>OU862871.1:120829330-130829330 GCA_917880715.2 Matsumyia berberina | reverse complement strand
TTTTTTATTTATGCTGACTATGACAAGTCGAATTTTTTTTGACTCGAAAAGCGAAAGTGTTATAATGCTCCTTCGGCCATTTGTTGTGGTTTGTTGACAAAATCAATTAGCGCACAAATCGATACTTGTGGGAGCAGATACTTTGAATGTTGCTTCCAAGGTTATGCAGAGATTGTTAAAGTTAAAGTTTTTGGATTGCCTCTGAGGAGGGTTTATTCACCGAAAATTCGGTTTGTTTTTTGCAATTAATGTCAAGATGTGTGGGTGGGTGGGTAAACAGGTGCTGTGCCACAACATCCATCGAATGACTACTTTCACCGAAGCGAAGAAATCCAACTTTGTAGATAAGTGCTTGGGTGATTCACTATTCCAATCAATTAATCAATTATGAAACTAATGTCTGGCGGAGAACGCCGGGGAAGGCTGACATTATGATTAATCGATGGTTATGCATGGAGTTGTTTGAAATGCAAATCCCAGTTAGACAAACTTGTCAAAAAGATAATAAAGGTCAAGACATTGAGATTACCCCAAATTGGATAGAGTCCACATTTGCGATGCTTACTAAGAGCCGTTCATCTTTTACGACACGGTTTGTTTAGCATGTACCATCAATAAAGTCAAGGTGGCACGTAGAGCAATGGATGCACAAAATTAATCTGGAAATCTTGAAATCTAATCCATTTCCAAACAGTTAATGGATTTTGAGACATAGCCATTGTTGCACGAAGCTATTGTAGATCAGTGATTTAGATGAGGAGCAAGTGCATTCTCTGTGAAGCTGTGAAGTAACAGACGAAACGTTCACATTGAAAGTTGTAAGGGCCCTGCGCAAGAGTCTGTAGTATCAGTGTTGTGTCGAGTAGGATTGATGCAGATGAGCAGAAAGTTAGAGCATTGAATAACATATTTTCGGACATGAAGTAGGTTAGGTTAGGTAAGTGGGTAGGCGAAAGAAAGAAACCAAAACGCCACACTCAAGTCAATTGAGACCCATTGGGATACCCGTTGGGGGAATAGATATGTCCCCTACCCGCAAAAATGCTGCCCAATAGTTACAGCTGTATACATATGCATATATGTATATCTAATGGATATCAGTAGAACATGACCAACTTCTTGCGTCTGTGTTACAAACCGTCCTGTGGATTCGATGAATCTCATTTCTTAGTCCACCGGTGTAACGGATAATTCGTTCATGTCGTGAAAAAAGTGTCGTCTGTGGAACCAATTTCTTAAAGACTAGGACAATAGCAAAGGAAGTGGGTTGTATCCTCGTGGACTTCCACTACGCCACACCCTCTAGAAAAGTCTTCTTCTGTACTTCGAACTTTTTCATATGGTACCGCAGCGTATTATGCCCTGTGATCACTTCTATAACGGTAGATAGGGATCTTCTGTCGATCTGCAGAAGTCTGTCGGTCGGACATGAAGTAAATGTCTGTACGAAATGCGTTGGGGGAACATAGTTGTTTGACATCGAACGAAAAATCCAGGAGATCTGCTGCTGTTAAATGGGTTTCCATTCTCTTCTAATTTACCCTTCCTTGGGAACTTTCCTTTTTCTTTTCTCTCAGGAAGTTTTGCTCTTTACATTCCGAAAGACTTATAATGGTTCTGCACAGCAGTGCAATGATTTTCCACCTCCTTGGCTGATCCCCATTTTAATGATAATGTCGAGGCAGCGCTGCATTGTGTTGTCAGCTTAATCGAAAAAACGTTAAAGGATAAAGAATAAATTCAAAAATATCAGTGTAGATGCTGTGCGAAGAACTTTAGTTGTGGTTAGGTAGGTAGGTTAAGGCAGCATTCACTCAAATCTCAGTGGATCCATTGTGTTGCCTTGGCGTGACATATCTAATATGAAAAGGAGCAGAAAAAGGGTAAAACCGTTTTTGTTAGTTGTGTGGTGGTTATTCAGCTTCCCTGAATCATCTCGAGCTCGTGATGATTTTCTAAATGGCTTTTGATGCCCCGGGTTTCATAGTAGCAACCGCCCACTTCGCATATGTGGCGGAATCCACACAACACTATGCGCACGGATCCGGGTAACTATGCTGGGTGCTTGGACATTGCAACGTAAATGTTGAAGAGTTTGTGGATCAACTAGTTAGAGACAGGAGAGAACGACCCCAAGGTGAGGCAGTAGTCGTCAAACCGCTTCTTAGGCAACATAAACAGGCAACCGGACCACAGATAGTCAAATAAAAAGGAAGCTTTATGGCCGCGGTTAGATAAGAAAACACGAGGGAAATTCTTAAGCTAGAAAGATCAAACCTAAGAATAGCTGTAGGCCGGGCATTGCCTTCTACGTAAGCACGCTATGAGAATCGGACACAAAATCGGACGCGTGTAGATACTGTGACGATTTATCCATTACAGATTATATTACACACATTTTGTGCTATTGTGAGGGAATAACGCAAAGGCGCTTAAAACGCCTAGGAAACAATTTTATTAGGAACTTGAAAGAATTAGGTTCTATTAACCATAAGAGGTAGGTTCCCACAGAGTTCGCGATGGGCCGATCATGGTGTCCGGTGTTTCTAGGACATGTCTCCTTACCCTAATTAATCTAACTTAACCTAACCTATATACACTTACATAGAATATCTTTGGCGGAAAGCAGCTTGTAATTTACTCAATTTCTCATTTACATACTTTTATTAAAAGGTGTAAAGTTTTCTATATAAAATGCATTTAGAAAGGATTTTCTCCGGAACATTTTAGGATCCATTTGATCTCTCTTTTTGAAAATTGCCTACATAAGGCCCTATAAAAAATGATAAGGCAAATGAGCTTACATTGCTTTAACGTTTGCGTGTTTTATTTTGATGCTTCGAGTAATATGCCTTCAAACAAGGTTTGGCAAGGTTTGGTAATTGTTGCCACGAATGGTCGGGAAAATGATCCTGGAGATGCCGATGGTGTATTACCTATTGTTCGATCAGCTGGGATCGACGAGAACTTAAAGGGCTATATTAGGTGCGTCTCGTCGTTGTAGTTTAAGTGGTCATATGCTGAACATGTGGATTTGTCAACGATGACTCTAAAAATATAATTTGCTATCAGAAATATGAATGAGTTAAGAGTTACCTTATATGTTGACAGCAAATTCACAAAATTTTAGAGAATTTAATAAATTAGAGAATTTTTAAAAAAGAAGCCACGTCAGGTCTAGTTATTAGCAATTAAAACTGTAAAAAATAATGTAAACAAATGTAAGAATTGATTCTGTAAATAGTTTTATAAAAAGCTTAAAGCCAAAACACTTAGACCCATGATACCAGAAGCATCTCGGAAAGATCTCTTGCCAACTCATTGAACTAATTGAAGTTTCTTATGAAGCCGAGGAGGCTACTAATATCGATGTTTATCAGGTCGCCTAAGTTGGTATAAAAAACGCTCCTAAGTGGAGTTTCTTTTGTGGGAGACATATGCCATCTATTAAGCTTCAGATTCAGCTTTGGCCAAATCTACTTGGTTACTAGACATGTTGTATCACTTGTCCACCTAAGATTGTTTCTTTCGATAGCATCTAGCTTTAGTTTAAGTTTGTTCCATATCTGGCGAGTTCATCAGCCTTACAGTTCTCTGGAATGTCACTGTGCCATGGCACCCAACAATGGAGAATGTAAAACTGCTCCGCCATCTCTACAAGTGACTATCGGCAGTTAAGGGCTATAAGTGATAAGCGACTGATTCCAAGGACTTTAACGCCGCTTGACGGTCCGAAAAAATGCGGATATCCGTGGGCGATATTACGTTTTTCTTCAGTCAAGATAAGACCTCTCTGATCGCCATGTTTCCGCCTGAAACACGCTACAATGATTTGGAAGACGAAATACTAGGCTGAGGTTAAGCCTGTCGGAGAAAACACCACCACTTACTCCGTTGCTAGTTTTTGAACCATCGCGACGTCATTATCCTTGGTCGCATAGTTAACAATAAAAATCGTCAGCTTCTTCCGTTCGTGCAAAAAAATTCATAATTCGAACAGCACGAATAATTATGAAAAACTGGACCTTGGCCTTCTATCGACTGGCAAAATGAATATTTATTTACTTTATTTGTTATTAATCATTAAACTCGGAAATATAATACGTACGCATGGTATAAAAGACAATGACTCGGCGTATTAATGTTGGGGCATGACATTCTTAGCTTGGTAATATTTAATTTATAAGGTTTTGGTACAAAAGAAGGACAAACCATGATGCATAACCGCAACTGCATCTAATTGGATTCAAAATTTTAGATAAAATCTGATATTCAGTTTTGGATCCGAACAGTGTGACTGAAGCTTGTAGGCTGAAACGCAAACTGGTGTAGGTGGTAAGATTATTCACACCATTTCATCGCTGCTTTCTATTTTGCTTCAAGGTATTGCGCAAGGAGATTTTTACAGACACTTTTTGCCTTAAAATATTTGAACTGCTGTGCGAGCGGCGTGGGTTTAAGCCCCAGCCATGTCCACCTCTCGTTGGGGAATGACAAGCCTCCGGGAGTATAATCTGTCATGAAAGAGCTTCTCAATTCGTCGTTCGGAGTCGGCAATCAATTGTAGGTCCCTTCCATTAGTGCAAAAAAAATTTAACACGTACAACATAAATGGTTCCGAGAAGCTAGGCCTTGGCTGATCCCGAGCTGTCACGCTAGGTTTTTTTTTTAAGTTAAAAAAATCTTTCCAGCTTCTGTCAAGAAGCTTCTGAAGAAATGTTGTTCCTTTTTAAACGCGCACTGCGTCCTCAATTTATCAGCAATGATAGCAAATAAAATTGTGGTAGTTTCAAACCTGAAAACCCAGTCGCGCTTAGCCTTGGCATCCTTCTATGTAGTTCTTGATTTATTTTTTATCAAAATCGTGTAAAATCTGGTGCTACTTGTGCACGTAGGTAGTATCATGCAATAATTCATAGGAGCAATCTAGTTGCCAGTAACATAGCTAAATTATTTTCAAAGTGGAAGGTCTTTTATTTGCAAGTATAAGAAGTGGCCATTGCAGAGGTCATTAAACCTCATCGAGCAATTGACTCAAAGTTTAAAGTCACACTGTCTCACATGGCTTGGTCTTACAAAACCCGTCATTCGAAGAAGTTATTGCTTCCATCAACTTTTTATTCAGCAGCCTAGTCGAGTTGTAAGGACTTTCAGCGAGTTTTTATGATCCACTAACTTACTTGCCTTACCCTCTGATCTGGAAACTCAAACTTGCTCAGTCACTTCACTTATGTACACAATCCCAAGCAAATATTGATCTCTCCAGGTGGTGATCCAAACAAAGACTTCCGTGGTCAAAGTTAACACTTTGTCAATAAATCATGTTTCCACGTCTTGCACAACAAGTGCTAAAAGCTTCCATTAAATCGAACCAAACCTAACTGTAACCATTTGCCAAACAAATACATTTTTTAAGAGTCCAGCGAAATTTCAGGTTTTTTTCACCAGCGGTACGCCTTTGAACCCATTTTGTAAGAAAAAAAAATCATAGCTGCCAAACTCGCTCCAATTTGCAAGCCATAGAACCGGTACCGCCTTTCGAATAAATTCATCCAATTCTTGATTTTCGCCTTACAATCCCGATCTGAGACAATTGCACACCACACTCGTGGCCGCAGAGCTCACACTCAGTCTTGTATCTGGCAAAAAACCACTTGGAATACAATCACTTGTCCCAACCGAAGACTTGATAACATTCAAGCTCTGATCGCGGCCAAGGATTTACATTTGCAACTCATTTCCATTTTAATTACTCGTAACCGCAACTGTTGAGATAATGTCTTCGCTGTTGCACTGCTTAACCCCACTGACCCTTGGCGGTCAGCCAGATCGGTCAGTCTGGTCCAGTTCTTGGAGCTCTGACCATAGATTAAGTTGTCGTCGTCGAGATTTTCGAGCAAGACTACTGCAAGTGTGGATCTGATGTAATTTTATGCACCTGTTAGGCAGCTGCATCACAATAGATTCAAACCCACTGTCTGACGATTTTTGGAAAGTAGCCGAGCTTGTGCCAGGAAATTGGATTCTCTAACTCCTCAACATATGGGTGTCTCCATCAAGGTCTTACTAATCCAATTACGCGAATCAGTTTGTGTAAGAAAAAGTGAACGACTTCGTTCCACTGATCATAGAATGAAGTCTACACAGAGACAAGGCTCCGAAACTCTGGACATTGGCTTTTGATTACCGGATCCGAGGTGTTCTAATAAAACCCAATGTGGGTCGGCTCTTGCGAGCACGAACCGCTTGATGGCGCATAAAAACTCGTTCTATCCACGACGCAAAACGAGTCCGGAGCTGCATGAGCGCGCATTGAAAAGAAACGCATTGCAGCCTGCAGACAACAACGCACTCGGGCGGTTCGCAATGCCATTTTTTACAAAAAAAAAATCCACACATGGATTCAAAGTGTAATTTGATAACTCGGCTTATGGCATCATGTGTGAGACCGAGAATTATGCAAATAGCCAGTTAGCAGAACAAATGCGAGTAACTTGTTTCATGTGCGGTTATCTAAGAGAGGCTACAGCCATAAAAGAATGAATTAGCGATAACTCGCAGGTTAATAATTTTCAAAACTCCCAACTGGATGGAAATGATTATGAAAGCAAAAGGTCATATTTAATGGTGACGACAGAGTTCAAATTTCAGCGCAATTTTATGGCTTTAAACACTCGAGCCAGAGAGTATGGATTGAGGCACCAAGTTCGAGTACTTTTTGGAAACAAAAGGGAGTTACAGATTCCAAAGATTGAAAGTATACATCCTCCTCCAAGTTGCAGAAAGTGATGGATAAGTGGGCATAATGAAAGAAACTGAGCTGAAAACTCAACAGTAAAGAAAAAAATAAATAAAAAAATTGACAAAGCGCGGTAGGACATTTGCGAAAAGGTAGGCAAGCGCAGCTACAGCAAGTATTCAGTTCATCCTGGTACATAATGAGCGAGAGTCGTGGTTGCCAATCTACAGAAAGAAATTGTTGCGCAGAGTATGCAAGATAATAGAGAAGTACAAGGCTCTTGTTCAATGAACATTTGGAGTATATAAGTGGCAAAGCAAATACTACGCATCATCTCAAATTATGGTGGAACAAAATACAGCCAAGAATGCTCTTGGCTACATTGGCTGTGCTTAAGGCCTTGTTCAATCCTGTAACCAGTTCCAAAATAGTGCAAGAATGTAAGAACCCTCTGAATTCAGTCGCAAGGCTGAACTCTTTGACTCTTGTCTGGATCCCAGGCCACACTGGGATCTCTGGAAATGAGATCTTCGATGAGTTTGCTAGACAAGGTTCAGAGGATGTCTTCCCAGGGCCTGAACCAGCGTTGGGTCTTTCCGCGTTCTCGCTCAGAGCCTTCATTCACGAGTGGGTTTCCTACAATCACAATTGTGTGTGGCACGGTTCTCCAGGATGCAGGCAGATTAAACGAATGCTCTCGAACGTCTGTAAGAAATCAGCCCCATTCTTGCTGTCACTCAGCAGAAGAAGTTGTAGAAAACTTATTGACGTTCTAACAGGACACTTCGCTTTTGCCAAGCATCTTATTGTCAGGCTTAAACTGTCTGCGATGCCTGTGGAGTAGGCGACAATACTTCGGATCATTTTTTTTTGCGATTATTCTGCCTTTGCTCGGATCGGATGGTAGATTTTCGGTGTTGATGCTGTACTGTAAGCTCCTCATAAGCTCCCCCCTAAGGGGCTTCTCGGCTTCTTCCAAGAGTCGAGAAAATTCCAGTAAAATTGGTAAAAACTGGGTCCTGCTTTCTGGTAGTACCATAGACCAGTTGCGTTTGAGTGCTCCAGTATAGAGTCTCTAAGCCCGACAAAAAAGGCATTGGTAGCACCCTACGGGTCATCAATATGGGGTGATGGCATGAGAATTAAGTCGAATAGGTGTAGAACTGAGTCAACATACTGACTGTGTGAGACGCAGTCAGGGTAATTTCAGGACTACTTTCAATTGACATACTGGGCGAGGAATTTCTAAAATTATGTATGTATATATGTAAAAGGAACGAAGAGACTGAGTCAACTAACAATGAAGCAAATAATGATGAAATGCATCAAGCAAAGGTTAATAGACTTAAGGTGGACAGGCCGCATACGCGGTAAAGTAGATTACCATGTTATGCTTTCGCATTTATCTTCACAGATTGAGGTAAGACAACGCTCCTTATCGTTCGAATTCCATCCAAGCACACGAAGACGTGGAACATGCGTTTTAAAACCGAGAGCAGAGAGCTTGGGAAAACAGCTACGCTAAGGCCTTCTAGTACAGGAAACTTTGAAATATTATATCTGAACAGCTCAATCCGACTCTCAAACTCCCAAACTTTTCAAGCGAAAGTTCTAGCAGTGATAAGGGCCGCCGCATTAGCCTCGATAAAGTAATATAAAACTCTGCTAAATTTCGGGTACTGAAGCGGCTGATGAACTCGCACGAAATGGATCTGCCTTTTACAAATAACTCGTTAACCACATAGTTAAACCTTCACAGAGTAACTTGGTGTAACTTTAGGGAGAGAGTGAGGAGTAAAATCCTAATGGCAGCAAACAACAGGGGGAAATCTCTTAACGCTTGTGAAATTTCAAGAATATTCTGAGCAAAATACGATAAAAGAAAGAGGAAGTTCCTATCACTGTTACTGGCTAGTTGTATGCTGAAGTCCCACACAAAGAAACTGCGTCGAAGTGAAGATGACCTATGCAGTGGGTGTGATAATGAAGGATTCCAAGTCTCTGTCCTAATCTCTGTCATACAAGGAACTATTTCATGACATCGAAGACCTGTCCTTTAGATCGTTATCTAACCGATAACTATCACGGAAAAAAAAATTAAGTGACACGAGTATTAGAGCACAGGCTTCTCACAAAGAACTCATGATACCGACATTTCGAAAACATTACTCTCGAGAGCAACTCTTGAGATTTTCATATGAGTATTTTTTCCACCTACTTAAGTAGTACAAATTTGGAGAACTTTTTTTTCCAGATTTCGGCAAATATTGTTTTTACCATCTGGCAGCACTGCCTTAAGGCTTTCTCTGTCCATGCGGCAGGATCCTTGGTTGGATAACGTATGGGGCATCCGTTTTTAACGACAAGTTGGTACTAGGATTCACCTGTTGGTAATTTGTTCTCATGAGTCTGGAAAGGAAAAAGGATTGGAGAACTGATCTTGTATCTTAACTATACTGACACAAATAGGCTTGAACGAGTTTTCGTGGTAAGAGAACAGCGCACCGCTTGCTCTAATTGGGTTCTCAGGAACCTCCACTTTACCTACCTTAGTTATCGGAAGATGGTTTTTGTGGATCACCTCCCAGTTACTTATGTTTCTTAAATTTCAATCAATTACTTAGGCCTCCTACGGCAGAAACAATCCATCGAGAAGAAGTTTTAAGTTGAATTGATGGGCTATACGTTGCAAAAACCATTTTTGTATAATGCCACACAGTGACTTTCCAAGGAGTGGGTAGGTTAAGTTATGTTAGGTGGCTACCCCCTCTCAGACAGGAACACAATTAGACCAGATTGGCCCATTGTGATACCACGATGAAGAATCGGCTTATTACGATCAGGAACCAGAGTATGTAACACTGTAACACAGAGTACTTCGAGATGCGTAACCGTAACGTTATTAACACTAAGAGTTGAACCATTTCGTCATGGTGATGAAGTTTCTTACCTTCTGAATGTCGATTTGGAAGCTCCCGAGGGCTTTTCTTCTCAGCGTTGCAAGGGCAGGACGCGTTGTAGTTTTTTGTTCCTCCTCGTTTTTGCCGCTTATACAGAAGTCATTGGAGGTGACTCCCAATCTGAGTGCATACTCGTCTATCAAACAATGGTCGGTGAGGGCTCCTTCTAGTAAACTTAGGTTTTTTTTCCAGTTTGTGGATAAAAGTCTCTCCGTCTCCTTTAAATCCAGGTAAGACCAGAAGAGACAAGTGATGATGTTGTTCCACCTATAATTTGCTAGTTTATTGGCATCCGTGACAAGGAGGAATTTGATCGATTCAATGGGCGGATGTGGTTCCCCCAGGTTTTTAAAGGGATGCCGCCTTTCGCCTTCTTTTGCCAGCTCGTCCGCTCTGCAGTCGTTTGGAACCTCTCTATGTCCTGGAACACAGCACAGGATTACGTCGCACCTGTCTGCAGTCTCGTCATTGCTTTACCAACCTTGATCGTATTGTCGGCTTTAGCTTCGTGACAATCTACGAATCGGACAATAGCGCTGCAATCACGTTAGGTTAGGTTAGGTTTCGAAGGGTGTGTGATAGGCCACATTACTTTCACTCGGAGACATGAAGCTCCATTGTGAGTAGAATATTATTGCTGTGGGAATAGCAGTATGGTTCCCGGAACAGCCTAAGGACCTATCCTATTGTTGGCTGTTTTGTGTACCAATTAGTACTTCTATCACGTTAATTGAAAGCCAAGCCGCAGCTTTCCGGATTGCCGTAATATCCGCTTGAAACACACTACAGTGATCTGGCAGTCGCATGGTAATGGGTCAGCCAGGTGCGTTTGAGAAGATTGCCCTCGTACCACCCGCTGTTTTCGACTGTGAATATTTCGGATTCGCTCAAAACTATACCAGACTCCTATGAGCTTCTGCTAGGAATCTGACGTTGAAGTCAATATGGGGGACAGCGTAGTCAGTTGTACTAGTATGCTTGTAATAGTATGGTTGCCCTTGAGAATCCTAGAGTGAGAATTAACATAATTGGTTGCAGTTAAAATATCTGCGCACAGGAAACTAATTGATGGAACGCATTTCGTGTTATCATCGGACCGAATGTCTTAAAATGGTTTTAACATCTGACATCTTTCCCCAGATGACAAAATTGAAGAAAAATGTTTAAAACTTTCGTAAGTACACAGATTGCACACGGATCTTACCATGTAAACATTTGTTATTCACTTAATTTTAATTCTTACTTAGCACATATTTTAGGTTGACAATTCTCATAAAATAGAAGTAAACTTCCCCATCTTGACTGGAAATTCCATAAATTATAACCCGCACTTTGACTTCTAAGTGCAGTAAAACCATCAAATCGAAACTATTACGAATGTTTATTGCAAACCGTCTGTTCAACTTGCAGTGAATTATCTCGCAACCATTGAATGTCTAAAATTTACGATGCCTTGTGGTTCAAGGACTTAACATCATCTAAATGCTAGAAGCGACTATGTACATGAATGCCTCCTCCTCAATAATTGACTAACCACCACAGATTACCCATCTTAAGGTTAGATGCGAACTAATAGCGTTCAAGACGGCAGACCAAATTTAGTTCACAGTGTTAGGTAACTAAAGGTTCTGCGCTCAATTACCCATTCGACAATAATTATGCTTGTCGTACTCATTTACTTGATGCTTAGGCTCTGTGACTCCAATAGATATCTGTATCAATCTTAGCCGCTTAATTGCAGTCATTTGGTGAACCAAAAAAAAAAGATACAATAAGCGTAGCGTTACGCTAAAGTTACAAATCTACACTCGAATTGGCCTCCAGCTACCTTGATACGACGATACGTACGCGTTAAACTTAGATTGCATTGCAGTTCAGATGATTGAACCCAAATCCAAACTCTAAAGCTCCTCTCTCCAGACAAACACAGAGAGGCGTTGAGATTCGGATGCATAAAGTGCAATCTGAGCTTTTTTTGGCACACACCGTGTGCGAGGAGAGAAAAGCCGAAGCCGCCGTTTTAGGCCTCCATCTCCACGATGTGCGTCAGCAGCACAACCACAAGTACATCTTGGCTTACATTGAAGGCACATCGATCCAACGGCCTTCTCCGACTGTGTGGTGTGTGGTGGCTGCTTGGGCCACCATAACACTTTTGGCTGCAAGCAAGTTCGACTGTGGGTTTCGGTGTTGGTGTGCGCTGTCAGCCAGACTTGAGACCAAACACCACGACTACAGCAGCGTACCCCCTAAATCGTACCAAACACTTTCGTTTATAATCATTTCGTTGTAGGTTGTGAACGCGCTTGTATCGCTGAGCTCCTTGTTACTCTGCTGTTTGTAGCGAATTCTTTTTATTTCACACTGCTGGTGGCTTACTGCTCTTCGACGGTTCGTGGATCGAACTTCTACGAGTTACTTTACTGAACGAATTTTTTTCTTTTTCCTTGCAGTTTTCCATCGAGATACACAGCAACAGACTGACAAACACCATGAATTCGAGGACGAGTTTTTGTCTCCTGGTCGTCCTGGCCGCCATCATCTGTGATCTAACCGTCGCCTTGCCCAGTGTAAGGGTCAAGCGACAGAGTGAGCCCGCAGCCGTGGAGGAGCCCAAAACGAACGAATTGAACCCGATTGACTCACAGGTAAAGATACGAAAACAAATTGCATTTCCTCGGTTCGGAATTTCCGTTTTGCATTACGCAATCGTGGAAAAGGCCTGGAAAACTGTATCCACAAGTAAAGCTCTGAGGCAGGGGAAGGCTTGGTTTCAGCCGAGTGTTCATTCATGTAACCCGCTGGTGGTCTCGAAGCCTGCCCAAGCGAAAGTAGTTTCGCGCAGTTTGTTGTTATTTCTCCGCTTTTTTTCTCGTTCAATTAATTATATTTCGTTTTCAATGTTGCAACCCATTCGAAGAGATAACAACAAACAACATAACCGACCACAATGCATTGGATAACACCTTCGGAGTTGTGAAAAACCGAAAAATCCGACGGATTGTGTGGTATTTTATAACCATTTTTGTTTTATTTCTATTTTGACGCGTTTTTTTTCGGTCTTTTTTCGCCGTCTTGCTGTGTGTGTCGGGCCGAAAATATCAACGTCGCGTGCGTCCACGGTGACCAAAGTACGGGGCGAGCCGATGACCAAGTGGTGGTCACTTTACGAGCATCCAACGACCTTGAAGTCGCTTCAAGTCGCCTAAAGTCGCGCGCTTAACCCATGTTTTTTTTTCGGTTTGAATAAATTTATTATGTCAACGGAGCAGATCGCTGGTCAATCGATAAACGTGATTACACAATCCACGGCGTGGTGGTTGTGTTGGTGTTTGAGCTGAGGTTTTCGCTGATAACGTGATCTATATGCAAAGCGGCGACTCTGCGCGGTGTTTCAATGTTAGTTGGTTTTTTTCTTATTTTTTTTTTTTGAATTTTTTGAACGTTTCAAGAACACTACTTAGACCTGAAAAGGCGACGCTAATAGTCTTCGCCTTGGTCAAGACTTGATGAAAATTTCGTTTCAATCACGGTGCGGTGGTGTATGCAAATTAAAATTTTGATTGGTTGTAGGTCTAGTACGCATTGGCGGTGGTTTATTTGTGTCAGACACTCAAATTGGTTTAAGGTTAGACGTTGGAACTTGACGATGACTTGGTTAGAAAAATTTGTGCCGTGAAAAAAAAACCGTAAAAGGTGCTATGAAGTAAACTCGGTGTCAAGGGTGCGGGTTTATGGTAGCTTCCCTTGAAAACATCGGTTATGCAAGTATGACTGCAATACAGTGAGGAAGTGTCGCAATAACCCTTAGTTTTCATCGAACTTCTTGTATCACAACCATGGCTCTAGAAGTCGCTAAGCAAAAAAACCAATGCAAAGACCGGGTTTTAAAACCAATTTCGACTTTAGTAGCTTTGAAGACTTTAAATTTGTTTCATCAAAGTCTGAATTTTAGTTGGTGAACCTGACGACTTCGGTGGATAGTCACCTTGCCTAGCACAGTGCAGGAACACCTATCAATTTCGACTTTAGTAGCTTTAAAGCCTTTAAAGTTGGTGCACCGAAGACTGGACAATAAACCTTCTTTGGTGAATCTTATCTACTTACCTTACGATTAAGTTCCACACATCCATTGAAAGTTCTTCAAACTCAACAGAATGCCTAGTGTTTTCTTACATCCGAAATTCAGAACCCTTTCGTTTTTTGACATCTTGCTATGTTTCACTTTGTCATTTTGCTTATGATACCAGTGGAACCCCCAGATACATTAGCTTCATAGGTTCACTAGTGATTAATACTGTAGAACTTTTGGTTCACCTCTAACGAGGTAAAGTCTAGCGATAAATACTGTGGACCGAATACGATCAATATAATTAAATCTTCTGTTTTTCGGCTTTTCAAGGCTCAGAGTGTCAGAGTTTTGTCTCATCGACAAGTTCAAATTACTTACTTATGATAGAGCTAAAATCCGGTGTGAAAATGAAGTTCAACCAACAAGCGTTTCCAGCCATCTCGTTCATTAGCTAGTTGCCTCCAGATTCAACATGCTAAGTTGGTTCAGATCACTTGCCATTTGCGTGCACCTCCTATATCACGATCTCAATGATTGCCCTGGTCGGAGTCCCTAAATACTTAGTGAGTATAAGTCCACAAACAGATCGTCGAAATCTTGGTAGTAGGTGC
Organism: Matsumyia berberina; assembly: GCA_917880715.2. Taxonomy (NCBI): domain Eukaryota; kingdom Metazoa; phylum Arthropoda; class Insecta; order Diptera; family Syrphidae; genus Matsumyia; species Matsumyia berberina. The sequence goes on along the minus strand of OU862871.1, from coordinate 130,814,948 downwards.
TGCTATGAGTTAGGCATTCGTACGCTAGGAACTCTACCCTATTCTACCTACCTACTGAAAAAGCGATGAAGAGAAGATAGAATTCGTACTGTACCTCCTATGTGACTGCCGAGCATTAGCAACCAAAAGATTTAGTACTTTTGAATTGGAGGTCGTTCAAATTGTTAATTCTCCCCTTGTGTGTTTGTATTGTTTGCACGAATGAAAGGGACCTACAATTTATTGCCGACTCCGAACGGCGAAGTGAGAAGCTCTTTTATGACAGATTATACTCCCAGAGGCTTGTCATTCCCCGACGAGAGGTGGTGCCGCGAAAAATGTTTGGTATTTTCCTGGCTGGGTTTTGAACCCACGCTGCTCGGTCAGCAGTCCAACGTACTAACCACTGAGCCACGGCGCCCGCCATTCTTTTAAACCTTTGGTTTTAAAAGCCTAAGTTTGTAGTGATCATATTGGTCAAATACGATCGATGCGTTCACATGTTTGGGGACTATCGCCGTGTTGATCAGTACTGCTCCTTTATTTTTATAATTTCAACTGATCGTCTGGTTCAATGGGTCACTTAGGAGTCCTCTTTTGAGGTAACCATCTCTATATGTACTTCCCTAGCGATCAACCATTAGATGAACAAAGTTCTCGTGGACAACTCTTCGGTTATAAGACTTCATTCCAGGAAAAATATCTTGTTTTCTAAATGTTTCTGAAGTGATCTTCTTGTGTTCGGCTTTTTCTTAAGGGACCCAGGCCCTTTACCTTGCCCGTGCGCCATCGTGTACGGTTTTTGACAATACGTCTTTTCTTCTGAACTGGTTGGAGCCAAGTTTTTCTCGGTTGACAAACTAATACATATTTCAAAATGGATCAACGGTATTCACCTAATAAACTGATAATCGTTCTTTGCTTTATTTAAGTTATGAACCTTCTCCAGCCGAAGGTAGACTTTGACTTTCTATAGGTGGTACGGGGTGCTTCGATTCCCTATGCTTCCTAGGAAAGATTATGTTAGAGGGGCAGCGAACAGTCAAAGTGTGCATTTACGGTTCCAAAGTTTAAATTGTAGGTCTAAGCCTTGCTCCAACCAGCTCATGATTTTTAGAAGTTTACTATGTCCGCCACTTTGCTTAGTTTTCTTGTTGAAGGTTTTGGAAATTTGGACCTTCGCAGGACAAGTATTTAATGATCTCCGTTTACTCTACGGATGCCTGGGGACTTGATACCAAGTTAAGTGGCGAGTGTCATTTTATCATACTTGAAATAACTTAAGTCTCTATTTAAGTGCACATAGGCCCTTTTTAATGGACTAGTGGCCATTGTGGCTATGGTCCCTTTATTCTTAGGATATCTTACGAGGTGGATGTCTTCCAATTTTTTTCTTCCAATTATCATTTTGCATCAGCTGTCTGGAGAATACAAAATGTCTCTAACTAAAGCATATTGGATCTTCATCAAGAACCTTTTACAAAAATACACCCTAGACTGAGAATATAACTTTCAAATAAATTAGAGTTTTAAATTTACATCTGCAGTTAATGAATTAAGCTTCAAGTGGTATTGTAAATGTGTGAAGGTGAGCTGAATTTTCTTGACTAGCGCCTCAGTCGAGCTCGTTGTATTGTCTTTTTTACGTCAAAACTTCAGGAATAGGGAGGGATACACGGAAAGCTGAGGTAACGCTAACTGGTTGTGAAGATTTTCATGTTTTCATGGTAAAAGCTCTAATGGTATCTACATAGACATCAGGATTTTCTGTTGCACTTTCGCTAACGCAAGCTGGGCCAGAACAAAACTCAATCAAAAATATTTTCCAAAGCTGGACTTATCACTGATTTCTAAAACGACTTAGAGTACAGCAAGCTCTAGAAGCTTGAAGTTTTCTTTCCGAAAACTAGTACTAGTTTTTTATTAATATTTCGTAACGTAAGCTTGGTTCCCTGCTCGCAAACCTGTGAGTCCTGACAGTAAGCGTGTTGAATCTATGTTAGGGCAGATTTTTGCTACTAAGGCTTAGCCCTATCTTTTGAACAATATAGATAAAAGTTGATTTGTTTGAAGTTAATTTAAGAAATACAGTGAAATTCGCTTAGTAGGACGGTAAAGGACCCAGTAAACGCGGTTGTTATAACCGGTGGTCGTTATATCCAACTGCCCTCCACAAGTATTCGCAATATAAAGAAACCAAGCAAAGAAAAGTGGTCGTTATACGCGACTGGTCGTAATAAGCGAGATTGTTATAAGCGACTTCCATTGTAGATACCGAAAAATCAGGCTCTGAACTTCAGACACTGTTTAGGAAATTTAACTAAAATCCACACAAAACTATCAGCTTGCGGTAACTCTTTGCCTTCACTGTCAATTCCTCCTCGAATCATTATAAGCTACGCTTAATGTTTTAATCCACCTCCCAATCTAACCTCGGCACCAACTTATTAAGTCCGACTAACTCTGTACATTGTATATACCTTCGTTACTTACTTCATTCGAAAATTTCCAGGAAGGAGACCTAAGTGAAGTTGATAGAAATAAGAGAAAAGTTCCCGATGCCGCTTTCGAGGCTAAGAATGCTGTTCTTGGATTTGTCTTTGGCGTAAGTACTCTCATACCGACATCACTCTTAGAATTCTTTTAAACTTTTTCCACATTCTATAGAAAATCGACAGCCTTCTGGACACCAAGACCCGCATTATCGACCAACTCGACAAGACTAACGTTGAAAAGAACAAGGAGTACAACATCCAGGCTCCAGTACCAATTCGTGATTTCCAAACTCTAATCTCAGCTGTTGTGTCGCCAAAGATCCGTGCTGTCGGTAATCTTGCCAATGACCTAACCACCGGTGTTTTGACAACTTTCACCGCTCTGAGTGGGGGCTCATCGTCGGGTGGCACAAACAATGCTCAAGCTGGACTTGGAAATATTGTAACAAAATTCTTAAGATTCTCCGGACCAATTCTACAAGGATCATCGGGTTCAACGACGGAAGTTGTTCCAGACTCAGAAGAAGACAACTACTAGACGGAGGCCACTCCTTTAAGTGGTTGTTTCGTTAACTTAGAATTTCGATTTTGTACCTAAATTTATTAAAGTAGTCGATATCTATGTCTGTATATGATTGTATATGTATTTGAATTATTATTTTTTGTTTTAATTTTTTGTTTTTGTTTAATTTAATTTAGAAGAGTGGACGCATTGTAAATTTGTAAAAAAAAAAAAACGTCTCCTACTACTTGTCAATTTTCCTAGCTTAAGACCACCATACCCCCCCATTGCGAATTTGTTGTATAAAAAAAGAAATGGATGGAAATCAAAAGAAAATATATATACACACATGCTCATTGTAAAAAGAAAAACTATCACTTTGTTGGCTGTTTTTTTGTTCATAATAAACAAGAGGTTTCGAAATGTAAAGAAAACTTGGTTTTACTTGTAAAAATTTTGGGCGGATTTTGGTCAGAATTTCGGCCAATTACTGAAGATTTTTGTACACTTCGTGACTGCTAGGTCGAATTTCACTCATTCCCCAACTTATTGTGACTATTTTTCACATATTTCTGACCACCCTCCCCCCAGAGCTTTGCAATGCATAATTGTTTTTGAATACCTTGAAATTTTTTGACAACAATTTTGACGAACTTTTTTTTTTCTCTTGCAACACTTTCAGGAAAACAACCTTGTTGATGATTATATGGGAAGGAGTGGAAGAGCTACAAAAAGTGGCAATGGTAAGGACGATGATGTGCCTGTGTTTAACCGGGATATGGTTTCATTGGATATTCCCGATCAGCTATTCAGTCAATCGTTTTCGACACTGACAAATGTTTCAAGGATTGCATCGCGGTTTATAATGGTAATTTGAATTATTTAAATTTTCTATAAACATTTTGGGTGGCTATTTGGTCATCGGGTTGTATGAAAGCTTGACAACAAAGCGATCACTCGTTTACATTGACTGAAAGACCTAATTTCATAAGCAGTGACAGGTGTGATCGATGAGCAAATTTGGTAAATTTATAAATTTGCATCCAAATGGTGGTAGTGGCATTTTTAGGTTACGACTTTTTATCTATTTAAAAACGTATTTGCAATGTTAATTTGCTTTATACTGAAAGAAGGAGTTGTTACTGATCGATCGACAGCGGTTTTGGGGTGAAAAATTAGTTGAAAGTCAATATTCTGTTCTGTGGAACGTATGTGGAAGGTATTCATTAAATCTAAAGAATGATTCAATAGAAAATATAAATTGATTTTCGTGTCGGTTTTGGTCCATATATGTCATAAATGAACTTGGAATATTATTTACATTGTATTTAAGTCTATTTTACGCCATTAAAATTGATAGGCATAATGACAAATCTAAGGGGAAGTCCCATCTAAAATCACTAACTTCAATCATGCTTTCATCAATTTAGTTTTCAAGAGTTGTCATTATGTGGTAATCATGACCACAGCTACCTAGATAGTTACCTAATTGATCTGAAAATATGCTTCCATTTCACTCGATAGGATACATTGTCTAATTGAATGCCAGAAATTATTACATATTGTCTAGCCAGTAGCCAAGAACTGAGTTTAAAACTTAATCATCATCATCATCACCATCATTTTCAATGACTCTCTACATCTCCCAATCTTCCGTCATCGACTCTTTCACCACACTCGTAAAGGTGAGGTTTCGGACTTGGTCTAAATATCCCATCCTAGGTCTACAGAATCCTTGGCAGGGATTCCATGGCACGTCTTAGAAGGCGAGTTAGGATCATGATGTGAATATGCCCAAACCATCGAAGTAACTTTCCTACAAACGTTTTCCTTTCAAACTTACTGCATGGGATCCATTGGGCCGATTCTATGACGTGCCGTTAGCCTTATATGCCAAAAAAGTGTCAGGAAGACTAACTGGCAAAAGAAAGAACATACAGGATGTAGGGAACCCCTGAAAACAAAGTAGGACTCGCGATGACAATAATAAATTAAAGAGCAATTTGCAACATCACTGAGTAAATTTCTAGATCGGAAACGACACTGTCTTCCAACAAAAAAAAAAAAAGGAGAAAAATGCACAGGCAGGGTCACATTTTTCACAGGTTGGTACTCAGCCTTAGAGAGAATGCGACAGATGTTTCTTGAGTCCAGACCTCAAGAATTTCACGAGCCAGACCTAAACTGCCAGGGAGAAATAGAGGGCTTCGAACACTTCCTAACCCACTACCCAGCCTTAGAGAAAATGCAAAAGATGATCCTGGCGTCTATGTTGATCGCGATCTTAGGTTTGTGCTGAACCATTTGGGAGGAACAAAAAAGGATTACGAACACATCCTATGTCACTGCGGAGCCTTATTGAAAACACGACGAGAGATCCTGGTGTCCACGTGAATACCCGACCCTGAGCATAAAGCAATTAAGGATAACCTGGCTTTTAACACGATATGAAGAAATTCTCCTGATCCGAAACACCCTAGTATTAACATTTTAATCGTTCCCCTTTCACTTCCATTCTTTTCAATCCGCGTCCCAAACCCTATAGGTTTAAAATTAAACAAAGTGAACACAAGAGGTAAGTCTTCAAGCACCTAGTGTTGATCGGTGTCTCTCAATTTTTCATAAAAAGTCCTCCAAGTCGTTCCGATCTTTAGTTCTAAGACGATTGTGGAGTAGAACACAGCCGCTCATCGTCAGTTGACATTTACTCATCACTTTCGGTCTTGTGAAATTTTCTTTTAAAAATCTTTAACCAAAAAGTTTTCTATCGTGCACATCACACATAGTTGCGGAGCCACTGGACTTCCCAAAAACTGTATTTACCAGGTTCATGCCCAAACTTAGCGAATGTTTCTCACAGCTTTCAAAGCTTTAATTTTCACCAAATGTCGATTTCGAGAGACTACAGCAAATATTTCGTGAATTTACTTTTCACGACTTGTACTCACATTATTTATGATTTAATACGAATAAATTGAACAACTAATATATTTTCTATATTTTCAGAATTCAGCACGACGTTATGCACGTTTTGTATTATTTTTTAAACCTCTGTTCGGCGATGCTTTAACAGTTGAGGGTTACAATGCACCATCTTCTACAACGGAAAAGCCATAAATGTGAATTATTCAATAAAAGACTAAAAAAAAAATATATATATAAATAACACATTATGTACCTACATATACAAATAATGTTTTATTAGTTGAATGAGTTAGAATTACCTATTTGATTTGATTTTAATGTTACGTAATAGGTTGCGTTGTTTTGTTATTTGGTGTACGATTGTTGGATGGTGTTTCAATGAAATAAATTATTTATTATACGATTAATATTTTATTGAGTGAAATAAAACGATTTTAATGCTTTTGTTATTCAAATGAGGAGTGAGTTTTCACTTACAAGATAACAGCTAAAAGCAAATAAAAATGTTGGGATATTGGGAATATTCTGAACGAAATTAAATGAAATAAATGCAGGCTTTTCGCACTCGTTTTCGTTAATTAATGTGTAGGTTTGGATGATAGCACATCGAATAGATTTTAGTTGGCTTAATGACAAGAAAGAGCCCAATAACGTACAGTGAGTAAGTTCTATTACAAACCTTCTCGCAGGCCCATCTGGGTATTTATTTAAAAGTCGCGAAGCAGAAAGGCTGCAACTCTTTTACCCAAATTGCTTCGAAATGGTCAACCATGCGTAATTTACTGGAACAATTAAACTCGCGTCGACTCCTGGAATAAAACTTCCCAAGAACGTTAAGTGTCCTCTAACTCGAGCAAGAGCTCACCTGGTATAAAATGAATATTTTGGGGCTGAGGAGAATGAGATGGCTACACAAAGTGTTCTGATCTACTCCGAGAAAGCAGCCGGAAACATTAGTGGACTGGCGCGACAGCTCGTAATGAGTCAAGGCCTAGCCTTTCGGAACCGTTCATGTTGTGCATGTTTCATTTTTCACACGTATAGAACGAACCTACAATTTATTGCCGACTCCGAACGGCGATTTGAGAAGCTCTTTCATAACAAATTATTCCTCGACGAGAGGTGGTGCCGCGAAAAATGTTTGGTGGACATAGCTTGGGCTTGAAACCCCGCCGACCACTTAATTCGTGGACTGATTCCAACTCTAAAAACAACTCTAATGAGGCGCCAAAGCCTCATGTTTCAAATCTCGCGGCCAGATTTCAGAGCAGAGTAGGAAAAATCTCTATCATCCGGTGCAAACCACGACTGAGGACGAAAAAACAAGTTGTATTGCGAAAAAGCCGTCACTTATGGCGTGCTCAACTGGAAAAAGTTGGCTAAGGACCGGGTTAACTTGAGAGGCTTGTTAACGCCCAGTTTTACCCGAACTATAGTGCCACCTAAGTATGTAAGCCGCCATATATAATCGCAAAAGCGATGGGCGATTTCAACGCCGTGGTAGGAACCTACAACATTACGCTTAAACATGTGATGGGAGTTCATCGCCTTAGTAGGTAACTGAAGAAATACGGGTATTCATAACCCCTTGGTGTCGAATGGATTGTAAAAGAACGAATGGCGAAGGGTTTAGGTGTTACTACTTTCAACGATGCCTGAAACTTAGTCAGTGTGGGCACAAGTTAATCCCTGCCCAATTGGGCTCGATTGGGCCAGGTTGACTACAATGCGATCTGCCATTGTTTTAAAAGTCGTCTCTTTGACGTCCCAAACAGGTTTGGAGCTGACATCTTCAATAAAGCCATTAGAGATGCTGCTTCCAACGAGTTTGGTTTTCCTAAGCTTACCTATTTTCAACGCCAAGTTGGTTACGGTCCCCTTCCACTTGCGTGCGCCACCTGAGTCGCGGTCGTCCTCTATTATGTCGTCCCTCGGGTGCGGATTCAAAGATTTTCCGGACCAGAGCATTGGTGTCCATCCGCTCTATGGTACATGACCCAGCCATCTCAGTCGATGAAGCTTTACTCTTCTGGCTAAGTCGATGTCGCTCTAAAGCCCGTACAGTTCGTCATTGCATCCTTCCCTTTGCGCAGAAGAGGAGGTCTGCGACGATTAAGGTCTAATAAAGGGTCACTTTAGTCATTTGAGAGAGGATTTTGCTACTCAATTGCCTTCTTAGCCCAACGAAACAGCCATTGGCAAGGGTTATTCTTCGTTTAATCTCAGCGCTGGTGTCATTGTCTGAATTGATAACGGAGCCTAGGTGACAAAGTCCTTGACTTCCTCAAAGTTATATAAATCTGTCTACAGTGACGTTCTCTCTGAGAGGTCGGTGTTGAGTGTCCTTTCTTGTTGACAGCATATACTTAACCTTGCCCTCATTGACCCTGAAGCCATCTTCGCCGCCTCCGTCTCAATACTCACGAACGCACGAGTGACATCACACTGCGTTCTGCCGATTATGTCAATATCATCTACGTATGCGTTTAATTGGATGGACTTTGGAAAGATTGTACCACTGCCGCATGAGTTTGGCACCACCATTTCAAGAACGATGTTAGAGAAGCGCTGACGGCGCTACGCCTTGTCTACATCCTTTTTTGATATCAAAGGTCTCAGTGAGGTCTTGAGCGAACTTGATGGAGCAACGTGCATTCTCCATCGTCATCCTGCACAAACGGATGAGTTTGGCAGGGATGCCAAAATTAGACATGGCTCTGTATAACTCGTCTCTATAGATGCGTTAAAATCAATCTTGGGTTTTCTCTAAGATCTGCCGTAGTCTGAAATCTCTGGGCAATAAATTGTCGGTCAATACATTGGTGCGAAAAAGTTTCTGCGCACACATAAATGGTAACGAGAAGCAAAGCCTTGATCCAACGCAGGCTGTCGAGTCTGATATTTTTTTTTTTTTAAAGAGCAGTCGGAGACATTTTACATAGTGGATAGATTCTTTTGCTTAAGTGGTACCTCATACTGCGGCGGCCAAAGGGAAAACCTGTTTATATCCAGCCTTTTGGTCTGTCTGAGACCGGCGACTTTTCCAGCAGGAATAAATCTGCGTTCCTTCATCGATTTCGAATTTCCACAGCATTCAAAGTTCTGGTGTCATTGCATCAGATGGGATATCCATGGAACAAGAGTCGTAGAACAAGTGTCACGCAGGCCGTTCCTTGCAATTTGGTGCAGAAGTCAGTCATGTTTACAAACATTTATCCGAAACCGCCTTTCACCAGAAAATTTAGGTATTAGCTGGAAACGATCTTATTATAGCCGTAACGACCTTCCACGGTGATAAGCCCCATGTCTTGCCAAAAGCACCTTTGCACTGCGAGAAAACTGAGAATGCCCTGGATGTCTTTGACTTGATCACCCCTAGATCTTGATAGTGATCACATTTAATGGTGCTAGCGGTGCCAGTTTGGGCAATCTTTATCGCTGCTTTATAAAATATTTTATACTTAAACGCAACAAAAATTGCCTCGGCTGTAGGTAAGGATTCTAGGGTGTATTAGCAGATCTTACTGACTAAAAGATAAGAGCTTTAGCTGTCCCTTAACTTGATAAGAAAACATTGCTGTGTCGATGTTGAACTCTGTTTTTGACATCCGACTTTATTTTCATCCTTTTATCGCCTACTATTGAGTTTTGGTTTAGAATTTTCCACTTTTTAAGAAAAACAAAAAATGTTGACGCAAATTTAGTTGTTGAACGAATAGTTGAAATAGTTCCGTTATACGAAACCATCCTGCGATGAACGATTTCATAGACTTGTTGACACAGTATACTCCATAGCATAATCCTTGTTTGTCTATAATTGGTAATCAGCCAGATTAATAGAATTTAATTGTTTTTATATCACCTAACGAGAAAGCGCGTAACTAAATTAAAATTCAGAAAAAAAAAAATACCAAATTCCAACAAATTTGAACACAAAAACCACAAATTTACCTTTTTTTTTTCCAAGCATACTTCTAGGCTGGCCAAAAACAAAATGAACAATTTAAGCTGCCAAAGCTTTAATGCGCTACAGTAAGCTAATCACATAATTTTAAATAATTACTAATGCAAATCAGCAGTAAACAAAAGCCATGTGTGTGATTTCATTAAAATAATTAATAATACCCCTCCTATGGCTACACGCGGAAAGTGCAACGTGATTCCGCTTATATAATCCAGCATAACAAGCGATATTCGAGGCTTTTGGAATTGAATGCGGCTAAATGCGGTCGGTCGCATCATCGTTTGAAATGCATAATCGCATTGTAATGCACACACGCACTATTGAGCGAGTGGACAGAGATAGGTAGACACCATCCGTCTGTTCTTCCTGGCAACCCACACACGACCTCCCATTAGAGAGCGATCAAAAACACAGAGTGCTTCCTGACTGCCTAGGCACATAGTGGTCAAGTGTCACGTGGCAAATGCACTTATCCCAGCGATTTTGCGGGAAAAGTAACTTTCATCACGTTTCCGTTGACATGCCGCGAAATTCGGATGAAAAAAATGCGAAAACAATCAAATAAGTGATACAACGATTATGATAATGTTTAACGCACGTATGGCATTAAGTCAGCGAGAAAGAGAGCATGGCGCGCGGTGGGTCAAGGAGGAATAGTGCTGAGGCAGTATTCGGAAACCGATCTGTCCGTGATGGTCGTGATGGGAAACAGTTTGGAATAATTAAGGATTTTATCACTTAATAGAGATGGGTTGTGCCTCAGGGCGACGTGAATGGAATGAGATTGATTTGTGTCTTGTGACATAACCTCAACTTTGATAGCTGTGAGAGCGCGTTTAAACGCGCTACACGTCAATGATACTTATGATGCGGGGGCTATACTTGCTCAGAAATGACGAAGAGATGAGGAAAGAATAAAGTGCCAGGATGGAAAGTTTCCTCACCTCATCCCTAAAACGCTGAAGGTTATAACTATTGGAACGACAAAGATTGATGGCTATTTAGGCTTCATAACATACTGCAGCGCATAGTGAAAACAAATCACATGGGTAAGGGAATGCACATTGACTGCCAACCTTGGCAGCTGTCAGTTGTTAAAATAGCCAACAGTGGCCAAAATCAATAACAGTGTGGCATTAGTCAATTTATCACCCTTTCGGCCGTTTGATATTCACTCTAAGAGTTCGAGTGTTGAGCTATGTACGTTGAATTGCCTCCTAACCTTGGTTTTGGGAGCTTTGAGCTCTTTGTTCCACAGGGAAACATTTCTAATGATGACATTTCTGATTCTGGTGCTTCATTCTTAGGCAGATGTGATTTGTGAGATAAGCTGTAGAACCGCCTCATTAAGTTTGATTATCGAGTCAATAATTGGGGTTGGGGGTTCCTATGCAAACCTGAGAAGCATCAAGTTAACACTTCAGTCAGTACCCTGTTGCTATTAATATGGCCACGCTGAACCTCTAGTTATTGAAGTCGACCATAGTATGGGAGTGGTCCGAAAGTGATGTTTCGTTTGAGATGTCTCAGTTGGAAGTTAGATTGCAGACAGCAAGGATAAGTCTAGTACCTCTTGTGTGATTGAGTTGGCGGAGGTAGTTTTTTTTATTTCTATTCATTATAGTTAGATTAGAGCGAATTATAAAGTTTAGTGGGACTTAACACTCGGGCAGAGGGCAATTCTGTCGCAACCCCTTACCAGGTATTTGCCTTAAGGATAACAAGCCCTTTTTTTTTAAAGAACCTGCCCTTATGGCTGACACAGTGGCCTAGCAAGATCTATTGTGTCTCCAGTCTTCTTATCCTAATAGGTCTACTACCTTCCTAATGAAGGTGAGTATGTCATGAGTAGCTGAGTTTTTAAACTCCGCTAACAGAATTCGCTATGAAAGATCCGTGTACGCAGCCAGTACAGTGCTGGACATTCACAGAGAACCTGCTCAGATGTTTCCGCCTCTTCTTCTTGACACTCTGTATCTGAACAAGGGCTTAGTTGTTGAGATGATGTCTTAGGCCACAAAGGCCGGTAAGGAAGCCCACTATTTTCCTCATGTTGTTCCTGTCAAGGTTTAGAATTTCTTAGTAAGAAAATGGCTTTATAAGTGGGTTAGACGAAGCTGGTGTTGCCAATTGTTAAACAAAGCAGCCCAATTAACGCCACAGAAGGCTTCCGATTCAAAAAGCGCGGAAGTCAAATCGGCCCTTCCTAGCCCATTCACCCTTACTAGATAAATTACTTTCTCCGGTAGAATGCAGGCTGAACCCTCAGAGAAGTAAGCTGAGGCGATCATGAGCTATCGTTTATTCCTTTCCGTGATCTAGATCTTTGATGATGTACACTAGGATAGGAAGAAGCTAATTAAGCGAATTAAGCGTCGAGCATGCAAGTTGTCTGATGTGGCTCTTGAATGAGTCTGATATCTAGATTGTGGTGGATAAATTTTTCACTGCAGAAGCGGCTTTAGGGTGATGACCTTCTTCGATGACCACAAAGATATTACTAGGAAAAAAATTGGTGAACTAATCCTGTTCCTTAACTCCACCGGTTGGATCTAAATATCTGCGTCTATCTACATGTAACGCCCACAAACAACTAGGTCAGATGAGTTGTGGTATCAAAATGGCGCATCCAGCGCTAATTGGGTTCTTAGAACCGCCACCTCTACCTATCTACCTTCCTGGCCTGAAACCGCACTGATTGGAACCGATCACGTTGTTGACGAAGGGTTTTAGGCGTTCACGCAATATGGCAGATAAGATCTTAGAAAAATGTCTTCCAAGAAGACTAATTTCTTAGTAATTAGCACAGCTTAGAGAGTCTCTTTTCTTGTAGATTGGGACAGTTTAGAGACATAAACATAATTGAGAAGCGATAGGACTTGTTCTTCCGATAGACCATCGTCTTCAAAGATATGCTTCCTTGTTTCTAATCAAAATAATTTTTATGCTGCAAGTTGTGCTGCACCTGACTATACATCGATCTTTGAAGTGATGCCGATGCTCCCTCTAGGAATACTGTCTTTTCATCAACCTTCTTGATTAACCGGTTTAGTCGAAGATTCCAACTCCTATTGTCATCCCACATCCGCAAGCAAATTCCAGCCAATCCTAGTATCATCTGTGTATAACGTGAGAGGCTACTTTTTTGAAAGTCGGTGGTCTGGTATATTAGAACTCTTAAGCAAATAGGCTTCTTGCAGAATGAAGGTTGCTAGCCGAAGCATGTAGAAGCAAATCTCCTCACTCCATCACTCAGCTCGGCATGAGCTGCAGCGCAGAAAGCCGAATTTAAGGATCCCTGGCAAACTCGTGTGTCTGTGCAGGATGACGATGGAGAATGCTCGCTGCTCCATCATAGTTGGTCAATACTTCACTGAGACATTGATGAGGAAGACTTCGCCTAAGGTGGCGCAGAAGCAGAAGGGGACCTCGACCAACTTGGAGTGCGCAACTGGAGGCGGTAACCTAAAGACCGGGCTAACTGGAGAGGCTTGTTGGTTGATGTTCAGGTTCACCCTGGACTGTAGCGTCAGTAAGTAAATAAGTAAACTGCTCCAATATTGTAAAATTTCACTGCTTGAACTATTCGATTTCGATATAATTTTGAATATAAAAACCGAAAACAAAATTTGTCTAATCTTCTTCCTATTATGGTAAACTCTTGGCACCTAAACTGCTCCAATTTACTGCTCCATATGTTTCAAGCAGCCAAGAAAGATACAAATCAACCTGTTCACATCATCGGTGATTGCTCAAAGCCGATCAATAAATCTTAATTCAGGTCAATATAGTCAACCACAACATAATGGCATACGATTAGTCAGCGCGGTATCCAAACCGGCTTCAGCGAATATTCAACTTTCAATCCTGCCCCATGGCAGAGTTGAAAACTAGTAAACAAGTCCGTTGCGTCTACTGGCCTATATTGCAAAACTTTGCATTCCCATCGGTGGCGTCGTCGTCGACGCCCACCACAACTACTGCAGTGCACTCCGCCGTGTTAATTAAAGGTTGCCGCGTCTTGTTCCAATTACGTGCTTCGTCTGCACTGCTACGTGCAAAAGTTTTGCTCACCGAATTTCCCAAAAAAAAAGAAATCAACTTCTTACGGACACCATACTCGTATCTATGAAGTTGCACCAAACACTAGTCAATTAATATTCACACTGAAGCGTAACGTAGCGTCAGAGGCAGAGAATTCCGGTGAATTCTCTAGACCTGCAGCAAGTGTGGCTCGGTATTACGTTGTGGTGGTGCTCATCACTTTGGACTTCCCAAGTGAGTGGCTGAAGCCGCTCTCGCTCTCTGCGAACAAAAAAGTTGGGCAAAGTGAAAAAAAAAAGACTGGGATTGGTGGTAAAAATTATGCAATACCCCACCAGCTGGCTTGAATCGGAGTCTCTGTTGCTGACGATTTTGTTTTTGCCCCCGAGTCGAGCACTGAAAGACTCTAGACTAGTGTGTGTTGGGGGGGCTTGCTCTACAGATCTGCAGAATGGTTAGCGATTCGTACATGGGCTATCGCCTTTGCCAGACGTGCTCTGATAGTTTGTATTAATTTCGTTCGAAGTTCTTTTATTGTGACAATCTCGCGCGCATTCGCGATTCGTGAGATATACGCTCGTCGACCTCTTGGTTTTTGAAATCGGTTGCAATTGGTAATATTCTACATTTGAATGTGAAGTGAAGTGTAGCGCACTCTGTGATCAGTTATCTAGTGAACCCAGTTCTATGTGGATTACGAATTTTTTGGATACCAGCACACTCTCGCAGCTGTTTTCAGCTTGATCAAGGTAAACGACACGATGTGGTAAATTTTTTGGGCTGTCGATGGTCACTTGGAGTGGTATCTTGGCCGGAAGCAAACCCTGTCATAATGAGCGTAATTTATATTCAGCACGATCACCTTCCAAATCACAATTTGGCCCTAATACATAAAGCACTACCTTAAAGACTTCCACTTGTCTCCAAAGCTGAATTGTCACTTTCCACTTGGACATTCCGGAAAGTACGAACTGAAGTAGATAGAGGTTTTGCAATTCAATCGATTAAGTGAATATGCGTGATGCGTTTGCATTTGGTTACCATGAAGGTGTTGAGTTTGAAAATATTTTGGTAGCTACAATGATACTGGGGAGTCTTCATCCCGATAGTTCTCAAAGTAAGTTCAGGTTTGAGTGGAAATTGCTCTTTAATGGGGATACTTAGGTCCATTGCTTCCCCTTTGCTACTGTGGATCTTTACGAAATTTTTTTTGCAAATCTCATGTGGAGTTTGTTCGCAAAGGTCATGGTTTCTTTGAAGGACTCCTTCTCATCCAGAAATGTTTGGACAAATGGACGTGGTTGCTTGTTTGAAGTAGTTGCATCAGGCCTAGTATGCGCCCGATACTCAAGTAGTGCACTACTGACTAGCGTGATCGTTCTAAGTCTCCCGTCAAAATATTGTTGGAAAAGTTATGTAGTGGGCTGTGAGGGGTGTGTCAAAGAGATAGTTGGGAAGCTTTAGAGTGACTATAGTTTGAATGCGGGGTTGGGAAATCTTCCCGTATTTGCCTGTATATCGGGCAAATCTTCTAGTCCTGCAAGTGGCTAGACAGTGATTCAGAAAATATTCCAGAGTCTTCTCTTTTTCTCTCAGATTGCTTGTTAGATAGTCCAGTTCTGTTTACCGATTGCTAAGGTTGATCTGCGGTTACACCGCATCGCTGTTTGCTTAGAGCGTTGTTTGGTTAGGCGATGGGGAATTTGGCCACTTTGCGAGTAGGAAGGTCTGCCCAGTATAATTGTCTTGATGACAGTTGATGGGACTTATATCTTATCGATCGTTTTTATTACAACCCACGTGCCCCAGTATCCATAAAATACACACGTTGTTCTGGCTCCCGAAGAATTTTATGTTATTTTTCCATATCCGCACGAGTAGGGATTTGGTTACTGAACTTGTTAGCGCTTTCATTGCTGCTGTCAGAATAGATACCTATGAGTTTTACTTGCAGTGCCTCTTTTTTTTTTGTAAAGAACCTGCCCTTATGGCTGACACTGCGAGCTAGCAAGATCTATATTGTCTCCGGCCTACTTAGCCTAATAGGTCTACATAGCCGAGTTTCTAAACTCCGCTAACGAACAGAATTTCCTATGAAAGATCTGTCTACGTAGCCAGTATAGTGCCGGACATTCACAGAAATTGTGCTCAGAAGTTTCTTCCTCCTCGAAACAGAACCGAGACTCTGTATACGAACAAAGGTTAAGTCTGTTGAGATGATATCTTAGGCCACAATAGCCGGTAAGGAAGCCCACTAGCTTCCTCACGTTGTTTCTGTCAAGGTTTCGAATTTCCTTTATAAGTCTCTTGGATTGCCTAAGCCTGGGGACATTTTCCCATTGGACTAGGCGAAGTTGGTGTTCCCAGTTATTTAACAAAGCTGTGGCGGTAGCCCAAATATCGCCAGAGAAAGGTTCCGGTCACCAGAGCGCGGAAGCCGAACCGGCTCATCCGCAGTTTCATTGCCTACAATGCCCTGGTGGCCGGACACCCAACCACGTTCAACCTTGTTTTGTCTGGCAAGCGATTGTAGGGTATCGTAGCAGGACTTGACTGACATATGTATATTCTACGAAGTGGGATGTCAATACTTTAAGCGCTGCCTGACTACCTGAATAGATATTTTTTTTTTGGCTTCTTATACCTTTAACGAGGTTTATCCTGGTACAGATCTCAATAGCATGGATTTCAGCCTGGAACACGCTGCGGTACATCTCCATTGTAACCGAGACCTTAGTGTTGCACCAACTCCGGAAGCCATTTTAGCCATGTAGTGCCCCTAAAGACCTTTGCCCCTCTCTGGCTACCTCACAGACCAGCCGAAATTACATTTCGCATAAAGCTTTCCAGTTGATCTGCGTTCTTATAAAGTCGAAATTGAAGTGAAATAGGCATTTACCACGCGTGTTTGCAGGTTTAACGAAAACCACCATTTCACTCTTCTGTAAACTCTGAAGTTCCAAAAGTCGTTGATCGTTTCTGGTCTCAATCAGACGTAATGGACGTCGACGATGATTATTTTTGACCCAACAAACGGAAGACAAACGGTCGAAACAATTGAATTATGACGTGATAAATTCCATGAATACGTTATTTCATGACATGGATATATCAGTTATTGTGGGATTTAGCACAGCTCAATGTTGGGTTGTAATCGTCTGCCTTCAGCAGTAGGTACGCAGAACAGGTGATAGACATGCATAAAACACATATGTGTATGTGCATAAATTTGCCCACTAAAGCCGCATTCGTTTACATGAAGCTAAGTGAAATCCAAACTACTAGTGGCATTGTACCTATGCTAATCATCAGTCTTAAAGCCGGTAGCACAGATCGTAGCTCTACAGAACCGATGGCCAAATTCAGTAACGCAATGATGCTCTGTTATGGGACTTTTTTATCCTTCAAATCATCAACGCGGAAGACATTATCTTTAGCAAATACATTTGGTCAGCCAGCATCTATAGCTAGCTGCATCGAGTTGCGTATATTCAATTGGTTGAGATTATCTTCCACTATAGAGATTAGGTCGTTCATTTTGTATCGTTGAATCGAATATTGTTCGGATTCGACATAATTCCGTCACAAGACCAGGTCGATCTTAATATACAGACCGCATAGTTTGTGGTTAAATCTTCTTCTCCATGAACTATCGAATCGAATGTACAACCACAAATCGAAAGTTTTTTTGTCAAAGCTTCTAAGTGCCCTTTCGGCCTTGGTTCTTATCGAAAGCGCTGTACCTATCGTGTGTCGATTTTTCAGGCTTAAAACCGCACTAGTTTCTCGACGTATGGACTCAAATGATTAAGCAAATGATCAGGCAGCGATATACAATATAAGTATAAGCTATATTAAGCCGTCTGGTAATTGGCCTATCTAGGGCACTTTCCTTTTTATACATAAAAACATAAATGGATCGAAAAAAGAATTTATTCTATACTAGCGGCCCGCCCCGACTTCGTACGGGTACAATTCAATTATTGGATCATTGCTTTTTTGGTATGTTTCGCTTTATTTTAGCCTTATTTTAATTAGAAAAAATAGAATAAGGTAAAACATCATATCGTCCTGAGCCTACACAGGGGACGTCTATCTGATTACACGAATTTCATCGCATGTCTTGAAACCCAAGTTTGAGGAATGCGTTTAACGTGCCAGAAGTATGGACCGTTCCGCTCGAAAAGGTAGTTGCTCCACATTGAGTTCCTTGTATATTCTGATGTCCTTAACTTGATAGAACAAACGAATACCTCGAAGAAATCTCATTTCGGCAGCTTATGTCATGACAATTGGTGAGGATCGGATCAAACAAACAAAATTGTTCCAGCCTGACCAATCCCACCACTGCTGCTTCCATCACTCGTGAATATGACCTCGAAATTCTTAAACTTCTGAAGCAGTTTCGATAGGACCCTACTAACATGCAGAGTGCATTGAACCGGCATTCGAGGCATTACGATTACTTCTAATTTGTTCACGTTTACCTAGCTTCAGCACAGACGACTACGAAGCTATCAAGAGTTCGCTGAAGTTCGGTCCAGATGGTTCGAAGTAAGTCATCAGCGAAAAGCGGATGGCTTATCCTTAAGTCTCACAATGCTAGGGTGAATCTAAACCATCCAGGGACTCGCTCAAACACACACACAAAAAAATCATTTAAATCGGTCCGAAACTCGAGACACTTTGTCTAAGTTCACCTTTAACAGCAAAATCGCATCGAAACAGCCGCTGTTCCTGCTTATGGTAGCGATTACTTTTGAAAACATGGCATTTTTTTTGTTTTCCGAACACGTGGTCCATTTCAACGTATTTCCTAAAGAGCTTGTTGTTGCTAGTTCTTGGGCTGCATCTGAATTAGTCTTTCTATCCAAGGTTCGTGCTGAAAATATAACTAGAGAGTCTTGATCGGTCGTTAAGGGACCTCTGACGTTTTTTGAACGAAGTTTTTTGGTGCAATAATTCGAAACTTGGGATAGTGTTTCAGTGGCGTCCTGGCTTACTGCGGACAATTTTTGTTAATGTTGTTCCCTTAGCTATATAATTCACGGTATTACTGTTCCAACCTCCTCATGTTATCATCATTAATCCGTCTAATCAACATTGCAGGCTATATGACGACCTTACTGCCAGTGTTATCCATTTGCAACGTGATGATATCAGCCTTCACAGCTGATGGACTGTTTATTTGTTTTCTGAGACATAAATGCTTACCGACATCAGGAGTTGAACTCGGAAACTTTCAGCGTGATGACGTAATCACTAAACCTCACTAAAGGATCAACCCAAAGTTAGTGAGAAACTTTAAGTGATAAAATTTCTCGGGTAATTCAGTGATCGTAAGAATACTGTCACGGTAAAGGTTCGTTAAAATGTAAAGCTTGGCTGAAGGAACCTAATTTTATATATGCAAATGTCAGTGAGGCAGACGTGGACGTTCAACTTAAACTTGCGAACTCCATTATTAGCATCTACATTGTAAGGTTGTGATCCTAACTATTTTGTTGTCTCTGTATTAATTTCCCAATTTTCATAAAGTCGTTGACTGGTATTTGACAGACTCAATCTCTCTGTACATTCCGCTGAGACATTTGATCGTAAAAACTTTTAACCTTTAAGTTCCAAACATCATAAAACGTGTTTCAACCAGCCTTTAACCTCACAACCACTTATTGCTTTTTGTCTGGATGTAAAAAATAAGCCTCACAAGGCATAGGTCTGATTCATTGCCATCAAGACGACTGATCTTTGACACCTACTTGTGATTGATCGCACATTTTGGATAGATTGCACAACGGCTACTATTTACGTACAAAATGCTTTCAAATTTGACAGATTGTATCTATACCTCGTTTATGTGGGGACCCGTGTTTGCTAAACAAAATTTTGATTATCACGTTTAGTCAAGCCCCGTCTGAGTTTATGACCCGAAATGAAAAAAAAAAATTCACAAAACACGCAATCTATCGCGTACCATATTCGCATTTTTGGTTTTTTTTTCTTCAACAATTTTTCGGATAAACATCTGCGAAGCCTTGGTAAGTTTTTTTTGTTGTGCCGTTTACATTGTGCCCCTTAAGCCCCCGCCACAGTGGCTGGGTACGACTCCATTAACCCAATTAGAAAGGCTCGATTGCCTTCGACGAATGTATGTAAGCGTGATCAGCGGCAAGCGAAGGTTGTTGGCTTCTACGGCGGTTAACCTAAAGAATTAGCAGCATGATCTGCAATAAATATTCAATGTGTCTGGAGTCTGTACTTAGGCTGATGCATAACCTGTTCAATCTCAAATATTGCATTAACCCACTTGGCCTGCAACGAGTGACTGCTGTGAGACTATTAGCACACAAAACCCAAACAGTGTGCAACCATATTGCAAACAGATTGCAATCACTGTGTATCATGTATCTCACTTCAGGTGAAAATGCCTGACTAGTGGCACTTGCCCTCTTAGATCTCGGATTAGATTTGTGACACATCGTATGAGCTTCTTGTGAATGGTTTCATAAGACGTGCGTATTTGCATCTGACAGATGCCCATTTTTATTATTGTTTGTCGCTAAGTTTGATGATTGACACATGACATTTCGTAACGTCAACAAAACAAGAGGCTCACACAACAGCTGTCCATTTGAAGATTGCTGCATTCATCCTCCCATTTACGGCAGCGGAGTGCTGTGGAGGTCGACAGCACCTGTGCTTTGTGGGACGACTCAAGCAGTTATTGACTGTTGGTCGATTATTTACACCGGGCTTGGGGCCCGGCCATTGTGCAATTGTCATCGCATATTGACGTCCGCGCGTAAATGACAAACCAATTGAGCAATTCGTGTTGACACATCGAACATTTGACTTTGAAATTTTCATTTTTTTTTTCGTTGGATTTGAAGTTTGTTTAGGGGTTCCATTGGTCGCCGAGGCGCTGACCATAACCATATCTTTTGAATATTTTTGGGTTTTTCTGCCGCTTAGCGGTTATATTTGGCATAGTTAAGTGGCAAGAGATGGTATTGTGTCGAGTCAAGGTCGAGTGATTTATGGTATTTTAAATTTGACGTGAGGAAAGAGTGCTCTCTTGGTTTTTGTTTTGTGTTATATTTCTTCGCATTTTGGAGGAATTGGAGCGATGAGTCAATGAATGAGTCGAGGAATTGTATTGGGAAAGGTTGGGCATTTGTTATTGGACTCCTAAGAGGTGAATGAGCAATAATTTTGAAATTTGTTCGCTGGTAGATATGCGTGTTGTGGGAATTTTGTAAACTCGCTTTGGTTAAATTTTAATTTAATGCTTCATTTGGAATTGGGTGAATTTTTCCCAAGAGGTTGGGGGAACCCTGTTTAGCATTTCGATGGCCTATGGTATTCGTGAGTTTAACACAGAAATTGAAGAGAGGAAAATGAATAATCGTGTGCTTGTCTATCTTGTGCAACTTTACATGTGGCTTCCGTGCGGCCGTACTCACGGGTGAACCCCAACTGTGGAAAGACCACTTACTAATAAATACATATAATGATCGCAGGCGCCTTATGCACAAGTTAAGTGGAAATAGTAAATACATTTTTTTTTAATCATAAACTTAAAACATAATAGCTGGGGCGACAAATCGAGGAGAGCCAAGGCCGTGGCTCTCGCAACTGTTTACATATCTTGTGCGTGTTATATTTTTTACACGAAGATGAGGGACTTGCAATTTATGGCCGACTCCGAACGGTAAATTGACAAAGTATACTCTCAGAGGTTTGTCAGAGATTCGCTGACGGGAGGCGATGCCGTGAAAAAAGGTTGGCGGATATTGCTGGGGCTCAAACCTACCCACCACGCACAGCATTCCAAGGCACTTACCATTGAGTCACGGCCATGACTATTAATTTTTTGGGCTGAGGCAGCACTAAACGTCTTGCCATTGGTGGCACCAGGTGGGTGTGTCTCAATAGACAGATGTAAAACTAAGGCGATGAAAAAATTTATAGAAGGGCCTAGGTATCAAATTTCCTTGCCACTTCGAAGGTTTGCTTGTCCATCCTAACGTTTTTTTCTTTATAATCCACTCCCGCTTCAAGGCGTTATGATGTTATTCGCACAGGTCGAGCGAGCTGCAGTGGTTCGAAACTCAGGTAGTATTAGGATCCAATGCTGTCTGAGGGTGGTGTCCTCACTAGCCGGGGACATTTGTGGTGTTTTTCACTGCTAAAATTCACGGAAATTTTTTCGAATCTGCTGATGTCGTAATCATGGTCAAGTCAATCAACTCTTCAAGCCATGATACTCTGATCTCAATGTAATGTCTTTGCTGTAGAGGCGACACCAGCTTTCACAGTTGATCGATGTATTACATTCGGAGTTGAATTCGGACTTTCAGCATGACAAGCGATGATGCTAACCACTACACCATGGCCATCCCAACGTTATGGCCGTGACTCGATGTTCGTAGTATCCGCGTGTTTGCAGCTTCTGACGCTATGTTTGCCAAGGGACCAGTGACAACTCCCTTCGCTCTACCGATGATGTAAATGTTGTCTGCGTCACCAAGTACTGGTTTTTGACAAATTACGCGTGAGTTGTTGACCTTGGAATTTTGCACACATTTCTCCAGTAACAGGTAACGTCCCCCCCTAGTGGTCTTAAAGGTCTCGGCAGTGTGTCCGACCTTCACGGAGCGGTAAATCAATTTCGCAGCAATATCAAAACTAGGCAAAATTTCGCGGTTTAATTTTTGCATATGATATGATCCAGCTTTGGGCACAGCAATCTGGTAGTGTTGCAACAGTTCCCAGCCGTGTTTTCCACTTCATCAGCGTGAATGATGTACTCGACAAATGACAATGGCGTTTTGCCAATTCCCATGCGCCAGCTGTTTTTATTGAGTCAGCCTTGCTCAGGATAAAATTTTTAGAAAAATAAAATTTTTGATCCTGCAATTGTTCACTAGACCCTGATGGCCTAAATACTCCTTCCTCGACTGTACACAACACCAAAGGTTGGTGAAACTATGAACTTAACCCTTTCGGTAATCACCCAATCAATGAATTTATAAATGCCTTCCAATGCCTTTTGTTATTCAACGCCTCATACAAAGCTTCCACCAAAAATCAATTGCAGCTTCCCTTCAACAAAGGTGCCACTGGACGATGAGGAAGTCTTCGCATGGAAAATTTCCAAACGATTTATCCTCCTTTCACATACTTGCACCGATTCCATCATAAATGCTTCTATCGAATTCTAATTATGTATTTAATTCCTGTTCCATTTGATTTAGTAGCCAGTATTTGCGTTTTGAAATTCAATTACTCAATCGATTTGTACAATTTATTTGCCTACTCAACCGCCATGTTTTGCTAGACGCAAGAGCAGCGACCGACAGGAGATCCTTTCCGAGCCGATACATGTAAAGAGGAGTCCTGGCCTCGTACATCAGGCCTAATTATTTTTGTATGAATGCACTAAGCTGCATTACCTGTTATCTAATGCACATTGACGTAGAACATTTATTAATTTACAGGATGTTCGCTTGCGTATGTGAGGGCTTGTGAGCTCCTATGACTCTGCGCTATCAAGTTTTTTTTTTTAGAAAATGAATTGAAATTCACATGGAATTTCATCTAGATATTGATTTGGCCAATGAGCGATAAAAAAAAAAATCGAATGCCTATAACAAGTAAATGGCCATGAACGAGTGCTATTGAGAGTCTTTTCCGAAAATAAATCATTTTGAATTGATTAGGATGCGAGTGGAAACCGATGCTGGTACAAGGACTAAATATGCAAAACGTTGCAATATTTTCAATTTAAAAAAATAAAATTTCAATTTCACAACGAAAGAGCGGAACTGCGTTTATTATTCCAGCATGAGATTAGCCCAGATAGATACAGTTCAGGGGTTTATTTTTTTTTAGATGGATTTTAGCACTAAATCTCTTTTCTATTATTTAACAGATATATTATCATGGAATTATTAAATAGGAAAAAAATTTAAAAATTGAACGACTGCATATTCAATTTCAATCAATATTGAAGCTGAATTAAAGCTATAAAACGCGACTTATGGGAAAACTTCTGCGAATGGGGTTTGCGATGTCCCTTGAATTTGTCAGGAACATTTGGCATATGTCCTTCTAAACGTTAAGTGGGTAGACCCAGTTGGGACTGCCAAAAAAGCTCTTTTTTAGGATTTTTTTTTACATGAAAGATATGTATTTACAGAAACTATTATAATTTTTTTTATCGCAAAATATAAAAAAATAAGTGGGATACAGCAAATTTGGGAGGATCCCAAAAAAAAACTGTTCTGCGGTGATCACTGCTGCTGGTCACTGGATCATGTGAAATGAAAAATCAAAAGGGATCATAAGTTAATGATATAATGCTCCGGCTGAACGAAAGGATTTGAAAAATATTGAATTTTCACAAAATGGCGGATGTTTCACTCGCACTTTCGGTTATAAAAAAAAGTCGCAAAAAAAAAAAAAATCCTTCTTCTATCCGGAGGACAATTATGTATGGAATAAGTGAGAAAAATTTCAAACCGATCGGCAAAGCCGTTCTCAAGTTACAGTGATCACCGACTTCGAAAATAGGGTTTCGAGAAAAACGCGTTTAAAGTTTTGAGTACGAGTACATAGTTACATATGCATTAGAGACGGCTCCATTCAAAGTTATATATCTCCATAAATAACAACCCAATTTGTCTGAAATTTTCAGAGAATACTTTTAAAATATTGTACTTTGAGAAGAAAAACGAAATTGATTTTTTTTAAATTCTACCTGGGTCTATCCTCTTAAGCGATCTGATGATGTGGGCAAAAAACTAATTCAAGAATTTTTGGATCATGTTAGTGGAAGACCATTTTGATTTGTTTACACCTTTTTAAAAAAGGGTACGCGACACGTTGAGAAGTAGCTGACTACGACTTTTCACAAACAAGACACTATGAAAATTCTTCCTTATCTCTGGGGATAGGGTAGAACGCTCTCTGTCGCAGTTACTCTGATGTATATTTTTTCAATCTATTGTATCCGTGTTTCTTGTCTGTTTCTTCTCAGATTCTTACTCATTCTTCCTTTTCGCAATTATTCTCTTTTTTTGTCCTCAAGCATTTTTTTTTATTTCGTTGTTTTTGGAAACCTCTCGTGCTACTAGATGGTCGACCATGTCGATTGCCGTGTTGATAGCTGAGCATTCACACATTTTCACATGAGGAAAACTCAGGTATGGTTCGTAAGCAAAGGCGAACTCGTCTTGCTACTGGGAAAGGGAATCCGATCCAGAGTTCGGACAGCTTCTGAATCAGCAGCTCAAATCAGCATCATTACCCACACAGCTTTCTTATTAGAGTCAGTGCGACATCCCATTTACAGGTGCCCCCTATCATGCTCAATCATCAAGCTGGTAGCTTTTAACTAGAGATAATTCAAGAAGATGTCGTTGTGTCCTGGGACCCAGCACGTCACTGTTTAGTGATCTCATTCCGGTACACGAGGCTGCTTTTCACAGAACTAGACTTTATTGTACTGGACGAAAGAGCTCCGACCGCTGCTTGACTATATAAACAACATTATCTGAGCATGATTGGAGGCACCTGTAAATGGGATGTCGCACTGACTCTAATAACTAAACCACCTATATAACTAAACCACCTATATACTACATACGTCATCTTTTAAGAACCTGAGTTACTCGGTGTTAGTTAGAAGTGTGCTCTTAAATTCTCTGCGACTCTTATCTTATATCTTCAGAAGATCTCTAAAGTTTCTGTGTTCTATAGACAATGCTGCTGCATATTTAAAAGTTCTCGGCGTAATGCTTTCTTTTTTTCTTTTTTTTGATGCGCAGGTAGTTGTGAAAATTCCCTACGAATACTCTCCGGCCCGTGCCATGAGTTGTACCCGACTCCAGATCGGTAAGCATGAGGCCTGAGATTACACTTATAGCATCCCCGGACACAATTTTAAAGGTGCAGCGTACCTTTAGGAATGTGGTCCTGTGCACCGAGTTCATCCTTCTGATTTACGACTTATGGCGCATCGCTGACTGCTATATTGGGGCCGCTTGCTCACGGTCGTAAAAAGATTTCTGACCGGTTGCCTTGGTCCTCCAATGTGGTGCATAGTGCTGCTACTGCCCGAGAGGTCTTCTCTGTTTATGTGGTGGTTCATGCCAAACATCTCCTATACCAGAACGAAACAACTCCTAGGACTTAACCAGAAGTTCGAATGGTTACAGGCTTCCCTACGGGTCACTGTCTAGTCTTAAAACACCTAATGACTATGGGAATAGTACAAGACAACACATGCAGAATGTGCAACGAAAACGAAGAATCAGCAGAACACATTTTATGTCACTGTAACTGTCTAATCAGAACACGTCATCGTCATTTAGGCAAATTACAAATATGGAAACGGAGGATATATCTGCCAACTCACTCAAAGACGTATTTGGATTCATCTCGAATTCAGGCATCATAAGCGAGCTCTAGTTGAAGGAAATCACAATAGGCCCATCGGCGGCCGTAGTGATAAGGTGACTCGGTCCCATCTCTACTTTTAATGTACAATATATGTGGTGGTCCTTGAAGCTGAGTTTGTGATCCAGCAGCACTCCCAAGTACTTCATGTGGGGCTCCGACTAGAAGATGTGCTCTCCGACCTGTATGGTTACGTGTTTCACTTTTTTACGGGTGCTTATGAGAACGGCTTCGGTTTTGTGGTCCACCAACTCTAAACCTCTTGTTCGAAGCTTCACTTTCGTGATTGTTTCATTACAGTTTTGTGTCACTTCTCCTAGTGTTTGCAATGTCGTCAGGATAACCGAGGATTTCCACTTCACTCGGTCTCGTTGTTCTTAAGATGCCATCATACATTATGTTCCATAGAATTGGTCCCAAAGCTGACCCTTGTGGAACTTCACCTGTAATCTTATACTTTTTCGGTCCTTCTTCATGCTATGTGGAGTTGTGTGAAGACCTCTGGTCTTGTTTTGGCTTCTTCTTTCAGGCGGAAGTTTGATATCCTATCAATCTCTGGCGAACAGATTTCGTTCCAGTTCGTCAACAAAGTTTTTGCCAAGGGCACTAAGTTTTCTTCAAGTCAACGCTGGGCATTCGTAAAACAGATAATTCCTGCAGTTTTGCCCGACACAAGGAAGCTTGGGTAAGGTAAGGCCTTTTTCGGAAGCCAAAGTACGTTGAATGTACACACTCAGTTTAAATATTTTCAAAGCCTTCAGTAAATAGTTGGTGAGATGCTCTTAAACCATCTGTCACTACAGACATTGTTCTTCCACAATTTCCTTCTCCTAAATTTTTTTTTTTTAAATTTTAAGCTCTACATTGAAATACTATTCCTTCACTGAAATTGATAGCGCCTCTAAATTAAAATTTATGCCCGACCTTCATTAGTAAGCAATTATAGGAGGCCTTCACGAATAAGCCTTCATTGTCGTTGGATTAAACATTTAACACCTTAAATGGTTTTGTTGCAAGAGATGCGGATATCAGAGTTCAAGATCTGACTACACGCTGATCCATCAAAGTTTGATTAACATTATACTATCACAAATGATCTTCAATGTCATGAATGTTTTAGTGGACATACATATGTACACATGTGTTAGCTGTCAACAAGAAGTGAAGTTGAATGTCTTCCAATACGATGTTGACATTGAGTTTTAAGACTTCACACAGAGCTTCTAATAGGCGATGGTCTACTAGATACATTCTTACGTCTGCTTCGCACAAAAGACAAATACAATACACCAACTGAATGGTTGTACTCTCAATCGACGAGAATGTCAACGTAGTGGACAATAACAATACCACAGCGAAAAGTTGTCAACGCAATCTACATTGACGGAGCAAAAAATCCTACCGTGTCAACGTAGGGACACGGTCAACGCATTGGTGAGCAGTCTCAAAAAATCCGTCAACATGGTTGACATTGTGATTACATGGTCAACAAAAATAGTCAACGCATGGACCCAAAAACTCGCGTGAATGCGATTGACGATTGGACCAGTTGACCACTTTGGAACAAATTCTGACGTAATTTTGACATCAGAAAGCCATCGCGATGACTGAATCACCCTGTTAACGATGTTGAGACGCGTAGTTCCTAGTTTTTTCTGTTGTACAACTTACCATCGATCGTCATCGCTGACATTCTTTCAGAGTGGAACCTCAAAATAGTCCATGAAGCTGCTTGGTTTGACCTAACTGTCCTAACTAACTGACCTAACACCACAGCTCTGACTGTCTTTCCTCTTCTTCTACGCACTCATGCATGTACAAACATGCATGCAGCACACCTCCACTGCGTGCCAGTTTCCAGATTACGTCACATATGTTGCCCATTCCTCTTGCATGCCCTTAATCCTGATCAACACATCACCTCAAGGTCGTTATTTTGCTTTCACCTTTCATCGCTTTTAATTACATTTTAATACATTCGCTGCCTACCTGTGTCACACAGAGACGTCACTTAAAAGGATAAACTTCGTCATTAGTGTGCGTCTTTCTGCCTGGTAACCTGTTGGTCCGTTGACACTGTTTCGTGTCGTTTTCCTCCTTTTGAACTTGTGCACATTTACCCACATTAACTCCATAAAATCTCCACCGAATGTGAGACACACACATCTAAAAAGCTAGAGAAGCTAGAGAAATGAAGGCATGAACTGCCAGCATTCACCAGATGAAGGATGAGGGTCTTTGTGCATCCAGGCAACTGGCTGCCATTTGCCTGGATGCTGGGCTGCTTGCCTGCCAGTTGCCACTGGTCCCTGTGTATGTTTACATCATAAATGCCCGAGACCTGAATAATGAATGTTAATATGCTTTATGGCGTGTATGTGCGGGCCGGTTGAACATGATTCCATTAGCCGAGCATCGGGCGAGGGGTTGCGTTGCGTACCCGTCCCGTGCAGTCTCATTCACAATTATTAATATTAACATTGTGACGGCAGGGCGGTGGGGGGCCGGGAGCATCCTCCTGTACGTGATCATGGACGAAACCATAAATTTCACCAGAAGAAGGTGAAGCAAGCACGGTCGAGAAGTGCACACAATATTGCTGCCCCAGCATGGCCGACCAGCTGCTGTGTGTGTGCGCTCGCACTTGATTCCAGAAATATTTATAGCCATGTCCTGTCGAGGGCGATGTGACTAAATGACATTTAGATTTAGATAATTCTGCGAACGTGTTGGCTTGACTATCCGTGTGCGTGTGTGTGCAATTCGATTTGCGAAACCAAATTAAAATTCTTTCGAGGATAAGATGGAAAAACTTTTGCTTGCGAGGATAATTAAAATGTTCTCAAAGATCGAACAACAAATCGAAGAGAGAGAGAGGAAATTTCTGGTTTTTTGCATTCCACGACCGACCGATTCGAGTTGAAGTGTCCATTACGAAGGAAGTTTTCTTCATTGCTGCGTCTGGGCATCCTTTTGTTTTTCTCACTTTAGCTTTCCAATATCAATTGGAGGTCGTGTGTAGCAAACCCTCGAGGGTAAAAGTTTTCAACCACTTCCGTGTTTGCGGTCCAGAGAAATGGCCGGAGGGATGCAATGTTTGTGGGCAGGTGCAAGATCGTCTTACGTGCATTCCAAGTGTCCCAAATGAAATTGGAATCTTGAGAAGGCATGAAGGCTCTTGTCGATTGGATGGAAGTGGGTGGGAGTGGTTCCATCATTTAATGACTCTCGGCCACAAAGCTTAATGGTGTTATGGTTCAAGAGGCAGCCATGAAACGAGAGGCCTGGTTAATGATGACGATAGTGTGTGCGGAAACTCTTAAACAATTCAGAAGTGAAATTAGTTTTCACGAGAAGAGCACTTAAATTGCTTTCAATGAAGAAAATTGTCTGTGTGATGCTGTAGTTAAGCCGGAAGTCCATTCGAAATTTTACGTCCGATGAGAACTGGTCAAGGTTAAGGTTAAATTATGTATATCTGACCAGCATTATGGAAGAGGCTTATGGCAGTTCTTGATATGGGAAGTGCGACTGTTAATGCTTGGGAGAAAAGATTAGTTTCAAGAGAATAGTCTCTGTAAAATCAGTTAAGCGAAGTACCAATGAAGCCAATTTAAAAGTTAAAAAAAGACAATGGAATGGAGGAATGGAGCGTTACGCTAAATATTATTCAAATAAAAACCGGCGCGACAGCGCGGGATGAGCCAAGGCCTAGCTTCTCGCGTGCGTGTTTGTACGAATAGAAGAGACCTAACATTTATTGCCGACTCCAAACGGCAAATTGAGAAGCTGTTTCATGGTAGATTATACTCCCGGAAAATGTCAGGTGGTGCCGCGAAAAATGTTCGGTGGATAGCGGTGGAGATTGAACCCAAGTTGCTCGTTCAGCAGTCGAAAGCACTAACCACTGAGCCACGGCGACCAATATTATTCCGCTAGACTTTTTTCCTGAACCATCATGATTATCAACCTAAGAACTAACATCTATGGAAGGTCCACACGGAGTCGGTAGTGAGCAAAGCGACTCGACCACTCATGATATGCAGGCGTATCTCAGGAAAATCCTGTCAGCCCCGTCATAACCTACGGGGCAGTAGCCAGTCGGAGAGACTGGCATGCGTCTGCATCTTAGGAGCAATGAGAAGCTGTTCCACCGCTGCAATAGAGGTGATCCTGGGGATTACGCCCCTGCACATTGAGCTAGCCAATGTCATAAAGGAAAAAATCAGGAAAATTGTGAAAGAGGGAGTGGGGAAGGATAAAAGCATCGCAAGCAAAGAGCGAGACTCGTTATCCAAAACAGTCCCACTATTAGACTGGCCTTGAGATAACACAATCAAGAAATACGGCTTTGAAAAGAAATACAACACAAAACTGAGCAGTAAAAGAGAATGAAACGACGTATACCAACTTGAACACAACATCATCAAATGGTACACCGACGGTTTCAAATCACACCCGGACACCGGGGCGGGAGTATTCGGGACCTGAACTCAGTTCTTGGAGTCCATGGGAATATCGCCCAGTATTTTTCAAACAGAGGTATATACAGGGTCATCCAATTCATGGTCCGGATTTGACATCTCTGTTTGAATTATGTACGTCAAACTGAACTGTCACCCGAGACTGTACATGTTTAATTTAAGGTTTGCCATTTTACAATATGGATCGATTAACAATTGCAGAACGTGTTAACATTGTGAAAACTTACTACAAAAATAGTGATTCTATAGTAGCTACGTTTCGCGCATTTCGAGCAGAGTATGGTCGAAATAACCGTCCATCTGAGCGTACTGTAGGCAAGACTGTAAAAAAATCAAAGAGACTGGCTTTGTTACAGATTTCTTAAGCTATCACCGAAATGCACGGTCTACAGAAAATATGGCTGCCGTTAGTCAAAGTCCATGCTACTTCAAAAATGAGGAAGGTGTAACCGTCACCGTCAATTCTCATCGCTATAGCCAAATGTTAAGATATGGATCTGGAAGACGTGTGGTTTCAGCAAGACGGTGCCACATCTCACAAATTTCCTATGAAATCAGATCTAAACTGGTATACGAGTGTCTGGAACATAGACTGAACCAGAACAATAAAGCCACCCTCTTCTTGGTACCAAGTCATGCGGAAATAGAGAGAAATGAGGCAGGCGATGAACTGTCAAGGAAAGGGTTAGAAACACCATTCGTTGGACCCGAGGCATTCTGCGGGCTTGGACCGCATTGAATATAAAACGAACTGCGAAGAACTGCACTCCCAGGAGTGCAGGCAAAGAAACTTCTCGGGAACTATGACCAACAAGAACCAGCTTCGCATCATTACCGGCTTCCTAACGAGCCATTGCAGACTTAGGGAGCATCTTAGGAAAATTGGAATATAAGCGACAAATTCTGGAGCGATACCAAGGAGACCCCATCGAACCTCCTTATAAACTGTAAAACATTGATCCACAAAAAAATATGACACTTGGCAGCGTACACTTTCTCTGAAACGGATCTCCCATCGTTGAACCCAATCCAGTTAGTCCGATTCCTCAGAGCGATTGTATTGGAATAGGTGCTATAGGTTGAGAATCATCGGTCAACACAATTTTGGGGATGGATCTCTATATGCATACACACAACCCAACTTTTAACATCTAACATCTAGCCTAAGACCCTAAGCCAAGACAATCAATTTCTAATGTAATGAGCGTGTATGCAGTTATTAAATTTTTCCAAAACAATTTAAGAGCACAAACCCGTGTAGCTTTTCAAAAAAAAATTTAGAGCAAAATCAAAATTAACACAAATTATCCTTCACTCGAAAAGAACGTGAACGTTTTATTTTTAAATTCCTTGGAGGCGTCCATTGGCATCTCCGAACTATGACATTTCATTTCCCGTGAGAAATTCCTCTTCTCGAACATCCATTTCTCACTTATCTTGGCATCGTCTCGTCCTTTATGAAACTCAAAAACGAACAAAATTTCATTCTCTTCATCGCATCGAAAAAAACACACGATTTTCCCTTCAATCTCTCTAGCACGCGGATAAGAATGTTATTTTGATTCTTATCCCGCTGCAAGCGATTTCAGATGGATTCTTCCTCCGCGCAGTCCCTGCATGTCTTTCAATTCCCATCCTGCTGGCAATTGGTAAAGTTTTCCTCCCCCCCCCCACCGCCCATTATCAAAGAAGCTTTAAAACTAGTTTTATATTTTTACACTAATAAAAGGATTGGACACCTTTGGTGTGTAAATAAACACGTAAAGTCAAAAAAAGGTAAAGGAAAAACTTCGACTACTGCAGGGAGGCTGACTCGTCCTCAGAGTAACTGCAACTAAGAGGATTTGGGGGAATATGGTTAGAATGTGAGGGGTGCACTGGCCCGGGGACATTGCGTGCGGAACGAGTTTGTTGCACGAGCAGCACAACTATTTTATAATAACATCATTAAAAAGTTAAAATTAGTATTTTACGAGGTGAAAATTACAACTCTTGAATTTGTTGCGGTGCTGGCGCATGAATCTTTTTGAGATCTTGACGCTCGTTATCGAGGGCCAATGTTGGGAGTAATGAGCTTGTACGGAATTTTTATCGCTCGCTCGAAGTGTGGAGTTCTTCATGTGCCACGAGGTTGCAGGATGTGGTTGTTTTTATATATGAACAATAATTGGAAAACTGAAAGGGTAAGAGCCCTAAGAAATTTTCGAAGTTCTAGAGGCAAACCTACGATGTCATGTTTTGATAACACGACCCACGAAAAAGTGAAAATCGTCTGACTCGCCTTGTGAGGAATAAGAAGATCGTGACTTCATTTGACGATGCTGTCGTGACAGCTCGTAGTCCATGAAGGCTAAGCTTGTTGAAACAATTCATGCTGTGAGTTTCTTCGTGGAAGTGACTAGCAATTAAATGCCGATTAGGACCGAAAATCACCCGAAGAATGTTCCTCTCGAAGTAGCCAAGAGCAACCTTACCTACTTTTGACAGAGTCCATGCCTCTGCGCCTTAGAGTAGAACTGAGATGATAAAGGTCTTCTACAGGGTCACTGTAGTCGTTCGAGAGAGGACTTTGCTTCTCAATTGCCTTCTTAGCCCATAGAAGCAGCGATTGGCAAGAGTTATTCTTCGTTTGATCTCAGCGCTGATGTCGTTGTCTAATGCGTCGTCTTGTCTAAATCCTTTTCTGACATCAAAGGTCTCGGTGAGGTCTTGACTGACCTTGATGGAGCAGCGTGCATTGTCCATCGTCATCCTGCACAGACGGACGGTTTGGCAGGAATCCCAAAGCTAGACATGGCTCATCTCTATAGACATTGTCATTAGCGGCCTTAAAATCAATGAAAAGGTAGAAGGTATCGATTTGAAGTTCTTGGGTTTTCCCCAAGATCTGCCGCATTGTGAATACTTGGTCGATGGTGGACTTTCCTGGACTGCAGCCACACTGATATGGACCGATCAGGTTGGTGATGAATGGCTTCAAGCGCTCACACAACACGGCAGATGTGATCTTGTAGGCGATGTTAAGAAGACTGATGCTGAGGTTCCATTCATCGGGCATACTTTCCTCCGATCATACTTTGCAGATGAGTTGGTGCATGGTCCTTCTAAGTCATCGCCTGCTGCTTTGAACACTTTGGCAGCTACGACGTCAGCTGCAGCAGCAGCTTTGTTGGACTTAAGCTTAGATATGGCTTACTTACTTACTTAGGTGGCGCTACAGTTCGGGGTGAACCTGGGCCTCAACCAACAAGCCTCTCTAGTTAGCCCGGTCCTTAGCTAACTGGCTCCAGTTGCGCACGCCAAGTTGGTTGAGGTACCCTTCTACTTGTGCGCGCCACCTTAGGCGAGGTCTTCTTCTACTGCGTTGTCCCTCCGGGTTGGATTCGAAGACTCTGCGTGCCGGAGCATTAGGGTCCATTCGCTCTGCATGCCCCAGCCATCTTAGCCGATGGATACGTATCTTCTTGACCAGGGCGATGTCGCTGTACAGCTCGTATAGTTCGTGGTTAAATCTTCTCCTTCAAAGCCCGTCAACGCATACGGGACCGAATATCTTCCGAAGAATTTTTCGCTCGAAGCAACCAAGGATATTTTCATCCGCTTTCGACAGTGTCCATGCTTCAGCGCCATAAAGCAGGACTGCGATGACTAAGGTCTTATACAGAGTCTCCTTAGCTCTTCGGGATAGGGCCTTACTACTCAATTGCCTTCTTAGCCCGAAGAAACAGCGATTGGCAAGAGTTATTCTTCGTTTGATTTCCGACGTGGTGTCATTATCGGAGGTAATAGCAGAGCCAAGGTAGACAAAGTCCCTTACTACCTCGAAGTTATAGCTATCAACTGTGACGTTCTGTTCAATTCGTCGGTGTTGGGTGTCCCTTCTTGTTGACAGCAAATACCTTAGATATGGCTATCTTCATTTCGTCCAGGTCGGGTGGACGGTATTGTTGGTTTTCATCGTCCAGGTTGAATGGTTCAGTAAGCCTGACAGCGGGATTTGATTCGTCGTCGCCGTCTTCAGAAAGGGATTAGTGCTGCAACTAAGAAAATAATCTTCTAGACAATTCATCCTCATAATGTTCTTTGTACATATGTTTGATACAGGTGGGTGATAGACTTGAGAAATCGGTGGAGAAGGCAGAAAGCATCCTTCACAATTTACGCTATAAACATCGGTCGATTTGGTTTGCAAAGCAATTTAAGGCGGACTGAAAACATATCGAGGACAGGCTTCGAAGCATATGAGTGTTCACGGATCTTCATCAAGGACCTACTTTTGCCAAAGAATTAGAATTCCTTTGCTCAGGATGGGAATATCGAAGAAGATAAGTCGAAGAAGTAACAGTTGCAAGCGGTATTGTCATTGAAGCAATACTGACATGACTAACGTATGTGAACTTACAAATGGCTGAACACAAAACAGAGGCAGCACTCATCAGTAGTAGGAAAAAAAATTCAATGATATCAAATGAAAGGAAGCAACATTACTACACGGGCCTTACAAGCTATGATTGGTGCACAAATCTCCATCAAAGACGTCTGGTAGTGATAAAACAACAAAAACATCATTGACTTGAGATACAGCCGGAGCCTGCTACTCTCTAAAGTTGTATCATTAGTGATTTTTTATGGAACTTCAGTATGGGCTGGTGTTATATGATCAAAGTACATATATCGATGACACTAAGGCAGCTTAGAGACTATGTACAATGGGAGTAATCCAAAACTTTTCGCACTCAACCTGGTGACCCATGAGGATTCACAAGACTTCTTTCATTGATTTATTGATAATAGCCAGGAGGTCAAGATATGCAGAGTAATTTGTCAACCGAAGGCTTACATTCTTTCAAGGATACTCGTATTGCAAGTCCCTACATCTTCCATCCCTACTGAGACACTTCATATTTCGTATGCAAATTAAAAATATAAGGTCTTGCGTCGGTCAGCCTTAAACAATCCTCCGCTTTACAGCTTAATCTTAAAAGTCAAGCTAAATTTTGTAGAACTAAGTCCGTGGTCGCCGTAGTTTGTGCGTTAGACTGCTGTGGGAGCTGCGTGGGTTCAATCTCCACCCATATCTACAGAATTAATTCTGCCGCCAATTCTTAAAATACAAAATTTGATTTCCCTGAAAACTCATCCATGCTTATTGACACCCACTTTAGTCCAATCACGTGAAACGACCTCGTTAGTGCTCTTCGAACACCCACCAGCGCCGACCATCGAACTATTAAATGGTAAATAAACAATTTCGTTTACCTTGATCGGTCTGTGGCCACCACACATGCGTTGCCCCTGCGGCCTGATACAACAACTAATCAACTTTGACGTCTGCGTTGGTAATCGTTGGCCTCAGGCATTTCTCAATCCCGGTCACACTTCATGGGGCATTGGCCACCTGTGCACCTCTAGAGGTGTTAATTTGAGTTCGCTGAATCTTTCATAACTTCCAATAGATGTCGGCATACTTTGAGCATCTTGAGGCTAATTTCGGAAAACGAAATGTCCGCTTGTAGACATCAACTCACGTTCCAAATGTCGTCTTGTTTTGCAGGAAACTTTTGTAACAAATTCACCCCGCCCCCTCCCACAACATCTGAGAGAAGAGAAATATGCCTTTGAAGTTCTACCTGTTCCTGCTGCTGGTGATTTCGGTTACATCGTACAGCACTGATTACGACCATCGCGATGAAGGCGCGGTGAAGAGCCGAACAAAACGTGGTGCCTTCTGGGACTTTTTCCAGAAAGTCGTCGAAACCAGAAATCTCGCCTTTGACGTAAGTACTTGTCGGCCTCCATGCCGGCTTTGATTGTGAAATGTTTGTACCTCTATCCCCGGTTCTTAGCAATACAACGATACCAAGTCGACACTGAATGAGATCTATGACCTTGTGTCGGATGGCTTCTCGGATGGCAAGCCTACGAAGCGACCACGAACAACCACCACCACCAGCACTACGCCGAGTCCGGTAAGAGAAGTGAGATTTTGCAAAATTCTGCTTTCATAACTCATAAGCGAGAATGTCCCTTTTGTACACAGGATACTATGATGGATGACGGAGACAGTACGACGGAGGCCCCACCGACGACGACAGAAAAGTACCGGATATCACGTTACGAGCTGGGACGGATTGCTGGTCGCAACTTGCGTGGCCTAAAGCGACTGCTACGCATCGAGCTCAACGATGCACTTAACGTAGGGATATACGCAGAGAGGTTTTGATTTTCTGATTTAATTACGCTCGCCTTTTTCCTACAGCAAAGTCAATACAACATAGCCGAGTACCAGCGAGAGGCAAAAATGGTTTTCTCAAACAGCATCATTGCGGAGAAGAAAGCCGCTCTGAAGGGAATTCCGACGACGATGTCCAGGACGAACACAACTACGACGGGTAATTCGACGCGAACGTAGCGCGCAGGAGACATGCACTCCAACTTCAGTCAAAAGCCGAAGCACTAAAATCACTGCCAATATAGTTTGTCTGTGATATACGGGATTTAGTAGACCTTTGCACCTGGAAGGGATTTGGGATGGGACGCTTTGAATTTGATGGGTAGTTTTGAATTTCAATTATGTCTAAAGCTGGTTCGAGTTCATGTTGATGGATTGTGCGGACCATTGTACACACACACACACATATTTATTTTGAATTCGATTTTAAGTTATTTTTTGTGTTGAAGTGCGAAGAAATAAAGGTTAAGTTTGTAGATATTAAAATGTAAGAATGCAACAAGATGAAGGACTTCTTCATTCAAGGAGTGCAGAATAGGAATAGACTGTTGTGCATTTTATGAAAAATAACAAGGAAAACATGAGGATCCTTAAAAAGATTTGTCCAAGAAGATGAAGTTTTTGGTGGAAATGTTTTCCACTCTGTAGCATGGAATGGTTATCATTGGCAGTGGGAAATTGCTCCACACGAAAATTTGGTGGAGTAAAATATGGTGGGAAATAACTCCACCACTAGTGGGAATTTACTCCACTTTTCGAATGTGGCAGTGGGAGGGATTTGAAGTAGGTGCAAAGTTGGGTACATGCAAAGTTTCTTTAACTCCATGCAAACACTATGGATCACTGTAGGATTTGAGGTAGGTTCGAAGATGGGTATATGCACTCCCAGTGGGAAATTACTCCACATTCGAAAAGTGGAGTAATTTCCCACTTTTGGTGGAGTAAATTCCCAGGTGGAGCAAATTCACGTGGAGTTATTCCCTGCACCCATCCACTTCGATAGTCTCGAGGATTACGAGTGATTCTTGAAATTTATTGAAGTCTCTGTATGTGTCACCTAGCAAAATGTACTAACAAAAATCGTTGATTGAGCGGTTGCGTATACGTAACATTTTTTTTTCGACTGCAGGGAAAGTAATAATATTGCCACTATGGCATCATTGTGTGGTCGTCGTGGCTCAGTGGTTAGTGTATTGGAGTGCTGAGCAAGCTGCGTGGATTCACGCCTCAGCCGTGTCCACCGAACAGTTTTCGGAACACTCTTCGGGGAAGAGAGTACAATTTGTCATGAAAAAGCTTCTTAATTCCCCGTTAGGCGTCGGCAATAAATTGTAGGTTCCATTCGTTCGAAAACTGAAACATGTAGAATATGAATAGTTGCGAGAACCTAAGCCTTGGTTCACCTCGAGCTGTCGCGCCAGCTGTTCATTCATTTAAGGCTTCATTGTCGAAACAGATTTTTGAATTAATTTAGTTTTTTTTTTTTTATGAAAATTGATACAAAAATTGTCTAAATAGCTTATTTTGAATTTGAGGAAAGGCTCCAGTTATATGAACCTACCAAAAATCTGAAAAGGTGTTGTTCACATTAGTTCACATTATCGAGGTACCACTGTAGTCGCATTTAATTTAAAATTACTTCACTCTTTTCTTGCATACTTTTAGGATAATTTCTCTGAGTAAACAGGGTGACATAATTATTGCTCTGGGTTTCTGGTTTGTTTTTAACTTGAGGAAAAAATTTGACTGCAACTGCAACAAAGTGTCCAGTATAACGAATAATATATGTTTTGAGATCATTCGCTATATCGAAATTGTTCGAATATGTATTTCACCTCCCTTTTGAGCTTAAAAATATTGTGAGTTATTTTAAAAAGAAAATCATAGATAAAACTTTGCTTTGTCATATCAACATCGACTTGTTTTTCCCATCATAGCATATTGGCTAAGGATCTTTCCGCTGCATCATGCTTAACTAGGACAATATTACTGCTATACCTAACTTATTGTCCTGGAAACAGAAGCTGCTAAAGTGGGATCGTTTGTAAAATTTATATACTGTCTACCTGCGTCGAAACCCAAGACCAACGTGCCAAAATGTTAAGAAGGACAACCATAGCTCTGACGATTACATCACCTGTCGCTGTTTCAACGACCTTAGGAGACAACTCTTAAGCAAGGAACTATCGCGAAGAACCCTCAAGTTGACCCTTTCCAAGCTGATTCGACTTACAAAGCGTAGATGTGTTTGAAAAGTGGAGTTTGTTGTCGTAGCTATAGTCGCTCTCGAAACTGCATTATAGCCTCTTCCATTGGCAGCTTAATGTTCTTGGCGTACAGTAGGGGGTAGGCTCTGAATTGTTTTTTGAGAATAAGGAGATACAATGAAATGAGAAGGGTGGCGAACTAGCAAGATATCAGGGTTACTTTCCTTTTGATATGGATAACATTGGGTCGAAGTTACACTAGGTTATGGGGGTGGTGGTCCAGAAAAACCGCACCGCCTCACTCACATCGCTTTGGATTGCGTGTACGTTATCCTAATTAAAGCAGATATCTACCCTTTATCCAACTGAATCACCTAATCTAATTCAGCAAAACGATAAATGGCACAGAAGACTAAAGGTGAGACTGGATACAAATAAAGTTTGTCACTAAAACTAAAATTGATTAAATGTTAACTGAATGAAAGCAAGGGAGACTTGACCAGGCTTTGCCTGAATAAAGGCTAACATTTGTCACTCTATTGTAATTTGCAACATATAAGGTGGGAGGCGGCTTTAAAGTCCCGACTTTCTGCAGAGGCAATCTAATGACGAAGAAGATCAGATATCTCTGTCAGTCTATTATCCAACTCTCTCCCTTATTCTACAATTTCCCATCTAACAAAAGTGTTCCCTGCGACTCAAACTGATACGAAGTAACTTTATCCGTAAACCACTTCTACTGTGATATTCAACCCTTTTCCCACATCCTGCTCAAGAATTTCACATAACATTTTAGACTGCACTGTACAATTCAATTACCATACTGCCACACTTACTTGAGACCACTCCGCGAACAACTTTTGACACATTTCAAAGGACAGCGCACTAGCAAATCATATTTCCCAGGACAAAATCCCACACACCAACTTAAAAGGTCAAAGACAGAATCAAGTCGCGAAAAGAAAAAAAAAAAAGGCCAGCCGTCCCTTGTCATACCCAACAAATGATGTAAAACAAAAATCCAACAAAGTCCAAATCCAAACATAAAGGATGTGCGAAAAAAAAAACTTTCTTTCATCCCCTCAACCGATAGGAAATCTTTGTCGGTACCGCCTCCGTTGAGGACAACGAAATAAACAGGAGAACCAGTCGACGCCGCCGGTCCGTTTGTGAAAATCGTGCTCAAGCACGAGGCAAAAAAAAGAGCCTTCCACTGTCGAGTGAAATGCTAACAACATAAAGGATAATAATTGCAAAGGATCTATGACAATCGTAATCAAAACAAACGGCCAAACAACTATTGCCAACGAGGACCTTACCGTTCTGCTCTGCAAATGAAAGTAACCCGTCGTCGGCCGTCGACAAAAGCAAAGAAGGCGAAACCGTCGCCGCCCGCCCCCAATTCCGATTCATATGCAATGCATGTTGAACCCATTTACCAAAGTGAAAGAGCACAAGGACACAGCATAAACAGGACAAAAAAAAAAAAATCCTTAGAGAAGAAAATGTTCTTAAATGAAAAAGAAGAAGAAAAGCCAGCAAACCCATGGAAGGACCGATGCCTGTACCGTACCGAACCCGTAAAATTAAAATACAGAGAACTTGTAGTTGCACACACGCACACGTAGGGCTCCTAAAAAGGATAAATGGTGTCATAGTCATATACACAAACAGAGAAGCAGCACGCAGCACACTAGCATTGTACAACAACTCGGCACAGACAACAAAAGGATAATCATCGTCATGTCAGTAAATTTATTTATTTGTTCCTTTCACTAAAAGTCAACTGAGGATGAGGCTGAGAACGACGACGACGACGAGGTGAATCGGGCACACAGCGAGATGTTAGAGTTCTCTGACAGGACTCTCCACCTCTATTTGGCATGCCGTACGAAGGGTAAATGACGAGATCAAATGTCGGAACACATTCGAATGCTGTACACAAATTTGAAGGCAAAAAGCAAATAAACCCAAGCGAGTAATTCCACGAGTGCCTAGATAAGATGAAAGAAACGAGCAAAAAGGATTGGATTCGGGACTCTGCTCGATTGGGGTGTCCTGTGGAACGAATAATATTGCAAATTTGTAGTTGTATCATCAGTTTTTCTTTATGATGTGTGTATTTTTGGAGCCGGAATAAGTGGACGAGGAGCGAGCATTATGTTAGGCGAAGTTGGCCTAAATTGGGTCGAAGTTATGAGCCCAAAACTGTGAGTCAGTTTTTTGCGCCCTTTTTGGGGGCTTGCGATGCAAATTGATTGGTGGAGTTTTGTAATGTACTTTGAACGTATTGTTGTCCAACTTGAGGGTTCGACTGTTTATTGTAACTCAGTAGAAAGCGGTGAAGGCAACTTTGGTGTAGGTGAAGAGGACGGTGACAGACTAATAGTTTCTTGGATTAATTTCTAAGATAGAAGTGGTTCTTGTCAACCCATTTTTGCATAACTTGTTCCCCTCTAATTCGTCCATATATGATTTCAGTTGCTTCAGAGTTGCATCAGATAGCCTTCGTAAGGGGTGTTCAGAGGATTTTAGACCCGTCTGTTGGTGTAGGTGGCCAGTGTTTTTCTCGTGCGTTCGACAACGATGTCGTTCATCTCATCATTTTCTCCGACCGTCAACCACCTCATCAAACCTGGTAGCACAATATAGAACTGAGGTCGCCTACCTTGGGAACTTATCTTCCTTAATCCTTGTATGGATCTCAGGTCAGAGAGGCATCGAAGGGAACGAAATGGGTGATGAGCTTGTCAGGTAGGGGTCGGCCCTTGCAAGCTCACTCGCAAGAGCAGATCGCATTCCATTCTCAAAGGAAAAATCAAAATCAGTAGGTAAACACAAATGGAATAACCTTGCTATCTTCGCCATATCCACAAAACTTGACTAGCATACAACCATAGTAAACAAGGGACCTCTTTAGAGGAACCCAAACAGACATTGCGCGCTTTGTCGCCATCTGTACGATTCATTGGGCAGTAGGTATCCAGCTGCCAAGCTTGGCATTCCTTTTAATCCCAACGGCTGGAGCTGGAAACACACAATAGAGGGGAAACCCCTAGAACACTTCCTCTGCAAGTACACAGCACATACCATGGCAAAACTCAATGCGCTAGGGAAACCCTTCCTTGACAACCTCGGCCAACTTTCAGAAAAGAAAATCTATGACATTCTACTCTAACTTAATTCCACAGGTTAGATTCAAAACAGCTATGGTCTGTCAATGCTCATCTACACTCATCTAACAAACCGGTCACGAGAACTGTGGTAGCAATCGAGCCAAATGGTCTTAGCACCAATCATAGGGCATGTGTTGGTTCATGAACACTACGAATTGATTCCCTGCGGCGATAAACACTTCAACTCTTAACCCAACTATTACCCATCTCAGTCCATCTATGGCTGCTTCAACTGCATTCTGATCCATTGATTATCCTCCAGATTGAAACTATCAGACCAT
The DNA here is from genome assembly GCA_917880715.2 of Matsumyia berberina. Lineage (NCBI taxonomy): Eukaryota > Metazoa > Arthropoda > Insecta > Diptera > Syrphidae > Matsumyia > Matsumyia berberina. Next base: position 130,772,197 of record OU862871.1, on the reverse strand, counting down.
TAGAATGCATGAAGCGGTATTCTGGCTTCTGGACTAGTTGGTATGGTATGGTATGGTATATAAGGGTGAGCGGAAGGCTCTTCACTTATGTTTCAGTGAGGCCTGTTGTGTTCCCCTCTTTTAATCGTCGGAACTGCAGGGATAAGTTTGGTTTGGGATATATGTTGGGAGGGATATAGGGAAGGTGGAGTTGACACCAGTGTACGTGTGGTCTGGTGAATCCTCCTGTTTCTTTGGTGAAGGCCAGAATTCCGCCGGTCCGGTATCCACATGGACCTTAAGGTCTACTGTTGCATTCTCGCTGGGGCTAGGCAGTGGCATAGGAAGTGTTCGAGGTCTTCTTCTTCTTCCTCGCAATTCCTACATGCCTCTATGTCAGCGAGGCTCAGTCTATGCATGTGTTTGTTGAGGTTAATGTGTCCTGTGAGGAGTCCCACCATCAGTTTCAACTGCTCTCTGCTTGAGCCTTCCTAGTGAGCAGGTTGCTTGGTTTCCTTACGAGTGATCTAGGCACTTTGAACATCGGGAGGTTTGCTCAGTGATCTTCGAAATCCCTTTGCATTTTCTCGTTGGTGTTCTAATTATTGTTAGTGCGACTCCCATTGTGTTTTCAGCGGTTCGTTCTATCGCGTGCAGCCCTTTTCATGCCAGTTCGTCGGCTTTCTCATTCCCCGTGACACTTCCGCCGTATTTAAATACATAGTCAGCAGAAATAGTCTTTCATTCATATGGAAATCCGGCTTTTATCCTTGTAGATTTCGGATTATGCAATGAAGCCTTTAGTAGCAGTCCTACCCAAATAGACTACTAAGCCACTTTCCCGTCGTGACATCTTTGCATCACCTCGATCTCACGGGTTGCTCTTCTCGATAATCGCATCTGTTGCGAGCACTTGAAGCTCTACTTTGGTGTGGTGTATTTCAGGACCAGGAAGAGAAAGCAACAACTCACTCCTTTGCATCACAATAAATCTTTGCAGGTCTAAGCATTCTTTCAAGCTGCTGTTCTTAACTTACCAACCACCCAATCAATGCTACATACGTTTACTGACCTCCGCTTCTCTCGATTCCTATTAATCGCTTATGAAATTAGGTGTACACACCTCTGACCTGAGAGGTTACCGCGACTGCTGTCGAGCAGATACATTTTTTTGGTTACATTTGATTTGTTTATTTGGTCTTGAGAATCTATTAATAAATGAGATACATCTGAAAGATTAGTGTTGCGGCTTTTTGAATGTAGTTCCCCCTATACATCATGTGGTTTGGGAGACACTTGGGGAAGTCTTTCACAACAAAACTTGTTCTTCAGCTTAAAACGTCACGAAAACAATGTTACGTAACGGAAAAAAATAATGATCTTGATTTAAAGATGTGCCACAAACAGGTAACGGAACTTGGTTTTATTATTTTCGTATATTACAATAGGTAAATGATTTATTGATGTAGTTGTGGTTTAAAATTTGAAAAGTTGCTTCTGTTTTGACTTTGATGAGATTTGGAATTTATGCCAATTAGACCTTTGGTTGCTATGGTTGATTTAAATTCAGCGGCTTGAAAGCCCGATGGAGGTTGGCGTGGAAAAATGTTGACAAACTCAAGTCGATTGACGTAAGGCGAAATGGATATCATAGAATCTCAAGAAAGTCTTCGAACTAATAAATATTCTTAATGGTAAACAAAATATGCTCAGCAGTGGAAACCTGAACTATTTTTTTTTTTTGGATTGTTATTGTCAGCGGATCGTGTCAGAAGATAGGAATCCCCAACTGGTATGATAATTATTTATTGGTGTCACGTGTGTGTGTGAACGATTGATTTTCAAGCAAATTAAAAATATCATCTTATGATGCCCGAATAGAGCTTAAGGATTTATTATGCTTTGAATTTTGAATTTGCAAACTTTCGATGCCGGAAGTGTTGCTGGTATTCGATATTGCTTGATCCTGGTCTTTCATATAGATGCCTGGTTTTCCTTATTGACTCTAACCTCAAAGCTGGAAGTTGGTAAGTAATATATGTACCTTCAGCATTGCATTCTGACACAATGCACTTTTAACTCAAGAGATGCATGCTGCGTAACCAGACACCACAGCCATATTTACATTTTTATTTTTCAGCTTTCCAATGTCAGATTTGGATTTTCTTCTTGCTCTATTGTCTTTGTTTCTGATGTTTGTTAGGGCAACGTGTATTAGAAACATCGAATCACAAAAGCAGGTCAAACGTCTGAGGCTAATATCTGACAGCACGCACTGCTTTGGAATAAACATTAAGAATCCATAACTAAAAGGTCGTCCATAATACTTTAGAGAAATCTATGTTGGTAAGACCAATAATTTGCAGGTGGTATAGGACTAGGACTGTCAGATAAAAATTCATAAAAATCGCTACATCAGAGCCCAAATATTGGGAGAATTCGGGACATTTAAAAGTTAAATGTGGAACATGCAATCAAGGAACACCCACACACCCAACCTTCCAAAATGGCATCTTCCTATGGATTCTTTCAGTTGCATCGAAATGCGCCATCGCATCGAGAATCGCTAAACGTAAAATACGGTGGCGTATGTGGAACTGTTTTTTTGTCTCAGTACTTGATTTTTACTGCAAACGGTACTGGGACAGAATAACTGAAATTAGAAGACTGGTGTTTGCGTCTATAGGGAAATGATTACAAGTCTGTCAATCAGTTGGGCGATTCATTGCTCGTTTGTAGCTGGCTTTACACATGTTTATGGGTTGAACTTATTTTGAAAGTACTGACCAATCGGATTTTCGAATTTGGATCGAAACACTATTTTTTCAAACGAAGTTGAACGGAAATAGAAAAAAACAAACATAAGACAGGAAAAGTAGGGACATTCCCTATATCGGGACAGGGTTGAAAAGTCGGTGTGTCCCGCCAAAGTCGGGACGTCTGGCAAACCTTTATGTTACTGCCTTGAGAAAGGGACAAAATAATACCCTTCACTGGGTATTAGATCACGTTGGGATCGAGGGTAACGAGAGAAAAGATGAACTAGCTAGGAAAGGCTCGGAAAGGTAACTTAAAGAACCAGCAACTTTTCCCGGTCTAAGTCCCTATATTAGTTATGTCACCTGAATGAATGTGATCTAGAAAAATTTGCGTATATCCGGAGGACTCCAAACGGGCCACTGTACAATAAATAAGCATGTGAGTGGTCTGGGCTCAAAAGATAATTATCCCTAACGAATATGAATACCTTCCAATACGTCTTCGTTAGGATTGTGTGGCATTTACTTACAGTAAAAGAACTACAATCAGACGATTTACCATCGTTTAGTTAACTAAAGACACACCAATTTGTCAGAGTTTGGAGAATAAGATCAAAGTCAAGTATCCATTGACCCAACAGATGCATCTTGGTTGCAGTGTCTCTGCCATCTTTTTGATGGTTCAAAACTGGAACCAGTATTTGTTGTATTTTGATGTAAATGATGCAGTCTCTGACTAGGTTTGCATACTCAGAAACTTGATGTTTACTTTAAAATATTGGGTCGCAGCCTAATTTCACAGGACAATCATGTTCTGAAAAGGGTCAATGCGATGGTATTATCGGATGGAGTCTCGCTCTTTCTTCACTTTCCGATGGTACTACCTAAGACACACTCTCTCCCCAATTTTACATTACAATCGCCCAAGACACTATCATTGTCACTGCTTGATAGTTATGTCCAAGAGCTGTCATTGGTGTCGGTTATAGGTTGATGTCCCCTTCTACTTGTTCGCGTCATCGTAGCCGAGCTCTTCCTCTACTGCGTTAGATTCAAAGACTCTGCGTGACGGATCGTTGGTGTCCATTCGATCTACATGACCCAGCCCCTCAAACATCAAATGCGCAATTTTCTTACTATGTCGGACCTACTTTTTGGTCTAAATGTACCTCTTCTTTGAGGACCACTTTAACTTACTACTAGATCGAAGTCTGCTATACAGCTCATATACTTCGTGGTTAAATCTCCTCCTCTAAAGACCGGTAACGCAAATGGGACCGGATATTTTAAGAAGAATTTTTTGGTCGAAACGACCAAAGATATCTTCATCCGTTTTCGATAGAATCCATGCTTCCGGGCCATAAAGAGTCTCTTTGCCACTCAATTGTCTTCTAAGCCCCGAAGATATAGCGATTGGCAAGGGTTATTCTTCGTTTAATTTCTAATGAGATGTCGTTATGAGTGATAATAGCAGAGACAAGTTAGACAAAGTCCTCACGACCTTCGAGTTACAGCTGTCTACTGCGACCATCTGTCCGAATCTTCGTTGTTAGGTGTCCTTTCTTTTTAACAAGTACTTCCTTTTGCCCTCGTTTACCATCTCAACGGCAACGCACGGGTAACAACTCGCTGAGTTCCACCAATGATATCAATGTCATCGGCTTACTCAAGTAGTCAAAGAGCCTAATGACTTATGCCTCTATGGTTGGTTGGGGGGTTTCGTCCAATTTGTTCAAGTACGTTGTCAAAGAAGTCACATAACAGCGCGTTAAGTCCTTTTTCTACATCAATGTAAAAGCGGGCATTCTTCATCGTGACACTGCATAGTAGGGACGACTTTGGTAGGGAAGTCGAACATAGATATGGCCTCGTATAGTTCGTCTCAAAAAATGTTGTAATGCTATATAAGCGACCTTAAAATCTATAATGAGATGGTGGGTAAATATCGATTTGAACTCCTTGGGGTTCTCCAGGATCCGATGAAGTGTGAAAATTTGGTCGATTGTGGATTTTTCTGGTCTAAAATCTACTGATAGGAGTCTGTCACTGTTAATCAGGTTTTTGACGAAAGGTCTCAGGCGTTAACACTATATGGCAGATAACATCTTGAACGCGATGATGCGGAGACTGATACCTCTGTAGCTAGTGTAGTTGAGGGGACCCCTCTCATGAGGGCGCTTAACCGTAGTAAATACCCTTAGACTCTAAAGGGGCGAAGGACTTAAGTAAGATTCTTATCGTCGTAACGCGCGTCGATCAAATTCCTCCTTGACATAGATGCCAAGAAACTGGTAAACTACAGTTGGAACAACCATTTTTAAGAAGATGAAGAGACAGAGAGGCTTTTGTCCACTAACCGGAAAACTTAGGTTCACTATTCGGATTCCTCACCGAACACTGCTTGATAGGCAGACATGTACTCAGATTGGGGATCCCCTCCAATGATTTCTGTAGAAGCTGTAGAGGGGAAGAGGAGGAGGAAACCACTACCCAACTACACTTGTCCTGCCCTTGCAACATTAAGAAGGAAAACCCTCGGTGATCTTAACGATCTAGCCGAACACGACATCCAGAAGAAAAAAAACTTCATCTCTGAGACGAAATGGTTCAACTTTTAGGGTTTATACCGGTACGGTTGCCCATCTTGATGTACTTTGTGTTACATACTCTAGTTTCCTGGGCCGGTAAACCGGTTATTCATCGTGGTATCACAATGGGCCGACCTGGTCTAAGTGTGTCCCTGTCTGAGCGGAAGCAGCCGCCTAACCTAACCTAACGCTCGTCATTCAGTCGACCATTCACTACCTTCAAAGTGAAAAAAATTCAGTCGGTTTGTTTATTGCTTTTGAACTTACCAGCTTACCACAGTTACGTCAACATTGGTTGAGAAAGGAATTTTGACCTAATTCGCAAAGCCTGACTTAAATAATAAGCAGAGCTAATATAGTTAAATCAGCTGCTGATCGCTGTCTATGCGTAAAAGGGAGGACAACCCCCTGAGATTAGTCATACCCGGCGACGACGTGTCTTCTGTGTTTATCCAGTTTTATTATGCATGCAGTAAACGTCGCTAAGGTGTACTTTATTGTGTCATATAGTGGCTGACTTAATCACAATCTCAAGCAAATGTCATATACTTTGTATAACCATGAAATTATCCGGTAGTTCAAACAGCTTACATACTTAACAAAAAAGTACACATCCGTGTTTATAGAAAAAAACTTCACGTTCTCGATAGACCTTCGTCAGACCAGTGACATTTCAACTTCCATTTTTCACTTCTCCGGAATTACCTTGTAAGCAAAAACCAAATCATCGCTTAGGTTATCACGTAGTTTCCGTTAATCTTAACTAAAAATATTCGCATCGCAAATATTTTGAAATATTTAGATCGTCGAAAGTGAATCTTTGTGTGTAGGAATTATCTGTGCTAGTTTGCGATAAGAAATTGTATGTATGTCAACATGTTTTTTTATAGCCACCGGTCCAACTGGGTTTGAGTTTAATTCAATGTGATGCTTCGTAAAAAAATGGTCAAAGTCGTAGAATTACTCATCGCCACTAATTATTGTACAGAGTTTGCCATTTGAAATGAAAGATCACTCGATTAGATCGTTTCCTGTTCGTGATTTGCTTTTGTCTATAGGACCTTTCCTTTTTTTTTGCAAACTTAACTCGTTTCTCTTGACCTTCGTTCACATCACATGTCTGTGGCGGGGTGCATTCCCTGGTGAAGTCTGATCACGAAAGGAACAACCCACGCAAAGTCGTCTTACTCGTAGGGTTGGGTAAAAAACTAAGAAATTTATTAATTGCATAGAAATATACAAAGAAAAAGAAAATTAATAATAATTAACATTTAATCACAACGTAGGTAATTAGAGGTGCGGGTCACACTCTTTAGGCAATGCTGCGACAGTGGCCCCTTTCGTCGGCTTTCTGGCCGTCGGGACACCTTTGGCTAACTTCTAGGAGAATGCGATCATCGATGCTGGATGGGGTTGGAGCTTCTGGTGCAGCGGTTGTTGTGGTGGTGCTGTTATCTGCAGTACCAGTGATTTTGTCCTTCAGATCAGAGAACGTATCGGCTACAGTGCCGCCGAATTTCTTGGCTGACTTTCCGATCTCATCGACCCATGGTTTGGCCGTGTCTGAGATCTTTTCCGCGCCCTTTTTGATATCACAGCCGAGATTCTTGAAGAAATGCGTTACATCACTGTCATCGTTTTTCTCCTCGCTGGATTTATCACAGCCACAATGCACGTATGACACTAGGGCGAGCAGCACGAAGGCGGTAAAGAGGTGGACACGCATCGCGGAGCACAGTAAACTTGTTTTTTACTTGAACAAAAAAAAAAAATGGAAAAAATCTTGGCACTTGAAACAGAGCTTTAGACACGATCTCTAGGCGGACTGGATTGGTTGAGATACAAACGAGAACTGATTCAGCTCCAACTCTGTGGGCAGCTGGAGTGGCGAATGTGATGCGATTTGACGAAGTTGTTGGCTGATTGAAACAAGTCCCGGTTTTGTTGTCTGTTGTCATTATCACAGTTTTATTTTGTTTTCAACGTAAAGTCCGCTCGCTTGAGTTGGCACGGTGATTGTTTAGTGGTAATTTGTGATAATTTATTTAAAACAAATTTTTTCGGCAAAGTATGAATAAATAGATTTTGGGAATATACGGCGAAGGTAGCTTGGGTGGAGTGGAATTTGTTGTTATACACGACGAATGAATGTTGTTTTGTTCGCTTGCGAAATAGACGTTCATTGTTGGTGAGCTTTTGATTGCAAAAGCTTTCTGATCGAGTTTCTTGGGGAATACAGTGGTGGGCGGTTGAAATGAACAAATGTCATAACCAACAGAAAATCAGTGACGAGAATGGGTTTAAAGGAGAGTCAGGATTGGAAAGTCGATTTTAAAAACAAAGAGTAAACCAACAATTTTTATAACTAGGCAATTGTTAGGTGTATAAAAACTAATCTTATTAAGATCACTGTGCGGCTCGATGTGGGCTATAAATTATGTGAAGCGTTTTTGTTTGTATTAAGCTGTATGCACCACTATTGTAAAGTTTCCACTGATAAAAAGATGAATAACTCCCACATTGTCAATTTCTCCTCCTTTCCCATTATGTACCTCCAGCTAGGTGTTAAACCCGTCCTCTTTTCCTGGACAATGTCCCTTTATGAAGTCCCCGGGGGATTTTGAAATGTGTTCGTGGATTAAAAAGTTCCGATTTTGTTATTATTTACTGAAAACTTTCTTTCATCGCGCAGGCAAAGCGTAGATCGTGATCGATGCGAGTGAAAACCGAACTCTTCTCCTCTCCTCTGAAGCATGTCCATGACCTCTAGTTTCAATACATATCTGATGGCAACCATACATTTAACAAAGTTGATTTCATCAACAGCTGGGTAGGTAAGGTAAATGGGAGCCTTGCAAAACTATAACTGCTTCATTGTGTCCTTAGTTTTAAGTAACAATAGGAACATGTCAAGAAAGGCCACTGTTTTCGAACCACCCAGATAGGCATCTGAATCTCAGAAAGTCTTTCATCTGAACGTACACAAGTTATGCAGTTCCGCGAAGAAGTAACCATCGAAAGTTCACACTTTTCTCCCGCAATGCAGGTGATGGACAGATTTAATGTCATCTACGTCCTTGCAAACTATAAACTTCCGCATAAATTGCAATTGCGCAGTGTGCCCAGTCATAATGTCTAGATGAAATAGCTTCATTGCGACATATTAGCAGAGATTTTTGTTCGTTGCGTAAGTCTTCGGGGTATGGACGCGACTAATGGCCCCAAACGTAAGTAGCTTACGGCTACTTATTTACTTAAGGTGGCGCTACAATACGGAGTGGATCTGGACCTCAACCAACAAGCATCTCCAGCCAGCTTGATCTTAAGCCAGCTGCCTCCAGTTTCGCACGCCAAGTTGGTTATGGAGCAGCCTGCTTTCTCCATCGTCATCCTGCACAAACGGATAAGTTTGGCAGGGATGACAAGGCTACACATGGCTCTGTTCAGGTTGTCTCTATACATGCTGCCATACGTGGCCTTAAAATCGATGAAAAGGTAGTGGGTATCGAATTAAAGTTCCTGGGTTTTCCCCAAGATCTGCGGCAGTGTGAATATTTGGTCGATGGCTGATTTTCCTGGCCTGAAGCCACACTGATGTGGACCGATCAGATTGTTGACGAACGGCTTCAGGCGCTCACACAAAACGCTAGATAAGACCTTGAAAGCAATGGTAAGAAGACTGACGCCCTGTAGTTGGCGCAGTTCAGAGGATCTCCTTTCTTGAGGATCGGGCAAGCAATACTGAGGTTCCATTCATCGGGCATACATTTCTCCTCTCCTCTCCTCTTCTGCTCGTAGACCTCCTTCTGGTCCTTCTGTGGAGCGCCGCTTTGTATTCCTCTTGTTTCGCTGCATGTAATTGCCGGCACTCGTGTTCAAACCAGGGGTTTCGTTATATATACCAGTTTCAGACGAGTTTAAGCTTTGTAGATCGTGGAAAAGTATGTAGAAGTGAACAACTATTTGTTTGAGGAAACCAGGACATTTAGTACCACATCAAGCAGGATCTGAAATGGTCTTGTTCGAACGAAGGTCTGGGCTAAGCATTGACATCATTACCAACTTCATTCGTTTTTAGCGTGACTAAAGTGATATCTCGCTACAGAGACAAGACGCGAAAGAGATTTCAAAGATAATACCCAGAAGGTGTGTGGTGCCATAATACGAAAGACTCTTCCTTTTTCCGGATGGCAATAGCACAGGTTAAAATAGAGGAAATTCGAGCTTGTTCTATCATGTCTGAAAACAGCACAGCTCATAAGCTCCATTTCGGCAAAACGACTACTATGTACAAGTTTTTATTGAGCAAAAAACAGAAGAAAATAAAAAAGACAAATGATACCTAGGGTTCACCCCCAACTGTAAAGCCATCATAAGTAAGTAAGTAATGAGCCCCCAAAAGGACCAGTGCCAGCTCCAATTATGTTAACTTTATATGTATTTGACCTAGGCGAACAAGTATGGATACGCAGAGGATCTGGTCGTGATAACCCAGCACAAATCCATTTCAAGCACTGCAAAAACGCCCAAAAGAAGATTTTCAGATGCTAGGATTATGCTTCCAGCTGGGGCGACTTATGCGTAAACCAAAAATTTCAAAACGCACCTTATAAGCCATCAAAAATTATAATTCACATTTATTTCCAGAATCTACATCAAAAATCACATAATATGCTTCACAATGCGTCACCACTAAACAACTTGCTGGCACTTGCCTTCCACATCGAGAGCTTGTCCTTCGGCGCATTTGACTGGGGTACCATCGTCAATTTCATTAAGCTCAACTGGAACATCTACGGTTTCCTTCACATCCGTCTCGGTCACATTGCTTGTGCTATTATCGCCGGCGATCCACTTCTCCATTAAATTACTCAATCTGCTGATGACTCCTTCGCCGAATTTCTTAGCGCTCTCCTCCAGCTTCTTCGCTTCTTTTTCAATCTCCTCCACCCACGGTTTGGCCTTCTCCAAGGTGCATTGTACGTTCTTAAAAAACTGATTCACTTCGCTTGCGTCTTCTTTGTCAACTTGACCGCATGCAGCGGCAGCCTGAGCTTTTTCAGTCATTACCATCACCACCAGGTAAAGAACCACAAAGTATTTCTTCATTTTGGATGCACTAAACCACACGGTGACTTGTTTATTCCAGAAAACGAACTGAACCACAAGACGATCTTCTGCAGACTAAAACGAGTTCTGCAATCCGAGAGGAAATTTATTTCGGTAATGTGGTCATCTTGCAGAGGTGCGCACCACCACAAAAGATGGCACAAAGAACGTTGTTTCACGTCTTGAAGGGATCTTCACGGCAGTGCTAAACGAGAGCTCCTACGTATGTATGGTGAACATGCAAAGCAAAGGCCCCAAACCGGACAAGTGAAGGTAACGAGTGAAAATAAAGCCACAGACAGACAAAAACTAAGAAATTCAATGGATATATGGTCCATGGCACCATTTGATGCGTGTGTTTCATGAAATATCCGCGAGACACAGAGATACTCAACCAAAACAGGTATGAATGGGCGGCAAGACAATCGTAATTGGGTCAATGTACCTCTCCAAGAGTAATGGAGATTAAAGTTTTCAGCAGAAGGTTTTGTCTCATTGTGATGGAGTGAAAGTACTCAAGCGAGATGCGGGTGAGGTACAGAGAAGAAGACTAATTTGGAGGAAAGTCACAAGGTGGTGTCTTGGTTTCCGAGTGAAATGCGAGTCAAATGTCATTGGAGTCCAACAAGAAGGAGTCAAAAGGTGGATGAAACAATCTGGGTTGAGTGATAGTTGGGGACCAGGCTGTTAGTCTTGTCGGGTTTTGATATTAGTCGTGCAAGATGGACTACGGGATGAAGTTGGTCTTAAATTTCGCTCCCATTCGAATCAATGGAGAGTGGGGGGATAAGATTCAATGACGAACTTATAAAACGGCTAGGACACGTAGAGAGTATGGACATTAGCTCACCATGCCTTCGAGTATACGAATCCACCACAGAGAGACAACGTTGCAGAGGAAGACCTTACCTTATGTGCACAATTGCAGATTGAAAATTAGTGTGATAAACTGGACTAGAAACCTCTAGGGACTGAGCTGTTTGGAGGGTATTGACTCCGATCAGTTGAAGTATGTAGAGTGTGACAGATGATTCCTGGCATAGATTATTCAAAAACTGGGCTGCCAACTGGAGAAATGGGGGATAGAACTTGCGGATTCTGCCATGATAACCAGAAAGCTCCGTGTCATCTACTAAAAAACTGCAAGATACTTCTTCGTCAAAGTTAGAACTTTGATAAATTTGGAAGAGATGCCGAACTGGTAACCAGAGAAGGTCTGATCTTTCTCCAGATGGCGGGGGAAAGGGCTAAGGGGTTATATATATCTTTCATTCTCCGGTAGTCTTATCAAATCCAATGGAGAGTACTTCGCTGTCATATTTCAGACTTGCACGAGACTTGGTGTATAATTTTTTTTATAATCCGCTTTCTCTTTAAGGGGTTAGGAATAACCTTATGAGGTTCAGTGGTTTGAAACTCAGGTAGTATTAGGTTTCAATTGCATCCAAGGATGGTGTCCTGGCTAGCAGAGGACATATGTGGTGTTTGTCATTGCTAAAAGTCACGGGAATTTTTTCGAATCTCCAGATGTCGTTATCATGGTCAACTCAATCAGCTTCTCAAGCCATGACACCCCAGTGTTATGCCTTCGCAGGAGAGTCGACATCAGCTTTTCTCCCTCTCTCTCCCCCAAATATTTCTCGACTCCGCTACGGCTTTGCAATAGCAATTGCTGTGTTCATCAGATTTGTCAGACAATCTCCGACGTATCTCTTACAAAAATGTACATCGTCCCAATCGGACATCACTTTGTCGATAGCGCTGATAGAAAGGTTATCAGCAGACCCAACAACCGCGCAATTGACTACATGCTGGAGCATTCTGTTTAGCTCTGAACAAACGCAATCAAAATTTTTCAACACCTGTCGTAAGTCATCACAGCTTTAAAACAAAAAATTGTAAACACAAGATCTCTATATTTTTAATAATTTATTGCGTTCACTTAAAACAAATTCACAACAATAATTCAGGTCAGTTTTGTTTACAATCCCCGAAGGCATCCAAAATAAATCCTTTTCCGCATTTCTGTTCAGCCTTTAGCACGTCAGGATCAATGATTTCCACATTTGCAAACAAAGCTTTGGTGGGACCCGCAGCCTCCTCCGAGGACTCTGGCCTTACTTTGTCCCTAAATTCTCCAAACTTGGTCTTCACATCGTCCTTGAATTTCTTGGCACTTTCCTTGAACTTCTTTGCGCCTTCTTTGATTTCGACACCAAGCTTCTTGGCACCTTCTTGTGCCTTAGTCACTCCCTTCCTGAGGACACACTGGACATTTTTAAAGAATAACGACACATCACTCTCTTCGCTGTCGCTGGATTTTTCAACTTCGCCGTCAATACATTTCGCACGAACACTGACGGTAGCAAATCCCAGGACCAAGATACTCACTAGGAGTAGTCTCTTCATTGTTTCGTTTCGTTTGTTTTTGTTTTTTTTTTTTTTTTCTACACCGATCACCACGACGACCGACTGGAGAATCTTTAGGCGACTGACTAAGTTTCCATAGCTTGCGATGCTAGTTATTCGACGATCAAATCAATTCCAGACAAGTGAACTGAAAGGCGGGAGCTTTACTTGACCGACTGTACTGGTGGTTCGAATCAGACGAACCACTGAGATACTTTAAGGGAATTCAGTAGAAGTAAAGTTCGTCTCGAAGTTTTAAGTCACAATGGGGTGCGTAGCTCGTGTATCCGTTGCTATACATATGTAGTTTTGCTTTGTTTACTTATTGGCGCGTTCTGTAAGCCTGAAAGGTCACTTTGGTGTACGGCGAAATTGTTATTCATTTATTCATGAAAATTTCTTCACAATTAATTGGTGTTAAGGAGGCTTTTTACGATTGAGACTGGGGTCTGGTGTAGCACATTCGAAAGTAAGGAATCGTTTTTGCTTTTTTGCAACTCTGCAGAGAAATGCTTAGAGGCACGTTCGATAGCGTTATTTTAAACAACCATCTGATAAGAGAGGCGCTCAGAGTTTGCCATATTGTACTCAAAAAATATCACTCATGTATCACTTCCCCTAAATCGTGCTTTTAATTTCCTGTCATAACATGCGACAAGTAATACATTTTACAATTCAAAAAATTCCTATCAAAGTTTATGAAGTCCTATCTCAGTTAAACAGTTTTTAATACGGCTCATAACTGATTCTTAAGAAAAAAAAAATCCAAATGCGCGATGAATAAAACCTTAGCATTATTTATCCAATCCTACGTCAACTAAAGGGATTTAAGTCTCCTCAAACCGCTTACAAGGTAACGCTTCAAGCCCCTCTGTTAACAATCTAATTTGTCCTTACCAAGGCAGCTTTGGACCAGGAATGTCTTCCACCGTCCAAATATTTTATCCATCACCTCCTCGTGGATTTTAAGACTCTGCCCAATTTTTGTTTCTTTGGGCAAAGAATGCCATTGAATAACAAAACCCTTTCTCAAGCAACTCAAGTGACTCTATACAAGATCCTAATTATCGTAGTCTTGATCTGTGGCGCAAAGGTGTTGCCTTTGTCAAGAATAGATGGGGTCGCTTTCGGTTGTTTCCAGGCTGTCTTTCGGGTGATCTTTAGGCCCATCTGCATATATGGCGTGAGCAGGAGAATATACAACGACGAACTTTATGATCAGAAGAGTCCTTATACAATGACTAAGGTAAGACATATACATACATAGTCATAGAGCTTTCAGGCTCGAAAAGTTTTCGAATCTACTCCGGAACGCGACATAGGAGGCACGCGCAAGTGAAAAGAGCTTTCAACGAACTTGGCGTGTCAAACTGGACTCAGTTGGCTACCGATCGAGCCGACTTGTTGTTTGAGGCTCAGGTCCAATTCAGACTATAACGCCGTCATAAATAAGTAAGCAAGCGCCTGGGTTCCTCTGGGAGAGGAGGAGATGGAGAGAAGCTAACCAGAGAAGGTTCAAGTTTTGATGGTTTCCTTTCATCAATGAAACTCGTAGGCATGGCCTACCTGCACAAACATATACCTCACAGAACTCTTTGTGAGACAGTAAAAAATGTAGCAGTTAGGACAGGCTACTGACCTTTTGGCACTCGCGTTCACTATGTTTTGTGATTAACCAGCACTAGCTAGTGGCAATCGTCTTACACTTGGCAGAGGACTTAGCGTCAATCCAAGCAAAACGGAATTAGTTCTCTTTACCAAGAAGACTAAAAAAGCGACTTCTCCGTACCTAGGATAGGAGGTGTACAATTACAACTCCGCGTCAAGTATCTTGGCCTTATATTAGACAAGAGGCTGACCTGGAGAAAGAACCTAGAAGGTCGAATGCTAAAAGCTTAAAGAACTTTCTGAGTATGCAGAAGAGCTTTCGGTAAGACATGGGGTTTAAAACCAATACATGTTCACTGGATATACAATTGCGTCATCAAGTCAATCCTCTTTTTTATTGGTTGGCGAGGGAAATTCTCACCCAAACATAACGAATGGCTTGCCTAGGAGCAACCGGCATTCAAGCCGGTTATACCGGATACCAACGGCTTCCATGGAAGTGATTCTAAACATCCTACCAGAGCACCTCGAAGCAAAGAGGTTAACAGGACACTCAGCGGCAAGACTGAAGGCCCTCTGATATTTCGACACGACTTCTAATATAGGGCCCCGAAAATTTAGAAGAGATAAGAACGATTACGCCACTCGTCAACTATCAGAGCGATTTTGGAGATAAGCAAACCATCAATTTTATAACTGAATTTCCTTCAAGGGATTCTTGGATCATAACGGTATTTACGGACGGCTCCAACATCGCAGGCAACTCCAGTGCTGGCATATGTTGTAACAACCCACCTGTAGAACTTGCGATTCATCTAGATCCCTTCGTCACAGTATTCCAAGTAGAAGTCCTTTCCATTTCGAGGGGAGCTGGAGTTCTTTTGGAATACCATACCCAAAGAAGGAAAATAGAAATCTGCTCGGATAGTCAAACAGCACTTAAAGCCATCACAAATCCAACATCCAGATCCCATCTGGTCAGGGAATGCAAAGACAAAGTCAACGGGCTTGCCAGTCACAACGACGTCCACCATGTCTGGGTACCGGGTCACGAAGGTGTCGCGGGGAATGAGAAAGCTGATGAACTGGCAAGAGAAGGAGCGCACGCAATAAAAATAATAATAATTAAAACAGCAACCAACGAGAGGATGCAAAGGGATTTCGAGAATCACTGGGCAAACCTTTCGACGTGCAAAGTGGCTAGGTCACTCATAAATAAACTTAGCAACCTGCTTACTAGGAAGGCTCTAGGTTTAAGCAGAAAGCAATTAAGGCTGATGGTGGGACTCGTCACAGGACACAATAACCTCAACAAATACATGCTTAGACTGGGCCTGGAACAGAGACCTCGAACACTTCCTATGCCACTGGCCAACCCTAGCAAGAATGCGACAGAAGATCCTGCGCTCCATGTGGATACCCAAAACATCTCAAGGACAAAGGAATCGGCGGCATCCTGGCCCTCACCAAAGAAATGGGAAGATTCGCCAGACCAGACGAATCCTAGTGCCAACTCCATAATTGTTTCCACCTTCCCTCCCAACATACGTCCCAAACCAAACCTTCTCCTGCAGTTCCGACGATTAAAGGAGGGGAACACAACGCGCCCGATAGAGGCCTAAGTAAAGAGCCTTCCGCTCACCCTCATATACCATATTATACCAATATACGCGCATCGGCAACCAGGTCAGCCGATATGTGGTATCAAAATTGGGAAGACAAACTGGAGTAAGTTCATACTTACCTTGGCTCTCTCTTATAGAGTCCCAACACACATAGAGGGTAGCCGTTCAGCGGAAGGATCCTAAAATGACAAATCATGCTTGTAGCCAGTTCGAGGTTGCATACACTTACATAACTTTGGACAGCGACTTTCTAGCCCCGTCCACTGTCCAAAAATAACACACGTTTAAATAAAACCAAGGATATATTTATTACATACACTTTTATGTAGAAACAAAATAAGAAACTTCATGTTCAATCCTGGGCGTCGCGGCCTATGATTTCAAAGATTTACGATTGGATCTCTGTGGTCCCGGGACCTGTGCGACCGTTGCTTAAGATAGATTTTTTCAATTCGCTGATCTTATTTGAAATGTATGTTATAGTCGTATTCCAGGTTACAACCTCATAATCCCATTGTTGTTTGATCTCTTTCTCCAAATAAGAGCGAAGATCTGTAAATTTGTCGAGAATTTGTGGTGGTAATTTTTTCAATTCGTCCAGTATCGCTTGCAGAGTGTCGAGCGGGTGCTGAATTATTTGCTGAATTTCCTGTGCTGTGTCGTTTAGAACTTCAATCAGTTTCTTTTCGATTTCGTTGGCCAGTAACAAAACTTTCTCAGGAGACAAGGAAGTCACCTCATCAATTAATTCATCAATAATACTTTTTGGCTGACACTCAAGGGGCACATATAACACATCAATTGACTTTTTAAACTTTGTAAATCCTTTTTTAAAAATCTCGAATTGCTCCTGATATTCCTGAAATGTAATTTTACGTTGCCAAAACATATCAGCTGCATCCGTTAATTTTTGTCCTTCAGTATTTAAAAACTGTTGTCTTGCTAGGTTCATGTTTAAAGCATAGCAATTCAAATGGTCACGAATCTGATCGGATTGCGTACAGACACTAATGGTAGCCACTGCAAGCACTAGGAAACCGGACAAGAGTAGATGCTTCATTTTTTAAATTTTTTTTTAAATATCAACACGACTATCTAGAGATCTTTTATGCCACTAACTAATTTTCTGTAGATAGCGCAGGTGCTTATATATTAAAAGAACTGGGCCATCACAAACAATAAAACTCGTTTCGGGAGTCTTACTTGACTGGCGGTACTTGTGATCGAAGTGGAAAACACCACTAAGACACGAGAAGACCTGGAGAATGTTCAATTCAACGTTGGAGGGATGGCGCTCTAGAGAAAGACTGCGACTTAAACCACTTGGTGTACTAAAGGGTTTTCCAATATGCACGCGTAGGTGTTAAAATTGAATAACACAAGTTGTTTGTTGATGACTTTATGTGAGGAATATGACATCTTTAAAATGGTCGCCGCGGTTTCGCTGGGTTGCGCGCATCCGAGAGGGCCATTTTTCGATGACTCTGGCGAATTGATCAGGCTGAATTTGAGCGATGGCACGGGTTATGTTGACTTTGAGAGCACTGGTCATTTGCGGCTTATTGGCATATATCTGCGACTTAAGGAAACCCCACAGCAAAAAGTCTAACGGTGTCAAATCGCACGATCTCGTTGGCCAGTTCACGTGCGTCGCCTCTGCGTGAGATCAGCTGTGTGCCACGTAGCGCCGTCCTGTTGAAATCACATGTCGTCCACATGTATATCATTCAATTTGGGCCAAAAGAAATTGATTATCATCGATCGGTAGCGCTCTTCATTTATGGTGATGGCAATGCCACCGTCGTTCTCGAAGAAGTATGGACCGATTATGCCGCCGGCCCACAATTCACACCAAACAGTGACTTTTTGTGGATGCATTGCCACTTATCTTCATGTGGATTGGCATCGTCCCAAATGCGGTAGTTTTGCTTGTTGACGTACCCGTTCATCCAAAAACGGGCCTCGTCGCTGAAGACGAAGTTTTTTTTTGTTGAAAGTGGGGTCCGCTTCCAACTGCTCCAGAACCCAGTCAGCAAACACACGGCGTTGTCTATGGTCATTTTCCCAAGGCCCAAGTCCCGACGCAAAATTCTTTTCCCAATTCCTTCTGAAGTTTCTTCCACAAACAGTTGACTTCTAGATCAATGATTGTGCCCATACACCAAGTGTATATGGTAGTGCAATTGGTTTTGGCATCGGATTTAAGTATTATGTTGCAGAGTTTCAGGTGCTGCGTTGTCAGTCTGACAGGAAGTCCAGAAACCGTGTATAGCTTTCGGCTAACTATGAACGCTATATTAAAAACCAAAATTTGTTGAAGATAAAAACCATAACGAGATTAAAAAAATCTTCTATTTCCAGAATCAGTGATACAAATTTTTTAACTTTAGATACGACGTCGTAAAGTGTGTTAAAATTTGTTTGAATTGTTAAATGCATGAAGTGTATGTATTATAAATGGGAACACCGTATACCTTTGCGCTAATGATATAATAAAGTTTGTGATTTTCTGTGGACTCGTGCTGGGTGGCAGTAATTCTCAAGACTCAATATTGCAAGGGTTCTTTAAATCGCCAAGAAAATAGTCGTCAAGAATCCAAAATCTTATGTAAGCTGGCGCGTAACATTCGCAGAACATCTAACCGTCAGATTTATTTATTGGATTTGCATCCTTCTGTGGAGTATCTAAATATAAATATGTAAGACGTGCAAAAGGACAAGAATCCACAGAAGACTGGCTTAATACACTGGACAAGAATATTCACAGCTGCTATTCCCTACAAAGAAGACTAAATTTTTACTGCAGAAAATGATGTACTCGTCACTTTTCGTCTAAATAACAGTTTGGGGCAAAATCGAAGACTATAGGCATCTTTAACGCACGAGAAAACAATTTTACTCACGATTCCCAAAGGGTCGTCTTCGAATATTTATTGAATCTTCTTAAAATAGTTTTACAATTTACATGTTTCCAAGGCATTCAGATGGAATCCCTCTTCGTATTTCTGCCCAGCCAATGAGAACCAATTTCCTAATTAATACGCAGGCTATTGGTTACCCCAGCATTCAATCCAGACAATGCTGTTTTACCAGGCAGTATATTTTTCAAAATAACATTGATTTGATTTATAGATGACTGGAGATTTTGTACGATTCCATTGACACTGTCGAACAACCTCTTTCCGCCAGATATGGAGAGATTGACAATTTCGGTTCCAACTATTTGAACTATTTGCACGGCCTTAGGTGTCCCCGATGGCAGACTTTGGATCTTCTCGGCAATTCCGATTAAACTGGATTGTATGTCTGTGACGGATTGCTGAATATCTTGCTGCAGCTTGGTTTGTACTGCTTCCACTGAGTCTGTAAGTATCTTAGTTACCTGTGGCACTTGAGGGAATACCTCCAGGGAAATATACGTCACAAGTTCAGCCAAAATAGCTGGAGATGAACAAAGTGGATTCGCTGGAGTCACTTGCAATAATATGTCCTGCAAGTGTCCATTGAACCTTTGGTTAAAGGCGGACAATTCTAAGATGAAAGAGGATGCGTTTTGTATTGCTGCTTGAAGTTCACCTCCCAGATATGTCAGTAGAGGGGTAAAGGACCCCGAAGTTTGTACATTTTTAATCTGGTCGAATATTTCTTCTAGACTGGCTTGCAACTCTGCTGGGATTTGCGCTAAACCTTGCAGGCGCACCTGGGCTGCAGCCACCTCCACTGTTATTAACTCTTGCAATTCAGTGCGTACATTCTCAGAATAACACTCGACATTTTGAACGAGGTTATTGGCGAGATCAGACTGCGCCTTGACACTGACAGTAGCTACCGCGAGGACTAGGAAACTGACTAGTAGAAGTTTGTTCATTTTTTCGTTGAAATTTTGTACACTTCTTGCCGTTAACCGCGACCGATAAGAGGATATCTATTTGACTAACTGACGTTACGTAGCCTTCTAGTTTATATAGTTGAATAATCGGATAAATTTGAGGAAAATCACGTGGCGTCCGGAGACTTACTTGACCGGCTGTACCTTCGTTTAAGGGTGTGAAGAGTTTGATGAAAACATAAATCAAGGTGAGCCTAAAGTCCTGGGTCATCACGGTTTTCAAAATCAACACCATTTCACCCGTGATTTTTAAAAAATTGTGACCACTTAACCCTCCGATTGGTGAGAAGGTCCCTGAGGACCTTTTCGATTTTTACAAGTTCACAACTTCTTTTATAAATAAGTTAGAAAGTTGATGCTACCTGTATTCCACAAAAATTCTATGCTGAAGCGGTTAAAACCAAGTCCGAAGCTATACGAGCACTCCATCCGTATTTTTTTTCGTTTTGAAGGCATTTCAGACGATAATCAGGTAGAAGGTCCCTAGGGACCTTGTGTAATATAGAGGGGAGAATATGATAAAATAACGGCTTAGGG
Organism: Matsumyia berberina; assembly: GCA_917880715.2. Classification (NCBI taxonomy): domain Eukaryota; kingdom Metazoa; phylum Arthropoda; class Insecta; order Diptera; family Syrphidae; genus Matsumyia; species Matsumyia berberina. The sequence continues at coordinate 130,751,694 of OU862871.1, read as the reverse complement.
TTAGCTCATTTCGTTTGAATGTATATTGCATTGGTATTGTACTATTTTTCAAAAAATGTAATTTAGCTGCTCAATAGGACTATCGTTCTACAAGTTAACATCGCTGCTGCAAAATTTTGTTTTTTGATTTTTTTTTAAAGTTTTATTGAATTTATCGATAATTCTATACTATACTGATAAATAACCGTACAAGCTACCAGCAAATGACAATAAACAATGGAAAACATTGATTCTGAAAGAGTTCGATAGATTTTTGGCTATCATTTTGAATGCTGGGGTGGAAATCAAACAGGGAGCCGGCTAACAAATTTTGGGCCCAATACATGCTTCAATATACAAAATGCCCGGCGATCGTTTTTGCAATTGTTAACGTATCCCGAATCCAAGCTTATTGCTTTACCTACAATAAACCGATTTGTGCTGAACACTCAGCACTATTATATCGGTGCTATACATACACTGCTGCGTTGCCTGACAGAAAAACTGGTATACTTTACCCAAATTACTTAAAAATGCCTTCTTTGTTTGCTCTTATATCTTTCCATATACATTTACGCACTTAATACAACCATAAGCTAACACGCCTACCATCAAGACACACGTGCATGATGATAATACAGTAAATTTTTTGAAAAATGGTAAAAAAGTGGTCCAAGGTCCCTAGAGACCTTGTACCTTGTATAGCGGCGTCATGACTGTCACTGATCGGAGGGTTAAACAGTTTTGGAACCACAAAGTAAGAAAACTTTTTAAGCCCTCCACCAATCAGAATGAACCTCTCCTTGCCTTCTAATCACTCGTTGGTTCTAAAGTCTTTTACCTTGCGAAGCTGCTTATTTATTCGAATCAACCTCTTTAAATTGTATTTACGACGCCTTACCACCCCAGTGCTACCTGTGTATGAGTTGAACGCTGCACTGGGTTCGCGTCTTCGGTAAGCGATTTACTAGTTCCACAAGGGTTTGAGTTTTTAATGATCTGCAAGAATTGAAGTTGGGTGATCTGCGCACCCAGCAGTGGGTCGGCATAACCTTTAAGTGGTAGTCGCAGGAACTACATCAATTCCAAGTGTGAGTAAACTCCCAATTTTTTTTAAAAGAAAACGTGAGTTTGCACATAGTGTGAACGAAACATGGAGCTGACGAAACCGATAACAGAGGTTCACGATTTTTGGCTATTATACTCGAACTAGGACAAGTTTCTGGAATCCGAGGACGTTTCTTAACTAAGCGGCAATCACCAACTCGTAACATTGTACTTCTGGCGTAGTCTGACTGCGGCTGAACAGTGACAGAGGAAGTGTTCCATGTCCTCCTCCTCGCAGTTTTTGGAGATTGCGGTGTCAGTTAGTTAATCTCAATTTTGCTCTGTTGCAATCCATCGCCTTCCCGTGGAGAGTATTTGGTTTGGCAATGAGGGATCTTGGCACTGTGCATGTCGTCAGATCTGCCAAGTGTTTGTGGAAATCACGGTTGATCCTTCTATCGATTGCTGTCTTGATGACCGTTGATGCGACTCCTATTTTGTCATTTGTAGTACGCAGCTTTTATAAAGGAATAAAAAAAAGGTTTTCATATCTGGCGCTGAAAGAATTATCTGTCAGTGGCAGGAAGGACATAGTGCGTAGCCTTTAGAAAATCCTAGAGAAGATCGGCGATCGAATGGATCGGCGATCGGCTATGGAATAGCACGATTCTGTGCTAATTTTGGACGAAAACCAACTCAAACGATAAAAGGAACATTTTGCTGAGGTTTATAGCCAGGTATTCTTTATGCCATGTACAAAATTATGTTGGTACACGAAGTAAGAGTTATTGTTGAAGCAAGAGTTACTCTATGATTTCCTAAGACGGACAAGGAATAGAGGGCTTAAGTAAAGTAAAAAGTGAGTCGGTATTATTACACTGTTGAATGCTGTTGGTGCTGAGATCGGATTCTATTTTTACGTTGCAGAGTTTTGGGATCTTTTTCTCTCTTAAAATTTGTAAAGACACTCCTCAAGGAAAGTCCAGAAAATATAAAAATATTCGAGTGAACTATCAGCACGTATTGAGATTAATATTTTCGATTGTCGAAATAAAATATCCTTCACAATTCAATTGAACCAATTTAACAATTTTTAGCCACATCTATTATAAACTGCAATAAAAAATTACTAATCTTAGATACGCCATCGTAAAATACGATAAAAATTATACTATTATTGCTCGTCTTATTGTTTAATTTGATTTAGTTTCTCAAGATAGCGAGCGCTAAAAATGATTTGGGTAAATGAGTTGCAAAAACGCTTGATCGTGGTAAAATTTAAAATAATTCTGATCCTGAGAAATCTGGTAGGATATCGACCTTTTTCTCTAAAACACTAGATGGAATGAAAACTACCAAACGCTTACATTGATTATGCGTAAACCTCATGCATAAATTCTGAAAAAGCTCGTAGGTGGAGACGTAAGCAGTGACTACACGTCACCATACCTCGACTTCGAAAAACCATTCTCGTGCATTTTCCCAAGCAGAGTAGAATGGGAAACCAATGAAGCAACGAGAAATAGGTCCACATACATAAATGTATCTACTAGCTGGTACCCGCGACTACGTCCGCATGGAAGAAAGTCACATTATACTGATTGCCCATGTTTCAGGAAGTTGATAATTAAGTAAAGACTTTCAATCCCTCATATTACCTCCTTACGTGTCTGTGGAGAGTCTTCAACAGAAGCCATTGCACAATGCACTCGAATTTCCCTTTAACTCGAATTCTTTCACCATATTTTTGCATTTCCTTCAGTTTTCCCTTGAAAAGTCATACTCCCAGTCGACTTAATTCTAAGTCAAAAGTCCTAACTCGTATACATTCTTTAAATACAGAAGAAAACAAAAATCATCGTTCGCAACTTGCAATATTATACACACACAATCTCATACACAGACTGACGGGTCGCATCGGTGTGCTGTTCTTATATCTACCTAAAAAAGATTCAATTAAAAAAATGCATACCAACCGGCAAATCATCACCCTCTCCTCCGAACAAAAAAAAAAAAACAAAGCAGAATAAAAAGGAATGAAAAACTACTGGGCAAAACAAAATCAACACACGATAACGAACCGATGTATCTCACTTTATTGAAAACGATCATTAAGAGGCAACGATCATTTAGAGGCAAAGAGAGAAATAAAAAAGCAACAAAAAAAAAAAATAAGGAAAAACCACCCTTAAGCAGAATCAACACACGATCACGATTTGCGAACGATCCGATGTGCTGCTGGCTGAATGGCGCAGGTCAGTGGTTTTCTATGGCTTTCTACGGACAAAAATAAATGGCTGTTTCCTAAGAAAGTATGCATTTTTAGATATAGAAATTAAGCCTATGTCTTAAGTCAGTATAAAGAATATCTACTCACGAAGTTTCATGCCAATCCATTTAGCCGTTTAGGCGATACGTTGGAACAAACATCCAAATATCCAAACATCCAAACTTTCACAATTATAATATAAGTAGGATAGGATAGGATAGGATAGGATAGGAAGTAGGATAAGATAGGATAGGATAGGATTAGTAGGATAGGATAGGATAGGATAGGAAAGGATAGGATAGGATAGGATAGGATAGGATAGGATAGGATAGGATAGGATAGGATTATAATATTAGTGGGATAGGATATGATAGGATATGATAGGATAGGATAGGATAGGATAGGATAGGATATGATAGGATAGGATAGGATAGGATAGGATAGGATAGGATAGGATAGGATAGGATATGATAGGATAGGATAGGATAGGATAGGATAGGATAGGATCAACACAGATGGGTCAAAGATGGGTATAGGAACTGGTGCCGGTATAGCCTCCGAACAACTGAACATACACAGCTCAATCAGACTCCCTGATCACAGCAGTGTCTTTCAAGAGGAAGTCCTGGCAGTAACAGAGGGAGCCAGTATGCTATCAATGATGGTAATACCACGAGGCGGCTATTAAAGCAATTTCTGCTACTGAAATAAAATCCTAGCAAGTTCGGCGCTATCGCGAAGAGCTTAAGGTTCTTGGTTGCAGCACAGAGTTACTCTCTGCTGGGTCCCTGATTAAAGGGACATAACCGGAAACGAGACGGCCAATATCAAGAAATAAGTTAGAAAACCACTCTGTCCTCAAGTCATATCGAAGATGGACACGTGTATATGTTCATTCTCAAGGACAAGTCTTTGACATTAGGCTATCAGATGGATGACTTGAGACATCCCTTCACTTCATTTGCTGTGTTCCCGTGGTACAACAAGCTAGGTCTATCTGAAGCCACCAGCCAAAAGCACTGTCGAAGCGTCCAATTTCGATCCTCAATACCTTCCTATGAGCAATGGTACACTCATCCCACACTATAACTTTGGCTTAGGTTGAGAAGCTTTAAGTAGGTAGAGTGACCCGTCATGTGTGCTTGGACAAGCCTCCGGCAGTATAATTTGTCATGAAAGAGCTTCTCAGTTCGCCGTTCGGAGTCGGCAATAAATTGTAGGTCCCTTCCATTCGTGCGAAACATGTAACACGCACAACATGAATGGTTGCGAGAAGCTAGGCCTTGGCTCATCCCGAGCTGTAGCGTCAGCTATATATTTATTTACGTACATAATGTAATACATATGTATGTACATACATAGATAGATATGGTGATGAGTGAGACAGACATATTTTGCTTTAATTTAATAAAACTTCAACATCTTGAATCTTGATAGAAACAAACTTATGTATGATTGAAGAAAAGCAGGAACAAAGAAAAATTAAAAAAAAACTACCCTTGTACAACTGGGTAAAACAAAAACAACACACGTCCAACAGGACGGCGCCACAATCAATTTATTGGAAACCAAGTTTGGAGAACGTGTTATCTCACGAAATGGTCCAGTCGCTTGGCCGCCTCGGTCGTGCGATTTGACGCCGTTAGACTATTTCCTGTGGGGCTACGTCAAGTCTATGGTCTATGCCAACAAGCCAGCGACGATTGATGAACTTCGTACGAATATCGAACGTGAAATTGCAGCAGTATCGGCCGATTTATGCTTGAAAACCGTCGAAAATTGGGTTCAGCGTCTGGACTTCTGCAAGCGTGCCCGTGGTGGCCATGCAAAAGAAATCGAGTTCCATACATAATGGCATCGAACGTACTTTCACAGGAATAAAGAATTTCATTGATATCCAAAACCGTTTTTGTTTTATTTAAAAAAACTTTTGTAGCGCTCTTATTGCAAAACCCTGTACATACATACATGAATAGCTACCGTGCTGAGTGAAGAAAAGCAGCACAAAGAAAAATGAAAAAAACTACCCTTGTACAACTGGGCAAAACAAAAACAACACACGATCACGTAACGATATGTGCCGCTGACTACGGTTGCGCATTACTATAAATAGCAAAACTTTGACACCCTGTATCTTGACCCACAGTCAGAATTTTGAAAAACGGTAAAACATGTGTTTAATTATTTCTGTTCTAGAATATACCCACCAAATTTCAATTCCAAAGTCCAAACTTTAACACCCTGTAACACCCTGTTAAAGCTGAGTTTCGAAAAATCTTAGTGGGTGTCTACGCCATAAAAGGAAACTACTGTCCAAATTCCAAGCTTCTAGCACCAGCCGTTTGGGCTGTGCGCCTATCTCTGGGTCAGTCAGTCTGTCAGTAAGTCAGTCAGTCAGTCAGTCAGTCAGGACAAAGAGTTTTATATATATAGATGTAGATATGTCAGATAAGGTGAAAAAAATGCATCTATTGTATATTGAATCACGGACATCACGTTATCTGAAAAAAATGGATCTATTTTCGTTCCGGATTTTGTTGTTGATTCGTTGGAATTTTTCGCGAAGAAAGTTAGTGGTAAACAATCATTTCATGCAAAATTTACGTCACATCGGCAACATAAAATTGGTCGCCCAGACGGTACACATCCACTAGACGCCTTTCTGCGAAAATGTATAGCTCTCTTTCTTCTTCTCTCTACGTTATATCTTTCTTCTCTATCATTAACGAAATCTGCCTAAACGTGAACATGACGCGCTCTTAAAATTGTACTCTCAATTCTCGTCTAATTATCAAATCGCCGATTAGGAAGATTCACTTCAAGAATGAAAATGAAGGAAACTGACAATTTTCGGTCACCCATAAAGTCGGCAACACAAAACAGACAAATTGGTCGCCCAGACTTTGCTTACCCACTAGGCGCATTTCCGTGAAAATATATAGTTCTCTATCTCCTTCTCTCTACTTTATGCTTATCTTTTTTTCTCTCTCATGTAACGAAATCCGCTTAAACGGGACGCGTCCTTGAAATTTCACTCTCAATTCTCGTCCAATTATCGAACCGCATTCCTTATAGGCATGTACGATGTGCAAACGGACAAGAATCCACAGAAGCCTGGCTTAACACACAGGACAAGAATATTTAAGGCTGCTGTTCCTTATACCACCACAAGGAAAATCTTGTTTCGCTGTGAATCTCGATTTGAATAATTTTACAGTCCGAATTGGAATTTTCAGTCGACATTGCCCCTTGAACAAGCGCTTTTAGACACTGCCCCGAAAGTGAAAAATCTTTCTCCACATCCTTATGGAATTTCCAACTCTCTGTTAACTTAGAAAGAAAATCCTGGATAGCCTACTTATCCCAAACTAAAATCTTGCTGCTATCCACCCAGAAAACTTTATTGACTCTCTCGATTGGAAAAAGTCATCTAGGTCCTTCAGGGGAAGGCACGGGGGTTTTGAAGGGAAACCGCACTGCCAAAGTAGTTACTGCAGAAAATGGTGTACTCGTCACTTTTTGTCTAAATAACAGTTTGGGGCAAAATTGAAAACCATGGGCATCCCTGATGCACAAGAAAACAATTTTACTCACGATTCCCAAAGGGTCGTCTTCGAATATTTATTGAATTACAATAGTTTTACGGACAGCAAAATTAATTTCATGACAATTTACATGTTCCCAAGGCATTCAGATGGAATCCCTCTTCGTATTTCTGCCCTGCCGATAAGAACCGATTTCCTAATTAACACGCAGGCTCTTGGTTACCCCAGCATTCAATCCAGACAATGCTGTTTTACCAGGCAGTATATTTTTCAAAATAACATTGATTTGATTTATAGATGACTGGAGATTTTGTACGATTCCATTGACACTGTCGAACAACCTCTTTCCGCCAGATATGGAGAGATTGACAATTTCGGTTCCAACTATTTGAACTATTTGCACGGCCTTAGGTGTCCCCGATGGCAGACTTTGGATCTTCTCGGCAATTCCGATTAAACTGGATTGTATGTCTGTGACGGATTGCTGAATATCTTGCTGCAGCTTGGTTTGTACTGCTTCCACTGAGTCTGTAAGTATCTTAGTTACCTGTGGCACTTGAGGGAATACCTCCAGGGAAATATACGTCACAAGTTCAGCCAAAATAGCTGGAGAAGAACAAAGTGGATTCGCTGGAGTCACTTGCAATAATATGTCCTGCAACTGTCCATTGAACCTTTGGTTAAAGGCGGACAATTCTAAGATGAAAGAGGATGCGTTTTGTATTGCTGCTTGAAGTTCACCTCCAAGATATGTCAGTAGAGGGGTAAAGGACCCCGAAGTTTGTACATTTTTAATCTGGTCGAATATTTCTTCTAGACTGGCTTGCAACTCTGCTGGGATTTGCGCTAAACCTTGCAGGCGCACCTGGGCTGCAGCCACCTCCACTGTTATTAACTCTTGAAATTCAGTGCGTACATTCTCAGAATAACACTCCACATTTTGAACGAGGTTATTGGCGAGATCAGACTGCGCCTTGACACTGACAGTAGCTACCGCGAGGACTAGGAAACTGACTAGTAGAAGTTTGTTCATTTTTTCGTTGAAACTTTGTACACTTCTTGCCGTTAACCGCGACCGATAAGAGAATGTCTATTTGACTAACTGACTTTACGTAGCCTTCTAGTTTATATAGTTGAACAATCGGTTAAATTTGGGGAAAATCACGTGGCGTCCGGAGACTTACTTGACCGGCTGTACCTTCGTTTAAGGGTGTGAAGAGTTTGGTGGAAACAGAAATCAACTTAAGCCTAAAGTTTGGAATGCTTACTCACCTTTCTCAAATTCACCAGTTCTGGGTCATTACGATTTTTAAAAACAACACCATTTCATCCGTGATTTTTAAAAAATTGTGACCACTTAAACAGTTTTGGAACCACAAAGTAAGAAAACTTTTCAAGCCCTCCACCAATCAGAATGAACCTCTCTTTGCCTTTTAATCACTCGTTGGTTCTAATGTCTTGCAGCTTGCGCAACTGGTTATATAATCGAATCAACCGCTCGAAATAGCATTTATGACGAAAGCCTAACGAGTTGACAAAACAACTGACAGAATGGATCAAAGTTGAACGCTGCACTGGGTTCGTGTCTTCGGTGAGCGATTTACTAGTTCCACAAAGGGTTTGAGTTTTGAATGATCTGCAAGAATTTAAGTTGGGTGATCTGAGCAGCCAGCAGTGGGTCGGCATAACCTTTAAGTGGTAGTCGCAGGAACTACATCAATTCCAAGTGTGAGTAATCTCTCAATTTTTTTTAAAAGAAAACGTTAGAGTGGACGAATCATGGAGCTGACGAAACCGATAACAGAGGTTCACGATTTTTGGCTATTATACTCGAACTAGGACAAGTTTCTGGAATCCGAGGACGTTTCTTAACTAAGCGGCAATCACCAACTCGTAACATTGTACCTCTGGCGTAGTCTGACTGCGGCTGAACAGTGACAGAGGAAGTGTTCCCTAAGACCTACTACTTAACATAAGTAAAGTAAAAAGTGAGTCGGTAGCACTGCTGAATGCTGTTGGTGCTGAGATCGGATTCTATTTTTACGTTGCAGAGTTTTGGGATCTTTTTCTCTCTTAAAATTTGTAGAGACACTCCTCAAGGAAAGTCCAGAAAATGTGTACATATTCGAGTGAACTATCTCAATACGTACTGAGATTAATATTTTCGATTGTCGAAATAAAATATCCATCACAATTCAATTGAACCAATTTAACAATTTTTAGCCACATCTATTATAAGCTGCAATAAAAAATTACTAATTTTAGATACGCCATCGTAAAATACGATAAAAATTATACTATTATTGCTCGTCTTATTGTTTAATTTGATTTAGTTTCTCAAGATAGCGAGTGCTAAAAATGATTTGGGTAAATGAGTTGCAAAAACGCTTGATCGTGGTGAAATTTTAGGCAATTTTGATCCTGAGAAAGCTGGTACGATATCGACTTTTTTCTCTAAAACACTAGATGGAATGAAAGCTACCAAACCCTTACATTGCGTATGCGTTAACCTCTAATCGGATCAATTTGACTTTATGCGAATTTCTAAAATTAAACTACACAAGTATAAGATACTCAAATTTAAATTTGTATATTTAGAGAAACTCAAGTTCAATACTCGGGAAACACCCCTTAAGGTGCCCCTTAGATACATACCTAATGAATTTTAAATTTTGGTTTCATTTTTATTTTTCTTGGATCGTAATCGATGTTGGCGTCGAATAAAATTTAAGCAATTAGATTCATCGCTTCATTGGCAGAAGATGAGAAAAGTATATACTGGTCCGAACAAAAAATCGAGAAAATTGTTCACTAGATTTTTCTGGAGTTCGAACGACCGCAGCTAGCACATCAGTCCAAAGCATTAATCACTGAGCCACTGTTGTTCTTATTTGGTGTTCCAGATTGTGACATTGATTTTTTTTCGGGACATGGATGTGTAGAGGTAGTACATATAGAGACAATATCGTTTCAAAGAGACTGAAACCAATCCGGCATTGATCACTGTGGACGCTTGTGCTCTGTTCAAGACACATGTTTAACTTTTAAACACGTTTCTCAAAAAAACACCAGTTATTTCTTGTCCTTGGATAGCTTTTGATGATGTACATATGTTACGTAGCTCTTACAGAGCCTGTTCTAGAGATCTGATATTATGGATACGATCCGTGGTGTTTTTCCTATTTTTGTACCATGATGCAGAAGATACCTCCCTCTTGGGGCCTCAAATTTTTTTTACAAAAATAATAGTAGCCATTGCAGCGCCCCTAACAAAAAAAAAACTCATTGCTCAGACGCTCTAACACACCGGGAACAGCCAAAGACTATAGTGATTGAATGACTGAATATCGATGCCATCGACAATGATCACAAGGATCAGGGAGGTAATATGCAGAAATAACCTTGGCTTACTACTTCAGATGTACCGAGCTTCCAAGACATTCGAAATAGGATACAGCACCTAGTTCTGGCAAAAACGAATCCCGTTTTACTCACGGTCCCCAAGAAACGATTAAGAATATTTATTTTCAACGGCAGTTACAGTGTACCCTCTCCTTACGGACACCTCTCGTAAGCGGACATTTTTCTCGGAACCGTCGGTGTCCGCTTATGAGAGAGTAAACTGTACAACATCAAGACAAAAGTTTACATCTAATCCTATTAAGAGATTCCCAGAGTCCGCATTCCACTTCGGGTAGACACTGCATATTTGCCTGGTCACGATTTTTTTGAAATAAATACATAAATAGCTGGCGCGATAGCTCGGGATGAGCCAAGGCCTAGCTTCACGCAACCATTCATGTTGTGCGCGTTACATTTCTCGCACGAATGTAGTATCCTGCTTTTCTCCAGTTACAGACATACCTTTAATATCAACTCCAAGTAGATACAACGTCTGTTCGGCTTTAAGCTCCTCCGGTGACAGCCTGTTGAAGTCGTCCCTAAATCTTCTCAAACGGTTCTATTTGTCTACAAAGAATTTCGTGAAAAGTCGGCATCGACTAGAGTTTTGGATAATTCTGGAGGTTGAGGTAATAAGTCCTTTGAAATGTACCAAGAATAAAAGGCAGTGTGTGTACATTTATAAGGTACGCCCTTGAGATCGAATACATTTTCAGCTATATTTTTTTTTTTTTTTTGCAAGTATGTTGAGATCTCTTTTGCAAAACGGGCGACTTCTACAATTCCCATTGCAACCGGATTTATCGCCTCTGTTTCGTTGGTAATTAAATCCACAGGTTCTCGGAAATACCCTACAAATTGTTAGCGATGTTGTTAGCAGAGTCGGCATGGACACTGACTGTAGTTACTACAAAAAACTAACTAGGACAACTTTCTGTATTACCGGCTTATAAAGTGAACAATTGACCAAGATTATCGACGAGAATTTCAGGCTCGAAGATTTCTTGACCCACCCGTCTTTAGTAAATAAGATTTTAAAAAAGAAACGAGTCACACTCATGATTTTCAAAGCATCAAAGAAAAATATTTATTGCGTCTACTTAACAAATGTTTGGAACAACAAACTAAGAGACTTTAGATCTAATCCTGTTTACAGGCTCCCAATGCATCTAGAACGAAACCCTTTCCGCACTTCGATCCAGCAGTCACTGAAGCAGGATCAATGATTTTCAGGTCAATTGATATACTGTCTCGTGATTCGGGACTCTCCGGTGATTCGGGACTCTCTACTAAAGCTGCAATTTCTTTCAGTGGTAGGTTACTGAGCAAGTCATTCAATTCATCTATCTTTTTCTGCAAATCCTTGACAAATTTCTCAAAATTCTTCTGGAACTGCTTTGATCCTTTACTAATTTCATCACTAAGTATTTTGTTTATCTGTTTTATTTTAGAGGACAGATCATCTCTTTGTTTGATTTTGTTGATCTCCTTCCAGACTTCCTGCAGGCTAGTTTGTAGTTCTTCTGTCCATTCCTTAAAAGTTGCATCAAAGTCCTTTGCCCATCCTTGGAATTCGACAATTACAATTGGGGTGATCAATTGCGCCTTAAGTACGAGCTCCTTATAAATACACGGGAAATACTCTTGGATTGTCAAAACATCAAGACAATCTGCACGAGCACTGACTGAGGACACTGCAAGGATAAGGAAACACGTCAGGAATAGTTTCTTCATTGCTTCAAATTTTTTTTTGCAATTTTAAACACGACTGTCTGGGAAATCTTTAGCTCACGGAATAATTTTTTTGCAGCTAGCGCAGCTGGTTTTGTAGTCGACGATTGAACCAATCGCAGGCAATAAAATTCCCTTCGGGAGCGTTACTTGTCCGCCGGTACCGATAGAAATTTGTATATTCATCACTTTTATTTTTGTCGGCTTCAGGGTGTATCCATTTCAGCAAGAAGTTGTCGTTCTTAAGCCAATCGTCGTCCGAAGTGAATTTCGTGCAGTTGACAGCAATATTGACCGCAGTTGGTGTTGTTATCGGCTTATATTTTTTTGTTGCAGAGTTTAAGGAGCATTCTTCACTTGCTGGTTTATTTTGTTTTTCTTTTTAATTTTTAGTTTTTCTGGCTTAAATTTTGAAATGACTCTCTGACAGAAAGTCCAGAAAATGCGTTTAAAGCCAGGTGAACTATTAACTACGTATTGAGATTAATATTGCCGATTGTCGAAATAAAATATCCATGGCGATTTAATTGAACCAATTTAACAATTTTTAGACAAATCTATTATAAGCTACGATAAAAAATTGCTAATTTTAGATACGACATTGTAAAAGTCGATACAAAATTAAATCGTTTTTGCCGTTCTTATTGTTTGAGTTGTAAAATATATAACTTGTGATTTTTTATGGTGAGGGAATATAAAAACCGATTTGACGGAATGATGTAATGAGTCCTGGGAGTTGCTAAGTACGCATTTTATTGACATAGACATGGAACCACGCGATCGTTTTTGATCGAGGCATTGAACTAGTCGAAAGATAAGAAGCCGATATGAGGAGTTTCCATATCACAAATTATGTTTGAAGGTTGTGATTTATGTGCTTGGTTACATTAGGTCTGTTGAAAAAACTAAGTTTCTTGGATCGTTGCTATTAGAAATACTTGAAACAGAAGTGATCCACAAAATAACTTTAAATCCATCACTACTAATATTATAAAAGTGAAACGTTGTCCGTTTGTTTGTTTGTTTGGATTTTAGCTATGCGAAAACTACTAAACCAATCAACCTCAAATTTTGCACACAGAATGGTTGTACCTCGGGTCATATAAAAGGCTATTTATTATAACGCTATCTTATTAAAGAGCCGAGCAGTTAACAAAAACGTGGAGCAAGTCAGAAGAAATTCCTTGCCGCACACGAAAAGATATTTTCTCGATCGTGAGACACATCGGTTGATGAGCGTGCGTGTTGTTTTTGTTTTGCCCAGTTTTACAAGGGTAGTTTTTCATTTCCTTTTCTTCTCTGTTGTTGTTTTTTTTTTCTTTGTTCGTATTTTTGCTTCTATCTATTCGTGTGGACAGGGTAATGATTTGGTGGTTGGTACGGTAGATACCTATATATACATACATTGGATATACATCTGTACATTTGTACTTATGTATATATTTATTACATTCCATATGTATTAACATATGTACGTTTGTATATACACAGGTTATCAAATTCAATTAACTCTGGAGAATTGAGTTAATGAGTGAAAAGGTCATAGCGCAGTTGGATCAGTTTGCTAGTTCCATTTGTGGGTGAGTGAACTTTGGTATTGTTATGATGACACATCATCTTTTTTTCGAGCCAGTCGGATTATTAATTTTTTTACGCATATGCGCAATTGTCTACACATTTTTCCTGGCAATTTTTTTTATGGATTCTCTTTTTCGGTAGATAGGGCGCCGACGCGACGGGACAGGCTGGGTATGGGATTGTGTGTGCTTGATGTAGGTATAACATTGCCAGTTGCGGGAGGGGAATTTTTTGTTTTGATTTTATTTTTTGCAAAGGATGTATGTATGTATGTATGTATCTATTTAACGAATGTATTCAAATTCCAAGGACTTCTGATTTAGAATGAATTTGACTTGGAGGATGACTTTTCGAAAGAAAACTGACGGGGGACAATAGGTGAACAAACTCGAGTTAGAGAGAAATTCGAGTTAGAGGGAAATTCGAGTTAAAGGAGGTTCGGTTCGACTTAAAGAATTTGATTACATTTGCAAATGTGGCAGAATAAAATACAGTCGATTGGGTTGAATATAGAATTCCGATTCAGATGTAAGATGAGATTGTGATATTTTATATAATCAGGATAAGTCTTTCATAAATTGTTTGAAGAAAATATCGATTTCTGGATTGAAATGTAATAACCCCGAGCAACGCCGGGTATTATTCAGCTAGTAGTAAATAAGATTTTAAAAAAGAAACAAGTCACACTCATGATTTTCAAAGCATCAAAGTAAAATATTTATTGCATCCACTTGACACAAGTTTGAAACAATAAAATTAGAGCCTTTAGATCTAATCCTGTTAACAGGCTCCCAATGCATCTAGAACGAAACCCTTTCCACACTTCGACGCAGACTTCACTGGAGCAGGATCAATGATTTTCAGGTCAATAGATAGACTGTCCCGTGATTCGGGACTCTCCGGTGATTCAGGGCTTTCGGGTGATTCAGGGCTCTCGGGCGACTCGGGACTCTCGGGCGACTCGGGACTCTCGGGTGACTCGGGGCTCTCGGGTGACTCGGGGCTCTCGGGCGACTCGGGACTTTCGGGTGATTCAGGACTCTCGGGTGATTCGGCACTCTCGATTGACTCGGGACTCTCTACTGAAGCTTCAATCTCTCCCAGTGGTAGGCTGTTGAGCAGGTCTTTGAATTCATCTATCTTTTTCTGCAAGTCCTTTACGAATTTCTTGAAATTCTTCTGGAACGTCTTTGATTCCTTTTTGATTTCATTGCTAAGTATTTTGGTTATCTGTTTTATTTTAGAGGATAGATCATCTCCTTGTTTGATTTTGTTGATCTTCTTCCAGACTTGTTGCAGGCTAGTTTGCAGTTCTTCTGTCCATTCCTTAAAAGTTGCATCAAAGTCCTTTGCCCATCCTTGGAATTCGACAATTACAATTGGGGTGATCAATTGTGCCTTAAGTACGAGCTCCTTATAAACGCACGAGAAATAATCTTGGATTGTCAAAACATCAAGACAATCTGCACGAACACTGACTGAGGACACTGCAAGGATAAGGAAACACGTCAGGAATAGTTTCTTCATTGCTTCAAATTTTTTTTTGCAATTTTAAACACGACTGTCTGGGAAATATTTAGCTCACGGAATAATTATTTTGTAGCTAGCGCAGCTGGTTTTGTAGTCGACGATTGAACCAATCGGAGGCAATAAAATTCCCTTCGGGAGCGTTACTTGTCCGGCGGTACCGATAGAAATTTGTATATTTATCACCATGACTTGGGCTTGCTTTTGTTTTTGTCGGGTTTAGAGAGTATTCATTTCAGCAACAAGTTGTCATTCTTAAGCCAACCGTCGTCCGAAGTGAATTTCGTGCAGTTGGCAGTAATATTGAGAGAAGTTGGTTTAGTCATCCGCTTATAATTTTTTGTTGCAGAGTTTAGGGAGCGTCCTCCTCTGGCTTATTTAGTTTTTCTTTTTAATTTTTCTGGCTCCAATTTTGAAATGACTCTCTGACAGAAAGTCCAGAAAATGTGTTTAAAGCCAGGTGAACCAGTAACTACGTATTGAGATTAATATTGCCGATTGTCGAAATAAAATATCCATGGCGATTTAATTGAACCAATTTAACAATTTTTAGACAAATCTATTATAAGCTACGATAAAAAATTGCTAATTCTAGATACGACATTGTAAAAGTCGATACAAAATTTAATTGTTATTGCCGTTCTTATTGTTTGAGTTGTAAAATATATAACTTGTGATTTTTTATTGTGAGGGAATATAAAAACCGATTTGACGGAATGATGTAATGAGTCCTGGGAGTTGCTAAGTACGCATTTTATTGACATAGACATGGAACCACGCGATCGTTTTTGATCGAGGCATTGAACTAGTCTACAGATAAGGTACCGATATGAGGCATTTTCATTTCATAAATCATGTTTGAAGGTTGTGATTTATGTGCTTGGTTACATAAGGTCTGTTGAAAAAGCTTTGTCTTCGACTGACAACACCAGGATTGAGTTGTACTAAGTTTCTTGGATCGTTGCTTCTAGAAATACAGAAATGATCCACAAAATAACTTTAAATCCATTCTATGTGTAATTTGTTACGTACGGAACCCTCAGGGTGCGAATCCTACACGTTTACCGATTAAGATGCATTATGTGCTGATATTGCAATGACTTAACATAAAAAAATTATTTCAGGTTTCTAGTTAGACAAATTATTGCCTTATGACGCTAGTCAGTGCTCACATAGCATAGCAGATTGATCTAAAGTGCGCATTTTGTTAAATTACCCTGTGAAACTTCAAAGAAAAGCCGCTGATAGGGATATGGATTTCAGGAGGTCGGTCAACCCAACATTATTCAAGTATTTCAGTTTAGTTTAAAAATAAATACGAAGAGACCTCATTCTTCTGTTGGCAGGAGCAGGACATTCACACAGCACGGATTCAATTTATTCTTCATCCCTGACTTCTGTGCCGACTTTCTTATTAGAACCATCGATCTAGAGGGAGAGTAGTTTTTTATTTGTGACTTCTCAGTTTCTCCAATGTTTTTTTTGTCAGGTTTTCTGATAGCGATCCTTCTGTCAAGCGCCTACACCGGAGTAACTTGATCTATTTTCGTCGACCTGTTTGTAGCATCCCACAGATGATATAGCAGCCCATTTCCTTTTTTTTGTCGTGGTCCGGTTCATTTATAACCGCGATCTTCCACAAAATCGAAATAAGTCAGTCTCCTGATAAGTCAGTCGATAGAGTGGCTGAGTTTTCATGGATCTGCTTTAAACCTGACTGCTCATCGTGACTTTGAATCCACGATGCCGATCAGGCAAACATCCCTTAATTCCGATATCGGGAAAATATATAAATAGATGGGGCTACAGCCCGAGCCTAGCCTAGTTGTTCATGTTATGTGCGTTATATTTTTCGCACGCGCGGAAGGGACCTAAAATTTATTGTCGCCTCCGAACGGTGAGTATGGAAGGCTCATTATGACAAAAATTGGCATTCTCCGATGAAAGGTGGTGCCATAAAAAATATTGGGTGGATATTGGTCGAACCTACCCAGTCAATTGCCCAATTATCCATGGAGACCATCAACAGTTGAAGTTAATCGTAATTTTTTTTTCAGAGATTGCACAGGAGCTTCCTTCTGTCGTGCAGAAAACCTTCGCTTGAGATAACTAAGACGAACTTTTCAGACAAGAGATAAGCTTCATAAAAAAGAATGAAACTGAATTTCTCGGAAATTGCCCAGTGTGATGACGCCTTTTTTGAGAAGATATATGAAGATCCTAAGCCTAACCTCATTTGAACAAAGAAATCATAACATACACAGCACAGATTCGAGTAAAGAAGCAACTCGAGAGCAAGACCATGGAATAGCGTGGCGAATGATCAAGATAAATAGTTTTATGTTGAGTTACAGTAACGGTCTTCTGTGACAGATTGTCCAAAACCAAGACGGGATACTCCAATGCGTTCGTACACATCCTTACTTCGAGAATTGATTCTCGTCATACCGCGGAGATAAAAGAGATCAACTGAGACAGTATAAGGTTCCAAGACTTCAAACCAATCTGGGCTTCAAAGAATATTTTCAAGCAACGCTCGGAGAATGAAAAGGTGGCACGAGTTCGTTTGGCCTGAGAACTCAAAAAAAAAACTCTGTCAGCGAATTGCCGCGGATGATGACTTTATTACGTCCAGCAATGGTATCGGTCCAATTGATGAAGGTGGCAGGCCACGGTAAGGCATTTGGGCTCTAAAGAGAAAGACCATCCCAGGTGGTACGGCTTATCGTAGTGCCATATCTCAAACCCTATTGTCGCAATGAAAAAATTTGGAGAATGTAGCCGAGCTCATCAATCAGCGCATCATGGAATTGAGAAGATTTTCCACCTCTAATTACACGGCATTCAAGGTATTTACAGTGTACTCTCTCATAAGCAAACACCGACAGTTCCGAGAAAATTGTCCGCTTATGAGAGGTGTCCGCTTATGAGGGACACTTTAAAGGAGAGAGTACACTGTACTCCAAAAACCCCTCACTTAGGGGGATGTCTAAATTGGTGCCTAATTTGCAAAGCCCTGAAAATGTACAAAGTCCAAAGAGATACCAATTAACATCTCAGAAATACAGTCAAATGGTGACTGGTGGAGGTCTCTCTAAGTAAGAATGATGAAAACTGTCAATAATCACTCTTCTTTCCCTCAACATTTCGGGCCAAATTTCATTAAAAAAAAAAAGAAGCTGCTTGACAACGTCTTTAAATCTAAACCATTCACCCCTACAGTCCGCACACCTTGAAATTCAATATGTCAAGCTTGTAGCACAACAATTGAATGTTCCCTCCGTCACCGGCACAGTGTGCCATCAATTCAAAAATTATTTCTGAACAACATCTTGACAACCGCACGTCAACGATCTCCAAGCAAATTGATAAATTGAACGTAATCTGATCTGTCACAAGTAGCCAGAAGCTGGTCGGACATTTTGAACACAGACAGGCAGTAGTAGTTGTTAAGTCGGAAGAGTCATGGCGAGACTCATTTACTAGTAATTTCCCGTTTCGCAATAGAGATGCCCTAGTTCAGGCACATTGATTTAACTTATAAATGCAATCGGTATGACTCACGTGCAAAAAAATGGTGTAACGCTATTGTTGCATGACATTAACTAAAAGGCGGCCATTGTCTGACTGCAACGGTCGGCGGGGAATTTTTCTTTCCTCGTTTCGAAAAAAAAACATGGGTGCCTACGAACAATTGATTTTAATTTTGATATAATGTTGACATCTGCCAATCTCTGTTTGTTGTATAATACAATAGATAGCGGGGGGTAGCTAGTCTCTAAGATGGGACTCTATTTAAAGACGTGTTTAGGGTGTTCGGAAGCGAGGGAAGCAGTAGTCATTCCCGTAACATTTCATGGTCAAAGTGTGCAATTTTGTTCTTGGGAAAGCAGGAAACGGAAATGAAATTTGCATAGTCATGGTTTGATAGACTATTCGGTCATGTTCCTGACCGATATTATTAGCGGGGGAGCGGTTGGTCCACTCTGACACTGTAGTCTCACATAAAGGACTATTGTCCTGGCCCATATGATAAGAGCAGTTTGTCTATTCCAGAAGCTGTCTGGAAGCTAATCACCTTCTCTGGGTGGACCGTGACAAGTGCAGTTGGTGAGACGAATTCATTGCCTAGGGTCCGCTTTTCCACATGAATGGGGGGCATTCTGTGACGATGTGGGGAGAGCTTTCTATGTTATGCTCTCTAAGCATAGTCTGCAGGTAGGGTCGGGTAACAGGCTAATCTTGTACAGGTGCCATTTTAGTAGGCAGTGGCCATTTAGGATACCCGTCAGAACTTTAAGGTGGTTCGTGCTCAGATTTAGAAGAAACTTGGATTTCTTTTGTGATCGATTGGGAAAGAAGTGTTTGGTACATTTCTGTCCTATACTTCACATCCAAACTGTGTTAGATTTGACCAGGGTTTGTTCCCTCATGTAGCTTTTAAAAATGGATTTGTTTACTCCACTTGCTGGTTCAGGACCAGTGAGGGAGGATGCTGCACCTATCTTGGTGAGTCCGCTGTTTCATTGTGCTCGGGGATCTAGTCTAGGATGACCAAGCTGCTTTTTCCTAGTTCTAAAAGCAATTTGACCGTATCAAGGACTAGTTTCGATTTCATCGTGGCTGAGTTCAGTGTTTTAAGGGTTTTGCTTCCAGATGGTTTTTCCACGGAAGTTAGAGAGCAAGTTTAAGCTTGTACACTGATTAATGGCAATTTTTTCTGCCTGGAAGATTGATGAATATGCGCCTAGACTGACCGATATGTTAGTGCGAGACGACTCTCCGACTATTCAACGCCAGATCCACTGTCCATTTTAGAGCCGTCCGTGTAGCATACTTGGTCATGCTCTGAAAGACAGGGTTAGCATTTTTTCCCAGTCGTTACTCGTGGGGATGACTACTGAGTAGTTTCGTTTGAAACAGTTCTTAGGGAAAATTTCATCCAACAGTATGCTGAACTCGCTACTTTGGAGTAGGGAGGAAAGCGTGTTATGCTGTTAAGGTGGAAGAGCCTGTGCAGACTGAGTTTTGCCTGTATTTCTATATGGACTCGAACTGGCGGTAGACCGACAAAGGCGTGAAGTGAGGCAGTGGGGGTGGAGCGCAGGCAACCCGCCAGATTTCGGCAACGCATTTGTGTTTATTCACCAAACTATTGTCGCATAAGTCAGGGTAGGTTGGGGTTGCGGTTTACAGAGAGGACTTATTTGCTGCACCATCCTTGTATCTCAGATATTGCATATTGCAGTACTTCCGAAATGACGCTTTCATTTTTGGCACTGACGATTACCGCCACGTCATCTGCGTAGCCGATAGTCTCAATCCGTAAGTTCTTTAGGTATTCCTGGCCATTGCAGACCCCTTTTTGCAATTTCGTCTGGTAGTCTTATTAAATAGTAAGAGACGGTAGCTTATAAAACCATTTTCCTTGCGATAGATACGAAGACATACTTCGCAAGAGCCCAGCTCTAAATTCTGATCATCAGGCTATGTAAATCCATTTAACTATAGCACCGCTATTTGTCTTACTTGACAGTGTACATTTTTTTCTGTCCAATTTATCAGCCTTGCCATTTTGTGTTGCACTGTCATTTCCTTCTAGATAAGGTAAACAGCAGTTTAACTCAAAACATAGTATGTAGTTTGCTATTTTCAATCTGAAAATATGGGACAACACTGTAACCCGGAAACATTTCAATCTACTATGTAAGCTTGGATTGGACTGATAACAAATGTGAAGCTATGAAATCGATTAACTCTTTAAACGATCTATTTGACCCATTTTCTAACGAGATCACTTACAATAAAGTTAATCAGAGATCAGAGATCTTCAATGATGATCAATTCTAACCAATAATCTCCACTAGTTCAAGAATCTTCAAGTTAGGATGATGAACTCTTCCTTCGTATTCTGCCGACCAAGGTAATGAGCTCCGATCACAACTGTTGAAATGCATGTATCATATACAAGATCATTGATCATTGCTTTTTATTTAAATAATAATTTTTTCCATCGGGTGTTATTGGACTGCTTAATAACTTAACTGATCCTCGCTCTCCTACCGATCATGACTATGTTTCAAGAGTGTCGGTCGTGATTAGCACTGACAAGATCAGTGATCGTTTTTGTTGTTAAATGTGTAGATACTTTGACAAGATCAGTGATATTCGTGACCTGATGCTCCCGAATGAATACGATCACTGATCGTAACATCTTATGAAGAAAAAGAAAATCCTTCTTTGTTGTCCTGCCAATCATCACTATTTTTTTGTCGATTATAGAGTGTCGATCGTGACTAGATTATGAAATGTCGATCGCGACTAGCACTGGCAAGATCAGTGATCGTCGCTTTTTGTCATGATCATTGCTTTGTTGTTGTTAAAAGCGTAGATAATTAGACAAGATCAGTGATATTCATGACGCGATGCTCCCGAATTATCGTAAGATCTTACGAAGGAAAAGAAAGTCCTTCGTTGATTAGAAAAAAAAAGAAACTCGAATGTGCTTTATTGTTAAAGAGATTACCGCAACCATTTCTAGGAAACACCAAGTTCTCTACCCATACATTCCCTCGCTTCTTTTCTAAAGCCAACTAAAAAATGACTTTGGCTTGATTGTTGTTGTTTCTTGTGTAAGTGGCTCGC
Organism: Matsumyia berberina; assembly: GCA_917880715.2. Classification (NCBI taxonomy): domain Eukaryota; kingdom Metazoa; phylum Arthropoda; class Insecta; order Diptera; family Syrphidae; genus Matsumyia; species Matsumyia berberina. The sequence continues at coordinate 130,729,971 of OU862871.1, read as the reverse complement.
TTATAATAACATTTTTCGCAGGAGGCTCCTCCGGAGTAGTAGTGTAATCAGCTTCATTGTCATCGGTGAGGTAATTTTCGTCTTGCCCAGAATTTCCATTGTCATCTTCGGCCTCTTCGGTCTCTTCCTCGTATTCCTCACCATTTTCTGATTCTTCAGATTCGTCTTCTTCGTCATTTTTGACATCCGGAAGGAAAGGTAACTCTTTGGTGGTCGTTGATTCGGTTATGGTTGCACTTGAAGAAAGTTGTGTCGTAGTTGTACTTGGTCTATACCAACTTGGTAGCGTGGTTGTAGTTAAAGACTCCGGAGAGCTAGAAGGTCGTGTTGTAGTACTTCTAGCTGGTGCTGCAGCCAGTGCAGACATATCAGAAGTAGTAGACAATGTCCTGATGTTTGGAGTTGTTGTAGTTGAAGGTTTTCGAGAACTGCTGCTTGTTGGGCTTGGTCCGATTCCAACATCTTCACCTGAAAAAAAAATCCGAAATTCATATTACGAAAATCTTTCACCTCTTCTACTCACATCCCGACAAAGACGGGTCATAATCACATCGAACAAATCTCGTCAAATCTTCGTCACTTAAGAATGCATATGGCGGTGGTCGACGTTTTGTGTGAAACACTTCAATCACCTCTTTGAAGAATTTATGTTTGGAATACCGAGTGGGCCGGAATCTCACATAACGACTGTAAACAACATTTCCACTTGGGTGAGGTGAGCTTTCGGCGGAAATAGCGCACCCAAATGTGACAAGCACCAGAATGAATTGCAAGACCCTAGCAAAGGCCATTGCAACACAAAATAAACTAATTCCATGTGATGAATTAAATTTGTATTTATAGTGGGTATCAAAAAAAAAATGCAAATAGCCTGCGAATTGATTGATAACCTTTCGCAGAGTCAAAATCAAGATCAATCTGGAATAAGTGTTGCATAGTTTTAGGTGAAATTGCGTACAACAGTGGCGACATTTAAAAGCGAACTAACAAAATTAGTTCAGTATTTCTGTTGGAGCGCAGAACTAAGGACTATGCGTCCTTTCCACTGGAAGAGATTTAGAGAAGAATGAAGAGCTTATTTGAAAGCTATTGTAAAATACAAAGGTTTTCCGCGCGATTAGGAAACTTTTGTTTTTCTATTTAGCCCTTCGAAAAGATCTCAGTATGTTGAGCTTTTGGTCGAAAGCAGGCCCTTAATACAGGAATGCTTAAGCTTATTTTCTAATAGGTGCCAGCGGGCACCCAGCAATCAATTAACTTTCAAGGTTGTTTTAACTTGGGTGCGTTGTACCACTAAGAGTCCTTAGCATGGTTATGTCCTGTTTTCCCTTGTGCGTACTAGGGCACAAGTCCTGTTCTTTTCGATTGTTCTACGTCATGTATTCCTCGATGAACGTACTCTTCTGCACTCTTGGGTAAGTGGATTCCATTCCATAGCATAATTAGCAAAAGGGCTGTCGCCCTTCGAAAATGTATGAAAAGTTCATTTCTACTTTTGTCGTTGGGTAATTGTGCTCTGTCGTTTCTGAACCGTTGTTGAACAAGTGACCAGCGCCAAATTAAAAAGATGGTGTGAGCTGTCCGAAAACAAACTTCCGATCAAGATATTGTCTTCGATGACATTCACATGCAAAAATCAAAAGCGAGCTCTGTTTACGAAACGCTTAGAGTTTTATACCGCTCCTTTGAGAATTTGCTTCTTAGCTTATCTTCAAACTAAAGAAAATCCTGGAAAAGTCGTTCCAGGTCGAAATAGCCGCATATGATAGCATTCATCTGGCTCAACAGGGCGATGGGTGAACTCGGGCTCCAGAAAAAACTGGTCTGACTATGCCGCGTGACACTGGAAAACATGCGGCGTACCATGCAATTCAGGAACACCTCCTGGAATCTAAACATGCAGTAGATTTCAGCAAATCGACGCACTGTCTCGCGATTTGTTTAATCGTGTGCTGAAGCACATAGTGCGTACAGAAGGCCTATCTGCCTATCTTCCCCAAGTTTATCCACCTGATGGGATATGTAGATAATTTTGATATCATCACACGCTCCCAGCGTTGAAGAAGCATTTGTGGCTATTGAAGAAAAGGTGAAACAAGGTGGCTGCCCCCGTTCAAGCAGGGATACACTTATACTAGATTGGTCAATTGTGATACCACTTTTGATACCGACTTATCAGCACCAGAGACCGAGTGTATAACGTTGGGTGCGCTGTGATGAGTGACCGTATCGGTACGGTACTCTATGTATTGAACTACTTTAACCTCGACATCCTTATCTTTTGGATGTCGAGTTCGGCCAGATCGTTTAGATCATCATAGAAGTATTCTCCGAGGGTTTTCCTTCTAATGCTGCAAGGGCAGAACAAGTGCACAGTAGGTGGGTAGTGGTTTTCTCCTACTCTTCATCTCTACAGCTTTTCATAAATCATTGAAGGGGATCCATAATCTAAGTGCATGTCTGCCTATCAAGCAGGTTCCGTTGAGGACTCGTATTAGTGAATCAAAGTTTTTCCGATTAGGGAATAAAAGTCTCTCCGCCTTTTTTAAATCCAGCTTGGGTCAGATTTTTTTTTGAAAAGAGACAAGTACTGATGTTATTTTCCCTATTATCTGCCAATACCCTGGTATCGGTATCAAGGAGGAATTTGATCGGCTCGATAGGGGCGGAAGGCTTTCCCGGGTTATCGGGGAAATGTGGTCCTGGATCTTCTTTTGTCAGCTCCTCCGTCCTGCAGTTGCCTGGAACATCCCTATGTCCTGGGACGAAGCACAAGCTTACGTCACATCTGTCGGTCATCTCGTTAAGAGATCTGCGGCATTGCTTTACAAACCTTGATCCTAATAGCAGTTTCTAAACTTTTGTGCCAATAACACATCACCCTGAGCTCAGCAAATGGTCTTAGCTCTTGGCGATAAGCCAGTTAAAGATTTCTTGTGCAGAGAAAATGGAAATACGTTCCTGTTATCAAAGTAAAGCCCAATCGCAATCCAACTTCTCAAATAGCATGCAGCATAAAAAAACCATACATCCGCGAAACGATAAAATTCTATTTACATCCAAAGAAATGTACACAACAAGAACTGTAATTCCAATGTTTGTACTCTTATTCTGAAGGGCAGCTCAGTGCTCTTAATCATTGGCAAGGGTGATCGCTGTAGGTCTACACTGTCACATGCCCTTTAAGTACCCAAAAGGCATGCCTCTGACATCATATTCATATCACATGGCACAATTGAACCAATCATGTGGAAAAGAACGTAGGTACATTCCTATATCTTATCGAAGTAATTCCTTCAAAGCTGTCGGAAGAGGTTGTAGATTGCACCTGAACCACACCGAGCTATCTCAACACAATGACCATGTCTACATGTGTTAATGACTCACAGAACTTCTTCGTCAACCGTTTGTTATGAAAAAAAAGTAATCAATCGATAAGTATCATATTTATTCACCTTTCGGCGGGCATTTCGCAATCAAAAATTTCACAAAAAAAAAAAAATAATAATAACACAAATGTTTCCAAGCAAACAGCGCACGCACTTTCCCCATTGTCACTCAGTCTCATCCCCAGCGTCTGACCTGTAACGAAAGAAAGATCTCTGATTACTCTTGAGTCGAAAACAAAGAGAGAGATGGACGGGTTCATGCAAACTTACCGGACGACAGCGTCCTCTAAAATCGGTCCTGCATCTCACTTGGGCCACCAATATGCTTGCCTCCTTTGCGTCCATGGTGGTTCTGTAGAATATCACCTGCCTGGGGGCTGAAGTCGCCGCAGGGATGTTTGACAGCAGCGAAACGATCAGTAACACGATCACCCAACTTATTGCTTTGAAATCCATTTTCGGACTAAGGTTTGATTTTTGAGTGACTGACTTGGAATATGCAGAGCTTCGTGGTCTCTTATCTCTACTTTTGCGTGTTTGTATTTGTATTTTGAGGTTATGGTCGAAGATAGTCAATTTCGTTGCATAGTTTTGGGTAACAAGCGATCGTTGCTATGTGATCATGTGAGAGTATGCTAATCGATTTGTAAAAAGCTGCGTATTCAGAATTTTAAAACTAAAGTTTTGAATTTTTATAGGAATGTGATTTCCATGAGAAAGTTTTAGGACAGTCCACGGCAAGGTGACCCTCATCCGTTTAATTCGGTTCCATTCTTGGCATCTGAAATGAAGAAACGTTTTTTTTTTTGATTAGTTTATAGCCTTCGGAATCATCTAGACCCTAGCCTTATCTAATCCAATGTCAGCTATCGCAGACATATAAATGAGGGTGAAACAAGCTGCTGAATGTTTTAAGGGCAAAAAAAGCTTTGGAGCTGTAAAATGAGCCATTAGTGGAATGACCATGTGTTTGTTTACAACCTTTGATGTATACAAATGGAATGACATAAAACTGTTATTGACTTTTGAAACATAAATACACAATGACCGGGGGCTGTAACTCATTTAATCGACATAGTAAAATAAATATACGGAGCTGCCATCGTAATATAAGTTCTCTTTCATGTTCAGACGAAGCTTTTCGCGTTCTTGTTTTATAAGGAGACATTTTTGAAAGCAAATGAGAAGATGAGGATTGACGGTTCTCGGGTGAACAGCGTTAAATCGACACCTTTCGTGGGCGTTGGACTTCGCCAGGGATTCGTTTTGTCACCTCTCCTTTTCATGGTGTATATGGTTTGGATGTTACATCGCAGCCGTGGCAAGAAACAGTTCAAATTGGGAGACATAAGAATAAGCCATCTGCTTTTTGCGGATAACTTGGTCAACCTTACGTCCACCTAGACCAAACTTCAGCGCGCACTAGATAGGTTCGTTGTCATCTGTGTTAAAGCTGAAATGAAGGTAATGGTTATTTCGCGAATGCCTGTTCAATGCACTCTGCATATTAGCGGAGTCCCATTGAAACAGGTGGAGAAGTTTAAGTGTCACGGGGTCTTTTTCACGAATGATGAAAGGAGCAATACTAAGTTATCCTGTAGGATTGGTCAGGCTTTGACAATTTTGAGACAGCTTGGTCAATCTGTTATCAGAAGGGGCGAACCAGTCATCGGAGTTAAGCTATCGGTCTTCAATTCTGTGTTCGTTCCCCCCCTCACTTATGCTCATGAGGTTTGGGTAATGATCGAAAAAATAAGATCGCGGATACAAGCTGCCGTCGTCGAGATCGAGTTAGGAATACCAGAATACGCGAGGCACTCAATGTCGAGCAGCTAATTCTTCCAACACATGTACCCAACTCGGTTTCCAAGACGTGCCATGGAATCCGCGACCCTTATAGGGGATAAGCGGCTAATTGAAAATGAATGAATGAATGAAACAGAAGGCCTGAAGAAGAGTTCATCCCAGATTTAAGTTGTTGAGTTCTTTTGATTCTTTCGGTTCAAGTTTACATAAAAAAAAAAAAATAAATAAATAGCTGGCGCGACAGCTCGAGATGAGCTTCTCGCAACCATTCATGTTGTGCGTGTTACATATTTCGCACGAATGGAAGGGACCAACAGTTTATTGCCGACTCCGAACGGCGAAGTGAGAAAGCTCTTTCATGACAGATTATACTCCCGGAGGCTTGTCATTCCCCGACGAGAGGTGGTGCCGCGAAAAATGTTTCGGTGTTTTTCCTGGCTGGGGCTTGAACCCAAACCGCTCGGTCAGCAGTCCAATGCACTAACCACTGACCCACGGCGACCAGAAAGTTAACATATTAGAGAGAAAAAGAGCTGCAAGTTTACAAGTTTCGTCACTCGATAGAAAATCCAACCCATACCCCTATGCCAATTTTATAAGATTTGGTCTAGCCTCTTTTGACTGCGACTGCACTCGAGTTTATTATCTAAAGCTGATCCATGACTTCGGGATCTTTTATAGGGATTTCTATTCGTAAGTGGAGTTAAGGAACTAAGCTATTAATGACATTCTCTTTAGGTCGCAGTGTCAGTTATAAAGGCAGGCAAAATTACTCCGGATTTGTGGTGATCCCAGAAAAGCCTTTAAGTAAGCTGACCATTGTAGGACTTTGACAAGGACTCAAAGAATGATCAGCAAATACTGTTCCAACTCACGAACGTGGTTCTACACAATCTTCTCAGTCCCAAGATTTATTTTTACAAGAATCTGCTTCTAATAGTGCAAATTGACGACCGTGCTACACATAAGCCAGACTGTACGCTGTTTACCCAGTCTAAAAGCCACTCACAGACCCTACAGACAAATGTCGCCAATTTTTTAATCGTTTTCGGCATAGATTAGTGGTTGGTGTGTTGGACTGTTGTGGGAGCTACGTAGGTCAGAGCCTTAGCATTTTTTCTCGGCAAGACCTCTCATCGGGGAACGACAAACCCATGAAGTAGCTTCCCAAGTTCTAGTTTGGACTCTGCAATAAACTGTGGCTAAGTTCTACTCCGATGCCTTCAGATTGTATAGACCAAGCACACTCCCAGGTCCATAGGTTCTGTGTCCAGAAGTTTTGAGCGACACAGTATTTTTTCAGCTTATTCTTCATCTTCGTTGCACTCTCTATAGGTGTTGCTTTACGCAAGATTAATCATAAGATCCGGTTTAGCTTGTCAAAATCTGACACTGTCAAAATCTGCGCGATTACTGCAGAGCGTAGGCAGAAGCGAGCCGAATAAACGTCTGGGCACCTGTATCGTAAAGAAAAATCTTTGCTGGAACCTGCAAGTCAGTCGGCACCCTGAAGTTTAGGCAGAACATTGATGCAGGATTGGAGAGTAAAGCATAATATTATACATAAAACGAAGTCTGGAGGAAAGTTTAAACGGTGTCAGGTTAAAGGGGATGATAGAGGCCCTATACTTCACTAGGAGAACAGGCCACAGTGGAAGTAACAGCAGCTATAACAAAAAAACAAAGGGGGAGAAGAAAATAGAGACATCAAAAGACTTTCAGTGTTACTGCATTACCTTTGGATTTGTATTAGTTTATATAAACCTGGACTCAGAATGCTAAGAGGTTTCTACAAGGACTTCTGACAGGACCCTTAGCAGTAATGCCTGCCTATTTACGACCACACAAAGACTATTCCATGTGCAATGACCAAGTTTGAGCACCTATTTAACATGCAAAATGGAACTTCAATCCCCGAGCTAACAGTAGAATATACCTCACTCTAGTCGCAGTATGCAAAAAGGCTCACACCAGGGGTTCAACATTCCGGTCCCACTGCCCGCCTCCTGTCCATAGCTCTCAACTGGACGTACTGAAGTATTCCCGAAAGTCTTTGGACTATCTGTCATGAAATATCCAGGTATGTAGCTTCTTTAGCTCCAAAGGTGGATCAACGCTTGCAACTCTGGAGCAGTCAAAGAAAAATCAGCTTTGAAACTGTTTTGCCGATAGGAACTTTCTGCGTCAATGATGCTTCCAGTGATTCTTCCATTCTAAGCGAAAATCAAAAGAAAACAGAACGAGATATGGGTGCCGTCCAAACAACTGAGGTGCAGACACATAACAAGACACTCATAGCAAGTGACTCAACGACGTTCATATGCCATCCTACTAGTTCTAGTCGATAAGGTGGAAATTTTGTAAACACTTTGGAATACGCAATTTAAATTCCCCACCTAATGCGTCTTATTTTGACAATAATTCCATGTGAGGAGTCTGATGTCAAGAAGGTAACAGATGCAAAACAAATGACGCCCCTATTGAACGCACACAACGTCAAATGCCTTATCTATGACGTTTTTCTCAATTTCATATCTGACAGCTTGTCAACATGTCCAAACTGATCGACACCTTTATCTCAAGGCTGTTGAATATTGTTTAGATGCGTATTTACTCTTCCTAAAAAGGTGCGCAACAAAAACGGAGTTGAATGCACTTTGGTGACATCACCTTGGATAAAAGCTCCCAAATTCTACTTTGAAAGAAAAGGTCTAGTTGTTCCACTCAAACTTACCCCCTTGATTCTGCCGCAAAGTTGCATTCTTTCGATGTCTTACACTGCCCCTGCTTCGACTGCGATCTCTTTGATTCTCCTCATCGGACGATGTCGCTAAGAGGATGTTCCCGTCGCTTTTATGCCTTCGAATCGGTACAACTTTTCGTCGATGTTTGTTGCCATTCAATTCGCTAAAGTTATTCATACTTTGGCTTTGCGAGCATGGGACTCCGAGATTTGCTCCCAGCAGGCCTGCTTGCTTATAGGAACTATTGTTCGTCTTCAACGAGGCACTCGATGGACTCAGAACGTTCTCTGTGGACGATGTCTTTGGCGTTCTTCGACGAAAGCGGCGCTGTTTGAAGCTTTCTTCAGCTACGACTATGGTTCCGGCGCGGCTAGTGCGAAGGAAGTACCTGGGTCCCATTTGAATTTGGTGACTTTGGGCTGTTTCGAATTCTGGCGATGAGAGTCGGCATTTCATTGCACTAAGTCGTTCGAGTATGGAACCGGACGGTGTAATGGGCGGACGGCCACTGGTATTCGCCCGTCGATATCGACGTTTCTCTCTGGGCTTGAGTTGCTCCTCATCATCCGAAGCTGGGTGGGCAGTGAAGCGGACTTCCTTGAATGACGAAGCTCGACGTTCGAATGGCTCAGCCATGGGTGGGGGTGCATTCAAATGTCCGCTGGAGTGGAATGGCTTCCATGCGGCTTTGGAAACGTAAAGTCTATCGGGCGAGTTGTTGAAATCAGAGCATATGGTTGGTTCGTGGATTACAAGTCGATTGCCACCCAACTGCTTCCTGTTTATCTGAGGAGGCTCAATGCTTTTTTCTTTGAGGCTCATTTTTCGCCTCCACGGTGTGTTGATATTTACATCTTCTTCCAGCTGTGATGATCTCTTCCCCCTTTCTATTGAATTTTTCTGTAGCGAGCGATCTGAGTCTGTCGCTTCACAGATTTGCAATGATCCAAAGTCAATCTCATCCGGGACGGAGTTCCTCCATGTGGGGCATCCATTCATTTTCTTCTCACCCACCACCACTGTTCTGGACACCTCCTCAAATCCTGGTAGATTTCTATAATTCAAAGGCTTTTCTTTCGATGGCCGAGTGTGGTAGGAAGGATCAACCTTCCGCAATGGCTTGTAGCTGTGCTTCTCCGCCGAGTCCAGTGAACCCAATCCAGTGTCTTCATCCTCCTGCAGCATCCTATCAAGATTGGTTGTCGCTGCTCGAAGTATCTTCTTCCCCTTTCGCTTTGGTGGTTTCGGTGGCCTTGGCGCTCGATAAACAGCATCATCCACTTGTTGGTTTGCGTCAACTAATAAGTCACCCTTGTGGTTAAATAACATAATCCTTGGCATCGCTATATTCGGCGATGATCTCGATGTCGTCAGTTCCCATTTCCATGCCTTTGGCTTCTTCAAATTCAACATTAGCAAATTATTATCCGCATCTGCATCGCAATAAATGCCGGTACCATCACCGCTGTCAATCCATGAATTTGACATTGCAAACTGGCGATGATTCAGACAGAGGCGAGACCTTGTAATCCCAGCGGAACACCACCTGTTACACACAAAAGATTCAATTAGATACAACCACTCACACGATACGTTCGAGAACGTAATTCAGCTATGTATCTGAATCAAAAAAATAGCATTGGACGCGTGCCAGAGAATTCTGTTTATTTAAGAACCGCTCTTCAGATCATCAGAGTCTTAGGTGTGAAACGGAATCGAAATGAATCTTTTTCACAGAAATAAAAAAATTTAACAAAATTCGAGACAACAAATCATATCACTTATTTTTAGAACGGTATTTTCGGTTTCCCCCATTGAGTATCTAGATCGATAAGTTTGTTCCGATTATTTGTAGATTGCTCTGTCGATATGCAAGTAATGTATCGCGCACTTAGTCAGCCAGCAGGCCAGCCAGCCCTGCCTTCAAAATTAAAAAAAAAAATTGAACGGAAAAACTTTGGTCTTGTGACGGAATCACGAGAATTAGTGACGTTTACCGATGCACACTCTGCGCCGCCTGACTTTGAATCACTCGGCAACACGAAACAATATTCAAGAGTTAAGACTCAAAATTCCTCGTAAAGCAGCCCTCGTCGGCAGAGATGAATTGCAAGACTGAATAGTGTAGCCTTGCTCAAAACGGCACAGTGAGAGTATCTGTGTAGGCCTGCGCTTGTGGTGAGCGTTTTATGTTTATGTTGGCGGCGTGCGTGGGTGATGAGATACAGATTTTTAGATACTCAGAGAGAACTCATTCACTGCAATGGAATGGGAGATTTTGTGGTTTTAGATACTTAAATTAGTTAGCGGATACTAGTGTTTCGGGTTGTTGTACGCATGTACGCACGCGACTGACGTAGGAATGCTTTCTCGGTTTGAGATGATGGATTCTTTCAGCTGGTTGTAATTTTTTCCTGCTGGTGTCCGATGGATGGACAGATTTTAATGAGGCGGTTGAATAATGGAAGACGAATGGCATAGGGTCTGGTTGTCTGGCGATGAAACACTTGTGGCACTTCAACTGCATGCCAATGGTGGGTTTTGTTAGTTTTTTTTTTCTGCTGATAGAGGAGAGCAGTTTATGAATTCTTCTTATTACAGTGGGTGCTACAAGTTTGATTATCGTATGTGAAAAGCCAGCAGAGGAAATTACATTCTATGTTTGCACGATGCTAGCTGAAGTTTTGAACATTAACAACCTGCTGGTAATTAAGTTCAAATTGTTAAAAGGACATTCAGTCCTTCACGTCATCCTCATGGACAATATGTGCGATCTTGTTTGCATTAATTGTTGCGAATAACAAGAAATGTATCAATGGCCGCCCGAAATAAGTAGCTGGAATGTCGTCCAACCTATAAATAGAAGAAGTAGGCACCACGAACATGTATATTCTGGTGGCTAATGTAGAATAGTCTTCAATGTCCTGAAGAAAGTGTTGTTCGAGGAAACTATTTCTAAGATGGTAAAGACTTGGGCCATGGCGAAGAAAGTGGGTTGTATCCTCGTGGACTTCCTCATCGCCACACCTGCTACAAAGGTCTTCTTCTGTAATTCGAAGTTTTTTCATATGGTACCGCAGCGTATTATGCCCTGTGATCGCTTCTATAAGGGAAAATAGGGATCTTCTGTCGATGTCCGCCAAAGGCCAGATCTTCCTTATGGTTACAACAGTGTTTAGAGAGGTCCATCTGTTATTCGCTTTTCTTAAGAATCTTTCGCTGCTTCGAGCTTCATTGGTTAAGGCGGGATGTTCATCGAAGTGTCAACTTATTCCGATCTTATTGCCGAGTCGTTTTCCAAGAACGTTGAGCTTTTATCGACGGCACCTCACAAGCTTCGATTTTATTTCATTAGCAGAAATTGCTTTTATTACTGCCTCACTGCCGATGATGTCTCGTGGTATTGCCCTTGTCGCACTCTCCCGGGCGGCTACTGTCACTGCTAGGACTTCCCCTTGGAAAACACTGTCGTAGTTCGAAAGGCGGGCGGACTTGTAGATGCCCAGGGGTTCGGAAAATACCCGCACCCACAACAGTATGCATTGATCATGATTTCTTTCATTGAACCCATCTTGCGCAAATTGCATAGTCGCATTGTCTACAGGAAGACAACAGATCATGCAAAGAAGACTTCAAACAGTTGTACGCTGAGCAGAGAAAAATTACCCTTGCGTTAGCCCAAGCAACAGCGGAATGTTCACTCTTCACCACACTGAAATAAGTGATCACATACCTAGGACAGGAGATGCACAATTGAACTTCCATCAAAGTGTGAAGTATCTTGAGCTTATACTAGATAAGAGACAAACTTGGAGAAAAAATCTGTGAGAAAAGGTCCTTTTGAGCTTGAAACTAAAACAATTTCACTGGACATAATCTCTATATAGGGTCCTGGTCTGGCGGCCAGTCCACAAAGATAAGTATTCGACACTAATGGTTGGAAGTGATACTCAACACTATGTATCGGCACTTTGGCCATTACCAACACCGACAATAAGATCAATGGACCATCACGGTCCGATCTAAAAATACAATCTGGCTAATTAAGATTTTTTTTCTCGTCATTTCCATGGGCTGATGTTGGCTTTCGAAAACAAAGACGTCAATGCGTGCGTCGAAGCGCTCACCAGTAATTTGCGAAACAAATGTAATCAGAGTGACGTTCGTCACAATAGACAGTTTTACCTTTGAGGTAGTTAAGGACAACGACACCAGCGCTGAAACCAAACGAGGAATGAATCTTGCTAATCGCTGTTTCTTTGGTCTTAGAAGGCAATTAGGTTGCAAAGCCCTCTCGCGAACAACTAAAATGACTTTATAAGACCTTAATCGTCCCAGTTCTGCTCTACGGAGCAGAGGCATGGACTCTGTCAAAAGTGGATTGCTCTTGGATTTTTCGAGGAGAAAGTTTTTCTGGTGGATTTCGGTCCCGTCTGCTTAGATGGTAAGTGGAGGAGAAGATACAGCAACGAACTGTACAACGACATCTGCTAAATCAGAAGAGTGAAGGCCCAACGACTGAGGCGACTGGGTCATGTAGAGCGAATGGACACCAATGCTCCGGTCTGGAAAATCTTCAAATTCACACCCAAGGGACGGTGCAGTAGAGAAAGACCGCGACTCAGGTTGCGCACGCAAGTGGAAGGGTGCTTTGACCAACTTTTTGTGCAAAAGTGAAGGCAGCTGGCTAAAGAGAGAGCTTGCTGGAGACGCTTGTTGACTGGGGCCAAGTCCGCCCCGGACTGTAGCGCCACTTTAAGTAAGTAAGTTTATAATCAAAGTGCGAAGACGACACGGGTTTCTGGCTTTCACATCCAATAGAAAGGGCTGATGTCTTCAAATTCCCTCCATTTGCTCGACCGATTCGCCGAATAGATGGCCTTTCACTAAAGCTAAATCTTCAATCACTGAATCACCGAGACTGTTAGCAGACCTTTCCCTCCATTACATGTACAACCACAGTAGATGTTTTGAAGAACTCTAGAGAATAATCCTCGAAAAGCAGTGTTTGAAGGTCCGGCAAGAGACACCATAAGGGGCCATCACCTTAACTCGTATTTTGCATACATGGACTGCATGGACTTTCCGTTTCTTATAGGACTGTCATAGTAAACATTGGAACGCGCTGCCAAGAGATATGTTTCCGAACGAATTCGATCTCCAGCAGTGCTTAAGCGGGTTCAACAAACCCCTCCAAATATCTCGGAGAGCTACATACGCGTTTTAAGTTCGCAGTATCCGCTGTTGCGAAGTCCTTTAGTGACCGCCCTGGGCAAGTTCCTCCGTCCATAACTAATCCAGATTATTCCGATTTCACAATTTGGTCACCCGATTGGGCACACATCTCTGATGAAACCTTTAAGATTTGCGAAATGTAACGCATTTCGAGATTAATCATCGCAGCAGCAGCGGATGAAGTGCACCCGTTAAAAGGCTTCATTGCTTCACAACCTTGAAAAACAAATATAAACTCTCGACCCATTCAAATCAAAAGATTTCCCTAGTGTAGGATTCCTAACTTGATAAGGGCTTGGATTTTATCCAGTGTCTGGATTAATTACTTAGCTATGTAAACGAACGTTGAACTGACGTTTTCAGTTGTAATAGATAAGCCGGTTAATAAGAAACAGTCTCAGCCCTATCTAACTATTTGAAAGTGTTTCGATGTCTACTGGCATTGTTCTCTTACCGATTGGGCTGTGAATCATTCAGCTACAGCAAACGCATTCTGGACAATCATTTATGACTCCTCATTAGCCCAGCTGTGTGTCTCCAATTCCAAAGAAACACTTTCGTTATCGGTCACTCACTGATTGGCCACCGTAAATACTTTGTGACATTTTGCATTGAACTTGGAAAATCCAGTTCTACTGATTTGATAGGGCGATGAGGTCGTGAGAATGGCGAAGCGAGAATACCCTGAAACAAAACTTCCATCTGTTAAGTGCATCATGCTAATGAACTCAACTCAGTCGAGTGGACCACGTGTTCGGGAACCCCATTGCCGAACAATCAAACATATTCCCATAATCATCACCTCTGTCTGTCTGTCTGCCTATGGGGAAGGCCAGATTATTACATTTACTGATGCCCACGCGCTGTCCCATAAATTAGAGACCTACTTTCGGCGCCAATTTGCAATCAGTGTCGCACAATTGGGTTGAGTTGCGAGATTGATGCTTTATTTGAACCCCCAGTCACGGTGGCCATCATCGCATTGTTCGGTTTAGTGTCGCCGAGGCAGCATCCCAATGGCTTCGCAAGCATCCGCACTAAAGATGACATTTCTTATTTTCTTGACAATAAGTCTCGTCGGTGTCGTGTCGACAATCCCAGTGGAGCACAGTGATAGTACTTTTGTTATTTGGACGCGAAAACTTAAGCTCCTGGAGGTACGCTGCAAACTGGTCGATCACGCCGGCAAGTGTCGCAAGGAGAGGCTTTACCCTTAGTGTGAGCAAACGTGATAAGGAAGCATTTTTGTTTTATTTTCCTGACCCGATGAACTAGGCTGGTGATAGTGGCAAGTCAACCTTGTGAACGACGATAAGGAGCAGAATCAATGATCAGTGTGGAGCTGAATTTAAATCAGAACTTTTAAGCGCGTTGGAACTGGAAGCAGCTGCAGCTGACCGATTGTGAAATATGTTCTTGAAAAGTGTAATTTTTGTGTGCCTCTTGGTGGGTCTTGTGCTATCCCCCGGTTCAGTGATATCCTTTACGATTCCCACGCACGGGATCGCTGCGCAGAATATTACCCCAAAAGTTGAAATTCGTATTCTAATTGAGACGAAGGACAGATGTCTGCTGGACCATAAGGGAAGGTGCCGTCCCGTTGAGAAATGGGTATATCCACGTGACTAGCAAAGGTGAATTCATAGTGTTAATTGATAAGTGTAATGTTGTACTCAAGTCGTACTAAAAAAAAAAAGTCTTTCACTTTTGCGAAGCTTGAAAATTGTGATATTTCTGTTCTGTACTAATGGACTCGAGTTTCAATTTGATTTAGAACCAGTGGATTTCGATAAGCCTCTTTCTCTGTATTAACACACATCCATACACACATATGTCATCTCTTTGTATAAATTTGTGGAGATATTGGTGGACCAACATGGGTCTGTATTATGGTTTCATTTCACGTATGTAGAGGTTTCTTCTCATGGCTAACCCCCTAGCCTTACTTACTTCATCGCATTGTGAACAACGATATCGCCTTTTGAACCCAGTGAATTGACAATAGCAATAGGAGATATTGCTTCTTTCAAACTGAGACCTGCTCAGGAAACTAGTGAGGAATTAGAAATTAATGTTGGCTCAAGGTCGACCAAAGGAAACCTCGATTCAGTTAAAACTTTAAAAGTCTCCTCAAAGTCGATGAAGTGAAAATTCATAATCGTCCCACTGATTTATAATGATCCACAATCTGTCAATATGGTCGACACATGTAGATATCGAGCGGAGGCTACCTGCTCGACTTTATTAGTTGAGTCCTCTTATCCTAGCCCGATTTATCTTAGCCATTTATACAAAATTCCTCAAATCAACCCGCCCTCTCTAAACGGCAACAGCCTGCGTTTTGTTAATGAAGCCAAAGTTCTGCGTCTCTGGAAAGCCAACACTCTTGTATGCGTGAAAAAAGCCACTGCAGCGCTGTACTACGGCCATTTGTATAAAATCGGGCCTGCAACTTTATACTACGCACTGGCTCTACGTGTCTTTAAACAGACCTATACTTCTGTATGATGTGATCGTCTAGTGGACGGCCTTAGAAAAAGCCTTACACCGTAAAGATGCAAAGATCAGCATGCATATTACTTAGCGGAGTACTAAGAACCACCCCATCCGCGACACTCGACGTGCTCCTAAATCTGATTCCCTTAGATATTTTTTGCAAGCAGTCAGCTGCTAGCGCAGCCCTCAGACTGAAGGCCTCCTCTCAATGGTCAAACAACTGGCCACACCTCGATCTTGAATCCCGTAACATTCATCCCGGAAAACTCAACTTCCGGGCGTCAATACCCTCCAGAGTGGATGATGCCATTGACGTTCACTTCTATGCCGAGGGTTCTATGTATAACCGGGAACGGAATGGGAGGTGGTGTTTTCTCCAAAATGCTCAACTTGAGCATCTCTTCCCGTCCCCCCGACGCTACAATGCGTTTTTCAGGCGGAAACTATGCCGATCAACGAAGCCTTATCCTAGCTAAGGCATAATGTGGTATACTGCAAGGACATCACAATTTATACCGATAGCCAGGCTGCTATAAATATTCTGGAATTAGTAACACATACATCGAAATCTACCTCAGATTGTCACTCGTCTCTCACGGAGATGGCAGAACATTTTAATACTCACCTATGCTGGGTACCCTGTTTTAGGGACATTCCAAGAAATTGTAAGGCCGATGAACTCGTCAAACGTGGTACTACTCAAGTGATCCTACCAGAACGGAGGAATCTAGGTATTCCACTCGCTACATGTAAATTACTCTTAGAGTACGACGCGATCAGTAAGACAAACCAAAGATGGAGAAACGGCACCACATGCCGCATTTCCAGAGAGTTATGGCCTCTATTAAGCCTCACTCGATCTAAAGGTCTCATCTTGCTTAAAAGGTCGCTCATTAGCACCGTTGTCGGTGTTATCACTGGTCACTGTCCCATTGGCCTTCATGCCAAAAGGATGGGCCTCTTCGCAAGAGCTTTGCAAGAGCTGCAGGGATGAAGAGGAGGAGGAAACGATCCTCCATTTTTTCTGCGCGTTGGACTACAAGTCGAGATGCGTTTTAAGATACGCTGCATTTAAGTGGGGGGATTTGGTTATTTTGTCGACATTTCGACAATCCCAGTAAAGTACGGTGATAGCACTTTTGTTGTTTGGACGCAAAATCTTAAGATCCTTCATCTTCAGTACTCTCGAATCTAGTGATAAGGGAACATTTTTGTTTTATTTTCCTGACCCGATGAACTAGGCTGGTGATAGTGGCAAGTCAACCTTGTGAACGACGATAAGGAAGAATCAATGATCAGTGTGGTGCTGAATTTAAATCAGAACTTTTAAGGGCGTTGGAACTGGAAGCAGCTGCAGCTGACCGATTGTGAAACATGTTCTTGAAAAGTGTAATTTTCGTGTGCCTCTTGGTGAATGTTGTGCTATTCCCCAGTTTAGTGTTGTCCTATGCGGTTGTCCCCTCGGAAAATATTACTGATGTAATTGAAGATCATATTCTTAGAGGCAGATGTCGGCTGGACTATAGGGGAAGATGCCTTTGAGTTTAAACCTGGGTATTTCCAAGTGACTAGGAAAGGTGAACATGTAGTGATAACCAATAAGTGACATTTTATACTTAAATCGTAGATACTGAAAAATGGTGTTTACTGTTGGGAAGCTTATAAATTTTGATATTTCAGTTCTGAACTATTGGACTTGTGCCTTGTTTGAGTTAGAACCAGTGAACACCACTGGATGCCGATAAGCCACTTTCGCTGTATTAACATTTGTACTACGTATGTATCCCTCTTTGTGTGGTGAAGATACTGATGAACATGTCGATCTTTACTGTGGTTTATTTCCATATAAATACATACATACGTCGAGCTCTGATTGCTTGATTCCAATTTTGCTTTTGGCATTTCATGATTTCTTCCCGAAATGTCACCCTTGCCAATGGCCAACCAAATGGAATATGAATTCAAGCAGTCGAAAATCTTTTTAATGTCAATGAAACTCCCAGGTGAGCTGCTAATTGTTTATGTTATACAAGTGAAAATATTTCAGTATACTGTTTCATCAGACATCCCTTGACTTTTTTGCTTGCCTTAAAGCAATCCCACAATAGTGAATAAAGAAGTTTTATGCTTGCTTAACAAAAACGTGATGTCAGCATCTTTCCTGACAGTCAAGCACCAATCAAGTCCTTAGAATGATTTTCCATAAACTCAATCGCATCTCCTGATTGCCCATTGAGATGGTGGAAGAATTTAATTTTCACCCTTGCTGGATGTTCGATTAACTTTATTTTAAGCTGCATACTATCGGAAGAACAAATCTTAAGTAGACAAGTCACATGACATGTCTTGACCAAGCTGTACCATAAATGCTTTAAGAATTTAGTCTTTTTCAAGAAACTGCAAATTAGTGGCACAATAGGTGCCACAATAGGTCAGAACGTTCTCCACCTTCCTTGTACCTAACCGGCTCTCTTCCACAGAAAAAACTTCACTTCTGAGTTTTCTGTTAAACCAACAAGATGTTAAAAGTGTCTTAGGCCTCAGCAGAAGCTCCCATTATGTATTTCAACGAGTAGGCAAGGAATCTTTTTGGTCCAGATCCATGTGATTTCACAATGGACCCGCCATTGGAATAAGTGCGGTGGCTTTAGTTGATGACATCAAATCTAGAAGAAGATTTGGTAATTATTGGCACACTGAGGGATTTATAAGTCTAGGTAGGGTGGATGTTTGTACGAAACACAGACACAAATAGGCCAGGGAAGGCAATTTGTCATACTACTTGGATCTATAACTTAGAAAACGCCACTCACTTTATTGAAACTAATTGGAGCTCTTGATGAGGCTGAGGATACTTTTGACGTCAGTATGTGGTAGTTCGCCCAAGTTGTCGAAGTGATAGGCTCCTAGATAGAGCTTCCTCCCTTGGGATAGGGCAGGACGAGTGCAGAGGGAATTGAAAGCAGTTTCTTCCTCCTCTTCGTTCTTGCAGCTCCTGCAGAAGTCACTTAAGAAGAACCGCATCCTTCTACTAGAACACCACATCCATGGTCTCGAGTATGCCATTTTTTATTACTCCAACCATTTCTACACATTTCGTCTACAACAAGTTCTATCTGTTCGACAATGTTACAACATGACAATTCACACCCTATTCACTGAATACTCATAAAAAATTCTTCCAATTTCGAGGTCAACATAATGAGGAATGGAAACCACTTTTATGGTCCTCTTAATCTATTTTCAAAAGACTTAACTATTTGTAGCGTCGGCAAGGCCAATGACATACCGTCTAGGCTCTTCAAACGACGGAGATCTTTGACATCTTACGAGTTATCAGTAAGATTATAATCAGTAGACCAGATTGATATAAACGCTATTCCTTGGAAGACAAAGTCTAGATAAATGAGTCAAAAATAATTAATTTCTTAGAACTTAATCTAGGAGAGTACATAACAGCGATTTTAAGAACCGAAACGCTAGAGGTTCCTCAAATATTTTGGTGTAAGCATAAGTTGTCATAAATTTAACAAGTTAGAGCTTATATTGTATTCAGAGGAATGAGCCGACTTATAATGCAGGTGAAATTTTGACGATTAATCCCGTTGATGCTTAGTTCTTCAAAATAAGCCACATAGTGACTGATGAGTGTGGATTCTGCGAATTTCACTAGAAAAATAAATATTGAATTGTTTAAATCGAATTGTTCACAATACAATACACAATAATAGGTTGTTTTTTTTCTTTATCATCAATCAAGGATGTGAACATACCACGGGCGACGTGCAGTGGTTTGAAACTCAGGTAGTATTAATTTTCATTGGCGTCTGAAGGTGGTGTCTAGACTAGCTGGTGGCATTTGTGGTGTTTGTCATTGCTTACATCAATTTGCGGACCAAGATTACAATTAAAAGTAGGAATTTCCATTTCAGAATGCATACAAGTAGTAGAAACAGACAATCAACCTGTTTTCACTAAGATTATGGGCGTAACCTTCCGCACGGCGGCCTTCTGTTTTCACTGATTTGGCGCATATTGGTTGACTCTGTGTTGAACATTTTCAATTCTTTTAACGTCTTTCGTCAGGGCATGGGGATGATTTGCCAAATTTTTTGTCAGTTCATCCCTAAATAAATGGTGCAATGGGCTTTCAGTCAATCCTCTAAAAATCTAAGGTGCTCTCAGTTTTCTAGCAGTCTCAGTGTGATTTTGCTTAAATATGGGGCTTTTCACCGAAAAGTGTCCTCTGGCTCTATACGGCTATTGCTTATGCATCAATAGTATGGTGGAGGCTTCTTTCAAGTTAGTATGTGACTGCCTTCTGCACCCAACTTCAAACAAAGGCTTGTCTCGACTACACGAGTGCTTTTTGGAACACCCTTGACGCTGCTATAGATGCTCTGCTTGATTTTTCTGACCTTGATACCTACATGGACTATAATTTCGAAGCAATCCGTCTTCTTAGATGATTCTGGTCCCATGGATATGCCGTCTGATGCAATGACACCAGAACTTTGGGTGCAGTACAAATTTTAAGTCGACTTTCCTTGCATTCAGGGCTGGCCTCGGCCACAGTCTGAGCCTGGACTGGGCTGTAGTCGAAATTTTATGGATGGTAGTCATGGAGCCGGTGGCAATGTTCTCGTGAAAACTGAAAACACTACTAAGGCAAGCCTGACTTTATTTTTCAAGCGGAAACTTATGCTATCCTAATGGTCCCCAGCTGTACTGTTAAGAATAGGTGGAGGTGTTGGGGCAGATTCTTCTGTAACGCTAGTCACGCTGTGTTAAGCCAGTTCTAAAATATTTAAAAAAAAATGCAAGAACTCTCTGAATTCGGTCGCATTAGGATCTTTGGAAATGAAATCTCCGATGAGATTGCTAGATCAAAGGATGATTGCTCAGAAACCGAACACGCGGAAAGACACAATAAAGACCAGTCCATAGTGCATCAAGTGCCACGGCTTTCCTGGATGCAGGCGGACTAATCGAATGCTCCCAAATGTCCATAAGAAATCAGCGGCATTCTTCCTGTCTCTGACTGTAGACAACTTTTTGGCGTTCTAACGCGACACTTCGCTTCGACTAAGCATCTCTGGAGAGGACGACGATAGTTCGGATTATTTTCTTTCCGACTGTCCAGCATTTGCTCGGATCAGTTGGCAGATCTTCGATGGCGATGTAGTGAGTGTTGATACAGTAAGTGAAGTGTCTTTTAAATTTTCTCCGGGAATGGAGAAAATTTGATCAAATGGTCCTGATTCCTTGTAGTAAAATGGATGCGTTACGTCCACTCGAGCTCTGTACGCCATGAAAGGTTTAAGGACAATCCGTTCCGTTCATCTCATGCAATCAGAAGCACAAAATGATTTCCTTAAGCTCTCAATCTCGTAGTTCTGTCCTATTCTTGACTAGTCCGGCAAAGTTTTCGTCATCCTAGTTTAGGTGTGGTGTGGACTGCAGTTCATTATCGTTGGGAGTAAGACTAATCGAAGTTCTCCATAAACACTTGATGTGACAAATCGCAAAAGCGGTTGAAGTGAAATTTCATTAGTCGCGGTGAGATTCAATTTTCACAGTGGAACCGATAAAGTTGAATATTTTACGAGTGAGGGAAAAAAAAATCTTTGCTCTGACTCAGCTCAGACATACAGGCACAGGGTTACAAATTATCCACCGATGTCGTTAGTTAGCTTCACCCCATTGTAGCTTGTTTCCGCCCAGAATTTCATCACTCAAACTCCCAGGCATTTTCTGTTTACATAAACAGATTTTCAATTTTGTGGAAACCGTTGTATACGGGTAAACTGTCAGCTCATGCATGCAGTCATAACTCATTCTTATCGGATTAGATCAGAAGTCAACAAGTCGTTTAACACACGTTTCACACCTTCCTTGCTATCAATAGAGCATTACACCACAGAAATTTGCTTTTGCCTGTCATGGTAAATATTGAAAGAGTCCACGACAATTTGGATTAAGTATCTGGCGCTACGCCCGCCCGCTGCCGGACAATTTCGCCATGTTGTGTCATTCAAACAATTGACATAAATATTTTGAAACGAGATAAGTACGGCGGCTTGTACCACGTGATTTGCCACCTATTTCTGAGAAAGCACTTGTCACTGGGTAATGAACTCTGCGCACCCCACACAAAACGATTCAAAATACAATGAGCGACAAATGTGGAAGATCTGGATTCTGGGCTGCATGCGATGAGGTCAGCCATCACCCAGTTGCTTCGTCGGTCTGTTTTACTCGCATGGCCAAAACCAAACTTCCAAGTCCACATCTTGTTCGTAATTAGGTTAAATGTATTTATTTTTTTTTTGATTGTTGAATCCAGACTTGAGACAGTGCTGCAGTGGCCCAAGCAAGTTGGTCGTGTTTGTTGGTTCAATCAGTTCCGTGACTTTGGTGAGATGTGTTCGAAAACATTCGCCGTGGTCCAGGTAGTAATTTTGGTGCTTCTGGTCAGTGCGACCATTACAATTTCGATGGAAAATGGTGACCAAATTCGTCCTGGTAAAACGCCGAGGGTACTCACAATTTTGGATGTACCGTGTAAGAGGGTGGATCACACCGGAAGATGTCGCGGCCAGAGAGGCAAAGTCTAACGAAGTGAAGGAGTTCGCGACCTTAATTCGGGTTAAGTGTGATGCGGCAAATAAAAAAAAAATATTATAGCAAGTGATAATTTAAAAAAAAAAAAAAACAAATTTTATGAGCGCAAATATGTAGTTAAATCTATTCTGGTAGTCACCGAGGGATTTAAGCGACGGAAAAGTGATATTTAACGTTTTATTTTTAATATTTTTGATTAATGAAAAACAAAACACATAATATTTGATGCCAAGAGTTTCCTTGAGTTTTAATTTATTTGATGTCATCGTGGTATAAATTTATAACCGAAATGAGGTGAGGAAACTTTAATAGCTGATGTGGTATTAGAAAAAGTGTAACACTTTTATAAATTATGTGCGAATAAATTAAACGAAACTTTTGCAATAAAAAATGGGTGGCGCTACAGTTCCCAAGAGGGCCTGGACTGATCTCGAACAGAGGCGGTACAGCTTTTTTTACTTTAGCAATTGTTTACGACTTCTTGGCGTGTCTATTTCTCTCCCTCTTGCTCTTGATTTAATGGAGGAGAAAGGGAATCTAAATTAGTCTTACAAAAGTCTTACAACTTGCGGTGTCGCCGTCTTGTTTGCAGTATTTGCTCTTAAGGGTTTAATGAAGCAAACGGTTGGCTCATTTAGGTCCCCTTTACTACCTTCAGAGTCGGTTTCCTCTTTTACTCATGTTGCAAAAGTCATTGGTCGGAAATCCTAGCTTAATGGCATGCCCACTAAATGCGCAATGACTTATAAGTACAGGGACTAATTTAGAAAGATATCGAGTCAGCCTACCTTGATTGGGTATCATTTTATTTCTCTAACACGCAGAATTCTAGTCCAGGATACGCTCTGAATATCTTCGCAGTTCTTCCCTTATCTCGATTCCTCGTGTCATCTGTGTACATAGTTCATTAAATTTGTATCCATGGTCTAGACTTATAGAGATTTCGACTTTATCGAAGAACATCCCCAAAGTTCACACCTACTGCTAGTCGTAATTGGACATAGGCATAGTGTATGCGCCACCGTCTTCACGTCTGCCGTTGTCGTCTTCCACCAGCTTTATTTTCCTTAGGTGACCTTAGTGGATCATTTCATCAATTTATTTGAGGGATCGTCGGCTTAAGTTTAGAGCTTTTATCTTGATTTAGAGGCTTTTATCGTTATTTTAGCTTGTCTGCACTTTGTCTCCTTTGACTACCTTTTTGAGTCTTTGTTTGTAGCCCTTTTACGAATTATGTCATTTAAAAATCCCCTATATATAGCAGCAAATCGTTCGAGCCTTCAAAACTCTAAGGTTGACCCATGCTTCGATTAGACTTAGGCCTCTTCACTTCCTTCGATTCCTTCATGTCCCAAGCCAATGCCTGTTTGTTCTGGGCTACAGACCATCGCGAGTGATGACTGAACTAAAGTTTGACTCATTCGCGTAATCACCGCGTTATTATCCAGTGCTTTTAAGGCACGGCTTTTCCTTACCTGATCCGCACGCAGGTCTTCGAGCACTTTTGTGACCAGGCTAAGATGACGGGCTAGAATCACTTCCTTCGAAGAGGAACCTTCTCTGACATCAGTGATTCATAAGTGAAAAGTGTGATTTTTTTCAATTTGCGGAATCGATACGTTTCCGTTTATGTAGAGTACGATGAAACCATTCGATAACTCTTACTCTTCATCTCGACTATGGGCATCTCGTTCAAAAACATTCGAAATTCATAGAGTGCTCCACGTCAGTGGCAGTAAAGACAAAACCTAACTTGTACTCATTAGCAGTGTGTGGTTTCCTTCCCTTCCCTTCTGTCGGAGTGTCGTACTATCTCTGTGAAACCACCACCTTAGCATTTTTTCACAGCGAGGCTTAGGTGTTTCTCGCGTATTGTTCTTGGTTTTCCCTATTTGGTTTACTTGATCTTTCTTATGAGGTTAGTTCTTGTATCACGTAGAATTTCGGACTCCACGGCTGCTTCATGACTTTTTCGCCAAGGCCAAGGTTGAAGTGTCACTCATTTATTGCAGCCAGTACGTGATCGTGGGCGCCGTAGCTCAGTGGTTAGTGCGTTGCATTGCTGTGCGAAGTGCGTGGGTTCAAGCTATGTCCACCGAACATTTTTCATGGCACTACCAACCGTCGCGTCGGGGAATGACAAACCTCCTAGAGAAAAATTTGTCACGAAAAAGCTTCTCAATTCGCTGTTCGGCAATAAAATGCTAGTCTTTTCTGTTCGCGCGAAAAATATAACACGTACAACATGAATGGTTGCGAGAAGCCTTCACCCAAATTGTCGAATTGAGAACCTTTTAAAATGAGCTTTCTTCTTTGGAATAGGACTGGACCGGTATAGAGAAAGTAGAGGAATGTTTCTTCCTCCTCTTTGCCTAAACAACTCTGGCATGAATACCAATGTGATCGTGACGAGTAAGAACATCAATTAGGGTGCTGCTAAGTCGCAATATAAGCAAGAGCCGACTTTTAGGTTGAGTGAGTTTTAGCCTGACCCAAATCTCTCCGAAAGTCCGGTATATGGTCTCATTCCGCCATTTTTGGTTTATCATGATGATCGCATCACACTCTAAGAGGAACTTACGCGCAGCGAGTTTAATGCCCAAATTCTGCCGGTCTTGTAGAATATCAAGTATAGTGCCACCAGAGTAGTGGCGAGTTCATTTCCCCTTCACTTGAAGGCGAATGTCAAATTGCTTTGCCACCTCAATGAGAGATGAATGATCACCTCAAGTACTTACAAAGCATTTGATGTGTGTGTTACTGATTCCAAATATTAAATAGAAGCCTAGTTATCGATCCAAGTTGTGTTCTCCTTAGATTGCCAAGTTTGAACACTCTAGCTTCTGATGTATTTTTCCATCCTTATTATATACTTCATCCTGAGATGGTCTTTGGTGTAAGATTCCCATTATATTACGAAATTATTTACGAATCGTGTACACTCATCTTTGATATCTAGTCTCCAAATGCATTGTGCATGCTCAAGTCATTCGTTTCCAAATAATCGCTCACCGATGTAGATAAGATTTCTCGAAATTCAGCAAACATAGAACATCATCAAACATCATGTCAAACATGATAGATACGGTACCCCATAGGTGTTTATGACAAAATTTCAAACAAAAATCTGCGGTACTTTCCAGTTTTTTACTCATGTTCCTTGCTATTGACTCAGATGACAAGATCGCCCAAAAAATTTTTTTTTTTTTTCATATAGACAATCATGTGCACAATTATCGCGTTTTCTACGTACTCGCCGTGTGTTTGCATTCTCAATGACGCTACAAATGTTTGACAACCCGAATAAATCTTTAGCCCACCCGTGATTCATTCGTCATGTACGCTAATGTGATGTCTTACTCAGTACAACCCTCTTCCTTAGATACACACCCCCGCTAGACCATCCCACCAATCACTGTCTGTCTTGCATCATAGTCACGTTTGCCGGTATTAATGGTTCCGGCCAAAGTTCACCGGAATCGATCCGTTGCGGTTAGGCTAAATCAATCATAAGTACATGTTAGAACTGATCCCCCAGCCAAGAGAACATGTTAAATATCACACCTGACTGTCGTCACTTATATTCTTGCCATCGGCAGAGCACGGTACCGAGATAACAAGGGTATATATCTGTGATAGGCGTAATCGAAAAGCTGTCATTTGTCACAATCGTTGAAAAGAGAACGTTCTTCTAACAACGCGTCTCCGTAGTTCGGGCTCTTATCTCGAACAATTCTACTTAAAGGTTTAGAGAGCGGAACTGCTGTCTTCAGTTGTGGACTTACTTCCAGCGAGAGGATTCTAAGGCGAAGGAAAGGTTCTGATTTGTGATTCGCATACTCGTACCAGTGTCGAAAGTAAATGGCTTCGTTGCATCTCAAGTTTCTGGTGATTGTTTGCATTTTAAGTGCGTTTGGTCTACTGATTGATCCGTGCGAGTGCCGGCGTGTTATTTTCCACGCTCCACGGCAATACGAGTTCAAGACCGGTCAGATTCTTACGGGCAATCCAAGGGAGAAACCCTGTCCCAAGTGTCATAAACGCGATCATCGAGGTGGTTGTAGGCGGGTGTTCAATGCCGGTATTTATCCTTATCTAACCCAATTTTGATTTATTTGAAAAAAAAAAATATATCACAGTGTGATTTCAATGTATCTCAACGTGTGTTTTCCCTTAATTCCAGGTGCAAACTGCTGATGGATGCCAGTGAAGTGAAAGTACCATAAGACGTGACACGAATCTCTCTCTCGTGCAGCGAAATATATACAGAATGCAGTGGTGAAACTAGTTTATAAATACAAATTCATACGCACATACACATACATATCCTAAAAATTAAGTTAAAAATGTTATTTTCTAAATTATTTTATTGTGAAAATAAATTATCTCTTTTACGATCCAAGAGAAACCGTGTATCTGAAAGGTTGTTTCGTTGCTCCTCGGATAAAATTACTTGTGTGCACTGTGACTCAACCAGTTATGCTTGAAGCGGTCGCGGGCTTTTTCCTAACGATATTGGTTGAAAAAAAAAAAATAGAAATAGCTCACTGTGGTCTTGAGTTGGAGTGGGTTACATGACTGATATGCCTTCGAGTCGGTGAGCACTAACTTATCTGTTCTGACTGTGTAGCTGTGAAGGTGAAAGCTAATAGGCTGAGGTAGTATTTGAGCCTGAAAATAGACTGTGATTTTTTTGCACCAGGCGAGTAAACCGCGTTACGGGGGCCTGTAGATGACGCCAATTTGGGTGTCGAAAGAAGTGACGTTGGTTCAACTGTTTAAATTTCTTGGTGAGTAATGATGGATGTTTGCAGAAGCTGTAGGGTGTGAGGGTGTGAGATGAAGACGAAGATGGAAAGTTGGGATGCAATAATTATTCTACACACAGAAATGAGTTAAGAAGTTGGTGAAATTTGCCAGGCTGCATACATCAATCATATAATATGATTAAGAGCAAAGAGATTCAATCCGAGCTCGAGTCCCATACAACAAAAATTTCAGAGGTGTAGTCTAGGTAGGATTTACCACCTCATTACTCTGGATTCTTGCATAACCTTGACGAAATGCTCACTACTCTGGTTAGTGAGGGTTGCAAAGTTGTAGCATATACAAATAAAGTTGTTATTGTCATTTTAGTAAAGTTCCACCATGATTAGTTTAGCTCTAGATGCACTTGCTATATGGACCGACAGAGTGGGGCTCAGTGCTAACCAGTCTTAAGCTGAGCTTTTAGTGTTCACGAAAAGATATAAAGCTCAACTCAAACTCAAAAACTATGTAAGACCGGCATTTATACCAGCAAAGCTGCGATGTTCATCTACATCTTCAAAAAGGTTTAGGGCCTTGTGTCGCCAACCTAGTTACGTTTTTCAACTGTACTCCTGAAATGTGATAGTCGGTCATACTGGCATTGCTCAGGGCATTTATATATTAAGATAGTAGAAGATGTATTCTCTTAAGGTGGCTTTTCCAGTTCCGGGAAGTGTGAGACACATGCAGAGAAAATGCACTATACAATCAGTGACGCGCTGTATACTCTGAAAAGTCATTGACTTCATAGCAAGATAAGATTGGGTTAGGTTAGGTTACGTTGAAGTGGCTGCCAGCTAAACCCGACCGTTCTGGTACCACAGGGATCTCCTAAAGATCTCCTGCCAAGTCATTGAACCAATTGGAGGTTCTTATGAAGCAAAGGAGGCTACTAACATCGCTGATTACACAGGCCTGCAAATAATTGGGTCATGTCAGTTGTTGGCAAGCTGAGGTTCATTTCCGAAGTAGATTTTTGCGTAGAATCCGAATTTGGCTTCAGAATTGTCCTATCACGTCAGGATTTTGAGATATTTGAGGTTATGTACCCAAAAAATTACGTTTTTGGCTAACTTTGAGGTTATGTACAGGGTCCGCTAATTTTTTCTGATCTCTATCTCCAGTTACATCATTTAGTACTACTCTTACTCTTCAAGTTAAGAGTTTGAGAGACCGACTTCGATTTTTTTTTCTTAAAGTTACGCCTGTAAGGCAGAAAAAATTAGCGGACCCTGTGCATAACCTCAAAGTTAGCCAAAAACGTCATTTTTTGGGTACATAACCTCAAATATCTCAAAATCGTGACGTGATGGGACAATTCTGACTCTAGATTCAGTTTCTACGCAAAAAACTGCTTCAGAAATGACCCCCAGCTTTTCAACAACAAAACCATGTTGGCCTGTGTTATCACACCGCCTAAGTTGGTGTAGAAAAAGGCTTCCAAGTGGAGTTTTCTATTGCGGGAGAGAGCTGGACAGGTGCAAATATGCGATCTATTAAGAGAAATCAAATACTTTTAGCGTATTTGATCATGTTTTGGCCAAATCTGCTTTGAAGCTAGACATGTTGAACCACTTGCCCACCTAAGATTTTTGTTCTTTGAATAGCATCTAGCTTTAGTTTAAGTTTACAAGTAGCGATTGGTATAACTAAGGTGCCCTTATCAGGCCCAATAGTAGTCTGTCTAATTCATCAGCCTTACTATGACCTGGTACCCAATAAAGGTGAATATTAAACTGCTCCGCCATCTTTATAAGGGACGATCGGCAATCGGCTATTAGTGAATTTGAAGGATTTTAAGTAATGCGAAAAAGGTGCGGATATCCGTGGCTCATATCACGTTTTTCTTCACCCAAGATAAGACTTCTCTGATCGCCATGATTTAAGCCTGGAACACGCTAAAATGATTTGAACAACGGAACGCTAAGCTGAGGTTAAGCCTAATAGATAAAACACCACCACCCACCCTATTGCTAGTTTTTGAACCTTCGTGTCGGTTTAAAAGTAAATCGAGTTGTCTTCTGAGAATACATCGTCCCAAAATGACCTTGGAGGGATGATTACCTCGAAGTTCTTGTTAAAACTTAGCTTGGGTGTGGTGTAGTCTATGTTTCTGGGAGAAATTTTGACATTTTTCAAAATGGAAACGTGGCCAAAGTCTTTACTAGACCACTGTGAAGTTGCTTTGAGTTGGATGGCTGCACTAGCTGCCATTTGTCTGCCGAAAATGTCGAGGGGTGGTATATGGGGTGGGGATTCACGTGAAGAGCTCCGCTGATACACATTCAAGCTGTCCTTTGGACTTTGCTTAAATTGTCGTGGATTATGGCTATATCCAAGGCGCTCTACC
The DNA here is from genome assembly GCA_917880715.2 of Matsumyia berberina. NCBI lineage: Eukaryota > Metazoa > Arthropoda > Insecta > Diptera > Syrphidae > Matsumyia > Matsumyia berberina. The sequence goes on along the minus strand of OU862871.1, from coordinate 130,700,518 downwards.
ACACCATCACCCTGTACATAATTATCGGTCTTACTACCGAAATAGAGAACGAACGCGTTATGTAGGGTTGAGGACCACATTTATTTCCGATGACCTTTTGCCAAAGAAAAGGGCTACTGTAGCTTTCTTTACTCTCTCTTGAATGTTTGGTTGCCAGCTTAATTTTCTGGCCACAATAAGACCCAAGTATTTTTCTTCGTTGGAAAAAGTTAAATTTGTACCACCAATGGTAGGAGGGTCGACATATCTATGGAATTTTATACTTCTAAGTGAAGAGTATCAGCTCAGTTTTGTGGGGGTTCACACTTAAACCAGACCGAGCTGTCCATTTGGTTAGCTTGCTTAGAGCACTTTGGAGGAATTCTTTTAAGGTATCGAGGTGCTTTCCCGAGATGGCAACGTCATTTGCATAAGCAATCACTTTCCCGCCCCCGCTTCAAGGATAATAAAAAGATAAGATTATAAGAAAGAAAAGTCTAAGAAGAACCTGCTGCACGATCATTCCAATGGGTATTTAGATGACAAAAAAACCAAAAAAAAAAGCTGTCGCTACCGCACTGGGTGAGCCGGGTTGGGAGAAGCTTCTTTATGACAAATCATATTCTCGGAGGTTTGTCATTCCAAACGAGGTTATGGTCTATCATTGTAAATTTTCAATCCAAATCTTCAAAAGATTGAAAACCAAAATGGGATCATCCATCATATCGGCGTCATCCACCAAATGAGTTCCATTTGAGCGATAACCGCAGGCTGCACCCGAAATTTATTCATCAACATTATTCATCAACTTGCTGTCATATGGGACAACATTCATCATTTAGGGCTTTACTCTGTCAAATCGTTGACTGCCCGGAGTGCAAAGAGTTCACCTGTCTTCTACCTGGGACAACCGGTAGGCTTAAGACTTATTCTAGTTGCTACTTCATTATTGTATTGTGTAATAGTATTGAATGCTCGATGATAGGCGTCCTATTAATAGTTTTGACTGGTAAACCAAATGGAAGTCGCGAATGAGATGAAATGTATTAAACGATGCAAAGTCATATGCTTTGAAAATAAGGCTGCACCTGAGGTCCTAGGATTCAATTTTTTCAAGGCATTCATTGATTACTTAAAGATATCAAGACAACGTGGGCATCAGCAACAGCACTGCACTTAAACTTCGTCCATCTTGATTTCGAGTAGCTATGCCATAAAGAGTATCTACAACATAACCTTTGGCGTGGCACCGTTCGTTATCTTTTGAATTCCTTAGTACGTATTTCATAGTTTTTGCCTTAGTCGTCCAAGTCGTGTTACCTATCAGTAGCCTCGTCATGAAAGTTTCCAAGTGCCAATCATTATCGTCGATGAAATACGAGTCACAGTCGTCATACCTATCTTCCTTGTGACAACATTAAATCATCTTTCTCACATGCTGACTCTGCTGTGTTCAAAGTTCAACGGAAATGCTAACATTCATCGAACGTGTGCCCAAAAGGGGCATTCCCTTGTGTTCCGCTGCAACTTCAACTCATCACAAGTTCCAAGAGGCATGCGGACGTCATCACTTTTAAGTGAGGAATTCCTCGAAGTATTCCGCCGGTGGATACGAGTGCCTTATGGCTGTGTGCCGCATTTTTGTGCTTCTTATCGATTTTACTACTCAGTGCGAGCATGCCGCAATCGTCACCTAGAATGGCCAATCGCGTGCTACACCCTCCGCGCTTACATTGGCAATTGAACTCAATGCGAAAGGGAGTTGCCCGCGTATCTTATCTCGCTAGTCTACGCGATAACATTCCATAAGCAATTGTCGATCGTCGTTCTGGCCAACGAAGACGACGTGGGGAACTCGACGACGATAGCTCAAACAAAACTTCAGTTGAAGGAGATCAGTTCCATAGCGTAGAGGTCAATCGGAAGCCAGTCAGTGTTCAAGCGGAAAAAATGAATTCGAAATTTTGCTGCGTAATTCTGGCGATAGCCATGCTCTGCACCAGTTTCACCGGAACCGAGAGCAAACGTGTGATCTTCTACAGCGACCAGGACACCGTCAAGACCAGTAATCTCTTTGTGACAAATCAGCGGTCCAAACCGTGTGCGAATGGCTTGAAACGCGACCATAAAGATCGCTGTCGCCGTGTAGTGACTTTCACGAGAAGTAAGTCTGCCCCGAAAGAGTCATATCACGATGATTTGCCTGCGGGTACCTCCGCCCTAACACCGCATGCAGTGTATCTAATCGTGGCGAGATTATAATTTTGTTTTTGTTTACAGAAAGAAGATCGTGATCTCATCTCGTGAAGCGGTTCGTTGACAGACGGCTCTCTGCGGGGAATGCAATCAAACTGTAAATTAAGAAGCGATTAAGTTAAGTGTGATGCGGCAAGGTGTGCGCGAATGACTGAGTGAATGGTGCGTGATATATTTATTGCAAAAGTTATTGTTAAACAAAACATTTTTTTTATACAAGAAAGTACGAAACAATAAAACGACGAGAAACGTTTAATTTGTAAGCTCTGTTTGTTTGAGTTTTCACTGGGGTTCGTGTTGGACGGTCTTATCGCAAGCATGCGGATTTGTCGCTGACTGAGTGTTCTAAAAATAAACGAAAATTCCGAATTGCGAATTGTAGTGCGAGCGCTAGGTGATAAAAGAAGGAAATGCTTGTAATCAGTTGGTAGGGGGTGGGTTAGGGCGAACTGGCTGAGTCAAGTGTAAACCGGGTTTGAAGGCGATGGTACGATTGATTCGAGATTTGACTGCCAGACTTCTGTTCCGCTCTTGTGGTCACTGGCCTTTTGCTTATCAGGGAAATGCTGTATCGTATACAAATTTCGGTATTTCAACGAAATAACACTGATCTGGCAAATACCAGATTCAAATTCAAACATAAACCAGATTAAAACCTACTCCTTGTTGCAAGCATCACTAACCAAGCTGTAAGCTGCTATGACAGTAGTCTACCCTGCATCATCTAAACCTTTGCTTAGTTTTAATCTGGTTTGTGTTTCAATGTGACTCAGCTGAAATATATGACCACAAGGCCATTCAAGGTCGAGTTTCTAATGAGACTTCAGTCCCAATTGGTACATTTTAGCCGTCTTTGGTTCTTCCCTTTTGACTACTCTAGGGACGGATCCCCTGTGAATGTTTTCTGTTTTGCGTTATCAGTCTTGTCGCAATAAAAATCGGAAATATTTATCGGAGGGTCATAAAAGTTCCGGTTATCTGAAACCATAAAATCTAATTGACTAGCTGTTGTATCTGGCTCCGGCCTAAATGTTAGTTTTTGTAAAATATGTTTTGAAGGTCCGGAGTTTACGCTTCAAGGCTACAGGAAATGGCTTGGTAGGGCACTAGCTTATCGATAAGATATGGTTTGATGAAAGCATGCCGTCTAATTGCAGAAGCATAACTCACTCTTCTGAACAAGTAAAGTGCCTGAAACCAATCGATGGTAAAGAATTATCAGTAAGGTTTCAGGCCTGAATAATCGACGATCGACCAAATCTTAATTTAAAGTGAAATCCCGGACAGACCCACGAGTTTCATATTCATATCTACTACCAATGCATTGATATCGATTTCAAGGCCGTATATGGTGTGTAAATAGAGGTGAGTTGTATTGTGTCATGTCGTGTTTGAAATTATTGTAAGATGACGATGGAAAACGGCCGCTGCTCTGTCAAGCCCTGAAATGACACTACCGGGACAGACGTTAAGACCTGTCTGGAAGAACGAGTTACATATATGTATGTACGTAGATGCACATATGTACGTCTGTAGAAGGTGATGATTCCTATCAACCAAAGGCATTACCAAATCTCGTCAGCTTCTCAAAACCTCCTCCTACGGAAGGCTTGATAGGATGTTGTCATTTGATAGAGGAGGTTAGATAGAGGTGGCGGTACCCAAATCAGAGCTACCATGTGCATTTTTGTTAGCGTGACTTACTCGTATGTGACCTGGTTGATGATGTGTGTAGTTGAAGGTAGGTGAGACAGTCAGGAGTGCCAAGATTCACCCTGAGAACGGAATACATGTTGTATCTCTTTACCCGAGATGTCGTTGATGTTGTCGAAGAATGGTTGGTTTAGTGCACGCTCTCATTTGCAGAGGAAATGGGAAAGCGTTTCCCCCTCGTATTTGTTACCGAAGCTGCGGCAGTGGGGGTTCTGTGAAGTACCTAGTTTGGCCGCATGATTTCCGATTGGCCAATAACCGGTGGTTACCGCCGTTATTCTGGCGATATCTAGAAGGATTCTGTTTAGGAGATCTTTTGTTCTAATCTTGTCTTTGCTGAACCATATTTTCCACACTGTTGGTTAGGCTCCTCCATTGGAGGTTGGCCTTCTGCCGGAAGTATGAGCAGATTTACCCTTTAACTGTTTCTAGCCGGATGTCGACCCTTGCCGCGAGTAAGCCGTGTAGAGCTGTGACTTGCCTGGGCAGTTTATTTGCGCCCTCGTTTTTTTCTATGTCTATGTCCTGGAATTCAAAGGTCGTTCCGGCACTCTTGTATCAGTTTGGAGTCATTAGGAGTAATTAAGGGAAGAAAGCGGTGGAAAACAGACTGTGCCTGTACATAAGGAAGATTAACGAAGTGACTAGGAACTATGTGACAATTTGACAATATGACTCTTTTTCTCTCATCGAAGGTTTGTTTAGCAGACTCAACGACCACTTAAAGGCTCAAAAGGTCTGAAAACAAGTGGTTTCCGACTGACCGACTACACAAACTACAAATGTGGTACGAACAACCGATAACGCTTCACCAATATGTCATTTCAAGACGTGGTAATTACATGGCGCGAAAAATGTATTCCTCGTGACTTGTCTAAGTGGAGAGTAAAATTGGACAGGACATAGAAAACAGGCATCACTAGCTTCTAAACCCTACAAAGGAAGAATTATCTGAGAAGTGAGGAACTCTTTGGAATTCGTGAGCATTTGATGTCAACTCTGAACTCTAAGGCTTCTTTAAACGCATGGAATACACAATGCCCATTCGATATCTAGAAGTGGGTCGAATGAACGAATAAACCCCAATTATGTTGGAACTGTGCGGGTTAAACGAACTACAAGCAAATGCATCACATGTCCTTCAAGGAGCACAATCTGTTTACACAGATACATCCTATTAATCAATTGCCGCAGGGTCTTAGCATTTCCCAAGCAAGAGTATTTTAGTCAACATAGGAACCGAGAAATCATGAATTAATTCTCAGAAATTTACGATATTACGTCAAACTCATCATCATTATTCATTGCAGGACCTTGACCTTTACGTGAAGTACATATACAAGGCAAACAAGCTATTTATGGCACCCGAGGACTTTTCCGCGCTATCAACAACCATTTACGAACCACCCATCACCCCATTTTCAAACCCTTTTTTTCTAAAATTAGTTGCGACAATAACAGGGATAGCAAAGTCCCTCAGGTCATTTGAAAATTAGCTAAACAATTGTTGAGCTTGACCATCAAAGGAAACCTACCCGCTCAAGTCCCAAAGTGTCAATCTCACCCGAGAACAATTCCAAATAATAAATGACAAACTTTTCAACAAAGGGATCAAGAAAAACGAAAACTTTCCTCCCAAACAGTTTAAGTTCTCCATTGTTGAGGAGAAGAAAATGGAAGGCGATATCTCTATCAATGCAATGAGGCCATCATCATTATAACAATACCGTCCAGATATCAGGTCCTTCCATCTGCCCATCTGCAGCGGGCGGGGGGAAAAGGAGCCAACAAAAAAAAAATCGTTAACCATTCTTCTCGTCGTGTACTAAGTAGACAATGATTCAGTTCCTGTCCCATTCTTTGGCGCTTCCTCTTGGCCAGATTGTTTGGGCCCAGGAACGAATGCTGCTACTACATCACCATCACTACCAGGCCACCAGTTGCATGCAGCCTCCGTTTCCTCGAGCAGACCCGGCAGTGGGCCATGCAGAAAGTGTCAATGCACAAAAAGACAACAACGTCAACGATGATGAGGACGACCAAAGAGGAAAGACAACTCAACTTCAGACAAAAGCAGGAAGCTGGTGGCATCTGCTGTGAAGGACCCTCCCTTATGCATACAAAATTGTTGCAATCGGTTTCTGGTGTAGCTGATGCTTCTGCTGCTGGTGGTGATGGTGGCGCTCTAGCTTCTGGTCTGCATTGCTTGACTTTTAAGGAGAAGATACCCATTTGGATGGGCGACGAGGTGATGGGGTTGGCAGAGACGCACGAGTGTACGCTATCACTTGAACTTCCACTTCCGGTTGCCTGTCAAAGTTGAAAACTTTAAATTATCCCATTTGGTGATCACGACTAGAGGACTATGAGGGTGTGCTCTGGTGGCAGTGGCATTGGTGCTGTTGGAATTAATAGAAGGGAAGGGATTGGTAACAATAGCCAACCTGCATTTTATGTGCACCATTCATTCAGGTTCGGTTAAATGACAAGCACTGCGGTCGGAAACTATAAGGAACAAAGTTTGTGTACTGTCATTGTGTTGATTGGTTACAATCGGTTGAATAGCCAGGCAGAGGTGAAACTTTCTCTCTGTGGTGAATTACTAAACAGAGAGGTGAAGGGAGTCGATTAAGTGTTTGTTAGTAAAGTCAATCGGGATGAACATAGTTCAAGTGGGGTTTTACATTTTTGAGTCGATCTAGGAATTGTTGACATCGTTTGGCAAAAGAGCCTTCCTTCTGTTTATCAGCAAGGCATATGTTTGTAAGGAGATTTGAAGGAAGGTATGGAGGAGATTGAAAGGAATTCTTGAAGAATCTTACAGAGCTGTCATTTGTCACCATAGCCATATTGTTTATTCGAAAAGGCAGCGTTCCTCACTTGACTTATAGCGAGGAAGGTAAGCATATCAATTCTAGCTATTTGAGACTCAATTTCGGTTGGGTCTTACAGAGGTCTGTGAAGTTGCTCCATTTTTTAAAGACGAATTTAAGACTGCATAAGGGAGCTGAGACCGGAAAATATATTCCATGTTGGCCCGATGGGCTATTATGCGTCGCAAATGTCTTAGCATTGAGGGAAATAAAACCAAAAATGATACCGGCATGCGAGTGGGAAGGGGGCAGAAGTCTTCTCCAACGCATCTAGCTAAGCCATTACTACACGGCTGAGTTTCAGGCGGAAATCGCGGCAGCCCGCGAAGCTAGGGCTTGGCTTTCAACTAACGCAATAGGTTGTAGCGCGATTGTACTATACATAGATAGTCAGGCAGCTATTAAAGCCTTGGAATCGCCGACAATACGTTCAAAGTCGCTAAAGCAATGCCGCGGATCTCTTAACGAAACTGCAGACAGGTGCGACGTAACCCTGTGCTTGGTCCTAGGACACGGGGAGGTTCCAGCCAACTGAAGAGCGGACGAGCTGCCAAAAGAAGTCACAGGACGGCATCTCCCCGAAAACCTGGGTGAACAACCTATTGAATTGATAAAATTCCTCCTTGACTCGGATGCAAAGAAACTGGTGAACCTCAGATGGAACAACATCAGCACTTATCTCTTGTCAAACCAAATCTTACCTAATCTAGATTTAAAGAAGATGGAGGGACTTTTATCCTAATAGGGATCGTCATCGAACATTGCTTGATAGGTCGATATGCATTCAGACTGGCGATCCCCTCCAATGATTTCTGTATAAGCTACAGAAACGAGGAGGAAGACGAAACTACCACGCACCTACTGCGTACACGTCCTGCCTTGCAACGATAAGAAGAAAAACCCTCGGGGAATACTTCTACGATGGTCTTAACGATCTAGCCGAACTCTACATCCTGAAGATAAGAAACTTCGTCACCGGGACGAAATGGTTCAACTTTTCGGGTTAAAACCGTTACGGTTGCCCATCTCGATGTACTCTAGGTTACATACTCTGGTTCCTGGTGCTGCTAAGCCGGTTCTTTATCGTGGTAGCACAATGTACCAATCTGGTTTAAGCGTATCCCTATCTGAGCTGGGGCAGCCACCTAACCTAACCTAATCTTAACATGATCCCATAACCCCAACATCTTACAGAGACTCGCAGAGAGCGAGGAACCTCGTGACCCTAGCATACGAAAAAAGGACCATGATTATCAGATATTTACATGAAATGCTTGAACTCTCAACAGACACCTTAGTCGAACAGCTTCAGGAGCTATTAACCCGCTGTAAACCAGTTTGTTGTTGCACCTTAAATGATAAAAAAAACCTGAGGTCAAGAATATATAGAGGCGGCCACATACTGCGACATAGTCAGCCAGGCGATGCAATGGAACCCCCTAATCTAAGGTCGACCAAGAAAAGACGTGGTATCTGAAGTGAAGTCACAGCAGAAAGGAGGAAAGCTGAAGAGAATAAATGCTCATCATTCTATTCCAGGACTTCGCCAATCCAAGAAGTTCTTTCTCTTTCCTCAGATAAATGAAAAACTTAATATAAAAACCGTCTCGGATTGCACAGGATTCTAGGAGTATGGAAAGTTTAAACGACATTGTGAATATCGCTTGTTATATTCTTGTCCACGAGGACACTTATACTAAGCTTCTCTCCATTCTGTGTACTCTCATATTAGAAAAGCCCCTTGATGGGTTAAAGACCAAAAAGACTCCAACACGTATAAAAGTATGCTTCGATTCGAACGACACAATGGTCCTTTCATTCACGTCAATCATTGCCGCTCTTGAGCATCCTAATGGGCTCTAAGCAATTAGACGCGATTTCCAAGCCCACACGGGTACTTTTTTCTTTATCCCGAAATTCATTAGTTTCCAAATATATTTCAAACGTCACTTAAGTGTTCATTGTGTATACAGCGGAAGCCACAATTCCGTGCGAAGGAAATGAATTTCGAAATACACCGCCTCACCAGCGCAACCCGCAACCATGAATCATATTGACAGAAACCGAACATCATTACCGAACTCACGCGCTATCTAACATAAACACACACTCAAGCACACGCTCGATATTGTGTGACAAATCCACTATTGGCAATGACACACGCGCCACCCACCCAAGACAATACGTGCGAGATACTTTGACAAATGTCTTTCCATTGCGCGGCGTCTTCTCGCATGACTGTCAAATATTAGGCCACCGGTTACATGACAAACACTTCTCATTACTGCTTCCATATGGATGTCCTCCCGCCAATTGATTGCTGACACTCCAAGGGCGGTTTAGGTGTATAGCCCCATGTTAACCAAACTTTACCCCGGCCACCACGCACCGGTCCAATGACGCTCCAACTTAAAGCGGAGCGAAAGTGTTTATGGTTATGGCCCAATGAACCTAATAACCCACTGAGGACACCCTCAGTCGGTGTGGGTGAAACTTCCTCCATAACCGTTAGGCTAATACTCGCATGTTGCGTACGTGATTCGCCTTAGACATCGCCCGTGCGGAGGACGACCGTGTCGGTGAAGACATACTCGCGTCGAGGTACAGCGCCAGGACTCATTTGATTTTACGACTCATTATGTCAGATGTCTTCGGTGACTGTGTTGAGTTGGGTTCGGTATGTTCGGTTGTCTTTGTCACCCAGCAAGCCAAGTACCTACCATCTTCTGGGGTGGTAACTGCGTTTAAGCACGCATCCATCCACGATTTTTTTCTCCCCGTGTTTGCTAATTTTACACCTCCTTATTCCGGGAGTGCTCGTGGAAGGGTGGAATCGGGTGAAGATTGACATGTTGATGGATATGACTGGCAGAATTTGTCTTCCACATTTATCTCACCGTGGAAGGAGTCATTCTCATTGCAATAAGTGTAAAATGGAAACTGAATTCTAATTGGATTCCAGTGGTGGTGCTCACGCCGAAACAAGGCACCCAACCGGAGTCGTGAAATTCCGTTTTGTAATTCACATTAGAGGAACATTTTGTTGCCCCGGTGCTGCTGCTGTTGCTGCTGTTGCTGCTTTTCCCGGTGTGGTGTTGGGAAGTGCTACAAAGTGGACATTACTTTGCGGAGTTGGGGTTCGCGCACCCTTTCATAGGGTGAAATCGAGATGACTTTTAGCGTGAGCATATTGTAGAGAAGTTGTTGTTGACTTTTATCTCTAGCGTCGGTGCTGGAATCCTTTTTTGTTCCGTTTGCGTGTTTTTTTTTTTTTTGTTTTGAAAGGGAAACACGTAAGCAGGTCCTTAGCAGCAGGGTGTGGATAGTGTTTTACATTTATATTTCGCTTGAGCTTTGAAATTTAATCAGCTAAGGACATAAGGGGTGAGCTTACAAACTTGCAACTTTTAGAGGTCAAGTGGGCGGCTGATGGGATTGGAAGGTATCGATAAAATTTAAGAATGGAATTGGTTAGAATTTTTGGTTTTTCAGTGCGACTTTAAATAACTTTTACTCAATTTGGGGATGGAATGGAAACTTGGACTCGATATAGGGGTATAGTTCTAAACAAAATAGCCGCCATAATGTACGAAACTACAATCATGATCGAATTCTTCAATTCCCAAGTCAGTTATTCGGCATTACAATGAAAACTAATTAAATTGGGAAGGAATATCACAAGGCACAACTATCCAAGGACGAAAGTGAAAGTAGTTTAGGCATAGCAGAGGTCCCAGGAACTCACAAGATGAGGCAGGACATAGGTCATTGTCATCTGTTTTTTTTTTAGCCACTGACTTGCAGAAGATGATTGTGCATGACATGATTTTCACTCGAGGATATCGTTTCCCATTTCTGAGAAATCTCTGTGGAACTGAAGAGCTATCTTTATTTTAGCACATAAGCCATGGTCGTCGCTATATTCTTGAAGAAATTCCTTCCTCATGACGCAACTTTCAAAAAAATTTAATGTCATTTTTGTATTTTAGCATCCCAAAAACAACCTCATAGTCTACTATCTTCAAGGTTTGTGCCTTCTGAATTCCTTAAGCTCAAATGAACGGTTTTTCGAAATCATTTAAACTTCCAGTGTTAACATTTTAAAGTAAGTGGACAACAAGGTTCTTGGACGGTACTAAATGGATTGGAGAGGTGGTCAGATTAATTGCTTAAGCTACACGGATGTTCGATGAATATAGGAACTCGCTAATAATCACTACCATTTCAATATGGTCGACATCTTATTTTTTCTTCATCGAAGGAGGTGGAACAAGAACGGCCTAATTCTCTGGGTTTCTAAGACGTACTTGAACCCCTGGTGTGTCATGTTGTTGCACGGATTAAGGTATACCCATTAGAAGAAGATGGCTAATTTGGTACATGGAGAGGAGCCTTACGAGTTTCTGCTAATCAGTGGTGAAAATATACTCAAGAAGCTAGTTCCTGAAGCCGTTCGTCAACATGCTTCAGCTTCAGCCCAGGAAAGTCCACCACCGACCAAATATTCACACTGCAGCAGTTCTTGGAAAACCCAAGAACTTCAAAGCGATACCCACCACCTTTTCATCGATTTTAAGTCCGCGAATGACAGCATCTATAGAGACGAGGTATACATAGCAATGCCTAGTTACGGCATCCCTGCCAAAGTCGTTCGTTTGTGCAGGATGACGATGATCGAGAATGCACGCTGCTCTATCTAGGTCGGTCAAGACCTCACCGACATGGCGACGCGCCGTCATGTGCGTGTTCTTGAAAGAATAGTGCAAAACTCACGCGCCAACACCATAGGCACACTCTTTCAAAAGTCTATCCAATTACTTGGATACGCCGACGATATTGACATAATCGGAAAAACGCTGCGTGATGTCACTGCTGCTTTCATGGGTATTGCGACGCAGGTGGCGAAGATAGGTTTAGCGGTCAATGAGGGCAAGACGAAGTATATGCTGTCAACAAGAAAGTACACTCAACATCGAAGTCTCAGACAGAACGTCACAATAGACAGTTAAAACTTTGAGGTAGTTAAGGACTTTGTCTACCTATGCTCCGCTATAAATTCAGACAACGACACCAGCGCTGAGATCAAACGAATAATAGCTCTTGCCAATCCTTGTTTCTTTGGGCTAAGAAGGCAGCTGAGTAGCAAAGCTCTCTCTCAAACAACTAAGGTGACATTGTATAAAACCTTAATCGTCCCAGTCCTGGTCTACGGCGGCGCAGAGGCATGGACTCTGTCAAAAGCGGATGAGAACAATGAGATCAATAACAACAGCAACCTTGGAAACGATGAAAATGATCGATGATGTATGTATGTATGTATACTGCGGCAGCTAAAACTGCACTAAGACTCTGGAAACCCGAGCTCTCAACAGCGAGTCCCTACGAGTATGCCTATTTTCATGGAACATCTCGGAAGTCTGAGAGGAAACGGACTACAGCATCAAAAACTTTCATATAATGTAACGGATATTTACTAGCAGACAGTAGTGGGATGAGGGCAGAGTGTGCACCGAAAAATGACTGCGTTTCGATATCGATGGATAGTAGGCCTGGTGCTGGTAAATCAATGAACTGAAGTCGTCACAATAAAGTTAGCCTTGAGAATTTTTATAGACGAAAACACTTGTCTTCAGTTGATAATCAAGCAGCCATAGAAATGTAAAATAAAATTCAACGAGATGTCAACAGTCAACAAAGTGGCTCTTTTTTAGAAACAAAAAAGGAGATAAGTAAGCTTTCAATGTGTCTGGTATAAATTATTCAAAGGCCAGGAAAAGCATTGAATCACCCGAAAAGCTAACAAGCCCTAGTATCAAACACATGTTCTACAGCTAGATGGTGAGGTTTGTTCTGTCATTGACATACCTACTGGGCCCTACTCACGCAGCACTGCTAGGTATAGGGTCACGTACCTTGTATATGACTGTCCTGCACTAGCCCTGAAAAAAAAAAAACACAGTTTTTAGTTGAGCTTAACCAACCAACTTCTAAGATATATTATCGGGGCTATGTTTCCAGTATTTTCAAACAACTTAGGCATAATGGACTCTCTTGGCATCAACAAGGGCACCCATTTCCTTATCTAGAGAGGGTTGCGTCAGCCAAAATATCACGCAATCAAAATCTCGTGTATGTAGCAGCTTACCTTTCTGTATTCTGTATTAGGGGTACTAAATGGTGGCCCGTATGGTTTAACCAGAGGCAATATTGAGGCTTTGATAAACCTCAGTATAGCCTTAGGCTCGAATTTCCGAATTTCCGTTGGGTTGACCGAGGCTCGCGTCAAGTGGAGTAATATTTTCCTTGTTCAGCGGTCTCTTTCTGTTATCCGCAGAGAGGGAAAAATCGGTATCTAATAATTTCATTTTACGCAAATGGTATACAGTAACCTTATTCACCGTTACAAGACTTTCGAAAAGGCTAAGACAGTCCCTGACATGCTTGGACCCTACCGTATGTGATTCTAGGGCTAATAGTGCGGCTTGGCTGCCTGAGAAGATGTAGATATGGGTTCCTTGTGTTCTTCTCTTGAGCACAGTTCAATAACGTGGACTTCTGATTGAAATACGTTTGGTGACTTTCCAAGTGCTGCCGGGCGTTGTAAACTGGGATCATACACCCCAACACCAGTGCTGCAATTGAGGAGCTTACCTTAGTTAGTTGTTCATTCTCCTTCCATCGTTTCATTTTCAAAGAACTTGGAGATGGTAATACTTTGCTTTGATCAGAAGATCGATCAGTTTATCCGGCTTCAGGAGTGAAAACTAGTCTTAAAAGGTTGCTCAATCCCTTTCATTTTACCAACACCAAAAGTTCTCCCAAAGGTTATCTAAACCACTTTTTATTTAACCAGCTTTTACTGTCGATTGAACTTGTATCCAAGTAGTTTCAAATAAAACACCACCATTATGCACAATATGTTTTTTCTCTTTCTTTAGCAAGGCTTTTCTTGTTTATTTTAATAAATTTTTCTCAATACAATTCATTTTATATTTTTTGTTATTTTTTTTCTGCTTTTGTTTATGTCAATATACATTAGTGTTGAGTTTTAGTTTCACTTAAATGCTCACTTTAACTACTTAAACATAACTAATTACAAATTTCCTTTGCTAGATTATACAAGATACACGCGAGTGCATCCTCCTCTCTGCTACATAGGATGTCGGTACTTACAAAAGTGCATTTCATTTCCGTCATTCCGCACGCATTTTCTTATAGCTAATTAATTTGAACGGTAAAAAATTCTCTTTTTCTTTATCTGATTTACCTTTGCCTTCTCTAGCCTAAGTCCTTACGTAGCTGTCACTAGTTAATTTGTTATTTATACAGAAACAAATGCACGAATAAATTATGCGCGTATTCGTCTTTTTTTGTTTAAGGATTGAAAGGATTTATTTTTGTTTGTATTGGCGGTTGAGTGGGGGTCAGGTGCAACTAAGCTAGTTTTTCTCTATCGCCACAGGTGAAATCAATTTGGTAGTGTGTTCATCCGTGGCGCTGTAGAGCCGCCTGCGAGAGCAATTATACACGGGTTAATTACAAATCGTTCCACGACCTGCAATTGTCGGGATGCTGGGGAGAAATTAATTAAACCGGGCTACGGCAGAGCTTTGGTAGCGGCACAAATCGGTTTGCAAAAAAGGATATAGTTCCCCCAAAATGGAAAACAGGAATCAGCTAGAGAGTAGGCGGCGTGGCGGTTTCGGGCACAGCCTGTGTGAACATCAAATAAAACGCAGACAATTTTCCGCCCATTAAATGATCATCAGCGAGTAATTATTGCAATAATATTGTAATTATTTTTATTTATATATTCACTCGGCTCGAATTATGCGGTTGATTAAGGCCGAACCAACAGGAAGCGATTTTATCCTGATTTGCGGTATGCAGCGACAACTGCAGTGGGGAGCTTGACCGTCGTTTTTAATTTATTTTCTAGCTATGGGATTGGTTTTGGGCTGTGACCGTGGTTTTGGGGTGCACGAAAATGAATTTATGCTTCATGGGCATTCAGTTATTTTTTATGTCGTTTTTTTTTTAATAGAGTGGAATGCACTGCAAGTGACTGCGAAAATTAATGAAGAAAATATTTAATGAGTAAACACTTAAAAAAGTGGTAGTTGGACGTATTATGACCATTTTGCAGCGAGGAACCACATTTGAAAGACCAGCACTGGATCAAAGAACACACAGCATATCACATTAAATAAACCTTGCAAGTCTAGGTATTTCGATTCTTTGAGGATCTTTCTAAGCCTTCGAAAGAAGCTTCCAGTAGGCCGCCTTCTTAATCTACGATGAATACAAGAATATGTCTGAATCTGAAACTGCCTCCATGTGAGACTTAAAAAGTCATCGTCTGTTACGTAAAGAACTTTTGGGTCACCTACCTAAACTTCTCTATTAACGCCTGCGGAAGATAACGATAAATTGTCAATTTCGGACCAAGTGAGCCATAACTAGAGAGACCGAACGGCGAAGTGAGAAGCTCTTTGATGACAGATTATGCTCCCGGAGGCTTGTCATTCCCCGACGAGAGGTGATGCCGCGAAAAATGTTTGGTGTTCCTGGCTGGGGCTTGAACCTACAGCGCTTGGTCAGTAGTCCAATGAACTAACCACTGAGCCACGGCGACCAGCTGAATCCAAAAAGATTTTTCTGAGAACCAGGCGCTCGCATAGAAGTGGCTTAGGTCTTAGTCTGCGAATACATCGTCGCTGCCTCTGCATATGTCTCTTCAATTTTAAATAATTTTTTCCAGGTGAACTGTACGAGAGGAGAAATCGTCAACTATTTATTGTTTTCTTTTTGAAAAAAAATCGACAACCTTTCAGCGCTCTAATCCGAGAGGCTTGGACGCAACTTGGGCGTGAAAAAACACCCAAACAAAACATTGCTATCTTTATAGACAGCCAAGCCGCTATCAAAGCTATAAACTCGGCTACCATATTCTTCAAACTAGTGCCAGAGTGCCGGAGTGAGCTTGCCCGCTTGGGTGAATGGTTCAGGGTCACACTGCTCTGGGTTCCAGTGCACAGTGATACAACAGGAACCGAGCGTGTGGATGAGCTGGCCAGGCAGGGGTCAGCTCTACACGGCTCACTCGCGGCAAGGTCCACTACCCACTAGAAACAGTTAAAAGACAAATGCACTCACACTTCCTGCGGAAAGTCAACCTCCAATGGAGGGGATTAACCAACTGCGCCATATCATGGAAGTTGGTTACAAATGGCCGACCTACGATACGACTAGAAGAAAATATCTCCTAAGCAGAATCCGCCTAGATATTCCCAGAAGAACGGCAGTAATCACGGATCATTGGCCAATTAGAGGCCATGCGGCCAAACTAGGTATTCCATACAACCCCCACTGTAGCAACTGCGGAAATAAAAATGAGAAGGAAACTCTCTTCCGCTTCCATTGCAAATGTCCGGCACTTGGAAGAGCCAGACTGCGTGCATTAAACCTTTAACGACCTCAGCGACATCTCGAGATATAATTCGTTTTCTAAACTCCACCGGCTGGATCTAGGCACTCCCGGCTGTCTCAACCATTCTCAACAACATTCATCATCAACCAGATCACACGAGTCGTGGTAACAAAAAGGCACATCCTAGTGGGGTTAGTTGAACCGCCAGCTCCATCTACCTATGCATTCACCTCAGCCCTTTAATAAAAAGTCACAGTCTCCCACTACTATACGATTAGTTTACCATGAACACCACTTCAGTACACCTGTGGTCCAACACTGGATGCCAGAAGTCTAATCCGATACACTGGTGGATCGAAAATAAGCTCAGACATTATTGCTGGTGTAGAAGATCTTCCAGATCACACTCGATTTTTAAGCAGGACGCGCACTCAGAAGTTATTCTCTTCTTAAACAAAAAATCATTTCAATTCTTTTACACAAAAATAAAATCAAAAAAAATTTTCTAAACAAAAATTAACTAAGCGAAGCAATGATTCGCAACAATATTTACAAGCTGTCTTATTCGTAAATTTTATTTATGATTTTACAATTTTTTTATTTTTTTCGCTATGAAGTTGATTACAGTCCAAAGATATGTTACCATCTTTGGGATATGGTGACTTCGTTTTCTTTTCTATCCTAAAGGGAGTATGTATATCTATATAACAGTCGATTAACGTTTTCTCTTTTATATATATCAAATATAAACAGTTTACAGGTTATCCTTATACAATTGGTTTTCTTTTAGCCATTTTTAGTTTTGATATACTCGTGTTAGTTGATTGTGTTCCTCCCGTGGAACATGCGGGTGGGATTTTTTTATTTTTTATTTTACCTTTGATCATAGTTTTATCGAATTTTACTTACATCAAGGTATCTGTACAAGTTGATATTGCCTGTCGATGTATATTTTCTAAACTTACGCGCTAAAGCTTGTTTAGATTTTTATTTTTTTATATGCAAATTGTATATAATGATTTTATTTTATATAAATTAGGTAGGTTATTGTATTTATTTATATGTATGTATATGGTTTATATAGAGGAAGCTCCAGTTACAATGTTTCGTCTTCAGTGCTGTTTCCAACTTGTCGCTGAAACGAAAAGTAAAAGGTGATAGAGGATCGGGTCATGGTTTGAATGGAGTACAAGCGTTACCTTTATAGTGAACTTCTCTGTACATAGTGGGACATGCCTTGCCGTTCACTTTCGATGTTTTAAAGTCAATATTCGTGCGAACCGGCCGATGGAGCAACGGTTGCGGTGGTCTATAGTTATTACCCAGTGGAGCCTTTGGATGGTCTGGGGTACCCTGCATCAGGCGACGTAGGGCATGCAGCTGAAATTAGAAATAGAAATTCGTTATGACAAAATAATACAAATATAAATAAAAAAGATTTTGAGAGTTTTGGAAATGGGAAAGGTCTTAGCATGAAGCCTTGAGGTACACCACATTCCGGGATGGGCAAAGGCAAAGTTCTCGCAACCGTTCATGTTGTGCTTTAACATTTTTCGTACGAATGGAATGAACCTACAATTAACTGGCGACCTTGAACAAAGAATTGAGAAGCTTCTTCATGAAAAGTGGTCCTGCGGAAAACAGTGACAACCATCGTGATTGCTAAAAGACAATTCGAAGACACCTCGTGTAACATAATATAAAGAGAGTTATGACACACTCAAGGATGGTGCGAGTTAGTGGGACTCAACTTACATGAGCATGACAGTACCTTTAACTAGAAAAAGGCAACTTAGTTTGTGTGGGCGTCACAGCTCAGTGGGAAGGCTATTTTGGCAACACAATCTCGGCAGCGTAAGACAAACTACCAAGAATATCAACGAAGCTTCTCAAGCCGCCGTTCGAAGTTAGGCCCCATCCAGATACTGCGATTTCTCAGAGTCTGACTCTGTACTCTCCGTATGCCAATAGAATGAACATGGCATAAAACAAATACCAGCTTGACTGCTAATTCTTCCCATCATGCCTCTTCATTTGTACACAGTTCGGCTCTCATCAAATATTTATATGTCCACACATCAAGTTCATGTAATTGCTTCCGCGTCCTTGGACGCATTAACGTTCGTCCATGTCGACTAAAGTATACATTTTTTCGTTCTTCCCAAAGGGAGACACTAAACTTTCCCACTGATGATTAAGTCACACACTTGTGCTATGGAACCGACACTCATCCGGATGTGTCTGGAATTTGCGAAATCCTAGCAAACCTGTATCACAATCCCTTGTCATATGGTTGAAACTGTTTTTTTTTTATGCACCGACACAATGTACACATGAAACTCTGCCAACTTTCCGTCTTCTCTCACAGGGAATCGCACATCACTTTTACACATCCTGGAGCCCTTTATCCCTTCAAGTTCTCTCTGGTTCGTCGCGAAATTTGTGTCTTTTTTCTGTTTGCAGGACGACGACACATTTGTGTATCCTGAATAGATAATTTTGAAAAATTACGAAAGCCCCAGTCTCGCGAGAAGTTGCAAGCTGCCGCCGTGTCGTTACCGTCAACGTTCCAGTGAAGCTACCACCATCACCATCACCATCAGCAACACCAGCTGCAACAGAGGAATATAACTTCTTTCCGAGTCGGGACCGAGGGAATTGTCGTCCCATGTCCCCGCGTGGAATTATTTTAATTAAAATGGCGCGCTACGCCGTTTTTTTTTTTTTGTTCATTTTCCACGGCTAGTGCTACTGCTGCTGGCTGGTGGTATGATGTCGGCTGATGGTTATGCAGCCTTAGTAGACCATGCACCAAATGCAATTCCACCATCGTAACCACATGCAATAAACATAGCACCGAGAGTGAAAGCTCTACAAATGTTGAAATCCTTCTTTTCACTGGCGTATAGCTCCGGATAAGTGTCCTTTGGCGTTCACAATAAGTGCAAGAGGAAAAAAAAAATGGTAGAGCAACACAGCAGCTGTAAAAAATATTATGAAATTATTCTTGGTCCCACAGGACACACGGGAGCGTGCATACATCTCTGTCTGGAGATGGAAATTTCTTCTTATTTTTTTTAATCGGCTTGAGAGGAAATTACAAATATCACAGAAAGTTTGGTGAAATTACGCCGGCAAAAAGGATAATACGAGAGATTTGGGAAATGTGAATTGAAAAAGGATGGGAAGCAGGCGAAGGTATTGTTATGCCTGGGAATTGTTATCCTTTGCGGAAAATCTCTTTTAATGAAATAGAATTGTTATCTGCTGGATACTTAGATGTACCGAGGCAAATGCGGGTTTGGTCAATTTATCCTTTGACCTTGACCTGGAGTTAGGTTATCATAACATCAGTGTGCAGTGTGATGCAAATATTGAATAAATTTACTGGTGGGTCATGCGAGTGGACTGTATCGTCCAAGCTAAAATTTGTGTTTAATTCCCGCGATGGGTTAATGAGTAACTCTGGATGAATTGGTCCTAATTCTTATTTTACTGACTTGTTGAAGCTCTACTTATAGAACGTGTTTGCTGTAACATAAAGTCCTGGAAAATGAAACCATAAAGATCGGACAAAGAACGACTTCACTCATTACAAAAATTGTGGGATCCTTTCGTTATATGATAAGAATTCATAATCGTCGCTTAATGACGCACAAGGGATGTCAATAAAAAAGGGTTTTCTTGAACTATTGCCCTGCACAAGGCTGTTTCTCAAAAAAAAAAAAAAAAAATACAATTTCCTGATGGAGGTGAGTATGTTTTTGATTCAGTGCTTTGCAAACCGGGCTGAGAATGAAAGCATAGGTACATACCACTTTGTCCTTTTCTCCAAGGCACCATACCCGGGAACAGGTCGAAAGTGATACAAAGAGCAATGAAATCTCAGAGAATTCCAAAGAACGATTTGTCGCTGTTGAACACATGTGGCTTTGCGTTACAATTATCAACGATATCAAAGAAATGGCTACTCGTACTGAAGTTTAAAGGATATTGCTAAAATACTTATGTCCTGTTTTCCCTTGTGGGTCCTAGGGCTTCTACTACACTAAGCGCGTTTTCTGGCAATATGCCTTAGCTCTCTCAAATTCTTCCCCAATTGCCGAGACTCCTTCTCAACTGTTCTAGGAGTGGCATATCTATTGTCTTCAGTCTTATTGAAATGCCCTCTAATCTAATGATTACAGATCGATTTACTGTCAGTGTTCTCTATGTTTGGATAAAATCTCAACCATAAGCTGCTCAGTAATTTATAGGAATGAATCGGCATACAATTTCAGGTACAGAGATCGTGTCTTTGCTCAACCACATAGCAGTGTGCCCATTACAACAAAGTTCTCACTGGCAAAACCTGACTGTCAAAGAAAAAGGTAAAAGCATCACGTGGCATTGCCTTCCTCAGCTGAAAATTTTAGTAAGACTTCAGACTAAGGTTTTGTCAACTGTCGAAAGATCAAAGCCAATAAAATAGACTAGTGTCTTCTAATGGTAGATGAGGTACTAGATTTAACCGTTCAAAAATAAAAATAAATAACTTCCGGGACAGCCCCGGGTGGGTCAGGCGGTGATTCTCATGGACAACCATTCATTTTAGGCGTGTTACATTTTTTGCTCGAATGAATCTATTGTTGACTCTGAACGGGGAATTTCTATCTTTATGACAAAAGCTGATACCTGCGACTTCGTCTGCAAGGAAAGAAGTCCCATAATACCCTATGTCCTTCTCCGGGTTTCCAGACATTGATGAGTAAGTATAGGCTTTCAATTCATCGTATTTATTTTTCAAGACCTCCCTGTTAACAACATTCCTGGGTTTTCTCTCTGTGTGGAGGATGACCATGCTGTCAGGTAAACTGACTCTGGGCACTCAACATACAACTGGCTATGAATGAAACACTCACTTAGCAGCTCCCTGTGGTAGTCTGATGGGATGAGAGAAATATGGGGGATGAAGGCCTAATTGATCCCTGCGAAAATCTTGGCTTCAATGACGTTTTTCCTCTCTTCTTTACCTGAAGCCTGCTGCCATTCCACAGTTGGAGAGTTAAGAGGGTTTAGAGCCCCAACTCTGAGCTATAGGACGTGATGTGGTATTCCTGGTGGATCAAGAGCGTGCAAGAACTCTACAGGGTAATTTACCTACAGCATCCTTCATTTTCGTTACGGAGTCTACAGATTTATACTTCATATGGTTAGTTGGCACCTTCTCCATCAGAAAATTATTGATGGTTTTGGCTGAGTCGTTTGTTAGACTGATAACAGCTGTTTTCTTCAACCATGAAGCGCAATCCACTTCAACGTGATGAATGTTGGGGTAAATTATATGAGTCAAAGTAATCGGATCTCCAGTAACATCGCAAGGGTTACTCGGAATATTTGTTCTTCCCTCATTTTCCAAAATTTTTTCATCACCAATATCATGTAAGGAGTAAGTCCAATAATGAGTTAGAAATCACCTCTGCACTCAAGTCACATTGACACGCATGTTAACAGGAGGCATGAGGCCATTAGATGGATGATTTGAGGCTTTAACGTCCTCAGCACGTGGCCTCCGCGGCAATTTGTCTGAAGTCAAGAGCCAAAACTACTGTAACTCCACTGATAAGTTAATTGGGGCCCCTAATGCGCGTGCGTTAGGAGCGTTTTGATTTTGCCATGAGAAATGTAATTTCATTGTTTCATTTTGGTGCTGGGCGCCATCTCTCTATAGAAGGTTAAATCACATCACATTATCTTCAAACCAGCAAACCGGTATCAAAATATACTAATTGAAGTCTTTACACAGCGCAACTCAGGGTCAACTTATCATCTGAAATTCGCCGTTTCTGTGCTAAGGTCGCTCGCTCATTTGAATAAATAAAGGTGTGCTTAGCTCACACTATTTTCCGAAAATCTAAAAGAGAGACGTTGAAGAAGAAATCGAAAACCTTTCCATGAAGGCTATATAGAGCTCTTCCAATAATGTAAACAAAAACCTTAACAAGGCAGACAAATTAACCCTGTTTTCCTTTTTTTTTTTTCAACATTTCATACCCTCAGCAAGCTTCAAAATTTTTATCCAGCACTCCCCGCCACTTATTAAATCCACAATCCACCCAGTATTTATGGACAGCAAAAAGGATTACAGTTGCCTCCGTCCTAAGTTAATCATAAGTAGATCCTTGGCTCTGTTAAAATGAATCATCCACCCCACCTCAATGAGAAATGATTAAACTTCATAATGTGGCCAACGTACCATCTGGCTACATTAATTCACCGGAGCATGTACTTATACACCAACCTCCAGGTCGGCATTAATGACCCCAACAATACACAGACAGACGGATTGATGGATTGATGGAT
Organism: Matsumyia berberina; assembly: GCA_917880715.2. NCBI lineage: Eukaryota > Metazoa > Arthropoda > Insecta > Diptera > Syrphidae > Matsumyia > Matsumyia berberina. Next base: position 130,677,925 of record OU862871.1, on the reverse strand, counting down.
GCAACACTGCACGGTGTGCTGCACACTTCATGTCATTACCGTGCACTTTTAATTACAATTGTAAATTACATGCAACATTTCACGGGAGGCACGACGATGAAGCGACTGCATCATCGTTCAGCGTGACCTTTAATTAATGAAAAGCGTTGCGCCTACAGAAAAAAGGACGAATAAATACTCGATTATGCAACATCATCAACGGATGACTTGTTTCGCTGCGATGATATATGCACCGCCACCAGCGGCTGCTTCATGACCTAATGAGCGGTTTAATATTCAGCCAGGAAGACAGCGAACTCCTCTACCGAAAAATCAGCCAAAACGACGTTCTCTGCGGCACCTCAACGCATCCGCCAAGGCATTAATTACGCTCTCTCAACTATTTGCGCGAATTATTTATTCATAACCAGGACGAGGCTGGCGTTATTAGCCCCACTACGCTAAGACACGGATGGGAAGTGCCTCCACATGTGCGGCGGGTAGAGGTGGTTTCATTTTCAATTATTCCGATAAACTTTAAGTCGCCCGAAATGGAGCTTGAAGTTAAGTAGCCGGTGCCGCATCCAGGGCGTAGAACTCGAAGGAGAAGACAACCTCCAACTTTGTGTACGGAAGTGCATTCGACGCTGAGTCATGCATTCAGGACTCATCTTTTCATTGTGGCGGAAACATTTCCTGAACATAAACAAAACGCCGCCAGGGGTTGTAGACCTCCCCATCACCGTCGCTGAATGCTGCTGGAGACAGGCACTAAAAATAGCACGACAACGGGAGAACCAGCGTCAACAGCGACGGCCATACACAATTGTAATTATGAGCGTTGTCGTTGCCGAAGAATGGAAGGGAGTTGAAATGCTCCTGCTGTAACGCCTTATCGGTGTACAATGGTTATATGGTCGGTGGAGTACCTGCCAGATCTAGAATGACGTCTACCCTTTTCTGTACTCACCTGCTGTTTTGTGATGTAAATAGGTTTGTTGAGAACTATCCACGTGACTGTCTCATGGCAGGCTGGTGCCGTCGTTGAACCATCGTACGTCATGTAGTGATCGGTTTCTGGTAGGAGTCCTCGAATCGACAGACGCTTTATTAACGCTTCATCGCCACCGAATCGAATTCGCTCGAGTTGTTCGGTGAGTATTCGTAATTCGGCGTTTGAGAGGTCACCGAGCTAAAGAATAATAGGTGAGGGTGAGAGGTTATGGCTGTAGAACCGCAATGGGTGGTGGTGACTTACCTGCAAGAGAATTGCAACGCCAACGATACCCTGTGCCCGATTCAGTGCTTCCGAGAAGTTGGAGTACAGCTGGGAATTGTAGCCGAATATCTGGATCTGAAATTACAAAGAAAAGGAATGTTGGAATGCTGGAATATGTGAATGTACAAGGCAGTAGAGATGATTCTGTTAAGAAATGTAATTTTTGTGCTGAGACTCAAGATATTTCAAGAGAAACATAGGCGATGAGTGGAGGCTGTGAAGGGCAAAGCAGATGGATACCATAACTCGAAGATGATAGTTAGCATGGGAAACCGAAAACAGATTGTACTTAACCCGGGGAGAATGTGGTGAAAAAAAGTTACATTGACTATGTGGCTAGGTATGACATACCCACGTACAAAATTGTCTGTAAATGTTGTTACAATAAATATTAAAATTAAAAAATGGTATTTTATTGTAATAGGGTATGTAATAATTAATTGCAAATCAAACAAAAGTAGTATTTCAAGAATTTGTATACTAATACAGGGTTTTTCAATAAGAGCGCTACAAAAGTTTTTTTAAATAAAACAAAAACGGTTTTAGATATCAATGAACTTCTTTATTTCTGTGAAAGTACGTTCGATGCCATTATGTATGGAACTCGATTTCTTTTGCATAGCCACCACGGGCACGCTTGCAGAAGTCCAGACGCTGAACCCAATTTTCGACGGTTTTCAAGCATAAATCGGCCGATACTGCTGCAATTTCACGTTCGATATTCGTACGAAGTTCATCAATCGTCGCTGGCTTGTTGGCATAGACCATAGACACGACCGAGGCGGCCAAGCGACTGGACCATTTCGTGAGATAACACGTTCTCCAAACTTGGTTTCCAATAAATTGATTGTGACATTCGCTGTGTGGCTTGTGGCGCCGTCCTGTTGGAACCACATGTCCTCCAAGTCCATATCATCCATTTGGGGCCAAAAATATTCGGTTGTCATTGAACGGTAGCGATCCCCATTCACAGTAATGTGCTGGTCTTGATCATCACGGAAGAAGTACGGCCCAATGACGCCGCCGGCCCATAAACCACACCAAACCGTAATTTTTTCGGGATGCAATGATGACTCATGGAGTACGTGTGGATTGCTGTCTGACCAATACCGCATATTTTGTTTATTGACGAAGCCATCCAGCCAGAAATGAGCCTCATCGCTGAAGATGATTTTTCGATGAAAATCCGAATCATTTTCAAGTTGTTGCTCAGCCCAATTCACGAACATACGACGCTTCTGGTGGTCAAGCGGCTTCAGTTCTTGCGTCAATTTAATCTTGTAAGGATGTAGGCCAAGATCTTTTCGCAAAATTCGCCACAACGACGTCACAGAGATCCCCAACGCTTGAGAACGACGTGTGAGAGACACATTCGGGCTTTCTGCAACTGAAGCCTCAGCGGCAGCAATATTCTTGACACTACGGGCACTTCTTTGTCTCACTGGCACGGGAACATTTTGTACTGTGCCTGTGAATTCAAATTTTTCTACTAGACGCTCAATTGTTGATCTACTAGGACGATTATGACGACCATAAATTTGACGTAGCGCTCTTAACGTTGAGGCCACTGACTCCGAATTTCGGTAGTAAATTTCAATAATTTCGACTCGTTGTTGGCTCGTATATCTTTCCACCATGAAATGGCAAACCTTACTGAAGAGAAATGTCAAAAAACCGCAAGAAAAATATGGCGTCGTTTGCTGTCCCTGTCGCTCTACTTTTGTAGCGTTCCTATTGAAAAACCCTTTACTTGAAAAAAAGGAATTCACTTCACTTAAAAATACAGACATGTAAGTAACAAGGTGGGTATGTATACCCGGCCACACACTCGCCGGGTTAAGGACCACGACCATCCTATAGGCAGTGTAATCATAAGAAAAAAGTGTGTTTTGCCTTTTAAAGATTCTAAGTTCAAGCTGGGAGCAATTTAGGCTGATGGTGGGACTTTTTTTTTTAAAGAACCTGCTCTTATAGCTTACACTGCGACCTTCGAAGATCTATTGTGTCTCTGGTCTACTTAGACCAATAGCTCTACTACGTTCCTAATGAAGGTGAGTATGTCATTAGTAGCCGAGTTTCTAAACTCCGCTAACGAATAGAATTCCCTCTGAAGGATCCATCTACGCAGCCAGTACAGTGCCGGACGTTCAAAGAGAACGTGCTCAGAGGTTTCCTCCTCTTCCAAAAATAACCGACACTCTGTATCTGAACAAAGGTTTAGTTTGTTGAGATGATATCTTCGACAACAATGGCAGGTAAAGAAGCCTACCAGCTTCCCCATGTTGTTCCTACCAAAGTTTAGAATTTACTTGCCGGAAAAGAACTTATGGATTGCCTAACCCTGAGGACATTTTTCCAATAGACTAGGCGAATTTGGTGTTTCTAGGTCCTAGCTATGGTGGTAGCCCAATTAATGTGACAGAAGGGTTCCGATCCCAAGAGCGCGGAAGCCGAACCGGCTATAGCCAGCTCATCCGCAGTTTCATTGCCTACAATGCCCTGGTGGCCGGGCACTCAACTAAGCTTGACCTTCTTGTGTCTGGCAAGTGATTGTAGGGCATCGTAGCAGGACTTGACTGACATAGATTCTACGAACGTCAATGCTTTAAGCGCTGCCTGACTATTTGAATCGATATGTATTTTAGCGATGCGTATTTTTAAGATTTATCCTGCCGCAGATTTCAATAGCATAGATTTTAACTTGGAACACGCTGGGGCATATCCCCATTGTTACCGAGACTTTATTGTTAAGTCCAGAGACGTCAGCACCCACTCCAAAAGCCATTTTTGATCCGTCGGTAAACCATACCAAACATCCTGGGTCTGATACGGGTTCTCCATTAGGCCAGTCGATGCGGTCTAAAATGTCTACCTCAAATAGCCTTTCGAAACTGTACTCCCTGGTCAGAACGTCGGAGATAGTGCAGAAAATGTCCGTACTTGGAATTTAGTGAAGTAGTCTCAGATGACCCACAAGATTACCAGATTTATACTTGTGTTCTAGCTGCAGCTTTATAGCACAACGGGCAGCGGTCTTCCAAGTGAAGATATGTAGGGTTTTGAGTCCGATGACAGCCTCTTTGGCTAAAGTAGAGCAGGTACGCATAGCATAGCATAGACAGACAATTGATTCTAGCTTCATTGCCTTCGTTAGTTACTTTTGGCCACAAAACTCGTATTATGGGTCTAGCTATTGAAATGTACAACCAATGTAACATTTTGTGACTAGGACTTCAAGCTATGCCGTAGAGACGTCAAGAAGCGCACAAGGCTCTAGTGGCACGATCAATCGCGAACTTGATATCTGCATTCCAATTTAAGCGTCTGTCTTAGACAACGCCGAGGTACTTCACCTCGTTGGAATAGTCTACAGTGATGCTTTGACAATAATAGGTCCGAGATTGATAAATCTTCTTTTCGTAGAAGGCACTTGAACAGTCTTGATTGATGGAGAGTCATTCAATGTTGCACTATTCTCAAACATGTGGTAAAGCACTTTGCATGACGTTGGAGATCGTCATGTCATGCTTAACACTTATTATAATCGCTAGGTCGTCAGCATAACTAATAGCTGCGGCCCAATCTGTGAAGATGAACTAAAAATTGTCAGTGACTAAAGACCACAGTAGAGGAGAGACTGCGGTTGCAGACACTGACGCTCTTCCTGTAGAAGAAGTTATTATACGACTTTCCAACACAGCCTTTATCCATTGGTTTGCCGATAATCGATTGCCCTTGCTATTGAGTCATAGCTGGTGTTATCGAAAACGCCCTCGATGTCTAAAAGGGCACATAGGGCTATTTCTTTGGAGCGGTGTGCATTTTCTAGATGGGGAAGAGCACCCTCCGGGGATTTGCCTTTCCTGTACGCATATTGACTCGAGTGCAGAGGGGTTGCTATCTCTAGCCGGCCTTTGATATGGTCAATTATTATACGTAGTCTTTCCATAGTTTTGCAAGATAAAAAATGTTAGTCTGATAGGTCTGTAAGATTTAGGCAGCTCGCCTGGCCTTTTCCCTAGTTTGCGAATGAAAATTACATTTAGCTGTCTCCAAGTCAATGTTGGGACTTATTACAGGCCGCATTACCCTTAACAAATACATGTATAGATTGACATTTCCCAACACAACGATTTGTAGGAACTGCAAGAATGAAGATGGAGACCTTGAAAACTTCCTATGACACTGCTCAGACTTAGCGAGAATGCAACAGAAGACCCTGGGGTTCATGTGTATATCTGACTTCAAGCCCCTCATGGATAAAACAATCGGTGAAATCCTGGCTTTCACTAAGGAAACAGGAAGATCTGCCTCAAATGTCAACTCCATAATATTTCCCAGTTTTGAAGGGCACTTCGTCTCAAGTGACATGATCACTTTATAGTTCATCTATGTATGTAGTTATATACTCTGGATTAAATTATAACAGATTAAGGTGTAGGACAGCTCTTGGGCACCTTAGGCTCTGCGTGTTCTTTAGAAGCCTACTGTGTTACCAATTTGTATCTGTCTGACTTCGGAGGTCATTTGGTCATTTTCTTAAAATTCAAGAAGCTTTGTGTGTTGAAGCAATCTTAAGCACTCTATGTAGGACCCGGCTGTAAAAGTGATTTGGTCACATTCTCAAATTGGGTGTCATCAATTCGGCTCTTGGTAACAATGAGAAGTGCGTCATTCGAGGCACCCTCCAAGGTGTGTTCCCGTCAATTTGGCTTCTAGGAAGAGATGAAGTCGACAAAGTAGCACCAGGCAAGTTCCTACGCTGCACATGAGCGTAGGAACCATATTTATCGCTATCGAAGGTTTCGGCTAAAAACGACGCTTTTGAGTTATTCCCTTTTCACGCACACCTTGCATTCCAATAATTAAACTTTCATTTCTCATTTCATCACCATCCACGAACTCAATTTTCAACGCCCACCGTTAAAGTGCCAGCGATTGCAATTTAAAACACTAAATGCACTTTGCAACTTCCAGTCGAAATTTTAGCCCCGAGCTCATCACAGTCGCTAACGTGTGAAGTGATGATCATCTGAGTCGTTGATGAGTGTCAAAAGTGATGCCTACCTACAGACCGTCGAATCAGCCAACCCAATCAAATCGATGCCCCTGGTGGTGGTCCCATAACGCTCCGCCAACTCAAATGACTGCTAGCCAATCCATAATTGCGTATAGTTTCCAATCGAATATCGGACTCCATTCATGCGCTACTAATTGTCCGTCATTTGGAGACGAGAAGGAGCAACCTGACTGCTGTTCCTGCTGCTCCAATCAATTTCCCCAGAGCATCGTGACGTGTTTTCGAAAATTCGTTACACACCGCCTGGGTGTGGTGTACGCTTCGGACCCTTCTTCCGCCGCATCCTTCGATTTGACCATTTCAAAGGACAGATTGCATTATGCTTAGCAAATACATGTTCGTACACCCAACACTCACAGAGGCTGCTGCTCGATTCGTCGTAACAAATCGGTGGCAATTTGCAGGACAATTAATTTGTGTTTTGTTGTCCTGCTTCCCTGTGTGTGTGTGTGTGTGCTCTGCTGCGTGATCTGTGAGTATCTAGGGAGCAGTGAAACCAGGAGCAGCTGCCTATTCACCCGAGAGTGTTACGATTGCTATTTGCTGCTGAGACATAAAGCCCCTAATCCTGTGCAAATACGAACAGTGCTGTTTGCAGTTGCTCCATGTTTCATCATTATGGGGAGCAAGTGTATGCCGTGTATACTGGAAGGGACAGGACTTATAGACTGGTGCACAAAATAATTGATAGGATTAGGCAACTATAGACTTTGTGGAGATCCTTTGTTCGGGTCATTGTGGTATAATTTTGAAATGTGATTCTATCTAGTCAAAATTGAATGAAACAGTAGTTTTGAAGTATAATCCTTTTGTATGAGAGTCCTTGAGATTGATACGTATGCATGTGTGTGCCAAATCATTTGGGGTATAAGTTGAGCAGTCTATTGCACTAAATAGCTTTGTGGCAGCATTTCAAGAAGACTGTTCCTGAAATCAGAGAAGGATCACAGATCGGGTTCAGAGAGGAGTTTGACATAAAATAATTAAACTGAACAGCACTACCTAGGATTTTAGACTCCGTAACAGATTTCACTGTTTGAATCCAGCCTCAGGCTTCTTAAGCTTAAGCTCTGCCTCGATAATAACATTGAATCTTAAGTATTCATAACCGAGTTAACAGCTTTGGAAGGTGACCTTTGGAAATTAATGCTAAAAAATGGAAAATTCTTTGCCAAAAGCACGGACAGGGTAAAGAAAAGCGACAGCAATAGTTACGATAGTAGGATTTCTAAAAATGCGTCAACTGTGATAAAAGTAGAAGAACCCACTCAATATAATTCCGCCAACAGTGGGAACTGAATTGACTGCTGTCGAGTGAAGTGCGAGGAACCTTTCCAGCGTGACAAAAGAAAGAGCTGATTTGTAAGTTTCCGAGAGCTGCAGTTGGAGTAGGTTGAGGAAAGAAGTAGGACAAAGAAGTCGATTTTAACTTAGGTGGAAGAAAAATAACTAAAATGGTTCGGCCGCAGACAACAAATCTCAAGGATACCCGAACAAATTCGCGAATGGAAACTAACTGATCGAACTAGCAGTGACTAGAGCTGCTCAATTGGCGTCAATTCTCACGGTATCACGGGAGGATATCACGATCTTCATAGACAGCCAGGCCGCTATAAAAGCAGTAGCTGCTACTCAAATTACATCCAAACTTATAGAATGCTATCGCGAAGAGCTGTTCTTGGCACGCAACATAATGTGAAACTCTACTAGGTCCCCGGCCACAGTGGTGTACTAGGAAACGGGGCTGCTGACAAACTGGCAAGGAAGGGGTTTGCCCTAGAACCAGAAATAAGGTTAAGATCCTTAACTGAGAATCTGTACCATCTGCAAAATTTCCAGAAGGCTATGGTCAGAATATAATAAAGCCAGAATGACCAAGCTCCTACATATGGACAGGAAATGCCTGTCATTACTGGAAGGATTAAGTTTGCAAGGACATCCAAGTGGCTGTTATCACGCAAAAGGAAGTAGCCGGTAAAATATGTACATGGGTACCACAACGGGTTTACATAGACCTTAGTAAGATGAAGAGGGTTTCATCATCTTCATCGGCTCGCTAATCTAACTGATCCAACAAGGAGGCTACGAGTCACGAAGCACGTGTCCAAACAGGACACACAAAGAAAAAGTCGATCGTGGAAATGAAGAGGATCAATCTGAGCAGAACAAATGGAGATACTGGACACCCCGAGTCAAGAAGTTAAAAAGGGAATGGTTGCAGGTGAAACTTTAATGGGTCAATTAGAGCTCTCTTATCCCCGAAACAGTTTACTGACATCGATATTCACAGGGCATTGTCCTAAGATTTCAATTGAGGTTCCAGCTTGAAATTTGTGTTATTGGGGTAACTGCTGGTTTAAGAACTACAAAGAATTTGGAGAGGAATAGTAGTAGGTTTCTGTTTGAATAATTTTGCCTCTGTTTGTTGAGTGGCCAACAAAATTCACATCATTGTCTCCGATCATACAAAGCAAAACAAATAAATTTAAACGAAATCCTCAAACCTACCAGCAAACGATTCCCATCACTCCTTAAGCTTTTCCTCCCACACACGAGTTTGTAACACATTTTCACAAGCAATTAACCTCGGCGAAATGATTCATTTGTGTCAGGAACACATGCTATACCGTCGTGACGTATTCCATTTTTCATAAACGTACTCTGTGTGATACCGTTAAATGACGTTTATAACCCAATTCCTTTCAAAAACCAGAAAACATTCAATCACATCTCACCGCTGCGCTCGTACGCAGACAATGAAAACAGCTGGAGAAGGAAAGAATCCACCCAAACAAAGGTACCCCAAAAAAAGAACCATGTACTCAGTAACAATTCGGTGGTTTATCGCATGTAAAATGTAAAAAATGTCATCAACACACAAGTATCCCAATTGAGGATTCGCCTTTTATTCTTATGCAACGAAGGAGAAACGGAAGAAGGATATCCTCTGAAAGCGATTCGCTTTCTTTTTTTTTTCGGTGGTGAAAATTAATTGAAATTTCCTAACAGATTTCTGACTGCCGCAGACAATTATTCGTCCTCAAAACTGACACCAGGAATGCCAGCAATTTATTCACATGACCAATGTCGTTGCTCGCCGTCTCTACCCTTATCCATCCTATTCGGGATGCCGAAGACTGATTGCAGGAAGACACATTTCTCGACGAGCGCCAATGAATTCCGAATGAGAGGGATCTTCTTGTCCTTTTTCCCTAAATTTGACCTCATGATTAATTAAGCAGACGCACCGAGTGAATTAATTTGTGTCCTCCGAAAAGGGATAAATCGATCCTTGTCCCCCTTCCGGGTTATCGATTAAGAGTTCATTTACTCTTTAATACGTTTAAGCTGTGAGGGACAGTGGACCACGATGAAATTTGCAAAACATATGGCATGTCCTTCATCTAGATCGACCCAATTTCTTCTCTTCGTGTTCATGTACAGAAAAGGACAAATTGTCAGTCATGTGACGTTGAAACCGTAAACACAGTCCAACTACAAGTTCTACAGGATTCTGCATTTTTTTTTTTTTTCATTTCCTTACACACACACACAGGTAGTACTAACCTCAGCTGGAAACGTGTATCCTTCCACACTATGCTCCGATCCGAATTGGTCATGCAAACCGTAGTGTATGTGAATCTCATGGAATCGATATCGATACGATAGCGGACCACCGGTTATGTTGACTGGCATTTGTGAGCCATCGTAGTTCGCTACGGTTTCGTTGCCCGCCGTAAAGATGACACTATGTCCGGTGTTTGCTATTAAACCACTTATCTGTGAAAAAAAAACCCCCGATGAGTATTAAATTTAAAGGATTTTATTGAAAAGTTGTACTTACTCTATGCTTATCGACGTGTAACGGCCTTAAATTAGGATCGAAGAGTAATCGTTGAGGCTCAAGATTGACTGGAGATTGTCTGCGTCCTTTGTTGCAAAGTGACCATTCTGGATTGATTAGACCCCAAAATGCTGGACCTGCAATGAAATATAAGTTTGAAGATGTCAAGGTAGAGTTTGTTTAGATGTCAATTAAGGTATGTATGAGGCATTCTGTTTCCTATGGTGCATGGTGGTTGACTCTCTATTGCATACTCTCAATTCTTCTAACGTCTACGCCCAGGCATATGCCGATGATGTTGCCATACTTTCTGTCGGGTCACTCTTTAACACTAGGAGTGGGTTTTCGGTCTATGCTCTGAAAACTGCGGTTGTCCTCTTTAAGAGAAGGAGAGTTGTGACCGGTCTGACTCAGCCATTGCCAAAGAGCGTCAATATCCAGATCCGCAATGAAGCCAAATATCAAGAAGTTATCCTGGATAAAAAAAATGTCTTGGGGCAAAGTATGTTAAATCGAAGAGGTCCAAGACGCTCTCTGTTTTCTGCCAGTGTACGGGTGCTTTTCGCAATACAGGGGGTTTTCACCGAAAAAGTTCTTATGGATCTATACGGATTTGATTTGATTTGGAATCAAATGCTCTGATTGATCCAGCTTCCCTTCATACTTATATCATGGGCTGTACTATCAAAGCAATCTATCGTGTTACACGAGGCGGCTTTTGATATCATCCGCACTGGAGTTTTGATGACCTTTCGCGACACTTAGCCTACGACCCTAGTTTCATTGATATGCCGTCTGATGCAATGACACCAGAACTTTGGCGGCTATGCAAATTTAAAGTCAACTTTCCTTGCCTTCAGGGCCGGCTTCGGCCAGAGCCTGAGCCTGGATAGAGCTGCCGTCGTATTTTCACGGATGACTCCAAACCAGTCATGTGTCCGGTGGTGGTGTCCTCGACTTCACTAACCGTTGGGCAAGCTGTTTTCCAAGAAGGTGCCTTTGCTAACTTGATGGCCACGGACTATATTGTTAAGAATATGTGGAAGGGTCGGAGTACATCTGCATCTGTACTGATATCCAGGTTGCGCTCAAGGCCTTGTTCAACGCTTTAACTATTTCCGGTCACAAGACTGAAGATTTTGACTCTGTGTGGATCCCAGGTAATACTGGAATCTCCAAAAGTCGAGTAAATTCCAGTAAAATGGGTAAATACTAGGTCCTGCTTTCCGGTAGTATAATGGACCACTTGTGTTTCCAAACCCGAAAAAAAGGTATCTATGCAGAAATGTCGAAAAATTGTGAAGTAAAACCCCGATATAATCTTGTGAATATGCACTGCAATCGTCTAACCTCCACTCACATACTGATGGCAACTGGTGTTATCAGTGTTATCAAGAGAACTAAGCTAGAGGCGGTACTCAAGGCAATACTCAGTCTTCACCTATAAGACCTTTTCATACAGAAGACTGCGACTACAATTGTCGTGGAAATAACTAAAGTTACATGCAGACTTTCTTAGAATTTACAAAACCTTTGTGCAACTTGTTTCAAAGAAGGAAGACAGATAGCCAAGTTTAAAATATGGACATTGGCGAAGGCCCAGGTACTTTTTTCAAATCAATCAGAATTTCAGACTAAAGTATTGTTTTGCAAGTGGAGGTCTATGGAGGAGGGACATATGAACAAGTGTTAACATGTGACATAAATTCAAGACTTATGAAGCGTTGCCGAGAAGAAATTCAAATTCTTAAAATGGTCATATTACCCATGATGCCTCTATACTGGACGAAGGACTAAAAGATTACTCAAATAAAGTCCCGTTTTGAAAATTTAAGTCGCTTGACGAAGCAGAGTTGACTTACTTCAGTTCTGCGAAACCATATTAACATGATCTTTGCAGGAACAATATCGATGCAGAGATTCAAGAGGATGACAACTTTTCCACTGCCCTCCAGCCTTTAGTAGCTTAGACACGCAGTTTCTGGTCCCTATTCAAAATACAATGGTCCCTAGCCAAAATGTTTGTCAATATCAGTGGTTACTAACCGGTGCGGCATGCCTTCCAGGCGAGGCATGGGGACTTAGGACAGGACACAATTTAAATTGTGAATTTTTGATGCCAAGAATGCAAGCGGAAATGTTGAAGGCAGATGGGTAGATTTGTTGAAAACAGTTTTTTCTGCGTAAAGACTCGCACTGTGTTCTATCTGTTCTAGAACGCGATTGAAGATATCACATTTCTTTTTTGAAGCCATCGCCTTGCAGAGCTTAATACGATGAGCAGATACACATGTATATACAGCTTTGACTTCGACGAAATTCTGGTAAGCTTCGACTTGAAGTTCGTTGATCTTTTACAGGATTCACCTCGGTCTGAAGATTTGGTTTACCGTCGAACTGCAGGCTTTTAGCCGCATTGTTATTTGCCGGTTAATGTGTTGCAGCAGATGTTAAGCCGCTCACACAGTACGTTGGATATAATTCTGTATGCGACATTCATCAAGGATATGCCTTGATAGATCTTGCAAGACATGTAGAAGGGCCCGATAATTAATTTATCGTAATAAGGGTACAGTCGAAGTCTGCAAAGATCAAGGCTCAACGAGAATCCTCTCACCGATATTGTTCTTAAAGTGAATCGTGTTCGAAAAGTGAATTGGACTGGACACAAACTCAAACACCTCGACTACCCTGATGACGTTTGTTTACAATTACATAGATAAAGGACTTCCACGTAGAGAGAAAAGCAAATATTAAGCAGCTGAGGATCAACGCCGCCAATTACAGAGGCAATTCCTGAAACTTTTCGCAAAAAACCGATTAGCCCCTATCAGTGTGGTTTCAGGTCAGAAAAGTTAAGAATTGGTCAAATGTTTGTGCATCAGCTAATCCTAAAGAAAGTCCCTGAAGCTCAACTCAATCCGGAATTTGGCGTCCCTCCTAAACCCTTCTGTCTTTACAGGATGATCATAAAGAATGATCGCTGCGCCATTAAACCCAGTAACGATCTCACCGAAATCTTTTATTTAAAAAAACTATTTAGTCCAGGTGGCCGCTTTTCATGTGACTCTTGAACGTGGTTTTTGGAAGAATTGTGAGAAACTCCAAAGCCAACAACAGCTTTCTTTCTAAAAACCTGTGCAACTACAGTCAAAATTGCTTACAAGACATCGGTTATAACAACCAAATTCATCCGTCCTTTAAAGGTCGTCATAACCGATTTTCACTGTACTTGCTTGCATATTGATATCTTCGACAGAATTCAGCGAAGTGCATTCAGAAGTAAAGCGAGAGTTTAGTGGTGACGGAGGGCAAAACCAAATATTTGCTGTCAAAAAGAAGAGACACAAAATATCGGAGGATCGAATGGAAGCTGGCAGAAGACGCATAGATTCTTTGAAAGACTTGTAAGGAACGTTTCCTGGTCGTTTTGATAAATAAAAATCTACGTTTGGTTTTGGTCTCTCTTGCGTGGACGGATTATGGAGCCAGAAGTCCAACGACGAATTAAACGAACCTTACAGCGACATCGACATAACTGTGAATTGGACATCTGAGATTTAAGATGAATGATTGCCAATGCTCCTACTCGATGAGTCTACAAATACTAACTCGTCCCGGCAACGCAGTAGGGGGAGACCTCGTCTAAGGTAGCAAGTACAAGTAGATGGAAACCTCAACCAACATGGAGTGCGCAACTGGAGGCAATTAACAAAGAACCAGGCTATCTGGAGATGGTTTTTTGTTGAGGCCGTTATTCAGGTCGAATTATAGTTAAGTTAAGATTATGGCGAATGCAAGGAATCTGGTCAATATGCATAAACGTGTCCAATGGACCTATCGTTTGTAGGTAGAGGTTCATAGTAAGCCTTCACCGCAGCTTAACCAGTTATCGACATTTTCAAGAATTTTATAATGTCTTCGAGGATAAGTAAGGACGATTCGGGTACGAGGCAGGGAGCTAAGTATTTCAAGTAAATTGTGTTTTTAGCACTCGGTGGTTTTTACAAAGTGTATATCCGTTCTCTCTCTTCTCTCAAAGTTTGCCTTTCATGTTTCAAGGAAACCCACCGCACTCCCAAAAAAAATATCACCCCCACTTCAAATACAGCTTCGCTTTAGTTATTTATGAGTCCTTTGTTCCCCTTTTTGTCGCAACGAGCTTTGTTTGTATCATCTTTGACGATAACAGGACTCTCCCGACTAGAACTTCGATGAAACTTTTCCGTTTATTGACTTACATCTCTCGACAAACTATGAAGTGTTGACAGTTTTTTTTTGTTCTCCCTTTACGACACCAACTCACTCATGTTAGCATAGTTGTCAGAAAAAGGATTCAAACAAGGCAAAGGGAAATCCCAATAATAGGATAATAGTCATCTTGTCAACATACCACCGACACAAAATAGTCCTTCTCGTCAGATAAACTGATACGGCACGTACTCAATCGACCAGTTTCAATACAAACCAACCATTGAACCCACAAGATAACCAAATTGCGGATGCTTTTCGATCTCGACCCCATTTACTTTAAAATTGATACCCGCCCTTGTTCAACTCATCAAAGAAAAGAAAATAGGATTGAAGTCTTAAGCAAAAGAGTTCCCCTCATTGAGTGGAGGGAGGGTTGATAGTTGACGCGTAATCACTGTGTGATACACGATAAAAGTCATTAAAAAGTGTACTGGTAGGGCGATAGGGCGATAGGGCGGCTCCCTCCGCCCACCCTTAAATGCACTTAAGCATGTTGTTGCAATAGTTCGTGCTATCGCGTCTCCTGCATCCATCCATTGTGCTGAGAACAACACTCGGTTGGAAAAAAATAAAATACTCATTCCCTTCATCACAACCAAGTGGATGCACGCTGAGTAGATGTTGTGCTACGAAACACAAAGGTGCTCTCTCCCTCAAGTAGTCCTTTTCTTCGCCTGCATCTTCTTCCGTCTCAGGGCAATAACAAACGACTCTCGCGCGCTAGATAGATTGTGTGCAAATGGGTGTACGGCTAATCGCAAAAGGTACAAGATTTTTACGGTGCGCTTCCTTCCTCCCCACGACAAACACACAGCCAAGCGAGATCACAGCAGCAGTAGAAAAAAAAAGGACTCACAACGGATTGGAAAAGAAAAAGGAGCCAAAATTCATTCGACGTGAATCTTCTTTCTTTTTAAAATGCCACAGCCAGACTCACACACAGATACACAGACAGCTTCTTAAGGAAAGAATCCTTCCGCCTTTGAAGAATAATGTTCTGTATTACCTTTCGGAAGACAAGTGAGCGATTTATTTGACACTCGTGCACAAGGATTCACAACGACTAAGCTGCAGTACGAGTTATATTAGTACTCACCTGAAATTCCATCATAGGTCCACCATTCCTCCCAGCTGACGGCAAACAGAACTGCAAAAGAGAAGATCAGAGGAAAAAAAATTTTTTAGAAAATGTGTTTTCCCACAGAAGAAAAAAGGACGATGGAAGTGGTGAAGGGCGGAAAAATGCCCAAATAGTAATTTCGGCTTTCATTTATAACCACCGGTACCGGCACCGCGTGGTGGAGGCACTCTGCGCGTCGTCCTCTTCCGAATACACACATCCATTAATTTTAATCATGAACCATGACTTTGCCTTAGGCACACACACACACATACCGTTTCTCCGGTGGAAGATGATTCTAAAGAAACGGCTCCAGCTATGATTACAACAATGGCCCTTAGATCCAAGTGGAAAGTTTTGGGGGAAAAAGCCACTTTACTGGCACTTTCAGTGCGACCACGACCATTATTAGCCAGACTTGGTCGGTTCGGTGTAATGTTATTAATGACACGGTGAAGCTGCGAATGACTCTAACTCTAAACTTCTTTACGGGCGAGGGGTGGTAACAACAATAATGGCCGTGGAAAAGTTCCCCACGTTCTTTCTTTTTCCCTGAAAACACCTTGCATGACTTTTAAAGTGGAGTTCTCAATTAAGGGAAACCTCATGGAGCACTCTCGCTCTCTTGAGGCATACTACCCCTTCCCTGATGTTAGTTCTTGTTTTTTTTGCCCCATAGAAGTTTGTCTTTGTTTGCGTACCTACAACATGTCGTCGGCGATGGTGGTGATGGTGGGCAAGGCCAAAGGTGAGTGAGCGAGTTATGCGGGCGGAAGAATGCAGTTTGAAATGAGAATAGCATGAGCACCCTGGAGGAATCATTGCACCCGGCGTTAGATGGTTGCCATGACTATGACTGTTACTGTGACGATGAATTTCAACCCCCTGATTCATGCATGGGACGAATACATACACAAGTAAGGTTGACAGTCATTCAGACGGAAAGCAATTGGAAACTGAGCTGAGGCGAAGAACCGCAGTAATACAGTCGACTTGACATTGATTTGTTAGGGAATATGTTCCCAGTAGCGGCGGATCCAGACAATCACGTAAAGAAGGGAATGCCGTTGCAGATTTGTAAAGTAAAATGAAATTGTGCAAAGCTTTAATCAAACGTGAAACGTCTTTGGAAGGAAGTGGAGAAAACTTAGATTCCTTTGGAAGGAATAGGCGAAGTCAGAGCCAAGTGACATGACAAATTTAGCTATCGATGTGTACTAGACACTTTTTAATGGAAAAACTCTTAACTTAACTCCTTTTGTTTTTTTAGTTAATAAACCGTGCCTATACCGTGTAAAATCGTCCTAATAGCCCCACCATTTCCGGTATGAACTTAGTAGTTAGTTAGTTAGAAGTGGTCCTCAAATAAAATTTGCACTTAGACCAGAAAGTATCCATTGTGATACCACTGAGTACAGGGGTATGCCCTGCTTACTCCTGAAACCATTTAGATTTTCTAACCTAGCTGTTCAGATCAGCAATGCTGGGGTAGCTCATATCTTTAAGATCGTTATATGAGTATTGGCCTAGGGTGGCTTTCCTGATGTGTGCCAGGGCGGGACACGTGTAGAAGAAGTGTGCAGTGGACTTATCCTCCTCCTCGTCTCTGCAGCCCCTGTAGAAATCATTACATGCTATATCCAGGCATTGAGCATGCCTATCTAGGACAGGGCAGTGCCCCGTGAGTTTTGAATGTTAGTCTCAGGACAAGATCAGCCTAGCATTGTTGCAATTATCGAGATGTTGCCATCAACGATTTGCTTTCGACAGAGCGTCGGTGTGAGTCAAGTGTTTAACAACGACAAGGGCGCTTTGACATGGTCGAGCTTCCTGCCGTTAGTACATTGAGACCCTAGTCTAGCTAATTCGTCAGCCGCATGGTTCCCTTAAATGTCGCAGTAACCAGGGACCCAACTAAGTGTGACGTTATACTGACTAGCGATCTAGTTAAGAGACTCACGGCAGTCCGTCACTGCCGTAGATTTTATTGTGTTGGATATGAGGGACCTGATTGCAGCCTGGCTGTCGATGTTAATCGTGCGTGATATTGGGTTAGCGTTCAGCCAAATTGCGGTTTGATTTATAGCTGTGACTTCGCCTTGGGAAACTCTGCAGTGGTTGGGGAGACTGACGGAGTGGTGGATGTCCAGGTCTTCTGAAAAGCCACCGACACCGACTCCTTCGGTAGCTTGTGCTTATAGCACTCGTTAAAGTTGCTTTCGGTGGACAGCGTGTCTGTTGATTTGGAAAGGCTGCGGTGAGTTTATAGGATTCTGGTATGTTCCACATTTTTCTCACACCATTGGTGGGTATCTCTCAGTCTTAGGGACACGTTAGTGGCCTGCTGCATACCATAGATATCTATTGGCAACAAGTGGAGGATGGAGGACTTAGAACTTAGTAAGTGACCACAATTGTTAAGGGAAAAAACGCCCCGAGTTACCTAATTTTCTCCTCTTCTAGATAAAACCGGAACTCAATGTATATTTGACCCCAAGCTAACGAAACCAACAGATTTAGTTTGGATTAGGTGAATTTGGTGCTCCAAGCCAGAAAAAATTTCATAAAATTCGTGAACTCAAATCGAATAAGTCGAGGAGCATCGGATCATTTAGAAATAATCATAAAATGTTAAAAACGCAATCAAGGAACACATACATACTCACTTTCGAACGTGGAGTTTTCACCTCAATCCTTTCAGTTGCATAAAAATGACCTTAGTTCATCTGACTTCACTTTCAGACTTTGAACGTGGCATTTTCCAATGGATTCTTCCAGTTTTATGAGAATGCGCCCCTTTTCGAGAATCGTTAAATCTAAAAATGATGGCGTATGTTCAAACCCAGTTTTCAGGTGTTCTAAACTATAAATTACACGTATTTGTCGGTTGAACGTATTCGGAAGTACTCGGAAGTACATACAGGGTTTTTCAATAAGAGCGCTACAAAAGTTTTTTTAAATAAAACAAAAACGGTTTTGGATATCAATGAAATTCTTTATTCCTGTGAAAGTACGTTCGATGCCATTATGTATGGAACTCGATTTCTTTTGCATGGCCACCACGGGCACGCTTGCAGAAGTCCAGACGCTGAACCCAATTTTCGACGGTTTTCAAGCATAAATCGGCCGATACTGCTGCAATTTCACGTTCGATATTCGTACGAAGTTCATCAATCGTCGCTGGCTTGTTGGCATAGACCATAGACTTGACGTAGCCCCACAGGAAATAGTCTAACGGCGTCAAATCGCACGACCGAGGCGGCCAAGCGACTGGACCATTTCGTGAGATAACACGTTCTCCAAACTTGGTTTCCAATAAATTGATTGTGACATTCGCTGTGTGGCTTGTGGCGTCGTCCTGTTGGAACCACATGTCCTCCAAGTCCATATCATCCAATTGGGGCCAAAAATATTCGGTTATCATTGAACGGTAGCGATCCCCATTCACAGTAACGTGCCGGTCTTGATCATCACGGAAGAAGTACGGCCCAATGACGCCGCCGGCCCATAAACCACACCAGACCGTAATTTTTTCGGGATGCAATGATGACTCATGGAATACGTGTGGATTGCTGCCTGACCAATACCGCATATTTTGTTTATTGACGAAGCCATCCAGCCAGAAATGAGCCTCATCGCTGAAGATGATTTTTCGATGAAAATCCGAATCATTTTCAAGTTGTTGCTCAGCCCAATTCACGAACATACGACGCTTCTGGTGGTCAAGCGGCTTCAGTTCTTGCGTCAATTTAATCTTATAAGGATGTAGGCCAAGATCTTTTCGCAAAATTCGCCACAACGACGTCACAGAGATCCCCAACGCTTGAGAACGACGTGTGAGAGACACATTCGGGCTTTCTGCAACTGAAGCCTCAGCGGCAGCAATATTCTCGACACTACGGGCACTTCTTTGTCTCACTGGCACGGGAACATTTTATACTGTGCCTGTGGATTCAAATTTTTCCACTAGACGCTCAATTGTTGATCTACTAGGACGATTATGACGACCATAAATTGGACGTAGCGCTCTTAACGTTGAGGCCACTGACTCCGAATTTCGGTAGTAAATTTTAATAATTTCGACTCGTTGTTGGCTCGTATATCTTTCCATCATGAAATGGCAAACCTTACTGAAGAGAAATGTCAAAAAACCGCAAGAAAAATATGGCGTCGTTTGCTGTCCCTGTCGCTCTACTTTTGTAGAGTCCCTATTGAAAAACCCTTTACATGGCACATCAAGACCAGATATAGCCATTACCATGGGCCACTGGCCCGTTGGAGACTGGTATTCCTCACAACCACTTCTGCAGAAGCTGCAAGGACATTAATGAGAAATAATCTCTACTTCATATCATCTGCAGGTATCCGGTATCCCTGGCGAGGGCCAGACAGCGTTCTTTGGGCAAACAGTTCTTCGTGGACATCGGCGAGATAGCTAAAAAAAAGTTTGGGTTAACAAATTCTATTGTTTGACGTTTGACAAGTCCAAGTGCTGAATAAGCTGTGCTGATGATGCTATGTAAGAACGGAAATTAAATTCTCGCAGATGATGTCCAGAACACACATTGAGGTCAATTGTACAAATTCAGATCAGCGGCCCTAAGTGGCTACCGTGTGGTACTGCTGCGTTGACCTTTATTGCGTTTAAGATGTAATATCTAAAAATAACTCTCTACTGTTGATCTTTTACTTGGTCCATATAATAAACATGGACGGAAATTCAAAGGCTTTACATTTATCCAGCACGATCTGATGAGAGATTTTATCACACGAACTCGCCAGACGTTGTCGTTCCAGAAAGCTTGGCTTAAGAAATCAGCGAAGAGTTTGTAAAGTGTTTGACGGTTAGCGAACAATTACTGAAAGCTTTAAAATTGTTTTAATCAACCAGAAGAAGAGATAAGAGTTTTTTAAAGCAAAGAGGACCGATGTAAGAAAACGGTGCAAAAGATGGACGATGTCGTACCGCAGCGTTTTCAATTATACGCGGAACACCTGCTACCTGTGGTCGCCTTGGCTCCGTGGTTAGTGCGTTGCACTGCTGTGCGAGCGGGTCGGGTTCAAGTCCAAGCTATATCAACCGAACATTTATCGCGGCACCACCTCTCGTCGGGGAATGACAAGCCTCCAGGAGTATCATTGTCATGAAAGAGATTCTCAATTCGCTGTTTGTAGTCGGCAGTAAATGGTAGGACCCTTCCATTCCTGCAAAAAGTGTAATACGCACAACATGAATGGTTGCGAGAAGCTAGGCCTTGGCTCATCCCGAACTGTCGCGCCAGATGTTGCTTTTTTTATCCTCGTGCTTTTCGATTGACGAGTTTTTCTGTTGTCTTTGCCGAATTTCTCGCCTTGTGGAAGTTGAACAAAACCAGAACACTACGATGAATGTGTGCCTTTGTGCATTCCTTCTTCTAATTTTATACTAGTTTAATTTTTGAGAATGCCATCCTTTTAAAACCATTTCTCTAACTTCACTGGTTTCCTCTGCATTAGGAATAGGGGTGACAGTGCCTGATCTCAACAAGGATTAATATGTCCAACGCGTGAGCCACTAGTTGTTTCTAAATTAAGCTCGAGAGATTCGAAGAACTTTTAAGAGTCCTCGCGCCTCAATTAACAGCCGTTTTTTCAGTCTTTTTTTTTTCTAAAATGTACCAACTTTGGTAAATCTTAAGATAAATACTCTGAAAGACAGGACAGTTTTCAACGCCAATCGGAAGGAATTGATTTGCCTTTTCTGAAGGTTGTGATTCTTGTTACTTCAATGGTTTCGATAGCATTGAGGTGATAACTCTTCACAAAGAATCGCTCAGGCGGATTAACAGTTGGTCGTAGCCCCATTACGAAATCAAATACTGAATGCAGCCAAACAAGTCGAAGATGGAACATAGCTTATCTGTCGCATGCCACATTTGAAGACAATACCTATTCCAATCACGAAATGCAAAGGTACGCATTCACAAAAGGTCATATCCATGACCATTGTGTACATTGTAATAAATGTGCCACATGTCTTCTACTTAAAGGCCAAATTGCTGCACAGCCATAACACATTATTTGTCCCCCTCGACGACATTTTCTAGACCAGTTCCCATATTGTTCGTCTGCTCACAAAGAAAACCAAAATCTCTAAGTGGATTAGTCTTTCATTACAAAAAAAAAAAAACAAAAAAAAAATCAATACCCCATCAGCTGGATCATCAATTGGCCATTTATCGAATCACCATGCTATCAGCCCGTATAATTCCAACATTTAACCCGCCCTGGACTACGACCCGTGCATACTGTATCGAAAGTCATAGCATAAAGGAATTTATTGTTACGACTTCACTTTCATTTACCAAAAACGTCCGTGCTAGGTCGGGGGGAGCAACAAAATCACAATTAGCCGCACACACATAAACCTTTATCCTTTCAATTGACTCTCTTAAGCCAGAGTACAACGGGTGACATAATATTAATTAACCTTTACCACATGACATCCATTGTGGCGAGCAAGGGTTAAATGAAATTTTAAACACCGAAACATGTTGTTGTCATCCTTGAAAGGGGATTTAATGTGGGTAGACGAGCAGAGGCAGGACTGCAAATGTTTTAATGTCCTCATTTCGCATGAAGGCATGACGGAGTGTAAATCGATATCGCTTGCAACAGGTTTTCTCGACTGCGAAACAGATTTCAGTTTGAGTTTGCCACCGACAAATCCAAACGTCTACAGCGTCTTTATTCCTCGAAGGCTTGGTCTGTATTTAAGGGTGCACACCCAGTAATCCAATAAGTTCGCAGAGAGAATGATGGCGCAAAGGTTTGTCGATAATTTGATTATAGTTTTCGGCACCGCACCAATAAAGGAGTGCCCCCGGTGGCTATTAAAAAAAAAAACACAGGACGAAAGCATAGTGTACCACGAAGCAGTTGAGTGATCGGTGTCAATGAATGGTTGATGGGACAACTATAAAAAAGAGTCGGGAATGGGAGGCAGTTTCGCTGTGCGGTTTTAGGGTTGGACGCGGATATTACTCCGTGGACACATGAGTGTGACAACAGTTTGCCAATAAATTGTATTCGGAGTTAAATGGTTTTTTGTACCGCGGGACAAGTAAATTAAAACGGTCGTTGGGCTACAACCTCATCAGCGACACACCTTTGTTTGAGTTTATCCCCGATGTTTTGTGACCCTCAATAAGTCTGATACAGCTGTGTGATGATTACCCAACCCTAATGGGTGACGTATTTTTAATGGACTCACGCTGGGAGGTGGTTTGAACAAGGACATAGTGATTAATGGAAGCTTTGCTCTATAAAAGTTATGGATTTTGACTAAAGTGGAACCCGGAATCATCAAACAAAGGATTTTGGGAAGTTTGTATTAATGATTGCAAAATAAAGGATTTATTTTTCTTTATGAAGAACAATTCGCTGGAATTTTACCGGACGTTGAAAATTTACCATTTTTACATGGATTCGAGTGCTTTTCCCGGAAATCATAAGCGACAGTTGGAATATGAAATGAGTCAGTTGCAACAAAGCATGTTCTCAAGGTTGCCTAGACAGGAAAAAAATAAGTATCCTGCCGACAGAGGTATCCAACTAATGGCGGTTTTTTCCTTGAAATCCACAGTAAGCAGGTGGTCAATAGCTGGATATTGTCATGTAACACAGTTTCATGGGTGGGGTAGTTCATCTCGCTGGCCACTTTAAGAATAATCAAACAACACTCCCGGCTTTTAACACTTAACATTTAAAAAAAAACTCTTCCATCTGTGCTCTAAACTTGCGTTATATTTGTTGTGAAGGAATAAGGGGATCCCGCGAATGGAATGGGAATGGTGTCAAAGTTTTGTGTTCAGCTGAAGGACGTTGTATACAGCAGAAGAATGTTGTTGATTGAATACACGATTTTAGCTTTAAGAGGACAAGGCTTACCACAAATCGCTTGGCTTCAGCTAAGACCAATTCCTTCGGCCTAATCTGAGCAATAGAGTCTATCTGAAGGAGATCAGTTAGAATTTAGGATCTTCGGCAAGTTGATGCAAATAACAAAAATTCCTTGGCATATGGGCAGAAAACTGTCGAAAAACAGGTCATTTATATTTCCGTCTCATTAACTTGCATTCCGTGAAAGGAAGGACTGATCTGTGATTTTTTTTTAAAGAACCTGACCCTATGACTGACACTGCGACCTAGCAAGATCTATAGTGTCTCCAGTCTATTAAGCCTAATGGGTCTACTATCTTCCTAATGACGGTGAGTATGTCATTAGTAGCCGAGTTGCTTAACTTCGATAACGAACAGAGTTCCCTATGAAAAATCCGTTTACGTAGCCAGTATAGTACCGGACATTCACAGAGAACATGCTCAGAGGTTGCTTCCTCTTTCAAAAAGAACCGTCACTCTGTATCTGAACAAAATTTCAGTTTGTTGAGATAATTTCATAGGCCACAATGTTATTCCTGTCAAGGTTTAGAATTTCCTTGTAAGGAAAGGGCTTTATAAGTCTCTAGGATTGCCTAAGCCCGGGAACATTTTCACAATGGGCTAGGCGAGGTTGATGTTTCCAGTTGTTTAACAAAGCTGTGGCGGTAGCCTAATTAGCTCCACAAAAGGGTTCCGGTCCCAAAAGCGCGGAAGCCGGACCAACCCTAGCCAGCTCATCCGCAGTTTAATTGCATACAATGCTCTGGTTGCCGGGCACCCAACCAAGCTTGACCTTGTTGTGTCTGGCAAGTGATTGTAGTGTAACATAGCAGGACTTGACTGACATAGATTCCATGAAGTTGGATGCCAATGCTTTATGTATTTATTTATTTATTTGTTTATTTTATTTATTTAAGCGCTGCCTGACTATCTGAATAGATATATATATTTCTCCCCTAATACCTTTATCGAGATTTATCCTGGCACAGACCTCAATAGCATGGATTTCAGCCTGAAAAAGGCTGGAGCACGTCCCCATTGCTACCAAGACCTTAGTGCTTGGTCTTTAGACACCGGATTCTACTCCGGAAGCCATTTTGTATCCGTCGGTAAACCATACCAAACATCCTGGGTCTGATACAGGTTCTCCATTAGGCCAGTCTACACGGTCTAAAATGTCTGCCTCAAATAGCCTTCCGAAACGGTACTCCCTGGCCATAACGTCGGAAATAGTGCAGAACATGTCCGTACATGGAATTGAGTGAAGTATTTACCTGTGATAGTCCTGGACTATGCTTCTAGAGATTGGCAAGGTGGCCCAAGTTGAATTCAAGCTGCTTCTTAACCTAATCCACTCAGAAACTGTCATGTCCAGAAGACATGGTCAATCTACAATAAAAAAAGGACGCATGAACTAATCATTAGAATCGGCACTGAGACAGCGAGAATCGTTGCAATTAGCACTAGACACCTGGCAATTAGCACACACACAGACAAGTCAGATATTCCCTTTAGCACCTACTGCCATAGTTCCAACAATAAAATGGAATAAGAAACACTTAAGCACCCGAACCTCGCGACCCTTATAGTGCATAAGCGGGTTAATGAAAATGATGATGATGAAGAAACCCTGGTTCACTTATTCAGCGACACTAGACAGAGCCATTCACCTCACATTTCGCAAAGCCTTTTTTCGAGATTTATCAGAAGTTTCTGTCATACAATTCTGCAACTTCCTTAACTACACAGGAAAGTTATAGAAACTACCTCTTTCTGAACACATTGACACCCAGGTCTAGTGAGTTGTGGTATAAAACCCACGAACCATGCATCCACTTAAACCCAGTTATGGTACCAGACTGCGAGTAAAAGCTGTCCACGAGAATTAATAATCTTGGCTCCGGGATCGGAATCTATGGAGGTCGTAAAAGAGAATGTGGACTAGCTTGATGAAAGATTGCTCTAGATAAAGCTCATTTGGTAGTCTGGTGAGCCTTCATCTTGACACCCTTCCTCATACTTTGCTTGCTTTCATTCCCAACCTAACTTCTATGGCAATCTTTCACCCCCTTAACTTCGAGCTGAATACTTCTAAATGACTGTCTACCTACTAACAAAATACCAAAAAACAGCGCAGCTAACGCCACAAAAACTTTCAGTTTTGACTTTAATGAATTTTTTCTCCGAGTTTCAATGCCTTTCGCTCTGTAGCTTTGGAAAGGGAGACGTTTCCTCCAGCAGCGTTGTTTTCTGTCTGTATATAGTCGTGTTTTAGGTTAGGTTAGGTAAGGTAGAGTAGAGTTATACAGCCTGCGCTTGCATAAGATAATAGGCACCATATTGGTCCCATCGCGATTCCTGTGAAACCAAAAAAAAAAAAAAGAACGCGAAACCTAAACCATTCCCTGAAAGCATTTGATTTCGCTGCAGAGTTTTACCATGTTCCTATAATGGTCGTGTTTTGTAAAACATAAAAATCTTTCGACTCAGAGGTTATAATCGCGATTTGCTAGAAATTGATGAAAGCTCATTAGACACATGACACGCTGCCATTATTGTCTCCCTTAACCTGCTGCCGAGCAGTTTGACAGAGGCAAAAACCAACTTCTCAAAGCCAGTCACTGCTCCGTCGATTCATTGTCGATCAGTTGAATGCAGTCAGAATATTGTTCAGCGTTCAGCATGAAACATAAAGGAATAGCTAATGCTAACAAGAGACAACTTTTGCAAAAAAAACTAGCTACAATGTTTCGAAATAAGTTATGAAGTTCACAATGCAACAGAATTTGCCAAAACCGACTTCTTCGATTGCCACAAAAACCAGAGACCTAAACGCGAGAACAGAGAACCCAAGAATAAGCCGATATATGCATAGACGTCATTCTAAAAACCACTCCTTCCCTCCAAAACAGATACGAATTGATACGACTTCAACCAATCCACAATCGAATCATACAACGAATGCCCTCAACTTAAAATAACACATGACGTCAATTGCAGACCCCTTGGCAACTCCTTTACATTTTTAACTAAAATTTCCCCGAACAAGGATCTATATGTACATAGGACTGAGCAGTTTCCAGCTGAACTTCCTCCAAATCAATTTAAACTTTTCACTTCGAGAATGTCTGCCTTTGAAGTGGCATCATAAATTTCGGCCTATCACCCAACCAGGAAAAAAAAAAAAGAAGGATAACCATGGCTTCGCCTTGATGCATTATATTTTCGTCTTGCCTTTGCCGAACTCCATTTGCAATCTATCATCACTAAAAATCAATCTAAAACTGCAAGGCCGATGCATGCCACACCACAACAGCACACGGCACATTCAGTCCAAAATGTTTGCTATGCCATAGAATATCGCCCTTCTCTGCCTCTTCCCGTATTACAATTAATTTCACATAAAACACCATATCCTGGTTTAAGATTCATGCAAAATAAATCCTTAACTCTCAACATACACACACACACAGTGTAGTCACCGCTGCAAACTCACTAAACTGGACTCCATCCTCACAGGAATATGGGCAAAGTCTGAAGACTGTGTGTGGTGCCCGCTTATAATTCTGACCATCTGCCTGCGCCCGCTTTTTGAACAAATAATGGGAATCCAATGAAGAAGAAGCCCAAAAAGGATTAAAATGCATTTTCCACTCGATTAGGATGTTAGAAGCGAGAGCGGCATTTTCTATGCTCATTTTCGTAGCAAGGATTTTTCTTGCTGATTTTTTTTTTCTCTCAAAAAACGAAGAGCATTGCATGCAGGATGAATATTCGGTTTATACAGGATTCATTGGAGAATTCTTAGAAGAGAAATTTGCGTAATGAATGCAAATCGATTATGCACGTCTCGATGCGGAGGAAGAATATTTTTTTCCCCTGTGGTGGTAGTGGTGATGGTACTGGAGGCGGAAGAAGGTTCCTCCCGCAGGGAATGAGAGCGTAAATTAATAATTAAAATGGTTTGCAAAGTACACTTGTTCCGTTGGGGAATGAGCGAAAATGTGTAGTTCATGGTCATATCCATGTCGTCTGGTGTCTTAGTAGTGATGTTGAGGCGTCAACCAGGATTAATGGATTGGCAACGGAATTTGATGGTATTTTTGGAATGCATTCTGTGCACGTGATGACAGCGCTCGTGGAAGGTTTAACCTTTTCAAAGTATTCGAAGAACCACACTTTCCGCCACGGAAGTTCTAAACGAAAATAGAACAATGACGTCAGTACTGTGTACAGGTGAGGCGGATGACGAAATTATACAGTCAGGATAGACGACTGGAGATTGAAATTGTATGGTATAGTGCCGCGGCACACTTCTGGGCCTGACGACGTTTGGCCCTAGTTTAGTGTTGTACCTGCACCGGCACTACAAAATTGACACAAAGCATGGATGGGGTAAAACTGCTTTCGCGAGCGGAAGTAATGGCAGATTTCTACATCTTGGGAGAGAGCTTATTCGATTTAAGGGGGTGTAGTGGGACTGGGTGAAATGTGGGGATAACAGGTAGTATGGTACTACTTTACTGAGAAAAATCAATTCGAAGCAGAAGGGGAACTTAAAGACGTGAGTCCTATCAGCTTTAGGCTGAAGAAAGAAAAGTCACAATAATTTCGAATGTACCTGTAAATCTTCGAATCTACACCCGGGAGACGCCGCAGTAAAGGAAGAAAAGGAAAAGGACCTTAACCAACTTGGCATGCGAAACTGGAGGCAGCTGACTAAAGATCGAGCTGGCTGGAAACGTTTGTTGATTGAGGCCCAGGTCCACCCCGGACTGTAACGCCACCTTTAGTAAGTAAGTAAGTAGGAAAGTTATTAAAAACGAATATTGGATGGTTGGTTTAAGTGGCTGTCATTGATAGCTTTGTACTATTTTGCGCCGGTTTGTTACCGCAACTCGTCACCTCATCATTTTCCAATCATTCGTCATCATTTTCCAATGACCCGTTTATCCAATAGGAGGGTCGAGGGTTTAGGGTGCTTAAGTGGGCTCTCCACATCTTCCGATCTTCCGCCAGCGACTTTAAATCATCAAGAGCTATCCCCATGTGGATGGATGTGAGATTTCGGACTTTGTCCAGCCATCTCATCCTAGGCCTACTCAGGCAACGGCTACCTGATGGCACGCGCACGTCTTGGAAACCAAGTTGAGAACATGCGTTTAACGTGTCCAAACCATCGAAGTATGGACATTTCCGTACGAAGAAGTAGCTGCTCGACATTAAGTGCTTCGCGTATTCCTAACTCGATCTGGACGAGTTACCCCAGCTATACAACGAAGAAATCTCATTTCGGCAGCTAGTACCCGCAATTTTATTCTTTCGGTCATAACCCAAACCTCATGACCATAGGTGAGGGTCGGAACAAATATTGAATTAAAGACCGATAGCTTTGGTCCGATGCCGAGCTCAGACCTCTTGATAACAGATTGACCAAGGTGTTTCAAAGTTCCTCCAGCCTGACCAATCCTACAGGAAAACTCAGTGTTGCTTCATACGCGGCAAAAGTCTAACACACACAACATGAATGGTGGTGGGAAACCAAGCCTTGGCTCATCCCAAACTGTCGCGCCTGCTATTTATTTATTTATCTTGAAGCAAGGCTTGTCCCTTTTCCTTCGCTGTAGGCAGAGAAGAGCATCCGCAGAGGTAATGATCAAATGCTTCTTTCTCATTCAAAGTGCATTAAATGCGTTTTCTTATTTAGCTCTGTTCGCTGTGGCTGGGACTATGATAGACTGAGCCTCCTCTGATTTCTTTATTGGCTTTCCTGCTTCCACAGTGACGGAGAACGACTTTTCAGAGAAGGAAGTTCATTTTGACACTGTTTATCGATTTTTTAAGAGGGCTGCTTGACTAGGAGTTCATGTACTCATATAGTGCACCGATACATTTTTGGTCAGACGTCTGGTGAACGCATGGCAAGCTTCGTGGATTATCAGGAGCTTTGCTTGAAAAAACGCGGAAGAAGTCGGCTCGCGGAAAAGATTTCCCAGCCTTCCATTAATTAATGCCGTTGAATACGCGATGCGGTGTTGGCCTTCTTGAATCATAACACAACATTTCTAACTTACCATTTGGAATCGAGTCCAAGATCGTTACTGGATAAAGTTATCGAGTTGTGCATCAATCTAAAAACTGTTATGTGTACATTGATATAGTAATTTAAAGCCAACACTTAGAGCATCGAATCCACATTTTCATGGTGTGTAGGGACCTAATGGCTCGAATCGAACCTAAGCAAGTGCTTGGAGATATGCTTTAGCCGGATAAAATTGCTTAGTCATGAAAGTTCCAAAAAGCGCTTCTGAATGCATAAACTTGAGAATGAATGACGAAAAATAATGTATCAAACTCCAATGACTGAAATATGTGATTTAAAAATCCCTTTGCGTCGAAAATTTCAGAAGGAGCTCGTATCAAGAAGGAAATTGGAAACCCATACGAAAGAAAGAACTCCGTGCCTGAAACGAGTAGTGTCTAGAAGCAACATTTTGGCTCCCTGTATCTACATACATCTCTACCCGTGAAAAGTTGGGATCCCTTGAAAACGCTGTATGGTCGCAAGGAGGACATCGTTACTATTTAGGAAGCGCAATTAATTGGTGCTTTGTGGGCTGCTAAGCCCTAGACAATAGGTACTGGGTTCGTTAAAAAGAAAAATAATTCGTCTATAAAAGGTCCTTTTAGACAGAAGGGGAACTTAACACTGTACATGACAATCAACACGTCTACCCATCCGATCAAAATTAAGTAAACATAGCAATTTGAATATCTAAATGCTCAGAACACGCCTACATAAAAGGTTTTCAAAGCAACAAGATATGATTGGGGAAGGGACTTACACGGATATGTCCGCTAGATAGAATCCCCACCTGAGAGAGATGACTAGTGACAGAAAATGTTTGCTGATTGAGAACCTGATCTATAGTAGACTGTAGATCCGTTAAAAGTAAAACTATAGATCAAAGATCTTTAACTTTAGGCTACTTGGGCTACTTCTGCGCAGTAATTTTGTCAGTCTCATGATCCTTTCGGAGTTCACAGTTTAAGATGTTAGGACTTATACTTTTGGGTGACATGTTCATTTACTCATAATAGCTAAATCACTCCGGTATGATTGATGAAGTGAAAGACTGGAATCACTGAAGCGGCATCAGTTAAGTCGTCTTTCCAATGTTAAGTGAGTTGGGAATCATAAGGAACGATCTCCTGCTGTCATTCCTTGACAAAGCGATGAAACCTTAAGCTTTAAGCTTTCTGGCAGATAGTGGTACCCTCCTCTCGTTCAGCTTCTGGCTTTTCAGAGTAATTTCACAGCTGTCTTCCACAAAAGACAAGTAGCAGCATTGAAATAAAAACTCGTTAAGCGTTGCAGAGATTTATGTGCCGTTCAAGTCTGGTAATTTCCATTGGAATCCCTTTTACCAAATAAAAGTTCACAGTCAAGGACTGCAAACTAACCAGCTCGTTCTCCCTCTTCTACGGATCATTTCCGCAGAAAAACAAACAAATCATTAAGGTCTGATTACGGGTAGAGCTAGAGCGCGTCCAGCTTGGCCGGTCACAAGGACTGCTTGGAAAATTCCCTAAAATTAAAGTTCCCATAAATATCCCAGTAACATAAATCAGCCGCAGGGATAGTGCAAGACCCACAGACACTAACGGATAAGCGCCTAGAACCTCCCGAAGGTGGCAAAGTAGTACGGATGTCGCTGTGCATCTCTGGGGTGCATTTGCTTACCTTGTGTCCTCAGCATTAGGATAAGAAAGGAGAAATTGAGAATTTGCAGGATTTCCATGTTTTCTTAGAGCTTTTCCCTCCTCGTGTGTTGCAGTCTCTATCTCCCCCGGAACCGTGTGTTTTCCCTTCTGGCAGCTGCCGCACACTCGATTCACAATAAAGCTGCTCCTTGTGCCGCTTCAACTGGATGTTGCATTCGAGTGAAATATTACTGTGACGTTCGATATTCTGGTGGAATACATCTGTACCGACGGCAGACTGTCAATCTTTACGAATCGAAATGATGCATCAGAATGCAGGGGAGGTGGTCGATGTGCTGGAGTTGGTCGTACTTTTTAGCAGAACTTCAATATCATTTTTGCGTTCTTTTCGATTTTTTCTTTTTGATTCGGTTTACGTTTTATCCAGGTGGTTTGGTGGTTGGCTTGCCGATCGATTGCTCCTGTTCGAACAATGTCCAAGCGCGGGATGGGGCCGAGACCTGAAATGAAAAAGAGAGGAAAATCGATATGAAATATGGAAATTTCTTTGGTTACTTTGGTGGAATTGAATTTTAGGGGGCAAAAAAACGTGTTGCCCTGCGACTGAGGAGGGGTGGCTCAAGGCAAGGTACATTCGAGTTGGTACATTTGCAAGTTTTTCTCTTAAAAATTGTAAGTTAAGATCGAATGTCGGTTTCGGGGAAAATTTAATCCAACGTGGGGGTGCAATATATAGCCAGAGGCTACACTAGTTCTGAGTAATGGATGGGAGGAGATGTGGCGTTAGATTACTATTGGATTTGTAGATACTTTCTGTTTTGGCTACTAATGGCGTTGTGTGGGGGCGCACTCTGCACGTGAAGTACGATTATGTTGCTTGATGATTCACTAACAGATTTACACAAATTAAGGTCGGAATGCATGCAGGGCAAAGGTTGAAAGGATAATCAAATCATGATTAATGGTAAATAGACCAAAATTGGTGCCTTTTTTATGTAGATAGAAGGGGTTATGAAGGTTTATCGGACGCCGATAAAATGTTTGTTTGATGATGTGTTGTTAAAGTTCCAAGTGAAGTCAAATTACACCACTGCCAGGTCCTTTTTCGATGAATGCTGGGATGGATAGCTGAATCTGAGTCTAATTTCTGCTTGAATATCAACGCAGTGAATAGAGTATCTAGCACATGGGTTGAAGGCTCAAATTTAAATTTAAATTTAAAAACATTATTTAGTCAGAGGGGTTTGTAGATACATACAGTCAAAATATATTTTAGCATGAGACCTTTCTCAGCCTTGAACGATGAGAAAAACACCGGATTGTGGAATATTTACCCACTAAAAATACAAGTTGAGTGCACTAAGTTAGATTAGGTTAAAGTGGTAGCGATGACGATTTTGGCGCTGCCTCACTCGGATATTAATTTTCCCCAAGCCACCTAGAATTCAGTATAAATTTTAGGATGGTCCTCGGTGGCATGGTTGAGAGTTGGCGTGGGTCACCTAAGAAGTAAATGCCTTCGTTCTGGTTCTTCTGAGGCTTGGGCAGTCGCAGAAACAGTGCATCATGTCTTCATCGCCACATCCTCTGCAGAGATCAGTCATGCTTAGTTGCATTCTCCTTAGATGGATCGCCAGTAGGTTGTGGCGGGTGGGGACGTTAATCACTATAGCTAAATGCGATCTGTGCAGCGTAAGTATTTCCATTGTTTTTTCTTTTTATTAAGTTTTGGACACATCTTTCTTGGTATGCAGCATGATCGAAATAAACTTAATCGCTCATCGGCAAGATTCCAGAAGTCCAAGTTTATCTCTTGGTTTAGAACTTCTATAGGGTTCAGAACCTTTCTTGCCAGTTTATCCGCATTTTCATTGCCATCGATGACTCTGCGCCCCGGGACCCAAGAGAGTGATACATTATATCTTGAGCTTAGGATCCTAAGCTGGCTGCCACAACTCTTTACTACAAGTGATTTGAGTATTGTGGATGGCACAGCTTTGATGGCGGCCTGGCGATCGATGAATGTGTCGATATTTCTTCTCAGGCTTATCTCTAGAACTTAAGCTTGGAACATACTGAAGTGGTTTGGAAGTTTTATCGACCGCGCAATAGCAGGTTCTTCTGAGTATATTCCTTCATACATTTGGAGCTGTCGGTAAAAATGGATGTACAAACATGTATCGTTTAATGACCCTCCTTTCGCCCTAACCTTCCCTTGCTCGAAAGAGAATTTAGAAATTGAGTTCGAAGTCAAGGTATGGCGTTATACGATCAGGTTTTGTTTCTAGCTCATCCCATCTAGTGATACTGGTGTGACTTATTGGGCATTTTTTCTAAAAGCTAGATGCTTGTCGTAGGGCACTTTTTGCTGGCAATTCTTTAGGTCGAGTAGTAGTCGAGTGCACTAGCTTATGAATCTCGGGCTTTCCTTTAACATGCCTTGACACTGTTTTTGAAGACACCATGCAAAACGTGCAAGGATCTTTTTGGAAAGATTTGATAAAAGGCCCACTATTTGGAAACGTTGCTACCATTCATGAGGATACGTATTTTCATTTTTCACATGAATGTAAGAGGCTTACGTCGAACGTCGAATTGGGAAGGTTCTTCATGACAAATCATATCCTGGGCGATTTGTCATTACCCCAAGTGATGCTGCGAAACATGTTAAGTTTGTTGGGCTGAAAGCAATATCTGGTCACTAAGAAAAGTGAAACTTTCGTCAAGTAGTGTATGTTCAGAACGAATATAGTGTGGCTTTGACCTTATCATATCGAATGGACAAATCGCCTTATGTCAAAGTGCTACATTAGGCAGTAGAGCCAAAGCCAGTTGCTTTCAGTTACACATATAAGGTTGGTTTAATGCCAGACACCGCGCGCCATCGTGAGCAAGGTCATCTTTAACTGCGCTGTGCATCTGCGTTGGATTCAAAGATTTTTCGAATGCCACTAGCCTGGTGATGATACTGGGACACTCGCTGAGAGAGTGGTCTGAACTTTCTTAATTATGACATCCTTTGCATTAATTTGTTGTATTTACACAGGCGCATTCTTTTCAAACAGAGCACCAGAGCCTGTTGCAAAAACTACAATATTAGAATTTTTAAGTGTATTTACATCAGTTCGAGCTACAATACTTCGTTTTCCTGCTTTGATGTATCCATAGCGTTTGTGAAGTGCGGCAATATGTGAATGCCTTCCATCTATAGTCGACGAAATCTGAGTTTATGCTTGCATTTTGCCGTTTCTTTGAATCTAAAATTGAATGTTATACCAATTTTGTTTTTTTTCAGTTTCAGTTCTATGTACGTATATAGTTCGTTTTTATCACCGTGCCCTAGATAACAGGATGAGGGTTTTAAGGAAAATGAACGAGTGGATTGTCTGGCGAGAAGAAGCTCCAGTCACCCGATACGTTGCCATACCGCCAAGTTATGAGAAATTGCAAACTTTTTCGGCGTAAGTGCTGTTTTTCCGTATCATAATTACAAAAAGGAAAGCAGTGGTAAGGTTATTTACCGCCTATCTGACAAGATACTGTCCACTGAGACTGTCCGGCATGGAAAACAAACAGAGAGTATAGCCTCTATTCAGTTTGCCTGGTACGCAGCAAATAGTAACAGATTTGTTCACTACATTAAGCTCAGCGGATGCTTGGAACATGGAGCAGAGAGACATACTATGGTT
The DNA here is from genome assembly GCA_917880715.2 of Matsumyia berberina. Lineage (NCBI taxonomy): Eukaryota > Metazoa > Arthropoda > Insecta > Diptera > Syrphidae > Matsumyia > Matsumyia berberina. Next base: position 130,643,035 of record OU862871.1, on the reverse strand, counting down.
TATCAAAAGTTTTTAACCAGTTCTCTGCGAGAACGGTATAGAAGATCTATAAGGTGGCGGTGCGTACAGGGTTTATCCCATTTTAATAAAAATAATCTTTTTGTCCTGAGACTACGAAGGCCTTACTACTCAATTTTTTCTGCAGATTTCGGTGCTCATGGAGGTGGTCGCCGTAGCTCAGTGGTTAGTGAGCTGGACTGCTGTGTGAGCGTACCGAACATTCTTCGCAGCACCACATCTCGTCGGGGAATGATAACCCTCCGGTAGCATATTCTGTCATGAAAAAGCTTCTCAATTCGTCGTTCGGAGTCGGCAATAAATTGTAGGTTTTTTCCATTCGTGCAAAAAAAAATGTAGCACGCACAACATGAATGGTTGCGAGAAGCCAGGCCTTGGCTCATCCCGAGCTGTCCCACCAGCTATTTACTTTTAATTTTTTATCGCTGCTCGTATTTACAGCTGAGACTGGGTGAGTTAAAGTCCCTTAACACCCTTGCTTCCGTGGCTCTGTGTGACAAACCTTCAAGAGTGTAATTTGTCAAGAAAAAAATGTCTCAAACCGCCATTCTAAGTCGGCAATAAAATTTCGCAAAACCTAAAAGGTTTTGAGAAGCTAGTCTTAGTTCTTGGTATCCAACATGACAGCCTCGAAATCTATAGGGACTTATGCTATAAGAAGGGAAACTAATTTGACAAAGGCTTAACACGTTAGACTCTTGAGTTTTCTATGACACCTGTTACCTTACTGAACAAACATTTTCAGTTAAAGAATAGTGTGGAGTCTGTTTCCACGAAGTTGCAGTAACGTATGAGTGGTCCCCACTCTATTTATATCTCTACTGAAATGAGGAAGATGAAGGAAGATGAAATAAGTACGCATACAGCGTATAGCAAAATCACCTAACTTTATGTCTTTCAATATACTTTTTGCGAAGACAAAGACTTCATTTCTTCTAAAAACCAATCCAGAAAGCGAATAATCGCTTTAAAATTTCATCTCGTCTTACTTTCTGCTTTAAATTTGACCTAGACGTCCTACATATTATATTATTACCAGTACCATTTTCCAATCAAATTCATACCTCAATATTCCAAATATTGTCGATACTCATTGTCATGGACTACCTACCTAAAGCGCTTTGCGCTTTGTGCCCATCAAAGCTCAGGTATACCCAATTAGGGAAAATATTACACATACGCCTCGTGCAATTTTAAGATACTTTCCGAAATAATCTGAAATATGAAAACTTTTCAAATTGCCATGTCTATCATTCCGAGGGCAATAAATCACAGAACCGGGAATTAGTCGAAGTAGAATATTTTACTAATCATCTAGGAGATAATTTCAAAACTCTTAAAGTAAACAAAACTTTGTCCTTGTGCTTCTCTCTCTCGGGGGTATCTATTCCCCAGTGGGCTGCCTTCTGACTGAGTTTCGTTTTTGAGTTGAAAGGACTATTCAAATGGAAAATATACGGAACATAAATTCATATCAGGTAGTGAGGTAGATAGGTAGATATTTTTCCCGTAATTTATTCAACAAAATATTTGTCAAACTTAAATTCGTTGCCACATGTTATTGGTATGTCCTTGCTATGAATAGTTGATTATGGAGTTTGGCAAGAATATGTCAATTTTAAATTTATGGTACACCACAACTATAGAGTGCATCATTGTATTCATGGTCAACTACAATAAACAGTTTTGAATTATAAATCCACCCCCTCACAGCAAATGTACACATTGCATAAATGTCGATAGATATTTCTCATAGAATAAATATTTGTTGTTTAGAGAAGCTCCCCAGTTTTGAGACAAAACGTCAAGGAAAATGTGTAGAAGTTTAACTATGGGGTAAGATGTTTAAGAAGATTTCGTTAAGCAGCTTTAAGTTGAAAAAAGAATTGTTTCCTATGTCATGGGCACGTACACAGTCACAAAGTTTGGCAAGGCACAAAGTTTAATGCCTCTCGGCTTTTATGCACTTATTCAATGAAGTCCGTCGAAGTTGTCGAAGTATGTGGAAAAAATCAAAGAATTGCAAAAAAGGGTAAAAGGCGACTTAAACTAAAACTTGAATTAAATTTAGGAAGTTGGCGTTAAAAAAAATACTGGTACCACACTCTTCAGAAAACTATAGGTGAGATGAGCATTACCCTTTGAGCAAAAAAGGGTCTTGGCATAGACGCAGAAAGGGCAGTGACCTTATAAGCTGATTGGTTTACGTGTTCCCTATTTTTATTCAGTCGGACTTCGTTTCCTTTATCTGGGTAGTATAGCGAAAATAAATATTGAATAATTCCACAGCAGAAAGGTGCTTCCTGAAAGGTGGTCACCAGAGCTCAGTATTGCGTAAGTTTTGCGGTATCACTTCTCGTCGGGGAATGAAAAAACTTCCGGTGGTATAATATGTCAAGAAGAAGCTTGGTATTTGAAATCGGCAAAAATAAACTCTAGTTCCCTCTAGTGGTCGCCGTGGGTCAGCAGTTACTGATGTACAAGCGTGGGTTCAAGCCCAAGTCATGTGCACCGAATATTTTTGCGGTACCACCTCTCATCGGGGAATGACAAGTTTCCGAGTGTATAATTTGTCATGAAGAAGCTTCTCAATTTGATTTTTGAAATCCACAAAAAAAATGGGGTAGAATGGGGGTAGAACTCATTCTTACCATTTCCATTTGTGTTTAGATTAAGTAAGGTTATGGGGCAAGTGCCCAGTCAGTGACTGTGGGTTCACGGGGGCCTCCTGGTCCATTGTGTTCCCCTTTGTGTTGTGGTCCATGTTCCAACTTTGGGTTCTATTTAGATGGGTGGTCCATCGCAAAGCCAACCTGTACTCTTAGTAAAGTGGAGTATGTTCGTTATTGGGACTTCTGTTAGGTTTCCCAGTTTTCCAATTGTATTTCCCACATTCTTTATGGTTTCTGTTTCTTCGGCATCCTGACAGCTCCTGTAGTCGTCTGGGGAGTTGATGCCGATTCTGGTAGCCATACATAGTGTATATGACACAATGTCTCGTCAGTACACTTATTAGTATGCGAGAGGTGGTGCCGCGAAAAATCTTCGGTGAACATGGTTGGGGTTTGAACCTACGCCACTCGCACAGCTGCCCAACGCACTAACCATCGAGCCACGGCGACCACATGCATCGATAAAATATTGTTCACTAGTATGGAGGACTTGTGAAAAAATAGCACGCTATATATTCCACAAGAATTTAAAAACAATCTTAGAGGCAGAGTCGGCCGAAAATTCCTACAGCATTCTAATATCTGTGTATCCTCTTCAGTTCAGTAGATCAACCTCTAGGTACTCCTAAGTATGGTATCAACAAGCTTAACAACAGACTGATCTATCTGTTCAATGACATAATGGACAATGGAATAGTTCCACACCGGTTTAAGGAAGCGCTGATCTTTCCAGTTTACAAGAAATGTTGTTCAACGGACCTAGCAAACTACAGAGGTATTGCATTCGTAAATACATCGGCTGCACTATCGACAACAGCAGTAGATATCTAGAGAGAACAAACACCCTTCACCAGCTGGTACACATTTGCTTGCAGTTCAATAAAGGGAACTACCCTATAAGCAAGAAACTTAGCTTTGGTGTCGCTGTCAATGTCTTGAGAGATGTCTTTTCCAATATGTTCCACTTACTCTAAGAAGCGGGGAAGATTTACTGGAATGTTTGTGCTGAGTAAACGCGATGACATTTTCACTGCACGTGCTTCAAGAGGCAAATGCTTTTCGACGAATTAAAATAGATCTCCTTGAGATTTAACAAATCGAATTTTTTAACTCAGTTACAACACATGACACTCCTTAATTGCTGGGTAACACGAGATTTGGTTTCAAAACAATACAGCACTGGTACTATTCGAAATTACACATAATTTTGTAGCCGTTTTCTCCATTTCCATCAAAGGAAAGTAAATAATTTTTGTTTTAAAAATAAATTTCTCACGAATCCTCAATACGTTACTTCGAATTCATCAATAAAAATTCTATTCATCTCGCAATCTCGTGTTATCCCGTTCATCCTTCAAACTGCACAGAAGTCTCAACTTGACCCCTTTTCAAAAAAAAAAAAAAAAAACTCCTTAACAAGACCTCCGTCAAGAAGACGTCATTCACTTTCCTCCTAATCCTTAAGAAACGGATATAAGCAGTAATCAGAATTTAAGTCCCACTATGTTCTTTTAAAGCTGCAAACGCAATCCTCCACTTAGATAGCAGTTTACCCCTAATCGAAGTGAAGTCTAATAAAAGGCCCTGATTGAAGTAGATGCCTATTTGGTCCGCAAGTAATCGGACACCAAATTTAGAAACCTAATTAATTAAGGAACATGAATAACCTTTTACAGGAAAACCTTTCTAATGTCCTGCCCCAGGTAAAACAAGTTATTCTAAAGAGTTATCCACTTTAACGACATACAAAAACCTTTCGACAATGCGCCCACGTTCTCCCCGTTAAGCAAAGGTCACCGAACGAACTGGATAATTTTACATTCCACTTCCGACTAATTATCCAGACCGACATCTTTCTGGATCAACGTTTCAAAACCAACCGTTAAAGTGCTAAAATGCTAAAATGCATCCTGCATCCTTGAAATATCCGCAGTTCGTTTCACAAACATAAACCAGAAAACACACCGTTTCCGGTAATTTAACTTCACTCCTGAGGCATGTCAGGGCACGCAGAACAACTACCCTTCTCGATTACAATTCCACCTCCTGAATTTCGGAATTCATTAAATTCCACTCATGAGTGGGCGGTCGAAGGATATTCCCCTGGAACTTGGAGCCATCCCTTCGATAATTTACTTTAGCCACATTAAAAAAAAAAAGAAAAAAAAGACGAACAAACGTCATTCCGAAGTCGTCGACGTCGTCGTCATTTAGATTCTGTTTTACCCGCTCATTTTTCCACAAGCAACAACAAAAAAGTTATTTATTCCATAATATTAACGAGCCATAAAGCACAGCGTTGAGTCCCGAAGAGGCAGTCAGCCAGAGGCCCAAGGACGAATAATGGCTTTAAAATTGTCATGGTAGACCCTAATTAAAATCATTTTTACTATCATCAAGGAATTAGGGTTCGTTGATGGGTGTTCCGATATTAAATTTTAATTAAACAATCCATCCCCGGGGCCACAGATATTAATAATGCGAGTGGGTCTCGTTCCTACCTGTGTTTGGCTTTTCTATGCATCCATGTGGCAGGAAGCTGCGACTTCATTTAGAACCATGCTCGACACCACTTTAAATTTTGAGTAACGTGACCCGAAAACTCGTACACTCACTTTTGACTTTTCATTTACTGGGTGTGTAATACGCTCTGCTGCAGGTGACTACAACCACAACCGCCGAGAGGGAGAGGGCCAACGACAAACAGAAAAGGCGCATAGCTGTTGAACACTGAATGCAATTCACAGGATATCCACTCGTTCGTTTCGTTTCGTTTCTTTTCTTTTTCCTTTTTTGCTTTCTTTTTGCTTATACACGGTTTATTCACAGAGATACTCTATCTAGAGTGCGGATTTTATATTTCCATTGCTTGCCGCTTAGGGCGCAAGCATATCGTTATCAAACGCGGCCCGGCAATGATATGACGCTTGGAGTGGCGGGGATGAAGACAATAACGAATGAATTTTAAATTCATTAAGAGTCCTTCGTGCGAGAAACCGCGAAGCCCGAAATGGAAACGGCAATGACAGGAGCAGGGAAACCGAAGCTCCCAGACGCAATTAAGACCGTGTTGTGTGTTCTGTACTGTTGGTTTTGCGGCCGAAAACGACGGGTTGGCTAGACCATGAGCTTCATTTCGAGAACGAAATATGGGAAAATTTATTCGAGAGAGAATGGTCGTTTTAGACCTCACTTTACACTATCACTGGATGGAACACTGTCCGCACTGACACTGGTAGAGAAGGAAGAAGGGTTTTCCACTGAAATCTGATAAGGATACGCGTATCCTTCGCCCGTACACGACCAACAGCCAAATACTACTGACACTTCACGGGACATTACAAACTGTTTACCTCTAGTTAAGTTTGAATATGAAAGGGAATAGGATGTGAAGGGTATTCAGTGCGCAGGTCGGGGAGTCCAAAGAAACTCACTCACCAAAAGGATTCGCATTTTTGATAGAAAAGAGATTTTCCGATGAAGGCGGATGAATTGTGGGGAAAGCGAATGAATTTTAGTACTAAAAGTGTGGTGAGAGAAATGAAAATGCTCTCGCCCCTCGGAAAGGATTTGTAAATCAGGAATTCCCCTCCGGCAACACGTGGGTAAACAAATAAAAATAAGTTAAAAAAAAATCAGGAATTCCAAGCAGCTGATTGACGGGTTTGACATACGCCGAGTGAAGGTACACTACTCGTGTATCTTGAACGCACCTTAATTAAATAAATACTTCGGAGCTGTTAAGAGTTTCCTTTAGCAGCTCAAGTGATTTGCCTTAGACACTGAAGAAAAATGTTTACTCAATACAATAGATGCAGAATAAAGGTATGGGGAATCAGAGGCGGGAAAAGTTTGTGAAAGAAAAATGTTTGGTGATACTTGTAACTTAGGCGTATACGTAATTTTTTGGCGAATGCAGTTGAAAAACACTCACTTAGATAATAGTCCAGCCCAGACCCTGTGTGTGGTGAGTGGGAGAATCTTCTTGTTCCTGTTGCGAGGACCAGGACGTACGCGATTTGTGTATACATAAAAATGCTTCAGGTCTAGTATCCACATACATAGATTTAAGCGGTTTCTGTCGTTATCTTGTTAAACTTGGCAAAGACATAGGACATTTTCAAGGTCCTCTAATTGTCTCTGGCAGTTCCTACAAATCGCTGCGTCAGTGAGTTCCAGGACAGTTAATAAGTTTAAGCTCTCAGGCTTTGAGGTGCAATGCTATAAAAGTTTTCACTTCGCCCGTGTGATCAGCACTGCTTTCCAGGCGAAGGAAAAACACAATGGAGGCTGCAATAAAAGCTAGTCCTTCTCGTCGAGGTAAGATCTAAGATGTTGCGAAAAGCTCAAGGTCCTTGCTTAGCAACACAATGTAAGTTTCTGCTCAGTATCCATTTCCAAAGGTGTACCTGAAAAAATAAGTCTGATGAACTGAGAAGGAAACAACACATCGACTCAAAGCCCGCTAAGCAAGAAGTGATAAATAAAGTATTCGCCATGAGGTATTAAGCCCTTGAGGCTGTCTTCAACCTACTCCCGGTAGATATCTTCAGATTGCTGGAAACCAAATGCAAGAGGTAATAATGCAGTTCTACAGAAATATCTAGGCAATGTATCCACAACCGACTACATAACACCATACCTAGGTTTCACAAGACAATTTTTAGGCACGTGCCTGAGCAGGGAGGAATGGAAAAGCAGGCAAATGCCGAACACGCATTCCATAGCTGTCTTCACCGATGGATCCAAAATGGATACTGGTGTGGGTATCTTTTCCGACCCGCTGAACATATCCAAGTCCGACCACCTTCCGAACTACAACAGTGTTTTCCAAGCGGATGTCCCAAAAGTGACACCAGTCGACGACCGTGAGACTGCGATGAAGAAAATATCACCTTTTTCATCAACAACCAGGCAGCATTAAAAGCAATTTCTGCTAATGAAATGAAATGAAAGCTTGTGAGGCGCTGTCGAGAAGAAAAATTGGCACTCTGCTGAGTCACAAGGAAAAGAGAATACCGACGAACTGGCGAGAAACGGCTCGGCAACAAGCTCGAAACAAGTTGACACTTCTGTGAACATCGGGTCTTGCACATTTAAGGTCGAAGCAGGGAAAAAAGCCTTAAGGGGGCTAATAACAGATCAACCTCTCTAAGGCTAGGACCGACAGACTTCTGCAGATTATAGGAGTGATCACCTTCCAATTACAGAAGAAGACGTTTGTAGGGGGTGTGGCGATGAAGAGCTCCATGAGGATACAACCCACTTCCTTTGTCATTGCCCAAATGCAATGCAAAGCATTGAAATAGGTTCCTCGGACGACACTTCTCCAGGTAGCGTTTTCGCGGGTAGGAGCAATCTCTTCTCCCTCAACGGGTACCACAATGGGTTTGAATTGATCTGAATGTGGCGAAATGGATATTTCTTCCCTTCGCGAGCCCACTTACCGAGTCTAACATACTTCTTCAGCACGAAGGTAAACGAAAGATTTTATGGGCAACCTTTCAAAATTATAAAGATCCGAAGACGAAGCTATTTATTTCGTGTAGACGTATTACTTGAGAGTTTTTCTTTTCAGTTCTGACAGTTACATAGAGAGTGGGTTGTTGTTTCTTCCTCCTTCTCTTCCAGAAATCGTTAAATGGGACAATCCCGTCATGTCTCTCTAACAAACAGTGCCCCATAGGAGCTCATCTTTAGAGCTTAGGCATTGCCTATTAAAAGACAAAAATCTACCCGTTATTTTAAGATCCAGTTTAGGGTAGATCTTTCTCGATTTTTCTTGATTTTTAAGACATAGTTTCAAGACCAAACTGAATCGAAACGACTTATCTTTCAGCGAACTCACTCATCACTACCTGACTAAATATGAATAGCATTTCACCTAACGCGTTAATTTAAAGCCAAGCCGCAGCTTTTCGGACTGCTTCAGTTTCTGCCTCAAATACACTGTATTGGTCTGGCAAATTTATAAGAATTTCAAGTGTAAACTTTTTGAACAAGGACCATGGATCGCATTGCTGATCTTTGTGAGCAGTGACTAATGAGACTGAGGAGAATGGTGAGAAATTTCACATCCAGACGGCTGCTAACCTTAGAAACAAAAACCATAGAGAAATTTAAATTTAAGTCAGGGAATGTGGTTTACGTGAAAAGAGTTTTCTCCGAACTTGTTCGTTTTTTTCATTCAAAAAGTGCTGCATCTCTTAAAGAACGCTTCTCTTGTCAAGACTTTCTTAGAAACCTTGCCTGCGTAGACACATTTTGAGTTAAAGTCTTTAAACGACTTCCCAGAATTGCCTTCCACCGTTTATTTCTATTTTTCTTTCCGAAAACACATACACCTTCCACTCTTCAAAGGATTATAGAATCAAACCTCTGTACAACTCTGTGTTCTTCTATTTCCATTTCAAGTACTTATCCTTAAAATACCTCACCATCTCTGAAAACAGTTTGCATTTTGCAAACCTAATAACGCAAAAAAAAAACCTTAAAAAATCCAAAATCCGTCGCGTGATACAGAAACGAAAAAATCAAATCAAATCAATATCCTTTATCAAATATTGTAACAAGAAATTATTTGGTTCCTACGAACGGCATGTGCATGAAGTCAATTTTCACTCAATCGAGTGGAAAATCCTGTTCCTTGCTCATATGTGTGTGCGGAGACGGAACACACATCAATCGGTTAATAGACCTTGAAAATGGAAAAGCTCGCTGAGGAAGGATTTTTTTTACTTAACTGTATGAACGTACATCCACCCAGGGTTTGGGGGTGAATTTTATTGGTACCGGCGTTTTTTTTTTTTTTTTTGGCGCCGTGCACGTCTGTTGACTTTTTTTTTGTTCACTTCAAAAGTCTCTCCGGTCGTCAGGGTGTTTATTAAAAAGGGAAATTCCAGTGAAACAGGAGAATGGGTGTGTAAAATGAAATCCTTTAATTTCAAGAACGCAATGTGTGAAGCTGCCTTTTTCTTTTATTGAATCGTTTAACATAATAAATTAGATGAAAGTACAAGGTCTGATTTTATTTGCATGGGAGTGGGAGGAGGTGGCAGGGGGAAACAGGAAGCTTGGAAGATGATTACGTTGAGAAGCGTTTAATATGATATAAGGAGGCAATATGGCTTCATAAAGGAATCGATTGTGTTGGCATGGAGGTTGCCAGCGTTTTTATTTAAAGATTTAAGCAAATTGTGTCTGCCGATAACTTAAATATTCAAGGTTATGTGAAAAAGCTGATTTTCAAGTTGCCAGCTGAAGGGCACATTGGCTCTTTGTTGCAGAGGATAAAATCTAATGTTCATCTGTAGACCATATCAGACTAAAGCTGGTAAAATAAACTTGAAAACATCGCAATGTCCCCTACAATAGGTTGTCGTCGAATTTTGCGAATGGTGAAGGAGTGAAAAGGGTCAACTAGCTTCATTTCCAGGTGAACGGCTGGAGTGGTTCGGATAATACAGAGATTATGATTGATTTAGAAAGTGAGGAAAGGGTTCAAACATTTAAGGGCGTGACACAATTTTTGGAAAAAAAATTGTAAAATCTTAGAAAAGACCAAAAGATAAATTTTTGATATTTCCCAGATGGGATATTTTTGGACCTGTGTATTTTTTACAGTGGAAGGGGAAAACCAAACGAACGACCCATTAGAAGTAAAGAAGAGATTAAGATGGTAGAAAACTAATTATGACAACGCGCCCAACGGATAAACTCTGTTTCGTTCTTTGGTAAGCTCCTAACCTTGGGCCGAATTACCACACTCGTTAACGAGTAACTCGTCATCGAAATGTGAGGATTTGGCATTACCGCTCCTAATGAAGTTTATGAATCATTCGATCACGGGTCCCACTCACTCACTCGTTATCGATTGCGGTTATACGACCGCTGGATATCTTCTGGAGAATGTGATCGTCTCCACCACAGGCACTTAGTTTTGTCGGTTTTTCGTCTTTCAATGCTGGTCCTTCGTTGCTATTTCGTCTTGTTCTCGCTTGTGCTCTTATTTCCTTTTCGTGTTATCCCTATTCTTTTCGTTTCACCTGATCTCTCCTCTTATTTTTCCTCGAACTTATGGTCTTCTTTGCATGAAATCCTGCGACACCAGACGGTAAACAATAGAGTGGCGATTGTCTGGACAACTTACTCACGCCCTCTCGGACACATTTACACATGGGGCGAACTCAGCTATGGTACCTCAACTTGAATTCGCCTCGAAGGTAGCCTAATATCAATATACTGACGTTAAGAATTGAAAAAAAAATGGAGCCTTAGCATGGATATACTCTTCTTTCTTTTCTTCTTCTTCGTCTTAGTCCTAGGTCAATTTTGGGTCGGTTCTCCTTGTACTACGTCGGCAGGTTGAGTTGTCTGGTTGTTCACATTCCTCTCCCACAGATCCTTTTTATCCTTTGTCCAGGTAGTCTTTCTGATTCTTTTCTCATCTTAAGCAAATCCAGCACTTGCTTAACTGCATGATCGGCTACGTCTACGCATAACAAGCCCATGCCAGCGAAGGCTGTTCTCTTGAAGCTACTGCCTGTTATGTGCTTGCTGCTGACTTAACCAAGCATCGTCACTCCATACACTGGCCCACACATAGCATGCGCATTTTGGTGACACACAATTTTTATCCAAGTTTGTCAGGTGCAGCTCAGCATTGCAGCCCACTAGCTTTGTCAACAACACTAAATATGGGTGAATTCACTATCTAGTGATCCATATCTGAAGGGGTGACTATAATACAGTGATTGGCATCTTCGCTTGTCACGCTGAATATCCGGGTTCAACTCCTGATGTCGGAAAACACTCATTTCTTAAATATTAATAGACATTGATAATCTACAAAATGCTGATGTCGACCCTCCTGCGAAGGCTAAACACTGACAGTAGGGTGTCATGAGCTGAAGAGTTGATCGAGTTGATCATGTTTGACATCAGGAGATTTGAAAAAATTCCCATGAACTATAGCAATGACAAACACCACAAATGTACCCATCTAGCCTGGTTACCACCCTCGAATCCTAATACTACCTGAGTTTCGAACCACTGCACTTCGCTCGCTCTGTGTGAACAACATCATAAGGGTAGTCATAAACCCTTGAAGCGCGAGTAAATTATAAAAAAAAATATATCTGTGAACAAGTGTGTTTAGGTGTTAAAAACTGTCAGACTCTATGAAGAGTTGGTTATACTTTTTTAGTTGCACCGCACTGCCATCGATTTCGCTAAAATGGAACTGAAGCATTTCGATTTTCGTCCGGCTTATTCTAAAGCCATAAAACTGAAGATTATCCACTCATAAGTTAAGCCTTTCTCGCAGGAACGTTTAATCCTCTTTTGGAAAAGCTACGTCGTCCACGGTTAACTTCCGTTGGGTTCGGTCAGGAAGTAGACACATGCTATCAAAGAGTTCATTTATTCACTCTTGCCTCTACCAGGAATCGGTTTTTATTCAAATTCAAAGTATCGAATCCACGTGGAGTCAACGTTGTCCCATCAAAAGTTTGGAAGTGACAGCAAATGGTTCTTTGAAACGGAAAAGTGATTTCAAAATATTTTTCGTTCCAAGCACGTATTCTCCAAACTACAACCGATCATTTGCAAAATCTCTCATGAGTTCATTGTCACTTGCAGCGGAGGAACACAACTGAAATAAGCGAAACTGGACAGGAGAACTTCAAAGCTATGATGTTACTCGAGTGCAAAAATCCCATGATGTCCGAAGGAATCGGTAAATTCGCGCGTCACAATTAGAATTGCAACTGACATTGCGTTCCATTAAAACTTCTCTCTCCAAATTAACTACGTGTTTTCACAGTAATTGCTAACCGTCAAAACAAATAACAGCATCTGCATGCATGTAAAACCGCTGTTTTCATACCATTTGGTGGCCGTATTCCGCAGGATCCCCCCACAAATTCCACACACACACGTCGAGAGAAAACACAAAATCAGCCAGAAGGCAACATCAGAAAGGAATCCAGATATCCACGCAACGATTACTCGTTTTACAGAGATTCGTACACACTCCTGCGTTATCCACGACCAACCGGGGAGGTCGGTTGTTTGAAATTAGCTCTGCGGTTTCTGTATACACCAGATTTGGTTTAGGGTTCCTCACGGAGCTCATCTTCATCCGCCCACCCAGACTCTTCCCCAAGGCAGCGAGTCTATTAAATTAGATTTGGTTTTCTAATTCGTTAATCTTTGTGGCTTTCAGCGTGGAGTGCTACATATCAACACCCAGGAATATTTTAATCCTCCCCGCCATTAAACTCACACATAAACCCCCTCCATTGCCCCTGCTCCACCGCGAACATTCCGGGCGTTTATTTCGGAGCAAGAGGGTACCCTAATTAAATATTTGCTTTCGGATTTAATCCTGTGCACGGTTGTCATTATATCAGATAAGCTATCATCCCTTCCATCCCACACATGCACGCACACATGCAGACCGCCCATAAACAATATTCAATTGAAATTACGCCGGAACCGTGTGTTGTCAAAATGTCAATTATCAAAAAGGATTATTTGAGAGACACAGCGTCACCACAGCGCACTCAAACGAAACATGCGCTCCTAAGGCGCAAAGCTCATTAAATACTCGCACACATGGAAAATAATTGAGCAATGCCTTTGTGTGACATGTGCGCTTTGTCTCTGTTTTATTGTTTCATCGCTTTTGATCGTTATTTCGTATTTAATTTAACATTAAAGACGTCGGGTGCCATGCCTTGGCGTATTATCCAATTTTGGTTTATGGGCGATACTGTGTCACATCTGGTGTCTGTCAGGCGACGACAGGATGTAGGGCATGTGAGTGGGCGAGAGAAAGAGATAAGCCGGGATAAATTCATATGGGATTAGGTGGGAGAATGGAAAAAAAATAAGGAAAGCCACGCTATGAAAAAGGAAAGTCTGTGAAAATTCATAGCATGGCCTTACATCGATGTCAGGGTTTTTGAACAGGATATTCCTGCTTATGTTGGCTATATGAAACCGGAGCCAAGGAGGAGTGTAGAAAAACGGGCTTTGGTCTATTTCTTGTCAGTTGATTTACCTCGGGTTAAATTGCATTCACAAGGTGACGGTATATGGATGAGGATGGTCTTTTGTGGTGTTTAAAGGATAATAAGGACATCTTTAAAGTTTCAAATCATGTACCCAACTTCATCACAAATTGATCTCAAAAAATGCACAAATGCATTTCCTTCCCCTCAAAACAAAATGAGCACGAAGCAGGCGAATCATGTTTCGAACTTTTACTTAAATAACTTTAAACATGAGGTAACAAGCCGGCGAGACTCTCCTTGTATGGCTGTCTATTGCACAACGAGAAATGAGTACAAAACAACTACTAGACAGCGAATAAAGCTTCGCATAAAGTTGGCACGTTTCGAATCCGAAGCACTTGCGCGTGATAAAATGCATCTTTTACTTGGTTTAGTCCTTTTGCCAGCAAAAATTCTACACTAAACGGAATGTGAACAAGGAAAAGTACATTTTCGCCAAAAAAAACCTTAAGGCGTCCTTGTACTTGCAGTGAATTTTAAAATACAGTCGCGTTTAAATTTCTCCATCAGTTGTTAAAGAAAGTTGTTTGAGAAATAAAAGTACATTGGTGGCTTATCAAAACGACACATGTTGTACCTTCAGATTATGCTGTAGGTCCTTTGTTGTTTATATTACCTCAGTACGTAACCTGTCATGGAATGCAATACTTAGTCATTTCGGACTGTTCTTCGACGAAGAAATGACAAATAAAGGATAAATCGTTTTAAGGCCAGAAGCAGTTAGTTGACAAAAACAGAAGGTCTTCAGTGTAATCCTTTTTATTACGAACCTGCACACTAGTTATATTTACAATGAATAAAAAAATGTGACATTTAATCTGTCAATAGTTGCCAGTTAATAGCATATGCAAATGCATTTTCCTAATGATGTACTGAATGGTTGATTCAGCAAAATCATGGTTTCCGTTATGGTCATGCCAAGAGAAGTCCATTAGCTTTACCTATTTGACCAATCCAAAACTACAAAATGCAGGAGATTGACAGCAAGCTGGCAGAGTTAAGGACGTCAAATAAATAAAAAAAAAAATTGCAGGATAATGGATTTTAAAATCATGTCAAAGTATAAGAAAATTCCGCCAGAGGAGCGTCATTGTGTTTGATGTTTTTAAATCTCGAGGTAAAGAATACTTTTAATCTGTAAGTTTATTTATTTATTTATTTATTTATTTATGTATAAACTTAAGTATAAATAAAAAAATAATACTTCTAATCTGTCAGTTTCTAATTGGAAATTACTGGTTATCCTCTAAATAATGTTTTAAGAATTTGTACTGTGGAGCTAACGAACTAGAAGAAATTCTCAAACGCGTAAGAGACATCATCTATTGGGATACGATTTTTCTGTTAGAGGTAGACTTTGCCAAAAAGGCTTGAGTTTTCAGGGAAATATTCGAGTGATGACGATCCGCATCTGCGAACAATGCTCGAGATACGATACGATGCTGAGGCCCAGATGCACTGAATGTGTTAAATACATCAGAATTTTTTTATTTTTTTTTAAATTCACTCGCACTCGAGTTGTGAATACACTTATGTTGGTGGAGATTTAAACCACACAGAATGATCGACACGACCCTCGGAAATTTTAGTACTGACAAACACCATAAATGTCTCCAGCTAGTCTGGACACCACCTTTGGACGCCATTGAAACCTAATACTACCTGAGTTTCGAACCACTGCACCTCGCATACGCTGTGTGAATAACATCAAAAGGGTATTCATAACCCCTTGAAACGCGAGTGGTTTATAAGAAATAGTTCATAGATAGGCGGTATTCAGCATGAAATCCCGACATTTCCCTATTAGCTGTAACTAAGCCACGAAAGTGAATATCAAGCGACAGGAATCAGGACTGTGAGGGCCTTCAACGATTAAACTCTAGAAAGGCAGAAATCTTTGTCCATCCAAAGTACGTATAGCTCTCGAGAAGTCTTCCAGCAAAAACAACAAATCCAACACTGCCAACAAATCATTTGGAGTGCCGTGACTGATGAAAGTTTCACAGTTCCACTTGCGAGATTACATGCATCAACTCTGGATTGACTGGAACGATGATGATCTGCTGCAGATGCTAAGGCATCTGAAACCATATGTATGGCAATGAACTGGTGAAGACTTTCCGGTATGGTAATATGCCTCCAAATCCTAGAAAAGGTTCGAAAAAGGAGGAAAGATCACCACCTATTTACTGATCTTTTGGCCGCATATGATAGTGCGAATTGGAATTGAGTTTCTCGAGTTCTGTTGGTCCAGCTGTGGCAAGATTCATTCACTTTTTAAGAATCATAATGGAGAACGCTTACTTCCACCAAAGGTAAAAAATACTCCACCACAGTGCGATACACTGTCATAGAATGTCTGCCTGCAAATGGAGAAACTGGTGCGGTAGAAGTACGCTCATTTGCAATGTTTGAGAGCAAGCTTTATGCTCGTTGCCGGTTCATCGAAAAGAACATTGCAACAATTGAGCTGGCTAAATAATGCAAGGCAAATCAACACCAATCCTTAAGTGGAGGGTAATCTCAATTAACTCGGCGTATGTAATTAGAGCCAGTAGGCTAGGGATAATCATGGCTGGAGAGGGTTGTTGTCTGAAGCTCCCATAAGTGAGTGTTAAAACCTCCTAAGTTTCCAATCTGAGTGGCTCTAGACCAATACTACTTTTCTTGTTGTTTTAATTTCGAATGTTTTATAAATTATGGACACAATTGACTTTCCAAGTGGTCTACGTAAGATAATCACAGACCACATATCAAAGTACTTACGGGAGACAGCAAATATTTTGTTTAATCACCTTGTAACTTGAACGTACATGAGATCAAGTAGGCTTTTATATTTAGGTAGTGCCTAAGACAAAGATGTGAAAGTACTTAAAACATGAATGCGTAAAGGCCAAACAAAATTGAGGCAAAATAGTGCTACCACCCTGAAGCAGTCCTGGGGTTGAAGAAATTATTCTGAAAAAAAGGGGTCTTCTTGTTCTTATGTAGAATTTGCTAATTAAAGTGAACAATTTTGCTACGGCTATATATATATACATACAGAGTTTTTCAATAATTATTTTCTTCAAACTTCTAAAGAACCCGATCGGATAAGTTTCGGCGCTTCAAATAATCAAGAGGTTTCAGTTCTTGAGATAATTTTTGATCTTGTAAGAGCCAAGATGTTTACGCAAAAGTCGTCACAATGTGGACTAAGAGTTTTCCAATTCCTGAGAACGGCGTGGAATCGACTGATTTGGCTCATTTTGAACTGAAGCACTTACGGCCGCGATATTTTTGGTACTTTGTTGTCTTACTGGCACAGGAATATTCAATAGTGAATATGTACGTTGACTCGAATTTATCCACTATACCTAATTTATCCACTATACCTACCACCTATACCACGACTAATGACCAAATCAGTTCGGTTGAACCAGCTTCATATTAAATTTCACCTTTTACAAAAAACTCCTTCCAACTCATGCCAAAACTTTGGGTTGAATAACCAGAAACCAGCCGTGCACCTAGAGAAACAATGACCAGTATATTTGTGTGAGATATCACATGTAAAACCCATTCATTTCCACATGCAGACGAATATCCTTTTTTTTGCAACTTTTTCATTTCTCACACGAACTCCCGACGGAAAGAAAATTATTCACCAAGTCAGAACAAAAGAAAGCGAGGATTCGTTTCACGTTTCGAAGAGTAACCGAGAATGTTTGATTTATAACACAGGAAGAGGGAGTAGTAATAATGAAAGTTTGCTTTCTTCTTTAGCCCTTTCGTTCCATTGCAAAAAAAAGGAACTAAACGGGAGCTTATTAAGAGCTAAACGTTATAGTTGGGCGAATATTTCTCGTGGGTGCATTTTTAATTAAAGACCCAGCGAGCGATGTCTTATGGATTGAGATTAGTTTCCAATTGAAATTATTATCGGGGGGATATTTTTCAATTAGGCGACTCCTGTGGACTTAGTTTTTATGATTTTGACATGCAGTTGTATGGAAGTATTTATGTATCTCGAGGAGTAATTAAAATGGAGCAACGTCAGCGATGTAATTGGCATGGTACGTCAAAGGTTGAAAGTAGCCAACAGCGTTTACCATAGTCCGATTAATTAGTCCAAATTAGTCTTCAACAGAAGAGCTATAGGCTGTGGTTGAACTACTGATTACCGCTTTGGACTGCTGTGAAAGCTGCGTGGGTTCAAGACCCAGCCATATCCACTGACAATTTTTCGCGGCACCGCTTCTTGTCGGAGAAGGACGAACCTCCGATAGTATTTGTCATAAATAACCTTCTCTAGTCGCCATTCGAAATCGGTCAGATATCATTCAGATCATTGTAGAGATATTCTCCTAAGATGGTTTTTAAATTTTTGGTAAGGACAGTACAGAAAGTATTTTTCTTCTCAGAAAATCCTGTCGAAATGATTACAGGCAATGTCCAGTCGTAAAGCAAGTCTACTTTCAATAGACGATCCTTATTAATTGTGATAGGTTCTTTTACAAGATATCTACTAGTAGCTAAAGAACCTTATCTGGCTAGTTCGTATGGCTCACAGTTCCCCAGAATGTAGAGAGAGGGACCCAGCAGAGTGTGACGCTATACTGTTAAGCATTTTTGTTCAGAGATGCGGGGCAGTCATTCACTGTCCCAGATTTCATTATGCAGGATACAAGGGCTCTGATCGCAGCTCGATTGTCGCAATACCTCAGCCTGATATTAGGTCTACCTCTAATAATGCGGCAACTTGATGTACAGTTGTGACTTCGGCCTAAAATAGGCTGTTATAGTTTGGTAAAGCTGAAGGTGAAGGAGTGGTGGATGCCCCTTCCTCGGATGCTTGCAGCTGTCTATATAGAGATAAAAAAATAAATGAATAGCTGGCGCGACAGCTCGGGATGAGCCGAAGCCTAGCTGTCTCACCAAACGACGAATTGAGAAACTTTTATGACAAATTAAACTCTTGGAAGGTTGTAATTTCCCGATGGAAGCGAAAAATGTTCGGTGGACATGCCTCGGGCTTGAAATCACGCCGCTTGTACAGCGGTCAAACGCAATAACCATTAAGCCATGGCAACCAAGAGATAAAATTGAAGAAGATGGTTAGCAGATCGATCGGATACAAAAGTTCACCAAAGGTAGCAATACTCCGAATTCTGATAAACCTGAAGAGAATTGGCGCTTGTGTGATTTTTGTGACTTCCCGAAGAAAGTGTGGCTAAAACGTTATTGTTGACCTCGCCAATGCTTTTGACACTGAAAATCTGAGAAATAGAAGTTGTATTGCTCCATGTCACTCGGCAATCTTAGTAAAGCAGCAGGCAATCACTTTCAACAGACTTTCCATAGCAGAGGACTGAAGAACGCGACCTTTTCACATCACAGATACTAGTTTTGTGAACATAGTCCATCTACAGTCAAAGACCATAATAGTATGTAATCTCCTTCAGTCTTCAAGAGAGCTCCGCGGTACATATTGGTAAACGCCATGATATTTAAAGAAAGTAGAAGGCTGTCCTTTGAAAGAATACAGAGCCCAAATGGATCGATTATTGTCAGTCGCACTATATCCCGCTGCTAAACTATTGTCGCCCTCCATTGCTCATTGGTGAAAATGCATAGCTTTCCACTTTTTGTTAACTAATCCGTAAGAATGTTGCTCATTCTCTCAACTGTTCTTGTTAACGGCTATTCACATTTCACTCTTCACCTAGATTGGATGGATAGTGGAATAGAGACGTGTCATGTTTTGCGAAAATGTTTCCTTCACACTAATTCACTGATATTTTCTGCGTCGCTTTGTGTTGTCTATGGTTTCTAGCCCTACACTTAAGTAAAGCTCGTCGAAAAGGATGGTACAGGTGCAGGTATTTTCTGTGAATCTAGAGGGGTAAACTTATCCTTCAAAATTGGGGATGGATACAGCGTTTTTCAAGCCGATATAACTGCCACTCTACAGGCTGCAAAGCTAATCAAAAGCGACAACATTTTTAGAGAAACTATTACTATCTATGTTAACAGCCAGGCGGCTATCAAGTTTGTGCAGTCTGCATCGACAAAATTGAAGCTCGTAAAGGTCTACAGCCAAATTCTCAACGATATATTAAAGACCAATAAGGCGACAATATGCTGGGTATCGGGCCACAAAGATATATCAGGTTATGAGAGGGCGGTCGAACTTGCCAAGAAAGGTGCAAAACTAGCATATGCATACACCCTTCCATTACAGGAAAATAGATCAGGAAACCATAGTCAGGGCTAGTAGGCGGTGTTATCACATGGACACATTTTCAATAGCCAGATCACTATGGCCCGCCTTCGATAAGAAGATTTCAAAAAATCTCGTACAAGTTAGTCAAAAGGAAAGACGAATCCTCTCTGCGGAATTGGAATCCATGCGGAGCGTCTTGGATTACCCTACAATAATTAATGCAGAGGCTGCAGAAACGAAGAGGAAATAGAATCCATGCAGCACCTCCTATGCGAATGTCCCGCAGTGGCCACCAGAAGATTGCGAACTCTCGGTAGAAGCTCCTTCCATGTGCTGGAGGATCTTCATATCGCTGATTTAAGGAAACTGCTGAGATTTCTATCCATTTCTGGGTGGTTTCCAGATTAGCCAACCCTACCCCTTAGTTTGACTCCCATGAGTATATTGTTATGGGTACAATGGGCCCACTTGAGGTCCCACAAAACCAACCAACCAACTAATGCTCATTGGTGTCTCAAATTTGTCCAAAGCATTTTGAGATTGGTGCATCCTTTTGGTTGACAATGCCAGCCATTTTCCTAGTGTCGTATGAAATCCATTTTATTTCAGCTAAACACTCTCCCTGTCAAGTGGTAAAAACAAAAAAAAAATATATATTCCAGTCCAGTGACCAATTTCATTGACTGACATCCGGGGCGTATACGTAATATTTTTTCTTCTTTTTTATCTTTACACTCCCGCTTCACGTGTACCAATTAGGTATTCATCAAGCATAGCTGTATTTGTTTAGTCTTTACGGAACTAAACTTTTGCAATAAGAAATCCCTTCCCGTCCAAACGACAGCAGCAACAGTAGACCAGCAGAAGCGATGAAAGTTCTCTGCCGGAAATTACTCTCCGAACAACTGGCAACTTGATGTGGCTGGTGCGTCTGTCTTAACATCCTTGCATCCTTACGCCGCTCTCCGCCCTCCCCCTCAACGGAACATGCTCGCACACAAAATCTGTGAAACTTATCACCGCTATTGCTATTGCTGTGCGAAAATCCCCAACTAATTCCACCGCATTAACGCAGACCGTTTTACCACACACAATGAGAGGCTATAAACGGCGGGGGGGGCCCTTGTGCGACGCAGTATCCACTCGTAAAAACCACCAAGGATGCCATAAGAGAGCAACTTGTAGGACAATATATTTGTGCTTTCGTCCTGCTTTCTCAACCTCTAGTCTCTAGTATTTGCAATGTGGTTTCGAGAGGCGGCTTCTAGAAGGTGTTTTTCGACAGAGAGCGCAAAGTTTTTCTTTGTTTTTGGACACAAACAAAAGATTGAGAGGGGAGTTTTGAGGACACTTGAGCTCCGTGGGTCAATATTGACTTTTCCTCTGAGGAGATTTTAATTTCCTCTTTGTATTCTGCGAAATGTATCAATAAGGTCTGTCCATCAGGTGCGTGTGGTCAGTATTATGTTGTTATTGTGGAAAAAGTTTTTGAAAGGTGTGGACCACCTGTAACTTTTGAAAACAAAACAAATTGAATTCGATTAAAGTGCCTTTCCGATGCACTTTTAATGCTGGCATGTCAAAAAGAACATCCGCAAGGATAATGTCAAACCAGTCATCACCGAGTCCACTTGTTAAACAAACATCAGCACACAGTTCCACTTCAATTATTGCTCCGTAAAATATAACGAACACACATGTCCACGGTAAGGATTCGTTCACTTATGTCTCCGCAAGAGGACCTCGTTCAACAACAGTTGCACTGTTCAGCTCCATATACTTAGTTCATTTTCATTTCCAATGCGATGCTTCATGACGTGGTTTCCTTGTGTTTTCCCGCCACTTCCTCGGAGGCTGATGGCCCCATACGTTGTAGAAACATTTTTTGAGGTCACGTTGTAAAGTTCGCAGAGAACTAGGACGTGGGTTGTTACTGTCCTGTATTGCGCAAAGGATTCGATAGTAAACGTTTGTAGTATTTTTCAACTGAAGTTGTATTCTTTAAGGCATTCCGTGACCGTACTCTGCCAGTTTGTCCCGAGGATTAAATAGCAAAAAAAGGAAAATAGTGACTGCTCCGGAATGCATGGGCATTTTTCCCAGTTTCGCTTGTAGAGTGTGGTTGATGGCCCGCCATTCCCGAGGGTGCAATTTTGAACAGTTTGCCTGGATCTCTGCTGATGATGGTGGTGGTGGTGGTGGGCCTTTTTTCGTTTTTTTCGAATGCCTAAGAGGAAAATGAATGGTTCCTCTACAATTAAAAAGCCGTAGTCACAATTTTTCAATAACTCCTATAAATCAGATAAAAAAACATACAGATGACAGGGAAGTTGCAATAAATTACAATTTCATCGTGTGCAGGACATGACAGTGGTCAGCAGTTCGGCTGTGATGATTTGTGTGATGGTTTTATAGATCCAAATGAGAGCGAGTTGTGTCCGAATTATTGCTGTGTGGACTATAGCTTGTCAGACCTGGTTTGAATGGCACTTTATTGCGTTTTTTCGGTATGTGTTTGTGCCTACTATTGCATTGGAAAATGCTGAAACGTATATGGTAGGGTGGTAGGTCCATCAATTAGAAATCATTTAGTATCGTATATGCACTCTCTACCTCATGATGACACATATTCAGTATGCAATTAAAGTAGATGACAATAAGGCTTAAAAGGAGTTGATTAAGGGATTTTTTGATTGAGGGATTTGTCAGGCGGAACCTTTGACATAGTAGCAGGAGATGCTCTCGACAACCGTTGTTGACCAAAAGATTGCTAAAGGCAGCAGCAAGGTTATGTAAGTAGATACCGTCCGACAGAAGTCGAAGCTCTCGTACAGTAGGTAGGGAGATACGGTGGCTGTCCATTCGAGGCACAGACACACGTAGGCTAAGGAAAGCCTTTTGTGATGTCACTTGGGTCTATACCCTAGGTGCCACTCCAACTATTGAAACCATTTGGAGCTCTTGATAAAGCTGAGGATACTTTTGACCTCAGTATGCGATAATTTGCCCAAATTGTCGATGAGATAGGCTCCTACATAGAGATTCCTTCGTTGGGATAGCGCAGGATAAGTGCAGAGGAAATGGTGGATCGATTCTTCCTCCTCTTCGTCCCTGCGCTCTTGCAAAAGTCATTTGAGAAGAGGCCCATCCTTCTGGCTTAAAGGCCGATAAGACAGTGGCCAGTGAGACCAACGATAAGAGTGCTGATGAGCAACATTTCAAGAAAGATCAGACTTTTGTAACGATTGAGGTTTAGCACAGGCCAGATTCCTCCATCTTTAGTTTGTCTTGCTGATCGCGTCGTACTCTAAGAACGAGTGGAGTACACAGATTCCTCCATACTCTAGAGTAGTACCACGTTTAGCGAGTTCATTGGCCTGGAATGTCCCTATGACCGGGTACACAGCACTGGTGAACGAGCTGACAAAAGAAAGTGCAGGACGGCATCTCCCCAATAACCTGGGAAAACCTTCTGCCTCTATCGAACCGATAAAATTCCTCCTTGACACGGATGCCAGAAAATTGGAAAACAGTAGGCCAAAACAAATCTGCCTCAAGCTGGATTTAGAAAAAAGAACCCTCCGGCAAGAGCCGCAAGAGGTAGGTGGATTTTTCATGTCATCGCTAGGGCTTCTATTCTGGGGGCGGAAACAAAATGGCGGACAAAATTTTACACATTAAAAATGAATTTGTACTAATTACCTCGACATTTGTAAGGATTTTCAATTTCAACAAAAACGGAGCAATTTTGAAGAATTTAATTGGCGTAACCCGCCCCCACTCGACCGGTTACGCCCATCTACGAACTCAGCCAAGGTATTCGCCATATGTACGTGTATACCAAATTTTATTCAAATTTATCTCCGAGTTAGAGTGGTTCAATACAACCACTACGGTCACTTATTTCAGCGCATTCGACGTTATGCTCATGGTCTCATGGTAAGCCGGTATCTATCGTGGTATCCCAATAAACTAATTTGATCTAAGTGTGTCCCTGCCTGAACCGGGACAGCCACCTTACCTAACCTAACCTAGGTTGAATTTATTTTTTTGATTCATTAGTAGACCGTACTGACTTGACAAGATGGTGTTTAGACCTTCGTTATTTTGTGCATAGAGTTTGGACATAATTTCTTTGAACTGATTAGTCTAAGTGGCTTAGTTCATTCAATTAGTTAGTAATATTCGTGATATAAGTCAACAAATTGAGAGGTAACCGCTTTTTATTGACTATCCTTAGATGCGCAACGAGATTATCTTTCATATTCGACGAAGTTTAACAACAGAGTGTGACGTATGTCCGATAGCCTAGCAGCTGATGAGATTTCTTTTAATCGACATAAAGGACTGCTCGACATGAAAATAATGACCTATACTGCCTAGACGCAAGGGCCGCGCTTTACTGCTAGGGCTATGCATATCAACGAAGAATGACATTTGGTGCTGAGAATCTGAAAAGAACATTTCTATAGATTCCAGAACGAAAATAATGCCCAAAAATGTTCAACATTCGCATGATTAGTCAACCTTTTACACACAACTACAGAGACATCTTGAGAACATTTTTCGATTAAGAAAATCTTCTCAGACCCACTTTCATAAACAATTCCAATGCTAACAGGTACCAGCGTGTCCCTTTGCCTCATTATCGTCCCTAATTTAATTTTGCAATTCAACTCTTTCGTTTTCACGATTCGATAACCTACTCAAATTATTCCGACATTACAATGCATACCTTAGAATTTCCTAAAAAATCAGCCTTTCCATGTCAAAAGAGAGTCCCTTTTTCCAACCTGCTGTGTATATCCCTGTCAATTGGCATATTTCAGGGTCAATGGATCGGAAAAAGACCAATCATGTCCCCCTTCACCTCCTCCGACGATGATAATAATGATTCTCTCTGCCCGGTAAATCGAATACACTGAAATAAATATCCCGACAATAGGGACGAAAAAAAGGACATTATACCAAACGGGAGAGAAAAAAAAAAATAAAAAAAAAAACACCACCCCACTTCAACTTCCATAGGTCAAGTATGTCTGCCAGAAGCCACCCGACGACGACAACATCGTTGACATTGATTGCCTAACCTGAAAGGTGAAAGGTGTCATTGTCAGGGCAAATAAGGATTCTTAGGTGATATTTATTTGTTGATTGGCTGTGTTTGTGTTGACATTAAATGAGGTTGACTGTTTCCTCGGCATAATCAAGATTGAGGCATTTTGTTTCGCAGTGTCCTGTTTATGTGTGTGTGTGTATCCTGGTGAAGGCAATAAATTGATGTCGACTGTCAGCGGGAAAAATCGAATTCCTCCATCAAATGACCCAGATTGTGGGTGCTTAAAGAGTTTCGAGAGTTTTCCCCATTTTCTAGGTTTTGATCTACAGAGGCAATAAATTAAATGAGCTTAAGGGGGGAAAACAAAGAAATTAATTTTCTGTAAGCGAAGGAGAAGCAATGGCTACGCAAATAGAACTATAATCGCTTTTGCTAGGAAGTAGTCGTATTTCCTCACCGACAAAGGAGGAAGTTTTTCTTTTCTCGAGAATTGAGAGAAGGGTTTATTTCGAGATGAGGATGGATGAAATAGTGCAACGAGAATATGCAAATACCGAAGCAATAATGAAAGATGGAAAGAAAACTTATCAATCTGTTGATGCTGGTTAAGCTATAAGATTTTTTTAAATATGTGTGTACATTAAAGACTTCACGAACTAACTACACATATGTATAACTTAAAAAAAGGACTAAGAGTGGTATCACTGCAAACCAAGCTGTAAGGTGCCAACTCCCTAATCCCAAAAAAAAAAAGAACAGGAGAAAATGTGTAAAGAGAGGCACACGTATTACACAGCCCTACTTAATTACTTACTTAAGGTGGCGCTACAGTCGGGGATGGACCTGGGCCTAAACCAACAAGCCTCTCCACTCAGCTCGATCTTTTGCCAACTGCCTCCAGTTTCACACGCTAAGTTCATTAAGCTCCCCTTCCACTTGTATGTGCCACCTGAGTCGTGGTCTTTCTCTACTGCGCCGTCTCTCGGGTGTGGGTTTGAAGATTTTTCGAGCCAGTGTCCATCCATTCTACATGACCCAGCCACCTCAATTATTGGACCTTCACTCTTATGTCGATATCCTCCTCCACTCACCATCTACGCAGACGGAACCGAAAATCAACCGAAAAAAATTTCCACTCGAAAAAGCCAAGAGTAACCTCATCCGCTTTTAACAGAGCCCATGCCTCTGCGCCGTAAAGCAGGACTCGGATGATTAAAGTCTTATAGGGGGTCACTTTAGTCGTTCGAGAGAGGGCTTTGCTACTCAATTGCCTTCTTAGCCCAAAGAAACAGCGATTGGCAAGAGTTATTCTTCGTTTGATCTCAGCGCTGGTGTCATTGGCGTTCTCTCTTGTTAACAATATATTTCGTTTTGGCCTCATTGACCGCTAAACCCATCTACGCTGCCTCCGTCTCGATACTCACGAACGCACCAGTGACATTACGCTGCGTTCTTCGGATGATGTCAATATCGTCGGCAGATGCGAGTAGTTGGACGAACTTTTGAAAGATTGTAACTCTGGTGTTAATGCGTAAGTTTTGCACTATTTTTTCAAGAACAATGTTGAAGAAGTCGCATGACAGCGCGTTGCCTTGTCTAAATCCAAAAGTCTCGGTGATATTTTGACCGGTCTTGATGGAGCAGCGTGCATTCTACATCGTTATCCTGCATAAATGGATGAATTTGGTAGGGATGCCAAAACTAGACAAGGCTCTGTATAGCTCGTCTCTATAGATGCTGTCACATACGGCCTTAAAATCGATCAAAAGGTGGTGAATATCGATTTGAAGTTTCTCCAAGGTCTACCGCAGTATAAATATTTGGTCGATGGTGGACTTTCCTGGCCTGAGACCACACTGATATGGATCAGGTTCTTGACGAACGGCTTCAGGCCTTCACACAACACGGCAGATTAGATCTTGTAAGCGATGTTAGGAAGACGGATGCCTCTTTAGTTGGCACAGTTCAGAGGGTCTCCTTTCTTGAGAATCGGGCAAATAATACTGTGGTTCCATTTATCAGGCAGACCATATTTTAGAGATGAGTTGGTGAATGCTCCTTACCAAGTCATCGCCTGCTGCTTTGAACAGCTCGGCAGCTAGGCCGTCAGCTCCAGCAGCTTTGTTGGACTTAAGCTTCGATATGGCTTTCTTCACCTCGTCCAGGTCGGGTGAACGGAAGGTTGAATGGTTCATTCTGCCGAACAGCGGGATTTTATTCGTCGTCGCCGTTAAACAGTCTGCAGAGTAGTTCTTCCAGATTCTCAGCATCGACTGCGATTTCCCGGTCATTTTGCAGACTTCGGTTCGAGATCTGTAGGTTTGGCAGGTTCTTTTAACCCTTTGATAAAACTTTCGAACCTCATGCCTGCAGTAGCATCTCTGTATTTCCTCGATCGCGAGCTCCTCATTCTCTTTGTTTTTCCTCCTGAGAAGCCGGTATTTGTCTCTCCTCTGCTGTTCGTAGAGCCCGCGTGTTTCCACTACTTCCTTCGTGTCGGTATCCTATGCAAACGGACTATACCTTTCCTCTCCTGTTTGAAAGGCCCGACAAAAAGGCTTTAAAAAATAAAAAATAAATATTTAAGAATACTGAAACCAACACAATCATGAACTACTTGCATTCTCACGCGGTTAAATCCTCTTCAAATATTAAATTTACAACACAATGTCCACCTCCAGGACACTTGATGAAAATTGAAAAGAATAATTAAAATAAAACATAGACAACCCCACACAGACAGCTTTTGTCTTATCAAAAACCATCCGACCACAATTGCCCCTCAATCAGATTTCAATCAACCAAACGAGTTGACTACTGTCTACTCCACTATACAACCACACAAAGGACACCAACGAGAGCACAGAAAAAAAAACCTTCCAGTATTGTTCCAAAAGGATAAATATCGTCTCTCCACAATCTCCTTTGCAGTCAAACACGAAATACTGCAACTGTCGACAAAATGACAAAACATCCAAATGCCGGAAGAAGTTAATGAAAGTTAGCTTTTCCCTGTCATTGTTGGAACTTGTCAACAGACAATTCATCCAGATTAAGATCTCTAAATGGGAGAGATAAAAAAAAAGGATTTCCATGGGTTTTGCGGTCGCTTCTAGTCCCTGTGATGGGAAGAGGAATGTGGTTTTGTTATGACTCTGCGACTATGAATTGTGACAGCCAAGCGAATTGAATTTGACGACCTCTCCGTTGTCTAGACTCACGACTATGTGGATTTGGTTTGCAAGTGCGTCTTGTGTTTTTGAAAAACCTTTTATCTCGGTAGCTTTGTTTTCGGTTAGGGCACATGAAGCCACTAGGAAACACACCTGCATGCAACCCATAGACATGTGTACTCGAGACGGGTAAACCTAAATCAACTTGTCCCAGACTAAGTCGCAAGGCGCGACAGAGTCCCTTATAAACAATCTGGAGAGCAAAATAACATTCGTCTTCATAATCTGGCAATGACCCAAAATCGAACGATTTGTTAGCCGAGGCATGGAGCTATTCCTACGTTCGTGAGATTATTTTCGTCTGCATGTCTCGGTTATAAATTGGAAAAAGCTGATTACCTTCAGAAGGTACACACAGGGCGTTCGGTTCCTTTTTTATTTTTTCTTGCACCAGCTTCCATGTCACGTTCGAGGAAATTTGTTCTATTATCCTTGGAAGTGAACAACTTGTATGGGTTGCCTTTAACTCTTGTATACATATATTGGGTATCCTTTTCATGGAACTTGGGTAAACGAGGATTATAATTTGAAAAGTAATAAATGAAAATGATAATGATGATGATGATGAAGTACTGAATGTTGTTTCGAGGAACGAAAACAAGTCAGAATTTTAATTGAGGACAAAAACAGAAATGTACATAAGTTCATAACAATAGAAACACAAGAACTGACCAAAGAGGATTTTCTTTGAGGAACATAGTCGTCAGCTCCCTCCTCATTCCGTCCAGACCCCAGAACGTATTCCAACTTTCCCCTGGACATGCAAAACGATCAATAAAATGCAAATCACCACCTAATAAAATCTGTAATTTTATTAAAAAATTTCCCCGAAAATTTCATTGTCAAAAACTGGTCCTGAAAGGCCACCATTGTTAAACTGAAACTAATAAACCAACAGAAAAGATATTTGCATAACTTTTCATCCTCTTAAGGATGAACATGAAAACATCCACCAGATAAGACCGTGTTGTCAATCATCAGGCCTACACATTCGGTGAACTTCACTTCGCTCTCAGAATATAGAACAAAAAAAAAAAGTACAAAACTTCCTAAAGAATTTCTGGTACCTCCACCGCCATTGCCGCCTTGAACCCACAGTCAACCTCACCACAGTGCTGCGACGATAAACTTGTTCGCCTTCGTTCTGTTTTCTATGTCCTGGACTTGTTATTTACTCATAAAATTAAAACTTACAATAAAATCCACTTAAAGTGACAGCACAAAAGCTGTTTTTATGTTTCGGGATATATTTTCTCCGGCACTGTTATGGTTTTATTCCATTTTCTCTTTAGTTTGGTATTTCATTGTGGGAATGGTGGATTCTCATGCTTTGTTGTCTGAATGGAAGAATTTTTTCGTTTTTTTGAAATGAAAGGAAAACATTTTTTTTTTTTAGAAATTCTGCAATAAATATTGAACTTAAATAATGGACCTGAGTTTATTAAGCTTTAAGAAGTGTGCGAAGAAAAGTTTGGTCAGGACTAAAGGAGAACTGCTGTTTGTGAGCTAAATAATGTACTTAAACGTGGTTTTGATTTTTGAAATGATATTCTTGTTCGGAATCGTGTTCGTAGTCACGGTTGTCGTCGATGGACAAAGGAAACATAAATGGGTAAAGTAGGCAACGATTCCATTAGGTGCGCGGTCGATCGAGTCACTATAAGCAAGGGTTAGTGTGGTGCTGGAATGATACTAATTTTCCTTTAGGACAGGCGGAGAATGCATCAGGCACTGTCAGGGGGTTGTTATCCTCATCTGGTATGTTAGACTCCTACTGTCGAAGGGGTGTATCTTCGACAACACCCCTGGGAACGCTGATTGCATTACTTCAGTGGGGGGGTCTTTCTTATATAGGGTTCTGAGGTTATGTTTTCGTTTTCCCCTTTCTCTTTTTTCCTGGTAGCACCTCTTGATGTTCGAGATCATCATTCCCACGAGGTTTTCCGGGGTGATATTGTCTATGTCTAGTTCTAGTCTGGTTCTTTCTGCTGCCCATCTGCTACAGGTGAAAAAGGTGTAGTTTGCGTCATCTTCTAGGGAGACGCCGTATCGGCAAGCTGTGCTCCCCACTTTTTCCATCTTATGGAGATATGCGTTGAAATTTCCATGTCCGGTTAGAAATTGGGTGATACATTTGTCCACATCTCCATATTTTCGTTCATTCACCAAGGTCCCTCATCAGTCTTGCCATCCACCTTCCTCTAGTTTCAGAGGTCCACCGCCCTTGTCATTGTTGTTTGGTGAGCTTCTTCGCCTCTAGCATCATCACTTTCACTCTTGTTTTGGGTTTATGCTCGTGGACGAATTTCCTCTCTGCGGTAAAGAGATCGATGAGATGACCCGCTACTACGAGGATGGCTGGTTGCGACATCGTGCGGTAAGAGCTTGCTACCTGGAGGGCTTCGCGTCTCTCTAATTCTGCCATCTGTTTTATTTTTCTTTTCTAAGGGCTTGCAGCAATACAGGAGAATTGCATCCGCGTTCAGCATAAGAAGTCTGCTCTTGCTTGCAGTTGCACCACCTACATTTGTCAAGATCCCGCTGAATAATGTGGTGACTTTCGCAGCTCACTCCAATGAGGACTTTATCTGATGCCAGTAGGTGAGTTTGGAGTTAAGGGCTACTCACAGCACTTCTACTGACTATTACCTTCGAGCCTATTTGACAATCTATACCCACCGAGATCTGTCTCCTAGTTGGGAGAACTATTTCTGTTTTTTCTGCCTCCAGACTAAGGCCATGGTCTTCCGTCCAGGCATGCAAGCGTCTCATCACTCGGTGTCTCTTCCTGTAATCACCATGCCAATGTCAACTGTGTACCCCATCAGAATGGTATTTTCGCGCATTTCCATGCGGAGAATACCATCGTAGGAGATATTCCGCAGATCAGGGCCCAAAATTGAGCCCTGCGTTCATTTTGAAGTGATTGCATTTCTTCGCGGTCCAACCTCGGATGATACTATATAGCTTGTGCTTCCACTCGATGCCCTTAAGGCTCTTTATGAATCTTTTTAAGTTTGTTAATAATGGAAGAAGCATAGTAGTTGGGTAACTTGGATTGGTCCTCTAGAAAAGTGGATTTAAGCCAAAAATAGGCCAATTGTGGTTGCACTACTCCTGAGCCTTTGAGAATTGGTGACTCTTCTGATCTCCTAGAATCGATGTTAGGCTAAATGATACTGGCATGCTAGATGAACCTAGCCATGATTTACTTTCAACGGAGCATCGATCTAAGTCAGGTTCTTAGCAAAAGACATAGATACTTTGGCACGATTGTAATGCTTACTATTTACTATTGTCTAAACGGTAAGTCTGGCTTGTTCAGTAAAAAAGAACTGGTCAGGTTCAAAGAAGGTGGAGAATAGTTTTCTCTTCCTTTTCAGCCAGTCAGCTTCTGCAGAAATCATTTGAATATACATATTCTAGCCTCGGTGCATCCTTGCCAATCAGATGACACTTATTGTGGCGCAAGAAAAGGGCCTCTATAATCGCCATTACTTCCATCTGAAACATACATAATTCAACGAGTTGGAACACGGGAATGGAGATTAAGGTTAAGTCTATCAGAGAAAACTCCTATACCTACGCCATTATCCTTAATTTTTAGCCCGGCGGTGTAAAAGTGTGTCTACTTGTCTTCAGAATGACCAGGAGGATGGGAGGTAGGTTGTTTGCTCTTCCTAATATTCAGTCTGTGGGAGTGGGGAAAAACGTAATATCGAATGTATTTCTTCCTACGAGTTTTGCCTAATTTAGGATACTTGAATCTGGCAAGAGTATGGTATTTACAGAAAGTGTGTTTTAGGGTTTCTGCCTTGTCACACCGTCGCAGTTGCAACAGTAAAAGCTAAAGGAGAAACTTTGTCATGCTGCTGCTTAGCTACCGACAATCCATTGGCTCCTGCAGTTGGCTTCAAGCTGAGAAATGTGTCTTCGATTTTTGCTGAGTAGGTCTCTCATTCATAAATAGTTGTACTTATGTGGGTCTCATCATGCTAGCGATGACGCAGTTATCTAGTCCGATCCGTGTTCGTCTTTGGTTAGCCATTTTTAGGAAATGCAAGAATAATTTACAGTGACATGGGGAATGTGAACTCGTTCCGCGAGAGAGCTGACATGAGTTGAACCTCGTTTGTTCTGAGACCCAGGTTAGAGTGCCAGTGAATCGATTACAGAAATTTGGTGGTTAGACCTCAATGTTTGCTTGGCTTTTTGTTAATATTGTAAATCTTCATTTAGAAGGTGTGTGGTTTTTAAGCTTCTTAAGGCGAGCATCGAAAATCCCTCCTATTTCAATTTAGTCAGGTTATTGTGCAGTCTAAGTCAAAGGACTTGGTCGTTTAGACAATTTCCTAGATCTGTAACATGATGATGATTTCAAAGAAAGCGTGTACCCTTCTGACTTTCATATTAAAATGAATGTCGTTCTCCATTCTCTGGGCAGTACTCAAGGGTGCTAAAATTACAAGGATAATCCTTCTCCGTCAAAACATTTTTTTTTAAAACTGCGCCCTCTCGTATGTATTCACTGAGCATCAACGAAATATCCTCATTCGAATGGGCAACTTTTCTTCCATCCACGGCGGTGGGATCCTTGACCTATTCACCACAAGTATGGAGATTTTCAATAACAAGGGTAAGCATACTGCCATGGGTACTCTTTCCACATTACAACCGAATGAGAGTTGAGTGCATATTTTTGAATGAAAATTAAAAACTTAAGTCATCATTTGTTGGTTTAAAATTGTACATCTGTCCGTCTATGTGGCTGCGTTTTATGTTTACATTTTATAGTACTGTGGCGAATACGTAACTTTTTCTATGTTGCACACATTATTTTGACAATTTCACATTTCCAGACACAGATGACCCCGATGATAATTATAATGCCAAGGCTCTTCACTTCGTACATCAAGTGCCCACAGCCGGAAAATAACGAACTTGATGTACACTTCCCACCGGAGACATTAACGAGATTATCCCATTTGTCGGATAACAAACGCATTTGTTCCAAACCGAAAACTCCATTCCATGTGTCAGTACTCTCGAATCACTTGTTCTCAGTACAGAAGAGCAACTAAACATCGAATGGAAATGTGTCCTCACCACAATCATACGCAAACAGGCTTCCCCGACACACCGGAGGACAGCCGCAGCTCAATTAGATTTAAGCTCTGGATGAGCGTCCTGTGTGTGCCTGTGACCAAGTGGACTCATGAGGCAGTCATATAATGACATGACATTAATTAGCCTTTTGCTTCAGTACGCCTATTCGGTTATTATGGGATGTCGCCACAACGAACGATGCTGATGCTGACTCCACTCTAAGTGCTAGGAGAAGGTTATTGTCACCTATGTCCTGTTGAGTGGAGTAAGGTTAATCTTGAGATTTTATGACTTTTACCTGCAACAGGTCTGGGATGGAAAGAAAGGGACTTTTCACATTGACACTTCACCAAGCACTGTGACCTTTATCACTCGGTTCACTCCACACCTTGCGGGGGAGGGTGCCGCTGGCATATGGATGTTTATTGATAATTTGATTATAATTTCCGAGGTGTGTCGGAAGTCGTTACAAGGAACAATGGGAGCTTGACGCGACGGCGATTGTTGTCAGATATCCATTTTTCACACAACTCACCTGCGAGGTGGGCCCCAGGAAGTTAATGTGACAACTGTTTGCCATAAAATTTTGTGTTTGCCATTATGTCCTGTGCCATATATCATCAAAGTGGGTAGTAAATTTCGTCTGGGGGTGGACACGGCACACCCCTCACAATTTGTCACACTGTATTGATTTTTTTTTTTTTAATGTTTGACCTCGTAAAGCTTTTAGCCTATGACAGGCTTAAATTTTTGGAAACAACGATAGAGTAAATAAGTCCCAAAACGATGTTGACAGATCGATGTCCCTTGACCCTGTGTATTAAAGTTGACATATGTATCATTTTGTGGCATGCCAATGAATGTGAACCCAAACATCAACACATCATCCCTCTAATTGATGATGAACCGTTTCTTTCCCAAACATGTCAGAAGTGGGCGCCGAGAAGGGATGCTACAAATTATGTCAACCCTTTTTTGAGTTTTCACTCGTTTAGTGATGACAGATAAGGGGTGACAGCAGAAGAGTTGTTGGTATTCTGTTTGCTGGTTAAGTTGACAAGCTAACAATGGCAAGCTATGCGGGATGGTGTTGTAAATGTTTAAGGATGACAAGAGTGTTTTTCCTCCTTTTTTCTTTCTTTTGATGTGAATATAGAGTTTAAGTGACTTGTATCCAGTTTTTAGACAAAGTTGGGACAACAATGCAAATATTAGATTTGACGTAGTTTCGCTTTGCGTGGGTTATTTCATTTAAAGGAAATGTTGGACGGAGCATAGAGGGTGAAGTTTTAGTCTTTAAGTTTCATCGAAATTTAAATTGGATTGTAGGTCAGAAATGTGGCCGTTTGGCCAAGAATGCCAAAACCAGCAGTTGCCGTACGAAGATTGTTGTGTTCCTACAATTACGCATTGTTCGTTGGCCGAAGCGCTTTGTGAATTCTACGTTTAATGGGCTGGACAAGTCTTGAACAAGTCGAAAACCTGTTTTTTATTCTCTCTATTTGCAAAGATAGAAGATAACTCAATCAAATGAAATTTCTCCAAAAAGTCGATAGGTTCAACTGCAGCACAATAAAAGATAGTGACGGTAGTAATCACAGGACACATTGATCTCAGCAAACACATGTTCAGACTGGGAATCGCTAACCCAGATAATTGTAAGAATAGTGTGGCAAAGAAAAAGGATTTTGAAAGGATGTCCCGAATAGAAGATCATATTTTCTTTTCTGTTCTCATCTTTAGGGAAAGGCGGATCTGAATCTTGTAGAAACAAGTTCGTACGATTGTTGAGGGCACACCGTGATGATGGGCCTTTTGCAGGTTATTTGGTCAGATGTTCGGAGCCAGAATAGAGCACAATTTACTTGTTCTACGATGTGTCATTATTTTACGACAAGGGAATACCATGGAACGAAAGAAATTCAAGTGAGGACTGCGTCATATAGGATGAAGTATTCCCTTCAAACTACATACCCCTGAGTGGTTACTCAACTCGGACTCACGCACATTAGTATCAACTCCATTATCGGTTACAGTTTCCCTACATTCTTCCTAATACACACCCCAGACTTGACCTTCTCCTACAGTTCTGTTAGAAAAAGGAGAACACAATGGTCTACTATGGTAGTACCCACAGACTGAGGAGGATCATTTCCAGAAACCAAATACTCAAAGTTTTCTTAGATTCCACGAACCAATGAACACAATTCTAGCGCCGATAAAAATAAAAAAATATTATAGCCGACTCTGAAAACAAATTGACAAGCTTCCTCATTAGGAAATATACTCTCGGAGGCTTACCATTACCCGACGAAAGATATTACTGGAGCTCTAACCTGCGCAGCTCGCACAACAGCTCAATGCACAAGCCACAGCAGTCCAACCCACAAGCCACTGAGTCACGGGCACCAATTTAAAAGAACCACTATAAGTGATCCTGAGTATTTACGACCGTGCAAGGAAAGCCTCAATTGCCTTCAACGTTAGTTACAAATCTCGGATTCCTAGCAGAAGCTCTAGGGAATCTGGCAAAGTTATGAGTGGACCCACTAGAAATATTCACAGACGGATCTAAGACAGCGGGTGGTACGGGGGCACGAATCTTTTCCAACATACTCGGCTTAGCCATTACCAGGCGACTGCCAGATCACTATTGTGTGTTTTGAGCGGAAATCAAGGCAACCTGCGAAGTTGCGACTCAATTAACGCGATAGAATGTAGCGCTATTGTACTATATATAGATAGTCAGGCAGCTATTAAAGCCTTGGAATCGCTGACCATACGATCAACGTTGGTAAAGAAATGCCGTAGATCTCTTAATGAGATTGCAGACAGGTGCGATGTAAACCTGTGCTGGGTTCCAGGACATAGGGACGTTACAGGCAACTGCAGAACCGACGAGCTGGCAAATGAAGGCACAGGAGGGGATCTCCCTGAAAACCTGGGAAAACCACCTGCGCCTATCAAATCGATCAAATTCCTTCTTGATACGGGTGCCAGCAAACTGGCAAATCACAGGTGGCACAACATCAGCACTTGTCTCTTGTCAAAACAAATCTGGCCTAAGCACGATATAAAGAAGGCGGAGAGACTTTTATCCACAAACCGATAAAACGTAGATTCACTACTAGGGGTCCTCACCGGACATTGCTTGATAGGCAGACATGCACTCAGACTGGGGGTCCTCGCCAATGATTTGTAGGTTACGAAAGATGGGAGCAGGCTGACTGGGGGAAACGTTGCAAAAATCTTAGAGATTTTCTGAGGTTCATACCTCTATCCGGTTGATTCTAAATTGGACGCCATTTAGTTTTATTGAGCATTGCATCACATATATGAACTTTACCTACCCGAAACTCCACTCGGTTTCAGATACTCAAGTTTCATATAAAAACTGGACACAAACAAGTGCATTAGATAACAAAAGTTCACCTTAGGCGTGAAACAATAAATCCTGTAGACCTATTTCTCATCAGCGTTATTCTCATTTTGACTGCGTCCTTGGTGTTTATCGTCGCCACCATCATCAGTGCCACTTAAATGAGAACGAAGGACAGTAAACACGCAAGGGATAAGTGGGTGATGATATGCAGATTGCCTACCACAATCAACACGTTCATGATATGAACAAATTTACCCACTTACTCAGTCTCATATTAGTCCTCCAATGTTTATCCTTTTATTTAATCCACCAGATACGAGTGTTATTTTTTTTTATCCATAAAAAAATCAGTAGATGATTAAATTACACTAAATGAGCAAATCAATTCCACATTATGTATATCCAGTCCCCAGGTAGCCAGGCTCGATGTTATTTTAAAACACTTCTCTCATGAGGTTCAGCATGGAGAGGTTGTTTTTCAGTCGAAGAGCTGCACACATGCGTTTTTTTGTTGCCTTTAAAACTTTTGACGCTCGGGTGGCATCCACGGATAAAGTGGTTGAATATATTAATCGAAACAATATGCTGCGGCGAAACAACTATTGCAAATAGCATAATTGGTAGATATTACTTTAGTATTGGTTGTCACGACCACTGAGTGGTTAGCAAATTAATTAAATTCCAGATCGAATGGTGGGTAGGATTAAATTCCAAACCAATATTGAAATTTGATTTATATTTTGGGTTAGCCAGCCACATAGTCATCCTCCGTCCCAAAATCAATGGAAGCCATCAGGGAAAACAATAAAATCCAATAATTTTGCATTGATTTGAATTTAATTCGCACATTTACGGATTTGTCGAATAAGCGATGAGTTAGATTTAGCTTTAAGTGTTAGAAAAGTGGTGAAAGAGTCTGACTATCCGGCATACAGTCTCCATTCTATATGCATTTTGTGACTTACTCACTTCTCAAATTTGCCCCATCGACGACACAGAGTCAAAAGGATGTGATAATCACAAGAGCTTTTCACTTAGAAGGACATTGCGCCATTC
Source organism: Matsumyia berberina (assembly GCA_917880715.2). NCBI lineage: Eukaryota > Metazoa > Arthropoda > Insecta > Diptera > Syrphidae > Matsumyia > Matsumyia berberina. The sequence goes on along the minus strand of OU862871.1, from coordinate 130,605,226 downwards.
ACACGTGCTGTATACATATGTACTAGATATCATCCCTTAATCCTTTCGCACACACCCAATACTCTTCATGGGAATAGTACACCCAAAATCTCTTTATGGAACCCATTCAGCAGTACAAACCCGTTTAGAAGGACATATAATCGTTGTGATCCAGTTCAAGGCTTATAGCACACGAGTACAAAATCTCTTCACAGAACGATGTTATTCAAGACGACAACGATTTGAGATATAAATGATCTGATTAAAGCGCTTGGATAAGCACTCAATCCGTTTAGATGTCATCCTAAATCGTGCCTCGTGTTGAAACGTTGAATTTTTGCTTTTTATTTGCAAATTTTATGCTTTTTTTTTTGAATATTTCAATGTAAAACAGTGGATATATTATAAGGCCGCAACAAGTTGCTAGTTGCTCATTACAAATTCATCGAAGAATAAATCTTACCAATTGCAGTTTCTTTGAACTGAGAAGGCAACTATCTCGGGCAACTTTGTGAGATATTTGGTCCCATTTGCATTGATCACATTCATTTCAGATGCTCCTTTCCGTCTCAAATATTCCTATAAGTAAGCCCTTGACGACGTATACACAAGGCTCGGATAAGAATGATTGACCTGTTAACGACCTAGGAGGATTAGGAGACTTAGACCAGATTGGCCCATAGCGTCGCAAGGTCAGGACACCTATACAATAGGTGCGTTGTAGTTTCCTCCTCATCCCCGTCTCTACGCATTCAACCACCCAGATGACCTTCTACAGGTGGCGCAAAAGTTGTCATCCGATGTTCTTTGTCTGTAATTTTTTTTTTATGAATGGTTTGTTTTATGTTTATTTGATGTCTTAATTTTTTTTCCATTAAGTTGAGAAAATGATATCGGCTAAGTGACCGCCGAAAGAATTGATGACCATTCGGGTCCAATTTATGGCATTTTCCATCACTCTTGCCAGAACTTCCGGCGATAGGTCCTTGCATTCTTGACGAATATTCTCTTTGACGGCTTCAAGAGTCTGAGGTTGTTGACATAGACTCGTGACTTCAAAAAACCCAACAAACAGAAGTCTGGAACGGTTAAATCAGGCGATCTTGCCGGCCTGTATAAATCGCCAAAAAGAGAGATTAGGCGACCCGAAATGCAGCCCTCAGAATTTCGGTTGTGGCTCGTATGCGCCATTGCTCTATTCTGTTGGAACCACATGTTCTCCAGTCCCAATTCATCCAATTGAAGAAGGAGAAAGTCGTTGAACATGGCTCCGTAGCGCTAGCCATCCACAGTAGTCGTTTGGCGACATCTTCAGCCACAGCTGTGATATTTTCAGCAGAACGGCTGCTCCGGGACGGCCAGACCTGACAGCATCTCGTGTTATCCCATACTCTTCTAGGCGAGTGGCTAAACGTCGTAGTGTTTGGCCAGTTGATGTCGGATGACCGGGAAATCTGCGCCGAAATTCACGCTGCGCCAACACCACCGACAAATTATTCCGCAAAATCGAAATCGAAACAATTATTCCGCGTTATTTAGGAGTATAGCGATTCATGTCTTGTTGACTTTTGTTTTGTATCTGTTTACTTCACAAATGTCAAAGTAGAATCGAAATTTGCCGCCATTTGCAAAATTATAGCATCTTCCGATAGGGTGATGACTTTTGCGCCACCTATTATGTGCAAAAATGCTCAAAAATATCTGGTCTCTCAGTCTTTTAATTGAATGTGAATTCTTGTGCGTATTTTTGCATAGAAGCAACAAGAGCCTTGAGATGGAGTTGTAAGTGCTGCCTAACCAAAATTCTTTGACTTTAACACTAGCACACCTCGGACCATGTGTACATTACTCTAGATTCACAGCACTAGGCCGTATTTGAATGAGAATAATTGTAACTCCAAAAATAAGTCTGAAATGGCTTTAACCCCAAAATATAGCAGGGGGTGAGCCTTTTGGAAACTCGCAACCGAGAACTTACTCATCTTGATCGGACCGCAGCCAAGATGAAAATCTAAAAACATGCCTGGCTTTAAGCATACTCATTGTTACCTATCCAGCCTAGGTTGTGGCAAGAATATGGCAAGGAAAAACCTGCCAAATTTAAAAAAAAAAATAGAAGATTACGGTCAATACCGGTGGATGTACTTATTGGTCACAACATGCTAAGATATCACACAAAGATATTACGCCTGAATGATGACGATATATGCAGGGGACAAGGTGACGAGGAGGTCCATGAGAACACAGCCCATTTTCTCTGTCACTGCCAATACCTCTGTCAGATAATAAATAGAACCATCGGAAAATTCTCCTTCGATCAAATCGACGAACTAGTAGCTGATGGTTCGCCATCAGAACTTCTCAAATTTGCAAGAGCGACCGGATGGTTGGCACCAACGAATTAAAGCCGCAGAAGGAAATATGTAATGCAGTTGTACGTTCCATCTTCACATATGGGTTACTTGCTTGGTGGGCCGCAATGACCTAAGCATACAACAAACCAAACTAAGTCCGTTGCAAAGTACTACAAGGAGAGACGTCATCAAATTTAGAGAATCTCTACTGCCAGAGCACTAGAAGACTTAAAAAAATAAATAAATAGTTGGCGCGACAGCTCGGTATAAGCCAAGGCCTAGCTTCTCACAACTATTCATGTTGTGCGTGTTATATTTTTTGCACGAATGGATGGGATCTACAATTCATACCGACTCCGAACGGCGAATTGAGAAGCGACGAGAGGTGGTGCCGCGAAAAATGTTCGGTGGACATGGCTGGGACTTGAACCCACGTCGCTCGTTCAGCAGTTCGACACACTAACCGCTGGGCCACGGCGACTACTATTACTCAGGTATTGGCTGGAAAAGATCATCTAAATCTTTGACAAAGATGGGGCATATCATATAAAAAACTTGAAACGCCAAAACTTTATGTAAAAACCAAACTAGAAAAATTAAGAAAAAGCATGAATATGACTGAAGTTAGGTTCAAATCAGCTATAAATGACTGGGATTAGGGTACCTTCTAGTCGCTTCATTCCAAGAAACTCTCCCTCACTAATAAGACACTCTAAATGACATTCAATTCAAAATTCTAATTCCTTTTGTACGTTTCTACATTTACTTGCAACGCGACGCAAATCATTACCCCTAAGCTTTCTAATTAGCAATTCAAAGGAACTCCTAAAATTAATTTAAAAAGAACATCAAAGAGCCTTCAATTACACGTGAATAATTGATAACCTCGTTAAAATGACTCACATCCTGACTCAGAACCTGTGTATCAAACACTCCAATTAGCATATGCGTAGGCGCGCTCCAAATCTTTGAAAATTATTCCAAACGCTTATGCTAATTTGCCATAAAGTTGCGTCCTTATTCCGTGTCAAAATACCTTCCACCTTCTACGACCATCCGTTAAAATCGCATCCCAAAGTCAAAAACAATTCCCATATTTACTTAACACGTTCACAATTGAATTTAAGACATCATCACCTTGTGACAACCAGACGGAACTCATGGGGGAAAAGAAAACAGAAACCTGCAAATCCTCATAAACAAGGAGTCAATATCCTTGTATCGCTTTTCCATCATAATAACTCTCGTACACCGAGCAGCAAACGGCAACAGCAGTGGGAGCTGAGAAGGCACTTCAGCCCTGTGGGGATCATTATCGCTGCTATACTCAAACTTCAACGATGGGAATCTACCCTTAAAATTTTGTTCGAACTTAACTTTGTGCCCCGGCAGACACACACTTGGGTACTTGTGCCGAGAAAAGCCTGACATATATTTGTTTTCATTTTATTTTTATTTTTGTATTTTTTTTTTTTTTTTTTGTTGTTTCATCGATAAATTCTCATCACGTATTGCAAAATGTTTTTCTATAAACGTTCACGATACACCCGGGGCACCGGGAACGACATGATGCCGCATTTAAGAGGTTCTACGATACTCTTAGTCGGCATTTCGTGTGTGCTCCACTGGCGGTACGTACGTTCATTTTACCTTTATACGTGTTTCTTTCTTCAATTTTTGTTTTATTTACACTTACGAGGATTGCAAGCAATCTGGGAATTTCATTTTGTCGAATGGGTGGGGTACCGAATTTGAGATACAAAACAAAATTTAACGTGATTGTGTAGATTTCCTGTGAAAAATTACGATGAATCGGGGTTAATTGGTGTAAATTGGTTTGACGTTGAGTCCTGCGGGGTGGAACACAAGATTGTCCTAATCAAAGTATCGAATTTAATTCACTCTACGAGACGTAGCATTAGTGTAAGCTAAATGTGTTTGTTTCTAAACAAATCGATGAGTGAAGGAGATAGTAGGTGAAGCTAGATCACAGTTTTGACATAGAGTCGTGCTCTTTGAAAAGAGGTGGACCACGGGTAATTTTTATGTACAAAGTCTAGGACAAGAAGTCTTCAATTCTGTCGCGAGTTTTTAGGGCACAGGCATTCGACTTAGTGCCTTGTAATAACGGAGCTGAATCCCGCCTTGTAGAAGCTTTACCGGGATTTCATCTCAATTTCAAGTCCCTATAGTCTCTGTTTATTTTTTAGACGATAAAACCTCTCATAGATCGCAAAATTTGTTTAACCCCTTGAAAATTGCATAGCTTCCTACTTGATGGTTGAATGCATTGAAATGTCTTCAGGATCCTGCTAGAACCTTAGAAATGGAAAGTGTGACTTATTTATGGGCGCTTCACTCGCTTAATTTTTCTGCTCTTAAGTTCTTGACATATTCTATCATAAGACTCTACTGTACGATTCGTGGATGAAAATAGCATTCATCTTTCAAGCACTGCATCAATTGGAAAAGAACAATCACAGCATGATGATGAATGCAGCTGCAGCTATGATTCGAAACAGTATATGTATGTTTCCTTGAAAATGGTCAACACTTTTAAATTAGGTAGGTAAATGGATGCCTTGTGACATTCGTCTCTGCTCACTTAGACCAGCAAAAGAGTCGATTGTGACAATTTTAACTCATTGATTCGGAAATGCTTAACATGTTGAGAGATCTAGTCTTTGCCGCATTCGGCTTGCTCCGGTTTTCAAACTGTGCACTGTGCAGCATTTGATACAAGTCTATCACTAATGCAAACAAACATCGTCGGCGTGGTCCGAGTATTCAAAGTAATATGGCATTTTGGTAAAAAAGTCCTCAGAAATCGTCAGCATAGCCAAGATTTTTGAGTTTGGTTTTAAGACCGCTTAACGCCGACATAGCTTGAGCGCCTCATCAATAACTTCTTTTAGAAAAACAGTGGTGATAGTATGCAGCCTGTTGGACGGCTTCGAATCTCGAAATCGACAGTCTACTCGTTTGCAGTACAAACATGTACATACATCCAGTACTGCGAATATGAAGTTATTCACACAAGAGCATCTTCTTTAATCCATTTACTGAGCGGATTCTCTTACTAGGGTTAGTAAGGAATCATTTGGACCCGTAACCGAATGATATTTGGGACTTGGTCCTCTATCAACGCCTTGATGATTTCATTAGCGTTACAACTGATGGGCTGACAATATAATACAACCCCTTGTTGCAACGCGAGCAAGGTCATTTTGATCATGCTCTACGCTTCACTGGATTTTCAGCTAGTCGTTTCTGCTGCTGAAACTGGTTCAATACAAACATCGGATGCATTTTGGCCAGGAGTATAGTCCTCATCAGTCGCGCTCTTCGTCTTGTGGGGTAACCCTCTGTGGCAGGTTCAAAAATGTTCCAGGCCGAACTGCTGCTACACATTCAATATGTTGCATCTGCTTCAGTCGTTTTATTGTGACTCTTATCTGTCTCCACTTTAGAAGCTAGGCCTTGGCTCATCCCAAGCTGGCGCCCCAGCTTTTTTTTTTCTGACTCCACTTACCGTCTATACAGACAGGATCGGAAATTATCCGAGAAATTTTTCTGGAAATAACCTAAGGCAATGTCGTCAGTGGGAAATGGTGTCTTGTGATCGAAAGTGAACAATCAGCATCTATTCGATTTGACCTGCGCAAGGATGTCTAAATGAGATTCACACATGTGTTCCTTTTACAAAAAAGGATGAGTTAAATAGGAATCTTCAAAGAGATATCATGAAGACAAGAGGACAGTGAGGTAAAACCTCAAGGAAGAACCTCGTCACGTACACCGCCTTTAGGGCCGCTATGTTCCCCTTTGTAGCATCTGTTGGAATGAAGTGAAGAAGTGAAGTAAGGGAGGGGCAGGAGTGTAAGTGAAGGGTTATAGGCTAGTGGATAGAGTGTAGGATGGGGTTTATAGATCTGAGAAACGTCCTGCATGTCCAGCGAACTCCAGGATTTTCTCGAAACTAATGGGCCTAAGAGAGCTTAGACCTGCCAGAATATGTCTTTCTAGGCATTTGTGTCTTAGCGCCCCTGTGGCGGGGCAGTCGCAGAGAAGGTGTTCAAGGCTCTCCTCTTCCTTCTCTCATCCCAGGCAAGTACTTCATTGCACCAGTCTTAGTCTGTGGGCATGTTTATTTAGGTTGATGTGTCCGGTATACAGTCCGGCCATCAGTCTTAGTTGCGTCCTGCCAAGATTAAGCGTTTTTCATACTAGACGACAGCAGAGGCGCTCTATTATCGATTTGGTCGCTTTATTGTTTTGCAAGTCTTTCCAGAAAGTCTCGTGAGATTTAGCAAACGAGGCGCTAAAAGCGGTTTTAAGGGCCACCCGTATGGTTGTAGTCCTAGCCGGTTCATTCGCAGTTTTTTTCCAAGGTATGTTACAGTGACCCGGTACCCAGAGCAGGTTGACCTGGGCAGAGGTTGCCCGGGAAAATACACTGACGTCTCCTTATGCATTTTGAGGGAGATTCCACTTGTAAAGACAATTCAAGTGGACAGCAGAAAGGCTTCGGTTTCGGTGGTCATTGGTTCTAATTAGTCACTGCATATATACGTATGTACATATGTATTCTGAAACTGTTGAAGAAATCGCTGAATTTATCATAGACGAAAAGACAGATATAGGGACAAATGTGATGGACAAAGCTCACATGGTGAGTTTTTCCAAAGAAACTGCTTAAGGACCAAAATGTAATTGGCCAATTTCTTTGTCTTTTGTGTTTTTAACAAAAAAAAGTATATAAATTAGATTTATATTTCAATCCATTTATTTTTAACTATGCATTTCAGACTATGTGTTCCTCCGGCCGAAAGACATTCTCGACAAACGATTATCTCCTGAAGTCCTGAAATAAATAAAATAAACTCACATCTTCTCCATTTAGTCGATTATCCCCTTTTTGCATACCAAATCCACTTTCAAGTTTCATTAAGTCCGTCACAACACAACGAGTAATTGGGGTCAGCATGAGAGAAAAAAAAAAAACAAAATACACGAAACCACCATAAAAACGAATCGAGCGAATAAAGTCCACGTCATCCCACATTCATTCTCCTTCTCACTGATCCCATCCGTCCCCCAAAGCCAGATGCAACCCTCTTCCACTGGCATTTTATCCACCGTCAGCGTATAAAACATTTTAATCGCGTATACACCATGTTAACCCTCACGTTGTACTTCAGCGATAGCAGTCTGTTTGTGCTTTAAAGCATTCACTACCCATCCGACCCCAGGGTTAACCCAACAAACAAATGAGCGTACAGAAAAAAAAAAATCTTATCCTTCTGGGAGCATTTAATTTGAAATAAATTAGATAGGTACACTCGGGGTGCACCCTCACCCATGTCGGCCATGTTAAGTTACCTTTTTGCGTGTCTATTAAATTTTGTTTAGGTTTTCGTTTTGGTAAATATTTGCGGTTTAGTGAGTTACACATCAACACCCTTTTTGCAGGATAATTTCATTTGGACACACACATATGTGTGAGAGTTTGAATGCGGAAATAGTTGTGTTATCTTAGGCTTTCGCTGGATTAATATAATTAAATATTTTTTTAATAATTTATTTAAACACATGTACCATATGTTTTTAATGAACATGAGTCTGACTCTGTTTTCAAAGAGAACAATAACTTTGAATGCGGTTGTCTGACAAAAAGGACGCAGTTCCTTGTGTTTCCTTTGGCGCTTTATTGTTTAAATGTCATTTGAATGTCCTTTGACATTTAAGAGAACGGAAGTAGGAGTTTGCGTGAAAGGATATTTTGGCCACGACTCCACGGTGTTTGATCAAGTGGCGGATGAAGTTAAATAATTTGAGGCACAAACTGAAAATTTCGACGTCTAAGACCTGGTTGCCTTCAAAGATAAGTCATACCTCCTTGTACTGTCTACGACAGCCTGAAATATACTAGAAAGGTCCTTGAATGATTCTCTAATTATTGGCTTAACACGCTGTACACAGATCTCTACTGTGATTCGGTAAAAATACCATCGTGATAACTCTTGGATTTTTACCCGTGTCCAAATGGAGTCAAGGAGTAGTACGTCTTTATAGTCGTTTCAGAATCGACGAATATCCTTGGTAGCTCTGCATCCATTTGTAGAATGTGAGAGTCACTTTCGTCGCAGTAGGTACTTATTATAAGTAAACTAGCCGATATCCGCAACTACGTCGGCCAGGAAGACGTCACATTATAACCGATGTCCTTAGCCGGGTTTCAGGACATTTATCAATAAGTATAGGCTTTCAATTCCTCATATCCATTTTTCAAGACCTCCCTGTAATCAACATTCCTGGTTTTTCTTTCTGGCAGGAGGATATACAATTGTCTATGGGAGAAACAGTCACTCATCAGATCCACACCAGCCACTTTCCAAACTCTACCCCTCACTGGAGTCAGCGGTAAATCTTAACGGGAAATTGCAAACGTTTAAACTCGAAAAGGTAAACTGGTGTGATCAGAGGAATTCGGAGGATGGATTGATCCCTGCGAAATCGTGGCTTCGATTACATTTTTTTCTCTTCTTCACCTGAAGCCTGGTGTCATTGCATAGTGAGCGGGTTTCGGGGATTTGAAACCCCAATTTTGAGGTACAGGACGTGGTATTCCTGGTGGATCGAGAGCGTGGAAGAACTCTACCGGGTAATTTACCTACATCATCCTCAACTTTCATTACCGACTCCACAGATTTATACTTCGTATGCTTAGTTGGCAGCTTTTCCAGCAGAAAGTTGTTGATGGTGTTGGGTGAGTCGTTCGTCCTTCCCTCAACCATGAAGCGCAATTTACTCCAACGTGAACATTTGTTCTTCCCTCATTTTCCAAAATTTTTTCATCACCAATATCAAGTAATGAGTTAGAAATCACCTCTGCGCTTAAGTCATTTTGAAGCTGGACGCGCACGTTAACAGGACTTTCACATGAAGCCATAAGACGGATGACATGCGACTTCAACTTCATCAGCATGTGTCTACCGTGGCAATTTGTATGAAGTCAAAAGCCAAAAAGATTGTAAGTCCACCCATGAGTTGACTGCTGCTCCTAATGTACTGGAGCGTCCTGTTTAGAGTCCCAATAACTACCTTGTAAGCCATGGCGCGCTCATCTCACACGATTACTTTGGCTTCTCGAAGTACTTGAACTATTCCACTCTCCTAAGAGATGTTACAAAGTGACTCAGAATGATTCAGGTTAAGAGCCAAATGGTAAACTAAATACCGTTGAACAATTAATCCGAGGCAAGCGCGTGACTATGTTGATTTTGTAATGAGAAATGTCATTTCATTGTTAGCTGTCACATTCGAGTGCTGTGGTAATTATTTTGAGATTTTGATGTTCACCGCCATCTATCGGAAAAATTGAAAATTTTGACTTACTTGCACTTCAGCTCAATCGGATGGTTAGTATTTGAGTTTATAGAGCTTAAACGCACAAGTTACTTTTATAAATAATGAAAAATGGACCATCGTTTCTAAACCTACTTTAGAAGTGAATTAAATGGTAAAGGTACTAATCACACCAATGCAACTGAGTCATCAAATATTTGTAAGCTTGTTGAGGTGATCGCCGTAATTCAGTAGTTAGTGCGTTGGACTACCGAGCGACTTGCGTAGGTTCCAAGCGCAGCAATATCTACCAAACATTTGTCATGGCACCACATATCATCGAGTAATAACAAACCTTTGAGAGTAAGTTTTCATGAAAAAGTTTTCTAATTCACCGTTTGAAGTCGGCAATAAATTGTTGGATCCTTTCATTCAATTAGAAGGTGAGTCCATTGTTCAAGAGTTATTAAGTTGTGTTTTTACTTTGTCCACCCTTTATCCTTACAAGAACCTCATAGCACACATTTTCCTTGATTGAAAATTTGATCGTAATTTATTTGTTCAATCTCAAACTCTGGGGGTATAAAACACCCCTCCACGAGCCCCTTGTAATTCCAGCTGAATAACACTCTACAAATTTGCCCATCCAAGTTACAAATGCAAAAACTGCTTTCGAATACAAATCTGAATCGACTCTTTCATTACCCCACATCCTCTCAGGATGCCCACAATTTCCATCAAGGACTAAACCGAAAGCTTATTGTTCTCCGTTTCCTTTATACATTTTCTCTTTTTTTATTCCAACCACCAATTGGAGAATTGAAGAATCAATTAAGGAGAGGAAAAGGCAAAAACTAAAAAGGAAAAACTAAATTCTTTTTTAAATCCTTTCCTTTGCACCAAAAAGGACATCAGAGATGATAGAAATGACAATGTTAGAAACCCTACACCAACCACTACAAATGGTGTGGTTACATGATTGTGCGGCACAATTGGAAAATTTAAATTGATTTGGTTACTCTATCCCACCCTCAATCGGATGCCAGGAATCACACACACCACACAAGGTATCATCAAATTCACCTCAATTCATTAATTTCCTAGTTTAGCTTCCAATTAATCACAAGTTCGTCCATTCTGTGAAGTTGAGGGAAAACCACTAATCTCTTCCTTATTGTGTATTAAGACGTTAATCCTGGCCAATTACAATTGTCTTTTAAGGATGACTCTTCCTGGCACTGGTGTCACTGTATTGCAGAGTAGTAGTACCCTAAAAGGAAATGAACTAATTTACACTGAAGAGGGTATTTTGTCACTTTGTTGACAATTCCAGTTCAACAGATAAATCCCCTTTAATCCTTTTTTGCAGGGGTTTAGTGTCTTGATGTGGTTACAGTCTACTTAACTACTCACAATAGTCGAACATTTGGTGTCTGTGCCGTTTTTTAGTCCTTTAATGAGTCCATTGCTCTGGAAATGGTGTCTTTATCTTTATTTGATTTATCTGTATATGTATAAGTGAGAATCGATTGAACAAGTTGCAGCGGCTGTATTGCCCGTCAAAGTTGTACTACGTGTACTACAATGGGGGCAGGTATGTTTTCAAAGGATCTCGATCTAACCTGAGGTCTCAATCTGGGCAGGAAGCCAGAGTACAGATGATATCACTCCTACACACTTTGGACCATTTGGATGAGCTTGGACCACCAAGAAGTAATCAGGCGCATGGAGTAAATCGAGGTTAAAACACCACAGCCAATGGATTGTGTTTGTAAATTTCTAAAAGGAAACTTCAGCTCGAATTAGAAAACACGCAGGTATTAAACGAAACGAAAATCGGATAAGTTTGTGATTAAGGGTCGGCCTTTGAGTTTTTAAGTCACATTCACATAGTTTTGCCTGTTGTTTTATGTTCCTCTCGTCCCTGTTGTATTTGAGGACATTCTTCAAGACGGGTGATGCTTTTATTTGTCTGTTTGTTCCGACCCTCACCTTTGGTCATGAGGTTTGGGTAATGACCAAAAGAATAAAATCGCGGATACAAGCTGTCGAAATGAGATTTCTTCGTTGTATTGCTGGGGTAACTCGTCGAGATCGGGTTAGGAACACTAGAATACGCAAGGCACTCAATGTCGAGCAGCTACTTCTTCGAACGGAGGGGTCCAAACTTGGGCACGTCAAACGCATGTCCCCAACTCGGTTTCCAAGATGTGCCATGGAGTTCGTGCCATCGGGCAGACGTCCCCTGGGTAGACCTAGTATGAGATGGCTGGACCAAGTCCGAAATCTCACCTAGACCCGTATGGGGATAGCCGCTGATGAGTTAGAGTCAATGGCGAAAGATCGAAAAGTATAGAGAGTCCACTAAAGCTCTCTTAATCCGCGACTCTCATAGTGAATGTGTCCTTGGATCATGATGATGACGATGAGTAAGAGGTTGGGTTTTCCCATCTGTGATTGGCAAACCATAGACGTGTTCGGCACCAATCATGCTCCGCATATTTTGTGCGACTATACAAATCTGAGTAGCAAAGGATATACCAAATCTTACAGCGATTCTTTTATCGGTCGCAGTTAACTTCAAGAAGTGACATAACTTTTAATAAAAAAAAATTAAGAAACTACTACTAGTCAGTTTCGTAGTCCTCGAAGTAGCTACCATCTATGTCAAAGCCGAGTCTGCTCTTGCCAATGAGAACCTTCAAAATGTATTACCACACAAATAATTGCAGACCAGGTGTGCCTGCTAGCTGTTGTGAATTAAAGCGCAGTCTAGAAAAACTTATGGAGCATGTGAAAAATTTACAAACATAGGGTCCTTCACGCCCGTACCTATGAGTACATATCTTGAAGCCGAACTCTTAGTAGCTATGACAAAATCATCTTCATATTAGAAGTGACGACTGTTACCCAAAGGACGGATTCAGGAAATATTAGTAGAAGTGTATCCACAAAATCCGGATTTGCCTCTCCAGCTGTTGTCGCCGAACTTCTGACGTGTCAAGGCTAACAAGAAGCCTGCTTGGTAATCAAGAAATCAGTTCCAGTACGAAGGGGAGTCTCAAGGCAGTGTCAAAAAGCGTTTGTTCCAGTGGCAGTGTCAGCTGAAAATTCCTATTAGGACTGTGAAATTTTTCCGGAATAGCAGTCTTAAACATTTTTATTCTGTGTGTGGTGTGATTTTTGAGGCAAAGTGTTTGTAATTCCCTGTCACAGTATAATACCAACATTTTACGATTCAAACAATTCTTATCACAATTTACGACGTCGTAGCTAAATTAGAAAATTTGTATTGTCACTCATCACTGATTCTTAAAAAAATAAAAAATTGTACTCATTATGATACCAACAATCTTAAACTATTATCTCAAAATGATAGTTCCACGAAATCTTTACAAGCTTTCTGAACTTCCTGTTGGACACAGCTACTTCAAATTTGAAGTTCAAGAACTGACAACTAAGAACAGAGTCAGTAAACACAGCACCTGAAACTCGGCACCATAATACTTTAGTCCGATGCCAACACCAACTGGAAAAAATCTTTCTGCTCCAGCTTGTATATACGAGATCATCAACTGTCTGGCCACCATTCTTGATTTAGAACTCAACTGAAAGACCAACATAGAAGTAGTAATAGCATGTGTTGGCGGTTTCAGTGGGATCTCTGAACGAAAATGATCGTATGGATGTACACATATTGTTTCTGCCGTCAACCCTTGTAGGTCGTCGAAAATCAAAGCAAACTGAAGCGGAAGCGAAAAACTACTCAACAAATAAAAGAACTCAATGCTAACATATCATGATGCTACAGTCGTGGTAAACTTGGGCCTCAACCAAGAAGAGTTCCTATCCAGCTCAATTGTCAGCACCACAAGTTCGTTAAGTCGAGGTCTTCCTCTTCAGTGCTGTCCCTCTGGGATAGATTTGAAGATTCTGCGGTCTTGCTGTTGATCCTACATGATCCTACACTCTACATGTCCTAGATAAGAACCATAACTTTCTGATGATATTTTTCTTGTGTCTCAGTTGTGTTTTCCACTTTTGATCGCAGGTAGCTTCAGTCAAGTGAGGCTCCCGAAATAAGTTTTATTATTCGTTTCTCTAATATATAACCACCTGCTCAATCTGCCAAAAATTAGTCAGTGCCTTAAAAATTCTTTAGACAGTCGTGTTGAAGTTGAAAAAATCGAAACAATGAAGCATCTACTCTTCGCGGGTTTTCTAGTCCTTGCAGTGGCTACCATCAGTGTCTCTGCGCAATCCGATTTTGGCGATAAGGAGTTTAAGAAGCTAATGGATGGCTATAATGAGTGTGTACGCAATCGATCGCAGCAGTTATTAAACCCGCCAATGGATAAGATAAAAATATCATTGGGTAGACTTCGGGATACACCCTTCAATATATCTGCCATTGTAGAATTTGTGAAGAACTACAGCTCATTTAAGCAGATAGCCACCGATGCAGTATTAGACACAAGATCACAGCAAAATTTGATCAAGGAATGTCGTTCAAAAATAATTTCAACTGAATTAATTGAGGAAGATACTCCAGAGGCCTTAAAGAAAGTTATAATACTGGCCGACGAAGCTGTTAAGAAAGTTAACGAGACTGCTCAGATAATACGTGACGGAGTAGAGGAGACACTTCAGGGTTTTCTTGATGATCTGAAATCGGATTTGGCTACTTTGACTTCCATGCCACAGATAATTCTCGATCAAATTACAGGTGCTCACATTACTTTTGAAAACGGGACCGAAACAATTTTAGATGTGTTTATGGCTACGTTAGACCTTTCGACTGAGTTCATGAAATTCAAAGAACTTGCCGAAAGCAAACTTCGTGAAAACGCAGAAACCACGGAGAGCCAATCGTAAATCTTAAATATCATAGATAGCGGTGAGCAGAAATTGAAAAGTGGTTCATTCAGGATGTCCAGATTTCTTTTTTTGTTTTCTAATAATTTTAAACTTGAATGTAATAAATATTTTCTTGGTTTTATTGAAATGTTTTTTTTTTTATTTTGGGTCAAAGACCGAGGCCTGAAAGCCGCTATACACAACCCAAATTTATTCATAAACGTGTTTTCTCATTTCTGGATCATTCAGCTGGGGACCCTTTAAGGGCCAAAGAAGGCGTACATATATGAAAGTGGAGCCTATGTGTTTTGTACTCTCAAAAACGCTAATAGTAGGCGTATTTTTTTGAAACCTAGCCAGCCAGTAGTTGCTAGCAAAGTCAAATTTTATACGTAAATCAAATACAACAACCAGCTGGCTACCACTCTTGATTTTATCCCCAGTCAAAAGCAACTGGCTAGGAATTTAACGATATCCCATGGCGAGGGGGCGCCGAAAGCGATGTTTTTCATTTATAGCGTTGGTATCACTGCCGAATTGTTCTGTTTTTTTGACATTTGACCGTCATCAGTGCTGCCACTAGGAAAAAAAATCCCGTATCAAATTTGCGTAGCAAAAGCGAAGCCATTGAAATTCCAGTGGAACTCCAGCCCGCATCCAGTCACATTTCAAACATATCCGAAGAAATATATACTGCTTGTGTAGGGTAAGGTAGAACAGTAACATAAGTTGGATTCGTGGAAGTGAATAGTTTGAAAAAACTACAAGATTCTTGTTAAAAGTTGGGATATTAGGGAGAGTGCGTAGCAACGTAGCAAATTTTACTTTTTTGGAAATCGCGTAGCAGTTTTGCTACGATCGTGGCAGCGCTGGATGTCATAGGAACGAAATCACACGTACCAACTTGACGGTATAAAAAATCGACTGGGTTTGGCTGGCTGGGAATCGTCTAAATGAACGACTGGCTAGCTAGGTTTCAAAAAAACACGCTTAGTGTCTTTTTGATACCACAACTCATTGTCGATGCGTGTGTCTCAAGTGAATAGTTTCCATTTCGTCTTGTGGAGTAAAATAAGGTTTTAGGTAAGAAATCTCTGACAATTCTTGAAAAAAAAAAGGCTTTGGCAAGTGTAAGATGCTTGGCACTAGCTACTGCTGGTCAGATACATGAAAAGTAAAACTACGTCTGGGCCAAATATACAACAGCCTATTGTCTGCAGTTTTTATTTCTTGAACATCAATTTTGCCTTTGAGTTAATAGTTTTGAATTTATAACTTGTAATAACTTACAGTGTGACGTCGCTGATACTCGCTGGAACGAAGTATATTACATGCCTTCTCTTAACCAACAGGTTTCTTGTTTGTAAAATGCTCTAAAAACTCTTTTCTTAATCACCAAAGTAGTTCCTCGCCATGGTTTAACCATTCAATACTTCGGTTGATCGATGAAGGTAATGTTGGGTATACACGTCGGAAGGGATTCAAACTGATCCCCCATTACGAAGATTATCGTATTCGCCGTAACTTGGTGGTCACTTGTATTAAGACTGCAAAACTCATTAAATCCAGCCCATCAATCTGGAAACAAATCAATGAAAAAACTTAAGGAAATTAGGGAACGTCAGGCAACGTACACAACACGTGTGTCTAGTGATGTAGACTGTAATCTGCTCAGTTCGCAGTCCGAAGGTTTACAAGATATATTTACAAGCTCAAAGCAAACGAAGCCCAGTGCAATGCTTCAACTTCACTCGTTTAACAGATTCAGATGCAGTTGAAGCTGTGTTATCTCTTATATCGGTTGCAATGCGAATAAACTCCAAATTCTTTAAACTAATAAGGTGTCTTTCATTAAGCTCTTCCTATCTTTAAATTTAAATAAAACAAAGTGTGGGTGAGATATCATCAAAATTGTTTCTTCGTTTGAAAGGCTTATCGATGCCATTATGTTTGGAATAAAACATCGTTTAAAATGTCCGCCGTGCCTTCTCTGGTTGGCGCGCATCCGAAATGTCAAATTTCCGTGACTCTGGCCGATGGACCGATGGAATGGGTTATGTTGGCTTTGAGGGCCGCTGTGGTTTGTGGCTTATTCGCATAGACCTGCGACTTCAGAAAACCCCACAAGAAAAAGTCTAACGGGGTCAAATCGCACGATCTCGGTGGCCAGTTCACATCACCTCCACGTGAGATGACCATGCCCTCGAATCGCTCGTGAAGAATAGCCAATGTGGCGTCAGCTGTGTGGCACGTAGTGCCGTCCTTTTAAAACCACATGTCGTTGGTGTCCATATCATCCAATTCAGGCTAAAAGAAGTTGCTAATCATCAACCTATAGCGCTCGCCGTTGACGCCAACGTCGTTCTCAAAGAAATATGGACCGATGACGCCGCCAGCCCAAAATCCACACCAAACAGTGACTTTCTCGGGATGCATTGGGCACTTTTGGATCTCATGTGGATTGGTATCCACATTTAGAAATGGGCCTCATCGCTGAAGATGATTTTTCGATGAAAATTAGGGTCAGTTTCCAACTGCTCCAGAGCTCATTCAGCGAACACACGTCGTTGTCTATGGTCGTTTACCTTCAGCTCCTGAGTCAATTGAATTTTGTACGGGTGCAGGCCCAAGTTACGACGCAAAATTCGGCAAGTCGTGGTCTGTGAAAGGCCGAGTTCTTGTGAGCGACGCGAAATCGACTGCCTCGGATTCTCCTGCACATTCTCACGAACAGCGGCGATGTTTTCGGCAGATCTTGCGTTTCGTCGACGTACGGGTGTTGGTTGATCGTTTGCTGAACCAGTGGACCCAAATTTATCCACAACACTGCGAATAGTCCTCTCGGAAGGACGATTATGGTGACCGTAAAATGAACGAAGCGCGCGGAACGTTGCCCGAACAGAACACCCATTTCGAAAAAAAAAATTGTATTATTTGCACGTATTATTGAACGAAAACAGACTGAATGAATGACAGCCAATTTGACAGATGTAGCTTCAACAATATGACCGCTATCAGCTGTCAAAGTTCGGAAGTCTCTATTGGAAGACCCTTTATATGTACATCCTTCCTACCTAGTTTATGGAAAGTAGCCAAAATTGTCCTTCTTCTGCTGTCGAAGAGTCGACATTGACCCGAGTATAGACCGGCTATTCTCCCGTTTTTATCAAAGGTTTTCTAGAAGGCTGTATCGAAACCAATGCAAGTGCATTTAAACAGCCACAATCTTATAAGCCCTGCTCGTGCTTCGCATATTTTGTGCTACTGCCCAGATCTAAGTAGCAAAGGAAGTAACATATCTTACAGAGATTCTTTTATCGGTCGCGGCTAACGTCAAGAAGTGACACAACTTTTAAGAAAGAAAAAATTAAAAAGTAGTCCTCGATGTAGTTACCATAGGTGTTAAGGCGGAGTCTGCTCTTGCCAATGAGAACCACCAAAATGTATTACCACAGAGATAACTGCAGGTGTTGTGCAATTTTCAGCAAAATTGAAGGGCAGTCTAGAAAAACTTATAGAGCATGTGAAAAATGTACAAACATAGGGTCCTTCTCGTCCGTACCTCATAGAAGTGACGACTATTACCCAAACGACGGATTCAGGAAATATTAGTGCAAGTCTATCCACTGAATCTGGGTTTGGTTCTCCATCTGTTAGCAGAACTTCTGACGTGTCAGGGCTAACAAGAAGCCTGCTTGGTGATCAAGAAATCAGCTCTAGTACGAAGGGGGATCCCATCTGAATACCTTTATAAAACTTTTATAAGAAGATACAATTAATTTTTCAAGATGCTCGTTTGAGAATCGTAAGTAAAATTATTATCTTATCAATTAGTGGTGCTGATAGGCTTCGATTTCTCTTCACTATTGTTTAGACTGAAGACGACGCTTTCATATGGTGGTTTGGGCTGGGGAGACGATATTATGGTTCCTTTTCATCTTTCTATTTTACTTCGTGATAACTAGGCTATCGAGGATTCTCTATGTGAGGTAAAGTTCAAAGAGGGCTGAACATTCCATTGAGAGGTGTAAGGAGATTTCTTTATTCTCAAGGCAGTGTCAAAAAGTGTTTGTTCCAGCGTCAGTGTCTACTGAAAATTCCTATTCGGACTATTATATTATTCCAATCGCGATTCACAAATAAACAAGATATCCTTTGTGGTGGTATACGAAATAGCATCCTTAAATATTTCTATGCTGGTGTTTTAAGCCAAGCTTCTGTGGCTTCTGTTCTTTGGGTACAGTAATCGAAGAAATACAAACTGACCGTTATATAATCTGTAAATGTTCTGCGCTAAATAACATAAGAATTCTGACAGCTATTTCCTCGGCGATCTAAAGGACACTTGCATTATTGAGACAAAAGGCTGGAAGCCACCTGGCACGATCGTAATCCCAAACGTGTTTGTACATAGATTTTACAATTTAAGCAATTGCTATCACAGTTTACAACGTCGTAGCTAAATTAAAAAAATTTTATTATGGCTCATCACTGAATCTTAAAAAAATAAAAATCTTTACTCGTTATGGTATTTATCTTCAACAATCTAAAACATTTATCTCAACATGATAGCTCGTCGAAATCTTTACACGGTTTCTGAACTTCCTGTTGGACCGCCATTTCAAATTTGAAGTTCAAGAACTGACAACTAAGAACAGAGTCAGTAAACACAGCACCTGAAACTCGGCACCATAATACTTTAGTCCGATGCCAACACCAACTGGAAAAAATCTTTCTGCTCCAGCTTGTATATACGAGATCATCAACTGTCTGGCCACCATTCTTGATTTAGAACTCAACTGAAAGACCAACATAGAAGTAGTAATAGCATGTGTTGGCGGTTTCAGTGGGATCTCTGAACGAAAATGATCGTATGGATGTACACATATTGTTTCTGCCGTCAACCCTTGTAGGTCGTCGAAAATCAAAGCAAACTGAAGCGGAAGCGAAAAACTACTCAACAAATAAAAGAACTCAATGCTTACATATCATGATGCTACATTCGGGGTATACTTTGGCCTCAATCAAGAAGACACCCTATCCAGCTGAATTGCCAGCACCACAAGTTCGTTGAGTCGAAGTCTTTTATTTCAGTGCTGTACCTCCGGGGTAGATTTGAAGATTCTGCGGTCTTGGTGTTGATCCGCTTTACATGTCCTAGATAAGAACCATAACTTTCTGATGATATTTTTCTAGTGTCTCAGTTGTGTTTTCCACTTTTGATCGCAGGTAGCTTCAGTCAAGTGAGGCTCCCGAAATAAGTTTTATTATTCGTTTCTCTAATATATAACCACCTGCTCAATCTGCCAAAAATTAGTCAGTGCCTTAAAAATTCTTTAGACAGTCGTGTTGAAGTTGAAAAAAATCGGAACAATGAAGCCTCTACTCTTCGCGGGTTTCCTAGTCCTTGCAGTGGCTACCATCAGTGTCCGTGCCGAATCTGATCTTTGTTGAGAGCATACGCAATCAAACGGAAGGGTTCATAAAATCGGAAATAGAAAAAATAAAGATGTTAGGGGATAGAGTTTGGAATCAACCATTCAATCTGACTGCCGATGTAGAATTTGCGGAGGAATTACTTTCATTACCGACGAGAATTAGGCAACGAATGACAATAAAATTTTTAGAGAAAAATTTACCCACTGAATGTTTTCCAAAAACTGTTCTTATTGAATTAATTGTGGAAGATAATGCAGAGGCTTTAAGGAATGCTATTACAATGGCCGACGCAATTGAAAAGGGATTGAATGAAACTACCCAGACAACACGAGAATCAATAGTGGAGGGTCTTCTGAACCTTTCTGGTGATCTGAAAGCAAATTTGGCTTCTTTGAGTCACATACCAAAGATAATTCTCGATAAAATTACAGTTGCTGTCACATCTTTCGGAAACGAAGTCAAAAAAATTTCGGATTCTGTGTATAAGGTTACGTTAGACCTTTGGGCTGAGTACAAGAAATTCAAAGAACTTGCCGAAAGCAAACTTCGCGAAAAAGGATTGACCATTGAGAGCCAATCGTAAATTTTTTAAACCATATATAGCGATGAGTAGAAAAGGAAAAGAAAAGTGTATTCCGGATGTCCAGACTTCTTATTTTGTTTCCAAATATTTTTAAACGTGAATGTAATAAATACATATTTTCTTGGTTTTATTGAAATGTTTTTTTTTTATTATTTGTCAAAGACCGACGCTAGAAGGCCGCTATGCAATGACGTGCTAAAAAATTTGATGTGCACAACACAAATTTGTCACCGTCTCTGCTGCCACCGCCTGAAAACAGAAACAGGTCAAGAAAGCAGAAGGTAACCCTTCAAAGCTTGCCCTAACCTCTCTTATGCCAGAGGCCCATGAACATAACTCCGTCGTCCTGCTGTCGACTGCTCCAACCTAACTTCTTGACTGGAGCGCATCCAAAATTCCCCCTTTTGTATACACGACCGTACCTGTGCAAGTGCGACCGCGGGATACCTGCCTAAACGACGCACGGTAAATCGAATCGATCGTTGTCGATGTTTTGGACAACGATCGTCGCCAGTGCGCGTTCAGGTAGTAAAATAATTGGACAGGTACAATAATGACAAACGGGGATCTCAATGCAATGGGACAGTTCGACCAACATTGGAAGAAGTCCTAAAATTTGACGAGGATCTTAGAGCGAGACAGACAGAAGGAACGGCGAACGGCTAATCCTATATGGTAAATTTTGGAAGCAGATTGGTATATAAGGGGCATGCACAGCCGTGTTCAGGGCGTCACTAAACAGATGAAATACAAATGTTAAAATATAAGTTTGAAAAATTTATTCGTAAAGAAATAACAAAACCCTCTCGGGAACCAACAAAATAAATTTAAAATTCGTGTCGAAAGATTTTTTTTTGTTTCTGGCACTTCCTCTTGGGTAAATGCGCTCCTGCTGCACTTTCTTCAAGGTCTGGGATTGCTGATACCCTGGATTTTTGTAACAACCTGTATTGTCATCCATGCTGACCTAAAAATCAGACCTTATTCCAAAAACAGAAAAATTCGAATTTTCTATTTTTTTACGTTTAATTGGAAAACTAACTCCACACCTCTTACTAAATCGCCCTTAAGTAACTGGTGAACACTGGGTTTCAAATAGACATAACTACACATTTGTTGTTATGCATATACAGAAAACCCCATCCCAAAACCCATTCACAATCGCTCTCTAATTTAGATATCCTTTTCAATCGATATAATCACAATAAGAACTAGTTTTGTTAGTGCGGTAATCATACCTAATCATACCCTCTGTGGCTGCAACCAGCAATAAATTACAAATTCCCTTCTAATCCCGTCAGAGCTATTCAATATGACAACCGCAAAAAGGTACGCCCTACCACTACAGGTAATCCAACACAATTACCATTGACCCGGGCACATTCCGCAGCACATACTTTCAATTGTCCGTCTAATTGCTGCAACTTTGTGACCAAATTGTGATGTTAATTGGATTTGGTCAATGCACATGTGAACCAATGAACAAACTCAAATCAGAAGCAGTTATTATGAATGTATGCGGCCAAAACAGAAATACCGCAAAATGTATCCTGGTCAATGCCAAAAGAGATATTCATCACAAACAACGGACATGCGGAGGGAAGCAGGGGATAGCAATATGTTCACCTGACTGCTGTGAACCTTTTGACAAATCATCCGGAATTAAATTGATACTCTGGCCCCGACACATAACCAACCAAGGACATCTATCAATCAAACAATGACACCTAATCGCTTCACCCCTGGAGAGCTGAGTGAAATCAGTTTGTTTCCTTTTTTATGACGGAACGTGGCTTTTTTTTTTTTGGAGCAGATTTGTTGGAAAATTTTTTTTTCCATATGTCCCCTTGCTTAGGTTGTGACATCGAAACCAACACTACCGCAGGCAGTGAAGCATAAGTAATTTGTTTTGCCACACCTTGGGGGTGATTTATCATAGTGAGGTGCCATATTCCCAGAGATTAAATCGATATACAGTCATGCCTATCACTTTACGTGGAGTGCGTGTGTTTGTGTGGCATTGGTGGCATGCGAAGTTGGCGTATCTGTATCTCAAAGGGATTTGATTTAAGGTGTGAATTATGTTTAAAGTGAAGGTATGTGTCCTTAATTATCGCAGACTTTAATGGAAGGCATGCGGAAATATTGAAACATGGAGGTCTAACCAAGGTGCATTCTATGAGCTCTTTGCAAAGCAATAACTAAGATAAGACTTAAGGAACGTCGTTGAAAATTTCAACGCCAACATCAGAAAGGAGGAGATCTTTCTTAGAACCACCGGAAGATATATATATGTATATATGTAATCTAAACGACACGAGCTCAGGATCGACGAATTTGCCGATGTGCAAAACATCTCACATCCAGAAGTTCGTTGTAAGTTCAAACGCTATCAGATGAAAACTTCGACTCGGACCATTATCTAGCAACAGCAAAGATAAGAATGCAAATATCTGACTTGAACTACAAACTATTCGACTAAAGTTGTCGAATAGTCCTCCAGCAGCGACAACAACCACCGATGTTGAATGCAAAACAGGGAAATGCCGTACAAAGACAGCTCGTCAGTTCCACGAGCAAAACGGGATAAACTTATAAACATAAAAGAAAACAAAGTGCATTCACAAAACGCTTCTGTCAATATAGACAGAAAATTCTAACAAATCGAATTTTCCGACGTAGAAAAACACATCCAACGTTCCCAGCTTATGATTCCAAAATGCCTTCGCGGTTGGTTTAAATCAATCAAAGACCTAAGCCCCACCAGAGATGAACTACATCTGGATATGAATACAAATACAAACACGAATCTTGGTTTAATTAAAACACAAAGCAAAAAGAAAAAAAAAAACACTGCTGCCACTTTTAGTGGGACAAAGCAGTAACCATATGGACGGACATGACAACAACAACAAGACAAAAAAAAGGATCAACTGCGACAGAAAAACCCAACTAAACCAGATACAGCGAAAAATCATGCAACTGAACATCAGGACATTTATTTGCAACCAAACAAAGTGAGGCTTGCACCAGTATCCGTAGATTTGTATCTGCGGTTAGAACAAAACACACAAAAAAAAATATCCAAACATGCAGCAGCCATTCGATGTGGTCGACCATTTGCATTACTTTTTCATTTTTTTTTACCAAAAAATTGCGATGGTTTTAAGAGTGAAATAAAATATTCTAATTTTTGAAAATAGAATTCCCTTTCAATTCAATTCATTGATGGAATAGCTTTTAAAAAGTATTTTTCACTAAATTGAGTTCAGCTATAATTTAATATAGCCAAAGGCAGATGCACGCACATACATACATACATCCTATATATGTATATATTTCTGTAGAAAAAAAAATTATACGTGTTGTTTAAACATGAAACAGTTGGTTTCACATAAAGCAGTTGTTGTTTTACTGAACTTGGCATCACTATGCCTTTTTTTGTAATTGGAATTCCTAGAATTGTTTCAATACCAATGGACTTGTATGGAGAGAATTGGCAGTGGTATTCTGTTCCAAAAATAAAAACCGTTTTCCACAAGGCCTGATTGACGCTGAAATTGCATTCGTTGCAAAAAAATATGGCTACTAACCAACATGCCTGGTCCGCCAGAGGTGACTGTGCAATGTCTCGCACCTTATGGCCAAAACTGAGTGAGAAAATAACCAATAGCTTGCTGGCATTAGAGAAAACGAAACTAGTATCCTAACAGATGTACTGACAGGACATTAATCGATAGGTATCAATTCATACATGACAACAGGATACAAAAGAAATAGAGAATATAAAAATCTCCAAATTCGTCGCCTTCGTCATATGGAAAACAGACTCTTTGGAGACCTAGAGGACATTGTGTAATTTCCAGAAATGAACATGATTTTTCGGTAAGAGCTCAGGCTGGTTTATGAATAGGCCAACCAATGGAGCAATTGCACCACAACCTAACAGGCGAACACAATGGACTAAATGCAAGCACTTCTTAAGTGCCCTTCCCCTCTAACCTAAGCTACTTTATGTCGGAAAGTACCATATCCTGCTAATGTCAAACCGATTCACTTACGTTACGACTGTAAAAGAAAAAGATATGTGAGCCTGCACATCTCTGACTAATGGAAACTTTTAGGATTTGGTCGTGAATTTTATTGGAGGAATTACATGCAAGTAATGTCATTAGTAGCCGAGTTTCTAAACTCCGCTAACGGACAGAATTCCCTATGAAAGATCCGTCTACGCAGTCAGTACAGTGCAGGACAGTCACAGAGAACATGCTCAGAGGTTTCCTCTTTTTCCAAACAGAACCGACACTCTGCATCTGAACAAAGGTTTAGTTTGTTGAGATGATATCTTAGACCACAATGGCCGATAAGGAAGTCCATTAGCTTCCTCATTTCTGTTGTAATAGATTTAGGAAGAAGTGTTTTGGTACTTCCCATCTAAATTGTGTTGGATTTGAGCAGGGATGAAAGCGTGTTAAGGTGACCGTCAACAGAATGTTTAGAGCTGATGTTGACTAAGTGCAGACTGAGTTTTGCCTGCATTTCTATATGGAAACAATGCTTAATGGATATAAAAGATTCAGGTGTCATCTTCAACTCCAAATCAAATTTTTATGCTGGTTTTATACTGGGTTTCATTATAAGAAACTCAACAGTGCTGCTGCGTTATATGGGATCTATTTTACTCTGTCCACTTAGTCAGAGTTAAAATAATTCAAAGGCGCTCTACAAAGTATGCATTTCGGCCAGGACACTGATTAACATATCGGTACGTATTCCGAAAATACCAGATGTGGACTAAGAGTTCGCCTTATAGAAATTCGTCGTAAATAAATCGCGGTAATGTAGTTCAGCGAATCTCAGGCTGTTAGCCCCCATGTACCTATATTTAAAACACAAATCCTCTCATATGTATGTATGCCTCCCATTCCCATCGACTTGCCTCTTCAATCGAAGTACACGTGCGGCATTAATCGCACACCCCTACATTTTAAAGTCTGCTTTCGAGCGAACTGTAAATCTTTGAGCTTCCTAGCTTACGTTTGTTAATATTTCCTGAAACATTTAACTAAAAGTTCAAAGTAATCTCGCATCGTCGCCTCACCATCCATCCTTTCAACTCAATTCTTTAACACTTCTGTATACCTTTCCATTTATTTCTTTTCTCTCCATCGCTGGGTTTCTATAAACTTCAAAGGCCATAGTCCAAAGTGATGCAGAACATAAAAAAGAGAAAAAAAAAAAACATATTTCCCTTCCAAAGAAAATCCTTTTGCAATTTAAAAATGACCTCGGCATATGCCATGACTACATACATATATTGTTTATTTTGCTAATTTTCAAAGGATTCAACTAAGTATGGGTTTATGCTTTGGATTGAACTGTTTAACTTGGGGTCAAGTTTAAGGAAAAATTCAATAAGGAACCGCTTTAGGAATTTATTACATTCGGAGGCTGTACCAAAAAAATGCAAGAAGAGAAATGTAACGACAGTAGAAATATGATCTTATAAAGAAGTCACTTAGAAGGGGCAATCGACCACTCCAGGAGCTTTCAAAAGCCACAACCCGCTCATCAGAAAATAACAAACCTGTGAGAGAATAATTTGTCAAGAAGAAGCTTCTCACTTCGCCATTCGGAGTCGGCTTCAAATTGCAAGCTTCATTCGTGCGAACATTTTTTTTTTTTTTTTTGCATGGCCGTTCTTAGTTCGTGGAGTGATTTGTCTGGTTAATTCCGATAACGAACGAAACTCAAATATATTAAATAGATGCTTTCAGGATTATGGTGTTGAAGCTTGCATAGCCTTCATTCATGAATACAGTAAAATGTAGGAGTGTTTGAATATGTTTATGTAAGTGGAGCCGTACCTGTTTGTTTGTCCTATTATAAGGACACTAGCTTCTTAAATGGACAAATTGCGTCTAGCAATTCGTGCGAACATGTGCCTGCAGAATACTTACAAAGAACTCTGAAATCACTTGCCCTCAATGCTGAAAGACGTACATATCTGACACTTGTATAAAGGACTTTCTGGGGTTCATATATAGATCTGAAGCCGTTAAATGTGATCTGTCTTAGAAGGCAATACCCTGCAAAGCCTAACATTTTGAGTTTAAAGAACGCGACGGTCAAAGTGTTCTGAATTTTATAAAAAAAAATTCGACTGGGTAGCCAGTGAGCCAAAAAGATGAATATTATTAATTATTTAATAATTAAACATTCATCGAAGGCGAAAAATTTGGTCATACACTATTTAATTGTCCCACTAAGAGTTGTTGCGCGAACTCGATACAAGAAAGGAAACATTTCTTCAATTTCCCCAGCATCCGCTGGACCGATTATGTTCAAAAAATTATCAGCTCTAAATTCTGTACTGATAAATAAAACAAAACGTTGTTTCGTTCTCCAGATATCGAAGGCGAAAAATGTGATCAAACACATATACACAAACGCACACACACACACACACATAGGCATCATTTCGAAAATGGGTTCAAACGATTTCCTGTATGAAGGCCTGTTCATATCTCGAAACATTTTGTTCGTATCGATTGCAGTGCATACTTCCCCTATCTATGTAGGTGGAAAGTAAAAAAAATTTTAAATATTGAGCAGTCATGTCCTGCAGCTGAAATTTCAATTTGGTAGACACATTACCGAACACCATTCTGAAGCAAAGTGTGTGCCAAAAAAATACCAACTGCCCTATAAAAACGACTCCAATTCCCTCATCACTTTCCAATGAAGCGCACAAAACTAAGCAAAAACGATCCCCCCAAAGTTCATTGAGATACAAAAATTCTTTTGTGCGGATTCGCCCCCTATTTGCAAACATATCCGCAGGATTCCATGTTCGCTTCATGCCGTCGAAGGCGACTTAGTTATTTGTCTGTTATGTCCATGCTCCAGCAAACGGAACACCCCTTCAGTTTGCAGATAAATGTCAATGAACCACTTGTTAAGGAAACAACAATAACAACATGAATTTCCACTTCGGTTAATAGCTCGTAAAATATGATGCACAGCGCAGAGAAAAACTCAGCAGCGCGGCAACATAAACAAAGGACCATCCGTAGAACAACACCAAACAGTTGCATTGTACCACAGCATAGTCTACAGTTCCTGTTCACCCTCCATCTACCCTGAAGCATACACAGAGTCACCCAGGAAGAATGTTCATTTTCATTTCCAACGACTGCACAAGAACAAGGAATGCATCGCGCTTTACCTCGAACATTTTGCTAGCGCTAACAGAGAGGTCCACTATTCAAAAGGACTCTCTGAGTGTGTGGTTAACTTTGGCATAAATGAAGCCTTTTGCAAACAAAATGAAAAAATAAAGAAAAAAATACCGAAAATAATGTTTGGAAACGTTCCTTAAAGTCTTTCGAGACTTGGTACCCGAGCCCAAAGGATTCATTTCATTCCGATGTTTCCTTTGGTTTTTTTTTTCTTTTTGACGGTATTGACTCTGGACGGCTTGCCCATTTCCCCAGGGAGTCATTCTCATTTTTTTACTGTTTGTATATATTTTTGCGGTAAACTTTTCAATACAAGCAATTCCAGTGAATATATGCCGCTGAACTGTGTATGTACCCTCACCCAGAGACTAGGGATCCATAATTAAAAAAAAAAAAAAAAACAGGGATAACTGAAGCACAGAGTGAATGGAGTTCCAATTTTTCAATAACTGCAATAAATCAGGCGTCATGACCGACATGGGAGTATCCATAAATTGCTTTTCCATTCCATAGCAGTGGCACTCGCATTCAACACTTCAGCAGTGTAGGGGTAAACTGGCAAAATGGATGTTTAATTCCGGTTGTCAGAAATGTACTTACGTGTATTTAAAAATAGCAACTGAAGTGCGCGGATATATTCTGACAAACTGGAGTGAGGGTTTGACGATGGTTCACGTTTTACACGAGCCAGGGTGGTGTGAAGTGAGAAAATCTGTGATTGAAATTTCGGGCTATTTACGTAAGCCTCCTGGTAAATCGATGCCAATTACTGTACCGGAAAAAATAGCGTGGAATGCAAATGACAAAATAAGAGATTATCGCAGAATAGGCAGATGAGAGCTTTGAAATCGAAACATAATAGCTGTCTCTTGGAATAGTTTGGCTGATTAAGAGGGATATAAGCATTTTTTTTTTTATAAACTCTGAGTACCTCTTTGAAACTCAGTCACTGATTGACACTTCAGGACATTCACATACTTTAAATATTTCTAGGTTATTTAGGAAAAGAGAACTATTGAGTTGGTTCGTGCAATTCAGATCATTAAGCACTTGAGAGAGAAATCTTGAATAAGCCCATCTGGGACTTGCATGATTCAAGCATAGCTTTGGCTGCTTCGTCTTACTAATTGTTCCTCAACTTGAGACAGCTAAGCTTTGTGTTATCCTATAAAAATTCTGGATCTTTTTCCTGTCGTAACTTCTCTGCATTTTCTTGATCTCACGTTGCTTGCGCTACTTTTTATTTCATTAGGATACGTTCTGTTCATTTCCCCTCTTCTGCTGATGAGCGTTTCTCATTCGTTTGTTGCGCCGCTGTATAGATAGGCATTGAGTCTTCGTTTGCCTGTACAGATTCACTATCAAACCAGCGATTGCTCGCAGATAGATGAGACAAACTTAGCACAGCAGTCGTGCCATTCTTGAAGCTACTGGGAGTCTATTCGAGAGTTGAAGAAAAGTCCTATTGGCAAATGTCGGTTGTGATTGCAGCCTTCCTAATTTAAGTTTCCTCGCAGTGGTGGTTCTGGGTATTTGCATTCGTACTTTTTCTGCAACAAGGTAATGGTCTGAACTACTGTTTGTTCCTCGGAACAATTGTACATCGAAAGTTCTGTCGATCGCAACCTGATTTTTGGTTTGTTTTACTTTAGTCTGGTTGGGTAACTTTCAAGTTGCCTTGTGATTTTAACATTCAACTACAAATGTCAACATATTGTACAATTGACTGCCTGTATAATGTCGCCATCATTGTTTATGATGCAAGTTTCTAAAACATTTACACACAAACAATTGCCGCTTTCTTCTCAATCCAATGACCATGTTCCAAGCGATGCACAGTACGATCTTCAGAGCCAAGCTTGATGTATAAGCAAATCGTTTTCATCTTGAGATCTGAACAAAGAGTCCTTTGTGAAGATTCCTTTAAACGATGTTTTGTTTCAACACTTCAGCAGTCTAGAAAATACTTTGGAAATACGAGGAAACACAAATACTCTCTTGAGCAAATTTCCACCAATTTTTCTCTGGGAAAGTCTGATCTTACAATGGCTGTACTCCCTGGTCAAAGTTCAAGCTATTTTCTCGATGTTCACGGCTCTACAGGACACCTAGTAAGAGACCAACTCTCTAAAATCATTAAAATCTCTGCTTTGCAATGTTGTTGGTATACCCAAGACTCCGCTTAATAGAAAGCTCAGAAATCCAATGAACTTAGCACTGCTTTATATGACCCGACTTTAAAAGGTTATGTATGCAAGGTATGGTTAAATATTTATACTAGGCAGCATATACCCAGGGCGCAGATTTGAGATAAATGGCAAGTTCCGTGTAAAAAAAATCCAAGTAGACTAAGACTTCTCAAAACCAAGAATTCAGGAAGTCCGAAATGACGCGATCAGTGTTTAGAGACATTTTATTGTGATTCCTAAGACTCGTTCAAAAAGCAAACTTCTTTGGTTTAAATATTTAAATATGTGGACACTTCCCGAGCATTGGTACAAGCATATCCTATCAAGTCTGGCTCTGACGTGAATGCAGGGCTGCTTCGCGTTGATATTCAAGTTCATTCCATCCCTATGACCTTGCTGTACCACGTATATGTATATCAAGGAAACTGTGGCCAAAATACGACAAAGCCAGAACCAACAAACTTTTGAAATTTGAAGGGAAGCCCCTGTCAATGTTGGTGAGTGCACTCATCGGCCACAGCCTTTTAAGAAACCACATTGTCAAATTGAGGTTCAAGAGGATACTCCCCACTTCCTCTGCCAGTACCCAAGACTAGGTTACTTGAGAAATAGAAGACTAAGAAGACACTACAACCAGGACATACAAGAACTATCTGATGTCCAACTAAACAATATTTCCAAGTCTCTAAAGACATCATGATGGCTGGAGACCCAAGTCAGCAATAAACAGTAATATTGAAGCCCAGTAGGAACCGGGAATGGATATAACAATGGGTCCAAAAGGACCTACATACATAAGTGTGATGAGGTTGAATACTTTCTCCCTTAACCTAAATAGCTCTCTCTCATGAATCCAGATAGCTCACTCACCTTTTGACTTATTATATGAAATCTGATGCAATGATATTCTGCTGATATGTGAGGGATTAAATTCAATAAGAAGTTCCACAAAGACGCGATTTAAAATTGCCTTTCCACAAAGAAGTAAAAATTGCTAGTATGGAACTAGTAGCATTTATTTATTCAAACAAAATCATTTTATTGTATTAAATAAATATATATATAAACGTTAAATTGTGTGTTACTTAAACATGATTATCTATAAGTTTTTGCAAATTTATAAATAAAATAAAATAAAATCCATTTTAGGTCGATCCAGTCCGCCAGGCATACATAAACATCATCCTGCGTAGATAGCCTGAAAAGAAAAAGAAAAAGAAAATTTAATTTAATGAACTACATACTATAATATTTTTTTATTAAATAAGAAGTTTTAAAAAATGTATTCTCGATTTTTTTTATATTTAAAAGGGAGGAGTGTTGGCATTTAGAACTCACGAACCAGAGGCTCCACTTTTAGTGAAATTTTGATAGAATTGAAATCTATTTGGAAGTGGAACCGTAGCCTAAACGTATACAGTGGCGACAGCACCGTTTAACAATATATCATATACATATGTATATAGGTATGTGGAAGTGTTTTTAGACAATCTAAAGATTTTTTTACAAATTTCTTCACTTTTTCAAGCCGAAAGACTCCTCATCACTACACCGCCGTTATAAAGTTTATAGTTGAGTCAAAAACTTTAAACTTGACACTTGGAAAGATGTTTTTTTTCCTTATTTTGACAGACAAAAGGATCCCTAAGTGCGCCAACATCCCTGCTGATCATCTTTGATTCTCTTATTCAACAACGTTAGACCGATAGATTCGCGCATTTTGATCAACTTTTTATCTTTCGTGTATGATGCACACCTGGTAGCATTTAAGGAACCAGCCAACTCCAAAGTGCATTGCAGTCGATAGGACGTCTATCCATTGTCATAGTTCCAAAATTAACTGAATAGATGACGAAACTTCTACTTCTTGCGAATCGATTCACCGCATCCGCCAGAAAAAAACGAAAACTTTGCTCATTAATTTTCCGACACTCTCCGTCAAAGTTTGATATACTATACATTTTCGAATTTGGACGAATTTCAAATCAACGGATGGCCAAACTCAAGCTAGAAAATTGCCTTTATTTATGACACATAAAGTGTCCTCCAGCACCAGACCCATTTTGCAGCGATTGTTTCCGACAATTTCGAATCAAGCGCTGTCATTGTAGTCGGGTCATTAATTTGTAACTCAAAACTGGAAACTGGTTTTGGTTCTCTGCGGTCAAGTGCACGTCTGTTGCAAAAGTGAAACCGCATTCGCAACCATTTGCAATAGCCAGTCATTCATGCAGCTTCTGTGTGCATATTCCACTCGACGGCTGTTAATGAAAAAGGATGTTGTCATTTCTAATCTGAATGATGAAACGATTCTATTATGCGGTTGGCCACATACGGATAAATCTTTTGGGAGTATTTGATCGCCTGTGATGTATGGGATTCAGTTGCATTCCCCCATGCAGTGCCTTCCATATGTAATGCCCGGCCATACTTATAGCACAAGACATGCCAATCACTTCTGGGATTACCTGAGATTCCTTGTCCATTTTCGGAATCCTGGCTATTATGTTAATTAATTAAGTTCAATCAGAATTCCACTTTTGGATCCTGCCAGCCATCGTAATCCTCCTTCATGAATGAGAGATGTAAAATTTGGCAGCACAATCTGTCGGTGGATTTCTTGAAGTTACATACGAATTTTGCATGTTTAATCCCATTATCCCAGCTGCTGCCTTAGCACTAGTTCAAGAAACTTCCAAGAGGGGAAGAACAGGAATTAATTTGAGCAATTGCGAGATGATAAATACAACAGGTATTCGGATAATGCTTGTTATGCACTAGTGAGTCAAGTCACTTGTTCGGGAATTAAATTAGGAAGCCTCATGCCTATTGCGGAGGCAGAGGGTGCTGCGGAGATATGAAGTTGGAGTGTGGTGTTGTCCTGCAATGAGTGCATTTCTGGACTTCGGTGAAAGTGTTATGTTAAGTTTCACAATTCAAATGGAATGGGGTACATTGTTGGGTCAGAATGGTGAAATGTCACAATGAAACCGAAATCGAATAAGTGAACATATGTATGCATGTATGTAGTTACTTTGAATATTGGAAGGATTGGTGCGTGTGAAGGAATTTTCTTTGTTGTTTTTCGCATAGAACTTGCATTTATTGGGTTAACTGGTAAATGACTAGTTTTGGTATAAATTTTAAGGTAAAGTTAACTCAAAAAACAGATTCCAGGATTCTAAAGGAAAAATTGAATGTTCTATTAGTTTGGAGCAAAAAAGAAGTAAGAAGTTCACAGAGTTCAGAGACTCGAATCGCAAAAGGTCTAAAAATGAACAGCTTCAGCTGACACCTAGCGTTTGAGTTTGCGATCCCATGACCTTATGGCTTCGTGCGGTCTTGGTAATTCTATGACTTTTTTCATTTAAAGACAAAAAATGGGGTAGCATGTGACCAATTTTTGTTCGCAACTGCAAATTATTTGATTTTTTGTTTTGTCTTCCACTGAATTTGCCTGACCCTTTAAAAAATAAGTAGCTGGCGCGACAGCTCGGGATGAGCCAAGGCTTAGCTTCTCGCAAGCATTCATGTTGTGCGTGTTTATATTGTTCGCACGAATGGAAGGGAACTACAATTTATTCCCGACTCCGAGCGGCGAATTGAGAAGCTCTTTCATGACAGATTATACTCCCGGAGGCTTGTCATTTCCCGACGAGAGGTGGTGCCGCGAAAAATGTTCGGTGTTCCTGGCTGGGGCTTGAAGTCACGCCGCTAGGTCAGCAGTCCAACGCACTAACCACTGAATCACGGTGACCCTTTGGTCTTTCCAAATTTTGCGAGCTAAGATGTTAAATGCTTCCTGGAAGATTTAGGCTTAAATGTTCTTCATATTCTTAACACTAAATGCAACTTTGGCGAGTTGCAGTTGATTTAGAAAAAAATTAGGTTTTCGAAGGCATTGAGACAGCTCACGACAATTTTTGACCCAATTTCATAGGATTAAAGGGCCCTTAGTACTGTCTGACTGTCTGAAAGAATATAGATGCAGGGTCTTCAAAATTTAATTGCTTTGGATGCATTTCAATATCCTCAGAAGGTCTGTAAGATCGCTGGCTTTGAGTTTCACTATCTGCGGCAACCTAATATCACTCAGCATAGCTTCTTGACAAGAGACAGCTTCTTTCGTCACTGTGAACTGAACCAAGAAAGATCTTCGCATAACTCCTATGGTTGCTGTCGTGCACGTTTTCATTTTCCCAGTAATAGCCGCGTAGGCAAAGCGGTACCTATAGTTGATTTAACTATTCTGGAGCTTTGGATTGAATGATTTTTGGCTATCATGACAGAGATGCTAGCCAGTAGATCAAGTTGGGTTTAAGTCCCCAGATTTTATCGTATAAGCGCTAGAAGATAGAAATTGCCCTAGTCCTCTTGTTGGTAACCTTGTTAAGGTGAGAGTTCCAGCTAAGCGTTTTGTCGTGGATTATTCCAGAGATCTAAGGGCACATTGTATCATCTCCGATCAAGTGTCTTCGAATTTCCAAAAACGCTTCTGATAACATCATCATCATCATCATCTGTATATCCTTACACTCTAAACCCGGCTAGTAAATCTAGAAGTTCGCCAAAAACCAGCAGCCAGACCAAGCGAAAGAGTACACCTGACTGACGGCATCCTCCGGTAACTGCAAAAACTGTCAGTGAGCCCCAGCAAATCCGAACCCAAAATCCTGCACCCCATCAACGAGAAATATTAACTCTTGTTTCCTGCTTATTGAATCCACTCCATTGGATTACTTTCAACAAACGAATTAACCACCCACCAAGTAGCAATCGACAAGACTTCACATCCATTTACATTGATGCCGCCACCAACTGAAATAACACACCGCGCCCTTAAAGTAACAACCTTCCGTGTTAATATGACCCACAAAAACCACCCTCTCTGCACACGTACCACTTGTAAATGTAAATTTACCCGCTTATTGACAAAGCTTTTGTTGCTTATGTGAGTCTGATTGGTTTCCGAATCTTTGTGCTCCCCAGAGCGCTCGCATTCATCAAAGTTCATAGCCAAACTAGCAGGCAGTAAACAAACACGCAAATTACCCCTGACGTTGAAAACTACCTCCACAATATCCAACTCCAACATTGCTCTTGCATATGCGTTCACTGCAATCAGACCCAAAGTGCAGGGTGCACATTAAAACAAATCACATGGAGCACAGAATAATCGATTTACACACCGCCAACACCAGAACCCGACCCTTAAACCCACAAAAAAAAAAAAAAAAAACAAGAAAAGATGAAAACGGCAAATCCAATTGAAGATTGATTGGAACTCGCGCTGGCTTTATGCGCGGTTGAACTTGGATCCATGCACGCGTAGTGTAAAGGTAGATATTTAATTAATTCCGTGCCATGCATTCCTCAGCCTCCCGGCGCCACACTGCGCACACCGCTCCAACTGGCAATAGTCTCGTGTTGCGAAAAAAGATATTCACTTGTACCCTTATGCGAGTACATTTGCAGTGTTGTACTACACAGTTGTACCCTCCGTAGTCACAATGCTTGACACATGCATGGTTTCTACACGCTTGTTTGTGTATGTGGAGTGTCAGGACGGAAGGGATATGGAAAAATGAAATTACCTTAACCACCGATGTAACAGAAATGAAATAAAAATTTCACTCGGCATGCTGCCTCTGCTGCCACTGCTGCAGCCGAAGGATTTCGGAGTGGATTGGCCAGAAATCTAATTTTGTTATGGCCAAAGGGCCCCCTTTGGAGGTCGCAGTGTTCCGAAATATTTTATTAAGCCATAAAGTTTTATTGCCGCAACTAAATGTTTAAGTGAGGCGAATGTACTGTGAATAACTGTTTGCAATAACATGGCCGAAAGGATATTCGCAAATAGTTTTGGGATTGAGATTCGAAAATAGGGTGGAAGGGTGGGTGGTTAACACACCGAAGACCTTGAATGGTTTTAGTTTTTTGTTTTTTGAACAGACATACAACTCCAGGATAATAGGTCTGGGATCCAATGTTGACGGACCATGTAACAATGTTGGCGAATAGACTCCATTTTAGTGATCCGAGAAAATACAGAGTTGCCCTAAGGCGGCTGTAATCAGATTTTAAAACCTCTTGCTGGCATATCTGGATTCAACCCTTCACCTACAACTGAACAAGAATACAAACATAGAACAGCGGGTAAAAGCCCCGCAACAGAACCTTTTCTGAGAAGTGAGGACCCCGAACAGAAATGATTACATGGTAAGACTATAGTGGACCCTATACACCAAAAGTTTAGCGGTCTACCCTTAAGAAATGCTACAACATCAATGCATCTAGCACCGTAATACATGCAACGCTGGCAAAGTGTAGCGCAACTGGACACAGATCATATAGTTTGTGGACTTTTTAAACGTATAAACACAGTAAGTATTTATATCCTCCACATGCTACGGCAAAACAGACTACAGACTATCTCCATCCAAAATTCAACTCCAACTAAATTTTCGCTTTTGGAAATCTTATAGTGATAATCCCAAACAGAAATCTTGTCAGATAATGAAAAGGACATCTTCTACAACCAACTAGGCTCCATCTTCAGCACTCGAAGAGACTCGAATCCTTAGATAGACGAGAACAGCGAAGAGCTCAGTTATGTTATCAATTAACTAATCGCCTTGTCTGAAACAAGGTCAGTGAAAGGCAAGCAACCCTCTATCAAATCGGCCATTTTTTCCATTTCAACGCTGAACAAATTGTCATTCGACCGTAGTGCAGACATGCTTGCAGAAGGATTAATGGACCGAAAACAGTTTAAACTTCGCATTGCTAGACGATTCTTTGCTAATTTCGACAGAACAGTGGGTATTATGTCTCATAGCTCAAAAAAGTCGAACTACTACAACCGCTTCATTTTTTACAAAAACAAGCAACTAGCAGCTGGATCCACACCCAAAACACATTATCTTCGAGACAGTCAGACGAAATATGGTCACATAACCGCAAGGAGTTCTAAAGGTGTTTAAACATGATTTCTAGTAGCTGCTGCATGGGCATTGGATAAAAACAGTGGCAAAAAAAAGAATCAGATTCCGAATCCAGTCAATAAAGAAGCAAAATCCTCTCCCTGTTTTGACCAGAGCAGAGTTGGACAGTCATAGAGAAGTTGAGCTTTTAAATACGAAGGTGATGTCTTAATACCTTTCTTAGAACATGTCGATAATCAAATTACAAGTCGAGCCGCACAATCCTTTCATAACTTGAAAACTACATTTATAGCCTTGAGATCTACACGGCGATATCGTAACTCGGGATCCATTCAAGACAGTTCCAGGACCACAAACATTTAAGCAGTTCAACTACACCCCTGTGTTATAGTGTGTCAGTGCTTAATGCGTCAGGCTGTTGTGCGAACTGCGCGGGTTCCAACCCCACCAATATCCGCCGAGATCATTATTTTTCATGAAGAAGCTTCTCCAGTCGCCGTTTAGAGTTGGATTTTTCTATTTATGCGACAATATACAGGGTACTCTCTCCTTACGGATACCTGTTATAAGCGGACACCCCTCATAACTGGACAAATTTGAAAGAACGGAGAAAAATATGTGGTTTGGTTTATTTTTTCCACAAGCGGGCACCTCTCATAAGCGGACCGTCGGCGTCCGTGTACAGTGTAAAACGCACAAAACATGAGTGATTGCAAGAAGCTAGGCATTGACTCATTTCTGACTATCCAGCTATTTATTTATTTTATGAATTTGTGACGCGAATGGGAATCTATCTCTAAGGACTTCCTCAAGAAACCAAATTTTTTCTAACGTGTAACCCGATGAATTGGAATATTTTAATTTGCTTATTTGAAAAACTTGTGTTATTGTCGAAAGTGTTTTGAATTTTTTTTTTAAGGAATCTTACGTATTCTGTCGTATATATCGTCTATCCAGAACGACAATTTCCACGATGATCAACGTTTGCACATTTTCGTGGCGTAGTCAATAACAATGTGTCAGGCGTATCCTGCTGTATTGGTTTAATCACAGTCGCGATTAGTAACACGATCACTAACAGTACACCGAATGCTACTGCAACCGATCGAATAGACATCATATGAAAAACTGTCTTAAATTGATAAGTGAATCGGTAGCAAAGCAAACTATTATCAGTGGTCATTCCTGTTACAACTGATGTGTACTCATTACATGAACGTCGTTTTCTTAGCTCATACTGATATGTAATCACATTTTTTCATGACACATAATCATTCCATTTTCAATATTTTGAGCGAAACAGGAACTCATTGTTGCGATCTTTAATCTTTAATACTTATCAGCATGATTCAACTGAAGATCTAAGTTCTGTAAGAACTACAAATGTCTTCCTCAGCACTTATTTCAAAATGTTGAATTGACATTTCTCCCTCTGATCGATCATCTTGCATTTTTCTTATGATGTCATTTTTAATCATAATATAGTCGTTATCTTCAATAAAGCGATCGACTGCATATTTCATCTGAAAATCGACAGTAATCGTAAGAAACGTGACTAACACAACCAATCGTGAGCACACTGCTTTGAAACTAATGATCTTTCATATGAGACAAGATCGATGATAGTGTATCACTAGAGCTATCTCGGTTCAATCAGCACGACGTGGAACATTAACGTGGTTTTTTGTTTTGCAGATCGATCGTTCTAGATGCTAGATGGAGTAAAATTCGTCAAGGAATTTTTTTTTTTTTGTTTTAAGGAACTGACTCGCCAAATGTTGAAGGCACTATGATGTAAAATATCTTTTGTGCAACGCAGACAATTTAAAGAAACCAGAAGAGGTTCAATTCTGGTAAAGATTATGAGAATTAAAATTCCTTTTTGTAAATATTGTCTCCTTATAGCGCTTTCCAAGCAAAGATGGCATTCAATCTCCTAAATAAAATAGGTCTTTTGCGTAGATGATAACGAATCTGGAATCGCCCTGAAAAAAATCCCATCAGTCTTCTGATACCATTCCTTTTGTAGAACAGAGATTGCTTGGACTATTGCGGAAGTGTCTTATGGCTCTTTTAGTCTGACAAACCGCTGTGTATTCCGTCAGTAGACTGCATATATTTTTCATTCTTTCAACTTTTAATTGATTCATGAGTTCAGGATGTTACAAAATGCTTCAGGGACAGTTTATGTAGACTCAGCTGACCCCTTTTGAGCAAGTTCGTCGGCTCATTTCCAACAATACTTTTGTGTTCAAGTGCTCACCCAAGTTGTTCGTTCCTTGCTGGCGTGGTAGCTCGGGATAAGCCAACCACGACGGATGAGGAATGGTGCGGCGCAAAAAAATTCGTTGGACATAGCTGAGTTTTAATCCATACCGCTCGCAGAGCAGTCCAACGCACTAACCATTGAGCCACTGCGACCATGACCATGGATGAGGACGCTTTTTGTTCTAGAATCAACAACGAGTTTGGTGTGACATGAATATCTAAAATACATTTTTTTTCATTGATAATGAGTGTTTGGTTCGAATATACCAGCACCTACCACGCTGTCCAAGCACCAGGTCAGACGTTGAGTCTTTGAAATTCTGTGGTCCTCGGAGTACAGTCTTATACTTTACTTCATTGGAAAATTCATTGATTGTATCATTTAGTGATAACTGGTCTAAACTCAGATTTGAACATTCATGCATGTTCTTAAGAACTATTTGCATCGTGTTGCATACATTTTCGCGTATTTTCCTTTTTTATGACGACTAAGTCATCGACCTATCCAAGCGCATGGTAACCAGATTTACCTTGCTTTACTATGATACTTGATCATCAATCATAAGCTGTGAGAGAACTCAGCTTTGAGTGAACATTCAGGGACTGGCCGGTTTTTGAACATTGCTCTAACCCAACGATAAGAAGAATTTTCAAATCTTTATCGGACAAAAGATCTGAAATAGAATCATATGTCTGGAATTGTCGCAGAAACCTTCAATATCTAGGAAGATACATAGTCCAATTGAGTTATTGGATTTCACAGGCCACCGTCTGTAGATTTTTCTTTCCTATAGGCGTATGGCCAAGGGTGCAGAAGTGAGTTTCTGTTAACAAAGTTCCTAATGTGAAAATCGATTAATCTTTCCAAGGTTTTGAGAAAAAACAATTTGCAGTTGGATGCAAAATATAAGTAATGTACTGATCCTTGATGCTCCTAGAAGGGTTTACTTACTTCATACTGTGAAAGAAGGACATACGATCGTTTTCGGATGGATCTCAGTTAAAGTGCAAAATTTATTACAAAGAAGGCAGATGGAATTAATAAGGATTTACAAAGTCCCTTTTGACTTTGGGCATCGGACACCGATAGACTATATAGTGACAGGACACTGACGGCCTTATTTCGGATTCAATTTGAATTTGAAACTAAACACTGCACACTAGATCAAAGGCTTAGGATTTTTATGCACATCAATAAAAATTTTGAAGAAAAAAGTATTGCCTCTCCTTTTTTGGATATCGTTGCAGTGTCTTCCTAAGATTTTCACAGGCTTGTCCACATTGAGCTATGCTCCGGCACCTAACACTATTTCAATTCATTCGATTTGATTAGTTTCTAAGAAAATTGTGATGCACTTGACATAATGAACTCTGAGGTTCTGTTCACACTGTTTAAAATACCACACACAAAACACTTATGTTATTAGAATTACATATTTCATAGAGCCACCCATGAACAGAACTGAAAGACCATTTAAGTGGAGAGCAACATTCAATTGCGTTAAAACCCCATACCTCTAAGGTCTGCATCGTCCTGTATGGTCAATGAAAGAGCATCTGGGCTTTGTAACCAATATACGATTGCTTCTATTCTCCAAAACTATATACATTTTTAAAAAATACATAAGTGAAAGTAAGAAAACCGTTCGAAAGCTCATTTTGCGCTGACACACGCACAGTTTACTATTTTACTGAGACACACTTGATTATAAAGACTCTGTCCGACTACCTCGGCTCAGTAAATGCAACAGAATTAAATAAACGATCTGATTAAAATTATTTTGTTTACGAGCGAAATTGATGTTTATGACCAATCTGACATCGCATGTAAATACATGCCTGGCTATTTCATCAGATCCTACGTTGCTTCGTAATCTGCATAGTAATTTTAATGATTCCTAGAAAAGTCTATGTTTATATGTTGTTAATCCGTTAGATTCACTTTGGATAAGAAAGACGGAAGAAGAGTGACGAAGATTTGGAACGATCAGTGTGAATTTCCTTTGATAATTGTTCCGAAAGGGTACTCTTTATCGACAGAAAATAGTTTAAGGACACTTGGCAGGCAAGAAATAATGTCAAAATATTTTACCTTTGTACCCAATTTTACCTTTGTCTTTAAATTTTTTTTTAAATTTCAGTGGCTAATGAATGCTTAAAAATTAATTTTAATTCAGTGGAATGAAGTATTTAAATTACGAACTCGAACAACAGAAAACAACTCACCAATCTCACGCCACAAATATAATGAACAAGCTTATGGTCTACATTTTCCCGTATGGTCTATTCTACATTTAAGTGACGTAATAAATATACTTTTTGTTAAAACTGGTTGTTTAAAAATTTCTGAAGTGTTGTTAGTTTTAACTTCGACAGGGTGTGACTGGATGAATCCGATAAAAAAACAAGTAAGCACTAAGGCAGACAGTAAGACCGATCGTGACCACATTATGAATGCAACTGACACTGATGCGATTTAAGAAAAAACCATAGACCTGATATTCCAGAGGGCTTATCTCATCTTAGCGTGGAATATTCAGATTATGTCAGGCAAGCAGCAGGTCAGTACATATGCATGTACGTACCTGGTTTTGTAAAACTCGTTTGTTTAGCTCTATAATTGTGTTTATCTCGGAATTAATTTTATCTCGGAACAAACAATTATGAGTATATAACCGGCTTGATAAAGTGCCCTACAGGCACTTAAACATGGTACACGTACTTGGTACAGTCTCAGTAAATGTTGATTGTCTGTACAGATGAAGTCTGATACGAGTAGTATTGCAGTTTGATTTTTGGGGGCGGAGTCAATAATTGTTCAACCATGTGTCTGTGTGTGTATGGTGGGTGAACATCTGTTCGGTACATAAGTTATTAAAAGGTTTATGACGTCCATTCCAAATAACACCGGTTGAAGTGATTTTTCTGATATCTACCAGTGCTTTCGGGTAGATCTCAGGTAGATCTAAACAGGTCAAAGCAGAAATATTGTCTAAAATCCTTTTTACGAATTCAAGTTTACTCTAAACACTCAACATTATACGTGTACCATACTTTAGGGTCTCTAGGGCCCTTAATGACCACCAATTTTGCAGGTATATTCTTAACGAACTGGTTGAAGCGAGGAAAGAACTCCAGATATCAATAACTTGATTAAAAAAACTAAATTGGAATTGTTCATTAACAAGAAGAAAATAACTGCCTACTGGAACAGAGAAAGATGTGTCAAGCGAATCACGTTCAGAATCTCTGACAGTTCAAAATATCTGCGACTAGTAAGCGGTAGTTGAGGCCACATATAAAATGGCATACTATGTCTAGGCAA
Source organism: Matsumyia berberina (assembly GCA_917880715.2). NCBI lineage: Eukaryota > Metazoa > Arthropoda > Insecta > Diptera > Syrphidae > Matsumyia > Matsumyia berberina. Next base: position 130,562,700 of record OU862871.1, on the reverse strand, counting down.
TGTAACAATCACTAACTAGCTGAGACTTGTGCTACTCCGCAATGAAGTGGGTGTCTTCTTTGATTCGCTGGCTATATCTACGTCATTCAGACCTTTGAAACAAAGGTGCGTATTCCAAGTATTAATACAGTTTCCTCCAAATAAACCAAAAGCCAAACTGAAAACAATGTGGCCAACTAATCATGTCAATCAAAGAGTGGACATGAAAACCAACCTTGACATCATTTGTCGGCTATGAAAGAGACATTTTAAGCGATGAAAAATAGGAACAAACGGACCGACTTGATTGTTGATGACCATAGCAAACGTCTAAATGAAATCGACTAAAGGATCTACACTTGGAAAATTTACACTCTGACCAGATGGCTTGCAGCTCGGATGAAACAGCAAATCGGATGAAACAGCTTTCCTTGCTTCGATGCGTTTTTACTGTCGGAAGTAGATTTGGCGAAAAAAATTTCAGCGAGTAATTAAGATCAAGTTTTTAACATCAGCCTATGATACCAAAGAATATTTCGATAAGCCTCTCGCATAGGGATAAGACTTTCACATAGGGAAGGCGATGGTAAAATCTTAGACGGGTGGAGAAAGTAAAGGGCCCTATGGCCAAAGAGTGAAACAAGACAAGTAAGTATCGTATCTTAGTTTCGGAAGAGTTAACTCACAAACCTAATTTCTCCGCCCAGCCGTTTACCTGCTGAGCTTTTGCTTAGTATGGTTAGAAATTTTTAGAAGGAGCGATTTATGTTATTATAACGTCGTCTTGCCGCTCGGAAAAAGTCATGAACCATTTCTCGTTTTGTCCAAGTTTGCCCACATGAATTTCAAAATATTATCGCTCGCTTAAGGAAGGAAAATTTAATTTAAATTTTATTTTGTGTACTTTTAATAGGACACCAGAAGACAAGTGCCATCTAACGTCACGCTTTCTTACTTTGAAACAAATTTACGTAGTGCAGTGAAATATTTGAATAATTAAATCGAACAACAAAGCACAACTCACCAATCCCGAGCCGCAATTACATATTATTATCATGCTTGTGGTCTACATTTTCCTCTATGATCCAGATAACATTTCGGTGGAGTATGAAATAAAATATGAGAAACTTGTGGATTAGGATTTGCTGAAGAGTTTTCATATTTAACGTCGAAAGGATGTGACTGGACAATTTCGACAAACAAACAAGAAAGCACTAAGGCAGAAAGCAAAACTGATCGTGACAGCATTATCGATGCAACTGGCATGAATATGGTTAAGAAGTCACAGGCCATATCTGCCTTTCGCGTAGCAAATTCCAAAAATAAGTCAACCATGCACGTATCTCCTTTTGCTAATCAATTAAGGGTACATATTGTGATATGCCGATCATGTGTCATGGTTTATACATGTAATACGTGTTTTACTGGCTTTTTGGATTAAAAGCATTCCATCACTCAAATTCTACAATGCTTCAAAATGATCGTAGAGATCCCTTGCTTACGAATGGAGTTCATTCAGTCGATGTGACTTAAAAACGTGGGATCTTAACTCATCTTGCGCTTTTGAATTGAAAAAACAACAAGTTAGTATAGAGCCGCATTAGAGTTTACGCCTGCGCAGTGCTATCATCTTCATCTAAGGGAAACATATACTCCAAAAACTAAAGAAAAAGTTAAAAAGAAACCACAGTGTATGCAGATTATGTGAAAATAAAAGTGTCGACGCAACGAGGTCTAGAGACTGGTAATCAACAATCCGCATCAAAGTTAAATTCATTAACGTCAGCCTATCACACCAAAGAATATTTCCATAAGCTTCTCGCAAGGACCTAGATATGACTTTAAGATGTTACCTTAAAACTTTCAACGTTAATATCAGAAAGGAGTATGTCTTTGGTACAACCATCGATAAAGATTGCACCACATGTCCTTTGAAAACTGTTTCAGGCTTTATCCGACCAAACTACCGTCAGCAAAATTGATCACTTTCCTCAGATCATTCACCAGTCATATTGACAATAAGTGAACGCCTAATGAAGAAGGAAGGCGCGCCCAGATTAACTAGCAACAAAACTAACTGGGACGGCTTTAGGGAAGCTTGTGAAGAAAATATAGTCCTGAATGTGTCGCTTAGAACACCGTGCGAAATAGAGGATGAAGTCGGCAGATTTATTGAAGTCTTACAAAGCGCCGCGTGGACCAACACTCCATATAAAAGAAAAGTAGTCGGAAATAGCGAAATTAAATATCCGCCGGAAATAAAGGAACTGATGCTGGCAAAGAGGAGAGCACGCAAAAGATGGCAACAGTCTCGCGCTCCCCAGCACAAAACCCATTCGAACTTCCTATGCAATAAGCTCAAAAAAGCGATACGGGATTTTAAAGATCGCGAGATTTCTACATATCTCGAAGGCTTGTCTGCTGAAAAAAGTTCGAATTACTCTCTTTGGAAAGCTATGAAAGGTATCAAAAAACCCCAAATGCAATCGCTACCAATAAGAAAAAGTAATGGCGAGTGGGCAAAAGGCGATAAAGAAAAAGCCGACTTATTTGCTAAGCATCTAGAAGAAACGTTTAAGCCATTTCCCGGGCAAACATTAATAGAAAATATTAATAATACTATTATGACTCCAGACAACTTTAAAATAAGAAGCGTGTCACTAGCCGAACTTTGTGAGGTAATAAAAAATCTAAAGAATAACAAGGCTCCTGGATATGACCTAATAACCGGACAGGTCCTGAAGGAATTGCCAAAGAAAGCTTTAATAAAACTTGTTTACCTTATAAATGCTTCGCTAAGACTATTATACGTTCCAAGGCAATGGAAAGTCGCCGAAGTTATAATGGTTTCAAAGCCGGGAAAACCGCCAAACGACAAAAAGTCGTACAGACCGATATCGCTCCTGCCGATAATTTCAAAGGTTTTCGAAAAACTCTTATTGAAACGGTTAAAACCGGTAATTGAAGAAAGACGTTTGATTCCTGATCATCAATTCGGGTTCAGAATCAAGCATTCCACAATTGACCAGGTTTATAGAATAACCAACGAAATTGAGAAGGCCATAGAAGAGAAAAAGATATGTTCTAGCGCTTTTCTTGACGTTTCTCAAGCCTTCGACAAGGTGTGGCACGAAGGCTTGATTTATAAACTTAGACAGGTACTTCCGGAAGAGTTGTACAAGATCTTAGAGTCGTATTTGGAGAATAGACTCTTCCGTGTCAAGCACGGAGCCGAATACTCGGAATTCAAGGAAATCGCTGCGGGAGTTCCACAAGGGAGTGTTCTTGGTCCAGTCTTGTTCTTGCTCTATACTCGAGATATACCCCAAGAAGAAGGCACCGTTGTTGCTACGTTCGCGGACGATACGGCTATTCTGGCAACAGATAATTCAGTCGAGTCAGCAACTGTAAAGCTTCAACGAGCTTTGGATAAAATCTGCGAGTGGACAAAGGTTTGGCGCATTGTTCTCAATGAAACCAAATCTACCCATGTTAACTTTACTAACAAGAAAATAAACAACTTACCCGTTTTCATTAACTCGGTACAAATACCGTATGCAAACGAAGCAAAATATCTAGGAATGACACTAGATGCGAAACTCAAATGGAAGCCGCACGTTAAAAAGAAACGCGACGAGCTCGAAATTAGATTTAGAGAAATGTATTGGCTGCTTGGAAGATATTCCAAATTAAGCATGTATAACAAATTGCTCTTATATAAGCAAGTCTTAAAACCTGTATGGACGTATGGTATACAACTTTGGGGTTGTACCAAAACCAGCAATAGAAATATTTTACAAACCTTTCAAAATAAGGTGCTCAGAACAATCGTTAATGCGCCGTGGTACATTAGAAACGACGATATCCATAGAGACCTCGGTTTAGCTACCGTCGAAGATGAAATAACAAATTTTGCACGCAAACTCCGTGTTCGCCTTCAGGGACATTGCAATAACGCCGTACTCCAAATTCTGGACGTGACAAACCTTGTGCGCCGACTACAGAGAACGAAACCGTTCGATTTAGCGCAATAAGGGATAACCGCTTATAATGACGGTATTAGTAGGTGCTTTTACTGGAAAGCTACCTGCACAACGCGAACTTTTATTGTCGAAAGCTAAACTACTTGATAAGGCTTTTTTTGTACTTAGTCGTAGTCAACACGAAAAGGGGAGGTGTTTTTAGTGAGTAAGAATCTCACACTACCATGAGCACGTGCGGTAGATCCTCATGGTGTCTCATGAAAGATTTTCACCTACCCTCGCAAAAAAAAAAAAAAAAACTTTCCGACCGACGGAAGACACTCCTCCAGTGTCTCGAATGTTCCGGAGTGCAAGCATCGACTTGAACAGTTGCATTACAAATTTACGAATGCCAATATTAGGACTTTAAAAACTTGTAATTGCAGCCGTTGTGGCTGGAATCGTTGGCACTTCGAAACTTCTCTATCAGAGAATGGATCGGTCTACTTATCCAAGATGATAAAGGAGCTGGTCGATCGAGAAATACATATATTGCACAGACGAGTTCAAAATGGATCTCGATAGTAAAAGCTAGTAAAAGCTTAGACGTTTGTCGATAGTAAAGGACCCTTTGACCCACAGAGGAAAAAGGGACAAGTAGGTATCGTATCTAAGTTTTGGAGGAGTCCAATTTTTTACTTGTGAAAATGAGTTGATCTTTTGCTTAGTATGGGAGAAATTTTCCGCATATATCGCCAACATACAAATATGCCGCCATGTTGAAACCAATATGTTCAAGGATGATTTTCTTTTTATACTAGGACCCAAGTCAGAGCAAATAGAACGGCATCTGCTCTGATGAAAATCTTCTGCTATTTAGCTGTGAATTCTTCGATATTGAGAAGTTTCTCGATTAGAAGTTTCTCGATTATAGAAGGAGCAATTTATGATATTGTATTTTTGTATCGTTGTGAAAAGGGCATGGACCATTTCTCTTACAGCATTTTGTTAAATGTTAAAATTCAAAATAATGTCGCACGATTAAGAAAGAAGCATTAAATTATAATTTTCTTTTATTATGAAACGCCATTTGCGAGCTAATTCAAAATCTCAAGTAAAAGATGACGAGTGCTATCTTACATTACGATATCTAACTTTGAAACAAATTTACCGAGTGCAATGAAACATTTGAATTATAATATCGAACAACAAAAAACAACTCACCAATCCCGAGCCGCAATTACATATTATTATCACCCTTGTGGCCTACATTTTCCGGTATGATCCCGATCACATTTCGAGGGAGCATCTAATATACTTCCTGAAGCTGGTTGATTAGGAATTTTTGAATCATTTTTACTTTTAGCGTCGAAAGGCTGTGATTGGGCAATTTCGACAAACAAACAAGTAAGCATCAAGGCAGACAGTAAAACCGATCGTGACCACATTATCGATGCAAGTGGAATCAGGCACTGGGAACGTGGTTTGAGTAAAGTTTTTGCGAAGACTCTACACCAAGTCACAGGCCATATCTCGCTTTCGCGTAGCAAATTTCAAATTAAGTCAAGCAAGCGACAGGCAATTTCATGGTGCGTTACCAATATGCATGCATGTGTGTATGCTTCTGAAAAATTCGTTTCGATTATTAAGTGAAATAACTGACATTCTCGAAATAAATTGTAACAGATATGCCTATAATATGTCATGGTTTACACATATCATACAACTTTTACTTCGACATGGTCTTAGAGATCCCTTGATTACGAATGCAGCTTCATTAAGTCTATGCGGCTTAAAAAACTTTGGACCTTAATTTACCTCGCCCTTTTGAATTGAAAAAAGAACAAGCTAGTGTAGAGACGCATTCGCACTCCCGTTGCAGTACCGTCTTCATCTAAGGGAAGCATGTACGTAAATGTACTCCGAAAACTAAAGAAAAAGTTCAATAGAAACAACAGTGTATGACTGATAATAAACGATCCGCGTCAAAGCTCAATTCATTAACGTGAGCCTATGACACCAACCAACGAATATTTCTATAAGCTTCTCGAGAATACCTTTAACCAATGTCCGAGATATGACATCTTCGCGGTCTGTTTTAGGACCATCGAGAGGCACGGCACTACACGGCTTCTGGAAACTTATTCAGGGACACCGATTTTGCCATCATTCACAGAATTATTTGGACCAAACTACCGACGACTAAATTGATCCCTTTACGATCGATGGGAAATACTATTCGAGAAGCTTGAACGTGCCGAGGTATAGATCGTAGATTATAGGTAGAGGTGAGACCGAGTCACCAATTGGGCCAATTGTGACTTCCTCCAAATAGAGCTCGCTCATAATGCCTGAATTCGAGATGAATCCAGAGATGGCTTTTAGTGAGCGGGCGGATATATCCTCCGTTTCAAGGAAATATTTGCCTAAATGACGATGATGTGTTCTGATTAGACAGTTACAGTGACACAAAATGTGTTCTGCTGATTCTTCGTCTTCGTTGCACATTCTGCATGTGTCGTCTTGTACTATTCCCCTTTTCCGAGGTGTAAACATCGACTAGGACAATTTTCTGGGTTCGACAAAGTTGCTTTGAGAGACTACTAACGGAGCTACCCTTTGACGATATTGAGATGAAAACACACTTGAATTTTTGGCAAGAAAAGTCCCACATTCGATTTATTGTCATATCTGCGTTGACGATTCATACAGTATACGCGCTGTACTCTGGCGTTGACCAGCTCGAAAAGAATGAACAATAATGTTCCAGTTCGAATAATCTTCGATTCTTCCACTAAGTGAGTGCAGAAAAAGAGGACGACCTCCAAGAAGAAGGTGACCGCATTCAGCTCAATGAACAAAACCATGACACTGCTGGCTGGACATGTTTTTTGCTTGTGGCCATGAACTCATCCGATCTGAAGTGCCATCCTTAGAATGTGAGCTAATAAGGCGCCCTACTTCTTTAATATATTTCTCTACTGACAGAATCTCAGCTTAGACAGATATGACTTTGAGGTGATTAGAGATTTTGTCTATTTACACATTGATCCCAAACAATGACATCAATTCTGAAGTCAAACGAAGAATTATTCTTGATAAACATTGTTTCTTTACGCAATCAACTAGCAAAGCCTTGGTCATCCCCGCCGTGCACAATGACGCAGAAGCATGACCTTTGTCAAGAATTTGAAATACCACTCGGTTTTACAGAAGGAAATTTTGCTTTAGAGACCTTTTGGTCTCATCCGCATATAGAGATATGTACAAAAACAAACGTTACGAACAGGACCGCCCCATCGACTTAGTCAGAACAATCAAAAGACAACGAATAAGATGACTTAGAGCCGAGGCAAACTAAAGCTCACTCAATAGTCTCGTGATCCAAGTGTCTAAAAAAAGTGCCCGTTTCTCAAAAAATCCCGAAGTATAAAAATTGTAAAAATCTACAGATTATGGAGCACTTCTTAGAGTAAGAGACTATGAACAGTCACCCGAAACGTATTTCAGACGCAAACAAGATTGCGATTTAGCTAATTCACGATAAGCTTTGAATTATGTACATGCATTTGAAAAGAAACAACTACTGTCAATCTGGTAGACGGCCATAGGGCAAACCAATAAGACTATGTAAACATTTGTAATGTACATATATGTATTTTACTAAATTTTTCTGAAATAAAAGTCCCAAACTAAACTTAATTGAAAATAAACAACGAAATTAAAATTTAGCGGGTTTTTTTTCAAGGACATCACATACGCGTCAATAAAAAAAAATTCTCAGAAATTTAAGAAGAAGTACTTTGCGATAAGAGTTGACTAGGGAATTCCACTGACCGATACATGTTTTCCTTATCAATATCCGCACGTTCTTACATTTGCTCGTACTTGCAAAGTTCTTTGGATTCAAAACAAAATATTCAAATGTTAACGGCAACGCTGTTAATGCTGGGTAATCAGAACAATGCCAGTGCTCAAAGGCAGCAAAGAAAGAAATAATACATTTAACGAGGGATTCGCTGTGCCAAGTGAACACTTGAAACATGAAATTTGAAAAAAAAAAAGTATAGAATTTTATTATGGGCCTCTGTTAAGCTTCTGGTTAACTATAAGGCGGTACAATAGATCCTACAGGTCCCAGTGCCTGTTGACCTATGCATCTTAAGGTTGTCAGGATACTTTATAATTTGAAATTTGTGAAAGTAAGGAACGTACAGACAAACTAGTGGAAAGAGGCACTTCCATTAACACTGACAAAACGTCCGTCGCCACTTTAAAGGCAAACAGAAGAAAAGGGACTCACTACTTTTCTCCAGAATATGCCTAACGGACTGGCGACTAGAATCGCACGTTATAAAAATTAAATCCTTGAACAACATGACTCGGTAGCTGTGGCAACAACACCTCTTTCAAATATAAGATCAAAGTAAGCCAAAAATTTCTAGAAAAATTGTACTCACTATTTCAGTCTCTAAATATCGAACAATTTTATCCTTGAAACCGTCGGCATCTACCTCTGTGATCAAGCAAACATCTCGTGCCAGTACGGAACACACTCTTATGTCTATTTCCGACAGCTTTGCTGTCCACTGCAGCGGAAAGTAGGCACAAAATCGCCAAAACGAAAAACAATACCGATCGCGACAACATTTCTTTTGCAACTGACTTTGATTCATGAACAATGTTGTCCAAGGAGTTAACTTCCACCAGAGCTTATCGGTTGTTTGCAGAAAAGCCAGCTGATTGCAATGCTATACACCCCGAACGTACAGATGGAGTTTTCGGGGGGAAACCATTTTGGAATCCCCTCGACTCAGCTCTGTGTAAACTGACTCATGTGGGTACGACAGAGCTGCAAAGTAAAGAATAATGACGGTCGCCGTTGCATTGAACTGGTTTACGAGCCGCGGATTTATGAGAACCAGCAATATCCACAGAACACTTTGGCGTCATCACCTCTATTTCGCGTCATCAAAGCTATTTCGCGTCATCAAATCTATTAATGTGTCATGAGCACGCTTCTGATTTCTAGTGCCGAGTGAGTGGATTAACGAGACCCTTTGTAGTATCTATGTCTAGTGAATCCAATTGGTTACATCCAGAACTGCAAGAAGTTTTCGGCACATGATCGACATAAAGAGACCCCGCGCCCTTTTGGAACATAGTCGAATGAACTATGTATCTGAGACAAAAGCCGAGGTATGCAACGGACAATGACATCTTTTCTATCTTGGACTCTCCGTATCATACTGAGAATTTGATGGCGAAATCGCGCCTCTAACGAATATCTTCAAATGACAACCGATCGACAAAAGCCAGCGAATCGGATTCGCAATTTTATATTCAGAATGAACTTTATATCTCAGACGATCCGACACTGTCTATGACAGCTGCATAAATTTAAAGAATGAAGATCTGACTCACCGTATTCAAGCACAAAATATTCCAAGGCTTCAACCTCTATTCCTGTTATTTCCTCTTTTACCTCCTCTACCACGGTCACTGTAATGATACCTCACATGGGTAGTAGTGACCGTTTTTTCCTTGTGATCGACTCGTATGTCGACTCTTTTAGTAGCCACAGTAGCACAAAGCAAAAACATTATTACCATGGTAAACAAGAAGACCGATCGCGACAACATTTTTAATACAACTGATCAAAACTAGTCTCATATGATCCAAGAAGCCTCAACAGAGGTTATCCGTTTCGCACAGGTCATTGCTTATCTACCGCCAGCAAAAATTCCCAAATAAAAAATGATGGCATTCACATCCATAGTCATTGAAGGTGGTATTCGCAGGATCGACGCCTTCCTACTAAGCCCAAAAATATTGCGATTTATTCAAACTATATGGTTAGGGAGTTCAAAAAACGAATGAATATAGCATCGGAGAAAGAAAAAGATGCGGATGCGTAAGTGCCTATATAAAGCAGGACGGCAAGCTGGTTTTTTTGTACTGAAAGGGATAAACTAGGATAGCTGTCATTACTTGCGTCTACGCAAACGATTTCTACAGAAGCTGTATGAACTACGCTTCATCCTCTTTGCACTTGTCCAGCTCTCTTCCGCAAAAGAAAACTCCACTTAGGAGCCTTCTTCTACACCAACTTAGACGACTTGATAAACACTCATGTTAGTAGCTTCCTACGCTTCATAAGAAACTCCAACTAATTCAATGACTATGCAGGAGACCTTTCCGAGATCCTTGTGGGATCACAACGAACTCCTCATGGGTGTTTGTGTGTTGGCTAAGTTGGCAGCCACTTCAACCTAATATAACCTAACCTAAGGATCACATAACTAAGTTCAAAGATTGGCATGCCTCTCTATCTCTAGGACCAACAGAACATGCCCAACTGTAGCCTTAAAAGCACTTCTGGAATTGACTGCCTTATACCTCGCGGTTTCTCATGCAAAACGAGTGCATTCTTTGCAAATTAATTTTTGAAGACCTTACGCTTCTTACTATCACTCGGGACGACAGTATCAAGAATTCAAAAAATATTTTCTTGCTATGGTATTAAGGTAGGTAGATGGGTGCTTTGAGTCTTCGATTACTGACCAACTGAGTCCATATTACCCTGGATGCCAGTAAAAACAGAGCTGAAGAGATTTCCCTACGAAGCACGCTAACGAAATAAAGTGTGTGTATCAATGAATCCCCAGTCCATAGACGCAATTATGTGGTAGACAGATGGGTTAAAAACCGAACAAGATACTTGTCCAAAAGACATCCAGGCACTTGATCATCTACATAAACCTTATAAACAAGTCGTGGAAATAAGGTGACCTTCTACTACTTACTAAAGTGGAAAAACTCAATTTAGATACTGAACGGGCAGTAGCAATAGGAGCGACATTCTTAAGAAAGAATTAACGAAATAAGAGCCAAAGAACGGGGCCGAAACTAAAACAGACCCAAAGCATGTATCAGGCTGAGTACGAATTTCCTTCATATCACGACATGCTTCCTTGCGAGACATTACATATAGACAAAAGGAAGGCCTAAGCAAACTAAAGGGTCTTCCAATAGGCACTTTTGAACTTTGACAATTGATAGCGGCCATATTGTTGAAGCTATATCTGTCAAATTGGCTGTCATTTATTCAGTGTGTTTTGCCAAATCACCATGGACAGATATAGCGTTCAAAAATACGTGCAAAGAATAAAATTGTTTTTTTCAAAATGGGTGTTCTGTTCGGGCAACGTTCCGCGCGCATCTCCCATTTTACACTCCCCATAATCGTCCTTCCGAGAGGACTTTTCACAGTGTGGTGGATAAATTTGAGTCCACTGGTTCAGCAAACGATCAACCAACACCCGTACGTCGACGAAACGCAAGATCTGCCGAAAAAATCGCCGCTGTCCGTGAGAGTGTGCAGGAGAATCCGAGGCAGTCGATTTCGCGTCGCTCACAAGAACTCGGCCTTTCGCAGACTACAACTTGGCGAATTTTGCGTCGTGACTTGGGCCTGCACTCGTACAAAAGTCAACTGACCCAAGAGCTGAAGGTAAATGACCATAGACAATGACGCGTGTTCGCTGAATGGGCTCTGGAGCAGTTGGAAACTGACCCTAATTTTCAGCGATGAGGCCCATTTCGGGATAATACGTCAACAAACAAAATTTGGGGCGATACCAATCCACATGAGATCCAAGAGCGTCCAATGCATCCCCAAAAATTGACCGTTTGGTGTGGATGCGGCGTCATCGGTCCATATTTCTTTGAGAACGATGTTGGCGTCAACGGCGAGCGCTATAGGTCGATGATTAGCAACTTCTTTTGACCTGAATTGGATGATATGGACACCAACGACATGTGGTTTTAAAAGGACGGCACTACGTGCCACACAGCTCAGGGCATGGCCATCTCACGTGGAGGTGATGTGAACTGGCCACCGAAATCGTGCGATTTGACGCCGTTAAACTTTTTCTTGTGGGGTTTTCTGAAGTCGCAGGTCTATGGGAATAAGCCACAAACCACAGCGGCCCTCAAAGCCAACATAACCCATGCCATCGGTCCATCGGCCAGAGTCATGGAAAATTGAACATTTCGGATGCGCGCCGCCCAAAGAAGCCGCGGTGGACATTTGAATGATGTTATATTCCATACATAATGTCATCGATAGGCCTTTCAAACGAATAAAACATTTCGATGATATCTCAACACACTTTGTATTATTTAAATTTAGAGATAGGAAGAGCTTAATGAAAGACCCTTTAGGTGCTTAAAGCATAGGGATCACTTAAAAAGGAGCTAATCTCTCCAAACGGTGGTCACGGTGTAGTAGTTAACATCATTGCTTGTTACATTCAATATTCTGGATTTAACTCTTGACCTCGAAAAAACAGGAAATAAATGAAGTCGAATAACTGGAAAAGCCAATGTCATCTCTAAAGTAATCAAATGACTTAAAGAGTTTCTCGAACTGATAAATGGCATCAATGAGTTGGAACAATATGTAAATTTGAAGAATAAAAGTCGATATATTCAACGGACAATGACATCGTAACTATCTTGGACTACGCTAATATCAACCTGCTCCCACGTACTATTATGGACCTGCATTAAATGGATCACAACTTCAAAACCGAGTTTGGCAAAAACGACTCAAAACTAAAACAAATCAAAATAAGCTGAAATTTTTAGAAAAATTTTACTCACTATTTCAGTATCCTTGATGTCCTTGAAAACGCCTGCATCTACCCCTGTGATCAACTAAACATCTCGTGCCAGTATCGAACACACTCTGTCTTTTTCCGATAGATTTGGTGTCCACTGCAGCGACAAGTAGACACACAATCGCCAAAACGAAAAGCAATACCGATCGAGACAACATTTCTTTTGAAACTGACATTGATTCATGAACAATGTTGCCCAAGGAGTTATTGAAATAGTTCCGCCATTTTGAAAACCATTTTGAAATCACCTCCACTCAGTTTGGCGTTGCGTCCAACGGTTGTGCGAGCTGGGTAGTTTCGAGAACCAGCAATATCCACCGAATACTTTTCACAGGCAGGCAATGACAAATTTTCCAGAGAATACTTAATGTGTCATGAACAAGCCTCTGACTTCTAGTGCCGAGGTAGTACCCGCTTACTTTTCACTGAGTCACCACCAAGGAGTGGATGAAGCGGAACTAGTAAATCTGCCCAATGCTCTTAACGAGGCCCTTTGTGGAATGTATGTCCGGTGAATCCAATTGGTTACTTCCAGAACTGCGACAAGTTGAACATAAAAACATCTCTCACCCTGTTAAAACATAGTCAGAATGAACTATGTATCTTAGACGATTCGACACCGTCACAAGCCGAGGTATTCAACGGACAATGACGTCTTTTCTATCTTGGACTCGCCGTATTATACTGAGAATTTTATGGCGAAATCGCGCCTCTAAAGAATATCTTCAAATGAGAATCGATCGGGAACCAATTGATATTATATCCCGGCGGCAAAAGCCGTGAAGTACGCTATGAAATGGTATTCACTACAGAGCAATTATGGTACTAAATAATTAAGGAGAAGCTGAATTCACTAGATAACCTGAAGGGAGCTGAAGGATAAGTTGGACAGGTGGTGGTGCTGCTAAAACCGCGTCGCCCAACTTGACGATACGAATCTTTAAAAAAAACACAGCATTAGAGTGGATAAACTACTAGAAAAAAATAATTACAAAATGTATTTAGATTTCGTCAATACATTGAGGTGAGCAAGCTGAACTGCATTGCAGAATTCCTCAAAAGATGACGCCAATGGTGGAAGGTAAATATTTTTACAAACACGGAATGCTGGCAGTTGGATTCTGATGGAAGCGAAAAGTGATGGTGGGAACAAAATCATCACTGAAGATGAGAAGGAATTTTAACTGGATGGCATCGCGAGCTCATGGAATTGCCAGCCAGAGTATTTTAAAAAACGTTTTTTGTGCAGATTTTTTACAACTTACCCCGTGCTTGTTTGGTCAACCTTTCTTTAGTAAGGCCTGCAGTTACGTCTATGGTCAAGACGACATCTTTCTCGAGTAATCATTACACTGGACACTGCACCACTATTTATACTATTTAATACAATGTTGATATTATTTTGGTTGATATAAGCTGGATGCGCTGATACACAGCAGATGTACATAAAAGCTAAAAAAAATCGTCAGTGCCACAACCGTCCGTCGCAACATTTTCGCAGAACTAGTCTGATCGAATGAAAACTTGAGTAAGCAAAGGGTAAATGAATTATGGAAATTTGCTAAGGGGTTATCTACAACGAGACCTTTTCGAAGTGTTAAACGGAAAATCTAATCCAGGCCAGAATGATATCATCGCATGCACCTTTCATCCAAACATGAAGTAAACCTGAATAGAAACATACTACAGAAAGACAGAGAATGGAAACTCTGGGTGAAGATGGAGTTACTCTTGACTGCTGGCATTTACCCATTACATTTCTTTCGAGTTGTGTTAAACCCTTGCCAAGACGAAACAGAAAAAGCTCTGACTCGGCACGGTAGCCGGTGTCAAAGAGTAGGCCAAGTCTTATGCGTGGTGTGATCTGATAATATAAAAGAATGTCACTCGATATTAAATTTGAGCTGGCCAACCCAATGGAATGACTCGCATATTTGGCGAATTCTTACCTCCAGCATTCCCTTGAACAGTTCAGTGACATAAACCTAGTCGAAAGAGGTCCTTTAGCTCCATTGTAATAGCACAATGGGGAAGACAATGTTCGACGTTCCCAGGTGAGAATAACGAACGTTTTATTCGGAAAAGTGGCTTAAAACTGGTCTAAGGTGTATTGGCCGCAATTATCAACTGTGAGAATTCGTTTCTTTTTACCTTCAAACTGAGTTGAGTAAGGGTGTTTAACTCGGCAAAGAGCTCCGTTTATCGCCGGCAATCGAGAAATAAATCCAAGCTCAGCGTGTAGTATATGGAATCATCCCACAATGATGAAAACATTAACAAATGCAGGTATGGAAACGTTGCATACGAGTATGTAAGCCAGTACCGACGTCACGAAAAAATTCGCAAATGTGTCAAAAATTCTATACGTATGGCAGTGCTCGCAAAGTAGCATATAGACGTGTTCACAAGATATGTGACTTTAGTGTCAAAAATTGCAAATGCATTTGACAGCATATGTTGTCCTCATGAAAAATGAATGTGTTGTGCCCTATATCCGAGTTGTTCAGACGATGTGCGGAATAATTGGCATATCACAAGCATATTTCTAATCATATGTCAAAAAGAAAGTGGGCTGCTATTGTTATTTTGATGCGTGAAAATGACAACGAAGATAAAAGCCTCGAAGAAGCTGGTTTAAAAAAAAAGGGCTACGGATGAGTCGCATGTGGACAAAGTTGTGACTATTCTGAGATTGAGTATATGTAGCCAGGCCACTTTAATGACCCGAGAGAACCATTCCAATCTATCTCCCCCCAAGACCTTAAGCATTTCTGGCCAGATGTCATCCACAGCAGGTCATTTGGCGACTTTTAGCGCTTTAGTCGCCAAGCCTCTTTCTCTACAGCAAGACTATTCTGCCCTATTCAAAACCATAGATCTGCCATCTTCAGTGCTCTTCGGAATTGAGCAGCTCTGAAAATGCTCGCCCCATCTGCGCATGATGTCCTTCTCATCTGGCAGGACAACACAATCTTTGGATTTAACTCTTTCAATGGTATTAAACTTCGTTCCTCGGCGGATGGTCTGCCAGAACACCTTGTTTGCAGATCTGATGCCCGTGCTCTCGTTTAAGGGTAGACGTAACTCTTCTAGCGTGCTTCAATTATTAAAAAAAAAATCGACTGGGGAGCCAGTCCTATACTTCCCACCTCGTATTGTGTTGTATCAAAAACAGTCATATTATAATTTATTTAATAATTAAAGAAAACATTCATCGGAAGCGAACAATTTGAATACACACTTTTTAATTGCTCCACAAAGAGTTGTTGTGCGAACTTGATAGAAAACATTTCTTCAATTTCCACAGCATCCGTTAAACCGATTATGCTCAAAATCTAATCAGTTCCACGTTTCACGCAAACCGTTGGGATACTAGCATACGCTCGCATATGCTGGGAAATTGTCATAAATTACATAGGTATATGCGAGAGTATTGATACGATATGCGGAAAAGTCACAAATTGGTTTGCAATCCCGGTGTCGTATATCGTCGGCATATGTTTTGCGAGTATAGGCGGAGTGTCCCAAAAAGCTGTTTCGACGATGAAATCGCATATGATGACGCAAAAAAGAAGTCAGACTGGCATATATGTATATGCCACATTTGCATATCGTCTGCTCCTCACTTTATACTTTTATAGTATAGTTGACATCAACTTCCGTTGTTGAATGATTCTATTTATTTTCTAAGAAATAAATTTTTGTTGACTTCAGTAGAACGCTTACATACCAGTTGCTTTACCCCTATGACGAATGATTAGTATGATTAGAACTGATGCAATTTCTCCAGTGACTGCTTCTCAGCAGAAATCATTAGAGATGACGAAGGAAAGCTTTTACTTGCGACATAGTCTGATAATTTCGAAAAACTACATACTTCTGAATTGGTCAGATGAGTGTATACATAAAGAATGGAATCTCAGCCTCGCTTGACCG
This sequence comes from Matsumyia berberina, assembly GCA_917880715.2. Classification (NCBI taxonomy): domain Eukaryota; kingdom Metazoa; phylum Arthropoda; class Insecta; order Diptera; family Syrphidae; genus Matsumyia; species Matsumyia berberina. The sequence goes on along the minus strand of OU862871.1, from coordinate 130,546,139 downwards.
ATCTACAAAAAAGAAAACAGATCTTATCTGGCAACATCTGAATATATCCGTGATGAATATAGGGATGTGGAAGAAGAAAGGAGCTCATGTTTATTTGTAATGGTACATACGTACGTAGATATATTCATTCATTTTCCAATGGCCCGCTCATCCACTATGAGGGTCGCGGGTTTAGAGTGCTTGAATGGACTCTCCACATTTTCCGATCTTCCGCCATCGACCCTAAATCATCAGGGGCTATCCCCATACGAGTAGAGGTGAGATTCCAACCATCTCACCCTGGGCGTACCCATGGGACGCCTATCAGATAGCTCCACTAACATGCAGAGTGGATTGAACAGGCATTCGGAAAATTACCATTACTTCTGATTTGTTCACGATTATCACTCATTCCAGCTTCAACACAGATGGCGACTAGCGCACACTGAAGTTCGGTCTGGATGGATGTAAGAATGACCAAGTTATCCGCGAAAAGCAGATGACTTATCCTTTAGTCTCTCAATTCGAACCTTTATTCACCACGGCTGCGCTGTAACATCCAATGCACCATATTTGGATGGTGTAAGTACATAATGTACTTGCGCATATATCACGAATGTAATTGGCTGACAGCAAAGAATGAACCTCAACTTCTTGAAACAGAAAAAAATTTAAATAATCATCTGGAATAGAGAATAGAAACAGGTTTACATTGTGATGTCTACAAGTTTACGATTGTTTAATTCTCTTTGTGTGCCGGCAGGCTACAAATATTCCTGAGCTATAAACGTAGTTGATAACATTATGGCAAAATAATAACAATACCGCATCTTTGGATGGACTGGCAGCAAGCCGAAATTGTAACCGTGACTGCGCATCAATTGTGACACCCAGCTGTCCACACAACTGAACCTACTGACACTCATAGCAGCGCAACAACTAAGTATAACAGCGGACGAATTCCCTCGATAGAACCAACATTAGCATGACAAACTTTAGAAACTGAAATTGCATCTAAACTGGGCTTCGTTGACACTTTTGGAGCTCAGACCGATTAGAATATCTAAGAATTACTTGGGGTCGTGAAAAGAAAAGGGTGGCGGATGAGAAAAGAGATTCACGGCGTTGCACTATTACGTGGTTTCTTCAACTGCGCATGACAAATGCACACGCTCTTTTGAACAATTCTATTCTAAGTCTGCGTTTAATGCCTTTGTTTTTCAGCTGATGGGTATTGTGATAAGATGACTAAATTTGAATAGAATACTCGAGGAGAGGCTTGTAACATCAAAGTGCGAACGGAAATAGAGCTCTCTGTCAAAGATAATTCCCAGATCATACATAGAATTGTCTCTATTTTTCTGGAATATAATTTAATTTAATTAAATGAAAGATAACCGGCGGATATTTTACTTTATGCATACTAGATGTCTCCAATCAGAGACACTTCACTGTTGCACTTTCAGTTTGTTTTTAAACTCACCTGAAAATAATTTAGTTGATGTTTATTTATTTGGTCTACATCTGTTCCTGTGGTCAAGAAAACACTTTGGTTTGGTAATAATTATACTCTGTAACATTTGAGTTATATTAGTTATATTATTGTGATTGTTTTGGAGAATATTAGCTGGATACGTTTCAGCACAGAAAATGTACAGTAACACTAAGTAAACCGTCAAGACCACAACCGTACGCGACAACATTTTAACACAACTAATCCAATTGAAGAAGACTTCAAGTGAAAGGAGCATAAAAGAGCATTTAGTGGGATCACTTAAGGTTATCTGCATGACACAGACAAACAATTTTTGAAACCGTAAACAGAAAAACTAATCTAAGTGGGTATGCTGTTTGTCAGCGCTTCCAAAATTAGAAATCTTGTTTCAGAGCTTGCCAGAGAGCTTCATTTCACACAGTCCAAAACCTGTAAAAAACGGCAACCTGTTGGTGCATGTTACTGACCTTCGTGGTGCGGTTCTCATTCCATCATGATACGTTCTTATGACCGAACTGATAATAATGGTTGCATCAGAAGGTTGGAAAAAAAAATTTGTAAACGTTACAACCACCCTCAGGCACCATTAAAACCTCGTACTACCATAGTTATGAACTTTCTCACCTAACTTGAGCTGTGCGAGTATAAGTGTGTCCATAACTACTTAGGAAAGAAACTAAACTTTGATCAAAGATTCCAAACAACCGGTCCTAGGGTCTCATTACACCTACGCGTCATCGTGTGCGGTTTTTGGTAATATGATTCAGTTCTCTCCAACTCTTCACCAATTCCCGAGACCCCTTTTCAACTGTTCAGCACCATATATTTCTCGGTCGACCCACTCTTCTGCCATCTTGAGTAGACGGATTCCATTGCATAGCATAGTTAGCAATGGAGCTGTCACCTTTTCGTTGGATGGTTGCCACTTTTGTCGTTGGATGGTTGTGCCTATCGGTTCCTGACTAATTCTCTGGTAAAGATGTGCATTGGAGATACGGTTATGCACCTATTAACGAACGTTTGCAGCTTTTTTGTGATAGAAGAAGTCACTTTCCAAGTGCTGAACCCATATAACAGCACTCATATAATGGAGCGGAACAGTCGTATTGGCTGGCAATATCTTGTTCGGTTTCACCATCGGACGAGATAATACTCCCAAGATATCGAAAGCTGTCTACTTCCTCTTCCTTTTGTCCAAAGATGTTAATTTGAGATGATGAGTTCTTTTCGAGGCTGGTGATCTTGGTTTTGGCTGTGTAAATCTTCTACCCCACGACTTTTGACCCTCTCTTAACGTCCGCTGTTATTTGGTGGAGTGATAATAGGCATACATACGTCGTTTGCGTAGTCAAGATGTTTGAGTTGAGATGTAAGAGTCCATCAAATGCCTCCATTTCCCACCGACAGGGTAAAGCGAAGCACATCGCCAAAAACCAGTAAAAACAATATTGGTGAAAGAACGCAGCCTTGTCGAACCCCACTTTTGATCTCGATTCCTCTGACAGTCTTCCTCTCTGCAGAATGTGGCACCTTAACCCTTCTACATATTATGAAGAAAGTGATGTCTTTTCAAAGTGCTTAATGTAAGAACCTTCTTTCACGTAAATGCATAGCTGATGGAACTCAGTATTCCTCTCGCTACATGTAAACAAATTCTTTAGATGGATGCAATCAGCAAAACCAGTCGGATATAGGAGGAAGGTATGACGTACCGCATTTCCAGACATGTCCAGGCTAAATCAGAATCGATCCAATGAGTCGCAAGTTAGTACCATTATCGATGTCGTTAGAAGGCAGGATTCCATTGGCGTACTGGCCAAAAGGCAATTCCTTTGTCAAATGATTTCTGCAGAACTTACTTATCTAAGGTGGCGCTACAAACCGGGGTGGACCTGGGCCTTAACCAACAAGCGTCTCCATCCAGTTCGATATTTAGCCAGCTGCCATGAGTTCCGCACGCCAAGTTGGTTAAGGTGCCCTTTCACTTGCTTGCACCACCTGAGTCGTGCTCTTCCTCTATTGCGCAATCTCATCCGCTTTTGACAGAGTAAGTGCATCTAGATGCCCACTTTAACCTGACTTATTCTATGGTCTGAGATTCCAAACATTCCCTGGTTGTTATAGGACTGAGTAGAGCTTCTTGAAATCAATATGACGTTCTGATCTAATCGGTGTTCACAGATTTGTACATATGTATATCAACAGATTTGTAGAGGTAAGTCCTGTGTCTCGGAAATGCGACTTTCAGAACCTCCTTGCTGTGCTCTAATCTATCGGAGGAGGATTTTGGTTCTACTTTGACTGTTTTCTATATGTCTAGTCAGCAAAACAGAATTCGAAATTCCTCGGGACTTCTGGGTAAACAACTTCAATAAGCCGATAGAGGCAGATAACATATCCACTATTGCCAGTCGAGCGTGATCACGTTTTTCACAAAAAAACCTGCAACCGTTCCATTGACCTGCTACGTGTCTAGTATGTATACATGTCTCACCACCCAACGATTTGTCATACTCCAGCCGTATAAAGTTTATTTCCAAAAAAATAGCTCATACGCCACCGACAATACATATCCAGCATATTCCTGCCGGAATATGTTTTCGCCCATTTTATTGATTTATCGTGTGCGCTCTCGGAAAGTTCAGTTTCCTTTCGCCGACAAATACACTCGAGGAGGAGTACAAAAACAGGAAAATAGGAAAACTTCTTGGCAAAAAAGGAAGCAAAACCTGAAACAGTAGTGTCCTTATCGCCGCTCAATCATCTTATGAGCGGCACCACGAAGGAAATAAGTGTTGTGCCAAAGTTTTGCTCCCGCTCAAGAAGTATATTGCTGCTATTGTACCAAGCAGTTCCTTGCGTCCATTCGACTGCAATCAGGGGAAAACCAATTAAAGTGATAAACATATCGCAGCGTAGCGCTTCTCGGGAAAATGAGTTTTCGCTTGGAAAACATTTACATAGAGGGATGCGCTGGCTGTACACCGAAATCAAACCTCCAGGAGTTCCTTTGGACGGCATGAGATGTAAATTCTAGAATCAGAGGCGGCACTCAATCTGAGAAAGGAGGTGTAAGGACGCGTTTTATTTATTTTTGACCAACTGACTTCAGGGTGGGTCTCACTCTTTCTCTCTCTCTCTCTCCCTTTCTGCAGAAAACTTTTCAAATTATGAAACAGAGTCCTCCAAGCTCATCTACTGAGTTCTGAGTATTTTCGTGCAATAAGTGCAGGCAGCAGGAATAGCTGGTATGGAATAGATTTGTTTGTGTTGAAGTGGTTATTGATGCAGTGAGGAGTGAATTGGTTCTTGGAAGCAGACGGCATACGTTCGAGAAGTGTCTTCTTCGAGAAATATTGCATTGTGGTATCGATTGGTTTCCGTAGATGTGCCTTAACGCTCGTTTATAGAAACATGGCCCGAGTCTAAGTACATGAAGGTTGTTGTACATTAATTGGATACGTTTGAAGTAGTCTTCAAAGAAATGTACGTAGCCCTTATACTCCTGAAATCATTTAAAAAATAAGTAGCTGGCGCGACAGCTCGGCATGATCCAAGGCCAACCAACCATTGATGTCGTGCGTGTTACATACTTCGCATGAATTGAAGGGACCTGCAATTTATCGTCGACTACGAACGGCATGACAAATTATATTCCCGATCTAGATCTTACCTAAAAAGACATGTACATCATCATCATCTCCAATGGCCCGCTTATCCACTATGAGGGTCGCGGATTTAGGGAGCTTAAGTGGACACTGCACAATTCCCGATCTTCCACCATCGACTTTAAATCATCGGATGCCATCCCCATACGGGTAGCTATGAGATTTCGGACTTGGTCCACCCATCTTATCCTTCGTTTACCCAGGGAACGCCTACCTGATGGCACGGACTCCATGGCACGTCTTGGAAACCGAGTTGCGGACATGCGTTTGACGTGCCCAAACAATCGAAGTATAGACCTTTCCGTTCAAAGAAGTAGCTACACGACATTGAGTGCCACGCGTATTCTGGTGTTCCTAACCCGATCTCGGCGAGTCATTCCAGCAATACAACGAAGAAATCTCATTTCGACAGCTTGTATCCGCGATCTTATTCTTTCGGTCATTACCCAAACCTCATGACCATAGGTGAGGGTCGGAACAAACACTGAATTAAAGACCGATAGCTTAGTTCTGATGCCAAGTTCAGCCCTCCTGATAACACATTGACCAAGCTGTCTCAAAATTACTCCAGCCTGACCAAACCTACAGAATAACACAGTATTGCTCCTAGCATCACTCGTGAATAGGACCGCGAGATATGTACATATGTATCTCAAAATTATATAATAAGTGGATTTGGAAATAACGTTTTGAATGTGAAGGAATCTTAGGAAAGTGGCAATAATTACGGCGTTGACACTACTTTGCGTGTGGAGCAAACCAAAATTGTATATACACTTTGTACCCATGAGATAAGCTAGGTCCGGTATCCAGAGTTCTCTGTCAAATTCTCGATAAGACTAAGCAGTGACATAGGAAGTGTTACATGTTCACTTGATGTGTCTGTGAAGATTAATGTATATTATCACCAGTCCCACCATTAACCTTAATTACTCTCCGCTTGAGTCTAGAACCCTTTTGGTTAGTAAGTTATTTGATTTCTTTACGAGTGATCTTGACACTTTTCGGGTTGAAATCGCTTGAAAACAGTAGCACTACGCTGAAGCAATTTGAAAAAAAGTTACACAACGGGCTTCTGCCTGAAAAGGGGAGTGTTTAGTCGGTTAAAGTCCGACATACAGTGGGGCAATGCCCAGTCCCCTAATAGAAGACGATGCGATTTTAATATCCATTTAGGTTCAGTACTGCCAATTATTGGCCTTGCTAAACTCCTTTTCCAGTTTAAAATCAGCCATTTATCTTTGACTTGACCCTTGCATGTACATATGTATACACACGTCTAATCTTGATAATCACATATCGCCAGTCAACTAGTTCTATGTCTTCGTGTGCTCCTTCTCCACAACAATCCACAAGTCCTAAGAGAAACTTAAAAAAAAAAAACTTTCACCCGAATGGCAACCCACCTAAATTATGCAAAAACAATTTCGAATTTGTTCTAAAAGAATTCAAAATAAAACTTACCCTTCTCCAATGACTGCGCTAGCCAAAAACCACCAATTTGTTCTCAAAACCGACAGCAGCACCGCTATCAACAACTACGACCAACGCATCCCTATGCAAATGTCCTGTATGTCTCCCAGAGAGATGTTGAAAAGTTTCCCACTGCGAAACTATTCTCCAATGAACTTTGTAAACTGCTTTAACCACACGTGTATGCATGAGCGTGCGAGTGTGCGCCTGCATTTAGTGACATTCTAATGGAAAATTGTATGTATGTGTCAACTGGATTTGCAGACAGGTGCCTACATACATTAGACACGTATGCGAAATACCTTTACCTTCCAATGCCACTAAGTGCATAAAATGTCACAGCGAAATGCGTCGCTTTAAAGTGCCGTAACATTCGGATGAAGGGAGCATATTAAACATTTATGTACGTCTTCGTATGGAGAAACTTGCCGCTCGGGATGTGTTGGAATGCTTCCCAAGAAATTCCTGTGAAGTTTCTGGCGAACTTCTAGGGAGATCCTGTGATTTTGACGAGGACTTTTAGGGGAAGATTGTGATGATGATGGTGCAAATGTGTGATGTCTTTGAGTCACTAGAAAATCTAATGGACAAACATTCTAAAATTCGACGTGTACATTTTCTTAAACCTCAGATAAGACTGTAATGCAGCGAATTTACTTGAAACCAACTTAATAATGTGACGCTTCTTCAACTAAGTTGCTATGTCTTGCGACATGGAAACGACAGTTAAGGCCTCCGGAACTTGATGATTAACGCCTGTGCTAGATGCAATGAAAAACCCGACTTCAAAACCGTACAGACAGAAAGGATTCTCATTGGATGCAAAAGAGGTTAGATTAGAGTGAAGTGGTTGCCAGCTAAAGCCAACAAACTTACACCCATGAGGGGTCCGTTGTGATACCACAAGGACCTCGGAAGAATCTCCTGCTTAGGCACTCAACTAATTGAAGCTTCTTATGAAGCCTAGGAGGCTACTAACATTGACGTTTATCGGGCTTCTAAGTTTAAATGGCTTCTATGTGGAGATCCCCTTTACGGGAGAGGGCTGGATTTGTGCTTTTCTTTCCTTTTCCATACAACTTCTGCAGAAGTCGTTTGTTTAGACACCAAACCTTCTTCCATGAGTGCCTATTAGACAGTCAATTATAGTGCTAATATGGGATCTATTAAGAGAAATCAAAGCCATGGAGCATTTCCGATCCAGCTTTGGCCAAATCTGCATTGTCGCTATACATGTTGTACCACTTATCCACCTAAGATGTGTACTTTCGATACCATCTAGCTTTAGTTTAAGTTTACAAGCAGCGATTGGTATACCTAAGGTGTCCTTATCAGGTCCAATAGGTAATGCTGTTCCATTTCTAGCAACTTCATCAGCCTTACAGTTCCCTGGAATGTCACTGTGCCCTGGCACCCAACAAGGGTGAATATTGAATTGCTCCGCCCTCTGGCAATCTAGGTCAAAAAAAAAAAAAACACCAATAGCTGGCGCGACGGCCAGGCCTAGCTTCTCGCAACCATACATGTTGTGCGTGTTACATTTTTCGCACGAATGGAAGGGACCTACAATTTATTGCCGACTTCGAAAGGCGAATTGAAAAGCTCTTTCATGACAAATTATACTCCCGGAGACTTATCATTCCCCGACTAGAGGTGGTGCTGCCAAAAATGTTCGATGGATATGGCTGGGGATTGAACCCAAACCATTCGGTCAACAGTCCAACGCACTAACCACTGAACCACGGCGACCGATCTAGGGCTATTAGTGAATTTAAAGCGACTGATTCCAAGGACTTTAATGCCACTTGACTTTCCGAAAAGATTCGGATATTCATGGCTGATATCACGTTTATCTTCACCCAAGATAAGCCTTCTCTGATCGCGAAAGATTTGGAAGACAGAACGCTAGGCTGAGGTTAAGCCTGCCAAAATAACACCACTCACCCCGTTGCTAGTTTTTGAACCGTCAGCGGTGTAAAAGTGAATCGTCTTGCCTTCTGAGAATACATTGTCCCAGAATGACCTGGGGGGGATAGTTACCTCAAAGTTCTTGTCAAAACCTAGCTTGGGTGTGGTTCATTCCATGTTTCTGAGAGAAATTTTGACAATTTTTCAAAATAAAGGCGTGGCCAAAATGTTTACTAGACCATCGTGACGTTGCTTTGAGGCGGATGGCCTCCTCTAGCTGGCATTTGTCTGCCGAGGGTGTCGAGGAGCGATAGATGAAGCAGAATGTCTAATGCTACAGAGGAAGTCATGCGAAGAGCTCCGCTGATGCACTTGCAAGTTGTTCGTTGGTTAAATTATCACGATTTATGGCTATATCCAAGGTGGTCCACCATACTACCTGCACCACATGTAAGTATCGGTCTTAATATCGAAATAGAGAACGAATGCGTTATGCGGGGTTGCAGACCCCATTTATATCCGATGACCTTTTGCAAGAGAAAAGGTCTACTGTAGCCTCTCTCTTGAAGACCCAAGACTCTTGATAACTCTTCACACCCGAACCATACCGAGTTGCACATTTGGTTAGCTTGTTTAGATCATTTTGGAGAATTTATTTTAAGGTATCGAGACGGCTATACTAACGTCATCTACGTATGCGATCACCTCCCAGCTCCACTTCCAGAACTATCAATAGTTCATTTACCACCAAATTCCAAAGAAAGGGGGATAGGACCCCACCCTTTGGAGTAGCTCCACTGACAGATCTTCTAGCAGATAAAACTGATCAGTGAGTAGAATGTTAATGCTATCTACCATCAAACCTGACAGTGCATCGAGCTGATCTTAGTTCATAAAGAAAAAAATTCAAGTCGAAGGCACTGCGATGAAGAATTTTTCAGAAACTGGCGGAACTACTTAGATCCTTTTTTCCCTGATGAATTGGAATGTAGTCATATCTCGCCTCTTCTTTTGGTAGAAGTGGTTCACCTACCGCCATTGTTCCGAGACTGTCCCTACCCCGATTGTTGAATAAATTGAGGAATGTATAGCTCCATTGCAATGAATATTATTTTGGCACAGCGTCGCTGAAAAAATTCGAAAATTCCAGAGCATCCTGTTTGAGGTGTATGCGAGGGTTTTAGGAATCTTCAGTTCCATCGAAGCGAGCTGCATTTTTCACAAAAACTTCGTAATCTCCTCTCGACTCATTACATACTATTTTACTGGCATGTCACTGAACAGACTTCACCTAAAGCCTCCTTCCAAAGGACAACTTCTAATGTTCATGGACATTTTCACGAATTGTAACTTTGAGTGGATTTCATTGTAAGCTTTCATTTTATGTGTAAACAACCGCAGAAAAATACGCAAGGAATCGACTGACCATTGTAGCAAAAAGACAAAAAGGACTTTATTCAGTTTTCGTTTGTGTCGTGAGGAGAAGACTCTTCATTATAAGGAAATACTTTAACAAACTTTTTTTTTGCTTATTCGCTTTTGCTGTTGTTTTCCTTCTGTTGGTTTTGCTTTACTTTACTTTTTTCTTTACTTATTCCATTAAGATGGCGAATGATGTTTTTTAACACCTGTGAAGAATGAACAATGATTGACAAGCGCGTCGTTGTCTCGTGGGGACTCTGGATAAATTCTAACAAACACGACCGCGAAAAAGAAAGGAAAATATGTAAATATGTCCTTTTAGTTCTCATTTCGTCTTATTGTTGTTTTTCCCGCCTCAACATAAACAATGAACACCACATATTTTTTTTTCGTTCACTGTCATTTAATTTAAAAGCCTTGAGAACAGAAGTTGTGTTTGAAAATTAAAAACTTTGTTTCGGATACAACGGGAAATTTACATAAAATTGAGTTTAGGTCTTATGCAAATCGACACGGTGCAAATTTGCTGCTTGAAAACTTTTCGTCAAAAAAATGTTGACAGGTGATTGGATTTGATGCGATAACAAGTGATTATTCAAGCGGTAAATTCAGGATCTGATGGTCAGGTGGTTTTTTTATTTTTTTTATTGTTATTTTAAAAACTTGAGCTTATATTGAGAGTGAATAAATCAATGGTTTTATCAAAATGCCGTCACAGTACACCCTTGAAAATAAAGTGAGAGTTTTTGTCAGACTATTGCTACTAATGCTGCAGCAATTGTTAGTCAATTGGGTTTTGTGAATAAAAATAATGACCGCCGGGGGTTGATCGAAATTAGACCTAAATGAATCCTAGATAATAACCGTGCAAGGAAATTACTCCACGGGAATTTACTCCACCACAATTGGGAAATTACTCCACTTTTTGAATGTGGAGTAATTTCTCACTGGAAGTGTCCACTGTTTATGCATTTTGGACTTACATATATACATATCTGGTTACCATAGCAGTGAACTCGTTTCACCAACGACGCTTGCCACGCTCCACATAGAGAGCCTGATTAGCTTCCTGACATCCTCTGGAGTAGACAAACTGCTCTAAACCCATGGGAGAGCACAATAGGCTCTATATGAGACCGCAGTGCTAGAGTGGATAAACAGCTCCCCACTTAATAATAATAATAAATCCATCAAATGGGAAAAAAGAAGCAAACATCGAAATCGACCAGAATCTACTTCTGTGTATTCCTATTGCCAGTGGTGAATTAAATCCCCAGGTGGAGTAAATTCCCGTGGTGTAATTTCCCTGCACCGATAATAACACATTAGTTATTGTGGCCTCAACTGATCAGTTTAAACCCTGGCCCTTCATGGAACGACCTTTAACTTTGTACAACCAAATACATATGTCACCATATATCTTTGGATCTGACCGCGTTATGAAGTACTGTTACGACACATTAACCTTTGATTCAGGCATGGTATTTGGAAAATAAGTTTTCAGTCAGACTCAAGACCGCTAGCTGGATTTCCCGTGTTTTTTTAAACGCAATCTAGACAAATAAATTTAATACAGAATCCAGTGAAAGCTGAATAGACGATACTTTGCCAATTGATGGACTGCCTTATAAGTTTACACCCTAGCTCCCTAGCTGTTTAGTCGAAGCATGGTCCATTAGTCAAAGAAAACTAAGTGATCTCCTAAATAGAACTTTGTGGCGAATTTATTTGAATGTAAAAAGAGTTGGTTGCGTAGTCTAATACACGAACATCACAAACCATCCTTTTAACACACGATGGTACCGCGAAGAAGTCTATCCACGAATTTTGCTAAAGACTCTGACGGTACAATGTGTATTTATGAATGTCTTTCTGCGAAAAGAAAGTGTTCATAATGGACACGCCATTTGCACAGCAGAAGTCCAATAGCTTCTCTCCGTTCGCATTCTGATTCGGGTCACCGTTCCTCCCAATCACACTTCCCATGTCATTACGTCCACACCCACATAAGCATTGAAGTCACCCATCAGGACATAAGAATCCATATTTGCCACCTAAGGCGGCATCTACTTCATCCAAGAAAGCTGCATACTCCGACTCCAAATTCGGCGCATATACCAGGATCAGAGCCAGAGTTGACCTTTCAAGCCTTTGACTTTTAAAATCGCAACTCTCCCTCCCAATGGTATCCACTCCAGTACTCTGCCTGCCAGCCTGGGACTCGTGAGTATCCCCACTCCCGCCTGAGCAGACATCAAAGGTGCAAGAACAAGCTCAAGGTCTTTTCCTGTGAGCGAGGAAACGTTCCATATGACTATCCTAAGTCAATGCCGTTGTCGAAAAGTCGAAAGTCCACTTATGGCCCCATCGGAGCATATCGTAAGCGTTTCGGATTAAACCCGTCCGGCTGCCGAGCGGGACAAACTGACTACCAGATGCTCGAATGCTGCCACTCCCTAGGCCTGGCTCCGAAGGGCGCCCTGACTTAGCAGGCCTAACAATATCCGAGGCTAGTTTCTTTCGTTTCGTCATCATCGGGGTTTGCGCTTCGGTATCCATATCAGGGCAGTACGGGTAGATCAACTATTAGCTACTCCACCCGCACTCCCCAGACATATTCTCCGCCCCCCACAGCGAGGAGGTCAGCTGCATGAGGTGGCTACCACCCTGTTTTGCATCGTCAAATCGCGATGACTTCTTCAGTCGAAATAAGTTCATATTGCTAACTTCCTGATTCATGGATTCAGAAGATGTCCATAGACGAGACATATGGTAGATTTTTTTGTCGCTTCTGTCCTGACAATCAGCCTAATAACCATCTTATTCAAAGCACTTTCTACCAAACCTCCATAATTTGAATTAATAACCAACAATTTCGTTTACAAACATAATTTTCTATACAAGACACTTTAAGGTACTTAGACGTATAACAAAATTTTTTTAAATTACACCTCGCCCATTCGATGGTCGATAATTTATACCTTAACACTGAAATATTGTCCTTCCTGTATAAAATGCTGGCACCGCAACATTAAATCCATTTTCTTTTTCTGCCCCGATTTTGTGTCCACCTCACAAATGTGTGGTTTCAGGATACACACACACATCCCCACTTTAAACGTTTTATAATACAAGTATCCGTGTGTATGCTTCAATTTTATTAACCCATATTGCTGCCGCATGCATGAATATCAAGTACGTAGTATGTAGGTGCTTTGGCTACTAGGACTTTGTAGCAGCTGCTTCAATAAAAAGAAGAAAAAAAAAAAAGCTAAATGTGTGGCGTCATTATCCCAGTCTAATGGTGTTCGAAAAATGTAAAAAAAAAAAATAACAATAGCTGCCTGCCACAACAACTGGAGCCATTCAGCAAATATTTTCAGTGGCAGCCCAAACTGCCCCCAGATAGGTATCCTAGATTTTGTTCCATTGTCTTGCATAATAATGTCGCAGAGGTTATGATAAATATTCGGGGCACGAGATGCAGTGAAATTTTCGCGTATTGTTCATTTGTTTCTGGTGGCGTTAACCTCGCTTGTTATTTTTTTAAGGATGCAAATCCTGCATTTGGTTCAGTTTTGTTTTTCAGGGACCACGTCCGCGGTACTAATTGAAAGAATCCTTACGCCTTCGTTTACTCCGAAGGATAATAATGAAATTAAAAGCTCTACAACCATCCTTACATCCACCCCAAGAATTAACGATTTCCCGGGAAAAAATGAAACATAATCCTGCGGTTGGTTTCATCTGTTCGGCTAATAAATAAAAACAGATTAAGGATTCAGTGATTTGCTGAATAAAGCATCAACCCACGACCAAATTGCCTTGCTCACAATTTTCTTTTTCTTTTGTCCCGAGGTTTTTCCTTTACCCTCTCTCGCTCTCTTGAGACTCTTCCCCTTGACCACGAAATGGCCCCGTACTCGAAGGACTAAATGAGGGTTAATTCTGATGTGGAAATCACCAGCAAGTGACCTGTTTTATTCCATGCGGTAAACAATGAAACTCAATTCCATTTCCGCACCACAATACGGCAATATGGTCATCAATGCGCGACGAAAGATGGTGTGTATATCCTTCCTCGAAGGACGCTCTCAGTCGAAAAGGACAACGAAAAAAAAAAACCTTTTAAAACAATCGCTAACTCGAGCACAGGATGATGCTTGATTATGGTGTGCTGCGGATAAATTTATCTTGCTTTGTTTGTTTGTAGCATTCGCTGCGGCTCTCCTCCCTCTCCTCCTGTCTAACTAGAAGTGGTAGGACGACGAGTCCCCTCATTAAAATAAATTATGTGAATTTTACAGGCTTGTTGTGGGATTTGCCATTCGTCTGGCGGTTGCCAAGACCAAGGAAAAAATCTTACTTCTGCCGGAATTATGGTGGGAAATCGTCGGGTGGTTTTTATCACTTTATCTGGAATTAAAGGATCACATTCGCGGACTGAAATATTTTTTTATATATTTTTTTGGGGAGTTATTCTTGAGCCAATTAGGACAACGAGGACGCACTAATTTGAGTGCGTGAGAAAAAGGGGTTTTCTGTTAATTGGAGGAACAAGAGAGGATACGATATGACCTCGATTCCAACTAGGACAAGGGGAAGAGGTCTTGGAATTCATCAGAAAGGATAATGGTGTCAATGTTAAAGCCTGCGAAAGTGTTGGTTTCTGGAGCAGAAACAACAGCCGTAGGTTGTTTTTGAAATGAACTTGTTGACGTTTTGAACTTATCAACCTAAGACCTGTCTGTAGATTCAAGTATCTGAGAGCTGAATATATTGCCCAGTTTCTTACCATTTCAGACTAAAGTTCTAAAAACATGTGAAACAGCTTCAATTTGTATGGCCCACGGCCTTCTTAGAATGCCGTACTGATGGAGACATTTTACCCAAAAAATTAAGTATTTTTCAAACAAACGGTTCCTTCTAAAAAAAATAAATAAATAGCTGGCGCGACAGCTCGGAATGAGCCAAGGCCTATCTTTAAGCATGTTTCATTTTTCGCACGAATTGAAGGGACCTAAAATTTATTGCCGACTCCGAACGCCAAATTAAAAATCTCTTTCATGGCAGATTTTACTTCCGGAGGCTAATCTTTCGCCAACAAGAGGTGATGCCGCAAAAAATTGTTGGTGGAAATGGCTGCGGCTTGAACCCAAGGCGCCCGCACAGCAGTCCGACGCACTAACCACTGAGTCACGGCGACCACAAAAAGATTCCTTTTAAAACCCCGCAAATGATCTCGATCAGCAATAATATTGACTCAGAATTCTAAAGCTGGATGCAGGACCTCAAGAGTAAGTAGGGCTCGATTGTATCAATCAGCCTTCCTAATACTTACACTCAATTGGGTATTGAGTAACTGCAGTCCTAAAATTATAAATGTATCACTTACCTCCTCTCACTATGGCAAGAAATAAACTGATTAAAAATGTTTGCACCAAAGAGAGAGTCCCGCTTTGTGGTAAGACTGACCACTCTTACGCCACTTAAAAGGCTCCCAACCAATATAAAGAATCTGCCCAAAATACTGTAGAATCAATCCTGGGAACGCTAAGGACAGCCTTTTCAGTAAAGTCAGGTTGCAGTGTTGATTTTTATGCAACTAAACCAAGTGCTGAAGAGTGATGAAGGCTGATGAATTGGCAAGGAAAGGATCTGCGCTAGACCTAGTGAAAGTCCCGCCATGTTAACTGAAACATGAAGCATGGATCAAGATTTTAGCGGAAGCGAATGAAAGAAGACTATGGCCAAGGTACAGAGGTGTAAGAACGAGTATTCTCATGCAGAAGGACCGGAAAACCCTATCCATCCTTTTAAGAGTAGTTGCGGGCCATAATATTCGCAAGGCTAAGTGAGGACGACCTTTGCAGGGGTTCCGGAGACGAGGAAATTAATGAGGACACAATCTACTTTTTTTAGAACTGCCCAGGTCTTTGCCACCTTAGACATACATCCTTTGAAAGGTATTTTTTCCAGGATACTGAAAAAATAAGTGACGTACCTACCAGGAACACCTGGAGGTTCATAAAAGCTTCAAATTTGTTCGAAACCCTGCGGCAATAGGAGAGCGCTTTGGGTATTGCTCCACGAACAAGGAGTACCTTCTCCTCCCCCCAAAATAGATACCACAACGGGTCTCTACCGACCGAAGTGTATCGCAGAGCGCTCTGTCTTCCCTCGGCAACCCATCTACCTAACCTAACCTAAGCCTAGTTATACTTATCATCCTGTCGCGAGCTGTTGGAAAACATTTCCTAGTGTGGTGTCGTGGAGGCTTCACTTTCCGACCACCCTGACAAAGAAGTTACTAATTTTGGCACTAAAGTCTTCTAATAAAATGTTGGCGTCATACGCCGGATAATCTATGCACACTCCATCTAGAAGGTCATGAAATTCTTCACCCCTTCGGTGAACGTATCCTCATTTTAGGCTGGCTTTCAAGAAGATCACAGCCAGGTAATCAAACTTTAGATTAAGTTAAAGACCCTTGACCGTGCGCTCCGTGGTGTCATTTGGGGGAATTCATTATTTTCTGAGGCTGGTATCTTCTACGTAAGCATATGAGGTCTTGCTATTCTGACTCTATACGCTGCCCTCTATCCCATAGAGAAAATTCTTTCTTTATGTCGGCTCTTTACGACACGACGTCGGCTTAAAGTTATTGCCGCGACAAATCAATTGTTTTCCATGAAGTGCAACAAGTCGACCTCGTTCTGAAGCCGCATTGGGGTCCATTCCGTTTAGGTGAGGTCACATTAACTTGGCCATCACCACTTTCGTCTCTGTCAACTTTGAAAAGTACGGTCATATCACTTGCCGAACAATAGTTCACCGAGGACGCATTGGCCTCCCACCCATCTCGACGGTTTCCTGCTCCCTAATTATGTTTATTTCCGATGGTATCTAGATAAATTTGCAGCTCATTACTGGAGATTGGAAATCGTCTTCCTTATCTTGGTTCTTCAGAACTAATTGTTGAATTATCGGCGCCCAAGATGGTCTGCTGACTTGAGTTCCTCTATTAACCGAAAGTCAAATTCCGAAAAAGATTCCGTGGCACGGTTGGACCTTTTTGCATCTTCAAACCAGCAAATCAAAGACGTGGATTCTTTCAAAAAAAACTTAAAGTTATAAGCATAATGGTTAAGTTGGTAAAGCCGATCAGTGTACCTAATAGATCTCTAGCTTTGTATGAGATGTTCAAAAGATACAAGGATTTAACTTCAATTAAATTTTTGTCAAGGACTTTACACCAAGGCGATGGAACTACGCCTTAACATTGACTGAAGTTTCGCTAAATTTACCTCTTCATTGGCTAATTTACCGCAGACGAATTGAAACCATTGTTTTCTCTGACGGTGGCGTTCTGGCCCTTTCCCAGCTTATAACAGCACCCTATACCTTAAAATTTGACCTCAAAACTGCGTGAGAAACTCATCTCATAAAAGTATTCATAATCCAATTTTACGCTCTGACACCTTACGACTACACAGTTACCTGATTACACAGCCCAACAATCAACAGCCATTAAGTTAATCCCATTTACAGATCCTCCACTCAGCAACAGGACACTAATCTACAAACTTCTGTACAGTGTCCCCAAGTGATGTACTCTGTGCGCGACGGTGCGCCACCATTGTTCGCACAAATCTCATTTCCTGTCGATGAAGCTTCTTCGCTCGCCGTTGTGTGTTACTTTTGGAGGGAAGGCGGCCGGCGCAGCGGTGCGGGTGTGAGAGATATCTCCCTTGGGAAGTCGTTCGCACCACCATCGCCTTGTGACGACAAAATGGATTTTCGTGTTCTCACTGTCGTTCTTTTTTTTTTTCTTTCGTTTGACGATAAAATCTCTCCTCGTCCTCGACACCACCAGTATGGGATGGCAAGAAATCGGAATAGGAAATGACTAAATCACAGGATATCCTCGCCCGGTGTGAATCATCGTCTAGTGGGGTGCTCCTTAGGGAGGCGCTACAAATCACAGCGTATTCCTGACCATTGACGTTTTCTTGGTTCGTTATTTTGTTATGCTTTGTTGTGTATTACACGCTTGTGTGGGTGCTTGGCGGAGACAGGAGGTTGTTGTTGGTTTTCAGGACGCTTGGGCATTAAGTCAGTGTCCTTTTTGGCTGCAGTTAATTGAAATTGATGCGTTTTGCGTAAGACCGTAAAAATGATTTTAAGAGCATTCGCGATAGGACGTGGAACGGAAATTTATTTTTTGTTACGTTCTTAAGTGTGTTCGCACTTAAGGTGCGAAGCACTCTCAGCAGGTATGGAATTGTATTGGGGGTTTGAGTCTTTATTCAGATGAGGGGATGGTCAAATTGTCACAAAATTTGTTCAGGTTACTCGCGATGGAGGCTGAGGGAATTTCTTCAATCAAAAAAAAAAACTATGCGGGTTGATATTATCCACAATGACTGTATCCTATAATACTTCATATTACTCCTTCGATTAGGGAGTTTCTTTTTTTAATAAAACCAAGCCGGATTCTGAGCTCTTTCACTACTAAACTGATCTACTGGATCCTGAAAACAGATGAAAGTTCTGAGACTTCACACCGATTACTTGCTTAAACGTGCTGCTGACTGTTGAAGAGTCTCTGCCCGAAAAGCAATAGCCTTGCATCAACTATGATGATGAATACGTTTTTTAAACCAACCTCCACTATGATTTGAATGTTCACCATTTTTAAAGGATTTTTAGTCCTAGTAATCGATCCATTCAATGTGTCCAGCATCATGACTTCATTCAAACCTTGATACCAATCATGCAGCTTTTTTTAGCATCCACCTCTAAGGACTGTATAACCAGGTTGACATGATTGCTCTACATAACTTTAGTGGTCTGCCGTCCTTTGGCTTTCGGATAAGTATGTTACATGTTTCATCACAGGTGGTATGTAGAAGCATACTTACTTGTCAACAGGGTGTATTTCGTTTTGTCATTTTTGACCATATGACCATTTGATGTACTCGTCTCATCTTTTCTGCAAAACCACCTTACTGAAGACTAATTATAACCCAGGAGCTAAACGGACTTCTTAAGGATATGGGATTCAGTGCTGATCCCAGACTAGACAGCGCACCTGCCGGTCTGTTGAGTAAATGTTTGCAAAAGATCTGAAGAAGTGCTTCTGTCGTCGCACGGTATAAATAAATCAGTCCCGAGGAAATAAATAATTTTGCCTTTGCCTAAAGAGATGATATTTCTCCACTTAATATTTGTTAGTCATTACCATTTTCAATTCTTCTATCAAGTCCACTAAAAGCATTCCAGCTTGATGTGTTCTTGGATTTGTGTTAATTTCCTGTCGTTAATGATCCTGTCGGTGCTTAGCCCTTCTATTGATTCGCAAGAACAATTTCGAAGGCCACATACTTGTAGATATGTATACTTTACTAGGTAAAGTTAGGTAGATGGGTTGGTGAGGGGAAAGAATCCCTCTGCGTCACACTTAGCTCAGCAGGGACCAATTGTGATGTCCAGTTTTAGGAGCGGAGGTACCCTTTGCTCGTGGAGCATTACCCAAAACATTCTCCTATTGCCCAAGGCTTTGGAACCATTTTGAAGCCTTAATGAACCTCCAGATGTCTCCGATGGGTACGTCCCTCAGTTCTTCGGTATCCTGGAAAAAGTGCCTCCCAAAGGATTTATGTCCGACGTTGATAAAGACGTGGACAGTGGCAGAGGAAGTGAGTTGTGTTCTCATTGACTTCCTCGTCTCCGCAACCCCTACAAAAGTCGTTCTCACTTAGCCTTAGCTTTGTCAGAGTATTCTCACCTGTGATTACTCCTACAAGGATGTAGAAGGTTTTCCAATCCTTCCGCATGAAAGTGTAGAAATACATATTTTACTTATGAATTCGACGAAAACCAGATCCTCCACTAACAAACCTCTCTGACCAGCCCGATCCTTATGCAGCTAGCGAGTTTTCTCAATGAGTCTGAATACGTTTCTGAGGTTATGTTATGCAGATGCATTCTAATGGTTCTACCGAAGATGTCCCTTTTTTTCTATCATTGACATCTTCAAGATCAATCTCTGCATCATAACTCGAATATTTCTCCTAGGTCTTTGTAAGGATCTCGTTTAAAAAATGTTTGGCATCATCGTCGTTCTCCTCTCTAGAGGCATGAGAACTTTCTCGCTCCGTCTTTTTGCCTAAATTTTGCGCATTCGCTTACGGTTGAACTCATGATCAGTCTTTCCATCTGTTCGAACTCATCTCAAGACTAAAATGTTTCCCCTGTCTATGTTTTTATGGTGAAAATTATTTTCAAAAACGTAACAAAGGAACAAAGGCTTGTTTCTTGGACTAAGCCCAACATTTTTGCAGAGAATGTTATCTCAAATGAGTAGGATTTTCTAGAAACTCCCATGGATAACTTTTAACTTCTTAGATTTACTCTTGTCGAAGCTCTCTCATAGGACTTTTTCTCATTAGAATCAATGTTTTCTAAGTTTTCAGCATCCTCTACATCAATTAGCGCTTGAAGCCCATAGTTAAAGAATTGTTGCAAAACGTTTCACTCCACTTTGCCTAAACTTTAAACTTTTTGAGAAATACTTTCATTTTTCATAGGCTAGCATGTTTTGAAAACGTTCAAAAGACAGTTGCCTGCTCGCTTCATTGCTAAAAAGCTTCTATAACTCCTACAATGAGTTGATGAAGCAACAAGAAAAATCTATGCGATTTGCACTTTAAGGCTTTCTTAGAGAAAAATAAGGATATCAAGTCAACTAAGACTCAACTTAAAAAAATGTTTCGGTATTTTATTTAAAATCCTCAATTTCATCTCTTACCTCTGTTAAATACTTCGTCATACCTTTTAATACCAAACCCTCTTCACCTTCCATCCTTTTGATCGCCTTATTCGCATTAAAGTTACGAAAAATAACCAATTTACCATAAATCATCTTCAGTATTAAATGAAAGCCAAATAGTGCAAGAATCCCATCATAAATCGTTGGGCAACACACACACTCACGACACACATAAATTCTCATCATCGAAACGAATATGGAAATGTATTAATTTCCCATAAAGGACGATGACCATGAATTGTATCCACATAGCATATGGATGCGTTCCACACTCGCGGAGTTGGCCATATTTTGTTGTGTTATGGATGCTGATGGAGATTCCCCTTTGGAGGGTTCGCAGGTGTCCTTGTTGAATTTAAGTTAAATGTAAATATTTATGGATGCCTTGGTTGTAGCTGGTTATTTGTGAGTGAAATACATACTCACCATTGAATTATTTAAGAGGACGTGGTGTAGTTTAAGTTTTAAAATTTTTATTTGGCTAAAAGGTCAAATACAACTTGTTTGGATTTATTTTTAAAATCATTTTCTATTTGAAGAGAAAATTAACATATGTACATACATAGGGTGGACGAAATAAAAGCGAATGATATGGAATCTAAACTTTTTTTTTTGTAAATATTTATTTATTCATATTATTAACGTGAATAAGTTGAAAATATAATTCGATTAATTAATCGCTCGTGGTAAGGACAGGACTGCATTCCTGAAAAAAAAGAATCGAATATTAAAAAAATGTGATAAAAATTGAAATCTTGTAAAACTGCTAGTATTACAGAATATACCAAATTGTTCTCCTGGATTTGCAAGCGTAAATCCGTGCCCTTAAGAAATCCTGAAGTTCTTTTGGAAATTTATATTCAAAAAAAGAATAATACCACAAGCTTGGATAGTCAGGCAGTGCTTCAAACCATGACGAATCCAATTTCTACGAGTATATCTCATCTAGTCAGCGAATGGAAAATCAAAAAAAAATTTTCTTGTCAGCAAAAAAAATTCATTAAGACTGAATTTGACGCTAATTGTTGGCAAATCGTGTGTCTCCAACAAGAAATGATTGGGACACACCCATTCAAAACTATTACCACAGATAATCAACCGAACTAGGGGATCCAAATAAATTTCCGACGTGCAGGATGGCACGGTGTGCTTGAAGGCCGAAAAAGTTTGACTAAAATGGATCCAAAATCTGCTAAAACAGAAAGTTTTTATGTTGTTTGGACATCAAAAGTCAGTTGAATTCAAAATCCTAGCTGCTCCCTTTCGCGAGTTATGCGCATTCTTAGATGTGCCAAAAAGCTTATATAGGCGTGTATTACACAGGCCAACATGGTTTTTTATTTTGCTGAAAAGCTGAGGGTCATTTCCGAAGTAATTTTTTGCGTAGAATCTGAATCCGGAATCAGAATTGTCCCAGCATGACAGGATTTTGAGATATTTGAGGTTATGTATCCAAAAAATGACGTTTTTGGCTAACTTTGACGTTATGTACAGGGTGCGCAAATTTTTTCTGGTCTCTGTCTCTAGTTACATCATTTAGTACTACTCTTACTGTTCAATTTAAGAGTTTGAGAGATCGTCTTTGATTTTTTTTCTCAAAGCTACGGCTATTTAAGTAAAGTATGTGAAAAAGTAAATTCAAATACTCATCACTTTAAGGGGACCCGGTGGTCTCGGGACTCCACTAATATGCAAAGTACATTGAACAGCCGTTCGGGAAATTACCATTACCTCTGATTTCTTCACGTTTAACCTCATCCCAGCTTCAATACAGACGGCCACGAACCTATCTAGAGTGCGCTGAAGTTCGGTCTGGGTGGACGTAAGGATGATCACATCATCACCTTTCCTTAAGTCTCGCAATTCGAACCGTTCCTCACCACGGTTGCGCTGTTACATCCAATCCATATACACTATGAAAAGGAGAGGTGACAGAACGCAGCCCTGGCGAAGTCCAACGCCCAAAGTGAAAGGTTTCGACTTAACGCCGTTCACCCGAACACAGCTCCTACAGTTTGTGCTTACAGATTAAATGGCCCTCAGAAAAGAACCGTCAATCCCATACTAATACACTCCAGAGTTTACCTCGAGGGACCCGATCATATGCTTTCTCCAAATCCACAAAACAAGTGTAGAGGAAAGTTTGAGAGGAAATAAATTGGTTATAATCCTTGAAAGTTGTTATCAAAACAAAGTTCACCCCTGCTCTCAAGTGAATTCCTAAGTAAGCTCTTAACCACATCGTTCGTCCCAAGTTTTCAGAATACACGTACCACAAGAGACTCATTCAGGGCCGTAGCTTTTTTCTTTTAATTTTTTATGTCTACTCCCCGCAAAAAAAAAAACAATTCCCACGCTAGATAGTCAAAACACTGAACAACAGGAACAACTGTGTCGAAGTGAACGATTCAGTGTGTCACACACAGAGTAGCTCGCAAATTAGAAATAGAGAATCTTAGCACACATACGGGCGCGATATGAAACCAGGCCGCAGCAGCGCCGACTGTAATTTCCCAGGCCTTCTCAAGTACCCTTCTGAGAGTGAATAGCAGGTCGGTTATGACACACTGTTCGTCGCCCAACCTAGATTCGACCACAGCTTTAGAACCCGCTTCCAACACCTTAGCAAAAACTTATCCAGGGAGACTTACGAGAGATATACCTCTATAAATGGAGTAATCGCTCTTATCCCACAGTTTGCCAATCGCAAGATTTATCAGGACGAAGCTTGATTTATTTTCCATTTCAATGCCTCTCCTCTGTTCAAAGAAAGTGCCATTAACCTCTTCATCCCTCGTATCCTTTTTTTCCACTAAACGCCTATTTAAGGTATTTAATTTAAAACTATTCGAATCTCCGTTTTCAAACGCACGCCTCCAAGAATTCTCTCAAGGACATAATTGCGAATTAAAAACTTTGAGTTTCCTTAGCGAAAGTTTATTGCTCACGTTCGCGCAATTTCAAGTTTGGTGACGGTATCTGCGGCAACTGCTGTGCCCATGAACAACTTGATTTATAAAAAATAAAAGAAACCACCGGAGAAAGTTATGCGACTTGTTCCGTACTCTTTTTCGTTTTTTCGTTGTTCATCTCGCTTTTAATTTAAATTCCCTTTTTCTTACTTCCGGAGAGTGTCTACCCGCGAGAGAGATGGCCATTTATCAAGCGCAAATCGGACATTAATCTATTCCCACAATCAGTGCAATAAAACTTGGCCAAGGATAGTTTTTCTTTTAATTGAGGTCTGCACTTACGAAGTAAGATATATACGCGGCGCGATGAACAATTTAACTGTCACATTGAATGGAATTGATTTAATGAAAATGTCTGCCATCATGGTGGAGCAGTCCACTTGATAAGTTCGGCGCCTTCCATCCCGAGTCGATGCGGTCGATAAATTGCTTTTGAATGGACTCCATTCTGCGTAATTTTATTTCATCGATTTATTGTTCTCCCTCAAAATGTGGCAAACAGTGCTAACGCGGTGAAATTTTTTTTTTTTTTTTTTGTTGCTGCAAGCAAAAGTACCTTAATTAGACCCTTGGGGACGAGACCGAGGGTTGGGTTATCATTTATTAATCCCCTCCACGAAAATACACTAATTTTAGTGTTTGGAAGTTATTTTCAAATAAACAGCAAAATTGATATTGGGGATGAGTACTTGTATTTATGTTAAAGGGAGTCGCTCGCAGGAAATAATGTCCTGTGATTTAGTTGTGGGAGGAAGCACGAGTATTTATCTGTCCCTTGCAACGCAATGATTTTTTCAGGATGAGAATTTGTTGTGGTAAAATAAAGGGATTCGAGAAATATGACCACAATCCGGTGACATAGACAATTAGCTTGTTAAAGGGTGACGCGATTTTTTCTTTAATGCACATGCGCTCAAGTTAAGAACAGGGGAAAACGAAGTTCCGTGATACTCTCAATGGTATCGTCGTTTTGTGTTGACGAAGAGGCACTATCGCGCAAAACTGATAAGCAGGACCTTTGGTTCGTTCGCGAATGGTATCGGTTAGCTATGCCCTTTCCATTACAAAGAAGAGAAGCCGCCATTAATTTTTAAACAAAATACAGGGTGAGGCGAAACTAATGTCATAATGTGAATGTGCCATAATTTTTAAATGGCGTCAAATGCCATTGATTTCTGATATTTATGTATGTTGTAGACAGATTGAGAATTAGTTGACAACAAGCAATGGAACGATGCACACCTGAAGACCGCGGAATTAATGTTACTGCTTATTTGACCAATTTCCGGTCTGGTTTTTTAACGCACCGTGAATTTCATCGTCGTTTTCCTCGTCATCGAGAATATCGCCGCTGTGGCTAAAGATGTCGCGGATGAGCCATCAAAGTCAACCAGACGAAGTGTCATTCAACTGGGCGAGGAGGACATGTGGTTCCAGCAGGACGGAATAACCGCTCACACTGCTCGGGCAATGATGAAAATTTTGAATAATCTTTTTCCGGGCCGTGTGATCTTCCATTTTGGTGATTTGAACTGGCTGGCCCAATCGCCATACTTCTTCCTTTGGGACTTTTTGAAATCTCGCGTTAACCACAACAAACCATAAACCTTGCAAGTCTTGGAAACCAACATTGAAGAAGAACTCAACAATTTGGAGCCAGATGTTTTGCGAACAACAGTTCAAAATGCCAATTGAGGATCAACTCAAGAGGTGATCATTTGACAGATATCATTTTTTCAGCTTAATGTTATTAATTCTACACCTTCAAATGAACTTTCTATGAAAACAGAGCCCAATTTTTTTCATTTCTAACAAAATGGCAGCCAATTCACATTACGACACCACTTTTGCTCCACCCTGTACTAACCAAAAATTCCCCAAGACTCTAGGTGAAATTTTCAACAATCTTAGATTCTCACCAATTACGTCTTGGATTTTGGCATTAAACTGGGGAATTGTTTGGGGTTTGCTGACTTAAACCCGAAATATGACGTCAAAGATGGCAACATACCTTTACCAGTCTTAAAATTGCGCAAAACCTGTTACAAAATCAGTGACAGCTCTGATTAACTTCCATTTTAGTCGACATAGGAATGGCATTGATTACCATCTGCGTAAAGCTACCGTGCCATTGCACGTTCGACAATATCAAGCCAGCATTGACACACACAGGTATAACACTGAAGCAATCCCTTAGTCCATCACCAATTCAAGAAGGAAAATAATCAGCTGCTTAATGCCCGTCATGTGGTCGCCGTGGCGCAGTGGTTAGTGCGTTGGACTGCTGACCGAGAGACGTGGGTTCAAGCCCCAGGCAGGAACACCGAACATTTTACGCGGCACCACCTCTCGTCGGGGAAAGGCAAGCCTCCGGGAGTATAATCTGTCATGAAAGATCTTCTCAATTCGCCGTTCGGATTCGGCAACAAATTGTAAGTCCCTTCCATTCGTGCGAACAATACAAACACGCACAACATGAGTGGTTACGCGGAAAGCTAAGCCTTGGCTCATCATTTTTTTTTTTAATGCCCGTCACCATACAAAGCCTTTTTTTTTTTTTGCTTTGAAATGTTTTGGGCACGTTTCACGCATGTCCCCAACTCGGCTTCCGAGACGTGCCATGGAATCCGTGCCATCGGTTAGGCGTCCCCTGGGTAGGCCTAGGATGAGATGGGTGGACCAAGTCCGAAATGTCACCGCTACCCGTATGGGGATAGCCCCTGATGATTTAGAGTCGATGGAGAGTCCACTTAAGCACCCTAACTCCGCGACCCTCATATTGGATAAGCGGTTCATTGAAAATGATGATGATGGCACTGGAAGAATTGTCGGGCGATCGCAAGGATAAGATTGAATTTGATTATTGAAAGGTAGCTGGAGAGGGATCAAATACAGAAAACAGCGGAAAGCTCTTTGCAACTACTCCAGCAGCTGCCAGAAGCGAGATAAATCGCATGAAGCTGAGAAAAATTTAGCGGAGTGTACGACCAGACCGAATTAGAAGCAGCAGCAATCAGTCCACAGATCAAAAAATACATTGTAAAACACACTTGATGCCGAACAATAAAGTTTCCGCCTTGGATTTCCCTGTGTTCACCATACCACAATGCCGATCGCCATTGACCAAAGCTTTGAATATGGTTCGCACCTTAACTTGCTATCCATCAATCTCGAGGACGCTGTCAGAGAGATTCGGATCGAAAGCGGGACTCGACAAAACCGCATTCCTTTACCAATATTGTTTTTGTTTTTTTCTTGTAGATTTTCACTTCGCCCTGGCTTCCTCGTTACCTATTTATCAACCAATCCCTTACCAATCCCATTCCTCTAGAAGCAAACTATTCAGACCTTCAAAACTGCAAGATTGACCCCTGCATTGCTAGAACGTATGCCCTATCGTTTTCGACATATTTTCTAACCCAAGTCAGTGTCAGTTCAATATTGAAGTAGGTTTGTTGGTTTTGGAGAAAGAGCCTTGTCACGTAGGCTACCGATTGGACCCGTTGTATTCCCCTCTGTAGCATCTGTTCGAGAAGAAGTGAAGTCGAGAAGAGCGTGTACGTGAAGGGTTATAGGTTAGCGAATAGAGAGTCGGATGGGGTTTATAAATCCGAGAAACGTCATGTATGTCCAGCGAACTCCAGGATTATCTCGAGGGTTTAAGTATGTAATGGCTGACTTATTCGCCTGATCACGGCTTCATTATCCAATGCTATTAAGACTTTCCTAAGTAGGGGTTTATAGAGGATACTTTAAGTTCCCTTGGATCCATCGAGTATTCTCCGAGCTCTAAATCTGACCATTTTCTTCGTTCATCATTTTTTTGTTCTCTCTTCTCAAGTGCGCTTGTTCACTAAATTCTTCTCATTCTCCAGAGTCTTGTCTGGTCGCCTGAGCTACTGAGTTAGCTTATGGAGTTGTAATTGTCTGAAAGAGGAAAAAAAAGGTTCACACAATTTCCTTGGTCTGATTCTGCGATACTGGAGTTCAGATTGCTCTAATCTTCTCATAAACAGTCACATTGAAGTTTTTCTAACTCCACTCTCAATTATTTTCAAATTTATCTCTGCACAGATATGAACTAGCTCGCTCGTTGCAGCGAGCTATTCAAATTAAAATAGAAATCGATGACAAAAGATAGTTTTCAACCGCATCCATGCAGTCATTAGCGGGGTAAAATATTGAAAAAAAAAGTTTGCAACTTCTGCCATCTGCTAAAACACACACATATGCAAGCTCTTAATGGGGATTTGATAACGCAAATGGATTAAAATGCATTTTCCAATCCAACTATTTAGTACAGAATCTGCATCTCTCCATTTGTCTGCCATTTTTTCCACTCACTAAGCACTTGAATGGAAATCAATTTATCTGTGAAAAAACAAAAGGAAATTGGATTTGGCTAATGAACGTACCGCCACTGATTAGTGAATCTGAGCAAATTCAGAAAATCCCGGACTGCAACGAGAGAGGAAAATGATACTCATACATCCCAAGCAATAATTATAATCGAAAGCAGAGATCCTTCTTCAAGGATAAGTCCTCAACATTCACAGCATGCTCCGGAACATGGAAAATGGATTTTATCTGCACACACACACAAACTGATGTCTCGCTTCGTGTGGCTCTCATGTCCATTAGGGTGAGCCAACCCCAACATCATCTCGTACATTGCACCGAGAATGTGTGTGCTATGAGGAGAGCGACACTAGAGACTATCAGCTCTCCGCCATAACAAGTTGTCAACATGAAATAATGGATAAAGTGCATCTGAACACTGTGTACAATGATATACACCGGATGGCATGTTACACAGCTCACAGTTGGAGTTCTGTGAGCATACAATTATAAAACGAACTTGTGAGGCTCGTATTCAATTCATGCTCCCTGATTGGACACGAACGATGTGTGTATGTCTTTCGAATGATTCGAGATTTTGGAATAAATACCAGACGAACCGGATGACCTGGTTGTTTTTAGTCACTTCAAGTCTCTAAGGAGATAAAACCCATGTTTAAAGTTGAATTTAAATGAAAATAGAATTAAGAGTGTGAAACTGTGACCTGTTTGTTTGGGTATGTGTTCACGGTAAACTCGACAACTACTGGATTAATTTGAATACGGTTCTTAAAGTTGTGTTACATGGCACTTTGGGGTGGCTCTAGGGTGGTTACATCTTGTGTCATTAGGCGAGTGGCAAGAGATACTGGTAATGATACTCGTAATTGCATGGCAAATTGTTTAGCAATATTTTAAGCTTTATCCAAGATATGTTCTTGTACAAACTCGGCTTTCCAATGAATATTTATGCGCAGTATTTGAAGTCACAACAAGTTCAAAGGATGTTCCACTAAATCACATAAATCACATATCAATCTTTCTCATTAAGCTTGGCAGCCCTTAAACTATAAATCGTTGCTGCGATTTTCAGAACTGAGATACTCAACAAGGAGCAATGCACCAGTATTGTGAAAATTTATGGCAAACAGGGAGACATTTTCTAAATTACACCACATAGAGTGACAATTTTGCCGTTTATTGGAACAGAGAATCCTGAATTAATTTATGACAAACAAATCTTACCTTGATGCGAAATTTTTAGCCAGGTAGACTGATTGGGTCGTGCTTTGGATAGTGCTGGTGGTACAGTGACCGTAAACAATATTCGCTACTCCACTATGCTAAACGAGTTTAAAAATAAAATAAGGATGAGCCAAGGCCTAGCTCCTCTCAACCATTCATGTTGTGACTGTTATATATTTCGCACCAATGGAATGGAACGGACCTACAATTTATTGCCGACTCCGATCGACGAATTGAGAAGCTCTTTCATGACAACGGTTTGAAAATATATATACCTTTGGAAGGAGCAAAAATATGAGAAGCAGATACGAGAAGGGAATGGCACAAGATCCCCACCTTTGGGAGCAAACTAGCAACTGCATTGTGCTAGAGTTTGACGATCCAACGCCAATCCACAAATAACCAGGCAGGGTCTTGATAGATTAAACAGTCGCTCAGTATGCCAACAATACAGTGGCCACCTACTGCAAAAAGCGAAAAAAAAAAAATCAGAATCTCAATGCCCGTCACCATCCCAAACCATTCGGGTGCTGTCTACATGTCTGACGCTGTGTCATAGCTTTCGGAAGATACCTCGAAAAAGATCGACAATCAAAAATAGCCAAAAGCTCGGACTGCAGCTACTACTGCAGCAGGGAGAATTAATCTTCTTGAATTTCAATAATATTGGGTAGTGTGAATAAATGAATAAAAACTGAGAGAACACTCTGGGCAAACCCCCTTAAGGAAAGTGTTTTCTCAAAGTTGACGAAATTCATTTTTAATTAATTTAAATTGATTGTTTTTCCAAAAAGTTGAGTGAACACTCTGTCTCAGTTTTTATTCACACCCCCTATTGGCTTTGTGTTCAAAATCAAGGGAAAAATATGCTGGAATAGCTTTACTTGAGTTCACATCTGCCAAAGGAAGCAGGCACCTATTTAATATACTTTAAATATCTTTAGGAAAATGCTAATCCTGAGCCGACCTGATGTCGCAGATTCCACTGAACGTCTTCGAAGCCAAATTCTAGGCATTCGTTTAACGTATCCGAACCATCGAAGCATGGACTCCTCCGTTCGAAAAAGTAGCTGATCGACATTGAATACCTTCTGGTGTTCCGTACTCGATCCCGACGAATCGGATAAAGTCCGAAATCTTACCTCTACCCGTAAGGGGATAGCTTCTGACGTTTAAGAGTCGATGGCAGAAAATCGAGAGAGGTGCAATCAAGCACCCTAAACCAGCAACCCTCATAGTGGATAAGCGGACCATGAAAAATAATGACGATAATGAGAAAAGGTTGGTAGGTATGTAGGGTAGGCCACGCAGCCCAGGAAACGCCATTTGCGATACCACTTGGATCCATACCCTGAGAAATGCCGATCACTTTATTGAAACCATGTCGAGCTCTTGATGAAGCTGAGGTCAGTATGTGATAGCTCGCCCATGTTGTCAACATGATAGGCTTCTATCGTTTCGATCGTTTCTTCCTCCTCTTCGTCCCTACAGCTCATACAGAAGTCATTTGAGAAGAGGCCCGTTCTCTTGACATGAAAGCCAATAAGGCAATGATCGGTTAGAAAACCAATGACGGTGCTAATGAGCGACCTTTTGAGCAAGATAACATTTTTAGATCAAGTGCGATTAAGCATAGGCTAGATTTTCATGGAGCTACTGCACTTGGTACCATTCCTCCAACTTTGACCCATCTAACTGATCGCGTCCTTCTCTAAGCGTAGTTTATACGTAGCGAGTGGAATACCCAGACTCCTTCGTTCCAGTAGGGTGCCCAGAAAAGTACCACGTTTGGCGAGTTCATCGATCTTACAGTTTCCTAAAATGTCCCTATGACCGGGAACAAAACATAGGTAAATGTTAAAATGCTCTATCATCTCCATGACAGATGAGCGACAATCTAAAGTAGCTTTTGGTGTAAATGTTACCAATTCCAGGCATTTTATCACATATATCGCTAAAAATTGTGATATCCTAACAGAATACCACATTATGCCTAATCCAGGATAAATCTTCGTGAAACGTAAAACGTTGAACACATGAAAGTGAAAATTTAAATTCTTAAAGAGAACTTACTTCGCATCACATCATTTCACGTTCAGAACAAAATATGTACGTTTTCCTTAAAAGTTGCCAATATCAAATGCGACACCCTTTAACTTAAGAGCCCAATACAATAACTAACCAGTGAGACTGTCTTCCGAAAATAATTTATTCCTTTCCTTAAACTCAAGTCAATTTATAGAATAGCTAAAAGGGGGATCCTTTGATCCTTATACAAATGATCGCACATTTAATCTTTGAACTCACCTGTCAGAAGCCAGATTTAGATTTCCATTAAAAATGAATTCAAAAACTTCTTAAACATTAAAGATTTAAGTTTAATTTACTAACCTGTAGAGTGTCATTGCTTCCTTTATAAGACACACACACACACACACATACAAAAGCACTGCAGGGCTTCTTCTGTGTCAGCAAGCTATATGATTCGATTCAGTCAGCCGTTGTCCTTGTGCTCCATTCATGACTGTAAAATTTCTCAGAAAGAAATTCCCTCGGGGGGAAATAAGGGAAAAAATCACATAACTTTTTTTCCACGAGAAAACAACAACAACAAAAGAAGAAAGTTTCCTTTTTTCTTACACACGTATGCGTATTCCTTTCAATTCTCACCGGAGCTCTTGATATATCCTAAGCGCTTTTTGTGTTGTGATTTTATTAATAAATGTCGAATGACAGTAAGCACACACTCGTGAATATTTTATGCGCGGGACAAGCTTGACGCATTTCGGGAAGTAAACAGAGTTACAAAATGTCAATCCAAGACCAAGAAGTTTTTGGATTTTTTTCTTTTTTTCTTCTTTCGATTTTTGTTCTTCGAATCACGCATTCCCTTGCTTTTTGGAAAATGAAATACGAAACCTCTACACGTGAACAATTTCAAAATATTACTGACCTCATACGAGACAAAATGTATTGAATCCCTGCTGTTTTGAAGGGAGAACCACAAAGAAGAGGGACTTTGTGAGTGCGCAGGTCCTGGCTCTCATCATAGTCCGTGGTGGGTTTAACTTCTCCATTTGTAGAGGATGAACCGAAGAGAATGAATTAGTACTAAAAGGACACCTGGAGGGGATATTTTGATGAGAAATGTTTTCAATAAACTCCCTTCGTTAGTGAATGTGGAGATACCTCATTCGATGATACTTTTTCTCAAATTTTTTGTTTCTGGTCCTTGTGCAAGTTGTTCAAGTCATGCCGCGAATGGGAGTACGAAAGTTTAATTCTACTGCGAAATAAACAAATTTAAAACGACTCTGCAACACTCTCTAATCCTGGCCTTCCTGGCCTTCTACCGAGGCAATAAACACAAGTTACAAAACCCTATAGTAAATTGCAGGTCACATTCACCAGTATTGGGTTAACTGCTGGCAGGAGCTTTTTTTTAGTTTCTCAGGAATCGGATAACATAGTCACACCCATCTAGATAGTGTTCCAGTCGTCTTGCTCAATGTGTCAGCTTAAGGAGTATAAAGTCTTATAAGAGGCCCATCGTATTTGGCATGAAGACCTATGCTCTCTGTTTCTGAACATATCAAGAATATGTATGAGCCCAATCATCGCTGTCCGAGGAATGTTAACGATAAAACCTTAAGCAAGTGGTGATTTTAGTCTTCTCGGGTATTGAAAGATTTAAAATCCCGTATGGTATTTCAGAGCAGTGGTCCCAGCACTGAGCCCTGTGGAACTTTACCGGTCATCCTGTACCAATTAGGTGAACTGAAAAAGTTGCCATTTAAGTCCATTAACCACAAAACGACGAGAGCGACTTACGAGCTCTACAAGCAGAAGAGGAGAGAGGAACACCGGCTTCTCAGAAAGAAAAAAAGGAGCAGAAAAGCGCGAGCTCTAGGAAATAGAAAGATGCTCCTGCAGGAAAAAGTTTCGTAAGTTTTACCAAACCCAAACCGAGGACGGCAAGGGCGAATAGGGGAACATCGTAGTAGAATCGCAGTCGATGCTGAGGCTATGGAAGAACTACTTCTGCAGACTGTTTAACGCCCACAACTAATACAATCCCACTGATATCCCAGAAAATGGTCAAGAGAAAGTAAACCTCAGCATTATTTACCCGATCCTCAAGAAAGGAGATCCTCTGAACTTACAAGATCTGCCGTGTTGTGTGAACGCATGAAACCGTTCATTAACAACCTGATCGGTCCATATCAGTGTGGTTTTAGGCCAGCAAAGTCCACCATCGACCAAATATTCACACTGCAGATCTTGGAAATAACCCAGGAACTTCAAATCGATACAAACCACCTTTTCATCGATTTTAGCAGTTTAACAGTTTAGGTGTCTGACAGCACCTAAAGAAACGAGCTACGCAGAGCATCCAAACTCGACAGTGTTTATAGTATGACGATGGAGATTGCACGGTGCTCCAGCAAGATCTCACAGAGATCTTTGATGTCAAAAAACGCGCTGTCATACGACTTCTTCAACTTCGTTCTTGAAAGAGCAGTGCAAAACTCACGCACCAACACCAGAGGCACAATCTTTCAAAAGTCCGTCCAACTACTCGCATACGCCGATGATATTGACATAATCGGAAAAACGCAACGTGATGTCACTGGCGCGTTCGTGATTATTGAGACAGAAGCGGCGAAGATGGATTTAGCGATCAAAGAGGGCAAGACAAAGTATATCCTGTCAACAAGAAGGGACACCCAACACCAACGTCTCGGACAGAACGTCACTATAGACAGTTATAAGTTTTAGGTTGTCATGGACTTTGTCTACCTAAACTCCGCTATCTATTCACACAATAACACCAGCGCTGAGATCAAACGAATAGTAACTCTTGCCAATCGCTGCTTCTTTGGGCTAGGAAGGCAATTGAGTAGCAAAGCCCTCTCTCACAGAACTAAAGTGACCCTTTGTAAGAGCTTAATCATGCCAGTCCTCCTCTATGGCACAGAGGGATGGATTTTGTTAAAGCCGAATGAGGTTGCTCTTGGCTATTTCGAGAGGAAAACCTCTGAATCAACTTAGTTGGCGCACACAAGTGAAAGAGAACCTCAGCTATCAGGCTGATTATCGAGCTGCCCTGTTGGTTAATGCCCAGATCCACCCCGGACTGTAGCGCCACCTTAAGTGATTAAGAAAATCTTGCTCAATGTCAGAAAAAGAGCAGTAAGCTTGACATAAATACATAGTCATGCTTTCCTCTAATTAACGATCTGTAGCTCTTATTTGACTGCATTGGTCTTTCCAAAACCTTCATCAACGCAGTGACAAACGACAGCCTCCTAGAATTTCTTTCAAGCACCACAGCACAACTATCCAATGAAGTAAAAAAATCACCCGCCATATGTGCACATCCACTTGACATCACCATCCCCCCACAGAAATAAAAACCAACAAAGCATTTCCTCCCAAGAAGGATGTTTTTCTTTGGGCCGAAAAGAAAATCATACCCTCATAACGTTATTACAAACAACTCTCAGGATAATGACATTACAAGAAATCTATTTATGGAATTTATTCCACCTCATTGGCTGGCTATCATATTCCCAGCCATCCAATCGGAACTGTAGTTACCAGCAGCACTCTTCCGAGTGTGATACAATTTTCGATTTAATCTACCGGAAGGGCATTATGTTGAGTGATTGTATCGCAAGGCAGTGCCGTGTTACTTTTATTTTTCCTTTTTCCTGTTTGCCATTCCTTTTTTCCTTCCCATCAGGAAGTCTATGAGGCCTGAAAATAATAACATTACGTGGCTCAATGCGTAGGCTTCCGATATTTTGTCTTGGGTGTTTTGGAAAACTATTCACGAAAAGGGTTTTTCCCCAAAGCAAATGTCATAGTTGTTCGTTAAAAAAAAAGGACGAAAGGAGGGTGCAACCGAGCTAACAATTAATTAGAAAGCAAAATGCTAGTTAAGCCAGCAACTTACCGGCAATCTACTGCAAACCATAAAGCGGAAGAGGAGTATTAATTTGCAACGAAAGTACCCTGGGTGCAGGTAACTCTTTCTTGTTGGTGAAGGAGCAACTCCAGGAGAGAGCAGCACACACAAACAAAGGTGAAAGCGGGTGTTCTGCATAATTCTCGGAAAAATTACACTTTTTTCTCGACTTTGAGTTGGCTCTCATAAGCGGGCGCGGAAACTAAGGAACTGTAATGAGATTCTTGATAAATATGAGTCGCAAGTTGCTGTTTCCCCCCAAATTACTTTCGGATGAATTTCCTTAAAACGGTTTCTAGTTTTTTTTTCCTTAGTTCATCGTGTTGTTTGTGCGGAACTACTTAGGGAAAGGATGGTAATTGGATGAGGATCCTCACGACTGGGTTTTTAATAGACCATAAGATGGTGGTCTGACAACAGGTGGAGGAAACCAAATTGCATTTTTGCACTCATTTAAATTTCTAGTACACATTTGGGATGATGCTTCGTGGAAAATAATCTTCCTGAATCAGTAATCAGTAATCAGGACAATTTACTTCGTTAGATGACTTTTCAGAATGATATCAATCCTGTTATTAGTCTCCTTGATAATGAAGGACTAGCTAGCCAATATTATAGTATAAAGGACTAAATTACGTTTGGTAGATATTCCTTAGAGAGATCATTTGACATGGTGAGGGTAGACTGAGCTGCACAAACAAATATTTCACATCTCAGTAGCCACTACCGTTGAACAAGTACGAAGAAGAATTCCTGTCCATGCTGTTGCAATTGCTAGGCAACTAAACAAAATATTGCTGAGCAAACGTGATGATGATGATCCTCCGATCTCTAGAGAGGAACTAACACATCTTCTCTAGTCCAATTGTATGGAGGAAACGAATTATCATCAGGGTTTATTCAGTTTCTGAAAACTGATGTGCTCCCAGGTGTAGATCCTTTAACAGAAACTACTTTCCTCGGCAATGGTGAAATATGCCACACACTATTCACTGTGCGACATGTAGAGCTCTAAATGGTTTACGGGGTCAACGACAATCTCCTACACTTGGACCAGAAGTGCACAACAATATTTTAATGGCAATACAGTTAACGGTCTATAAAAATGTTATGTACCCACATTTACCCACAGGCTGAATTAGCACCATGAAAAAAAGTCCTCTAAGTAATTTCAATGCATTGTGCTTAGGCTGATAACGAAACGTGGTTCGTGACCAAACCGGAAAGCTTTAGAGTTAATCCGCGGACCAACAGTAGCCCAAACATTACGGCTTGGGATCATAACCTTCAGTCGAAACATGCCGTTGGAAGCACCCAATTGCTGTAGGATATTCAGACAGCTTCAGACAAGCTTAAAGATTAAAAGACAAATGAATAAAGGGCTTTGATTTCTTCCTAGCTGTCAGAGGCGTCTTATCCATACATCAGTTTGGAAGGAGCTGTGGAACAACCGTGAGGTTGTATAAATATAGATACTCCGCGTTGTAGTCTGTCAGTTATTGGTCAGTGGCAGAGGAAAGGTACCGAATCATCCTGTTTCTCTACGTTGACCCTTCATTCTCTGTCATTGACTGCGACAGTGACTCGGACATTCAGTTTTAACAAAAATCATCGAGTGAGGGGTGGCGTATACGTAACTTTTTTACCGAATAGGGACGAATTGGTAATATTCCTAACAAAGCACCATTCCAGCCGAATTTCTCTGTCCTTGAATCTGACCGTGACTCAGACATTCAGTTCTAACAAACATCGTCGATTAAGCGGTGGCGTATAGGTAGGTAGGTAGAGCGGCGACTCTTTTGAACCCAATTAACTCTAGGGTGCGCCGTTTCGTAACCACGAAACTCGTTTAAACCTGTTTGAATGTGGTTGTTGATTTGCTGCATTGGAATGATGTGGCTAAATCCAGCCGGTGTAGTTCAGATACAGGATTAGTTTTCCAATCCTTTCTTTCAGCTATCTCGCCGAGGTCCACGAAGGAAGGATTGCTCAAAAAACGATGTTTGAACCTCGCCAGGGCCGGACACCTGCAGAAAAAAGGAAGTGGAAATTCTTTCTCATCAATGTCCTGCAAAAGTTGTTGTAAGGAATACCAAACATAACCGCATGGTCTTCAACTGCCCAGTGGCTTGTGATAATGGCTACGATTCTGGCAATATCTGGTCTTGATTTGTCAAGTAGCTCTCTTGACTTAGTTTTGTTGTAATTAGGGCATTTATTTCCTGAAATGACGCAACTGGACAGGCCGTTCTATCTATGATTGGCAAGCTGGAGGAAGTGTAGATGTATAAAGCCCTTAACAGTGGCCAGCGGAATATCGACACTTTCTGCAAGTGCACTGTTAAGGGCCGATGCATTCCTGGTCAGCTCGTCGGCATGCTTATTGCCCTCATGATTTCTATTATCTGGGATCCAGATGAGTGTAATTGCGGAGTGGGTACTCAGTTAATTAATTTCAAGCCGGCATTGCTCTACCAGTATTGATGATATGGTAACCGCATCAATGGCTTTGATAGTGGCTTAGCTATTCGAGAAAAAGCGATATTTTGGTTGGTTGTTTGGAGATTGTTTAGCAAGCGGCAGGCTTCGCGAATTGCGAGAAGACCCGCCTGGAAAACACTAGCAGAGTCTGGAAGGCGAAGAGACTTTGATATATTCAGTTGGTCAGAGAGATACCTGCGCCGACTCCGCAATCCATCTTCGACCCGTCCGTATAAATGCCAATATTAGAGCCACGTTTCCATTTAAACATTCTTCTCTGGTAGGGAATTTAGCAAGGAATAATTGCCTAAAGGTAATTTGTCATGTAATCAGTCGAAAACCCGACCAGATCTCCTGGAGTTATTTCTAGGATCTTACAGTGACTGTACGGCTTTGCGGTCCAGCAACCAGATTCTCTGAGCCGGACCGCGCTGCAGATAGCTGTGTCTTTGATATGAAGTTCAAGGGGAATCAGGTGCAGGATGACACTTAAAGCATCAGTAGAACGGCCGGTGGCGTATACGTAACATTTTCCTATCGAATGGAAACGAAGAAACAAGGCGTCATTACTGTCGAATGTCTTTGTCATCTACTCTGACCGTAACTCGGACATTCAGTTCTAACAAAGATCACCGATTGAGCGAAGGCGTATACGTAATATACTTTTTATCGAATAGAGAAGAATTGGTAATATTCCTAACAAAGCATCCTTGCTGCCGAATTTTACTTCTTTCTTCTTCTCACACTCCCCATTACTTGATTTTCAATCGGCCTTACTCCTCTTTCCAAGCTCAAACCTCATTTTAATATAAAATGACTGTACCTCTCTTTATCACAGATAGATCCTTGAACCCAGATGAATTTTAATGTTTCATCCAATTAAATATAGGCGTGTTCACAGCAATTTAATTTCCAGCCCTCTGAAGTCAACCTGGAGCTGTCCGATGTTCCAACTAATTACCTTATTCATATTCCAGTTATTTCCACCATTACACACCTAATTAATTAAATTAATTAATGAAACACACGTAGATGTGTCATAAGTTTCATGTTTAATGAGATTTATGAGTGAACGGACCCCGCCATCAAGGACGACACTGTTCGAAGAGATATGTGTACTCGTACGCCCGACCACGTGCAGCTTCGCTCCCAAGCGGCTTGATTTATAAACGCAAAAAAACTAACTCTCCTACGTGATCCGAGAAATTTAATAAAAATATGATTAGATGAAGTTAAATAGTTCGCATATTGGCCGAACCCACTCCTTCGTCCTTGGGTGGGATGTTAGTAACAAGTCCATTATACGAAATGACAAAATTGATTGAGGACGAAGCCCGAAACTTCACTAGGATGTAGGATCACAATTGAGCCGGCACACACACTTGTCGCCCTCCCTCAATTTCACGCTTTCTGAGTTTTGTACGAATATTTCCATTCTCCGCCATTACCGTCAGAGTATCCTGGGCTGTGTTACTGTGTGCTGTGCACAGGACATAAGCAAGTTTTATGTATGCATTACAGCTTCTTTCTTTTGCTCGTGCCCGGTTTAAGGGCGTTCTCGTTCTCCTTTTGTTTGACAGAGTGGCCGGGGGAAATATTTATGATTACAACAGGATAAAGTTAGAGTTTTATCACTTTTGACATTGCCTATAGGACGCGTGCATGCGTTACCCACCGAAGACTACAACGACGACGATGACGACGAGGACGAGGACGAAGACAACCATCTCTTCATGAGTGTGTAATGAAGAGGGGTAATATCCCCAACAACAGGCTGAGTAGTTGTAAAGGAAGTTATGTTTTCATATGAAAATTCCTGAGCTGTGATCATGTTTAACTAAGTTATTTGTATCGTATCCGTATCTCGCCGTATCCTTTTCTGTGCCGTCGTCCTGTGGAATTTATTAAATTGGTCCTTTTGAATGGTTGAATAAATGAATTTATGAATCGTAAAATAGGGAATGTCAATTTTGTAAAATAGTGCAGTCCCGGTCGGTCTTTTGGGAAATTAAATGATCCGATGTTTGAAGAGTAATCATGGAGGTTTGGGATAAATGTTGTGGAACGGGTGGGTTTTACGCCTACGACGATACAACTTTTCGTTCAGCTCTTTTCGGGCGTAAATACTGCGAAGACAGCGTTCTTTTTTCATGATTCATATAAAATTTGCCTACATTTGTACTTTGGATAGATTATTAGACCGAGTGCAATGTCAGAAAGAAACCTGGATTGCTAACCAAAATCAAAGGGAAATCGATTGCGGTCAATTGCAAATGACTTCAAACCTTTGCATTATGGCCGCGCTGTGATCCACATCAGGCAAACGTTTCAAAACATAGCACATGCTCCTATCGACGAAGCTGAAAGGGCTATAAAAGAGGAGTTCTTCTCCTACAGACGAAGGCGAGGTCTTCCTCTACTGCGTTGTCCCTCCGGGTTAGACTCGAGGACTCTACGGGCCAAAGCATTTGTCTCCATTCGCTCTACATCCCCCAACTATCTTAGCCGATGGATTCATAGCGTATTGACTAGGGCGATGTTGCTGTACAACTCGTAAAGTTCATCGTTGAATATTCTCCTCTAGAACCCGTCAACACAAACGGGACCGAATATCTTACGAAGAATTTTTCTCTCGAAGCAACCAAGGAATCTTCATCCGCTTTCAATAGAGTCCATGCATCAGCCCCATAAAGAAGGACTGGGATGATCAAGGTGTCCTTAGTTTTCGGGATACGGCTTACTACTCAATTACATTCTTAGCCCGAAGAAGCAGCGATTGGCAAGAGTTATTCTTCGCTTGATTTAAGCGCTGGCGTTGTTGGCGTATGTAATAGCGAATCCGAGCTACATGAAGTATCTTACTGCCTCAAAGTTGTAGCTGTCCACAGTGACGTTCTGCCCGATACGTCGTTATTGGGTGTCAATCTTGATGACAGCTAAAATAAATCTACCACACTCACTAAATCCACCACACAAAAAAATGTCACTAATGTGAGTCACGTATCCAGCATTCTGAACATCCGGGGAGAAAAACATCAACTCTTGACACTTTCTTTTATTAACTAAATTCAGGGTTCGACTACTCAACGGAAGGAAAATGCGAATCAATTCAGCGTTTTGGAGAGTACATGAATGAGAGATCTTCAATGTGCATACGTAAGCTTTGACCAGGACAATCCTGCAGTGAAGGTCTTGTCCCGAGGTCCCGGCAGGTTCAGATATCATCAAAGAAGTAACCAAGACCACTAGGGTCATTAGCCACTCCGCTAAAACAGTTCGTGGTATGATGATAAATGCATGCGACGGAAAAGAGTTTCAACAAATTTTCACGAACAAACATTCCAGTGCGGGAACAGTATTGAGCCGAAAGAAGAGACGAGAAGAAAATTTTGCTTAGGAATTAGAGTACATTACCTCAAGGAAACCTAGGAGTCGCGCAACAAAAACATCACTCGTTAGCTCTGTAAGAAGGCCAAGCAGCGGACTTTAAAGCAGGAATCCTTGAGGGGTACCTTGTCACTAAAGCATAAGGAATTGTAGATGTGTCTAAGCAGTTGCCGAATAAGACTTCTATTGAGAAAATTATAGGGCAAGAGCACCCATTGAAAAATTAGACATATTTAAAGCAAAAACAAAACCCCCAGCTCTAATGGCTTACTAGCAGAGCCCTTTAAATGAGGAAGAGATGTTTCTTTAAGTTGCATACACCAAATCATCAACCTAAAGTGGATAGAAGACGCTATACCTAGTGGCTGGAATATCAGCTTCATATGCCTCATCTATAACAGAAACGATCCTTCGTTGTTCAAGAGCTGCATATTCCTGCTAAAGGTCGGACCTACATAAAATCCTAGTCAGTGTAATGTGTGAATATTTGAAGGCGTTTTGCAGCAGACTAATCGATATGAACTTGAGTGGCTATCATCCCAGTAGAACGACGATAGATCGAATCCTAACACTAAAGCAAATCCTGGAAAAGACCAAAGAATTCCAAGTCGAGATTCAACACTCTTACATCGACTTTGAAACCGCATACGATAGCATTCATCGCTTTGAGCTCTAGAAGATTCAATGACTAACTTTGAGATCTGAGAATTATAGCAAGGAGATGCACTATTGTGTGATTTCTTCAATCTCGTACTAGAAGAGACGATCATCATCGATCGCTCGCAGTGAGTCGTCGTACTGGCTTTAACGACCATCGAAGAACAAGCGAAACGAGTTGCACTCGGAGTAAATCATTACAAAACTAAATGCATATGTATATAATGTATTGTCAAAAAACAAAAACGCATCGGTTCACTACATAAGACAAAACTAAGAGTTGACAATAGGGCCGATTGAGAAATTAAAATCAGCGATCTTGTCGTCCTCAAGAAGAAGTGTGGCTGTGAGGCCCAGCTTGCAATAGCTTTGAACGATGGTCAGCACTCGACGGAACATCTTTCCTGGAATTATGTGCACCTCGTCTAGCAGCATTATACCCGATTCCTGTTCTTGCAACCATCTCATGGTTTGTTCTGCCTTCCACGAGCGCTCTGTGTGTGCGTGCGCACATTACCAAAATGCCACAACCCATTGGTTTGTCTGTTGCTTCGGAATTTAAGGGGTATTCAATGCTGTCATCTGCTGTGGACCACATTTTAAATTGCTGCTTCCATTGTTCAACAGAGACACCGCTGTAGAAGAGCACTAGAGCTCTCTTGCGGACTGTAGAGCAGGCTGTTACGCCAACCAGTGATTTACCTAAAATTATAGAATTGTTGCATATAATTCTAAAGATAGTCATACCAGGTCAACATTTTACCAGCACTGCAAGGCAGAATTATTACTCCCGACCGTGCTCTACCGTTGCCAAAACGTAAACTCTTCTCCTTATAGGGACGCAATACAGCCGCTGGCTTTAGATCGACATTTATGTCTGGAAACTAAGAGTTGACAGTAGTAATTTCGAAGCACTAAAGGAAACTTCAGGAATGACACCCTAGTAAAACCCCAAAGAAACTTGCCGTAGGAAACTGCTGTTCCTCCGATTTGATGTTAAATACTCTTAACTCGGCAGATAAAATCCATGCTTTTTAAACCACTGATCCTAACAATTCTAGTACCAAATGGTGAATACTGGACGATAAGCTGGAAAACAGGGCATATATTGAACGCTTTCGGGAGAAAAAATAGTTTATCCTGCCATGGGGGCAATATGTGGAGCTGAATCAAGAGGTGGATGTATGTAGTCTAAAACATGTCGACAATATTGGCTTGCGCACATCGAGTAAATGGACAATAATGATCTGGCCAAGAAGATATTCAAATCATTGCCCCCAGGTTTGAGACAATAAGCAATACCGAACCTTTGTTTTAAGAATCACGCTATCAAGGAGCAAAATTAAGCAGCGTTTCTGAGATCAAAGTGAATGGGAAGCTGCTGTGTTTTAGGCAGAGTAAAGTAACTAAATCTTGAATGTTGAAAACCACAAATTTCAATCTCACACTTCCCCTCAAACAGAAGAAGACTTAGCAAAACACGGCTGTATATAAGTTTTTCTTATGCAATCGCAGTTCTCACTATTGCCGAGATCCCTGGAAACTCTCCATGCCCAATGCCATTCCTCCACTATTAACAAAAATAAGCCTCTGACCGAAACAGACTTCAAAACCAATTTCCTTGACTGATCCTATAAAACTAACTATTCTCACTTCTCTAAACCATTTCCATGACAAAAAAAAACAAAGGAATAAGAAAACTTCTCACAGAAGTTCCCAAAAGTCTTTAAATCTTCCACATACGGCGCGGTTTAGTAAGACAAATGCGGTCGTTGAAAGGGTCGAATTAAACGGTTCGTCCATCATTTTGTTTTATATTCTTCTTCGGGATTAACTCTCATCACCGCCCTGTGTGCAGATGAAGTATCCTTTCAAAAGCACTCTTGAGAACTTATAGGTAGACCCTCGCATACACATACGTACAGCTCCCATATACACACAGTAAATGACCACCGAATGGAAAATTAATGTGTTTTTGGAAAAACTTTCGTTCAAGTCCCCATCGCGCAGCGCGCTGAAGAGATCTAAGATGAATCTCCTTGAAATAGGTTCCAATGAAAAAGAAATTTGTTTCTCTCCACATGGTGATTTGTTGACGGGATAAATGCCTTGACATTAAACTTGATGAAAACAAGAAAAGTTTTATTTTTCCCTCTAGATGTTGCCAACTGCCGCCGCGGCCGCCCTCCCCTCTGAGTTGATGTGGTATCACACAACAACAAAAACCAAAACAAATTATCCCCCACCCTCCCCGCGGCAAGAGTGAATGAAGAAGGAACATCCATTTAAAGCACCGGCTAATAAACATTGAGAGGCTTTCTTTATGCTGGGATGTTTTCTTTTGTTTTTTTCTTTCTTCTCCTTGGGTAGAATTGGAGGGATGGAACCACAAAACTTTGAGGGCGGTGAAAAGTTTTCCTCGTGACCCTTAACTAAAGGGAAGCGGAGGACTTATCTGCAGGAAGACTACAAATTAATGGTCGAGCTTAGCTGTTGTAAGGGGTGATTTTAGCGTTGATGTTTTCTTTGGGAGGAGGCTTTCTTTTAGGTCGGTGATAGGTAGTGTGTAGGTGTGTTCGGAAGGTGTGCATTAGACTAAACAAAGGAGATCAAAAGATAGGAACTCAGTGTGGGGGTGGTGGTGGCGGTGACGGTATGTTGTTAAGGACTCTACAGATGGTTGGTCATTTTACACCTCCTTCTATGGAAACCCATCATCGTTAACATCATCATTAGAGTACCAGATGGAAGGTGCTCTTAAGAGAAAGATGAGAATTGGGTGTGGGATAATAATTTAACCCTGAGATTAAGGGCGAGGAACAGGGTGCTCTGAAATTATGATAGTTTATTCGTGAATTTCAGAGATCAAGAT
Source organism: Matsumyia berberina (assembly GCA_917880715.2). Taxonomy (NCBI): domain Eukaryota; kingdom Metazoa; phylum Arthropoda; class Insecta; order Diptera; family Syrphidae; genus Matsumyia; species Matsumyia berberina. The sequence goes on along the minus strand of OU862871.1, from coordinate 130,501,437 downwards.
AAGATGCAGACTTTTGAAAAGTCCGTCAAATTACTCGCATATGCCGACGATATTGACATAATCGGAAGAACGCAGCGTGATGTCACTGGTGCGTTTGTGAATATCGAGACGGAGGCGGCAAAGATGGGTTTAGCGGTCATTGAAAAGTATATGCTGACGAACTTTATGCTGTCAACAAGAAAGGACTCCCAACACAGACGTCTCGGACAGAACGTCACTATAGACAGCTATAACTTTGAGGTAGTTAAGGACTTTGTCTACCCAGGCTCCGCTATAAATACAGACAATGACATCGGCGCTGAGATTAAACGAAGAATAACTCTTGCCAATCGCTGTTTCTTTGGGCTAAGAAGGCAATTGAGTAGCAAAGCCCTCTCTCGAACAACTAAGGTGACCCTCTATAAGTCCTTAATCGTCCCAGTCCTGCTCTAGGGCGCAGAGGCATGGACTCTATCTAAAGCGGATGAGGTTGCTCTTGGCTGTTTCGAGAGGAAAATTCTTCGGGTGATTTTTGATTTGGAGTGGAGGAGGAGATACAACGACGAACTGTACGGGCTGTACGGCGGCATCGACTTAGCCAGAAAAGTGAAGGTCCAACGACTGAGGTGGCTGGGTCATGAAGAGCGGATGGACACCAATGCTCCAGCTCGAAAAATCTTCGAATCCACAACCGAGGGTCAGCACAGTAGAGGAAGGCCGCGACTCAGGTGGCCCACGCAAGTGGAAGGGGACCTCAACCGACTTAGCGTGCGAAACTGGAGACAGCTGGCAAACTCCAACTGTTCCAACAAATGATAAGGAAGAATGGCAGTTGCTTTCTGCAGCAGTTATTGCCTCTGCAGGATACATATGTTTGCGAAGTTAAGAGGCTCGGTGTGGCAGATGGTGGTGAAAAAAGAACAGCGCGCTTTAAAACACCCGGAGTTTAAGAAGCCATCAGAGAGAAGAAGAAATCCTTCCAGGTATGGATACACTTCTCGAAACCGGTACCTTGAGGCGCGAAGAACTGCAAGCTGACTGTTAAAGCAGCTAAGGAGCAGTCTTGGAAGGAGTACGGCGAGAAATTGGACCGCAGACCATCCGCCGCCTCAGAGGAAGAACATTTAATATCATCCAAGGAGTTAAATCCAAAGACGGTGTACTTCTTAGAAGAACATCTTGCGCAGAGCACTTTTCAGAACTGCTCAATCCCGAACAGGGCACTGCGGATGGCAGACCCATGGTTTTGAGTAGGGCGAAAAATAGTTCCACCGTAGAGAAGGTGGCCTTGGAGATTAAACCGCTAATCTTTTGGTGTGGACGAAATCCGGCCGTAAATGCTCAATTCCTTAGGATAAGAAGGAGTGAAATGACTCTCTCGTGTCAATAAAGTGACCTGAGAATCTGGTAAAACACCGGGGGACTGTCAAACTGGGTTGATTGTTCCTGTTTTTAAGAAAGGGGGTAAGAGCGATTACTCCAATTATAAAGTCCTCCCGGAAATGTCTTTGCTAAGGTGTTGGAAGTGCGTTCCAGAGCTTTGGTCGATTCCAGGTTGGGCGATGAACAGTACGGCTTGCATCCAGGTGGAAGTACAACCGACTAGTTATTCACTTTCAGAATGATACTCGAGAAGGCCTGGGAGTATGCCAAACCTAACGAAATATGTTTGTGGATTTGGAGAAAGCATATGATCGGGTTCCTCGAGCTAAACTCTGGAGTGTACTGCAGGAGTATGGGATTGACGTCGCTCCTCTGAGGGCCATTCAATCTCTATACACGAACTGTAAAAGCGACACGTTTCGCTACGGGCGTTGGACTTCGCCAGGGGTGCGTTTTGACACCTCTCATTTTCAACAGCGCAGCTGTGGTGAGGTACAGTTCGAATTAGAAGATTTAAGGATAAGTCATCTACTTTCACATCCTAACATCCACCCAGACCGAACTTCAGCGCGCACTAGATAAGTTCGTCGCCGTGAATAAATCGGAGGTGCCATCAGGTAGGCATCCGTGCCATCAGACAGGCATCCCCCGGGGTAGGGTTAGGCTGAGATGGTTGGGCTAAGTCCGAAATCGTACCTCTACCCGTAAAGGGATAGCCCCTGATGATTTAGAGTCAATGGCGGATGATCGGAAGATGTGGAAAGTCCACTTATGCACCCTAAACTCGCGATTCTCGGAATGAATAAGTGGGCCATTTGAAAATGATGATTGTGATGAGAGGTGGTCATGTCTTCGGCCCGTTACCCATTTTGGGAGGGAAGGTACGCCTTGCTTGTGGAGCACTCCCCAAAGCGCTCTCCTATTGCCCTAGGGTTTCCAACCATGAAAACTTAATGAACCTACAAATGTCTCTGATAGGTACATCGTTTAGTTCTTCGGTAACCTGAAAAAAAGTGCTTTCCAAAGAACTAATGTCTAAGGTGGCAAAAACCTAGGCAGTGGCAAAGAGAGAAAGAGAGAGGGTTTTGTCCTCATTAACTTCCTCATCTCCGGAACCCCTTCAAAGGTCGTCCTCACTTAGCTTTAGCTGTTTTTATGTAATAGCGCAAAGTATTAGGACCTGTTATTACTCCTACAGGATGGAGATGGTTTTCCTTCTGCCTGAGAGTATCAGTTCTGGCGCCGCTATACCTTCGCCATAGGTACATACATATGTACATACATATTTTAGCTATGAGTTCGAAACTAGAGTAAAGAGAAGCACCGTAACGCCTAAGAAAATATGGACTTAGTTTAACAAACAGAGATCAAACGAATAGCTTGCAGAACGCGACGGTATGTATAAGTCATTACGCCGTGAAGCCAGGTTTGGTATCCAATCAAACAAAAATAAAGACCACTCTTCACAAGTGTCCTGCTCTTGTTAATGGCAAGGTACCATGCACTGACTTAACCTTTCATTTTACTAGCTAATTACTGAAAAACTGCAAGCCATTGCCTATCGAATTCCCTAGTGCTCTATTGAAGTTCCCTTGTGCCCTTGTGGCTTCAGAAAATGCAGAAGACCAAGTGGTTTCATACTTAGTGCGCATAGGCAAATGCAGACATGCAGCTTATACAGCGGTGCTGAAAAACAAACACAAGAGCAGCCCTATAAACAGCAAAGGAGAGACAAAACTAGGTAAGGCGTATGAACACCAATGCTTCAGCTCGAAAAATCTTTCATTCCTCCCCTGAGAAACTACGCAGAAGAGAAGGATACAACTTACCCAACTGGAGACAGCTTTCTCACAGTTATGCTAGTTGCAGAGACTTGTTGGCTCAGACCCTGGTTTAAATATGTACACCCCGAGCTTTAACATGATCAAATTCACCATCACCTTCAAAATTTTCATCGGAAAAAACCGTAAGATGTTAAAATTAATTTAACACTTGACTGTGATTCACTTCGAGGCCACATTTTCCGACATCATTTTGTAAGCACGTCCCTCAACGAAGAAGCTGAATACAAAAACAGGCATTCTTGGATCTTCTAGATTGGGGATTGCTGCAGCTGTTACAAGATTTGGTGTCAAAATCGTTCAACATCAACTCTGAACATTTCTTTGTCGTGGTCCTCTTCAGAGCTTGATTTTCCTAAATGAAGGTATTGCACCTCATTGCGCCTAAACCACCGACTAATGCGTAACATTATCATACGGAAAGTACCATGGAACACTGTAGCCACCAAGGAAAAACTTGTACCTAGATAATGATCACTCTCTACGAAAGAAGGTTATGCAAACGGCATACAGACAAGCGCTCCAGAGCAAAACAAGTGGAGTTAAAGCGAACAGTGGTTTACGTTTTTACCAACTTTAAGCTATCCAAAGTGCCTCCCAGTCGCTTATATTTCCGGAGATGTAGTACGCAAGTAAGACCTTCAAACCAGACCTCAGACTTTTCCAAGTATTACGTTGAAAAGGATCCAAAACACATCCATTCTATCCTTAAAAATTCCTATCACTTGCCATCACCCTATACAGTTCCCGGAAGTTTGTCTCACGGGCAGGAAATTCAAAGGACGTAATTAAATCTGCGACTCTCGGCAACACGCTCTTATCATTTTTCAACATCGATTTTTGTGTGTGCGGGATTTAATTAGTTAATTTCACGTAGGATCTCTTGTCGGAGGAACACCCCGAACCAACCAACACCTCGGTGCTCCCTAAACGGCCCTTATCAGATTATCACAGTGAATGAAAAGTGATTCCCCATAAAGTCCTTAACTGTAAATAGAAGAAGGCAACACAACACAAAAGGTGAAATAACATCAGGGAATTATATGTGTGTATGCGGAGCGAGAAGTTGACAAACAATGAAGTGGAGCGCCCCCCTCTCAGTAGGGTGAGTGTCGCCTTCTTCGTTGTCGTTGTCGTTGTCGTTGTCGGTGTCGGTGTCGTTGTTGTACTGAGAAAATTCCTAGTGTATTTGCGAGGGGACATCATGATATCGCGACAAGCCCACGGGTCCCATGAACGCTTATAGGAAAACATTTTCACAAACGTGCTGGGAATTCATCGATGGAAATGTGTAATTTCCTCCTTCTCCGACTGGATGATGGAAAATAAAACGTCTGCACCGCTGGAGTGGGATGTTTGGGGCGGCGACACAACTCGAGGAATAATGATCCCCGACGGGGAGAAAAAGACGTGGCACCATCGGTGTTGATACTTAATTCTCACAGCCAGCACAATGCGATACGATCCTGTGAAATGATACAAGGTTATTGGCAGCGCTCTTGCGAGGATTGTGTGTCATGTGCTTCATCTGTCGATATCTGATTGAAGATGACTGCCTGAGCTGCTAAGCTAGAAAACTGAGGCACTGAGGAGGAGCATTGAAATGATTTTCAAGCTGTTTGGCTGACTTTTAGGGTAATGAGATGAATAGCAATGAGATAAGCTGGCATTAGGAATCAGCCACGAGAAATTAAAGCCACAAGGTGATGGTGAGTTCTTTGATTTCCCACGAGCGCCGGAAATCAATGCCAGCATTTCCAATTATACGCACACTTGACAATCAAAGGACTCCATCCGTGGAGGAATCATTCAGTTTGGCTTAAATTTTGTTGTCCTTAAAGAGAAACTCTCTTGGCAACAACGATGGTGACTGGGGTCTGCAGGATTGCAGTGGGAATGTTTTCATCCTTGGGGTGAAACTGAAAATAGCGTAGTCGCGTCACCTCGCCCACGCCTTGAAGAAATTTTCACGGGAAAATTTGAACAAAAAAGGTAAAGTAACGCTGACAACGTGTTGATGGTGTTTGTGGCACTAACGCGAGGTTGCTGGTTCTGAGTGTCAAATGAAATTTTCCAATTTCCCAGAGATGCGAGAACTTTAATATCATGAATATAAAAGGGAAAGATTTCGGGATACCTCAAAGGAATTTGCCAGCGTAATTAATGGTTCGAATTTTTTCCACTTTGGCGAAATGTAATATCACATGACGTGAAGTGTGAGACATGTGCTAGACGACAATGAGGAAGGATAGAGCGATGTATGATGCAACTACCTCATAGGTGTAAGGATGATGTGAAGAACTAGTGGATGCAGTCTTCTTGAATAGCTGATGGTTTGGCGACGGAATAAATGGAAGACTGATCTCGAAGACATGTTCCATGCATGTTCACTGCTAGTCTTGATCATAGCAACTAATTTGGGATCAGTCTTATTTGCGCAATACAAACTTGGAAAAAAGATTAACTGTTGGGCTTATAAGTCAGCTGAACTTCGATGATCAAAACGATGTTCATGTCTGCTTTTAACCCCAATAAAATGGATTAACTTTTTTTCCTAAGCTTTGCGTGCATATAACGCGTAAGATGGATCGTAGCGAATGCTGATCCTCAACAAGTTCACTGATTTTCATGTTCAACGGAAAGCACTCCCTGCAATAAAAGAGACATTACTTGAACATTATTAAAAGTAAATAGTTCTCACGATGAGGTTGCAGATGGGGTTGCTCTTGGCTGTTTCGTGAGGAAAATTGTTAGGGTGATTTTCGGTCCACGGAGATCACCTGATCTTATTCGCCGCTTTGTGTGAGCCTCTGAAGCCGTTCGTCAGCAACCTGATCGGTCCATATCAGTGTGGCTTTAGGCCACTAAAGTCCACCATCGACTAAATATTCCCACTACGGAAGTTCTTGGAGAAAACATAGGAACTTCAAATCGATACGCACCACATTTTCATCGACTTTAAAGTCGCGTATGGCAGCATCTATAGAGACGAGCTATACAGAGCCATGTCTAGTTTTGGCATTCCTGACAAACTTGCCCGTTTGTGCAGGATGGCGATGGACAATGCACGCTGCTCTGTCAAGGTCAGTGAAGACCTCACCAAGACCTTTGATGGCGAAAAAGGATTCTGACAAAGCAACGCGCTGTGATGCAATTTTTCGAACATTGTTCTTGAAAGAGTTGTGCAAAACTCACGCACCAACACCAGAGGCACAATATTTCAAAAGTCCGTCCAAGCATAGACGGCGAGTGGAGGAGGTGATAGAATGACAAACTGTACGGGCTGTACAACGACATCGGCTTAACCAGAAGAGTGAAGGTCCAACGACTGAAATGATGACTGATGGACACCAATGGTCCGGCCCGGAAAATCTTCAAATCCGCAGTGGGATGGCGCAGTAGAGGAAGACCGCGACTCAGGTGGCTCACGCAAGTGAAAGGGGACCTTAATCAACTTGGCGTGCGAAACTCGAGACAGCTGGATAAAGATCGAGCTGGCTGGAGACTTGATGGTTGACGCCCAGCTCCTCCCTGGACTGTAGCGCCACCTTAAGTAAGTAAGTAAGACATGTGGTTGTTGTTATCTAGGCACGTTGTCGGTTAAGAGTTTAAAGCTTTCACCTGAGCCATGATCGTTCTCCTCATTTGGTGCATAGAGTCGTCGATAGTAGTATCATTTCTTTAACTTGCAGTCGATTCGTAACATAGCTTTTTTTTCCCCTTGGCCGAGCACTGGTCAACACCTACCCATGGGATCTAGATTCTCACCCTAGGATGAGTAGCTAGATAAATCAGTGCTAACTGGCTTCACTCCCGAAGTATTTCGACCTAACTGGAACCGTAGACACTAACCTTGATTTTAACTGAAGAAGTCTTCCGTTACCGACCAGGTGTATGAAGAAATACTTCTTAGTGTAGATATTCCGCCTGCTCTCTCACTAGCTTTCACCAACAATTTTCAGGAGGGATTGGAATCAAATCTTAAATCTACTTGGCACCTAATTTTCACCACCTGGATGTGGGAGTAGGAGTCACATGTTGGGTTGGGAAATCGTGTAGACGTTCCTTATAGGAGCTACATAGCACTCATTTCATACCATACTCTCTTAACATATCAGTACACACTTATCTTAGCGCTTAGGTCAGGAATAATTTCAAAAGTGTTCCGCTTTGCTTGTTGAATGATTTGTTAATAGTAAACGTTTTGTAGTGAGATCGCAGATTATTCCATCTACAAAAAGGACGACCATTACAAGAACATAGCAGCCGATTCTAGTATCCAAACGGACTAGAAATGGATATGAAGATTGTTAGTGATCTTCTGGAGCCAACTCTTAATGTCTTTAGTAGATTTTCGAGATGAGTGCCAAAAATTATTAAAAAAGAAAACTTTAACACGTTACCGCAAAATTCTTCTGTGATATTCTTTCCGAAATTTCCACCTCTTCCTTCAGTGAATTTATTTATCCATTCCTCATCGTTAGATTCCTCTTCCTTCCCCAGAGTGCAACACAAATAATCCTTAATCATATACATAATTCCACTTACCCCGCTCGAACTATCTTGCAAATAAATTGTTTATAAATTTCCCCATGAAATCATGTCAAATGCTTCCACAGGCTCCTGAAATAATTCACACAATATTCACAGTGCAGGATTCCACAAAATCCATTCCAACTAACACAACAAAGTGCCCTCCTTTGTGGGATGGGAATAGTTAAGCGATTTATTCTCTAAATTTTCAAAAGAAATTCCCAGACAACAGGTGCGAGGACATATTAGAAGTTATTCGCAAAAGAAAATACACTAACGACAAACGACGGCAGACGACCGACGACCGACGACAACACAAGGATAAAATTCTTCTCCTGGTGTGACCAAGTGTAGTACTTTTTCGTTCTCGACAAGTGGAGGTGGTGGCACCACACATTCGAGGTATTTCATTTGTTTTTCAAAGAAGGAAAAACTGAACTGCATCTAAATTCCGATTGCAGTGATTTACTCGTTATACGTTTAAAGGGTGAAACTTTGAATATTCACTGGAACTGCAAAGTTCATTCTACTTAGTGTTGGTCGGTAGTCCTTGCTTGGAACGAGGGTTACGGGTTATATGCGTGACCACACCCAATTTTGTAGGCCAAGACGATTGCATGTTCGGGAGATTTACATCGGTGAACAGACTGTGTTCGTTCTCGCACTTTTCAGAATTCATTGCTTCGCACTTCATTTGCACGACATTTGGTTATGAGCTGGTGGACACACTGATGGCCAATTGAGATTGGGAGGAAGTGATTAGTGTTGTGTTACGCTATTCAATGCGATAAGGAGACAGGTCTTGACTATAAATACAGCAATCCGATATACCTGTTTATGTTTGTTGAATTTGCTCAGTAGCCTTACATTCAGGGCAATTGACGGTCATGAGCCAAGAGCTGCCCCTGAGTAAGCAATAAAGCCAATACCACGCGGACATAAAGAAATACGGGGGAATGAGAGGCCTGACGAATTAGTAAGAAATGTATCTGCCCTAGGCCTACAGAAAGCCGATCGCATTACACCATGTAACCCAAATACATATTTCGCAACTATTAGGCTTTAAATACATAAAGTCTTCCAGCCCTGCCAAATGTTTTGCGAAAATAATGCTAATAAACATTTTCTTTTCAAACTCATCCTGCAATTGCAATGAGGTTTTCATGTGCCGTAAAAGCAACACTTAGTCTACTTAGTTATTAATAAGGCCTTGCACCATAAACACTCTTCAACTTCTAGGCTTACCTTCCATCTGACTCTATACTAGAGTGCAGCAGGCAATACATAATTAATTTTGTTTATTCGTCAAATCCTTTTAGTCAAACTCAAATTTTAAATTAGCTTATGTCAGCCATTGAAGGAGAGAGTACAATCATTTCAAAATTTAACTAGCAAAACTTGTATTTGTATGAAGATATGTACCTATGAACTGAACGTAGCATCTGCCGTCCATGTCAAGTTTTCCATTCAGGTTCAAAGTTGCAACGCAAACATGGTGGAGTATTCATCAACAGGACGATCTAATGTGCAATTGAATATATTGAAAAGGACCTTCAATTCGATTGGTTTTCCTTGTTTATTCGTTTTATGGTTGTGCAGTTGTGAGTATTTGACCAAAAGTTTATAGCGTCGTCATTGAAAGCACTTACTTTTAACTTTATTTTGAGCAAACGATGCAGAGGACGATGCATTCGGACGGGTCAGTTGGGCTTTTAAAATAAATTCATTTGCAGGAGACAGAAATAGAAATTCGTATGATTTGTGATAAAGGTATTGGTTTGGATTTTACAGCAATTTTCAAGATCAGGAATCTCTAGATCTTTAACTTGCTTGATGCGTCAAATGCCAAATTCATAAGTTTCTTGAGAACTACGTTTTTACTTACTTAATATGGCGCTACAGTCCGGGGTGAACCTGGGCCTTAACCAACCAGCGTTTCCAGCCAGATCGCCAGCTGCCTCCAGTCTCGCATGCCAAGTTGGTCAAGGTCTCCTTCTTCTTGCAGTCTTCCTCTACTGCGCCGTCCCAAGGGTGTGAATTCGAAGATTTTCCGCGCCGGAGCATTGGTATCCATCCTCTTTACATGACCCAGCTACCTCAGTCTTTAGACTTTTACTCTTCACGTTAACCCGATGTTGCTGTACAGCCCTTACAGTTCGCCATTCTATCTCCTCCTCCATTCACCGTCTACGCGTGGACGGACTTTTGAAAGATTGTGCCTCTGGTGTGAGCGCGTGAGTTTTGCACAACTCTTTCAAGAACGATGTTGAAGAAGTAGCATGACAGCGCGTCGCCTTGTAAAAATCCTTTTTTGACATCAAAGGTCTCGGTGAGGTCTTGACCGACCTTGATGGAGGATCGCGCATTCTCCATCGCCATCCTGCACAAACGGGCAAGCTTGTCAGGGATGCCAAAACTAGACATGGCTTGGTATAGCTCGTTTCTATAGATGCTGCCATACGCGGCCTTAAAGTCGATAAATAAGCTGGTGCGTATCTATTTGAAGTTCCTATGTATTCTCCAAGAACTGCCGCAGTGGGAATATTTAGTCGATAGTGGACTTTCCTGGCCTGAAGCCACAGTGATATGGACCGATCAGGTTGTTGACGAACGGCTTCAGAGGCTCACACAAAGCGGCAAATAAGATCAAGTAAGCGATCTTAAGAAGACTAATGCCTCTGTAGTTGGCGCAGTTCAGAGGGTCTCCTTTCTTGAGGATCGGGCAAGCCATGCTGAGGTTCAAATAATCGGGTATACTTTTCTCCAAACATATTTTACAGATGAGTTGGTGCCTTACCATGTCATCGTCAGCCGCTTTGAACAGCTCGGTAGCTAGGCCATCAGCTCCAGCAACTTTGTTGGACTTAAGCCTAGATATGGATATCTTCACTTCGTCCAGGTCGGGTGGACAGAATTGTTGGTCTTCGTCGTCCAGGTTGAATGGTTGAACCAAACAGGTGTCTTAGACTGCTGTAATGTAGACTGAACTGCCATTTACATAGGACGGGCAAAGCTGCCAACCTACAATCAAAGATACTAGGTTTCCCTCAAAAAGAGGCCTACAATAGGGCGCTGCAAAAAAAGGACGATGCCTGCTTTTGAGCTTACGATCAAAGAAAAACAGAACAACATTGGTCTTTCCAAAAGAAGAAGAAAGAGCTCGAGTAGCTTGCAATCGAATAAATTGAGAGATAATACTCTGAAAAATGGCAGTCGGTTCTTAGAATGAAAAAGCAAACTTTAGTGTATAACAGTCAGCACTGAAGTTTTCGAAAGCCCCCTTCTGCCTATCAACCCTATCAAGGTTCTTAAAATACACTTCTATCATATATTCAGGATACTAACACAGCTTATTCTTTTATGCCAAGAGGTTGAGTGAAGAGTGAAACCTCTACAGGAGTTGCTAAACTCTAAATTCGAAGTCACTGGCATTTCTCTACTCTACGTTAATGCAAATATCGAGATCCAACGCCCTAATTAGGAAAGGTTGTAGTATGAGAAGCTCTCATGTTAGCAAATCAAATTAAATATTTGTTTTGATATATTTTTAATATTCTAAACATATCGCTCAGATTACTTTTGCAAATCCTTCATATCAAGGACATCTAAAGCCCACTACCATTCAATCAGGTAAACTTTTTCCTACAGTGCCTTGATACAGTTTCATTTTGCCTGTTCTGTTGGGACCGATTTTTTCAATTAACCAACAGCCCAGAGGATCTTTTTTTTAAGTAACTTCCTACCTACAGTTCTCTCCTGTTTGATTAGAACTCCTAGCAGCAAGCATTTGAAGGTTTCCCTTTTCAATTTCCCCCTCTCATCTCAATTAATTCCTTTTTTTCCGCAAACCACCAATGAAATGATGAATAAAATGGTTTCCGCGATCATTGATTTCCTCATCGAAGGCCAACCGCCAATCAACCGCTGCAGCAACCAATCATCACCCACCCACTGCTGATTAAACCGTGGCCATGAGTGATTGTCTCCGGTCGAGCCTTTGGATTTGTGGAGGCCTTCACAGTAACACAACAATCCGAACAGGATTTGTTTTTGTTTTGCATTCCTTTTGTGGTTCGGTAAAAATCAGAACGTCATTCATTACTTTTTTTTCCTCATCCTTCCGCGAGCAGACGCAAACCAATAACTCGTCCTTCACGCTTTGTTTCGGTTCTATGGGTTTATACTCGTGTAAAAATGGGATGCAGTCCGCAATTGATTTCACCAAAACCTTAACTCTACATGACAGCTCTGTTGGCAATGCATGACCCAAATATCCTTCCTTCCTTCCAACGTTCGTGTTCCAAGAATGTAAAAATTTAATTTTTATAGCCGCACTCGGCGGCCACCTCGTTTTAATTAAATAAAATTTCAAATTGCATTCCACTCACTGGTGGAACTTAGTGGAATTAAAAACGAGTCGCGTCCTCATTTCCCGAGAAGGTTTCATACCCGCCGCATCCTTGAGGTATTATATCCAAACTAGAGCGCACGTGCATTTAACAAATGAGTTGGACATTTAGATTCTAGCCACCCTAATTCATGACATAAGTCGTTTTCGATAGAGCTCGTCCGTAATTTACCAACCCAGTTGGGGACGCTGCCCCCGTCCCCAAGCGCATGCATTTAATTTTTCGTTTTTTATCTCCTTTTCAGCTTCCCGCAGGAATAAATCCTCATTAAGAATGTTATCAATGTGAATCCTTCAACACTTGTACCTTCTCGAGCAGAATGAGGCGAGGAAATCTTTGAAATTTTGCAAATTCCTCTCGAGGCATCCCAACCGCACCGCAGAGCTTAGCTGCTTAAGAAACTATTAAAATTTTCCCAAGGAAACACATTGAACGTCAGGCGGCAGGCGGCAGGCGGCATTCGGTAGGATACGTACCTATAGTGTGCTCAAAGGGGATGTGCGTTTATATTGTAATCCCGTGATAGCTAGGAGTGGAAATTAAAAGAGGAGCCATTGCCTGTGCTGTTTTAACGACGACAGCAACTTCGGGAGCAGCGGGACGACGACGGCAACTTTAGGTGGTTTTTACGAGCGCAACACTGCGTAGTTAGGAAATGATTAAAATTTGTGTTCTTTTGTTAATGCCATCAAAGTTAAACGTTTTAGAGGTTTTATAGGGAGTTACCTAATGAAATTGCCTATAAGGTTTATTCGCAAAGGCGGATGTTGGGCTTTGTTAAAATATTTTTGTTGCTATTAAATTTGTGATATATTTACAGATGGCATTAAATTATGATGGCTCCTAACTGCCAGTGGGGGTTGCCAAATAACACTTTGAGAGACCCAAAGATAACAGGGAGTCGTTGGGAAAGTTCAAAAACTTGCCGGTAACCAGCGCCTGCTAAGGGTAATTGAGGCATTATGATTTTGACGACTTGAAAAGTTTCGAAAAATAATTGCCCCATATGAAGAGTTGTTACGATAAGTATTAAACTTAAGGAGTGCTCTTCTAAAGCAAGGAGCTATTCTCTCCTTATGCATTTCAAACTGCAAAGGGAACCTCCTTCATGGAACAAACTTGCATTGACTCTAAACTCGGACACAATACGGTAAGTGAAAGGATGCTTCATGGCTCCAACATCACTCGGTTGTCCTAAATACAATAGAAATTACCTTCTCATTAACATACATAATGAAAAAAATTAAGGATTGATTCAGGCAGAGGAGTACGCTGTCACATGTGAAGTTGTCATACGGCTCGGTATTGTCCCCACTTCTGTAGAAAGTTATGGGTCCAATGCGCTGTAATATATTTCAGTCGGAAAAATGATGAACACGTCCACTTCTTCGAACAGTCAAAACCAAACTGCCTATGCTTCTTGATTGCTCGTTGGTATGGTATATGGTATGGTACATGAGGATGAGCGGGAGACTCTTCACTTAGGCCTCAGTCGGGCCCGTTCTGTTCGCCTCTTTTAATCGTCGGAAATGCAATTTTGGTTTGGGACGTATGTTGGGACGGATCTAGGGAAGATGGAAACAAATATGAAGTCGACACCAGTCTGGCGAATCTTCCTGTTTCTTTGGTGAAGGCCAGAATGCCGCCGATTACTTTGTCATTGAGATGTTTCAGGTCCAGTATCCACATATACTCCAGGGTCTTCTGTCGCATTTTCGCTAGAGCTGGGCAGTGGCATAAGAAGTCTTCGAGGTCTTCTTCTTCTTCCTCGCAGTTCCCACATGTCTCTGTGTCAGCGAGGCCCATTCTATGCATGTGTTTGTTGCCTCAATTGCTCTCTGTGTTAACCTAGAGCCTTCCTGGTGAGCAGGTTGCTTGGTTTCTTCACGAGTGCCCAGTGATCCTCGAAATCCTTTTGCATCTTCTCGTTTGTTGCTGTTTTAATTATTGTTGCAGCAACTCTTACTGCGTTTTCAGCTGTTCGTTCTATCGCCTGCGCCCCTTCTCTAGCCCAGTTCATTACGCTTTCTCATTCCCCGTGACACCTTCGTGAGCTGGTACCCAGACAAAGCGGACGTCGTTGTAACTGGCAAGCCTGTTGAGTTTGTCTTTACATTCCCTGACCAGATAAGATCTGAATGTTGGATTTGTGATGGTATTGCTCGTTACTGCTATGTTTTCCGTGAAAGGGTTCCCACCTCACACAGCGTATTCCCTCATACAAAGGGTTACCAGGTCGATGGATGCTAACAATTAAAACTTAAATTTTTCTATTACTTCATATGAGATACTCAATCTATCTTCACAAAAAGAAGCTAAGATCATAGGATAGTCGTGGTCGCCAAACTACTAGAAGAAGTAATCCAAACAACCAAAGACACAACCAAAAAAAAGGCCTTAATGAATTTAATACACAAAAGGGGAGACGACTGGCCAAAGATCGAGCGAGCGCCGTCCCTGCAGCTTCTACAGTAGGTCTTGTAGGGTAATCCAAGACGCTTCGCATGGATTCATATACCGCAGTGCCCCGTATAGACATCGGAAACGATTCATATTCCACTTCGAATAAGTTGTACGAGATTTTTAGAATTATTTTTATCGATAGTGATCTGACTATGGCACATCTGTCCATGTGACGCCATCATGTATTAGCCCTTCATGGTTTTCTCATCTTTTTTTCTGTAAAGATTGCTAATATACATTAGCACTGGGTGCAGAACTAGCTTATGCATATGCTTATGGTAAATTCGTCCGCCATCTCATTACCTGATTTATCTTTATGGCCTGGTACCCAGCATAGAGTCACCTTATTGGTCGTTGATATGTCGTTGAGAGTTTGTCTGCAGATTTTTACAATCTGGGATTTTGTCCATGGTGACTGCAGAGCCTTGATAGCCGCCTGGCTGTCAACATAGATAGTAATAGTTTCTCTGACAATGTTGTCGTTTTCGATTAGCAGTTATCTCGGCTTAAAAAACGCCGCATCCGTCTCCAATTTTGAAGGATTGGTTTACCCCTCTTGGTTCGCTGAAGTACCAGCGTCCAGTTTGGATTCGTCGGTGTAGAAGGCCAGCTCTTCTTCAGTAGTCGGTATCTATGTTTTCCTTCCTGGTAGTCCATCGGTTTAGAACGGAAGTATAACCATAGGTGTTAGTCGTCCATAGACCTACTTCCCTTAGTCTGAGTGCTTTTTTTGCCGCATTATTTGTACAGTGGATGTCTATTGGAACTAGGTTCAGCATTGTTTCAAGTGCCGCTGTGGGTGTTGATTTTATCGATCCTGTTATTCCTATGCAGCCTGCTCTTTGAATTTTAGTTACACTTGTAAGACGGCATTTCTTCTCAAGTGCCTTCCACCAAACAATCGAACCGTATGTTAGAATGGGTCTTACTACGGGTGTAAACTCAGTGTATGACGGCTTAAAGTCACATATGTTTCCGAACATCGTTTTGCATATATAAAATTCAATATAAGCCTTCTTTATGCGGTCCTCGATATTGGCTTTCGAGATCAATTTTGAGTCTACGCTTACGCCGAGGTATTTTGCTGTCCTCTTAAATTTCAGATCGATTCCATCCATACATGGATTCTTGAAAGGTGGAATCGATCTTCTTCTTGTGAAGAGCACAATGTCGGTTTGGGATGGGTTAACTTCCAGACCTCGCTTTTGGCTCAGCTGCTCACCAATGATGGTGCGTGATTGAGCCTTTCGCTTAGTGTGGGGTTGAACTTTCAGAATCGCGATGTCGTCAGCATAGGCCATCACGTTAAAGCCCTTGTTTACCAGTGTCTAAATAATTTCGTCTATTGCTAGGAGCTTGCGCGACAGCTCGGGATGAGCTAAGGCCTAGCTTCTACAAACCATTCATGTTGTGCGTGTTACATTTTTCGCACGAAAAGAAGGTATTTACAATTCATTGCCGACTCCGAAAACAGATGACAGATGACAGATGACAGATGACAGATGACAGATGACAGATGACAGATTAGACTACCGGAGGTTTGTCATTCCCAGACGAGATGTGGTGCCGCGAAAAATGTTCGGTGGACATGGCTGGGGCTTCAACGTACGCACTTACCACTGAGCCACGGCGACTATGACCTATCTGCTCTACATTTTTTAAGCTACAAGTGGCTGACAAGCGCCAACTCGGAAACGACCTCTTAGTCCCTAAACATCATCCTTTTTGTTCTTAATTATTAATTTCAACAAACTTCACTCAGTTCCCATTGTCGTTGAATTAATCATTTAAGGACTTTGCAAACAGCCCTCAAAATTAATTAGTAAAATTTCTCTACAAAAGTCAAACAACATATTTTATCCATTTTGATCCTTCGACGCGGCAACCAACGGCATGTGAGTAGAGTATACCCGGCATTAGTTCCACTCCGAAAGAGTTGAATGCAAACACTTTGGCATATGAGCAGTGGTTTTGTTTCCACTTTTTCAGTTCAAATGTTCATTTTGGGACGAGAGCCGAAAGTGCAATTGAGTCGATTTTTTTTCTTTTGTAACTTTTTTTTTATTTATTTTTGAAAGGCCCTTGACCAATGTGAAAAAGTAGGAGGCAGACTATGCGGCTTGTTTGCCCATGTGGCTGCAGTTTTGAACTGTGAAATGCCAAAAAGTTATATGTACCTACGTATCTACGAATTTTTTTTTTCAAAAATTTTAAGTACCATGAGTTTATTTTGGCAGATTGCAATGCATTTGAAATTGTGATGGCAAACAGGGGGAATAGTAAATTGTAGATTGTATTCGAGTGGTATAGATCTATTGCGTCTTTCTGCTGTGAATGTGTACCAAAGAGGAAGTATTGGGATTTGTTCATTGTCATGCAGTTCCCATAATCGTCTAAGCTTACTCATATTATAATGCAGTCTACAGTGGCCTGTTGGTAATCCTGTGAGTATATGCAGCTTATACTTGGTGATGTTCATGCAGATGGTGTATCTTTTTCGAAGAATTTCTAAGCTTATAGAAGTCAGAAAGCAATTTGAAGAAATCTGAAAAGACGTGAGACCCAAAATCGTCACCATAAGAACCACACCATGCAAGAAATTCTGTTCAAGTCAGTGCCATTGCTAGACTAGCCCAAGAATGATGTGGTCAAAAAATAAGACCAAGCTGAAGAGCTAGGAAGAATGAAGCAATAAATCATAAACAACAAACACTCAAGTGGAATACGGATGGATTCAAAACGTTAACAGGATCAGTAGCAGGCGTGTTCTGACCACTGGGTCTGACTAAGTACTGACTAAGTATCATACTTGGAGTCTCTGAGAATATTTTTCAGCTAAGATCTTGTTTGACAATCAAGGCACTAAACTTACACGAGATCAGTTTACAATTATAGAACCCAGCCAAACCAATAGAGTTACCCTCTGCAAGAAAGTATTAAATCGACTCACGGCCAAGGACGGGGGTATAATTAATCTACTAGCTCGCAGTGTTACTAAAGAAGTCAACTCTACATCTTCATGTAGCCTGTCGAAGACCAGACTAGCTTCTCTTCTCCGTATAGGTTCTTGTTCATTTGAGTTGCCTTTTTTTAATCCTTACCCTCGACCCGAGTGTGGTCTGTTATAAAGTGGAGGATAACATTATTACCTCGTCCTAGTTTTAACACTTTACTGGAGCACTCTGACGCCACTGGTCTATTATACTACCAGAAAGCAGGGCACTGGGTTTACCTAGAATACTGCCGTTAGAGATTCCTGGCTCTTCTGGCTGTTCAAAAGTATCGCGATAATTCACCGTGATACTGCCTGTTGAGGTCGAATTGAGCGCATCTTTCAATTACTTAAACGTCTACTTGAAATAGTATGCTGTCTTGTCCGGGATCCATGAACATCTGTATAACTTCCCGTAGATGTTTTGATCCGTTCTTATACAACTTGATGCAGTTGTGTTCGATTAAAAACACGTCATATTCATTGCTTTGGTCGTGTTTCCTGCTCGTTTTGGAATACAACTATCCTTTAGGAAATACTACTTCTTGATCATGTCATCTTTAAGTAGGTTGAAGAGAAGAATTGTTCCATTTGCCATACCACACTAACTTACTTACATCTTCGTATTCTCTCATTTGGTGATCATACAACGACAGTGTTTAGTGGGAATAGTTAGAATTACTTCAAGTGCTGACAGCTTTTTAAAGAAAGATCCAATTCGTTCAACCGGCAGCAAAAAGTCTAATATGTATGATGAGTTCAACTACTGAAAACACCTACAACATCGGTTAAAATGTTCCGAATACGCCACAGTGATTTAGATTTAGTAAGTCCCGATGAGTGGGCTCTGAAGTTCCGATTTTATAAAATTTTATCTGGCAATTCTAAGTTTAAATCGAGGTAAGACCAGCTTTGTTTTGACATGAGACAAGTTGATGTTGTTCCACCTTTGGTTTGCTAGTTTCATGGCATCCGTGTCAAGGAGTTCAATAGGCGCAGGTGGTTCCCACAGGATTTCGTATACCGTCCTGCGCCTTCTTTTGCCAGCTCGACCACTCTACAAAACGTAAGACCCAGCACAGGGTTACATCACACTTGTTTGCAATCTCGTTAAGAGATCTGCGGTATTGCTTTACCAACCTTAATCGTATTGTCTGAGATTTCAAGGCTTTTCATAGCTGCCTGACTATCTATCCATGTATAGTACAATGGTGCTACAATCTATCGCGTTAATTGAAATCTAGGTCGCAACTTCGCCGGTTGCCGTGATTTCCGCTTGAAACATACCACAGTGATCTGGCAGTCGCGTGGTAATGGCTAAGCCAGGTGTGTTGGAGAAGACTCCTGCCCCCGTACCACCGCGCTGTCTTAGATCCGTCTGTGAATATTTCTAAAGCGGAATCACTCAAAACTGTATCAGACTCCCAAGAGCTTCTCCTAGGGATCCGAGTTTTGTACCTGACGTTGAAGTCAATATGTGGGACAACGTATTCCGTTTTATTAGGAATAGTATGGTTGCCCTTGAGAATCCTAGAGTGACCAATTGCTGTGCTGATTAGCTGGGAAGATTCTCTGAACTTCAATGCCCCTTTGACTACCATTAGCTTCCCAGATATAAGATATCAACAGGAACCAGATGGAGCATTACCTCTAGTGCGGCAGTGGGTTGCTTTGATTGTCCAGTACCGTCCACCAGACCAATACTCCGTACATAAGCATCGGTCTCATAACCGCCGTATATATCCAGTGGACAACTTTAGGTTGTAGACCCATTTTAGGCCCAGAGCTTTCCGGCAGAAATATATGGCGATTGAGGTTTTCCTAGCACTTGCATATTCAGCCTCTATCTGAGTTTCCTATCGAGTTTGACCCCCAGATATCTTGGATTCCCGTGCCTCTTAATTTGGGAGGGGTGATATACGGAACGTTATACCTCTGACTGCACCGATTATAACTACGCAAGCCCGTCTTTGTATTTTTTTAAAAAATCGTAGGGACAAACGTTTTTTTTTTTTCTACTTAAACTTGCGCAAAGCGCTGACTTATAGCTTACAACACTTCCCTTTTCCAATTAGAATCAAAAATGTTATATGACCAACTTTCACAAACCGAGTTCTCCCATAGCAGATATAAAAACCAGCCGGCAATCCTTTTGTAAACACCCGCCAACTATGATTAACCCATTACATATCATTACATTCAACTTCTCAAGATGAAAACGCCTAAAACCCACAAAAAAGAAATGCGAATCAGTTTCTTTGAAAAAAAAAAAAAACCCCTAAGGCACTTCTAAACATGTGCTCATTAGAACAAGTATCTCCTTACTTAGGCACGTTAATCTCCTTCTCCGCCAAACAGGGAGTAATAATCGTATAATGCTCTTAACCACCATTTCTATTGCACAATTAAACGCTAAGATTGCGTTAGCATGAGCTTATGCGTGCATGCTAAACAGGTGTGTGGCTGTGTGTGCCTCTGAAGTTTATCTTTCAAATTCAACAGCAGCTAGAGGTAAGAAGATAACGTCACGTGCTACCTGCCTATCACTCGACTTAGGTGGGATTTACTTCTTTGCCTGTGTATATGTATGTAATTTGAGGTTTCGACTACGTATTGTCAGTCATTTGGTGCTGGCGGAGGTAACCAAAAAGGATTTCCAAGGAGTTTTACATAATTTTGAAAATTTTCTCGCGAATGAAATACCGAGGGGCTATCAAAAATCATTTTAATGATAAGTAAACAGAGCTCATACTGAATTTGTTAAGTGGAATGGCTGGTGTAAGTGACTTCATTATGAAAGTTGGTATTATTGGATCTGGAAATTACAGAAATTAGATTTTATGGATGACAGTTTTGCTGGAAGACTATTCGTATATCAAGAGTACGTACAACAGCAAAAGGAATGTAACTAAGCCGTTCATGGTCGACAATAAAGTTGTGGGCAAAATGAGAAGGTAGACCCTGGCTCAGCTCGAGTTATTTCTTTTTTTTATTTAGAGGAATGTCAGGAGTAAAAAAGATGACTGATGCAGTCGAACCATTGTTGCTACTGAGTAACTTAATCCTGGTTAGAATTGTGGGTCTGTTATTGTAGGTGAATGATGAGGTGACTGTTTCAGTATGAACCTCGTGATGTTAATAGGGAGCTGGATAGGGAAAAGGAAAAGTGGAGTTTGAATTTCAGCAAAGTCCGATAAAATGGTATTTGACTGAGTTGTCAAGATAAAAAATGCATCTAAGTCTTTGAGACACTCTGAACTGCGCCAATTACAGAGGCATAAGGCTTCTTAACGTCGCCTACAAGATCTTACCTGCCCTGTTGTGTGAACGCCTGAAGCCGTTCATCAACAACCTGCTGGGTCCATATCAGTGTGGCTCCAGACCAGGAAAGTCCACCACCGACCAAATATTCACACTGCGGTAGATCTAGGAGAAAACCCAGGAACTTTCACCTTTCATTGATTTTAAGGCCACGTATGGCAGCATATATAGAGACGAGCTATACAGAGCTATGTCTAGTTTCCAGGATGACGATGAAGAATGTACGCTGATCCATCAAGGTCTGATACGTTTGATGTCGGAAAAGGATTTAGACAAAACGACGTGGTATCATGCGACTTCTTCAACATCGTTCTTGAAAGAATAGTGCAAAACTCATACGCAAAGATCAGAGGCACAATCTTTCAAAAGTCTGTCCAATTACTCGGATCGGAAGAACGCACTGGTGCGTTCCTGAGTATCGAGACGGAGGCGGCGAAGATTGGTTTAGCGTTCAATGAGGGACTTGGACGCATGCTTTCAACAAGAAAGAACACTCCGACGTCTCGGATAGAACGTCACAATTGACACTTATAGCTTTGAGATAGTTAAGGACTTTGTCTACCTAGGATCCATTATACATTCAAACAACGACACCAGCGCTGATATAAAAGAAAGAAGAACTCTTGCCAATCACTGTTTTTTTGGGCTTAGTCAGAAGATTGAAAGTCTAACGACTGAGGTGGCTGTGTCATGCAGAACGGATGGACACCAATGCTCTGGCCCGGAAAATCTTCGAATCCACACCCGAGGCACGGGGTAGTATAGTTAGACCGCGACTCAGAGGGTGCATGCAAGTGGAAGGGGACCTTAAACAACTTGACGTGCGACATTGGAAGCAGCTGGCTAAAGATCGATGTGGCTGGAGACACTTGGTGGTTGAGGCCCAGGTCCACCCCGGACTGTAGCGCCACCTTAAGTAAGTCAGATGAGGTGACTGTTTCAGTTAAAGCCTCGTGATCTTAATGGAGGAATGGGAGCTGGAAAGTGGGGTTTAAATCCCAACAAAGTCCCAAAAAAAGTTGTCGAACATTTGGACATTGCCTGTGGTTTTGATTCCAAGGCGATTGGTTGCTAAGTCTCATGTTTTAGTTTATCAAAATCCCCCTCTGTATTTGACCTTGTAATTCTTTAATCCTCAACGCATGCTCTCATGATTTAACTTACGTAAGATACATTTAATAGAAGTCCTTCGTAGCTCTTTACTTATCAGCCCTCTATGTACCAATGCATTTCTCTATTCACAGAATCACATAAATCCAGAGTGGCTTCCTGTATCTGTCCACAACAATTTTCAATGATTTCCACAACTATGACCATTAACTTTAACTCAAAAAAAAAACCAAGAAAAAGAATGTCTTGCAGATCTGAAGCATATCATTGATGCCATCAAGGGAAGATCTCCATTCGGAATTTATGTCGGTCACTGTCTACTTATAACTTCATTCCAATTTGTTATCCCTTTTTGTCTTTGTGCTGTGTAACATTACAAGTATAATGCACCATGACGTGGAATCCATTTTATTATTACATTTGGGACCAAACAAAAGCTAAACGGGGGGGACAACGAGCTCAGAGAAGAGAAGGAGAGACCCACAGGCAAACTAAGAGCGAGTGGTTCCAATGTAGACATCTGTTCGACAAGGATTTATGAAAGTAAACTTATCCATTTATTTGGCTGGCAGGAGAAGCAATGGAGACGACGATGGCGCTTTCGATGGAGTTCCCTGCTGCTGCTGCTGCAACCCCTATCATGCAATTACATTCCTTCGACCACATAGTTTGGATTTCAAACTTTCATTATACCTAGGTACTTCCGAAGGGCTCCTTCGAATGCCAACCAAGTATTCAGCCAGCCTCCTAACTGCATAGTGTCCATACGTGTGTCGTTCCCTATTTCACTGTTATTACTACAAATTCGAGAACCAGAGTTTTTTGGGGGACGAATGGCGAATGGAGCTGGAGAGAGACACCGAATATTCAGTCACCACCAGCAAAGACTGTGCAACTTGTTTGTGGCCTTCGCTGGTAGTTGGCGTCACCGTCATCCTTGCTGCCGTAGCCATACAAACCATAACACAGTCAACTAAGAGAGAGAAAGCGGGATGCGATGGTCCTGCACATATTATAGCAGCAGTTTCGGTTGAAAAACTTTTGCCAAATGGACCACTTAAAAGTTGCTGCACAACTACAATTGCACCGAACTCACACAGCGACAGCGGAATATCAAAATATAAATTCAAACGACCATTAGGTCGAATGCAAGCAACTTTGGATGGACGGAGGAATTCTGAATTCGATTCTGAGTGCAGTAAAGGGAGAATTACGAATCGATCAGTGCCGAGAACGGAATGCACTCAAGTGGGCATACGTAATGCATTCCAAGTAGATTTGATTCCAATTAATATTTTCCGGATTCAATAAGACAAAGATTGGTACTGCACAGTGGTGCTCAAAAGTACCCTCATTCTGTGTTCGAGGGGGGAAAGAAGAAGCACTTTACTTCACTTCAATTGCAATAGTGCCTCATCCCTGTCTGAGTACTTACAATGTTTGCTGCAGTAATTACGAGAGACGTCAACACGAATAACATTTTAATCGCGTATCGCGCCATGTAAACCGCTGTTATATTTAACAGTGCGGTTTGAAGTCGGCATTGGCGATGGGAAAACATATTTAAAGGATCCAACATCCAACAACGCTCCTTTGAACGTAGGACGACACGAAAAATCCGGGTGCAACAAACACACAGAGAACATGGGTTCTACGTGGTGATTAACTTTTTCCCGGGTTCGGTTTGTTGGTCGGAAGTAAATAAGGTTGTTTTGTGGCTGGAGGAAATTGTTGCGAAAGTTTAACACGCTGAAGTTCACAGTGTAATGCACTGACCAGTGTACTGAGGACGGTGGGAAAGACTTAAATGGGATCGATTTGCTGTAAAATTAAAGATGATAGACATTGGCAAGTTATGCAATCTAATAGAGGCGTACATCGTCTTTACATCAGTTTTCCTGAACTCTTGTAACAGACTTGTACACCGTCAATCAACTTTGTTCTTAAGTCGAAAGTCTGAAATATGTGCAAAACCAAAACCTGAAGTGGCAGTGGTCCAAAGGTGTTAAACTGTCTGTAAATGATTTTGCTGTAAGAATAGGGTAAGCTGATTGGATAGCTGTACAAATAGAGGAGATACTGACCTGACGATCTCCATTGGATCCAATACTGGTTGCTTTCCACCCGTGCTCGAGTTGCTTATCTTATAAAAGACAGCGTTTATTTATGTTCACCAAGAAGTGAGCGATAGAACCCACCTCCCGTCGTAAAAGTTTTAAGTCGAACTGGCCCTCGATGTTAACGGTTTTGTATTGTTACGACCAGCAACAAATTTCAATGGTTTTGTTGCTAACTTTGGATCATAAAAATAAGTAAATAACTGTCGCGACAGCTCGGAATTAGCCAAGGCCTAGCTTCTTGCAACCATTCATGTTGTGCGGGTTACATTCTTCGCACGAATGGAAGGGACCTACAATTTATTGCCGACTCCGAACGGCGAATTGAGAAGCTCTTTCATGATAGTTTATACTTCCGGAGGTTTGTCATTCTCCGACGAGAGGTGGTGCAGTGCATATTTGGATGTGGATTTGTAATTGAAGGCAGACGTAGAAAAGCCATCTTGTGTTCAGTTGCGTGAACAAGCGCATCAAGGCTAAGTTCGCCAACATGAGGCTTAACGGCGCAAGTACCCCCACAGAGGAGAAGTATGATGACACCAAGAACCACTTCTGCGAGATTTTAGACAATGCTTATACGAGCAGTGTGACATTAAAATTATCCTATGAGATTTTATCGCAAAACTAGGAAGGGCTGTCAACGAGATTGACCACAATGTAATCCACGCACTGTTATAGCCCAGTAAAATGGATGTTCGAACGTAAGCATTGACTCGACCTTGTTGCAACCAAAAAATGGCTGCTAATATCTTGAACACTGCAAAGACAAGGACTTATTATGAGAAAGTTTGTCGTCGGAGGTCTACAATCGCAAGAGATTGCCAGTGCCGTTCTTGATCGAATAGAATAGAGATTGTAGGGACAACAGAGAGCATAATAGAGAAAGAAGCTAATTCTTCCTAGTAAGTGCCACCTCTCGGACGCTATGGCTAAGGTACCTTCTGGCACTGGTCAAATCCTCTATAGGCATACTGACTGGAGTTATCACAGGACACTGCGCCATCTGAGTCATGCACCGCAAGTGGAGAATCGATTCCAACGATTTATGCAGAAGCTGCGGAGATAAAGAAGAGGTAAAATCAATCCAACATTTGCTGTGCCAGTGCCCCGCCGTGCAAGAACGACGTCTACGCGAAAAAAGTGTACTAACTAAAGATAAGTCCTTAAGTGGTCCCGGGAACCATATAAGGTTAGGTTAGATTGAAGTGGCTGCCAGCTACAGCCAAAACACCTGAGGGGTCCGTTGTGATACCACAAGGATCTCGCAATGATCTCCTGCCTTCTCATTGAATCAATTGGAGCTTCTTATGAAGCGTCGATGTTTATCAGGTCGCCTTAGTTCGTATAGAAGAGGCTCCTAAGTGGAGTTTTCTTTTGCTGGAAAGAGCTGGACAGGTGCAAAGAAGATGGAGAATAGTCTTCTCCTCCTCCTCGTCTATACATCTTCTGCGGAAGTCATTTGCGTAGACGCCAAGCCTTGTTCCACGCTTGCCAGTGTCCAGTCATGACACCTATTATAGTGCAAACATGCGATCTATTTAGAGAAATCAAATACTTAGTGCGTTTCAGATCCAGCTTTGGCCAAATCTGATTGACATGTTGTACCACTTTTCCACCCAAGATTTGTTCTTTCGGTAGCATTTAACTTTAGTTTAAGTTTACAAGTAGCGATTGGTATAAGATGGCCTTTTCAGGCCCAATAGTAGTCTGGTGAGTTCATCAGCCTAACAGTTCCCTGGAATGTCACTGTGACCTGGCACCCAACAAAGGTGAATAGTAAACTGTTCCGCCATCCTTATAAGAGACGATCGCCAATCGGCTATTAGTGAATTTGAAGCGACTGGTTCCAAGGACTTTAATGCCGAAAAGATGCGGATATCCGTGGGTGACGTTTTTTTTCACCCAAGATGGCGATTCTCTGATCGCCATGATATCCACCTGGAACACGCTACAATGATTTGGACGACGGAACGCTAGGCTGAGGTTAAGCTTGTCGGAGAAAATACCACCACCCGGTAGTTTTTGAGCCGTCGGTGTAGAAGTCTTTTGAGAAAACATCGTCCCAGAATGACCTGAGAGGGATGGTTATCTCGAAGTTCTTGTCAAAACTTAGCTTGGGTGTGGTGTAGCCTATGTTTCTGGGAGAAATATTGACATTTTTCTAAATGGAGACGTGACCAAAATGTTTACTAGACCACTGTGAGGTTGCTTTGAGGCGCGGATAGCTGATCTAGCTGCTTTTTGTCTGCTGAAAGTGTCGAGGAGTGATAGATGAAACAAACTGTCCAGTGCTGCAGATTGCTATTTTCACAACAATGAAAGGGTAATCACAATGGACCTTCAGGTCTCCAAGTGAAAGTGACGCGGCCTATCTATCACACACCCTTCGAAACCTAACCTAACCTTACCTTCTTGATCGAATATGCCCTTATCTCTCCAAATCGATATCTATCACCTTTTCATAAATTTCTAGGTCTGCAGTATTACAGGATGACGATGGGGAACTATATTAAGGTTGGTAAAGACGTCACTCAAAACCTTTGATGTCCAGAAGGGACTTACACAACATAAGTCGCTATGCGATTTCTTCAACATCTTTTTGAAAGACTTGGACAAAACTCACACACCAATATGAGACATACAACCTTTTAAAAGTCTGTCTAAGCATATCCACCTCAGTGAAAAAAAAAATATCGCCCCATCCGCCTCAATGAATAATTCTTAAAAATATCTCAATTTTACTCGATTGCTACTGCGCAGTAAGTGTGTTGACTATAAGTTAAATTAACTCCAACGGAATAAAAATGTAAATATGAAAGGCATTTCCTTTTCTTAGCATGTTCCGAATGTTCTCTCTTCCCCGCAGATTCGATTAAAATCGAAAATAAAAAGCAAAATTATACACAAAAGGTGCCTTGTTTGTGCCTAAAGTTTTCCAGAATGGAGGTATCATCCTCATTCAGTGTACAAAGCGACATTTTTACAAAAAATTACTAACCATTCAAACCGAACTCCAACTGACTACCAAAACTCAATAGTTTCTCTAGCATCGTTCTGAATTTCACACCATGTCGAACCATTTTGTCCATTCCCGGGGCAATAAAGACCAAACTCAATTCACACAGCAGTCCAATCTAACTACATCCCCAATAATGAGTGTCCACACTACGACTCACGGGTTTCCGAAATCAAATGTCGCATCGGCCTCGAAACAAATCGAAAATGTCCGCGATAACCATATTAGAGCCATCCAACCCCGTGGCGGATTTACCAGTGTTAAATCAAGCAGACCGAACCCTACATATATCCGATGAATTTTTGGGGGGAATTTTTCCTTCATGGCCCATTAAATCTGCTCCATGATGTAATTTTAGTTCCGTTCGGCGGCTGCGAGAAGGGAGCGCGAGGATGTTTCGGTCACGGGACGAAAATTGACATCGCCGGATACCAATTTGAGCCCTACAGGGGAGATAAGTCTGTTATGAAGTTCTACAGAAAACCAACGCCTCGGTTTTGGGGTTGTTTTTTTGGATCCACATGCATTTATCTGGACCATCACTTTGACAGAGGCCTGGAAATATGTACCATGTGGTGTATGAGTACATATGGACAAAAGACTATGAAGATGTCGTAAAGTTTAGTGGTGCGATGGAGAATAGCGGGAGAGTGTGTATTTTTAACGCTGCATTAAATTGGAAAGCAGATGAAATGGAGACGCGCTATAAACTATGAAGAGGTCTAGTTTATATCAAGGGATAGTTGTTCATTTATTGGATAATTATTGAAGAGGGGGGTTTATAAAAAGTTTTGGTTTTTGAAGCGCGCTGGGTTTTGCCGTGGCATGTGTGTAAGCTTTATAGGGATTCATGGGATTCGAGGAGTAATGATTTTGGTTTAAAGTTGAAAAGGAATAGTAGATGGGTAGGTTAGGTGGGATGCCTCTTAAGATACAGACACATTTAGTCCGTTGTACATAGGTCGCTTGTGATACTACCGCAGCATACCACTGACCTTAGTGTCAGCTTTATCGATTAGAATTAGAGTATGAAAAAATAGGGCACCTACCTACATATGTATGTATGTACAGGGTTTTGCAATAAGAGCGCTACAAAAGTTTTTTTAAATAAAACAAAAACGGTTTTGGATATCAATGAAATTCTTTATTCCTGTGAAAGTACGTTCGATGCCATTATGTATGGAACTCGATTTCTTTTGCATGGCCACCACGGGCACGCTTGTAGAAGTCCAGACGCTGAACCCAATTTTCGACGGTTTCCAAGCATAAATCGGCCGATACTGCTGCAATTTCACGTTCGATATTCGTACGAAGTTCATCAATCGTCGCTAGCTTATTGGCATAGACCATAGACTTGACGTAGCCCCACAGGAAATAGTCTAACGGCGTCAAATCGCACGACCGAGGCGGCCAAGCGACTGGACCATTTCGTGAGATAACACGTTCTCCAAACTTGGTTTCCAATAAATTGATTGTGACATTCGCTGTGTGGCTTGTGGCGTCGTCCTGTTGGAACCACATGTCCTCCAAGTCCATATCATCCAATTGGGGCCAAAAATATTCGGTTATCATTGAACGGTAGCGATCCCCATTCACAGTAACGTGCCGGTCTTGATCATCACGGAAGAAGTACGGCCCAATGACGCCGCCGGCCCATAAACCACACCAAACCGTAATTTTTTCGGGATGCAATGATGACTCATGGAATACGTGTGGATTGCTGCCTGACCAATACCGCATATTTTGTTTATTGACGAAGCCATCCAGCCAGAAATGAGCCTCATCATTGAAGATGATTTTTCGATGAAAATCCGAATCATTTTCAAGTTGTTGCTCAGCCCAATTCACGAACATACGACGCTTCTGGTGGTCAAGCGGCTTCAGTTCTTGCGTCAATTTAATCTTGTAAGGATGTAGGCCAAGATCTTTTCGCAAAATTCGCCACAACGACGTCACAGAGATCCCCAACGCTTGAGAACGACGTGTGAGAGACACATTCGGGCTTTCTGCAACTGAAGCCTCAGCGGCAGCAATATTCTCGACACTACGGGCACTTCTTTGTCTCACTGGCACGGGAACATTTTGTACTGTGCCTGTGGATTCAAATTTTTCCACTAGACGCTCAATTGTTGATCTGCTAGGACGATTATGACGACCATAAATTGGACGTAGCGCTCTTAACGTTGAGGCCACTGACTCCGAATTTCGGTAGTAAATTTTAATAATTTCGACTCGTTGTTGGCTCGTATATCTTTCCATCATGAAATAGCAAACCTTACTGAAGAGAAATTTCAAAAAACCGCAAGAAAAATATGGCGTCGTTTGCTGTCCCTGTCGCTCTACTTTTGTAGCGTCCCTATTGCAAAACCCTTTATATGTACGTGAAATAATTTTCTTTTTGAGCAAATGGAAAATTGAATGCAATGGACAAGACTCCTCTCCCCGTACCATACGCCGTCTTGCCTCGTCCGCCATTGACCAAATTGTTAAGATTCCCTGAGGCTCTATACTGCCTTTGCTGCAATTTGATTTAATGGAAGTAAATAGAGATGCGAAGAACTTGCAAGCAGGCTGTTACACCAGCTAAGGAGCAGTCTTAGAAGAAAGTTTATTGTCATCGAAGGAGTTAAATGCAAGGCTCTTTCCGATGAGAAGAACATCTTGACCAAATCGGGCGAGCACTTTCCGGAGCTGCCCAATTCTAAACAGGGCACTGAAGATGGCAGACCCATAGTTTTAAGTAGAGCGAAGAACAGTCCCACCACAGAGGAGGTGACTTAAACGATGAAAGCGCTAAAAGTAGGCGAATCTGCTGGTTTGGATAAAATCCAGCCAGAAATACTCAAGGTATTGGGGAAAGAGGGAGTGGAATGGCTCTCTCGTGTCACTTAAGTGGCCTGGGAACGCGATGAAACATCTAGCGACTGGCAAACTGGGGTAATTGTTCCTCTTTTAAGAATATGGATACATATCTGAGTATATGCTAAGGTGTTGGAAGTGCGTTCTAGAGCTGTAGTCGACTCTAGGTTGAGCAATGGACAGTGCGGCTTTCATACAGGTGGAAGCACAACCGACCAGCTATTCACTCTTAAAATGATACTAAAGAAGGGCTGGGACTGAGTATGCCAAACCCATCTACAGATGTTTTGTGGATTTGGAGCTGGGTTCGGGTGGACGGCGTTAAATCGACACCTTTCGCTGTGGGCGTTGGACTTCGCCAGGGGTTTGCTGTTGCGTTTTGTCACATCTCCTCTCCTTTGTGTGTATGGATAGGATGTTACAGAGCAGATGTGACGAGGAACGGTTCGAATTAGGAGAGTTAAAGATAAATCATCTGCTTTTCGCTGAACTTCAGCGCGTACTTAACAGGTCCGTCGCAGTCTGTGTTAAAACTGGGATGAAGGTAAACGTGAACAAACCAGAGGTTATGGTAATTTCCCGAATGCCTGTTCAATTCACTCTGAATTTAAGTGAAGTCTCATTAAAACAAGTGGAGAAGTTTAAGTATCTCGGGGTCCTATCGAGGAGTAATCGAAGGAGCAATACTAGGTGCTCCTGTAGGATTGGTCACCTATCACCATGGCCATGAGGTTTGGGTAATGACCGAAAGAATAACATGGCGGATATAAACTGCTGAAATGAGATTTCTTCGTCATATTGCTGAAGTGACTCGTCGAGATCGGGTTAGGAACACCAGAATACGCGAGGTACTCAATGTCACATCGATGGTTTGGGCACGTTAAACGCTTGCGCCCAACTCAGCTTAAAAGATATGCCATGGAATCCATGCCATCAGGTGGGCGTCACCTGGGTAGGTCCAGTATGTGATGGTTGGATCAAGTCCGAAAACTCACCTCTACCCGTATAGGGATCGCCCCAGATGATTTAGAGTTAATGGCGAAATATCGGGAGATGTGGAAGATCCACTTAAGCACCCTTAACCCACGACCATCATAGGGAATAAGCGAGCCATTGGAAAATGATTATGATGATGAGATTACCTATGTAGAGTCCCCTACAGGAGACTCACTTATGCTCTAGACCTATTTTGATACCTAGGGAATTCCTTATTATGAAGAATTGCGTTTTCAGAACTACATGGAAGGAGAAGGGATTTTAAGTGAAGACTTGGCTTAGGTCACTACTATTATTGAAGCAAAAATGACATAGAAGCCTGCGAGAAAGCTCTGGACAGTGGCAGAGAAAGTTACTAGTGGTTTTAGTTGTCATTTACTTACCAATGATACCAATCAGAACCAAGTGGAGCAAAATTTCCAGAGTAGCGGTGAGAGTTGTTCTTAAATCACCCATTCTAGAGATGTAGGTTAGCATCTGGTCTCATCCCAGTGTTGCTTCTCCTGTTCAGTGCCAGCCCCCAGTCTATTACTCTGAAAATCAGGATGGGCTTCATTATTGCTATCTGATGTACTGCTTTAGGCTGTCGGTACCATTAAAGTCATAACACAGGATTCAATTACAACTGAAGTCTTCAAGGCACGGTCCTAAATATTCAGTTTGGCAGAAATGAACCCTATAAGTCTGGCATGTTCTGCGAACTGGAAAGATATACATATGTATGTACCTATATACATAGCAATTTCTTGCGAATAACGAGGGCGTAGGATCGAAGGGTTATATTAGGTAGTAAAAGGAGGCCGACAAGAAGCTAGTGTAGGGCCGACTGCAGGTAGTTCGTTGGTTGGAATCAGAATCTTGGCCATTTAAACTTCACTGTCCGGTATCCATAGCAAGAGTGAAGGGATCATCCCTCGAGATAAAGACATGTGTTTGTTTGCCTTCGCATTCTAAGCTTATGTGTCTCATTTTGAGCATCTATTCCACCCAAAGCATAGAGTTTGCTTTCGATTTTTCATTATTGGAAGCCTCTTTTATGTCTAGAAAGACCGCTAGCGTGAACTTTTTATAGTTGAACGATTAATCGATTGTTGCTTCCATATCATGCAGAGCTACATCTACAAATCGGCCTTTTTCTTTAGCAGTGTTGATCATGCTCCCCTGCTCTGTGTTTTCCGAAGGAAAGAAGTTAGTGTCATGAGCCAGAAACTTTTAAACCCCCTATGGCTGGGTTTGTCCGCTTCGGATATGAAGTAAGCATAAATCAATAATTCTTCGAAAAAATACGTATGTTTTATCCTGGAGCTTAATTTTTTCAAAGAAACGACAATTAATACTAACTGAACTCTCTTGATGAACTTCTTGATATGCCGAGGGAGTCGAAATATATGTAGGTTTAATTTTTGATGCGCAGGTAGGTGTGAAAATCCTTTATGTATACTCTTCGCTCCTTGAAATTAGTTATACCCGACTTCATCCTCCTGCATGTTTACGTGCTTAAAAAAACATCTCCTCCTTGCTCTGTGTCCTGTTCCTTCGCAGGCGCAGCTGGTAGTTTCTTTGCTTCTCGCTGCTCTTTCCTCTCTTAGGTGTTGCTGCATTCAGTTTGTGATAACTTCACTTGAAGTCTCCCAACCTTAGCACGTTGCCAGCATAAATGTGATCAGGCATTTTCGGGTCAATTGGCCTTCAATTTCTCTCTCTAGGATGGTTCCAGCATGTGTATTGTTTTGGCATTCCATCAGCACATGCTCGGCGTTCTAGGGTTTCCCTTCACAATGCTGGTAAAATGGGTCATCCACATGCTTGTACTTGTAATCATACTCCGGAAAGCCTCCATGCCTTGATAGGAATTGTGTTGAGTAGTAGTTTACCTCTTCAATGTTGAGGATCAGTTTATATGTCCATCGCCCCTTCGATTTGATGTTACACTTATGTTGCCATTCTGCTTTCATAGCTTCCATGATTGTTCCTCTGCCGTCCGGCTTGTTTTAACGAAGTGTCACAGCCTTCCTCACTTCTAGATCATGGGCATACGGCCTGAGACTAAAACATCCGCTGACACAGTTCTGAAGACGCTGCATACCCTTAGGGATATAATTCTGTGTTCATTCAGTTCATCTTTCTGATGTACGACTTATGGTGCGTCGCAGACAAGAGCACTGACTTGCTCATGGTCGTCACTCTAAATGTATATGCCGTATACTGTATATTAGCTTGAGTTTGGTAATCTAACTTCCGAGTTTTCATAAGAATTATACCTACCAGCACAAACACAGTTATTTTCACAAGCTTTTTCTATTTCTTACACCATTCTATTAATTCACATTATTTCCACAACCCCACCTGGAATGTTTAATGCTGTTTCCATCCCAATCCGTATGCATTTCATTTGACAAAATTAGCTCTCGGCACAATTGTCCTACATGCGATAACACTAGTCACACATTAACTACCAATTATGGACTATAAAACTGTCCCATCTGAGGATGGATATTTTTTTCGAGTCCACGTCCCCAAAGCCCATTTGACAAAATTGTTCATCGTCGAGCATTTTGAAACATATTTTAACGACACTACCTGCAATAGATTATATTGCTAAAAATGTGCGATTTAAAATTCAGCAGAAGCCATTGAACACCTGCGTTTGGATAATTTGCCGACACACATACACACGGTACTCCAGGCATGTACGTCCCAACAGCCGCCTAACGATGCAAAATTGAAATCACTTTACCATAATTCGCCAATAAAAATTCATAGAATTCAATAGCTTAGACGACTATCCCCATGCCATCTCGACTACCTGCGAAGCCACCGACATTCCTTACGATTCAACCGCACTTTCCAGATCCAATAACATGATAGCGTATCCTTTATGACATCGATTGTCGCCAGGAAGGAGAGAAAAACCCACACCCATAAACGAGAGGAAAAACAGAAGAATATCCGAGTGGGGATGTTGGAGTTTTTGTTATTTATAATACTTCAACTATACACCCGGCGGGCGAGGGGTTAGGTGGCGATATTAATATACCTTGGCAAAATGTATCGATTTCCATGACAAATATAAATCCGATTTGTGATAAATGATGCGTTCCACACCTACACACCGTACGCACGAGAGCGAATATCGATGACATCTGCTTGGGGATTTTATGAAAATTTTCGGCCTTGAACGGTAAATTTGCTTGTCGCAATCAAATTGACTTTTGTGACAAGTTTTTTCGGGTTAACCGATGGTTGATGGATACCCTAGTGTCTCGAACGAAAGCCAGAGACTACGGCATATCAATCAGGCAGAGATAAATGAGTTGCTACTTGGTTTTGAAGGATTGTTCAGCATTGAGATTGAAGTAGATTGAGTTATTGAAGTTGATGGAGTGGTTTAAGAATACACCCACGACAACTGCAGACAGGGATATTTGAATTGCGTGTGACAAATGGGGGAATATTTCCTGATTATTGTGTTGAAGGATATTTAAGGGAGCATCGGCAAATTCGATGCATTTTGTGATTGCAGTCATACTCGAAATAAATGTTTATTGTGTTGTGTCCTTTTGAATAAGTCATTGGCGATGGGGCTTAATTCATTACGTTTACTGAAAGCAATCAACCGCATCAATGTTGGAATAATGCCAAAGCCTGGTGGCACTTTTGTTTAAATGATTTCGGCTTTGGTTTATGCAGGAGCATATATTTTTTCAATTTTTGTGGTGTAAACGAGTGAATTTTTATTTATGCAAAATGCATTGGAAAAATGGCACGTATACGCCTCAGTGAAATATTGAATTTAATCACGAGACAAACAAAATGTTTTATAAAATGCAATTGAAACCAAGCAAAGGGATGGTGTGAAGCCTCAGCACATTGAGTCACAGTACACTTGCAGTAAAAAGTTGTGGTTATCAGTCCATCTTTAATCTCCACCGCCCCATTCTTTGTTTGTTTAGATCGGCCTTGATGGACGAGTTCAGATCATTTAAATCATTAAAGAAATATTCGCCTAAGGTAATATTTGCCCTTTTGTTTTCAAGGACAGAGAAAGTGTATAGTAGACTTTTCCACCTCCTCTCGAAATCGTTGCATGCTAGGATGCAGTACCAGGTGAGGATGTTGATCAGCTTCGAATGTTGGTCTCTTTTAAAATTTAATAACTTTTTGAAGTTTTCAGATACAGGACAGGCCAGATCAGCCTGTCGTCATTGCAAAAATCGAGATGTTGCCATCTACGGTTTAGTTTTGACAGATCATCAGGTGTTTTACAAACTACATACGTACTTTAACATGCAATGACCAGGGATCCAACAGAGCATGACGTTGTACTGATTACCGATCTCGTTTAACCAACAAGCATTCTAAAATTCATTACGAATTCGCATGCGCTCAGGGATGCCACACAACCCCCATATAATAAACATAGAACCTTTTATATCTGTTTGCTACTCTTCACACTGAATACTGTGGTGGAGCAGCGCAAATAATGACATCTACATTAAGTATTAACAAGCTAACGAGTTTATCAGCCTTACAGTTCCCTGAAATATTCCGATGACAGGGTTCCATCAAATGTGAATGTTAAATTGATCTTTTACTGACTCCAGGGATTGAATAGCAGCCCGGCTTTCGCTAAAAATAGTACTTACGTTCCAGGATGCCTGGTTGTACTTCAACCAGGATAAGGGCTAAGCTCAAGGTAAGCATTTCGAAGAAAATTCCCCCTTCCACTCCGACCTCGATTTTGGAACTACTCCCACCTCGAATTGAAAAACTATTTTGAAGAAGTTGACCAAGGATGCTCGGACATTTACTAAGTGACAGTAATCGGAATATCATCTGCGTAGGCAATCACTACGCATAGTCAGCAAGATTCATTAAAGTTTTTGAGGTCACCTCTTCAAGACGAGGTCATGCCAAAACTCTGAACACCACTAAATATTTTACAAAGAATCAGGGTCTTTGGATAGTACTCAACTTATCCGCTGCACAGTTAATCGTAAGCCAAATGTGAACAAACGAAGCTATAAAGTCGAAGTAGACTATCATAAATCATCCAGTGCAAGAGCACAAGTAAGTGGAACAACCCCCATTTACATGGAAAACTTTTCCCGTATGTGCTTAAATGTTTAAAAAGTAATTTGCACCACTAACGGCAACAGTGATCTCCTCTGTGTAATCGTTATTTCCAAAAAGTTGCTCCACACCAAATTTAAGGTGATTATCCTTCTGTTAACGATACTTTTGTGAAGCACCTTCCTTCTGAAAAGGAAGGGAGCACTTTTTTCGTCCCGAAATTGTGTCTCTCTCGTGGGTGATAAACAGGACAATGGGTAGTTAAAATTCGAATGTTTTTCTGTTGAATTTGGGGATGAGAATAGGTTAATGCACAGGTTAAGTTGCACTTTTTGTACAGATGCGTCCTGGACGGGGGAAAATGACAATCTATTCAGAGGTTGTTGCTCGACTTTTTGCTAGGACAACATATGTCATCCTTGATCTGTGTCTTCAGTTCTATGGAACCAACAATGATTTGGAATAGACACTCCGTCCGGCCTGACAAACTATATTTAGTTCAGACAAGTGAGGCAATAAATTGCAAGGACATGTCATATAAATTCATGTAAGCATCCGCAAATAAAAACAACAAAACAAAAGGGAAACGTATTCATTAACACACACTGTGGAGGACATTTTCATTCAAAGAATTTTTGTGTCCCAAAATATATTCATTTCACTTGTGACTGACGCTATATATCCATTCTATGAGCATACATACACATATTTGACCAAAGCTGAAAGTTATCCTTGTGAAGGATATAAATCCTGTGTCGGACGATATAAGCAAGTGAAAGAATTATGCGAATTCTTTTTCTGCTTTGTTACGGCAAAGATTTATTGACGGCTGAGGGACGACTGAGACTGTCCCGTAGGCGGAATATGGCACCAAAACAGTGGATTTCTTTAAATGGCTTTTTTTCGTGCCGAAATAACTTCTGGTGACAGAAGGACAAAAGGCAGAGATTGGGAATATGAATAAAGTCCAGAAATGTGTGGCAATTGGTGGTGATGTGATTTGTGAAAGAAAAACGTTGTCTCTTTGGGAAAAAATTGTAGGTTTGAGTAAAGGCATAGACTACTTCAATTTCTGTCTTCTAAGGCGTTGAAAGGCAAGGATAATGATTTTCACCTTGGCATTGCTCGTAGATTCTCTAGAAAATCGTTGTCTGTGGGGTTAATTTTGAGGACTATTTCAAATTATCAGATCCAGCCAGTAAAGGTCAGCACACAGGTTCATTCTGAAATTTCATTCTCTAAAACTCGTCGAAGAGCAATTTGCCTAATAGTCTCTGGCTAAACGGGCTAGTACTCCTGTGCAGGTACAGGAGTAGTAAACGATGTTTTGCTTGATCTCATCCATATAACTTCGACAGTGTGTATTGAAGACGATGCCAAGGTACTCTCTAGAGGGCAGCGGTCGAGATCCCCAGAACCATGACTATAGCTATCCACGAGTTAACCAGTTTAAACGTTTGAGTCGTATTGTAGGAGGTCCACAGCTTTCTGACTGTGCCACAATTTTATAAACTCTATCATCTAACATCGTCCTATAAAAAAATGTTTACGAAAATATTAACCTTCACTGTGCCCAGCGAAATGTGAACTACTAGGCAACAAGTCCATAAAGGGAAGGCCCTCGTATTCGTATAGTCAGTTCGTAGACCCACTCATCCCACCTCTATGACCATGTACTTCAAAAAGAGTGATCTGGACAAGTCAACTGGCCGAACACCTTCCACCAACACTGTTCTACCAATTTGGAAGATGAGGAAGCTGAATCTAAAGCTCCAAGCTCCTAGATTATCAGAAATTGTGTTTGAAAGACGCCGGATTAATACGAAGGTCTATAATGTAAAAAAAGTAGCTGACTCGACAGCCCGACATGCACCAAAACCTGGGGCCGAATTACCACACTCGTTAACGTGTAACTCGTCATCGAAATGTGAGGATTTTGCATTACCGCTCCCAATGAAGTTTATCAATAATTTGTATTTCCCAAATAAGACAAGATGGTCGCAAGATATAGATCATAGGGGACCCGAATATGGCGAGACGCCACCAGATGTACAGTGCACATGGAAATGATTATTCCCAAAGATTCAAAACTGGAGAATCATCGCAGACTGCACAGGCAGTGACCACCTAGAAAGTGGCGCAAAAGTCATCACCTTATCGGAAGATGCTACAATATGATTTTTGCAAATGGCGGCAAACTTCAATTCTACTTTGAAATTTGTGAAGTCAACAGATACAAAACACACGTCAGCAAGACATGAATCGCTATACTCCTTAAGATCACGGAGTACTCGTGAATATGTTTTTAAGGAATAATTCGTCAGTGATTTTGGCGCAACGTGAATGTAGGCGCAGATTTTTCTACTCCAACTGGTCAAACACGAAGGCGTTAAGCCGCTCGCCTCGAAGAAACTGGAACAACAGGTGACAGAAGAGGCGCCAGAAGGCCTCGTAGTGCTCGTTCCAACGAGAATATCGCCGCTGTGGTTGAAGATGTCGCGGATGAGCCGTAAATATCGACCAGACGATACAGAACAATGATCAACGAATTTTAATTACCACAGAATGATAAATTGGGACTGGAGGACATGTGGTTCCAACATGTCCGGGTCGACTAATCTCTTGTTTTGGGGATTTGCACTGGCCGGCAAGATCGCCTGATTTAATCGTTCCAGAATTCTTTTTGTAGGATTTTTTGAAGTCACGAGTCTATGTCAACAAGCCTCAGACTCTTGAAGCCATCAAAGAGAATCTCCGTCAAGAATACGAGAACCTATCACCGGATGTTCTGGGAAGAGTGATGGAAAATGACATAAATCGGGCCCGAACCGTCATCAATTTTGGCGGCGGCCATTTTGCCGATATCATTTTCTCTTTTGCGCCACCTTGTATATATTGTACAAAAGAAGTGAAGCGTCCCTTACAAAACCCAGAAAAAAGCTCTGAGGTAGAATATTGGCAGTCGGGCGCACCTAGATCATAGATTAGTCCTTTTTGATACCACTTGAGCAGGCCTGAGTGCCATCTCCACTGTAAGAAACCTTGGAATGTCTGTGGATGAAATAGGTGTATGACAGACCTTAGAGTAGCTGGTAGGAAGTGGTAGGGGAACAGAGTGATTGAGTCAATCCAATCCTAGCGCGGTACTCTCCGATTTGGACTCGCAAATAAAAAAAATGCTTGCACTGAGAAGAGGGTGCCTACATCTTAGGCGCAACACCATCACCATTGGAAAGGGAACACACGCAGTAACCTCAGACGTACTAGTAGCTACGTGAGGGCCATAAACAAAAGCAAAAAATGATTCTACTTGACATCAGAAGTTGTCAGTGAATATAAAGTCGTAATGAACAGCAAGGAGCACTGAAAGTGGATAAAATAATTCCGTCATTTTCGACTCATCCAGTTGGGCTCATGGACATATTTCTTGCACATCAGTTAGATGTTCCAATATTCAGAGAAGAGGAATTGACACTACAGAACATAAAAAGGCTCAGACTTGCCCTCATCTGTATCTGTTACGGAATCTGTCAAACAACCTCCTTAGAAACGTGATTTTCTACAAGAGCTTCCAGGTATTTGCTACTTATCAGTGAGGAAAAATGAAAACCGGACTCCATATCAGTGAACAGACTTCTGTATGCTGGAAATTTCATAAAATCATGACGAAGACATTTAAGTTGAACTGAAACAGTTGAAATATGTACATATGTCCAGCGCTCGGTTTAAGTGAATTCCGTCAGGGGTATGACACACCAGGTGTGTGTAACAACATCCGGGTGATGCAACACACAAACTTTGTCTCCATTATAGGATCAAAAGACTTCCTTGGTACTGAATCCAGAATATCCTCAGGCTTAACCAGAGCAGCATATACACTCTCAGCCTTATATAAGAGCATCTTACGAGCATCATTACGAGCGTATGACGACGTCCAGAAAAGTAAGCACGCAATTTGTTTTATCTTATACAAGTTGATTCATGCTTAAGTATCTCGAAGCCCAACATTCCTAAAAACACGTTCATCACACCACAAACCGTGGAAGAACCCGCAACCAGATTCTTGATGCATACTTCCTTTCGAGTCCGTACCAATGGTGAACAAATATTGATCAAAATGCAAGTCATTCATACTTCGACATTGCTGCCATACCAACCCGAATTCTCGTTGTTAAATTTTCAAAAATTCGAATAACACAATTTTCGTTCCAATACCACCGCCAACTATCACTCGAAGACAAAACAAACACTCCCACTCCCACACAAAACTCTCCAAATCAAGAAATTTCAATTAAATCCTGCCGCACAGGAACATTTGGCTCTCGGAATTCAGTTCGGAAAAAAAAAAATTTAAGGAAAATTCATTTTCGAAAATTTCCCAAACCGTAGCACACCGCACAAACGTCTGAAACTAATAACTTTGAGGGATCCGTTGTTTATTCATTAGATTTCTGGGATTTTCAATGATATTCATGGCCCATAACTGAAAAGGGGCCAGTGCTGGTGCCTGTACCACTGCCAAGACGTGTAATGGGTTCAGTATCCGACAAAGTTTCCACCGCCGGGGTTGGGGGTAGCAAAAGGCCAGAAAACATTTCAATATTTATCCGAAGAAATACTTTAGTCGTCCTTCGAGGAGCAGCCGCTGCCAATGTTGTCCCGTAAATATATAGACACCCTAATGGCCTACTCGGGAATGGTTGGGTAAGAGTGGAATATAATATTCTGGCGAGCCATCACCGCGCCCCCCGCATCCAAAGGGT
Organism: Matsumyia berberina; assembly: GCA_917880715.2. Taxonomy (NCBI): domain Eukaryota; kingdom Metazoa; phylum Arthropoda; class Insecta; order Diptera; family Syrphidae; genus Matsumyia; species Matsumyia berberina. The sequence goes on along the minus strand of OU862871.1, from coordinate 130,460,582 downwards.
GGGCGGCCACTTTGAGCGTCCAAATGGTATTCATTTGCACATTGTTGGCGAGAGCCCAACAATCGAGGTAAATATTAACATAACTGTTATCTGTGTTCACATTAAAGTCAAAAAGTAGCATCCGGCCGGGAGGTGTTCCCTGGCAGCGCCGGGCTTCTACTATTAATTAGTTCGTGAACAAGAGCCACCGGTTGTGGTTCCGAGGCGGTGCAATACATCCGGTTTTATTTTTGAAATGAAATTTAATAGGATTTTACTGAAATGGAAGCGGTTCCGGTCTGTTGGGGTGACCTGTCATTTAACCAGAAATGAACATGATCCAGATTAAAGGTCATCGAATTGGTGTAATGCCACACATGATTACTTCAATGGTTTACATGACCGGGTGTTAAGGGGTTTTGATTTCAAATGTATCGCACGTGTACAGCGTGCTTTGGGGTTCAATTGGTGGTTTGCATCGATTTTAATGGGTTTTGTGCATGGCAGGCAGCTTATAGAATTGTAGCTCTCTCCCAATGAAGATGAAGAACTTTAAGTTGACCTCCCTTTATAGGCCAAGCTGGGAGGATAGTGATATCGTAAAAAACTCAAAATCTAGACAAATTTTGATACAGGAATAGATTTACCGGCCATTATCGTGTGTGGAACCTTTTTTTGAAGAAAAAATACTTGATTCTCTCTGAGGGGTGACCAAGTTCTCCCGGGGTATCGGACTTAAACCGACTAAATCTTTTACATCTTCTGACAATCCATCCACGGAACTGTGGTGATGCCACTTTTCATAGCCTCTTTGGGACTCCAAACTTCTCCGGCCTTGACGGATCTATGTCCTGGTCTCAGTTCTTCACCTTCAGCAGTTCCTCGATGTTAGCAGTATATTCAATTCGTCTTGTAAACATTACCGCGCTGATATTCTACGTTGTGATTTCACCTATGTACCTCCTTTTCGGTCTTTGTCTCTTTGCAATCCATCTGGTCCATTCGAGTTTTGGCGGTGTCTTGAGTCGATTAGCCCTACTGTCATAAACAATTGTTCCTATTCTGTGTAAGTAATCGTTGAAGCACTGGTGTCCGGTATGTCGGTGAACTGTACCTCAAAGATAGTGGAGATCTGCATACCAGCGTTCTAGTATAAACTTTATAGGTTCACTTTGTTGTTCCTCTGTCTGTCTGCCTCTCAACACCCTTGTCTCAAGAACAGTTGGAGGCTCCAAATTAAGATCAATACCAAATACTGTGTCGAATTATTGCATCACGTTCGGAACCCTCAGGTCGCATGGCCTTGTCCGTCGATTTTCTAGTTAATGTTTACACATTAATTCTCATGAGTACTGCACTTATACCCTTTATTTAAGACTTGAAGGCTTCTAAGCCCTTTTATGAGAAAACTCAGTGAAGCATCAACTCATTTTGTAAATGCACGTCCACTCCTTTAGAATAAACGATCACTCCAGTGTCTTTCAGACCGAAATCACAGCCATCGTCGAGGCTTCGAAAACTGTCTGCTAGAAGAACAATTACGATCTACATCAGCAGCCAGGCAGCCGTTAAGGCTCTGAAGTACGCGATAACTAGATCGAGGCTTGTAGGAATCTGGAAAAGCATCTAGACGAGATATCGAGAGTCAACACGGTGACCTTATGTTGGGTACCAAGGCATATGAATATCCCAGGTAACGCAAGGGTTGAAAAATTTGCACATGCGGGAGCAGAGCTGCATTCCTCACTTGCTCTCTATACGAGGCCATGAGTCTAGCTTATACACGTTGGATCCAGCTAGACAAATCTGCAACGGCTAGAAACTTATGAACGGGTTGTAATGAGAAAATATCTCTGTCTCTGGTTAAACTAAATCGTCGCGAAGGAAGGATAGTCACCGGCATGATTACTGGATACTGCGCCATTGGTATTCATGCGGACCATCACAACGACGGTATACATCACAACGACTATTGCAGAAGTTGCAGGGACGGGGATGGATACAAATCTGTCCGTCAGCTGCTTTGTGAATGTCCTGCCCTCGCCGGTAAACAAAAGGAGGACTCTTGACAGTTACTTCTTCATGGAACTGGAGAACCTTCGTGACATCGAGCTGAGGGTCCTCCTGAGATTCATATCCTTGTCTGAGTGGTTTTAAATCAGCGGCTCCCCCTTCTCTTCACAGGTTCCCGAGGTAAAATTAGAAGACGGGCACAATGGACATTATTGCTGGTCTAAGTGAGCAGTGGCGAACATCACAAAGCACTCATTTACCTAACCTAAATGCATGTCAAGAACATGTTAAATCTCGTGGGATTTTGGTTGACCGACTCATTGCTCGTTCTATGAAAAAATGTTAGGGAAACTTTTTGTCCAAAGTCCAAAACTGGCCGCCGTGTTGGTTCCTTTCGGATGCTTCTTCCTTAGACCAACCTGCAGCAGATTCCCCATGTCAAACTTTTCAGATATTTATCTGTCATAAAGTAATTTCGTTGTCTCACAAACCTCGCAGTGATTAGGACTCTTAGAAGTAATAAGAGCTATGTATGAGATAAGCACTCCAAATAGGGTTAGAAGTTATGCTAAATTTTCTCCCATTAGACCACTACGTGAAGAACACAGCAGCAAAAGGAGTACGCAGACTGAGAGGGTCAACCTCATGGAAGCACAGCTTCACGGTTCCATACATCATCTATACGAACATGTTGATATCCAAAGGAAAAAAAAACCTTTATCACACCATATTTAGACTTTAGGAAAAATTACTCCACCCTTATACAGAGCAGATAAGATTGGGAAGCTAACACTCTAACGGGAGAATAAGTACAAGCAATGGAAATCTACACTGATGGTTTCAAGATGGAGAAAGGTAGTGTAGCAGGGGTGTACAGTAGTTCGCTAAATATAAACGATTCATACAGACTCCCGGACGACTATAGTGTCTTCCAAACTCAAATCCTTGCCATTGTAGAGCAACAAGGACAATAGGTACTAGGAGACTGAGCCCATCTAAGATCACCATTTTCGTCGACAGTCAAGCATCTATCAAGAGAATGCCAGCACCAAATCTAAGGCAATGTCCAACTGTCGCGAAACTCCTAAACAAAACAGGCTTCATCCAAGAGTACAATATCAGCCACATCGAAGTTGACGGAAAAGCGGAAAAACTGGCTCGGTGAGGATACGCCTTAGAAAGTGAGCCCATGAACACATCGAAAAACATCCCTATCGGTGTATTGAAAGATAACGTCGACCATGAGATGAGAGAAATAATCAACACCTCTTGGTATTACAGAGGCGACTGCATTATATCCCGCAGCTTATGGCAGAGAATCGACAAGAGCAAGACAAAATGTGTCCTGGCTATGAATAGAAAAGATACTCGTGCCCTAATAGGTGTACTGACGGGACATTGTCCCATAGCTACCATGGCCAGCAGACTCAGGATAAACTCCTCAGATTACTGCAGATGCTATCAGGATGCGGAAGAGACGGAGACCATCAAGCCCTTACTCTGCGAGTGTCCCAATTTTCAAAAACGCTGACTCCGACACTTGAGAAACAGGCTGTTTGGAGAACTGGGAATTATAACAGAAGTACCAAAAGCGAACATACATACTACACTTTATGAAGAGAACAGATTGGTTTTGCGATGGACCACTCATCTAGAGCCCAAGGTTGGAACATGGACCACAACATAAAGGGAAACACAATGGACCAGTAGGCCCTCTGGATGCAACTGGGCACCTTCCCAGTTAGTTGATCTTCTTGGAAGATATCCAACAAACTCTGTGGTTTTATTCATAGGAGACGATATCGTGCGTTGCAGTGTCAATTATAAGCTTATTAAGGGAAGTTCATTACCGACGTCTGTCGATGTCTCTTACCCTTTTTATCTCGTTTTCAGGACTACATTTTTCCATGAGATATAACCTGGTATCATTAAAACGAGGAAAGACTGACACAAACTGAATAAAATTATTTGACATCAGTTAAATTAGACACACACTCGTACGATAATCATCAACAGTGTCAGGTCAATTCCTTACTTCCTTTCAAAACATACCCACCTACTTCGTCGTCTTACATGAAAATTACGACCAATTCATCAGACTTTAACCAGACCCTCTGCACTATCTAATTTGATTAATATCTACCGCAAGTCTGCAAGACAAACTAACCCCAGAAATTACTAGAAATGTGATTCACCCATTAATTACTTTGCTTGTTATCATAATATCGCATTACATTGCGCGATAACATTACCATTCACCGGGGCCCACTCCAGGCAACCTCTTAAACCCGGTTAACCAGCCACGAAGAGAAAAACAAGACGGAATTCCTTGAATCAATTAAATCGTTAAGAGGCAGCCCCGACTGTTGGCTGTTAGCTGTCGGCTGTCGGCAGGCAGACGCTGTTTATGTTGCCAAAGTGTAGTAACGGGTAGTAGCTGGGGTCCTTTGAAGGCTTAACCAGAGAAAACAGATTAATTTGGCAAACAAAACCTCGTGCTAATGAGATACCAATTACGATTGTAATCGGGTATTAAGATTCTCATTTCTGGCTGAGTGGGCGGAGAACGCGAGTAGGTACAAATGAATAGCTGGAAACATGAAAAGCCTCAAGTGGAGTTGGAGATGGAAATGGAGATGGAAATGGAGTCCCTCACAAGCATTTCTCGTACATGGGGACGAGAATTTGATTTGTTTAATTATTCCAATTATCGTGTTGTGTTTATTGAGTAGAAGCAGTGAGTCTTTGCAGGATCAACAGTTGGGGGGAACATCTGCACAAAGTGACAATACAATATCTTGACATTTGTTTCTCGCATGTGTACACTTATGAGTGAGACATATCCTTTCGACAAGGATTAACATATGCGAAGAGTCAACCCATTCAAAAGACAACAATTTAGAATTGATGTGGAAGGAAGAGGAGGACTCCAATTTCAAAGTGCCTTCAGTGGGATGTTCTGTGAGTCAGCGTCAATCGTCGTCGTCGTCAGGAGCAACAGGATGGATGTGTATCGAGTTATGTTCGGTTTAATTGCGTGTATATGCACGTGAGTGATGTTTTGATTGTAATTGATTTAAGGACTGTCGGGCAGATAGCGTTACAGGGCTTCGGCAGATGAAATTTAATTAATAGAATAAGAAGAGGCGCATTAATTCCGAAGGAGAGATTCCTGTATCAAAGTGCAGCAGGTAATTCCAACATAGCAGGCACGTATTCCAAGTCAAGCTGAAGGGATTCTGTTCTCGAGACTGCTGACTTAATTAAAGCAATAAATGTGTTTTCGAGGAGATATGGAATTTTGCATTTATTGGATTAAGATGCGGACGGCAGCTGTGAATCTCAGACTTCTAATGTTGACAATTAACAATTCATTGGAATCTAATGGACATAAGCCATTTGAGCTGTTTGCAGGCCTTTAGTTTAAACACTCATATTAAACTGAAAATGGATTTTGATTTCTCTGGAGTTGGGTTCATTGAGGCAATTGATGTTTCAACTTTTGTGGAGGTAATTGAATATTAGCAATAGACACAGGAGTTGGGTTATACTAAATGGAGGTTGGCATATTCATCCTGAAAAATTACAGGAAATTTGAGTGAACATCGTTAGGTTGAGGTCACGTTACACTTCCATGTGCACACTGCAACGTCCCTCCCAGGCAGGTTCAAAAATCCTTCTGGCTGGTGTTAATCCGCCCAACTATCATAGTCGTTATCATTCAGCGAAGGCAAGTGAAGACAGCTGTCTAAGAATCACTAAAGCCGAACTGTAGCGCTGTGATAAATACGTGCCTTCCACTGCCTATACTGCACAATCAAAGACCGTCAATTGGGGTAGAAACTGAGAGAGGCTATCATCGTTGAAAGATATGACTAAAAATAAATAAATAGCTGGCGCGACAGCTCGGGATGAGCTTCTCGCAACTATTCATGTTGTGTCCGTTTTTCGCACGAATGAAGGGGACCTACAATTTATTGCCGACTCTGAACGGCGAATTGAGAAGCTATTTCATGAGAGATTATACTCCCAGAGGCTTGACACTCCCCGACGTGAGGTGATGCCGCGAAAAATGTTCGGTGGACATGGCTGGGGCTTGAACCCACGCCGCTTGTACGGCAGTGCAACGCACTAACCACTGAGCCACGGCGATCACGGCAGATATGACAAGGCAAATGATAAAGTCTCATAAAAGTTGGGGCACAATGAGCGAAACTCCGATCATTATAATGAAAAAGCAGCGTCTACAAGACACGACCAGGAGCCAGGCTTAAATTCTCCAGAGTACTCAGCAGATTTTCAAGTGAGCTCACACACAAGTCGAGAAATTCTTCTCTCGGTGAATGAAAATTTCTAAGGTGCCTCAGCTCCCTTCAGCACCTAGCTGGCAACGAGCGTGCTACAAGATAGGCGGTGAGCAGAGGAGAAGCGAAATCTAAATGCTAGTGAGCGAAATGCTGGCATAAGGCAGGATGAATGTGCTGTGAACATCAGAGGTGGAGGAAAAGTAAAGTTTTGTGAGATTGAGTTCTAAGTTGCCACTGAACATGGGGTCATTTTCATCTTCAAAAGACTGTCACCATCCATCTTCCAAAAAAAGGCTCCAGAAACTAGATCTTGATCCACATGCCTACATACATGCTACATACTTATTTCACATTTGTTCCTTCTATGACATTTGCGGCTAAGCTGATTAACTTCTTGACATGTCGCCTATGGACGTTGCTTTGGGAAAGTTGTATGCTTACATAGGTATCTTCGCAGTTTTTGCGACACATTTCCTCAAACTATTGTTGAATGGGTTGTGGCTATTCTTCACGTGTGCCTCAAAAGTCTGTTTCAGAGTCTGTCTTAGACTGAGTACATAGCAATTCCAACTTAGAAAAAAGCGCTCCGAGATTAGACCAGTCTAAACTTTGGAAAGCGAGCTCATATGGACACCCCCAGATATTGATTACATGATTCGGTATCTAGACTTTGTCAAACCCTTCTCCCGTATTTTTCCAAGCATAGAACAATGGGAAAACAAAGAAATTCTTAACGAAACAAAGTCTATTTACACGGATGGCTTCAAGATGGACATAGGCACGGATGCTGGTGTCTTCTCCGAGGAGCTAGGACTCAGCAGCTCAATAAGACTCCCTGACAAGAGTAGTGTTTTCCAGGCAGAGGTTCTAGCACTGACCAGAGCTGCCCAATTGAAGTCAATGCTCACGGTATCACGGGAGGATATCACGATCTTCATAGACAGCCAGGCGGGTTGTAAAGTGTTGCCGCGAAGATCTGAGAGTTCTTGGCACGCAGCAGAACGTAAAACTCTGATGGGTCCCCGGCTACTGTGAGGTGCCAGAAGACGAGATTGTTGACGAACTGGCGAGGAAGGGCTCAGCCCTAGAACCAGGGCCAGCAGACGGTTCAATTAAACCTCCACTTCGTTATCTGAAAGCAATAATAAGGCTAAAATCGTTGACTGTGCCAAATAACAGAGGGACAACACTTACCACCTGCGAAATATCTAGAAGGCTGTGGCCAGAATATAATAAAGGCAGAACGACTAAGCTTCATCATATGGACAGGAAATGCATGTCATTACAGGTAGGATTACTTTGAGGTCACAATATGCTCAGATGCCACGCAAAAAGCTGCACTTCACCGAGGACGACCTATCCCGAGGATGCGGAGACAAGGAGGTGCATGTGGACACAACTCACTTTGTCTATCACTGGGCAGACACCTCTTCGATAACATCGAGGAGCTATCCGATACTTCACTGTCGGATCTACTCAAGTTTGCAAGAATAGGCAAGTGGCTGTTATCAGGTGTATACAAACAAGTAGCTGGTAAAATACATGGGTACCACAACGGGTTTACACAGACCTTAGTGAGACGAAGAGGGTTTGATCATCTTCACCTAATTCCAACTTTCATCTGAGTACCAAATCTTCATTTCAAAATTTGATTAAATACCTGACTTTCATTTATTTGATCAGAAAGACTACTTCTTTGCTGGTAAGGTCTACTACACTATGTATGGCAAGGGTAAAACTTTCTTCACAGTATCAAAGGCATTGTGCGGGTTTTAGTCTGAACAGACATCCTTTTAGGTCACAAAACCCTAGTAGTTTTCGTTTTCGTCGAATACAAACGTTTGCCAACCACACTTTCGACTTAGCTTGAGTTTAGTCCTTTCATAACTAAAGAAGAACCAGGAGCTCGACCAGGGTCCGAACCTTACTCCAATCAGAGAAGATCTACTCCACTTTTAAGAAAGAAAAATCCACTCCGACACTCCGCTTTGCTTAAAATCTACTCCAATTTTTCCACACAGAAAAAATATTTAACTAAATAATGGACTGGCAGCAGGCAGCACTGACCATCTGGAAAATCTGTTTAAAAAAAATCTAAATGGCTGAATGCCTGAATCTGAACTAAAGACAAGTTTTTTTTTTTTTGAATCATTCTCATTTCGTCGTTCTCATTTGTTCTGTGTGTGTTTTCAATCTAGTGTGTACAATTCTGTTTTGTTGTTGTTAATAATAAATTGTTTTAAAAACAAACTTTATCTTTGTGTTTACAAATCTACTCCGCTAATTTTGGTTTTGCTCCGCTTTTTTTTCTTAATCTACTCCGAAATTTTATTTCTGGGGTCCGAACCCTCAGCTCGACCATTTAGTTTGCACTGTCATAAAGTCTGCGAATGTTATATCGTCATCTCTTCTTTGAATTCACAATGATTTGCAAGAATTATTATTCGTTTTATTGCGTGTTGTTGTCTGAAGTAAACTAAGTCCCTTAAAACCTCGAAGTCTTTGTTTTCCACTTTAACCTTCTGTACGATTTGTTTTACCCTGCTTCCATGACCAGCTTTAATATAAATATTAGTTACACATGAACACCTTGAAGTCAGTTTTCATTCAATTGCCTTGGGATACGTGAAAACCGATTTATCAGAATTTTGATTCCGATTCCAACCTGAACCGTTGTCCTTCCCTGAACCGACAGTAATTTATCCGAACATTATTGACACCCATCCAATTGTCACTGTTATGCTTTGTCCTAATTCGACTTAAAGTGCTCAAATATTTGTTTCCATTATGACTACCATATCGATCCTCAGCACAAAACTATTTGCCTCCTTCCACTGTGAGCGGCCCACCTGCGATTTGTTACCAATACAAACATTGACTCACAACGCTTTCGTGAACAAAATGTGTAGGTGCTTGTTTAGTGGCAACCATCGTTAATCAAAACAGACAACTTCACGGGGGCCAACGGCAAACATGTAAATCACATGTTTCCCATACTACGAATTGTTTGCTTGCGTCATTTGGACGACGCGCCTCCTCACACCGGGCCATGCACTTAATCCCCAAAATACATTTGGAATAAATCAAAAAGCTGCTGCTGCGGCGCAAATCAATGCCGCCACCACCATAACCAGAGCTTTAGATTTCCCCAATCAAAATCCAATTGAAGATTGATCGATACGCCGACTCCGGCCCACAATCTACAGCTGGGGGCACGAGTATCTGTTTAATTAATTTCCCTCCCGCTTTCCGCTGGTCTGTGCCGGGATATGCGCAAATATCCAAAAACCGTGACCATTGGCATTCGGACGGGCAAATAGTTTCATCCTGTGAATAATTTTACACCACTAGTGGCGAATTAAATAAAATTACCTTTTCGCCGGTTTTGCTAAATAAAATGAAATTTTCACTTGTGAGTCCTTGTCGGGTTGAGTCCTGTCTATGTGCGTTGGTCGGTTGTTGGAGAATCTAATTTTGTTATGGAAAACGCCAACCGTTACAGAGAGAGACCTCCGTGCGCCCGGTCGGTGGATTTTATTAAGCCATTAAGTTTTATTACGCAGCAGCTAGATGCGAATGCAATTGGCGCTCATGGGAGTCAAATAGGTATCCGCTTCTGCCGTGCGGAATAATTACAATTTCATTACGAAGTTATAAACAAATTGAGATGATAGTGCACCCACTGGGACTGATTAATATTTGCAACATTTATGAGAATGACGATGAGGATGAGGATGAGGATGAGGATGAGGATGAGGATGAGGATGAGGATGAGGATGAGGATGAGGATGAGGATGAGGATGAGGATGAGGATGAGGATGAGGATGAGGATGAGGATGAGGATGAGGATGAGGATGAGGATGAGGATGAGGATGAGGATGAGGATGAGGATGAGGATGAGGATGAGGATGAGGATGAGGATGAGGATGAGGATGAGGATGAGGATGAGGATGAGGATGAGGATGAGGATGAGGATGAGGATGAGGATGAGGATGAGGATGAGGATGAGGATGAGGATGAGGATGAGGATGAGGATGAGGATGAGGATGAGGATGAGGATGAGGATGAGGATGAGGATGAGGATGAGGATGAGGATGAGGATGAGGATGAGGATGAGGATTAAAACAAACTTTCATGTTGTGCGTGTTGCACTCCGAACAGCAAATTCAGAAGCTCTGACAAGGTTGGGGCTTGAACCCACGCACCTCGCACAGTAGGCCAACGTATTAACCACTAGACCACGGCGACGCTTAAGGATGAGGATGAGGATGAAGAAATCTGCGGATTCTGCTTTACAGTGATTTTAGTTCGTTTAGTCCTATGAAGTTCCCCTCACAAAGTAAAGTGACAACCAAATGTGGGACGCTACTGCCGAAAGACCAATCTCAGCTAACGTCATATAACAAAAAGTAGATTTCACACTTAACTGCCCGACAAATCACAAACCAAATACCACTGTCAAGGACTCTTTCAGATTTCCTTCTCTTTTTCTTCAAAAATCAAAGTCACAAAGCCAAATGTACACTTCCTTTACTTAAATGAAAAACTTCCTTGATTGTGAACTTCATTTCCGCTCCTGCAATTTAAATGAATTCAAAGCACTCGCCATCAACATCTGTGGTGTATCCTCAAACGCCACTGAGAGCTAAAAAAAACACACACTCAATTCAATTCAATCTCTTTCGCGGAAAGTTAATTGCAAAATGGTCATTAGCATCATTACACTTTGGTGGGTCTTTCCTTCACTGAAAATCCCCGAGAAGGATTCATCCGCGCCGTCCTTAGGATGCCACGACAAAAGCCCCGGGATGTTTGCATCTCAGACGCCCATTGTCCTTAAAATGAGCAAGAAATAAGTTAAAAGCCAGTCAGAGCCCAGTCGACGTCCTTTATCCGATTATTCGAGTACTTGAAATGAATACCAATGAGGCTCCGTTTCTTAAGGACTGCTGATGCAAATGATGAGCGTGGATTCACACTTTGCCCGCGAACAACCACGCCGCCGTCGTGTGGTTGTATGAAAATGCAAATTAATTGGTGTGAAGGCGTGTTTGTGCGGTTTTTTTTTTTTGTGGGTCCTTTGAAAAGTTTATGCTAAGCAAACCATTTAAGGGTTGAAGGGTTGTTCAAGTAAATCTCATAAGACAAGCGGAAAGTTTTGGGTATCTCCTGCGGAAAAAAAATAAACCTTATGTCCTTGTTAATTAATCACTAGTCACTTTGGAAAGCAAACTCTTGTTGTGACCTCTTCAAATATTGTCCAGAAATAGTGCTCCCCAAAGGTATGATTCCATCAAAGTGACCAACAAAAGCGTCCTACAAAAGCGACCGCCAAAAGAAAAGTTCATTCGAAAACAAAGCATCACAGGTCAAGCCATTATTCTTAGACCCTTTGTCCACTTGTCCAATTTAAGTTGCCTCCCAAGGTGAAACTTTATACAAATACAGTTGAGGTAAGCACAATACTCTCTCTCTTGACGTTCCGGCCAATCTGTGCGCTATTTTAATTTAGAATGCAAAATTAAAACTTTAAAATAAATAACTTTTGACGAATTGCCGGCGATAGAGGCAGCGGAGATGTTTGCTAAGAAACCACAAGTAGCTGCATAACAACAGGACAATATCCCGCAGTGGGATAATGCAAACTGTAAGAACAACAATGGGACGAGGCATCAAGGATCTGCTCCTTTCTTTTTTGTTGTTGTGCTTAATTCGAAAAGTTTCCGTTTGTACAGGAAAGTGGGACGGATAAGGCTGATAACCTCAGTGAAAGAACGTGGTCAGGGAAGGCTGTATCCAGACATGGAAAAGTGTAGATTTGCAAAGGACCCAAATCGGTTTCATCTTGTACTAGGTATTCGTATTTGTTATGGCATAAGATGTGCTCATTCGAATGGGGGAATGTCCTTCTCCGAGACATTTGGAAATATTTCTGAGAGAACTTGTTGCGATTTGCGGTTTTCTATAAGTTCACTGGACCCAGGGATGGCATAAGGTCTAACTAATACCATTTTTCAACTGAGAGTACACAACATGTTTCCGGATTTTGGTTGGTGACTAAAAGAGACCAGAGTGTGGAGTTTGAATCTCTGCAAGTTACCGCGTCCAACAACATTATACTTCTCAAAATATTTCATCAAAATATACTTTCGGGTCTTTGAGTAATTACCTAACAGGAAACGAGCGTGCAGGTGAGCTGACCAGGCAGGGGTCAGCTCTACACAGGATTAACCAACTGCGCCATATCAAGGACGATATGGCCGACCTACGATTCGACTAGAACAAAAGATATCCAAAGCAGAACCCGCCTAGAAATTGCTAGTATAACGACGATAATCACGGGGCATTGGCCGATTGAAGACCATGCGGTCAAATTAGGTATTCTACACAGCCTCCACTGCCGCAGCTGCGGAAATGAAAATGAGAAAGAAACTCTCTTCCACTTCCTCTGCAAATATCCGACACTTGCAAGAACAAGACTGCGTGTATTAAACCTACCATTCTTCAACGACCTCAGCGATATCTACGGTAAAAGGATTCAAGATCTAATTTGCTTTCTTAACTCCACAGGTTGGATCTAGTCACTTGCGACTGACGTCCATTTTCAACAATACACATCACACGAGTCGTGGTAACAAAAAGGCACATCCTAGAGCTAATTGGGTTCAGTTGAACCGCCACCTCCACCTAACTTGGGTTATTACCACTCGGCTTCTGTATTAGGTCAGGTTAGGCAAATGGGTGCATTGTGATATTCTTCACTGTGTCCATCTTTAAATTCTACTCCGGGGAAGCTAGAAGGGGAGCCGCTGATTTAAAATCACCCAGATAAGGATATGAATGTCAGGACGTCCCTCAGCTCGATGTCACGCAAGCCCTCTAGTTCCGTGAAGAAGTAACTCCATGAGTCCTCTTTCTTCTACTGCTGAAGGCAGGACATTCACACAGCAGGTGACGGACATATCGATTTCATCCTCATGCGGTCCGCACGAATCAGTATCCAGTAATGATGCCGGACACTTCCTTCCTTCCTTCGCGACGATTTAGTTTGACCAAAGACAGAGATCTCTTCTTATTACAACTTGTTCATAAATTTCTAGCCGTTGCACATTTGTCTAGCTGGATCCAACGTGTATTGGCTTGACTGATTGCCTCGTCTCGCCTTTTCAACGAGCTTATTGGAGTCCTCGCAAAGGGGAGAGCCTGTGAGGCATGCAGCGCTTCTCCTCTTTATACGAGTTCAGCCCTTTCGTTACCTGGATTTCAATATGCCCTGGAATCCAACATAGGGTCACCGTATTGACTCATCTAAATGCTTTTTGCAGATTTCTACAAGCTTCGATGTAGTTATCGCGGACTCCAGAGTCTTAACGGCTCTCTGGCTATCGATATAGTCAAGCTTGGTATTCTGCGCAACAACTTCTACAGAAGCTGCAAGGACATTAATGAGAAACAATCTCTTCTTAATTTCCTCCGCACTTGTCCGGCCCTGGCTAGGACCAGAAAGCGTACTTTAGGCCCTCTTTCGTGGAACTAGGCGAGATAGCTGAAAAAAGTTTTGGGGAACTGATCCTGTATCTAACCTCCACTGGTTGGATTTAACCACAACATGCCAACACAACCAATCCATACTCACACACAAATAGGTTTGAACGAGTTTCATGGTAACAAAACGGCCCACCCTAGCCCTAATTGGGTTTTCAGGAACCGCCATTCTACCTAACTTCCTATCTAAGATCTTCAATAAACGTCTTCTATAACGGTCTCCATTACTAAATTAGCAAACGCTATCTTTCCATCTGCAGTCGATGGCAAAAATAAAAGCAGAAGGTGACCAACGATCAGACATTCTTCCCAAGAGTTAAGAATCCGAACCATTCGCAGTCTAAATATAGTCAACGAAACCTCCAACGTCACGCCTCAATCACCCCCTTCGGGTAGGGGTTAGAATATACCCGAGGTAGGCATGCCTGTCGTAAGAGGCGACTAAAATCCACCCTCCGTATACCGAGGTTAAAGAAGTATACAATTATGCAATGAACAAAACAAAGATATTTAATACCCCAGGTGGCACTCCAGGTTTACTGGAAAATCCACCCTCTTCGGAGGTCGGCTCTATGGATTCTGGGGAGAGCCATTTATTGCAATTATGCAACCCCTTCACAAAAAGTGCAAGGGTATCTCGATCGCCACCACCAAGATCGAATGTCTCCGGGAAAAGAAGTCCGCCGGAAGCGCTAGCGCGTGAAAAACAGGACTCAGCGAAATCCAAAAGCTTCGAGGAGGAAAACAACGAACTCCGTAAGAAGCTTAACGAAATGGAGTTACTCTACCAAGAGCTTAGGAAAGAGGTAGATTTACTTCGGGAAGAAAACAAGGCTCTGAGGAACCTAAACCCTCCAAAAGAACGTGAAAGTAGTTCGTCTCGCTCACCTGTTCGTGAATATCACACGGACGAAGAAGAGCTAACGCGGGAAACGGCTTGGGTTTCAAAAAAAAGACCCAGCAAGAAACGAAGGGCCGGTTCTTCACCCGAAATCGAGCCACAAAAAGAAAACAAGCGCCTGCAAGAGACGAAAAAATTAAGTCCCCCGCCTCCAATAAACGTAATCGGGATTACGGACTATAATAAGCTGTATTGCCTCCTTAAAGGAACGTTGGCTTCGAAATATAAGGTCACCTCACTTCGCAATAACGTGTGGAAAGTAAGCGTCGATGACTCGGACGATTACCGAGCATTTTCGCGGAAACTTAATTCCGAGAAAATTCAGTGGTATACATATGAAAATAAGTCGGAAAGACCATTGCGCGTTATAGCAAGAGGACTCCATCCTTCGTGCACTAAAGAAGACGTTATGGACGATCTTCAAGCGAAAGGCTTTAAAATTCTTGACGCTGTAAATATTATCAAGAAGGAAAAGCAAAAAACGGAAGAAGATCAGGAAATTCTTGTTAAGCGTGGTCTTCCGCTTTTTATGCTCAGTTTCGATAAAACCGAGAATATAAAGGAAATTTACAGTATTAAAACGATTTTAAATATTGTGATCAAAATCGAACCGATGCGTAAAAGCACAAGATCAATCCCTCAGTGCAAACGATGTCAAGGTTTCAACCACACACAGGCATACTGCAAAAAAGAACCACGATGCGTGAAATGTGCCGGTAAACATCTCTCGAATGAGTGCCATTTAAATAAGCAAACCGCAGCGACTTGCACAAATTGTAAGGGGAAGCACCCAGCGAACTATCGAGGCTGCGAAGTAGCCAAAGAGCTACAAAAAAGGCGCGATACGCTTAAAAAGAACATGCGTCCACAACCTAAACCGAATAAAAATAAACCGGAAAAGTTACTAGAAAATGAAAGCAAGCCCGCAAAGGAGAAAACGGAAAAAGTCCAGGATAAACCGCCATCTGCTGATACGCAAACGTACGCGCAAGCCGCATCGCAAGCAAATAAGCAAAATAGGCCTGCGCTAGATCCAATGCAACAAGTTTTCTCTATAATTCTCACAAAACTCGAGGAGCAAAGCAAGACAAATAAGCTCATATTCGAAAAACTTAACAACCTCGAGCATAATGCTCGCAAGCCACGGACAAAATTATGAACATGAACCAGTTACTTAAAATTTTAACATGGAACGCAAACGGCCTTCTGCAAAGAATCGACGAACTGGAAGTATTACTACGCAAACAGAACATTGACATATGCTTGATTTCTGAAACCCATCTGACAAAGGAATCTCGGGTTAAAATTAGAGGATACTATGCTTATCATGCATACCACCCATCCGAAAGGGCTAGGGGCGGATCGTCGCTCTTAATTAAAGACTGTATTGAGCACTCTTTGAATTCACCGATAGAACTCGATGCAATGCAAATAACTTCAGTTCGAGTAAAAACTAAAAATATGTATTACAACATCGCGTCCATTTATTGTCCTCCGCGATACACGCTAGAAAAGAATGACTTGATACGTCTATTTGAGTCACTTGGACCGAAATTTGTTATTGGTGGCGATTTTAATGCTAAACACACCTTTTGGGGTTCGAGATGCATTTCACCTAAAGGCAGACTTCTCTACGAAACCGGCATGCAATTTGCTGTTGACTTCTTTTCGACGGGGAAACCGACTTATTGGCCCTCCGACATAGCAAAAACGCCTGACCTCATAGACTTCTTTATTGGAAAAGGGGTAGTGAAAAACTTAACGAACATCGAGGAATGCTTTGATCTCTCCTCAGATCATTCACCAGTCATATTGACAATAAGCGAACGCCTAATGAGAAAAGAAGGAGCGCCCAGATTAACTAGCAACAAAACTAACTGGGACGGCTTTAGGAAAGCTTGTGAAGAAAATATTGCCCTGAATGTGTCGCTTAGAACACCGTGCGAAATAGAGGATGAAGTCGGCAGATTTATTGAAGTCTTACAAAGCGCCGCGTGGAACAACACTCCATATAAAAGAAAAGTAGTCGGAAATAGCGAAATTAAATATCCGCCGGAAATAAAAGAACTGATGCTGGCAAAGAGGAGAGCACGCAAAAGATGGCAACAGTCTCGCGCTCCCCAGCACAAAACCCATTCGAACTTCCTATGCAATAAGCTCAAAAAAGCGATACGGGATTTTAAAGATCGCGAGATTTCTACATATCTCGAAGGCTTGTCTGCTGAAAAAAGTTCGAATTACTCTCTTTGGAAAGCTATGAAAGGTATCAAAAAACCCCAAATACAATCGCTACCAATAAGAAAAAGTAATGGCGAGTGGGCAAAAGGCGATAAAGAAAAAGCCGACTTATTTGCTGAGCATCTGGAAGAAACGTTTAAGCCATTTCCCGGGCAAGCATTAATAGAAAATATTAATAATACTATTATGACTCCAGACAACTTTAAAATAAGGAGCGTGTCATTAGCCGAACTTTGCGAGGTAATAAAAAATCTAAAGAATAACAAGGCTCCTGGATATGACCTAATAACCGGACAGGTCCTCAAGGAGTTGCCAAATAAAGCGTTAATAAAACTCCTTTACCTTATAAATGCTTCGCTAAGACTATTATACGTTCCAAGGCAATGGAAAGTCGCCGAAGTTATAATGGTTTCAAAACCGGGAAAACCGCCAAACGACAAAAAGTCGTACAGACCGATATCGCTCCTGCCGATAATATCAAAGGTTTTTGAAAAACTCTTATTGAAACGGTTAAAACCGGTAATTGAAGAAAGACGTTTGATTCCTGATCATCAATTCGGGTTCAGAATCAAGCATTCCACAATTGACCAGGTTTATAGAATAACCAACGAAATTGAAAAGGCCATAGAAGAGAAAAAGATATGTTCTAGCGCTTTTCTTGACGTTTCTCAAGCCTTCGATAAGGTGTGGCACGAAGGCTTGAACTATAAACTAAGACAGGTACTTCCGGAAGAGTTGTACAAAATCTTAGAGTCGTACTTGGAGAACAGACTTTTCCGTGTCAAGCATGGAGCCGAATACTCGGAATTCAAGGAAATCGCTGCCGGAGTTCCACAAGGAAGTGTTCTTGGTCCAGTCTTGTTCTTGCTCTATACTCGCGATATACCCCAAGAAGAAGGCACCGTTGTTGCTACATTCGCGGACGATACGGCTATTCTGGCAACAGAAAATTCAGTCGAGTCAGCAACTGTGAAGCTTCAACGAGCTTTGGATACAATTTGCGAGTGGACAAAGGTTTGGCGCATTGTTCTCAACGAAACCAAATCTACGCATGTTAACTTTACTAACAAGAAAATTAACAACTCACCCGTTTTCATTAACTCGGTACAAATACCGTATGCAAACGAAGCAAAATATCTAGGAATGACACTAGATGCGAAACTCAAATGGAAGCCGCACGTTAAAAAGAAACGCGACGAGCTCGAAATTAGATTTAGAGAAATGTATTGGCTGCTTGGAAGATATTCCAAATTAAGCATGTATAACAAATTGCTCTTATATAAGCAAGTCTTAAAACCTGTATGGACGTATGGTATAGAACTTTGGGGTTGTACCAAAACCAGCAATAGAAATATTTTACAAACCTTTCAAAATAAGGTGCTCAGAACAATCGTTAATGCGCCGTGGTACATTAGAAACGACGATATCCACAGAGACCTCGGTGTAGCTACCGTCGAAGATGAAATAACAAATTTTGCTCGCAAACTCCGTGTTCGCCTTCATGGACATTGCAATAACGCCGTACTCCAAATTCTGGACGTGACAAACCTTGTGCGCCGACTACAAAGAACGAAACCGTTCGATTTAGCGCAATAAGGAATAGCCGCATATAATGACGGTATTAGTAGGTGCTTTCACTGGAAAACCACCTGCACAACGCGAATTATTATTATCGAAACTTAAACTACTTGATAAGGCTTTTACGTACTTAGTCGTAGTCAACACGAAAAGGGGAGGTGTTTTTAGTGAGTAAGAATCTCACACTACCATGAGCACGTGCGGTAGATCCTCATGGTGTCTCATGAAAGATTTTCACCTACCCTCGCAAAAAAAAAAAAAAAAAAAAAAAAAACGCCTCAATCATTGCTAAGCCGATATCTGTCCCACAATCAAACTGAAACTCACACTGTTCTACGGCTCCAGATACTCAGCCCTCTTCCATCCCCAGAAATACTATGGTCATCCCACAAAAACAACCAAGAAGCTTACATCCGCTCAGCTGGCCATAACCTAATGGAGGTCCTCCTTGACAGAATATGCTTTAGCAAGCATAACGTACACGGGCACTGCACAGTGCACACTATTTTTCTTCGACTTATCCTCCTTTTTCTGTTTCTTATATTCTTTTCACCCCTCGGTACGAAGTCCAAGTCATCGCCACGATGCTTAAAAAATTTAAAAATAATTTTCAAGCCTTTAGTCCCGAAATGAAAAAGCTATCGTCACACATTTCGTATTCACTCACAAGTCCTCCGGTATGTTCTCCAGTTGCGTGTGGATAGACACTATTGAAAGTTGATCTCACACCTATCATTTCCTTTAAGAAAAAGTAACGTTTCACCCCTCCCATTTCGATTACGACGCCAACTGATTTGTAATTTCGCCCCCCAAAACCGTTGGCAGAAATCGCTACAATTCCTTACAATTAAACCGGAAAATCCCATTAAACCATTTCCAAATGAGTTTACGGCTTTCATTAAACCTGCGCCGTTATAAAAGCGAAAATAATTGTAACAAAAAGTCGTTTCGTTCCAAAAAAAACAAAGAAAATCAACGGAATCAAAAAAAAAATCCTTTTCCAGCTCCACGACCATTCGTTCCGCTTAACCGAATGCACACCCGTGCATTCATCCACCGCCCTGTTGCAGGCGGTGGTCGGGTAATTACCTGACGTCAGCAGGAATATCATTTTAATCGCGTATACGCCATGTAAGCTGCTTGCAGGCAATATATCTTGTACGATTGAGGCAAAAATCCTCCGCCGGCCGGCGTAAGGCGCAAGGAATGCAGCGGGCTCCGGGGAACTGGTGGCGCTTCAGGCACAGTCCTTCGCATTAGCAAATACGAACGATTCAACAAAACACGACCTAAACGTGTTCATTACGCCTTTAATAAGGCTGCGCTACGAGAAGGATTACCGTGGGTGTGTATGTGTGGTTCGTCTGAAAGTGTTACTCCTGCTGGTTGAGGTGGTGGTTTGTTGGAATGGTTTCGGGTTTCCATTCCAAATTGACTCGGGATAGCTCTATTGATTCGCATGAGCTTACTTGGCTTGATAAGGATGACTAAAGCGTTTAACACTATTTAAACTGAAAGGGATACCGATGGATGAAGTTCAAGTTGGTACAGAGAAACACTTTGGTTGTGTTGGGTTTTCGGTTGGAAAGAGTCTTTCGTGATGGAGGCATTGTGATTTTCGATACTTTTTCAAAAGCATTCATTGTTCCTTTTTTCCTTTCATAGCACAAAGTAGCTTCTCAACCCTTTGTTTGACGAATATCCCTCTCTTCTTTGACCATAGTGGACCAGTCCCTGCTTTGTTGCGCTCCAAATTGAAAGTGCTACTCAATCCATAACCCTTTGACGTGAATTCATTACTAATCCCCAAGGTAAAACAAATATCACAAGTACATATTCGATTGGACATGGCCTCACTCGAAAACTTTTTAAACTTCCAAAACATCAGCGCGGTTCTATGAAACATAAAAGTTCTCCAAAACAGATTTGTCGATTTGTGTCAAAGTTCGGGTGCAATTATTCAAAAATTACTCGAAGGCCCTTTCGTATATATCAATCAAAAAACAGTTTTCATAGCAATCAAGTGTATCCTTCGATTGATTCCTTGGCAAAAGACAGGAAAAAAATGAATTTTTTGGGGAAAAACTCCGATTGTATGGGAAAAGTTTTTACCGAAAAAAAAAAAGAAAAAACTTTAATGAGTTTTCTCTCTTGTCGAGTACCAGCGATTGGACGGACTTTTGTAACTGTTATTTTCTACCACAATGCAATTAATAATTTTCAATAGCAAAGCGAATTTATTTCATCAATAGCTGGCATGAGAAGGAAGTCTGGTCAGGACTTGCTATTCTATTTGAAATTATTGAACAGCTGTAGCCGGGAAGAGAGTGAATAATAATCTCTCTCTCGCTCCCTCTCTCGGATTTATTCAATTAAATGTTTTCAAGGACTTACGCCAACACAAGCGAAGGGAAGTAAACTTTTATAGGAATTATTTTCGTACACAATCTGTCAGGATGTTTCGAGTGTAATTCGAAAACGGAAATGTTAATTATTTGAACCATCATACCATCACACTCCTACCATCATGATATTTTTTTTTGGCAAAGTCGGGAACAAGACAAGAAATGGGAAGGACGTAGGCGTAATGGGAGGAAATGCCTTGTTACTGTATCTGGACAAACAAAAATGGTTTTCGTGACTGTAAAGTGGGTTTTCGTGGCTGTAAAGTGCGGATCTTGTATTGGTACGCAATGCCACTATCACATTTCACAACTCGGAACCATCAGCCTCGAAAAATGAAGTTCAAAAGGCTTAAGAAAAATGAACCACCTCCATTACCTTGTACATAGGTTTATGCTTAACCAGAATATAAAAACTAGTGCAATTCCAAAACACATCAACAAAGACATGGTTGCGACAATAGTTGAGCTACCCACTGAAGGCGGTAAGACAAACGCATATGCTCAACTTACCTGGCGGGCGACTCTTCTGACCTGGACTTTCTGCCATTGCAGAAACTTATGGACTACTGTGGCAGAAGAAAACTCCAGCTTATTTTTGGACATGATACGAACGCCTACCATACAAAGTGGGGCAGTTCAAATATAAACAAAAGGGATGAGTCTTTTCTAGAATTCGCTTATAAAAATAATCTTGAAATTCTAAACTACGGGAACAGCCCGACCTTTATAATAAGAATTAGGGAAGAAGTCCTTGACCTCAAAATTTTATAAGGAATTGACAGGTTTCAGCAGAAATGTCAATGTCAGACCATCAACAAATTCGCTTCAGTGTCCCAATGGGGTCAAAGTGTTTGAAACTTATAGACAGCCTTAATCCATAGGTTGGGACTTACGAGTTTATAGCCTAGAACTCATGGAATCTACGGTCAATTGCTATAAAAGCATTAGAGACAAAAACGCCCTAAAACTCGGCTGTGAAAGTTTCAATGCTGCAATGAAACTTTCCTATCATCAAGCTTGCCCAGAGAAAGTAAAATCGGGCAATCGCTCTACTCCATGGTGGAACAATTAACTCACAGAGCTGAGATCACACACGAGAAAACTTTTCAATAGGGCGAAACGCTACGGAGAATGGGCCGTGTACTTTAAGGGGGTAAACCCAGTTGTGACTGCCAAAAAACGCTCTTTTTTAGGATTTTCTTGTAGCGTCACATTAATATAATTTATAACAAATGTTTTTTCACGTGATAGATACATATGTATTTATAGAATCTATTAAATTTTTTTTTATGGCAAAATATTAAAAAATGAATGAGATACAGCAAATTTGGAAGGGGCCCAAAAAAAAAAAAAGTGTTTTGCGGTGATCACTGCGGCTCGTCACTGGATCATGGAAATTCAAAAAAAATAAAAGGGATCATTAGTTAATTACATAATGCTCCGGTTGAACGAAGGAATTTGAAAAATTTTGAACTTTCACAAAATGGCGGATGTTGAAAATCAAAATTCTTAATTCGACTACAATTTCGCTCGCACTTTAGGCTTTTAAAAAAAAAATTATCATCCAAAAAAAAATCCTTCGTTCAACCGGAGACAATTATGTATAGAATAAGTGAGAAAAACCAATCGGCAAAGCCGTTCTTAAGTTACAGTGATCACCGACTTCGAAGACACGGTTTCGAGAAAAACGCGTTTAAACTTTAAAGTTTTGAGTACGAGTAGTTATGCAAGAGAGACGGCTCCGTTCAAAATTATTTATCTCCATAAATGACAGTCCAATTTGTCTGAAGTTTTCAGAGAATACTTTTGAAAAATTTCACTTTGAGAAAACGCAAAAAAAATTGAATTTTTCAAAATTCTAACTGGGTCTACCCCCTTAAAGCGCCCACGACCTATAACCAAGAAATTAGGAGAGCAAAAAGAGAATCGTGGAAAAAGTTCTCACAAGGTCTCTCCGACACTCGAAGCAGCGCTCGTGTCCACAGAATTATATCCAAACACCACACTTGTCAAATCGGGTTAGGGAAAAAATCGGTTGGCAATTACATATGTGGAAAATGGTCTACAGACGCAACAGCTCTTGGCCAAACCAACTTTCCCGATTCCGCCACCATCCCCATCTCTCCTAACAATCTTGTCTAGGAAAGGATGAACAGACCAAGCAGAGAGGACAGGAAGAGAGCTAAAGAAACTTTTCACGAAGACAAGATAATATGGGCTATCAACTCAATTGAGCCATTCGAAGTCCCTGGTGAAGATGGAGTCTTTACAGCACTCCTTCAAAAAAAAATATCACCTATTACCCCACTACTAATCAACATCTTCGGAACTAGCTATGCCTGGGGCTACATACCCAAAAGTTGGAAAGAAGTCATGGTTAGATTTATACCCAAAGCGGTTCGAAGACGAACTGACCAGCCGAAATCATACCGACCCATAAGCCTCACTTCTTTTTTTCTAAAAATAATGGAAAAAATAATTTATAGACATATCAAGGATGGTCCGCTTCACAGGAACCCATTTTACAAAAACCCAATATGCCTATCTGCCCGAAATCTCTCCTACGCATGCTCTTCAGAATCTCACCGCAAGGTTTGACAAATCCCTGAGAGAAAAAAAAATTGCTGTGGGCTGCTTCCTTTTGCGGTGGCCTTCGACTGAACATGTCCAGATATGCAGATGCATCCAAAACACGGGAGTAGATAATACTACATGCAACTGGATAAGACACATGCTTAACGGCAGAAATATCAACGCGTTTCTACGCAGTAACGAACTCAGAATCATAGCTGCGAAAGGGTACACCCAGGGTGGTGTTCTCTCCCCCCTGCTGTGGTCCATTGTACCAAGTGAGCTGCTAAATTTACTCAGCAATAACGGGTTGTCCAAGGATACGCTGATAACATTGCGATTCTAATCAGAGGAAAATTCGAAGACACAATCTCGAACCTCCTCCAGAGGGCACTCAACCTGGATGCTGACTGGTGCAACAAAGTTGGCATAAACTTCAACTCCAAAAAGAGCACCATAGTTCCTTTTACAAAAGAGAAGGAATCTAAATAAACTGTGAAGACCCACTCTATTCGGGAAGCAATAGAGTTCCCAAAAGAAGTCAAGTACCTGGCCCTCACTCTAGACAGAGGCAGGATCTTTTTATGAACCAGCAGAAGTCTCATTGGTAGGAGCTGTGATATGAACCCAAAAATGGCACCAGACCAGACATAACCAGACCAATTGTCACCTACGCAGCACCCGTATGGAGGCAAAAATCCACACAAGACAGGCTCAACAAACTCCAAAGACTAGCTTGTGTGTGCAATACGGATGCCATTAGAAGAACTCCTACTGCAGCGCTAGAAGTTGTGCTCAACCTTCCACCCCTCGATTTTTTTTTGTTTTATTTTATAGGCCTATCACTGGCATTATGTGTCGAATATGACATCGTTCAAATGGAAGCCGCGGCTTCACTGGGTGGCGCGCATCCGAGAGGTCCAATTTTCGATGACTTTGGCGCATAGATTAGGCTGAATTTGAGCGATACCCCGGGTAATGTTGACTTTGAGGGAATTGGTTGTTTGCCATAGACCTGCGACTTAAGGAAACCCCACAAGAAAAAGTCTTGCGGGGTCAAATCGCACGATCTCGGTGGCCAGTTCTCGTAGCCTATGCATGAGATAAAAATGCCTTCAAATCCCTCGTGCAGAATGTCCATTGTGGCATCTGTTGTAGCGCCGTCTTGTTGAAACCACAGGTTGTTTACATGCATATCATCTAAAAAAAATTGGTTATCATCGGTCGGTAGCGCTCTCCGTTGATGGTGATGGCAATGCCATCGTCGTTTTCGAAGAAGTACAGACTGATGATGCCGCCGATCCACAATCCACACCAAACAGTGACTTTCTTCGGATGCATTACCAATTGGTGGACCTCGTGTGGATTGGCATCGTTCCACATCCGGCAATTTTACTTGTTGACGTACCCTTTCATCAAGAAATGGGCCTCGTGGCTGAAGATGTTTTCTTGCTGAAATCCATGGAACCATTGTGCACGACGCTGTAACATGACATGGTGATTTGTCTTTTTTATTTTTTCATGTTACACTATTGGAAAACCCTTTACAAGAAACACATGCAGAATGTGCAACGAAGCCAAAGAATTAGCAGAATACATTTTGCGTCACTGTAACTGTTTAAACAGAACATGTCAACATCATTTAGGCAAATTCTACCTAAAACGGAGGATATATGGTATCTGCCAGCTTACTCAAAGATATCTTTGGATTCATCTCGAATTCAGGCATCATAAGCGAGCTCTAATTGGATGAAATCACAATAAGCCAATCGGTGACGGCAGTGATAAGCAAAAACGGTCCAACATCTACCTACAATGTAGTCTAATCTACCTTGTAGCCAAATGTGATGCCCAAAATAAATATGAAAGCTAGCCAAGCGGTTTCGTCATATTTCGATTTAAAGCTGAAGAACTCCTAACAGAGCTGCATGGTACTTCAGCAAACGCTTTACCCCACAGCTGTTCACTGTTAAGAAAATTCTTGAACGTATTAAGAGTAACATCCTCCATACACAAAGTACAATCTGCACAGCTGTTCCCAAAAAGAGAAAACACATCAGATCCCATTCAGTTATTTCATCCGAGGACAAGTTACAATTACATTCGAATTATTTGCAGAAAAAAAAATACTGTTATACATGTAAACCTCCATCCTTGGAGCCGTAAAAGACTACAACAACTTCTTCAATCAAGCGAAGGACAGACAATTTATTGAGGAATGTCCTTGTGCGTCATGTGTGCTTTATTCTGCCTCCTGTCATCCTTATTTCGCATTTAATTTCACATTAAGCCGAGAAACTCATATCATAACCGCCGTCGTACACTTTATGGCAAACAATGTCGAGCATCTGCCGCCGCCGCCCTGACATAGGTAATCCAACAGGATAAATTCATACAGAGTAAGGAGCCATCAAAAAAAATAAAAATTCCAACAAAGAGTATCTCACTGTTTTATAGTTCACTCCAGCCAGATAAACACATTCACACAGGGCACAGGAGAGGGAAATCTGTGAAATTTCATACCGCAAAGCATCGTCATATTCCAGCCTCAGGTCCTAAAATAATATTCGACAATGTCAATTCCAGAGCATGGACAATTTGCTCGGCTATATGGTCATAGTCGTTGGACCGAAATTGCATTGGTCCCGAACGGAGGAATTAATGGGCCGTACTGGGCAAAAATGCCTGGCAAATGTGTGTCCCCGGCTCACTGTTGAATTAACGGAACTGAGACGACGCCTTCAGGAAGAAATACTGCAATTGCCAGGATGTGCGGGTGTGTGGTATCGCTTCGAAAATTTTGCTCGTCCACCCATTGGAAATACTAATATTTTATTGGGTTTGCTGCTTTCAAACGAAGTTGACAGTAAATTGGCTTTGAAATTGCACCCAGTGTATATGTGTGTGTTGAACTATAAACACAACAATTGACCGAATCGGTTCGTTCCTCATTTCATTTTGCTCCATACGAAGGGCGCAACAAAAGAAAGAGTAACGAAACGAAACAAACTAATATCCGATATCCTTGGAGGATTGGATTTCTCCAAACGGAAATAGTTTCGCAAGTCAATTGCACTGCACACTGCAGTTTATTGTTTCTTCGGCGTTTCTCTGATTTGGAAAGTAATTTGTTGAGATGATATCAATTCCGTTCGGTGAACATTACCTTAATCCTTCGAAAGGAAACAACTGTGGATTATGTGAACCGGAAATATGAAATTGCAAAAGCCAATGATGGCATTTATAATTTAGTTCTGTGAAAGGTGTGTTAATGAGAGCAATAACAACTAGATACAATCACAATTTGTAATCAATGAATACGGGCTTTCAAGTGCAGAGAAGGTGTTAATCGTCCTTTGGTTTGTGGAGGTTATTACTGATCTTAATAGTCAGGACTTAGCAGGATAGCTATGTTCATAAGAGAAGGATGACAGCAACCAGAACTGCTTACCAAACTGCACTCAAATAAAACTGCTTGTCTCTTTATTTTTTTTTTAAGGAACCTTCCCTTATGGCTGACACTACGATCTATTGTGTCTCTGGTCTACTCAGCCTAATAGATCTATTACCTTCCTAATGAAGGTGAGTATAATTCATCTACGTAGCCAGTATAGTCCCGGATATTCAGAGAGAACGTGCTAGGAGGTTTCTTCTTCCTCCAATCAGAACCGACTTTCTGTATCTGAACAAAGGTTTAGTTTGTTGAGATGATATAATAGCCCACAATGGCCGGTATTGAAGCCCACTAGCTTCCTATTGTTGTTCCTGTCAAGGTTGACAGTTTCCTTGTAAGAAAAAGGATTTATAAGTCTCTTGGATCGTCAGGTGAAGTTGGTGTTCCCAGTTGTTTACCAAAGCTGTGGCGGTAGCCCAATTAATGCCAGAGGAGGGTTCCGGTCCCAAAAGCACGGAAGCCGAACCGGCCCTTCCCAGCTCGTCCGTAGTTTCATTGCCTACAATGCCCTGGTGGCCAGGCACCCAACCAAGCTTGACCTTGTTGTGTCTGGCAAGTGATTGTAGGGTATCGTAGCAGGACTTGACTGACATAGAATCCACAAAGTGGGATATCAATGCTTTATGTATTTTTGCGCCCCTTATGTCTTTTATCGAGGTTCATCCTGGCGCAGATCTCAATAGCATGGATTTCAACCTGGAACACGCTGGGGCACATATCTATTGTAACCGAGACTTTAATGTTGGGTCCCCAGTATCTACTCCGGAAGCCATTTTTTATCCGTCGGTTAACCATAACAAGCATCCTGGGTCTGATACGGATTCTCCATTACACCAATCGATACGGTCTAATATTTCTACCTCAAACGGCCTTCCGAAACTGTACTCCCTGGCTATAACGTCGGTAATAGTGCAGAACTGTCCGTATCTGGAGTTGAGTAAAGTATTTTTAGATGACCCACAAGATTACCTGATTTATACAATACTTATGTTCTAGTTGCAGCTGAAGTAGGTCAGGAGCGCAGAGCACCTGCAATACAGCCATTTGTTTGTAGCTTCTCAGCTTCATTGCCGTAGTTTGTTCAAATACTTTTCGCCACGAAACTATGGCCGCGTATGTTTTTATGGATCTTACTACCGAAATGTGCAACCAATGTATCATTTTGAGACTAAGACCCCGAGGTCTGTCGTAGAGACGCCGAGTAGCCCACAAGGCTCTAGTGGCACGATCAACCGCGAACTTGATGTATGCATTCCAATTTAAGCCTGTTTGCAATGCTATCCAATCCTCGTTTTATGTTGCATAGGGTAAGAGCGTTCATTGAATGGTCACAGCTTAAATCGTGCCTCTTCGCTGGGCATTAAATATTTCAAAGACGTTCACTCCATTGTGCGTTAAAGACTTCCTTCTTAACCATTTGCTCTGGTTAAGAGCAAGATGATGACAGCGTGATCCGGTATGTATCCAAACTCGAATGAGTCTTGCGATGAAACATATTCCCGAAGACTTACCGGACTTCAGCCATCAAGCTACCAAAGAACGTATTTTCACCCTTTCGACAATATTCAAATTAAAAGTTAAAATGATTCTAAACAAGTTCAGAGGACGATTGAATTCATCTCGCGCAGGGCTTCCGCTCAGAATTTTTCTGCCCTGAAGTTAAGAAAGGAAACATTTTAGATCAACGCGGCTTTTCTTCTCCTCGATCTACATGCTGAATGTTACAAGAATACTGAACTGGCAGAACACAAGCCCTCAGCAACATTCACAACTCAATCGCGCAAATAGTAGCTATGAACCAAACTAATACGCTTTTCAACCCGAACGAAATGGAAAGCAGAAGGGTAAAACGAAACATAGGCCACCAAATTATTACAGACGAATCGAAAATAGATTGTGGGTTCGGATGCTCAGGTTACCAGATTTCCCCAGCATTTTCAATGTGGAAACGCTAGCAACTTTCAATGCATGCGTCGAGCTCAGAAACCGAACTCCTACGACCATTATATAACCTCTGTACCCAGATTCTTCAAACTGGAACAATAATGCTCGAAATAATTCGCAAATCTGGGTAACTGGTTCTTTGTCCTGGACACAAGATATATGGACAAAGGTGATAAAGTGATGAAGAGGCCAGGCGAGATTCAACTCCTGGCAGCTCTCTCGAGAGTTGACTCTCCACTAGGGCAAGCTATTCTTACAATTCATGAAAATGACTAAGCAAAGATAGGATGGACTACATAACTCCATCATCTTCGAAGCGATATGGCCTACAAGCAACTAAACTAGAAGCAAAAATCTCCTCAGCAAAAATTAAAAGGACATCCCTCGGCTTTTAGCAATCTGCACGGGTCTCTGGACACTTAAGCAGAAACCTTCGACCATTTTATTTTTAAATCTTCGGCCCTCATAAAAAACCCGCATCGTACGTTAGACAAACTGTACTTTAATGACATTAACGAAAAAATATGTCTGTGTGTTACTAATTGGGTCTTAGGCCAACCAGCCTAATCACTCTCTCTCTGTAACCCACCTACAATACCCAGAGGTCCCTGCTTTATCTGAATCGAAAATTCCTTTGTTGGGTCTTGTGCAGAAAGAACATTGCGAATGAACTTGTAACCTAATGCCGCATTCAAAGAAGCTTTGTGTTAAATGGGAATGATTTTGAATTCTAAAGCAAACTCCATACTTTCAACATTGCTAATTCAGGTGGTTGCCAGAGATGTGGTCAATGCAGCTTTAAGGAGGAAAGACAGGCAATGAATTGACAACGTCTGGTTCCTAAATTCAAGTCCACCGGTTCAAATAACAATCTGCTGAAAACATTGTCACTATCCGTGAGCATGTGCAGGAGAACCCGAGGCAGTCAATTCCGCCCCGCGCACAAGAACTCGGCCTTTCGCAGACATCAACTTGGTGAATTTTTCTTCGGGACTTGGGCACACATCCGTACAAAATTCAACTGGCCAAGGAGCTAAAGGAAAATGATCACAGACCACATGACCCATGTTCACTTCTTGATGAACGGATACGTCAACAAGCAAAATTGCTGGATTTGGTACGATCCCAATCCACACGAGGTCCACCAAGTGGTAATGCATCCAAAGAAAGTCACTGTTTGGTGTGGATTGTGGACCTGCGGCGTTATCAGTCCGTACTTCTTCGAGACCGACGATGGCATTGCCATCACCATCAACGGAAAGTGCTACCGATCGATGATAACCAATTTCTTTTGGCTCAAATTGGATGATATGCATGTGAACGACATGTGGTTTCAACAAGACTGCGCTACGTCCCACACAGCTGATGCCACAATGGACATTCTGCACGAGGGATTTGAAGGCATTTTTATCTCATGCAAAGGCGACGTGAACTAGTCACCGAGATCGTGCGATTTGACCCCGTAAGACTTTTTCTTGTGAGGTTTCCTTAAGTCGCAGGTCTATGCCAATAAGCCGCAAACGACCATCGCCCTCAAAGTCAATATTACCCGTGGCATGGCTCAAATTCAGCCTGATCATCGAAAATTGGACCTCTCGGATGCGCGCCACCCAGCGAAGCCGCGGCGGCCATTTTTACAATGTCATATTCCACACATAACGTCATTGATAGGCATTTCAAATAAAACATGAAATCTCACACACAACTTGTTTTATTCAAGTTTTACATCTACTCGTCCCTATTGGAAACCCCATTTTTACCTCAAACGGAAAAAGAAACTATCTGTACAAGTAATCACTTCACATTCTCCTTATTCCATCCCACCTTGAAGTTGTAGAACAAACAAACAAACGAGCTGGGAAGATTAAATCTCGAAATTTATTTAAATCTTTACATTGAGACCACGGATACATAATACGAATACATATGACTCTTCAGTGTCCAGCCTAAACAAGACAGAACAAATTGTCAAAACCGACAAAGAGTCTCACGTAACTTAATTTCTGCATCGTCCAGTGTGATCAACTCTACATCTCAAAGGACTTGTTATAAGCATATAATGTACTCCAGATAGATCTTGATTCTTTGGATTATCAGTAGTCGGACAGCCCTTCCCCGAATCATCATAACACTGATCCGCACTTGATGTACCAAAAAATATCAAAACTAGAACTAATGCTGGAAAGACAATCGATGGCCACTGCATCTTGTTCGTAGTGTGACTATCAAATGAATCGCGAATCAGAACTGCACACTCCAAGTTCGAAAAATTCTATTTATAGTCGACAGGTTATCAGTGATTCAGTGATCGATCTACACGTGGGCGAGGTCAACTCACTAATATCGACAAGAAATCTGGAGTTTGTCGACGCAGTTGATTTACGACACAAGCATTTGGATTTGGCTTGTCGCCTCCATCAGGGAGGTATTCTCAATATATTTACTGTTGTGTTAGACGGAGCCAGTTCTGGAGAAAATAATTTCATGACATGTACAGCCAGCCTTTTTTTTGACTGCACATGTGGAGGTGAGCACTTGATCCAGCAAATACGACCAGGCACCCTCGTAAGCCTATAATGCGCCTTAAAAGTCACAGATCGCAGTCCTCAAGAGAAAAAAATCAGTATTATCAACGATCTGTGAGGAAGTTTGACGTCGGACTGCTGCAATCGCAAGAGATCACCAAATCCTTTTCCGATCGAGTCTCTCTCAATCTCTCAAGAAGTCGTATGCCGCCAGCATCAAGTATTGAAGACCAGTGGCAACATTGCCAAAAAGCCATCAAAAATGCGGCCACCGTAACGAAACCCCTGGTTTAACGACGAGTGCCTGCAGGCACACGCAGCGAAACAAGAGGCATACAAAGCAGCGCTGCAAAGAAAGGCCAGAGCTGCTCGCAAGCTTTACGGGCAGAAGAAGAGAGACGAACACAAGCTCTTCAGGAGGAAAAAGAAAGAGCATGAGAACCGCGCGATCGAGGAAATAAGGAGATGTTACTGCAGGAATGAGGTTCAAAAGTTTCACCAAAGGGTAAAAATAACTTATCAATGCTACAGAGCCCGAACCGAAGCCTGCAAGGATGAACAAGGGAACATCGTAGTAGAATCGCAGTCGATGCTGAGGATATGGAATAACTACTTCTGCAGACTGTTTAACGGCGACGACGAATCGAATCCCGCTGTCAGGCAGAATGTACCATTCAACCTGGACGACGAAGACCAACAATTCCGTCCACCCGACCTAGACGAAGTGAAGATATATAAGCTTAAGTCCAACAAAGCCGCTGGAGCTGACGGCCTAGCCACCGAGGTGTTCAAAGCGGCGGGCGATGACTTGGTAAGGAGCATGCACTAGCTCATCTGTAAAATATGGTCGAAGAAAAGTATGCCCGATGAATGGAACCTCAGTATTGTTTGTCCGATCCTCAAAACCACAGGATGACGATGGAGAATGCACGCTGCTCTATCAAGGTCGGTCAAGACCTCACCAAGAACATTGATGTCAAAAAAGCTACTTCTTCAACATCGTTCTTGAAAGAGTTGTGCAAAACTCACGCGCCAACACCAAAGGCCCAATCTTTCAAAAATCCGTCCAATAACTTGGATACGCCGACGATATTGACATTATCGGGAGAACGCAACGTGATGCCACTGGCGCATTCGTGAGTATTGAGACGGAAGGGGCGAAGATGGGTTTAGCGGTCAACGAGGACAAGACAAATTAAGGACACCCAACACCTATGTCTCGGACAGAATGTCACAAAAGACAGATACAAGTTTGAGGTTGTCAAGGACTTTGTCTACCTAGGCTCCGCTATCAATTCACACAACGACACCAGTGCTAAGATCAAACGAAGAATAACTCTTGCCAATCGCTGTTTCTTTGAACTAGGAAGGCAATTGAGTAGCAAAGCCCTTTCTCGAACAAGTAAGATGACCCTGTATATGACCTTAATCGTCCCAGTCCTGCTCTACGGCGCAGAGGCATGGACTCTATCTAAAGCGGATGAGGTTGCTCTTGGCTGTTTCGAGAGGAAAATTCTTCGGGTGATTTTCGGTCCCATCTGCATAGACCGTGAATGGAGGAGGAGATACAACGTCGAACTGTATGGGCTGTACGGCGGCATAGACCTAGCCAGAAGAGTAAAGTTCCAACGACTGTGGTGGCTGGGTCATGTAGAGCGGATAGACACCAATGCTCCGGCCCGGAAAATCTTCGAATCGACAACCGAGGGACGGCGTAGTAGAGGGAGACCGCGACTCAGGTGGTGGAGGCAGCTGGCTGGAGATGCTTGTTGGTTGAGGCCCAAGTCCACCCTGGACTGTAACGCGCCTTAAGCAAGTAAGTAAGTATCAACGACCACCTTATATGAGTTACTTAGATATTTATGTATATCGGTGATGGATAAACGTTTAACTGACCTACGGCCACGGTCACACCATCACCTCCCCGAGGGGATTCCTCGTTCATGTAACAACTCGAGAGTTTAAAAACGAGTAGCTTGTAAGCGAGTCGTTTGTAGCCTCGCATTTGGTAACAAAATTTGGAACACCAACGGACAACGACTCGACGTGTGCTCCTATGACGAAACAGAGCTATCTATGAAAGCAGATCATTCCATATTCATGTTGGCTGGAATTTTGACCACCTATAGCCTTTTTAGTATGGCTGTAGTAAGTTCTTTTATCGCACCAGCTTGCTGCTGCTTCCGCTTTGCAACCAGCGCATAGATGAAATTGCACTTATCTCGTAGCACACAACATTGCACTTTACTCATCTTCAGGTTATATATGGACCCTCGCTTCTCTCTACTGCTGGGGTGGCTGCAATGCGAGCTTTCAGCTACATATCTTCGACCGTCGACACTTTCAAAGCAACTTTCTAAATCGACACGTTTTGTCTTTCCTGCGATCCATCGACACAGATGCTACTCGTCTTTGCTTACTTTGACATTTATTTCCTCTATCACTATGACGATGTCTCCATTTGGCAATGTGTTGAAAATGGCGCCTATCTGGTCGTAGAAGGTTTTCTTCTTTTCATTAGACGAAAGCTTCGTATGATAGTGGTCCACAATCTACTAAATAAATAGCTGACGCAACAGCACGAGGAGAGCCGAGCCCTAGATTGTCACAACCATTCATGTTGTGCGTGTTACAATTTTCGCAGGAACCTATAACTCATTGCCGTATCCGAACAGCGAATTGAGAAGCTTTTTCATGACAAGTAGTACTCTCGGGAGTTATTCCCCGACAAGGGGTGGTGTTGCGAAAAGTATTCTGTGGATATGGCTGGGACTCGAACCTACACAACTCCTACAGCAGTCCAACTGAGCCTCGACCACGTGCGACGTACTGCGTGTCCACAAAATTTCGTTCCCCACCACTTAACCACTTCACACAATTCAGTCCACTTCTTGCGTTAAAACGAGGGAAGGCAACAAGCCCCCGTCACTTTAACTCGACAAATTGTTTTCGTCAAATTTTGTTATTTACGTTTGAGCCCTCGTTGATGTTTTTTTTTTTTTTTTTGCTGCAAAAAAAAACAAACGAAATCAATAAGACACCAGAGCCCACCCTACGAAAGCCTACGCCGCCTGCGAAAACCTTGTCATACCTTTCACCCCTTATCACAAAGCATCGTCTCCTTTTAGACTATAAAGTTCGTCCTCCGCATTGTCTGCAGGCAAATCGAAACGAAAACCCGAAGAAATTCTCAAGTTTACATATCTCTCAATTGTGTGTCGACATTTATATCCCTTTTTGCCGGAGAGCTAAATCCCGCCGGATACAGTGCCCCCCAAACACGGCGACCCTATTTCTTTTTGCCTCGTTTTATGTGTTTAGTGTCTGCTGTGGCCCGTCCCCCAAATCCGTTCTTCAAAATTGGTTTCAATTGTGAATACACAAACCGAAGAAAACTTACTTTCAGGAACAAGTCCTGAGTGTGTACAACGATCGGGGGCTGGCAGGGTGGGTGGGTGTGTGTGTGTGTGCGGCTGTGCTGAATCCTGCCAATTGTTTGTTGGTTTGTTTATTTATTGTTTCAAGTGCTCGTTGAACAGATAAACAACTCAGGAGAACCAAACCACCGCTACAAGGACCTGGGTGCAGGATAAAACATAAAACAAAGCGAAGCAACATTTATCTGTGGGAATCATCTCCGCAAACGACCTGCAGCTATTGATTTTCGATTTGTGTGAGTGTGCACCGAGGGGTGTCTGTGTAAGAACTTCGATTCGATTCGATTCGATTCGATTTCAGGAGTGCAACTATCACTTGAACTCTGTACGAGCACGAGTACAGAGCACATAGTAGGAGTACCCTGCCTATACTCGTACTCTGTGTGTACAAAAGGGTTTTTATTTACCGTTAATAGTTGATTCCGAAACAACGAAGCGCACATATTTTGATTCGAAATTGAGATTGATTACGATGAGGGGGCGGTGGGTGGGTCTTCATTGAAAGCTACTTAACGACGACTGAGTTGTTACGGCTTCATTTGCAGGACTCTCTGTGCTCACATTCATGTGCACTCGGGTAGACCGGCAAAAGTCGGAATTCAAATGATGACTTCATTCCGGCGTCGCTAACCCTGAATCAAACGACAAAATGGAACGGGAAAAGTCCTTGAAGTGTGGAAACGATTTTTTAACCGACAGCGTACAACACATAATACGCTCTGCAGTCAAGTGCAGTACACGAAGTCACTGCGGCAAAGGGTTAACCGCCGCCGCCGCGTCGGTTGGCGGGGGTGATAGTTTCGGTTGGATTTTCGGCAACGATATGCAGTTTTCGTGGTTACCACCATATCGCCCGCTCGCAAGGATGTCACGAAGCGTAGATGGAATAATTTAAGACTCTTCGAGGTTTCGCTTATATCGATTCGGGGTTGTCAACGGAAATAATCGAGTTAACTTTGTTGAGCAGGACTGTATGGCATGGTGGAATTGGTTTGGAAAATGCACATGAATGTGATTTCGGAAGCGTGACATTGAGGATTCACATTGACATAGAAATATTGCGGTGAAGGGTATTATAGTTGACAAATGCGAAAAGGAAGAAGAGAGACTGTTTTGTTGGAAAGGAAATGTGTCGAATGGCAATGTTTCCTTTCGAAATCTTTTCCTTCCTTCCGTTCGTGTCTGGATTACGGAGTTTATTTCAGATTACGTGGAAGTCCTTTTTTGCAAGGGATTTGGATGTGATATTTAGAGGGGATATTAGGTTTAGTGAAACTGGATTTTTGTCACAGAAGGAGATAATGTCCCGATCGGATTGGATTGTGCAATGGCATTGACCTAGTGCACATATTATGTGCTTGTGTTACATTTATGGGAGTCATTTTGATTTGCTGGTATATACAGACGACATCGACGTCAGCGGTCACTTCAAGCCTGCCATCAAAGAGGCTTCTAAGGCAAAAAGTAAGGACAAATGTGGTGTCAACTACCAAAGAAAGATCTTTTCATCAATATGAATGACACCTGAGTAGAGATTTAACGAAGACCTGGCTTAATAGACTTCTAACTCGGAGGATGCAACACTGATTGAACTGACAGTTCTACTATATGGTGCCTAATGCTGGACGATAAGCACGAAAGAAGAGCAGATGTTGAATACTTTCGAGAGAAAAATTCTTTGTCGAATATTTTGTCCCATATACGAGGAGGGTGAATAGATGTGAAGATTCGACCGTGCACTGTTTGAGTTGGATCAGGTTGTGGATGTGGTCCTATAAGGCAAAGTTGACAAATACTCAAGCCAAGAAGAGGTTCGAATCACAGCCTCCAGGTTCGAGGCGACAAGGTAAGCTGAACCTCCGTTTCAATGACCAAGCCTTTGTGGATGTTAAAACGGCTCCAAAACATCCAAGTCAGTCGGTGCAGGTGTCTTCTCAAAAAACTTGGGCATTCACAACTGCTTTAGTCCCCCTCAGTACTGCGCTGTCCTTTAAGCCGAAGTCACAGCTCTATATTAGGCCGAAGAATGGCTGAAGAAATCGCTCAAGCTACGACCAAAGACTCTGAGCTAGAATATTAAAATCTAGGGCAGTGGTCGCCGTGGCTCAGTAGTTAGTGCTTTGTCCACGGAAATTGTTTGCGGCACCACTTCTCGTCGGCGTATGACAAGCCTCTAGAAATATAATTTGTCATGAAAAAGCTTCTCAATTCGCCATTCAAATTCATATTCAAATTCCATTTCAAAAGAGGGAAGCTAGGCCTTGACTCACCCCGGGCTGTTGCGCCAGCAATTAATTTATTTATTTTTTTAGCGAACGAATGCCGCGTGTCTCTAAACAAGATCAGTAAACAGCATACCATCGCACTCTGTCGACTAATCCAGACAATGATTCCTAAGTACCAATAGGTATCTCGACCACGTCAAAGCACACGTCACTTGCTCTCAAACTCACACCAAACTCATTTGGCACATCTTTGATCCTAAGAAATCAAAATGTCCTGAAAAAGCTTATAAACCTGCAAAGCGCCCAAATCAATGATTGAGACATGTTTTGCCCGGCCTAAACTCTCTTAGGGAATTTGGTTTCGAGAAAATCCTGGAGTTCGCTGGACATGCAGGACGTTTCTCGGATTTGTTAACCCCATCCGACTCATTATCTGCTACCCTATACCGCTTCACTTGCACACCCTTCCCTGCTTACTTCCTTTCTTCTTCCTACAGATGCTACAGAGGGAAACACAACCGGCCCAAACGTTGGTCTACATGATGAAGTTCTTCCGACCCTCACCCTCCTAAGCCAACCAAGATATCGAAAACGTAAATTTGATTAGGAAAACACAACCTTTTAACAAAATCAATATCATTACAGGACACCACATAGTCCTTTAAATGAGGAGATTCAACCACAGATTAAAACAGCTGTGAAGGGTAGATCTAGTAGTCAAAAATTGCACATTTTACCTTTAGAATGGTAAGGAAACGTAGAATGAATACACTTTAACCCTGTGGCCTGCAGAGGCTTCAAATCTAACCCAAAGGGACATTTACTTTTCTTGACTACAGGCACACGACACCGTGCACTATTTCTAGAAGCTTTCTAGAAAATATGTAGAGAATCGTTAGAAAAGTCTTCCTTGGGAGAATTTATCCTCATTCATCTAATTGATTCGACACTGCTCTACATTCTTGTTCGGGTGTCATTTGTATTATAAGCATCAAATGTTCTCTTACTTAAGGTAGCGGTACAGTCCCGCATGGACCTGGACCTCAACCAACAAGCGTCTCCAGCCAGCTACCTCGAGTTTCGAACGCCAAGGTGGTTGAGGTCCACTTCCACTTGCGTGCGCCAAGTGAGTCGCGGTCTTCCTCTACTGCGCCATCCCTCGGGTGTAGATTCGCAGATTTTCCAGGTCGGAGCACTGGTGTACATCCGCTCTACAAGACCCAGCCGCCTCAGTCGATGGACCTTCACTCTTCTGGCTAAGTCGATGTCGCTGTCTAGTTCGTCGTTGTATCTCAGACGTCTGTATGCAGACGGGACCGAAAATCACCCGAAATCTCTCAAAAAAGACAAGACCAACCTCATCCGCTTTTAAAAAGAGTCTATACCTCAACTGTTATCTCTTCACAATATATTGACACACAATATATAGTGAACACACACTGTGAAGACTACCCATGCAGTGTTGTCCCAATGTACTTCGCCCCAACGTCAAAGGCAAACGAAATCATCAAAAAAAGAACAACTTCGTCCTCCATTACCAAACACCTACTTAAAGGACCTCTTTGCCAAAATTTGTTTTCTGACAGCGCATGTATACCAATACATGCTCCTTCAATGCACATGGTCCTTCGAGCCGAATCAATGAACTTTTAATCTGCTCCTCCTGTTGCGGAACTACTTCAGAATTTTAAATCCTTCTCTCCATCTGCCATTACAATGCTATCCCTATTCAAACACGCCACCGTTTATCACGCTACCTCTCAACAGTTTTCAAGCAGAAAAAGAATCGAATAAAACAAAACAAAACTCCAAACAACACGATCGCACAGAGCTTTGCAGTTGGAAAGGAAATATGAACACCCTCCATCATTGTTATGGAGGTCATAACCGGAGAAATATATATTTTTCGGCGGCGCGCTCACTAAACAGAAAAGCAATTAACATTTCGAGCTTTTTCCGTTTTTAACTCAGTGCCGAGCATGCAACAACTTACGGACATTAATTTCCTGCAATGTGTACCCTTGCTGGAAGTGCATATACAGCGAGGAGTGCACAAGGAGTTGCTAAGAAATTCTGTATTTCCACCAGTGCTCGATGTGGGTGGCAGGGGTATCTGTGTGTAGCTAAAGACTGCTCCCACTTGACATCCACGTTTTCTTTTGGTGCATTAGCTTCGCTGTTGTTCCACCTGTGCACATTTTGACTTTCAAAACTGTGTTCGGGGGGAGGACGCCTTATAAAAGGGCAAACTTGCGAAAGGGATACTTTTGTCTCGGGACGGTTTCTTATTATAGAAATAGTTTCAGGAATTATTTATATATTTAAAGAGGTCCCTGCCACTACTTAGTGGTTGTGTGATACTTCAGGGAAATGTTGCAGTTTTGTAAGAATCGCCACCTGCGTCCAGATGAGTCGGCTGGAGAGGACTGTACAATGTTGCAGTGGATGATATTGGAGTAAGGAAGAGAAAGTCAAATCTTACTTCGACGTCTCTAAAAAAAAACATACCTACCCACGACATCAATGTAGAGTCTCAGGACTTTCGAAGCGACAGACACACTCGAGGAAATCCTGCTCCCATTCCCAATGAAAATCTATCATTTCTCGCATATTCGTCAACTTTTCCAGGAATTTTCGCACAAATCCTGTCCCAATTTATAGCACGTTCCTCGATTTCAAACACACAAGCTTCGTTTTTCGTGCAAAATCCGAAATGTAAACACCTCTTAGCTTGACATGTGGGGGCAATAAGTGACAGCTAAGAAATTTCAATCGAAAAGCGAGTACAAATGTCGTGTGCCTTGATGTGCGCTCCTTCAAGGGCGGTTAGTCGCTTGAATGCGGTACCTTTTTGGCATCGTGCCCTTTTTTTTTTTGCTTTTTAAACGTAACAAGATGAATGAACATTTTATGCTCGATTGAGTGAACATCTAATTTCACACAGAAGAAGCCGGGAAATCAAATCATTTCCCGGAAGTGAATTTGCGCGTCGCTAAGAAGGGATGTGGATTGAATTTACATACTTGACTGCGTTGGAGTAGGTTGATGTTGAATTTTGACTTTATGACAATTTTTTTTGGGGAGGGGGAAAACTGTGCCAAAGGAATTTGGGCTTAGTACAGTCGGTTTTTAGTTGGTTTTGTAAGGAATTTGTCGAAATATTGAAGAAACTCCCTGGAACTGCTCTGGAAAGGCGGTTTTTCGTGATATTTGTTTCAAAATGTTGATGGTGCGTACTGTGAGAGATCTACCAAGCAAAATCTGGAGTAACTAAAACAGCACCTAACGCCTGGAAGAGGTCCCAAATTCAGAGCACAACAACATCGCTAGAAGGACGGAAATAAACTCAAGAGAAACCTTGCAAGCTTGAGAATGTAAAAAAAGAAGTGCCACAGCCTGAGATAGACCAAGGCCTACTTTATCGCAATGCAACCATTTATGTTGTACGTATTACATTTTGTCGCAAAAATGAAGAGAGAGACCATACCATTAGGTAGGCGTCCCTTGAAGAAATGCAGAATTAGATGGCTGGGTCAAGTTCGAAATCTCCGCCATCGACTCTAAATCTCTTAAAGATTTAGAGTCGATGGCAGAATATCGAGAGTTATGATAGGGCCACTTAAGCTACCTGAAAATAATTCTTTTAGAGATTTTGTCATTCCCCGTCGAGGGATGATCACACAGCAGTCCAACACGTTAACCACTAAACCAAGGCGACTACGGCTTAGAAATGTTTTCACACCTAAAATCTCTTGGAACACGTTGCCATGATTTGGAAGACGACTATACTTAGTAATGTTTCAAAGGAGAATTATTGACTTAAACATCAAAAGCCAATGTGCACTCACACTCGTCATATCCAGACCATTCCACAGCGCTAGAATGAAAAATCCGGAAGACATGTCACTCTGAGCTTAAAGTCCTAAGCACAACGTTACACTCTGTGGGGACAGAGGACACAGAGGGATTGACGCCATTCGCAGCCATAGGCGGCGAACTATCCAAGATATTGGCTTTCTAGTTAACGAGAGAAAGGAGTAGTAGAACAATGCACTTCTCCTTCGACCCTGATGGCAGCGAAACAATTCTTGAGATGCAATCACTAGCTTCATACAGCTAGAGTACGAACGCTGATGTTCCAAAGGTAAAAGCAAAATTTCTGCGCGATGCAAAGTCAAGAAGCTACAATAGCAAGACATCTCCAGAATGTTTGCCGAACGCGAACGCGTACCAAAGACTTGAGACAACCAGAACAAAACCACTAGTTTACGTAAAAAGGCGTTGCAAAGATGGCTCTCGTGAGGCCCACTGAGAAAAGATACCGAAAAAAACTTAGGTGTTCAAAAGAAGAAGAAGGGTCGAAGACCGTAAGCGATTATACTCCAAACCCGAAAAAAACTACAGAATGGCAAGCAACGATAAAGGCAAATATTTCACTGTCAAGTAGAACAATCCATTCAACCCAGAACATGATACACAAAAGTTTCGTCCACCTGACCAAAATGGATAGTACAATCCCTACTACAATCCTTCCTCCTTGCTAGCGGAATTTTCCTAGCTGGAAATGACTTAATGAAGAGTGTACATCAACCATTTTCTAAGTGATGGATACATAGTTAAATGCTTGATAGCTAGAATCTCAACATCGTTTACAAAAAAAGGGTATTCCCTGCGTCAAATACTGAGATATCGATTACCTCAGTAACAACATCTGCCATATCGTGTAACGTCTGGCCACAAGCGACCAAATTTGAACCTCCGCCGATCCTGAAAAAAGACTAAGAAGTAGAAATTAATCGCCTTCTCAAGTTTAAAATCACCTACATATAATAGCAATTAAAGCCTCGAGCTATTCAGAGTCAAATCTACATAGTTTTGGCATCCATACCAAGCTTGTCCACATTTATAGAACGACGATTGAGAATGCTCAATACTCCATCACGGTCAATTTTGACCCAGCGAGAAAAATGATTTAGACGAGGTTCCTTGTGACATCAATCCTTAAAAGTCTGTGTATATGGATATCATCAGCGAGCTGCTTTTGATGTCTTTCTTGAGTGTACAGACAAAATAGGTCAAAATAAGTTTGAAAATAAATGAGGGCAAACCAAGTATGTATTTTGTTAGGAACTGGGGATCTAAACCCAGTATAATCCTATGGCTGTACTCTGCGATCGTTAGGCGGATATAAGCGCATGGAGGTTTAGTCTGGTGACAAGCTGCAACTAAAACAACTTCAAAGATCTGACCAAGATACAAAGGCTAGCTTGCATTGGTACGACCAGTGCACTGAGATCAACTCCGACAGTAGGGTTGGCGACGATTTTCAATCTGCAACCCTTTGATCTGCAACCCAAGAATCTGCAGCAAAGAGCGTTTTAAGATAAGACCAGTCTGGACTTCGTGAAACCCTTCTCCCGCATTTTTCCAAGCAGAGAACAGTGGGAAAACAAAGAAATTCTTAACGAGACAAAGTCCATCTACACCAATGGCTCCAAGATGGATAATAGGCACGGGTGGTGATGTCTTCTCTAAGGAGCTAGAACTCAGCAGCTCAATAAGACTCCTTGACAACAGTAGTGTTTTCAGGTTCTAACACTGACCAGAGCTGCCCAATTCGCGTCAATGCTTACGGTATCACAGGAGGATATCACGATCTTCATAGACAGCCAGGCGGCTTGTAAAGTGCTGTCACGAATAGCTGAGGATTCTTGGCCCACAGCATAATGTAAAACTCTGCTGGGTCCCCGGCCACAGTGGTGTGCCAGGAAACGAGACTACTGACGAACTAGGGAGCAAGGGATCAGCACTAGAATCAGAGCTAGCGGACGGTACAATTAAACCTCCACTTCGTCATCTGAAGGAAACAATAAGGCTAAGATCTTTAGCTGAGGCGAATAACAGGTGGAAAACACTAACCAACTGCGAAATTTGCAGAAGGGTATGGCCAGAATACAATAAAGACAGAACGACCAAGCTCCTACATATGGACAGTAAATGCCTGTCATCACTGGTAGGATTAATCACAGGCCATCGAGAGGACGCGGAGATGGGGAGGTGCATGAGGACACAACTAACTTTCTCTGTCACTGTTCAAGCCTCTGCAATAAGAACATTGAGCAGATATCTCTTCGATAACATCGAGGAGCTTTCCGATGCTTCACTGTCGGATCTGCTCAAGTTCGCAAGGACAGCCAAGTGGCTGTCATCAAGTGTATAGAATCACGCAGTGGGAAGTACCTGGTAAAATATATGGGTACCACAACGGGTCTGCATAGACCTAAATGAGTTAAAGAGGGTTTTATCATCTTCATCGGATCGCTAACCTAACTTAATCTTAGTATATACCTAGTTGCTATAAACAAGATGCTAGGACATTTGGTCATTCTTAAAATTTTAGAGCTTGTCTACTTTACAAGGGAATCATCGCTGTCTGAAGGAAACTTGCATTTCATCTTAAATGTACTCTATACGCTCCTTACTGGGACATCTTTTGGTTCACTTTGTACGAGTATCATGTAAGCTGTCAGATAAAAAAATGATTTTCATCAATTTCACGAGCTTCATCTTTAAAAATGTTCTCACCAGTTATAATTTTGAATATAATTCGTCAAAGACAACTGAAATCCTTATTCATACCGCACTCTCCGCGTCACTGACACCCACTCCATTGCGATCGTTGGAACCAAAAAAAAAAAACCAATTCACCCTGAAATCGAACTTTTCCATTTTTTTGGTGTAATAAAAACCCGGAGTCCTTCAAAAGTTCCAGGCAATTCCCCACACCGAAATTAGATTCTCCTATTACGACCAATTCAAACGAATCAATATCGCACCTCCTCCCATCTACTCACGTGTGAGGTCCCAAAAAATCCACAGGAAGCCCCCAACTAGTGGTGTATTTCAAAAACTGCCTTCCCCTCCG
This sequence comes from Matsumyia berberina, assembly GCA_917880715.2. Lineage (NCBI taxonomy): Eukaryota > Metazoa > Arthropoda > Insecta > Diptera > Syrphidae > Matsumyia > Matsumyia berberina. Next base: position 130,416,535 of record OU862871.1, on the reverse strand, counting down.
CCAACCCCCTCCTTCAATGGCTGAGCCAACCGATGCGAGTAATTTAAAGTGCAATTGGTTTTTATGGTAATTTGCTGACTTTCTGAGGCACTCTGATGGTTATTGGTGGTGCTGGCGGTCCTGACGGTTCTACACCCAGTCGGTTATTTAATCTGAACTAAATTTTCCAACACGAAACTATTTCAAATTGCATAATTGATAGGTATGGCCGCCGCGGCTGCTAGTTTCCAGACCGCGCCCCTCGTCCTGTGTGTATATCCGTCCGTCCGAATGCAATTTCTGGCAAATTAATTAAATACCTCGGCTTCCGTGAGTAGAATTAAATTTCAATCAATATGAAATTGGATTTACATTCCAAGTGCGCGTATTGTATTGTCCTTAACTACACACGCGTGATAGGTGAGCGCATCCTGCAGAGCTTTTTATGGCTGCCTTTTGTGCACTCCCACAGCGTGTGTGATTACGTTTCGTAATTAATTTCCTTGCCAAGTTATTGAACATAAGTCGCAGCTAATTCAGCTAATTCAGCGGGAGCAGCCACAGGAGCAGTGTTTTAATCCTTTGAGCGAATTAAATGTATTGATTTGGAAAGCTTATTGCGCAATGATTGAGCTGATTAGCGACGGATTACATTGCACAATGGGTGAATGGTTTGAAAATATCAAATGGATCCCCGTCCTCCACCACCGATGACGGTTAAATCCATGTCCTGACAGATCTTGAAGCACGTTATTTCCTTTATGAAAAACTTTAATTAAACCAACGAAGCGACTCCCTTCCAAGGTCCTTGCTCACAAATCGATGACAAACATCATGAGGTGCAAATGGGAGGGAGCAATCCTTCTGGCAACAATTTATTTATAACTTTGTCGTCCTGACCGAGTAGCTGGTTGGCTCTTTGCCTTTTTAATTACTTTTCGTCGTCATCGTCATCGGTCGTTATGGTCCTCCTGCTCGTTGTCGTTGTCGTGTTGTCGTCATCATCACTTGTCCATCTTTCACTCTTCATACGCCATTGAACCACAGATGGAGTTAACGCCAAGCAATCAAAACTTTTTCCATATAAAAAAGTTGGACATCCGCAGAGTAGAAAAGGATACAACCATCCATCCCACTCCAGGTCCAGATACACCAACACGAATCTCAGGAAGTTGAAAAGAAATCAAATCGTCAGACGAAAGACGAAATGGAAACAAAAACCCCGACAGAGGAGGAAAATAAATAGAATACTCGTAAGTGTTGATGCCTTCGGCTGTGGTCGGTCGGAGGTCCTCTCTCAAGGATATAATATTACGGTTTTTTTTTTTTTTTTTGTGGTGCCTTCCTTCCTTAATCACATTCACGCCGTATCGCCATTTGTTGTGCTCGAGAGGAAAAAGTTTGTTTTTGCCGCTAATCCTGGCACATAAATTATTGAGTGGGTGTTATCCCGATAAGGGGCGTGCGGTGACGCCTGCTTAAGGATAAGGATCTCAAAAACTTTCCTATCTACGGCGGCGTGGAGTTGAACGTTTTTCACAGTCAATATAACTGCTTGGGCATTAATTACGCCATCCACACATTATATCGTTTTGAAAAGTGCGAACATGAGGATTGCATGTCCTTACAACAGGTTACACTATGCAGGGTAATAAGTGGAAAGGAAACTTTTTTTCTGAATGAAAATGGGAAATCGGTTGAAAAGAGAGAGGAGAGAGAGTTTAAAAATTCCCCCTGGGGCATAGTGGTGAGTTTGCTGGGGAGAACATGAGTTCATTTTCCGAGGAGAATCCTTTCTCCTTCGTATTTTTGTTGCATTCATTTTCATGGGGAGATGCTGGGTGATGGAAGATGGTAGCTGTTCTAGGTTCCTTGGGACTGTTGGCAGTATGACTACAACTAAACTTCATCATAAAACTCACTTCCTTTGCCATTGCCCTAGTCTGTACCATCTAAGAAATAGGTTCCTCGGAAAACACTTTTTCGTGGACTTTGAAGAATTATCCTATACACCGGTGGAACAAATAATGAGAATCATCAAATTCACAGGGTGATTTGTATCACAAAAGGAAGTAAGTTGGTCATGTTCTGCTAATACCCATTAGATATACATATGTAGGTATATGCAAGTATACGACTATAACTACTGTGTAACGCTTTTACGAGTAGGAACATCTTTCTCCGCCAACGGGTATCACAATGAGTCTGAATTGATCTGAGTGTGGCGATATGGTTTCTTCCTTTCGCCTGCCCACTTACCTAACCTAACCTAGTAAAAGTCTGGTAATAACAGTAGTTTTCCACTCATTAGTGGTCGCCGTGGCTCAGTGATTAATGCGTTGGACTCCTGTCCGAGTGGCGTGGGTTCAAGCCCCAGGCAGGAACACCGAACATTTTTCGCGGCACCACCTCTCGTCGGGGAATGACAAGCCTCCGGGAGTGTAATCTGTCATGAAAGAGCTTCTCAATTCGCCATTCGCAGTCGGCAATGAATTGTTAGTCCCTTCCATTCGTGCGAACAGTACAAACACGCACAACATGAATGGTTGCAAAAAGCTAGGAATTGACTCATCCCCAGCTGTCGCGCCGGCTATTTATTTTTTTATTTTATTCCACTCATTACGGCGCAAAGGCATGGACTTTGTCAAGAACGGATGATGAAGTTCTTTGCTTTTTTAAGAGAAAGATTTTTCGGGTGGTTTTCGGTCCCGTTTGCACAGAGGGTGAGTGGAGGAGGAGATACAACGACAAAGTTCGGGGGCTGTACAGCGACATCGACTTAGCTCAAAGAGCGGAAACGAGCAACGACGGATGAACACCAATACTCTGACCTGAAAACTTTTCGAATCCACGCCCAGAGGCCGCACAGTAGTAAAAGACTGCGATTCAGGTGGCGCACGCAAGTTGAATGGGCCTCAGCGAACTTGGCGTGCGAAACTAAACATCGAGTTAGCTGGAGAAGGTTGTTGGTTGAGGCCCAGGTTCACCCCGGACTGTAGCGCCGGCTGTGGACGCAATGTCCGGGCTTTTATGCTCATGACTTCTAATTTCTTTAAATATCTGATGGCAACCCTAGCCATAAACTACTTTGCAGAAAATTAACTGTGCAAAAATCAACCTCCCTGACCCCGGCTTCACTTTACCCCTCAGCATAAATACCACTTTAATTTAAATGCATCACACTTAAGTGTTGAAAATTTAAATTAACAATCCCATTCATTTGATCCACTAAATGAAGCACACAAACAAATTTGTTATTCAATTAATGATTAATTAAATATTTAATCATTCTGGCTGACACAAACAGCAAGCCCTTTGGTTGGGCACTAAATTAAAATTATGATGTTAATTTTCTCTATAAGGGCGATAAAAACAATTTTAATGAATCATTCACATAGAAATTCAAAAACAGGCATCATTAATGCCACATGCCACCAACAATTAAAATTTCCCCTATATATGCACTCTATTAAACGATTATTGTTAAAAAAACACAAAGGACAGAAATAAATTCCATAGTTAAACTTTAAAATTGTTTATTTACAGCTCTTCAAAATTAACAAGTTTTAATTACAGCCATCAATTAAAAAATAGTCCTCCGAGCCGGATCATTCCGTTTCCATGCTAAATAAAAAAGTGCAACGACGGAAAGGACCTTTTTGAGCAAACATGTCAAAGGCAAATCGCTTGATAACTCGGTCAACCATATCACAGACTGAATACAAACACCAAAGTTGTTTATTAAAATGAAACTAATTGCCTCCATTGAAACAGGGAGCCGATGAACGGTAGTCCTAGTGTCGGTTCCAAGTCGAATGTATACGTTTTCACTTCCAAAAAAACAAAAAAGGAAAAACTTTTCAAATGATCTCAAATTAGCAAAACTTTATCCTCAGGAATTGGATAGAGTGTGTGTGTGTCTGTTTGTTGGTTCTACGCCTGAGGGTTATGTGAGATTGATGCATGCAAATTAATGCCACTGTCACTAATCCAGGCGGCAGAATCAGGGGCACCAGCAAAACTTTGTCCTGACGTGCCTTGTTTCTTCTAGAGTCGACAGCGTATTAGGTTATAAATAGATATGTGAAGTTTTTTCATTTCCAGAAGGTGGGAAAGAAAATTCAAATAATGAGTTAGTTTAACTAATTTGGATGGAAGACTGGAAGACATGCTGAGTGCAGCAATTAAGCGCAAAGTACGAGTAGATGTGTGTGGTATAGCAAAAGACTGAAACGCCACATACCCTCCAACGGGGAGAATGTGATGAATTGAAGGAATTTTCTACTTTTTTTATCGATTCAGGCGCGATTAGGGCTTATGGCACGCCACCGAAAAGTGTTGGAGAAAACAGTCGAACAAAACAACTTTTTTGCAACTCAAATGAGCTCATCTTGAGGTAGACTCACTAACTTACTAACTTACTTACGATTGGCTTTTTGTAACTCATTCCAACGTCCCCTTCACCTTAGGTAAAATTAAGATGACCAAATGTAAGACAAACTCACGGTCACTAACAAATGTGAATAGGTCCAAACCCAAATTAAAATCTTCCGATAAGCCCAAAACCCCAACAATTTCTCCTCCCACTCATATTCCTTCTAACTCTGACCCAAACTGGCAGTTCAAAGTTGGAATTTTTCCTAATTTTTCCCCACAGTTCCTTGCACCAACCCCCATTTCTCGACCTATTATCACAAGCCATAATGCTACCAAAGCCCCCTCTTACCTGCCGAAACGAGTGTCTTTTAATCTTGCACCCGTTCCCCTCCCTTCACCAAGCCAGACTCCAACATGAGCCAATGCTAACTACCCTAACTTCATTCACTCCCATACTCTCAATCCTCAAGCCCCATCCACATCATCAACCGCTCTGCACAGTCCTAACAAACCATCATCCTTTTTAGATCCACTGCTCCCCCCAACAGTTAAACTCACTAAGCAATTAGCAGACGTCAGTGTTGATGGCCAATATGTTTTATCACGTTTGAAAGATCGTAGAATTTATGAAAACGTCCGTCTGTATCTTGCCTACCTTCATGATAAACCTGACTCTATCTGCATAGATGGCATAACGAAAACCAATATCATGGTCTCAATCCATCAAGAAGGCCTTCCAATCGACCCTAAAGAGCTGAAGCAAATATTCGTTCACTATCATGAAAGCTTTAATATTTCAGCAAATGATGTAGCTAATGATCTTGCCACTTTTGCCTCCCATGTCAGCTCAAAACGTCTATCCCACCTGCAAAGAACTCGCTCCAATTTTAAAAACTACTATCGTTCCTAACCTTCCCCCCAATACAGCTGCTCGTCGACCTAACCCATTAAGACCCCCTTTCAAGTGCTTATCCCTTTACTACCAGAATGTAAGAGGGCTGCGCACTAAAACCTCCACTGTTTTTCTAAACTCCCAAAATCTCCCCTACGATATATTCGCCTTAACCGAAACTAATCTATCCTCTGATTTCAATAACAACGAGCTGTTTACTTCAGACTTTAATATCTTTCGGGATGATAGTCTTGAGAAAGAGGACAATTCCTGCGGCCGCGGTGTTCTACTGGCAATACACAACTCTTTCAACTCAACACTTTTTAAAACGTCACACACCGCTGATTTTGAGTTTATCTGTGTAAAAACGACTATATCCAAACGCAACCTATACATAATGTGCTGCTACATACGACCGTCGCAACCAATACAGGGTTACCAGCTTGCCGTAGACGCAATCGACTCTCTCTGTGAAGCTGTGGATCCATCCGATGATGTCTTGATTTTAGGTGATTTTAACCTTCCATATCTTCAATGGATTGAGTCCGATGACATGTCCCACTTTATTGCCTCAAATCCCACGTCAGAAAAAGAGGTCCTTTTTATCGATTGTCTCTCCGACTCCGGCCTTTACCAAATTACATCATTAATAATCTTGGTAGACAACTGGACTTAATCTTTACATCCGATGTCGACAACTGCGTCGTCACAGCGAGTAATCATCTCCTATCCACATTAGATATCTTTCATCCACCATTATCCCTCACTTTTTCATACGAGAATGATTCTAAAGCCCTTCACTATGAAAATTCGTTCTATTTTAATTTTCGCAAAGCAGATTTCATAAAACTAAATTCTCTGCTTAGCAACGTTAACTTCAGCCCCATCCTAGACAATATTACTACCGTCACAATCGACAATGCCATTGCCCTTTTTTACACCGAAATTCTCACCTGCCTCATAAAATCAGTCCCTTATTTGCCTCAGAGGAACCCCTCGTCATCACCACCCTGGTACAATAAAGAACTTCGCTCACTCCGTAATCACAGAAACAAATTGTGGCTAACTTACCTTATTTCTCGATCTGATTCTGACTATTCTAACTACCAGCGCGCATATACCCATTTCTCTGAACTTTGTGAATTCCTTTACCTTGATTATCTCACCCGAATGCAATCTAACCTTTCTAATCCTAAGCGTTTCTTCCACTTCATAAACGCTAAAAGGAAATCTGATAGCTATCCATCCACTTTAAACTTTCTTAATACATCGTCAGCAGACCCTAAGATTGTTGCAAACTTGTTTGCTCGTTTCTTTAGCCAATCGTTTACCGACCAAGTCTCGGATCCAGATTACGACTACTTTTCTTATATGAACAACTGCGCCCATACGTCTTTAGCCTCTATTCATATAACCTTGCCACTGGTTAAAGAGAAGATAAATAAACTAAAGGACGACTACTCCCCCGGTCCCGATGGCTTACCGGCCATAGTCTTAAAAAAATGTGCAAACTACCTGGCCCAACCCCTCACTGCCCTTTTCCAAAAATCTATCTCACAGGGGATTTTTCCTCAATTGTGGAAAAACTCATATATTATCCCCATCCACAAAAATGGTCGTAAGAACGAAGTATCTAACTACCGCCCCATCGCCAAACTGTCTTGTATACCCAAGCTCTTCGAAAGCATTGTCTACGACTCAATGTTTTTCCACTGCAAGTCCATCTTTTCCCCAAACTTTCTTAAGGGTAGGTCAACAACCACTAACCTAACCGAATTCGTTTCAGGTACTCTGTGCGCCTTAGAAGAAGGCAAAGAAGTCGACGTTGTTACCACCGACTTCAGCAAGGCGTTCGACAAAATCTCGCACAGTATAATCCTTCTAAAACTTAAGGCTCTTGGTTTTCCACCACGGTTTATAACATGGATCAAATCGTACTTGGAAAACCGCCAGTACAAAATCCTCTTTAGATCTTCCCTATTAAAGCCACCTCAGGAGTCCCCCAAGGTAGCCATCTTGGTCCATTGATCTTCATCTTGACAATTAATGATGTCGATTGTATCATCAAAGACTCCTTTATATCTGTTTATGCTGACGACATGAAAATTTACAGGCACATATCATCTCCCGCTGACCCCCGGTCACTTCAAGATGACTTAAACAGATTTTCAACCTGGTGCCAAAAAAACTGTTTGCAGCTTAATGTGAGTAAATGCCAAGCTATCACATACTCCCGTAAGCGCTTCCCACCACCTCCCAGACTATACTTTATCTGCAATGAACCTGTGCCCCTAGTCACCTCATTACGTGACTTGGGTGTTATCTGCGATCGGGAACTCAATTTTCGGTCCCACATTGATAGCATTATTCGTAGAGCCAACTCTGCGCTCGGTTTTGTAAAGCGTTGGTCCAAGGAGTTTTCAAACCCGTATGTCACGAAATCTCTGTATATCACTTTCGTAAGGCCTCTGCTTGAATACGCTAGCCAAGTATGGTCCCCTCATTATGATATCCATATCAAGAGAATTGAAGCCGTTCAGCGCAGGTTCATTCGCTTTGCCCTACGTGGTCTTCCCTGGGTAGACACCTACAACCTGCCACCCTATAGAGACCGCTTGAAACTGATCAACCTGGAATCTCTTGAAAAACGTCGCGATGTTGCCGATGTTCTATTCGTTCATCAGCTATTAGCTGGCAACATAGATTGTCCATCGTTGCTTCAAAAAAATTCTCTTAACACCAATCCCCGCAACCTCAGGTCTGTTCCCCTCTTTCGTCTTGTCCCCCACCGTACCAACTATGGTTTGCATGAGCCCATGTCCAGAATGCTACATAAAGCGAATAACATGCATGATGACGCTTTCAATTTCCACTGCAGCAGAATAACACTGCGAAATGCCCTTTACACCCCCTCTACCTCCTCTTAACCCACTCTCATCTACCCTTCCATCCCTTTTCATAGTCTTAAGCTTTTAATTGTTAGTTAATAAGATCTAAAAAAAAAAAAAAAAAAAAATTGTACAACTTCCTGCCCTTACCTTAACTGCCTGTTTTTCTTAGATTTAAGTACCAGCTTGTATTAAGTTGATAAATAAATAAATAAATAAATTATGGTGGCGCTACAGTCCCGGGTGGGCTTGGGTTTAACCAACAGGCGTCTCCAGCCAGCTCGATCTTTAATCAGCTACTTCCAATTTTACAAGCCAAGTTGGTGGAGGTGGCTGGGTGTTGTAGTAACAGGGTAGACTCTGATTGGTATCAACTTGGCGATGCTTAGTGTTGTAACTGTTTCTACACATCAATTGTGCTTATATTACCTCCTCGCGGTAGTCACTGGGTACTGCTTGCTAAACTTATAAGCACGAGTGTTGACCAGAAGAACAAAATTGCAGCACTATAAACACGATAGCGGAAGAATTCTCAAGATGGAATCAACGGTGGCGTCTATAACTTCCGGATCGGGAGAAACACCTTATCTGGGCTACTTCAACATATTTGGACCTGAGGCCGATACGGATTTCCAGGAATCGGTTGGGGTCTTGGAAAAGAGATGGTGGCGGATGAGCCCTACAGGGACCAACGGCAGCGCTAACATCCACGAAGGTGGTTACCGACATCGCATAAGCCGGCCCCTGCTCCTAGGGGTTTTCTTTACAATGGACCTGGTCCTCCAGGTTGGGGGTTGTATGTCAGGGTAACTGCCCTGCCATGGAAAAACAAATTTAGTTACGAAACAAACACAAGCCTCGGAGACGGACGGATTTACTGATCACGAACCAAGCAAACGAAATACGGACAACGAACTTCGGATCTGAAGTCCCTTAACAGACCACGTGCAGCCGAACAATTAGCGAAGGCCCTAGACTGCTGCAAAGCAGACATAACCGGCATCCAAGAAGTGCGGTGAGATGGGCCGGACCAAACGAGGATGGAAAACTGTGACATCTATTACGGCGATTGCTACCGGCTACAAAAGCAGCGCTTAATTGGATGTGGATTTGTCTTTGGAGGCAGACTTAGGTAAGAAGACTTAAGCTTCAGGTATGTATGTTCCCTTCTACCCAACTGAGTCGCGGTCTTTCACTACTGCGCCATCCCTCGGGTGTGAATTCGAAGATTTTCCGGGCCGGAGCATTGGTGTCCATCCACTCTACATTACCCAGCCACTTCAATCGTTGGACCTTCACTCTTCTGGCTAAGTCGATGTCGCCGTACAGCCCGTACAGTTCGTCGTTGTATCTCCTCCTCTTTTCAACGTCTATACAGACGGGACCAAAAATCACCCGAAGGATTTTCTCCTCGAAACACCTCATCCGCTTTTGGCAGAGTCCATGCCTCTGCGCCACCAGGACCGCTACGATGAATGTCTTATAAAGGGTCACTTTAGTTGTTCGAGAGAGGGCTTTGCTACTCATTGCCTTCTTAGTCCAAAGAAGTAGCGACTGCTTCGTTTGATCTCAGCGCTAGTGTCGTTGTCTGAATTGATAGCGGAGCCTAGGTAGACAAAGTCCTTGACAATCTCAAACTTGTAACTGTCTATAGTGACGTTCTGTCCGAGACGTCGGTGTTGGGAGTCCTTTCTTGTTGACAGCGTATACTTTGCCTTACCCTTATTGACCGCTTAAACCATCTTCGCCGCCTTAGCTGCGTTCTTCCGATTATGTCAATTTCGTCGGCGTCTGCGAGTATTAGGACAGACTTTTGAAAGATTGTGCCTCTGGTGTTGGCACGTAAGTTTTGCACTATTCTCTCAAGAACGATGTTGAAGAAGTCGCATGATATCACGTCGCCTTGTCTAAAACCTTTTTTGACATCAAAGGTCTCGGTGATGTCTTGAGGTAGACTAGCAGATATTAAATCGGTCCTTACATTGGTCCTGGCAGATACTCTAACGTAATCTTTCCTAACATCTCCAAGCTAGAGAGAGTTGTTGAGAGATATCCTGCAGAGAAACAGGCGTTTAACCAGTTTATGTGGTATTTACATGTCCTTGTTACGGGATTCCAAAAAATTTTGATATTCCAAAAAATTCCAAAGTTCCAAGCATGAGTAAGTCCCCGTGACTCAGCGGTTAGTGCGTTGAACTACTATGCAAACTGCATAGATTCAATTTCCATCCATGTCCAAAGAATATTTTTCACAAAACCACCTCTCATTGGGGATTGACCGCCCAGACTATTACTTGTCATGAAAAAGGTTCTCGGTTCGCAGTTCGGAGTCGACAATAAGGTCGGTAGGTCCCTTCCATTCGTGCGAAAAATGTAACACGCATAACGTGACTGGTGACATGAAGCTCGGCCTTTGCTCATCCCGAACTGTCGGTCCAGCTTTTTATCAACCACGAGGTAGTTAACAAAATCATCGTGCACTGCACCGAAGTACAAGGAGGTAGGAATGTCTGGCTCAAAGTATAAGTTAACTTCGAGGTCTATGGCTAATTCTCGTCCAATGGTAAACAATGCACCTTACAACTCCGTTCAATCGACACGTGTTGCTGCTTTAGATAGTTTCATGACAGAAAGTCATGACCAACATCCTCAGATAGGCATTAAAGTTCCAAGAAATCTCCGGCAGGCCGACTGCTCAAATGAGTTCAATTGTGTCGCCTCATTCTACATTCATGACCGTGACTTGAATACAAAAAAAGGACAAAACCGCAACCAAAAGAAATACGTAACCTTTGGACAGGGATTCTCCTCCACCACGACAAAAACACATGATTAAGCCCCGTCTTTTGTCTAAAAGGAGCAAATTAATTGAACCACATCCAGGAAAACAATGAGTTACCGTCCTCGCCCCATGTCACCGGATAAAAAAAAAGCAATTTGTTCGCCAAGATAACAATCGAGCCCCGGCGAAAGCTCTCCAGATGAAGCGATTAGCCCCCGAAGAAGGAATTCCGGTGCGAGGCCAATGAATTCCTAATGACAAGCAATTTCCCCCGGCTAATCCGCTCTCTAATTTAACCCATAATTAATTGAATAGAAAATTCGGAAGAGGTCAATACGTTCAGATCGTAATGAGGGTCGGATCGATATTCGGAGCAGTTTGGGGGACGCTGTGTGTGTATGTTTTAAAGTTCTCTCAAATCATTGAAATTCGAATGGTTCCATTCGTGCGGCTGGCTTTCTTGAACTCGAGTCTATCATCATACATGCCAGAGTCTGACAGTGACATGAAAATTATACGATAGAACTGACAAACTTCCGTGCCATGTACACATGACATGCGATGAAACATCAACCTTGACAAACTGCTGGCGGGTTAATTTTCTGCACACGAACCATGGAATCGGGGTCAGCTTCAAGCTGAAATGACCTTTAAAGAAGCAAACATTGAATATCCAAATGAAAGTTAAAGGTCGTATGCGGGGGTGTGGGACTTTTTGAATGTTTCTCACTCAAACTGTAGTTTTACAATGATTCTTTGAGTTGGAAATTTGTTTTCTTTTACTTGTATGAGGGGAATATTGGACAAATGTTTCGATTAATTGAGGGCGGACTACATTTGGAGGGCGGTTACAAGCCACATGAACAGACCAAGCTTCGTGATTCCAAAAATTGATTGATCAACACCTGAAAGTTTATTTTCGTCGATATATCGGGAGTGAGCCAATCTTTTTTTTTAAAGAACCTGCCCTTTGGGCTGACACTACGACCTAGCAAGATCTGTTGTGTCTCAGGTCTGCTTAGCCTGATAGGTCTAGTACCTTCGTAATGAAGGTGAGTGTGTCGTTAGTAACCGAGATTCTAAACTCCGCTAACAAACAGAATTCCCTATGAAATATCCGTCTACACAGCCAGTATAGTGCCGGGCCTTCACAGAGAGTGTGCTCAGAGGTCTCTTCCTCTTCCAAACAGAACCGACACTCTGAATCTGAACAAAGACTAAGTTTATTGAGATGATATGTAAGGTTGCAATGTCCGGTAAGGAGATGATATCTTAGGTCGCAATGGCCCGTAAGGAAGTCCACTGGCTTCCTCATGTTGTTCCTGTCAAGGTTTAGAAGTTCCTTTTAAGATAAGGGTTTTATAAGTCTCTTGGATTGTCTAACTCCGGGGACATTTTCCCAATGGGCTAGGCGAAGTTAACGCCACAGAAGGCTTCCGGTCCCTAGAAGGTGGAAGCCGAACCGGCCCTAGGAAGGTCATCCGCAGAGTCATTACCTACAATGTCCTGGTGGCCAAGCATCCAACCAAGCTTGACCTTGTTGTGTCTGGCATGTGATTGTAGGGTATCGTAGCAGGACTTGACTGGCATAGATTCCACGAAGTGGGATGTCAATGCTTTAAGCGCTGCCTGCCTATCTGGATAGATAAGCATTTTTGCGCCCCTAATACTTTTATCGAGGTTTATCCTGGCGCAGATCTCATTAGCATGGATTTCAGCCTAGCAGACGCTGGGGCACATCCATATTCTTACAAAGTCTTTTGTATTCGATCCACCCACTCCGAAAGCCATTTCTGATCCATCGGTAAACCATACCAAACGCCCTGGGGCTGTTACGTGTTCTTCATTAGACCGGTCGACAAGGTCTCATATTTCTACCTCAATCAGCCTTCCGAAACTGTAATCCCTGGCCATAATGACGGGAATAGTGCAGAACATGTCCGTTTTTGGAGTCGAGTAAAGTGTTTTCAGATGACCCACAAGATTACCTGATTTATACTTGTGTTCTAGGGCAGCGGTCTCCCTAGTGAAGATATGTAGGGGTGAAAGCCCAATGACAGCCTCTATGGCAAAAGTAGGCCAGCTGCGCAAAGCACCTGTAATACCGAGACAGACAATTCTTTGTAGCTTTTCAAGCTTCATTAGCGTCGTTCGTTCAAGTACTGTTCGCCACCAAACTATGGCTGTATGTTATTATGGGTCTAACTATTGAAATGTTCAACGAATGTATCATTTTGAGACTAAGACCTCAAGTTATGCCGTAGAGACGCTGAGTAGCCCACAAGGCTTTAGTGGCACGATCAACCGCGAACTTGAAATGTGCATTCCAGTTAAAGCCTCTGTCTAAGACAACGCCGAGGTACTTCACCTCGTTGGAATAGCCTACAGTGGTGCCTTTGACGGTGATATGTCCGAAATTGATAAATCTTCTTTTCGTAAAAGGCACTATAACAGTATTTCAACGTGTTGAGAAATCCCGGTGCGCGAAAGTAAACACGATAATTCCCAACACCGGCAGCAACGATCTTGCTGTACCACCGGCTGCTCAGCTGGGTCGGGTTCGAGAGAGAGGGAAAGAAAGGGGTTAAGGGCGCCACGCAATTTTTTTGTAGAAACTGGGAAAACTCGTAGAAAGAAAAGAATTGTTTTGTGGGTGTCCCAGATGGGGAAGAAAAATTAAGATTTATATTTTTTTCTCACTTGGGGGGATGACAAAATAATCGGCCAATGCAAAACAAAAGAAATCAAAAGAAAATTCGGTTAATCAAGAATTAGAAAGCTACGGAACTTGGCCCAACGGGTAAGTTCCGGATTCCCTTGCGGAACTCGGACAACGGGATCACGACGGTACAATGTAGCCGGTAATGCGCTACAGTAAAACAAACGGGGGGGGGGGGGGGGGGGCGAAGACTTATCCGCGGAAAGAACGTACCCTCACAAAGGGGATTTTAAGGGAAATAACGAAAGGGGTGAACCACAAAATGCACTATCACTTTTAAAAAAACTACCACAAACCACTCTACTTATCTGTGCTTGGGGGGGGTGTTTTCTGGCTATCTCCGGGGATGAGGTGGAACCGTCTCCGCCACAGTCTGTGCGTTCTTCTTGTTGTGTTGTAGTTTCGTTCTTCGTGTTATTGCCACTTGGTTTGTGTCTTGTTGTTTTCCGTGTTCTGGTCTTATCCTCTCGTTTTGTTGGTATCTCGTTCTGGTGTCTTTTCCTGTGTTCTTCCTTTTTTTTTTGCAGTCTCTTTTCTTTTTGTTCGTCTTCGCTAGTGTTTTATTTTTTGGAATTCCTCGCTATTCAAAAGTCGACTCTAGAGTGTCGGTCTCAGTTCTGTCGATCACTCACGCTCGCACACACATATTCACACATGGGGCGAACTCAGCTATTGTAGCTTAAGCTGAATCCGCCCCGCCGCTGACTTCTCTTGATTCAGCTGTCAGAACAAAGGGAATCACATCCAGAGTTCCAACAGCTTCTCCATCAGCGGCTCCCATTCAGCATTCAGCGTCTCTCACGATCGTCAGGTTGTCACGTCTGTTTAGACGGGGACTGTTCGGGTTCGGGTCCCATCCCAGCCGGAGATCCACATTTACGCTATGAGCCTCATTCAAATTCCTAAGCACAGATAAGTGGGTTACTAGAAGATAACAAGAGATTGGGGCGCGGATAAGCTTTCGCGCAGAAGTGAAGACAAGGGCAAAATGAGCCGCAGGGGAATCGAGAACTTTCCCTAACAAACTGAAATTTAAGTATATGTATTATATGTGGGGGAGGGGGAGTTTACAATATCGAATAATGTCGGTGTCGTCAAACAAACAATGGTTTTTAGGGTGGGCTCTCAGCCTTTCGTACATATGCGTTGCGGACCGTCCGTCCGGTTATGGGTCTTCGAGGCAAAGGGGGCGGACCGTCCGTCCGAAAAGAGATTCCAGACCGTCCGTCTGGCTCTGGGTCCGGGGTACCTGCTTTGTTATCCCCTCCGAACGTATGCCAAAGCGAGAGCACTGGATTTGAAGAATCCTAGTGTATTCCCACTAAGTCATAGTTCCAAGAGGATAACGGACTGAAAGAGACAAAAAGGCCGGAAATGGCAATGGGGAGGGATGGAGCGGACTGGAATTTTTGCTGCGTTATTTTAACGCAACAAACCATTGATGGAGAGTCCCTAAATATAACACTAATCTAGAACATGTAGTAAAGCACTTTGCAAGACGTTGGAGATCGTCACGTCCTGTTTACCACTTTTTGTAATCGCTAGGTCATCAGTATAACGAACCAATCTTCCATTCTTAGCTTGATGTCCAGAACCCTAGGAGATTTTTATGACTTTTAAGAGAGTTGGTCATTAGAACCTTTAGGATCCAAAGAGGTATTCAAGAAATTAAGACCAAAACTTCAGGATTTTAAACAACAACGTCATTCTTTTCCATCACATCCCCTCTCTGTGCAATCATTATAAGCCAAATTCAACTTCATCACCTAATAGACCTTCCGAATGTGTGTAAACCCACCAGAGGCAGATGCTGTTTCAATTTCAATTGATGGATCCCCATTCGGTTTGCCGAAGCCACAATTTTGAATATTGGACGGCATTACTCGATTGCAATTCATTCGTCTACCACTAGTTGTGAAAGAAAGGACAACGGTCGATTCAGATTTACAACTTCACTACAGATAAGGAAATTAAGGTTGAGGTTTTCAATCCCGAACAGAGGAAATTACAAAAGTTGAGAGTAGGTCCAGTACCAATGGCCACCATCATAAATCAAGTCCTTTGCAATGAGGTGCAGAGTAACAGGCTCATATTGGAAATTAAAACAGAGTCCATGGTGGACTCCCGATTGAATTGAAATTTCGTTTGAGGGCTTTATGGGACTGCGACTATCCTGAACTTGTGATTCTGTTTATTCTGTACACTGGTTGACACTAGTGCTGATTTCTGCACCCAACCGTAAAGGCTAAGAATTGCAGTCTTGTGACCGAATTCAGAGAGTTTTTGGATTCTTAATTTTTTTTGAACTAGTTAAAGGGTGAACCAGGCTTTAAAAAGATGCTCCCACTCCTCCACGTATTCGTTACAATATAATCCGTGGCCATTAGGACAACCCATGTAAGTGTCTGCATAGAAACAGAGCCATACTTGCCTAGTGAGTAATGAAGTCTAGTATCTTTAAGAATTTGGCGGAGGTCTCGATAGTGACGCACTGGCTGAACCAAATCGGAAGAAATCGTACTTCGACGAAGAGTCAAAGTGAAGTGAAGTGAAGTCAATTGGTGCTACAGCAATCTACAAACCGGTTTAACTTGCCATCTCGAATGCCTAACTTGCCTTTAACATGTTACAGGGCTGCGTTAGATCGCAATCCACCAAGCCACATCGTGATTTAGTTTTTCAGAGAAGTAATGATGACAGGACTTCTCCTGCACAAGTCATTTAGACTCAAAACACCGCGAAAAGTGAGTGGCCATAGTGTTGTGGTTAACATCATCGCTTGTCATGCTGAAAGTCTGGGTTCAACTCCTGATGTCGGAAAAACATTAAAAGCTGATGTCGACTGTACTGCGAGGGCTTAACACTGGCAGTAGAGTGTCATGGCTTGAAGAGATGATTGAGCTACACAATGATTATGACATCAGGAGAATCAAAAAAATTCCTGTCAATTATAGCAATGACAAACACCACAAATGTTCCCCCGGCTAGTCTGGATACCATCCTTTGACGCCAATGAAACCTAATACTACCTGAGTTTCAAACCACTGCACCTCGCTCTCGGTATGTGAATAACATCGTAAGGGTATTCATATAACCTTGATCCGCGCGTGGATTATAAAAAATTTTGGGTAGTCCAAGAAATAATTAGAATTACAACCTCAAAGAGGAATCATGGCATTTTAAGCTGCTGAAAATCGAGGAAGGACAAGATGCTGTAAGGCAAATCAAGCCAGTGATCACTAAGATTTGAAGAGCCTCAATAAATTGCCAGTAGGACAAGTACTGACATTGGTTTTCATCAAGTCTTTTTAACTCTTCTAATCCCGACACGACTGAGGAAATTCTTGCTCCTATCGCCTAATTTTACTGATCAGGTATTCATTGGTGAATCAAATGCAAGAAATTTCACTCTTTTGAAACTCAAAAGCCCCTATCACATCACTAGACAATTTCTATAGATGTCTTTACTTATATTCGTATAAATTCCACATGCATTTGACATCATGTATCTACAATCGATTTTCGTTAAATAAGCCTTTCTTCTCTTTTCCTCTCTGCTGGTTGATTTCAGAATTTAACTCCGTTGTGTCCCATCCATCCCCAATATCTATTCATGTGTTTCTAATTGTTGTTCATTTAGAATGGTTCAAGTGCAATCGATTCCCTAATCGCAAACCATATTTATTACCTTCGTTCCCCGTGCACCACCCCTATCACCCAACCATCCACACAAAATCCTCTCAGCTCATTTTTGAAAGGAATTACGTTGATGTAGTCGACCAGGGGGGGTGTGCGCCTTTCATTATGCTTGGCACAGTACCAACAAATCGAGGCAATTTGCAAGACAATTAATTTGTGTGTTGTTTGCCTGTGAAATGTAGATGGAAGGCATACTAACACTGTAGCCAGCACCCAAGCGGGTGTTATGTTTGCTATTTGCTTCACTCACACATATCGTACTAATAAATATTATCCCTTAATCCTGTGCGCACACAGGCAAAGCGGGGAGACTCTCAGAAACAGAACACATTTATACCGCATGTTCCACAATTATGAGGTCCTTATGCTGAAGCTTCAACAAAATACACAAGTAGCCTCTGTACGATGTTGGTTCAAGTTACCTATTATGGCTACATGCATGGCTCTCTTCAATCAGCGACCTCTTGTGAGCTGTTTGGGAAGAGGTACTGCTAATTGTGTGAAGTTAATAAGACAGTGTTTGAAGGGGGAAAAGCGATATAACTTGAGCTTACATAGTGGTCTGCAAAGTGGTGGGAGTTTCGAATGAAAATAAATCGGACCGGAGAGACTAGAGCCATCGCTTCTTGAGGAACCATCCACTTCCACATTAAATTTCAGACAGATTGGTTGACTTTACTTTGATGAAAAATGTCACCAAGAGACCAGATTCTCTACGTGATACATTTTTACACAAATGGAATGGACCCACAATTTACTGCCGATTCCAATTTTAATTTTGGTGGGAATGAAAGACCACATTTATTCCACACTTGAATTTAGTTGTATTAGTGTAGTACAATGGGGGTAGGTATCTTTTCAGTGGATCTCGATCTAGCCTGAGGTCTATACCAAGCCAAGATGATACACACTTTGGACCATTTGCATGAATGTCAGGTGCTTGGACCACCAAGCAGTGATCAGACGCTTAGAACAAATTGAGGTTAAAACATTACAGGCAATATATTGTGTTTGAAAACTCAATGTTTGTGAATTTCTAAAAGGAAACTCCAGCTCCAATTTGACAACATCTAGGTTTTAAACGAAACGGAAAATCGCATAAGTTGGTGATTGAAGGGTCGGCCTCTGAGTTTTTGGGTCAAACTCACATAGTTTTGTCTGTTGTTTCGTCTTTCTCTCAGTACAATTGACATGCAGATTCCTCGGCAAGTCTTCGATTCTCCGAACATCGCCCTTTTTTTCCACACAGGGGTTCGACACCAATTTAGCCCCGATATGGCGGAAAAGCAACTCCGGGTCGCATATTTTGTGCGACTGCCCAGATCTGAGCAGCAAAAGAAATTACATGTCTTACAAAAGTTCTTGTATCTGTCGTGGCTAACGTCAAGAAGTAACATAACTTTTAAGGGGAAAAAAAGGAAACTACTACTAGTCAGGTTCGTAGTCCGTCAGTGTCAATTCGCAGTTTGCTCTGGCCAATTAAAAACCTTCACAATTTATTACCGCAGAGAAAACTGAAGTCCGGGTGTGTCTGTTAGTTATTGCGCAATTTCCAGCAGAATTGAAGGGCAGTCTACAAATATAGGGTGCTTCACGTCCGTACCTACATACACTTCTGGAAGCCGAACTATTGTATAAGCAGCAATGACGAAATTATCTTCTTTCATATTAGGATTGACGGGTGTTACCCTAAGGACGGTTTCAGGTAATATTCGTTGAAGTGTATCCACAGAAACCGGATTTGCTTCTTCAGCTGTTGTCGCTGAACTTTTGACGTTCACAGCTAACAACGAGCCTGCTTGCTAATTAAGAAATCAGTTTTAGTACGAATGGAGATCCCATCTGAACTTCTGTAAAAAAAATGCAATTCATACTCAAAGATAGTCCTTTGAGAATCGTGAGTAAAATTATTTTCGATTGCACCTTGTTTCAACAACTACATAGCCTGTGCTTTCGTATGGAAGTTTGAGCTGGGGAGACCCTGACTCTACGGTTCCTCTTCAGAAATCCAAGTCGCTTGCCCAGTAGACCCCAGATAGCTTTTTTTAGTACAAAGAGTCAATGAACTTTTCTGGACACATAGCAGCAAGATCTTACTTCTTGATAACTAGGCTATCGAGGATTCTCTTTTTGAGTTAAAGTTCGAAGAGGGATGTACATTCCATTGAGAGGTGTAAGGAGATTTCTTCATTCTCAAGGCAGTGTCAAAAAGTGTTTGTTCAAGCAGCAGTGTCGACTAAAAATGCCTATTGGGACTGTGAAATTCTTCCAATCGCATTTCACAAAGAAATAAGATGTTCGTTTTGGTGGCATACGGAATAGCAGTCTTAAATATTTCTTATCACTGTTTACGACGTCGTAACTTAATTAGAAAATTTGTATTGTCACTCATCACTGATTCTTAAAAAAATTAAAAATTGTACTCATTATGATACTAACAATCTAAAACTTTTATCTCAACATGATAGTTCCACGAATGGAACAATGAGTTTAGTTTGTTGATCCGCTCTACATGTACCAGATAAGAACCATAACTTTCTGATAAACTAGTTCAAGAGTCTCGTTGTCCTCTCCACTTTGATCACAGGTAGCTCTAGTCAAGTAAGGCTCCCGAAATAAGTTGTATTGTTCGTTCCTCAAATATATAACCACCTGCGAAATCTGTCAAAACTTAGTCAGTGCCTTAAAGATCCTCTAGACAGTCGTGTTAAAGTCGGAAAAATCGAAGCAATGAAGTATTTTCTCTTCGCGGGTTTTCTAGTCCTTACAGTGGCTACCATCAGTGTCCGCGCCGAATCTGATCTTGGCAATAAGGAGATTGAAAAGGAAGTGGATTGCTTTGTTGAGAGCATACGCAATCAAACGGAAGAGTTCATAAAATCGGAAATAGAAAAGATAAAGACGATGCGGGGTAGAGTTTGGGATCAACCATTGAATGTGACTGCCAATGTAGAATTTGCGCACGAATTCTTTTTTTTACAGGAGAGAATTAGGCAAAGAATGACAATAATATTTTTAGAGCAAAATGTGCCCAATAAATGTGCTCCAAAAACTATTATTATTGAATTACTTGAGGAAGATACTCCAGAGGCATTAAGGAAAGCTATGACACTGGTCGACGAAACTGAAAAGAAAGTGAATGAAACTACCCAGATAATACGTGAAGCAGTAGAGAAGAGTCTTCAGAACCTTTTTGATGATCTGAAAGCAAATTTGGCTACTTTGAAACACATACCAAAGATAATTCTCGATAAAATTACAGATGTTGTCATGTCTTTTGGAAACAAGATCAAAGAAATTTTAGATTCTGTGTTAGCAGCTACTTTAGACTTTTCGGCTGAGCTCAAAAAATTTAAACAACTTGCCGAAAGCAAACTGCGCGCAAAAGCAGGGATCACGGAGACCCAATCGTAAATCTTGCAAATCATAGACACCGACGAGCAGAAATTGAAAAGTACTTTATTCAGGATGTCCAATATTCTGACTTTGTTTTCTAATATTTTTAAACGTGAATGTAATAAATATTTTCTTGGTTTTATTGAAATGTTTCTTATTTTTGGTCAAAGACCGGGGCTAGAAAGCCGATGTGTAATGACGTGTTAAAAAAATTTGGATATGCAACCTAAATTTGGCTATAAGGATATTTTCTCACTTCTAGATAATTCTGGGGACACTTTCAGGGCCAAGGTATGAAGGTATGTATGTAACTAGAAGTTGTCTGGTTTGTACTTCCAGAAACTCTATCAGCTCCTTTCTGATACAGCAACTCGTTGTCGATGCTCTCGTAGCATACGGCAGATTGGTTAGTTCAAGCCATAAGAGATGTGATGGGTAGGTAGGTAGAAGAGGCGAGGGTTTCGTAGATTACGAGTGTTAGTGTGGATGGAAATGGAATTGGACAGGGACGCACAATCAACGTGACCCGAAAGGAGTCGATGAATGAAGGGAATATCGGCTGCGTCCCTCGATTGTATTCAAGCTAATAAGACTTAAACGCTTTCACAGCGTGGCAGTGTAAACGGGTCGTTCCAGGGCAGACTTGGAAGAGGAAATGAAGAAAACGGTGCTGGATGCTCTCGATTCTCTCAATGTGGAGAGATCTGGTTACGGATGGATTAGTGAATTTTTTTGACCATCGTTTTACAAAATCAACAACTTTAAAGATTATATCATCTACATGTGAACGAAAGTTGAGTTCTAATGCCAAGGTTGCGAAGAGATTTAACGGGGGAGATGGGTTAGTTATGCAGAAGGTAGAAACAGGGAGGAAATTGGTGTCGCTTACGTGAGAGTGTGATGGATTGAGAAGCTTCTTTTTGACGAATTATAGTTCCGGAGGTTTTCCATTCCCAGACGACCGGTGGTGAAAGAGTTTTGGTGGGCTTTTTGTTTATATTAAAAAAAGCTTTTGACATGGTTAACCACAGTATCCTCCCAGATAAACTATTCAAAGCTGGCTTTCGCGGTTTTATGTATAAATGGTTTGAGTCATATCTAAAGAGTAGAACTCGAATAGTCAAAATTGGAAACTGTGTAAGCAATTCCAATGTAACCAATTAAGTTGTGCCTCATGGTTCTGTGCTTGGCCCAATACTCTTTTTAATGTAAGTTGTTTCTTTATTTGCGCAACCGTTTGAGGGTAAAATCACAGCATTTGCAGATGACCTCGGAATTGCATACACCTCAGCCAGTCCATTGAATTTAATTGCAAACATAAACAATGAAGTTCATTTATTACGATACTGGTTTGCTAAACATAAATTAGTGATAAGCAATAAAACTAGGTTAATGTACTTCAGTCTAGGTACGCAAGTACCGTCTGACTTGGATGTGATATTTCATGCACCTGATTGCACTAGGTTTTGATGTTTAATACTAAGTGTTGTGAGCAAAGGTTTACACAATAAAATTCCGAAGTTGGCTGTAGTGGAGATTGTTTTAAAATCGAGAGTGTTGTGAACTTTAAATACGTAGGTGTCATTATTGACCAAAATATGAATTGGTCCAATCAGTGCCTTCTATCGTCTATTCGTTGTTTGTATCGTCTCAAGAAATATTCCTCTACCTGTACATTGAAAATGGTTTATTACGGTCTATTTCACTCGAAATTGCAATATGGCATTAGCTGCTGGGGTGGTGCTTATCCAAACTTCAGCAGTTCGCTGTCCTACAAAAATGTGCTTTGCGAAACGTGTGCAAAGTTAATCGAGTAACACATTCTATGGGGTTATTTAAGTCTATGAAAATACTGCCAGTAAGGCAATTATTTTATTTTAAAGTTTTAAAAAAATTTTTTATGAGAGGAGGATATCTTGAAAGTCCTATATTTGATACGCATTACTTGCTGAGCCAAACGCGGATGTATTGTGCTTGGGTTTGGTCATGGCGGCTACATTCGGATACAAAAACAGAAAAAAAACAACAACACTAACAACTAATACATAGACGCCCCGATTACTTTGCGCATTTGTTCGAATGATAACCAAAATGATAATGACCATGGTGCCATTAGCATCCAGCAGGGTAACAGTATTTTATAGAGCGCCCCGAAACCTTCCTTTTTGACTGTTTGCCAAAAGCAGTCAACCGGTCCCTTGTAGAGAAGTGCTCTTCCCTTCTCATCTGTGGGTTGATTCATTATCCGCGTCTTTATCACATCGGCTGGGGTTCCCATTATGGCCGCAACTAATCCAGCACCGAAGGACGACAGAACATGCACTGGCCGGCCATCGGGCATGTTCAGTTTCTTCATAAGAGTTTGTTTTATAGTATCGTATGCCGTGAGATCACTTAGGTTAACTAACGCTGCACGTTGAATATTGGGTACACTACGTCTGCGGCGCCTTTCTTTCATGGTTTCTCCCCCAATAAGCTGCGTCTGCCCTCCATTTGAACTTGAACTTTAACTAGATCGGCTGGAGACGCCAGACATTGCGCCAAACCCCCAGAGAAAATGCCACAAAGCCCTGCCTTCCATATGGACACTATCTCCTGGGATGTATAGCTCTTAGCCATCTCCTTGCGCAGGTAATCATATGTGCATATTCGAACGCCACTGTAGACAACATGTCTGTAAAGAGCTGAAGTGATGCCCTGCCACAGCTTCAATGCTCCTTCCTCTCGGACTATTCCAATTCCCGTTGCAAACATTCCGCGGTACTTTTCCGAGTGCGACGCGGAAGCTGCCTCTCCCTGGATTTGCAGACGTGTCTTGATCAAGTCCAGCGGATATGTGACAAGCTCAGCTATTTGTACAGCCATCACTGTCACTAAGTACGTACAGGCCATGGAACCCACAAAGCGATACGTGACCAGCGGAGGATCTGGCTTCGCAGATGCCGTATGAATCCCATCCTGAAGCTGAGGCATTTTCAGAAAAGGAAAAAAATCAAGCAAAGTTTGAAAAGAAAAAGAAAACAAAAAGTCGCAATCCTTTCGTCCTCAGCTGGGCATACTTCTTTTGTCTCTGATGACCATGGACAAAGAACAATCGCGCTGTGAAGAATCTCCGTTTATGTGATCACTATCGGAAGTTATATAATTCCCAAGGAACTAAACGGAAGATTAGGAGGACTACGCTAATTGGAATCTATTCAAACTAGCCATGTTGTTAGTATGTTTCGCACTACATGTTACAAAAAATGTATGCCATTGTCTCTTGTAAGCTTTTTAATATACTCCCTCAAGGAATTCGGATCGTAAGGAATTTGTTCTCATTTTTAAAAAGTGTTAGGTCATCTCTTCTTGATTTTGATCACAACGAAATCGAAGTTTTGTTACGCTCTATCATTTAGATCGATGTTATTGCTTGAATTTATAAAAAAAAAACTTTGTACACCCCACAATATCTGAAGTATGTATTCTCTGTGTTCATGCTAGTAGCTATATGCACCAATTGAATTGTTCTCTTCTATTTTAAGAGAATAAGAAATAAATATAAATATAAATAATCAAGAAATCAGTTCTAGTACGAAGGAGGAACCCATCTGAATGCTTTCATAAAACTTTTGTAAAAAGATGCAATTAATACTCAATGATGGTCCTTTAAAAGCCGTGAGTAAAATTATTTTCTTGTGCATTAGGGGTGCGGATAGGCTTCGATTGCACCTTGTTTCAACAACTACATAGCCTGTGCTTTCATGGTAGTTCGGGCTGGGGAGACCTCAGCTCTATGGTTTCTCTTCAGAAATCTACGTCGCTTGCCCAGTAGACTCCAGATAGCTTTTTTTAATACAGAGAGTCAATGAACTTTTCTGGACACATAGCAGCAAGATTTTACTTCTTGATAACTAGGCTATCGAGGATTCTCTTTGTGAGAATGAAGTGAATGAAGGGAATGAAGTGCTTACGCCAGAAAAGAGTTTGAATCCAGTAAATAAGGAAATAGAATCTGACCATTAGGTGTTCTGTAAAAGTTCCGCGCTAGATTAAATAAAATTTCGGAATCCTATTTCTTCGGTGATCTAGAGCCCACTTGCACTATTGAGCCAGATGGCTGGAAGCCACCCGGCACGAGTACACAGAAAATAATGCAACTATTATACCATAAGCCCAATCGTGTTTTTAATTCTCTGTCATAACATAATACCTACATTTTACAATTCAAACAATTCCTATCACAATTTACGACTTCATAACTAAATTAGGAATTTTTTATTACGGCTCATCGCTGATTCTTAAAAAATAAAATTCTTTACTCATTATGGTATTTATCTTCAACAATCTAAAACATTTATCTCAACATGATAGTTCGCGTAAATCTTTACACGGTTTCTGAACTTCCTGTTGGACAGCTACTTCAAATTTGAAGCCAAAAAAGTGGCAGCTAAGAACACAACGAAGTCAGTAAACGCAGCACCTGAAAATCGGCAACATTATACCTTAGTCCGATACCAACACCAACTGAAAGAAGTCATCCCTCTCTAGCTTGCATATACGAGTTTATCAAGTATCTGGACACCATTGCTGTTGAACTCAACTGGAAGACCAACATCGAAGAAGTAAAGCGCTCTATGCATGTGGTAGAAATTTCAGTGGAATCTCTGAACGAAAATAATCGTACGGATGTACCAGATAAGAATTATAACTTTTTGATGATATTTTTCTACTGTCTCAGTTGTCGTTTCCACTTTGATCACAAGTAGTTCCAGTCAAGTAAGGCTCCCGAAATAAGCTTTATTGCCTACATTAAGTTCGTTCCTCAAATATATAACCACCTGCGCAATCTGTCAAAACTTAGTCAGTGCCTTTAAAATTCTCTAGACAGTCGTGTTAAGGTTGAAAAAATCGAAACAATGAAGCATCTAGTCTTTGCAGGCTTCCTAGTCCTTACAGTGGCTACCATCAGTGTCCGTGCCCAATCCGATGTTGGCAACGAGGAGGAGCAATTGGATTGCTTTGCTGAGAGCATACGCAATCAAACGCAAGAGTTCATAAAATCGGAAACAGAAAAGTTAGAGATTTTATGGCTTAGAGTTAGAGATCAACCATTCAATATATCTAACAGTGTAGTATTTCTGCCCCAACTCTTGTCTTTTCCAACGATAATCGACGAGGGAATAAAAAAAATAAATTCACAGAACAATGTGCCCGCTGAATGTAGTCCAAAAGCTTTTCTTATTAAATTAATTGAGGAAAATACTCCAGAGGCTTTGGAAAGAGTTTTAATACTGGTCGACGAAATTGATAAGATCGTAAATGAAACTGCCCAGATAATACGTGAAGCACTAGAGGAGAGACTTCAGAACCTTCTCGATAGTCTAAAAGCGAATTTGGCGACTTTGAGTCAGATACCACAGATAATTCTCGATAGAATTACAGATGCTGTCATTTCTTTTGAGAACGCGATCAAAACAATTTTGGATTCTGTGTATATAGCTACGTTAGACCTTTCGGCTGAGCCCAAGAACTTTAAAGAACTTGCCGAAAGTAAACTTCTCGAAAAAGCATAGATTCCGACGAGCAGAAATTGAAAATTAGTTAATTCAGGATGTCCAGTCTTCTGACTTTGTTTTCTAATATTTTTAAACGTGAATGCAATAAATATTTTCTTGGTTTTATTGAAATGTTTCTTATTTTTGCTCAAAGACCGGGGCTAGAAAGCCGCTGTGTAATGATGTGTTAAAACAAATTCTGATATGCAACCCAAATTTGGCTATAAGGATGTTTTCGCATTTCTAGACAATTCTGGGGACACTTTCAGGGCAAAGGTATGAGGGTATGTATGTAATTGGAAGTTGTTTGGTTTGTACTTCCAGAAACGCTATCAGCGCCTTTTTGATACCACAACTCGTTGTCGATAAGTTCGTAGATTAGTTCGTTTAAGCCATAAGAGATGTGATGGGTAGATAGGTAGAAGAGGCGAGGGTTTCGTAGATTACGAGTGTTAGTGTGGATGGAAAAGACACAGAGGGACGCACCATCAACGTGGCTCGAAAGGATTCGATGAATGAAGACAATGTCGGCTGCATCCCTGCGTCCCTGGGCAGACCTCGAAGAGCAAAATGAAGAAAACGGAGCTGGATACTCTCTATTCTCGCAATATGGACGCGATAATATGGCGACCATACTTAGTTGCGAAAAAAGCTAATGTAGAGGGATCTGGCTACGTATGGATTGTTAAATTCTTTGGACCATTGTTTTACAAAACCAAGGACAGGGTTGAACGAAAGTTGAGTTCCCTATCACACAAAATGCCAAAGTCACGTAGAGATTGAATTGTGAGATGGGTTGGTTATGCAGAAGGCAGAGACAAGGAAAAGAATGGGGTCGCTTACGTGAGAAGGTGATAGATAGAGAAGCTTCTTATTGACGAATTACACTTCCGAAGGTTTGCCATTCCCTGACGAGATGTGGTGCCACTGAAAAATGTTCGGTAGATAGTGTTAGCGTTCAAGCCCAGCTCTCACAGCTATACCTACCACCCATTAACGACTGAGCCATGGGGCTAGCAATAATCTGAAAAAATTTCCGCAGTTGAAAAGAACTGGAAAAAGGAGCAAGCAAAGTCAAGGTTAGGTAAGGTGGCTGTCCCCGCTCAAACAAGGACATACTTCGACCAGATTGGCCCATTGTGATACCACAATGAAGAACCGACCGGAAGAGCACCAGGAACCAGAGTATGTAACACAGAGTACATTGAAGTGGGTAACTGTAGCGGTATTAGCCCTAAAAGTTGAACCATTTCGTCTCAGAGATGAAGTTTCCCATCTTCTGGATGACGAGTTCGGGTAGATAGTAAAGATCATCGTAGAAGTATTCCCTGAGGATTTTTCTTCTTAACATTGCAAGGGCAGGACACGTAGACAGTAAATGCAGCTACAGCTTCTACAGAAAACATTGGAGTGCATGTCTGCCTATCAAGCAATGCCCGGTGTGGACCCGTATTAGTGAGCCTAAGTGTTTCCGGTATGTGAATTAAAGTCTATCCGTCCTCTTTAAATCATGGTTAGGCCACATTTATTTTGACAAGAGACAAGTGCTGATGTTGTTTTACCTGTGGTTTGCCAGTTTGTTGGCAGCCATGTCAAGGAGGAATTTGATCGATTTGATAGGCGCAGGTAGCTCCTCCAGGTTTTCGGGGAGAGGCCGTCATGTCACCAATGTTGATGGTACAACCCACCTACGTATACTGTGTACATGTCCTGCTCTTGCGGCGTTTGGAAAGAAAACCCTCGGGGATTACTTCTACGATGATCTTTACTATCTACCCGAACTCGACATCCAGAAGATGGGAAACTTCATTTCTGAGACAAAATGGTTCAACTCTTAGTGTTAATACCGGTACGGTTGCCCATCTCGATTTATTTTGTGTCACATACTCTGGTTCCCTGGGCTGGTAAGACGGTTTTTCAATGTGGAATCACAATGGGCCGACCTGGTCTAAGTGTGCACCTGTCTGAAGGGGGCAGCCACCTAACCTTACCTAGCCTAACGTTGATTGTCCCTGAAGAAGAAGATTTAGTCATGAACTATACGAGCTGTACAGGAACACCGACTCCGGTTAGATCATGAAGAGCAGAAAAACACCGCAGAGCAGAAGAGAACGACTTCAAATCACTCGGCGTATACAACCAGAAAAAGTTGCTTATTCATTTTACTGGTTGAAGAAACTTGTTGGGTTTGGTCTTAGTTCATCCCGAACTACGGCGCCGTCACAAGTACATAATCCCCATATTCTGTCGGTCTTTGGTCTCTCCGATAGTTTCCATAGCATCTACACACGACTATCAAGTTTTAAATTGAATTTTAAATTGTTGCGCTCGGATAAGTGTCCTTAAAGTGTTTGCTCACTAATTTGATGCATAACCCAACCACGACTACGCCCCACTTCCGACGCAAACCATAACTATTTCCGCTTTTCTATTTCAGTTCAATGTCACCGTTCCTCGTTTTGAAATTTTTTACAACCTCGTCCGCCACATTTGCATGCACGCAATCTGGCAACGGAAACTTTATCTTATGAATCTCATGTTTTATGCTCAGCGATTTTCCGCTCAAGTTCGCTGGGATATGAAACAAATTGCTTCTCAGTTTTCGAGGTCATAACTTTTTCAATTTATCGTGTAATGGAGATTGTGTATGCAGATTTTTTCCTTTACTCCTGCGCCCTCGTTTGCCCTGGCAACAGGTGTCCCAACACTCAACTTGGCATGCAAATCTAGGAGGAAGGAACAAACATTTACTCCACCCACGCGCCTATCTTTATGTGCATATATTACACGTTACGCAATGCAGTTGTGACGATGGAAAGTCATCGTTGTGTTAGGACTTCAAGGTATGAATCTTGTTGTCCCTGAACTTTTAATTCACTTAATTTGAATTTTAAAAATTAAATGCAGTGTAAGAAACATTGTTGAAACTGTCTTTTGTAAAAAGAATTTGATTGAGTAGAAATTATATTAAGAAGGGCGAACCTTCACCACTCCCAGAGTGGCTTGAATAGACACCGAAACAATGGCGTGCACAACTGGGGGTTGGTAAAACTGACTATCTCGAGGGAGTCGGCCACGATCAATAACCGCTCCATCAAACAAAGTTTACCGACGTGGGAGTTGAAAAATTAAATATTTTTCCTACTCCCAGCACATCAGTTGCGGCATTCCTTATGGTTTGCTGTGTTGCAACTGATCATTTGCAGTTGTTGTTGCTGCTGAGAGACTTCACGAGAGCTCTATGGAAACTCAATCCATAAAGGCTCTTGCGGTCGGTACCGATTGCAGCAACGTTCAAATTTCTCAAAGTAGTGGTTCTTGAAGTGAGATTGCTAAGTGTCCTTCCTCTATGGCAATGTAATCAATTTAGTTGGCAGAAGTTTGATCATGTCTCACTCTGTTTTGCCCCACGGTGAAGTTGATGAGGCTACGTTTCCAGCGGTCTTGTCATGCAGGCTATCTCTTCCTATCGTTCTACCAAAAAGTCATATCTTACTCTATGATTCCATGGAACTCTGAGAAGCAATCAAGTCAGTTGGCTCGCTTTAGCACTGCGGTCTCACATAGAAGTATATTGTGCTGTCCTATATATTTTAGAACAGTTTGTCTGTTCCAGAGGCTGTCAGGAAGCTAACCAGCTTTTCAAAGTGGAGCGTGGCAAGCGCAGTTGATGAGATGAGTCCACTGCCTATGGTCCACTTTTCCACGTGAATGAGGGTGGGACATTCTGTCATTTTGAGAGCTTTCATCCCACTCTACTCATAGTCTGCAGGTACAGTCCGGTGACAGGCCAAGCTTGTGTAGATGCTGTTTTAGACGGCAGTGGCCACTTAGGATACCGGTTAGAATTTTAAGGTGGCTCCTGCTCAGATTCGGAAGAAACTTAAATTTTTTTTGAGATAGATTGAGGAAAAAGTATTTGTACGATTTGAACAGGGTTTTGTTCCCTCATGTAGCTATCGAAAATGGACTCGATTACTCCACAGGCTGGTTCGGGACCAGTCGGGGGGTTGTTGAACCAATCTTGGCCATCGAGTCCGCTGTTTCATTGCCGATGTGGCACTTGTGAGCTTCTTAATTCTAGAAGCAATTTGACTGTTTCCATTTTATCGTGACTGAGTTCAGTGCTTTTAGGGCAGCTTGACTGTCAGAGAAGATTGAAATAATTTAAAGCTTGAGCTTGTGCACTGATTTATGGCAAATATTTCTGCCTGAAGATCGATATGCCTAGGCTAACTGATATGTTAGTGCTAGATGACTCTCGGAATATTCCAGCCCCAGATCCACTGTCCATTTTAATCGTGCTCTGATGGACGAGATTAGAACTTTTCCCAATTATCATTCGGGAGGATGACTACTGAGTAGTTTCGTTTAAAGCAGTACCTTGGAACAGTGTCATCGAACGGTATGCTGAAGTCGCTGCTTTGGAGTAGGAAGGAAAGCATGTTCAGGTGACCATCGGAAAGATTTTTAGGGCTAATATTGTATAGGTAGAAGAGCCTGTGCAAACTGCGTTTTGCCTGCATTATATCCTGCATTTACCTTCCTATCCTGAGAAGATAGTAAATCAGAATTTACAAAAAGGTATATAGTTGAACACATTAAGTAGCCTAAAGGTGAAGATGATTCTCAAATTTTTGATGAACTTGCCGATATATACCTTTTCCGGCTGTAAACTTCCTTAAGAAATGTCTGGTGTTACATGACCTACAACTTAACGGCTACTCGCAGGGTGGTTTGAGACTTTGATAAAAGATGTTTAAGTGTTGCATCGGCTCTTG
Source organism: Matsumyia berberina (assembly GCA_917880715.2). Classification (NCBI taxonomy): domain Eukaryota; kingdom Metazoa; phylum Arthropoda; class Insecta; order Diptera; family Syrphidae; genus Matsumyia; species Matsumyia berberina. Next base: position 130,385,485 of record OU862871.1, on the reverse strand, counting down.
ATCTTCTTCACATCAAACCTACCTCCCAACTACCCGATAATCATAATTGTTACTACCTTCACACGTGCTTCTACTATTTCGCTTGTTTTTCTCTACTCCATTTTTTATTTCACCACAAATTTCCATAAAGCATTTTTTTACAAAATTACCAACTTTATCTGCCAAACTACACAGAATCAGCCACTTATGGAAAATGTCATCAACCTCTTCTCTGCGTGAGTATGGAAAAAATAAAATAAAATCACAAGGGAGGTACAATCCAACAGCAAGCACACACCGACACTATAACCCGTGCCAATGACGACGGGACATTGTACTTTATATAATTAACATACTTTAAATTGTTGGTTGTAAATTATGCGCCAGACATGTCCTGCACAATGCACTTTATCATCGACATGACTTTTAATTAACATTTAAAAAAAAAACTGGACCCGCCCCACTCAATAAAGAAACATTGGCTTTTGGGTTCGTGGAAAATACATTTTTAGAACGATATTGTATTTTTTTTGTTTTGTGTATGGACAGAGAATGCAATCCTGTCAGGATGTTAAGGATGGGAATGTAATTATTTTCCTGTCTCTTAAGTTTAGAAAATTTTCATTTAAATTTATTTATCTATTTTTTTTTTTTGTCGGACGTGGAAACGCTATACTGGACGCATCTGGTCCATTGTACTACCTGAAAGCAGGACCCAGTATTTACCCATGTATTTTACTGGAATTTTATCGACTTTCCGAGAAAGCCAATAATGAGAAGTTTACAGTATCAGCACTCAACAGACGTTCCACAGCCGTTCCACAGCCGTTCCACACACAATTGTGTTTGTAGAAAACTCAATCGTCAATGGATGCCCTGACCGAGGACGCGGGAAGACACAATTCAGGTTCAGGTCATGAGAAAACATACTCTGAGCCTTGTCTAGCAATGTCAGATCTCATTTTAAGAGAGCCCAGTGTGACCTGGGACCCAGACAAGAGTCAAAGAGTTCAGCGTTTCGACCGAATACAGAGAGTTTTTGCATTCTCGCACTATTTTGGAAGTGGTTAAAGGGTTGAGCAAAGCTTTAAGCGCATCCTGGCAATCGCTACAGACGCAGATGCTCCGACGCTTCCACCTATTCTTAACAATATAGTCTGTGGGCATTAGGATATCAAAGGTCTCTGCTTGGAAAACAGAGGCATGCTTGCCCGACGAATGGTGAAGTCTGGTGGTGTACCGGACCCATGACTGGTTTTGGAGCCATCCGTAAATATTCGAGTACAGCCCCATTCAGGCTCAGACTCTAGCCGAAGCTAGTTCTGAAGGCAAGGAAAGTCGACTTTAAATTTGGAACTAGGGTCATAGAATAAGAGTCGCGCAAGGTCATCAAAACTCCAGTGCGGATGATACCAAAATTCGGAGCCTTAGATCTCTGTCACGCAATGAGCGGCAAAGCAGCAGAGGGGCAAAATTAAAACGTATGAAATCGTATAGTTGTGGCCACGCAGTCGCTGAGCGGCTAGCGTCATTTCCGAGCAAATTTTCTCCCGCTCTGTCGCTTGCCGCTCATTGAGTGGCAAGGGCCTAAGACGATAGATTGCTTTGATAGTACAGCCCATGATATAAGTACCCAAGCTTCCATGTAGATGAGACAAGCTGTTCTTTAAAGTTTAGTGCTGTAAGCAGTCACATACTAACGTGAAAACACCCTTCACTAAACAACCGACGCATAAGCTAGAAATTATCTTATCATAGCCCTATAGATCAGAAGGAACTTTTTCAGTGGTAAGGCCCACGTCTTGCCAAATGCACCCTTACACTGTCAGACAACTGAGAGCGCCTTTGATATCTTCAACTTGACATGCTTTGCCCAAAGAAGTTTTTTATCCAGGATCACTTCCAGATATTTGGCCTCATCGGAGATCCGAATACTGATGCCCTTAAGCACTGGCTGCGTCAGACCGGTCACAACAATCCTTCTCGTAAAGAGAACAATCTCAGTTTTTAGAGAATTGACTGAAATCTCACTCCTAGTGCACCATTCATCGATCATGTCTAGAGCCGCCTGCGCGTTAACACAGACAGTCTTGAGGCATGACCCTACAGAAATTCGTCTTAATCACTTACTGAAGGGAGTCCTAATCCATGGAGGACTTCTATCTAAGACACAGCAGCCTTCGATCATTTTCGATTCTGGGCACGTTTCTTCACAGCAAGCACTCTGGCATGCGCAAAACGTGGTCCATTAAATGGAACTTCGGTTAACCTTGTCGTATCGAAACTGTGGTCGAACATCCTTTTGGAAGGAACTTTATTTTCGATTCACTTGCTGTGACCAAGCCAATGTAATCGATGTATTTTGACGTTTTTGACTACATCCAAACCTTAATGCCGCTCCTACAGTTAGCGGCTGCACCTTTTTCTTCATTCGTTCTCATCGTAGAATCAAATATTCAAGAAAGGATTTTCTCTCGATAGTGTCCAGTCTCTGCTCTGTTCCAGCATTCATCATTCACCTGCTAGAAGTCCTTTTAAAATATACATATGTTCATGTTTCTGTGCACCGAATGACACTATTTCAAGGAGCCTGTGTTCCGCCCTTGAAGCTTGCTACCAGATGGTTGCTCTTCTTTTAAATCTGCCGGGTGTTATCTCTGTCGTTCGACTTTTCGACTTACCTGCGCTAGGAAACTTCGTATGTCCTCTTCTTCATGGCTTCTCCCCTTTTCTTGTGGCTCAATATTCTGCCAGGTTTGCAGGGTATGTTGGGGATGCACTTCTTTTAAATTTTTCTGATGAATGCAGTCATTATCACACCACGGTCCCTTTTGAGAGAGTGAAGATGGAGAGGTGTCTGATATCCTAAGGTGGTTGCAGTTTCCTCCTTGATAATGTTTCGGTGCTGGTTTAACAGATTCCTGGATGGTTAAGTCTCTGACTACTTCTATCTTAGCAAGGCTTTCAACGTTAGATTCGTTTTTCTCCGAGGTTTCCCGCTTCTTCTCGTTTCGTTGTTATGGTCTAGACTCTAGAGAAACCGAGTACATCAGTGGCTGTATCTCTGCTAGCTTTCGCGCGGTGTTGCAACAGTATTTGATCCCGGCAATATGCAACTTGTTTTGAGATTCACGGATATTTGATCGGCAAAGATTCTGGTAGTTTGCCGATGGACGTTCAATTTATATTTATTACTAGCCGATACCCGCGACTACGCCCGCGTGGAAATACGTCACATTATACCATATATCCTTCCCCGCGTTTCAAGCCGTTAATGAGTGGGAATAAACTTTCAATTTCTCATATTAATTTTTCAAGGCGTCCCCGTAAACAACATTCCTGGCGACGGCAGTATTTCTTTCCCCCCTAGTTGTAGCCCACAACACAAGATCAAGAATATACACACAAACATACATGTGTATGTACTTACATGTGTAAATGATTTCCTGCCAAATAGGTAGGATTATGTAACGTAGAATATTTGTGTTCAAGTAAATGCGACAACAACAAAAAATATTTCCATCAAATACATACATACATGAATAGATACCGTGCTGAGTGAAGAAAAGCAGCACAAAGAAAAATGAAAAAAACTACCCTTGTACAACTGGGCAAAACAAAAACAACACACGATCACGAAGCGATATGTGCCGCTGACTACGGTTGCGCATTACTATAAATAGCCAAACTTTAACGCCCTGTATCTTGGCCCACAGTCATAATTTTGAAAAACGGTAAAACACGTGTTTAATTATTTCTGTTCTAGAATATAGCCACCAATTTTCAATTCAAAAGTCCAATTTAAATATTTTTTTTTCATACAAACTTGAACACCCTGTAACATCCTGTAAAAGCTGAGTTTCCAAAAATCCCTTCTTAGTGGGTGTCTACGCCACAAAAGGAAACTACTGTCCAAATTCCAAGTTTCTAGCACCAGCCGTTTGGGCTGTGCGCCTATCTCTGGGTCAGTCAGTCAGTCAGTCAGTCAGTCAGTCAGTCATTCAGTCAGTCAGTCAGGACAAAGAGTTTTATAAATGGTTTTTCAATAGGGACGCTACAAAAGTAGAGCGACAGGGACAGCAAACGACGCCATATTTTTCTTGCGGTTTTTTGACATTTCTCTTCAGTAAAGTTTGCCATTTCATGATGGAAAGATATACGAGCCAACAACAAGTCGAAATTATTAAAATTTACTACCGAAATTCGGAGTCAGTGGCCTCAACGTTAAGAGCGCTACGTCCAATTTATGGTCGTCATAATCGTCCTAGCAGATCAACAATTGAGCGTCTAGTGGAAAAATTTGAATCCACAGGCACAGTACAAAATGTTCCCGTGCCAGTGAGACAAAGAAGTGCCCGTAGTGTCAAGAATATTGCTGCCGCTGAGGCTTCAGTTGCAGAAAGCCCGAATGTGTCTCTCACACGTCGTTCTCAAGCGTTGGGGATCTCTGTGGCGTCGTTGTGGCGAATTTTGCGAAAAGATCTTGGCCTACATCCTTACAAGATTAAATTGACGCAAGAACTGAAGCCGCTTGACCACCAGAAGCGTCGTATGTTCGTGAATTGGGCTGAGCAACAACTTGAAAATGATTCGGATTTTCATCGAAAAATCATCTTCAGCGATGGGGCTCATTTCTGGCTGGATGGCTTCGTCAATAAATAAAATATGCGGTATTGGTCAGGCAGCAATCCACACGTACTCCATGAGTCATCATTGCATCCCGAAAAAATTACGGTTTGGTGTGGTTTATGGGCCGGCGGCGTCATTGGGCCGTACTTCTTCCGTGATGATCAAGACCGGCACGTTACTGTGAATGGGGATCGCTACCGTTCAATGATAACCGAATATTTTTGGCCCCAATTGGATGATATGGACTTGGAGGACATGTGGTTCCAACAGGACGGCGCCACAAGCCACACAGCGAATGTCACAATCAATTTATTGGAAACCAAGTTTGGAGAACGTGTTATCTCACGAAATGGTCCAGTCGCTTGGCCGCCTCGGTCGTGCGATTTGACGCCGTTAGACTATTTCCTGTGGGGCTACGTCAAGTCTATGGTCTATGCCAACAAGCTAGCGACGATTGATGAACTTCGTACGAATATCGAACGTGAAATTGCAGCAGTATCGGCCGATTTATGCTTGGAAACAGTCGAAAATTGGGTTCAGCGTCTGGACTTCTACAAGCGTGCCCGTGGTGGCCATGCAAAAGAAATCGAGTTCCATACATAATGGCATCGAACGTACTTTCACAGGAATAAAGAATTTCATTGATATCCAAAACCGTTTTTGTTTTATTTAAAAAAACTTTTGTAGCGCTCTTATTGAAAAACCCTGTATATATAGATTTTTTTTGCTGCTAGAGATTAAAAAATATTCCGATACTAGGTAGTGTCAGAGTCGACGTTGGCTCCTCGAAACGTCCCGAGACTCAAAATAGTAGTAGAATACATTGCGTTGATCGCTTAATTTGACTGTCAGTTTGTTGATCAGGGAACATCTCCAGTTAGTTTCAATAGCTTGGCTGGTAAACCGTCAAATTCTACAGCTTTATTGGATTTTTAGTTATTTTACTCTTTTCGTAAAATTCCATCCATTCATCCACCAAAAATTTCCCAAAAAGTCAGATTTTTCTGCAGTTCAAATGCTCAACAAAGATGACAGTTGCCTCCACGTAGCGATTGCAATACATCAACTGGCACAGCACATGGAACACAAAATCCCCATAAATTCGAAAATCTATCATCTCACAAGTATCTGATTACATTTTCAGCTCGTAAAACGAACGCTTATTTCTCACTTTGAAAATTGTATCTCAAAACATTTTGTGTCATTCAACACCTTCACGTACGCTGCAAACTGAAACAACAGCTCTCCAATCCCCAGAGCAACACTTCAAAATGAAACGAAAGTGTTTATGATAATAGCGCAATGAACTCGGATAACCCAGCGTAAGTAGTACCAGCCATTTGGGCTTTGACGGCGGCGGCAAGGGTAGCAGCTCCCTCTGCTGCGTACGTGATTTGCCTGAATAAAGGCGATGGTGACATATTAAGGAAATACGCCGTCAGGGTTCATTTTATTTTACGACTCATTATGTAAGCTGTTTGGTTTATCCCAACCTCAGCATTGGAAGCTTGTCCGACTGACATAAACAGCATTTAGACACGCACTGTGCTGTGCGTGGAAGTCTATCGTGTGAACGTATTTTCCGGGGTTTGGAAATCAAAATGAAGGTGAGGCTGTGAATTCTGTGGGTTTGTCGGCAACTAAATTTGTCAAATGAGCATCCGGGGGGAAGTTTGTTGGTCAGTTTGTAGACTAAGTTATGGGTTGTTGTTGACTGAAACAGATTTCGCTCATTTCTATGTCATCCATTTGCATCATCATAAAATGCATCTGCATTTTCCACATTTAAGAAATGACAAAAATCCGACAAAAATGAGAGAAATCCCACCCGTACTTAAGGAGACAATAAAATCCCACTTAACCTTCAAGGACTCTTATCTACGAGTGGTTACACAAACGTCGAGTGCACCATTGAGCAGAGGAATATACCCATTGTACGGGCGCCAGCGTGTGTCGTTGTGTAAAATACGAGGAATAGTTTACAAAGCGAGAATTCCACTTGCGGTGGCTGTCATAAGAGATCCTTCGACTTTAAGGATTAAATTTCTTTTTTTTTCACTTCTATTTCTTGTCGGATTTCAAGATTTTCATTTTCTTCTTTTTCTAAGAACTGGAAATGAAGTGTGAAGAATCTGGTGTGGATCAGGATTTCATGGAGTTTGATGGGCGTTAAAGGAAGAGTTTGTTTTTTTTTTTTTTTTTTTTCATTTTTAGTGGAATGTTTTGTCCTGTGTTTCACTTCGTTACTTCCAGGTGATGCTTAGGTGATTTTTACGCATTATTAGCTGCCATTAATGATTTTCCTTGAACGAGAGAAGCCGGCAAACCGCTTAAGATGAAGAGAAGACATTCTTGGTATTTTATGTGGGTGATGTGGGACGTCTGGTTAGGTTATGGGGAAAGTGCCCAGTCTAATGAAGGTGCGTCCACGGGGGGCGTATGGTCCTTTATGTTCCCCTTTATATTGTGGTCCATGTTCCAATCTTGGGTTGTAGATAGTTTTTCCATCACGAAACCATACTGTACTCTTTATAAAGTGAAGTATGTTCGCTATTGGTACTACTATTAGGTTACCCAGTTCTCCAAACAGCCTGTTTCCCATGTACCTATCGGAGTTGGCAATTTTGGAGATTGGAACACTCACAGAGTAAGTGCTTGATAGTCTTCCGCATTAATATCTAGAAGACATTTTGTTTTGTTCTGGTCTATTCTCTGCGATAAGTTAAGCGATATAAACCAGTCGTATCTGGCGGACCAAGAGGTGTTAATTAGCACCGATAGGGATGTTTATCAATGTGTGGATGTACTCACTTTCTAAGGCGAATCTTCACCGAGCCAGTTCGTCCGCTCTTTCGTTACCCTCGATGTGGCTGTGTTCGGAGACCCAGCAGATTTTGACCTTGCGGATGAAGCCTATTTTGTTTAGGATTTCGAGCCAGTTGGACACTTCCTTAGACTTGGTACTGGCATTCTCTTGATAGATGCTTGATTGTGGACGAGGATAGTGATTCTAGCTGAGTTCAGTCTCGAAGCATCTATTGTCCGTTTTTCTTTCGAGATCAAGATGTTCATATAGATGAAGTATGGACCCGTGACCGCAGGAGCTGTGCTTCCATGAGCCTGACTCCCTCAGCCTTAGTGCTGCTTTGCCGCTGTGCACTTTATGTGGTGGTCTATTGGGGGTAAATTCAGCATAACTTTAACGTGAATAAAGGTTTGTAAGCTATGTGGACTTCTCAGTTGCATTCCACCATACTATCGCGCAGTACGTAAGCATGGGTCTGACGATCGCTGTGTACATCCAGTGTATCACGTGTAGCCGCATTCTCCATCGTTTACCAAAGGCTTTTTTGTAGGAGTAAAAAGCAGATATTGCCTTCCTCATTCTTCACGGACTGGACTGGTTGATTCATAGAATGTACTATACCTTCCCTCAGGGAATTTCATCAAGCATTGCTTGAACAGAAATACTCCTCCTTTGGCAATAAGTGCGCTGACTTTATTCACATTAACTCTATTGGATAGAGAAAGAGCCTTCTCTGTATCTGTCTAGTCTTCGCTGGAATCTATCAGTTTTGACGAATAGTAAGTTTTTCGTTTCTTGACGAATAGTAAGGAAAGGTTAGGTTAAGTAGAGGTCGAGTCCTTACAGAGCCAAGGCGAACTTCTACGAAAGATTGATCAATCGTGCTTCTGTATACTGAATGCCAGAGTCACGGTCAGTGTCAAAGACAAATAAATTTAGTAGCAGTGATGCCTTATTGGTAATATTAACACTTTCTGCATTCGATAGAAAAATGTTGCGTATACGCCACCTCTGAATTGATAAAACTGAATGTTTGAGTCATGGTCAGAGTCAAAGAGAGACAAATTCGACAGCATTTATGTCTTTTTGGCAATTTTACCACTTCTTCTCCTTTCGAGAAAAAAAAATGTTACGTATACGCCACCGTTCAATCGATGACTTTTGTTAGTACTAGATAGCTGGAAGACCGCTCTTAGTCTAAGAACGTCTGTGGATAAAATGAAGTGCTGTCGCAAATAGCATATTGTTCCTGGGATGCAACATGAGGTAAAACTATGATGACGGCAAGAAATATATCTGCCTTAGATCTAGAGCATGGTAAAAGTCGCACTGTGTAGACATAAATACGAAGTGAACGACAGATGGCAGAGCTCTTGGAACGTCTGTAAAACAACTAGAAATCTATGGTAAATGTACAACAAAGTCAGAATTAAAACTCTGATACAAAAGGGTAGAAAAATGCTGATTACAGGGCATCACTTCTACTAAAATGGGCATAGTGGTCGCCGGGGCTCAGTGGTTAGTGCGTTGGACTGCTGACCGAGCAGCGGCCATATCCACCGAACATTTTTCGCGGCACCACTTCTCGTCAGTGAATGGCAGCCTCCGGTAGAATAATCTGTCATGAAACAGCTTCTCAATTCGCTGTTCAGAGTCGGCAATAAATTGTAGGTCCCTTCCATTCGTGCGAGAAATGTAACACGCACAACATGAATGGTTGCGAGAAGCTAGGCCTTGGCTCATCCCGAGCTGCCGCGCCAGCCATTTATATTAATTACAGGGCATAATACACTGCGATGCTATTCAAAATCACTAAAACTAAGTGAGGATGAACCTTGCAGTAACTCTAAAGACGATTAGAACAATGGAGATACATCCATGGAGATACTGCCACTGTCCAGGACTTTGCCATCTCAGGCATAATTTCCTCGGAAGACGCTTCACCTATCAAGGACATCTGTGGGTTCAACGAAGCTTCAAAGTAGCTCGAAACACAAGACCAATTTGTTTTGTTTATTTGGCTTGTGAAATAGCAGAGTGTGGGTCAAGACCTAGCTTCTCGCAACCATTCATGCTGCGCTTGTTACATTTTTCGCCTGAATGAAAAGGCCCTGCAATTTATTGTCAATTCCAAATGCCAAATTGAGAAGCTTTTCATGATAAGTAATAGTCTCTGAGATTTCTCATTTCCCGACGAAAGGTGGTGCCGCGCAAAATGCTCGGTGGATGTTGTAGGAGCTCTAATCTATGCAATTCGCACAGCAGTGCAACTGAGCTACGGCAGCGGATTTTACTAAGTATGACTTAAAAGGAACAGAAATTGAAGATGAAACCGTTATAACGAAAATAATTAAGGAACATCAACTTTCGTCATTTTATTTGTACCAGACTCAACGCCCCATCATCCAATCCTCCTCTAACTGATTTCTACCCATTTCAAAGGAAATCTCAGCAGCAAATCACGATCCTTTCAAAGGCATGCTATAATGACTTGCCTTCACAGAATCCAGGGAATTGATTTACACTTGCGACCAATTACTTTGCTTCGGATGCCTGTCAGTCAAAGTAGTTGTTCCATAAATCAAAACCATTTCTCATTTCTATTTCAGTTATCTGTGCCTTCCCCCGAAGAACGTCAAAGCCAACGAATAACAAAAAAAAAACCAAACGAAGCTGAAAAGACGATGAAAACGAAAACGTCATCATGAATTTATTACGAAATGCGTTCGCAGATTGAATCCTAGTCAGAAGCAGTCGTCAATAAATCATTTCCAGGTTCAATTGAAAATGATTTTCCCCATCGAAAACGATTGGCGTTGAAATTGTTTTTTTCTTGTTAAAAACTGCCAAGGATCTCCTTTCGTTAAGGACGAGGTTAATGTGTGTTCGACGCCGATGGAATGATTTGTTAAAAAATCAAAGTGATGATGCAGCAGTTCCAGGGAAAATTCCTGAATCCATTGGTGGTAAGTTTAATTTACGAGCTCGGAATAGCAGGTATAAGGATCATGGCTAATTGATGGTGTGCTATTAGAATCATGCAATGGAATTCGTTACAAGGAAAAGAAATCCCAAAGACGTGCAAATTCTGTCCTATATGCTCTACAAAATGTCCTAGGCAGCTTAAATTTTCCTCCCAATGAGATACTTTTTTGTCATTTTTAATCCCCTGTCCGTCGAGTGTAAATGCCGTCCAGCTGTCATCTGCCATTGATTATCCCCACACTGAGATCAGTCGTGTAATTGCAAAATCCCGAGTAATAACTGTTTTCATACTTCACAAGCCCAGTGTGCGGCACATTCAGGATGCTGATTCAATGAAAGGATATCTTAAATCCACACACCATTCATGTGCTATCGCATAAGCAACTGAATGGAAAGTTTATAATTAAATTTAATAATTACACTTTGTATCCGTAACGAGATATATTTTATCGTCCGAGATACATTTTTGGATGAAACAAAGGAGCAACCATGCTCACCTAACAGGTTTTTAAATATCCTGTTTCTAAGTAGAGTGTGCCTGTGCTTGAGTTTTATTTACCCCCATGAATAAGTTCCGAAAACGTATAATCACCCAGTGGTCGTGGTTTTGTGCTATTAAATGAAAATTTGAACCAAGTTTAGGCAGAAAAAACTAAAGCAAAGGGAGATATGGGAAGACTTCAAGTGGTGTGGAACGAATTGTAGCATACCCTGTTCATAATGCTACTCTCGTTTCAGTAGAATATAAACAAGTAGCTTACTCCGGTAGGAAAGGTTAAGGAATGGCATTGAATACCCGCTAACGTGGAAGTTGTTTCCAAATTGTGAAAAAGTTCATTCTCCGGTAGTCATGTCATTGATTTATATTTTTGGAGTACAAAAGTCTTCACGTAGGAGCTGCTGCCTTATATGTAGTAAACAGATTTGAAACTAAAATGTAGGCACAGTCGTCGTCTAAGAATTTCGTCCTACATACATGCTATTTCACCATGGAAAAAACTTGTAGGTAAATTTTGCAATCTTAAAGAAAATAAGCTCCGCACCTCCTCCAACCACAAAGGCTTTAGTCTCCACTAAAACGCCAACAAGGTGGTTTGGCACTAGTGCAGATTCAGACAATTCAATTCAATCTAGACAGACTCCGGAGAAGACTAAGGTAAGTAAGTAGGTAGGTATGGTGGCTGAAGACCAGGAAGGCTCACTTGATTCTATACCCTGAAAATCACCACTCATTTTATTAAAACCAATTGGAGCTCTTGATGAAGCTGGGAATACTTTTGACGTCAGCACGCGATAGTTCGCCCAAGTTATCGAAGTGATAGGTGCCTAGATAGAATTTCCTCCATTGGGATAGGGCAGGAGAAGTGCAGGGCTAATGGAGGATCGTTTCTTCCTACTCTTCGTCCCTCCAGCTGCTGCAGAATTCATTTGAGAAGACGCCCATCCTTTTAGCATGATGGCCAATGGGATAAAATGGCCTTTTGAGCAAAATCAAATTTTTAGACCGAGTGAAATTTAGCATACGCCAGGTTTCCCTGGAGGTAGGGCACGTGGTACCATTCCTCCATCTTTGGTTTGTCTTGCTGATCGCCTCTTACTCAAAGAGTAGTTTACATATAGCGAGTGGAATACCCAGATTCCTCTGTTCCGGCAGGATGTCCAGAGTAGTACCACGTTTGGCGAGTTCATCGGCCTCACAGTCACCTGGAATGTCCCTTTGACCTGATACCCAACATAGGTAGATGGTAAAATGTTCTACCATCTCCATGAGAGATGAGCGATAATCTAAATACTGTTACCGATTCCAAAGAAGACTAAAGAAGTCCTTGTTGATAGACCTTGTTGATAAGACCGATCGTCACTAATCAGTAATCAGCATCTGAACAACGAACCAGCATGGAAAGAGTGGCAAGTCTTGGCTTTACAGGTGATCTGAGAACGTCACCAAGTGCTGTCCTCCAATCTATGCACTTTCCACAGATTCTAGTTCATAAGTCGAACGTCTTTTCGGTCGGAGTTAGTCAAGAATAAAGTCAGACTTCAACGAAAATTCACTATGTCGTTTTAAGCCCGATCAACTCATACGCAAAAGCTCGATGGCGGCGGTCTTCCTCTACAAAATCCCTGGTAATACGGCTGTATGGAAGAATACTTCCAAAATCTGACTTCAACACTATCACTCGTGTATTCTCAGGAGTGTACACAAACAAGTCTCGCAACAAAAACTATTGTTGCTGATCGCAGGCAAGATTCATTGCGTATCTTTGGATGGCGCCCGACAAAGGATCGACAAAATTAAAATTGTGAAACTTACTAAGCCCCATTCGAATTCAAGATCCTGATTTAAATTACTTAAATTCTCAATACAAAACTTAACAGGTTAATCGTCCTGATTTCTCTTTGTTTCAAACTGGGGTTCCACAATGACATACCCTACCCGTTCAGATGCAATAAACCAAACATTTGTGGCGTCATTATCCAAACCCCGCAACGAAAAAAAAAATATAAAATGGTGAAAAACAAATCGTGCATCCTTTCCACATTTACCAAGCAACAGAGAGGCAGGCATACCAAATAAAATGAAATGAAAGGTTTCGAGGTAGCCCCCGTAATAGATGCGAGATATGCTCCGGCATTTTTGCATAATAATGTCGCGCGGCGCAGGTTACTTTTTTACGAATTCAATGCACACTGCTACACAAAACTTTTCGCATAATTTTCCTGTTTTCATAGTATTCCACTCGTTTTTTCGTTGTAGTTGTTGCTGTTGTTCCGTTTTTAGTTTTCCTTGACGCCGTTGTTTGTAATTTCGAACAACTTCCTGGAAGTTAACTTTCACTCGAAGGACTGCGGGCCAAATTAGATTCCTGTACTCACAGTTATGATCTTTATTTTTATGCGTCTCTGCCCCGAGGCCGCAACAGAACAGAAGGCGGACAAAGACCCGGCAAATTGGATGGAGAATGAATAAATCGAGTTTTCTTACAGCGTGCGGCGAGTGCATTTTAATAGTTGGTTCGCTCATTTAGCCGTTTCTTTTCGGGATCGGATGTGGGTCCTTTTTTCGGCAATAAATATCCTTCCGACACTGGGGAGCGCCCTGAAAGTCAATGAACTAATTTGTTGAGTGTATAAAAATGCATAAATCTACGTTTAACCTCATTGGGCCAGAGAACGAGGGAGAGACGCGCCGAGCGGTGCCATAAATAAAGTCTCGGCAACAAGGACCACTACGAGCACATCAACCGGCGCGGCAAGAGTGGCACAAGGAGCCGCATTCAAAGGCCCCCCACCCAACAATGGCCCGAGGACAATGGGATTTTAATTTTACATTTATTTTTCGTTGTTATTTATGTGGAACGCGTGTGTAAGCGTGCTGAAAATACTGTCCCCATTGTTCATAGTTTCCTGCGCCGATGTTTTTACACAGATCGGGGTTATCTGGGGACAAAGTGCTGAAAGATATGAAATTTGTAACCGGATGTGGTACACAAGATGGGTGCTGATTTTTATACCCTTAATGGGGTCACGATGATTTAACGTTGGTTGGTGACGAGCTTTAACTTTCAAGTGGATTTTTGAAAGTATTACGATAGTAACGAGGTACCTCCACGGGATCTAGGAGATGTCCATCTGAGGATCTCGTTAAGAGAGGAAGAAATGTAATTCAATTCTCATTATAAAAACGCAGGATCGCTAATTATGAGTATGTCTAGACATAGACACGTCAGTAAAGGTGAGTGTTGTATCTACCGCAGGAACCTTAAACACTTAAAAGAAGGACTAGGTTTGTCGCCTTGTATGGCATAATTCTGAATGCGGAAAACTGATTGCTATCAGACCCCCCTGGCTGTTAGTGTAGTTAGTTGAAAGTGGTCCTTCAAGGAGGTACGCTTAGACCAGAAAGTAGATCCATTGTGATACCAATGAGTACTGGGGTATGCCCTGCTTACGATCTGAAGCTGGCGGAGTTCAGATCGTTTAGATAGTTAAAGAAATATCGGCCTAGGGTGGATCGGCCCAAAGGAAGTGTGCAGTGGACTCCTTCTCCTTCTCGTCTCTGCAGCTATGCTATCCTAGGGAGGCGTTGAGCATGCCTCCCTCGGATAGCATAGGATGCTATAGCGCACAGTGATGATGTTGATGATTAGTTTTGAAAGTTGGTCTCTTTTAAGTCGTATTAATGCTTTTGATCTTTTCAGATCCGAGACAGGCCAGATCAGCATTGTTGCAATAATCGAGATGTTGCCATCTACGATTTGCTTTCGACAGAGCGTCAGTATGAGTTAGTTGTTTAACAAACGACATAGGTGCTTTGATATGGTCGATCATCCTGTCATTTGGTACATTCAGAGCCTATCTAATTCGTCAGCCGCACTGTTCCCTTGAATGTCGCAGTGACCAGGAACCCTACAGAATGTGATGTTATATTGGTGTTTCAGGGTACTTGCCCGTCACGGCGATAGCGACGTCATCTGCATATGCCACAGCACGCATCCTCTAGCTTCAGAAGCATTCGTTGAGAATAAAATTCTATAGAAGAGGAGACAGTGGTCGCCTTGGGTCGGTGGTTAGTGCGTTGGACTGCTGACCGAGCGACGTGGGTTCAAGCACCAGCCAGGAACACCGAACATTTTTCGCGGCACCACCTCTCGTCGAGGAATGACAAGCCTCCGGGAGTATAATCTTTCATGATATAGCTTCTCACTTCGCCGTTCGGAGTCGGCAATAAATTGTAGGTCCCTTCCATTCATGCGAAAATCTAACACGCACAACATAAATGGTTGCGAGAAGCGAGGCCTTGGCTCATTTCGAGCTGTCACGCCAACTATATATATATATAGAAGAAGAGACAGCACACCTCCTTGGAGTGTGCCCTGGTGTGATTCTTCCTGGCAGAGCTGTTACCAAAAGAGGCGTCAATGACTCTTCCATTAAGGATGTGGTGTATTAGACTGCAGACTGGATCGCAGATGTTTAGATTTTTCAAAGCATTGATTATCGAGAGTGTCACAACGTTATTGAATGCTAATCGATTAGTGTACACAGATAGTTTTGGCGTCATTATGTATCTCGTCGCTCTCCCTGTATTCTCCTGTTGGAAAAAAACACACAAGAGTGATTTTTGAAACTCCAAGTACGGAGCAAGCGTTGTCGTACAGGCCGCTGTGCAGGCTTGACATGCCTGGGAAATTGCTCAAAACAATAATACGCACAAGGCTAGAGCAGTACATGGAAGTAGACTCAGGATTCTCCAATCGACAGTTTGAAGCGAAGCACCACAGGCATATTGAGTACAGCAAGGCCGATCGAAGTAGATATCTTCGACTACGCTGATGTCTTTGCATGCATCTTTGTAGCTAAAATGCTAGAACAAGTGACCGCAAACTACAGTCAATTAATCAAAAACGTGAAGTTATGGCTGCAAGCATTAGATCTGGAACTGGCAGTGCTAATAAGTAGCAGGACAGCGGTGGAACACCTCAGTACCTATGCGAACCATCGTATCTAGTCCACACATTAAGTATCTGGGAATGCTATTGGACTACAGGCTTAACTTTAATGAGCACATGATGTACGCATGCGAAAGAGCTTCTCGGGCAGTAGCGGCTCTGTCGAGATTAAAGCCAAACGTAGGGGGACTCAGATAGTCAATTCGAAACTGATAGCAACTGCAACTGATAGCAACTGATAGAAACTGATAAGCAAGTCGATCCTTATGTACACGTCTCCCATATATTTGCACCCGCGACGGATCGGAAAACGTGCATGAGACGGATGAACACGGTGTACAGATTTGCATCGCTGACAGTGTGCGGTGCCTTTAAAACAGTGTCAGCAGAAGCTATTAGCGTGATCTCCGGTCGAATGCTCATCGATCTGGAAATAAAAAAGTCCGCGGCACTATGCGAGAATGAGCTGGAAGATAGGATAACCATCAACGAAAATATACACGCAGAATGGCAAAACAAGTGGAACACTTCACCTAAAGGAAAATGGACGCATAGGTACGTTGATCCCCAACATAGAAGAGTGGACCAGTAGAAAACACGGAAAAGTAAATTTCTATCTGACACAGTTCCTATCGGAATATGGATGCTTCCAGGAGTAACTTCACAAATGCAGGCACGTGGATGACCTTTACTGCCCGCACTTTGAAGACAAAATCCAGTACGCAAATCATGTCCTGATGGAGTGCCGGAGATATACGTCGGCCAGAAACATCCTATAAAGAGAAATTGGCGGCCAAGTGACGCCAAGATGACTTATAGCATCCATGCCGGCGACTAGTGAAGCCTGGAATATAGTAGACGAAGTCATCACAGGCATGATGCAGCAACTGCGTCTAGAGGAACGGGCAGGAGTCTACAAGTCTACAAGTCTTGGAAACTGAGGAAACGGAAGGACCAAAGTTAATTGCACAGAAACTTTAAAGCAGAAACACCCAACTTTAGACATATACACAGTAATACAAACACGAACTAAGGCACACATTCGTGCACTGCCAAGTACATACATTCCCCAACCAAACAAACTCACACGCGTGTGTAGACTGACGAAGGCAGCTACGGCTGAAAACCTCCCCATAACGAAATGCCTAACAGCGGTACCGTTGGGATTATGGGTTGGAGGCAGAGGTTATTTTAGTTTAGGTCAAAATCCCGCATTCCCGCTTTCGAAGCTTTCCACCTTTCTTAGAAAAAAAGAAGAATCCAATTGAGGAACAGTTCGGGCACGCCCATTCGCTCTCCGGTATGTCGACTGGCTGAGTCTAAGAGCACTTTTCGCTGAAGATTCTTGCATGTATAGATCTCAAGTCCGTAGATTGACAACTTTTTGTAAACTCGCTGTAGGAGTTGTTTTGATTGTACTGGTAGTTCCAATTTTTGTTCCAATTTGAAGGCTTGGTTGGCTGCATTCCACTATACGTTTGAAAGTGATCGCGGAGCGTTCAAGTGCTCAGCTACTCCCAAAGAATCTGCTAAAGGTTTAGAGGACAACCATTGCTTTTTCGAACATATATCGTTTTGTCAGAATCGTAGGCTACCACTTTTGACTGTTTGTTATCCCCTCAGTCAGTCCACGCACTAGCAATTTTTACCCATAAGGACTTCTACGTGTAGTTAGCAGAGACTTGGTACAGCAAGCACTTGGCCTCAAACTTGTTTGCTCTGCTACCATCTATTCCACGTTGTTCCAATCGCTGAGCAGATTCCCATGCCCCCACACCTTAGTAACCCTATTACACATTTCACCCTCAATAAAACGAAACGAGTGGATAGCATTCACTTCACTTTATTCCTGGTCCTGTCGCTAAAAGGGCACACAATTCACTGTCAGCTTCACTCTCATCTGCTAAAACAAATTTCTGCGGCTGACCTCGTTCCACTGGACAGGCCACTGCCACACAACAATTTGTGTCCTGTCGCCGTAAATGGAGCCGAAGCTTTTGAATTTCACTGCTAATTGCCATATGCCCGAATCCAACTCCCTCAGCTGACCCACAAATCCACATAGACCACCAAATAAACGCGCGACGAGTTTCATTAAAATTCAATTCGGTTTGGTGTCGAGCTAAGCTACCTACCCGGGATACATCAATCCACATTGACATGTTGGGATGGCCCGCGTTCCCGGGTGAATGTGTGCCAACGAGAAGCGCACTAATTAACAACTGGACCATGTATGCCGCACGCTGCAGGGGGTCAAGCTAAAAATTAGAAAAACGGATCTATTGCCACCCTCGAGGGCCCACGTCCACCCCGAATGGAGGGGGACATTTGCTAATCAAAAGTTCATCCGAGCCCAACACTGGATGCAGTGCATTGGAAAGTGCACTCCATCAGGATTTCACATTTGATTCCGCTGTAGGGATGCTCGTGTGTGTTACACAGTTCACTCCCTGTCCTATGTCGATATTTACACCTGGCTTAAGCCCGAATGGACACCTGCGGCGGACCTCGTTTTTTCTGTGATTATTTGGATTTTGAGTCGATTCACCTGGCACCCCTGCGCACATATTCTCATCGACCGTTGACCGCTGGAGTGTTACTTGTACCGTGAACGGCTGCTCTAATGGAATCGAACCCCGAGGGAGGACCGGTGTCCACCCCCCGCCATAGGAAATTGAAATAAGTTCAAGTTTGTTTTGTATTTATGGAAATTTATGCTTTGTTTGAGCGTCTGCGTGTATGTGTGGCGCTGTGTTCGAGAGAGTTTGTTTGTGGTCAGATGATTTATGATCAGATTTCCAGTTAGCCTGGCCCAAAGGGTGGCGGTTTGTTAGTTGGATGTTTGTCTGTGATTTATTGTCCATAAATTCAAGTGGATGGTTAGGAAATTACAAGGAGGTAGCACGGAGGACATGTATCGACCAGACAGATTCTAATCACGCAATTCCACTGCCCAGAGTGTGTGTGGCCACATTCCGATCCGAAGACTGTATACTGGCTGTTTGTTTTTGCCGCATAAATCATGCCCGCTGTGTTTAATTGAAAAAGCAAAAGGTGCTGTTCCCTGCGGGCCGTTAAAATGTGGTCATGTAAGCTCTCATCCGCGCCAACATTACACTCCAAGTCATTTTAGGGATTTCGTCACAATACACTACTTCCGCTCACAACTAAAACTATAAACGATGCATTACATCATCCAGGATCGGAGGGGGAGGATCCGGCTATAAAGGTAGCTTTCGACATTTAATACCGTCCTGGGGCGGGAGATGGAATGACAAAGATGCCACCGTCCGTGATTTAGACACTTTCTGTGCCATTTCGCTTGTCCTCACCTGATGTCCTTCTCCTCCCCAGTGAGATGGGTGAATTTTATTGTCAAATAAAAGGTCAACAGGGAAATCCATTTCGACATTAATAGCAAAAGTCCTTGCGGACCAAGAATGTCAACCTTTTGGCAGTAAAAGGAAATCTTGGTGACAATAATTTCGTCACGTGGCTTTTATGTGGTCCCTTCGCCTTTGTTATGCTTTGGCAAGCGGAGGATTAACGTAATCGCCTGCTGGCTTTTATAGTGTCAATTAAAGGCAACTTTAGTGGATTAGGATGTAGAAAAGGAAAATATAAACGTGAGAGGCTGTGAAGTTAAAACGACGCCAGGATGGTTGATTGGCTGGGTCCTGGTATTGTTCTTTTGACAGGTGTAATACAACTAGAAATTGAGATGTGTGATTTTAGAAAGAATTTTTGCAAATTTTTAAGGACGAGAAGGAGAATTGCTACTTCCTTCAATCAACTTCTTAGTTACGCACCACAGAGTTGAGCTATATGCTGTCGTTGTCCATCCAGGTGTTGATATCCCCTTTCACATAATGACACTGGGTTATGGTAGGGCACTAATTTGACTATCCTCTCCTCCTCTTGAAGTATTTATCTTTCAATATTCGGTTACTTAAGGGCTTTTGTCTGCGTTTCCAAAGCTGGTTTATTTTGCATCATGAACTTGCACTCAAATCTAGAGGTTTGTTAACCTTTCTTTTCTGCAGACGAAAAAAGTGAACTTAGCAGGGTTAGAGAGGCTGTCGACACACTTAGACCAACAGTAGGTCCATTGTAATGCCTGAGGATTTACGACCAACACTCTTTCCTAATCGTGGAACCAGTGGGAGCTTAATAAAGCGAACTAAGTTTCCGGCATCTTGTCATGTTAGGCCGCCAAAACTGTCAAAAAAGAAGGCTCCGAGTTGGTTGCGTCTTTTGTGAGAGAGCGCGGGGCAGGTATAGAGGAGATGGAAAATCGTCTCTTCCTCTTCGTCGTTTCCGTAGCTTCTGCAGAAAACATTTGCAGGAACGCCCAGGCTAGTCGCATGTCTGCATATGAGGCAATGTCCTGTGATGACACGTATAGGAGCTCCGAGATGCCGTCTACTTAGCGAAGTTAATTTCTGAAACGCTTATGGTCTATTGGGGGCCATAGTTGTGTCCTAGTTTAGCAGGTGGTGCCATTTAGGTTGGCTTTGCTGGTTGCGTCTGCCTTTAATTTCAATTTGAATGTAGCTAGTGGCTCTCCGAGGTTCTATTTTACAGGAAGAATCTTTAATTCAGTACCATTCTTGACGAGTTTATCGGCCTTGCAGTTTCCCGGAATGTCTCTGTGTCGTGGTACCCAGAAGAAAAGTATGTTGAATTGCTCGGCCAGCTCTACAAGAGACGAGCGGCAATCTTGAACTATTTTTGATGTTACAGAGACTGATTCTAGGGACTTAATGGACGCCTGTGAGAAAGCTAATATCCTGAGCAGTTATTAGATTCCAGCTTAGCCAAGACAGGGCCTAATTTATCGCCATGATCTCCGCCTGAAAGACCCTACAGTGCGCTGCAAGCCAAAAGGAGATCTCGAGGAAACACCTCCTCCCACACCATCTTGGGTTTTAGAACCGTGGTTTAAGCTTTTCCCAGAAATCTCAGTCCTGATAAGTCTTAGCAAAGCTTACTCCAAATATAAGATATCTAGGGCATATTTTCAAAGGCAAAAGTAGGGTTAAAATCTTCGCTTATGGGGACGATATGTGCTAATTTCGGAAGAATAAGACGATTTTCCTTCGTGATAAACAAGTTGTGGAAGAAGCGCTGGTAAGAGTAAACACTGGAGCTTAAACCTATGGCTTTTGGTTGATATTCCTGACCGCAAAAAAATTATAGTATTTCCAAATTCTTGGCAACAAGTTAGCAGAGACTTTATTTCACTTGTCGCGTCAGTTAATTTTTTCTTAAACATGAACCAACAAAAATACAGAATCGCAGCTGCATGAATTTTACTCCATCTGATGCCACAACAATTTATCCTTTTATGTCAAAAAACAGTTTGCAACAAAGGCAAACTGGACTGGACTTCTAAAAGCCTTGTCAGAAAATTAGGAATAACTTTGGTCGTATATTTCAACATCTCAATAATTTGTACGGGCAATAGTATCTATCGTGGAATCAGAATCAAATCTCTGGTAAAATAGTCCAGTTGGCATAAGCACTTTCATCTTATGTCAAATTTTGGTTACAAAACCAGCAACACAACTGGAAACAATTGCACACTTTTCAACATTGTTTTTCCGCAACGTTTCGCCCATCAAAATCGACACAATTACCCGCCGAATGGGAAGACTTTTCAACGTCAGATATCGTGGGAACCTAACATTTTCGCACAACATTTTACACGTAATTTTTTGTTGAAGGAAAACCGATAGACTTCAAAATCCCCGTCAAACGTTATCCTTGTCAAGAGAAAAATTTTTTTATTGCTCACGTCCTTCCCCTTAAATTGTTGTCCTTCCGACATTGTTATACATACAGGGTGGGGCAAAAGTAATGTCATAATGTGAATTGGCTGCCTTTTTTGTTAGAAATGAAAAAAATTGGGATCTGTTTTACCAAAGAATTATTTGAAGGTGTAGAATTGATGACATTTAGTTGAAAAAATGATATCGCTCACGTCAACTGGTCGACGTTGACATCATCTGGCCATTCGCGACATCTTCAGCTACAGTGGCGATATTCTCATTGGAACGTGCACTAGGCGGCCGACCACTTCTTGCGAGCTCTCTAATGAACCCAATTTGCACGAAACGCTCAGCCAAATGCTTAATTGTTCGCGCACATGGTGCAGGACGACGAGAAAAAGACGATGAAAATCACGTTTCGTTTAAACAACAGACCGGAAATTGGTCAAAAAATAATAACGTTCTTCAGGTGTGTATAACTATATTGCTTGTTGTTAACTTATTCTCTAACTGTCTACAACATAAATGTCAAAGCACAATGACATTTGACGCCATTTGCAAAACTCATGGCACATTCACAATATGTATGACATTACTTTCGCCCCAGCCTGTATAACCACAATTTACAGAGCTAATAAATGTAATTCAAACCACCCTCAATCGTTTTATTGTTTTCCCCGAGATTATTACTCAATTTTCAAAAATTCTTTTCCACTTAATACGTGTCGATATACTCACAGTTTTTGTCGACTAAACAATAGACTGCCGTTGAATGTCCAAATAACAGAGCTAGGCTACTTAAATTTCCATCGAGAACAATACAAACGACTGAAAGCCTACATTGCACGCCCGCTGTTTATCGTCCTTTTTCATTGTTTCAGGATTTTTGTTACTGCCACAGACAATTAGCATAACAATTTGCAATTATATGGAGGAATATTAAAATGTTTAACCGCAATGTTCCACTCAATAGGGCTCAGCGGTTACATAATGGACACACAAAAGAGGGGATGTGCGCTTCCTGCAATGCGTCCATTGACACGATTTGGATGTGTTTCCGGAAGGTTAACGTTTGTTAATTACATGTTTCATACGAACACAGATTTGCTTTACAAAAATTGATATTGTTCTGTGTGTTGGGTCGTCACATGGGTATTGTTACGTATACGCCAGAGGGGCTGTTCGGGTGTGTTTAATTTTTAAATGAGTTGAGCGGTTTAAAGTTGAGTAACAGGCTTTAATGGATGGCAATTTGACTGACAAAATTAAGTACTATATGGAAGTTGATAGATAAGAGTAAACGTAGTAATAAGCGTCTAAGAAGGGACTTCAAAGGAGATTACGGGTAACGAAGGCTGCAAGTTTGACACAGAAACCTGTTGGAGTCTACTAAGTTTTGTAAAGACGGTGGCATAAATCCATGAGAAATCCTGAAACAAAAGCAAACCATACCTGAAATGTTCGCCCAAAACAAGGGACTAGATGTCAAACTACGGCAACCTAACCTATTATTTTTTGGACGTCGAGATGATCGAAGTGCTGAAGTGTAGTTACGAATGGTTCCTTGATAGCATCGTAGGAGGTGATTTCTCACATTTAAAATGTAGAGTGGAAATAAGGGAAAGGCAGCTCCTCGATTTTGGAACAGTTTTGTCATGAAATTATCGTCATTGCTAGCATTATCGCGTTGAAGGAAACCATCATGAGACAATCATTTAGAAATATTCTCAGAAGGCAAACCAGTAGAAAACACAAGCTGCATTGAAGCCAATCTTAGTTCTCAGAACTTTCTGGCTTTTTCGACGGCTTTTATAAGAAAGCTGAAGGGTGTTAACTTTCCACAGATGCTATAGAAAGTTGGAAAAGGTTGACAGATAAAGAGGAATTCTACATGACGTCAAGCATAACTGACATGATTGGTATGTCAGTTATGCTTGAAGATATCTCTATCTCTGATCAATTTCTTTCGGCGCGAAGCAAGGATAATATCCGGTATCATTACTGGGCACTGCGCCATTAGTACTCAGCGTCGGTATATATCACAAAGATTATTGCAGAAATTATGGGGACGAGGAAGAAATCGAATCTGTTCATCACCTGCTGTGTGAATGTCCTGCCCTTGCCGGTAGAAGAACTAACTGGAGGACTCGCGTGACCTTGAGCTGAGGGATCTCCTGAGATTCATATCCTTATCCAAGTGGTTTTAAATCAGCAGTTCCCCTTCTCTTTACAAGTTTTCGGGGTAGAATTAGGAGATGGATACAATGGACCCTATTGCTGGTCTAATTGAGCAGTGGCGAATATCACAAGGCACCCATTTACCTTACACAACATTTCAAGGTCTTCTTGAGGCTTTTCTTACTATGCCATCACCGTACCTAACCTTACCCGTACTTAGAGTCGCAAACAAAACAATTTAAGAGAGTGTCGCTGCGAAGGTATCAGGTTTACAGCGATTTGCTGTGCAGCAGACTTTCAAGACTGCGACAAATCGATCAAAGACTCTTCTACAATTAAAGAACAAATTGAAGCGGTTTTCAAATGGTCTTTTAACCATTTACTGGTGAGAACCTGAGGAACTTTCATTAAAGCACTCAGATTGAGAGAATTCAACCTTGGGAAGCAGATCACGTATGGACAAGCGAGAATACTGGACATAATTAAGTTAGTGAGTGAAAAATATAACTCCGAAATCCTCACAGCCACATTGAATTATCTGACCCCCTAAAATGACTTTAACACTGACCCTCTTATTCTATTCCCAACCCTAGAGCACTGGAGATCAAACAAATTAATAAAGGACAACGAGATCGCTATTTACACTGACGGCTCAAAACTAGAAACAGGAACAGGAGCCAGATTCTACGCGGAAACCCTACAAAAACAAGAATCCTTTTTATTGCATGGAGCGTCTTCTTAGCCGAGATCCTGGCAATAGAAAAAGCTCCAGGCAGCCATCTTCCAGATTGTCATCTTCCAACATCGGATATACCCATCTTCGTTGACAATCAAGCAGCTTTAAAATCGATAAAATCTAATAAAATGAAATCAAAGGCAGTCAAGAAATGTCGAGACACGCTAATCACCATAAGGCACCATACTGTAAATATCTGCTGGGTTGCTGGACATAAGGACATGCAAAGGAACGAGAAAGCTGATGGAATGGCAAGATTGGGGTCAAACTATAAACATTAGCGAAGCAGACACATCTGTAATCTCACCGATAGAGGGATTTAATGGGATAATAGGCAGCATAATAGAGAAAGAAGCTAATTCCTCATGGTTAGCCAGAGAGGATTGCGCCACCTCTCGGACGCTATGGTCGAAATTAAAGAAAAGATAAAGCAAGGTGCCTTCTGGTATTGGACAGATCCCCTATCCTTACGCTCACTGGTGTTATCACAGGACACTGTGCTATAGGAGTCATGCTTCGCAAGCGGAGAATCAAATCCAACGATTTATGTAGAAGTTGCGGAAATGAAGAAGAGGTAGAATCAATCCAAAATCTGCAGTGCAACGGCTCCGCTCTGCGAAAAGCTAAGTCTACGCGCAGTAGGGTTAAAGTTCTTTGCAAGCATAGCAGAGGTAACAGACTAAAAATTAACGGACCTACTCAGATTCATAAAGAGCATTAACTGGTTCACAAAACAGTAGGATAGATTTTTAGGATGTCCTGGGAACCATGGAGGAAAAATCTCATATCATCCTTTAAAATAAGCATGCAAAAAGCCAATCAGGAGATTATGCCGCACCTACGAAAAACAAAAAAATCGTGAGTTGCCTGGGACTTGAATATATACACACTGTCTTCCGTACATACCAAGGCCACGGAGGACAGTGAACAATGAACCATTTTTGCCGTCTAAGTGCTTTCAATATAACTTCCTTTATTTCTCCAGATTATTTCAATAAAAAACTCACAGAAGCCTGGAAAATTTTAATTTTCTTTCAAAAATATGGCCAAAGGATACCGAAGAAATGACCTATTAATCCGGCATCATTCATACTAAAGGCGATAGCCAGGATTGTAGACAATTGCACCAAAACAAAAATGCTTGTCAAGGCCCTTATACTCCAATGAACAAGAGTGTCGGAATGGTGGATCCATAAAGGTGAGGGACTATGAAAAGGTAACTACCCAAAAACCGAAGAAAAGAAGGTGAAGGACACGATTTACAAAAGGAACTTCCATTCTGGCTTATTTCGTCTGCTTCCTAAGTACTCATAACAATACCCCACGTCTCCTCATGGGTGTCATAGCCTTAATAGAAGATTCTTCAGTGGTTGATTCGATAAATTCCCAAAAATATCTCCAAAACCGTAAGAATTCTTCTTTGCAAAGAGTTTGTAAAAGAGGACCAGTCGAAACTTTAATGACGTTTCAACTTTTTTTTTGTCTCAGTAAGACGGCCCCAGCCATGTCCACCGAACATTTTTCATGGCACCACCTCTCGTCGGGAAATGACAAGCCTCTAGAAGTATAATCTGTCATGAAAGAGCTTCTCAATTTGACGTTCGAAGTCGGCAATAAATCCCTTTCATACGTGCGTAAAATGTAACACGCACAATATGAATGGCTCCGTGAAGCTAGGCCTTGACTCATCCTGACCTGGCGCGCCAGCTAATTATTTTATAAGACGACTTCTTCCTCTGTACAGAGTCAGTCTTTTTTTTAGCTCAAAACAACTAGCTGCTTTCAAACTTATATTGCAAATAATATCCAAAAGAGAGTAATTTTACGTAAAAAGGGACACTATTCAGCAACAACCACCTCCACCTCCACCACATCGATGGTGTCTCCTGTGCAACATAATTTCCGTCGGTTTATTAAAACGCAAAACCCTTGGCGGAAAAAATTCACATCATCACCGTCAACTGTCGTTACAGCGCACTTCATTCCATAATAATCTTATAATGTCATAGTTTGGTAGTCACACGGCTGTTACCCCATTTCATATTAAACATGTTTTGTTCCATCCTGCAGCTCCGAACTCTTCCATTCCTGGCACACGAACAACCGGGAACACATTTCGATGGATACATGGAGAAAAAAAAAAACACTTGCATGCCTCAGAGTGATATTAAATTATCTACATGTGGAACACTTAAGGGCCACCGAGCAGAAGGACGAACAGAAAAAACGAGTCAGCAACCAGATGACGTTGTACCAGGAAATTGTAAGCCTCCCTGGCTACATGAGTTCATTTTTTTCAGATCCCAAAAAACTTTGGCAGTATATACCACATTAGTCAAGAATTTTGTTGGTGGGACACACTAGTGTAGGTGAGATTTTCTGGGTATCATAGATGAAAAACCTCTAACACCTTTCAATCGACGTATGTTTTGTTCAATCCTCTTAAACGATTTCTCGCCAGAAGTATCCCCAATCTAATCCACAATAGGTCATGAAATCAGCCTAATCGCCTTTTCTCAAAACACACCCACTCGCATTCCAGATGACATTTACAATATGCTGGGCGTCGTGGCATATTAAAGTCGCCCATCCCGCCCCAGCAACTACTAAACCTAATCTTCTCCGCATATGACACTTTCCATTGACAAATTACCCTCGAGGTGTGTCAGCCCCAACTGTTGGTGGTGGCAACGGGTAGACCTAGACAGCAACACACACCGTTCGACTTACACAAATCCGTTGTGGATCGTATGACTGACGACTTGGTTGTGTCGAAAAAATAGACAGTTTGTCGTTTATTCCTTGAGGGGGCCAGCAGCGGCAGGGTGGAGCCGACGAATCCAATCGAGGAGTATATCATTGTGATTGATAAACATAATATTCGATTGGGGTTAGATGACACTCAATATCAGTTTGACTCTATGAGATTTGGTGTGGGTGTCAGAGAGGGAAGTAAATTTGCTGAAACTACCGTGCCAGATGCCATCAATATATTTTCTCCTTCATTGGCCAGCCATTTATCAGTCCCAGGATACAGATTTGTCATATTGATATCCATCAATTTCTGGAAAGTGTATTGAGATGGGTTATTATTTTACCTGGGTGGGAGAAGTGTTTGGAGATGGGAGCAAACTTGCCGAAGTGTGGAAAGTAAGTGATGAGCGTGTGAAGAAGGTGCTTCCCAAGGTTTATAGTGCAAATGTAGGGTGCTTTGGAGGGTATCACGTGTCACTTTTTACAGAACAGAAAGGAATCAGTGATTTTGATGTCGAAAGGAAGTACTCTTAAGATTCTCTTTCTGCCGGTTGAAGAAGTTAACTACTTTCAGTTGAACACTTGATGAATCAGTTGCACTTGGAATCCTGCCTAAAATACACGAAAAAATGTTTTTACCTTATGAATCAAAGCCTGAATGTTTCATGCGCTGCTATATGCCTAGAGTGCTGAGACAAGCTCTGATCTATTTCCGCATTATATTGCTTATGCTGTCACTCCGTTCATCTCTATACCGACGGTTCTAAAACCGAGAACGGAGTTGGAGGTGATGTTTTTTCCGATATGCTTAATCAGAGCATCCCCTTCTGTCTACCGGTCGTCTTAGAGTTTTTTCAGGCGGAAAGCATGGCTTAGGCATAATGTGATATCCTTCAATCTTTACCGATAGTCACACTGCTATAAAATCTCTGGAATCAGTAATATGTACATTTAAAGCTGCTTCACATTGTCACTCATCTCTCATGGAGATGATAGAACATTATAACATTCACCTCTGCTGGGCACCCGGTCATATTGACACTCCAGGGAACTGTAAAGTCTATGAACTCGTCAAAAGTGGCACTACTCTAGACATCCTGCCGGAACGGAGGAGTCTGAGTATTCCACTCGCTACATGTAAACTGATTGACGCGTTCACAAGGCAAATCACTTCCGCCGTACTTCCAGGAAAATCTGCCCTATGCTAAATTTCACTCGATCTAAAAATTTGATTTTGATCAAAAGGTCCCTCACTAGCAGCGTTATTGGAATTTTTACTGTCCAGTGCCCCATTGTCCTTAATGCCAAATGTATGGGCCTCTTCTCAAATGACTTCTGCAGGAATTGCAGGGACGAAGAGGAGGAAGAAACCATCCTCCATTTCCTCTGCCCTATCCCAACGAAGGAAGATCTATCTAGAAGCCTATCACTTTGACAATTTGGGCGAACTATCACATACTGACGTCAAAAGTATCCTCAACTTCGTTGAGAGCCCTAATTGGTTTCAATGAAGCGAGTAGCGTTTTTCCGAGCATAGATCCAAGTGGTATCACAACCTTATGACTACCCTAACATAAGGCTTATGTTAGGCTGAAGTAGCTGCCCGCCAAAGCCAACAAACGTAGACCAATGATATGTAGGTTCGTTGTGATATCACGTGGATCTTGGAGAATTCTGCTTTACCTACTCGTTAAACCACTTAAAGCTTCTGATGAAGCGTAAGAGACTTCTAATATCCGCGTTGATTAGATCGCCTAGACCATTGTAGAAGAAGGCACCTAGGTGAGTTTTCCTTCTATTGGAGGGAGCGTGGCATGTCCAAAAAAGGTGGAGGATAGTTTTCTCCTCCTCCTCGTCTATGCATCTTCTGCAGAAATCATTTGAAAAGACGACAAGCCTTTTTGTATGCCTGCCTTTAAGTTTACATGTTGCGATGCGTATGCCTAAGGCACGATATTCTGGTAATACAATACATGCATCGTTGTTTATCAGCCTTACAATTCCCTGGAATGTCCCTATGCCCCGCACCCAACAAAGGTGAATATTGAACTCCTCTGCAATCTATACGAGAAACGAACGGCAATCTTGGGCTACTAGTGAACTTGTAGAGAATGATTCCAAGGACTTGATTGCAGCTTGGCTGTCCGAAAAGATGCACATATCTGAAGCGGATATCACGTTTTTCTTTAGCCAAGATAAGACTTCTTTGATCGCCATTATTTCCACTTGGAACACGCTACAGTAATTTGGGAGACGGAAAGAGAAGCTGAGATTGAGCCTATCAGAGAAAGCACCTCCACCTACTCCTTGGTTGGCATTTGATCCATCGGTGTAGAAGTGAACCGACTTGTCTTCTAAAAATGCGTCTTCCTCCCAGAAAGACCTGGAGGGGATTGTAACTTCGAAGTTTTCTTCAAAATTCAGTTTGAGTATGGCGTAGTCAGTGTTTTCTGGGGAGATTTTGAAACAATTTAAAATGGAGGCGTGACCAAATTCTTTACTGGACCACTCTGCGGTTGCTTGAGACTTCCGGCCGCACTGACAGCAATTTGCCTGCCAAAGATGTCAATAGCAGTCAAATGAAACAGAATGTCTAGTGCTACAGAGAGTGTTGTGCGAAGAGCACCACTTATGCACAAACAAGCTGATCGTTGAACTTTATGTAGCTTGTCGCGGTTTAGCGCTTTATCCAGGGCACTCCACCAGAAAACTACACCGTCCGTGAATATAGATCTTATAACCGCAATATATAGCCAGTGAGTTATACGGGGTTGCAATCCCTGCTTATTCCCCCAGAGCCTTTTTGCAAGAGAAAGGTGCTACTGTAGCTTTCCTAACTCTTTTTTGGATGTTGGATTTCCAGCTTAGTTTCCTATCCAAAATAAGACCCAAATATTTTGCTTCGTCAGAAAAGATTAAGCTTGTACCATTCAGGGTGGGAGGGTCGATAAATGGAATTTTATATTTCTTTCAGAGTTCACACCCAAACCACACCGAACCGCCCTTCTGAATAGCTTATTTAAAGCGTTTTGTGGGAGATCTCTGTGAGTGCTAAGGTGCTTTCCTGAGTCTACCTACCTACCTTGCTCGTGCTGAATTTTTCTTTCCTTCTTTTCTGATCGTGAACTGATAAGCGGAGAGTTTCAACTTTGAACCAAGAGCTTTCGACATGTGGTGTAGTGGAACCTATCACATTAGTTGTGGCACTTCTAAGAGCTTCTTAGCAGTGTTGCCTCTGGTTTTCTTCCCGTGACCTTTAAGGGCACAGGATCTTAGGAACTCGCTATATTCTCTGACAGTAGCTTGGAATTGCAGTTTTCGACGATTAACTTTCTTAGTCTGATGCGTCCATACTTTCAGAGCAATCTGGTAACGGCTCTAGTCGATGTTCGCATCTTGGAATATCCGTACATCTAATGTACTCAATAAGTCCTCCTATGTTTATCGCAATGCGACTCATACGAAATGAGATAAAGGAACTTCGTGCTACTTTGCGGCAAAGCAAAAGTAGTTTCCAGACCAGAAGGCTTTCCAACCGAAGGATCAATCCTGTTATTCGATGCCAAAGTATGTCTCAAGACTAGCTATTTTTTCTTTCGTGCAACAAGTGAAGGAGGTTGCGACATTACGAGTTATTTCATGGGCGCTCTGTGTTTAATTTTCTACTACGGCTGACTCAGCTAGTGAATTACTTGAATCCAACTTCTTTGTCTTAAATTGCCTGTGTTGATTATGCCATTAAAATAAAATATTTCTTAAGGACGACCTTGCTGAAAATCCATAAAACCTTTCCTAGATACACCTGCGGGCCACCTATCAGACCGACTCACTTCATCAACCGCCCCCTACTAGTAATTATTTTCATTAAGTTACCTTGCACACTCCCAACCCGATAGAAGTTAATGGCGTACTTTCGTTTCCTGCTCAAGATGCACCCAATTTACATAAAAGGTTTACGCGAGAAAATTATTTTAATAGAAAAGCAATCAATTTTGCAAATGAGAACACTGGAGCGGGAAGCTATCGATTTTCCAGCGTATCTCCGGAACACCACTTACCACGTAACCCGTGTAACCTTATGTTCCACAACGTGGGTGGCTGGGCTTCTATGCTGTGGTGGCACGTAATTATATCCAATTATTTATGACTTCCACTCAATTTCGAGACGCTCTTGTCTGAACAAGATTCGGGGGATGTTCATAAATGTATTAAGTTGCACTTGAGCTGCACTAATGGGGATGAAGGATGTCTTGCGATGTTTGGGAGAAGTTTGGAGGTTTTATCGCCTTATGGAGTTCCTGGTGGATACTTATCGTGTCATGAGGTGATTTTAAGAATTTCTCTTCAAGTCCACGGAAATAATCATACGTCTGAGTCAATTTTCTCCCACTGAGTTTGAAAATAATTTAAACGTTCCGCAAACAAATGCATAAATTCAACGCTTCGCTTGACATTAAATAGCCATTGGAGCTTTTAAACTAAATCCAGAATTTGAAAATTCATGAGCTGTCTATGGGACACAACCATTTGAATGGGAATTTTTTTGAGAATTTATCCGTCCCACATGTCATCAGCAAAATATTTTCTAACAAAGGAGAGGTTTTAAAATTTAAAAAAAAAAAAAAAAAAACGAACAGCACTGCAGACAGCGTTCCGGTTATAAATCCTCTTGCCGATACAAGCAACCATCCGTGTTTTTTTTTTCGGGACAGGACTACGATCCACAATTGTGGTACTAGATTTATGGCTTGCACAAGTCTGACATTCCCTATGCGAAGTGACTGAATGCAATGGGGAGTTGATGAAAAATCGTGTATTCTCTCACAGCGACACTGGGTAACAAAGGCGGGCAATTGAGTGCAATGAATGACCTTTGGTCAGATTCAATTGACACGTTGATTTGTTGGTGAAAATAATTCGAAACGAGTGAGGTCGTGCGATGTGAATGAGGGATGAAAGTGAGACCCATTGTGGCGAGGCCGAGGGGAATCAATTGACGGCACAGGGGGGTGTTTTGTGAATTTTCTTCATTGTTCAATCGGCAAAGCCGTAGTCAAGACGACTTTAAGGCGCACTGGCGAGATTACAGTTCAAAGATAATACCGTTGGGCATCTACATCCTTTCCTCTTAGGACGCACACCAACCGATGAGAATGCCAAAGAACCGTCAAGGACCGCCAAGACCGTCGTTTCCAAAGTCAATAATCTTCAGAGGAACCTATACATGTCTAGAGCCTATCCTCACCGTCAAACATTGCCTTTAAGAAAAAAGACCTTAAGGTGATCTTTGGTTTCGTCTACACAGCGGTGAGTGGAGGAAAAGATACAACATCAAAATGTGTGGGATAAACAGCAACATCGACCTAGTCAGAAGACTGGGATGATGGGACATGTAGAACGGATGAACCCCACCACTCCAGCCTAGAGAATAACGCAGTAGTGAAGGACTGCTACTAATGACAGAGAAATTCGGCAGCAATGACGCCTTGTTACCACTTCTTCTGCATTCGATCGAAAAAATGTTACGTATACGCCACCGCTCAATCGATGAGCTTTGTTAGAACTGAATGTCCGAGTCACTGCCAGGGCAATGACAGAGAAATTCGGCAGCAATGACGCCTGTTACGACTTCTTCTGCGTTCGATCGAAAAAATGTTGCGTATACGCCACCGCTCATGATTTTTGTTAGAACTGAGTGTCCGAGTCACAGTCAGAGCCAATGACAGAGACATTCGGCAGCAGTGATGCCAAGTTACCACTTCTTCTGCATTCGTACGTATACGCCACCGCTCAATCGATGAGTTTTGTTAGGAATGAATGTATGAGTCACAGTCAGAGTCAATGACAGAGAAATTCGGCAGCAATGACGCTTTGTTACCACTTCTTCTGCATTCGATCGAAGAAATGTAACGTATACGCCACCGCTCAATCGATGAGTTTTGTTAGGAATGAATGTCCGAGTCACTGCCAGGGGCAGTGACAGAGAAATTCGGCAGCAATGACGCCTGTTACCACTTCTTCTGCATTCGATCGAAACAATGTTGCGTATACGCCACCGCTCATGATTTTTGTTAGAACTGAGTGTCCGAGTCACAGTCAGAGCCAATGACAGAGACAATCGGCAGCAGTGATGCCAAGTTACCACTTCTTCTGCATTCGATCGAGAAAATGTTACGTAAACGCCACCGCTCAATCGACGATTTTTGTTGGAACTGAATGCCCGAGTCACAGTCAGAGTCAATGACAGAGAAATTCGGCAGCTATGACACCTTGTTTTCAACATCACCACTTCTTCTGGATGAACATCAGCACTCTAGCCCTTGTCTGTAAAATTGATCACAGCTTTGTCCGCACATCGATGGCAGAACTCTGCCGACTAGATAACTGGTACTTTTCCTTACTAGATGGCCTAGTCCACGCTTGTTAACTTCTTATGGCTATTCCTGTGGGTTCTATGGCCTCTACTATGCCTATGCGTCACGGTGTATGGTTTCTGATGGTCCTCTAGCCTCAACCGGACCTTCTTTCGATTTCCCTGCATCTACATATTCGCAAACTAGACTAGTGTGGCAGTGATTTGGTGAAGTAAGGTTTATTGGCTCTTCACATCGTTATTGGCAATATTCAGACCGTAAAAGTCACAAGTCGGATTCGCTTGTCATAGACTCCTTATCTGCCCTGATCTTCTCTATAAGAAGCAATTAACGTCCCAGTCTTAGTCTCAAATCTTTTTCCAAAAAAACCACTTTACTCCAAGGCGAACGAAGAGCTATTAAATTATTTTAATGTAAATTCATAGAAAAATCAATTTACTCTGAGCGTCACCTTTCATGTCTTAATTTATCTTTTAATCTCTTTAACGTATTCAATGTACACACCGTAGAAACTCAAAAATTCTGCGATGGGACCGGTGGGGGTAGAAAATACAATTAACTTCCCGACTTGAAGCTGCCAAATGAACACAATCATCTCTCTGTGCTGGCACCCACCCTGACACTGAGTAAAACATCTAGCAGGACTCACGATGGCAGCGGCAAGGAAATCGCCAATTAATTTGCATTTTATACCCCTGGCGGTGAAATGCCATGATTCTCATTATTTGCATCCAACAATGGTTGGCAGGCCCCGTTGAGATAATGTCTCATTGTTATTCATTCACTGGAGGACTCTCATAATCGGATGAAAGACGCCTTCGGAATAACAGTCATTTTTAGAGAAGATCCCATCTTTGGTCCTTTCGTGGGAGGGAAGTGCGGGAGCGCTCTTTTTTCTCCTTTACCTTTTTTGTCGTTTAAAATACGAGGTGCGAGGTGCAAGATGGACGGGTGGGCCGGTGAGATTCCGTCACTTGAATAAGGAATTCGCCGAACTGTGATGGCGCTAATGACCATTTTGCAATTAACTTCTCTTTCTCTTTTTGCCCAAAAAAAGGACATTCAATTCAATAACGTTGATGGTGAGCGCTGATTGTTGGTGTGGGTTTGGGAATCTTCCAGATGCCAGATTTTTGGCACTTTGCATTTCATTTGAATTGCAATATGGGGGTTTTCTTTTGTCGGCCGGCAATCAGGAAAGTGGTGATTAATGGGGGATTTACAGGTGAAAGGACGTCTAGAGGAATACGAATAATTAGGCAGTTTGAAGAGACGAAGTATTCTTAAAGCGATCGCATCTGAAAAGATTGTTCTTTATACATTGTGGACAGCGAATCGATAATGTAATCTAAAATTTGAATAAGTTAAGCTATCACGTGCAATTCTAAGTGATTAAAAGCGTCCATCTCACGACCTATGCTTCACAATTGGGTCGCAATAGCCCCGTGGTGCTCATTGGGGGAGAAAGTATCCCTTGCTCTTTTTTTTTCCTTGGCTTTCGAACAACCTTTGATGAACCTACAAATTTTATTGATACGTAAGTCGTTTAGTTCTTCGATATTCGCGAAGAACTGTTCAGAACGATTTTATGTCCTTATAACCTTAACCTACTACTCAGAGAATTGGTAGCATCCCAAACAGATTACATTACCCCGCAGTAGCTCAGTGGTTAGTGCGTTGGGTCTATGTGCGAGCTGCTCAGGTAGGCAATTAATTGCAGGTCCTTCCAGTCATGTGAACCATTTTACACGCTCGACAAGATTACTTGCGAGAAACTATGGCTTTTGAAAAATTGTACTTCTGATATTGACGTATGAGTTCTGGGGCCGAATCGTCTCTTTCAGGATTGTATAACTCGCCACGTAAATCTGAGACGATTTGGCCCCAAAATTCTCGTTTTTACGTTACGAGTTATGCAATCACGAAGAGACTATTAGGCCTCTTAAAAATTCTTTCAAGAACTACGTTGAAGAAGTCGCGTGACAGCTGGTTACTTTGTCTTAATCAATTTTTTACATCAAAGCTCTCGGTGGTATCGTAACTGACGTTTCCCGCAGAATCGGACGAGTTGGGCTCATCTTCATAAAGACTATTATACACGGCTTTGAAATCGATAAAAAAAAATTCTGGTGGACATCAATTTTGAACTCCTGGGTTTTTTTCCAAGACCCGCCATAGTGTGAATATTGATGCGTTATCACAGTGTTAACACTTGATATCGCCAGGTTTATGCCAATTAATGACTCCGAAAACTTACTTACGAAACCTGCTTACTCCGAAAGAATGGAATGTCTGCAGGCTGGCAGTAACACCCCAAAATTAAATTGCAATATACACAGATGGCTCTAAAACCACCAAAGGAACTGGCTCTGGAATTCGGAATGCACATCTGAAAGTTTCTCCCAAATTGCCTGATACATGTGTTCAAGGCCTCTTTCAAGCGCTAGAGGCAAAAGCTAAGAACTTCCGCACAATGCTGAAGACTCTATGCAGGCAGAGCCATGTCAGACTCTGTTGGATGACTAGACGATGCGGAATGGATTGAAATGGCCTTGCAGACGAATAAGCAAGAAATGAGGGTAAATTACTTTAAGGCCGTCTAATCATCCTCATGCATTGCGTTGCGTCTATCAAGTCGCTTATTATTCTCATCTTACCAAAACAGTGCCGAAGCATGCAAATACGAATGAGCCGTGCGGTTAAAGTTCGGCATGATGTTTAGACTGGTCCCTCAGAATCTTGTAAAGATTTCCATGAAACAACTCAGTTTAGGGATTGTTAGAACAAGTTTTATGGAAGCAAGGGAGAAGTAGGAGAAAGTAAGTGGGACAGTTAGACTAGCAGAGCCAACTGAACACTCGCAATCCAGCAAAATTTCACTCATCGGTGAATGACTAAATTTCAACTATTTGGGGTTACTAAAGTTACTCTTTAGCCGCACTTGGGAGTTTCAAATTAAAGTCGCTAAATATAGGCATACATAGGTTGAGGCCCAAGTTTACCCCGAACTGTAGCGTCACCTAAGTAAGTCAGTAAGAAAATATTGGCATACACATGTTAAGTGTTTTTCAATAGGAACATAACAATTTTATATTTAAATGCAATCACGCTCTTAAAGTTTTTTTATGATCTGTTAATGTCTAAATGTCAGTCAAGGTTTACATTTTTATCGTTGTGAACGAAGGAGCAACGTTTTGGAATAATTAAAAATTACTACCGAAATTCTTGAGCCGGGGTCGGAACTTTAAGAGCTCTAACTTCAATTTTCGGTTGTAATAATCGTCCTACCAGACAGGTTGTGTGTGCTATAGTCGATAAATTTGAGTCAAAATATTCACTGTTGCATGTTCCTGTACCAGTGAGACAACACACCGGTCGAAGTGCTTCAGTTCAGATGAGCCAAATCAGTCAACTCCACGCCGTTCACAGGAATTGGGAATCTCTCAGTTCACAGTGTGGCGAATTTTGTGTAAAAATCTTGCCCTACGCCATTACAAGATCAAATTAGCTCAAGAACTGAAGTCTCTTGATCATTTGAAGCGCCGAAACTTCTCCGATTGGGTTATGCCAAACTTTGAAGAAAATCCTGAATTTCAGGAAACAACATCAAATGCGAAATTGCCAACGTTCCAGCCGATATGTGTGGAAGAGTTGTGGAAAATTTGCTCAAAGGAATCAATCGCTGCAAAGGTGCTCGCGGTAGTCACATGAACGAGCTCGAATTCTATACTTAAATTTGACATATGTACTACACTTGGAATAAATTTATCGGGCTCAATTGTTTTGTGTTTTATTTAAATACAAAATTGTTATGTCCTTAATGAGAAACCCTTTATATAGGTAGGTTCACCGAGCTTTGTTAGTCTTACTTAACCTGGCTGACTCGAGGGAAGATCTGCCACATAAAAATCTTCCCAAGCATTTATCGACTGGGAAGCAATTTTCAAACACCCTCTTCCATCATAATAAACATAAAGACCGCCAAGTTATTCGTCCTCGGTGTTTGCGCATAAAAGTGTAAACTTACAATAAAATTCACTTAAAGTGACAACCCGTTTCCCGTTTGTATTTCTTCCACAACCACAATGATTCTCGTTTTACGGTTACGAGGCGCTCGCTGGGCGGCGTAAACTGCATGGTTCTGAAGTTTAACTATTTGTGGCTTTGCCAGGGCATGTGCATTGCCAGTGAAAGAAACCAGGACATAACCAAACTCAAATAACATTCCTATTCTCGGTGCAATTGCAATTTTTTACTCATTTTATACCTCCACAGTGGTCGACTGTAAGGCGGAGAAGGACAAACTTCAAGTGCCATTAATGATATTAAGAAATATCCTTTCTCCATGGAAGGATTGTGTGAGTTTTTTTTCTTTTTGCAGAAGCGGAGACGGGTGGTTCTTTCTCCAAAGGATATGATTACAGTAAATTGTAAAATTGTAAACTCTTTCATTCTCAGGAGTGGTTTTAAAAAGCTTAATTTACTGCACACTTGATGTGGCACTAATCGCCTACTTGCACAGGACAGCCGAGTTGTGACACATTTTGGAAGGAGTCTCAGGCTCAGCATCCGTTGAATAAACCACCAACAATGCCGTCCTTCCCTCGAACCGATTAAAATGGAGAATTTCAACTGACATTTAATGCATTTCCACTTCTATTAAGAACCCCCTCCACTCGGGCTCGGGTGCTCATTCAAGGAGAATATAAAACGCTACGCTCTTGGCCAAGAATTGAGTGGCAACTTCGTCACACATGCAAGGAGCTCTTATCTTCGAGTGGTTACACAATCCTTAAGGAGGTCGGTCAGTTTCCATTGTGGCGAAGTCCATTGTGGGTGTGTCACTGTGAAATGTCGGGAATAATAGTTTTTTATTGCACTGAATTCCATTCTCCATTTTATGGTCCCCGAAACAAAATTCAAGTTTTAGTCGTTAAAGAAGTCCTTTTCTTCCTTTCTTCCTATTTGACTTGGAGAAGTCCTATGGTTGAGTATTCTGGTGCAAGCGACAGGAAATTTCAAATAGTTCGCTTCTTAATTTTAGCGTTGGAATACAATATCTTTTTTCCTCCTAATGACAGCTCAGAATCAATTTTGGATGGTTGTGCTTGCTGGAGGGCTTTACGACTTGAAATCCATTAGTTTTAACCAGTTCTTTAAATGGGCAATGAAAATGGGGTTTCGGGATTTAAAATTCCACAGACCCGAATGGAAGTCCTTGGGGTTATATAACACCCCAAGGACTAAAGACCAATCAGCCAGATGTAAAGGTGTAGATGTAGATTTTAATTCATGGGTTTTGCATGGAGGAGAATCTATCTACAGCAAGAAGATCGCTTCAGCACAACGACCCTTAATATTGAGAGAGTCCTTGTCAACATCAGTGTCTGCGTTACAATATACACAAGGCCCATCTGAGTTCAACAGGAAAGCGCGGAAGACACTTCAAATCAAGGTTCCTTTGGTACTTTTCATGATTGACGGGATTCTAATAATGTTCGCAGAAAATGATTTTAACGAAGAGGCCTGAGCAAGTGATGTCATCATCCAGGCATCAGACAAGTTCGTCCAATAATTATGTACTTCACCTTACATTTTGTCAATAAATAGGTAGAAGGCAGCGGCCTAAGAGTAACCCTCACGTTGAGATCTCAAAAAGTCGAGGATCTTTGAACC
Organism: Matsumyia berberina; assembly: GCA_917880715.2. Lineage (NCBI taxonomy): Eukaryota > Metazoa > Arthropoda > Insecta > Diptera > Syrphidae > Matsumyia > Matsumyia berberina. The sequence continues at coordinate 130,346,144 of OU862871.1, read as the reverse complement.
CCATCTTTCAGATTTATGATGACGAGAAAGACTGTACATTCGGTGTAAAGACAAAGTGATCGAAGATGCCGGAAGCTGCATCTAGAGAGGACTAGAAGCAGCTTGCCCGAGATCAAAAGCGGCGAATGGCTACAGAATTTTAGGTAGGTAAATAAGGTGACTGTCATGGCTAAGCACATACACACGTAAAGCAAGAAGGCCCTTTGTGATACCACATGGACCTATCGGAGAAAACACCACCTCCAACTCCGTTGTCCATTTTTTGGATGAACAGAATGTTCTCCTCTTTCGCCACCATTCTCCCACTCTTCTCGGGAAGAAATGGAAGTCCGGAAGTTGAGGTTGAAAATCAACTTGGATGGCGTGTAGTAGGTGTTTTCCAGAACAATAGTTAGGGGATCTAAGATCGAAGAGTGGTCAATATGGTTGCTTGACCGTTGGAAGGACGCTTTCACTCTGACGGTTGCTCTAGCAACTGACTGTTTGCTAAAAATATCTAGAGGAAGTAGATGAAGGAGCACGTCGAATGCCGCAGCGCTGCAGTGACTTTTTTTACTTGTTCAATAGCATTGGCTTTCCAATCTTATTTACTGTCCAAAATGAGAACCTGAAATTTGGCTTTACTAGCAAAGCACAGGCGGGTGCCGTTTCACTTTCTGGTGAAGAGGACTGGTTCGGTCTTTTCGGGGTTCACACCCGTTTTGAGAGGATAAGAGGGCGTTTTGAAGAAGTTCAGTAAGCGTGCTTGCGTATTTGCCGAAGACAGCTATCGCGGAACCATCTGCATAAGCAATCACTTCGCATCCAGCCCCTTCCAGATCGAGCAGCAGCTTATTGGCCGCCACAATCCAGAGAAAGAGGGACACCACCTTGTGGTATTGCCCAGCTTGGTACTGATGGTTCTGCCCGTGAGCAGTTTACCAATTAAAAGGCGGAGCGAGGCCTCAACTCCCAGGTTCATGAGTACATCAGTGATCGTCTCTGCTTTGACGTTGTTGAAGCCGCCTTCGATGTCCAAAAAAGCAACCATGGTGACCTCTTTGAGGCTTAGTGGATTTCGATGGTATATACCAATGTGTACAAAGCGGTTTCAACAGATCGGGCTTCGCAATAAGCATGTTAGGACGCTGACAGAAGTTTGGTATCTATGCTACAGAGTAGGTGGGAGTCTAGTACGCTTTCCAGTGTTTTTAATAGGAAGGATAACAAACTAATGGGATGCAGATCCTAAGGGTTGACGTGTGAGATTTTGCCTGCCTTGGGTATGAAAACGACTTCAACTTGAGTCCTAGGAATGTGGACAAGGTATAGGCAGCCTTTAAGGCTAATATCTAGCTAGGGGAGGATTATATTTAAAGACTGCTGAATTTTAGAAGGAATAATGCCATTTGGTTCTGGAGACTTAAATGGCTTAAAGCCTTTGCCGTATCTAGGGTGGCAGATGCCTGGAGATTCGAAACGGCTAATTGTACTCGTCGTTATGCAATAGAAGACCGTTTTAAGCCTAATAGAGGGCAATAGAGCAGCCTGTATTGGGGTAGAATGAACCCTCAAATTGGCAATCACAGTAACGATGAAATCCATGGTTAGTCTCATTCTACTGGGCCTGTATAACTAAGATTTAATGGACTAAAACTATTTTTGGGACTCTGGCACTAATCCGTGACTAAATCTGATTCACTATCGGAGCAACTAAAATGACTAAATGAACTAGTAAATGCTCTGGCGATGTGCACATACGGCTCACTGCAACACGGCAGGTCCTCTACAACCAACAATGATTGCAGGTTTCGATGTAGTCGCCTACAAAAACCCAACATGTCAGTGGCTCCATCTTTGATGGCTTTTCGCCGGTATTCCCACATTTCTTGCTAAAGTGACCCATTTAAGTCTTCGTTACAAAATGTTCCCTCCATCTCTTGAGCTGCACCCCATTGGTGATAAAAAGGGAACAGGGAAGTACTTGATCGGCATGAAGAATTTCTTTGCTTAACGGTTTTTGATCCCAGAAGGCTAGCGGAAGTCAGAAGGAACTTATCTTGCTCTCAAATAAGGAAAGAATCAAATCGCGTGAAAAGATCATCAAGTAAGAGACCCTAACGAATCCGAACGTGAACAAGAATGTCAGCAATAAAGAGCTGCAAAGTACAAAAAGAGGCCTGCGTTGAGTCTCACAAAATTCACACCAAAAAAAGCGAGTATCATCGAAGCTCGAAAGAATAATGCAACCAAAATGTGTCAAATCATGTCAAAAATCACCATCTCTCAAAAGGATCCGAAGAGAAAAAGACTGGTCGATAAAAGCAAAAGGGAATATTTTGCGACTATAAGGAAAAACTTATCGAAGGGCCAAGCTATACAGCGAAGTGACTGAGGACCAAAAAAATAAATAAATAAAAAGCTGGCGCGACAGCACGGTATAAGCCAAGGCCTAGCTTCTTACAACCATTCATTCTGAACAGCGAATTAAGAAGCCCTTTCAATCTGTGTTTTCAATAAGGGGCCCTAAATGTGCACTGCAACCTATCAGGTCTACTGTTGTGGCCCATATGGTTTAACCAGAGGTTATATTGAGGCTTTTGATAAACCTCGGTATAGTATTAGGTTCAGTTTTTCGAATTTCCGCTGGGTTGACCGAGGCCCACGTCAAGTGGAATAATCTTTTCCTCGCTCAGAATAGGTTCAGCGGTCTCTTTCTGTTCTCCAAAAGCCGGCAGAAATCGGTATCTGATTTTATGCAGATGGTATCTGAGCGGACAATGTCCTCTTAGATAGCCCGTTAAGGTTCTTAACTCGTCTTTGGTGAGCCGAGTGGGCGACAAGCGCCTCTTCTCGCCAGGCACTCAGCCCGTTCATTACTCTCGAAGCCTTTGATTCAGAGATCCAGGCTACGGAACCTTATTTAATGATGCAAGGCTTTCGAGGAGGTTGGGGCAGTACCAGACAGGCTTAGACCCTACCTTAGAGGATTTAAGGGCTAATAGTGCTGCTTAACTGTGTAGGCATTCTCTCGCACACAATTCAATAGCGTGGACTTCCGCTTGAAATACTGTAGGTGACTTTACAAGCGCTGTCACGCTTTGGAAACTGGTACCATAAACCCCAGCACCTGTGCTGCCGTTTTCCAATTTTGAACCATCTGTAGACCAGATTTGGGAATTTGGTATTGTAATAGGGCCTTCATTTCCCCATTCGCTGCAGGCGCCTATAACAACTTCTGTAGAAACGACATCTCTTGAGCATGATATCCGGAAGCTTATAAAAATCACAGACCTTGTCAATAGTTTTTGTTTAGAAATAGAGGACCTCCGAAATGTTAAGCTTAACCAACTCTTTAAATTTATTAACTTTTCTTACAAGCAGTTGCTTTTTTGTTTCCCCGTTTTTTTTACAAATTATTCACAAGTCTCACCAACTTACCCAACCCACACCAGTCTTTAACTTAAACGTACATAAGTGTGTCCCACAGTTAAGCCGTTATCACAGATGTTCTGTCAATTTAAGAAAACTTCAGCTCGGGGCTTACTGTGCATAATTTAAACTCTGTTTTCATAACAAAGACAATGCAGAGGACATTCATCCCTGATATTTCCGAATAAATTCTTGTTTGTCCTACGGATCATAACCCACCCACCGTTAAGGAATAAATCCCAAAATACTTTATTTGTTCCGATTTTTACTCATTCAGTTGCTCTCTGTGTCTTTGTCTAATTTCGCCTTCGAAAACAATGCCCTCTCTTCGGCAGCCACACGAGGCGGTTTGAGGCTGGAGGTTGAAGACTGGAATGATACGACTCCTTTGTCCATCCGCTTAAGTGCAGATAAATAACACACTTTATGTCCTTTCTACGCCGACAATACCTCTTGTCCGTGAGGTTTTTCCGAATGGCCGGCTAATAAATATTGTTGGGGATTTCCAGGATTCCAGATTTGAGTTGAATAAACGAGGACCTTCAGCTAGCCACCCCAGCCACCAACCGAACCAGTCCGAATCTAAGGCTTTGGCCACTTCAAGTAAATGAGAGTTAATTTTGGTGCGAGGAGAGGTGTAAATCGACTGACCCCATCTCAAAATTTAATTCCTCCCCGCGCCCAGTGTTTGTGGCTCAAGATGCCGGCGAAGGGAACTATTGTTTTGTCTTTGTTTTTGGTGCTGCTTCGAGAATGTATTTGATTTTGGGACGTAACGGACAAATTTATCTTTGCCAGTGGTTGGTTGGTGTCTTGCCTCAACCTCTCCGGCAGCATCCCCTTTGGTTTCTTTTTGCGTGTGGCGGGCGGGTAGCAGGAGAAGACGGCTGAGGCGTGAACCCTCATTAAAATAAATTACACGAGATTCCTCTCCGGAGCTTGTTTTTCGGGGGAAAATTTACGTTCTTCCTCGAGGAGTAAGTTCTTCAGGGCGCCGGAATTATTGTGGGAATTCTGTCGGCTGGTGCTGTTATCACTTCATCTCGAATTAAGCGGTGATCTTTTTCTTTTCTTTTTTTTTTTTTTTTGTGTTTGTGGTACTTCTTCTTCTTCTTATTTTGTTCCAGTCACCCTCCTCCGCCCCCGCCTGTGTGGTGGATTGAAATATTTGAAGAGATTTTTTTTCAAGTGCACGAGCAAATGGAGGTGGCAGCCAGGCAGGCAGGCAGGCAGGAACACCTTGTTTTAATTTAGTTGATTTAAATCGGTGATTTGTGGTGATATCTCAGTTATGCATCGTGTGAGCCAGGTGGGGGGAAGGTATTCCTTGGGAAAATTTATCAATTTGCTTACAAGGGATTATTCCTTTTTTTGCTTGTAATTTACAGTGTTGCACACTTAGGGTGTGGAAGAATGTGGGGATCAGGAAGTGTGAGCAATTGAAGAATATTTTGTTGACATGATGTGAGAATAAATCACGTGAAATTTTGGAAATCACTGGAGATGGCAGGAAGATGAATACATGCATACTTGTTTCAAGATTTCCCTGGTTGGAGGGTTTGAGGTGATCTGTCAAAACATGGCTTGGACCAGTTTCAAATATCAACGAAGCAAAGAAACCACCAAACGTGCAAGAACTTCGCTGAGATTATCTAGGCAATGGATCATGTGGAAAGCGGAGGACTTGGACAAGAAAGTTTTCAGCATGTAAACGAGTGCCTCGGGACAGTCTGCTTCAAGACCCAAGTAAAATTCAAAATTCGGAGGGCTACAGGATTCGGATGAGTTAAAAGTCTCCAAGAAAACTTCCGCACCGACTTCGCAATTTTTGAAGCTATGTCTAAACTGCTTCATCCTTCCGTGGAGCTCTGGAGAAATGGAGATACTATCAATTTTCTTGGTAGCAGGTTTAGGATGCTACTATGACCATAAACTTTGGCAGTCCTACACAGAGTCCCTGAGTACCGTACATGCTTTTTCAACCCACTGTTTTGTGTGACACCAAGCCACCTACTACTGGAGGAAACCAAGAGAATTTGACTGGTCAGACAAAAAAGTGCGATGTCTGCTATTCCTTGACTGGTTACTTGGTTGGTTGGTTGGTTGATAGACCTCAAGCGGGTCCATTGTACCCATAAAAAGTATACTTATGGGAGTCAAACCAACTGATAGAGTTGGCTAATCTGGAAACCACCCAGAAAGGGATAGAAATCTCAGGAGTTTCCTCAAATCGACGATATGAAGGTCCTCCAGCCCATGGAAGAAGCTACTACCAAGAGTACGCAGTTTTCTGGTGGCCATTGCGGAACATTCGCATAGGAGGTGCTGGATGGATTCTATTTCCTCTTCGTCGCTGCGGCTTCTGCAGTAGTCATTGCAGGGTTGTGCAAGACGCTTTGTATGGATTCCTATTCCGCAGTGTCCTGTAAGATCACAGGAGACGATTCGTATTAGCCTTCAACTGGGTAGGTAGGCAGGTGGGATGGCTACACGTAGGCCAAGAAGGGCCCTTGTGGTACCACATGGATCAATACCCTGCGCCGTGACACTTTATTGGAACCATTTGGAGCTCTTGATGAAGCTGAGGATACTTTTGACGTCAGTATGTGATAGTCCGCCTAACTGATAGGCTCCAAGATGGAGCTTCCTTCTTTGGGACCGGGCAGGACAAGTGCAGAAAAAATGGAGGATCATTTCCTGTTCCTCTTCGTCCTTGCTACAGTGGTCCGGCAGATGGAAGGGGATGCCTATCGGAGAAAACACCACCTCCCACTCCCTTCTTAGTTTTGGAACCATCGGTGTAGAGATGCACGAAATGGTCGCCTCTGGCTGCCTTCGACTAAGCTTTACGATATTTTTGGAATTCTTCTTATCGAAGGCTGGCCATAGTGATCTTTATATGGTATTAGCCCTGATCATGGTTTCGTGGGTGTCTTCCGACCAGAAGGGTATATGCATATGCTAGCTCTGCTCACCTCCTGGCAAATTCGTCCGCCCTCTCATTACTTGATATATCTTTGTGACCCAGTATCCAGTATAGGGTCACCTTGTTGATCATTGATATATCATCGAGTGTTTGTCCGCAGACCTTTACGAGCTTCGATTTTGCAGGGACTTAATAGCCTGGCTGTAATAGTTTCTCCGACAATGTTGTCATTTTTGATAAGCTTTGCGGTCTGTAGAATGGCAGTTACGTCGGCTTGAAAAACGCTGCATCCGTCTCCCATTTTGAAGGATTGGTTTACCCCTCTAGATTCACAGAAGATACCGGCACTAGTTTCAGCATCCAGTTTGGGTCCGTCGGTCGGTGTAGGAGGCTAGCTTTTCTTCAGTGCATACTATACGATCATCCTAGTCCTCTTTTCTTGGTATTTTGATATCAAATCTCCTATCAATGTTCTCTTTCGTGGCAGTCTATTTCGTTAGAACGGAGGCGTGACCATAGGTGCTAGTTGTCCAAAGACCTATTCCCTTAGTCTGAGTGCTGCTTTTGCCATTTCAGCTTAATTTTAAGTCTAAGATTACGCCGAGGTATTTTGCCGTCCTCTTAAGTGTCAGATGAATTCCGTCCATTCTTTAGATTTTCTGCATGCATCCCTTTATTGTGGATGAAAAACTGCTCTTCCAGTTCGTTTAGCTTCTCCAGATGCAACAACACAATTTTGGGGACAACTTTCCTGCCTTTATGTACCTTTTCCCAACAATTAAAGATTTGATTCCTCTCCTCCACCCCTCACCTTCGGTTGACATTCTAAGACACACATCGTATATACCGAATCTTTGAACCACTCCAACTTCACTCCTTATTTCAAGTTCAAAGTTCCCGAAATCTCCCTTGCATCCGAGTCCTCATCCATTCCATTCCAATTGCATGATTGCAAAGTCACGTAGTTAAGCTCACTTCCGAAACTCCTCGCTTTCGCAGTGCGAGAGTATTATCATGCATTGCTTCCCCTTGAGTGCGATAACCCAAGGAGTCCTCTGCTCGTCTTACGGCAAACTAACTCCCTGACAGACGGCCATTAGTTATGTATCCCGATTCAAGTTAAATCACATAAAACGATGATCCCTCCATGAATAAACTATTCAAGCCGAAAGTTTACTCAATCATTACTTTGACCACAGGCAAACAGAGCACACAGGAATTTTCGAAGAAAAAGAAAAAGAGAAAAAACTTGGAAAGGAAATTGCTTTCACGAACTTGACGAAATGATCCTGGAAGTTCCCTTGAGTCATTCGGGAATAATTGCACGTGTGTATGCATGTACAAAGGAATAACCAACCCACCCGGGGTTGACTCTTAAAGGTTCTCCCAACTTAATTTCGTTTATAATCCTTTTTTTGAAGGAAAGAAAAACCTATTTAGTGGTAACATATCATGTGCCATGTAGTCCTACACCCTGCTCCCACCCGATCTATGGACAAGATGTGGAAAATTGCATTTTCCAACGGCGCACAGCAGCTTCCGCTCTAGCACACGATTTCCATATTAAAATTTTCGGAACGTTGTCATCGTTTCGTTTTCTTCGTTTTAATTTTTTTTCTTTCTCCTTACTGCCACCACCTCTACGCTGGGTATTCCTTCATAGACCCATGATAGGCGACAGTTTTTCCTTCTCCTTGTAGTCCTGTGGGGATATTTTTTTTTTTTACGACAGACCAGTGTAAACGGAGAACAGCCTTTAACAAAAAAAGGAAAATGAATTTAAACGCCAAGGGCCACATTTAATTATTTTCATTAAAAAAAAAAAACGGAAAATTTGAGATAAAGTCATATGTTGGGAAAGTGTTGAAAGGGACGGGTTTATTGTATTTCAGAATTTTTTATTTGTTTTTTGTCCAAGGTGTTTTTAAAGGTTTTCCCGTATTTGCATTTGGTGCCTTTGTAACTGATTCTGAAAGTAGATCAAGCAAAAGGTGAAGAAAAAGTGATGAGATGATTACGTTTTTTTTTTACATAAAAGGATGTCTTTAAAATTTAAAATCAAGGGCATATACGTAGAAGAGGTTTTTTTCTAATTTGCCTCTCCGAAACTACCTTTGGAACGTTTCTATTGTAACAATTTGTCATAGTGAATGTAAGGTTAGAGTGATAATGGGGATGTTGTTTCCTTGATATTTGAAAGAAAAAATCTTCAAGTGACATATGACCATCAATACAGATTTACTACCTTTGCGAACCACTTCGAAAAGGCTTTTAATAGCATCAAAAGAAATGATTGCAATTTAGGTACAAATGGGTAAACTTTGAGTAGCCTACCTGTTAGGACAGCTTCTTCCATCAATACCATCAAAATATTGACAAACGCTATGTCTGCCTGGAATAATCGCAAAGCCTTTAACCAAAGCAGCTTGAAAGAAACCATCTCCTTAATGATTGTCAATATGGTTTCAGGCATCAATGCTCTACAGGGGACCTAATGGTTCTTCTTTGCGAAAAATGGAACCAAGGCATACACCAGCATGGCGAGTGCAATATAGTCGCCCCAGAGTGTGGCACAGCGCCCTTTTAAACAAGCTTCAAGCATATGGAGTTGGTAATGTCTGCTCCAGATGGATTGCGATCTTCTTAAGTAGTCGTAAAGCTTATATTCGTCCGAAAAAGGAATATAATTCTCATGTTTGGGCAGGTGTTCCTACTTCATGCCTTAGTTTACTCGATCGTGTTCAGTGGCAAGGGTTTAGATTAATCGTCGATCAATCAATTTGCAGTTGGTTGGCGTTCATATGCCGGTATTTTCACCACAACTGTTGGGATGAAATATAAAGTTGTATCCCACCAGTCCGTCTGTTTAATCACAATACACATACGGCATCTTCCGAACACCCTTATATCTTCAAGTCTTTCTGCTTTTGGTCGAACAGTGAAATATAGAAAATCGTTTTTTAACCACACAAGACGACTATGGACTAGTCGGCCATCCTGAACACTTTCAAAAACCTATAACCTCGAAAAGTTCAAAATTAACGCGCATCATCACTTGACTATCTTTCCTTTCATCTCTCGTCTCTAACACTTCCCTATACCCTTTCTTTTCCCTTCATCACTGGCTAATAATAAACCTTAAAGGACGTAGTCCTAAGTCATGCAGAATATTTAAAAAAAAATCCCAGTCAACTATCTCACGACTCACTTCCGCATCCAATCCGATGAATATCCGTTTAAGTGCGAAATCTGCTCTCCTTCGTTTCGTTTCACTCGAAACGACATCGTCCACAGCAGACGCGATTCCCAAAGAAAAAGAATTGTATTCGAGAAGGTATTCGAACGCGAAAGTTGTAGAAATTTGTAAACTACAAAGCGATCCGTTAAAATCACTCAAAGCTTCCAAGGAGGCCACCCATGAGCTGAGATGTCATTCAAATGTAATGCCTGCCCAATGCCATACACTGCAGAAGTCATCCTATAGAAGCACAGTAAGATGGTCCCTGGAAATTCAAGCTGCTTAAATAGGTACATAGAGAAATGTATTTCAGAAAAAGTAATCAGTGTCTATGTGGATAGTCTACCAACCAGGCGTTGGAATCAACCTTTTTTTCTAACATAATCGTCTCAAAAACAGTGCTCACATGTATAGTGGATTGCGAAGGGCTGAGAGCCTTTATCTTCATCATCATCATCATCAAATTCCAATAGCCCGCTCATCCACTATGAGGGTGGCGGGTTAAAAGTGCTTAAGTGGACTCTCCACATTTTCATATCTTCCGCCGACGACCCTAAATCATCAGGGGCCACCCCCATACGGGTAGAGGTGAGTTTTCGGGCTTGGTCGAACCATCTTATCCTAGGCCTACCCTGAGGATGCCTAGCTGATGTCACGGATTCCATGGCAAATCTTTGAAACCGAGTTTAGGACATGCGCTTAACGTGTCCAAATCATCGAAGTATGTACCTCTCCGTTCAAGGAAGTAGCTGCTCGACATTGTGTGCCTCGCGTATACTGGTGTTCTTAACCCGATCTCTGCGAGTCACCCCAGCAATACAGCGAAGAAATATCATTTCGGCAGCTTATATCCGCGATCTTATTCTCTCCAAGAGATTCTTAAACTTCTCCACCTGTTTCAAAGGGACTTTACTAACATGCAGAGTGCATTGAACAGGCGTTCGGGAAATATCCATAAGCTTTGATGTGTTCACGTGTACCTTCATCCCAGCTTCAACACAGATAGCAACGAACTTATCTAGTGCACGCTGAAGTTCGATCTGAGTGGATGTGAGGATAACCAAGTCATCAGTGAAAAGCAGATGACTTATCCTTAAGTCTCCCAATTCAAACCGTGCCTCGCCACGACTGCGCGAGGAACACTATGAAAAGAAGGGGTGACAAACGCATCTAACTCTCACAGCGAAAGATGTCGATTTAACGCCGTTCACCCGAATACAGCGTTTACAGTTTCTGTATAGAAAATAAATAAAATAAAATAAATAAAAGAGAACCGTCAATCCCATACTCCTGCAATACACTCCAGAGTTTACCTCGAGGCCGACCCGATCATATGCTTTCTCCAAAGCCACAAAACCAGTGTAGATAGGTTTGACATACTCCCAGGGCTTCTCAAGTAACATTCTGAGTGTGAAAAGCTGGTCGATTGTGCTTCTACCGGGACGAAAGCCGCACTGCTCGTCGCCATACCTGGACTTGAGCACAGCTCTGGAACGCGTTTCCAACACCTTTGCAAAGACTTTTCCGGGGAGACTTAAAAGATATATACCCCCATAAATGGAACAATCCCTCTTATCCCCTTTCTTAAAAAGAGCAACAATCACCCCAGTTTGCCAATCGCTAGGTGTTTCACTGCATTCTCGAGCCACTTTAATGACACGAGAGAGCCATTCCACTCCCTCTTCACCCAAAACCTTGAGCATTTCTGGACGAATTTTATCCACACCAGCAGATTTGCCGACTTTTAGCGCTTTATTCGTCAAAGTCACCTCCTCTACGGTGGGATTATTCTCTGCCCTACTCAAAACCATGGGTCTGCCATGGTCAGTGCCCTGTTCGGGTTTGAGCAGCTCCGAAAAGTGCTCGCCCCATCTGCGCAAGATGTCCTTCTCATCGGAAAGAACTACATCATCTTTGGATTTGACTCCTTCGATCATATTAAACTTGAGACGACGGATGGTCTGATAGAACACCTTGTTTGCAGTTCAACCTTTGATTTTTGACATAACCTACTCTAACAACAGTGTTTACATGTATCGTGAAAAGCTGAAAGCCTATATTTATTTAGCCTTACCCTCCAAGAATTTTGCACAGAGCATGGCATAGAAAATTCCTTATAAAAGGAACAGACGAGACACCATCGATTAACAGACGGTTGAGGTAAAAGCTAAACCCTTGAAGGGATAAAGAAAATGGCTTTATATGAACCAATTAGGAATACTCCAAAAATAATCTTGGCAAGGAGGCTTTCTGAAAGGATTCCGAAATTATTGAACACGCTCCATGAGCACCATAACTATTCTGTTACAATTAGCCAGACAAAAGCATCCTTTCTTCAGTCAACAGGTGGCAATAACCAGGGAAATTAATTGAACATTTCTTTGGCACACACACAAAAACTATTCTCTCTCATCATTTCCACATTCCCTCACACCCCCTATCCATTAATTACCTAATCCTCAGTTGATATCCTAATTGAAATACACAAGATGTATCTCCTGTGTCACACCCACCGACTGAATCAGCTTTCATTAGTTTTGATTCTGTTTTCTTCTTTGAAAATTTTGTAAAATAATAGAAAAACTTTTGCGAGACACGAACGATAGAACAACACCGATCCCGGGATTCTCCTGGATGCTCTCCCTGAAAGGATTTAAATTGTTTATCTTTTCCACTCTGTGTGAATGCGATGAAAAGTGTAGTAGTGGTGTCCTCTGCCCTCTAGCTTTGTTCGCAGGTAAAACTTTGATTGCTTCTCGCAATTAATTTGTCTCTTAATGAAGAGATAAATTAAAAGTCAACGAAGTTAGTGTATCTTTGTATACCTGTGGTGTGAGGAGGTGAAGCAACTTCTCAAAAGAAACACTTGTTACAAGGCTTCTATTCATGTTGAATAGAACGATTTGTTTGGAAGATTCGAAGCTACATCAGTGATGTGTATGTGTAGCCTTTGATCTTCAAAGTGATGCCAAATTATCTGAACACATACGAGTGAACCTGCATTTGACTATAGAGCCATGAGGCTGTTAGGGGTGTTAGTTTTTAATTCCATTTAATTGATGTAGCCTAACGTCTATGGAGTGTTTTTTGCTGTCTAAAAACTAAAAATAAATGTTCCTGCCATCAGTGCAGCATTAAACGGTCAATTCTTATCCTTCCAACGAACCAATAAGTTTCAGTGAAAAAGGAGAATAACAAGGAAAATAAAAACAAAAACAGAGGACGAAAAAAATGGTGAAACGAGCTCATGATTTATACTGCCCAGGCCCACCCCCAAAAAAAGTTCGTTGTTTGTCTGTTTTGCTTTCAGTTGGTTATCCTACTTCATAAGGGATGACGGCAAACAATTATAAACAAGCGAATACGTGCTTCGAAAACTTTCCAAAAAAAAACCAAGAAAAATATATTTTCCCGTCGAACGGAGAGGGGGTGGCTACAGGTCAAGAGAAAATACTTTTGAGCAACTATGATGGAAGGACACACAGCTACGTATTCGTATATCGAAAATGTTCGGAAAGTTATAGAATAATAAATAACGTGCCACGTACTTATTTCTTTAACTCCTTGGAGGGGTGTTTGTATATTTCAAAAAATATTGTCCGTCTACTTTCAGGTGAGAAAGTTTCCTTTTACTCCTCCCTGCAGAAGATATACGAACTTAAGTGATTAAGTTTTGGTCAATAAGTCTCAGAATAAGGTAACGTTCCATGAGCGAGTTGCATCTTAATAACGTGTGTGACTCGTATTTGGCTTATACTTGATATTCAAAGATTTATGATGCACCTAGTTCGTGATCGGTTTTTAGCTGCCTCTCTAGGAAACTAGGAGTTTTGTCATTTTGCTGAATTTTAAAGCTCCACTTTAACTATTCGGCGAAGCGCAGCTCTACTCCATTGCTAAGTAGCAGTCACATTACGTTTCCAACGGGAATCAGAGAGAAGTTGCCACAATTTTGAATGCTAGAGGGGAATTACTACCCCTAAACTTTGTGATCTTGGAAAAAAAACCCAGGAACTTTAAATCGATACTCACCACCTTTTCATCGAATTTAAGGTCGCCTATGACAGCATTAATATAGACGAGCTATACAGAGCCATGTCTAGTTTTGGCATCCCTGCCAATCTCGTCCGTCTGTGTAGCAGACCTTGACGGAGAATGCACGCTGTTCCATCAAGGTCGGTCAAGACCTCACCGAGGCCTTTGATGTCAAAGAAGGACTCAGACAAGGCGACGCGCTGTTATGCGACTTCTTAAACATCGTTCTTGAAAGAGTTGTGCAAAACTCGCGCGCCAACACCAGAGGCACAATCTTTCAAAAGTTAATCCGATTACTCGCATACGCCGACGATATTGACATAATCGGAAGGACGCAGCGTGCTGTCACTGGCGCGTTCGCGAATATTGAGACGGAGGCGGTGAAGATGGGTTTTATGAGGGCAAAACAAAATTTATGCTGTCGTCAAGAAGGGACACCCAACATCGACGTATCGGAAAGAAAGTCGCAGTGGACAGCTATAACTTCGAGGTAGTAAGAGACTTCGCATACCTCGGCACCGGATAACTCTTGCCAATCACTGCTTCTTCGGGCTAAGTAGGCAATTGAGTAGTAAGGCCCTATCCCAAAAGACCTTGATGCTGACCCACAATCCACACTAAACAGTGATTTTCTGCAGATGCATTGCCACTTGGTGGCCTTCGTATCTCAATCAGTGTTGGGACTTTAGATCTACCACTATTTCTCTTATATTTTGAATCTACCACGTTTTTAATTTTTTCTAGTATACTTTTTTTCCCTACTTGGAAGTTGTTTCCCTTTTTTTCCAAAACCTTGCTTTCTCTTCACTTTCTTACTACGTATTTGCACAATTTCTAATAGAATTATTACGGAACCAGAGAACAATAGGGTCATCCAACAAGAGATGTCATTTTGAATTTCACGCCATTGTTGAACTGTCAACATTCATCCTTCATTGCGATGACATTTGATAAGTAAAGACTAGGAGGTTATTAAATATAGATCGATAGATTCTTGCACAACATGCGGAAATAGTGAAAATTCATCCCTTTATCCCATTATAGCGGAAATGTTTCGTAAAATTCGTACTGCATTGGTCATCATCAAGAGCCTTCTTGCACAGCTATGGTAAATTTAATCGTTAAACTTGAACGTTTTGGACAGGTTAGTAATTTGAAGACTCCAATTCGCCAAGGTCAGCTGAAAATATCGCCGGCGCACCGTAGCTAAGAGTGTGACTGAAAACCCAGTTGTATCCATTTCGAGATGATCGTAGGAATTGCGCCTATCCACAAACACTTTTCACCGCATTTTGAATAAAGATCTTGCCATACATGCTTACAAGGTCCAGTTGACACAAGAATTGTGTACATGGAACTAAAAGCCTAAAATTTAAAATCTATCACTCTTTTTTCAAATCTTCCACCCATTTTTCTCTAGATCTACCACACTTTAAAATTCTTAAGTCCCAATACTGGTCTCAAATCCAGCAATTTTGCTTGTTGACGTTACCCGTTCATCTAAAAATGTTGACCACGACTACGCTTTATGTGGTCTATACGGAGAGTACGATTTTGAGCCACAGCAATATTTTCCTCTGTACGCACTCTACGCAAGCGGGCTTGTTGTCCAATAGCGTGAAATTGGTGCGAAATTTGGTCACTATGGCTTAAATATCTTGCTCAGTAGGTTGATTATGACGATCGTATAATGGTCGAAGTGCACGAAATACATTTTTCACAAAGCACGAATTTTGATAATAAAATTCAATAATTTGTGAGCGTTGTTCGGGTGTTAGTCTTTTCATGATGAAATGGCAATGCTAACTGAATACGTTTGACTTTGACACATGTCACGAATCACGCGGGAGCTGTCAAAAATAGAACACTGAAAAACCAAACAGCAAAAAAATCACCCTTTATTTGTGGGTTGATCTTATTTCATAAACATAACATAACCAACATAAACCAGCTGAAGATGATCCGAAATTGATTAAATTTTTTTGAATTTCCCCATTGCGTCCGATTTGGTGCACTTTGTTGTCTAAAAATCAGACAAATCAAACAGTTTTCGTATTAGTTTCTTGTCATAGTCCACTTGACAAGAAACCAAAATTAAGATATTAAGACATTCCGCATTCTCTTTACCGAAATCATCTTTAATAGTGGTGGAGTTTCTGACAACCCAATCCACCCGAGTACTCAAAAACGTAGCCCACCCACCCTTAAGTAGTTTCCTCTGACGGACTTCGTTTTACGACTAATGGCAGACAACCCCTCCCAGAGTTTATACGACAAAGCATTAAATGCATAACCCACCAGAGCCAAGTGATAGTTCTCGTCAGTTGATCTCTTAATTTTACGATTGCAATGAAAATCTCCAACATGCGAAGTGGATATGGAATCTCGTTGCTTCTGCACTTGATAACTTGGATAGAACCGCCTACAGGTTGTAGATGTTGAAGCACCCAATGTCTGGTCGTAACGTCCAACTACGAAATGTGTCTTACAGATATTTACCAAACAATTAGTTCTCCAAATTTACTCAGGACCATGTAGCCTCTATAAATACTTAAGTTCGCGCAATCGATAATCATAAACTGAGGGTGATGGTGCATCGGCCGAGTTGTCACAAATAATTAAATGTCCATTGAGAATGGTGACACGTTGGAATCATAAATCATGTTTAGTCGACCAATGGATAATCTTTGACTTAAGATGGAATTTTTTTTAGGTTATGTGTGTACAGACGCAACCGACGGTTGAGATTTATGTTTATAGACATTGTGTACGTGCTTCAAGACTGCAAATAGCCAACGCGACTGTCCTGGGAGGGGGCAACACAATGGACTTTATGTGACTTTGTCTGGAAAAACACATATGGAATCGTTAATTTTTTTTGTGAGCAATACATCATCTCACCCCAGTTTATGGGTTTCGCCGTTCATAGGATGATATCGTAGCTTTAATTTGTGAAGGTTGTCTTCAAGACAGAAAGAATTGAAGGGAAGATGGAGGATGGTGGTGGGTCTCTTCTTGGTCGGTGAATTTTGCGTTAATGGCAACAATCCTGTTTAACTGCCGCACCAAGTTCTATTCTCAGCGACTCGCGTTCTTAAATACATCGTATTTCAAATGACACTAAAAGAGGTCCATTCTGATACCACTGATTTTTCCACGAATCCCGCACTACTCGGGGGACTCATTAAACCAGCTGGGGTGCAAAGGAAATTTTCGGGAACCAGGACCGAAGCAGGAGCAAGGTGTGCTTATGCACCAACAAGAACCAGCTTAGCATTCTAACCTAACGCGCCATTGCAGGCTTAAGGAGCATCTCAGGAATAGAAGCGAACGGAAATTGCAGATTCTGCAGCTATGTATACCGAGGAGACCCCGTCACACCTCCTTATGGACTGTAGAGCATTGATCTTCAAAAGAAGAGCACACCTGGGAGCGTACACTTTCTCTGAAACGGATTTTCTATCGTTGGACCCAATCCAAATACTCTGATTCCTCAAAATAGTTGAATTGGTGGAGGTGCTACAGGTCCAAACTTATCGGCCAATACGAGTTCGGGGGAGCACAATAGACCTCTACAGGTCGCAGTGCATACACACATCCCAACTTTTAACATCTAACATCTACCGCCACCTAAGTTCCCACTGTACACTAATTAGTCATATAGAGAGAATCCAAGAGCGACGCGAAATTCTTTTAGAAGTCAAACCGTTTCGTTAAGCGCTAGCTATATACTTTCAATGTGGAGCGAGTACTGTCTGCAGAATTTAGGGAAGCACAACGGACTCCACTCAGGCCCAAGTACAGCAAATCCTGATCACCCTCTCATGTCCTATCATATCATATCATTTGCTATTATTTACGGAACTAGAAAATGCAAAATATCTTATGCTACGGCATTCTGCGAAATATAAGTTAAACTTTCGAAACTTTTACCAACGCAGCTGATGAACAAAACCCTACTGGAGCTTCCAAAACCTAAGTAGGTATCCTCCACTCAGCATCAATTGTATTCCTCTCCTGGGAAAACATTTTTGAAACAAATTCCCATCTGCTATAAATAACCCGAGCAACCTCTTTAAATGACTTCATTTATCTAATCCGATTTGCTCCTTCCACAGGGCTACCCTTCTTTCCAAAACACACCCACACACACACATGGCGCAAAACCAAACAATGACTCTTATATCGTGCCATTGAACCGGTGTTATGTCCTTCCACTTCATCAATCCTAATGAATCGAGTTAACAACGAACAATGTGTAGTGCCCTCCACAACTCTGTGTGTGGGGGGGTTTGAGAAATTGGAAAAATCTCTCCTCTAACAAGCAATCTCTATTCCCGATGACATTCTTATAAAAACCCATCATCCCTGCCCCTCAGCTGCTTATGGAGGGAAAACAAAAACTCATAATGACAAAACTTGAACAAAAATTGGAACAACAAAGTGGGAAAAATGCGAGTATCCCGATTATCCCTTTTGGGATTGCCACCCGCAATTTGCTGACATCGCCTTTACCTTCTCAATCGACTTGCCACATGTTTTGACATTTGCGAAACAAATGTTTCGCCTTTGAACAAAACACGACAGAAGTTCCACCGAATATCTGGCCAAAGTCCAAAAATATCTGGACACGGAAAACTCTTCTCGTCTATTCAGTTATTCAGCCATTCAGCACAAAAACATTTTAATTAATTTCGCATTCTTTAGCATTCTTCGCTTTCGGAGCGAAATGTTCATTTGAACTTAAGTCGTTTCGCTGTGTGGACAGGGACGGGCCTATCCGACCACAGTCATAACAGTATTGGACTGGTTCGCTATTGTTGTTTTGTCCATAGACAACCTCATAAAGTATCCTCACTTCGTTGATGAGATATGGTCGGTTGTCGAAGTTAACCCTTTCGAAGGATAAAATTTACAAAATGACGGTCTACGTCGACAAACCCGGGAGAGATTCGAAGGAAAATGCAAATTTTTTTCTTGCTTTGGTTTCTGAAGGGGGTGGCGGTGGCAGTGGCTCGACTCACTGTCTGTCGGTCGTTTGGTGTTTTATTAATTTTTGAGAGGATGGATGTTTTTGTTGGGGGGGGGAGCCAGTCCCAGAGCCGGATTTTGTGGGAAAGATTGTAATAATGGGGATATCATATTCGCACCGCAACGTGGGTAGGACTTGGGCTTTTTGTGGGGGCGTGCTGTTTCCAAGGATTAATTATAGAGAGAAGCTGAGCTATGTAAAACTGTAACTAAAAGCGGAAACTATTTTGGAAATAGTTTTGTGCTTGATGTTTTTTTGAAGAGCACCGGGATTCATTTATAAGTAAATCTGCCCTTCAAATGGGTCCCATTGAAGGGAAGTCTAAAGGAAAATATTCAATTGGATTGAGGCTTTAAGATTTAAGGCAGGCTTCCGTTGAGCAAATTCTTCAGAAAGTTATTGAAAGTGAAAATTTAAACTGTGGGCTTAAGAGACAGCGTCAACAAGAACGACAACCCCTTGCAGTGTAGGAGCCTTCAAATACGAACGAGCCGAACACCTTCGCTAGGAAATAGTTTACGGTAGTACTGCGAGGAAAAAGAGTAAAAAGTGGGAGGTTGCTGACCACCTTCCAAACGTATAGAATCCAACAGCCTTCGCAGGGAAGATCGATATAAACGGTTCAAATTTTGACAGCTTATTCCTCTGGCGTTTTAAATGACAACATTGTCATTCTTTGACGTTTGTGTTTGGTCGTAACCACCATTTTACCATGGAACCATTCAACAACCCGTCGAAATTGTTCAAATTTATTATAAAAATTCGTCTTCTGTTCGCCAAATTTTTTATGAGTTACGAAATATTTACGGCCGAAATGATCGTCCAACCGAGCGAGCAATTCAATGAATTATCGCAAAATTCGGGAAAAAACGGTTCGGTTGCTGATCAAGCAGTCTTTGAGCAAGACTCGGGCATGTATTCGTATAAGATCCAACTGATCTAATTGACACAAGAACTGAAGCCTCAAAATCACCAACCTCGTCGTTAGTTCGCTGATTGGGTTTTGGAGCAGTTGGAAATGGAACCAAATTTTGCCAAAAAAAATCATCTTCAGCGATAAAGCACATTTTTGGTTAAACGGAGGGAATAATCCACAGCAGTATCAAGAGTCTCCTTTGCATCCGGAGAAACTTACTGTTTGGTGTGGATATTGGTCAGGTTGCGTTATTGGACCATACATCGTCCCAAACTAGAATGGCCAGACGATGACTGTCAATGGCGAACGGTTTCTGGCCATGGGGACTGACTTTTTGTGGCCTCAATTGGATGATATGGTCCTGGACGACATGTGGTGCTATCAAGACGGCGCAACTTCCCATACATCGCGCGTTACATTGGAGTTGTTGCAAGAAAAGTTCCCAGAACGCGTTATTTCCAGAAGAGGCGATGTGGAATGGCCGCCAAGATCCTGCGATTTAACGCCTTTAGACTGTTTCACTGGGGCTTCGTTAAGTCGTTGATTTATGGCAACAAACCAACAACAATTGACCAACTGGAGATCAACATCATTCAAACCATTGGTGAGATCCAGCCCGACTTATGCAACAGAGTCATACATAATTGAACCTCTCAGATCGAGTACTGTAAACGAAGCCGCGGAGGCCATTTGAATGATATCAGCAGTAATGTTTTCTGCTATATCTCGCTTTATTAAATTTACAAGACACGCGTAATAAAAAACCGTTTATATATTATGTATGTATCGATATTTAAATCTCGTTTAGATTGTTACCCGGAAGGCGATTTTCTTTAACATTTACTCTAGAAACTCTCAGAGGCTGACGGTGACCAAAATTATTTCTTCGCCGGTCATAGCTGGGATGTTGCATATCCATTCGTCGAGTCTTATGCTTAAGCCTGTAAAAAGTTATAAGGCACCCACTTGTAGGCACAACCCGGAACATAATTGTCCCTCAGGCAAAGACTTACCGCGAGTCAGGAGTCCATTAAGTAAGCCAGGATGTTAAAAATGTAAATATCCTAAAACACCATTAGATTCGCCTTCCTGCATCCACCATGTGTATCTTCCGCTACTTCCACAATCCATTTAAGTACTTGTACGTGTCGCCACATCTAATTAGGGATCAACTACAAGCAACTGCAACCAGATTATGTCTAGATAAAGTTGCACATTTTGAGTTCATACACCTTTTCAAGAATATCCTTCTCGAGGACTCACATTACACACATTGACAGCATTTACTCATCCACGTAACCAAGCCACCGTACGATAACTTCCTTTTCGAAAACTCTCAAGTGGAATATTTTAACAAAATGCCCGCCCATCTGTACCAAACTAACTGCAAGGACTCCACAGGATGTTTACATTTAACTTTTCTCAAATTTATTCCTCTTCCCTCAATGTAAACGTGGAACACTGTTTCAAAGGCAAAACTTTACTAAATCTTCTTACACTCGAATCTCTCGAAAACGCTTAAATATTTACAAGCACACCTCAGTCCTGGAGCATATCCATCCTCGTGTGTGTGTTTTGTTTTTGTTTACCAAATATTTAATTTCACAATACTTAGTTTGCAAATTACACAGAAGACAAAAAGACACACAAATTGTATCTATCGCAGCTCTCAGGAGTTAATTGAGCACTTTTTTGGGGTGCACTTAGGGGAGATTAAAGCGGCGACGGAGGGTGTCCCAGTTTTCCGGTTAAAATGATATCCCATGGACATGAACCTGTTCCAAGCTTAATAGTGTTATGAATATCCTCTTAGTAGCTAGAAAGGGGATTCCATTAAAATAAAGTGGATGTCATCAATAACTACCACTACCTCGCCGTGTAGTCTATTGGCCCGGTTGCATGTGCTGAATCACGAGGGGTTGGGGCTTAAATTCGATTATGTGCAGGATTCCCTCTTAAAACCGTTCCTTTCCATGGGCACAACACCAGGTGACTATCCGGCCGCTAAAACTAATACATGTCGTTTGAAGAACCCCTTGCAGGTTGGCTTCGAAATGGGTGGAATCAAGGAGATCAGTTGAACAGGAGTTTCGCCGCTCTCCATTTAGGGGTTGTTTCGATTTAATTACTGTCTGCCATTTCTGCGATACCGATGGCGATGTGATGAGATTAAAACAAGAAACTTCTGACAAAGTAAAGTTAGTGATGGATGGTTGGCATTTTAAGGATGTGCGTGTGGACAACAGAGGAGCGTCGATAGCAAATAATTTTCAAATTAGGCCACCGAATGAGTTGGTTTCCTGGAATTCCGACGATACTTGCAATTCTGCGAAATTGGTTAGGATCTGTGTTTGACAATGCCAGAGTGGCGTTTCGACATTTCATCAAGTTTTACAAGGCTATAAGATATTGAACTGATACGCCAAATGATGGCACACTCTTTAGAAAGCTGAAACTGGATCCACATCTTGAAGTCATGTTAGAAGCACAGAAAATAAATTCTTATTTCCTGTTTCCTGTTGCTTGTCGTGGAATAAAAGACGTCAAAGCGATGTTTGTATAGGCAGCCAAGCCCACGAACAAAATTGGATGCTAATTGTTGGAGGAGAGTTGGGGCATTTGAAGAAAAGGTAGAGAAAATTAAGGCGCATCATTAGGAACCAAACACAATGACGCGTGGGCGTCGCGAATGTTCTAACTTCCATAACAGGACACAGGTAGGTAGGTAGGTAAGTAGATAGGTAGAGGTGGCGGTTCTAAAGAACCCAATTAGTACTGGGATGCGCCGTTTTGAAACCACAACTCATTTGACCTGGTTGTTTGTGGGCGTTATAGGTTGATGGACGAAGATATTTAGATCCACCTTTTGAGTTCAGAATTAAGAAACAGGATCTCCAATATTTTTCCTGAAAATATCTTTGAGGTCGTCGAAGAAAGGTTTGCCTAGAGTGCGCTGTCTGACCCTCTGATGCAGACATTCTTGTTCGCTGTTATTTTTGCATCACGGCAAAAAATGTTGTGGGGGATACCAATTTGGCTGCGTGGTCTCCTATTGGCCATTGGTCTGTGCTAGCGACTACAATTCTTTGTCTTGATCTGGTTAGTAGCTCGTGTGTTTTTTGTTTGTTGTTACCGGGCCAAATCTTCCTTGAAATGACCCAGCCGTTTAGCCTATTCCACGCTTAATTGGCCGTATTTAGAGAGTGGAGTTGAATATTGCCCTTAAAAGCTGATCCCCTCCTGGTCAGGCCATAGGCTTTTTCGTTGCCGTCAATTTTACAATGGCCTGGGACCCAAGTGAGAGTGACTCTGCACTGAGAGTGACCCCAGTTGGTTTAGTTCCTCCTGGCATTGCTTTACCAGTTTCAAGGATGTAGTGGCCGAATCAATAGCTTTGAAAGCGGCTTGGCTTTTTTTCAACACGCGGCAGGCTTTCCGAATTCAAAAGGATTTGAACAGATTCAGTTTCTCTAAGAAAATGCCTACGCCAACTCTGCAGTCCATCTTCGAGCCGTCTGTAAAAATAATCGCATCAAAATCCTTGATCACTTTTCCGTTTTTCCAGTCTGCCCTGGTTGGAAACGCAACTTTAAAAAATTTCGTGAAGTTTAACTTTGGAGTTTGGGATTGTTTCCAGGTGTAGGGGACAGTTAGGGCGTCCGTTGGGCGCGATCTCAGCGCGCCTGCGGTGCCTATACTTGCCATTCTTGTGACTTTTTTGATTTTGTCTGCGTTATAGTTCTTAGTTAATGAGGGCCACCATACTATGCCGCCGTAGGTGAGAATTCGGCATATAACAGCTGTGTACATCCATAGAATCATTTTTGGCTGAAATCCCCATTTTTTACCGAAAGTCCTTATACATTCGTAAAAGGCTATGCTTGCCTTTCTATAATGCGCTGCTCAATATTTAATTTTCAGCTAAGTTAAGGGTCAAGGATCGTGCCTAAGTACTAAGCACTAGAAGATAGTGAGAGTGTTTGACGTTTAGTTTTGGGCGTCGGAAGTCTTGTACTTTGGTTTTAGTGGTAAAGAGCATCATTTCGGTTTGTGTCCTGTTTCACCCCTAGGCCACAGCTGATAACCCCAAAAGGGGTGTTTCCCGAGTATTGAACTTTGATTGTCAATATACAGGGTTTTTCAATAAGAGCCCTACAAAAGTTTTTTTAAATAAAACAAAAACGGTTTTGGATATCAATGAAATTCTTTATTCCTGTGAAAGTACGTTCGATGCCATTATGTATGGAAGTCGACTTCTTTTGAATGGCCACCACGGGCACGCTTGCAGAAGTCCAGACGCTGAACCCAATTTTCGACGGTTTTCAAGCATAAATCGGCCGATACTGCTGCAATTTCACGTTCGATATTCGTACGAAGTTCATCAATCGTCGCTGGCTTGTTGGCATGGACCATAGACTTGACGTAGCCCCACAGGAAATAGTCTAACGGCGTCAAATCGCACGACCGAGGCGGCCAAGCGACTGGACCATTTCGTGAGATAACACGTTCTCCAAACTTGGTTTCCAATAAATTGATTGGGACATTCGTTGTGTGGCTTGTGGCGCCGTCCTGTTGGAACCACATGTCCTCCAAGTCCATATCATCCAATTGGGGTCAAAAATATTCGGTTATCATTGAACGGTAGCGATCCCCATTCACAGTAACGTGCCGGTCTTGATCATCACGGAAGAAGTTCGGCCCAATGACGCCGCCGGCCCATAAACCACACCAAACCGTAATTTTTTCGGGATGCAATGATGACTCATGGAGTACGTGTGGATTGCTGCCTGACCAATACCGCATATTTTGTTTATTGACGAAGCCATCCAGCCAGAAATTATGACGACCATAAATTGGACGTAGCGCTCTTAACGTTGAGGCCACTGACTCCGAATTTCGGTAGTAAATTTTAATAATTTCGACTCGTTGTTGGCTCGTATATCTTTCCATCATGAAATGGCAAACCTTACTGAAGAGAAATGTCAAAAAACCGTAAGAAAAATATGGCGTCGTTTGCTGTCCCTGTCGCTCTACTTTTGTAGCGTCCCTATTGAAAAACCCTTTACAGGACACAGGTAGTAGATATAAGTTTCCAGCCAGCTAAGGTGTCGCTATAATTATATGAAATTAATTCAAGACACTGAAAGTCAACACAACCTAGAAGAGGATGAAACAACAGAACAGAATGTGTGGTTCTAATTCTAAAAAATTGGGTTTGTATTCCCTAAGGGGATGAGCCTCGGGATGAGCCAAGGCCTAGCTTCTTGCAACCACTCATGTTGTGCGTGTTACATTTTTACGCACGAATGGAAGGCATTTACAATTTATTGTCGACCCCTATTGGTGAACCGAGGAACTTTTTCATGACGAATACTCCCAGAGGAGGCTTCTTATTCCTCGACGAGAGGTGGAGCCAAAAAAAATGTTCAGTGGACATGGCTGGGGCTTGAACTCATGGCGTTCGTACAGCAGTCCAACGCACTAACCACGACTCCTTTTGGCATTTTGAAATTCCTCCACGGAGGATACACTTTCGTTCTTCCGGAAGCGCCTGGCAATGTCTGTGGTTCAGTAAATCTTTTTGTAAGGTTTTCAGTCTCCTTGCAAATTGGAGAACTTTCTTGATCGTTTTACCGTTTTATCTGTTAAAATGCGAACATTTAATACCCCACTGACGTTTCGGCACACAAATCAAAATCCGATCATCAACAAACTTTAGAATGCAATTGAGCCACAAATAGCTCTGTCTGGTGGTAACCAAGGAAAAAATAACAAGTATTCGACACAGTGCTGCATTTGCATTGCTAATCTCAAGGTCTTACGTTCAAGCAAAACATACTCTACACCCAGAATCGAAAGCATTACTTCAGCAGCCAGCATAAAACAACAACAAGAACCGAAACTGTTTGACTCACATCCTTGTTAACCATAAATTGCGTGCAAAAGGAAACAATTTTGCAACGAAAACAATAAATTTACCTTAAATTTCCGGTGAAAAGTGATTACAAACAACAACGTTGCCGGCGCCGCTGTTACGACCGTACACCATGAGGTGTTCGCACGTAGTAGACACAGTCCTTTCGCACTCGAAAATCGGTATTTCGACGCAAAAACCCGATGATGGCCAAAAGCACTTTCACAGTTGTAGTCCTCTGCTCACAGTCAGCACAGGAGGAAGGAAGGGAAGACAAAAAAATGCAGAGAAAACAAGAATGCCTTGAAAACCCACTCCAACTAAAAGCGGCGCTTCTTCTTCGCTTGTTGAACGTTTGTTAATTTTTTCATGAGACTTTTCAATTTGCTTAGTTTCTCCAGTGCTACCACAGGCCGCCGCCCTTCGATTGGTCAAAGGAATGCCCCATTCCGCCAGGCGGAAGCAAGAAAAAGCCAGGATGTTGAAATATGAGTTTGGAAACTTTCCAAACAGCTCTTCTTGCCGTTTCGGAACTGATACCATTGCCTCTACCTCTCCCGCTCCCGCTCCTTCTCATGATACTCAGGCGATGCGAGTGGTAGCAGGATGTTCAGATCCTGGGAAGGGAAAGGAGTACGATGGTTCTTTCTCACACCATCTCCACCAAATGATTGAAGGCTTTTTAGTTATTTGCTTGCTTGCGGTTTTTCTTTACACTCATCCGGGTTAGAACATAAGGATTTCGCAAGTATCAAGGGTTTGAACTCCTTGCGGAGTGGTGGCGGCTTGTTTTACAAGTTGTTAACTGCTTAAGGATTTCTATTGCCATAAAGTTACGCTGCTGTGTTTTTTATTTCTGACTCGTACACTTGAGCATCTGACAGAGGTACAACATGGAAATTACTTATGGTTAAATCTTAAATCCTTCTGTTTTTTTTTTGCGGGTCGTTTTCGACAAATTTTCCAAATTTTCTAAGGCAATTAGTTAAAATTATAACGAGTGTGGTTTTTTTTTAAGTGTGATAACTTTTCTCCAACATGTTGTAAGGGTTGAAAATTGGCTGAAGAAACGGGGCAGACTTTTTGGGCAAAAACTCAAGCAGTTCGAAAACAAGATTCTGCAAGTAAAAGGCAAACTGAAACTTAAGTCCAATGCTGGTAAATGAGAGTGTGAAATGGTGTCAAGCGGCTCCAAATAGAAGTGATAAATTGAAACTCTGTGAGCAACTATGTGAACTCTTGCGTGGAGTTGTGGAGAGATGGAGAGATGGCTTCAATGCACAAAAAATATGGTAGAGCTTCAATAAGGCGATAAAACTTAGCTAGGGGGCTAAACAAGGAACACACAGAGTATCTAATCGTCTATTCTAAGAAAACAACATGTCACGATAAACAACATAAAGGCAACACACCTTGTGGTGAAAGATTACTTTTATCAGGCGATTGATGATGCCCTACACGACGCCAGGTCTGATTACAGATTTAGACTGATCGACTTTGCTCTGGGGCGAAATGTTGTCGTAGCTAGCTAGTACGGGGTTCCCACATCTCGATACTCACAAAGGAACATGGAGATCTCCTGATCACTCAACCGTCAACCACATTGATTACACTGCCATTGACGAAAGGCACTCCTCCAGTATTATATCCGAACGTTTGGAGGGGCTAACATTGACTCGGACCCCTACCTTGTTGTAGCCAAGGTACGACTGCGGATATCCCGAACACCGCAAGGACAGGGTAATACTGTGAGAAAGTTTGACGTCGGACGGCTGCAATCGCAAGAGATCACCAGATCCATCAAGTGGCAACATTGGCAAAAAGGCATCAGAGATGCCGCCTCTGACGTACTGGGTTTCACTCGGCCACCGCAACGAAACCCCTGGTTTGACGACGAGTACTGGCAAGCACAAGCAGCGAAACAAGAGACATACAAAGCGGCGCGGCACAGAAGGACCAGAGCTGCTCGCGAACTCTACGAATGCACGCTGCTCCATCAAGGTCGGTTAAGACCTCACCGATAACTTTAATGTTAAAAAAGGTTTTAGACAAGGCGATGCGCTGTCATGCGACTTTTTCAATATCGTTCTTGAAAGAATAGTTCAAAACTCACATGTCAACGCCAGAGGCACAATCTTTCAAAAGTCCGTCTAAATATTATTTGACGATATTGACGTTCGGAAGAACCCAGTGTGATGTCACTGGCACATTCGTGAGTATTGAGATGGAGGCGGCGAAGATGGGTTTAGCAATCAATGAGAGCAAGTATATGCTGTCAAGAAGAAAGGACACCCAACGTCGACGTCTAGGCCAGATCGTTACCGTAGACATTTATAACTTTGAGCAAAGCCTTCTCTCGAACAACTAAAGAGTGGGATACAATCTTCTATGATCTTGTCCTTTTCTTCATTCTTCACCTTTAGCCCATCCTCGCACACTTGGTTCCAGATTTCTTCCCCCGTGCACAAGTACTTATATTTCTCTAGAGTCTCCAGTGTTGCATAGTTAACCCTTTGGCTTTTGTTATTGCCGTTTCCCTTCCAACTTCTGCTTTTCTCTCGAAAGCATATTTTTTACTCTGCTGCTAGAAGATCAATAGGAACTACGCCCGCGACTAAGATAACGTCTGGTTCTTATACTATTCATAGAAGCTCGCCATTCGAAGAACCCTCCTCTTTCAAGTACTTCAGGTTTGGACACTTCGGTGTGTTCTCCCGCACTATACGAACCCGAAACTCAATCTCAAACTCGTCTAATTCCAACGAAATCTGTCCCATGTGTCCACAATTCGAAAACGCCGTAGCCCGATTCGATTTCTTTCTCTAAACTTATGTGGAGGACTCATTCTCCAAGTAAGACTACAGAATAGATTACCATTTGGTTTAATAGATATTGAACACAAGAAGATCACAGAAAATAGCTCTTATGACATGACACATCCTAAAATGCAATTCATCCGGCCGCTGGTTGTCTCCCAACAAAGGGTGCACTCCTGGTTGTAATGAGATAGAAACTCCCAGCCACTCGATTTGTGTGTATACCAAACCGTCCCTTCACATTCGAACGGCACAACCCAAAAACGAACAACCCGTAGCTGCTGCAGTGTATCCCCACATAGGGATATTCCTTGTCCATCGAGTACGTAAAATATTTAACTGCCGTTGTATGGCTGCAAACAATCCGACCTGCACAAACAAAAGGCCATGCACTCGCATTAAATCAACTATCTCTCCTCATTCATCAATCTGAATACTCACTTGAAGTCGATTCCCGAAAAGGAGATGCACAATTAGTTTGCGGTGACACTCCTCCATTCGGGTAGAAGTCTGCATGTCCCGATTTAGCCGACACACCCAGCACTCCGCCCGAAGTATGAATGACCTGGACAAACTTACCATCGCTCTGGTCCAGGCGATACTTGGGACCCACATCCGCCAGCACCGTAAACATGGGTCCGGCCGGGTCCAATCCAATTATATGGTCAACTTCGCCACCCAGCCGTTGTCCGGTGAATCCAGCAGCATGGGCGCCCAAACTGTATCCAGTGAGAGTAATACGGCTGCGGTGGAAGAGTCCGGCCTTCTCCAGCGATTCGATTATGGACGCCACAGTAAAGCCGACATCGAATGTGTTCAGGGCAGCGTTCATATAGTCCTGCTGCGAGAGGCTGCTCCAATCCACCACGCAGACATTGATGTCCTCGTATCTGGCCCAAGCTACTCGCATTTGTGTGTGAGAAAATTAGATTAGCCGTCAAAGTATCACTCACTTTTCAATATATCCAGCATCCAGATGTTGTTGCGGTTACGATTGCGAATCTCCCAGCCGTGGAGGAAGAAACCCAGTCGATGGCCCACGTCCAGTCGTCTAAATCCCTGAATGTCATTCGGGCGGATGGTGAAAATACTGGTGCCGCTGCTGAAAAAGGAGCTCAAATTGAGTTGCCGAGTTCTAACAACTTGAACATACACTGCCTGGCAATGGAATACGATGTCGTTGCGGATGGAGGCTCTAGCGAGGCGGCCATCAAGAACAGTCGCTTGTAAGTAGCGAAAGACACCGACTGTTCGTGCCCAGTTAGGGTTCCGGAATGTCGACTGCGCCGAAGAGGCGAAGAGAAACAGTAACAGGAACCGCTCTATCATTTTAACTCTGCTCGACTAACTTCGAATCGCATTCGAAGTGATGATGGTTCAAGAGCGTTGTTGTGTCAAGAGAGTGTTTACACATATGGCAAGACTCTGGAGCAGCAGATTTGAAGTGCATTTCTGTTCGTTGCATGTGGAGTTGCTCAATTCAAATGGTAAATCGATGTCAAGGCGGCGGGCGCATTCCAAAAACTATTTCATTACCATATGACATGCGTTTGCATGGGGGAATGTGGAGCGGATAAGTTGCTAAAGAGAAATTAGACATACGAAGGTATTTAGTGTATTTCCAGCTTCGAATCCGCTCGTGACATAACAAAGGCACATTGAATAGGAACAGCGATGTAAGGTAGTTTGTCGTGGTGAATCTAAGGGGTCCATTCGCGGACTTGTTGTATGCAAACTCGTTTAAAGTCAAAAGCATTGCAAGTAATGACTTTAAAATGGCGGGACAGCTAGAACTGGAGCATGCAAAACAGATGGATGTCAACATTCCGTCTCAGAGAATCTTCGAGTTCAATACAGAAGGACGAAACATTAGAAGAAGGCCTCAAATTAGTTGACACGGTTATTTGTAAAGGAACCTCACGCAAACCGAAGCTAGCTGGCAAACAATCACGCTGACTCGTGATGTTTGGTTTTTGAGGCCCAGATTGACTTCGAATTGTAACGTTGTCTAAATGAGTAAGTTCCGAGTACCAATGGGAATGGGCTGTGGTACCTGGGTACATGGAATTCACACGACCATTTTTAAGCGCGTATCCGAGCAGAGAGAATTGGAAAAGCGGCCAAATACCAAACGCACATTCAATAGCTATCTCCACCGATGGATACAAAATGGATACTGGTGTGTGGAGGCAGGTATCTTTTCCGAAACGCTGGGTATCTTCAAGTCCACCCGCCTTCCGGGCCACAGCTGTGTTTTCCAAGCGGAGGTCTTAGCAGTGACACTACCCGCCCATTCGACTACAATGAGGGCAATACCACGAAAGGATATCAGCTTTTTCATTGACAGCCAGGCACCAATAAAAGCAGTTGCTGCTTACGAAATAAAATCGAAGCTTGGGAGGTGCTGTCAAGAGCTTAAGGATCTTGGAACACAGCACAAGGTGACACTCTGTTGGGTCCCTGGACATGAGGGCATACCAGGAAACGACGAGCCCGAAACAAGCCGAGACTTCGATTAACAATCCCGCCTTACTCACTTAAGCTCGAAGCGGGGAAAAGAGCCCTAAGGGAGGCTTATAACAGATGGACCTCTCTAAACACTTGTGCAACCACAAAGAAGATAGGGCCTATATTCGATAGGGTTAGGACCGACAGACTTCTGCAGATCGACAGAAGATCCCTATCTACCATTATTGGAGTGATCGCAGGGCAAAATATGCTGCTGTACCATATAAAAATCCTTCGAATTATAGAAGAAGACCTTTCTAGAGTTGTGGGGATGAGGAGGTCCACGAGGATACAACCCACTTCCTCATTGTCCTTGTCTCTACCATCTAAGAAATAGGTTCCTCGGACGACACTTTTTCGAGGACCTTGAAGAATTATCTGATACGCCGATTGACCAAATAATGAGATTCATCAAATCCACAGGGTGGTTTGTATCACAGAAGCAGTAAGTTGGTCATGTTCTTACTATTGGTAGCTCCAACGGGTATAACGAAGGGTCTGAATTAACCTGAGTGTGTCGACATGGTTTCTTCCTTTCACCTACTCACTTACTTAACCCTAACCTAGGCTGTTCTACAGCGTTTGCCTAAGGCTAAACTAATTCATTGGTCTATAGGAGATTGCGCCAGGAGAACCAATTGAATTTCTACACGACTTACACCCAAGGACCGTCTTAATCAGACTGACAAAATCCACCAGACAACTTATGTAAATGGTTTATCATAACTTATTATTAACTTGAAGGCAACTTGGTGCACTTGTCTGATTTTTTAATTATCATGCTAAGCATGGTTCGTAGGTCCCTGTTTCTTGTACCATGAATATCCATCCTACACCATCGTTCGTTAACTCCATTCCACTCTATCCTTCAAGCCTAACATTTAAATTTCTACATCCTACCCTATTATGTTACAAGTATCATAACTGCAACCAGTTATTAAAGTTATACCGCCGCGAATGTAAACGACTCCTCCTCAGACATAAGTATAATTAAAACCACCAACGGGCTAAGAACACAAAAAACGTCCTATTTCACAATCCTCCCTCCCTTAGCACGAATATGTAGGAGCAAGAAAACCACCCGCATTTAAAAAAATGGCCCTTTGTCTTGCCGACACTTCTCCTTAGCCGTCATCCGGTTGGTAGACATTCAAAACTAGGTGGCTATTAATTTGCTGCAAGAACACTTGCAACGCAATACCTCTTCCTTCTTAAGCATGCTCTACCCCTACACCCGCCCTCCATCCACCCATTGTAGTTGAAAAACAAAAGATTCTCGGAGTACTGGTACTTATTTTTTTCTTTTCTACCAGTCTTGGCCAACGGATTACCTTAAAGGCATGATAGTAGGTAACTGGAGAGCTGCCTTTCAAGTCACCAGCCGGTGATGGTGGCAGTGGCCAGCAAACTAAACACTTCAACCACTTCTCGCCCCCCACCAACAAGGCTTGCATTAACT
The DNA here is from genome assembly GCA_917880715.2 of Matsumyia berberina. Lineage (NCBI taxonomy): Eukaryota > Metazoa > Arthropoda > Insecta > Diptera > Syrphidae > Matsumyia > Matsumyia berberina. The sequence continues at coordinate 130,313,889 of OU862871.1, read as the reverse complement.
TGAGAGGAAATTGCATTTTTTCTGAAAAACCCTTTAGCGGTTGACTTCCGTTCCGTGGCGCCACCCACACAAGAGAATCCAGGTGAAACTAACTCAGCGGAAGCGAAAGTTTTATGAACATGAGATGTTATGTTGTCTATTCCAAAGTTGCTTTCATTTTGCAACTACTGTTCAGCACGTGTAGCACAGTAGATTCTGGAGCAGATATCTCACTCCGCAACGGGTTTTTTATATTTCTCGTGGCGAGACACACATCCTACATTGTGGATGTACCCATATTTAAAGGAACCGATGTCGACTATAATCATTTTTTGTTGCAGCCGAATTCAGAGTTCGACTGTCCAAAAACAGAAGTTGCGAACCGCCCAGATGAACAGCTCAAAGTCAGACTCCTCAACAAACGTCAAAAGTCAACATTTTCACTAATGTGAAAAACTATTCACTAACCACAAACGTGGACGACCAGTGGATCCAGTTTCGCACCAACATTTATTTTCAGAAGTTGCGACGCGAATATCGATGGGCCTCACCGCAACATTATCATCTCATCTGCGTGTAACGCTGGGGACCAACAGCGGATATGGAATGAACTGGAACGTCTCTAAGAAAACTATTGTAGATGGCAACTGGGGACAAGAAGCATTAACTTAAGGTGGCGCTACAGTCTCGAGTGGACCTAGGCCTCAGCCAACAAGCGTCTCGAGCCAGCTCGATCTTTAGCCAGCTGCCTCCAGGTTCGAACGCTAAGTTGGTTAAATCGCGATCTTTCTTTACTGCGCCATCCCTCGGGGGTGGATTCAAAGATTTTCCGTGCCGGTGCATTGATGTCCATCCGTTCTACATGACTCAGTCACCTTAGTTATTTGACCTTCACTCTTCTGGCTAAGTCGATGTCGCTATACAACCCGTACAGTTCGAGATTTTATCTCCTCCTCATCGTCTAAGGAGACTGGACCCAAAATCACCTAAAGAATTTTCCTCTTTAATTCGCCAAGCACGACGTCAACCGCTTTTGGCAAAGTCCTTGCCTCTGCGCTGCAGGGCAAGATTGTGATGATTAAGGATAAGCGCTTATAAGCTTTGCTACTCAACAACCTTTTGAGCCCAAAAAACAGAGATTGGCAAAATAAATTCTTCGTTTGACCTCTGCGCTGGTATAGTTGTCTGAATTGATAGCAAAGCTTAGGTGACAAAGTCCTTGACTACCTCAATATTATATCTGTCTACAATGGCGTTCTCTCCGCCGACGTCGGTGTTAAGTGTCCTTTCCTGTTGACAGCATATACTTTGTCTTGCCCTGATTCACGGCTGAACCCATCTTCACCGCCTCCGTCTCAATACTCACGAACGCATCAGTGACATCACGCTGCGTTCTTCCGATTATGTCAATATCGTCGGCGTATGCGAGTAATTAGATGGACTTTTGAAAGATTGTGGCTCTGGTGTTGGTGCGTGAGTTTTGCACAACTCTTTCAAGAACGATGTTGAAGAAGTCGCATGACAGCGCGTCTCCTTGCCTTAAACCTTTTTTAACATCAAAGGTCTCGGTGAGGTCTTGACCGACCTTGATGGAACAGCGTGCATTCTCCATCGTCATCCTGCACAAACGGACGAGTTTGGCAAGAATGCCAAAACTCTTTATAGCTCGTCTCTATAGATGCTGTCATACGCGGCCTTAAAACCGATGAAAAGGTGATGAATATTGATTAGAAGTTCCTGGGTTTTTTTCCAGATCTGCCGCAGTGTGGATATTTGAACTACTCAGGTTGTTGACGAACGGCTTCAGACGTTCACACAATATGACAGATAAGATCTTGAAGGCGATTTTAAGAAGACTAGTTGACGAAGTTCAAAGGGGCTGCTTTTTTGGGGATCTAGCAAACAATACTGAGGTTCCATTCATCGGACATACTTTCCTCCATCCATATTTTATAAATATGTAAGTTGGTGAATGCTTCGCACTGAGTCATTGCCTGACGCTTTGAAAAAAATGTTTCGCTCTGGCTTATATTCCAAACCAGAAGAGGCGGGCAAGAATTATGTTTACGCCGAAATGGGGAAAAATTCCCAACCACAGGGTAGTCGTATAGATCAAAATACAAAATACTTCGACCCATGGGTAAAAGTATTTCAGGTTGAAGTACATGTCGTAGACAGATGCGTTCAAGTGGGTCTAGACAAAACATGTACATTGGGAAAAAGCAATGATATCAGCAGTCATCAAGCCGCTTGATTTCCATGTCATCTAAACTTAACTTGAGTAGGAATGAATACACAAGCTTAACGCACTAAGCAGGTGACAGGAAAAGGCCCTATACTGAATATTTGGTCACATTGGAAAAGAAGGTAATAAAGCAGCAGGGTAAGGAGCACCTTTTATTGAGCCTGAACCATGCTACCTAAAAGGATACAACACCGGAAGAAATCAGAGAATTCGAGAGAAGGAATAGGGCCAGAATCTGGAATAATACATAGAGCGTAAGACAGGCTAAGAAACTACAAGCGAAAAAATATACAAAGCCTGAGTATGCTTGACGTACGTATGCAGACAGGTTTCCTTAGGGAGAATTTTGAACTTTAAGAATACCTAAGAAAACTAGACAAAGTAGAAGAACACCATTACAGGTTCTGCAATGATTTCAGTGAGACTCCAGAAGGTATTTTGAAGTGCGACACTGACCCACATAAAAATGAAATATTTGAGCAAGTATCAATTATCAAATAAGGATGCGAGATCATAAGACCCAGTAGGCCCTCCATAGGGAGATGTTATGAAAGCTAAGAGTTTACTGTGTGAGGCAGGCTTCTCATCAACAAGTACTTACATAAGAGATCTCTGTGTCTGGTCAAACTTAGTTGTCGTGAAGCAAGGATAGTCTCCGGCATCATTACTGGGCACTGCGCCATTAGTATTCATGAAAAGCGCCTCAGAATAAATCACAACGACTATTACCGAAGTTGTAGGGACGAGGAAGAAATTGAATCTGTCCGTCGCCTGCTGTGTCCCCTTGCCGCTAGAAGAATGGAGACTCTTGGTAGTTACTTCTTCATGGAACTGGAGGACTCGTGTGACCTCGACCTGAAGGATCCCCTGAGATTCATATCCTTATCTGGATAGTTTTGAATCTGCGGCTCGCTTCTCTCTTTACAGGTTCCCGGAGTAGAATTAGAAGATGAGCACAATGGGCACGAATGTCACAAGGCACCCCTTTACCTAAGCTAACCTAACCTACGTAACTTCTGCCCCAGTAGATCCTTTTTGAAACCAAATTTTCACAATGAACTGCTGAGCGTGCGGCGTGGGTTCAAGCCGCAGGCATGTCCACCGAAAATTTTTCGCGGCACTACCTCTCGTCGGAGAATGACAAGTCTCCGGGAGTATAATTTGTCATGAAAGAGCTTCTCAATTCGCCGTTCGGAGTCGGCAATAAATTGTAGGTCCCTTCCATTCGTGCGAACAATACAACACGCGCATTATGCATGGTTGCGAGAATCTAGGCCTTGGCTCATCCCGAGCTGTCGCGCTAGCTATTAATTTTTTTTTATTGATTATCAGATAAGGATGCGCGTTACTGAGACTCAATGGGCCTGTGTTGAAGATGTTAGCGAAACTATAAGTTTACTGTGTGAACGTTTGAAACCTTCTCATCGGCAAGTACTTACGTAATCTTTGGCACAGTAGATCATCTTCAAACCAAATTTTCACATTGGGAGAAATTCTGGAGAAAACCAAAAGAAATTAAATCAAAGTCTCATATGACACTTTTCAGGATTCCATCAAAACTGATTAAGCAGAGTTCTGTAGTAGTGAATTCGATCCTGTTCCCTCAGAAGGTAAATGGCGTCAAAAAAGTTTACAGTTCGAGACCTGGAACGCACTTCAACTCCTTGGGCCAACACAATTCATTATTCAGTGCAGAGAAGTCCGGTACTTGAATAAATACACAGCTCTCAATTTTATATCGACAAAGTCCCTCTTTTGACCTCAAGTTGCACACAGAGGATGTGGAATGGAAAATATTATACTTCATCCAACATACGTAAGCCCTTCGTCTTACTAAAAAGACTTCCGGCCAAACACACCAAACCAAAACACACTTTACATGATTTTATTTCAACAATAACAACCCTAATGGCTACATCCTTCTACATCCGTAAACTCCTAGTATCCAGTTAATGGTTTTAACACTGCCCTCAAACAACTCCAACTGGCTGTACTGACCACACATCCTTATACACAAAAGCTCCCTCGTTCTCCCTCACTAACCACATTTACGTAACAAACGACTTTATAATGGGAGCATAATAGCTGTTTGTGAGATGCCCCAAGGACGATAAGGACGACACGAAAAAATAAAATTGAATATTTCTCAGCACACTTCAGCCTAAGCGAAAATGCGCTAAGAATGAAAAGAATGTTGTCGTGCCCCCTCCCCCTACCGCCGGCGGCAGAATGTGCTAAAAATGCATTTTTCTCATTATAAATTCTTGTTGGGTCATCGAGCCCCCGCCCCCCCTTCCTTATCCTTCCTATTACTTTCGAAAGAAAGCCAAGAGAATGGTGACAATTTCCCTTTAAGCTATACTGAGGAATAATTTAATTTTTGGTTTTTTTTTTGTTTGAAATTCTTGTTTTATCCTTAATAAGACGGAGATTACTGAGGAGAATATCCTTTAATAAGTTATGCAGGCGGTTTGCCAGGCAGTTTGGAAATGGCAACGATAATGTGCTTGGATTTCTCCTTGTCATGAGGCTTCCAAAAAGCAACCTTTATTGACTTAATCGGCAGAGATCTCTTTAATAATTTCAAAAACCTTTTTCAGTCACAATCAAGCAGAGGAAGGAGGAAACTAATCCGATAACGTTTTCCCAGAAAAGTGATACTTGCAATGGGCAGGTCTTGTGGGACACTCTTCCGGGAGTGGGACAATAGCTCATATTGAATGCAAATTTCTTGGAACTGATGCTGATAAATGCATGCTGGGAGCATTGAAATTGATTTTCGACGTCGAATGAGTTTCGAAGAGAGAGAGAGAGAGAGCAAGGAGACAAGAAAATGGGACGAAATGTCCATGAACTCTACTTCTACTTTACATTGTGAATGTCATCTGTGAAATTTTCAATGTTATGTCTAGTACGTCTAGTAAGTCTGGGTAGGCCCAGAATTAGATGGTTGGATCAAGACCGAAGTCACACCTGCATCCGTATGGGGATAGCACCTGATGATTTAGAGTCGGTGGCGGAAGATCGAGAGGTGTGGAGAGCCCACTTAAGTACCCTATACCCGCGACCCTCATAGTGGATAATCGGGCCATTTGAAAAACGAATAAATGAATGAGTGTCTAGTACGCACTGGTCTTTGAAAAGTACTGCTTGAGGTAAAGACATTGAATTTTGTTGACTGGTCTAATGAAGAACTCTTTCTGAATCTAACAAGTGACGTTGACTGACGTTCACAACGCCAAAGTCTTGGTACCAATGCTGTTGTGCCTCAGTCTGCATGAAACTGAAGGCCATGTCGTGTTTAGAGGACCAGAATCCTTCCGTGGGATCAATAGGCTTACTGCCACAGTGTTGATTAACAATTGAGGGCACCAACCTCGCCTAACCCGTTGGGAAAATTTTTTAAACTAGACAAGAAGAGCGCGAAGAAGCTAGTAGGCTCCGTGAAAGGCCAATTCGGTAAGGAGCATCATTTTAACCAGCAAGACCTGTATTCAGATACTGAGATCTGTCTAAAAGAGGAGGAAGTCTCCGAACACATCGTCCAGCACAATACTGGTTAGACGGGAGAATCTTTCATAAAGCATAAGTTCGCAAGCGGGTTTCAGGAACTGGACTGCTTGATGCATACTTCCCTACATAAGGCGATAAGTCTATGAGGCCGATTATACCCGTGGCGCAATGGGTTAGGAAAATTCGCAGCAGATCAACAGCCGATGGGAGGAAGGTAAGACGTGCCAAACGTCCCAACAGATTTGGTCTTGACTGGACCAGAATCAATTCAATGAGTTGGTCCTGCTAAAATGATTACAAATTCCTAATCTCATCAATTTCCTCACAGTATCCTATGCAATCGGCCAATTAGCCAAATGGTAAGGACTTTTCTAATCCAATGTCTGCGAAAGCTGCCGGACAAGAGGTGGAAGAGGTTTCCCTTTGCACCAATCCAGCTTAATGCCGCATTTCTGGACAAAGGTCGTCGAAAATTTCCTCGAAAGGACACAAATGTACTCCCTAGCAGAAACTAGTACTCCTCCATATTGGAAAAGAATTTGAAACTTTTATTTCAACAAAATCAAAGACTAGACGAAGGATAATCAATGAATATCCTCCTGAATTTCTTCCTCGTCGTTGTCGTCTTCAGTGAGTTCCGTCTTACGCCGACCAGATTCCCAAATAACATTGAAATCCAAGTTGCATTCATCGGCCAGCTTTTGTACCATATCTCTTTCAATCAATCCTCGACTGCTCCAAGTTGAGTCTTTCAAAGCCAATTCCCTCAGTGCCCCCACTGCTTCAACGTATTGCTTGGTATTGGTCAAAGCTTTGACCAACATAGCCAAGATATCTCCTTGACGAATTGGAGGAATCTCCGGTTTGACTGAAACATGCAAAAAATGAGCTTGTAAGCATTTTGATAGAATCGAAGTCTTACTTAACATATTCCTGCATCCAGCGACTACTGATTGATTTTCGCCATTTTCCAAAGCCTCCTGTATATCCAACACATACTTCACTTCTACAATAGTTTTCTGCAGGTTGTCAGACGCCCGTTGAGAATGAGGAACTTTCACCAAACACTTGGCAGCCTCATGCATCGCCTTAAGGGCTTTCTCATAGTCCCTAAACTCATCGATCTCCACCTGGGCACAAGTGGCATAGAAGTTAGCCAGCGAATCAAACGCCTGTCCCTTCGAATAGAACGTGACAATGTTCTTCAGAACCTTTTGATCTCTCTGCCAGTTCAAGGCTTGCAAGTAGTTAGCCGCCATGATGTAGACTTCCCTCTGTCGGGACATATTCGCAAAGAACACAATCTTGTCTGTATCACCGGACTTTAACAAGCTCTTCATCGCACGAACTTTATCACCAGCTTGAGTGAACTTCTTTGTCGCCGAGTGGTAGTCACCTTGTTCCTGTAACAACTCACCCAACTGGGTGAGAATTCGCGCTCGTGTTTCATCATCCAGCTCAGTCTTCGCTGGCGTCAGCATTTCAGCCAGCGTCTCGGTGATCGGTACACCCTTCTCATGGCAGATGCGTATAGCTCGTTCAAGTTGTTTTGTTTTGGCCAGCAGTTGGACCGCCTTGTGATGCTGTTCAATGGTCGTAAAGAACTCAGCACATCGGTTGATCAGTTCAGGATCTGATTCAGATGTGAGCTCTGCAGCGATCACTTGCAGGATATCTGGCTGTTCAGATGCAAAAGCCATCTCCAAGGCTTTGTGTAGCATTCCCGAACGGTGATACAGCTCCACAGCCCTTTTGTATGAACTGACTTCTTCGAAATATGCCGCTGCAGTGGATTTCTCTCGCTGGCGAGCTGAACTGGCTACAGTCCAGAGCTCATCTTGCATGTCGTTCTCCTTGCAAATGCGAATTGCATTGGAGTAAGTTTGAGCACGTGTGTAGAACTGAATTGCCTCTTGGTGCTTTCCGATGTTCTCATAATGACGAGCCAAGTGGTAACAGGCCGCCCGATCTCCAGACTGCCGCGCTATAATGTCTGCTTTTGAGATTTGTCCGAGGTAACAGAGAATTTTCACCTAGAATGGGAAGATGGAGTGAGATTAAGAGGGATATACATGGACACTTACTTGCGAAAACCAGTCTTCAGCCTTTTGGTAGACACTGAAGGCACTGTCCATGTCGCCGGTACTCTCGATGTACTGGCCCCACCATTTCAACATTTTTGGATCCTTCGCTGTTTGCATGTATTTCTAGGAAAAGATTGAAAGGTATCTGTTGAGAGTTTCCAATTTAGCTAATAACTGAACCACGTGAAGGAAATGTTAACCACTAGATGGCGGACATTGGAAATTCTTTGAAGGCTGCTTTGTTTTGGCTATTTCTTACCCAAATTGTGCATTTTTGCCACTTCCCTACCTTCGTAGCCACTTTCCATACCTGCATTATAGTCGGATGATCCAACAACATCTGTGTGACATTCTGCACTGGGTTCTGACTCTTCTCAAAAAAATCAATCGCCCCGTTGATGTCCCCCTTCTCCCTGAGCTGTTCTCCCTTCTGGAAGTAGGTATTTTTCAAATGCACCCTATCACCCTTCTCCGCCACTTCCAGAGCCTAGACAAAAATCCATTCAGCCTCACACAACATCACAGCACAACTCCTTACTCACATCATCAATCGCTCCACAGTTCTGCCATAACTTGTTCAACAAATCAAATCGCCCACATCTCTTGTACAATTCCTGAGCCTCGTCGATCATTCCCAGTTCCACTGCCAATACAGCCACCTTTGCATCCTTTTCCAAATCATCATCTTCCATTGCCTGTCGTATCGCTCGCACTGACCGGGCCTTCTTCAAATGACCCAAACACACCTTGGCCACGTCCAGCCGCCCCGTCTGGACACACATCTTTGCCAAATTTGTCCACACAACTTCCGATTGTATCGAACGGATACAGCTATACACACAAGGAGAAGCCTGTACCGTGGTCAAACTAGAAGACAATTAAAAAGTGATTACCGATAGGCCAGGTCCATGTTGCCCTCGGCGACATTTAGGCTAAAATTCAAAACCATTTTGCGTGTGGCCTCGTCGCAATTCTCCAGACCGATAAAGTCCTGCAGGGAGCGCTTCTTCACCACACTAATGTCCAGAGTTATCTGAAAGATAGCCACAGAGGAGGGGACAATGTGTGATTAATCTTCCTTCCACTCGGTTGCGGTCCAAGACGAAAATAAATGTGCACGAAACCGACACACAGAACCTTACCACATTCGGTGCACATAAATTGACTAATTGCTCTCCAGATGCCAGATTAACCAGCTCCAGCACTTTTAGGGTGCATTTATCTGCAGCGTGGAACATAACAATTGCTTGCGTCTCAGTGTAGTCCAGTGTGTTCGCTGTCTTTGGCTGTGATGATGATAGTAATGGTCCCACTGCAGCATTCGATTCTCCCACTCCTGCGGCGCCTCCTGCACCGGATGAATCATTCGCTGGAGTTTTTCGTTGTTGCTGCAGGAGTTTCCTGCGTTGATGATGCTGCCCTTGCTGTGCAATCGAACGTGCCTCGATGGCCAGCAAACGACTATCGTCGGTATCCCAAAAGAAGATGATTGGTAATCTGAACGGAGTGCGAAAGGATAAAATGGGAAAATCTGTGATTCCAATGGGGGAAAATGCTGCTCACCTTGGTACCGACTCCCCAGTGTCACTCATGAAATCGTAATATCTCATTATGTCCCTCTCGAAATCCCAACAGTACAGCCGTCCATCGGGCGTGAGACTTTCATTGGCAATCACAACGGCGAGGTGAGTGCCCACAGCATTGCACTTTGCCAAGATTACCTCGCCGAAGTTCTCGAATAAATCGTAACCCGACTTTGGGTGGATCAGTGGTTTGGGGTCGTGACGTGTCACATCGAACACCTTGATGTAGCCGTTCAATGTGAAGACTGTCAGGTAATGACTAGTGAGGTCACAACCGATTATCTTGCCTGTGGAGTGGTGGAAAACGGAAACGGAAACGGAAATGTAATGACGTGCTTAATTGCCATAATGGAGACTCTATTAGTGTGTTGGTTTAACCTCAACAGATAGTTGTGTGGAGGCTAATCACTGAGATTAGGGTTCAGCTTAGACGTAAGCTGAAGTTAGTTACCAAAGAGACTTGAGGGATGTGCAGTTCATTAGAAGGTTTCAGATTATTTTATACGATTATGTGACAGTAATCCACCAACATATTGGACATGTAAGCATTGAAGTGGAGAGTTTGTGAATGGAGACTACCTCTATGGTTGGAAGCTTGAATCTACCATTTGGCGAAAGGAAATTGTTACTGAGTTCTTGAAAAGAATTAGAGCCAGCTGTAACAGGGGAACAACGTTTCACAAAGTTACTACCTGCCGTTAGGAAGTTTGGAAGGGTCTGGTGAACAAAATATGTGAAAACTGTCTACGAACTAACTTTTTTGTGACTCTGAATGTCATTCTTAGCCTCAATGCGGCAGAACTCTTCTTCATTCTGACACTATTCTTTCTTTTGAACCCTGTCGCGTCATCCCTTGACTGCACTGAAGACTCGAGTAGCTTCTCTAAAAAGACGACCACGGGGTTTTCTAATTGCACAAATTCAATGCCTTCTGATGCGAAGGTGAGGGCTGGGCAATCTATAAGACTATGAAGAGAGGTTTCTTCACTCTCAAGCCGCAGTTGACAGATTGGATCTAATGGAATTTTCATTTGACGTAGATGTTTTTTTCAAAGCGCATTGGCCTCCGTTAGAATTATAGGCCTGTTCCTATCGAGGTTCACGAGGACATTTGATTTTTTCTGCAATGGCAGTGCACGCTTGTTGTCCTTCTTCCTGCTAGGCTTCATTGAACTTAGATAAGCTTAGCATAGGCGAATAAAGCTAATTTTGGTGATCCCTTATAATGATTCAAAGCCAATAAACGATGATATAGCACCATAGAGCGCCATCTTCTCCCAGTGAATCCCCTAATCGCTGGAATTCAGTAAAGGATGACTAGATTTTTTTTTGCGAGCCGAAATTTGACAACAGATGACCCAACCACTTTCAAATCACCTTGTCTGTCTGGAAAACTGAATACATCAAAGTTTTCGCCGAGATATTGAAGGTTCGGTCTAGTCTTATGGTTTAATTGATGGCATAGACCTCTGGTTGGAATGTGTACCTGAATAACTAACCAGTTCACACAAAATGCTTCTAGAAAAACAAAAAAAAATGCCCCGGATCCAATTCCTGTTGATGGTCGGGACTTGTATTACTTGCGGTGGGATAACTCTTGAGAAGTCCTAAGAAGCATGACGTGTTATTCTGTATCATGTAATTCAATGAGACACAGAAAACCTACTTGATAGGATTTTGGATCAATATCGTTTAGGAGAATAGTGGATGGATGCTTACTCTAGATTTCATTTCTTTTAAGATTTCCACCGGGTGTAGGCTCAAAATGACATTCTTATTCAACTCCATGTTGGAAGAGGACGAAATGCATGAAATTAGTCAGAAGTCAATCCTTTAAGCAATGACTGGGAAGCCTAGTAACATACAAACAAAGTAAAGCAAAATACTTGGGTCATATTTTGGACAGAAAAATAAGCTGCTACCCAGCCATTCAAGAGAGAGTAAAGGAAACTACAGTACCCCTTTTCTCTTGCAAGAAGGCCATCGGAAATAAATGGGTTCTCGGAAATAAGACCGATACTTATGTACGGGTGGTGGACCGCCTTGGATACAGCCATAAACCACGCTAGCTTGCATGTGTATCAGCGAAGCTCTTCCCACGGTTCCCTCTGCAGCACTGGACATTGTGTTTCACCTATCACCCCTCGACATTTTCGTCAGACAAATAGCAGCTAGTGCAGCCATCCGCTTCAAAGCAACCTCACAGTGGTCTAGTAATCACTTTAGCCACGCCTCCATTTGTCAAAATGTCTCCCAGAAACATAGACTACACCACACCCAATCTAAGTTTTGACAAGAACTTCGAGGTAACCATCCCTCCCAAGTCATTCTGGGACGATGTATTCTCAGAAGACAAGTCCAGCAATGGAGTGGGTGGTTGTGTTTTCTCCGACAGCCTTAACCTCAGCCTAGCGTTCCGTCTTCCAAATCATTGTAGCGTGTTCCAGGTGGAAATCATGGCGATCAGATGAGTCTTATCTTGGCTGAAGATAAACGTGATATCAGCCATGGATATCCTCATCTTTTCGGGCAGTTAAGCAGCACTGAAGCCCTTCGAATCAGTCGCTTCAAATTCATTAATAGCCCTAGACTGCCGATTGTCTCTTATAGAGATGGCGAAGCAGTTTAATATTCACCTTTGTTGGGTGCCAGGGCACAGTGACATTCCAAGGAACATTATCTATTGGGTCTGATAAGTGCACCTTAGGTATACCAGTCGCTATTTGTAAACTTAAACCAAAGCCAGATGCTATCAAAAGAACAAATCTTAGGTGGAGAAGTGGTATAACTTGTCTAGCGATAAAGCAGATTTGGCTGGATCTGAAACGGTCTAAGTATTTCATTTCACTCGACAGCTCGGGATGAGACAAGGCCTAGCTTCTCGCAAACACTCATGTTGTGCTTGCTACATTTTTCGCCCGAAAGGAGAATAAGCTGTCCTTGAAATTAGCTGCAGTATAAATTGAAACTAGTCTTGGAGACTGACATGATACTCTGAAATCTGTCTTAAAAGTACATCGTCGTTTTGCACTCGATTTCAGCTTAGAGACGGAAAAACTCTAGCTCTTCACAATCGCTAGAGTCAACTCCTTAATGGGCTCTAAGCCTTTTTGTAGAATCAACGGAACCCGTGAAATAAAAATTTTAAGTTTCTGGTGTATACGGACGCGGACAGAGGCCACGCTATTGAGAAAACATCTTCACAGACTTAGACTATTTATATTCCTAAAGGTCGCAGTGCGTCCATAGTCCCTACCCCGTCTAACGTCTAATACCCAGCCGTCGGAGCAGAATGTTGTTTCAAGAGTTAGTGAGTGAAATCAAGGATCTTTTCTTTTTTCTTCTTCAAGACTCAAGGTTTGCGTGTGAGTTAAACGTGAAGACACATAATCTTCGCCTTCCATCGCAAGCGTTAGATCTCTCTACGGCGATTCCGTCAGTGGCTTTTAACGCAATGTTAGAGATCTTGAATTGACATCCGAGCACTACTTGAACACAGTCCTCCTAAAGGTTATTGGGCTGATGGTACGAGTTACCCTACTAAAACAGAACCTCCTCCAGAACCGGAATCATGGTTTAGAATTGACGATCTCGTTGATATTCATTCCGTCCTTTTGCTGTTGACCCTTGATTGGACCTATGGATCTTAAAAAAATACTCGAAGATCAGCTTCATACACTCTATAACCAGTTGGCAAACCAACCAAGGGTCAACAGACTAATTGAAATCCGGAAAAGCTGAGTCAATGTATTCTCTCATACGACAGGAGGCTATATACTGAAACAAACTTCAAAAAACCCGACCGTCCTCAATCGAAATTGGACCATTATGGACGGAGTGAACTGTGAAAAGGCTAAAACGCATTGCTAACCAGAATCCAACCTAAAGCTTCTTCTAAACGATTTCAACGAATCGGTCAACGCCCTACCACCACACTCACCCTCGTTATCATTCGATTGAATCTCGTTCAGAATGACTCCCCCAATTGAGTAGATCTTCACATCACCCGACGTGAGACAAAATATATTCTGGTCGTGCATGAACAGCGCCAGGCACTCGCAGTTGAAAGTCTGCATCAGTCGAATGGTGAGCCCGTCCCCAGAATCCAATGTCGGCGGAGTCTTCGCAACGCTGTAATCCGTCGATGAAGATGTCTCCAGAACAATCTTCCCGATCCGATAGGCTACAATAGTTCGACCATTACTCAAAACCATGTGCTGCTCCGACAGTGCCAGCGTTGTAATCGAGATCTCGGCATGTACCATCGTCGATTTACCGGTCGAATGCTCGACATAGATCTGATTAGCACTGCGTTGAACGGCCGAGATGTCACGTGTGTGGCACGAAATCAAGGGTTGTTCCTGCAAACAAAAGAAACCCCCGTACAATTTTCCAATTTATCCACGACGCACATCCTCACCTTCAACACGTAAACGTTTGATATGCAATTAATCATGATGCACGGTTTGGCCATCTCGTTTACGCCCCAAAAGCACTGCTTGACTGCGCCCCGCACTGTTGATATATTGTTCAATTGCCACGAATTTTCCGGTGCATTGACAAAGTAATTAACCGTTCGCTTCCAGGTGTACAAGTTGCCTTGATTGGTGCCGGCACACAGTGTCTGATTGTCCGGGCAGTAGCCGATGCATGTGAATACTTCGTTTACGGAGCTCTGGCTCTGGTGACGCTGGTGATGTTGGTGATGGGGTTTCTGGTATTTTTGTACGTAGCTGGACGTGGCGGATGTGGTGGCACCGCCTGATGCCACTGCACCTGTTGACGATGAGGTTGACCCTGGCGAGGTGACTGTTGATCTTTCTGGTCGATACGAGAGCGGGGTGATTTAAGCGAGTATTCCAGTTGGACGAAGGCGCAAATTGAAGTGCAGCCGGCGAGTAATTAAATCGGAAATGAGGTCGAGTTAATGGAATGTGTGGCTGGAAAGTAATGGATTCCTCATACCTGAACTGGGTAAATCCATTTTAAGCAGAAAGTTGTCGCTGGTGTCGATGTCCCAGACGCGAATCGAAAAATCACCTGAAAGGCTCCAAGAGTCAAGAGGGAAACATTGCCATTTTCAGAACCCACCTGTGATAATGGCCAGGCAACTACCTGCCCACGAGATGGCGCCATTATTTCCAGGAATCTTGCCACTGAGCTTCACTCGATCTAGCTCCGTGAGGGTTCCCGACGATTCAGCTAGAAAATGAGTCACAGTCATGTCCTCCATCAGACACACAATGGCATCTCTACGAAACGAGAAAAGATTAGTGTTCAACACTCGAGACAACCTGAACCTCACCTCTTTGGATGCCACAAAACCTGAGTTATCGGCACGGTGTTATTTTTCAAGACCTCTGAGCATGTCCCTCCTTGATTCAAATAGAATATCACACCCGACTGAGTTCCCACATAGAAACAGTGATTGTCTTTCACCCCCGAATGAGTTAAATTCCTCGCCGCCGTTCGCGGTCGCCAATTAGTCAACGTGTCCAATGCATTCTCATCCCCAGCAACAGCAGCCTTGGCCAAGTTAGTCAATTCCGTTCTTACCGCACTATCTACAGACTTCCGGAATGTGATGTTCAGAAGAGCATCTCGCAGATCATGGGAAAACATCGTCAGAAACTGATACTGTCCATCGCATCGCCAACCGGTTAACAAACCCATTGAATCGGCAGTCACCATACGCCCGCCCTTCTCGCTGAACTCCAATAGTATAATCGGTGCTTTGTGTGGACCCTGTACACTGGCAAACTCCCGATGCCCGTCGAACCACACATGAAGTTCACCATTCTCCCAACCTGTAGCCAGTAGCCGCTTCTCTGGATGCCAGCCAAGGGCTGTAGCTTGGGAGATTGGATGAACTGGATATGATATTTCAGGAAGTGGTTCCCCCTGTATTCGAGTGAGAGGCTGTGTTACACTAGAAGTGGAAACCAATGAGAAAACTTACCGAATCGTTGAAAATCGTTACGGAACCACCACGATCTTGGCTGTAGGACGCAACAGCGAACACCGGCTCGTTTGGATGCCATCTTCCTATGGTGCTCACAGCATCGGAGTCCAGGAATTGTACTTTCGAATCGAAGTATAGTGTCATTCTTTGCTAATCTTGATTTTTCAGTTCTAAAGCTGCAATGGAAATATTTTGTTTAAAATCACAACAAACGGTTGCTGTGGACACAGCCGGTGGACGGATGTAAACCAGCAAACGCTCTTTGCGCAGATGGTCGGCAGGGTAGTACAGCAATCGGTTGTAAAACACACTAAGTTTGGTTAATGTGGTTTGTGAAGCAGAAAACAGTGCTACCACTTTACTCACATATGTAGTTCAAATAATTGTTTAGTTTTAAATCATGTGAGCTTTTAGCAGACTCTGACTTTACTTCAAAAGTTTTTACTTATCTAGGATATTTTGCAGATCAAAATTCTTTTACGACAATTAGATATTTCGAAAAGTTCTATGTAACGTTTTGTCAAAAAAGACTCTCAACTGCTGGCAAATTCAGTTGACGCCGGAACCCAAGCCAGGAGACCATTCTAAGCGCCTCGGTTGTGCTCTTAAGAACAAGGCGGAGGACGACAACGCACTTTCAACTGCATGAACACACAGAATCCTCAAGAGGCATTGTGTATGACAAGCTACTATGTGAACTTGTTCTGAATATCTTTCTAAATGAGTCAATGAGGCACGTGTCATCTCCGGCATAATAGTTGGGTACAGCGCCATTATTATCCAGGCGAAACATTTCTGGGTACACCATGACGACTACTGCAGAGTTGCAAGGACAAAGAATATATTATACCTATCCATCACTTATGTGAAAATATTCTGCCTACGCAGACAGAAGAATGAGAGCTCTTGTTTGTTACTTCTGGAGGTAGTTACCAAACATTTTGTTTGACGAATTATTCGCATCACGAAACAACGAAATCATCGCTCATTTAAGACAAGATTGATTTTATTCTAAAATTGTATTGTGTACTTCCAGTGGAACACCCTGCTACAATCCAAATCTTCCACGAAATCTGATTCTTAAATATAAAAATGTACTTCCTCAATTTCCAGTAGCAAAACTCCCTTGTGTTACCAGCTTAGTCGCGAAAAATGTCGAATGTTGCGAAACATGCAAAAATGGCTTAATCTCCAAAAACTTGCAATTATTCAATAAATTGTGATTACTTTTTGCAAATAAATTACTTCAAACATCTTTCGTTCATTTTCTTCATAAAATCTAACAAAATATAACCTCCAATACCCATTCCAATTGAAATTTCCACCCAAAGTACACATTTTCCACCGGCATATCACCCCGGCATCTAAGTTGCAGCAACATTCGCAGCTGGCTCTTGTCATTTCAGTCCGTAGTTCAGCATACACCGCGATTGGGGATACACAACCGAGAAAAAAAAAACCAAAATTGCGAATGAAAGATTAAAGAGCAAATAAAATAAAACCACCCATGTAAAAAGAAAAAGCACGTAGATAAAAAGTGATAAAATCTAAAAAACAATTAACCGCAACAAGTACAAAACCTCAAAACGAATTTACAGCACGATTTTTTCGCATTTAACTGTTCAAGCAAAAAACAGCACACAAGATGACCTCTGATTTCTGGAAAATCGCCGGCGCAGTCCTTTTGCCAAATGTTGGAGGTTTCGTGAATGGACAGATAACAAGGAAACACATTCGTAGTTGGTATCGTCATTTGAATTTTCCATCATTTCGTCCACCAAACTGGATTTTCGCTCCCATGTGGACCTCGCTCTACTCTGGAATGGGCTACGCTTCGTATTTGGTGTGGAGGGATGGAGGTGGTTTTGGAGGAGATGCCAAACTACCACTTCTCGTTTATGGCTCCCAGTTGGCACTCAACTGGGCATGGACACCGATTTTCTTTGGCAAACAGAACATTATTGGCGTAAGTTTGAAACCGGCATATTGAACACGAATAGTCTCCATAACTGTTCTCTCGTTTTTAGGGTTTAATTGATTTGATTGCCTTGACAGCTACCTCCTCCCTATGTGGTGTACTTTTCTTCAAAGTCAACAAAACAGCCGGTTGTTTATTCATTCCATATGTGGCTTGGTTAAGCTTCGCCTCGGTGCTCAATTATTCCGTGTATAAACTCAATTCTGGTGACAAAAAACCCAATGCAGCTTCCACCTCTAAGAAGGAATAGATTTTCTATAAAAAAAACAAGCGATGCATTTCCGTTTCGTGGTTAATGCACGGATCATACAAAAGCGCACTACCTATACTTTCCAATGCTTCCTTTTTCCTATGATGCTACTGTCGAATGTTTATTAAGTTTATTCCCCCGAACAAAGACGATGATGTCCTTATGTTAGTTTTGTAAGCGAAAATGTTATAATATGAGTTGTAGAATAAAATATTTTGGTGATGCAATCTCAGCGGAATGTTTGTTTTATGGTTAAGCGCTGTATCATTCCAATTGCGACTTAAGCCACTAAATGGCGATGAATAAGCATAAGCGAGCAAGCGATTTGCGTAATCTATGTGTGCTTTGAGGCTCATATCGCAGGCGTGTGCCTCGGAATGGTGGGGAAACAGTGATAATGTGCATGATAAACTCGTTAAGTGAGTGCATGTACTAACCGCAAATAAAAAGATTGTGTAGAGAGACTAGATTTAAAGAAGGGCAAATTGTCGCAGGACCGGAAACTAACTCAATTCAATTTGTTGAAGTACTTCAAAACGACCGGGACTCAAGCATCTTAAGTGCGGTCCACTCCTCTGCCTGATTCCACTGCATGACATCTTTTGAAACAGTTTTTATCTCTCCCCGCTGTATTGTTGTTTGTATTTGCTTGACCCAAAGCATTTGTAGATTCAAAAGGACTTATCGTTCGGCTGGCATTCGGCTTGCATCCAGCATACAAACGGCTCACCTGGGCCTTGTCTTTAAATCTCCGACTGGACTTCCATCGGCTCATAAGGTGGACTTCAATAAATGGGCGCAAATAAATGTACTTACCTTGGCCGATTTCAGCTATGACACTACTGTCGCCGTAAACATACTGTTGGGAAGTGATATCCGCACCGAAACTCTTCTTGTTAGAGATCCAAACGCAGTTTTTACTTTGTCGATTCTTTTGTCCGGATAGAGTTTTGCACCAAACTGAATGTGAACAGCAATATCGTCTATGTAAAGAAAATTGTCGACCTTCAACACTTATGGTCTAGAGAGGTTCAGTTTAGCAAAGGTTAAGACATCAGGTTAGAGCTTTGCTAAACTCAGGCGCCACGGTTTCCTTTATCTCCGTAAGAGGTTCTAGAATAATTTCTCTGCAACAAAGAATATTTCGTCGAATACTAGTCCCCGGAGAACAATTGTAGGGTACAAGTAGCCAAAAAACGTCGTCTTCATTGGATCAGCCACATCCAACCATGATCTTTCAATTTCAACCCACAAGTAAAACTAAATCTCCGTTTTAAAGACAAAATGATCCCGTATCCCAGAAGACTTGACCCAGAGAACTAGAAGCAGCGAAAGGGATGGAAAGCTAGTGCCTCTACCAGAAACACCTCACGGGTCAAATGCCGGTTAGGTAAAGTAAATTGTAAGTAGATTATGGTTGGGTTGACCACCTGCTTGCTTGGGCATTTTGACATCGTTGAATCTACAGGTCTTGCTATGAGGATGGCCCTTTGAATCGAAATGGATATACATCTATTTGTTGCATGTTCAAAGAAATAATTGACAACCCCCACATCTAGGGCAGAAGGTCCAGTCTTTACATTTCACTTTCATTGTTGGTTAGTTTGGCCAACTGGTCATGGTTCAAATCTCAATTCTTGAACATCAACATCAGACTCTGTTGTATATTTGCTTGAAAAAAGACATCAGTTTTAACAAAACCATCAACTTTTTGCAAAGAAATAACAACACCTTATCGCTTCAATGTGTGGCTAACTCAGTCGTTGGCGTTTGACCTCTAAGCTTTCAGCACTCAAGTCGGTATCAATCAGACAATACGCAATTGGAAGACAAGTGTTCACCAAATTATAATTAGATTGAAAGCAAAATTAACACAACAGTGTGTGTCTTGTTGATTACGAAAATGAAGACCAACAATGCAGATCTATTGCGATACACTCTTTGCCGGTGATTTCAACTTAAGTGGTTTCAAGTTGTTAGAGAGCACCAGTTCACTGTGTGGATCCTTTTGCTGGAAGAGGAATATCGAAAGACGCAGATGCTCCGACCCTTCCAACTTTTCTCAAAGGTCTCTGCTTGAAAAGCAGAGGCATACTTACCCAACGAGTAGTGAAGTCTGGTGTTATCGACCTCCACGAACACACCAGCACCGGACCCACGACTGATTTTGGATTCATCCGTGAAGATTTGACTACAGCCCCGTCCAGGCTAAACTCTGGCCGAATCCAGTCCGGAAGGCAAGAAAAGTCGACTTTAAATTTGCACAGCAATCAAAGTTCTGGTGTCACTGCATCAGACGGTATATCCATGAAACTAGAGTCGTAGGTTAAGTGTCGCGCAAGGTCATCAAAACTCCAGTGCGAATGATACCAAAAGCCACCCCGCCAAAAACCATAGATTGCTTTGATAGTACAGCCCATGATATAGGTATCAAGGGGAGGTAGGTCAAGCAGAGCGTCTAGAGCAGAACCAGGCGTACTCGGAAAAGCTCCGGTGCAGCCAAGACAAGCCGTTCTTTGAATTTTAGTGCAGTAGGCAGTCACATACATACACGAAAGCCCCCTTCATCAAACAACCGACGCAAAAGCTAGAATCGGTCTTATCATAGCCGTATAGATCCAAAGGACCTTATTCGGTGATAAGCCCCATGTCAAGCACACTTACACTACCAGAAAACTGAGAGTGTCTTGTCAACATGCTTTGCCCAAAGAAGTTTTTTTTACCCACGATCACTCCTAGATATTTGGTTTCATCGGAGATTTGGATAGTGACGTTTTTTAGCACTGGCTGAGTCAGACCGGTCACAACCCTCATCCTCGTAAAAAGGACAACCTCAGTTTTCAAAGGGTCGACCGAGAGCCCACTCCTAGTACACTATTCATCGATCATGTCTAAAGCCACTGCGCGTTAGCTCCGACAGTCTTCAGGCATGACCCGGCAGAAAGTATGGCAACATCATCCGCATATTCCTGAGCGTGGACATTAGAAGAATTGAAAATATGGAACAGAGTCAACTACAATGCCCCATAGCAGTGGAGACAATCCGCATCTACAACCAAAGATCCATTCATCAACATTGCTCGGATCCACCAGAATTTCATCCACCCCGTCTTGTCTAGCAGAGTCACTGTTGACTGGATTGCGTTGTACTGTCAATTCCTTGAAGCCCATAGCTCACACCACTTCATGGAAACAAAACACCGAGTTGCAAGCATTAATATATATTTTTATTGATTTCAAAAAAACAAAAACAAAAACGAAACGAAAAATAAACACATCTCAAAGAAGATACATAACTTTGGTTACAAAGTTTTTATCATAATTTTTAGTTTTTTTTTTTTTTTTTTTGAATAATTTCATTAACAGTCGGTTTTTTTTTTTTTAAAGTAACATCTCTTAGATGTTATCCTTCTTGTATTGTCCAAAACATCATCTCGTTCTTCCTCCAATCATGAAAGCCAATAGAAAAAAAAATGGATTCTTGCCTACGGATGTCGTTTCTCAAAGACACCAAGAAAAGCTTTTCAGCGGAGAAGAGTGTTTTCATCGACGGATGTGTGCATGTTTTCCAGTGCAGGATCTTAAAAAGTGATTTCAAAACAAAAGTAAAACCTAAAACCAGCTAAAATCTAGAAAAACAATAAAAACAAAAACAATACGTTGTAAATCATGAAGAAAATGCGTACCGTACCGCGGGTGGAGTATGTATGCGTGTCACTAATCTAAAAAAAAATCTGAAAAAAAAAACCGCAATTCAACTGGCAAACGAGGACACTAACTAAAGGTTTAGTAGGGTCTGGGGAGTATTTCCCAAAACGAGTAAAACAAAATGCAAAGAGAGAGCAAAGGTTAGCAAGTGAAATGAGATGAGAGTATGGTGGTGGTTCGGCGGTATAAACATCGTTTTGAGCAATAACATTGAGCAAAGAACACTTCCTTGTGTCAGGGACCACAGCTGCGGCCCTTGCAGTTAACAAAATTGAGATAAGAAACTTGAGGAACTTTGTGAGTAACAATACTTTCGAGTAGGACTAGAATATTGTGTAAGGCAAAGCGAGT
Organism: Matsumyia berberina; assembly: GCA_917880715.2. NCBI lineage: Eukaryota > Metazoa > Arthropoda > Insecta > Diptera > Syrphidae > Matsumyia > Matsumyia berberina. The sequence goes on along the minus strand of OU862871.1, from coordinate 130,292,236 downwards.
AGAGGCCCGTTGATAAGGAACATTAGTCGTTGTGATGTATGCATGAGTGTGAGGATGGGGTTAATGGTGGACTTTTGTTCAATGCTGCTGGGTGGGAAGACCAGAAATTGGATACTCTATCCTTGGGTCATCTTCTAATTCTTCTTTGCGGGTTGTTGTGGCTTCGGTTGCTGCTGCTGCTGCTGCTGCTGCTGGCCCGCATTGGCTTGTGGCTTCTGCTGCTGATTCGGTTGTGGCGACTTGGCTTTTGACTTTTGCTGCTGCTGCTGCGGCTTTGGAGATGCCTGTTTCTGTTGCTGCTGCTGTTGTTGTGGCTTCAGTTGTGGTGGCTCTAATTTGACAGGTGAAGCGGGAGTTGCGGCAGGTTCTGCCTTTGTAGGAGAACCTGGCTCAAGTTTTGCTGGAGATGACGGTTGAGACTTTTGTTGCTTAGGCTGGGTCTGAGGCTTCGGAGCAGTTGCTGGCTTTGGGGACGGTTGCTTCTGTTGTTGTGGCTTAGGAGACGGTTGTTTGTCTTGAGGTTGAGGCTTCGGTACATTCTGTTTTGGTTGTTGCTGTTGCTTTGCCGGACTCCCTTGCTTTGGCCTTGGCGACTGTTGCTTGTTCTTTTGTTGCTGATCAGACTTTTTGGGCTCGGTCGCGCCCTTTGGTTCGATGATTTTTGGTGAACCAGGTTGTTTCTGTTGTGCTTCGGCTGGTTTCGGTGTCTCTGGGGATTTTGGCACCTGTACGGCTGGTGCAGCAGCAATTTCAGGAGATATTGGCTTTTGCACTGGTTCGGATGCTTCAGAAGACTCTTGAGCTTTAATCACTTCAGCAAGTGTTAATGGCCTCACTTCGGTTGCTTGGGGTTTAACTTCAGGATTCACGACTAATTTAAGTTGCACTTCGGGCGTTTTAGGCGCTTCGGTTGGTTTTGGTGTTTCTGGTGTCTTGGGTGTGTCTGGTGTCTTCTGTGTTTCTGGCGTCTTGGGTGTGTCTAGAGCATTCGGACCTTCAATTGATTTTGTTAACTCCTCTGGCCTTTTGACGACTTCTGCTGGTTTTGCTGGAGATTCCGGTGTTTTTGGTTCTTGTATAGGTTTTTCTGGAGCAGGAGTGGAAGCTTGAACTACTTCTGCCTTAGGTTCTGGAGTCTTTGGAGCCTTGCCTTTCTTTGTCACTTCATTTGGTTTGTTTCCAGGGGTGCTAGGCGGTGTCTGCACAGGTTTTGAGGTATCCGTCGTTTGATTTAGTTGTAATTTCAATCCCTCAACCGGTTTTGTTGGTGTCGCAGGTTTCTGTGCCTGCAGTGGTTGTGTTGTTTCGATAGTTTTAGGCGTTTCAGCAGGCTTGGCTTGTTCAATGGGCTTGGCTGCTTCTACTGGCTTAGCGACTTCGACCGACTTATCGGCTACGACGGGCTTAACTGCTTCGATGGGCTTGGCTGGTTCGACGGGTTTAGAAGCTTCGACGGGTTTAGCAGCTTCGACGGGCTTGGCTGTCTCTACGGGCTTAGATGCCTCTACGGGCTTGGCTGCCTCGACGGGCTTAGATGCTTCGACGGGCTTAGGTGCTTCGACGGGCTTAGGTGCTTCCACTGGTTTAGCTGCTGTGACGGGCTTGGCTGCTTCAACGGGTTTGACAGTTTCAACGGGCTTGACTGCTTCGACGGGTTTGACTGTTTCCACAGGCTTTGCTGTCTCCACAGGCTTGCTTTCTTCGGCAGGCTTGACTGCCTCCGCTGGCTTGACTGCTTCCACAGGTTTGACGACTTCTTCCGTCTTAGTTAACTCCACAGGCTTAGCTGCCTCTACAGGCTTTGCTGTCTCCACAGGTTTGACTACCTCCACAGGCTTCGCTGCCTCTACTGGTTTTACTGCCTCCACAGGTTTGATTGCCTCCACAGGCTTGGCTACTTCCACAGGTCTGGCCGCTTCCACCTCGTTACCTTTTTCAGTTACCTTTGTCACTTCGGCAACCTTAGGAGGCTCCACAACTTTGTTCTGTGGTTCCTTGGGGGCATCTATTACTTTTGGTATAGTGCCGGTATTTTTCGCCGCTCCTTGCTTCGCTTCGGCCTTTTCGATACCATCAGCCTGCTTTTGAACTTCTACTATCTCAGTTGCTTCTGGTGTTTTAACTTGTGCCACTGCGGACTGCACAGTATCTGCTTGTTTACCAACTTCAGGTGATTTCTGAACGTCTACCGGCTTTGAACTGTTCACCAGTTCAACTGCTGTTGGAGCTGCTACTAACTTCTTGGCGGTATCTTCTGGTTTTTTGACTTGAGATTCTTCACCTTTCTTTGTTTGCTTTGCATCCTTTCCTCCGTCAGCTGGCTTTGTTGTTACTGCCGCGGCTTCCTTTGGTGTGTCCAAACGCTTCTCTACTTCGTCTTGTTTCTTTGGACCTGTTTCAGTTGGTGCTGCATTCTTTGCCTTTTGATTTTCTGGCAATTTTCCACCGTCTCCGGATTTACCATCACCTTTGCCCTTCTTTCCACCCTTCGCTTGTCCACCAGCTTTCTGCTCCTTCTTCTCAGCGGCTGGTTTTTCTTCCTTCTTCGAGTCCTGCTTGACTTCAGTTATATTATTCTCAGTTGGAGCATCATTTTGCTTTACTGGTGGTTCCTTCTTTGTACCCTCGTTTGACGGTTTATTCTTGTTTTCGCCCTTCTTACCGGCTTCCTTGCCCTTCTGTTCCTTTTTCTTGCCTTCGGCAGGCTTTTGCTCTGCCTTTTTCTCTTCTTTACCTGCTTCTACCACTTCGGCTGCCTTCGATGTGTCTTCATTCGCAATTCTATTATTTCCAGTCACTTCCAGCTCTTTTTGTTCTTTTACGATCTCTTGCAGTTCCTTGATTTCATCTGCCAATGGTACAATCACCGGATTCACTTCATACTTCGACGCCTCCTCGAAGTCTCCCACCAAAGTTGGCACATCATCTTCCTCAGCTACGCTGCTGAGATTTTTATGCGCTGCATTTATATTACTTGCGAACCTCCTCAATTGCACAACCGTCTCCTGCCCCAACTGCGGCAAAATCTCAGGAAGCATCTCCACAATCTTCTTGTTCTCGCCATGTCCAGTAATAGCGAATGTATTGGCCGACAATGAAGCCTGTGCCTTGGGATTATTGAAGTGAATCACACTCAAGTCGTCTTTTATGATGTTAACCTCTTCGATGCCCGGAATCGTGCTCACTGAGAGCTTTTTTAAACAGCTCTGCAATTTCTTATCGTCTGTGGCAGCTGTCTGATGGACAACCTTCTTCTTGCGACGAGGTGTGCCCTTACCGCCGATGCGTACCTGTGCCTGTAGGCGTTTTAACTTTTCCGCATTCATGCCGAAAAAGTACTCTCGACTGCTTACGCTTTTGTTCGAACCTCAGCAGGGGGTATGTAGTGTGCTAATGCACTTGCACCCGGCTGAACAATTCGCTTTTTCGTGAAAACCAAAACGCCTTTCCGAATGAAAACTGCGTTTTTTCGTTGTCTACAAGAAAATATTATTAATTTCACCAGCCACGTGGGTTGTCCTTACTTACTTTCAGAGAAAATCGGTTCCACAGAATTTTCCACTTGCACTGGGTGGAAAAATTTTCGCCAAAATGGCCGAGTAAAAGGAATTTTCATTCAACGATGGGCACAGACGATGGCGACGATGCGGCGAAGAAGAAGACGAGATGAGTTTTTCCTTCGTATGGGGAACGTAAATAGAATTTCCCATCAAAAGAACAATTTTCTCAACGAAACGTTCATATTCGCACACTTGCACATGCACAGGCATAGATTTTTCCTAACCAATTGGCGGGTTGATTTTAAATTTAAATGCAAATACAAAAGTTCGGCAGCTTAATTTATTTCAATCACAAAACTCACAGACTAGACTTGTCCAACGTTGACAAAACACTATTTACCATGTGATGGGTTTTCTGTATATTAATGGCTTTAAATGATTCCTGCGCCGTACCGATTACCTTCTGTTCCTCTTGGATTACCTCATGCAACTCCAAATATTTGCTGTTTTCTGCTTCTATAGCGGAAACCATCACTGAATTCTGCAAATCATCAGTTCAACTCTGGCAATAATTGGTACATTGGAACATGGTTCTTACCTCCAAGAATTGTTTTTTCAGATTTTCTACTTTTCTTTCCAATTTCTCCTCATCCGCCTTTGTGTACTCCTTCATGTGTCCGTAATCCTGATGCAACAATACATTCTCCGGAATGGAGAAGTTCTTTTCATCTAGCTTCTCAATATCTGCCAGAGTTTGTGTAAACGCGGAGAACATCTTATCAGCTACCTCTTTTTGGATATTTATCACTTTGGTAGAAGTTTCCTGAGAAACATTAGATTTTTTGACCAAAGAATCTACCAAATGGTTGAGAAGCTCTGAGAGATGTCGTTTGACCACATGACGCCCTTAAAGGAAATCATGTTTAGCAGAAACAATTAGTAGAATTGATGACTATGAAATTACTCTCTAGTTTCACTTGCTCCACGGAGAATCCAAATTGTTGAATTTCGTACTCAGCGTTTTGCATTTTTTTCTAGTTTTCTAACTTTTAAATTGTTTAAATTTTTAAAAATAGAAATAAAATAAACGTCGTCGTTGAGTTTTTGACAGATGGAAGGGAAATTTTCGTGGTATAGAAATTGCCTGTTGCTGAGTGAGTTCGAAGAAGAATACCTAAATTAAAAATTCGCCGAGCATCTCATGTATAACTGCATTAATTTTCTGGAGCATTTTTAAAAACAATAGATTCAAAAGAAACTAGTCTTATTGTGCACCATGACTGGAAAAGAAATAGACCAAAATGCAGAGTTAAAAAAAAAACCGAATTCTAGCAAACAGGCTCGGTCAACTGCATTCCGCGGCAAACCATTTAGAAATCCATAGCAATCTAGAGTCTTACTACAGCTTTCGAGAACAGCACGCAGATGGTATGTAGGAATTCAGCGACCATATCGCGGAAAAGGGTGAAAATAATGTTATGCCGCAGCAGAGCTATAGTCTTATAATAAGAGGGACACATTATACTATCAGATAAACGCTTACTTCAACATATCGCCAATTGGTGACCTCGTCAGGATGATAGGGGCCTCTAAAACCAAATTAGGAATGTACCACGTATAAGTACGGGTTAGGTAATAGGAAACATCGACAGATTGAAGGATCCCACAGTGCGCCAACAATTCAGGGACCACTATACGCATGGAATTAAAAGAATTAGCAGCTTAATGCCCGTATATACAGGAGCGTATTCATAGCAGAAGCGCTATATGATGAAGGGAACAAGTCCTAGAATAACTTCTAGAGAACTAATATTCCATTACAAACAATTTTCCTTACTACCCACCCTTACATTCGTACCCTCATAAAAACACAACTCGCTGAATGTATTCTTTTTCCACTATCACGTTGTTTTGATTGAATCTGTCAATCGCTTCACGCACGCTTTAAGTAAATTTATCAATTTAGTAGTGATCACATAAAATGCATCAAAATTTATTCAAAAAACCGAGGCTATCGGATGCCAAAGTGTCAGAGAAAACACCATCCATACCACACACCGTACAAGCACGACTCATCTCAGACACAGGTGAAGAGGCGGGACCTCCAATTGATCTACCATCCGGGATAACAGCCGAACAGCTTGGTCTCATCTGTAATGCCCTGCTTGCGAACGAAGATCCCACCCCATATCTGTTTTTTGTCAACGATGATGAAATCAAACAATCACTGGACACAACGCTGGACTTGAAAACCATCGACACAGAGAATGTCATCGATATTGTCTATCAGCCACAGGCGGTGTTTAAAGTGCGACCTGTTACACGATGCACGAGTTCTATGCCTGGGCATGCGGAAGCGGTAGTTTCTTTGAGTTTTAGTCCGGACGGGCAACATTTAGCGAGTGGATCCGGTGATACAACGGTCAGATTATGGGATCTTAACACAGAAACTCCACATTTTACGTGTTCCGGTCACAAGCAATGGGTTTTGTGTGTTACCTGGTCTCCGGATGGTAAGAAGCTAGCAAGCGCTTGCAAAGCAGGTGTAATATTGATTTGGGATCCTGAAAACGGAAAGCAGTTGGCAAAACCACTAGTGGGACACAAGAAGTGGATAAACGGTTTGAGTTGGGAGCCATATCATCAGAACACGGAATGTCGCAAATTGGCCAGTGCGGGATCCGATGGGGATGTTAGGATTTGGGATACTATTATTGGAAATTGTCTTATGGTTTTAGCTGGTAAGGCCTCCGAACAGCCCATGTGGGAAGAAATAATATTTCGTATTGTCTAGGTCACGGGGCATCTATCACCGCAGTGCGATGGGGTGGGTCAGGCCTGATATACACTTCATCCAAGGATCGAACAGTGAAGATGTGGCGTGCCGCCGATGGCGTTCTTTGTAGAACATTTACCGGGCATGCACATTGGGTGAACTACATCACGCTGAACACAGATTATGTTCTCCGAACTGGTCCATTCCACCCGGTGACGGACAGAAGGAAGACTTACGAAGACATTTCCAGTAAGTATGGCACGTGTCAATGAGAAATCCGCACTTAACTGTTTCCTTTAGAGGACGAAATGAAAGAGATGGCACAACAGCGCTACAACAAAGTCTGTCCCGATGGCGTAGAGTCGTTTGTCACCTGCTCGGACGATTTCACCCTCTATCTCTGGAAATCCGATCAGTCCAAGTGTGTGGAACGGATGACTGGACATCAAAATGTTGTGAACGATGTTAAATACTCTCCTGACGTTAAGCTGATTGCCTCGGCGTCTTTTGACAAATCAGTGCGTTTGTGGCGTGCCCAAGATGGAGGATTCATTGCCACATTCCGCGGACATGTTCAAGCAGTGTACACTCTCGCATGGTCAGCCGATTCAAGGCTCATTGTGAGCGGCAGCAAGGATTCAACGTTGAAAGGTAAGTTTGTCAGTGGCTTGTGGTCACCCTAAACTCACATATTTTCACCCCAGTTTGGAGCGTTCAGACAAAAAAGCTCGCTCAGGAGCTACCTGGTCATGCGGACGAAGTTTTTGGCGTTGATTGGGCGCCCGATGGATCGAGAGTTGCCTCCGGAGGCAAGGACAAAGTCGTCAAACTGTAAGTAAACAATACCAACTGATTCCGGATGAAATTTCAATGTTCTACCTTTCCAGGTGGCAGTACTAGAAGGGGACTTAAAACACCGTTAATTTTAACAAAAAATAAAACCTTTATACTTAAAGTCTAATAAAACCATTGACACAGCGAAAGATTACAATTCTTCCCACTTGGGGACATCAAGTTTGTGTTCTTTGGCAAAATACTCTTTAGGAACGGCACCATCCGACTGCAGGGCCTTACCGGCAGCCAAGAACCCTAGGGCAACACACTCTTCTTCGGATTTCCCCTTCAGCATGTTAGCGATGAAACCACTAGAGAAGCTATCGCCAGCGCCAGACACATTCACTAGCTTCGTTACCTTCTCGGTGGGATAGAATCGAATGGAACGTTTGGTAGACTTATCGGTGTTCGCAGGCAACAAAGTGGAATTTCCTCGATCGATAACCACACCGCGATCACCGAGTGTCAATAAAATGCAATGGAAATGGTCATGTACCGATTGAAGGACGGTCTTTGCAAATGGAAGCATCGTCTTGCCATCAGGAACTTGAAACTCCTGGCCTGTCAGGGATTTTGAAATCTCCACCAATTCGTAGATATTCGGCGAGATGAACTTTATTTGATTGCGGAGGTTCTCTGGGAGATTAAAGGGCTTGCCAGCGATCCTCATGTCAGTCGGTTCAAAGAAGACCGGTTTCTGGTGTTTGCACGCGATTTTCAAGAGAGTTTCCATGGATTTTAGTGGAAGATTTGCATCCATAACGATGAGAGGTGCCTGTGCTAAGATGTCGTGATGTTGTGTAATAAGTTCTGGGCTGATGGACCCATGAATCTCCATATTTCCCAAAACGAGCTTGCAATCCCCGCATTTGTCGAAGATCACCGAACAGAGTGATGTCGATTGGTGGGGATCTTGGTAGATTCTAGCAGTCAGTGGCTCTGGAATAAGGTTCAACAAACTTCTGCCTAACTCGTCAGTACCAATGGCTGAGATGAAATTCGCCGAGCCATAGAGTTTGAAAATTCCTTCCGCGAGGTTTCGTCCGACTCCTCCAGCTGTTTGCTTTGCCTTTACCTCGTACGTGGCGCCATTTAGTTGGAATTCATCGAGCAACGTTAGAGAGAGATCAAGAATTGAACCACCAATGACAACAGGAGCACTTTCTTTGATCTTTTTCAACTGGAATGGACTGTAAAACGCTCTGGCAATCTGTGAAGCAACCTTTGCGTTATTTCTGATCAACGCCATGTTTGCGGCCAAGCTCTTCCCCTCAGTCAGCTTCGAGATAGCTGCAAGCAGGAACGGTGTCACGGCTTTGCCTTCAATGTTCTTCTCCTTAGCGTCGTTAAGAGCCTTCAGGATGGCATCATCAACCACTTTCTTGTCTATGGCATGTTCTGCTGGCACTGGAACTGCAATCAACATTCCAGACTCAAGCTTTAAATCAGCAGACGCCTGAATAAGCCTAGCAGCCTCTTCGGGGGTGTCTACATTGTAGGGCACCCTACAACCACTGTTTGGTGTGTAAAAATCGGGAAAATAGCCTCCTGTGCTGCCGTATGTACTAACACATACCCCCTGCGTTTCAAGGAATTCCAAAGTTCTCGGGATGTCCAGAATCGACTTAACACCGCTGGACACAACACAAACTGGCGTTCGACCGAGTTCTATGAGATCTGCTGAAACATCCATTGTATCTTGACCTTCCCGATGAACTCCACCAATTCCGCCAGTAGCGAATATTTTGATGCCAACCATATTGGCAATGATCATCGTTCCAGCAACTGTTGTGCCTCCAGAGAGGCGATTTCCCACCACAAACGGCAAGTCACGCCGAGAAGTCTTTATCACATTCCTGGAATCCGTCGAAGCGAGTTCCTTCAAGTCGTTCGAGTCCAGACCAACTTTTATTCGCCCATTTAGGATGGCAATCGTGGCGGGAATGGAACCCTCGGCACGAACAATCTCCTCCACCTCCAGAGCGGTTTGTAAATTCTGGGGATACGGCATTCCATGGGTGATAATGGTTGATTCTAAGGCAACAATTGGCTTCTTTTGGGACAAGGCATCCTGAACCGCGGCATGTACATCCACTAGGGCTAGTCGGGAAGAAAAAGGCCGATGGAAATATTTTGTGTATTTTAACTGCTGGTAGACCCCCAGCATCCTAAAAAAGAATAGAGTGTGTGAGAATGGATTAAGGCAAGGTGGTCCAATTTACCTGGATGTATATAGTCAAAAAAAGCAAAGTAATTTAAAAATAAAATAAAAACCAAAACCGAAGTCTGATAAAGCCTCTAGGTCAGCATGTTTTGTTTATAACACATGCACTGCATTAGGAGGAAGTGTTTGTTGTCAGAGTCCACCACTGAGGGGGGCGCTGTTACTTGTTTGAGTACACTAATGATTGAGATTTTTGAGATACACGATCATTTAAGATCAATTGGATAAGCATCAAACATTTGTAGTAAAAAGCAACACGTATTTCATTCAATATCTAAAAAACATGAAGCATGGATCTTTATCAATGCTTTTCAAATCAAATTAAAGAAGAAAAAGCAGTGATCTAGTGGCAATGCGACCACCCTGGACACAAAGTCCAAAAGAATTTTGTCGAAACTACTCACAAAAGAATGGGACTCTTTTGATTACATAAATGTGCATTCCCCCTTATTCTAATCTAACAATCACATGTGCAGAAGTTCGCCGAACATCTGACTATGTCAAAATTGACACATGTCACACGTGGTACTAGTAAACAAAAATGTGCATTTGTTTCTTCCAGCTAAATTACAAATAAAACTTTAAAGATGTCACGAATAATAATAAAAAATCTTCCAAAAAGTGTAAGTCTAACTAGAACGAACATTTGTCCCTATCTGAACTTCAAAATTCTTCCAGATAACCGAGGATAAACTCCGTAATTTGTTCGGAGCCCAAGGAACTATCACCGATATCCAACTCAAGTACACCAAAGAAGGTGTATTCCGGCAGTTTGCCTTCATTGGCTATCGAACAGATGATGAGGCACAGTCTGCTATCAAATACTTCAACAATACATGCATCCAGACAAGTAGAATCCGAGTAGAACCCTGTGCAGCACTCGGTGGAGAAGAAAAACCACAATCATGGAGTAAGTACTCAAAGGACAGCAACACCTTTCGAAAGGCACATGGAATCGACGAACAAGAAAGGGCTGAAAAGACGAAGAAATTTCTAGAAGCAAAGGCTAAGAAAGTGTCCAAGTTCGAAGAGATCATTGGTGAACACAAGGACGATCCAGAGTTTGTGGAGTTCATGAAGGCACACGACAAGAATCGAATTTTATGGGGCAATGATGCTGAAATGATTGAAGATGAAAAGGAGGACAAAAAGAAGGAGAAGAAGGAAGATGGCGAGGAAAATCTTAAAGAAAGTGACGAGGAGAAGGGTTCAGACAACGATGAGAAAGACGAGGAGGAGGAGGAAAAAGATGAAAAACTGGCAGAGAAACCAATCAGCGATTTGGAATATATGAAATCTCTTGTGAAATCGTCCTCGTCCTCAACAACTCCAGCAAAGAAAGATAAATCGAAAGCCAATCTCGAACTATTCACAATCAAAATCCACAACGTTCCGTATAAAGTTCGACGACAAGAAGTGATAAAATTCTTTAAACCCCTCAAACCATACTCCGTGCGATTGCCGACGAATGTCCACGGCTTCTGCTACGTTGGTTTCAAAACCGAGAAGGATTTCACCAAGGCAATGCTCAAGAACAAAAGTTTCATCAAGGGGAAGCAGGTGTTTTTCTCCGACTTTACCGAGAAAAACAAAATTTCCAAAGCCAAGTCAGAGAACACTCCACTGCCCATAGCAAATGGAAAAAATGCCAAGTGGCAGGAGCAAGAAGATGCCATCAAGAACGAAGAGGACATCTCGGAATCTGGGAAAATCTTTTTCCGCAACCTGGCCTACACTGTCGTAGAAGATGATTTGCAGAAACTTTTTGAGGCGTATGGTCCAGTTGCGGAAATCAATTTGCCCGTGGACTCCGTGACCAGACAGATCAAAGGATTCGGGACGGTAACATTCGTCATGCCAGAGCATGCTGTACAGTCATTCTCCGAACTAGATGGGAGCACGTTCCACGGCCGTCTGTTGCATTTGATTCCCGGAAAGAGCAACAACCGTGAGGAAGAGGAAAACGAAAACGATGCAGGACTCTCGTGGAAAGAGAAGAAGGAACTGAAACTAAAGAAGGCAGCCCAACAATCGCACAATTGGAATTCGTTGTTCCTGGGCGCCAATGCTGTGGCAGACATCTTGGCGAGACAGTTCGAGACGTCTAAAGAAAACGTAAGTAGAGTTTGAGACCCCAGTGATTCGATCTAATGTTCACACACAAATCTTAGATTCTTGATTCACAAGCGGGAGGTTCCAGTGCAGCTGTGCGTTTGGCTTTGGGTGAAACCCAAATCGTCATCGAAATGAAACGTTTTCTCGAAGAGAACGATGTTTGTTTAGAAGTATTCGAGTCCCAGAACGTTAAACGGTCGAAAACAGTCATTTTGGCCAAGAATTTGCCGGCAGATACCAAAGTTTCTGACCTCCGACCGTTGTTCGAAGGATTTGGGCCGATAGCACGGTTTATTTTTCCGCCTAGCGGAGTGACGGCCCTAATTGAATTCGTGGACTCCTCCGAAGCAAGACATGCTTTCAAAAAGCTAGCTTACAGTAAGTTCAAACATGTCCCACTGTATCTGGAATGGGCTCCGGAGGGTACGTTCAAAAGTGTAGCCGAAGTCAAGCCAAAGGAAGAAGTGAAAGAGGAAGAAATTGTCGTCGAAGATGCCGTGCAAGAGAAAACGAAGAAACAAAAGAAAAAAGAAGATAAAGAGAAAAAGGAGAAGGAACGATTAGAAGAAGAAAAGCGCAAGGAGGAGGAGGAGAAGGCCTTGGCCAAACAAAAAGAAGAGGCCAATGAAGACGACGATGCGGATGATGAACCTCCGGAAGTAGACACAACCATTTTCCTAAGAAATTTGAATTTTAAGACGAGAGAAGATGCTGTCCGAAAGCATTTTAAGCACTTGGGTCCAATTCACATTGTGCAGGTGGCGATGCGGAAGGATCCTGAGAATCCAAAAAATAAAATATCCTTAGGTTATGGTTTCATACAGTTTAAGAGGAAGGAAACGTCAGAGAAGGCACTGAAGCAAATGCAATTCACACAGATCGAGGGCAATCAAGTGGAGCTGAAGCGAAGCGATAGGACCTTGAAGTGAGTAAATAGGAGAGATTTTCTTCGAGTTTAATGGAAATTATTTTTTCTTCTTTTCGTATTTTTCCAGGACTGATGAGAAATCTGCGTCAGCGCGAAAGGTCACCAAGGGAACCAAGCAAACGGGCACAAAGATCTTGGTGCGAAACATTCCCTTTCAGGCAAAGGCGAATGAAGTGCGTGACATTTTCAAGTAAGTAGATGTGTACCTTATGCATGAACAGTTGCTTAATTTATATGCACAGGGACTATGTTCCGTTTGAGCAGACAAAAATATTTAAGCTTGGGTGCAACAGTTTAGTATTTCCAAGTGAAAGCTCTCCAAGCTAGTAACACTTTTCTTGAGCAAAGTTAACAAGACTTCATTAGTAGCTTCGACTGGTTCATGTGGCGTCAAGAGCCTGAGCGTGCCTTGAAGCGCAGCAGTCAATCGAGTCTAATCTTTTACGGTCATCTATGACGTGTCTTGGCAACGCTTTCCTAGCACGAGAGAGTGTTGGACAAGTGAAGAAAAGTGAACAAATGTCTTCTTGTCCTCTACTTCGCCTCTACAACTCTAACGACGTTATTGCACAAGATATACAGTATCCGAGCATATTGCCATAAGATGTAGTGTCCGATCTAGGACACTCCATTAGCGTGAACCTTACTTACTAAGATGACGAACCTGGGTCTCAAACAGCAAACATTTCCAGTTAGCCCGGTTCTTAGCTAGTAACCTTCTGTTTCGCAGAGCTAGGACACTCCATTAGCGTTACTTAGTAAGATGACGAACCTGAGTCTTAAACAACAAACCTCTCCAATTAGCTCGATTCTTAGAGAGCTGCCTTCTATTTCGCACTCAAAGTTGGTTTGGGTACCCTTCTAACTGTGCGTTTCCTGATTAGATGTCGCTGTCAGAGGTGATGACAGAGCCAAGGTAGACAAAGTCCCTTATTAGGTCTGTTCCTTTACTTTTTCAAGTAAACCAAAGCTACGAAAAACTGCCTAATCCTGTTCCACAACACAAAAATTTGGCAAAAGAGAGAGGCCACGAGAGAGTAAATCACTTCCCCTCAACTGAGAGAGCTACGAGTTTCAGCCCAAGAAAATTCTTTGGGCAACTTTTGCAACACAGCTAGCAGCTGATCTTATGACAGTTGAGATATATGTTTCTGTCAAGCAGCCCAAACTTACGAAAAAGCGTTCCTTTACTTTTTCTTAATTTCTGTATTCTCTGAGAGAATTTATCCCCACTCCTCCAAATTTGAGAAATAACTCGAAGCTACTTGAAAAGTAAAGGAACAGACCTATTGTCTCGAAATTATAACTTTCACTGTGACGTTCTGTTCAATTGGTCGATGTAAGGTGATTTTGATTTGATCGATTTGATTTTGATCGCTTCTGTCTATACACGCCTGAACGTACCGGCGACAACTTAATGTAACTAAAAATGTTCCTCTATTTCAGAGCTTTTGGTGAAATTCGTACTCTGCGATTGCCGTTGAAAATGACTCCTGGAGAAGAATCACATCGTGGATTTGGTTTCGTTGATTTTCTCACAAAAAGCGACGCAAAGAAAGCCTTTGACGCGTTAAGTCAGAGTACCCATTTGTACGGCAGACGTTTAGTCCTCGAATGGGCGTCAACAACGGACGATGATGTTGGTCAATTACGAAAACGAACGGCACAAACCTACCAACGATCCGATGGTCCAGTGAAGAAAAGTAAAAAGGGAATCTTCGACACAGCTCAAATCAAGGATGTTGACCAAGCAGACGAAGAAGGCGATTACTAGACTTAGAAAAGTGTTCATTTCTTATTTATTTTTAAGTAAATTAAACAAACAAATTTAATTTTCAAATATGTGTTTATATTTCATTTAAATGTTCCTCTGGTTGTTTACACAATGATGAATACTATGATGCAAAAGTACAAAAAAGAAACGAAACGAAATCTCAAAATCATGCAAACGGCGTCTTCTCGCTCGAAATCTTGTTTCAAAATAAAACCGCGCATAGCTTACACGAAAAACTTAAATCAGTCCATTTTGTCAGGGGATGATGTTCATATGTATGTTTGTATATGTGTATGTATCGAGTTCAGGCGATTTTTTTATTTTTTTGATTAATTTTCTAATATCTCTCTCTATACACTTTCTACGGCTGGCATCTTTCTTGGGTTTCTTTTTAAATAAATGTGTTTATGAAAATATTTGCATTGATATTTAGTTTTATACATATTCGTCTTTTTTTTAACTTTAAAGTAGGTACTCTATGCTACCATTGGAGTTTATAGTTTGTTGAAACTTTATTTTGTTATCTATTTGCTGCTCTATATTTAGTTTGTCTTGATTAAGGTTCAATTATGAAGGCGATACGTTACAGTATAACACATGTGTTTTTGTTATTATTTATTTCTATCTTTATTGCTTGAATTGAAAAAAGAGTCTTATTGAAAGGAGGACTTTAATCAATTTATTTATTTATAGCGAGTGTACTTTGTCATTGATTCAGGGTCGTACATCGTTTGTACATCTAATGAAGGATAGAATGTAAGTGGGCATCGGTAGCTTTGAAGCTAATTTTGTATACGTACATACATATGTACTTAAACATATTTTATTAGCTGACTTGTGAAGCCATAAAGCCCCAAACTAAAGCCGAAGTGGACATGGTAAAAGAGTAAGAGTCAATGGTATGCAGAATTATTCCCAGGTTTTCTTGCCGACTGACGGTCGGGTTTCAACTTCTTTTGGAAGTTTGTTGAGGAAAGCTAAAAGGAATGCTTCCGTTAATACCCACTTTCCTGAATCCGGATGGCAGCGGAATAACTCTCCACATGGAATCAACGGTCTACAGTTCCAGATAGGCCAAATTACTTAAAGCACGTCATATATGTAAAATAGGGTTTGCTACCCTGTAATGGTCTTTAAAATCTGACTACTTCAAAAGCATTTACATGCTCTGACAAAAAAAAAATTCCTCTCGTGGCTCTGAAATATGGACTTTGTTAAGGGTGGGTGAGGTTGGACTCGGTTGTTTTGAAGAAAATATCCTTTGGAACATCTACGGCTCCATCCGAATAGAGTGAATGGAAGACAAATGGCTTGTTGTTCAGCTATAGCGTACTAACTATCAAAAATTGGAACATGTTAGTAAATTGAAATGGTTGTATCAGGAATATTGCCCGCCCAATACTTAAGTAGTGCTGAACAGCATTAATTTCTGACAATCGTGACCGGTTTGTTTGATGAGTATAGACGGATGTCGACAGACCACGGCTGTTGCTCTTCAGTCCAACCTGTGGAGTTAAGGAAGAGTAGAATGTTAGAAAGCTTTTCCCCTATAGTTCACTGAGGTTGTCGACGAAGGGTTTGCCCAACGCCCGATATTTCGCTTTGGCAAGTGCCACGCACTTGCAGAAGAAGTGTTTGACGCTTTCCTTCACGTTATGTCTTTGGAGTTACCGCAGTACGGATTAAAAGGGATGCCAAGCTTGGCTGCATGGATTCCTACTCCTCAGTGACGCGTAAAGATGGAGATAGTTTTATGTTGAATTTACTCCCACTAGACCACTACTTAAAGAGCACAGCGGGAACAGCAGCACTCAAGCTAAGAGAGTAAGGTTCATGGACGCACAGCTCCTACGGTCCCGGGTCCATACTTGATCTATACGAACATCTTGATCTCGAAAGGAAAACGGACTATATCACACCATATATAGACTTCGGCAAAAATTACTTCACCCTTATACCCAGCAGACAAGATTGGGAAGCCAACACCCTAAGGGAAGAACAAGCTATCCTAATCTACACTGATGGTTCTAAGATGGCGAAAGGTACTGGAACAGGGTTGTACAGTAGTTCGCAAAATAAAAATGATTCATACAGACGCCCAGACGACTGTAGTGTTTTCCAAGCTGAAATGTTCGCCATTGATAGAGCAGCAAGAACAATTGATGCTAGGAGACTGAGCCCAACTAGGATAACCATCCTCGACGACAGTCAAGCAGCTATCAAGGCTTTAGATAATGCTAACACCAAATCGAAAACGCTGTTCGCCTGTTGTGAAATCGTAAACAAAATAGGCGTAATCCACGAGGTCAACATCTGCTGGGTCCCCGGACACAGCGACATCGAGAGTAACAAGAAAGCAGGCAAACTGGCCCGGCATGGATCAGCTTTAGAAAGTGAGCACATCTACACATCGATAAACATTCCTATCGGTGTGTTGAAAGGTAACGTCGACCATAAGATGAGAGAGCTAATCAACACCTCTTGGTCCGCCAGAGGCGACTGCATTATATCCCACAGCTCATAGCAGAGAATAGACCAGAACAAAACAAAATATCTCCAGGTTATGAATAAAAAAGATACACGCATCTTAACAGGTGTACTGACGGGACATTGGCACAGAACAGGCTGTTTGGAGAACTGGGTAACCAAACAGATGTACCAATAACAAACATACTCCACTGTTGACCCACTAGTATGGTTTCGTGGACCACAACACAAAGGGGAACACAATGGGCCAGTAGGCCCCCGTGGACGTTCAGTCATTAGACTTGGTACTTCCTCCATAACCTAACCTAACCTAACCTACTTTGGCCATGTCTTTCTGGATTGGGACATGTAGAGCGGGCACTCCGTCCCGGAGTCTTCGCATACAACCAAAACGGCGACGAAAATTGGATATCTCAACAATTTTTGTGTAGCAAAACCGGACCATGCTAGAAAAAAGAAGGATGTGGCTGCCTGTGTCTGAAGAAGTTGCATAACATTTATTAGGCAAACAATACCCGAACTTTTCAACAACCATTTTGGCACTAAATTTTGTAACAGGTTTTCATCGCTTCTATGTTTAGAACTCAGCTTCAAAAACCAAATGTTGTGTAGCCACACAAATCAAATCGAAACCTGGATCAATGGCAAAGTGTGAACAATTGGCGATTAGTTAATGATTATACTTCACCCAATCTTAGAGAGCAAACGAAACAAAATTAGAAAACAAAACAAATGCCATACTATGTATTTAAATAAAAAGCACATTATTATTTTGTTTTTAATCAAAATTAAAATTAATCATTATGTTTTGTGTATA
This sequence comes from Matsumyia berberina, assembly GCA_917880715.2. NCBI lineage: Eukaryota > Metazoa > Arthropoda > Insecta > Diptera > Syrphidae > Matsumyia > Matsumyia berberina. The sequence goes on along the minus strand of OU862871.1, from coordinate 130,274,781 downwards.
TATAAAGCATTCTTAAATTATAACGTAATCAATAATAAATACAAAAAATAAAACGTAATTCCTATTAATCGTTAGAAAATCTCTAAAACATAAGAATATACAAGATGTAACCAATAGTTGTCGATTCTCCACAAATAATTCTTTTCCTTTCTAAATTAAAACCACAAAATATACATATGTCTTGTGTTTGAGTGTGTTTGTTTAGTGGAACTCTATTAAAAGTGCATTATCGTTTGTAGTGATTATTTTTTTGGGTTGCCCTTGTCTTTACATAGTATTTTCATTGGAGAACTTTTTTTGGAGAACCAAACGCAAGTGGTAAATGAAAAACTGTTTTGTTATTTACAACGGAAGGCGCGGGACCTTTAAACTACTTGGGGAACACAACTGCTGATAGGCAAGCACTCGCTGCAATTGTAAACACTAGTCCTTTTTGAGGCGCGCTTGCAGGAAGCAGTAGAGGATTCCAGCTTGGGCCATCACATCGACGGTACTGGAAGCGAGCACATCTTTTTGCTTAATTTGTGTTTGACCGGGTCGCAGTAGGGTGGGTCCAAACACCATAGCCAGGTTGTGGAGAGACATTTTATTATCGGTCTCTTGCCGGTTTACTCTGTGAAAGTGGAATAACGTTAGAGTCAAGTGGATGAATCACTTAAGCATTGGTATCACCTAATTAAATGATCTAGAATATGATTAATGGAAGCTTTATTTGCTGCTGGTAGTTTCTCGTAGATCGACATCAGTTCCTTGATGCGGGCTGTTTCATTGTTGTTGCTAAACAGATTGAATGTCTCAAATAGTTCGGGGTACAGCAAGTCGGTAAACAGTGCTTCGGGAAGTTCTCGTAAGTACGATTTGAGGATACCAGTCACCGAGTGGATGTCTACGTCTTTTAGGAGTTGTTCAGCCTCATAAGCATCTGACAAAAAAAAAAATTGTATTAACAGGGCACTATGAAGCATTTAAGGAAAGACTAACTTGTTTCAAACGACTTCTTTAGCTTGGCCAAGTCCGACGCTGATCCACTAACTCTGTAAATGCCCACTTCAGTCATACCGCGGCGTTCCACTTCACGGACGCAGGCGCTTATGATGAACGGAATGTCGCGTTTCTCACGTCTGAAATTAGAAATTGATTTTACCACCCAATTCGACACCGGTTGTCTATAACTCACTTCAATATCTGACTCATTTTGGCACCAAACAAAGCACCAGGCTTCGATGTCGGCACTCGCCTCAGTGTCACTTCGCCTGGCACGAATCGTAACGCAGTGTTCAACGTGATTGTATCACTCAGCTTTATCACCTTATTCAGTGGTGACTCTTGCAGCCATGTGCGACTCAACTGAAAAGAAAAATCAAATCATGTCACAATCAAGGACTTAAAGTTCTACGAGAGTTACCTTTAAAATATGCTTCGCTCTTAGCAAAGGCCTATCGTGTGACTCGTACAACAAAATTCGCACATTCTGACTTCCCTCCAGTTCGAGAACAAAACTTTCATTCCATAGGGGACACGTACTCCTACAAACCATCTTGGTTGTTGCCTTGCGGAAATAATGCCCATATGAATCCACTTCAATGCAGATATACAGATCAGCGGGATGCTCCAAGCCCGTCAGTCCTTGAACAGTCATATGTAAATCTCCCACCAGCAAACTTTCGTCATTGTTGTTCCGCAACAGATAGGAACCCATTTCAGCCTTCATTCCCTTCTGCATGGCCAGGATATATGCATGCACATCGAGTGCGTTGATTGCATTCGCTCCGGGAATGTTGCACAATTGCTAGAAACACACACATTATTAGTTAGTTATTATTCACAGCGCAAAATTAGTGACAAGTTCCTTACAACCTGCAACGAAATGATCGACTCGATCCATTGCGTCCGTTCAAAGTCTGAACTCAGGAAGAAAGTCATCGTCTTATTGGTGGCCTTATTGCCTATCCTAAACACTAAATTGGGGGAGGCCAGCACCAGCTGGGACTCGAGATCGGCTAGCTTACGGCGGTACTTATCCCCAGACCGCAGTCCGTTCGCTCTGGATTTCCTGTCGTCCTTCTCCTCCAATAGAATTTGATCACGCACCGTGCACGCCTGCGTCTTTAGCTGCAATATATTTGCCGGTGAAGATTCCTTGAAATCAGTGGAGGCATCCTCTTCAAAAATTATGACATCCTTTAGCGCGATAAACCACTTCAACTCATATTCGAGCCGATCACGACCAGAGCCTTTGTGTTTGGCACATGCGATCACGTCGTTGAAGAGGAACAAATGTCTCAGCTTTCTATGGCCATCGACAAGCTCCACAATGAAGGTATTCTTCACCATCCTTCGGAGGTTCTTATTCGATGGCAGTCGTTGGTTCACTACATTAAACTGCTTCAAGAAAGCATGAATTGTTTTCTGTGCCTGCCGCAGCGACTGGTGATCTGGATGATTCGGTGGAGTCTCATTAAGAAGATCGTTAAAAACCAACGCATTGATTTGAACGCGTGCCACTGGCTTATGCAGAAGATCCTCAAGCGTCATTTCACTAAAATTCAAAACGATCTTCGAAACGATTTTCTTGAACTGAGGATTATTGGCACTGCATTTCTTAACCGTCTCAATGGCTTGTCCATAGTTATGAAGGAATGCACTGTACAAGTTGAACATGTCTGCCAAACGTTTGAAGGCATCCCCCACCAACACATCACCACCCTCATTGCGGACGATTGTGCGCAGATCATTCAAAAACTCTGTATGCACAGCATGTAGTTCGTCGATCTTGAAAAAGATCGTATTCTCTTCGTCCTCTCGTATCACAGGCTGAGATGTTCCTTGCGTTGCGTGGATTGCTTTTTTATACTGAAAACCAAAATGCATTCTAAACACAATTCTTTAGCTTAAGATCAGAATCCCTTTACCTGTATCATCGTGTTCAAGCACTCGACGTAGATCTTCTCACTTTCAATAATACTGTTAAGAATCGAACGGATCTTATTGCCACGCGCACTGCCGGAAGCCTGAAATTTTGATAAACAAATTAGTCTCCCAACACACGACAAAACCACCCCACAAAGACCGCGCACCAGTCCAAAACAGTCCAAAATCAAAAAGCGATTAAAAAAAAGACAAGAGAATATAATGAAGATATGTAATAAAATGTTGAATGGCAAACGACCCATGAAATTAAATTTAAAAAAACAAAATGATGGGAGAGGTATAAACTTGCAAATAGCAGGCATTCAAATGAGCTAGAGCTATGGATATACATATTCACAAAAGAGAACGAAATTCCAAAAAACCATTCTATGCTGGCCACAATAACAACAAACGCATTCTGTACAATTAAAGGGACATAATTTTGCTTTATTTTTGTTTTAAACGCATGAAGGTTTTTAAGTACTCACGAGTAATGCCGAAACTAAACTCTGTACGAAAAATAAGAAAAATAAAACAGAATTATTTATTTTGCAAATTTTAAAGGCGCTAAATATATATTTCTCAATATCAATTCAAGGTCTACCTCTAGCTTAACTTTCTTCTAACTATTTGCAGCATGCGGTAACAATCACGTCGTTGACAGATGGATTGAGAAAACTTCACATTTCGTAAGTAGTTATAGGAAATCAATTGACAGATCCAAAAAGAAACTCTGCAACACTAAAGAGGTTACTGCGACTAAACTTAAAACGCTTGCCGCTCCGTCGAGCTTGATTAGACAAGTTTAATACTACCAGCAGTTTTCGCATCACAGAGTACAGCCCAACATCTTGTAGTCAGACCTATGTAATCGCATGTCTATCCACACAAGATGGGTATTACCAAAAAACCGAATGCCGACACTGCCTAGAGAAAGACGAAATAGCGGAACACAAGCTACGTCAGAGTGTAGCTCTCAGTTACATTAGGAGGCGGGTTTTCGTCAAGGACAGTCCTATCCCTGATGACATCAGAAACGCTTTGGCAAGCGATATCCTCAACATCATTAGAACCATTGATGACCCCCTTGTCTAATCGGCCCTCGGCACAATAGATCTTCGAGGTCGCAGTGCAACCTGCTTAGGAAGCAGAGCCAACTATGTAATACAAAAAAAATACTCGCATCTCACCGTGGTAGCTAGGTATGTAGAGAATCCTCAGATTCATCCGGTCAAGTCAAGATAAACCGTCAGTTTGCCATTTCCCTCGCTCAAGATCTGCCTAAAATTGGGTGAACAACTGTGGCTTGAGCGTTACTCCTGAAAAAATTGATATGGAATTCTTCACTAGAGGCTACAAGGTAGGGACTTCCGAGACCCGATTTTATCCCTTGACACCCCTGTCAAGCTGAACCTGAAAACCGCAGTAAAATATCTAGAGGTCATCCTGGACAATATGTTAACTTGGAAAAGGTTAGGTTAGGTTAGGTTGAAGTGGCTGCCAGCTAAAGCCAACACACTTAGACCCATGAGGGGCAGTTGTGATACCACAAGTATCTCGGAAAGATCGCCTGCCTACTCATTGACCCACTTAGAGCTTCTTATAAAGCGTAGGAGGCTTCTAACATCGATATTTATTAGATCGCCTAAGGTTGTATAGCAAAAGGCTCCTAAGTCGAGTTTTCTTTTCCAGGAGCTGCCTGGACAGGTGCAAAGAAGATGGAGAGTAGTCTCCTCCTTCACCTCCTCGTCCATACAGCTTCTGCAGAAATCGTTTGGAGAAGAAATCTAGAAAACAGAATCACAAAAGTCAAAAGGGCTTATTGGATATGTTTTAGGGTTTTAACAAGACAAGACAAGACAATGATCACTGGATCGAGGTTGTCGGGGGATAGTTTGCTAACGCATGTTGACTAGCTCTAGCTAGAGTCTTATACACTCCGCCGACTTCTTTCAAAACATCTCGAAAGCAGACTACTTTTTCCTTTTGACTACGTCCCGAGTTGAGTTCGATGGATTTAATGGAGCGAAACATGTCCTTAAGCAGATCTCAGTGTCATTCATTCAATCATTTTCAATTGCCCGCATACCCACTATAAGGGTCGCGGGGTTAGGGTGCTAAAGTGGACTCTTCATATCTCCCGATCTTCCGCCATCGACTCTAATTCATCAGGGGCTATCCCCATAGATGAGATTTCAGACTTGGTCTAACCATCTCATCCTAGGCCTATCTGTTTTAGATGTTCAGGGAAATAGGGTACACGCCCCTTAAACAGTCCTAACTTACTTCTAACCTGTTTGCTTTAGGTTGAGGGAATTCCTGAACTTTTTCTGAATAATTAATATTTTCCTAAACCCTGCAAACAACCGAAATGTTAGTGCAAGTCGTGTTCTTTTCCTTTAAAGTGTCCGTGCACAGTTTAAGTGCATAACTATGTATGTCTAGCATCGTTAGAATTACAAACAAGTGCCGCAACGGATATTGGTGCTAATGTATTCATGTTTATGTCTTGCATCCTACATTTTTCAAAGTTATGCACATGTAGCAACAACCGAATTAACTATTACACCCATATACGACTAGATCGCTCACCTTTCTTAAAGCACTTGGAGTCTGTGAGGTTTGCTCATCATGCGATACCGTACGCATTAATGGTGGCCCATCCACTTCACCGTCGCTATCCAATGAACTCGATCGTGTCTCATTGCTCTGGCTGTGGAAGTAGAAATGCATATTAGTATAGAGAACAGACAGGCTATCGATTAATCAACGATAAATTAGATTAATAGAATCCCATATGCATATGGAGGTACATATACTTACTGCAAGAAGTAGTCAATGTTAACATAGTTTGAAGTACGGCCAGGAGATTCTGGTTCGACAACACTCGTCTGACTGCTCATGAGGCTGCGAATAGACGAGGAATGATGGTGTGGACGGGGGTGATACAGGTTGCCTAATGGTAGTGTGCTTCCGGATGTTGATAAATCATCGCGACTTGATGTTGACACACTTCCTCCGGGTTTTATATACACGTATTCACCATCGCCATTATCCATTGGTACTGTGTCATAATATGGCTCGTTGTCGAGGTTCTGACACGCTTTGGTGCTATCTGAGCTGAGGGAAGAGATCGATTCGTAGCTTTTTATCTGTTAAAAAAGAGAAAGAGAGAGCATGAGTACATTTATCAATTTTTCAACCGCAAATTATGGAAAGGGTTTGCTAAATGGAATTTTGTATCGCCGAAGAGCGTCTATAACACCAAGGAATACGAAACCAATTCGTCCTCTGGCCTACATGCATCCATGACAGTTTGTCTCATTGTTTGTAGAATAAACTTCAAACGTGCGATGCAATTACGAGGCAAACTATTCTGTGTCAATCATTGCTGAACAGAAGGGAAGGCAGGCTTCTTTACCAATAAACAATCACATGGTAAATAATTAAAATCCACTCTTATTCATTTTTAATCATTTACTGTGAGTTATTGTCGGTCTCATTTGACCTCAGGCGAAAGCAAGTCCTTCATTAACGCGTTCAAGTCAACCGTACTGACCCAAATGAATAATTGCGCGCAGCATTCCACTCTTTAGCCTACATTCACCTCGACGAGTGTGAAATGACACGCAGCTGAACACGAATAATAGCGCAAAAAGAACACTACAATCAATTTTAAATGCATGCTGCTCCCATTTCATCGTTGGGGTGTGTTTACCCCATACGCCCAACAACATAAACACAATAACGCCAGCTACACTCGGTGATGGACACTTATTCCGGCTATTATTAAAAAAGTCTCAAAATGTGTACTCACGATTTCGGATATATTGCCCTGTGATGCCAACGACTCCTTCGACCCGACACTCTGCAGACTGGTCTCTAGGAAACCTCCACCGCCGCTTCGTCCATTGCTGCCATCAGTCAATTTCATTTTCTCCAAACTTCCAGTATTCGGGGATGCACTCTCTCCTCCAACGCCGCCATTCCCATACCGTGCACTACTGAACTTGCTCAAACTTCCAGTAGGGGAGGCGCCCACTCCTCCTCCGCCCGTACTTGCTTTTCCCAAACTCCCCGTTGGGCTGTGATTCAACTTCGTCATACCGTCTCCACTGCGTTTTGCCTTCTCCAGACTCTCGGTTTTTGCAATTTTTCGTCCGAACTCCTCGACCAAATCAGATGCTTTTAGGGCCATTCCTAATTTACCCACCTCGGGGGTGGTCTTTCGATTGCAGGCGAATGCTTTAGCTTCCAACGAGTCAGACGACTTCTGTCGTAAAATATCCGATGGCTTGACATTGCGCTCCAGCGAGCTGGAGGGACTGTTATTATTTGACAAGGAACCACCACTACTCACGCCACTGCTATTTGAAGTTACACCAGTGTGACTGGTCCCTCTCTCATAGAGAACATTTCCTGCAGTAGACATGTCACGTTTTGGCGACGAGGATAGTTGGATATTGCCTCCTGGAACTGTCGGTGGCTCCACACGTCGTATATACTTCGGCGGCGGTCTGTTAAATAGAAAACAAAGGAATTATTGCAGCGAAATAAGTGAGAAGTAAGTGTTTTGTTCAAAAGTTGTTCTATCGGGTCTCTGTGAGTCTGATGGTTATCTGATTGCAGATTCTGTCATGGCACTATGGTCTGGGTTTCGCTTCATTCATTCAATTAACAACAGTATTCATGTGTTGGGTGGAGAAAAAAAATTGCACGAGGCAAAGATGCCAGAGGAGGGCACAGACCATCGATAAAAAGGTCACAAATACAATTAACATTTGCTGACATGTGAATTATACACTCGGTCCCGGCCGCCTTCGATGATTGCGTGCGGCAATTAATGTGACTCCATGAAAGGGGGTATCGTTTCATATCAAGATCATGAAATCTGTTTCTTTTATGCCATTGTTGTGATTCCCTTGAGCTCGAGGCACATTAAACTTGCTTTGTGATACTGTGTATCATTTGTAAGAATAGGAGTCCTGAAGGAAAAACAGAAGGTGAGTTTACAAATTTATGATCCAAAGAGGGCGAAATCTGAGTTCTTACTATGGAGTCATCGCAGGAACAGTAATGACATCGGTACTGTACTCGAGTGATTGTTAGTCCTGTTCGCATCGACCAAGACCTGGTTAGCAAGATGAAGAAAGATAGGACAGATAGAGCGAATCTAAGCCTTGTTGCGTTTGATTCAATGCACTAAGTTTGTGCCTGAGCGTGACACTAGAGCCTTGAGGGCTAGTGGGCACAACTTGAGGTCTTAATCCCAGAATTCACATTGGTTGTACATTTCGATAGGTAGACCCATACGAGCATATGAGGCCGTAGTTTGATAGCCAAAAGTTCTTGAACAAACAACGGCAATGAAGTTTGAGAGGCTGTCATCGGGCTGTCATAGGGCTCTCACCTTTGCATATCTTATTAGAAAGACCGCTGCTCGTTAAGTTATAAGCTGCAACTAGAATACAGCACAAATCAGATAATCTTGTGGGACACAAGGAAGGTTTCGAAAGGTTATTTGAGGTAGAAATATTAGACCATGTTGATTGGTTTAATGGAGAACCTTTATTGGATCCAAGAAGTCTAGTATGGTTCACTGACGAATCACAAATAGAATCTCAAGTTGAAGCTGGCATCTTTGTGCCCAACAATAAAGTCTCGGTACAAGTGGGCATCCGCCCCAGAGTGTTTCAGGTTGAAATCCACGTTATTGAGATCTGCGCTAGGATAGTCAGGTAGCGCTTAAAGCACAGACGGCCCACTTCGTGGAATCTATGTAGGTCAATCAAGTGGTGCTATGATGCCTTACCACCACTTGACAGGCACAATAAGGTCAAACTTGGTTGTGTGCCTAGCCAGTGGCCAATGAATCCGATGAGCTCATGTTGCGTGTAAAGAATACTTAGTCCTTCGGGAAAGGTCCTCGCAATCTTCGATTTTACATCATAGGGAAAAGCTGCTTTTATGGAGAGGATGCGGTGGCGAGAAATTCATGAGGATCGAACTCATTTTCTCTGTCGCAGTCCAAGTCTCTGTCACACAGGGGACAGAACCCTGGGATACCCTTTTTCCATGACATTGAAGAACTGTCTGTGCTATTGAGCATGATAAATGCAAGAACGACCGGTCGAATTCTATTGGGACATAGGGCGTTCTGAAGAAATTTGCCAAGGGGCTTAAAAAGTCTTTTAACTAAATAAGAGGAAGAGAAATGGCGTACAAGAGGAACAAACATCATCTGCTGGGTTCAAATTTTGATTCAGCGCCTTCAGCCTTTCGCTCTAAGTACACAAATTTCTATTCTCCAATCCTCCTTTCCAAATAGTATCGAAACTCTGGTTGTGCACGTAAGTGATCCACCACCACCCTTGTCAATAATGTGAACAACCAACAGACATTGAGTAAGAGACGATGCCTCTCTGGTGATGTCTTCACTTTTCCAGCTGTTTTCATGTGGAAGTGCTCCCTCACCCGTTCGTCTTCCTCTTCATCTTTATAAATCAAGGAAAAATCAATAAGCACCACTCGTATACTTACTCATAGATTGGTGTGCACCATGAAATAAAAAAAAAAATACAAATACTCGTCTCTACCAAGTCAATGACTGACTTGAGGAGGGGAACACCAAGCACTGCACCCTCCTCTCCACCTCCCCGCTGTCGTGATGTGAAACGATGTTCATGTCGAATGTTTAACTTTAACAAAATATAAAATAAAAATTGCCCACCGCCATCAGCTCACTCCACAATAGACTTAGAGACCCCCATAACCCAGGCGGCCAGTGAAACCAATGAAACACGACACCCCATCGTATCCAATTTCGCCAAAGTGAACACCCAGTAGTTTGCCTATACTTGCTGATAGTTGCAAAAATGTCTGATGTTAGTCATTATATAATAAAAAAAAAAAAACAAGATTAGCAAGCAGGCAGTTGAATAGGGCGATGGTTGCAGTGAATTCTAATATAATCGGTGTGGGGCACGGACCCAGCGGATGTCGGACGCAGGAAGAGAAACATTTACGAACGTTTTTTTTTTTTTCGCTTTTGCTGGGTGCTCGCGATTTTTCTTCTTTTTGGTTTGCATCCCAAAGTGTGAGGTTCGCATCAGTGCAGGAGCAAGCACTCCAGATGAATCAAATTAAGGGCAAGCAATTTAATTAAGGAGGAAATTTGTTTTGATAGTTACGTGATTGCTGTTGGACAGGCGGATTAACCCTGGTTTGGATTTTCAAACCAGATCCAGAGAGTTTTGTAATGTGCCCTGGAAATTACTTTTACAAAGCAAAAAAATCCTCATTTTGCTGTAGAAAGGACCGTGTAATCGGGAATGTTTAAGTGGGCACCGAATTCAAAAGCCGGAGATGTAATTTGGACTTAATGGGAGAAGTAAATCAATTTATAACCGGAGTGGCAGGCGGTTAAAAGAGCACGAGTAGCTTTTACATTAAAATTTTAAAAGGTCTGCGCAGTGCTTAGGTGGCGTAATAAAATGCTTTGAGGGCAAGTGGTAGTCGTTTCATCACTGTAGACCTCATAGGTCGCAGTGCGCGTTAACAGAATACTCCTTTCAAGCATGGAAGCAACATTTTTGAATCAAACTGGAAAAATAAGGCAAACAGCTTATCGGGTTCATAATAAGGTTTAAGTTTGATGTTGATTCAGCGCCATTACAACACAACATCGACTGAGTCAATGTTATTGCTCTAGGAATTGGGTGTCATCGCGGGACACTGTTTGAGAGGTGTATAAGCAAACGAACTCAGCCTCTTATCGAGCGATTTTGCAGAAGGAGGAAGGGAGAGAGCCTGATCCTCACGAAAGGAGACCCTCTGAACTGCGCCAACTACCTACAGAGGCGTCAGTCTTCTTAACATCGCCTACAAGATCTTATCTGCCGTGTCGTGTGAGCGCCTGAAGCCATTCATCAACAACCTGGTCGGTTTACATCAGTTTGGCTTCATATGAGGCCAGGAAAGACCACAATCGGCCAAATATTCGGCAGATCTTGGAGAAAACCCAGGAACTTCAAATCGATAGACGAGCTATACAGAGTCATGTCTAGTTTTGGCATCCCTGCCGAACTCGTCCGTTTTTGGACGATAACGATGGAGAAGGCACGCTGCTCCATCGAGGTCGGTCAATACCTCACCGAGACCTTTGATGTCAATAAAGGTTTCTGACAAGGCGACGCGCTGTCATGCGACTTTTTCAACATCGTTCTTGAAAGAATAGTTTAAAACTCACGCGCTGACACCAGAGGCACAATCTTTCAAAAGTTCATCAAATTCCTCGCACACGCCGCCGATATTGACATAATCGGAAGAACGCGTGATGTCACTGGCGTTCGTGAGTATTGAGACGGAGGCGGCGAAGATGGGTTTAGCGGGCAAGACAAAGTATATGCTGTCAACCAGAAAGCACACCCAACGCCGACGTCTCGGACAGAACGTCACAGTAGAGAGTTATGAGTTTGAGGTTGTTAAGGACTTTGTCTACCCAGGCTCCGCTAGCAATTCACACAACGACACCAGCGCTGACATCAAACGAAGAATAATGCTTGCCAATCGCTGTTTCTTTGGGCTAAGACGGCAATTGAGTAGCAAAGCCCTCCCTCGAACAACTAGAGTGCCATGACGGCGCAGAGGCATGCACTCTGTCAAAAGCGGATGAGGTTGCTCTTGCCTTTTTCAAGAGGAAAATTCTTCAGGTGATTTTCGGTCCCGTCTGAGTGGTGAGTGGAGGAGGAGATATAACAACGAACTGTACGGGCTGTACAGCGACACCGGCTTAGCCAGAAGAGTGAAGGTCCAACGACTAAGGTGGCTGGGTCATGTAGAGCGGATGGACACCAATGATCCGGCACGGAAAATCTTCGAATCCACATCCGAGAGACGGTGCAGTAGAGCAAGACCGAGACTCAGGTGGCGCACGCAAGTGGAAGGTGACCTCAACCAACTTGGTGTGCGAAACTGAAGGCAGGTGGCTAAAGAGCTGTCTGGAGACGCTTGTTGGCTGAGGCCCAGGTCCACCCTGGACTGTAGCGCCACATTAAGTTAGTAAGTAAAGAAGGGACAGAAGGTCCTAACTTCTTTCTGAATGCTTCATGCTACACACAATGATCCTTCTTCTAGTCCAAGGAATCTAACATAATTCTTGTATATCTTGTTACGTCGCATCTATCTAGTTCTACCTACTTAGGTGACGCTATGGGTCAGGGTGACTCGGGCTTCAACCATGTTGTGCGTTTTACATTTTTCACACGAATGGAAGGGAACTACAATAACGGTGCCGCAAAATATTCCGCAGGGTATTGCATATCGCGTAGGCGTCTAAAGCACTAGCCACCACAATCTCGACGCCCTTGAGGCAGATTTTGGCCAAGAACGACAGCAAGTTCTACCGTCTTACATTCATGAACTGATCTTGCTGATAATGATGTAGTTTTCGGTCTGTAATCCTTATGTATTCCCTCTCTATTTATGGTAGTTAGGTAGGTAGGTACCTACCATAGTTTGCTTAATGATTTTAACTGAAGCAAAGACAAAGAAGGAAAGAAATCTTGGGGTAATACTGCGGGAATTTTCCTTCTTATTGTCGCCGAAGCCTGCTAAGATATCACAGAAGTAAATAATTTTTAAACAGTTGAAGGTCCAACAACTCCTACTGCCTAAGAATTCAAAAACCTGTTGCGGATAACAATATTTCCCAAGAAGCGAAGGGAAGAAGATTAATTTCAAAATGTCAATATGCATCAGTCTACCCATCATTCTCTTAGCCTTTATGCACCATCGACCAAATCTTGGTCAAAACTTTTCCAAGGCTGACAATGGAAAGTGCATTCTATTCGAGTTTTATAGGTTGCTAATGACCCCTCTGAGATCGTGTGTTGTCTTGTCGAACATTCACTCATATTTCCATACTTTGGTCACAAATTTATCTCCAAATGAGCGTCTTAACCAAACGACTTTGGCGTATTCAATTCGAGGTTGCAAAACCGCCATTCACCTCATTTCACTACATGACATTTCTCGACACAAATTTCGATGTGATAATGATAAAAGTAATTTTCTGTTGTTTTTTGGTTGAAAGTCTTTAAAAACCTGTTCACGCCTCTGCTGGCTAATGATCTATTTTCGTGACAAATTTTAATAGCCACCTCAGTCGACCGTATTGGACACATTTTGTAACTTGTACTTGATCGCAGTTGAGTTTTGCTGAGTCTATGACCTTGAGACCGGTTCGGCCGGCTAAAAAGAAAGCCGCACGCATTGTTTCATGATTTACATAACCGTAGACAGACAAGTGGCTTAAGTCTGCCTGTGTCGTTTGGCATTCCAATTGAAATGTTGGAAATATGAAGAAATTCAAGTTCCTTTCTTTCTGGCTCTGACAAACCGGTGCCTGCTGATGATGCATGATGGCCTATTGTTATTGTTTAGAAGAATGTTGGCAAATAAGTAGTGATCGCAAATGTTTAAGCAGAGTTCGATGGACCAGGTCTAGAGATTAAATCGATTTCAAGGCATATTTAGCGAGGGATACCACAAGGAGGCGCGCTTTTCCCTCTACTTTTCATCGAACTGCTCCTAATCATTGGGGATCGAAAGATGCTGTTTTCTCTGCTTTATATCTACAAAAACTTAGCATCAGTCTAATCATCTACACGCAAACATATCTACTTTCAGTAATATGATTTCAAAGAAGCTTGGGGGGACTGTTGTGACTTGAACGTCAGCCACACGAAAACAGAAATAGTGTCATCCATTACAAAAAATAAAATTCTTTACTTCGCCCGATTTAAGCAAACGGCTACAATTGTTAGAGCTCGTCAAAGCTCTTTTTGTTCGAGTTTCCCTTAATCTTTCAAGAGGTCTTATCTTACCAGCTAAGCTACACGATGACAGTTACTCAATTAAAGACCAGTGGCACCGCTGCCATGACATCACCACAGTTGCGTCGGATGTGATTGGTTCCTCTCTCAAGAGTTGTAAGAGAGGAAGAATAGGAACTAACACCGGTTTACAGAAGAAAGAAAAAGGAGCTTGAAAAGGTCCCAACTGAGGAAATAGAGTTATGTTGTTGCTGGAATGAGGTTTGGAAGTTTTACCTAAAGGTGAAGAGAATGTGTGGCGGCTGTGGCTCAGTGATTAGTACATTGAACTTCTGTGCGAACTGCGTAGGTTCTAGCTCCAGCAATATCTACCCAGCGGCAACGCCCCCCGTCGGACAATGACAAACCTCCGAGAGTGTAATTTTTCATGAAGAAGTTCCTTAATTCGAAGTTCCGGGACGGCAATAAATTGAAGGGGCCCCTAAGTTGTAGCGGAAAATGTAAAATAAACATGCGAAGAACTTTGTCTGTCAAACCAGCTATTTATTTTTGATGCCATATTAGAAGAAACCCTAAGTCATGGGTTTGACCTGCACAAGCGAAAAAAAGCTTCACCCATCATCGGCTACAAAACCGAAAGCAGCTAGCTAACCATCAAGCTGTCTGAAAACGATTGAAGCATAGTGCCATCCTGGACTTTAGCGGTATCAAAAGTAAATATGAGGGCTATATGTACAAATAAGCTTCCTTGTAGGGATGACGATGATGTCCCAGAGGGGTTGTGATACGTAATACGCGAGCAAATGAAAATCAATCGCCTTATCAAAGAAACACTGCAAAGTTACGAGGTGAATCAACATCGTCATTCCGAAACTGTGGAGCCACGGGTTTAGATTCCACAAATTTAATACTCCTTCTCATAGCCCACTACTTGTAACTGATTTCTTTACCAAAAAATTATTCAACACTTGAACAAAATAAATTAAAATTCCTTTTCCCAACGATAAAGAGTTTAAATTACCACACAAGCGATAATTTATATTTATTTCATTCGTGAGTGATTTAGTTCATTTCATGTGTTAACACATGCCAGTAAGCGTGAGGTTTTGAGACACCCCGACACCACCCTAGTTCGAAATAAACAAAAACAACCCATACTTTCTTGTTCTCGTTTCATCGCTGCCCTGATGCGCTACCGGCTTAGCCCACCCGGCAACAACTAGACAAGTTTTCAACATTCCAGTCTGCTTAGGTTCAATTAAATTTTAATGAGACTCTCCCGACACCATCAGCCACTCCGACACAAAGCGATTGCAAGTGATTAAAATTTTACAGTCTACTGCAGCTGTGCGCACTTTTCCAGGAAAGCACTCGAAAAAGGGAGAAAACAGAGTCCTATCTCTTGCCAAAAAGGTTAGTAGCACACAAAACATTTTGCCTTTCCCCTGGCATGCGTTCCGAAAAGTTTACAGCGTACGGTGATGACAACAGCAACGACAACGAGCTCATTGACCAATGAAGTGAAATAGATAGACCGGTTCAGTTGCAAGGAGATAAAGTGGCGTGCTCCCAAAATCTAAGCCGGCCACACCTAACTCCACGCAGGCAAATATGATACATAAGTAGGCCACCAACATCATTGAGGGGTGAGTCTAACCGGTCTCACTGGGCTGCGGACTTTGGTGCGTTCACAAGCCGCGTGATACATTTCCACGAATCGGTTCTAAATTTAAACGCATTACGTGCGCCGCGGGTTTAGGCTTTTATCAACAACGAATCGAGGCGGGCTTTCTTGGTGGGTGAGTGATTCACTTTGAGTCAACTTGCAAGACTGAGTGGCTGTGGAAGTGGTCCATACGCTGTACGAATGAATCTGCCGCGCACAATAATGCATCACATGTCTGATAACGTTGCCCCCACCGTACGATGACTTCTTGTTCCACTTTCTTGAGTATTCGTCGTACCACAACCGAACGAATATTCGTTTTCATATTTTCCTCCCGAACGCAGTGAAGTGGTTGCATAAATGAGAAAACTTTTTTTTTTTTTTAGAATATCCGACCCAAGACCTGATGTGAGTGTGATAATCCAAGAGGTGGAGGGAACTCTGTATTATGGCGCGTAGCACCATGCATCTAGCGCACATACATACATAGACGGGTGCACTTTCAGCAAAAGTTTCGTTAGACATTTTGGGACAGGGCAACTACTGTGGGGGAATTGAGTTGTCTCCATTACGGGGAGTAATTTCTCAAGTCATGTTTTCGGTGAAAGTAATAGTAATAGTAATGGAAATTGTATTCCACTTATCGATTTAAGATTAGTGGGAAGTTTTCTGTATCCCTCTGGCGGAGTTGACTGCTAATCGCAAAAACTTTAGTTGACACTTTGACAGACAGACGAACGCAATTGTGCAAGGCACAACTGGAAGTTTTTGACGTTTCTTTAATTAGTTTGTGGATCTGGAAATAATATAAAGTTTAGACAGGGTGATGTGTTTTCGTGCAATTCTCGTAAACTGCTGGTCGTAAATACGCGATGGAAATGTCAACCAATTGAGACTGGTTTTGGAATTAGTAAACTCGCCTATAGGTAGGCCCAAAATGTTCAATAAAATTTGGACACATAATATAGAATCGTTTGCACGTTAATTTGGAGCAAGGACCCTCAAAATGTTGTTCGAAACAGACATTCTAACAAGACAAGGAATAGTAACAGCCTTCATAGGCTGCAAAGAAGAGAAGAATTATTTCATGTAGATTCTTTCCCCAAAGGGATCTGTGGAGGACTGCTCCCGGTTACTTTTGGAATCCAAACAAAGCTGATGGAGAAGCGACTTACTAGGAACCCGGATTCAACTCGTACTTCCTCTTTTTCCCTGCATCTTCCACCGTAGTCATTGTAGTGTAACCTAAGTCGTTCTGCGTGAGTTCCTATACTTCAGTGAACCGTAGGAACATGATTTCACTATGTCACAGTATTGAGTGATAATCTTCCTTAACTCTCTTCAATTCGTAAAAGACCTCTTAATGGCCTAAACTGTGGATTCGTTTGCCTATTTCTTTTAGTCACTGAGTTTAGTGGTGAACTCTTGACAGAAATTTATTATATGTTTACCTCCGTTTTTCTGTTGTCTGTCTATATTTCGAGAAACATCGTTCGGTGATTCCCCTTTGTTTTAGCTTCAAGCTTCATCAACAAGCAATAATTTCTCTTTCAATTTTTCATATTTCACTTTTCCTTCGAAACTCAAAGAATGGTTACATATTCAGAACCAAATTAACGTCCTTCCACATGACAAATAGCCCGGTCTCCGCCACTAATTGCTTTGAATTTTTATGCCAAATTATATACGTAGATTGAATAAAATCAACTTTAAATTATTCATTGAATCAGAATGACATCGGCAGCGGGTGTCAGTGAACCAAATGTGTCAGAATAGCAGTTATCAATAGATGGCACTGATAGTCAACCAACCTTAAACTGCGATCACACTGTGATCTCCAGAGGTTTTTATTTTTATTTAATTATGTATGTATTCGTACAACAATTTTATCACGCACCTTATAAGATATGCGTGATGTGTAAATGTACCTAACCTTGTCTCGATGTAAACAAGTTAAGCAAACAACAACGACGACCGGCGATTCCAAGATTAATGATTCATGGAGGTCAGGCATGGTATCACTCTCTGATTGTATTTACCAACCATTTTTTTTTTTTTTACTTGTCTTAAAATTACCGCGAAATTTTTTCTCGTTTCTGGTTTTCGATTTCAATTCAAGGAAATACACGCAATTACTGACTTGATTGCTTGACTCCTACTTCTCAGTTTACACGGACCCTTTGTCGGTCAACACAAAGTTGAGCCTTTTCTCCTCTTCACCAGTGTTTGATTGGCAACCCTCTCGGATTGTTTTAAAAGGCAAACAACCTACGTTTCGTCGAATTGTCTATGACCCCCCAACCAATGCTTTGGATACCGGCTTCGACGCTGTGCAACAGCGAGCGCATATAAACACATACGCAGTTCTTGAATTGAATAAAAGTCTCCCTTAATTACCCTAATGGTTTATTCATGACAGCAGTTCGCTGATAAAAATGACAGAACGACAATGGAAAAAATAAATGTCAGAAACTAAATTTGAACGCTCGCAGAGAACAACACGCGCCGGGTAAGGAATAGGAATAGAAATATCATAGAAGTTTCCCTATTCCATGGTGACGTCTTCAGTGAGTGATATGAGTACAGCAGAGATGATGAGCGGGGTGCCCTGCTGTCAGGTTTCATTTTTATTTGTTGCTCCATCGACGACAAGGCGAACAGTGTGTGTTTCTTTTCGAATGTGCTGCACGTTGAACGATGGTGGACAAAGGAGAGTGTTCAGTTGACGTGATGGTGTTACGTTTTAGAAGCCAAGCGGGGGGAACGGGGCGCTTCAAAATAAAAAATATATGCAAAGTGCTTTCTTTTGAAACCTTATTTGCTACCGGAGGCTAATTTAGTGGGCAATAAACTCCGCCTAACTGGTAGCCACAAACTGATTGTTTTTTCTTTATGTAACTTTAATAAATGTTAAGCCACGGCGATTTCGTTCACTTCGACGAATTACAACGCAGTCCTCGGGTTAGGTCTGTTAATTCGTTCCGGAAAAGTAAAGCTCTTGCATACTGATTGGAGTAGGCTGGCTTTGTTTTGACTTTTTATTTGGACCTGTGTAACGGTATTTTTATGACGCTGTAACACTCTTATGAATCAATTAAGAAAATTTAAATAATAGATTTTAGACAGGGAAACTAGACTCAAGCCAGAAAAGGTCAATGGTGCTGACACTACGAGAAGGCGTACGTTTCGTAGATTGTCAAGACCAGTGAGGCCATTAAGGAGGTTCTGTGCGGTTTATTTCAAGGTTTTTTCAATCAATGTTTCCATGTGTACTACGATAAGGTTAGATTAGGTTAGGTTGCAGTGGCTACCAACTACAGCCAAACAAACTTAGACCAATGATAGTCTAACAAACAAACTTGTCCGAAGACAAGTGTAAAAGTCATCTCATCTCCAAATGAGAAATATGGTGCGACCTATAACGATATAGTTGCCATTGCACTATGAACTGCAATTTGACGTATAGCAAACACTTGATTATGAACGTAGTTGTGCCGTTACTAGATCAATCCCTTTTTTGAGCGAACGTTAACTCGATTATCTGTCAAAATGTTCACAAAAGTTTGGTTACAATTGATATAGTTTGAAATCTTAAGCCGATAACCCATTTGTCAGACTTGATTTCTGTCGAAAAAATGTCACAACACTTTCTCCGCGTGCTCAAGTGTACCCATACCGCTTTGAAAAAGTAGATACAGATCGCAGAACCAACCGGAACAAGACGCATTTCTGTTGCCGGCTTTTATTTTTACCTCATCTTTTGATTCAAAAACTTTCTTCTTCTGTTGCCGTCTAAAGAAATCACTTTTCATCGACAGATAAAAAAAGAATTGTGACGGTCTATTAAAATTCGAAACAAAACGGTAAACAACTCCAAAAGTGAATAAAATTTAACTGTCAAAACAGCCAACACTGCCACATTCCCCTTGTTTTTGTTGCTGCTGTTTAATTCATCGTTTATATCAGAGCAAGGTTAACTTCTCACAAGTCGCGAAAATCGTGATGAATGTGCTAAAAATTGACAAAAAGACAACAAAACATTCGTGCATAACTTTACAAGTCAATAAGACAACATTAACTTGCCCTTTTGCGATGACATCACCTGTGTGGCATGACGGCGTGCAATGACAACGCCATTGTTGTGCACCGCTAAAAACACATTGTGCCGCTGTTACATTTCATCTGGCAACTTGCTGACTTGCTTTCTACGATCGAGTCGCATAAATATGAGTTATGTCAACGGGCTGATGCGATCTTTGCTCTGCTCCAGATGGGTAATGGGCAGTGTTGTCTGTCGTAGAGCGCGTGTACTTTCACTGGTTCGGCAGCGGAGAATCACCACGTAACCGCGGCAAAATGCATTAGTCCGCGACAGAAGCGCGTCAGTGATGATTGAGTAACTTTAGTGAAGCGCATTAATTAGAATAGAGAAAAATCGTGGCGGTACAGTTGCATAAGGAACCCCCGTCAGCACAAGCCTTTGCGGATCACGATTTGGTTTGCTCTTTGTGTTGTTGGCTGATCTTCGTTGCTTTCCTTTTTTTCTTCTAACCCAGCCATTTGGAACCGGCCCCAGAGCCGAGTCGAAGAGTACAACCACGAGTGAGTAGATATACACATCCAAATCGATGGAAATGGTTTTGTTCCTCGTTGATGCGCCGCTCACGCGCAAGAGCAATAAACAACCAATCGCTGGTAAATGACGTGAAGATGTATACAGGGGATTGGTTGCTGCTCAGTTCTAAGATTCGTATGGCAACGGTGTTGTGAGTTGCTTTCACCAGTGTAGTCAGACCACCGAGTGCCTAGGTGGTACGAACTTTATGCGCTCGGATGCGTGTGCGCCTTTGCTTTATGTGTAGCAGAAGGTAGAGCCCAGCCAAGGAAACCACTTGTTGCGAATCAACGCAACGGAACGCAAGGTGATAATAAATTTTAATGCCTGATCATTGACTTAATAAGTTGAACATTATGCGTACTAGAGGCCGAACAGAAGTGAAGGAAATGGATGTTTTGATGGGCTTGGCTAAGGGTCATTTATTTTCGCTATTGCTGTAGTGAATTAACTTGAGTGTTTCTTTAACTGATTTGGACACAAAGACAGGTGCAAAATAATAGAAGGCTATCTAACTGAGAAAAAATGAAATGCGTACGCTTGCTTGATATTAGAAAGGAAAAGTGTGGATTCTTGTCTTGAACCAGCTTTGTAAGATTATTTGTAAATCGATGCTTGGCAGTGAAAATTGGTCTCAATTTGAGCTTTTCAGGCACATGCACCGCTCTGTGGATGTGAGCACAGTTTCATTTAGTAGAAGTTACAATGCTGTGAGTTTAAGAGCGTTGAGCTTCGAAAAAATCGTTACTTAAGCTCCAGGACAGAAGGATTGAGTGTTCAGAAAATACACGAAGAAGTGAAATACTTCATCACTTTAAACCATCGGTTTCACAAACGTACTCCAGTCATGCACCCGAAACTCTAGACATTGCATAGACTTCTTTATAACATTGTTCAAATCAGTATAAGTTTGGGCTGTGGGGTCTATTAAAGTCCTAAATAAGGTATACTCTTCATCGCCTATAGCGAACCCTTATGTTCCTCTTGAGGAAGAATTCGGCACAAGCCCTTAACAGTACGTGTTCATCTACACACTACTGGTTATGTCGACCGGAAATCCACAGCTAAGGGTCCTTTTCAGACTTTGAAAACTGACCTTATAAGCTATGGTGCTCTCGTACAAAAAGCTTGCAGTCCCGCAGCACTCTGTTTTGAACATATTACAAGATATACTGAAAGGTTTGGGTTTTTAGACAACTTTAAGGGACTGTGGACGTCTTGCCTCCCTTCAATAGGATAGCAGATGATTAGAAGACCCAACAGGCAAGGCTATTCCACTGGCACTTGAACCAAGGTTTCTAGGCAAAGGTACCAGAGGAATAGAAGCATAAGGTCGAATCTATGTATATCCTAAGATCGTCCAGCGGTAGTGAAGAACCACATCTTGCTCGAGGTGTCCCTGCTGAGTATGAAATAGGGCGGAGGGAAAAGCTTCCGCAATCCCAAGTGTTGAAACACAGCGTCTAAGGGATGAACGGCACTAGCATTTCCACAGATAGCCTTTGGTGAACACTATTATTAAAGACTTGGTCAAGAGTCGATAGCCATCACCATTGGAAGTGGCAGTGAATTGGTGATATGATACACTTCGAAAAGGCGACAGTTGGACTACGTGATAAAGTAGAATCGTTAAGCTCATGCGCAAAACAGCGAAGGGATAATCATAGCAACTATAGAACAGTTGAAGTAATCTAAGGCACTTTCCACCACACCCAGCTGCCGCATGGACATGATTGAGGTCCACAAGTAGAACATGGAGTGGCTGACATTGAGGTTTATCAAAGTTCTTGGCATCAATGTGTTGTAAAAATCTCCTTCAACGTCTTAGCATGTGGCAAGGAGGTTCTCGAGTAAGCCAACAACATGGAGCGTCACCTTCTATTTATGCTGGACTCCGTGCTATGTCACATCTTCGGAAAGTAGATATCCAACAGCTGTCTTGTCCTCCTCAATTTAGTTAATTAAAACCCCACACAACAAATCAGAATAAGTTTTTCATTTTTTCCTTAAACTTCATTTGCGATTCATTGATTTCCTTTCCATGGAAAAGAACTGAATCAATTTTCATTCATTACTTGTGAAACACTGAAAAGACCATAATAGAGTCCTAACCATGTCCTCAGAAGAAGAAAAAAAAAAGTGCATCGAAACAAAAGCGGTATTCATTTCTACACGAAGCTTCGTGAACCATCAAAAGCTACTGTCTGCCAACCACTTTGAACAAAAAACCACCCCAATACCTATTACGACACAACAAAAGAAACGGCTAAAGGCAGTGGAGGAGAATGATGCATCCCCACACTTCCAGATGCTGTAAGGCATCACAACTTGTTTTCGTGCAATTTGCACGGACACAGAGCGCTGCTGCTCCCCTAACAAACTTTTTATAGCTAAAAGCTGAAATGAGAATGTCTGCATTATGAGCTTATGTTTTCGTTATGATGTCACCAGAAGGACTGTATATACTGCAGGCTGACACGCCCTGGCATCCATCGTCCTCCTCCTCCTCCTCCCTATCAGCCGCTATCTACTTCTTCTGATGTTTTTTTTCTTTCTCTCTGTTCATTGCTTCTTCTTCGTTGCATTTGCATCGTTCACCACCGAGAGTATACAGGGGAAAAAAAAAACGATAAGCGAATAAAAGATACAAGCTCTATACCTCAGCGATTGTATCTCACATTCGCCTCTGCATTGAAATATCCTTCGAGCATCACTCGACCTAGATTCCTGATGACTGCCTGCTGAATATTTGAATAGGAGCCTGGTATTTGTGAATGATAATGTAAATGCGAATGTGTGTGTTTGTGTGCTTCGCCATCTTCGGCAGAAGGACTTCCGTTGTAAACAATAACGAAACGTGTGCATAGCTAAGTATAGAGTAGGTACAGTTCCTCTTTTTTCTATGCCGTCGTTCCTATGTGGGCCTATTATTTTAATTGGAAGAATTTAAAAAAAAATCCATGTCGGTGGGTTCTGATGGAAACTGTCCTCCCTCCCTGAAGGACATCCGGTAATTTACGACTACAATTTCTTATTGATTAGATGATGGTGCCTGACCTGACCCTTAATCGGATAAGAAACTCCCCAAGGGGAATCTAGTTTGCGCACCTAATCCCAAGTGAAACGTGTCGCCTTACAAAAGTTTGTGACTTCTTTTGTATGCAGAAGAATATCCACGCTGCTCATTAGGAACTTGACACTTTGGCCTTGGCTCTAATACACGTTTACCACAGGGACTTGCACTTGAAAGGAGATGTATATATATATGTACGTACATATGCTTTTCTTTGCACTATTCTCCGGTGAATTTAGAAAGGAACTACGAATGGAAGACGGATTTAGGTTCATAAGCCACATCTGTCACGTCATGGAGAACTAATTACACAGTGTTGCGCAAAAAATTACGTACGAATGCACACCAGTTCTGGATTATTGAAATTATTTTCGCTGAACACTTTCAATGAGAATGAGAATGTAGGGGAAAATGCCTAATTTGGATGGATATCGACAGAACAACTCCCACCCATGATGATTGCTCTCATGTCGATAATGTGAATGAATGGCAGGGTTCAGGCGCAACATGATGTTCTGTGGACTTAGATTAATTATACTGATGACATTCGACTAACCACAATTTACATTTGGGCGACTTAGGCGGTGATTGGCCAGTGGGTACCTGTAAACATGCAGGCACGCTTAGGCCGATGTCGATTCGTTGTGATACCACAAGATTCGTTACATTCTAGTGATTACTACCGAGCAATAGCATATCTAGGGCTTCTAGAATACGTAACGTGGGCTAACGGGTTTACTGAAACAACAAACTAACAAAATCGATGCGCCTCGACTAAGGATTGATCGCAAGTTGACTTGCAGCTTGAAGAAGAGAGAAGCGAGCTTAAGGCCCTACATCGCATAAAGGTGAGAGATGTACAACATGACGTGCAATAGGACAAACTCATTTTCACCAATGCGCTGGCCACTGAAACAAGATGCAGCAAATATGTAGGTGTAATAGCAGAACCGTCTCACTGAAGAAGCTTGTGGTTAATGTTCCAGCGAAAAGTAGACGAAAAGCATAGGTTCTCTGCCAATTTCGGATGAGGAGAAACTTAAGCGGTTTTGAATCAAGTATTCTCCAGTGAAATCCGAAACCACTCGTACCTGAATCGGCACCACAAGGAGATCAATACAGAGCTGTGCCAACAATATCTGCCGACCGATGGTGGAACCGAATAAGATACAGGCAACCGAATCGGCAGAGGAAAAACTGCGATTGGAATGATGTCCAAAAAAGGTGGAAGCAAAACACTCAGCTTAACTCTTATCTAGCTCCTATCCTTGACAAGCATATTTCCCGAAAAACGAGTCAGGAGACAGACCCATTCAAAAACAATGGTGGCAGTGAATTGGTGAAACTCCATCCCAGGGAATCCGCCGGAATCAAATCCATGTTGAGCTATCTCCGACCTCAACTAACTCCGGTCGTCACCGTAAATAATTGCACCTTCTTTGGTATGAATATCTTGGTGAATACTCTATGCTCTATAAAAACCTGACAATTCGTCTGCTTTCAACTTTGAAGCGTAATTGTAAGGCTTATTCTGATGGCAACCTTGTCGAATGGCACTATCCACTTTCTGATCTTTAATTATTCAGTACTGGCAGCCTTATCTTTGAACGCAATCAAATCGGATACAATCAAAAACCTTGTCCTCTTATCTCTAAGTCACACTGTTTATGGCCTTCACCAATGGCTAAGCTGTTAAGTCAACTCTCTCTCTCTCTCTCCCTTTCTATGTTTTTCTCTGAAAAAAAGCGATTTTTCATTCTCTATTCAAAAGATGAAGAGTTTGCACAACGATATCAACAAAAAACAACACTTTCTGTCCACAAAGCGCAGTCTTTCCTTTCATTGCACTCCATTTACGATGGCTTCTTCAAATGAAAGGGGCACGTATTGATAATACCGCCTGCCGCCTGCTGCCTCCTGTCCACCACCCATCGTGTCAAGGTGCCACACAAAAGAGAAATTAAATTAAATTAAACTTCCCGACTGTAAAAGAAGAAGAAGAAATTCGTGGCAAGTGAGTCCGCCTGCCGGTCAACGCGAAACGGCTTGTAAAAGAAATGCCAACGATGCACATTCTAGGCCGCCTTTGGCATGCCCTAAAAGTGAGTGGATGCACCCACTTTCAGGAGGACGGTGCGCATGATGGTTGTGTTACACTATAACCACTGGTTCAACTAATCATTCAAATGAATTCGCCGAAAGGCGATTTTTACGAATGCAATTTCGCTGTAAGCAAAAAACCCGATGAAAGCAAAAGGCAAAGCCAGTCAAAGACTCTCGGTGGCATGCACCCGAATACCCCACCAGCTGCCACATTTCAACGGGTCAGGGTGAGGCATTATTATCATTTTCTCTTAGTTTTTTTTTTCCTGTCTCTGTTGCTTCTTTGGAGCTCACCTCTTGGTCGTATGGTATCATCATCGCTGCGGCGCAATTCATGTTCTTTATTTATGTTTTCGTTTAATTTTCTTCGGTTTTTTTTTTTTAAGTTTTCCAGTTTCCTTTTGTGTGTGTAAATATTTGTGAAATATTTCCACCTAGTGGAAGGGTACAAGCGTAATAAAAAAAATTCATTTGTTGAATGAATCAGGGACGACCAAGGTAGATAGATAGGTAACCCACTCAGATATACGTGTAGCTCAAGTGAACTCATGCACCCTTTAAGTAAAACTCATCACAGGATGTGCCAGAATGAATAGTTTTGGAGGTAAGTCATGAAAATCAAGGCATGAAACTGGAAGGGAGGATATTGCGCGCATTCTAGCTTGACGAATTTGGCTTAAAGATTGGGCTAATCATTAAAAGTACTCTAGTACCACAATAGGTCGTGCGTCCTGTATTTGTGGTAGGTTTTGCCCTTAACGACTTCCTTTGGAGAGTACACTACCTCCACGAGGGAATTATCAAGGGCTGAGCCCTGTCCGGCGAGCTCGTCAGCGTTATCATTCCCCTCTTTGTAACAATGGCTAGGAACCCATAGGAGAGACTTGATACTACTGATTTGAAAGACGTAGTGTTTGATTGGAACTCTTTAACAGCGGCCTGGCTATCAATGAAGATTCCTACTTTGGTTTATGGGATGGAAATTTAGTTTCAGATTACTATTACTGCCCCCTAGAATGCACTAGAAGAATCTGGAAGGAGATACGATTTGGAGACGTTTAATTCAGTTGAGTAGACATCTGATCCAACGGTGCATTCCATCTAAGACCATTTGATGAAGATTGGTCCTTAGTGGTTTGGTAGTGATGAGTTATTTTTTTATTCCGTTCTGGACAGAAGACAGACTTAAACATTATATTTTTCGAATGTAAATGTAGCCAGTTATGGTCGAGGCCATAGACCTTGGAACCAAATCCAGGGCCTTACTATATCCATAAAATTATGAACATAACTTCGTAGACCCGAATCCCTATTCTCTAAGTCTTACTGGGCCACATGATAAGGTGTATTCAATATGCGGGTCCATATTGATGGATGTTTGGCAGGATTTTTGGAAGCATGTTGAGCGCTTCGATCGATCTTGACCGTAGGGCACCTGTGATTCCGATTCCCGCTATTCTTCGAACTGTGCTTAGTTTAGTGATGTTGCAGGATTTACTTTAGGTGGGTTGCCATCTTAGGTAAGGACATCCAAAGGACCATCTTAGGTTGTAGTCCACACCTTTTACCGAAAGTTTTTCTACAGCCGTAAAAAATGGCACATGCTTTGCGTAACTTGTGTTCTATGGTTATTTTCGAACAGACATCTGAACTTGACAAATTAGAATGCATCGCCTGAAATGTTGACGATATTCAACAGGCGCCGAATTATGTATCACACTCGTTAAAGAGTAACTCGTCATCGAAATGTGAGGATTTGGCATTACCGCTCCTAATGAAGTTAATCGGGCATTCGATCACGAGTTCCACTTACTCACTCGTTATCGACTGCGGTAATTTGGCCACAAGTCTGGCTCACTACGACTTCTTTCTGATTAAAAATAAAATTAATAGCTTGCGCGACAGCTCTGAATGAGCCAAGGCCTAGCTTCTCGCAACCATTCATGTTGTGCGTGTTATCTTTTTCGCACGAATAGAAGGGACCTACAATTTATTGCCGACTCCGAACGGCGAATTGAGAAGCTCTTTCATGACAGATTATACTCTCGGAGGCTTGTCATTCCCCGACGAGAGGTGGTGCGGTGAAAAATGTTCGGTGTTTTCCTGGCTGGGGCTTGAACCCACGCCGCTCGGTCAGCAGTCCAACGCACTGATTACTGACCCACGGCGACCACCTTCTTTCTGATTCCTAAGTCCAAATTTGATCATCGTGGATCAGTGGTTAGTGCGTTGGACTGGTTGAGTGTTGACCTTTGTTTGCTCTGAAGGTGCTCCGATCATGAGCTTTTGCATTTCGCAGATTTATATCCCTGACGACCCTATTTATTATGCGTAGTTTGTTTGAGGACTGTTCTCGGTAGTTCCTGGATGTTCATTGCTGTTTAATCATGATCATCACCTGTCTAGAAACTGAAAGACCAAAATCTGTTCTAAAAGAATATCATTGCCCCTTGCCAATTGCCTAAATTAGCGTGCACAAGTAGAAATAAATCTCAACCATCCATAAGTGTGCAAGGGAAGGCAGATAACTAAGAACTGGACTAACTGGAGTGGCCTGTTGCTTAAGACTCCCCACGATGGTGAAAAATGTTTCTTTCCCAAATCAAAAATATCTTTGAAATTAATAAAATTCTCTCTTTATGTCTCGGCAACACCCTGTAGCTGAGAAATGGTTTATTATTCATAATCCACACTACTACATCATAACCGTCATCTATGAGCTACGTGAACAAAACTTTTCAATACACATATGCGATCGCACACAGTGTGCATACGAAACGAACAAAAATGTATTACCAACGTGTTATAAACTATGAGTTTCGCGCAAAAAAAAAAAGAAACGAACAAAAAGAGAAGAAAAAAGTGGAAAATAAAGTGTGAATCACGATTGCAATGCTGCTTAGGGTCTTAAGCGAATGTAAAATGCATTCGTTTGCACATTTGATTTGTGCTTCGGAAAATAGTTAAATTTACTTTTTTTTTCTATGTGCACACACTTGTTTTATTTGTTATTTTTGTTGCTGTCGGATGGGCACGGCCTTTCGTATTCATGAACAGCTAACCGTTGGGTATGAGTGTTCATGTAAAGAGAACGCACCTTCAGTATCTACCTTACTGTTCTTTTCGTGCTTCTAAAAGTTTCGAAACGTTTAAATTCCGCCTTTCGCAATTTGGTGTGAGAAATTTAAATAGAAAAGAATAAATTGATAGAATCAGTCAACGATCGGGCGATGAGGTAGGAGCTTCCCAGAGAAGTAAGTACGTCGGTTAAAATAACCCCGATACTGACATCTTACTGCAGTTTTTGCCAGGTCTCTCGTGAATTTGAAAATTAAACTGAATGAGTCTTTCTTCAGTTTGTTTTGGTTTCTGTCAGTAAGCCACGATTATATCAAGGCTTTATCCCTTAATTAGTCTAATAACTGGGTAAACTTTAGAAGTCCGGTGCTAACACTTTAAATCACCGTGATCGCTCTATTTACCAACTTATCTCAGCATTCAAACCACATAAAATTGGAGATATCGAGCTAAAAGTGTCTAGAAAGAGAAGATACATATCTGGCCGTAATCTTGAATTCTAAGTTTAGATCTAAAGATTAAGTTGAGAACCACATCAAAAGAACATGTATCGTTTCCGTAAACGACCTTTCGAGGA
This sequence comes from Matsumyia berberina, assembly GCA_917880715.2. Lineage (NCBI taxonomy): Eukaryota > Metazoa > Arthropoda > Insecta > Diptera > Syrphidae > Matsumyia > Matsumyia berberina. The sequence goes on along the minus strand of OU862871.1, from coordinate 130,245,924 downwards.
AGCTTTGAGTTCCAAGCCGGACGTTTATCTGCATAAAACAGTTCTTATGTACAATCAATTATATGATCAAAGGCTATTTTTCAAGGATACCCAAGGTACAAAGATCAACCTGCATTGAGTTGACTAGATCCATACGAGCGACAATGACAGCAGAGCTAGTGATCATGTTAAATATTACCATTGAATCTTCACTGCAAAAACTGCAGACTAAATAAAAGAGTCGTCTGGAACGTTCAGCCATACCTCTATTGTAAGCGAAAGGGGAAACATTCATGAATCAACCGACTACTTGTCCAGAAGTCTATTGTTTACCAGGACGTTCTGTGTTAGAATTCCCGACAGAGCCGGTGTAGCGTGCTACACCGTTGGGTCCAAAATGTAGATTGTCATAGGAGCTGTTGTCTGCTGCAAAATTCTAGATATTTGTCATTACATGCCTGGGAGTAACATACCCACAAGTATCTACAACAACGGTAGACATAGAGGCGACATTTAACATTCTACTGATACATCTAGGAGCTAAGAGACCAGTTGCAACCAGGGCCGTTAGGCTGAAAGGTCTAGGCCACTTCGACGGTCAATCGTATACAAGGCACTTTGAGATCATCAGGATGTTAAGTGAAAACTAATTGCTGATAGACCAATGTGCCCTGTAAAAAGTCGCCCCATTGATCTCAGTCGCCTTTTTTTTCTACAGAGAACATTGGTTGATTTGACGGTTTGCTCAGTACTTGTAAAAATCCTGTTTGATCCTGGCGATTGCAGCCGTCTTGATGACTTCTTGTTCCTGTTCCTTTTTCCGCAACGGAATGAGATATGCACGTTCTTATGGCTGTCGAGGAAGGCTAGCATATTCCCGCTTTCCGAACTGACACAAAAGTCACCAAAAATTCTTTTCCAATTCCAGGGGGTTCAGAGAGACCTCGAAATAGTTCTTTTGGAGGCATCACACCACCACATAAGGGGACAACAATGAATCGACGGAGATCCAAGTGTGCCGCTGTCCGTACGTCCTACCTTCCTAGACTCCTGGCGATAAAGGCTTCAAAGGTGACGAGGCGCCGGACAAAGCATTAATACGCACGAACCGTTTTTTATTGCACATGTAAAATTTTAAAGACGGCGAATGGGAAACAAGCGTGAATTCTACAAGAGAAACTGAACCTCTGTTTTAAACAAAAAGCAGTCACGGATGTCAGAATGCATGGTCCGACAATGTGGAAGTAAAAAGCCCGTATTCAAAGAGATTGAAAGACTGCAGTGTCTTGTAGATTTTCCGTCTTTTATTCCAATCTTTCATGCTTATCTGATGGAATACAACTTTATTGACGCGCGGTCTCTTGAAAACCAGCAGATTGTGTGCAGATTCACAGTCGCATGATAAGTCCTTAGATTCTCAAGAATGCAACGTCTTTTTGCCACAAAATATAGTAAACAATCTATTTCCCCTTTTTTGCCAGAATCCACTGCGTTTTCGTCTTCCGGTAATGCCAAGGCTTTGTTGTTCCATGACACACTCTAACCACAGCCACACTCCGCATCCAACGAAAGTTATTATTTTATGCAATAACAATCCGATATGGCATAACACTTAAACGAGAATAAACCCAACAATCCGCGTCATTGTCTAGGAAATGTGATTCAAAAACAAAACACACATTTTCCTGTGTCCGGAACATAACTTTCCCAAACGAATGGGTTGGTGGGACAACCCTCCCTTTCATAAAACCGTCTCCGGAATTACCAAACTTCCTTTCTGTTTTATTTTTATAGCCCAGCCTGACTCATTCGTCCAACAGACGTCGACATCGACATCAACGTCGACGTCTATATGGCAATACGACTCGTCCAGACACAGATAGGAGATATTTATCACCCCAACTCGGTTAGATTTGCCGGAATCTTCCAAAAATCCCTTTTATTACATTTTCACCCTAAAGTACCAGCAAGGACACATCCGAGTTGAGGGTGAGAGTACATTTCATCTCATCACCGGCTTAACAAGTTTACAATGGGAGCGACATTGAAAAAGAGGATTGGATTTTTTTTTTCCTTTTCGTGTAGGTATATATCACTTGCGTGACTTGAAAGCATCAAGGCTGGGTGTAAACATGCCCTTAATGACATTCCTTCTAATTAAATTATACTCAGAGCGTGTACGACAAGCGCAATAAACATCAGTGTGACGTTTCATTGGCAGAACAAATAAGAATTCGCGACTTTATGAAGTGTGGAGGCAATTAGCGAAAGGACTTATCTGGAGAAGTTTATTGGTTACAGCACCTGTCGCACACGATGGCGTAGCCACCGCTCCGCCCTCTCTCTCTCTGAACTTGATCCAATTCCAATTAACTTAATTTTACTGGCTTTCTTTTTTATTTCACTTTTCGCTCCTCGCCATGGAGAGTCAGCAGCCCATCGTCGTGGGCCTTGGAGAAAACACTTGCAACTGCCTGGCGAATTTCAATTGCCCACGAGTAATCCGATTAAGAGTCATTGCATTGGGAAAAGTTAATTTTCGTTTCAAGTCAATTAAGGCTACCGAGGGGGTCGACTGGCGCGGCGCGCAAGAGGACAAGATTGACGCCGCTGGCATTGGGGCGGACGAAAAATGCTGTGCAATACCCGCGCGACGTTCTGGTTGGGGCTAATTGCCGCGAATAGGATTTTCCATTAATTAGCGAGCAGATTTGGCGTCCACACATTCGGATGGATAGGGACAAGGCGTCTGGCCACTGCAGTTACCCATAGAAGAAGGGTCGCGACATTGGGCGACTATGAAGGGATTTCAACATTGGATGACGCAGAGATTGAATTTTGTTTGTTTATGTTGTATGTGCTGCCAGGGTGGGTATATCAGTAATCAAATACCAAATGACATTTTAATAAATTGCTAAGTCTGAGTGGGGGATTTTGTGATTCATTACTAGAGGAGTTGTTGGAAGGTATGGCTTTATAAAAGGTATACACGCTCGTCGGGGAATGAAAAAACCTCCGGGAGTATAATTTGTCATGAAAGAGCTTCTCAATTCGCCGTTCAGAGTTGGCAATAAATTGTAGATTCCTTCCATTCGTGCGAAATATGTAATATGCACAACATGAATGGTTGCGAGAAGCTAGGTTTTGACTCATCCCGAGCTGTCGCGCCAGTTACATATTTATTTATTTTTTTACACGGTCAAGGGATTGCGTTATGTGTAGGGAAACTTTAGGAAGGAGAAGGTTCTGACGCAAATGGAAACGCAACAAAAGGTTATAAGAAGATGTCCCAGGTATAAGACAGGTAAAAAAACTTCTCGAAAATCATGACTCAAGCCATGGCTGATCCACAGTTCTTAGAAAACTCCCATCGTTTGGGCACGATTCAGATACTCCGATTCCTTAGAGCAGTTGAACTGCAGGATGTGCTATTGTTTAAGAATCTCATTGACTATCATAAGATCTGGAGAGCCCAATAGATTTCTAAAAGTTGCAGTGCATCTCCAGCCCTACAGATTACATCTAAGCCGGCAAAGAGCCAACCATCCATAGCATACGCATCATTTTGTCATTTCCGCTTCTAATGCGGCTTAACTTCGCTTAAAAGAAGCCAAATTGATTAAAAACCTCTCCATGATGAATAAGTCAAACTTTTTCCATGACATCAGTATTTACAAAGCATTTTACAACATTCCTCGACACTCACCAGCAATTTCCGTAATTCAAAAGAAATTAAAAAACACAAAACTGTCAGTTGGGTTCTATTAACTTATTCCATCTCTATAAATACATGCAACTAATTGAAATGTGTTTTCCATTGAAACCCAATCCAATTCACCCAGCACTGGCAATGGCGCACCATAAAACACTCTCCACTCTGGGACACCAATTCCATGTCAGGCACACACGCAACTACGATCTCTCTGTCGCCAGTCTCTCTCTGGGTTCACCATTTTAATGAAAATCTGCATCTGATTGATGATAGCAAATGCTACACTCTCCAAACTGGGTGATAAATTAATTTCAATAAAAGAAAGAAAAAAACCGAAAACCCAGTGTAAACCCCCCCTTAAGCCACGCCACAGTGACATTTAGTTTTCAACTGAATTTGTGTACAGCTGTTTCGACTTCAAACCGAATTATGCCACCAAATCCACGCTAAATGTGAAAGTTGCTCGGAAAATGGAGGAAAATCGACGAACAATAATACCAAGCCCACCCGGTCCACCTACAGCATTGGAGCCGTGGAAAACTCGATTAACAAGTACCAAAATAAAAGAAAAATAAAAGCCTCCGAACGACAGATACACGATAGAGAAAGATATAATTAAAGTTTTGACACCGGGGACTTGAACAGAAAACAAAAAAAAAAATCTGATGCACTACGAGACGACAGTGCGTCTTCTATTTGAAGAGAATATTTATAGAACAGCGATGGCACAACAAGAAAAGAGAAATCATCACGTCACCGCCGAGCCGTCCAGCATTGGTTCTGAATTAAAAATACCCAAAATGGAGAGGGACCGAGGGGACCGACAATGATGTGATTCTTTCATTCCATTCCACTATTCGGTGACATTTTCTTCATTTTTTCTCGGCGAAAGTGTGTGGAACAGTTAATCAACGTTTACCCATTCAACGCCCGGCTTGGCAGCCCACTTTTCCACGAATTACCATTGCAAATATTGACCGACAATTGGACAACACACAATGTTACCAACTAACAAGGGGAAATCAATCAGAAACGCGCAATCGATGATTGCGCGATTAAATTGCTGCCGCTGCTGCAACACCACCAGATGGACACGGTATCTCTGCTCCAAGTACACACACGACATGGAAACAAATTTGTTATGCTTTGGCAATTAATCATCGACCCACCATAATGGCAGACCGGGGAATTTCTTTCTTTTTCTGTTGTTGTTGCTCGTAACTGGCTTGGAAACCGGTCCAGAGCACACACCAAATCCGACCAAATGTTGACGGCAGTAACATATAATCAGAAACTGTAAATGTGAAGAGAGGAAAAATATGGTACAACTGTTCATAGGTAACGGACTGATGCTGGTGCTGCTGCTGCCGTTTGTGGGCAAAAATGTGGCATTTTGGTTGGAGCCCAGCGCACAAGATGCAGACGACGACAACGACGACAGAAAAGACGGCGACACAACGATACAACCGGTCATTAAGCGGTGCTGGCAAAAATCAAGGTGAATTCAAAATGGACAGTGGAGGAGATAAATAAGTGTCTGGACGGAATTAAGGTCAAATTTGGAACACATACGAGTACTCGTAGTCCGCACACACAGGGAGATACAGTGGAGAGATTGGTCATTACATGGGTCTAGCCATATATTCTTGGAGTGACAACACACAACTTGGACAGTACATATCAATTATCTTTGCAGCAATTTACATTTGCAGTGACCTAGTTTACACCGGTAACCTAGTCAACATAGGCTGGAGGTGGATAACAAAACGACCAAGAAGTAACGCATGTTAAAAGAAAACCTTTTCTCGTTGTAGGCCCATTGACAGTAAGAAGGCGTCGTGTTGGCTTGAAAGCCGATTACCTATAAGAACGCAATTTTCTAAGTGATTTCTTCTCACGGTTTTCAGAGAAGGAATGCTGAATGCATCCGCACAAGAGCAGTCATTAGAGTCATTAAAACGATTCGGGCGGCAGGCTTTGAAGTGATAGTCTCGCTTATACCAGTTGATCCAACTCCTGGGCCAAGTAGGTACGGCGCTCTCAGCTTATATTGCATATCCTGACTTTGATCTAAGCTTCCAAATACTCGTTCCATCAAGAACAAGTTGGACCTAAGCAACGCAACACTGGACTTAAAAATCAGCCTACAGGCTATGAACTCTTTTCGGATGAATCCAGTCAATGAAACTTAAGCCACAGCATTGTATTTCAACCGAAATTCTAACAATAGCCAAGGACTGAGAAGAATTCCAGTGACATCAATAGTCACATTGCGATCAGAACCAACTTATCGACAATTATAAGTCTGAGTGAATATTTTCGTCCTTGGAAATATTGACGAGAGTAGCGGCTTTCACCAGAAGTCTCCTTGATAGCCCCTCAACTGCGCCAACTACATAAGCATCAGTCTCTGATCAGTGAGGTTTCAAGCCAGGAAAGTTCACAGTCGACCAAATTTTCTTACTTCGGCAGATCCTGAAGAAAACCTAAGTCCAATTCGATACCCACTAAACAACGACAGCATTTATGTATAGAGACGAGCTATACACAACCACGTCCAACTTTAGAACCCCTGCCAAACTCGTCCGTCTTTCCAAGATGACGATGAAGAATGATCGCTGCTCCATTAAGGCAACGACCTCACTGAGACCTTTGATATCAAAAAAAGAACTTCGACAAGGCGACACGCTGTCATGCGACTTCTTTAACATCTTAAGCCAACATCAGAGTCGCAATCTTTCATTGGTCTGTGCATTTACTTGCAAACGCCAACGTTATTGACATCTCAGGGAGCTGTCACCGGTGTGTACGCGAAGAGCCTTAACCAACCTTAAGAAAATGATATAGTAAAATGGGGCGGTAGTAAGTATCTTCTCGTAGATCTAACCCGCCATCTGGTCTGGTAAAAGAAACCTCAGTATCAGGTTGATGGGACAAAATAAATAGGTTAGGTTAGGTTAGGTTAGGTAGATGGGTTGGCGAGGGGAAAGTAGCCCCCAGCGCAACACTGAGGTCAATAGAGACCCATTGTGCTCGTGAAGCAGTACCCAAAGCATTCTCCTATTGCCCCAGGTCTTCGAACCATTTTGAAGCCTTAATGAACCTCCAGATGTTCCTGGTAGGTACGTGCCTTAGTTCTTAGGTATCCTGGAAAAAGTGCATTCCAAAGGACTTATGTCTGAGGTGGCAGAGACCTGGGCAGTGGCATAGGAAGTAGGTTGTGTCTTCTTTGACTTACTCGTCTCCACTCGTCTCTACAAAGGTCGTCTTCACTTAGCCCTAGCTTTTTCATATGATAAAACAGAGTAATATGACCTGTAATTACTTCTATAAGGATGGAGAGGCTTTTCCTGTGCTTCTGCATCAGTGTATCAGTTCTGGCACCAATATACATACCTTGGCCATAGTTTTCTAGTTATCTTACAGTCCAAAGAGCTCCATCTTTCATTCGCTTCCGCTAGAGTCCTGATCCCTGCTTCATGTTTGAGTTTACATGGCGGGGATTTCACTGACTCGAACACAGGGGAGCATAATGACATAATCACTGATATCAAATGGTCCAAGGGTGAGCCGAAAACTCCAAGCTTGTCGAAATCTCATGTCCTACATATACTGTGTAGCCAAATCAAAAAGACGCAAAACTGCGTTATTCCGTTCCTTTAGACTATGAATTGTGTCTTTTACTATTTCTCTCTGCAAACCAACTTGAGTCAGCAAACACGTGTTCACTTAAAGGGACTCATCCAGTTATCCAAATTATAATGATTCATGGTACTTAAGGAGAAACCCAAAACAATCATTTCGTCTACAATTTTCTGATGAAAATGGATCAATAGCTAAGAACATCATCTGTCTAGACAAACTCACAGAAACAAAAATATAGAACAACTGGATTAATGTACATGAAAATATTTCCAAACTTACCTTGGTGGCACCTTCTTCTTTGCGTCTATATTCGCCATAAACGACGACGACGATGTCATTAGAGTAGAAGACGGCGATGTCGATGTGGATGACATTGCAGCTGCGGATGTTGACGATGTCATCGCCGGTGACATTGGTGGAGCCGAGGGTTCAATCTTCGAAGTCTTCCGCTCAAAACTAGTAAAGGTGAGCTCACTTTCGCTAGTATGCCGTTCACGAACGCTGGCAACAGTGGTTTCTGGCATCGCCGACGCACAACTTACTGGAACGACCTCAGCTGCAACGGCTGCAACAGCTTGCGTGGGCTGTTGTTCATTGTTACCACTACTGCTGTTGTTGTTGTCAGTAGAAGTGGAAGTGGCATTGGACTCCGTCGAAGTGGGCTCATTCACTTCAATCACGGTAACAAAGTGCGATGGTTTCTTTTCCAAACTATTGCTATTACTGTTACCCGCACTGTATTCGTTTCCATTTTTCAACTCTGTTTTACCAGCAGCCTGCTGCTGCTGTTGCTGCTGAGACTGTTGCTGTTGTTCCGCATTTATCTCGGCCGCCTTGAAACCAGATGCCAGCTCTGTGATGCATTGATTAAGTGCGCCATGCTTCTGAATCTGAATATTCTTGATGTCTTTTTCTGTTCGAGAATCTTTGTCATCTGTGGATGAATCTAATTGTTTGCTATTCCTATTGTCCGGTGCGGTACCGGTGCTACCGTTATTGACTGTTGTTTCTGTGTAGCTTGCACGTTGGTTGGAATCGCGGACAGCTGATTTTTTATTATTATCACGTCCTTCACGGAAGCTTACGCTCTAGAAAGAAAAAGGGAAAAGCAAATGAGGTTAGTTTGATTGGTTGCAGTGGAGAGACCAAAGTAAAACTAATGTTTGTTGAGGAAGTTTCAAATTTATTGCATTAACAACTTGCAGTTTTTCTCCTGGGAAACAAGATAAGAAATGGTGTCCGGGTGACGTTTTTAATTATCGAATTTCACCAGCCGCCGGGGCCGGCCCTTTACTATGTCAGAACAGCCTGCTGGCAGGTATCACAGAATCAATTTTCTCTGAAATTGTCTAGCTGCAGGGAAGACATTTGAACACATATGGACAACATTATCTTGTTCCCTCTTAGGAACACAATCAAAACTTAGTTATAGCCATTGTAACATTGCTTGGTTCCACATGACTTATTCACTAAATAAATGACCCAATCTTACAGTTGAAACTTCGCTTACATGGACCGGCAAAGCAGATAGAACGATCATACGTAAAACTTTCCTCTTCAGGGTACTTTCAGCCTGATTTAACAAGGTTCATGCTTCCATGCAACCATGATGAAGGTCAGAATGGATTATAAACCGCCGGCGGTGCTCCAATAAGTTATTCCGCTTTTATGACCTTCTAGCTGTGTGCTTCAGTCCTCAGCGATGATACGCCGATTTCAACAAAATTTATTTTAGAACCTTTTATTCATGAGTTCCATGAGAGAAACTTTCTTAAAGCCGTTTAATCAAGATATTCCTTCATTGAGGCCATCTTTAATTCTCAACAAATTATGAAAACTCTTACGTTGAACTCGCCCTTTTCGTGTGCAGCCAACACTTGCCGTCAACTTCACGAACAGGCGCATATTTTCGACTTTAATTTGTTTTTCATTTATCATCACGATTTAATTTTCATCTCCTTCTTGTTCTGATGTTTTATTGATGAACAAAAAAAACACAGTGAAACACCCAGCTTTTGGAAGTCTTTCGCCAGTCGCCACACTAGTAATTCCCACTGTGGTCACGTTCAGCGGGAAAACTTTTGTGTTTACTTTTTGCCAAAAAATGGTCTCTTAAAAAAGCAATATGGCCAAAAATACGGTTTTGTTGTTTGCCCACAACACGACACGAGAGATGTGTGAGCAAAAGGAAAGAAAAAACTCTGTCAGTACAGCGCCATTAAGGGGGGAACACACATCCACATGAACACATCAGGTGTTGTTATGTCTGACACGTTTGGCAAATGTTTCTACACGAAGCGTTCGCTGCTGATGCGGCCCCATTTAAGCGAGGCTCCTACATTGGCACTCATTGTCTGTTGGCAGACGGGCAAGAGATTCACGCCGTGCCATACCGCGGCATTGGTATAATTATTATCGATTAAGTTCATTTGTATGCCGGTAGGTTCGCCCCGAAAATAAATTCCACGCCGTTCAAGTGGAGTGACCCCCACCCCAGCAAGGGTGCAATGGCCGAGTTTCCCTTGTCCGCTCCAGCCGCCGCAACTGAAATGGCTTTCCACCCTCAATAAAGCTCAAAGAACAACATTTTCTCAAGCACTTAAATCGATTTTTCGACTTCGTTTTATGGGAGTTCGGGGATTATGAGTCCCGTGCCGCTTCCATTCAGATTTTGTGTGCGTGTGCTGAAGCCGACAAACGACAACGACGATGCCTTATCATCTCCTTATCGGCCGGCGGGTTGGCAGGGTATCTTGTTGGGGTAATTTGTATGTAAAATCCATTTTTACGGTCACCATGGATAACAACCCTTAGCTGGGGTTGGAGAGTAATTTTAATGCGGAAAGTTTGCGGCAACTTATCGTCTAGCCCAGTGCATCCTCTAATCAACCGGGAAGCATTACGTAGCCCTCTCAATGGCGACCCACATTCTGTCAAGGCATTGCAAGCAGCATGATCTCACTTTGAACTACGAGAGTGGCAATGCTCGACTCGTTATCAACAGGAGTTTAGAGATAACATGCACTAAACAGAGACTTTGGATTGTTATTTTCCTGGATGCGTGCGTGCGCCCCTCTTTCAACGACGATGAAAACAAATGAGCAATTGCAGCACGATCTAGTGTGAGTGCGTTGAAACGATTGTTTTCCGAAAAGGAGGCGTGTATTGTGTAGTTGAAAGGCAAATCCAACACAACACATGGCGGCAATGTGTCACAGGGCACTTAAATTGATATCCCGCAGCGCTATTTGCCGGTTGATACGCCTCGTATTTGAGGAAATGTTACAAATTTCCCCCGGGGGAAGAAGATGAGGATGACTATTGCATGTTTGGAAAAAAGAAACTAATGCCAGGAAAGTGTTGGCATGACAAATGAGTGATGAATCACTTTCTGGGGTGAATTTGCTCAACAATGTGCAGGCAATATGGTAATGTTGAGGTGAAACCTGGTTATTGGTCGCAGCGTTCAGCACAATAGATCTTACAGGTCGTAGTGCATCCGGGCCTTTATACCGTATCGTAGTCGCAGGCTTGACGGGTACGAATAGAAAGAAGATTAGAACTGAATAAGAGCTGAGCCCTCCATGGCAACAGAAAACAGTTACCAAGCTACTACTTAGATTTAGTCCTTCTGTTGGTCATCACATCAACACTCTGGCTCGCAGTCTTCGAATCTAACCCGGAGGGGCAACGCAGTGGAGGAAGACCTCGACAAAGTTGGCGCAAACAAATAGAAAGGGACCTCAACCAACTTCTCAACTCAGTCTCTCGAATCGGCCTGTTGTTCGACCTACGTTATGTTACCATTGTGGTGTCTCTCAAAGCACTGGCTGTGATCCTAGTGCTTCTGCATGACGGCGTTGACGACGTTATCTGAACCGATCTTATCCCTTGGAAACATTGCCCACGAATCATGATTAAGCTTTTTGACACGCTTCGGAGGAATCTTCCACATCTAAGACCTTCCATTCGTCACTCGGAGTAGCGTTCGATTAAGTCCCCCCTCGCCTCCAACCAGACACTCACACGCGCATGTCAATAAAAAATAAATATCTGGTGCGACAGCTCGAGGTGGGCCAAGTCCTAGCTTCTCGCAACCATTCATGTTGTGCGTGTTGTATTGTTCGCACGAATGGAAGGGACCTACAATTTATTGCCGACTCCGAATGGCGAATTGAGAAGCTTTTTTATGACTTGTCATTTTTCGATGAGAGGTGATGCCGCGAAAAATGTACGACGGACACGGCTGGGAATTGAACCCACGTAGCTTGCTCAGCAGTCCAACGCACTATCCACTGAGCCACGGATGGCGACGCGCATATCATTTACAGATATTCCCAGATTTCTGACAGTAGACACAACCCTCCGCCTCGCTCAAGGGGTATCACAAAGGAACAATTTATGTTCAAAGTGCGTTCGGCTGAGCATAGGAAACACTGAAACTTAAATTTAAAAAAGCGAAAACTGGTTTACAGGTAGTTCTGGGTGTAGGGTGTTCCTACACCTTACCGGAATATTGAATGAATTCAAACCAGATCAGGAAAAGTGGCAGCCAAAGATCCGTCAAACAGAGCTGAATGCCATCCAAAAGTATTCTGAACGCACTCGTGTAACACTCAACAGGCAGCAATTTAATTGTAGACTTTTCAACTCGAGTGTTTTCAATTCCATAACATGTTTTCTTTTCAAATTTTACAATAATTTATCGCTGTGATAACAACCACAGGTAACCCTCATACATTTACTCAATATTTCGTAAATTCACTTAAAGAAGAGCTTTTTCTGTTCACGGAAATAACCCGCGATCGGAGCTTTTGCCTTTGCGATTACGAAAATGCACTTGAACTTTAAGTAAATGACATTTCCACAAACTGTCACAATAAATTACAAAATTCAAAACAACAGCGGATTCATTCATTTGCGTGGAAATACCCACAGATAGATTAAGATTACAAAATTCCACCTATTGCATCCTGGCAGACGAAAATCCCCCTAGCGATTATTGTAAATTGGTTAATTAAATTTATTTTAGCCTTATCTCTCTCGCTAGCGCGGTGGCGAAAATGAAAATTAAATTCACGCACATAAGAGGCACGAAAAAGAAGAAGAGCTCGCGAACGAAAATAAACCGCGATATCGAACTGTACGAGTAACAATAAAAATAGCAAAGTATAGGCGCAACAACAACAAATGAAATGCGAGGAACGACGAAAACGGAGAAATGGATTTCTAGAACGATATCGAGAAATTCTTTTCAGTTCTTAAGCTTTTATAGTTGCCGAAGATCTAGCGGCAGGGGAAGGGTTTATCCGGTGAAATGTTTTTGATAAGAAGTCGTAGGCAACTTGGAGAGGTGTTTACACTTGAAAAGTTAAGACACTTCACATTATTTGTATGTGTCAAAGTGTCAAACTTCAGAGACTGAGATTCTGTGCTAAAACCTGCCAAAAGTCATATTTCTTTGCGATCACTTTCACATTCACGATATTTGGAAAAAAAACCATCCAACAAGTTTGTTCACATGGATGCAAGGTTGCTGATGCGACAATGGAGCTGTTTTAGGACTCTGTACCCATTTGACATTTAAACATTTTGTTTGCTGCCTAGCTGCATATATTTAGGTCTTCGCTGCGGGGGCTCTATTCTTCTCGTTCTCATATTCATCAATTTCAACGGAAAGCTTTGGAAAGGTTTCTTCACCAACTATTGACTCGCTCAATAGCCAGACTGTTATCACAATGGGTCTGAACTGACCTGTGTGTTGCCATAATGTCCCTGCCCACTAATCTAGCCAGACTGTTGAAGCAGTAGTTTCACCTTTCAGTTGAGATAAAACGTAAGCTGTTGTGATAGATCTGCGACCAAATCGTCTCGTCACGTAAAAACAAGCATTCTGGGGTCAAATTGCTCGTTTTCACGTGACGAGTTATACGATCACGGAAGAGACGATTTGGCCTCTGTACGTTTTCCTGACGAATCTGTTTAAAAAGGAAGCGAATACCATCAAATTTATCAACGAATAGAAATTAATGTAATCCCAGGCAACATTCTAGGTAACTTTAGAGTATTCGCCCTTCCGATGAAGCGAAAAAAGGTACTACTGAAAGGAACCTACAAAACTTTTCTAAAGTATGATAAAAAAATCGTATTCGGAGACTTCAATGGTAAAATCGGTAGGGAAAACGTCTTTGCCGAAATATTTGACTGCCGGATTAGATAAGTAACACTCGGTTTCCAAGACTACGAACCCACAAGGCAACCTGGGGCTCTCCACCCGGTCGTACGGCCTATGTAGGTTAGGAGGTTGAAGGAAACCTCTAAATGTTAGAAAAACTAATGAGAGCTCCATAGGTTATCGCCCAAAAGATAGCCTGATAGGTGTACACATATGAACGTCGGTAAAAGGTAACAGAAAATACACACCAAAAATCGTTGCAGCGCAAAACCAGGGTAGCGCTGAAAGGGTATCGACGCAGAACAAAAAAAACGGAGTCTCCCAGCTCAAGGAATAGAAGAATCAAGCGACAGGTACCATTTCTATAGCCAGGCCTATCAATTGACGGCAGATTTCAAGGCCAGGTGGTCACCGACGTCCAGGAAATGGTAGATAAGATTAAGCACCACCTCCAGCAGTTCCTGAATAGGCAAAATGCTAAGAGAGTGACAGGGCAATAGGAGCGTCTATTAGAAGTCACCTTCCTCACAGTATAGAAATAAACAGTTGGCACGACAACCCTAAAGGACCAAGAACAAGCTTCTCAGCACTATTAAGCCAATGAACTACGGCGTACCCCTGAATTCATGTTGGAGATTCTAACATCCAACTATGTCTTTGATTTCTCATTCTTATTTGCGCTGGACAACTGTGTTGAAAAAGTCCAGGTAAGATTCTTGCTTATCACCTGAGTTTCAGACTCCTTCTTGGAGCGGAGTTCTACAGAGCTTAGTCCAACGAAAGCAGACAGAACCCCGAATAAATACCGACTTTAAACCAGAGAGTACATGGATGAGAGTCTGGTCTACTCTGATGTGAAGTTACAAACACAAGCGAATTGAAAAGTACGTTTGAGGCAGAAACAAAGATCTTCTGTAAGCGCCGAGGCAAAAAATCGTTTATTATCGGAGACAGATGCAGCGTCTTTCAAGTCGACGTCGCCCCATTTTACTGGCTACTCTTGCGGTCTAAAGCTCACAACATAACTAGGAAAACGATAGCCGTAGAAGTTGGCAGCCAGGCTCTGAGGTCAACGTTAACGAATTCTATTCTTGTAAAGCTGTGCAGACGATCCCTGCATGAAAATATATCACCCAATGATAAATTGGCTAAATAAGGGTCTGAACTACATCCCGTTTATTTCCTGTCGTTTGTTACCAAGCGATGGTGTCATCTAAAATTTGCTGTAGTCCAACCATTAAAGCCAGCCAGCCAGCAGAGAAAAACGCAGAGTAATTCAGGTGTCCTTACATTGGCACCGTGCGATAGAAGTTCAAGCTGAAAAACTTTGGTTGACCTACAAAGACTATTGTAGAAGCTGCAGGGATAGGGAGGAAATGGAGTCAGTACCTACGATCTCTGCCATGCGACTGTTTGACAGAGCCACCAATACTCTCGTTAGTTACCTTTTAAATGGGCGTGAGGTTCTCCAAAGATTTTCTATTACTGCCCAAAATGTTCCCAGCTTTGAGGACAAATATGACAGTGGTTTTCTGCCATGCAGACGGTAAAGCTAACCTGCAGCTGAACAGCTTAGACCTGTTAAACCAATGGCGGTTGTAAAAGGCTTCTTCGAGGAAATGACCCACTTAATGGCTCCGAGAAGACATTGCTCTCGCAGTTTTCTAGTCTCCCTTTGATCACGGATCGGCCTGTTTTTCTTGGGGTGATGATCTTGTTGAAGGAGACGATCACATTAGTATGCCCGACTCCTAAGAATTAAGGGTTAGGCAAGAGTTCAAGATCCTTATTCTTTATTTGAGTGTGACTTCTATCTTCTTTTGCGAACCGCTAACTCCTCAGGTAAGCCGGGAGCATATTAATATGAAAGGACTATTTTTCAAGCAACGTTTTCCTACTTTGGTCCAGAGGTAGATAGAGGACAAGGAGGAACCCTTGGGATGATTGACTGAGTAGAGATAATAATGCGCATTTCATGCCGAAATATTTTTGTCTGCGAGTGTCCTAGGACACTCAGAAAATCAACCAATGATGACTATTACGTGCGACTTTCTTAGTCTAAAGAACCAAATTAAACAAAAGTTCGATGTATTCTTAAGCTTATTGCACAATTCCAACACAAAGCAGGAAAGCTATCTGAAAGTTAAAAATTACTCGTTTACACAGTACATTTGGATAAGCAAACGTTGACTTATCTGTTGTGTTGACAGCTGTTAAGGCAAATACCGGTGAAAAGTGGGTCTTTCTGTGTGCTATTAACTTCCTCAAATATTAATGCTGTTGTCGGAGTAGAAGACCTATAAACCCTCGAATGCTTAACAAGGAAAGCGAATCATTAAGACGATTCAACTGAATGGAAATTTCTGTAAGGATTCATGTCTATTTTCATTATTTCAACGGAATTACGGTTAATATCAAAAGATATTATGGATGGGTCCCTGTTTATCTTCTATTACTCAACTCCAACAGTAAGCAACACGTATAAAAAATGTTTAAGCTTTGTTAGAACTTTTTGCCCGTACTGTAGTTAAGCTGTCAACAGGCGAGGGTTATCCACTAACATACACCACTGACGGATAAGTCCAACACGTCAGAATTCATTTTCGAACATTCGAAATTCTTCGCGATGGTGACTCGTCAAAACCTTACCCCTTTTGTCCAAAATTTGAACTTCTCCTTGAGCGATGACATTATCCCTTTTCGTTTGGTAAAACAATTTTGATTTCTTGAATGAATTCACTTATCACTATTATGTGTGCGTGGTGTAGTTATCTCGAGTCAATTTCGAATCTGCTTTTCTCACATATTCTCTTTGGAACTCGAATTTATTTCGAAAATTAAAGCACTTATCACTGTCGCACTGCAATTTTTGGGACTGACGGTATGCAATTTTTCACAGGCAAATCGGATTTTTTTTTATCAAAACCAAACCGAAACCGAACCGCACAACGTAGTTTTATATTCTTATCTGACCGACGACAGGCCACAAAATTTCCAAGTTCGAAATTGAACTCCGTTTTTATTTTAATTATATTTTCAGCTGTGTGCGCGGGGAACGATATAGTCGTGATAAAGACGTGAAACGATAGCAAATGGAATGAGATAAGATAACGGACAGGCAGAAACCCTTTTACGCACTCAGATAAGGTGAGTGTATGTCTAAGTGGAGATACAAGTTCGGTTTCAGTGTTCCTCTGCCTGCCACCACACCCCTGAGTCTGCTACAAGCAACGCACCTGTGTGGAATGGACAATGAGTTCAATTGTGACGCGTGAACAATCAAACAATTGGTTGATTCACTTTCACCCAAAGCTAGAGGAGAACAAGCAATGACGGCGGGGGCGGGGACGGAAATGTGCCATGTTGTCTCAGTGAGAGATTTGTTGATTTGATTTCCCGTCTTTGGATGGATTTGCATTTTCACTTGCACAGTAATGCGTTTCTCTGGACTTTTAAGGCGGATGCTAGTTATGGTGATGTTAAAGCCATGGTGAGCGTATTCATCGCACGCCGCATGTGTTTACAATCGAATTAGTCGCGGAAAAGAGTTTAGATTGCAGGGCGCCTGCCCCACGCTGTTGTGGGTGCCAATGCGGCATGGAATTATGATTGTTTGTATTTGCTATCGCATAAGGAACACTTTCATGTGCAAGAAGTTGTAATTGCAGTTGGACATGGCGTTGGAAAATTCACCACTTCACTACTAAGGTGGAAGAGTTAATTGTTTTCTCGACGTAAAGACACGCACGGACGCGGTAGAGTGTGACTACAACTAATAAGGTGTCAAATCGAAAGAGAAGTCGATGGTATGGTACGCGTGCCTTATCAGTCTTTTGTTTTCTATCGGTTGCTTAGGGTGGTAATGTTTGTCAAATTGAACTGTGAACGATCTGATAAGAGAAATGAAGAGAAATGGGTTGTCAACAAGCACGCAAGCGAGGGAGCAACTCCTACATTGGGAAAACAAATTCAACAATGACACAAATTTGATGACATTTTATAGCTTTTTAAGCTTAGAATATGTTTATAAACGAAAGAGCTTCGGAGGGAAAACCAATCGCGATTATCTTTTGGCGGCTCCTATTATGGTAGACAAAAGCGATACGGCTGTCAAACATGTGAGTTAATGACGTCCAATAAATTCTCGGAAAAAGTTTAAGGGCTTTGCTTGGCTCACGAATATGTACCCTCTCTTTGGCGCGATACCATCATCATTTTTATGCTTAGGACGAATTTGAGAGAACTGTAGAAACAAAAAACCTTTTTATCTATCTTCCACGAGTTGCCTCAGGCGAGAGTGCCCTCCGGATGTCTTCACAGTTCTTTCCGTTTACCCTTTTTGGTGTCAACGCTAGCATTTGTCTGAAAGATATTTGGCTAATTATCTCCTTACCACTGCTGAACACTCGCACAGCATGTAATACAGTCGTCTCCTCTTCCGTGCCCAAAGTTTTGGTACCCAAAGTTTTGAGTTTCTATGCACAACGCTACAACTTCTTCTCTTCTGATGCGGTCAGCACACATTTCAACCGCCATCTTGACCTGTTTGCAAATGCAAATGGTTAAAATGGTCCAACATGTGTAACAGTGCCAACACGAGTTAGTGTTATGAGATTTTTGTCCTTCGACAAGATACCTTCTCCTGTCTACCATTTATCATGGATCCATCCCTAAGGAAAATTATGTCGTTTAACCCTTTTCGCGGAAGTGATCTATTTTCGATAAGAATTCTGTTGTACCTTTTCGTAACACTAACTCCTGCATGTCATAGGCATATCAAGATCCTTTATTTCGTTTTGCAAAAAGATCCAGGATCTATCAACACCAGACAACAGATTGATCCTCGTCAGTATTATTTGGCATCCCGATGCAAGCGTAGTTCCATTGTTACTTGCGATTTGTCGATTCAGGAAAAAAGGGCGCCTGGCACAAAGGACTTGACTGTTGAATCAGAACCATTTCTCAAGATGTCTGAACAATGCCCTTTGATTATGATGGCTGTCAACCATATCAACCCTATCGTCATGTTCGACAGAAGATAAACGTATAAAGTGAGATTCGTCGCGGGGGTTAAATGAGAAAATCCAAACGAACTTTGTAAGCCTTTTACTAAGTTCCTTCTGCATAGACGTCTCTAGCAGTGTAAATGGTAGTGGAGCTGGTTAGTATTCGGATGAAGAAACCAAATACTCCAGAGTTTTGGGCAAATGTTAGTGGAAATGAATCGATAACATGCTCTGGAAAGGTATCGCTTCCATAGCCAGTCAAGACAAGCAATGAAAAAGTCGCTAACGCATGATAAAAGAAGAGTAGTTTGTCCAAAAAGACCGTCTTGTAGGACTGTCGAAGAAGAGTGACAGCATTTCGGGATTTTCTGGAGCACATTCGGACTAGAAACTGAACACGATGTTGCGTAGGCATGATAGACCCAAAAGGTTAAACAGGACTCAAGTAGTTTAGGCTGTTTGGCGATTGTCCTACAAACAGAAGTTTTTTTCCGACAAGCAGTAGCTTACTGTATACTTGGAGAGAGATGACGTCGTAACAGCAGTCAGGCTGCTATGAGGGCGTCTTAGACTTGCACACATAGATGTTACAGGTCGCAGTGCATTTGCGCCTCAACATCGAACCGTAACGCGGGCTACAACCACAGACCTGTGATCAATCGACTTTTGTCAAAGGATGTTTTCTTGGGCTAAAAAGGCAATCGAGCTTTCTTCCGGTATACGACCCTTATCTAGTCAGTCCTTCTCTAATGTGCAGAGGCATGGACATCTCCGAAAGAGGATAAGCTCGCTCTAGGTAGTCCCGACTGAAAAATCATTCCGCTGATCTTTGGTATCGTCTTTATAGATGTTGAGGGAGAAAGGGAATGCAACGACGAACTGCATAGAGTGAGGAAGCTACACCGGAGGCACAGCGCAGTAGAGGAACACATTTACATTTTCTCAGAAGCGGACACCTCTCATAAGCGGACAGTTTTCTCGGAACCATCGGTGTCCGCTTATGAGAGAGTACACTGTATGTACAAGGTGGGCTTAACGTGAACTCCTGCCTAAAGAGGCTTAATCTCACGGTGGGCCTACCCACAATATCAGGACCAAGGAAAAGAGCTGAGCAGCACGTAAGGGAAATACGAGTACTACCCCAGGTTAATTCATAGTCATGTGTAAGGCATGAGCTACACATGAGCCGGGAGCGAAGCCTATCTGACACCTCTTAGGGTCTGAGGGTCTTATATGTTAACAGATCCCTTGTTCCGTCTTTCGGGTAACCACATCCACCAAGATACACTCACTAGGGGGCCTACCTCAATAGACAGGCTGAGTCAAGCCGACTGGTGTCAGATGACACCAACAGCCAAAGTGACCCAGGGACTCCTATCTCCCGTGGTACCAGAACATAGCTTCCGGTGGAGCTTCGCAATCGTGGAGGTCACTACCAGATGGATCCTTACTGTCCTTGGCTACCTCATGCTACACATGTCTTGTTTCAGCCACCAGTTGAGACAGAAAACTAGTAGCCTGGTAACTGCTAAATTACCCCGCATCATAGAATGTTTGTCCTGCCTTGGCTCCTCCCATATTACTTACAGGAAGAGCAACAAATTAACAGAAGTGTCTAACTAAATGCCAAAGCCTTATGAACGCTTCATTAGAGAATTTAGAAAGGTTCTCAGCTGTTTCCCTTGTTAGAAGAATTCCGCTAAAAACCCACCTGTCTCCAGACCGCACCACGCCCATAGAGGGGAGGGGTCTCCAGTCCTCACTAGAGTCAGACAAGGTCCTTACATGTAAAAATGCATTCAAAGAGTCAAAGACCACAACAACTGATCTGGAAAAAGTTCACAAAATCCTATTACTAGTAGATGTCCGCCAAACAGCGGTTAGAAAGATGTCAAATGCTGTAAGCATCTCGAGGGTATGCGTTCATCATAATTTACATGAGGAATTGAACATTAGAAATCTGTTTGATCGTTGAGAGCTGCGCTTGCTTGTCCCCCACATAGCTTTATCGTCTCTTCAGATATCATTTCAGAGTCAATTTTGGCTGATCTTAGGGTTTACTTTTGCAAAAAACGTTGATGCAACCAGAAATTCAATGAAGGGTCCCGTGGAATATTCAACCACATTCGTCAGCACTGGCATAATTCCCCTCAACTGGTTTTGCCTTCTTCTCAAATTCTCATGCAAAATGAAGCTACCAAACTCTTCTCGAATTTCGTTTTGATTTCGCCAAAAACAATAAAAATAGAAGAAAAAGAAAATCCAAAGAACATAAAAATTAATATTCCGATCCGAAGACCGCGTCTATCTAAATGGGTTCATTTGACTGACTAAGGGTATGAGTTCCAAGCACGACTGTCGCCGGAAACACTTGGTGGCAATAATAATTCTATCATTTCTTCATTTTGTTCACTCTTCACCTTTAATAGATTGAAGAGCTACATATAGCTCTGTGTGCCTAGCCTATTACGAATGGACGATAGGCAGTAATAAACATTTTGTTGTCTTTATGTAATAATATTTCCTAAGCTGCTGCGATGTGTATTCCTCCCAATCATCATTTCGATGAGTGAACGAGTTTTTTTTCCAGTTTTTTTTCCAGTTTTTTTTTTATTTCATTTTTTCCCTCTTCTCCACTGTTTCTGCGAAAAGCGTGAGCGAAGTACTGAAGAGTTAATTAAGATCATTTGAATATCCGCGAGTCTTTATGGGACTTTGGAGATCTTTTGTTGAGTGATCATAACACGTGGAGTTGGTTTTTTTTTTACCTTCTAAACGAGAGCTGAGTTCTTAACCTCAATTCTTAATAGATTTGGAATTTTTATTTGTATAATAAACGTGTGCAATCGTAAATTATTCCGAATGAGTTCCACAGATTGCATCTCTTTGCTGGCAACACTTCAATTAGAGTCGGCTTCTGCATTTCAATCTAATGACGTAATGACATTGGCAGGTGACAGACAAGTCTTGTCAACACCGGATACTATGGTCGACAGGAAGACTTTTCCATAATCTCATTTAAAACTCCTCAGGAAGTCAATTAAAAAACTTCCTCAACTCAGGAGCATCGTTTGGCATCAACATCCCGCTGGTGAATGTGTGGCATTACCCATACCCACTCATTTGCGTCCTCTCAATCGAAATCAATAGGAAAATGCAGAAAAAAAAAACAAGAAACACAAACCACTAAACAGGAAATGATGAAAACCAATAAACAAACACTCCCCGTCCAACCGCAGCAGTGGGAATAGGAATTGGAAAGAAAAAAGGACACACAACCGAAAAGGAAACCAATACTGGAGCATTACGGTCAGTTGAGTTCAAAAGCAGAAGCAACAAAACAAAAACGAAAAGAAATGTTTTTAAACTAAATGCACGAGGGTAGGGTAAAGAAAACAGGACAAAACGGGATTATGCACAATGATAAGGTAGAAAAAAAAAAAAAGAACAAACCACACAACAATAAAGACGAGAGAACACGCTCTGTTTACAACAGGTTCCTTGGCTCTTGCACACCACTTCAATGCGGTGCAACTGCAGAGCAGGTGGAAAATTATGTTCTTCAGAAGGCACCGTGCGCACCATGCACAGTAGAGGTCAAACAAGTTGGAAAATTGCACAGCAATAACCGCACATTATGTTTTCAACGAGCTTCAAGTTTTCGGATTTTGTGTAATTTTAATTGCAAGGCATGACGAGGTCTCTAGTTTCACGTACTTCATGCAGAGCAAATTTAGTTTTTGAAGCGCATTTTCGTTGCATGTGCAACGAAAGATAGTTCCATGAGAGCTAGAGATAAGTCGATTGAGGTGGACAATATTCCTCGTCCTCTGTGATGCAAAATGTTTTGCATTGGAGCTTGCTGGCCATAAGCTGACTCTTGACTTTATGTGCTTAGGTTGTCGAACGAGATTTAAGTGTTGGTTGAGTAGTTAGTTTTCTGATTCTCCCATGACTCTTGCGAGTCCCATATCTGACCCAGGGTCTAGACTGTAGACCGCGTTCGAAGGCTGAAAGTAGTACTGGGACCAAGCCTAATCTACTGTGCTCCACTGGGGTCTCTGGTCAATGGAAGCTTGACTTAGAGTCTATCCCCGCCAATTCTATGACTCTGACAAATTCGTGGACTTAGCGGGAATAAATCTTCGCCAGATGGCGCATATTTTTTTTTTTTTTTATAATTAACGCGCGCTAAAGGGGTTATGGCTACCCTTAAACGAGAGCACGGGCATTAGGGAAATTAGGGGAGAGACGTAGGAGATACCGATGCACGTTGGCCTTAAATGCCTGCGGGTTGCAGTGACGGGGAAACACAGAGCTATGTAGACTGTTCCACATTCGCGTTGTACGGCTTATGAAAGAATCTCTATATTTGACGGTACGCCCGAAATTAGGCTTAAGGGTAAACTGATGAGCATTCGAAGCTTGACGCGAATTGCGGGTGAAGAATTGAAGGGGCGGAATGCAACTGGCTATTTCGCTAGAGCACTGTTTATGGAAGAAACGATAAAACAGTGAGAGAAACATTTCGTCGGTGTTCAAGCGAGTCTATTGACTTCGCAATGTCCCTGTCACCAATAAGTTTCAACGCGCGATTTTGGATTCTATCCAGAATGTGCAAGGTGGTTTTGGGTACACCAGACCAGATATGAGCGTTATACTCCAGCTTTGGGCGAATGAACGCCTTATAAATTGAGGCCAGATCAGAAGGGGTAAAGTATTTTTTGCACCGCTTAAGGAAACCTAGACATTTCGCAGCATTTTTGGCGATTTCGAATATGTGGTCGTTCCAACGAAGTTTGTCAGTGAGACACATACCGAGAATGGAAAGTCTTTCGGTTTCGGCGATGCAGGTACCATTCATGGACAATGGTGGGAGATTAGATTTTCGCTTAAGTGACAGAAGACAGCATTGAGTTTTGGACGCATTAAATTCCACTCTATTGGTTGAACCCCATTTTATTATGCTGTCAAGGTCGGAATTTAATGAGCTTAACATACGTTGCCGTTCCTCTTCTACGTCCGAAGAGCAAGGACGTGAGTTGGGGAACGAATATGAGAAGCTGAGGGTACTGTCATCAGCGAAGGAATGGATTGGATTAGAAGTTGCAGACAGGAGATCATTTATAAAAATGAGAAAGAGAGTCGGAGACAAAACAGAGCCTTGGGGAACACCAGCATTTATATGGTGAATTGCAGACTTGAAACCATCCAAAACAATTTGAATTGAACGGTTCGAAAGGTAGTTTCTAATCCATTGAAGAAGAGATACATCGATGCATATTTTCGTAGATGATGCTATGAGCTAGTCCCGCACAGTCCTGCGAAGGAGGTTCATGAAATCAATGATTTAAAGGTGCTCAAGCTCATGAAAGAAGCTAGTACCAAAAGTACGCAATCTTCTGGCGGCGGGACAGTCGCTTGCAGGTGGCGTACGGAATTTGTTTCCCCTCTTCCCTTTAGTTTCTCCACCAGCTGCAGTTGTATGATAGGTTAACCTCTATAGGCTCTCAGCGTTTGGAAGTCGACGCACATAGACCATTAACGAGTGGTACCGTCTAATTCCGGCGTTCTGATAGGAGATCTCCTACCACTTCACTTTCGGTTTTGGTCCGTCGGTGTAGAAACGAGCAGAGTACTCATCTCTGGCGTCATTTCTTTCCCACTATTCTCTGGAGGGGATTGATGTCCGAAAGTTGGATTGAAGTTCTGCTTAAGCGGTGTGTAGTGAGTGTTCTCCTGGATGAATGTTAGGCGATCAAGATTAAACCCTTACAACCAGAACACTTTCCTTGAAAATTAAGTTCAATGGCGCAAACAACTACCTTAACTGATGTACTAGGTTCCACTCGACCACCTGCTTATGAGGAAGCAGACACTGCACACAAAAATGCAGCTCTGCAAAAAAGAACTGGAGACGCAGACACTCGTCAGCAATACTCGCTCGAAACAGCGATGTAAGCAACACTTGACTAAAAAACAAGGGAAATGTTGTAACAGAGAATAATTTCAGATTAGAAAATTTTAAACCCTCCCCAGGCTTCGCTAGATACAGGAACACGAGCTGGTTTCCACTCAGAATCCTTCAGGCTACTTTATGCTTGCAGCGTCTTCCATGCCGAAGTCCTAGCAATAAAAAATGCGACACAATGACTACAAGACAGTTATCCTCCTCCTTGTCAAGTCGCGATGCACGTATCACCATCAGACACCACAATATCAAACTCTGCTGGGTTCCTGGTCATAGCAATATACACGGTTACGAAAAAGCGGACAAAATGAGAAGGGTGTGGTCAGATAGGAACACTAGAATCGGCTACATCTGTACTGCCACCAATTGTAGATGTTTCGTATAATCAATGAAACAACAGAAAACAAAGACAACCTTTCCAGGTCACGCAGCATGGCCCAAACTTAACCAAAATAAAAGTAAAAGTCGTATATCTTATGAACCGATTCGCATGTTAGTTAGTTAGTAATCACCGGACACCGTGTCATTGGAGCTTTGCTTCGTAAATGGAACTTTGAAACCAACGATCTAAGAAAAAGTTGTGGAGCCCAGCTCTTCAAGAACGACGACTAATCTCACTAAGCTCTAGGTTTCTTACAAGCACCGCAGAATCTACTATGGCTCCAAGATATCAGACATATTGAGAAATGGACAACAGAACACAAAAGCGAGACCGATGCCGGCTTCGACATCAGGGCCAATGATAAGAATTCGACAATTAACCCTGTTAGCTTCACACTTTAACACACTTTACAATTCCTAACCTGTGAATGAAATGCCAAAATTCAGTGCCCTTGGGAGAGAACCTTTCTCTATAGATCCGCTGTTGCCGGTCTTAAAATCTTCAAATTTTATGATGAGCTGCTTACGTTTATTACTTGCTTTGAGATTGGCCCGGGTCGAAAACTCGTTAAGACACTTGTCTCGACATAGTTTATGTTTCAAGGTCCGTCTTAAATCGTTCCACTAGAAACCTCATTAGCTGGGCCTATCATCTTATTCCGAATGTTCCTTATAATTATTGTCCTAAAGGAAGCTCTTCTAAGCTCGGGTCAAAATTCATTTATAAGGAGCTCCAAGTGGTTCTGAAACCGGAGGACTACAGGCTGGTTTCCTTCATCGGCACAATGGACCGAGTGAAAGGAATGTGATTTCGATCCATTACACACCCTGTCCAACTTAACTTTACTCTCGCAGACTAACTAGGTTAGGTTAGGTAGGTGGGTTGGCGAGGGGAGAGAAGCCCTCTGCGCCACCCATGCTTCATGTTTGAGTTGACATGGCGGGATTTTCACTGACTGATCCTAGGTCTAGCGGAGATCATTTCCTTGTCAATTCATCAGCCTTTTCATTCCCTGGTATGCCCTCATTTCCAGGGACCCAACATAGTTTTACCTCATGCTGTGTGGCAAGAGCACTAAGCTCTTTGCGACAGTACTTCACAAGCTGCGATTTAATTTCAATAGCAGAAATCGCGTTTAGTGCTGCCTGACTGTCGATGAAAAAGGTGATATCAACACGTGGTATTACCTTCATTGCAGTCTCACTGCTAGGACCTCCGCCTGGAAAACGCTGCTATGGTTCGGGACTCGTAACCGATTTAAAGAGGCTAAGTTTGTCTGAAAATATACCTGCACCCAAGCCAATGTTCATTTTGTTTGGTAGTGTTCCCCTTTTCCATTCTTCTCTGCTTGGGAATAAGTAAGAGAATGGTCTTGTGAAATCTAAATAGCGCTCCGTATAAATTTAGGATCTGGGCATAGCCCGTCGTGCTCGACATCCAGCCATTTGTTTGGCTTATTCTCAGGGAACTTTTGGCCGCAGATTTCTGTATAAACAGATCTTGTGGGAGCAGGTTGAAAATAGCCTCTAATCCTACTCTTGGAGTGGTTCTCATGGCACTAGTGATTGCTATGCACGCCAGTCTCTGTATTTTCGTGATGGCCTTGAGGTTGGCTGACGAGTAGCTATAGTTCGAGATTATCCTCACAAGAGTAACCCTATACACTAGGAAATTGACAGAATTTTGAAGGATTTGCGATCAAAAGTAGAAGATTGCTGGATAGCTCTTAGGGCCAAAGTCTAGCTTCTTGCAAGCATTCATGATGAGTGCGTTGTGTTTTTCTCACCATTGGAAGGGTTCTTATGAGAAAGGTTTTGATGATAAACTAATACTTCCCGAGGCCTGGTTGTGGCGCTAAGCATTCCAACGCACTAAACACAGAGAGAAGAAGACTTCGCCAGCCTACTAACAAGTAGTTTTTTTCAACTGTCTCAATTGGTCAGCCCTCCTTCAATTTATCAAAACTCGCTTTGATTCAACTGACTGTCCAGAACATGGTATGGTATTTATGTGATTGTGAGCGAGATGATCTCCACTTAGGCCTCAGTCACGCCAGTTGTGACTGAGGCCTAAGTTACCCTCAGAACTTAAGCTCAGAACTGAAAATTATAGAATTAACACTTAGGTATTCGCTTTTGAATTGATAAACCTTCCTATTTCTTTGGTGAAAACCAGGACGTCATCGATTTCTTTATACGATGATGTGGTTCAAGTACGGTATCCATATCCATATGTATTAGACGCCAAGCTGATCTGTCACGTTCTCTCTAGTGCTAGGTAGTGGCAGAGGAGCTGTTGAACGTCTGCCTCTTCTACCTTCCAGTTCGTACAGATTGCTGGGTCCGCAAGCCTCAGTCAATGTACACTGCTTTTTGAGCCTATAACCTTTTTTGTTTTTTACGAGCGATCTTGCCACGTTGCATGACAAAAGGTGTGCCCAGTGATCAGTGATGCTCCAAAAGAACTCCAGCTTCCTTTAAATTTGCAGACTTCTGCTTGGAAGACTGTAAATAAGGAATCGAAGTGGATCACAAGTTATAGCCGTAGGTTATATCCCGCCATTGTTTCCTGTTTCATTAGTTTGAGAGGAATTCTGTATTAAACTAACCTAGCCACTGAATACCAATTGGAAACAGCCAACTCTCAGTTCTCATGCCAACCTGCCTCCTTCATAAAGTCTGGTTGTGTGTGTCTCTTTAGTCCTATGCGTGTATCCTTCACGTCTAAGTACAGAGCACAAAATCGCACGGAAGTGTCCTTCGAGTTGACGAGTGGACGAGAATTTAATTATCCAAGTTAAGCTTCTAAGGCGAGGCCAAGGTCCTCCCTCCTCTGCACGCATCTCAATATGTTGAGCACGTTTTACAACCCCCAGCATGATATTCGAAATTACATCCAATCTATCGTCAGTAAGTCACATCACAATGGACCTACCTAGAGGACCACACCAAACACGAACAAAACCTGCGTCACCAATTGGTTTATTATGCACGAATTCCACAAAATCGATGAAATTCCTCAGACTCATCGCTCCCATTTGTTGTACTCCCCACCCCACCCACTGGTTAAAAGCCTCGGTACGCCCCTACAATAGATCAATGTCACCCCAACTCAGAGAAAAATTGAAATTTTTCGCCAACAACAGATGCTGCTGCACCCATAATCGACATCGATATGTTTCTCGTCACCACTGTTACGTGGTGAGTGCGTAAACAACCGAGAAACAGAGAAACACAGACTTGAAACGGCAACCACTCACCTCCTCAACCTGTTTGTTGTCTTCCATGTTATTGCTGCCGCTGGTGCTGGTCCCATTAAGGCTATCGCGAAGGCCAACTGTGGTCAGCGTTTCCACCACCGACGACGTTGACGATTCCTCAATGGAGGACATCGCAGCCATCGTTGTAGTCGCAGCTGTTTGCTGCTGCTGCTGTGAACTGGTGGTGGTCGCAGCTTCGAACAGGGTCGTCGGATCCCCGCCCGTCTCCTTGTACTTCTCGACATCGGATAGCAAACGCTCCAGATATTCCACATACAGTGTCTCCTGTTCGAGATCTTTGGTCAATTCGAGAATTTTTTGCTTGTGTCGTTCGAGACTGGCGCGCACGTCCTGCTCCCAGGCGTCGGACAACGAACTCTGGGGGAAGCGCTGCACCCACAGGCGCTGGAAGTCACTGAAGACACTCATTTCACTATTTTTAGAAACGGCCAACACCGAATATATTCGAAATTCTCACTCACTGTTGTGTATTTTCCCGAAATTAATTCCCTACGTGGAATTGTAGTTGCAGTTGACTTCAATCACTATGCCAACACAAGCTTCAATATATATATATATATTTTTTCTCACTATTTTCTCGCACTCCTCGTCACCTCTTCTTCAATTAACACTTTTTCGATTTTATTTTAATTTTTTTTTTTCTTATTTAGGGAGGCTGTAGGGGCCACAGCCTACTTTCATCTCACATTGCGTCGTGGATGGTTTATTTTTTAAGACATTTCCTCTCGTTTTCCACGGACACAGAGTGGTGCACTTATTGATTTTGTAGCACTCGAGGATGGAATGGATTTTACAGAGATTCTTTTGTGTTGTTGCACTCGTTTTTTGGTTTGGAAATTAGGGGAAAAATAAAGAAAAGAAAACACACCCGTCGTTGTCGTCGTCGGTTAACACACGTCGGCTGGCGAGATTCACAAATGCATTCGACCAGTGAATACGGAGAAATCGTTTGGACTGAAGTTGGATAAAATTCGTATGCGAAATGAATTCAAATGTCTCCAATAGATTCGGTTGTGTGTGTGTTCGGCTAAAGGCTGATGGCGATAGCTATTGGATTGACGGACTGCAGCCGCCATTTTTATTTTTCCTCACAAACAGTAAGGGTAGGAGAATATGGACAAATATGTTATGGTTATATTTTTTATATAAACTGGAGATGTCTTGAAAAACTGTAGAATTTCAAGTTTAAACTGCTTTCTAATCGCAATCGCTTTATGTCTGTTCGTCTCATATTAAGAGGTTTCACATTAATCAAGAGTTATGAACAGAACAGAACAGAGCGGTCGAAAGGAATTCTCCACCTTCTGTCTCTAGACCTGTATTTGCAAGAATCTGTTCGAACTGCACTTATGATGGCGCTGCTGTTTGGGGTGGAGAAACCTTCAATTTCGATCACCAAGTTGGTTTAAAACCTTTCCACCAATGCGTGCCATCTGAAGCGGGGCCTACATCTACTCATCTACTGCCTAGACCATCCGATTTAATTCCCGGACACTCTACATGTCCCAGCAGTTGTATCGGGCTTCGTCTAACCAGGTCGATGTCACTAAACATACAGCTCGTGTTTGTAGGTTCTGTTCCACTCACAGCCTACACAAACAAAAAATGGCTTCAATCATATTTGCCAGCGTCCATCCCTTTGTAGCTTACAAATCAAATTCAGTGTAAGTCAGTTTTCAACGTCAGTTTTAGGAAAGAGTAACAAGAATCTGATTACCACAGTGGTGGCGGTAGTACATTGCCTTCTAGAGTCTCCGCAGATAGTCTGTACAGGTAGCATGTATGTTGCCTTGTGAGACTGAATCACATTAAGAAGCACTAACATTGGAGATGGTTAGGTTAATTAGGGCTAGCAGACATCTCCTAGAAACACTGGGCACCAAAATAGGCCCATCGTAATCCCTCTGATAACCTACAAAGGTATCAAAAACCTAAGCCCTTATTTCCCTGCAAAAATTGAATATCCTCTTATGGTTAATAGAACCGAATTCCTCCAAGTTCCTAGAAAAGTAGTTTCCTAGGTGCTTGTAGCACCTTTGCGCAGTCCCCTCACAATCGCACTGAGTGTAATGCATAAATCGTCACAGTATCTACACGCGTCCGATTCGGTGAGCCTCAGTCTCGTAGCATGCTTACGTAGAGGGCAATGCCCTTACAGAATTCCTGCAGCTATTCTTAGGTTTGATCTTTCTAGCTTAAAAATTGCCCTTGACTTCTTCTTACCTAACCCCGGCCATAAATCTTTGGATGCCTTATGTTCTCTTATATCTGTGGTCAGCTTGCCTGTTTATGTTGCCTAAGAAGTTCGGATTAACTACGCAGGACGGCGGTTTGACGACTGTAGCGAAGCCTTGGGGTCGTTCTCCCTTATCCCTAACTAGTTGATCCGCAAGCTCATTACCCTTTATGTCACAATGTCCAGGCATTAAGCATAGTCTTCACGCATGAGTGAAGTGGCAAACCAATATTATTACTTCGCGAGTGCTTACAGAATACCATTGAATTTAGTTTCACTGGTCTTCTTAATTCATTTTCCGCAGTCTTTACCATCATCTTCCCCTTTCACTGGTCGGGAAAAGTTTCGCCTTAAAGTCGTTTTTGTAAATGAAATGAGTCTTGCCGAAGTTTTCATTTGCAATGCTTGCGTTGCGTAGTCTTAGCTCCTATCGACCTAATGCTTCGCCGTTTCTGACCAATGAGATGGAAATGGTTTTCTATTAATTTATAGCGGAATTGTCACGTCAACATGTGTCACGCTTATAAGGTAACATACCGTTTAGTTTAGGACTTATGCACACTTTAGATCGACTCAGTTGCGTGCTAATTATGCTCCTCTACGCCAATTCCTTAGTTCCTAGATTAAAGCCGACCAACCCATACAAGACCCATGGCTCAACGAAAGAACGTGCTCTTGGTCTAATCAGGGAAGCCCTTAGCACGCCAAGCGTTGGTATTCATTCGGGTACGATGAACAAAAGCCCTCGTTGCTTGAAGCATCACGCCATTTGACCTCAACTCTATCCACACCGCTAAGCCAACACAAAACACCAAACGCCAATTTTTTGTAGATTTTTTTACAAACTATTTTTATTATCTCAGGCATAGTAAAAGAATAAAACGCGCGTTTGTTTATCCTTGCTTCTGCGCCAATTCCCTCGCCTTGGCACGTTCCAGTTTGGCGATGCGGGCCAAACTCTTGGAGCCCAAGATACCGCCTCCCCAGTGTTTCCTGATTTCGTCGTGACGATCGTTGTAGTTGGTCTTGACGGCTTCCAAGATCTTGCTCAAGTTAGCCTTGTCATTGGCCTCAACACCGGTCAGGGCGAGTGTGGTGCAGGTCTTGCGGCGGACTAAGAGTCCCAAACGGGCCTTGCCCTTAACAATGCAGTATGGGACACCCATCTTGCGGCACAAAGCTGGAAGGAACAGCACCAACTGCAAAGAAAAAAATCGATTAGTCGCTTGTATATAGTTGTGGAGAACATATCCGAGATGATTTGGTCTCAGATTGTCAAGTTGCCACAATATATTTGGAATTGCATCCACTTTCAGTTGAAGAAATTCATGTTAACATCACAGAAATGGTTTGAGCCATGATTCTGATTGAAAACTCACCTCCAAAGGATCGACATCATGAGCAATGACGACCAACTGGGCCTTCTTCTGTTCAACCAATTTGGTGACAGTGTTGGTTCCAGATCGGACGAAGACTGGCTTCTTCTTGGGCTGAACTTCCTTGCCCTTAGTCTTGGCCTCTGCGAGCTTCTTCAAGCGTTGCTTCTTGGCCAGAGCCGATTCAGGCCTGTACTTTTCCAATAACTTGAACGTCTTGACGGCGGTGGTCTTGTCCAAGGTCTGGGTGAACTGGTGAATTGGTGGTGGCACCTTCAGACGCTTCTGGAGGACGGCCTTCTGACGCTGAACGCGAATGTACTTGGGCCATCTTACGAAACGAGACAAATCCCGTTTGGGCTGAATGTTTTGACCTGAAATGGGAATATACACCTTAGATTCAGCTGATCAAACGACGACACCGACAACTGCTCAACTCACCGATGCCAAAGTTCTTTGGCCTCTTTTCGAAGAGTTGATTCACAGCCCTCTTCACAACTGGCTTCTTTACGGCCAATGGTGCTGGGGCGATTTTCTTGGTCACTGGCTTCTTCTTCGGTCTTGGCTGGAATAACACACAAAATGGACACACTTTAGAATAACATTTCTTTGCAACACTTGGGGTGGTAAACAATTGGAAGTATTTCTCCGTATTTCACCAAAAATTCACTTTGCACTTTGAATGGAATTACATTTACCTTCTTAACAACCATTGTGGATTATTGTTTTATTTAACGATGTTAAAGTAAAATGCAGATTATTTGCGGCCCTAAAAAAAGAGCTGCTTGTATGTCTGCCTGTCAAAAAGGTAAAGGAGTTGGACAAACGGAAATGGCGTAGATGTCGTTTTAGAAATGTCAATAAAATGTTGCCAGTGACATCTGTCGGTTGATGGAAAAGATCGTGGTTAAGGGTGAGTTGAAAGTATTTGCCATAGATACCTATTTTTTATCAAAAATGCTTCGAATACATACCGGATCAACTTGTAAGCAACGAGCTACATGAAATAGTTTGGCAATAAAAAGTTAAAAACGTTATAGGTCACGGAGACAATATTACATTTGCAATGCATGGGGAATGTGATTGTAGCGGTACTAGTTTGAGTGGTTATATTGACTTACAAATGTATGCGAGAATGGCGGTGTAGCGAAAAATGTTCGGCAAATATTTTTGGCCCTCGAAGCTACATACGTAGCTTACATTGCAGTCAAACGGATTTACCATTGAGCGGATATACGAATATGGCTTAGGCAATAGTTCGGTTTTAACCGAATTAGTAGTGAGGAAGCACAACATTTCAGAAGTCGATATGTCAAAATGAAACTATTGTTCAGTTTACCATCTCTGACCACGCAAAGTACAATTTGGTGGCAGACAGAAAGCCAAATCAGGAGAGGAAACACTGCATTAACATATGTGTAAAACAGAATTCATTCTGAAGTAATGCTCTCATCATAGTCTGATGAATAGCACTAGACAAGCTTAGCTAGTCAATCTTCTTCAAAATTCAAAATTCTATTTTAAATAATTTATCGTACCAAACGTATACTCTCTGAATGATTACCTGAATTCACCAATTATCATTCTTTTCCTGAATGTTTCCATTCGTAGAAGAAACCTCTTCCCATCACTGGCCGTTTAAATTTGACATTTCGTTGCCGGGTTTAATGTTCAATAAAAATTTTCTCGCCAATAAGTATTTCGTTTTTCAAAATGTTCACGTTTGAAATTGCTTCTAAAAAGGTCAAAATTAACATCAAACACGGGTACGCCGACTGTCCATTTGGAAAATGTTTCATTGGATTTGCAAATGATGCCATTTGCCACTTGCATTTTGTGGACAAAGAAAACAAGACCCATGTCCAGGAGCTGCAGAAAAGATTTCCAGAAGCCACACTGGAGGAGAGCACTGCTAGTGAATCAACAGAGATGGTCAATAACATATTCACAGATGGCACCAGAAATTTTCGGCTTATACTCCAAGGAACCGAGTTCCAGACTCAAGTGTGGCAGCAACTCTGTGACATTCCAAAGGGACAAACATGGAGTTACGAGGATGTAGCACTGGCTATGGACAAACCAAAGGCAATCAGACCTGTTGCAAATGCGATTGCTGGGAACGAGATTGCTTATTTGATTCCCTGCCATCGAGTCATTTCGAAGTCCGGGAAGAGCAAGTATCGTTGGGGATCGGAGAGGAAGACTAGTATCCTGGCAAACGAAGGCGTTCAATTGGGTTAAGGAGATTGTTTTGTTTATCAATAAATATGTAATTTATTTCGTAAAGTTGTGAAAATTAGTGTTTTGCTTTATTTGGGTGGCCAGCGCCACCTGTGTGAGAAGAGTTCCAATGGACGAGAGTAGTAGAATGGAACATTTCGTGAATTTTCATCGAAATTCAAGTCTGACTTAGAGCTTTTATTCATTGAGGGGGTAATGCAATATGAAATTGGAATAGACCAGTAGAAGACAATGCAGCTAGGCTAGGGATCCTCTGCAACTTTTACTGGCTCGAAGTCGTTTACTAGCCAGAGCAATACCTCTAAACCTTATCGATCTTCTTCTTTCCCAACCTCAATTTGTTGACTATAAGACAAGGACTCGATTTTAAAACAAATTCTGAAAAACGACTTCCGATCATGACACCAATGGAATGGAACACACAGCATTTTTATCTGACAACACCGTCGGCCACCCACCCTCGCCATTTTAAATTTTTTTTCTATTTGGAAATGTCAAAGTAGAAACTGGCGATCGTCTTCCACCCATCAAAACTGGTAATGGCAGTGATTTGTTTGGTACCAGTTTTCCAACACAAAAACCACAAAATTAAATCGAAAATTAGTAAATTTACGAGTGCGTGATAAATTTAAATCCAAGTGCTACAATGAAACCACTGAAAACTTTAAGAAATCTGCACAAATCTGTGCTGAATCCACAAGTGTCGAACAACTGACAAGATCCACCATTTTTGAAGTTGTTTATTTTTATTTTTTTTCATTATTCATGTCCATTATTTGATTTTTTGATTCGGTCAGCATAAAGTTGGCGATCGTCTGATTGGATTTGATTGAATTTAATTGAGAATACTTTTATTTGATTGTTGGTTTGTGGTGTGTTGTGCGTGGTGGCCCCCCTTGTGGATGAACGAGAGGGTGTTCCCGTGAAGGGAGACGAATTTATTGAGAAACACCCCAAAATCAGCGTAGAGATGCAAGCAGTAGCAAGTACTAGTGGTGGTCATAGCTCTGCTACCCCTAGCAACAGTAATAATACTGCGGGAGCAGTCAACAGCCATGCAGTGGTGGTGTGGGAGTTTGAATCACGAGGTGGCAAGTGGTTGCCATATAGTCCTGCTGTGTCGCAGCATTTGGAAAGGGCGCATGCGAAGAAGCTTACCCGGGTGCTATTGAGTGATGCTGATCCGAATTTGGAGCAGTTCTATGTGAATGTTAGGACAATGATGCAGAGTTCGGAGGATGCGCAGGTACCGATGATAAGTGTGCGACGAATGTATTACAAGCCCATCTCGCCAGCGGGCAAGGGCACCAAATGGGAGTGGGCGGGAGCAAGCGGAACCGACTGGCATCCGTATAATATGCATGTGCAGTGCATTATTGAGGAATCATGGGCTAAGGTTAGTTGGTCAGAGCGATACGAAATGTACCGGATTTCTTATCTCATGCGGCTTCGTTTCTAGGGCGAACAAACGTTGGACTTGTGCAACACAAACATCGGACTGCCGTATACAGTAAATTTTTGTAACTTAACACAAGTACGACAGCCGAATGGACCAGTTCGTAGCATAAGGAGGACACAACAAGCGCCATATCCGTTAGTTAAGTTGACACCGCAGCAAGCGCAACAGTGGAATAGTGAGTATTAGGGGTTGGAATGGAAGTCCGATGACGTCAAGAGCAAACTTGTTTGCTTATGATATTAAATTAAGCAAATATTTTATGCGCGTTTTTTTTAATGGCCTTTAGTGTGGTCTGAGTAGAAAGCAGTCACATCCGGTTGTTTGGAAAATTATTCAGAATACGGATACCATATGGTATTTGCGGAGCGAATTTCTTTTGTGTACGAAGCTTATCGCATAGCTGACAACAAAATCTAGTGTGGTTGGGTGATCTCCTTCAGATTTATATCTGAATGGTCCATGATTCTATTTTCTCTTCTGATTTACTCTTCTAGAGGGCAGAAGGCTTTAGTTGGAAATTCACATCGTATTCGGTTTTATGTTGCACTGTACCATGAGAGGACGCAGTTTTTTTTTCTATTACTTTCCACCTCTAGATGTTTATGGCCCTTTCTCTATTTCTGTGTTCTGTGAAACCCTCACTTGAGGGTCGCCCTTGTGATGCTGTTCAGCCTTTTCCTCAAGGTTCATTCCTTCTAATCAAAGATTTCAGGTGTAGCAATAGAGCTTTGCCCAGTTTTTGAAGCAGTAACGCGCTAATGAAGTCTATACCAAGTTTAGCTCCTGAATTGTGCTAATTTTCTTGCTAACAACGCTACAAATCCTTTAATCTCTTCTAGGTAATACGGAAAAACCTAATCCTCCTCAGCAACAGAGCACCGCACTACCCAAAATCCCACCGAAACCCCATCCAAAACCTAAACATCTTCAAGCGCCTAGTCTACAACCAACACAAACTGTTGGCATTCCCCAAACGAATCAACAATTGGTGACCAATCAAAAGCAACGCCCTGTGAAGCAGCCTAAGAAAAGTGGTGGCGAAGTATCGACAACTAATCTTCGTCAGATTCTAAATAATCTCAACATATTCAGCACAAAACATGCCTCGTCATCAAATGGCGCAGCGAATGCACAAAATGGACATCTACCAACAAACGCACACTTTTCTCATTCAAACATACTCACCGCCTCTATCCACAGCCATCATAGTCGCAGCTCAGAAGGATCTCATCATTCGCGCCTAGGATCACATCGTTCGCGATCAAGAACTCGTGTCTCCGAAACGGATTCCAGTAGCTTGAAGTCGAATCGGCGACCCAGTGTGGACACTGTGTCAACATATTTAAGCCATGAAAGCAAAGAGAGTCTACGTAGCCGCAATTTCGCAATATCCGTCAATGATTTGTTGGACTGTTCCATTGGCAGCGATGAGGTTTTCGCTTCAGTGCACGATAGAAACATCCCACCGCCACCGCCTCCATTGCCCCAACAGCAACACCACCTACACCATCAGCAGCAACAACTGCAACACCAACAACAGATCGCCGGTTCGATAGTTGGTGTTGATCCTGCAAGCGATATGATAAGTCGTTTCGTGAAAGTCGTTGATCCTCCGCAGTGGCCCAACGCCCAACCATGCCCGATGTGCATGGAGGAACTAGTGCACAACTCACAGAACCCGACCATATCGCTGAGCCGTTGCCAGCATCTGATCCATTTGCAGTGTCTCAATGAGATGATCATCGAACAACAGAAGGATGTAACAAAGGTGGGTGCTTGTTGTAATCTCCCTTTATGGGAATCAAATATGGTAAGCTGCGTCCATTTCCAGAATCTCTTTATCGAGTGTCCAGTGTGTGGGATCGTGTATGGTGAAAAAGTTGGCAATCAGCCAGCTGGCACCATGTCGTGGAGCATAATCGGAAAGAATCTCCCCGGCCATGAGGGTCAGAATACAATTCAAATTGTCTATGAGTAAGTTTCACAAAGTTTCACAAAATCCCTCCTTTCGTCACGTGTGTTAATTTAATTTTGACAGCATTGCTTCCGGCATTCAGACAGAAGAACACCCTCATCCGGGACGAGCATTCTTTGCTGTAGGCTTTCCCCGTATTTGCTATCTCCCGGACTGTCCGTTGGGGCGAAAGGTTCTCAGGTTTCTCAAAATCGCCTTCGATCGCCGCTTGTTGTTCTCCATCGGGCGTTCGGTAACAACGGGTCGGGAGGACGTCATCATTTGGAACAGCGTAGATCATAAGACTCAATTTAATATGTTTCCCGATCCAACATATCTGCAGCGGTGCATGCAGCAACTGGTGCATTTAGGAGTTACTGACTGATTAGAGGTTGTGCAGGATAAGTAAACAACTCAAAGGTGTGCAATTTTTGTTATCGAATATCGGTTTGGGTCAGCCAAACGTTAAAATTTAAACTCTTGACACA
The DNA here is from genome assembly GCA_917880715.2 of Matsumyia berberina. Taxonomy (NCBI): domain Eukaryota; kingdom Metazoa; phylum Arthropoda; class Insecta; order Diptera; family Syrphidae; genus Matsumyia; species Matsumyia berberina. Next base: position 130,208,020 of record OU862871.1, on the reverse strand, counting down.
GACACAGAGACACGAAGAATATAAGAAAGAAAGAAAATCTCTTGCCATCAGCCTTGGAATTCGTTCTTTCTTTAAAAATGTAACAAGTTTACCTGGAGTGGGGGGTAATGTTTTGTATATATGAAGCTTTAAAAAAGTGTGTCAGTAACTAGGTGTTCCCTATAAAGTTCTTCCATGAAGTTTTAGTTTTTTTTTTTTTTCTATTTTAAGAAGTAAGTAACGAAATATGCTTCAGTGCAGGGTGTGTCAAGTAAAGAGCGTTGGGAAAGTGCGGATTGGACGTGTTACATTTATTTCATATAACATTCATATAACATTCCATTATGACAGACTGTTAGACTGACTGTGGATGTGAACTGAGGTTTTTCCTTTTATTCAAATCTTTCTGACTCTTCAACTTTTCTGGGGGCATTGTTTGCAGATGTTTCCTTTCAGTTGATTATGTCCTTCTGTTGCCTTCGAAGAAGAATTTATCTTTGCCTCAGATTACATCAATAGATCTCTAGATCGATACCCTAGCTCCTACGGTCCGCTGCAAGATCCTAATCTGAACAAAATACCAGGTAACCATCTTTCCCTTAGTTCAGAGATGACTACGCTTAAAAATGTGGATTTGGCCATAAAAATGTCTGATCATTTCTCTTGAAGATGGTACTTCTGCCAATCGCTTCTTCGGCTATCAAACCTTAAGACTGCTCTAGTTATTGAGGATGAATAAATCCCGATTCACGGAATGAAGCTCATTTTTTGTTTGACTCATGTACTATTCGTTTTTAGGAACACGTTCCTTATTTAACATTTATGAACAAGACTCCAAAATCGGGACGATAAGCTACCTGATACATCAATCTATCAGTCATGTACAGAGGTTCGGTATTTCTTATCTTTTTGAATCTGAAAACGGAGGTTTTTAGAAGTCGTTCAGGTGGAGCATCCTTGTCCAATTGCGCGATCTGTTTGAGATAATGTAGTCGAAGTGGTTTGGCTTTTCGAGCTACATCCACATCTAAATAAATATCATAGAGTTTCGGGTCATATCTGGAGCTTCATTCGTCCTTCTTGCATGTAGGAGTAAATATTTTACGAGGTAAGCGTCCCGTATCTGCCTTACTATCCTGCAAATTGGACTTAATTTAGCAGGACGGATCATTGTTGTATAAAGCATCGGTTTCGTTTTGTGAATTGAGAGCTTCGAATCCGATTGTTATGACAAACCGAGGTAGCGGAGAGTTTCTTGCCCAGGCACCCTCTGTAGTTTGTGAATTGACTTGATTATGTGTTCGATGCTGAGTTTTCTCCTCAGAATAGTTCTTTACGTTGGAAAGTCGAAATCCGCGGTAGAGACTGCTCGCGGATCAGATTATCCGCAAACGCTTTGGGTATGCGCTCTCCCAGTTGAAAGCCTCTCACTTATTTATATGACTGATGAGGCTTTACCGAGTTTTGACTCAAATTTGGCCTAAGCCACTTTCTGCCAATCGTCGCTAACTTCATAGTTGACTTACCTCCAAGAAGGTAGAGCGGCGGTTCCTGAAAATCAAAATAGCGCTAGGGTGCGCCGTTTTGTTACCACGAAACTCGTTCGAAAACCTATTGCTTGTGAGTGATATATGCTAAATTCAGATACAGGATCAGTCCTCCAATCATTTTTTCAACTATCTCACCGAGGTTCACGAAGAAGGTTTTGCCTAAAGTACTCTGTCTGGTCCTCGCCAGGGCCAGTCACCTGCAGAGAAAGTGAAGTAGAGATTCCTTCTCATTAATGTCCTTGCAGCTTTACAAAAGTTGTGATTAATACCAAGCTTGACCGTATGGTCAGTGGCCCTCCAAGAAAAAGATTCTCAACTCGGCGTTAGGGGTTGGCAATAAACCGTAGGTCCATTCCATTCGAGCGAAAAATGTAACGTGCACAGCGTGAATCTGTGTGAAACATTAGACCTGGGCTGTCGCCCCAGTTAAAAAAAAAAAATAGCTGGCGCGGGATGAGCTAAGGCCTAGCTTCTCGCAACCATTCATGCTGTGCGTGTTACATTTTCTGCATGAATGGAAGGGAGCTACAATTTACTGTCGCCCCAGCTATTTATTTGTTTTAGACGGAGTCAGACAAGCAATTTTATCATTTCAATATTGTAGCTGTCCATAGTAATAATCTGTTCAAGTTGCCAGTATTGAGTTACGGTATTAGCGTTCATTTGTTCTTATTCACAGCTAAACACTTTCCGCGATATTGGAATGACTAGTGCAGTTCAAGCAGCAACCGCCCGATGGGCACTTTCAGCATCATCCCTTCGCTCTTTACTTTACGTACCCAGTGACATAATTATCTTCCATTTATTTTATAATCCTTAGGATATAGGTTAACAGCTAACACAATAATTAAGCAAGCAAGCTAACGCAAAAAAAGAGAAGAAAAAGAAAAGACTTCCATTTCGAAAATCTCAGCATTTCAGTTTTTTATTTGATAAAAGGTTTAGTGTTAAGTTTTATTTATTTTGATTACGAACATATGTGCCAAAATGCAATTTGTTTAGTGCACATAAGTATGACAACTATATCTTCCATTTTTTTTATTTTCGAATAGCAATACGAGTAATACAATTATGAATACAATCGAGCACTTGTGTAGAAGAGTGTCGTTAACTTGTGATTAAAAAAATGAATAATATTCGCGAACGCAGCTAAGAGAAAGTATTTTAATCTTTTTTTTATTGTTTTGTTTCTATATAGACAAGCATATTATAAATATTTTGTAGTTTAAGAAGGAAACTATACGAATATACGAATTTTTTGAGCAGAAAAAGACAAAATATTTTATGTAGAGAACTGATTAGCTTATTAGAGAGCACGTAATGTTTTTTTTTTTTTAATTTTTATATGCATTTACTATTTTTTGTTTATTTTATACATATGCGCCTTAGATGTAATAATTTGATTATGAAATAAAAGAAGACACATAAATCAAGCCGATGGTTGAAGCGTTAATTAATTTTTGAAGAGTAGTTTGTGGATTGTGTGTGGCTGACGCTGTGCATCATTGATGGGAAGTTGAACATAAATCATGAAGACTTTGGCGTGCTGTGTGGCGACTGGGAGGTTTTACTTGTCTTTGTTTGAAGTGCATGTTTTTTGTGGGTGACATCATGGAGATCAAACGCGAACAACATTAAATTACGCATACGGTAAGTTGAAATGAAATAATGGGAGACAAATGCAAGGGCACTTCTACGAAAAGCGGTACAACGTGTTATGTGTATTAAATCAATTAATGTGAGGTTGATTCTTTTTGTTTTTTGGCAGCTTAATCACTTCGGTGATGAAGTCACCTAGAGATGAAATTTTGGATAAACTCTTGATAACATTTGCACATCTAATGCAATAGCATTGATGAGGCAACTCTAAATTTTATCATTATCATTCATCATATCCACAATGAGCGTCGCGGCTTTAGGGAGCTTAAGTGGACTCTAAACATTTCCCGATTTTCCGCCGTCGACTCTAAATCATCAGGAGCTATCTCCATACGGAAAGAGCTAAGATTTCGGACTTGGTCCGGCTATTTCACCGTAGGCCTACCCAGGAAACGCCTACCCGATGGCACAGATTCCATAGCATGTCTTGGAAACCGAGTTGGGGACATTCGTTCAACTTCTCGAAACAATCGAAGTGTGAAAATCTCCGTACGAAGAAGTAGCTGCTCGACATTGAGTGCCTCGCGTATTCTGGTATTCCTAACCCGATCTCACCGCGTGACCCCAGCAATAGAACGAAGAAATCTCTTTTCGGCAGCTTGTAGCCGCGATCTTATTCTTTCGATCATTGCCCAAACCTCATGACCATAGGTGAGGGTCGGAACAAACACCGAATGGAAGACCGATAACCGAGGGCCAATTTCAGCACAGATTGACCAATCTGTGTTAAAATTGCTCCAGCCTGACCAATAAGAAAAAAAAAAAAGGTTGCGCGATAGCTCGGGATGAGCCAAGGCCTAGCTTCTCGCAACCATTCATGTTGTGCGTGTTACATATGTCGCACAAATGGAAGGGACCTACAGTTTATTGCCGACTCCGAACGGCGAAGTGAGAAGCTCTTATATGACAGATTATACTCCCGCAGGCTTGTCATTCCCCGATGAGAAGCGGTGCCGCGAAAAATGTTCGATGTTCCTGGCTGGGGCTTGAACCCACGCCGCTCGGTCAGCAGTTCAACGCACTAACCACCGACCCACGGCGACCAGCCTGACCAATCCTACAGGTTAACTTAGTTTTGCTCCTACCATCACTCGTGAATAGGACCCCGAGATACTTAAACTACTCCACCTATTTCAATGGAAACATTCGGGAAATTACCATAACCTCTGACTTGTTCACGTTTACCTTCATCCCAGCTTCTACACAGACGGCGACGAACCTATCTAGTCCGCGCTGAAGTTAGGTCTGAGTGGACGTAAGGATGACCAAGTCATCAGCGAAAAGCAGATGACGTCTCCTTAAGTTCCCCAATTCAAACCGTTCCTCGCCATGACTGCGCTGTAACATCCAATTCATATACACTATGAAAAGGAGAGGTGACAGAACGCACCCCTGGCGAAGTCCAACGCCCACAGTGAAAGGTGTCGACTTATCGCCGTTCACCCGAACACAGCTCTTACAGTTAGTGTACAGAGATTGAATGGCCCTCAGAAGAGAACCGTCTATCCTATATTCCTGCAGTACACCAGAATTTACCTCGAGGGACCCGATCATATGCTTTCCCCAAATCCACAAAACAACAGTAAATAGGTTTGACATACTTCCAGGGCTTCTCAAGTAAATAGCTGGTCGGTTGTGCTTCTATCTGGACGAAAGCCGCACTGCTCATTGCCCAACATGGACTCGAACGCGCTTCCAACACCTTAGCAAAGACTTTTCCTGGGAGACTTAAGAAAGATATACACCAACAATTAGAGCAATCCTTCTTATCCCCTTTCCCAAAAATAGGAATAATCACCCCAGTTTGCCAATCGCTAAGTCTTTCACCGTATTCCCAGGCCACTCTAATGGCACGAGAGAGCCATTTCACTCCCTCTTCACCCAAAGCCTTGAGCACTTCTGGCCGGATTTCATCCACACCAGCAGATTTTCCGACTTTTAGCGCTTTAATCGCCAAAGTCACCTTCTCTACGGTGGGACTATTCTCTGCCCTATTCAAAACCATGGGTCTGCCATCCTTAGTACCCTGTTAGGGATTGAACAGCTCCGAAAAGTGCTCGCTCCATGATTCCTTCGATCATATTAAACTTCCTTCTTCTGAGGCGGTGGATGGTCTGCCAGAAAATCTTGTTTGCAAATCTGTGATCACGGTCCAATTTCTCGTCCAACTCCTTTCAAGACTGCTCCTTAGCTGCTTTAAGAGCCAGTTTGCAAGTTCTTGACGCCTCCATGTACCAGTTACGAGAAGCTGAATCCTCAAGTGTATCCACACCTTGAAGGCTTTCTTCTTCTCTCTGATGGCTTCTTGAACTCAGGGCGTTTTAAACCACGCAGTTCTTTTCTCACCACCAGCCGCTACACCGAGCCGCCTAACTCCGCAAACATCTCCTGTAGAAGCAACTTATTTCAGTGGAAATTTTTAAATGACATAAATTATTAAGAAACAAGATACAGAAATAGGAGTCGAGGTTGAGAGTGCTTTCAATGCCATTAATTGGATTTACCCTCATTATTTTCTTTGTAAACATCCCACAGTAAACAGTCAAACAGTCAAGCACTCAACACCTAAATAAGGCCTTCCGAAGGAAAAAGGATTTGACTACATTGCCCAATGAGCACCCACAGTTTAACCTCGTTTCAGTCTAGTAAACTTTCCCTCCCGGAAAGGAAATGCCCACTCTACAGCCACCGTCCTCCGCATCCGACCGTTTTGTGTCCGCTTAATTTTAAGACACAAAGAAAAAAGCTCAAAGTACATCCGTTGGTGGTGCGTTTCATTGTTTCCAGTTCCAGCCATAACCAAAAGTAAAACACATTCGATTACACTTTCAATGAAATCTCTGCTCACCTTGTATCAAATGTACGTTTCGTACCTGTTAACTGGCCAAGTGGCTGCTGACTGCGCTTGCCTGACTAAAAATCGAAAACAAGGGAATTTACGAGAAAATCGTCGTTTTTCGTCGCCATTACGAAGCCAATGGGGTGCCGCGGTGCAGGGGTACCAACTGCCAAGTGACCAAAAGGAAAACACAGAACGAGCAAAAAAACCTCTTCTGGCTCACAGTCAACGTAGCGCACAAATGTAGTTTTCCCAAATTTGGTAATGTTACGTGCGTTACTGACCACGGACTTCCATTCATGCGTGCTCCACGTTAAATGAAAACAAATTCGACTTGGTACGTGGAACGCGACTATTGCCATCTAAAACTGTGTGAGGTTTCTTTTCAGCTGCATTCGATATGAGTTATGGGATACCACGATGACAGTGGCAAGACAGACGGAATTTTTAATCACTTGGCGTAAAAGGATCACAGAAAATGATGCAAAAACAGTGAAGTGACCAGAGAACCACGAATCAACAGTTGACAGTGTGAGATAATCAGATATTCTGAGACGGGAAACTAGAGTGCCTTGGACTACTTTGGGGAGATGTGTACATGGTTCCAGGAATATGCGAACGGCTTGCAGCAAGGGTGAATATTTTTAGTGATGAGCTCACTGAAAGTGTAAAGTTAGGTTCTCTTGGAAGAATCATGAAAAGTGGCAAAGGATTTTAGATTTGTTTTGGACCTCGACCGATTGCTCTGATGTCTTTGTAATAATGGACTGGGATTCAATCGAACCCATGACTTATTTAACTTTTTTCAGGTCGTGTATAAGGGATTGAAAGCAGGTAGTGCGTAGGGCAAGTCAATAGAAATACCCCTGAGCTGGAAAGGCAACATAAATTGGGATAAAAAAATAGCATTGGAGTTTACCTTTTATCGACCTCCTTTGCACCTGAATTCCAGGAGAGGAGCAGTAAGAACCCCTGATAGGTGAAACTTTAACCACCAAAACTATATATTTTCACAGTTTCACTTTATACAAATGGAATGTTTGTTCAAAGTCTAGCTTTCGACACAAAATTCTGTATTGGAATTCATGCTAAGCCTAGCTAAATTAACAGGTGAGTCAGAAGCAATGGAAAGCTACACAGCCTTACACACCTTCTTAACTCAATTTAGGAGCTCGTGTCTTATGCGAGACTATAGGACTCATTCGAGTCAAAAGCGACTGCATCGTATATAAAACTATGGTCATATTCATCTTGTAAACCAATGATCTTCACAACAACAATCAAAATAGAGGACCTCACTCTCCCATGTCTGAAAGATCAATCCTTCTCAATCGCCTCCAGTACTGGATATCTTGGTATCATCCTTGACCCAAGGCTGGAAACTTATAGAAAAACTGGTTAGAAATGCTTGTTTAGTTTTTGCCAGGAAATGGGGAATCCAGCCAAAGACGACCCTACTGATATACACTGCATTCATACAATCATACTATACACATAAGGGCTACAAGTCTGGTGACCCGCTCTGAGTAAGGGATACAACCTTAAAGAGCCATCAAATGTTTATGGCGCAGCAAGGATTCACTTTAGAAAGTAAGCACACCCACACATCGATAAACATCCCTATCGGTGTACTAGTAATTTCGACCACAAGATCAGAGAACTAATCAACACCTCTTGTTCCGTCGCAGGGGACAGAGAATCGATCAGAGCAAGACAAAATGTCTATATAGATGGCGCAACAGCTCGGGATGAGCGAAGGCCTAGCTTTTCGCAACCATTTATGTTGTGCGTGTTACATATTTCGCACAAATGGAAGAGACCTAAAGATTATTGCCGACTCCGAACGGCGAAGTGAGAAGCTCTTTCATGACAGATTATACTCCCGGAGGCTTGTCATTCCCCGACGAGAGGTGGTGCCGCGAAAAATGTTTGGTGTTTTCCTGGCTGGGGCTTGAACCCACGCCGCTCGGTCAGCAGTCCAACGCACTAACCACTGAGCCACGGCGCCCACAAGCGATGCTAAGCGTAGCTAAACTAAGAGGTGCGTCAGAAGCAATAGAAAGCTACATAGCCTCACACACCAATGGCTTCTAAACTCGATTCAGGAGCTTGTGTCTTAAGCGAGACTGTAGGAGTCATTCGAGTCAAAAGCGACAGCATCGTATATAAAACCATGGTCACAACCATCGTTGAGGTTAACCCTATGTCAACCCGGTCAAAGCAGAACTAATAATCTTCACAACAACAACCAAAATAGAGGACTTGACTCTCTCTGAAAGGTCAATTCCTCTCAATCTCCTTCAGTACTGGATATCTTGATATCATCCTTGACCCAAAGCTCAGCTGGAAACTGATAGAACAACGGGTAAGAAATGCTTGTTTAGCTTTTGGCAGGAAATGGGGAATTCAGCCAAAGACGACCCTACGGATATACACTGCCATCATACAACTAATTCTGACATAAGGGCTACAAGTCTGGTGACCCGCTCTGAGTAAGTGATACAACCTTAAAGAGCCATCAAATGTTCATGGCTCGGCAAGGATCCGCTTTAGAAAGTAAGCACACCCACACATCGATAAAAATCCTTATCGGTGTACTGAAAGGTAACATTGACCACAAGATGAGAGAGCTAACACTTCTTGTTCCGTCGTAGGGGACAGAGAATCGACCAGAGCAAGACAAAATGTCTATATAGCTGGCGCGACAGCTCGGGATGAGCCAAGGCCTAGTTTCTCGCAACCATTTATGTTGTGCGTGTTACATATTTCGCACAAATGGAAGGGACCTACAGTTCATTGCCGACTCCGAACGGCGAAGTGAGAAGCTCTTTCATGACAGATTATACTCCCGGAGGCTTGTCATTCCCCGAGGAGAGGTGGTGCCGCGAAAAATGTTCGGTGTTCCTGGCTGGGGCTTGAATCTACGCCGCTCGGTCAGCAGTCCAACGCACTAACCACCATGGAACGGCGACCACAAATGTGTCCTGGCTATGAATAAAAAAGATACTAGCATCCTAGTAAGTGCACTGACACGTCATTGCGCCATAGGCACCATGACCACCAGACTCGGCATTAACACCTCAGACTACTGCAGAAGCTGTCAGAATGCGAAAGAGACGGAGACTATCCAGCACTTACTCTCTGAGTGTCCCAATCTCCAAAACCGTTGATTTCGACACATGGGAAAGAGGCTGTTTGGGGAACTGGGAAACCTAACAGAAGTACCAATAGCGAACATACTCCACTTTATTAAGAGTACGGGTTGGTTTTGCGATAGACCACCCGTCTAAAACCCAAGTTTCGAACATGGACCACAAAACAAAGGGGAACAGAATGGGCCAGTAGGTCTACGTGGACACACAGTCATTAGACTGGGCACTTCCCCCATAAGCTCACGGAATGGTTAAACTTTTCGTATCACGAGGAGTCTTTACTATGTAAGTTTTGGTCGTAACGACCCTAGTGGAAATTCCTCTTAGATTTGAGCTTCTGCTTTCTATTTAACAACATTTTCCGCTTCTTAGTAGATCGTATCCTTCGTTAATCTTCCCACTAGGACTCAATATCTCCGGATCACAAAAAAAAAATCTAAAACGAAAACAGATCGGAGCTTGACTTGTTTGTATGACTAAACGAAAAGCTGACGTCATTTCAACTTCATGAAACAGGTCTACTCCTTCAGTTAACTCTCCGCTCATGACCTTTTCACATTTCAAGGACACCATCAACATTTCGAGACGAGGACTTCTTTTTTTTTGTCAAATTCGGCAGAACTCCATGCGTCTGTGTGCCAATAACCATCAACACAAGCTCCCTTTTCACTTGAACCTGTGTACTCAGATGCATAAATCTTGCAATGACGAATGACAATCGAATTGTTGCCTCTGTTTCAATGCTCTTTACTGCATCTGTGATACAGATGACAATATCTATAGGTGGATGCATCTGGGTGCTGGTAGCGGTGGTGGTGGTGGTGATGGTGTTGCACTTGATATTGCAAATAAATAAAAAAATATATTTTATTGGAAATAAAGTAGCAATTGTTGCCTATATGGACCCCAAAGCGCCACAGCCTCATTCAGTTTCATTTATCAGTCTATCGTCGTCGGTTGGTTCCCAGCGAATATCAAATATTGTACCTACATATCGATCCAATATCTCTCCGTGTGTTCTACAGTGAAATTTGATAGTTAAAGTGAAAACAGAAAAGAATTGTAATTAAAAGTTTACAGAGCTTCCGCGGACTATCTGTCCTATGCTATATGTCCTTAGACACATTAACGTTCAACAAGTGGACTCATTCTTGAAGGGCATACACCCTCTCTAATCGTTGACTTGAGTTATTGAAAGTTTGACTCTGTGCTACTTAGTGGAATACGATACAAAGCCTAAAACCACCCAATCAATCATCGGGCCACAACCAACGAAAATAACACAGTGAAACGTGGTTGCTCTCTTGCGGTTTGGTTACATACGTTCGAAGCGCTTGCACCTTAGTGGAAGACTTTGATAAATAGACTGATTCTAGGTGAGTTCTCATGACTATCATTAGACACTGTAAATTTTTCACGGTGGCGAGTGAATAGCTGAAATTAAGTACAGAACATGTAATTTAGTAATTAAACCCCTTGTTCGTCGATGGAAGGTGACACATGTGAACGTACGTACATATATGGGACGATTGTCTAGGGGCTAGCAAGACCAAAAATCTAGAAAATAATTATAGCAATATTGGGATGAATAATTTAGTAGTGTCAGCAAGTGTTAGTGAGCTCAGAGTGCTTACGGAACTGTTGATGGATTCGACTGCCTGAGGACCTGCCAAATAGAAGAAAAGGACCACTCTAGATCTGCTCTAGGCTTTTAGTTTAGGAGCCCTAGTCTTAAGGGTCCTATTTTACTTAAAATACAATTTTTTTACTTTGCGCAATGCAGATTAAATTTATTATTTAGAGAACTAATGGATTTTTATGGTAAAGCTGTAGAGTGCAGCCGTGTTAGCAGTGTCTATTTTGTTGAGATCTTTAAAGAAGTACAGACTTACATACACACATCCATACATATTTCTCCAAGAAGACTTTCTTCGTATGAAAGAAGAGGGCACGTGAATAGGGTGTGGTTTGTCTTTGATCATGCCTGACAATTATGCAGTGCTTCCCGATTATGTCTATAAATTTAAAGATGCTCTGTTCTTAGAAAAGTCAAGAGCAGGACTTCGACAAGCTTATGTTCACTAACCCTATCCATACTAATATTATAAATGCGAAAGTGTCTCTGTTTGCTACGTTTTCACGGCTAAACCGCTGAACCGATTTCGATGAAATTTGGCACGGAGATAGCTTAAGCCTACGGAATGAACATAGGTTAAAATTTTTCAAAATCTTCCTACTGCCACGCCCATTTTCAGAAAAACGCACTTTTTTGAGTAATTTTACAAGGAACTCGAAAAAACTTACTTAAGCAAACATGTAGATATTTATTTACTCTACAAATAATTCTTACATTATGCATAGCCACGCATACTTTCTAGGGGCACTTTCCTTTAAATAACAGTTTTTATGTCGATTTCCTTATATCAGTTCTTACGAACAAAAAACAGTGGTTGTTGAAACTCGGAAGTAAAACTCGAGGAAGCTGTACATTTATTAACCTGTAGAAACTCTCTACCCATCCAAGTTGTTGCCCAATCTAAACCCTCTAAAACAGTACAGGTGAAGACTTTGTACCAAGATGCAATCGAAGCCAGGATTTTCACAAATGTTAATCAGGGAAAAACTTTCTTCAGCCACCGCATTCCCCTGATCCCATCTGTTGAGCTTTAAAACGCAGTGAATATTAATAAGCTGCAGGGACAGAGCTTAAAAGCGGACAATGTGGATCTGAGGTGTGACTGTTTCTTCCATAGAGCGCTCAGAGTCAACTAACCTGTCAGCCTGGTCATTCCCGAAACATAAAGAAAAAACAGGAATGTTGTTTTCAGGGACGCCTAAAAGATTTAATAGGACGAATTGAAAGTCTATACCTACTTATCAATGGCTTGAAACCCAGGGAAGGATATGGGGTATAATGTGACGTCTTTCCACGCGGACGTAGTCGCGGGTATCCAGCCCGTAATCAATAAAAAAAAGTCAAGAAGTTCTTGATACTGTGCTTCTAACGCACTTCCTCTTTAACTCGTAGCAGACATAAACACTTCAGAAGAGGATTCATATTCACAGACAATTATCTGGAAGCATAATCTTAAGACTTCTCCATAACCTCGATTTTGCTCTGGATGACATCGTTCTTTAGTTGAAGGAGAATTGTTTGGTGCGAAAAAACTTTTAGGTCGAAGCGGTTTGCTGGCCACAGTGTCTAATCCGAGAAGATAAACATTCTATTATTGTTGTTCTCCCGTGCTCTTGCAGCTTTTTTTGATTTTTCTTGATCTAGGACTTGTTTTGTGTAGTACATACGCTGACATGTAGGTAAAGTAGCTCATTGATAGTCTGATTTTAAAGAAAATTATTTCCCCCCGAATAGTTAAATGAACTTTGATTTGGTCCTTAGATCCCCTAACTTTTATTCCGAAAAACACCGACTACAGACCGTTCAAGTTGAATTTCAAATTCAACTTCCAGCCTTCCATTCCTTCCCGAGAGGGAGAGAGTGGTGACGCCAGAGGCGACCATTCTGTTCATCTCTATACCGACAGTTCTTAAACCAAGAACAAAGTGGGAGGTGGTGTTTTCTCCGATATGCTTAACCTGAGCATCCTCTTCCGTCAACATGACCACTTTAGCGTTTTCAGCCGGAAATTATGGCGATCAACGAAGCCTTATACTGGCTTAGGCACAATGTGATATCCTTCAGGGACATTACAATTTTTATCGATAGCCAGGCTGCTATAAATCGGTAATATGTACATACATCAAAATTAACTCGTCTCTCATGGAGATGGCAGAACATTTTAACTGGGTACCCGGTCATAGAGATATTCCAGGGAACTGTAAGACCGATAAACTCGCCAAATGTGGTACTACTCTGGACATCCTGTCGAAACGAAGGAATCTGGGTATCCTCTTGCTACATGTAAACTTTTCTTAGAGTACGACGTGATCAGAAAGACAAACCAAAGATGGTGGAATGGTACCACGTGCCGTACCTCCCGGGGAGATCTGGCCTATGCTAAATCTCACTCGATCTGCTCAAAACGTCGCTCATTAGCACCATTATTGGTGTTCTTACCGGCCATTGTCCCATTGGTCTTCATGCTAGAAGGATAGGCCTCTTCTCAAACGACAAGAGCTGCAGGGACGAAGAGGGGGAAGAAACGATTCTCCATTTCCTCTGCACTTACTTCGACAACTTGGGCGAACTATCACATACTGACGTCAAAATAATCCTCAGCTTCATAAAGAGCTCCAAATGGTTTCAAAAAAGTGAGTGGCGTTTCTCAGGGTATAGATCCATGTGGTATCACAACGGGCCTTTCTGGCCTACGTGTAAAAGCCACCACACCTACCTTCTTTAGCTTGTATACCTTGTACTGGTATACCTTGGTTTGGTTCTGCTTAAGGGTTCGCCACTTAGCCCCGTAACCGTTGTTCTCACAGGAAACTGGCCTATAGGCATTCATGCAAGGCCTCTTCTCTAGAAATGTCTACAGAAGCTGCAGCGATGAAGAGGAGGTGGAGACTATTCTCCACTGCACTTCCGCTGCGACCTGTTTGAAAGAAGACTACTCCATCTGGAAGCTCTTTTCTTAAAAAATCTCGGTTACATTGACATCAGAAGTCCAATTAATCCTTGGTGTTGCTGTAGCATTGGATTAGTGACAGATCGCTGTGGTATCATAATGGATTTATGATCTTAGTGTGGCTGAATCTTAGGTACGAACAGCCACCTTAATCTAATCTAACCTGCTAAATCTTAAAGCACTGGGTACATAAAATAAAAATAAGTAGCTGACGCTACAATAACTATACATTACGACGAATTGAAAGGCTTCGTCATGACAAATTCTTGAAGTTTTGTCATTTCCTGACGAGAGGTGCAGCTGCGGAAGATGTTCAGTATTACTGTGACTCGAACCTACGCAGCTCGCACAGAAGTTCAATGTAATAACCACTGAGCCATGGCGACAACACTATGGCACCTAAGAAGGATTTGGCCAGCAGTGCCGTGTGATTATGTTTTACGAGTTTAAAAATGTTGGTAGTGCTGATATTCATCTAAACAACATGGGTATTGGCCCAGAATCCGAATGTCGACTCTGCTTAGAGGCAGACGAACCAGCAGAACATATGTATACTATGTGAGTGTGTGGCTCACTGTTACGTTATGAGGCCAGTTTTCTTCCTTCCGGAGGCCTTACTTGTCTAACCGGCTACCGACAAAAAGTATCGCAGTACTATCTGCTTGACAAGAGTCACCATCCCTGTTGGAATGGTATAGAAAATGTACTACAGTCCTCCGGCGCTGAATTTACCTAATTAAAAGTGTAACACTGGATAGATTTAAAGTCGCCACTACCTAATTGCCAGTTGTAGTCCAGTTCAAACACTGAGAGTACTTAAACCGACAACATCAATTAAAAAGCGATAGCCCCTCAGGAGGATTATATTGCCAAAATTAAAAAACCAAGTCGCAAGCCCGGTAGCAGGTGTGCTTCTTTAATTTGCCTTAATTTCCACTTCGCATTTAGAAGAGAATTACCTTTCCAATCGACAACTGACGTCATTTAGTCGTGTTCTTCGCGCGTACCTCCAATAAAACTCCAAAAAAAACGGAACACTCGGCCGGCATGTGCCAGACCAACCTCTCACCGACCAGAGAGCACCCGTCTGTATGGAGGTGGCTGTGCTGTGCTGTGGATCCAATTGACAGAAATTCAAAATAAATAAAAACCAGCAATAAACAGATACCATTGATATGCCAGTCCAAGAGCAAATTTATGACACAGACCCAGCCCGCAACACGTAATCGCGTCAGCCACACCGCTGCTGGCTGTTTCCGAAGATGAAATTTGTTTGACCTTCATTCCGCTTGTTTGTTGCTATTATTAAGTTTTTTTTTTTTCTATTTTGCTGCTCTAACTTTGACATGTTATTATTAGCGGTATGGAGTACTTAATAACAGCGAAATAATCTCGTGTCGTTTGTCTTTCCATCGACAAAGACTTGGCGGGGGAGACACTGTGAGTGAAATCACAGATTTGACAGCTGGGATTGCATCATGGCGCTGGTGGGGTGGTGTCACTCCACTGCACTGTCGCCGATACGAGAGTTCAAGTTTATCGAATCGAAATGTTAAATGAACGCCCACTCGGAAATCAATTGAAAGAATTAATTCTAGTTATTAGAGAGTTGTTACAATTAATTGAATTATTGCGCTGTGGCACATGCCATGCGTCGGACGGACGAGTGGCAATGGCAATGCAGATTCATTGCATGCGCCGGACGACGGTCCGGACCGGCATACAATTTGTTTAATTATGATGACTTTTTCATGGAAAAATGTCGCGCTTGAATCAAATTTTTTTTCGTAAACATTTCAATTGAATTAGCGCCGGAGGACGAGCAGACCGTAGTTTGATGTCATTTTGATGGGTTTGAGTGTACTTGAGCGGATTGTTGGAGAGTGTGGCTGCAAATGAAACGAGCTTAGTGGCGTATCACGCGTGGTAATCATTTGGAACTGAAATTTGAAGGAACTTGGACACTATTTCAATTTAATGCTTCATCCGTCCACTGTTTAACGTGGACCGGTGTCAGGAAACCTTCAACATGAGTTGTGGCAACAAAAAATTAAAGAAAACTTATTGACGTACTTCATTTTGGGAGAGTGTAGCTCGGTTAAGCTTCCAGTAGTTCAATTCCGTCACTGTTGCTCCTGGTGGCCATTGTTAATGTGCCGATCCTAGAACGATAACACATAAAAAAACAGACTTCACTGATGATGTTTGTCTGCTTTCGTAAAGGACCATGAACCTACACCAAACGGTTTATAGGTTCGGTAAAGGTGGCTGTCCTCACCTAAAATGCAGCCACTCTTACATTAAGGAGGTCCATTATGATATCATAGGATCTTTCACTAACCTTTAACTACATCAAGGACTAATTGAAACAACCAGAGGCATTTATGAAGCGGAGGATACTTCTGACGTTAGATTGAGCCATCTTCTTTTGGACAGGGCTGGACCGGTGTAGGGGAAGTGGACAATAGTTTTCTCTTCATATTCTTCATCCCTGCGATTTCTTCCGGGATCACTAGACAAGAGGCATAATCTTTTGACATAAAGGCCTATCAGGACACCGATAGTTGTGAAGTTGTGAATCCTTTATCAGAATCAAACCAATTGATTCGGATCTAATATGGGCCCGATCTGTCTGGA
This sequence comes from Matsumyia berberina, assembly GCA_917880715.2. Lineage (NCBI taxonomy): Eukaryota > Metazoa > Arthropoda > Insecta > Diptera > Syrphidae > Matsumyia > Matsumyia berberina. The sequence continues at coordinate 130,191,618 of OU862871.1, read as the reverse complement.
AATTGTTGTCGTGTTGTCTCTTCCTTCCATTTGCGGTTGGTTTACCTGATTGCGTCTATTTTAAGAACCGAGTGACATACCCGGTGCGTTATATCGCGAGAAACTAATATACTATTTGTTGGCCTCTGGGGTAAACAAGTTAATTAAAAACCCTTCAGGTGGGCACAGTCTTGCGGTGTGGTAGCTTAAACTTGTCAAAATCGAATAAAACTTCGAATTTACAAAACAAGAGTTCTAGATTCGAATAATGTCCCCACCTGCTTTGACGGCTCATTAGGGTGAAAATTAAACCATAAACTACACCCGTACAGCGATAGCGACTTGGTGAAGTAGATACCTATACAACGATCAAGTCGACTTAGGCAGAAAAATATTCAGTTCCACCCCAGACAGCCTATGTAGAAGAGAACGACGTGGCGGTTCTAAAAGAACTCATTTAACGCTGGGTTGTGCCGTTTTGAATAGGTTGATAAACGAAGATATTTAAATCCAATCTATGGAGTTAAGGAAAAGGACTAGTTCACCAATCTTTCTTTGAGGTCATCGAAAAAGGGTTTACCTAGAGTGCGCTAGGACTGGGCATTTACACAGGAAATGATGCAAAGATTCTTTCTCACTGTTATATTTGCAATGACGGCATAGAGTGTTGTGGGGGATACCTAGCTTGGCTGCGTGGTGTCCCATTGGCCAGCGGCCTGTACTAGCGGCTACGTTTCTAGCAATACCTTGTCCTGATCTGGTTAGTAGCTCGTTTGTTTTCTGTTTGTTATAACCGGGACAAACCTTCCTGTTAAGCCAATTCCATGCTTGTATGGTCATCTTCAGAAAGTGGTGTTGAATACTCCCCCGAATGGCTCCTAGCGGGATATTAACAACTTCCGCTAGTGAGTCGTTAAGGGCTGATCCGCGCCTGACCAGGTCATCGACTCTTTCGTTGCCGTAAATTTTACTATGGCTTGGGGTCTAGGTGAGAGTGACCCTGTACTGGACCCCCAGCTGGTTTAATTCCTCCTGGCATTGCTTTACCAGCTTTGAAGATCTATGTAGTGACCGAATCAATAAATTTGATAGCGGCTTGACTATCAATGAAGATAGCATTATTGTACATGGGTGTTGGAACATTTTTCAGCACACGTCAGGCTTCCCCAATAGCTAAGAGCTCTGCTTAGAAGACACTGGAAAGATTCGGAAGTCGAAAGGATTTCGACAAATTCAGTTTCTCTGAGTAAATGCTTGCGCCAAGTCCGCAGTCCGTTGTCGAATTGTCTGTAAAAGTAGTCGTATCCAAATCTTTGGTCACTTTTCCGTCTTTCCAGTCTGCCCTGGTTAGAGATCTTACTGAAAAACATTTTCTGAAGTTTAACTTGGGGCTTAAGTAGTTAGTCGAGGACGCGATCAATTCATTTGGTATTGTTTCCAGGACTTTACTGAGATCGCAGGGTCTTGCGGTACAGTACTCAGATTCTTAGAGCCGGAATGCTATTTCGTTGATATGTATGTAGGTCAAGTGGTGGTAGGTGTAGAGTGAGAGTAAGGGCGTCCATTGGGGGCACGACCTCAGTACACCTGTGATGCCTATACTTGGTCTTGTACTTTGGTTTTGGTAGTAAAGAGCATCATTTCGGTTTTGTCCAGATTCACCCCTAGGCCACAGCTGATGACCCAATGCGTGCCCAAGTAGAGTACTGTTCAATCAACTAGAGACGACAGGTTGCTAACGATCGGGAGAGGCTTGTTAGGGTCACAACCTCGTTCACCTTAAACTGTTGCGCCATCACAAGGTAGTAATCTCCTTCGACTCCACTAAAAAAGGAATTGGATCATCCAAGTGGGCATATAGTATCTATCAACGTACTACATATTACAAAACAAACACAACTCTTTTTAGACTTATTTGTTTTGAAATCTATATTATGGTGAAGGTTTTGTTTTCCCCTTTCAAAAAAACTTCAAAATTTTATTAGAACGTTCGTCAAACACGACGTGATAAGTGTTATAAAAAACCAAATAAGCCCTGTTACACAGTAACACGATCGATTTATTCCCTAAAATAGAAGTAAAAACGTGTCAAAACCCTCCTCAAGGGTGCATTTGATTGCTCCACCAATCACGATCTTTTTTTTTTTCCCAAAACGACAATCATATATTCAAAGCACAAAAAAAATAAAAATATCTAACCATCTCGAACACTTGTTATGGAAGTCCATAGACAAAACGAAACAAAGCAGAATGAGCCACCTTTCCAAAGAAATGGACAAAACACCCCAAAGGCAAGACAGCGCGTTGTTTTCGGTGAGTTCAGTCACTCCTCGTAAAACATGCCTGACTGTCGAAAATTACTTTTCCATGTCCGAAAACGTCCAAATTTATGGATTTGGTTTATGGAAAACACTGTGTAGGCGATACTGATTCAGTCAAATGAGTGTAGGTTCGCTTTTGGGGATTTATAGAGAAGAGTGAATGATGAACGTGTCTATTATAGGTAATTTGATGAACCGTAGCTGATGCTGTTTCAAATAAGTCAATTTCGAATGAAATCGTATCTAATTATCGACACGAGAAGGATCTGTGGATTGCATGTGTGCTAGATATGGTTCTTGAAGAAGTGATGTGTGTATCACAAGCGGAAAGCAGAAATTCGCGTGAATTTCGCACGGATAATGCTTTAACATTGTTTGCAGCGCACCATTATCGGATTGCGATGATTGTGGCTTTTACCATTTGAGGTTCACAACATTGACTTGGGCACAGATGTTGACTCCAACTATTATACGATTCCGTATTTGGACTTCGTCAAACCTTTCTCGTGCATTTTATTGAGCAGAGAACAGTGGGAAAGCAATTTAATTTCTGATGAGTCGAAGTCCATCTTCCGCCGCACTGGAGGGAATGCTCCATCTGCTTTGTGTTAATATCTTTGTGAAGCTAATGGTAGTCAAAGCAGCATTAAGGCTCAGAGAATCCTTCCATCTGATCAGCACAGCAATGGGCCACTCTAGGATCCTCAAGGCCAACCATACTATTCCTACCAAAACGGACTACATTGTCTTCCATATTGGCAAAGCAATGCCGCAGATCTCTTAACGAGATTGCAAACAAGTGCGACGCAACCCTGTGCTGCCTCTTGCCTCTTGTAAATGCTTTAACTCTTAGGCTTAATACCGTTACGGTTGCTCACCGCGATGTACTTTGTGTTACATACTCTGGTTCCTGGTGCTGGTAAGCCGGTTCTTCACCGCTGTATCGCAATGGGCCAATCTGGTCTAAGTGTGTCCCTGTCTGAGCGGTGGCAGCCACCTAACCTGAGTCTATCTTTGCCCATGGGTCAAAAATGGACGTAGGCATAGCTTCTTCTCTGAGAAGTTGAAACTAAGCAGCCCAATAAGACTCCCTGACCACAGCAATGTTTCTTAGGCTGTTCTAGCAGTCCAAGAACTGCCCAATTAGCGTCAATGCTTACAATATCATGGAAGGATATCTCAAAGGCATTAGCTGCTACTCAGATCACTTTGAAGTTTGTGAAGTCCAAAAGCGAAGAGCTTAAAGTTCTTTGGACGCACTATAACTTTAAACTCTATTGAGTTCCTGGTCACTAGCCAGAAAAGGCTAAGCCTTTAATACAATCAAATCTTAATTTTGGTAAGGATGAGGCCCTTCATCAAAGCTAACAAAAGCTGGAAATCTCTAACCACCTGTGGAATTTTAAGAACATTGAACTGATCCGTGTCATACATCTGAGCGAAGAAATCATTTAAAGAGGGTGCGGGGATGAAGAGATGCTTCAGGACACAACGCACTTTCTGTTACTGCCTAAACTTCTGTATTATAAGAAAAAAAGCTCTAAGCAATTTTCTCTTCGATGAAATCGAAGGCCGATCAGATGGATACTTATCGGATGTGCTCAAGTTTGCAAAGGCAACCGGATGTCTAACTTTTGATTCATTGGGCGCCACAAAGAGCCTACGATAGACCTTAGTGAGACGAGGAGGATTCATGTCGTCCGTTTTCTTTGTCATCTTAAAATCTTTGACTCCATGTTGTTTCCAACATGCATGAGCATGTCTCTAGATGGCAGTGACCAAACATAGTTTCAAACTGAATTACTCAACAGTTATTCGTTCAATAGATGACTGACAGTTCCTATATGAAGACCTTTAACTTGATTTGGGTAAACATAATTCCACAAGCAATAATTTTAATCCCCAAAGCTTTTAGAAAGATTACATATTTCCATCGCTTCTGATACTTACGCTTGACTCGGCTATAAAAACATTGCCATTGCTATACAATCTAACATGAGACTTCTGTGGATTATGTGTGGAGTTATTGGTATGCTGCCTGAAGTTTTTCTATTCGCCGTTTACAGTCGGCAATAAATTATAAGTTCCTTCCAATTGTGTGAATAAGGTTTCACACACAACATGAATGGGAGAGGCTAGGCCACCTCGGGCTTGTTATTTAATTTTACGAGTAAAACGCTATCGCGGCTTCATCAATTCTTTCGAGATTCAGAGGGGATGACCCCGACGAAGGGTGTTTCGAATTGCGGCATCCGTTTCTTATTTGTGAACACTATATGAACACTTTTCCATGTGCCTAACATCTTGAAGGCTCCTTCAATTGCTCGCTGAGAGTTGGAAGGAAGGACAGTCCTTCCTCTACCATGCAAGTTGATGTTAACTAAAGGGTGCATCTGTTTTGACGTGGTTGAAGGAGGGCTAAACCAGGTGTGTAAATGACGATAGCATTGAATTCACTCAAAGCTGACATCTGTGTAAAGATCACCCCAAATCGATGCAATTCCAGAAACTCACTTAATCATACGATAATTTTTATTTCCTTAACCGTTTACTTTACCTTAATTTGCATTCCATAAACATTCATAATTTCCAATTGAGTCATCTATCAGCTAACGACCGTCTACTTTACCAATGACACGACAGTAATGCACGTCATGAACATAATCCGCACAAAAAAAAAAAAATAAGATGTCAAAAGTTAACATTTGCATCAATCGCCTAACTGGCGATCAATCACAACTTAATTTTTATTACTGCGCGGACTTAGTATTTGAGTTTCTATCTCGTTTTAACATTTTCATTAGAAGGCCCTGAATCGCGCGCCATATTTGTTTGTTTTTCAAAATTAGCAATTTTATTGAACAAAGTGCAATTTGTTGCATTGGACGCACACACCGTCATTGCAGGTCTCTTTGAAAAGCGGTTTTAGCCTCTCATGCACACACAGCAGTAGCAACGACTGAGCTGTCAATCAGGCCCAGGTTGACCAATATGGACATCTAGCGACGGAACCAGTAGTTGGACACTTGGTGTAATCGGATAAAACATTTTATTACAATAATTTCTAGGTTAGTGCTTCCATTAAGGCGCAAAGCACTAACATCATTTTGGGGACATATTTGGCATTTCACTTGTGCTATTTGAATGAATGTTGACAATCACACTTTTTGACAGTCATAGTCAGAAAAGATCATTTGTCACAAGTGTCGTGGTGACAAGTGGTTACCTTGTAGCAAAAGGTACTTATATACATTACCGCATTCAAATTAGGCAGTATCCACATCTTTTTCATGCAGCCAAACGTCGAGTAATGTGCTCATGTCAAGTTGACGTAAAAGTCATTAATTTTGCCAAAAAGTGGAGGCGTGACGCGGGAATTATTTTTTTTTAAAACAATTTCACCCACACGAGCTTGTGAATTTTATTTTTTTGCTAAATAAATGGCCAAGTTAAACAATAGATTTTGCAGTGCATAGCTAATTGCATCGAGCTGCAGTGACTACATGCACAGGTGGTCATAAATTTTCGAAGAACACAGAGGTCCCCAAACACAGCGCCTGACGTGTTCCATTTTTGGATTCAAGTCGAAAGTCGGTCTTCAGTGACCCATATCGTGTATGTTTGCCAAATTGAACTGAATTGAACGACTGGGGGAGTTTTTTATTCTTGAAATTAATTTGGAGTGTGTGTTCACATTTCGTGTGTGCATCTGCCCACGGACGTTTTATTGGTGATGATTAATTTTCATCGATTCTAGAATTTGCAGTTAAAGTTGCGATGTGGGACGAACTTGTTGATTCAGTTCGGATATGTTTAAACAGCTGAACAGACTGGGACAAAACCTAGAGCAAAGTTCACATACTTGAAAAGTGAATCACAAGCGATTTGTGTTCGTACGAAGGAAAAGTGCAACTCTGCCACGAGGGCATCACTCCCGTTTGGGAAAAGCTGTTGTAATGTCACTTGAATCGCTAAAATTTTATTGAAATCAGTGATGGATTTGGATGGTGGATGTCTCCAAATTTGTAATGGATATGCATTCTACGAGCTCATACTATAAACTAGTCAGTCAGCTTGTGTCTGAGTATAGATTTCGAGGGAGAAATGTGGATATGGATTGCAGCTCAAATGGAACAGAAAAGATCAGTATAAGCTGTCAGTTTAAATTTGATCTTGATTTGGATTTGAGGAGCCTTCTCCAACGCCTGTTTTGGTTAGCCTGTATATATACGGCCACACTCGATATTATAATATCTTAGGTCTCTCATTGCTTTTAGCTGTTTCCTGACATACTGAGCCTATCTTGGGTTAGATTATTCTTAGTCGACAATCGCAATAGCCTTTGCCAACCGAGTATCAAGTGAAAACCGCTAGAAAGCCATCCGAAATGCAATCACTGTTGTGTTGGATTGACTGCTAAGCCTAGTCCGAGTGCCAAAATTCTTATGTCCAGCATGGACTCTTTGATTAATCGTTCGGCCTCGAGTTCGCGGGAGGTCGCCAAGCGAGCCTACCTTAAAATTCGATAGCCGTTTAAGTTGATCAAAAAGATGAAGGGCGGAAGGACAGAAGATCCCTCTCGCCCGCGCAAAGCAGCGGGCATTCCTTCTTAACACCTTAAGGGACTCTACGTCAAAGCGACAAAGATTGCAGGAGGATCCCCTTACGAAAGCGAAGAGGAAGAAAAACGATTGTAACGCCCATAATAGCAACAAAGCCCCAGCCAAGGTGCTCAAGCGACCAATCACTCTCGCGGTTATTAATCGCAGTGATGCAGATGGTCGCCGTGGGTTGGATGGTTGCGAGAAGCTAGGCTTTCGCGAGCTTTCGCGCAAGCTATTTGGTTTTTTTTTTTTGATGCGGATGGCAGAATTACGCCAGAGCGGTGGAGATTGGTAGAAAGAACTCTAACCACGAAATTCGTTCAGGTCATGAAAGGCCATCCCTGTTCATCTCCTGTGAGATTGACTGGCACCAAGGCCACGTTAAGTTCGTCGTAAGGTTAGCGAAGCTATACAAGATCGCTATATTTTGGGAAAGGTAAGGTCTGTGGTTGAAGTCGTCTACAGAGATTGTTGTTTCTGCCTCTTGTTATTTCGTCTGCTTTCTTAGTGGTATCCATGAGATGTGCACGTTGTCTTGTCTTTCGAGAAGATTTAGTGTTCTACATAAAATAAATTGATGACCACTCACTCGGATACGGAATTTATTCCTTTTTGAAACACACCCGGAAGCTATTAGGCCTGATTGCTTGGCAATAACACAGAATTTGACAAATAAAGTTGCCATTTCCTGTCGCTTTATCCGAAAGAGTTGCCAACACAATATGAGACAACCATTCGGAAAAAAATGACTGAATCTCTTTACCGGTCCTCTTCTTCAACTGTCAACACAATATATTATTCAAAAAAACATGTTTAATTTATTTATTTATTGCCAATTCAATATCAATAAATCACTAATGCCTCGCATTATGATTTTCATAAATTTAAACAGCAATCACGTTTTATTTCACATTATATGGATGGTGGTTCCAATTCAAATGTCAATCCAGTTCAATGCTGGGGGAAAATGCCAAAAAAGATTAGAAAACAAAAGGCTTGAGAAGAAAACTCCCAGCAGCGATCAATCAAACAAGCCGAACTGTCAAACTGTAGCACACATGCTCTCTGGCAGACTTAAAACATTTAGAAAACGTCAACAAGGCACCACTATCGCACGCAGGCCTACTTACCCAAATGGAAAATATACTCATTCAGTGGAAAAATTGAAAAAGAAAAATGAAAAATAACAAAACGCAAGAGTCCCTGAGTGTGTCCATGTTTGGTAACCCGCTCACTTGGATCATATAAATAAATTTATTTTGACAGATTGTCCGCTCAACTGAGCATAGGCTTACATTGCGGTTACGTTACAATGTTAACTAACAATAAATTGTCATATTTTTTCTTTTCAATTTTTCAGGTGTGTACCGCCCCTAACCCCCGAGACATCATAATGGAAATTGAATGCGATTTGGCTTCCATACGAGATGAGGATTTGTTGAGAAAAATGGTAAGTATAGATCGTTAAATGAGAGGAAATAAATAAATAAAAACAAGTTCGAGCACTCGGGTGAGCCACAGAAAGCCATCCCGTGTCGTTGATGACATCATTGGCCTGCAACAAAAGAGAAAAATGAAATTAACAAACAGCCATACAGATCCATTCAAGTGTATTTTAATGGAGAAATTCCAATTTGGGACATTCACATGTATTAACGCTGTTTGAGTCCAATTTGTTGTCGATACCTGACTTACGAACGGAATGTGTGAAAAAAAAATATCCATGGTCTTTGAAAAGTAAAAAAATAAAACGACTTCCTAATTGAATTTGGCAAGATAAATGTTGGTCGTTAGATCCAATGACGTAGAAAGCAATTATTCGCAAAATTCAGCAAGCCTTGATAAATGTCAAATTTCTTAGGGCAAGTGAATGTTTTTGTGTTAAAATTTGCCAAATGCCGGATACTTTCATAAACTACCATTGTTTCAGGGAGAATTGTAAAGAACGTTACTAGTTTTATCTGTCAAAAACGTTACAGCTTGGGGTAAACTGGTCCCTCAGCCAAAAAGAACATTCAGCCATAACCATCTTGACTAAGGATGTCTAAAGTTGCATACACCTGTGCACATAGTTGTTTGAAGTTTCCCATTCCAGCTAGTTCGATCAATCGCTAGCTGTATTCAGTTTTGAACGGCAAGTTCATTGAGGTCCCTTTCCATATGTGCAGTGCACGCTACCTAAGTTGCGGTCTTTGTCTACTGCGCCGTCCTGCCGAAGTGAGTCAGAAAACTCTCCGTACCGAAGGACTGATATGCATTCTAAATGTCCCAGTCAACTTTTCAACTAGGTCGCTGTTGTAAAGTCCATGAGGTTCTTTGTATCTTCTCGTCCCAAGATCGCAGGATCGATTCTTCTTTCGGCAGAACCAAGAGTGACTTTGTCATACGGTCTTTTCAAGGATTCTTGTTCTTGGCGTGTGAGTTCCTTACAATTCCATCAAGAGCGATGTTAAAGAAATATAGGAGACTATACATACCTCTAGAGTCGGCGCAGTTTACCTACTTTCTTGAAGATCGAACAAACTATACTGCGCTTCCATTTATATGGCTTGCTCTCTCCTGACGTTATAACCCGCTATTTTGACAAGCTCGGCAGCTTTATTACTAGGCTTGAACTTGAATATTGTTTGTCTACCTCCACTTTGTCCAGGTCAGAATGGTTGTCTCACGTTGCCTAGTCTGATTCTGTCTGACAGCAGTCTTTTCATTGGTTATGCCATATCCGCCTGGCAGGTTCTAATTCGTTTTGTTCTTTAAAGAAATTTCAGTCCTACTATACTATATCGCCGATCGCACATTTCATATGCTTATTCATTTTGGTTTTGAAATGTTGGTGTTTGTCCGTCATCTCGGAAAGCTTGAACTTGAATATGGTTCAGCTCTGGTCATTCTACATACATAGCTCCACCCTTTATGTAATTGGCAGCATTCTTTGTCGTTTCTTCGACGTCACTTCAGGATAGGCACTGTCATGATTCTAATGACAGATAACGCATTCAAGGCAAGTTTCAGACTAATCTTCCACTAATCCTCCACATTCACAGCTTGAGACTGTCTAGACAGTTGGAGTTTGCTGTTTGTACTCCCAGAAATTGGAACTCAAACTGGACTCACATTGAATTCGAAGTCCAACTTAACAGACAGCTGGCCTACTTATTGCATTTGAATATTCATATCGATGAATGGGCGATTTTCTCACACCATCTGCAGCCAAGTAGGCCGGTGTTTGCTCAATCGAAGCTGCTCTTAATGACTTACTCTATGTCAATTTCCCAATCCCAAGCGCCACTGACATCAACTTGCATCAATAAATCATGACATCACGCAAATAAAACACAAAAAACTAACGTACATACAATGTAAATCTCTTCCAATCGTTTGACTTGTTTAAGCCAAGCTTGCACAGCCAAACTATGCATTCATATCGATTGAGGATTTTTTTTTTCTTGTCGAGTTCCACGCCTCTGACCGTCAGCTTGTTGGGGGTTTATTACGCTGGATCAAGAGTAAGCCCGAATTGTAATAAATAATAAAGCATCGGATACGTGGGCCATGGTGGCGACTTGATGCCTCGCAATTTCGTAGACCGTCACTTGACAGTTGGTTTTACGATTCCCTCATATCACTGCTGACCATGAACACAAAATTATTAGTACAAGTGACATTTCATTCTGCAAGAAGCCCCCACGCTTGTCAAAAGATTGATGGACAGTAAAGTCCCTCCGATAAGGCAGCTTAACACCTCTTAAGTCTGTAAGCGAATTAAAAACTAATTTTTGTATAATTTACGATCGGACTAGTTAGGGCATTCTACGTAAGATCACTTTGACAGACATTAAATTACAAATTAAATAGTTGTCAGCCAGAGTAAAGAATCGAAACTGAACCTCGTAGTTTATGAGTTTCGTTTTGTGGAAATTAAGTCAGAAGTTCGTTTTAAATTCAATTATGCAAACATTTCTTTTTTGCTGTGACAATGTGGGGGCTGGAATTGAGCTTTTAATAAAAGAAAACGTGCATGAATCTGAAATTTTCATTTTGGGACAGTGAATTTAATTTTATGACGGTCACCTCCGTCAAAAAATAAGAATAAAGTGACTGAAGTAACAGATGTTCATGGACATCTGGAAAATACAGAGCAATAAAAAAGTAAACAGACATTTGAACAGAATTCTTGGAAAAAGAATTTCTTGAAAATATTTCTAAGAAGTCCGTCTTTAGATTTTAAGCTCTTAATGTACGAACGTAGATTGTTCACTGGCTGTTGTTCCTGCGACTGTCGTAACCATTGGTGAAACGACACAGCCTTGTGGCAGCCCACTTTAGATCTCCATTTGCAAATATGGCACTAGTCTTTCTCGCACCGACCAAATTATCACTAGACTCAGATGTTTTGACATTTGAGATTTGACTTTAGGCAAAAACGCATCCTTCTTTCAACCAAATCCCAATGGTATTTTAGGGTTAAGGTACCTGCTTGTACGTAAGATGGCAATTCGCATAAGGGCTAAATTCGCCAACTTGGACTGATATGCGCACACGTCCCACAAGAGGACAAAGATTACGAACGAACTTTGCGGGAGCCGTAAACGTCGTTCACAGGGGGATATGGAGATCTTCTGATCAGTCGTGGATGTCCGAATGTTTCGAGAAGTGAACATTGACTCCGACTATCAGTTTTTTGTACACAAAGTACATATGTAAGGCTGAGGATATACCGAACAGCTCAAAGATAAAAAAGTAGCTACTGTAAGAAAGTTTGATGTCGGACGGCTACATATAGCGGAAAGAGGCCGTTCAAGCCTTATTCTGTTGAGTATCCCTTAATTTCTCAGGGAGGCGTATGTATGCCGTCAGCACTAAATATTAAAAATGAGTAACAAAACTACCAAAAAGCCATCTGATATGCTGTGTTTCTCTCTGTCCGCACAACGAAAGCCCTTGTTCGACTAAGAATGCAGGCAAACAAACAGAGCGACGCTGCAGAAGAAAAGTAGGTTTTGAGAAGGAAAGAAGGGAAAAATAGAGAGATCCTTCTGCAGAATGACGTTTTAACAGAAAATAGAAAGCACATGTTAAGGCCCAAAGCCGGAATTGAAACTTCAAAGGACGAACAAGAAAAAAGTTGATGCTAAGGATATCTAAAAACGAATGAACGGACCGCTGATGGCTTAGCTACCAAGCTGTTTAAATTATAACGGGCGAAAAGATGTATGATGAATCGATCATTGGTATTCTCTGCCCGATTGTCAAGAAAGGAGAAATTCAAAACTGAGTTGTTTGGGGAGAAAATACCTTCTTGTGATCTTGGGTCGTGTCTGCAAAGACTTTGAGTGAAGGATAAGATGCATCAACGAATTTGATGGACCATTTCAGGACATTTGCCTAGTCAGAGGAGTCATTATACAACAATTAAGCTGGCTGGTACATATAGGGCGGATAAACACCAGCGCTCCGGCCTAGAGAATCTTCAAATATACACCGGAGTATGAAAGACCGTGATTCAGAAACGGACCTTATCAAACTTGGAATTCAGAAGAGAGGAAGAGTGCAAAAGAAGGATGCTATGGGAAACACTCCCAGGACTAAGGCAGGCAAAGGAACTCCTCGGGAACTACGACCGAAGGAGGAGCAAGGCCTACATAGGTACCAGCAAAAACCAGCTTCGCATACTAACGGGCTTCCTAACGGGCCATTGCAGACTCAGGGAGCATCTCAGGAAAATGGGAATAGAAGCAAACGGAAACTGCAGATTCTGCAGCGATGCCGATGAGACTCCGTCACACCTCCTTATGGACTGTGGAGCACTGATCCACAAAAGAAGAGTACACCTGGGAGCGTAAACTTTCCTTGAAATGGACCTCCCTTCGTCAGACCCAATCCAGATACTCCGATTTCTCAGAGCGATTGGATTGGAGGAGGTTCTCTAGGTCGAGACATATCGGCCAATATGAGTATGGAGGAGCACAATAGATCTAAACAGGTCGCAGTGCACACACACACCCCAACTTCTAACATCTAACATCTATCCAACTTGGTGTGAAACTGGAGGACGCAAGCTAACGGTCGATTGGCTGGAGGTGCTTGTTAGTTGAGGCCAAGGTTCACCCCAGACTATAGCGCTACCAACAATTAGAAAATAACACCTTAAACAAACATTCATCTCTGTTCCAAGAAGAGAGGTGGGACCATGGTGTAGTGCTCAGCATCATCGCTTTTCACGTTGAAAGTCCAGGTTCAACTCCTGATGTCGGAAAACATTTATTTCTTAAAAAATAAATAAAATTGATCAACTGTGAACGCTGGTGTCGAGTTTGCTGCAAAGGCATAACACGGTTGAGTGTCATGGCTCGAAGAGTTGATTGAATTCGTAATGATGATAACATCAGAAGATTCGAAAAAATTACCGTGAACTATAGCGAAGGCAAACACTATAAATGTGCCCGCTACTCTAGACACACAACCTCGAAAGCCATTGAAACCTAATGCCACATGAGTTTCGAACCACTGCACATCGCACGCACTGTTTCAATAACATCATAAGGGTACTCACAACTACTTGAAGCGCGAGTGGATTATAGAAAAAATATGTGTCCTGTTTTAATGCTAAGAATCAGACAGTGTCCATAGGCTGGTTTAACCCTTTAACATTTCGACAGTGTGTGACATTGTTGAATTCTGTTGGAAGGATGAACACATATTTTTTCTATCGATAATTGGGCTGTTTTGTAAATTCAACCACTGACTGCTTGCATCTTTAGATTAACTGTTGACCTTACAATTCCAGCACTATTGCGAAACTCTTTACCTAGGTAGTTCAACCAAAGCATTTTGTCCATAAAGCCTTCATTACTTAAATAAAGGCTTTATATTCAACGTGTTGGGCAAAATTTCTAGAAGAAATGGTCATAAGATTGTATAATTCAACATCGTAGGCGGCTGAAATCGTTCTAAAATATACAAGTCAGCAACGTGTTAATCATCAGCGATGAAAACTAACCACCATATCGATGGCTTCTAGGTCTAAGGCCAACATAAATTGCTTCTGTCATCAACGTAAAGATAGGGTTTAAGCACCCCATTTGTCAATTTTCAATGGCGGAAGGAAGTTTGCTTTTCCATAAATATTGTGAACTCACCCAGAGTGGATTCCGATATCTTATCGTTATGCAATCTGTCTTGTTGTAAACTTTTTTGTGTTGATTAATTTTTGCGCATTTCTTCTTGATTTGATAGAATTTATTGGTTTCATTCGTCCACCTGGCAGATTATTCTTACGCCTACTTCACGACTATTTTGGTCAGAATCGATCGCGGGATAAAGACGTCAGAGAAGAATCTACTTAAGGCGGGTTCACAATATTTTTGGGACCTTTTGGTAATGCATAGTTAAAATGGTGTGCGTCAGTGTTCCCACTTTTTGAAACAAGTCTTCCACTTTTTGTCAACACAGACTTCGAAGATCCACCATCGATACACAAAGTGCAAAATAAATTCATCCCCAGTAAATCCATTTGTCGAGATCAATGCCAATGATGATGATTTTTATTTTTAAATTATCACAATCCCACACAAATCGATACGTACATGTCAACTAAGATCGATCAACAAGTACTAGGGTGCTAAGTGCTTGTATTAGCTCAGATCCAAACAGTAAATGCACGTCGAAGATCACATGGAGGCGATGTTTTGACGGAAGTTTATAATTGTTCTGAGAGTCTCTGGGTTAGATAACCAGAAGCAGCTAGCCGCGCGTCCAGTAGTGGGAAATGAAATGGAATTCCTTGTTTGGCTGTAGGTGAATTATATAATTGCGATTAGTTTTAACTTGTGTGGGCTGTGATTTACTTAGGCAATTACAAAACAACATACCGGCGACGTTTTAGTTTATAAAGCCTTTCCAGCTAATGGTGAGCGATTACAGAAGCAGAAACTGAATTCATAAATCAAAGTTGGACGATGGAAGGCTGTTGGTGGTGGGAACCAGACAATGCGCTGAAATTGTTGATGCCGAACGATTAAGTCTCGCCAACTGCATTCATAGGAGTTTGTTTCATTTAAATAAATTTTAAATATAAATGGGACAGTTTATCATTTTAAATGGTGGGTAAGATGATGATTAACCTTAGGAGGAAGTAATTGGGGTTTAAAGGGCTCGGTCGCAGTGCAACTGTGGTGAACGTTCTCTGACCCTATTTAGTTTGGTGATGTTGTAGGTTTTACCTTAGTTTTAAAGGTCCCACTGAATAAAGGTATAAATAAAACATGTATGGGAGGGAGATAAAGGTCAGGTTATCCCAAGAACTCAGACACGATAATGGCCCATTGTACTTATTCTCTGAGAAGAAGAGGCGCCTAGTCAAATCCCTTTGCATTCTTGATGAAACCTAGAATTTTTTACGCAGTATTGTGCTCGTGAAAGCTGACACTGACGACAGATGTGCTTCGTCACGTCATCGCTTTCAAGACAAGACGCAGACGTTGGTTTCTCAATGATTTCCACATCTGACACTAGTTCTGCAGTCCTTGCTCCTCAAGTTGAGAAGAAATTTCGTTGTACTTTAACCAGGCCCTTTCACAAAACACTTGGTAGTTCTGCAAGAAGTCAATCCACTGCAGAAGCTTTGCTAAGTCTTCGGTAGTCTTCGAGGTCTCTTTGTTGTCTCAGATTATCCAAAGCAGAGGCAATTAGGTCATATTGACTTGGAAGTCAAATCCTTTGAAACAGAATTCCTGCAGGTCTAAGGGACAGCATGGAATAGAATAGTTTCATCGGATATATCTGCCTTAAAGGCGGCGTTGTTAAAGCCAGTCCCTACGTCGAGAATCACTCCAAAAGTATAGTTTCCGCCATTGACTTTATACTAAAATAGCCTGATACTACCCTAGCAAAACTAAGACTTAACGGAGTTGATATTAAGAAATCGAAGGGTCTATCAGTACAAAGTAGGCTTTTCATCATAAGATGTTCGTTTTCCACTCCAACAGACTTCGGTACATTGTTTGCCCGATCCTCAAGAAAGGAGACCTCCTGAACTGTGCCGACTACAGAGCTATTAGTCTTCTCAACGTCGCCTGAAAGATGTTGTGTGACGGCCTAAAGCTCAACCTGATCGGCCCATATCAGTGTGGTTTCAGGCCAGGAAAGTCCATTATGGAACAAATATTCACAGTGGGGCAGATCTTGGAGAAAACCCAGGTTATTTAAATTGATATGCACCATCTTTTCACCGATTATAAGGCCGCGTATGACAGCATCTATAGAGACGAGTTACACAGAGCCATGTCTAGTTTTGGCATCGTCCGTTTGTGCAGGATGAAGATGGAGAATGCCCTCTGCTCCATCAAGGTTGATCAAGACCTCACCGAGCCCTTGATGTCAAAAAAGGGTTTAGACAAAGCGACGCGCTTTCATACGACTTCTTCAGCATCGTTCTTGAAAGGGTTGTGCAAAACTCACGTGCCAACACTAGGGTCACAATCTTTCTTACTCGCATACGCCAATCGCTATTCCTTTGGGCTAAGAAGGCAATTGAGTAGCAAAGCCCTCTCTCGAACGACTAAAGTGGTCCTTCATAAGACCTTAATCGTTCCAGTCCTGCAGTACGGCGCAGAGCGATGGACTCTGTTAAAAGCAGATGAGGTTGCTTTTGGCATTTTCGAAAGGAAAATTCTTCGGGTGATTTTCGGTCTCGTCTGCATAGACGGTAAATGGAGGAGAAGATACAGTGACGAACGGGCTGTACAGCGACACCGATTTAGCCAGAAGAGTGAAACTCCAACGATTTAGGTGGCTGGGTCATGTAGAGTGGATGGATACCAATGCTCCGGCCCGGAAAATGTTCGCATCCACACCCGAGGGACGGCGCAGTAGACGAAGACCGCAACCCAGGTGGCGTACGCAACTTGGCGTGCGAAACTGGAGCTGGCTGGAGATGCTTGTTGCGCCAACTAAGTAAGTAAGACTTCGCTACAATATGTAAATCATGCGAAATTTGACTATAATTCACCTGTCGCAGCTGGCGCCCAACACTTTTGACTAGCGACAAGCTTGCAGATGAAATACTAGTTGTGTCCCTCCTGTTCGTCTTACTTATTTACTTAGGCGGTTCTACAGTTCAGAATGAATCAGGGTTTCAGCCAAAAAGCCTAATCAGTAAGCACTTCAAGTTGATTGCGGTCCCATTTTCCTTGTGGGCCCCACCTAAGGCGAGGTCTTTCTATACTGCATTATCTCTACGGGTTAGATTCAAAGTCTTTGGGTGGCGGATCGTTTGTATCCGTTCGCTGTACATGTCCTAGCTAATGCGCAGTTTATTGATTGAATCGTATCATTTGTAGTTGAATCTCCTTCTCCTTCTCATCAACGTGCACTAGACCGAACATCTAGTGCAGACTTTTCGTTTGAAATAATCAAGAACTCTCCTACGTTGCCAGAGAAGCCTGTTTAAATCTGACGCCCTCCATCTAAACCACAGTCTTAAACCCAAATCTTACGCGAACTCTAAAATTAGCCCCCTACTTCACTCAATTGACGATTATTGCTTAAATCAATAAAAAAACTCTCAATTGGTGATCAAATTTTGAATTCAAAATTTCCTGGCAAGTCGTGTCGAGGGATGAAGTTCCTCCTCGCCCAGCCAGCGCCCGACAAATCTCATTCAAAACCATTAACCATTTCAAGCCAATTAAACATTTCGAACCAAGAAAAATCTTAAATCACCCACTTCGGACACTTACCGCTTATCGATAAATCTCAATGCGCCGCTCTTCTTCTCTGCCAATGTGCCCTTGTAATTTATTCAACCAGATGATATTGTTGATTGTCGGTAGCGCGTCGCGCTGCTCGTCATCACTATGACTCATCCGCTGGAACGTCTGCACGACTTCGATTCGGTCTTCGATGAACGTCGCATATGTAACACCGTCCGTTCGGGGATTTTGACAAGAGTGTCCAAGAAGCCGGTCGGTCTGCTCACGATCACGCAATCGTGCGGTCTACCAAGAAACAGACGACAGCCTACCTAGCGGTCCGAAACAAAGCGCGGAGGCGTCCACCTTAGATGGAAAAATGACTAAACCAGCAATCTATCGAATTCGGATACGTATCGGTCCACAATTATTGTTATTAACTGTTACCTTCCCGCTACCCCTTGACATAGTGGTGCTCCAGCGATCGTATCTGCTGTGTTCTGCGATCCGTGCGATCCATCGTGAATGACCTGTCGTTGTTGTTGTTGCTGTGTGTAATTGATTTCGATTCCCCGCTTACTGTGTTGGTGATGAGTGTGGGGGCTAAAACCTGTGGGAATGTGGGAATGTATGGGCTACCAGCACTGGCTTGGCGGGCGGCGTGAACCACCTTGCATGGGCCAGAGAGAGAGCGTATCTAGATATCCAGAGCGGGGGGGAATACTCCGAATCGGTTTTTACTGTCGCTGTCGTTGTCGTTGTCGTTGTCGATCGGTTGTCCGCCGCGCGATGAATCTGAGCTGCGTACTGAGCCCGCGAGAATCTTGCACTTAGCTCCCAAGTCAGACATCGGTTTCAGTTTCAGTGAGAATTTGGTGCTCGATCAAGACGTTCGTGTCTTTAGCAGAAGAAAATAAAAGTTTTTTCCACCCCAAGAATCAGTTCACAGTGCGTGTCGGTCTACCTTTTTGGCTGAGTTTGTGAATTTGTTTCGCAAACTAATTTTGCGAATTTCAATTTGTTTGTCTTGTTTCTCTTTGCAGTTGGTTCGGTTGTAAATACACGTACTCTTCCCCCCCTCCGGTTGCAATGAAGTGAACCCTCATTATAAGCCCTAAAACGGTGTGACAAAGTGTGGCAAATAAAATTAAAAAAAAAAAAAAAAAAGTGTTTAACAAGTGATCGACCTATAAAGAACCTCCAAACAATTCAAAGTATCTCATGATCTGTGATTGAACCTGTTTCAGATACTTTTTGCATTTTCTTGTTTGAATTTGGGATTAATCTACTCGAACGTCGCTCTCACGGCTTGTCGTCGGGAGGAAAAAGAAGAAAAAAGGAGTTGAATTCTCGGTAAGGATTGATCTTGTTTTGTGCCACGCTTAGGCGTTAGTTAAGGTGTATCTCTGTGTGGAGACTTGCGAGACTTGTGCGAAAATAAAAAATTTAATCGAGTGTAGGCTCTGACGAACGTCCTACGCTTGAAGTTAAGTGGAAACTTTTCTTGCAAATTCGAGATGACATTTATTTTTTTTTATTAAGATTTATCGTCAGACATCCATGATGTCAGAGACTCTCAGGTTTCAATGCCACGGTATACCTACATATGCACATTTGTACGTGTGTCTTTTCTTTTATTCGGATTGCACACGTAAACTGGATTTCATTGGGAAGATCATTCGCACGGGATGAAACCAGTTTAATTTTTTTTTTCTTCGCGAGAAAACAAGGATATACGTGTACTCGTACTTAATTCTCGTTCTTGATACGAAGAGGGTATGGTAATGTAGAGTCGATAGTGAAAGTAAGAAAGGGAGTGATGCTTGGTCTGTGGTCTTAATGGAATTGAGATCGATGCAATCAATTAGCACACTGATGAGCTAGTTAGAGACTTTCGATTCGAAGCTCAGTGGTGTTTTCTTCGATGACGGAGAAGGGTTAGATCATTTTCCACGATATTGCATCTGGTCACGTTGCGCTTTTAAGAAAAAACCCCAACTGAGTTCCGACCGGTTAAACAGTTCCTAGACGTGTCTAAAAGATAAATGGTTTGTAAGCTGTTGTGCGATTTTTTTTTTTAAAAAGAATACAAGCTCTGAAGATGAGTACAGTCAGTCTGAAGTGGGGGCCTTCTATGTATTCGGCCACTTCTTAGTTTGAGTGTAGTCGTAGACGGAAGTGTCGCCTTTTCTCAGTGGTTAGTACGTTGGACTGCTGAGCAAGCTGTTCAAGCCTCAGTCATGTCTTATCTTCGGAGAATGACTAGCCTCCGAGAGTACAATTTGTCATGAAAAAGCGTCTCATTTCACCGTTCGGAGTCGGCAATAAATTGTAGGTTCCGACCATTCGTGGGAAAAATACAAACACGCACAATATGAATGGTTGTGAGAAGCTCGGCTTTAGCTCACCTCGAGCTGTCGCGCTCGTTTTTTTTTTTAGACCGAAGGGAAGTCCGAGCGTGAGTGTTGAAAATCAATAATTTTCTCCTAAAACGTCCATACTGGCAGGTGTTTAGATTGTTAGGATCGTTGAATAAAAGTATGATAACTTAAAGCTACAGTCTGACGTGAGTCTGAGCTGTAATCAACAGGGATCTCTAGCAAGATCGATTGGTGGCTAGCTGCCACCAGCTTCGCATGTTAAGTTAATGGAGGACCCTTTCCGATTGCGCGGGATTTGCCTCTGCTCCTCAGTAAATTCAAAAATTCTCCCTGATGATGTGCATGGGTTGGTTGTCAGTGGTCGTCAGAGACCGTCGTGGGTCAGTGGTTGGGTCCCTGGGCAAGCTGTGTGAACTCAAGCCCCAGCCATGTCCACTGAAAATTGTTCGCAACGCCACCTCTCGTCGGGAAATGACAAACCTCCGAGGATATAATTTGTCATGAAGAAGAAGTAGTCAGCAATTAACTGTAGGTCTGTCTAATTCATGCTAAAAACGTAACACGCACAACATAAACGGCTGCCAGAAGCTAGCTCCAGGCTGTCGCGCCAGCTATTTATCGCACAGCAATCCAACGTACTAATTGTCGAGCCAAGAGGACCACATCTTAATCAGTTAATTCCTTGTATTTTGACTCCTTTCCTCGTTAAACATATATTCTCCTCAACATAAACGGTTATATGCCAAGGGAATCAGAGACCAGAGAGAATTTTTCGCTAAACACAATCAAGAGCGACTTCATTCACTTTTGACAAAGTCTATGCCTCTGTGGCATAGCGCAGCGCTGAGGTGATTGAGGTCTTTTATAGCGTCGCCGTAGTCTTCGAAGAAGAGTTGTGCTTCTCAATTAATTGTTAAGCCTTAATCGATAAAAATGGGTTATTCTGCATTTCGATACTCTGCAGAAGAAGTTCTCCTACATCCTTAGCGCTGACTGTGATTTTGCTATTTCATTTCCTCGCTTTACTTTTAAGAGGCTGCCGCGAACTATATATTTATTCACAAGCCAAAGTAGCAACCTTGTTCCTTCTAATGATAGAAAATAACGAAGTTATCTTGGATCCAAAAAATTGTTGGAACTCCTTGACAGTCTATGCCGTGTTTAGTGGACCGCAAAAATTGTATGCATTCTACTATTTTCCCTACTTACTGACGCATCGCCGATAGGAATAATAGAATTATCGCTTTGGACTGCGATATACTATACTCCAACAGGGGACTCAGATGAAGTCATAGTTCACTTACTTACTTAGGTGGCGCTACAGTTAGGGGTGAACCTGGGCCTCAACCAAAAAGCATCTCCAGTTAGCCCAGTCCTTAGCTAACTGCTTCCAGTTGCGCACTCCAAGTTGGTTGAGGTCCTCTTTAACTTGTGCACGCCACCTTAGGCGAGGTCTTCCTCTGCGAGCCGGAGCATTTGTGTCCATTCGCTCTACATGTCCCAGGCATCTGAGCCGATAGATACGTATCTTCTTGACTCGGGCGATGTCGCTGTACAACTCGTAAAGTTCATCGTTGAATCTTCTCCTTCAGAACCCGTCAATACAAACGGGACCGAATATCTTACGAAGAACTGTCTGTCAAAGCAACCAAGGATATCTTCATCCGCTTTCGATAGAGTCCATGCCTCAGCGCCATAAAGCAGGACTGGGATGATTAAGGTCTTATAAAAAGTTTCCTTAGTTTTCATAGTTCAGGTTACCGAAAATCTTCTCGAAGTCGGTAAGGATAAGGTGGAACAAAAATTTATCAAACTCTATGAATGCTCTTTGTTGATCTGCAAGCGAAACTCTGTTCGATATCGAGGGTTATTGTTCCAAAAATGCTTTGTTCTCGGACTGAGCCGGAAGGCACCTACTCTTACTCTGCTGATTTCAACCAAAATACGGCTCTGTAAGACTTCATACCTATCTGACGATGATCCGTAAAGCAAAGTTCTCTTACAACTGCGGACAATTTTGTGCAAGATCGAGGTCATGGAAGAACCTCTGGATTATGCGGGATTGTAGCTGGGGAGATAAATCCCTTGCCGAAGTGTTTCAGTCTGCAGCGAGCCATGGCGGGATAGTCGCACGAAATATGCTTTGCAGTTTCTTGACCTTTCAAGAAGAGTCGGCACTTGTCCAATGAATTAATGCCCAGCTTTTTATAATGGTAGAGTAAACAGTGTCCAGTAAGGAAGTCCGTGAGGACCGAAGCGTCACTTTCGTTTAATGCGAGAATTTCTTGATTTTTCTTCTTGTCTTGTGACAATTCCTTGTTGGTAAACTTCTTAGATTTGCAACCTTTTCTGCTGGCTGCTGAGTAACCCTCAGACATCGAGAGTTGAATCATGATGAATCATGAGGACCTATCCGAAGTATTCTAATATTTTGGCAACCACTGGAAGAAAACAAATGCCTCTTAATTTTTTGCAGTGCATTGAAAGGTTAAACTTCTTCACTTTTTTCTGGAAAACTTTGCTTTCGCAGGCTTTGCAAATAGTTGTAACTACATATCCTTTCGATATGGCTTGGCTAAATCGGCTGGGATGCAATCAAGGTCTACCACTTGATTTTTTTGAGTAATTTGATCGTGGTTATGATCTCTGTGTTGCTGGAATATAAGTGTTGCTTATGCCGGTTTGGAAACATGTTGCGGTCTTCTAGGTGGATTAGTACTGTCATGGAATGCTCCATTTATCTCCTTGATTCACGATGATCAATAACAGGGTGGGGCAAAAGTAATTTCATAATGTGAATTGGCTGCCATTTTGAGAGAAATAAAAAAAATTGGGCTGTGTTTTCACGGAGAGTTTGCTTGAAGATGTAGAATTAATGACATTAAGTGGAAAAAATGATATCGGAGAAATGAACACCTCCTGAGTTGATGCACATTTATGCTCGTTTTACGGCGTTTTGAATTGTTGCTCGTAATTGATGATTTCTTCTTCAATGTTGGCTTTCAAGATTAGCAAGGTTTCAAAAACCCCCAAAGCAAGAAGTCTTACGTGGCTCGAGGTGTGTGAGCGGTTGCTCCGTCGTGCTGGAATCACATATCCTTCAGTCTTAGTTCATCAATTTGCGGGAATAAAAACTCGCCAATGGATGGCTCCGCGATATCTTCAGCCACAGCGGCGATATTCTCAGTGGAACGAGCACTACGAGACCGGTTACATCTTGCGATGTCTCTAGTGGACCCGGTTTGCACGAGACGCTCAGCCAAATGCTTAATTGTTCGCACACATGTTGCAGGATGACGAGAAAAACGATGACCAAATTCACCCTTCGTTAAAACAACAGACCGGAAATTGGTCAAATAAGCAGTAGCAATAATTCCGCGTTCTTCAGATGTGCATCGCTCCATTTCTTGTTGTCAACTAATTCTCAATCTGTCAACAACATAAATGCCAAAGCACAATGACATTTAATGCCATTTGCAAAAATTATGGCACATTCATATTATGACATTGCTTTGCCCCACCCTGTATGATAGTTAAATTTGCGTGGGCGACCCGATAGTTGGGCATCAGAAAACTAAACCTAGCAGTAGGCAAAGAAGAAACGATGGACATCACAATAGGTCTGCTTAGACCCAAGTGTGATGAAGAGGGTGAGAGGATGGTATGTAAGGGTGAGGAATAGGGCATGTTTGAGACATTTAATCCACTAATTGATTGTGGGTCGAATAACACAAATGAAAGGTTAGGTAGGTAGGTAGGTAAGGTGGCTGTCCATGCGAGGCACGGACACACGTAGGCCAGGGAAGGCCCTTTGTGATACCACTGGGATCTACCCTAGGTGCCATTGCGGCTAATGAAACCATTTGGAGCTCTTGATAAAGCTGAGGATACTTTTGACGTCAGTATGTGATAGTTCGCCCAGATTGTCGAAGTGGTAGGCTCCTAAGTGAAGCTTCCTTCTTTGGGACAGGGCAGGACAAGTGCAGAGAAAATGAAGAATCGTCTCCTCCTCCTCTTCGTCCCTTCAGCTCCTGCAAAAGTCATTTGAAATGAAAGGTTACTGAACGTAGTATCATTTCTTGTGAGTTCGCTTGTATGGCTTGGCACTTATCATAAGTAAATGTTAAATTGTTCTGCCATCCAGACAGATACAGCGGTCGTAGATTGTAGATTGTGTTCGAGAGGTGTAAACAGCACTGTGACCAAGAAGGTCCCTTTTGCCTAGGGCTCTGTTCAATGTCTGAACAAGTTCTTTACTTTCGGTTTGGTTAAGTATTTCTGGAATCATGGACTCAGAGGTTATGGCTCTTTGTCGAATGTCTGTTCAATGCACTCTGCATGTAAGTGGAGTCCCATTGAAACAGGTGGAGAAGTTTGAGTATCTCGGGGTCTTATTTACGAGTGATGGAAGGAGCAATATATAGTTGTCCTGTAGGATTAGTCAGGCTGGAGGAATTTTGAGACAGCTTGGTCAATCTGTTATCAGGAGGGCCGAGCTTGGTATCGGAGCTAAGCTATCGGCCTTCAATTCAGTGTTGGTTCCGACCCTGGCCTATGGTCATGAGGTTTGGGTAATGACCTAAAGAATAGGATCGCGGATACAAGCTGCCGAAATGAAATCTCTTCGGTGTATTGCTGTGGTGACTTGCCGAGATCGGGTTAGGAACACCGAAATACGCGGGGCACTCAATGTCGAGCAGCTACGTCTTCGAACGAAAAGGTCCATACTTCGATGGTTTGGACACGTTAAACGCATGCCCCCAACTCGGCTTCCAAGACGTCTCATGGAATCTGTGCCATCAGGTAGGCCTCCCCTGGGTAGGCTTAGGATGTGATGGTTAGACCAAGTCCGAAATCTCACCTCTACCCGTATGGGGATAGCCACTGATGATTTTAAGTTAATGGCGGAAGATCGGGGCATGTGGAGGCTCCACTTAAGCACCCTAACCCCACGATCCTCGCAGTGGATAAGCGCGTCATTGAAAATGTATGTACCTATGTATGTATGTACAACTATCCAGTTACTAAATCGTTGTACAACCTTGATTCTCTTCTCTTTTGGACAAGTTTGTCATATTGGATGAGGCATGGCAATGCGTCATCGTACTTTCCTTGTTCGTAATCGACAGGATGTGTTGGCCTACATACCATCTCTACCTCAGCCACAAAGAACTGCACGGAAAAGTCTACTCAAGCAGAATTCAGTTGATGAATCAGCACCTTGCATGCCCGATAAAATTTTTTTTCTCGAGTGTTTGTGTTTTTTCCAAAACTCTCCATCCAAGTCCCCTTAAAGAATTCTTCGAATGTTTTTTTCTTGTTTTTTTTTTTTTTTATTTATTTAGCTCAATTCGAAATGTCGACCGGACTGAGTTCTTGTTCTTGCTAACTGCCAACAGCTTTGCAGATAAAGTCCCGCAGCCCAACTATGTCACTATCTTTGTTTGCAAGACATTATAATTTTTTTTTATTAAATCAACATTCTGGCGAAGCAGTGTGTACTCACTGGCTGATTCTCTTCCCACATCATTACCCCGGCGAAGCCTATCATCGGGACCATTAAGTCTCATTAGGAATTTTGCGAACCGAAACGCAATATTTCCATCAAAGTGTCGGTTGACTTATATTCGGATCAATTTCCGATGGAGTGTAGCTGCAAAATAATGAAACTATGGTAATTCACTGTCGAGGTAGGTGTCGTGCCACTTAATCCGCCCACGCAGCGCAGTAGACACACAGATTCGCATTACCTGGTGGTGATACCATCTCGTCTGTCACTTTCCTTCTACAATTGGAATCCGAATCTGAAGACGTGGTCGGTGGTTTTTATCTGAAGCGAATATTTAATTTTGGAACGGCTGGGCGACCTCGAGAAATGTTAAATATCTTTGCTTAGCTGGAACAAACAGATTGTTGTTGGCTTATCAAAATGACGTCATGGAGCAGAAACCTGAACGTTTTGTGTCAACACATTTGTGTTGTGTTGGACTGCGCCGCGCGCCGGTTTGGAAAGGTGATCGTAGTGGTGTGTCTCCTCCATGAGCCAGCCCAAGCCGGCGTGAAACTGAATCATGTTTTAGTTTTGTTTTGAGTGAGCGCTAGATAGAGATACACAGAGGAAGACCGCGATTTTGGATTTTGCTGTGAGTAGAAACATTTTTTTCGGGTGGTGATTTCATTCGAGTTGATTAGCAGATGATTTTAGAGTTTTTTTTGTCTGAAAATATAATTGACGGATATGTAGATACTAGATGCAGATAATTTGACATTAGAATTGCTTCCTTGTCTGTGAACACTGTCATTTGTGTCGTGTGGTTGCGGAAAGTTATGGGATTTTTCTACATGAGATACAATTGTATCCGCAGTGATGCAATCTAATGTGAATTTTGTTTACCGAGGGTTCAGTCTCAGTGTAAATATTACGTGATGTTTTCTTTGTTCTTGGAGATGGATTCAGATCAGTTGTGGTCGGTACTGGCCGAACGTTTTATAGGCAGTAAAACTTGTTTGATGGTACGATTCTGATCTGTTTCTTGGATTTGTTTGCTAAAAATTATTATTTATGAGGCGTGACAGCGATGACAGGCAGAGCGATGGAATCTGCGACTTACAAAATGAGATGAGGAGTAGGGCTAACACTGCTGACAGCTAAATTCCAGTTGGAACTATGATTTATAAGACGAACAATCGCTCTAGCGAAAGAGTGTCTGGGATCGTAGATTTACTACGTCAGCGCTAAATATTTGCAGTTTATTGGGATCATAGGCTGGATAAACGCAGAGACAAGCTCTGCAAAGTCGTCAGAACCTGCACAACGTAAATGGTGTTGGTCTTACCAAAGGTACACCCGTTGAAAACAGGTCCACGGTGTTTTGCCCGAGGCTCTTATGCTTTTACACCTTCTTTCTCTTGATCTGTACACTAAAGCCATAGCATCAGACTGGGAGAATCTCGAACACCTAAACCATATGAGAGGCACTTTTTGGGTGTAGATCAATCTTGGCCTATGAATGTATGTATGTATGTATGTGTCTATGCTTTGCATGACACCCTATTTACTGAACACCCTATCTATGAGAAACCTGGCCTTACGGCTGACACTGCGATCTATTGTGTATCCGATCTAGGTACATAGTAGATCTACCTTCCTAATAAAGGCTTAATTTGTTGAGATCATATCTTAGGCCAAAATGACCGAAAAGGAAGCCCACTAGCTTCCTCTTGTTGCTCCTGTCAAGGTTTAGAATTTCCTTGTAAGAAAAGGGCTTGAGAAGTCTCTTGGATTGTCTAAGCCCGGGGAAATTTTCCCAACGGGCTAGGCGAAGTTGGTGTTCCCAGTTGTTTAACAAAGCTGCGGCGATAGCCCAATTAACGCCACAGAAGGATTCCGGTCCCAAGAGCGTGGAAGCCGAACCTGCCCTAGCCAGCTCATCTGCAGTTTCATTCCCTGCAATGCCCTGGCTTGACCTTTTTGTGTCTGGCAAGTGATTGTAGGGTATCGTAGCAGGATTTGACAAACACAGATTCCATACCTCAACCCACAGAATCTAATTTGCTACATTTTCCGAGAATAGCTAAATTCTTGATTCGCTACCAAGGGGCCTGGTAGCGTCCTGGTAGGGTCTACCATACATCCAAACTTTGGAAAAAATTGCTCAGGCTACCGGATATTGAAAGTGTTGAGCAGAGAGGGAAAAAGAACACGATCTTACACTTTGAGTAGGCTTTATTCAAGTGAGGTGAATTGGAGTTTTGCAACACATTTATATACATAGTTAATCATGTGTGTGTATGACTATTATAACGTACATAGAATATGTTATTACATATGAATGTATGTATGTTACATTGTTTTATGTGTGTATATTATATAACAAACAATAGAAAGCGTTTTTCGGACAGAAGTGCTAACAAGTGCGAAACTAGTTCACATTCCATTTGGACCTGTCAAGGGAAAAGTCTTCTAACATTTCTCAAAATTGCTAACCTAAGATGAGTCGCAGTAGATATAGGCGTCATCTTTAGGACCATACGGCCCACATACAACCAAACTTACTACTACAACCAAACTAGAACCAGAGACCTTCTTAACGATAATTGCAGAGACATTTCTTGGCTTGTAGCAATATTCACGGGTCACTGAACGGGACGGTCATATACATGTTGCAAGACTAGGCATCCCTATCAACATTAGATCATCGGGAGAATTCTTCAGCCTCTCACCTCTTTGTAGAGTTCTGTGACGCATTGTGCGAGGTAAGGTTTGCAGGGGTAGACGAACTTCATATAGCGTTACTTTACTCCGACCTCTGTTGTATAGGAAAGTCTGTAGAAGAAGAGAAATTGGTGTGGGGTCTCCCTGAGTTTTCGAGAATGCAAAATGAAGTTTTGGATGGTTTTTGGTAATTTTGTTGATAGTTTATCCAAATCGTTGATAAAATGTTTTCTAAGACCTGCCATTCCTACTGAAAAGTGAGAAAGAAAGTTGGCGATTTCCTCCTCTGCGTCTATATCAACGCACTCTGAAGAAGACTGTTGCATTTAAGCCCTTTGAAAGTGGGCTGCCAGTGAGTTGTGGATTATCATAGTTCTTTCAGCACGAGGAGTACTTTTTTTGATGCTCTGATACACTGGGAGTTTTATGATGAATCTATTTCTTTAAAGGGTTGAGATTGTGTTAGTTATCGTATCGGAGACAAAGCCGTTGAATATCGGGCCTAGCTAAATTGTTAAAACCTTCGTATAAGTGCTCTCCTTACATATTCCTTCTAGTCTTAAGAGCAGGGGAGGTACATGGAAGATTGGTTGTTGTTTCTTCGTCATCCTTGCCTTTCAGTTTTCGCAGAGATCGGTGAAAGGGGCACCCATTCCTATAGCACATTTATGTACATACGTATCAAGGAATTTACAGATCTACCGCGCTGTCTAATAATAGATAGAAGTCTGTCTAATCTTTTAAAATCCAGGTTAGGCCAGATCTGACCCAATGAAAGCCAGGTGCTTGTATTATTCACCTGCTGTTTGACATTCATCTGGCTTCAGGATCAAGGCGAACCCTAATCGATCCCATTGGAGAAAACGATTCCTCTTCTAAGGATTCTGGTCTACCCCTTCTTGACTGACTCGTTCACTCTGCAGTAGCCCGCAATGTCCTGGAACCTTGTACATGCAAACGTGGCATACGGTGGTTCGGTCGTCGTCTGTTAATCCTCAGGTTGGTTGCACTGCAGAAGACTTCTGCCTCCGTACCATACGCTGTTTGAAATATATCACCCCCAGACATCTATCGGCGGACAAATGGCAGCTAGTGCAGACATCCGCCTCAAAGCAACCTTGCAGTGGTCTAGTAAAGATTTTGGTCACGTCTTCGTTTTGAAAAAGTCAAAATTTCTTCCAATAACATAGTCTATACCACATCCAAGCTACAAGAACTTCGAGGTAACAATCTCTCATTCTAGGACGATGTATTCTCAGAAGATAAGTCGATTTACTTTTACACCGACGACCGACGGTTTAAAAACTAGCAACGGGGTGGGTGGTGGTGTTTTATCCGACAGGCTTTACCTCAGCCTAGCTTTTTGTCTTCCAAATCATTGTAGCGTGTTCCAGGCAGAAGTCATGGCGATCAGGGAAGTCTTATCTTGGCTGAAGAACTTATAGCCCTAGATTGCCGATCTCCTCTTATAGAGAAGGCGGAGCAGTTTAATATTCACCTTTGTGGGTGCTAGGGCACAAAGACATTCCAGGGAACTGTAAGGCTGATGAACTCGCCAGGTATGAAACATCCAAGTGAAGAGTAAGGCTGATGAACTCGTCAGATATGAAACATTACCTATTGGGCCTAATAAGGCACCTTAGGCATATCAATCGCTACTTGTAAACTTAAACTAAAGCTAGATGCTATCGAAAGAACAGATCTTAGGTGGAAAAGTGGTACATCATGTCTAGCGACAAAGCTGACTGGCCAAAGCTGGATCTGAAAGGCTCTAAGTATTTGATTTCTCTATTACCACTATAATAGGTGTCATTACTGGGCGCTGTCTAATAGGCAAGCATACAACAAGGCTAGGCGTCTACACAAACGACTTCTGCAGAAGCTGTATGGACGACGAGGAGGAGGAGACTATTCTCCATCTTCTTTGCAACTGCCCAGCTCTATCCCGCAAGAGAAAACTCCAATTAGGAGCTTTCTTCTATTCCAATTTAGGCGACCTGATAAACATCGATGTTAGTAGCCCCCTACGCTTCATAAAAAGCTCTAATTAGCTCATTGAGTAGGCAGGAGATCTTTCTGAGATCCTTGTGGTATCACAACGGATCCCTCATGCTGGCAGCCACTTTTACCAGATTCTGAAATGCTTCTGCTAGGGAATCTGGTCTTGTATTTGGCAACAAAGTCGATGTCCGTTCTATGATGAATAGTAAGTATTATTGCCGTGGAGGATCCTGAAGTAGCCCTTATAAGCGTAAGCCAACTGTGAGAATTACCTAAGCCTTAGTTGTGATTAAGCTGCCATTTGTTTCTTTGGAGGAGAAGCGGAGGAGCGGAGGAGAAGCTACAATTTCTGAGGAACGGTAGGAATTGTTCTTAAAGCACCTGTTCTACGGAATAATGATAGCCCCTCAAGCCTTTCCAGAAGACCGGTCTTGCTTTTTTGTCCAATGCTCCACCACTAGACTTGTGGTCCGTACATTAGGATGGGATTTGCTATTATAAACCAGAGTTCAAGTTCGTTATATCATGCGACCTAGGCACTCATTGAACATTAAGTATGTAAATGTCACCACCATTGTGGTTGAGTACGTTTTCGTTGATGACGTAATGGTTGCGCCAATATTCAAGAGTTTGATCTCATTTCCGGTGATGGAGAAGTTCGTTCCAACCGTTCTACCTTCTTAATTTTGCACGCAAATTAGATTCGTTCTGGCCTCGTTTAGAGTTTGCACGACACGACACGACGAAAGAAAATCGCAACCCGTCCAAACCAGATCCGAATCCCATTCAGCTGCAGCAGGTCATTATCATATTCTAGCATCTTAACGACTCCATTAAATCCAACCCACAATCCAAACACACCAATCTAAGAAAAAAAAACTCGCAACAGAATAGAAACCACTATCTATCACCGCTCGTCTATATGCACGCATGACGTAAGCCCTCACGCCAAAGTCTCCAATTGAAGCTCTAATACGCTTTTAATAGTCGTGCTGTCCATCGGCCATATGTGCATGCATTTGCCAGAATATTTACAACAGGTAATAATATTAATGTCATTACGAGCGATTAGCTGGCTAGTGGCCTCCTCAATGAATGAACGAGATACTCGTACGGCGAATTGCGAAATCGTATCTTTTTGCACTGATGACGCAGTGGTGACTGAGTCGATGATTTTTGTAGAATTGCTACGACGACGACCAGAAATGGTAAACATTTAGCCGTCGGTGCTTGCGTGGGTCGTCGACGAAACTACTACTCACACCAGACACTAGAGCTGACTAAGCCCCGTCGTTGGTGTCGGTGTCGGTGTCACCCCCGATTCCCAATAATCACGCTGAGCGAGCTCAGCTCACCTACTGCAAAGATACTTAAGCTTTAGTTTAACAACGAACATCGATCGAACGACAACCAACTACTAGTGTTTGCTAGATACAACGACGCACAACCAGTTCCAGCGTTCAATTAATTCGTGTGATATTTTCGTTTCAGTGGCAACAATCCGAAGATTTTGGCCAGAAAAAAGAGATCCGCTCGCATTTGTATAAGCTACGTGAGTCGAGACTTAGAGAGTTCTATTCGAAGGGCGGCCCAGGCGGCGACATCATGAACCCAGCAACAGATTTGTGCTTCGGAAAGACTCCCTTGACGCCCAGTCATGGGGATTCGCTGGCGGACCAGAGCTTCCAGAGCTTGAAATCGAAGGAGGTACGTGACTCAGAGAGTCCAACGCGTGAGATAAAGTTTCGCAATAGCGGGGGTGTTGCCGGCGGTGTACTCGTGCCAGACACTACCGGTTGGAATGTGCAAACATCGTCGGAGGTTAGTCCAGATGGGCGGGCGTTCCGCACAGAAACCTTGGCCAAAACAGATGGTGAGTAGTTTAGTCTTAAACCGAAAGTACTTTCAGTTATCTGACAAAGCAACTTTTTTTTGGTATGATTGTAGGTGTTGAGCAAATACCTGGAGGTCGAGCGGAGTTCGCCGGAAGAAATGAACAGAAATCCAGCGCCTCGCACCAAGGCGACGACAAGAACTTTGTTAAAAAGGCCGCAGAGAGTTCAAAGACTCACCTGCAGGAGAAAATCGTGATTGGCGATGAGAATTCCGGACGCACAGAGATGAAGAGCAGTTCGGTGACATCATCATCGTCTAAGGTTGTATCGTCGTCGTCATCACAGGTTATTTCCAGTGGTGATCCCGGCTTTGAATTGGAGCCAAGCCGATTGACACAGGACCCGCAATACCAGAAGGTGCTTACTGCAGGAAATAATACAGCTTTGCGTAGTGAGCAGCAGCAATATCAAAGAAACGAGCGAAATGAGAGGAATGAAACGACGTCCAGCGATGTGCGAGACACCTATCAGGAGAACAAGAAATACGTTGACATGGACAAAGCTTCGCCAGAGTATCAGCAGCATGTGCAATATCTGATGTCTCAACCAGGTGCCATAGTATCGAATACGGTTGAGTACCCGAAGCCGGGAGTAAAAATGATCACCACTGTGAAGAAACTGCCCGATGGAACCACAGTGAAGACCAAGCGGTACGAGACCGACGCTAGCGCTGATAACAGTTCGATATCGCAGACAGTGAAGCAGCAGCAACAGCAGAGATTGTCGTCGAGCACAACACAGCAGACAACAGAAAAGCGAATTCAGGACGCAGAGGATGTTTTCACTCGTTTGTCGAGGACTGGGCCAGTGAGTCCCCAGAAAATACCAGAGACGCCATCTCCGGATGATATCTACTCACGATTGCAAAAATCCCGCGTGGAACAGAAATTTTCCGATTCACTCGATCAGCGATCCACACAGATTCTGCGGGACTCCAATCAGCATCCCAGCTCTCCAGTGACTCGTAATGTGCCAACTCGCCGTCCCAGTGACTTGGTGGATAACGTCGAGGTAGTGTCCACTAATAGGACTGTGAAGAAGGACCTCAGCCAGAATATTCGCAACGAGAAGCTCACCAGTGCCGACTTCATTCAGACGGAACGCGATCGATATGTTTTGGATACTGACAGCCCAAGTCGTAGGGGTCCAGATGGACTTCCTGATGCTCTTGTACCGATCACACCTGGTCGGTTTGGCCGTCCTCAGCCGGACAGTGTTCCGACCAATGGGTTCTCCTCCACAGGGGTTATCCAGCAGTCGTCGAAGAGTTCGGCGAAGTTCTCCGAAAGTCGACGATTCTCTACAGAGACTGTCGAGAGCTATCAGCACTCTGAGAGCCACAATGAACGTGACGATTTCACGACACATGGATTTCCATCGGTTCGCAGGCCCATAGAAGAACCAAAAGGTAGATCCCCAACTAGTGGACGTCCCAGTCAGGACTTCTCAACTCACGGTTTTCCATCGGTGAGGGCTGATAAACCAACTCAGCAGTACCCCTCGGACAAGCCGAGCACTCAGGATGAATACAGAACCACTGAGAGAGTGCACATTATTAGCAGCGAGGTTCCACGTCCAGGGGATGCATACCCACACTCTCCAGATTCGACTACAACTAGCCGCGCTAACTACTCGACCAATGAAACGCGTCGTCATGTGACTTCTGCTACGGATAACCTTAGCACACATGGCTTTCCATCGGTTAGATCCGGCACTCCAACTTCAGATTCGCCAAGACGACCACAAGGCCCTCAATCAATTCCTGGTGACTCTCCAAAGCGTCCGTCTGGCCAAGAGTCGCCAGAAAATCATGTCCGCAAGCCAACAACTGACGGATTCTCCACTCATGGATTTCCATCTGTGAAAGCTGGCACTCCAACTGACGACTCACCAAGGCGCCCATCAGGTCCTGAACCAACAATCCAAGGTCGCAGACCAACTACTGACGACTTCTCCACTCATGGCTTTCCTTCGGCTAAGCCCGGTCGTACCACACCAACACCTTCAGGACCTCAATACGATGACTCGCCCAGAACACCAATCCGTCGTCTACCAAGCGTTGACCGTGACGACACTTTATCCGTCACCTCGGATCGAAGCAATAGCATCACATACGAGAAAAAGATTGATGCCGCCCATCAGGCATTCGCTCGTTCTCTTCGCTGTGCCTCACCGGTCGAGTCCATCCGCCGCGATAGTATCTCCGATCGGCAGACACCCCGTACCAGTGTAACCACCATTCGAAACTCTTATTCTCCATCGAAACGCGATGGACGTAGTCCTTCTCATGAGAGCATACCCAACTCTGAATCAAGCCGCATCAGCTCGGGAACCATTACGAAATCCCACAGGCCCATCACAACCGACACCAGACGCGTTTCTGGTCCGAAAAGCCCCATCGGCAAGTCAGCACCCACTCACGTATCCAACGAAACGATTGATATAACCCTTACAAGGAAGATAACACCCAAGCCCAAGGACAAGCCCGCTGGAAGGCCCTCAACAGGTAAGTCAAGCCTCCTCCAGTCCACTTCCCAAAAACAAATGTCGCTTATGCTTCCTTCAGTTAAAGAGAAGTCCGTTTCGGCTGAGCCTATCCTGCGCAAGAAAGTCTTCAAAGCAACCGAAGATTTTCTTGCAAGTGAAGGTGTCGCTGAGGAACCGATCCTTAAAAAGGAGCGTTACTATCAGCTTGGTCCGTCCGATGCAACACTTCCGTCCAGCCGCCTGAAAACAAGGCAGCTTCTTGGTAAGATTATTCCATACCATGTGTGCTTATTCCGTTGGGTGACAGGCATCATCCCGCTTTTGTTTCTATGTATATCCAGTCATTATCGCCTCGCAATGTCGCCTAGGTTAAGCTTAAAGTAAAAGAAAACCTTTTACAGGTACCACTCCTACCTCCCGTAGGCCCACCAATTACAACACCGAAGATGAAGTAAACACACTCCTCGATACAGCCACGAAACACACGACACCATCATCAACAACAACAACAACACCAACAAGATCTGCGAAAACTCAAGACACAAAGCCGACCAAGCCCGACACCCTGTACAGTAGCAAGCCGAAAACCAAGCCCGAGGGATACGTGTCCCTCAACCGGGCCACCGAAATTACCGAAAAACAAAATCAGACGACAAATAAACAAGTATCCTATCCCCATTACATCCCTAGCGCTCCAAAAGGTAGAGTTAGGTTCTGTTTGCTCCCACAGTAGTGTCAAATCTTAAACGTTCTCACACGACCACGTTTTGTTTTACTAACATCTCTCTCATTCGATCGCATATTTTTTCAGCCGACCGATCATCACCGCACCCAGAACGACCCCAGACATCATCATCAGACAGACCGACGAAAAACCAATCATCACCAGCACCAAGCACTACCTCTCACAATGCACCCAAGTCCACGACGGACAAACCAAAATTCGCACCATCCACTAGCCCAACCTCGAAGCCATCACCCTCTCCATCTCGAGTCGATAACAGCACCACTAGATTTACTAAAACCGTTAAGGTTGACAATGCCATTACGCGGGACACGACAAAGACAAGACGAGGACCGGATCAGGAGCCAAAGCCGAAGCTCAGACACGAACCGGAGGACACTGACGAAGGTTATGTTCCGGACAGAACGGGTCAAAGGAGACCGCAATCTAGGCGACCAACTTCCGACGATGAAGGCTTTGAGCCGGAGTCTCCGAGAGCTGGCTCGCCAACAAGTGACTTTGAGTACCGAAGGCCCACCCAAACGGAGACCTATGACGAGGAGGATTCGATTCTTAAGAGAACTCGCAAGACCGATAAGAAAAACGTTACCACTGATTTCTTGGATACCGAGCGAGGAGTCAAGCAACCACGGCGACCAGAAGATGACAATCGTAAGCCCGGTGAGCCAACAAGACCAACCGATCGTGGAGTGAAACAACCACAGCGCTTCGGCGAGGAACCTTCTGGTCCGAGTATCAACCAACCACGTCATCCCGAAGATGGTGGTCGTAAGCCATTAGTCGATGAGCAGCCAAGACGTCCCGAAGATGTGGATCGTGAGCCGTCTTATTTGACTAAAGAACCAAGGCGACATGAGGACGAAGGCCGTAAGCCATCTCCATCCGACGGTGATGGACACAGGCCCAAGGAACCATCGGGCCCTAAACCCCGAGGTTCGAAACCACCATTAGATCGCAGTGAAACATTTGAGGAGCGATGCCGTCACATTTTGGGAATGGAAGATGAAACAACCACAGAGCGGACCAAGACACTCCAAGATTTTATTGACACGGAACGGGTTACCAGTGAGTTTAAGCGTAAGCCTACGGGGCGGTCGCCAAGTCCACAGAGGAGCCAACCCAGTGACACCGTGAGTATTGAAGATTGTGACGATGATGACGCTGGTGTGCCTCGCAAGTACCCTTCGGAGAAGACCACAACGACTACGAGGACCACCAAGACTACAAAGGGTGAATATCCTCGAGATAGGTCTCCAAGTGAGAAGCCGGTAGGTCGTGGTCCAAAGCCAGGTGACAAAGAACCAAGAGGTCGATCTCCATTGGGTAAGACACCTAGAGGTACTAGACCAGAGGATTTTGATGAAACAACTGTCATCACGTCCACCCGTCCAAGAGATGGATCTCCATTAGGTAAGACACCTAGAGCCACCAAACCAGATGAGTTTGATGATACAACTGTCACCACTTCCACTACGACGTCGACCCGTCCAAGAGATGGATCTCCATTGGGTAAGACTCCTAGAGGCACCAGGCCAGAGGAGTTCGGTGAAACAACTGTCACCACTTCCACCACGAAGTCAACTCGGCCAAGAGATGGATCTCCATTGGGTAAGACTCCTAGAGGCACCAGGCCAGAGGAGTTCGGTGAAACAACTGTCACCACTTCCACCACGAAGTCAACTCGGCCAAGAGATGGATCTCCACTGGGAAAGATCCCTAGAGGCACCAGCCCAACCGATCGTCCAAGAGATCGCTCTCCCACAGAGAAGCCAAGGCCACTTGACGAAACTACAGTTCGAAGGACTACCACCAAAAGCACAACCGTTCTAGATGAAATTGACGATCGTTCACCATCTGGTCGTCCAAGGGATGGATCACCGTTGAGCAAAACACCTAGAGGTAGCAGGCCAGCAGATGAAACAACTGTTACGACCACCACCACAACCTACGACGCCACTCGTCCGCGTGATAAATCCCCATCCAAAAAGCCAACTGACGAAACGATTGTGTCAAGAACTACGACAACAACTCGGGACACAACTCTCACAGATGATGTTGAAGATAGCTATCCTTCAACCCGTCCAAAGGGTTATCCACGCGGTCAATCTCCATCTGAGAAACCGAGAAATGGACCTACACCAACAGAGTTCGACGCGTTAACAGTACTTACTTCTAGAACTACCAAGGACACAACAACTCAAGAAACTATTGACGATGTATTCGAACCATCTCGCCCTCGCGATCGATCTCCAACAGATAAAACCCGTGGAGTTAGTCCAACAGGGACCGGTCGTTCGCCTTCTTCGCGACCCCGCGAACCATCTCCAACAGAAAAACCTCGTGGACGTAGTCCAACTGATGACATAAATGTCAAGAGGACCACGACAACACCCAGGGATACCACGACCGTTGGTGGCGTCGACTACCGCTCTCCTGCTTCACGCCCAAAGGATTACCCTCGCGATCGATCTCCCACTGAGAAACCAATGCGCCCAACCACTACAGCAACGACCGATGATACAACATTCAAGAGGACTACGGCCTCAACCAGAGATACCACGACTGTTGATGATCGTTCGCCTTTCTCACGTCCTCGTTACGGATCGCCAACTCGAGACTTCATTACAGGAGAAACCACTACAACGTGGGATCAGACCGTTCGTCCCAAAAGTGGACCACGGGATCGTTCACCAACAGACACTGGAAGTAGTCCACGAAGTCAGTCTCCATCAGACAAGCCAAGGAGATCAAGGCCAGTAGATTCAGAGGAGACCGATGAAACCTATCTTCAAAGGACTACAAAGCTAATCGAGGGTACAACAGTTGTTGCTGATTCTACGGGAAAACCAATCCGTAGACCTCGGCCAACTGAAGAAACCGACACAGAAGATCATCCCAGAGGAACGTCTCCAACTTACGGAACTTCAGTGCGACGAACTGTCACAGATATAACAGTAACCGATGATCATACCATTCCTTCTCGTCCAAGGGATCGATCGCCTACAAAACCAGGTGATCGTTCTCCATTACCTCGATCGAAGCCGAGTGATAAGTATCCAAGAGGTTCCGAGCCAACAGGTGGAAAGAGCAGTCCTGGTGACAGGTCTCCAACTGGAAAGCAACCTCGTGACCAATCACCATCGGATAAACCTAGGAGACGTCCATTCACTGATGAAGAAACTGAAGAGACTCTAATTGAAAGGACTTCAAAGACAACGAGGGATCGAACAGATTTAGAAGTGGTAGATGTTGAAGATCGGCCTGGCAGAAGGTCTCCCTCCGAAAAACCGAAATATCGTTCACTAAAAGATCGTCCTCGAGGAACTTCTCCAACACAGAAGCCTAGGACTCGCCAACCAACTGATGAAGAGATCGACGTTATCCAAAAGACAACTAGGACGACTAGGGATCGCATCACGTTGGAAGAGACTACAGATCGATCTCCAAAAGATCGCCCCCGGGAGAAGTCTCCATCAGAGAAACCCGGAGGTTATCCTCGTGATAGTTCTCCCACTGAAAAGCCCAGGGGATCTAGACCAAGTGATTATACTACTGTGGATGACCATTCGCCAAGAGATCGTTCACCAAAAGATCGTCCTCGAGGAACCTCTCCAACAGAAAAGCCTAGGACTCGCCAACCAACTGATGAAGAGATCGACGTTATCCAAAAGACAACCAGGACGACAAGGGATCGCACCACATTGGAAGAGACTACAGATCGATCTCCAAAAGATCGCCCCCGGGAGAAGTCTCCATCAGAGAAACCCGGAGGTTATCCTCGTGATAGTTCTCCCACTGAAAAGCCCAGGGGATCTAGACCAACTGATGAGACTGTTGTTCAAAGAACTGTGAAGACAACAACTGATCGTATTACTGTGGATGATCGTTCGCCGAGAGATCGTTCACCAAAAGATCGTCCTCGAGGAACTTCTCCAACAGAGAAGCCTAGCACTCGCCAACCAACTGATGAAGAGATCGACGTTATCCAAAAGACAACAAGGACTACTAGGGATCGCACCACGTTAGAAGAAACTACAGGTCGATCTCCAAAAGATCGTCCCCGGGAGAAGTCTCCATCAGAGAAACCCAGGGGTTATCCTCGTGATAGTTCTCCCACTGAAAAGCCCAGGGGATCTAGACCAACTGATGAGACTGTTGTCCAAAGAACTGTGAAGACAACTACTGATCGTATTACTGTGGATGATCGTTCGCCGAGAGATCGTTCACCAAAAGATCGTCCTCGAGGAACCTCTCCAACGGAGAAGCCTAGGACTCGCCAACCAACTGATGAAGAGATCGACGTTATCCAAAAGACAACTAGGACGACTAGGGATCGCATCACGTTGGAAGAGACTACAGATCGATCTCCAAAAGATCGCCCCCGGGAGAAGTCTCCATCAGAGAAACCCGGAGGTTATCCTCGTGATAGTTCTCCCACTGAAAAGCCCAGGGGATCTAGACCAAGTGATTATACTACTGTGGATGACCATTCGCCAAGAGATCGTTCACCAAAAGATCGTCCTCGAGGAACCTCTCCAACAGAGAAGCCTAGGACTCGCCAACCAACTGATGAAGAGATCGACGTTATCCAAAAGACGACCCGGACGACAAGGGATCGCACCACGTTGGAAGAGACTACAGATCGATCTCCAAAAGATCGTCCCCGGGAGAAGTCTCCTTCTGAAAAGCCTGTTCCTAGAGGTTATCCTCGGGATAATTCTCCCACTGAAAAGCCGAGAAAACTACGGCCTACTGACGAGACTGTTACACATAGGACGCTCAAGACGACAACTATTGAAGAGCGCTCATCAAAGACTCCTCGTGGACCTTCTCCATCAAAGAGTCCCCGTGGAACTTCGCCATCGGAGAAGCCTGGTTATCCAAGGGACAGATCACCCACAGAAAAGCCTAGAGGGCCGAAAACAATTGATCAGACCATCACTCAAAGGACTGTGAAGACAGCAACCGATCGCACCATCGTTAATGATCGTTCACAAAAGGATCGTCCTCGTGGAACATCTCCTACTGAAAAGCCCAAGAGACGGCAACCAACGGAGGAAACTGTAGTTCACAGGACTTCTAAGATCACCAATGATAGGACAACTTTGGAGGAAACTGATGTCGAAGATCGTTATCGCAAAGATCGTCCTCGCGGAACGTCTCCATCGGAAAAGCCTAAGCAGCGTCGACCAAGTGAAAGCGATAGCGAGACCGAGACCGATGAGACAATTGTTCAAACGACTATTGAAATCACAGCAATTGAAGGTGATGCACCTAAGGACCGCCCACGCGGGACATCTCCATCGGAGAAGCCTAAGCGGCGTCAACCAACTGGCGAAGACGTTGAGGAGACTGTTCTTCACAGAACTACAAAAACAACCAGAGATAAGACAACCTGGGAAGATGTAGACGATCGATCTCCAAAAGACCGTCCTCGTGGCGTATCTCCATTGGATAAACCACGCGACAGGTCTCCTTCTGAAAAGCCTAGAGGAACCAGGCCAACTGGTGATGCAATTGTCCCAAAACCAAGAGGAACATCTCCGTCAGAGAAGCCGACAAGACGGCAACCAACGGATGAAGACATCGAGAAAATCGTAGTTGAGAGGACTTCAAAGACGACAAAGGATACCAAAACGTTGGAAGAAGTTCATCTATATGAACAGTCACCGGAAGATCGTTTGCCTAAGGAGCTGTATCCAGAAGATCGTCCCGCTGGAAAGTCTGGAAAACCGAGACCCATTGACGAGACTACTGTTCAAAGAACGACCAAGACAATCAGTGATAGAACTACTGTTGATGACCGTTCTCCAAAGGATCGTCCACGTGGAGCATCTCCATCAGAGAAGCCAAGAAGACGCCAGCCAACCGACGAAGATCTCGAGGAAACTGTTGTCGAAAGGACCAGCAAGACAACTAGAGATCGTACAACTCTGGAAGAAATCGAGAATCGCCCTCGAAGTCAATCACCTTCGGAGAAACCTGTGTCTAGAGGCTATCCTCGCGATACCTCACCGTCTGACAAGCCGACAAAGCCAAGAAGACCCATAAGCGGAGAGTCCGACGAAACGGTTGTTTTAATGACTTGGACAACAAGTGGTCAAACCGTTGAAGATCGTCGTCCAAAGAAACCGTCTCATCGGGACACATCGCCCGTTGGAAAGCCCAGGGGATCCCGTCCAACTGACTCAACTGTTGTCCATAGAACTGTCAAGACAACAACTGCCAAAGATCACCCTCGTGGAATATCTCCTTCCGAAAAGCCCAAGAGATACCAGCCAAGCGATGATGATACCGAAGAAACATATCTACGAAGAACCACTAAAACAACCGTGAGGGATGTAGAGAAGCGTCCTCGTGATAGTTCCCCAACTGAGAAGCCCAGTCCAAGGTATCCATCCGAAAAGCCTAGTCGTCCACGTACCAGTGAAGTCGATGAAACTACAACCAGAAGCACCACAAACAGAACTACCGTGCAAGAAACTGATTTCGAGAAGCGTTATGGAAAGCGTGGTCCTAGAGATCAATCTCCCGTAGACAAACCTTCTACTCAGCGTCCAACGAAGCCCATGACGACTACTACAACAACCACTCGGAACCGTTCCACTCTGGAAGAACAAGATCTAACCAGAAGTCCTCGTCCAAAAACTCAACCATCGACTCGCGACAAGGTACCAACAAAGACCACGCCATCAACCCCAAGATCTCAACCAACAATCGAGAGACGCGTTCCAGCCGAGTTGACATCGCCTGGTCGAAAACCCAAAACCACATTAGGGACCACAACGAAAACCACTACGCAAACAACTGTGACACGTGTCCCCGCTTCCCGTCCAAAGACAACTAAGGAGGTCCCCAAGAAGCCAACAAAACCAGTGACCGGTCCTGTTGAGTCAAGACCTGGAGCTAGACAGCCCGTTAGGAAGCACTCTCAGAGTATTT
The DNA here is from genome assembly GCA_917880715.2 of Matsumyia berberina. Lineage (NCBI taxonomy): Eukaryota > Metazoa > Arthropoda > Insecta > Diptera > Syrphidae > Matsumyia > Matsumyia berberina. Next base: position 130,149,357 of record OU862871.1, on the reverse strand, counting down.
CCCCGGACTCTAGCCCATCGCGTCCAACAAGTGAAGTTGATCTTGAATCTCCGTATCGTTCTCCAAACACGAGTCCATCCCGAAAGTCTCCAAGCCCAACCAGGTCTGTCAAACTGGAAGACATCACTTCATCACTGGTTACCACAAAGAAAACAACGGTCTCGATAGACAAGTCCAAGCCGAAGGTGACTCATGTCACAACGGCCAAGTTCCAAGTTTCTCCACCAACGTCACCAACAAAAGTAATCAGTTCGCCTGAGATTAAGCCTTCGTCGACTAGAAAGCCCGTCACAAAGGGTTCCACACCAAAACCCACTGGAAGCCGCTTAACAACGGAAAAGACAACCACCAAGAAGGTTTCGTCGGTTCGTAAGGATGTGGTTATTCCCACAGACTCCGAAAGAGATTCCGAGGTGCCTACAGATTTCGAAGACGTTGACACTCCCTTGTCACAGAGGACTCCGAGCAGGAAGCTGCCTGTGACTGAACGAAAAGAATCCGCTCCAGTTCATCGTGTGACCCAGGTGGATAAAGATCTTCAGAAAATGTCGCGATCCACGAGCGAAAACATCATCAAGACATCCATCACTAAACGTCCTCTCAAACACGAGCCGCTTGAGCCGATCCATCAAGGTGAAGGACCCAGACCAACTGGTGGTAAAACCTCTCCGAAGACCGAACGTCGTCCCAGCAAGCATCTCAGCACAAAAACCATCAACCTGACCACCTTCGACAAGGTGATAAACAGTCAGGACATGGAGAACGTTATCATTGACATCCAACACGCAAAGAGTTCCAGGGAACCATCACCAAACAAGATCGTTCCGACTCCGGTCTCCGTGGATTTGTACACAGGAAAGCCGCGCTATCCCGACGTAGTCCAAGAACCCGAAGATGAACCGCGAAAGAAGCCAAATGTCAAGAACATCCCAATCTTTGAAGAGGAAACAAACGACTTTGTCGGATGTCAAATTACCGAGGTCAATGAGGAATCTTTCGAGGACACAACTAAGGTTCGTACCAGGAAGTTCATTGATGGAGAATCAAGGCCACAACGTCCCACACCGACAATTGTGACTGGCGACAACGTTGACAGTGAGTGTTTACTGAGTGTGCACGACAAGGTGTCGAAGTTCATCACCACGGCAGAAGAGGTTAGTAAACCGAAACCTTCTGCTCCGTTCCGTCGTGATGTCCCAGAAGAAGATGTGCCAAAGGATGATGAGTGTCTGCTAACTGTCGACGAGAAGGTCAATAAATTCTTGAAGACAGCCGAGAATGTGACGAGGGAGGTAATAACCTCGACTCTCAAGCCGATAGAACGTCCCCGAATCGATGACTTGGACGAGGACATCAGAACCGATGAGTGCGTCCTGAGTGTTTCAGAGAAAGTGAATAAGTTCACGACCAAGGCCGACAAACTGGCTCCGTCAGCTCCGCAAAGATCACCTGAGCTGGTAGCACGGATCGAGAGGCAAATATCAAGGCAGAGTGATGTGGAACCTGAAAGTCCACGAGACACGCGAACGCGTCCTGAGAGCCCAGAAGAAGAAGAAGGTCCAACTACAGTGAGGAATGTCAAACAGACCAAATCGGTGTTCGAGCGGGAAGAGAAGAAATACACCGACAGACAGATCGATATCCTCTCTAGACCCTCAGTGTGGGACAAGAAGCCGAAACCTGATGTGAAGTTGGATGACATTCTTGGACTCAGGCCTGAGGATGAACCAGAATCCGAGCCGGAGCCGGTCGATGGCGTACCACGAAGGAAGAAGGATCAACCTGACGTTGCGTTCTCTAAACCATCGAAGCCCATCACAGACACCGTGTCCAAGAGAAAGGAAATATTCGAGAACAAGGTCTCCACACAGAAGACTACTAAGACAGTCAAACCGGGCTCTAAGTCGCCTGAGCCAACTAGAAGGGCTCCGACACAATCTCCTTCACGTAGACAACCTTCCGATGAATCCGACGCCAGATATCCAAGCGAGTATCCATCCAGATACGTTGACGGTTACCCAACAGAACCAGAGGATGTTCATGAAGACGTCTATGGCACATCAAAGACACGTCGCTTACACGAAACCTCTAGATTGGAAACCACAACCATACGTCAGTCCCCCGAACGCTCACCAACTCGTAAGTCAAGTCACCCCGAGATCCGACCAATTACGAAGACTCCGACGAGGACACCAAAACAACCAGATGACCACTCACCATCACGTAGGTATTCCGACGATCACCCACGCAGACAACCGACGAAAGATCAGCCACAAACTGATCTCTACAAGGAGACATATGAAACCTCTGAACACACAACCCGCAGGCGGTCATCCACACAGAAATATCCCGAAGATCATTCGCCAGATCGTAGAACTCCCCACGTCAAATCACCTTCCCCAAGTAGAAAGCAACCTTCTGCAGAGCCCGACGACTATTCGTTCAGCTCGTTGCGGGAAGAAACAAACAAACACCACACAACACGCACTTCCCATCGCAGTCCTAAGGACACGCCCCTAAATCAAACCTCTATTCCAGATAATGAAATCCACGATCATTCGCCGGCACGATCAACGAGCACAGTCTCGTCACAGAAGCGCACTACAACTCACAAATCCACTTCCAATCGGGTCACTGAAGATTCAATCTCAAGGCGTCCAAGACGTCCATCTGGCAACGAGCCCTCAACACCGACATCTGGTGGTAGGGCTCCCAGGCCAAAGGGTGTCCCCGAAACCGTTGCGGCTCGTCGTAATATCTTCGAGCAATCACCAGGAGATGTCTCGCCAAGACCTGGCCATAGAAGACCGTCTTACATGGATCACACAAAGAGTTCGCTTGAGCACACTCGAAAGGATTCGCTCGAGATCACCAAGACAAACTACTCACGCAAGTCATCGATGGAAGACGAGTCCTATGAGGTAAGTCCAAGGAGTGCTGTTAAATTTGGCGTCGGCCTCAAGCACAAAGAGGAGCCGAAATCCAGGAGGAAACTGAGTTCCTCGGACATTCCCAACATTGAAGACGTGTTCGAATTGGAACTCCTCGAGGAGATGTTGAACATTGTTACCTCGTACGAACAGAGAAGACGTATTCGGGCCCAGATTCGAGTTGTAAGGAAACTCCTCGAGACCAAGACCAAGGAAGAGGTGTCGAGAATGACCAAGATCACGACATTCAGAAAGACGTCATCCTCTTCTGTGAGGGATAGTCCAATACCAAGGCGGGATACTCCAATGCGTTCCGACAGATACCAACCATCGGACGACATTGATTCGGAATCCATAATAGAATCCCGTCACACCGAGGAGCGCGAAGAGATAATTCGAGAACGAAGCATCAGTCCTCAAACCAAGACCAGCAAGACAGTCACCAAGGTGACTGAGATTCGAAAGGTTGGTGAGCCTTCAACACCCAAGCGACCAGTTTCGAAGAAGGATGAGCCAAAAGACTCCAAACCAATCTGGGCCACGAAGAATATTCTCAAGAAACCTTCGGAGAATGAGAAGGTAGCCCGTGCTCTCTCCGCCAAGAAAACTACATCAACATCGTCGTCGTCTATGTCCAGAACTCAGCAGACACATCGCCAGCGAATCGCCGCAGATGAGGATTGCATCACGTCAAGCTATGGAATCGGTCCAACCGATGAAGATGGCAGGCCGCTGTTTGGTATTCGGGCTCTAAAGAAGAAGACCACCACCAATAAGACAGCTCAGCCCAGTGAAACCACGAAAGGTGAGTGGGACCCATGAAATTACAACCCAATCTAAACCTTCTTGTTCTTATTTCAGTCACCGGAACAGTCATAACGGAGAAGTATTATTCGGAGAATGGAGCCGAGCCCGTCGGTGAGCGCAAGGTGACGGTCTACTCATCGAATCCAGAGGATTTGTTAGCCATGGAAACGCAATACGACCGCCGTGACAGTGAGACAGTCAAACGAGAAAAACTGTCCAAAGATGGATTGACGAGTGTCACAAAGGTTCAGAAAATCGGAAAGTATAAGGTGAGTTTGAATCCTCCTACAGCTTGCACCCGCTAAACCATCTTCTCTTCCAGCGTGGAGAGGTTCCCGCAATAACAGACGACGCCGAGTTTGCTAAAACCACGTCCAAGACGGTTCGTCGTGGATCTGTGAAAGAAATGAGCGAAAAGTTTATTCGCAAGGAGTCCTCCTCGTCGGTGACAGAAAAATCAAGTGGCTATCCAAAGGCAGGTCTAATCCTTCGCACCCGAACCAATTCCGGAGCGACCGCTGACGCAGCAGATCAGTATGAAGTGCGTGCCAAATCTACTGAATATGATGATGAATCCGACACTGAATGCGACGTGGAGATTCGCACGTCGAGGAAGCACTCTAAGGTGGTCACAGAGAGTGAGGATGAAACAGAGATTCGTCGCAAGATGAACACTAGGTCTTTCCTCAATAGCGCCGGGTCCAAGGTGACTGGGGTCGATGATGTACTGGATCGCATGAGGAACGCTGATAATGGTAAGTGGAGGGATCCTTTTTGGTTTTGATGTGTTTACTGAGACTGTGTTTGTTTTCTAGTGGTGGTCGATGGTGATACATTGGAGGACCGGGAAGCGCGAGCATTACTCAATAAGTTTCTGGGTGCGAGTGTTCTCATGACAGGAATGGAATCAATTATTCCACAAAAGGAGCTCAAACGGACGACAACCGGTGGTGATAACTTGAAAAAACAAGAGGTGAGTGTCTTGAAGAGGACTTTGGTGTATTTTTTTTTCAAAAACCAAGTTAAGTTCACTGATTCGATGGATAATAGAAATAAAGCAAGATCTGGTGTTTCAGCGGCTTAATCTACTCCATTCTTCAGCAATTTGAGGTTAAGAAACAACTGGAAGTATCGCGCAGTTTTCTGGAATTTAATTCATAGTTTTCTTTGCTGCATAATACAAACAAAATCAATGCAACTCATGTGTCGTGTTTTTATTGATGTCAATGTAAGACGACCTTTATTTGCCTTGACTTTGGAATTCTTCCTTAGAGTTTGGATTTTTTAGTTCTCTTCTCACTACTTACGCGTGTGCCTATCGATCCTGCAGAACAATTCGGATCCTGAGAATAAGGTTATCGCCGTTAGTCTTTTTGGTCTCCACATTACCTTCTATTACAACGTGGCTTAGTCCCCTCAGCCTCCCCTAATCAAAACGACTCCTAAGTAGTAAATGGGGTCCCTTAAACGTCCACCTCTACCTACCCTCGGAAGGAAGCCAATATTTCAATAATCGTTTGGCTCACACAATAGCAAGGACTTCGAAGTGAAGATCGACATACTTTCTGTCCGTTTGCGTTTCACCCTCTAAGACTCGAGGACTCTTGGCCATTAATTCCAATTGTATGTTTCTTGGTTTTATGCGTTCGCATTACATAAAGTTTCAAACCTTACAGTGGAAGTTTCGATTATTCCGAAACGGGCTTGGTTGATGCCCAGATTCACTCCGATCTGTAGCGTCACTTAAGTAGGTGGCCTCTAACTAGATGCAGAGGCGTTAGGGCGAGGATTAAACTGCTCACAGGCAGAACAATTAGTACCAAGGCCCGCAGATTCGTGAGCTGCGGTACGCCACAAGGTTGTGTTCTTTCCCCCTTTCTCTGGATTGTAGCGGTCAATAGGCTGCTGCTCGACCTCGAACGGGCTGGACGCGTGGTGATTGCCTATACAGATGATGTTGCGATAGCTGTCTCCGGCAAATTCCCTAGCACTCATAGTGAACTTCTTCAAAACGCCCTCTCTATCCTCTCAAGATGGGCAGCTAAATGCGGTCTGGGGGTTAACCCCGAAAAGACCGAACTAGTCCTCTTCATCAGGAAGTACAAGATTCCTCCAATAGACCCTCCTTCTCTAAACGGCACCCGCCTGTGCTTTAGAAACGAAGCCAAATGTCTGGGTCTCATTCTGGACAGTAAATTCGACTGGAAAGCCAACACTATTGAACGCGTTAAAAAAAGCCACCGTAGCGCTTTACTGCTGCAAAAAAGCGATTGGTAAGAAGTGGGGTTTGTAACCTCATACCACGCACTGGCTTTACGTGTCCGTTGTCAGACTTATACTCATGTATGGTGTGATCGTCTGGGGAACGGCCCTAGATAGAGCCTTACACCGTAATCTATTGGGGAAAGTGTAAAGAACCACCCCATCCGCGGCACTTGACGTGCTCCTACATCTACTACCTCTAGATATTTTTGGCAAACAGTCAGCTGGTTGCGCAGCCATTAGACTACAAGCCTCCTCCCAATGGTCAAACAACCATAATGGCCATTCCTCGATCTAAGATCCCCTAACTTTCATTCCGGAAAACACAGACTATGCACCGTCCAAGTTGAATTTCAACCTCAACTTCCGGATTTCCATTCCTTCCCGAGAGGAGTGGGAGAGCAACGAAGTCAGAGGCGACCATTCCGTTCATCTCTACACCGATGGTTCCAAAACCAAAAACGGAGTGGGGGGTGGTGTTTTCTCATTTCCTTACGTCTCCCGGACCACTGTAGCGTTTTTCAGGCGGAAATCATGGCGATCAACGAAGCCTTATCCTGGCTTAAGTAAAATGTGATATCCTTCAGGGATATTACATACAATTTTTACCGACAACCAGGCTGCTATTAAATCCCTGGAATCGGTAACATGTACATCAAAGGCTACTTCAGACTGTCGCTCATCTCTCATGGAGATGGCAGAACATTTTAACGTTCACCTATGCTGGGTACCCGGTGATAGGGACATTCCAGGGAATTGTAAGGCCGATGAACTCGCCAAACGTGGTACTACTCTAGACATTCTTCCGGAACGAAGGAAACTGGGTATTCCACTCGCTACATGTAAACTTCTCTTAGAGCACGACGCAATCAGTAAGACTAACCAAAGATGGAGCAACAGCACCTCCAGGGAGATTTGGCACACGCTAAATCTCACCCGATCTAACAGTTTGATCTTGCTCAATATGTCGCTCAATAGCACCATCATTGGTGTTCTCACTGCCCACTGTCCCATTGGCCTTCATGCCAGAAGGATGAGCCTCTTTTCAAATGACTTGCAGGAGCTGTAGAGACGAGGAGGAGGAGGAAACGATCCTCCATTTTCTCTGCACTTATCCTGCCCTATCCCAAAGAAGGAAGCTCCATCTGGGAGCCTATCATTTCGACAAATTGCGCGAACTATCACATACTGACGTCAAAAGTATCCTCAGCTTCATCAAGAGCTCCAAATGGTTCCAATGAAGTGGCGCGGTTCAGGGTATTGATCCATGTGGTACCACAAAGGGCCTTCTTGGTCTATGTGTGTCTGTGTGACAGCCACCCCACCTACCTACCTACCTAGGGCGAGGATTATCTTGCATATAAAAGCAAGGTTTGGGTTTGAATGTGCTCTGAAGGCGTTTGGTTCTATCAGTACAGTATACATCCAGTCTTTTTTCAGACTGGATCCGTAGGTACTTTCCGCTCCTGACGATAGTGGTGGTGCCCTTATTGGCAATTTGTCCAGTAGTTAGTTTCCTGGAGACGTTGGGTGTTTTTAGCTACAGTCCATGGGATTAATATCGAGTATAATTTAGTGCGACGCGCTCATGGTGGTCGTAACAACACGTCTGAGATGAGTGCTGTCAGGCGCCTGTCATTACACTTGCTCTACCATTTTCTTATTCCCATTCATCAACTCTCAAGCCTTCGCCTCTCTGTTAACTTCTATGTATTCCCCCGACTATACACGCCATATTACCATACTTTTTCAAATTTATAATCCTCTGAAAGGGTCACTGTCCCCTAAAAATAAACACCATCACCATTTCCATACCTAAAAATAAAGCACAACACTTACTTTGCTTTTATTCACAGTCTAGTTAGCCACTTTTAGTAGCTAACCACAATGCCACACTGACCTCTAAAAATATCTCTCACTCTCTCGCTGTTGCAACTCGACTATGTTGCATTTTTCCTTCTCCAGAGATCCACCACGATCCACAGACACAGTGTGTTTCCTCCAAAAATAGCAACTCAACACACTATGTATAGTTCGACGATCCCCCAAAAAAGGAAAGAAACTTGGAAGGAAAGTTCTCCAACTGTCCATGTCCAACTTGAAACGCTTGTATGTTCTCGATTTCTAAAAATTCAGGCTTTCAGTGTTTAACTGAAAGTCCACCCTTGACCATAAAGTGCATTAAATGCATTCCATGCACGCCATCCAACGGCTTAAGAGAAACAAATAAGTACACAACTGCACCGAAAAAATTGAGAGAGAACCACCTAAGGTGGCCAATTATCAGGTGTATACCAGGCGCCTGCGCACTCGACCGCATACAAAACGCGCCACGATGTTCGCATATTTAAAACACACAGCAAAAGATACAAATGAGCATCCATCCACCCATCGTGTACCTAGTAGTTCGGAACGGTGCTCAAAAGCAGAAAATTCATTTCGAAAATTTTTCAGTACAGCATAGACCACGGCCAAATTTACATCTCTTAACTCTTTTTTGGTCTCTCATTGGTCCGGCTAACAAGGAATCTCGGGAAGGGATTTAGTTGTTTTTTTTTCGTTTTAAATTCTAACTGCGTATCTATATGTGACTAGAGAGTGCTTGCAAAACCCCCCTCGTTGAAGAAATTTATAAAAAGTGTAATTTTTGTACGAAATTTTTCGTCTAATTTGTGTGTTCCGTGTGCATAAAGTGTTACGAAATAGAATTTTTTTTAAATATTTACTCTGAAAGAGAAAATTTATGATTTAAAAGTAAATAAATACGAACTTGGTTCGCCTGCCGCCCGATCGTATTATTCAATACCCGTCCCAACTATCTACTGCTGTACTCGTCCATCCAAAAAAAAAACACACAAAAACCGTGTGTTGCGTGGGGGGAAGGAGAACAATTTTAATTTTCAAATTTTTATTCAAAAGTTCACCGAATATGCAAGAACATACACCTGAACTTTAATGGAAATTGAATAGAACCAAAGAAAACGAACAAGAGGAAAGCATCCACACAAGATCCACAAGGAAAAAAACGACGAAAAAACTCTGTACGAACGAAAATAGATTCGTAATCATACTATTTTTACGAATAAGAGGAATCCGTTCGGAGATATTTCCACTTTTTTTTCTCTTGGTAAAAATTGTCGCGAGATTTTTTTTTTCACAAAAAAAAAGTTCTTTTTTGCGGAAAGTATTCAAACAACGGTAGGGAATTCTCAGCTTTTGGAATAACCACTGGAAACAGAGGAGTCATCCATAGTGTGTTCAAAATTTTCCACAACAGAGGTGAGTTTTTATTTTTTTTTTTTTTTCCAAAGTTAATGGACATTTTGACAAAGAAAAAACTGCGAATAAATTTTGAAAATAAAACTTTTAATGCGGTCGTGCATTTTGATGTGTACTCCTTCCTGCCTCGTTTCTCCTCGGAGAAAACGAGTAATTTTAGAAATTCTTGTCGAATAAAAAAATGATCTGTGCGACGACGATTTTTGATTTTCTCAGTTTAGTTTCAAGACCTTTCGAGTGCGGATAGTGTGTCTTAAAATTTTTTAAGTAAAAGCGTTGGAATGGCAATAGAAATACGCTCGACAATGTGAGGGATAAGTGAATTACGTAAAAAATAAGGAGGAAAAATGAATATTCTCGAGATTGCGGCCTTTGCCTTTGCCCTAGCGGCGTTTTTCGTAAGTCGTGTGATCTTTTTTTTGCACTTCATAGAAATTTGGGTATTGCAACATTGTTTTGGAACCAAGTGAGAGGAATTAATTTTTGTACGTGGGACTCGTATAATAGTCGACGTTTCTTCAGTGTTTATGTTGACTACCTACATCCGTGAGTTATTGTTCTAGATGATGGATTGCGAAAAACTGTTTTCGTAATTGGCTTGAGAGATAAATATTTGGAAAAAAAAACCGTAGGTGTAACGCAAGAATTCAATTTAAAAATAAAATTTTCACACTCAAATTTGTCGTTACCACATTCCATTATCGAATTTCACCAGAGCTTAAGGTGCAATCGCAATAAACTTATGCTAAGTTGCACTAAAATCCCGGTATTTCAAGTCCACCCATAGTGTAAGATGATATAATTGTTTTGGGCTCAGGTAGATCTAAAGAATTATTAAGTCGTATTCCTACTACAGGTGTGGTCACCGTGGGTCAGTGGTTAGTGCGTTAGACTGCTGACCGGGCGGCGTGGGTTCAACCCCCCGCCATATCCACTGAACATTTTTTCGCGCACCACATCTCGTCGGGGAATTACAAGCGTCTGGAAGTATAATCTGTCACGAAAAAGCTTCGCAATTCGCCGTTCGGAGTCGCCAATAAATTGTAGATCCCTTCCACTCGTGAGAAAAATTTAACACGCACAACATGAATGGTTGCGAAAAGCAGTGCATCTGGGCTTCAGCATCTTAGTCTCTGTCAATAAGAAGTAGGACTTCCTAGTGAGACAGTATGCCGACCGTATTAAGAAGAAGAGAAAACTGCTGACGTTTGACGAAAGCAAATTCCTCATAAAGAATCTTTCTTCTCTGAAGACGGAGGATGGAATGTCTTTTGGGTTGAATAGTACCAAGGCGCAATAGATTTTTCAGGTAGGACTCTCAGCCCACGGGCAGCGCTATAAAAGAAACAGGGTTAAAAAGACCAACACCTTGGTTCGAAATCTTGATGAAAACAAGCCTGATCATTCGCTTAGAGGGATTTCCATAATTTCTTGGTTAAGATGGCACCACAGTGCGAGATGGACCTGAGTCTCAAGCAGCAAGCATCTCCAGTTAGTGTGGTCCTTAGCTTACTGTCTCCAGTTGTGAAGTCTTAGTTGGTTGAAGTCCCCTTCTACTTAAGCGAGGTTTTCCTGTACTGCGTTACTCCTCCAGGTTTGATTCGAAGACTCTGTGGATCAGAGTGTCGGTGTCCATTTGTTCTACATACCCTAGCTATCTCAAATGTCCTATGATTTTGACTAGTACAGCACGTCTAGTTGGTCATTCAGTCTACGTCTTTAAAGTTCGTCAGATTAAAGGAGAACAAGTTCTTTGCAAAATATCCAATGATATCTTCCTCCGCTTTCGAAAATATCCTTTCTGAGATAGATAAAGCAGCGTACATTCTCCATCGTCATCTTGCATAGGCAAGTGAGTTTGCCAGGGATGTCAAAACCAGATACGGCTCTGTATAGCTCGTCCCTATAAATGCTGTCATAAGGGATCTTAACATCGATAAAGAGATGGTGGGTATCGATCAGGACTTCTCGGTTTTTTTCCCAAGATCTGCCGAAGTATGAAAATTTGGTCCATTGTGACTACTGCTTCTGTGGTCGGTTCAGTTGTGGGACTCTGCTTTCTTCTGAATCGGTCAAACGATGCTAAGATTCCATTGGTGTATGCTCCTTGTTAATTCATCGCCAGCAGCTGTAAATGACTCGTTCGGTAAGTCGTCAGGTCCACCGGATTTCTTGGATTTTAGTTTCGGTATTCCTATCCACATTTTGTTTTGATCAGATAGACGGAGTTTTGGCTGTTAGCGTCTAGGCTAAATGGTTTATTTTGCCTGACAGGTGGATCTTGGTCTTTGTCGCCATTATACATAAAGTCTGTAGACTGCAGACGTAGTTTTTCCAAGTTTTCAGCACCGACTCTATTTCTACTACAAAGATTATCTTCAATTAGACTGAGCTTTTCATGTGACAGCGGAGAATATGACGACATGTAATCACTGCCACGTGGGGAGAAAGGATTTTCTTTTCCTTCTGCGTCAAAATATTCGTTATGGTCTTGTCGGACATTGTCCATATCTTTCTTTTTGCTTTACAGAAGCTAAAAAAATTCTATTTGCTGTTCGTTTCCGCGAGAGACCTACAGAAATCCGCCGATTCGCTTGCTTACACGGCGGCGGGGCTTTTACATGTGAAAACTTGTGTCCTCTTGAATGTACATATATGTCTACCTTTTGAAGACCGACAATTATTTTAGAGTTTTCAAAGCCTCGGGTACGGCAGTTCTGTTCATAGTTTTCGCCATATAGTTGCTCGAGAAATAAAACATTGTCAACCGTCAGTCAATTTAGGACATTTTCCATTTCTTATTAGCTGCACTTTGCAAGCATGCAGATCTTTATCAATCGGAACCAATTCACTGCAGCCTTTCAGTTGGAAGTCTAAATAGTACTTTGCTTCTTTTTTCTCTGCTGGGTCAGAAATTTTCTTAATATTTGGCACCACAGGAGTGCACAAAGATGGCTCTCATCAATAAGTTCTCAAAAATCCGCCGATACGCCAGATTTTATGGAGTGTTCAAGTTGACGTGGCACTATGTGTACGCAGCAACCTGCTCGATGTGCTTCAACATACAAATCGCCGTCACGCCACGACGAACTTTCCGAACTAATTCCGCAGAAAATGTTCACAAAGAATGTGATATCAAAGCGCATATCGGCCCATTTTTTAAAAACGCACAATTTTTACTTGACAGGTGTCAAAGAAAATTGATTTCCTGTTTGACAATAGAAAATCCACAGTATTTTAAGTATTTCATCGAACAGCAAACTTCTTAGCGCTCTAATTCACAAAAGTGGTCCAAATTTCGCTGACAGTTGACAGTTCTCCTCCATCGCCCATGTATTCGTAAAATACTGTTGGAAAGTATTTTACTTATACTTATTGATGAAATGCCAGGTCAAATAATAAACGAATTTTTGTACAATTACAATTGACAGTTGTAGGGTAATTGAACAGAGACCCGAGATTGAGGTTTCGTTCTTGTTTTTTGTTTACAATTCCATGCGTTCTAAATAGTTTCACATGTGCTAATTTTTCAAAAAAACCCACTAAGCCCTGTCCCAACTTAAGTGCCCATAAAATAACACACTTAAATCATTCGAAATAGAACCACAAAAAAGTTCAATGCCATCGGCGTCTATTAAAAATGAAAAATTGGAAAAAAAGACACGTCTCCGTAGAGCGTCACATTTTGTCTAAGCAGCAATCGAACAGATGTAAAGCACCTTGCGCACCAATCGGTGGCACTACATCTTCCTATTCCATGACACCATTGTCCAAAATGGAGGTCTCCACAGGTTCCCCCGCAATGTGTGTCAAAACTCAAAACTTTCCCGACCAATTCCCGATGTAAAAACAATAAATTACAAAAAAGCAAAAAAAAAAAAAGAAAACGCTTTTCAAAAATATTAGAGAAAAATACTAAATTTAAATTTTCGAAATTTAATTTTGGGAAAATAGCTCAGACTACGACGAAGGCGGCGACGACGGCATGCGTAAAAATTCATCGGTACAACGCCGGACCTATTTTGGTCACGATCGGTGCGCGATCGTTCTCTCAGTCACCCACCATATGGTCGGGCCTCGTCAAAATTTATTGAGAAATTCAAAGGCGAAAACGTATGCACAGCACATACGTCAATTTTCGAAGATTTTCCCTGAGAATAAAACATGTGGGCCGGACACGGACATGCCTGTTTGGCTGACGTCTCTCTTTCCTCTGGTGGCTGCCATTTATTGGACGTGGGGTGAAATTTTTTTTTTGAATTTGCGAACAAAATTTTTTGTTTGCGCCACCGGTCATTGTTGGTGGTGGTGGCACGTTTGCTTTATTGTCGAGACGTACATTTGGGGCTTGCACTTATGAAAGAAGAATATGATGACTTGTGGGGTTTTGGTTAAAATGCGGAAGATTCTGAGGAGGCGATTGTGGCCCACATGCAAGTTGTGCCAAAATGCCAAAATGGACTCGATTTATGTGCATTGCTCGAGGGTGGGGGAAATGTTTTTAAATGCAATTTTTAATGCATCTATACGTAACAGGGGGATACATTTTGAATTAAATTTAGGTAGGTGGCAGGAGCAATGACATTTAATTAACCTTGTCGAATTCGTCTGCTGTCATCGGAAAGGTGTTTGGCTGTCAAATTTAAATGATCATCGTGTAGTTTTAGTGGATTTTCAGAACCGTTGGCGGTTTTTTCATGGCTTCCGAATTGAAAACAAGCGCCATCTTCAAATTTGTTTCGGTGCTTAGTGGGTTCGGATTAGGTTAGGCTGCAACAGTTGCTTTTAGGTTCAATAAAGGTTCCCTTTGTATGGCGGGAGATGGCTAAACTTGTTATTGAAGGGCCGAAGGGAGGCTGGCTCTATGAACAATTAAGTCGCACCTCCTTAAACCCTCTCATGTTCATTGCAAAGTTTAGATTGGTCTTCAGTGGCTTCGTTGGTCGGTTGATGTGTTTTGTGTCCTAAGACCTCTGTTACCGATGAACAACTTGTGCAAATTCATAAGCACTTTAGGTTCTTGGTGTTTAAAAAGCTGTTTTGATAAGTAAGGGATCACGATCGATCTACATTCATCTAAGTGTGCCGAGGAGAGAATTTCAGGAGGGGAGCATCTCAACCCACTAACCTAATCTAACATAAGGTCTTATGGCTGGATTTTTGTATCCATATAATTCTTATGCAAAGAAACCTACGACACAGTCCAATGGACTAAGCGCTGAGCCACGGCGACCAGTGTTGAATTATCGTGTTAGCGAATGATTGATTGACCTAAGCTGCGAAGTAGTTGGATAGAGCTCTCATTTCCCTAAAATGAGGGCTGAATCAGTTCTCCAAAGGTATGGGACAAAACTCGTGCCAACAATAGTTTTTACTAACTATTGTGCGGTGTGATCAAATGATGCACGAAAACTTGTGTGCTTGATTAACTTAAGGACGTTGAAACAGGTCTTGCAGGTCATCCTAGCTATGTAGACTTTTGATCGAATTTAACGTATTTCGCTGAAAGGTTCATAATGTTTTTTTTTTAAAAATAGATGAGCTGTCTTTCTGAGAAAGGGACTGACAGAGAGAGATCTCCCATATTTCTGTCTCAATCTAGGGAATCCATGAATACCCAGCAAGGCGTGGGTTCCATTCTGCCGGACTGAAATCGGAGGTTTTCACTCTCAATGCCTTATTTTAGTGGGTATGCATTTCATAGCACTGTTTCTTCTCTGCTATTACCCCAGTTTTGACTTATAGAGGGTTAGTATCGCTGGGTTAGGAGATGTGTTGCGTATACGTCCCCTGCTAAACATTTTAAGTCACACAAGATATGTTCGGCAAAAAATTCGAGAAATTTTATCTGTTAAGTTTTTTGTATCTCTTCCACAGAAAGAAAGTTGTTGTTTGGTACTTTTGTTGCTTAAGAGTTGCATGAACCTCTCAGCTTGACGAATACTTTTGTTTCCTTGTAGGTATTACGGACGTTCGCAGAATCGCTTGCGTGTAGTAGTTGCTGAATTCTCATACTGTTTATCTATTTCCGGTGTTCATAAGTATGACACCTATGCCCGCGAAGGCTTCAAGCATGTCCCTTTTTCATTACTGTTTTCTAGAGATCCCTATTCGACAAATTATGCATTGCCGCTGGCTAGCAACCCAACTCGCCTGTTCCACTCCCGATTCATAAAGGTTTACCGTGAATCGAGGGTGTTTAGACTTGTAGCTGAGTGTGCGTTCCTCACGTAGTAGAGTAGAGAGATGAGAGGGTTGCCTAGATGTTTGACCTTATTTCGCGGATCGAATCAAACTTGTTGTATTCTTGACAGTTTACGTTGATATCTGTTTACCTTTGCAGGAGTTTGTCTGAAACCTAGCCAGCCAGTAGTTGCCAGCAAAGTTAAGTTTTATATGTAAAACAAAAACAACAACCAGCTGACTACAACTCTTGATTTTATCCCGAGTCAAAAGCAACTGGTTAGGAATTTTACGATATCCCGAAAGCGATGTTTTTCATTTATAGCGTTGGTATCACTGCCAAATTGTTCTGTTCTCTTGACATTTGACCGGCGTCTGAGTACGAAGATGGAAGTGGTTATGATTTCATACCTCTTTTTGTAAATTATCCATTGAATAAATTCTCTAAATTATGGTTTTCACACAAATTAAAAAACAAAACAATTTGGTTTAATGCCGAATACTTTGACAGTTTAACAGCCGATGTCATAGGAACGAAATCGCACGTACCAAGTTGACGGTATAAAAAATCGACTGGGTTTGGCTAACTGGCTAACTAGGTTTCAAAAAAACACGCCTAATGAGCCTCATCTTGTTGTTACCGGCCCATTTTTATGTCTATTCTGTCGTTTTAACTGCATTCCTTCCGATGATTTTCTTTATTGCCTCCTGGGAATAAAACAAAGACGACTATGTTTTGACAACTCATTTCTTGGTGCGTTTCAGAAAATTCAGACAATCGTTTCTGATCGTTTGTGCGACTCAAAATAAGCACATTGTCACACCAGTCACGCAAACTAAATGATTTGTCAAGATCACTTCAAATTGTCAAGGTCTACATGCAAGGTTATGGGCGATGTGTCCTCTATTGTAAGCTCTTTGCTAAGATCTGCTTAAGATCTCGAAGACAGCTCTTTGCTCTAACCTTCGAATTATTATAGATTTCCTGCCTTGTTTCGTTCCATTATACATGAGCGCATAGATTTTCCCAATTCCTAAGTGATCTGCTTATTTTTACAAAAAAATCGAAAGACTTTGAAACTGTTTAGCCTCCATACGTTTAAATCAATCACACTGTCAATCGAATTTTCTCCCGCCCCGAGTTCGACCTCTGTACGCACATTGCGCCCCAACAGCTTCCATGTGTAAAATAAACCTTATACGAAACGTATTTAGAATTTTTCAGAATACTTACGCCTGCTATTTTTAAAAAAAGAAACTTCAAATACTTTGTCTTGTACATTGCGGAGGCCTACACACGATCGGTCTTTCTTAATAGCACGCGTGTTACACTATAACGTACAGCACAAGTCCAAGTCAAGAGCACGCGACGATCGAAAATTTATTTTTTTTTCTCAGAAAGAACTATTTTTGGACTCATCTTCTTTGTGCCTGCGATTTAGATAAAATCGCGCCTATTAAGCGTTTTACGCCATAAAAATTCGCCTTCAGACTGTTTCCCGTTAATCTAAAATGGCGATCGTCCATTTCACTTGAAAGGTTGAAAGCTTTCCTCTCTTTAATCTTCCTTATGACAGTTCTCTAGCAGTCAAAATAAATATAAATCTTCAAACATTCACAAATTCGTAAAATCGCCATTTTTGGTAATTCGCCTACTTAGTCATAAGTCTAAAACGGGAAGCCATCTTCAACAAAGCAGCAGAAAACCATTTATTTTTGGCCACATAGAGAACCGTTTTCTCTGTCTGTTTACACGGTAAACAACGGTTGATGGGTTTTTATTTTTCTTTTCAATAAAATGTCCATCAAGACGTTTTGTGCGTCTTCAGGAAAAAAAAGAGCGTCTTGTTGCTCTTATAGGTTAGGTCGACATTTTTACTTCGACACGGAAGTCATTCCGGCAGCCATTTTATAATTAGCAACTTACCTGTAAGTAATTTCTTGTTTTGGTCATATCCAACAATGAGGAGGGCGGTTGAATTAAAACTTATTAACAAAACGTGAGGGAAAAGATCACAAGAAGAACAATGTTGGCAGCAACCGACAAAAGACACTTGGCACTCGAAACACAAGGCGTCATCGCGGGATCGGGAAAAGTTTGCAATGACAGTGTGTTTTGTATTGGCGTATCCTTGAGATGTTTACCATGGTCTTGCACTTGTGTGATTCAGATGGTGGCAGTACAACAAATTGTCAAATCATCGTTGTGTTTTCGGCCGAGACGCGTTAGAAAACAACCAAAAATAAGCCGGTCTGACACTTAAGGCGCAACACGAATTGGGGAAATTCAGCGAGCAGTGCGGGCGAGCAAGTGTGTTTTTGGCTTGAATGCATTCATTAGATTGATTTTTTTTGAAGTGACATCTATTGAAAGCGACACGACATGTAATGAGTACACGAACGATGATTAATGGACCGTTCGTGGTTTTTTTTTATTCTTGGCACGATGATGAATATTGAAATGTTTATTGAAAAAATAGAGGAAATTGAAAATTAAAAATAGAAACAGTTTATTGGTAGAAATAATTGCTGCTAGAGATTGGGAGAGGAAGGTGGTTTGTGGTGCAAAATATTCAGGTGTCTAAAATATTCAGGTTGACTAAAAATCACAACAAAACCCTCATTTAATATCGTATCGATGTCAAAACCAAAAAAGGCTACAAATCCACAATGTTTTCTGTAATTTGTGGCCAAAAATTTATCAGTAAATGATGGCTAAACAAACTTGGCCTAAATTGGTTGAGTTTTTCCGAAGCTTTGTATGCAGTTCAGATAGAATCTGACCCATTATTTGTCAGCTGTTTCTCTTAGTAAAAGTTTATGGTCCCATTTTACTTTCGCACAGCATTGCCGAAGTCGAAATTTTCGACATTTTCAACTGTCAGATCATTAGGATCCTTCTTTCTCTCACAACAAGCTGGAATTGAAACCTTTTACCGAAAAGGCTTGTGTCTTTATAGCTCGTTGTTCCTTTAGTTGTTAATTTATTATGCCAATCCCTTTCGCATTAAATAACTCAAGCAAAACTTCAAAAATTAAATTTTCAGGTTAAAACTACTCGTGTAACGAAAACGACAAAAACCGCCGCCAAAGGTGGAAACTCTTCATCACCAGTTGCCAGAGAAACTTGTGATTTCGAGGAGATTTGGGACGAAGAAACATTAAAGGAATTGGTAAGTTAAAATCAACTTCCCCACCACTACGATGACTTAATCCAACTTTTTTTTTCAAACATCTTCCCCCTGCAGCTTGAAAAGTCAACAAGCTACGAGGAACGTCGATCAATACGTGCACGTCTAAGACAACTAATGGCTGAACGCGAAGGTAAAACGATTAAAACAAATCAGAATCATTTTTAATACATTTTAACTTTAACTTAATCCCACGATTAAAATATCAAATTAAATATATCACAAAAGAAAATGTATAAAAAAAAATAAAACTTTATTTAGGACAAAGAAGTTACACCCCCTCTTAAGCACAAAATCATATTTTTAATTCGAATATGGTGGTGGAACTACTCTTACTTTTAATATCAAATGCTTGCGCAATAATAATTTAACAAGTCTACAGTATTCTTTTTACAATTCTAGATCGGAATATTGTTTAGGTTTCGGCCAGATTCGCGTGTTTACCCAGTCGTGTACACGAGTTTCTCGCTTAGGTATATTTTTTCAACAAATTTTTGACTGTTGTTGTACCGTGTTCTTCTATTACAATTTGTTATTATTTCTTTTTGTTGTGAGGTTTTTCGTTGGATGTCACACAGTGTCACAAAATGTATGCAAGATCGATTAAACGGGCTTTGTTCGTTGATTTCAACATTCAACTGTCACTGCATTGTATGAGCTGTCAGAAAACTTGGCACACCACCAGATATTCTGTTTAAATTGTGTACATTTGTTGTTCTGAAGGACGTTATTCGTTGTCATTCAGAAATATGTAAAATGAATTGGCAATTTAGATTTTTTCGTGTTTTTTTTTATCGTCTTTTTATTGCTAAAACAAATATAAAAGTATTCCGAATGTGACAGAGAATTTTGTTTGCTAATTAAATGAAAGAATCGTGACATGCATAGCGGTTTTCGCTGAGCTGACATGTCGTTCATGTGTTTGTCTCTACAAATATAAACAGTGCTGCCATATGTGTACAAATTTCGTATCAATATTCCTAACTTATGACAGAAAATCAAGAAAATTATATATTGACACCTTACTTATGTTTGACCGTGGCAGTTATCGCATATTTACATCTTGATAAAGCTCATAAACTTTGTGTTTGTTTGTGTATATTTGTGCTTTTCAATTCACCTTTGATTACAAGGTAGAGAATCCTCTGGTTTCCAGCTTCTCGTCCTTGAACTTACTTTCCTAAGAAGGCGGCGCAACGGTTCGGGGTGATCGTGGGCTTCAACGAACAAGCCTCTCCAGTTGGCCTGGTCCGTAGCTACGTTCCTCCAGTTGCGCACTCTATTCAGGGCAACAAGGACTACATTACGAGTCTCTGGTCTCTTGATAAATCAACATTACTTTCATTTTATGGTGCTCAAAGCAAAGGAACCAGTCAAAATTGGATTCTAGCCATCAGTGAAGGGATTAACGAAATAGTCTCCCCGGAAAACTCACTTTTTCCCTTCAAATTCAACAAATTTCGAACAAACCGAATGATTACAGCTGATTTTAGTAGCCATCTTATCTACGTCTTTCTTTGTTTTGTAAAATAAACTGTGTGGCATTCCAACAAATTACAGGCATATGTATCGTACTTTCTCTTTGTTACCGTGTCTTCTTTTGTACAGAAACCAAGTAAAATTCGTCAAAATATTTTTCATAAAAACTTCTTTTCCTACAAAATGAATTAATTATTTTTTTCGAAATAATTCCTACCTACTAGCATGTGCTGAATTAGTAGCAAGCGTAAAAGCTGAGCTAGACAACGATAAAAATGTTAAAACCAAAAGTTCTAATACAAAAATTGTACTAGATCAAGACCAACTTGAAGATGAAAGTAGCTGTAGCGAGTATGAAGAAATTATAGAAGAGTATACAGCATCCGAAGATGAAGATGAAACAGCAACAACAACCACCACAACAAACACCACCAAAACAACTGTCAATGCTAATACAAAAGTCGATAAATTAAAAGAAGATTCGAAAGCAAAGAAAATCATTGAAGAAGTTAAAAAGACCACAACGATAACCAAGAAAGAAGAACCAAAACAAACGGCAACCAAAACTATTTTAGTTGAAAAGACTACGGTTGTTAAGAAAGACACAGCGCCAGCTGGTGCTGTTGAAGTTAAGAAAGCCGCCGCTACAAAAGAAGATGACGACGACGAAGCCTCTGTGTCCGATAACAGTAAGGGTGAGTCGTTGTTGATACCATTGTTGCAAGGCTTATTGCATAAAAACATGCCGCAAGCACGTTCATCTTCTAGTACTTCAAAAACTGCAACAAGTACAACAACAATAGCCAATCAGAACAGCAACAATCTGAAAAGTAGTCTTAAAAGCAAAAATACACATTTCAGTAGCACTAGTAGTAACAATAATAATTCATTGGGTGATAGTGGTTTAAGTAGTGAAGTAAGTAAAAATAGTTCCTTAGGTCAGCCGCAGCAGCAGCAGGGCAGTTCAAGTTTGAGAGTAAAATCTCAGCAGATTGAGGACTCGGGCACGGAGAGTGGAGAGGATCTGCGTTTGATAGCAGCCGAGATTAGGGATTCTATGCAAATTGAGGGGATCGAAGACCAAAGTGACATGAGCCTCATCAAAGAAGTTACAAACGCCCTGAATCGCCTTGAGAGTTCCTTGAAGGAGGGCAAGGATTTAGCGTTGGATAGCAGTAAGAAGAACACCCTACTGGCTCTTGTTGAGCGGTTGCAGACAGGACTCACAGCTCCTGATAAACTGTCTTCCGCTGTCGGAGAGCAGGACTTTCCAGATGAAACGTCCTCGCCAGAAGCCGATAATCATCGTTCCAACCGGCAGAGATTCGCCAAGAGAAGGAATCGTAACAACAGACATACAGTCGGTGTGAGTAAAGAGGAGTTAGCAGACGCCAGACGCTATATGGAGGAGAAGGTTATGATCGAGAACCTTTCGAACTGCACTACTCCAGAATCCAATGCGGCCACGACGCCTCCACAGTTTGTCGGAATTCAAAAGCAATACTCCACCGGGGCGATGCTAAGTAATCACAACTCACAGCAAGCTTCATCGGGCCTCTTCCGCCCGAATCAGTTCGTACCCAGCAGTCTGAAGCACTCAACAGAGGCGGGTTCGACGCATCCCGATGTTCAGCTTCGACAAAAGAAGGGAAATCCGGGACCTGGTCAGAGACAAAGTGCCGGAGACATGGAGTACATGACGGTTGCGAACCCAGATACATCGTCCAGTAAGAGGCCATTGTCGGATTCTTACGATTCATACTCAGCGCAGAGCAACAGAGTTACATTTGGCGAAACAAAACAACAAGGCGACACCTACGTTCAAGAGAAGAATCAATACAATCGATCTCATCACTCAGATAATCAACCGGATGTGACTAACCGCATGTCACCTGATTCGATGCGGGGCAACAGATTTAACAACAAGAAGCAACTGATGAAGAGGGCCAACACCATTGACATACCCAAAACCCACCGGTATAATCCAGAGTTCGATACTGATTCAGAGTTTGAAGATAAGAGCTCGTTTAACGTAAAGGGTCTGCGTGGGACCGTCCAAGTCAGTGTGAAACGTAAGCCCCGCCAGGTGGTCCCGAATTTCGAACCGAAAACCGAAAATGATCACAAGTTCTTGGCGTTTATCAAGAAACAGAACGTCACTCCCGGTTTGGGCTGGAATAGCTCTAAGTCTGTCTCAAACTGGACGAACAAGTTTGGGAATATCAAGAACGTCTTCGAATCGGGAGCAGTGACCTCAAACCCCTATGGACCAAAAGTCTCTGCATCGCCTGTCTCATCTGCGAAGAACTTCTGGAAGAAAAATGATGAACAAAATCCTCCAAAAGTAAGCACAAGTGTTCTTACATCTGCTCTAAAGGCAAAGGAACGCAATGAGCAGATGTCCGAGGTTGTTGTTCCGAAGCCAGTCCATATGAATAAGTTCATTCATAACCCACAGTCAGCCTTCCGACCGATAGACACCTCCCCTGAGACGGTAAATATGCAGTTCAAACCCATCGTCATGGAGAGACCGCTAAATGCGACGCACACCTTCTCACCGACTAAGTCCTACCATCCGGTTTCATCGCGAAAACAAATCTTGGAATCCCCGCACTACGCTCAGTCTTCGCCGACCAAAACTTGGGTAAAGCAGAACACGGCAACCAATTCACCGGTCAGTCTTCCGTGGGCAGTGAAGCCTCCCGAGAACAGTGTGCTCAAAATGGCCGCGACTAAGTTTGAAACAAGACCAGCTCTCAATGCGGTTCAGCGACATCAGTCATTTAAGAAGCAAGAAGCACAAAAGAGGCCGTCATTACCAAACGCCTCACAGCCCTATCAGCATCAGTACGACGGGTACTCCCAATCAAGCTACATGTACAACAGTCAACCGAATTTTTTCCCCGATTATACACAGCAAAGAACTGGAAGGGAGGATTCTCTCACCAATCCAGAGGCTGAACCTCTTATTCTTACACCCAACAAGCCGGCTTACAGTCCGCTTAGCTTGCAACCTATGGACTACTACACTGGAGGCTTTAGTCCACAAATTCAACAGACTGACATGACAGACGATGATATTGATGATATGGAGAGCATGACCGAGTACCGAGTCGAGGCTAAAGTTATGGGTAAACCGGTGACCCAACAGGCAGTCACCGTAGGAAAGCGGACCGCCCATGTGAGCGACGATGAAGTTTTTGGGAAGAATTCTCGGGCAGCCAAGAGCTTGCTGTCTGTCATGAAGAACATTGGAGGGACGGAGAAGGCATCGAAAAAGGTTGAGCGAAAGATAGCTCCCAGTGCTTGTATGTCACCTGATGGCAGGGCTTACCAGGCTCCCATTGTAGAACCATTATTCCCCGAGGTAACGAAATTTGAAACTAATCGTTTGCCAGAGTACATTGGACCACAACCGCATCAACAACACAAGCAACAGCAAGTTGTGGAGTATCAAAAGAATCCGGTCTATGTACCGTTGGACGACTACGAGAATCAGCAACCCCCAGTTGCACCGCCTCGAGGCCGCAAGGTAGCTCATGAAGCGAAAACTACCCCATCATACTTTCCCCAAGAACGACCAAATGCCTATCAGTCACCACGGCGGGAGGCACCTAGCTCTTTGCCCCTTCAGGGTGGGCCAACTAGTCCACCTGGTTACTCGTATAGTTCGCCTATTAAAACCCCGGAAACGGTTCCCTACACAGCTCAAATTATTACCGACGGCATGTACATGCAAAATGTCCCGACTTTCAAGCCGACATATTCGGCACCAAATACACCGGATGAATATCCCGCTTACCAAGTTCCTAGAGGTCAACCAGTCCCTAGTACATATAACTCGACACCACAGGACTATCCCCCACAACAGCGAGTTGTGAATTTACCACAAATCCCTCTGGAGACCAGTTTTACGAAAGTCTACGATCGTCCTAGAGATATCGCTCCTTACTACAAGCCTCCTTCCTCCTATCAAATCTCGCCAAGTTCACAAAATGCTCCCAGTCAACCACTGTATCTACCAAAGGAGATTCCAAATCCCCAAGCACAGACGTCACCAAACGTCCAGCAAAGTCCACAACCATCAATGTTTGCTCCACAACAAGCCTATCAGCCCAGGGCTGAGGTACCTCCACAGTACTACCAATCTCCAAGTTCTCAACCACCTGCGGTCTACCAGCCAAAAGCTGGAGTTCCTCCCCAATATTACCAATCTCCAAAGATTCAGCAAAGTTCTCATTCACCAGTGTTCACTCCACAACAAACGGAAGTTTCCCCTCAATACTACGAGTCTCCGAAAGTTCAGCAAAGTCCACAATCACCAGCCTATGCTCCACAACAGGCCTACCAGCCAAAGACTGAGGTACCTCCATCATTTTATCAATCTCCAAAGGTTCAACAGAGCCCTCCAGTGTTTGTCCCACAACACACCGAAGTACCTCCTCAATATTATCAATCTCCTAAGGTTCAGCTAAACTCGCAACCCCCAGTGTATCCCACCCAACAGGCCTATCAACCGAGACCTGAGATCCCGATCCAACCATACCAGTCTCAAAAGATTCAACAACCTTCACAATCTCCGTC
The DNA here is from genome assembly GCA_917880715.2 of Matsumyia berberina. Lineage (NCBI taxonomy): Eukaryota > Metazoa > Arthropoda > Insecta > Diptera > Syrphidae > Matsumyia > Matsumyia berberina. The sequence goes on along the minus strand of OU862871.1, from coordinate 130,124,642 downwards.
GTTTGCTCCGAAGTCGTATGCCCCACAACAATCACCAGTTTATCAGTCTCCAAATATTCAGCAGAGCTCACAACCACCAGTGTTTGCTCCACAACACACCGAAGTACCTCCTCAATACTATCAGTCTCCTAAGGCTCAACAAAATACCCAGCCTCCAGTCTATCCAACCCAACAGGCCTATCAACCAAAACCTGAGATCCCGGCCCAAACATATCAGTCTCCAAAGATTCAGCAGACCCAACAACCATTATCGGCTCCGATGGTTCAAAAAACTTCAAAACGAGCTCCTAAACCCAAACCTCAGGTGGCACCAAAGAGCGATGTTGTAATTCAGTCGAAATCTCAACACAGCAGCTCAGCATATACGCAACAACAATCCCAAAAGACTGTAGTCCCCGCAAGCCCCATCAAACAGTCACTTCCGGTGAACGCAGCCGTCCTATGCAAACAAGCCTCCCTCGACAGCCGCAAACGTGTTCAATCACAATCCCAGTTGTACGAGAAGGTCGAGGAAGTCCGACGCAAGAGCCTGGGTAACGTCTTAGAATTAACACGCCTGGAGCGTGAAGAGCGCGAGCAGAAGGCTGCTGCCATCAAACAGGACATGTACTCTGTCCAACAAGATGTGTACTCCCAACAAGTTAAAACTGAGCAGAAGTCCTCAATCCGTCATCAAGAAACCAAGATCTACAAATCATCAGCGCCGGATGACACTCCCGATATTGTGAAGTCATCACTCGCTAAGGACGACATCCCGATTCTGAAAAAGTTTGGTCCTCCACAGCGTCATTGTTACATACCGAATGCCTACCAGAATCCGTTGACAAAGAGCGAAACCACTGTTTTGCAGAAGGAGCCCTCGAAGCCCACAGCTCGTAAATTCTCCGAACCGTCTGTGACCAGGGGTCCGGTTATCGTTGAGACTCCTTCAACGCCCCAACCAGATGGGCAAGATGAAATTCCTCGCAACATAGTCTTCAACAAAGTGAGTGCCTTTACAAGCATGTCCCGTGGATATGGCGAATCTTCTACAGAATACAGCAGCCAACAGAGCCGCCCCAACAAGCTCAGTAAATGCGATTCATGGCATCAAATCTGTCAGCTTCAGAACGCCCCAAAGCCCCCTTCTCCGAAGTTTAACAACACTGGCAATGCACTTCGGCGCAGCAAGTCCGGGCACACTCTGGCCCTTCCGAAGCTCTACGAAGCAGGCTACGATAAAATCCAAATAACCGAGAAACAAAAGACTGTCGCTGCCTACTTCTCCGGACAGAAGTCCCCCAACAGCCTCTCTCGCAACTCATCTCAGACGAATCTTGCAGACGAAACCACTTCGGTTTCGGTCAAGAAGTCCTCAATAAACCGCATCAAGACGAGCGAAAAGGCCTCCATAAGCAGGCAGAACCCGAGTTCAGGACTATCCCGGAGTCACACGATGCCGCACATTGCGAATATAAACTTGCTCGATGAGACCAACGTCGAGGACGCTTTCGAACAGCTGATGAATGGTTCCTAGATGCCACTAGCTGACAGATCGAACTCAAGGCAATCACACTTTGCCACAATTTGTTGTAGATTTTAACAAACATCCATTCCAAAAAAGAAAACAGTTATTTTGTTAATTTTTTCGCTCTTCTTCTACTCACTCTTGCTGTGTTGTGTCATCAATCAACACACATATACACACTATTGCCCTTAGAATTTTTATATGTTAAATGCATTCGTTGCCTGTGCTTAACGGTGATCATTGAATGACAGTTGACAGTTGAAATGTCACCTCATAACTATCTATTTAGCACTGTATTTTGTATGCCGAAGAGGGACTCAATATGGTTTACGTTTAATTTTGCTTGGTTGTGTGGTAACAAAACAAAATGAAAGTGAAAGAAAGAAAAAAAAAAACACGAATGGAAACCCTTCTCTTTCACTGTGCATCTTCTGTCAAAAAAAAAATGTGTCAAATTTTTAAAACTTCACAAAATCTCCTTTCGAAACCGGACTCTCTTCTTCAACGTAAACTACAAAATCAAAAAAAAAAAAAAACAGAAATAAATAAAAAATTTACAAAATCTTCTCTTAGTGAGTTTTACAAACAAACTACTCGTAGTTGTGTGTCTTTTGGAATGCGTGTGTGTTTTGCTTTGACCTCAGTTGCGCTGTCATTTCATTTATTTGTTTTTCCGTCACCTATATCCTCAATCACCCCTAAGGCTTAGCATGACCATCTTTTTCTTTTGTTTTCGCATACACTTGGCATAAACCTGAATGTAAACCATGTTGTCCCACTTCATATTTGTTTTTTTCGATAATGAGTTGATGACAAAGCCTATTTTTTGAAAACCCCGCCAGCAACTTTTTTGACATTTTTAGAAGTTTATCCTGCATGCTCAGTTGTTTTTTCGAACACACTCCTGCTTGTCACACAAAATAAAAATCATGTACTACAACTTTTATCCACAGGAAATGATCGAATTTTTGGAACATTTTTTGAATAATTTTTGAACAATTTTTGAAGATTTTTTGAATGATCATGTCCTTGTTTTTGCCATGGTTTTGGTCCTTTTTTTTAAAAAAAAAAATTTTGAGATTGAAACTAATTCTAAAGAGCTGTCAATTGAATTTTTGAACTTTCTGACATTTTGCCAATTTTGTTTGTTTGTTTAGAATTATCGACTACAACAACCGAAAAGACCGAAACCAAGGAAGAAGATGGCGGTGTTGTTACAACGACTACAAAAGGTAAATCTTATTTTTCAGTTTGAATTTCGAAAAAGATCTTAAGGGTTATTTGTCTTCTATTTTTAGTCACAACAAGAACAGTAACTGGAGCACCACCAACAAAGCCAGTGTCGCCATTTGCCAAGTTTCAACAGCTTGATAAACAGAATTCCCTGCAATCTCCAAAGTAAGCTACAAATACAAAAATTTAAAATTCCTTTCGAAAGCTCATTACACATGACTTCCTTTTCATTAGATAAACTTTTTACAGTTAACATTTTCAAAAAAAAAAAAAAGTAAAGCATAACATATTTTGGGCAAGATGGTGGCAAGAACACATCACAATTCATTTTTTGTTGACAATTAATTTAGACGCTACATATGTTTAGAAGTAGTAATCCTTTACAGTAGAATAGGGTTGAAGGTTTAGAAAAGGGAAAAAGCATGCTTTACACCGAATTATGAGGGTTAGCTTGGCAATAAAGTTATTTTTTGGGAGGAGGTCCTACGAAAACTGTGCTTGAGGCACTATTCGCTGTCATTTCTTGATCCTAACTCTGGAGGTCTACATTTTTTTAGGACATTTTTCGTCAGCTAATTATCGACCTTCTAAAACGTTTCAACAGAATTGAAATGAACGATCTAGTGGTCTCAGGCGATCCTTTCACATTCAAAGAAGTGAAATGAGAGAAGCTGCGAGAAAGTTAAGGAGGGAGTATTCCATAAGAACTTTTTGGACGAGTCTATAAAGTTACCGCCAACTTATTTGACGTTGAACATAATAATCAGAATTTGAAAAGAAAAATCCTTCATGGGTGTAGTGGTTCGCATCAGCGCTTGTCATGCTGAAGGTTCGAGTTCAATTCCTGATGTGGAGAAACATCTATTTCTTAAAATAAATAGAATCGATCAGCTGTGAAATCCGATGTCGACTCGACTGCAAAGGCATACCACTGAAAATAAATTGGTCATGGTTTGAAGATTTGATTGAATTGATAATGATGATGACATTCGAAAAAAAATCCCGTAAACTACAGTAATGATGAAAATTACAAATGTTCCCATTTAGCCGGGACACCACCCTTGGAAGCCATTGAAACCTAATACTGCCTAAGTCTCACAAGGCTCCAACCTCTTCATGGATAACTCTTTCTCTCTTGCTCGAAATCCAATCAATTCCTTCACGAATTGCAAAGACTCAAAATAAATGCGAAACGTCACTTCACTCTCCATCCTTTCAACTCTAACCTTTAAGTCTTCTCTATACTGTGTCCTTTCCCACCATCAGTAAGATTGACTAAAACTCAATTGAATTTGGAATCCGTGCTATCAGGTAAACCTAGGATGAGATGGTTAGACCAAGTCCCGAAATTTCACCTCTACCCGGTTAGGGATAACCTCTGATGATTAAGAGCTGATGGCGGGAGATGCAGAGAGTCCACTTAAGCATCCTAACCTCGCGATCCCCATAGTGGGTAAGCGTGTATGAATTTGGCTTAAGTGTTGCAGAATATTTAAATAAAAAACAAAGAATCTAAGAGCTTAGGGGGCGCTACAGCTTGGGCCTAGCCGACCACCAAGCCTATCTTCCATAGCCACCTTTCTACTTGTGTTCACCACCTTAAGCAAGATCTTCCTCTACTGCGGATTCGATTCGAAGACTTTGTGTACCGAAGCGCTGGTGTCTATCCGCTCTACATGTCTTAGCCATCTCAAACGTCCAGTGCGCAGTTTTTTTTTTAACCAGATCGAGGTCGCTGTACAGCTCGTGTAGTTAGTGCTTGAATCTCCTCGTTCAAAGCTCGTCAACGCAAACCGGACCGAATATCGTACGAAGAATTAATCGCTCGGAAAGACCAAGGATATCTTTATCCAAATTTGATAGAGTCCATGCTTCAGCGCCATAAGGTCCTTAGTTGTTGGAAATAGGCTCCTACTACCAATTGCCTTCTCAGCTTATTTCATTTGCTTTTTTGATGAGATGTCGTTATTGTATGTAGTACATAGAGAGTTAAGGTAGTAGATGAAGTCCCTTACTGTCTTAAGGTCAAAGCTATCTACTGCACGGCCATAGCCAGGACTAAAATTTCGATAGTCCTCAGGAGCTCACACACAAATCGAGAAGTTCTTCTCTTGGCGAATGAAAATTTATAAGGGAACTCCCCAAATCTCCGAGGGAGCTCAGTTCCCTTCAGCACCTACCTCGCTACGGACGTGATCCACTGTAACGTTCTGTCCGATTCATCAATTCTAGCTGTCCCTGGATATCAAGATCTTCTTTTAGTCCTCGTTCACCGTTAAACTCATTTTGGCCGCTTCTGTTTCTATACTTGTGAACGCGTCGATGTAAGCTCGCTGAGTTCTACCGATGGTATTAATATCGTCCTATTCCGCAGCTCGAAGTGCTGCTAAAATCTCTGCCTAGAATATCCGATAGTCTTAGCAACAATTTTAGGTTTGCCTCCGCAGAGTGGTTTACAGAGCCTGTTCTATTTACAGTTTTAAAGCCATCTGTGAAAATTTCGGTTTCATTTTTTTATTAATCCTGTATTTCTGCGAATTCTGTTTGATATGATGTTTTGGAATGTAATAAGTGCTCGCAGTGGCTCAGTGCTTAGTGCTTTGGACTGCTGAGTAAACTGCGTGGGTTCAGGCCCACCCATATCCAACAAAAAATTTTCGCGGTACCACCGCTCGCCGGGGAATGACGAGCGAGAATACAAGTTGTCATGAAAAAGCTTTTCCATTCGCTGCTCGGAGTCGGCAATAAATTGTAGGTCCTTTCCATTCGTGCGAAAAATACAAACACGCCAGCTATTTATTTTTTTTTTAAGAGAAGGATTACACTGGGTGTGCCAAGTCTCCAAATGGCGAATTGAGATAAATTACGGTCGCGGAGATGTGTCATTTCTCGACAAGAGGTGACTTCGCTTAAAATCTTTTGTGGATATCGCTGGGGCTCCAGTTTTCGCTAAAGCACTAACCTAACACAGTGCAGTTATAGGGACACCTCGGATGAGAGGCAAAAGAGGTTTCGATGCACACTTGGTGTTTAGTGCCTTTAGATTGTTATGAGGGTGAAAGGCTGAATGTGACAAAGCATCCCACATTCATATTACATACACATGTCGCTCAGGAAAGAGTCCCCGGAGGATAGTGCTTAGGGGAAACTGAGATGCATTTCTTGCGTTGCGAGCATTTAAAAATATTCATGGCGGACTTTAGTGCACTCTAATGTCATTATTTATTCACAAGAGCAGTCCACTTCCGGTAAAATTGTCGTTTCTCTCACAAAGTCCATTCAATTTGACAGCAAGACAAAAATGCGAAATTTCGCACATTTCTCTGTAGATGGCGCACTATACTGAGGTTATCCAAAAGGTTAAAAATTCTAAACTAATACTTTGTAGGTCCCACTTGTCACATTGCCTTCGAGATAAAATATAAGCGAAAGGCAATTACATACGTACACACATGACATTTCAATTTTCATTTCACCGCAATTTGGACCCATCTGCGGTCAATAAATTACCAGTATTTCAATCCAACACATTTTGTACAAAGCATTTCGAAAACAAATAATCTGCTTACAAACACGCCTTCAATTAATCACATTAAACTGGTAATCCAATGGGTAATCCTGGCATCAAACTCAAATGCGCACCAGAAACACCGCCTAAAACAGATTTATTTTCACTTCCTTTCAAATTCTGAACTTTATTTTATTTTTTTCAATTTTATTTCAATTAAAACAATTTTGAAAAAAATTTCCTAAATTTAAGAAGAAAAAAAACCAAAAATTTATTATCGAAATTTGTTCAGATCCCCGCTTACGCCAACAACCCCGGGGGGTTCTAGTTCCCAGCCAATATTCAGATTTACTGATCCGGCATTAAATGCACGCGCCGCCACTGTTAAGGACCAACTTTTACAGTGGTGCCAAAGTAAAACGCAGGAATACGAGGTACCAAAGGCAACGTTGTGACAACTAAACGTTTTTTTTTTTTATTTTCTCTTAACTCTTTAATTTTGATTTTTGGCTCTTTTTGTATATATTAAGTTTTTTTTTTTTAAATTATTTTTTAAGCTGATTTTAACCTGTATAAAAGTTGATTTTGGTATTTGTTTTTAGACGAAAAGATATACTTGAGTCTGGTGTTTTATGTATTTTTTATTCCGAGCGGATCACTTTATCACACAAGAGCTTCTAATTAAAATGCTTTCTATTTGGATCTTGGAATCTTTTTTGTGTTGTTTCTAAGCTATCATAACATATTCACGCTTTTAATGGTTGGCTGTGATATATTTTGCTTTAATTAGGTTAAGTACTTTATAAGAGATGAGAATTTGAAGATAAATTGACGTATTTTTTGAAGTGAAATGACAGCTGTCAGAAGTAGAGCTATTATTAGGTAAGGAAATGTGGTAAGTGTTTTGACGTCTGTCAAATTGTTGGGTATTTTGGGAATTTATAGAAATTAAGATGGTTTGACATGGTTTTGTCAGAATGCCCTAGTTCTGTGACTTTTGTGTTTCGTTTTAGAACTTTGACGGACTGTCAGAAATATGATATCAAAATTATCTGCGTATCCCCACAGCTGGACGTTGATCGTTTCGACAGGATCAAATCATTGAACCGACTCTGATTTGCAAGTCGCCAGGTCTGACCAGTAGTTGCGAAAATCCTGTCGTATCCTGTCATTGATCGGCGTCTTGATAACTGTTGATGCGACTTTTATCTCGTCGTTCATAATTCACACTGTTGCTCCTGCTCCTTTTCTCGCCAGTTCGTATGCAACCTCGTTTCCTGCTGCATTTATAAGTCCCATGAGAGAAATTTTTAGTTTTATCAAATCCGTTTACCCCTGGAGTCCATCGAAGTTTGAAAAAATTGCTTGTTAGAGCGGTTTTACTATGTGAGAAAATATAAGTCTTTGAACGCCTTAGGGCATGGACGAGCGTTCACCCAAGGTAATTCGTATCAGATGGTCTACTCAAGGGAATGCCACTCAAACTGCTGAACAACCGATTGACTTAGTGTGGTATTGGAACAAAACTTGGCCCATCCTTGACTGACTTACAACGTCCCTGTGCATATTGTAGAAATAGATAAAATGACATTCAAAATGTTGTACCGACAGCTGTCATAAATTCACTTCGAAACGTCAATCTTAGCAGCACTTCTCATCAATTTTTAACTACGATTTGATTTTCTCTAATATTTATTTTTCTTTATATATATATTTTTTAAAATTTTTTTTTTAAATTTAAATTTAGAACGTTCAAATAACAAACTTCAGTGGGAGTTGGACAGATGGTTTAGCATTTTGCGCCCTAATACATCATTTCTTACCAGATGCCTTCGATTATAGTAAATTAAATGCCAAACAGCGAAGATATAATTTTGAACTCGCTTTCCGAGTGGCTGAGTAAGTTTAAAATAAATAAAATTCAAATTATTATATATACTAACGTATGTATACACTTTCATTTATTTTTTAGTGAAAAAGCCGGGATTGCGCCGCTACTCGACGTCGAAGATATGGTAGTGATGAGAAGACCCGACTGGAAGTGCGTTTTTACCTACGTTCAAAGTATCTATCGTCGGTTCCGCAATTGCCAATAAATTTCATTAAATTTTTTATTTTTTTTTTTTAATTTTCGAAAAAAATTATTTATTTAAAATTTTTATACACTCACTGCTAAACCATAAAAGCCAAAAAGAAATGAAATGAAAAAGAAACCATTTTTCAGGGTAAATCGATGCATTTTCTAAAATTAAAAACGAAAATCTCTTAATTTTATTACAGTGCATGTGTGCATATGCAAACACATGCCCTTAGGTTGTTAATAACTAAAGTAAGGTGCTCTCCGTTATGTGAAATATTTATATATTTTTTTTTTATTCATTCTGTAATTATTGTCCTGTCTAACTTTGATGCTCGTCGCTGTACTATTGTTTGAACTCTCATTTGTTTGTTGATTGTGTTTAACTATATAAAACTGAAGAAGAAAAAAAAAAAGAAAACCAATTTTATACATTTTTTTTAGAAAAAAAAAAAAAAAACAAAAGAACAAAAACATATTTATTAAGTCTTGTTTTTTGAGATACACTCGCGCAAAGGATATTTGTTTGTTGTTAATTTTTTTTCGTCTACAAATTTTGAAACAAAGCAATTTATTTATCCTAAATTTAGAAATTAGTTGAACACAGGAAGTATGTATGTGTATACTCTTCTCGAATTTAATCAAAAAAAGGATCTTGTTGTTTTTCGCAGATTTTGAATTGAGAAATTTCTCAATCATACATCATTATACGATTTATTAAAAAAAAAACAAAGAAATAAATAAAAATAAAAATATAATTATTTTTACTAATTTTGCAATAAATTGCAAATATGCATAATTACACACTTATTATATTATATTTTACTCATTATACTAAACTCAACTACTAATGACGTAGATTCAGTCAGATATAATAATTTGCATAAGAAATTATTGTATTCATTACTTTTTATTGTTTAAAACAAGAAATTGTTGGAAAATACTTATTAACTTTCAAATTGGGTCAGACTTGAGAAATAAAATCAAGAAATGCTTTGACTACTTTTTTTTTTATTTAACAATGAAATGTGTATTAATTTTCCTTTTTGTTATGAAAAATAAAATTTTATTATTTAATTGTGGTGTTTTTCTTCCCATAGATCAAAGCAAAATTAGTGGTAACTAAGCGTTCCTTGGTGGGTTTAAATGCTACAATCTGTGTTGTGAACGTTAGGTTTGATTCAGGGCAGAATGCATGGTTCCATTTGGTTCATTGTATTCCCCTTTCAAGTTGCAGTCGTTCGGTAGTGTATATGAGTCGTTGATCTTGAATGACTGAATAAAACTCTGGATTCAATTATTTTATCCATGTAAGACCCGTCAGTTGAGATTTGGATATCCTGTTCATTGGTTAATGTATTGGATTCTCACTCTTCTCTTCCGGAAATTAAGATGGATTTGCTCTTGTGAAAATCAGTGTAATTCAGTCGACCTCGAATGATCTATAACTTTGCAGAATAGATCTGCAACCATGTAGTGTAGGACAAAGGGCCTGATCATAGACCTCGAAAAAAAAACTGTTCTTGTACCCTTTTCCAGAAAAAGGAAACACAACCTCAAACAAGTTTCGCTGTAAAACACCCCTATTAGTCTGTCCAGTAAAGTATCTTGGAGTAATTCTTGACAAAACGCTTACCTGGATCTCGCACCTTAGCATGGTAACCAACAAGGTGACAAGGGCAATGTTCATGTGCCAACGGCTGTACGGCAGGTGTTGGAGTTTATGGTCCCAGTTTCTAACGCGTGACATTACTTAGTGCCTGTCCACATTGGTGCAGGAATGAAAGTCGTTCCCATGAACGTTGTGGCTACACACAAAAAAAGGCTTCATTGCAATGAAAGCAATTTGACAAAGAGGGAATGCTGAAAATCAAAACACAACATGTCGTCGAAACAGAAGGTTCGTAGGGAGAAAATTTTCTCCATACATTTTCCGCACGCAGGTAGCTACTGGAGTTCCGCACTACTCGACGCACAGCCATCAAATGAAAATTTCTGTCAAAAACGAAACGCAATGACAAAGGAACATTCATGCTTGCGCCGAAATTTATGTTGAGAATGGATTTTCCTTTCCCTTCTCCTTCCCACTCAATGAAAATCATCCTATCTCTCTCCGACAGTCTTTCATTCCTGCACCAATGTGGACAGGTACTTAGAAAGTCACCTACAGTATTTCCAGCGGTAGTTCAAGCTATAGAATTATGTGCAAGAGAATGCCTGCGGAAAAGAACCCAAGGACCCCAAATCTACATCCTGCGATGCCTGCAGAAAAGAACCCAAGAAACCCACATCTACATCTTTTCAGACAGTCAAGCAGCCCTTTTAACCCTTAAATCCTATACGTAAGGGTCCAAGCTTGTCTGGGACTGTATCAACCTTCTTGAAAGCTTTGCATCGGAAAATAAGGTTACCGTACCTTGGATCTCAGAACATGAAGGCTTCGAGGGTAACGAACGGGCTTATTGCTTGGCGAAACGAGGCACTAGCCACCCACTCGTTGGCCCCGACCCCAGTTTTGGGATACCACCCTACAGGGCCTACTCCAAGATAACATAATGGGAGATCAACAAACACGCCGACTACTGGGCCAACCTCCAGGGCCTTACACGAGGCAAATTTCAACAACCCCAACCTATACAAAGCAGTTCATCTTTCCTTGTTGCCTGTACTCCAACGTTCGTATAACCGCTGTGAAATGTATTAGAATGCTGGTGGGTACCAGTCTAGCTACTACGAGAAGCACTGATTCTGACACTGTCCGGAAAAAAGTCGTTACCCGAGAGTAAGATCTGACTGATTTGGTTCAGATCTCGTGTCCAGGGTCGACATAAAAATTCTTTACTTTTGCCTTACGTTTGCCATAAGTTTGCTGATCGATGCGGTTACTTTTGTACACGAAGGTGGCAGGACTCTACATGACATAGGCAGATCAAATGAATACGCTCTGACATCTATAAGAAGCCCAGGACATTCTTACTCCCTATTGGCAAAACAGATTGCAGACAACTTGTTGTCACTAGCATCTCAAGTTGTTAGGCTAAGTGATACCATTTGTCCTATCTGTGGAGTAGCTAGTCTGCGATAAGTTAGGTTAGGTGAATTGCAGAAAGAGGCTTCAAGGTCACACTCACTTCAGTATAGATCCACTGTGGTGCCCATGTGATTTACTATTTCTTGTTCGCGTGGATGTTTTTTGCGAAAGAATAGCACAACCAAGCCGTGCGTCGCTTTGATTGAGCTGCAGATACCTGGGATGACATTGCGGAACACTAAATTGGTTTATTTCATTTGGTAGATTTGAGTAATAATAACCTAAGCTGTTCTATTTGATTTTCGGAGCAAGGATTGTATCTACTGGTAGTACAATGGGCCTATTTCTGAGTCTGATTGCACCAGCACGTCTCCGACACTTTAAACCAAGCTCTAAGCCATCAACCGCTTTCTGACATTCATCTCCAAAAGAAACACATTTTCGGTAGTAAAATTTATTCAACTTTTTTGCTGTGTGAGAAGGATGAAAAGGTTTTTAGAAAAATTCAAAAAGTTCACTCGGGACTTCCATGTCCACTCCTGGATCTGATTCCTGTCCTCCGAAATGCCACCAGTGCTTGAATATATTCTTGATTACCAAACATCTGGTTATCGAAAACTCAAGGATGTGAAAGAATATGATACCTAAAATAAAATTCCAAAGTTAAGGCATAAAACATTCGAAAGAGACATTCTGTAAACACTTGAAGTTAGTAGCAATGCTGGCGCCAAGACCACTATTTGCAAAGTGCTGTGTTCCTCCAACTGCAGGTTATCCATGATTTGCAACACCTAAGACAGAAATATTCGCATATTTAAAGGTAAAAAGACATGACTCTCATGTCATACCTGATAGAGAACCACATACGATATTGGCGCAAGGGATAAAAGATGGGCACTGTTCTTCAAAATTGCTCCAAGATACTTCGGCTGGAAGAAGGACCAGAACAATTGTCTATAATTTGTCTTCTCCGGTGTTAAGACAAATCGCGTTCCACAAATTTCACATCGATCATCACCCCTGTGGATTATCCATCGTCGCAGGCACTTTAAATGGACGAAACCCTAGAGACGGAACAGAGGGCGACACCTAAACCACCATCGAATGCAATCAATAATGAATCGCACTTACAACGCTTCCTTTGCATTCACAGGGACATTGTTGGATAGGTATGTCATTTCGATTCCAGCGACATATTCTGCAGGAATGGCCCAATTCGTTGGCCGAGCAGATGCTCATCATGGACTCCATTGATTGGATCGGTCCATTGGTGCCGACACTGTTGTATAATCGGGTGGAAATATTTTCGGTGATGAGCATTCTTCTGGAAAATTGTTGCACGAGGTTGAAAATACTTTGGCTGGGATCCATCACGTTTTTTGTTTTTTTTTGAGAGGGAAGGGGGAGGGTTTTTGAAAGTTAATTCTTCAAAACTTTCTTGATTCAATTTTGACGACGAGAATTTAGTCCATCCTGGAGGATTATGAAAACGTCAAAGCCAGGCCAGGCCAGCCAGGCTTAGAATTTGTAAAAAAAATTTAAACAAATTGTCAAACTTTAAAAAAAAAAAAACGAAATTAGTTTTTATACAGTAAAAGTTTAGCTTCGGAATCTTTGGGTTACTGCGCTACAGTTCGTGGTGAACCTGAACCTCAACTGAGCCTGAGTTAACTGCCTTCATTAGTGGCCTCCAAGTTGGTCGAGGTCACCTTCTAGTTGTGCATGTAACCTTACACGGGGTCATCCTCTACTGCGTTGCTTATCCATTTAAAGTCGAAGACTTTGCAAACACGTCGTCGCTACCTTTAATGTGCAATGAGCCTTTTTGACTAGATCGATCCTTGTACCCTTATCCACGAAGAGAAGGCACGATCTTCAGCAAATCTGACTGGAAGGATAATACACCGTTGCACCTCGCAGTGCAGACGATACTGAAATTTAAAGGCAGCGACTGCAGCTCGTCTGAGAGTCCTAAGCGCCCGCTATGAAACTCCGATGAAAGCCCGTCCTCCAAAGGGAAAGTCGACTGTTAGTTTAAATAGAAGTTGTAGTTAGTTTAGTTTAGTTCTATCCGGAATTACTCCTCCATGTTTCTCATTATTGGTAAAGGGCACTTTGAGGCCTATAAGTTGTCAGCGTTCTCTACCTGGATAAGAGCACATCTTTGGCTTTAAGTTCGCAAAAAAGCAAATAGTTCTCAAGCAAAAACCGCCAGTTGTCTGAGAGTAGATGATGGAACTATTTAGTTATCAAGTAAACAGTGGATTTGAAGCAAGGTAAGGCGTCATTTTGCGGTAAGCCCCTGTTTACGCAGCCATTAGGTACATACCGGTCACAGGTCACCGTCTTCTGCAACTAATATTCTATTCGAGTTGTTCATCATCGGATATTAGGTTCCATGAGTAAGGATCAATGTCAGTATGAGCTTTCTCAAGATGTGGTTGTAACCCGTAGACTAGTTTGGACCGGCCACTTCAAGCAAATGGATAACAATACTAAAATGAAGAGGATCTTTGCATCCCCGCCCTAATGTTCGAAACAATGAGGAAGATCGAACCTACTTTACAAAGGCTAAGCAATCGTGGATGCCAGATGGCTGGGTCTGGAGAAATGTTTCTCGGGCAGAGACTTTTCACTATTGAGGAGCCCGTGGGTGAGTAAGTAGGATAAATCCGTGGTGTAACATGGGTGCATCAATCAAAAGTGACCTCATCTAACACAAGAGTACTGCAAACCTTCGTTAAAAGGTGGCCATGAAACATCTTAAAGACTTTCTGGTCTAGAGGCTGGGGCAGGATCCGAAAGGCATAAGCATCCAACGAAAAATTCGTTCACCCAAAAATGTTGCTCAACCTAGGAATCCATTTCCCAGAACAGTCTCTTTTCCAACAAAAATCCTAGTCTAGAATATTCACACATATACATATCTACGCATCTATGCTACCAACTTGGCTTCCAAGACGTGCCTTGGATTTCGTGCCATCGGTTGATCGCCCAGGAAGAGATTGTTGGAACAAGTCCAAAATCTCACCACTACACGTATGCGGATTGCCCCTGATGTTTTAGAGTCGATGGAGGAAGATCGGGAGATGTAGATAGTCCACTTCAGCACACTAAACCCGCCACCTTTACTGCGGATAAGCGAACCATTTTGAAAATGTATCTATGTATGTATATATATCAACCCATTTCCTCTATTCCCCTCTATTCATCTGGTTAACTTGACATTGGCACAGTAAAAGACCCGTTCGCTACACGTTCTCAAGGCATAGTCTGCAGTTTTCATCTTTCATCGGCAACCGACAATCACTTTGATTGCCTTAAGCTTAGAACTCCTCTCTTGATGAAACTCAGTAGGACATGCATAAGTAACATGCAACATTGTCATGCACTACTTTAAATATCAAAATTCTCTTTGCACTTTGCTACTAAAAACATATTTCAAACAACCCCACCCACAGCAAGGTTTTTTTTATCGAAATTTATTAAATTAAATGTTCAAAATTAACTGTCATCTTGCTTATAATTTTTTATTCACCACAATTCCATGTACAATACTTGCGAACACATCCAGCGCAACTATTCTACGGCGAATATAGCATAAAAACAAACCACAGTTCACGGCGAATGAACGAAAGTGAGAAGAGACAACAGTAGAAACAAAAAGCAGAGCGGGCACCCAGCAGAATAGTGAGTGCAAAGCAGACGAAAACAGAACGGCGTAAAGTGAAAATCTCTCGAACCTAAAACAACGATTGGCGACGACGAGACACGAAAAATTAAAAAAAAAAAATTTAATTAAACAAGAAATTAATTATTCACACGCAGTGAAAAAAAAAAAACAACCCGGACCCGTGTACCGTGTAAAGCAACAATATGGCGGAGGAAGTTCTTTTGAAAAATCCATCGTCCCTTTATAAAAAGTGTTTGCTGTGCTATGTGTCGAATCTCAATTACAATGTGGCCACGATGGATCGCGTTAACCAGCTTCGTTTCCTGCCTCCGGTCGTCCTTAAGGATATCTACGCCAAGGTAAGTTCGCCAAAGGGCACCTCACCGAGAAAAATCAATTTTTTCCTTGAAGAACAATTCATAAGTGTCGTCCACCTCTTGTTTTGAGGAGCAGCCTCCCCTTAAATTCCATCTAACACACCCACATATGACATCGATGAGGCTGCCGCCACCCCTCCTCCCTTTGCCAGCGGTGCAGTTCTTCTATCTAGCATAGCCCCAACTCGCAGCATAAAAGTGAATGCAAGACAACAACACGACCACTGAGAATACGCGACTATTGACAACATCACGCAGCGCAATCAGCTGCTGGTGATGGTGGAGGACAACGATGATGAAATTTTCACTTTTACTTTGCGTGTGACTGTTTTTTTTTTTTTTTGTTAATTTCTCTTCACCTATTGATGATGACGACGTCTTTGACGGTGGGCCAGGAGGAGCAGACGACAGGGGAGAAAATAAACTTTGCCTCCTGGCAGTGGTCCAAGAAAATCAAGGAAACCCAAGTAAATCCACGCATAAGTTAATTGCCGTTTCAGACACCACAACATCGTGTTGGAAAAAACATAAATTTTGTTTTTCTCTCTGTCCAAGGGAAGACCTTCAAACGCCAGTCAAGCAAGGAATACATATGAGTTCTCCGGCTAGTGTCTCGCGTTTTCCATTCATTTTTTGTTTTCATTTTCGCATTTCTATGCGTATTCGAGTTGCCTTTAGTATTCCAATCAAAGCTGGTGAATGGGTCAATTAAAGTCGCTATTCCGTTGGTGGTTTGTGGAGCTGTTTTGCCTCAGCTAGAGCTTTGTTTGGGTCCAATAAACGAACGCATGCAATACACTGGGGATGGGGAATGTTTTTCTTATTGACCACAAGCTCTTCATTGATTTCTTTGTTATCAGTCGTTAATTCCATTAAAAAAAAAAAAAAAACACGTTCGGAGAACAAGATTAAGAAAAGATTTCCATATGAACTTGATGATTTGCGTCGCTTGAAGCTTCGTTCGATGTGATGGTTATTGAATTACATCAACTGGATGTCACATACGGCTTCTGAAATGCGGTCACATACAAGGACGAAGCTCAGTGAATTATAATTGCTTGTTGCGAAAATTAATGAGGTATGTACGTCTTTGTGCGTTGACGGAATCTAATAGACACGCGAGACACAAGGTTTTGTGAAGCGTGTAGCTGAATAGATATTTTTAGAGCAAGTCGTGCTCCGTGGGGGTTATTTAAACCACTTTGCGGTACAATTCGGTGTGAACGTAGGCCTCAACGAAAAACTCTCTCCAGTTAACCTGGTCCTTAGCTAAGAAGCCAACGTTCTTTCTTGTTTTGTTGCATGTACTTGCTGGTATTCTTTCGCAAACCCGGGTTTTCCCAGAAAATCAGTTGCAGCGTTTCTCATCGTCTTCTGGCATCAGTGAAATGCTGTTTGTGTTCCGAACGTTTTTGATGTCAATGCCAATGTTGATTCCATCTAGAGAATTTCTCCGGTGTTGTGTTCATGGTGCTGCTATTTCTGTCTTTTGGTCAACACTCGGGCTTAAAAGGTTATCAGGATGAGTCCGGGTGAGCACCTACCAGTATCAGATGTCAACCGCGAGGAGGTAAGCACAATCGATTCGTAGTAACAGTAACAACAGTGGGTATCGCCGGTCTACCCTATTTCTACAACCCAATTCAACCATCCATTAATGTCCTCAAAACCGATAACAAGGTGGTGAGCGTTAATATGGAATTTCTGTGTTTTTTCTAAGCTTTGCTGTAGTGTAGGGGACTTTCCTCGCATACGTCACTGATATGGAACAAGCAGATTGTTGACAAAGGGCCTTAGGCGCTAAGGTCCATTTATGTATACACGTCTATGTACATACATATGGATATGAATGGCGCCGAGGAGTACGATCTTCGCCATCTACAGGCCAATCATTTTATATAAGAGCTTTAGTCAGTCGCCAGAGGTTATGCTGTGTCCGCTACATGCACACATCCATTGCGACAACTTTGTATTCATTGGTCTGACCAGACTGAATACAACACCACTGATTGTATCTCGGTCCTCCAATAGCAAGACCGCATGACAGCATGACAGCTTTAGTCGTGAGATTTTATCGCTCATGTGGCCTAGTTCTGTGAAATATTCTAGAATTACTTTGCTTAAAGCCCCCTCTGATCCCTCTGAAGACAATCTATATGTAGACAGCTGCACTGGTTGATCCACCCGACTTCGCTCACTCTATTTATGCCACCTGGTCAGAGAACATATTTATAAACTTAAACGAAAAGCATGCAAATCGGATCAGTGGTTCTGCACTAATGGACAGACAGAGAGACGTTGCATTATTATATGTAAGGATGTGGTTTGGATAGTGAATCTTCTTGTGTAACCTTTAGATGATTTTCTAACATACGCCCTGCAGTTTTCAATGTGAAAAAAATAAGTTGATAGTCCTTAAATCCTTCATGCAAACTTAATACTACTCAAGTTGCCCGTCAGAAGCAAAATAATACAACACTGCAGGCATTTTAGATGTACCCATGTAGAACATCCTCGTACACCACAGCGAGCGGTAAACGACATTTATCTGAAAAATAGATGACTACGAAATCAAACAAACATATGCGAAGCGCAGATCGAAGTGGCAGATATTGTTTTCTGTGGAAAAACAACGCAAGTAATGACGTAAATGAAAACAAAGAATCAACGCCAACGTAAATCAGAATGATGTTGATACATATCTACGTACATATGTATATCGAGGAGGCGTAAAGCGAGGTCATCCTATATCCCCTTCGGATCCCTAAATTGTTGTAAATTCATCGTGCTATTGTTGTGTGATTTTGAAGTAAAAATTTTTGTAAGTTGTTCCGATACGATGAAAACGATTGCGACGAACAAATAATTGAAGACAGTTTTTCTGTCCTAAACGGCAGCGGGTTTCTGAC
The DNA here is from genome assembly GCA_917880715.2 of Matsumyia berberina. Lineage (NCBI taxonomy): Eukaryota > Metazoa > Arthropoda > Insecta > Diptera > Syrphidae > Matsumyia > Matsumyia berberina. Next base: position 130,106,327 of record OU862871.1, on the reverse strand, counting down.
TCCGATTGCGAGTACGTTGATGCAAATTCATCAGATAAGGCTTTCTTGTGATTGCTTGATATTTCAAAGCGAAGTTCTAAACCTTATCGAACTAGTTGCGCCTGAAGAACAGTGGCCAAGTTCGGTAAAGTGTATGACCGACATATTTTTATCAAATTTGGGCTTTTCATGTGAATACACAAGTTTCATCAGTTGTTACAGAGACCGGAACGCAATGAACACTGTTAAAGCATTCGAGAGAAATTGACGACAATGCGCTGTTATCCTGAGCAGGATTAGACCTAAAAAAAAATGCTATCCAAATGGAACTCAACATCGAGACTCCGTCAATGTAAAAGGTTTATCAACCACTGAGACAACAAGAGGAGTCAAAAAATTCCCGAATCAAACAAACGTGACGCTAAGCTCCTTACGGATTTCAACACTGGACATTGTTCACTCAATTAGTCCGTCGGACATGTGCCGACTCTGCTTGGAAGGTCAAGAAACTGCCAAGCATGTTTTGTGCGACCGTCCCGCCATAGACCGCTGCACACTGAACACTTCGGCAGAGGATGCACTTACTTACTTATTTAAAGTGGCGCCACAGTCGGGGGTGGACCTGGGTCTTAACCAACAAGCGTTTCCAGCCAGCGCGATCTTTAGTCATCTGCCTCTAGTTTCGCATCCTAAGTTGGTTAAGGTCTTACAACGGGTCACCTTAGTTTTTCGAGAGAGGGCTTTGCTATTCCTTCTTAGCCCAAAGACGCAGCGATTGACAAGAGTTATTCTGCGTTTGATCTGAGCGCTGGTGTCGTTGTCTGAACGTTGTCTGAATTTATAGCGGAGAGTAATTGAACGGACGTTTTAAAGATTGTGCCTCTGTGGTTGGCGCGTGAGTTTTGCATTATTCGCGTCGTCTCGGTGAGGTCTTGACCAACCTTGATGGAACAGCGTGCATTCTCCATCGTCATCTTGCATAAACGGACGATGCCAAAACTAGACATGGCTCTGTGTAGCTCGTCTCTATAGATGCTGTCATACGCGGCGTTAAAATCGATGAAATGGTGGTTGGTATCGATTTGAAGTTCCTGGGTTTTTTTTCAAGATCTGTCACAGAGTGAATATTTGGTCAGTAGTGCACATTCCTGGCCTGAAGTCACACTGATGTTGACCGATCAGGTTGTTGATGAACGACTTCAGGCGTTCCCACAACACGGCAGACAAGATCTTGTAGGCGATGTTAAGAAGACTGATGCCTTTGTAATTGGCGCAGTTCAGAGGGTCTCCTTTCTTGAGGATCGGAGGATGCGGAGGAAGCATCTCCGCAGAAACTATAAACTCACTTCTGGAAGCATGATTCCGATTTTTCTCTACGAGCTTAAGCTTACTCGGAATTTTCTCCAAATGTTGGCAAATTTTCTTGCCACGAAAGACATTGCGGCCCCACAGAGCCTTATTTTGGATAAAATCACCATAATATGTTGTCTTCCGGATCAGTCCGAGAAAATAGCAGTTTTAGAATAACCCGGGCAAGTTCTGTATGATGATGTATCATTTCGTCCAGATATTTGTTTAAGGCCTTCGACTTGTTTCTGGGTGTATTGCCTTCTCACTCATGATCAACCCGAGGTTTAACCCAACCGCAGTACAGATTTCCATCACTTCCATTAGTTTTCTATCACAAATCCAATGATTGTGTTGTGTCACTCAAATTCGCATTAAAACTGGTAAATGTACGCGTAACACGTTGATTTATAAAATTCGATGTTAAGTGTTATTTTTCCAGGTAAAGTGGCGCAGAGAACTGCTAGTGTAGGACGGTTTTTTTTTAGAAGTCTTCTTGTAAGGTCATCAATAAAAGAGGTTGCAGTGGTTGTATTCAGCGCTAATTGATTAAAATAGAAACTTTGTTGGTTCATGTTCCTTTTTATAAGCCGATTACGTAGTTGGCTTAGCTGTTTTTATAGTTGATATCAATTTCAATGTTTATCTCGATAGGTTTGTTTACTCTGTGTAGTCGTTTGCGATAGGAGGTTCGTTGTTTTTTTTTTTTTGTTGCAATAGCTATTAAAATTCGTGCTTTTTGTGTTAATAGTCGTAATTTTGTTTGCCTCTGTATGGCGAGTGACCTTGAAAGTTACTAGAGCGTTTATACAACTTTATAGTTTGGATATCAAGAGAGTTGTTACCATTTGTACCATAATTCTACATTGAAGATAGTATGAGTATTGGCCGAATACGAATAGGAGTTCGCTGTAAGAAGTAAAATGTAGCTTCCAACTGGAGTGGGTTATATAGGCTGAATCCGTGTAAGCATTTTGTGTCTACCTTTCGCAAACACAGGAATGCGCAAACGCTTGCCTTCACTGTAATTTCTCAATTTTGAGAATGAATAACAGTCGGGCGGAGCACGGTCTGGTGTTGTTGGATGCGTGGTCAAATTTTGATGTTATATTTCCCTGTATTGTCAAGCAAGACGCCTTATTTCCACGTAGGTACTTGTTTTTATAATTGGCACGCGCTAAAGGGATTATGACTACCCTTAAAAAAGAGCACGGGCATAAGGAAAGTTGGGGGAGAGGACGAAGGAGATACCGAGGCACGTTGGTCTTAAATGCGTGCGGGTTGCAGTGAAGAGGAAACACAGAGCTATGTAGATTGTTCCATATTCCCCTTGTAAGGCTTATGAAAGATTTTTTCGAACGTAGGCTTAAGGGTAAACTGATGTGTAATCAAAGTATGACGTGTATTGCGGGTGAAGTATTGAATGCAACTGGCTGTTTCGCTGAAACACTTCTTGTGAAAGAAATGATAAAACATTGGGAGACAGGAAACATTTAATCGTTGTTAAAGCGATTCTATTAACTTCGCAATGTCCCTGTCACCAATAAGTTCTAACGCGCGATTGTGGATTCTATAGAGAATGTGCAAATTGTGTCACTCTCAAGGTAAGTGGTATACCCCTGCATTGTTCAGACAATGGTAACAAATGAGACTTACTGCCGGGAGAAGACTTGGCTGCAAAGAGAGATTCTCAAACAGTAGCACTTCACATCTTGCTGAGTTCGGCACAGATATTTTGTGTGCAGCTTGTAACTTGCCACTTTATTATGTGCAAGAGAATGCCTGCGGAGAAGAACTCAAGGAACCCGCATCTACATCTTTTCAGATAGTCAAGCAGCACTGTTAGCCCTTAAATCCTATACGGTAGGGTCCAAGCTTGGGTGGGACTGTCTCAACCTTCTCGAAAGCCTTGCATCGGTAAATAAGGTCACCTTAGCCTGGATCCCAGGACGTGAAGGCTTCGAGGGTAATGAAAGAGACCGCTGAAAATATGTTGTGCGTATGTCCAGGAGCCGCAAAGAAAAGACTCCTCCACATGACGCGGGCCTCGGTCAACCCAGCGGAAATCCGGAAAATTGAACCTAAGGCTATTCTGAGGTTTATTAAAAGCCTCAATATAACTTCTGGTTAAACCAAACGGGCCACCACAATAGACCTCATAGGTCGCAGTGCGCATTTAGGGCCCCTAACACAGTAATCAGTAACTTGCCACTTCATGTGGTCGCTTTTTGTCTTTTCTTCTATGGGCTGTCTTAGTCAGAGATGCCGTATTTCTTCGATGTAGTTTGTCTGAAAGATTTGATTTGACTGTTTCTCTGCGCTGGATGGAGTCCATTGTCAGTGGAAAATGTAAAATTGTCTACTAGCCAGTTGTCTCCTCTCCTCGTCCTCTAAACACAGTCTGGAGATATCATCTTCTAAAAGACCTATCTCCTTTAGATGCAAATTTCCGGTGTCATGTGATCAACGCTACTATTCGTTTAAGCTCCTTGCGTCATGCTTAGAACTTGCAGCAAACAGAACAGATATCTTGGTCGCCATTTTGGCGTCGTAGCCCACTCGGTCATGTAGGTTCCTTCAATTGTTGCGATAAATGTAGCACACAGAACGTGAATGGTTACGAGAAGCTCGGTCTTGGAATACAATGGGTTGTCACGCCAGCTATTTATTTATTTTGCCTTGTGGTCTACTTTAACTTAAAGCGCCCTAATTGGGATATATCCTCTTTCTAAAGGAAAAGCTTTTCATGCCAGTTTGCTTATCTGTCCACGAGGATGGTAATCTTGGACATGGTCAAAGATTTAGTGCAGTTTATAAAGATTTCTGAAATGTGGGGGAGGAAGAGCCCACTGTACTCTCTTTTCTGGACCTGTCCCCTTTTGCAAAAAATTAAATTAAAAAAAATGTAAATGATTTTGGAGAAGTTAGTGGTTGTTAACTTTCAGCTCTCGCTCTTCCATTGATATCACAAATTGATCCGTGCTTTGTCTAAAGTAAACGTTATCGAGGATCACTGCAAATTAAAGTGAAAGTAAATTTTTAAACGCATGTGCTTTTGGAGATGAATTAATTACTTACATACAAACAGACGCCAGAGGGAAGTTATTTCATCAATTAACAACACGTTATACGTTGTGACTGCAGCGTGTTTAAGCAGTTTAGCGCATTAAACCGTTAAATTAGTGAACAACGTAATATGTTCTTAAAGTTAATGCTCATACTTTTTTTTTATAATAAAAATATGAACATGTATATTATTTAAGTCTGCTCTTAACCGGCCGTTAAGATCAATTAATGTTCCCAAGCGGTAGTAAAGAGGAATAGCATTCGACTGTCTCAGCCTCAGCCGTCAGAATCTGAAATGAGATATAAATTTAGGAATCATTTTATTATAGGTAAATCACGTTGTCTCGTTTGGCTGTAAACATTTCTATAGATCCAGATCCTATAGATGGACTGCACTCTAAATAACAATTTGTCCTGCACTGGGGACCGCTTTAACATGCTTGGCTCTGTTCTAAATGCATTGGTGAACTTCCTTGCTCTTGATATTTATAAGTAGAAGTATCATAGGTTAGGTTATTTGGTTTCCCATTGTGATACCACGATGAAGACACCGGCTTACCGTCACCAGGGAACCAGAGTATGTAGTACATCGAAGGTGGGCAACCGTAACGGTGTTAACCCTATAATTTGAACCATTTCGTCCTAGCGATGAAATCTCTTATCTTCTGAATGTCGAGTTCAGCAAGATCGTTAAGATCATCGTAGAAGTATTCCCCGAGCGTTTTCCTTAGCGTCGCAAGAGCAGGACATGTACACAGTAGGTGGGTTGTAGTTTCCTCTGCCTTCTCGTCTCTATAGCTTTTACGGAAATCATTGGAGGGAATCTCCTGTCTGAGTGCATGTCTGCCTATCAAGCAATGTTTGTTGAGGATCCCTATCAGTGAACCTAGGTTTCTTTCCGGTTTGTGGATAAAAGTCTCTCCGTCTTCTTTAAATCCAGGTTAGGCCAGATTTGTTTTGACAAGAGACAAGTGCTCGTGTTGTTCCACCCGTGGTTTGCCAGTTTCTTGACATCCTTTTCAAGGAGGAATTTGATCGACTCAATTGGTTCTTTCAGGGTTTGCAGAGAGAGAGTCCTGCGCCTTCTTTTGCCAGCTTGTCTGGTCTGCAGTTGACTGGAACGTCCCTGTGTCCTGGAACCCAGCACAGGATTACGACCACCTGTCTGCAATCTCGTTAAGAGATCTGAGGCATTGCTTTACCAACCTTGTACGTCGGCGATTCCAAAGCTTTAATAGCTGCTTGACTATATATGTAAGTATAGCGCGACAATCTATTGCATTAATTGAAAGCCAAGCCGCAGCTTCGCATACTGCCGTGATTTCCGCTTGAAACACACTACAGTGATCCGGCGTGTGGTATGGCTAAGCCAGGTGGGTTGGAGAAGACTCTAGGTCCTGTACCACCCTCTTTTTTGGATCCGTCTGTGAATATTTCTAGCGCAAATCGCTTAAAACTGTACCAGACTCTCAAGAGCTTCTGCTAGGAATTCGAGTTTTGTACCTGACGTTGAAGTCAATATGGGGGACAATGTAGCCCATTTTATTGGGAATAGTATGGTTGCTCTAGTGGGCGCGGCGTGGGTTCAAGCCCCAGCCAGGAAAACACCAAACATTTTTCGCGGCACCACCTCTCGTCGGGGAATGACAAGCCTCCGGGAGTATAATTTGTCATGAAAGAGCTTCTCACCTCGCCGTTCGGAGTCGGCAATAAATTGTAGGTCCCTTCCATTCATGCGAAAAATGTAACACGCACAGCATGAATGGTTGCGAGAAGATAGGCCTTGGCTCATCCCGAGCTGTCGCGCCAGCTATTTTCTTTTTTTTTTTTTATGGTTGCTCTTGAGGATCCTAGAGTGGCCCAAAAGTGTCATACTAGCGAAGTTTTTTTCGTCTAGTTATGGATAGAACTTAGGTTAGGTTACGCGGCTGTCTCCGCATGGGCAGGGAGATATGTACTTAGAGGTTCTGACCTTTGTTGTCCTGCGGCCCGGCACAGGGCCATATGCCAGCGATCTCATTCAGCGACTTGATTTACCAGCTTGGATCGTATTGGCGGTGATTTCAATGCTTTTCTTGCTTATGCAGATTCTCCGACTGCCTCTCACTGTTTAAAGTCAAAGTCCGATGACAGGCTATATAACTGAAGTTGGGCAGATGCAGTCCGGGGTGGATCTGGGCCTCAACCAACAAGCGTCGCCAGCGATCTCGATCTTTAGTCAGCTGATGCGCATCATCTATAATTAATACCAAGACACGAAATTATTTGTAGCTCCTCAGGCTTAATTGCCGTTGTCCGTTTAAGCACTTTTGGCCACCAAACCATGGCCGAATATGTTGTTATGGTTCTTTCTATCAAAATGTGCAACGAGTGGATCATTTCTGAACTAATACCCCTTAGTTCTGCCCTTGGGTGCATCTTAAACTCTAATTACAGACACCGACTCTTCTCCTGAGGAAGAAGTTAATTTTCGGCTTTCCAGCCCTTAACCTTGTCTTCGATTCCTCTGCGTGTTCGATGTCTAGAAAGACACGTAAGGCTATTTCCTTGGCGAAATTTTTTTGACTAAATAAAGAAGGGCACACTCCGTGGATTTGTCTTTCCTATGCGCAATTGTGGGATACTGCCTTTCGTAGCCAATAAGTAGGACAATGTCAATTACATCGTTTGAGTGGTCACATGTAGTTTAAATTCCCCATCCCACCGTAGGTCATTCTGATAAATTGGCCGAAATTAAGTGTCAAAGATGTTACAAGATACAAAAGACATCCGGAAGGTCTACTCAAGTAAACATTTATTCAAGTTAAGGGTCAATTTTTTCTAATAGACAACCAAAGTCGACTAATTGAAGAACGCACGCCAAATTGAGTAACGGGAAAACGACTCTGATTGAGTAAATACATGTCCTCTGTGTCACTTGTGGTCCACGACCTTTGGTTGAAATTACTCGGAAACATGCATATCACCTGTCCACCAAAACTAGGCCAAGGTCTACAAACTTTGTTTCATCATTTTTTCTTTAAGTAAAATTGCACGCGTTTTGTCTACTTTTCCACAAACGCTTCAAATGTTTTGCCTTATGTTTCGTTTGAATTGACAAACGGTGTTTGGGAAACAAAATGTCACTAAGAGTGTGAGTTATCGTACACTTTGTGTGAGGGTCTTTAAGTGTTAGACACATGCAATTGGTATAACAGCTTTGTTGTCATTATTTTTTGTTTCTTTATTCATTTGATGATAAAAGTGATTGCAAAGTGATTGCGGTTAGGTGGTTGAGAAACTTTTACTTACTCCGAGAAACAAATAGTCAACCCAGGACAGCTTCTGGTTCCTTGTAAGGACAACGACTAGTAAATCTTCTGTTAAGAAGGTCGTACCCAATAGATACATTTTCCGCCTTTCCATAAGCGGCTGGTCAGTTCACTTCACACCTTGTAGTAGCGTCCAACAATCGCAAGTGTCATCAACCACTTGAGTATGAATACCGCATTCCGTGTTTGTAATTAATTAGAAAACGCGCACAAACATTGGGCTGTGCTATGTGCGCTGCAATAGTAATGGTAATGCCCGCTCTTTGCACCCCCAAAATAGTTCTGATTCAGCCGTGCACATTGCGCGTCTATTTATAACCCATTGAAGGCGGGTAATGCTGTACTAATTAATTCAGTACTTGCCAAATTGAAAAAGAAAAAAAAAAACAAATTTTCGCCAATCTGTCGCGGGGGCGCTCCTGTAAGAGATGTGGTGGCAGTGGATCTGGTTGAAGAGAATATGATTATTTGAGCAGCGGTTGAGTTGATTTTCACAACTCCATGTTAATTGCTTTGAAATAGGTCCCCTATTGTGAGAACATCAAGTGTAGTTATATGATTGCATTAATGGATTTAACGAAACGAAAATTGGCTTTAGAACTGTTCTCATGATCCCATGTTTATTTTTAACACAAACAGCATCTGTGTGGCAGTCTCTAGAGGTTGGCGTGTAAAAGTTTGAGCATTTTGCAGGAAGCGAAGCAGAATTGTTTTCACACAACGTGTCTTCTACATGTTTTACATGGATCGGATCAGTACATCTACGATTAGATGCGCATGTGTGTGTACACATTTTCGTTCTAGATAACCTTCAACAGGTCATACCAGCTGAATCACATATTTACATGGGGTTAATGACAGTTTTGCGGTACAATCTCTCTATCATCTGAAGGGGCTTGTGAATGACTTAAAGAACTGCAATTCTGCGGTCTTTCTAGATAACCTTTGGTAGGTCACAAACTCTTTAGATCTCTTTAGTATGGGGAATGCTTACGACGCACTTAAAAATCTGCGCACGCGATACTCAATTACATATTTCGTAGTTGTGAATTGCCACAAACCTTGACCATAAGAAGATTGAGAACGCTAGCTCTCTTCAAGGCTCTAATGTGAGATGTGTCGTGATAAGGGCGGTTATTTCCCATATAACAAGACGAATTCAACTGATGCGGCTGGCGACACGACCTTTGTTTACACATCTGGTCGAAGCAACTCTTTCAAGATGTTGGAAACTCATGTCTGTCTACCGGTTGTCTAACAATGAACTACTTTCGAGCTGGATCGGTTTTGTTTTAGGCGAGATTACCCTTAGCTCCTCAGAACTTAATTCCCTGTCAACATGAGCTGTCATTTGATATGGGATGGTATATGAGGGTGAGTGGAAGTATCTTCACTTAAGCCACAGTCGGGCCCATTTTAACCGTCGGAACTGCAGGGATAGATCTGGTTTGGGACCTATGTTGGGAGGGATCTAGGGGAAGTGGAAGCAATTATGGAGTTTACACTAGTGTGGGAGTGGTCTGACGAATCTTCCTGTTTCTTTGGTGATGGCCAGGATGCCGTCAAATCCTTTGTCCATAAGATGTCTCAGATCCGGTATCCAAATGGACCCCAGGGGCTTCTGCCGCATTCTCGCTAGCGCTGGGCAGTGGCATAGGGAGTATTCGAGGTCTTCTTCTTCCTCGCAGTTCCTAATGTCTCTGTGTCAGCGAGGCCCAGGCTAAGCATGTGTTTGTTGAGGTTAATGTGTCCTGTTTTGAGCGCCAACATCAGCCTTAATTGCGCTCTGCTTGAACCTGGAGCCTTTCTGGTGAACAGGTTGCTTGGTTTCTTTACGAATGATCTAGCCACTTTGCTCGTCGGAAGGTTTGCCCAGTGATCCTCGAAATCCCTTTGCATCCTCTCGTTGGTTGCGGTTTTAAGCTGTCATTTGGTTAACGTCCACAATTTTGGAAGAGAATAGATGTATGTATGTACGTTGCCGGTTTTTTTTTTTTTTTTTTGACGAGGTTAAGTGACAATCTTCCATGAGACATTTTGAGGACAGTAGCAGCAGCGTGCTCGTAGTGCGAGATTCTTACTTACTAAAACATATCTTGCTTGTTTCTAAGTCCTTTGTAGACGGCGCACTTGTCTCATCTAAAATTTGTAAGACTGCGCTATTGATGTGACCGTAAAACCGTTTTTGATATCTTGTTCGACAGTTCCAATTCCAAGATCAGTTCCCTATATGTATTTTCTAGTTCCTTACTTTTTTTTTACCTGCGTGTTCCACTTTAGCTTTACGACAAGTGTCATTCCGAGATAATTAGCTTCGTTTGTAAACGGATTTTAGACACGTTGCCAGTGGAGTCGAGATGTTTCAAGTCCATTGGATTGTTCCGTTTTCTGTTGACAAAGTCACGTGAAGTATATCGCTTGATACCAATAAAACTATTGATGAAGGAACGCATCCTTATTGGATCGTCCAATTTTTCGGGCAACTTCACATTTTGAATGTGCAAATGGGCGTGCTGGATGTTGACGTAGTCGAAAACTGGTCTGCTCGACATTGAGAGTTTTTTTTGATATGAAGGTAGACAAGTGTGGAATTTGAATCCACTAAAACCACCTCTTCGAATCCACACTCGAGGGACGGCGCAGTAGAGGAAGACCGCGACTCAGGTGGCGTACGAAAGTGGAAGGAGACCTTAACTAACTTGGCGTGCGAAACTGGAGGCAGTTGATTAAAGATCGAACTGGATGGAGATGCTTGTTGGTTGAAATGGTAGATGTTAGATGTTAAAAGTTGGGGTGTGCGTATGAACTGCAACCTGTAGAGATCTATTGCGCTCCCTCGAATTCGTATTGGCCGATAAGTCTCGACCTATAGCACCTTCTCCAATTCAATCACTCTGGGGAATCGGAGTATCTGGATTGGACCCAACGATGTGGGAGATTCGTTTCAGGAAAGTGCTCTTTTTTTGTGGGTCTGCTCGGTAATAGTGGTCAAACGTTCGACATTCGTGCGGGGATTATTTTCCTGAGTTCGTCGGAGCATTTACCCTGGAAACATCTGTAATAGAGGCAAATGTCTGCTGCCAGTTTACGGCTGTTCGGTTCAGCTCCGGTTGCTTATGGTTGTGGTAGTCCGTCGAATAGTTCGGTGTGTTAATTCAATATCTGACTTCGAATTTTTGACGGCCGTCGTAATCAGTGGTTCGGTTTGCATCCGGTCTAGGGTGGAATTGACTCCAAAAAGGCTTGTAAAGAAATCAGCTTTTTCTTCGGGTGTTGTTGCCAAGTTAGTTCCTTTTCAGTACACTGGGGTGTAATGTCATTATTCATTATGTTGATCGTTTTTGAGAGGTCGAATTGGTGGATAGTTGGCAGTTGTACACTGCTTTTGATCTTATTATCTCGCTGATCCCTTACATTTTTGGAGCAATGAGGCATTTTTTAGCTGCTTGAGGTTTTACTCTGGATTTCTACCGATAATTTAGTTTTAAGTCTTTACCCCATTGAAGTCTATTAAGCTTACTATTCCCCGCTTCTGATGATATTAGAATGCCGTCGCTGTCCGTCGAGAGTTGGAAAAACATTTTGTGTATGTTTTTGGGTTAGAATCCTTCCCGTCCGTTTTTCGTCAGAGGTGCGCCAGGGGTGCGTTTTATCACCTCTTCTTTTCATAGTGTGTATGGATTGGATGTTACAGCGCAGCCGTGGCGAGGAACAGTTCGAATTGGGAGACTTAAGGATAAGCCATCTGCTTTTCGCGGATGACTTGGTCATCCTTCGCCATGGAGGCTGGAGTAATTTTGAGACAATCTGTTCTCAGGAGGGCTGAACTTGGCATCGGAGCTAAGCAGCTATCGGTTAGTGTTCATGACCATGAGGTATAGGTAATGACCGAAAGAATAAGATCGCGGGTACAGGTGCCGAAATGAGATTTCGGCGTGGTATTGCTGGGATAACTCCCCGAGATCGAGTTAGGAACACCAGAATACGCGACACACTCAATTTCGACCAACTACTTCTTCGAACAGAAAGGTCCATACTTCGATGGTTTGGGCACGTTAAACGAATGCCTCGAACTCGGCTTCCAAGACGTGCCATGGAATCCGTATCATTAGGTAGGCGTCCTATGGGAAGCCCCAGGATGAGATGGTTGGACCAGGTCCGAAATCTCACCTCTACCCGTACGGCTCTATCCCCTGATGTTTTACAGTCGATGGCGGAAGGTGGGGAGATGTGGAGAGTCCACTTAAGCACCCTAATCCCGGGACCTTCATAGTGAATAAGTCATTTGAAAATGTATGTATGTATGTATGTATCCTTCCCGTGCCGATTTGAAACAAAATGATAAATTTTTCGACCTCCTACAAATGGTAAACAAAGATAAAATATTCGCCTATACTTCTTTGGGCAATTCTGCGTCCTCCTTTCTCTTCTTTAAAGCAAAACCAGCACAGCCCAGGTGCCTACTTTCAAATTCAACTTCAAGTCGCTGGTTAATTGCTTATACACCTGTGTGACTACAAATTATCGGTTCTTAGCCACCCACAACAAGCACGTACACACCAGAGATGAATCATGCTTCAGGAATCACACAAACTGTTGTTCAGCGTAACACAATTCTGCTGAAGAAAGCAAATTCTGATTTATAATTGCAAGCGAATGCAATCCACATTGCCCCGGAATATAATTCCCATCCCCACATTGGATATTTGTTTTCATTAGTGAGAAAAACAATGCAAGCAAACAAAACACAAACATGCTCATAGCGCCGCCGCCGCCGGATGCCTGTGCATTTGTCAGAGACCAACAAATGAATTAAATAAACATTTCGCCGTGAAAAGGAGCTGTCAATTAATCAATCCGTCGATAGTCATCTTCTTACATATTTCTCTATTTTTGACAAAGAGCCCAACCGCAACGACAGCCAGGGTTCATGAAGTATATGACAACACTGTTTGACACTTGGTGGCGGCCAGGAAATTGATCAAATTTTAATGTTCAATCAGCGTACTTTGAATGATTCGATTGACTTACAAATATAAATCAATTATTTGTTTATTAATTGATTGAATTACCCTATACGAACGAAGCAGAGTGTCAAGAATTCTCAAACTGACGGTTATCTTGAGATGGTGTGCGATGAGGCGGCGAACGCGTTGTGTAAATCAAGTTTTAAAGCTTGAAACTCGCTGTTAGATGTGTTTAACAGTAAGTCCATAGGTATAAACAATTTGCACATATTTTAATAGGAGGCCAGCGCCAAGTTCTCGGCGTAGAACACGAGGTTCGAGGTGTCTAAATCACGCGCATAGCTTCAATTGTCACATTTGGTATTTGGAAGCGGTGATTGATATGCATGTGTACTATAATGTGAAGTTATTGTGCTTTAAACATTTTAATTTGTTTACTTTGAAGTAGTCATTTAAATTGCAAGTTTTTTTTTTTACCGCACAAGGACTACGTAGTATATGAAGCCGCTTACGCAATCGAAATGAGTTTCAAGAAATTCCCTTCGAATTGTCTTGATTTCAATTATGCGGCGGAGATATACATATCTTAATTTTGATGAAAAATTAATGTTCGATGAACACACATGGCTGACATATGAACCTGCGGGTTTGCCTGCTTCAAAGCGGATTGTTGTGGTTTGGTATGACATAATGATTCTATGCGGGGATTGTGGATAGAGTTTTTGTTCATTTTGTCATATGAGTTGAATGTCATTTAGTCTGAAATTAATTAAAAAAGTCCTAACGAGGTAGGGAGCATCTAGAACTAAGAATATTGTGTCCTTCAAATTTACGAAAGCAAGCCATGTTGTTCCCGTCATGCTTTTTAAATAAATTCAGGGCGAAATCGAATTCAGTGACGATATCAGGAGCCGAATTACCACACTCGTTAACGAATAACTCGTCATCGAAATGTGAGGATTTGGCATTACCGCTCCTAATGAAGTTAGTCGGGCATTCGATCACGAGTTCCACTCACTCACTTGTTATCGAATGCGGTAATTCGGCCACAGCTTCTAACTCAGGTATTGTACTTGTTCAGGCGTATTTTTCTTCTTTGAGCTCTTTTATACATTTTTTAAAGGGCCTTGTAGGATCTTTAAAGGAAGTGCTGTAAAGAGCGTTTCGCAAAGTTAATCTGCTATAGTGAAACTTAAACGTGTTATGCGTACTATTTGCTTTATGCAGCATTGCGGACATTGGCTGGTGAAAACCATGGTTAGGTTACGTAGGGTGTGTGATGGATAGGCTTCATCACTTTCACTTGGAGACCTGGGGACCCATTGTGAGTACCCTATTAATGTTGTGGGAATAGTGAAGTGGTTCCTGGAACAACCTAAGCACCTATCCTATTGTTGGCTGTTTTGTGAACGAGTTAATGCCCTTTAAGAATCTGAGTAGGTCCGTTACCTGTGAGTCTTTTATCTCTGCTATGCTTGCAAGGAACCTTGATCCCAATGCGCGTAGACGTCGTTTGATTGATTTCACGTCTTGATCATCTCCGTAACTTCTGCATAAATCGTTGGATTCGATTCTCCACTTGCGGAGCACGACTCCAATAGCGCAGTGTCCTGTGATAAATTCAGTGAGCATGCGGATAGAAAATATAGCGTCCGAGCCAATCCTAGCTAGAGAGGAACTAGCTTATTTTTCTATTATGCTGTCATTACAGATGTGTCTGCTTCGCTAATGTTCATAGCCGATCCCAGTTTTGCCAATTCATCAGCTTTTTCGTTCTCTTAAATGTCCTTATGACCGGGAACCCAGTAGAGTATTGACTGACTTTGATTTTATTGTATTGCATTTTATCGGTTTTAAAGCTGCTTGACTGTCAACAAAGATGGTTATGTCCGATGTGGAAAGTGACAATCTCTTATGAAGTCTGCAGCTTTTTCTATGGCCAGGATCATTGCTTGGAAGACGCTGCATGTTTCTGCGAATCTAAAGGATGCCTGTTTCTGTAGGTTTTCCGAGTAAATTCTGGCTCCTATTCCTGGTCGTGAAAATCATAATTGGTACGGTGCTGAACAAGACGAGTGAGGGAAATAGACCTGAGATTGGGAGGATTGGTGTTAAGGGATATCATTTAAAGACGCGAAAGTCAATGTTACCGGTTCATAGTTCTCGCAAATTGATCAGTTTTGAACGATCCCTGAAGGGCAATAGGTTGTGGATTTCTGATCCAATGAAGACCACGTAGGGCAAAGCAGATGACCCTTCGCTGAACAGCTACCATTCGTTTAGTATGGATCTCGTAATAAGGTTACCATACTTGGCATATTCTAGTAGAAGCCTTACGAAGGTGATTTAAAGGGATTTCGTACCATATGGGTTCGAAAATTTGCTGGACCAACGCTTTGCAAAACCGAACGCAGAGTTGGATCTATTAATAATTTTACCAATATAGAACAGGAAATGGAGTTCTCTATAGCAGATCCCCTAATGAGGTAAGAAAAGGAAAGGACTCGTGGCATATAAAGTAAGATCTGGGAGGTGGTGATAGACGAGAGGTATTTGTTCACGTTAAGCTGCAGGAGATTTTTCCGGCTCCAGATCCATCAAGCCATCTAGAAGGGGGCTGATACCATGCCTGTAAATTTTCATGTCACCAGCGTAGGCATGCATATGTAAAGCACTACTTGATGATACAATCCACGTCTTAAATTGTTACGATGAAGATTAATGGTTCCTAAGGTGGCTTTAATAGAGTCGGATACGTAAGATTAAAAAAGTAAGATTTGCAGACCCATGGTTTTGTATAGGGCGGAGAATAGTCCACAGTAGAGGAGGTGACTTTGGCCATTAAAGCGCTAAAAGTCGGCAAATCTGCTGGTGTGGAAGAAATCCGGCCATAAAATGCTCAAGGCTTTGGGTAAAGAGGGGGTGGAATGGCTCTCTCGTGTCATTGAAGTGGCCTGGGAATGCGGTAAAACACCTAGCGATTGGCAAACTGGGGTGATTATTCCTCTTTTTAAGAAAGGGGAGAAGAGGAATTGAGGGATTGCCCGGAAGAGTCTTTGCTAATGTAATGGAAGTGCGTTCCAGAGCTGTGGTCGAGTTCAAGTTGGGCAACGAGCAGTTCGGCATTCGTCCAGGTAGAAGTACAACCGACCAGCTATTCACTCTCAGAATCGTACTTGAGAAGGTCTGGGAGTATGCCAAACCTATCTACAGTTGTTTTGTGGATTTGGAGAAAGTGTATGATCGGGTCGCTCGAGGTAAACTCTGGAGTGTATGGGATTGACGGTTCGCTCTGAAGGCCATTCAATCTCTGTAAGAGCTGTGTTTGAATGAACGGCGTTAAATGGACACATTTCGCTGTGGGCGTTGGACTTCGCCATCACTTCTTCTTTTCATAATGTATTTGGATTGGGTGTTACAGCGCAGCCGTGGCGAGGAACGGTTTGAATTGGGAGACTTAAGTATAAGTAATTTGCTTTCCGCTGATAACTTGGTAATTCTTACGTTCACTCAGAGCGATTCTCAGCGTGCGTTGGACAGGTTTGTCGCCCTCTGTGTTGAAGCTGGGATGAAGGTAAACGTAAACAAATCAGAGGTAGTGGTGATTTAGTGGGACTCCACAAACCCGCAGAGTACAATGAACGCCTGTTCAATGCACTCTGCGGGTTAGTGGAGTCCCATTAAAGCAGGTTGACAATTTTAAGTATCTCGGGTTCTTATACACGAGTGATGGAAGGAGCAACACTGAATTATCCTGTAGGATTGGTCAGGCTGGAGTAATTTTGAGACAACTTGGTCAATCTATTATCAGGAGGGCTGAACTTGGCATCGGAACTAAGCAGCTATCGGTCTTCAATTCATGAGGGCAACATAATCTGCATAGCTATAGAAATTCACCAAGTTCGAAAGAATCCTGTCGTAAAATTTCTCAGAAATTAGTTTCTTACTTAACGGGCCTCCGATTCATGAAACAAGTCGCTGAAAAACGTCATGTTTTTCCATCTCATTACGATCAGAATTTTTTTTATTTAGTTTAGCAAATCTGCCTTGGGCCTCGTTTGCGCAACTCATCAGCTGGACAGGTTTGCCAAAGATAGTTAAGTTTACTCTAAACAGTGAACGTTGTCTGTCGCATGCGAGCTGGACTGAATTCATGATTTCTCTTGGCTCCACGATTATCCCAGCTTGATGCCCATTTAGCAGTTGCTCTGAGTCATATTTAAATGTTTAATTTGCAAGACTCTTTGACCTACTTTGAGTCGAGTGGTTGCGTTTATCTCTCATTTTCTTTTCCTTTATCGATGATTGAAAGAATTTTACAAATCGGTTCATTGATTCCCGTGCTTGTTCCGGAAATACAAACGAAATAGAAACGAAAACTTCTTAAACCGATTTCTTGAAATATTTCAGTAAACTGGTGGAGATATCTCTATTCAAAACAGGTGTTCCTCATGTGATTTAGTGACGTACATACGTAGTCTTGGAGCAGTTTCAACCACGTCGAATAGGTTATTTTCTTGAAATTTATTCATATCTAATTTTTACGTCCAAGCGAATACAGATTAGACGCCACGTGTGAGAAAGGGCGATATCGAAGACAAAAGGCTTTGCAAGGTGATCGCTATTAACCTCTATTGCAACGCTGTCGCAGCTAATTATTAATTTGCACACTCGGCGAGATCACCTTCGAACAAAATTGACACAAATACCTTCAAAGTAAATCGATGAGTCATTGGTTGTTCCTCCGACATTCCTCCATTAAGTCTTTGTTAGCGGTGTTTGCGGTTTTAGCATGTTTTCACTCAAAGAAGCGTTTCAGTCAAGTTTTCTCCATCCATCATACTTCCTGAAGTTCTGCTATCACTCGGATAATGTATGCTAAGTATGGCTAATCACATTAAATGCCCACGTCGTTTTCGCTGCTGTTCATGGTACTACTCTTCAGCTTAAGCACTGTCCACTCCTGATATGATTAAGTACTAATTTGTCATAATTCCAAGTCGTATATGACCGCGAAATGCCGTCTTTTCTGTTTTATCGTCAATTAATTTCAATTTGTATTTAATTGTGACAGAGCCCCCGCATTAATGTTTGTGTATTTGTCTTTTGAATAGATGGCGCGAACAGAGAAACTCAGGAGCATGCTGTTCGAACAACTGTCCGATCTGGAGATCTTCGCTCGGCTTCTACGTTTCGATCCGTCACGGCAGAAACTTTTCAAATGTCTGACATCGTTGATGAGCAGTAGCAAACCATTGGCCACACATTTACAGAATAAATTCATCATGAGATACCGATTGGCACCGAAAATGGTTGATAAAACGAGTTCCTTCGAAATGATATCGAAAACATCGAATCAGACATTCACGGAAGACTTTGACATGGACGCGATTGGATTTGGGTTGCGATTGGGTTCGTTTTTCTCCGAAGCCGGGTGGCTGTCGGAGAGTATAAACATTTTGTCTTGCGTCGCCAGTAGGTTAAATCAGTTGCCACAGGATGATGCCACTGTTCTTGTTCGATTGGATTGCCTACAGAGGTGGGTGGTTGCATGTTGCATTTTGTTCTCCATCACTGGTTTCAATTTTTTCTTTTTATAGACTACTGCATTCGGAAGCTGCCTTATGCAGTTTTAAATCAGCTGAACACACTTTCAATCAAATCGCCTGTATTCTGAGGAAAGTCCCTGCTGAGACGATCCCCCAAGGGCTGTTGGCCAATGTTTACACACAATTCTCCGCGATGTATTTCGCGAGGAGCGAATTTGACGATAGCCAAAAATGGAGTGTTGTTGCCATGCGAACTCTGTCGTCTTCCATTGCAGAAAAGTACGTTAATCACTGACCGGGTACCGGTTGCGAGCCGACTATTATGATGTGTTTATTTACAGAATTGCAATTGATGTACTGCGGCAGGCGGCGAAAGCGTGCGTGGTCAAACGAGATTTCCAGCGGGCGAACATGTTAATCTGTCAAGCGACGCGCAGAGCAAGGTATGTGTGTCTTCAAATAAATAAATCATTACATTAAACCCATTTTGTCATCATCATAATAAAATTTTCATTATTTACTCGGGACGGAGGCGACGAATGAGACCTGTGGGGGCGAAGTGGTGTGTAAATATTTGCACAGATGTATCGGGCGACGATATATTTTACGATTACATTGCAGTGTGAATTGCACAGTGTTTGTCGAATGCAACAGATGTCTTGTGTGAATTTATATTTATTGACGTTCGGCGTACGAGTAAGATTTACAAGCTCCATAAATATATGCTTCCTGGTGTGCGTTGCGCCATTTTGCATTCGACCTATTTCTGTCAAGTTCAGACTGTCTTGCGTGCGTGGAACTTATCTTAATGAAGTGATCACAAGTGTTCGCTGGATAATCCGTACTTGACAATGGGTGTGCACGGCAAATCAACATTTCTTGGAATTTCCTTTTTAATTATTGTTTGACAATTTGCAGGGCGAAAATTCCCACACATGGGGGATATCTAAATCATCTTATCAACAAACGTTGACTTAATATAGTTGTGCGCGTTCTATTGTAAATATTTAATGGTCTCGGTGGAGTATTTGAATGCTATCATTGTTATTGAAATTAGCTATTTCGCCAGTGGGGATAGTGCATTTTCTAATTATTGTTGAAGCATGAAGTGGTGCTTCTGTTTGCATTAGTATTTTGTTATATTTATAGACGTGTAAATTTTATTTTTGTCACATTGAGACTCAAATTAGAAGCATATACAGGCTCGATGATGCTACCGGAAATCGCTGAGTAATGGTAGATTGCAAAGTAAATATCGATGAGTGTTTGAATATTATCGTCATTGATTTCGTGGCATAAGTCAGAGTAGTTTGTTAATTACAAAAAAAAAAAAACCCCTTTGAAGTTTGTGTGTTTCGTAGAGAACTGTCTTTACCCACAGCAAGCGTGAACTGTTCTTCGATTGCGTATAGAATCCCTGCTTAACTTAAGCTCATCTTCGCCTTTTGTCAAGCAATGGGATGAGGTTAAGATAACCTAAGGTGGCTTTGGCGATTCAGCCAGGAGGCCAGATACTTACGTATAGAGTTCCACCTCTTGCATCGCATAAAAGTTCAAGTTTTTGAGCCCTCAGAGGTAGGTAGGTAGAAGCGGCGCTCCTTTTTGTTAACACAATTCACGTGACCTAGTCGATAATGTGTGTGTGTTGTTGATAGAAAGGGGGAGAGTAAATCAACCGGGAGTACCCTAATTCTGTGGATTTAAGAAAGTAGGTTCGGTCTCATATCTTTTTACCAAAGATATCATTGAGCTCGTCGAAGAATGGTTTGTTGAGCGCTCGCTGTCTGGCGCTTGCTAGTGCCTCGATTTCGCTTTCGCATGAGCAGCAATTTTGGTTTTTGTGTGATATACAGTCAAAAACACTAACAACGACATCGGTCATAACGACGTATCGGTTATAACGACCAAGTTTTTAGGTCCCAGCTGAGCTCCATTAAATAACCTTGATATCGGTTACTTTTTGCTTATAACAACCAAATTCATCGGCCCCTTGAGGGTCGTTATAACCGATTTTGATTTGGCCACAGTGTCTACAATTGGCCAATTGGTCTCGTAATTATCGCCGCTATTGTATCTATATCTGTCCTGGTTTTGTCTGGCAGTTTGTCTGCTCAAAAGGATGTCAGGAAGCTAATCAGCCTCTCTGGGTGGAGCGCCGTTGGTGAGACGAGTTCACGGCCTAGGGTCACTTTCTTACATCGCATTCTGTGACGATGCGAAGAGAGCTTTCATCGCTCTCCAAGCACAGTCTGCAGGTAGGGTCCAGTGACAGGCCAAACTTGTGTATATGGCGTTTTAGTGGGCAGTAGCCGCTTAGGATACCGGTTAGAATTCTCAGGTGGTTCTTGCTCAGGTTTAGAAGAAACTTGGATTTCTTTTGTGATAGGTTGGGGAAGAAGTGCTTCGTACATTTCTGTGCTACACTTCCCCTCCAAATTGTGTTGGATTTGAGCATGGATTACTCCCTCATCAAGTTTTTATAAATGGATTTGTTTAATCCACAGGTTGTTTCAGGAACAGTCCGGGGGGTGGTTGCACCTATCTTGGTCAGTGAATCCGCTGTTTCATTGTCGGTGTAGCCTTTGTGAGCAGGGATCCAGTATAGTATGAGCAAGTTGTTTTTTTTTTTCCAGTTCTAGAAGCAATTTGACTGTTTCTTGGACTAGTTTCAATTTTATTGTAGCTGAGTTCAGTGCTTTCAGGGTAGTTTGACTGTCAGAGAAGATAAAAATGGTTTTGCCACGGAAATTGTTTTGTCTTAATCGGGTCATATCTTCGCTCGCTTATCTGCCTTAAAATAAATGACCAAAAGTCAAGTTAGATCGTTACTCTCAACAAAACACAAGTCCGCAGCATCACTGGTGTCATTACTGGTCACTGCCTTTAAGGACAACATGCTAGGCTCTTCAATGATTTTTATAGAAGTTGTAGAGACGAGAAGGAAGAAGGAACTTCAACTCGGCTCCTGTGTCACTGTCGGGCGCCATTTCATAACAGGAGAAGCCTTCTGAGTCATTATCAGTTTAATGATATCAGTGACCTAAACCAAACCCCCATAAGAAAGCTCCTACCCTCCATCAATAAATCTAAGTGTTTTTACGGGTAGAATTCTCCCCTAAATAAAGTTTTCTAAGTCTCACAATGGGCCCTCTGAGTCCCCAACAGGACACCTATTTCACCTACATTTTACCTATCTTTAGATCAATTTCATTACAGGCCCAGCTTCAAAACTGTGTTTTGTTCGGACGAGGGCTTTGAAAGGGTTTACTTTGTTTTTTTTGGACTCCAAACTGTGAATCACTCCATGGATACCCAGCACTCTATTAGCAGACATCGTTAATGAGATCTCTGAAGCTTCCTTTCGCTATGGACTCTCGATAGATTCCCCTCGTTTGTGGCTGTACGTCAGCTAACAATTAATTTGTTTACTTTGCTTTACAGTTCTTACCTTCACGCACTTGACTTGATTGTGGGTGAATAAGTTGGCGGTTATGGTTCAAGTGAAACTATTTATCCCAATTACTCTCCCTATTTCTCTGTGGCTATATTGGCGTACAAATTGCAGTTGCTTATTCTTTTCATGTAAGCTGCAACAGAGCGTAAGCCCTTATCACATGCAATCACGCTAATCAGAACCAATGGCTGACAGTGCCAGGTGCTGTAATTCCACGTTGCGTTACAGTTTTGTGATTAGATTAGATAAGAATGAAAATCTCAATCAGGTTCGGTTGAATAAGCGTAATGAAAGCACTAAATAGTGTTGATCACGGTGCATGGAGAATAATGTATAACCTCACCAGCTCAATGCCAGTGTACTACAAATATTTTTCATATACCAAAGAATTTAGTTTGTCGCATACTTTTGTCTAAAATTGCACAGCGTGAGATATGGTTTTTGTGAACTCAGTTACAAATCTGTAAAGTTTTTAGCTTTGAACAACGCGTTATACAAGTTTATCCAAACCATCAATATGAGGACAAACTTTAGAGATCTAAGAACAGAAAAAGCATTGATAAGTTCCTTAACTCCTCGAGGTTGCTATATCACTAATCGATTTCTCAACACCAATTATCATTTTCATAATTTTTATCAAACAACAAATTCGTAATTTTTCCATTTTTCTTGAAATCATTTCCAATTCCTGGCTCCGTTCGTTGGCAACACCATTACCACGTTCAGGGGTGTGTTTGGAAAATATCATCAGAAGTATGCAGATACCCTGTTAGACTATGGATTTTTCCTTCTTAATGTTGACTCTGTCCACCAAAGCGTCAACGTCTACAAAGATGCACTCGAAATTAAACGTCAAATATTCGGAAATCGAAACTATCACGTAGCGATTGCACATGAGGATCTCTCCTATGCATACTACGTGCATGAATACAGCACGGGGAATTTCCAATGTGCCCGCGAACATGTGGAGAAAGCCGTTGACATTATGAAAGACCTTGTGCCCAGTGACCATCTGATGTTGGCCTCAGCGAAACGCGTCAAAGCCTTACTACTCGAAGAGATAGCGCTTGATAAAATGTCTGCGAATGGGGTGGATGAGGACGGTTTGCTGAAACAATCCGAGGATCTGCACAAGTGTGCTTTGCAACTCTCGCTCGATGTGTTCGGTGAGGTGAATGTACAGACTGCCAAACATTACGGTAACCTGGGGCGGTTATATCAAACAATGAGTAGATTTGAGGTAATTTTTCCAATCAAGCAACATCACATTTGTAATTGTTCTTTCCATAACCACAAAAAAAATGAAATTGACAGGGGAAACTAAATTCCTCTTACTCTCTATACATGCAGGAGGCAGAACAAATGCATCAAAAGGCAATTAAAATCAAAACAGACCTGTTGGGACCATATGACTATGAGGTGGGACTGTCGATTGGTCACTTGGCTTCCTTGTATAACTATCAAATGAAAAAATACCGTGAAGCCGAAGAGCTGTACTTGCGTAGCGTTGAAATAAGTAAGTTTACTTGTGTGTGGGCTGAGAGGAAACAGCAAGCATCTTATGCATTTGTCTCTTCGAAGGTCTTCGGTTGTTTGGCAAGTCTTACTCTGGTCTAGAGTATGACTATCTAGGTTTATGTCATGTGTACGATACGTTGCGAGAATTTGAGAAATACTTGAAGTATGCCTCGATATTGGAAAATTGGCAATCGTTACGAGGCGAAAATAGTATAATGAACGTAAGTTTTAAAATTGAAGGCCCAGCTACTCGTAGTTTGGTCTGTGCTCTTTTATTTATCTTTAAGTTTTTTTTTTGCGGTCATCTAGCACATATTCGAAAGCGCAATCTGTTTTTAGTGTAACCCTCTGAAAACTATGCAACAAAAATAGGAAATAAGTGAATTTTTTGATGTAGCGAAAAAGTTTACCACATATGTATTTCGAAAAAGCTGCTGAAACTTTAGTTTTTGGTTGCGATCAAAGCTAGATACACTTACAGTTAGTGCACAGTTCGAAGCAATTCTTAATTAAATCTTTTTATAGATCAGCTGTTGATGGTGGAAAGTGTTTCTTATTATCTGTGACATTGGCGTCTACTTCCACTACGCTAGGTTTTTAGCATCTTTGGAGTGTACAAGTTGGATATCATTTGAAGGAAATACGTTCAACTCATGGTCAGCAGGTTTTCCGCGTCAAAACAATGTTTGCTTTCTTAGTTAAAAAACAACAATAATATGCGATCAGGGGTCGTTTTACAGTCTGCCTGAGACACTTCCATTGTCGGGCGCCATTTTCTAAACATCTTCGCAATAGCTGATGAAACAGCCCAGGATAGATAATGGCTTACCTTATCGCAATCATTCAATTTGTGCGTATTTTTCGCACGAATGCAGGAGACGTGACCCACAATTTCCTGCCGACTTCGAGCTTTTTCATGACAAATTATACTCTGTGCTTTGTTGTTGGCGATCGTTAGGCGCTGTCGAGAAAAATGTTTGGTTAACATCGAAAGCGACTGGACTACGGTGATCATCGGTGATCATGTTTGCAGTACAGTACTACAGTTTCTAGTTTTTAAGACACTTCTGAGTATGCAAGGTCCATTTAATAAGAAGCGTACATTCCAAGAGCCGACTTTGAAGTCGTAATTAGTTGTCGCTTCGGGTTGTTTTTCTAACTGAGGGTATTTTGTTTCCTAGGCTTGGGGCGTCTCTCTCATAACCGAATAAGTTGGTGAAAATGTTCATCAGTTATGTCTGGTTCCGGTTAAGGTTCCGTATATCACTCCTCCCAAATTAGAAATTCAATTTGTTGACCACGCCAAATACCTGGGGTCATACTTGATATAAAACTCAGCTGGACGCTGAATATTCAGGACCGTGCAAGGAAAGCCTCAATTGTCTTATATTCCTGCCGGAAAGCTCTAGGTCCGAAATGGAGTCTGCAGCCTAAAGTAGTAAAGCGATTGTGAGGCCGATGCTTATGTACGGAGTACTGGTCTGGTAGAGAGCACTGGACAAAAAAGCAATAGTCAGCTGCTTGAAAAGATACAAAGGGGATCATGCATCTGCATAACGGGTGCCTTGAGAACAACCCCCATTGCTGCACAGGAGGTAATCCTCCATCAGCTTCTTGTTGATATCTTTGGGAAGCTAATGGCAGTAAAAGCAGCATTAAGGCTTAAGAGAACCCTCCCAGTTGATCAGTACAGCACTGGGTCACTCTATGATCCTCAAGGGCAACTGTACTATTCCTAGTAAAACGTAATACGTTGTCCTCCATATTGATTTCAGGCACAAAACTCGGACTCCTTGCAAAAGCTCTGGTACAGTTTTGAGCGAATCCGCGCTAGAAATATTCATAGATGGATCTAAGACAGCGTGTGGTACGGGGGCAGTAATCTTCTCACGCGACTGCCAGATCACTGTGGTGTATTTCAAGCGGAAATTACGGCAATCCACGAAGCTGCGGCTTGGCTTTCAATTAACGTGATAGATTATACCGCTTGAAGGCGCAAGACGAAATTTCCCTGAAAACCTGAAGAACCACTTGCGCCTATGGAATCGATCAAATTCTTCCTTGAGACGGATGCGAAGAAACTGACAAACAACAGTTGGAACAACTTGTCTCTTGTCAGAACAAATCCGACCTTTTAAATCCAGGATTTAAACAAGACCGAGAGACTTTTATCCTCAAACCGGAGAAACATAGGTTCGCTAATATTGGTCCTCACCGGACATTGCTTGATAGGGAGACATGCGCTCAGATTGGTCCAATGATTTCTGTAGAAGCTGTAGAGACGAGGAGGAGAAGGAAACTACAACGCACCTACTGTGCACGTGTCCTGCCCTTGCGACGGTAAGAAGGAAAACCCTAGGAGAATACTTCTACTCTGGGACGAAATGGTTTAACTCTTAGGGTTAATACCAATACTGTTCCCCATCTCGATGTACTCTGCGTTACATACACTGGTCCCTGGTGCTGGTAAGCCGGCTCTTCATCGTGGTATCACAATGGGCCAATCTGGTCTAAGTGTGTCTCTGTCTGAGCGTGGGCAGCCACCTAACCTAATCTATTTCTGCCTTATTAGTACAGTAAACGTTGTTTTTATCTTGATAGTCCCCCGCTTCTGCCTGGTTTCAAGATAATTGAGATTAGAAGTTGGTAGATAGAGGTAGATTTGGTAAAACATGTGGAAACTTGTAAAATTAACATGAACATATGTATGTACAATTCTGTTTAAACGTAGAGCCAATAGTCCTTCTGCTAGCGCTCTTTTTGTTTTAATAATAAAATTTGATAAAATTGCTGTTTATATTCATTTAACCATTTTCTATAAACCAGAAACCTACATATCCAGAAATCAGTGAAGACAACTCTCTGGAAGAGGTGAAGCAACAATTCTTTGACATGTTTACTAGAGTTAAAAAGCCGCCTTGTTAGATACAATGCCCAATGACAACTGCAATTGCTTACTCTCGGCTGAAGCAACACCTCTTCGAAAATCCAAGTCATCTAACGTAAAATTTTATCGTGAAACCGAAATATATATACGAAATCTGAAATATATATTATTTTGTTTTAAAATGTAGTTAGAAATCTAAAAGCGAATAGTGTAAAAGAAATGCAAAAAAGGGGAAAAAAAATCATTGAGTAAAACAATTATTACAATCTATATACAAAATGTATTTTTTAAATTGTCCGACTGTACAATGATGTAGAAAACAAAAACGAAGAAAATTAAATTCGTAATTCCAATTTATCTAGAATCTCTTTCTCTCTATGTCTCCAGTTAATAAGAAATCATGAAAAATACGTACAAGAAAAGGGGAAACCCATTTTAATCTGGCAACAAATTATGTAATTTATATTGTTGAATTTATTAGTGTAAACGGCAGTAAACGATTTTGTTAACATAAAAAAAAAAGTGTTTCACAATAACAAATACTGCCAGGAATGCAAATTATTATTGTGCATTTGCTACACGGATATTTATTGTATTTGCTTTAATTTTTTTTTTTGTTCTTTTAATTTGCTTATTATTATTATTTTGCATATATATGCATCATTATTATTTTTTCTTCTACTCGACATATAGTAGGTCGTGTATATTGTTGTAGATCATATTAATTTTTTGTTTTTTATTTTTTAATTTCTTAGAATTAAGCTTGTAAACTGACAAAGTGCACTATTTTTACTGTAAATAATGGAATTGTATACATAACTTACAGAAACTTAAGAAGAGAAAACAATTATGAGTAAAAAAAAACAAAATGATTTACATGTATAGTTAAGTATAAAAGGTGAAAAAGTAATTGAAATTATTGTAAGGAGCAAGAGAAGAATGTATTCCTTCAGCCCCCATTCCTTAATTCGTTATTTTGAGTACATTAATCCAGTGCAGTGTGTAGGGACATAAAGTGATCGTAGATATTCGTCTGTTTCGTTGTATAGATTCCCTTTTTCTCATCTATTTTTACTTAAAATGTACACCCGTCTGGAGAAGTCATTCTGAAGAATATTGAATTTCAAATAATGTTTGTACCGAGATCAGCAATATCTATTTCAAGCTCAACAGCGTCTATTCTACGCTCATAAAAGGAAACGTGTATTGACATACATTTCACAACAAAACTCCTCTTTCTGCTTATGAGCGTAGAATACACGTTGTTGAGCTTGAAAAAGACATTCTTATGCTTAAATTTTAAGGCGTTAAGAGGCTTTACCTTCACTCTCATATTAAACTTCACCATTATTCCTCTTGATGTATATCTTTTTACGATATCGTCATTTTACATATTCACATTCCACACGTCCCACCCGTCCCACAGCCAATCCGCTGGTTTTCCTGAGTCAAAAACCTTATTTGTTGTCCTCCTCTATTCAAAACAATGCAGATTCCCATTTGTCTAAAAGAAATGGTTCAAAAACATGTCTGTTTTGCTACCGGAAGGACATGATGGAATTTAATAGGCCTATGACCTTTCCCTTTGGCGTGTGCAATTTCAACCCTGTAAACACTTCTATTTATAAGCACAATATTGTACCATATCACGACGTTACCATAGTTCTTCCAACAAACCTTCACACTGCTCAAACTCTGATCCAAAAAAAAAAAAAAAAACGAAACTAAAACAAGACTTAATCCGCACAAAATAAAATTTATATCTTTTTGTTTTCCTTTACCTAACACTTTTATATTGATAATTGTTCTATTTCTTTTTGTTTTTAAGTGAGATCAACAAAAGATTTCTTTCAATGACTTAAGTTTACTTTGGCATCTTTTATGAAGCTTTTAAATTTATGCAGGTATACGTATTGTGTTTCTTTTTGTTTTTTTTAATAGATTATGTCGAATAGAATTTTTTTCTCAAAAAAGACTAACATTTTCTCGTTTATTTTTTAAGTTGGAAAAAAAAAAAATTATGTGTCTCCAAGTAAAATATTGTATTCTGTATTGTTGTATAGATAAAAAAAACTTATATAGAATTAAGATACGAATATATAGAGAGAGATATTAATATATAAAACCTGCGCACTTTTTTTTTATTGATATGATATTAAATGGCAAGCATACAATTTTTTATTGTTTTTATTTTCTCTGAACGAGGGTTTTTGGCCTTAAGATCTTAAAAAAGTCTGAATCGTTTTACTTTTCATGTAACGGAGTGTTTACGCTTTTCAAGGCAACGGTGGAATCGTGCTAAAGAGCCCACGAAAGAAATGAAACAAGAACTCGTAAAGAAATTTGCTTGGCTCTTACAACAGCCACGGCCCTTCTGAAAACGTTCCATTTAAAGGTTGCTACATAACATTTTGATTGTACCTTTTACAGGCTCAAGAATGCGGACTTAAAAACGTCTTCTCTGCCTTGTGAAAGCAGAGGAACCAAACTCGGGGTCCACAATGATACCAGAAGGAATGATGAACGGTGGGTCGGAGTGGCAGCACTAAATTTTTCAGGCATTATACTCTCTTGGCGAACACACGTCGCTCTCAAATATGGCAAAACCATCTTTATCTTCGCTGACAGTCAAGCTGTCCTGAAAGCACTGAACTCAGCTGAGATAAAATCGCTAGAGACAGTCAAATTGCTAATATTAGGTAAAAACAACTTAGTCATACAACACTGGATCACCGCTCATAAGGGCCACACCGGTAATGAAACAGCCAACTCACTGGCCAAGATAGGTGCAATATGGTTCTGAACCAGTAAGAAGAGTAAAGAAATCAATTTTTAAAAACTTCTGCCTGCTCAAATCCAACACAATTTGGAGAGGAAGTTTAGAACAGAAATATACCAAACACTTCTTTCCTAAACACTCATTTTTGACCCAATAATTAACAAAATGCCGGTTTTGCGGAAGCTTACCGATGAGAGGTGGAGAAGGAGCCATCTTCATAGATGTAGTACGTAGCACGATTGATAAACATCTCAACAGATCACAACTCACTGGCAGTGACATACTGTGGCGACATAAAATTCTTCATTAAACTCATCATCAAATTTAAAGAGGCAATCCTTCGAGCAGAACTGAAGACCATATTCGACATGCTTGCAAATCTATCCCTGAAGCCATTTGAATAGATATCTTAACGCAATTGTTCAGGCTATTCTCAAGGTTTATGTGAAGAACACCAACCTACCCTTTGAAACCAATATAGACATACGGCTTCATCTGCGAATTTCATGAGAACTGCTGAGAGGAGAAGACGAATGGTAATAGCGTGCAGTCGCACGCTAAAGGATGCTAAATTTCGATAGGGTTGTGAATTGGCAATCTCATACACCATTTCAGAATCAGCATATGACCAGATTAACTAGTTGGCGACCATCCAGCTTTTCACAAATTGTCTTCCCGACATCTGTAATAAACGTGGCGTTGACAGAAGGCATAGAAGGTGTACCTACATCTTCGATTAGGACTGGCATTTGACATGACTCCCTAGGATCCAACTACTTCCTGATGTCTGTAAGAAAGGTATGGCACTTTTCCTATATATTAGCAGGAAAGACTGCCGACAGCTTAATGGTGTTATAATAGGCTACTTCTTCATTTGGAAGGCTTCTCAATGTAGCTTAACTTTACAATTTGCGGCACTTGTTTAGATGCTTTGCATTGCAGACACCTTCTATATGATTACCCTACCTTTACTTTCATCATTTGGAAGATTGTAAGATTTCGTTTATCCTCTTGCTTTGTAGAGCGTCAGAGGATTTTTTACATTCGACCACCTCTTCTGCGTCAGCGGTTTGCATTTGTATTGAGTTATTGTCTCCAAGATAGTGTTTGTTTCTAGGGTCCTTTAATAAAAAGCATTGCATTGTTGGCGTGAAAGATCTAGCTACTGATGACTGACATTCTTTTGAAAACAAGTCCAAGCCGTGGATTCCATCGACTCCAAGATATACGAGTATTCGACTATTCCGACTGATACCCGCAACTACGTTCGCGTGGAAAGACGTCACATTATACCCTGTGTCCTTTTCCGGGTTTCAAGACATTGATAAGTAATTATAGACTTTAAATTCCTCACATTAACTCTGCAAGACCTCCCTGTAAACACCATTCCTCGTTTTTCTTTTTAGCTCGAGGATGACCAAGCTATCAGGTCAATTAACTCTGAGCCTGCTAAGGGACAAAAAGTCATTCCTCAGATCCACACCATCCACTTCTTCAGCAGAAAATTATTGGTGCTGTTGGCTTTGTCGTGTATTTGAGTGAAAATAGCTCTTTCCCTCACTCATGAAACGCAATCCCCTCCAGCACGATGAACAATTAGGTACATTACATATTTTCTGTCAGAAAAACCAATCAGATCTTTCATAGCATCGCATGGGTTACTCTGTACATTTATTCTTTCCCCCTCTTTTCATCACCAATATGGAGAAATAAGTTAGAAAACTCCTCTTCCCTCAAGTCATGGCGAAGATGGATACGCATGTTAATTTTCAATGTTAGGACTTCGACATAAGGCTATCAGATTGATGACTTGAGACAGGCCTTCACTTCATTTGATATATTCCCTGTGGCACAACAGGCTTGGTCTGTCTGAAGCCACCACCCAAAAGCACTCTCTGAGCATCCTGTTTCGATACTCAATGCCTTTTTATGAGCCATGGTACACTCATCCCACACTATAACTTTAGCTTCTCAAAGCGCCTGAGCCAATTCACTCTCCTTAGGGATGTTATAAAGTGTAGACTCTGAATGACTTAGGTTGAGATCCTTTGAGAAGGTAGAGTGACTCGTTATGTCTTCTTTAACCAAGGTAGCTGCAGTACCTGAGGAAGCAATGGCAACGGTAATGCCGCTGACTACAGCTGCGCATTACTATAAATGGCCAAACTTTAACGCCCTGTATTTTGGCCCACAGTTATAATTTTGGAAAACGGTAAAACACGTGTTTATTTATTTCTGTTCTGGAATATACTCACCAAATATCAATTCCAAAATCGAATTTAAATTTTTTTTTTCATACAAACTTCAACACCCTGTAACATCATGTAGAAGCTGAATTTCGAAATGTCCTTCATTATATTTATTAAAAGGAACCTCTGTGCAAAATTTTAGCTTTCTAGGTCCAAGGGTTCCGGCTGGGCGTTGATAAGTCTGTGAGTGAGTCAGGACTTTTTTTTTATATGTAAATATATATTGAGATTCCGTGTCTCCTTGTTGTTCCTGTAAATTCTTTTGTTGAATTCTTTTCATATAACCTTCTTTTAGACGTTTTCTGGTAATACTACTGGTGCAAGCCTAAGGATTCTAACGTTTTTTTTAGGCTGAAGTAGGCCTTGCTAACAGAACTACAAGATATTAAGCTCCAGATGCTCTCTCTCGTTATGGAGTGGACCAACATCTATCGGCAGATACCACTTCGTCAAACCGCACTGTTTTGCTGTTTTGATGACCTCCCTGCCTTTTCTACTGACACTACGTATTGCCGCACTACCCTGTGGCTCTAAACGTCTCTCATCTTCAAACATATTTGTGGTCACCTTGTAGACCAATTTGGGGGAACTATAATCTGATACAGTGACTAATGCAATTTTATGAACATGTGCAAGTGTCTGATGTCGACCTAGAAACATTCAGCCCTCACTCTTGCGGCTTATAACACCTGCACGATTAGAGCATTGCTCGCCTGACCTTTTGCGTACTATTGCAGTCATTTTGCAAATTCCCCTGAATTTACTTACCATGACTTGCATCCGAAATGCTGGCCATAAATCAAACAAGATTGTGCGCATGTAGATCCCATGTCTTGTTGGAGACTTTCTAAATCACCACTTAAATCCATGTGTGCGCTTTGAGCTAACAGTGACCAGTCGTTCGCGCAGAGAAATTGAATGCAAGTGCAACTTTAGTCAAAGTCCAAATAGAGCAAACAACGGCTTCTGTTTGTAGTGTTTGCCGCATCTTGGCGTGAAAGTGTCCAATACCAATCCGTATTGCACACTCGGTATCCTACTGCGCGATCTTCACCTATATTTCGTTCTCTTTGTTTAGTGTCACCGCTGTGTGGTATTAAAGTCGAGTGCAGATACTATCGTTGTGATGCTGATGCTGATGCAAAAACTGGTTTTTTTTTTTTCTTGGACAATGGATGCTTGCCCTATAAAGGTGGATATCCCTTCCTTTTATCTTTTTGCAGACGTGATCGAGGTTCAGTGTGGCACAAGAGATGATTACGCTTACCTGTTACCCCCGTTCTCGTGAAACGTGGTTAATCGGTCAAATCATGTCGATTGCATGATTCGCAGACTTGTTGTGGTCCTCTGATGACTTGCAAACAGGTTTCGCAAAAAAAAAAAGAGTTCGATTCCTGAAACACTCCAGAGAGCATTCGCTGTAACGAACTTGACATCACTAAAGTCATTGTCCGTCGTTCAAATTTGAGGCGGTTAAACTTTCTACTTTTCAATTTCCACTGCACGTACACGCAGCGTTGGATATGTGCTCTCGGGGAGGAGCACCTCGTTGTAGATGCATGCATCGGATAGAGTCTCAGATCTCCCTGTCTCTCATTCCATTGATAAACCGAACCATGAGTGGGCACCACTACGTCACAGACAACCAATGATGAAGATCAAGATAGTGTGGATGGAAAAGGTTTCCAATTGAAATGAGCACTGAGCTCGTCTAGATTTCCAGATGTCAGTAGACGAGAAATTAAATTAATTGAATGCAAGTAGTGGTGGTGGTAGTTTTCCTGCCCGGGCTAGACAACAGACGGTGTAGTGGGGCATGGTTCAAATCGATGGTAACGAAATCGAAAGTGCCTTCGTTTGTAGAAAGCTAGTGGGTCTACGCACGTCTTTAATGCTGGTGGGCTTGTTGATACGAGCATATTCATCGTTTCATGAATAATAAACAAACAAACAAACAATGACGGTGGAAATGGAGATACCTATCATCTCTGTTTGATGCTGTTTGTACGTTGAATCAAAATTTGGATTATTATATCACGGACGGTAAGCGCTGGTTTTGTTCGTTTTGGCTTTGTTGTGACCTGTGAATTGTTTTCATGGGTTTCCTGGCTTTGTTTGGAAATGGTTTTGATTTCTAAAAATTATGCAATTTCCCAATTGACTGGTGGTGGAGTCTGCGGGTAATGGCCTTTTGGTTTATTTTTCATGGCACTAGAGTCGGGGATGGAACAAGGGCTCCATCATACAAATCGAATGGACATTTCTCGGCTTGAAGCATACGGCACAGGTCAATAAACGGTTGCCAACTATACAGCAAGACTGGGCGTCTTCTCTAACAATTATAGCCGCAGCTAAACAAATGTGAACGATGAAGGAACTCTCGCCCCCGTTGTTGGTAAATGCCCGACTCTCGCTAAAACCGTACATAGGTTAGGTTAGGTAAGTGGACAGGCGAAAGAAAGAAACCATATCGCCTCACACAGGTCAATTCAGACCCATTGTGATACCCGTTGGGGGAAGAGAGATGTCCCCTACCCGTAAAAAAGCTACCCAATAGTTACAGTAGAACATGACCACCTTACTGCGTTTGTGATACAAACCATCCTGTGGATGTGAAGAATCTCATTATTTGGTCCACCGGCGTATCAGATAATTCTTCAACGTCCTCGAAAAAGTGTTGTCCGAGGAACTTATTTCTTAGATGGTAGAGACTAGGCCAATGGCAAAGGAAATGGGTTGTATCCTCGTTGGCCTCCTTATCACCACCCCCCCTACAAAGGTATTCTTCTGTAATTCAGAGGTTTTTCATATGGTACTGTAGCATGATCACTCCTGTAGATAGGGATCTTCTGTCGATTTGCAGAAGTCTGCCGGTCCTAGCCCTATTGGATAAAGACCATATCTTCCTTGTAGTCACACAAGTGTTTAGAGAGGTTATTAGCCTCCCTTAAGGCTCTTTCTCCGCTTCGAGCTTGATTGTGCAAGGCTTGGTTTTCACTGAAGTCGCAGCTTTCTCCGGGCTTGTTGCCGGGCCTTTTCCATACATAAGGCAAACCCTTCTTCAGCGACCTTAACTAACTACCGAAGAAAACTATTTCTGCAATGCTTGCTTTCATCAAAATCCAAAAACTGAATACATATGTATATGGACCACCTAACAACAAACCCGTCTATGTTTTTCAACAAAACCAGGTTCCCAGCAGTCCTAGTATTGAAACAACGCCATGGGACGCTAATTTGAATATTTCAACTACGGTCCAATTTCTCCGCTCACACTCCGATCCCATGTACACATACGTAGGTTCCTTCATCGCAACTGTGGTAAATTTCATAAATACCCTGCATCTTTGGCTGTATTAAACTTCCCACCTAGGTAGGCGAAGTATTGCAATCGATCCGATTAAAATGTTTCAAGATATGAACAGGGCTTGACATTATTATACATTTTCGAAATGATGTATGTGTGTGTGTGGGATCATATTTTTCGCCTTCGATATCTGGCGAACGAAACAACGTAGGACCATGCAGTTTTTTTTGTTTTATTTGTCAGCGTAAAACTTAGAGCTGATAAGCTTTTAAGCACAATCGGTCGACCAGATGCTAAGGAAATTGAAGAAATGTTTTCTATCAAGTTCGCACAACAACTCTTTGTGGAACAATTGAACAGTGTGTTTTCGAATTTTCCGCCTTCGATGAATATTTTCTTTAATTATGAAATAAATAATAATATTAATGTTTTTGATATAACACAATACGAGGTGGGAAGTGTAGGACTGGCTCCCCAGTCGAATTTTTTTTTTGTGAATCACGCCAAGTTTGATGTCAGAAGTAAATGATGGCCAATTTCTTTCTTCCCACACTGTACCCATACCGATTGTGTGAAGATATAATTGCATCGCACACGCAACAGTTTGATGGTTGGTTGAGTTGTGCTCGTGGTTGGAGCTATCGCATGCTATCGTGCTGGTTGTACATGATGAATGATGCACTAATTGTATCGACTTTTCAGACAAAGAAAGTACAGGGAAGCCAGGCATCTTTCTCCTCTTTCTACAGCGCGTCTTGTCATTTCTCCTTACGGTGTTTTGGTTTTTCCTTTCGAGCCACTTCTCAGAGTAATGTTTAAGTCTAAGTGTTTTGTGTTCTATTGCTGGAGAGCTACTTTTGTCTTCCGGAATGCGATGATGCTCTCATTATCTGCGGGAAAGCCTTAACGGAAAGGGTTCTCTATGTTGAGGTTTAACCATTCGCCAACTCTGGTGAGATTTGTTTTACCATTAGGAATGCAGTTAAATAAAACTATAATTGGGTTCTTGCGGCTTCGCTTCACGAGAAGCAGACTCTGAAGTGCGAACAGACGATGATCTTATCGTAGGTCAAATTGAAAGTGGTAACGAAGTGCTTGCCTGGTTCTGATTCGAAGTGATTCTTGTGGTGTATGTTCGCAGAGTCATTAGCCAAGTTTTAATTAAACTTAATTTGACGGGTGAATTTTATTAGGGTAACACATCGTGGAAAGTGGGAATTGAGGCTAATTTCGGGAGTTCTGGAGAGGAGTATTCTTTGTAGAAGAGTGGGACAGACATTTCATGTTTAGCGAAGACGGAATTGAATCTAGTACGACATGGGTGTTGTTCGTAATGAGCTCCTTGATATGCAAATGGTAGTTACTTCGATTGCATTGGTAGTGAGAAATAATGAAGTAAATAAACTGGGTTTCTGACTGTGACAAGCAGGATTGGTTACTTAACGGGCTTGCCTGAGACACTCCTCATCCTCATCGATTCGGGTAAGCTACTTCTAGTTATTCAGATCAATCGTCCTGACCTCCGCGAAAGCTTCACCGAATGTTCGATCTTGTCTTTTTGAACCGTGGCTGTGATTTGTAGATTCTCTTGGCTGGAGCATTATTGTTTATTCGCCCGATGTGGTCGAGCTAGTGTAGTCGACGTATTTTGGCTTTTTAGACTACATGTACATCTTGATACAGTTCATCGAGTTCGCGGTTGCATCGTCTCCTCAATTCGAAGAAAGACTTTTTCCTCGAAAGTATTCAATATCTGCTCTGTGATATCTAATCCGATGAGCTATGGCGACCAAAGACCTTTTCGAAGAATTTCCCGTCTTTATTTGTATCGCATGACTCTTCAATTAGCTTGAACTGGGAAAGTTATACGCCTTCGTTCAGAGTACAGCTCTTTTTTGGCTCAGAAGCTCCTGGTACATCGCTTAAAAGTGCTGTGTGTTTCATGTGTCTATAATCTTCTCCATCACACTGTTAATTTATTTTTTTTTTTAATTCAATTTCCACCATCATGTGCCACCTCCGAACCCAACAGGTGAGTACAACTTACCTTAGTTCGTTAGTAATCCACACATGTTGCCTCATCCAGAATATACCCACACAACGCAACACAAAAAATAACACAACAGGTATCCGCATCACGCATCACACTGAGAGACCTTCACAGCACCACCGATTGCTGTGCTCCATTATCGTGGTGGAACCTCAGGTGTGCCTCTGCTATGGCTGCAGTCCACTTTAGTAGCCGCCGACGAATCGACCAGTTTGGATCGGCACAAGATACTCCAACGAGTCGAGCTCCACTCTTGACGGTTAATTCGCGTATCTGTTCGAGCGCGTGCACGCTTTCTATTGTCACCCAGTGACAACGACGGACGTTCTTTACCGCTCGCGAGACCAATAGTAAAAACAAACGATAAATGATTTCGTCAAATCACGAACACTAGGTGTTGATTGTGTGTTTTCAAGTTGAAGTTGACCGCTTTTCACCGGGACGTCGTTCAACAAGTGCCAAGTAAACGAAGAAAAAAAGTAAAAAAATAAAATTGAATTTAAAATTTAAATCAAATTACACGAGGAGAGTGAGATTCAAGGCGCGTGTCGGTGTTATCCGGATTCTGGGATTGAGACATTGTTTGCGCGATTTTTTCAAAATGTATCTTTCGCTTTGATTTGAAGTGAAATTTTCTTTCGTTTTTCTGTTTCGTGATTGAAATTCGTGGGTGCGCTTGCCCGGATGCATTAATAGTTTGTGTAAACAGATTCTGTGATTTTTGGAAAATTTAATTTTTAGCTGTGGTGTGCCATCGCTGTTTGAGGTCTTGTTGGTTGGGATATTTCCAAGGCGTTTTAGCAGCAAGGAGTAAATCGGGAAGTTTTCTTCTGCTAATCTGCTTTGGTAGTTGGATTGGACGGCTTGCTTCGCTCGCGTTAAGACTCCGACGGAATCTCGCTCGCTGCTTTAACTCCGACGTCATTTTGGGATTCATCGAGTTCGTAAAATATTGGCACCACACCACGGATATCGTTATATTCCCAAAGAAAGTCCTTAAGTCCTTCGGCATCTGAGTTTTGTTCAGGCGTTTCAGTTCTCTCCAAGTCAAAACCAATAATTTCCATTTTTCTTCAAAATTTCAGCTGCAGGTTCCTTTTCTAATGTGGAGCCAACCTACGACCTTTCTGTTTTACCTATGGAACGATCCACAAAACTGTCCCACATTTTTTCCTGGAATTTCAGTGCTCCTCTATAGTTGGGGTCACAGATATGCTGGTTGTTTCTGCCCCTTATGTTCCCCTATGGGATCCATGAATCTGTCTTTTTGAGGGGCGCAGCACGCAACACAAGGCGGCAATTTCAGTTTATACCCATATCGGCCCCTAGTTTGTTTCGGACATGGAAAGGACAGTTTCTAAGCTTCGTCATATGGTCTATTTGGTCTCTTAGTCGAAACCCAATTGGCTTAATGACTCGACTTGTGTTTAAGCAATGTGCCTCCTATGATAGGGCTCCCATCTGGCTTGTCATTTCGGATGCCGAGACCATGTTTGTTCAAAACATGCCTCAGCGCTTTGTAATCATTGCTCACCTTTATAATGAAATATGTTGATGTCGCCGTTTGGTGTTTAGGAATAGGTGGCACTTAGTTGGTTATGGAAATCGTCTTTGTATTTCTCAGTCGTTGACTTGAACTTAACTACACTGCCAGGTTTCCAGGATATGACGCTTTTATGTGAATTTAGTGACAAGCAAGCCTGTACTAGACTAGCGTGTACTTCCAGACCGTTTCCCCAAATAGAGTAAAAGAGTACCATGATACATTGACACTTACACTAACTAACCCGCAGTGGACCACCTTATCTCGGTTAGTCCAAAGATGTTATTCACTTTAAAACTCAACCGTCCATCCCTCCAAGGCGGTTTGACTAC
Organism: Matsumyia berberina; assembly: GCA_917880715.2. Lineage (NCBI taxonomy): Eukaryota > Metazoa > Arthropoda > Insecta > Diptera > Syrphidae > Matsumyia > Matsumyia berberina. The sequence continues at coordinate 130,067,989 of OU862871.1, read as the reverse complement.
TTCCTTACTAACTTATGTCCTATTTCTCCTTCTGGCAATATGTCTCAATTCTTCCCCAATTGGCGAGACTCCTCCTTAACAGTTCTGCACCATGTATTTCCCAGTTGACCTATTCTTGGGTAAGTGAATTCAATTGCATAGCGTGGCTGGTGATGGAGTTATCACCGTTTCGCAATGAACGACGAATCTACTTCCTCTTTCGTCGTTGAATGATTGTGTCTATTGGTTCCTGTACCGTTCTCTGGTAAAGACGTTCATTAGAGACACGGTTAGGTTAGACAATCCTTAAGATGTCCTTAGCTTTAGTAAGCATACATCTTCAGCGTAGTGGAGATGTTTGGTTGAGATGTAAGGGTCCATCGCATTCCCCCTCCTTCTATAGAAAAAGCAGGATAAAGCACCTCGCCAACCAACAATAAAATTAATAAAAATTGGTAAAACTCTGCATCCTTGACACATCCCACTTTGGATCTCGAAATTTAGCAGCCTCCGTTGTGCAGAACGTGACACATTTGTTGTCTTGATAAGAGCTATCCGGGATAACTGAGGTAAATTTTCTGTTGGTACTGTCGAACGCCTTCTTAAAATCGAGGAACGGTTCAATGATCCGCAAGGTGTTGACGCTGTTGACAGCTAAATCGAGAACCGAGACAAGGCAGTTGTTCCTTTATTCGCTCAAGAACTATTTTAGCCACTAGCTTCGTTTTTGGTTTCAGCACACAACTAGCTCCCTAGTCTACGCATCGAGAAAGCTCTCAGCATCACACATCATGCAAAAAATCTCAAAATATTATTGGCGCTGCTTCTAAAAGTTCCACATGTATACCGTCAAGTTTTACCGCCGTGTTGTTTTGCACTACTTTGATGACGGTAGTAATTTCTTCCTTGCTGGGAGTTGTTATCCGAATTCGGGTAACGGTTGTTTTAGGCGGCTCAACACAGACTCATGTGCAACGGCTAGAAACTTATCAGGTCAAACTAAGTCGTCCTGCGGCGAGGATAGTCTCCGGCATCATTACTGGACACTGTGCAATTGGTATTGCTTCGGTATACATTACAACGACTATTGCAGAAGTTGCAGGGATGAGGAGGAGATCGAATCTGTCCGACACCTACTGTGTAAATGTCCTGCCCTCGCCAGTAGAAGAATGAGAACTCTTTGTAGTTACTTCTTCACGGAACTGGAGGACTTGGGTGACATTGAGCTGAGGGACCTCCTGAGATTCATTTCCTTATCTGAGTGGTTTTAAATCAGCTGCTCCCTTTTTCTTCACCGGAGTAAAATTGGAAGATGGGTACAATGGACCCTTTGCTGGTCTAAGTGAGCAATGACAATGTCACAAGGCTCCCATTAACATAACCTAACCTAACCTAGGCGGCTCAACCCAAATTGGGTTCAAATTACTGGCCAATACCCGGTTTAAGATCATAGCAAAATGCTCTTTCTATCACTTGAGTTGATCCTCATCCTAAAATAGAAGAGAATCGCCTAAGTTTTTTACCGGGTGTCGACTATAGCCTTTGACAACCTACAAACATACATATGTATAAGAATTTTAGTTATTCTGTAGACGGTTCTCTTATCGCAGCTGCCTGCTGTTCAGTGGCTAGCACATGCATGACATTGCACTTGTCCATTCTAAGTTTGTCAGAAAAGGTACCTGCACCTACACCTAGATGGTTTTTTTCTGTTTGCCTATAATTGTCTCATTCAGCCTTTCTTCTCTGCTTGGAGGTGGCCGTAGTAAAAACCTCTGTAATGCGATTTATTTTCACCTTAATTCATTGCAAATAAATCATAAGTTTCTAAACGTGCTGCATTTCACACATTCGTAATACCATCGCTGTCGCATTCAAGACTTTCATAAGTCTAAACGCCTTATGAAACGAATTCACATAACTGGAAAACTAAAATGCAAAATAAGACTTTTCCCTGGGGCTACTAATTAAATTTGTCTGTCTAAACTAACGTTTTACGACCACACTCCACGACTTTGATTAGATCCAACTGCGAAATGATTGTTATTTATTCTATTAGCAACAATATGACACACAAAATGAAAGAAAACAGAAAGAGGAGGCGAAAGAAAAGCAGAAAATCCCAAATTCAATGCAGAAATAGCACCTTGACAACTTTTTCTAGAAAGGGAAACTGAAAGACTCGTTGTGGTAGACTTTATGAATTCATTTGAATAATTATGAACGAAAAAAAAGAAGGAAAATGAAGCTTCATGTTCTCTGTGTAGAGTCATCATTTATTAATCCACTCACGCTTCACCCATTAATTACAAATTATAATGAAACCTCGTCTAGGTTTCCAAATCCACTCCGGTCGGATGTGAAAAGCCGACAGATCTCAAGCTTTGATTTGTTCCTTTCAGAGAACTCACAAGGTGAGTGTCTATAAATACGGTTCGTTTGGGCGATGAATGCGTTCAGTTTTTTTCTTTTTAATTTGTTAAGCTTCGGAATAAAATTATGCAAACCCCATCTGTTGCGCGGTGCTTGATGATTCACAGATACGTATCTGGTTTTTGGTTTTGGGGCAACTCGACCTTGACTAGCTTGCATATAAAGACAAACTTCCGGGCCAAGAGTATTTACACTCTTATACATACGTTGGCATTTAAATAAAAAAAAAAACCGTGAGCTAAGTGGGTTTCTATTTGCAACTAGAACTTGGTTCGGTCATTAATGGTGGAAGTATGGTCGGTGCATGAATAGGAGAAAGGTTAGACTATTTTCTAGCAAATGCCGGTTAAATAAAAGGATGAAACCACAATTGGAAAGGAGGTGTGTAATTGGAATCAGAAATTATTTGCCAGCAGGGTTCGAAATAGACTAACACGTGGGGGTTTCCTTGCATGCAGCGCTTTTGGAAAAACCCCTAGAGCGTTGGAAGAAGATAATGCAGGTGCTTTGCACTTTCAATGATGGTACGACCCGAATGGGGGAATCACTGAGAGTGGTATATGTAATTACAAGTAGTTCGGTAAATAGCTCGTTGAGCCCTCATTGATTTTATTTGTTTAGTAATACGAGGTATTTACCAAGCGTGTAAGCAGTGAAGAAGTTTCAGTGCAAAACCTACACGTACATACATAGATGACTAGAAGAGTCCGTCACCGAGGCGCAATAAGCGCTGTATTGCGTCGTTTTGTTAGCACAACTCTCATGACTATTTCTTTTAGATGAATGTGCTTGTCGGGTGCAGCTGTTTGGATTGATTTCAGAAAGAATGTTAACGAATTTGTCTAGTTAATGTTGCATTAGGTTAGGCCAGAGTAGGACCATGAAGGTGGTGTCGTTTCCTTGAATAGAGGTGGCTCTTAACCGCTATGTACTACCTGATCACTAATAAAAAGAAGATTGTGTCACTATTCAAAGACAAAAAAAAGAAGCAACTTTAGACAGAGGTCGGGTGGACTTAGAAGAAAGATGAGAAGAAAGAGAAGGTCTAGAAGCCTCTATCTACAGGAAAGGGAGCAAGCGCAGTGTTTGCCCACAATTGAATGCACACCAGAAACGGTCTTTTGTTTGAAACCTTATAATCTATCACTAACTCAGATCAATTGAGGTCGTTTATTCAACCATAGAGATACTTGTCTCTCGGCTGGCAATGTTTTACCTTCGAAGGTATAATTCGTATAATGGTTGTTAGCTAACTAAGGCAGGTAGTAGGGAATACAAAACATGGGTATCGCAAAGGGTTCATATAGATCCAAGAAGAAGAGGGGAATTATTGCCCTCTCTCGCTGTTTGTTATGAGGAGCTAATAAATGTCGATCCCTTCCATTCGTGCCAAAAATTGTGGCAAGCACTTTATGAATGGTTTATAAAAAGCTATGCTTTCGCGCCTCTCGAGATATTACGCCTGCTATTTACTCTTTGTAAGGCCTACGGATACTTTTGAGGTAATTGAAAAAATAGAGCCCAGAGTTCAGAGATGGGGAAGTCATCTTTTAGACATGGGGGTGAAAGTGTACGATAGTTCATTGCTCATTTCGTTCCTGTGGCAGCTACGAAAAGCGAATAGGTCTCCAGTTAGAGTCTTGAGTGGACATCGATAATGAGGCCTGAAAACTCTAACAGTGATCTGCCCTATGTCAGATAAATCTGAAGAGATGGATGAGATCTACCAGTTATCTGGAATGTCTTCGTCGTCTGGGATCCAGCATAGGTGAATGTTGAATTGTTCTGGCATCTCTATGAAAGACGAGCGACAATCTAGAAGGCTTTTTGAAGTGTGTAGAGTTGCAGGGACTTAATTTGCGCCTAGCTGTCATTGACCGTGATATTTCACTATATTTCAGCCAGGTCAATGCTACTTTAACCGTGATTATTGTGACTTGAAATAACGTGATATGGAACTCTTTGGAGAAGACATAACCACTAACTACACTTTCAGTTTTGGACCCGTCTGAATACATACACCGCGAGCGAGGTACAGTGGTTTGAAACTCAGGTTTCGTTAAGTTTTTCATTGGCGTCCAAGGGTGGTGTCCAGGCTAGCTGGGGACATTTGTGGTGTTTTTTTTTGTTGTCATTGCTTAATTCACAGAATTTTTTGGAATCCCCTGATGTCATACTCAATGTTCGCTCAATCAACTCTTCAAGCCAAGACACTCTACTGCCAGTGTTATGCCTTCGCAGTAGAGTCGCCATCAGCTTTCACAGTTGATCGATTTTTATTTATTTAAGAAATAAATGTTTTTCCGACATCAGGAGTTGAACCCGGACTTTCAGCGTGACAAGCGATGATGCTAACCACTGCACCATGGCCCCCCTAGGTGTAAAACAAATTGAGGAGTGCCTAATTGGATAACCACTGCGAAGAGGCTTTTAAACAAAGGCATGAACTAGCGGCCGTTTATCTTCAAGAAAATATTTAGGGCTGTCAGGTAAAACATAATGCCTAATGCCACAAGGTTGAGTTTATGGAGGCCAATGACTCCTACAAGTTGCCATGATTTGAGAAATTTCCTTAAGGGTTTCACTGAAGAGAGGCAACCTATTTGATTATACAAACATATGTGGCTTATGTCTTTGTGAATAAGGCTTAGACTGTTCCGCTTTTGTACAGCTTTCGATTGTGAATTATTGACTCCTTACAGAGAAAGAGAATCACGTCTCATTTATATTAGAGTCTCCAAGAAGAGAATTGAAAAGCATCTCATTTCTAGTTATACTGCCGGAAGTTTGTCGTTGCCTGCCGAAAGATTTTTCCACGAAAAATACGTCAACTCGTCCAAAAGTCATCCAGTGAGGCAGTGCTTGCTTCTGTGCATCTTCTATTGCCTTCTGCTGCTGAGTGTATTTTCATCTTAATGGTGCAGACTCTTACTCGGTAGTGGCTGGAGTCGAAATTAACTCGATATTGTGTCAATACTTGATCCAGTGATGGTTAGTAAATGAAAAGTTTTACAACTCAGTAGGGCTCTGGCTGCTCCAGAAATGCTAAGAGGTCTTACGTTAAGTTTGTTCTTTTGAACAATTAAGCGCATCCACCGATTGGACGTTATAGCTTTGAATTTATGTCCCAATTAGTGTTAAATGTATGCCTTGCAACACTTAGGCACACGTGCAATAGACAACACACTAGGGCCAGCCGACGATAAGAAGAATTCCAAAAATCTCGTACAACTTAGTCGAAAGGAAATACGAATCGTCTCCGGTGTCCTTACAGGGCACTGCGGAATAAGAATACATGCGGCGCGTCTTGGATTACCCTTCAATGACTACTGCAAAAGCTGCAGGGACAAAGTGAAAATAGAAACCATGCAGCACCTGCTATGCGAATGTCCCTCACCAGAAAATTGCGTACTCTTGGCTGTTGTTTCTTCCATGGCCTGGAGGACTTTCATATCCCTGATTTTAGGAAACTCCTAAGATTTCTATTCCTTTCTGGGTGGTTTCCGGATTAGCCAACCTTACCCTTTGGTTTAACTCCCATGAGTATATTTTTTATGGGTACAGTACACAAAACCAACAAACCATGCCTTGCAACGACTAGTACGTGATCGACTTGGTTGTTGATTCAGTTTCATGAGCTTGGCATCGGCGAATCGATCTTCATAGTCATCCCGAATCTGAAGAATGTGATTCCAATATTATTATTGCTGGCCCAGTGTGATAGACATGATTTAGCTTTCGGAACTACATCCATATTTTGATATAGCTTATACTCGTAGATCTTGCGGTAGTATTTATTCTTCTATGCGGTTTTCTTGTAAATAGGACCGAAAATCTGGCAAAATATCTTCTGCCAAGTATCAGTTTATCACCTAACACTCGAAACTGGATGACGGTATGAATATCTGGAGTTTCTATATAGGTTGCTGTGTAGATTCTTAGACAGTAGCTTTGTTCAATGAGAAGAAACCAGAACAGAACAGAACAGATTTGTAAAAAACGTCAGATCAAGTTAGAACAGAAAAGTACAGCTCTAACACATGACATTTGCAGAAATAAAATGCTGAAAACATACCACACTGACAGCTACAGCTGATTTTGACATTTTTCACAATTCTGTTCTATCTCAAGAGTAGGTGCAAGATTTCTTGTTGTAAACTGTTCCGAACAACCTCATTGAACACAAAGCAGAACAGTTTCGGACAGAAAATACTTTCATTGAACACAAATTCTTGTACTTTTCTGTTCCGAACTGTTCGGAACAGCCTCATTGAACAAAGCTAGTAATGGTTTGAGACATCAATTTTGACTCCCATCAAACTTTTTTTGACAGAATTAGGGCAGCTATTACCTCCATTTTTACACAGTGTCAAGATTGCGAGCTCCACATCATGCAATTGGTTGTCAATGCATTCGTTTTCCCTAAAGAATGGGGACACCTTCCTCTAAAGATACATGAGCGTTTAACTTAAAATGTCCAATAGTTACAAATATTTCCTGGAACAAGAAAACTCTTTCATGTCAGAAGAACAACAACGCAGGCCTTTGTCAATGTTCACACATTTGTATGCAGAAATATAAATCATCAGACATGTGACATTAGCCTACAAAACCCATCCATATACGACATGTGTCAATCGATTTAATGGGTACACATCACTGTCACACAGTCAGTTGTCTGTCTAATTGATGCGCCCGCGTAACACCTATTACCCCCGCCCTAGGCACGTTAACGTGCCAACAATTTCTACAAAGTGATTGACGTTCACGTGCTAGTTGTTCATGGTACTTTGAACTACTGCATGTCTTCGGTTATGTGTTTCAAACAGAAAATAATTGCCAACACTTTCACTGTAGCTTACGCCATATTTCTTCTCATTTCGTTAACGAATCAAGTAATAAATTTGGAACCAATTTATACTCAACGGGGGTACAAAAGAGTGCCAATTTGTTGTTGAATATTTTGGCAATTGTTAAAAAGCTTGGCATTCGATGAAAACATTTCTTGTGCTTACCTTCCTTGTTATTTGTGATTGATCAAATTTATTGTATCAATCAGCCAAGTCAGAAATTATGACCGTTATTTGTCAATTAGCACAATTAACGTGAATTTGATTTAGAATTTTTTCTAAAAAAAAAAAACGCAATCGAGGTGGATGTTATCGCAACAATTTGCCTGTGACATGTTATCGGAACTATAATTTGACGGAATAAATAATTATGGGGCCGAATAAGAGAAATACTCTTGACAGTAAAGATATAAATCGACAAATTGGTTGTAATTTTAAAAAATAGTGTTGATAAGAGGTATTTTTGTTTAAAAATTAGAGTCAGGTGGTATATTAGGGTAGTTGACGTTATGTTGGGTAAATTTTACGGAAATAGCGATTCCGGAAGTTCTGCTCATGTGAAAATTATACGGAGTACATACAACACGAGTAGTTAATCATTTATTTGTTTGTTTCTCATTTGCATCGTCAAGGATGGCTTAGCCAGGCATGGTACGTAGGTAGGCACTACAGTCCGGGAAGGACCTGGGTCTCAAACAACAAGTGTATCCAGCCAGCTCGATCTTTAGCCAGCTGCCTCCAGTTTCGCACGCCAAGTTAGTTAAGGACTCCTTTCTCTTGCGTTCGACATCTGAGTCGCGGTTTTCCTCAACTGCGCCGTCCCTCAACAGTGGATTCGAAGATTTTCCGTGCCCTAGCATTGGTGTCCGTCCGCCCTACATGACCCAGCCAACTAACTCGTTGGAGCCTCTCTCTTCTGGCTAAGTCGATGTCGCTGTACAGCCGGGAGACGCCGTGTAAACGGTATCAAAAATCACCCGAAGAATTTTCTGCACGTTAACCGAAATTGCACAGGAACACATGTCATCTCGTTCCGTGAAAAAATAACTTCTGAGAGCTACAGAGACAAAGAAGAAATTGAATCTTCTTTGTCCCTGTAGCTCTTGCAGCAAACACTGTGATACACACCAAGTTCTTCCGCAAGGATGCTATTGGCACAGTGCCCAGTAATGATGTCGAAGACGGCACTTGCATCATTGCGACTAAGGTGAATCAAAAAAAGAAATCCCTTCCTGTTTTCGGCTTGCCATAGAGTCCTAGTAGCAAAGGCTTGAATTCAGCATATGTTAAGTTGAACCCAGCGTGTATTGGCATCTTCCTCGATGTGTGTTTTCAGAGAGGTTATTGGGACGTGAGATATGCAACGTCGATCTGCTAAAACTATCATCTAGGCGCCTTTTCCACCTTCTTCCAATTCTTGATTTAATTATCGTGGAGTCCTTAGTCTTCTAGTTTCGTGGGCACTATTACGTATTTGAGCATTTTCACTCTGGATGGAGCCAAAGTCGTTGTCTATATTTTTCCATGCTTTTCCACCTTCCTAGATGTTCAGAAGTTCCCTTCTTTTCTATCCTTCACGATATCTCTACCTGGGCAATGAATGGTTCACAATTCAGAAACTCAGAAGCTACATCGAAAGCTTATGAAAAAGATTAGGTCTATGCACAACCTCTGAAGGCTAACAGATAGGAAGCAGAAGGAAAACACCAAACTCTGGTCATTAGACTGTAGAAAATCAAGTCAGCAAAAAGTATGTCCCTTTTAAATGGCATGAGACACAGAGGGGAGAGAAATCCTCATGCCAATTGCATACAGGTGTTCATGTCGCTAGTGGATCAAAAGAGCGCACAAACGCTAATTGATAGCTCAAACCATCCAACCAACCAATGCGATTAAAAATTCATTTCCTTTGTGGTACTATCGACGACTTCGGTGTCGCAGACAAACCCCGTAAATAAATAAACAGCTGTAAAGAAACCTTTCGGTTGTTAGAACAGCTGCCCTGCCCATCGTCAATGGTTCCAGTAAACTTAAGTATTATCCTTAACATGAAGTCTGTGTATTTGCAAAAGAATGCCATCTGTCGATTGCTACGTCCCCATTATTTGCACATGGAACCTCAGCCTCCTGGCACACACTTGATACCAATATCAAACTCAAACCTGTGTGACTTCACAGTTCATGTAGGTTTCTCAATTATTAATGCATTCGTGTAAAAGTGAAGCTCTCCTTTGCACGCAATATTAACGAAATGTCCTTCGTGCCTTATGTCTCGAAACCGCACAAGTGAAATCCTTTTGATAAATTTTTTGTTTTAGCAGGGTGAGGACAAAAACAACATCGAAAAGTTCCCATCAGATATCAAGACGACAAAAAAAAAAAAACAGAAAAATCAATCAAATCCATCGTTCGGTTTCGAATGATTGGAGTTCTCCCCAATTGGAATGTAGTGCAGTGCGTGAAAAAAATCCTCGAAGTCCTTTAATGATTTCATTGGCTTAAACCAAATTTGAACACCTCTCGCCTGAAAGGATACCCAACAACATCAACAACGACAACTAACATCTCTATCAAAATGACGCTCCTCGGCTTCAAAAGACGTGTTCAACTGTTTTTACTTCTTTTGAGTGCAATCCTTGGATTCTTCACGACAGCATTGGCTAAGCCAACGATAAGCTTTAACCTCCCGCAAGTTAGTTTTCAAAGTTTTCCATCGTTCACCTCGATAACACAACAAATCATTGAGAAACGGAGTCTGCGACAAATGAAAACTTACAGGTGAGTTCAACAAGACTGGCGCGCGAGAGCTCTTGGAAATTTTAATTACCATCTTTCAACGTTTTACAATAGTGGGAATCGCGTTAGTAACGAGTCACTTATTATGATCTATTATCACGATTCTACAATTGCTGTTGTTGAGCTGGGACCGCAGAAACTGCTGCTGAATTGTGAACTCATCGAGATTTAGTAAGTAAACATTGTTTTAAACTTTTTTTTTTAAACTTATTTAGATGCTAATTCCAACGAAAGTCATAAAATAAATTTCTGTCTGTCTGTCCACCGTGCCTCAGATTCAAGGAGGATTTATTTGAGCATTTTGGCCATGTTTTTCACCGGAAATCGCAGAAAAATCTAGTACTTTCTTTTTATAAATTTCCCACTTGTTGAGTGTCAGCTGAATGCATTATGGCATCGCTGTGCTTAACATTTTCGTGATTCTGACTGATCTTCCGCATCTTTGTGCCCTTGATTGCTTGGTCTTAAAGACCGTCGGAGCATCTAATTTGTTGGATTTTCAAATGTGAGCTAAACTCGTAGAGCGGTAACTTATTTCAAATGGCAGACACTATACCAAGCTGAGATGACGTTTACATTTCTGGCTGTCAGGTGTTCGACTTTATTTATCGGGATTTCCTTGATCTAGTCTCGTTGATTGACTTGTAGCGATGTCGTTAGGAATCGGAAGGTGATTTTTTGTGAAACAGAGCAGAAGGAAAGTATTTGGTACATTACCTTGGAGTTTGTATCCAAGTTTTGAGTACAATCTCGCATGAATTTGGAAAAAGCCTTTTCTTTCTCCATAAAATGGTTTGGGGCCAGTGAAGGGTGTTGATGCACCGATTTTGAGCCAGTCATTTCACTACCCTTGTGAGGATCCAATGTAGTGTGTCCAAGTTATTCTTCGTTAGTTTTAGAAGCATTGTGATTGCTTCCAGAACTAATTTAAACTTTATCGTAATTGAATTCACTGGCTTTAGAGCGGCTTAGCCATCTAAGAAGATGAAGATGGTTTTGCCACGAGTCTCATATAGGAAGTTTAAGCTTACTGGCAATAATCAATGGAGTATATTCCAGACCCTCAGAGTCGCGATTATTCCAGACCTTGATTCACTGTCCAATCCAGAGTTATTCTTGATCCTGTTTTCTCTTTTTCCTTACCTCGCTTAAAGCAGTAATTGAAAAGCCTGTGGTCCAATGACGTGGTAAATTAGATGACAGCAAGAGACGTTCAGAGCCGATGTTATGTAAATGTTTTCTGCATTATTTACCCAACACGTACTGAAGGTAAGGCCAGGATCAAGTTACGAGATCCAGTTGAGACAGATGGCTCATCATGCACATTTCAGCTAATCGTTGGAGTTTTTCCAATTTTTTCAGTGCAGAGACCTCCTAACTTTTCGTCCACTAAACTTCTGTCATTCATGCGTCGAATTTTTGGGACAAATTCCCTGTTCCTGCCATATATGGGGACACAAATTCAAGGTAATCGATGGGCTTTTTTGAGGATTTGATCAGAGTGGGGCTTCTAGGCCACTTTCAATAATGTTCGAGATCTTCTTTCAGATACCGCTATGCCAATGAATCCTAGACTATAACAAACGGTTAATGTGCCCTAGGCATAGTCTAATCATCAATCTCAATTGCTCCCTGCGTGATCCTAAAACCTTTATGGTTAGGAGGTTGTTTGGTTTTTGGACGAGTGATCTTGCCCTTTCGCATGTTAAGAGGTTTGCTCAACAGGTATTTTTCGGTCCAATACGATTGTATTTTTCTAGGAGTTTTTACCACATGCTAAGCAGAGTTCCAGGTACGTAGTTCCCTGGTGTTGCTGTACTACTGAAGCAAGCAATCAGAAACGGATGGTTCCAACTTTTCCTCAGAGCATGTGTTTGTGGGCTCTTCCTTCTCACGTGTGTGGCTGTCAAGTGCAAAAGGCTGGTAAGAAAATAAAGTCATACGCCACAAGAATGAAACCTGTTCCTCCTTAACCTTTTTTCACGACAAAGGAACTTCGCCTACCTCACACACTGAAAACTAATCAAATCCAATAATGAGCAGATAATATCGCACGACATTGGTGTCAATGACCACTCACAGGCCGTACCGCACCAAGTACCAAGTATCAATTTCAAATTACACACACAAAATCTCAGTGAAAATGTTCTCTAGCCCCATTAACCCACATCCAAGTCAATGTAATTATTGTGCTATTGTCCCACAGACCATCGTGTTCCCATCAACAGATTCTCAATGAACTTTCCTAATACCCACTTATCCAGTCTGATCCCAAATCCGTGATAAAAGTAAAAGTCACTCGAGACTGAGTTATGGCGTTGTGCTTTCATTTAAAGCCGTCACGTCACATGTAACACCTTTCGACTTAGAACTGTTGTACAAGTTTCACACGCAATTTTCTCCAAGATCATGTCAAATGTCACACAACAAGTTTTTCGCAACACCAATCGTCCAAAGTCTGCTTTTACTTTCAGGCGGCTTGAGCCGCCGCAGACCAATTAGAAAGACCCGTCCAACCAGTGCCTGTGTTACAGGTTCTATACGTTTTTTTTTCTTTTTGAAAACTAGTTACAAGATTCACTATCGTTAACCTAGTCCAAGGCGCGAGGCGAATGAAACCATTGCGAGCTTGGATCGTGCTCCAATTACGGAACCCGGCGATCGTTAAGACAATTTACGATCGTGTACGAGTGAGTGCTCGTGACCATTAAAAAACTAAAATTGTTTAGTTTCTTGTAAAGAGACCACAAAAGTCCAATCCGTCGTCAAGCTGGGGATGGAACTGGTGAAGTGATGGGTTCGACTTTTCTCTTTTCATTTTCGGATCGTGTCGTGATTAGCTGATTAGTATGGAAAGCGTTGATCGTGGTGTTGTCTCGATCGCTTGGTGGTATTTTATTCACATTGCAAAACAAAATAATTTTTTTTTATGAGGAATGTGAGCAAAATTTAAAATCAAGAAAAATAGTTTCTTATTGGAAAAAATCGATAGCTATCGCTGTTTCCTTTTTGGAGACTCATTCCACGAAAACAATCGAAGTGAAGTTGAGAAACTTCCTCAGATGTTTGATGAATGCCAAACTCGCAAATTTGCATGAAAATGCAAGTCAAGGAAACGAGATAAGCCTGAGTGATTAGGTCGTTGCTAGGGAATGAGATCTCGCCTGCAGTAGCACGGGTCATTATAATTTTAAATAAAATTGAATTTATAATTATATGTTTGCCTCAGATGTAATTATTACTTTGTATCGGATTAATAATTACCCACATGTACAAAGTGCGTTTGTTCTTGAGTACAACCTGGCTCTAGAAGGTCATAAAATAGGTTAATAGGTTCGAGTTAATGAATAAAGTGGCATGTTGCCAATTGCAATTTATTTTATATTACATGTGGGCTTGCACAACTTAGGTGCACTAAGCGTTGGTGCAATTCCAGTTTCTCTTTACCTTAAGGCTGATTGGTTTTGGAAGTTAAATTAACACCATGTTATGTAATTGAACGGATAGTGCTGTTATACATTTTTTTTTGCAAGAAAGTGTATAGATCGCGACAAGGCTCTTATTTAATCTCAATAATACATTTCATCATCATCATCATTCTCCAATAACTCGCTTATTCACTACGAAAGTCGCGGGTTTAGGCTAGGTTAGGTATTTGGGTTGATGAGAGAGAAAGCACTCGGCCATTCTGATGCCCATGGAGGTTGATCCCGGCTCTTACCGTGCTTCTACCTTACTGTTCGTTGTTGTCTTGGGTCTCCAACCATCGTGATGTCCTCAGAAACTTGGAAAGTTCGTGTATTGAAACATCAGTTCTTGTATGTCCTAGTAGTAATGGCTTCCTAATGATCTGTTTCTCAAGTGACATAGGCTTGGGCAGTGGCATAGAAAATGAGGAGTATCCTCTTGAGTCTCTTTATCACAGCAGCCCCTACATATATTGTCATCGTTGAGTTTGATTTTCATTGTGTGGTTTCTTAGAAGGTTATGGCCGATGAGTGTACCTACCAACATTGACAGCGACTTTTTGGTTCTGGCCTTGTTGTACTTTGGCCAAAGTTTCCGTGATATATCACAAGTTTTAAGCCACTTCCGCCTCCTGTTGGATGTCGTCAGGGTCCTACATTCCACTCGCTGTTTGAGATTACAGAAGGGGGGCGTTATCCATTGCAGTGCTCGATTTTGGTCTATTGTAGACTCTGTTTTGCAAGCTCGTCAGCCATCTCGTTTCCGGTTATGTCCGGGAAGCCTACCTAATGGCACGGATTCCATGGCACGTCTTGGAAGCCGAGTTAAGGAAATACGCTTAACGTGCCCAAACCATCGAAGTATGGACCCTTCCATTCGAAGAAGTAGCTGCTCGACATTGAATGCCTTGCGTATTCTGGTGTTTTAACTGGATTTGTAAACGTTTATCTTCATCCCAGCTTCAACACGAACCTGTCAAGAACGCGCTGAAGTTCGGTCTAGGTAGACGTAGGATGACCATTTCCCCTTTGGAAATGATATTTAGACTCCAACTTAAGTGCCATTATATAACTACAGTCCACCTATGCATGTATGAGAAAGGAAATGGACACGATGGCAGGCTAAGCAAAGTGTTTGTCAGGCACTAGGCACTGGTAATTCCTCACAAGCTCGCCGACGTCTCAGAAGCTTCGGGAGCATATGGGATTTTGTATGCGACTTTCATTTGAAACGGTCTTCTTTCTCCCGATTCCGACCCATGGGGAAAATGCTAAGATTTTAACCATCGGGCTTTCGTCTTACCATATCCTACCAAGTCATCTGCTGCAGCCTTGAACAGGTCTTCTGGAGCTGCGGATTTATCTGATTAAAGCCTGTCCCCGGATACTTCAACTTTGTTCCCGTTCGGTGGTTATAGTGATTGGCTGCGCTCTAAGTTGAGCCTATCAGATTGTTAGACAGCAGTATTTTGGCTTCCGTCGCCATTTAACAGTCTGAGGCTTTAGTTTCTCCACTTTGGTATTCTAATTTTTGTCAATGCAGGCATCAAATTGGGTATCTAAACCTTGAGTTGCAGTCTTTACTATTTTACAAAAGAGTCTCTTCTCTTCTTAGAGCTGGTGAGCGGGCCTCGTTTTTTTGTAGGCAGTCATTTTGTCTGCTTTTATCTGTGTGCATTCAGCATCAAACCAGCGGTTTCTCCATGGGAAGGAGAAAACTGAGCACGTCAGTCCTGATTGCTTGCTTACAGTGCTGCCACTGGCCTTCTGTACTTGTTGTTGCTGCTGGGTATCTTCTTGAGAGTTTTAGTGAAGCTCAATCGGCCAAGTTGGTTGGGTGATATGGCTCAGAGTGCGAAAGCATCCAACATGCATATCTATCGGATTTAAGCCCAATAAAACCTAAACTGCAGTCTTTTAACATTGAACTTCCTCACAGTTGTGGTTCTGGTCTTAACATTTGTAAATATTCGCATCCATAGCTTTTCTACAACAAGGTAATTGTCCGAGGTGGTGTTTGCACGAGACATTCGAATATTCAATGCATGGAGAAGTGTCTTTCATGATCAATTTAGGTGGCCGTAGTTTGATCAGGTGATTTTCAAGTTCCCTTGAAATGAGTCGTGGAAATTGCGTGCTTCACAAAATTATGTTTTGACTCCTTTGGCGGAGGTTGTGTTGTGCAGGCAATGCCTTTCGACGGTTCTACTAAAGATATCTATCCGATCTTGGCTTTGAAGTCTCGAAAGAACGATCTTGGCGTCATATCTCGGCCAGAAACACTATTTAGTGGCATTGTCTTTCTTCTCTGTGAAGGCGTGACCCCAAATTAAGCTGATGGTACGAAGTTGGACTTTAATGCGGATCGTCATCGCTCGCTAAGTTACTTGGCGAAAGCTTAGATGCATTTTTGCATAAGTCAGCAAAAATGCATCTAAACAGTTTGTCGGTAGAGTGACCTTACTAGATGTCCCAAGTACCTATTTTCTGGGTACCCAGCCCATCCCATCCCATAGACAGTTTCTCTTTCGTGGTGGATAAGTGACGACGATCCACGATGTGAATTTGATCTGAAACCTTTGCTCTTGTTGTTCCTAACGCTCTTCGTTAGTTTAATCAGGGGTGATTTTGCGTTTCCGCCGGCCATATAAACTGATGCCAAATAATAATGATGGCGCCACCCATCTATGTATCTTGCTACTTATGTACTTTTGTGGCACCCCACATAAAGTAAGTAGCATATTCGCTTAGCCTTTTAGGATGCAGTTCAAGCTAAATAAGGTCAGACAGGTGGATAGATCAACGGCAGTTCGGGTTTCCTTATTCGAAGCCGGGAATGTGGTTATGTAAACGAACTACAACCATTTACAAGTGAGTTTCTTGTATTTTAGGCTTTTTTTTGTTGTCGTGAGATAACTCGAAAACAGAAATGCTTCGTCATGCGAATCTTAAGTGGGTCACAGTAAATTATGTCATCAAACTGTTTTGATGTAATTTATTCAAAAAGGAAGCGTCAATATGAACCACAATACTGGGCCACAGTTCAAAGACCCCAGAGCCAATCAAATTGTAAAATCATCTCGGTTTACAAAACGAGTTACACTTTTCATTTCATTGGCTTTGCAAACTTTCGTATCTCACGGAGAGCGAACAGTGAAAATCCGAGAATATTGCGTAGCTTTGTGCCTAGTCAGTAGTCTATCATTTTCCATGATTATATTGCACGCCTCCGGCCGCAGTCGATTGCAGCAATAATTGCAGAGATTTTGTTGAATTAATTAGCAGGTTGGCTGCATGCGACTGGCTTGCTTCTCTTTGGCCTGGTGGTTAGCACTTTGGTGGCATTGATGCCGTTCGCATTGGACTCTGAGACCTTAGAAATGTTGCAATGATCGTATGAGATGGTCATACTCGATCGTATCTTGGTCGCAATCGACAGGTGATACATACGATCGTTATCGTCATCAACAGGTCAAGAGGTAATGAGGTAGAAGCATGAAAGAAAAAAAATAGTCGGCACAGGTTAATTGCGTGCGACTTTAATGCTTATAGAGTGGTAATTTCAGTGAGACAATCGGTCTTGAGAGACCTAATGATTAGATTTTAATTGTAACTTACTTGGATGCGACATAGATGGTGGCGTGCTCATTAGAGTTGGGAGTTAAAACACGTGCCACTGATAAATGAAAAAGAACATGTCAAGGTCACAAAGCCCGAACAGAGGCCTGCAAAGAAAAACACCAGTCGGTGGTGGACCACTTCTGCAGACTATATACCGGCTATGGCAAATCAATTTCCTCGGTCAGGTAGAATGAAACATTCAACTTGGATAATGTTAGTCAACAATTCTGTCCACCCAACCTAGACGAAGTTAAGATAACTACGGTTAAGTCCAGTAAAGCTCCTGGAGCAATCCACATGCGACGACGATGACATTATCGAAAAAACGCAGTGGTATGTCAGTAGTGCGCTTATGAGTATTGAGTCGAAAGCGGCTAAGATGGGTTTTTGGTTCACAAAGGCAACACAAAGTACTATACACAGATGCTTCGAACAGAATGCCAACCTCGATGGATATACTTTTCAGGTAGTTTAGGACTTTGTCTACCTAGTTCCTGCTATGAACTACGGCAATGACGTGAGTGTAGGTCCCACAACGGGGAATACAATGGATCCTTGAAGATCCGAGTGAGGCGGTGCCCAACATCAAGCCGTCACCCCTTTAACCTAACCAAATCTAAGACACTTCAGTGATGGGAGCAAAAGAAGAATAACTTTTGCCAATCGTTGTTTCTTTAGGCTTGGGACCAAACCCTTTCTCGAAAACTATTGTAACTTGGAATCGGAGGCATGGACTCTGTCAAGAAGCTTGTTTCGAGAGAAATGTCCTTTGGGCGACGATAAGTGAAGGAGAAGATAAAGTGATGAACTGTATGAGCTAACTTACAACGACTAGGATGACTAGAACATGTAGAGTGGATGAACATCCGCACTCCAGCCTGGAAAAGGGGACATAGTATTGCAGATATATGTACATGTCTTTATAACCCACCATTCTGTCTATGTTTGTCTTCCAGTTGAGTTTTGTATCGAAGAAAGTGCTTAGATACTTGACACTAGATGCTAGCAAAAGGTGTTTTGGGTTGAAGAAATAGTTCTGTTCTGTTGCATGATTGACACTGTGGCCAGAACTTGTACTCGCTTTTCCTTCTTTAGTAATTTGCGTCGCTAAAGGGGTAATGACTAGAGCAGGGGCCAATAGTGTGAGAAAAATGTATGTAGGTCATGCCAGAATTCCTTCAACTCACAGCATAGCTGGGTAAGCTGGGTTCAAACCCCATTACTCAGTCGTATCACAATGGACCTTCGTTTTGTTTGGTCTAAGCTAACTAACTAACTAAATACATGCAGCTATCTTAATCGTTTATACATCTAATCGCGGTAATATTTTGATCATGAACATCAATAGTGGTACTATTACTTCGCAAAAACTTTTCTCGATTAGTTAGACCTTGACTCTAAATTCAATAACAGCCCTTGTTTGCCGATTGTCTCTTATGGAGATGGCGGAGCAGTTCAATATCCACCTTTGTTGGGTGCCAGAGCACAGTGACATTCCAGGGAACTGCAAGGCTGATAAACTTGCCAGATATGGAACAACATTACCTATTGGGCCTGATAAGCAGCTTAGGTATACCGATCGCTGCGTGCAAACTCAAATTAAAGCTAGATGCTTTCGAAAGAACAAATCTTAAATGGACAAAAGGTATAACATGGGGTGAATTCAAAAACGTCAAAAAACTGTGCAGTGTTGCGGCAACACAACAGGCTTTGTGTTACTGTTGCACTACACCTGCACTGTTGCTGTTGCCCTGCGTATTTTATTTTGACATTTATGAATAGCTGTGTTGCAAAAATGGAGGGAGTAGTCAAGTGTTTTGTGTTGAAAATTATGAGAAATGTTTAGAGAAGCAAAAATAAAAAACGAGGGGTGAAACAGTCGTAAAAATGCTGGACGTGTTTAAAAGAAGACTTGTTTCAAAAATCATAATTTAATAGGCTGTATCCCGATTATTTATTTTCAGCCATTTCACGATCACAAAAAAAAAATCAAATAAATATTCGCATGTTAGATACATATGTAAATAAAACATTAAAATTGTTATACATATGTTACCTTTCATCCATTTTTCGCAAAATAATTGAATAGAAATGTAAGTAATAATAGCTAACACGAAAAACCTAAACCACAAGAAAGCGAAGCAACAGCAAAACAACTGATGCACAAATTACTGTTTTGACGATTGGTTGCGTTGGCGTTGCAAAAAAAAACTCTTGACTTGATCAGTACTGTCAACATATTGCGTTTTTGAACTCGTTGCTTCCTTGTTGCTACAACACTGCCGCGACACTGCATTATTGAATTCAGCCATGTCTAGCGACAAAGCAAATTTGGCCCAAGCTGGATCTGAAACACTCAAAGTATTTGATTTCTCTTAATAGTTGCATATTAGCACTACAATAGGTATCATTACTGGATACTATCTAATAGGCAAGCATGCTACTAGGCTTGGCCTTTATGCAAATGACTTCTGTAGAAGCTGTATGGACGAGGAGGAGGAGGAGACGATTCTCGATCTTCTTTGCACCTGTCCAGCTCCCTCCCGCAAAAGCAAACTCCACTTGGGAGCTTTCTTCTTTACAAACTTAGGCGACTTAATTAACATTGATGTCAGTAGCCTTTTACGCCTTATAAGAAGCTCCAATTGGTTTCAATGACAAGGCAGAAGATCTTTTGGAGATCCTGGTGGTATCACAACGGACCCCTCATGGGTCTAAGTGTGGCTTTAGCTGGCAGCCACTTCAACCTAACCTAACCTAACCTAGACCTTGATTAGATCGAATGACAAACACATGTATATGCCTAAGCTTTATGGTACCTTAGTGTTTTTCTTGTTTCGAAATGTTTTGTATAGATCCAACAGAGGCTTAAACGCCTTCTAATTACCTAATTATGCCTCCATTTATCCTTGGTTATAGCAAGTTTGTATTAACGTCACTTGTTAATGCGTGTAATTACGACTGACCCTTTCGGTCTTTAATCTATGTGAAGCAAATATTTTCCCTCGCCTCATAATCTAAATCGCACATGCAATAGAACGTTTTGTGAGTAATTGCATCACTCTGCCTGTGCTGATACACATGATTAGACATCGACAATTACTATGTATTCACAAAACAATGGCCCCATCACATGACTCAATCATGCATGCAATCGTTTTGTAGTTTCGATGGGCGTGTAGTCATGATTCAATAGAAACTGTGTTACTTATTGTCTTTTATTTATTTCAGCAGCGACAATGAAGGAAAAGTTCTCCTGGAAGACTTGTCCAAGCTAAACAAACCCTTGGGAATTAGTTTTAAGGAAATGCTCAAACTAATGAGCCAATGCGAACGTGTAGATAAGCTGAAGGCCTTAGCCACACGGGGTAAAGGTAAAATGGTGGAAACAACTACAGAAGCAAGTATCACAACAAATCTATTCCCTAAAAGCCCTCTATCAATCCTAAGTGGAATTATACCAGGTAAGTGAATACAAAGACGAAAAGACCCATTTCTAATCAAATCTCTTTGAAGGCACAAAATGGTGCGGTACTGGTGACATAGCAGAGACATACAGTGATCTTGGCACAGAATCAACAATGGATCGTTGCTGTAGGACACATGATTTGTGTCCAGTAAAACTCCGGGCCTACCAAATGAGATACGACCTCACCAACGATTCACTATACACAAAGTAAGTCTCTTCTGATTGCCTTTCCTTCATTCAAAGGTGGTGGCCATGGTGCTGTGGTTAGCATCATCGCTTGTCACGCTGAATGTCCGGGTTCAACTCCTGATGTCGGAAAACATTTATTTTTTAGAAATAAATAAAAAACGAACAACTACGAAAAGCTGATGTTGACTCTACTGCGAAGGCATAACACTGGCAGTAGGGTGGCATGGCTTGAAGAGTTGATTGAATAAATAAATGAATAGCTGGCGCGACAGCTCGGAATGAGCCAAGGCCTAGCTTCTCGCAACCATTCATGTTGTGCGTGTTTATATTGTTCGCACGAATGGAAGGGACCTACAATTTATTGCCGCCGACTCTGAACGGCGAATTAAGAAGCTCTTTCATGACAGAGGCTTGTCATTACCCGACGAGAGGCGGTGCCGAGGAAAATTTTCCGTGTTCCTGGCTGGGTCTTGAACCCACGCCGCTCGGTCAGCAGTCCAACGCACTAACCACTGACCCACGGCGACTAAGAGTTGATTGAGCTGACCATAATAATGACATCAGGATATTCGAAAAAATCCTGTGAATTATAGCAATGACAAACACCACAAATGTTCCCACTTCGGACGCAATTAAAACCTGATACTATCTGAGTTTCGAACCACAAAAAAAAGGAGCTAAACAGAATTTTCTTTCCAGATCCCATTGCATCTGTGATGACATGCTCTTCTCATGTCTGAAGAAGACAAATACTTCAGCCTCACAGCTGATGGGTTCAATTTATTTTAATTTAGTACAAGTAAGTTTTCAAATACAAATTACAAGCTCTTTGTAACAAGATGTAAACGTCTTTTCAAGGTACCTTGTCTAGCCGATGGACCCAGAGGCTATCACTATCGACCAGCCAAGGAGGGATTCTAAGCAAGGCTTAAAAATTCTTAAAGTGAAGTTGTTTTCTTCAATCTTTTGTACATTAAATTTATAAAGTATTTATTTAATAGGTTTTTGTTCTTAATATTAAAGAATTCTTATTATATTTAGTTGTGTGTCTTTAATTTATTTTAATTTTTTTTTTCTCGAGAAATAACAAGGATTGTTGTAAATTAATTTTTTTCTTACTAAATTTACAAACATGTTGACTATGTTAATAAAGAATTATATTTATAAAATATTGTTTGTATTACATTTTATTTAAAATTATGTTTAAACTAAAACCGAGCAATGGTAACAATTTGTTTATGTGATTATCTTTCGCTTATATCTTTTTAAATTAAATTTATAGAAAATGTGTTTGGATAGATGTGATCTTACATTGTTGTTAGTTACTGTTACCCTGGGCACAAAATTCACTATTGTGTATAAGAATTGCCGCCTTTTCGGGTTAAGCTGGTGGGTACCTATGCTAACTGAGGCTGAGATCACTTTGATCTGGACAATTTTTGTGCAAAATCAAACGGTTATGGAGAAACTTTAGGATCGTGCTAGTGGAGAATTGGTTGGCTTGTTGGAAGGTAGGAAAGTAGGAGAAACGATGATTGAACTAGTGTGCCTACAACTCAATTAGCGTATTTGGCTCCCAATAAAAATAATAACGACTGCCTACACTTGTTATCGATTGGCGTAATTCGGCCCCTGATTTGATTGAAAACCATCAATAGGGTTGTTGTTAGGTGGTCCATTTATCAAGTCTATGCATTTGGGAAAGGCCTTATCGGTTGCTGGACATTTACAAACGAAGTGGTGGAGGGTCTCTGCCTCGTTCACATTTCTGGAGCTGCAGCACCCAGTATTAAATGGGATGGACAATCTTGCTGCATGATTGCCGACCGTTCAGTGACCCGTGCGGATTGCTAAAGGCCGAGATATGTCCCTTTGATTTTTACTAAGAATGCTTCTCGTTCTTATCTGGCTATAAGTACTCTATATCGTCCTATAGCTGACCCATCTTTGTTTTGTCACGTTTAGGAAGTTTGAGAATAATTGAACGTGGACAGATATGATGGATGTGAACTTATTGAACTTCGGCTGGTCAATTCAACGGCCACTTTGTAACCACCTATGGCCCTTATTCCTGGGACCCAGGCAATAGAAACGGTTGCTCAGATTTGTAAGTTTCTTCTGGCATTGTTTTACCAGTTTGGAGGACACAATTTCAGAGGTTATAGCCTTAAAAGTCGCTTGGCTGTCCATGTATGTATACTGCAACATTTCATTTAGGAGTTGGGTAGTTTTTACGCTCGAGACATGCATCGAATATCGCTTGTTATCGCCTCTAAAACCCTTGTGAAATCAAATAGGAATAAATCAAATCAAAATCAAATAGGAATCATAGGAATAAATATGCGCATCATCCCCACGCGTTCTCAGGGTTCAGTTTCCCATTTTAGTTTCCCTATTCACGAATTGGATGGCTGAGGATGTGAAATACTTGAAAAGATATGCTCTCCAATCAGGCAACCAATCCATTTTGGTTTTTCACAAGCAATAGGGAAAAGAGCACAATATGTATATATTCCTACCTAGCAATTTCTTTTGTTTTCGAGACATTGTCGACACATACGGACTTGTTAAGGTGGACAGTTTCCCAATGGGGAAATTCGTTTGGGTGGATGTTTTTACTTCTCTTCGAACTTGAGGGGTTGATGTATCTCTTAGCTTGTCAAAGTTTAATTGTTGGCTTTCACTCTGAGAGCTTCTCTTGCTACACTCTTGAGCGGAATTTATATGACTACAAGATAAACACCTGTAAAAGTAGTTCTAGCATATGTATATGGCCCAACACAAAAGATCCGATACCACGTGAAATGGGTGTGTAACCATGTCTTACATGTCTAGGGTGAAATCCATACAATTGCGGCATATGCGCCAGATAAACTTTCATCAGAAGTGTGATTGTCAAGATCTTCTTAGATAGTTATGTAGAAGTGTTACCCTAAAGATGCAAAAATGATTCTAGTGCCGCTTCACACCTTCATAATCTTTGACCAGATAAAATAGAGTCAAATGTAGCAGGTGTCCGGACATTGGGGTATTGAGGCAAATAAGATTGGCAGGGTTTGATCAGATATCGTTCTTCAAGTCTAAGATGCTGTCTCAACTGGACAATTACCATAACCTTGATCATTAAATGCGAGTATAATACAGAAGTGTATATAAAAACGTAAATCTAACATATGGGCTATATGAATGGTAACGAGGGATAATACTTTGCGGTACTAGATACATACAATACATGAAAAACTATGATTAACTCAAGAAAACCAGGTATGTAGGCACTACGGTGACAAGATAGTCCATGGAGATATAACCCACTTTTCTAGCATTATTCTGATGTCTAGCAGTTAGGTTGGTAGGTAGGTAAGGTGGCTGCCCATGCAAAGCACAGACACACGAAGGCCAAGGAAGGCCCTTTGTGATACCACTGGGATCTACCCTAGGTGCCACTCCGGCTAATGAAACCATTTGGAGCTCTTGATAAAGCTGAGGATACTTTTGATATCAGTATGTATAATTCGGCCAGATTGTCGAATAGGTAGGCTCCTAGATTGAGCTTCCTTCTTTGGGAATTCGGCAGGACAAGTGCAAGAAAAGTGGAGTATCGTTTCCCTCTTCGTCCCTGCAGCTCCTGCAAGTCATTTGCAAAAATGCCCATTCTTTTGGCATGAAGGCCAATAGGACAGTGACCAGTGAGAACACCTATAACGGTGCTAATGAGCGACCTATTGAGCAAGATGAGACTTTTAGATCGAGTGAGGCTTAACAGATGCCATAACTCTCTGGAGGTGCGGCATGTGCTGCCGTTCCTCCATCTTTGGTTTATCTTGCTGATCGCGTCGTACTTTAGGAGTAATTTACATGTAGCGACTTAGCGAGTGGAATACCTAGATTCCTCCATTCTGGTAGGATCTCTAGAGCAGTACCACTTTTGGCGAGTTCGTCGGCCTTACAATTCCCTGGAATGTCCCTATGCCCTGGTACCCAGCATAGGTGAATGTTAAAATGCTCTGCCATCTCAGTGAGAGACAAGCGACAATCTGAGGTAGCTTTTGATGTATATGTAACTGATTCCAGAGCACTTAAGAAACAATATTTTTTCAACCAATCGGTGATCGACATTATTAAATCACAGGGTGGTTTATATCTCAGGCGCAGTGATTATTGCAAACAATTTTATTTTGCGAGCAAGGGCTTCGTTCTTTCCTCTAATAATTATTAAAATGGGTCTGTATTGACCTGAACGTGGTGTCCGCCAACCTAACCTAATCAAACAGTAATCACGCTACAGGGCACACTTTAAATTCAACAACAAGACTGCTTGAAGCATCGTCTTAAGTAAACCAGTTTAGTGTTTAGCAAGACAGTCTGCCGACTCTGCTTACAATTCGGAACAAACGGTGTATTCTGCACAAGTCCTCTACCCGAAGGACGACAATAAAGAGGGTGAACTGTTTTTTGAGCTTAATAGCATCCCACAATAGGAAGTCTCTCAGGTGACATTGTCACCCAAGGGGCAGGGTATAAGTTAAAAAATGTTATTTTTCCTTCGAGATATTGCTGTTTTATTAATATTCATTATTTCTAAACATTTTCTTTCCAAACACGACTCTTATATGCATAAGTTTCTTGTTATTGACGTTATTTTTTAAATTTAAACATCCTCATCCCGTCCCAATGGGGAAATAAACAAATACATATACGTAAATTGCTCTTTTAATTAACAAAAGTTCTTTAAAATAGAATAATGATAATAAAAATTGCATTAACAAAAACAAAAAAGAAATATTAAATCAAGATAAAAGAGATTAAGTAACGACTAGGTACAAAAGATTGCTGCTATCCTTAAAAGATACTTGCAACATTTGGCCCCGGCTGTGAGGAATTCGTTGGAACCGTTTGCACCGGACGATCAATGTCTTGATAGCTCCTCTGCTGGGTTGTGGGAAAAACCGATCCAGTTTGAATGGTGGTACCGCCACGATGTGTGTACTCCCGGTACAACAGGATAACGCTTATAGGTCGCACAATAAGATTGATTATCGTAAACGCAACTGCCCAACCATCTGAAAGAATAAATTCGCATTAATATCACATGTGAGAACAATTCTTCCCTCGAAATACCATTTCGAAGTTAAATTAAAAGAAAAACGAAATCAACTCACTCATGGAATGGAAATACACAATGATGCTTATTAAATCAAAGATAATGCTACAAGCGTCTATCACGAGCGCCTAGAAAAAAAACAAAAAAAAGAAACAAACGTATGCATTGATGAGATGGAAGAGGTTAATGAAATTGGGAAATTAAGGGGATATCATTGTTTAAAGGGTCGCTGCGGCTGGCTATTGCTGCGCGTGCAATTTAATTGATTTTATTGATTTGATATAGTGAACCGAATTAAAATTTAATCGGGCAATTGTAAGCAAAATAATTAAAGGGTTTCAATTGGTTCGGGAATGGGGACCGTTGTGAATGACCATGGTGGAAGCCGGCTGTTGGTTTTACAAATAAAACACTAAAATATAGGCCGAGTCGGGATTTGTCCTAGACCGAGAGCGAGAGGATGGTTATTTTAAACGTTTGACCTATAAAGACCGCTCACGATTTTTATTTCCTTAAGAGAAATACTAATTACTCGCCTTACTTGGTACAATAAAATTACCTACTGCAATAAGTTTGAGTAACAAAAGTGGTCATTTTTAATAAACTGCACTATGTTACAGAAGGGTAGCGTGTTTTAAAAAACCAAGGCACTGGTCGAGAGTTTAACAATGTAGTTCATCGCGTGTCAACTCTCGGTAGTGTTCACGTCATCGTAAATTACTGAAAAGTATAAGGGTAAGTGTTACAGGATTAAAGAGAAATATTTCATTGTGTCTTAAGTGGGTTATTTCATTTCGAATGTACGAGTATGTGGATAAGTAATCCTTAAAAATATCAGTTCTATGTATCCCTTCTAATTGGAAAATCCCAGTCTGAAGTCATATTTATAAGGAGTGCAGTGTTATGATATTAGTGTACAGACTAATAATCGTTCTTCTGTGTTTAGGGCAACCCTTTAAAGTTTAGAAACTTCATGGAAAAACAATAAAGGAATTAAGAAGGTTATAGGAAACGTTTAGGTAATTTGAAAAGATTGTGGCATCAACAGCGAGTTTTAGGGCTGAGTTGATAATAAGTTGTTTGCCGGTGACATCGATTGGGAGAAGTTGTTACATGGTTTTAAGCCGTTGTTTGTGCAAGCTCTTGGGAGCGCATTATTATCCACTGGGCCTATATGTTCATTATTAGGCCTAATCTCACGCAGGGATGTCTGGACCTTCCACTAGAATCACAAATCTAAAGACACTTCCAAAAATCAAGCGGTTACAATGCATCAGTACAAGCATCATAAAAACAACCTCGACTCTACGTATAGGGTTTTGCAATAAGAGCGCTACAAAAGTTTTTTTAAATAAAACAAAAACGGTTTTGGATATCAATGAAATTCTTTATTCCTGTGAAAGTACGTTCGATGCCATTATGTATGGAACTCGATTTCTTTTGCATGGCCACCACGGGCACGCTTGCAGAAGTCCAGACGCTGAACCCAATTTTCGACGGTTTTCAAGCATAAATCGGCCGATACTGCTGCAATTTCACGTTCGATATTCGTACGAAGTTCATCAATCGTCGCTGGCTTGTTGGCATAGAACAATAAACTTGACGTAGCCCCACAGGAAATAGTCTAACGGCATCAAATCGCACGACTGAGGCGGCCAAGCGACTGGACCATTTCGTGAGATAACACGTTCTCCAAACTTGGTTTCCAATAAATTGATTGTGACATTCGCTGTGTGGCTTGTTGCGCCGTCCTGTTGGAACCACATGTCCTCCAAGTCCATATCATCCAATTGGGGCCAAAAATATAGCGATCCCCATTCACAGTAACGTGCCGGTCTTGATCATCACGGAAGAAGTATGGCCCAATGACGCCGCCGGCCCATAAACCACACCAAACCGTAATTTTTTCGGGATGCAATGATGACTCATGGAGTACGTGTGGATTGCTGCCTGACCAATACCGCATATTTTGTTTATTGACGAAGCCATCCAGCCAGAAATGAGCCTGATCGCTGAAGATGATTTTTCGATGAAAATCCGAATCATTTTCAAGTTGTTGCTCAGCCCAATTCACGAACATACGACGCTTCTGGTGGTAAAGCGGCTTCAGTTCTTGCGTCAATTTAATCTTGTTAGGATGTAGGCCAAGATCTTTTTGCAAAATTCGCCACAACGACGTCACAGAGATGCCCAACGCTTGAGAACGATGTGTGAGAGACACATTTGGGCTTTCTGCAACTCAAGCCTCAGCGGCAGCAATATTCTCGACAATACGGGCACTTCTTTGTCTCACTGGCACGGGAACATTTTGTACTGTGCCTGTGGATTCAAATTTTAGGACGATTATGACGACCATAAATTGGACGTAGCGCTCTTAACGTTGAGGCCACTGACTCCGAATTTCGGTAGTAAATTTTAATAATTTCGACTCGTTGTTGGCTCGTATATCTTTCCATCATGAAATGGCAAACCTTACTGAAGAGAAATGTCAAAAAACCGCAAGAAAAATATGGCGTCGTTTGCTGTCCCTGTCGCTCTACTTTTGTAGCGTCCCTATTGCAAAACCCTTTATGTCCTAGCCTCAGTACAACCAAAGAGACGGTACAAGTCACATTATTTTTCAATGACCCGGGCGAATAGTCAGTCATGCCACCAACACCATTATAAAAATCATTCTGATCTCGGGGTGGTTCCAGTGAGAGTTAGAACGCTGATAAATACACAATCGATCCTTGAAGAT
Source organism: Matsumyia berberina (assembly GCA_917880715.2). NCBI lineage: Eukaryota > Metazoa > Arthropoda > Insecta > Diptera > Syrphidae > Matsumyia > Matsumyia berberina. The sequence continues at coordinate 130,039,344 of OU862871.1, read as the reverse complement.
TCGAGTGAGGTGGATCTGCCGTCCTAACTTAACATACTTAACATACTTCAAAGCCAACTCGTCTCGCCTCACGTAAAAGCCTCTATGAAGGCACTCTGAGAGCGACCAATGGTGTCGATGTAGTCGTCGTATTACAGTAACTGCTAAGATTTGGCTGAAGATAGTACCTCCCGTGTTAGCACGTGCTTCATCAACATCATTTTCCAATGATGACCGATAACACATGCTTACTGCTCAAAATATATTCCAGCACGAGATTGAAAAAGTCGTATGATAGTGCGCCTCCTTGGCGGGTTGGAAATAGTTCGGAATAGCTGTTTATAAATTTGTTGCACAAGGGATAAACATCTTCATCCAGTACGTTGGCGATTGGTTAGGTTAAAACTTTAAGCATGAGACAAGTCTGTAGAAACGAAATAGTACATGGTCCGTAAGAACTCAACGAAAATCTCCGATTAGAACAGCACATGTCACAAAATTGCATTGAAAGTCCTCCAATGAACATCGGTGTATCTCTTATTTCTAATCTTCTAACGGAGTTTCTTCCGAATAAGGCATTTATCATTCTTGACAATATATTTCGCAAAATCTTAAGCCTCCATAAGGCAGTGATTTATCGTTCAAGTACGTTACCAAAAACCATTATGTTGAACAAGTCTAATGAACCGATCCAGAATATTTTCACCAGACAATGGTTTCATTGTTGTTCAAAAATTATGAATCATAGTGGTTATGAATAATTCCGACGATAAAAATTCGTGATAGCACAGTAAATAAGTGATAAGAGGATATTTTTGACCCGAAGCTTTTCTAATTGATTTAGTTACTCATTTTACTCAAGACCGACAGAAGAGGAGTTAAACATTTATTGGTCTCGTGCAATATTTTTGAGGAATACCAATTGTTTGTTTCAAGATAAGAGTTCTCAATCAAGTAACAGAAAACCGAAAATAGCGATTTACAAATCCATAAAGTCGTTGAAAATGAATCATCACAGGCACGTTTTGCAATGATGCATGAGGAGAAAGTCTTGATTGTGTAATAGATTGGGAAAGGCTTGAGTGGATTGATTCATTTTGCAGATAGCATTTGTCATAAATCGAATGCTGATAAGACTCACGTGCGGTATGAGTGTATCAATAGATGTCAATAAACACTAAAAGCTCGAGGTGTCTGCTCTGGGTCCCAGGAGGAGTGCACAACGTCATTTTTTAAGTGCATGTATATTTTTCATTCATCATCATTGTCATTTTCCAATGACTCGCTTATCTACTATTAGAGTGCTTAAGTGGACTCTTCACATCTCTTGATCGTCCGCCATCGACTCTAAGTCATTCCCCATACGGGTAGAGGTGAGCTTTTGGACTTAGTCTAACCATCTCATCCTGGGTCTACCCAGTTGACGCCTACCTGATGGCACGGATTCAATGGCGAAAGACTCAACTATGCACTACTTGCTAATAATTGGGATAGCAGCAAAAGGATGGAAGGTAATCCTACAAAGACAGAGATTGTCTATTTCAGAGATTAATCCCCGCTTTCAAGTGTTCGAAGTTCGGAGGGAGCTGAATTTAATCGGGTTTCGGGTTTAGCACGCGACCTGGGCGTTATCCTTGATTCCAAACTAAGTGGAAGGTTCTCCTTCGAAGAGTGCATCTAAAAGGCATGTGTAGCCTTCTGTTCATGCAAGACGGTGTTTAGTAATACATGGGTCCTCGGAAACTTCCTATGTCATTCCCCAGAATGCATCAAAAGTCTCAGGGGTCCATGTGGATATCGGACCTGAGACATCTCAAAGACAAATGAATCGGCAGCATTATGGCCTTCACCAAAGAAACAGGAAGATTCGCCAGACTATATGTACACTATTGTCAACTCCATAATTGTTTCCACCTTCCCTAGACCGCTCCCAACATACATCCCAAACTAAACCTATCCCTGCAATTCCAACGATATACGATACCTTACCAGCACATGGGGCTCTAAACCGGCTATGGTGCACTGGCTGTAGATGGCGGTTGTGGGACTCATTTTAACTTTCAAACCTCTCCAAAATTCAGAGGGTACCCGGTATAGGAATCTTGGGATCAATTAAAACGACACCATCAGCGGCAATGGAAACGATGTTAAGCTTCGTTTCGTTGGATCTGTACTGCAGCAACACGGCGGCTAAAACTGCTTTGAGACCGAGGGAAGGGCGACAGTGAACACGATCACGCATCCTTACTGTCTCGATGGGAGAACGCTGATAGACTAACAGAAAGTGACCATATGACCTAGACTCTGGCGCAATTGCTGTTTACATCGACAACCAGGCATCCGTTAAGGTTCTGGAGTCCGCGATAACAAGATCGATGCTTGCAGGAATATGTAAAAAAAAGTATCGAGATGAGATATCGGGAGCTAATACGGTGACCCTATGTTGGGTACCAGGAAACATGAATATCGAAGGTATCGAAAGTGTTAACGAACTTGCACGCTCGGGAACAGCGCTGCATGCTGCACAGGCTTTTCCCGATGGAAAGATTCCAATTAGCTCGTTAAAAAGATATATTGAAGACGAGGTCATCATAATAAGAAGAGATCTCTCTCTCTTTCGTCAGACTTAGTCGACGCAGAGCAAGGGTCGCCTCTTACAACATTACTGTGAACTGTGCCATTGGTACATATACGGAGCGCCTCGGTATACATCACAAAAGACGAGGAAGAAATTAAATCTGTCCGTCACCTGCTGTGTGAATGTCCTACCCTCGCCGGCGAAAGAATAAGGCTCTTAGCAGTTAGTTCTTCACAAAAGTGAAGGACTGGCGTAACATCGAGCTGAGGGACCTCCTGAGATTCATATCCTTACCTGAGTGAGCAGTGATGGATGTCACAAAACACCCAATTGCCTAACCTAAGTGACTCTGCGTTCACGGGGGTCTACTGGACCAACTAAGATATATTTTTAAAGAAAATGTTTCACTACCTTTCCTTCAGGACGCTGGTTACACACCCATCATCAAAATAAGTCATCGCTACTCAGGCAACTACTACCTTGCAGGAGTACACATATTCGTCTTCTCACCTTAAGACTAAACATGGATTCATCACTTATCATGGATAAGCTTCAACTGTGAGGAGGGCACAATAAATTTACTAATGGCTTCGGTGATCTCTCAATTTCAATTTAATCTGGTTGCTCAGCAATATTGTTTGTAGTGATGAATGCCATTCACGGGTGCTGTTTTGCCGGCATAATATTTAAAAAACTAAAGTCCAATCCAGACTGGCCAGAACACAAAAAAGAACCTTCCGGCAAGCGCCGCAAGAGATAGGTGGATTTCTTATGTCATCTATTCTGATGGTAGAAACAAAATGGCGGACAAAAATGTCCACTTTAAAAACGAATTTGTACTAATTACCTCAAGATTTATAAGGATTTTCAATTTAAACGAAATCCGATCAATTTTGAAGAATTTCAAGATGGCGGATCCAAGATGGCGCCCAAATTGGTAGCAGGCGGATTCTGTTCACTGTTATCTACTATAGTACTAAAAAATCAAAACCGGAAGTTGGGATTTATTTGAGTTGTAAATTGTACCGTTTGAGACATAAAAAGGGGCGTAACCCGCCCCCCTCTGGACCGATTATGCCCATCTACGAACTTAGCCGAGGTATTCGGCATACGAACGTGTATACCAAATTTTATTCAAATCGGTTCATAATTGCGGCCTCAATCGTGTCCACAAGAATCCGTTATATTGCATATATATATATATATATATATATATATATATAAAATTGTTAACGGAGTATGAGGTTAGTGTTAACTATAATAGCGAAGACGAATGGCATTCAAATTTTTTGAAAGTCGCGTCATGAGGACCTCTGCAATAGGTGGTATTTCTATGAAATCCACCTAAAAGCAAAGATCGACGCCAACAGCAGCATCGACGAGCATGTGCAATCCCATTTGTCACTTTTTCTTTTGTAGAAGGAGAGCTGTAGAAGAAGACTGCACTTAGACTTCTAGAAGTGATGGCAGGCTGCAGACAAAGTTACCAATTTTTAGGCAATGACAAAAATACAAAGACTAGCATATATAGGCACAACCAGCGCGATGAGAATAACGCCGATAGCAGGACTTGAAACAATTCTCAACGTGCTACCACTAGACTTGTACATGCAAAAGTGCCTTGAGAATAAGCCAAACGCATGGTTGGAACTCAAATCCAGAAGGGCATGCACAAATTCTGGAAAAGCTTGTAGGTGGAGCCGTTAGTAGTGACTAGATTTCACCATACCTCGGTTCGAAAATCATTCTTCTGCACTTTCCTAAGCGGAGCAGAATGGGAAACCAATAAACCAATGAGAAATAGGTCTACATCTATCTATACAGAGGGGTCAAAGATGGATATAGGAACAGGTGCCGGTATAGTCTCCTTGACAGAGACAGCCAGTATGGTATCAATGATGGCAATACCACGAGATGATATCACCATTTTTATTGACTGTCAGGCGGCTGTTAAAGCAATTTCTGCTACTAAAATAAAATCCAAATAAGTAGTTCGACGCTTTCACGGAGAGCTAAGGTTCTTGGCTCGCAGCACAGTGTTACTCTCTGCTGGGTTCCTGGTTACAAGGACATAACCGGAAAGGAGATAGCCGACGAACTTGCAAGAAAAGGGTCAACAAAGCACAAAAAACAAGCACTGCAATGAATTAAGTCTCCACTCTGTAATCCCAGAGGGCGAGTGGAATGTATGATCCTGACGACAGCCAAGTCGTTTACCACCTGTGATATATCAAGGAAACTTTGACCAAAATACGATAAAGCCAGAACCAACAAGCTTTTGACAGGAAGTTGCTGTCAATGTTGGTAGGTGCAATCACCGGCCACAACCTTCTAAGAAACTCAACGATGACAATATATGTATGTAGGGGCTGCGATGACGAAGAGGTTCAAGAGGTTCAAGAGGATACCCCTCACTTCCTCTGCCACTGTCCAAGTCTATGTCACTTGAGAAACAGAATATTACGAAGACACTACTACCAGAACATACAAGAACTATCTGATGTTCCAATAAACAATCTTTCTGAGGACATCATGATGGCTGGAGACCCAAGTCAACAACGAGCAGTAAGGTAGAAGCCCGGTAGGAGCTGGGATCAACCCCCATGGACATTACAATTGGTCCACAAGGACCTAAATGTGAAGAGGTAGATTACTTTCTCCCTCATCAACCTAGATACCTAATCTAGACTTCTAGAAGCAGATTGATAGTCACTGGCACGCCAAAGGCCACTCTTCCATCCTGTCGCCATCAAAGATGTTTTGAAAGTGACTGACTGTTTGACGGCGGGGCTAGTTAAGGATATAGAGACTCTACGAAAATTCCTCAAAGATGTAATTGGACAAGAACATTGAATAGATCGAAATTGGGTTACTGGCGCTAGAGTTTTCTTCCGATTCCCACTATCACATAGGATTGAACACGATTGCAATGTTCTTCAAACTGAATTAACAGGCATCACAGCAATTAAACTTATCAGGGATAAGAGTAATATGGCAGCAAACATTTAATAAAATCGTATATTCAACCGAAAATCCTTGAACGACATGCCTTCCTATTGATTCAAAATATTGAGGAGTCGAAAACAAATCCGACTTCTAATTTCCCCAAGAAAAATGCCTCAACTCAATTTGTTTAAACGAGTTATAGTTCGTCGAACTCGTCAAATGCTATGTGTTCCAACATGCACCATTACTTCGTTTAAAGCCCACTAGGCCCCCCAGTTAATGGATTATTACTTATTCTTTGCCTATATGAACTGGTATGAATATGTTGGCTATATTCAGTTTCCGTTCTTATTTCCAAATAACTCATTTGAATACCCATGGACGGCGGCAACAAGCAATAATAAAAAAAAAAGAACAAACAAATCTGACGGTGGCAAGTGCTCCACGTGATGAATTGTGAAGCCGGGAACGCTGGCTAATGCCCTTTTTGCCTCACGCACGGCTTTTAATTATAGCGGACGAAGTATAATCGTTTTTAACTCGAAAGGAAGTTCAACAGCAACAGTGGCCAATACCAATAGTGACCAACAGCAACAGCACGTAGACCAATGTCAGGACGTTAGTTAGTTGGCGTTATATTCTTATCAACAATTTTAGGGATATAAATTCATTTTGCCACCCTTCAACTTTAACTTTGGTCACGGGAGGGTTGGGAAATATTGATCGAAAAACAAAGGAATTCGATTACAGGGTGAACGCAAAATTGGGTTAGCATCTAGGTGTGTCAAACGCATAGAAGCCGTAGGGTCTACGGGTGGTGAATTTTCGACATTGTGATTTTAATTTTTAAATGGTAACAGCATCAAATGCTGCGTAAAAAACAAATTAAAATAAAATACTCTATGCGTTCCAAGCATTAAATTGATTAATCCTATCAGAGGGCGAGTGAGTAATGAAGATTAGTCAGCAACTGTTTTTATTTTTTAAACTATCGACATGTGGACGAGAATAAAACAAAACAACAAAAGCAATCGGAGACAGCTGAGTGGCCTTGCCACCGATGTAGAGGGTTACGCACTTTCACTTTTGGATGTGTTCAGACAGCAGATTAGGTTAGTAGGGGTGGATGATGATTCAGCGCCTAAGATGATAAGTAAAGAATCGATTTTTTTTCCCTCCTCGTCTTTAACTCTCTTTAACAGTGGTTAGTACACAAATAAAGAATCTGAAGAATTTAATTACGGCCACAGTATTCAATCACCCCTTGAGAGCTTCATTTTTGTTTATAGCCGACTCCAGCTGGGGTATCCAGAACACTAAATAATCTATCATTCTGGCCTTAGAACCCGATCGATTGGGGTAGGCTCTCTTTTCTATGAGTCTCTAGAATTTTACGACCTGCATTCTCTCGTTTGCAAGATTATGGTTCCTCAGTTATTCCGCGTTTCTACCTCGCCTTCTGTCCTCCTCTTCCGTTTCGTTTGAGAAGTTGACGAATTTCCATACGATTACAGAAGCCCTTGAGGAGAGTTTCCTACTGTGACCATATCACAGCATTTCTTGGTTCTATTTTAAGACGGCTCAGACTCGAGACGATGAAATGAGATTATGAGGCGCGTCCAGTCATTTCATATCTTTCGTTGCCCTCATGTCTGGGAAGCGAAATGAGCGCTCATATCGCCTGTTTACAGGGTATTCCTGTTTAAGTTCAACAGAAACTTGAATTTCTTGTGGAAGACCATGAGGAATATAAGTTTAAGTCAATTCTGTCCTTGAGCAACTGATAAATTTTTATTGAATTTTATCAGACAGACGTCACTCATGTCGACTTTAAAATGTCCTTTACTGCCTCAGAAAAAAGGCTCAGTTACAGAGAAGGAGTTGGCAGCATCACTAGGCAATTCGGCCATTTCTCGATGTGTTGTTATGGTCGGAACCCACAGCAGAGTATCAGGCTTTTCCTTAAGAGATCCGAGAGCTTTGATTTAGTATGTAGTTGAGTCCAGTGCCTTCGAATCAGTCTGACTGTTAGAAAATATAGAAATAGTCTTGCCACTAAAGCGTAAGATCATTCTTTCATATCGGTGGAGAGTATGGAGTGCCTGTACCAGAACCTTTGGGATGAAGTTGGGCCTAAGACCGCAAATTACCTTGTGGATGTACACTGTTGTAATAATATAGCTGGCGCGACAGCTCGGGATGAGCCAAGGCCTACACTGTTGTAGTAAGAACAATTTTGACTTACGGGTCCTTGATCTGGTGGCCCGCACTGTGTAAAGGTTATAACATCGTTAAACTAAACAGAATCCAGAGAGCTTCTAGCATAGGAATCACAGTTGCACTACGGCACTACGGTCCATCGAACGCGCGGTTATTATTTATCTACTACTTCTTGACCTTCAGACTCTGTCAATCTGGGTGCTGGTCGGCCAGGTCTCGAGACCTCTGTAGGTTTCATGAGGTTTTTCGTGCACTCAACAAAGACCTACATAGCTCCTTACGTCTCACTCATCTCCGACAGCCACACAGCCATCAAACTCCTTGTGGCGGCAACGTTCTCATCTAAGCTGATAGCGCAATGCAGAATCAAGGTTGCACGCCTAGGGAGACGATCTTCCCTATCCCTTGTATGGGTCCAAGTTCCCAGGCTGACTGACAAACTAGCCAGGCGAGGATTGACCCTGGACAGCTCATTTGCAAGAGAAGTTTTCGTCTCACTAGGAGCTGTCAAGGGAAGAATCAACCATTTTTCAGTAATGGAACAACCCTACCAGTTGCGCCATATCCGGACTTGATCAACAAACAACCACATGAAATCCAACGATGTTCTTAGCAGACCTGAACAGACATCGCGGGTATAATTTTCGTCTCTGGGGAACAGTAGTAACCCATGCAGCCAAGCTTGGTATCCCTTTAAACTCGCACAGCCGCAGTTGCAAGAACATAAATGAGAAGGAAACCATTGACCACATCCTTTGCAGATGCCCGGAACTTGCCAAAGCAAGACATCGTGCGTTGGGAAAACCCTTCTTCCACAATCTCAACGAACTATCGGAAAAAAAAATCTCAAACTCTCTCCATATTTACAAAGTTGGAAATTAAAACCAACAGCTCTGCCCGTCGACATTCAATACCACCCATCAAACGGTGCGATTCGACAGTAATTGAGAATTTCACTTTTGACTGAAATAACCGCGAATTGATGTCAACACTGATTATGCTCCTCCCCAGATTTTGGCATGCGAGTTTTTTTAAAGGCATACTCAAGGAATCCTAGTACCGGTAACGAAACGGACCCCATATCACATCAGTTTCAAACACAAACTATCAATAACTGGCAGACTTACAGTGATTTAGAGCGAAAAGAGATAAGAACCGATAAAACACATGGACAATAATTGATAAGAGGGAACCTTAAGTCAACACTGAACATTTTCAGTATAATCAGCAACTGGTTATGCCTCCTCTAGGTTTATTTTGTTGCCTTATCTATTTTACAAAATAACCAAGCTTATGCTGATTTTTTTACCACAGTAGTATCTTCGATAACAGCTGTACTCATCACCGGTTGTGCACCATGCAAAATTAATGAACCCATTGTTGCACACATGTCATCGTGTTACTCGCTACAATTGCAAGGGTTCTTCTTGCTAAACAGCTGCGCGTAGCACCGCTCCTTCAAATTCCCCTCTGATAACTTATCAAACAGATTATAAGCAAATTACACTAGACACCCTGCACCTGGCACTTGAAAAGTGACCAACTTTATTAATATCAAATGAAGGCTGTGAGGCGCTCACCGTTGTCGTCGAGGTCACGAAAGGCTGTACAACATGCAAGGTGCCAAATACAAAGAAGGAAAAACTACCCCCCAACCCCCGACTATGGAATTTTCTTATGCATTTTTAAAGATTTTTAAATACGGTCATACTTTGTGTGAAACAATATCCCACGACAGGGATGACCAACCGCTTTAAGGTTATTTTCGTCGAAGAAAACTATCAACTCATCATAATTACGCCACAAATTCTACTCAATTACTTCCATTCCACACAAGTGCTATGAAATCTGATTCGACGTCAAGACATATGGATTTCATACACCCCCAATCTACCCCCTGTTTGGATGTTGCTTCATTAGACATGCACTAGGCATAGCCAATAACTACAAGATGATGGGAACACTCTAGATAAAAAAAAAAATGTTTTCATTGTCTGATAACAATAAAGCGAGACCGCTACAGACTGATACATTGGTAGCTAATTGGTACTAAATGCAATAGACAGTGCGAGAAGTTGAACGCCCATTTCACGACTTATTTTTGTCACGAAAAACGCAAAAAAAAATATGTCGAAAGCAGTTTAAATTTAAGGATAGATAAACACCGAACTACTCACCGTTTGTATTGGCTCAACAGACTCCTTACTGTGTATTGTCCAAAGCAATGAGATCATGAAGAGGAAGTTGTAAAAGAGGAAGGCGCCATGACCCCATGTACCGAGCAACGAGTTCGAAATGAATATGAAATGCACAAATGCCACCATCTGCAATGGAATCAAAAGGTTAAATTAATCTAGGCTACGATTGCGAATTATATAAGTTGAACTGCAAGTTTTTACGAACCTTAACTCGGACGATTGGAGAGGACATGATTTCGTTCAAGTCAGTCATCTTGGGCCGATGTAGAATAGTTTTTGTTGCGTGAAATTTTTACTGACTAGGCGTGAGATTACACCACTTTCTTTATTTGGCCGGGGTTAAATAGTTTTGTATTTTTCGTTCACTGGTTTCTGACGTAGTAGCACTAATTCGCATACACAAAACTTGTATTCCGCACTCGAAGGTTTTGATTCCTGTTCTCGTGAGTTCCGTTGAAGCACTTGTTGGTCTTCCTGCGATACTACTTCTATGGGCACCGCAATGGCGTAATCAGAATAATAAATAGAGCCAAAAAAGAGACAGAGCGAGTGATAGTGCGTGGGGAGAAAGAGAGGAAGAGATTATTTGACATTTTCGTCATGTTTTGGGGGATGTTTTGTTTCGGTTTCGTGGTGAGTTCATACCTAGTGCAGGTATGGTTTAGAGAACTTTTATTGATTTCATATTGTTTTGCTCATAAGAATCATTGGGTGTAATTTTTTCACTGGTTCAGCAGATGCGAATGAAACTAAACTTTGCCAAAAATCGATCAGTTAATCAATCTCTTGAGTATCACGTATAACATCTTTTCTGCGCACTTTTACAACTTTTGGTCAACAATATATCCTTATCAGAACGGTTTTATGACCAAAAACGATACCTATCATCTCTTTGACGATTTCAAGGCCGCTTTAGAGCTATGTTCAGTTTCGTTATACCTACTAAACTCGTCCGCCTTTGCAGGATTGCGGTTGAGAATTTACGCTGTTCTATCGAGGTCGGTTGAAACCTCACCGAGACTTTTGGTGTTGAAAAGGAATTATTACTTAAGTCCTTGAACGCATTGTTTGAAACTCACAAGCCAATATGAAGGACTTCGGCACATATTGGTGGTAATGTACCTTCGACTCGAACCCCAGTGCCTGGAGAGGCTAGAAGAAGGAGAAACATGCTAGGGGAAGAATAGTCTAAGAGGAAAATGAATAGACTAAGAGAAGATTGCTAATTCCATACAAACTAAGCAAAATGCTTCAAAACTAATGAGAGTGAACCCTGTCTAAGGTTTAGATAAGGAACTTAATCTTTCTTTTCAATACCGTTCCAATCAAGTAGTCCAAAGCTCTTAGGCCTTCAATTTCCTATTCCACCGAACTTGGTTTAAAGGACTTCGCAAATGATTTCATGTACACCCTATTCGTGAAAAATTTTACTCTACATTCCATACTGTAGACGTAACGTGGTAAAATACTGATAACAACGTAACGAATTGTCACACCTTCCACCAGTTGAATGTGCTGAGAACAGTCTTTCTATTTTCCTTTCCCATAACAAAATTCAAAATTTTGCAATGACAAGTTCTTTACAAACCAAATTGGAGAAGGTTCATATTACACAGTCAATGCTGGATAATCTCGACTACGATACAGGCACTGAGAACAAGAACACGGTAAATATAAGCACAACAGCTGCCAGGAATCATGAAAACTCTTATACCTAATCCGTGCTATCTTGAAAAGTAATCGCATTTTCCTATTCCATATAGATGACCCCAACCCCAACCAATGGCAGCGATCCTTTGGATATTTTTGTCTTTTCTAATTCAGACTTGGAGGCAGCCTCATACTACCTTGCGAAATCATTGGAAAATCCATTGAACCCCGACGCCATAAAATGTTCATTTGTTCAAGAGTCATGTGTGGAGAAGTTCTGTGGAAAGTTAAAATCAAAACTTAAGCCATATTCACAAGAAGCACTGAAGAACAAAAGCCTTTCGAACGCTTTAACTCGGTCTTTGGAAATCATCGCCAAATTGAATGCCAAAACAATTCGCCCCGATACAGAGAAAACTCATGCAGCCACACTTGTGTACGACGTTGCTCAAGAGAACTTTACCGCGGCTGGACCATCGCCAGTTGTCACTTTGTATACTTTTCGCACGGTCAAAGAAGCAATAGCGCTCAGCAAGAAAGAGAGTATTGTCAAGAGTGCCACAATTTGGTGTGAAAACCATGCTACGGCTTATGAGGTGATTACCTCAACTGGACTGAATGATTACTATTTGAATTGTTGCAATGTCTCGTGGGCTTGTATGAAAGATTACATTGCCAAAAAGCAACCGTATGCGCTGATAAACGGATCTTATCACTATGAAACGCTAAATGATGGAGGATCACAGAAGAACGTTGTGTTCCCCATTGGAACTAGTTTTGCCAACTGAGAGTGGACGACGACGCTCCGCTGTTTTGTGAAGACCTATTGCATTTATTGTGAAACTAAAGAATTTATTTTTTATATTTTATACACTTCTTTAAGAAAATGGTAACAATAAATAAATTTAAATGCAACCAATAGAATGTCTGTGAAAGAGTCCAAGAGGAGATTGAACAATGAGGAGGGTTTCACGTCCAGGGTACGAAGAAGAATTTTTTAAATGGAATCAACGAAGGCGTCTACAGTAACTGAAATCGAACTACTTAGGTTAGATAAAATTGGCAAGGGGAGAGAGAATCCTTTGCGCCATACTCTGGTCAGTATAAACATATTGTGATGCCCATTGGAAGACAAATTATGTACTAAACACCTGATATGGGCTGCATTGACATACTTATGTGGATTTGAAGCTCAGGCTTATTGGTGCTTGTGCATGACGAAGAAGACCGAGTACTGTTGAAGACCATTGTAAATTAAAGAAGGATTGTCGGATAAACGTGTGGCGTGTTAAGATCCTTACCAGGTCATTTGGAATCGAACAAGTAGTGGAAGACTTTGACTTCCACGCACCACCATCGAAGAAGTATGACGGGATGGGCTTGGAAAAAAAAGGACGGAAATGATCACACTTGCCACTGTGGCACAAGATCAGATTGAATGCTGTGTTGGAGCTGTTTCGTTATTTGTTCCATATTTCTTCAGTTCTCGCTTAAATGGTATATTTCTCTCAATCAATAATGTTGTCTGCTATCTTTTTTTGCCAGATAGACCCAGCACGAATGTGACAAAGTTTTTAGAGAAGCACTCGTTTGCTCTGCCTCGTGAAGAGTCATGCGATCCGTTCTGATTGTTGGAAATCGAAGAATGCTAATCGAATCCATAAAAGACATTTAGGAGCTTAGCGTGACGCTTACGCATTTCTTGGGTTCTCTTATTGTTTAAGAGTTTGATGAACTTCTGAGCTTGCTGAAGTTCTTAAAGGTGTTGCATTTTAAAACATTTTTTTGTGCTCTCATCAGTAAGCTCTAACTCTATGTAACTGGCCGATAAGTTACAGAAGGGAAATACACCCATGTATGAGTTCAGATTATTATCTGGCAATCGCATCAGGCAATCTCGTTGTCTTCAATGTCCCTGTGTCTGAGAACGTCATAGATGGTGAATATACTACGGTAAGCTCTACATTAAAGACTAAACACATTCACTGACCCAATTAAGTTCAAGGTTCCTGCTACGCGCTAAAAAAGTCGGAGTTTTGAAAAATCTTTATCACTATCATGAGTGGTCTGTTCTCTTAACATTGGTTCAGAAATCTGTCCGGAGGCCGAATTACCAAACTCGTTAACGAAATGTGAGGATATGGCATTACCGCTTCCAATGAGGTTAATCTATCATTTCATCACGAGTTCCACTCACTCACTCGTTATCGATTTTGGTAGCTCGGGCCCTGGTTTTCATTTTCAAAAGATACTACGAATTCTGTAGGATGACTTCTCTTACCAAAGCACTGAGAACAATATTTTATCCAATTTAGTTGGTTTTTTTTACTTTCAAGCTACCCTGTACCTATAAAGCACTAAACATTTACTGAACTCCACCTTTGTGCATACATAATCGATGTGTCGTTGATGATTAATTTAGGAACTGGCCCTTATTCAATTGAATTCCAAAAATAGACCATGAAATTCAAATTAGAACATGTAACGCTTTTTATTAAAAATAAAAACGTAACTTAAACTCGCTTCTATCGGCTTTCATTACGTTTTTGACTTTACCTACGGTCGTATCTTTCGCAACCACCTCCACCCCCACCAAATGGAAACAGAAGGTTGGATAGGTATCCAAAAACATGGAAAACCCCCCGACTGTGACGATTCCCAACAGCTGATTCTGACAGCTTAGTGTTTTTCTCCCCATCTCGTGAGGTGGACGGTACGTTGAGTTCCAACTGAAAGTAATTAGAATCACAACTGGAACTAGAGAAACAACATTTAAGGAACCATAACAACGCTATCATCACAATTCACAACGATTGCATTGCTAATTTGAGGAGAGACCAGTGGCCATCTGTTCTTGGGAAAACACCAAAACCATCTCCACTGCCCGTGACATAAGCAGCTATATTTCGCAACCTATCCAAGCATTTGCGACGTGTCTCATAGAAAGTTGTTTTTATTTATCTTGTTAATCTAAGTGCATAAACGGAAGTGATACCAGGTATTGACTGACTGCATTAATGGTGCTGGTGGTGCTGTACTAGATAATTTCTGCAATAATGACCGACAGTGGCAGTGAGGTGGAAATTCATGATCCCACATCAAGTGGGATCAGTAAACGATTGCATTTGGAGGAGAATGACACATTTGAGGGAACAATGACTGACGATAGCTGCGATGATACGCCTCTAATTCATGGAAATGTTGGTAAGCCAGACACAGTGATGACCTTTAAATAAACTTATTTTATTAGGGAGGAGGATGCGTATGTATATCTGTTCAGTTCACACTCGACTACCCACAACGCAGTTTAAAGTGCTTTAATGACAAATTGTTGCGGTTAAAGATAACAATTAAAGCTTACTCGTGTTCGTATACAAATAATTACACTGGCGGCTAAACACGAATCGGTTAAGAATGAAGAGGAACTTTCGTGCCGGGGAGTTTAAGGAATTGGTCTCGTTTCAACATTTCAAACGGGTGCTGATAAGCCAGTTGTTCCACAGCGTATGGCGGACCGTTGTCTGATTACTTCAGAAATTTCTTGTGAGCGGTTTGCTGATCATTATTGACGAACGCTTAACACAACTTTGAGGATTTTATGGCAATTTTGAACTTAATTACCGTCACCGTGAGTGATATCGATTCTCAGCCCTAAGAGAAGGAGTGTTACACGATACGTTGACCTGCTGAGATTTATTTCTGACTGTTTAAAAACAGTTGGAATAGTTTTCTAATAACATTGGGGTGAGCGTCAGATAACGACATGGTCTCACTGCCTCTCACAAGGTTCATTAAATTTGCAATTAAGAGAACAAAACAAACTTAATTGCTTATTACTCACAGAGAATTACATTTTAAAGATCTTCGGCGGGCTCACATGTCTGTTTCGTCTCATTGTAATTTTAACGAAGCGAAGATAATTTACGTTGCAAAAATTTCGCTATCCATTCTGATAAGTCATAAATCTTTAAAAAGAAACAAACGAACGCCCTGCTAAGCGTTTTTAAAACGATTCACTGATGGCGACATCACACTGATAAGCATACATATGCAAGATCGACGGTTTGTCCGTTAAACAGCAAAGTATGTACCTGTTGTGAACGAGGACGCACTTGGATGATTGCCAAATACACCATCATCTTCATTTTCAATGACCCGCTTATCCACTGTGATGGTCGCGGGGTTACGGTGCTTAAGTGGATTCTCCACATCTCCCGATCTTCCACCATCGGTTCTAAATCATCAGGAGCTAGCCCCACATAGGTAGAGGTGAGATTTCGGACCTGGTCCAGCCATCTCATCCTAGGCCTACCTAGGGGACGCTTACCCGATGGCACTGATTCCACGTCTTGGAAGCCGAGTTGGGGACATGCGTTGAACGTGTCCAAACCATCGAAGTATGGACCTTTCCGCTTGAAGAAGTAGCTGCTCAACATTGCGTATTCTGGTGTTCCTAACTCGATCTCGACGAGTTACCCAAGCAATACAACGAAAAAATCTCATTTGGCAGCTTCTATTCCCGATCTTATTCTTTCGGTCATTACCCAAACCTCATGACCATAGGTGAGGGTAGGAACAAATACTGAATTAAAGACCGATAGCTTAGCTCCTATGCCAAGCTCAGTCCTCCTGATAACAGATTGACCAAGCTGTCTCAAAATTGTTTCAACCTGACCAATCATACAGGATAACTCCTTCTATCACTCGTGAATTAGCCCCCGAGATACTTGAACTTCTCCACCTTTGATTTGTTTACGTCCCAGCTTCAACACAGACGGCTACGAACCTATCTAGTGCGCGCTGAAGTTCAGCCCGTGTGGACGTAAAGATGACCAAGTCATCACCGAAAACCAGATGACTTATACTTAAGTCTCCCAATTCGAAATGCACCTCGCCGCGGCTGCGCTGTAACTTAACAAACACAGCTCTTACAGTTTGTGTATACGTATAGAGATTGAATGGCCCTTAGAAGAGGACCGTCAATCCCATACTCTTGGAATACACTCCAGAGTTTACCTCGAGGGACCCGATCATATGCTTTCTCTAAATCCACAAGCCTTCTCAAGAACCATTCTGAGAGTGAATAGCTGGTCGGTTGTGCTTTTACCTGGACGAAAGCCGCACTGCTCATCACCCAAGCTCGACGATGGCAAATACAATTCACTTTTATTTGCATGTCGAACTGGAGTGGTTTACTAAGATACAATACATCCTCCAGTTCAAGATGGTTTTCAAGATATGAGCGCTGGTGTGAGGACACTCAGCGCCGGTGTATACTGCTTATACTTATTTAACCCTATGTCCCTTTGTGAGTCTTGGGTCCTCCAACACGTGATCCTTGCAGAAATATCGAAGCTCTCTTCAGTACACTTCTAACTCGTTCGACGCCAAGTTATTTGAGGGTGTCCTACTCTGTTTCCGCTTTGTGTTATACGTAGAGTATAGTTTCCCCTTATACCTTCTCCTGTCTGTACTTTGGTGGCACTGAACCACGGCAACCACTTTATTCGGGTGCATATCACTGGTAAATACAAAGCCGTAGACCATGTGCAAGCTCTTTAATGGTTCTGTAGACGTCCTAATTATCGCATTGGCTTGGTGCTTGGGATTGTTTATCTCTCATCGTGATGCGATTCGATTTTCCCTGCTTCTCGAGTTGTTGCAAAGCGAACTTTCATTTGTTTTCATTCGTCAATAGTTCTCATCTGAATGCCATGCGGTATAAGTTCTCTACGATCGATCGATAATTCTTCCAGCGCTAGATATGAACAC
Organism: Matsumyia berberina; assembly: GCA_917880715.2. NCBI lineage: Eukaryota > Metazoa > Arthropoda > Insecta > Diptera > Syrphidae > Matsumyia > Matsumyia berberina. The sequence continues at coordinate 130,022,001 of OU862871.1, read as the reverse complement.
ATTTTTGCAGCAGACCAATGGTTTTAGATGGTGGGAAGCATTAAGCTGCTGATTACCTCTACTCCTTGTGAAAGGTAACCCTTAATTGTTCCTGCACGGGGTGCATTCGTTTGTTTTCATGAGATCTTCGAACTACAGCAGTACATAGTTGCACAGTATCAAAAGCTGGTGATCTCGTGACATGTTCATGTCGGCTCTTCGTCTGCTTCGGACGTAAATGACACTCCTCAAATGAAGACTGATGGCAAAATGATCAATTTGATTGGAGCTCGCTTGTCTGTCAGTTGTTTTGGGCCTAAACATCACCTGTAACAAGGCGATTGGAGTTGGGGAAATCCACAAAACATTCGCCGGTGACTTCTCAGTTGCCTAGTCTGTCGTTCTTCATAAAGTGTTTGGGCCCTTCGTGACACTCAAGGCATTCACTATGACGAAGTATCCGATAAGTGCTATGTTGAAGGCGGCTAGCCGTAGAATGAATCCTTTTTGTCATTAGACGAGCGCTTCATAGGGGTGTAACATTGTATAACGTTGATACAGAAGTCGTACTCTAGTCCTAAACGTTGTTATTAAATCCTATCTTCATGATTTATATTTTCTGGATCTGACTCACGCCGGAGATCTTCAAGGAAATTGGAAAGTGGAAGATTTATTTACAGTCTTATCCCTACAGCTTCTGTAGTATGTGGAGAGATGGTGATTGGTCTCTGATTGGCTAAAACCATGTTTTGATCGCTGCACTTCTGCAGATATGTGTGTGTCTATATACCTACGCTAGTCATACTTGGGTGGGTGGATGAGGTGGCTGTCTGCGATACCACATGGATCTATACCCTGAAAAGCGTCGCTCACTTTATTGAAACCATTTGGAGTTCTTGATGAAACTGAGGATACTTTTGACGTCAGTATGCGATAGTTCGCCGAAGTTGTCGAAGTAATAGGCTCCCTGATAGAGCTTTTTTTTGGGGTAGGTCAGGACAAGTGCAGAGGAAATGGAGGATCATTTCTTCTTCCTCTTCGTCCCTGCAGAAGTCATTTGAGAAGAGGCCCATCCTTCTGGCATGAACGCGAATAGGACAGTGGCCAGTGAGACTATCAATAACCGTGCTAATAGTGACCAATTGACCAAGATCCAACTTTTAGATGGAGTGAGATTTAGCATAGGCCAGATCTCCCTGGAGGTACGGCACGTGATACCATTCCTCCATCTTTGGTTTCTCTTACTGATCGTATCATACTCTAAGAGTGGAATACCCAGGTTCCTTCGTTCCAGAAGGATGTCTAGGGTGGTACCACGTTTGGCGAGTTCATCAGCTTTATAGTTCCCTGGAATGTCCCTATGACCGGTTAGCCAGTATAAATAAATGTTAAAATGTTCTGCCATCTCCATGAGAGATAAGCGACAGTCTGTAGTAGCTTTTGATGTACATTTTACCCATTACAGGGATTTTATAGCAGCCTGGCTATCGGTAAAAATTGTAATATCCCTGAAAGATATCACATTGTGCCTAAGCCAGGATAAGGCTTCGTTCATCGCCATTATTTCCGCCTGAAAAACGCTACAGTGGTCAGGTAGACGAAAGGGCACGCTCGGGTTAAGCATATCGGAGAAAACACCACCTCCCACTCCGTTTTCGATTTTGGAACCGTCGGTGTAGAGGTAAACAGAATGGTCGACTCTGCCGTCACCGCTCTCCCACTCCTCTCGGGTAGGAATGGGAGTCCGGAAGTTGAAGTTGAAATTCAACTTGGATGGTGTGTAGGCGGTCTTTTCCGGAATGAAAGCTAGGGGATCTAAGATCGATGAGTGGCCAATATGGTTGTTTGACCATTGGGAGGAGAACTTAGAACTTTGTTTTTCCTGGCCTTGTCTGATCTAGCAGTTAGCAACAGAATCGCCCTGCCAGGGCAGACTAGCTCGTTACAACTTGACGTATATTTTGTTAAGTGACTTGTGTCGCTTCGTTTGGATCAAAGGTGCTGAAGCTATGCTGGAACATCTTAAGCTCCCTCCCTACCAATTCTCAATGTTAATCATCGAAGCTGGTTTTTAACGAGTGAAGACGGAAGTAGCAGTAGCAGTTAATTATTAATTATCATTAATATCGCCCCGTCTGTCCTCAATAGGCAGTGATACTGGTCTATTGACGTAGAAGATCCGTGTACTGTCTTCCAATCGGTACCAGTCACATGCATGAATCAATATTACTCTTTTCTCATTGTAATAAAACGGCAGCTACCACAGCATCGCACACATTTTCTGGTGTGTTACTCCGAGATTGTGAAATGTGTCACACTAAGCTGTGGGAACGAGAATGGTCTTTTATCTTACAGCGCGCGACAACGTTCGAAATAAACTGCCTTTTGCATTGTAATCGTAACCCTAATCAGTTTCTAGCACTACGTCGCTAATTAATGCAATAAACACAAAGCAAAAATTAATGTAAAGATCGGGGATCTTGAAAACCTTCACCGGGCTTTCATTCACATTTCGCGATCGTTTGGAGTTACATCTACAGAATGGGACCAGAAGCGAATGGATTAGCACCGCATAACAGTGCCGTTGAAGGTTTTCAAGTTCAAACATCATAAACTGCCACACTTACGTTTGTTTCTTTTTCTTTACAGAGGATGGTGAGTTCCCGAAGGCGCGTCACATCTTTGGCTTCATGGGCTTCCTTGGATTCGCTGTTGTGTATGCAATGCGGGTTAATTTGTCAGTTGCGATAGTTGCAATGGTCAATCAAACAGCGATTCCTCATACGAACATCACGGTGAAAGACGACACATGTCCGGAACACTCGTGGAGGAATCAAACGCAGCCCGTGGCTGAGGGTGAATTTGTATGGGACGAAGCGACGCAGGGAATAGTGCTGGGCTCCTTCTTCTACGGGTACATTTTGACACAAGTTCCTGGCGGTCGAATGGCCGAAATTATTGGAGGAAAACTAATCTACGGTGTAGGAGTGCTCATTACGGCTGTGTTCACTTTGCTAACACCGTTCGCGGCGAGATTGAATTTACCAGCTCTGGTGCTGGTGCGAATTCTCGAGGGAATGGGTGAAGGCGTTACATACCCAGCGATGCATGCAATGTTGGCACATTGGATTCCGCCAATGGAAAGGAATAAATTTGCTGCCATCGTGTATGCGGGGTCTAACATCGGAACCGTTATATCGCTCCCACTGGCTGGGTGGTTGTGTTCTTTAGAGTTCCTAGGCGGATGGCCGCTGGCTTTTTACATTTTCGGTGTTATTGGCATTATTTGGTTTGGCTTCTGGATGTGGCTGGTTTACGATAGACCCAGCACTCATCCACGGATCTCCTATAAGGAGCGCAACTACATTGAACGTGCTGTACGACCGCGGCAGAACGGCGAAGTGCTGGCAGACGATGGACAGGGCGCTGAGGATATCCCGTGGAGGTCAATTCTGACTTCAGTTCCTCTTTGGGCCATTTTGATCACACAATGTGGACAGAGTTGGGCTTTTTACACCCAACTTACCGAGTTTCCGACTTACATGGACCAAATTCTTCACTTCGACATCGAATCGAACGCGGCGTTAAATGCGATTCCATATCTCACGGCGTGGATTGTGGGTATTCTCTGTTCGATGATGGCAGACTGGATGCTCAAGAAAAACTACATCAGCTTGCTGAATTCCTATAAACTCTGGAACTCGGTGGCATCGATAATTCCATCGATTGGCCTGATAGGCGTTGCCTATGTTGGTTGCAATTGGGTGTGGGTGATGTTTATGCTTGCTGTTGTCGGTGCGTTCCAAGGAGCAGTGTATGCGGGTAACCAAATGAATCATATCGCCCTGAGTCCAAAGTTCGCCGGCACAATGTACGGGTTGACAAATTCCACGGCGAATATTTGCGGTTTCATGGCACCCTATGTCATTGGTTTGATAATAAACGGCCGTGAGACAGTGGCGCAGTGGAGGATTGTATTCTACATGGCGGCTGCCCTTAATATTGGTGGAAATTTCTTTTATTTACTATTCGCCAGCACCGAGGAGCAAAAGTGGTCGCTCAATCGAAGAAGAAGAATCCGGACCGACTGAGAATTAGAGTTGTCTTCCACACTGACGTAAGATATTTGAATTTATTTAATTTTTGTGTAGAATTTAGAATTGCAATTGAATATGTGATAATCCCCATTCCAACGGTGTCAATTGTTGAATGAGTTGTTTTAGAGATATAGAAAGAGGAAGGGACGTCATATGAGAGATGTCTGTGTAAAGAGTTTTGATATTCGAGGTGACGCTGATTCGATGTGAAGTGTTGGTATTTTTAGTTTATGAAGATATAGCCTTGCTACCAGATGTAGGCTTTCCACTTCTTTATTACCGCTAATTCAGTATTAGTTGAGAGGCAGTGGTTAATTTTAGTTTGAATCTTGAGTATCAATTTCTGACAACCGTCTGTTAGCAAAGACCTGTGTTTCCTTCGGCTTTAAGGAATCGTTGATTCAAGTACTTAGCTCAATGACAACGTTCTATTTATTTATTTGGTTTACCATACAGTGTCTTCCATTTACTGGCTCCTTAGGCCTATGTTGTTTTTGTTGACCAAAGACTTCTCCGTCAGGTACAGGCGAGGCATCTTGCTGGTGGCATATGCTATCATTGAGATAGTGTTGACCGTGGTCCCTTAATCCAGTTTGAAGAGCTCCTTCTATGTGGCGGCCTTAAGCCTTTTTTGAACATGATAGAGGAACACCGAACATTTTTCGCGGCACCTCCTCTCGTCGGGGAATGACAAGCCTTCGAGAGTATAATCTGTCATGAAAGAGCTTCTCAATTCGCCGTTCGGAGTCGGCAATAAATTGTAGGTCCCTTCCATTCGTGCAAACAATACAACACGCACAACATGAATAGTTGCGAGAAGCTAGGCCTTGGCTCATTCCGAGCTGTCGCTCTAGAGGTTGAATAGCTTGTGTAGTTAAGTAAAAAGTCACTGGACTTAAACGTATGGTTTTTACAAAATAAATACACTTCCATCACAGCTACTCGCGGTGAGAACGCTGTATTCAGCAAATTCAAGACTGTATTCTACTTCGTTCTACTAATCACTGATTATGTGTTTACAAAGTGTCTGTTTGGTGATCATTGCTTGTCATGAATGCGATGAGAAGTTGAGTTACCAGTCTTCAACTTCTTCGCCCCCTTGGTTATGATGAAATCTTCAAATCTGCTCCTCTTGCTGTGGAAACTTTTCCCTTCTCTTCTCGTTTTGTCCAAAATAATCTTGGCTTGGTCAAATTTGAACCTGTTCCTGGAGCTTATCAGATCAGGGGCTATTCTCAATATATGTGTAATTTACGTTTTGCATTGGCCAAGATATCATTGATTGGTTACTATACTTATGGGCTCTCGAACCGTGGAAGATTCTCCTTGGGACACCCCCAGTCTTCCATCCTTTTCGATCCTAAGTGGGATACTTTCTGACATCCGCAGTCTTAGGTTCCGTCTCCCTCGTCGTCTCAAACTCTAGGGCTCGGACTTAAAATCCGCTTTTCTGGCGTTCGCGGACCCTTGGTTTTTGTAAGCTAGATTTAAAGATTTTTTTAGCAAGAGCATTGCTGTCTATTTATTCATATGGTCGAGATAACGTGGTCGACATGTTTTCCATCCCTTTTAACTACATCAATGACTTGATACAGTTCATAAAGGACGTGTCTTATTTTTAACACCTTTTTCTATGCTTGTAGGGGTTCTGTTCGAACTCTACTGTTCTCTCACCAAGTCTTGTGAAACCAGCAGTTTTACTCCTAGATAACGATTATGAGCAAATTATGATTGTCTGTACTTCCAGTCTTCCATAGTTGTCAGGCTTCTATTGAATCTCTCTCAGAGGAGACTACTTTAAAGGAAAGACTTTTACGTAATGTTATCAAAAGCAGACTTATTCGCTCGACTTTAGGTCCAATTGAGGTTAGGTGAAGTTTTATGCAAAAGTTCAGGGTCTATTGGTCCACTGTGTTACCCTTTCTAACAATGCTAAACTTTAGATGATTGTTCCTCGGTCGATCTAGCTTGTACTCTCTACAAAATGGTGCATGACTTTCGCTTTTTGAAGGCGGCGATTCTGGAGACATTCACACTACATTCGCACAGTAGGTACTCTGTATTCTGTACTTAGGGTCCTAAATGCGCACGGCGACCTATGAGGTCGATTGTAGTGGCCCATATGGTTTAACCAGGGGTTATGTTGAGGCTATTGATAAACCTCAATATAGCCTTATGCTAGGTACACACGAGGTAACCGTCGAAGCAACGTTTGGCAGCAACGTGTTTTGTTTGTTCACTACACACGTGGCGACTATCACCGCAACCTCTGTACTGTGTGTAGCTGTGGTACAGAAAAGACACAAGCTCAGTTCGGCAAGGGTAAAAGTGGAAAATGCATTTGGAATTTTGGTTCCGGCTAAATACTACCATCGCTCTTTCGCCCGAAAAAGCTAGCAAAGTAGTATTAAGTTGTTGCTACTTGCACAATTTCATAAAAAAAGAAAATGGTTCCGCTCACAATGGCTCAGGAGAAAATCCACTGCTAAATTTGGAGCCAACTTTGGGTAGGAATTCACCATCTGAGGCGAAAACAGTACGAAACAATTTATGTGAAGCCATCTATGCCTTAGAAGGTTTAACATAATTTTCGTTATTTGGAATTGCCATTTTTCTTTTTTTTAACTTAATTTTCATTTCATTTCATTTCATTTCATTAGGTTCGATTTTCCAAATTTCCGCTGAGTTGACCGTGGTCAGCGTCAAGTGGAGTAATGTTTTCCTTGCTGCTCTTGGACATACGCACAGAATACTCTTTCTGTTCTCCACAGAGCCGGCAAATATCAAACTGTAGGTATTTGACGCTCTTCGTTTCAACAGCTACAGTGCCCATTTTGTCTGTAGCGCACTGCCTTGTCATGTCTTTGTCATAAACTATGGAATATAATGCAGTCGCCTCTGGCTGACCACGAAGTGGTTATTTTTTCCCTTACTTTGTGGGCCACGTTACCCTCAAGCGCATCAATAACTATGTCTTCTTATGTATGAACAATTTCTCTTGCTGAAACAAATCTTTTTCGTGGCATTTTACTTGCTTTTTTGTTGAGGTATCACTATATCCAGTTCCCGTCTAGGTGAAGTTTGAATAGGCACTTGCCCATGGCTCATTGAGCGCTGTTTCGTCCTGTTTTGTTATCACGTCTCGTGGGCTTTGACCTAAAACTAAATGCTTAGAAGGCTTCTTGTTCCTGAAGCGTGAAGTTGTCAATCCTAATTACGACCATTGAATATGTACCTGATGAATCACCAAACAGATAATTAATCTCAAAGTTCTTGAAATAGATTACAAAAAAAAAAAAAAAAACGCACCAATATAGCCACAGACCGTAGCTATAAAATTCACAAACTTCAAAGCTTACTCGCCTCATCTCGAAACTCGCATACAATGCTTTACATGGAATACCTCTCGTACATACTATCTTAGTCACTTAACAAAATACCAGACATCACGTTGTGTACTTATACGAAATTGTTTATGTTTTAAGAATTTTTAACAAATAAAATATATATTTTATATAGCGGAGCGAAGCAGCAGTGTTTTGATTACACATTACATCCGTAGGTAGTCCATAACGAAGGGCTTATCATCGGGACCGTATGGGGTAAGGGGCACATCATACGGCATAGGGAATGCCGGCACTCCATTCCTACTCTTGTGCATTGGAAATGTTTCCTCACCCGTCTACAATAAAATAAAGTGAAAAAACCACCTTTACAAGCGTCCGTGTGCTTCGCAACTTACCAAAAACTTGGGTAAAAATAAGACTCCCGCTTCGTAGTTAGCCACTCGAAGGCATGGTTCAATTTTTGAATTCTTGTTGAAAGCGCCCCATGCGGCTTTTGAAAGGTTCGCTGACGTCAAGACAAACCAGTAGATGCCCTCGTCCGACCAGCGTGTATACGACTTGATGTGTGGCATCGCCTGAGACCTGTGACGTGCTTTAGACTTCCACTGATGCAAATGTTCTTTAAGCCACGGCTGCTTGTCGTCAACATTTTTGCCGTATGGCAAGCACCCACCACCGAGTAAGTCATCATGACTGCTTTTCACGTTTCCATAGCTCGGGTAAATCATTTTGAAAGCAGGTATCCTTCGCAGTCCCAGAGGTTTGCAATCCTTACGAAGATTGTTGAGGAAATCACTTTGTATCCATGACTGAACGTTTGGTCCTAAGCTGCCGATTGAAGAACTTTGACAGACCACTGGACAGGTTTCACTTATAGGAGCTGAGTGTTTGGCGAGCAATTGGCCAAGCCGTGCATGTCCCCATGGATGACCTCGTTTGCCTTCCCGATGTCCACCTGGCACTGATGCGACTAGAAAGACACTAGAAGAAGTAAAATTAGATATTGTATGTATAAGGCAACCATAGAGAAGGAACAATATCCGCAGCAGAGCCCAACCCTTATGCTCCAGGTCAAAGAAGCCTTGCTTTCATCCACTAAGGGATTACGCTGCCTAAGAATCGTGCCGGCTGAAAATGCTGTTGTTCACCTCGATCTTTACCGCTCTCATATCGAAGCTTTAAACAACAATGTTCGAATTATACACCCGAATGGACTGCATGCTATTAGACCCAACGAAAGAATCAAAGTGCGAAAAAAAACTTACTTGACATCACTAAAATCTGTTTTCCTTATCCTCGCCATCCACGGTTGCAGCTTAGGAAGCTTGTATTCCACTAGATATAACATCAAATCTGTACGAAAACCTGTTGGACCCTCGCCTACCGCCGTATCCGCGCCTTCTGGTAGCGCTGGGAGTTTTGGACTAATCCACAAGCCTTGAGTACGATTATGCCAATCGTCTTCATACAAATTTGCTGTGGATATTACCACACGCATCGACCCATCTGTGTAAGCGAACAGCATCATTTTAGTGTGCGAAGTGGCAAATGGTGTTGGCATGTTCACCTTTATTGCCGTCACCTGAGGCTTATGTTGTGAAATAGTTTTGATTTCAGGACTCTCGTCACCATACAGTACAACCAGCGGCTTATCTCTGGAAATTTAAAAATTACTAAACAGACTTAGATCACCTCCTCGAACATACAAAATCCCAGCAAAGTAGTAATGTCCCAGCAACCAACCGATGTCAACCATGAAGTTTATTTGCATCGACATCTCGATCTCTCCTAGGCTCTCATCGAGGATTTCTGTGTCGGAAAATTTGTCAAGACATTTGCGAACACATACATAGCTTTGTGATACTTACCCTGCAATGTAATAGTTAACGGTTCGTTATGAGTTGGCTTTGAATCAGTGATAGCCGTAAGGAACATATTGTACGGTGCAGCTTTGGCCAGTTTCGCTGCTGCTTGCCCCTTTGGCAACACAACTGGAATGTAATCTTTAATGTCCTTGTTGATTTTGGGTTTTTTACTGAGGTTCGATCCATCTGCGACTGTGGCCGCGGCTTTGGAAGTACCTGCAACAGGTTGCGGACTACGACTTCTCCATGATTTTGAGTCGTCGCTCACTTTTTGTGATGGTTCCGTTTTTGAAGACCCCAAAACATATCCACCGCTACCACCAGCACCACCACCGTCGACAACTCTTGCAGCTATGACTGTTTTACTTGTAGTACCAGCGCAGTTTAATTTTGGAAATAATTTCTCCAATAATTTCAGTTGGAGTAGAATGACGTCCTTGGACATTAGTAGTTCATCCGGGATTTCATATTCTTTTGTAGCGTTATCAATCCCCTTCTCGTAAATATTATCAACTAAAACAAAGATATTGAAATCACTTAAAAGATTACCGTGCAATAATTTGAGCTTACGATGTGGATGAGAAAATTCACCAAAGTGAATTGGATTCTTGCGGTAGCAGTTCTCACCGTATTGACAAACTTTGACGGGCTCTTAGGGAATAAAATGATTAGAAGTTATTTAAAATGTTTGTTTTGTTTTGTACTTTTAGTAGCCATTGGAAAGGAATTTCAAAATAAATAAAACAGACGCCAAAATTCGCGAAACAAACAAATATTTCAACCGGACAAAACAAATACTTGACTGGTTCAGTCCACTTTATTCAAATTGACAGTTCAGTTGATAGAACAAGTTCCACACAGGGATGTCCTATTGGGCGTTTGATTAATAAAGCAAAGGCTGCATTCAAACACTGCGAATATAAATTCATTATTAAAATATTTAAAAAAAAGTGCTTTTTGTATATAGAAGGCAGCAAAGAGGATGCTATTATGTAGGGCCTTCAGCCTAAGGCGGTACTTAGTGACAGCTGTCCTCTTCAGTGTATCCAGTGTGCAGATTATCAGACGACTGAAACTACGGCTTTTGACCTTGGTATCATCGCCAATGCGATCTTGGTTGGCAAAGCAAAAGGCTTTTAAACCAGATCGCTGTATGCGTCATTTCCCTGTGCTATTTTCCAGGACATAGGGACGATCAATGCAACTACATAACACACGAGCCAATAAAAGAAGGGACAAGCCAGAACCTCTCTGGAAATAGTAAGGAAAACCATCTGCTCTTATAGAATTTATTAGGTTTCGCCTGAATACTGAAGTCAACCCTTCGTCGAGGCAGATCTGGTCTAATCTGGATATTAAAAGAACGGGTTGAAAGGCGATGCCTAGGGTCCAGAGTAGGAGCCCTCATGGGACATTACTTGATTGGTAAATTCACTTTAAAGATGAGTGTCCCTTCCAAGGATTTCTGCAGAAATGGGAGGACCAAAGAATAATCCACCTTCCGTACCTGTAACTGCATTAAACTTCAAAGAACGAGTTGTAGCGGGTGCACGGCTCTATTTTAGGGGCTCTGCTTGGTTCACCTTTCGTTAATACTTATAACTTGCATTGTACTATCAAAGCAATCTATGGTCTAAGATGAGTCGGCTTTTGGTATCATCAGCACTGGATATGTCATCTGATGCAATGACACCGAAACTTCAGCTGCTGTGCAAATTTAGAGTCGACCTTCCTTGACGACTGGTTCCGGGAGGAGTCTGCGCCTGGACTGAGCTGTAGTCGAATTTTCATGAATGAGTAAAAAACCAGTCATGGATCCAGTGCTGGTGTCTTCGAGGAAACCGACAGCACTAAACTTCATTATTCCTTACGTAAGTATGTCTCTGCTTTCCAGGGGTCAGCCTTTACTCAACCCTTTTACTAGTTCCGAAATAATTGAAAAATACCATAACTCTCTAAATACAGTCGCAAAGCTTAACTTCCAGAATCTTGTCTGGGTCCAAGATCGCATAGGGACCTCTGAGAATAGGTCGAATATTGCTAGACAAGGCTTAAAAGATGATGTGTCAGGAACTGAACCTGTGATGAACCTTTCCGCGTTCTCATTTAGGCCTTTTATTTATGATTGGGTTTCTTACCAACACAGTTATGTGTGTCAGGACTTTTCAGGATGCAGGCAGACTAAACGAATGCTCGCGGCCATCTGTAAGAAATCAGACACTATAGACAACTTATTGACATCTCAATGCTAAACATCTCAATGCGCAAGGCTTAAGCGATAATACTGTCAGCGACGTTTGTGAAGAGGGTGACTATACTTCGGATCATTTCCTTCGTAATTGTTTTGCCTTTTCTCGAATCAGGTGGCAGATCTTCGGTGCTGGTACTGTGAGCTCCTCATCATTGAAGCGCCTTCTCGGTTGTTCCCAGTTTCTTCTGTATGGAGGTAGGATCCTAGCCTGATTGGCGACTTGCTCAGGAGTTTGTTTGCCGAAGGAGGAGGACAAAACAAGTGGTTGTAGATATTTTTTTTAAATTTATTTATTCCAGCATTTTAAATTTTATTTATATACAATGTATGCAGTGAAGTTAAGAGTACAGCTGTTGATGTAAAGTTATCTATGGATTAATAATTTGTACATTTTGTGAATATGAAGTGTAATAACATGCTTCCATTTTATACGCTATTACAAATAGTATCTAGCTTTCTGTTTGGTTTTGTAAAATATATGTATCGCTAAAGTTAAAAGAGCTATAGTCTTAGTTAGTCAATAATCAAAACAATTGTTTACTCTTAAAAAAAAATACAAGAAATTACAAATATTTGATACGTTTATACAAAATAAGTTTAACGATTCACTAGAACTAAAAAAAATAATTAGTTTACTGTTTTAGGTAGAAAAGAAATTAGATTAAATGTCTACCAAACGCTACACTTGTTGGTAGGATTCATTGGTGATCCCAGTGGGCAAGTGTATGCACTGGCAAAGTCCACTGAGTTCGAGAGCGGCCCCAGGACTCTGATGAAACCGGGCGAATGCACCGACGAACGTATTTTCGTTAGAGCGTCTTCGGGACGCATCGAACCGCACCATATTTGTGCATAGTTCAGGAAAAATAATTGATCGTGCGTTAAATTGAGACCAGGAAGCGCGGACTCAGCTCCATGACGCTTAACCCATTTTCGGTATGCCTGTGGGTGAGAGAAATTCCCTTTGATTAACCACTCGAGACTTGAAATCACAATCCAAAAGGTGGTTTACCCTAAATGCCTGCTTAAGTCCACCATTGTCTGCAATGTTCTCGCCTTGTGTCATGCGGCCATTCATGTACATGCCAACTTCATCGATTTTATACTTGGAATATTGGTCAATGATGCATTGTGCTCGTTCACGGAATGCTTCGATGGTGGCATTGTTCCACCACTGCATCATGTTGCCGTCCTTATCGAATTGTCGACCTGGGGTTGGTTTGGAAATACTTTTGTGATTGAATGGGACTGAAGAGTGCTGGAATACTAACCTTTATCGTCGAATCCATGAGTGATTTCATGACCAATGACTACGCCGATACCTCCGTAGTTCAGGGATTTCGGGAAGTTTTGACTGTAGAAGAGTGGCTGAAGAATTCCGGCTGGGAAAACTGTAGAGGAGGCGGGTTTATAAAGTGTGTATTGGGAGGTGCTTTGTAAGACTTACCGATGTCGTTTTTATTTGGATTATAAAAGGCATTGACCACGGCAGGTTCCGTTGACCACTTGTCCTTATCGACAGGTTTACGAAGAAGTTGTAGATTTCGGTCAGAGTCCCATTTGAGGATATGCAATACGTTCTCCATGAAGTTGTCCGGGATGATTGTTAGCTGAAAACGGCAGAAGAAAATATGGTAAAGTGGAAGGAAAGGTCAAGACGGGACAGGTAGGAATCAATAGCATTCATGGTGAATTTCTCAAGTGGACTTAAGTGCTTGAATGAAAATCGACCACGACTCCTCAGAATAAAACGACGGATGACTCTTTCATTCCACAGGACATTTTTTTAAAATTACTTACATTCTCATATTCCTTCTCCAATTCAGTGCCATCTGTTAAAATCTCCGGATAACCAATCCTTTCGTTCATAGTATCCGCTTTCTCCTTGGCTACCGCTCTTGTTTCATCGTCCATCCAATGATTTTCTGCTAAAAGTTCATTGAAAGCCTCCCTTATCGTATGAATCATTTCCAGAGCAGTCTCTTTGCTGTCCTGATTGAAGTTATCCCTTATGAACAGCGCTCCGACGGCCATGCCCATTTTTTTATTGGTCCACTCAACACATTGGGACCATCGCACCCTCTCCGATTGTATGCCCAGTAAAATTTTACGGAACTCAACTCGCTCACGTTGGAATTCGTCAATCATGTGAGTCATGATTGACATGACCAACCGCCAGATCACATAGTTATGCACCACGCGCTTGTCCGCGTTAACCAGTATCTGACCCATTTCCACTAAGTACGGCATGGCATAGCTCACGATCTCCTCATTATCCTTCAGCATTATATCCTTGCCAAGTGATGTCTGCAGATAGTCGGTCCAATTAAGCTGTGGAATCTGATTTTGCAGTTCCTTCAAAGTTATTTTCTTGTAGATGGCGCTGGTGTCATGCCTATCTGCCTCCGGAAGGGATGCATTTGCTAAGAGTATCTCAAACTGAAGCACGTCTTCTAGTTCTTTACTTGCGGTCTCCGAATTTGCTCCCAATAGTATCGCTGTATTTGTCATGTATTTATGGTAGGCTTTCAGATCGTTTTCGCTGCTTGATTTTAGGTAATAGTCTCTGGATGGAAGGGCCAGGGGTAGTTGATCGACTTGTAGAATATGCACAGACGAGTTTTTGTCATCGGCACCCACATATAGTTCTATGAGAACTGGTTCATTGTATTCACCTCTTATCGTACCGATTAGGTATTCCATGGAGATATTTGGCGGAACCCAATTTTGCTCAATCACCGGCCAACCGCCGAGCGATTTGAGAACCTCTTTCAGCCTTCCCTCGCCGACTTTACGAATTTGTGCTGAAATTATACAAAAAGGTCAACTGATTGCTTTGTTGGGTAAGGTGAACTTAACACCAGGGAGCTATAGTAGACAGAATTGATTGGAATTTAACGGTAAGCAAATGAACGCATTTAAAGGTTGATGGGTTAATTAATATCTTAAATCAATCCTAAAAGTGAAGAAACTGCTAGCTCTGGCAGCTAAGAAGGAGACGACGAAATGTCAAAGCTGTCTCTGCGAAGAAATGCCTTGACCGGCGGTGGTGCAGGGGACAAACAGGAGACAGAGCAAGGAGGAGGTGTTGTTTTTAAAACGTAGACATGTAGGAGCATGGAGTCGGGCATAACTCATGGGCCAGAGAGCATCCATAAAGGATTTTCACACCTACCTGTGCGTCAAAGAAAAAATCTTTAGAGAAAAGGCTTCTACCAAGGACCAGTCACCTTAAATTTGATTGGAGAGCTCGGTGTAGCTCTGGATTAGACACAGAGCCTGTGGTATAACAATGGACTTCTTCTGGCCTAAGTGTGTCTGCATCCAGCTACTGTCTGTCACCTTAACCTAAGCTAATTCTGTTCTCCATTTCTTTATCTGTGGTCAAAGTTCATCGAGGCTCTATATCAACATTACAGACTGTTTATTTGAAAGTGAAAGTACAAAGGGCTAAGGTTGTTTTGTCGGCTGGTAGTGACCACTGTTTGTTAGGATTTCCAAGGAATCATCCAGATCGAGTACGTGGAAATTATTGAAGAAATTGAAGATGCCCAAGATTTGACTATAAAAAAAGGATTTTTTCACCAAGACAATGTTGTGTCCCGACAGCAGTAACGAGCACAACTTCAGGAATGGAGCTTTTAATTGATTCCTCGTACATCTTATTCTTCTTTCTTGGTTCTGTGAAATTTCTCCTTCCTCCCAAAATTAAAGATTTTGGCTCTGTGAACAGAACATTCAGCCGACAAAGGGTAACATTACATAGTTTTACGGAACCCTTGATGGAAGGCACATAACTGACGGGATCTCGATGAATTCCCATGCCAAACGGGCTCAGGAAAAACTGTCTACTTACGTATATCCATGCAGCTCTTATAAAACAACTTCGCCTTGATGGTTGCCTGATTATCTTTATCGTTTAGTGCCTCCTCCAGCACACCCTTCAAAATAACCTGTTGCTGGTCCGATAAAACCTGAAAATGAATCCAATTATATTCCAAGAGCCGCCATTATCGAATAAATATTGTTCATCCATAATGAAGATTATAAATTCATACCTCAAAAGTGCTGATTGAACTTCGATCCTCCGGTATCACGTGTTTTTTATTCCACGTCCCGCAGGCATATTGAAAGAAGTTCACACAAGGATCTGCTGTTCGGTCCATCGCAGCCAGCAACTCGGAAGCTACATGAGAAAGAAAAATTCAAATAAATCCCATTACTGACAATTGGACAGAGAGAAGTTGATTTATTTCCGATAACACAGATTACAGGAAAGCAAAGTCAGCTAGTCACCTTCGGACTTATCTCTTCCCAGCTGCACATTGCACTCACAGTCGTATCCTGCCAAGAGGAAAAAAACCCTCCACTAAGTCTTCTGAAAAGGAAATGAATGCCTTTTAGCGCTCTGGTCGCCCCTCGCCCAAGTACTCGCATTGCCGTCGCCTTGAGCCAATTGACTGATACAATGGATTGTGGTATCGTAAAGTGGACATATATTTCTTCACTTTGGGTTTGTCTGTAACCTCACTTCCCTCAAAAGAACGAGACGAGCAAGGAGTTTGTTGAAAGTTTTCCCCTTGCACTTTGTGAACCCATTCATTCCATTGATAAGTTAACTTTTCGATTCCACTTGCACACACGGAAAGTTTTACTCGCTCCCTGATTCTGGGGGAAATGAAATTAAAACTTTCTCATAGGGGGAAAGGACTGCTAACCCTTTTCACACACTGGCTCGCCAGTCCCGACCGGTCCATTAGAGGTCCTACACGACCCACCATCTCTTTATCTGAGTGAGCGATAGTTGCCTCTACTATGCTGTCGAGTTGTCCTTATTTTTCTTCGTTTATTTGTTCGCAATTTAATTGTGTAAGTCGGTGACTTAATTAAGCCTCCGTCGTCGTCGGGCGTGACGAGATGCGGCGGTGGAGTAAACTAGCATCATTTGATTGAGTAGCAAGTTTGGGTTTGCTTTCATAGTTCGTCAAAACAAAGTGCGAAATTCAGTGAGCTATCATACAGTAGAGGGCAAAAATAAACGGATGGGGTATGGAAAATCCTTTGTTTAAAGAGTCTTGGGAACCGCTCTTGTTGTCTAAATTTGATTGAAACCGTAAAGCAAAAGTGTTCGAGTTCAATCGTTTGCAGACTCCGAGAAACGAGGGTTTAGAAGACAAAGAGAAATTAGTCGAAGGATTTAAATCATAAAAATCTATTGTCCCGAGATGCTGCGTTCTAAGTGCTGTAAGCAGAGGTCAATACAGTTAGTTGTAGTAGTTAAGTTACATATGAACCATCAAGTGATACTATACGGACGGCTGCAAACCCAAAACAGGAATATGGGCAGGCGTGAAAGAACTTAGTGCTCGTCATCTCTAAACAAAAGTTCATGCGATAAAAAGGTGTCAACTCAATCTTGAGAGGAACTATCGTAGGAAGGACATCGGTATCTTGTCGGAACCGGTAGGAAACCCTATTCTTACGCCCAGAGCGATTCTGTGTATTTGGACCGCACAACATACGGGCAGAGTTCTGGATAAATACAACCAGAAGAGCAGCTTATTAACGGGTCTTAGGCTTGAAGAACACTTTAGAAAAGTAAGTATTGAAGAGGATGGACACTGCAGATTCTGCAGGTATTTTGGGAAGATACGAGCACACCCTTCCATGGAATGTGCAGCCTTAAATTTCGAAAGAAGGTGGCTCCTGGAGGCCTTAACCTTATCAGAGAATGATCTGCCTTCGTTGGATCCACACAAAACATTTCGGTTAATCCAAAAAGTTGGACTAGAGGAGGTGCTCTAACTCGAGTATTACATCAACAAGACGGCAAGTACAAGACAAGAAAGGAAACTCAACACCGACGTATCGGGCAGAACGTCACTATAGACAGTTATAACTTTGAGGTAGTTAAGAACTTTGTGTACCTAGGCTCCGCTATAAATTTAGACAACGACAACAGCGCTGAGATCAAACGAAAAATAACTTCGCTGCCAATCGCTATTTCTTTGGGCTAAGAAGGCCATTGAGTAGCAAAGGCCTATCTCGAATGACTAAAGTGATCCTGTATAAGACCTTAATCATCCCAGTCTTGCTCTACGACGCAGAGGCATGGATGAGGTTGCTCCTGGCTTGATGATTGGTGATTTTCTGTTCCATCTGCATAAACGGTGAATGGAGGAGGATATATAATGACGAACTCTATGGGCTGTACAGTGACATTGACTTAGTCAGAAGAGTGAAGATCCAATGACTGAGGTGGCAAGGTCATGTAGAGTGGATGGACACCAATGCTCCGGCCTAGAAAATCTTCGAATCCACTCCTGAGGGATGGCGCAGTAGAGGAAGACAGCGACTCAGGTGGCGCACGCAAGTGGAAGGAGACCTTAACCAACTTGGTGTGCGAAACTGGAGGCAGCTGGCTAAAGATCGAGCTGGCTGGAAACGCTTGTTGGTTGAGGCCTAGGTCCACCCCAGACTGTAGTGCCAGGGCAAGTACGGGGCGCTATAGATCTATTAGGTCGCGGCGTCACTACACTCGTCAACTCTACATCTACTTCTATAACTTTCCTCGAAATGTGACGCCTATCTCAATAGTGAGTTTGTCCTCCAGGTTTCAAGTTGCATGGCGTCTGAGGGAAGCGGTTCTGATATTGAATATATTCTGTCTTCTGCGGTGAAGAATTTTTCGGACCTAGTTTTGACTGTTTCACAGAAAATGGTTCAGAGTGTTCACTGCAAGTTCTACATCCTTGGTTTATAGGGCACCTCCGATGCCTAATGTGTTTAATCATCTCAAGACCGGTTGGAAACCCCACATTCTTTCATTTTTAGGCAGAGAATTATTAGCGACTGATAGAATTCATGTCACAGAAATGACAGATTTGAAATCTATTACAATCTTAAGTTGGACAGTCGCATGGAAAATGCTCTACTCGAGCAGTATCTTTACATAGAAGTGCTTAGCAGGCGCTTAGTGGCCCATGAGACCCAATATTTTCTCCTCAAATAGTAGAAACTCGTCTTTAGAAAGTCCTTCTCCCTCATTTCTTTGTGGCACCAGTCTTCGAACTTAATTCAGAAAGGTGCTGTCTCAAGTGTCATTCGGAAATCTTCACTGACGATGTGTGTGTGTGCTTGGACTTAGAAGTAACCTAAGCTGGGTATCGACTACGCGCGGCATCCGCGCGCACCATGTTGGACCGCGGCAAATTGTATCATGTGGCGCGCGGGCCAATTTTGGCAGGAATTTTGATATAGAGCGGCAGCCGCGTGCGCTCGTCGATCCAGTCGACACAAACAGTGTTCGCCGAACAATATTGAAATATCTGTTGGCTGTTTGCCGCGCACCGAATACTACAAACATTAAAATCACGTCCCTACTGCGCGCGAGCAAAACATTGAAAAACGCTTGGCGCGCATTAAAAATCCACAGCTATTGGATCGACGCGCGGCATGTTCGAGCACTCCAATGTTCGGGTTGCCGCGCGCTCCAATCAGGTATCCATTATGCGCGGCTGCTACGCGCACCAATGTTTGAGGGTTTGCCGCGCATAGTCGATACCCAGCTTAAGACAAACACTCGTAGCTTTTCAGATTCGACCATTTTGATAAAGTGGCAGGCATTAGGAAAAATCACTTGTGTTAGTCGTGCTATTAAAAAACACTTCAAAAATCTTTAGTTTCCAAACAACTTCAGATGCAAATATTTAGTTAGCCAAAATCCAATATTTCGTCGAGCTTAATAGGGACAAGCACCTCACTAGACCAACAGAAGACTGTTCAATTTATGGAACACAAACAAGATTAACCCAATTCCTGATGAGCTCCCTCCCTGCATCCAAAATCAATTTCCCACCCACTTGTACACATGTAAACTCTGCTCAAACAATTATAATTTTAATTAAAACTTAAGCAGCACTTGCACACTCCTCCAATCGGTTTCGGTGATTACCCCATGCCGAAGGTTGATGCATCAATAAACCATCTTGCAACTTTATCACAACGTTTCATCGTCCTTCTGCGAGTGGCCCTAATCGAAAGCATTACCCCAGCTTGCTTGGCCACCCATTCGGATTGATGCTGATAAGAAACTTCCTGACTCTGGTCGTGTGCATGTTATGAAGCGAAGAATTGAATTCCCTCGTCTGACATTAACTGCAGGGATTTTGGGTACATGCATGATAATGGATTTTCCATGAAGGACAACGAAAACAACTTTTTCAATAGTCTCCTCTATTCAGGGACAATCTTGCTGCTAGTTTCGAAAACTTTGTTCATCTTTTTTTCTTTGACTGGGAAAGTTACTTGGGAAAAATTGCTTAATCTGCCGGAGGCGTTTAATTTTGATTGTCAAACTGTGTGCCATAGTTTGTCACAGGACTTGCTTTAGAATTATGTGACCGAGGGTGTACGGAACGGACAAATCCCGGACACTTGTTTTGAAATGTAGTAAATGAAACTTTGCTGGCAGTTGACAAGCATTGTTGCCATCACATACTTGGCATTCCATAACGATGGCAATGCATGCCAACGTAATGGAGACACAATTCGTTCAGATTTCAATTCAAAAGATGTCACGATAGGCTATGGACGAGTTCTATGGGACTCACAGATGGACATGTTGGACATTTATTGTTATGAAGTCGAAAGTAAGTCAAAAGGAAATTGTTTGTGGTTGATACTATTTTTAAAATCTAATCAAACTTTTTGAAGTTTGTAGGCGTGTTGCGTTTAATTTGAAATGGAAGTGTAGACTTTGGTGAAAACAAATTTAAAAATACATTAGTGTGGTCGGTAGCTTTACGTTGTCAAGTTTAGATTGGCAGTAGGAGATTGAGGCCCAGGTTCACTCCGGACTGTAGGTAATTGGCGATGAAAACAAACACAAAGTGGTGTATTAAATTGAATTTGATTGGAGAGTCCACAGTTTAGAGATAGTATGGTCTACTTACGCGTAGATGAGTGCCAACAGGGGTTTCTGATTGTGCTGTTCTTATGGTGAGTGGAGTATCCTCTTTGGAACTTTATCCACGGTGTTACAGGATGAAACGAAGTAAATAAATTATGATACCAGTTGAGGTTCTCTCTAAATCTGTCCAGTCTCCTCAGCATCAAGAATAAGATCTTATCTGTCATATTGTGTGAATGTCTGAAACCTTTTGTCAATCACCCTTGCGGTTTCAAGCCAGAGCAGTCCACAACCAGTAAAATTTTCACATTTCGGCTGATCCTGAAGGAAATCTAAGGAGACGAGCGAAGCCATACGGGTCAGCTAGTCCAATTATTGTTCCTTTGAGCTAAGACAGCAATTGAGTAGTTAACCTTCTGCCAAACAACTCATGTGACTGGCCGTTTACAATCCAATCTTGCTTTTGTTTCACCTACCCCCCAGAGTGACGGCACGGTAGAGAAAGACGACGACTCAGATGGGGCACGCAAGCGGAAAGGTACCTCAACCACCTTGGAGTGTGAAAATGGACCCACCTGACCAATGATCAAGCTGGTTGGAGAATCTTCTTGGCTCAGGCTTAAGTCCACAGCGAGGTCAGAAGGTACTCTATCCCGACCGTTTACGATGTGTCTAGAGTTCCGGAGTTCAACGTTGACAACCAGTTGACATAAGGAACTTTAATAGGCACGAATGAGTTGAAGCGCTGCCGTTTCAAGAGTTCCAGATCTATAACCATAACCTATTTATCGATTTCAAGGCAGCATATGATAGTGAAGAACAGAGACAAGCTGTGTATTCCCGTAAAACTCATTCACTTATGTAGAAGGAAGATAAAGAACGCTGGCTGCTTCGTCAAGATAGGAAAAGACATCATCAACGCTACTTGAGAATTTAGAAAACATGACACACTGTCAAGCAGTTTCTTCAACCTGGTACTGAAGAAAATAGTGCGGAAAATCCAAGCCAACACAACAGGCACTATTTTCAACAAATAAGTCCTACTACTTAGTTGCACAGAGGATATTGCGAGCAGTCACTGGCATTATAACGAACATTGGATCAGAAGCTGTATTGGTCTGATGGTAAAGGAGAATACAACGAGACAGCGAGATAACACAACACTGACGTCTCGGCCAGAACGTTATGATGGACAACAATAACTTCGAAATAGCGGAGGAATTCATCTATCTAGACTCTGCTATTAATTCTGCCAATGACATCAGTGTGGAGATCCGACATAGAATTACACTCACCAACCGCTGGCCGTAGGCACAAATATTTACCAAGACCCTATAAAGAAGAGCCAACGATTTGTGATCCTGTCCTGATAAATGGCATAGAAGAATGGTCTTTGTCAAAATCAAATGAAAGCTCACTTGGAATTTTTTTAGAGAAAAGTTATGGTCCCACTTGCTTTGACGGTTCATGAGAAAAGGATTGAATCACGAGCTATTCTAGCTACATAACAGCACTAACCTGGTCAAAGAGATACGTGTACATTGTTATAAACCCGAGGACCGCCTCTTTATAAGTCAGACTACAACGTTTTCCAGTTGTAAGAGAACTTTGTATGAACTTTGTTAGATCTTCAAGGCCAACGTGATTTTCTGGTTTTAGTCAAAATGGGCTGTGGTCGCCGTGGCTCAGTGGTTAGTGCGTTGGACTGCTGACCGAGCGGCGTGAATTTAAACCATGTCCACCGAACATTTTTCGCGGTACTACCTCTCGTCAGGGAATGACAACCCTCCCGGAGTATAATCTGTCATGAAAGACCTGCTCAGTCCCTTCTATTCGTGCGAAAAAAGTAACACGCACAACATGAATGGTTGCGAGAAGCTAGGCCTTGGCTCACCTCGAGCTGTTGCTCCAGCTATTTATTTTTTTATTCAGAATCGGCAGGATGCCTTCCATAGAGGCTAAATCTCCTAGCCGCAGGCTAGGTGCTGTCTGGCTCAGTTCGATATGATATTTATTCTGCCCGACGATAAAAGTTTTGATTAAAGCCATGAATTATTCTAAAAGAATGAAGCGTCGGCAAGAGTAAGCTAGAAAGTCTAAATCAATAGCATTTCCGTTTGGGTGCATCTACTACGTGATCATTTAAAGCTACGTTCTCCCTTAAGAATCACAGCCCCAAAGCCTTAACGAATCAAATATTTAAAAATAAATGCCACACAACATCCCCTATTGATTGGCGTTCCTCCAACTTTAATTCTGCAAGTATGGTAACAAAGTCTCAGGAGAATAGTCGTGTCCCATGTATCCGAGGCAAAGGGCCTGCAAGTACTACCAATTAAAAGTCAACAAGGAATACAACACAACAACAGAAAAAAAAAACCGAAAACGAAAAGGTTATTCAATTTCAATTTAAATCTCCACCCCATCCATCCACCCAATCATAATAAAAATAAAGTTTATGCAATCTACAGGCGACCGGAAATCACTCCTGCTTACCTGTTCTGACGCACTCCTCGGTGAGGCACACATTCCGTTGTGTTATTGAATTGTCTGCTGAAACGAAAGGGAGAAAAGAAAAAGAAAAATCAGTTAGAAGAAGCAACAAGGAATAAAAGTACAAAATACACTTTAATATCTCTTTGAGGCCAAAGCACTCTAAGTGGAGTAGCTGTGGGTGAGCTGGTGGTGGTTGGTGGTGCTCGTTCGCCTGACCGACCATACCTGAGCAACAGGTGTTCTCAGAATCGTGTCCTACCTACGACGGGGTGAGAGTTACAATCCACCACCGACAATACCACCCCCCTCCCCCCTGAAAAGAAAGCTTTTTCATGCTCTCTTTCTCGTGCACACTCTTCCATCCCCTGAGGTTGTATCTCAAGAGTTTTTGTAGCAAAACCAAATGTTTACCTTCTGCCCATTAGCCGTATATGCTTCGGACCTACTGTGCTAATAGGCACTCCACAGGAAGACAAGAACAGCAAGGGCCGGTCAATTTGCCAATGTGACGTTCCAAGTGGACGTTTGTTTGCTGAATAATTGATAAGACACAAATATGAATACGTTGGCCAATAAACGGTGCTGCTCGGCTCGTAACTGGTAACCCTACCACGGCCTGACCGGTAACTTACGGAATCAAATGTTTCACGCGCCCCCATCTCTACTGGAAGTGGTTTTCCCCCGGGGGCACATCATGTCAACGATGCGCTGAAGTGGCCCACGCTCTTCGGGGATCCGTTTGTCGTGTATCGTATTACTTATTTATAGGCTGCCACCAGAGAGGAGGCATCCTCCAGCGCCGGGGTTGAGGATTTATGCCAGCAAATATGTTACATTGAGTTATAAATATCCACACCATATCGGCGGCGGCAAGAATTCAATATTTTTTTTAGAATTGTCAATGAAATTTTAAGTATCCAATAAAATGTACACTTTGCATGCGGGAGCATGTGGTGTATTAGGGATATTGGCTTTATTTAGAGCGGCGGTGTGGCGGTGCGGCGGTGGAGCATTTTATGCCACGCCACGGCACATCTCATCGTCGTCCTGTATCGATGTTCTCTGCGCGATGGGGCTGCTTTAAGCGGTCAGTTAAAAATCAATAATTTCATTTTGTGAGCAACCCTTCCTCTGAGCTGTCTTCGTCGTGCGGTGGAAGATACCATCAAGTGGGGTTGTGCAGGGAAATTAAGGAAATTAGATGGGACAACTTGTGGGGACGATTATTGCAACGATTTTTTAATGACTGGGGGGGGCATTTGAAAATTAAATAAATTATTGCGAAGCAACTGTTGAATGTGGCAGCGAGTCTGCGATGGCTATTAAACTGTTTTTAAACGACACACTGATGCAGCTGTTGAGTGGTCAACTACTTTGTTGGGCTTCTTCACTGTGAATTTGGAACGTTAAGAGCCACAATTCAGCAGCAAATAGTTTTTGAGTTATTTTTTAACTTTCAAATGAAAATGTCGGACTGAAGCATTTTTGAGTTGTTTTCAAAATTGACAGGAGCTATGGGACAGTCTCATAAGGAGGAGAAAAATGACGACTCCAAAGACAACTTCTACGAGTTCTTAGACAAAACACACGAGTAATGCCCCAGGTAAACATTGTTCTGGTGGATTTGAACACAAAACTAGTAAGAGTGGACTGCTGTCAGAAAGTAACGCCTTTACGAGACCATCTCCGATAACGAATTCAGGATAATAGACAACGGGCCTAAATATAGTCATTGCCAGAAACCAAATGCAGCGAAATAGGAGGCGCACAGGGCGGCGCTACATGCAGCAAGCCTGCTGACGAGCTCTTAGCGCGAAAGAGAAGGAAAGGCCGAAGACCGGATTTTGAGAAGATATACGAAAGAGTACGAGAAGAGTGGCAAATGGTAAAAAGAACATGACAAGGCAACAAAGCACAAACCGAAGACTAAAAAGACGAACAAGGAAACATAATGACGATGACAAATGAAATTCCTATGCCATGTAGAAGAAACCATTCAACTTGGACGATGTCAGCCAACAATTCCGTCCACCAGACCTGGACGAAATAAAGATAACCATATTTAAGCTTAAGGTCAACCAAACTGCTGGAGCTGAATGCCCAACTTTCGAGCTGTTTAAAGCAGCAAAAGCTATTGCTGTCTTGGAATTGCTCTATTCGAGTCATAATTTCATCTCCGTGAAAGAATGTGGCAGGAGCTACTAATCTTTAAAAACCAGAACGTTTTGGTTGCCCAGCCCAACGGTTTGCAAAGCTTAGAAATGAAGTTAAACTTCTCCCCCTTTACCGGATGTAGGCCATGCTCGTGTTACAGGATCCACTCCATTTAAACTCATTCAGTGTGAAAATCACGTATGTACTATGTTTATTGTGCCTACAGCAGTTATGCTCATGCTACCTGTCATGTCCATGGCCAGCCGCTTCAAAAAATATGAAATGTCTGACAACCAACAGTCAATTGGTGCTCTTCACTCATATTTCTACCGAATATTCCTCGTGTGTGCATATTCATGTGTCCGTCAAGGCTGAATGACAGGTCATTCAGCTAGTGTACTGCGTTCAGTCCAGCAACAAATGAACTTAAACTTCGATTCCAGTACGGCAATGAAGCGAAATGCAAATACGGGATTCCCTCGGCTACCTGCAAATATGAAAATATTGACTTGTCACTCCCTGTGTACTTTGTAGCCTGAAAACCTCCATCCAAATCGGAGATACTGTATGCAAACCTAATTTGAGATAGATTCCCCATAACCATGCATATTTTCTTGACACTTGCATGCTGCGTGCACATCACCGGCGTCGCGCAACACTTGTCCCGCCAATGGCAATGGCATGACATAGCATGACGTGTTATGCATTCGGTACGTGTTGCGAAAGATATGAAATAATTACATTACACCACATCAGTAGGTAGGTATAGGTACCCGCGAGTGACATGTGTTCCGAACTGTCAATATCATCGATTAATACATACCTACACATATATAGTGTGTAGTTGTTTGTGATTCTAAGAAGAAATATGGCTATGGCATCACATGCAAGTAGAATCTGCATTTGAAACGAGAGCGCTTTATGAAGCCTCCCCGGGCGGTTGGGCGTTTTGTAGGTCGGAAAATGGCTTAGATGTAACCCACATGTCACCGGTGAATGTTATTAGCATGTGACAGAGGTGTAAATATAAATCATTTTACACGACGTTGGTAAAGTCAAACACAACAATTCTTTGTTTTTCGGGGAGGGGAGGGGCGGGTCCTTTTCCCATTAAGTGAATTAATTTGGTTTTGCATAGGACACTAGACTAGTTGCACACGGACTATTTAAATTGGCAATTAAATTCAATAAACAAGAGGCTGTGTTCAACGGGTGCGTTCAATCACGAAACGAAAATCACCGAGCATAAATTGTGGTCAACACGCACTGAGTGACGAGTTAATTTGGAAATCTAGTCAAGTTGGACTGCCCTTTGCGGTAAAATGGGAAAACAATTTCAATCATCGCGCTGCCATAATGCAATTAAATCTATCAGATGAATTGGGTCAGATCCGTAGATTTGCTCTGATAATTGAATTCAAATCAATTTTCAATAATGCTGACATGTGTCGGAGTAGGTAACAGGTAAAGTAGATTTCTGCAAGCCACCATAACCCTGTACGTGCTAGTTGTGGTGAAAAGCTTTAAAAATACGCTGCCTTGCGAGCGGTAAAGATCAAAAGAAGGGGGTTCCCAACGTGTTGGCCAATATCTCCGGGCATTTTAGAGTGACGAGGTGAAATTAACTGCAATAGCATGCCAAAACCGCAGACCCGGAAAGTCAATGGGAAGATGTATTCGGACGATCCTTGCCTACTTAAAGCGTGCACAATTTGTAGGAAGGGATTTGACTAATGAATTTAGAACTCCACCACGAAAGCGAGCCCTCACGAACTGCTTCTGTTGGACCTTGGAAGAGCAGATAGAACCGGAGAAGATGGAACGCAGAAGAGAGAACGCTTTGTGGGGCGTCGTGAAAACGCAGGCCGATCAAGAACGTCGTTATGATTAAAGACACCGCAAGCCAAACCCAAATCGTTTTACTGGGATGGATGACCTAGTATTAGCCAAGCGTGAGGCGAGGCATCTCCAACAGGTGAGTTCGAATAACTGGAGCTGCCGTACTGAGGAACGTTTGGGTGCTGACTAATGATCGTCACGTCATCAAATATATCTTATTAATGACGTGACGATCATAAGTCAGCACCCGAACACGCTGTTATGCAGAGGAAACAGCGCAATTTCAGCAGCTTAACGAGCTCTGACAAGCTGAAGTCGTAGTCAAGCTCGCCACACGCGGATATCAGCGGACCTGCGGCATTGGTTTACATACGTGGATCGTATTGTCGGTGATTCCAATGCCTGACTATCGCGCAACGGCGCTACAGCCTCACTTCACCCTGTTCAAATTGGGGTACATCCACACTTCCCCATTCCACACTTCAATTCAGGCATTGCTTCATTTAAGTGAAGGACTTCGCTCTCATAACTCGATCCCCTACATATTCTACAGAATGGCGTCATGTTTGATCATTTGTTTACAAATAAACTCCAACAGCTGTCAATTTTCCACACCTTTCCCACAATTTAGCGCGGGCCATAATAAACCTCTTAAGCCCAAATGTGTATTTCATGCACATATTAACAACGCCGCTCCATGAAGAGATAAACATCGTCAACATGTGTCCCTCGTTTGCTTATCTGGCCTCGCTCTCCGATAGATATCAAATGAAAAATGCCAAACGCGCTATGATTGTACCAATGATTGTCAAAATAGATACAAAAAAAAATTTATTGACCGATCCACCGATAGGCAATCTAATCACTGACTGCATGAAACTCACCTAAACTGCTGTCGGTGGGGCTGATAATGCTTCGATCACTGCTACACCGATAACTGCCAGCGAAATAGATGGCCAATGCTCCAATCGCAGCTCCAAAGACCATAAACGAAATGGCCAGCACGAGTAATCTTCGACGTAGCGCGGGCTCCTTGAAGAAACAATCGTTCGCATGTGGTGGCTGCGTCAGCCCTTGCACGCCGACGCCACCAGCTGCGGGATACTGTAGTGATGTCCTTGGCACAGTGGAGCCCGGTCCAAAGTGTACAATTGTCGGCGCTTTATTATTCATCGGACCATTATTCACTACAACGCCACCAAGGTTAATGGCTTGCTGCGTTGAACCAGTTGTGGTGTTGCCACCACCTAGTAGCGGTGATTTGGTGGTCATTGCGTCGTCTGTCGCCTCGTCTCCAACTAAACCACCGCCACCGCCATTTTCATTAGAGTGTGGCGTCCTTAGATAACCGTTATTAAGTGTCTTTTCCGGCATTTTTATTTTATCTGATTTATTTTTTATTAGCTTGTAGTTCGGGTGAGTTTTCTCGTCGTTTTTTTTTCTGTTCAGCGGATTGTGTCTAAGTCAAGTTTTAGTACTTCATTTTATATCACATACTCGCAATTGACACATACACTCGCACGTATTCGTATTTGTTAGTCAGTAACAAGACACAGGACTTTATGCACTTTGTGGACGAATGGACACAACACAACAGAACAACACATCGCAGTGTTAATTAAAAGTGTCCACTTTAATGAGTCGCAACGTGATAGCGTCGTCCACAGAATAATAATTACTTTGCTCTCTCCTGACAGGAAGAGGAACTAGCGACATCTTAATAACAATACAACACACACAACACAACACCTTGGCACAGTATCAGGCGAAACACGAACTATGGACAACCACCGTGTGTTCTAGTTGATCCAATTTTTTTTCCTTCCTTCGTGTCCTTTTTGTTCACCTCTTTTCAGTCTTTTCCCTCGAGTCTCCAGAGTCAATAAAGCTGGCAAGACGACGACATTATAATTCGTCCCTTCCGATGGTGAATGGTGCACCGAGATGAGCGGATGTGAGGATGGATGGATGGTTGGACACACTGAAAAAGAGAGAGAGAAGAGAATTAAATTTAAGGAAAAAGCAACTTCACCATCAAGCAATGGAATGTTATTAGAATGCTGGGAATGGTAGATGGATGCGCTTAAGCGTAAACTGCTGACAGGATGAGGCTGAGTGGAACTGGAGTAAACAATTTAGAAGCGTAAACAGCGACACTTTGACAGTTGACAAAACAGTATGGAACAGAAGTGCGATGGGATTTAAAAGACCGTGATGGAAGCGTTGAGATGGGTAAAATTCGTTTACCCATCGAACGAAAGAGCAGGAGAGAATTCAATTCAACCTGCATGTGAAGATATCTCCGTACCACCCTAACCCTTGGGCCTTCTTTCGATATACATTTTCACGGAAATGGAAACTGGACTAAGCATCCACTGCTGGTTTCATCAAATCCTAAAAAACGGTTTGTCTCGGGTGCAAAACCCTATGAAGAACCTTGCAGCTTCGATATACATATCTTTCGTCTAAAGAAAGTGATTTTATGAACAACTTGCACTGGAGTTTTGATGACGTTGCAGAATGACCTACATGGATATTTTCAACCGCAAGTTGATCCCAATTCCAACCGTTGTACAACGATTGCATCATATATTTCCAGCTTAATGATTGCGGACTCCATTTTGGAGAAGAGGTTAAAGCAGCGAAATATTCAAAAACGAACTCTGCTGATGACTTTGCCCAACCTTTACGGACATCCAAAATAGTTCGAGAATGCAAAATCTCCTCGAGTTTTGTAGGAAAGCTCAGTTTATTGAATCTTGTTTGGGTCTCAGGAATCTCTGATGAGCTAGACAAGATTTGGAAGAGAATTTGTTTAGGACCTGAACATGTGTTGGGCTTGTTAACTTCCTCGGATAGGCTTTTCATTGGCATGGTATTTTAGATGCAAATTGGAGTCAATTCGGAAAATTTACTGTACAGAGTTACCATCTCTGTACGTTATGCCAAATTTTTAAGAAAGCTCTGGCCTAGGCTAGATCGGAATTGATCCAATAATATGGTCATTCTAAAGCGGTCGCAAATCACTGTCCTATTGCATTATACACGCCAAGAGCGTAGCCCGTTTTTAAAATGATTTCTACGGGGTCTGCAAGGACAAAGAAGGAGAGGAGACGTTCCCCTATTCCGTTGCACTTATCCGGTTCAGTCAAAAAAAAAAAACGGCTGTATTTGGAAGCTTGTTTCTTCAAAAACCTCGAAGACATTGTAAGTTATAAGGTCAGTATTATCTTTCGCTTTGCTAAAGCTCTAGTTAATTCAACTGGTCTGAGAAGTTCTGAATTGGTGAAAGATCCTGTGCTTAGTTTAGTTTATTTTAAAGGTGCATCGGTGTCTCCCTTGTCTGTCATTTATTTTCCCAAATGCCTGTGTTCTAATTTATTGGTAGGCATAACCCTTTTAGCGTCCAATTCAAGCCAATTCGTCCAAAATCCTGTCAAGAAGGAGCTCTACTATCTCTGGCTGATAAAGTAAACAACGATATGGAATTCAGCAGGATTCTAAACGCTTGTCGTTTCTAAGTATCCAAGTATTCTGAATAGTTCTCCCACTTAAGGAAGACTGAGGGAATCACAAACTCCAGCTGGGACGGGACTGATCCAAAATGGGGACAAGAACTGGACCCGAAGTTTACGAAGAATCATCTTATGAGCATTTTTCAGTCAAGAAAAAGGTAACACTCGCTCTGTTTTCAATCAGTGCGTACAACTTAATGACATCTCTAGCATCTTAAGGAACAACCATTTTCATCTTCAAAAGCCATAGTCGCAGACAACTCTGCTGCCTTAGAAGTACCTGATTCGACTGTTATCGATTTAAAGTTTGTACATTGTGAACTAGGAAGGAACAATCTATTGTTTCTGGAAACGAAAAGGCTAACTTATTGGAAAAATGTGGCCATAAATTGGAACAAGCAGTGGATCGACGTGAACTTGGAGCTTGGAACCAAGAGCATTATTACGGTTTATCAACACCAAGAGCCTCAATTTGGCTTCTGCTTAACCAATTAATCTTACGGGTCGAAAATATTTTGAAACTATGCTCAAGGCGTAGATTTATCTTTAAAGTCTCACCGAAGCATTCCAGTTTGTTTCAAAAATTGTCGACTTTTCACAAAAGTCCCGGACAGTCTTCTAAGTAACAGCAATCGAGTTTTTATCCAAAATTCCACAAGTCTGATAATTTTTCAACGCCACTGTTTTTTACCAGCCACCCCACATCACCCACAGCTTAGTTCAATTTATGCAACAGTGAAAGGAAATTGCTTTCGAATCATCGTCAACGAATGACAAAGAAATCGGATTCCTTCCCAAGACCAATTCTTCCTCTCGTCGAACACAAAACGATGTCATTTGGCATTTAAAAGATAAGACCAGCAAGCCGGCCGGCCGGCCGGATGCGATGCCATGTTACTTTGAATTTTAATTACTTTCCAAATGACTTTCCTCCCGATGGATGGGAAATGAAAACACATTTCGACATTTCGAATGCTTATCGTACAGCATCACCACTTGTGCGGTACGGTCTTACCTTATCGGCGTCCTCTGCGATTGAACAACGACGACAATAGCGTACGATAAATCATTTGCTCTTCAGCCAAAGACACGAGTAGGTTGCATGCGAAGTTATTGAGTCGCACCACTAACAGACAACGGTAATGAGTTAAAGGCGCTTTTGAGCTCTGACACGCTTAAGGAAACCACCCAACCGCGTGCCGAGGAAGACAATTGTAAAAGCGCGACGAGGAGACAACTGGTACTGGGGCGGCAGTGGGTGGCGCGAGCGATAATGTCGCCCGCGACGATTAGTTACTTAATATTGAGATGTCACTCACTTGTGTTGTTCGGTTGTGGCTGACTGACGCGTAGCGAGCTGGGTAGCGGCTGTGTGACGACAACGACGAGGAAGATTTATTACCTTCGTTTGGCTAGCGTCCATTGGCGGCTGGCGCGCGTGATGAAAACGAACGCGAACTTTGTGTTCGCTCACTGTACCAGTGTCTATATGGCTCTGCAATTAAAAGAGAGCTGGTAGTGTTGTAATTAGACAAAGGAGACGGGACCGGCAGATCGTGGGGGGTATGTAACTCGGTACTTACTACATAAACTAATTGTTTTTTTATTTTATTTTAGTGAAGTCTCGTAGGCGTTGGTGTGTTCTCAAAAGAAAACAACTTAATGAGACGAAAAGCCTTAATTAGAAAATTATTGTTTGGCGTTTAAGGTTTTTGGCGTGATTAATGACTTTTGACAGCTTCGGCTACAGTAGTAGACGATACACTGTGTATGGAAATTACGTTGTCGGTTGAGATTAACTGCGCAGAGATATGCGGAAGGAAACGGTGAGTGAAGCACCCGTGAAGTTTAAGTACAAGTATGATACCAAATTTGGATGGCATTTGTCATAATGTGATCAAGTCTGAGATTGGAGTGACTTCTCATGGACAACTGGAGTGGGGGTTGCTTGAGGTCATTAACTCAAACTGTAGTTTAAATAAGTATATTGCGTATTGAAATGTGTTTAGACTGTCAGATTTTGATTTCCAACAGAAGTGCAAACTTATTCTAATTTTGGAAACATAAAAACTCGTTCAGATCAACGCCTAAGAGTGCGTTTGAATTGCAAATTGTAAAGGGCGTGTTAGCTTTTAGTAGCTGTCCCAGAAGGCTTGCTCTTGAGAACTGGGATCAGCATGCTCGGGAATGAAAGAATGTTGCCCGCAGATACTCCTTACGGGTCGAAAGTTCTTGAAGTAAATAAAAGAATTAATTTCAGTGTGGAATAGAAAATAGCACCTTCTCCACCATTCTTTTCTTTAAGTTGTTCACTATATTTTGGCACAAATCGGACACTCTCTCTGGAAATACGCATATAATTTAGCCATTCATTCACTTATAGCCCTTTGTTGGGTGCCAGGGCATAATGACATTCCAGGAAACTGTAAGGCTTATGAACTCGCCAGATATAGAACCACATTAGCTATTGGGCCTGATTAGGGCACCTTAGGTATACCAATCGCTACTTGTAAACTTAAACTAAATCTAGATGCTATCGAAAGAACAAATCTTAGGTGGACAAGTGGTCTAGCGACAAAGCAGATTTGGCCAAAACTGGATCTGAAACGCTCAAAGTATTTGGCTTCTCACATTTTAGCACTATAATAGCTGTCATTACTGGACACTGTCTAATAGGTAAGCATGCAACAAGGCTTGGCGTCTACGCAAACGCCTTATCCAGAAGCTGTATGGGCAAGTAGGAGGAAGAGATTATCCTCCATCTTCTTTGCAATTGTCGAACTCTCTCTTGCAAAAGAAAACTCCACTTAGGAGCCTTCTTATAAACCAACTTCGGCGACCTAATAAACATCGATGTTAGTAGCCTCCTACGTTTCATCTTTCCGAGATCTTTGTGGTATCAAATCGGACTCCTCACGGGTTTAAGTGTCTTGGCTTTAGTTGGCAGCCACTCCAACCTAACCTAACCTAGCCTAGCCATTTAGCTTGAATAGTCTAAAGTCTAAGGCAGAGAAGACTATTAGTATCGAATCGTAAGACCACGACAGCCATTCGGAACCCGACGAGAAAAGAGCCCGACTTCTGATTTTTGACTGTAAGCGACTCACTGTGTCGCGCTTTGTGTTACGTGTCGCGTGTTAAGTTTCTACTATAGATTAGCATGCTAATCGACTATTCCACCATTGCCGTCATCATCTTCAAAGAAGATCGGTCCACTACCTCCTGGGCTACTAAACTTCAAGTTAATTTGAATTGTCTTCTAAAGCAATTTCAACTATTTAACCTTAACCTTTCTAAACCATGGTCATGTTCGATAGATCCGCCAACTTTGGACCTCTGGAAACTTCTATAAGGCGCTGCTTAAAACGAGAGTAGTGCTGCTTCATGTCTTTTATTATTATTTTTTTTAACTTCCAAGTGAGTGCTGGAACAGTTTCATCTTCTCCTTAGCTAACACAGTGTTTACTTTACTAAAGCAGTAGTGGCCGAAAAGGAAGTCCACAAAGCTTCTGACAACCTCCTTATTGAATTCGAAGAGTTCCATGTGGCAGGCATAGTGGTAGCCAACCCATAGTGGTAGCCAACCCAATTCTTTCTAGTTCGTCCACGATTTCATTTTTCTCAATCCTAAATATCCGTGCGCCCACCACATCTTGACTGTTTTGTGTCTGACAAGTGATTGTAAGGCATTCAAACAGCACTTAACCGTCTTTGTCTTGAAATGCCCTAAAAAATGCTTTAGATCGTTCCTTGGACACTCCTGTCAAAGTTGATGCTGTCGCATGGTTAGGATTTCAGCTTTGAAGACACTAGGACTCTCACTGATATCAAGACTTTGGTGTTGGGTGCACAGACGCCAGCGCCAGTTACAGATATCTACCTGGGACTAAGTAATCAACGTGATATGCATGGAAAATCATTTTGCATCCTGTTCCTTTCTACTGAACTCTATAGAATGGAAAAATCTGTATACATCTATATTTCAATAGAAGTAGAGTATTCGTATCTTATAAGACTGAAAAGCATCATAAATTCCAAGTGATTTGAGAAATGTTTTTCACACAAAAATCTCTGCATTCTATACCGATTTTTACAGTGCAAGTACAATTAGTTTGGCTATAAATTATCTCGTAAAATATTCATCTTATCTTGAACTCAGAAAGTCTATTTTTTACGAGTATTTGTTCGATATGCACTATACACCTTTGGCTGGCTGTCTGGTTATAACTGGAATAGCTAATGAATGATTTATGCTTCGAACTGTTGGCGTGTTTTTGATATTTTACTATCTTGCGGGTAGATAACACCTACTCACAGTTGTCTCGATTTGTTTACTATTTCGATTTGCAATTAATGGCCAAAGGTCGAATAGGTAAAATGGTGGTTATGGGGGTGAACTTGGTGAACAAAGTCACAGGTTATCTATTTATTTTGAATTTTGATAAAAACGTTAGTAGCTGTCTTGTCAACTATTACAAACACTATCAGAGAATATGATTTTTACACAGTACACTGACACATGAATCCCAAGTTTACTTCATTGTGGGAAAGACCGAGCGGTAAGCTTTGACATAAGCAAAAAAGATATGTTTTCAATGAAGGTGAAGTTCGTGAGAGGACCGTTTCTCCATAAATATTTTAGCTTCACGGTTTTTAAGTCTATCGAGGCCTAATTTTGACATGAATTTAATGTTGGTTTTCCAACATTACCAGGAAATCAGGGTCCGGTATTTGTTTATTTCAAGTCAAGACAGACTGCGAATAGTTGTTCTAATGCCATTTTCGGATTTCTGTTCATCTGATCAAAACGAGTCAATCAAGGCTGCTGGACTTAATGGCTTAAGGACCACAATACTCAACGCTGCTGGAGAGACCATTCAACAAACCATTTCTAAGATTTGGCCTGATGACCGGAACCTCAGAATCTTTACCCTGATCCGCAAGAAAAAGGATCGCTCAACTGCACCAATGAAAGCCTGAAACCTGATTAACTACTATTAGCGCAGGTTTAGGTCAGGAGAGGTAAATTTTCAAATTTTCACACTTCGACAGAGCTTGCTGAAAATTGAAGGAGTCCAGCGCGATAGCCATCGTTGACAGCATTTGTAGAAACGAGTTTTACAGGGCCATGTCTAGTTTTGTCATCCCTGCCAAACTCGTCCGTCTGTGCAAGATGATAGTGGAGAATGTCCACAGAGAACGGGTCGGTAATCAATATTGGTCAATTGGTCATATATTTCAAAAAGCCGACACCTCTGTTGGTATGCTAAGCAAGATAAACAAGAAGAGCGGATCAACCGAGAGATGTATGACATAAAACTCGCTATTCGAATAAAAGCAACAATTGGCATTTGGATTGCTGGGAACACTTCCCGAACTTATTCCTCTACAATTCGACAACGAACAACCAGTGCAGAAATCTTTATTACCAAGAGCAGCAGAAACCTTACATTAATCCAAAAGAATTGCTGGAATAAATTCAAACGCCGCCAAAAGAAGTTTTGAAAATCAATCGACTCAGCAATGAAATCGTTTCCATTAGCCTACTCGGTTCACAATTAACAACACGCTGCTAGGTACATAGAAGCCAGTCACCTTCCAACTCAACTGGGATTACACTTGGACGATAAATTTGGCATCTGACCATTAGGAACGACACTGGTCTCAAAATCTGTCATTTATCAATTAAACCTGCTCCTTACAGCCACTTTGTCTACCAATAAATCAATTAGTTCATTTACATACTGGAAAAGTTGGAATGAGATAACAAATTTCTTTGAATTTAAAAAAGTCTGCCAATAAGTCAGACAGTCTTGGACTGGTTATTTGCATTTTTTTTTTTGGTAGAACTATTTAGGAACACATGCCAACCGAAATCATTTCTATTTTTCTGCATCAACGCACACTTATTTTAGTCGAGAACAGATAGCTTTCGAAGGAGGTTTTGAAAAGTGCCAGCTTAAAGATGGTTTGTAGGTGACAAAGATGGGTCTTATATGAAGATTTTTTGGAAGAAAAAAGGATAAACCGATTTTGTTGTGGTCTATTACTGGACAAGAGACTAACCTAAAGAAAAAACTTGGAACGAAATACAAAAACCAACACAAGTCTTGTGGCAAGCCCTGAAAAATAAATATATCAAAGAAATGCTTATCCAGAGACAACGACCGCTCTGCTTGGGAGTCAGTTCTGCCCAAGCTTCGACACTGACGGTTGCAATGAAAGTGATATTCGACATTCTACCTGTACACCTCGAGGCTAAGAGACTCACGACTCTCAACAACAAGACAAGACAAGAGGTCCTCGTATATTGCGATACAACACAAAATATAGAGCGTTGAAAAATTATTGAAAGGATCAGAACGATCACATCACTCACTACTACCACCATCCATCAGCATCACACTCTTTCCATCTAGATTTCCATTTCCATCGCTTTTGTTGCTACTATTGCAAAAATAAGTGGGAGAGTGATTTTGGAGATAAATAAAACAACTTTGTTGGCAATTTTAACACAGAATTTTTCTTGAGGGATTCTTGTAAGCGATATTAGAAAACAAGATCACTCGTAAAGGAACCAAACAACCAAAGGTTCTAAGTCTGATGATGGGACTGATTATAGAGCACTAATGGCGCTGTGGTCGAGAGAATCTTTCTGTTTTCTTGGTAATAGAAAGGATCCCACAGATTTCTTTATGTACGAAATTCTTCAGATCCAGTATTCAAATAGACTCGAGAAGTTTCTTAATGACAAAGGAAGTGTTCGAGATTCTCTTCTCATTTTTCTTGTAGTTTTAGCAAATCCCTGCATCAGTGAATCCCAGTCTATTTGCATTCATATGCGTTTGTTGAGACTAAAATTAAGTTAAAGTGGCAGTTCTCACCAGATATGTTCACTTACGTAGATCATTGTGGTGCTTACTATAAAGCCCTGACATTTATGCTGGCCAGTTCACCAAGGTTTTTGTACGATTCAAGAGAACCGAAAGAAGCTCAAAATCCGTTTCTTCATCCTCTTCATCGTTGTAAAGACGGTCTTAGGTCAGGTTAGCTTAGGTTGAATAGGGCCAGGAAATATATTCTCCTAGAAACACTGGAAACACTGGGCACCAAGATGGGTCCATCGTGATGCCTAGATAAACCTTCCATTCTACTCAAAGCATTTTATTTCTTTGATAACCTTAAAACGTTATCTGACTATACATCGCTTCATACTAAATCTCCCGAGGTTTTATATTACAACAGTCAAGTAAAAAAAAAAAAAAACATTTTAAGGAACAAGAGTTGCATGAAACTCAAATCCTACACCTCTCATAGAATCACCATTCGTCAGACAGCTTGAGTGCTTTAAAATATAGGGTCTTCCAGTTGGGACATAACAATTTTGGATTTTAATACAAACACAGTTCTAAACTATTTTTTATGATCTGTTAATGTCAAAACGTCAGTCAAAATTTACATTTTTATCATGGTGAAGTTTGCGAAGGAGCAACGTTTGGAAATGATTAAAAATAAATTCTTATTCCAATTTTCCGTCGTAATAATCGTCCCACCAGACAGGCTGTGCATGCTATAGTGGATAAATTCGAGTCAGCATATTCGAAGTATCGAAAATATCGCTGCCGTAAGTGCTTCAATTCAAAATGAGCCAAATCAGTCGATTCCATGCCGTTCACAGGAATTGGGAATCTCTCAGTCCACATTGTGACAAATTTTGCGTAAAAATCTTGACCTATACTTTTATAAGATCAAATTAAATCAAGAAATAAAATCTCTTGATCATTTGAAGAGCCGCAACTTCTCCGATTGGGCTCTGCAAGAGCTTGAAGAAAATCCTGAATTTCGTTCTTATGTCCTTACTAGCTGATACCCGCGACTACGTCAGCGTGGAAGACGTCTCTATATCCTTCCTCAGGTTTCAAGACATTGATGAGTAAGTATAGACTCTCAATTTCTCATATTAATTCTTTAAGGCGTCCGGTCCCTTTGAACATTATTCCTGGTTTTTCTTTCTGGCTCGAGGATGACCAGGCTGTCAGTTGAATTGGCTCTGAGCTCGCTATTGGAAAAACCGTCACTCCTCATATCTACATTTTCCACTTTCAAACTCTACCTATGTACCTTATTGATGTTCATCAAACCTCAACAAAGTGGTAGTCTGACGGGATCAGAGAAATGCGGGGGATGAAGACGGTTTTTCTCTGTTGACTTTGAAAATCCTGGTTTCGATAACGTGGTTCTACAAAGTCTTCACCGGCACAGTTTTAGAGGGTTTAGATTGGGCAACAACTTTATATGTGATATGTGCTGCTGACTACGGTTGCGCATTACTATAAATAACCAAACTTTATTTTAAGGAAAGTGCTCCTAGAAAGTAAGCGTGGCTATACATAATGTAAGTATTATTTGTAGAGTAAACTAATATTTACACGTTTTCTTTAGTAAGTTTTTCCGAGTTCCTTGTAAAATTATAAAAAAAAAAAGAGTTTTTCGAAAAATAGGCGGATTGTGAAAATGTATAGCCTATGTTCATTCCCTAGGCTTAAGCTATATCCGTACCAAATTTCATCGAAATCGGTTCAGCGGTTTAGCCGTGAAAACGTATCAGACAGAGACACTTTCGCATTTATAATATTAGTATGGATATGGATTGAAAAGCCCTTTAGTTTGCAAATCTCCCTTGAGGCATTCCTGGATTAACAGCAAAATAAATCCAAGAGTAGTCATTCTTCAAGAGTGCCAAGTGTTAACAAACAACATTGAGACTCAAGTCAAAGAAATAGAAATAGGCTTTCACTGAATCCTAATTTTTTTATTTTATGAAATAAGCGAGTTTATCAAAGGTTTTACTGAAGTCCTTTGAGATGTAATTCTCCCTTCGTAACTTAGGCGACTAAAGGTCAGGAACCATCAAAATATTTGACACAAAATGTCTTGCGTTCGGTTTATAATCTTGAAAATCCATTCATCAACCCGACTCGAATTTTACTAAAGTGGGTTGTATGTTACTTCGTCCTATAACAATGCGTACATAGTACATCTCAAGTTTTCTCATCAAACAACAATATTGGGAAACTTTTCTGCATAATGCGGAGTGTTCTACCAGAGTCTTGAGATTGTTTAAAAATTGCATTTCGTTTGTTTTGAAATTTTGATCCAACTACCATTTTAAAATGTCTACATTCACACTTTGTTCATCACTCATTGAAAATAGTTCTTACCTCAAAAATTGCAATTTCTCGAGTCAGAAAAGCAAAATAAAAATAAAAAATCGTAAAACTCGTGTCTTACAAGTACACTGTATGGCACTACAGAAAGTAAATCATTTTAATTACGATCATGGTCAACTTGTTATAAAGCAACCACCACCGTACAAATCACGTACTTCAGAACTCTTTTTCTCTTCGGCTTAAGTTTATTTTTCTTTTCACCGAAAAAAACTCGTTTCACTTTAAAATTCCGAAGATTTTACAAAAATCTCTGTTCAACTTGTTTCACGGTTCTTTGCGATTTATCTTTCCTTTGTTACACAAGACAAACAAAAAAA
This sequence comes from Matsumyia berberina, assembly GCA_917880715.2. Lineage (NCBI taxonomy): Eukaryota > Metazoa > Arthropoda > Insecta > Diptera > Syrphidae > Matsumyia > Matsumyia berberina. The sequence goes on along the minus strand of OU862871.1, from coordinate 129,982,000 downwards.
AACTAAACTTCTCGAGGCAGATATTTGCAGAAAAGAAAAAAAACACAAAATATGGTTTTCAAATTTGCATAAGATGCACATAAGCCGCGAACCACGTTCTCTCACTTATAGCCGCGAACCATTTGTCCAGCACACGTTTTCAAAAAGATGCTAATTGTCACAGCACAATATCGAAGAGTGCAATGATCATTGCATCAACTAACTGACCACTAATCAGGAAGAAGACTGGGTTCTTTTTGGAATTCCGGCGAAAAACGGATAAACTAAATGTATCTCAGGCTTTAATGCAAATTCCGTAGCGCAGAGATAAGATATTCATAAAATTATCGAAATAATATTCGGCACACGGTACGAACCGGCTTTGGCAATCGCCTCTGGGAGATTATTCGAAATCACGTTAAGGCAGCCGTGTACCACAAGTTGAGCTATCGACACAAAAAGTTAAAGACACTCTGCTACACCAAACACACAGAACAGAGAGAGATACGAACAGAGACTGCTGCGACTTCTTGGGTGCGACAATAACGACGACAGAAACGGGCCAACGACTACGTTGCGTGACGGACAATCCGAAGCCAGCTGATGAGAAGTTAGTCAACTACTCGTACACACTGACCAGGTTAACCGCGTGTCCTTAGCTTTTAAACTGATATCGTTCGAGCTTTTCTGCTTGGGTGGCGCAAGATGCGCATGTTCCCAGCGACAGTGACAACATGTTTCCCAAACGCCGAGCAACCGATATGCGATAAACCCTCGACCAGAACAGACGTTAACCGCCGGTCTACTGGGCTCCATCTAATGAATAAATGAACTTAAAAAATAGAAATTGTATTACCGCCACACTATCTGGCCGCTTTGAGGTTTTAAATTTCTTTTCTGGTCTAGTGGAACGGAATGGATGTTACTTAGCCGCAACCGCTAGATGTATGACGGTGGGGTTATTGTCGCTGTCGGTGTCTGTTTTTGGCGCAAATTTAATGCGACTGTTGACTTGGTTATAAGTGTCCTTTGGGGTGACATTCCGCATGCGAGTATGTGCTGTCGAACTAAGTAGCTCATTTGCGTCCGGCAGGTGAGTTCTAAATTTCGTGTACGCAGTGGCTAAGAGCCGTCTGGGGGCATATTTGCCAGAGGGTTACTTGACCAAGATGGCTTTACACCATTTACATATTAAAAATTGATAATCCTTGTTTTGTTCGTACCTTTTTTTTTTTTGGTTAAGTCCTTTGCGAGGAATTAGTATTGGATGTCAGAACTTAAAACCACAATGGAAACATTCTAAAACAATCACCACGATGCGAAGGATACTTTGGTGAACTACGCTTTTTTCTACTGACAATATGCCAGGATGAAACCGCGCACATTCCCTTCAAAACACACACCCCACTTGGACACACTTAAATTTTAAACGTACGTTCTTGCGGAATTTTAAATTTTCACCGAAGGATTTCGAGAAACTTCAAGTGGTCATTTCTAACTTGCACGGTGTTCGTTAGCCGACTGATAGGCACCGAAACTATGTCGTAGTCTGGCACTGCAAGGATATGATTGTGCTGCTTTCACATCTTCAGATACATAAAGTTTTCCTTTTCTTTTCTTTTGCTCTACGGTGTTTGTTTTAAATTCTCCAGCAACATACGAGTGGCCATTGGCCATAGCTGTCCAACTACGAAGCGCAATTTAAATTAAACAATTAAAACTGATTAAGTTAAACAAAAAAAATAAAGAGCGAAGCGTTTTGATATCGAATTAGGGGGTTTGGTTTTGATTGTATTAAATGCGAGATAAGCTTTTTTCGAGTCCATCTTCCGGTTTTTAGTTGGTAATCAAGCAAAATAAAACGTTTTAACTTATCTTGGGCTAATTGGATGACTGAGTTAACTTTTGTTAAGTGGCTACAGTATATGCGAAAAGTTTTAGTCTTAATTGTCAATTGACTGAGAGCTTATCATTTTCCTCAGTTATGTTTGCCGATCTTTAAGAAAGGGCATCCAATAAACTGCACCAAACTATTATACAAAGGTACATATAAATTTCCTCATCGTCGCCTAAAGCCTTTTGTTACCAATGTGACTGGTCCACACCAGTTTGGCTTAAGCCTGGGTAAATCCAGCATCGACCAAATGTTCACACTATGCTTACTTAGTTAAGGTGGCGCTACAGTCCGGGGTGGACCTGGGCTTCAACCAACAAACACCTTCAGCCAGTTGTGCACGCCAAGTTGGTTGAGGTCCCCTTCCACTTGCGTGCGCCACCTGAGTCGCGGTCTTCCTCTATTGCGCCATCCCTCGGGTGTGGATTCTAAGATTTGTGTCCATCCGCTCCACATGACCCAGCCATCTCAGTCGGTGGACCTTTATTCTTCTGGCTAAGTCGATGTCGCTGTACTGCTTGTACAGTTCGTTGTTGTATCTCCTCCTTCATTCACCATCTATGCAGACGGGACCGAAAATCATCCGAAGGATTTTCTTCTCGAAACAGCCAAGAGCAACTTCATCCACTTTTGACAGAGTCCATGCCTCTGCGCCATCGAGCAGGACTGGAACGATTAAGGTCTTATAAAGGGTCACTTACACTTTAGTTGTTCGAGAGAGGACATTTCTACTCAATTGCCTTCTTAGCCCAAAGAAACAATGACTGGCAAGAATTATTCTTCGTTTAATCTTAGCGCTGGTATCGTTGTCTGAATTTATAGCGGAACCTAGGTAGATAAAGTCCTTAACTACCTTAAAGTTATAGCTGTCCAAGACGTCAGTGTTGAGTGTCATTTCCTGTTGACAGCATATACTTCGTCTTGCCCTCATTGACCGCTAAACCCATCTTCGCCATCTCCGTCTCAATACTCACAAACGCACCAGTGACATCACGCTGGGTTCTTCCGATTATGTCAAATCGTCGGCGTATGCGAGTAATTGGACGGACTTTTGAAGGATTGTACCTCTGGTGTTGGCGCGTGAGTTGTGCATAACTCTCTCAAGAACGATGTTGAAGAAGTCGCGTGTAAGCGCGTCGCCTTGTGTAAATTATTTTTTGTCTCGGTGAGGTCTTGACCGACCTTGATTTAGCAGCGTGCATTCTCCATCGTCATCCTGCACAAACGGACGAGTTTGGCAGGGATGCCAAAACTAGACATTGCTTTGTATAGCTCGTCTCTATAGATGCTGTCATACGCGGCCTTAAACACACTATGAAAAAATCTCAGAATTTTAAGTCATGAAAGAGCTTCTCACTTCGCCGTTCGGAGTCGGCAACGAATTGTATGTAGGTCCCTTCCATTCGTGCAAATAATAGAACACGCACAGAATGAATGGTTGCGAGAAGCTAGGCCTTGGCTCATTCCTAGCTGTCGCGCCAGCTATTTACTTATTTACCCTAGAAGACGATGCTTCAACAGATATAAGAAACGAAACTTTTACGTTGTTAGGGACTTTGCTTACCTGAGTTTCGTTGGAGCAATGGAGCAGCAAAGATGTCTCTCTTCCAACTAAAGTACTTTTAGTTGTCTTGGTATGGTATGGTATATGAGGGTGAACTATAGGCACAGTCGGACCCGTTGTGTTTCCGTCTTTTAAATTTCAAAATTGTACAGATAGAGTAGGTTTTGGGAAGAATGTTGGGAGGGATCTAGGGGAAAGTGGGAACAATTAAAGAGTTGACACTAGTGAACGTGATCTAGCGAATCTTCCTATTACTGTGGTGAAGACCAGGATGTCACCGATTCCTTTGTCCTTGGAACGCTTCAGGTCCGGTATATTCTGTCGCATTCTCGCTAGGGCTGGGCAGTGTCATAGAAAGTGTTCGAGATCTTCTGTTAGTTGCCTTACCAAAAAATTTAATTGGAATTTGCATCCGAACTTCGTCACAACGCGTGCCACCAGAGCCTTTTGTAAGGCAGAACTTGCAGTCTAAGTTCCAAAATAACAAACTGGTTGTGCAATATGCTGATCAGAACCCTACTTACTTACTCAGCTATAGTTTGGTGGTTGCAACTTCTTGAGCGGACAATGACAAAGAAACTTGAGGAGCTACGGAGGGTCTTCTGTCTTCATAAGTGCTATGCGCATCTGTCCTATATCAAACTACAAGCTGCCATCGATCGGGCTTTGACACCAACACGTCTTCATAAGGAAACCATTTAATTTTGTTAAATGAAAATAATTCACTCATACTAATACCAGAATAGAATATGTTCTAAAATCTAAACTATCCCTGACTTTATGATCGGAGACTATCATTTTGGTGGATTATTTGATTTAATGGACAACCCGTAGGTAGCGTAGGAGGGGCGGTGATAATTATAGTCCAGTTTTGAAACCACAGCCCTTCAGAAACCGAGTTGGTTGAAAAATGTGAGTGTTGTTGTTGTTTGTTGGTCCTTATATTCAGTCTTTGGATATAATGACCTGGACATAAGGAATTTGTAGGAAAAGATGGACCGAAGGAAACTTGAAAAGTACAGAAGCTCTATTTCCCTTTCCGAATGAAAACGATTTATGAAGAGGTCATGCTGATGAGGAAGGGCATGCGGACGCTTTACACTTTCTCATTGTCGTTGCCCTGTTCTTCACTTCAAAACTTTAGGTCAACATTTGTCAGTGATACTTATGTATATGTACATATGTTATGGGCATAGTAATTAATGCGGGCATTATTCATAATGTCCTACATATGTATGACCTGTTTGTTTTTGTGCATCCTAGAGCATCAGTCTACAACTGAAAGCGGTTACTCTTCAAGAGCTGCAACCATCTAACAGCACGGCTTAAAGATTAAAGAGGAACTGTCGTCATTTAGACAACATTCCAAACCCAGACTTAGCCTTACAGATTCAATTTTCAATTCCCACTTCAGGCTATCTAGCAATATTTACCACTCCACGATTGTGCGCGGGATCATTTTGCTTTCGGCAAAGTTTTTCCTTATCCTCCTAACGCTTGTTTTCCTCTCTATACCTGTTGTTATTTAGTTGGGGTCCATGATTCTATAAGAGGTTCCCCTATGCAGACATTTTAGCCCTCATTAGGTGGCTTAATAATGCTTATCAGCTTATAATCAATTATTAAAGCAAGTGAAAACAAAAAAAAATTATTGCGAATGTCAAATCAGAGATGGACAGCCCCTTATCGGCTTTTAGAAACTTCTGCCGATTGGTGAAAAGCGTTCGTAACACATATATACATGTCTATTCGATTCTTGACATAGTCAACAAAATCCGTTCTAACACCCTCTAATGACCATGACAATCAGAAATTAATTGACAATTTGACAACTAGTCACATTTGACAGCTGCAAACTAATCAGCCTTCAGTCTTCGATCACACTTCACTTTGAAGAAAGAAATGAATTGGAATTTAATCTGTGTTGCTAAATAGGGTGATCATATATAAAGGAACTGACGCAGCATTTTCCTGAGGGCTTATAGGTCCCAGCCATCCAAGTTATTGTATTTGGACGTCGATGTCGCTGTACAGCCCATACAGTTCTCCTTGTTATCTTATCCGTCACTCACGGTCTATAAAAACAGGACCAAAGACCACCGAAGGGCTTTTTTCTCAACTGGAGACGATCTCGTCCATTCTCTGAGCCATAGAGCAGGTATGGGATGATAAGGGTCTTGTATGGAGTCATTTAAGATGTTTGGGAAAGGGCTTTGTTACGCAATTGCTTTCTTTGTCCAAAGAAACAACAATCGACAAGATTTATTGTTCTCTAGATCTTAACACTGGTGCCATTTGTCTAAGTTAATAGCAAAACCTAGGTAGACAAAGACCAAACATTGGTCATTGACATTCTGCCCGAGACGTTGGTGTGAAGTGTACTTTCTTGTCAACAGCATATACTTGATCTTGACCTCATTGACCGCTAAACTCATCTTCGACGCCTCTGTCTCAGTACTCACGAACGCGCCAGTCACATCACGCTGCTGTATGGTCTTTTGAAAGATTGTGCCTCTAGTGCTGTCGTGTGAGTTCTGCACATTTTTTTAAGAACGATGTTGATCAATCCGCATGACAGTGCGTCGCCTTTTCCACTTACTTTTCTGATATCAAAAGTCTCGGTCAAGTCTTTACCGACCTTGATGGAGCAGCGTGCATTCTCCATTCTGTACAATCTGCAATAGCTCGTCTATATAAATGCTGTCATACGAGGGTTTTTTTTGTCGTGTTTGGAAACGCTGTACAGGAGCACTCAAACGCAACTGTTCCATTGTACTACCAGAAAGCACCAGTTTTTATTCCTTTTACTAGAATTGCTCCTACTTTCGAAGAAAGCCGAGAAGGCACCTCAATGATGAGGAGCTTAGAGTTTCAGCACTCGCCACATCAGCATCGAAAATCTCCCACCTGATCCAAGCAAAGGCAGGACAATCCCAAAGGAAATGATCCGAAATATCGTCGCCCTCTCCACAGGCGTCGCAGACAGTTGTGTCACTTAAGCCAAACACACTAAAATGCTTGACAAAAGCGGCAAAAATTTTCTACAGTCTCTTTTGCTAAGTGACAGCAAGAATGCAGCTGGCATCCTGGAAAGCCGTTCCACACACAATTGCGTTTGTGTACTGCACGGCTCTCCAGGATGCAGGCTGACTACGTGGGTTTGAAACCGATAAGAGGAGGTGGATATCGATTAGGAATTCAAGACGCGCCATAGTGGTCGGTGGTGGACTTTTCCATCCGGGACATACACAGGTGGTTAGTCAAGGCTTATTTTCTTGCAACCATTCATCTTGTGCGAGTTGCATTTTTCGTACGAATGGAAGGGAACAAAAATTTATTAATTACTCTGAACACAACCATTCATGTTGTGCGTGCTACATTTTTCGCACGAATGGAAGAGACCTACAATTTATTGCCGACTCCGAATGGCGAATTGAGAAGCTTTTTCATGACAGTTTATACTCCCGGAGGCTTGCCATTCCCCGACGAGAGGTGATGCCGCGAAAAATGTTCGGTGTTTTTCCTGGCTGGGGCTTGAACCCACGCAGCTCGGTCAGCAGTTCAACGCACTAACTACTGAGCTACGGCGACCAAAGGCCAAAGGCGCCTAGTGGCTTATACAAAAAAAGTATGTATGTAACAACAAATGGTTTAATAATAAATATAAAACATCGATTATCACCATAAAGCTGTAAGGCACCTCTAAATCACCTTATTGGCATTCAATAATAATTAGCTAATCTCTTAAATTAATGGTTTTTATCTTTATTTGCCATTGGATAATAATTGTTTTGTTTTGTTTTCTTTGCTTTCTTTTATTAAACGTTACGTCAAAAATGCCTTTATAAGTTCTCTGTTCTTCTTTTATCAGTTTCAAGAATAAGTTCATTTTCAAAAACCGTTCTGATAAAACGATAAAACCAAATGACAGGAGTGACAGGTAGCGGTAATTTGTATTTATATACAAAGCACTTTCTTTGTGTTGATTTGATTATTATTGGATTTTAATTATAATTTTTGTTTTTGTTTCTAACCACCATTAAACGATGAATTGGCACTTTTGTTTTCCAAAATAAAATTGCTATTGATTTGACACTTTAAATTTATCTCTGTGTAGGTAGAAATAGTTTTGCAAATTTGTTGAAGAAATGTGCAATCAATGCCAACAAAAATGGATGAAATACGACAGTCTTATCGTTGAATAAGAATACTTTGTCGGCGAAGTTCATAGAGGTAATTGGATTGGAATCTCTGCCGTACTCATGGGGCTTGTGCAGATACGGAAATACCGAATGCGTAATGGGATAATTGTTTACGCGCTTTCATAGTATTTAACGCATCATGGAGTTTCATTTAAGGGGAGGGAAGTGTAAGGAAAGAATGGCATGACATTTCTTTTACTAACTACTTGTAGTCTGAGGCTTGAGCATTAAGGGATTATTTAGTTGTTTCAATATGTCTAGCAACAGAGTATGCACTGTTATCTGGAACAAAACAAGTGCTTGGTTCCTTCTGCTATAATGGTAAATCAGTACTGCCGTAGTACTTGAAAAGTGGCCCCTATTATTACTAATAAACTGCGAACCTTCGAAAATGGAGCCCTTCACATTATGCTGAGTATTTCCTGGTCGAACCGCTACATACATACATACATATGTAGGAGAATGCGTCAGGAATCAATAGATACCAATTGAGATAGGACAAAAACAAGTTCGTTGTGCAATTGAATCGACTTACCCAGTCAGGCAGGATAGTGGCGAAAAACAGTTAAGGACAAGTTTAGGTCACTGAGAATAAACTAGAAGGACGTGAAACACTTTGAAGAACTCCACAATAGGTTTGCTACTGCTGCTAGTAGACTCTACGTAGCAAAGGATAATCAACTCTACCGAGTCCACTCTATTACTAGTTTTTTTTTTTGTGTCTCCTATTCTTTCTTTGGACTAAAGAAATAGTGTCCTACGATCTCTGCTGAGAATCAATCAGGCTGGAAGATCAATTAAAATACCTCAATCGCAAACTGTTAGGAGTCGAGAAATGGAGATTAAACTGCCTACTGCCTTCACCAAGAGGGAAATTCTAAGCACGACGTGAGGAAATTTTAAATGTACATAGTATCCAGATGACACGAACACTTCAGATACCATCTAAAGAAGATTAGTGTTCTTGAAGATAAAAACTTACAGAGGATGATGAGACAGCCGCACATATATACCTATACGGTGCTGGCGTTGGCTAGCAGAACAAATGATGATTTCCAGTGCTAGTGGACTCAAACTCCAGAGATTAAATTAGCAAAATTTCTTTCAGATAAATGCTAAACAGATGAATTCAATGAAATGATCTTATTTGAACAAAGTACTCCTCGGATTTTTCAAGAAACAGGTTAAGTTAGGTAGATGCGTTGGCAAGGAGAGAGAGAATGCTCTGCGTCACACTCAGGTCCATTTGATGGGGATGGTACCTCTTACTCGTGGGACGATCTTCAAAGCACTCTCCTATTTCCCCAGGTTTTCGAACAACCTTGAGACCTTCATGAAGACAGATACGTGTCGCTTAGTTCTTCGGTATTATAGAGAAGTGTCTTTCAAAGGATTCAATCTGACATGGTAGAGATCTGGAAAGAATTAATGAAAGTGGATTGTGTCCTTATTAATTTCCCCGTCTACTGCAGAAACTTTCTTGTAAATGTCCTCTTTAGTTGATCTTAGACTTTAGACCCTTGGCAATTGTTTCTTTAATGATCTAGGGTCTTTAGGGACGCGTAATCTGGGTGGTTCTAGGTTATTTTGTAAAAGCTTTTTGTTACCCCAGTTCTCGTGATAGGATTGTTGCATGGGTAAAAGTGAATGTGAATGTGTGTATGTGTATGTGTAAGGAAGCAAGTTCGAAAGTTCGGTGAGATTGTCGGTGAAAGTTTTGCCTAACGCACCATATTTTGCATCTGCAAAGGAAGTAGTCGAGAGTTGTCTTTGCTACTGCGGTAGTGCGAGTTGGATATCAATATTGGCTACATGGGTTGCTACCGCTTTGTGTCCCGTACATGAATTAATTCGATTTCACCTTGAAAGACGCTAGCGATGTTTGAAAATCTGCATGTCCTTGATATCTTTAAGGCCGTGAGACCTGGCTGACCAATATCCAGATTCCCTAGATCCGATTGTACTGCAGGTGGACATCTTTCTGACGTAAAGGTTTATAGGTAGTAGGTTTAGAATAACCGTTAGCGTGTTCGTCGGGGATGACCGCAGTCTACCTGCGGCTCCTATGCTAGCAGTTCTCTGGATTCTGATGGGTTTAGTGATATTATGGTCTTCACTTCGTGCGGGCCAGCAGAGTGAGAAAGTGAGAAAGATTCTACAGACAAGGCTCTACACACCTTGTTGGCCCCTTGCTCTTGTCCAATTTAGTTTAGGAGCAAGACTGATTCCCAGCTGTCATCCACGTACGCTACCAGATTTATTCTTTCTGTGATTTTGTGGTGCTGGCTTTATTTACATGAGCGTTACAATGTATTTAACGGTCACTAATGCGCTTTTTAACAAACTAAAGCTGTTACCCATCATTTTCATGGATGACTGAAAGGTTCCTACAACATTCACTAAATCCGTACTAAATCATATTTATTTATAAATAAATAAAAACGGAAATCAAAATGCAAATCAAAACGCCCAGTGAATCACAACTGACCTTCGCAAATCAATTTTTATATCAAACTTGACAGACAAATTGATTAGCTCTAATAAACAGATTCATTTTGTGCCGCCCGACGAGACGACGCGACCCAGTCCCTTCTATTTATGGAGCATTCAAAATCAGGGCGTAGTACCGAGCTACGGACAGCTGCTCTTCCGATGACGTTTTCCTCTTAAAAAACTTCGCATTTGCAAGGCGACACTCGGCGTAAACAATTTTCTCGCATGAAATGGACTAATCATTCGTACATATTTCTCTATTTAAAATTGCAACCAATTTGAATTGACTTTTGTCCTAAAAGATGTCCAAATATGCGAATATATATTAATCCATTAGCAACTTCCGCTTGTGCAATTTTACACTTTGAAAGCCACCGAACTAAATGCACCACCTTATCGACATAGCAACCAGTCCATATACATTTTTTTTTTTCATTTTTGCACTGTTTAATGTCAATTTGACAGGTGATTAAAATTCTTTCCGTGCGTTTTTGTTTATTTTGTGTTCGTTGTTCACGCGAATTTTCCATCGTTTTATTAATTTGACAAATTTTCATTTTTCGTCGAACGATTAAATTCGAGAATGCTGTTTAAAACCACCCTCATCACTGCCTTGTACATTTCCATGATATTCGCTGAAATCGAGCACAAATGTTCCGATTTGAAGCGCCATGAAATCGAACACCATCTGTCGACAAAGACTCCCTACCGAGTCGTGGCCAATCGAGATGAAAGTAAATTCGAGTATCCAGGTATAATAGAAATTTACTTTTTTGTGTGTGTTTATATCAAATATAAGAATAATTTATGTAAACATTCTTTATCCACTTTCTGGGGAAAAGAATGCAAAGCAACAAGAATTTGGTCTGTCATTCGGCATGGGGCGCGGAATCCCAGCAAAAAAGTCATTCGCAAGGCCAAAGAGAATCTGACTCGAATTAGACAAAGAATACTCAACAATGCTCATGCTCGCTTTTGTCCACATGAGGTAGCGATGTTTAAATTTTGGTATTTCAATGTTGCCGAAGAGGAGGATAAAAATTTAGTTGCCGAAGGAGAGGATGAAATGATTGAACTGGCCGAGAGGATGCAGAAACGTTATCCAGAAATTTTAAAGGACACCTATGATCCGAAATTGTTTTTGTTCAAGTATACAGCAACGCAGAGAACTTTGAAAAGTGCTGAGAGTTTTGCGACGGGTTTGTTTGGAAGACACAGGATTAGGGACATCAATTATCCGGAGGCGTTGCACAAGGATCCAGTGTTGAGGGTGAGTTAAAAATATTATTTTGTGTGTATTGTGCATGACTGCTGTTTGTTTTGAAGTTTTTTTTTTGAATTTAAACGCTCGAAGTGGGTATCGTTTGGGAGAGGTACTGGGTAGATGTTGTCCAGATCTTTGTGACAGCTAGACAGATCCGCAGGTACTTCATATGTCCTCGTTTGAGTAAGAAGTCGTTGAGGTCTTTTGAGAGTGAGTCACAACTGAAGTTTCAAGTTTTTTTTACTGCAACGTCAATGACCTCATAGTGCGCCAGTGTTGTCAATTGAAATGTTTGGACCTACAGAGCCATGTTGGCCATCAGTATTTCGCCGTACAAAATTCACATGATCTCTACGTGGTTTTCATTCATTGTTACATTCACGATTCTGCAAATCTACAGGCCGGGAACGTGAGATGAGGTAGAATCCAAAAAGTGCCCAAACTTGTGGTTCATCATGTTTTCTGTGGTGAAGCCATCCATGTGCACTTATTCCTTCAGCACGACAATGATGGACTAACGTGAAAACGTACATATTTACTGCATATCGGGAGCACTTTCCGAATTGCATAGTATGAGCTATTGTGTCGTTGTAGTACTATGATAAATACTTTAGAATGGACCCCAGATTTTTGAATAGAGATGAAGTTCATAATCAGACCTGTAAAGGCCGCCAGACACTTAAATCTGCAAGGACGTCATTGTCCATGAAGGCTTCCCAGAATCACTCTAAGAAGGGCACCTAAATATCACTTACTCGGCTGTTAGTATTCCTCATATTTTATTTAAAAAAGAGTGATGGGCCAGGGACTGGTTTCTCGCAACGATTCATGTTTTGCGTGATACATTTTTCGCACGAATAGTAGGGACTTTCTCAGCTACAGCGATCACATCATGTTTCTGCTTCTAATTTTTTAGACGGTTACTTAGAAGTGCGAAAATCGTGACGAGTATTTTGTTACGAGCTAGTGTTTTGGAAGGAGGGATTATCGGTGTAGGCCAGGAGGACGAAGGCACGTTCATTGTTCGATGTCTTTACTCGGCGGACGGGAGGACTACTTTACTTTTCTCACTCGTACTCTACCTGCTCACATTTTTTTTATATCCTGTCACTAATTAATAGAAATTAAGAAGCTTCTTTAGTTTGACCGCAGATGGACATGAAAGAACTCAAAAGACCTGTGACGAGCAGAAATAACGAAAATACGGAATGCCGTCCTCCTATAGAAACGACATAAGAAAAACTTAGCCCACCATATGCACCATTATTCGTATGCTTCTCAGTTTACCTACGAGCTTTTAGGCGTCAAATATAAGGATTTTTATCGTACAACGAGAATGTGAACTATGTATGTACATTGTTCTATGTTTGCGCATCACAACCGGCAAGAACTTTAGGCACTTTTTGCCTCCCGTAATCAATCTTATTCGTCTTTTCAAACAAGCGACCCCTTCTTGTTACTCTGACTCAGCTTGGTAAACTAATCAAAAATGTATAACGGAGTTGCTGCGAATCCAACTACAAAATAGCAGTTCCCCTACGACTAATCTATCACAACCTTCGCCAAACCAACAATCAAGTGGCTATAAAAGCTCTTTACTCCTTTGGGTTTAGGTCTACGCTTGCCTGGAGTTTCTTAAACATACTCAAGCTCAACAAAAAGGCGGATGTACCCGCGAAAAAAGTTTCCGAGACACACCTCAAACGCCCTTTAGCGATTTGCGATCTATCCACAAGCTACACAAAAGCTATACGTGGGAACTGCAAGGATCAACTGCTAAAGGGAACCTAACACGCGGCCTTCGCCAAACCAAGAAGTACATCAACTTCTCAAACAATAAGCGAATCCAACCACTTTTCTTTCTCGAAAAATATATGCAAAACTCTTAAGAGATTTTTTTGGAGAAAACTGTTGTCATCACAAGAAACCGGGCAAATGTCTCTCGGATCTTCGTCTTGTTGACTGTGATTATCTCATATTTCAGGCAAAGATTTATCTTTCTTAAGATTCTTTGTAACGGGACTCACATATACAAGCGCTCAGTACGTGGTTACTCCCTATACGGTGGAGATATTCGCAGGTTACAGTGTCACGAGGTATCCTTGGACTACATTTTTTACCAATGCCGCTCTCTATTTCGACACCGCCTACAATTCAGAGGGTTGGGTTCAAAAACTTCGGGCTGAAACATGGGTGCGCTTTTCCGTTCTGCATGACCTGACAACCTTAATCACTGTATGTATATCCCAGTTAAGTGCTTCTGCGATGCCTAACAACCATTTGTCCGAAATAACAAGGTTACTCTTGGTCGGGTACCTGGCCTCTGGGAATTGTTCCCCTCTGTGGCGTCAATCGAAATACTGCCACGACGCTAATAAACAACATGCAACACCGATTTCCTTTAACCCACTGGGCTAAGTCTTGGGACTTAGACAATCCTAAAGAGTAGATAAGTCCTATTTTTATCAGGAAATCCCTAACATTTACAAGGAAAGCATGAAGAAGCTGGTGGGCTTCTTCAAATACCATTGCGTTCTAAAATACCTTACCAACGACTTGAATCTTTGTTCAGATATAGTGTCGGTTCGGTCACCAAAACGAATCATTAGGCTGATTGTGCCAGTAATACAGTCGAGCCAAGAGGTTTGGGGTATACATATAGAAAAAAGTGCGATACATTCTACTGCACCCTATATCAGGATGAGTGACTTGTAGGCTGTAGAGCGTCTCCTTGGTTCTTCTCGATAGGGCCTTGTTGTATAGTTGTTGACCTTAGACCTTACCAAACGTGTAGCTGTTTGTTTTTAAATGCTTAATACATTTTTTCTTATATTTTGTGTACGATTGTGTGTTTGAAATGCTTTTTGTTTGTGATGTCATCAAATTGTAATCAACACTGTTCGCGTAAACCAAAAACAAAAACAAAATTGTAAATATTTTTGAAATAAAATGCAGAAATGACTAACAAATAAACTAAACGAAAGCCTTTTGTATTGCACTACCACCGTCGCAACATGTATATCTATGCACTACTTTTCTATCTTTAAATCAAGAAATTTACTATCACATGCTGGGTTTTCACTGGCAAGTTGATTTTTACCTAGTTTTTCGGTTCACTAATCATATAACAGACGAGCAAATGTTTAAATTGGAGAGATTAACAGCTAATCTTTCCTTAATATTAGTTTCATGCCGAGTCTATCGTCGAAATTTGTAAATGTGCGATTTTTTCAATGAATTTTTTGTGGAAGTTGGCATACTTCATACTCTTGGCAAGTAAAACTCAGATTAAGTGCAATGAAAACGCATTGGATGTGATTTACTTAGTTGACGGGAGAAATATAGAACTTACTGTTAAATAGCCAGGAAAAGTAGCTTTAAGCTCGATAAAACTCTTAAGTCGGGTTTGAATTTGTCCCGAAATTTCGATGTTTGTGTCGAGCTTAACTGTAATGGCCTACTGATTTACTGGTCAATTGGCTTAGATATTCACATGAAACACCAGAAGTCGCAAAACAAGCTAACTTTTTACATTCAATTTTCTTTATTATTTTAACAAATTCCAAACACTGTTTCGATTTCGATTTTGAATTGTTGAATCCTGGTGGATAATTGTACTAGATTAACTCAACTCTAACAATTTCAGTCCATTCAACCTCCTACCACTCGTATCAAACACACCCAACGTGGTCAACTGTCACCAAACACACGCTAGCGATCTCTCTCTCGCCTTGGCAAAAGAGAAAAAAGCCAAAAACAAACAAACCCATTTTCTGACATCTCGTGTCAAAAGTGAAAACTCGTTGAAAAAATGCTGCGTATTTTTCGTCAAACGTGATTTTCCAAATAAAATAAGTGAAAAGCCTACAATTTACACAATTTTCGTTTAAGTGGATAAATCTTACATAAACTGTACAATATAGTGCCCCGCTGTGGAATTATAAAAAGTTTTATTACATAGTTTATGCAGAAATAAGTAAAAAAAAAAAAAAAAAATTTGCGACGAAAAAGTGAAGAAAAGAAATAACCGTGCGCGCATTGGGAAAAGTCCTGATTTCCAATTTTTTTTTTTGTCTTTCATTTGTATTTTCGTCTAAAACGGAAGTCATACGAAGATTCCGAGAAGATTTTTTCTTCTTAAACGAAACGACCAAGGATTGGAGGATGCAAATACGACGCAAACATTCGTAAATTGCTGGTAGGGTTTTATACAAAAAAAAAAAACTGTTGTTATCCACTGGGTGGATTTACCTCATTAGTCAGCATTTGTTTCAAGGACTGTAGGTTGAAGGTTTCGCAGAGAATTGGTAGTGGTTTCATTCAACTTTGAAGACAGATGGTAGGTGTTGTGATGGAGAGATGTCCTAGAGGAAAGCTTTTTAATTGGTGTAGGTACTCCCCATCAGTGACTCAGATTTAATCGATTTGGTGATTGATGTTGATGTTTGGAGCCAACGCGGAGTGCGGCATAGAGTTACTAGACCCGGCATGTTGGGGAAACTTGAAATTCCAAGCCATTATGCAACAAAACACGCTACACGCTCATTTCACATGTGATCTCACATAAATATTAAAGTCACCATCACAATTTAAGCGTTTTCTACCGCGTGATTGTCAGAAGCGTTGTCCCATCCCTGTCCGAGTGTTCAATTTAAGTTTACAAACAATTCATTCTCTTCCTGGTACAGTTTCGTTTCTAAACAACGCAGATTCTTTTCATATGCATCATCACTTTGAGGTAACCTGCGACGCATGCAATTGCGCTTTAAAATTTAATAACTTAGATGCCAAAAAGGGCGACTCTAAGTTGCACAGAGGGTGTAATGACGAGAGCTCTGAATGGCTCTGCCGCAACTTCGTAAATACAGTAGCTGAGTCTATATAGAATAAACTAACATAAGCCGTAACTGCTTATAATTCGATTATTCACACATATGCGCGGAAATTTTAAGCAACGTAAGAAGCCGAGTATCTTGAACTTCAAATACGCAGATTGCGCACTTAGGTTTTTTTATCAGTTCACCGAGACGTGAGGCTGCATTCGTTGCACATCGATCTCAAACCCATTGATCTCCTTTTTTGAGGTCAAGCCTAATGGCATTTACAATAGTTTAACTTTTCCACGTTTTTCGATTTTCACCTTAATTTGCTCAGTTTGCACTGAGTTTTCTTTAGAGGGCGCCACAGTCTGGTGTGGACTTGCAAATTAACTAACACGTGTCTCTCTCAATCGCAATACACCTGTGGTTGCATAATAAACCGTACCCTGTGGCCAATGCTCGACATAAATAGCACAAATACCTTAGTTTAGGTTAGGTAGAATAGGGTTATGCAGCCAGCGCTTGCATAAAACACATAAACACCATAGTGGGGCCATCGCGATCCCTATGAAGCCAAAAAGGCAAAACCTAAACAATTTCCTGAAAGCATTTGATTTCCTTACAGACTTTTACCACGTTTTTGTAGCTATCATAGTTCAGCCCTCTGGACTCCACTTCAGCTTCATGCGTGTCCTGGCAATTCTCTGACATTCACTTAATACGTGTGTTCAATCCTCAGCGGCGCATAGGTCATTCCTGAGAAGACAATGACCGTACAGGATGCCAGTGACGTATCTGTGCCCTACTTAAGTTAAGAATATCTCTTGTTTTCCTGCGGCAGACCATAGAGCTTTGGATACCCTATCCCTTACTTGCAGTTATTCTTAGGATCTCCGCTTTACCTACACAGGAAGGAGGATCCACGGTGAATCTCCCCACCATATGTTGCCGCTCTCCACCTAGCCTGGGAAGTTCGTCGGCCCTTTCGTTTCCCTCAATGTCACAATGACCCGGCACCAAACAAAGTTTAACTTGATTCTGCGCGCACAATGCCTTCAGCATTACGCGACATTTCGAGACTAGTGCAGACCTGACGACATGTGATTCTAGCGCTTTAAGTGCGGCCTGACTATTAATGTAAATGGCGTGTCCCGTTCAGATATCGATTTCATTCGTAGTGACTCTGCACCTACGAGCACAGCCATTTCCTCGGCTTGGAATACGCTAGAAGTATCTGGGAGTCTTATGAATACTTTGAGGTTTGCCTCTTGGGAGTAGATCCCTGAACCCGTTCCGTTAGTGGTTTTTCAACCATCCGTGACGACCGCAATCTCATCCGCTGAGAGGACATAGTTTCTCTGTCAGTCTTCCCTCTCAAGATACAACGTGATGTAAGGTGTATCAAAGTCCATGACGGAAGCCGTCTTATCTGTTCTTTTTAGAACAAACTCTCGGAATGAGCATCATTCGGACGTTTGTCGGTGTAAAAATTGGGCACCGTACTATCGGAAACATGAAGATTTGGCATCGTGATAAACTACTCCAGCTGAAGCTATAAAGGCGAAGAGGAACTAGACTTCGTAGAACGTCTTCTGTGCCACTGTCAAGCTTTTCAAAAATGACGCCTAACCTGTTTGGGTATTTTGACAGAGGGCAATGGTTTTGATGGTTTTAACGGCAACAGCTACGCGTGTCGAATACCAAGTCACAACAACCGTTGCTCTAGACCTAGCCAATAGGGTGGTTCAGTTTGATGCTTGTCCTACCATGTACTTGGGCTCGACTGTAATGAGCTTATTGATTTTATTGAGTTGAAAATGGGCCTTATCACTGAATATAATTTTTTTCTTAAATCTTTCATCCAAAGCTTTGGCCGCTGGGTGAAAAAATACTTGCTACACACCCCTCCCTGCTAACTTAACTCAACGTGCCTCTCTAACTAGCTCTATCGACAAGTTCCAGGAACACAGCAATATAGAAATGAACTGACGAATGGGATTCTTACTTATGATAGCTCTACTTTCCGGGGTATACCTTGGCCTCGATAAGCAAGTCTTGCCATTTAGCCCAGTTTTTAGCTATCTGCCTGAAGCTTAACGTCGCTAAAAAGCCCGAAAAGTATAGACAAACAGCGCAGAAGATCAGATAAAGAATTATTTTTAAAACAGCTGTGGCTATCTTGACAAAATGCACCCAGCTGCACCCTAAGACATGACTAGGATGAAGGGTCTTGTAAAGAGTCAATTTGGTTGAACTCTGCCAGTGATATTCCTTTGCAATAGAGCTGACACTAGGAGTTGAACTGGATGATGGTAACCCCTACACCACAGTCACACATTCTGCTTCCGTTGGCACACACCCAAGTTAGTTGAGGTCTACGTTCACAAAATGTCGCATAAAGTCTTTCACGCTCTGGTGCCGAGGACTGAATCAATGATGATTGTAACCCTTGAAAAGGATAATGCTTTTGCATCCTCGGCGAAAGAAGCCTTACCTTCAATAACTGGCAATGTAGTTTCAGGCAGCAAAATATCACAGCGACTTGACTCTCACGCTGCGTTTCCGCTGAAAGTTCGCAAAATCCCTATGCTGTCGTTTCACTTAAATTCACTAAAATCGCAGGAGTACATTTTGTGCGCCCAAACCACAGCATAGGGAATGCGTACTTTTGAATGATTTAGCACTCGCGCGATAAATAAATAAATAGCTGGCGCGACAGCTCGGAATGAGGCAAGGCCTAGCTTCTCGTAACCATGTATTCTGTGCGTGTTTACGTTTTTGAGAAGCTCTTTCATGACGGATTAGACTCCCGTAGGCTTGTCATTCCCCGACGAGAGGTGGTGTCTCAAAAAATGTTCGATGGACCTGGCTGGGGCTTTAACCCACACCGTTCGCTCAGCAGTCCAACCACTGAGCCGCGGCGATTCCGATTCTAAATAGTGACCCATTTAGTCTTTATTTCGCATCCATCTGTGACATCATTTCTGCACTTTCAATGAATTCTGTCGTTTATTTCGTGACCCACGCACTGATTTTCTGGAGGAAGATTTTCCTCAAAAGCGAAACGTCGATTGGTTGGTTGTCTATCCCCCAACGACGCAGTTGAAGGGTCAAATGCCTTCAATTGATTTTTTTAAACCATCACTTCTCTGCTTCTCCCCTCTTTTAAAACCAGTAACTCTCTCAGTCCTTGAAACAAACACATCAACCTCTAAAGCATCCTCCCTTTCTTGGTCGTTCGGTGAGTATAAAGTGTTCTTTTCCCGCAGATTAACTCACAAATCGTAGTGATAAATATGGTATCCGAGTAGAAATGGACCTCAACGTGAAATAACTTTTATACAAGACAAGCTTGCCACGAAAGAAACGAAGAAGAAAAAAAAAACAGTAATTAATGCTCGATCAAAGTCGCAGTTCAGTCGGAAGTCGCAAGACTTCAATGTCCGACAGCCTTAATACATCGCTTACTCTAGCCAATGGTTATGTGGGAGCACCAGTTCCCGACAATCAATGCCCGATTTGCTTCCAATCGAAACGACATCAGGAGAACATCGATGGCGAAACTTTTGAGAAGCAACAGTGGCGGATTCGTGAGCGAATGAAAACCGCTAGTGTTGCCTTAGTTTTGTGTCTGAATATCGGCGTTGATCCACCGGATGTGGTAAAAATTCAACCATGCTCGCGTCTTGAATGTTGGATTGACCCCTCGTCTGTGTCGGCACCGAAAGCAATGGAATTGATTGGAGCGAATCTGCAGAAGCAGTACGAACGTTGGCAACCGCGTGCGCGCTACAAAAAGTGTCACGATCCGACAGTGGACGATGTGAAGAAACTCTGCACCAGCTTGCGACGAAACGCGAAGGAGGAGAGGGTATTGTTCCACTATAATGGTCATGGTGTGCCCAAACCGACGGCCAATGGAGAAATTTGGGTTTTCAACAAGACCTTCACGCAATACATCCCACTGTCCATTTTCGACTTGCAGGCGTGGATGGGAGCGCCATCGATTTATGTGTACGACTGTTCAAACGCCGGGATCATCATTAATTCGTTCAACCAATTCGCGGAACAGCACGAAAAGGAGATGGAGAAGGTTATGCAGACTATCGGACCGACTGCCCTGCCGATGGTTACGTACAAGAAGTGCATTCACCTGGCTGCATGTTCAGCAAATCAAATTCTTCCGATGAACTCACAATTGCCGGCGGATCTGTTCACCTCTTGTCTGACGACGCCGATAAAGATTGCTCTCAAGTGGTATGCAATGCAGGGGAAGTTCGATTTGGCGCCCAAGATGCACAGTGATCTGATTGACAAGATTCCGGGACAGGTCAACGATCGCAGGACGATGCTGGGCGAGTTGAATTGGATTTTCACGGCAATCACCGACACGATCGCTTGGAATACACTGCCCAGAGATCTGTTTCAGAAGCTCTTTAGGCAGGACTTGCTGGTGGCAAGTTTGTTTAGGAATTTTCTGTTGGCGGAGAGGATCCTTCGATCACACGACTGCACGCCGGTATCGAGCCCGGCACTGCCGCCCTGCTTTAGACACCCTATGTGGGATGCATGGGATTTAGTTGTCGACTTGGCGCTACAACAGCTGCCTGACATTTTAGAGAAGGGTGAGCCGTACAAACAGCTTCCATTCTTCGCAGAGCAGCTCAGCGCATTTCAAGTCTGGTTGGATCGAGAATCAGAATCGCGGGTACCGCCAGAACAATTGCCGATTGTGCTTCAGGTTCTCCTCTCACAGGTGCACCGTTTGAGAGCCTTGGAACTATTGGCCCGTTTCCTGGACCTCGGTCCATGGGCCGTTAATCTTGCCCTTGGTGTGGGAATATTTCCGTATGTACTTAAATTACTGCAGAGCTCTGCGAAGGACCTGCGACCAGTTCTAGTGTTCATTTGGACGAAAATCTTAGCCGTAGACTCGTCCTGTCAAGTGGACTTGGTCAAGGATCACAAATATTTCCTTTCTGTGCTGCAGGATGGCAGTGTTATGAAGGAGATTCGAACGTTGGCTGCATTTGTACTCTCGAGCATTGTGAAGAACTTTTTGTTGGGACAAACCGGAGCGCTACAGGGTTCGTTGGTTTCAATTTGTTTGGTTCAGCTGAACGACGACGATTGGCTGCTACGCCAATGGCTGGCGATATGTTTGGGACATCTGTGGCAGAATTTCGACAAAGCTCGCTGGTCGGGAGTAAGAGACTTGGCCCATGAGAAGCTGTATCCTCTGCTGCAGGACCCTGTTCCCGAAGTGCGTGCTGCCGCCGTTTTTGCCTTGGGCACGTTCATCAGCTCAGTAACAGATCGGTCGGAAGAGCATGCGAACAACATAGATCGGATCATTGCAATCACTCTGCTGGACACGGTATCCGATGATATGTCACCTCTTGTGCGTTTGGAGCTTGTTGCCGCTCTGCAGTGGATGGTTATTCTGTTTGAATCCCAGTTCGTCACCGTCTACTTTCAAGAGTACATTTCAACTTCTCCCACACCCGCCATTATTTCTCACAGCCCGACAGCACATCCTCACCATCACACAACTCATAGCCTGGAGAGGAACATCAACATGAAACGCGGCTACAGTTCTAGTTGCATATCGAATATGGCCTGCACCACGTCGAGCATTCCATTCCACTCGATATTCCTCAAGCTATGCCAAGGAATCCACAATCTCAGTCAAGACCCTTTCCCCAAAGTTGCCGAAGCCGCGCAGAAGGTCATCAACATGGTGAGGGACTCGGCTCTCTGTCTCATCACGGCGAAGGAAGCTACATCGGAGAAATGCATTAGTTTGAGTGTGAGTCTGCCGCCTAGTCCCAATACCCGCACGAATTACTTGGGTGAGTCGCCCCCCGTCGGGATGAACCATTCGGAAACGAAGTCGGGTTCATCTGGGAATAAATTGAGCACGCTGGCCGGTGTTGTAACATCAAAGTTTCGCAGCAATTGCTCCATGTTCACCGACCTGGATTACTTGGACAGAAAAATGCGTACGACTTCGATGAACGATGAAACGGACAGTTCCGGGCCATCAAATACTGCTGGTACAGGCAACAACATCACCGATAATCATCACTCCGCGGGCCTACGCAACCTGAAACCCATCGTAACCACGCCATTCTTACAGTGGGCAGTGAGTTATTTTACCCGCCCGGATAAGAATTTTCAGTTTTTCAATTCCAAGAACCGCTACAACAGCACCAGTGAAGAGGCCCCGGTGCCTGTGGACAGGAACTCAACGGGAGATAAGGACTCGCCAGCAGAAAAGAATTCGGCGGCAGACAAAAACTCACAGGAATACCGCTGCCGCGAATGGCGATTTAAGAGGAATTCGAGTGTGCGCCAAGTTGCGAATGAACAGAAACAGATGTCAGTCTCACATAAAATCGATATACAGAACTGGATGGGAAAGACGCAGTTTACCCCATCGATTGTGAAACTGCTGCCATACGAGCCGCAGATTGCGGTGGCATACAAGGAGAAGGTCGCGGTGTACGACTGGAGTCGGAACTCTGTGTGTTCGTACACTCCAATAAGCAGTGCGAGTCAAAGCAATAAGAAGGGGAGTTCCATTGGCGGGAACGGTTGTCAGACGACATCTTCGTCGATAGGGCAATCGACAGCATCGGCGACCGCCCGGGTGGGAGCTATTGAGTTTGTGAACGCCCACGATGTAGCTATGATCCTAGTCGGTCACGATGATGGAGTCGTTCGAGTCTGGCAAGAACCATCATTCGAAACAAATCGAGAGTCTAGTCGTTTGGTCACAGCATGGGAAGCATTGCCGTTGCGCGCCCAGAAGAAGGACATGTCCGGCATTGTGATGTCGTGGCATCAGGTCTCCCAGCAGCTAGTAGTAGGTGGCTCCACGCGTTACCTTCGCATTTGGGACGTCGAGAAGGAGCTCAGAGTTTGTGATATTGCGGTCGGTGCTGAGACAACAGTGAAAGCGCTGTCGCCGGCACCCCCAGACCCCACGCGCATGGATTTGCTTGCCGCCGGATGCAGCGATGGCAGCGTGCGTATATTCGATCGCCGTTGTCCGCCCAACGACGCCAGAGTGAGAGTCTATCGGGAGCATACCGGTGCCATATTGACCGCCTACTTGAGGGAGGATCAAACCACCCTAGTTTCGGGATGTTCGCAAGGACGAGTAAATGTGTTCGATATGAGGGGGCGCAACACAGTGCACCAGTGGGAGGTTGGCTGTGATGTGTTGGCAATAGCAGTACATCCGATCGTGGATTTTGTCGCATGCGGAAGTACCCAAAAAATCGCGATCTACCGACAATGCGGTCGAACTCAGACGGTGTTGCGAAGTCATGACGGCGGTTTCATGGGCCCGCGGGTCGGCCTGCCGTCGTGCTTATCCTTTCATTCGCATAAAATTAACTTAGCCGTTGGATTTACGGACAACACGGTGGCCGTCTATGGGCCACCGGGTCTTCCAGGTATTATTTCTTTTGTTTTGCATGCAATTGTTAGCAAATAAGATCGTTCCTATGGCCTCTGTCGACTACAACTTCCTTTTGTTTTCTCTTTACAGTTTTATAAACTTTGCCAACGCTGGAGGGCCGATGTCGACAAAAATCCCGATGCATTGGATTATGTTAGAAAATTTGTGGATGGACCTGAAATACGTGAGGTCGTCAACTTTATAAAACAACGAACCCAGCTTAAAGATATCACACCGCAAGACGCCCATTTAATGTACACAATTTGTGCCTTTGAGACAGCATGGAACAAGCATAAGAAAGTTTCACCCTGGTGCTCGGTTTTTAATAGGAAAACAATTCAGTTTATGGAATTCGCTGAGGATTTGGAATATTACTGGATCGATGGTTATGGCTTTGAGATCACCCACAAGCAGGCTTGCCCGGCTATCATTGACATGTTTGATCATATTGAGTGAGTTAATCATTTGCATTTTGTTACCAACTTCTGTGAAATGCCTTTTTTTCAATTGCAGTCCCCATTCAGCACGCAACAATGCAACGTTTTATTTCACCCATTCCGGTACGATGCTGAAACTTCTGGCCCATCTGGGATTGTACAAAGATGAGTTCCATTTAACTCATTTGGACTTATCACAACAGAGGCAGTGGAGGACAAGTGCAATAGATTCGTTTGCCAGCAATTTGGCTTTCGTTTTATACGAGTGAGTTGGTTTGGAATTTTTTTAAGAAATGACATGATGGTAGCTTAGATCGTAAGCATATATGTATGTAACTTCTTCTCTCGAGTGTTCTACGCTATGAAACATTTGAAGATTCTAGGAAGATCTAAAGGTTCTACGCGGAGCCGAAGCAGAATCTAAGCTTACTTTTTATTTGTCTTTGAGAGAGTCGTTGCCTGCAAGTCTTATAGACGGTTAATGAGGGTCTTGCATAGTGTTGGTCAATAGGACTTTGCTACTGAATTACAAGAAAGGTTCCCCCTTGATTTAAGCGCTGATCTCGGCAGTATAATAGATAAATTCCATGACTTCCTCAAAATTATAGCTATTTCGCATGATGATTCGTTCGATATGTCGTTGTGTGTTAAGAGTATACACATGCTTATCATCGTTTATAACAAGACTGATCTTAGTCACTTTGACTCAATATTTGTTGATGTATTCTGTCAATAATGTCGATATCAGAACAGGCCGAGGGCATAACAAATAAATCTGCTGATAGTTAAGTCGCGATGTGTTGAGTTGGGAGTTTCTTATCGTCTCCTCTGTGTTATGCGAATCGTAATCACTCCTGTGCTCACTTATTGGAAACTCAAAACTTTTTGCCTGAAAACTGTGTGTCTCAGTTTTCTTCAGACTGCGTTTTACTTCTTTTTTTTATGCCGATCCTGATTGTAGCCTCGAGTTCTCCTTGTTGCCTTCTAGATCGAAAAATGAGTGCCTGTGTCTCCTTTTAAAAGGCCTTTTAGGCATGTAAAAAGATGTTCGGTAACACATGGGGCTTTAAACCGAAAGTGGTGCTGTACACTGCTGTGGTACGACACACCCTAACATACGGTTCGATTGTTTGATAGAAGGCACTTTAGAGGAAATGCAATCTTACAAGTGTAACCAAGATTCAAAAAAGCAGGCTGCATAGCATACCCACAGCGGCACTTGAAACAATGCTGAACCTAGTACCAGTTATCCAACCTGTGGAAGCAGACCACCTATGGACACGCGAGATTACTGGACAAAATTAAGTTAATGGGCGAGAAATATAACTCCGAAAGCCTCACAGCCACATCGGACTACCTAATCCCCTATAACGATTTGAACACTGATTTTCCTATTCTATTTCCAAGCCGAGAGGACTGGGAGTCAAACAATGTAATCAAAGACCACGAAATCGCGATTTACACTGACGGCTCAAAAATGGAAACAGGAACAAGAGCCGGATTTTACTCGGGAACCCTGCAAACACAGGAATCTTTAAGATTGCCGGAAACCTGTAGCGTCTTCCAAGCCGAGATCCTGGCAATAGAAAAAGCTGCAGGCTGCATAAGAGATTGTCACCTTCCCCCATCGGAGTTCACCATCTTCGTTGACAATCAGCCAGCTTTAAAATCGATAAAATCCAATACAATCAAATCAAAGGCAGTCAAGAAATGTCGTGACACGCTGCTCACCATAAGACATCATACTGTCAAACTCTGCTGGGTTCCTGGACATAAGGACATTGAAGGGAACGAAAAGGCCGATGAATTGGCAAGATTGGGGTCGGCTATGAAAATTAGTGAAGCACACACATCTGTAATGCCACCGATAGGGAGATTGCATGGGATAATTGACAGCATAATAGAGAAAGAAGCTAACTCCTTCTGGCTAGCCAGAGAGGATTGCGCCACTTCTCGGACGCTATGTCTCGGACGCCATATTCTCTATCCGCATGTTCACTGGAGTTATCACAAGACACTGCGCTATTGGAGTCATGCTCCGCAAGTGGAGAATCAAGTCCAACGATTTATGCAGAAGCTGCGGAGATGAAGAGGAGGTAGAATCAATTCAACATCTGCTGTGCCACTGCCTCGCTCTGCAAGAACAACGTCTACGCGCATTAGGATCAAGGTTCATTGCAAGCATAGTAGAGGTAACAAACTTACAGTTAACGGACCTACTCCGATTCTTAAAGAGTACTAACTGGTTCAGAAAACAGCCAACAATAGGATAGGTACTTAGGTTGTCCCAGGAATCACTTTACTATTCCCACAAAATTAAAAGGGTACTCACAATGGGTCCCCAGGTCTCCAAATGAAAGTGATGAAGCCTATCCATCACACACCCTTCTAACCTAACCTTACTTAGTATCAGTGGACATCCACTGTAGTAGTAGGGCGGCAAAAACAGCACTCAGACTAAGGGAAGTAGGTTTCTAGACAAATGGCACCTATGGTCACGCCTCCGTTCTAACCCGATGGACTACCATGCAGGAGAACATAGACACCGACTACATCATTCCAACCTCAGACTTCGATAGGAGATTTGATATCAAAATATTAAGAAGAGAGGACTGGGATGATGGTATATTATGCACTGAAGAAGAGCTAGCCTTCTACACCGACGGATCGGTGAAATCGACGCTGGTACTGGTGCCGGTATCTTCTGTGAATCCAGAGGGGTAAACTAATCCTTCAAAATTCAAAATCAAAAATTACGACATTGTCAGAGAAACCATTACTATCTATACTGACACCCAGGCGGCTATTAGGTCTCTGCAGTCAGCATCGACAAAATCAAAGCTCGTAAAGGTCAAACTCTCAACGATATATCAACGACCAATAAAGTGACCCTATGTTGGATACCGGGCCACAAAGGTGTATCAGCTAATGAGAAGGCGGACGGACTTGCCAGGAGGGGTGCAGAACTAGCATATGTATATTCCCTTCCGATCGCAAAGACACTCATTCGCACTCTTTACGGGGATATAGATGAGTAAACCATGATCAGGGCTAATACGCGATGGTGTCACATGGACACATGTGCAATAGCCAGATCACTATGGCCAGCCTTCGATAAGTAGAATTCCAAAAACCTTAGTCAAAGGGATATACGAATCGCCTCAGGTGTCTCCACAGGACACTGCGAAATAGGAATATATGCGGCGCTGCTTGGACTGCCCTCCAATTAGCACTGGAAATAGGAAGGAAATAGAATCCATGCAGCACCTGCTATGTGAATGTCCCGCACTGGCCACCAGAAGAATGCTTACTCTTGGCAGTAGCTTCGTTCAAGGGGTGGAGGACCTACATATCTGATTTCTATCCCTTTCTGGGTGGTTACCAGATTAGCTAACCCTATCACTTGGTTTGACTCCCGCGAGTATACTTTGTATGGGTACAATGGACCCGCTTGAGGTCTAAGTCTTTAGGACACTCAAAGAACGAACCAACCTAACCATCTTCTTTTCTCGTTACTTGCTCTCAACAATCTTAAAATGTATTTTGCACTCGAGGTGGTACTCTCAGGGAGTTTCCTGCGTGGAAATTAGAGCAGATTTTGTAAGACAAGCTGGTTTGGGAAAACCTGTTGACGTTTGTATCATCTTGAATACATACATACTACTTTTCATTCTCCTACTTTTTTACTTACAGTAACAACCCATAAATAATTTAATTTTTGTATGTTTTTTTTTTTTTAGGTGCAGCGATGAGCCAAAAGTGTTAACACTGCACCAGGAACGTGTTGTTCGCATTCCCGGTTGCCCGAAGGATCAGGATCTATGCAGTCTTAAACAATTGCGAAGATTATTCAAAGACAGTATTGAACGTTGTGATTTCGATGAAATGTGCAACATCCCAACATAGAACGACGCCCAGCACAGATCATGCAAAACACCATCTCTCAACAGCCATATACAAACGTAAGAGTAGATTAGTCTAACGCCAAATTTAGCCTTGAAGCTTCAAAACAAAACAAAAAGAAAAACAAAAAATTGAAGAAAACAAAAACGAAAAACCAAAAAAAAAAAGAACTCAATTTTGCTTTGCCAAAAACACACTTCATGCTCAAAGAAAACCAGAGAGAGATTACAACTCAAACTCATCGGCAGCTCAGAAAACCCGAGGATCGAAAGAGAACAGAGGAAAAGCAAAACAAGAGTCCAAATTTGAATCTTGTGTTTTTTGTTTGAAATCCGCTCATCCGCCATACACAACCTTGCATATTCAAGGAAGAGCGAATCGAAAGATAGATAATCTCTAAGAGATACCAAAACAAGAATAAAAAAAAATCTCATTTTGGAAAATTGTTGTATTTTCATTGAAAAAGTGTCTAGAATGTGATACGTATTAAGTTTTATGGGAACGGAACATCAGCAGCAGCAGCAAATTCAGGCATTATCCAATGTATTTCTCGTTATTTTATATACACACATTATATATACGCATATACAAACAAAAGGAAATGAATTATTAGTACATTTTCTATGTAGATAGTAATAACAAATTAAATATTGCAAAGAAAAAAAAAATATAAACTAACAAATAATAATTATATAAAATAATATTAATGACAATTTGCGTCGTTGGTCGGCAATAAGAAAGCATTATACATTGACATATGTATGCCCTACATATGGAATATATATATATATATTTTTTTATTGAAACATTTATATAAGTCACGTTTAAATGAGAATTAAAGAAAAAAAACAGAACACAGAGAGCAGCATAACCGGGAAAATTATTATTATACACAATGCATAAACACGTTAAGTTTGATATAACGCAAACCTGTAGCAGGCACACACACACATACACACACACATCCTTGCATGGCTCACGTATGTTATAATATTTCAATGTAAGAAATTTGTAATTTATACAGTAAACATCCAATATATCTATTTTCCCTCAATCCTTAAACGAAAACGAAAGCAAAAAACAAAAACAATCTTCTCCTCCTCCTCCTCCTACACAAACACACAAAATTTATATAAAAAAAAGAAAAACAATATAAAATTGACTAAAGGAAAGTAAAAGCAAACAAAAATATATCTTGAGTAAGAATAAAATCCTACGTAAATCTTAATCTTAATTATAATTAAACTACTTATTAATAATAATACTATTGTATAACGTTTCTATTGCAAATATTTTTTTTTTTTATTATTATTATTATTATTATTATTATCTGTTCTTTTCATGTGATTTCCCATGCGTTGTTTTCCTATTGTGCAGGAAAATGGAGCGAGAGAAAAATGAAAAGCAAGAAAATCCTATTAAATAAAGTAACTAGTGTAATTTGTTAAACAAAAGTGTGTTTTTATTTTGCATCCGTCTGCGGCTGCGTAAAAGTCGGCTGCAATCGACGAAAAATTCAAGGAAAACAAATTTAGAGCGGTTATTACTTTCAAGTCAACAAGAGGTAGGGAGACCAGCAGTCACATACATGGCTAAAGCTATGATTGTGTGACAAAATGGTCGCGTTCGTCGATCTAGGCAAAGTGCTTCATATGCCTCGAATCGATTTCTATTGGCTGAGAGTGACGGAAGACGAAGCACTTTATTTTCTGTCACTCTCAGCCAATAGAAATCGATTGGAGGCATATGAACAAGCACTTTGCCTAGATCGACGAACGCGACCAATGGTAAACGTTTGCCATATTCCGATGCCAAATAGAGCCAAACAATGTAATCAGCAAATTTTTATTGGCAAACATTTGTCGCTTGGCAAATTTCATTGTTTGCCGGCAAATAAAAATGTGACAGTTTGGCACATAGTGTAATCAGTCAAATAGAGATTGAACAAACCTGTTTATCAGCTTTTGCCTGCGTTTGATAATTTGCCACTTCACGAAATTTTTTCGTTTGCCATGGAAAGGAAAAGCAAAGCGTCGTTTGTACATACATACATATATGTAAGTGAAAGAAAAATTTGTTTACCATGTCAAACAGAAACGCACCACAAGCGACGTAAAGGTAGAATGGCCGGACGAAAAATTTTAAAAATGATTACAATTGTCGAGCAACGACCAGAACTGTGAAACGTCGGTACCCCTGGGTACTAAGTTCGTACGAAACTGCGGTATAATTCTGGCTCTTAATTCCGTAGTTCAATCAATAATTTTACGCAAAAGCCTTCACTGCCTCGTTTTTGCAGCCAGTTCTTCACCCAAATACTACTGCCAAAATCAATGCGAAGCGCCATCTTTATATTTATATTCGACTACGTTCGCGTGGTTTCAAGACATTGATGAGTAAGTATAGACTCTCAATTCCCCATATTAATTCTTTAAGGCGTCCCTATGAATATCATTCCTGATTTTTCTTTCTGGCTCGAGGATGACCAGGCTGTTGAATTGGTTCTGAGCTCGCTATGGGAGAAATCGTCACTCCTCAAATCCACATTATCCGCTTTCAAACTCTGTCCATGTACCTTATTGATGTTCATGGCGTATCAAACCTCAACAGAAATGGACGTGGCAGTGGGAGGATTTTGAAAATTTATATTCTATGTTCATTCCCTAGGCTTAAGCCATTTTCGTACCAAATTTTATGGAAATCGGTTCAGCGGTTTAGCAGCGAAAACGTAGCAGACAGAGACACTTTCGCATTTATAATATTAGTATGGCGTTTACCCAAGTAAAGCTATTTGAAAGGCTTCTTCTAATTTATAAGATTTTGTAATCTTTAAAGTTGGCAATTTATTAATAAATTAAATTAAATTGAATTTAATAAAGCACAGTTCGACAGATTTTAAAAGAAAACCAATCAAGGTGCGATGTGTTACTTTTTTTTTTGGATAAGATTGGACGTGTTCAATATTCTAGGTAAATGGATTTATTTGTAGTAAAATAACAACAATTGACTAAATCCTTAGTCAATTTTCAGGCTGTCACCCAATCAAAACTCGTAAATTTGTAAACAAATCCATTTGCCTAGAATATTGAACGCGACCATTGGCATACGATTTGCCACAAACAAATGTGACATTATGGAAACCGGTCTAATATAGCAATAGGCACAGTTTTGCAAACGCTTTTTTGATGGAAATTTGCTGCAAATTTTAAATGGCAAACGTTATTTTGTCATACAAACTAATCGTAGCTTATTGTTAAGAAAGACTGGCGATACTTATGTATTTCTACTTGTTTCCCGGCAGCTCAATCGTTAGCTAACAGCCTCCAGTTTTGCAGGCCAAGTTGGTTGAGATCCCTTTCCACCTCGCACGCTATCTGAGTGGCGGTTTTCCTTTACTGCGATTTTCCTTTAAAGAGATTCGGAGATTTTCCAGGCCGGAGCGCTTATGCCCCAGCCATCTTAGTCGTATGTGAACTCTTCTGACTAGGACTATGTCGCCGTACAGCCCATACAGTTTGTTGTTGTATCTTCTCCTTTACTCACCGTCTATGCAAAAGGGACCAAAGATTACTCGCCGGGCTTTGAAAAATCCAGAGGGCCAACTTGCAATGATGCTATCTCCCTATTAAGGCTGTGGTGATTATTCTCATGGCTATCTCAGGCTGAAAGTACTGGTGGCTAAAAAGCCGCCCTTTGGTTGAGGCTAAAAAGCCGAGTTTAGATTAGAAATAAAACATAAAGAGTGCACCTCAGTGGTTTTAAGTCAAATCTGATTTATTTTCAATTTCCTTAGGCTATAGTGTTACAGACTGTCTGTGCTTTGTATGTTTATATGAATGTCCTTGGTCTAGTCGTGCAGTGTCGAATGACCTTAGATGTGTACGGACTATGGGTTGTTACGTTTCGTGTGTTTGATTGAATGTGCTATGGCAATGCAACCTCATCCATTCCTGACAAAGTCCATGTCTCTGAGCCATAGACCAAAGCTGGAATGATTGAGGCCTTGTATAGGGTCACCTTAGTTATTCAAGAAAAAACTGTGTTACTCAGTTGCCTTATTTGCCCAAAAAATTGTAATTGACACGTGTTATTCTTTAGGCAACTGGCTAAAGATCGAGTTGGCTGGAGAGGCTTGTTGGTTGAGGCCCAGGACCACCCCGGACTGCAGCGCCACCTTAAGTAAGTAAGTAAGTGTTATTCTTCTTTTAATCTCAGCGCTGCACTGTCATTGTCTGAGTTTATAGCGGCGCCTAGGAAGACAAAGTCCTTAACTACTTTAAAGTTATATTTGTCGAGGAGAACGTTCTCGCCGAGATGTCGGTGTTGGGGGTATTTTCTTGTTGACAGCATATACATATGTATGTATTTTGTTTTGGCCTAGTTTAAGGTTAAACCTATCTTAGCTGCTTCCGTCGAACGCGCTACTAATATCACGCTGTGTTCTTCCAATAATGTCAATATCGTAGACGTACATATGTGAGTAATTTCACGGACTTTTGAACGATTCTTCCAAAAATCATGTTAAAGAAATCGCATGTCAGCGCGTCGGCTTGATAAATTCGATATTTGTCGTCAAATCCGTGATTTCGTTGAAATCGGTTTGGCTTTTTGGTAGTATTCCCACTGATCTTCAATACTTGAAACTATGTAGCGGCATAGGACATCTAAAGAGATTAAGAGATACTCGGCCTGAACTGAAAAGGCCCGACGTTAAACTTCCCTCTTCGCGGGGCTCTATCCCGGAGTTTTGCGGGCTTGATCTGCTTAAGCTATAGTCAGCAAATTAGTAAGCGATATGATCCAATAATGGGTGACGAATCAACAATCGAAAAGGTAGTTGTTGAGTACCAATATGCAATTCAAAAAACCACAGGCCGAGTTATGAACCTAATGTGAGACCAAGTTGGTCTAGACCTAGGCCGCGTAGGTTTCCCAAATTCATGTGAAGCCACATTGGTCACTGCAGACAAGCAGACGATAAAAGTGTTTGTCGGTTGCACCAGAAAAGAAGTTCTTAGTCTCACGCTAGGAACTTTCAATTGGATTGTAGGGCTATCCAAGATGGGCTGGTGAAAGATGAAAATTGCAGAGTAAATAAATACTGTGTAAATGTCCAGCTTTGGCTAGCAAAAGGCGTGGAATTCTGTGCAGTTCTTTTCGGGAATTCTACAGGACAATTAAAATTTCAAGAGATTAGGGAGGAACTGTGAAGAAATTCGGAGGGTACCCTAGTAAATATAAATGTGTAGTTCCCAAGTTAAAGTCTCTCCACATTAAATTCAAAGTGTCTTCCGGCCAGAGTGCTGATTTTCATGCGTTACATCCCATTTCCTTAATTTAAATATTTAAGAAGCGGTATGTCCTCTCTAAATCAACCCCTAATTTTAGACTTCAAAAATTTAGGTCAACTCTATTTGTTTCCATGACAAGGAACAGGCAAGTGCCTTTCAGCCTTCAGCAATAAATATGAAGAAGAAAGAAACCCCCAAACAAACGGGAAAAACACTTCCAAGAATTAAGGCAAAATTTAATTGAATCCCAGTTGTTCTAGAAGCATCCATTTCGTCCCTAGCCACCCACCTACTGGGATCCATAACCACCTCTACCAGTTTTCGCTTAGAACAACATAAACAAACAAACCATTATTGCACTTTCGCCCTCCACCCCCTCAGAGGCCAATAAGCTACTTCTGCGCATGTCCATGCCACATCCACCCTTAACCAGCTGTATGTACATAAATCACACGAATCCCAGGCCAGGCCCGCTCTCAAGCCATCAACCAAAATTCAGTAACCAACGAAAAGTCCGCTACGAAGGAACCTCAGTTCCTCTTAGCACCGAGAAAACGGATAAGGATAACCTCCACCTTCAGTCCTTAACTTGAAAAGTGCATTTGTTTATTTGTGGTTACTCGCTTCAGTTTTTCGTTCTCTGATTTAAAATTAATGACAAGTTTGTCAGTTGATGTTTTAGAATTAAGACTCATCCCTTTTGTAAATATGTACAAAGTAACCCTCACTAAATCATCCCTAGTCAGTTTAAGCTACAGATTTGAATTCAAATTGAACTTAATCTAAGCTGATATGGCTCCTCACGGAGGATGCCTCAAAACTCATGGCGACACGCCGTTAAGGTGTTTCCCAGTAACAAGCTTTGGTTTCTCGTTCTAACTACAGTGCCTATCTGTTCGCCGTGTTCTGTATCCGACGGACGGTGTACATAGAAATAAAACAAAAACACAAAAAATTGTAACAAGAAATAAAAAAAGAACAAAAAAATACTCAAAAACTCACCCAGACTCGTCGTGATGTAGTGTCGTGTTGGTGTCGTAGCGTAAATCAATTTTGTTGTTAAGTGGAATCCAGTGTAAGGACCAACATTCAAGGCCTCAGTGAAAGGCTGGAACGGACGCAAAGACCGAACTGCTTAACGATATTAGGTGATTTAAATTGGCGACAACAGGAGGTATCGACGTTCTACACTCGAGTATGGGCTCATGGTGCTATGTGCTAGCTTGTTGCCTGGGGTTTGTCGTACTATTGTACGCGCTCCTGGAGCTGCACTACTTCCTACGAATGTGCCTTTGTGTGTTTCTTGCTCGGTTCGTCAAGAAGAAGACTCACATCCTGGATACAACAACTGTTTCAGGTAAGAATTCTCCGAATTCCCAGGTTTTCCATTTTAACTTGGCTTCTCTGTTGGGGTGGTAGAAATATTCACTGAAGGTCAAGGCTGATTGCATGCTCTGGGGTGCAGAGTACTTGTACAGCGTCAATATTGGCATTGCCTTTTCATTCCGAGGACTGTGGCAGTGTCACGACTGCTAAGGGAGGGAGGGTTCATCTCATTTAGGGCTTCCCTGGGCGTATAATGAATTTTTAATTAGCTCCTCGATGATATCTTGGCGTGCTGTCAAGCTGCGTGTAATGGGGTTTCATTAATTGGACAATTGAAGCCCTTCCATGGTGACCGGAGGGTGGGCGAGACTCTAATTGAATTTGCACACGAGTTTCGTTTCTATTCTGATATACATATGTACTTTCGAATTGATTTGCTTTTAATGAGCTTCACAAGGGGGTGGCATTCCTTTGTCGTTCTTCTGTGTGTGTATGTGTGGGTGTGTATCACATGGAAACAGGTTGGGTACCAGAAAATATTGATTTTCATCCATTCTACGCAGCTGATGGATGGACTGGGATGTACATATATGAATACCAGTTGAATGTAGCAATACATGGGTGTGCGCGCTGTGTGTTAACAGCCGGGGATGCTATACGCAGCTGCAGGATATCCTGTTTTACTTAAAATGCCACCTCTGTAAATGTCCTCCAACATGGCGTACATGGAGTCTACCTAGATGCAACGAAAATTATGAATTTTTTTTTTTCGTCCTCCATCTCCTGGTTCATGTATACAATTTGTCATGTATCTGTTTTCCATCAAACTTCGTGCAGATACACACGTTTCATGAGGAAATTCCATAGTTTTCCCCAGGGACAGCGGAAAGGAATTCCTTCATTTAATGGCCACTTATCCACAAGCGGACTTAAACATTTGCATGGCCATTTCTGCTTAAAGTGCAAGGTCAACTTGACATGGAATAGAAAACACACGAAAGTGGCAATAATTTTCCCACCCCTTTGGAGGGCTAGAGTTTGTTTGACGTAATGGTATCGTTTTGCTGATTCATATCTCAGAACTCAGCCGACGAAAGGCTGTTCCAGTGGCGTTAACTTTAATTTATTCAAATACCTCGAGAAAATTGATTTTTATTGTTTACGTAAACGTTGCTGTTTTTAGTTGGTTGGGGATTAATTACTGCAGTGATTTGAACAAGGGTAGATTGAAGGTTATTCGAAGTGGCCTCCTAGAACTTGCAACTTGATTCGGATGTGTCATCTGGGCCTGAAGGGACACAAACACGTTCAAAATGATTGAAGAACACAAAGATAACATTCTGGGAGGTGTCACAGAAATAGAGACGTAATTGTGCGAAAGGAAAGTTGCAAAAAAAAGATGGCATCATGCCAAGGAACCTGAAAAGGGCATTTGCCTGATTCTTTATTCTTTACATAATTTCCAAGCTGAAACTGCATTTTGAGTTCAATAGCTTTTGAGTTTTGTAATTTTTTAACGTTTTATGGGAAAAATACATCCCACAACTCTTATTGAATCTGTGCACACACATATGTATCACATAATGATTTTCTGAGCTTGATCTGAATTGTTATCTGAATCATTGCAGTATTCTATTCTAACGATCACTGGTATGATGCTGTGCGATCGCTAAATCAAACTTCTTGGCAACCATGATAGCTGGACCGGTGGCACGGTGTAGTGGGTGGTGTCTTTACTTGTGACCCAAACTGTGCAGGTTCGAGCCCGATCGGGAAACAGCAAGAATAATATCCACCGAAACAAAACCAACCACTGCACCAAAATGGGGTTTCTGCCTGGGAGTAAAATAGGCCGATTATGAGTCTGAGTGCTCCTGGGATTTGAAAATTTCCCTTTATAACAAAAAAAACCGTTATAGCTGAGTGTTTTAAATCAAATTCCGGTTTTTATTGTTGTCATTCGCCTAAAAGCCTCTCGTCTAAAGATCTTCTTGGCTGAGACTGTGTGATGCATTAACTCGATGTGTTCTAAGCACGAACAAAAATTGGCTTTACATGCTAACAGACATCCTAGCTGTTCACTGCAGCGTTAGGAGACATCTCAAGAACGGAGACTGTATATTTTGCAGGGACGGTGATGAAATCAACCTCTTCCCCTAAAGAAATGGGGAGCATTGATCCACCACGACCGAGCGGCGTGGGTTCAAGTCCCAGCCAGGAACACTGAACATTTTTCGCGGCACCACCTCTTGTCGGGGAATGACAAGCCTCCGTTAGTATAATCTGTCATGAAAGAGCTTCTCACTTCGCCGTTCGGAGTCGGCAATAAATTGTAGGTCCCTTCCATTCGTGTGAAATATGTAACACGCACAGCATGAAGGGTTGCGAGAAGCTAGGCCTTGGCTCATCCTGAGTTGTCGCGCCAGCTATTTACTTTTTTTACTGATCCACTCTGGTAAGAAGATTCTTCAGTTTATCAAAGAGTTTGGACTAGAGGAGCTGCTCCAGTTCGAGTTACTAATCGATTAGAGCCCCAAGGTCTAATAAACAGTGCGTTTACATCCCTACAATCTATTTATCTAACTCAATGTAGGATGCAGAATATTATGCACTTATTCCTTTAAACGTAGGTTAAGGGAAAGGCGAACCTATAGCGCTTATATTGCTCCCCAAGATGTTTTCAGGTGTTTGTTGATTTTGCTTTTGAGCTGCTGAAGATCAAATTTGTCCAGAAATATTTTACCTGGCGTTCCGTTTAGTTCAGTTGGTATGTTCACAGCAACCTCGCACATTCTCACTCGGTGAATTTTTCAACGGTACCCATAGTAGCGGCCAAGTCGTTCAAAATGTTCTCTTTGTCAAATTCAAACCCTTAAGCGTCTACATTCTTACTTACTGTTGATGGCACTACTGTTGAATGTGGTACTAGGCCATAACCAAGGAGCATTACTAGACAACTTCAATGTAAGCTAGCTGCCTTAAATTTTGCACGACACAGTGATTGAGGTTCCTTTTCACTTGTGGGTACTACTTGAGCCGTGGTAGATTCGAATATTCTGCGGTCCCAAGCATTGGTGTCCATTCGCTCTATATTTCCCAGTCATCTTAAACGTCCAATGCGCAGTCGGTATAGCTCGTGGTTTAATCAAGTCCTCCAAGACTCGTCGCCGCATAAGTGACCTAAAATCTCATGAAAAAATGGTGGCATGAAACGACTAAAGATGTCTTTATCCCCCTTCGATAGAATCCATGCTTTAGCTTTGGTTTTACCTTTGTTCGCCGCTGAACTCATTTTGTCCGCTTCCGTCTCTATGTTAGGTGGTAGCTCGCTGAGTTCTGCCAATGATGTCGATACCCTAGAGGTATCCAAGTACACACAAATCCATGCCTAGAGTGTGTGCCTTTAGAGTTTCGCACAATCGCTGTCATAGGCGGCTTTCAAATCGATAAAGAGGTGGTTTGTATCGATTTGCACTTCTTGCATTTTCTTCAGGATCTGCCGAAGGGTAAAAATGTGGCCGGCCGATTGGTGTCTATTCCAGTCTGATACCGCATTGAAAGGAACTAATCGGGTTGTCGATCAAAGCTTTCAGGCATTCCCACAATAGGGCATACAATCTTGTATTCAGAGGTGACTGATGCCTCTTTAGTTGTTGCAGTTGAAGGGATCTCTTCACTTGTAAATGGAGCAAATTATGTTGAGATTCCGTTCATCAAGCATACACTTGACGGATCAAATTTCTGAAATGACTCGGTGGATGCATTCTACCAAGTTGACTAAAATTCTACATTACAGCTCGGCCGCTGGTTTAGCTTGAAAAATGGTATCCTTGCTTCATTCTGGTCAATTGGACGGAAGTTTTGGCTATCGTCATCTAGATTGGTTTGATCTAACTGACAGCGGGATTATGGTCACTGTCTTTGTTATACAACCCGCAGAAGTTTTTCCAAATTTTCATTACATTACGCAAACATCAAATCCACAGACTGGACTGGACTGAGGTTAGCAATGGGATGTGCCTTTTTGTTAGAACGACTCGTGTGATCTGGTTGACGATGTGTGTTGTTGAAAATGGGTGAGACAGCCGGGAGTGCCCAGATCCAGCCAGTAGATTTTAGAAAGTAGATTAGATCTCGTATCCCTTTACCCGAGATGTCGCTGAGGTCGTCGAAAAATGGTTGGTTTGGTGCACGGAGTCTGGTTTTTGCAAGTCCCGGACATTTTCAGAGACAATGGAAGAGAGTTCCCTTCTCGTTTTCATTTCCGCAGCTGCGGCAATGGAATACCTAGTTTGGCCGTATGGTCTCCAATTGGTCAATGCTCCGTGGTTAACGTCGTTCTGCTTATGAGATCTTTTGTTCTAATCTTATGGTTGGACACATCTGTCTTGATATGGCGCAGTTGGTTAATCCCCTCCCTTCGATGTTGGCTTTCTGCAAGAAGTGTGAGTGGATTTGTCCTTTAACCGCTCCTACAGAGTGTGGACCCCTGCCGTGAGTCAGCCGTATAGAGCTGAGCCTTGTCTGATCAGGTCACCTGCACGCTCGTTTCCTTTTATGGCACGGTGTCCTGGTACCCAGGTGTGACACAGAACCGTTCGTCCAAGCGGGCAAGCTAGATTCGCCACTCTAGCACCAGTTTACGGGATATTGTAGCCGATGAGTTTTGATAGCGGCTTGACTGTCTAAGAGGATAGCAATGTTTTGCTTGTGGTCTGTGTCACGCCCGAGTTTCGTGCAAGCCTCTCGGATTACCAAACAAAAACCCCATCCACTTTTTTAACCAAATTTAATTCTTAAGAGTTGTAAAACGACAACAAAATGCGCTTTTAAGGTTTCAGGCACGTCAGTCTGTTCCCCTCCACGCCTATTTGCCTACCGATCTAAAAAAATTTCTTTTACATATAGGCCTTGCCGCCCTATAACTTTCTTTGTACAATTTGATAAAACATCCGTATATTATTCCTAAAGTGAGATGTTTCTCATGCTCCCTCTTCTTTTGGGGAAACCGATGATCTTCCTGTTTCTTTGATCCGTATAAGCCATAAGCAGCCCTCGTCCTTCATTGCAGCACCGCTCTTGGTTTGCTGCTTGTCCCGGCTGCTATTCTTCATAAAACCATGGATTTCATGGTGGCTATCGGGTGAAGTCCTGCACGTCAGTTAAAGAGTTTCTCATGTTAGCACTGGCAGCGTTGCCACTGGTATTTAGCGCTTGATTCTGGTGGCGTTTAGACAGGTTCGGCAAAGATTTTTGCGATCTGGCGTCATTTTGAATAAAATAAAGCTGCAAAGCAAGATTTCTGTATCTCAGACCTCCTATTTTCCTTTTCTGAAATACTTATCCA
The DNA here is from genome assembly GCA_917880715.2 of Matsumyia berberina. Lineage (NCBI taxonomy): Eukaryota > Metazoa > Arthropoda > Insecta > Diptera > Syrphidae > Matsumyia > Matsumyia berberina. The sequence goes on along the minus strand of OU862871.1, from coordinate 129,942,012 downwards.
TTTTCCGTTTCATTAATTTTTTTTTTTAAACAGGAATATGTTTATCGACAGACGTTGATACTCTGCTATATCACATGAACAATGCAAGGTATCTCCGAGAGTTAGACTTCGCTCGTGTCGATTTTTACGAGCGAACAAGACTCTATCGGACAATAGTTACCAAAGGAGGTACTGTGGTTCAAGGTGCTGCGACGATTCGCTATCGGCGGTTTATACGTCCATTTTCGAGATTTTCCATAACATCTAGAGTAAGTTACACATCCATTGACCACTGTCCTATCCTCTAATCTATTTTCTTTCTCCTTCTAGATAATCTATTGGGATGACAAATCCGTATTCATGGAACATAGATTCCTATCGCCAAAGGACAAGTTTATACATGCGATAGCAATTTGCCGACAGCGAGTTATAGACTGTTCTGCCGATGATGTCATGAGGACTCTTCTTACGCCGAAGGCAACACAACTCCAAACCACTACCTCTGGTAATCCGGTCGGCCCGATCATCAGTATACAGAATGCTGCAATGGAAAATATTGAGAATGGTCATATCAGCGCCAAGATTAAGCCGGAGATGCCACTTGAAATCTCGAAATGGGTAGAATATAACGAGATCTCAAGTAAAAATCTCCGAAACAATTGCTGACCAAAGTTGTTCTAAGGTGGAGGCTTAATGATAGTCTCCACTTCACAACACTTGGCTGCATAATATTATCTAAACAATTGAACACATTAATGAAATTTTGTTGAATGTAAATAAATAAATAGCTGGCGCGACAGCTCGGAATGAGCCAAGGCCTAGCTTCTCGCAACCATTCATGTTGTGCGTGTTGTATTGTTTGCACGAATAGAAGGGACCTACAATTTATTGCCGACTCCGAACGGCGAATTGAGAAGCTCTTTCATGACAGATTATACTCCCGGAGGCTTGTCATTCCCCGACGAGAGGTGGTGCCGCGAAAAATGTTTGGTGTTTTCCTGGCTGGGGCTTGAACTCACGCCGCTTGGTCAGCAGTCCAACGCACTAACCACTGAGCCACGGCGCCCACAAGTAAATCGACATCATTGGTGGAAAACGACATGTCTGTGCTTTGGGTCTTTTTTGAGCCATGGTACACACATGTACGTTTTTTGTCCATATTTTCGGAATTTTGTCTTTTGTTTTGTTTCGGAAGTTGGTCCCTGCCACATCGGTTAAGTTGGGGAAACCACAACGAGAGTTGGCAGTCATTGTCCAAATTGTGGATCGTCGTCGGCGATTAATACTCCGCAAAAGCATTCCTTCACCTTTCAAACTTTAAAGACTCTGAGCGCTGCCATAGGCTCTTGCAACACTTGTCCGATCTATCCATTTTCCAAAATGCCTACCGGTGCAATTCTGAGGCTTTCTCAATAATATGCCCGTCCAGTAGCTCTACACTCGCCTCGAAATTAGGGCTCTTCCTCAAGAGGGCTCTTCCGCCAAGAAAGATCCCAATCGCCTACATTTTCAAACTTCGCCAGATTCTGGAGGAAACCGAAACCCACCATTTATCGCGACGAGCAAGACAGGACAGAGCCATGTCTAGTTTTTGTATCTCTGTAAAACTCGCCCGTCTGTGCAGGTTGACTACAAAGAATGTTCGCTGCTTCGTCTAAATAGGTAATAATCTCACCGAGACAAAAAATAACTTCGACAAGGCGACTTCTTCAACATCGTTCTTGAAAGGCACAACTTTTTTTGTAAAATCTTCAGAATAACTCACATAAAAAAAAAATAAATAAATAGCTGGCGCGACAGCTCGGGATGAGCCAAGGCCTAGCTTCTCGCAACCATTCATGCTGTGCGTGTTACATTTTTCGCATGAATGGAAGGGACCTACAATTTATTGCCGATTCCGAACGGCGAGGTGAGAAGCTCTTTCATGACAAATTATACTCCCGGAGGCTTGTCATTCCCCGACGAGAGGTGGTACCGCGAAAAATGTTTGGTGTTTTCCTGGCTGGGGCTTGAACCCACGCCGCTCGGTCAGCAGTCCAACGCACTAACCACTGAGCCACGGCACCCACATATAACTCACATACGTCGGCAATATTGACTCGGACTCGCGGCAAGCCGTCAGTTCTTGAGTATTGAAACATAAGCGGCAAACATACATTAATTTAACGCTAAACTTCCTAGAACCAGAGCTAGCGGACGGTACAATTAAACCTCCACTTCGTCATCTGAAAGAAATAATAAGGTTAAGATCCTTAACTTAGGCAAACAACAGGTGAAAAACACTTACCGTCCGTGAAATTTCTAGAAAGCTATGGCCATGGCCTTCGATAGCATCGAGGAGCTATCCGACGGTTCACTGTCGGATCTGCTTAAGTTTGCAGGGATAGCCAAACGGCTGTCATCTGTCATCAGGTAAGTTGTTGTTAAAATATATTGGTACGACACCGGATCTACATAGACCTAAGTGTGAAGAAGAGGGTTCCATCATCTTCATCGGTCTGCTAACCTAACCTAACCTAAACTACGGCAAAGGAAAGCACATGCTGTCAACAAAGAAGGATACCTATCGTCTATTTACTTGAAGGCTACGAAGTCAGTTAAGCAACAAAGCCCTTTTAGAACAAGGGCTCAAACACCCCAAGTCCTGCTCTCTGGCGCAGGAGCATGAATTTGTTCAAGAATGGATGAGGTAATTTTCGGTTCTTTTGAGAGAAAAGTCCACAACCGATGAGTGGAGGAGAAGATACAATGATGAACCAATCCAAATACAAGGACTAATATGGCCGCTTCATGTAGACCGGAAGAAGACCTGCGCTCCGGCCCACAATATTTTGGAATCTACCCCAGAACAATGCCGCAGGAAAGGAAGACCGAAAGTATGATGGCGTGCGGAAGTGGAACGTAATCTAAACCATCTTCGTGTCCCAAATTTGACGCAGCTATCCTACAATCAAGCTGTCTAAAGACGCGAGGATGGATTATAGCGTCGAAAGTAGTGGAAAGTTATTTTTTTCTTATGTGGTATCCGCACATTTTTCAGTGATTGTAGGGAAAGACTCCAATTAACAGTGTTAAAGCAGTTTTTAAAGTCGAGGGTAAAAAGTGCACAGTACTCTGAAGCATTCTAGAATAAATGGCATGGTGGGAGGAAATTAATTTGGACTTGAGTCGGTGCTCTATCAGCCTTAGGACATATTTGACAGTTATGGCCATGGTGCTAGTAAGTTAAGCTGGTAAGCTAAGCTACAGTAGAAATAGTGCTCGATATTAACGACGGTCCTGAGAATGCATAAAGAGAAACTAATGCAAACGCTAGAGAGCCCTTGACGTCTGGAAATCAGAGAATTTGATTTCACTGGGTTCTGAATTAGATGGTAATGAGCTAAACTAGATGCTGACAGAGTGTCACATGAGAGATTAGTTTGTCGATAATACGACATCGTTGCAAGGAGTTATGTCAGATAGCCATAGAGATGTTGAAAGGGCTTCTTTGAACTGATTGCCTACCTTTCAGGGAGTCATGACCAGAGAAATAGAAAAGACCTCAAGCCTATACGAATCCAACTTGAAGATTTCACCTGGTTTCATCCAGACTAGACGATGGAGAAATGGCTTTTTAGATACAAAAAATCGTTTCGAAACTGTTCCATAAATTTACAAAATGTTGCTAACCGAACAATCGCTCAAAAGACATTGTGACTGTTTAATTGAAAATAATTTGAGTTATATAACTCGAAAGTGACAAAAACGACAAGTGTAGATCCCATCAGTGTGATGGCATTTAAAAAAGCTTTTCCTATTTTATTCCCCACCTGTGGCCTGTTGCTTATACCGTAGAAAGTGTTGCTGATGAAAAAGCTCTCTGCCATGAAATTTCACCGAACCGAACTTGTGTTTTTCGAATTAGTATCTGATTGCACGTAAAGTGTCGGCGTCGGCACTTGTGACGTTTATTTTTTTTATCGAAATCACAACATTAATTGAAAGTCTACTATAGATTTAACCAAAAGTAAGGTGCTGATATTTTAATTAAACAATTTAATTTATAGTTTCGCTCACATTTCTGTCTAATTATCAACAAATTGTGCTGTTCCCAGTGTGAAGTTTCTGTTTTGTGCATGTCAGCTGAAAACGAGTTTTTCCACTCACACTTTCGCTACACTGAAAGAAAAATTATTTCAAATTTTCTTTATTCTTCGTTTATTTTAATATTAATTTATTTAAAATCCTTTCCGGCAGTTGATAAATGTCACCTTTACCATTTGCATTTGGTTTGCAGTTGAACTTTCGCTTTCGTTTACATAAACGCGTGCATAAAATTAGCAAAATTAATAAAATTAATTCTCTTTCCTCAATTTCAGACGTACAATGTCATTAATTGTGATTTTGCTCATTTTGTACATCATTTGGGATGTGAATTATTTCATAAGGGTCGTGTTCACAGTGGTTGCTGGGCGTTTATTCCAAAGGAAACGAAAGATCACTGAGAAGACTACAATTTACGGTAAGTTTGAAAGTTTCCTATCGCATACGTGTAACTCATCGATTTTTGTTCATTTTAGGCATTTGTACATCTCAAGACGTTGACATTTTCATTCGGCACATGAATAATGCGAGGTATCTTCGGGAATTGGACTTTGCACGGTTCCACTATTATGGTCTAACTGGTCTTTATGAGGAAGTGAAGAAATTGGGTGGCGGTGCAGTTCAAGGTGCATCGAGTGTTCGATACCGACGTACGATACCAATTTTCCATCCATATAAAATTGATACAAGACTCATTTGGTGGGACGACAAGGCCATCTATTTGGAACAACAGTTTATAACTTTGTCTGATGGCTTTGTGAGAGCTGTGGCACTGTCGAAGCAGAGCATCACAAATTGTAATGTCGTAGATGTGATGAAGAAGTTCCCCGAGGGCAAGACTGCGCCTCCAGTACCGGAAGAGCTGAGGTTGTGGCTGCAGGCGATTGAGTTGTCCAGTCAGAAGCTGAGGAAGGATAAATAAGTGAAGAGATAGAGTGATCTCTAATTTTTGTTTTAAGGAAGCGGTAGTTACAATTTTAGATTAAGACGTGTTGTTTTTTACTAGAGAAAATATATATTTTTGTATCTTTACTTCAGATTTGGGACGTTTGTTGGGAGGGATCTAAGGCAAATGGAAATGACACTAGAGTACGTGTGATTGGGAGAATATCTCTTTCTTCTTGAAGTACAGGATGTCACCGACTACAATGAAATGATTATATTTCGGTAATCGGTATGCGATCTTCTGACGCAATCAGGCTAAAGCTGGGTGGTAAGATAAAAAGTGTTCGAGATCGTCGTGGCTAGGCACCCAGATAGGACAGATCTACATAGCTATTGCTGGCAAGCAGGATATGCTTGTTTCCAATAGTAATACTGGAATTACTGTTGCGATTCAATTAATCAAACTGAGAAGAATCAGTCTTATACGTCCATATATTTGGGATCAAGGCGTGAAATTGATTAATTGATTATTATGGGGATATATACGGACTGAGACCTGGGTAGATTTGTTGTGCCGCCTTCTCTGTTATCCGAGGGTATTCTTTGATTATAAGAGTTTAGCTCTCATTGTCTATCTAAGGTGCGCTCAGATTACTGAATCTGATTTAGTTGAGGGCACCGAGTTCACCTAGAATGTGTTTTGGAGTTTCCTTAGCCTCATTGCAGAATCGACAGATAGTAGGAGTAGTATTATTGAGTGTCATATGTTAATTTAATGACATCAACCAGGGTTGTGGTTTCTAGACGGTTGTTGAATAATTCATGGCAGAGCGAACAATTGCTTTGTAGCTAAGAAATATTTTTGTATTTTCCCTTGGAACTATCAGCTTTGAAGCGCATTTTGAGAGCGCATTTATAGACGTTTTTGTCGTGTACTCACAAAGCCATCAATTGGTCTAAAATTGCATCAAGCATTTTCGGGAGCACAGTGACTGCATCATGCCTTATCAAGGAACTGTTCGTCGCCCTTTAGCATGTCGCACTATTACTGGCCAAATTACCACCTGTTCAGGCACTAACTCACATCGGAACCGTTTTTCAAATTACTTGAATGTGGTGCCATTATTAACCTGTGAAACTTGGCCCTGGCCCTCCTCTTTGCTTTGAGTATTCACTCCTTGAATGAGCCTACACAGTCCCAGCGGTTGAGACTCAAGCTCATCGTTATTACAAACTTGTGCGCTCACCTTTTTATGGTCTGTGTCAAGTTGAAGTCAGTCACTATACCAGCAAACTATGTATCATAGCTTCCCACTTTCCCTATGCATTACTTTACCATGCTCCTGCGCCGTCACGGTTTCGTCATGGTTTCGACACGGTTCTATAAGAATTCTTACCCATAGTTCTTCTTTCGGGCCATTCTTGTACAGTGTACTCTCTCATAAGCGGACACCGACAATTCCGAGAAAATGGTCCGCTTATGAGAGGTGTCCGTAAGGAGAGAGTACACTGTATCTACTTTTCTTGCCTGAGTGTATCGGTCTAGACCTTACAGCCATGCATGAGGAGGATTTTCATGATCGACGGTTTTCTTCGAACCGTCAGGGCTTTTGAGGTTGCCATGAGTCAAGGCACGTCGTGGTGACATGTCTAGCGATGTCTAGCTCTTGCCAAACTTTCTTTATCCATGATGTGAACAGTGAGATAGTTGAAGGTTGCAATTTTTATAGAATTTTTTTAAATGGCAATGGGTACCTAGTTCTTTTAAAGGGTTTTTCAATAGGGACGGGTAGATATTAAAATTGAATAAAACAAGTTGTCTGTGAGATATTAACGAATTTTTAATTTCATTTGAAACATTGACATTGTGTAGAATATCACATCGTTCAAATGGCCGCCGCGGCTTCGCTGAATGGCGCGCGTCCGTGAGGTCCAATTTTCAATCACTCTAGCGCATAGATCAGGCTGACTTCGAGTGATGGCACGGGTTATGTTGACTTTGAGAGCACTGGTCGTTTGCTGCTTATTGACATAGACCTGTGACTTAAGGAAACCCCTCAAGGAAAATTCTAACGGGGTCAAATCGCACGATCTCGGTGGCCAGTTCACGTCGACTTTGCGTGAGATAACCATGCCCTCAAATCGCTCGTGCAGAATTTTTATTGTGACATCAGCTGTATGGCACGTAGCGCCGTTCTGTTGGAACCATATGTCGTTCACAGGCATATCATCCAATTTGGGCAAAAAGAAATTTGTTATCATCGATTGGTAGCGATGATGCCGCCGGCTCAAAATCCACACCAAACAGTGACTTTCTGCGGATGCATTGCCACTTGGTGGACCTCGTGTGAATTGGCATCGTCCCAAATCCGGCAATTTTGCTTGTTGACGTACACGTTCATCCAAAAATGGGCCTCGTCGCTGAAGATGATTTTTTTGCTGAAATCAGGGTCCGCTGCCAACTGCTCCAGTTTAATTATTTGCACGTGTTGCTCGACGCTGTAACTTGCCATGGTGATTTGTCTTTAGTGTCTGAAAAATAAAAATTGGGAAAACTAACAACAGATTAAACAACATGGCCGCCATGAACTGTCAAAATCTACCCGTCCGGTAAAATCGGTTCGAAATCTGTAATTTATTGGTGAAGAACGAGTAGGTGGTTTGACTCCGCAGTAAAGTATTCCTTCCATCTTTAACGTTGATCTTTATCTACAACAAAAAAATGATTGCCTCTTTGGTGATTTTGTAGACTTGTAGTAGGGCCTATCCCATCTATATGCTGCTTTTTTAGCTTTTGAATCAAAGATGTTCGTGCAGTGTCATTTCTTACGTTTCAAATGACAACGTACAGGGTGCCGAAGCTTTTTGGTCAAAAGGTTCGAACAACAAGAAAAAAAGATCCTAGAACGTGAACAAGCTCAACAACGAATTCTCCAACCGATGAGTTCGGTTTCAAGAGACTTAGAGGCTCACAAAGATGTCCTCAAATAGTCTCCGTAACCTGTACTAACTTCTGTTTTATTTCATACCATGCCCCATCCACCATTTTTATCACTGCTGAGGCTTCCGTAATTATTTTGTGTTTCCTTCTGGTCCCTAACCTACTGCAGTGTCGGTATTATACTTTGAAACGAAAAGGGCGTCACTGTCATCACTCCAGATGGATGCAGTAAGAATACACACAGCATTCCAACATCGTCTCCATGCTTATTTGGCCAAAGTTCTCGCCTCATTCGTTATAACCTTAAAACAGATTTATAATTATGCCAATTAGCAATTCAAATGAAGTCCTTCGCGGACCATAATTTCGGTTCCACATCATAACTATTTATCATCTGCAAGAATTCGCACACACACGCAAAAAACAAAAACAACCACCACCTACCGGTATCAATGTCAATTTTTTTGTTCCAACTCACAGATCGGGCTTCAAAATTCCAGGAACACACACTAACTGGCCGCATAAATTATCTCTTTTTCTGTAAACGCCGCTGTCAGAAAAACTTAATTAAAAGGAGGGCGCCAGATGTGTATCCTGTCATCGTGCGAATACAGAATCATCGTTCAATTTTGTTTCAGTCTGCAGCGAATCTCGCTAGTGATCCTCCAGAAGTAGACCTCCAACTCGGCACGTGTGCCATTAAACCAGTTCTCATCTTACACAGTGTGTCGTCTTGGCCATTCTACGAATCCCAAGAAGTCTATACGCTACGCATACCTACTCCTGGACTGTCTCGAGAAGTAAAGGTTTATTTTATCGTCTCCCAAGAGTCATTCGTGATTGATTGACGATAAATCAATAAATTTTAATTTAATGTCAAGAAAGGAGAACAGGATGTGGCTCACAAAAAAACAACGAGAAGGAATGGCACAAAGCGTCTCGTGAAACACGAAGAGTGCCAATTAACTGTGGTGAAAAGGGAATTTTTTACTCGTAAGCTGTAAGTAAGTTCCTCCCAGTAATTATGTTTCACTTAGTCAAGTGATGAGTAGTTGTTATGAGCCGTAGTCGAGGTTTGTCTGGTTCCAAGTGGTTGTCGCGATCATTAAATCGATGTTTGTTCATTTGCGGTGGAAGAACATTTACTAGCCGCGACTCTTATCTAAGGTGTGGATCATACAAATGTTCATATACCTGTTCGCAGCGAGTTTGTTGGCGCTAAGTAAACAAACCCTTTCTCTCGCCACGATCGTTCGGCGTCAGTCTCCAATTTAGACGGTGTTTTCATATCTTGATACGATCTATATCCAAATATGACACGAAATATTTCATTTTGGGCACGGGCACCTCTTCCCACTTACTATCAACATAACAAGTTTGACTTTGTATTTCTTCGAAGGGCTTCTGTGTCTCACGAGCAGTGCCGGATCAGCGTAATCCAAGGAATTCTAATTGAATCGTAGAAATCTCTGGAAAGGTTCCTTCAAATTCAATGAGATAACTTCAAACTCATTGTGGAAACTGGTTCTGGTTCTGGGAGTAAATACGTCTCCTACTTTTCGCATTTTTTAATCATAACATGTTAGGGAATCGAACCCGTGGAGAACGCGGGAGAAATTAGGGAGAAAATCGACGCAGTGTATTTCAATCTATTACGATGCAGATTTCAACACCTTATTCTATCACTTGCAGGGTCTTCAGAAAGTAAAAAGTATCATCACCTCCTTACGATCCCTGCTGGTAAATTAATGATGAACGTATACCAAATTTGATCACTTGTATAGCTGAACACTGATAGCTACGCAAATACATCCGGGAGAGCTTCCGAAAATATGTAGCTCTGGATGTAGCCGTGAACAGCTTGAGTGGGGCCTAGTACTTTGTAAAGCACTGCCTTCCAGGCAGTGTGACTGGGCACGACTTCTTCAACATCGCTATTGAAAGAATAGTGCAAAACTCACGCGCCAACACCAGAGGCACAATTTTTCAAAAGTCCGTGCAATTACTCGGATACGCCGACGATATTGACATTACCAGGAGAACACATCGTGATGTCAGTATTGAAACGGAAGCGGCGAGTATTGAGACGGAAGCTTTGAAGATGGGTTTAGTGGTCAATGATGGCAAGACGAAGTATATGCTGTCTACAAGAAAGGACCCGACCGACACCGACACCGACGTTTCGGACAGAAAATCACAATATACAGTTATAAGTTTAAGGTAGTTAAGGACTTTGTCTACCTAGTTTCCGCTATCAATTCAGACAACGACACCAGCGCTGAAATCAAACGAAGAATAACTCTTGTCAAGCTCTATCTTGAACAACTAAAGTGAGTCTTTATAAGACCTTAATCGTCCCAGTCCTACTCTACGGCGCAGAGGCATGGACTCTGTCAAAAGCGGATGAGGTCGCTCTTGGCTGTTTCGAGAGGAAAATTCTTAGGGTGATTTTTTGTTCTGTCTGAATAGACGATGAATGGAGGAGGAGATACAATGACGAACTATACGAGCTGTACACCGACATCGACTTAGCCAGAAGAGTGAAGCTCTAACGACTGAGGTGGTTGGGTCCTGTAGAGCGGATGGACACCAATCCTCCGGCCTGGAAAATCTTTGAATCCACACCCGAGGGACGGCGCAGTAGAGAAAGACCGCGACTGAGGTGGCGCACGCAAGTGGAAGGGGACCTCAGCCAACTTGCCGTGCGAAACTGGAGGTAGTTGGTTGGAGACGCTCGTTGGTTGAGGCCCAGATCCACCACGAACTGTTGCGTCACTTTAAGTAAGTAAGACAATTCGCAGCGATTTGAAAGCTAAGAAAGGAAACAAGAGCGTCTTTGGTAGCGCAGTAGGGAAATATAGCCTTCGCGATACCATATTCGAAAATAGACTTAGGCTATTCGACTAATCACAAGGGGACGTGACGGTTTTCTACGCAACGAACCGTCTATTAAATTGATCATGTTGTGGTCGATGAAAGCCATTCCTCAAATATTTTGAACGCTCCGAATGTTCCGAGGAGACAACATCGACTCTGATCGCTACCTACGGATAGTTGTACCCAGATTGCGAACGCGGATTTCTTGAACCTGGCGTAGCCAAAAAAGCAATAGGAGGAAATTTAACGCTGGAAAGCCACAATCGCATAAAACCACACAAACCCTTGCCGATCGAGTATTCTTCAATCTCTCGAGAAGTTCTTTTTTACCGCCGCCGAAGACCAGTGGCAGTCAGAAAGTCACAAGGTTGGAAGAGATGGCGCCACTGATGTGATAGGATTCTCTAGGCCACTGCTATGAAATCGCTGATGCTCATCCACCGAAATAGGATGCCTACAAAGCTGCTCTGTAAAGACGGGTGAGAGCTGCTCGCGAGCTATACAAGTAGAAAAGAAAAAAAGAACACTAGCATTCTAGAAAGATTGAAAGATGTTTCAGCAGGAATAACCTATTTTTTTGAACTACCTGGGCGACAGTGTGGTAAAGGGCAAGGCCCAGCTTTTCGCGACCATTCATGCTCTGTTTGTTATATTTCCAGTGGAAGGAACCTTCCGTCTCTAAGAAACTTTTCATTGTTAATTATACTCGCGGAAGTTTGTCTTTGCCTCCGAGATGTGGTGCCATCACCATGTTGAAATTCGAACCTACATATGTACATATGCCGCTCGCACATAAATCCAACGCACTTACAAGTCGCAACTGAGTCATGGCTACCACGCCAAGGGACTAGTTAAGGTTGTGGCGAAAATCACATAACAAAGGGTGACATAATGAACCAGCAGGCCCACGTGAATTCACAATTGACTGTGAAGCCTTACCCAACCAAACTTTAGATCTAAAGCGAGGTATGTAACTACTGCTTCGCTACTTCGATCAAAGAAGATGTAGGCACACTTTCGATTGTTCAGCTCCGCTTACACGTTTTTCTTAGTCCAATACGAGGGAAAATAGCACCATTTCCTCATCGTTCCAACAGAGATTCGAGTAAATCTGAGCGGTTCTTACAGCGCCTCCACCCCTACAACTTATCTCCTTAAGATGTACAACATTGAGTTTCTTCTCCCGTGGTTTGGTTCGACCATTTTCAGAAGGCCATGTTGTTCGGTGCATTCTCAAGCGGCGAAACCTTGAGCTATTAATCACAGTATTACGAGCTACCGCAAGATCGATTCTTCGGAGGACGTGGGAGGGTCAACATCAAGCATTTTGTGTTCCCTAATGAAGACGACAAATTCAGTTGTCGTCTCTACTTTTTCTTAATCCATCCGCGGTCATTCGTCATTTACCTTGTTCGATTACTGCATCATACTTTTCCTTCTCTAACTTATCAACATGTTGCTAGCAACTGCACTTCTCAAACTGTGACCACTCACAGCTGTACCTGATTGAATGATCTTCTCCTGTCTTCTACCTGCCTGCACCCCATTAAATTCGGCTTTTCCCAACAAAAAAAAAGGGGAAACAAATCCAAACACTCGTCCACACACAGAGATATCAATCTAAATTACTCTTCACGGATAAATGCACACCAATTTATCATCGAAAGATAAATTGGAATCCAAGTCCAGTTGTAAGCAGAAAGGAAATTTCTTCAAAATTTAAACTGTATCTGCGAGTTTAAATAAATCAATGCAATGCAATGCCGGGGAAACACATCACACTCATGTGCTTCCCAGCCATATCTCCACACAAAGTGACACAAACTGTCTGAAAAGGAAGTCGGCCATCATATCTCGTCGTACTCCATGGAACAATAGAGAAAAACTCTACTCTACAGTTTTCATTTTGCTCCACCGAGCCAACTAATAGAGTTTTCGTGAATGCGTTTTTATTTAAACTATTCAATTCGATTCAATGACTGTGCCAACACTGCGAGTGAGAAAACTCATGTCTCCACAGAGAGTCGTAGTGGTATGGTAGCTCGAATAGAATTGAATAAAATTACAATTTTCGTGTGGAAACTCCACCAATAGAAGAAGACTCACACAATGCAGCTGGGAGCGGGTCGGGTACATGTATTCGGAGCTCAATGTCTGATTGTCTGTTAGCTCTCATTGTGAACTCTTCCGGATTAAGTTTTGCTTTTGTTTCCTGTTAATCCTGCTCAAATAATCATCTCCTAACAAAGATGGTAAATTTAATTCCATTCTGTTTGCTGGTAATATGTCTGCACAAAGATACATACATACAAATGTATCACATGGAGCGATACTTGTTATTGTTTACTTCGAACGGGACACGGATTCGGAAATATCCTTCCGGATACAGTCCGTTGGACCAAATCGTCTTTAAAATAAATTATGACATGAATTTCAGTGAGATCCTGACGTAAGTTATAAATAGAACAGCACTGTTCTGTTGGTCCTTCAAATTAGGAATGTAATACGAGAACTGTGACGTATCCAATCCATTAGAACGAGATAAATACGTTGTTGCACAGTGAGTAGTCGGAATCCTCGGGCTATTTATCGTTCAGATCATAGCAACACTAATTTCCCTTCCGCTGAACGGGTACTCTGGTACATTATCTACTTTCAGTTTAAGGATGGAACAACATCTGAAAACTTGTGTATGTACGTGATGTACGATTGGACGTTCAATACTCCTTGACGGGTAATTCCATTCTTTTGCTTATTACCTTTAAAGTCTGTCATGTATTGCAGCTACAGGAACATACTATGAGAACAACACTAATGACAGGACTATTCGCAGCAAAAGATTCCTGAAAATCAGCAAAAAAAAAAAAGAAAAATGCCTTCAAGTCATAGACCATTTTTCCTGATGGATACAAGATGGACACTGGCATAATAAATAAATAAATGCGCAACAGATCGAGGTGATCCAAGGCCTAGCTTCTCGCACAAATGGAAGGGATCTAATATTTATTGCCGACTCCGAACGGCGATTTGAGAAGCTTTTTCATGACAAATTGTACTCTCGGAGGCTTGTCATTCTCAGACGAGAGGTGATGCCGCATAAAATGTTCGGTGGGGACACTGCTGGAGCTTGACTATCACTAAGCCACGGCGACCACTGGGCACTGGCAAAAGTGCATGCATCTTTCTGACAAACTCCGTCCATTGGAACAATTTAGACTCGCCGACCACAGCAGCGTTTACCAGGCGAAGGTCCTAGCAGTCACAATTGCTGCTCGTGAGACTACAATGAAGAGATCACGCGATGATACCCCATTTTTATCGACAGCCGGGCTTAGGGCTCTTGGAATTCAGCATGAAGAAAAACTATGCTGGATCCCTGAAAATCAGAGCATACCATGAGAAAACTGACGAACTGGCAAGAAATAAAAAGGATCTGTCCTAGACCTAGAACAAGCTGATCATTCAGTAAAGTGACGTAGCGTATTCTCTCTCTTTTTCCTGACCCATTTACCTAACTTAACTTTTGGGTTAAGTTAGGTATCGGGGTTGATGAGGGAGAAAGCACTCGACCTCATCACACTTTGGTCCTTGTGAGCCCATTCTTCTACCTTGCTGCTTGTTGTTGACTTGGGTCTCCAGCCATCGTGATTTCCTCAGAAACCTGGAAAGATCGTTTAGTGGAACATCAGATAGTTGTTGTATGTCCTGCTAGTAGTGTCTTCCTAATGTTCTGTTTCTGGTGGTGGCAGTGACAGAGGAAGTGAGGAGTATCCTCTTGAACCTCTTCGTCACCACAGCCCTTACATATATTGTTATCGTTGAGTGCACCCACCAACATTGACAGCGACTTTCTGTCATATTTCAAAAATTTGTTGGTTCTGGCTTTGTCGTATTTTGGCCAAAGTTTCCTTGATGTACAACTGGTGTAAGTGACTTCTACCTACTGTTGGCTGTCTTACATTCCACTCGCTCTCTGAGATTACAGGGTGGGGGCTTAATCCATTGCAGGGCTTGATTTTGTATACCCTTTTCTTGCAAGTTCGTTAGCCATCTCGTTTCCGGTTGTGTTATTGTGACCAGGGACCCAGCAGAGAGTAACAATATGCTGCGAGCCAAGAACCTTAAGCTCTTCGCGACACCATCGAACTAGCTTGGACTTTATTTCAGTAGCAGACATTTCTTTAATAGCCGCCTGACTGTCAATAGAAATGGTGATATCATCTTGTGGTATTGCCATCATTGATACCATACTGGCTGCCTCTGTCACTGCCAGGACCTCCGCTTAAAAGACATTGCTGTAATCAGGAAATCTGATTCAGCTGTGTATGTTCCGTTGGTTCATTGGTTAACTTAACTTAACCTTACTTTGAAGCGTTGAAATCATTCAGAAAGAGAACACATCAAAGACTCCATCTGATGAGAACCCTGCATGTAGTCAGGTCTTTCCAGTATTTATGAAAATCTCGGTTGATCTTGTTACCAATTGCTGTCTTGATGACTGTTGATCCGACTCTTCGAGGAACTATAACAGAGCAGAACTGAGATCAATTGTGGGGGGAGATCAATTACAGGGCGCATAAGTCTTGGACCATCTGACACTGCAATCTGCAAAAATTGAGAAGAAGCAGGACCTGGAACACTTCCACTATCCAGCCACTCCAAGACTACACCAACAAGTACTCGGATTTATATGGACACCAGACTTAAAGTAACTCGACAGCAAAGTGATCGGTGACATCCTCAATTTTGCCAAAAATGCAACATTTGCTGACCCCACACACCCGTTGCACCACGCTTACAAAACTTCTCCAGCAGCCCTTTGAGAGCAATTTTCACCCTCGAAAACCAACCGAGGAGATACTACCAGAGCCACTTTCTTCCGTAACTGCTCAACTTCAAGTTCTCAACTTCGGATGACCCAGGTTTCTTCTAAAAAAAGTGCAGATCAACCTTCATCCTTAAGAACTTTGATTAGTGATGCAGGGGACCATAAAGCTGCGAAATACTCATCGACGGAATGAAAAAAACGTGGGTTATGTCAGAATTCGAATTCTTCTTCGCAGCCTTCTGAACCTAACATATTTGTATGCTGTTCACTGAAACTGACTTCAACATGAGCTTAAACCATATAAAACAGCACAGGAGCTCAGGGAGTCGGGAGTCGGGAGTCGGGACTGGTGTCTTTTCAAAAGACCTTGGCATCCACCACTCCTACAGTCTCCCTAACCTCGGTCTTGTACGCCAAAACAGAGCTGCACGTTAGCCTGCTACATGAAGATCAACCCAACATCATGCTCTTATGAACCGATTTAAATGATGTACACACTGTCACCATGGCAGCCCAAAATTGTTAGGAAATCCAAATGGTATCAGGAATAAACTTGGGGTCAACCCTGGCACTCACCGTGACATTACAAATAATTTACTTTTCCTCTAAGTGCACCTCTCTAGAGGAGCACTCATGTATGTAGGTATATGTCCTTCCTTCATGAATTAATAAGGATAGGATGATTATGAATCATCTGAATCCGTCATCGTTTTTCATAAACAAAGTATGTTTTCCAACAACCCTATTACCGTCAAAACATCAACTTTCATTCTCAGTGACATTAGGACATTTTAGACATACTCATGAGTGACAACTGACAGAATACCTCATCTCCCATTTCTCATAAATCGGCTTGTCCACAGGTAGTCCACGGAATGCAACCACACGGAAGCAACACAACACCCGATGACGTTCATTACAGCGAACCAAGTTTGAGGGAAATTAAAAATACCGAAATGGTGACATTTGATCCACCTTTCGCAGGAAATTGCACACACGAACGGATGTAGACAGACTCCGCCGTGAGAAAGCGCTACGGGTGTGTTTATCGTACCGCGAATCCTTTTCAACGGAATGGTTTTATGCGAGGAGTCGTGTGTAAGGTAATTCGCTGGTAAAGTGGATAGTGTAAGTGAAATGCATGGAGGACACACATAACTCTCTAGTTCTTGTGTTTCTCTCATATCCTTTATCCAGAGTGCATATATTCTCGATTTAGAACGGCATGTTTGCACCATTTAAGTTGGTCTTTATCCGATATAGGCAAAATCAACAAGCATCCAAGGATTGCAACAAATGTTTGGATTATGAACGCCTTACCGCAGCCGTGAAAATGTTAATTGTTGTGCTGCATATTTATCAGTCGGCATTGTAGGATCAGTCAGGGGTAGTTGTTACATTTTAGAGTTGTGCTTGAGACACTGTGCATAAGAAGTTACGTCAGTTGAGTAAATGATCACTCAACTTAAAAAATGAAGCATCTACATATGTATGTACGCTGTATAGATCGTAACCAAATTCAAAGCAAAACAACCACTATACTTAGCAAGATTAAAAATCTGCCGATTCAAGGCAATATGCATAACTAGCAATTCGGTATTTAGCATTTCAATACTAACTACTTTTAGTCTAAGTTTTTTCCGCCTTCTGGAATAACACAATGAAGAAGGACATGTGGGAGAAGAGTGCGAATGACCGAACAACCCAGGACAGAACAACCTGGCAACATCCTATAAGAAGAGCCGACTATGTGGAGACGCATGTTTCCAGGGTTAGCCTGGTTTTGGATATTAAAATTTAGAAATTGGGGTGTGCATGCACTTGGACCTTTGTGGTCCCCTGAAGTCGTGTTAGTCGAAGAATTCTCGATCTATAGCACCTCCTCCAATCCAATTGCAATTGCGTTTCAGAGAACTGGTACACTCCCAAGTGTACTCTTCTTTTATGGATTAGTGGTCCACAGTTCATTAGGACATGTGATGGGGTCACCTCGGAATCGTTGCAGAATCTGTAGTTTCCATTCGCTTTAATTCCCAGTTTCTTGAGATGCTCCCTCAGTCTGCAATTCCCCGTAAGAAAGCCCCTTTTTTTAATAAAAAATCTGCCCTTATAGCTGACTTAGCAAGATCTATTGTGTCTCCGGTCTACTTAGCCTAATAGGTCTACTGCCTTCCTAATTAAGGTGAGTATGTCATTAGTAGCCGAATTTCTAAACTCCGTTAACAAACAGAATTCCCTATGAAAGATTCACCTATGTACGTAGCCACTAGCCAGTAGAGTGCCGGCCATTCACAGAGAATGTGCTCAGAGGTTTCTCCCTCTCCTAAACAGAACCGACACTCTGACCAAAAGTTTAGTTTGTTGAAATGATATCACAGGCCACAATGGCCGGTAAGGAAGCCCAATAGCTTTCTCATGTTCTTCCTGTCAAGATTTAGAATTTCCTTGTAGGAACAGGGCTTTATAAGTCTCTTGGTTTGCCTAAGTCCGGGGGTATTTTCCCAATGGGCTAGGCGAAGTTGGTGTTCGCAGTCGTTTAACAAAGCTGTGGCGGTAGCCCAATTAACGCCACAGAAGTGTTCTGGTCCTAAGACCGCCACTAATCAGCTCATCCGCAGTTTCATTGCCTACAATACCCTGGTGGTCGGGCTTTAGAATGCGTATCTCGTTTTCATTGGTCCCTAGACAAGCCTTCTACCTCATTTGGTCGTAGTTCCCGAGAAGTTGTTTTGCCCGCCTTAGGCTTCAGAGTTCTTCTCACAGCCTTCTTCCTTTGCATTCTTTCTCTCTTCACCAGATTATGGGTCACCTATTTTCCTTCTACTCCTACATGACATCGCAGCCAGTAGAAGATGACTTCATTGTTCTGGCCAAGTCTGTTTATCTTTTCCAGACACTTAAAGACGAGTTTGGATCTAATTTCATAGGAACTCAGTGCCTTGATGGCGGCCTGGCTATCTGATAGTATAGCGATGTTTTTCTCGCCGCAGCAATATTCTGGACTCGGGACCAAACATTACGCTTCCAACCAACCAAATTACCCCCAAACTCAACTTTAGGAACGAGTTTCAACCTGGAATTCCCACCAGAGCACAGTGGGAGAAAGATGAGGCGGTGAAGGACTTCCACATGGTCATATAAACCGACGAATGTAAGGTGAATTAGGGTGTCGATGGTGGGATTAACACTGAATCACTGAAACCGTCTTATTCCAGCATCTTTCAGGCGGAATTACAGGCAATCCAAGAGAGAGAGACTTGCA
Organism: Matsumyia berberina; assembly: GCA_917880715.2. Taxonomy (NCBI): domain Eukaryota; kingdom Metazoa; phylum Arthropoda; class Insecta; order Diptera; family Syrphidae; genus Matsumyia; species Matsumyia berberina. Next base: position 129,923,154 of record OU862871.1, on the reverse strand, counting down.
ACTGCTAATCAGCAGTAGCTTGACTGCCTTGCTTTAGTGTGAGCTCAGACCTATAAATACCAAAACTTACTGCCACCGATATCAGTTATAAAAGACAACACATAAACCAACAGTTTTGTAACCGTCCCAACAAATGTGTGCAATGTGTGGAACCCACAAAACGAATGACAAAATGTAAAAACAATTCACCTAACGAATTCCATAATATTTATGTTAATTAACTAACAAACACCCCCCGCAGCATGTTGCTACGAAAATTCAAACCAATCAACCAATTTACTTGTTTACACCTCATCACTCAGCCAACTAATCACTCCTCGCAACATTATCTCAACATTTCAATTCAGTTACACGCTGGCTGACACAACATTCCACATCGGCCGTGTCCACCAACCGAACGAACTTCATTACCCAGCGCGCAACATCTGAAAATGTTCCCTGTTCTGTGTATCTCTGCGATGTGCTTTCAATCGGACATTCCCACCGAGCCGGTTGCATTCAATTTTAGTCTGCTGCGAACCTCGAACCGAGAAAGGTGGTTTTGTATCTGACGGTGTTCGGCCCTCAACGGAAACTGTTCTGTGACGAATTTTATTTACATTTCGTTCGTAATTTATCGCCAAATTGCACGAAAATATTTACTATCTTCGATAAGAAGACCAGAACTCGTGTGTGTATAGCACACCCGAGACAGTTGTAGTCCCTAATCCCGCTGTCACAGTGTCACACATCGTCGACAGTTAAAGTGCAATATTCCCTCGAGGAGATTAGAAACGTTAGTTTCGAATAGATACTCGGTTATTCTGCTCACGTATCTTACACAATTCATACTTATTCATTCTTTTATTTTCGCTTTTTTTTTTATTGCAAATTACCTACTTGGCGCGCTCTGTGTTCTCGCTAAAAACCGATCTAAGCGACCGCCTGTCAGTTTGTATCTTTCTCGGCTGATTGAAAATCGAAACACCAACCATTCGTGATTTCGGTGGCTTTTCCTCTCGGATTCTATAAATAGTGCGGGGCTGTGAAAAAAATTACATAAAATTGTTTATAGATATTGTTTGCGAATTTTTAATTCTTGTGTTTCATGTGCGAATGTAAAAATTTCCTCGGAATTTGCATACATGTCAGTGGGGATTGAATCAGCGGCTAAACCGGATCGTCCGCTTGGCTAGGTTCAAGCGAATATTCATCAACGGATTGAAATATTTTAAAACACACAGGGGTTGCCTGTCAATTGATTTACTGTTCGGACTATAGTTGGATACACATCTAAATATAAAAACAAAAAAAAAATATCAACAGAGAACCACAACGACGACTGTGACAGTCATTTTATCTACTTGTTGCGCCAAAGGGTAAGTTGACTTCATTAAATGTGTTAACCTTGACAAGTATCTCGCATTCCTCCCGTGTATTTACAATTTGTTCTCCTCTACCTCTTAGCTCTGTTCTGATGTTTATTGTTCTATGATCTTTTGAAGTGGTCTAATTGTTTACTGTGCGAGCCATCGGACGGGATGGTATTTTAGGCGGCTTCTGCCATGAAGTAGAAAGTCACTCGTAATTCGCAGAAAATTTTATGCAAGCATTTGCATAATGATAAAGGAAAGAGTTGCGAGTTTCACTGGTGATTATGAAGTTTTTAGAAAGAAAGGAGTGGGAGGTGGAAGGGACTGAATGTTTAGAGGGAGTTCCATTGAGACTTGCGGGGTTGGCCGTCCATTTATTGTATAACAGAAGTAAATCGGTTTTGCTGTTTTCCGCGAAATCGAACTGCTTGAGTCATCCAAATGGCCACTCAATACGATCAACCTACCCCCTGTGCTCTGTAGGTGGGTTGTTTCCATCATAAATGGGAAACAAATCCAGATCAGCATTGATGGTTTGGAAATCGCTGCTTCTTTCCTTCGACTTTCCGGTGGAAATTATGGCATCCATGGTCGTTATTATTGACGCAAGATTGTTCCTGAGAAATTCCTGAGAATCTCTGGCTATCCCATTGCTTTCCCACTGTTTATTAGAACAATGAACCAGCCAGAGTAGACACCCAGTAAACTAGTCAACACGCCTTTTCTGCTTTTGCGGAACAAAAGACCAATGGAATAATGAAAGACTTCAATACAGCAGTCTTCGTCGGCGGTTCAAAAATTGCCTCTAGGATTTCATCAATTTTTTATATTAAAAATTGCCGACAATGTAGGAAGCTTATTGCACGAACCTGACCATCAACAAAATATAGCCCTCTGCAGTACAGCCGCTAGAAAGACCCACATTTTACCCAGACAACCAAAGAACTAGCCAATGTGCCATTTGTGGTTTCGTGATCTTGAAGAAGTTGGCAATAAACCTCTTGAAATAGCTTTCAACTTTATGCTCTGTTCTAGGAGTAACGCTGAGTTTTCAGTGAATCTTTTTGGTTACGCATCCAAATTGTAGACCAAGATATTGGCTTTAATTTATCACAGGGATGATACTCCCGTGTCAAATCCTATCTAAACCTGTGTGTATCCAGAGAAGGATACGCACCAAAATTCATAATGCCAATGTGCCATTCTGTGGACTAGCAATTAGCAAAAACAGAGCTCGCCTTTACTGGACGAACCCTGAAGGTAACAGACAAGCCAAAATATTCATACCACGCTCCTCCCATACCATACTCCTAGGACTAACAAGCAGTCAGGTTTGAATGGTCACAGGCTCCCTAACACAGTCAAGTCTAAAAACACCTAATGTCTATGGGAATAGTACAAGACTACACATGCAGAATGTGCAACAAAGACAAAGAATCACAGAACACATGTTGTTTCACTGTAACTGTTTAACCAGAAGACGTCGTCGTCATTTAGGCAAATTCTACCTCGACACGGAAGATATATCTGCCAGCTCGGCCAAAGACATCTTTGGATTCATCTCGAACTCAGCCGTCATAATCGAGCTCCCACCTCTACTGACAATCTAATCTAATCACGTATGGACATTTTGAAAAATTTTAAAGAGGGAATTCCCCGCAATGAAAAGTGATAATGTCAATTTTTTAGGTGCTAATCACTTTATTGAACCAGCTATTACATTCAGAGACAATGAATTCATGTTTTGCCTCAGTGCTTGCCTCTTTGCCAAGTTTTTATCGTTATGTATATGTATACGTATATGTTTACTTTTTTTTTATGTGGTTAGCTCAGCTTTTGAAGCACGTGGCATTGCGACCTGTAAGATTTGTTGTGCCGAGAGCCAGGAGGGTCTAAATCTTCCTAAAGAAGTTCTGGATATCGCCTGTTGGATCCTTGAGGAATACTCGGGTCCAAATATAACACCCTCTCATACGAGTGGTATGTATGTATTGTATGTTCTGCTGTTTCGTCTTCCTGTAGGCAGACTCGACATTTCCATCTTGTGTAGATGATATCTCAGACTGCAGTGTCCAGAAAGCAAACTAGCGAGTCTTCGAACACCGTCTCTAGTGTATTCTAGGGCATTCATTAAACATTTTTCTTTCGACATTCTTAGGCAGATGAACCCTTTTACTTATCTGATTCCTTGAATAATTTCCCAATAGGATAGGTAGCTTTTTTCCCAATTCTCTAGCAGGGAAAGATTTTGGGAAGCTGCAGAAGAGTTTGGTACCTACGTGGCTTTCGACAGATACCCCTCTGACTGATTGGGCAGGGATTTCATTACCTTCGATGCCTTTGTCTCCCAGTACCCACCAGAGTTTGACTTTATTTAGCTTAGATAATTCTTGGAGAGTATTGAAGCAGCTGTCGACGGCTTTTGAGCTAAGGCAGTGATACCCCAGTGGTTGCACTTTTGATCCAATAATGGAGATTGACTTTGCGGTTGAAACCAAAGACATCCGTCTCAAAACAAGAGCCAATCTTATAACCATCACCGCTCTGTTGATATTCAGCAGAGGATCGCCAGTTTTCCAGGCCAAGCGATACAGGATCTCGATTTGAAATTGATTGAGATTGATACGGTGCTGATTATTTCTAGCTCCGTAAAATTGGAAAGAATCGTTAGGTGACCCAGCGGTCTACTTTGCAGGTTTCCGATCAAGATTGAAGATTTACTCCATTGCGTGCTGCCACTTTTTGACAAAGTTTTACAGAGGCGTAAGTCCAACTAGTGTCCTGACTGCTGTAGGACAAATTCACATAGCACCAGTGATTCTGAATCATGCTAACCTTTGAAGTCGTTGCATCTTTGAGATCGTTGTTTTCTCTTCGACTTTAGTCCAACATACCGCAGACAGGTCTGACTATCATGGTGTATAATCAGAATATAACCTTGGGTTATAGATCCTCATGTATTATCGTGTATCGCAACGTGCCTTTAATTCATTACCATCAGTTTCTCAATCATCTATGTATGTTGGTAGTCCTCGTTAATTTAATTCTCCCTACGACGATGCAAAGCCACTATCAAATGGTCTGGCTTCCTGTCTTTAAAATGTCATAGAAATTGTATAGAAAGCGGCCGACAGCGCTTTATAGAATAACCTTTGAAAATTTTCAACGTGTCAGCGTTTAGGTCACTACTCTGGACAAAGAAAATACCAAACAACTTTAAGGATGGATGTAAGGCAACAGGAACAACTCAGTCAAACGTAAAACGTAAGACATATGATATGCCAGGATAGATCTAGATCTTTCAGTATGATACCATGGATGGTTAAGTGTCCTTACCCTCTATCCGCAAGCGATTATTTCCCGACAGGAGTTCCGTGGTACCTTTCAGAAACTTTGACTGTTTTTTAGCTTACCGTCCACAGACGAAATCCTCAACGACCAGTTTGTACTGGCGGTGATCAAAAAAAGTTCCTTGGAACTATGAGGATACTTAAATATGGGGTGGTTGCTTTGTGGACTGCCCGAGATAAAGCCATAAACCGCGACAATCTAAGCATGGTCGAAAGATCAGATTGTTTGTGTATAACCGAAATACTTCTAACAACATTCTGTTTCATCTGACATTCCATTGAGATTTTTGACAGGCAAATGTCAGTTGGTACAGCCATTCGCCATAAAGCACAGTAATCCAGTGAAGAATTTGGCCACGCTTTTAAGAAAGGTAACACATAGATTGCACCATTCCCAGGCTAAATGTTCATCAAAACTTCCAAGTCCTTTTAGGAGGTAGATCATGAGAAGGATTTACAAGTAGGTAAGGGAATTGCCATAGATCTATTATTATTCTAAATGGGTTAGCTTTAGCTGACAGTCACTTTAATCTAACCTAACCGTTATAGTTCGTCGTAGTCGGAATAAAAAAGTAAGGTTAAGTTAGGTGACTGCCCCCACTCAGACAGAGACATACTTAGACACAGATTGGCCCGTTGAGATACCGCGATGAAGAGCCGGCTTGCCAGCACCAGGAATCAGAGTATGTAACAGAAGGGCATCGAGATGGACAACCGTTATGGCATTAATCCTAAGAGTTGAACCATTTCGTCCCAGAGATGAAGTTTCTTATCTTCTGGATGTCGAGTTCAGCTAGATCGTTAAGATCATCGTAGAACATTCTCCGAGGGTTTTTCTTCTTAGCAAGGGACACATGCACAGTAAGTGCGTTGTAGTTTCTTCTTCCTCTTCGTTCTTGCAGCTTCTACACTAATCATTGAAGGGGACCCCCAGTCTTAGTTCATTTCTGCCTATCAAGCAATGTTCGGTGACGACCCCTATTAGTAAAACTAAGTTTTTCCGGTTTGTGGATAAAAGTCTCTCCGTCTTCTTTAAACCCAGGTTAAGCCAGATTTGTTTTGACAAGAGATAAGTGCTGGTGTTGTTCCACCTGTGGTATGCCTGTTTCTGGACATCTGCGTCAAGGAAGAATTTGATGGACTCCGTCCTGCGTTTTCTTTTGCCAGCTCGTCCGCTCTGCAGTTACCTGGAATGTCCCTGTGTCCTGGGTTTTAGGTAACATCGCACCTGTCTGCAATCTCGTTAAGAAATCAACGGCATTACTTTACCAACCTTGATCGTATTGTCGGCGATTACAAGGCTTTAATAGTGCAGTAGGCCTACAATCTATCGTGTTAATTGAAAGCCAAGCCACAGCTTCGAAGACTGTTATTTCCGCTTGAAATACAGTACAGTGATCTGACAGTCGCGTGGTAATGGCTTAGCCAAGTGCGTTGGCGAAGACTACTGCCCCCATACCACCCTCTGTCTTAGATCCGTCTGTGAATTGTTCTAGCGCGGAATCGCTGCAAACAGTGCCAGACTCCCAAGAGCTTCTGCTAGGAATCTGAGTTTGGTATCTGACGTTGATGTCAATATGGGGGACAATTTAGTCCGTTTCACTAGGAATAGTATGGTTACTCTTGAGGATTCTAGAGTTGCTGTCCAAAAAAACAAAGTGTCTGAATATGCAAATTTTCAAAACAAGTCTATTGAAGAGCTGATTTAGGTTTCCGTAATGCTTGTAGGTGCTGATGGTCGCAGTTCACGTTTGTATTATTCAATCCTAGTCTCCCAAAAAGGCCGTTCTAAGTGATGTATTGTCCCCTGGGATCCAAATGAGTAGCAAACTCACCTCCGGAATACTTTATCACAGGAAGTGACACCAAGGTTTTTTGCCCTTCGGCCAAACTTAATAAATTCCTTTAAATATTTAAGTTTACACAGACGGATCGTTCGAGTAGTTTCGAGTATAATTAGCATGGAATGTGTTAAATCAAATCACATTGTTTTACCGTCTGGTTAACACTCTAGACAAACCAAGGCTGACAAGGCTGCCTTGATTTAGTGTGAAATGAATTTCTTTTATTTACTGTCTGTGGAAGTCAACAAGAAATAGATATGATTCAATGCAACAAACATTACAATGTCCACAATTGAGTAAGACAGACGTCACATTTAGAAAATCAGCTGTCAAGCCCAATTCTTGAAAAACCATCTTAGAAAACCGCAATTTTTTAAATCAAAAAGTAAACATTCTCGGGAAATGTGCAGGACACAAACCAAGACCGCCCCAATAAAATCTTAATTATAAAAGAATTTTACAACACAACACGGTTTTTTTTTTTTTTTTTAATTTTTAACGCAATAGATTTAATTGTTTTTTCACACTGGAAAGAAAAACACACATTCGAAATGAGCTGGTAATTATTCGGTCTCCCCAGAGACACATTATACTGTCCGAGCACCATCGAAACAATCTCAAAGTTTGGCTGCCGGAAAACATCAATAGTTCTTCGGAATACACAGTTTCTTTATTAAATTTTTTTTTATTTTAGCGTAAAAAAAAGCAATTTTTGGTCTCCAGAAATAGTTCCAGATGCTCTGGATGATTTTACGGTCTCTTAATGAATTGTCGGAGTAGACTTTCGAGTTTCGAGTATTTTATGTGTTTTTTGTATTCATTTAGTCAGGAGATCCAATAGATTCGGCAAAGTGGCGATAAAGATTTTGTTTTAATGATTTCACAAATTATTTCTGGCTTTTTGGGCTGCGGGGAGGCGGCTCAATAAAAATAAATGTACAAGTGGAAGAACAGGGATGGTGAATGAATTGGAAAACGAATTGTTCACAGGTGAGCTTAAGAGTTGAATGCTTTCACTTCCTGTCCGGTTTGGATTCTAGGTCATCTGTTGAGGTGTAGGGATACTTCAAAACATATTTCAGTAGGAGCTTCGAAAGGAGCTGAGGAGGATTACTGAGTAAGATTTCTACTTGCCGCGTATGCGTTTGAGAGTGAATTGCATTAAATTTCACTTTACTTATTTTTAAATGAAAAATGGGTAGTCGCCGTGGCTCATTGGTTAGTGCGTTGGACTGCTGACCGAGCGGCGTGGGTTCAAGCCCCTGCCAGGAACAGGGTTCAAACAACTACAACGTGGTTCAAAACGACAGCGAACTTCTGCCTCCATCTTCTTACCTGATCGTTAACCAAAATGAGCAGGGTGCCACTTGAACTTTTCACTGGGTATTGACGTCATCTGTGACCACCTGTCAGTTCTTTAATAATTGTGTAAATATTTCTATTGTCGCATCTGCTAGCAGATTGTTCAGCTTATTCCGCCGAAGCGGTGACATAGTTTCTGCTGTCACAGCGCACGCTGTGCTGGATTTCTCTGATCTGACACTGGGACATTAGTTCACTTTTTCGTCTTCATGGGTGGCTGTAAGGTAGCCATGTGATATACATTCTGTCTGCGCCGGAGACAAAAGTATTTTACACCGCATTCCACTGCTGTTCAATGGTCGGAGACACAGCCCTGCTGATTGTTTCTGTTCGCTGTGCCAGATGGTCCCTTAGTGTTTCAGTGTTTTATCTGCCTCTTTGGAACATTCCCCTCTTTCGAACAGCTGCGATCTACTCCGCGCTTGTCTCGGACAGCAAGTAACAATTTCGATAGTTTCGGCTGAACTCCATATAAACTATTTAGTTGGAATTTCGCTGCCTGTCAGCTGAAAACCCAGTAGGCTTTATGACACGTTTTGTGTTCAAACACTGTGCCCATTGTGAGAAGGCCATTGCTCTTGCAAAAATCGACAATGCATTAACTGTTTTCATTTTGGGCGCCGAAACTATGCTTAGGCAAGCATTTCGGTTTCATTGCCCACCTTGGCATTGAAATCCCGTGATAGTTGTTAGGTGTTGAGTCACCTTACCTCGTTTGATCCCATGATGTCAAGATTGTCTCGTGTGAATTCGTCTTCTAATTGGTGGAATGTGGCATTTTGAGGGCCATTTTTGCAAGAGTCAAGGAGGATTTTTAATTCCAAAATGCGATCTTTGTCAGGGTAAGTTTGGAAGGCACAAGTGGTGGTGATCACGCAGGCATGCCTGAGACCCCATTAGCGTATTTGACGTCGTTTTGATACCACGATTCTAAAGAACCTGCTTTGATTGAAAACTGTGGGAAGGGTTGTTGTCTGGTGGTCCTTAGGTTATTGCAAAAAGGTTTGTCTAGTCTACGATCCCTGGTTTGGGCCAGAGTCGGTCATTTACAAAATAAGTGGAAGGGTATTTAGGCATCGTTCACATCTTTGCGGATGCGCCATTTAGTTTTGAAGAGGTTGCGCAGTCTTGCTGCATGGCTGCCCGTCCAGTGACCCGTGCAGTTTGCTACAAGCTGAGAGATGAACCTTCCATTTTTGGTAAGAAGGTCTTTGATTCTTGTCTGTGGGTACTAAAAATTACCCAGCTATCTAGACCGACCAATCAAGTCATTTATAGAATGATTCTTCCTTAATGGATCCAAGTGGAATGTGATTTCGCTCGCCGAGGGCTGTCAAGAGCTGAATCTGGCTTTCCCAATTTAATAGTTCAAATTTTTCCAAATTTTTTTTTAGAAATCTTAGGCTGGAAGGTTTCACTGGATTTATCCAACTCAACAGAGAAAGATCCAAAATCTCCCACATTTCCTTTAACTCCATTCAAAAGTGCTGCGTTCTTAACTATTTTCGGCTCAATTTTCTGACCTCATAGTTCAGGCTTACCAATTATATAACATAATGCACTCACTCTCGTCTAGTGAAAGTATCTACCATTTCCCGCACAAATGCCCGTCAATCAAATTCAAATTAGACTCATCTATCTTTCCTCTAGTTCTGCCACTGTACCCACTTCTTGGCACACAATCCATCACGACAATAACTTGAAATCTTATTTACATCAGACCTGCTCCACATGGTCTTGATAATTACCAATTAATTCATTCAAATATGCATTCACAGTCGCTTCTCCACCCAATCTCGGTAATTGTCACATACACGTCACCTCGATAAGATGAGACTTTCAATCTTATTATCTCGAACCGAGCAGATACGCCTCTGTGTCGCGTTGCATGCAATACTAATTTCACAATCAGTGTTTCACGATTGCACTTGAAGGTCTCGACACACACAAACGACCCATGCATGCTTCACTTGATGAGAATATATGCAGATACACATGTATCTGAACTTAGACAACGATTAAGAAATAAAGAAAAAAAAAAAAACTGACCTGATTCGGTTTAATTACCTCGAAGGTAGCTAATTACACAAGCGAACTCAGTTTCGGATCAAGTGATTTGCACAAAATACCACTTAGTACCTCGATGCGTAGGTTAGGTACACCGCACAAATGGAGTTCATATGTATGTGTCTGCCTTCACTAATTGCAATCCGGACATATGAATTGGCAGAAACATCAGCAAAACCTGCGCCCCCCCCAACCCCACCCCCGCGGTGTAAAGCAGAAAATGTTTCTAAAAATTAGGAAAACCCGGCGTGTCGGCCTAATGGGAAAATGCCATCATTAGCACATGTTACGCGCACATACCAGTGTCGGCCCAAAAATGGTGTTAGATAATCGGATGAAAGGTATTCTGTTGGCGACAAAAAAAAAAAAAAAAAAACGCAAACGACTTTCATTAGACAGAATTCAAAATAATGAGCTAGCAACTGCCAATGGGGCACCTAACAACCTCACCGCCCCACCAACCGCCCGGTGGGAGGTAAATTGATTTACGCCACCAAAAGTTTTGCATTTGAATTCTGAAGCGTGCGCTCGAAAAAAAAAAAAAACTTTTGTTTCAGCTTCATTTGATCCTAGCGAGAGAGAGAGAAAGAGCGAGAGGAAGTTTTGGAAAACTTTCGGCTTCACCGTGAAACTAAAAATCCTCGCCCGAGGATTATATCCATCAGAAAGTGTATCTCGAAAATTGTTACAAATTTTCCGTTAATGATGGTGTGCTGCGCCGCGTCATTTGATGGCTAATGGCGGCGGTGTGGTCTTTTTCCGGCAGTTAAATGTGCTGCATTGTTAATGACTGCGGGACTTTTTAATCCCATACCGGGTTTTACCACAAACGGTGCAGGGTGTTTCGTGTTTCATGTTGCATTGGCCGTAATCTGATGGATAAATGTTTTCAAATAAACAGACAAAAGGGCCCTCGATTGTTGTGCGTCGCTTTATATCTCTTCGATTATTTAATTAGCAATTAATTAACATACTAGTGGTTGCATGTTAATGAAGCACACATGGACGCGTACGCAGACCCATGGGTCTCTCTGTCTGTCTGTCTGTCCGGGGTGAAGGTTCTTAATCGTTTTATGGTTTAACACACCGTCAATTGGAGTTTTATGGTGATTTTTTTCATTTGAAATAGAAAGTTATTTGTGCGTGTTTAATGTATCTGTGGCGAGATGGCGTTAGGTCTGTGTTTGCTTTGGCAGCTTCTTTAGCATGACAATGAACTATGGATCACCGTTTTTGACCGGGATTGATGGACTAGATTGATGGAGAATTGTTTTTATTTTCATGACTCGTCCCCAAGCCTTCAGTTCCACCATCCAGTCGTCCCTCAATACACGAAACATGCTCCATCATTTCTTTCATTCGGAAACGACCTTTCCTTTTTCTCCCATCTCCTTTGTTGGTCATCCTTTGCGGTGGCAGGGAAGACACACATATTCAAATTGAGCGCTTTCATTCATCCGCTGGACATGCATAAGCCATTGGGGCCTTGTAATTTTACGGTCCCGACAACATTGGCCTTGCCGCAGCGGAGAGTATAAATCGGTGTTCCATTTTTTTCCACGACCATTTGTCATCGAGGCGGGGATTGGACCATACTTACATGCGTACGTAATTTTTTTTCCCAGAGAATGATGGTCGTTTTTCATACGTCGTTGTTCATAGTGTCACGCTATTAGTGCACAGGTAAGACGATTTCTTGGTAGAGTTGGTCCTTTGTTGAGAGGTAGTCACGGGACAGTTTTGTGAGATAAAGTCAATTACTTATGGAGTTCCCTGATTGGGGTTGAGGCGATACAACACCCTGCATGGCAAATAATGGCACAGTCAATGGCGGCCTATGTGTCATGTGTCAGATTGTCTATCTTCGAATGCATCCATCGGTCTATACATTTGTTGAAAGTCGGTTTTTCTGTTCTATTTCCGGGTGCTTTTTTTTACTTTATCTCCGTAGGCTCTTGAACTGCGGTTAGCGTCATACCTTGGTATTCGTGGGGAAGCTTGCTCACTCCAGATTGTGCAATAAGGAATGAAATGACGGTCGGAATGATCACTTGGGATCACTTTCTTGTCTAAGGAATACTTTTTTTGCTTTGGAGTTTTGGATAGGCTCCAAGGGGCCTGAATGCTTGGGTTGTGCCGGATTCTTACCGAATAACCGACACCCTTGAGCATTCTCGGACCGAATATATTCCCCCGTTGGCCCATTTTTAGGTGTTACTTCACGAGGGTACTAAGATTCGCGTTACGCATGCGTTCTAAGAGTTTTAAGGCTCCGTGAAACCGAGAAGAATTTTAACGCAACAGTGAGCTTATCGTTTTTCACTCGCGTTTTATATGCAGCGTTAGATGACAACAGACATTCATTCTGTGTCAAAAGAGAACAAGAAATCAATTCAACGTCGTGTTGTCACCTCGCGAAAAGTGGTTAGGGGGATATTTTTGTGCTGCCACTCGAACTTGCACAATTCGCACAGTAGTCCAGCGTACTAATCACTGGGCCACGGATGGATGCTCGTTACTTAGGCCTCAGCTGAGCCCGCTGTGTTCCCCTTCATTAAGAGTCGGAATAGAGTGAAAAGGGTTAATTTGTGGACATTCGTATGTGAGGGACAAAAGTGCGTGTGATCTGGCAAGTCTGTCTGCTTCTTTAATGAAGACCAAGATGTCGGCGTTTCCTTTATCAATGAGATGCTTTTGTTCCGATTTTCACATAGACCCCAGGATTTACTTTCTGGGAGGTGTCCGAGGTTTTTTCCTCGCATTACCTACAGATATCTTCTTATGTGGCAATACTCAGCAGCGGAAATTTTGAAAGCACCGTCTCGGAAGTGGCATAGAGCTGGTACAGAGGCGAAACCCGCTCTGTAAATCCCAAAAATACAAACACAGTACATTTTACTAGAAGAAAAAGCTCAATCTCCCCATTCCTCCTCCCATTATACGGTGAAACAATTCAATTCTTTCATAAACGTCACGAACTGTCAGTCTCTGGCTGTACAACGCATTTGACTTCCTCACGGCGGCCTTCAGGCGTACAACCTACGTAACTAGCTGTAAACGTCATGGACCATCGGCGATTCTTAAGAAAAATGCTTTGACACGACGGACAGCGAATAAATAAATAAACACATAAATCTTGTCATGGAATCCTACGCCTTGGCGGTGATATACACCAGGCACATCTCCACTTGACGATACAGATGCCCCTGTGGATGTACCACCCAGTTCAACTGGCCCGCGGCTACTCCATCCGTTGTTCGCTTCCTCCTCAATATTCGCGCGATCAGAACTTGTACCACAACAGTTCAATTGAAGGTGCTACCGTCACGGCGTAACCTAGAAAATCATTGAATTATGACACAAATCACTTGACATTTATTATACGCCTCGACGGTCCCCCTCTGTGTTTAGTGTCATAAAAACTTAATTGATGGCGTAAACTCACCGCGGGAATGAAGTGAACGAATTTCACATAATAATCGTTAATAAACCGTGACTGCGGGACCTATCATCGAGTGGTTTGATGCGACCCGTAAGAAACCTCCCGGAATGCATGTGCCCGAGGCCCACCTGTTTACATTGCCATCCAAAAAATGCGTTCTATGACAGTTGCATGGGCTTCCATCATCCTCGGCATCGCCCAAAACACACCAGCGACGGCACCTAAAAATAGCCCTCCCCCGACGTTATGGCTGCGCTCTCATGCAGCCTATTAGAATGTCCACGCCGTGAGATATGTGCACAGGAAAACAAGCCAAGAACAACAAGAATCATGCTCCAGTTCATACTCTTGGGTGTTATTTGTCTATTTAATGTTACCAATGCCATCGGAGCACGAGGGACGCGATAAATCTTGCATTCCCCATCGAGTAGGGGTGCGCTTTGCGCCCCATTTTCGGGCGCCCGACGACAACCGGACAAGCCCATCATCAATTTAACCATATAATTCGTCAAATGTTGAGTTCTGGTTGTCATGCGATGCGGACGGATGTTGTTTAGTTGTGTTCTCGGGTTATAAAGTTATTAATAAATTTAAAAACGCTGTGTTTTCATTTCGTAACATGAAAGTTTGTGTAATATCAATTGAGTCGCATCTCGCATTCCTGTGCTCGAGGCTTAGGGTTATGTCGGGTTATCAACTTGCGACGGTGGCATGAAATGTGTTTATTTGCTTCGCATCGATAGTTGGGAATGCTACCCGAGCAGTCTAGTCGAATTTCCATTCGAATGATTGTGATCGCAATTTTATTTTGAACACAATTCAAGGCACGAAGCGAAGAGGCACCCAACTCCTGTCGATCTACGTGCGTAGATAATTATAATGAAACGAAACAGTGGCAGGTAAAATAGAACCCATTATGGTATTTAAAGCAAATTATGGGCACCGTGTGGCAGAAACAAGGTTTCAAAGAATCGTTACACGGTACGTGCTGGAATTTTTTATTACCAGGGACGTTTTTTTGTTTTTGAAAAAAAGGAAAAGATGGACCTTTTCGATTAAGTTAAAGGAGAATGGTGTCCTGTCCATGCTTTAAGCTCTATCGTTACTTCTTAGTTTTTATGTTGCTTACGTTACGTTTATTTGAATTATGTCGGTAGGTTCTCCTCCATTTAAATGGTTTATATAAACAGTCTTCCCGAACAATATTCGTGGTGAAACCATGATCCAGGACGTCAAAACTGTTAAAAACAGTGAACGTTAGAAGGACCTGTCAGAACCACAGGGTGGCATAGACTAGCAATAGTGAGGAACTGAGAAAAGATGAAGAAAAAAGCTTCACAAAATGCTCAAGCTGTCCTGTCGCTGCCAAATTGAGTACATAAAACGCTGCGAAAGTCGAGTAGTATGCAATCGTCTCTAAACCTACATTCAGACGATTGTAAGATCTTACAATATTGTCAGGTCTTCCAATGAAAAAATTGTGCCAAATGTCTTACAATCGTGTGAACTGACAATTTTTGTCTGACAACGTTGTGAGAAAAACATTGTCAGCTCATTGTAAGGCCGCCATCAGACAATGAAATTGTAAGGTATCTTCCAATCGGCTGAACACTCTTTAAGTATATCGGATGACAGCGTATACCGAGGATCCTGTCATTACAGGACACTGCATCCTGGGCAAACTTACCGACCGGGAATAGACAGGTAGGTAGGTAGGGTGACTGCACTTCCAAAGCATCCTCCATAGGCCGATGTAGGCCTTTTGTTATACCACATGGATTGCAGAGACGAGGAAGAGAAGGAGTGCATGCACTTCCTCTGTGTCGAATTTGAAAAAAAAAAACACTTTAAGCGAATATCACTTCAACAATCTTAACGATCTGCTATGTTAGGAAATCGCAATGTAGGGGTTTAGGTAGGTAGAGGTGGATGGCGGTTCTAAACGAAACCGAACTAGCGATGGGTTGCGTTTTGCATTTTGGAACCACAACTCATTTGACCTGGTTGTTAGCGGGTGTTATAGGTTGATAGACCTACCAACCTGTGGAGTTAAGGAAGATGACTAGGTTACCAATCTTTTTCTTGAAAACATCTTTGAGGTCGTCGAAGAATGGTTTGCCTAGAGTGCACTGCCTGACCCTCGCTTGGGCCGGGCATTTAGACACGAAATGATGCAGAGATTCTTTCTCGCTGTTATCTTCGCAACTACAGCAGAAAGTGTTGTGCGGGATACCTAGCTTGGCTGTGTGGTCTATTATTGACCAGTGGCCTGTGCTAGCGGCTAGGATTCTTGCAATATTTTGTCTTGATCTGCTTAGTAGCTAGTTTGTTTTGTGTTTGTTGTAACCGGGCCAGATCTTCCTTGCTATGCCGCAGTTGTGAAGCCTATTCTACGCTTAGTTGGGCGTCTTCAGAAAGTGGTGTTCAATATTGCCCTTAACGGCTCCTAGCGAGATATTAACAACTTCCGCTAGTGAGTCGTTAAGGGCTGATCACCACCCGGTGGCCGAATCAATAGCTTTGATAGCGGCTTGACTGTCAATAAGATAGCATAACACCCAACTACAAGGATGTTGGAGAATTTTTCAGCACACGGCAGGCTTCCTGACAAAATTCAGAAGTCTAAAGGATTTCGACAAATTCAGTTTTTCTGAGATAATGCTTGCGCCAACTCCGCAGTCCATTTTTGAACCGTCTGTAAAAATAGTCGTATCAAAATCCTTGATCACTTTACGTTTTTCCAGTATAGTTTGGGTAACCCTGGCGCTTACAGTGCTATCGGAATGGACCTACCTTTGGTTGAAATGTTGCTTTTCCTAGAGGGCCATTAACAAAAACGCTTCTGCTTTTACGAACTCACCAAGCACTTATAACTGACTAGGACATCAAGACTTCGGAAGGAAAAATGGCCTATACTCTGAAAGTATTTGCTCTAGAGGGAGATTAGAAGGGCCGATCGTCTTCTTTTAGCCTTTTAAGTCACCAGGCATACAAAATTGATACCACATCTGGTTAAGGTTACTAAAGAGACGTCTCGCACTTAACCAGTGTATTCGGGTAAATTTATTTATCTAAGGTTCTGTATCGCCATATTAGTCTAAGGGTATCTACCAGCCCTACGTTCCATCGTTTTGGGTTTCTAGCGCTGTGGCTCAAGTTTCTCCAACTATAACCTAATTTGCTTAACAACTCCAGTTCAACAGACCTGTTCCATGTTAATTTTAGGCGATCCACTACCACTTAAGTCGGGTCGATACGTTTTGGCCAAAACATTCGTAATTCTTAGACAGCAATTGACAAAAGTTTGGAACTTTTTTGTGGCACAGATAGTCACTTTCCAGATTCTACATTTATATACGTAATAGAACCGAAATTGCAGCTTGATGTTAAGACTACTTTACTCGATCCTTGACAACATACCAAAAGCAAGCCTTTGTTTTCCCGATTCAGCTATATACAATACATCTAGTGCCGCCGTCGACCAGTACAATGCTCAAAAGGTATCGAAAATTATGTACTCCTTCGACTTCTTGAGGTTATTCAGGCAAAGAAGTTTTTTCTTCGGCAAAGTTAATCTTTACCGCCTCGCTTTAAAAGATTTGAAATTGCTTCTCCAGGAACTTATTGAGAGTAAGACCAGCTCCTTGAAGACAAACCTTGCCTCGATAATGCAAAGGATTTTTTTGTCGCTTCTGTATCAATCCAAACTGAAAGCATCCGGTTTGTTATGCATCGCAGGCTAAATCACCTCAGGTGGCTCATGGCTGTCTTTCTTCCACCTCAACCCTTTTAAGTTCCCCATCAGTTATTCTACATAAAATGGTTGTTGCAGCAGTATCTACAACGTCTCCTTCCTGAGCGACTCCGTACAGCTAATAAAACTTGAAGTGATTACCATTGTTATGAGTGTTCAGCATGACCAACTCATGTCCTTTCCTGGAAAGCTTTTGCATTCATTGCAACAAAAAGGACTTCCCATGTGCAGCGAATCGCTTATCTTCATTTGCCACCGGCGGCGGTGTTCCAATTGTGTGTGTGGATTACCTGTAACAGCAGTCCCTGCTGTCGCCAGTCAACAAGTAGTCATGCACTGCACCGTGTACACCCTGTATAGCGAACAAAATGCCCTTTTTGCAGTCTTCGCAGCCATTGTTCGTTGCGGGATCTTGGCATATTGCATTTCTATTCGCCAACCAAAGGCACAATCAATGGGCAACCATAAACACGTTTAAAACTTTCTAAGGCTTTGTTCGCATCACGTCATCGTCGTCGTCGCAGCTCTTTTCTCTCCGGGACGGTTGCTTGTGCCTGTGGCAATGACCTATCGCAAAACTGTCATCTTTGAGTGACGGTATTGGGGCTGGGCGCGCTGTTGTTTGTGCCTCAATGACTGTGTTTAACTACTTGACGGTTTGACTGAGTGCGAAGCGCGGGACACTAATGAGATGTGTCTTCCATCGCGCCAGAACAAATTGTGTGAACAAATTTCCAAACTCCAACTCCGAAATCACCATCTGCATGCTGATGCGAGAAACAATTACCGTTTCTTTATCTGTTAGATACTCTGGCGTTTGGCGTGCTCATTTGCATTCGTTTCGAGTGGTGTCGATGCCGATCGCCGCCGTTGCGGTTCAATTTGCATTTCGCTTCAATTTAACGAAAATTTCTTTCACCCTCACTGTCGCAGATACAGATACAGATACTGTGGGACGGGCGCACTGGGACAGATACTCTAAATTCTTTCTTTATTTGTTTTTAATACCCACACACGCCCAATCAAACGGCAAACAGACAAAACACACAAGAGCCCTGTGAATTGAATTTGATTCTCGTTTTATATTGACACGTCGGTCGTCGACTACGGATGAGGATGGGGGGAGGGGGGGCGGGCGAATTTTCATTTTATGCTGCCACTCATCGAGCTGCTTAGAGATACGAATACGAACAGTAACATCAAACGACGAGAAATGAATGAACAATGTGCATTGTATTTGATGATGAGTGCGGTGTATCTATGCCTGTGTGCAGATTATGAAATACTGTCTTGAATGGAAGGACGTATGAACGGGTACCCAGAGGTGGTCCCTGTCGGCGGCATATGTGTGAGAAATTTTAGCGAGAAATGTTAATTAAAAGTTTTTTTTCGGGGAGTTTGTGCCCGGAGCTTTGTTTAGAAAGTTACTTACGGTTGGCTGGCAGCAGGAGCAGGAGCAGGAGGAGGAAGAGGAGGAGGAAAAGTAGGCGCATGTCAGTGTGAATGGATGCAGCCGAATGTACTGAAGATGTGCTGTTTTTGTGGCTTTTTAATGAACGTGCTGGGAATTGCAAAATGATGAAATATTCCGCCGACCTTAATGGGTTGTTCTCGGATGTTGCGGTGTTAACTTTTGGCGCACGTCTAAGCAGTGTACAGCTTGTGAAAGATTTATGGCAATCCGGAGTAAGGAGCCTTGGCTTTCCATGGATGGGTTTAGTTTACAAAGTGTAATTTGAGGAATTGTATTTGGCGTTAGGACAAATAGCTACTGTATCTTGTGTTGGTCGAAGTGTTGTTATACCGGTCATAAGGGTCTTGGAAGGAATTCAATTTGGGGGCCTCTTAACCTACTTGATTGACGTGTGGCCTTCCACTCCTTTAAAGTAGCAGAGGCTTGATTCGTTTGGTTTTTCCTAATATTGTGGTAAAGGCATTTGTGTTATTGAGGGGAAATGGATTGTGTTTCTGCTAAATGGGTAATTGTATGTGTATTTTGGATTCCAAAACTTTGTTTGATCGAAAACCGGGCTTTAGAACTAAACGAACGAACTTGCAAAGCATGGATTCGACCTCAATATGCAGGCTTCACAATTCACTTATAGACTTAAGTGCAGAGAATAGCTTCAGAGGGCAAGCAAAATGAATAGGTAGGTAGGGTGACTGTCTGTGTGAAGCCCAACTTGTCGAAGTGATAGGCTCCTAGATAGAGCTTCCTTCTTTGGGATAGGGCAGGATAAGTGCAGAGGAAATGGAGGATCGTTTCTTCCTCCTCTTCTTCCCTGCAGCTCCTGCAGAAGTTGCTTGAAACGAGGCCTATCCTTTTGGCAAGAAGGCCAATGGGATAATGGCCAGTAAGAACACCAATGACCTTTTGAGCAAAATCAAATTTTTAGATCGAGTGAGATTTAGCATAGGCCAGATCTCTCTGAAGATACGACACGTGGTACCTACCATTCCTTCATCTTTTTTTTGTCTTGCTGTTCGAGTCTTACTCTAAGAGTAGTTTACATGAAGCGAGTGAAATACCCAGACTCCTCCGGTCTAGCAGGATGTCCAGAGTAGTACCACGATTGGCGAGTTCATCGGCCTTACAGTTCAAATGTTCTGCCATCTCCATGAGAGATAAGCGACTATCTGAAGCAGCTTTTGATGTACATGTTATTGATTCCAGACCTGACTATCGGTAAAGATTATGATGTCCTTGAAGGATATCACATTACATCAGGATAAACCTCCGTTGATCCCCATGCTTTCCACCTTAAAAACGCTACAGTGGTTAGGTGGACTGAAGGGGATGCTCAGGTTAAGCATATCGGGGAAAATACCACCTCCCACTCCCTTCTCGAAATTTAGAGCCGTCGGTATAGAGATAAAAGGAGTGATCGTCTCTAACGTCAACACTCTCCCAATCTTCTCGGGAAGGAATGGAAGTCCGGAAGGTGTGGTTGAAATTCAACTTGGACGGTGTGTAATCGGTGTTTTCCGGAATAAAAGTCAGGGAATCTAAGATCCAGGAGTTATTGGTTATTTGACCATTAAGAGGAGGCTCTCAGTTTGCCGAAAATATCTAGAGGAAGTAGATGCAGGGGCACGTCAAGTGCCGCGGTTGAGGTAGTTCTTATAATTCTTAGTGCTCCGCTAATGCATATATGTACATACATATGTACAAGCTGATCATTTCACTTTCTCCAATAGATTACGGTGTAAGGCTCTATCTAAGGCCGTTCACCAGACTGTCACACCATATATGAGTATAGGTCTGACAATGGACACGTGAAGCCAGTGGGTGGAATGAAGTTGCAGTCTTTACTTCTTAGCAATGGTTTTTTTTTTTTTGGTTTATAGCGCTGCAGTGGCTTTTTTAACCCGTTCAGTAGTAGTATTGGCTTTCCAGTCTAATTTACTGTGCAGAATGAGACTCAGAAATTTGGCTTTGTTAGCAAGGCACAGGCGAGTGCTGTTTATTGAAGGAGCGTCGATTGGAGGAATTTTGTACTTCCTGGTGAACAGGACTAGATCGATCTTCCCGGAGCTAACACCCAATCCGCTTTTAGCTGCCCATCTTGAGAGGATAGAAAGGGTGTTTTGAAGAAGTTCAGTAAATGTGCTTGGGTATTTCCCGGAGACAGCTATCGCAACATCATCTGCATAAGCAATCACTTTACAAGGAAAATGAATAAGAAAAACGAATATGTAATAAGAATCCTGCTTTGCGATTGCTCTTCTATTTTGAACATGATACCTTCACAATCTATTACTTGATTCTTTGAAGAATAGGATAGTCTGCCAATTGATTCTAATTCTCAAGCCATTACAATTGGCCGTTTAAAGATTTTAAAAGAGGCTTTTCAATCTGTCCTTGCCTGTGTAGCGAAACTACCACTGATTTCCACCGAAATTAGCTCAAAAACAGCAATTGAGTGTGGCCCACTCCGGACAGTAGGACTATAATAAGACATAGCAAAAGATTGGACCTTGGTGAGATCAAGAATGCTATACGACTTATAAGGTTAAAAGCGGCTTATATAGTGGAAGGTAGATTTTTAGATTAGAGAGTAAAGCGTCACCGGTCCCGTTCTTAGGACCAGAACTCATTCAATCAAAAGACAAACAGAGGGAGAAGTCCCTGATCCTAGCTGAGAGACTTTAAGTGGAAGAATTCGTTGGCTAACAGTATTGAAGTAGGTAATACTCATACTTTATAGCCTCGATTCTCTTTAACCTCAAAGAACTAAAAGGTGATGCAGTATGCAAATTTCTTATCGTATGTACAGGTACACTGCGTCTCATTCGTTTTAATCCACTTTTTTTTTGACAAACTTTTTACTAGTTCTCCTTTACTTTGGGTTATGCGGAAAAACCCTGTTAAGGAATTCATTGAGGGTAATATTTGGATAAAGCTCCAAGAAGAATTTTGAATCTATGTAAAAAATGGTTAATTTTATGACACATCGACCAATTTGGGTCCTTAAATCGACCCTATATTTTGTCTCACTTGTTTAAATCCACATGAAAAAGCAATCTAGCAGCACCTAAAAAAATGAATAAGAGGATGCAAAAGGTTAAATAATTAACAGTTCAAGACATTTGCTCATCAATAACAGAACTATACCAAAACCAATTTACCTAAATGAAGAGAAAAAGGCTCAAATTCAGGCCTATAAGGACGATGGTCACAGTGCAGTTAAATCTCTGTCCAAGATGACTGTATGGCTTCAATTACTGCTGGTAAAAAAAAGCCTATGAGGGTGTAATCCCAAACAACACAACTCAGCGGATAGAGGACACGGGAGACGGTTGAGACGCAATTGGCAACAATTATGAAGAACCAAGCCCGACATGAATGACAACGCAATGCCGTTAAGACTCTTCAAATACAAAACCAGCCGAATACCTAAAGTTGACCGAAAACTGATAAAAATCACGATAGAGTTATCGATAATAACGCTGACAGGATAGACAACGCAAAGCGAAACTTTTCAGGATGTTAGTAACAGCACTGATTTACAACTATATCTGGCTTACTCTAATCTAATCTAACTTACTTGTGGCTGTAGTCCTTGGTAATACAATCTTCCAAAGCAATTATCTGTAAGATAACACTGAATAAACCTTGACCGTATACAGTGAAACCTGTTGGCACCTTCGCTGTCCGCCTAAAGAGGTTATCCGTCCGAAGGAAGAACAAATTTTTAATGTTTTTTAGGTTTGTTTAGGAAAATATGTCCGTTTAAGGGAGCTGTCTGCCTAAGAGAGCTGTCAGCAATGAGAGACTGTACACATAGAGCCATCTCAGAAGACTCTTAAGAAGAAGGCTTGACATTCTCACTATAACTTGTTCCCTACCACTTATCTTCCCATCTCCCATGATTTCACTATCCAAAGAGGTAAGCATCCACCTAGAGTTTAAACGTTAGATCGTAGCTGTTGAGGAGGAATCTAGTCGCCTTATTTGCGGATACTAAAGGATCTTTTGTGATATCCTCATGAAATAAAGTTCACTCACGAAGCCGAAGTCACTGATGAATCCGGCCCAAGTATTTGGGTGAGCTGGCGAATATACCCTCCGATTTAAGATAAAGTGAAGTACGATGACGTGTCCAAATGCTTTTTGACTCAGCAATGTCCAGTCAGAAACCCTCTGACTGAATCTAATTTCTGGTCAATTGTAGGAGTTGTTTCGTTTTAGGTGGATTTCGAAGGTATACCGCCTATTTATTTTTTGGGAAAATGTTTCTAGAATTTTTTTGGCTTTTACATTACCCTAAGTTGTCATCTAACTATTAGCTACAGCAGCAGGCCTATAGCATCGTTCTATACTACATATTGCACTCTTCAGTCCGTTTACTTACTTTACTTAGCGGGCTCACGACCAGTGGAGGGTCTCTGCCTGAGACACGGCAGCCTTCCATCCTCTTCGATCCTGGGCCCGCTGTTTCCAGTTCTCTAGACCAAGCGCTCTGTCATCCGCGATTGCTTTGTCCTTAAAATGGAGGTTCGGTCTGGGAGCTGGGATTCGAAAATCTCTTGGCTGGAGCGTTGTTGTCCATTCGCTCGATGTGGCCGAGCCAGTGTAGTCGACGTGTTTTCGCTTTTTGAACTACATCCACATCATGATATAGCTCATAGACTTCGCGGTTGTATCTTCTCCACCATTCGCCCTTCTCGCATACGAGTCCAAATATTCGACGAAGAATTTTTCTCTCGAAAGTGTTCAATACGTGCTCTGCTTTCCTGCTTATCGTCCACCACTCGGCACCGTAGAGTAGGACTGGCAGTGGAGCATGCATTTCGTCTTTGGAGTTAGGAGTTTCGAACCCATTTGTTCAGTCTGTTTACAACTTGCAAATGATGTTTGAGTTGTGATCTCAAAGGCTTTTGGATTTTTTCTGGTTGCATTCCACACTTTGTTCCATTATGATCTGACATTGAAGATTTGCGCAGTAATGAGATACCTACTTCCAAAAATCATTAATTCTTCTCCAAAATCCTTCATGAAAACCTAAACTTCGCATCGAACCTCCTCTTTATTCCGCAATTCACCAACTTGCGCTTAAACTGACAAAGCGCCTCTTTTCCCCTACCTCACTTAAAATATGTGACGAAACTACTTCCTGAAAGTTGTAAGTAATTGTGTTCAAGAATTCCAATTTCGTTGCAACAAAGGCGCCTCCGTTCTGCCAGCAGTTAAGCCCGACAAGTCAATAAAATGTCAGAAACTACAAAACTTCATACATAACTTCCTAATGTGTCCCCGTGTCCACAACCGAAATCAATTAGAAATCACTCTTTATGGCCATTTCACTGTTTCACTGTTTTCCTTTTTAATTTTTTTTTTTTTGATTCCACTAATGAAACTTCCGGAGTAATTTTTGAAATTAAAATAAAATTTCATTGGGGAACAGTTCCCGTTCCCATTTCGTCTCTCCCGACACCTAGCGTCTGCATATTTTCATGAAGTAATCGCCACCCAGAACTATGTGTGTTATGTTGACAAAAACACTCGTTCGAAGTCATTAACCTTAAGTGCTGATGGAGAGCAGGCAGGCAGGCACACAGTCAGGCCGGCAAGGCACTAAAGATACAAAAGATTGGAAGCCGTCTTTCGTCGGCCGTTCGAAGAACACACACATACACGTCACACTCGGGGCTCTTTGATATGTTATGCGCTTCTACTATAATAATATTATGATAGATTGTGTAAACAGCGCCATTCTATGGGGCGTCTACATTAGCGTTTGATTTGTTACCCATTGAGACCGGGCGCAGGAGGAGGAGGAGGAGGCCGTATCATCAGGTGTCGTTGTCGCCGGAACACAAAGATCATCCTATCGGTTCAATGGTTACGGTGAAACAATCTAAAACAATCGATTGGAAGATGTGTGTGGAATTTCGAATCGGGACTAGAGCTCGCGATGCGGGTAATTTGTCAAATGATACTCGGTTCGGTTCGGTATCTTCTTCTTCTCTGCTCTCCGTGTTGATAGATTCATTTGGCATTTATATGGCTTCAGATACAGACATCAGGGACCGTTGTTTTCTGCTCTTTTTTCGTATATCGATTCCGACAAAAAACATCCGTTGTGCATAAAATATTCATTATTGTGTGGATTCCATGGAATTATTGGAGATAATTAGCGAAGCTGTGTGTGGAAGAGGTTCAGAAACCTTTTTTTCTACCAACGTGGTAGGGTATTCGAATGGTTTTTTGCTCGGCAGTTATACACAGATAAATGGGTTGCTCATCAGAAATTTATGCCGCAGATGTTTATGCACGCAGGCATTAATGGTTTCCTTGTTTTGGAGGCATGTTCTGGAAATGGAATTGGGATTAACAGTAATTCTGAGGCAAACTTAGGCCAACTGAGGTCAGGAACATAGATCTGAACTTTACATCTGTAAATTTGATTTATTGCAGCATGGGATCAAAGTTGCCGTTTGGGTTATAAGTCGCAGTTTGGTCAGGAGATTGACCGTTTGATTGAAAGTCTGAAATCTATTTAAAAACTAAACAAACGGTATAAAGGTAAAGCTTAAGTTTGACGGAAGAATGTTCGAAATTCTTGGGAAGAGACTTAGAACCAAGCCGTACTGAACCACGTGGTTCCGCAAATCTTTAAGCACATCTCGATGACAGTGGTGAGCAGTTTTTGCTGGAATCTTTGTATTGGCTATCATCGTCTAGGTTAAATTGTCTCTTTTGCCTGACAGCGGAATGTTAATCTTCGTCATTGTACGGGTTCCTGTAGAGACTTTGCTACCCCGACGAGTTTTTTTAAGCTTTGGAAAAACTTCTATAGATTTTTTCCTGGAGTCTTAAAATCTTCGCGTGCTTCTCATGCTCTTTTTTCGTTGAAACTGATCTTATTTCCGTGTCTTTGGGTCGTGTAAACTTCGCAAGCAGCCCTTCTTAGCAGCGGCGCTTCTTGTGCTGCTACATGTAAATACTTGCCGACATTCTTTGTCGAACGAGCGGTTTTGTGAGGTGAAACCCATTGCATCAGTTTCAGCGTTTCTTCTGACATGTTGACAGTATTAGCACTGATATACGGCATTTGTGGTCGCCGTGGCTCAGTGGTCAGTGCGTTGGACTGCTGACCGAGGGGCGTGGGTTCAAGCCCTAGCCAGGAACACCGAAAATTTTTCGCAGCACCACCTCTCGTCGGAGAATGACAAGCCTCTGGGAGTATAATCTGTCATGAAAGAACTTCTTACATCGCCGTTCGGAGTCGGCAATAAATTGTAGGTCCCTTCCATTCATGCAAACAATACAACACGCACAACATAAATGGTTGCGAGAAGCTAGGCCTTGGCTCATTCCGAGTTGTCGCGCCAGCTATTTATTTTTTTATACGGCATTTGATGTTGGCGACGTAGAAGTTGTTGATTTCGGCATACGCGTTCGTCAAACATTCTTGGGATTGCAGTATCTTCGCGCAATAATTCTACTTTACAGTGGTGCTCGTATTCATTCGTCAGCTGGAACAAGGTAAGGATCCGAGTCGGTGTTGGCAGCTTGAAAGGTTCGGACATCCAGACTACTGGAGGCGTACTTTCCGTCGATTAGGTTACGAGTAGGTTGGGTTTGCGGGCTGATGAGGGTTACCTCATCACACTTAGATCTATGTAGACCAATTGTGATACCCATGATATTTCCTACTGCGGTTTTAATTTCTTGGTGATAAGCATCCGGTTGCCCTTGCAAATTTGTGAAGTTCTGGCAGTGAACGATCAGATAGGTCGTCGATATGATCGAAGAAGAATTTGCCTAGGGTTCTGTTTCTTAACTGACAGAGGTAGTATTGGCAGTGGCAGAGAAACTGGGCTGTGTTCTGATTGACCTCTTCGTCACCGCATCCCCTGCATATGGTCGTCATTCAGGCGTAATTTCTTTATGTGATTTCTTAGCATGTTGTGGCCAGTAAGTATTCGCACCAGCATCGACAGTGATTTCCTTTCTTTTTGTAAAATCTGGCAGATTTTGGCCACAACCTTCTTGATACTTCAGAGATGGTTAGCGATTTCCACATGTTACTTGCTTCTATTGAGGTTTTTTTGTGCGATTTTAGCCCTTAGATTGCAGAGTGACGATTTGCGGTTTGAGCTGAATACATTCTTTCTAGTTCATCAGCGTTTGACCATACCATCCTCTTACTCTCGGTCTAGAGCTGAATTTCTTCTTCTTTTTTTTATAATCCACGCGCAGATCAAGGGGATATGAATACACTTATTATGTTATACACACACCGCGAGCGAGGTACAGTGGTTTGAAACTCAGGTTTCGTTAAGTTTCATTAGCGTCCAAGGGTCCATGCTAGCTGGGGACATTTGTGGTGTTTTTGTCATTGCTTAATTCACAGGAATTTTTTCGAATCCCCTGATGTCATACTCAATGTCTCTTCAAGCCAAGACACTTTACTGCCAGTGTTATGCCTTCGCAGTAGAGTCGCCATAAGCTTTCACAGTTAATCGATTTTTATTTATTTAAGAAATAAATGTTTTTCCGACATCAGGAGTTGAACTCGAACTTTCAGCGTGACAAGCGATGATGCTAACCACTGCACCATGGCCACCCCATAAGTTCATTCAGTTGCTAGTTCATCAGCGTTTTCATTACCTGGTACCCCCGTATGACTAGAGATCCAGGAGAGTTTAACATTGTGCTGCGTGCCAAGAACCTTAAGCTCTTCGCGACAACACTTCACAAGCTTCGATGTTATCTGCCTAGCAACTACTGCTTTTATGACAGGCTGGCTGTCAATTTAAATCGTAATATCCTCCCGTGATATTGTTAACATTGACACTAGTTGGGCAGCTCTTGTCACTATTAGGACGTCCGCTTGGAAGACGCTGCTGTGATCCGGGAGTCTTATGGAGCTGCTAGGTCCTTACTGTTCAGAGACCTGCTTCTATGCCTAAGTCCCCTTTGGGCCATCTGTGTAGATGGATTTGGACACGTTCAACATTTCGTTATTTTGCCACTGTTCTCTGCTTGGAAAAACCCATGCAAAGTGTCTCTCGAATTCCAAGTACGTGACAGTGCAATCCAAGTTGGCATGTCTACGGATTTGGTCTCCAGTGTTTAGACTGACTGATTCTGAGACAACTCTTCACTGCGGCCTTTTGCATGTAGAGGTCTAGAGGCAAAAAGTTAAGAATTACTTCCACCCCCCCTGTTGGTATTCTCATCGCACTGATTGTTCCAGTGCATGCTACTCTCTGCATTTTGATCATATCTTTGAAGTTGGTGGTTTTGGTGGCAGCGTGCCACCAGACCAGTCCTCCGTATCTGAGTATACATAGGTCTAACGATAGCTAAGTACATCCTTAGGGTTATTCTGGGTCTGGATCCCCAGTTTTTACCGAAGAATCTGCTACAGGACACAGGTATAGAAGTGAACAGATGCCTTTTTACCCTTTCTTTGATATTTAGCATTCTGTTGAATATGTAATTTGCGCTTCCAGAAGATTTAAGGGGAATTCCCTCAATGGTCGGAAGCGTGAATGTTGGAATCACTGTTTTGTTAGTAAACAACACTAGTTCGGTTTTTTTGGGGGTTTACCCTTAGTCCACATTGCTTTGTCCTTGCATCGATAACAGCATCATCAAATTGATTGATTGAAAATAGGAAACCCTGTGCTAGCTATTAGGAACGTTCCACCTCACAGTAAAAGTTAGTGGGATCAAGTCCGTTTCGTGTAGGATGTGCCTACCAACTATCCCGCCAGAGATGTCCTCAAGATGACTTGATAAACATTTTTTTTGGTTTTGTCGGGAATGAGCGCATATTAGACTGCTGTTGACAAATTTAACCTTGATAAGTTGGGCATGATACGTCCGC
This sequence comes from Matsumyia berberina, assembly GCA_917880715.2. NCBI lineage: Eukaryota > Metazoa > Arthropoda > Insecta > Diptera > Syrphidae > Matsumyia > Matsumyia berberina. Next base: position 129,894,638 of record OU862871.1, on the reverse strand, counting down.
ACTATCATCATACACACGTACATACATACATTTTCAAATGACCCGTTTATCCACTATGAGGGTCGCGGATTTTGGCTGCTTAAGTGAACTCTCCACATCTCCCGATCTTCCGCCATCGACTCTAAAACATGAGGGGCTATCCCCATACGGGTAGAGGTGAGATTTCGGACTTGGCACCATCATCTTATCTTGTCCCTACCCAGAGGACGCCTACCTAATGTGACGGATTCCATGGCACGTCTTGGAAGCCGTGTTGAGGGCATGCGTTCAACGTGTCCAAACTACCGAAATATGGACCTTTCTGTTCGAAGAAGTAGCTGCTCGACATTGAGTGCCTCGCGTATTCTGATTTTCCTAGCCCGATCTAGGTGAGTTACCCCAGCAATACAACGAATGAATCTCACTTCGGCAGCTTGTATCCGTGATTTTTTTCTTTCAATCCTTACCCAAACCTCATGACCATAGGTAACGGTCGGAACAAACACTGAATTGAAGACCGATAGCTTAGCTCCGATGCCAAGTTCAGCAATCCTGATAACAGATTGATTAAGCTGTCTCAAAGTTGCTCCACCCTGACCAATCCGAGATACTTAAACTTCTCCACAGCGTGCAGAGTGCATTGAAAAGTATTCGGGAAATTACCATAACCTCTGATTTTTCACGTTTACCTTCACCCCAGCTTTAACACAGACGACGACAAAACGCATACTTGGCGAAGTCCAACGCCCTCAGCGAAAGATGTCGATTAAATGCCGTTCACCCGAACACAGCTCTTACAGTTAGTGTATAGAGACCCCATACTCCTGCAATATACTCCAGAGCTTACCTCGAGGGACCCAATCATATACTTTCTCCAAATAGGTTTGCCATACTCGCAGGCCTTTTCAAGTACCATTCTGAAAGTGAATAGCTGGTCGGTTGTGCCTCTTCCTGTACCAAAGCCCCACAGCTCATCGCCCAACCTGAACTAGACCACAGCTCTGGAACGTACTTCCAACACCTTAGCAAAGACTTTTCCGCCGGATTTCATTCACACCAGCAGATTTTAATGCTTTAATCGCCAAAGTCACCTGCTCTACGGTGGGACTATTCCCCACCATACTCAAAACCATGAATCTGGCATCCTCAGTGCCCTGTTCGGGATTGAGCAACTCTGAAAAGTTCTCGCCCCATCTGCGCCAGATGTCCTTCTCATCGGAAAGAAGTACTATACCTTTGAATTTGACTGCTTGGATTATATTAAACTTCCTTCCTCTGAGACGGCGGATGGTCTGCCAGAACACCTTGTTTGCAGATCTGTGATCACAGTCCATTTTTTCCCCGAACTTCTTCCAGAACTGTTCCTTAGCTGCTTTAACAGCCGGTTAAGAAGCTGAATCCCCCTAGTGTATCACGTCCGCACTATCATCACGATTTGCAATTTGAAAAAATTCAAGAATATCTTCCCTAGTGGCTCGTAACTTTCGCACCACACTGTGCAATTTCTGCATGTGTATCTAACTTTTAACTAATTCCCCCAGCGCACTTAAGTGGAACTTATTAGTTTTATTGGTTCGTCGATATGCATCCAGCAATTCGTTGTTGCTTCCCCAAAAATAGAAGCGGAAGTCCATTAAATAGGCCGCGAGTGAGAGCTGAGAGATCTCTAACAGACCTAACTCGCCCAACCATGCATACAGTTGTGTGTGTTTGTGTGGCAAAAAAAAATATATAATTTCGCACTTGTGTTTCACTTAAACAATCCATAAATTTCAATAAAAGCTGTGTTCCCTATTACATGTGTTGCTGCGGCGCGCGGCATGTGTGCAACAATTAGGAGCAGATAAAGGTTGCCCAGTGCGACCAGGGGCGAGGGAAACTCTATCCGTACATGGGTTTGCGACGGTGATGGCTGTGGTGGCGTATTCCCCCAAGTATCATCGAAACCCGAACTAAATTGGAATCGGGCGGGTCAGTAGTGTGTGGAATGATTTTTGCTATTTATTTACTTTAGTCTGTTTGGCTAAACTGAAACAACAACAACTGCATTCGAAATGGACCGTTGATAAACAATTTACTTACTCGAGTTGTGTTTTTCTGTTTTTCTGCTTCGATGTTATCATTATGTTGGGAGGCGAGGTATCTCGTGGGAGGCTGGTGGTACACAACACACTAGGAAGAAGTGAAACGTGCTTTTCGGATCCAAGTCAATTTAGTAGTCTGTGTGTTGAGCAATTTGGGCAATTTTCAGATTTGAAATTGAAACGAAACAATGCTGAGGGGGAGGCTTTGATTTGAATTTGGTTGGAGCATTTCTCTTTTGTCTGTTTTTTTATTTTTATTTTTTTTATTGACCTTGTTTTAGAGAGACAGCAGTGAGCAGGGCCTAATGAAGTGGTAGTTCCTCACGTTGATTGTGTAACAACGTGGGACGGAGGAATTAACAAATAGTGAAGGAGGGCCTAGTCAAATAACTTATCTAGTTATCTCGGGGCTGTTATCAGTGGTGTGAACGAATGTATTTCAGTAGATGATTGTGTCTAGGGAAATGACTGATTGAATGGAATTCTGGTGTCTATTTTGGAAGTCGAGATAGGCTTCCAGATAGCCATGAGGACAAATTATTTAGATGGATTAAGTCTTATCAATTAGATCAGGACTGTAGCTTTTCTGTGACCAGTGATTTTTTATCTTTTCTGAGTTGTGAAGGCGGTAAGAGATTGTTGTTGATTGAGAACAAGTCGTGGAAATTCTTTTGTCTTGCAAACACGAGGCTTTTGTTAAAGAAGCCAGAACACTCGTTGATACCGTCATAATTGGTTCGCTTCCCAGACGCTGATACAGCGCAGACTGTTCACTAGGATGGAACAATGGGAAATTCGTGTTTAAGCACTGGCATTTGGATGCCAGCCTTTGCTTGACTGATTCCACTAAGTCTCAGTCAGCTTTGTCATTGGCCGAAAGAATAGTTCCAGAAAGTATAGTATAGAATAGTTACCAGAAATGCTTTAGATTGATTGAGTTGAATTACTCAACGAAATACAGAGTTTTAACCAGTAGTTGGGAGCTGATTCAGTCCATTTGCCTGACCGGTTTCCAACCTTACACTGGTAAAAGCAGAATACTGATAGGAAATGTTTCGTTGTATTGTTTCAGCAGATTTGAATGCTGATACTCATCGTCATCATCATTTTCCAATGGCCCGCTTATCCACTGAGGGTCGTGGGTTTAGTGTGCTTAAGTGGGCTCTTCACGTTGCCCGATCTTCCGTCATCGACTCTAAGTCATCAGGGGCTATCCCCATACGGACAGAAGTGAGATTTCGGACTTGGTCCAACCATCTCATCTTGGGCCTACCCAGGGGATATGTTGCTGATGGCACGGATTCCATGGGACGTGTTGGAAACCTTGTTGTGGGTATGCGTTTAACGTACCCAAACCGTAGTAGAAGTGGCTACTTGACATTGAGTGTCTCGCGTATTCTAGTGTGCCTAATTCGATCTTGACGAGTTACCCCAGAAATACAACGAAGATATCTCATTTCGGCAGCTTGCACCTGCGATCTTTTTCCTTCGGATTGACCAAGTAGTCTCAAATTTTTCGCTCGAATGGAAGGGATCTACAATTTATTTCCGACCCCGAACGGCGAATTGAGAAGAATTTTCATAGCAAATAGTACTCTTGGAGGTCTGTCATTCCCTGATAAGAGGTGGTGCCGCGAAAAATGTTCGGAGTACCTGACTGGGGCTTGAACACATCGGGCTTGCATTGTAGTTCAACGCCCTAACCATTGAGCCACGCTGATACTTTTACAACACTAGAAATTTCGTTTAAAATTCCGTCGGCATTATTCAAGAATTGCTTTCTTCGTGGACTAAGCCGAAAGGCAACTATTCTGATCTTCGTAACCAAAAATTAGGCTCTGTGGGGCCTCATACCTAATTGGCGATGGCCTTTAGCACACTGCGACCTTAAACATCTTTTGTGTCGAGCACATTCGTCTAAAACTGAGGAAAGTTTTGAACAAGATCGAGGTCGTGGAATAGTGCTTGCGGATGCATGTTTGATTGTTTTTAGAAAGGTGAATCCCCTACCGGAGTATTTTAGTCTGCAACGAGCTATGGCGAAATATTTGCACAAATTATGTTCTGCAGTTCGGCACATGTGCAACGGACTGATGTCCAGCTTGCTAAGATGGTAGTCGTGTGCACATTGTCCAGTAAGGAAGTCTATGAGGTCCATCACTTTTATTTAGTGCGAGAATTTCTTTTCTTCTCTTCTTTTTTAACGGGTTGATGAACTTTTTGGATTGGCGAGGTTCTGGAGTAGAATTCCATTTGTTGAGCCTTTCGTTGACCTTTCATAAAGTGTGTTCGAGCTTGATATGGCTGCTGGATAAACCACAGAAGGGAAATGGGCTTATCGAAGCAGATTGAGCTCCTTGCGTGGCAAGGTCATCTGCGATCTCATTGCCCTCTATTCCCTTGCCTAATAAATGGTGATCTTGTTGAAGAAAGCTTGTTGCTTAAGAGCAGCTCCGGAAAATTGTTGGGTCAAGGCGAAAAGAGCTTAAGGCTTTAATCGCTGCCTGACTATTGAAAAAGATTAAGATCTGTTTTCTTTGGAGGTTGCGTCTAATGCACTCTGGAGCAGCCAAGAGAGATTGCTGGCCTAAAGTAAGGACCGTAGACACCCTTATTTGTGTGGTGTTCGGTTTTTGATCCGTCAGTATAACACAGCGATTGGAAGTTGTAAGTGACCGGTCTGTCGTTACTCCATACGGTTCGGTCGAGGATGATTGGGTTGAACTAGAATGAAAAGTTGATCTTGGAGGGCATGAAGTCCGTGATACAAATGGTCGAATTCGGAAGAAAAGGTACCACTGTGAAGATCTTTAGATATCGTTTCATGTCGCCTGATTTAAAGTTCTGTTAAATGTGAAGGTTTATGGCGCACACTGCAGCCGAGAATTATAACCTTAGTGTGTAAATGAGGGAGTCGGCATACCTTCAACGCTTTCGGGAAATTGTTTGCTCATGTCAGACTCCGTTTGTTTCTGATGCGACTCTTGGTAATTCTGGACTTGGTACGAATATATTGGAAAAAGTTACCGTCAATGCGAGCATCAGCAAACAGACGCCAGTCCAGTTCAAAAAGGCAAAGACACAGGAAAGTTCCTAAGCTGTCGATCTTTGTCTATTGATGATGTTGAAACTAAATAAAATGCTCTATTATACTAGCCCAGCGTTTAACTAGAAGCCAAATTGAGGCTCTTGGTAAGCCTCAATAAAGCTCTAAGTGCCAAGTTTTCGCTGAGTTTAACGAGTCCCGCGTTAGATGGAGTAGGTAGTCATTTCTTTGTGACACCTGGGCACACACAAAGAATATTTTCTGCGGTCTCTTTTTGCTTATCGTAGAATCAACATGTCATGCCTGTATCTGGTAGTTTCGGTTTATGCAGATGGTGCCTTAGTGTCTCGTTGGACAATTCGTTAAGGTCCTTAAATCTTCCTTGTTGAGTTCAAGTAGTTGCTAGCATGGAGCCCTTTAGTTTTGCCCAATGTTTAGCCAGACCGAATTTGTATTGTTGTATTTTGGAGTGGACACTTTTGTGTCTCTGGGATAAAAGCTACAGTAATCTTGCTAGCGGACGCAAGATCTTCAAGGAGATTGGGACAATCCCAGACGAGGTTTGTTCCTACCGTGTAAGATTTCAGGGCTTTAAGCGCTGCCCGATTGTCTAAAAGATGTAAATGGGGGTTCCCTTAATTTTCCACACTACCATGCCCATAGTTCGATTGCGTTCACCTCGGCTTGAAATTTAGTTAGTGACATTCCCAAGAACTTGCTGCCATTAACACCAGCTGCAGTAGTACCATTTTCCAATTTGCTTCACTTTAAATTTCTCAGAATCCTCAGATGGCCTTTAAAATGTCCTTTGGGATATTCGTCAGCGAAATTTACTTGGGGCCGAATGACCACACGAGTAACTCGTCATCGAAATGGGAAAATTTGGCATCACCGCTTCCAATGAAGTTTATGGATCATTCGATCACGAGTCCCACTCACTCACTCGTTATCGATTGCGGTAATTCGGCACCTGAATTCGCCAAGTGCTTGAAGAGTTCTCGCTTTGTTCCCATGAGTTTCAAAGTTTAATGTGGTTTGAGTCTCCACTACATGTTCCAAAACTAACTTGAACGCTAACTTCTATAGTTTCCTGTTCTTATGTCCAATAAATCTCGCAGAATTTAACTTAATAGATTCGGCATATTTTCTTTAAAAGTTTGCTTCTGTCTGCAAATTTTTCTCTATCTAATGGCTTGACATTCACTTAACCGTGTCAAAAGATAATTAACACCAGTAGGGATTTTCCCAATATGGCTCACATACATAGATGGACATGGGGACATACTAGGGAATGAGAAGGCTGATGGCAAGTAAAGCACTTACGCTAGACATAGAGCAGGCTGATCAGGACTCTACCGAAAGTGAATGAAAGATGGAGCTCTTTGCAGGAAAACCCTCTCCATCCTTGTAGGAGTAATTACAGGTCATAATACTCTGCATTGTCATATGAAAAAGCTAAGGCTAAGTGAAGACGACCTTTGTAGGGATTGTGGAGACGAGGAAGTCAATGAGGACACAACCTACTTCCTCTGCCACTGCCCAGGTCTCTGCCACATCAGATATAGATCCTTTGGAAGGCACTTTTTTCAGGATACCGGAGAACTAAGGGACGTACCCATCATGAACATCTGGAGGTTCATTAAGGCTTCAAAATGATTCGAAAGCCTGGGGCAATAGGAGAATGCTTTGAGTACTGCTCCACGAGCAAGGGGTACCTTCTCCCCAATAAATGGGCATTACAATGGGCCTCTACTGACCTGAGTGTAGCGCTGGGGGCTTCTTTCCCCTTGCCAACCCATCTACCTAACCAAACCTAAACCAGAGTGCCTTCCTCCCTTTTCTTTCCATTTAATTTTGCGTTTACTGTACTGAATTCAAGGCTTGATGTGGAAATTTACAATTGTTCTGCATCGATCACAGAAATTCGCTGTAAATCCTTTCGACTTTCAAAAGACTTTGTACAGAACTGGGTTACTGAGGCTCTCTGCAAAAGTAATCCTACATTAAGCACAAATATTATGTGCTGATTTTGAAATCGGGTTACCACAAGGTTCCATGTTGAGACCACGTCTGTCCTGGCAACGTTGCCCAAAATGCAAACATTAAAGATGGTCGACCAAGAGCTCAACGCCTAAAATTACTTCAACCATCGAACGACTCAGGATTCTCGAATAGCTTCCAATTTCATGCATCAAATCATCCATTCAATTCACATTCAACAGTGTCCAGTACGAAATCCTCTTACTCCATTCAAACCCTGCACCACCCATTTTGTGTGTGCCACTCAACACTCTACCATGTTCCCTTGATTGGCTTGATCTTTATCGTTCTTCTTCGTGCAATTTCACAAAACATACCCTTATCCTTGTTCTTCATTAGCTAATTATTCTTAAGCCAATCGAGCAGGTCCTCGTCCTTGCCGACTTCCTACCTCATGTAAATTATTTATAAACCCTTTTTCGCATAACTAGCTCTCCTCGGCAATGCAATGCGATGCAAAGAATTCCTTCATCCAAAGGCACAAAGCTCCGCTTGGTGCATGCCATGCCAGTCTCCCATTACTCAACTTAAAAATTATTCATACACCACGTTAAACGGTGGCACATTTATGTGAGGCCCGCTGTAAGTGGAAGCCAATCGAGGACCCACTTACTCGTGCATGTGCCAAACACAACAAAAACGGGGACAAGGTCAGGCATTATTTTACCATACAACAAATTTCTTCTTTTTTTTTCTGATTGAAAAGCACTCGGGTGTGTGACAAGTCTCTAATGGCCATCCCTCGTCGCTGTTAGCATAGTTTATTACCCCTATCACGGTGTGGCCGGGCCGAGCTCAACCCCACTTAAACTCTTGTTTCGTAGCACAGATTTGCTAAAACAATTTTTTTTTTTTCCTTTTTTTTTGCAGAACGTATCTCGTAACAAAATGGGAAACTCCGGATACACATGCATACGACGGACATTCTGCTGGCTGAACATCATACTGTGGGTGAGTACTGCCACCTAACCTAAAACCTTCGTTGGCTGAAGTGGTGAGCTGGAGTCCCTCCAGGGGCGCCAGAGCAACGGTGACAAAGTGCACGAGAGGAGTATCTATGTGTGGCACTCTCGTGCCCGTTGTGAAATCACTCGCGTATGGCACTATACCTAAAATTCCCATTTCGGATTCGGACGCAGCAGCTGAAAATCCAGTTTTCCAGATGCAAACGCGTTTCCTTTGTTTGGGGGCGGGTTGGGCTTGGGCCAGCTTGTAACACGGCAAAAAGGGACAAATGAAAAAAACCCGTTTGCTCATAGATCTGAGAGACGAATAAAATTAGGATAATGGCAAATACGTGGATGGAAATTGTATTTCTTAGAGAGTATAGAGAGTATGGAGAGTGTGGAGAGTGCATCGTGCTACCAGAGCGTTTGTCGTTACAAGTTAGACCTACATACTTGCTTCGAAAAGATTGACACACTTTCGCGTTGAAATGAAGAAAAGTTTTATCTGTTTTTGTTGAGATTGCCAAGGCATTTCTAATGGCGATGACTGCCTTTGCTGCCCGCCAAAAAAAAGAACACGACACGACGACATGACAGACAATGAGGCATGAAACTGGTCCATGGGCGGATAATGAGAGATTGTTTCGAAGACACAGAGAACGAGAATATGGCACAATAGTAGATGCCACAGATACTACACCGAGTATCTATGATCTACTGTTCGGTCAGGAATTAATCACGCAGAACACACAGAAGGAGATTGTTTTTTATTGTGATGACTGATGAGAGTGAAAGTGCACAGCGGACAGTTTGGCAGTTTGGACGGACTTTAATGGGCATACTTAAGGGCTAAGAGGAGATTAGGCGCTTGTAAGTGAGGTTTTCCGGTGGGATAATTTGTTTTTCTTTTTTTTGTTTCCCCATTTTCCTCCGTCGAGGAATTGAGATGAGAATCATAAATTGGTGGACGATGAACTTGTTCTGTTTTAATGGCGGGTCGAGCAATAAATCTTATGACACCTTCACCTTTTGACAACAAACGCAACCGCTACCGGGCGAGAGCGAGCAGCCGATTGAATGTTAAACAGGTTTACAATCAGATGCCAACAAAAGCGGGTCGATAATAAACGTTCGACAAAAAACAAAGAGTCCATTAAATTCTTTAAATACTTTTTTCTTTATTGGGAATCGGTAGTTTACAACTTTAGCCGTTTACGCGTTCGGTCTTCTCTGAGGGCTTAGCTCGTTCAATATTTATTCAATAAGAGGCTGTTTTATGGGGTTTTGGGTTGGAGTCGCGTCTGTTGGGGGTCGACTTTTTTTTTTTGGGAGCCAACGATTTTTTATGTTTACTCGAGGTTGGCGTTTGGGTTTTAGCGTATTTATACCCGGAAAAGGAGGTGTACACTTCCTAATACCTTGTTTTTTGGTTACAATAGAGGGGCAAATCGACAGAAGTTTAGCTTCTGTCTTTGCGGCGTTAACCCTAGTTTTATGTAAAGATTAGTTTTAAACTTCAAGTCTGGGTATCAACTTAACCAAAAAACTATGAAAGAAGGCACACAGCTAAGTATGTAATTATCCCAGCTTAGGAAGATTGTTGATTGGAGGTAGAGGTGGGACGGTGTCTCCTTATAACCGCGGCCACCGATAGACTTAGAAAGACTTAGAGAGGAGCTGAACCCTCGCTCAGGCTTTTTATTGTAAAACTGCTATTGTAGAACCAAGCTGGGTGATTTGTTTGGTTTGGAAGCGCTGTACTGATGCACTGAGATGCAACTGATCCATTGTATTACCAGGAAGCAGGACCCTGGTTTTTCGGAGAAAGCCGAGAAGGTACTTCAATGATGAGGAGCTTACAGTATCAGCATTCAGCACATCAGCACCGAAAATCTGTCACCTGATCCGACTAAAGGCAGGAAAATCGCAAAGGAAATTATCCGAAGTATCGTCGCCCTCTCCACAGGCGTCCCAGACAGTGGTGTCACTTGAGCCCACCGCACTCAGATGCTTGTCAAAAGCGAAGTGTCCCCTTAGAACGCCAATAAATTGCCTCTTATACAGTCTCTTCTGCTGAGTGACAGCAAAAACGCCGTTGATTTCTTACAGACCTTCGGAAGAATTAGTTTAGTTTGTGTTTGTAGGAAACTCAATCTTCAATGGAGGTCCTGACCGAGGACGAGGGAAAACCCAACGCAGGTTTAGATCCTGAGAAAATGTCCTCTGTGTTTTGTCTAGCAAACTCAACGGAGATATAATTTCCAGAGATCCCAGTGTGACCTGGGACCCAGACAAGAGTCAAAGATTTCAGCCTTGCGAAGGAATTCAGAGAGTTCTTGCATTCTCGCACTGTTTTGGAACTGGGTAAAGAGTTGAGCAAGGCCTTAAGCACAGCCTGGATATCGCTACAGACGCAGATGCTCCTACCCTTCCACCTATTCTTAACAATATAGTCGGTGGCCATTAGGATAGCAAAGGTCTCTGTTTAAAAAACAGAAGCATGCTTGCCCAATGGGTAGTGAAATTTGATGTTATCGACCTCCAAGAAGACACCAGCACCGGACTCATGACTAGTTTTGGAGCCATCCGTGAAAATTCGACTACAGTCCCGTCCAGGCTCAGACTCTGGCCGAAGCCAGTCCAGAAGGCGAGGGAGGTCGACTTTAAATTTGCACAACAACCGAAGTTCTGGTGTCAGTGCATCAGACGGCATATCCATGGAACTAGGGTCATAGGGTAAGCCTCGCGCAAAGTCATCAAAACTGCAGTGCGGATGATACCATAAGCCGCTTCATCTAAGACGATGGAGTGGGATATAGTACAGCCCATGATATACAATTCAGGGGAAGTAGATCAAGCAAAGCATCTAGAGCAGACCCAGGCGTACTCCAAAAAGCTCCCGTGCAGCCGAGAAAAGCCGTTCTTTGAAGTTTAGTGCAGTAGGTAGTCACATACTTACGCGAAAGCCCCCTTCACCAAATAACCGACACATAAGCTAAAAACGGTTTTATCATAGCCGTATAGGTCCAAAGAACCTTTTTCGGTGATAAGCACCCTTACACTGCCAGAAAACTGAGAGCACCTTGGATGTTTTCGACTCAACATGCTCTGCCCGACGAAGTTTTTTTTATCCAGGATCACTCTTAGATATTTGGCTTCATCGGAGATCTGGATAGTGACGTTCTGACTCAGCACCAGCACCAGCACCAGCTGAGGCAGACCCTCCTTCTCGTAAAAGCTGGGCGATACCTTGGCCCGCAGATCTGTGTGTTACAATACGTCACAGGGCGATGTTTTGTCCGCCTTTTTCTGGATTGTGGCGATTAAACTGGTGCTGCTCAACCTGGCAAGGGCTGGAAAAATAGTGATTGTTCATGCAGATGAAGTTGGAATTCATGTCCCGGTAAATACCAAAGCACTCTCAATGAACTTCTTCAAATCGCTTTTTCAACTCTCAATATAGGCAGCTAAATAGCCCAGAAAAAATCAAACTTGTGCTCTTCACTAGGAAATATAAGATTGCTTCGAAAGAACTATTGGTAAGAAGTGGCAAGCAATCGGTTGCTAGTGCAGTCATCAGACTGAAGGCCTCTTATCAATGGTGAAACTGCTCCACGGTCTTAAATTCCCTAACATTTGTCCCAAAAAATACGGACTACCGCCTAGATTAAGCTTCGACCTCTACTTAAGAACATCAATTCTCCCAGAGAGAAGTGGGAAAGTGATGAAACCAGATGAAACAGTTTCACTCACTTTTACACCGATGGTTCGAAGAGTATCTCCTTGCGTCTCTCCGACCACTATAAAGTGCTTCAGGCGGAAATCAAGACGATCAAAGAAGCTTTGGCCTGCCTGAAGTAGAAACAATGCGGTATCCTCCTGTAAGGACATCACAATTTTAGCCAAGATGCAGTTAAATCCATGGAATTAGCACGAAATCAGTAGTAAATATATCAAAGCTCCTTCAAATTATCGCTTATCTCTCACAGAGATGCAATTTAACATTCACCTACATGCTGGGTACCCGGTCATAGGGGCATTCCAGAAAACTGTAAGGCGGAGGTCTACTACACATACATAGATATCCTACCACATCCTACTTTTAAAGTACATACGCTTCGATCAGCAAGACGAATCAAAGAAAGGGCAATGGAACGATATGCCGTACCTCCAGAGAGATTTGACCCAAATTTGATCACTATCGATCTTAAAGTCTGACGTTGCCTTCTTACCAGACAAGAAAGCTCTATCTATGAGCCTATGACCCTGTCACACAGGAGCAACGGACTGGATTTTTTTTGACGTTTCGTGTTCAGATTGATAGTCCTGTCTGATCACTTCCGCAGACTTTTTTTGACATATTTATTGTCAGTGTCGACCAAATTGATTTGATTTTCGTGTTTATTTCACGAAATTTAGAACAATTTAAATAAATAACACAAATGCGATCAGCCCAAAAGACGCATTGTTTTATTCACAAAAACAATTTTTTTTACACGTTTGTCGAGTGACTGCCGATTGACATCTATAAACGTCAAAAAAAATCCAGTCCGCTGCTCCTGTGTGAACAGAGTCTATCATTTCGATAATTTAAGCAAACTGTCACATACAGATGTTCAAGAGCTCCAAAATATTCCAATAAATTGAATGACACTTTCGAGTAATAGATTCATATGGCATCACAAAGAACTTACGCATGTCTATGCTTTACATGGGCAACGCTTGTTAGTTGAGGCCCAGGCAGGCCCGTAACCAACTAAGTGCTGAAGGGAACTAAGCTCTCTCTGAGATTTCGCGAACTCCTTTTAGAAATATTCTGTTTTTCTTTAGCTTCAGTGCTACGTGAAAAGTGAGCTCCCTTCAAAATCTTCAGAGCAACCTCGAGAATTCAATCCCGGTTACGGGCATGGGCCCAGGCCTACTCCGATCTATAGCCCCATCATTGTTGAAGAATTTTGAGTCTCTAGAAGGAATCTAAAAGTCATCGACGAAGAATTCTTTCAACTGTCACGCATTTCACAGCGCTTGGCGGATTGCTTGCCGACGGGCTTTTATGCTGATTGATGCACTGGATTAAGAATGTCATCAATTGTGTGCTCAGTCACAATTACGTAACCCCCCATCCTTAACACATTTCTATTTGTCACTTTCTCTTGTTTACACGGCCACAATCTTGCATCACTGACTTTGCAACATTGTCTTGATAACAAATTTGTCACTGACTCCATCCGTTTCATTAAAAATTCTCAAAATCTCTTCCAACAATAGAGTCGTTCAATCACACAACTGACTGACTGCCCCCAGCCTGAATCTCGGAATCTTTGAAAATAGATGCACCTCGTTCCACCATTCACTGTGCTACAGTTTCTCTTATCTTGTAGTCTTTTCACTTCGTCTTCCGGCACAACAAATGCATAAATCAAAAGCAGATATTCCAAAATTTCTCTCCTAAATCATTTCCATTTAATGAAAATGAATTAAAATAGCGGGGAAAAAAAAAACTCGCAAAAAACGTTCCAATGAAACAAAGACAGGGACGGACGGAAAGACTGCAGCACGCGCAGTAGTTAGTTAATCCCCATCGAAAATGATCTTGACATTCGTTTTGGTCCTTAACTCCCTTAATCTCTCCGAGTAATCTCAGAGTGCATTCTGCACAAAGCATAAAAGTAATCTGCAGCAAGTAACCAACAGCAGCAGGAGTATAACCAGCGGCATTTCACTGTATTTTCATCTCCTTTTTTTTGCACCTCTTCCGTGTAAGGCTATCACAACAGTGAAATCGAGGAGCAGCAGCAGCAGAAGCAGAAGAAGGAAAAAATATTTATTATCTCCCTCCGCTTGTTAAGATAATGTCCTTAGGGCATGCAAATATGTTGTAAACTTTGTTGACAGGTTTTGCCAGAGATAAAAATGTGGAGCGAAAAAGAATCTCGGACAGGAGATACAGTATCTATCTCATTACTCCCGTCGAAATAATTTTATTCGAAACCTGAATCTAGAGCACAGCGGACAATGACAAAGGGGGATCAAAAAAAAAACAGAACAACGCCTCAAACCTCAATCGGGTCACGTCTCTCCGATTACATCAATTGAGATACAAAAAACCACGACCTTCCATCAGTACTGAACTCCAGCTACAGCTACCTATGCTGACCAAGAAAATATTTCCTCAATGAAACCTATTAGATAGAGAGATACGTCATTCATCGGATGAGGGTAGCCAAACGAAAACGAGGGAAAAAAAAAAAGTCAAATTGGTTCCCACACTCGATGTAACACACGTGTATCTACAGCGTATCTGCAATGGTATCTGCTAATGTATCTACGGTATCTTCGATTCGATTATTCATCAAAAAGCGCCATTTAATCAGAAATCTGCGGTTTACGCTAACCATAGGCCAGTTTGCGACGCACAAATAAGCCGGAGCACACATGTGGAGTCAGCGAAAAGTATGCCAAGTCAGCATTTGTATCTTTTGGTCTTTTTTTTTCGATTTCTTACTGCGATTGGGCACAACATGAACGACCAAGATAACGCTGTCAAAGAACGATTTGTGTTTTTATGCAAAATTTATGTAAATTACATGTGTACCGGTCGAGAGTGCGAGTGTGTACCTACATACTCGACGTGTACTTCTTAAGTGCGTTCGTCGTCGTCGGCGTCGTTCAAGTCATCGAAATCGTCGTCGTCGTCGTCGTTGAAGTCATCGTTGTCGTTTTCGATGTTGTTGGTGTCGTAAATGCCTTCGTCCCACTTTAGCCCTTTTTCTCGGCGGATTTCGTAGCAGTTAGTGGCACGTACATTTGTACATATGTACGTGGACTTAATTCTAATGGCCTCCTTACTTGTTGAATGGTACTGGACACAGTGGAACCATACCACACAGAGAGTCTTTGTATCGAATACCGTCCGTTGCACTCTGCACCGCCGCCACCGGGGCTCGGGTAGGAAATAGGAATAAACGACACCAATTAATGTGGACTATATGGAGCAACAATTGTCAGAGTGCCGTGTTTGATTTAACATCGGTTGCCACCGCTGTGAGCCCTTCTCTGCGAATCCGAAACAGTTTATGGCTTCCAACAGAGGGGTGGGGGACACAGAAACGTTCTAATTGCCGGCAATCGGCTTTCCCGCGACTACCTAAAGCTCTGAACCGGCTTACAGCGAATTGCTGCACAGATGCACACTCATGCATCATCGTCATCGTCGTCGTCATCGTGGTTCGGGGTATAAACAGAGCTATGACTCCATGACCGTGTGGCGCATTAAATGACATGACTTTGAATGAGGAAATCAACACTGAGTTGGTTATGATTTTTTTTCCACCGCATCGTACAGGGCATGTTTTGTTGTTCTTATTGCAATTACCACATGCAACACGATACACGATATACACTGCTCCTGGTTGTTGGTTGTTGAATTGGCCAAGACGCGCAGAGTCGCAGTCGATTTGCATACGTACAATCCAAGGCGTACGCTTTCGATACTAAAATAGTGTATCTTCCTACACGGAGGCACTTGAATTGTACACAAAAATTCCAAGAAGTACCATGAACTCCATGTGGGATTGTGGCAAGAAGGTCGGTCGGTTGGTCGGTTGGTCGGTCTCTGGTGGATGTTGCTTTGCTGGTCGATGATGGTACACGAGAGATAAATAATCACAAAGCGCATAGTTGTTGGCCTTTTGTGTAATTGCTGTCTATCTTGTTGGGCTGCTGTCAGAGTGAAATGTGATGCGCGCTCCTTCCTGTCTTTGAATTGATTTCCTCCACCAACTGTACAATTCTGTGGATTGGATAGTGTCTACCTGTGCACAGTAGTGTCTATGCTTTGAGAAGGTCTCTCTGCCTTTGTTACTTTGCCACTGCCACTGCCTCTGCATCTGACTCTCAGTGGGAATAGACATTTCCCATGTGCAGGGCCAATGATCTGGTGATCGATTACGCGAAGCTGAGGGCAAAAAATTCAGAGAATTTGTTTTCTATTAATAGGAATTTCGTATAAGGAAAAGCATTGTTTCGGATCAAGTGTCCATGGGGGAGCAACCGGGATGAGTGTGTAACGCAATGAGAATTGAATTCGAACAGATACTTAATCATTTCATAAACAAATTCTGTACCTGCACTTTTGGGCAGAGATGTATTGTTTGACAGTAATTTTTCGGGGAATTCTGGAATTCCCTACGGAGCTGCGGGGCTTTAAACTAAACTTTTCAAGGAGGCTGGGCTGCGATTGATGGGAAAACTATGCGTTGCTTCAAACTTAGTTTGAGGCAGCCAAACAACAATCAAGTTCGTTACCAAATTTTTGCTTTCCGTCCTAGCGGTGGTCGCCGGTGAAACTTTTACACGAACATTGCCAGACGAAAGGATCCCTCAGTGCGTTCGAGCTATATTCAAAAACCCTGTGGGCCGGAGCGTTGGTGTTAATTTGCTCTCACGATCTTAAACGTCAAATGCGAATATTCGAATTATGTCGATGTATGGTTAGGTTAGCTGGCCCTCTTCATCTCACTTAGGTCTATGTAGACCCATTGTGGTACCCATGTGTTTTACCAGCTACTTCCCGCTTCGTGATTCTATGTATTTGATGACATCCACTTACATATCCTTGCGAAGTTGAGCAGATCCGACAGTGAACTATCGGATAGTTCCTCGATGTTCACCGTTCCTTTCTCACCTCACCGTTCTTTTTCTAGTGCTTGGGCCAATAAAAGAGAAAGTGAGTCGTGTCCTCTTGCACCTTCTCGTCCCCGCAACTTCTGCATAGGTCGTCCTCGGTCGGGTAGATTTTTTGCATGGTAGCTGAGCATATTGTGGCCAGTAATTGATCCTACAAGTAATGACAAGGATTTCCTGTCCACATGTAGGAGTTTGGTCGTTTTGCCTTTATTATATTCTGGCCATACCATAGCCTTCTGGAAATTTCGCAGGTGGTTAGTGTTTTCCACCTTTAACTCGCCTCAGTTAAGGACCTTAGCCTTATTGTTTCTTTCACATGACGAAGTGGAGGTTTAATTGTACCGTTCGCTAGCTCTAGTTCTAGGGCTGATCCCTTCCTTGCCAATTCGTCAGCAGGGAACCAGCAGAGTTTTACATTACCCTCAGCTCTTTGCGACAACACTTTACAAGCTTAGATGTAATTTGAGTAGTAACTAGTGCTTTTATAGCCGCCTGGCTGTCTAAGAAGATCGTGATATCCTTCCATAATACCGTGATCTTTGACGCCAATTGGGCAACTCTGGTCATTGCTAGAACCTCTGCCTGGAAAACACTACTGTTGTCAGGGAGTCTTATTGAGCTGCTGAGTCCTAACTCCTCAGAGAAGACAACAGAACCCGTGCCTATGTCCATCTTGGAGCCATCCGTGTAGATCGACTTTGTCTCATTAAGAATTTCTTTGTTTTTCCACTGTTCTCTGCTTGGAAAGATGCAGGAGAAGGGTTTGATGAATTCCAGATACGAAATCATGTAATCAGAGTCGATACTTGTGCCCGGACATTTGTCCAATATCTGGACGTGTCCATATGAGCTCCTTGCTGGAGATTCTTGCATGTAGAGATCAAGGGGTAGCAGCTTGAGAATTGTCTCTAACCCTGTTGTCGGAGTTGATTTCAGTGCACTTGTCATTCCAATGCAAGCTAGTCTTTGTATCTTGGTCAGAGCTTTGAGCTTAATATGTCGAATCACCTTTGGCAAAACCCGTCAAGAAACCGAATTTCTTCACGTTCCGGTGCAGCCTTCGTGGCCTTGGCATGTGCTACATGTGTTTAATGGCATTCGCGGTCAATCCGATTGTGAAACTCATTATTTCATCTCTGATGAATTTTTGACGTCCAAGACCTTCGCTAATGTTTTGACAGCTGACAATACATACCATTTCCAGTTTTCCCAACCATTTTGCTGTCAACATAATTCAGCATTCCAGTGTTTTCCTGATTAACGTTAACGTTGTTGTATTCGGTAAAAAGGAAAATTCTGTCAAACAAATCTCAGACCGATGGTAATGAGAACATTTCAACGTGATTTGCTACTGTAACATTTTTAGTGCTTCAATAATCATAAATTCTCATTCCAAGCATCAACTTTGACAGATAAGGTTGCTCGGATGGATTGCGTACATTTTTCTCTACAAATCATGTCGATAATTTAATAAGCCTTCACTCCACCCTATCAACTGTCACATTGATGACAAGGCTCTTTAAAACTTGTTGACACATTAATAATTCAATCATGGATACTCTACCCTACTGTCATCGCTAGGCGAGCTAACAAACAACACCCCTAATTCGCGCCAAGTACCTTTACGAGGTCATTTGCCCTCCCTCCCAGTGTTACCCTTCTTAGATAAATGCGCAATCAAGTCAAATCTACTGTATGTGACCAATTGTCTGTGCGAAATGATAACAAGATAAAGAAACCCTTCACGCCCCTTTCATCCGTCACATAAAAAAAATATATTCGTCGCCAGCAATTACGCTCAATTTAAACGCAACTTGTGATTGAATAAACATTTTTTTTTAACGCTGACAACGCGGGGCTGTATGACGAAAGGAGGCGTTCAAGTTGATTGCCGATGCTCGTCGCTGTAAGTTTCGAATTTTTTTTTTTTTTCATGTTTTTGACACTCGAAAGCGGAATCGTTCAATGCCCTGGCCGGTGCACAACCGAGGGGGAAGTCGAGTGCTCTGCTTTTGAATCGATGGTTCGTCGATTTGCAGGCATGACAAACTCTTGATTTCACTTTGCATTGGACACACTAAAACGAAAAAAGCGAAAAACTTGTCCCCAACAACACACAAGTACTCGTATGTCAGTCGAGAGTCAGGCGTCAAAAATTCGAAATTTGATTTGAAGAAGGAGGTGAGCAAACTTGTAAATCACAAACTGTTGACATATTTTACCGGGAACTGGGAACCAAAGCGGAGTCGTGATAAAAATGCTGAAAACATGCTTTAAATATCCATCAACGTCGACGCGTCGCGGAGAAAGAGACATCGAGCGCTGGCGACGTCAGCCGTGCATTGTGAAGCGCATCACGTTGGACGCCTCGTTTCACGGGCAATCGACAACTTATCTCTGGATAACATGCATGGCTCCCATTGTCTTTTGGGGTCTTGTTGAGCCCACATATGCTGCGAGATCGGCGCGCGGAACGAAATAAACAAGAACACAGTGGTCGCCTCATTCACGCTCTGATCGCACACACTACTCGCGACATTCGAACGTGACAGCGCCCTTGACACTGTTTTAATTAAACGTTTGTATGTTGCCCTGGCATGGTGCGGATGGTGCAAGGGAAGCATTCACTTCACACACTACACCGTGACCATAAATTGAATGGCATCCGAGAAAAAAAAAAACAAACGAAAGACGAGGGACGACCGAGCGACAGCCGAAGAATTCCCTTGCGACCGAGTTCTTGTCCCCACGAGAGAGAGAGGGTGAGTTCTTGCGTCCATGGTCCTGGGTCTCGGTGTCGACGTCGACGTCTATCTCGGTTCTCCGCATTAATTTGTCGAATTAGACAAAGATTTCGAGGAAAGAAAAGAAAGATTTTCTTTCATGATGAATATTTATTCGAATTTAATTGAGGGTTAGGGATGCAAAGAGGTGAGGTGGTGGCCGACGCACTCACAATTGGAATCGAAATCACGGATATGCTTGACGAGTTCAATGCTGGATGTGTTATTGAGCTTGAACAGCCAGGGGGATGTGACAGAATGGATGAAAGGCCAAAGGAAAAGGAAAAAAAATTGCGCGCTGTTTTGCGGAGAACAATCGAAAACATGGAATGAAGGCATGGATTCGGCTTAAACTGCGAATTACTTGTCAATTGTTAGCTCTCTCAACACCTTCATGCATATGCCTGTCAATAGGGGGCTGTTGTTGGTTGTTGATGGTGAAAGGGTGGAATGTAGACGCACGTAATAAGGAAATTTGTTTTTATTGAAAAGGATGTAAAGGATTACATAATCGTTCTGTTGTGCGGTGCTTTGTTGGGCCATATGTACACGAATAAATGCAATAACATAAGCATGCGTTCTCGACGATGTCAGTTGGTGAACACATCCGCTGCACATTGGTTAAAAAATGCATCTAGACGGCGTGGGAAGGGCATTAAACGTCTCTCAGCTCAAGAAAATGCAAGATTTGCGCCACAGGAACAGCATTCGGTAGTTCTATTGGAAAGCCAAGCAAATGTCAGTTTCAAGACCGTAACGCAGATTCTTTAAAGGAAACCTAGTCAACGATCTCCTGATCTTCCGCCATCGACTCTAAATCATCAGGAGCTATCCCCATACGGGTTGAGGTGAGATTTCGGACTTGGTCTAACCATCTCATCCTAGGCATACACAGGCGACGCCTACTACGGATTCCATGGGACGTCTTGCAAACCGAGATAGGGGCACGCGTTTAACGTGCCCAAACCATCGAAGTATGGACCTTTCTGTTTAAAGAAGTAGCTGCTCGACATTGAGTGTCTCGCGTATTCTGATGTTCCTAACCCGAGCTCATTTCGGCAGCTTGTATCCGCGACCTTATTCTTTCAGTCATTACCCAAACTTCATGACCATATGTGAGGGTCGGAACAAACACTGAATTGAAGACCGATAGCTTAGCTCCGATGCCAAGGTCAGCCCTCCTGATAATAGATTGACCAAGCTGTCTCAGGATTGCTCCAGCCTGACCAATCCTACAGGATAGCTCAGTATTGCTCCTTCTATCACTCGTGAATAAGACCCCGAGGTATTTAGACTTCTCCGCAGAGTGCAGAATGCATTGAACAGGCATTCCGGAAATCACCGTAATGTCTGATTTGCTCGCACTTTTGCCTTTATCCCAGTTTCAACACAGACGGCGACGAACCTCTCAAAACGCGCTGAAGTTCGGTCTGGGTGGACGTAAGGATGACCAAGTCATCAGCGAAAAGCAATTCGAACCGTTTCTCTCCAAGGCTACTCTGTAACATCCAGTCCATATATACTATAAAAGGAGATGTGACGGAACGCATCCTTGGCGAAGTCCAACGCCCACAGCGAAAGCTGTCGATTAAACCCCGTTTACCCGAACACAGCTCTTACAGTTTGTGTATAGAGATTGAATGGCCTTCAGAAGAAAACCGTCAATCCCATACTCCTGCAACACACTCCAGAGTTTACCTCGAGGGACCTGATCAAATGTTTTCTCCAAATCCACGACACAACTTAAGATAGGTTTGGCATACTACCTTCTCAAGTACCGTTCTGAGAGTGGTTGTGCTTCTACCTAGACGAAAGCCGCACTGCTCGTCGGCACTTCCAAAACCTAAGCAAAGACTTTTCCTCCGGATTTCATCCACACCAGCAGATTTTAATGCTTTAATCGCCAAAGTCACCTCCTCTACGGTGACACTATTCTCCGCCCTACTCAAAACCATGAGTCTGGCATCCTCAGTGCCCTGTTCGGGATTGAGCAGCTTCAAAAAGTGCTCGCCCCATTTGCGCAGGACGTCTTTCTCACCGCTTTGATGATATTAAAAGTCCTTCCTCTGAGACGGCGGGACACCTTGTTTGCAGATCTATGATCACGGTCTAAGCCGCCACACCGAGCCGCTTCACTTCGCAAACATCATCTACAGAACCAATGACTGCTGTTGAAAACAACGGTCATTCTTCCTCTACGTTTGCCGGATCAGTTGGAATTCGTTCAAACGTTTTATGAGTATCATTCTTATTTGAAGGTAGTTGTCGGTACCGGCGGTACGTGGCAAATATCTGACAAAAACATCCACGAACTTGGAGGGCTGGATCTAGTACATTCCTAGAATGACAGCCTTCAGCTCCGAATATGAGCTCATGAACATAAAGTGTACACTAACTGGAACTGTAGACGCCACCATTCGTTTCATTTTCTAGAATTCTTCCACTGTCGTCGTAGGAAGGAAGAAGTGCCCGTCTTTTGGCTTAAATTGTCATAAATCGGCGGACGAATATCCTCAGTAATCTGACAGAGTTCAGGTTATATGCAATCTTTGGTGTTTTTACTGCCTTCGCTTCCCAATAAGGTGAAGCCGCAGCCAAGTTTTGACATACCTCTGTCCAAATGCGGGAGAGGTGTCGCTGTTCATACGTGTTTAGGCTCCCATACATCCACTCAAAAGTGCTCGATTCATTCGCAAAACGTTTATCATTTTGGAATGGAACCCTCATTACTTCCTTTTTTTTTTTTGCGTTTCAATTGCCGTTCATGTGTTGAATACCTAATTTTTTGCTGCTTGTACTCGTACGTTAACTAACAGCTCTTAATTGAAAATTACGAAAAGCACGAACGTTGAAGGAGTATCCTCCATACGCACTTAGTCAATGGGTGGGCTTGCACAAGAGCAGTGCAAAAAGGAAAAGCCAATATAAACTCCTGATGCTCGTACATCGATAAATTTAAATAATTTATGCCTTTAAAAGATGGTGAAGTCACCTTGCTGTTGGATGAACTATGTACATATGTACTCGTACATCACGCATTCAAAGTGTAGGTGGTAGACATCAAAATCGTTTAGAACTTGCCATAGGAAAAAGGCAGTGGTTTTTAGACAGCCTTCTGTACTCGTACATCACGCTTTCAAAGTGTAGGTGGTAGACATCAAAATCGTTTAGAACTTGCCATAGGAAAAAGGCACTGGTTTTTAGACAGCCTTCTCTTTTGTAAGAGCACGTCCTTGAAACTCAAAATTAATTTGGCGTACAACCGACAAATGAATTAAGATTTGTCAACTTGGCATTTGCATTCAAGGCTTTTCACTAACGTTCATTTTGCACTTTAAGTTGTCTTGGATTTGAGATCGTCTAGCTTTTTCTAGAACTTGTGTGACAAGTTGATCCATTGCCAGCCGCGAAAATGTTGTACTTCAACCGAAGATAAATGCGAACTGATCGCTGAGAGACTTCTTGCTTGCGTTCTAACTTTTCTTCCTGATTGCGAAGCGCTGGAATTGAGCTCAACCTTCTGTTATAGACTGGTCTGAAATTTTGTTGTCATAACATGTTGTTATCCATTCGAAGCTTGAGACAATTTTCCATTTTTCCAGTGCTAGTGGAGCTTGTGCTCAAAAAAGAAGACCCTCCGAACTGCGCCAATGATAGAGGCATCCGTCTTCTTAACATCGCCTACAAGATCTTATCTTACGTGTTGTGTGAACGCCTAAAACCGTTCCTCAACAACCTGATGGGTCCATATCAGCGTGGCTTCAGGTCAGGAAAGTCCACCACCGACCAAATATTCAAACTGCGGCAGATCTTGGAGAAAACCCAGGAACTTTAAATCGATACCCACCACCTTTTCATCGATTTCGAGGCCGCATATATACGAACTATACAGGGCCATGTCTAGTTTGGCATCCTTGCCAGGATAACGTTGGAGAATGCACCCATCAAGGTCGGTTAAGACCTCATCGAGACCGGTGACTGTCAAGCGATTTCTTCTCAACTCCGGAGGCACAATCTTTTGAAAATCAAGGCAAGAAGAAGTTTATGCTGTCAACACGAAAAGAGCCTCAACAACGACGTCTCGGACAGAACGTCACTATAGACAGTTATAACTCTTGCCAATCGCTGATTCTTTGGGTTAATAAGGCAAAGTCCCCTCTCGAACAACTAAGGTGACCCTTTATAAGTCCTTAATCGTCCAGACCTGCTCTACGGCGCAGAGGCATGGACTCTGTCAAAAGCGGATGAGGTTATTCTTGGCTGTTTTGAGAGGATATTTCTTCGGGTAATTTTCGATCCCGTCTACATAGACGTGAGTGAAGGAGGAGATAAAACCACGAACTTTACGGGCTGTACAGCGACATCGGCTTAGCCAGAAGAGTGAAGGTCCAACAATTGAGGATGGATACCAACGCTCCGGCCCTGAAAATTTTCGAATCTATACCCGAGGAACGGCGCAGTAGAGGAAGACCGCGACTCAGGTGGCGCACGCAAGTGGACTAACCGACTTGGCGTGCGAAACTGGCTACAGCAGGCTAAGAAAATAACTGGCTGGAGACGCTCGTTGGTTGAGGCCCAGGTTCACTACGGACTGTAGCGCCCCCTTACGTAAGTAAGTAAGATCGCTGAGAGACTTGTTGGTTGAGTTCTAACTTGACTGCGAAGCGCTGGAGTTGAGCCAAAGCCTCTATTATTGGTCTGAAATTTAGTTACCACAGTATGTTGTTATCCATTCGCAGCTTGAAACAATTTGCAAATCTTAATAGAGCTCTGTATGCTTTCAATTGATTTTATATCTTCAGTCTTCTTTGCTTCAAATCTTGAAGAGTTGAAAGTACATCACATCCTTACCACACCGAAATTCGGATCAAAACTTGTTGAAAAGTTCATCAAGACTGTTTCTCTGTCCAATTGTCGTTCAAATTTCGCATTTTACAAACGAAGCTCAGGACCCAAAGATCCTTTTTGTCAAGTTCAAGATTTCATGTGTATTTTCTTTTCTCGTTTCAGATATGCAGTTGTGCCTTCCTCGGTGCTGGTTTATGGTTAAGACTTTCATACCAAGGCTATGCCACATTGCTACCAGACCACGAGGGTCTAAGTGCAGATTCAGTTTTCATTGCTGTTGGAGTCTTGGGATTTGTTGTATCATTCTTTGGATGCTGTGGATCATGGTTCCAGTCACGTTGTTTACTGATTACTGTAAGTAGATACGAGTACATGCATTTATTTCATCGCAAATGATTTAAAAAAAATATTTTCCTCGACAGTACTTCATTTTGATTGTGCTACTCTTCCTGAGTGAATTCTTAATTGGTTCCATTGCATTCCTATTTCGAGGAGGCTTAAGTCGAACGCTAGCCAACGAACTAAGATTCGGCATCGAAAGGCATTACAATGCAACAGATAGAGGAGGTCTGGCAGCACCGTCAGTCGCAGCGATATGGGATAATATGCAACAATCGGTGAGTAGAGTGGGAATGGGGCTTTTGAAGATCCAGTGAAGGCTTGATGTAGATTGTAGAGTTTAAGGGACTAAGTCGGACGAACAGAATTTGGAGTTAAAGCACGTAGTCCACCTTCATTTGTTTTACATGGACGGTTTTGCTTTTGCATCCGTGAGCTGGTATACAAAGCACCACCTTGAACCCAACAAGCAGAAGTCTGCCATTTCAATAGTTTTTTTTAGTACCACATAGTGTGGTAGGCGGGCAGTTAAGAAGTCCTTAATGGCGTCACAAATCTAACCACCTGATCACATGTGGTAAGGAAACACAACGATTTCCGCCTTAACTGGGTAGAGGGTTGCGAAGGAGTGACGGGAGAGCGCGAAAGGTGAAAAGCCCCCAATCTACCTACTGATCAAACCCCTGAAAACAGTGGTTCCATGAGGTGAACTTGTTGAAATGCTGGTGAATAACAACAAGGAATTTGAAAATCTACCAACAGATGGCGTTAGATAGTACTGACGCTTTCAAAACTATATTTCCAGTTTGAATGCTGTGGCGTCACGTCCTACGAAGACTGGTATGACGTTCAAGCCTGGAGTGGCAAACGATGGGTTCCCGAATCATGTTGTCGCCCTCATTACGAACAGCGAGGAATGATGGTGGAAGGATCCGGCGACGGTGGCCCAAGAGTTGATTGTGGAAAGTGAGTATCAAAAACTGTTCACAAATCTATAAATTAAAATCTTTTTCCTTTTGTAGATCTGAAAATCCACTGCTCTGGTGGGACAAAGGTTGTGCCCATTCTCTTCACGCATGGTTTGTAGAACGACTGCATGTAGTAGGCACAGTGGCACTGGTCATAGCCTTCCTACAATTATTCGGTCTAATCACATCGATGTTGCTCTTCTGCACCGTGAAACATAAACGAGAATCACAGACCTACAAGTCGTATTCGCCTTCAATTGATCCTGCGACGAGAACAAGTAGCTGGGAAGACTGAAGCGTATTTTAAAAAGAAAAAGGAAATTTTGTAAACAAGGGTTTCCACTCTTCTTCTTATTTTTTTCAAAGTGCTAGCACAAGTAAATCATGGCTCAGCACTAAACTATAACACACAAACTACATAAGAATTAATTTTATTACTAGAATAATCCATTGGAGGACAACAAACATATATACAATTAGAATTAAAGAAAAAAAAGAAATTTGTGCCAAAAATATTTAAAATACAATAAAATGAAAAATGGTATACCGTTAAATTTGCTTAGGTTAGGAATAAACAAATTATAAAGTCTTCATAGAACCCTAAGGCGTCTTGATGATTCTTTTTGACAAAAATTTGTTAGCAACAAATGTAACTGCCATCAATTGTTTTTTTTTTTTTTTTTTCGTTTTTGCCAAAGTTTATCTGTGTATCAAACTGGAGGCATATCAACGTCAAAGAACACTTTGTTCGAAACCATATCACACACACACACGAGAGAATCTTTTGAATTTTCTGTAAATATTTAATTTAACCAAAATGATATTTTGTTGTTTAATTAGTTTTTTATTGTTTTCATTTCAAAGACAATAATTAAAGAAAAGAAAATCTGAAAACAAAAAAAAAATAAAACTTTTATAGATAAATGTAAATTGTAAGACAATCCTTTATCGATCAAAACTGCGCAGTGTGTTGAGTTTGCTTTGATTGATCTATTTCTATTTAAACGGAAAGAAATTCGACGAATCATGTTTATTTATAATCAAATGTTATTTATTTTTATTCTAAAGAGAACACATTCCATGTTATTTATTTTAATTTGCAATATTTAATAGCAAAAGGTTTTAAACAAAAGTATATTTATATATATTTACAAGTTATATTTCTTATATACAAACTAAGTTTTACTGCGATTAATAAACAATAAATTAATATTATTTATTGTAGGAATCGAATAAATTATTGTTGTTTCACATTGTGTTCAGAGTCCGACTATTTTGGCACCGATGACGTCTAGTTGGGCGGTGATGCCTTTCGATATTGAACGAGCTACCTCCTTGGGTTTCTGGAAAGACAAGAGGAGTTGTTTGAATGTTTTATTGTGCGTGTTTTAATCTTTTAAGCAAACCTAAGTCCTGGGAGTCTAAGCGAGAATTTGTGAACATAAACAACGTTGACGTGTAATTTATTTTCCACTCGTCTAATCCCATGTTTTGGGGAAAATTTATTTTTAAAGATTGGCTGATGTATAACAAATTGACCTACATGCAGCCCACTAAAGACTGCATTAGTTTTTATTAAGAGGGCAGACACAATGAAGATGTATGTTGTGACAATTTTTTTTTTTGGGAGAACACGATCGGAAATGGATTTTTGTCCCAAAATAAATAGATTGTGTCACGTTTTTGTATGGAATAAAAATTTGTTAGTTAATGAGAACATTATTTATGTGGTAGGAAGACATTAGGGCTGTACAAGGAATGTGTTTAGGACTTGATCTATACTTGGGTGTATTTCAAGCGGGAGGACAGCAATAGTCAATCACGTCACTTCAGACAATTTCAAGGGTCAGTGCACTCTTGTACTGTATTCTTTGAATCTTATTCAGTTTGGTTTCCGTTCCTCGTTTCCAGGGACAGACTTAGACAAAACTTCCTAAGCCTTAGCCGCCCACAGAGGAAAATTCCAAGGATTGCTTCTACGTGTTCTTCGAATCTGATTGCGTCTTTTATTTTTAAGCTTCGTCCGGCTGTTGAAAGCGCAATATAACGTCAATTCAAAACTGTTTTTGGATTCGATAAGTACCCTAGGGTTGGGAAATCATTTTGCTGAGAATATGCCCTGAAAGAGATGTGTTGTGTCACGGTTACAATCAGCTTAATAGACTTACGATCTCCTTTGTAATGGTGAGTATGTTGTTAGTAGCCGAGTTCCTGGGCTCTGCTAGCAAGGACCCGCCTTCGTGATCAGTACAAGTTAGGTTAGGTTAGGTTGAAGTGGGCGCCAGCTGAAGCCAACACACTTAGATCCCCCAACGGGTCCGTTGTGATACCACAAGGATCTGGGAAAGATCTCCTGTCTACTCATTGAAACCAATTGGAGATGTTTATGAAGCTTAGGAGGCTATTAACATGATGTGTATTAGGTCGCCTAAGTTGGTATAGTACGAGTACAAACTAAACATTCACGGAAAATGACTTTGGAGGTTTCTTTGTCTGAAACGGCACTCGGTATCTGAACGTAGATTTGGTTTGTTTAGATGGAATCCTAGGCCGAAATCGCCTGTTAAGAAGGCCACCAGCTTCCTTATGCTTTCCTTATCTAGGTTAAGGAATTCCTGAGGGAAATAGGCCCAGATTAGTCTTTTTGATGAAAGCCTTGCATCGGTAAAAAAGGATCCCAGGACATGAAGGCTTCGAGGGCAACGAACGCCCTTTCGTTGGTTCCGAACCTTGTTTTAGGTTACTACCCAAAAATGCCTACTCCAATATAACACAATGGGAGATCAACAAACACGCCGACTACTGGGCCAACGTCCAGGGCCTTAGACAAGCGAAAAGGATCATCAATCCCAACCTATACAAGGCCAAGACTTTACTTGATCTAACCAAAGACGAGTTATGAACCTTAACGGGTTATCTAACAGGACATTGTCCACTCAGACACCATCTGCATAAAATAAAGTCAGATCAGATACCGATATTTGCCGGCTCTGTGGAGAACACCAAGAGTCCGCTGAACATATTCTGTCCAGGAGCCGCAAGAAAAAGATTACTCCAGTTTAGGCGGGCTCCGGTCAACCCAGCGGAAATTGGAAAAATTGAACATAAGGCTATACTGAGGATTGAGCTTCAATATAACCGCTGGTTAAACCATAGGGGCCCCACAATAGACCTCGTAGGTCGCAGTGCCTATTTAAGCAGTCTACAGAATAGTCTTTTGGATTTCCTAAGCTCCAGCACTCCAATTAAAGCTGCAGAATATTTCTATTCTTTACAAAGTGGAAGCTAAGACGACTCGACAATTAGTGGTTGCCACTTAACAGGTGGCCGCCGTAGTACCTGGTCACTGCGTGGGTTCAAGCCCCAGGTACCCAATTAATTCTGACCTTGTATCTAATAAGTTATTTTATGCCAACAAAGGAGCACTTGACTGACCTAGGTGGAATCTAAGTCACGTTCACAATTGCTTAAAGCGCTGCTTAACTTTATAAAAAGATGTATTTTTTAGCGTTCTTAACGCCATTCTCAAGGTTTATAATAGAACAGATTTAAATGGCCTGAATTTCAGCCTGGAACACGCTAATATACATTCTCATTGGTAGCGAGACTTTGATATTAGTTCCATGAATGTCAGTTACAACCGAGGATTTTATCTCCGATATGTAGATGAATTAAACTAGACTTCTTGGCCAAGTAAGTGTTATCCATTAGACCAGTCAAAACGTAACAATATTTCTCCTTAAACACCCTACAATGGGTCAGAGAACAAGGGCATAGACTACAACAGAAAACAGCAGCTTCTGTACAATCTGCAACCGACTATGCATGAGGGGAATGAAAGTCGCGCAACAAACCAAGAATAGCCGCTCGGGTGTTAGCTTGATTCTTAGAAAAATTTAGTCCAGCAATTCAAAAAAAAAAAGAGAAAATACCTTCGTGGATAGTATTGGATAAATTTACGATTAGGGGTATCCACGATGAAGTTCACGACCGCCCAAATATTCACACTGCGGCAGATCTTGGAGAAAACCCAGGAACATCAAATCGATACCCACCATCTTTTTATCGATTTTGACGCCACCTATGATAGTATCTATAGAGACGAGCTATACAGAGCAATTTCTAGTTTAGGCATCTCTGCCAAACTTGTCCGTTTGTGCAGGTTGATGATGGAGAATGCACGCTGCTTTATCAGAGTCGGTCGCGACCTTTGATGTCAAAAAAGAAGTTTTAAATAAGGTAAGGCGCTGTCATGGGACTTCTTTAACATTGTTCTAGAAAGAATAGTGCAAAACTCACGTGCCAACACCAGAGGCACAAGATCAAACGAAAAATAACTCATGTCAATCGTTGGCTGAGAAGGCAATTTAGTAGCAAAGCCCTCTCTCGAACAACTAAACCCTTTATAAGACCTCAATCGCTCTAGTCTTGCTCTTCGTGGGAGAGGCATGGACTTTGTCGAAAGCGGATGAGGTTGCTCTTGGCTGTTTCGAAAGGAAAATTCTTCGGGTGATTTTCGGTCCCGTCTGCAAAGACGGTGTGTGGAGGAGGAGCTACAACGATGAACTGTACAGCGACATCGACTTAACCAAAAGAGTGAAGGTCTAACGACTGAGGTGGCTGGGTCATGTAAAGTGGATGGACTCCGGGGCGGAAATTTTCAAATCCACACCCGACGAACGACGCAGTAGAGGAAGACCGCGATCCAGATGGTGCAAGCATGATGAAGTTTAGGGCAAACATGTCCTTCTAAGTAAGCTTAGCTTCATAACGAAGATTGATAAGAGCGTTTTCGTATCCCAATCCTCCGATACTAAATAACACAAATTATGGAGCCTTCGGAGAGTTTTACGGATGTCAACATATTGCGTCTAACTAATTAGAAACTGAGTATCCAGGATCGGGAGGGATAGGTCTATATGCTTTTAAAGATGAACTAACTGACAACATTTTGCTCTTTAATTTATTAAGTACCAATGTGTCTATGAGTCAATACTCATAAATTTCCTTACTCCACTGTTGCGATTTCGGTGCCAGAGAATGCAGCCAAACGTTAAAAAAATCAATTTCACCGACATCGAGAATATTAACGACATGGCGAACTGAATTACATAAAGTGCACGGATGCCAATATCGAAGCGAAAAGTAACATTTCCACCTTCCAATGCACATACAAACGTTGCTGTCTATAAGAAAAAAATGTTTTAAAAGGAACCATCATCCGTGCCCCTACCGTACCTGGCATGCACCCCGGATGGGAGCTTAAGGCACACGAATGCTATACACAGACATTTGTATGTGAACCTCGTGCTATTTGCTTAAAAGAAAATTTTGTAACAATTTATTTGGCACATTGCAGACACAGTTGCTAAAGGACCTTCAGTCATAAAGAAACTTTCGTACGTTGCCTCTCTCAAACTCTCAAACAATCCTTGTTCATTACTTTTTAATTGTTTAGGGAAACCGGGAATGGTGTTTGTACTCCTTTCTAATTGCATTTCAATTTTGGGCTTAACTCTAATTTCCTATTATCACATTTGTTATCTTTTCCTTCAGTCCTAATGTCACTTGTTATCCTGCGGCTATCTAACAGAGTTCATTTGTTCGTCTATGTTTAGCTTGCACTTAACTTTCGTAATGGGTTTTGTATTTTTAGGGAAAACCCGAGTAATTTTGGGATAGTCACCCCTAACGTGTTCTGGGAGTCGTCTATCGGTAAGAGGAACTTTTCCTTCTTGATATCCTCGAAACTGCCTTACGGCATGCATGCAAGACGGTCCCTTTGCCCTTTCTGGCATTTTTTTGTGCTGAAGTAGGTCAATTATATACAATTGCACTGCGGAGTTTCTTTTTTTATTGTTTAACCATTTGGCAACGAAAAACTTTCTTAAAATTCCTGAGATAATTCCTTTTTCTTATTTCAATGACTTCCAATCCAATTGTAAGTAACGAGTCATTTCTGATTTAATAATTGCAAAGCCAGATATCCAGGTTGTGGATTTCAGTTGGAATTGGTGTTTTTGCTGCAAAGAGCTCGAACACCTGTGTTCCTTTCTCTTTACAAATTTATGCCATCGAAACATAGACATTCATGAAATCGGTTGCAAGTTTTTGTTTGTCGGTGAAATCTGAAGCGAAGAGGTTCCATTATTATTTGTTCTCCTATCTGCTACATTGTCAAAACCGGGTTCCCTCAAGGGAGGAGGTTTCCTTCCATGCTGTGAATGCTGGTAATGGACCAAGCTCTGAAATCACTGCAAAGAATTGGGTTCAGATGTAAAGCATATTCCAATGACCTCTCACTAGAAGACATAAGTTAGACAACTTCGAAGAAAGTGGTGTAAAACAGAATTTCAAACCGGAGTGAAATGTCTTGGGGTCATCCTGGACAAAAAGAAACAAGATCATGAAAGCCAGAAGGGTGTACTGAAGATACCGGTGAGTTTCTGGCAACACGTGGGGTCTAAGACCAAATCAAGTCTAGTGAAAGTACACTTGCATACTCCGGCCTATTTTTCTCCACAGAGTATTTGTCTAGTGACATATAATTAGTAAAAAGGAAGCCCTCGCTCAACTATCAACTATCAAGCATCCAAAATTACGCAGCAAAAGGCGCCCTAGGGCTGCAAGCGTTTAGCTTTTGGAAAAAGGGTCAAATAGGTCACATCAGTATCGCTAAATGTGCGAAGCTGGAAACAGAAACTGATTTCATGACCCCTTACACCGACTTCGAACTCTATTTCCAAACTCTCTTTCCAGCAAGGGAAAGATGGGACGAAGGAAGAGCCATTAAACCCGGCAATCCATCCATATTCACCGACGACTCAAAAATGGATGAAGTGGTAGGCTTCGGAATATACTCAGAAGAACCTGCCATTGCCCGGTCGATAAAAGTTTCAAACCACGCCAGTGTGTTCCAAGCTGAAGTTCTAGCGATAACCGAGGCCGCAAGAGAACAATCCTCGGTAACCCCGAGAAGAAACATTGATATATACATCGATAGCCAAACCGCCATCAAACCCGTGTCATCCACAATACTCAAACCACTTGTAGTGAAGAGTTGTCGCAGCCAGCTTAGGATCCTAGGCTCAAGACATAATGTACCACTGTGTTGGGTCTCGGGGCACCTAGGCATCGATGGCAATGAAAAGGCCGATGAACTGGCAAGATAGGGATCGAAACTGAACCAAACAATCGTCGATCACACGGTTTTGACCCCCATGGAAGTTCTAAAGCAAGAGATACACTTGGACTTTTGGAGGCTTGTCGATGAGCGATGGAGCACACTTCTGTCATGCCGCATTCAAGAATGATGCAGCCAAAACTCAATAAAAGAAAAACATAGGAAATACTTACGCTGAACAGATCGCATTTAGCTCTAGTGATCAGCATCCTCACAGGCCACAACCTGCTTGTGGCCCATCTGCGACTAAATACGACTGACCTCTGCAGAGGATGTGGCGATATAAACACGGAGAAGGACACGACGCACTTTCTTTGCGACTGACCATAGGGGCTTATTTTTTTAGTGACCCAGGCCAACTCTCTACCATGCCACCGAAGGCCATCCTGAAATTTATACTGAATTCAGGGTGGCTTAGGGGGGCAAATTGAAGATCAATAAGGTCCCACAACGGGGAACACAATGGATCCTTGAAGATCCGAGTGAGGCGGTGCCTAACATCAAACTGCCATCCCCTTTAACCTAACCTAACGTAACATCACGGGGGTGGGGGTTTACTGCCGAACGTCACATCTCAATCTGGACATACAAACTCGAACAAGCATGTCTATAGACTAGGACTGATGGAGTCTTGTACTTGCCCGGGATGCGAGGAGAAGGAAGAGAACCTCGAGCATTTCCTTTGTGATTATCCCGCAACAGGGGCGCCAATACACAAATGCCTGTGAAGACAGACAATGTCACAACAGTGAGAAAAGCACAACATCAGATACGGAAAAGTTCTGATGTTGCATTGCTATCGTGGTGATTTCAACGGGAAGCAGGAATTCGGATCAAGCAGAGCAACACACGGAAGCAACGCAATGTTTTTTTTTCCATTGAAGCAAGGACGGCTGGATAACTGAATGATAAAGTCAGTGCCGTAGTCTTTTCAGACAAATGTTTGCCTTAACCTCCCGAGCCACTTTACCAGGCTCTCATAGGTGATTGTACCAAGAATACAGCCTACTTCGGCATCTTTAGATCAAAAATGGCCTCATTTGTAAGTAAAAGTCATCACTCGGCAATGCGTCTTTAACAGGCATCTTCCGAGGAAATTGTCGAGGAGACGCTCTTGCTCACACCGGGAGAGCTAGTTATCCCTCTTCAACAATTAACGATCCCAACGATTTCATGATCCAGAAGTGTCAAAGGCAAGGGGCTGAAGATCTGGCGAGATCTGCGATGGAGCAGACTGTCCAGACGTCACCAAGTAAGAGAAAGCCAAGATACTCCAACATAACAATGAAGTAGTCTGGGACTGTAAGGTTCGCCAAACCGACAATGTTGGATCTACAAATTTCCTGTAAAACTGTAACTTTCACCTAACCCCGTGCCCTTTGAACTCGCAAACCCCTTAAGCCATACGTTACGTCGCATTTACTCGCTAATTACTCGTCGTTTTTGCAATCTTCACACTTTCACGTATCTGCACACAGTGTGTCGTCCACTGAATTCGTGTCCAACAACATTACGACAACGTGCGCGTATCCAAACAATTAAATAACACCAACCATCTGCGGGTACTTACTCCAATCAATTTGTTCAAGAAATTTGAAAACGCCTCATAGCCGTTTACTATCGCCCTTGAGATACCGTCAAACTTGTCGCCGTCATTACCATATTTCTCCGACTCACTTATGGTGTCGATAATTGGAATCGGCTGCAAGGCAAAAGAGAGAAGAAATAAACACTCAAACCCTGTTTCGTCATGCTCGCCCCACTTGAGATACATACATTTGTGAATTCGGCTAATTTCTTGTGGCCAAAGTCGTACTTAGTCAACACTTTGGAGGGAATCGCCTCGGATTCAAGATTCACCGACTCCCTCGTCTTGTCCGTGGGTTCAAGAAGGCTGATCTGGAATAGATGCAATTTCGGTGACAATCGCACGCAATAAATCCCCACTCTCTTGCGAAACCTTTAAGAACTCCTCCTCCTTGTGCTCTGGTTCCACATTCGGACTCAAACTCTCATGTACTTCACTGCTTGATGGCTCGGGATACGAATAAACCAAATTTTCACTCACGGGCACCTGAATCGGAACGCACAAAATTACGTCACACACTAGCAACAATGTTGCAACACACGTCACAGTGAATTGATTCATTTTTATTTTTTTCGTTGAAAACCGAGAAACCCAGAGAAACACCACACAATGAAGGCCACAACTGCACTAAAATTCAAACCCAAATCGTGTGGAGACAGACCAAGAGTCAAGCTTCTCCCTCCAGTCGGTCGGATTCACGTGGTAGAAGGGATGGCACAACATTCACCAATTTGTTGCAACATCGAGGTAATTTAATGCCAACTTCCGTGGACATTGTTTTGAGGAAAATCAGGAAGGAAGCAAATTTCCACGAAGCGAATTTTGGAATTTTTCCTTTTTTCCCAGGCGATTAGAGCTGCAGGGCAGTGGGTATTTTGTCCATCATGTGAGGTAACCATAACAACCTGAATCTGTGTAACACTTTGCTGCCAAAGATCAGGCAAACAGTTGCTTAATCTGTTTGGCATATGATACGCACTATGGCAAGAGCAAGACTGGAGCAGGTTAAGTACCCCCTGCTCTTCGTTTACACAAAACCGGTAGTATTTCACCACAGTTGGTGGAATTTCACCTCTGGTTGATGCATTCACTATGACTTGTTTGACGTTTTCCCACAGATGGCGCCGATTTCCTCTTGACAGTTTATTTGAATCTCGAATTTCAGTCTTGAAAAATGTTTCGCATTCAAAAGATTCTTTTAGCTGATTATCAAGAGATTTATGAACCTGTTCTCGTAGAGAGTCCATTCGCTGAGGTGACCGAAGATGGAATTGGCATAAGGCAGGTCCAATTGGGTGAGAGGAATACGGAGACATTTGTTTTAACGAAATGATGATGGTTTTCATTTTAGGGTTAACGCCGACAAGAATAATTGTTGGCCAGGATGTGTTCGAGAAGAGTGCATCATGCCATTTAACCAATATCGCGCTGATTGATAAAGATCCAGAAATTGAGTGTTTCGAACTATTGTCGGTGCTGCCATTGGATGCGTTGAAAGTCTTGTTTTACAAAAGTGCCAAGCGGATGATAATGAGCATGAGAATTCTGGAAGAGAAGACCGTGTTCTATGAGTTTGGAGGGTATCTTTCGCAAAATGTAAGTATAATTCTGGTTTGGGGGCGGACCCAGATTGTTTTTCCTGTCACAGATGAGCTATATAATCCTGCGCATGAAATCAGGCCTAAGATTCTAGTAGAAGAGGGAGTATGCGCTTTGCTATCCCTACAAAGCTCGTTGGAGCTGAGATTTGTTTAGAAGTTAGAAGTGTATAGATTACCTTCTCTAGTCATATGCCTTGATGAACTCAATCCAACTTTTGTTGAAGTAAATCCAACGATTATAGCTAATGGGTCCTCAGGTAGTACCTCCTTTAATGGATAAGCACTCCAGATTTCTTAAGGAGGAAAGTAAAGTGGCTCGCATTCATGAAGAATTTGTAGCTCTCCTCATCGCCTATGATCAGTTTTCCTAGAAGTTCTAAAAGCCTTTAATGATCGGACAGAAGCCCCATAAGAATGTAAAGTCAGTTTTTCCTCAAGTTCATGAAGGCCTCACCTGCTTACAGCCCTGCATAAGCTTGAGTTCAACCCACAACTTGGCCCTTTGCATTTTTCCTGCTTTCTTAATCTACATATGTTAAATCTCTCTCGATGTGAAAGTCTCATCTTGCTTAAAATGTCGCTCATTAGCACCATTTTCGGTGTTCTCACTGGTCACTATGCCAGAAGGATGGGCCTCTTCGCAAATGACTTTTGCAGGAGATGCAGGGACGAAGAGGAGGAGGAAACGATACTCCACTTTTTCTGCACTTGTCCTGCCCTATCCCAAAGAAGGAAGATCTATCTGGGAGCCTATCACTTTGACAATTTGAGCGAATTATCGCATAATGAAGTCAAAAGTATCCTTAGCTTATTAAGAGCTCCAAATGGTTTCATTGGAGTGTCACCTAGGTTATAGATCCCAGTGGCATCACAAAGGGCCTTCCTTGGCCTACGTGTGTCTATGACTTGCATGGATAGCCACCTTACCTACCTACCCATACCTACCTATCTAATCTGTATCGGCACACTTCTAAACCTTAGGTTAGTATACATTTTCGGATTCATTATACTTAGACTCAATTTCTTCGTCGTCTCTGCATCTCGCTGTAGTCGTGTCATTGATGTCGCAGACGACCCGTGCATTTTGACGACTGAGCTCGACCAAAGGAAGAGGTCTCTTCTTCTTTAAGGCATATTGGCTTGACAGGTAGTTTTACCTACAACATGTATTTTCAACGAAAAGGAGAGCCTGTGAGTTATGGAGTGCCGACCTCTTTCATGGATGTTTGTCAGCCGTTTTGTTGCCTGTGATGTCTACATGCCTTGGAACCCGACAAAAGTTAATCATATTGGATCTGGATATCTGTCTTGTATTGTCGAATGATTTCGGCAGCCTGGACAGTAACCACGATCTCAGCTCGAAAGACACTGCGACCATCGTTTATTCCAGAGAAATGGTTTACTCATAGATGCCAGCTCCGACGGCAACGTCGATCTTACAACCGTCAGCAAAGTAGGGTGGAACTTTTTGATTCATCCAGTAATTTCTGTCGAGAATTGTGATAGTACATCTTCTGCCAAATATCAGCATTGGAGTAACTTAGTTAGTTTTTGTATACCTGTTTGCAGTCTCCCATCGACATAGTATAGAAGCATGACCGTGAAGAGTGACCATAGTCGCCTTTCGTCCAGCCTTACGGGTATTTAAGGTACCATGCTGCTTCTGTAAAGATTAAGCGGAGTTAAATTAAACATGGTTTCCATGGCCGCAATGGACTTTTGTTCTTATTTCTCATTATGATTCCGATGCTGGTTAACCTTTGGGTGTGGTTTGAAACCTTGCGTTGCTTTTCAAGAACTTTTCATCAAACTAATGAGCTGTAAATGGATTTCACAACTATCGTGTATAGAAAGTGCATCACAGCTGGTTGGAAGAACCGTATATTACTGAATAAACTTGAGAAGAAGTCTGCGCACATGTCCTTGGTCCACTCATCCCCTTCCAGTTAAGTTTTACACCCAGATGTCCTACTTATCCTGGAAGAATAAGTTCACTCCCCCTGATCTTTGGATTGATTTCTTCTTAGTGAATAGAACCATCTTTGTCTTTGAAAGATTAACTGCCAGATTTCTGCTGGTCAATTGTTAATTAGTTGACGCTCTTAACAAGCTCACTACGTGGACAAACAGCTGTGGCCTTAGTGTCAATCCAACTAAAACGGAATTAGTCCTTTTCACTAGGAAAATCAAAATTTAAATCATTATCCCTCCCAGGCTCAGCGATACTCCTCTGAACTTCTCAGGGAGGGCCAAATATCTAGGACCCATTCAAGACAGGAAGATTCTGTGGAGGGATAATATTGCCTAACGCGCCAGGAAATCCCTGGTAGCACTCTACTCATGGAAAAGAACATTAGGTTCCAAATGGGGCCTATACTATAGTTGTGATACCGATTCTAACGTATGACAGAATGGTTTGGTGGCCAGTTCTAGAAAAGCAAAGTTCTCGAGAAAGTCCAACGTTTGGCTTGCGTCAGCATTACTGGACTTCTCCTACAGCTGCCCTGCAAACCATGCTCCGTTTGTTGCCAATAGATATCTATGGCATACAGCAAGCCACTACTGCGGCCCTAAGACTGAGAGATACCCACCAATGGTGTGAGAAAAATGTGGGATATACCACAATCTAATTAACTCACCGCAGCCTTCCCAAATCAACAGACACGCTGTCCACCGAAATCAACTTTAAGCTACCGGACAGAGGCGCCTGGAGTCAACGCGAAGTCCTCCTCCGTTGAAGAAGTCGGTGCCGGAGTATTTTCAGAAGACCTGGCCATTCACCACTCCGTCAGTCTCCCGAACCACTGTAGTGTCTTCCAAGCCGAAGTCACAGCTATTAATCAAGCCGCCTCTTGGCTGAAGGCTAATCCAATATCACGCACGGATATTGCGATTTACATCGACAGCCAGGCTGTAATCAGGTCCCTCGTCTCTAAACGAGATCGATAACCAGTATAACTTCACAATTTGTTGGGTCCATGGTCACTGCGACATTCAAGAGAACTGTGCAGCTGACGAATGACGAACGGCAGGAAGCTCGACCATGTCAAAGCGCGTTTGTTGAACACTTGACTCACACTGACGCTCTGTCGAAAGAAAATCGTAAATGGCAACTCCTCGATTATTGCAACAATGCCAAGCTGTTCTGGCCTGTCCTGGATCTGAAAAGATCAAAAGCTTAAAAGTGACCAAGTTTCAAAACTCATCAACGTCCTCACGGGGCACTGCATCTTATGTAACGACTTCTGCAGAAGCTGCAGAGACGAGGAGGATAAGGAGGAAAGTCCACTGCAGACTTTCTCTGGGCGTGTTCCGCCCTGGCCCACATCAGGAAAGCCACCATAGGCCAGTACTTCTTTAACGATCTAAACGATCTGAACTCCGCCAGCACGACCGATCACAACAGCTAGGTTAGAAAATCTAAATGGTTTCAGGAGTAAGCACGGCATATCCCAGTACTCAGTGGTATCACAATGGACCTACTTTCTGGTCTAAGTGCCCTTCTTCTTGGGGGATCATTTCAAACTAACTAACTAACTAATTAGTTGAAGTGCATAGTTGAGCCTTTGCTCAAGCCTTTCCTACAGAATAACCAAGACCCGATTTACCAGTGGAAGCCATATTGGAGGTGAGAAAACACCATACTGACGAGTTCCTTAGACACTTTCTTCATTGTCCTGCAGTTCTTGGTCAACCGATTGTCAAGCCTTATGATTATGAAAACGTTTTTGCCTGAATTAAACAAGAGCTGACCTCATGTCCAAATGTCCAGAGCACATCAACTTACCTCTTTCATTCATTTCAGCTCTTTTGGAATACCTGGCGTGAGCGCATCGCCACCCTGCGGCACATGGGTACGAACCTCTTCAACATATCCGCATCGTCCCCGTTTTCCAGCACCGATGTCATTCCTGAGGAAGAAGAGATCTCAGTCTCCATTCATCCATCGCCACGAAGCCATGTGTCGTTCGACATGAAAGACACCACTTATCCGCTTCCAGAAGTTGAATCTCTATACCGAAGATTCTCCTCCATACACACGGATGTAGTGGAAAAAGCATCAAGTGTCAACCTTCCACCTGACACCCACCACCAGATGGAACTGCAAAACTATTTCCGCTCTCTGACTGTCACAAATAGCTTCTCGTGCGGCTGCAACACATCCTGGTAACCAATAAGAACAACACTCCTCCGACTTGATATTCAGTTTCCTCTCTTTATTTACAAACAAGGATTGATATACAGATAATTGGATGCGCATATGTTAATTATTTTTTTTTTATTAATTTTTTCCTTTTAAATATAACGGGACTTGAAAAATACACACGCCTTCCTCCTTCTTCTTCTTCTTTTTCTCGAACAATGTACAGCAGAGAGGGGGGATAAACAAAGTCGAATACCAGACGAACTAAACACTTACAACGATTATTACATAAGAATAGCAAAATGAAAAAGAAAAAAAAAAAACAAAAACAAGAAAAAAATTGTTAATTGCGTATATATGACACTAGATGTCGCTGAAGACCGGGCGTTCAGTTGCCAAACGATATGCTCTTCTCCGAGGACGTGTAGCTGTTTCGAGTGTAGGCTGAGCCGTTCTTGAGGATGCCATTGCCGTTGGTGACTGGCGGCGTCGTCGGCGGCTGTTGCGGTGGAGTGCTCTCAGTCTTGCGCAACTCGGCGTGCTTATTGGGAATGTTGATGGTCACTCGGGATGGATTTGGCAAGGTTCCCCCGTTGGCGCCTTCGAACAGACCGGACTGTCTATTCTGCAGCATCTGGGTGAGTTTTTCGATGTTCGAAGACTGCGTCTTCTGGAGAATGGGCTTCGCGAAGGGCGGAGCGCCCATGTGTCCATTCGGGCTTCGTTGGCGCAGAATCACATTCTGCAGCTCACTAGTGGCGTTCTCTAGTTTCACGTCCAAATTGTTATTCATCTCCTCGTTGCGTTTCTTTAAATTTGACCGACTCAGGGTTTGTTCCAGTTCGCTGCGAAGCAGATCCGCGGCGATTGGTTCTTCCTGATGGCCATTCTCGGGTGACTTGGCAATGAATTCAAGTTTTGAGGGCTCCTTTCTGCCAACCGGTGTGCTGGAGTACTCTCCAATGGTGACCGACACCGGTCGCTTATTCTTCTTCATTGTCGGCGGCCCTGAGTTCTGTGGTGCAAAATACAGCGACGGTGGACGTGGAGTCGCGGACGAGGGATTTCTCATTTGATATGAATCGATGGATTCCAATTCGGCAAGGTCACCGTTTGCTCGCGCCACCTCATTGCGGTCGTTGCGAGTCAGTGTACCATTGCGGAAGGGACCGTTCGAGTTGCGTGTCAGGGTGTGCACCGGAGATTGACTGTAGTCTGGCGCAGGAGAGTTTGGCGGTGATCTCTGTTGGGTGTAGTTCTCGCTTTTGTTGGCAAATTGTGGTGGCTAAACGGTGAGCAGGAATGGATAAAAACTCATTAGTCACGGTTGGCTTATAGGGTGGTTGTGTGTACTCACCGGCGGTGGTGTGGGGTAGTATCCATTTGTGCCATTTTGCATAGAACTGCTGATTAAGTTGTTGTATTCAGTCTTGGAGACATTGCAATTGCTGGAGCGATGATCGACCTCATCTTGCATCATAGCGGTTTTGCGAAGCTCCTCCTGACGCTCCTGGAAAGAGAAAGAAGGGGAAAAATTGTTCAGTACGGTGAGGGGAGAAGTTCAAAAATGGTTTTGTTTGCAAAAGGATACCCGAGGATTATGACCATTTCATGACGATATAAGGGGTTGAAACATGCAATAACAAACAGCGGCCTGCCAGCACCTTCCAAGAGCGGTTTCAAGTCTTTGGCACTAGAAGACATATCCTCAATCGAAGACGCATGTGAACATACTTTCTAAGACGTGTCCTCAATGTCGAAGCATGAAAATATTTCAATGATCTGTAGGACTGACGAACTCTATACATCACCGAAATAGAACTCAGCTCGAAAAGTTTGGCCTAAGCTCGATCAGGGGAAAGAAGGACAGAGGTTGACTGAGGGTTCTTAAGTTGGGAACTTCTCCATTCTGGATATAAAAGGTCCTTCACTTGCTTAGGAATTACTTTATGCAAGAGCCTTAATCTATGATGGAAGGAAATATTAAGCCTCTAACTTCGCAGATCTCTCTTAAGAGAGACTTAAGTTTCCTTTTCGTTTTGACGATCGTTACCTTTGTTCGTCATGAAAGACCTCACTGTCAGTGTCGAATATCTATTAACTTATTTGGATTTTGTCGACGGGTTCTTGAACGGTGCCGCATGTGCTAAATTGGTCATAGAAAGCTCTGTGTGGTTCCATTATCTGGTGGAAGGCATGTACATCGTTCAAGCTTGAAAAAGGTACACAGAATCTGGATCCATAAGAACAAGAGACGAGTGGTAAAGTTGAGCGGCCAAAGAAGTAAGTGAGCA
Source organism: Matsumyia berberina (assembly GCA_917880715.2). NCBI lineage: Eukaryota > Metazoa > Arthropoda > Insecta > Diptera > Syrphidae > Matsumyia > Matsumyia berberina. The sequence goes on along the minus strand of OU862871.1, from coordinate 129,852,106 downwards.
CTATACTAGGGACTTATTTGGCGCCTGGCTGTCCATGAATATGCAACTATCGTTGGTAGACATTACATTACATTTCAGCCAAAATCCCAAATCACATGAAAACCCGCTGCAGTAATCTGGGAGGCAGAGAAAATATTCAAATCCAGTTTTTCGGAAAAAACATGCAAGGCATTGTACGTGAAAGTTGTGATCACAAGGTGATTAGAAGGTCTACAGGATTCTTTAGAGATGGGCTTTGAGCCTAAGTTATTGAAGTCCCCTGTCTCCTTGTGGGCCTCGGTCAATCATTTGACATTTAGGTTTCTGTGTAATCGTGTCTTTAGGTTCTTGACGCGGTCTTTTAGGTACGATTTGGCCAAAATACTCGTAGTTATACGTTTCTTAGAAAGCGATTGACACAAATTTGCAGTTTTCTTGTGACATCGACAGTCCTTTCCCAGGTACAACACCCAAACAAATAGAACCGACTTCAGGTTTGACCGGAACAGTCGCAGCTTGGTGTAAACCTGACTACTTCTCCTGGACTTTGACAGCACTAAACTACTTGCTTTCCCGATTCGGCTGCATTCATCTTATCCGATGCCGCCACCACCCGATACAGTGCTGCCAAGCTACCGAAAGTCTTGAACTCTTCCGAATTTTTCATTAGCAATGCATATGTACGAGTACTTAAAAAATGTAGGGATTATTCAGACTGGTTTCTTTGTTTTGGAGGCGTTTGTTCAAAAGTAAGGGACTAAGAACAGGACACTGCGCCATCGGAGTCATGCTCCGCAAGTGGAGAATCGAGTCCAACGATTTATGCAGAAGCTGCGGATATGAAGAAGACGTCGAATCAATCCAACACCTGTTGTGCCACTGCCCCGCCCTGCAAGAACGACGTTTATGTGCATTAGGATCAAGGTTCTTTGCAAGCATAGCAGAGGTAACAGACTTACAGTTAACGGACCTACTCAGATTCCTAAACAGTGCTAACTCGTTCACAAAATAGCAGGATAGTAGGATAGTTCCTTAGGTTGTCCCGGGAACCATATTGCTATTCGCACTGCATTGATAAGGTACTCATAATGGACCTTCAGGTCTACGAGTGAAAGTGATGAGGCCTATCTATCGCATACCCTTCGAAACCTAACCTAAGAGACTAAGAACTGATCCTTGATGAACTCCGATTTCAACTTCGAAAGGCTACGGCATCCCTTTGGACTTCTTACTGTTATGGTGTTGGTGGTTGGTTGGGTTTAGTGGTTGTATTAGGCAGAGAGCCCACGATATTCAAATAGTGTTGAAATGCACCATTTTCTTACCACAGTTCTCGTGACGGGTTTGTTAGATGAGTGTGGATGGGTGTCGACAGACCATGGCTGTTGCTCTGTGAAGTTAAAGTAGAGTAGAATGTGAGGGAATTTCTTCTCTGAAAGTTTGTCGAGGTTATCGAGAAAGGGTTTCCCTAGCGCATTGAGTCTTGTTATAGCAAGTGCCGGGCACTTGCAGAGGAAGTGTTCTAGGCTTTCCCTTTCATTTGTGTTTTTGCAGCTGTAGCAGTAGGGATTCAAAGGGATGCCAAGCTCTACCGCAATGTCTGGTCGGGTTCTTTTGCACTGTTCGCTTGTTTTCCTATGGTTGTATGTTGGCCAAATCTCTCTTGATATGGCGCAGCTAGCAAGGTTGTCCCATTTGTGTTTGGCTGAGAAGTAGTGTAGGTTAATTTCTCCTTTGACAGCACCTAATGGGAAGAGAACTTCTCCTGTGATTGAGCTGTCAAGAGCCAACCCCTGCCTGAGAAGCTCATCCGCCATTTCGTTCCCTTCAATGCCTCTGTTACTAGGGATCCATACGATGGTTAGAGAAGATAAGCCCCCCCGGCGGGCGAGCTCGGTTCTGCATTGTGCTACTAGCTTTGATGAGATCGTTGCGGAGATAAGAGCCTTGTTGTAGGAGAAAAATGAAACATTTCATTTGGGGGTGGTGTCGTTGTTGAGCGTACGACAGGGCTCGTAGATTGCGAGTATTTCAGTCTGAATGGTGTTGTAATCTACTACTTTTTGGCCTCTCATTGTATGACAGAAGCGGGAAGTGTCTAAAAAGTTGCATCTTTGCTTAATCTGTCAGATCTTTCAGGGAGTTTTGCTTCCTTCCTTTGCTTCTTTTGAACTCGTATCGTGTCTTACTGCCATATATAGGAATATGGAGCTTGGAAGAAAGTTAACATTTGTCTGTCCAACTATGTTGGTATGCAGACAGTGTTTCAAGCCCATGATTCCCGTGAAACCATTCCAAATTTAGGCACTGCCGCGGTTTTACATGCACGCATGCCTGCGGTGATTTTTTATTTCGTGGGATTTCTTTATAAAAATTCCTATTCGTCAGCAGTTTTTTTTTTTTAATAAATCTTCTCTCTCTCAAGACTCTTCTCGATCAATCAAAAAAAGAAAAAAAAAATTATGATATCACGTTTGAGCGTCAGCAAATCCCATCATTCCAGCTCAAGTACTTGCGAATTCATCACCGCAAATGCATTGTAAAGTTCAAGGTTGGCACAAACATTTAGCAGTTTATGTGTGATTTTTTCTGTTTTGTTGTCTTTAATTTAATGATTTTTTATTTTTTCATTTATTTATCATGAGCGTTAGGAACAATTATCGAACTCTCAAGTCGCGGATGCGCGTTTAGCTAAAGTATCTTTTTTTTGTAGAGAAAAATGACATCATTCCTCAGAGCGTTTTGTGTGAATAACACGTTTTTTAAATCTCCATCGGTATGTCATGTACCAGGTGACTATCTTTAATTTTTAATCTCCCATTCAACAATATTGTAATGCATGAGCAGCAACCAAATTGACTTTGAGAAAATATTCCAACGGACGTCGTACCCATAGAGAGAGAGAGTGTCAGAAATGAAACCAACGAAAAACAGTGAAAATACCAAAACGCAATCTGTAAATCGCATTTTAAATTTGAAACGTAACTAATGGCGGACAAAATGTTATCACACCTGTGTGGGTTGTAAGGTGAAAATGACAACAAAAAAAAAAAAAACAACAAAATTTGGTCGGAAGACGTTTAATTGCGACAAGTGCGACGTGAAACACTTAAAACCCTCGGTGCGATGTTTTGCTTTACGTGTCCGGAGGTAGTTATTATACACTCATGTATCTACAGACTTGTACATTTCACATGCCAAAGGTCTAGGGTGTGCTGGTGATAAATTTGTGGAAAAATTCACCCATTAGTGCTGAAAATTTGTTACGATACACGACACAGCGACTAATTGGTTTCAAGATGTGTGTAGGTAACACAATTGCAAGGTTAAAACAAACAGAGCTTTTCATTGAAATGTGATTTTAATTATAAGTCTGCGATAATAGATGGTTGACATTATAACTTTGGAATGCAATCTGTCAATGTTTCAGATATGACGGTTCTAGACAATTGCTTGCAATTGAGTTTCGCAGCAGAATGGGAAGAGAATAACAAGATCATTTCGGCACGTAGACCGAATTGTAGAACAACAGTTTATCTGTGCACTCATCACAAGCGAACGTGGCGTTAACAATAAGATGGAGATCACTTTGTCCCACCATTACAGCAATTACTTTGGAATTTAAGAAAAAAATTCAAAAAAACACTGCGTATTCCAAACAACTAATTTAAACTAACCTCACTACGATGACAGTGACAGCAGAGTGATTGGCAAGTTTTTGAAATTTCGAACTGTCGTCATGAATTTCAATTGACTTAACTGAGCTTTTGATGTGTCATTAAATGTCAGTTTAGAACAGAGGAAGATTTGACAAGGAATGCAACACACCTACAACAAGTTTGCCGATTTTAGCTGTCAGAGCAATATGAAAAACCCGAAATAAATTTACGGGCGACGAAAATTTCTCAATTGACAGAAGGATTTATTGACAATTTTCATAGACTTGGCTTTGACCGCGAAAAGTGATAAAATACTTATGTATCATAAATACCGATGGTGATCTAACAATACGTTCGTATGATTAATGAGGAATTATTTTTAATCCGAGAAAAGGTAATTGATTGGCTTGTGGCTTATGACAGAGAGGCTATCGGGTCATACATCTTCGAAAATGCTTTATAAAATTCTGACGTCATTTTCATTATTTTTCATTGAGAGATAGAATACAAGGTAGGAGGCGGAGAGGTTTAGAAGGTCGTTGCTACTATGACTAAGTTGCTGAAATCAACTCAGATCTTTCACTAATATCATCCTTTACCCCTTTTTTGTCTAACACGACGAAGTTCTTGTTTTTAAGCTCACTAATCCAAACTAACCAGCCAACCCAAACTTGATGTTTCTCATGACGATGGGGGAAGACGAAATCCTTATGAGCCAAAAGCAATACAATTTTTATGGTAATAGAGCTGGTGTAGCTATGCACTGCATCAAAATGTGATGAATTGTAAGAATTGTAAGATTTCACTAAAGAGGAAAAGAAATGGTGAAAGCATGCACCTTATCGGAACACGCTTCGGGTTTGAAATTCCTTTGACATCCTACCTCTGTGCAACATTTGACATTAAGCTTCTCCATAGCTTCAACGATTGAAGTGCCCGCTGCAGGACGATCCAAAACGGAAACCGCTTTGTTCATTACCTTGGTTTCATTGTGTTCTTTGATACGTTCCAGAGTTATCATAACGATTATCTTAGCGTTTGTGTGTTCTCGCACTCTGTTAATTTGCCTTTTTTTAAGAGCTTGAAGGTCACTGCTTTCTTCCACTCGACAGGGAAGCTTTCGGTGTCCCAGATTCTTACCTTACCTCCTGCTTTTTGTGTTTTAAATGCAGCTGATTATATCATACTTATGCCGCAAAATTTCCAGGCAGAAAAATACTCCCTCAGTCTTCTCATCTGATCCTTAGCCAAAATCAGCGGAAAGCCGTCTTCACCAGATGTCGACGTAAGCTCTGACTGTCTTTCAGCTCTTTGGTAAGTCAGCAAACAGTATTGCTTTTGCATTTACATATTTGCAGCTTCCTTGATTTCTTCAGGCAGACCGTTTACGTTGGGTACACTACGATGAACTTCCCGCATCTTCATCTGACACTAAGACCCAAGCACGCAGCTATCCTCTGCCTGTGCCCCTATAATTCAAGCTTTACGTTTTTTCCGCTCTTCTATCCGTCTCCAGCCATCTTGTCCTTTTTGCGATCTACGATAATATTCTCTGCTCCAGATAAAATAACATTTTTCACAGCGTTCCTGTGATCTTCTATATTCCCAGGGCACAGTTCTGCAGGGTATCTCTGTTCCCTGACCAAGGTAATTGCCCAATTGTTGGCTTACTATGAGATCCCTCAGTCTATCAATGTTATAGGTAAGTCCTCGAAGCATTTCTTTTCTCTTACATCAGGCGGCTGCAATACGAAGGCGGTAATGAGCTCCATAAAATGATCCCGGTGGCCGTAGCAACTGTGCGAGCTGCGTATGTTCGAGACCCATGCCCATCCATTAAACACCTTCCGTCGGGGAATAACAAACCTTCGAGAGGTAATTTGTCGTGAAGAAGTTTCTAAATTCTTCGTTCGGACTCGGTTATAAATTGCAGGTTTCTTTCATTCGTTGTAAAAATGTACCAGCCCAGGGAACCAGAGTATGTAACACAAGGAAGGACAACCATTTCGTCCCAGAGATGAAGTTTCTTATTTTCTGGATGTCGAGTTCGGCTAGATCGTTAAGATCATCGTATAAGTATCCCCGAGGGTTTTCCTTCTTAACTTCGCAAGGGCAGTACACGTACACAGTAAGTGCGTTGTAGTTTCCTCCTCCTCCTTGTCCTACAGCTTCTGCAGAAATCATTGGACCAGTCTAAGTGCATATCTGCCTATCAAGCAATGTCCGGTGAGGATCCCTATTAGTGAACCTAGGTTTTTCCAGTTTGTGGATAAAAGTCTCTCCGTCTTCTTTAAATCCAGGTTAGGACAGATTTGTTTTGACAAGAGACGAGTGCTGAAGTTATCCCACAGCGATTGATCGATTCGATAGGCGTATATGGTTCCCCCAGATTTTCGGGGAGATCTCGCCCTGCACCCTCTTGTGCCAGGTTATCCGCTCTGCAGTTGCTTGAAACGTCCCTGTATCCTGAGACCCACCCCAGGGTTACGTTGCATCTGTCTGCAATCTTGTTGAGAGATCTGCGGCATTGCTTTACCATCCTTGATCATATTGCCTGCGATTCCAAGACTTTAGTAGCTGCCTGACCATCTATGTATGTATAGTATGTACAAAAGCGCTACAATCTTTTGCGTTAATTGGAAGCCAAGCCACAGCTTCTTAGACTGTTGTAATTTCCGCTTGAAACACAGTACAGTGATCTGGCAGTCGCGTGGTAATGGCAAAGCCAGTTGCGTTGGAGAAAACTCCTGCCTCCGTACCACCCGCTGTCTTAGATCCGTCTGTGAATGTTTCTAGCACGGAATCGCTCAAAACTGTATCAGACTCCAAAGAGTTTTTGCTAGGAATCCGAGTTTTGTACTTGAAGTTAAAGTCAATATAGGGGACAACGTATTCCGTTTTACAAGGAATAATATGGTCGCCCTTGAAAATTTTAGAGTTCTCTGAGCCTTAATGCTGCTTGGACTGCCATTAGCTTTCCAAAGATATCAACAGGAAGCAGATGGAGCATTACCTTCAGTGCGACAGTGGGGGTTGTTCTCAAGGCACCCGATATGCAGATGCATGATCCCTCATGATATGTTTTCAAGCAAGCTACTGTTGGACTATGTTAAAAGACCAGAGTTGTCATAGCCTGTCGTCAGACTGTGGATAAATTAAAGGTTTTCAACTTCGCGTCAAAATCGAAAGAGAGCAAAAGCAGCCAATTAGTGCTTTGTAGCATTTTACAGATTGAGTGCTATTTAGGGCAACCAATTGTTTGTTTTTAATTTAATTAAATACAAACAGGAACCGCCAAATTCGGTTGTCAAAAATGTCAAATGGATCCAAATTGTTGTCACGAACTACGTACACAACTTGTGGGATTATCTTCATGAAAATCACGAAACCAAGAGTGAATCACAGAGAAATCATACATTTGACAAAGTTTAGATCTGTTTATTTACTCCAGCCCCTCGGCGAGATCAAAATCTATCACTCTTTCAGTTTTGGTGTTTGGAAAGTTTTAACATCAAAGGTAGACGAAGTTTTATGTTCTCATTTTCACTTCTACATCCATTGTGAGTTGTGAGTCACATTTCTGTCCTAGTATAGAGAATTCTGACACACGATTCACCACACAAATTGTCAAAATTCCAATCTATTCGCATGGAACGTCAGGAAATCTCGTTTTTGTCACCTGAATTCAATGAACCAAAACAAATGTATGCAAACTCATGAATGAACTGCATATTGTCGCATATAAATCAGACACGTTTTTGACCTTCCATCGAAATTTGCATATTAATTCTATTTTATCTCGATACATTTTGGTATCAATCACAATATCGGATACAAGCACTTGACACAAAGTCGAAATGGATTCATCAAATGATTGCGGAGCCCTAATTCCCAGTAACACCTCAGAGTGATAAATAAATTTAATTTTTTTTTTAATTTTATTGTCTAGTTGAAGTTTAAGACTGACCGTGTGGCGCGGAAAACGATATTTATGTGTCTTTCACTTTTGAATTATTGTTGCAGAATAAATCATCTCGCATCAAGTTCGAGGCCACACTCGAAAGTCTAATAAATTCAATTGTTTATTATTCTTAAGCGGCTCGGCCATAATGAATTAGTAATTTTGTTTTTATTTTAAATCCAGATTCAGAGATGATCAATTCTAAATTTAAACACCCGCTCACTTGGCTCAAAACCTCAGGCCGACGCGACGGTCAACGGGTGACCTCAGGCGGTAGAATTATTTAATTTTTTCCATTGAATGCTTGATTAGATAAATTTATTGAAATTGAAACTAATTAGGGTTTTTGTTGTCGCGTTGGTTTTTGTTTACCAATTTATATCTAATCTAAGTGTTTTCGTTGGAAAAAACTGTTTGGTAGGTAGATTCGGTCAGGGTTATTGTGGAATCGGAACGTGATTCAGATGTGTGTACCGTATCTATTCAGAGTTTGGTTTGAATGCAATACGCAGTAGGAAAGTACGTGTCTTAAAATGCTTAGATTTAATTCAAAGATAGAGAGACAAAGGAAATGAGGTAATCTGTCGCGTTTAATCTGTCAAGGTAACCGTTTTAGAGTATATTATGGCTGAATCTGTTCAAAATTAGTAGACTTTGCTGCGAAAATGTTGACTTGACCCCTTTTAAAGCTGCGAACATTAAACATGCTTCCACAGAAGGAAACATTTATTACAGCCCTTAACTCAACTCAATTCTATAATCAGGCATATTTGGTAAAATAACAAGTTGAACTGCCTTGTATAGGCCTTAACGCTTTTTTGCTCGTTGGAAGTATTCAATTGGATATATCGATTTGATTCATCTATTTCGTCATCCGTTTGACGTTTTAAGTAGAATTTTTGGGTTTCTCATCGAAACTTGGTGCTAGAATGCAAAGAATCGTTGTTTACCACAGACCTTGTTCACTGCGAAAAATCTTAGAGAAAAACCAGTATATGTGAGCATTATTTTATAGAGAACAAAGTCTGGTTTCGACATCCCTAGGTTCTAATGACGGTACAGTAACATCAACCTAGTCAGAAACAACAAAATACAACGATTAAGATGAGTGGGACATGTAGAATGGATAAAGTGAACGATGTGGCCCAAAGGATTTTTGAATTTACGCTTGAGTGATGGCGTTGTAGAGAAAGACCGCGACATAGGTAGCCTGCACAAGGGGTAAGGGACCTAAACCAACTTGAAGCTGGAAGCAGGTAGCCATTAAACTTGCTAGAGACGCTTATTGGTTCAGATCAACTCCACCACCACGCATGGACTGTAGATTGCATTTCGCCTGATATGATTCCATCTAGGCCTACTAATATGCATTTAAGCTGTTTATATCTTATCAGAGCTAGCTTGAAATGAGCGTGACTTTTGGCAACAGCCAACAAGCTTCTTTGCAGTCCTACCCCTTTGCAGATTATGAACCAGGGCTACTTACATATATCACAGAAGAATAATAATGATCTACATTGGCAGCTGAATGACTATAAAAGCAATTACTGCTATTCAACACAAGGAAGGGACCGGCCTTAGACCGAGAAAAAGCGAATAGTACAGTCAAACCTGTCGTTTGCAACCAACCATAAAACGATTTCACGAAAACTATCAATCGATTTCAAGGGACATCATGTTTTAGTCAAATTGAAACAAACAAGGTTTCTAGATTCCCTGAAGTTTAGAGGTCCAGAAGTCAAGGTTCTTTAAGGAGAAGAGACAGTCTAAAGATTCTGAGCTTCAGGGTTCTAGACGCCCAGAAGTCTGAAAGTCCAAAACTACAGAAGTCCATTTTTTGCCAAGAAGAAAAATACTAAGAAGTTCATCAACTTACAAGTGTAAGAAAAAGATAAGTAACCCACGCCGCACAGCAGTCCAACACACTTACCACTGAGCCACGGCGACCACTTCACAAGGTGACCTGATCACAAGGCTGCTAAGTTATAGTCGGAAATTGAGGCTTTAAGGCATCAAGTACTATTTACTTGACTTGACTGAAAAGAGTCTCTGCCGGAAACAGTCATACATTCCATTCTCTTAGGTCAGATGCACACTGTTTTCTGTTTGGCCCTAGCCACGAAGGTTCGATCAGTCTTTTTTGTCATTACGAACCTGGGAGCTGGGATCCAAAGATTCTCTTGGCTAAAGTATTACAGTCCGTTTGCTCGATGTAACCGAGCAAACGTTGTCGAGGTGCCTGGACTTCTTGGCCTATATCCTCATTTTAATCAGGCTTACAGTGTTCGTATTCACTAGAAGCCGTAGATTGTCGTTCGTCTCTCGTAGAGATGGCAGAGCAGTTTAATATTGACCTTAGGCATACCCATCGCTACATGTAAACTTAAAATTAAGCGAGTTACTCTCGAAAGGACAAATCTTAGGTGGATAGGTAGTGCAACGTTTCTACCGACAAAACAGATTTGGCCCAAGCTGGATCTGAAACGCTCTAACGATTTCATTTCCCTCAAGAGATTGCATATCAGCGCTACTATAGGTATTATCACTAGACACTGCCCAATAGGTAGTCATGCAAAGAGGCTTGGCGACTTTTCAAATTATTTCTACATAAGCTGCATGGACGAAGAAGAGGAGGAAAGCACCTACCCTGCTCTCTCCCATAGAAGAAAAACTCACCTACATAGGTGCCTTCTTCTACAGCGATCTAGGCGATCTAATTAACGCAGATATTAGAAGTCTCCTACGCTTGCTCAGAAGCACTAAATGGTTTAACGAATAGGTAAAGGAGAAGTCTCCAAGATTGATTGATTAGTATCACAACAGACCTATTATTCGTCTACGTAGTTGGTTTCAGTTGGCAGCCACTTCAACCTAACCTAACCTGCAGTGTTCGTGGTTAAATTTAGTTCTTCATTCGCCCGCGTCACGGTGACTAAATATTTGACGAACAATTTTTCTCTCGAAAGCATTAAATACAGTGAAATGTCCCTTAGGCGGACAGCGACGGTGCCAACATTTTTGTCCGCCCAAGAGAGTTGTCCGTCCAAGGGAAGAACAAATGCTTAATTTTTTTTAGGTTTGTTTAGAAAAATATGTACATTTAAGGGAGTTGTCCACCTAAGAGGGCTGTCCGCAATGGGAGATTTCACTGTTTATGTATGCTCGGCTTTCCTGCTGATCGTCCAGCATTAGGTCATAGAAAGCAGAACTGGTAGGATCAGAGTTTTGTAGAACATGCATTTTTCGTGTTCCGAGTTAAGGCCCAACCATAATGAACTTTAGTGGGATTAATCTTATGTCAAAACAGAACGAAAAGCCCACTCAATTCCTGTCAAACGTTTATGTTACCCAAATAGGCTTGAGCAAACTTAATTATCTGTCAAACTGTTTTCATTCACAAAGACATGTATTTTGTCCCACACTCGAAATTAAAATATTTAAAAAGTCGAATTCGCCAACTTCCACTGTCATCGTTATTTTTTAATTTATTTTTTTTTTTGTTTTTTTGTTTTTGTCTCAATTGTCAAATTTCCGTACGGAATATCCCATTTCATTGAGACATTCCGTACGCCCAGAAAAGTCAATGAAAACTTGACGAAACAGTGAATAATCCCATTATGGGTATGGCATACTATTTGTATGTAATGGGACATTTCATTAAGCTGGCGTAAGCTCATATAAGTCTATTATGGTTGGGCCTTTAGTAGTTTTGAACCCACTTGTGTCGCCAAACCGAAGTACCAGCGGTAAGTCTTCGTCGAATTTGTCAGTCAGAGAGGTGTTATCGAAAAGGCAGGGAGTTGGAAAACTATCTACGGACTCACTCTCATTCATGACTAACACCCATTTATTTTCGCTTCCTTTTTAACAGCAAAATGGATTTCTTGAATTCAACTCATTTACATTTTTATCAGTTTGACAGTTAACGCTTTATTTTTCAGACTGTCAGCCTTCAAGGTCATTGTTTCAAAAACACGTTTGGAAAGCAAATATTGTCTAACTGACAGCACAGGACAAATAGCTTGCTCTGATTCTAAAGAACCGTCTTTTCAACCATAAACCTGTTTAACGTCTGCTAACCTATTTCATTTGTTTATATTTTCCTACTCAAAACCGATTCAGAGGTTCAAGGCAGTTCAAAACCAAACACAAAAACAAAACTGGTTTCTTATTTCAAAAACATCATGTGAATATTCACATATCACGTTATGTTAAAATTTCACATACTTCTCTGCATTTAATAATTAATTGCTCATCAATCACGACGCATCAGTTGGCTATTTATATTCATAACTTAATGCTTTATCGATTTAATGGCTAATTGGATAATCAGATCAACCCCCATCGGGGACAATTAACTCCATTTGACATATCAAACAAACAGCTTTCGATTCGAATTACACGGCGATAAATTGCTTTTGCTTTATTATGACTACAAATCAGCACACGTGATTAATTTCCATTTATTAACAATGAATCTGTTCAATAAATAGTATCTAGGGTCTCGCGGTGCTATTTGACATCTGAATGGAACCCTTTTGAATAAAATTAAACGAAAGGTTGAGTAAACCAACCATTGGGTCTAGTCAGATCAGAGAGCCGTATGGGAGAGTCTCGAATGCCTTATTTGGAGGCGTTTACATTGCCTTTTGATGATTTGACAGATTTTAACTTCAAAGAGAAAGTTGGACGGGAATGTCGTATTTCCTCCATTTTTGACCGAGAAATTGAAAGTTTTAACTAAAATGTATGCCACCTAGACATATTTGCTTCACTTTCGCACATTTCCGAGCTTAATGGACTCCTCAGATTAGGAGGCTCTATAGACTACTCCGGTTCTCATTCGCGGAATCTTAAGCAAATCATCGCACATGGCCCTAGTGGAAATAGAGATCAAATCCTTTGATTTTCTTGTTAAACTTTAAATAAGGATTTGTGGTGGTTATTAGCAAGCAAATACTTGAGAAGCTATAAAGAATTGCGTGTCTCGGTCCTACAGGCGCTATGCGCACCTGCCCTACTTCAACCATAGAGGCTGTCATTGGACTCACACCCCTACATATCTTCACCAGGAAGACCGCTGCCCATTGTGCTATAAAGTTGCATCTAGAACATGAGAATAAATCATGTAATCTTGTGGTTGTCTGACATGTTCTGCACTATCCCCGACGTAATAACCAGGGAGTACAATTTTGGAAGACTATTTGAGGTAGAAATATTAGACCGTGCCGACTGGTCTAATGGAGAACACGTATCAGACCCGGAATATTTGGTATGGTGTACGGACGGATCAAAAATGGCCTCCGAAGTAGGTGCTGGCGTCTTTGTACTCAACACTAAAGTCTCGGTACCATTGGGGATGTGCCCCAGCGTGTTAGAGGCTAGAATCCATGCTATTGAGATCTGCGCCAGGATAAACCCAGAGGTATTGGGGGCGCAAAAATGCATATCCATTCAGATAGTCATCCCAGTTCGTGGAATCTATGCGAGTCAAGTTCTGCTACAATACACTACAATCACTTGCCAGACACAACAAGGTCAAGCTTGGTTGGGTGCCCTTAACTTTGACAGGAACAACAAGAGGAAGCTAGTGGGCTTCCTTACCGGCTATTATAGCCTTAGATATCTTAGTTGAAAAGAACAGAGCTACCTTTCTGTTTTAAAGAATTTGAACAACGGCATCACGAAAGTTAGGATCTTTTCGACTTGTGCGTTAAAAGTCCTTTGCGCGCCAAATATGTACAACTTGAGCGAGAGTTTAAGCCACACAAGATGGGTATTCTGTGGCTATATGAAGTAAGATGGCTGGGCACTGCAGAGTACCAATCGCCAACTAATCAATTTCTAAGGGAGCTCCCCAAATTTCAGAGGGAGCTCACTCCCTTCAGCAACTAGCTGGCTACGGGCATGTCTAGAAATCGAAATAATCAGAAGCTCTGCCCAGACAAAATGTGGACCACTGAAATGCTAAGGCAACTTGTTTTACTTTACTTCATCTAAAGTTCAGCTTACAGGAGCCTCAGCACTGGTGAGCAGTAGAGATACCGAAACTTGAAGGATAGCAACGCGTTAAAAGAAAGGAAGATGCAGCGAATAGATTTGACTGCAGTACCGTCTAGAGCACTACCAAGGTGCTAACAGGTACACGTAGCACCGAACAACACCCGGATAAGAGTCTTCTATACAGTTCCCTTCATGTTCCAGTTGAGAATAAGGGTTTATTCAGACACTTCCTTCAAACCATCAAATTTGAAACATTTATTTGATCACACCAGATTCAGAATAGACCCATAGGATAATTTTCATTCATGCTATCCAGTGTGTTCTGAAGAGCACTAAAATCGCGCTCTAAATAATGATTACTTGTATCTGCATGCATTGGTGTGTTTCATTTGTAAAAAAAAATGCCACATGACATAAATTTACGCATATAAATGTATTTCATAAATACTACTCGCAATTCAAAGTATGTACTTAAAAATTATTCAACCGAGCATCTATTTATAAGCATCTGAAGTTTATGTCATAAATGTCAAGTAAAGTGTCAACTCAACTCAAGACAACCCGATGACCATGTGACATTTAAAAAAATTGTCAACAACAAAGTAAACACAACATCATTTTGACATGGGTACCTACATATGTATGTAAGTGGAAATTTTCAAGTAAATTCAAGTTAAGTTCCAAAAATGCAATCACTCTTTCGTTATATCATAATTTGAAATCACAAAGAAGTCGAAAGTTAATTATGTGTACATATGTTTTTCAGCAGACGCCATTTTGGTTTGTTCAAATAAAACGATGACAAGTTGAAAATAAAGAAAGTCATAGCTGTTGCCGGATGTTCTACAAAAAGCTTTATAAAAACCTCGAAACAAGAAAAGTTGAGGGGCAAATCTACCAAATTGCAAAGCAGAGAAGTGTGAATGACCAATTATGTGCAGCCTTCCAAACACATACACACATGCATATGCATACGTAAATCTGACGTAATACTCACTACCATGCCCTTTTCTTTCAGCTTACAGTTCTTACAAAAAAAAGATTGCGATGTAACGGGAACATATCAAAAAGATGGCGCACACGTTGTGCAGAAAGTGCCAAACATAGAGGTAGAACTCAGGATCACAGGTCGGCCAAAGGCGTCTTAGCTTAGTAGCATTAAACATGACATTGGGAAAAGCCAATTAGAGGAGCAGACAATCCTGGATCGAATAACTTGAAGGCTTCGATTCAGCATTGGAGGCTAGAATGTGGGAGATCCGATCCCAGACAATCTTGAAAAAAGCCAAAAATACTAAAACTTGACTGTGCAGCTGTGATGATATGGAACTTTTTTTTTTATGAAATATAGGCGCATGTGGTCGCCGTGGCTCAATGGTAAGTGCCACGGAGAAGTAAACTTCTACCTGACACAGTTCCTATCGGAGGATAGATGCTTCCGGGAGCACTGCTAAAAACAGGCTTCAAAAACGGGCACTTAGATGACCCATACTGCCGTAAAATACAAAACGGAAAAAAATGTATTGATGGTCACGGCTAGAAACATTTTAGAAAATTAAACTCATCACAAGCATGATGCATCAACTGTGCCTGGAGGAACGGACAGAGAGAAGTGAGGAGTCTACAAGCCTTACAAGCTAAGGAACCGGAGGGACCAAGGTTAATTGCACAAAAACCCTAAAGCGGCTGAAAACCTCCCCCATGACGAAATGCCTAACCGTGATACAGTGGAGATAAGGTGTTGGAGACAGAGGTGGTTGTAGTTAGGGTTAAAGTCCCACACTCCGGCTTTCGAAGCTTTCCACTTTTCTTGTTTACAAAAAAAGAAGAACAGATCAATGTAAAGTGCGGTGGACTGTTAAGTGATGTGTCCTGTACTTGGTCCCGCCATCAGACTCAGATGCTCTCAGGCCTCGTCTTTTTGATGATGCGATTGTTTGGCTTCTTAACGAGTACATCCTGCCACTTTGCGCGTTGAGAGGTTTGTCCAGTGATTTTGAAAATTCCTTGGTTGTTGTTTAAATTTTTATTAGTGCGACTCCCACTCCCTTCTTACTCCGGAACTCAAATGAGGAGAACCTGTTTGACTTTACATTCACTGATCAGATGTGATGGGATGTTGGATTTCTGATGAATTTGTTTAATGCTGCTCGACTATCCGAAAAGATTTTTATTTTTCCTGACTTATGCGTGGTGTTCACATCCAGATGATCGGGTGATCGTGCCCTATATTTGAGAACCTTAAGACATATGGCTAAGTGCACTGTGTAGCAACCGTCAGTTTCTAAAGCTTCGTTCAGAGGATTGTAAGATCTTACAATATTGTCAGGTCCTCCAATGTGCTGACAATAAGCTGCCAATGAGCTGACAATGACAAATTACCTTCAAGTTGTAAGACATTTGGGACACATTTTTTCATTGGAAGACCTGACAATCATCTGACCATAGCTTAAGCGTGAGCATTAATGAGTACCTGTCAGTGCCTGTTTTAGCTGACATATAGGTACACACGCAAACTTTTCCACCACCAGACTATCAATAATGTGATCAAAATCCTAAAGATTTTATCCATTTCAATTCCATAATCAAAAAACTTCATTCACCATGTTAGTCTCAGTGGCCTTGTCACACGAAAAGTATGACCGAGAGGTCACCAGTTTGATCTGTCAAAAGTGACAGTGTGTCACCTAGTGACTCGGATTGCAATACCACAAAGTCTTTGAAGGTAATGTCATGACTGTTGCCGTTCCGCAAGAACAATTTTAAGAGTTAGGACACCAAGTGAACAAGAAGAAAACCACCCGACACATTGCAGATGACCTCAGACGTCTAGAACGTTCGTTGCACTTAGTCATTTCCTTCATCTAGTCAAGTAAACATCTAACTCATTTCCTCACCTATTGTCTTATCGCTTACTTCTGTGCACCAAATCAGATAACTTCCAGACGGTTATCTTGGGTACCCCCTACTGCCTGCTGCCTCTCCATCGATTATGGTGCGATTAACTTATCTTTGGTAACATGTACTCAATTAGTCAACTACTGACGACAACCTTTCTCCACCTTCATCGCACACAATTAGTCAACATTTTCGACTTAATTACCCAACCCTTCGCAATCGACAGTCGAAATAAGATTACAATTAGGGAAATCCATAAAAACCGCTTAAGTTCGTCGACAAATGAGACAACATTTCGCGGTGCAAGACTCTCGCAATCGCATTACCAGATTGTCAATCCGTTAAAACCGAAATTAGTCAATTAAGCTCAAGACCCATTCGGTCACATGAACACACGGAGCGGTTTCCCAACTCTTCCACCGGATAAGCATCTCTCGCCAAAAAGTTGCATGCACAACCCATTCTCAGCTGATTGACGAGCAGACACTCGTATTCAGTGGCCATGCATATGCAATGCGATTCAACTTAAAAAAAAAAAAAAATGCATAATGTATCTATGTATCTATGAGTCTGTTTGCAAGTACCTGGTAGGTGCATATTGTCAC
The DNA here is from genome assembly GCA_917880715.2 of Matsumyia berberina. Lineage (NCBI taxonomy): Eukaryota > Metazoa > Arthropoda > Insecta > Diptera > Syrphidae > Matsumyia > Matsumyia berberina. The sequence goes on along the minus strand of OU862871.1, from coordinate 129,835,001 downwards.
CAGTGGCTTCCCACCACTCGGCTTCATTCTGAAATTTGGATTTTTCTTTCCTTTCTTTTGACGGCACGAAGAGTTTCTCCACTCCTCCACTCCTCGGTGGTTATGGCAGCGCCTCAAGAAGGCTATTCAAACACTGGTAAGCACTCGTTTCTTTTTACTGTGCACTATCGAGCGCGAGTGTAAATCAAGTGTGAAGCATGAGAAACTGTAGCACTTGCGTAAGACAATACAAGAAACGAAACGAGACGAGATGGAAAAGAAAAAATCTAATTACATGACGCCTGCTCCTAGAATCTAATGACTTGAATGCGCGAGAGATTATATAATTCCGACGAGCTGTGCACTTGCAGATGCAGAAACGCGATGGAAACAATACTACGTAGCTGGGGAAAACTTTAATTGCACACTTCTCCTGCTGGGCTCGGCTCAACTCAGTGAGTTTAATGGATAAATCGCCAAAACACGGCGGTAATTGCACTCGTATACTCGTATCGTATCGTATCTAGCGGTATAACACCAGCACACGGAATACAAAACCGATGCCGGAGAAACGATTGATCGGCTGCGCGATGGATGGATGATGGAACTTTCACTGACGCGACCACAAAATCAATTAAAAATCATTTTGTGTATACGCTGAGCCCCTGCGCGCTCACGGCGCCGATGTCTCCCCGGGTTCACAGGGAATTGGAAAACGTACGAGTATTCTTCGCGGACAAGTCTTCTCTTTCTCCAGTCTTTTTTGCGCGTGGTAAAAGTAGACAGCACAGCACACACACACAGGCAAACAACCTTGGCCAACTGAAGCGGAGGCACCCCACAACACGACACACTGTATCCCTGTATCTCTGTATCTCCGACACAACAACTTCGCGGTGGACGGGGGAAGGGCTGTACTTCACAAGCTTTCTACGACGACGGAAAAAGCAAACGGGTAAAAAAAAAAAATCCAGCGAAACACAGAAAAATCACACGCAAGTACAAGACTGTTCACCTGTCTTCGAGAAGCCCACCTGTACGACTGGCATTTACCACGTTCGAATCGACGCCATCAGTGCACGACTCGATCGCGCGAGGTGGAAGAATCAAAAGCTTTCTTCTCTGGCCCCGGCCTCGGTGTATCTCTCACTCTCTTCAGATACGAGTAGCTGACGTCACGTATCCAAACAACAATTCATAAAACTCTTTTTTCTTTGCCACAACAACAACAGGTGTAACCGAGGAGGATATTCCCGGCCTAACCTGTCACAGGTACGGGTATCGGAAAGTATTTTGTTGTGGAAAATTCTTTTGTGTGTCCCGAGCGCAGCAACGTAAACAAGTCTTATTCGCAGGTTTATCTCTGGAACTGACACATATCAGGGTGCTGGCATGGAAGAGGGTGTGATGATTTAATTTATCTATTGTTGTCGCTGCCGAAGTGGAGATAGCACAATCGGCATTCGGGGAGAGGAGGAGGTGAAAGAAACTTCATCTTTTACTGAGATACGAGCGAAGCTTAAAAGTGAGAGACAGAGACAAAGAGAGGGAAAGAGCCAGATTAGAACTAGAAACTCTGTTTGGCTACAGATGGAAGCTGTATCTCCAGTTTTTTCTTCACCTCTGTTTGAGCAGCAGCAATAGATAGAAATATGTGCTCTGAGTCATAAAATCCAGTATCTACGTCTTTGAATTAAGCGAGAGTTTTTCAAAAAAAAAAAAAAGTTGAACGAAAAATGTATCTATTCCAGTTTTTTGTAGACACAGCTAATGAAACAACAACTCATGTGGTTCCTGGAAATTACCTTTTTCATTCTCAAAAGCAAACTTTAATTTCTTGAAATAGAACTGAGAGTGGAGATGGTACACCTACTACCCATGGATGACATCAGTTAAAGGAGAAGAAAAAGATTGGAATTCCACGATAAGATGGCGACCTGATTAAGTTTGTTTTTTGGGGGGAAGTAGCACTGCTCTACGGGATGCGGTTTCTCTTTGAGTTTCGATCTGCGCTTGAAGGTGATTTATCGCCAAATTGAGGTAGGAAAAGTGTTTTTTTTTTTTGCGTTTTAAAGAGACGAAACAGGTCATTTGAAAGTAAATTGTCCTAGAAAATAGAGTGATACATTGATTTTGACAAATTATCTCTGGTAGTTCCCCAACCTGAATGGTGTAAATGTGGTGCCGAATATGCTCAACGTCTTTGATGTCGAACTATACGAGTTCTTTAGGTGGTGACCCCCAGAATGTAATGTAAGTGCTTTTCACCGAAAAATCAGCGAATCCACCGTATATGGACATTTGCAAAATATTCGAAGTTCAGGCATATAAGCAGCGGTTAGTCCGGCTCAACATCCTTGGAGTTCACATTAAGAACCTGAACCAGGTTGGTGATTGTGCCGTCAGGACAGCTGCTCGGCCACGTAACAAAGCCACGATTTAAGAAGTAATAAAAAGCCTCGAAGATGAAGGAGTTCACTGTTGACGACCTTTGCAAACGAAATGTTCACAACGATCTTTTAATCTGCACGTTGAATATTAAGGCCTTTATCAGGCAGCTGAACAATTGGCGGAAGCTCTAGACTGTAGCCAAGCAGATACCACCGCCTTCCAAGGGTTGTGATGGGTAGGCCAGGCAAAAAGAGAATGACGACGATTGTCATCGACAACAAAAGCAGCGCTTAGTCGGAAGTGGATTCATCTTTGGAGGCAGATTTAGGCCACAAGTCTTAAATTCGCCAACGTAAGCCAAAATAACCTTATATACACACACCCTCCATGGAGGATAAAGATGGCGACACTAGAGACATCTTCTACATATGTATGTATGAGCTCTTAGACCAAACCTAGGAGCAAAGCTACATATGACATTAAAATTGTTCTTGGCGATTCTAACGCTAGAAAGAGATGGCATTTGTAGTAGCGCTTTCGGTAAGTGCACGATACCACGTCCAATAACTTACGTCCAATAAAGCTACTGAAGCTGACGGTTTAGCTGGCGGTTTAGCTGACGAGCTCGTTAAAGCAGAGGGAAGCTACTTGGTTTGGAACATGCATCAACTCATTTGTGAAATATGGTCAGATGAGAGCTTGCTAGGTGAAAGGAACTGCAGCATAGTTTGCCCGATTATCAAGAAAAAAAAACCCTTTTGACTTCCCCAACTATAGAGGTATTAGTCTCCTCAATATTACCTACAAAATCTTTTCTCCTGTACTGTGTGAACGCCTAACAACGCCTTTGTTCATATCGTTGTTGCCTTAGAGCAGAAAAGTCCATCACCAAGCAAATATCATCCATGTCAAGGTTAGGTTACGTTAGGTGAATGGGTGCCTTGTGACATTCGTCACTGCTCACTTAGGCCAGCAAAGCGACCATTGTGTCCATAATCTAGTTCTACTCCAGGAACCTGTAAAGAGGAGGTGAGCCGCTGACCTCGATGTCACGCAAGTCTTCCACTTCTTCCATGAAGAAGTAACTATCAAGAGTCCTGATTCTTCTAACGGCGAGGGCAGGACATTCACACAGCAGGTGATGCGCAGATTCGATTTCTTCCTCGTCCCTGCAACTTTTGCAATAGTCGTTGTGATGTTTACCGTGGCGCACCGCATGAATACCAATGGCGCAGTGTCAGAGATCTCTTTTTACTTTAACTCGTCCATTCTAGTTTCTAGCTGTTGCGCATGTGTCTAGTTGGATCCAATGTGTATTGGCTCGACGTATGGCCTCGTCTTCAACGAGCTTATAAAAATCTTCGCAAAGGGTAGAGCCTGTGTCAGTCAGCCCTTTCGTTATCTGGGATATCCATATGCCCTGGTACCCAACATAGGGTCACCGTATTGGCTCTCGATATCTCATCTAGATTTTTTGCAGATTCCTATAAGCCTCGATCTAGCTATCGCGGACTCCAGAACCTTAGCGGTTGCCTGGTTGTCGATATAGATAAATGTCCTTGCGGTGATACCTCTCTCGCGAAAAGTTTTCGAGGCCTCGATGATAGCTGTGATTTTGGCCTAAAAGACACTGCAGTCGTCGTTTATTCTAAAGGATTGGTTTATTCCTAGGCCATTGCAGTAGACCACGGCATCTGTACTAATGTCCATCTTAAAACCATCGATGTAGAAATTCAGTTCCTTTTTATTGGTAACTTTGTGGTCGCCGTGGCTTAGTGGTTAGTGCGTTGGACTGCTGACCAAGCGGCCAGGAACAGCGAACATTTTTCGCGGGACCACCACTTTTCGGGGAATGACAAGCCTCCGGGAGTATAATCTGTCATGAAAGAACTTCTCAATTCGCCGTTCGGAGTCGGCAATAAATTGTAGGTCCCTTCCATTCGTGCAAACAATACAACACGCGCAACATGAATGGTTGCGAGAAGCTAGGCCTTGGCTCATTCCGAGCTGTCGCGCCAGCTCGGATTTTATAATTTTTTTTTTTGTGGTTCCTCCAGTCATCTCTGTCAGGAATTCTGATACTGAATCTCCTGCCAAATGCCAGAGCCTGGATCATATGATGCGTTTCTGTCGATCTGTCGGCATTCTACCACCGATACGAAGGCGTAACCGTAGGGAGCTGGTGTCCACTATCATCCTTCTCTCAGTCTCAAAGCGGTTTTAGCTGCCATGTAGCTACAGTACAGTGGAACGAAACTTAGTATGGTTTCCATTGCCACTGGCATCCCTGTCAAACTCGTCCGATTGTGAAAGAAGACGATTATGCACGCTACTGGGTAAGAACCTCGTGTCAAAAAAGGATCTGTCAACAAAAAAGGACACCCAACACCTTGGAGAGAAAGTCACTAGTCCTTGGTGCAAAATCTACGTTAGCATGAAGGCAAATAAATGGAAAGCCAAAGTTTGAGCAGTAAATCGAGATATCTTCGTCTTAAAAAGGGAAGCAGATTTATGCGGGAAAGTAGGGAAGAGTCGATGGCGTAAGATCGGGAGGTATGGAGAGTCCAATTAAGCACCTTAAACCAGCGACCCTCATAGTGGACAAGCGGGTCATTAAAAATGATAATGATGATGAAGAGTAGATAATGAAAGTGGATGATCTCTGTGAAACCTAGAAATGGGTCGCTAGTCACTGGATAGCAGGAAACATTGGAATTCGGCCTAAACTATAGCCAGACGAGCTTCTTATCAGGAAGCCAGATCTGTAATTAATTTCATCCATCCCGCACTGCGCCCTTATTCTCCATTCAACTTGCCACCTGAAGCACGAATATTGAGAAACAAAAATTAAAAAGGTTCGCTACCCCTGACCACTACGCGTAATAAATCAATAAATCGCCCAGAGTTACATAAAGCCAATTCTTTGTACACAATTAGGTGCACACAAAAAAGAGAAAACCACCGAAATAGATAGCCAGCACTTTACCAGCTCCACCAGTGCCCATTCATCCGAATTCACTGCTAAAAAAAAACACAGAAACTGACGCCAATTAACGGTATTTCAAGTGGCACAGACGTTACAGAAGATGCTCATACTGTGATCGCGCACAGACACACCAAAAAGACCCATTGTTCCGCCAACGAATACGGATTCTTTCCCCCGAAAAAAAAAAACAACAACCGAGAGAAACTTCCAAAGATCGACACCTTACCGCTTCATCAAACTTGACGCTGTGAGACAGGCCCATAGCAAAGATACTCTTCACGTCTTCCGCTGCTGCATTGGCGGCCAACCTTACATCGTTGAAGCAGTCTGTCAGTCATTCGGATGTCAGTTACACTGCATCGCGGGTTAATTATAACTTTTTTGTCGTGGAGGAAGTCAACGTACTCCAAACAAGATTCTCCATACAAGCCATTGACAGAGCTTTTCCGGTCGAAGGAAAAAAAAAGGAGATACATACTTGTACGAGTGTATTGTGAAAGTATTTATCGCCGGGTGACATAATTAACACCACCAAACGCGATAGATACGAAAGGTACATACCCCTTCTCGCCTTCTTAACCATATTTGGTAAGTGAACCAAAGATGGCGCTCGAGTGTGGAGAAAAGTAACTTTTATACCTCTTTCGGTTCGATTATTTCAATTAACAGTTCCGTAAATCAATGTTAGGTAATTAATAATGCGATAACTCCACGGAGAAGATCACTGAACTCGATCGACTCAGCAAGATCGTGAGTGATCTTCAACATCGCCTTTCCAGTTTGACGCTTTTAATGACAAAATTTCATGTTTGCTTGGCCTCTTTTCTGGGAGCACCACACTCTTCTGATTTATAATTCCCGTCCGAAAAATATTTGATCACCACCACGTGATCGGATCGGAAAGAGAAAAGGGACAGTGGTGCCGATGCCGATGCCCAGCCCAGAACTAATCTTTTCTTCGAAGGCCTTCTTTCGAGATGAAAGTCAGAGATGTGTGTTTTCTCCTCATCTGTTTGTCTCCCTTTCTGTGTACCTCATTCTTCTTCTTCATATTTTTTTTTTTTTAGTTGCAGGTTGCAATTTGCATCTATTTACAAGCATAACGTTTTCTATGATCATTAATCTGGCGCTCGACCTAGATACACACTACAGTTGTTGGATTCTTTTTTCTTTTGCAGACGCACTCATGTGGTAAGAAATCTGTAACAGATCTCAATTGGATGAGAGATGGTGAACCCAACAACGCGTCCAGCGATGATGAGCTGATGATTTGCAGAAAGTAAACTCGAATTGGCTACGACAACGACGGCATTATGAATCAGATGTTGATTTGTATCTTTTGCATAATTCATAGGATTTTTCGTGGACCGACTGTGAAAACATATTTGGTAGGTCGTTGATCTCGATCCGGTTGGTCGACCGACTGCGGTGGCATTTTTCTGAGAGATGATTTGGAAATTTCAAAAATTCATTACCAGCATTAGTATGCAAAGCGAGGAATCTATTTCATAACGCGACGCTTAGGCCGTCTTTCCAAGCAAAAGATATCGAGTTGAATGCGTCGAACTGAAGACGGGTTTCCTCCACCCCTCTTCTTTACCCATTGGGCCATTAGGAAGCGAGAATAATTGATGTAAGTCTAAGTGATGGTACTAACTTGAGTTTTGAATGGCATTCGGTCTATTGGATATGCACTATGAATAAGAAAAAAATGCCTAATGGGTAGGGTCGTTGGATGCGGGCAAAAGATCAAATTTAATCGTAAAAGAATGTTAATTACCGCACGAGGAGAAGAAGTGTTAATTCCGAACCGGATTTGGGACACCAAGCTGGTGGGTTTTTGGAAGTGTGAAGTTCTTACGCTAAGGAGAAGTAAATATGCAAAAATATTTAAATTTAAAGTTGTTCCAAGTGGTTGAGTCGTTGTAGGTTTGGGGATAAGTCCGGGAATGACCATATCATTTTTTTTACAGAGCTACGATCGTATAATTTGATGTCGTCGTCAATGGGATGAGGACCAATCGAAGGTGGTGTTTACTAGTCGCGAAAACACTGATTGAAACATCGATTGGACTAATTCTATACCTTTGGCTGGGACGTTTCTAGGTCGTAAACACCTTCTTTACTAATGGTACTAGACCGCACATTTGTGTCTTTTTCGCAGTCTTGTGGAGCAGTCTTTTCATCAACGACAGTTACATTTCCTCTGGCTAGATCTTAGTGACGTCACAGATTCGAAGTTTTCCGCAATACCATACACGGCACCATGGAAGGTAGTTCTCCTTAGTTCTTGTGCTGCATGTCTTCTACCGGATATCAACGGTCATGCATGTTTCTCTACCTGATATTATTGACTTACTCTCTCTTACATTGCCCATATAAAACATCTGAATCCTTCTCGTCTCGCTCCGCTATAAATTCAGACAACGACACCAGCGCTGAGATCAAATGAAGAATAACTCTTGCCAATCGCTGATTCTTTGGGCTTGGAAGGCAATTGCGTAGCAAAGCCCTCTCCCAAACGACTAAGGTGTCCCTGTATACGACTTTAATCGTTCCAGTCCTGCTCTACCGCGCAGACTATGTCAAAAACTGGATGAGGTTGCTCTTGGCTTTTTCGAGAGAAAAATTCTTCGGGTGATTTTCAGTCCCGTCTGCATGGACGGTGAGTGGAGGAGGAGATACAACGACGAACTGTACGGGCTGTACAGCGACATTAGCTTAACCTGAAGAGTGAAGTTCCAACGACTGAGGTGGCTGGGTTATGTAGGGAGGATGGACACCAATGCTACGACCCGGAAAATCTTCGAATCCACACCCGAGTGACGGCGCAGTAGAGGAAGACCGCGACTCAGGTGGCGCAGGCAAGTGGAAGGGGATCTTAACCAATTTGGCGTGAAAAACTGAAGGCAGCTGTATAAAGATCGAGCTGGCTCGAGACGCTTGTTGGTTGAGGCCCAGGTCCACCCCGAATTGTAGCGCCGCCTTAAGCAACTAAATAACTTTAGAAAGTTGAAAGACTAGGATGTCGAACAACCTGTGATCTGCTGCTACATAATAGAGCACCTGACAGTTGGTTTTCAGCCCAGATAGGCAACGTTCAGTGGATGCTTTTAACAAGCATTTACAGCAGCAGCTTAAAAGACATCGGAAAGGAAGAATGATAGGCTGAGGAGAAAATCTCCTTCCGTAGTACCTGAGGCTTTGACTGTCAAAAGCACTTCCAAGTACTTGTTACTTAGAATTAATGAATTAATGAAAAATTCATTGAATTTCTCTTCATTTCGAAACCTTCACCCTACAGCCTGTCAATTTTACTGGCAAACAAAGGACCATGCACAATTGCACTAATATGTCGTCCCAATCATCTATAAATATCATTTCTAGCCTAATTGATAAGATGCTTGGATTTATTGCCAAGTCAGCATCGACTATTTCTCATAGAATTGCCACTGATTCAGTCGTACATGTGAATATTTCGAGTGAATTACAAAGTTCGAATGCAACCGAAATGAGTGATGAACAAAGATCCCGCAATCGTATTACTAACAGAATTAGGGAAGATGCAAGCCGTCCTTAAAGTAATAAGTGAAAATAACTCTACGGAGCACTAGAAGGGGCTAAAAAGTTGTTTTGGAAACGAATGTCCGAGTGGGTATTTCTGAGGGACAAAGTTCAAAAACATTTAAGAGTCTTGGTACCTTTGCAAGCTTTAGCTTTAAATTAAAAAGAACAAAACAGTTAAATTTTTGAAAATTCAAGAAAAATCCTTAAATGTTGTGTTGAAAATTAAATTCAAATTAGTCGATTAGTTGGTTGCTTTATTCAAAGACTCTCTAACATTTTGGCGAACTCTTGATCTACATGAATCAAGAATGAGTTGAAGCACTAGATGGAGTCATATGTATATACCAGGAGAAGACCCCTAAATGCTTAAATTTCAATCGTCACAGTAGTCCTTATTGGAGATTAGCAGCCGAAAATGAGTTAGATGGAGTCTAAGTTGGAAAATGCATTCAATTCACCAGTATTGAACATCTTAAAGAGACTGAAGAGGGATAGGGTTAATATGGTCGATGCAAACGATGGAGTGATCCTGGTTTCATAAAAGATCCTCTTCCTAATAAGTGAAATCATGGAAGCTGCCCTAAAATTCTTAGTACTTTGACCCTTAAGTGCGGATTCGATGTCAACCTGAACAAAACCGAGCTGATGTTGTTCAGTAGAAACCAAAATACCGGGCTTTATCCTCACACGTCTAAACGGTCAACCTCTCTTAATCTCCGCCAACATTGAATTATTTTCTGTCATCCTAAAGCTAAACTGGAAACTAGATATAGAACAACTTATCCGAAGTCTACCCCTTTCCTGATTAGGGCAGCTTCTTCCAGGCGGAGTTCCTTGCAATTAGAGAAACCTGCCAACTACTTCAAAACGATCCAACACCCAAACATATCATTGCTACCGTAGTCGATAGAAAAGCGGTAAGCGGTAAGTGGCCTCTATATCGATCAAGCTAGTTGAACAATTCCGTAATGAAGTGGAGTACCTAGGTGGCCGGTTCACAGTCACGTTTCTTTTGATCCCAAGAGAGGGACATTGCTGAAAACAAATGCGCCTATGAACTGAACAGGCAAGATTTAGCCCTGGAGCACTACTTCACACTTCCTGTCGCTAGCCAAGCCCAAATGGAGTAGGACGAAAAACTGAATAATATCAAAACCTATGTTGCTAACCTACAACCAGAGCAAGACTAAAAGGCTCCTTAATAGCATCCGTCCAGATACCGCTAGAATTACAGCGATAAATGCAGGTCTCTGGCCAATAATAAAACATGCAGCGAATATTAGTATTCTCATAATGCACACATTATTAGTTGTAAGAACGTTTACGAGAAAGAAATCCTCTACAAATGTCCTGGGTAGCCTTCGACAACACGGATTAGGCAAACCGCTTTTGAACAACCTTTACGAAATTTGGATGAGAGAAATGGGAAACTGCTGCTCTTCCTTCACTCCACGGTATAGATCTGAAGACTTCTGATGATACTTACTCCCACAAACACTCATATCAGGCCACTTGAGCTGAGAAATTAAAACGACGCCTTAGCGCTGACTAGATTCTTTGAACATTGAGGTTAAGGTCAATGTTCAAAGAACCTATCCTCCAGAAGTCAAGAACTTTGTTTAAAGAAGCAAAAATCTTATCGGAACTACTTAAACTTACGAACTTAGACGGCACAAAGAAGATTTAATCAATCAAGAGGATAAGGAAGATTTCATCATTCGGATAAAATCACCATAATATCGAGGAGACTTTATCATGTCGAAGGAGAATTTGACACAGATCGTTCAAGCCCAGACAAAGGCAAGTGCATTCAAAAAGGGACAAGGATAGAAGAAATGTAGCTTCGATAGCTATGTGGCAAACCTGGTTAGGTGAAGGGCAGATTGACATACAAGTTGATCCCGATCGTCGTGGTCTAGTCACACAACTAAGACCGTACGCAGATTATGTCTGTGCATGGCGACTTTTGCAAACGCCTACACCTACATATTTGGGCACAATAGCTTACTTTTCTGCCCAGATTGTCCAGACCAGGAGAAGAACGCAGTATTTTATCGTAAAGGCTTCACATAACTGAGAACTACCATTCCCAGTGGCACTCTTAACAAAGTGCAAAACGAACTACGATTGGAAAAAATAAAAAAATGGCGCGCAGGAAGGAAAAATTTATTAAGCAGCCTCGTGAGGTTTTTACGAAGTGTCACATGTTTTGAAGCAAAGTAGCTGTAGCTGCTACGCCTGAAGTTTTCATTATGAAAAAATGTTGAACGACTGTAGGAAACTATCAACTGGATGCAGAGTTGGTTTTGGTTGATTTAAGTCCCACACTCAGGCTTTCTATACCTTCTTACAAAAGAAAACTTTTCAACCTAACCTCTTACATGAACCGGGAACGCTTAAACCTTCTAAATATGCTTCCGAGTCTCAAACAAAGGAACCTTTGAATAAAGTGTCCGCTTATCCGGTGTCCGGTCAAAGTTGGCAGAGTTAAACACTAAACCACCTCCTAAGACCTTTCTACGAATTGAAAAAGGGATCTGACATCTATAAAAACCATCTTATAATCCCTCAAGCTCCTAAAACCAAGAGTTGCTGGTGGTAAATTCCATTATTGACGGTTCGCATGCTTTCCACGTAGAAGAAAAACCTCTAAAACAACCGTTTTCCGAGTTATCTGCTGCCACAATCTTGGAATGTTTAACCAAACTTGTAGCATGACACCAAAGTACATCTCCGACCACTCAAATGAGGATACCTTCACTGTTTAATGGCAATAAAATTGTGTTCCAAGCACTCGAGGTTGTTTGTTGGAACAACTTCCACTTGATTCATCTCCACCCAGCACTCCGGCACCGGCTATCTACGTCAAATTCTAAAAATACCATGAAAAATCAGTCATCACCGGCTCGTGCAAATAATTATAAATGCAACAGACAAACACCAGGTAATTAACGTTTCCCCATTCGGGTAAACATGCCGGCCGGGCTCTTATCTTATCGCAGCCTTATCGCCGTGTTCTACTATTATTAACTTTTCAGATGCAACAGTGTTTGCTTTTGAACGCGTGCGCCAGTCCATTTCCACTTACCAGACGTTCGGATTCCAGGAATCCGTTCCGGAACATCCGCTTGTGGGCGCGTTTGAATTCATCCATCAGCGCGCTATGACGGCGTTCATCGTCGGCGCAGTTCGTACTTCCAACGCGTCGCGGTGTTTGTCTCAGCTGCGGTAATTCACCATCGAGATTGCTGTCCTGGCTCTGTCTCTGAAAAGTATGTACACAAACCATTAGCTGAAAATTGCACGTCGCGGGCTTTTGGTAACTCACCTCACGTCTCTTTTTCAACTCTTCACTGATGGCACTGCACAAACTGGTTCCACTGATAGAACCGGCCATGCTCATGCTGCTGCTGGCAACGGATGGCGATCTGTTGTGGGTGTTGGGGTGGGAGGCAGCAGCAGCGTTGCTCGCCTGGAATTCCGCCAACGACAACGGCGATGCGGACGATGGTGGTGGAGGTTTCGGAGGTGATGGTGCGCGACCCTTTGGGTTGTTCCCATCGGCTGCGCTTCTGTGCACCTCGACAATGACTGTCTTTGTCTCGCTCTGGCGGGACACGAAGCAGATGTCGGCGATCTTGCCGTTAGCATGCTGTTGCGTACCGTCGCCCGGCGCTGGAGGTGGGGGCGGTGGGATGTGCGGCACCCGGTGATGGTGTGGATTCGCCTGATCTGGTGGCATTATGAAATTCAGCTTCAGATTGGAATCGTCGCTCATGGAGGACGACGAGACGGAAGACGAAGTGGATGCGCCACTGTCGTGGCTGGCCACCATTGTGTTGTTGATGAGTGTGCCGTTTTCGGAAAGTAGGATGATGGTCTTGTTCGATTCATCTTTCACGGTGGCCGAGGAGCAAGAGGATGAGGCGGAAGATTGTAGGGCTGACGTAAGTGCTGGAATTTGTGGATTTTTTCGACGTTCATGCCAATGGCTTTTTGCTGAAGATGGCTCCTCACGCACCGAACTCAAGCGCTTGGCCGACTGATCAGCCCAGCATGGACTTTGATCACCCGTGACACTGCTGGCCGAGCTGTTGTATCCGCTGGATTCACCGGGAAAAAGGTCCAAACCTGCACCAGAACGCACCACCATCTCCAGCGTGGATGCACTTTTCATAACTGCAACGGCTTCGCTGAATAGCACGTCTGAGAAGTCGATGCTGTTGACGCTTAGAATTTGATCTCCCGGACGAAGTCCTGCATCTCTAGCAACGCTGTAATCTTTGGTGAATTGGACGAAAATTCCAGGTTTCCATTCGGGACCCTTGCATATGCCCAACCCCAGCTTGGTGCGTGGCGCAACTTTGAGAACAATGCGCACATCCTTTTGTCCGGCACTGTAGTCATCCATGAGAGGATTCAGGGATGAAAGTGCGGCACGCGGGACTATGTGCCATGTGAGTGGATCGCCTTGGTTACTAAATTGAAGGAAGAGGAGCAATGAGAACTTGATGGATGAAGGGAAGAACACACACTTACTCTTTTATGGGCAGCATTCCGACACCTAAAACAGAGAAGTGGGAGGTTAGTCACGTGAATTCTGGCACTCAAAGGTTTAGTCTTACCGCGAACTTTTAGGGTTAAGCGATCCTGACTGGAAACGAATTGTGTAAGCTCCTTGTGAACTGCATCATCGACTTGGTAGCCATTGACACGGATTATTTGATCACCTACCTGGAATGAAATTAGGTAAAACTTTGAAAATGTCCCAAGTGCATGAGGTAAGTTGTGTTAAACAGGTGGTGGCACAGAGAAGCTTTGAAATTAATCCGATAGGAGACAGAAATCAAAGCAATGGCGGAGTTAAATATACTCAATTGACTACAGGGGTGGGTCAAATGCAATAGAGCGTTCGAAGTAGGAAGATAAATTCGACGTGGCAAGAAGAAAACTATGTTCATCGAGGTTAGATGGTTACGAGAGGTGATGAAATTGAAATAGAAGTCGCACTTCTCCAGGCGGCCGTCCACTGTGGTTTCACGTTGTAGATCCGTGTCAAACAGATCCGGACAGTGCCTCCTGGATAAACTGAAAGGTGATCTAACGAAGAGTGTGCAGATTATGTGCCACACTAATCGTGTCACTTGAACTATCTTCTCAAGAATTAGGTGACCAAGCAAAGAGGGCTCACGCAGAGCCGATTTAAGATCCAAATCAAGTCGTGCATCGAGCTGGAAAGCCTTCTATGAATGAAACTGGACCTTTCACTCCAAGAGAACACAATGGATCCATTGAGATCCGAAGAAAGGCTGGATCGTGTAGGATGAGGTCACCTCTTCAGCCAACCTACCTAGAGCCCGATAATAGCCCCAAAAATTTGCTTTGGTTTCGCAGAGCGTTGGGAACTGCCCGATCATTCAGAGAAGATGAAAACAGTCCAAGGTTTTTAGCTGTGAATATGAGAGAGTATTTCCTACCGCTGAGCAAGAGGCTAACATGGACTAACTGGCAACAAATCGTTTCTTGAAAATATCAGCATATCAGACAAGCCGTGCCTGGATGCTTTGTGCAGACTAAGCATAAACCCAAGATGACAATTGGCCAATTTTCGTTCCCCAATGAAGCCACAGAAATTCGTTCCGATGAATTTTACAATCCCTGTACCGAAAACCATCCGATAGCGGATCTACTCTACTTCTCCTCGAACTTCCAAAGTCACATCTGATGCTAAGCTAAACAATTCAAATAAAACATTTTATTGCTTCCTCCCAACAGCGCAGAAATGCCACACATCCACCTCATCACATCCATTCAACGTTTTGCCAGATGAAAACTCTCCGGTCTCTTCCTGCATCGTTGTCTCCATGCCTCAGAGTACTGCAAAGTGAAACTCCACTAATTGTGTCAAATGGAAGCGCACGAGCTTTCGAGCAGCAAAAAAGAAAAAAAAAAAACGTATCTGTGACCCACATTCGGGTAAAATTCTTCCCGATCGAGATCATCCGCTAACCAGTTATAACAAACTCACCACTGCAGTCGAGACACAGTTGTACACTCTCACTTACCCGCAATCCCTTCATGTCGGCTTCGCTGTTTCTCTCCACTTTCGAGACAAAGAATCCCGTCCCGAACTCCTTTCCGCCGCGTATGGCGAATCCAAACGTCACATTGTTGTCAGGCGTGACCAGAATTCGTCGTGAATTGGGACGTACCATGCGAATCACACGAATCCTCGGATTCGACACCATTGCGCTGCGAGACGACGATATGACATCGCTGGTCGAGGAACTCGTCGAACCCTGAATGCTGCTGCAGTCTGTCATTTCAATTGAATTCTTCGTCTGCGTTGCCTTAGATCTGTGACTGCATCTGGGACCTGGAATGAGAGATGGTGAACAATTTTGTTAAGAAAATTTGAAACAACAATGCGCAGGCGAGCGAATAATCCAATTAATTAGCGACAGGCAAGGCAAAAGATCTCACATGTGTCGCAAAGCGTTAGAGGTGCTATCTGCGTGTCCGCACACAGGCGTTACGCAACTTGGAGTCTCGTTGCACAGGAGTATCTATCTCATAGATACACACATCCAAGCGGTCTACATAAATTACCTGGCGGAATAATTATCGGGTTCCACATGGCAGCACTTTTGAGTTGACGCACCATAGTTCACGTGGGACCGCGCACCGCAACTCGCAGTTCAGGGGTAATGGCGGGTACTTTCGGACAGACTTCTGCCGAAATAGCATTATTTTGAGGTGAGAGCGCACATACCTGCGCACCATAATTGAAGAGCTGCGGTGAAGCTTGCGTGTGCATGATCGGTGCTCCTCGGTTTTTGTTTCATTGGGAGACGCCAACAGGTGGTGTGGTTTTAACGAGTCGTCTGCGCATAGAATCGCCACACTGCTCGTTACGTAAGCGGTTTTATGGTTTTGTGTGTTTTGTGTCTTCTCTGACAGGTTGTGTCGATTCTAGTGAAATTTGCGGTAAAGGGCCGGAGTGAACTGACCTCTGGTGACTACTGAATCGACACTACAAAGTTAAAGGTCATACGCAAGAGTTGGTTGGGTGGTAAAATGCATGCTGAGTTTGACTGTCCCACATAAAGGGGTATTTGGTCACAGTCAGGGCTCTCGGAAGATATTAAACGCAAGGTTCGTGCATGAGTGCTTTAATGCTTAATTAAGGTATGTGGGACCAGAGGTATCATTCTACTTATGAGCTTGGACTTGAAACAATGAGGTGAGATGGAGTTTAAGTGTGGGAGAGTAGCCCCATACAGGAGGGTCGTAACCAATTTGATTGTCTACTTGGACGGAGCAACTTTATTATGCTGATCTTGGTGGTCAGCCAGGAAAAGTCCACATAGAGGACAAAGTAGTGATTTGATGACGATCTCGTGGCCCATTACCAATTTTACATTTCCAAATGGGTATCTGCAAGCAGTTTACAAGTGAAAGCCGTCTTAAGTCTAAATCAGGAAACTGTCTTAGTCAATTCCTTCATCAGAAACGCTTTGCCAACAAAAGTCTGGTTTGAAATAGTCTCCACCGCTTTGGTAAACCGGTTGTGACATACCGGGTGGGTAGCTATAAGTGCAGATAAAACCCTTAGATCTAGAAGTCTGCTGTTCATCAGAGCAATCACAACCTCCTGGACGTCCACTTGACTGTATAATGGAAAGAGATGAAGTGAAGGAGAAGTCGCTACGGGAGAAGGAAGAAAATGGTGGATGTGCTATATCGAAGACTAAATTACCCTAATTTTGCCATCTCCCTAATAAAGGTGAATATATCTTTAGTAGCGAGGGTTCTGAACTATACGCCTCTTAACCTCTGAAGTTTCCCCCCTTTCCAGACAGAATAGGCACTCCGTCTGTTGGACTAAGCCTCGAAACATTTGGGTGAAGTTGGTGTTTTCAATTGTTAATCAGCGTTGTGACCATAAAGCAATTGAAGCCTTGAAATGGTTTAGGTTTTAAAAATGCAGAAGGCCCGTTCAACCAGAAATTTGTTGCCTTTAATTCCTTAGTGCCAAAGTTTGACAAGAGATTATAGGGCATCTTTATGGTCTTCGACTAAGCTCGTCGGATGATTGGTCATTGGTAACTAAGATGTGTTGTCAGGCAAAATGTTTTTTTTTTTATATTGCTGAAGTGAATCGACACTTTTACACCGACTCAAAATTAGCAACGTGGTGGATGGTGGTATTTTCTCCGACAGGCTTAGGTTAGGTCCAAATCATTGTAGCGTATTCCAGGCAAAAACCATGGCGATCAGAGAAGTCTTATCTTAGCTGAAGAAAAACGTGATATCAGCCACGGATATCCGCATCTTTTCAGACAGTCAAGCCTTGGATACAGTCGCTTCACATTCACTAATAGCCCTAAAGTGCCGATCGTTTCTTATAGAGATGGCGAAGGAGTTTAATATTCACCTTTGTTGGGTGCCAGGGCACAGCTGATGAGCTTGCCAGATATGGAACAACATTACCTATTGGGCCTGATAAGGGGATCTTGGGTATACCGATCGCTACTTGTAAACTTAAACTAAAGCTGGATGCTATAGAAAGAACAAATCTTTGGTGAACAAGTGGTATAACACGTCTAGCGCCGAGGCAAATTTGTCCAAAGCTGGATCTGAAACGCTCTAAGTATTTGATTTCTCAATAGATCGCATATTAGCAATCTTCTTCGCACCTATCTAGCTCTCTCCCGCAAACAAAACCCTTCTAAGGAGCCTTCTTCTATACCAACTTAGGCGACCTAATAAACATCGATGTAAGTATGTAGCCTCCTACGCTTCATAAAAAGCTCCAATGGGTTCATTGAGTAGGCAGGAGATCTTTTGAAATGCTTGTGGTATCACAACAAACCCGTCATGGGTCTAAGTGTATGGACTTTAGGTAGCAGCCACTTCAATCTTACCCAACCTAACCTACTACTGAAGCTCGAATCTATCCAACTCATACACCAGTCTAATGCATTAAGTAGTTAGCCACAAGTCTATAGGAATGAAAGCGCCTTCTAGAAATAACAACAACCTCGACTTGAAAGACGCTACAGCCGTCTCCGAATCTGAAGCAGCCTTTGAGCTCACAGAAGATGCCAGCTTTCGTCCCAAAGACAACTTTAGAACCATCTGTGTAGAAGGCTAGCACTTCTTCGCCACTCACAGAGGTTCACGTTCACTTCTGGAGCCTTCCCGAAACCCTGAGAGTGTTACAAAAACATAAATTGAGTCTTGAGTCTCTTTAGACAACCTAAAGTCAAAAGAAGTGATGAGATTTCCCAGATCTATCGGCAGAACGTATTGGAGTTTCTATTGAAGCCTTAGAGTTCCCCGAGAGAATTTACAAGGACTTCGAAGCTGTTCAAGTGTTGACGCGCTTAGATCAAGTTTTGTTCTAAGAAATCATTTTGAATTTCTGCCAAGAAGACGGCAGACCTTGCAAAACCTTAAGCTGAAATGGACATTTCCAGCTCAGACTGAATCTCTTCATTGACCTGACATGTGGTTTCATTTACTCATCTACAAGTAGTTCTCAGTCTTCAGTAACATCTGACATCAGCGAAAGGCATGACGAGTTGCCATTTGTGTTGTTTTGCTTACGTCTGCCAACTTCACTTCAACACGTCAGTTACCACTGCAACAAATAGGTCACTCCGCAACCCAACTCGTCGCATTCCTTAATCTCGTCGGAAAACTGCAGATGGACTTTCACAAACTGCAACCTGATTGTAAGCATTCCACGATTCTGATTCCTCCAACCTGTTGTTAGCATTCCACCATTCTCTTCTTCCCATCACCAAACCGCTATATGACGAATCGCAAAACTTAACTTTACCACTATCAATATAAACGCTGTCATTACGTGTCAACATTAATCCACTCAAGAGTCTCTCTCATCCCCATCATCGTTGTCATTGCCGGTCCAACTCCAGGACAGCACAACAGAAAAACAACAAAAATAAAAAAAAAAACTTGAAAGCCAAAGATCGTGTGAAGTGTTTCTCACCGGAAGTTCCTACACTCGATACCATACCTTCATGTATCCACGTTTAGGCCATCTCATGTAAGAGTCCATTATCTGAAGGGCAAAAACTTGTAATAACAACTTCTGAAGAAGTTCTTACACCGGAGCCAGGTTCAGGCAAAAAACACGCTTCAGCTCAGCTGAAGAGCCTCCGAAGATGTATGCATGCCTTAATGAATGAGTTTGCAGAAAGAATCTTTTTTCAAATTGAAAACCGTGTTCCTGCCCAGATGCGAGTACAAGTACGAGGATACTTTGCCATGGCGATGGCAATCAGCAGATGTGCTGCGAGGCAAAGAACACAAAAAAACACATGGCGACGCGGATGACGAATCGCGGGAGAGTAAACGCGTAAAGCCACTCTCGAGATTAATGGCTAAGCCTTTCTCAAATAGACTTCTAGTCGGCATCGGCATCGGCGTCGGCACAATGTGTGCGGCTGCTTAAAATTCTCCTGCCACCCGCCCGCCCTCCGGACGGGTTGTCTGTGTATCCGGATAGATATCGCCGGCCGCAATTACTCAAATTGACCAATTATCGAATGAAAATGTAGACATGTTTGTGGCACACCATAGGTGGAGTGCTTTGCTTTGCCCAGCTACTCCAACTTAGCCGTTTCGAAAGCCACTCGCATAAGATACCTTCGCCAAGTACATTGAAAATTAATTTAGGTGGATACCTAATCAATTACAGTCTTCCAAATGGACGGACTACCGAATGGCGGCAGCAGTGAACAGTATTAGCTACGCATGTTAGTGGTGTACACGCCCGAAAAGATACAGCACCACTTTGGCGGATGGTTTACATTTCATCAGAAACAGCGGTAGGAGGGGATTTTCTTAATGTGACCATAATGTGGTTATTATCTACATACTTGGAGTGCCTGACTGTGGGTTGGTCTTACGTAAATCTGTGTGCTTCTTGGAATTTGCGAGGCCATTTGACGTGATGTGATCATTGGACGTAACCTTTTGTGGAAATGGACCTTAGATGACGCACTGTAATCTTCACAATGAAAAGCTTGTTTGTCTCACAAAGAATGGGGGAAGCCTCCAAATGTTTTGCTGTAAATACCATGTGTGGTGAATTATTTGAAATTCATAATCCTAAGGTCGACACACAAGTTCAAAGCCAAACAACGAACATGAATTTGGTATTGTGATTGACAACCCTAGAAACAGAACTTCAAGCTGTCCTGTTTTTTATTTTGACCCTGTTCACACAAGAGCAACGGACTGGATTTTTTCTGACGTTTCACGTTTAGATTGATAGTCCTGTCTGAACACTTCCGCGGACTTTTTTTTGACATATTTATTGTCAGTGTCGACCAAATTGATTTGATTTTCGTGCTTATTTTACAAAATTTAAAACCATTTAAATAAATAACACAAATGCGATCAGCCAACAGATCAGAAGACGCATTGTTTTTTTCACAAAAACAATTTTTTTTACACGTTTGTCGAGTGACTTCCGATTGACATATACAAACGTCAAAATAAATCCAAGAATTTTAAAAACTCTAAAAATCCGGAATGACGTAACATGTCACCTCTCCGCTTCCCCCCACGCCTGTAAACGTCAAAAAAATCCAGTCCGTTGCTCCTGTGTGAACAGGATCTTTGAGCTACGATCAGAGATTTGCAAATTCCGGAAAAAAAAGTTGTCCCAAACGTCCGGAAATCGAATGATCAGCAAATTTTTGTCCGGAAATTTTTACACACCTTTGTATCATTTGCGAACGATTTGCAGACGTCGTCTACCACCATTTTTCACACGTCATCCGCACATCAAGTGATCATCCTTTTGGGACTGTTTGCACACGTTTACAGACCTTTGGATATTTGCGGACTTGTGACATTTGCAGATGTAGCTCTGAAGAAACAAGTGCCAATGGCAAATTTTTCATTGGCGTCTGAGGATGGCGTCCAGACTAACTGGGGACATTCGGTAGGATTTTTTGCAGTTGCTTATAAGTTCACGGTATTTTTTTTCCAAGCGCAGTTCAACCAACTCTTCAAGCCATGACCACTCTACAGCCAGTGTTATGCCTTTGCAGTAGAATGAACATCAGTTTTAGGAAATAAATGTTTCTCGACATCAGGAGTTGAACCCGGAATCTTCAGCGTGACCAGCGAAGATGTTACCGGTGTACGCCCACCCTCTAGTTCCTGGGAGAAGTACAAGCCTCAGAAAATCCCAAAAAACCGTCAAGTTAGGAAGGTTTTAAATTTTGATATCTCATACTTTCATAACCGACTCCAAGTTTTACATTGAAGGTTACTGAGCAAGTCTTCCAACAACATAAACATAGCTTAAGTTCGCTCACAAACTGGTTATGGCACCAAAAACAATACAATCCTTCATAAGAAGAATTGCCAAGAAATGTCAGGATCTAGAACCCACTTTCCGTACATTCTATCAAAGGATAAACCTACAAAAGTAACTGAGAAACTTATAAACGAAGGCAATAATCAATGGTAAAGGCTATCAGCATTCTTTAGGCTCTCATTCTCAAAAACCATTCGGCAAATGTACCCTTCTGTTTATAGATCCTTTGCCCGAAGCCTTCTTTCAACTTTGTTCGTAATTGATTGCAAAATAATCACCGAATGTGGAGACACATAAAAGTCATTAAGGTGTTGACATATCCCCTCTCACCATCATCTACTCCACATTTTTTGCCGACCGGACCTCACTTGATCTACTTTACCAACATCGGCCCCTTTTCTGTAGCCTCGACTTACTGTTCGACTCTGGGTCCATAATCTCCCTGATTATGATGTAACCACATGCGTGTGTTTTTTTTTGCGAACAATAAACATCGAAAATAGCTTCATTTCCATTCATTCGTACTTCGGCTCATTAGCCATCATCCATTAGCTCGAGTCAATACACGATCGGAAGAATGCCACCGCAGTTGTTTGCCCAGCGATTATGTTTACTCTACCGTCGTCAAGGTTGAACGGCACCAACTCACACCGCATCCATTGATCGCAGCTCTGGCAAATCAGCTTTCCCATGAGGTCCCGCATCAAAGCCGACCGGAGATCGCGGACTCAATTAAGTTATGATTGACAAAATAAGTCGACAATGTCAGCGGTTTCACTCCGAGCCCAGCACCTCCACCGCCTAATCCCATTAGGCGAAACATTTGTGCAATGTTGCAGATGCTTGGCCGCAATTAATGTTTTCACGGTTAATCCGTGAGTCAAGTTGGTTGTGACCAAAAGTAAAAGTCTGTCCACAAGTCCTGATGACTGATGCGCTTGCCAAACATATGCCAACTTCATCAACCCCAGCGCACCTTTGAAACTTTCTTCGTGACGTCTGTCTATGAGAAAAACACAGGAGGACGATTCCGTCGCGCATGTATCAATTTAAGGTGGTTCCATAGGTTATCGCGATACATCTCCTTCCGACCAACGCTGAATGAAGAAAGAAATTTTCTCTTCTTCAAGTTGACCCGTCGCGGATGGCACTGGTGCATCCTCGTGACTCCATAGATGGGCATCGTCCTCCTTCTCCTCCTGTGTGGTGGCCCCCATCGTTGAACAGTGCCTGCGGCTTTCGCCAAATTAATCTTTCACTTTCCTTGAACAAATATATTCGACGCCCCATGGGAACACAGCCAGCCTGACGAAGAAGATGCAGCAGCACCAGCAGCAACAGATGTGGCCAACCACAATGGCACGACTTGCATTGCCAAGCTCTGGTGCATCTATCCATCGTTTATCAATTGACTCCACAGCTTTGCCATCTTATCCAATAAATTGTGAGACGAAAACGCTGTTGTCGCCTCATTCATACGAGGTGTAAGTTTTTTCCTCGCTCAAACCATGTGAGGCGCACCTTTTGGCAGAAGAAATTTATGCCGCAACGGGGTGAAACTTTTGTGTGTTTTTGGCCACAATGCACATCTCTGCGGTGCCATATGGTGGAGAGGACATGGCTTTTCCTTTTCTTCACGAAAACATGCGGAACGCAACGAAATTAGAAAAGAAATTCCGTCGAGCAGATGGCTGCGATGGGAAGATTTCCGGTCTCCGATTCCCCGAGATGCCGTGCCGATGTGAATCTAGGAAGTTGTTCTGCTGGTTTAGTGCTTCCTTGGCAATGATAGACTCACCACCTGCTACCTGATGGTCATTTCGAATTTATGATTCGATTAAGTTTTAGTGGGAATGTGTTGCGGCTTTTGCAATCCCGACCGGCGATCAAGATAATTGGTTTTCAATGGCTCCTCGACTTCCAGCGCGGTCATCTGAAAGGGGTCAATGACGTTTGGCCGGCCATTGATTTATGTAATGCTCGCGTGAATGTGGTTGTCATTAATTAACAAATCGTTTTACACAATTGATTTATCGAAGCGGAGCTTCGGGTGGTTACTTCATTTGGGAGGCTGTGTGAAAGAAATTTGATCTGGCAGCAGGAAAGGTCACGATTCGGTGGGCTTGTGAAATCATGTATTGGGACAAATATTGATGGGAAACGTCATTTGTATATGTAGCTGTCAGATTTTCGGCTGTAACAAGGCAGATAGATTGGTGATGAGGAAGTGGAACCTAATGAACTCATGATTACATAACGTCAATGTGACATTTCTGACGTGGATATTAGAGACCTGTGATGCACTGATTGAAGCAGTGCCCTCGATTGAAGTCGTTAAGTTTACAAACAAATTGATTGACGTTGAAGGTTCAGCTGTAAGCCCTCTTGCGTCAAAACAGCAGACAAAATGCGCTGAAAAGGGAGCTGGAAGCTAATTTGATTTGATACAAATGTAATTAATGTCAGAATAAGCCAGTCGGCTCATCATGGAAGGTCAGAACTTGAGATTTTCGTTAAAAGAATGTTGTGCCCACCAAGTCAGGTGATACAAATTATTGCCTAAGGGGACATTGAACAAAGAGTGTGACGAATGGCGCATTAGGTTGAAAGTAGACATGCCTTTAAGCAATACCAAGGCT
This sequence comes from Matsumyia berberina, assembly GCA_917880715.2. Classification (NCBI taxonomy): domain Eukaryota; kingdom Metazoa; phylum Arthropoda; class Insecta; order Diptera; family Syrphidae; genus Matsumyia; species Matsumyia berberina. The sequence continues at coordinate 129,811,075 of OU862871.1, read as the reverse complement.
GACAATGTACAACTTTCGCAATGCGGGAACACGGATCGCACTGTCTTCAGAAAAATCTATTCAACTACTTGGACAGCACTTTGAAAATTCACAAACAAAGAAGCCTATGTCCTTCATCATCATCTTCATCTTCCAATGGCCTGCTTATCCACTATGAGGGCCGTGTCCATTGCTCAAAAATAACTTAACTTAATCTTGGAAACAGTCAAGCTTTGCAGGCCTCATCGAGGATTAAATATGAAAAGAAAGACAGATAGATATAAAAGAGGCAAATCAAATAGGCGACCGTACTCCAAATCAAGTTTGGAATTGTGCAGCTCTGACAGCTAGAACTGGAGTTAAAAGCTGGATCAGTGAAGATGAAAAGTCATTCACAAGACAGAAAAACTGATGGCAACAAAAGAAGATTTATAGAAATATGCCAGCCTATTGGCCTGACGATGTTAAATGGATGAGCGCAATGGACGATGAAGAAGGACATTTTACCTTCATCAAAGAATGTAGGGGTAGAATGTGTGGATGTTTTGACATATTGCCTTGTTCCGATCATTTGCCATTAGCCATTAATTTAATGTACCCAACGAGCTCTGCAGTTTAACATTCCCCGACGAGAGGTAGTGCCACGAAAAATTGTTCGTGAGTATTGCTGGAGCTCTAATCGAACATATGATTGATAATGACTCTTTGGAGGTAAGCCTATTGTCACATACATACATACATGCAAGCAGGCCTTAGCGTGACAGGTGCAATAACCTCACATAAGGACCTTGGTTCACAGCAAAATCTATCAGACTTTCCGAGAAACCTTGGCCTTTCAACAGACACTCCTCTGTTTTCAGTTCAAAAAAATATCTCTTACTAATAAATCTCACGGTAGTCCAACCATTTTTACTAATAAAAAAACAACACTAAGCCCCATATGCAAATTGATTGAATAATAAAACAAATGCCAACATATGTATGTCGAACATAGCCAAAGAACACCTTTTCACACATCACCCTCTGACATTGCAAATTTTAAACTCAAAATCAAACAAAAACACACTTGATCAACTGAACCCCTACAGTCTGACGGAACTTGACCATGAAAGAGTATTTCCGTTTGTAATAAAATAAATTCTACTCAACAACTGACAGATACATTGTATTTTTCTCTATTCTTACCGCCCACATATACCCAGAAAAGAAGCTTAATTAAAACCCAAATTAGAGATGTCACTCAACTGACACTCCTTTTGGCGCAGATTTGGCAGCATTAGACAGCATTTATTGTCAGTTTGACAGCGTTTACGCCCAATTTGACAGCATTTCCTTTCGAATTTCAAATCAGCGCCATGCTAATTTGATGTCAAAACAGAAATCTCCAAATGACCCAACACCACACGGCTACCACAGTAGAAGCTCGGCGAAAATAATTTCCCAAAACGAAAAAAAAAAAAAACTTAATTAACTTTCACAGCGGTGGTCCACAGTTCGTCCATTGGATCGACTCGCCAATCATCAATCAACGAACAAAAATTAAAACAAAACTCGGAGCCCCCTTGCAGGCAGCGGCTGCCATACACAGATTTTTTTTTTTTCAAAATCGATGCCAAATTACCACCCGAAAGAGAGAGGAGATGTTGTGCAACCAATCACTGCTGGCAAATGTAACTTCGGCCCAAAAAGCCGGTTCTGAGTGAGCGCCGCGAGACACGTGAGAACAGCGAAAGGGGGTCATAAACCACCTTCGCCACCCGAAATGGTTTCCGTGTTGCCTGCTCGTGGACTGTATCTGCCAAGGAACCCCCCGAAAATGTAAATTATTCATTTCGACAAAAATAACTCGGTGCACCGGTGTACACGGTGCTTAACGCATTCAGAGCGCGCGCTCGCGCTCACGTCGACGCTCCGAGGAGACCTTCTAATGAATTTACGCGATGCATTCACACAGTTCATCGGCCCACGGCACAAAGGCAACAAAATACAAAAATACTCTCGTATCTGCATCTGTGCCCAGCTGCCTGAGATGTAGTATCTCGCTGCGTTAGTGCCAAAACTCAGATAAGATGTTCGGCAGGACAAGTTTTTTTTTGTGTTTGCGCAATGCTTAAGACGCCAAGACGCTGGTGGACGGTTTTTCCCCGCACTGCCAAGAAATTTTATAGCCCAACCGAGGTGCAGTGATTTAAACAACAGTCGGACTCTCGGAGCGCGTAGACTGGCGTCCCACAACCAAGTGTGACACTTAGAAATGTCTGCATGGGGGTTTTATGTAGCGGCCTCTCCAGTTACTGTTTACGTTCGATATGTCTCTGATAAAAGTCGCAAACTTATTGCGTGTGACAAGATTCTGACGGTGGTAGTTAAGGTTGCACTGAAGAAATGGACTCGAATTGAGTCACCAAATTTCAGCACTCATCGATGGAGAATACACACATAAGTGGGATGTAGCTGATGCTTTGGACGGACTTGGACTACGATTTGATGGCACATAATTCAAAAGATGGGAGTGGCAGCAGATTGCTGTGTGAAGTCCCATTGATGACGCGGGATTCAGACAGCATCAGTTCGAATTAAATCCGATTAGGGGAACGTTTTACATACACAGATTGAGACTGGGACTGTTCCAAATCCTAGGCCGCACTTTCTAAGGCTTAATTCATGGATACGAAGTCACTAAGAAATAGCAAGAGGCTCAACTTACAGACATTACGACATAGAACTAGGTTTCATATCAGGCGTCGCGTCGTCTGTAGTACCCAACTATTTGTGAACAATACAAATGAAGTTGGACTTAATGGCTTGAAATGCTCTGAGCCAAGCTTCTTGTAACTTACGTTAGGTCCATTGCCTGGATAGGGATAGAAAACTAAGAAGGCACAATAGTCCAGTATTACGTAAGTCTTCCTAGCAGTGTGTTGCCGTGGTTAGTGCGTTGGATTGCTGTGCGAGCTGCGTGGGTTCAAGACCCAGTCATATCCACCGAACATTTTTCGCAGCACCACCTCTCGTCGACCAAACCACAACAGAACCATTTCACCATCATTTCCGTAAAAAGATCTCACCCTAAACTGTATTTCCACTATTTTATAGCAAACATGTTGGAATGCTGTCTTTTTTTCTCTTCTTAGTCACTCTGGCTGGCCTGATGCATGTACCCGGAACAACTTTACAACGAAAACGAAAAAATAACAGCATCGTGCATTTACATACCATAGTTTCGTAATCCAAATCAAAGAAAGGTTACCGTCGAAACAATAATAAACCGCCAAGAAGCTCGGTACTGCCTTCAGTGTAGCTACACTTGTTTGCCCGATTGCGGTCACGATACCATCTGCCACCAAACAACAGTGCATCAAGGTAACCCTACTTCTGCTACTAGTACCTACTCAAGCTTTTACCTCAGCTTCATATCTGATCTCCTTCATGTGGATCTGGCTGTGCTGCCGCCACCACCACGACCGCCTGTTTATATGAGTTATGAACAATATAATTGCTCAGACTGTAACAACAGGCGTCCAAAGCTCAGAAGAGAGATGTCAGACCCGCCGCCTTGCCGCATTCCGCTGACTTCAACGCTGCATTTTCATTTAATTTCTCTCAAAATGGATTCAATTACAAGCGGCAAGCGCAGTTTTGTTTTTCCGCTTAAACTGCAAGAATACGAGCAGCGTGAGGAACGCTTTGCGTATGTAACTTGAGGTGACGCTAGATGGACGGACACAGGGGATGAGGATGACAACGTCAGCGCTGTTTTGACGATGAAGACGACACGAGGGATATTATGATTGTTTTGCGATGAGCGGTCATTGGAGTTTGTCTCAAGCACATGCTTTGTATCTATCGCCGCCTGGGTAATGCCTCTCACACACATATGGGAACGAATCGCGGAACCTCTTGAGTTGCACAATGTTGCCTTAAGCAAAGTGATCTTTAACTCATCACAACGACGAGAGATGGATGAGAGGCCAAATGAGTGTTTAGAGTAGACTCTTAATTGAGTTTCGTGGCTTTGGTGTGTAAACTAAGTTTTAATGAGGGGGGTCTGGTGGGAGATGCTAACGGGTATATTTAGGAAGCCATTAAGTTGCCTCGTGAGTGGCGAGTTGAAATTAGCAGCGAAATTGGATGATGAATTTACTTTTAATTACATGACTGCGTGATGGTAGATTGCTGGCAGCACTGATTTTGGAGATATTTTTGGTTAAAACGCGTCAAAACTATCGACAATTGTGTCAGTTAGCAAAAATGAGAGCGTTCGAGCGACGGCAAATGAAAGCATGGGTTTAAAGCCCTAAGAGGCTTCTTAATCGATGTTACCTTTCACCAATTTTAATTAGAAGCTTTAACTGATTGGATGCGGCTTAGGGCGGAAATGGAAAAATTCTTTTCGAATGGGTTCCGGTAGTTGTAACAATGCTCCAATTTTACAACCACGCAAAAGTTTGCGAAAGTAGTAGAACAAAAGGGGACAAACCGACCGGAAACAACCGAATACAATTAAATCTCCCGAAACTTCTAAGTGGGTGGTCTCAAATGAGGAAGACTCACACATGTCGCCACGACATCTTATCAGGTAGGCTATGAGTTGTTAGAGAGAAAAAATCATTTCTAAGATTTGATCAGACGAGTGTATGTCTGACGAATGTAAACTCAGCTCGATGGGAACACCCCCTCAACTGCGTTTTCCACGCAGGCATCTGCCTCATTGAGTGAGCGTCTTAAACCCTAGCAGCAAGTTTCAGGTCAGAAAAGTCCACAATCGACCACATTCTGACACTTTGGCAGATCCTAGAGAAAACCCAGGAAGTCTAAATCGATATCCACCATATTTTTATCGATTTTATGGGCGTCTATGACAGTTTTTACAGAGGCAAGTTATACAGAGCAATGTCTTGTTTTGGCATTACCACCAAACTTGTCTGTCTCTGTAGGATGAGGATAGATAATGCTCGCTACTCCATTAAAGTCGGCAGGAATATCATTGCGTCCGTTAATGTCAATAAAGGCTCAAACAAGGTGGGACGCCGCCGTCATGTATGAAATCCTTAAACCAGATTTGGAAATGTTTGCTCAAATACTTGCGTACGCCGGCGATATTTTTAGCATCGACAGTACTCAACGAGTTGTACGTTCGCAGGTATAAGGACGGAAGCAATCGAAATGGGTTAAGGTGAGTTAAGCATTTACTGTCAATAGTAAATAGATTGAACGTTACAGTGAACAGCTATAACTTTCAGATAGTAAGGGTCTTGGTCTACCTTGGATCTGCTCTAACCTCTGACAGTGGCGTCTCATCAAAAATCAAATAAAGAATAACTCTTGCCAACTGTCAGCCAGTCGTAGTCAGTAGTCAGGCCCTTTCCCGGAGAACTAAAGGGACTCTATATAAGACCTTGACCATCCCAGTTGTACTATAGGTTTTGAAGGAGAAGATTTGACGGCAAATTGTAAACAAATACGGATTGGTCGTTTAAGATCCCTCGGTCACAGGGTCTTTGCATCACTCCCAGAGGGATAAGTCAGTAGAGAGAGACCTCGTCTTAAAAGAAGGGGACCTCAACCAATTTGGATTATGTGAAGTGGAGACAATTAGCTAAGGACCAGTTTATTTCAAACGGCTTGTTGGTAGACGCTCAGAGTTCACTCGGCACCTAAGTAAATATTCGTAACTATGACAAGGTCTGCTCTTGACATGGCGATGGACGTACTACAAACGCATAAAACGAAAAACTTACTCGCTGCTTGTTAAACAAAGGAAGATGACAGAGGCGATTACGCCCTGTAGTGCAATTGAAAACTGAAAACTATACAATAAACCTCTGAACTTGAACACAACTTTTCACTTGAGCTCTATATAGACCAAGAACAAAACACAAGTCTACACTTCCTTGGCAGAACTTCCGTGGGAATCTTATGAATATCAATATGACAGTGAGATTCCAGTGAGTTCTCGCTACTGATCCCATTCTCGCATCATGATTAATTATTTTCAAAACAAAGCATTCACATCCACTGAAGGTGAAGGTAAAGATGCCACAAAAGATAGATAACCATTTCTGCAAACATAAAGAGAAAGATCCACTATTACGCAAATTTTGAATAAATTTCGACGAAAGTGTGTAAACAATAACAAACTCGTAACGTAAATTTCTGCCAATTGGCATTTCACCGACACAATCGTTTAGTTTGCTTTATTGAATTGTGTTGTTTTCGTTATTTTTTCATTCATTAATTTGTATTAAATCATGTAACTAGGTAAGATCTACTTTCTCGATAATAAATTGTACGTTTTCCCACGCCTCCGTTTCAAAAAAAACAAAATGCAAAAATCTCTGTGAATACTCACCGCTTTCTTGTTGATTGAATTAAAGAAGTATTCCTTCTCGACTGGTGCCTCTTCACCTGCAAATATGAGAAAAAACAATTCCAAATGAATAACCAAATTTCTTTCAAAGTTTTGAACAAAAATTGGGCCCAAATTATCTCCACTTAACGCCTCTTCTCACAATCGACGTTCTTTACGTCACAATGCAAAGAGTACGGTAATTCAGCTTTAATAGACTTACCCTAAATTTCCGAACTTATTAATTCACAATAACTGTAATCATCTGTGCATTTCTCACGCCTTCTCTTATTATTACTATTCGACAGCAACATAAGCCGGGCGTGTATACAAAAGGAGAAAAGCATTACATTTCACAATCAAATATACTACGCGTCTACAATTTCAATCCGTGCTGCCAATTGTCACCAAGAGACTGACAGTTGAAAGGCTAAAACTTCACTGTCATCGGCTTAAAACTGTCAAAATAATCTCTGTCTCTCTGTCGATGCTTTCATCTCGGGTTGGCTTACATAAACCTCCAAATCACTTTCGGTTCTTTCGCTATGCTTGTAAGCAGCTACTTGTTCAAAAGGCGTGCCAAAAACATCTTTATCGGCGCTGACATCATCGCAATGATTGTTACATCAACTTGCAACGCTCAGTTCTACTCGTCTCGGTGCCGCCATTTATGGAGCCATTTTGCATGATGTTTTCCCGTACACACGGATACCTTTGAATAATTTCAATTTATCGCCAATTAATTTGGCGGCCCATGGATGGTGATGGCTGGAACGAGTGTTTAGTACAAGAGATGCCTCAGTCATAAAACCCAAAGATCATCATCACCGGCCTCAGCCTCAGCTTTGTTATTCGATTTGTTGGCCTGAATTATGGAAGCACCAACCTCAAGCAAGCAGCCACCAACACCAACCAGTGTGGCAGTCTTTGGATGGCGTATTAGTGGTGAATTTATTACCGTTTCCCGGTTTAAGTATCCCACGGATGATGATGAAAATTGCATCATTCGATGGTTTTAAGCGTAAAGGCAATTATTCCACCTACGTCTGCGTATTGTGTGTATGCTTTGCGCCTTGACGTGTCTCTTACACGGTTAATGGCAGATTTAATTTTGTGTCTTTGAAATAGGGTACATCGGCTTACAACTGTTGTTTTGCGGTTGAGTGAAGGCTGCTGTCCTAGTTCAGTTATGCGGAAGAGATCTAAATAGGGAGTTGCATGGGTTGAGCTTTGTATTTGTCCTTTCGATGAACAGAGGTTTTTCTTGAATACAAAGGACGGGTAAAATGTTGTTAAGATTCGCCTCCAAATCCGCCTACTTCATGTTAAAAAACGTTTAATCATAGTCTAGACGGATTGTAACACATGGTGTGTATGGAATATTGATCCATGGCATGAGCAGGAAAATTTGATGGTGGGCAAACATGCATAATCATCGTTAAGCAGCGATAGATAGCTGCGTTTAAGCCAACCAACTATGATGGGTATCGATACAATGAGGTGTCGAAGCGTGTCGCTGACACATGCACTTAGAAGCAAATAAAGACGTCTATTATTAGCATGTCGGTGGGAAGAATGTCCGGTGGATGGCTACACATCAGATAGTGAACTAACGACGAGCGTATGCTGATTCATACTGCTCGAATCTGGCCAAGCATATCTAGGTCAACTTCAACACTTGCCTATAGACCGAATCATGTAACGAGAGCCCTTATATTAGGAGGAGATGCAAGGCAAACGATTCAGGCAAAAGATTTCGCGCTAAAGGACACCTTATATGAGGTACTTTCACATGTTTAAAGCTCAGGCCATTTGAGATTGCTAGGACATGTGAAGCGAATAGACACCAACACTGTGACGCAGAGAGTTTCCGAATCTAATTTGGAGAGAAAACGCAGAAGGGAAAACCTTGCCTAATGTGGAGCACATAAGAACAGGGGACTTTAACCAATTGGGGGTGCACATATGGCTGTGTTCCAGGCTAACAGAATAGACTTTTTCATTGAGGCCCATGTTCCTTCAGTACTGTAGGGCCACCTTAGTATGGGGGTTATCTGTCAGGGAGGTATTGGGCCTGAAACCAAGTATGATGCACTGGCTATACCTAGCAATAGTCAGACCCATACCCACGTATCAAGCGCTCGTCTGGTGGAAGGCAACTAGGAAGAAAAAAACGCTAAGTAAGCTAGCACAAGTACAGAGAACTGCCAGTATCGCTCGGGTGCTCTTCGCTCAGCACCCGCGGTAGCTCTAGACACGTTTCTGCATTTGCCACCACTAAACTTACAGATAAAACACCAGACAGCCAATAGTGCGCTGAGACTCACTAATTCAGACGGCTCCCGTCATGGGCTTCGATACACCATACATCACGTTATATCCTGATAGGGAAGATTGGCAAAGAAACGCTGACATCTCAGCGAATAAGGCTGCGGTCTTCAGGGATGGTTCAAAAAGTACCAACGAAACGGGTTCCGGGATTTATTACCACACCCCAAAGTATCCATAAGACTGCCGGATACTTCTAGCGTATTCCAAGCAGAGTTTTTGGCTGTGCTTGTAGCTGCGGAATCAGTATGGATGGCATCGATATTTTGGAGGGATTTTGCCCTTTACGTTGATAGTCAAGCCGCACTGTAAGCTCTTAAATCAAATGTCGCTTGATCTGCACTAGTCTCGAAATGTCGCGTAATGCAGAAGGCATTGTGCGCACAGAATCCAATAAGACTTTTTTGGATACCAGGTCACTGTGACATTGAGTGAAACGAAAAGGACGACGAATTGGCCAGGCTAAGTGGAGAACGGCAACACGTGAAGGAGGAAACTACCGTGGACCCTCCTTCCTGTATAGCTAAAGCAGAGATCCTAAGAATAACTGTAAGTAAATCAGAGATGGTCAAATATAAATGGGCATAGGGTATCCAAAGCTCTATGGCCTGCGCTAGACGCCAAAAAACAAGAGATATTCCTAACTTAAGCAGGGCAAAGCTACAATTAGTCACTGGCATCCTGTTCAGCCACTGTCTTCTCAGGAAGCAGGATAAAAGATAAGGGCTCTCAGCCACAGATGTCTGCAGGTAATGCAATAACCTATGCGGCGCTAAGGACATAACACACATATTATGTGTGATAACTATTTCCTTAGTTATCTAGAGGAGCTAGCCTATGATAGCTATAAAAACATGATAAAAGTCTGTAGGAAAATCAGGTGCTTTCAGGATAGTTTAGGTTCTGCTATTTTGGTTTCACACGGATGGCGATGGACCCACTATGGTGCTTAGTGTCTTATGAAAGCGCTGGCTACATAACTCTACTCTACCTAACCTGTTTTGTGTACGAACAAGACTGGTTTCTATTGACCAGAGAAGTTCATTTACGAGACAACTAATATTTATTGAGAGTATAAGTATAATAAATTCTATTAATTTAAGTTTGTGAGAGTCGATGTGGATGCTTTTAGCATTTTGAAATTCCAGCAGATCTGATTTTATAGAGCAAAAAGTGCATGTACTTTCATTGAGTCTTTACTTCTACAAACAGTAGTTTGATGTATCATTCCTAGCAACCAGCATATTCCACTATTTGTCATTGTTTATCGGGTCTTCAAATATATTCATCGAACAATGTTTACAAATCAGTAGATGTGTACCTAACACTTTCATGCAGCGCGACGACTAAAACCCGATTTCAAAAACCTAGTTATCTACTTGGTAAGACCGTCCTTCTTTGCCATCATTTTTGCTCAGCCTACTTGACATCCTTTTGTGGGTTTTTTCCCATGCCCCAAGTGTTATGTTTTTGATTCCCAAGCCCGAAGTACTTATTCGCATCTCACTTTAGTGGAACACGGTAAATACTTGTTATTTTTCAATACAAGTCCTTAACAATATTCTACCGAAAAACAGATTAAACAAGACTTTCGTTTCAAAAAAAAAACTCAAACAACTCCTTCAGAGTTAACGAGCAAACCAGTCTCTTGAACGAAAATCAAATCAAACCAGCCCACCATTAACTTTTTTTTTTTAACTAAATTAAAGCCTCGAAGGAGAAATTGCAGCAAGAGCTCATTGTCAATCGCCCGAAGGAATATAGTGTATAATATCCATTGCGACGCTTACTCGTTAGTGGCAAGAGTACCCCATCAGCATTACCATCTTTACCTGATTCATTTCCTTATACGCGTAGATACTCTTCAGTTTTCACATAAATGCCAGCCTCGTTGGACGATAATAAACTTCACTCTCTCCATCGGCCTGGGCCGACGACTACTTTGAAAGAGATTCAACATTCCGTGGGGTACTCTAATCGTTAGATTCCTCCGTGGTAAGTTTTACTTTTAAAGCAATTTACACGAAACGCTTCAACACTTGTGCGAAGCCACACACAGAGCAGCATCGGCGAGGCGAAAGCAATTAATGAATCGGAAATGGATGCGATGCGCGAGTATTTTGTTTATCTTGGAGGTTTCTTTGCCACAATTCACTGTCGGTCAAGTATTTTAATTGTTTTTTCATGGAACAATTTTCTTTGGTTTTGTTTATTTTTTTTTTTTTTTTGCCCGTGCTTAACAGTGTCAGTTGACTTTCTTCAATGAAAAATAGATCTTTTGCTCTTAATCTGGGTTTATGAAATACTCTGACTGGATTTAGGTTACGAAATAATCGCAGGTTGTTATGGATGAAGCAGAAGGTTCTACTTTTACTTTATTTAATAGAGCTAGAGTCGAAGTGGTTAGTGGTTAGTGCGTTGGACTACTCACAGAGCGGCGGGGGTTCAAACCCCAGCCATATCCACCGAACATTATTCGCGGCGCCACCTCTCGTCGGGAAATGACAAGACTCCAGGAGTATCATCTGTCATGAAATAGCTTCTCAATTCGCCGTTCGGAGTCGACAATAAATTAAAGGTCGCTACCATTCCTGCGAAAAATGTAAAATGCACAACATGAATGGTTGCGAGAAGCTAGGCCTTGGCTCATCCCGAGCTGTCGCGCCAGCTATTTATTTTTACACTCGAAGTGGACCAGAATTTTCAATTGTCAATTTCGAAATTGGTCACAGTTAGGAGACACCTACGTTTCCAACTACAATTTGTCTCATTTTCAAAACCCTTCGAGCGTTGACGCCAGCAGAATCTTTAAAGATGTCACGTTGCATTTTGAATTCCAGATCAACTGCTTGTGCGTTTGTATGTGCGATCGAGGAAACAGGAGTAGAGTCCAATACCTGACATTAAAGGAAGAAAAGGATACCAACTCATCCCGTTGCCCTAGGCAATGTGAGACCTTTACGCTGAGAAAGGTAAAGGCAGACCCTACTATGTAAAAGACCTTAGAGAAAACGTGCGATGGCGAAGGAGAACCTGCTGCTCCAATCACAGAAAAAGGAGAAGCGGAAATGTCAAAAATATTTCAGAGAGATTAGACCGCGACACAAGATTTAATGATATAAGTGAAAGACTCATACTCAGAACAGCCTACGCGACACCACCTCCGCCAACGAATTTAGGATGATCGACTTTGCTGCGGGGCGAAATGTTGTCGTAGTTAGTACGTGGTTCCCGCATCTCGATATTCACAAAGGAATATGGGGATCTCCTGATCAATCAACCGTCAACCAGATTGACCACATTGCGATCGACGCAAGGCACTCCTCCAGTATTATGGATGTCCGAACGTTCCGAGGGGCCAACATGGACTCAGACCACTACCTTGTTGTAGCCAAGGTACGACTGCGGATATTCCGAACACCGCCAAGACAAGGAAATACTGTGAGGAAGTTTGACTTCGGGCGGCTGCAATCGCAAGAAATCACTAGATCCTTTTCCGATCGAGTCTCTCTCAATCGCTCAAGAGGTCCTATGCTACCAACATCAAGTATTGAAGACCAGTGGCAACAATGCCAAAAAGCTTTCAGGTGGTTCTGGTCTTCACTCGGCCACCAAAACGAAACCTCTGGTTTGTCGACGAGTGCCGGCAAGCATATGCAGCGAAACAACAGGCATACAAATCGGCTCTGCATAAATGAACAAAAGCTGTTCGCAACCTCTACGGGCAGAAGAGGAGAGACGAACACAAGCTTCTCAGGAGGAAAAAGAAAGAGCATGAGAAGCAGGTGATCGAGGAAATACAGGGATGCTACTGCAGGAATGAGGTTCGGAAGTTTTATCAAAATGTAAAAAGAACCTGTCAGAGCCCTAACCGAGGCCTGCAAGGATGAACAAGGGAACATCGTAGTAGAATCGCAGTCGATGCTGAGAATTTTGAAGAACTACTTCTGCAGACTGTTTATCGGCGACGACGAACCAAATCCCGCTGTCAGGGAGAATGAAGCATTCAACCTAGACGACGAAGACCAACAATTCTGTCCACCCGACCTGGACGAGGTGAAGAAAGCCATATCGAAGCTTAAGTCCAACAAAGCTGATGGAGCTGACGGCCTAGCTGCCGAGCTGTTCAAAGCAGCAGGCGATGACTTGGTAAGGAGCATGCACCAACTCATCTGTAAAATATGGTCGGAGGAAAGTATGCCCGATGAATGGAACCTCAGCATTGTTTGCCCGATCCTCAAGAAAGAAGACCCTCTGAACTGCGCCAACTACAGAAGCATCAGTCTTCTTAACATCGCTTACAAGATATTATCTGCCTTGCGGTGTGAACGGTTCGTCAACAACCTGATAGGTCCATATAAGTGTAGCTTCAGGCTAGGAAAGTTTCGCTAAAGATCGAGCTGGCTGGAGACGTTTGTTAGTTGAGGCCCAGGTCCACCTCGGACTTAGGGGCCGCCTTAAATAAGTACATAAGAAAGACTCAGACAAAATCATGACCAAGAAGTCCATCTAGATGGATTTCGCATATAGATGGACTTCCCGGGAGCTGGCACTTTGTTGGTTAAGGTGCTGAGTTAGCTTTATCGAGTCAGATAGACCCACAGAAATTGATCGTGATCTCATCATGCCAGTAGCAGCGACAAAAATTTATAAGAAGACGTTGCAAGGGATATAGACATCAGCCGACCAATTTGTCTAAATTATTTCGAATCAGTGCGTGCTCCTGATGATGAACGTTTCATGCCCACTTATGGAACTTCGTCTCGTTTACCCCAATCACAAGCATGCTCTTCTCCTCGTCTTATTTAGTCATGCGACTATAACCTCCTAGATACAACATGATTGCCCCTGAGAGTCAGATGGTATTGATTAGTTCTTTCCTCTTGAGGGTAATGTTTCCTTTCACTACGTCAATGAAAATGTTTGCCTATATGTATGGATGCATTCATTGCCAGTTAATCTGCCACCTCATTTCCTTCTGTATCACTACATCCGGGAACGCAGGATGTACGTAGATACGACAACCTAATTGATGTTCAAGTTATCCTGACAAATCTTCTGCGGAATACAGACACCAAGATGTGGCCTCCTCATCATATGTTCATCATCATTATGTTTAAATGAGAAATGTTCATATGTCCTAGAGGAATAGCACAAATTTGCTTCTCAAATTCCGTTAAGAACTATATACATTCGCTGAATAGTGTTGGAATTCATTTACTCAACTCACCATCTGGTTGCAGAGCCTATTTGCAGAGGCAATATCCATTCATCTATGGAAGATGTGCATTTTGAAAGAAAGTAGACATCTGCTGGCACCCAAATGAGCCGAGTCCTCTGAAACCCATTACACGCCGCCTCCTCTTAATTTCCATATCCACTTTCTCAGTCGCTCATTTCTTTAGATAAATTTCACATCAACCAGGTGCTTACAGCTATCCTATCGCAACATTACCGATGGTTATCTGCCAATGTGTGTTTCTCAAATCACGCCTCTCACCTCTCTTTTTCGATTAAAATAAAATTGAATTTGTAATCTACGTTCACATTTCGTTTAGAAAGAAAAACCACGATACGATATGCGAGTCAAAATTAGCAAAACATTATTCTTCAGGATATTTGGTATGCAAGCGCACTTTGGGTAAATCACGACAAACCACAGAGTCGCTCATGTCATGGCTTTCTCTCGGTTCGACGTGAGGAGTCACTTACAAAGACCAATCCTTTCCTGCCGCTCAGCCTGAATTGAAGAACTCACTCATATAGCACCTCATGCATCCATCAACCTTCGAACTACGATGGAAAAGACCAGGCAAAAAAAATAAATATGAAATCACACGAAACAGAGCTTACAAAACACGGAAGCGATATTAATTTCAACGCTTTTACGATTCTAGTTATCGATAAAAAGTAAAATTGTTCATAATTTTCACTTTCCCACTCCAAACGGGTTTTTTTGAATGCCGCCTTGGATATTTACATACTCGCAGGTACTCGTAGAAGAACTTGTAATTTGTGTTTACCTAGCGCAGTTGGCTTTTGCGCTCAATTTCTCGACGATGAACAGCACATCTGTGCGGAGAGTTCTAAGCCACGAAACATCAACCAATCCTGACAGATGCAATTTTGGATAAAAGAAAACAATTTTAATTGCTCAAGTGAAAGTAATAACAATTATTGTTATGGCTTCTGTTTCCGGAACAGAAGTGTTTTCTTGTCGCTCGTCGAGAGATTGTGACACTTTATGTAGGTTGTGTTGTTGCGGATTTTTGTTTCTCAAGTTTTTTTTTCGACAACACTGTAATGAGACGTCGGCGTGGTAAGGAAAGAAATGTCAGTTTAAGTGTTTTTTAATGAGTTAAATGGGTTTTAGATGAGCTGAATCGGTCCAAATATGCAGAAAACGGAATGTTTTGAAAAATGCTTCAATAAAACAAAAGAGTTGCTGCGCGAACTTGGTTGATCGCTTGAATTTAGTGTGAAAATATTCTGCGTTGATTTCGCCAATTGATTGAGTCCAAGGTTTTGATTTCTTTTGATGCTCAAAATAGATCACGATCCAGTGGCCGGCCAAAGTGAAGCAAAAAACGAATAAAATACTTCCGGGAATCAGCGACATTTAGGGAGTGGACCAGTAGGTTGTCTTGCAAAAGTCGGTGTCAAATATTCATTAATCAACTGGTTGATTAATGAAAAAGAAATCGTGGGCAGGTAATGTAAGAGAAAATCAATCCAACACCAGGGATACGTGTTCCAAGAATTTGCAAATAAATAGTTCGGTCATTTCTTTGTCTGAGCATAATTTCGGGTCTCATTTAGTCACACTATCACGCCTTGGCAAGATTCGTAGCTGTAACTCTGGTGGAAAGATTTAAAGGAACTGCATATGTACTTTAAGACGAAAACCAGGTGCCCAGCTACGACTCTTGGAATTCTTATTGACGATAACCGCCCATGAAACAGTGGCAATCCCTTGCTCCACTTTCCCAGCACAGTTCTGCAGTTCCCGTGCATTTCTCATGAGTGGATATACCAGTTCTGTCGACTTAACAGATCTGCTTGACCATTCTTGCGGGCTCTACTTCCGGTGGCATTCTTTGTGTCGAGGAAATTATTGCCTTAAAGGACTCACACTGTAGCACAAATGGTTCTAAAATGCTCTCTCTATCGCCTGAGGTCATCCTTATCAAAATCACCGCCTAGACTCTTGTTTATTGTATTCCCGCAGCTCAAAGTCATTGCCATACCATACAATTTTCAAAATCTCGCCAGGCACTGAAAAATATTTTCGATTTACGACAGTCGGAACCCCCTTCGAATCGAATTTTAATTCCCAAGTCATTGGAACTGATTGCGTCCATTAACCCGACGAAAATCATAGATCATTTCAGATATACGAGAACAATCTAATCGAAGAACTCTCCTGTAAATCAACCAAGTATCCGCTTACGATAACCGAAACCACTTCCAAAAGTATGTTACAACGAATCAATCGTGTTCCCCCCCGCAGTACCACAACAATTAGTCAAACCCCTAATCCATAGAATTTCCCAACCGAAATACCTCAACCCAGAGCACTCCCCACCTCTGTAGATACCGCGATTCGTTTCATTTCCAACGCTCTACACTCCTTTCATGCTTGAAATTGCAAGACGCGTACAAAAGACTTCACTCCACATACTCACGGATACATAAACGAAATAATAATCTCTCCTGCAACCCGAGCCGCATCACAGTAGTTGGAATAATGCATCTGGGGTTACACGGAATCAATTAATTCCAAGAAGATACCAAAAGCGAAACACAAAAACCCCTAATAAATAGTTTAAGGTCCGTCCGCGCTGGTAGTGTCTCGCGTCCCGCATCCGCGCGAAGGCTTGCATTGATTTATGCGCACCGCCAACTCTGGACTATAGCGCTTGGCTTAAAAGATAAACTCCCTCTCTCTTGCGATGAGAATGTGTTGCCAGTTGCGCACTCGGGCACTCACTGTACAGACGCAGACCTCTAAACTCTGGTATGTCTTGTTTCGTTTGTCTATTCCTACAGGGCGGACGGACAACAGATTGTTATGGCAATCAGCGCTGATCTGGTTTTTCCCCAGATTCATCCTCTTGCAGATCCAAGAATGCAACTAGTTTGACCATTGTCTCGGGGAGATCTAAATATAGAACCAACCAGCGTGCCGGATGACCGTTCTGTGTTCTTTGTTGTCGCATACAAATTGCATCGACAGTGCTGCATGTGAAAGGATGAAAATTTCTCCGAACCATGACCAACCGACTCCGTCTTCTGTGATAATCCGAAAATCAGGTTGTCATGTGTCGCGAAGGGGGGATGCATGGAACAAACGATACACGCGAATTGCGGTTGCGGAAAACATTCACAGATCGTACACCGCCATTGCCAAGTGGTTAACACATTCTGTCCCACTTTCAAGTTCAAGTTTAGCCATCACAAGTGCAACCATCACCAGTGTCGATGGGAATATCCGCTGTCAATGCGTTAGTAGTCCGCAACGCGAGCGCGTCTCGTTTCACTTCATCGATTATGACGAGTCGAGGAAAACTGCGTAAAACCAAGACTCCGACATCGCCTCTTGGGCTTGTTTACTCTTCTTTTAGAGAAATTATCCATCAAGTCGATCATATTTATGGATGAACCGAGAAAACTCGATCAAATTTCGAACTCTTGACCAAGATTGGTGCACTCGAACTGGGATGCGTTGCGGAATGCGATCTTACTTTCCTTGGCATTTCTAGACCGAGATATGAAATTCAAACTTGATTTGCAAAACAAAATCGAAAACAAAGTCCTAAGCCAGAGCGGCAGCCACTTGCAGTGTGACAAATAAGTATCTTGGAGCACCGACGACGACAACGGGCAAGGTGAGATGAGATAGAAAGTCACACGAACACGACAGCCGCCATCTCTCTAAATTTAGAGTGAAATGAGTTTGTTTTCGTTTGAGGTGAGAGAAATGTGCATAATAAGATTGAATTCCTCGCCCGGAGGCATACGGTAAGCTGGGTTTAATGAAGAGGTTTATAACACAGAGGACTATAACGTCCTACGTTAGCCGTGAGCAGGTGATGATTAAGGTGAACAAATGCTCGTAAAGTAACAATAACACCCGCGTGGATGGAGAAAAATAACCCTAGGGAACCGCAGCTACATCGTTTTGGGAAGACAACTGGAGTCAAAACTCCCAATTCGACGGATAAAATGCACGCTTTACAGAATGCTGATCTTCCTACAGAGCAGATACTGAACTTCTTCGATAGAAAACTACTTCCTCGGATATAGAAGAAGAAGAAGAAGGTGAACATCATCCAAAAGTCCCATTTGAACACATCGAGTCCTGGAGTCAAAGATCATGGAAGGCTCTTCTAACGGCTGCAGCTCGAAGACACAACGCTTGATATAATAGAAAGAGTAGGTCGCCTATCCGAAAGACAGCACGGATTTAGAAATAGCGACTCGATCATATGTTCAACCGAGGAAATGACGAAAGCGCTCCAAGTAGTCACGGCTCACAAAAATTCCACTTGCTGGCAGCCCTCGAACAGATATTCTAAGCGCGGATAACCCAAAATCTCCCGCGGATGGTAAAAGACTATCTCAAAGACCATTCGACACCGCGAATGAACGTAACAGCTGCGGGAGCAGCGCAGGCTTCAACCTTAGAACAAAATCTGTGGAATATCTCCTTTAAGGCTACGTTGATGATATCGGCGTGGTGATTACAGCAAGAGACACAGAAGATGCACAGAGAAAACTAAATCAAGTTACGAGGCGGGTGCATGCTAGATGGAAGACCACAATTTTAGTCTAGCGGCATAGGAGACAGAGACAGAGAAGACTCCTTCAATAGATATCGGTGACTGTATCAGAATAGCTCAATTCCATCAATCCCAGTCTTGGTGATGTAAAAAATGTTGCTTCCATGCAATATAAACACGTCACCAGCCGAAACAACGAAAAATTGTGACATAAATCACCGTTACCGTTTGACAGGAAGATGAGGACATCGCAAACTATGACAAAATGGCATGGTGACGATGAAATTCCGATTCGCCGCGATAAATCTCAACTCCGCTTTGCAGAAACCACCAAATCTATTCACAAAGTCCAAACAACATCTTCGTCTTGGCTGATAAATAAAACACGAACAGCGCGCGCCGCAAGCTATCCATCATTCCCAGGCACATAGCTTTCATAACACAATGCGGCGCACATCGTCAAAAGCATGAATCAAACAATTTATGAGGGCAGATCGAGCCAACAACAATGGCTTGGTTGTGAGAAGTGAGAGGCTCCCGCTCCCCATCTTGCCACGCCATCTTCGATAACAACCCGACTGCGAGTGTAATAACATCAAATGATTTCCATTTTTTTTTTTCTATTTTTTTTTTCTCTTAATTATGCAAATGCGTTAATTGTAATGAAGGTGGATGACCCTCCACCTGAACGACGGACGGCACAGTACACAGAGCTGTCAAAATTGACAAGAGCCCGGTTAATCATTGTTCAGTGTGCAAAGTGGATTTTCCTATTTTCGTGCTAAAGAACCCTTTTGTGTGTGCACTCTGACGCGGAGAGTTCAATTACTTTTTTACTTCTTTCAATTGGATTTCGTTTATTTTGATCCATTCGTGGTGATTTCATTGAACAGAGACAAAGACGCCAACCGCAGAGACGAATGTTGCGTGACAGTGCGGGTTTATTGCTCGTCGTCGTGAAAGGCACTCGTTGAGAGGAATCTCCTCCTGTCATTTGGGTGCTGTCTCACTGGCTGAACGGACTTGGTTTTGTTTTGTTTTGTTTTTTTCTTGTCGACACGACACAAGCTCTCAAACGTGACCGGTGTAGTTTCTGTATTTCTGTCATTCGACAGTGACGCTGACGCTGTCGTGCAATGAATTAAATAGTCTTTTAGGAATAAGACCGACCTACGCGACGTAACGGGGATTTGCTCCCAAGATACGAGTAATAATAGCAAAATTGGACACTCATGCATGGGGAATTCGAAATTCGAGAGAAAAACATTCGTACAAATGTTGTGGAATTTAGGCTGCCACCTAGTTTACGAGATGATTGTCGCCGATACGGTTATGACGAGCAGGTCCCAAGAACTCACAAATGAAGTCCATGCTTGTAACGACGAAGGTTATTGCTTTGTGAGCTTCCTGCTGTTGTTGGCGAGAATGTGAATGGTAATTAAATGGCAATCATGGGGTGAATGTGTTATTTAC
Source organism: Matsumyia berberina (assembly GCA_917880715.2). NCBI lineage: Eukaryota > Metazoa > Arthropoda > Insecta > Diptera > Syrphidae > Matsumyia > Matsumyia berberina. Next base: position 129,791,164 of record OU862871.1, on the reverse strand, counting down.
AGCGGGGCGTATAGTTTAATTGAAGCATTTCTCTGAAGACGGTGTGGTTAAGTAGTAATAGCCGGGAGTTCGGATTGTAGGGGACAAGATTAAATTCAAATTGATGGATGGTGGTCTGGAGCAGTGACTCTAAACTGTTTGTTAACATGAAACGAGTTTCTGCCAAGCGGTAGAATTAGATGAACAAAAAAGAAAGTGAATGTCGCAATGGGAATATGGTACTTGGTGTGTTGCGGAAGGAGGTATTCTTAATTTGATAGTGAACGCCAAAGTACCGAGTCATCGCGAAGTTTGCTACTTCGTTGTCGTTCAGTCTTGGAGTGCTTCAAATGAGACTGCCAGTAAAAGGACTGTTAGCTTAGCGGTCCGAATGAATTGAACTATATTCGAGTGTTGGGTAGCCTAGTTGCCTGAACAGATGGTTGGATGTTGTAAAAATGGGTGTCAACCTGGCGATCCAAGTGTTACAACTGTGGCCATACATTAATTTTAGTTTAGGTTTAGGGCTAAAGGGCTTTTAGCAAAATTTTGCTTGACAGAATTAATCCACCGGAGAGTTGGTCGATAAAATCCTCGAATTGACGCACAACAAATAAAAAGTGACCTCAACCAACTTAAAGTATGCAAATGGATGCAGTTAGCAAACGACCGGCCTTAATGAAGAGAACTTTTGGTCAAGGCACCCCTTAACAAGTCGGTGATCACCAAATCTCTTCCCATGCAGTTTTTTCGTTTAAGTTTGGCTCGGATAACAGAAATTGTCGTTGAACAGAGAGGTCCCCGCATTCGTTGACCGTTATTTTTAAAACTACTTAATAAGGGTAATAAGACGCCACTTTCTGGGTAGTCTCTTAAGATAGCGAACGATATCTAGCAGAAGAACTTTGGAGAAACTAGATGTGATTTTATTTTTAATGTCTTGTTTGTTGATTTACCTCCGGTGGATCCAGTACTGCGACTGCGTATTAAAGTCTAATAGCCAGTTGGATTTCCTACCAGTCGACCACAAATGATTCGAGAAAGTACTTTCATTTCGAAAAAACCTCCACCATATGTTCACAACTAATCAGGAAGACTTGTTATCTGTCAAATTAAAAGTGATTTATGTACATCCCTGTGAAAGTCACTGAAGTTAGTCATGGTTATCAATCTCAAATCCCAAATGTTCAGTGCAATGTCTCAGAGCTTCAGAAGCTTTATCAATTTGTTATGAAACATAAAATGAAATATAAAGCCCGGCTCATAAAACACACCTTTAGACTAATCATTGGGCGTGAAGACGACATTTGAAACAAAAAAAAAAATAATGACCACGTACTCAATAGCTCGATGGCTCGATGGCCTTTACCAATTCTTCCAACCTAAGCCAAAGCAACTATCAATTTTGCTAACTACAAAGAGAACCCCATTAATAAAATATGTGGTTCCACAAAATCGGATTAACTACACACAGACTCGGTAGTTGCAGCAGAGTTTCCATTTTATATCTCGCCACGGCCCAATCTGCACCCGTTTTGCCATCCACATTCACCGACTTCATCGGGAAAAGCCAATATCTCGAGTGAATTTGCCTGCAATGGCGCAGTGCCTAACCATGAGCAATGTTGTTTCAATTATACACTGCTGTCTCCCCATGTATGATGCTTCGGTTGGTGTTTCCCTTCCAGCACTCCCCAGTGTGACATGGACGACAACAAGACTGCAAAAGACAACCGTGTACCTATAATAGAGGCACGACGACGCGACTGTATTGTTGTCAAGTTGTAACCAACCAAGTCGTCGATCGGTCGTCTAGTTGCCGGGGTTTTTGTTACGTGACCGGCCGCGTTGAAATAACCATCGGTGTCGCACCGGCTGTGGTCAACTCACAAGTTTTGCATCCAAGCTGAACTTCCAGAACGACAAGAATGTCATGCTGGCTTCTATCCCCCTCCCAGTGAGCCTGCAAACCAACTGTGAATCTGGAATTCTTAACGTGGTTTCATTAGCCAGCAACAAAACAAATCCAGAAAGGCGGCAGGAAAAATGAAAAACTGCCGCAATTCGAATTACCTTACCAAAGAGCTGAACAGCCGCTCAGCCCAAATGCCCAGGTGTTTGGAGAACCAGTAGGGTAGGACAAGAAAATTCGCAATAGTCACCTGGAGGCTGGTTATGAGAAACAAAAAGGAAAAAGCCACAGCTCGCGCGCGCACCGAAGGCAGACTTGGCTGTCTCGAGAGTAGATGGGTGGGTTCGATCGGTGGGAGCCGATGCCGAACTATGTATCTCTATCCCCACGGCTTTAGTTACAGATAATTAGCTGGAGCTTTGAATATGCATGCCATGGAGTGGATAGAAGCGTCATTCTCTGTACTCTCGGTCGCTGTGGATGGTCTTTAAGTGCAAAATTTATTACATTGTCAATGGTGTAGTTAACGTGGTTGGGTTTTGATTTAACGCACACGTACCTCGCCGAGGCTGGAGATGCTTGCGAAAGAAAAAAACGTGCCCCGTTGGTTGGTAGGCAAGGTTTTCTCTGTTCTAAATGTTTGAGATTTATTGGAATCAGGAAACGGAGTAATTTGACTGAACTACTGCGGGCTGCATTTATGCGATGTGGAGTTTTGTATCTGAGGAACACTGAGCGGCAGTAAGGACGAGTTTGGAACCATAAATCTTGGAGCACTTGGCTGGTTCCGACAAAAAGAGGGCTTTGAGGTGTTATTACTGTCCGCGGCACAACAGGCTCAATTCACTTCAATAGCCTGGGTTTTTGTGTGTTTCAAGTTTACATAAAGCGATCGAGACCCGTGCTTAGGCTGTTTAAGTGGACTCAGTTGCATAGTCATTTTTCCAATGAAGGTGTGACATCTGTTGTCACATTCTACGTTGTCTTTGAATTTCGAGAACATTCTTTTACCCTTCGGATGATGCAGAAGAGGGTTAAGAGACATCAGCGCAATAAGACCAGAAAACATTGCCTAGTGAGATTTCAACTTAAGGTCGAACGCAGCTGCCCACAGTCATCGACGAAGGTCATGCATGAATTTGGAAGGCCACGAATCTAAAGATTAACTTATCATGCTTCAGTTCCCTAGGTCGGTTGCTAAGTTGTAGGGAAAGGCGATACAGCGGACCTCACTCGAATCTTCATGGATCTATTATGATTCGGTTTTTTACTGTTGAAATGTCTGTAAAAGAAGAAGTATGACTGGAACCCAAAATGAATTTTAGTATAGTTTTCGGTACTTTTTCGACATCCTTGTGCTTCTTAGACTTGGTCACCAGCAGAGAAAATGAGTCTCTTTCTTTCTTTTTCAGCGTCTACGCAGCCGCAACGTCTGCATAGGTCAGTTACACTCAATAGCATTCTTCGGAGCTAGGTCATCATTAAATTTTTGCCTATTTATAATGATACCTATTAGAATTCTTCAGTGGTGTGATATAGTGAAGCGTGCTTCATTCGTTATCCCTTGTCACCAGGAAGTCTACCTTTTAGAAGCTACAATGTGCTTGAAAGTCTCAGCGTGGATAATTAATGATCGAGCTGACTGAAGACGCTTTTTGGTTGATGCCCGTGTCCACCTTACACTATAGCTAAATAGGAGTGTGCAACTCCCTTGCACTGAAAGTTCTTTTAGACCCGTTTCCACTGCACATTAGAACCAAGAAAGCCTTATCTTTAAGATAATTGGAAATCAAGTCACTTATTTGCGTATTTAAAGATCCTAAACATGCTTCAATTGCTATTAAGATCGTTCTTGCATAAAAGTCACTACAGCCCTAATGGAACAATAGGCGCTTAATCATCAAGAACCTTTAGTCTATTACGAAAGAAACACAGAAAGGGAAGGATCACTCAGACAATGATAAGCGCTGTCTTTGGTTCTCTCCCTAATTCATTAGAAGGCCAATGGTGTCGCCCCCATAAAAATACTAGCAACAGACCCTTGACTAATTTCAGAGTTATCTGTGACTACATTCCTACTACTTCATTTCCTTCCCACCAGCCTTGGAGTAACACTAAATGCTCTAAAGGTCAGAAGAGAGCAAAGCCAGCACAACTCCAGATTTCATTTGGACATCGAAAAATATTCGTTTTTATTCGTCAACTTAAAACACTTATCGATGATATAGACCAGGCTTAAGAAAGCTTAAGATTTTAAGAAGTCATGTTCTGAGCCTTCATTACTGATGCCACTGAGCGCATATATGGCCTTACTTCGAAGTTAGAATCCTTCTCGAGCGCTAGAAAAGGCAAGGCAAAGACTTATGCAATTAAGCTTTGTACCAAATAGTAAATGTAAGGCAACCTCTTGTGGGGCATCAACCACCTTAGACGAAATATAAACATATCTGCAGACATCCAAGCTGCGTGCAGCATCCCGTATTTCTTTAGGTTTGAGTTCGAGTTGTGTGGAATTATCTTGCAAATAAAAGTGGCCGCTGGACAAAAAATATTAAAGAGAACGAAATTGTAGAAACACTTCTAAAACTAAATCCACGAATTGCTGGCATAAGCCTAGAACTTTTTAGTGTCTCATTCGCAAGCCTTATGAAGCTGAGGCTACAGAAGTGCTCGCTTAAATGATGTCATGCCTAGAACTCTACTGATCTTCCCGATGAAACCATAAATAAAGACCCTGGTTTCATTGGTTCCGTAAACCATACGGTGAGGCTCTCCATCTAGAGCTAGTATAAGTAAGATAAGGGGAGGCAATTGAAATAATTCTAACCTCGGACTGTATTCAGACAATAACCGATTGGGTGGTTGTAAAATATCAAGAGTAAGAATGGTGACAGATGCAATCAAACTCTAACTACTTATGAGTAATGTCATCCAGATTTAGAACTCCTACTGACGGATCCCCTATTTGGGTGAAGGAGGGGGCGGCTATTTGTTGTTTGGGTAAAGGAGATTCATATTTGACAGATGCTAAGGGTTTCTTGAAAGATTTATTTCTTTTTCTACTTCGTCCAGCTAGTATTTAATACGTAACGTGAAAAAGAAGCTTCTCAATTCCGCGTTTGAAAGTGGCAATTCATCATAGGTCCATTCCATTCATGTGAAAAATCGACAATACACAACATGAATGGTTACTTATTAACTTAAGGTGGCGCTGTAGTCCGGAGTGAACCTGGGCCTCAACCAACAAGCGTCTCCAGGCAGCTCGATCTTTAGCCAGCTGCCTCCAGTCTCGCACGCCAAGTTGGTTGAGGCGCCACCTGATTCGCGGTCTTGCTCTACTGCCCCGTCCCTCTGGTGTGGATTCGCAACATGAATGTTTGCGAGAAGATAAGAGCTTTGACTTCTTGTAGAATCTTTCCGTCCGTCAGCACATTTAGTATTTTGTTTCTTAAGTCTGACAAAAATGATATCAAGACCTCCTGCTTTATGGGCCTTATGAGCTTCAACAGCAGTTAAAACATATCATCAGGTGTGGGCAAATAGCGCCTTGTCCCTGATAGTATCCTGTGTTACAATGTCAAAAACATGCTTATGCATTTCTTTTGCAGTCTTTTCGTATTAAAAAATCCTAAGGCTTAATGATATTGTTCATAAATATGCAAAAGAGAGTTGTTGCAAACACGCCAAATGAATGATTTCCGAAAGCTACTTATACCTATCGCCGCGTGTTTACACAACGTCTTTTCACAATTGCTTATCAAAGAGATTCCTAGATAGATGCGACTATCCAGGCGCTTAATGGCCACCATTTCACCACAATGAGCTAATTTAAATCACCCCAAGTATCAATAAAGATCACCATTCCCACGAATCGATACTCTCCAACTCCAACTCGCAACTTCGTCTGATTAATTAATGCTGGCATCGTGCAATTTATTGCGGTTAAGATTCTGTGTGACAAAATATTTAAATTTTTTCTCCAGCGGACTCACACTACCTACTTTCAGATTCAAGGCCAAATAGCTTGTCTTGCCCATTAATTTTGTGCTTAATAGCAAAAGTGGATGCAGCAAGTTGTGTTTTTTGATTATTTTGTAGTTAAATTTGGCGGTAGTATTTGAAAACGAGTTTTGAGAAGAAAAAAAAAATCATTTGCGTGCTCCAAAGCTTGCAACCGAAGAGTTGGAGTGTAATTAACTAAATTTGGGTGAAAGACGGACACGTTTGTGAGATGGCAAAGATAAAAAAGGAGTTTCAACATGGACAACTATGTCAAGGCGAAACTTTTAACAACTTTAAATCAAAAATAAGAAACATGAGAAACACATGAGAGAGCTACAACCAATCGATAACGCCACGTCTTTGGTGTCCAAGTTGGTAGAGAAAATATATATATTCTCCAGCTCACTCTCCAAAAATTAAGTGCAGAACGCCCTGTAGCAATTCTTTAGGCAACACTATGCAATGGCCATCAAACTAGTGTCATAAACAAAGAATACGCTTTCACTGATGGGTAGATTTTGAAGCCTTCTCGGAAAATATTAAAACTCCGAAGCGCCGGTAGTATAAATACCGGACTTCACGAGTGCCTTTCAGATGGAACTGCTAGGAACTCCTGAGGCATAACATGCGCTTAGTAGCGATTCAACTCCCATAAGACAGCAATTCTCAGGCGGCCAGTTGTGTGAACTTAAAAGTTAACATGGAAGCCGATTGTTGCTTGAGCACCTAAAAAAGCCTGCCTTGCACTGTCATCGGAAATTTCATTTAAAAGATTTTACCCAAACAAGGATCAGTGAGTTTGGCCTTTTTAAATTCAGGAAGACAAACTTTTTATCAAAATGCAGTGGTGCATATCCACATGGTGCAAACAGCCAGCAGTCAGCACTCGGACAGGCTTTAGTTTGAAAAGATTAACCAGGAGTCCGTCCCTACCACTTCGCTTGTCAATCGCGTCCAAAGTCTTCTGCGTTCTAGAGCATAGTTATTATTATTAGTGAGGAGCGGTTTATCCATTCGAGAACTGCAGTCTCATATAGAGCCCTATTGTGCTATCCCTTATGTTTAGAGCAGTTTGTCTGCTCCAGAGGATGTCAGGAAGCTAATCAGCCTCTCTGGGTGGAGCGTGGCAAACGCCGTTGGTGAGACAAGTTCACTGCCTAGAATCCGCTTTCTCAAATTAATAAGGGTGGGACATTCTGTGACGATGTGAAGAAAGCTTTCATCGGTCCCCAAACACAGTCTACAGGTAGGATCCGGTAACAGGCCAAGCTTGTGTAGTCGGCTGTGGCCACTTAGGATGCCGGTTAGAATTCTAAGGTTGTTCCTGCTCCGATTTAAAAGAAACTTGGATTTCTTTGGTGGTGTTGGTGCTGCATTAGCGATCTCGGACCTAAGTAGCGCTGGAGTCCCTTTACAAAACCATGACTTCAAGTGGGGAATGGAAACGCATTATCACAAAATAGAAGCCCCAGATTGACGGACTAATAGAATTCTCAACGGCCACAGCAAGCGTTTAAGGGACAGCAATTCAAGGATGAAAGCCCTCTTGCAGTTAACAAACTAGCAGAAAGCCTCGAACACTACGGTTTGGATATAAACGCGCCTCGGAAAGTGTATTGGGATGTACCGGGGAAGCACCTGCGACATTAATTATGATGACCACAAGCAGAGACACTGGCTGGTTTTACTTACACTAAACGTCTTGATCTTCCGTCATGTAAATTTGTGCCCACTTCCTCAGAGGATAACCCAATGCCACCAAAGATTGTTTCTACAATATAAAGTCCCTGCAAGAAAATTACGACCAATGCTTGAGATATAGCTTTAAGATCGTTCTTGGAGATTTCAACGCCAAGATCAGAAAACAGGAAAGGAAGGATAACCGCCTTTGCAGCGGAACAATTTATGACAACTTGGGAGTCCTGGATGGACTGCGCAAAGAGGACGAACTCAGTGGATGCGCAACTTAAGGAAAACTTCGACCAACTCAGCGTACACAACTGGAAACGACAGGCAGGATTTTGCCGGCTGGAGAATCGGGTTGGCTAAGGCCCTGATCCTCCTCGAACTGTAAAATATATCAGCTTGGTCGATGATGATCGTTTTGAAACTTGTCTAAGAAATGCATTCGCGTGAAAAATTGAGCGCGTGAAAGCTTGCTCACCCTTGACCAAAGGCACATTCAATTGGACATTCCCAAGGCTCTATTTGTAGCGATTTCAGCGAGAAAAGCTTGGCTTTTTGTCAATGGAACTACAGTTCTGAGTACTACTGTCGATGAGACTACAGTCCTGAGATTAAGGCTACGCACACAGTGATGCGATAAAGTGATAAAACTTTTCACATCAGTTCGTATCGCTTCATTGTGCGCACTTACATAAGAATACAATTGAACAGCTTTAGCGCACGCTTCTTGCATCGCATCGCTTTATCGCTTCACTGTGCGTGCAGCCTATGAAATAGTCAAAGCAGTGTATTGCGAAAAGTTAACCTCCCCCGAAGATGATCTCATTGGCTGGGAGAATAATGACGACTATTGAGTACAATCAAAGTTGAGTTACAATCAAATAACCAAACAGTCATAAGTGTCAAAGACCAGGCGACTTATTCAGGGAAATGTTTCGAATTTTCACCTCTTATTTACAAAATGGTGACGTCAACCGGAGGCCTGATTAAATTATCTAGTCTACAACGGACAAAGTTATATAGACCGCCTTGTTCTGAACCAAACAAGTGAACAACTGTGCAAAATTGAATATTAAAAGGAATTTTCCAAGTTTATTTACGCCAACCAGTTTAATGTCATGTGAACGTGCCTTCATTTACATTCACGTCACAAGTGCTCTGCGTTTTTAACTGGAACAAAAGCAAGGCCTATCCCATAAGCAAAAGCAATACTTTATAGACTTCTACATGTATTTGCACTTAAAAACCAAGTCGACATCAGTTCTTGAACAATAATTTACTTTACGTTAAGTCCTGCTTAGCCATAATGTCAAATTTATGATACGGGTGAAGCACTTAAGACAAAGCAATCACTCTCTTCCAAGAACATGGAACAAAATTAGCACTTTTGAACCGCAAAAAAAGTTGGCAGCGAATAAAAAAAATCTGCACGTTCCGGCTTGATATCTAATTTGGAAAGAATTCCGCGAAATCTATGCTCTAGCTGTCACAACGTCATGCACTTTGCATGTTGCTTCTCCTCGTTTGTCAACAAAATTTCAAAGAATTCCAAAGAATGCAGACAGGGAAAACACAAAGCAAAGCAATAATGTGGCAATTTACTGGCACACAACACGGCTGATGACTGCAAACAACTTGACTTTTGCAGTTGTTTACCTGCCATGGTCCTCCGAAAACAACAAACCATCGTCGACAATTAAAACCGAATTATGTGATTTATTGCTCCGTCGGTCTGTCTTCTGAGCCACTTGCATGCTCTACAAATGCTCGTTCCACAACTTGGCCCAGTATTCCTCGCTACAAGTCCCACTGCAGTGCACACTTTTCCAGTGAGCCAACCCCTCAAGTCATTTTTGCTGCACAAAGCTTATGAGACCGTAGAGGATGTGGGCCTAGACAACTGCATCGTAACTAACTAGACCCATTAGCCTTTCGTACTCTAAATCAATTGACGGGTGGAAGATCCATGAGGAAAGTGCGAGTACCACATACAAATTCATGCTGACCATCTTGACTAGATCCATGGGGGTTATACAGCATAACCTAACAATTGTGTGCTGTTTTTTTGCACACACACGGCCGATGAAAGACCACGATGAAGTAATAAACCGTGATACTCTATTTCCCTGTTCTGTTTGTTGTGTTTCGTGTGTGTGGCTTCAACGGTACGAGAAGGTCAGTGGAGATAATATAAAGACGGTTCCGTGGAAAGTTGCCTGATGATTTGGGTCAAAAATTTTCGTTCATTCTTACCTTTGGCATCCGCGAAAATCCCGTAAGATAGGCTTAGTAAAACCAACAAATGAACGTAATCCAAATTGTTCACTGAGTGTAAGTAATCCGTTGTTGGTTGACTTGAAACAGTCGTGGTGAACTCGACTGGGTACACACTGTTACACTGAATAACTATCAGAATTTTTTCCAATTAAATTCAATTCACACGGCAAAACACTTTATTTACAACACAGTTCTGCATTTTACAGATGAAACAAATGAGAAAGAAAGAAAACACATTGCACTTAGGGTCCACAAGAGCGCGAAGACGAATTTCTTCCGAGTTGTCACCTTCTACCGCTCGAATTAAACCGTTGACTGAAACTTACGTTGGGCTGTTGCTTGGACTATACCAAGTTTCAGAGTGTGGTTTGCGTTTCTCCCTACCACACACACAAGCAGATACTTTCGTTTCGATTTACCATCAACTGTTCATTTGACATAGAGTTCTCTCTCTTTTTTTACTGGTTTCTCCCACTCACACAGTCTCAATTCAGAGTCCACAATTCATTTTGAGTTAGAATCCACCTGTAATGATGATGTCCCATGGAAATGGAACCATCTTTTCACTATTATGGGGGTCACTGCTTGACTTAACGCTTGAGTGACTCCTTGCTAAGCAGGATATACCTTCTGTTCTTGTGACAGACTTTGACTTTGTTTATAGGCAGTAAACACTGACAGGCAGACAAACACAATAAAACAATGACTCCCTCCTCAGATTGATTTGAAAACTTGTGTTTGTGGGGTCTAGTCTTGTATCCTGTGTAGTTAAAGGCCCACGCACAACTGCCAGAGCATGAGTCATGAAGAATGCTTCTCTTGAGAGTACATCGAACTTGGAGTATCCACTTCTTGCTTTTTTATATAATTTTCAGTCCAGTTGATGTTAATTTGCGTAGGATCAACGAGGTGTGACAACTGGAGAACAATGTAATACACCTGTGGGCAGACCGTCATGTGAAGAGAACTCAAGCACCATCATCATCGTCATCGCCATCATCATTGGGAGTTCTTTCGTCTAATGTTACACGGTGACAGTTGTTGGAACTTTTCGGGTGCAAGTGCGTACTCAAAGTGGAAGAAGAAAGGAAGAATAATTATTGAGAGAAGCGGAGATACACCCTAGCATTATGGGAACGATAATATGCGTAATGTGGGCTAAGCATGGGGTTGTTTTTTTTTTTTTGTGAATTCTATTTGGTTTCCATTACTGGACGATAATGTACCTGTTCCGGAGGGCGATTGTAGAAAAAGACAAACTAGTTACGGTCGAACACGTTGTCATATGGTGAACAGCGTTAAGGAAAAGAAATGAATTGTCTCCAGTTTCTGTACTCTAAAAAGGTTTCAATTGTCGGAGTTAAGTTTTGAAATCAAAATGATTGGACTGACAAAGCAGAACAACTTCAGAGCTGATTGCCACCTTCTCGCCTTGATCTAAAGCTAAAGCACCTGATCCAGTTCATGATGAATTAGAGTATTTAACGTGGATAAAGATGTGACTCATTGCAATTATTGTCTCCCCCATACTATGAATGGTCAATCGCACAAAATATGATCACCAGTTGTTGGTTTTCCAAACAAGTGTTGAGGTGATAACTAAGTAGGCAATGTGCAGTGGGAAAGTCTCCTTGTTTGCTTAGTCTAGTATGTTATGTTTCCATTTGTGGTCCCAAGGGCTCTACTGCTCCTACCCGCCATTAAGTTCGGTTTTTAGCAAAACATAGTCTCCTGCAATTATCATGAATTCTCCTCTTTCTTTGTCGACTCACTTTTCTGTCATCTTGGGTTAGCAGATTCTGACTCAAATCTATACAAAGACCTTGAGTCCATAATAACCTTTAATTCTTATGAATGTACTTACTTACCTTTGGAAGCTTTGTGTGGTGGCAAGCTGTTACTAAAACCACCAACCTCAAGGCCATCACGCCAACAGCAGGACTAGAGGCTTTTTTCAACCTGCTCCCGCTAGACCTGTTTATACAGAAATCTGCGGCCAGAAGTGCCCTGAGAATCAACCAAGCGAATGGCTAGAGGTCAAGCACGACGAGGCATGCTCCATCTATAGCGACTGGTCCAAAATGGACCTTGTGTGGGTGCAGGTATATTTTCAGACAAACTAAGCCTCTTTAAATCAGTTAGGCTCCCGGACCATGGCAACGTTTTCCAGGCGGATGTTCTAGCAATGAGAATTGCTGCCCGTAAGACTGCGATGAAGGTAATACCACGTGATCATATCACCTTTTTCATCAACAGCCAGACAGCACTAAAAGCGATTTCTGCTTTTGAAATAAAATCGAAGCTTGTGAAGTGCTGTCGCGAAGGGCTTCGTGCTCTTGGCACACAGCTTGAGGTAAAATAATGCTGAGTCTTTGGACATGGGGGTATACCAGGGAATGAAAAAGCTGATGAATTAGCAAGGAAAGGATCTACTCTAGACATAGAGCAGGCTGATCAGTCAGTGAAAGTCCCGCCATGTAAACTCAAACATGAAGCTTGGATCAGAATTCTAGCGGAAGCGAATGAAAGCTGGAGCTCTATGGACTCCTGTAAAATAACTAGAAAACGATGGCCAAGGTACAACGGTGGCAGAACTAATACTCTCATGAACAAGGACAGGAAACCCCTCTCCATCTTTGCAGGAGTAATTATAGGTCTTAATACTCTGCGTTATCATATGAAAACGCTGAGGCTAAGTGTGGACGACCTTTGACGAAGAAGTCAATGAGGACATAAATCCTTTGCAATGCACTTTTTCAAGGATACCGAAGAACTAAGGGACGTGCCTATCAGGGACATCTGGACGTTCATTAAGGCTTCAAAATGGTTCGAAAGCCTGGGTCAATAAGAAAATGCTTTGAGTACTGCTCCACGAGCAAGGGGTATCTTGCTCCCCAAGAATGGATATCACAATGGGTCTCTACTGACCTGAGTGCGGCGCAGAGGGCTTCTTTCCCCTCGCCAACCCATCTACCTAACCTAACCTAAGCTTTAATTCTGAACTCCGCGCGTTCACTTATTTCTACATTCATTCAAGATCCTAGCGTCGTTTACTAAGTCCAAACCACCAAAGGCCATGGCCTTTTTAAACTCTAAACTGCATTTTGTAGATTCTACCCTATTTCGTCACTTTCATAACTCCCAAACTTGGACTTCACATGTATGTAATTAAACATTAGCAACCTTAGATTTCTATCGCAACACAAGAATCAACAGAGGGGGCGCCAATCCGAAAGACTGTTAATGTTTTCAATTGATAAATCACATTTAGGTTCGAAACGCTATAATTACACTCGAGTTCAGTTGACAGGTGTAAAAGCACATATCACAATAATCAGTGTCAACACTTAACAATTACCCTGTTAAGGAAACACGATTCCACTTTGTGATGACAGACTTCCTGCCTTCGAGGATATCTGTCAAAACTAATTAACGGTTTCACATTCCCATCAAGTATTCAATTGAAAAAAACCAATGTTGACACCAATTGACACTATCTGTGACTCCTAAGTCCTAATAGCAAAAAATATTTCCCACGCTAAATGTCTTGACTTTTGCGAAATTAGTTTTCATTGTGGTCTCAAAGCTAGTGGTTGACCCCAAAAATGTCGATAAAACTTTTGCTTCTTTTCGCAACTGCTTGTCAAGCGAACATGGCAAATGAACCAGACTTTCGAAAAGCCCTTGGTTTCGGTCTCAAAACGATTCCGTATCTTCGAATCGAACTACGCGAGGGTGTCAGACGTGACTTTGAGAATGTCTACGTAGATTTTTTCTTAAAACAAACCCACTGTCCAGTGATAGTGTCTACGTATACCTTGAACGAAACAAAAATTCGATCGAACCTTCGAGAGAGCTTCGCAATAGTGTCAAATATGGACAATCTTGACAACACGGTGAAATACTTCGCCCAAGCCGCTGGATCATTCTTCTTCATAATTCCCGATGCAATTGATCCACCTGAGGTGGATAGAATTTTTCGAACACTCTGGTATTCGCGTGGAATCTTTCGAACATTACTGCTGACATCTAGGGGTATAATGGCCTATGATCCGTTTGCAGTGGATGGGAATACGAAGAAATTCGGAAACATTAGACCAATGCATGGAAGAGACTTATCTCGATTGTTTGACAACTTGAAAGGATATCCCTTGCGGTTACAAATTTTCAAGTCGGTGTATGCGAGGCCGCTGCTGGATTCAGTTTCGAAGAAGATTGTCAATGTTGAAGGGGCTGACGCAGAGGTAGCTTATACCCTGCAAGAGCGGATGAATTTTACAATGGTCCTCCAGCAGCCAGCAAAGGAATATTTTGGGTAAGTAGAACTGTAGATTCACAAGTGCAGATTAACAAGCAAGCCAGCATCGATGTACATACCTTCCCTTTACAGAGAACGCTCGGAAGATGGCACCTACAATGGGGCCATTGGGATGCTTATCAACGGCGAGACAGACATCAGCTTGACCGGATTCTTTGTCAAAGACTACATGGTGCCAGAGATCGAGTTCTCCGTTGCTGTTTACGATGATCAACTTTGCTGTTACGTGCCGAAAGCACCACGCATACCTCAGTCCATACTACCCATCTTTGCTGTCCGTTTCGACTTCTGGTTGGCGTTCATCTTGACCGGCTTCGCCTGCGGTACGATTTGGGTATTCATTCGACGTGTGAACCTATGGATGGCTGCAGACGAGCTCGCCAAGCTTCACTTATCCAAGCATCTGCGGTATCAATTGGTCCGGATCTACATTGACACCTGGGTAGTGTGGGTGCGGGTCAACATAGTCAGCTATCCGCCATTTACCTCCGAAAGGCTTTTCATTCTCTCCCTTTGCTTGGTGAGTGTTATATTCGGAGCCATAATCGAATCCAGTTTAGCCACAGTGTACATCCATCCGATGTACTACAGGGACATTGACACACTTCACGACTTGGATGACAGTGGTTTGGACATTGTCTACAAGTACACAGCTTTCAAGGATGATCTCTTCTTCAGTGAGACCTCACCCTTGTTCGCCGCCTTGAATAAAAAGTTAAGACATTTGAATAATCTGACAGCAGATGTGATGCGAGATTTAGCCGAAGATGGTGGCATAGCGAGTGTGACTAGGTATTCATCCCTGATGTTGGAATCGATCAACTATATTGTGTCGAGGAAGGTTCATGTGGTGAAGGAGTGTCCCAAGTACTATACGATCGCTTATGTCATGCCGAAGGACTCACCGTTCGGAGAGAGAATCAACAGTCTCTTGTTGCGATTTTTGAATGCAGGTTTGATTGACAAGTGGATTAGGGATATGCATGTCAAGGCAAATATGGTCATCATGAAAACACAGGAGATAGAGGAGAGTTCAATTTTTAAGGTCCTCACGATGGTGGATCTGCAATTGGCGTTCTATGTAGTATTCTTGGGGAGTTTTTTGAGTGCGGTATCGTTCGGAGTTGAACTTTGCATGAAGTACAAACAAAAATCACAAAGGATTGCTGCAGAGGTCGAGAGCAGTTAGGATTTTTCCTGAAAGAGTGAGCTAAGGTCTTAAAACTAGTCAAGGGCTTTAGTTATTAAATAAACAAATTAAAGAGGTAGAAAATACAGAGCGTGTTTTTATTTTCAAAAAATAACACTGTGCTTGGCAGTTGGACATGTGAAACAAACGTTTCATCTTTACGTGGTAAACCTGTCAAACCTTTGGTGTTTTTATGTCTCCAAAGTCCAAAGACATGTTCCAAGATGGTGCTTGCCGCTTTATTTCTCACAGGCAGCTTCCGGTTCAATAAGCTTCAGAACCTTCCCTCTGGTACCTTATTTAAGGTGGCGCTACAGTCCGGAGTAGACCTGGGCATCAACCAACAAACGTCTCCGGCCAGCTCGATCTTTAGTCAGTCGTTGGACCTTCACGGGCTATACAGTTTGTTGTTGTATATCCTCCTCTACTCACCGTCTAAAGACGGGGCCGAAAATCAACCGAAGATTTTTCCTCTCGAAAGAGTCAAGAACAGCCTCATCCGGTTTTGACAGAATCCATGCCTCTGCGTCGTAAAGCAGGACTGAGACGATTAAGGTCAAAGGGTCGCTTTAGTTGTTTGAGAGAGGGCTTTGCTACTCAATTGCCTTCTTAGCCCAAAGAAACAGCGATTGGCAAGAGTTATTCTTCGTTTAATCTCAGCGCCGGTGTCATTGTCTGAATTTATAGCGGAGCCTAGGTAGACAAAGTCCTTAACTACCTCAAAGTTATAGCTGTCTATAGTGACGTTCTGTCCGAGACGTCGGTGTTGGAGTTGACAGCATATACATACTTCGTCTTGCCCTCATT
This sequence comes from Matsumyia berberina, assembly GCA_917880715.2. Taxonomy (NCBI): domain Eukaryota; kingdom Metazoa; phylum Arthropoda; class Insecta; order Diptera; family Syrphidae; genus Matsumyia; species Matsumyia berberina. The sequence goes on along the minus strand of OU862871.1, from coordinate 129,774,994 downwards.
GACCGCTAAACCCATCTTCGCTGCCTCCGTCTCAATACTCACAAACGCACCAGTGACATCATCCAAGGCGGTTCCTGCCTCTTTATTTTTTCAATCAGTTTCCGGGCCAAGAAGTTGCAATAAGCTATGCCTTCCCTCCTGGCGCCTACAAAAGTTTTAACAAAATCAAAGTCTATACAGAAAAATGATAGAATTCTAGTGCTGCCAGGCTAGAAGGCACGACCCTTAAACTAAAAGATTGGCTCTACCTAGAAATTCAAAGATTTCTAAAGAAGATCCGTCTTTAATTCGTTAATGAACTCAGGCCATTCGTTCTTATATTTACTTCCCTTATTTGCTTAAGACAACCTTTCGAACTCAGAACGAACCACCCGACTTGGGAGTTTCAATAAATTCGGCTCTGCACTGTGACGAGTTGCTGGTTGGTCTCACAGATAGCTAGGGAAATGTTAGTCAGTCTCCACAGAGAACCGCATTATCCAGGTAAGTCTTGTTAATATCAAATGTCTGGAATCGTTTTGGATCTTAGCGTAGTTGATCTTGCCACATGATATAAACCAGTTGCAGCAAACTCTGAAGATAATATTTACTGCGAGTTTGGCTCTGGTATATATTTCCACATCCTGACGAATGGTTAGAGTGGCTTTTATAAAGAGGCTGGTTGAGATTCACGTACGTTGGGCTGCTAAGAGGATGCATCTTCTATCGGAAAATTCTGAGAGACTGAGCTTCAAAATCTAGTTAGTTCAATTTAGTGTGAGCTTTGACTGCATGTCTAACTGCTGTACTATACGGGCTAGATGAGACCCTGGTATCGTGGTTGGATAAAAGCAATGCTGATTAATAGAACTTTGGTTGGCGATGCGGACTGTGACCTCTTTATAAACTTGTATGGTGCATGATGGTCGGCTCTCGTTTCTGGCTATCTCTCAATTATTCTAAAGTGTACCCTCAGGCATATTGGAATGATGTTGCCATATTTTGTGCCGGATCATGGTGCACTGAGTATGGAGCACTTGGTGTGAGCCTTAAGTCAATCCTCTAAAAACTGAGGTTGTTCTCTTTATGCGAAGGACGATTGTGACTAATCTGAACAAGCCAGTGCTAAGGGGTTTCACTATCCATATGTCTACTGAAGTCAAATATCTAGGAATGATCCTGGCTTTATCTTGTCAAGACATAAAGCTTAGCATCGACATAGGTCTTTTGGATTAATACTGCTATGATCAGACCGTTTCTAGCTTATGTGTCGGCTGTTTGGTGGAGGGGGGGGCCTTTTGCGAAGTTTTGAGTCCGGTACTGGTGTCTTCGGGGTGACCGACAACACTAGTCTTCACTACTCGTAAAGCAAATATGCCTCTGTTTTCCAAGTAGAGACTTATGCTGTTTTAATGGCCACAGACTATATTGTAAAAAATAGGTAGAGGGAGCGTCTGTAGTAATAACCAGGCTTAAGGCCTTGTCCAACCCTTTAACTAGTTCGAGAACGCAAGAACTCTCTGAATCTGGTCGCAAGGCTCTGACTCTAGTCTGGCTTGCAAGGCATACTGGGATCTCTGGAAATAAGATCTCCGATTGACTACATCGATTTAGCTTAGGGGAGGCAAGCAAAGTGTCAATCAAGCGCTAATTTGGCTTTCAGATAAGTCACCAGCTTATTACCACTTCAACTTCTATAACTAAGCGCCTTGAAACTTAACAGACACCGAAAATGTCAATTGTTTACCCAACAATCGACCAACATCTGGTCCTCAACCTCGTAGCGAAAAAATCGCTGAACGAAAATAACTGACAGGCGACTTTGTTGGCACATCCAGCTAAATTAATTTCTCAATGAACATGGTGCATAATAGCTCCACCCTATTCCCCTACCTCTCTCAATAGCATGCTTAAACCTTTTGCACGTCACAATTCAATGTCCAACACACATGACTTATTCCAAAATCTACATTTAGATCCTTTACCCACAAATGAAATGAAAGGACTCGCGTTAACTTTGCACAAAAGTGATTAACTTCATTTTGATCCAATAATTGACGTGAAATATTGTCAACGTTTATGACTGTCACCAACTCCCGGACACTCTGTGCTTTCGATAAATATGTTTGCTCCCGTCCACTGTGTCCCCAGACTTCGATATCAAGTAAATATTTGATATTCCAGCGTTTAGCACTTGGTATAAATACTGCGATTGAATTCTGTCCACACAACAGTTTGGTACGCATTTTGAAGGATAAACATGGCCGGTCACAAGTGGAGTCTGCTTTTGGTGGTGTTCCTTGTTTTTGGGTCTGAAGTTCAGACAACTGACGACCTACCACCGGAACTAAGTCGAAAGCTTTTGAATTTACTGCAACCTCTTCGTGAGATAAGTTTACGTCTGCGAACTCGCGAAGACGCCTTCAACAGATTTGTGCGATTTTTCCTCAATCAAAGTGTTTGTCCGGTCAAAGTGTTTTTGAATGTCACGACGGACGCGGGTTGCAACACAAATAATGTCGTCTTGGCGAAAGGAAGTGATCTGAACAATGTTCTTGAAACTTACTCATCTCGTTTGGGAACTCAGTTTTTCATACTGGAAAGTGCACTTGAATCCAGTTCTGTGACTGACATCTCGCGTTCCATTTGGACACGACGGGGAATTTTTAAAAATTACTACCTGACAGCTGATAACGCGTTTTTTTATAACCCGTTCGCTGTGGCAGGACCTGGAACCTATAGAGCTTTACAAACCGCAACGGATATGTGTGATTTTCAAGGAATTTTCAAAAATCTCAACGGATATCCTGTGAGGACTTACATTTTTCGATCTGTGTACGCGAACTTGATCTACGACAAGCAGTCTAATGTAATAAAGCGCGCAGAGGGCGCTGATGCCAAGGTTGCTTACGCCATTGAAAAGGTTATCAATTGTAAATTAGTCCTACAGGAGCCAGATGAAGCATTTTTTGGGTGAGTTAAGGCATAAATTATACTCTTTTTTGTGCAAGAGACTCAAACGTTCGAGATATTCTCTTGGTGTCTTACAGATGAATTGGGTCACTCGTTTTCTGTAACTTTTAGTTATTCAGCGTTCAAACCATCTGAGTCAGTAGTTTTGTTTAACTTAAGGTTAGCTATAGCTTCTTTGGTCTCAGGTAGTTCGAAATGTTGTCCTTTGTGACTATTTAAGACGTCACTTCTGATTTGAAGAATCTTTCACTTTTCAACTCTGCCGTTTTCGTGTTTGACTTTGAAGGCCTTGATGTGGTGGTCAGAGTCTTGAGTTGTCCTTTCGACTTTAACAATACTAAGCCGCTTTATAAAATTGCATATTTGTCGGGACCCTGGAGGCCTTATTTTCGACGCGAGTGAACCCCACTAAACCACTTGGACCGAAAAACTGATCTATGCCGTCTTTTTATCTCTCGAAGAAAGGCGAGTTGGCTTTAGTGATGCCGAACTGAACTGCCGACTGTCTCGTCAAATATCCTTACTCATTCTGGCATTGAAGTCTCGAAATACAATTTTTATTTCATGTTTCGGACAGGCACCATCGGCCTATTCTTGTTTCAATTTCTTTCGTAAGGGCGTGTGTTCATATTAGGCTGTTCTTTTAGGAATGGAATTGATGGGGATCACAGCTAGGCGATCAACCATTTCTGGGATACGAGCGCTGTCTATCGCCCACTGAGAGTTCATTCACCATCATCTTTATTCCAAGGCCCTGACCTAGCCCTGAAAATCTCTGATGAGCTCAAAATATGTCGAAGTAGCACAGTTAGGTCGATAGCACCGTTGATCTTGTCGAAAAAATTTATCCACCGCTCGCCTTCTTCCGAAAGCTCTTGCTAGATTTCTGAGGCTTATTTTGCGAGTCAAGTCAAGAAGAAATGCAATATAACCACATTAGTTCTTTACGAGAGTAATGAAATAGTTTAAGTAAGACTCTGGAAGCCTGGCCTTTGGCAGTTAAAGCCAGGTAGCGTGCGAAGCACAGACACACGTAGGCCAGGAAGGTTCTTTGTGATACCACTTGGATCTATACCCTGAAAAACTCCACTCACTTTATCGAAACCAATTGGAGCTCTTGTTGAAGCAGTATGTGATAGTTTGCCCAAGTTGTCGATAGGCTTCTAGATACAGCTTCCTTCTTTGGAATAGGGCACGACAAGTGCAGAGGTGTGACGATCGTTTCTTCTTCCTCATCGTCCCTGCAGCTGCATAAGTCATTTGGGAATAGGCCCATCCTTTTGGCATGAAGGCCAAGGGGACAATGACCAGTAAGAACACCAATGACTGTGATATCGAGCGGCCTTTTGAGTAAAATCAAATTGTTAGATCGAGTGAGATTTAGCATAGGTCAGATCTCCTGAAGGTACGGCACGTGGTACCATTCCTCCGTCTTTAGTTTGTCTTGCTGATCGCGTCGTACTCTCAGAGTAGTTTACATGTAGCGAGTGGAATATTCAGACTCCTCCGTTCCGGCAGGATGTCCAGAGTAGTGCCACGTTTTACGAGTTAATCGGCCTTAGAGATTCCTGGAATGTTCCTATGACCGGGTACCCAGCAAAGGAGAATCTTCAATGTTCTACCGTCTTCATGAGAAATGAGCGACACTCTGAAGCAGCGTTTGATGTACATGTTACTGATTCCAGAGATTTTATAACAGCCTTACTATCGGCAAAGATTGTGATGCCCTTGAAGGATATCACATTATGCCTTAGCCAGGATAAGGCTTCGTTGATCGCCATGATTTCCGCCTGGAAACGCCACAGTGGACAGGTAGAGGGAGAGGGATGCTATGGTTAAGCATACTGGAGAAAACACCACCTCCCACTCCGGTCTAGGTTTCAAAACCGTCAGTATAGAGATGAACGGATTGATCGTCTGTAGCGTCAACACTCTCCCACTCCTCTCGGGAAGGAATGGATGTCCGGAAGTTGAGGTTGAAATTCAACTTGGATGATGTGTAGTCGGTGTTCTCCGGAATAAAAGTTAGGGGATGTAAGATCGAGACCAATATGACGAATATGGTTATTTGGCCATTGGGAGAAGTTGCATGTTGGCCAAAAATAACTAGAGGAAGAAGATGCGGGAGCACATAAAGTTCCGCGGATGACGGTTCAGTAACAAAATTCAAAATTTTATATCCCAAACAGCTAGAGTGTGTCGATCATGCTCTAAATGGCATTATTGGGATTTCAGACAAGTTCCTATCGACTTTTGAACTTCAAGTTAATAAAATGTCTTTTTCTTTTTACAGACATCGTCTCGAAAATGGATCCTTTGATGGAGCCATCGGCAGATCGATCCGCAACGAAGCTGAACTTACCCTAACTGGCTTTTTCGTTAAAGACTATCTTACTCGTGACATTGAATTCTCCGTCACTGTCTACATGGACGAACTATGTTGCTACGTGAGCAAAGCTAAACGAATTCCACAGTCAATTCTTCCTCTGTTCTCTGTTAAAATGGACATGTGGCTTGGATTCATTGGTGCCGCCTTTCTTTGGGCCATCATCTGGTGTCTTATAAGAAAATGCAATATTTGGATAAATTCAAACGAAGCTGGAACAATATCTTCTAAGATTACACAAAGCTATCAATACATGCGAATACTCATCGACACCTGGGTGATTTGGGTCCGTGTCAACATCTCCAAGTATCCGCCGTTCTCTTCGGAAAAAATATTCGTCATCTCGCTGTGCTTGGTTAGTGTTATCTTTGGAGCAATCTTTGAGTCCAGCCTTGCGACTGTCTACATAAATCCACTGTACTATAGGGACATCAACACTCTACAAGAGCTAGATGAATCGCAATTTAAAATTCTCATCAAGCATGCGGCAATGAAGGACGACTTGTTTTACGGGAGCAGCTCTCCAATGTTCCAACGATTGGACAACAAGCTTTTGTATGTCACTGAATTGGAGGATCGCTTAATTGAAATAATGTCGCGCAGAGGCGGTTTTGCCTCTGTTACCAGAGCCTCTTCGCTGATCCTCGACGACATAGGTTACATTCTGTCGAAGAAAATTCACCAGATCCCCGAATGCCCCAAGAACTACCACATTGCGTATGTCCTCCCGAAGGAGTCACCGTACCGGCAGAGAGTGGATGACCTGCTGCTTCGTTTTCTGAATGCTGGTCTCATCAACTACTGGATTGAGATTATGTACCACAAGGCCAGAATTGGAATCCTGCAATCCCCGGAAATTCTTAAGGTCATGGGTGGTGATACATGGAAGGTGCTGACTATCAAGGATCTGCAATTGCCCTTCTATGTCATCATTCTAGGCAGCATACTAGCAATGATAGTTCTGGTTGCTGAGATCTTTCTTACTTTTCGGTCAAGATCTCGAAAGGTACCTAGAAGAACGCAATAAACGATTGTAAATAAGGATCAATTTTTTTTATTCAGGGAGTTTTGTGTCACAGACATGCTGTGCTTCCATTGTGGTCGTTACGAATTGATCGTACTTGGTGAGCTTCTTTTTGCGAAACTGTATACCGAGTGCCAGGTGCGGCACGTAACCGGTATAGCCCGGCGGGTGGAGTGTATACGGTGTCCTCAAGGCGTCCTCTTGCAGACAGGCCTCAAGCTCGGCCCTTTCTTCATCGGTTAAACCCTTGGCTGCAGGCTGCGGATCGCAAATAGAGCAGCTGCAATATAAATGTAGGATAAAACAGAACCGGAGGATATTCGAGATGACTTACAGCCCCCTATTGTCATGTTTTTCCCAAAACAGTTTCGTTGTATCAACAAACTCCTCAGGATTTAGCTTCTCCCACTCATTTATATACTTTGCCAAACCAATTTCCATTGGTAAGACGGTGTCCGCGGGCTTGACCCGTGTTCTTTCTATTGATTTATCTATAAGGTCCGCCTTTGTGAATGTTTGCTCGACGTGTTTTCCTTTCGGCTTTAATGGCGAATTCCTTACAGAGAACTCACAAGCCTTCTTCCAGTCCGACGAATAGATGCTCGAAACCAGACCACCCTTTCCCTTGTCAACGTACATTATATCCTCTGGTATATTATCCAACGCAATCTGCGGCACCATATACACATTTGGTCGCTCGCGTCTGGCTTTCAACTTCAATTCAAAAATCTTGTCCTCCAGCTTCACATTCGGAATGGGATCGTGAGGATTAAATTGGATTATACGCTTTTTTCGATGCAACAGACTAAAGGGTACATTCACTTCAGGCTTGAATGGTTGGAGTATCTCCAAATCCATTTGGACAGGACGATACTTGGATCTTTCAGGCGGTGGTACAGCCGCTTTGTAGACGTTTTTCCTCCTAGGCTCCAATGGAATACGCTGATAATCAGTTTGGTACATGGTGCGGGAAATTAGGGAATCCATTCCGGACATTTTCTTGGTTTTTAATTTCGATTTGAAATTTTCGTATTTGGGAAAAAAATATCAAAAAGACTTTAAAAAATATACAAAAATTGATGTGGGACGGAACGACAGCGGGATTTTATTGGAGAGCTGTACGATATTTTAAAACAAGTTTGTAGATCCTTTTCAAGGTATCCTCCTATGTCTTTCCTGCCGTCTGCGATTCTTTCAGCTCAGCATCCAAGTCTATATCCCCTTAGTGAGTGAATATTCACCCTATTTCCATCAGCAAAAATATGCAACTTCCCTTCGCTTAGTGACATACAAACTCCAAACAAATAAAAAATGCAAACGTCTCACTTAAAAAAAGTTAACACAAAACTACGTTTTTATTGTCTTCCATCTTAAATATTCCTCCTCATCTTTTGTGCACATTACTTGAACTGTTCTTCTTATGCCACTCCCACTGAGAGATATCATTACCACCCGCCTTCCCAATGGTTGCATAGATGTCTAAACTTTCGCCTGGCGGAATGCCATATCCGTTTGCTAGGCCATGCGGATTCGATGGCGTTTTACAGTCCATGCTGCTTTCCTTGCGAAGCACCCGATCAATCTCAACAGATGAGAAAAATGCCACCGACATAGGAAGATCCTTTAGACCAATACGATGAACACAAAATGATCGTGTAAGTAAATTCGTTACGTGCATTGCTAGAGCTGCTTTGTAGGCTAAATCCTCTCGCACTAAATACCTGAGTTCATCGTGAAAACTGAGGCAGAAACGGACATTGGTGCCCATAAGCCATCGCATGGCGACCAGCATGAGGTGTAGAAAGTCCACTGCCCCACTTTGGACAACCCAATTGACACGTGTCGGAAGAAAGCGGTCTTCTGTGCCCTCCCTTGGCTCGAGAGCACGACTCAAGCGGCAATTTAGAAATGGCGTGACTGGTTGATCTTGAGATGAAATGTCTTCTAAGCGATTGAACATCGCACTCTCGGTGCCACCCTGCCAGCGGGATTTGTGAAAGAGTTCAGGCACAGATTTGTTTGTTGTTCTTGCCATTCTCAGTGCTTCGTAGCCTGTATAACTAGGAAAGGAAAAGTAACGCGTTAATTCAAATCAATGCAGTATTGACAAAACTTACTGTTTACTGGTGTCCTCCTCTTTGAACTCTTCCATCATTTGATATGTTCTCTTTCCTTTGGTCAGTGTGAACATCATCTTCGCCTTTGATTTTGCTTCGGAATCTGAAAACGTTGGATTGAACTGTTTCAGCAGGCGCTCGGCAAAGTTCTGTCCCGCACCGTAGATCCTCGCGTAGTTGATAACTTTGGCATGATCACGTGAGATGCCCACTGCCTTTGCCGTCACCGAGTGCATATCCGTACCATTTGACTTAGATCCACTCAGCGTCATCCATCCGAGCGGTGTAGCTCCATGCATTCCTGTCGCATGGGCATCACCCAACACTGACGCAATCCACAACTCTTGAGAATCGACATCAGCGCCGACTATTCTATACCCATTCGGCGCTTGAATCATCGACCGTAGTTCCGAACCCACACGTTCGCGTTGAGCATTACTCGCAGTCATCCAGGTAGGTTCCATGGCACGGCGGGTCAAGGTGCCACAAACAACCACTTGTGGGATAATAGCTCCATACTCACGTTCGTCTGATTGAAGTTCTGTTGGAAGACTTTCTTTTGGTAGCCAGCACACAAGTTGACCCATGATGCGGTCACGATTGTTACGCCAGTAAGACAGCATCCGTGCGATGTCAATCACTCGCTCTGCAGATTTATCTCCGTCCCCAGTCAACACGTTATCTGAGAATTTGTTGAGGAAATCCTTGGCCAGAGGATTGCCGACACGGAACGAACGCCCGTTCTTGTGCGGAAGCTTTAAGAACCAACAACAATCTTCCAGAGTTTTGTTGCACCACACACCTGTTCCAACGTACTTTCCCGATGTTTTGTCCTTTCGTCCTTTGGAGTAGTAGTCTTTCTTACTCAGATTCGTCTCCACATCCCGCCAGAGGTCCTTCAACGCTTCGGCACTCTCATCAGCACTGGCTGCGGCTTCAACAAAGCTCATCACAGGACACTTCTCAGCCAGGCGTTCAATGGGAATATTTCCACTCTCGACATCCTCTGGATATGTGTCTCGAAAAGGAATCAGGAATCCCCAACCTTGTTCACGGATATAATGGAGAGGATACCCCTCCCAGCAGAGGGACAGTAACTTTGGAGCAATCTGCATCCCAGTACCGATTTGATTAGCTCCTGGCGCCCAGTCCTCAGTGGCATCTTCTAGATTTGGTTTCAAACATATTTTGCGATACCACGCCGGGTATCCGGGGAGAAGAGGACGACGTGCTGGCAGAAGGTTCTTGGTATCGTACAAGTATTGGAACTTTTTCTGCAAAGGATCAGGCTCTTCTTCAGACTGAATTTGAGATTCTTTCACGTCGATGATCTTTTTCTTTCTTACAGGCGCCTTCTTCATTTTAATCTCTTGAGTACTCCAGTCCTGATCCCACATCCACAAGTCCTGCTTGTATTTCTCGTCGTTCATCAACTGGCAAGCGGCATCAGCTCTCTTCGACAAATGATACTTCGATTCAATGTCCAGACCTTCGTAAGTCAAGTTACATTCTTCTATATACCGACTCCAGTTAGAGTTTACAGGCAAATAGGCAGATCCAATCTCCAGCATCCCAGCTAGCGTGACTGGATGGGGAAATCTCTCACGATACAGTGGGTAGAGCTGTTTGAGAACATTTTGAGTAGCCAACACATCCGAGGAACAGTAATTCATCAAATTTTGAAAATCGTTCTTAACATCGTGCAGAGTTCCAGTGACAAAAGTCTCTCTAGCCTCCTTGGCCAGCTCGCGCCCACAATACAGTCGATACACTTCGGCTAAACTATTCAATGAACTTTGCGTAGACCATTCAAGATCCTCGTGGGGCAGTTCTTTCTTAGACTTGAGCATAGCTCTCTGATAGCTGGTGACTCCACTGACACACACGTGGAGAGACATTGTATCAAGAAAACGTGTTCCAGTGTCCTGGATCAAATACTGCTCGCGGATCCTCGCTCTGTCATAGGAAACGTTGTGACCGACGATGAGTTTGACATCTCCCAATGGAATCATGTCATCCAGTGTATATTTTCTATCCCCACTTGGCGAAATACTAGGATTCAGGAGTTGAGGACTCACCCAAGAATACCAAAACTTAGTACCAACAGCCGTGGCCATCACCGGTGCAGAACCAGCAGTCACACACACTTCAACATCAAAAACTAAGCCTTCTTCTTCGGGATATTCCACTTGCACAGCTCCATTTGGCTTATAACACGTCCATCCAGGCTTCATAACCCATACGCTCGGAGGTTCCACATTGCTCTCAACAAGAGAGTTAATTAAAAGACGGTAAGGTTCCGACTGTTCCCTGCCAATCTCCATAAAGTGCTCCTCTATGTCATTTCCTCTCAGTGGTGGCAGTTTAAGTTCGACATCCTTCATCTTTGCGTTTGCATCGATGTTGATGCCATGCCTGGTCAGCTCCTTAATACACCTCCGGACTAGAGCTTCATCAGAATTACTTTGGTTGGTTTTTCCAAATACTTGGTGATATAGATTTTCAGAGAGCATCTGAACTTTCATAGGATTCTCCCGGTATTCGGGAGATGATGGATGTTCATCTGGTGGTTTTGGTGGTGCATCTTCTAGCGACGGTGGGACCGACGATGGTTCTTTGGTTGTAGGCGGTAATATGGCCTTGCCTTTGCGGTAAATTTTTACTGTGCTATGTGGATATATTTCGTGATAGTTTCTTACTAAATGTTTCATTTCAACTCGTATTTGTTTGGAAATCGTTGAAAGCTGAATTTTAACTTGTTGGTTTGTTTATTTTTTTGACAACCGAAAGCAGATGGTCGGTGATGAGAATGGAGCAAAACTAGTACAATACTGGAGATTTTCTAAGACTAATAATTTTCATCCATCGATTCCTCAATTATAAGCAATCCAACAAACTATTTTTGAGCTTTAAGAAAATTCAAACCGTTTTGTCCATTTGTTGGCAGTTTTTGTGACAATTAATTTTTGGTAGCAGAATTTAAAATAATAAAGTTAGTTCACAGAATTAAACAGAGTGTGGTTGTTTTCAATCCAGTTTATCAAAGTTGGTTTTAAAAAAATATTAATTTGTTCTTTTACAATTTTCATTTCCAATACCACCCTAATACTTTCACCTATTCCCTAAAGTCGCCATTAGTTGAATTTACTGATTGCGCCGACCTGCCCTGTTATATGTTCCATAATCCCATTCCCGTCGTCATTAAGTGATGTTTGTGATAGAAAGACTAGAATGCTAGAATTCACATCTCCCTCTTACTGCCAATTAGAAATGTACGTGATGACGTCAAAAGAGCTGTCAAAACTAACATAGCACATCCTCAACAACCCATTGTTCTGCTCCCAATTTTCTGTCAAATCTGCCGTAATCAGTAAAAAATGGCTCAAAGCAGACTAGAAAAGATTGGAACAATTTTCACAAGGTAATAATCAATTAAAAACTCTATGGCAGTCTCTAAAAATATACTCCTCTTCACTTAGAACCACCGGTCTACTCCGGTCAGGTGCTATGAAACCAGAGGACAAACCAATTTGGTATGATGTCTACGCTGCCTTTCCACCCAAAGTTGAGCCGCGTTTCGACCGTCCAGCACCAAATATTCCAATTCGAAAAATATTCTACACTGAGGATGCAGTTCGAGCGTATATATGACACAAACAATGTCCTAGTAGTTCATATATGACTTGTCCATTTCAGGAAATATCACAAAATGCAGAGATTTCATGAGACTGTGAACTTATCGGACACAAGCCGTGAAACTAATGCCCAACAATTCATTGCAATCTACAATAATCTAAAGTCTCAAGGAGCATTGGATGAGGAGAAAATTCTAGAGACCGCAAAGGAATTGCTGGAAGAAAAACTAGCCAATAGAACCGCTTATAGTTCTACAACTGCCGAGTCCGAACAGGAAAAGGCATCAAGTCCGCCAAGTGGTTTGTCTGATAGTTTCTCAGATGCTAAGCAACGAGCCAAAGACACAGCAACGCCTGTAAATATTCAGGATTTGTTTAAAGAATAAAGTTGAGTTGTTATAAAAATAAAGGTCGTGTGGAGTCTATGACAAGAAAAGTAGAATATTGGAAGAAGTTTGTTGAGAAATGTATGAATTCTACGTCGCAAGGGTCACAAACGACCTTCAGCAAATGTTCAATTTCCTTAGTTCTACGACAGACTTATTACGAAGGAGAGGTGGAGTAGTACGAACCCCTCGTCGACGGTTTTTTCTTAAAAATTTTGCAGCTCATCATCGGTGGATTCTGTTAGTATTTCTCAAGCAAATTTACTTCGTCAGATTTACCAAGAGCACGAAGATAAAACATCCTGTTCCAAAGTTTGCATTCTTAGGCAGTCAACTTGATGTCGCTTTTCTAGACATCACAATAAAACCGCATCGTGTGCAAACGTATGGTAGGAGTCACGACGGCAAGCACCTACCTCTGTAGCATTTGGGTTACTTAGAATAGCAAAGTAGTAAGCGAATTGCCGCCGTCCAAAATAATTAGGTTCTGACAACGTTCTTACAGAAAGGCGGTACCAGTAGTTTTTGTAGTAACAAGAGTGATCGCATCGATCTCCTCGCAGCAAAGAAAGTATATCCACGAAAGGAAACATTAGCGGGAAGAAAACGGTGACAGTAAAATCCAAGGACCGCAACAAGCAACGCTTGCAAGAACTTTCGCGTTAGTACGAGCTACTACTTCACTCAGATCTTGACTTGGCACGGAAACTCCAATGCCTACATTCACAAAATGGGCAAAGTGGTTAACTCTGCGTGCCATGAAGCAACGATTGTGTAATAGATCTTCTCTTGGCATCGCCAGGCCTGACATTTTAAATAAACACGAGAAGAACCCTTAAATGGCTGCAATAACCATTAGTGGCCCACTCCACAGGCAATATTGTTCACTATTTTTTTTCGAGCACTGTAAAACCACTTCTGACTTTCACAGTTTAAAAACCACTGTGTTCTTTTTGACATTTCACCCCGGCGCTGCTGCATTTCTTACATCGAAAGAAGTTCAATGGAATTTGCCGGATTCTCAGTCAAATAAAATAAAATTTTTCCTCATTAACATGTATAGACGAATCTATCTTGTACTGCGAATCCCACATCGTCTGTACTGCAATAAAAAGGCATTAGATACCGCCGCTGACACCAACGCAATTAATTGGAAAGAATTGAAATACGAAACCAAAGTACCCCGTGAACCAATTGTACCTTTCATCCCAGAGCAACAGGACATCGAAATTGATAACAAAACTATACAACTTCTCGAACGTCTATCGTTGGTAGATCTGGACAGTAAGGAAGCACTGAAAACCCTCAAGGATAGCATTCAATTTGCCGATCGAATCGTTCACATTGATACAAGTGCAGTGGAACCACTCTACACTGTTCTGGAAGATCAAGAACTCGAGCTACGCGAGGACATTGTTACCGATGGTAATATCAAAGAAGATATTCTAAGCAACGCCAAAGTAACAGATGACGATTATTTTGTTGCACCACCCGGCAACATTCCCCTCGAACAAGAAGAGAAGAATTTTCATTGATGGAGCAAAGTTTAACGAAGTCCCTAGAGTTTCTATGTAAATCCGGCTTTATTGGAGGTGTAGTTAGTAAAAATAGAATTAGTAATATAAAATTCCTTCCCCTGGGAACGACGCTGTTGGATAACATAAGGAATGAGTGGCATAAGAACAAAGAGGAGTTGAACTCCTACCCAGCTGTCGCTGTAGAAGAAGACAATGCTCGTATCGCCGGCTCAGATAAGTTTTCATTTATTAAAGGAAAGTTACTTCGCAAGAATCTATTGCATGTGAAAAAGAACTTCCAAAGTGATCTTCCTTTGATTATAAAATCGGAAAATCCTTATCACCGAGCTAGCGAGGGTGGAGATGAAAATCTTATCGAGATCGACCTGCCACGTGAGACGGTTCTGGCAACAAATTATTTTTTCACACCAGCAGTGGCTATGGAGAAGTTCTATCACATCCAGAGGGAGAGGAAAATCTGTTGGATGAAGTACTCGTCGAATCCAAGTCGGTATTATCTGTCAGATCTGGTGGCGGAGGAGAGAGGAGCCCATAAACTGCAGTCGTTGAAAATTAAGTCGAAAATCGGCGAAGGAGACATGGTAGTGGAGGAAATTCACTTTGTTCCGATTCCTGCTATGGGTTTGGACAATGAGACCGACTTTGTGATGAAAGATACCCGATTGGACAAGAGTGTTCTGCCGACTTGTATACGATCTGAAGTCAAGTTGGAAACTGCTGTTTGTGGTAAGTGTACAAGAATGAATGTGTCGCATTCTCTTTCTACTGCGCCGTCCTACCTAGAAAATCTCGTTAGGAAAATCGTCCAACAGCAGTGTTTACACTCGTATCTCATGGTCCCAACTTCTTCCATTTCTTCTTTTTCTTACAGCCTTACTGCTCGACTCCATTGATAACAACAGAGAGAACACCCTTGCTCTCAATCGCAAGCTAGCTCCATATCAGTGTGGAATATTTTGCTACTTTGAAGGTAAGTCCTTGAATTTCTTGTCACCGTCATTACAAATCGTTCTTTCCCGTAGATAAGAATTCAACTTCCGATCTGACCGACCTCTCGACACACATAAGCAACGTTGTACGCAAAGTAGGCATCTCCGCTTTAAATCTCAAAAAGTGCCACAGCAACAACTGGAAAGCCCTCAACACAGAACTCTCCCAAATGGACAAAGTCGGTGTACCCTTCTGCATCATATTAGAATCCGATACGCTCCGCACGGGACTCATGAAGCTCCGCAGCCGTGACACAACACTGTCAGAAACCATTCATATAACCGATGTGTCCAACTATTTACAGAAATTATTTAATTCATAAGCCTCTAATGAACCGTTAGTTGTTGTTTTATTGGAAATGCAATAAATTAGGAAAAACACTGAATCTTCAGTTTGTTCTACATGAAGTCGCAGAGATATTGTCGCACATTGAAGCCCACCACTTTGCCTATGTACAGAATGAACTCCAAGCCAACGGTGCACTGGAGTTTTGCGGAACCTTCCACGACGTTGTTCTCTCCCGAAACATAGCTCAGGAGCTTAAGATGCACAAGAGAGGAAATTTGCGCGAGAAGATTGCATGTGAGACCGACTTTCTCATCGAGAATGGCGTAAAAAATAGCCAACAAGCGATCAATGCTAAAGGACTTTGGCCCGAGTGAGGTGGACATTTTGTCAGAGACCTGAAAAGTAACTACAGTGAAAATTTTGACACGCAGAGAGGAAATCTTCGAAATTACCTTCGCCTTGGCATTCACAGTCTGCATTCGTTTACGTTGCTTGCCGTGATGTTTAACAAACAACCTCTTGTCCTCTTTCGCCGAGTTGTGACTTGCTAGGAAGGCAGCAATCAGTAGATATTTTCCATAGTAGGGCAACTCCAGAGATTGCGCCAGTTTTTTCACACTCTGATTTGTTTCGAAGGTTTCTTCTGTTCGTAACTGAAAAAAAAATTCGTACCAATTTGCAACGAAAAAGTGAGTAGCACTCACCTCTAAATCCTGATCGATTCTCATGTAGACCTGAGCCAATGCAATCCTCAGTGGTTTAGCAATATGCCTCCAAAGTCGTGACACGTCATTTTTATCAATCGTTCCATTCAAAACCGGCTCCACATACACATCAAAGCAATCGTTAGAGACGATTCTCAACTCTGGTAAATCTCTGCACGCCTTGTAGAACACACTCAAAAAGAGATTCAGGAAATTTCCATAGAACTCCGAGGTCAAATCACCAAGAACTTTCTCCGCTTGTTCAATATCCACCACCAATTCGACAGGTGGATTCTTCTGTAAACGCGTTACCAGTCTCGACCGCACACCTTCAAAGTCGTCTGTTAAGATTTTTTGAACGTCGTTCTTGTTGTACTGTGGACAGTAAATCGATATTAACTCCGACAGTCCCGACTTTGTATAGTACTTTTCGAATGGCAGTTGGGAAACCAACACACAGCAGATATTCAGTCCAGTCAGTTCAGGAAGACGCATAAATGCTGCCAAAATATTTGCGTCCATATCACGTATTCGTTCTGCATTGTCCAGGCATATTATGTAGGACGTACTTGTACCATCGGCTTGGCGCAGATCACCTATGAAATCCCTTAAGGTGTCACATTTCATGTATGGAGCGAAATTTTCATCTTTCCGAAGGCGGTGAGAGTGGAACTTATTTAAAATGTTCTCATAAAGGATCTTGCTGGAATAACATTCGATGCAATCGAGCAATGCAGTCTTTGAGTTTGTGTTCTTGAGAAATTCCCTCAGGATGGACGTTTTGCCGATACCGGAGTGACCATAGATGTAGATGGATGGTGGAAAGGTTTCCTCTGCGTCACCGAGCAAGTCAAAGAGTGACTGTATGATGTTTTCTCGACAGGGGAACTGTTTTTGCAGAGCACGTCTCTTAGAATTCATATTAACTCAAATTTCTAACAATAAACAAATAAGAAACTAGGTGGAGATTAAAAGGCGGGAATGGAATTTCAAAATGTTTTCAAAATGTCAGGTGGTGAACTGTTTTGTTTTGGCAGCTGTCATTTTGATGGTGGAGATGGGCAAATGGTCTGTGAACTGTTCAATTAGAGTGCGAGAAAATATTGAAAATTCTACAGTTCTGAGATCAAAATATGGTTCACAGAATGTTGACCACATAAACAACCTACGTACCATCATTGAGCAAGGCGTTGAATACCTTTCGTCACTTTTTATCTTTTTTGAGAAGGAAATCGGTAATGCCTTGCGCAAGGGAAATATCCCCCATACATTTATTAAACTACCTTATGATGGATCAAGATGTCACTATCCGCACTTTGGTAGAGTACTTCGAGATCGAAAGTGGTATTCGTCAAAACTACATTACTCCACAAATATTAATTTTGTTGTTAATGATGTGATTCGCTCCACCCTGTAGATAGGAAATGAAGGCATCCGATGAACGCTTACACATGTACATATAATTCAACATAATCTGAACCCAAACATCACCAAATAAAGACAAGTGGTAAGAGATGGACAAACGTCGTATGGTTAAATATTAATATTGCCAAAGCAGACTTCAGTCTCGGAATGAAATCATCAGCTCATATAAGCATTGCTGGATAATCAGTAGAGGAACTAGGGAGATTTCAATTTCTTGAAGGTATCATTACGTCCGATTGTGGTCGATATTTCCAGATATATCGCCTTTGGAATTTACTCTAAATTATGACGAAGAACTACAAACAGCTTAAACACAAGCTTCATGTAGAATCTTTTCTGGGTGTCGCACTTGGAAGATTACCTCTACCATCACGAAAAAGCTTTAAAACATTCGTTAAAACCCTTCCTCCTACTTGCTTCCGAACTTTTAATCGAACACTCCCATTGCTGGCACCAACAAACGCTGATGTGGACTGTCAGTTGTGTGAAATTCTCCGGTCAGCTGTCTCCAATCAAACACAGTTCAGTGGATAGTTGCCAGTACAATCAGAAATATACATAAGTTTTCGCAAATTCGGCTGACGCAACACGGAACGATTATACCTTGAGCTCTACAATTAAAAAAAAAATCAATTTTATACAATATTTACGTAATTGTTGACGAGCCACGATGTTTTGAATCGACACAGTGCCTTTGCCTTTCCGGAAAAATGTTTGACTTCAAAGGAGACATCGACATATTTCCCATAAACAATCTAATTTTCTATGTGCGTAATTAATTTGGGGTTATAACGACGTGACGTCATATCGTATGATCAAACAACGTTCTCTGATTGGTCGGTTTAATTTTCTTCTACCCTCTATTACTGACAATAGAAAATTGCACTAAAGTACGTATAAATTTTTTCTTGCTTCGCCTTCAGTGAGTGCCGGAGAAAGAGTGAAATTCAAGTGACAAAAATAAAAAAACAAGTGAAACTAAAATGGATCCAACGCTGGACATGGGGGAACTTATCTCCAGCGGTATGGTGGACTCATTGGATCTGTTCAAGGATGAGGATGCGATATCTCTCATCAAGGAGATGATTCCAGCAGGTACTCTTGCATGTAAAGCATCGTAGTTCATGTGTTCAATGCGTCTTTCTCTTTCTGAATGTAGATTTGCTGACTAGTTTCCTCAACGATATGGACATGGTCGAATTAAGTGATGCTGTTATATTGCCTGGTTCGCCGGAGTTTGAGGACTTTAAGCCGGAGATCCCAAAACCAGTTATCAAACAAGAATCACCAGTGCCGAGTTCTCCGGTTGCGTGTGCAATGTATAAACCGCTGGTGACGGATCCCCTGATGACTTCCAATTTCAACACCTTGTCGTGCTCATCCAATGCATTGAATATCATTCCGCCAATGAATTCCCATTCCCATAAAACAGGCGTTTCATCCTCGTCACCTCCCATGAAACAAACGAACAACAACAACTCTCCACCTCAACATTCTGTCCATCATCCATCACCGACTACAACAATGAACCTACCACAACTTGGCCAGATAAATTCACAGCTAACGACCACTGTTGGACAAGGCCAGCAACAGATTGTGTACACCAGCAACCAGCCGACAGCACAGACATTTGTCTTTCAGAACGCCAGTCCACAGATTTCGGACAACAAGACCACGACAACTGTTAAGCAACAACCGATAATGACACCAAAAGCGACCCAGCATCAACACCATGGACAACATCAGCATCAGAAGCATTCATCAGTTCAAAACATTAGCAGTAAGCCAGCTATTCAACCGTTGGTGCAACAGGTACCACAAGTGTTAACACTACAAAGTGTGCCCGGCAACGACAAACAGCAGGTGCTGTTACACTCCAATCCCACTGTGATGTATACGACCGCTGGTCCGGCGACAACAACACAGGTATTGCATAGACTTTTTTCCAATTTTCTCATGTAAATCTCAATGAAATTGTTAATATTTGCTTGTAGAACATCCATGCATTGGTTAATGGAACTATTTTGACGACAGCACGCATTCCAGTGGTCATTGAAACGGAGAACAAAGTTCCCATCAATCGTGTACAACCAAAAGTAAGTAAAATAGAACTACCGCCTTCCACTACGTCAAAGTTGTCGACCAAGCAATTAGGCGGTTACATTACAGTGATGACTCAGCATGGGATTTCTTGTTCTTAATCATTTCACCATTTGTTGTGGTCTTACAGTGGTTCGACGAAGTGTGTGCCAGTTATCTGTTTCAAATATAGGAGGTCAAAAATGTCCCTTCGATGTTCTGTAATGCGTCTTAGCTTTTTCTTGCATCGTTCTTACAGTCATCTCAGCCGTATTCTCATTGATCTCATATCAATTGAAAAAAAAAACATTAATTGACATTGAATCAGTAGATCCCGCTGAGCGGAGTCATTTTTAATAAATAACAGATCTTCGAACTTAATGAAAATTGATAAGAATTTTTTTTTCGCAAATCACTACCATTAGAATTGCTGCCACACGCTCCTCCAGCCTTGAACCGGTGTTTAACCTTTGCTTGTGTTTATGCTAAATGTTATTCCGAAGCGATATCGCTGCTTCAATTTACAATTTAGTCGCGAGTCACGGGGAATATTGGAAGCGCTGCTTGGTATTTGATTATCACGTGTTTGGTGTATATTATCCGTACTGAATGCTTTTGCATTTTGAAATGAATAAAATTGAATTTTAGAAGCAAGTTTGGACGGTATTTACATTGACGGAGGTCTCTTCGGCTTATATGGGAATCTTTTTACTTGTAAAGGCACCCATACCACCAGCGTTGCATGACGTCCTCAGGACGATTGAGAAATCTTTACATTGTGAATAATATATGTACATACATGTGCAGCTATAAGAACACTGCACTCTTACAAATCGGATAGTAAATACCACCATTGACGAATTGAGAGGACGACTTCACCTTCGGTGGGGACCACAAGTAGAGTGACACCTCAAACAAGTTGGCGTATGTAGTCGTGCTGGGTGGGAGCCTTGTTCGTTGTGGCACTGGTTCATCCCGCTACGTAACGCGATCATAATTACGTTTGCTTGGTCGTCAACTGGTAAATCAGTACTTTATCCGGGATTCGTGTTGTCATCCCCTTTCGCGTGAATTGAATCTAGTTCTTTGAACTGAACTGAGATGGGTCGGTTTTTAATCAGTCCTTCGGTCGTGCTTTTTGATTAGTTCCCTTGTTCCCGAGAACCACGGTTAGTGAGCCACATAAACCCAAAGTCCGTAGTTCCAGAAGCACTGCTTGGCAGTGACAATGCTTTTCCTCCCCCGAGAAAACTTATCGACAACTAAAAGACTATTCCACGGTCCAATTAATTAATAAATGTCATTTAACAACGAAGTCTTCCTTGAGAAAACTCGCTTTATTCTGGAAAGATCTCTAACTTATCAATAAACTGCACCTAGCTCTTTGATAAGTTCTCGATAATTCAATCACTCGAATCAGCAAAATTACTTTTTAATCATCTAATATCTATACCAGCCGCTTTGAATCAGATTGTACAGCGAATTGATTGTCATCACCTCGTCATCGTTCTTTGGAAACCTCCACGAATGCTGTTGTGGGAAAATATTTCGCGTGGCACACAATACTGTTCCTATACTACTTGTATTTTATTTTTAGTTTTTCTTCGAATGGCCTTGAATCAAGCAAAGCGATGTGCAATTAATTTTAATTGCAACTCATTGTGTTGTTGATTGGTTTTTACCACTTGTTTGGATTTTCACGTGCCATTCTTTGAATTCTTGAGAAAAATATTTATTCATTGCAGTGGAGTTTTAGCGTCATTTCAGTGGCAAATGACTATGAGTATACAACTTTCGACTTGAGGCACCGAATTCATCCGAGTGGATCCGATGGATCTCATGGAACCACCTAAGAATCATTTACTACCTCGATTTTGTAACGGTGCTGTCTGATGCAATATGACAAGAAAAGAGTTGTATGTCATCAATTTTATTCCCCGAAAGTTCGTTAAGATTGTTGAAGAAGGATTTGCTCAGTGTCCGATGCATTGCTGTAGCTAGCGCAAGTCATCTGCAGTTGTATTGATCTAGTGTTTCTTTCTCCTTCTTGTTATTGCAACTGCAGCAGAGAGTGTTTAAAGAGCCGACCAATGGCCGGTACAAGTTGCGACAATTCGTGCAATATTTATGTTGCTTTCGCAGAGGGAGGAACTATTTTCTTTTTTGGGTATAAGTGGTGAGATTTCGGACTTCTAGTCATCTCATCCTAGGCCTACCAAGGGAACGCCTTCCGGAATCTCACCTCTATCCGTATGGGGATAGCCCCTGATCAGTTTGAGTCGATGGTGGAAGATCGGCAAATGTGGAGAGTTCACTTAAGCTCCCTAAACCCGCGACCCTCATAGTGGATAAGCGGGCCATTGGAAGATGAGATGAGAGATGAGATGAGGGTATAAGTGGACCATGTCTTTCTGGAGTTAAAACTACTGTCTGACTTGCTCCATCTTTGCTAAACTTTTGATAAACAGTGTGAAAGGATCCTTCCCTTGACAGCTTCGAGCGTATTGTATAGTCACTCACCGCAAGGACCGATTCGTCGGCTTTTCCGTTTTCGTTTCTGCCTCTGAACTGCGAACTATGTTCAAGATATATATGAACTGCTTACCGCGCAGTTCATTTTCGAGGCATTGGTAAGCATTAATATGTCGAAGATTTTCATCAATCTCCAAAGGATGATGCCATCTCTTCCGGTGACATTAAGAGGACATTGCAGTGTCCCTATGGCTAAGCAGTTCGCCACACAGAACCTCTGAGTCTAATTGCACTACACTGTTTTGAATAATCAGCACTCGACTAATCAGGTTCAGAACGCGTTCATTGAAAAGCACCGCGGGTAGGTGATGATTGGTTTGCCCAATGTCAAATAATATTCCAAGCTAAGCCAATTTCTGTCCACAAAGCAAATCTGTATCTATGTACGTCTTACTAATTCACAATCAATATTGCTCTCTTTATTTAAAGGTCAAAGAGGTGAAACGTTCAGCGCACAACGCCATCGAGCGTCGCTATCGCACCTCGATCAATGACAGAATCACCGAACTGAAAAACATGGTCGTCGGTGAGAGTGCAAAATTGAATAAATCTGCTGTCCTGCGTAAGGCTGTCGATAAGATTCGCGATTTGCAGCGTCATAATTATGAACTGAAGGTAGAAGTGCAAAGATTGCAGCGAGAATTGATGACACGCGATGGTACTCAGGTCAAAGATCTACTCAGCAACAACAACAATACTGGGAAAAAGAAGCGTAAGATGTCGATTGATGAAGAGATTTTGTATGGTAAACAAGTTCATCTTTTGGATGATGTTGTGACACCAATGACGCCACCAAGGAGCGATGAGTCTAATCCATCACTATCGCCATCGCATTCGGACATCTCCTCGCCATCGTCACCGTATGCCAGCAGTAATGGAAGCGTGAAAGATGAAGAGATCATTCCCTCAGTTCGAGGAATGGGCGCGCACTCACGACTTACTCTGTGTATGTTCATGTTTGCTATTATGGCGATAAACCCTTTCAAGGCGTTCCTAAATAATGCACCATTTGCTGGGAACGATGACGGTGACTTGAGTGGCGTGCGACGAAATATCCTCTCTGTGGATGACAGTTGTAAGTGATGGGGAAAGTTGACGCAATCTCCTTCTAATGAATTTTGTTGATTTTTGCAGATGTTGGCAACTTATTCTCCTGGCAGAGCGTAAGCACATCGATGATACTTTGGACAGTAAATTTTCTGATAATGTTCTGTTGTATGGTTAAACTACTTTGCTATGGAGATCCTCTGCTAAGTTCCCAATCGCAGGCATCTGAGAAGTACTGGAAGCACAAGAAGCGTGCTGAATCACAGTTTGCACAGGTAAGTCAGCGACTGCATGGTTGGACAACGACTTGATTTTATTTTTCTGAAGGGAAACTCCTCAGCGGCTTATTCGGAGTATCTCCACTGCTTGCAAGTATTTGGCCTCACTCTGCCGCTGTCGAAAATGGAAACATTCACCATGACCACTTGGCAATTTATACGTTTCTTCTTTCATCGCATTTGGATCGGTCGATGGTTATCCCGCAAATCTGGAGGACTTTTCTGCACTGAGTCTATTCGCACGGAGGCACTGACATCTGCCCGAGAACTGGCTTTGGTCACGAATAGATTGAATCAAATCCACTTGGCGACAAATATGAACGACTCTCATGGGATACTGGTGTCATTGTTTTCAATTAACATGGCGGAAGCATCGGCGGGCATATTGACTCCGTCAGACTTGATAAGCATTTATATGACAGCTGCACTACGTGTAAAGCGCTCCTATCCCATGTGGTTGAAATTCTTTGGTCGGTACTACGTAAGCAAAGCAAAACAGGAGTCGTCCAAGATGTGCGAACAAATCAAAAAGTATCAATGGGCATTTACTCCATATGGCTACAGGTATTTCATATCTCATGACTTTGAAGCAAACTCCGGAGATTCGTTATTCGCCACCTTAACCAACAAAGCTGATCCGATGTCGTACGTGCTAAAGGTAAGGATCACCACTTAACTAATTCCGAGTTGAAATCAAATTCATTTGTTTGTAGGAATATCGTGAACATCTGTTATATAAGGCCATTCAATGCCTTGTGGGCGCTAGCAAGTCCAGTCGCAATGACCACTCGCAAAAGCATAACCCACAACAGCAGCCGAAAGGAGACAGTTCACCACCGGTACCCAATCCACCATCCGGCACTATTGTAAGCAACGTTTTGAAGTACACAACGCTGTTGAAGGAAACACTTTCCCGGGAAGATGTCGACAGGAAAATCGATTGGTGGTCGAATGTGTTGATCGTTTCGGTGCACTGGTTACTTGGGGAGGATGAGCAAGCCAAGAACCTATATGAAACCATAACTTCTTTGCCGGAATGTCTACACGTGGATGGTGAGAGTTTGCCAAAGGCACTGCGCACGATTTTCCGCACTAGGACTATTATTTTGTAAGATTTGTTTATGGCAACAGCCACAGAAACGAGCTGATGTAGTTTTGTTTCGATTAAAGGGCAAATCCTGAGTTGAATAATGGGGATAAACAGACCGTACTGAAGGGTTGTGACTCTGGAAGTCTATTTCTACAAGAGAGCTTGGCTTGCAACAAGATCACACCGGCTAAGGGCCTCAAGCTGGTAAGTTTTAACTTAATTTTTGTTGCCGTAGCAGATTCTTTTCTTTGGAAAACTTGGTGCCATTTGTGAATGTGCATTGTAGTCGCATTGTCTGTTTTAATTGTTCCGACAGTACTTCTGCAATGCAAACTTTACGAATGGTTCTAAACATCTTGTAACTTATTTATTTTTTTGTTTCTGTTATAAAATTGGGGGTCAGTGTGGGTATGAGGTGTTCCTGCTACGAAGTGCAGACGACGTTTTTTCTTCCATTTGTCGAATTTTGGTGTTATCGTCCATTGTTACAGACACCGAAACATGCCTTTCATACAAATTCCTGCCGTAATGGCAATCCGCAGAGTATAGATGTGATCGACGCAGGAGAATCCAGAGCAGAAATCTCTTCGGTGTTGGTTCTTTTTTGTACTACCGTGTTCCATCCTGTTCAATCGCAAGTTTCGTGGCATTAATGATCACCTATTGCCTCGAATTTGAGAACTGAGACTGGAACTCCAAGACAATTAGCTGTAGCGTCTTTTGAGCTGGAAACGAACGCAAAGTTCTCTGTTGATTCCTCTCCTCCATTCGTCCGCCTTCCATAGAGAATCTAATTTTGGACGAAGTCTTTCTGTTTTTTTCCCAACAGCTCACCTGGCAAGTCCCGAGAGATTTTCCATCAAAATGCTTGTATTGGGTTTTTTGAATCACTCCTCGTACATTAGTACCTTCCAACATTTGTCGTTAATGTCTTCTTGACAATCGATGTGAGAAAGACAGGGGTTTTATCTTTTGGAACTAACCATTAACTTGACTTTAAGTCGTTAGGCTGCCGAATTGTATGTAGGTCAGCAGGCATAAAACCGCAGTTCGATGTAAAAGTAAGGAATCTAGAAGCACATTACTGTTTTATTTCCTTTTTTTCATTGTCTGAGGACATGTGTCGTGACGTGGGCCCAATGCCCACAACACCAAATGAAATCCCGGTTAACCTTTTCCTTTTCAAAGTCGACGTTTTCCCCTACGACCTTGTGTTTAATTAAAGAGAGATGACAAAGCACCCTCTTGCTTATCTTTTAAAACGTTAAACGTTAAATTCGAAGAATTCATCATATTTCTTGTGTTGACAACATATGCACCCATTACACTTCTAGCTTTTCCAACTGTTGACATGTGACTGGATTTTGGAGACGCGAACGCAGGTGTGGGAAAACGAGTACGTTATAGTTGAAGACGACGGCCACTATCAAGTCCCTGGAACTGTTTTAGAAAAATTCCAAAAAGACCTCAACTCCCTGAGAACCATTGTCGAAGATATTCCTGTAAGTGAACTCCAAACTAATTAGGCGACTTAAATTACTAACTTATCTTTGTTCCTCCCTTAGAATGGTCAATCCCGTATCTATCTCTACGAAGCTGTGTGTCGTCTAATGGCTGGCGCATCTCCTGGACAAACACAACAATTACTTGACCGTAGTCTACGTTATCGTCATGCTCGCAGTTCAATCATCTGCGGTGGCAAGGACAAACACCATCAATTCGAGGGTGGAGAACGTGAACGTGCCACAGCAATGTACGTGGCTTGCAAATACCTACCAACAGTAGTTCTCTCTTCGCCTGGCGAACGGGCTGGCATGCTGGCCGAAGCAGCTAAAACACTGGAAAAGGTTGGCGATAAACGCAAACTTAAGGACTGTTACCAGTTGATGAAATCACTTGGAAGTGGCACTGTGTCGAACGCACAGTAACCAAACAACAGAGCACTTTAAGTTAGAGAGAGAGAGAGAGAGTTCAACCACCCAGTGGTTGTTGTGAATAAAATTCACAGCAGCAGCAAAACACAAGAGACTTGTTTTTTTTTATTTACTTTATGCATCTACCAAATCTATGTTATACTTCTCACACAACTTTAGGGCTTACTTGTAATCTATTTTGATTTCATTTTTTATACACGGGTTGATTCTAAGGTAGAACTATCGCCAAGACAGACAGATTTTGAATATCATCGTAGCGTAGACACAAACATAACTCAAATTGAGTTTAATCTCACCCCACGGGCCTTAAAACCACTAAGCTGGCCAGCAACATTTTTTATTATAATCTTTCATAATCCTCAACTTTCTATTTGGACAATTAGAACATTTTATTGTAGAGAAAATTTTATTTAAAATAAAAGATGAAATGTTTTTTTTTAGAAGCGTTTTACACGTTAGAGAGAAGACACAAATCGTTATGTTCATAGTTATCAAGAATTTGAATTAATTTTCCCTTATATTTGACTACACCTTTCACTTGTACATGCATATATATAAAATTAAAATATATATGTAGATCAGAATCATCAA
This sequence comes from Matsumyia berberina, assembly GCA_917880715.2. Lineage (NCBI taxonomy): Eukaryota > Metazoa > Arthropoda > Insecta > Diptera > Syrphidae > Matsumyia > Matsumyia berberina. Next base: position 129,747,998 of record OU862871.1, on the reverse strand, counting down.
AGACCATAACATTGTATGACAGTACCTAAAATAAAGTTAACTTTTGTAAAACAATATTTGTAGTTGCATTTAATTGTTTTTTTTTTTTTGCTTTTGTTGGTGCGTTAGTTGCTTTTAACTTTGTTGACGGATTTTTTCTGGGGTTTCTTATTTCCCGCAGCTTTTATATCAGAAACAAGCACGGGTCAAGCAAAATGGGCTCAAAATGTTTACTTACCTGAGCCTCTCCAATTAACTCGGTCCTTGTAGGAGAACTACTCTTCAACCATATGAATTGGCACAATAGGCCTCTCTGAGAGATCGTAGGGCCAGAGCAGATCCACTGCTCCCCAATAAAAAAATAAAAACAGTATAACTCGAAGCTATTCTCAATCTTTGTAAGACTTCTTAAGATAAGTATCGGCAGCTATAAGTACCGTAAAAATTAACCAGTCATACAGCTGGAGACCAAATGCAATACAAAGACCCTGCGGAAACATGTACATAGACAAATTATATATTAATGACAACACAATGTCATATCTAGACTTCAAAACGATGACTTAGAAAAAATCATACGCTGGAGAGAAGAAAACTTATTTATCTTTTACGTTGAGAAAACGAAATTAACATTGCAAATGGACAACTAGACACGAGAAAATTTCCAACAACTAGCATCCGCGAAACTTGGCTATCTTTTTAAAGCGAAAAAATGCTTTTCATCATTGCAGCTATATTTTCTTTTAAAACATAAGCTAGACTCGAGTACTGTTCGCCCATCTGGCTACTAGGGCTACCAGATAAGACTTCATAAAAATCGAGACATCAGAGCCCAAAACTTTTGTCATTTAGAAATACATAATCAGAAAATGTTAAACACGCAATCGCATAAAAATATACATACCTACCTTCGAACAAGGCATTTTCCAATGGATCTAATTACATCCCAACGGGGATCGCTAAACCTAAAATACTGTGGCGTATGTGGAACATTTTAACCGATTTTTCATGTGCCCTCAATAATTCACATATTTGTCGGTTGAACTTATTTCGGAACGCAATCTGCACCGCTGCCTACACCGACACACACTGTTCCATTTCACACCAATAAGTGGACAAAATTCCAAAAGTTCATGACAAAATTGAGAGTACATGCCAATGCAATTCTGATAACGGATAACTAAGAGGTAAGTAAACAACATTTAAGAGCGTGGAAATGATTTTAGAGCAAGTCAAAGTAGAGTGTGTTACATCACAGGTCAAGTGCACAATTAGTGATCAATTTGTCTTTAATTCATTTTTAATTTTTTTGTGTGAAAAATCAAACTAAATTAATATGGATTTGAATAACCAGAGTGAGTAGATAATTCTAGAAAGATTTGGAAGTCAATTTAACTGTCAATTTAATTGTAAAGATGTAAGGTTTTTTTGAGCTAATTCTGTTTTTGCATAGACTTTTAAATAAGAGCCCCACCTTGCCCCGGGTCAATTTTTATTTTGATACAAAGCTTGACTTCTTAATTATAAGCCGTGAAAAAATCAGAGTGCGCAAACGTGCTCAAAAAAGGTTATGCTGTTTTTTTGTAGTTAAACCCGATAGCGGAGGTTATGGCTCTGCTGTCCCAACACCACCTCAGCAACGAAATATTAAATCAAGTGAAACCTTCGAATCAGAAGACTCACTCCATAACAGCAGGAGTGATCATGAATATGATATGCACAATATATAAAAAAATCAATAAAATGTACATTTTTTTAATTTTTTTTGTTTTCTTTACCTTATAAAGTAGTTACAAAACGCAAATAAAGCACTTAAAACAGGATTTTTTTATTACAATATACTAAACTCATAAGAATAACATGAAATACTCAAAAAAATAATTTTGTCCACTTAATATGTATTACGCGGAACACTGTGCGACAGTTCCAAATTGGGCATTGGTTTGCGGCAGACACCTTCCGTCAAAGGCTGCGCTCGTTATATTCAGATCAGTCCGGATTTCGAATTCAAATAACAACAGCATTTTCTATGGAGTGGTATAAGCAGTGATAATTGCTGACACGCGATGCTGTCAGCATCGACAGCCAGATAGCAATAAATGCAATATTTGTTACAATAATCAAACCGAAGTGTGTGAAGTACTATCAAGCAGAGCTTAAGTTTCTTGGAACACAGCATAAGGCATATTTTATTGGGTCTCTGACCCTTCTAGACATTTAAGAAAACCTATATAAAAATACGTAGTATTTTTTTTATAATTCACTCGCGCTTCAATTGGTTATGAATACCCTTATGATGTATTCACACTGCGCGAGCGAGGTGCAGTAGTTCGAAACTCACGTAGTGCTAGCCTTTAATAGCGTCCGAGGTTGGTGTCCAGGCTAGTTGGCGACATTTGTAGTGTTTGTCATTACCATAAATCATGGGAATTTTTCGAATCTCCTGATGTCTTCTTAATCATTATCAGCTCAATCAACTCTACAAGGCATGACACTCTACTGTTAGTATTATGCCATCACAGTGTTGCGGTGACGACAAAATTCATGAGAATACAACCCCCTTGCTTTGCCACTGCTTAGGCAATTATTCATTCAGGATTTAAAAGAATTATCCGACCAACCGACAATTCTGCACAGAATGGTTTGTGTCTCACTTTCTATTTTTCGACCTTGATGGAGCAGCAGGCATTCTCCATTCTTCTCTGCAGGCGGACGAGTTTCAGAGGAATCCTAAAACTACTAAGACGCGACTCTGTATTAATGTTGTCATAGGCGACCTTAAAATCGTTTAACAGACCGTGGACTACTCTGGTCTGAAACCGCACTGATAGGGTCAATTATATTGTTGACAAAAGGTTTTTGATCATTACACATTATACCAGATAGTCTCTTGTACGAATTACTGATGAGAATTATACCTCTAAGGTTATCGTAATTGAGATGGAATCCTTTCTTGTAGATCAAACGATGCTGAAATTTTATTCATAGAAATTAGTTGGTGTATGCTCTCTTGGTATCTTGCTTTGAAATTTCCATACATAGTTCTTGGAATACAATCTCTCATTACCTTCGATCGCACGCTTCTCATGCTCGTTATATATGAAACGTGGTTCATAGCGAGGAACTCGTAGAAACATTCTTTGGTGACATGGTCCTTGTCTATTGTAAAACCCCAAGCGCATATTAAGATGATGTAGGCGAATTTGGCCTTGATGCATATTATCATAAGATGTTCAGTCATATATAGGAAACTTTAGGCTAGTTGTCTACGACCAATCAACAAAATCCCACAAATCCTTGCTTCTGCTCTCTGTACCAATTTCCATAGTTTATTTCACCACTTTTCATTCTCCGTTTGCCGAATTCATTTCTAAATGATGGTTAGATCTGCATTGTATCAGTTCAGGACCTCTGTTATCGCATCCGGCACCATTTCTTTCCCGAAATCCTAACTAATTCGTGGAGAATCTTATCAGCCTAATGTTGTTGTTTTGATTCTGGAATTTTTTGATGCCTCCGTTAATTCCCTATAGATAATTTGTAAGCTGTGTGGATGTAGTACTGTCTGTCTTTAATTCTCGCGTTTACATATATGTATGTAAGTTCAGTAAGTCGAGTCTGTGTGGTTACCGCGTGGAAGTACGTGGATGTCCACGTAGGGGCTTTGTTTTTATAAATCTTACTTAACGACGGTTGGCCATTACTTGAATCTTCTCTAATAATAAAACGATCAGAGGCTCATAGACTCGATTTTGAATTACATTTCTGAACACCTAATCCTTATCTCGTTTTTTAATTGTTTTTTATTTATAAAATACATTTTACATACATTACACCCAATATATAACTTTTAGCAGACTCATGACTAAACACTGTGCATTTTTTTTACGCCACAAGTTGGAAAGCAAGAGAAGATATAGGAAAGAGGATTTAGCGATAACCAAATCAATAGCTTTGGCGTGACGCCCAACCAAGCAAAATATAATCTTGACTTATTTAAACCGCAATATACAAAGCCTATGACTTAAACCGCGTCATACATTTTAAATGAACTTAATTGTCTTGAAGATAACAAAAAGTCCCATGTAGATGGTGACAAAGAAGGCCACAAAGAATGCAATCGCACGTGATGGCTGTGGAACCGGTCGGAATGCATACACCAGCGTATGGAGTATTCTGGCAACACCTTCAATCCGGAAAAGTATCATCGCCAAGGTTGCGCCGGGATCGGTACAAACGAATATCAGTCCCATGGTAAAGAAGGGCAGTATGTTCTCCATGTCATTGAGATGGGCACTGAAAGAAGAAAAAAAAAAAAACGAAATGATTTAGTCCGTTCACGTATTCTCGTATTCTACAGCAGAAATTCCACTCACTTGCGAACACGATCCACATGTGGATCATTTGCCTGGATCACATCTTTGTTGGCGAATGCTGCATCCTCCGCACTTATGAAGACCTGAAATGAGACAATAACCAGATTTCATGAATGGAGCCGCAAATTGTCGTTCGTGTCGTGAGATTTTTTGTGTTCGCTCAGTCTTCGGTGATGGTGGACAGGAGTGGTTTTACCTTTTTGAGTATGCTTTGGGGAATGAGGGCCAAAATCTGGAACATGGTAACATGTCGAGAAATGTGAGATCATGTTTTAAGGAATTTCAACAGATTCTAGTTGTAGATGAAGGTGTAGGTATAGAGGTGTACCGCAGTGAGTGGTAAAGAGGGGAAATTTTACTTTTGCTACAGGAAGGAACTACGTTAGTATTTTTTTTTCTTAAAGTGAATGCATGCCAAAACCGAATTGAAAGATTGTTAGCCTTACCCAAATACATGGAAATTTTATTCGATATCAAGATACTGTCTAATGGCTTTGTGAAACTTGTGGTGTCGTTTCGAGAACCCCATTTTACTTGAATGTTTCTGCGCCCTAACAGTCAGCACAGGTTTCATAAGTCATCTTTATTAGAGACGAGCAGCAATCTAGAGCCATTGTTTGGATACCTATGGCTTTATAGCTGAAATTAGGTTTAAGACAAAACTTAATGTTTAGAGAGCGTTCCACCATAAAGAAAAGGTGTACCCTGAAGGTTCATTATAACCGTTATGTTAATAACAAGCTCAACTCAAGACGGACAAAATGCATTAGGAGATCTGATTGTGGTTTCTAACTCGTGCAGTTGTGTGTATTCACGTGTAAGAGGCCAACAAAGCTCTATTGTTTCCCAATGTGCTGAAAGACTATGTTTACTTACTTTTTTTAAATTTGAAAACCACTTGAGAAGGATATCATGAGGCCGAGAGATATTCGACAAGAACAGAGTGCTTTTGCTAGCATACAACTTACAAATTGACCAGGTCAAAGTTTCACCAATATTTTCTGGAATCTTTAAGGAAACCTTTGCTCATTATATGTATTTGTTGAGGTCTAGGTTAGTTTAGGTAAGGTGAGGATATCTGCCTTTATATAAACAGACACACTTGGACTGATGTAGATCCATGGTTATATCATGGGATCTACCATTTCATTTTCAAGGCTACTGCAAGAGTAGAAAGATTAAAACAAACCCTAGGTTTTTATAAAGCTTGAAAATCTACTGACATAAGTGTTAGCTGAGTCGTTTAGATCGTCGAAGAAAAGAGCTCCTATGTATCTATAGATGTAGAGAAAATAGAAAATAGTTTTCTCCTTCTTCTTGTCTCTACAACTTCCGCAGAACTCGTTTGATAAGAGACCAAATCTTTTGGTTCGTCCTGGCTGAGCTAGAGAAAGAACCTAGAGGAACGAGCTGGAGTTCTCTGGGAATACTTCACCCAAAGAAGGATAATAGAAATCTGCTCGGATGGTCAAGCAGCACTTATAACCATTACAAATTCAACATCCAGATCTCATTTGGTCAGGAAATGTAAAGACAAACTCAACAGGCTTGCCAGCCACAACGACGTCCGCCTTGTCTGGGTACCGGGTCACGAAAGTGTCACGGGGAATGAGAAAGCCGACGAACTGGCAAGAGAAGCGGCGCACGCGATAGAACCAACCGCTGAAAACACAGTGGGAGTCGCATCAAAAATAATTAAAACAGCAACCAACGAGAGGATGCAAAGGGATTTCGAGGATCATTGGGCAAACCTCCTAACGTGCAAAGTGGCTACATCACTCCTAAAGAAACCAAGCAACCTGCTTACCAGGAAGACTCTAGGATACCGGACCTGAGAGATCTTAAGGAGAAAGAAATTAGCGGCATCTTCAACTTTACCAAAGAAACAGGAAGATTCACCAGGCCATCCGTACACTAGCGTCAACTCCATAATTGTTTCCATCTTCCGTACATCCATTATTTCTGGCTAAAATGCACTACAGTGGTGATTTTCGATCCCGTCTGCATAGGCGTTAAGTGAAGGAGAAGATACAACAACGAACTGTATGGGCTGTACATTGACATCGGCTTAGCCAAAAGAGTGAAGGCCCAACGACTGAGGTGGCTGAGTCATGTAGAACGGTTGGGCACCAATGCTCCGGCCCGGAAAATCTTCGAATCCACACCCGAGGGACGGCGCATTAGAGGAAGACCGCGACTCTGGTGGCGCATACAAGTGGAAGGAGACCTCAACAAACTTGACATGCGAAACTGGAGGCAGCTGGATAAAGATCGAGCTGGCTGGAGACGCTTGTTTGTTGAGGCCCATGTCCACCCCAGACTGTCGCACCACTTTAAGTAAATAAGTACACTACAGTGGTTTGGGAAGCGTAAGGAGATCTTTCCTCTTTAGACTTCGATCCATTAGTATAGAAGAGAATCGAACTACTATCTGAATCAGGAACATTTTACGACTCAGTGCGTGCAGGAGTAGTTATTTGAAAATTCCTTTCAAATCTGGGGGTGTAGTCAGTATTTTCAGATGTGACATTTAAAATATCTAAAATCGACACGTGGCCAGTATGGAATCTAGACCATTGGTTAGGACGCCCTAAGGCGAATGAACCCACGAGCAGCCATCTGCTTAGCGACAAAATCTAAGTGTACATAATACATATGACTCTGGTCACACTGGACTTTGTCAAAAGTGGATGTGGTTACCTATTAGTTTCAGGAGGAATTGTCCTCGAGTATACATGAACGGGAGTGAAAGAGAAGATACAACGACGAACTGTATGGGCTGTAAGGCGACATCGATCTGTTCAGAAAGGTCCAAATACAATGACTAAGATGAACCAATGTTGAACTAATGCACACTACCGGCTCATCCCGCAGTATTTTTGAATCAAACTCAGAGAGACGGCCTATTATGGAAAAATATTGAGTAAGTTTTGCGCGCCAAGTGAAAAGAGACATCAGCTAATGTGCAAGATGGCTGGAGACACTTGTTGGTTGAGGCTTAGGAGCACCTCGCATTGTAGCTCCATCATATGCAGGTAAGATCTCCACTAAAGAAATATTTTGAAACATGATTTTTTGACGATCTCGCTCGCCACCAGTTTTCTCGTCATCTTGATTCCACGCACAAAAAGCTCTTATGGTGAAATTCAACGTCCACAACATCTGTTGATGTAAATTGTTAACATTTAGGATGTATTCGCTAATGAAAACTTTAGATACAAAAAAGAAAATACTTTACCCCGACGGGAAAAATTTACAAATAACCAAGCAATACACGCGATAAAATCCAATCAAGTTAGCATTGCATATGTACACCAATTAAAGCTAATCGTGGCAATTTAATTGCAATTATAACTTTGAACTCTGGACTTGAGGAAACAAGATTAGAAAACAAGAATAAAATATTTCCCAAAAATATTTTCGCAGAGAACTAAAAATAAACGATGTCTTGAGCACTCATTTAAATTTCAAATGAAATGTCAAGGTGAAAAGCTATTAGGAAATAAACTTTCATCGATTTTTTTTTTCATGTATACATTTTTTACGTTTAATTAGATATTTTTCGTTTGTTGTTAGAATGAAATCCCCATGGATGCAAACAACCTTCACCTTTGTACAGACTTAACGACTTAACCTTCTCACCTTGAATCTGAATCTCTGCAGAGCTGTCAGTAAACTCATTAGGAGCATCTTTATGACCAAAACACTGCACCAGAACACATAACAACCAAAAACTGGGTTACTCAGGGTAAGTAACATCTCCAATGAACGTGTTGCATTTGTGGAATTCATTTTCTAACAATTGCGTACTTTAATTCAAAACAAAAACAAAACAACGTATACCCTGCTCCACCGTCAAAAACACTCTGCAAATGGCGACGCGTCCGCAAAATGTTTGTGTGAATATTTTCTTAATCGCTTTGGCTAACACATCCGTTCAAACTTGTTTTGCTAGTTTGGTTGTGCTTAACTAAAGTTTAGGGTGGGATAGTGGAATGTATACATTAATCGCGTGTTAAGCTTGAATATAAGAGCCAGCGATTCCGACTGGTCAAGCTACACTAACTGACAGTCAATGAAAGAAACACTAGGCCTGGTGGTTATGTGAAACCAATAACTTAACGTGAGAACAAACGCATTTGCCAAGTTCAGCCCTTGATGCGAGGGACTAATAACTGAGTGGATATGGATACGCTCAACAGGGAGCTTGTGAAATATTAATAGCGTCCCGAACTTTTCCATTCGTGCGAACAATACAAACACGCACAATATGAATGGTTGCGAGAAGCTAGGCCTTGGCTCATCCCGAGCTGTCGCGCCAGCTATTTATTTATTTTTTAACTTCAACAAGAGACTTTTTAATTATTTAAAAAAAAAAAACGTAAAATTGCATAGCCGTTCGTTTCGAAAACGAATCCAAAGAAATAAATTTTTAATTCCTTCGCTGTATGGGTACACTTTTGTTATGTGTGAAGAGAGTTCAAGTGAATTCTCGTTGAAAGTTTCCATATTCAAGGTCCGATAAATGAAATGAAGTCTCTAACTCTGACCTAAGGTCAAGGTTGATCAAAGATTTAGCAGCAAGTGAGGGCAGGTTAGGTGAGTAGATCTTTCTGTAGCGAGGTACGGAGGTGATTTGGTTTATGGTGATTGCCCTTAAGTGCATGGACATGCATCTACCTTCGCCATTCATTCCTCTGGATACTTACTTACGTATGATGGCATCAACAAGTGTCCCCAAAAAGTTTCATTGACAAGATTTATTTTTCTTCTAATCTCAGCACTGGTGTCATTATTTGAGTTTATAGCCTAGTTTGGGGTGGGATAGTGGAAAGTTATAACTGCCGAGGGTGTCCATCGGTCTAAGATGTTCTTCTTTGTGAACAGCATGTGCTTGATTTTCCCCTTATCTACAGTTAAATCTATCTTGGCCGCTTACACCTCTATACTTTGGAATGGTGCTGAACGACAGGCTCAACCTCAAAGTGAACCTGATACACGTAGGCGAGAAAGTTTAATGTCAAACATTAATCTTTTTAATTATTTACCATCTATCGAGTACATAGCTCTCTTAGACTAAACATTATTAATATATCTATACATATGTACATAAATATTATTATCTTAATATAAACAATAAAAACAAAAATAAATAAGAAAAGGAAAATTCCAAAAAAATAATAATAATGTTTTAATAATAATAAAACAGGAACAAATTCAATATTAAAAAATGCTAAATCAAACTCAATACACGCATTTTAAAAACTTCCCTGCTTAGATACAAGTCAATATATTGACAGAGAGAGTTAAACTCAGAACTGGATCTGGAAATTGGATCAGATCTACCGTAATTAGTGTACGAATGGGGAACAAATAAGAGTGTTTGTCTCATCCTTAACGGCCGTGAGGGAGCATATAAAAATAAAAGAGAGAGCAGTTTAGGACAATCGATACGATTACAGAAAGTATCTCTAACTAGCATTATAAGATAGTACCTTCTTCTAGCTTCAAAAGACTTTAAATTTATCAAAAGACATCTGTCACCATATAAAGGCAAAAGATTGTCAGCCCAATTTAGTTTTCTCAGCGCATATCTTGAGAATTTTCTTTGTACCAATTCAATGCGATTTACATCTACCCTGTAGGATGGACACCATATACAACAGGCATACTCCAAGGTTGACCTTATCAAGGATATGTACAAAGTTTGCAGTGTATACGGATCAGAAAATTGTCTAGAATTGCGCATAAGGAATCCTAGTAATTTATTGGCTTTTGAAATTAGGTAGTCTAAATGTAATTTAAAGTTTAGCTTTGCATCAAAAATAACTCCTAGGTCCTTCTGATTGTACACTACCTGAAGCGGTAAGTCGGCTATGCGATATGCAAAATTGATTGGCCCTAGCGATCTTGTAAATGTAATACTTTTACATTTAGCTACATTCAGGTATAAGCAATTCTCCGCACACCAGGTTGAGACTTTAGAGGACCCAGGAGCCAAATTGGAAATCTACTAGCAATGGGGAGCAAGGTGATCCGTTTGTTTGGCGGAAATGGTACATGAGGCGGATTGACGCAGCACAGAGAATGGCATTGTTAAACCTATGCTGTGCCTTTAGAACGGTTTAGAACTATGTGAGGGAAAGCGATTGATGCAATTTAGGCTGAAGGCCAATCGAATTAAAAGCGAAAAAGTCAAAGTAAAACCTAAAAAAAGTATCTATAGCTCATGGAGCAATCGCTATAGCAGTATACTATTGCCCTTGGGTTGCGATCCACTTCGAAGCTTTGATGAACCTACAGACGTGCTTGATAGGTGTATCACTTTTTTACTTGAATAATTAAGTGGCACTACAGTTCGGGGTGAACATGGACCTCAATTAACAAGCCTCTCCAATCGATATAGGCGGCGTACGCAGGTAGTTGAACAGATTTATGAAAGATTGTTCTTCTATTGTTAGCTTGAGAGTTACGCACAATTCGCTCACGTAGGATGTTAAACAAGACACAAGACAGTGCATCCCCTTGTCTAAACCTTTTTTTGACATCAAAGGTTTCGGTGAGATCGTTACCGACCCTGATAAAGCAGCGAGCATTCTTCATCGTCATCCTGCAAAGACGTACGAGGGACTAGACATGGCTCTGTATAGCTTGTCTCTATAAATACTGCCACAGGCGGCCTTGAAATCGATAAAGAGATGGTGAGTATCGATTTGGACTTTTTCAGTTTTCCCCAGTATCTGCCGATGGGTAAAAAATTGGTCGATTGTGGACTTTCGTGGCCTAAAACCGCACTGATAGGAGCCTTATACATAGTTGGCGCAGTTGATGGGATTCCCATTTTTCTGGATTAGGAAAATGATGCTGAGATTTAATTCATCAGGCGTACACTCATCTGAACAAATCTTAGAATTGAGTTGGTATATGCTCTCTACCAGGTCGACTCTAGCTGTTTTAAATAACTCGACCGGAAGCCCGTCTTTAGATAGGTGTATCGCTTAGTTCTTCAATATCTTGGAAGAGGCGCCTTCCAAGGAATTAATGTCTGAGATGGTAGAGGCTAAACCAGTGGAGGAGAATGTAGGTTGTGTCCGCAGCCCCTGCAGAGGTCATCCTCACATAGTCTTAGTATCGCAGAGTATTAAGGCCGAGTATCACTCCTAGAAGGGTGGAAAGATTTGTGCATCAATTTATTAGTTATGGTCTTATCGTAGGTACGTTGTTTTATCGGTGCTCAAGGCCCGCCAACAAAAGAATTCTCCATCTAACGCGAGACATAATACACCCAGCCAGTACTTGGAATGTGGAACCTAGAGCGTTATTGAGATTTGCCAAGTGCCTCAATTTGGCTTCTAGTTAAAAACTTCGCCAGCACAATAGATCTTACAGGTCGCAGTCATATTGTAACAGTTTTTTGTGGGTGCTCTTAACTTAGACTCATACTTCCTGAATAGATAGCTCAGGTGACACGATTGGTAATGGAAACACACATGAATCTATCACTCGTCTTTAATTCATGTTTTGGTGTATCCACTGCACTGCAAGGAAGTAATAATGTGTTTCTGCCTCCGAGAAAAGATTTTACTTCCCTGATAAAGCAATCATTTGAAGGCATTTACACTACACTTATCCAATTTGTTTTGACAGTTGTTTTGTGTGAAAACATGAGGGAGGAAAAAGTCATGTCAATTGACAGTAAAATTTTCTTTCAATTCAATTTCATAAAATACACATAAGCATACATATTTATGTATGTATGTTTTATCTGTTAACCTTGAACTTGACATATTTTTTTCCAAATACGAGATGCGATAATGAATGCGGATAGAATCACCTCTTTCCTGCTAATATGTGAAATTTCCCCAAAATGACTCATTTGGCCTCAGTGTGAACCCCAGCATAATACTAAAGTTGATTAAGACTAAGCTACTATGTCACTGATTAAACGTCATTCTTCTTCCGTGACCACACCTTGTCTCCATTGAAACTACATCCGCTTTCAGAAGCATGAAACCTAAAAAAAAGTCTCCACACCGAAAAGGAGAAACAAAGAATATAACAAAACAAACTCCGGCTAAAAAGAATAAAATTTTTTTTACCATCGTGACCTCGAATATTTTGTTATTTGCATTAATTAGCAAAAAACAGAAATGAAGTGAAACGTCATACTGACACAAAACAAATTTTTGGGAATCACTTGCTATCCACATGTTCCACAGCTAGCAAAAAAAAAACAATTAAATTAAATTTATCATCAAAAAAGAAGAAAAAAATAAAGTCAAGTGCTTGTTGATAGTTGAAAATTTCAAGAAATACATATGTGTGTACTTGTACTTTGTTCTATTTCTGGCTATCAAACGACAAATAAATCTGACTGGCCACATACCGTCTTCGAGTCACTTGAAATATTTAAAAGTTTCAAAGTTCAACGGATAGCGATAGTGTAGATGGAAGATTTCTGATAATTTCACATCGGAATTACATATTCTGTAATGTTTCACAGAATTATGCAATCGTTTATGGTTCTGAAATGTGAGCGAAGACTTAATCGTTATGTTGACATTTTGTTTTAATTAACCAGCTGTCATATCAGCGTCTACAAGTGTATATCGATAAACTATCAATAATCTTGGGAGGAGAAGCCCAAATATTGACCAAAAGTTAAGTGGTCGCGGCTGTTTGTTAACAGATAAATAAAGGTTTCCTCATTTCTTGATTGATGAACCCACCCCATGTTCCACTGCCGTTTCCTCGTCGAACTTTGGACCTGTTTGCACGATGTTTCGTCATCTAACCTCTAGAGAGAAAATATCAGACAAGTCTGTCGGAGACTGACTTTTGTCGCCTCAATGTTATCGATTCGGACAGAAACGTTCGATCATTCTTGTTACTGTGTCATAAAAACACACACGTTACTCATGGCACAGAGTAAACACGCCTTGACTTGGACTTGGACTTGGAACTTCTCGATGTCGTTCGGGGTCATAAAATGAATATTGCAAAACCTACCCTAATCTTGCCATTCGAAAACACAGTGGCTCGCGGTTCTATTGAAATTCGTTGTGTAATCGACTGACAACTATGTGTCAGGTACTGAATACGGATGCCAATGATGTTGGACGCGGAATAAACTACCGAGTTCAACGTAAAAATACTTTGGACTTTGGATTCAGAATGGCGCTGTGACGTGTCACTTTCAACAGAAAATTGATGCGTCGCCCGGGGCATTCTGGTTGCGTTATTTTTAAAACAAAACTTTGATCTTGCTCTGGGCGGGGAAGGTTAAACAATTTAGAATGTTCGGTGACCAATAGGGCGATTCTATGAGTCAAGGCCTTACAAAGTGTGTCTTGTGTCGTAAAAGAGAGAAGCTTCAAGGAAATGAAGTAGGTACTCGTTGCTCGTTAGTCATTATGCACTTGTTTCTATATTTACACTGGGAGCGATATCTCGAAAGGGATGTGGCACTCATGATGCGTATGAAAAGTAAATACGACTTCTATAATTAAATTCATTAGCGCTGAGAGTAAATTCACTATGAAAATGAAGATTTAATTAGAAAACGAAAAATAAAATTCCATCTGATTGCAGATACATCGTGGTAATTCTCAGAAGAAGCACTACAAACACTCGAATCCGATTTCGTGAGATATTATGTATATACATATGTACGTGTGGTAGATACATACGTATATGTGTTTATATACATAATTTTAAACGAAAATTGTACGTGATGAAGATCAGGTTTTTTTGGGTGCGACCGTATAAGCGACATCGACCTACGAGTAGATACATTCATACGAGCATATTGGTCGAGTTCTTGAAGTTATCAACAAAATTAATCGTAAGTTTATGAAAAGGTCATTTTTGGAAAAACATTTTGAAACGTTGATAAGTGAAGTGTTGAGTGATTGTACCTGGGTAGGACGATGTTGCTTCTGATACAGACATCACTGTCAGTTTCATAGCACCCAAAAGTATAGTCAGTTGTTTAAATTGACTTAACCATGCTTAACGTAATTCAAAGGATAGACATGTGCATTAAAGTAAGAGAAAACAAACGTGCCGGCGAGTTATTGAAACACCAAAATGGCCTACGAGAGGCACGCTTAACAACAGAAGCAGCTTAAACTGCACGAGAAGGGGTAATAGGGGAAAAAGCGTTGTTCATCAAAATTGTGACTAGTTACTTCAGATGCAACAGAACACTACCTCAGAGGCGGACATGCCACTCGCCTAGACGTTGCACAAGAAGGGGTAATAGGGGAAAAAGCGTTGTTCATCAAAATTGTGACTAGTTACTTCAGATGCAACAGAACACTACCTCATAGGCGGACATGCCACTCGCCTAGGCGTTCCTGCAAATGCTTTCTGGAGGAGATGCAGGGACGAGGAATAGGAAAAGATAATTATCAATCTCCTCTGTACCTGCAACGTGCTCTGCCGTAATAGACGCAACAACAAGATGTGGAAACCTAATTCGCTTTGTTAAACGCTCCCACTGGTTTCACTTTTAGGAAAGAGAATCACTCCTAGATCCTGAGGCATCACAATGAACCTACTGTTGGTTTAAGGGCGTCGGCTAGGTCGACAGCCTCTCTAACCTAACCTAACCTACTTCAGATGCAGAGTCTTTATATACTATACAGATAGCCGATACAAAGGGTACAAGATCATCACAGGGTTCAGTGCTAGGTCCACTAATCTAAACCATCATGTGCGACGAGATCTTACGCCTTCCAATATCTGTGAAGACGAAAATTACAGGTTTTACCAACGACATCGTAATTGTCACTGCCAATTTATTAGAAGAAATGGAACAGATAAGGAGCTTCTCAATCAGAACCGTACGGCAGTGGTTGGACTAGGCAGGCCTCACGCTGGCGGAACGCAAAATGGAAGCGGTTTTTAAAGGCAGCAAGAAGAAGACAGAAATAGTCAAGATAATTGTGGCCGAGGCTCGCATTCAACGAACATCTCAAGTGTGAGCCAACACAATACAATCTAGGTCCAAGGCTCAATCGAAAACTTGTTTTTAAACCTAGGAGTAGCATTTGTTTACGACCATGCCACAATAATCTCCCTGCGAAGGAATGCCTTGACTGCCGGTGCCGCAGAGGGCAAACCAGGAGACAGATCACACCTACCTGCGCATCAAAAAAAAAAAAGCCACGCTAATCTGAACGAGCGATATGGCTAATAGGGCAAACAGGGTTAATATTGCCTTAATGCACAGAATTCGTGTACTGCGGGCATGCTGCTCATACCTACGTTACCTCCTCCAACGATGCAACCTGTGTGATAGCAAAAATGTTATCGATGACGATACGAAAAAAAGTAGTCTGAGCGGGAGCTAACTGCTTCAATTGATCCACAAATGAGTGAAATGCTCAAATGCTTTCGATAAACCCAGGTGGACACAGGCATATGTACGAGTATGCTTATACCACAATTCCAGTCATAAATATAAAAAAAGACGGCTCGGTAAGGTAGGGTATCATCTAGTCCACGCATAAATTAAAGCATGAAAGCAGGCCTTGCTGCCCACGATGCGTAGACTGCATCGAAAACGAGGAAAGTGCTTACGATAAATACAGGCGTCCCACCAATCCTCGAAAACAAAAAATACTAGGAAGGCAGCACCGCAGGAAAAGTGGTGAAAAGGGAGAAGGGATTTATTGATGCATATCTTACACTGTTACTTGGTACGAACCCCTGTCTCCCTTTCACCATCCTGTATTGAAAAATTTACGTATGCTTATTTTTCAGTGCAAACATGAAGTCGCATGCAATAAATAGCTCACATCCGGTTCTGAAATAGTTCACATCGGCAATAAGACCACTTGGTCAAAGTAAATACCCAATACACGTGTTCTAGAAACCCACAAATCAACAGCTGTTACCTAGCACAGTCTCACTCACTCTGAACTTTGTACATCACGACTTGAATGCGAATAAATTATACGTGAGTCCACAGCCAGGTTGTCCTAATTCGGTCATCGATTTATTTTATCAATTCCCAAGTCAATAATGAAATATTTTAAAACGTCATTTGCCCAAGATATATCGCAATCTTTACCTCGAACATATAGCCGACAAACGAAATGAAGTCTGGAAGCTACATATACGTAGAGCCAATGCGATAAGTCGCCTCGTTGCATCACGTACACACATTTTAATCACTTGCCAGACCTAATCGTCAACCCTCACTGACCAAAGTTCATGTCGGAAAAGCCTGTGCACTCGCTTATCGCCCCTTAAAGGGCCTAGGCTTCCCTTATCGCCGGTCGCAGTGATAATTAAAGACAAAAATTTATGAAAGTACAAGCAAACATGAAAAACAAAAAGAAACTTACTGCCTCTGTCAGTTTACACTTTGGACATTGAGTTCTGATGTTCTCAAGGGGTCTCGATTCTGTTATCGGCCACCCAGACTCTATTTAGAGAAACCATCAGGCAACTCACTACTCGACTCACGGCTCCTCCATTCCATTTCCATTGGTCGTCAAGTCATAAAATTCAATTTGGGGCAACGAGCGATGAGTGCGATCATCACCATACTCTCCACTTGACGAAATTCCTCTGAAAATTTTAAGAGAACGACAAGAGAGAGAGAGAGAGAATCGAAACCGAAGCCGGTATATAAAACTCTTATCTCAAGAGAAATGTTTCGATAAGATTCCGTATTTCCGCCGGCAATGGTTGAATTTTTGTAATAAAACTCTTGTACGATCGCTCAACTAAATCAGATTCTGAACGTTTTTCGAAAGGTCTAGTAGTGCGACGAGTTATTTTCCTTCCGTCAACCAAAAAATAAAATTTAATTAAAAAAAGAGGAATCGTAAGAATTTCCATTCCATTGAATAGAAACAGTGAAGAGTGTGAAAGTTTAAAGAAAAAAATTTAATTACAAAAAGAAAGAAAAAAAGAATTTCCATCAAAAATGGCTTCTAGTTCGAATAATTCAAATAATTCTAACCATTTAAATAATTCAGTGAGCTCGAATTCCAATGACAATGCCCAGGAGAAGGATACACAAAGTCTCCTGCCGCATTTGGAGTCTCTGGAGCGTATGATGAAATTGCCTGTTGTCGGCGCTGCTTGGCAACAAAGTCAAGATGTCTATGGAAAAGTTAAAGGTAAGTCCCCCGAATTCGAATTCGAAAATTGTGAATCTCGTGATTTTTAATTACGGAAAATTATAACTGACATTTTGCCGGCTCGCCATTGCGGTACCTAGGGAGATAGAGCTTAGAACGGTTTAAATTGCTTGCTTTGCCCTATCAAGTGATTTCGATAATAAAATGTCGTTCGATGTGGTTTTATTGAATCAATTGACTCTAATTGGGGTGTGAAATGAAAATAACGGTGTTGAGCTGAAGCATGTGGGTTGTTACTTTGCCTTGAGTTCGAATTTTTATGTGGTTCGATACGAAAAAGATGTAGCTTTTAGATTTTAAGCTTCAAATGCAATGTGTCTTGAAGAAGTTTTCAAATTGTTAATGCAGTTCTTAGGTGACTTAATTGGTGCTAACGGTCCGATAGAGTTCAGTCAGACAGCTCTTGATCTATTTTCAACAGGTAGCGACTCTAAAAGTGTATCCTAAAACTCGATTTCCTGTTGTTTGATGACATTTATAGTACAGTCACAAGGGCGTGGACCAATGGAGTCGCATTTTCCTTTTAATTGAACTTCCTCTGAGACATTAGGCTTAACGCATGTGTCTTCATTTCAGTTGTGTATTAAAAGACTTTTTTTAAAGACAAGCGCGACAACTTTTGCACCTACGTTGCCAAGGGATGACCTTAACCTAGAATTTGAAACTTTTTTCAGATCTTTTTGGTACTTTATGCTCGGCTGCAAGTTTCTGAAGCTCAGCAGTTTTAAAGAGCTAAGACTTCATAGCATACAAAGTTCATCAAAGAACAACCTGCTTATAGCTCCACAAGTCATGCTCCATGGTGTCTGTGATTGTTTTCATCTTTTTCTGGTTGGGACGTAAAAGATTCACTTGGCTCAAGGATTTAGAATTTTAATAATTTAGCTGTCGTTTTGCTTTGACGGTTTAGTCCAGTCGATGACCTTTTTGCGGAAGATCAACTCATAGAGTTTTACTGTAATTTGTTTGCTTCAAATGCTGTGAAAAAGTTAACCTGCAATGCGACGAAGAGTCCATTTTTACACATATCCATATGTATGATGGTGAAACAATTTCTGACAGTGTTGAGAGCTTTCGTCATTCCCTAAAGTTGTCCATTGACAAGGTGAGGGTTTTAGGTTGGTTTCTATTCAAATTCAGAAGGCACTCAGATATCCGTTGGCATAGACTAGGCTGGATTTTCCGTCTTAGTTGCATTGGTTTTGAGCAAAGTCTGTTTCCTCGTGTAAATGTTAAAAATGCATGCATTCCATAGATACCTTTGGTGGTATGTATGTGCTAGTTTCCTCAGGAAGGCTGATCTTCTCCTGGCTTAGTCCTAGCTTTTCTTGCACGACGAAGCTGGTGTCTTCTACGTTTCTAAGGTTTCCAACGTCTGAAATCGATTTGTCAGCCGTTTTATGTCAACTGACTACCCAAGAAAAAAATTGTCGATTTATCTACAAGCACCAAGAATCAGTATTGTAACGTCGGGCTAAATCGTCTCTTCCATGATCGTATAACTCGTCACTTAAAAAACGAGTAATTTGACCCTAGAATGCTCTTTTTTACATGACGAAGTATACGATCACGGTAGACACGTTTTGGCTCCTGATCGACTCGCTGTTGCCTTGGTCAAAAATGTATTTAAAGTGGGATAGTATGCACTCCTTAAGTTGGCGCCGTGGCTCAGTGGTTAGTGCGTTGGACTGCTGACCGAGCGGCGTGGGTTCAAGTCCCTGGCAGGAAAACACCAAACATTTTTCGCGGCACCACCTCTCGTCGGGGAATGACAAGCCTCCGGGGAGTATAATTTGTCATAAAAGAGCTTCTCATCTCGCCGTTCGGATTCCGCAATAAATTGTAGGTCCCTTCCATTCATGCGAAAAATGTAACACGCACAGCATGAATGGTTGCGAGAAGCTATGCCTTGGCTCATCCCGAGCTGTCGCGCCAGCTATTAATTTTTTTTTAGTATGCACTCCTTATCGTTCCATTGTCATCCCACTTTTTGACACAACACCACTCAGCGTGAAGTGTATTTGATTCGGCGCTCCCGTCTTCGTTTAATGCTTTCCCCGACAGGTGTAGTTTGAAGGCCTTTCTGACACAACAATGTCATCTTCAAGCCGAGTTTTTGGAATTGGTTCGCCTGTTGTTATTTTTTTCCTGCAACAAGACTTTGGTATCTGACATTTGTTCCTGAATAATTTTGTCACGCAATACGGCTGTAGTCTCTATCTTTCCCATAAAATCTTTTAAACATACTCGTAGAACATGTTTTTTACTATCGTTCTTTCTCAAGCATTTTTCACGATAATTTGGAGTCAATCGATTTAGATTGTCTGGAGCTGATTATACAGTGATCCACTCGACCTAATACATTTATGCGATATTTTCCTGCGATTAAAGTAGGTAATTTTAACAATTGTCTGTTAAATGAATGAATTCAACTTGACCTTCCATATTTTCATTGGTGATTTCATTAATTTTCAGATGAAAACTGAGCAAATGTTTCTCATTTATGTCACCAGACATTTGAATATTATTCCTAGAAACAACATTATCAACAATATTTTATTACTCTGGTTTTCCCTTTTCCAAGTAATCATATAAATCACCTACGAACTTGAGACATATTTGTTGTAATTAATAATCAGCGATAAATATTATTATTTTTCGTATTGCCTGATGCAAATGAAATTGAACTTTAGTCATCAGCTGATGTAATTACAAATCGTGTATTGAATTACTGACTGATGGAAATTTTGCGATAACATTTGAATGGGTATAATGGGTCTTTTGTTGTATCACATTCGCCCTTGAATGTGTCCGCAGGTCATGGTGATCGTTACCTTTATGCCGTGGGAAGTATTGTTTGAAAGAAGACTCAATGGGACCTGTTTTGCTAATTCTTCTCGCTCTTTCTTTTTGTTCGATCCCTACGTGATTCACTGTGTTTTTCCACACATTAGAAAGCCAGTGCTATTGAGTGTCCACTGCCGTAAGAGAATTTAATTCAGATACCTGACTGTCTTTTAGAAGATTGCGCAGAGCCATTACCTCGGCTTGAGGTTGTTTTCTCAAAATTGCAGTATAGATTTAATCCCCCTGAGAAAACATCCAGTCCAGTTCCTTCATACATCACGAGCTTGTCTGTGAAAATACTCATCCCCCTCTTTGAAAGTATATCATTCTTAATTAGATATGTTTAATGTATCTTCGTCCACTATTTATTAAGGTTCACTTCCTTTCGATATCTATAGTGGTTCCGCGCCAATGCAATTTTAGCATGATAGTGCAAACGAAGCCATATTGGTGCCGCTCTTTGCTTTCAAAATATAAACCCGGCATAATCCCTACAAACACCAGTTGCTGTGCTCGATCCAAATTCTTGTTTTCTTATTTTTTATAGCAAAGGCATTTATTGTATTGAGTCTAAGCATCATCGTATTGGTGCAGTACACTGGCCGCGATGAAATCTCTAATATATGTCCGCTTACATAATAGGTACCTGCTCGATTTTTACTTTTTTAATCTCCTCTTAAACGTCATAATTCCACCGCAGTTCAAAATTAAGACACCTTGAATTTCGTCCCAAAATGTTTAAAGGGGTGAATTTAAACTCCGCATCGCTAGGAAAGTGATTACGTCTGCCTTCACATTAATGAACAGACTTTTCAAGACACCAAAATTCATGAAACAGCGTGAACTTCATCGCGGAGTACTCCATCGCACAGGGAGCACTTCACTGCACAGAAGCCACTTCATCACACAGGGTTCACTCCTCATAATGTTTGTAGTGATATCCCTGAATATACTTCTTCTACTCTACTTTGAATGTAGAAAGCTATTTGCTCCAATCCGCCTAGAATTCATAGCGTTCTAGAATGCATGTGATAGCACAACACCTCTTTGGTATCCTACTCACCCTTCTCACAAAGCCTTGAAATTCCAATTTCAACATTTATCGCTCTGTTTTTCAATAAATTCACCACCTATCCTCTAATAAGTAATGTCGCTTCAAGCCCTCATCTACGACCAAAAGGATCTTCAGAGTCTCAAAGCATGCATACATATGAATGTATTTCCTGCATAGGTTTACTTACTTTTGTCCTGTTTCTCCTTACGGTCCTAGCCCTAGGGCTTTAATTACACGTACATGCCATCGTGTACGTTTTCAAGCAATATGCCTCAGATCTCTCCAAATCTTGCCGAGACTCCTTTTCAACTGTTCTGTGCCATGTATTTCTCGGTCGAACCACTCTTCTCCCATCTTGAGTGAGCGGATTCCATTGCACAGGTTTGAGCACCAGCAATATCCAATAATATATTTGGCACCACCTCTCGTCGAGGATGGCAAACCTCCGAAAATCATGAAGAAACTTGTCGAGGAGTTATCCCGATGGCATAACCCCAACTTAGAAGACCAGCTGCATTGTAAAAAAAAACACCTAGGGTCGGTTAAAACGCTCGGGTCGGTTAAATCGAAATCACATTTTAGACACGAGCCCTGTCGTTGACCCCTCAAGGCCTCATCCACCGCAGTCTGTTTTTCAAGACCCTGAAATAAGTGGTTTGAGTATATGAACCATTTATTGCACTCCTAACACCTAACTCGGTTCTCTCTAAATCGGTGACTAAATTTGTCATCTTGATTTTCAACCTTATCTATGAACGTACACTGCTACACAAATTTGACACAATTTTGGTAAATACGAATTTTAAAGACTCCTCAGCTTCATAAATTTGATTTACTTTGCTAAAATATGACATTTTCTGTTTTGTACAAAAATTATTTATGTTCAAACATAAAAGTCAAAAATGTAGCCACGTTTTGACACACGAGCCAAGTTAATTTTTTCACTAATGAAGGGGTGTGTCGTATTCGTAAGCAAAAATTCCAATCTTAAGTGTTCAAATTTTAAGCACTCATTTTATTTTTCATATTTTTCATATTTTGACAGCGTTCTTCACTCTTGTTTAGCGTTTATTACATGGAATAGCTTTAAGGTAGTCAAACCTACATAGCTTCTTCTGACATTTTTAACATTAAATGTCACTTATTCGTGATTAGATTCGTTTGCAAATGTCTGTCAATTACACTTGTGACATTTCCGATTAAAAATAATGTGTTTCATGGCAATAAATTGAATGTTATGACTTTGTTTACCGAGTTTATTTATAAATATAGGAGTTTAGTAACAAAAAAAAAAAAACAATTAAATACAAGCATAACAAGAGTTTTCAGGTATAAAAATAAAATCCAATAAAAAAAAAGTCTGTCAACAAAATGCTTGAACATAAAAAAACGGCATGTGAAAGTAAACAAATAGAACACCTGTTTCGGCAACAAGAACTGCGCCCCCACAAACCGAGTTCGAAAGTCCAGAATACGGTTCCAAGTCTAAATTTAAATTTCGACTTTTTTTTTGCCAAGAAAAACCGAAGAAGATCCACGATAAATAACAATAACCATCCGATCGAGTGACGCTATGCACGTACCCCGTATTTTTTTGTTTCCAAAAGAAGAGAGCGTCCATCTTTGTATAGATATCAAGTCTTGTGTGTATCTTCTTGTTAGTTTTTTTGTAGCCAGACCTCTTGCGAGCGTCCAAAGATCACTGTGCATGCTTTTTTCGTCATTTGAAACTTTGCCCCTTTGACGTTTCGGCTTTTTGCGTGCATAATTAGCACGTTTAACGACTTTTTTTGTTTTGGCGGCTCATGAATTTTTCATCCGATCACTTCACCGACTGCGCAGTTTGTTGTTTCATTTGGCGAGTGTGCCGAACGAACTTTGATCTAGAAAATTTATTTCATAGAGTAAATTGAATAATGATGTTTTTGCTCGTGAGCGGCGAAGGCGGATGATGGAAGCTGATATGTACAGTGGCTCCGGTTTAATGATGCAATGCACATGGGCATTGCATTCAATTGGAGTCAATGCGATGCGTTGCAGGAGAAGGGAAGGGAATATTCTAGATACTAGTCTTAGATACGACCGTATCTGTCTTTCTGAGTGTACATTCCAAAATCGAGGCGTGTTTCTATCTAATCAGTAACAATTAAGCGTGTTTGCTAGTTATTTTCCGTTAAGTGATTCACTGAATCGATAGGGGTGGAGGAAGTTCTGATATCTGATCGTTTTTCTTGAATGATTTGTTGAAGGAATATCACGTTTGATTGGTGTGGGTACTCAGAGACCAAATCGCCATGATTCCGATTTTTATTTTATGCCTTCATAAACTGTTGGACGATTATGTTTGTCAAGGCCTTACTCATATATAAGTGTTTAAGTGGACATTTCAAGCAGTGTACCACCCTTGGCCTTCAAATAAGCAGCGTAGACCGTCCTACTATAAATAGGACTAGTCTTAGCCTGCTTGCCATACCTTAAGCGAGCCCTCTTCAAGTGTAATAACCATGTACTGGTGCTCCATCAGGTTGTCCATATCATGACATTAGAAATTGCCTAGCGCAGGTTCATTACGCGATATACTGGCAACCACAACTTTCCAGATCGAAGATCGTCTAAACATGCTTAGGTGGCTTTACAGTTGGGGGTGAGCCTGGACCTCAACCAACAAGCTTCACCAGTTCGGTCACTCCCTAGCTAACTGCCACCAGTTGCGCATTTCAAATAAGTTTAAGTTCCCTTCATCTTATGCGTGCAGAAGTGGGCAAGTTCCTCCAGTATGTCGGACTCTAACCGACTAAGCCCTCTCCATCTTTAGACACTCCAACAGAGGAACTGTTTTTTGCTTCTTCCAATTAGAGTTTCTCATCAGACCAATGACGCTGTACAGGTTCTACAATTCGTGGGTGAATTGTCTCCTTCAAATCGCGTCAAGGCATAGAATTTTTTTAACTGGAAATGCACAGATATACACTTTTTTATCCGCCTTCGATAGAGTCGATAGTTCTGCGCTGTTCGGGAAGTGGCCTTACAACTCAACTTCCTTCTTAGCCAGGGTAAGGGTTATTCATGCTTTGAGTTCTTATGAAATGTAGGTGGTTGTCAGAAGCCTACTTTATACAGCAAACAGAGCAAATTTGAAATTTTTTCTTACGATTTTTTATTTTTATTTTTGCAGGCAATAATCGTCTCTTCAACTGGGCACTCAGCACTGCTGAGGATTGTGTCACCCGTGCTGTTACCACTGCTGCACCAATTGTCCTAAAATTCGATCGCCCTATCCAGTATGTGGATCAAACTTTGGTTAAGGGAATCGATAAGCTGGAAGTGAAAGCCCCAATTATTAAGGACACACCACAAGAGATCTACAATCAAGCCAAGACCAAAGTTATCGATGTTGTTCAGCCACATATTGAGAAGGTTGTTAAACTAAAGACAGTTGGACAACAGAAGGCGTCATCTCTTAAGGACTTGGCATGGCAGAAGGCTAATGAAGTTCTGGCCACTCAATATGGATCGTTGGCAGTGAATGGTGTTGACAGTACAACAGCGTTGGCTGAAAGACTGCTGGAATATTATTTCCCCAACAAAGAGAATGAAGCCGAGGAAGAAAATGGTGAGTTTGAGTTATTTGTAACGGTTTGACTGATTTTCAACTTGAAATCAGTTCAGCAAGAGGATGCCACAGGATTTAAGTATCTACGAGCACATTTCCAGTCGAATGTTTAACGTTTTGTACTTTCTTATCGGTTTGGATTGATTCGTTTTATTCTTGTTTTACTTGATAAGAGCAACGTTTCCAGAGAGATTAGACTTAAGAGGATTTGATTGATAATATTTACCGAATGCGTCAGAACAGTTTTTTTTTTTTTTTGCTTTGCGTCGTTAAATGAAGATAAGACGGCAAGTACTTGGCGATTACAGGTTAATAATTCCGACACCAGAAAGTTCGTTGGACTTCTTTATACTTCGAGAGTAATTTCCATGATTTGGATTGGAATTCAGGGCTTAACTCTGATTGGCAATATCATTTATGAACAAGTGTTGTGCCAGCTAAGCCTGAAAGCGTGCATAACGGGCACGCAAGCTTACTCAGTCTTTACAGTTCGTTTGGGAAAAAGTCTTCAATCCACGCGAATTCGTTGAATTCACCAGACTATGATCAGTCCTTATCAGCTCTCTTGCTTCAAAAGAAGTGTATTGTTTTGCATAAAAATTAAGCAAAATGTAGGCAACTGCGCCTTCTCCACGTAACCTGTTTCTCCTTGTCAGAACCCGCACAGATGTTGTACTTGTCGCAACTTTTACCGGCCATTGGGTAGTAATAATTCATGAATCTGGACTTTGTATCCCATTTAAAACTCACTGTCTCAATTTTATGGATATGAATGAGTCGATTCGCTTTTTGCCATTTTGCGCTATTAGATTCCATTCCATCATTTTATTCTCCGACTCATATCCTATTTATGGTTGGTTTTATGTAGCTTCCCAGTACATAAGTGCCCACATCTTAACAAATTCAGTGGAAACACTTTTGAATTTTGTACTTAATCGTGACAAATGTCTTCCGCAAGCTTTGCAATGGTTTTTGTAAGCATAACTTAACAGTCCCTACTATGACATCATTCAGCGCTCTTAATGGCATTTGACTTCAAGCTGTCAATTGATCGTGTGAAATACAGTGACATGACATGAGTGCATCGAGTTTCCCATAAAAACTGTAAGTTATCTGTCATCCAGTTAAATGTCACTCATCTAGGGGATACCAACTTACAATTAGTCAAGTCCGTCACCGCCTAATTGCTCTGATTTGCATTACCAATCGGCGATAAATAATTGAACAAAAACACTCCCGCAACAGCAGCTGTCATGATTTATATTTCGAAAGCATGTTAAATGTGAAACAGAGGTCTTTACAAATTGTGCACAATTCCCCAGGCTATATTTATCTGCCTGTTTATCACAAAAGAATAGTCCGTGTAAATATACGAGTATATATTTTTAATTTATTGTATTCCGCATGCAAACTTAACAAAAAAAAAAAATGGCGCTGATTGCTGTCCGTCTATTATTCACAATCTTCTCTCTTTTTTTTTATTTATTCTATTTCTGGAACAGATAAGAAACAAGTTGCCATTATGAATGCTCGCAATCTGAAAGCTAATGACAGTAAGTTGTTGTGAAAATTATTCAATTTCATATTGAATTGCTTTTATTGTGACTAAAGGTGAATTTTTGAACTTTTCTTAATTCCGGAATTGCATGCCACAGGGGATAATAACAATTAAATTGTCGAAATTGTTCAATTATTACTAACTTATCATATCTGTCAGGGTTTCATTGAATTCTAGTTCATTTTTGACATGGACATGAGAGTTGTCAATTTTGTGTCAAAATTGGAAACATTTCGGAAAATTATTCATCAATTTTCATGACGTTCTTTGAGATGTCAATAAAATTTATCAAGTTTGACAGTTTACATGAGTCTTGACAACATTTGAGAGCACTTTTAGATATCATTTGATGAATTGAAGTCAAACTGTTGTCACATGCGAGACGAAATATGTAATGGAAACGTCAACTACGTCTTTTAATGTGACTTAAAATTAATATTCCTGGTCGAAATTTTATCGCTTTTCTTTTAATGAGAAATGCTTCGGAAAATTCTGTCAAATTCTAATCGATACGAGACAACTCTTGCCAACCAGCTATTGGCATCCAATCTTAAATCCATTCCTCTGAATTTTTATACATTTTTAACTCTTTTAACTTCTTTTCAATTTAAAATTAAAATTTCTAATAAACTTAACTATTTTCCTACCTCATATCCATTCCTACAAAATTTTTTATGAACATCCCTTATCGTTTCTTGTAGTGAAAATACTTCTCGGGGCGTCCGCATTCTTCTTATCCATTTCCATCACAATCCTCACCGAATTAGTTGATCTTATATTCAGTAATCCACAATTAATGCACGAAATTCAAAGTGAACTTAGATATCTGGTACGTAACCGTTAAATCTTATGAAATAAACGTTACAATTTGTTAAATATTTAATTGTCAAAGTGACATATGTCAAAAAAAAAGTCAAAACAGATGCGGCTAAGCAATGTATACTCTCTACTTTTGTGATTTAAGATCTCATAGGCCATTTTTGAAAGTTGCCTTCAAAAGACTAGCTAGCGTCTAACAAGCTAAAGGATTCTATGAATAAAATTGTGAGCAGGTGCTCACTCCCTAAAGTGTCTATAAGTATCAGCGAGTAGTATCAATCTTTCTGAGTCTCAACAACACTCAAGTTGAATTCAGATTATAGGCTGTAGATCCAATGCGATCTGTGACGCTCTAGTACGTTCCCCCAAGCTCGTGTAAGTCGATGATATTCTCGAACTGTAGAACGTCTTCCAATCCAATTGTTCTAACGAATCGCATGTAGAACCAAATGCTAACTAATTGATGCACGCTTGTGCTACCTTATGGTCCAAGGTACTTCCTAATGCTCGCTGATCCTACCAGACACTTCCCGATACTACCTTATGCTTGCTGGTACTTCTTGATGGGTACTGGTCTTATCTCACGTTCGTTGATATTGCCTGATGATTCGTTCACTAGTAAGCACTAGTGAGTCTAGTCTACTAGTTAACATTCAAGAAAAGTTGGCTTGAGCCCAAGCTAAGGTCTTCAAATTTATCATCACGATTTGATACATCATGCTGACTGATACCAATTGATGCACAATGGTTTTACCTTTTTTTTTTTATTGTTACTAGAGGGCAGTTGATTCGCTCTACGAGTGTGGTCTCTTATAGACGCCTATTGTGCCAACCTTCATGGTTCTAGAGGCTGTTAGCTAGTTTACCAGCTTCGCAATGAACCAGGATTCAAATAGAAGAGCTTGATCGTGCAATCTTCTCACACTTTTATTCATATGACCGAACCCTCAAACATTTTCTTGCCTTCACTCACAACAAATTGTAACGTATGACCAAGTCAAGTAGCCACCTCTTCACTCCAAGCGAAAATAAAAGCATTTCACTAATACAAAACAACCATTCCGCTCCTCATGACAAACCAACAAAATATTTGTATTCTCACTCCCCATCACACCATCTAAATCCCACACTCTTTCTCTTGTTTTTCATTACAGTGCCAATATCAGCCACCGAGGACCCAGTACTACACACCGTCCAGACAGTCGGCCGCCTCTCGAATAAGATTTCCCGCCGCGTCTATCGAACAGTCTCCACGCAGATCAAGCACTTGAAAAAGGAGAACGTCAACGACTATCTGGCGTCCCTGATCGCCGCCCTCAGGCTAACACAATACATCAACTTTATCAACTCATCCATGGGCACACACATCGAGAGCAGTCAGTTCGTGACCGACCGGGAGAACAACCGAGCGACGACAGTCGACAACTAAACCCACAACACCCCCCCTCCCCCAAAAAACAAATTAAAATTCATTTCAATTTAAATTAAGTATAAAATTCCACTAAATGATATTGCATTTCGTTTATTCTTTCATTTTGCCTATCAATCACACACATACGTATATTATATATTATTATTTTAAACGTAAGCTTAAGTCCTCTTGTACATATTCCTGCACACTTTCGAAAAAGGAGTTCTTTCTCGGCCTGCTTCTGTTGTATCGATTAATTAATCACACCTCTAATTGCAAAAGATTTGATTTTGAGCTGCGCTAAAACGCGTTTTGCTGGCACAAAAAGAACGCGCGCAGTCCACTGTACGCAAGTAGAAAGTTGTTTCAAAATGCTGTTCCTAAATACTACGCAAACAAACAAAATAACAAAAGAAAGATAATTACGATCATTAACATTAATGTATACTAATATTAGTAAGGCGCAAAACATTATTTAAATAAAGAATTTTTAAAATGAAAAACGAGCTGTTTTCGTGGAAACATTTTACAGCTCCTGGTGTCTGCTTTGAAATTTGCATGATGTTTTCGTTTTGAGACACATTCCGAAATTTAAGACCAAGATGGTGGAGTCTAAAAATAACCTTGGATGTGACGAATGGATCATCACGCGTGTATTCAGAAGAAATCAGCGTTTGAAAAGGAGGAGACACGCCCAGGAACATCAGAATTCCGAATTTGTCTGCTATTTTTGGAAAGACCGGCCTTTTCTCAAACATACGGCTTTTGTTGTTTGATTGTCGGTGGCTAAAGCAAAATGAAACAACAAGTAAATAGCTGGCGCGAAAGCTCGAGATGAGCCAAGGCCTAGCTTCTCGCAATCATTCATGTTGTGCGTGTTGTATTGTTCGCACGAACGGAGGGGACCTACAATTTATTGCCGACTCCGAACAGCGAATTGAGAAGCTCTTTCATGACAAATTGTACTCTCGGAGGCTTGTCATTCCCCGACGATAGGTAGTGCCGCGAACAATTTTCGGTGGACACGGTTGGGGCTTGAACCACTGACCCACGACAATCAAATAAAATGAAACTTACGAACTGTTAAAAAATAAATTGCTGTTGTAGGACTTCGTTTGCAGTATTTTTCAAAGACGAGGTTACAGTCATGAGGGAAATCTATTACCCTGTGATTAAACGATCGAAAACATGGTTTCCACAGCCGCCATATAACAAGAGACCTGAAACCCATCTGTGGACATTGGCCATTAAACAGTACTGGGAAAAATTAGTTGTCGTCTTAGATTTTTAAAAAGCCGCCGATACAGTCTAGCCGCTTATAGGTGACTAGCGGCCCTCCCCGGCTTTGCACGGGTACAATTAATTTATTTGATTATTGTTATTGGGTATGTTTCGCTCTATTATAGCCATTTTTTAATTAACAAAAATATGATAACGTAAAACAGCTACGACTACAAAGCTATCAAGCGCTCGCTGAAGTTCAGTTCAGATGGATCCAAGCGAAAAGCAGATGGTTTGTCCTTAAGTCTCACAATGCGAACCGTTTCTCGCCACGGGTGCGCTGTAACATCCAATCCATAAACACATTGAAAAGGAGAGGTGACAAAAAGCACTCCTGACGAAGGCTAACCCTCGCAGTGGAAGAGGTCGATGTAACGCCGTTTACCCGAACACAGCTCCTACAGTTTGTGTATAGAGATCGAATGGCCTCCAAATGAGAACCGTTAATCCCACACTCCTCCAGAATTTACCACGAGGGACCCGATCATTACTCTCGTGACATACTTCCAGGCCTTTAATGAAGAGCCGTTTTACTTCCTCTTCCCCCTTGTGCATTTCTGACCAGATTTCATAAACCTCAGCACATTTGATCGCAAAAGTCACCTGCTCTACAATGCTGTAGGACTATTCTCCGTCCTACTCAGCCATCCAATCCCTGTTTGAGATTGATCAGCTTTGAAAAATGCTCATCACATCTTCTTGCGTAGATGTGGTAGCCTTCTCATCGGAAAAAAATAAACCATCTTTGGATTTAACTCCTTCAATGATATTAAACTGCCATCGTCCGAGACGACGTATAGCCTGCCAGAACTCCTTGTTTGCACATCTGTGATCTTGATCCAATGTATAAAGCATTCTTGTGTGAATCCTCACCTACGCAACTGAAAGTTTGTTATCTCCGTTTCCCCTCTACGAGCCAATATACCGCACCGATCGTCATCCCAATACGCATGCTTACATCCATACATACATACTTCTGTTTACTTTCAAAACCTTTTAATTCTTCCTCCCCTACGGATCTAATACATAATGTACTTCCACAGAACCAAAGATACAAACAAAGAAAAAATTAAAATAAAACTATCCTTGTACAACTGGGCAAAACAAAAACAACATACGAACGATCACGATCACGAACCGATGTGTAGCGTATTCTATAAATGGTCAAACTTTAAAACCTTAATATCTCAATAACTATACAACATATGTGCATACTCTATGGCTTATGTTAATTTTATACCTATAAGCTATCATATTGTGAAAGTTTTATGTCAATCGCATTAGTAATATTTGCGTTAATCCCGAAAGCATTTTGATGCCAGCAATCAAACTCTTCCTCTTTATTATATTAGTAGGATAAGTAAAACGCATGCCTGATAGGTAGGTTAAATAAGGTTGAAGTGACTGCCAGCTAAAGCCAACACACTTAGACCCATTAGGGGTCCGTTGGCAGTGAATAAAAAAAGAACCAAAAGCCTAGTAGCATTGGAGAAAAAAGAAGCTAGTATCCTAACAGGTGTACTGACAGGCCACTGTGCGATAGGCGCCTGGAACAAGCTACACTAATTTGGAAGACGGAACGCTAGGCTGAGGTTAAGCCTGTGGAAGAAAACGCCATTACCCACCCCGTTGTTAGTTTTGGAGCCGTGCGTCGGTGTAGAAGTGAATCGACTTGTCTTCTGAGAATACACCGTCCCAGAATGATCTGGATGGTTATCTCGAAGTTCTTATCAAAACTGAGCTTGGGTATAGTGTAGTCTATGTTACTGGGAGAAATTTTGACATTTTCCGAAATGGAGGCGTGGTCAAAATCTTTACTAGACCACTGTTAGGTAGCTTTGAGGCGGATGGCTGCCATTTGTCCGCCGAAAATGTCGAGGGGTGATAGAGGAAAAAAATGTCCAGTGCTGCAGAGGGAGTCGTGGAAAGAGCTCCCCTGATACACATGCAAGCTATTCGTTGCTTAAGTTATCGCGATATATCTAAGGCGATCCACCACACCATCACCCCGTACGTAAGTATCGGTCTTATTATCGAAATATACAGCCAATGCGTTATGCAGGGTTGCAGACCCCATTTATCTCCGATGGTCTTTTTGCAAGAGAAAAGGGTTTCTGTAGCTTTCTTTACTCTCTCTTGAATTTTTGGTTTCCGGCTTAATTTCCTGTCCAAAATAAGACCCAAATATTTTGATTCGTTGTAGAAAGTTAAATTTATTACACTCATGTCCAATGCCTGGTGGATAACTCCTTACACACGTGTTTCTAAACGTTCAGAGCGGAGTACGCACATCCGGGTGAGTTACAGACCTCCAAATCGTGTGATTGTCTTCACACATCAGAGTGTCCAAGTGCGCCTCTGGATATAGCAGTGAACGAAAACCTACGGAGAGTTGAAAAGACATTTCTTGTTGGTTTGGCGGGTTCTAATGCATCTTAGATGTCTAAGCAATTAATCCTCAAAGTGAGGTAATGCCGATGAACGCTAAAAAATTTGATCTCACAATCCCCTGTCGTGCAAGAACTCACAATTCCTTGCGAAAAACACAATGCCCGTGACGAAGTATAAACAAGCCCCATATAAGGGTGGTTGGCGACCCTCCAATAACAAGAAGCAAAAATCATCGAAAATCTACGTGATATATTCGAACCCTCAGCAGACTACACATAAAGCAGACATAATTGTCATCCAGAAATTGAGATGGAACCGGCCGGACAAACAGAAGATAAGAGTTGTGATGTTTGTTACGGTGACTGCTACAACGAGGAAAGCAGACCTCGCGTTGGTTGCGAATTCGTTGTCAGCGGTAAACTTAGGCAAGAAGTTTTAAGCTCTAGCCATCCAAGTGAGAGTCTAATTACAATCCGCATCAAGGTAAAATTCGCCTATATTAGTCTCATATCCGCACTCTCCCCCACAAAGGAGAAAGACGATGGCCCCAATGGTTGCTTATACGAGGTCCTCGACAAAACCTGTGAGCAATGTCCTAAATATGATGTTAGGACCGGCAACGGCTTTTAACATTCGACTTTTAACGCTAAGATAGGAATAGAGAACATCTTTAGAACCATAGACGGAAATTATAACATACACGACACTACATAACTGCTGCCAAGAGAATCTGGCGGTCGCCTGATCAAGAATCAAGTAAATTGAGTATGTGCCCACGACGTAGAGTATTCCTCTGACACTCTAAGAAGCCAACAGCGATTCTGTTCACTAGAGAATGCGCATTCAGGTGCGAATGAATTCAAACATTTTTGATTTCAGCACTCATGCCCGGAATGCCAATTATGAGTGATCGTGGATACCCATCTTAATGCAGTGACAGCCAGAGCGTGCATGCGGATTTCCCTAAACACCGCATAGTCAAAGAAAAAATACGAAGAGATTTAACGTTGAACGGCAGCAATCGCAATAGATTGTCAGGATCCTTGCCGATCGAGTATCTCTCAATTTCTCCAGAAGTTACATATGTATGTCAAAAAGCCTTCAGCCATCAGAAAACTATCAGCTAAATAGCCACTGATTTGTTGGGTTTGTCTATGCCACGATAATGAAACTCCTGGTTTAGAGAGTACAGGCAGACTTATGCAGCACAGCAAGAGAAAAGAAGGACACAAGTAGATAAAGAATAAAAAGAGATAGACCGAGGCATTTGAGGCAGAAAAGATGTTCGAAAGTTTAGCCAAATGGTTAAACGAACATCTTTACGTCCTTATTTAGCTATTGACCTGTTTAGGTTCAACTACTGCCCTTGGGGTGCTCAAACAGCTCCATTCAAGCAAAGACTCAAAACGATAGGAAATAAAACCTTTTATCGCTGCCTAGTTGTTGGAAGGAATAGCAATCTGTTTTCAGTGGAGATTAAGTCTGATGCCCTTAAAGACAGACATCAAGAGAGAAATTGAATACATAGAAGCCCTTCACCGACTTTGTAGATACCCGTCGCCGATAACACAAATGGAAGTGGAAAGTTTACATTTTTAGTTTTAAAACTAAATCGAGTCCATTCTCGTGACATCAGTGCCCACAGAGCGGCAATGTACTTCATGATGTATTGGCATTTAAACCCCACAAAACATTATAACACTTCCATCAAACTCTTATCAATTTTTCACAAATTGAAACGGAAAACTTTGACGCCCGGCACGCATGGGGAAGTATGTATGTCATGTGAGTTCTCTCTCGACTTCCATTTTAATTTCAATGCAAACAAAATGTGGACGGGAAACAACAATTGACACTTTATGGGGGTCAAAGCCATTCGCGTTTAGGTGAGACTCACGTTTACAATGCAATTGATTGTACCTTGCTAGAGGTTGAAACGCTGATGTTACTAATTTATTTTCGTTCTATTTGTTTACACTTGTATTGTGGAAGGAAAATGTACACATGTATGTATGTACCTTCGAAGAAAATTGAAATGTAAATACGCAGTAAAGTGCAATCAATCATACATAATGTCGGCAAATTAGTTCTTTGAATTATATTCCATAAGATGCGTCAACTTGAACACATGACGGACTTATGGTGGCAAAACAGTTCATGTTGCGAGAATTTTGATCATAGTTAACGGAAATGTCTTCCGAAGTGTGCACATCTACATGATGTCTTCGAAGTTTAAGTGTTTGCTTTGTTTATTTTTCTCAAGAACGCCAAATACAACGAAACTGCAAACAACAAGAATATCCTAATCCGCTTTCGATAGAGTACATGCTTCAGGGTTATAATTGTGGACTGGGCTGATTAAGGTCTTATATGGCTAAAGTAGTCCATTGGATTTATACAGCAGTAGTGAGACCGATCCTGATGAACGGGGTACTGGTCTGGTGGACAGCACTAGACAGAAATATCAACATTAGCCTACTTGAAAGAGTACAGAGGCTATCATTCATCTGCGTAACGGGTGCCATAAGAACAACCCCTACGGCTGCACTAGAGGCAATGCTTAACCTGCTTGTTGTCGATATCTTCGGGAAGCTGATGACGGCCAAATCGTCACTTAGGCTCAGGGAATCCTCCCAACTGGTCAGTTCGACAACGGGCCACTCTAGTATCCTGAATGGCAACAATACTATCCCTAGTGAAACGGACTATATTGTCCCGGACTCGGATTCCTAGCAGAAGCTCTTGGGAGTCCGATGCAATTCTGAGCGACTTAAGACAGCTTGTGTTACGGGGGCGGGAGTTTTTTCTTACGCGCCTGACATTGCTATTGCCAAGCGACTACTGGATCACTGCAATGTGTTTCAAGCGAAAATTACGCCAGTCCACGATGCTGCGGCTTGGCTTTCGATTAACTCGATAGATTGTAGCGCTATTGTCTCTAGCTCAAGCCGGGCAGCATATAGAGCCAGGCTGGGGCTAGAGGCAGGAAACATCACCCCGGAAAACGTTGTGAAAATGATGATCTCGAGCAACGACAGGTGGAACCAAATGGCCTCCTTTATCGAGGAAAAAAAGGGGGGAAAACGAAAGCATAACCTCATAAATATCAAACCGGAACCCTATTGGGTATTATGAAGACCCCCCTCTGAAATAATGCAAACAACGGTCCCAGGGGGGTTGCCGAAGATACCAAAGGTAAAGGGGAGTTTAATCAGTAGAGTCTGACACACCAGGTGAGTGTAACAACCAACCAGACGGTGCATGATGCATTCTCCGCCTCTCCTAAAGGAAAAAAAAAAAATTCTGCTATATACAGATAGTCAAGCAGCTATTAAAGCCTTGCAATCACCGACATTACGATCAAGGTTGGTAAAGCAATGCCGCAGATCTCTTAACGAGATTGCAGACAGATGTGACGTTACCCTATGCTGGGTCCCAGGTCATAGGGATGTTCCCGGCAACTGCAGGGCGGACGAGCTGGCAAAAGAAGGTGCAGGACGGCAACTCCCCGAGAAGCGGGGATAATCTTCTGCCCCTATCGAACCGATCAAATTCCACCTTGACACCGCTGCTAGCAAATTGGGGAACAGTAGGTGGAACAAAATTAGTACTTGTCTCTTGTCGAAATAAATCCGGCCCCGGCTGGTTTTAAAAGACGGAGAGATTTTTATCCACAAATCGGAAAAACTTAGGTTCACTAATAGGAGACATCACCGGACACTGCTTGATAGGCAGACATTGGGGGACCCATTCAATCATTTCTGTAGAAGCTGTAGAGATGAATAAGAGGAGGAAACCATTACCCATCTACTGTGCACTTGTCCTGCCCTTGCAACATTAAGAAGGAAAACCATCGGGGAATACTTCTATGCTGATCTAAACGATCTAGCCGAACCGGATATCCAAAAGACAAGGAGCTTTATCTCCGTGTCAAAGTTGTTCAATACATAGAGTTATTACCGATACGGTCACTCATCTTAGCGCACTCGACGTTATATTCTTGGTCTCTGGTGCTGGTAAGCCGGTAACTATCGTGGGATCACAATGGACCAATTTGGTTTAAGTGTGTTCCTGCTTGAACAGGAACAGTCACCTAACCTAACCTAACCTAAGGTCTTATATAGGTAAAAATTTAGTTGTTAAGGACAGGACCTTAGACAAATACTGCGAACCCGTTCCATCGAAAAATATCACCCGAAAAACTTTTCTCTCAAATCAACCAATGGGGATCTCATACATTCTTGACAAAGTCCTGGTCCTGGGATGGTTAACGTCTTGTATATGGTCGCTTTAATTGTTCGATGGAGAGCTTTCCTACTCAATTGCCATTCGCGCTGAGGTCATGGCCACATGGAACAAAGCTTATCACATTGTGACAGCGTTAAAACTCTGGAGTCGTCAGTAGTTAACTAAAGGATTTTTTTATAATCACCTCGCACTGACGGAGTTGTGAATATCTTCAAATACATAGCACAAGTGAGTTAAAGTAGTTTGAAACTCAGGTGATATTAGGTTTCAATGGCTTTCGAGGGTGGTTGCCAGCCTCACAACTTACTTCTGTTTTTCTTCAATCATGACCATCATTCTGACTCCAGTTGCAATGTGAATTATTACGCGCAACCAATAGCCACTGAATCATATTCAATGCTGCAAAACATGTTGCAAAAACAAATGCATCGACACCACACATCATGAGTTACCTCATAACGGTTGGAGTTACCGTCAAAACCGTAATATTCATATCGAATGTCTTATCTCATGAATTAATATTTAATTTTGTATTCGCCGCTGTTTGAACTCTCTCCAGTCATTTCCAATCAGCGCAAAAAAAAAATAATTATTTTCCCACCCAATGTGGAGAAAAAAAAAATCGAAAAAATTGTAATTAAACCCACGACAGTCATAAATATACGCGTGTATTTCTCTCGAGTCATAAAGTACTACACATCGATTAGATAAACCAACAGACATTTCCAATATCTTTCAGCTAGCCCCACCGATTGCCATCCCAGTGAACTGAAAAAGTGTTGAGGTTTCCCGACCATAAAATCGCGGCTACGCAGTACACCACAGAAATACGAGCTTTGCACACATTAACAGCGTGAGGATGAGGTCATAAACTTTTTCGCATAAACAATATTTTTTTTCACTTAATCCAA
This sequence comes from Matsumyia berberina, assembly GCA_917880715.2. Classification (NCBI taxonomy): domain Eukaryota; kingdom Metazoa; phylum Arthropoda; class Insecta; order Diptera; family Syrphidae; genus Matsumyia; species Matsumyia berberina. The sequence goes on along the minus strand of OU862871.1, from coordinate 129,710,350 downwards.
TGAAATATAATTTACGTATGTATGTACATATGTATTTCATTAAATTTGCAATTTATAATGTTTACATTTGGAAACGTGAATTGAGGCCATGTATTTGCTGAGTTTGACAAAATTTTTTAACGGAAATTGCAGGGCATATTGAGAAGTTGGGAGTGGAGCTTGCCATCCGTTTTTCCCAGATACCGTCTTTTTGAGAAAAATGTCCGGGGTTTTTAAGAAATTGCGATTATTTACTGAAAACCAATCTGCATCATGTGCCAAAATGGTAGCGCGGCACTCAAGCGAAGCGTAGATCGTGACCAATGCAAGTGGAATAGCAGTTTATGGCTCTCGCTCGCTTTAGTTTGCTGTTGAGCGCAGTGAGCACCAGAAACGCAAAAACCTCCACAGAAAAAACCATCCCCGAATCGAAGGTAATGTGTGAGTGGATCATCACATTTCTCTTTACCATGAGTCCATGGCAACGGATGCAATATCCGGGGTTTTTTGGTCATGATTTCTAGTTTGCAGAGATTTCTGATGGTAACCCTTGATGGTCGGAAGGTTGGTTGGAAGGGCCGCAGATTTATAAAAACGATGGATACTTAAGTTTTTATAAATCATCGGCCCTTCCAACCATAAACTTGCGAAATCATTGAGTATCTCTGCAGTCTTTCCTCTTTTCCACGCACCGATGCAGTTTTTTTTTTATTAAATCGAGAAGTGTTGCTTATCGTTAAGACACAACGTCCGTCTGTTTGCTTATAACTCGAGATCTACAGAACCAATTCGAATTCGGTTTACAGGATTTTAAAGCTCGCGCGGCATCTTTGGATGAGCCAGGAACTATCTTCTCGTAGTGGGTGTTACATTTTTCGCACGAATGGAAGGGATGTACAATTTATTGCCGAACGGCGAACTGAAAAGCTTTTTCATGACAAATTGTACTCTTGGAGGTTTGTCATTCCCCGACAAAAGGTAGCTTGAATCCACACAGCTCGCACAGAAGTTGTTCACATTAACTTTTGAGCCGCAACTACCACTCCTGGCTGTAGCAAAACTCAACGATCAAATGGCAGATACATACTTAAATATGTACATATGTTCGCACCTGTTTGCAATTCCATAAATAAAAAAGGCAGACTGCTGTACGCATTAACCAAAACTTCCAGTCATCTGATTTTAAGGAAGAGATGGAAGCAATATCTGATCTAAGATTCCCGGCCAAGCTATTCAAAGCCTCTGAAGAAGCCTTGGAACAGAGGATACTAAGAAGACAATTGAATACCAAAGTCCTCTCTCAAACACCTATACTTACTTACTTAAGGTGGCGCTACAGTCAGGGGTGGACCTGGGCTTCAACCAACAAGCGTCTCCAGCCAGCTCAATCTTTAGCCTGCTGCCTCCAGTTTCGCATTCCAAGTTGGTTGAGGTTTCCTTCAACTTGTGTGCGCCACGTCTTCCTCTATCGCTCGGGTGTGGATTCAAAGATTTTCCGGGCCAAAGCATTGCTGTCTATCCGTTCAACATGACCTAGCCACCTCAGTTCTTGGACCTTCACTTTTCTGCCTGAGTCGATGTCGCTGTACACCCTGTACAGTTCGTCGTTGTATCTCCTCCTCCACTCACCGTCTCGAATTGTCGAAGAATTTCCTCTTGAAAAACCCAAGAGCAAGCTCACTCACTTTTGGCAGAATCCATGCCTCTGCGCCGAAGAGCAGGACGATTAAGGTCTTATAAAGGGTCACTTTAGTTTTCGAACACCTATATAAGCGTTTAATAGTCCCAGTCCTGCTCTGTGGCGTAGAGGCGTACAATTTGGATGCGATCTTTGGTCTCATCTGCATAGACGGTGAGTGGAGAAGAAGATAAAACGACGAAATGTATGGGCCTTACAGGACCACCGACCTAGTCAGAATAATCAAAATACATCGTCTAAGTTGACTGCGACATATCAACCAGCTCTCCGGCCCGGAAAACCTTCGTCATATATAGGTTAGGTTAGGCGGCCCTGTCCTCGCCGATCAGACAGGGACACACTTAAACCAGATTGGCCCATTGATGAAGAACCGACTTACCAGTACAAGGAACCAGAGTATGTAACACAGAGTTCATCGAGATGAGCAATCGTAACGGTACTAACCTTAAGAGTTAAACCATTTCATCCCAGAAATGAAGTTTCTTATCTTCTGCATGTCGAGTTCGGCTATATTGTTAAAAACGTCGTAGAAGTATTCTCGAGGGCTTTTCTTCTTAGCGTCTCAAAGGCCGGACACTTGCAGAGTAGGTGCGTTGTAGTTTCTTCTTCCTCCTGCAACTTCTACAGAATTCATTGTAGGGAATCTCCAGTCTGAGTGCGTGTCTGTCTGTCAAGCAATATCCGGTGAAAACCCCTATTAGTGAACCTAGGTTTTTCCGATTTGTGCATAAAAATCTCTCCGTCTTCTTTAAATTCAGATTTGGCCGGATTTGTTTTGACCAGAAACAAGCGCTGATGTTGTTCTACCTGTGGTTTGCCAGTTTCTTGGAATCCGTGTCAAGGAGGAATTTAATCGATTCGATAGGCGCAGGTGGTTCCCCCAGGTTTTCGGGGAGATGTCGTCCTGTGCCTTCTTTTGCCAGCTCGTCCACTCTGCAGTTGCCTGTAACGTCCCTGTATCCTGGGACCCAGCAGAGGGCTACCTAGCACCTGTCTGCAATCTCGTTAAGAGATCTGCGGCATTGCTTTGCCAGCCTTGATCGTATTGTCGACGGATTTTATATGTAAGTATAAATTTTTATTCAAGAATTCGTTTCTTCACGAACTAGGCCGGAAGGCAAGGCATCTATTCTGGCATTCGTAACCAAAATTAACATCTGTGGGGCCTAATACATAACTGGCGATGGCCTATAGTACACTGTGGCCTAATGGCTGACCTCTCGCTGAGTTGCTCCTTTATCGGGTTGAGGGGGCTAAGATGAGATGAGTAAGATATTTGCAGCTCTACTACTACAGAATAGGTCCAGAGGGATAATCTTAAGCATGATCTTCAGAGCTTATGGGGTGAAGATTTTTAGGATCCAAATCCAAAGAAAAATTTGTAAGACGAACCGTCACTCCTGACAGCTATGTACATACATATGTTCATATCTTAGAAGAATCCCTACCTCAGAGTGAACAAGAAACCATTTTTAAAGGACCAAGCTAGAATGGATGTTTGGAAGACCAGTGTAACAAACTAGAATGACTGCCGGCTTTATACTTCAGGCACTACACTGCTCGAAAGGGTGTTAATTATGTACAGTCAAACCTCTCTTAGGCGGACAGCGACGATGCCAACATTTTTGTCCGCCCAAGGGAGTTATCCATCCAAGGGAAGAAACAATGTTTAATGTTTTTTAGATTTGTTTAGCAAAATTTGTCCGTTTAAGGGAACTGTCTGCCTAAGAGAACTGTCCGCAATGGGAGGTTTCACTGTACATAAGTAAATACTTCACATGAAGTATTCATCATCCATTAACTTTAACTAAAGATAAAGTTCCTTGCCCCAACTTGGTTGTTTTCTCTACTTGTTGTCCACAATGTACTAGAGTGAACACTTGAGAAGAATGAAAACCTATAAATGCTCGAGAGGCGCGTTCTCCTCCATTAAATCAAATGCGCCATTACTAACCACTTAGCCTTGAAAAGAGAAAAAAAAATACTTCGGATTCTATTTTAGCTCCGAATATTTATCTCGATTGCTTTTATTTATGCCCTGGGAACACCCGTATGCGACTGATAACTTTTCTTCCAACACAGTACGCAGAATTTAATTTATTGCCAAACATTCAGTCCTCCAAATAGACGTATGTACATATGTACATATATTTTTGTATCTGCACACCTTTCTAGATTAATTATTCATAATTCAGTTTTAAACTTTAGACTCTTGTATAAATAACTTCTTCATGGGGGTGCCCATAACTGTTATCGGTCGTTACAACAGCACAAAATAGCGTGATAATGAACTTCACTTTTGTCCTTGTATGAGAGCAATGAAAATAATAATTAAAGTTTACCAGGCAATCGCAAAGAAACAGCAGATGTATAATATTTCTTTTTTTTTTTGCATTTTCAATCGTCCGACTGGTTGGGGACAAATAACTTCTAAAAATTGTCCGCATTGGTAAACAAATAATGTGAAGTGTGTGTGTACAATGGTGTAGCAATAACAAGATTTTGTTATCGCAATCACATGACTGAAATATTAAGAGCCTGTCCCGATAAAATCGTATTCAATTTCTTAATCAGAAAAATATGGGGTCAAAGATTAGAATTTTATTTCTTTTAAAATCGTCTACCTACGTGTACGCATTTAGGCTTAGGGATCTCTTGAACTGTCAATCGGGATACGAGTGAGTGGTTCTTTGCTGGTTGCTTATCAGTGTAGGCTCTAGTTGTCCCAACGAAGCGTCAATAGCCCTTAATCTCCTATCAACTCAGATATGAGTTGAGTCAACTTAAATGTAAGAACTACTTTGAATGTGCGGGTGGAATGTATTCTCCAATCACTGATCCATATCTTTGCAGAGCGGAGAGGTCACAAAATCCATGATCTGGTTTTCAATGGTACACACGAATATCAGCGTGATATACAGTGGATCCCGATCGCGAGTGACGTTGTAATGGAACTTGTACCACCACCCGTGATGAGACTCTGACAGCACAGCGCTTTATCCTCTTCTATCTCAGGTATGTCACTGTCAGTTAGTCAGGCAACGCATTCTGGCACTCTCGATCAGAGCTCGAAAATAACTCTCAACCTTTTCAAAGGTTTTCAAATTACTCTCTGTTGTTGAGATTTTGAAATAAGGTCACTGAATAACCGATTTGCATCACCGTACTTTTTTCACTCTTGGTCGGAGAGAAACCTTTACTTTACTTTTTTTTAGGTTCTGGTCAACCAATGACAGATATCACTGAGAGAAAAAAATAAATCTCATTTAGCATTGTCGCTTAGTTAGCAAGTAATGCATGCGGAATTGCCGATTAGTGATTTGATTAGCCATCGGTAAACACTTGTCTAACAAAGTTCTTCTAAATTGATAATACATACATATATATATGTGAAATGAACACATCAATTGAATTCTATATATGAAGACTTTTGATTTATTCTTGACGAAAGTGGTTTTAGGTTGATCATTTCCATTTAATTTTTATAAAAAAAGTCAACAGAGGAGAGATATATTTGGAATTAAAAAATATCTCTCAAGCGAAGAGCGAAAAGGTGAGTATATATAAATATATCTCGGAGCAAGACCTAAATGTCAGTGCTCAATGCAATATCTCTCAGTGAGAAACCAAATGAAAATAAAGGTTGAGAGTTATTTTCGAGCTCTGTTCTCGATAGTTTGGGCCTTATGACACAGGTTCGGTCCTCCTAGTCGGTCTAAACTTGAGGACTGTGATTGTTGTTCTTTCACTCAATGTGATGGAACCAATTTCGATAACATTCGTGTTTCGAACAACATTCGTGGTACAGCTCATAGAGCTTGGCCTTATATCTTCTTCTCAACTCAAACAAACAGCTGCCGCGACAGTGAACTGAGAAGCTTCTTCATGACAAGTTATACTCTCAAAGGTTTCTCATTCCCCGACAAGAGGTGATACCGGGAAAAAACGTTTGTTGGATATTGCTGAGGTTCGAACCTACACAGCTCACACATCAGTCCAACGCATTAACCTATTTCCTCGAAGGAAACTGCCTACTTTCCTTTTTTTGTCGTCCAACACTCGGTATCCTACAACAGAACTGAGAGGGTCAGCTCTCTTTTTTTTTTATAATCCACACGCGGATCAAGGGGATATGAATACTCCTTTTTCAGGTACTGTTAAGTTTTCATTGGCGTCCAAGGGTGGTTATCCAGGCTAGCTGGGGACATTTGTGGTTTTTGTCATTGCTATAAGTCACAGGAATTTTTTCGCATCTTCTGATGTCATAATCAGTGTCAGCTCAATTAACTCATCAAGCCAAGACACTCTACTGCCAGTGTTATGCCTTCGCAGAGTACAGTCGCTATCAGCTTTCACAGTTGATAGATTTTTATTTATTTAAGAAATAAAGGTTTTTCCGACATCAGGAGTTAAACCCGGACTTTCACCGTGACAAGCGATGATGCTAACCACTGCACTATGCCCACCCCAAAGCCGATGTCTGAGATCATATCGTGAGGGCGGTGCTGTTCGGTCTTAGCATTGAAGTCTTCCAATGTTATCTTGACGTCTTCCTATTTGTGCACACATACATCAGACTGATATTGTGGATTGGGTCTCGATGGGGGTCACCACCAAATGATAGCCTATCGAATTAGAGCAAATTAGTCTTGGCTGCAGCTGATTTCCGAGTAGCCTTTTGTGCCAGCTGCCCAAGGGCGCTTGCTCCTGTAGCATAAAAGGAACTCATATTCCAGGTGTCGTTCCGTGTCATGTTGGCTATTAAGAATGTCCTGTACCAAAAGCATATTTTGCAATTACAGTCAAAATCGCTTACAACGACACCGGTTATAACGATCAAATATTTTCGTCGCAGCTGAGCTCCATTAATTAACCTTAATATCGATATTCATCGGTCCCTTGAAGGTCGTCGTAACCGATTTTGACTGCATTTTCCTTTCCACAGGCGAACAGTATGCAGACCCCAATCTGAAGGATCTGGTCCCGATCGTTATTCCTTGCAATAAAAAGTTTCATCTTCATTATCAATCGTAAAAGATGCTTTGCGTGACCTAACCAGCAATGTAACAGACCTCTTGATATCGAAAAGCGGGGAAAGCAAATATTTCCCCGTCGCTAGTGCTGTCTTCAAACTGACACCCACGACCAAACGACCTTCACACCATTAACCTTCTGCCTCTAATCAGTCGAGAGTTCTAAACACTAACCGACTGCCTAACATTCCATCTAAAGCAATCAATCATTTTCTCGAATACCTCCATGCAAACCTAAAAATAAATCCCACCAGCGACAAGTTACCTTGAAGTTTTATACGCAATTAACCGAGAGAGACGTGACTTGAGTAACCAAGCCCCTCCAAGTCATAAAAATTCATTGTGCCCCTCGTTCGTTCTCATGATGCAACCGAATGGATTTTTTTTTAAAAATTCAATTCATCACACGCTTTCGAACTTTGTATCGCTCCATCTTGTCACCCCTCGGGAGACTCTCGACTTCCAGAACATTAAATCAAAATTGCTCCAGGCCACAGCCCATTCAACATTGCAAGCACCTGCCACTGAGACACAACTCCTCCCGTCGCAGACACGAAAATGAGTCCGGCTTCAGCAATTTTCATTTCTTCGTTAAGGACAAAACCTTTAATTTGCGTAAAAACATTGCAAACTGAGCAGAGAGCACAGCACGCAACGCAAAAACCCAAATGGCCTGTCGAGCTAACCTAGATTATGCGAACGAAAAAAATCCAAAAAAAGCCAAAAAAAAAGTTGCAGACATGCCCAAACACTCTTTGGCCATAAAATACAAAGCGTGCTCGCTTATTCTGATAGCTGACTCGTCCAACGGGTTATTGATGTCAGTTTCTGTGGCTTTTGTTGCCTTTCAACCGCAAACCAGCGGTCCAAAGTTCGAAATACCAGCCACCAATGTGAGCTAGCTAACCGGCTTCAATCATCGGCCATAAAAAAAAAATTAAAACCACACCGACATACTTGAGCGTGATAAAAAAAAATTGAATCACGAATGTCGTGTCGTTAAATAGTGCGCGAGAAAAAAGAGAGCCAGTGATGAGAGAATCACTTGAGTTTACTTAAGAGTTTCGTTGAATTTCACTTTGTTATCGGCGGCGGCGGTAGTGGGAAGATAGGAGCAAAATCACTATAAATATCCACCTAAGCACGATCAACGATTTCACTTTGCCCAGCGGAATAAGGGGAATCGTATGCCGGTACACCTTGGACAAGTGCCAAACAATTTGACACAAAAAGTCAACAAAGTCCACTAGACTTGCACCCCTGCCCATTTGCACCAAAAACTCAACGAAACTTTGGCCTTTCTGTGGAGAATCAAGAGAACTGTTGCACTCATGCATCTGTTACATTTTGTTGCTTTTATATTCATTTCGACGTAGTCCTCTTTGTTTTCATTTCCTCTTTGTGTGTCGACCCACATTATGGAAGGGGAGGGGGGGGGGCATTATGTGATTACTGCGCCTTCTCTGACGTACGTGTCGTTTTGCTCTCTTATCAGTACAAAAATACATTGGAAGAGTCCAAAGTTCAAAAAGTGGCGTGATCATATTCATTTTTCGTTTCTTTTTTTGCCTTTCTGCTCTTGGTGCGGCTAAAACGAATGAAAGAGGAGAAGAAGAAACAAATTGAAGATTTTTTTTATTTTATTTTGTGAAGAAGTCAAAGAAGACAAAGAGGAGCTAGCTGTAGGCAGCAGGCGGGTATTTGACAAAATTACTCACCATCATCAGTGCTATGGTCTACAAGTGTAGAGGGGGCTTTCAAGACAGGGTTGCCATCTTTTGTTTTTTATTTGGGTGGAGGTCATATCACGGGATTGGCTGATACGGAGGAGGTATGGATTTCGGCTGCCTTGAATATTTTTTCGCACGATAATGGGTATTACTGGGTTTTATCTAGATAGATTCAGATATAAGGCCAATTGCTTTTGCTTTAAAAGACCTTGTCATGGTCAGGTGAGAGTTTTTATCTGTTTTGGGGAATTTAGTGACTGACTGGGTAATATTCAAGATTGCAGGGAATCTCCAAATTAAATTGGTTAGATATTCAAAGTCTTTGACACGAACCTTTGTTCACATAAAATTTCTCTAGAGTTTAGGAAATCCCCTTACTTATTCCTAGGAAGTTTGTCCCTGTGTTGACTAATCAAATCAAGTTTCTGGAAATCTGACTTGAATTGCACTTATTTTATCAACATGAGCCCCTGGAGCCCAAATTAGTATGATATTTCTTCAGTTCCTCAAGTTCTTGTTAAAGTTGATTCCTGCGTTGCCTTACTAAAGCGGTGGGAAAAGTCTGAAACGACTATTATCGCTCTAAAAACACTCAAAGACTGCAAACGCTATTGTGGAAGTTCCTTTAGACCTTATTGTCTTTAATTAACATACATATGTTATAGAGAAGTCAAGATCCTGAGATTGACCTCAATTTATCTTTGGACCAAAATTGTCTCCAGTTGTAGAAGCGTGACAGCCAGTGGTGGGCGAAGACCTAACTTCTCATGAATGGAAGAGGCCTACAATTTATTGCCAACTGCAAAAGGTGAATTGAGAAGCTTATTCATAACACATTAAACTCTCGAAAATTTGTGGTGGAAAATTGAAGAAGATAATTCCTTAACTGCGTCAACAACAAACTCATTGCAATACTGTGCCATACTGTGTGAAAGCCTGAAACCTTTCATTGACAACCTGATTGGTCTCCATTGGTTTCTGTATTACACCAAACATTGACACTTCGACAGATCTTTAAAAAAACCCAAGAAGCGGGTCTGAAAACAATCCTTAATCGGTTGCCTTTAGACCTGTGAATGCAAGAATCTGCAGCTTAAAGTGGTCTTACATTAAGGCAGTCAAAACACTGGAAAGTGAACTCGTTTGAGCCCAAGATGTCGTCGAGCTAGAAGCGGCCAAAATGGAAATAACAATAACCGAAGGGCCAAAACCGAGAATTTATTGTCAACAAGAACTGACATCCAACATCGACGAATAGGACAGAGCGTCACAGTGGACGGGCTTAACTTCGTGGCAATAAGGGACTTCCTACTTCTGATAATGACATCCCATCATTCCATGTTTTTCGTTGAAAAGGCAATTGAGTCGTAAGACCCTATCCCGAACAATTAAGGAGGCCGCCCCTATGGCTGACACTGCGATCTAGAAAGATAGACCGTCTTCGTAACCAATATAGTGTGAGACATTCATTGTTTTCTGCTCTTCCAAACAGAATCGGAACTCTGTTTCTGAACAAAGGCTTAGTTTGCTACTTTTCTTGTCAAGGTTTGATATTGTAGGAAAAGGGCTTAATAAGTCCGCCTAAGCCAGGAGACATTGGTGCCAATGGACAGGGAGTTCATTTGCAGATTTATTGCAACCCAACTAAGTTTGACGTTATTGTCCTTAAAAAGTGCTTGTAAAACATCATAGCAGAACTTCGTTGACCTAGATTCCACGAACTGGGATGTAAGTTCTTTAAGTGCTGCCTGATTATCTGTGAAGATATGTATTCTGGCTCTTCGAGGTAGTTAAAGACTTTGTCTACCTAGGCTTCGCCATCAATTCAGACAACCAAACGAGAACTGATATCAAACGAAGAATAACTCTTGCCAATCGCTATTTCTTTGTGGTAGAAAGGCAATTGAGTTGCAAAGCTCTCTCTCGAACAACTAAAGTAATCCTTTGTGTGACATTAATCGTCCCAGTCCTGCTTTACGGCGCAGAGGCATCGATTCTGTCAAAAGCGGAAGAGATTGCTCTTGGCTTCTTTGAGAAGAAAATTCTTCGGGTGATTTTCGGTCCCGTCTGCATAGACGGTGAGTGGAGGAGGAGATAGAACGACGAACTGTACGGGCTGTACAGCGACATCGACTTAGGCAGAAGAGTGAAGGTCCAAAGGACTGAGGTGGATCGGTCATGTAGAATGAATAGACAGCAATGCTTTGGCCCGGAAAATTTCCGACTACACACTTGAGGGACGGCGCAGTAGAAGAAGACTGCGACTCAGGTGGCGCACGCAAGTGGAAGGGGACCTTAACCAACGTGGAGGCTAAAGATCGAGCTGGCTGGAAGCGCTTGTTAGTTAACTATAGTGTCACCTTAAGTAAGTAAGCCTTGAATACCTTAATCAAGGTTTATCCAAGTTTTCAACCTGGAACATACACAAGCACATACACATACTCATTGTTGCCGAGACTTTAGCCTTGGGTTCAAAGACGCCACCACCAACACCAGATTCGATTTATTTTCCGTCGATAAACCATACCAGACTTCTTGGGTCGATCTACTTGCAGTGAGCAACTCGAGGCAGATGGCGAACGAACAAATTGTGACCCAGGTTGAGCCCGAACTGTAGAGCCACCTAAGTAAGTAAAAAAGAAGAAGCTTGTGCGAGACTCCACGTTTTATCGTATCCCACTGAGTTGCTGAGTTCCATGGAACGACTGCAACCACGTGCACACATCTCATGCGAAACATCTGTTTTGTAAAAATAAAACTAGAAAATAGAAAGAATATCAGTCGTGGTGACTCATAACCTGCTTAAAAGCACTTTCATAATTTATAGCACGCAGAAGTGAAATGTAAACATTCCAATGTCCATGTGTACACAAGCCTAACCCACTTGAGCATTTAAAAAACGCAATCAAATTTGTTATCAAACGAAGGTTTGAAAAAAAAAAAACGAAGCGATTCATACTTTTTTCAAGATAATTTATCGCGATGTAACAAAGACAGCAATGAACTGTACTTTGCCCTGCTGACTGCTGCTGTGCATGTCGTTGGATTAGTGTCAGTCAGTCATTACTCAATTAAGGGTTTACCCACCCGGTTATCTCACATCACAGCGTGTGTTGACAATTGTTATTAATTTATGATATTTAATCTGATCATTATCTACTCGTAGTAGTTACAACAAAGCTTGTTTGGACAGTGATTTGGAAAATTAACGTATGAGACTTGTAAATACCCTAATGGGGGGCTATAAGCAGACTAGACAGCGAGTTTTGCAAAGGAAATCCGTGTGGTGTAATGGAAACAATGAGGAGGTGTTTATGGTATTAAATGTGCACTCAGATTAGATTGACATACCAAAGGTAAACTGGGTGACTTAATACTGAATTCAGGACATGAGGATATTTTTGGAAAAAGGAGGGCGGATGCTTTAGCGAAGAAACCAGTTTCCATTTGAACACTCTGTCTTGAAAAAACGACGATTAGCGCATTATATAGGGGCAAAATGCGGAAACCATAGGTAAGTAGATCTAAAATGCCATCGAGACAACTCCGAACGGGCAGAATAATTTGGGTTATCCTACAAGTCGATTCACTTTTACACCGTCGCGTCGCGACCGTTCAAAAAATAGCAATGTGGTGGGTGGTGGTGTTTTCTCCGACAGGCTTAACCTAACGTTTTGTCTTCCAAATCATTGTAGCGTGTTTCAGGCGGAAATCATGGCGATTAGAGAAGTCTTATCTCGGCTGAAGAAAAACCACTGATATCCGCATCTTTTCGGACAGTCAAGTGGCACTGAAGTCCTTGGAATCAGTCGCTTAAATTCACTTATAGCCCTAGACTGCCGAGAAGGAGGAGGAGACTATTCTCCATCTTTTTTGCATCTGTCCAGCTCTCTCTCCCGCAAAAGAAAACTCCACTTAGGAGCCTCCTTCTATACCAACTTAGGTGACCTGATAAACATCGATGTTAGTAGCCTCCTACCCTTTATAAGAAGTTCCAATTGGTTCAATGACTAGGCAGGAGATCTTTCCGAGATCCTTGTGGTATCACAACGAAACGGACTAAGTGTGCTGGCTTTAGCTGGCAGCCACTTCAACCTACGATACCTGCTGTACGACTGGCCCGCACAAGCCACCAAAGAATGGAGTCCTCCTATATTAGCTTCTTCCCACTAGTGGTCGTCGTGGCTCAGTGGTTAGTGGTCAGTGGTTAGTGCGACTGCTGAACGAGTAGCGTGGGTTCAAGCCATAGCCAGGAACACCGAGCATTTTTCGCGGCACCACCTCTCGTCGGGGAAAGACAAGCCTCCGGGAGTATAATCTGTCATACAATAGCTTCTCAATTCGCCGTTCGTTGCGAGAAGCTAGGCCTTGGCTCATCCCGAGATCACATAGATCATTCTCTGATAAGATATGAGTCCTCAGATGGTTAATTCTTTTTTGTGATTTAAAGTTTCTCATTCCATGGAACGGTGTGTTGGTGATTTTTCGAAATACCAGAATCTGTCGCCATGGGCACCATTCTTTTCTATATTCAGTTTCCTAAGGTGCTCCTTGAGCCTACACTGACTTGTTAACATGCGTGTCAGGCTGTGAAGTCGGGTTTTGTTAAGGCTTAGGCAAGTTGTTCTCCTTTTCTAGAAGTTCCTAGAAGTTCCTTCGTCGGCCATTAATAAATAATTTCATTCTAGGGCCTGGCACTAACCAAAATGCTGATGATCACACGTTTTACACCCATTTCAACGTTTATCCCGGCGCGTATGCTAATGTCATAAATATCAGCGGGGAAAACACTAGGACATGTTTACAATAAACAACAGTGTTCTAGTCTTCCGGTATTTAGCGATAGACCACCATATTGCGAATGAAATTTAAGGATGAAACTGAAAATTTGTACAGGAAGTTAGCAGCTCGTTATTTGGCTCGTGCATACACTAGTTCAGAAAACCTATACACAAACCCAAACCACTGTTAGTTGTTTCACAAACCATAAGGAACATCTTTGTTCCGAAATGGGATATTTCGTGGAAAATATCCCATGATGATGTGAGTGGTTTGTGCGGTTGCTATATTATTTGTGACTTAAGTTGTAGATAGATGGCGTTTTCCAAAAATGTGAATTAATTTCCCGTTTCACTGTACTTTTCCGAGATGCGGGTTTGTTAAAAAATTACTACGCCAACGGAATGAAAATTACACGACGTGGAAACTTTTTTTTGTTGTTGAGAGACTTCACACTCATCGCCGTTTTAAACACTCATTCGAATAACAACATTTGAATAAAATAAAATTTAAAACTGGAGGGAGATTTTCGAAAAGAAAACTTAAGCAATCATGTTCCACTCGGATTCACCTTGGATGGGGGTTCATCAAAAATGTGGAAACGGGCGTCGTCGTTTGGTATTTTGTTCGTGCAAATTGACCAAATACCAAAACTGCATCAGAGTTGTAAGCTCTCAGTTTACTTTCTAGGGGTTGATTCGAAATCACTACTTTCCTGGGAAAAACAACTGGCTTGATGGCCCATTGTGACCCAAAAGGCTACCTTCTCGCTACCATTCATGTTGTGCATGTTACATTTTGTACACGAATAGAAGCATCGACTTCGAAAGGCGAATCGAGAAGGTTCTTCCTGACAAGTCGTACTCTCGGAGGCTTGTTATTCCCACGACGTCCACCGGAGGAGGGCATTGTAGTAAGCATTATTCGGAAATCCTGTGTGAAGGACTTTACCGGGACGGGGTTTTAAGGCAAAAAATGCAACCTTCAACTCGAAACTTGTATCGTGGCTATGAAACTTTTTATGTCCTTATTTTACCATTGCCGTCTTCTCACTGCTGTGAAACTCGTTTAGAGATTGCATACAATACACTAAAGTGCATTCTGTTAGCGTATATGATGAACTATAGACCAGCTTTGGCGGAGGAAGTACAGCATTTATCAGCCATTACGACCTCCAAGAAAGAACACCTTCTGATAAGCCCGCCTGTAGTTTTATAAAACATACATACATCAGAATGGCTAACATATGGTCTTGGACGCAGTATTCTCAATCCATTAAAACTATCAAGATTGTTCCCAAAGTACAGTTCAATCCGTCTTTTATAAAGAAGTTGTCCTGAACTTGGACGGAGTCTCCTGATGAATGTTCAGAGCTTCTAATGTCCACTCACTTTCCATTTTGCAGAGACTATTGCGCACACTGACCCATTCCTCGGGGAACGCAATCTGCATCGTCATGTTATCACCAAAGAAACGTTTTCCTTGTCCATTAACAGCTTTTCTTCATATTACAGTGGTTGGACGCTGTACTACCCATCAAGCTAAAGCATCGTAGGACATCGTAATTCAACTTAACAATATAGAGGAAGACCTCAGGGTGGCGTTTGCTCTTATCGAAGAACTAAGTGACGTACTTATCAGGCGCATTTGCAGGCTCATTAAGGCTTCAAAGTGATTCGAGACCCTAGGGCAAAGAAGAGTGTTTAGGGGTTGCCCCACGAGCAAGGAGTAACTTTAACTTCACGCCCAAATGGGCATCACAATGGATCTCTACTGACCTGCGTGTGGCGCAGAGGGTTCTCACTCCCATCGCCAACCCATCTACCTAACTTAACTTAAGCTTAACAAAGACAGGGTCAGAGTGGTTCTGTATGCGGTAGGTAGGTAGGTTGAGTCGCGGTTCCTGAGAACCCTATTAGCTCAAGGAGTGCGCCCTTTTGTTACCACGAGAACTCGTTCAAAACTTATTTGTTTGTGAGTGTTGGTTGGTTGTGTTGGGATAAAGTGGTTAAATCCAGCTGGTGGAGTTCAAATATAAGATCAGTTCTCCGATTTGCCTAAGCTGCGCTGTCTGATCCTCGCTAGGGCCGAACACCTGCAGAGGAAAGGAAGTAGAGATTCTGTTTCATCTGTTTGCGGATGACGTAGTGTTTTAGTGTTAGGGATACTTCTGAGGTAGGTCAAATCAAGAAACACGCCTTGGATGAGGTGAGCACTTGAGCCCTTAGCCGTGGACTTAGATTTAGTGTCAATCAAAGCAAAGCTGAACGGATGCTCTTTGCTAATTTAAACCTAACACCTTCATTTCTTTATAGCTGGTTAGTCTCCCTATCGCCCGGCATGAGCTATAGATGTCAATAGCTTCGGATAAGTAAAGCAAGTCCGTCGGCACGAATTTCATCGCTCAAGAGGTTTAGGCTACGATGAAATTTTAAAATGATTTGCACATGGATATATGGAAATAGGTCTTCTGGCTTGGATATTGAGTCTACTTCCAGCTATGGTAGGATCAACACACAAGATATGCTTGGAAGTCCTTTCTAAACAGCGAAAGATGGTTGGTAAGTGAAGTAAACAGTGCTTAGCCCTATTCCTTTACTTTACTTTCCGCGGCTCTACAACTCTGGGTTAACCTGGGCCTCAACTAACAGGTCTGTTCAGCCCTATTACAGCAGATTAACTTATTTCAAATACGGAAGTCCTTTCAGTCTTGTCTGTTACGAATATGTTGTGGAAAATGGTGACCAAGCTTCAAAACTGAGCATCATAGCCTCGAAATATCCTACGTTCCATGTGAATTCCACAATTTAGGCACAGATTCACTCCGAACTGTAGCGCCACCCAAGTAAACAAGTGTCTTCCATGGAAGGAACCCTCCGAACAAAACCTTCCAAACCAAGCCGTCTATACTACATATTTTAGCGACCACCTGTCAAATTATCAGTCACAATTGCCACCTAACCGATCTTTAACCTGCATAATGGGAAAGACGTGTTCAAAAATCGCGCATCGAAATTAAAGCCGAGGTCAAGAATACGGCACTTCGGGCCAATTAAATCGAATCGCAGCAAAAAAAAAGCGTCAAGTGTCACTTGTGAGCACAGGCGCAGTCTGTCCCCATGTCCCACGGTCGTCATCTGTGCAACCACTGTGCCGTCAAAGCTGTCGTCGCATTCCCAGGTGCTGCAAATTAGCAGTTATTTTCATTATTAATTTAATGACAGTCGGGCCGGGAGTAATGGCGGAATTGCGGCAGCATTTCAATTACGTCTTGCGGATTTTATTTGTACTTCAATAAGTTACCCCCCGCCGCAGCTGACGGGCGACCGTTGCGCTTCCTTTTTTGCGGAATTTCAATTTCACGTCCATAAAACTCGCGACATGGGGTGCCTGCGTTCTGCCTACTGGTACTGGCTTCGGTCTTTCACTCGCGTGACGACAAAACAATAATTGTTACGACGAATGTCCGAGGCATCGCGGCATTGAGGGCATCGAGCATCAATGACATCTCCAACAAAGTTTCTCAGAGGCAGGCAACCATCCGGGCTGGATGGCAGGCAGCACTGCAGCGAAGCCAAGGAGCATCGACAGCATCAGCAGAACGGCAGCGTGGTTTTACAACGGCAATTAATTTGATTGAGCTTGCCACCGAGCAACAGCATCCCTGGCAATTAACCGTCGCCGAGATCAAAGCGATCTGCCGTCGCTCCGATGTTGATCGGTTCGCTGGCTTGGAGTTGGAGGATCAGCAAGAAACCAGAAGGTGCCACCGCAGGCAGAGGAAGCCCCTGTGAACTTTCTGACTCTCGGCGAAGCCAGCCGGACGGAGACGATGATGTTCCCATGATGGTGAGTGGTGGTGACTGAGCGTGGCTGGCGAACTGTCGCTAAATATTAATTCGCCTCGAGCGAAACATGCAATTGCGCGCTGGCTGTGCAGACAACTTATTCGAAAGTCACTCCAGATGGATCGCAATCGAAGAGGCGATGGCGCTGTGCCTGTTTTATTAATTAGTTAATACGTTTCCAATTCGGAGCGCTCGCAATTTGTTTTCGTTTGCCGGGTAATTAATTTAAATTTTAAGCAATTTAATGGGTGGCAGCTGTGGCCATTAACATCTTCATCTCGGTCGGAGACTGTGGCAAAACTTCGCAGCCAATTGAGGCTAGCAAAACACACAATCAGGCTAATTGGGACAAGAATTCCAGGAATGTCAGCGTTTATGACTGGAAATGAGAGCTTAATTGTTTACAACTTGCTGGATAGGAAGTAATTGACATGTTTTTGGAGGTCGCAAGGCAGAAATGCAAAATTTGTCAGAAGGCTATTTGAGGCTTAACAAAGTGCCGAAGGTCCCTTAACCCGAAACTCTTGGCAATCCCAGGTTTACGAGCGTGGAAATGCATGACCAGAATTGACGTGTGTCTATAGGCCATCTATTGATGGGATTGTCCGAGTTTAATGACCACAGAACTACTGATAAATAGATCGAGTTTCAGAATGTAAAGCATTGGTTCGTCAAACCAAGAGAGAAGGCTCTCTATAACTAGGGAGCTATTCTTTATCTAATTCTGTCCAATTCGTGACCCTTACTTCATGGAATCACTCTCACTTCTCGTCTTTTTTAAATGAATTCTCTCCCGGTTCTCTTGGAAGTGCCAATCTTCTACAAAGTCTTGCTAGAGTGCTCTTCTGTGCTCTTCTGTGCTCTTCTGTTGTCATTCTTTGTTAATGGTTCCCATTCAGTAATTCATGGTCATCTACCAAATTTTGTGTTCCAATCCAATCTCCTGTCGCTTGCAAACCTGCTTTTTCCGCAATAAAATCCGAAAAGAGGCGTCAACTCTTTTTTCCCACGACAACGTGGTTCCACAAGCGACACCACTTTTATTATCATCAGAAGCCTCCTCGACTGTCACAGGTTTTGCCAATTCTGCTTCGCCACATCATTCCCCAACACCTAATTAAGTCCTACAAATGATTGCATCCATCCATCCGCCATCGAGACAAAGGCTATCAAACTAATTAAATGCATTTAACCTCATTTTCTCAAGGAATCATCGTTAATCTTTCAAGGGGACGTGCTTCGTTGTGGCTTTATCGAGGCCTCTCTCCTGCCTCAATCTGGAAATGCATTTCCGATAAAGAAGAATAAAATACACACATGGATTCATATCAAGGGACTGGGGGAGACCCCTTTCATTTGGCAAAGAATCAAGATGCAGCGTGTGTGCTGTGTTGTCCAGCCGGACTCGCTTCATCGTCGTCGGTCCATTACGTTTGTTATATGCCGCGCTGCTCCTAAGGACTTGAGCCGTGCCCTTTGGCTTTGATGTATTGCTTCCACTACGGTCGGTTGCATGTTCAATCGATAAATCATACTTTTCCAGAGTTTTTGATTTATTTGTTCGTAATAATCTTGCGCTCTGTATGCGGAGCTTAGCTGAGCGAAAAGAGTTTCTTACAACTTTATTATGAGTGGTGAGATAGAGGGTGACCATCGTGGGAGGATGTTCTTATCTTTACTTTCTGGACATTGACACATTCACTGTATTCAGCAGTAAAAAGCCTACCGCGGTTTCCGGCTAAACTAACGTTGAATTCATATGACTCATAAGCTGCGCTACCCGAGTTCTCCTCGCAGACAGTAAAAGACAGAGCAAATAACGCCCTGAAAAACTAAACTAGAGATCCAATTACACGTCACGTTTCACAAGGTGAGAAAAATTCACAAATTAATTGATGAGGAGTTGACAGATGCCTAAGCTTACCATTTGACGTTTCTAAATCGACATTTTGGACCATCATTTACTGCTGGCGCCATCTATAGGAAAACGGCTGTTTCCCAAAAAAAAAAGGTGATTTTGCAGTTGATGACTCCGTCAAACGTGTAAAGAGCGACGAGTTTTACACTTATACTCGAAATATCTATACATTGAACTGACCTTTTTTCTTTTTGTCGGATTTGGAAACGCTTTACCCATTACTAGAATTTTACTGGAATTTTCTGGATTTTCAGATAAAGCCGAAAGGGACTTCAATGATGAGGAGCTGACAGTATCAGCACTCACCACATCAGCACCGAAAATCTGCCGCCTGATCCGATCAAAGGCAGGACATTGCCAAAAGAAAAGATCCGAAGTATCATCTCCCTCTCCACAGGTGTCGCAGACAGTGGTGTCACTTGAGCCTAACACACTAAGATGCTTGGCAAAAGCGAAGTGTCCCGTTAGAACGCCAATAAGTTTTCTACAGTCTCTTCTGCTGAGTGATAGCAAGAATGTCGCTAATTTCTTAAAGACGTTCGGGAGCATTCCTTTAGTCTGCCTGCATCCTGAAGAGTCGTGCCACATGCAATTGTGTGTGTAGGAAACTCAATCGTCAATGGAGGCTCTGACCGAGGACGCGGGAAGACCCCAACGCAGGTTAAGGTCCTGAGAAAACATCCTCTGAGCCTTGTCTGGCAATCCCATCGCAGATCTTATTTCCAGAGATCCCAGTGCGACCTGGGACCCAGACAAGAGTCAAAGCGCTCAACCTTGCTACCGAATTCTTAGAGTTCTTGCATTCTCGCACTATTTTGGAACTGGTTACAGGGTTGAGCAAGGCCTTAAGCGCAGACTGGCTACCGCTACAGACGCAGATCATCCGACCCTTCCACCTATTCTTAACAATATAGTCCATTAGGATAGCAAAAGCATGCTGGCTCAACAAGTAGTGAAGTTTGATGTTATCGACCCCAGAACCGGACCAATTACTGGTTTTGGAGCCATCCGTGAAGATTCGACTACAGCCTCGTCCAGACTCAGACTCTGGCCTAAGCCAGTCCTGAAGGCAAGGAAAGTCGACTTCAAATTTGAGAGCGTCTTGGATGTCTTCGATTCAACATGCTTTATCCAAAGATTTTTTTTATCCAGGATATTTGGCTTCGGAGATCTGGATAGTGACGCACTTTAGCACTGGCTGAGTCAGACCGGTCACAACCCTCCTTCTCGTAAAGAGGACAACCTCGGTTTTCAGAGGGTTGCCCGAAAGCCCACTGCCTAGCGTACCATTCATCGATCATGTCTATAGCCGCTTGCGTGTTAGCACAGACAGTCTTCAGGTATGACCCGACAGAAAGTATGGCAACATCGTTGAACTGACCTTAAACACCCGACAACCAAGCAAAGATCCTCCCAATGTCCTAAAATACAATAGGGAGAATATAAGAAAACTCGGTAGCTTTCTTTCTGGACACTTCAGTCAAATAAGTATTAGCCAGCAAACCGAATGAGGCCTTCATGGTCTGTTAGTTGTGTATGGTCAACCAATTGGTCAATCAGTTTTCCATCTTCTGCGGACTTTATCCTCAACAGTAGCGAAACTGATATAAAGCCTTGAGGAACGCCACATATGTCATTGTCCCGCCTCGTTCCATCTTGGGTGTGCTACAGCAGCACTAATAGCTCGTTAGTATCTTTTCTAGGAATGTTGGTGGCGTTTTAACGGTAGATCCATGTAAGATGTTTCTCCAGTGTAATGATAACACAATACTGTTACTTAGGCATTGCCATCGTGCTACTTCGATCGCTTTCCTTGCTGTTCTCACGACTTCGTTTATTGTGAAACACTGCTCAATGATTTGCGAGGCTTTATGATTCCTCAAATAGAGACCCGAGTCTATCATTTGAGATGCGTATCAATAGGTTTCCATAGAGCTCGGATAGAGGATAGAGGATAGAGCTCGGTACACTGTGGGGTTTTGCGACTACTTATTCCCTTTAGGTTTTAGGAATGGTCTTTGCTTCATCCACTAGCCCGAGAATAGCCTTTCTCAGTTATGAACTGTTGAACTGTTTCTCTGTGAGCAATATTTGGGGACCTCTGCACCAGGTGACTTTCATCTCTCATTTTGCCCCCTTCCAGTGTGACTATAGGATTTATTGCAGCCAAAACACAACCACGATCTTCAGGAACGTTGTGGACATTTGCAGAGATTTCTGCATCATTCTGTAGTCTATTGACCGCTCTCTCCAATGGATATTTTCGAAGACAACACGAAAAACATCCATCTTGCAATAGGATCATCATCTGAAATCCAACAATTTCTCTATCGAATATGTCTACTCTTCAAGTTGGCCCGAACTTACTCTTAATTTTTTTTTTCAGGCCTTGAAGAGCTAAGTTCGATCACTGTAATATAAATGCTCAAGGAGAATGTTACCAGTTTTTGTTTGTTCATATGCCACCTAAGCTCGGTGGAGTCAGTCCTTAACTTCAGGATTACGATGTCACTAAAAACCCTTGGCCTCGCAAACGACAAAATTACCGTAGTAATTTACAAAAATCCAACGTTTAACATGCATCAGCACGATGAGCGCCATAAGAACGACCCTGATAGCAGCCCTCAAAACGATACTCTCACTCTTACAGCACGACCTATACATTAAGGAATTAGCAGCGTCCTACGACTTCAAGCATCTAGCTTTTGGAAAAGGAGCTATACGGACGAAGCTAGAAACAAAAACCGATCACATAACGCCATACCCTGACTTTGAACTCAATTTCCAAACTCTCTTTCCAGCAAGGGAAAGTTGCGATGAAGAAAGGGTCATTAAACACGGCAATACATCTATTTTTACAAACGGTTCTAAAATGGGGTAGGCTCCGAAATATACTCAGAAAAACCCGTAATTGCCCGATCGATAAAACTTCCAAACCACACCCTGAAGTTCTAACGATAACCGAGGCCGCAAGACGACTATCCTCGGTAACCCCGAGAAGGAATTTTGATATATCCATTGATAGCCATCAAAGCCGTGTCATCCTTAATACTCG
This sequence comes from Matsumyia berberina, assembly GCA_917880715.2. NCBI lineage: Eukaryota > Metazoa > Arthropoda > Insecta > Diptera > Syrphidae > Matsumyia > Matsumyia berberina. Next base: position 129,688,309 of record OU862871.1, on the reverse strand, counting down.
AATCACTTGTAATAAAGATTTGCCGTAGCCAGCTTAGGATCCTAAGCTCAAGACATAACGTATCACTCTGTTGGGTCCCGGGGCACCGAGGCATCGATGGCAATGAAAAGGCCGATGAACTGGCATGAAAGGGATCGGAACTGAACCAAATAATGGTCGATCACACGGTTCTGACACCTATAGAAGTTCTTAAACAAGAGATACACTTGGACGGCTGGAGGCTTGCCGATGAGCGATGGAGCACACTTCCGTCATGCCCCATATCAAGAAAGATGTGGCTAAAACTCAATTATAGAAAAACAAAGGAAATACTTACGGTGAACAGATCGCATTTAGCTCATGTGATCAGCATGCTCACATGCCAAAACCTGCTGGCGGCCTATCTGAGGAGAATGCGACTGAGCACGACTGATCTCTGCAGAGGATGTGGCGATAGACTCGGAAGAGGACATGTCTCACTTTCTCTGCGACTGCCCAAGCTTCAGGAGAACCAGAAAAAAAACCATAGACCATAACCATGCCACCGAAGGCCATCCTCAAATTTATACTGAATTCAGGGTGGCTTATGGGGGCTTTTCTCTTCCCAACAACAAGCCCCCACCCTTTCAATCTAGCCTAACCTACCCTAGTAGTTGTCAAAATCCTATAAGAGCTTTAACAGTTAAAGCATCAGTGCAACGAAACTGCCAGAATGGTTCGAGATTTGACAACATCGATGGGACTACAACTACCAGAAGGAACCATGGGAGTACTTAAACTTCATCCGCAGCAGAAAAGTATGAAAATACAGCCTAAACATCCCGTCCGTTACGTCTGGCAGACTGCATTTACATAAGTCAAGTCTTACAATCGCGGGCTCAAGCGCTTTCTCTAAGTGATTCTATCTTGAACTGGGAATATAGTCTTGGAATTAATGTACAAATCGTTTCATTTAATTGTAGGAAAGTAGTTTACAGACTGGCAACACTGAAGCTGAAACGGAGACCCAAAAACCTCAAATGATGGAGAAGCCTAAATATATGTAAGTGACAACTTTAGACGATTCCTAGCCTGGATTAACTATAGACTACGCTTTCTACTTTCTCATGGTATCAGCAGAACTGTCTTCGATTTATCTTAAGGCTTGAAAGCGAGCCTATCACCATAAAAATTTCAAACTTTGATTCCAATTGCCTTGAGTGAAAACCTTTCAACATACCTCACTCCAAAGTTAAAACACAAAACCTCTCACAATGACCTTATCTACTTGATGGACATCTTCAGCTCCTTCTTCGTCTTGCAAAATTGCAAAGATAAGAGACAGACCCAAAGCAAATAACAAACATTTGCGTTTCTTCGGTACATAAAGTGAACACTTTATGACTAAATAAACCGAATAAAGGCCGGGGCCCTCTTATCACCCACTTTGCATTTTTCCAGCGGCTGCCGCCAGCCAGTCAGCCAACCAGCCACCACTCAACCGCAGATTCCACTCTGAAATCTCTGCATGTCCGTCGCCACAGCCACTGTTGACCGGAGATCGAAACTCCTGCCTTTCTCCTCCAGGTGCCGACCGGCTGGCGGGTATTCTTTTACTCCCGTCCCCCAATTCTTAGCGTCGATGATAAGATAGCAGTCGAGCCAATTAATTAAATGCCCCCGACTCCAATTCCAAGTGCTGGTCATTTGTTTAATGTAAAATTATCTCGCGTGCATTTTTAATTGCAAGCGACAGTGCGATGGCGGCGAAACGTTTTGATCTGTCAACCGAAAACTGACCAAAATGGGGAATGCTAATGCAGCGCCCACCCACATGTCAATCTGCGTCGCTAAAAGCCTATTTCCTCTTCCCGGCCAAGTGCTCGCATAATCGCACCCTTCGCTTGCGTTATGTGACATTTCGCGTAAAAACCACAAAATTAATAAAGCAGAACAGCTCAGCGTGTCAGCAGCGTCCCAGCGGATGTAGCATTCCTGTGTCGCGGTTGCGGCGACCCTATCTGTGGCCAATCTCTCCCTGCCTTTGAGTTGTGGTCACCACGTCGATGATGACGACGGCCACGACGAAAGGTACAAATCATCGTGTGCGCGAGATAAATATAGCAAATGTGGTCACATGTGACTGCCCTGCAACACGGCGCGGCCGTTCCCGCGGTCAATAACAAAACGTCGTGCATCCCGCGGCCGACTTGCACTCATAACTCGACGTTTTATGGTCCGAATCGCTAAGTGAATTCTGTCATTATGATTATTTAACTGTTTTTCTTTTTGTGTGTGTGCGTGGTTTCGCCGGAGTTTTTTCTTTCGCTCTGTTGCTTTGGTTGACTCTTTGTGACGTTCGGCGTCGTTGTTGGAGTCACCGTCTGCGTGGAGAGGGGAGACCTTGTCGTTGCCGATAACTTTGCGGCATGTCAGTTGGGATTATTCGCGGCGCTGCACTCTGTGTGTGCGATTTACCGACTTTCATCTTTCGTCATAATGCCATTCATTCGGGTTATCAACACATCGAGTCGCGTTTGGATTGTTTGGAGAGGTGAATAAACATGAGTGGGTCTCCTCCGGAATCAGGGGAGCGACATTTAGCATATTAAACTTAATATCTATTTGTTCGCAGAATTTTGTAAGAGGTGGACTTGAATGAGTCACTTTCAGCAATCCACCATCAAAGAAGGAGTTTAACAGGCGGAAGGCTTGTTTAAACCATTAAACGCGGTGGTGGTGGTATATTTCTGGCACATGATCATTGCTGGCAGTGATCGTTTTATTAAGAGGAATTTTCCGCTAGGAGGTAGCTCATTGACATGGGGAGAAGAGGTGAATGTGGAATGCAAATGTTTAGGTTAATGTGATCTTTATCTGAAAGCGGGAGTCTTAGTGGGCTGCCAACTGTAACATCGTTCATCCTGATAACAGTGGAAGGGCTCACAGACATTCATATCAGAGACCTACTAGAAGTGTCTACCTCTCTATATTGGAGTCAATGGAGGCGTCCCATTATCTAGACGCCCAATATGCGTGGAGAAGACAAGATTTCACAATGAATGTCATTCACCAACTGTCAAAAAGAATACCGCTCTAAGAACATTGCCTCATATGCCTTTCTCTTTCCTCAAGGACGAGTTCGATAATATCGCCTACGAGTTGATAGCAATGTTTAAACATTAGTAAAGGGAGTGAATGAACAGCGAGCTACCAACAATGATATGCACTTTCGCGGTGAATATGTTCATAGCAGCGGCAAAGGTTTGGTCCTGAAAAGGCGCGACCAATGCCCTTTGGTGGCTACTTTCCAATCCATTGGTCAAGAAGAAGAAAGTTAGAAGATGCTCTAGAGCTCAGCAGAAAAAGAGGCGCCAAAACTAACTTTGTTAACAATTTTAAGGCTCGAGCTATCAAAACAAGAAAACCATGACAGGACAAGTGTCTTTAAGGAGGGTTCAAACATTGTGATCAAATGACAGATTCACCTCAACAACATCCCCAATAAGCATCACAATGGGTCTGTACTAACCTGAGTGTGGTGCAGAGGGTTTATTCTCCCACTACCAACCCATCTACTTAATCTAATCTAAAAAAAACTTGTTCACCGAAGCATCGATCGTAGAAATCGAAAAACAAGAAGAGAACCTGAACCCTTCCTATACCACTGGCCTGTCATAGCGAGAATGTGACAGGAAACACTGCGATGGATGTGGATACCGGACTTGAAGCATCTCATTGGTAACACCATTCGTTGGACCCGAGTCATTCTGCGGTATGGGACTGCATCGAATCCAAGAGGAACTGAGAAGAGAGGAAGAGTGCAAAAAAAGGAGGCTGTGGGAAACACTCCCAGGACTAAGGCAGGCAACGGAACTCCTCGGGACCTACGACCGAAGGAGGAGCAAGACCTGCTTAGGTACCAGCAAAAACCAGCTTCGCATTCTAACGAGCTTCCTAACGGGCCATTGCAGACTCAGGGAGCATCTCAGGAAAATGGGAATAGAAGCAAACGAAAACTGCAGATTCTACAGCGATGCTGAGGAGACCCCATCACACCTCCTTATGGACTGTGGAGCATTGATCCACAAAAGAAGAGCACACATGGGGGCGTAAAAATTGTGTGAAACGGATCTGCCATCATTGGACCCAATCCAGATACTCCGATTTCTCAAAGTGATTGCATTGAAGGAGACTCTGTAGCTCGAGACTTATCGGCCAATATGAGGGCGGGAGAGCACAATAGATCCATACAGGTCGCAGTGCATACACACCCCAACTTTTAACATCTAAAGGAATCAGAGACGGGAACAACGGACCCACCTAAGGCCTAAATGATGAGGACATCCATTGTATACGGAGACCGATTGGATTCTAAAAACGTTGAAACCTTATATAATTCCAACTTAGCATAAAGGTTACTGAAAACACATTCTTGTCATACTTGAAAATGAACTTTTTAGTAAATCATTCGAAAGAGTCTGAAGAGCCTTCAGACCTGTAGACAAGATTAAAAAGAGCTTTTCTTGGCTTCGGAGACGGTAAGGAAGCCGGATGCTCTGGAAATACTGGACAGCTTTATTATAAACACCTTTCCAGTCTTATCTAACCTAGGATGACCACTTTGCTGTCGCTAGAGTAGAGAAAGAGCGCAGGGCAATCTGCAAGAATCTGAAAACAGGTTTCTTCACCCTTGAAGCACAATCTACTTTCCAAGATCTCTCTAGCACATATTTTCCAGCCGATCACCCTAAGACGGCAAGCCTTTCAAACATAAAACGAAAACCGTGCCAGCTCAATCGAAGATTGCGCTAGAGATAGTCCATAACTATGCTGGTGGTGGTCAACGAGTGCCGCGTACGGGACAAACTCTTTTCATGCGGTTACACTTCTTTTTTTTTTTTTTTTTTGTATTTGTGTACCGAGAATGAGGTCTCGGCGTTCTCAGAGGTCTCCTCTTTCCTCTGCTCATTCACATATGAATGCACGATCAGATATGTGCCTCGCAAACGTCTTGTGTCCATTCAAATTGAATCGTATTGACTTGAGAGATCTAAAAAAAGAATGAACGACGATGACGACGGCCGGCAGACACTATGCAAGCGCTCGTTGACGGCGGATTATGCACTTATCTCTCCTAATAGCCAGGAAGCAGCCTGGAGGGAGGGAGCGCCCTGGACGACCAGCCAGCCGGAGATATGACATCAAAAATTAATTACTTGACTCACGGTTCGGAAGAATACCTTCAAAGTTGGACTTATCGTTGGGGTTTCATGCCATTCCATCCGAGACTTTACGGAGAAGCAAACGAAGAAGGAGAAGAGCAACAAGAAGAAGGAGAAGTTTACTTTCCGCCAAAAGCATGCGTGGAGTAACTAATTGACAAGTCGTGTATAAATACATATCTGCGTGATGGGTTTTCAATTTGTTTTTCGCCGAATGATTGTCGGACGGATATAAGCCGTCTGTTCTATGTGACAGGTGCGCCATCTATAAGCAGTCGTTATTAACTAGGTCGATGACAGTTACTCCATTATCTCCACTCGAATGGAGGGAAAAAAAAGCCAACTTCATGCCTTACATCTACCCGGCTGAAGATCAACACCTTAGATAGCCTCAAAAACGACACCAGACTATCCACCATCGGACACCAATGCAAACACCATCAGACACAAAGAGTCAATTAATTAGTAGATCTACTCCAGATTGCATCCATTAGTTCGGGGCCCAGAGTGAGTGTGTACGAGGCCGAGGAACAGTTAAAACAGAGAAAAAAAAATCCAGAAAATGCGGTACCCACCGAAGCGAGGTAGATGATAACACACACGCCGCGCCATACCGCGAAAATGGTTATCGAAGCCGACGCAGCAGCCGCCAGCAGTAACCTCAACTCCTGCTGGTCTCCCTGGGCTCAAGTGCACCAACTTAAATTGGAAATTAATCGATAAGAGCGACCATTTTTTGTTGTTGTTCTTCTTTCGTCCATTCCATGCTTTCCACGGGGAGAGTTAGTATGTGGCATGTTGCTTCTGGAGATGGAAAGATGCTCTAGAAAGGATTGAGATTACGCCGCCACTGCTGCCGTGCACGTAACCTGTGCGCGGAACGCATCGGGGAAACATTGTTTTTGTTTATTGTTGCGTCTGAATTAAATGATCGTTTCTGGGGCGATTCTTGGAGCATGATTATGGCAACGGAACGAAGCACGAATGACGACTCGGCGGCGGCAGCGGCCGCATGAAGAAGATTACGCGCAAAAGGTAGGAACCTGTTCCCTTAAAGCTGATGATTAGTTTTCTTCTTTCTTGGTAAGCAATTCGTCGCAGTGGAATCGCACAAATGTCGGAGAAGAACGTAGCGAATCGGGCCGGCGCATTCAAGGTGGGAATAATTCGTTCGAGCCGCGCATACCACATGCGCGGAGATAATTTTGTGACTTGAATCCAGGAACTGTACGAAGGAGGTCGACTTTAAAGTGCAGTGACAACACGAGGTTTTGGAAGGTCTCTTGAAGAGATCGGCTCTTAGGAGTAGCACTGACCACTTTGTGGTCTCCAGGAAGCTGGAGACGTACTCATTCTTGAATAGCTGCCCAACCCGCGGCACGGGGTGGATACACTGTTTCTGTGGCCAGGGCCCCTCTGCAGAATTGGCGACAACGTCATCCGTGAACTACTACAGAAGGAGGAAGAAGATACAAGAGCAATATTTTGGAACGAACAGGAAATCCGAGATCCGAGAACTGCCTGTGCAAAAATAGGCTTAGAATGCTGACAGGTGTTCTTGCAGGACACTGTGAGCAGAAGAAACATCTTCAGTTCTAGAAAACGAAACTTCAGATCATCTGATCGCAAACAGCGAGGAACTATTCCCTCATAGGAGGGACGGCCTAGACGCTTACCATCGAGGAGATCACCTCACTGGACTGTATATTACAGACCGAGCAAGAATCAGCTGTATGTATTCAGTGGGGGCACGATCTATTTTACATCGCAGTGCGCGTTATTCCGTTTTGAATCAACCAACTGAACTGCCCAAGTTTCTCTGTTACGGTCGTGGTCACACTTTCACCCACAGACAGGCTCTGTAGATTATGCAAGCCGTGCTAACGTCTTTATGCATTCATTCATTGCCAATGACCCGAGTATCCACCATGATGGCCGCGGAGTTAAGGTGCTTAAGTGAACTCTCCATATTTCCAGATCTTCCGCCATCGACTTTTAATCATCAGGGGTTATCCCCATACGGGTAGAGGTGAGATTTTGAACTTGGTCTAACCATCTCATCGTAGGCCTACATGGCATGTCTTGGAAGCCGAGTTTGGGGCATTCATTTAACGTGCCCAATCCATCGAAGTATGGACCTTTCCTTCCGAAGAAGTAGCTGCTCGACATTGAGTGCCTCGCGTGTTCTGGTGTTCCTAACTCGATCTTGACGAGTTACCCCAGCAATACGACAAAGGAATCTTATTTCGGCAGCTTGTATCCGCTAAGGTGTTCTCTTAATCAAATTTGACATTTGGCAAAACCACTGATTGTACTAGCGCACAACCAGCAGCAGAACACGAAAGTACTAGAATACACGACCTCATCCAACCATGGCCCTCGTAGACCTCGGCAAAGTTTACAAGTTTATGAACATAATTTAACGTTTCGCTTGAATTCACTTTTAATGGATTCGAAGCACACGAATCTGTTATGCTGTTCCGCGCACCCCCTCCCTCCACCAAAATAAAAGCTGAAAGCGCAGATAAATTTCCGATATTGAAGAAGAACGGCGGGACCACATCAGTCCACAATGTCTGCATCGATGCTCACATCTTTATTACAAAAAAAAAAAAAAAGAGAAGAAAATGCCGACGATACGAGTAGTATGTGTTCTGGCTCTTATGGTCTCCCTCCCAGCCTTGAGCCTACAAACGAACAGCAACGAAGGGCGACGAGGAAGCAAACGAAAAAAAGACCTATAATCACACAATGTGCGCCACGGCTGAGCCTTCCTTTACACGTTTGGTTGCTCTTTTTACAGCACACAGCGCTTAAGCCCCGGGGGCGGTTCGATTTGGTGCATTTACCCATTCCAGGGTGTCGGTAATTATAGGGAGTTTATGTCTGCGCTTCCTTTTATAATTTTTTTTTTTCTTCTCTTCGCGTTTTTTTCTTTTTCATTCTTCAGTGTCTTCAGTCTTCAGCCTTTGATTGCTGAATTATCTTTGCCGTGAAATCAAAACGTGGGTTGGTAAAGATCGCTAGCGCTTCGAGGTACTGTTTGGTGGAGATCGCCGATTCCCTCCACCTGGAGGAGGCGGTCAATGTATGCAGGTTAGGTGGCACGCATATGTTCAGTGCTCAGTGCCCAGTGGGTGTGTAATGGAAATTGAATGCATTAATGTGACGGGGCAAGACTGGATTCGTTTTATCTGACGTGGTATTAATTAAATTTAAATATATTTATTCAGCAAGCAAGAGAGATCGTGAGACGGGCCAGGGCCATTGATAGTTGTAGTCACTACGCAGAAAAGGAAGGCTGTTCCCAATAGGAATGCAGATGTCACAAAGATAGGAAAGTGACGGATGAAATAGAGAGGTGTAAAGTGTCCCGTCCGTCACGAAAGCAAATTTTAATTACCCTCGCTGGAGTTTTATTACTGTGCAGACCGAGGGGGATCTATGTACATAGACGATGAAAGCCTGGGTAGCTTTTGTTTGTTGGTGGTGCGCATTGTACACCGGGCAACTGATATCGTAAAGGGAACTTTTGTCAACTTGAGCTGACTTGCATGTTCAACATTTTAGAGTGGTGGATAGGGTGCCATGAGAAAGAAAGCAGTCTTCCGTGTCCACCTCAGTCCACCAAAGCAGTCCACCTCAGTGTCTTATTTACTTAAGATGGCGTTACAGTCCGAGGTGGACCTGGGCCTTAACCAACAAGCGTCTCCAGCCAGCTCGATCTTTACCCAGCTCTCTCCACTTTTGCACGCCAAGTTGGTTGAGGTTTCCTTCCACTTGCGTGCGCCACCTGAGTCGCGATCTTCCTCTACTGCGCCGTCCCTCGGCTATGAATTCGAAGATTTTCCGGGCCGGAACTTTGGTGTCCATCTGCTCTACATGACCCAGCAGCCTCAGTCGTTGGACCTTTACTCTTCTGGCTAAGCCGATGTCGCTGTAGAGCCCGTACAGTTCGTCGTTGAATCTCCTCCTCCACTCACCGTCTCGAATTTTCGAAGAATTCTCCTCTCGAAAAAGCCAAAGCCAACCTCATCCGCTTTTGACAGAGTCCATATGCCTCTGCGCCGTAGAGCAGGACTGGGACTTAGATCTTATACAGGGTCACGTTAGTCATTCGAGAGAGGGCTTTGCTATTCAATTGCCTTCTTACCCCAAAGAAGCAGCGATTGGTCAGTGGCATCACGCTGCGTTCTTCCGATTATGTCAATATCGTCGGCGTATGCGAGTAATTGGACGGACTTTTGAAAGATTGTGCCTCTGGTGTTGGCGCGTGAGTTTTGCACTATTCTTTCAAGAACGATGTTAAAGAAGTCGCATGTCAGTGCGTCGCTTTATCTAGAACCTTTTTTGACATCAAAGGCCTTGGTGAGGCCTTGACCGACCTTGATGGTCCAGTGTGCATTCTCCATCGTCATTCTGCACAGACGGACGCGTTTGGCAGGCATGCCAAAACTAGATATGGTTCTGTATAGCTCATCTCTATAGATGCTGTCATACGCGACCTTAAATCGAAAAGATGGTGGGTATCGATTTGAAGTTTCTGGGCTTTCTCCAAGATCTGCCGCAGTGTGATTATTTGGTTGATGGTGGACTTTCCTGGCCTGAAGCCACATTGATATGGCCCGATCAGGTTGTTGTCGAACGGCTTTAGGCGCTCACACAACACGGCAGATAAGATTTTGCAAGCAATGTTAAGAAGACTGATGCCTCTGTAGTTGGCGTAGTTCAGAGGGTCTCCTTTCTTGAGGATCGGGCAAACGATGCTGAGGTTCCATTCATCGGCCATACTTTCCTTTGCAGTATCAGGGTAAAGCAAATTGACTTATGACGGACTCAATAGAAACTCAATAGAAAATTACAGTTTGGATCACAAAAGCAGCTGATCTAAGTTCCAGCGGATGACGAAAAATCTAAAGCTTTGCCACTGACTAGACACAACTTGTAGGAAAAATCGGACGGCCAGTCAAGTCGCGAGATTATTTTAGAAGGTTCTAGAGCAGGTTTTAGAGCACCATTTGTTGGATTTCTTGTGGACGGCCAATCAAGTCCAAACTTATGCAATATGTGGTCGTGGTCGACGCAACTGAATCTACAATTTATTGCCGACCCAAGGTTTGTCATTCTCCGACGAGAGATGGATATTGCTGGATCTCGAACCTGTTTAGCTGGCACAACAGTTAAATGCACAAATCAATGAGGCACTCCAACGACGGCCTTCGTCAAGACTCTAGTAATCCCAATTCACTCTCAACAAGGATCTACAATCCGATTTCAGTCAAGATCACCAGGATCCTTTGCTCGATCTCGCCCTGATGCCAATAAAAACAACGTCACTGAACATAAACAAAGAAAATTTTAACTTTCGGCCACAAGGACATTGGCAAACTTCTGTCTTACGATCACTGATCTCGAACCATCACCAGGTGCAACTGTCATCTCGATTTCACCCCATAAGGCTGTAATGTCCAAAGGAAGTCTCCATTTTCACACGCATGAATGGTTTAATTACACAAAACATTTGTTGCCCCCTTCTCTTTCTACCCAACACCGTGCAAGATCACCAACGGAAAAAAAAAAGATCACACACCTCACCGACCAAGTGCCGACTTTTAAACAGAAGTTCCTCCACGTTCCGAAAAAGTACAAAAAAAAAATATCAACTCACGGTACCATAACAAATTTCCGATACTCTCTTGCCTTTTACCTTCGATAAATGATTGCTTCTCCACCGAAACCGTAACGAAAGGAAGCGTCCCGCTCCCGGCCCGCCAGCAGATCAGAATTCCTTTGATCTCCGATCGACTGTCAGGTCTCGGGAGTTTATTTTCATTTTCAATATTTTTATGATTAAGGCCTTTTTAATTGTTTTTTATGGGATGCGGTTTCGCTTTGGAATTAAAGGGTGCTCGGTTCTCGGTGCACAGAGGACGGCAGAAGATCAATTCAAGGTGGTAAGGGGCAATTAATTGCACAACCCATCGCAATCAAACTCAAATGAGGGAACCAACAATCAACAGACGGACGCAACGCACGATGTACGTAAGCTGACGAACGCTGGGACGGAGTCTCTCTCTCAATTAGCACACGCATGTGTGATTTTCGAGCAAAACGATCCTCGGCGGCGGAGATCAAACGTCAGATCGGTGTAGTCCGCGCGCACTATGTGTGTTTTTATTGCCCCGGATCGGCCCGGAGCAGACATTGATCTTGTGCGACCATCAATGGTAGCTACTACTGCCGATGCTGTGTCGCGGACATTTTATTTGAGTAGCACCTTTGGACTAAATGTCTACCAGGGGTATCTGACACACATACCCACTCGTACTCGTACTCGTATCTCTGATCATTCTTAAGGGTGAACCGAGATCGGTGATCGTGGACCACTCGGGATTATGGCGTCAAATCATGCGAAAAAAAAATATATTATTTGCAGAAAGCAATTTGTTCGAGGGACCGCTCTTGAGCGCAATTGGCTTTCAAAAGGGCGCTGACTAGACGAGAGGGATCCTTGACAATGGATCTGCAATTTGTATGGAAGCGGATGGACAACCCGAGGGAGGGTCTGTCGGTCTTTTATGCGCACATCATAATTTAAATTTTTTTTGCTATTCTTAAGCGCTCACATCCTGAGGGACAAACGATTGTGTCGGTGCGTTGGGCATGCATTTGCTCGGATGCAATGGGAATGAGTTTTAATAGTTTTCAATTGTTCGAGAGGACCATCTGGGTTGGGAGAGGCGATACGTATTTATTCAAATAAAGGCAATAAAGTGACGCGGTGAGGTATGGGAGAGTGTGTGTACTCTTTGCTTTTGTTGAAGCACAAAGGGAGATTCAGATGTTCTCAGGCGGATTGAATGGTTTTATTGGGTAGTCAACCATTGAAGGGAAGGCTATTGCGAACTGACAGAGGACAGAATCGTTTAAGGAGGGTTTCCAGCCTTTTTATCTGCATCAAGCTGCTTCAAGCTTGCGAGCTTCTCAGCGGGTCGGGCGACATAGTGACTCAGAAGTAGATTCATGATTCACATTCATATTGTCAGAGGATCTGTTTTTCCACCTTTTTGCACTTAAAGTCCATTGGAACTTCTAGCAAAGCAATGAAGTCCTTCTTCTCGACCAATGAAACAAGATTCTTTTATCTAGACGATGTGTTTTTAAACAACATACATACATATGTATGTATGTATGTTCATTTGTACATACGTGTATGGCTTCACCGAACAAGTTATAGGCAGCCAATGAAAAGGTTAGAGAAAAGGCGAGAAATGACTCAACTTTAAAAGAAATCAAAGAGGGAATCTGGGGGTCTTGAAGGAATCTGGGGGTCTTGAAGGAATCTGCAATACGTACGAGAGCTCCAAAATAAATATTGCGGTATCACCATCAATCGCTCATCCCTCATGGAGATGCATGAAAATTTTAACACTCACCTATGCTGGGTACCCGGTCATAGGGACATTCCAGGGAATTGTAAGGCCGACAGACTCCCCAAACGTGGTACTACTTTGGACCTCTGGTCGAAACAAAGGAATCTGGGTATTCCGCTCGCTACATGTGAATTACTCTTTTACAGTACGACCTGATCAGTAAGACAAACTTAAGATGCAGGAATGGTACCACGTGCCGTGCTAAATCACACTCGATCTAAAAACTTCATCTTGCTCAAAAGCACAGTCATTGGTGTTCTTGCCGGTCATTGTCCCATTGGCCTTCCAGCCAGTACGATGAGCCTCTTCTCAAATGAGTTCTGCAGGAACTACACGGACGAAGAAGAGGAGGAAACGATCCTCCATTTCCCTTGCATTTTTCGACAAGTTGGGCAAACTATCTATACAGCCTCAGCTTCATCAAGAGCTCCAAATGGTTGCAATAAAGTGAGTCACATTTTTTAGGGTGTAGATCCAATTGGTATTACAAAGCACCTTTCCTGACCTATGTGTGTCTGTACTTCACCCCACCTACCTACATACCATCAACCTACACTTGGTCTAAGTGTATCTCTGCCTAAGCTGTACCAGCAGACCACCTAATCCGCACAATTACAAGCCAATCGTAAGTGGATCAGATTTACCAACTTGCCATATCCTGGAAGATTCTGCCCGTCTGCAACTTGTCAAAAAGGAGAGAGGTAAGGACCAGAGATAAAAACGAATCGAGTACATCGCACGAGTTGCGAGTACCCGTTCGGAAAAACCGAGAAAGAACAAACAGAGTACACCTCAGGAAGTAGTCAGACTCACTTCTACGCCCAGTTCCATAGCTGCCAGTACTTAGGCTGTTGTACCTAGAAACTTCTTTTATACCTATCCGGCTCTGGATATAACCTGACCCGTACCAAATTTATTGAAAAATTTAATTTCCCTAATTTTCCAGGAAGAATTCAAGGGCTGCGCCCATTCCTGGACTACTTCCGCTCTTAAACAACAGGTCACTCGAAGTCGTCGTACATACAAGGTGGCCCAAAATACATCACCCTATCGGAAGACGCTATAATTTTTGCACATGGCGGCAACTGTCAGTTTTGTTTTAATATTTGTGAAGTAAAAAGATGCAGAATACGCGTCGACAAGCCATGGAAGGCTATACTCCTCAAGATCGGGAAATCATTTTGGCGCAACGTGAATTTCGACGCAGATTTCCAGGCCGTCCTACGCCAAATTGTCAGACACTAAGGTGTTTAGACGATCGCTTCGAAGAGACTGGAACAACACGCGACAGAGGGAGCGTCAGCGTCAGCCCTCGTAGTGCTCATTCCAACGAGAACCACTAGGCTGAAGATGTCGCGGATGAGCCATCAACGGGTTTATGAGTACAAGCCACAGACTCTGGAAGCTCTCAAAGAGAATATCTGACAAGAGTGCGAGAACTTATCGGCCGAAGTTCTCACCAAAACGATTGAAAATGCGGTAAGAGCCCAAATGGTCATTGAAATTGGCGGCGCCCACTTGGCCGATAATGGAAAAAAAACTTAAAGGTCCAATTAAACATTAAAAAACAAATGATGGAATTATGTCGTTATACTTTAAAGATATAGTAAAATAACATCGGGTAAGTGTTTTCCGGCCACCCTGTATAAAAACCGTGCTTGAGTGCTGATTTTGTCTTTGTTTTTCCTTCTCCCTATAGCTCATTTGCCGTTTCTGAATACAGCTTCGTTTTTGTGCTTGGTGCTTTCCTGACTGTAACCAGTCTGGTCTTATTTACATAGGCTCGGTTTGCTGCCCCAGGTTTTTCCTGACAGATTTCTACAATTCATTAGGACTCGGGTGGCCTTGCAAGCTACCGTTTCCAAGTATCTATTTCACAGCAGCTTCCTGTCTAGTGCGAGTCGTAAATATTTGACCTGTTGGGGCTCAAACGGAGGAGGATATTTTTACCGTTTCCTTTCCATCAGTCTTGTCCTGTAAAAAAGAAGATAGCTCCGCTTAGAAACTCCCTTCTTGGATGGACGATTTAGCTGACACTCACGTCGAATCCCACGCTTAATAAAAAGCTCCCCGCTTGGTTTTAATCTTTTTCATTAATTAGCCGTGAGAAATGGTTGATTCCGTTCACAACGGACCTACGCTTTAAGTGTGATTGTAGCTTAATACGCAGCCACCCTAACCTAGCTCCCTTGCTTTTCGATATCTCAGACATCGTTTCTCTTACAGCGAGTTAAATTCGGCGCGAGATCCCAAAAGAAACCCTTGTCTTTGATCCCCGGAGACTTTGTCTTTAAAACTTATTTATCAGTATAAAGCAAGAGATTGATATGTTTGACATTTCAAATAGTAAGGAAGGAAGTAATTCAGCTCTCTACTCAGTCTCGAAGATATAGAACGGATTAAATGCCTGCCACCAGCCTCGAGACTATTTTGAGAGCATAACAGGCTTGTAAGCTTGTCGTTCTCACTTAACCACAGTTTATGATTTATGCTAATCCTCAGTCAAAGACTCCAAGTAAAAGGCTTACAGGTTGTTGTGGCAAGTGACTAGCACCACTCTAACGTATCTCCAAGTGTTTCACACCTCTTTGCCAAACAAGTTGACATCTGAATTCAACGCCATCAGCGTTCCTCTTACACTTCGCCCAAGTTGTTTGACAAGCACATAACTATTATGTACAAGTTAACGCCAGAAACATTTCATCATGCAAACAATGCATGATACAGTTCCCACGAGCAACAACATCAACTCCGTACGTGATGGAATGCAGCGAATCATATTCAACCGGACACACGAGGCATCGACAACGAGCGGATACTTGAGCCACCAACAGGTATGCTGACCTGTCGTCTGGCAGTATGGGATATGCACTTAGTTTTAAGATATGAAATATTTTGTCATTCAGTAATCATAAGTAGTTCGTAAGAAGTAGTTCGTAAAGAAGTAAATAAAAATATTTTTTTTAAGTAAATCTAGCTTTAAATAGTTTAATTGGCGCCCAACGTGGGGCCCAGGAAAATCATCGCATCAAAGTGTAATCGCGTCGCGTAAAGTGCTCTGTCGTAAACGCATAAGTCGACCTCATAAGCTCGCCGCGAGTGCAGTGCGCGTACCTTGAACATCATTACCGTAAGACGACCTTTATAAAAGCTCGCCAGCGTGTGCGTGGTGAAAAACCTGGGTTCCGGACAAAGAAGAAGCAGCATCTGTAGATTCTGCCGCCAACGAGGGAGTGTGGAGAAAGGCCCCCAAGTAACTACGAGTAAAAAGGAATGCAGCCCCTTCACCAGCGTTGGTTTATCCTAATGTAAGCTAAATTTAAGATTTATATTTCTTCACATTGAGATCGATATATAGTGTAATAGTGTACTAAGCGTAATAGTATAAAGTGATAGCCCTAAGACATAATTATTAATCAGTACGAAAACGAAACATTTAGAAGTCATAAAGAATAATCATATTAACCGTAGTTGTAAACCAATTAAAAATATCCTTCCCGTTCCTTTCGAAAACCTTTAACGTATCTATTTGAGTTCTTATGTCTAAACGTCCTGCAACTATGACCGATCCAATTTTGCGTCCACCGATGTTGAACATCGAAAATCCGACTCCATCAGTTTCTAATCAAAATTCATCGATTTCGAATCCAAATGCGAGGATTAACGCAACTCCAGAACTAGAATCGCTAATCGCAAGCATTGTAAGTCGCTTCTGCATGACTGAGTGCAGAAACCTCGTTCAATCTATAGTAAATCCTGATAATCAGTTTCATAGGGGAACCGATGAAACTATTCATGAACATCTGCGCACGAACTTAAGCGACCTGGACAAGGTACCAGACGTCGTGAGATGTTTAAGAGAGTTCTCCGGAACTCCCGGCGAATTTAGTTCATGGCGCAAGAGCGTTGAAAGGGTTTTAAGCATCTATAACCAATTTAGAGGAACACCAAAATATTTTGGTATCCTTAACATAATCCGCAATAAGATTGTGGGTAATGCGGATGCCGTTTTAGAGTCATATAACACCCCATTAAATTGGGAATGTATTTCGAAATGCTTAACGCTTCACTATGCGGATAAGCGTGATCTGGGAACATTGGAGTACCAGATGACGACTCTTATTCAAGGCAACAATGGCTTGGAGCATTATTATCAGTCGGTATACAATCATTTGTCATTGATACTAAACAAAATTTCGAGTATGGACTTACCACCTGATGCTTTATACCACCTTACATCGTCATACAGAGCCAAGGCCTTAGATACCTTTATAAGAGGTCTAAGAGGTGACTTGCCCAGACTCTTAGGTATAAGGGAACCGCAAGACCTTCCTACAGCTCTTAATCTCTGTTTAAAACTCGAAAATCAGCAATTTAGAGCCAACTATGCTCACCATAATATCAGCCAAATTAGGAGGCCACCACCTCCTCCTCCAATTCCTTCACGGAGAACCCGAGAACAGCAACCTTTCTATCCACAACTTGCATATGTACCCCAATCATCACATTTTCCACCGCGTCCCCCACCGCGTCAACATTTTAACCAACGACCTACATACCCCCCAAATCAATTTACCCAACCATCGAATTCTCAAATAAATCCACATCAATTCCGAAGGAATCCTCAACCAACTAGTAACTTTTTGCCACAATCTGTTCAAAGGCCTGAACCAATGGATGCTACAACCATCCGTACACACAATGTAAATTATATGAATCGGCCGGTGATGAAAAATTTCCCACCAGCTCCAAAACGACCTATGGTTCCTTCACGAGAATATCCAAATCCCAACAAGATGCAAAGAAATTTCCACTTGCAATCTTCAGAAGTTGACCCCCACAATAATAACACATCCATAGAATCTCAAGAAGTTAGTAACTATAATGCTATGATTTCGGCTATGAATAATCAGAAAGAAGATGACCAAGATCTTAATCAGTACGTAGTTCAACAAGGAAGCGGAGAACCGACAGAAACATTTTCTGATTTTGTCGACGTTCATTTTTTAGACTGACGAACTCGTCACTACCTTATTTTGAATGTAGGACGAGAGAAAATAAAATCCTAAAATTCCTAGTAGACACAGGGTCGAATAAAAATTACATACAACCAGATTTAGTTCGAAACCCCATCCCAAATCAAAAAATATTTAATGCAAATTCAGTCTGTGGTGCTATAGAAATTACTCATCATACTATAATAAATCTTTTTGAACCAGGCACAAATATTAAATTCTTCCTTTTACCCTCACTACGATCTTTTCATGCAATTCTTGGCAATGACACCCTTAAAGAACTGTCAGCTGTCATCCATGCTAAGGAAAGCTATATGACTGTAAACAAAAACATTAAAATTAAACTGAAACAACAAGTATCAGAATCAATCCATAATGTTAATCTCAGAACGCAGCACTTGTCGCAAGAACAACGACAACAACTTAATCGCTTAACCTTGAATTACGCCAAGCTTTTTGGAACACCAAATGAAAAATTAACTTTCACTACGAAAGTCAAAGGTAGAATTCGCACGACGACGGAAGATCCCGTTTACTCGAAGCATTATCCGTATCCTATGGCGCTTAAAGGAGAGATTGATAAGCAAATCAATCAGCTACTAAATGATGGAATCATTCGACCTTCACGGTCACCGTACAATTCTCCGGTATGGATTATACCAAAAAAAACGGACGCCTCTGGTGAAAAGAAATACCGTATGGTTATTGACTACCGAAAACTCAATTCGATAACAATACCAGACCGTTATCCGATTCCTGAAACTAATGAAGTACTAGCGCAACTAGGGAAGAACAAATATTTCTCAGTTATTGATTTAAAAAGTGGCTTTCACCAAATACCTCTATACGAGGACGACATCGAGAAAACTTCATTCTCGGTAAACAATGGAAAGTACGAATTCGTAAGACTTCCCTTTGGTCTGAAAAATGCACCATCTATTTTTCAGAGAGCTCTAGACGACATCTTGCGAGAACACATCGGTAAGATATGTTATGTCTATATTGATGACATAATTGTGTTCAGTGAGAACGTTGAACAGCACTTTCAAAATTTGGCATCTATTTTCGAGACTCTTCAAGAAGCCAACCTTAGGGTGCAATTGGATAAATGCGAATTTTTAAGGCCAGAAATTGAATTCCTCGGATTCATCGTATCTTCGGATGGTATAAAAGCCAACCCAATCAAAGTGGAAGCGATTACCAAGTTTCCATATCCACGAACTTTAAAAGATCTGCGATCATTTCTTGGTCTGTCGGGATTTTACCGCAGATTTATTAAAGATTACGCGAAGCTGGCAAAACCCCTTACAGCCCTTTTAAGAGGGGAGGATGGGCGTACGTCTAGACAAATGTCAAACAAAAAATTCATACATTTGGATAATGAGGCCATGGATACTTTTGACAAAATTAAAAATTCACTTACTTCAGAAGACGTTGTTCTAACTTTTCCAGATTTTAGTAAAGAATTCCATTTGACTACAGACGCTTCGGACTATGCTATTGGTGCGGTACTCGCTCAAGAAAATAAGCCGATAACCTTCATCTCTCGAACTCTATCGAAAGCCGAAGAGAACTATGCCACAAACGAAAAAGAAATGTTGGCTATAGTATGGGCTCTAAAAACTTTGCGAAATTACCTTTACGGTCCTACGATTCTGAAAATATTTACTGATCATCAACCGCTGACATATGCATTGAGCAATAAAAATTCCAACAACAAATTAAAAAGATGGAAGGCTATACTCGAGGAATATAATTACGAGTTAAGATATAAGCCTGGTAGATCGAATGTCGTCGCAGATGCTTTGTCAAGGCCACCCAGAACCATTGAAGTAAATAGTTTAACAGCAACCCAACATAGCGATGAGAGTTCCGGTCAATATCTAATACCTATAGCAAATGAGCCGATCAACGTATTTAAAAACCAGATTATCCTTTCCCTTGGAACAACGCCATCCTATGAATTTAAAATTATTTTCCCTACCTATCACCGTCATGTAATAGTTGAAACTGAGTTCACTGATCAAATTTTAACTGACATTCTTAAACGATACCTTAATCCATCCGTTATTAATGGTATCAAAACTGATGAAAGAATTTTAGGCAAACTTCAAGAAATTTACCCGACACATTTTAGCCAATACCGATTACGTTTCGCAAGAAACCAAGTCATAGACTTAATCGACGAAACACAGCAGGAAACCGAAATTATCAAGGAACATAATCGTGCACATCGCAACTCCCGCGAAAATAAAATGCAATTATTGCAAAAGTTTTATTTTCCACGGTTGAGAGCCAAAATAGAGAAAGTCACAAAACAATGCAAAATCTGTAAAGAGCATAAATATGACAGACACCCGAACAAGCATGAATTACAACCTACACCTATCCCCGAATATCCCGGACAGATTATTCATATAGATATCTACTTCACTAACAAAAAAATTATCCTTACTGCAATTGACAAGTTCTCTAAATATGCCCTGGTCAAAATCCTAAGATCAAGAGCTTCAGAGGACATAAAGCAACCTCTAAGAGAACTTATACTGGCTTTTGGAGTACCCCAAACAATTGTCATGGATAATGAAAAATCCCTAGCCTCTAATTCTATAACATTCATGTTAGAGAATATGTTCAATATTAAAGTTTTCAAAGCACCCCCCTACACAAGTTCCGTCAACGGTCAAGTGGAGAGATTCCACTCCACACTTTCAGAACTAATCCGCTGCCTTAAGACAGATAATGTTCATACCACCTTTTCAGAATTACTAGATCGATCAATCTATGAATACAACCGATCCATTCACACCACTACAGGCAAAAAACCCATAGACACATTTTTCGGTAGAGAGCTACTAACCAATCCAGAACAACTTAGACAAGAAAGACAAGAAAACATGAATAAACTACGCGATAAACAAGAAGCAGATTTAAAATACCATAATGCAAGAAAGAGTCCACTTAAAACATATTCTATTGGCGAAACCATTTACGTAAAAACTAACAAAAGAATAGGAAATAAGCTCGATTCTAGATATAAAAAGGAGACAGTTGCACAAGATAGAAATACAACAGTTATTACCCAGTCAGGAAGAATCATTCATAAAAATCTTATAAAAAATTAACTTTTTCAATAGAACATTATTACCACTCTGCAATGGCGAGGCACAAATTCTGGACTACTCGAATTCACAGCTAATAAAGATCAATACAGGTCGCGCGAAATTGCAGAACGGATCATTCAAGATAATACACTTGATCGACATCGAAGCTTACGAAACAACACTTAACAACTTGGAAGCTACGTTAAAGACATCCATTACTATCAACCATATCCTAACTCCTGTCCTTTCCTTTGAAATATCCCGTATACGAACTTACCTAAATAGACTTAAGATAAATAATAGAAGTAAGAGTAAGAGATCATTAGATTTTTTAGGTTCAGCGTGGAAGTGGATTGCGGGTAGCCCGGACCACCACGACTATGAAATAATTACTAATAAAATGAATAATGTATTAAGAAATAATAATAATCAAGTAATAATTAATAAAATGTCATTAGAAAAGATCAATGAATTAACGAACATTACAAATAAGATTATGAAAACATTCAAAGAAAATGAACTTAATAATAGTGAATTAATTACAAAAATTAAATATAAATTAGATATAATTAAGGAGGAAATAGTTAATGTAGTTTATGCCATTCATTGGGCAAAAGTAAATGTAATAAACTCTTTTATATTATCTAACACCGAAATAAATATAACAGAAACAATTATGAAAGTTGAAAATATTCCCTATGTGAATGTAGATGAAGCATTAGAATTTGCCGAGATAAAAATCGCTTCAAATGATAATAACTTAATTTATATTTTAAGCATTCCAACAACTACTAAAGAACTATGTAATTTGTCATTAATAAAACCTGTTAAAGTAAATAAAATAATCAATAAAATTAAATACGATTCAATACTGGAATGCGATACAGACATTCATGGCATTACAAACAAATGTAAAACATATAATAGTCTTTCTATTTGTAACGAAAATAACATTGTAAGTTTAAGAAATTCATCGTGCATCCCAATGCTGATAAAGAGTCAGAAAGCAACATGTCCCATCATCAACAATGAGCACATCCCAGATGTAGATGAAATAGCTCCAGGAATCCTACTACTAAATCAGTTTAACGGCCCAATATTCATCAACAACGATACTGTCATGCTCAAGGGTACGTTCATCATAAAACACTTCAACACTACCATTCAAGTTAAAGGAAGAACGATCATGTCAAAAGAAGTCACAAGTCATCAACCTTTACCAGCGATACTCCAACCGTCATATAAACCTGACAAGATAGAAGAAGTATTGTCTCTCGAGATGATCAAGGATCTTTATGTTAATCGAACGAAGGAAATCAAGCTGCTTGAAACGAAACACGAGATCAACTTAACCGTGAACATCATACTAGTGGTTACAGTCTTAGCCATCGCAACCTTCGCATACAAATTGATAAGAAATAAAGGCATGACTAAAAACGAACAGTCTAATACCAACATGCCATCATCATCATCAATAACCATAGGACTTGAAGACATCCCTCACCTAGTGACGTCAACAACATCTCACGAGGACGTAAGATTCTAAGGGTGGAGGAGTTAACGCCAGAAACATTTCATCATGCAAACAATGCATGATACAGTTCCCACGAGCAACAACATCAACTCCGTACGTGATGGAATGCAGCGAATCATATTCAACCGGACACACGAGGCATCGACAACGAGCGGATACTTGAGCCACCAACAGGTATGCTGACCTGTCGTCTGGCAGTATGGGATATGCACTTAGTTTTAAGATATGAAATATTTTGTCATTCAGTAATCATAAGTAGTTCGTAAGAAGTAGTTCGTAAAGAAGTAAATAAAAATATTTTTTTTAAGTAAATCTAGCTTTAAATAGTTTAATTTACACGCAATTCCCGGGCAATGCGTGCGATGTCTCCCCATCCCCCGACCTCCCATCAGAAACATCAAACGCCATCAGCCGGTTCCATCAATACTTGCTGGTAATACCTGTGCGCTATCACCATACTTACATCAGTTTCGCTGGCCTGTTACTCCCCGGCTGGAGAGCGCGCTATTTAATCCATCGGTAGCTACTTTGTAGTAAGGCATCCAGCTAGCGTTGTTGTTCCACTTGTAATTACACCACGTTAATTCCACTTTACATTCGCATTGCTAGGGTTTCAAGAGTGCGAGTGTGGCCGGGCACAAAGGTATTTAATTTCAAAACATTCAGCTTCAAGGAGAGTCACGGGAGTTGGCAGGCCAAGCAGTGGAGGAAGGCCATCGCCAACGACTAATCTAATTCCCTTTTTGAAAGCGAATTGGGTTTTCTTTTCTCCCTGCCGCTGCTGACGGCAAAAGAAATGTCGTCCAGGGTCTCTCGAAGAAAAAATAAATCCCAGATCCTTTTACAAATCTCCACTTAAAGTGTTTAGAGAGGCAGATCAAGGATATTACAATATTTGCAGATGCAGATACGGACTCTGGAGAGGATTTTCCCTCATTTACTTGTAGCTTCTCCTTTGTTTGTGAGTTAAATGGATGTTTGTCCAAGGGATTAATTGCATCACAGTGATGCGGCAAAGGTGCACTCATTTGGGTTTACTGATGGAGGGATTGAGATAGGAAAAGGATGAGGAGATTACAATGCGGACCATCTGGACGAAAGTTGAGAGGTGATGCATAGAGTTTGGATTGTATACGTAGAGCAATGAGTTACGGTTAATGCTTGGGAAATAGTGTCAGGGATGGGAAGAGATTGAGTTAATGAGATTATTTCAGAAAAGGTAATTTCGAACCACCCGACCAAATCAAGGTTAAAGAACGCCGCTAAAGCTATCAGGGAAGTTGAATCTGTTCGTCATCTGTTCCATGACTGAAATTTTGAGATAAAATGTACTGAACACTCGCAGTAATCGTGTCTCGAATCATACAAAGTTGAAGAGTTACCCGAGGTTCATCACCCTCTAGCTGAGTTATTATCACAAGGTTTGTCATACCTTTGGAAAGTAGACACACGACTTTCCATGGAAATAGTAAGGCGACAACATAGCGATCAACTAATCCTTAACAATGACGCAAGTGGCGCAGCAGCTCGGGGCAAACCAGGGCCTCAACCACCAAGCCTCGATCTTTTGCTAATTGCCTACAGTTAGCAACAGACATTGCTCGGTTGCCATCTACTATCCCAACAGTGCCATCTGTGCATTTTTATTAAAAACTGACATCGAGTGACTAACCGAACGGATATGTGCTCCATCTGAGTCTACACGAAAGCCTCGGACGTAAACTAAAAATTCTTTGCCTACCTTTGGCTGTCAAAGGTGGACAACAATAGAATTCTGAAATATAAGGACCCCGATCCACTAAGGAAATAAACGACCCCAAGACGCCATTTTTTCAACTAGACCGAAAATGGTACAAAATTGATATCTTGAGGCAGAGATAGGAAGGCAAGGTACCCTGTTCGAACAAAAGGACTACAGCAAAACCAGTGGTGTCTCATCTAACAGCTCAGCTTGATGGAGTCCCTACTACAACATCAGTGGTGTCACGCCTGTGAGGCAGCAGGTGATGACAAAACTGATCTTGCAGCAGGCTTTGTCCTCAGCTAGATCTAAGATCTAGCTAAGCTAGATTTTTAGTTAAGATACAAGCTATCGGTTTATAATTCAGTGTTTCTTCCGACCCTCACCTATGGTCATGAGGTTTGGCTAATGACCAAAAGAATAAGATCGCGGTTACAAGCTACCCAAAGGAGATTTCTTCGTTGTATTGCTGGGGTAACTCGTCGAGATCGAGTTAGGAACACCAGAATACGCGAGACACTCAATATCGAGCAGCTACTTCTTCGAACGGAGGGGTCCATACTTCGATGGTTCGGGCATGTTAAATGCATGCCCCAACTAGCTTCCAAGACGTGCCATGGAATCCGTGCCATCGAGTAGACGTCCCCTGGATATGCCCAGGGTGAGATGGTTAAACCAAATCTGAAATCTAATCTCTATTCGTATGGGGAAAGCCCTTGATGTTTTAGAGTCGATGATGGAAGATCGGGAGAGTCCATTTAGGCACCGTAAGCCCTGGATAAGCGGGCCATTCTGAAAATTTTTGTATGTAGAATGCACAAATGATCTTGTGGGAGGCTCTCAATCTAGGCCAGACAACAGGCAAATAGCCTTTGTAGCCTATGTAACTAGAAAACTAGGCATCATGACGAGTATCTTCTGTAAGAACGAAGAAACATCACATCACATAGAACATCTTTTTTATGCCACTGCCCAGCTCTTGAAGACCAGCAACGAACCTGGGCCACTTCACACGAATACCACCAGCAAACGAGTCACCCGGCGAACTTAATGGTTTAGTTAGATGCTTCTCCTTCCATGTACTCGCACACCTTACCTAGCCTAACCTACAACTTGGTGGCAAACAAAGTAAGAGATGATTACTAGATTCATGCATATGTGTTAAATCTAAGAAGAAGCAACTTGGCACTCGCCATTGTGCTCCTACCTCTCACCCAAGCACATGTCGACTATAAAATTAGGGATCACCGGTGCCTGGAAGAGAGGCGGAGTCGCAGAGCACACGTGAATGTCGGATTTCAGCCAAATCCTTCTGCGTGAGTAACTAATAAATCTCAGATGTAGGTAAGGTACTCTTGGTCACTTTGTGGCAAGATTAATGGTAATCTCTTAGCTCTAAGTACTTGACGTCCCTCAGGATGTTCCAGATGCACATTTTCTCAAACAGCAGATGAGATCTTCAACCTTATTCCATCGCCACTTACGATATTGTATAGGTTACGCCCGTCATTAAAAGAACAGGATTGATTTCACAAGGAGTCTCTGGTCTTTTTCAAGCCTTTCCAGCTCCTCCGTGTAGTTTCCAATTCCAACAACAAAAACTCAATCCATCCACCATTACTACCGTGCAATTCCTTGGAACAATTTATGGACAATTACTTCCACCTTTGGACAATTTCAATAAACCTAATGCCACAAAATTTCAGTAATAAATGCAAATGGCTTTCAGAACTCACACGTCGTGCGAAAATTAAGTGATCTTTTCGTATGCCCCCGACGGCATCGTCATCATCGTCGGCTTCATCGTCGTCGCTCTGGCACAACGAAGGCGGTGTTATACCCCCCCATTCACTGGGTGTATCATCAACGGCTGAAGCGGACCGGAAATAATGTTCAAAGGAAGCCGCGCCGCCATCAATGTCTCAGCCAGTGCGGCTGCATTTGCCCGCTGCCGAACGGCCATTTGTGAAATTTACTCACGCAAAATGCACGCCATTAGCTTGAAGCCGTTCCTCTTTCGCGATAATTATTAATTGAAATCGCATATTAATGTACCGTAACATCGTAATAATTTGTTTAAATAAACAATAAATGCGAAACTGAGAGGGAGAAATGGTTTATTGCTGAAATGGAAGGGACACCCCCTTTAAGATGAGCGGATACCGATAGCGTACGCCTCTGTGTGATGCCATTGGTATGAGATTTCTGAGTGCAGGACGACATGCGAATAGTAATTTGCAGCGTTGCCATTGATGCAGCAGGGTACTTATTTTGAGAAAGCAGCTGGTTTCGGCCCGTTGTGATTCTGTCAGAGCAAGTTCATTAATTCCAATCTGAATCCTTTGTGGGCAGTAGATTGTCGCTAGGTAAGAACTCCGGAAAAGATCTAGAAGATCATAGCAAGCCAGTTTCCATCGTTAGCGAGCATCATGAGGGAGTCCACAATCTCCCCGCGAATGAAGCGTACCCGGTTCTGGCACACAATACAAGAGCATCTTGTTGGTCATCGTGCTTAGGATGCCTTTTCTACGGACAAGTTGCTAGACACCGCAAAAAAAAAAGAACCTGATCGCGCAGGAACTTGTATAAGGGGAAGCTGGGTAAAGGATAAAAACACGAAGCACGGTGTAAACAAGCTGCCCTTACCCTTTCAAATACAAGGAGTCAAGGTGTATACACCAAGGCAGCTTGAAACGGTGATTTTCCTGGTTCTGCATACTCTGTGGCATTTACAGAGAAAATGTCCCGTGCGTCAGCTTCTACACAAGTCCGGTTGTGGCCTGTGATAATCCCTGTGAAGATCGCTCTATGTCGATGTCCAGAGTTCTCTGGAGACGCGACATTTTGAGAGTGCGCTCCATCTCTCGTCGACTTCTTCCAACAGCATGACTAGAGGCTGTTCTCAAATTGCTTCCACTAGACATGTTTATACAGGAATATGCGACCAGAAATGCTCTGAAAATCAGCAAAACGGCTGGAAGTCAAGAACGACGGGGCATGCCCAGATCCTAAGTAAGTAAATGGGCAATGTAGCAACCACTGATTATACGGTGCCCTACCTAGACTTCAAGAGACAATTCTCTTACTCATTCCTAAGCAGAGAAGAATGACAAGGGGAACAATACCAAACACGCGAACCAAAGCCATCTACACTGATAGGTCCAAAATGGACATTGGCGTGGGTGCAGGTATATTTTTAGACAAACCTAACCTCTTTAAACCAATTAGACTCCCGGACCATAGCAGCGTTCTTCAGGCGGACGTCCTAGCAGTGACAATTGCAGCTCGTAGGACTGCGATGAAAGTAATAAGCAGTAATGATTACTGCTATTGTGATAAAATCGAAGCTTGTGAAGTGCTGTCGCGAAAACCTTAGTGCTCTTGCCTAGCATGAGATAAACTATGCTGGGTCCCAGGGGATGAGGTCATACCAGGGAATGAAAAAGCTGACGAATTGGCAAAAAAGGACAGGAAAACCCTCTCCATCTTTATAGCAGTAATTACAGATCATAATACTCTGCGCTATCACATGAAAAAGCTAAGGCTAAGTGTTCCTCTGCCATTGCCCACATCAGACATAAATTCTTTGGAAGAGACTTTCTCCATGATAATGAAGAACTAAAGGACGTACCTACCAAACACACCTGGAGGTTCATTAAAGCTTCAAAATGTTTCGAAACTCTGGGGCAATAGGAGAGTGCTTCGGGTATTGTTCCAGGAGCAAGAACTTCCTTCCCCCTCAAAATTGGCATCACAATAGGTCTCTACTGACCTGAGTGTGGCGCGGAGGGCTTTTCTCCCCTCGCTAACCCATCTAACTAACCTAACCTTACCTAAACCTTAACATCGTTAAAGGTCTAGGATGCGCGTCAAAGCAGGATAGTGCGCCAAGGAAAAAAGAACAAAAGGCTAAGAGAACACCCTGTAACATGATTTTAGTGAACTATAGTCCCACACTGAGGCTTTCGATGCTTTCCCTCTTTCTGGCAGCATAACTGCACTGGTCGGAAAATTGAACATCAAGTCTTATTTCAGTGGTCAAAGTCTGCAATAGGATTTTCATTGAAGTATTCGAAGAGCTTGCAAGACTTCAGAGGATCTTATATCAAGATATGTACAATTCTTATGAATCTCGGGCTTAAATTTACCTGTGTCCAATCGGTTTAGTTGGGCTTTTCGTTATAAGATTCCCAGATGCCAAAGATCTTCAGGATAAAGAAAAACTAGTCAGTTCCGGTGATGTTAAGAAATCAGAAGTCATTGCTGCTCTCCAGCACTTCCATGTGTCGGGCTTTTTGCGCACGTCTGGCTAATGCCTGCAACAGACTGCAAATCTATGCCTCAGACGTTGTAAAACTAAGGCGATTACTCGTCGTAAAACAGAATTTATCAGCCCAAACAACGATTAGCTTCTTCCCGACAAAAAAAACTGTCTTATCTGAGGCTAAGGTAGCTACTAAGTCTTAAATCCCAATCCATCGATCACAGCAACTCTGTTCGCGTACACACTGCCAGTGATATCACTCACTATCGGTTCAAAACCGTATACACATTTTAATAGTAATTATAAAGCACCGGCCGGTGATATTAAGGCCGCGTCGGGCTTCCCGCGCCGCCCGCTCCCACCAAAGACCACCACCACACATCATCGCAGAGTCGTTCGGGCCACGGCATGCGGCGGCGAAAACCCTCTGAAGTTGTTTTGTTCTGCGTTCCTTGTCTTTTCCTCCTCCTCCTCATCCACCAGCTGCTGGTGCGACGCGCCGTGCCTTGCCACAGATACTCTCTCTCTAGCTAGCGCTATAGCCATGTGGCGTTGGGTCTGTCGTCGTTGTTGTTGCTCCATTCGCGTTTTTAGGAATGAGTACACCTCTTTATTGGCCATTACGAAAATGCGGATGAAATGAAATGGAATTACTGAGTTCTTAGTGCTTTCTTTTCCCTTTTTTTCGTTTTTTGTTTTGTGGTTTTCTTTTTGTGAAATTTACTCTTCTTCCCTCATCCGTCAGATAGATAGGAGTGCGACGAACGTTGAAATAAAAACGCGTAGTGCTCTGCTCTGCTGTGTGTGTAGAGTAGAGAGAGAGATACATTCCCAGATACCGAAGAGAGTGCATGGTGGTGGATGAGGTCGCTGCTCTGCTGCACTGAAGTGAGTGCTGGCTGGTGTTGGGCCTGGGCCTGGGCTACGGCATGAAATGCAATAACAACAACAGTGGTAGCTGACTGCCTGCAACGAGTGTGGCAATAACAACAAAAAACAACAACAACAACGGCGACGGCGACCAACAAGAAAAGCCGTAATACCTAATATGAGCGGTACAACAACAACGTTCAAAGCGGCAACGAAGTGAAGTGCCGGAGCTGGAGTGATTCCTTTCGACGGCTACCTTTTTGAATTGATATCTGAGCACTTTACGTGTTAGTTTTACTAAGAAGTTTGGTTGCGTTAGCTGTGACAACTTCATGTTGACAAGTGCCCTTGGCGTATTTTATAAGAAAACAGCGGAATCCACACCACTTCGCTTGGACAAGGATGCCAAACGGCCTACAGACATAAAAATATTAAGGATCTTGATATGTCTATGGACGGTGGAGAGAGTAAGGAAAGTCAGGGTTAATCGAAACTTTCATAGTGCTCTAATGGCTTTTGATCTATTATATGTTGACGGAAAAGGGGGATGAGGGGAACCTTTTATAAGGGTTTACATCATGCCTCTCATTGCAGTCTCGAGACCTGCCTTGGATCAATCGATAAAACAGACGGAGGTCTGAAAATGTTTTGACACTTAACTTGGATTACGTAGACGCATGTATCAAAAAATAAGGTGGACAACCACTATGGTAAGGCAGGCTTCAGCCTGTGGATTTCTGGGTTCTACACCATTTTTTTTTCTGCCGTGGTCGCCGTGGCTCAGTGGTTAGTGCGTTGGACTGCTGAGCAAGTTGCTGAGCAAGTTTCAAGACCCAGCTATGTCCATCGAACATTTTTCGCGGCACCACCTCTGACTGGGGAACGACCAGCGTCCGAGAGTACAATCTGTCATGAAAAAGCTTCTCAATTTGCCGTTCGAATTCGGCAATAAAGTGCAGGTCCCTTCCATTCGTGCACAACAAGAATGGTTACAAGAAACTAGTCTTGGCCTTGGCTCACCCCAAGCTGTCGCGCCAGCTATTTATTTACTTTTTATACCATTGGTGAAGGTTATGATCGAAGAGTGGGCCACAGTGGAACAGATGATAATGTGGGAATGCATGGTTATATTCAGAGAGCCTAGATTGGCGAAGTTAAAACCATGTAGCAAGGCACTCTCAAATGGTAAGTGGCATTGTATAGTAGACACGGAAACTTCAGATACCATCTTAAAAAGATGGATCTTCTACAAGATGATAGATGCAGGTTGGGCTTAGAGGCAAGAAGATATCTGCACATTTACAGTGCGAGTGTCCAGCACTGGCAGGCAACCTCTATGGTATGGTATAGGCGGGTGAAAGAGATGCTCTTCACTTAAGCCACAATCAAACGCGTTGTGTTCCCCTTTTTTTCCGACGGAACTACAGGAATATTTCAGGTTTAGAATGCGTATCGGCACAATTAGTTGTGAAGTTGACACTAGTATGCGTGGGTTCAGGAGAATCTTGAAAGCTAGAATGCAACTGATTTTCTGCACAAAATGCTTCAGATCCGGTATTCACTCGGAGCCCGGAATCTTCTGTTGCATTTTCTATTCAAAGTCTTTTTTTTCTTCTTCGCCGTTGTTACAATTCATTGTGCTATACTTAGTGCATCCCAAATCACTTTTAGCTCATCCCCAATAGCCTTGGACCTGTTCTTTTATCAGATGAGTATTCTTATATGTGAGTTAAGGTGATGGCAATGAAAAGGCCGATGAACTGGCAAGAAAGGGAACTGAACCAAATAAGGGTCGATCACATTGTTTTGACCCCTATAGTAGTTCTAAAACAAGAGATACACTTGGACTTTTGGAGGCTTGTCGATGAGCGATTAAGGACACTTCCGTCATGCCCCCTATCAAGAAAGATGTGGCCAAAACTCAATAAAAGAAATACTTATGCTGAACAGATTAGCTCTAGTGATCAGCATCCTCACAGGCCACTACGTGCTTGCGGCCCATCTAAGGAGAATGCGACTAAACACGACTGACCCCTACAGAGGATGTGGTGATATAGACACGGAGGAGGACACGACGCACTTTCTCTGCGACTACTCAGGCCTCAGCAGAACCAGAAAGAAGACCCTAGGAGCTTACTTCTTTAGTGACCCAGACCAACTCTCAACCATGTTACCGAAGGCCATCCTGAAATGTATACTGAATTTAGAGTGGCTTAGGGGGGCTAATTAACGATCAATAAATAATCTATTCTCTTTCCAACAGGTACATGAAAGTAGTTCCCACAACGGGGAGCACAATGGATCAATGAAGATCTGAGTGAGGCGGTACCTAACATCAAACTGCCACCCCTTTAACCTAGCCTAACCTAGGGTAGCGCAGTTTTTGGGTACATTTTGTGCCAAATTGCTGCGTCCTTTGCTCCTGTCGTCTTTTTCCATATGAGGATGGACCTTGAACCTTTTTCGTGTGTTTTTCTTCCCAACACTGTTTCAATAAGGTCTCATAAGAATCTTCCCCTGATTCGGTCTTGTATCTATTATGTTCCCCTTGGCGTTCTTAGATCCAGGGCTTGTACCACGCCTTCCTCCAACTGCAATTTTTCCAAGAAATTATGATGCAAAGTTCAACCCTCACGAGCAGTTCCTACCACCACTCAAGTGAACCTCAAACGAATCTACAAACGAACCGAATGGCAGGCCAAACTAAAAACCAAAGTGATTCCGTAGTCTTGCCGCCAGTATCGGATTAGATCGCAAGCTGTGAACATATACCCCAAGCACGATCGTTGTGCTGTTGTACTTGCTTCTATCGTAGATATAAAACAAATTCGTTTCGTTTGTTTGAGTTATTATTTCGTTTTCACTCGTGTATCCGTCAGATACAATTTTTCGCATTTATTTCTCAAAAACAATTTCGAGAGCAAAATGTTGTTCCGCGTAGTTTATAGTGCACAAGAATAAACGAAAAAGAAAAATCTAAATATTTTCCAACCGAAAATCGAAAGATATAAATTCAAATTCAGTGATTCAAGCAGAAAAAGTAAAAAAAAAAAATCGAAAAAATGTGTTTTAGTGTGCCAAACTTGTGCTACGCAATCTCAGTGCTCCTGCTGGTGGCAATTCAACCCTCACAAGGATTACAATGTCAACGGATATCTGTGCCGGCATGTCAAGGTCTAGGATACAATATGACAGCAATGCCCAACTTGGCCGGTCACACCAATCAGCTGGATGCTGAACTAAGGGTAGGTCAACACGAAAAATAGAAAATACATACAGATAATGTCAAATGGTGAAAGGGAACCGAGGGTGAACTCTCATAGACATGGACGGTTTGATTCAATTTATCGCTTCCAGAATTTTTTTCCTCCAGCACATATCTTTTGGCAGGTAGTTTTGAAAAAAAAAAAAAAAAAATCTAATAAGGGCTACCAACAGAGGTGCATCTGTATCTGGATTTGTTTGGATTTGTGACTAAACTTGCAGCAGCAGTAGTTTTGCATTTTACGAGAGAGATGAGAGATGTAAACATTGGTGTAGTCATCGTCGTTGTATAGTTCCTCTGTATGGTCCAGGAAAAGATTGTGTACCGTGCACTGAGATGCAGAAAAGCAGATAGATGCTATTGGGTGTTCTCGCGATACTTTTGACATTTGAATGGAGCAGTGCTACCATAGATTGGATTGTTTTGTTTTGTTCTCCGATTTCTTTTGTGGTTTTGTTTCGTTTGGTGGTTCTGTTTTATGGTCTTAATTGTTTGGATGGAGGATTTGATGGGTTAGGTTTGGGAAGCTAATGAGATCTAGAGGGAATGGATTACGAGCTATTATAGTTTTGATTGCAGCAGGTATGTTGCCTTATGTTGCCTGGTAGGAAGTAGGATTCAATGCTAGAGCAAGGTGCTATGCCAGGCGTTAGATGTTCAGACAATGTCCATGTTAGATGAGAATGGGCTATGTCTATAAATGTTTAAGAAAGTTGGTAAAATACTCTGAAGATTGTTCTTAGTTAAGTGTAAACCAAGTGTAAAGACCAAGTTTTTGACTGAAAGGGGGCGGTAGTAACGCTCTGGAAACCATTGGATAATCGGCTTAATATTGAGCGAAACTAGTGGTACGAGTCCCGCTTGGAAGAAAGTGGTCAGAATAAGATCTCTTAAGTTAGATCGTAGGTCAAGTATTAGTGCGAGTGCAGAAGTTCCATTCTTCCATCTGGCCATTTTATCGATAAATTGCCTTGACTACATCATAGTCTTAGGTCAATGGATAGGTGATTTCCCAGGCAGCTCCGTTTCAGAGCACAGTGCATATTGTCCCATCCTTCGATGAGGCCTAGATGCATTTTTTCATACATGGAACGTCAAGGAACGTCACTAATCGTATGACGGCGAGCGAAGCACAAATTTGGTGGCCAATTTCTGTAGAAATCACATCGGTCTTTTGATTCAACATGTTCATGTCGACTGAATGAACTGAAGGAATGAACGGATACACTGAAGTCTGATGTAGTGTGCCACATAAGGGGTGTTTGTCTAGTTTTTTGCATTTAAGTTTCTCTGAATATACAAATTTTAATTTAGAGGATGATGATATCTGAAGAAGAATTTTGTTGCCTAGCCACTGATCACCCAAATAAGAATATGGGAGATATTTCAGCTCAATTTTGCATGAGTCGTAGAGAGCACCAAGGGCGCTCATTCTTCGGCGAGAGCTGGTCAGCCACAAAGCAGATGAAGCACACGGTACCTTCCTCGTCCCTGCAGTTCATGCAACAGTCGTTTTGATACTCCTAGTAGATAATAGTTCCAGAGACGGTCCGTTCTTCGGCCACTAGAGAACCAGGAGGAACTCTCTCCACAGACCTCGCAGAAGGTCGTCTTACTTATTTCAAAAAAAGTTCCCAAGCACATTTCAGTTCCCTTACCAACCATTCTGATTCCTTGATGAAGCTGTGAGCTATGCCAAGAGGGGTCGGCTGCGATGAAGGTACAGTCGTATAAGGAAAGAACTAAGCTTCATTAACGTATCCGAAAAAGATGCTGATACTAGTACCAAGGTCTTCTATAAAACAAGAGGGGTGAATCAGTCTTTTAAAATCGGAGACGGTTGGAGCGTCTTTCAAGAACTAGCTCCTGTATATACCCTGCTGGTTGCAAGGACACCAATCAGCACTCTTTACAGAGAAATAGATGAGGAAACCATGATCAGGGTTAATACTCCATATGAACAGCCATATTACTATAGCCAGTTTAATAAGGAGAAATCAAAAAAACCTCATAAACCTCAGCCGAAAGAAAATACGAACAGTTTCAAGTGTTTTAACAGGTCTTTACGGAAAAGAAGCTAATGCGGAATGACTTGGGTTACCCTACAACGGGAAGCCTGCCGCTTGCTTAACAACCGGCCCTTTAAAATTTCTTTTGCGGAAAGTGTCAATATTCCACTGAGCATTGTTAAGGGCTATATATGTATGTATATCTTCACTTCTTCCAGCTTGCTAATGATAGATGGAACGGCCTGTCGAACTGCGTCATTTCAAGAAAGACATGGCCTAATTAGAATCAGGAGAGCTAGCTCGCCAAATCAAGACCAAATATTGCCAGAATTGTAGTCATTATCACGGGTCACTAGCCAGTTTGAGACCATGTTGTCAAGCTTGGTATTCTTCGCAACAACTTCTGCAGAAGCTGCAAGGAAGTTCATGAGAAAGAATCTCTACTTCATTTCCCCTGGCAAGGACCAGACAGTGCACTTTGGGCAAACCCTTCTTTGTGGACCTCGGAGAGATAGCTGAAAAAAGGACTAGAGAACTGTTCCTGTATCTGAACTCCACCGGCTGGATTTAACCACATCATCCCAACACAACAAATCAACACCCACACCCAAAAAGGTTTAAACGAGTTTCGTGATAACAAAACAAGGCACCCTAGCGCTAATTGGGTTCTTAGGAACCGCCACTCAACCTATGTAGCTACCTACATAATAGATAATAGAACGCGCCCAGCGTCTACTACGCGAATATCACGCACTAGCCACCAGAAGACTGTGTGGCTTCTTATGTGGGCTGGAAGACCCTTTCTGCGCGGTTCCTAAATCAGGCAATCCCACTTTTGTGGCCAACTTTTTGTGGGTACAGTGAGCTCGTTGGATGTCTAAGTAAGTCGTAGGACAACCAAAAATCAACCAACCAATCATGTACCTATGACCGATTGCATATCCTTGCTTATTATTTCACAATTATCACAAATAGACCAGGAAGTTCTTCTGACTTCACTCGACACCCATGACAGCATCGGATTGCATCAGAATAGACTTGGGGTTGAACTATAAACGCTTTTCGCTAATTTATTCTCAACAACCGATTACATCATCGATTGGAATGCATCAAGTGGCAGTTGAACCACTTTGGTAATAGTTTCTCACGCTGTTTGCCTCTCATTACCGTTACGCACCCTTAAACCGTCAAAAACCCTTAAAAACCGAATCCACTACTGCCTCTTCATACGAGAACACACTTCAGATAATAACTTTTATTACTTATGTGCTCTCCTGACATTTCTCATGTCACTTGTCGGCCGATTGTCGTCGTCGTTGTCGTTCACGTTCTCGTCGTTTGTCGATGTCGATGTTTGCTATCTCCCATCGTCATATCACCCACCGCGATATATCAACACACGCTTTATACTGTGTGGGGACTGTGTCAACATTGTGTCGGCACCTTTAATATCTACTCGCCCCTGTTATATCACACTAAATGCCGACACAGGGAGAATAACAAAAAAAAAAAAAAAACCAATGAAAATATGAAACGAGAAATGTAAACATTTTAACAAATAATTAACATTTATTATCACACATGCGAATATGGTGTGTATCTGGTAGACAAGGAATTCTTCCCGCTACAAGCGCCGTTGATTGATTCTAATTGAGGTTAATCGCCGGCTCTCTGCGATGCAAACACACATTTTGAAATATAGATTTCCTTTCTGCCAAATCCAATCGGGAGATACACTCAAATGCACAGCATGTGTCCTTCATTTACATGAAAAACGAACAGAAAATGATTGAAAGATACATCCATCCATCCGAGCGATCGTCGTCGCTCTGACTTCAAAGTGTTTACACTCTTTGCAGTCGTTTCGTTCTAAAACCGTTGGTGAATCATTTCTTTTTCCAACTCGTGAACCGAAGGAAACACATTTTTTGATCATTTGATCGTTTGATCCACCATGAACGAACGCACACACAGCATTTGGCAAACATTTTCGTTTGAAGTTGGCGGCGCGCCCCATGCTAAGCCCCGCACACACACACCCCGTCAGAGGCAAATTAACCAGAAGCAATAAAATTACCCCCAAATAGATACAAAAGTATCTGTACGTGTGTATACCGCGCTCGTGGGTCTATTATTTTGCTTGCGCCAAACGACGGAGTACGCGTAACGTGTATGTAGTTCAATGGCAGTGCGATTATAAAATGAAAAAAAAAAAAACGTTCAAAGTGGACGGCTTGAGAAATCCCTTCCCTTTCCTTCCACTCGCCATATGACAGCGCGAGCTCATGATCTATGCAACCTGAGGTGAGTATCTAAATACACACCGATTTCCTCACCTGCGTCGTCGTCGTCGTCGTCGTTGTCGAGTACTTAACACTTCACAGTGTCTAGCGAAAGGTATCTACAGCTCTGCGGATGTGTGTGTATATTTCCAGATCAAAAGATACCGATAGACAACCGACGAGGTAGGCAATTAAAAATAAACTATTTCCACGAAAAAAATAACTATTGACAGCTTCAAGTGGGGAAGCCACTTTATTAGAATGCGGCTTGAAAATAGCAAACAAATAAATCGAGATACAGATAGATACTCGTCCTCAGATACATGAAAACACAATTGTTGTCAAACGAACAAACTCAAGATAGGGTGGGTGGGTGAAATGTTTAAAGCTGATGTACCCGCTCATCACTATTATGCGATACAATTACTCGTAATATTGCCAATTGCCACCGGAGTTTAGATACAAGCTGTGAAATGGAACAAAAAAATCTCATTTATCTGAGTGTTTTTGATTAGTTTTCGTTGTACTTCTAATTAATTAGTACACTGCTGCACCTTGACTTTAGTCTGCCTCCTCCTCCTCTTCCTCCTCGTCATATCTTTTGTGTGTGATTTTTTTGGGGAAAAAAAAAAACTTGTTTTCGGCATTGTATCTTGCGACTGACAGACTCCTCGTACTTTGATGGAATTCGGATGATAACTCCTGGTTGGTAAAAAGTCCATTAATCTAAAGCAAGACCTTTTAGGCCGGTTGCCGGTGGTTTGCCGGCCTTTGTTTTGGCGGCGAGCGGCTTTCGTCTTTTGAACACATTAGAGCTGCGCTAAAATTTTATGGAGACTGTCTCAGCGAGTTGTTTGAATTTTTATTATGTTGTGTGCTCGACGTGAGGTGAATAATCAAATGAGATCACTCAGTGGTTAGTGTAGTTCTACGAGCGGTGTTCAGAGTTCAGAGATGGTTTACCGAGATAGACGTGAGCTTGGGAAGTTTAGAAGAAATAAACCTCCCAGGAGGGAGATGCCTGTATGAGATTGTGGAAAATTAAGTGCGGCTGCTTGAGTTTTAAACCGAAAATTCATTCTGATCTGGGACTGAGCAAAGTTCAGGTGCTCAGGAGCGGAATGGGTGGATTTGCGAGGCCTTGAGACTCGTGGTTTTCAACTTTAAATCGATTTGATTTCACTTTCTGTAGAAAATGCTTTGAAATAAATAAATAGCTGACGCGACAACCCGGGGTGGGTCAAGGCCAAGGCAAATCAGCTCTTTGAGTCTGTAGGTATGACGATGCACGACGATCTTAAAAAACCATTCGTGCTCACCTGACCTGAGCCCTATAAACCGACAAACTGGCTTAAGACCAACTTTTTACCACTGTCAATAGAAGACACAGACCATGGGACCTGAAAAGCTGTGTTAAATTGGGAAAGATTTGGACTCCTTATGCGAATTTCTCGATAGAAGCCGCCTATATGGCGACCGGGTGGTAGTGATTAACACGATTTTTAACCTGATACAGACACACTGCGTATCTCTTTTAACATACAGCTGCGATATTGTGTTCTTATACAACGACTAAGACGGCTGCGTCCTTTGGACGAAATGAATGCCAACCCTCCAGTCCGAAGAAGCTTCGAATTTTACGGTGATTTCCGTGGCGATTTATGTAGCAAAACTCAAATGACTGCGAGTGTAAAACTGGAGGCAGATGGCTAACGATCGAGTTGACTATAGACACTTGTTGGTAGAGGCTCAGGTCCACCTTGGGTTGCGAAGGTCATAGCAAGAAGACAGAAATCTTCGATAATTTTTTACTAGAGTCCTGATCGAATCATCACCAAGTCCTTGGCTACTTGATTTGCAAGTGACTTGCCTTGGTTTGAAAACGGCATTGGCCCACACACACATTGTTCGACAACCTTGGTCAACGGGGGAGTAACCCTTGACCATTTTCTTTACAATTTCCCTGTTGTGACTCAAACTAAGCACCACATCTCATGGCAGTCAGCGTTTATTGAGTTTCAATAGGCCTGACCACCACTGTTACCTATTTGTTTTGATTTGGACACTGTTTTGGATTTTAAGACTTAAAGTTTACGCCTGGCTTCAAAATACTGCGACGAAAGCTCGTAAAAATTCAAGGCTTCTCTAAATCACTTATGTTTCCCGTGGTCCTTTTTTCACAGGAAATGGAAAGGACCTGCAGTTTTGTTGCCGACTTCATGACAAGTTATTCTTTCGGAGGTTTGTCGTTCCCTGCCGAGAGGTGGCTTGTTGATATTCCATCCTGTTTTACCTAAATACGGAGTGGAATTCAGTAATTTAGAGGCCACGGCGATCGGCTGGCCTACATTTTCGATGTAAGCTTAGGAATCTGTTGCATCGCTAATATCATCCAGCCTTCTCCCTGCAGTGATGTAGCAATGATGTAAGCCGTTTGGGAGACAGGAGTCTGGCCACCTGGAATTCAGATAAGTAAAACCTGGGTATGTCTCATGGTTTTGGATCTACATCTCTTCGTTCCTTGACCTCGCTTTACTGACATCACAGTGATTTGATGGCCGCCACAAAGACAAAATCTAGATACACCAACTGCTAGCACAAAATGTAAAATTTTCGACTTCCTATAACTTCATCCATTCTGTCCTTGAATGTTTTACTGTCCTGCTTGTGAAGACTCCCATTGAGGTCATAAGGAAAAAAAAGTCAGACGGCACTCTTTTATGCGTAAAGTCAGAAAAAAGTGGTCCAGGGCTGCCAAAAATTGCTCCTTACTCAGTTAAGCCAACCGATTAAAGGGAAAATCAACTCAAATCAAGTGGGCGCCACCGATCCAGTCTTCGGGTTTTATCTTCTCCGAGTCTTCCATACCACGACCACTTCTCTCATCCATTTCCAACTGATAAGTTTATCAGTTTTATGGCCAGTCTGCTTCAGTTCAACCAAAATCCTTTGGACATCCTCTCGTTTCCGATAAAATGTCATTTGAAATGCCCGCACACACGCCCTCTTTCTATCAAAATGGGTACTTTCCCCATTTAGAGCGCACGCATATCAAAATTTTCAAGAGTGTCCCTAATGGATATTAATTTGACAATCCATTAACACTATGCATTAACATTCTCTGCATATTAATTCGTATCCTCCAGGAGAACAAAAACAGAGAAAAAATAATCGTCTATGATACAATAGACGAAGAAACCTCAGTCTAAAGGGGCGCCGCTTTGTTTTTTTTTATCTTTTTCTATTCTGCCGCCCAAGTCACGACCAGACAGTCAATTACGATGTTTCCTCATGTGTTCTGAATGAGATTGGAGGCGCTTAATTATTACTTTTGCTTTTGTAGTAGTTTTTTTCAATAAAAAAAAGGAACAACAGGAGAGAAAAACTAGAGGAGAATATTAAAAAAAACAAGAAATGCACTCAAAAGCAATCATTAAACGAGAAAAGTCTTATCGAAATGAATGCACTTAGTGGAGGAAACTCGTGCCAGAGAATTTCTTTTTTATGCGACAAGTGCGCCCATTTGAATTTCAAAATAAACCTATCTTGTCTGTGACATCTGTGGAATGTTAAAATTACTTAACGGATTCCAAATACGTGGAAGATCTCTGGCTGAGAGACAGCAGCCTTTCATGCTGTTCCAGTTCATTAGGTCAAGCTCTCTAGCATCCACCGCTCCAAGGAAATGGGCATATGTGCCTTCCTAGACATCGAGGACGCTTTCGATACTACTGG
Organism: Matsumyia berberina; assembly: GCA_917880715.2. Lineage (NCBI taxonomy): Eukaryota > Metazoa > Arthropoda > Insecta > Diptera > Syrphidae > Matsumyia > Matsumyia berberina. Next base: position 129,647,874 of record OU862871.1, on the reverse strand, counting down.
CTACGACTCGATAGCAAGAGGAATCAGTAGTTCTCGAAGACTCGACCAATCAATGGATAAGGGCCATGTTGGAAAGTCGTACAATAACTTCTTCTTCAGGAGGAGTGTCAGTGTCTGTAACAGCACTAAAAGGATGCCCCCAAGGCGGAGTTCTCTCTCCTCTTTTGTGGTCTTTAGTCATTAACAATCTTTTAGTCAATCTCCACAGATTGGGCTACAAAGCTATTGGTTATGCTGATGATCTAGCGAATATAATAATTGGGTAAACATGACTTGACGATCTGCAACGTCATGCAAAGTGCTTTACTGTGTTTTTGAATGGTGCAACATTGCAGGACTCTCAATCAATCCTTCCAAGACTGTTCTAGTGCCGTTTACGATAAGAGGATGGATCAATCTCGGACCTATCATTGCCAAAGGCACCACTGTAGGCTATTCCAACGAGGTGAAGTCACTTGCCACGCACAACAAGGTTCAACTTGGATGGGTGCCCGGCCAGCAGAGCATTGTAGGCAAAGAAACTGCGGATGAGCTGGCTAGGGCCGGTTCGCCTTCCGCGTTCTTGGTATCTTCTATGCCGTTAATTGGGCTACCGCCACAGCTTTGTTAAACAACTGGGAACACCAACTTCGCCTAGCCCATTGAGAACATGTCCCCGGGCTAAGGCACTCCAAGAGACTTATAAAGCCCTTTTCTTACAAGGAAATTCTAAATCTTGACAGGAACAACATGAGGAAGCTAGTGGGCTTCTTTACCGGCCATTGTGGCTTAATATAGCTTCCCAACAAACTAAACCTTTGTTCAGATACAGAGTGTCGGTTCTGTTTGGAAGAGGAAGAAACCTCTGAGCAAGTTTTCAGTGAATTTCCGGCACTATACTGGCTACGTAGACGGATCTTTCATATAGGGAATTCTGTATGTTGGCGGAGTTTAGAAACTCGGCTACTAATGACATACTCACCTTCATTAGGAAGGTAGTAGACCTATTAGGCTTACTAGACCGGAGACACAATAAATCTTGCTAGGTCGTAGTGCAAGTAATAAGGGCAGGTTCTTTAAAAAAAAAATCCACGATGGCTTGACCCTAAAATCGAAGGTTTTGTTTACCTTATCGTCTCGAAATTGAAGACTGCATGTCGGGGATTTGAGCCTTCCACTAACTTCTCTTTTTAGTTCTTGAAAATCCTTACCGGCTTCCCTGTCGTGTTTCAAGTGGAGCTATTTTTGTGTCATGGTCTATACTAGCTCCTATAAGTTTTGTAAATCGGCAGCAACCAGTATCTGATCTCTGTCGCATGGAGGTAAAATTAGGACAATTGATGCCTCATAACAGCTACAACACTGGGCATCGCCACTTTCACCTTAGTCAATGTCTACTTAATTTATACAACATTAAACCTTTATTTTTCCTTTAAATTATGTAAAAGCCCCACACCTTTCGCAAAAACAACTCAAAACAAAAGAGTGACCGACCCCATGGTGATGTCATAAACGTCAACGTATAATCATAAATTACTACCGAGCATTTAACTCTCATAACTTAAATTTTATTTACAATCAAATAAAGATTTAAGAAAAAAACAAATCACGTGACTATGGACAATAAGTCGTACCTACCCATCATTTCCTTTGCTTACCTTCAATTTCTCAAAATTATTTTTACGATTATTAATTAATATTTATCAATTCTTCATTGATCTTTATGATCCTCATCATCATCATCGTCATTATGATTCAATTTCTATTTTCTTTTCTTTATTTCGTTCACATCCATTGTGCGTGTGCCTCGAAACTTAATATCTTGATAAAAAATTCAAAAAAAAATCAGAAAAAAGCACCGAAAGTCGAAAAAAAAAAAGAAAAAAAAATAACTGTGATCAGATTGATTGCGTTTACGTCTCTTTATCAAAATTCAATAGAGAAATAAAAAAAAATAAAATCAAAACTTAAAAGACGATGGTTCCTCAAAAGGTGTGGTGCATCCATAAACCAAAACAATGAGGGCGGCATACACAACTGATAAGACTGAAGGCACTTTACTCAACACATGTCGTATCTAGATAAAAAAAAAACTGACAAAAATAATTTCTTAACCTTAAAACAAAAGCAAACAACAAAAAACAGAAAGAATTTGTAAAAAAGTTTAGTAAGCTCATTTGCAATCAATTTTCTTTGGTATTAAATAAGATTTAAAGGTTCTTCTCTCTCTAAAAAAAAAACTATTGATGGTGACAATTAGCTGATAGCGCCGCCGCCGCCGCCTTCTTTGCATGTGACACACAATTTTTGTTAAAAAATCAGATAAAACAAAAATAAATAAAACAATTGGACTTTCCGGCACCGCAGTGATTTTATTTTCCCCCCTAAAAAAAGTGTGCAAAAAGCGAAATAATAAAAGGGTTACTTTCCTCCCAGTTGGAGCTTTAAGGTCGGCTCGCGTTTGATTTCTGTTTGACTCCACAGTGACATCAAACAAACGATAGCGCCGCTGGGAATTTATCTATAATTCCTCAAAATAACGCCCGTTCATCAATTAATCGCTTCAAAAGCAAAAAACGAAATCACAGATACGACGATAAATGGAATGCCTTACACAAAAAAAAAAAAAAAACCTGAAAATAGTATCAATCCTTCGCTCTAATGTCACACATAAGCACACAAACGGGGGCTTAACCGGCTTAAAGCCTCCAAGTGATTTTTTTCGTTCACATTTCCGATAAACGTTTCGATATTAATAATAATCGCTTCGGTTGTTTGTTGTTTTTGCGTGGAGTATCTCGCGTACGCGAGCTACACTTAACAAAACTAGTACGTCGTCTTATAGTGTTTGGAATACCGGCTTATAGAGAGCTTATTGCCGGTCTTTTTCGAGCCTTTTTTTGGATCGAAAACGAAAACAAACAAATAAATGCGTTGAGTGTGGAAAAAAGTGAGTTTGCACAAAGTATTTGTCGACTTGATGGGGAGAATAACAACTTGAAAGAGTGAAGATACTACTTTTGGAGCCGCACAATTCTTGTGTGTTAGCTTAGCGCCCCCCCCCCCCCCCCCCCCCCCCCAATTTTACCAAGGGCCCTTCGGCTTTGAAGTTTTTTTTTTGCTCTCTGGATGATGAATCAATATTCCGTGGATTCTTTTCTTTTCATTTTTTTTTTTTTTGGTATTTTCTCCTCTTTTGCTTTTTGTTTAGTTTGTATAAACAAATAGGAAAGAAAAAAACCTTGTGTACTTTTTTAATGAAAGAGTGGTGTATTAGTTTTTTTTTAAGGAAAAGATACGTACATAGCTAGCTGCGAGTATGATGTCTATGAAGAAAAAAAAAACGTATCTAGACATCTCTTGCCAAAGAGAGGTGTATCATGTATGTATGCTTAAAATACTAAAAGTGTTTGTTTTGTTTACATTGAAGATAAAGTGCAGAGGAGGAGACGAGTAACAAAAAAAAATTTTTTTCGAAAAAAGTGTGTGATGATGGTAATGGGTTTTTGTGTTCATGTTCATCATAAAATTGTTTGATTTGTTGGTATTTTAATTTTTACTACACGCGGTGTTTTTTTTTTTTTTTTTTTTTTTTGCTCTGAGAATAGATATTCAGATACAAGACTATGGTGAGGTGGTTAAATTTAATGGAAAACATGAAAAACCAATCAGTAGTTGGGTGGAGCATGGTGTAGATTTTGTGTTAATAAGAATTTTCTGCGGTTTGCTTGGGTATGAGTAGCTACACCTTACGCCCTTCTAACTACTTTCTTAATTAACTTTGTAATTTCAGTGCGTTCTAGTTTGGCTTTCTTCTCTTTGAGTCGTTTTGCTTTAAGGACTTCATTCCCGCTATGGGGTTTGTTTAAAATTATTTCCCTTCTGCCACTTTATTCTTCTTGTTTTATAAAACCTCGCTTCCGCTTTGGATACCATTTTCAATAGGGCTGCCTTCTGCTTCCGTTGGCTTAAAACAAATTTGAAAAGTTCACGATCGATATTTGCTTCTATCTAGTTTGGCCTCCAAAAGTATCTACCGATAGAAATCGAACATCTATTTAGCCATTAGCCGGCCTTTCAGAAGTTGTCTCTAAGCTTGGGACACACACCGAATTGACACGCGATCACAACGTCATGGTTGCTCCCACACGTCGCACTACTGCATTGCTTCAGTTGCAACCGCTCAGACATGTTTTGCTTAATTAGGTACAATACTCTCAGGCTTTAGGATTTCATAGTGCACGAACAATTTCGACATCAGTTTGTCATAGACGCTGGGGCACAATAGATCTATCTTGGTCGCAGTGCTGCTCACACCCGTCCACCATTGTCTTTAAGTAACAGCATTGCCTTCAATGCAGCGAAAGTCCTAGCAGTGACACTAGTCGCCGATGAGACTGCGATGAGGGCAATACCACGAGAGGATAACACCTTTTTTATGGACAGCCAGGCAGCAATAAAAGCAATTTCTGCTAACGAAATAAAATCGATGCTTGTGAGGTGCTGTCGAGAAGAGCTCAAGGTTCTTGGAACACATCACCAGGTGAAACTCTGTTGGTTCCCTGGACATGAGGGAATACAAGGAAAATGCTGATGAACTGGCGAGGAACGTCTCGGCAACACGCTCGGAACAAGCCGAGACTTCGGTAAATGTCCCGTCTTGCACACTTAAGCTCGAAGCACGGAATAGAGCCTTAAGGGAGACTAATAACAGATATACCTCTATCTTGTGCAACCACAATAGGTTCCTCGGACGGCACTTTTTCGAGGACATTGAAAAACTATCCGATACACTGGTGGACCAAATAATGAAATTCGCCAAATTCACAGGGTGGTTTGTATCAAAGACGCAGTAAGTTGGTCATGTTCCTCTGATATCCGTTAGATATAGACATAAATGTATGCAACTGTTACTATTGGATAGCGTTTTTACGGATAGGTGACATCTCTCTTCCCCCAACGGACATCATAATGGGTCTGAACTGACTTGAGTGTGACGGTATGGTTTCTTCCTTTTGCCTGCCCAATTACCTAACCTATCCTAATAGCTCGATGCAACTGATGAGCACTGGGGAGCTGTGGAAGTGTGTGGTTAAGTTTGATACAGAATTCTGTGGTAGAAGACAAAAATCTCAAGACAAGACCACGACTAAAAGGCGATTTGAAGACTATGCCTCGCTTAAAAATGAAATGACTGAAAAAGTAGGGTATGAGCATTGTGTTTGGCAAAAAAATGGCCTTAACGTGCGCATCTATTGATTTCAGATGAGGATCAGTTCAAATTTCTCAAACTCGGAAACGAGATCCAAAGTAACTAATTCCCTGGAGGACCTTAATATCCTTGATTTTAGGAAATTCCTGAGATTTCTATCCCTTTCTGTGTGGTTTCTTGATTAGCCAACCCTATCCCTTGGTTTGACTCCCATGAGTACACTTTTTATGGGTACAATCGACCAGCTTGAGGTCTAAGTAAGTCTTTAGGACACCCACTAAACCAACCAACTAACCATGCAACTAATTCCCTAATAAAAATCACACCTCCCAACATCTCTGAGATCATGATCTCCCAAGCTGACAACACAATGTACATAGAACCAAGCTGGTGCTTAAAATGTCGATCCTCTCTATCTCTCGTACGGGACTTATCCTAAGTCATAGGGGCATCGAAGAAGGCGAAGTGGTTCATGAAATCAGTCGGCCCTTGACAGCTCACTTGCAAGAGAAGTTTTCATCCAATTCTGAGCTGTAAAACCACCCAGCTAAGCTTGGCATCACTTATGTTATACCACACACTGTCGCACCTGCATAAGTATAAGCCAGAAGGAAACCCTCGTCTACTTCCTTTGCAGGTGCCCAATATTAGCCAAAGCGAGACATCCTGCGTTAGACAAACTTCGACAGTCTTAACGAATTGTCAGGGAAAAAATATCTAACATGCAACTCTGCCTTAAATCCACAGAATGGGCTTAAGACTAACAGCTGTGGCCGTTGACAAGGTTAAGTTGAGTTAGGTTAGGTGGCTGTTCCCGTTCAAAAAAGGACACACTTAGACCAGATCGGTCCATTGTGATACCAAACAACTTGGTTATGAGATCTGTGATAGCAAAACCGTGCAATATACCACAAATTGACTTTTAGTGGAAGTTGTTTGAAAACAAGTGTCACCTTTCAAGACAATGAATGAGGTCGATTCCAACTTTTTGGCCTACATGCACGTTTTCGTACATCTCACAAATTTAGCGACATCAACGAGGTCAACCTCAAATCACATGTCTCCAACCAAAGGACAAGCACCTTACAACCAAGTGCAAGTGTCTACAAACGACTATTTGCACTCAATCATAAAAAAGATGTGAATCCAGTCATCCACACCTGTGGACTCAAATAGACAAGTCTATGTGCGTTTCACACAATTCGACCAAAAAAAAATTTCACAAAAATACAAAACGAAAATATCCACAAAAAAATGTTTTATGCCTGACGGTTCTCACTAATGGCGATCCATTCCATTACAGATTTCAGAAAAAAAAACACAACACTCACTCTACCATGCCTGAGTGCGTGCGCACACGGTCCTCGTGTTTAATCTTTTCTGAAAATATATCCAAAGCTACACAGAAAATAAAAAAATAAAAAAAAAAAAGATCAGAGACGATCGAGCCCGCGATCCCACCTAAAGAGATCGTGTGTGGACGAAGACGACAGGAAATTCAAATCGACAGTGTGGATCAAATGTGGATGATGATGCTGCTCGTATATGGCGGAGAACGGGCACAACAAAGTCTTCAAAGTGAAATGCGATGGGGGGTTACTTTGAAGTTTTTTTCTTTTTCTTCTTTTTTAAGAAAATGAGAAATATAAACAAAAATTTAATAAACAATATTTTTGGTCTTAAAAATAAGGAAGAACATCTCCATGGCTCGCATGTGTGCGATGGGAAATTTCACTTATTAGTTTTATTTGATTGTTATTGGCCTGAAAGTAATAATAATCGTAATTTAACATCAAACGGGAATTTCTCTTTGATGATTTCACGGTAATTTAGTGTCCAGTTGAGAGGGTGGAATTAGATTGTTTTCGGTTTCTAATTAGATACTTAGTCGGAACATAAACATTAAAAAGTAAATTGGAGAGGGGGGAATTGAATTTTGTAAAAAGAATGCAGCTCAGTGCGGTTCCTTGTGGCATTCCATAAAAATAGTGCGGAAGTACTGCATTAGTTAGTCAATTTAAATTGGTCCTCTAGAGAGGTGAACTTAGGCTAAAGGTTCGTTATGATGTGCACAAAATACTGCATTGGTGGGTTATAATTTGTGCTTTTTAGGGTACCAGTACTTTGGCCAAGAGAATCTCTGACTTCGTCGCAGAAAAGCTCATAGCTAAAGAATTGTCGCAACCAGCTCTGTGTACCAAAACTGAGAGCTAGGCGAAGAAGCTTGTCGATTGAGACACACCTTTAGCTCGGATTGTAGCACATTTAAAAAAAAAAAGGAATGATTGCCGGATACTCTGTGGCATTGACTCAGGTAGAGCACTAGTTGGATCCTGTGGAAACCTGAAACGAACTTAATATTGCCAAAGTACCCGCAGAAACAACGACCGGGTCTGAAATATAATACTGAAGTGAGGCATTCACAGTAGGAGAAGGGGACTAAGGAAAGCGTCCCAAACGCTGCCGAGATCGACATTAGGCGTGTTTTTTTTAAACCTAGCCAGCCAGTCTAGCCTTAAGCTAGCAAAGTCAAATTTTATACGTAAAACAAATACAACAACCAGCTGGCTACAACTCTTGATTTTATCCCCAGTCAAAAGCAACTGGTTAGGAATTTTACAATATCCCATGGCCAGGGGGCGCCGAAAGCGATGTTTTTTTTATTTATATGGTTTTCACAATAAATTAAAAAAAACAATTTGGTTTAATACCGAATACTTTGACAGTTTGACAGCCGACCTCATAGGAACGAAATCACACGTACCAACTTGACGGTATAAAAAATCGACTCGGTTTGGCTGGCTGGGAATAAAAAAAAACACGCCTATTGAAACCAGCTTTTAAATGTCATCCCGGAAGTTGCGATCAGACAGCTTCACTGTCTTTTCCAACTAATCCGACGGACACCTACTATCCTGGGGATACGAAAATTAGGCTCTGTGGAGTAGGAGACTTACTTATTCCGACTAAGACAAGAAAACCAACGACTTTTGTGTCGAGTAAAGTTCTCCTACCTTGAGATCGAGTAACCACATGATTGTGCTTGCTAATGAAAGCCCATGTGACTAAGATTGGCTCAAGACAAATAGAACCCCACAGATTTCATTGTTCCAGCGATCCTCTTGTGAACAATTTTGGCATTGAAAATTCATAACTCCTTGTCGTGAGTCATAAACCTCCAGGTAGTTGATTGTATAATTCATAGATTACATCATTTCAAGTGAATCCAACCCAAACCATATCCTTCCTCTTCTATTCGCATGATCACTTCCATCAGTCACAGGTTTTTTTTATTTCACAATCCCATGACGAAAACCCTCATCCCGAAAGAAAAATACAATGCGATCCCGATGAACGTTGACGAGATGTGTTTTTATTTTTTTTTGTGGAATTTATGGCATCCAACCGCGAGAGGCTGAATACCTTCGTTCTAAAGAAATCCTCAAACAGTGGTCCACCATAGAATAGAAAGATACGCACAAATTGATGGAATACCATGGTCTCTCCTGATCATTCTTCTTCGTCTTCCTTGGTTAGAATAAAATTCCTGGGGTCGCTCTGCCGAGATCTGGCCATACAAAGTTTCACAATTCGCCATTCCATTTTGCGAATATAATTACAATTCGCAATTCGCATTGTTTTCTGTTGGTTCGTTGCTTCTGCTTCCGTTGAAGATCTTTTGAAGATCAGTAGAATGACGATCAGTTTTTTTTTTTGTCTTACATCCCCATGAGGTTTCTTTCAATTCCTCTTGTGTTTCATTCCTTGGTGTCTCTGTTGTGTTATGCCTTTTGTTTTCGTTTGTGTGTTTGTTTTACCTTTCGGATCGCACAGCATACCTTGAGGTAATTTATTTCGCAGATACTCTTGGTTGGTTCGTTTCTCTTTTCATATTTTTTTTTTCGGGCATCTGTAGCAAAAGGTAGATAATTACATGGCAATTAACTTAATTGAACTGCACAAAGTTGCAAAGAAAAAAAATTGGAAAGAACGACCCAAATGATCTGGCCTAAGACCGGCTTTGAGTTGAAAGCGTAAAAAAAAACCCTACACGTGTTAAAGATGTACGCAGCAAATTGGCAAAAGTAATTTTTTGTTTCTGAATTTTTTTTTTGGCGAAATTAATTAATTCCGCTAAGAAATTTAGTTGGGGCCAGCACAAATGTGTTGCGTCGCACACCACACAAGTCCTTAAGGTTAATTTATGATTTACAGGGCTTTCGTGTGGTTTTAGCTGAGTAATTTGTAGTTGGACGTGTTGTCTGACACGTCGGGATTTGTATCATTTTCGCTTCTGGTTCTTGTACTTGAACGGTTGTTACATTTGACACGTTATCGTGGCGGCTACTGGCGAAGGCACATGCCATTAAGCAGAAGCCAACAGGAAACATTATTCGAAACTAAAAGCTTCAATTAAATTTATGGTGTCATTAGTTTCTTAAGACTGTTACCTGTTTCTTGTTTCTTGTGAATTTGACCAAGGCGGCGAGGCTTTGTGGCGGAGATACAGACATTTTAGTTCAAGATGAACTGTACAAGGTGCAGGCTTGCAGATTTTGAATGTAGGACACTGTAAGGTAGGTTGATGGATGCCCTATGATATTCATCATCGGTCCACTTAGACCAGTAGTTGGGTCAATGTTGCTTAGAATTTTACACCCATGGACACTTAAAGAGAAATGAAAGACCGTTGATCTAGAGCCATCCATTTAAAGGAATAAACCTCAGTGGGGTCTTTAACCATTGTTATCAGCTAAAGCCGAATTCAATTCATCTCTGCATCGCTGCATTGACCATGCTGAGTAATACAGAATCCTCCCACATGAAGGCCTGTGGCATAAAGATTCATAATGATGCCAAGAAAAGCTTGTGCTTCATTCCGACTAGGTTTGAACACGACGAAGAGCCAGTTCCCTTAAACCCATTGTTCGAACAAGGACCACAATACAAAAGGGAACACAATGGACCAGTAAGACCCCGTGATCCCACATTGATTCCCCCATTACCTAACCTACCATACGTACATTTGCTAACCAAGCTCTTAAGAAGGCAATGGTGTAGGAAGACGAGATGTGAACATAGCTCTGCGTATATCCATGGCAATAGCCCTACTTTGAGCCTCGTGTTAAAAGAACTGCGCTTTTTACTAGTGTTCTTGTAGGTACCCAGGCTATTCTAACCCCATTTGGACGTTGCTATTTCATTAAACTTTACTTGCTTAGACTGGATTGTTGCTGACTCCAAGGCCTTTTCAGTCACCTGACTGTCGTTGTGTTCTTCACAGGGAATTTGGTGATGGTAGGATGAGCTCGCTGGGTTCCAAGAGCAAAAAAGATCCAATGACTTTCCCAAGAAATATCGCCTCCTACTGGTTATAACTAGAAGTCTCTCAAAGCCAGAATGAGCGTACAAACGCTTCATCGTGATATGTATGCTGGATATCCTTGGATTTCGATCTAAAGAGTAGACTCTTTCCTTGAGTAGGTGCAGAACTTGTTGCTAGCGAAACGAGTCCAACTCTGTTATGAGCGGACTTGACTTAATTTTGCATTTGCGATTATTTTATCCGCCGCCAAGGGCTGCCTCTTCTACTGACTGTGGTCGACTTCAACGTGTAAGTTTTCAGCACAAGTTTCCATTCCAGATTTTGACTCTAGACACTCATCGGTTGCTTCTACCATTGCATCGACCTTTATTAATACATCTGCAATTACAAGCTCCTCTGCAAGTCTATATCCACAGCAATTACAACTCGTTAAACCATATTTTCCCCTACCAACGTCTCTAGAGTCCTAGCTCACTCTCTCTGCCGACGATCTACATACTTAGGCAAATTTCATTCAAATAAATTACGGCAAAAACCACCTGTTCCCGAAGCAATTCGATCGCTAAATCTATGCCAACTGTTTGCACACGCTAAAATTAAATGGCTGACCATTGAAGCCCATAAGGCAAACCACACCGAGTGCAACCACAGCAGTGCCTAGCTCATCTGCAAGCAGCCACCAAATCAGTGTATCCAAACTCGTTTAATCATAGAGTGCGATGTGCGGTGCTTGATGCTTGGTGCTCGGTGCACCACGCCACAACTCATTTCCGTCCACACGATGGAGTCGAGTAGTCCAATCCATTCGAATCCCTAGCCACAGCGCGTCGTGGCATTACATCATTTTTTCTACGATACGATTTATCGTTCGGGTCGATTGTTTTTTCTCAAACAGATTGCCGCCGTCCCGTAATGTGCCTCCTCCTGCCCCCACTTCCCTCCGACTGTAGATGCTTTAGTGATTGCCATTATACTTAGGTCTCTCTCTCCCGAGTCGGTTGCCAATTCCCGCAACGAAGCGTTTATCGATGCATTGCATCTATGCATCTGTGGATGCAATTTATTCCTCCTCCTGGTCGCACAGTCTGCAATTGGTATCTCGTGGAGATTTGGTTTTCTTGTTTCCCCCTGATGACGTTTCACGAAGTTAAAGATCTGCGCGGCGGAAAACTGTCAAGTACCTGTCCAGTTCACGTTGGGGAATTCTCTCTCTCAATCTCTGTGTCGGTCGCGAGACCCGCGCAGCGTCTTTAGCATAAAATGTTGCTCTTGTCCCGGTCGCTTTACTATTAATAATCGTGAACTGTCCCGCAACAAAATAAGTTCGTTGCAATCAACTCGGGAGATGAAATATTCACGATTTTCCATTCGAAATGACAGATGAGAAGTGACATATCTCTCTTGTTGCGTTGTTCGTTCACAGTTGTGTCAGATGGCGGTGAGGATCAAAAGTTTTTCTAGTTTGACAGCTGCATTCGGCGGTGTTGCACTTTGAAAAAAACGCATGTGACACACCATTTGGAGTGTGCAACATGCATATAAGCAGACAGGCGCGGAAAATGCTTGACAAGTTGAGGGGATTCTTGATTTATTACAGAGTTTTGACATTCGATATGAACAAAAAAATTAACATTCGACCTACTGAGATGGTTAAGCTCAGCCTTAAACAACTGGAAACTCGTAAATGAGATGGCGAAGACATTCCCAAAAGATAACTCGCGATAAGAACCGGTATGTAGACAACAAACGGACGTGATATCTGTTTGACTTGAAATGTCAACATTTTTTAACTTGGCAGAACAACACAGCGTGTCAACGCGCGGTATGCTCGTATCAAGATTAAATGGAGAGAACCAGACGAGATGGGCCAAATCATCAGCATACGTATGTAAAGCTTGCATTTGCTACCAATTCCGAAGGAGCAAGCTGTCACATTCTTGTGTGGTAATGTGCACTCGCCCTTACAGACATACAATGGGCCATGATGGCGTTTTGTTGCTCGTTTACGTTTCCGTTTTTTGCTTTTTCTTGTGGTTTCTCATCCCGTGTCTTAGCAATTGACAGTTAATGTCAATTAAACGAATATCAATCGACAGTTAATTATTTTTTTTTTTTCCTACAAGAAATAAAATGAGAAAAAAGGGGAGAGCTGTCCTCAAGGTTACAGGTACTCGTGGTTGGAACGGTGGTAGATGACTATCTCGGGTTACTTTTATCTGCCCAGTTATTGGCTTTTAATGGAAGGTTTGTTTTAAACAGGAGCAATGTATGCTAATTAACAAAGTCATGTGTTTAGTTTTTCATTTCCCGAGCTGAATGGTTGCGGAAGTGAACCGTTAAATGTACAAAACAAAGTCAAAATGGTTCTTAATCCAATCAAGTGTCATGTCATTGTGGAGCGTGGCGCATTTTTCATCATCATCCTGCTCAGAAGGACGAGTTTGACGGAGACATGGATATGTTCTCTATAAATATTGTCGTAGGCCTAAAATAGATAAAAGGTTGGTGGGTATCGGTGTGGGTTTGGTCCAGGATCTGCCGTGGTGTAAAAATTTTGTCGATTGTGACTGGTAATAAACCATTAATATCCCTCAATCGCAGGCATCTCATGCTCTACCTTGTTGGTCTTCCTTGCAAGTATTCAAAGAGCTGGCTCCATCAAGTCTTTCCCTGGTATGGCTATTGCAACGTCCGCACCCTACTCAAGACTCAAGACAAATTCTTCCTAAGCTTGTGTTACTACCCAAAAAAAGAAAGCCTTCCAGGAGAGCATGGCGGAAAAAAATCTTGAAGCGCATCGACTGAAGCAGATTGAACGGCGTTAGTCTCTTTTGCTCGTATAGTACAAACGCATTTGTTTCACACTCACGGCTTTTGGATGAGAAGTTCCCCTTGGTAAAGATCTATATTCTAGATTTTTAACGATTCCTTCAAAAACAGGATTAAATCAGGTGCTGCTTCCGGTCAAATTCACTTCCAAGTAGACTGCTCCTAATTATGTAAATTGTACAAAGAAAACCAGTAACATTTCCACTCCTAATACACCACCATTTGGATTGTATTTCCTGCATTCTCCTACAGTCGGCCTTACAGTAACTCGATATCATTAACTTCCAATCATATAGCCATTTGAATTCATAAACGAAAACCAGTTCCACATTCGAAATAAAGCAAATTCCTGTGCTATTTCTCCCAACATTGTGTGCCTCCGAGGGGTAATTATTTGTGTATCCACCACTCCAAATGGCAACTATCACAATTTAAACAAAACAATCCAATAGATTCAAAAAAAAATTCAAATACGACTGTTCTCCCATCTAAACAACACGACTTGTATCTTTATATCTATCTAGATCTACTGTCGGTGTTGTTAGATGGGGAATAAATGATTTCAAAAGAAGTGCAATGATCTCCAACACCAATCTCCTTCTTCTCACTCTAATGGAGTCTTAGCCATGAAGGCAACCTGTTGTATTGTGTTGGAGAGGCTACCCAAAATGAAAAACACACGACCGAATGATCAAAGATTCGAGATGCAATCTACTCTCTGGGCGCGATGTGTGTACGCCGCCGCCGCCGCGCTGTTGGCTCGCCAGAAAATTAGCTTTGCATGATTTTCGAAAAAACACCTTTCGAAGGCGGGCGCTGGTGGTTCTGTTTTCGTCTCCTCTGGATTCTCGTGTTTCTCCTTTGTGTCTTTTGCTTAATTTTGTTTTTCATCATTACTATCCCTTGTGGCAGATCGTGCCAAATTCAGCACAATTCAATTAATTATCGAAACTCCAGAAGGAGCCGGCAACTCCAGTTGATTTATGAATTTTAATAAAAAAATCGTTTCGTCCAACTACCGTACGGGACCTGGCAAATTAGGAACACTTTGTGCTATGTATCATTTCGATATTTTTCGCCTGAGATGGGAGAATTGAATACAAAAAAAATCTCATCGCAAAAGATCAAAAGATACGTTCATCCATACATGCATGATTGTTGCGCGATCGTTGGGATCGTTAAGATCTTTCTCTTCGATCGTCCGTCAGTGCTCCAATCAATAGGAAGACCACTCTGCCCTGACAGGTATCATCCATTATAATACCATGTATCAGCTGTCTGCGGCCAATTCATCTATCTATGCATCTTTCTATGTTTCTATCCACGATGAAGTCCAAGAGCCCGATGAAGCGATGAGTAATTTCATGCATGACTTTTATGACAGTGCTATTCACTAATAGCGGCAATATTTCACGAACATGCCGCAAGAGGAAGATGAGATTAGGAGAAAGGGTTATATGCCTTGTATCTAGATGCAATAAAAATGTAGCCAACCGATATGATTTCCTTTTGAGATACAGCGCTGAGGTTGGTTCTCGTGAAATTTTTCGTCTCATTCATAAAAGTGTGAAATCGGATTTTTGAGGTTTTTTTTTTTTTGTTTTTTGTTTGATGATCGGCATCGGATTGATGCAATCTCTAGTGGGTTACGAGTGTGGGATTTCGTATGGGAGTGGATTTTTAGAGTCACCTTTGGAAACGTTTTACTACTTGGTTCGGCTTTATTTTTGGGAGGCGATAAATTCCTTATTAGCAGATCGGTGTGGACTTATGCATTCATTGAGAACTCAGCCTTTTATTGGTTTATTTGTAACTGAGAGTAAAACCAAAAAGTTAATCTTTATGACTTTGCTTAAGTTATTCATAATGTTATCAGATTTATTGGACGCAACATTTATTTGGTATACGGCGAGTGTGGGTAATATTCCTGGGGGTTTATTGGGTGATAAGTTGTGACGATGTTAGACTGGGTATTTATTTTTTTTCGTTCGAAGCATGGAAAGTCGAAGAGTTAACATTTCAAAAGATTAGCCTGTAACTGAACTTTGAACAGCATTTCTAAATTTATGTCGTTATGTAGAATTGTTGAGAAAAGACGCTAAATTGCTGACTGTGGTCGGTTACTTGTGTCGAAAGAAAGGCCGCGTTTCAGACGTGCTGCCCACTATGTGAGGTAGAAAAATGGTGCACCAAAGAAGGCCGCTCAAGACCCCAAAGGACGATTTTTGTTCTTTTTATCAGAAAACGGAAATTAAATCTTCTTTTCGCAAGAAGCCAAATGCCTTGGAGTAATCCTTGACAGTAAATTGTCGTGGAACCACCACAGTGACAGGTCTGTCATAAAAGCCATACGTGCATTCTGGATCTTTGGCGGCATCTGTGGCAGTAACTGGGAACTTAGTCCCAAAATCAGCTGGATCTTCAGACATTCCTTGTATGCGGCAGGTATTTGGGACGTATTCGACGTCTAGCCGAAATCTGTATAAAATGCTCCATCTTAACAAGATTGGCTCTAAATGTCTGCCCGATAGTCACCTTAACAAGCTCACCTCCTTGCTACATAGCAGTGAAGCCCGTTGAATATTTGTAACACTCGCCAGACAGCATTTCTTCTCGAGAGTTTTTCGCTAGACAATTGAGCCGTAGGTGAGGATGAGTCTTTGGTTTGAGTCCCCATGTTTTCCCGATAGCATGCGTATAGATCCGTCATATTATGTCGCGGAACTTTGCAGTGCCTCGATTCCATTTTTTTTCTCTTCTCGGACTGAGCCGGAAGGCACTAGTATTCGCAAACAAAAGAAGGCTTTGTTGGGCCTCATAACTAACTTGCAACTGGGCGGTAATACACACTGCCTTAAAGTTCTATTATGTAAGGCAAAGTTTTCCTATAAAAAATTCGTGCAAGATCGAATACGTGACGGAATCTCTTTTCATTGTTTCTGGAATATATAATTATGCTTCGCAGTTTCTAGATCTTCCTAGCAGAGTCGGCACATATCCGGCTGATTAAAGCCCAGCTTGTTGTTAGATAAATAATAAAAAAGCTGGCGCGACAGCTCGGGATGAGCCAAGGCCCAGCTTCTGGCAACCATTCATGTTGTCCGTGTTACATTTTTCGCACGAATGGAAGGGATCTACAATTTATTGCCGACTCCAAACGGCAAATTGAGAAGCTCTTTCATGACAGATTCCCGGAGGAATGTCATTCCCCAACGAGAGGTGGTGCTGCGAAAAATGTTCGTTTTACATGGCTGGGGCTTGAACTCACGCCACCCGGTCAGCATTCCAACGCACTAATCACTGAGCCACGGCAACTAGTAAGTAGTTGAGTGAATAATGGCCAGTGAAGAAGTTCGTAAGGAGCTTAGCGTCACATTTGTTTAGTGCGAACATTTTTTGAACTCTCTTTTTGTTTAAGGGGTTGAATTGACAAATTTCTAGTATTAGGTCTGTTCGGGTACTATCTGCACCAAAGTTCGTAGATTGTCAAATTTTGAAGAGTGGGGGTAAAATTCTCTCAGAGAGAGGTAAAATTACGAAAAAATAAACGAACGCGTTGAACAAGAAAAGTGTCCCAATTTTAAACGTCAAACATCAACTGTCAAATTTAAGAAAAGTATACAGGAAAGAAATTTTTGCTTCACATTTGGAGAGTTTAAAAAAGTGTGGAAAACATTTATTTATTATTCCAACACTGTTTTTTTTTTTTGGATTCCCTGGATCTTCCCATGTTCCAGAATTCTCCAATATCTGACAATTTTAATGCCACACAAAAATGACGAACAGCTGTTTGGCAGATTTGACAGATTTGGCAGTTTTCATAAATCAGCCCAAAGAAATGTCTTGCACTAGAATTCGTAGCATGGGAAAATTTCTTACTCTCTCGTGAGCACTTTTTTTAAGAAAAACTGCGAAGTTTTTGCGTACGCGAACAGGATTTCGTAAAAATTCCTAACTTTTCGTAAAAATTCGCAGTTTTAGGGAGTACGCGGACAGACCTATTGAATTCCATTTGAAGTTCCAAATGGGAAAGATGAAGCTTTATGACGCAGGTGCCGTAGAGTTTTTAACCTTCGAGTGTAGAGGATTGTTTCCAAGGCTCCTGTCGGGCAGATGCACTTAGCATCTTTGTATTTTCTGAAGAGAATTTTGAGTCTACATATAAGAGATGTATAGGAGACTATAGCGACTATGATAGTGAGGTAGGTCATAGTATAATTTTTGTCCTCAGGCCCCATTTCTTCCCAAATAGTCGTGAACAGGTCTCTAGAGGAGGTAGCTTTAGTGGTAAGGTGAATTCCAGATGAGTCTATGGTCTAGAATTACTTGACTTTCCTCGGAAATGGAATCTGTGTGACGTTCAGTGATGAAATTGGGATTGTCAGGAAACGGATCGAAAGTCTCAGAGTCAGGAAATTGGGTCTGTAAAAGTAAACCTTGAGATTCACTGTGGTCGTTTTTAAAGCTTCCGTCAGCGTATTTAAGAATACCAAAACTGTTGCTATGGTATTTGGAAAGGACCTTTTTCACTCTTATAGAAGTTGTCACTACCTTCGCAGAAGTATTTCCAGGTTTCCCTGTTATATTTCCTTATCGTTTCGTTGTAAAAAGTGAGTCCGTTTAGTTACATATGTACGTTGAATAACCTTCAAACCTTTGGGTACCGATGCTCTTCTTGTGAAAAGTACGACCCCAGTGCTCGATAGGTTTATTTACAGACCTCGTCCTCTGACCATAGCGAAAAGACCTGCAGTCGATGTTTGTGCTAAAATTATGGACAGTGGGGATGTAATTTGACGCCTTTCCCTTGTCAAGGTTTTCGCACAGTTTGTCGGTCTTTTGATTTTGATGTTCGCAAATCGATTCCTAATACACATTCGAAACGTCGGTGTCATTAAACTAAATTAGTGGAAACTGTGTCTGACTAAAAAGTGAAAGTGTTCCCATATATGTTCATACCTGGGTATGGGCACCCTTTCTTTGGGAACCCCGAGTTCCTATCCATAATTTGGATAATTTTATAATTCCAAAAAACCTAGACGAAATATCTCCTAATTATACACATTAAATACCTAAATTCGGCCACCAAAAAGAAAATCAGAGAAAAAAGCAAAATAAAAAAAAACTCATTTTACCTTTTTCCAGGAAATCTGACACACGATAAAAATGTTCCCATTCCCTCGGCCGGCCGTACCCATAATAATAATCAGATGCGTCAAGCCCACAGTATACATTTCTGGAAACTTTAAAGAATGAAACCGAGGAAATGGTGTTAACACCATTTGAATGGATTAAAATGTTTTTTTTTTTCGTCTTCGTTTCTGGATTCATAATTTCATCTGAAAAGCCATTTGTTAGATTGGACAGTAGTTTTGTTGCTCGGTGATCCAAAAGATATCTTAAAATGAAATTAAGGTTTGGTGGTATCACTAAAAGGTTTTTCATATATATGTTCTTCCTTTTCTTGTCTTCTTTATCTCGGTTGGTTTTCGTCTTTTTTATTTGGTTTAATGTGGCTGCGCATCGTCTTTTGTGAGTCATAGGTGGTTTGTGGATGGTTTGAGGTATTTCCACACGGGGTAATCCTACCTGAGACTAATGTGTAATGAAAGGGATTATGGGACGATGATGGGATGGTGTGCATATTTTTCTTTTAAATTTAGAAGGAGTCGACAATCTGGTCTAAATGATGACTATTTAGAAGAATGTTTGGAATTAATTATGCGATTATTGGTTGTGAAATTGGATGGAGTTCCTTCAGGTAGCCAGTTTAGACCTGTTATATTTTGAAATTAAAATAATTCTTTATTTAAGTTTTTCAATTGGAGTTAAGCTCTTGTCTAAACTCTCACAGTTGCAAGTAGCATCATCATTAATTTAAATTCATTCTCGAGAAAGTCAAAATCCAATTCAATCATCGGCATCGGCCAACTTTGACAGAACAAAACCACCCAGCAGGAATTGTGTCTATGAGCAAAGGCATCTTTGCATTAATTACTTGCACATGACCCCCAATGTACATTCCATTTTGCTAGGCATCGTCACACTAGACTGAAAGACCAAGGATGCACCATACTGTGCACCAAATGTTAAACGATCTAGAGAGGATCAGATGTGTGTGTGTGTAACTCCAAAGATCGCCCTCCTTCTAGCGCTACACTGCATGCCTTTCAGATATACCCCGACGATAATGATGATGATGAAGCTGAAATCTCCTGCTGTGTGAGTATTCCTTTTGGACGGTTCCACTGTTGACCACATGCGGCGAAATAAAAGACTAAGCGGAGAGTGAGAGAGGAAAGTATACGAGCAAGTTGTACTGGAAGATGGTGAAGAGCGCTTCTGTTGGATGTGTGATTTCCTTTCATTGTCAGGCTTGTTGAACACGAAGTAATAACCGTGTGGACATCATTGGATTGGTGTTTTGTTTTTTTTTGTTTTGTTTTCTTTTTGGATTTAGCTTACAGTGCTAACTGTTGCTAGTCGTCATGCACAGCAGGAGTTGGATGTGCTATACTTCCATAATTTGTACACGGTTGTGAAACAATAAATTTAATGGAAATTAAGCTGCGCTGCCGACAACAGGTGGTCTTGGAGATATTTTGCCATGCAAAAAATGTTAGTAGGGAATTCAGAGGCACATGGAAGGAAAGGTTGACTGACATGTGAGATTCAACCCTGGGACTACGTTCTTCTTACTTGAGTCCTTGCTTTATTATGATTCCTTTGAGTAGATTGAGGCCACATTGTTATGTTTTGTCCAGTGGGATCTCACAGCCCTGTACGCTTTCACTTATGTATATGTCTTCGTTTAGCGTAGAAGAGGAATGGAGTTTGAAGAATAGGGGGAAATCAGGTTCTGAGTTAGGTTAGGTTAGGTTAGGTGGCTGCCCCCGCTTAGGCAGGGACACACTTAGGCCAGAATGGCCCATTGTGATACCACAACGAAGTAAACCGGCTTACCGGCACCAGGGAACCAGAAAATGTGGCATAACTACAACAGAAGTGGGCAACCGTAGCGGTGTTAACCCTAAGATTTGAACCATTTCGTCCCAGAGATGAAGTTGCTTATCTTTTGGATGTCTAGTTCAGCAAGATAGCTAAGCTCATCATAGAAGTATTCCCCGAGGAAGTAAGTGGGTCGTGGTTTCCTCTTCCTCCTCGTCCCTACAGCTTCTGCAGAAATCGTTGGAGGGGACTCCCAATCTAAGTGCATGCCTCCCTATCAGGCAATGTCCGGTAAGGACTCCTACTAGTGAACCTAGATTTTTCCGATTAGTAGAAAAAAGGGCCAGATTTGTTTTGACAGGAGACAAGTGCTGATGTTGTTCCACCTGCGGTTTGCCAGTTTCTTGGCATCTCTGTCAAGGAGGAACTTGATCGATTCTATGGGCGCAGAGGGTCCCCCCAGGTTTTCGGGGAGAAGCCGTCCTGCACCTTCTTTTGCCAGCTCGTCCGCTCTGCAGTTGCCTGGAACGTCCCTGTGTCCTGGGACCCAGCACAGGCATTGCTTTACCATTGCTTTACCAACCTTGATCGTATTGTCGGCGATTCCAAGGCTTTAATAGCTGTCTGACTATCTATGTATAGTACAATAGCTCTACAATCTATCGCATTAATTGAAAGCCAAGCCGCAGCTTCGCAGACTGCCGCAATTTCCGCTTGAAACACACTACAGTGATCCGGCAGTCGCGTGGTGATGGCTAAGCCCGGTGTATTTGAGAAGACTCCAGCCCCCGTACCACCCGGTGTCTTGGATCCATCCGTAAATATTTCTAATGCGGAATCGTTTAAAACTGTACCAGATTCCCAAGAGCTTCTGCTAGGAAACCGAGTCTTGTACCTGACGTTGAAGTCAATATAGGGGCAACGTAGTCCGTTCTGATAGGAATAGTATTGTTGCCGTTAAGGATCCTAGAGTGGCCCATTGCTGTGCTAATCAGCTGGGAGGATTCCCTGAGCCTTAATGCTGCTTTGGCTGCCATCAGCTTCCCAAAGATGTCAACAGGAAGCAGATGGAGCATTACTTCCAGTGCAGCCGTGGGGGTAGTTCTTAAAGCACCCGTTATGCAGATGCATGATCCCCTTTGTACCTTTTCAAGCAGGCTGCTGTTAGTCTTTATGTCCAGTGCTGTCCACCAGGAAATTATTTTTCTTTTGTCACCTCATTTGTTAAGATTGGCTGGGTTTGAGAGCTGATGTCCATCTATGAGTATAAGTTACTTTCGACACAGCATCGGTGTAAGTCAGACTCTGACAGAAAGAGTGGTGCATGACAATATTTTTTGCAAGAGACCCTTGGCTGATCTTTTTGAACTTTTCAATGAAAAACTCTTCACGGTTTGCTGTACAAATCAAGTAAATTGGCAATGACGGGCGTACAAAAGGAATATCTATTAGCAGATCCAAAGATTTTTCCTCTGAGTCTAACCAAGTATGATTTGGTTGCTTTAGGACGCTTGCATTGATGGCGTATTAGGAAGAACTTGGCCTGATCTAAAAGACTGTGGTTGTCAATCTTCTCGCAGAAGACTATGCCAAGATGTACCTCAATTGTTCCCTGCACAGCACCAGGGTGATGTTGTCGATGTCGAGCCGAGTGAGTTTGGCTAAAATGAACTCTTTTCAGCTTCGATGTGGGGAAAACGAAATGTTTTGAGCGTTTAGGCAATAGAGAAGATTTGGTGCAGTTGATGGGATCCCTTTTCTTTTGGATAAATCTCGTCTCAAAATTTCGTGGCATTTAATGCTGGCGGCATAGAATCTGCCAGACAAATTCCAGTTCAATTTCAGTGTGGATATCCGACCAAAGTTTGCAAAGCCGAAATGCCCGAAGTACGTATGTACGTATTTAGAAACTTCCATGGGACATGAGAAGCCAACTGTTTCTGACATTTCCCATGAATAAGTGCTCACACCGAAATTGACATTTCCACTTGACACAAATTGTGTTCATAATTTTAGCAAAAGTTTGCAATAAACGACAGAACCGCCGGTTTGTTTGATCGTCGGCCAAAACAACTTAATAATTCTTTAAATTATGCTTATTTCTATATTTATGTCAGTGGAATAAAAACTCACAAGATCACAGAAGCTGCCATAATTAAATTAAGAACAGCGCCTGCTAAATACGATTCTTAAACGGCCTCCAAGCCATAAAAAGTTGTTCAAAGTTCAATATCCCATCTGGCATGTGTGTGCCTTAAAAATTAGACAACATTCGACAAAAAAAAAAAAAAACTTAAAACTAATTAAACAACTCACTGCCGATCGCTTCTGTATCAGTGATTATGCAAATGCCACCGAAATCTTAACAAACCAATTTTTCTTTTTATTGCCACCCCTCTGCATCTATCAACCTGAGTTCGGTTTTATTGAGCCCATTTGACTGGTTTAATTTTTAATTGTTATTTAATTCAAAGCCTACAATACAAGCACAGGGTTCTCAGAGACTTAGAGGCACACGAGACGACCGAACTGATGATGGTAACAAATTATTTCAGCGCGCGCATATTATTAATGATTCGATGATGAGATCAAAATTGAAATTCATAAGTTATAAAAGATTATGGTCCGAGCGGAGGCCCCCCCACCCGCCTCTAGACAGTGGCGGTATATCAATTCAATTCAACTCAACTCATCGGGCTTAACACTTAAGCCGCCATTGGTCGGAATGCTACACACATGGCTGAGCGTACAAAGGAAATGATGCGGATGACGGTGATGCCGGTCTGCCATTGATCGTTTCATGAGATTTTTACTTTTTTCTTGTCGAAACCTGTCGTCGTGCCGTCCTCTGCGTCTTCTGCTTCTTTTTTTTTAAGCCTTTTAATGCTAAATGATAATTTATTCAAATCCAAAAATTATACTTAGGTGAAAGAGAGAGAGACCCTCGTTTTGAACTATTTTTCGTGACTTAAAAACACTTTTTGACAACTTTTTGTTATATGTCACGAGGTAATGTGCAAATTGGTTTTTAGATTTTGATATTTGTCAAGTCTTTATCTTTTTATGGAGATTTTATGCGAAATTATTGGTGATACAAGTGCGGAGGATTGAATTGGCAAAAGGTGTTCGAGTTTTTGCAGTGTTTTCCTTTATTTGTTAATGGAATTCAGTGAATGGGCGGCAGGAGAGATAAGAAATTAGCTCGGACGGAAGTATCTGAAAGCTTTTAGACTGTTTTAATAAAATCGAGACGATAACAAGTTAATTGAGATGAAAGAAGTTTTTGATTTAGGTTTTATGGTGAACACTCAGGCGGCATTTAAGACATTTGAAAACAAATGACTTCATTTGCGTTGTTTTACTTTTCTTGTGTGACATTGCCGCCGACACTTGGTACATATCAAATGTCACAAAACTCACCTCAAAGTGTATACAAAACTCACCTCAAAGTTGTCTTTTCCTTTTCAACTGTTCTGGTCGACCTTAACCTTGATTTGCAACAGGTTTCTGCAGGCCGAATGCATTGGGCGCGTTCCATTTCCCAGATATCTAAAATTTCAGATAGACTAGAATATGGAACGCTAAAACTCCGCTGAAAAACAAAACAACAGCTGATTGACATTCATGCAAAAATTGCATTTTTACTTTCTGCTTTCCCATCGAATTTGCGTATGTTTTGTATTTGGTTGCATAATAATTAATTAATAGGGGCTTAAAGATGTTTTATGCAACTAAAATGTGCATATTTATTGGCAAATTTTCAAAATACAGCAATTAAATGAAATTGCAATTTGAAATAACAGCTGTTTATGACATTTTTCAGCTGACAGAGAAGTAAGACAAACATTTTTAGACTCACAATCCAGTCCCCGACATCAAAAAATTTGTCTTGTTTTTCTGTCACGTGACAGGCTCTCGTCCAATCAGAAAGCTCCGTTCATCTGAAATTTCAGATATCTGGGAAATGGAACGCGCCCATCGACTTGACCTGTAAAATCTCACAATCCAGTCCCCGACATAAAAAAATTTGTCTTGTTTTTCTGTCACGTGACAGGCTCTCGTCCAATCAGAAAGCTCCGTTCATCTGAAATTTCAGATAT
This sequence comes from Matsumyia berberina, assembly GCA_917880715.2. Lineage (NCBI taxonomy): Eukaryota > Metazoa > Arthropoda > Insecta > Diptera > Syrphidae > Matsumyia > Matsumyia berberina. The sequence goes on along the minus strand of OU862871.1, from coordinate 129,623,480 downwards.
CTGGGAAATGGAACGCGCCCATCGACTTGACCTGTAAAATCTTCAAAACTGTCAACTTCGACATATGGGAAACAGTCTGTTTGGAGAACTAGAAAAGCTTAAATCGAACATACCCGCTCCACTTTTTATAGAGTGCAGGCTTGATCGACAAAGGGCCAATCACTTAGAACCCATGGCTGGAACCAGAACCAGTAGACTCCCGTGAACCTACGGTTATTGACTGAGCACTTCTTTCATAACCTCGTCTAACTTTACCTAAGGCGCAACGTCAATTTACCGGTACCTGAACTGTCTTCCCAGCTTTGTATGCGTGATGATCCTACAACTTGCTTCTGCATCTTGCGACAAAAGGCGGCATATTGCATGCAAACTACATTCCCAACGACCAACCTTTCTGAAATTTTGGACAACAATCAGTTTCACAAGATCTGTATAAAGGCCCTATTGAAATGGTACCTTAGGCGGTGTGGAGCCTTTAAAGACACTTCCTGCTCCACTTCAGAACTTTGATCTGAATGTTTAGTATTTTTTCCCAACTCCTGGCTTGTTATCTGAGTTTAACCCTCGTCTATAACATTTAAGCACGTAACAGTGTATAAGGCCAATAAAATGGAATCTAGAATTCTATAGATTTCTCTCCAACATCTTACCCAAAGCCTAAGCTATTCGTTTTGCTGCTGTCCAACTTAATTTCTTGCGGAATTCACTTTTTACTTTCTCAAGACTCAATATAGTCTGCCTCGCTACACGCCTTGTTGATTGCGACAAAAAACATGTGCATAGGTACATCAAGTTCCATGGAATTGTCTTTAAATTCAGGGGTAGAAAAACCGAATCACTGTCTACGCTTCCAAACTGCGTTGGTTCCAATAAAAACTTTAAAGAATCCTTGACCAACAAAATGTATGATATTTCAAGCAAAACAATTCCTGTCCGTCTGCCTTTAAGATTTCATGTTACTTTTTGTCTAACTTCCCAGATGAACATCGTTCGCCGCCTCCTATTGTCCTTTACTTCCCTCGTTCTAAACAGCAAAAGATATTTTTTTTGCAATTTTTTCTCATTTTATTGGTGTTCCATTCTTTCATATTTCTTGTGGATCGCCGATGATGAACATCATTATCATCTTCACCATCCTCATTGTCGTCGTCGTCGTCATCTACCTTTCCATCAATCTGACAATGCATGGCAGGTCACAAACTGTGAAAAGGAACAAAAAGGAGCAGTTTATGTTGCGGTTTTTGTTTCCATTTCGGAGTCAGTTTTCTTGGAATGGGAGTATGTTTTTGTGGACGTTTTGCTTTTTTTTCATTCTGTTGGACATTCATTCCTGTCGACGGCCTATTATATCAAGAAAAAAAATTCACGCAAGACGATCTCAACAAAACATGAAAACCGCCCATCGTCGGTACCGTTCTTCTGTTCTTTCAACTCTTCTGTGCAATTATCATTGAATGTCAATTAATTTTGTTTTTGTCTTGTTTCTCTTTGCAGATCACTAAACTGATGCCAATCCTGGAGTCTGGTTGTTCCAATCGTGCTAGGTTCCTTTTGTGCTCCTCGCTGTTTCCTCTGTGTACACCGGATGTACCGAGACCTGTCACCGCTTGCAAGTCACTCTGTGAAACAGTAAAAGCAGAGTGTGCCGACCAAGTCCAACTAACACTCATTTGGCCAGAGTTTCTGAATTGTGAAACACTTCCGCAGCCAGAAAAACACGAGCTATGCATGCAGATTCCTGAAGAAGCAGCTGAAAAGCAACATTTACCCGAGAGACCACTACAACCACAGCAACAACATATCTTCTGGCCATGGTTACCGTGGAAAGTACCGCCTCATCATGCGTCGAAATCAGTATCCACATTGATCTGTCCACAGAACTTCACCGCTCTACAGACAGAATGCGCTCCGCAATGCAACAAAGATGCAATGTATACCACACAACAGAAAAAAATCGCCGAGGGACTCATACTGGCCCTGTCAGCTGTTTGTTTCATTCTCACACTGTTTTCCTTGGTCACATTCTGGGCTGAACCCACTCGCTTTGGATACCCTGAGAGGCCTGTGCTGTTCCTTTGCCTGTGCTACAATCTATACAGCGTTTGCTACTTGGAGAGGATTGTCTTCCACAACTCTACGAAGACGTTGGCTTCCGGCGCAGTACTCACCGATGAGATTGGAGGTCCATGCGCTCTCACTCCGCCCTGCTTGGCCTCGTACATAACCACGAGCTATCTAACGCTGTGCGCAGCAACTTGGTGGCTTATCTTCGCTCTTTGCTTCTACCTCTCGTCACACAACAAGTGGTCTAGTGAAGCACTAGAAAAGAAATCTGGACTATTCCACGTACTGGCATGGGTTCCTCCACTAGCTCCACCAATTGCTGCTCTTCTCTGCGACGCTGTAAAACCTCACGAACTAACTGGAATGTGTTCGGCACCAGGATTTGTTGAAATTCCCGCTCTCATCCTTCTCATCCTTGGCCTGTTCTTCACAGAACGAGCATCTCGCTCTCTGAAGACTCTTCAGGAACAAATTCAACCTACAATCGGCCTACAGAGATTTTCACAAATTCGCAAGCGATTCCTCATCTTCAGCCTGGTGTTCTTTTTCCCCACCATTCTGGCTGTGCTAGCTGCGTTTTTCGAACGATTCGACTTTAACGTTCCCGCTTGCGTCTCATCGGAATCCTGTCCAGCACCAGTGAAAGCATCCGCACTGCCAACACTCCTGCGGATATTCTTCCAACTTACCGGTGGAACCCTAACAGGCATGTGGGTATGGTCACGCAAGACCTGTGAATCATACCGCAACCGCATTATTGCGACACCAACACCCTCGACATCCATTAAGTCCGTGTCATCACTGCCAAAGAAAGCACTCTCCTCACCAACTGCTGGCCCCAATGGCAAATCATTTGGACCTCTCTACAGCGGAATCAACTTCCACAACGTACCCATGTACAATGGACAATCGAGAGTGTAGCCTTATGGGCAGTGTTTAGCTTTAAGCTTGCAGCTCGAATGGTTATAGAATTTTTGTTTCTGTAGGCGATAAGACTTTTACTTTTTGTTTTTGTAAATATGTAAAATTGTATCATTGTGGGCATTTTGTAAATGATATTTCCTCAAAGAAAAAAGAAATGAAACTCCTGTGCAAAGCTACCCGAGCCCATTGGATGAGCAACGACGGCAAGGAAGGGAGTAAAATAAACGAAATTGTGTTAATAGCTTTAAAATTATTTATTCCATTTGTATATAACGGTAGAGATACGTGTAACTAGCTATGTTATGTTAATTAAGTGTGACTGTATGGAAATGTATAGTGGAAAATGTAAGCGATTGCAGCGTTTACAGTTAAAGGAAATAAATTAAAAATTTATGTATTAAAAAACTGTTTTATTTGTTCATTGGACTTACTCAAGGGACCTGGGTCTTGGAAAACTGAAGAAGTCTTTTCGGTCAGCCAGGTGTTTGCGTAATAGTTTTGCGCGTCAAGCTAGTTAAGGGAGGATTAGCTTTACTGTGCTCTCAATTCCTGCTGGATTCGAAGACTCTGCTGGTTAGAGTGCTGCTGTTTATCTTTTTTTTTTTTTTTATAATCCACGCGCGGATCAAGGGAATATGAATACCCTTATAATGTTATACACACACCGCGAGCGAGGTACAGTGGTTTGAAACTCAGGTTTCGTTAAGTTTTTCATTGGCGTCCAAGGGTGGGTCCAGGCTAGCTGGGGACATTTGTGATGTTTTTTTTTTTTGTCATTGCTATATAATTTACAGGAATTTTTTCGAATCTCCTGATGTCATACTCAGTGATCGCTCAATCAACTCTTCAAGCCAAGACACTCTACTGCCAGTGTTATGCCTTCGCAGTAGAGTCGCCATCAGCTTTCACAGTTGATCGATTTTTATTTATTTAGGAAAATAAAATGTTTTTCCGACATCAGGAGTTGAGCCCGGACTTTCAGCGTGACAAGCGATGATGCTAACCACTGCACCATGGCCACCCCCGTTGGATTATGCTTCTTCTATCCCCAAAGTTTGCTTGGTATCCGTTGCTTCACTCACCGTTTAAAGAGACGCAAATCAAAATTGGAACACATAATTAGTTTTATTAAAGTCGCTACAGTTGCTCCGGATAACCTTTGAGCACTCAATTGCTATTCCATGCAAAGGAGCGGTGATTGGCAACATTTATTTTTCGTTTGATCTATATTGGTATCAATTATTAGAGTTTATAGCAGAGCTGAGGTACACAAGTAATTGACTATCATTAAGTTCCGCCTAGGTCGTCAAATATTAGCATGTACCGTCAAACAATTTTTTACTGAGTTTGCTTTGAAATTTATGAAAAACTACTCACAGGACATTGTACCTTTTGCGTAAGTATGTTACCTACGGTCCTCGGCATACGTCATCCCCGCCAGAAGAAGCCCAACTTCTGGTATCCAAATCTCCAAGCTACAAACTCCAAATAAAGAATACGACCCTGCTTCTAGGCTGTGATGCCAATGCCTGACAATCTTTATGGGGAAGCCCCGGAATCAACGAACGAGATATATCTTTTATCTCCTGCCTATTCACTGAAACCAATTGGAGCTTCTAATGAAACGTAGGAGGCTACTAAATTCGATCTTTATTAGGTTGCCTAAGTTGGTATAGAAGAAGACGCCTAAGTGGAGTTTTCTTTTGCGGGAGAGAGCTGGACAGGTGCAAAGAAGATGGAGAATTTGTTGCATGCTTGCAATGCTTGCAATAATGTCCAGTAATGACACCTAATTATAGCGCGATCTATTAAGATAAATCAAATAGTTAGAGCGTTTCAGATCCAGCTTCGGTCAAATCTGTTTTATCGCTAGACATATTATACCACTTGTCCCCCTAAGATTTGTTCTTTCGATAGCATCTAGCTTTAGTTTAAGTTTACAAGTAGCGATAGGTATACCTAAGGTGCCCTTATCTGGCTCAATAGGTAAGATATCTGGCGAGCTCATCAGCCTTAAAGTTCCATGGAATGTCGCTATGCCCTGGCACCCAACAAAGGTGAATATTAAACTGCTTCGCCATCTTTATAAGAGACGATCGGCAGTCTAGGGCTATTATTAAGTTTAAAGCGACTGATTCCAAGGACTTCAGTGCCGCATGGCTGTCGAAAAGATGCAGATATCCGTGGCTGATATCACGACTTCTCTGATTTGATTTACTAATGACTCCTAGATTCAGTGTGTGCAATGTGGGTAATACTTTGGCCGTCATGTTTCCGAGGAAGGAAACCTTTCACGGGTGGGGTATTACACTTACATTACACTTACACCCAATTACATATTCTAACTTTAGAGTAGATAGTTGAAGTTTTTCGCAGACCACAGGAGGGCATTTTTCCGCGTGAGTCTCATGGTGGTAAGCCCTGCCCACTTTAGAAACTCCAAAAGAACGGATTGGAAGAAATTCAGACAGATCATAGACTCCAAACATAGTAGTATACTATCTTGGTTAAAGGTGATTTATCGTTGCTCTTTTCGACTTAAATATATCCCTTCGACTAGAAAAGTTCAAGACATTTTCATTCCAAAGTTCGGAAAGTGATTTCATGAATCAGCAAAGGATTTCAAACCAGTTAGCCTGGCATCCATCGTATTTAAAACCTTTGAGCGTACCCTGAATATGCATGTCCAGAAAACTCTCAAAGGATCTCCATTATGAAAGTGCCAACACTCCTAACTCAAAGGTAAGTCTACGCACGTAGGTCGTGCAGACAGTTGAGAGGTCTATCTACGATAAACAATATATGATAGGTACTGAATCAATTCAAGAAGCTCTATTACTCCCAAAAAAAAAAAAAAGATTGCAATGTATAACACAATCACACTTAGTGAATCTGGGCGTTATCAAGCCAAACCCTTCGGTTACAGAATCATCCTTGACCTGCTACCAAAAGAATTGGCGACTTCCCAGACTTCTACTTTAAATTTCATCAAAAGTTTCACTGTAGGTTTCCCTCCAGAGCTGAATGTGAAAAAGGAGTACTCGATAGTTACGACACAGCCATTTAAAAGTGGACTATGTAGTCGGCGTTGGAATCCTTCAACTTATTTAGGCCCTATCGCCTTTCTAACTATTCCAGAAACAAACGCGAAAACCAACTGGGTAAGCCCTTGACAGCTTACCCGTTGAACACATTTACCCTTCCTATCGCTGGCCAACCTTAAATAGGGCAAAACAAACAACTACATAATATCCATAGCGATGGGATCCTTACCTTCATCTTCATATTCATCTTGCTTATATAATGCTAATGGAGTTTGCAGTTAAACTCTTTATTCCATTCGCCATTTTTCTCTCTCAGTTTTCCGATTTTTTACTAACCGTCTAGCAGTCGGTGGACAAAAATTTAGATTAGGCTTGGCAGGAAGAAGCTATCCTTAATGAATACAGAATACTATGTCGTTTCCATAGAATGTTATCTGATCATTACTCAGATACAAGGAAACAAATTAATGACATCTCAACAGAACTAACATGGCTTATGTGGTCTTGAAGATTTAGAAACCAGCAGCGAATCCCTCTTTACTTACCCTGATATCCTCGGCAATCTATGGAATGATTCCCACAATAAATACATCAACTCATCCTAAGACGGCGTCCGCATAAACCCTGGATGCAAATCTTCCACTTTGGTTAATTTCTAAAACTAAACAAAATAATTTTCTAAACCTATGCCACCAAGTTTCGCACAACCGTTTGTAAAATGTTCTTCTTCATTCGTCCATCTACAACCTCTGTTACATGTTACCACCATTCAAACAGAGGTGTCACCACTAACCACCCCTGGCCAACAGTGCTACCAATTCCATCCCAAACCATTCATACAAAAAATTCTCTTGTCATTTTTCACTTCACACCGAAAAGAAACAAAAGGTACGGTGAGAGCGCAATTCACGTTTTCATAAAAACGAAAAATTCATTTAATTTTCATTTGTTTCCCAAACGGTTTTCTATTAATTCCCGTGCACCATTGTCAGCCACAAAGGTTAGTCGTTTTAATGTATCGAAAATCGCAATTCAATTGCGACAAATTGATTGAAATCTCAAGGTTTCTCAGTAGTGCAGTCCCCCTGCAGACGTGTGTGAACTTAACCTCATTATGTTACAAAGTTTTCTCCACTTTTTTTTTCGTTCTTTTATAATTTTCCAATGAAAAAAAGGGACAAACTGCAAAAGCCCCTACGTAAATTTTGCTGATTAATTGATTAGTTCGATAGTAACTTGTGTAGTGGCCCCCGTTGGCCATTCGTTTGGTGTGAACATTTCTTTGTTTGGTAACCAATTCGACGTCGTATTCATTGTTTTTCGTATTTTTTTTCCGTTCTCAGTTGAAACTAAATGTAATCCGATTGATAAGGTCGCTGCTGAATATACAACGGAGTTATTGCATTTGAAATGTGGAAGAAAAAGCGACAGTCTGATCCGCACGGCGATGGGTCTTCGACCGAATCGTGTGACGATAAGGCAGCGAATGGTGCTGGCGCTGGCTCGTCGCAAGAATGTCCCCATGTGAAGAAGTCCGTGGATCCGACCAGGCTTCGAAAGATCCTCAAGGGCAGTGGGATTGTGTTGAATGGGTGCTCGGAATGCAATAAACATCCGTCTCCTGCGGAGCAGGGTGCAGAAGAGATGTTCGAATACGACCGGACCTTGTGGCTTTGCTTGAAGTGCGGGTCACAGCTATGTGGAAGGTCAAAGAACAAGCATGCATTGAAGCACTATATGGTAAGTTGATTTGAGTGTGTTACATAAGAGGTAATCGGTAGAGAATCTTATTTCTGATTTTGCTTTGTAGACGCCGCGGTCCGATTGCCACGCACTGGCCATGAACACGACAACCTTAGAGGTTTGGTGTTACTCATGCGACGACGAAGTTAGTCCGACGTTGCGCAAAAATCTCCAAGAATGTGTTGAGCTAGTGAAGAAACTCCTGCAAAAGCCGCCAGCTGCCGCTCCTATTCCGTTGCCCAACAGCGAAACCACACTCGATGATGTTGAGGAGAAGATCCTGGCAACATTCGCATCCATCCGACCACTGTTGAGCGAGCAAGGGCCCGAGAATAGTAACACGATTATGTATGGACCTGTACCGCCACCACCGCCGCCAATTCCCGGAATGGCAAAACGAGTTCAGCCCGATCTCTCTACTTATCTTCCATCAGGAACCCAGCAGCAGCAACGACAGCAACAGCAGCAGCAGCCACAACCATCGCAACCACAGTCACAGCAAGTTTTGGAATTACCTCGAGTGCGGGGACTGACTAATTTAGGGAACACGTGCTTCTTTAATGCTGTCATGCAATGCTTGGCACAAACGCCTTTCCTTCTAGATGTGCTGAAGGAATCATCGGAGTCGGGCGAGGAGTAAGCATTGTCATTCCCAATAGAACAATGAGTGCTCAATGAAATCACTTCTTTCAGATTTATCCTTCCTGGTGGAACGTTCAAATTTAAGAACGACAAGGATGTTGAACTGCCGCCCATAAAGGGCACTCTGAATTCGTGGGGTGGCTTGACCAATGCCTTGGCTCAAGCACTTGAGGAATTGCAATCTGGAGGTAAGATAACGAAAATGAAAATATTCGACAAACAATTAAGGTGCGCACATGAGTGGCGTTTGTATCGTTATCGGTAGAGATAAACAACTCGTTGCACTGCGTTTGGTATTCGCGGGAAATATTTTGGGACTCAGTTGAGTAAGAGTTTGCGTACTGAAGGGGGCCTAACCCAGTTGGTCGGAGTTTTGAAATTCGGTGATTTGTACATACTACTCTCCAACACATTCTGTGAAAGATACACAAACCCTATAAGAATGTTTGTCCAATAGACCTCTTAGCCAGAATCATCAACAAACTCTGGATGTATGTCACAGCATCGTTCGAGAGACTCAAGACCGCATCGGACTAGCAACTAAGAGAAGTACAGACTCACCAACAAGATTCTAACAGGATCTGGATGTGGATGGATGGAAGTATGCTATTTTCTGTCGCCAGACGTTGGATATAGAACGTCATCAGCACCTACGGGCTATTTCGAATTTAAGAGCACGTGTTATCTTTTTGCATCTCATTCTCGGCAAGCCTGCTTACCTTTCAAACAGTTTACATCCGGTTTGCTTTGAACAAGTCTGTTTTTTGGCGGCTTCGGTGAATGAGTGTCATGGTGTACATATATTGTCACTTCCATAATACCTTTGAGATGGCTATTGTCATATGAGAAGCCAAAGCTCATCTAACAAGTCTTCGGAAGACATCTGTGTAGTACTCTTGCACGTTTATTGACAAACACGCTACGCATTACACCACAGTAACGATTCTAAAAGAGTTATCTTGGCACGCCTCTTGCTACGAGAATCAGCTGAACTTTTGCAGATCAGCTCTTCGTGTCAAGTAACCAGACTGTCGATTATTGAAACTCATTATTGGTGTTTACAGAATTTACAATTTATGAAGTGGAGATGGTAAGCTGTCGCGCAGTATTTACCGCCAATTACTTCAGCACCTAAATATTCCATGACAACAACTAAGTGCACAGAAGCACCAATGTCAACACGTTCGTCGTCATTGCCCTTACGTACCAGAGGTGTTTGTTGTTTTTCTGTTATGTAATAGCTGCAGCGTTGTGCTAGAATCTCATATAATCGACGTTGGCTTTTCATAAAATCTACATAGTGTTTCCATCGCGACACCCTTTAGCCTTTTGCCTTGATACGCCTTTCTCTTGGCTATATTTCTGCTTTATGGACTTTGTTTATGTGTCTTATCAGTTACAGCTCGTATTATTAAATTGGCGCCCCGGGTTATTGACACACTAGTGAGTTTTTGCCGATGAGTTGTGATGCGAGCATTTTCAAGCGTGCATCGACGTCAAACGTTAATTCTCTTGAGGTCAAGGTGGAACTCGCAATTATATGTGGCTTAAGGTCGTTCGTTGTGTGGTGTCGTGTGTAATATACGTATGAGAAGAATCTGTTTTGCACTCAGTCGGTGCCGACAAGGTGCGTTTCAAGTGTTTCTTTACAGGGGACTACTGGTTTCCTCTTATAATGTAGAATATTGGTGGTTTTTCTTGTATGGTACACGCTACGGGTTTTGAGGTCGAAGAGAGGGATGAGGGTTACTTAGAAGTGTATCCAGTAATAATCGTCTGCAGAGTAGCATTCAGAAAGCAACGATCCATTTCGTTCGGCAGAGCAGTTTACCGTCAAGATTCGTTTCGACACAACAGTTGCTCAATCATTAACAACGACGTCTAGTCTCTGGATTTCTTTATTTGAATTTCAAGGCATGGGTGTGCTTAAGGTATATTTTCGGCGTTTTATCGTTCCCATTGTTTCACCTCAATAATGCGGTCACAGCGATTGAAACCTGGTCTTAGTTATGTTCTGGGCCTTGGTACTTATAGTTCATCGCCTTGATTAAGTTAAGAAAAAACCACGCACCTCCGCAAGATCTAAAATTTTTGACAATGTGATTTCCCAAACGAGAATGCTGATTCCTAACACATGATTCCATCGAGCTGTCGAATGCTGCTCGCATTCGCGACCAATACTCTCTAGTATCTGGTTTCCGTTTCCTTTTAAGATGCCGCTACAGTACGTGGTGGACAACCAAGAAGGGTCTCCAACCAACTCGATCTTTAGCCAACTGCTTCCAGTTTCACACGCCAAATTGGTTGGGGTCGTCTTCCACTTGCGTGCGTCACCTGAGTCGCAGTCTTCCTCTACTGCGTCTTCCCTCGGGTGTGGATTTGAAGATTTTCCAGGCCGGAGCATTGGTGTCTATTCGCTCTACATGACCCAGCCAGCTCAGTCGTTGGACCTTCATTCTTCTGACTAAGGCGATGTCGCTGTACAGCTCATACAGTTCTTCGTTGTATCTCCTCCTCCACTCACTGTCTATGCAGACGGGACCGAAAATCACCCGAAGAATTTTCCTCTAGAAACAGCCAAGAGCAAGCTCATCAGCTTTTGACAGAGTCCAGGTCTCTGCGCCGTACAGCAGAACTGGGAAGATTAGGGTCTTATAAAGGGTCACTTTGGTTGTTCGAGAGAGGGCTTTGCTACTCAATTGCCTTGGCCCAAAGAAACAGCAATTGGCAAGAGTTATTCTTCGGTTGATTTTAGCGCTGGTTTTGTTGTCGAATACCATGTGCAAAGCAATAATCACGTATTTTCTTCCAACAGGTGGCGTTTTTACCCCCAGCAAATTGTTTGATAAGCTCTGCGCCAAATGTCCACAATTCTGTGGCGGAGATCAGCATGATTCTCATGAGCTGTTACGACATTTACTCGAGAGCGTCAGGTAAGAATTGTTTTTTCCTTCAATTATCCTTCTACAAATTATGCTGTTGTGATTGTTTTTAGATCTGAAGACCTTAAACGCTACCAAAAAGTTATTCTCCAAAATCTCGGCTTAATCGATCAAGACATCAACACCGTAAGCGAGGAGATGCGGAAGAAATGTAAAATCTATGGGCAACAAGCTGGTGATAGAATTCTTCGTCCTGAACAAGTGTTTCGTGGGTTTTTAGTGTCGACTCTCCGGTGCCAGGATTGTTTTCACACGTCGTCTAGACATGAGAATTTCCTTGATATGTCGCTGCCTGTTAGTGTGGAAAAACCGCAGCCACCAATGCGACGCAAGAACAGCCCAGAAAATGTGCCGGCATGTCCTTCGAAGCATCAGCAGAAGAAAGAGAAGGAAAAGGAGCGTAAAGCGAAGCGAGCACAGAAGCATCATCAAAAGAAGCTGAGCTTTACGCAGTCAATGGAAACTGATTCGTCCACATCAGAGCAATCCGATGCTGATGTCGAGGATAATCTTATTGACGATGCTGCTGGGGCAGCTTCAAAGGGAGCGGCAGCAGCTGCATCGACCAATGAAGTTGCAACTTGCGATCCGAACGGGAATAGTAGCGAGTTGCCAAGCCCCTTGGTACCGGAGAAACGAGGTGATTCCCCAGAGAATCCCAACAAAGACTCTCTCGATGATGATGAAAATGGTGAGTGTGAGGAAGTATATCGTCCAATCTGATTTGTTTGGTTTCTTCCAGATTCAGGTATCGCCACAAGTCCGGCCAATGCGAGTGGAACCGTCAAGGGACGGTTTAATGATCGGGCTCGTGGCGCTCCTGGCATCGTGCCAACCTCTGACTCCAATGGCAGCGATAAAGCCACCACGCTTACTACCAACAACAAGGTTTTGGAAGTGGGCCTCAGTGAGAAGGGCGCTAATCTGGTGCGCCAGCTATCGCTCACAAATGACACAGCAGCAATGGCCGTTAAGGGTGGGAACAACGATTCGCTCTCCAACGAAATGGAAAAGCTCCATCTTACCTCAGAAGCACCATCAATAGATACAGCAACATCTAATGTATCCGCAACAAAGCGAGCAAAGACGAAACGCGTCCGCACCCAAAGTTACTCCGACTGGAGCACAACGATTGCGCCGCGCTACCAATGCGAAGACGGTGAATGCTCAGTGCAATCGTGCCTAAACAACTTTACAGCTGTCGAATTAATGACGGGCAACAACAAGGTCGGCTGTGACAACTGTACAAAGCGGGTGAACGGGGAAGGTGGAAAAACAGTCTACACGAATGCGACAAAGCAATTTCTGATCTCCAGTCCGCCGGCGGTGCTGATCTTGCATCTGAAGCGGTTCCAAATCGGCCAGCGTTGCATTTTCCGCAAATTAACGTGGCCCGTGTCCTTCCCCATGGTGTTGGACATTGCACCGTTCTGCGGTTCGAAAGTGAAGAACTTGCCAAATATCGATAGGAAACAGAAGAAGCTTTTGTACGCGTTGTACGGCATTGTGGAGCACTCCGGCGGCATGTACGGAGGTCACTACACCGCTTACGTCAAAGTACGCCCTCTATTACAGCCTGACGAAAAGCGATGGAAGTTCATCCCCCAGGGCAGCAAGGCGGAATTGGACCAAGCCGACGAGCAGCGTGAAAAACTCGAAGAGTTATTGGCCAAGGAGAAAGCTCGTGATCTCCGCATGAAAGCCAACGACAGCGATGATTTCTCCACTAGCTGCAGCTCCTCCGAGCCAGAATTAGAGAACGAAGAGCCAGAGCCCTCGCCGGTTGAAGAGCCAAACATCACACCGCCGCCCGGCAAATGGTACTACGTCTCAGACAGCCGAGTCCAGGAGGTTACCGAAGACACCGTGCTCAAGGCACAAGCGTATCTACTGTTCTACGAACGGATATACTAGGAAATCATCCGATGGGCCACTCCCTGCTTAAAACATTTACTCAGTCCTAGCCGAAGAGCATTTTTTTTTTACTAATCTTTCTAATTGGTTCTTTTCCCCTGACGTGTTTATTGTTATAATTTAATCCGGCCTCCTCCTGCTCCTCTCTCTACCCCTTCCCAGCGAAGCCTCCACCGTCCCCGCCGCCACTCAATCCCCGCCACTTTCCTTTTATATTTTTGTGTTACGTTTTAAGCTGAATTTTTAATTTTAGATATTTTCATTTTATTGCATTTCTCCTATAGTAAGAATTTTGACGCGCGAATAGTTCTCGGATTTTATTACAATTATACATTAAAAAAAAAAACAAGATTTCCTGTCACTGAAAAATGAAACTAGAAAAGAAGAAACTTATATACATACGAAGCAGATTGAAGATATTGTCTCTACAATGTGTATAAATTATTAATTTTATGAAAATATAAAAAACAAGAATGAAAAAGTTGTGGGTGATTCTTTGGATGTTCAGCTTCTATTAACAGCTTTACAGGTGTCCCACCTCGTAGACCAACACCAATACCGGAGTAAAACCGACTAGTACGCTTCAATAAGTATAGCAGAACCCTTGATCTTTTGTTACAAAGCAAGGACATGATTGTAAGACGTCTTGGAAATGACTGGGGCCAAGATCTGTAAATGGCACTGCTGTAGACGACGATGTATAATCGATTGCAACATATTCAGGACTTAAGTACCTCTTAGGCTAACGACTCTTTGAGGGTCAGAGCCTGAACTGTGTCCTTTCATCATTCCCCTACACCCCTCAGGGGAGGCCAAACTTTATTGTGTCCGCGATCACTTGATTCTTAAATGAAAGGTTCAGTCTCCCTATTCTTCGCAAAAGAGGTGGTTGAGATTAGAAGACTCTTGCCTAGAGCGTAGTCGTCCATTTGCTCTATGTGGCCGAGCTAGTGTAGTAGAGGATGTATGCCTTACGGACTATATTCACATATTCCTACAGCTCGTAGTTAAATCTTCTCCTGTATTCACTCTCCTCGCAGACAGGACCAAATATCCGACGTAACATTTTTCTTTCGAAGAAACCCAAGATGTGTTCGACTGTCTTGCTTATCGTCCAGCATGCCCGCCAAGATCAGCGTTCTTTAAAGCACGAGTTTGGCCCTTCGTGGTAGGAGTTTAACTACTAAGGCAACAAGTCTCTTTCATCACGTAAATGAGCGAGTTATGAAAATCTGCATCAAGCTGAGTTTCATAACATCAGCCCCGATTGGGTCTCACAGAGGAAAAAGACAAGGTATCCAAAGATAATTTCTACGACTTCCTCGCAAAGACCTGTGAGGAATCCTCAAAAAATGACGTTAAGATCATCTTTGATGGGATTTCAGCCCCAATATCTGAGAGAAGCACATTTTTTATAGAGCTCTTTAATGTCATAGCCTGCATGACCAGAACGGTCCTCCGGAAACGAAACGAAACTTTTACTTCTCAATATTCAGACGATAACTTAGAAGTTACCTAAATTAATCACATTGCGCTCGACGAAAGGTACTCCACCTTTATATTGGCTACTCGAAGACTCCGATGAGCAAACATCAACTCGGACCATTATCTTGTTCCAGCATAGATACGAATGACAATATCCAGTTATGTCAAGACCACAGCCGAATACAAAAGCCTCTGGTGATCGAAATTCTTCAGCAGCCTTAACATGCGCAGAAGATCAGTCGCAGTATTGTCCGCAAGTTATCAGGAATGCCGTGACTGACGTGCCAAATTCCACCTCTTCACAAAAGTTTTTCGGATGAGTCCAAATAAAAATAAATAGCTGGCGCGTTAGTGTTATAGTTGTCGCACTATATACCTACGATATATTGCCGACTCTGAACGGCGAATTGAGAAGCTCTTTTATGACAGATTATGCTCCCGGAGGCTTGTCATTCCCCGACGAGAGGTGGTGCCGCGAAAATGTTCGGTGGATGTGGCTGGGACTTTAACCCACGCCGCTCGGTCAGCTGTCCAATGCACTAACCACTAAGCCATGGCGACAACCATGAGACCATGAGCGGATGAAAACTAGCACTTCGAATGCACCCTAAGAGCAGGTAGAGCAAGACCGCTACTCATACGGCGCGCAAGTGAAAAAGAAAAACACAATCCACTTGGCATGCGAGACTGAAGACAGCTATGTAACGAATAAACTGTCCGGAGACCCAGGTCCACCGAGGACTGTCTCAGCTCAGAACAATTGAGTGGACGCATTGGCATTGAGCATTACGAAGGCTTCCTTCCCATTTCGATTGGCTCATCTATTTCCAAAACCAGCCCATTCTAGTCGTCTTTAAGGAATTTAGAGTTAAACCGATGAAGATAGTGCTCCAATCTGTTTCCGGCCATGCGTGGACTTGGGGTGTAACCCATGGACCGAATCACTGCAATCGATAACGAGTGAGTAAGCCGTATTCGTGATTGAGTGATCAGTTAACCTCCTTGGGAGCGGTAATGCCAAATCTCCACATTTCAATGACGAGTTACTCGTTAAAGAGAAAGCTTCCTTCATTCGGTTGAACCCAGCCGTTCCTTGATCTGAATTTCTTAAGCTACTGCAAGGCTTAAGGCTTACATATATTGTCATACATAACATATACAAAGCCAGTGTGTCGGCATGGTAATTGTCAAGGATTGTGTGGCACTTCAATCCAACAGATGCCACAGACCAAAATCTGGTAGACCGTCGCTTAGGAGACTCGATGCCCACACGCGGCTTCTGCATGTCTTGTAAAAATGTTCAGGAACACGTCCTTTATCTGTCATTGATGTACGTGCTGTTCAGTAAGTGATAATATGAGTTCCACAACCGATACCATTATTTCTGACAATTTTCAAATGGCTTCCATCTACACCACTCTTAATCATAGAAAAGCAATAAATACCCAAATATCCAAGGACACATCACAACCAATGAATCCTTTATTTTGCCTTTGAATTTCGCTCCCAAAAAAAAAAAATAAAAACATTCACACTTGTCACTGCAGATGGTACTGGTTTCCATGTGAAGCGTGGTGTCCTCCACATCGGAAGACATCCCCAACTGGCCTCCGCCCTGTACCTCCCGGAAAAGAAAAACATCGAATTTGAATTTAGAATATTTCCAAAAATATTTTAGAATAAACAAAGCCCGGTGGCCGGGCCGAATCCGGCGAATGTAAATATTCAATCGAATGCCGTTTGGGGAAAAATTATTTGCATGACACGCCTGAACGACGATAAAAGCGGTGAGACTATAGGGAGCTTCAAATAAAAAATATTTATCCGAAAAGGCCCAAAAAAAAAAAAAGATAAATACACCTACATTCTTTTTTTTTTTTAATTTTATTATTTTATATTTATTCATTTAGGGTTGAACTTATTTTTTTTCGAATTTTTTTCGGGATGATTTATGCACATTCGTTGCTTTGGACTCGGGTTAGGTGGCACTATGGCCAGTGCCCACGGACAAAGGGTGATGATTTTTGAAATGGTTTCATTTTTGAATTGCATATTTTATTTAGATACTTGTTGAGATATGCGTTATATTTATTTGACAGGCGGCAATTAAGGCAAATAAAACTAAATGAATTGCTCACCAAAACTGTTGAAACTATGAATTCTTGTTGAAAAAAAATAAATAAAATAATAACAAACCGAGGCCGCATGCAAATTGAGTAGAATTTGGATGATTTTGTATCCAGTGGGTCAAAGGTATTATTTTATTCAGTGTTTCGGAAGGCAAAACAAAATTTTAAATTCATTTTCGTGGCAGTTCAACTGGAAGCCATCAACAAACAATGCAATGAAATACAGTTACAGGACATCAAATATGGCTTTAACTCTATGAGTAACAATCTTCAGTAAGGAACTTTGAAAACCTAGAAGTGATTCGTCAAAGATCTACTGTGATAAAATTGAAAGATTCCTTGCGACAAATGAAACAGACCAATGTGCCTTTTTCGATATTCATAGGATTTTCGACAGAACTTCCTATGATGCTATCAATAAGGGCATGACCAGGAAATGATCGCATCCCTGATCATAGACTGGATTCTTTCCATGCTTCAAAGCAAAAAAATTAAGCTTAAGTGCAGAGGATCCCTGAAATCTTGTGGATGCCCGCAGTGAGTGTGCTCTTACCCCTTTTCTGGAACTACTTTCCAAATCTGGCTACAGAGTACAAGGATATACACTGCAGATATAAGCGTTCTGGGTATATTTGAAGACGCAAGGTGAAGACGGAGGACCAAGAGTCTGACTTCGACATCTAACGTGGAATTCAATAAGACCAGCGGAAACTTGGAAACCTAACGGATTATTGAGGTTTAGCAAGACCCATACTTTGGCTTCTGGTTGACCACTGGACTCGCACAATAAATTTTACAGGTGTCAGTGCATCTGGGTCTCAGCATCGTTATCGTAGTAGTATCCCAATCAACTTCTTACAAAACTTCCCCAACAGTACTTTCAACGGAATTACAAATGACCCAACTGGAACTTGAGGAAAGAGCGATATCTCAGTCTTGAAAACTCACTTGGACAGATCACTCACCTTCGTCACTTTGGACAGTTCACTCACATACGAGCATCCAACAAATGTAGTGGGAAAACTCAAAACTTGCAACAACATAAAATAAGTCGATCAACCTGGGGTTTAAGTGCATAAAGCTGCATACTAGAGTGCTTGGACTAGTATACCATAGGGCAGAATACTGCGCTTTAGTGTGACTGAACAGTGCCCATGAGTACAAGGTGGTCGTCGAGCTCAACAGCACCATGGGATCAGCGCCGTAAGATCAACACCAGTATGAGGGCTTCTTGTGTTGAGTAGCAAGGGATCTCCGCCCAACCTCCAGTAAAAAGATGTGTCTGAAGATCGTAGATAAGATGTGTTCTACAGTAAAAACCTTGAGGCATATCCACGGAAAAAACTTGCATTAGCCTAGCAAGAGAAAGAAGCAAGCTGGACTCCCACCATCTTAGACAAATGAAAAGCCCATCAGCCACTCGTTAGGAACCTCCTACAGATTACTAGAATGATCCGGGCCGGTCGGTAGGTAGTATCGCGTCCGAGGAATGGAGAAAGGTGGAGATAAAATTCGCTTCCACCCTTCTCTAAGTCCTGAGCGATTGCGCCGGTTCTACATCCACATGAAGGACACGTCAAGCAGATTCTTTATCGAGACCAAAGGTCAAAAGACCTCTACAAGATCACAGATCGCTGTTTCCAAATTAGGAGAAGGGTTTCTGTCTGGAACCTCCTCAATCATTTTTGAGAAATGCGTTAAACATCGTGGCCACTTCATCTGCTTTTCGTCGATTTCGAAAAAGCCTTCGACAGAATTGACAGCATCCTTATTTGGTTGTGCATAGAAGACCCAACAACTAGTTCAGCGTTTGAAATGTTGCTCAAGATTTGACGCAGCAGTGGAATTAGCTCAAGCAGCGAGTTATGTGTGACTGATTCACTTGAATGCTGATCCCGTGTTGACCGACGAAGTATTTTAAAAAAATGTCTGTCCTCATCAACCTTTCTACAAACTTCAATGGAAGAACCAGTCAAAAGCCAATTGACACTATAATGCGACGGTAAAAGTTGAAGTGAATTGGTCATACCTCCTCAGTTAATTACGCACTAAAATGGAACCTGCTAATCCAGGAAGACAAAAGAGTGGAGGTCGAATCCTTTTACCGGAGCTCACAGAAGAAGGGAGAAGGAATCAAGACAACTGATAAAGATTTGGGTTGAGTTGAGGTACATCGCTAAAACACAATACTCGTCCCCTTAGAGGACTGCCTGTCAGTCAGCATTCAACAAATTCCGTGACTTTAAGCATTTCCAATTCAACAAAAAATATTCCTAACGATGCTCGTCCAAATTTCCCAACCATTTCGCGTGGGATTTCATTGAAAATTGATCCCCACCAATCGTTCATCTGTCACAATCCATAATTGAAAAACTAACGTCTTATCGAAAACATTTTCACTTACCCGCTTATTGCTTTCGCAAACATCTTCCTAATAGAGACGTGAATATGCGCCACGTAAGAAAGCCAGCAGTTGGCACTGGAACAACCACCGAAGAGAGTGGATTGAAATATCATCTTTCGTCCTTGATAGTAATAGCAAAGTGACAACGACAATGACTACGACGACGATGACGATGACAAGACATATCATCGATGTAAGGAGCAGTCAACATTATCTGCTGCTCTTCATGTGAGCTCTTCTTCTTCTCGATGAAAATATAAAAAAAAAAAAAAAAACTTTTCGCTACTCCAGTGGAATTTACATATTCCACTTCAACTTGGTGGATCATTCGCGCTCGCGGTCTGATGGAGCATCAAAAGGATGCATCGTATCGTTGCCTTTCCCCCAAAAGGGAAAGCCGTCGTTATGCATGTTGCAGAGCACACTTCACCTTCACACTGTGTCCTCTATGACACACAAGGATGTGCTAGAGAAAGAGAATCCTGCATTTTCCTTTTTGCGAAAATGTCACTTTACTTTGTGTTTCGGGATGAGATGGCTGGAAATTATTTATTTACGAAGAATGTTGTTGCCATGCACTTATTGGTGTGTGGGGGCAATTGAAGCAAAGTAGCGGTGGTACCGACCGAGTGAAAGGCTTTGAGTTTGATGGAACATTTTTTGGACAAACTTTCACTTAGACTGGCAGTTGTTGGTAGTTTTTCAGGCATGCAGTTGCAAAGTTAAAGTTGTCCCTGTTCAAAGGAATATGGAGTGTTTTTTGCGCCATAAATCGCGAAATCGGGAAAGCAGACATCAACTACAGGTGAGTGAT
Organism: Matsumyia berberina; assembly: GCA_917880715.2. Lineage (NCBI taxonomy): Eukaryota > Metazoa > Arthropoda > Insecta > Diptera > Syrphidae > Matsumyia > Matsumyia berberina. The sequence continues at coordinate 129,603,375 of OU862871.1, read as the reverse complement.
GTTTTTTCAAAACCTAAATGAATTCAGGGATTTTGAAGAATGTTGATTGGCAGGAGGAAAAGAGCCAAGAGGGAATAAAATTTGCATATGCGTGTCAAGGCAATCAAGCTGTATCCTCGGGCGGCTTTAGCGGTGATCCTTGACCTAATGGATGTTGAGGGAGCTGCTATAGGAACAATCACCGGAATCGCAATGGATTGAGTAATGAAAGGGTAATAAATCGGAGTTTGGGACTGAGACTACCTATCTTTTTCGTATGCAGACATACTAAATACCCTATGCAAGATCGACCTGATTATCCTTCCTTTTCAGGCTCAATTAAAATGAAAATGTCGACAGAATCGCAAAAGAAGGTCCAACTAAGTATAAATGTATTTCTGTAGAACGGACAACACATTATTCAGGAAGAGCTATCTTAAACGAAACCAGAAGACATAAGTTCAGAAAGACATAGCCAAAAATACATGTAAATTTGACCGAACTTTTTTAGAGCTTTTTTATACTTATGTGGTATGGTTTTCCGACGAAAATACATATCTACTCAGATAGCCATGCAGCGCTTAAAGCATTGACATCCCACTTCGTGGAATCTTTGTCTATCTATGACACCCTACAATCACTTGTCAGACACAACACGATCAAGCGTGGTTGAGTGCTCGGTCACCAGGGCATTGTAGCCAATGAAACTGCGGATGAGCTAGCTAGATTCCTAATTCGGCCTCCGCGCTCTTGGGACTGGAACCCTTTTGTGGCTGTGACGCTTTGCTAAACAACAGGGAACACTAACTTCACCTAGCCCATTGGGAAAATATCCCCGGGCTTATGTAAACCAAGAGACTTATAAAGCCCTTTTCTTAAAAGGAAATTCTAAACCTTGACAGGAACAACATGAGGACGCTAGAGGACTTCCTTACCGGCCATTGAGGCCGAAGATATCTTCTCAACAAACTTAGGAGGAACAAGCCTCTGAGCAAGTTTTCTGTGAATTGCCGGCACTATACTGGCTACATAGACGGATCTTTCATAGGGAATTCTGTTCGTAAGCGGACTTTAGAAACTTGGCTACTAATGATATACTCACCTTCATTAGGAAGGTAGTAGACTTACTCTTCCTCTACTGCGTTGTCCCCTCGACTTATTTTCGAAAACGATGTGGATCGAAACATTAGTGTTCATTCGCTCTACAAGTCCTACTTTCAGAAGAATTGGGATAATCAAGGCTGTGCTTTACTACTTAACCCAAAAATCAACAATTGACAAACAGTCTCTTACCACCTCGAAGTTATAGTTTTCACTGTGAAGCCCTATTCGATTCGATGTACATAACTATTCCAGTATTTTACTAAGGAAAGAGTTCGTTTACGCGGAAGAGAAAAGGAGGAGTTTTAGTTCGGGAATAGTCTCAGCAATCACTAGAAGAATTTTAAAAGATTGCTGTGCACCTATGACTGCCACGGGAATCATCGAAGACCCAATGCCTACGTTCTGTTTTGAAGCTTGGACACAAGTTTAAGTCTAGGTTTCCAGGGGCACTGAGGGCAATTATTATAGATGGTTCATGAGCTCGCCAAACAAGGACTAATGGCACCATTTTCCTTCTGTGGACAGATGAAAGTAAGAGCGCGACTGATGGAACTATTAAGAGACGCTCTCGAAGTAGACCTCAACAACACGACTTCGACAAGCTTAAAAGTACATCAGCAATAAGAGAAGTTTAGAAATTCTCTCACTAATCGAGTGTGCTGGTAAAGTTCTAACAAGCTTTCTTACAAGACATTGCCCGCTTAACTATCATCTGCGCATAAGTCCTTCGGGCATGGCTTAACTTTATTTGAAAAACTAAATACCGCTGAGCACATCTTATACGAATAACCTGCCATAGCTCGATGCAGATCCATAGAAAACCATTCATTCGCAAGCACCGATCTTGATCCAAAACCCAGCCAGGTCATTCAACAGTCCAACACACTAACCACTGAGCCACTGTGACAAACGGACTACCTTGGTTAGGAATAAAAATTAGATTCATGTAAAGAGGTTATTAGTATGGAAACATTTTAGTTCAGGTCTTTTTGAATTAAAGCCGAGCAAACACCATCTTCCCGATGCGTTGAATGGCCAAAGAGAGCCATTTGCTCATTTACTCCCACGTTTGATTTCTATGCACTTTAATTTAAAGCTTTTCTAATGACAGTATTAAGACATTGAATACCATCCTCTGCCTATATATGGCTGAGCAAGAATTTTGACAGATTGGTCTAACTTAAGAACTTTTCCTTACCTGCAAAAATAGAGTTTCATGTAGAGAGACCTCCTACAAAATGCAATCATTACCTATGCATGTGTTTGGATCCAAGATACATATGTACCTATGTTACAAAGTATGTATTCGAAAATAAGGAACTCAGAGGCGTTGCCTGGATAAATTTCAATGTTCAATGTTTCGTTCCAATGCAGTAAAAACTCCACACACTGCCTTATACTGAAACTCATACACCACGTTCAAGAAACTCTAAAACCTTTTTTATGTTATAAATGAGATTCTTGTCAGTGTCATGCCTCCCCAAAAGTTCTCAAGAAACCAAACCACACTTCCCTTCTGTCACATCCTCACAAATGTTCCCCACTATTTCCACTTTGAAATATCATAATTTCAGCAGCACTTCAAACATCTTCAAAATATTCATAAACTCTCAAGACTCCCTCGAGCAGACACCGTCTGTCTGTGTCTAGTCACACTATCCTATCTAACCCACCACATCTTCACTTAAATCAACCAGCACCACACATTTACTTAACATTATGTAGAGCAAATAGTTAAATTGTTACCTCTCCCCGTTCCTTTTAGCTCATCTGGTGCCTTCGTCGAGTCCTAATGGCAGCCTTCCATCCTCAGCCACACATACATATTTGTCACCCACTTGAATCTCAAGTGGTACACAGTTCTCGCTACTCGCTACACTACGGAACCAAATTCGTCCCTCAAAAAAAAATAAAGAAAAACTAGAGAAGGAGGACTCAACCACGCGACTCCATCGAAGAGAAATTGAATCCGACAAGGGCAATTGAACAAATTGAAAATGTTCTCCCGTACCTACATACCTGTGTTCCTTCGTTCAACGAATGTAATGCTCCTGCTTCTGCAAAGGGTAATCTCAAGAAAAGGAGGCCAAACTACTCATCCTCACACACGACCTGTCCCAATGCGGAGAGTAAAAGGAAAATGGAAATTATTAAAAAAAGGACGAACGTAGGTTTTCGATTTGTGTGATATTTCTACAAACGGCAAGGACACGGTGTGGTGGACGGGAAGTCCACTTTGCAAAGTTATGGATCCTCGAGTCTCTTCGTTTTCTTTATTTCTTACTACTTTCGTCCGCCTGAGTTGCCTTAGTTTGAACTTTTCTTCAAGTCCTCTTCCTGTCTCTGTGAGGCGAATCACATCTGCTTGAGTTAATAAAACATTGTCCTGTGAGCCGAACGAAAGGCATAAGTATCGAAGAGTCTCTCCAGAGGGCGCATTTAAAATGAACTGACCCGAATGTTGTTACATTTTGATAAATACCCGGCATTGGAGGATGACGACGACAACGATGACAATGACGGAGAAGATTATGTTGACGATGATGTTGTTCTATGTAGTGATGGCAATGTCCTGGTTTATCTGGATTCATGTATCACTCGATTTACATGTTACATAAATATACATAATGTAAAGAGATGCAACGGACGGATTGTTGTGTATCGTTGTCCAACGCACTCGACAAGGACATGTTGACGTTATCAAAACGTTCTTAAGCCATTCTCCTGCCTCTGAGCAAGTTTTGTTGAAGGAATTTCTTGAAAATATCTTGACTACCTTTATACTGGTGCTCCTCCTTCCGGATTTCCTTGGGCGATGAAGGACGATAAGAAGGAATTTTCAATTTTAGCCACGTGATCATATTTTTTTTTTTTGTTTTGAAAAGTGGTCCTGCAAATTTAATGAGATACAACGAGAGTAATGAAGGCATTATAGGTATTTTCTTACGAATTCGGATACCTTGAGATGGACCAGCAAAAGCTGTATCGTTGGCTAGAGAGGAAGAATAGCGATGTCCTACTGGCCATTTATGGTCCTTGTTTTTTTGATGTTCAACGGAAGTTATAATAGGGGAAAGATAAAAGGAAATGTCGTCGGGTAGGTCCTTGGAATGTCATCTGATGGAGAGAGAATAAGAGAGAGTGGACACGAAATGATATAAATTTAGTTGATGGAATTTGTGAGGACAAAGGAGAGATTATGTTTGGACAAAGGTAGTCTTAGCCTAGCATTTCCTTATGTAATTATGTTATGCGATGGCCTTGCTATAATTTTTAAAGTTTAAAAGATCCTGCCATGAATTGAGAGAAAATGGGTTGATGATAGTGATTTTAAAAAAACTTGTGGTTTATTTTAAGCGAGAAAGCTGGATGATCTCTATTTTTAGACTGTATATTTGGACACTTGCGTTCAAGACTATACAAATGTCCACAGGTTTTCCCAAACCAACTTCAGTCTACAAATTCCTACTCTTACCTCCATGTGATAGGCGGGGGTACCTAGTACTACTTGAGTTTGGGTCTCGACCATTTGTTGGTCATAGCTTACGAAAGGGTGGGTGAGAAGGGTTTCCACTGAGATACTTGATTCGAGTGGCAGTGGAAAAATTCTTAAAACGAAATCAACAGTGGCGTCAGAGGCTATTGCGTTGGACTGATGACAGAGCGGCGTGGGTTCAAGCTCCAGCCATGTCCACTGAACAGTGGCGTGTACAGTTCTCTTGAGTTTGAATTATCAAATGAACCCGTTCTTGATTTATCCGGTTCCTCTTTCGAGGAGCTAACTTGAGGGCTGGGGACTATGCCTTGTGGGTAACTGCCTGACCAAGGAAATAACTGATTCGGATAAGAATCAGAAGAACTACTCTTGACGACATTGGCGTGCGAAATAAAGTCAACGATTTTCCGTTCTGCATATGGGCTTTTGGGCCTTTAACAGGGCACTTTCAACCGAGCGGAGGCTGTAGACTGGTTTAATGCAGACTTCACCGCCATCTAGGAAGTGTGATGGGATGGCCCGAGCAAAGGGCGAATGAAAAACTATGACATCCGCTATGGACGTTGCTACAGAGAGCTGAAGAAGTGCTTGTTTGGTAGACAACAAGTCTTAAACTTCCAACGCAACAAAACTAAATTTACCAACATCAGCTAGATGCTCCACAGAAGACAAGAACGATTCTACCTAGGAATGGCCTATTGACTATACTGCAGGCGGAACGTAGATAAATCAAGCACACAATTTCTTTTCTGCGATATGTGGAACGAATGTTTGTAGACCAACACCTCGGCTAACAGAATCGTCAAATGCAATCTTGATGGTTATGTACTACAGTGGACCAACCTTCGGGTTAAGTGTTCATGTCTCTACAGAACTACTTCAAATTACGTATAACTAACCCGGAAGGGCAACGCAACAGACGAAAACATTCTCTTGGAAAGAGGCAAGTATCTTCTTCCTTTTTCTCTAAAGCTAGGGGTCTTAAACCTTATGCGGATTTCTTGAATACATATTCAAACATATTCAATATTCGGAAAGCAGCACATTCTATTGGATAAAAACACATAGAGGCTCAGTAATTGACATTTCGGACTGCTCAAGTGAAATAGTACATCCTCCACAAAATAGTGGATCCTCCCATAAAAGGTTCCTCCAACTCATCTGCATGTCCTCAATTTCTCCTAAATGTTCGTGCCGGCCTAATTATAAAACTGCAAACCTCCCAAAGCTACCAGCCAAGTTTCCCAGTCTAATACAAAACTGAACAATTAACGCAGAAGCTGCTTCCCATAAATGTGCATCATCGGTCTCCTCTGAGTCCATCATTTTCATCGAAATAATTTCCATTCGACAACTTCCTTCACCACCAAAACAATGTGCATAATCCCCAATTCAAATGAGAGCACTTCCCAACAAATACGCACGTGGACGAAATCCCTTCCTAAGCCTTTTCACTTCAACTCTCACGGCCATACTCGAACCTCAAACACAGAGCAAACGTCAAAAAAAAGCTCACCGTACCCGTGTCAGGTGTTTCCTCCATTTCCATCCCAACGATGAATATGTAGTACATCGGAAGCGAATCAACATTTCTCTTTGTAGTCAAATTCCAAGCACCCTCCAATTCGTATTCTCCATCGTCAGTTGGCTCATCCCGACACGCATATTTTCGGAAGCAAACGGTGCGCAAAATATCCCCAGATATCTACATATGAGGATTTTACTTGGCAATCCGTTCTGACACTGACAGCCGCCTGTCGCTGCACACTCCGTCGGCACTTACCAATGCCATTGCCACTGCCACAGTGCCACTTATGACGTGGGAGAGGCAGAAGAATTTCCTCTGGAATTTCAAACGCATGAGATTCCTCACCAGCCTCTATCAACACACCACTCGAATGGAGGCTTAGCTTTCCAGCATGAAGGAGCCGTGTGTACCTTCAAAATTTCCAACCGATTGAAGAGAATTTTGATTTTGCCTGCCCGAGGAGTACACGCAACGAGTACATCTCATCAATAATAATCAGTGTGGGCTCAAGGATGCGGCGCATGGATGTCGAAGAAGAAGAAGGGGCCGGAGTTTTCCTTGGCAATCATCGGAAACAGTTAAACTGCTAATTTATCACTCTATCACGTGCTTAATTTACGCATTTGTTACTGCCCCCAAACGCCCACGTAAACGCCCATGAAACACAAGCAAGGTGAGGTCCTCCGACTCACCAGCTGCGAATGTTTAAGTTTATTAAGCCAACAGTCCAAAGTGTGTACTCTCCGATGCACAGGGCAAACAGCCACATGTAGGTCCTTATGCATGCATGCAATTAAGATGCCACTTTCTCACGCCTCCTCCCATAATTTCGAGCCGACATGCCAGGCCTTCACAAATATCCCTAATTCCGGGGCCAATTGATATTGGATTTTGTATTCCTTGATGGACGAGGTGATTCCTAAATTCGGACTACTCCTGTTTTCCCTCTCTATGTGTGTGGGTGTTTATCAATTATGCAAATCTTGAGATGGCCTAATGAGATAAATTATTCTACTCCAGGTGAAGGGTAGTAAAAGTGTAAACTGGTCATTCGGTTAAAGCCATTTAATGCAGGACACTAAGTGGAGATCGATATATTCGAATTGAATCTCAGAATATCCTTCGGATTAATATTCAATTATTTAATGTGCGAAACACCTAAAATGGCACCTTCAAGATATGAAATCCATTATGCACATCTTTAAAGGTTTGGTAATATTGTAATAGACTGTGGATTGTATGGGTAGCCATTTTGGTTTGATGTGCATCTATTGATTACATGTCCTTTTGGTCTTATATGCCATTGTATTACGTTTGTCGGTAGCACCAGTGCCACCATGCTAATAGAGCCCAGGCACAAGACTTAAGAACTTAAACAATCGGAAATTCTGTGTAGACAAATGTGGATGGCCATTGGAAAGTCACACAACCTGAAGACGGATCGATGAGCGTATTTCACTTAAAGTATGGATTACAGCAACAGCAACAACAGCTTGGACTCAAAGCCTGAACATCAATGCTTTAGCAATAAAAGCCGTATATGCAGCAAATGGGCGTGACAGAACCATAGCTATTATTATTAATTTAGAGAGATATCGAGCCAGGCCACCCATATTGGGCCCCTTTTAGTCTCTCTTCCACTCAGAATGTTAGGCCTTCATCATCTCGATTCCTCGTGTCATCGTTAGCATTTGGCTGAATGAAATGTTACCGATCCTGTGGGTATCCATCCAAGATCAGCACAAAATAGCCAACGCTCGGTAGTGGCCACAGTACGTATATGTATGCCCCGCTGTCTCCATGTCCTTAAAACAAAGTCTGCAGTTGTTCTCTTCAAGACCACCGCTAAAATGTCCAATACAGGCACATTCAAGGGACTTAATATTTCGTAGGTAGAAAATTCAGCTAAGGTGAGACCATTTCACAAAGGTGCCAAACTATTGAGTTGAAAACATCGAATGTTATCAACCTTGAATTAGTCTCTCAATGAAGCATTTTCCCGAATACACACTGGACTTTCTAGCAAAAAGGTGTCCGAGCAATTGGTTTCTTAGGTGGTAGACACTTGGGCGGTGTCAAATTGGGTTGAAGGTATCCCCATAAACTTCCTCATCGCCACACTTCTATGAAGACCTTCTTCCGTTATTCACAATTTTATCATGTGGTACCGCGGAATATAATGCCCTGTGAACACTCCTATTATAAGATTGATAGAGATCTTCATTGTTCTGCAGAAATCTGTAGGTTTTAACCGTATAGAATACAGTTCATGGCTTACTTGCGGTGACATAAGTGTCTAGAGAGAGTAATCTGTTATTTGCCTCTCTTAGCGCCTTTTCCCCTTCTTCGAGTTTAAGTCCGCAAGGCGTGATGTTCACTGAAATGTCAAATTGTTCCGAGATTAATGCCGAACTTCTTTACGCCAGATCTTTAGCATTCTTGTTTCGTAGTATACGCTCATGTTCAGACCCTCAGCAGAGTTTCAGATTGTGCTGTGTTCCAACAAACTTCGATTTTACTGTTGCATGGCTGTCGACGAAAAACCGAAAAACCGGCAACGCCTTTTGTTACGGCATGGACCTTCGGTTGGAAAACACTGCAGTAGCTCTGAGGGCGGACGAGACTGGACATGTCCAACTCCTTCAATGTCTAAGAAGACGACTAATAAGTATTCTTTACCTTTTAGGATTTTCTCCATTGAGCCGATGCAACGCTATTTCAAAACTCATTCCTATTGCGTAGGCATACTATGATGGAAACAGGTTTCCTGGGCTAAGTTTGCTGCGAGTTTGTTTATGAGCCAATCTCTTAAAAGATTTCGGCCTAAAGTCTTCAGCAGTAGTGTGATTTGCTTTGCTAGGCTTAGGTAGACATCTTAAACTACTCTCCATCAGACCTGTCGGGGGCTTTATTCTCGTGATATTGTTGTCGCTGATGTCATCGTCAAGTTCGGTCCTACACCCCGGAAAGTGTGTATTTCATTTTGAGCAGAGCTCTTTTCATTTTCCGTCGGGATCTGTGAGAGATCCTAAAGCTTTTCTTTCCCTGGAAAGGACTTTTCGCAGTCTCGCAGATTCAAATGTGCTGCCACGAGTAACGTTTAGCTCTCTGTGTCTCCAATTTGAAATTTCACTGTCTGCCTTCATATTGCTCTCAGTCAGGGTGAGATTTCGTTCTTTTGGTTACATTCAGGAGACTCCTAGTGGTGGCTGGTTCCTTAATTCACCATGAAAGTGACATTTCTTTCTTTCCTTTTCGTCACAGCCGCGTAACTTCCACTCTATCTGCCGAACTCAGTGGGACTGTTTTCCTTCTCAAAGATTGGAAAGGATCAAAGAGTTTATTTATCTGTTTACCTTTTCATCCAACACTAGGCGTTTTAAGACAAACTAAGACGCCTTCACTTTATTTTTTGCAGAACACCCATAAAGCTACATTCCGAGTTCCTGAGAATGCAAATAAATTTGCTTTGCAAGAAGTTCTTTATGCAAATAAAACAAAATGGAAACAGAAAATTCCACGAAAAAATAAGATGGTCGCGTGGAATGTCAAATCAATGTCGCAGAGCCTTGACAATCACGGCGACATTTACCACTGGGATTCATGTTGCTGTCGCAAAATAACTTTTTATGACTCCAATCATCCGTCATTCATTCGTCATTTATCCGCCTTTCGGCGAATTCGTCAATTTGATATTCCCTCGACAGCTTAACCTTCACCTTTGGAACCAATGTCACGTAGCTGATTCACACCTACAGCGCTCGAAAGTATAAGCTTCTTAGAACGTACAGATTACTCAATCCACCAGTGCTGCGGTTCCAAGGAAAACCAGAAAAACGTTCTAATTAAATTCCAACGGGCCCCTAATACTTTCCCCCATAGTGCACAATCGATGACGCGAAAGGAAACCCCAAAATGATGATGTTATCGATAAAATAAGATCAACCAGCAAACAACCCACAACGTAATCCTATTAAATATTCATGTCACTCGATATTTTCTTTTCGCCGTCTTACAGGCTCGGGAGGCACACACTTATCTCGATACTCGCGTCCTTGAACTTAACGTGCGGGTTTCTTCCCAAAAAAAAAGGGAGCGCCTTAAAAAAAAAAAATCGTGCCCCAACTAAAGAGTCTGGGATTTGAGAGCAAGTATCGCAGTAGAAACGAAACAAAGGACGAAAAAAGAAAACGTTATTTCCCCAAAAATAGGTTTTATCCCCGTCTACGGGAGCGAAAAAAAAAAAAAAAATGTCACGTGTGTTTACCATTACGCTTAGGTTGGGTTTCAAAGACGCCCTACTCGAAGAGCCCAAGGATCTGCGCCTTTAAAGTGCTAATGCCGTCGATATAATGTTTCCAGAATTCACCATTATCAAACGAGCGGCTATTCCTAAAGCAATAATTACATTTCTCTTCTCTTTACAGAACAGATAATTGTATTTCGTCCCCTGTAAACAATTACCGGACTATGATGTCCATGAACTTGGCTTCCATGTTGATCCCCTGCCCTCTCTTATACACTTGTACATGTGTGCGGCAGAACATGTGCCATACACATTCTAATGACAATTTCCTTTTGTTGCTTGCGACGCACGGCACAGGACCTTAAGGCAATCCCACCGATAATGCCATTTTTATGTAGAGAATATCTGGTGGTTCATCTGCCTCAGCTATAACGACAGTTGTCATGGTTCTCTGTTTACACTGAAAGTCTCTTTGGTATTGACACTGTGGGAATGTATACGTACGCGACGACATTCGTCCTTTTATACTTTTGTCACAGACAAACGAAGGTAGTGAATCCAGCCCTCAAGATCAATTTTTAGTCCTCTGTTTTCTTTTTGACATGGCGAAACAGGCCTTTTTATTTATGACGTGTCGGCACTGGTAGGAGTCTTCTGGCGTGTATTGCTGTTAATGGCTGCAATCAAGGTGAATTATGTACTTAATTATACGTCATTATGTAGAGGTGGCGAAAGATTGAAGCAGTATCTGGAGGTGCTTCATTAGGCAAATGTGTATGTGAAGGTGTGGAAGTGTATCTCCTTTGCCAAATGAAGCATGGGCGTGTTGTGTGTTAAGAAAAGTGCTTGTAGAAATGCATGACATTTATGGTAAAAGGGTTATAAAATACATAGTCTGCTAGTGTTTGGCTTAAGAGAAGCATCCTTGAGGTAAAATGAAAGTATGAACGTCTGTGGATCAAAGTTAAAGTCATTGTGGTGTTCTTGAGACGGAAATTGGAGTTCGTTTGGTTGTTGATTATGGCCTTGAAGTTGAGGTCCTTGGAATGAGCGGTGGGAGTGATTCTGGATAAAAAAAACTGCTTTGAGCAAAGTATGTCATGTCAAAGACGTCCAAGGCAGTCTTAGTTTTCTGTCAGTGTATGGTCCTGTGGCTCGTGTGTGGCACGGCTATCTAGGACGCAGGCAAACTACACGAATACTCCCTTGGTAGGTAAAGGTAAAGTGGCGGCTCTTTAGAGCCCAATTAGCGCTAGAGTGCGCCGTTTTGTAACCACGAAACTCGTTTAAACCTTATTAATATGTGGTTGTTGATTTGGTGGTTTAGGGTGGCTATATCCAGCCAGTGGAGTTCAGATACAGGATAAGTTTTCCAATCCTTTTTTCAGCTATCTCGGCGAGGTCCATGAAGAAAGGTTTGCCCAAAGAGTGCTGTCCGGTCCTCGCCAGGGCCGGACACCTGCAGAGGAAATGAAGTAGAGATTCATTCTCATTAAAAACCTTGCAGCTTCTGCAAAAGTTGTTGTGAGGAATACCAAGCTTAACCGCATGGTCTTCGACTGGCCAATGGTCTGTAATAATGGCTACGATTCTGGCAATATCTGGTCTTGATTTGCCAAGTAGCTCTCTTGACTTAGTTTTATTGTAATTGGGCCAGGTCTTTCTTGAGATGACGCAGCTGGACAGACCATTCCATCTATGATTGGCAAGCTGGAGGAAGTGTAGATGTACAAAGCCCTTAACAGTACTCAGCGGAATATCGACTCTTTCTGCAAATGAACTGTTAAGGGCCGATCCTTTCCTGGCCAGATCGTCGGCACACTCATTGCTCTCGTAATTGCTATGACCTGGGATCCAGATGAGTGTAATTGTGGAGTGGGTACTCAGTTGATTAATTTCAAGCCGGCATTGCTCTACCAGCTTTGATGATATGGTAACCGCATCAATGGCTTTGATAGCGGCTTGGCTATCTGAGAATACGAATACTACCTAACGTCTATAAGAAATCAGCGGCATTCGTGTTGTCTCTTAGTAGAAAAGGTTGTAGCCAACTTTCTGACGTTCCAAAGGAGCTATTCGCTTTCGCTAAGCATCTCCAAATGCAACCCTTAAGTGGCACTACTGTACAATTGACTTGACGTTGCGTCTGAAGTGCACTGAAGTATTTCCTTGCCCGGCAAAATAAAATCCTAAGCACCGGAACGGGCGCCAATTACAAGAGACCGTCAGAATCTTCTGATGTGCTGAGTCTATTCTGAGTCTATTCCACCATGAAACCGCAGGTAGTAGATACCTACCTTCCCGTTTACGTCGTGCAATTATAGTGCATTCAGGGACTACATATGAATGTCCTAGGCGAAATCCAATATATGAGCACTTCTGCTGTGACCTAGTGGCACATAGTCCTTAAGAAGATGTAAAAGACCTTGTCTAAGGCGACCTCATTCATAATCATAGTGTACAACTGAAGAAAGGGCTGATTGCAGGGGCTTGTTCCTTGAGGTTGACCCTGAATTGTAGCACCACTTATGTAAATATGTAAGTTCTGTCAAGAAAATACCCACGTCAACACCACAATCCATCTGTGAACCGTTTGGTGAAGATTGATGTAAATATAATATTTTCGTTGCTCTATGAAAGTGAAAATGTGAAGTCTGTTCTTGGTTGGTACTTTGTACCAAAAGGTACATGCACAAGGACATGTCCAATTACAGAATCCACTTCTGACTACTTCCTCCTAGAAACGACCTCATTATGAAAAAGCATAAACCGCACAAATCAACACGCCCTCTGTGGTAGCTTAACACAACTACCGCACAACTCTCTCAACCGAGTCTTGCAACTACGAAATGCAACAGTGAATGACCTCTCAGGAACGTGATAATTAGTCCAAACCAGCTAGAGCTGCTTAATTTCATTACCCATTCCCGAGCAAGCATTCCAAGGAGCAAATAAAATTATATTAAACACATTACTCTGTCATTTGTTCTCATTAAGTTCTTAAAAGTCTGCTCATCTAATTATTAGAGCGCCAGAGACTCCGTAAAAAAGGACCAACAAACAAACATACCCACACGTACCTACGTGCTTACGGAGCAACTGCATTAATTACATTTTGAAAAACTAACACAAAATTGCTTACATCACCTCCAGGACTCAGCTGCACCTCCTTTAAACTTAACGAATCATACCCATATGCAGCAGTAAGTTTCTATTTTCAAAGTCTTTTCCGGTGTCCCTGAAGGGTATACATTTAATTACACTCGAGAAACAAAACAACCGACAACCCCGAAAACAAGGACTTGAAACTAAACAAGGAACAGTGCAAAAAAAAAAATGGAGAAAAAATGTCAGAAAAAAAAAAAAAGAAAACGAAACAGAAAAACAGAGTGCACTCACTTCCGCATCAGAGCAGTGCAGCTCTGCCCTCCAGGAAAGGCATTCCAGCTTCTCCGCAGCCACCAACCAGCAGCGAAACGTTTTCAAGAACAACTCCTGGAGCGAATAATTGCTAAAATGTGTTCAACTGCTCCTTCCGCTCGTTTTTGGTGCTTCGCCCGCTGCCGCCGCCCCCCAAAACCAACACAAAAAATGAAAAGCTTTAGAAAGAAACATAACCCAAGTAAAATGCATTGTGCACCAGCAATCATGGCGGTGATGATAGCGATAGCAGGATGTGTAGTTTTCCCATCGTGACGCACCCCACAAGTTTCGCTCCACAGCTTCTCTGGTCCACATCCTTCAGGTCCTTTGCACAATTGGGTTGGGAAAAGAAAACGGAGAAACAAAACAAAAGGAACCGACGGCCAAACTATCTGGAAAAGGACTCGACGGAATTCCCTCCCCCCTCCCTCCACTGCACCATTCAATTGAATAAAAGTGAAAGATTCGACTGCAGGCGGCATGGCATGGCACAAAGGAATAAAGGACACGTGCATCATCCGCACGGAAGTACCCATGAAATGTGTATGTCTGTGCATTACCTATAGGCAAAACAACATGCGGTGGAGCCCGTGCATACTCGTTGTGTGTGATTTTTGTGGGACACACATCAAGTTATCCTTTTGGTGTAGGTCAAGGACTCGTAATGAAAGAGGAAAAACAAAAAGGAAGAGGCAACATTATAAATAAAATCAGTCACCGCTCTGAGTTGTTTGTCCACGGGCTTTCAAGGACCTCCATGAGTGGGAACGGCTCGTTTTGCTTTTTTTTTCAGTTTATTAGACAGAAGGACACAAGATGAATCCTTCCATCCTCGCTCATTTCGTGAAGAGTCGCAAAAGTTCAACATCTTGGCTCTTGTCAGGTTTTCATATTTTCGTTTTGTCCTTTCTCCTTCTCCTGACTGCGTCTTATGGTTTATGTCAGGAACTTTCGCACACATTATGCAAATGAGATTTTGCCAAGGATACTTCATTTTTTTTTTCTTTCCGCTGTGCGTCTTATTTCCCTGCGGAGGGCAGCGCGTTAATAATTGTAATGAAGCCAAGCCCCAAATGGTACATAGATGGCGTTAAAAATTGGCATTGACATATATTTTTTCTAGAACGGTGACAGATGTCCTTTCGCTTTAAATTCCCACTAATGCGGAGGACAACAATCAATGCCCTACTGACTTTCTTAATTCAAAAGTCAGGCAGGAGCTGTGTTCCGTTTTTGTCTATTCTTGGGGGAGCTTTTCACTTCTCCAACTTTCCCATTTTTGGGACAGAGGCATCGTTTGGAAGTGGAACAACTGTATGAAACCTCATCGCGCATGTCATGGAAGAGAGTTGGTTCCATTTGAAAAAACAGTACACTGTTACGAGTATTCATGCATAATTTGGAACGCATATGGTCACTTGATTTCGTGCCTATTTAAGTTTTATGGTGTTTTTTGCCGGCATCACGGGGTTGATGGGGGGCTTGTCAAAGATCGGTGCAATGACACGACATGAATTGTTCTTTTTCGAGTGCATGTCGCTGAGGGATATGAAACGAAACAGGGTTTTGGGTCTTTAGAGTTTCGAGGGGGCTTAATTGTGTGGTCATCCTTTGACAGCCTTAGTGGTTCTGGGTTGGTATTTGCTTTAAGAAGTTTTCTTTTAATCCATGCACAGGAGAACAGGGGTCGTTGTGAGTTTTAACACGGAATCTGAGGAGATTGAGCTCATGGCATCTTTATGGTGGAATCGGAAGAAGTTCATAATCAGAGTTGTTTTAAAGTGCGACCTGTAAAATGCTGAACATGATAGCTTCAGCTTTCAGTATGTTTAATGGTTGGATGCTTTAGAAATGCGGTAAGTACTGACTGGCGTCAATCTAGCGTCGAATATGCATCAATTGATTCACCTCCAAGTGATAGCCATTGGATAAATTGTAGGTCCCTTCCATTCGTGCTAACAGCAGCTCTCACACCTAGTGTGTAACTGACATCGTTTTAACCGACCCGTCATCCATGTCTTTTTTTGCAAACTTGTCCTCCAGATTAGGGGTAGTCCCGTCGACAATACTCCTAATATGTGTTCCAGAGACGCCTTAAGAAACAAGAACTTTCAAGATCTTAGTAACTTTATTCCACCAGTTAACCACTCTCGCCCAGATTTCCCTTTTCACCAACAACTCTGACGTCAGTTTCTTGAAAAAACCCCAAAACATTTACTTCAGGCTAATATCCTCAATCGACTACCCTCTGTTCTCTCCATCACCTCATAGATTAATTACAATTACACATATTACATGCCGAAAACCACCATCAAACCACTATTAGAGCCACAGCATGGATAAGCGACCGACATTAATCATCGTGCCTCCAAAACTTTCTAATTGGATCACTCCAGTGGTAATCAATTCCCGACGAAGAACATTACTATTATTAGAGACAATCTCCAGGATCGAAAATTTATCCTCCAATTAAATTCATTTACTAATGAACACCAATAATTGAATTCCCACTCATCCTCCTTCGAAGGACTTGCATGACTGGCTGCGGATACTATGGAATAGTTGAACTATCATCTACAGCTTCCCACAAACTGTGAATAGATGAACAGAGTATCCTGCTGCTGCTGCACGCAATGATAAATTTTCCAAATAATCCTTACAGAAATATTACATCGATTTTTGAAATCGTCCCATGGACCGTATCCGTAGCCATAGCCCACCACCCTTTGTCGCTCCTGCGTCCGAAAAGGACATAAGTTATGATATAAATTTGTTGTACTACACTCGGGCAAAACTATTCCACATGGAGAAACCATCAATATTGTCGGGACAGTGAAATTGGTCGGTACACAGGAAAATATTTGAACACACAGGCAGCCGTCCAGGACGACGACAGGCGGAGGTTGCTCTTAGATTGGCCCATGGAGCTATTGAATAATCATAAAATAAAATGAATTTATAATTGACACCTGCTGTGGTAATTGTGGTGTTGGTCGGTTTTACATCACACGTTACAAGTTAGCTTTGGCTCGGTGGTTGGCTTCCTCCTGAAATAGACGTACAGGATATTTGACTACATTAATCCTGCTGCCAGCAGCGAGGGGATGCTGCGTGGACCTTTACGAATGTCGGTCAATTTTTAGTGGCAGGACAATTGTTTGGGAGTATTGATTGGGTTAGATAAAATAATAAATTCTGCCGCAATTTGTGTGTTAACAAAAATATTAAAATCAGCAGCAGTGGATGAACATTTTAGCGGATTGTTTGGCGATTTAGAACGTGGATGGGGTTGTATGCAATTCTGTGAGCTATGTGAGCCTCTACTTAATTTATTGACCTACTTTGGTCGTTTATTTGATCGAGATTGGTTTTGCGATAAAGCCTTTGCTGTTTTTTCCACAAATTGTCCGCAATGAAATAGTTATTTAGAGGACTAATCTCGCTTTGGTAGTTGTGAAAGAGATGTAGGCTTGAAAATGGTTGCGCAGGCTTGAAAACATAATCAATGTGGTTTATATATTTTTCCAGATTTTACCTTGTCAATGATGTTAAGCTTTAGAAAGTAAGAGAACTCCTTAACCTTCCACCAATAGCCCGAAATTTATGGAAGGGTGTCTTCTACTATGTAGTATCTTAGAGAGATTTATTTTCTCGTAAGAGTCCTTACGGTGGTGCTACAGTGCAGAGTGGACCTGGGCCTCAACCAATAAACGTCTTCAGCCAGCTCAATCTTTAGCCAGCTACTTCAAGTTTCGCACGCCAAGTTGATTGACGAATCCTTCCACTTGTGTCCGCTATTCGAAGAGTTCCTTTCGCGTTAATGATTTATCCGGAATCCTGTTCTTTGACTCAGCACAGCAAGAGTATTCCAATCCAAAGCACGCTCCACCACAAAGGAATAGAGCTACCACAAGACCCGTCTTCGTATAGATTGTAGATGCTGGACACCATTGGAAACTCCTGGAGCACATTATGAGCGACAGACTCGTAACAGCAATCGAGAATATGGGTGGGCTTGCGGAGCACCAGTATGTTCCTATGGAGAAAGTGATGAGCGAAGTAAGGCATAGAGACAACCCGATGAACGAGGCAGTTATCGCGCTCGATATCTGCGGGCACTCAATGCCAGAAGAGTGTTGGAATACTATTTCAAAAATATGGTGCTACTCCAGGGCTGCCAGATAAAATTTCATAAAAATCAGGACATCAGAGCCCAAAAATTGGAGCAAATCGCATATATGCATAAGTATTTCTTATCGGGGATCGCTAAGCCTAAAACACTGTGGCGTACGTGGAACATTTTAACCTATTTTGCAGGTGAACTACATATTTCACATTTCTCGGTTGAATTCGTTTTTAATTGTTTGACCAATTGGATCTTCCTTTAAATGTTTCAATTGATAATGCAATTTTTTTCATTTCGCCATGCTGTCGTCAATACTTTACATAAATACTGGCAAGGAAAAATAAAAAAACAAACTTCTAGAGGAGATGAAGCACGATACCAACGTAACTGTTTGAACTGTGCGCGGATAGGACTGCAATCAGCAGACCAAAAAAACGGAAGTGGTACTCATCAGCAGTAGGAGAGTAGTAAGCGCCATAACGATAACAGTCAGCAACCAAACTGTAGTCCCCTAACCAGAGGTAAGGTACCTTGGTATCATAACAGATGCAAAGCTAATAAGGAAAAGTTAAAAACTAAGAGGATAGCAACCTGTGAGAGGGTATTAGCCGGAAATATATAACCAGGCGGATAAAAAAAAGCCTTGGGAAAGCTGGCATGCAATTAGCGAAACAGTAGCCATCAAAATGAAGAAGCAGAGTCAAGCAGAACTTCACTATGAACGAAATTAACTTTGAGGTAGTTAAAGTCTTTGTCTACCTAGGGTCGGCTATAAACTCGGACAACGACACCAGCGCTGAGATTTAATGACCAATACCTCTTTCCAATCCCTGTTTCTTTGAGCTTAGATGGCAATTGAGGAGCAAAGGCCTTTTTCGAACAACTAAAGTGATCATGGCATAGAGGCATGTCAAAATAGGATGAGGTTGCTCTTGGCTGTTTCGAATGGGAAAATTCTTCGAGTGATTTTCGGTCCCATTTGCATAGCCGGTGTATGTTGGGGGAGATACAACGACGAAGACAGAGGAGTAAAGGTTCACCGACTGAGATGACTGGATGATGTAGAGCTCCGGCCCGAAAAATCTTCGAATTCACCAACCAACTTCGACCTCAACCAACTTGTCGTGCGAAACTGGATGTAGCTGGCTGAAGACGCTTGTTGGTTACGGCCCAGGCCCACCCTAAACTGTAGGACCACCTTAAGTAAGAGTCTAGAAAAGGGGCAAAGCGTAGAGCGGCAGTTGTGTCTGAATGCAAACTAACCGTTGACATAAGGCTATGCCACGATTGGATTCCGTGACGGCAGTGTCGCGCGGATCAGCAGTGGAAGGAAATCCTACACCTATGGTGGTGCCACGAAAAATAAAATCTTCTTAGCTGGAGCCTGTAATGAAGGGAAAGAAATTCCGAAAAATATCCGGAGTTCTCGATATAGGAAAGTCACTTACTACATCAAAATCCGTCTCGGATTATTAATTTTCTAGGAAAGATTAAATTTTAAATTTAACAAACTGTTTTAGTTCAAGATTTGGTTCAGCTAACATCAGAATGCGACACAATCGGTCATGTAGCGCTGAACTACGCTAAGATCCTTTGCTTTCAATAGCCATTTTCTCGGATATGTCGCAATCCCTTAGATGAAATCCATTCTTTTTCAACAGAGAACTATATTTGTACGTACGAGTAAGAGCTGAGCATAGACAGAAATTAAACGAAATTATGCCTATATACTTACATAGAATGGATTCACTCAAATTAGCGGCAGTTACTCCTAACCGTGCGTCGCCACAACTCCAACAAACCAATTCAAATTATTTTCGGAATCACTCAAAAAATGAACCGGCAGGACATTTTTACAGAAGTTTCCATAAAAAGGGTTTTTGTCCGCATTTTCACTTTGAAAAACATAGCATTCGAATACAGTTTCGAAATTTGCATGTTATAAAACACGAATTTGATATTCGAATGCATTTCCCATTTTCGTTGAGTTATACTTTCGACTCGACAAGGACGTTTTCGATTTTATAGCAAACTCATAAAAATTTGTTGTTTCGCAGTAGAGCGTGTATGACAGTTTTTCCTTTGAAAGGTTTTTGAAAATCCTGTTCCATAAATGTACTGCAAATCTTTATAATTATGGTCATCTGTTTTTTGTTATAAAGCGGTTTGTGTTCTATATCAACGTTTTTGAACTTTCTGGCTACTTAAAAATGCTCAAAGCAAAGCTTTTTCAGACTTCCAAGACCGATTCACGGTAATAAAAAAGACAAATAAGGAAGAGCTTCTTCAGCCAACAGCAGGCATTCTTTTATCATTTCCTAGCGGCTGAAACTTTTGCGACAGGTTGTTGTTTTGAGAGGAAGAAAAGCTTCTTTTAAGATTTGAATGAAGACTCATAATGGGTGGTGTGAATAAAAACTGAGGCAGAATGATCCATTATCCTCTTGTAAAAAAAACACTCCATTTGAGTTAAAAATCAAGTGGTTTCGTCAAATTTCACAAAACACTTCGCTCAAGAGGGTTTGTCCAGACAGTTCACTCGGTTTTTATTCACACCAGCCAATGACCCGTTTAAAACAAAAGAAATAAGTTGGGTACTGTATCTTATAATTATTTTGAGTGCAGAAGGAAACAAAAACTCCTTGATTATAACTGGTGACCTTATAGTCTTCTAAACCATTGTACTCAGACAGATTTTATCCAAGGAAACAGATCAAGGGACGGCTATTTCGGGAGCCATATAGACAGCGAAAGGAATCTCAGAAGTTTTCTGAAACCAGCGATTTGACGGTTAGCGAATGTAAGAGTACTCAATGTCAGATCGTACGATCACACGATTTGCAGATGTGCGGAAAATTTACAGAAAATGTGTCCCAAACGACCGCAAATCGTGTGATCACCAAATTTTCTTGTTTTCATTGTCCTCTTCGCTGCTACTCTTAAACACATACTCAGCCAATACTACTGCGAGGGTATATCGAGTTGTTTCGTCACTCCAAATATGAAAAAAATTCGTAGATACAAATGGGTCTGCAAATGTGAAATTTGTTCATGTCGCCAAACGCGTGATCAGACGATCAATGGTCTAAACAAATTTGAAGAGAATCCATTTGCGTACACTCAAAAATGTGCGGCTTTCGGTCTTTTGGAGTTGGGATAAAGCACCAGTTTCACAATTCACTCACTCCTTAAGGTCCTCCAAGAATTTGTTCGCCTAACGGATATTGTTTGGCTCTAGCCAGAGACGGACATGAGCCTTTTGGTCTTGCTCTTGGTGCAGGTAAACCACATCGCTCTGGACATTATGCAGTTTGATCTGCTGTATCTGAGACTAGCCAGCGATAGGAAATGTGGATGTATGCTGCCAGTGGAATATCGACTTGTTTCGCGAGTAAGCTGTCAAGGGCTGTCCCATTTATCAATATTTTGCCAAAAATCCCGCTGCGCTGCTATATTTCAATTACGACTCAAATACATGCCATTCGCTGATGATTGATGAGAATATCTACATAAACCCAGCAAGCAGCCAGCTTCCCCTGAACACCCCATTTAACAACAAAACTCCTTTATTTGTTTTACAATTTTATTTGAAGTTATTGTAAAGCAAAAAAATAATGCTTTCCGATTGTGCCTCACACTGCTTTGTTGGCTCCTGTGCACAATACCAAAGCAATTCTATCTCAAAGAACATTCAACTCACATAACTGGTCTCTTAACTTACGTAATTAAGTCATTTGATTTATTTAGTTAATCCTTAAAGTGCCATCCTCCGTCCCTCAATTGATATCTCTACGGCTCGCCGAGATTCCTTCAGCCGTTTCGCGTCTATAAACCGCTTCATGTGCTTCTCGTATCGATTGGGCTTCCTCTTCGTGGACTGAAACGAAATACAAAACCGTCAGAGGTGTGTTTGGTGGAGGAGAAGCCTTTACTTACCGAATTAACTTCGCCTTCCACAGTAGATCGGGGTCGGATTACGTAATCCTTATTCGAAGGTAGTGGGACACGAGCTCGAGCGACCCACCCTTTATCGCCGGGCCGCAGTGTTTTCTCATCTGTGGAGCCAAAGGCCGAGTTCAGTCCTCCTTTGCCCTTGTCGGATGCGGAAGCTTCTGGTTCTGGGGTTTTCCTTCGTCGAGGCATCTGTTCCAAGTCACGTTGCTGGCGTTCTTCCTTCGACATTGCTTTGAAGTCTGCACTTAGATTGAATATGGGACGGGCCCATTCAGAGATCAGCCGACCGGCTCGGTCTCGATTGTATTTTGTTTCTTTTGGATGCTTGTACAAATACATAACGGCTTTGCCGATGCCCGATTGCTTGAGATAACTCTTGTCGATTGTGGGAAACTGGAAAGAAGAGGCTTTAATATGGTTTCACAGGAAAATTGTTGGGTAACTCACATCAGACAGTAGCTTTATGATGCTCTCCCTGATTTGGAGGCAGGGCAGAGCCTTGTTTGGCAACGGTGCCAACCAATCAGTCAGTACGTTCAAAATGTTGTGTTCGAGGAAGGCCAATTGGAGGTCTTTCTTGATTAACTGTGACATCACCTGCTTCAGCATGGAAATCTTCTTGGTTGCCGGTTGATTTGTTTTGTTTAGCTCGCGATCCTCTTCGGCAGCATGCTTCATATTTTGTATCAGCTGGTCGATCAAATCATCATTGTCGTTGATCAGTTCAATGTCACGTCGTCTGCGGCGAGTCTTCTTCTCATCCCGCTTGCGCATGAGCATCGCATCAAAGTCCGAGACAAAATTGTCATTTCTGAAAAAGGATTGGGAGTGAAGGACTAACAGCATTTGAGGAAAAGCTACTTACTGTTCGCTGGATATGGGAATATTTTCATCGTCTGAGCTGTCCACAATACCTTCCTTGACGGGTTTCTCGCCCTCTTGGCCTTCCTCGGCTGGTGGGTTGGCATTCTCTTCATCTTCATTGTCGGTGTCTGTGATTTTCGGTCGCTTTTTGAAGCTGGCAACGGCGCTCTCATCCTCGGAATCACTGAGCAGGACTCTCTTCTTTTTGGTTACTGGCGAAGCACTTCTTGAGCCTGATTTTGATCGAGATGGAGATTTCGAACGGCTGCTGCGAATGGCTTTGGAGGCACTTCTGCTGCGACTCCGTTTGGATCCACTTCTGCTGCGGCTCCGTTTAGATCCACCTCTGCTCTGTCTAGACCCGCTCCTACTTCTCCTGGAACCGCTACGACTTCTGCGGGAGCCACTGCGACTTTTTCGGGAACCACTACGACTTCGAGTGCCGCTACGACTTTTTCTTGAGCCACTGCGACTTCTTCTTGAGCCACTACGACTTCTTCTAGAGCCACTACGACTTCTTCTCGAGCCACTGCGACTTCTTGAGCCGCTACGACTTTTTCTAGAGCCACTGCGACTTCTTCTTGAGCCGCTACGACTTCTCCTCGATCCACTTCGACTACGACTGCCGGAACCACTTCTGCTTCGTTTTGATCCGCTCCGGCTCCGTCTTGATCCACTGCGACTTCTACGAGAACCGCTCCTACTGCGGCGTCCACTGCCCGATCTAGACCTGGAGCGACCGCCCGAACGCCTTGAGCCACTTCTTCTACGCCTCGATCCACTTCGACTACGTCTGGAACCACTCCTACTCCTGCTACGACTTCCAGATCCGCTCCTGCTCCTCCTCGATCCACTTCTGCTCCTGCTCTTCCTCGATCCACTTCTATTTCGGCTTCCGCTCTTACTGCGGCTATGCCTGGACCCAGCACTGCCTCTTGAAACTTTCGATGCAGCTGAGCCACTTCGTGATCGTGACTTCGACCTTGATCTTGATTTCCTCGATACAACACTTCCGCTACGGCTTCTAGATTTCCTATTCGCACTTACATCCGCAGCATTTGAACTGCGTGACCTGCTCCTCGACTTTGATTTCGTTTCTCGTGTGGCATTCAGTGGAGCAACCGAATCCCTAGATCCACTGCGACTCCTGTGGGAAGTATTTGATTTCTTCGATTTTGTCGATTCAACCGATGGTGAACGTGATTTTGCGCTGTGAGTTGGTGAAGTAGCTCCTGAAATTTCAAAATTTTACCATTAAATTTGCAACTTTTCGGCAGAAAAAATAGAATATACGTTCTTAGACATAACCTCAAAATTGTGGTTGTCATAAGTGGCCTTACCATTTGCGCTTTCCATTTTGGGAACTTCCAGCAACGACTTCAACTATATAAACACTTCCGTAGCAATTATTTCTTCTTAATTACGCTATGAGTTGCTGTTTTAACAAAGCACAATAAGTTTTTTGGAAAACCTTTCGCAATTCTACGTGAATTGTGATGCTCTTTTTACGACTCAGAAACCCATCCAATACCAAATAACAAACAGCAAAAGTGTGACAACCTAAAAGTGAAAAATTATATGCATCCAGGGATGGCAATTAAACGCGGTTAATTAGGCTCAGTTCGCAACTTAAGGGGATGGTAAGAGTTTTCGATGTGAATTCTTTGAATTAGTTAAAATTGTATATAATGACCGAAAAGTTCGTAGCAATATGAGGTAAAGTAACGGCGATGCAAAATATGTGAAAAGAGGCTGTACACTAGATTTTGGTAAATTTTTGGTACAATCGAATTAAAACAAGTTTGAAAATCTTTTTAAGAGCGCTCTCAAGCTCATCAGTAAGATCCCCTTCTTTTAGCTTTTCTTGTCTTCTTGTCTTTTTTCCATGGTTAATCGTATTTCCATTTGTACCTATCTTCGGACTCTACATTCCTGCTTAGCCGTCTTGGATAAGTTTTTATTAATTTACAGTTAACAGTGAAAAACCTTCATTCACACTGTTTATGTTTTGAACAAAAGCTGCGAAGATACAAATCGACATCGACACTACGAAACGGAACTTCTTGGCAACTTCTCGAGAGCATGTTGCGCTTTTCTGCACACGGCTTCATTCAAAAACATACTGGTTGCTCTTGACGGAAAGCGAAATGAATGTTAAGCACTACTTGCAAGGCCATCGGTCATTCCATATTTAACTATATTGCTCTCATAGTTATAGAAAACATACATATGTATTCTCGGATAGCGGAGTTGTAAGGTCATAACGCGTTACCTTTTCGATAAGCCAGCTAAACTGATGGAAAGCTCCCCATCAAAGTATTAAAGTAGAAACAACCTGGCCACAATAAATATAGAAATATAAAAACGTTGTTGCTACAACAACAAAATAACTTTTTTTCCCCAGTTATCCATACGATGAAGATTTAATTTCTGACCGACGCGCGTTGTGTTCCATTCTCGCATGATTCCTTCAAAAAACTATTCTGGCAATGCCAACATAGCAATTAACTGGTGGCACTTGTGCACGTCGTTAACGATAAACGTCAAAAGTAATTTTTTTTCTGCATCAAACCAAGAAAAAAAAAACGGAGAAGAAATGCATTCCGTGCAAAACTTCTTCGTTTGATATTTTCTTCAAGTTTTCCCTCATTTCATTTCAATTGTGCTTGCAATTTAGTATATTTCTTTTATTTGCAACACTTGAAAGCGTTGAGAGGGAAATTTTTTTTTCGATTCTATTCGCTTTGGACAAACAACAATAGAGAAAGAATTACAAACGCGTCTACACAACAAAGATGAACTATCAGGGTCGTGGCTTTCCAGCTGGCTACGAAGATGACAGTGATGATGAAGTAAGTTTTTCTTGTTTTTCTCTGTTTTAAATCAATTAATTTGAACAAATTATTCGTAGGGTCTTGAATCAATGGAAATTTTTACACAAAATTTGAAGATAACCGTTGTTCCTAATATAACCAAGGCTGCTGGGCTGAATGGTGAGGATTTTGATGCTCAGTTGCCAAATGAAATGGAAATGTGGTTCACATCATATCAAACTATGTGGAATTCGTGTAAGTAGGGCTGGATTATCGCTGTAGTTCATAGTTTCAGTGAATTTCGTTTTTCTAGATAAAAGTACTCCGGCAATGAGTCAAAATCTGAAAGTAGTCTACTTGAAGGACGAGAACCCCATGCTGCTGGCGTTGAAACTATTTTCTCGCTGCCCGGGATGCAATAACTTGAAGAATAAGAACCTTGCGCTATTTGGTACATATGACACTATACTGTAACAAGTGTTTATCTGACCCACACCTCTTTTCACTTTCAGTACTTGAGACGATATGTTGTCTTCACAAGTCTAATCCACAGATCGGCAACATGTGCACTGACAACATGCGAATGGTGGCATTTAATTTCATAAAGACATCGGGCATTTTGCCTTTGTACAAAGGTATAACGGCTGCCTATCAATTGACCAAGATCAAGGACTTGCTCGTGATAAAAATTCAGGAGCTGATCGATCAGAAGCGATACAAAGATGTAAGGTGTTGGTATAGAAATTAGCTTTTGGAAGTCCCCATGTGAATTTTTTTCCTGATTTTCCCTTTTCAGGCTGCAAACTGGGCGATCTATCTGCAGGTCACACAGTCTTTTGACATTTATCAAATCGTGTTGCCGTTGATCTTGCAAAATAAGACTTCCCTCGCTGTCGAGTGCCTGGACATGGCTAAAGATCAGCAGAGTGCAATGGTGCAATTTCTCGACTCGTTGCTGGACAAACGAAAGAATGTGATCGATCACTGTTATCCGTTGATTGAGTGAGTTTGGGGCGGGCACTGGCCGATCGTTCTTTTGCCAACTTTTCATGAACCCCTTTCTAATGATATCTCTCTCTCCCTAGGCGATATGGATACACTGACCTCAATCAGTCTGTCATCGGTTTCCGACCAATGTCAAAACTCGTGGCACGCCTTGCCAAGAAGTACCAAATAGACGACAAGTCGACGCCAAACCTGAGCTACTCCAAGTCTCGCTCGTACATGTATTATCTGTACAAACGCTTCAGAGACGGCGAGATGAGCCGTGATTCGTTTCGTGAACTGGTTAAGGACGCAGCGACGACGCCTGTCCTAAAAAATGATCTCATATCGAACATCTCTTCCCATGGGGACCGAGAAGAGGCCCTCTACTGGGTTAGACTATATCAGATACCCGCCGACAAATGGCCACCAACACTGTACGAGGATGCTGCCGATGGGAACAATAGTACTAGCGACAGTGTCGATGGCTGGGAAGGAGACGAGTCTCAAGCGAATAATTCAGGCGATGCATCACCGCCAGCAGTCAAAGACGACTATCTCCAGCTGGAGCTGAGAGACGATTCAATAATCCTGATCGATCGTAGAGCACCATTTACAGAAATGATAAAAGCTTTAGAGACTCAAAGTTTAATCGGGTTCGATTCGGAATGGAAGCCCTCGGCTACCCAAGTAGAGACTGTCAGTCTATTGCAGTTGGCCACTTTTGACAAAGTATTCTTAATCGATGTCACCTCAGAGGAAATAACCGATGATCTCTGGAAACTGCTTGGCAGGAACATTTTCAACAATTTGGAGATACTCAAGATTGGATTTGCGCTGCGACAAGACTTCATTATGTTGCAGAAGAGCTTGCCCCAAATGAATTTGTGCTTAGCGAGCGGATCCTGCTATCTCGATCTGTACGATCTATGGAAGCGACTTAAGTACATGCAGTCGTTTACTTTTCCATACAAGAGAGGTTACAATGAAGTTTGCTTTCAAATTGAGGTGGAAACTATGTTTTTTGTTATTAATTTTCAGGTCACTCATCTGGAACGAGCTTAAGCGTGTTGTCACAGATCTGCTTGGGGAAAAAATTGGACAAGTCCAATCAATTATCGAACTGGGCCAAAAGACCGTTGCGACGAGACCAAATTATTTACGCTGGTAAGGGAGATATTAGGTTTTTAGCTCTTAAGACTAGTTTAAGACACAGGCTGTGAGGTCAGATAATTTAATATTTTTCCACGCTGCTGATTGCTTCTGTTCACAGCACGTTATACAGCCCCTACAAAGTCTTTTTTTTTAATTTCAGCTCTCGATGCATACTGTTTGGTACAAATCTACAAGGTAATAGCTGAATCTTTGACACGTTTAGGTTACGATATAGATCAAATTGTCGATCAAATAACTTCGACACCTAGTACAAAGCCCGATAAATTGGCCAACAAATCATTAGAATGTAGCTCAACGTCCCGATTGCCACGAAAAACCTCACGAAACACCACAATGGAATCTGTTAAGTAAGTTCAACCCACAGGCATCTTTTGAAAATGTTTTCATAAACGAATTCTCCCAACAGTTCCACCGATATAAAGTTCTTCTGTGATGGAATGCTTGGAGGACTTCTACACCATCTCCGTAGACTGGGTATTGATTGCTTAGAAATCAGCTTACGTACAAGTATGGATCAGTATGTACGGAAAGCACAACAAGAAAATCGTTACATTCTCACACGCGATTCACGTTTTATACAATTCTCCAAACAACTTCCGAAGCGTCTATGCATTGAGATACCAGAGGACGCTACCGACAATCAAGTCGTCAATGTGATTCAATATTTTAATATAGCAATCAATAAGAATGAAGTCCAAACTCGTTGTCCGACTTGCAATGGCAATGAATACATCGCGACGTCTCGTCACCAAATGCAGGCTCTCAAATTTGGGGCCGATGCCAAGAGTATGTCATATGCGGCGGCAGTGCTTGGCTCGACTTCAACGCAGGCATGGCAAAAGCCGGTCAAATTTGTGTTTAATGCGAGTAAGTAATTTCAATTTTTTTTTCATTGCAAATGCTAAACATACGAGTTCCTTGTCGTTCTTGCAGGACCCATAAGGGATGATGTGATTCAAACAGGAAGGACATTTTCGTCAGTCATGGTAAAAGTAGACAAAGTTAGCTCTAACACTATTTTCTCACAAAGTGCGTTCTTTATATGTGATGTAAGTATAGCTAGGACTATTTTCGGCTTGACAGAGGTTTGAACTGCTCTTTTATTTTCAGAAATGCGGTAGAGTCACATGGCCCGATGAGTACCGCGTGAGCAGTAAAGTTGAAAATCTTATACTTGAGGAATAGCGTTAGGACGAGTGATATACACGAGTAGAAGTGATATAACGTTTTGTAATAGCGAACATTGAGTTTGGTGATGTTTTCTTTTTTTTTTTTTACATAATATGAGAATTTTTGTTTTTATTTTGTAATGTAGTACAAAAAGAGAAAAATAAAACAAAACAGACATACATACATACAATTGGATATAGAAATAAAAGTGAATGTTTTATGATTAATGGAATACCAGTGTTTCACTAACCAAGCCAATCGATCGAGTCAACAAATAGATTCTCTCATAAATGATTAAGCTACAAAAATGGAGGCTTCAGCAAAAAGAAAGAGGGTCTCGGATTTAAACGCCATGTTTCGTACTCTCCACTGCCGTAGTCCTGGTTACTCCTCCTCTACTGTTCTATGCCATGTACATATTTCTCGGTCCACCCACTCCTCTGTCTTCTTTAGTTAGCAGATTTCATGGCATAGATTAATTAGAAATGGAATTGTCGAGCGCCGTTTAAGATTGTATGACCAATTGTATGACTTTCGTCCAAGTCTAGATGTTTCCTAGCCGCCTCCTAATGGCGGTCTGCAGCTTCTTGTGATAGTTGATTGCTTTGTCATACGCTGGACTCGGCTACCATATCCTCCAAACTGGTGCTAGAGTGCCGGAACGGGCTTGCAGAGGAAGTGGAAACGTGCGTGCAGATGTGCTGGCCAGGCAGGGGTCAGCGTTACACGGCTCACTCGCGGCAAGGGTCCACACAATACATCAAACGCAGAATTCGCCTTGTCGATTCGACTGGGAATATCTTGTTAGGTTCGTTGAAATACTCTCAAGATATTGAAAGCTCTTTTTCTACCAATTGTCTGGCTTACTACTTAAATCAAGACCCTGTATTGTAGGTGTCGTAACCACAAGCACAAGCTAGCCAATAGTCAATAGGAGATCACACAACCGACCTAGGTATTCCCCATAACACCTACTGTAGTTGGAAGGATAACAACGAAAACGAATTTCTGTTTCTCTTCCTGTACAAATGTCTAGCGCTAGCTCTAGGTCAGACAACGCACACTAGGTAAACTTTTCTTCGATGACCTCTAAACGATAGCTGAGAAACGGATTGGAGAATCAATGCTCTGCTCTGCTATTACTTATGATAACGGTTTCTCATCAAAATTAGAACGAACAATAACAGGTCCTATCCTAAACAACGCCCCAGCCATGTCCACCAAACATTTTTCGTGGCACCACCTCTCGTCGTGGAATGACAAGCCTCCGGGAGTAAAATTTGTCATGAAAGAGCTTCTCAATTCGCCGTTCGGAGTCGGCAATAAATTGCAGGCCTCTTCCATTTGTGCAAAAAGTGTAACACGCACAACATGAATGGTTGCAAGAAGATAGGCCTTGGATTTATTTATTTATAGCCTTAATAACTAAGGATACTCTATATGAGATCTTAGGTTAGGTTTTGTTAAAGGGGTGGCGGCAGAGTGTGCCATATCATTGGAATATTCAAGGATCCAAAGAAGAAACGAGTGCTTGTGAACGTTCCCACTTCTGATTTGCCTTTCCTAAGACATCCCAAGCTCAGTATGCATTTTTGGATGGTTTTTGGTGGCATGGCTTCCAATTCATCCGTGTCATTGAAATAGTATGAATCGAGGGTTGTCTTTTTGGTTCTAGTGAAGCTTGTGGGAGTCGCAGAATAAGTCCGTTGAGATCTAAATCATGCCAATCCTACTTTACAGAGCTAAAGCATGGACTTCATCGAAGGTGAATGGAGATTTTCTTAGTCGTTTCGAGGAAACATTGATTTGTAAGACATTCCGTGTCGTTTGCGTTGAAAGACTTTGGATTCGCACAATGTTTGAATTTAACCTCGCGAGACAACGCAGTAGACACGCTTAAGGTAGCGCGCCTAAGTAAAAGGGAACTTCAACCAACTTTGAAAGCGTAACTAGCTATAGCTAACTATATAAAACACCGATAAAGTTCAGGTTTTCCTTGTTTCTTTGTGGTTCCCCTGGACCAAAGGAAGAAACATTGGAGATTGTTGGCGCATGGATTGAATTATGAGACGGTCTTGTTTTGAAATACGTACATACATAGATTGTGCTTTACTATTTTATTAATTTTTGTTACATGGGTGTATAAAAACATAAGCAAGTTACATTAGATCTGAGGTTAATAAATTAAAGGGTTTCTGAACGCAGGCCGCCTATTATTCGGTCCCACTAAAGCCAGCTAAGAGACTACTGTATTCCATTATGAGTTAAGGCATAAGTTTCCATTGTTGAACACAGTCCTGAATACTCCTCATTAAGTCCAGTTTTGCATTCCGATGCTGTGGTTCCTGGTTTATATAGCTCTTCGTTTTTCATATTAGTCCACGCGTAGTTACACGTGAATACAGTCCTTTTCTTTTTCATGAGCAGCATAGCACAGCCCACATAAATATTCCGCTCAGCTATCATGACGGTAAAATGTCCACAAACCTTTTTGTTGCTTCTATACACTGTAGTGCCATCTTTCGGGCAAATTTTATGCTCCTTAAACCACCGGTCTATACCACGATTGATGTTGTACTCCGCTTGCTCCATTGTAAATGAGTCAAGTGGCGTCGTCCTCCTTGCGATGTTTTGTCCCGAATGAAGAAAATTATAGGTATTGCGGCAACGATCGTGCGTAGTCGAGCAGGATTTAACATTTAAGTCAGCCATCCTGGCTAGTTCATCATGCCATTGCATGGTACCCATACAAGTTGCCGGCTTGTAGTTTGGCACTTCCCCCATAGCTAATTTATTTCGGTACTCATTGTGTTTTTTCACTATATTTGCTTTAACTTCTGGAGGTAGATCGATAATTTCGGAGTAGTTGGCGCAGGTAGAGTTGATTTTCTAAAGCAAAACTTGGGCTTATTTTCAAAGAATCAATTTAAGTTCCGATCTTACCCCATCATTTTCACAAGCAATGTGCGGAAGTCTTCGTTTGCATAAGTCCTTATTGCAGTAATCAACGTTTTCACCAAATACTAGTACATAATTTAGGATCAAAAGGCTAAGCAGATTAAATATATAGAACCGATCCAACATGGTGCACAAAGGAAACTAAAGGTCTTTTAATAAAACTGTTTTCACGACGGAGTGTAGGGAATCTTTTCAAATCACCCAGTACAAAGTGACTGACATGTAAAACTAATTTATTTTCAAATCAACGGAAAACGTTTTCTAATCTCTGCTCTCCGAACGTGATACTATTTAGCGAAATACGCTTAACTTCAGTCAGATAAATTAGTTTACTGTATCGGTCATAATTCATAGTTCAACTACAGTAGGTTGCTTTATCTGAGATGTCAAGTTCTCGCGTAAACCATGTTATTATTATTTGTTAGCGTGCCAACAATATTGTTTCCATGCAAGCAAAGTCGATCAATGATGAAAATTGGAGTGACGTAGAAGTATTGCTGCGGCTTTTTCTTTCATTTGTATAAAAAGTGCGCGACTATACAGCCTCAAATTTTAGAAATAAGACCAATAAAGTTTGTAGAACACCATAAGATCCTTCCGTGTGTTTTTCTTTAAAAAAAATTTTAGGTTGTATGATCATGTAAATCCATCTTAAGAGAACTCGACTCATGGTTTCGCTACCGAAACCGGAATCAGTAAGGACAAAAATGGCAAAACAATTTTTGTGGACTCTTAAATGGCGACGGAACTAAAAATTCTGCTGTCAGGCAGGCTGATCATCTTAACCTGAAGGATAATGAATCACTACATCCACTGGTGGTTAAAGTCAAGCTTAAATGATATAAGACCACAGGCCCAGATAGCCAAGAGGCTGAACTGGTGCAGGGTACATGCACCAACCCATCTATAAGATAAGGTCCGATGAAAGTATGTATGTATGTTCACTGATTGGAGCCTCAACATAATTTGCCTGTTTCATAAAAAAGTTTACTGCCTCATCTGCGCCAGAGTATGGAGACTTGAATCTTCTTAGTGCGTTGGACTGCTGACCGAGCGGCGTGGGTTCAAGTCCCAGCCAGGAACACCGAACATTCTTCGCGGCACCACCTCTCGTCGGGGAATGACAAGCCTCCGGGAGTATAACCTGTCATGAGCTTCTCACTTCGCCGTTCGGAGTCGGCAATAAATTGTAGGACCCTTCCATTCATGCAAACAATACAACATGCACAACATGAATGGTTACGAGAAGCTAGGCCTTGGCTCATCCTGAGCTGTCGCGCCAGCTATTTATTTATTTTTTTTTTCCTGCCATGGTTGCTTTTATGACCTCATCAAGCGCTCAAATAAATAACAGCTTAGAAAGAATGCAGCATTGCCATACTCCTGTTTTTTTCTTCGTGGCTGGGGCACAGTAGTCCAACGCACTAACCACTAAGGCATGGCAAACAATTATGTAGCTTTATTCAGTTAAGTGCGTGGCTTTCGAAAAAGAAACCTGTGGTCTTCGTCTGAATTGTGTACCTTCTTCAGCCAGCCGACTCAGAGCTTGTTAGCTAAGTTTCCGCATTGTTTTGCTTTGAACATTTATACCATAAATATAAACATACACTGTTGTGGTGATGGGCGATGACACTGCATTGACTCTCACCGATATTAGGAGAGTTCAGTCTTTAATCAACATCCAAAAAGATAATTGATAACGTTTTATCACACTGTATATGTACATTTGATGGTGGAGTTATAGCATATGATAGCCCGCATTCTGATTGCGACGTCGTTTAAGTATGTGCGTTCAAAATAGGGCCACCTAAAGACAAAACGATTAGTAATTTAATGACCGCTAGTCTCTAATCGAACTTTGTCTTTGAGTCTTTAAAATGTTGACCTTAATTTTATCGGTTCCGAGAAATAAAGGCGACATGATAAATATTTAAAAGATGGCAAATATGGCACGTAAACCGCTACGTATTAGATAGTACGTACATATATACATACATATGTACATCAACATCAGCTTAATACTTTGTTAGTTTTGCAATGCGATACATTTCGGTTTTTTTCAGTTTGACACGATAACGTACGTGTCATTTATTCTAAAAAGTGCAATGGTTTCAGTGAATCTAGTTTATTCTTAGAAGTTTAACGTCTTCAATCTAACTCCAAGGTATGAGTGTTATATTTGGAAAACAATGACTGATTTTGATAATATGTGTTTTAAAAGTGTTTGTGCTTTACGTAGTTCAACACTTCATGGAAAAATTCAATAGAGTTACCCTCTGTTCAGAGAAACTAAGCAGCTGACTCATTAACAGGAAACGGCAGGGAAGCCTCTCCCTTAAGACCAGATCATACATTTTAAACGAGCTTTGAGTTTACTTGCTTCTGCAAATTTAATTTAGTCTATGTACATCCTATTAAGGATCGTTAAACTGTGGCGTATGTGGAACATTTTAATCAATTTTTGAGGTTATCTAAGTTTTCACTTCACTCGCTTCTAGAAATTTTAAAAGCGCGAACATTTAATTTTCCAATGAATCCTTTCATAGGAACGCGCACCTTTTGCGTCTAAGGATCAAGACCGCACACAATACGGGAAAAGCTAAGGAAAGAAAAAAATGAACAAATGGGACAGGCACTGGGATGAAATTCCGCCTTTGATGTGGGCCAATACAACAAAAAGAGTAACGAAACTCGCCGAAGCTTCACACATTGGCAGGATGTTACTATAGGATCAAGGAGCAGCTTAAGAAGCTGAATATGTATAAAGTAGAATAATCAGATCCTGTTGGTATCTAAAAAAAACACTGTTTCATAGAATGTAAACCTTTAATTCACAAATGAAGGAATTACCTGGCCTATATCTTATCAGAAAATGATCTACCTTCGTTGAATCCACCCAGGATATTCCGGTTTATCAAAGCGGCTGGAGCGGAGAAGGTGCTCCTACATACTCAGGTAGTACGCCAACTAAAACGCAATGTTTGGGGGTACAAAAAACCTGCTATATATGCACATAGGTCGAAGTGTTATTGCACGCATACGTCAACGCGAAATCTACACCTAATCCATCAACTATTTATTATAGGAAAAACTAAACCCTTGTTTTGTAAATACATGTGTAAATACTTCAGAACTATAGCATTTAGTGTATGGAATTCCGACATTTGAAGAACTTAAGGAGCTGGTGAGGATCCGCTGATGGATACGTTGAGATTGTGAGGAGCAGTGTCATAAATGCCACCAACCTCATCCTCTTTCATCTAATCTTGTTTGTTGTGTATCATTAACAAGACTGAGAGACCGGTCTCACGGTTTGAATAATTTTTACTTCACGTGCGGTATTTTATTATTTATTTACTATTTCCTAAGGCCAAAGATTGAAATCTATTTAAATGCATATTTCTATAAAAAAAAAAAAACGTGTAACAGATCCATCCATCAATTTCTTACTACCCACCTGCGTTCACATCTGCCGAATGATTTGATACGATCTTCTCTGCATACCTACTCAAATAGTGCCAATCAGAGCGCCCCACTTTAGTATCGAAACTTTTGGCCGATTTTCAAATAGGTGCCCTTGAACTTTTAACGAATGAATTTTGGATGTTGAATTAATTTTGACCTTCAAATGATTAACATCTTTACACTTCTTTTGGTGTTTGTTACCTTTGGCAAGAGATATCATATATCGTGTGCTCGCATAATGGTGGGAACATAAACAAGACAGGAGGAATTAAGTTAAGGTTAAATGGTTCTAAGAGCATTGAACAAGGCGGGGTAGTTTTCTCTTTTACTCCTTTTGTACAGTACCAGGAAAAGGTAACTTAAAGATGAAGATTGGTTTTGAATGCTTGAAGACTGTAGTGAGGGAGAAAGGCTAAGTTAATTCCTTATTCTGAAGCTTGGAATTAGAGGAACTATGCTCGAGGCAGCTGGAGAGGCTATAATTAGACACACTTCACTGCATGTAAAGGAAAATACGCAGTGCAGTCAGTCTTCCAAAGTCAAGTAGAATTGAACCCATTTTCTATAACTAGAGGTGCTCAGCACATTGTTCGATCTTAGTATACAAACGGTGGCGGTTCTTTGACTAGTTTTAGGAGGCCTTATAAGCGATGGTTTGGTTTAGCAATATAATAATAATTAACATCATGACTTGTCACGCTGAAGGTGCCGGGTTCAACTCCTGATGTCTCAAAAGACATGATTTTCTAAAAACATAAAAAGAGTTGATCAACTGCGATAGTGCATGTCAACTCTACAGCAAACGTTTTGTATAGTTAGGCCGCTGGTCTCCAATTGGCAAATGTCCCTTGGTTATCGCCGTTATTCTGGTGATATCTGGACAGGTTATGTTTATGAAATTTTTTGATCTAATTTTATCGTAGGTCGGCCGTATCTTCCTTGGTATAACGCAGTTGATTAACCCCCTCCATTGGAGTCTTTTAACTGCTCCTAGCGTGATGTAGACCCTTGCCTCGAGTGAAGTTTGTAGAGCTGAGCTGAGTGTGTAGAGCAGTGTGACCTTGAATTGTTCGCCAAGTTTGGAGGATATGGTAGCCGAGTCAATGACTTTGATAGTGGCTTGACTATCTATGAGAATAGCAACGGTTTGTTTGTGCGTTGTGTCGAGCCCTAGTTGCGTGCAAGCCTCTCGGTTTGTAAGTAGTTCCGCCTGGAAGGCGCTGGCAAATTCCGGAAGGCGGTATGTTTTTGCTATTTTCAGTGATTCTGAGTAGAAATCGGCCCCCACATTGCAGTTCATCACCACTTCGTCTGTCTTGCTCTGGTGGGGAATCCCACGTGTAAGTTTTTCCTGAAGTTTAGTTGCGGTGTGATGTAGTTGGTTGGAAACGTGATCATGCCGTTCGTTAACGAGTCCATGGCTGCAAAAGTTTATCGAACTTCGGAAGTTGAAAAAATACCGAGAACTATAAGCAATGGCAACAATCCCAACAGAATTGGTCCAAGTTCTTGTAGACTCCTCTGAGTTAGTCTGGATGCCACCCTCGGGCGCCGTCAAAACTTAATATCACCTGAGTTTGGCTGTGTGAAAAACATTATAACTTCTTGAGCTCTGGTGGAAAGGCATCGTGTAACTAGACAATTTTGAAACTATTTAAGTACTATTGCTTTTACAAGTCAGAGAACTGAAGAACATTGGGCCTTATTCTCTTGGTGGGCTCTGAGGGCGAGTTGTCATAAAGGTGGCGATGTTTGTCGGATGGTTCCGCCAGAGTCCTCTTTAGTGTTTTGTTTTCTGCCAAACATCTGATAACAAACTCTTTATTCTCTTTTTTCGAACGTTGTGAAGTGAGCCCTTCGAAAAAGGCGTTTCTCATGCTTATTATCTAGACCGGTTCGATTTCATGGGCTTCAGAAAGACTTGCGAAGCTTATTGCTTATCTGCAGGTGGATGCATATTCCGTGTTTTTAATTTTATACAGTTCAACGCTAGTGGTTTGAGTAGGAACCGACATTGGAATTCTCCCTATCTCTGGTCAAGCTTTGTCTGTTAAAGTTATTCATATTGGACCCACGTGAAACTAAATAAAAAAGATCAGCCCATACAGACTTTCGAACGCCTAGAAAAGGCTAGATAAAACCGGAAGACGCCCGTTTTCTGGAGTCATGCAGTTTATTGGCAAGGTTGACCCAGTGGGGCTGTTTTTCGTTTCGTAAATACTACAACCGAGGACTGACTTTTAACCAAACTCTTTTACATTGCATTGACATGCCTTCCCAAGGCCGAGTTTACAAAAACCCGGCTTACTACATTCATTTGTACACACTCCACGCGCACTAATCAACTGTCTTTGTTCGCAGCTGTGCTTCATGCCGATCACAGCTTCAAAAAGCACAATACTTCCCTAATCTTTAAAACTCATTACGCCCAAGTGTCTATCAATCTGGTTATCAAATTTTTTTAGAAAATTCCCACAAACTTTGATCTCCGAAATTGTCTTATCACTGCAGCGTACCGCGCAAATTTGCCACGCACCGATTGGCGTACATTGTTGCGATTAGTTACGCCAATTAGAATCCCATAAAATCCACTCACACCCTAGCTATTCAATCGAAAAAACGTGCGAGAATTATAAACAAAATCCAGCGCGCCGAGCTCACCTTCGAAGCGCCAGAGCCCGTCTCTGCGAATGCGATTCTCTTAAAAAGCACATCAAACCAATTTGCTCGTCTCAGTATCGACTCGCGGGCAGTTCTGATCGGAGCAGTATTCGGCTTGACGTAGAAAATGTTTATCGTCGAGGCACAGGTTTTGTTATTCCTAATCGCGGGCACTGCTGTTGCTGGCGCTTCCGAGTATAACACCGATGAACTGTATTGCGATCCGGAACTGTGTCGGCTTTACAATGGAACACATTTCGTGGTCTACGATCACATCGGGTGCGGGAACAATGGAAGTCTTAGTCCTAAGTGCGGTGATGCTCAAGTGGTGGATATGAATCAGCGACGGATTAACCTACTCCTTGATCTACATAACGCGGCGAGAAATCGAATAGCGACGGGTAGGCTGCCGGGCTACGAATCAGCTGCAGGGATGCCTGTTATCAAATGGGACAACGAGCTGGCGTACTTGGCCGGTTTGAATGTTCGCACGTGCAGATTCGCGCACGATTCCTGCCGCAATACAGATCGCTTCTTGCTGAGTGGACAGAACATCGGTTATGTCTGGCAGACGCGACCAATTCGCTCTATCTCCAGGCGGATCAAGTTTTTAGTGGGTAAATGGTTTTTCGAATACCCAGACGCCAGTCAAGCCTTCATTGAGCGGTACACACTTCATCCAGAGGGGTAAGTACAGTCTGATAAACAATAGCTTTCCGAATGATTGTAATCGGATTTGTTGTTCACGGTGCTTCCGTGATGGAATCCAATTAATCGGCTTTGCTAACTGGTTTCCTAAGATCTCAGGAATGGATCTGGTTCACCTTCTAACTTGGATTACACTCTTTTTTTTGGCAGGAAGAAGATTGGGCATTTCACGCTAATGGTTGCGGATCGGGTGCAAAGAGTTGGTTGTGCAGCGATAAGATACACATCTGAACCGCTATTGGGATACAGATTCTTGATGACCTGCAACTATGACTTTACGAACATATCCGGAGGGCGAGTGTATGAAACTGGAGAGCCGGCATCGAATTGTACAGCGCGACCGAGTGGACGCTATCAGGGACTCTGTGATTGGGACGATGACTATGAGGACAGTGAGGAGAGTGATGAGATTGAGTTGAACTTGCTTGACATTCCAGCTTTGTTGTAAATTATATGTTTTTCTTTGTTAAAGCGGAGTCGAATCGTGGAATATACTCAGCTTTGTTGTTAATGATTATTGTTGCTAGTAAAAAGTTTTGTTTAAGTATAAATGTGTATCATTTAAAGATCGAATAGGGTAAAAGGCTGTGGTGGATCAAGGAGAAACTCTTCGAGGATAGGAGCCCTAACGGGAAAGCCTTGAGCTTGATTGGACCTGGCACCGAACTTTGCAAAGCTCCGTCGGTTTTCTCTTTTATTCCGTAATCGGCGTCGCATAGAAGCGCTATGTTTCTACATAGAGCAATCCGTACCTACATATACTCAGGATTTGGCACCCTCATTTTCTGAAGCGACTCTAGTATTAATTGACGTATCTAAACCATTCTATCGTAGTCTCATCTGGATTGACTTTCTTAAAACTCTTAAAGTTTAGAATTAGCTTGATCTTGGTAATGAAGAAGACTGTTCTGCTGTGACACCTAAGAGTAGATCTTTGAAAGCTAAACTGAAAGAGAAACCACCCTGCACATTCTTTTGATCCAAGCCAAGACTTGGTATATGAAACAGTTTATCTTTTCCATGACATTAAGTTGCTCAAAGTGTGATTTGACTACTGTTGAAAGTAGAAGAAATGGAAAGGAAAGTGTCAGAAAAAAATTCGACTGGGGAGCCAGTCCTATATTTCCCACCTCGTATTCTGTTATATCAAAAACAGTAATATTATTATTTATTTAACAATTAAAGAAAACATTCATCGAGGGCGGAAAATTCGAATACACATTGTTTAATTGTTCTACAAAGAGTTGTTGCACGAACTCGAAAATAAAACATTTCTTAAATTTCCTCAGCATCTGCCGGATCGATTGTGCTCAGAATCTTATCAGCTTTAAGTTTCACGCTGACAAATAAAATAAAAGAAACTGCATGGTCCTACGTTGTTTCGTTCTCCTGATATCGTCGGCGAAAAATATGATCACACACACACTCACACACACATCATTTCGAAAATGGGTGCAAACGATTTCTAGTGTATAGTAATGTCAAGCCCTGTTTATATCTCGAAACATTTTGTTCGGATCGATTGCAATACTTTCTATACTTAGGTGGGAAGTAAAAACGTATAGGACCTAGGTCCCCACAGCAAAGGGAAAAAAGAGGAAAAGAGGAAGAACCAGAAACAACAATCGAATGAGGTACACCATCTATATCAACATGGACAAGAAGAACCCGTTTATACTCACGGGATTCCTATCGGGTCACTAAAGACTAGACAAGCAAATGAGCAGATTGGGCTTAGAAAAAAATAGGAATGGCAGATTTTGCAGATGAAGACGAACTCAAAGTAGAATTACTCTCCTAGGCTCTCCAAAAGATAGATTTCCCTAAGTAGACGGCATCTTGGAGTTACTATATGTAGGTGTCATCACAAAACACTGCCTTATAGGCCGACATGCGATTCGACTAGGTCTTCATGTTGGTACATAGTTTGGTGGCCAAAAGTATTTGAACGAACGACAGCTATGCAGCTAGAGAAGCTACAAGAATTGCCATTCTCGGTATTACAGGTGCTTTGCGTACCTGCCCCACTTTAGTCATAGAGGCTGTCATCGGGTTTACACCACGAGTTGTGCTATAAAGCTGCAGCTAGAAAGTATAAATCGGATAATCTTGTGGGTCATCTGAAAATACTTCACTCAATTCTAAGTACAGACATATTAGGTCTGTTCCTTTACTTTTCAAGTAGCTTCGAGTTATATCTCAAATTTGGAGGAGTGGGGATAAATTCTCTCAGAGAATGCAGAAATTAAGAAAAAGTAAAGGAACGCTTTTTCGTAAGTTTGGGCCGCTTGACAGAAACGTCAAATGCAAAACCAAAACAATTGTGAAAATTAAATGAAAAATAACAAAAATCTATCTCAACTGTCATAAGATCAGCTGTTAGCTGTGTTACAAAAGTTGCCCAAAGAATTTTCTTGGGCTGAAACTCGTAGCTCTCTCAGTTAAGGGGAAGTGATTTGCTCTCTCGTGGCCTCTCTCTTTTGCCAAATTTTTGTGTTGTGGAACAGGATTAGGCAGTTTTTCGTAGCTTTGGTTTACTTGAAAAAGTAAAGGAACAGACCTATTCTGTACTATCCCCACTATCGTTATGGCCAGGGAGTATAGTTTCGGAAGGCTATTTGAGGTAGAAATATTAGACCGTGTCGACTGGTCTAATGGAGAACCTGTTTCTTACCCAGGATGTTTGATATGGTTTACCAACCGATCAAAAATGGCCTCAAGAGTAGGTGCTGGCGTCTTTGGACCCAACACTAAAGCCTGGGTAGCAATGGGGATGTGCAGTGTCAGCCAGAAGAGCAGGTTTTTAAAAAAAAACCATCGTACTCCAGGCCAAATAGCAAAACAAGATGTCGGTAACCTTGTGTTTGACTTTCACCCCTCGAACACAATCTACCAGCACCCCAAAATGGTATACTGCAGTACGCTGTAGGCGACTGTCTTACTCCTCGAAATTCTATATTTCGAGGTAGTGTGCAAATTCGAGAAGTAAATACCACAATCCAACTTACATCTTACAACAGTTACCAGAGGTAGAACCACTTCACTGACAACCCATCTATCCAGTTTAGTGTTATCTTGATATTCCATCTTTAAGTAGGAACATATGTACATATTTATCAGTTCTTTAGTCAGACACAGATATCTGAAATCTGAAAGTAAAATCTTATCATGCAAACGTGAGGAAATTATCTAGAATGACATGAATTTATTTACAACTTATGCTGCACACCGATCAGTTTTCATTTATCAATTAATCGCACAATTGGGATAGATGCAGCTCACCGAAGTCTATCGTAAATCACAATCGGACATTCCATCGATAGTTTATCGTTTGCGGCACGCAAGTAAACATGCAATCAATTTGCATTGATCGCTGAATTAGAATTGTCACTTGTTACTCCCTATGAGCATCGGTTGCCACCGAACACAGAGGTCAGGTGTCTCATACAAACAACTAACCGCCTAATGAATGATGGCCAGTGGACATAAAAGTGCCTATAAATTTGTTTAGACTTACAATTGTTTGTCTTTTGAAATGATGGAAGCACATCACTCGTATGCTAATAGAGTTTTGTGAAAGGTGTTCTGTACAGTGTAAAGCAACTACTTCACATTATTATCATTATTTGAGTCGTAGAGGTTTCCGTAATATCCATGCAGGGAACCATAAATCACCCTCCCGGCAGGGGGCTATTTTAAATAATTACTACCCCGGGATTTCTTTTCTTATGTTGACGTCTATATTTTCCATAATTATGAAGCTGCAGCGTGAAGTTATTTAAACATGCGAAACGAATTTTGTGTTTTTGTTAATTCAAGGCAAATAATTCTGAAAAGTCTTTGTTTCGGATTCCCGATTTGCAATCTGACTAATTGTAGCGATTCAAAACAGATCACAGAGAAGAGGCTTGTGGACACAAGTGTGACATTATCATACCAGTTTGACGGGATTACCCTAACGAAAATAAGTCGGTCATCAACGCAGGGGAATATCTCCCACAAGCAGAGTAATTATTGCATCCTTTTCAAATGACAGCTTTCAAGGCGTCAGTTTCCTGTAGTAATCCGTTTACCCACTAATGACAAATACGATAAATCGGGTTAAATTCAAATCAAAAACTTCATAGCGTTAGTAACCCAGAGTTTCATGTATTCTTCATGAAGCAACACGGCGGCTAAAACTGTTCTAAAACTGAGGGAAGGACAACAGTGCACACCCGCTTCCTACGGTCACGCCTTTGTACTATTTCGATTCGAAAATGCCGATAGATCGACAGAAAGAGATCATATGATCCGGGCTCTGGCAGTTGGCAGGAGATTTAGTACATGACTGGAGTTACCAATAAAAACGAACTGGCCTTCTACACCGATGGTTCTAAAATTGACATTGGTACAGGTGCCGGGGTTTACTGCAAGGCCGTAGGAATAAACCACTCCTTTAGAATAAATGACACTGCAGTGTCTTTCAAGGAAAAATCAAAGCCATCAACAAGGTTTAGAAAACTGTCCGTGCTAAGGGTATCACTACAAGGACATTTACGGTCTACATTGACAGTCAGGCAGCCCATTAATCTCTGGTGTCCGCGATAACCAGATCGAGGCTTGTAGGAATCTGCAAAAAATATCTAGACAAGATATCGAGAGCCAATACGGTGGCCCTATGTTGAGTACCAGGGCATATGGATATTTTCGGTAACGAAAGGCCTGATGAACTTGCACGAAGAGGAGCAGCGCTTCATGCCTCACAGGCTCGTCCCTTTGCGAGGATTCCAAAAAGCTCGTAAAAAGGTATATCGATGACGAGGCTATCAGTCGAGCTAATACAAGTTGGATCCAGCTAGACACATGTGCAACGGCTAGAAACTTATGGACGAGTATAAAAAGAAAAAATGTCTGTCTTTGGTCAAACTTATTCGACGCGAAGCAAGGATAGTCTCCGGCATCATCACGAATTTGGAAATTGGTGCTCATGCGCAGCGACTCAGTATACATCACAACGACTATTGTAGAAGTTGTAGGAACGAGGAAGAAATCGAATCTGTCCGTCATCTACTGTGTGAATGTCCTGCCTTCGCCGGCAGAAGAATGAGGACTCTTGGCAGTTACTTCTTCACAGAACTGGAGGACATGCTTAACATCGAGCTGAGGGACCTCCTGAGATTCATATTCTTATCTGGGTGGTTTTAAATCAGTGGCTTCCTT
This sequence comes from Matsumyia berberina, assembly GCA_917880715.2. Classification (NCBI taxonomy): domain Eukaryota; kingdom Metazoa; phylum Arthropoda; class Insecta; order Diptera; family Syrphidae; genus Matsumyia; species Matsumyia berberina. Next base: position 129,559,518 of record OU862871.1, on the reverse strand, counting down.
TCTCTTTACAGGTTCCTGGGAAATAATTATAAAATGCGCACAATGGACCTTATTGCTGGTCTAGGTGACGAATGTTACAAGGCATCCATTTCACTAACATAACGTTCATGTCTTTTAGGCAGAGTTGCTGGTAATCCAGAAGAGTTGTCGGACTATTAGACAGAATATATGTTTCGTTCTTTGGCAATAGTCAAGCCGCTGTTGAGCCCTTAGAGTGGGCTTATTCATCTTATAGATTGGTGAACAAATGTGAGGAGGATCCGAAGCTCACTCCTTTCTGTATTTCGGACTCCCAAAGAATAAATCGGTTTGATATACTGGCAAGGCAGTGCAAGGTTGAGCAATTTGTATTCTGTATTGGGGCCCTAAATGCGCACTGCGACATATGAGGTCTATTGTGTTGAAAAAACAGTTTGAAAAACTCTACCCTCTTCCGGCTCTAGAGACTAGAACCCTAAAATAGGACTTAAACATATTCAGGTACGTCTACCTGTGGCTAACTGCAGGATCTACTGGTCAGCAGGGACACATGTGACCAATCTCAACGTCCAATTTAACACACACTGTCAAAGTTGTAACAACGGGAATGCGATTTCCGGCATGATAGATCCATAAAAGGAATTCCAAAATGAATAGTTGGGTCTTATGATATTAAGCAGTCTGAAAACACAAAAAATTCTCCAAACAAATCACAAAAGACCTGGAATTAAAAAAATCGGCGCTAATGGGATTTCTGGCTAGGTCTTTGGAACTACTGTAAAGCATTTTTGTCTGCTAACTCTCTGTAAACATCCTAGGACGCACATTCAGTTTGTGTTAAAGTTTTAGTTCCAAGCATATAGCAATAGAGCTAAAGGCTTCGCTTGTAACGTAAAGGATTCTTGCCATCCGTCCTTTTTTCCCCAAACAAAGTTTGTCCGGGAGGATTTTTCAAATGTGTCCGGGATTTTTAAGAAGTGACGATTTTATAACTACTAAATCCTACCTTCATCTCGTAGCGAAATAGAGACATTTGATTGTGATCCTAGTAAGAGCAATTGACGGTTCTCGCTCGCTATTGAGTGCAATGACCAACCGCAATGCACAATCCTTCAGAGAAAAGACCGATAAGCCCCGAATCCAGTGTATGGATCTTTACTTTTCTCTTTACCATATATGTCCGAGATTATGCACGCAATGTACGGGGTTTTTGGTTCATGACTTCCAGCTTCTTTATATTTTCGATGACAACCCTTATTGAGTACCGAGTGCAGTTAAGCTGATTCAAGTATGGGTAATGCTAATGATCATAGTAGAAATATTGTAACGCCTCAGCACTAACGATTTGCAGTTTATTTTGATATCATTTGTGGCAATGCTCACAGTTGACGTTGTTACATATATTTGAAATAAACTTTCGGTACAGTACCGGTGGACCTAGACTTCTGATGCCACTAGCAAGCTCAATTAAGCTAGTTGAATCTCTTTCCACTAGCGCCACCTGAGCTGCGGTCAGAACATACCACCCACAACGATGCTCTCTCTTTCTACCTTTGCGTTAAAATCGCCTAGAGGTAGTTCAGTGTCATACCTGATCTAGCGCACTGCCAGCAAGTTTTTTCCAAGAGCTTTTTAAATTTGCTTTTGCTGTCGTTATCTTTCCATTCTGTGTGGGCGTGTGCCACATTAAATTTATGTTGGCGAATTTTTCACTGATACGAAATGTCAGTGACTCAATTACCCAAATCCAAATGATTCAAAAATACAGAAACGATGTTTATCAAGGCGGTCGAAACATGACGATCAGTTTAAGAAACACTTTTATAGAGTAAAATCTCTTCGCAATTAGAAAATTCTATCTTGTTTGAATAAAGAAGAAAACTTCTTCGATGCAGCCAGCGATTGGCTTAATTTGGTTGGTTCGTACATGAATTAGAATCAAATGTATGAAATTGAGGAAACTCCTATATATCAATGGAGGAGAATAATGCGAAATTGAATTTCTTTGACTTAGCAGTGGAAAACCCTATTTGCAGGTAGAAGGCAACGTTCCGATTTATCCATCTTTTGCATTATGTTTAGGGTATATTCCACAGCTTAAGCTGCGTCGGTTTAAGGGAGAATTTTGTATAGTTCTGGCTTGCAGCGTATTGTCCGCGTTCGTTTAAGAGTTGTCTTTTCAAGGAAATAACGATTTTATATAAATTTACACTAAAACGCCGGTCATCGACTTGATATCGATTAGGGGAGGTTTCAACGTAATTGCATACAACTTTAGACAACTAAAACTGTTATTAACTGTTCGGAATTTTAAAAAGTAGAAAATTCCTTTAAGTCTTTTCTTAAGGTTCCTTTAGCTTAAATGATCATGACCACCCCATAGTCTTCGATCCCTTTCATCATTTAGGAGACTCCACTTACGAACAACGTCTCCTTACGTACCTCTTACTAACTTCCTTATCAACTTGAATTTGTGCTTCCCAGTGTTTCCTCTTTCAAAATAGTGGGAGCTGATTACCCTAGTGTCAGCGATAACTTAAACCTATAAATCTATTAGAGAATCACCAGAAGTGTACACAAATAAAAGATCTAAAAAAATTAGCCGCCCTGCTATGCCATATTTGGCGCTGATAAGAGTTAAGAGTTCACACTTAATGCCACCAGCACACATTCAAAGAACAAAACTTGATTGCAGTGTGCTAATAATCAGAGCAAATTTATTAAAGAGAACGAAAAACACAATCAAATTATGATAGAGTGCACCAATTTAGAAAAGAAAAAATGTATTTATAGCCCGAACTCGGCCTAATTGTCCACTGACTGAGCAGCCACTTGTCAAGAACATGAAATTCAGTACTGCTCCTCTCATCAGAATGAGTTTAAGAACAGCGCGTCATCCGGGCAAGGCCCTCCAAGGGAAGTCTGCCAAGTGTCTTAACATATGACTGGTCAGCAGTGAAAATAACGTGCTATGAAAGCACTTTACAAGATAGTTGTTGCATCAACGTCCACAACCACCACCTGGACAAGAGGAGGTGGTATGTACGATACGTCCAATTCGTTTATTTGGACGCAGACCGTCGTATTTGGGACCGCCACCTCCACCACCACCGCCTCCTCCTCCTCCTCCGCCACCACCACCGCCTCCACCACTACCCCAGCCGCCTCTTCGGTTGTCTCGACCGCCACTGTTCAGTGGATCCAACAACGGAGTCAGGAGAGTTCGGAAGAATGTTAAAACCAATGTAAATAATCCCGTAAACAATCCGAAGAACCTCTCCATCGACCAAGGCTTATGGTCGAGGACCTGTCCATCTGTTGGTAGAAAAAAAGTTAAGTGGAATAGTGGGACAAATGGTTAAAAGAAGTACCTTGTCCAATATATACCATTTCGATTGCTGTTTCGTCAAAACAAAGTCCAATTTCAATAAAACAAATAATTTGAAAACTTTCCAATCGAATTTCTAAACATCAACTGACGTGTACTCCTATAAACGTCAAACTTGGAACAAAAGTGCACACTGTACTTTGATTGCGTTCAGTTAGGGAATTGTGTTAGGTGGTGTGTGTTGGAACTTTGGTATAGAAATTGCGATAGAATTGGAACATTTCTAAAAAAAATTGAGTTTTAAAATTCACGATCAAATTTTGCATTTTTCCTTCCATTATAATGTTTATAACCGAATTTTAGTATAGAGTAGCGCTCTGTAGAGCGATATACTCCAGCATCGATTGTACTGAAATCTCAGTGCCTAAAACACGAGAATACACAATAGCTGGGGTTGACTCACTTCTTATTTAATTGACGGATTGTAGAAGCTATCGCCGGTGGTCGCAGAGACGGTGCTCCAAGGAAGACCTTTCTGTAAATGCAAAAAGGCAACTATTGTACCCTTCACCCGTCGTTAAACTCTGGTTCTCACGCAAAGTGAATTAGCTCAGGGTCATCTTGGAGAGTAAACTAAAGCTGGAATAAGTAAAGTGGCTATCTGAAATCTGGATACAGAACGGTTGTATTTCAGATGCCTACTGTATCCCTTAAAGGTGTCGTGCACTTATCTCTAGTGCAAGGGAAACATAGCCTTAGGTGAAGGAAAACCCCTTCATATAAATAAGATTGATTCTAGACATGACTTCGATAGTCACGTCAACCTTCTTACCATCCAGCTACAATGAAACCTTCTATGAACGGACATCTCTTTTGTATGTTTTGTATGGATATCAAATCGATGACCGTGGTATTAGTATTCATTTATATGAAATCGTTATTCCTTCGAACGGACATCTCTCGTAAATGGACTCACACGCAGGCCAGAACTACCAAAAATTCTCCAGTGAACGAACGCAGCCGAAGATGAGTAATCTTCCACTGCAGATAAGGGTTTCCCTCAGCCAGTCAAGAAAATTGCAATTCGCAACATTCTCCTTGGTTGACATAAGAGGATTCCCCGATTTCGTGTTTTTGGTTTTAATCAGAGATAGGCTATCATAATTCGTATACATATGTACGTATGTACATACCAACTCCACTAGGTCAATTGAATCGATGGCTGTACCGAAGAAGTTTTCTTGTTCCTTCGCAGGCCGATTTATTAAATAAAAGATTAATATAAACATAAAAAATAAAAACATTAACATATTGTGCTGTCTTTACCGCACACCTCCTTTCAAAGGGTGCATAAAGCAAGGTAAGTGGATTGCTCTGTATAGCGTAGTAATCCAGTGTCTTTTATAAGTGGGTAAGTGGTGGATAAGTCACTTATAGGAGAGATTGAGTAACCAATCGAGTAGTCGTCCTTTCGAAATGTATGACCAATCTTCATTCATTCATTTTCGTAGACCAAAACTAAATGAGTCATTGGCATCCTCTGATAAGAGTTAGTTATCTCTACATGCCTTTGCTAACATACACAAAATAAACCACGGGTTGCTTTGGTGCAGAAATAATGTACATTTATTACACAATAAGCCACTTTAAACTTTCTTATGAGAAGAAGTAAAGAAAAAAAAAAGGAAAACAGAAAGTGGGAACTAAAACTAAAGGAGCCACCTGTTAGGACATAAAATTCGGAAGTGTTCCTCCCGTTGATGGGTTTAAGAACAGCTCGTCATGCGGACAAGTAATGTCAAAAGTCCCTCCAGGCAGCCGATCAGCAGTGTCCAAGTAGTGTGATTAATACACTACACTTGGACACGTTACCGAGATCATCCACCACCAGCTACTGTGCAATCAGGAATGGTCATAATACGTCCCATTCTTCGATTTGGTCTTGGTCCATTACCTCGTCCAGGACCACCGCCTCCGCCGCCGCCACCACCACCCCCTCCACTGCCCCAACTACGTTGTCCACGATTAGAGTTGTTTGCAGCATCGAATAATGGAGCAAGCAATGTTTTAAAGCTGAAAGAGATGACATACATGGATGAAACATACACAAACTGACCTTCTGACTCCATAATCGCACGGGAAAGCTGACGCATATGACTATGGAGGTACAACGTAATGTTTACTTACAAGGCCAAAACGAATGCAAAGAAGCCAGTAAAGATCCCCAAAAAGCGCTCTATTGACCATGGCCTATGCTCCAGAACCTGTCCATCTGCATAGAAAAACAAAGTTATTTACAATTTCTATGGAGAATCCATGGAATATTACCCCGTCCAATGTACACCATTTTAAAATGGTGAAACTTCGTTTAATTTTCCAGCAAGTTATCCACTTTTATTTATTTTTTATGCAATAAAAAACCATTTATTTGATAAAAAATGAGAAAAATAATGAGAAAACAAACCAAATTTGGCTAAAGTGATTACAAAACTGACGTGTTATATGTGACTTCACTTCCAAGAACTGTCAAACATGGAAAGTGAAGTAACATGTGCACAATCCCAATGGTGAGTGCATAGGATGCAGTTTGGTTTGTGACGCGAATAGAATAAATTAGTAGGACTTCACATGATTTCAGAAGGAAACATTTTATTTGAGGCAGATTGCAATGGTTTTTATGGAGTTGTTTTTGCTTTTGGATCTCATAAGGCTTGTAATAGCCTACATAACCCTTGTTGAAGTTTGTTGCGGGGATACTTAGACTATACTGGATATATTGTGCTCAATTTTACCTCAGAAAGTCATCGAAACGTACTTTCAATTTGTCAGAAGAACGACAGCACCTGCTCTTTAAACCTGAATTCTTGGATTGCTAGAATTGAGCTACCCAAAGTGAGGAAAAGCACAGATTACATTAATTTTTTGATTCTGCAAGTTTTTTGTAGCAGTTATGAACTACACAACGACTTTTTGTGCGAGCGCTTGTCACAATTAGAATGTATACGGCCTTACCTAGTCTAAAGTGTTTTCGCTTTAGTTGGATTTGTCGTCGATTTTTTTCGAAGCTTAATAGAATTCCAGTAAAAAGTAGTTGCGTAAGATGGGTGCATTTTGGAATAATTAATTGCGAATTTATTGGCTTTTCACTGCCGGGAATATTTACGTTGTTTTCAGCACATTAGCTCCCTCGTTTAAGCGTCGCTTGCAGACTTGGCTTTACTACAAGGGGTTCCAGCCTGTCAATTGACACCCAGATGACTTTCCTGTGCTCAAACCTTGTGTCTCCTACAACAAGGCAATTGTCGTTCCAAAAAATGTTCAAACGGTCGTCTAGTCCGTTCTTCACCATAAGACACTCAAAGCCCATCGTCATTTCCTACCTTGACATAGAAATCCCCCAACACCATTACGAAGTCTTCATTTGGCATTCTGCTTAAGATGGCTTTTAGCCGTTCGAAGAAGGTCTTCTTCTTAGCATCAGTCGGCAGCTAAATTTTGTTGTGACACCATGTATGATGACGAAGCGTCGTACTCTAGTTCGAAAATCTGGATATCAATGTACAGTCTCCATGCGTCTACCAGGACACTATTTTAAACTTTTTAAGGGATGGCACAACAGGACTGCGAAAAAGTTCACTCTAACAGCTTAGAAAAGCTAACCCAAGGCATATCGAGTCTAATCTACAGATGTCTGACCATTGCCTTCTACACCCCTATGACTGGAATCTCTGAGAACGTCTGCCCTGTATAGCTTATTCAGGCTGTAATTGATTGTTTAGAGTCTTCATTGCCACTTTTCCGCCCATAATGACTATAGTTCACGAAGTCTTAAGTTATCTTGTGAGGTTCCGTATCTGTTCAGCCAATGACGGTAATGTAGATCTGCACCTTGAAAACTCCGACGTTTGTCTCACAAGGTATTTCAGCTTCAGTTTTTAACCCTATTTCGTGAGCATGAGTTTAGCATAAGCATTGAGATCAACACCAGCTCGAAATATTTCCTTGGGTTCATATGTTTTTAAATGCTTACAAGGCGACAAGCAATTAAAGACCCTAGACACACTCATCATCCGAAAACCCTCTCAGTTTTGCAACTCAATATGTCAAGCCTGAAAGACTTCTCCAATTTCAAACTGCAAGACTCAATGAGGCACAAATCCTTCAATGTACTTCAGCCATGCCCGATTAGGTAAGCCAACTTATTTGCCAAAGTTATCACCTTGCCGTAACTAACCCAAATACACACACACACACAGCAGAAAGCACGAGGAGGAGCAGGAGAAAATCGCCGGACCAGTGAAATTGGACTTTTGAAAACCACTGCATTAATTAGCCACGGAGCAAGAGCACACTTGCAGTGCAGCAGAGGCACAGAAATGGAAATAGTTATTCGTTCAATGGAAGAAGGATTCGTTTGTTATCCTTCCTCTGCATCGTTGGTTCTTTTTCATTCACTTTTCACTGAAAAGTTTAAACGAAATGAAGTTGGGGGGAACAGTTAATAGATGCTTAACCTGGTGCCAGTGTGCATCCCTAAGTCCTCTGACTTTGAGTTGATATTTCAACCAAATATGATCCCATCTTACCAACTTTCAATCTAATCCCAAATGTGATTACTTCCACTCCAACACTCCGGGCATCACATAGCGTCGAATACAAATTATGTAGTCATCTTCTGGTCAAGATACCCATCTGGTTCACGGAATTGTCTTCAATTAGCGCTGGAAGTCCTTTTGTTGGTGCATCCAGGTGCAATCATATTGTGTACATTATCGACATCATCAGCATCTGCAACATCTGCACGTCCATTAATGTGTCACCCATGGACATCGCACTCTGTGAACAACTTGCCGGTTAAATTTAAGCACACATACGCCACAGTGTGCCCGGATCATGTTAGTTCAGAGTGTTTACGATTGTTATTGTTCGGAAGCGCATCCAACGAGTAAGACAGATGGAGGCAAAGGTTTATCCAGTTTATTATCATAAATGTGGCCCTTGGCTTGTGTCTTGGGGAAATTAATGACATCTGTTTACATTGGATGCAGTTCCTGTTCCTTGGAGGTATAATTACAATCACAGCATTTGATGTCGGATGAGTGGTCAAAGGAAGTACTTTAAGACGGAGAAGTGCTTTAATCACACCAATATCGGTGGAACATTTATTTATTTTACATTTAAACATTTGCATTGTATGGTTCGGTTGCCGAACAGAGACTGTTAGATTTTAAATTCAGACTGGTTGTGTTTTTAGATCCTGGCTTCCCGGGCACGGGAGACCCACCGAGACCGTGCTACATTTTGACCAGAATGATGATAGACACGCGTATTATGACATCCGTTCTGGGCTGGCCGATGATTACACATTTTCGCATTTAATCCGGCCAAAGAAGCCAATTCATCGTTCCACATCATTGAGCCCATCCGTTTCGCTGAACGAAACCTTGAATCTGATCCAGATGCTATTTTGTTCTGTTTGTCATTGTGGTAGGTAGTGATTTCATCCTGCGTATTTTTGGGAAATTTTTTTGAAAATTCCTAAAATTGTCACAATTAATTGGTTAAAACAGGGAATGTGAACGAAATGTGTGTATACCCCATTGAAGCCACAACCAATTTGCATACGTCCTTTGCAGAGGGATCTAGCGCAATAGTTAGTTTTTCTATCGGCGATGATTGAGTTTATTAATGCAAAAATTATGCCAAAAAGGATGACGGGCAGCATTGTTGTAGTTACGAATAATTTTTTCAGCAAATAACTATAATTTGGCATCAATGGGACACAATTTATTGAAAGGATTAGAACGTCTATTTGAAAAGTAAAATGAAAGTCTAGGGGAACTTGGGTATGTGTAGTCTGCATGTAGTCCTATTAAGTACTCGAATTCAAGGCTACAGAGCCTGAACCGAAGCCTGCAAGGATGAACCAAGAAACATCATAGGAGAATCGCAGTCGATGCTGCGGATATGGAAGAACTATTTCTGCAGACTATTTAACGGTGACGACGAATCAAATTCCGCTGTCAGACAGAATGGACCATTAAGCCTGGAAGATGAAGACCAACAATTTCGTCCATCCGACCTGGATGAAGTGAAGATAGCCATATCTAAGCTTAAGTCCAACAAAGCTGCTGGAACAGGCGACCTAGCTGCCGAGCTGTTCAAAGCGGCAGGCGATGACTTGGTAAGGAGCATGCACAAAAAAAAAAAAATAATAATAATAGCTGGCGCGATAGCTCGGGATGAGCCAAGGCCTAGCTTCTCGCAATCATCCTTGTTGTGCGTGTTTGTATTGTTCGCATGAATGGAAGGTACCTACAGTTTATTGCCGACTCCAAACGGCGAAGTGAGAAGCTCTTTCATGACAGATTATACTCCCGGAGGCTTGTCATTCCCCGACGAGAGGTAGTGCCGCGAAATATGTTCGGTGTTCCTGGCTGGGGCATGCACCAACTCATCTGTAAAATACGGTCGGATTGTGCAGGATGACAATGGAGAATGCACGCTGCTCCATCAAGGTCGGTCGAGATCTCACCGAGACCTTTGATGTCAAAAAAAGATGTCAGACAAGGCGATGCGTTGTCATGCGACTTCTTCAACGTCGTTCTTGAAAGAGTTGTGCAAAACACAAGGCACAAGGTACAAGGCACAATCTTTCAAAAGTCCGTCCAATCACTCGGATAAGTCTTGCCAATCGCTGTTTCTTTGGTCTGAGAAGGTAATTAAATAGCAAAACCCTCTCTCGAACGACTAAAGTGACCCTTTATGGGACCTCAATCGTCCCAGTTCTGCTCTACGGTGCAGAGGTATGGGCTCTGTCGAAAGAAGATGCTCTTGCTGTTTCGAGATGAAAATTCTTCGGGTGATTTTCGGTCCCGTCTGCATAGCCAGCCAGTGATTAGTTGGGTAAGTATTGACCTTCGTATAACTTGGAATAAACGAGTAGCTAAATCCTAGCCTAGTGTTGGTTTAACTTTGTAGGCCTTGGTAATAACATGTTCAAATCCCTATAAAAGAAGGTTAGAATTCGAAGTGCGTGGGTAATTAGGGCCAGCAAATCCGCTTTAGTGAAATACTAACCAAACCGACACGCCGGCTCAGTTAAGAATTGGTCACACGTTGAGGGCTTTTAGCTACTGTCGCCAGACTAAGATTGGTTTGTAGAACATCTTTATATAGAACACGAAGAGTCTAACGCCAGATTCTTACAAATTGGTCGAGAATTTGGGCGACAATCTCCAGCGCATAGCGCTGCAGTGTTCTACTCTAGTAAAACATCCACCGCTGCTTTTACGAATAGTACGCAGAGGCCCAATTTCATGGCAACTTTCACGGTCACATCTCGGACTAGTGTATGATGCGTCATCATCATAGAGTGTTACAACAAAACGAAACTTTTGTCTGATGATCGGAAAAATATCTTCCACGACCAGCTAGATGCCATTTACAACGCAACGCCAAATGGAGACATCGTCATGATCAAGGCGTCACGTTCAGAGAAAGGTTGTTAGAGGACTTCTAATTCAAAGTGGGGCACAAGGATGCATGCTTTCACCAAACAGGTGTTTAGTGGTATGCCTCGCATGAGAAATAAAGGAATTCGATGGACTCTTACATCCCAACTCTTATGTCTTGACTACGCTGACCAAATAAGGCTGAGGACCTCCACAAAATGACAGCGGGTATTGAGCGAGCGACAAACGTCATTGGGCTGAGGATGAATATGTACTGCCAAACCCAATGCCACCAGCTTCAAAAGAAATTCAATAGATTTGCAAAAGACGACGGAACTATTGCTAACTACGTTGTGCACTGGAATTCGCTAGAAGAAGAGTAGGCGACCAAGATGTACATGGCGCAGAGCAGTTGAGGAAGAATCTCGATAATTGGGGAAAAGTTGGACGGAGCTGAGTTGGACGGAGCTGCGATGGCAGGCGAAGTAGAAGCCCTACGACCCACAAGGGAAAACCGAAAAAATTTACGTGAATAAGCTACATTCACCTCTTTATACAGATCTTACGTTTCATGGCTGTATCTTCTTCTTTATTTGTTCTCCTTGTATACGTGTAGAAGTCGATACAGGTGCAGTTTTTTCCCATTCGTTCACAGCGGATAGCAAGTTCCCTCAATATCTTGTTCTCCTGAGTCTCAGATACTTTTCTAACACAATCTTCGCACACTTTATAGTCTGTAAAATGTTTACTTTGCACCCCGACATGCCACGTTTACATTTTCCAAATAAGAACGCTATTGTCCGAATGCATTCATTCTCATGAATAACAAATTCACATATTTACCGAGCCAGCCATGCGGAAAAACAAAACCAACTACTCTTGCATTTCGTTGCACATCCTGACTTCCTGGACAACACAAGTAGCCAATGGCTACCTTCAACATCCTGCAAGCAAAAAATACACAACAAATCAAAAGCAAAACAGAAAAACCAACTCTCAACTCTGAACGACTACAAGCGAGTGAAACATTTTTATTATTTCAAATTGAACTTTGTTGAATAAATAACTGTAATAAATCTATTTATAAAAATCAACAAACACACACACATAGACAGACGCATCCAACAATGTGTTATTGGGTGAAAAGTTTTTTCCAGCCCAAAGGATATATTGTCCCATCAGAGAGCTACGCACTCGCTCCCCCCGAAATAGTGAATTTAGTTGTGAATTTTGAAAACGAGTTTCCTGGCAACTGTAGAGAACATGTTGAAGGACAACAATTGTGGATCCTCCCCACTATCACGGCTAGAACGACGTCAGCAAGGACTACCAATATTGCTACTACTGCCACCATTGCCCGAATGCATTCGAATGCAATTCGTGATTTGCATTTTATATAGATTTAGTTGGGATTTTATTATCCTGTCGTAGGATATCAATTGGAATACATTTGCTGTATCCCTCGCACACACACACATACATTCACAGTACAATGCCAAACAAAAGGATTTGCATAGAAAGTTTTGCGCAGAAGAAAGAGAGAAAAAAAAAAAACTCAACACAAACTAGGATACAATAGAATGTCCTGCGATGGCTACCAGTTTGTGGGTATCGGCATTGATACCATGATCACTGCTTAGAAAATACTCGTAAATCCTTGTTTCTGGGTACTTTATTGCCGCAGTTTACATTACGGACACATTCGTCCTGTGTAAACATACTTATTCCTTCTCTCGACTTCAAATGAAAACATGCAAACTAATGGCTTAGATGCTTCTGTATTCCCTTCTACTACGGTGCGATAGAGAGCTGAATGCAATAACTTTTCGGGATGACTTTGTGGTTTGTTAAAATGTAAATGCAAGAATCCCGAATCGAAAGTTAGTCCAGTTTGTTGTGCCCTTCACCAAACAAGCTTAGGATGCGTAAAACAGGAAAGTTTTCAGGCTTACCACATGCAAATGGGATAAGTCCATTCGAATTGCATATGACTTCCTATTGAGAGAGTTTGCTGCTATAATTCTGCGAAAATTTTAACACACGAGTGCGAGTATTATGCAATGCAAGGAATGGTGGGAGGATCCCTTCAAAGCGACGGTGTTCTTAAATAAGCCAGATCGCCGTTCTACCAGGTGTAAGTAAGTCCTAAACGGCTGTACTCTGCGATCGTTAGGCCGATGTTAAAGTATGGAGATTTAGTGTGGTGGCAAGATGCAACTAAGACCACTAACCTCAAAGTCTTGATTAAGATATAAAGGCTAGCTTGCATTGGAACGACCAGTGCACGTATAGAGGGTTGGAGACAATTCTCAATCTGCTATCCCTTGATCTCTATATCCAAGAATCTGCAGCAAAGACGCTCTGAGACTAGACCTAAGATTAGTCTAAACTCTGGAGAGCGAGCTTATATGGACAAGCCCAGATATTGGACAAATATCCGGGCACAAGTATCAAATTTGATTACATGACTCCCCATCTGGATTTCATCAAACCCTTCTCCTGCATATTTTCAAGCAGAGAACAGTGGGAAGATAAAGAAATTCTTAATGAGACAAAGTCCATCTACATGGATGGCTCCAAAGTGGACATAGGCACGGGTGCTGGTGTTTTTCTCTGAAGAGCTAGGACTTAGAAGTTCAATAAAACTCCCTGACAACAGTAGTGTTTTCCAGGGAGAGGTTCTAGCAGTGACCAGAGCTGCCCAATCGGCGCAATGCTCACGGTATCACGGGAGGATATCACGATTTTCATTGACAGCCAGGCAGCTATAAAAGCATTAGCTGCTACTCAAATTATATCCAAGCTTGTAAAGTGCTGTTGCGAAGAGCCGACGGTTCTTGGCACACGGCATAATGTTAAACTCCGCTGGGTCCTCGACCACAGTGGTGTGCCAGAAACGAGACTACTGACGAACGGGCAAGAAAGGGATCAGCTCTATAACCAGAGCTAGCGAACGGTATAATTAAACCTCCACTTCGTTATCTGAAAAAAAAAAAACAATAAGGCTAAGATCCTTAACTGAGGCGAATAACAGGTGGAAAACAATGACCACCTGCGAAATTTCCAGAAGGTTATGGCCAGAATATAATAAAGACAGAACGACCAAGCTTCTACATATGGATAGGAAATCTTGGTCATTACTCATAGGATTAATTACAGGCCACAATATGCTCAAGTACCACGCAAAAAAGCTGCACCTGACCGAGGACGACCTATACAGAGGACGCGGGGACGAGGAGGTGCAAGAGGACATGACTTACTTACTTTGTCACAGCCCAAGCCTCTGCAGTATTAGAAAAAGAACATTGGACAGATATGTGCTCCTTGCATTACATCGAGTAGCTATCTGACAGTAGGCCATTGTCAGATCTGCTCAAATTCGTAAGGACAGCCAAGTAGCTGTTATCAGGTATAAAGAATCACGCAGTGGGAAGTACTTAGCTGGTAAAACACATGGGTACCACAATGGGTCTGCATAGACCTTAGTGAGATGAAGAGGCTTACATCGTCTTCATCGGCCCGCTAACTTAACCTAAGTCCTAAACGGTTGAATGAATTTTACAAAGCTCCAGAAAGAGCGGTTAAAAAACACGAACCTGCGCTGGATGACATTCGTGAACTGGTAACAGATGCCACAGTAAAATGAAAAGAAACGCAACACCTGACAAATGGATGAAGCAAAGACCTTCGAAAAGTATTCAAAAATTCATGTCCAGTAAAATACAGAAGAAAACCCTTTCACAGTGGTGGAATCTCCATCTTAAATATCTGCAATAGCATCAATTCTGGCCGCCTTTCAAGGACTGTAATTCGCAGTCTTACAAAAAGCTTAGCAAAATCCTTTAACTTGTCATTCTATGAACGACAGCAAGAGCCATGGATGGACTCTGCTACTGCAATTCCTAATCACTGAGGACAAGATTTCCGGGGCCACAAACAGTTTCTTTCGCTATAGGTCAGCAGGTCTTGACAGAATTTTGTGGATAATGCTGGTCGACTTTTCTTGCCTTCAGGACTGGCTTCGGCCAGAGTCTGAGCCTTGACGGGGCTGTTGTCGAATCTTCACGGTTGGTTTCAAAACCAGTCATGAGTTCGGTGCTGGTGTCTTCGTGGAGGTCGATAACACCAGACTTCACTACTCGTTGGGCACGCATGCCTCATGGCCATGGGCTATTTTGTTAAGAATAGGTGGAAGGGTCGAATCTTTTGCGTCTGTAGCGATAGCCAGACTGTGTTTAAAGCCTTAAGGCCCAACCATAATAGACTTATATGAGCTTACGCCAGCTTAATGAAATGTCCCATTACGTACAAATAGTATGCCATACCCATAATGGGATTATTCACTGTTTCGTCAAGTTTTCGTTGACTTTTCTGGGCGTACGGAATGTCTCAATGAAATGGGATATTCCGTACGGAAATTTGACAATTGAAACAAAAACAAAAAAAAAAAACGAAAAACACAATTAAAAAATAACCATGGCAGTGGAAGTTTCCTAATTCGACTTTTTAAATATTTTAATTTCGAGTGTAGAACAAAATACATGTTTTTATGAATGAAAACTATTTGACAGATAATAAAGTTTGCTCAAGCCTATTATGGGTAACTTAAACGTTTGACAGAAATTGAGTGGGCTTTTCGTTCGGTTTTGACATAAGCTTAATCCCACTAAAGTTCATTATGGTTGGGCCTTTACTCAGCCCTTTAACTAGTTCTAAAATAGTGCGAGATTGCAAGAACTCTGTAAATACGGTCGCAAGGCTGAACTTTTTGACTCTTGTATGAGTCCCACGTCACACACAAGACAAGGCTCAGAGAATGTTTTTCATCCTCGGCCAGAGCCTCCATTGACGATTGGGTTTCCTACAAACACAATTGTGTGTGGCACGGCTCTCCAGGATGCAGGCAGACTAAACGAATGCTAACGAACGTCTGTAAGAAATCAGTGATATTCTTGCTGTTACTCAGCAGAAGAGATTGTAGACAGCTTATTGGCGTCCTAACGGGACACTTCGCTTTTGCCAAGCTTCTTAGTGTATTAGACTTAAGTGACACCACTGTCTGCGATGCCCGTGGAGAGTGCGACGATACTTCGGATCATTTCCAGTTCGATTATCCTGTCTTAGCCCGGATCAAGTGGCAGATTTTCGGTGCTGGTGTGGTAAGTGCTGATACTGTAAGCTCCTCATCATTGAAGTGCCTTCTTAGATTTTTTCGAAAGTCGAGAAAATTCCAGTAAAACCGGTGAAAACTAGGTTCTGCGTCTGAGCTCTAGTATAGCATTTCCAAGTCTGACAAAAAAAAATGCTAGTCCTCGAAGCCAAATCCTAAAAAAACTGTGTCGTGGATATAAAAGACATGGCTCACATATGTACAACAAAAATCGGACTCTCGACAGCAAGAATTGCACCAACTAGCACAGGCCACTAACAGATTAGCACACACCCTGCCAAGTTAGGTATCCCCTTCAACACTCACCGCCGGTGCTAGCTAGAGCCAAGTATCTTATACTTTGAAAAACTATCTTTAAAACCAGTCAGGCAGCCACCACTACCTACATACCTTGATAAAAGAGTCTACGTTTCGCCAAAAAGGTGTTAAAGCAAGAACACTTCCAAATTATCGTTGAATTTTTACCTCAGGTGGAAGTAAGCTGAATCACTACGTCAAAGACGTAAAGGTAATGGATGCTAGTGCCTTCCTTAGTAGAATGACCAAATGCCGCATTTCCATTTTCCATTCAATGCCTCGGAGCCATTGTAGATCTGTATTATAGTCACGGGCCCTTATGGTCAGTTCAGGGTCAAAGACAAAAGATTCGATTTTATTTTGAGATCGTCTATGGACCGAACCACTCACCGCTGTATGCTGTCGAGTTGATGATGAAAATATTTTGGGACTGAGCTTCTAACGGGGGAACAACACTCAAGCTTGGGATAACTTGTAATTTATAAAAATAAGCTCCTGCGTCGATGGGATCTATCTCTTGCATAGCATGGACATGCGTGCGAGCGCTCACCCCCTATTACATCTGTAGTATGGCCACTATCATCTCTTGCAGCCAATTTTTTCTAAAAAACCACACACCGCCCGTAAAATTGAAACTTAATCTAATTTTAATCGAATTGAACACCCTTTTCCCTCGAAAACATTTCACTTAAACTTCCTTTAATCTCCAGGGCCAATTTGACCGCCTTCAACTCTATCAAAACAACTCCACGACCCAAACTGTGATTTCCCCGCACATCTTTCCTTTTCACCCTTCATTCACACCGTGGCTACCGGGTAGGGTTTCATCCACCCCAGCGAGTCCCAAGAGAACGCAATTCACCACCAACCACGATAAGAGTATTTCCACTTGTCTGGCATCGAATTCAATCGATTTGCATCACCGTCCTCCACCCTCTGGTGGCGTCCTGTATATAGTTTCTGGTTCATGGAGCAGCTAAGAAAAATATTATCACGGGGACATGTAACATTGGGAGCGACGAATTCACTAGTTTTTACTGCATGCGGTAGATGATGGTGATGACGAATCGATGAGAATGTTCCCATGTTTCGCCTTCACCTGTCATCTGTCAGATAGGCATGTCGGTGCAGAGCGTGCATTCCTCCACCAATGCAGCGAAGCAATCAGAGAATTCCCACAGGTACTTGAAATAATATTTGCATAACTAACTGTTGAATATGATTTTAACATCTCAATGAGAATTTTCGCTGCGTTACTGTATGGAACAGCGATGATGGATGCACGGATCCCTGCATGCACGAGGATGACAGAGTAATGCCAACGATTGTGGTGTTGTTGGTTGGCTTTGTGCAATGAATTCTCCTCTGTCCGACCACCGTGTTAATGGCAGCGACACAGAGAATCCTTGGGAATGACAAGGAACACCTGCGGCGGGCAGTATTTTTATCAATTATGAAGTTGTTGCAATGGAAAAAAAGGCTCCGATTTAATTAATTCGCTTCATTTGGTAATGACCGATGTAGTGCTGAATGGATACCTTCATAATACCCAAGGGGTTATTGAAAACTTTTAGCGGTAAATGAGTATCCGTACAGGCAAATAGGGTGGCGCAGAGGTAGGTGATGAATTTAAGTGGTTTGTGTCTTTTAAATTGAATACAACTGCCGGATATACACTTGAAAACCCGATTCACCTAAGACCCGTTGTTCGGAATTCTTAAAAGCTCCTCAAATAGCCAAACAGCCTTGACTTACCCTTCTAAATATCTTGATCATGAATCTTAATGGTGACCCTTATTTGTATGGGTTACTGTCTTGTCATTTTCAAGCATAATAGAGCATACTTCTGGTGAACCCACACTTCCCCGGGTGCACCAATTTAAGTACCTAACCCGAGAGTTCTCGGTAAGTACAACCTGCATTACATGATAATATAAAACCAATCATTTCCGAGAAAAACCTTTCCTGGGCTATTAACAGCTTCTCTGTATTTCAATCTCCGAGGACTGACAGCATACTACCCGTCATGCTACAGAGAACGTAAAACCGAACAATACCTTGGCCAGCTTCAATCTTCAGAAGCTGTTTAACACTGAACCATGTAACAAAGGTAGCGAAAAGCGGGCACGAGACCTCGAAGGACTTCGGGCCAATTAGTTTAACCTCTTTCGTACATTATACCCCTAGAGCGCGTCTAAGACATCCTCATGTGAAGCATTCTATCGGTATCCAAATCACAGCACGCTTACCTCACGGGAAGATCCACGGAAACGGCTCTTCACGAGTTAGTGCGAACAATCGAAAAATCTATACGTTACAAAGAATACACCCAAGCCTCCTTCTTATACATAGAGGGAGCCTTTAATAATTTACACACTGAAGGTATTCATGAATCTCTGATCGAGCTGGACATAGTGGAATTTATTAGTCAATGGATAGTCTCCATGCTCAGAACAGGAATCATTCAGGCAACACTAGGTAAGAGTCGCTTAACCAAGTTCGCCCACAGAGGAACGCCACAGGGTGGCGTCATTTCTCCTCTACTCTGGCTAAAAAAAATAAAATTCTTGCAAAACTAGAGAGAGAAAGGGTCAAAGTTGTCGCATATGCGGACGACGTGGTGGTACTAGTGTTAGGGGTGTTTGATAAGTGAAATCATGGAGGCAGCTCTAGACAAGGTAAACACCTGGGTTGCAGGTTGTGCAATAAAACCTTTGGAAAGAAGTTGGGACTTCAACCAAGGTCAAGTTTCCAATCGACCACATCACACCCAAACTTAAACTTCCTCGTGGGATTCCCTACCAGAACACAGTGGAAGAAGAATGAAGTGGTAAAGAATCTCGACACGATCATCTACACCGACGGATCAAATATGAACTGCGGTGTGGTGGCCGTGGCGTACTCGGAATCACTGAAAATAGGAAGATCATACCGCTTGCCGGAACTTGCCAGCGTTTTCCAGGCGGAACTACTGACAATCCGAGAATCTTGCACGCAAATCGGGCGTGACAAAACACACAAACAAAACATTGCTATCCTCATAGATAGCCAAGCCGCTATCAAAGCTATTAACTCGGCTACCATATCCTCCAGAATGCTGCCCGCTTGGGGGAACGGTTCAGGGCCACACTGCTTTAGGCTCTAGGGCACAGTGACATAACTGGAAACGAGTGTACAGATGAGCTGGCCAGGCAGGGGTTAGCTCACCACGCCTCACTCGCGACAAGGGTCCACACACCGCTAGGAGCGGTTAAAGAACAAATCCACTCACACTTCTTGCAGAAACCCAACCTCCAATGAAGGGGATTAACCAACTGCGCCATAGAAAGGAAGATATGGCCGACCTACGATAAGATAACAACAAAAAATCTCCTAAGCAGAACCCGCCTAGATATTGCCAGAATAACCACGATAACCACTTGGCCAATTTAAGACCATGCGGCCAAACTGAGTATTCCATACAACTCTCACTGCCGCAGCTCCGGAAAAGAAAATAAGATGGAATTTCTCTTTCACTTCCTCTGCGAATGTCCTAAACCAACCATTCTTCGACGACCTCTGTGACATCTCGGGTAAAGGGATACCAGATCTAATCCGCTTTCTAAACTTCACAGGCTGGATCTAGACACTCCCGGCTTTCTTACCCATCGCCAACAACACGCATCATCAACCAAGTCACACGAGTCGTGGTAACAAAAGGGCACATCCTAGTACTGATTGGATTCAGTTGAACCACCACCTCTACCAACCTACCTATTCCGGTAAGGGTTCTCAAATAGACAGGAGCTTGGGGCTGGATTTAAACTTATTGTAACTTATTGATCGACGGTACAGGGATGGTATGGTTCCATTTCGATTGAAATTTCAAAAATTACAATACTTGTTATTCGGAAAATCCTTGCCCGACAACATTTCTCAGTACTGTCTGGCGCCTGTCAAAAAGAAAACAATTAGAGAAGTAAAACTGGAAAATGCTTTTGTTTGTGATTTTAATCACCCTAGTCAGCTCTGTGGCAGCGAGCTTGGTAGACATTGCGCCCACAGCTGTAAGTATGAATCAGAAATCACCTCGAAGGAAACCAACTTCATATCTTTTTCTGTTCTCTTAGCCTGATCTTATCAGACTGCACTCATATCCTGTGGAAACGCACATGGTCCGAACAGAAGATGGCTACATACTTTCCTTATTCCGGATTCCATACTCGATACGGAAGAAATCCGAATACAAAGTTCGACCCATTGTGTTCCTAATGCACGGCTTTATGATGTCCGCGGATGTTTGGATTTTAAGCGGCCCTAACAGTGGTCTGGCCTATAACTTAGCCGATGCTGGATTCGATGTATTCATGGGCAACGCCCGCGGCAACAGATACGGCAAGAAACACGGCTGGATTCCGGTGTCTTCGGCGAAGTTTTGGGAGTTCAGTTGGACGGAAATAGCAAAGTATGACTTGAAAGCTATGATATTCTATGTACTGAAACTTACTCGAGGAAAGAGTATTCATTACATAAGCCACGCAGAGGGATCGACTTGTTTGCTAGTACTGTTGGCCGAACGTCCCAGATTGAATAAATTTTTCATATCAGCCCAGCTAATGGCCCCCATGACTTACATGAAGAATGCCAAGAGCCCCATTCTAAGCATTATGGCGCCGTCTTTGGGCAAGCGACAGATTTTAGCTGAAATGATTGGCGATAGAGAGCTTCAAATAAGCATGAGCATGGCGAAAGCTCTCACTATGATAAATTGTGCAGAAGGATCTCCACACGTAGAATGGTGTCCGAATGAGCTATTCCTTATTGTCGGCTTTAGTCCTGAAAACTTGAACTGTGTAAGTTTAGAGGGAACGTTGAGGGATATTAACATCAAATTTATTTTTAGAGCCTTTTTCCGGATATTTGGGCTACTAGCCCAGCTGGAAGCTCATCTCGGGAATTTCTGCATTATCTGCAACTGTATTCGTCGGGAGAGTTCAGGCACTATGATCATGGGAAAATAGTGAATTTCTTGAAATACAAAAAGATCAGTCCTCCGAACTTCAATCTGTCGAATGTTGTCATTCCGATTCGAATCATATACGGTGACAACGACTTAATGAATTCACCAGAAGATGTATTGAGGTTGGCAGCTAAGCTACCTAATGTGGTCAACATGACTCACATGGAGGATAAAAAGTTCAGTCACGTGGACTATTTGTTTTCTACTAAAGTAAGGTCTTGGATTTACGACGGACTCATTGAGTACATCTTCAACAATATTCAAAACCTGCGTAAAAGGAATGAAGTTTAGAAAATAAAACGTGTTAGTGTATGCAATTGTATTTATTTCGGAGTAATTGAGTTCAAACTTTGATTGCGCTTAGCTATACGTTCAAGGCCAAGATTTAAGCTTTACAAGGTTTCTAGTAGTCGGAGACTTAAAATGTCCAAGTGAAGGCCGCCCTGTATAAGATGTAGCAACCTCTTCTACGATCGCAATTTGATGGGAATAGGCCTTGGGATTCCGAATCCTACGGTGGCTGTTGCCCTCTCAGCCCCAGAGAACGGTAACGAACTCGCTGTCATCGCAATCGATTTCAGCAAGACTTTCGACAAAATCTCTCATCAATTAATAGTTATTATACTGTCTACCATCGGCTTTGAACCCATCCTGTTAAAATGGATATCCTCTTACCTGAATAACCACTCTACCCCGTTTTTAGCCACTTCTGGTGTTCCACAAGGCAGTCACCTCGGTCCCCTTCTTTTTATATTAACTATAAATGCTCTTGATAGGATCATCAAATACTCATCCATCAACTTTTATGCGGACGATACTAAATTTTTCAAAACAATTTCTTCTCCCCAAGACTACAGTCTCCTTCAACAAGACCTCAATAGTTTTTCGATCTGGTGCTTAAAAAACTGCTTACGACTTAATATCACCAAATGTCAATCCATCACTTTCCCACGTAAGCGACACCAATCTCCTCACCGTCTCTACCTTCTACATAACCAACCCAACTTTCCGTTCAATCTCTTCGCGACCTTTGAATTTTGTGTGATAGGGAATTCAATTTCCGATCACATACAGATGAGATAATCCTTAAAGCCAATTCTGTTCTTGGTTTTGTAAAACGATGGTCCAAAGAATTCACCAATCCATTCGTAACCAGATCCCTCTACATTTACTTTGTTCGCCACCTGTTAGAGTATGCAAGTCAAGTATGGTCCCCATATCATCGTGTCCATATTACTCCTTAAGGTGTACCCTAGAACGACACTTTTACAATGTCGGCCCTCTTAAAAAAATCGTTTCAATCTAATTAACTTGAATACCCTCGAGGAACGCAGAGACGCAGCCGACATTCTCTTCGTTCACCGACTTCTTTCGGGTCACGTTGATTGTGCGTCCCTCTTTAATTCCATTTCCTTCCACACTAGCACTCGTAATCTTCGAAACCCTCCTGTTTACCGACCCATCGTATCTCCTATGGCTTGAACGAACCAATCTCCCGTATGCTACGAGAGATTATTTCAAACCATACCATCTTCGATTTCAACCATACAACTCCTTCCCTAAAGTTCCTTCTGCTTCATTACCACATCTAATTTTAAGTTTGTGTTTAAGTTAGTTTAAGAAGAGCTTGTATTAAGCCAAATAAATGGGGTCTCCCGTCTCGATCAAAATTAAACGTAAAGCGCCGATATCGCGGTTCGGTATTTTGAGCTCTCTTTGTCTTTAGACTAAAAAGGCAGGCTGGATCAATTTAGATCCTTCGAAAGATATTTGCTACCGCTCAACCATCTGTCAGGGATCTAAACGTGAAAGTGGATAAGTCCCTTAACTCTTTACTGGAGAACGATCCATCGCCGATTAGAGTGCTTTAACTCTGACTGCCTTCTATAGGCTCATGACCTTTGTTGCAAGCCTAGTACTGTGATTTTTGTTTTGTAAATAAATTAAACGGCAGGACTCCCAAAATCACTTTCATTACCCACTTGAAGATTGCTTTGTGATAGCACCAATTTGATGGTTCTTGTGTCTTGTTGGAATCTTCTAGATTTCGATCATCTTCTAGAAATATCTCCTCTATTCCTTCAGTTCTTAAAGGTTTCTCCACGATCCATTCATTTTTCATTTGACGACCTCACATTCATCTCCATAATGCATAGCACGATTTTGTTACCCTTCTGAATTCCCATTTCCAAAGCCTTGCATTGTCAAAGCACCCCATCTGCCTAGAAATAAAAGTGAAAGCACATTCTCGTAAAAGAAATAAATTGTCAACTCAACTAAATCACTTGATCACCCTTCAGTTCAAAAAGTGATTCTCAAAACGCTCTTGCATAAGTCCTGAATTCATGCCAAATTCCAAGTCATCATACCACCCTTCCGACTCGTCATTGTGTCTTTCGAAATTGTCAATTTGCAAGCGTAACTAGTTTACTCTCCCACACATCGCATGCAAATCCAAACACAGAAACTCAATTCAAAGTGAAAAATTGTGTCATTCTGGGCGAAAATTTACAAATCACTCATGTCGAGGCTCTCCGTCTCTCCAGCCAACCAGACACATCCAGCGAAATAAGAACAAAACTAAGTACAACACACATTGACATTCCGTGTTCCCATTTCGAGGAAAAAATTCGATTTCTCATCGCTCAACCCTTCGACAGAGGCCCCATTCCCGAATGCCCCACACCTTCAGCCCGGCCTTCACGAACATGGATGTGGAAGCAGCGCATTACAAGTGATTACACGGATTTCGAGAAATCATCAGATCAACTGGGTCAATCACGCCATTCCTGGCGATGGGGTGTGTTTAGCATGGCAAAGGCAAAAGTACGTACGTATATTTTGTTTTTATGTGCGAGCTTTAGAGCCATTTTGAGGGCTGTTAAGAGTTGCAAATGTACAAGAGCGAAATTTACGCGACTAGAATTTACGGAGTCACAGATACACAATCCGTTGAATGCGTGTGTCGTCGTTGATGATGATAACAGCTCCGTGGCCCCACATCATATTCGTTTTCATTGATTTTTCGTTACGAACACATCCCCCGGTGACCTCTAGTGGGACGGCATTGACGTTTCCCCCTCAACAGTGCCGCTGACTTGCCAGTTTCCGCGGCTAATACTCAAAAGTCATTGAAATGAATACATGTGTGTTTTGGGTCGATGTGGGGGTTTCTGATGCGAACGCATGGGGATGTGTTCAATAAACCAGGCTCTCTGTGGACCGTTAGGTGGGGGCGAATTATAAAATATGCATTTCGGCGATGAAACTATGAAACGATGAAACGATTTGTGGTGCAAGTTTGCTTATTCATCAGAGTGCTGTGCACGGTGAAATTTAGTCTCGATACGGAAGGTAAGTTTCCATCATCATCGTCCGTGGCATCAGCAGCAACAATGGAACCACATCAATGCCGACTGCATCACTATTTTGATGAATTTAGGTTCGGCGAAGCGCTGGTGTTTTGCTATTTCGAAACCTGAATATGGCCGGCTTTGCGGACGCAGATATTTCACCACACTTGTTCCTAAGGTTAGATGGCGATGGTGGTGACCAATGAACGAAAATGATTGTTCCCATGGATACAGCTGAATGTGGTGTTAATAACCGTCAGATAGAATCGATATGCCATTGTTGGTTCAGTAATTCAATCTAAAATTCATTCATCAAGTTGCAGAGGTTCCTTTTTTGTTGAAAACCACCATTTCCACTTGAGAGACATTTCACATTTCCCCACATTTGACGTTCATACACGTAGATGTCAGTAACCTCTGAATGGAATACACTGCTTACTGCTCACATAAACATCACGCACTCACGGATGCATAGTGCAGAATTTTGCATTTCACGCCACGCCAACCTTTTCCCATTTGCACAAGCTTTGCATTTGTCCTTCCTCAACCCGCTGAACTCTATAGGAATATATGACATGTTAAGATATGCTTCATGTCAGCACACACAGTACCAGACCAACATGGCGTTCGGTATTCATTTTGACATTTCAATACAAGGTGGCTGTGCTGCACGAAATGCAATTTTTGTTTTGCGCTTTCACCTTCTGAACGAGTGGGGGGAAGGAGACGTGTGAATTTCATTGAATATTTTCCTGTCAAATAATGAAGTTGTCAAAAATGTCAGGTGAAGAAAGTATATGTATGCAGCATAAACCGAGATCGAGGGTAATGTTCACAAGTAGTGCGGGGGAATTTATTTTGAATTTAAATAAAGGAGAGAATAAAATATTGTTAACTTTTAATGGTGGCCATTTACTAATGTTGAAAGTTTAAACTCCTGAAAATTTGAATGCCCTTGATCCTGAGAAAGTGGGAACTTTTAAGAGTTTTAGCAATATGACGCAATACTCGTTAAGACTGAAATTATCTTTGAGCTGCAGAGGAAAAAAAAATAGGAGGTTACCATAATACAGTGCTATTTGCCCACGTACATAGTTATTCTACGGTAAAGGCTGGCAGTAAAGGGGCTTAACAAGCTATTAGATCTAATCGGTGATGATAAGGTTAAAAGAAAAAACATTCATGAATTATAAACAACGACAACAATAAAAATTGTCCCCAGTTAGTCTGGACTTCAACCTCGGACACCACTGAAGATTGAAACCAGTACGCAGTACATTGCAACTACCATAGCTTCAAACCGGTAGACCAAAATATTCTTTTTTTTCTTTTTTCCGAAGAGCTTAGGCATATGATGGGATAGAATGGCCTCGGCGAACGATATGTACATATTTGCAACAGCAATCGTATTGTTTTAGGGACCTCAATGATTGAACACAAGGATTCTTGGATTTCTACTCAGATGCAGAGAAGATGCAACCAAATATACCACATGGCGAACAGTAGAATGTTTAGAACTAGTCCGGATGAACGAAAGAAACGCGGAGTCGATACAGACATGTACATATGTCCGAAAATATAGCAGAGCATGGTGCTGTAGACCACGGATCTTAATCTATCCACTATAATAGTCCAGAACTCTAATGAGAAAAGGTCTACAGCTGGTTTTGGCTGGCGACGCTTGCTGGTTAAGGTCCTGATTCATCGCAAGCTATAGCAGCATTAAAATTATCGAATCTTTGAAATTTTTTCGGGATTTTTCCTACCCCTATGAACTATATACTACTCCACCCTTGATAATTTCCTCTGTATTTAGGTCATCGAATCTTCATAGCAACTTACATAATGCAGAACAAGATTAACTGGTCAAGCATATTTCTAATCAACATTTTCCAATAGGAAATTACACCGAAATCCAATTCCATTGCAATCCAATTCGAAAGCCCTGACTATATTGAATAATTCATCTCGGAAAATAAGCAATTCCATGCGATAATATTCAATCTGTTTGGCAGAGTGAGTTCATTACCATAATTCCTCCATCGTACAAGGAAATTTCCCAACAAAACACAAAATTTCTGAATTTCTGATTTTCTGTCGGGCTTATGACTGGAAACAGCTTTGCGCTGCGGACATAATGTCAAAAGCCCTGTCACCACCCGGTTGACCCGAATACAAAGCGAATGCAATGGTGGGCAGGAACCGGCACCGAACCACCACTGGATGCAATCAAATTAAACGGTATTTGAATACAAACATCCCCAAATGATATCTCGACACAGAACCTAACGCGCTAAGCGTTGCATTTTGACAGATTGCATGCGTGCAGTTGCCAATCAGAAAGTACTCAGTCCAGTGGCATGGCAGCGGCATAAATAGGTGTGAACTCTGAGAGTGAAGTGGAAATGAAATGATCCTTGATGCCAAAAAGAAAAAAGTGTATATCCAGTATCCAGTGCAGGACTGAAATCCAAGATGAACACCACAAGGCAATGTTCAAAGAAAGTTACGGGAAAATTAAATTTCATGCATGACCGGGATAGTATGGGAGATCGACCATGTGACACACCAACAAAAGCCGATGTCATATGGTTGTGGATTTTACCTCTCGGGCTTCACCTAAGGGTTATGCATAAAGCAACGCAGGGGTTGATTGCAATCAATTAATTCGGAAACATGACTACCTGATTGCAATGATACACTTGACCAAGCTCTCCCTGCATGTGACCGAACGATTTTAAGGAAGAGAACTGTCAAAAAGACCAACTTGGTGTCCGTTGACTGGGTTCCAATAGATTACAGTGGATGATGGATGAACTTTGAGGATTTGTTTTGTGAGGGTAACTCACGTTGAGGATGTGGTAATGAACGGAAATGGGCTTTAACCTCAAACAAATGAACGACAAATATTCGTGTTGTTTTCAACTTGGTTGTCAATAATTCATTATACGGTCGACAGGTATACGTAGCTGTCATAGATCTGGATAGGATTTATACAAAAATGGATGATTTTGTAGGCTATCATGACAATGAAGTATTAACAGGAATTCCATTGTGTCAGATGTGGAAAACACATAAGAGCTGTTAAACATCTTCATTTTGTCATTAAATGTCACTTTGACATGGAACGTAAATTCCGCATCATTTGTCAGATTTTAAATGATGTTAATGACGGAAAAGTTATTTAATTCAATTCAAATGGCATATTGGGCTACCAGCTTTGGTTTGGTGTTAATAAATTCCTCTCCGAATCAGAGTTAGACCGAATGTCTTGGGTCGTGTCAAATTCAGTGCATTTCTTTGTGTAAGAATATTAACACAGGTTTTCTGGAAAAACTTAGAATCAATTGTGTTTCCAGCTGAAATCATAGCGATTGGCCGCGTTCAGAATGTGACTAATTTTTTAGTCAAAACTTATTGAACGGCAAATGTCTGCAAATGCAGTTGACATTTCAGTTGTCATAATTTAGACATTTACTTTCTGTTTTTACTTAAGATTTGTTTGCGAATTGCGTTTTTTTGTGAAATTCACTGGGAATAAATTGTATCGCAACAAAATAAATAAAATATATTAAAAAAAAGGCTGAAATGGACGACATAGAAGATGAAATTTTATGTATGTAAGTAAAATTATATGCAGACATGTGCTATGAAAGTGAACTATTTACATTATAGGTGAAGTTGCGCTGTTTGTTGTTAATGAAAGCAATAACAAATTTGAATAAATTTGAATATAAAAAAAAGAAAAAAATAAAAACAAATGAAATTACCGCAGAAAAACTTTAAAGCAGAACTTTTTGCTAAACATCTTCCAGTCAAATCAGCTGATTTTTGACATTTCTTCTACTGACTGAAATTTGACTAAGAATCCGGTCCACTACCTTATAAAAAGTCAGCTTGTTTTCTAGTTAATTTTCAACCTCTTGACTAATCAGAGCCGGACTAGCTAGTGCCTAAAATTCTGAACGTGGCCATTATCCAGTCTATGAAAGTGACAGTAAATGTTGTTACCAGCGATCAGTTCAATAGCGATGCAAGCGGTACCTAAATGAGATATCGACAGCTATATAGTGGGCAAGAATGTAAGCAGGTGACGAAGGTGTGGACACATTCGTAAAGAGTTAGTCGGCATAGTTTCTCTACAAAATAGTTCTAAAATTTCAAAGAGCACACTTGCTAGCTGTGAACGAGAAGAAATTTATTGCTAAACTCAGTTTGGTTAGGTAGTGGTAATGAGTTTCGCTCTGTGCACATCTTAGACAGGAAGTCTATTGCTCAGTGTGACTTTCATTATTAGGAAGACTGAGGATAAGGGTGCTGCGTAGCTTCTTGATCTAAGAAGATCCTATGGTCGTTCAGGATATCCAGGCTTCAATTATATCATTTAAATTGATGTATAGCATGTGTCAAAGACACTAATTTGTACAGGATTCTACGTCTGCTTCGAGCTGTGGTAGAACAATTACACAAGATATGCCCGTCAGTCTTTTGTTTTAGCACAGTCAGTAGAGATGTGAGTGAATTTTGCTAAGTTTCTTGAGTGAACAATAATCTGTTGGGAAATTTGTTAGATCCTTACATCCCTCCCACAGAAGGGAATACATTTTTTGACTTGACGACTCCGAACGTCAAATTAAGAAGCTTCTTTACGACAAATTACGTTTTATTAGGTTTATCACTCTCCGACGACCTAGAGAAAATCTTGATCGCCACGGACCGCTAATTCTACTTTATCGCTAGTTTTCCTAGCGAATAAACGTAACTCTTTCTACGTCTTTCACTTTCTACTAAGGAAGAATTTCGCAATATTTTCTCGGAAAGATGCCACAACTGGAACTTCAAATGAAATTTCTGTTCAATCCGTGGCGTCCTATAGCCTGTACTGGGGCGTCTCCTCGTGGTATTGCAACCTGAGTTGAAGGTGTAACAACGTTTTTCACAGATCTGCTGATTGTTTTGCTTTTTCGATAAAATGGTCTTAAAGGCAACACATTGAAGATGATGAGGATGAAGGCTATATTGGAGTTCAATGAGACTTTTTACCGTAACTATGGACTTATTCTGGTCTATGTGAAGCTCGGTCGCCACCCAAACTCATATCTCGCAATCACCATTCTCCACATCATAAGCTTGCCATCAACGAAGCCCCAGAAGTGACCTACTTATCCATAACTCGAAAAGTTCATACATACTCGTCTCTGTTTTGGATTATAGCTGCTCCGGTATTTTGATCCACAAAGGGAAACAACTTCTGACTCAAATCTCATCCAATCGACTTAATATTGAAAGAAAAAGCAACATCATCCCAACAAGAGCAACAACAACAAAAAAACAACAGAAAAGTTGCTTTCCAAAGTCAGTGGAGAAGAAGAAGTTCTTCAACACATCGTACGCCAGACTGGGACACATGTATGTATGTACTCGTACTGCAATCCGGGAACATGCAACGACAACTTCATTGACTCGAGCTGTTGTAGAGGATATGTCCTCTGTGCCAGAATATGGATATCAGCATTCGACATACAGGATAAGGATTCAAGTTGAATTTATGGGAACAAGGATGCGATGATGATAATTCGACGAGAGGACAAAATTGTAAATGGGAGACGATGACGATGACGATAATACTGGTGATGATGACGACGATGATGATGATGTGTGTACTCAGAAACTCGTTGCTTCTGCCATAAACGATAAACAAAATTGAGGGATAGGTAGATTTAGTACAAACAAAACACAGGATGTGCAATGAATATACATGAATCCATTCATCTTGTACAGCTTTTACATGGAATAGGTTTGGCGTTTGTTCCACCTTAAGACTGGCGACCATAGACGAGCGGGGTATCGACGGGAGAAACATCATCGTATTCCAGCTTTCGCAGATGAATTCCATGACACACAACGAAGCAACGATACAAATTAGGTCACGTATTTATGCACTGTTTGTCATATATCATGGGAGTGTATTGGACTCCTTGTAGTCGTCTCTGTGTACCGTTTCTATTTTCACCGAATCGGGGATTTAAAGAGAATCTAGTGATGCATACAGTTTGGTGATGAATGATGAAAAGGTCCCGGCGATGGCCCAAATTGTATGCAGATTAACAATTCTTTGTGATGATTGGTTTTGTTGTTGCTTTGAGAAGGTAGTGTAAGCCCGGTGATGGGAAAGGAAGACCAGAAGAGTGATTAAATGGAATTCGAGTCCATTCAATTTAGAAAGGGGAACGTCTCTAAGCCTCGGGATATCTCTCGCTATCCAAACTGAATCCAATTGAGGAAATAAACCGAATGTCGTTAGACTTATCTGACTTAGACTGGATGAAAATTGCTCTTTTGCTAGTAGAGCTTCTTCTCCCCCGCCGCTTTACATATATTCTATGTATGCCACTTGTTGTCTTATATGTTCTTCATCAAACCATTGGTTTTAGGTGAAACACAGAACATCAGTTCTCATAGCAAACATTGGTTTCGATGACATCTCCCTCGCCACGAGTTTCAGACCTATAGGTCCGTCTTACCTTCTTCTAAGAAAAATTGAGAGGCTGGTCGAGATTCACGTGCGCACAGTCGTCTCGATGACACACCGTCTATCGGAGATGCAGCAAGGATACTAGTGTGGGAAATTATAAGAGACTGCGTATCAAAATCTAGTTGCTAGGTAGACTTTGGTATCGTGGATCAAATCTAGTTCTAGATGCGGACTGTGGCCGCTAAGTTCCAATGTCTACGCTCAGGCATATGTGGATGATTTTAATATAATTTTTTTTGGGACATGCCTCAAGACTTTCTGCGCATATGCGAGGCAAGCGTCTCCAGCCAGCTACCTTCAGTTTCGAACGACAACTTGGTTGAGGTCCCCATCCGCTTACGTGCGCTACCTGAGTCGTGGTCTTCCTCTACTGCGCCGTCCCTTGGGTGTGGATTCGAAGATTTTCCGGGCTGGAGCATTGACGTCCATCCGCTCAGTCGTTGGAACTTCACTCTTCCAGCTCAGCCGATGTCGCTGCACAGCCCGTACAGTTCGTCGTTGTATCTCCTTCTTCACTCATCGTCTGTGCAGACGGGACCGAAAATCACCCGAAGAAATTTCTTCTCGAAAAAGACAAGAACAACCTCTTCCGCTTTTGATAAAATCCATGCCTCTGCGTCGTAGAGCAGAACTGGGCCGATTAAGGTCTTATAAAGGGTCACTTTAGTCGCTAAAGAGAGGGCTTTGCTACTCAATTACCTTCTCAGACCAAAGAAGCAGCGACTGACAAGACTACTTCGTTTAAACTCAGCGCTGGTGTCATTGTCTGAATTTATAGCGGAGCCTAAGTAGACAAAGTCCTTAACTACCCCGAAGTTATAACTGTCTATTGTGACGTTCTGTCCGAGACGTCTTGTTGGGCGTCCTTTCTTGACCGCCGCCTCCGTCTCAATACTCACAAACACACCAGTGATATCACGCGGCGTTCTTCCGATTATGTCAATACTGTCGGTGTCTCCGAGTAATTGGACGGACTTTTGAAAGATTGTGCCCCTGGCGTCGACGCGTGAGCTTTACACAATTCCTTCAAGAACGATTAAGAAGAACTCGCATAACAGCGCGTCACCTTGTCTGACACCTTTTTGGGCATCACAAATCTCGATGAGGTCTTGGCCGACCTTGATGGAACAGCGTGTATTCTCCATCGTCATCCTGCACAAACGGACGAGTTTGGCAGGAATGCCAAAATCAGATATAGCTCTGTATAGCTCGTCTTTATAGATGCTGTCATAGGCGGCGTTAAAATCGATGAAAAGGTGGTGGGTATCGATATGAAGTTCTTGGGTTTTCTTCAAGATCTTCCGCAGTGTGAATATTTGGTCGGTGGTGGACTTTTCTGGCCTAAAGCCACACTGATATGGACCGATTAGGTTGTTGACGAATGGCTTCAGGCGTTCACACAACACGGCAGATACGATCTCGTAAGCGATGTTAGGAAGACTGACGCCTCTGTAGTTGGCGCAGTTCAGAGGGTTTCCTTTCTTGAGAATCGGGCAAACAATGCTTAGGTTCCATTCATCGGGCATAATTTGCTCCAACCATATTCTACAGTTGAGTTGGTGCATGCTCTTTAACAAGTCATCGCCTGCCGCTTTGAACACCTTTTGCAGCTAGGTCATCAGCTCCAGCAGCTTTGTTGGACTTAGGCTATCATCACTTTCTCCAGGTCGGGTGGACGGAATAGTTGGTTTTCATCGTTCAGGATGAATGGGTCATGGTCAGTGGCCTCCGACCTTGCTTCCATGAATATGCCATCTAATGCAATGACACCAGAACTTTATCTGCTGTGCAAATTTAAAATTGATTGTCAAGCCTTTCCTAGCATGAGCGCATACATGTCATAGTTACCCCGCCTGCATAACCTGCAACCGGGCGGCCAGAGCCCAAACTACCCTCCTGGCTATACGATTGATTACTTTCCCCTTGCATGCGTTTTAAATTGTTTTCCAACGAATTAAACACATTAATGCTGCATCCATGACACATTTGCAACCATTCTGTCAAAATAGTTTGGCACACACGTCACGTTCATATTAAAACGACCAAATGTCACTCCTGAAATATTTCTCATTTATTTATCGTAGAAAAAACACAAACAAACAATCTTCTTACAACATTACACATCTAATGACAAATTATTTCCTCTTAACAACTAAAAAAAAAAAAAAAAAAATAAAATAAAATAAAATACGGACCAAAGAAACGGAAAAGGGCTTGGGATCAGGGCTGTAAAATGGGGACAGGCGGAACGGAATATGGACTATAGCAAACTCTGACTCCACCATCCTTTGATGGTTTAACTCATTTTTCCTCTTTTTCCTTTCTGAAAACGCTCGCCTACTTTGTACTCTCCGGCTGGGCGTCTCCTTGACTAGTCCCCGTGTAGATGTAGTTGTCCCGTCCCACAATGCCGGTGCCCTCGGCATCGCCTAACCATGGGTACGTGTTCGGGCAATCCCGGCACGTCTCCATGTATCGGGTATCGGAGATGTTCTTCTCGGGATTCTTAAAGCTCAGCGCACAATAATTCGAGGTAAGGCATGGCTTCGGAGCTATCGGGACACGTTTCTGGCAGTCCCACGAGTCAATATCTTTCAGTTGGCGTACCTCCTTGGGGTCGGTGATCCATGTGAGTGCCTGGGTTACTGTCACCATGTAAACGTCGGGTCTGCAAAGGGACACAAGAAAAAGTTATGTATTAGGAAAAATGTGTTAAGTGTCACGTGATTGATATTGGTTGGTGTTCGAAATGTTTCCAGCCGCCCGCCAGCCCGACCCAAATGAAATGAACTCAATCGGAACCGAATGGCTGAAACATGCCACACCATTTGGAACAGCCATGGAACACCATCTACTGAGAGGTTTCGTGTTCGTTCGGCTCCTATCGACGGCCGCAAAAGGGATGGAGAGTCCTGTAATCGATTTCCAGCAGCAGGAGCAGATTGTTATTGGGCGGGCGTTGAGCTGTGGTCCGATGGAGGATGTGGAACAACGGCGAATCCGTTACGGGAGATTTATTTCTGGAGGATAGGTGGAATCCTTCCAGTCCTGTGCAGATTTTTTTTTTTGTTGGTCTGATAAAAGTGTCATCATCGAAATGTTTATGGCTGTCGTTAAGCCACGCTTGGTCATAAAGCCGGTCGGGCCGGTTGCGGGGGTGTGAACTGGACGCGTTAATTTATTCAAAATGTTTACAAAAGCAACGGTGGACAATGCAAACGAAATAAAAAATTTGCATTGAGGTGTGGCTCGTATTTGTTTTCTTGAGACTAACGCGGGGAGGTTGCTGTTCCGTCAGGGATGCGCTCGGAACGAAATTAAGTTCTACCTCATTTCAGATAAGAATCAGAAGTAATTTTTGAGATTTTTTTCCCTTCTTTTTGAATTGTTTGCTGTGGAGGAGGGTTTTGTCAGGTTTTGTGTGGTGAAGTTTTGTTGGGTTCTGGCGAAAAAGATGCGACTGATAAGTTGGGCTGCATTAGTTGGATTCGCTTTGTTCTTAAAGTTAAACGGAAATTAAAGTCGTTTCCGAGGTAATGACAGGTAGCCTAAGGGTGGAGTTGATGGGGCTTCTTTGTTGGTTGTGGAAGACACATTAGGAGCTTCGTGGATTTCTCAATGGTTTTTCATTTTTAGGATTCGCCTCGTCCTTCATTGAATTGTGTTGTTGTGTCATAGGCGAATAAAGGCAATGCGATGGTTTCGGGAGGATATTGCATCCGTTTCTGATGTAAGTTGCGTTCTTTGCAACATCAACGAAGCATTTGATGGGATGTGCCTACAGTGTATTTCGAAAACTTTCGTCTAGCAATACAGTCATCAATGCAGAAAGCCTAACCGCACAAGCTGCGACATATTGGGTTGCCGATTCGTCTAGTGATAGCTTAGATTTGACCCGTCACAATACCACTTCTCTTTCAACAAGGACGAGGAGGAGGAAATTAGGCATAAAACTACGGTAGCAAACTTATCTCAGGGGACAATACTCGAATTGAGAAGGTGAACATATTTGACAAGTTTCTAAACTCAGCCTCTTTGGCTAATAGATAAGCATTGGCAGCACGGTAACCCGAAGTTCCCTCATAAGCGAATTCGTGTAGCATCATGGCTGATTTTAGGCGAAATACCTGATTGGATGATGAATGCCAGTAAGCACATATGTATAGCGAAGTAGGAACCATGCAGAGCGGCGCTGCAAAGAAGGACCAGAGCTGCTCACAAGCCTTATGAGTAGAAGAGAAGAGAGGAACACTGGCTTTTCAGAAGGAAAAAGTAGTAGATGACTTGGTAATGAAAATGCGCAACCTCATGAACAAAACAAAGTACATACATAGGCTGTCAACAAAGAAGTTCACCCAACATCGACATCTGGAACTGAACGTCATACTCGACAGATATAACTTTGAAGGAGTTAGGGACTTTGTATCTGTATGTATGCTTCGCTATGCATATGCTCAGACAATGACACCAGTGCTTGGATCAAAAGAAGAATATCTCTTGCCAATCGCTGCTTCTTTGAGGAAAGAAGGCTATTAAGGCGCAAAGTCCTCTCTTGACCTACTAAAGCGAGATCCTTACCATCCAAGTCGTGTTCTGTGGCGCAGTGGCATGGACTTTGTCAACAATGGATTAGGTCGCCCTCTGTTGTTTTGAGAGGAAAGTCCTTCGCATGACCACACTGAAGAATAATGCCGGGACGTTTGTTCTAGCTAGCTGAAAGCAAAGTGCCTGTCAAAGACTTTTCCTGTCAAAATCCTGGAAAACATTTCCATTCTCCTAAACCACGTCTTCATTGGCAAGAAAGCAACAACAAGAACACCTCTTCAATCATCTAACCGAACATTAAATCTAATTAAGTCAAAAGGCATTAAGTGTGAGGGCACAGTACATAACTCCTCCGTGAAACCTCAATGAAAACAAAATTACATATTAACCTGTTGTTAGATTTTATGCCACCACAAAACCCACCTCCATCTACGCTACCGAGATTCGTGTGTAGTTAGCTCGGTTAATGTTTTATGTGTTTACACTTTGAAGCTAAGTTTCACCCCTGCCAAGTGAATAATTAGCACCACGTGTGCGTTTGTGCGAATGCAATTAACTCCTTCACGCGGCGAACATTTTTGACAACCACTTTTGACGTTCACCCTCACCGAAGCGAATAAAGCTAATTAAGCCAAACCATACATATCCTGGCATAGTTTTGTGACCTTCTTTCTGGTTTCCGTGGCATGGTGAAACTTTTCGGCGAAAAGATGAAATGTCACCGACGACAACTGTATGACTGACGGTATCTCCGCAACGTGATTTATTTCATCCAACAGCATTCATTTGCTTTTCGGAAGCACAAAGAGAATTTGTGAAACAAGTAGTGGGCCTAGTTGGTTGCCATCGGGAACCCCATGCTCCAGTAACTATTTTCTGCTGGTGACGAACCACAGGTAGTAGGTACACATTGATATATTAATTTGTTTCGTTCAAAAATGTAATTTAGATGAAAGCAGGGTTGTTAGCCGTAATCCTCTTGAGGGGAGTTAGTGGGTCAAATGCGCCTGTGTAAATTACGCAATGCAAATGACCTAAACGTATTTCTAGTCTGAGCTTAATTTAATTAATTTATTTAATATCTCTATCGCCCTTGTCACGTTTATTTTTCGCAATTTTTGGGGATTTTTTGCAATTATTCTGTGATTAGGAGTACACGGGGCAGTTATGTGGCCATTTAAATGCAGTTTAATTAGCGACTAGTTCGGGGCGGTTTAATTAATTGCATAACCCGGTCCCAGATACCTGGAGATCAATTCAACGAATAAATGTATCAGTATCAGTGGAATAATTTATGCGTAAACAATTGAACAAAATATTGGTAAATGATTCAGGTAGCATTTGTTTCAAATTAAGTGGTATCCATCGATTTAAATTTGTTTAGATACAAAGGGAATTTCAGGCTTATTGCGAATTAGAAATAACCGTTTTTGGTTGACAATTTAGGGAAAAAAAGAGACAAAGGCTCCTAATGGTTTTAAATTGAATTTTAAATATTTTTTAGGAAGCGGTTAAAGGCTAAAAACACAGACTGAGCCATAGTAGTGCAACAGTCAAGCTCGAAACTAAGAAAATTCTTATGGCAAATTATCCGAATTTAATCAAAATTCGGTTTTTTTTACGACAAATATTTCGTTGTTTGCGTGTTTTCGGTTGACATGATCGAACTAGAACACCTTTTGGCCGCTACTCTGTCGCGCATGTGCTAGTGTCAACTCATTGGGTTTCTATCAGTGATATTGATATCGTCTATAGTTAAGAGAAAATTGTATCTCTGATGTTGGCGCCGGGATTTTGCACAATTCGCTTAAGTATGATGAAGAGCACTTACGACAAGCCTCGCATTAGGATAATAAAGGATCATTCAACAAGAGGTGCCATTTTATATTTCGCGCCATTGTTGACCTGTCAACATTCAACTATCATTGCGATTACTTTTGATAAGTGAAAACTAGGAGGTTATTTGTGAAATAGTGAAAATTCACTAAAAATACTGTGAAAATATCGTGAAAACGTTTCATAAAGTTCGTACTGCTTTTGGTCACCATCAAGCGCCCATTCGCACAGCTATAGTGAATTTAATCGATAAATTTAAACGTTTCGGATAGGTAAGTGATGTGAAGACTCCAACTCATGTTCGTCCGTCACGGTCAGTTGAAAATTATTGCCGAAAACCTAGGTGTGTCCATTTCGAGACGTTCACCGAAATTGGGCCTATCCGCAACCATTTTGCATCCCATTTTGAAATTTATGATAACGGCTACTAAAGGGTCTAGGAACTTCCGAACTTTGACAGTTGATAGCGGCCATATTGTTGAAGTTACATCTGTCAAATTGGCTGTCATTTATTCAGTTTGTTTTGCAAATAACCATGGACGGATATAGCGTTCAACAACATACGCAAATAATAAAATTGTTTTATCAAAATGGACGTTCTGTTCGGGCAACGTTCCGCGCGTTTCGCCCATTTTACGGTCGCCATAATCGTCCTTCCGAGAAGACTATTCGCAGTGTGGTGAATAAATTTGAGTCCACTGGTTCAGTTAACGATCAACTAACACCCGTACGTCGACGAAACGCAAGATCTACAGAAAACATCGCCGCTGTCAGTGAGGGTGTGCAGGAGGCAGTCGATTTCGCGTCACTCACAAGAACTCGGCCTTTTGCAGACCACAACTTGATGAATTTTGCGTCATGACTTGGGCCTGCACCCGTAAAAAATTCAACTGACCCAAGAGCTGAACGACGTGTGTTCGCTGAATGGGCTCTGGAGCAGTTGGAAATTGACCTTAATTTTCATCGAAAAATCATCTTCAGCGATGAGGCCCATTTCTGGATGAATGGGTACGTCAACAAACAAAATTATCGAATTTAGGACGATACCAATCCGGATGAGATCCAAGAGCGTCTAATGCATCCCGAAAAAGTCACTGTTTGGTGTGGATTTTGGGCTGGGGGCGTTTCTTTGAAAACGAAGTTGGTCGATGATTACCAACTGCTTTTGGCCTGAATTGGATGATATGGACACCAACGGCATGTGGTTTCAACAGGGGACGCTACGTGCCACACAGCTCACGCCACATTGGAAATTTTGCACGAGCGATTCGAGGGCATGGTCATCTCACGTGGAGGTGATGTGAACTGGCCACTGAGATCGTGCGATTTGACCCCGTTAGACTTTTTCTTGTGGGGTTTTCTGAAGTCGCAGGTCTATGCTAATAAGCCACAAACCACAGCGGCTCTCAAAGCCAACATAACCCATGCCATCGGTCAAATTTAGCCTGATTTTTGTGCCAGAGTCATGGAAAATTAGACATTTCGGATGCGCGCCACCCAGAGAAGCAGAAACACCACTTCAAAAGTTCCTTCACTTTCACATTCTGGAAGGTCTTTAACATACTAATGGAAATCATCGAGTGGGTGGTGGCGTATACGTAACACTTGTTATCGAATGCAGAAGATGTAGTAATACCGCCAACAAGGCATCATCGCTGCCGAATTTCTCTGTCATTGACTGTGATTCTTACTCGGAAATTAAGAACTAACAATAATCATGGACTGAGCGGTGGCGTATACGTGACAATATAAAGGTCCTTCGCTGCATGCTTATAAGGTCCAGTTGACATAAGAATTGAAGCCTGCAGACGACGCACAACGCCGAAATTTCGCTACAAAAATGACACCTCTTGTTGAATGACCCTATACTACTACTGACGACCTTCGCATCATGTTGGTTCTTAAAACTGTTTTTGTGACTGGGTAGTTACTGGGACAGCGCAACCCCCAAACTAGAGGATCAGTTCCATTTTAAAAAGTTTTGGACGAGGGCTTGGTTAACCTTATGGCAGAAACCCATATCAGAGATGCGAGTGTTCCGTTGGCCCCTTATGGAGTTCATCCATTATTAAGTTTTTTTCTAAAATCTGGTCAAATCTTGAAAATTGTGAGGAGGTGTATTGGTTAAGGCCCAGGTTTTGCTTTTCTACCAGATAAATCATAGCCAGATACTCATAAGATCCACATCATATCTTATAGAAACCACTTTTCGCAACAACAATAGACGGACTCAGTGAGATCTCCTCCATCGTTATGGAAGCCCACTTTAAAATACTTCAAATGCCTGTCGTTCTCGGAAACCGGAAACAACCTTTAATTTAAAAAAAAAAAATAAAACTCCCTTCGAATTTCTTTGATGGAATTCCTGGAACATACTGGGTGTGCATTGTCCCACCTTTATTCTCATTTCTTTGGACTTTCCTCTTTCCTGCCTGTACTCATTGGTCTGTAGGCTTAACGCGATTTCCCCTCCCCTTTTGCCATTCACCTTGCACCCGAAAAACGAGGAAAACACTCCGTTAAGCCGTTGTTTCGACTTGCCAAAAGAGAAAATACGAAACAAAAGGAAAAACCTACAAAGACACCCAAGATGGATTTGTTCGCCTTTGTTTTGTATTTTATTTTAATTACTTTTTTTTCCCTTCGGTAAAAAAGGACAAATTGGCGAAGAAAAGTAATCTCCTTCGATGTCCCTGAAGTTCTGTCTGTTTTGTTCCGGATTTTTTTTCGATTTTCTCTCGCTCATTGTTTGTCCTGTCGATTATGGTGTAAACCTTTACCAACAAAGTCCCCAAAACAGGAAAAAAAAATTGAAGTAAATCCTGCAAAGGATTTTAAACGAAATCTAGTTTTGCCAGAGCTTGTGTTAATATTTTACTTGTCAAAGGACATCCTCTGTCATTGTTTTGGACGAAGTTTTAATTATTCCTTGGTTGTCTTTTGTTGTGCACTCATGCAGTTGAAGGAGTGAAAAGGGACGAGTACATAAGTTAAGAAATCAACCCGAAATGAGTTCAGGACTAGAAATGAAAAAGTTGGTGGGATTTCGGCCTCCAAAGCCCTTGAAGTGGACTCTCTCATTTTATTCTAATAAAACACATATCCAATGTCATTTGCCATTCCCAGGTTAATTGCCTAATTAATGATGGCCGTGTATGGCGTCATAAATTATAAGGACACTCCAAGTGAAATGCAATCCCAACGGCAATAATAATCAACACGGCTTTTATCACTGTCACACTTGTAATTAATTGAAATCAACGGCATGATGCGAGCCACGCATACACGCAAACACACACATTCATACATTCATACACAGGAAGTAATTAAAAATTAATTGCGCACACAAAAACTTATCACAATCGATTTAAGGCCTCGTCCGTCCTCCCCGCCGACCAAGGAGAACTCCTTTTACGGCCAAAAGGCCTGAACTAATAATTATGCCATTAAATTGCAAAAATGAAGAAGGATACGCGCGCAAGAGAGATACGAGTGTGAAGGTGGCAGAGGCCAATGTCAATTGCAGCACGTCCTACCGTGTCTGTGTGAACAGCAAGTAGCGCGCAAAAGGATGTCAAGTATCCTATTAACATGGATGATGGGCTCGGAGTAATTTTTTTTTCTCCTCCTAACCACTGGAGTCTGGGTGTTTGGAGTCTTGGGTTTCTTTCCTTCTTCTTCTTTTTTTTTTCTGTTGGTCTGGGATAAGTGTCCTTATAATTTCATTATCACACTTTCACTGTGACCTAGGTTCAGTGTTTGCTTTGTTCGCTTGTGTATACACACCCTTGGCCTAAGGACATTAGTGGGCATCTTAAATGTGGAATTGTGTTTACGCTGTTGGCTTGTTTCTTTGTTTTTTAATAACGGAGTACTTTGGCGATACCATCGTGTTGTTTGGTTATTAGCTTTTGTAATTCTTCCTTCGGCAAGGATGTACAAACAAAAGTCCATTAACAATTTAAACAGTGAATCTTAATTAGTTTAGTTGCCCTAGCAAGGGATACACGGGCGCAATATCGAAGTTTGGGTTAAAGGTGGTCGGTGTTTAGATTTTATGTAATTTTGCGAAGGTAATTGGAGAAAGGATTCCTCAAAGAGAAGCTGTTTACATGCAAACAGTCGTGATTCTAAGACGGAATGAAGGTCACCTAACCAACGTTACCAGCATTTATTTACCATTAGTCTGTCTGACTGTAACGTTTGTGGCTATGGGGACCAGTAGACATGGAAATAGATTCAACATCTACTTTGAGCATCGATGTCACAATTTTGAAGATTTACTTAAATTTCTTTGTTTGGAGGGAAGAAAATATCCCATAGCTTGACCTTGAGATGGGGAATGTGCTTCTTACACCATGTACGCTAGAAGATGATGTTTTGAAGGCCACTTCTGGGCATGGGAGGTATCGCTTTAAAAGCTTTAACAACGCTAGAGGTTGTTTTAGTAAATCAAGGTGGTAAGGACGTTTGAGCCATCATATCTTCTTCAGGACTGTGGAGCACTGATTTAAAAAAACCAGAGCACAATAGGGAGGTTTCTGATTCTCAGAAAATTAACTTCTACCGCTTGACCCCATCCAAATACTCCGATTCCGATTGGATGAGGTGCTATAGTCCAAGAATCTCAACGACTACAAGGAGATCTAGACTACTCCTATATATGTGTATGAAGATTCTTAAAAGTCACAGTGCAGCAGAATTAGAACTCGATCATCGATTAAATCGAATGTCCTTATCTATGAGAGGTCTCTGCACGCAATGCAGGATGGTGACTGCTGTTACGAGCAAAGAAACGGTTCGGTTACTGTTTTACTATCAGAGGTAGACTTTGACATAAGGGCGACGAAATTACCCCTATTAATGCTTAATTTCGTAACATCAGCCCCAATTGTGCTCTCGCCTCGCCTCCACAGAGAAAAGATTATATTTACGATCTCCTTGCGATGACCTACGACTAATGTCCGAGATACGACGTCAAGATCCTAAAGGAGGACATCTTTGGTTGGACCATGGAAAGACATGCATGACACGACCTCCGACAATACATTGTAGGTAGGTAAAGGTGGCGGTTCAACTGAACTCAATTAGCACGAAGATGTGCCGTTTTTGGTACCACGACTCGTATGACCTGGCAGATGACGTGTGTAGTATTTCACACTCCATGCACCACCCAAATTACCATCCCTTATCTCTATACCATGGTTTTCACACCTCAGCTGTGCGCAGGCGTCGCGACGTTGATCACCAATGCACAAAACCCAAAACCATAAAACGTTTATACCCATCCGATTACACACACACCGTATCTGCATATATCCAGATGGAACTGATTAACAGTATCCTGGATGCATAGCACTCGCTATGTAATATGATAAATCAGACATGGGTTGCTTGGGTTCAAGTGTAATAAAACGGATTAGGGTAGCGTTGGTTTAGGAGCATAAGGTACCATGCTGAGATGCAATGCATTGGTAAATGTTTACCAATGAGATGTAGAGAGTGGGGATGAGTATAGTCAAAATAATTAGTATAAAAGGGAGTGGATCGGAAGGTTCGCGAGAGAGAACACAACATAACACTAACCATAAAGGTCGCAGCATTGCTAAAGACAGCGGGCCTTACTATAATATTACAGTTTTTGAACACAACAACTAGGAAGTCGCAGCATGCTAAGGACAGCGGGCTAACTAGTGTTGTAATAAATAAATATATTCTTAATAAATAAATACTTGTGTTTCACTCTCCGCTTCTGTACTCTTCTCTCTTAACACGAGAAAGCACGGGCAGTTGGCGTCATTACACGTGTGTTGTTGAAAATAGATGAGACACCCGGGAGTGCCTAGATCCAGCATGTGGAATTCAGAAAGTGGATTAGATCCCGTCGTGTTTGATTTAGTGTACGCAGTCTAGCTCTTGCCAGTGCCGGACATTTGCAGAGGAAATGGGAGAGAGTTTCCTTTTCATTTTCATTTCCGCAGATACGGCAGTGGAGGTTGTATGGAATTGGCCAATGCCCTGGGGTTATCGCTTAGGAGATCTTTTGTGCTAATCTTATCTTAAGTCGGCCATAACTTCCTTGATATGGAGCAGTTGGTCCAGGAGTCTTTTCAAAGTTGATTCCCCGATTCAAGATAGTATGGGGTCGATTCATCAACTGTCAGTTGATTCCCCCTCCACAACTCTTTCAATCGCATCTCCAATCAATTCAAAGAAACCGACACAAGAAATAATAGAACCAGATCCACCCACCAACTTTCAATTATCCCGTCTTCAATTCCATCAATCGCCATGTCTGCTCTAATTAAATTTAATTCCCAGCACAGACCTATCTCACCAGGTGACTTGTTAATTGTTCCACATCCCAATTAATAGAAAACAATTTGTCCAAACCGAATTGTGTTCCTTTCCCTCCCGCTCTCTCTCTCTCTTTTTGTTTGTCTACAAGAAGTCACAAAAAAAAAAGTTTCTAATTGGAAACCTTTGTAAGCCAAACACCTTCACACCGACTACCCCCAATAGAAAAACTCTCATTACAACTATATCACTTCAGGTGAAACAACAAATAAAGTTTTGGCTAAACTTCAACCCTCCGTGTCATCCTCCCTGAGTCCAGACAAAGCATCGTAAACAAATTAAATACTTGTCACCTCCCCAGTTCGGCAAAAAAAAAGACGAAACAAACTCTCGGTCAACAACAAAT
Organism: Matsumyia berberina; assembly: GCA_917880715.2. Classification (NCBI taxonomy): domain Eukaryota; kingdom Metazoa; phylum Arthropoda; class Insecta; order Diptera; family Syrphidae; genus Matsumyia; species Matsumyia berberina. The sequence goes on along the minus strand of OU862871.1, from coordinate 129,515,319 downwards.
GCTTGCCAATACTTTGTTTGGCTCGAGAAACTTTTCCATGTCGATGAAAGCCACCCTCGCCCTCGGCCGAGTGCAACTTTTAAGTTGACCACCCCCTCCTTGCTGTCATCCAGCTCGCAGTCGTTGTCGAAAAGTTCAAATGGTATTTCCTGTGTCGTCAAGTTTTTTCCCAACACAATTTCACAATTTTCCCGTTGACATATGTGTCAAAGGCTAGCCATTGATTTTGTGTCACCTGCCTGAGGTGACCAGCTTGCCTTTGTTCCCATCGACTTTCACAGAAATGAAGCCTTTAATTTGTAATTATCTTCCAAGTGGCAACTTTAGATTGAGCGGTGGAATTAAAAATTCCACTATAGCACGCGTCCGAGACTATTTAAACTTTTCTCATTACAGCCGGCGGCGGCTGAGGGATCTACAGCCATGCCCACAACCAATGTGCAATTAAAAATTTTGCAAATCATACTCACAGCGTCAGGGCCCAATCGAGGAACTTGTGCAGTCCAAGTTCCAGCTGCTTGGTCTGGAACCAGTTCGTATGGAAGGGCATCATATAGGGAGCCTTGTTCTGTTCGTAGTAGCGAGCAAAGTCCTCCTGCAGCCATTCGACAACCTCGTCAATGTCCAAGTTATGCAAGACGCATTGATCCAAATAGGGGCAGTGGCCGCCTTCGTAGCCTTCGACGTAATGGGTGTTGAGGGGCACCTCCCAAACGCCTGGGAATATCTTGCTGGGACAGGTGCCACTCTTGCATTCATGCGAGATCTTGAAGTCCAAGGTGTATGGCCAAATTGGCACATTGACCGGCGGCACTGTCACCGAACTATCATAGATGTAGCCAAAGTCTTCGATAACCTAAAACGAAAGGGATTAGACGAGTCTCTGTGTCAGACATGGAAAAACTCACCTTGTACTGTGTGTTCCTTCCGGGCTTTAGGAACGGCGCTCGCATGCCGACGACATCACTTACACTCACATTGGCAAAGTATCTTAAAATTTCACGCATTCCAATCATCTCGCCCACCCACTCCTCGTAGCCCTTGTCCTGCAGACCGGTTTGCAGCGAAACGGTTTCGGTGGCGATTTCATGTCCCTCATAGGCCAGGGTCTGGATCTGTTGGTAGTTGCTGCAATAGAGATAAGAACAAAATACAATTGACGCAAGAGTTCCATCTAGAGCAGCAGTAGCAGCAGAATGCAAATGTCCCCAGAGGTCCTGGGCGATAATGGTTGTATGTCGCAGCATGGCATAACCCCCACGGTCCATTTTGGCCATTTTACCACGAATGTCTCAGATGTCTATCTGCAGAGGGATTTGCATACGGGATGTGTTCAGAATGAGTTTGTCCATCTGTTATGTGGTAATACAACGGGTAAGGTGCTCTGCGCCACCCACCCACCGGAGCCAGCTCGTAAAAGTTGGATACACACACCCCCCGTGTGGACGCTGGACGGACAAGCGATGAGAATTAGAAAACATTTTAATACGTTTCGGATGGCCCGCAGAGGGTTGCCGAGAGAGAGATGCACTTTATCCATTCCGAAATGAATATATGTTGTGGTGGTGGTAGTCGGTAGTGGCCTGGTGGGCGTAATGTGTTTTGTGTGTTTGGAGTTGATTAAAAATACAATTTGCAATTGGTTTTCCCCTTCGGGGCTGGGGGTTTAAAAAGTTCAAAAGTTCCACGAATAAGATTTAATAGATGCGACATGTGTTGGCAGAGGCTGCATTAGTTTGCTGTCAGGACTTTGGTTTGAGTTGTTTTTGTTACACATGTTTGGGGTTTTGTTTATGAAAAATTTAAATGGGAACACGAATTAATTTATTAACGACTTGTGTCGGTGAGTTGTAGATTGAGATCTGGGGTGGGGTTAAGTGTTTTTACCTTTAGAAAACATAAATATTTCGTATGGCTTTCTGAGTGAATACAATAAATGGTTGTCAACATAAGGAAAACCACAAATGACGAAACAAGGGAAAGGGCTTAATAAGCAGTAGCCTGCTGCGAGGAAGTATTTTTTTTTTTACAGTCCACTGGAGCACTCAGATGCAACTGGTCCATTGTACACCCAGGAAGCAAGTCTATCAACTCACCGCAGCCTTCTCAAATCCACAGGCACGCTGCCCTTGGAGTCAGAGCGAAGTCCTCTTTAATGATTCTATCTCTATCTTTATGGACGGCTCTAAAACAGCTGAAGGAGTCGGTGCAGATGTCTTTCAGAAGACCTGGACATCCTTCACTCCGTCAGTCTCCCCAACCACTGTAGTGTCTTCCAAGCCAAAGACAAAGCTATAAATCAAGCCGCCGCTTGGCTGAAGGTTAACTCAATATTACGCATGGATATTGCGATTTACATCGACAGCCAGGCTGCTATCACGTCCCAGTGAAGGACTGCAGCGTGTCTCTAATCGAGATCGCTAGCCAGTATAACGTCACACACTGTTGGGTCCCTGGTCACTGCGACATTTAAGGGAACTGTGCGGCTGACGAATTAGCTAGACTAGGCTCCCAATGAAAAGACGGCAGGAAGCTCGACCATGTCAAAGTGCCTATGTCGTTTGTTCAACACCCGATTCACACCGATGCTCTGTCGGAAGCAAATCGTAGATGGTAACACCTTGACTATTGCAACAATGCCAGGCTGATCTGGCCTGTCCTGGATTTGTAAAGATCAAAAGCATAAATACGACTTAAAAGAGATTAACTTTCAAAACTAATCAACTTCCTCAGGGGGCACTGCATCCTAGGCAGGCATGCTCAACGCCTGGGGATAGCATGTAACGATTTCTGCAGGAGCTGCACGTGTCCCACATTGGCCCACATGAGGAAAGCCACCCTAGCCCGTTACTTCTTTTAAGATCTAAACGATCTGAACTCTGCCAGCACGGCCGATCTTAACAGCTACGTTAGGAAATCTTAATGGTTTCAGGGGTAAGCAGGGTATAACCTAGTACTCAAGGGCATCACAATGGGCATACTTTCTGGTCTAAGTGCGCCTCCTCTTGGAGGGCCATTTCTAGCTAACTAACTACGAACAAATTTGAGCAAAGGCGGACAATAAAATGATCCGAAGTGTCGTCGCCCTCTCCACAAGCGTCGCAGACAGTAGTGTCACATATACTGTAAGATGCTTAAGTGAAGGCTTCCACTAGAACGCCACTAAGTTTTCTATAGTCTTTTCTACTGAGAGATAGCTAGAATGTCGCTGATTTTTAAAGACATCCGGATGCATTCGTTTAGTTTGCCTGCATTTTGAAGATAACTGCCACAACCAGAAAAGAGTCAAAGAGTTCAGTTTTGCGACTAAATTCAGAGAGTTCTTGCGTTCTCCAAGTATTTTGGAATTTGCAAAGTGTCGAGCAACGCCCTAAACGCTGGCTATCGCTACAAACGCAGATACTCCGACCCTTCCAACTATTCTTTACAACTTAGTCCGTGGCCATTAGGATCGCTTCTCAAAGAACTCCAAATTATCAGTTTTTCGATCGACTAGACCTTTCTGCTCTGCAATAGCTTATTCCCCCAACGGGTATCACAATGGTATCTGAACTGACCTGAGTGTGCCGATATGGTTCTTTCTTTCGCCTGCACACTAACCTAACTTAACCTACTCCTATAGGTGCTAATGTAGATGTGTTTTTGCGTTTTGATTGGGAAGCCACCTAAAATTCTTCACCGAAATGTGAATATTTTGTCGATTACGCTCATAAGCGAAGCTCGGTAGGTTAGGTTAGGTTAGGTGGCTGCCCCCGCTTAGACCAGGTCGACCTATTGTGATAGCACGATGAAGAACCGGCCGACCAACCAAGGGTACCAGAGTATGAAGCACAAAGTACATTGAGATGTGCAACCGTACCGGTATTAACCCAAAGAGGTGAACCATTTCGTCCCAGAGAAGTTTCTTATTTTCCGGATGTCGAGTTTAGCTAGATCGTTAAAATCATCGTAGAAGTATTAACCGAGGGTTTTCCTTCTTATCATCGCAAGAGCCGGACATGTACACAGTAGGTGGGTTCAAGTTCCTTCCTCCTCCTCGTCTCTGCAGCTTCTATAAAAATCATTTGAGTCTAAGTGCAATGTCCAGTGAGGACCCCTATTAGTGAACCTAGGTTTTTCCGGTTTGTGTATAAAAGCCGGATTGGTTTTGACAAGAGGCAATTGCTCATGTTGTTCCACCTGTGGCTTACCAATTTCTTGGCATCCGTTTCAAGAAGGAATTTGATCGATTGGATGGTTCCCCGAGATTTTCGGGAAGATGCCATCCTGCATTTTCTTTTCCAAGCTCGTCCGCCCTGCAGTTGCCTGGAACATCCTTCAACCCAGCGCACGGTTACGACGCACCTGTCTGCGATCTCGTAAAGAGATCGGCGGCATTACTTACCCCACCTTGATCGTATTGTCGGCGATTCCAAGGCTTTAATAGCTGCCTGAGTATCAATGTACAGTGCAATAGCGCTACAATCTATCGCGTTCATTGAAAGCCAAGTCGCAGCTTCGTAGGCTGTCGTAATTTCCGCTTGAAACACACTACAGTGATGGTAGTTGCGTGGTAATGGCTAAGCCAGGTGCGTTGGAGAAGACTCTAGCCTCCGTACTGCCCGCTGTGTTGAATCCGCCTGTGAATATTTCTAGCGGGGAATCAGGCAAAACTGTACCAGACTTCCAAGAGCTTCCGCTATGAATCCGAGTTTTGTACCTGACGTTGAAGTCAATATGGGGGACAACTTAGTCCGTATTACTAGTATGGTCGCCCTTGAGAATTCTGGAGTGCCCAATTGCTATGCTGATCAACTGGAAGGATTCTTTGAGCCTTAATGCTGCTTTGACTGCAATTTGCTTACCAAAGATATCAATAGGAAGCAAGGCACCCATTATGCAGATGCACGATCCCTTTTGTATCTTTTCAAGAAAGCTACTGTTTCTTTTCTTGTCCAGTGCTGTTCACCAAACCAATACTCTGTACACAAACATAGGCCTCACAACCGCCATACATGTATATCAAGTGAACATCTTTAGGCTGCAGACCCCATTTCGCGCCCTGAGGTTTCCAGCAGGAATATGAGACGATTGAGGCTTTCCTAGCACGGTCTTGAATAATCAGGTGGAAGGTCCCTAGACAAAAATTTACGCCCCTCTTCATTATCCCCAATAGAGCTCATTTTGACTGCTCTATTCAAAAGTCTAATTAAATATCTAATCACAAAGTACAAACGAACCAGCACGTTCTCGCCATCAGCAAGGCACCGCACCATACCACTTGTGCCCGATTCCATTGAAACAATGCATAAAGCTAACTCTCCGACATTGTTTCAAATTAATTCTCGGGAATCCTTTTCACGTGGGCATCCTCGATTTAATTCACTCCCGAGCAGTACATTCATGCATTGTTGGCGCACCCGCCCGCCCGCTCACACAAAGACCAAATGCATTGCGATCGTAACTTTGCTTTTTAAAAATGTTCCGCAAAAACAAAATCGCAACGCCACTCAGACCATGATACCTGGTTGCAGTGAATTAACTCGGGAAAAAAAAAAAACCTCAACAAGAAGCCTATTTTCACCATAGAAACACAGAGAAAGGACTTAACTCTCTAAAAACAGCCATTTCAGCACAACAACAACTGGGGGAATGAAAAATGCACAACAAAACCGCCACACACACACTGTATTCTGTGGGTATTTCAGCCAAAAGCACTGCGAGGAAATAAATTCGCAAAAGTGCATGCAATTCACCTGAAATCCTCGGGCTGCGCACTCCCTCGAGAAACGCCAACAACGGAGGGGGTTTTCCCCCCTCACTCAGTCAGTGTGTAGCAGCAACCCGCCGCCTATCAGCAACTTAACTTTTCACGCAATTAAAACTGTTGTGCAGCAAGCGAGCGGGATGAACTGCTGCACCCGCCCCGCCAAGGACCGCACTGCGAAGAATGCAAAATTACTTTCGTCCTTATCGGAGAGGGAAACTTTTCGCATCTACCCCAAGCCACTGGCTGGCAAAAGAGAATGGTTCGCACTTAAAATGGCGGTGAGATACTTTTCTTTGTTGCTCTTGCCGTTGTTGTTGGACTGGTGCTGTTTGTTTGGCTAGTTGCACTCCAGTTGCAAAAGTGTAACTTCTTCAATTAAAGTTTTCGCCATTGTTCGCATGAAGAATGCTCCAGCGGGAGAAAGATGCAGTGTGAGTACCTACTCACGCTCTAGACAAAAAGCTGCAACAATTCAAAGGGACAAAGGATGTTTTGGGCTACACAGTCATCACCAGTGTTGCACGAAGGCAGTAAAAGCGCATTCGGAAACAATGGATGGGAATGGGTTCTTTAGTCGTTTTTCTCTTTCGGGGGAGAAATGAGACTCGTTTCCGACAAGAGTCCCACAACGGGATGTGACATTTTTAAGTACGCAAACAAGAATATGTCCTCAGTCGCTATTGTCGGCTGGAAATTTGCACCAGAAACGGGAAGCAGGGACTAGTTAACAAACACATCGGGCTCATGAAAGGAGCATCTTTTGATTGCGAAATTTTTGGAGTCAAACCAAATTGAAATATTCTGGGGCTAGAGATTTAGAGGAGCTCCATTGAAAGTCGCTTTTGTGCGGAGAATTATTTCTGTGCAAATATTTGTCTACGTAAAACTAATGTGAATAAAAGTTCCTTATATAGAGCCTTTTAGCGAAACAACTTTTTGTTAAGAAGCTCTTATGTGGGCTACCTCGGGGCTTAAGTTTCATCTTCGAAGAACAATTACAGGATCAATTCTCTAGGTTATCCGATTGACACCGATAGATGCGGACTGGCTAAAGGAGGCTAAGGCAAGACGTCCGAAGATTCCCCCAATGGGAACGATCGTCTTATAACAATTCGCATCAAGGCGTAAGTAAAGACGACAACTGCAAAGAGGTATCCAACGAACACTTGGGCAAGATATGCAAGCTGTGATATAACAATTGTACTGGGCGACTAAGGGATAAAGCTAGGTAAACAATTTATCTTTGGTAGTACCCTCGGACGATACCACCTTCGAAGTCGGATTCAGTGTTAACCACGCATTCGCTTTACGTGCCCTTTGTTAGATCTATTCTCATTTATTATGTGATAGTCCGGTGAACGGCCTTAGACTGATCCTAACATCGTAATTTATTGGGGAAAGTGCAAAGTTCAGCATGCAATTTTATTAATGGAGCACTTAGAACCACCCCATCTGCGGCACTCGACGTGGTTCTACATCTACTGTCTCTAGATATTTTTGGCAAACAGTCAGCGGCTAGGGCAACCATCAAGCTGAAAGCTTGTTCCCAATGGTCGAACAACGATTTTGGTCACCCATCGATTTTAGATCCCCCAACTTTTATTCCGGAAAATACCGACTACACACAGATTAAGTTGAACTTCAACCTCCACTTCCGGGCTTCCATTTCTTCTCAAGAGGAGTGCGAGAGTGACAACGCTAAAGACGATCATTCCGTTAATCTCTATACAGCCGGTTCCAAACCCGAGAACGGAGTCGGAGGTGGTGTTCTTTCTGATATGCTTTATCTGAGCATCCTCTTCCATCTACCTGATCACTGTAACATTTTTCAGGCGGAAATTATGGCGATCAATGAAGCTTTATCCTGGCTTAGGCAAAATGTGATATCCTTCAGGGACAAATCGCTGGAATCGGTAACATGTACATCAAAAGCTACTTCAGATTGTCGTTGATCTCTCATGGAAATTGCAGAACTTCTTAATATTACCTGGGTACCCGGTAATAGGCACATTCCAGGGAACTGTAAGGCCGATGAACTCACCGAACTCTGCACAGCCTGCCGGAACGAAGGAATTTGGGTATTCTACTCGCTGCATGTAAATTGCTCTTAGAGTACTATACGATCAGCAAGAAAAACCAAAGATGGAGGATTTGTACCACGTGCCGTACCTCCAGAGAGATCTGTCCTATGCCTAAATTTCATTCGATCAAAAATTTGGATCTTGCTCAAAAGCACCTCCATTGGTGTTCTTACCGCCCATTGTCCTTTTGGCCTTCATGGCAGAAAGACGGCCCACTTTTCAAATGACTACTGCAGGAGCGACAGGGACGAATAGGAGGAAGAAACGATCCTTCATTTCTTCTGTAATTGTCCTGCCCTATCCCAAAGAAGGAAGCTCTATTAAAAGCCTTCGACAACTTGGGCGAACTATCACATACTGACGTTAAGAGCTTTAAATGGTTTTGATAAAGTGAGTGGTGTTTTCCAGGGTATAGATCCATGGGGTATCACAAGGGGCCTTTCCATCCTTCCTTGGGTCATCGCAATGAATTCTCTGGTTTGATAAAGAATACTGCTGGCACATGCAATGTCTCACGAGGCTTACAAACAGAGCGGGACAGGATGGAAGGACCAGAGATGCTCGAGAGCTCTACGAGCAGAAGAAAAGGGTGAACAACAAAATAGCATGAGGAGCAAGCGAATGGAATTTGGAAAAAAAAAAATACTTGACCGTTTAGCCCAGGATAGGCAAGGACTGCCTTTTTGCAAACATTCATGTTGTGAGTGCCAAATTATTTGCACGAATTAACGAAAAGATCTATAGTTTATTGCCGATTCCGAACGATGAATTGAGAAGCTTCTTTATGACAGATTATACGAGTACATGTCACGAAAAATTTCTATTGAATATTGCTCGTACTCAAACCTACGCAATTCGCGCAGCAGTCCAGCACACTGAACACGGCGATCTCTTCCTTAACTTTGTTACACATTCAACATGAATGGTTGCAAAAATCAAGGCATTGGCCCATCAGGATCTGTCGCGCCAGCTAATTTTTTTTAAAGTCGGGGAAGTAGACGACTTCTATTCATGTGCGCTTTTGTCAATACTATCACGAATTTGGTGCATTATATTCAAGAAGGCACGTCTTCATCTTCCTCACGTGTTATTGAACAGCAAATGATTGCAGGAGTAAGGGTGTAGTTGACTTAAGTAATAATGAGTAGTGAGCTCTAGCACTAAGCAATTTCGAAGGACAATGACTTAAATCCAATCTATTGTACGTATGTCGACATAACCAAAGTTAGAAGTTCTTTAGAGTGACAAGTAAAACCAAATCACTACCGTATTGTTATGATCTCCTCGAAATGACCAAATCCTTAAGGAATTCCCAGCCATTTGTGGCGAAACAAAGTTGGAATCATAATTTTTCACATAATCCATGTACCACCACTTAGGATAATGACCACATTTTAGTGGTGCACATCAAGCGGCATCAACTCTTTTCCAAAAAACGTCCCTCTAATATCCTCTTTCCGAAAAAAAACACCACCAAAGTACCTCTACCGAAACCTTCTGAAAAAGGACCAGTTTCAATCGCCTCCGGAGATTACCATTCAAAAATTTCCTAATTCAGATAAATTCCATGCCATGTCACATAAGAAACTTTGGGATGACTGCCATAAATCCTCGCGTAAGCATCCTCACTGAGAACTCAAGACACGTCGTCACTTATTTTCTTTTTTTTATACCTTGGCCAACCGCTGTATGGTAACCTCTTTTTCTAATACTCCGGCTTTTAGCCGAGTTCCTTTCATCCGGCAGTAACGAGAGTTGGAGAGAGGGAGGAGAAAAAAAAAAAACTACACGTTACAGGAAACTAAAATTTGAACTACCACCAACCGCGACCGCCCAGGGAATTAAGGTTCTAAAAAATACCTCTTTTTTCCAAACGGGCTTTTGTGCTTCGAAACCATTCCACCCCATCCCGGAAAAGAGGCGAACTACCCATAATGACCTAAAGTTTAACAGCTGTCAGAGAACTTTACATTCACCGACATTATTGCTAAGCGCGAACGACTACGTGATTCCATACACTCGTAAACTCCATGCAAGACACACCACACACCTATCAAGGAAAACCGGCGCTTGTTACGTGGCAGGACATAACGTATAACTGGAAGTAATATTATGGAAATTCTTTTGACAAAAAGAAAAAAAGAACGAAACGTCGACAACGACAAAAATCCTTAAGCGGATGTGCACTTTAGTGTTACATGATGATTTGACTCGTGGTATGAAGGGCAGATGTGCCCATATATGTATGTATGTGCTCGTATGTAGGTGAAGGAAGGACGAGCGTTAACCAGTTGATGGGTGTGGGTTTGTCTTTGTGACGAAGACGTGCGGGATACACCTCCGTCAGAGCACTTAACTTGCCCTAACTACCTTGGTGCTTAATTTTCTTTGAACACAAAAAGTGGTGACGTGGGCGGAGTGAACTGGGACGAAAGATGACTTCCAATTTTTTTTCTTCCTGTGTTCGGTTGTACTCGTATCCTTTTCTTTTTATTAACTATCACCTGACTTTGTGTGCGGTGCGAAGGACACGTCTTAAATTGGTTTATTGCTGGTCTTAGTAGTAGTTTTGATCTTTGTTGGTGGTGGATTTCTTAAAGGTTAACATGGATTCCTCCCTTTTCTGCGGCGATAAACTCTTCAGATTCTATTAAGTCTAAGAGGGATTGTGACATGAGGCGATTTGACAGTATGTCTGGCAGGTTAGACGACATTTAAATTGGAGAGTAAGAGACAACAAGTGGCGGAAAAGTGGTCGTGGTTAATCACTGGTTGGTGAAGAAAGTGTGGAATTTTCAAAGAATTGTCGAACGACGGCAGTTGGAGATGATCAGTGAACTTAAGTGATCGTGAAGGTTCTGTTTATTTTAAGCGACGGTAATCTGGAGAGAGTAAGTGACATTTGAATCTGTTTGAGGTGGTGATTGTAGGATTGAGGATCACTTGACAGTAAAGGTGATCAGTGGATCAGAGGATCAGTGGTCCTGAAGGTTATTCTTATTTTGAGTTACGATAATCGACATGGGAAAACACTGAAGAGGGCGATTGTGGGGTTGACGATAACTTAATAGGAAAGTTAATTTGATCCTGAAGATCGATTGCCACGAAATATAAACTAAGTTACAAGTAATAGGTGAATTCAGCAGAAAGCGAAAATCACTGGTTGTGAAAACTAATGATCTGAGGTTGATCAGGAAGGCTCTGCAATGATTTGAGCAGTATGGGGACTTTTTTTTGGCAAGGAAATTGAAAATCAGTGGTTTTTTCAAAATGGAAGAGCTGTCAACCATGGTTGGAGATCACTTGAGGAGCAAAGTAGATCTAGAGGTAATAAGACAGTAAAGAAAATGATTTCACAGCATTTAGTGCACCAGGTGAAGAGAGTACTAAAGGATGTGACTATATGCATCTAGGGGATGAAGACTTTGAGTATTTTTTTGCTGACTACGAATGGGGATCGGTTAAGAAGATTCTACGAATGAGAAAAGTGTTTCAAATTGACATACGATGCATGCAACGAAGAGATCACTGATGTGATGAAGACATCTTGTCGTTTTAAGACACAAATCCGGAACTCAATAAAGCTTTAAAAGTCTTAGAATTAAAAGAATTGATAATATAGCAGGTGAAGTAGGTCTCGAACAGGAATCAGGCAAGCTTACATTCTAGAACCTAATGTATTAACTGGTTATGAATTGAGGTGAGTATGTGTAGATCTGCTGTGTATTAGCTTTTCTTCAAAGCAGGCATTTGTATCATTTCAAAAGAAAGTCATGTTCTCCTCGACCGCTATACCAAAGGCAGGAAGTTAAAAATCTAATTGGATGGTCAAGCAGCACTTTAAGCCTTTACAAATCTGTCAGCAAACCTGGTCAGAGAATAAAGAAATAAATTGTTCCTACTTGCTAGTGAGAACGACGACTTATCTATGGACGAGAAAGTCGACTAAATTATAAGAGAAGAGCATACAAGATAGAGGAAACTGCTGAAAATACGTTTAGGGTTCGCTTGGCGAAAAATTAAAACAGCAACCAACTTGAAGATGAAAATCTCTCAATATGCAATGAAGGCCAAGTTGAGGGTCGCTTCTGAGAAGAGTTTTAACTGGTACAGCCACCTCAACGGTTTAAACAACAAATTACCTCTTCTGGCTCTAAGACTTCTGTCAGAAAGAAGACGTACCCATATTCCTAAAGCTAGATGCAGCAACTCAGCAGTAGCTAGGAATCGATTGTATTAATTACTCCACTTCACCCAGCGATTGAGTTTCAGATCCAGAACAAAGCCAGTCAGCCTATTCTGCCTTGAGTGTATCTTCTTTCTTGCCTACAGAATATATTCTCAGACTTTTTGTCTAAAGCCCGTTGCTTCTGGCTTGCTTCAGACTTAGTCAAAGTGTGTCCCGCCAGGGCCACTTATGTAACCTAACTTAACCTGTATCATCTGGAGAGCAAGCTATGGTCGCTCTGAATATCCAAGCTGTGAAGCAACCTCAGATTAAGCTGATACATTCTGTATCCCCAACGGGGGAGATAAGTCCCTTGCTTAGGCTACTGCGTCTGCTTAAAGCTATAGACTGCAAATTACTGAAAATATACCCGGCAGTTTCTCGGTTTTCTAAACCCAGGCGAAAAAGTTTCGAGGAAACTTCTTCAGATTGGAACTTGCCTGTGTGCTCCGGTAAGTTCTCTTAGGAAATTTCTACTTCGGAAAGAGGAACAGTCTCTGGTGGAAGATACTGACAGGTTTGAAGCCTTGCAGGCTTTAAAGAATCCAGAAAAATATATGTTATGTAGAAGGATTGGTATTAGCTGGTATGCAACGCTCTTCGACTATCAGGACTTCAAGGTGTAAGCCAGACCGGAGAAAACTTGTTATACTTTCGTCAAGTATGGCGCAATCCTTGATCTGGAGGCATAGATCCTTAGTTAAACCGCTTGGACGAGGGGTGGGCATTCTGATGTAATTTCGAGGTATGAATTGGTTCTGTCCTTGGTTTACTTAGGGTTCCTTTCGAACGCAGTGACTCAGTGCTTAGATTTATTAAAGACTTTACAGCTGAGTATGTACTCCAAAGCAACTCAAGTCAAGGTATCTGCTGTCGTGACTCTTGACTCTTGAAGATCTTCACTTTTATGCCAGAGATCCTCTTTTCAAGGAGCGAAATTTCCAAGACGCATCTTGGTCGATAAGGGATGACTCATTCAGGAGATCTGTTTCAATTGCCTTGATTCGTAGTGTGTGTTTCCCAAAAATAATTTAACGTGCATCACTTGATCCAACAATGGTCTCATGCTCGAAACTTACTTCAAATTTCAATTTTATCGTTGGGCTCCGGGTAGAATTTGAGCCCCGCAAGGCTGGATAATGTCATTTATACTTTTCTCTGATTGTACGTGAGCATAGTGATGAGTCGGAATTGCTGTACTAGAAGCACTATCAGACCAACGCCACGAGCCATTGAAGGACATCTTTGGTTCCACATCACATCTCACATTGCATCACATACTGTGCCTTCGCTTGGGTCATGAAAAGAGAATCACTAGATTGAGGATTTTATTGTTATGACGGGGGATAGTTCTACTTTTTTACGACCCACCGACCGACGACGACCGTCTCTTGGACGCACAAAGCTCGCCTCCGATTTTCTAGTTTGCACTTCCCTTTCCCGTTCTTCATGTTTTTGTTTTCTTTAGCTTCGCTCATTCGCAGTTTCACGTTAATTGAAATTTTCATCGTCCTTCGTCGTGGATGGTCCACCCATGTCCGAGGTGGACACTGGACGCAGTAAGTGTTGTCCAGATGATGAAATGGTTTTGTCACCATCATCGGTTTTGATGGGAATCATTTACATTTTTGCCGTGTGGTGATGTCCTTTTTTTTGCTGTTGCACCCTTTGTTTTTGACAGCATGTGTCTGTGCCAAAAAGTTGAAATGAATTTCGTCACGAGATGACCAGAAAGTTATTTTGGGTGACGAGTGCATTTGATGTTTGCGGACTTTTTCGATTAGGAACTGTGTCAGGATGAAATGTGCTTTGAGACGTTTTGGGTGATGGGGTGTGTGATTGTTTTTTTGTGGACTCATTTCCACTTCTGACGGACACTTATGAGTTAATTTGTTCATTAAAACGACAAGCAATTGCTTCCACTTGGAAAAATATATTCCAAATTCTTTTTTCATTTCAGCACTCAAACGTCATTCTGCCACATTTGCCGGGGACATTTGGACACATTTCTGGCTGCTAGCCAAAATCTCTGAAAGAATAGATAAAGAATTATCTCCTTGCGTTCGTTGCTTACCTGTATTCGTGGGAAATAAAGAACGTTCCTTTAATTTCACATCCATTTGGATTCTTTCGCTTTTTGTCGAAAATCTTTTTGTAATGCTCGTAGTTATTCAAATTTACCGCACCGTCAAACGTAAGCAGGATCATTTGTGGAATCTGTGGGAGAATGACAAAAAAGACAAAAGGGATGAGCACTGTGGACAATTTTCGAGATAATAATTTAACCAATTTGTTAGAGAATTGTGTGGGGGGAAGTGATGTGAGACAGGATAAGGATACCCACAGTCGTTTATTTTGTTGAAGCATTTTTGCTGCAGATTTTCGAAAAATTAGCAGAATGTACATTATAAACTGCAAAAAGACCAGAACCGACGAAAGCCGTCTGGAAGTACGTAATAAGGCAAAATAGATGTCTAACCCTAACGCAGTAGTTGCGGAGACGAGAAAGTCAATGAGGACACAACCCACTTCCTCTGCCACTGCCCAAGTCTTTGCCACCTTAGACATAAATCTTTTATAAGGCACTCATCCCCGGATCCCGAACTAAGGGACGTACCCATCAGGGACATCTGGAGGTTCGTTAAGTCTTCAAAATGGTTCGCAAGCCTGGGGCAATAGGAGAATGCTCTGAGTATTGCTGCATGGGCAAGGTGTACCTTTCCCCCAAAAATGGGCACCTCATGGGTCTCTACTAACCTGAGTGTGGCCCTGAGGGCCTTTTTCTCCTCTCTAACTAATCTATCTAACCTAACCTAAGGATTTATTAGAAAGACTGAGCTGCACTTTTATTCAGAAGGTAAGCATCAATTTTCTCTTTCGGCGCGGTCCAATGGCATTATTGCTTCGAACCGTAAAATAAACAGTCGAAAGTTGAAGAGAATTCTATAGATTCCCTTTGATAGCAAGAAATAGCAGCAAAGATAACAGATAATCATCTTAGAACAATTGTTCTTAGAAGTATGCCTCTCCAAGAAAAGCAGCATGTATGCTGCGCTGTTAGATCAACCACACTCAGGAGCAGCGGTTAGGATTTACCCGAGGTAGGCATGTTTGTGGTAAGAGGCGACTAAAATTCACGTCTTGACTTTGACGTAAAATGTGTCTAAAAGTAAATATGTCGGATAAACCTTGTGGATTATTACTCCGGGTGGTACACGCGAATACGCAAATCCACCTGTGGTCTTTTCGACCACGATTGAGGCACGGGTAAGGAGACCTTTGGCTTCGCCTCTTCAGGCGATGATACAGGTCCGGCGCTCGCACCTGAAGAGTCCTGCAGTTGAGTCTCTGACTCGTTCGTGAGGATGAACTGGAAGGAAGGAGAAAGTGGCGTAAAGGCTTTACCCGGTACGCTTAATCTCTTTTAGCATAGCCAGGCGGCTGATCGTGGTGCTGTTGCTAATGCTTTGACTCGAGAAGCGCAAGCTGAACGAGCTCCAAAAGCGACGCGCCTCGGTGGGCTCCTGTCTAAGAGCCAAAGGAAAGGAAAAAGAAGGACGGCTGCATTCGAGCGGCGCAAAGAGGATAAACTAGCTGAAGGTGCAAGCACCGAGCGCAGTCCTCTTTTGGTGGCAAAGAGAAAGAGGATTAGGTTTGTAAAAGGTACGAAACCGACTCAGCCCTTAGACCCGACGTTGCCTCTTGTTCTTCAAGTTCGAACAGGGCAAAACGGAAGAAACGAGCAAAGCACCTACTGAAAGAAGGGTGTGCGCAATTGATGCGCGCCTGCGGGTTGAGTTATCTTTACAAAATCTGCGTGAAGCTGGTGCTGTTACCTCCAAGGGTTTCAGTAATGGCGGACAGAGATTGTCTGTCCATCAAGGCACTATGCTGCCATAAAATAAAAGCAATTATAGTATTGGACTGCCTTGAAAAAACCAATAAACTAAGACTGTGCTGTGATCGAGGGCAGATTACCTGGCAAGGAAAGGTTCGGAAAGACAACTTATATGAGCAAAATCGTTGGTATTTAATTCGTTCGTTAAGGTTTAAGGCTGTGAGGTGGAGTAACCTATGGCACTTTCAATATGGAAATTTCAATACGTTTTTCATGTCCAGTGATGAAGGTGCAGTACTGCTGTTTGCACTTCCATCGTGTTCATTTGATGACTTTCTTCATCGATATAATGACTTCAACCATGCCATCGATAGGGGAACACTTCTCCCGAAAACCACCTTGGTGATCTGCAAAGCTTTCTTCATCCGTAATCTCGAGCTCTAGTCTCTCGTTAATAATGCACTCCAGTATTATGACCATCGACATAGGTCGGTATGCTCTTGAGTCTTGTGGTGTTTTTTCATCTAGGTAGTAGGATCAATTTGCATCTTCATTTGGTCTCCTTCCTTGAGGCACTTGTTCTACGTATGTCATCGACCTCAAATACTTTTCCATCTCTAATTTTTGTGCATATTCGCAGGACCTGCAAGGAGTAAAATTGATTGGGTTCTCAATCCATTTCTTTGCAAAATTCTTGAGAACTGCAACCACGTATTACAAAAATGTTTTGGATGTAAGCGTCTGTCGTCCTTAAGGTTTTTGCATCACAATTTGCTAGAACCTCTCGCACCCAAAGCAAACCTCCCAGAAAGCAAACCACCATGAAGTTACTTTCGTGTATCTGAATCCAATTAGGCAGGTTTGAGTTTAATTGACTTGTGTTCGATTTTAATGTTCAAATGTGTTTCAGCTATTTTGAAACGGGGATGTAGCTCAGATGGTAGAGCGCTCGCTTAGCATGCGAGAGGTACCGGGATCGATGCCCCGCATCTCCAAAAGTTTTTTTTATTATTCAAAATTAAGACCCAAGAGTGCCCAAGAGTCCTTTCTGCTACGATAAACGCAATTTTACAATTCGTAAGATAAACCTTAGTGCGTCTACCAATAGCCGATTAAAATCCAACTAAGTATTTCTACATTCCACTGATCTGCCATTAAAATTCAAAACTTTTGCCTAACTTCAACGAATTCATCCTAAAACACACCCATTCGAACTATGACTTCCATTTTCTTTCCGTCTAATCAATCTGAGTGGACACGACTGTTAAAAAATTCACTTAGTCTACCATAAATGTCCTGGCATCTGAAAGTCTGCATAAAAATGTCAGTGACTCCTTCCAATCATCACTAGCAATTCAAATGAAATTGCGCTCAAATGTCGATTCAAAATCCATTGAGGCATGTTAAACTCCCTGACTGGTCGTCCTCGGACGATGGAAAAATAATCAGGAGGAGAGTTAGTTAGGATGGCGCGGAAACAACAACAAAATCCCACCCTCTCACGGTGCCCATCATCGATGGAGACAGAGGACTTCCACCCTACCGACGACAACGACAACGATATTGGATTATGCCAATGAGTTAGTAAAACTATTTCAATTTTCACTGTTCATCCGTGACGCAGAAGGGAGGAGAACATGAATGTGAACGCGAACGTAGGCGAAGAAGGAAATGCCATCGCAGTGGCATAGGACGAGAACGAGAACTGATGCCACACTACCACAGCGAGGGACAGCACAATGTGATTGGATGAATGCATTCCTAATGCAATCCAATTTCATTTAGTGCCACAAATGTGGGTCGTCATCAGCATTCGGAATCAGGACCCATCGATGGCAAACAAATCGCGCTAGGAATCGCGAACTTGCATAACCTTTCCGTTGCCGTTCGCATTGATTTCTGATGGAATTTGCCAAGAATGTCCTGTGGAGACAGGCACGGAGCGGGCGACAGTCGATTTAGAATATTATACGCTCGTTAATCCTGAATCAGGACGATAATGATGGTGAGTGATTCCCCTGACCGCCGCCGCCACACCACTACCAGTGTCCTGTCAGCGTCAACATCAGTATCCATGCCGATGCTGATGATGATGATGGCAATGGTTAAGGAATTGCAAGTGATTTTGCATTTTGTTTGAAGCGGATCGGAACACAACATCTGGTCAAATGGATGCGATGACAGTGGTAGCAGAAGGAGCGGTGGTCTCCTGCTGCAGTGCACTGCAGTCTGGGGATTATTGAAATTGATTTCGAAATGCGTCTCCTAAGTGATAATGCGAAGTATGTTTGGAACTTTCCATGGAGTAATGGAATTGATTTAGAGCTGGAGAGCGAGAGAGTGAGAGCAGTTTGTGTGTCTGATTCGATTGGAGATTATGCTGATGAAGGACCCTTTAATGGCAAAAGGCTACCGAATGAATATTTACTTGTCTCGTTGAGTGATAGTGTTGCCTTAGTTGGGCTGGGCATTTCCTTGCATTGGCCTTTAAGTTCATGAAACAATTATTTCTTTTGTTTTTTTTTTTTGTGGTGAAGGATAGTGGCTCTTGGTCAGTAGTAGTCTAGGTAATGCGGGCATTAGTGCGTAGCTCTGTCGGCGAGCAATCATTCAGTGTTACAAAGGAGTCCATGACTCCCCTATTGAGGGACCGAAGACAAGTTGACGAAAAGTTTCTATTATTGTTTTCGTCGTGGCTGAAGTAATCCCTATCGATCTCCTACCACGAGGTGACTTGCAGAGAGACGAAGGCGAAAAAGCAGAACATACGTAAGATGGCGAATTTCTTCAAGGACACCGTGATCCCTTCGACAGTTGATATCCTTAAATTCATTTAGAAAACTAAGCCCCTTCTGGTTTACCCGTTTCTCAGCATAATACACCTTAGAGGTCGCAAAGCCACTTGCTTTAGAAGTAAAACTTCAACCCATGCTAGCACCAAAAAATGCTTTTAAAATGGAACTTAACAACAGGACCACCTAGAAAGTTCATTAGCCGCAACAATAGGACAAATCAACACATTTTCATACCACGCAAGCGATATGCTAAGCTTCAACGGACTTCCACTTCGGACATTACTCACTGAACAACCATTGGAACAAGCCGAAGGGCCAACGCTTCGGACATATGACGACCGTGTTCAGTAGACACGCTCAGTCGTTTGCGCGAATTTATAGCCATAGTATGATGCAGACTATCCAAAATGGACACTAGTGTGGGGCAGGTATCTTCTCCGAAACTCTGAGCATCTCCAAGTCCGCCCGCCTTCCGGACCACAATAATGTTTTCAAGCGGAAGTCTTAGCAGTGACACTAGCCGCCCGTGAGATTGCAATGAGGTGATGATATCACCGTGATGATATCACCTTTTTCATTGACAACCGGGCAGCAATTAAAGCAATTTCTGCTAACGAAATAAAATCGAAGCTTGTGAGGTACTGTCGAGAAGAGCTCAAGCTTCTTGGAACACAGCACAAGGTGACACTCTGCTGGATCCCTTGACATCAGGGGAATTTCGGGAAACGAGAATGCTGTCGAACTGGTGAGAAACGGCTCGGCAACAAGCCCGGAACAAGCCGAGACTTCGATGAACATCCCCTTGCACACTTAAGCTTGAAGCAGGGAAAAGAGCCTTAAGGAAGGCTCAGAATAGATGGACCTCTCTAAATACTTGTGATATGGCCAAAATTCGTTAAGGCTAGGACCGACAGACTTCAGTAGATGGACAGAAGATCCCTAAGCGCTCTTATATGAGAGCTCACAGGGCATAATACGCTGCGGTACCATATGAAAAAGCTTCGAAAAATAGAAGAAGACCTTTGTAGAAGGTGTGGCGATGAGGAGGCCCATGACGATACAACCCACTTCTGCCATCTAAGAAATAAGTTACTCGGACGGCAATTTTTTCGAGGACATTTAAGAATTTTCCGATACACCGGTGGACCAAATAATGAGATTCCTCAGATCCACAGAGTGGTTTGTATCTCAGACGCAGTAAGTTGATCAGGTTCTACTAATATTATATATGTATGAAACTAACTATTGGGTAGGGTTCTTACGGGCAAGGGACACTCTCTTCTCCCAACGGGTATCACAATGATGGCAGGCAAATCCCTTCGAGTCCTAAGCGAGAGGCTCAACTATGCGCTACTACTGGTTAATACTTGGGTCAGTAGCAAAGGTTTAGGAGTCAACCTTACAAAGCCAGAGGTTCTGCTTTTCACTAATAAGAGACTAATCCCTGGCACTAATAAGCGTCTGAAGATCCGGGGTGTTGAACTTAATCTTTCGGGATTAGCACGCTACCTAGGCGTTATTTGTCATCATCATCATCATCATTTTCAATGACCCGCTTATCCACTATGAGGGTCACGGGGTTAGGGTGCTTAAGTGGATTCTCCACATCTTTCGATCTTCCCACATCGATTTCTAATCATCAGAGGCTATCCTCATACGGGTAGAGGTGAGATTTCGTAATTGGTCCAGCCATCTCATCCTACGCCTACTCGATGGCAGAGATTCCATGGCACGTCTTGGAAGCCAAGTTGGGATCATGCGTTGAACGTGCCCAAATTATCGAAGTATGGACCTTTCCACTCGAAGAAGTAGCTGCTCAACATTGAGTACCTCGCGTATTTTGGTGCTCCAGAGGCGTAACTGCAGTAACACGGCAGCTAAAACTGCCTTGAGACTCAGGGAAGGATAGCAGTGGACACCAGCTGCCTACGGTCACGCCTTCATCCTGTCTTGGTTGAAGAACGCCGACAGCTCTACAGAAATAGATGACTGGAGGACAAGGAAGAAATCGAATCTGTCCATCACCTGCTGTGTGAATGTTTTGACCTTGCCGGTAGAAAAATGAGGACTGTTGGCAGTTACATGTTCACGGAACTGTAGGATTTGCGTAATATCAAGATTAGGGGCCTCCTTAGCACCATTTTATCCTGTACTCTGGTTATAGAAGAGTTTAGTTTCACCAAAAAAAACCATAAAAATTTTTTAAAAATTCCTAGAAAAATGTACTAAAGTTGCGTCTCAAACCGAACTATAGAGAGTCAACTGCAGCCACTATATCTACTGTAATGACTCCCTCACTACCATCGGAGTAACTTAAAAACCTCTAAAGGCAAATTGTGGTTAAGTAACGTCTACAACCACTGTCACCAAAGTGATGATACTCCTTGAACGCCACCACCTGTGATCGGCATTCAACCCCATCCCCCATTCATGTCAAAAGCAAGGATACCAATCTAACCACCTACCCAAACCATAGCTTTAATATATTTTCATTATGCGAAACTTAATTACATTATTTACTCGGCGAGTACAAATTATTATCGTTGTCCACTTGGTGTCACCCGCAAATGGCCAATATAAATGTCAAAGCAATGTACAGCGCGCGTCCAATTGACCATCACCACCCACCGTCACCGCTAATCGTTCCACAAACAGCAAGCGACCAACAATCTGCAACGCAAATTGTTATCCTCGCGCGGCATACAACCGCAAAATCCGACAACAGCAGCACAGAAAACCAACCCATCTCAAGGTAAAAAGGTAAAAAAAGGACCCGAGCCACCCGCGATCGATTTCTAATTATCCTTTAATTCAGTGAGTCCCGCTGCAAGCAAGCAACAATCGCCCATGTTAACAATGCCTGAGAAATGTTTTACAATTCCAGCAAGAAAATCCGGGGTAACAAAAGTGGACTTTTCCACTCCTCACCTAATGGCCAAGGATACACGTTGCTTAATAGGAAATTTCTTCGAATTGAAAGGCCATCCTCGTGAAGGGTTGATATCATGTATCCTGGCTGATGTTCCCATCGAACGGGAAGAATAGAAAAAAGAAAACGAAAAAAAAAGTAAAGAATCTAATTACAAGAGTGGAAATGGGCCAGATCATCCTTGAAAGACATGGCTTGTGCTGGACGGCACAATGTGAAAACCTGTAATTGATGATTTTCAGTTGCTCCTGCCACATCCTGCTCGTGCTTCTGATACTCATTTCTTTCCCATTAAGTGTGTGTGGTGACTAACCACCTGAAAAGGGATATTACATGATTATTACTGGATTTTTTCTCGAGGAACTATAGAAAGGGATAAGCGATTGAACAATGACAC
The DNA here is from genome assembly GCA_917880715.2 of Matsumyia berberina. NCBI lineage: Eukaryota > Metazoa > Arthropoda > Insecta > Diptera > Syrphidae > Matsumyia > Matsumyia berberina. Next base: position 129,493,302 of record OU862871.1, on the reverse strand, counting down.
ATGAGTAGATTGGAGGAAAAAAAAAAGAATGAGATTGGGAGCACAGTGAATTGAAGAGAAAGATGACTACTCCTTGATTACGTGGTCAATGAAAAGGATACTCCCGCCGGTGCTTTATCAGGCTGTTGCTTGATGACCTCCTTGAAATATAGATTACTATGTTTTGATTGGTTTATTTGGATTGAGAAGTCGAACGGAAGATTTTCAGAGGAAATCGGCGAAGTGATAAGATGCGGCTTAAGAGCTGTAGGTCCTTTTCACTGATTGGCTTAAATCTGTTCTATAGGATTTGTTAGACATTCGCTTCGTTGGTTGGATTCATAAGGATCGAGGGGAATGTAAAATCTGGTTGAGACCACGATGCCTTTTGGTTGCGACATTGGCTCCGGCCGAGTGTGATTGAGTCTAAGCAGAAAAGGAATCGGCAGGCTATCACTCGCAACTGAGCCAATTTTTACAAAATCACCTTCATATGTGCACTTTCCCATACCATTGGGAGGTATTCTGTGTCTTCACGAATAGAGCCTGTGGAGCCTGTACAGGATGTTATTTTCGGTGACGTTAAACGCCTAAGCATGACTGGATTTGCCAGAGTCAACAGAGAACATGGGATCGAGAAACTCTCCACTGTGCATTCATCAACCAGACATGCCAACAACCAGTCGGGAATTGGTATGGTAATGAAGTTGCATACAGACAAGCACTGCAGGGGACATCTAATGCAGGGAGACATCCAAAGAAAACCAAAGAGTTCGGCGACAGCAACCACATGCAGAAGTTCTATAGAAAGACCAAGCAAAAGTAGGCTGACTTCGAGACTGGAACACAGGCTCTTTAAAAAAGTGAAGCAAATATAGTCAACGATGTACAAGGAATGGTAAATGTCAATAGGCAGCATTTTCAGCATCAGGTAGACGGAATAATGGGGAAAAACATTGGAATAGAAAAGGTTGATGCTGCCAGAAATAAGCAGGTTGCGATGGCTTGCCTGGTCAATTTTCTAAATACGGAGGTGACGGCTTGATAAGATGATGACATTCTGACCAATAACCAACTGACGAAACTATGGCCTATGTCAGGTCTGTATGTTCCTTCTTCAAAGTAGGCGAAGTATGCTTAGGATCGACTTGGAAGGTGAGCACACCCACACTTCGATAAAGATCCCTATGAGTGTCTTGAAAGGTAACGTTGACGACAAGATGAGAGAGCTAATCAACACCTCTTGGTTCGCCAGAGACGACTGCATTATATCCCACAGCTTATGGCAGAGAATAGACCAGAGCAAGACAAAATGTCTCCTGCCTATGAATAAAAAAATACTCGCATCCTAATAGGTGTACTGACGGGACATTGTTCCATAGGCTCCCAGACTACTGCAGGAGCTGTCAAGATGCGGAAGCGACGGAGACCATCAAGCACTTATTCTGTGAATTCCCAAACTTCAAAACCGCCGACTCCGACACATGGGAAACAGGCTGTTTGGAGAACTGGGAAACCTAACAGAAGTACCAATAGCGAACATACTCCTTTTTATTAAAAGTACAGGTTAGTATTGCGATAGACCACCCATCTAGAACCCAAGGTTGGAACACGGACCACAGCATAAAGGGGAAAACAATGGACCAGTGGACAGTCTTTAGCCACTTCCGCTATAACTTAACCTAACCTATTCTAGGCTGGAATCTCCGATGTATCTTTTTGCTAACATCCAACGCATGACATGACTCCTTTCTGTAGCACACTAATTGGCACATACCAGTGTGGATTCTGACAACTCGAACATAGACCAAAATTTCAGCATCACACCTCCCTATAATAAGAAGATCACTATCGCGATCAAAGAACTAAAACACAACAAGGCGAGACTTGACGGTATATGTAATTGTGGAGCTGTTGGAGGCCACTATAACAACTTCTGCCGAGCCCCTGCACTCACCTGTAGAGACGGGGATGTCAAGTGTTTTTCTTATGAGTAGGTGAAACGTATAATGGTCAATCTGCCTTAGGAAGGTAACCTTATGCAGTGTAAAGACTGGAGAAGTATGTATGTGCGTCAAGTTTTTGAGCGAAGGGGAACAACTGAAAAATAGGACCTCTGTCGAAAAAGCCCCTCTGGATCGTTCTGTGTCGACCACGTCAATAACCTGCGGATCATCATTGAGCAGTGTGCTGTAAACTATTCGTCATATCAACAGCTGTTCATGGATTTTGAGAAGACATTTTACAGTGTCACCGGAGACGATATGTTGCAATTAAGAACTTTTAATACGTTAGGGTGTCAGATTTCGCAAAAAGAAAGGCTGTCAGAGGAATTTAAAATCCAAATAGGGGTTCGACAAGGTTTCATTTTCAATATTTCGTTGGATGAGAATGATATCAATTCGATTAACTCTTCGTCGTTAAAAATCTACACTCCCAAAATCCTAAACCACCAGTTCTGGAATTAACTTCAGACAAATTGACATCGCTGAGCAACCGGCAGAGAAAGTAGAGTGTGGTCTAGACCGGTTAAATCGATATTTTTGGTCAAATCGGCAAAACAAACTCTACGTTTGGAACGTTTGGGAAAGCAATAGACGCCAGATTCGACATCCAACTACTATTTTTTCAATGTTGAATCTGGAAGTTCAGCATTCGGAAAGTGATATGCGCTGTTCCTGAAGCGACTACGAAAAATTCAAAGAATTTTCTGGCCTTACCAGATGAACATTGCAACAGAGAACGGACCAGGAGCCAATACATTTACCCCTCCAACGATGAAACTGGCAATGAATTGGTATCCATCCGATCTACGTGAACCAGCCACATCAGTCGTTGGAGCTTCATTCTTCTGGCTAAGTCGATGCCGCTTTACAGCCCGAAGAGTTCATCGTCCCTCCTCCATTCACAGTCTATACAGACGGGACCGAAAATCACCCGAAGAATTTTCGTCTCGAAAAAGCCAAGAGCAACCTCATCCGCTTCTGACAAAATCCATGCCTCTGCGTCGTAGAGCAGAACTGGGCCGATTAAGGTCTTATAAAGGGTCACTTTAGTCGTTAGAGAGAGGGCTTTGCTACTCAATTACCTTCTCAGACCAAAGAAGCAACGATTGGCAAGACTTCTTCGTTTAATCTCAGCGCTGGGGTCGTTGTCCGAATTTATAGCGGAGCGTAGGTAGACAAAGTCCTTATCTACCTCGAAGTTTAACCTGTTTATTGTGACGTTCTGTCCGAGACGTTGGTGTTGGGTGCCCTTTCTTGTTGACGTTATATACTTGGTCCGCTAAACCCTTTTCCGTCTAAATACTCACGAACGCGCCAGTGGCATCGCGCTGCGTTCTTCCGATTATGTCAATATAGTCGGCGTATCCGAGTAATTGGACGGACGGAAAGATTGTGCCTCTGGTGTTGGCGCGGGGGTTTTGCACAACTCTTTCAAGGAAGATGTTGAAAAAGATGACAGCGAGTCGCCTTGCCTAAACCCTGTTTGACATCAAAAGTCTCGGTGAGGTCTTTACCGACCTTGATGGAGCAGCGCGCATTCTCCAACGTCATCCTGCACAGACGAACAGGATTGGCAGGGAAGTCAAAATTCGACATGACACTGTATAGCTCGTCTCTATAGATGCTGTCATAGGTTAGGTTAGGTAAGTTAGGTTAGGTAAGTATAGGTAAGTCGGAGTCTAAGTTATCTAGAACTTCACCTCATGCTCTTAAGTTTCCCGCCCTAGGAAAGACAAATGTTGGTGTATTACCTCCTTGAGCCATGACTCGGAACCGTTTCGAATTTGCCTTAAATCCTTTGAAATTCAAAATAAGGAAGTATTTTGCTTTGGATTACCTTAGACAGTTTGGAGCTGAGTTTTGACAAATGAGAAGGCACTTGAAGCATCCCAACCCAGGTGGACCTTTTAAGTTAAGAAGAAGTTAAATGTGATGGCAACTTTCATCATAGAACCCGTTTTACAGTCTTCACGGACATGTAATGGAGTACAGTCGGTCTTGCTTGTCCCGCAGGATTACGAAATTCCTCCAAACTTTTGCAACATTGCAATGGCCCTTGTGAGTTCATTTCCGAAATAAATTAAATGAATTTCAATTTCAAAACTCCTACACACACCCGGGTATGGTCTCCATAATAAACTTCATAAAGCTCCTTAATATATCATAAATCTCATAAATAAGTTTGTCCATTTAAAATAACTTCAATTCGCCTTGCAGCAGGACACGATTAAATATTCTAGCAGATTGGCCTCCACATATTCATTCGTCTGCAATGTAATTTGACTTCCAGTCAAAGTCCATGTGCCAGGGAGTCCTTTCTGTTTGTACGAATGGGCGAAAACTTCCAATTACATTTCAACTATTTAGTCCCCAAAGGATGTATGTGTGTGTTTGTGTGTGTATGCGTATGTATACAAGTACCCTCCGCAGGACTTATCCTCAATTAAAAGTGTGCATTCCGCTTCCCTTCGAAATGGTAGAGATAACTTTGTGTTAGAAATTTTCTATTCATTTTCCCCTCGCTCCGATGATGACAGAATAATGAAGGAATGTCATTTTAACTGACCCCAACGACAATGTTATAAAATCAATAAGAAGTTCATGAGAAAATCTGTTTCCACTTACCTTGTCCAGCTCGAGATCGCCGGGGATACTTGTACCATCCTTCGAGCAGAAACAATACGGCAACTCGCATTCTTCTGGATTACACTTGAGGGCCAAGTCTACTGGTGCATCTGTGATAGGTGCAGGTGCTGTAAATGTAACAGAAAAAGGATTCGTGAGTTTATAGGAAAAAAAAAAATCATAAATCAGTGTGTGGATGATGAAGAATTTTTGAATTTTCATTTTCACTCGCATATCCTTGCACATCCTTGCCCGTGTTGTTGTTTGTGTTTATCTTTTCCACCCCCTCTTTCCGATTGAGGTTTGCACCCCCTTCGCAGTCATGCAGGATTGAAGGATAATAGACACACATCGAGTAAGACACAGAGAGATAGATTGGATGATTGGTGTGCACTGTGCGTGTGTTGTGCTCGGGGTGAAATCCACCTCTCGGCCGGAGCAGGGGGAATAAATATTTGAGTCGTTTTGTCTAAATTGATTGTCGGAAGCGATAAATGTTTAAACATCCATTTTGCGTGAAGTTCTAGCTCAATATTATCTCTTTTTTGTTATTTCGTTCCATTCTCGTTCTCGTCCTTTTTTTTTGTTGGTATTTTTCTTTATAACTCTTGTTGTTCTTGTTATGATGATGTGGAAAATGGAAGCAAGGATATGTTGATGTTTTATGTGTGAGTGTGGGGTGGAAATTTTCGCAAGGAGGGTGCGCTGTTTGGCACATGTTCGCGTTGTGAATTGATTGAAGTTCCTTTGGCGGAAATCTTTAATATCACATTACATGGGAAGATACGACGTACGATTGCGAGAGTGGATTTCGTCGGGTACGAATTGATGGAGTTACATTTATTTGCAAAGCTTTTCGGTAGATAGGGGTGAGAATGTGTCACTGGAAGTGGTTGCTTTCGGAGGGATAATTGGGTGGAAAGGGTTGGCGGAGCAGTTGCGTTGATCCAGTGATTTATCTGCGATAGTTGTGGCCTTGACGCATATGTACATATCATTACAGCAAAGCGGGCTTATGCTCAACTGGATGATTAAGAACTGACAAGTTCGCATGCTAGTTCATAGGCAAAGCGCGTTGAAAAGCATATTTCACAGCCCACGAGCGAGCGATTTGCTCTTCGTCCTTGAAGTGTAGTGTGTGTCAATGTGTGTGTTGCGAGTTTATAGTGTCTTTTCGGATTGACGGAGTCAGTGAAATATGAGTCGTAAGTACAGGTTTGTCAGGTCAATACACATTTTGGTTCAGATGGTTGGGTTTTTTCATTAAATATGAGATACTAACTGATACCCGCGACTATATCCGCATGGAAAGACGTTACATTATATACTATATCTTTCCCCGGGTTCCAAGACATTGATGAGTAAGAAGAGGCTTTCCATTCCTCATATTCATTTTTCAAGACCTCCTTGTAAACAACATTCTTGGTTTTTCTTTCTACTTCGAGGATGACCAGCCTGTCAGGTACATCGACTCTGAGCGCGCTACAGGAGAAACAGTCATTCCTTAGATCCACATTTTCCACTTTCAAGGTCCTTGTACCTTATTGATGTTCATGGCGTATCAAGATCCAACAGAAAACTGCAGGCGTTTGAACTCAAAGTGGTAGTTTGATGGGATCAGAGGAATGTGGGGGATGAAAACGGTTTTTTCCTGATTGACACTTGTGAAAATCCTGGCTTCGATTATGTGCTTTTTATAAAGTCTTCACCTGCATAGTTTCAGAGGGTTTAGATTGGGAAACAACTTTGAGGTTGGGTTGGGTCTCTTGGCGGATCGAAACTCTACAGGTTAATGTACAGCATACTTTAGTTTCATTTCCGGGTCCAGAGATTCATACTTCACATTCTGATTTGGCAATTTCTTCAGCAGAAAATTCTCTGGTGCCAGGTATTAAGGGCTTAAGTCAAAAAATGCAGTTGCCAGAAAATGAGATACTTAAACCAAACAATATGAGCAATTCACTGGCTTAATTACCTATGTATGTGCCATTTAATTACTATCGGAAGCAGTTTCGCTAGACTTATATTATTGATACCAATCGAAAGAGACAAAAACTGTCAAAAACCCAAATTGCAATTTTTTGTCCTAAGCCCTGAATACCTGACACCAGAGAATTCTTGATGCGGTTGGCTAGGTTGTTTATTTGGGTGAAATTAGCTCTGAAGTAGCTCAGCCGTGAACTTCAAACTGCTGAATGTTTAGGTACATTACATTCTGCCAGTCAAACTTATCTTACCTCCCATAACGTCGCAAGGGTTGCTTGGTATATTAATTCTTCCCTACTCTTTCAATCACCAATATCAAGAAATAAGTTAGAAAACTCCTCTGCCCTCAAATCGCGTTGAAGACGGACATGAACGTATGTTAACTCTCAAGGACAGGACTTTGATATAAGGCTATCAGATGGATGACTTGAGACAGGCCTTCACTTAATTTGCCGTGTCCCCCGTGGTACAACAGACTTGGTCTGTTTGAAGCCACCAGCCAAAAGCACTGTCGGAGCGTCCTATTACGATCTTCAATACGTGTCTATGAGCCATGGTACACGCATCCTACACTATAACTTTGGCTTTCAATCCCAAAATCCAATTTAATTTTTTTTTCATACAAAATTGGACATCATAAATTCCTTGTAAACATCATAAAGGGAACCTCTGTGCAAAATTTCAGCTTTCTAGGTCCAAAGGTTTTGGCTGGGCGTTGATAAGTCAGTAGTCGTAAGAACTGATGTTCTAAGGAAATCGACAAAAAACAAAACAGTTATTTTAAGGAAAGTTCCCTTAGAAATTAGACGTGGCTATACATAATGCAAGGATTATTTGTAGAGTAAATTAATATCTACACGTTTGCATAAGTTAGTTTTTTCGAGCTCCTTGTAAAATTACTCAAAAAAGTGTGTTTTCGAGAAATTTGCGTGGCGTGGATTCTAAAAATTGTTAGCCTATGTTCATTCCCAAGGCTTAAGCTATCTTCGTACCGAATTTCATCGAAATCGGTTCAGCGGTTTAGCCGTGAAAACGTAGCAAACAGAGACACTTTCGCATTTATAATATAAGTAGAGTCATTACTCGCAGTGAGATTGGTTTTTAGCATGTAAGGACGCTCTCTGTCGATCAGTGCTTTTAAGACACACAAAACTACAAAACTTTCCCCATTTTTGAGTTTATTTTTCTTTAAGAGTGATGTTAATGATTTACGTTGGACTGTGGGCCCCAGGAACTTAACTGGGAATCTTCTGGTCACACTTTAAGGTTCTTTTCGCGTGTAACTATGTTTTGAACTTGTTTCAATTTACAAACTCAACTTGACCGTATTTTCTATACAATCCTTCAACCTTTTTATTAAAATTTCTGGAATCAAACTATGGCTCAGTGGGTTCAAGCTCTTGCCGCACGACCTCTTGTCGGAGAATGACAAACCTCCAAGGGTACCATTTGCCATGAAAAAGCTTTTCAATTCGCCCTTTGGAGTCTGCAATAAGTTGGAGGCCTCTTTCTTTGGTGGGAAAAATGTAACACACACAACATCAATGGTTGCGAGAAGCTAGGCCTTGGCTCATTCCAAGCTGTCGCGCCAGCTATTTATTTATTTTCAGATCGACAACTTACTCAGAACTCCTACCACATCCGTAGGTTGTTCTAGTTCAGCAACCTCAAAAAGTACACTTCCAAGCATTCAAAACAGTAGGTGTACGAACTTTGTTAGATGAAGTTCTTATTCTATTTGCCAAACGACGAGTAAATTTACAAAATTTATCGATTAACAAATATTTTCCATTGTCATCTGTAGCATGCTTCTCACTTAGCCAACACTCTTGTCAGACTTCGCATTTCAGAAATGATATTAACACAACCAACCGCAAGCAGAATCAACGTCGAAAGATGTCTTTTCAGAGGCAAACAACAAACATTTATGATGTTCGACAAAAGAACCAAATAACCACGGACTGATGCGGGTGCAGGATATATTGTCTTGCTAGTCTCGAGTCCTTGCCGAAAAGTGTATCTTTAAATATTCAATTGCACTTTCGTCAGTAAATATTGCCAACACTGAACAATTCGATGCGGTTGGGAACATCTAGAAGCAAGTCACCACTGGGATCTCCTTCAAAAAGGATTCGACTCTCCTTTCAAAATCATTACGGTACAAATTCTCCAATCAATCGAGACACTACATGGAAATCTCTTGAAAATCCAACTCCCTAAAGTGAGATCTGTACACACAATATGCACAGCTACACACACACACACACACTTGGTACACAGAACATTCATTGCGGAGTATGCAAATAGTTTTAAGGATTCCCCGCATCTCGTTCCGTTGCCAAAAAAGAGCATATTTGAGTTTGGAAAATGGAAAAACGAAAATAAGCACGAGAACGACAATACCCGACATAAGTGCTGCACAGAGACACAGTAAATTGGAATCAATTTGAAATTTTCGAACACAGGACAATGACCGTGTCCCAGGAGAAGGGGCGGCATGTCTCCAAAAGTGTCCTTGCTAAAGGGGTTGATGTCGTTTACTTTAAATGTTTTTTGCTCAGCGTAGAATGTAAAGAATTTCCCAGCAACGACAGCAGGATAAGACTTTCGCGAGCGAGAGCTGCCGGCTGATTGAAGAATGCATTCCATAAGCAGCAAGGGTATGCAAAAGTATCCTTTTAGCACAATTCCTCATGGTGTTCATTTTGGGGCAAGCAACAGCATATTTCCTTACACGAAAATTTCTTCATGTGGAATGTCCTGTTTCACGCTTTGGATCCTTTGCTCAATGAGTTATGAAATTAAAATAGAAAAAAATAAGTCTTCGTGTGTGTGTGTGTCTGAAGGACCCAAAAACAGGATGTGATGGCTTAGAAAATTTATTGCTAGTTGATGGAATTTTCTAATTTATTTTTGCCAGGAAATGCTCTCAAATTAATTTTCACAAAACATATGACTGTGGGTGTGGGTGTGAGTGGGAATGGGAGTTATCCTAGATGGACGAGTAAAAGGGTTGTCGATTCAAGAGCACTGCAACACAGATGGAGAGAGTTAGTGCGCTGGAGATTGAAGGCATAAAGAGGTCCTTTGGTGCAATTTCAATCTCAATCTAATCATCTTATGAGCGCAATGGTGACTGACTACGGTGCGACGAGCACCGTAGTTGCTACTGTTGTGGTAGATCTATTGGGACAGTTTCGGGGAGAGATGTCCTTTTTGGGGAGAAAGAAGCTGGTTTATGGTCGGGTATGAAAACTTTCGTTTCGTTCTAATGACAAGGAATCGACAGTGGGGCCGCAAAGGCAAACAAGGGAAAAGAGTAGTAGAGTGGCGGTAGATGCTGAGGATTTGAAAGGACCACTTACCAACATCTCAGACAGAATATTATTTTCGACGACTGTAAACTGAGAGAATGACACCAGTGCTAAGATCAAAGGAAGAATACGTTTTGTCAGCCACTGTTTCCACCATCGACCAAATATTCACACTGCAGCAGATCTTGGAGAAAACCCAGGAACTTCAAATCGATGCCCACCACCTTTTCATCGATTTTAAGGCCGCGTATGACAGCATCTATAGAGACGAGCTATGTATACAGAGCCATGTCTAGTTTTGACATTCCTTCCAAACTCGTCCGTTTGTGCAGGGACGCGATGGAGAATGCACACGGTAACCTTTGATGTCAAAAAAAGATTACATTTAGACAAGGCGACGCGCTGTCGTGCGACTTCTTCAACATCGTTGAAAGAATAGTGCAAAGCTCACCACCAGAGGCACAATCTTTCAAAAGACCGTCCAATTACTCGGATACGGCGACGATATTGACATAATCGGAAGAACGCAATGTGATGTCACTGGCGTGGGTATTGGGAAGGAGGCGCCCAAGATGGGTTTAGCGGTCGATTAGGGCAAGACGAAGTATATGCTGTCAACAAGAAAGGACACTCAACACCAACGTCTCGGACAAAACATCACAATAGACAGTTATAACTTTGAGGAAGTTAATAACTTTGTCTATCTAGGCTGCGCTATAAATTCAGACCACGACACCAGCGCTGAGATTAAATGAAGAATAACTCTTGCCAATCGCTGTTTCATTGGGCTAAGAAGGCAATTGAGTACCAAAGCCCTCTCTCGAACAACTAAAGTGACCTTTTATAAGACCTAAGTTGTCCCTGTCCTGCTGTATGGCGCAGAGGTATGGACTCTTTCAAAAATGGATGAAGCTGCTCTTAGCTTTTTCGAGAGTTAAATTCTTCGAGTGATTTTCGGTCCCCTCTGCATAGACTCTAGAGCGGACGCCAATGCTCCGGTGCGGAAGATCTTCGAATCCACATCCAAGGAACGACGCAGTAGAGGAAGACCGCGACTCAAGTGGCGCACGCAAGTGAAAGGATACCTTGACCAACTAAGCGTGCGAAACTGGTGGCAGCTTTTTTTGGTTGAGGCCCAGGTCCACCCCGGACTGTAGCGCTTAGAAGGCAAGCCCTTCCTCAAATACCTTAAGTCCTGTCATTCGTGCTCTATGACGCACAGGCGTAGATTTAGTCAGGAAGGCATGAGACCGCTCTAAGTTCCTAGGCAGTCCTAGGAGTGATTTTTGATCTCATCTGCAAAGAGTGGAGGAGAAGATATGATGACGAACTCTATGGGCAGTACAGCAACATCGACCTTGACAGGAGAGTACTCTGGGAAGTGTAGAGAGAATGAGCACCAGCTCTTTGATTCGGAAAATTTTCGAGTCTTCCCTAAAGGGACGGCGCAGTAAACTAGGAGCGAAACTCAAGTGTCACAAGCAAGTGAAATTGCCTCATCCAACTTGCAATGCAAAATTGGAGTCAGGTAGCTATCGATTGAGCTGTTTTAAGACTCGTGTTTGGCTGCGTAGACGGATCTTTCATATGGAATTCTGTTTGTTGGCGGAGTTTAGAAACACGTCTTCTTATGACATACTCACCTTCATTAGGAAGGTAGTAGTAGTAGGTCGCAGTGTCAGCCATAAGGGCAGGTTCTTTTTAAAAAAAAAAGACCCCTGCAGGTTAAAACCACTTGGAACTGTATCGTCATCATAGGTTAATAGCCATTCAGGCATTATTTCTTATAAAGTGACAACTGATCCACTTATTTCCGATTCCACCCCACTGTTTAGTACTAAGTTGTCACTGGCATAACTTATTTGCTTGCGTGCATGCAAGTTAATCCTTTAACGTCATTTGGACCCTCAACTTTATAACATTGGTTTATCTGGAAGAATTTTCTTTATTTTATAAACACCACAGAAGCACCCACACTGGAAGTCGAGTGGCTTTTTGGGATTTTATCAGAATATGGTTACAATTTTGTCTCCAGTATCTGTGTTTCCCCTTTCGTCCTTGGTAACAAGTTTCTCTCTATCCTAGGGTAGGGGACCGAGTTAAAACTTATCAAAACTTACTGGTTGCCAATGGTCCACAGCGGGCCTCATCCTTGAAAGTACAAAATTTGTTGATGTCATCAAAGTACAATCCGGACGGGCATCGGTTCAAGTAAGGAAAACCATCTACACACTGTAAAGAAAGGACACACATAAAAAATGAAAAAGGAGTAAGTGAATGATTTTTAGGTTCAGGATAAGCAAATCTATTAGGAAAATTAAATTTTTCCCCAAAAAGAAGAGAGTGGGGTTGACATTTTTGGTACAAACCTGATAAAATCGGCGACATGTCGCAGGATCTGCATAGTTGCCATTACCAACTGTTGTGGGGCAGGTGAATTCATCTTTGTCTTTGTCCTTTGACTGTGCTGTAATGAAATAAATTAAATAAATTATTCCAATTGGTTTCCGGTTGTAAAGTTTGTAAGGGAGTTTGCATATTTGCTCGTTTGTTATTGGTATCACTACCCGCAGGCGGTTGCTACTAACTAACCAACGGAGGATACATAGATATAAAATCGAGATAAATTTTGTAAAAAAAAATGTACACACATGGTGAAATAAATTAAAAATCCCACCCGAGGACATGATGCAATCTACACACACAGAGCCAAGCATATTGCACACTACTTGCGCATACAATTAGGACATTATGTAATTTTCTCGATTTTAATGAAGTTGGCAGAGCACCCACTTCCACCTCGGATCCAAATCGACCGGATAACATATTGTTACCGGGTAACTGTGTAATTGGGAATAAGATAAATAAAAAAAAAAGTGGAAACTGCATCTGATAAAATATTAATAACACTGCACATGGTTTCGAGCGAAACTGATGGTCCTTTGAGAGGATGTGTGCATTAAGCTCATGTTTTGCACGAAATTGCCTGAAGGATTCGCTTGAATTAAGCCACAAAGTGGATATTTTTTGTTAATTTTGTCAGTGGGGAAGGTTTGTCTTTGTGGAAAATGTGGAGCTGTTCGATAGCGTGGAATTCCAGTGTTGGAAAGGAGTAAGTACTCTCTAACCTTGCGGATGGAAATTTTGAGATTGCTACAAGGACTTCGTGAATTTGTTAGAAATTCATTATGCTCCCTGACAGTGGTAGCCCACGTAATTTAAAGGATTTTTTTTGGAAATTGCGAATCGGGGTACCTGTTGTTGTGTATCCTTAGTTCTGGAGTGGTATTTTCTTCGATTCGTTTATAGTGCAGCTTCAGAAGTTGCCATTTCTAAGGTTTTTTTTTTTTTGAATTCAGAAAGTGCAATCAAGAATCATTAAGATTTTCCTGCTGTTCGTTGAGGCAGGAACTGGTGATGAAAAGTAAATAAACGATTCGGCGGTGCAGCTCAGTTGTAGTTTCTATGAGAAACTAGTGGGATACTTTTCGGATCAGGGTTAAGATCTCTTTATTCCCACTCACTCGCCTGTTAGGTGAATTTTTTGTTGCTATGAACTTATGCTTAAGGTCGACGATGACCTCTAATGCCCCTGTGGGTATTAGATTGCGATTATAAGCCAACTCTATCTTTAGCTAATGCCTTTGTCAATGTAACCATCTCTGTGGGCGACAGTGTATATTCAGTAGAGAGCACTACGTCTGGATCACTATTTCGAAAGTGGGTGATATCTTTATGAAGAGGAGAAGGCTGTTTTAGCAACACAGTTGCGGAGAATGGTAAAGTAGATCTTGAAGAGCAGTATACTGAGTTTTAGTGGTTATTTGAGGTGGAAAGGTTTGATACATCTCTCAGCCGTGGTGTGGCTCGAGTGCCCTTCTAGTTAGGCGGTTTTCGTTAACAGGGCGGGCTCGCCATTATGAAAGGGTGATTCCGAGGTGTGACCGGTGCTTAACGTTTTCGGCCAAGTTGCCCACTGCGAACTATGTAAATGCAATCATAATGGTGACCACTCGGGTTGAGAACAAACATCTGCTCGGCAAAAGGCAATAGAGAAGCACGCCTAAAAGACTGTGCTTCAGTAAAAGAGGGCCTCAAAAAACCTGAGATGCGTAACTGAAAGCAGTGGGGATAATTACCGGGTGAAATTGAAGGGACTTGCTCTTCAAGCAGGTTCACTTCACACTGTACAAAATAACTTCCTGTAGGTGGATGACGGGAATTTTCTTTCTGTTGTCGTGGCTCAAAAGTTAGTGCGTTGGACTGTTGTGAGAGCTGCATAGGTTCGAGTCCCAGTCTAAGAATGACAAACCTCCGAGAGTATAACTTGTCATGAAATTAAAGTTCGCCGTTCGGAGGGAGCAATAAATTGTAGGTTCCTTCCATTCGTGCGAAAAATGTAACACGTACAACATGGATGGTCGAGAGGGGCTAAGCTTTGGTCCTCCTCGAGCTGTCGCGCTAGCTATTTATTTATTTTTTTAGATTTAATCCATCTCTAGCTCGTATTCGAACCACCACTGGCATCCTAACCGGGCACTGTGGGGTAGGCAATCATGCAGCACAACTAGGCCTTCCATAGAACAAGCCGTAGAAACGAGGAAGACATGGAGTCTATCCGCCATCGGAACCTGTCGCAGTTCTTGGCGACAGGTTCTTTTAAGAGCTTAGCAGTCTTCCAGTTCTGCCTGGAGATGTAACGCCTCTTGTTTGTTTCCCATCTTCGATTGGTTTTATTTTCAACGTTTAGCTTGGTTGAATGTTTAGGCATAGGGAACGTCATACCGAATATCAGTCGTTTTGGTAGGACTCGCCATGTTTGGGGAATTCATCAGCGCTGCGGCTTTCCATAATGTAACGGTGGCCAGATATCTAGCATAGATGAATGTTCAATTTCTTTGCCATCTCGTGAAGAGACGCGCAGAAGTCTGAAGCGATACTTGGAGTGAACGAATACAATTTTAGGGACTTATGCTATGCAAAGTTTGGTGATTGAATTGATGGAAATTCCTTTCGAATCTGAATTTTTGTAGGATGTGGTTAATGTTTGGGTTTTATTTTCGATATTAAACTAAGCTAAAAATCCAAAATCCAAGAAACCTACCTACACTTTTTTCTTGCAAAAGACTATTGGGAATAAGTGGGGATTGCAACTCCGTATAACTCACTGGCTATACACTGCGGTCATAAAACCGATACTCACGTGCAATGTAGTAGTCTGGTAGAGTGCTCTGGATAAAGCCCTAAACAGCGAGTAGCTAAATAAAGTCCAACGATCAGCTGCATAAGTGATGCTCTTCGCACAACACCCGTTGCAGAACTGAACATTCTGTTTTATTTGACTTCTATTGACACCTACGGGAGGCAAATGGCCATCTCACAGTGCTCCAGTAAAGAATTTTGCAACGCCTCCATTCTGGATAGTTTCAAAATCTCCCCAGGAAACATTGAATACGCCATACCAAAAGAGAATTTTGACAAAAACTTCGAAGTTGCAATCCCTTTCAGGTCATTCTGGGAGGAGGACGCATTCTTAGAAGACAAGTCGGTTCACGTCTACACCGACAGATCAAAGACCAGCAAAGGTAGGTGGAGGTGTTTTCTCTGAAAGACTTAATCTCAGCGTTTATTACCGTCTTGCAAAAAGGATTGGCGTACTTTCAAATAATTTCGGCAGAAGCTGCATGGACGAAGAAAAGGAAAAAACTATCCCCACATTCTCTCCACCTACCCCGCTCTATCCAATAAAAGAAAAACTCACTTACATATGTAGGTGCCTTCTTCTATAATGGTCTAGGCGATCTAATCAACGCAGATATGAGAAGTATATATCTTACGCTTCATTAGAAGCTCTAAGTGGTTTGACGAGTAGGTAAGGGAGAATTCTCCAATAGCCACGTGGTAACACAATGGACATTAGTTTACGTCTGTTGGCTTCAGGTGGCATCAACTCAACCTAACTTAAACTAGTCGGTATTAACCTTGATTGAGTGTAAGATCGATGCGTGTGCAAAGTGAGGATGTTTAAAGGTAAATGGGAGCACTAGTAGCCTTCTGCTTAGCGACATTATCTAAGGACATTCGTCGGAACAGTACCAATGCACATGCATGCAGTTATTTAACCAGCTGTTGACGAAATTCTAAGTTCCCAGGAGTTTTAAACAAACTGGGCACAATTAACTCTGAAAGCGCTGTCAGCAGGAGCACCTAACCCCATCTAGTGCCAAAGGGTGCATTAGATGCTGGCTATTTAAATACGACGACTGACCTCAAAGGACTCGCTTCATTAATTATAATTAATAAAATAAAAATATGCACCACGCTTAGGGCTGTTGTTACAGGCTCCGTTATTGATACAGTCTCTATTTCCTAGAATTATTAATTTGGAAAATACGTATCGAAATATTTGTTTGACAGCTTTGATACCGCTAATTTGTCATAATGACCAGAGGATATTTTTTGTTTTTTTTTTTGATTGCCTACTGACCGCGCGCCAGTTTAAATTCCTCAATTTACCCACATAATTACAGCATTTTGCCACTTCCACTTATCCACCCATCCAGAAGGTGGATGGACTACAAATTCCAGGTATTATCGTATCACTAAGCCAAAAAATGCAATTTAAATAGATCCATGCACAAGTGAAATCGTTAAAATATTTAACAAATTAAAACACATCTGTAAACGCGGCCGGGAAATTGTGCAAAATTGTTTTTAATCACAACAATATGCGAGCGAACGATTATATTCACCACCTCTGCCACAGTAATCCGGCGTTTTAAAATAATAATTAAAACGGAATTTGTTATCATTCGAAGCCAGCAAGAATCCACGACCTCCCTGCTCACGCGATCCTAACCCAATTGGCATGGCCCCCGAACCACAAACAAAATATTAAAGTCATGCCAGTCGATGAATCAAAATTTTTAATGAACTTCTAGTTGCGAAAATATTAATTTTTTGTTTGCCCCCATTTCATTGTTATTTGCTCTCCATTATGTATCAACAAATGAGGTTTCGATATTCCATCCGGTTGTGGTAGGTACACGTGCGCTGCCCCGATTTCGACGCCTCCATTGTTCGGAAATATTGACTTCGGCCGCCTTGTGCACCCTTATGCAATATGCAGTATCCTTTTTAATCATGTTACCGACCCTCCGACAAATATTTGGCTTCATTGTGGATTTCATTGTAATTTTGTTGCACCGAACCGGGCGGGGGTGGTAGCTAACTTTCCATAACGGGAAACAAAATAACTTATTCATTTTCCATGTGTATACAGGGGGCTGGTACCCAGGTATACTTGAGTAAACTTCACCAGAGTAAAACTTTAGAAAAACCAGAAAAAAAAGGAAGCGAAGGAGTTTAATTCTGACAACGAAATAAACAAAGCAGCGGTTTTGAATGAAAACGAGGTGTAAGTGCCCCTAACCCATCGACTGCAGTCCAGTACCAGCTCTGGACTTGTAAAACAACAACGAAAAAAAAAAAACAATGAAAACCCAAAAACTTTTCGATGGTCCCTATTTTCACGGAATAAGAGAAAAACATTGAGCACTCCCCGACCGATGGACGTTCGACCAATGCGAACAAACCCGAGGGAAAGACTCACTTCGATGAGAAGCAAATTTTGCAAGGAACCAAGACTTTCTTGAGGAAAAGTTGGAGAAGATTGGATTGCCAGGCACCTGCACCTGCAATAGTGCGTCAAACCTGATGTTTCCTGAGAGTGTACTGCGGGAATTGAACTTTTTTATTCGACTTTTGTGAAGTGAAAAGTTATTTATTTTGTGTTTATCATTGGGAAACATTTTTGACGTTACTCGGCGGGTTTTCTCGAGGAAGTTTTTGTTAATTTTTCCGAAGCTGAGTTTGGATTGGTTTGGGTGAAAGGCAAAAACCCAGAATACTGCGGTACTATCGTAGAAAGGGGTAGGTAGATCTATATATTCTGCCTTATTCATCTCAACAGGATTTTGCAGAACGGATGTGTGTCCAGTTGAACCTGATTAAGCAAATCGATCTTTGATAACTTTAAGGGCGTTAAGGAATTTCGCAAGATCCATTACTACTTAGTGACTTGTGTAGCCATTGGTAAAAAGTGAGGCCTACAACCTCGAAGCTACATATACTCATGCATGGTATGGTCGTCTGGTGCACGGCCTTAGACAAAGCCTTACACCGTTTTTTATTGGGGAATGTGCAAACATCAGTATGCATATTCATCAGCGGAGCACTAAAAACCACTCCATCCGCGGTACTCGACTTGCTCCTACATTTACTGTTTCTAGATATTTTTTGTAAAAAGTCAGCTTGTAGCGCAGCCATCAGACTGAAAGCCTTTTCCCAATGATCAAATAACCATTTTGGCCACTCTTCGGTCTTAGATCCCCTAACATTTACCCAGGAAAAAACCGACTACACACCGACTAAATTGAATTTCAACCTCAACTTCCACTCCATCCCGAGAAGAATGGAAGAGTCATGACGCCAGAGATGATCAGTTTGTTCATCACTATACCGACGGTTCCAAAACCGAGAACGGAGTAGGAGGTGATGTTTTCTCCGATATGCTTAACGCCACTTCCGTCTACCGTCTACGCTGCAGGGATAAGGGGAGGAAAAAACGATCCTTCATTTCCTTTGTACTTGTCTTACCTTATCCCAAAGAAGGAAGCTGTATTAGGAGCCTTCGACAACTTGGGTGAAGTACCATATGCTGACGTCAAAGGTATCATCAGCTCCATCAAGCTTATCAAGAGCTCCAAAAGGTTTCAATAAAGTGAGTGACGTTTTTCAGGGCATATATCCAAATCGTATCGCAAAGGGCCTTTTCTGGCCAACGTGTGTCTTTGCTGTACCTACCTAGTGGCTTGTGTATTTATTTCATTTTCCAATGACCCGCTTAACCACTATCAGGGGTTATCCCCACGCGGGTAGGGGCTTGAAACTACAAATCGTTTTCTGACAACTTCTTTTATTTTCTGAAATGATCAAATCTTTCCCCGAGAAGTCACGAGAAGTCACGATCCGATGTCGAGACAAACAAAAACGTTTCAGAACGAGTCAAATATTGGTCAAATGCTGACTGAGAGAACAATACCCATATTCTGTTGAAGTACGACGTGGTCAAGCAACTGCTTGAGTTGAATGCAAAAAAGTGATTAAAAAGACATAAGGAGGACTGTAATTAGGTGTTTTGTCCTTGCTGAAAGGAAGTGTGGAAGGCGCCCACAAGTCGAGGATGTCTCTAAGAGGGAGTACTTCTGTAATCTACTCTGGTCCCTAAAGAACATAGAGACCAGGATCATTGATAACGCAGACGAAGCAGATGTTATCCCCAGCGGCAAATACAAAAGCTACGTTTCAGAAGTCCTGCCATATGCACTATCCGAAATACGGAGATGTAGCACCAAAGAGGGCGTCTCTGTTCATTCTAACAGACTAACTATTGTTCCTTTTACCAAAGAATCTAAAGCCCCTTCAACTATGGTAAAACTATCAAATTCTTGGAAGAAGCAAAGTACATTGGAGTAATCCTGGACAGTAAATTGTACTGGAACTCCTACAGAGATCGGACCGTCAACACGAGCACTCTGTGGCAACTGGTCGTCAGACCTACCCAATATGGTGGGCAAAGATTAATTAGGCGTCCACAGCCAAGAAGCTGGAAAGAGTGCAATATCCAGCTGAAATCTGCATGATGGCCTGTCTGCTCTTTACGCCAACAACGTCGCTTAACGCTATAAGCTTTGTCTGCGCCACCAACCATTTCACCTAAATGACATCGTCTCCACGACGACAGTCATCTCAATATGTTCAGCATTCAGCATTGGTTGACTTCTTTCCAAAAAACTGCTTCAAACGAAACTATTAAGTAATCATTCATCCGAGTGTTGACTGGGAAAGTTTCAAACCCTGTCCCTCAGAGCATGACCAAGTATGCTATACGGAGATATTTGCCATCAATTAGTGCGATTATACCATCAGCCACGATAAAATCAAAATTAGGTTTAGAGACAGTCGAAATGCTTTTTGAGTTAGGAAAGAACTTCGTCATACTACACTGAATCAAGCGCACAATTGGCAAATAAATAGCGGACTCACTGGCCAAGATAGGTGCAACAATGAACCTGTCAGTCTTGAACGTCCATGCGATAGTTGAATTCATGGGCCTGAGAGCGCCCGTTTTTCATATACCTCAAGTTCTTCATAGAGCGGCACAGCATCCTCCTTCAAATTCAATTTTTAAATTTTTATTTAAACGTTAATTCTTCCACACGCGTACGTGAGCATTTGTTTTAATTGTTAAAGAGAAAAAACAAAAATCTGCACAACTACACATGTGTGTGTCTCATAAAAAATGTCCTCTGCGAGAAAAATTGCCAAATGAATCACATGTGACCTAGTTTGATGTTTTTTTTCAGCTCCACCCTCACTTGGCACACTGGACAAGCGTTGAAAACTCCTCAGGTGTACTGTACGAATTCCCACCGTACGTACGGATACGTCTCAACATATAATTTATCATTTTTATTCGTAGACCAGCATCAGGACTTAAATATATGTGCTTCTTTGGCTGATGCTTGAATGCAGGTGAACTCCCATGACCAGAGGAAGAAAAAAAATCTACAAATGGTCACCTGTACATATACTCAGACCAGATGGCGGGAAAGTGAAATATAAGTGCGAAGCAGAGGGACACGTGGAGCCCGTCCACTTTATTAGGACCGGACGTCGGTCTCTGGGTAAAACTTTCCTTTCTCGACACCATTGGGAACTGACACCTGTTTTTTTTTTTTTTTCTGAATTTAAATTGTTTTCGCATCTATCTCGCTGTCTGGGCGAGAATTTCACTACGAAGGGGCTACTTAATTGTATCTCGACTGTGATACTGCAGATGTGTAGATAGAATTCCATCGTGGCTAGCAATTGAATGTGAAGGGTAGACAGACACGATGGGCGGACGGTAAACAGAAAACTCTTGACACACTCTCAAGTGCCATCGAAAACATTCAACATTCAGAGATAAGTGCGAGTAGTTTACCGAGTGCACAGATACAGATACGGCCACAGATGCCATCCTAGCGTGCGCTCCACGAGCAGGGTATACGTTGTCAGCGATGTACCAGATCATCACCTTTGGCGGATTGAATTATTCAAAAGCGTTTTGCGCTCGGATGGTGGTGGTACTTGGGTGTGAAGTGTATGTGTTTTTCTGTTTGACAACGACGCTGATGACTGACTGGAGCTCTAGATACTTTTCAAGAATCCGATACAAAATTGGAGTACGAGGACGGGTATCTATCGCTTGAGGTGGGGGTAATTGTGTCAAGATCTGTTGCTCTTGAGTTAATCGGCAATTAGTTTCGTTGGTGGTTGCCGTTGGATGTTGTTGTATACTATTGGGGGCCGTTGGGTGCTGACTGTTGTTAACTTTGTTCCCAGATCGTGTGTGTTAACTCTAGAAGGGGTCGCGATGTGGAATAAGTGGTGTATCTTGCGAAATTTTGAATCGGCGTCATTAGTCATTGAAAAGGTTCGTGGTTTGGTATTTTAACATCAAGTAGGGGTGTGGCAATTGAAGTGGAAGTTTCTATGATAGTTGCTGTCATAATGTGTCTTTGAACCTGCGACACCAAGGTTCAGTGCAATAGATGCAGATTCTGTAGTGTGCTCTGGTGACGGGTACCATAAGATTATTCTTAGAAAATATTTCAGCGAATTTCTACCGAAGCGGTACTGAACTCAGTCCTAGGCTCATGGCAAATGTATATAGGTGGCTCAACGGCAAACAGACGATGAATTCTCCTGTCGATCACGCATGCTATTCTCCTGTATGTCTGAGAGATCTGGGTCTGTATACTCAGTCAGGAGACATCAGGAAAACAGATTGTGGCGAGAGAGAGCTTCTATCGCACGGTGTTGGATCCACCAGTTTCTGGAGTGACCCCCATCGATCTCCTTAAGCTAAAATAGGATTGAAAACGGCGACTGCAGAGCCCAAGAAACTGCAGTGGCACGGACGATGAAACGTTGCTGAATGGACGGAGCGGAGTTAATGTGAGTTTGACACACCACGTGAGCGTTACGACCTCCTGACGGTGCCTGATACATTTTTCGTCTCTCCTGGAGGGAAAAAAAAAAAGTTAATTGGACAAGAGCCTACTGCTGTTAGCCTTGCTTGACTTGGGTGCAAACTGTTTTCACTAAAAATCATGACCTGCCCTGCATTTTGTAGCTTAAGGACCCCATCTCCTCGCTAAACTGAAACTATTTTCTCAAATGAATTTATTTTTACAACTCTTCGAATCAAGGACCGTAGGGATAACGACTCACGCTGATGATCGTCTTCCTCTTCGATTTAACTAAAAGCTTCAGCGATAAAGTAGATTTAGAAAGGACTAAAGTCACACACAGAACGAGACAACCTATGAACGTCTTCCTGTTCGATAGGATAATGTTGATCGTAAAATCAGAAAACGCATAAATCTCTGCAAGGATATGCGACACACGAACATAACCAAACATAACCCCTACATTCATCCACCAATATTGACTCCTCGCTCTCTATAGAGTCATAGAGACGATAATGTTTTTTTATTCGATAGCATTTTATGGTTTCATAAAAAAAAAAACACAACAACTTTCTCGGTGGAGTGCTAGAGAGGGCCGTCGCGAAGAGCCAAAATCTTAAGGTTCATGAAACATTTATGAATCAATTTTTTCCCTGGTCCTTGTTGTACCCTTAAAATAACTCAAGCGCCTCAAAAAGACAATAGACAGCACAAAGGCCGGGTCCAAAGAAAATCGACTCCTGTGCCCGTATCGGTGCAGAGAGACAACGACGACGGCAGCAGCGGTAACTCAATTCAATGACAGAAAGGATGAAATTTCGAAGTATAGAGACAAATCGCAGGACACATTTTTTTTATGCGTTTTTAAGCCTTAATGATATTGTTTTGGAGGAAATGTATATATGATCAAACGGGAGGATAAAAAATAGTAATGGGGGGCGTGCAATAAAAAACATGCGACATGGGGTCATGGAAGCTTTTTTTTGTTGGTTCACGTGCGAGGCCATGTTTTACTGCTGCTCCTGTTTTGTCCTGAGAGGTTGTTGTGTGCGGGCAAATGCTATTGGGGGATTAGGACTGCGGAATATATGGTATAGAATGCATTAGGAGGAGTGGGTTTGAAGCAAAATAGGAGGAGTTGCGGAAGATGATGATTGATGTCCACAGGATTGATATGAATGAACGAAGAATACTTGGAAAGCTCTTGGAGTAATTTGGAAATGATTTCGATTCACTAAATGTATGAGACAACTGGGGCATATTGCCAGAAACCGCACACAATGGCGCGTAGGTGTAGTAGAGGTCCTATGACTCAGAAGGGGAGGGGAAATAGGACATAAACAACAACCAATGTATGATGAACTTGCTCAGTTCTGGAAGACAAGTGCCCTGCAATAGCTATAAGTTATCGGCTCATTTGCTACCATTACCTAGTCGATTGGGTGAGCCTTCTATGACATCGACTTGTATTACTTGGACTTTCACAATAATGACTCTCCCGATTAAATATTTTTTGAGGTTTACTTTGAAAGTAACTGCAATCACTATCAATCCTAAGGAGATGATCGATTCCGATGATTTGCAGGAAACCGTCTAAGCGTCTAAGCGAGGGTTCTTCTCAGAGTCTTCAGGACAAGAACAGGTTGTACTTCATCGAAAAATCAGGAACCTTTTATAGATATCCACCGCTTTTCATTGATTTTAAGGTCGTATATAAAATGATAGAAAATGCAGCAAAATGTTAAAATACTGGGGAGTCAACTTGTGTAAATTTTGAGCCGATAGTCAGACAGCCATAAAAGCTATTATCTCCACAGCCACCTCAAAAAAGCTAGTTGCACAATGTAGAAGCGAGCTCGCCCGTCTGGGTAGCTTATCCTCCCTAACTCTGGTATGAGTCCCGGGAAAGGCTCGGCCTTTAGAAGCTCACTCGCAAGACAAGTTCTCATCCCATTAGGAACTGTCAAGGCAAGGATCAACTTACACTACCTTTCAGTAGCCAAACACAAATGGAACAACCTTACCAGTTGTGCCATATCCAAGAAGTCTTGACCGGCATACAACCATATAAAAACAAACGAACTCCTTAGAAGAGCCCGAAGAGACATTGCGCGCGTATTCCGCCATCTGTACAGGCCACTGGACAGGAGGTACCCATGCAGCCAAGCTTGGTATCCCGTTTAACCCTTACCTTCGTAGCTGCAAAGACACAAACGAGAAGGCAACCCTAGAACACTTCCTCTAGAAGTGCCCGGCACTTGCCAAAGCAAGACTCAAGGGACTAGAGAAAGCCTTCCTCGACAACCTCAGCACACTTTCAGGGAAAAAATTCCTAACATTCTATTCTTCCTTAATTCCATAGGTTGGATGCCATGGTCTGTCGACTCCCGTCCACACTCATCTAACAAACCGGTCACGAGAACTGTAGTTACAAAACGGTGCATTTTAGCACTAATTGACTTGCGTGGCTACGCCCAGATATTAGGCTGGACACTAATAAAAACTTCAAGCACGCTTCTAAGGAGGGCAACCAAATCTCTAATGAGTCTAAATCCATTTTTGGTTCAAAAATGTATAAAGGAGTTTAGTAAAACTTTATAGCAGCAGCGTTTTAAGGTTGGGGTTCTAGCAGTGGGAAGAGCCAATAAATTAGCATCACTGCTTGCAATGTCATGGAAGGATATCACGAATGGCGGTCGGTTATCAAAGCTATATGGCAGATGTGTAAGTTAGGCTTGGTTGGGTGGCTTTGCCTACCAAGGCAGGAACGCTCTGAACGCTCTTAGACTAAGGATGAGTCCACTAAGGTACCTCCTGGAGCACCGGATTACAAATATGATGAATCCTTTCCTTTTAAATGGGGCAGATTCTGCAGAAAAGGAAGCTCTTTATTTTGTGAAAAATGAACCTGATAAGGTTCAAGGTTCGAAGAAGCACACTCATGATTAGAGGAAACTGGCTCGATGTACCTATCGCTGTTAAGTCGCCATAGACTATAACATTGTACCCCTGTTTTCATAGGATGTTGAGTAATCCACTTACTACTATGAGCCATAGAAGTGACGATAGTATTCCACCCTAAGCAGTAGACCGTACTTTTTGTTAGACAATACGCCAGCTACGCATGAATAAGAATTCGTTTAAACTTCGCTCAAACTTCAGGTTGAAAAGTGCAGCAAATATTGACTCGGTTACCTTAGTTGAAAGCTCCTTTAATGTCAGAAAAAGTCACCATCACCATTCATAAGATCTGTCTGCGGTTCTTACGAGTGAGTGATAGGCAGTCGAGAGCGATCTTCAATGTATTTAGAAGAAAGGTGGATAAGCAGTATCGACGGTACCCTCTTTCAGGAACTGCAGCCAGAAATAAGACATCTGCTTAAGAGCTTAGAATATAAATGTTATCGAGTCCAGGTGATTTCTACAGATGGAAGGTGTTGTTAGACAGTCCAAGGTCATTTTCGAGGAGTGACATTATCCTTTGGCACTGATAGTTGGAAAAGTCTTCCATGGTCTTCTACAGAGTCATTGGTCTCTGTTCTGTTACCAGGAAAATGGGTCTCCTTGCTGGATATGATTCCGTTTCCGTCTTCCTGCCATTACGCTAGAGTTCGCTCAGTGCTGTATTCCATCACAGAGGTTCCCCTCTATTGTCTAAGGCTTGGGCCTAATATTTGGCTCGGTTAGCAGGCGGATGGTAGAGTCTGCGAACTTGGACTTAAAGTCGTATGATAGCCCTTAATGAGAGAAAGTGACAGATGAAGCTCTTATACTTGGAAGTTGTGTTTAAAGTATGATAAGCCTCTACAAAAGGAAAGAATTCTTTTCCCTGTTGGTAGGGATAACCTGAACGTTGATGACCTCTGCAGAGGATGCAAGTATGGAGAGTACATAGAACAGAACCCATATTCCCTGTCACTGATTAGGGCGGTCAGATAGTTTGTAAAAGGAAAATTAACCGTAGGATAAAACAAATCATGGGTAGCGCAATCAGTCTACGTCTAAGGCTAAGTCTACGTAGGCCTCAGTGTGATAAATCGGGTCTAAATAATTTAGATAAACTAATTTAGATGAACCAAAGCGTGAAGAGAGCCAGTGAAGAAGAGGCAAATCCGTATGAACGAAGTTTTACCTGGAGGTGAACTTTTTACCTTGACTCAACCAAAAAATCGATGCTAAGACTCTAGACTCATCTACATCACAACTGAAATTCACTGATGTGTTTATATCGCATGACAAATTGCATTCCTCACCTCCCAAAATGCAAACTCCGTCCCATGATACTGCATGAAGATCGATCTCTTGAGTTCTTCTCTACTACCTGTAACACTCCATTGCGACCAACAAGAACTTGAACCCTTTAATTCACCTCTCGCCATAGTAAATCACCACTTTGTTTTAATTTCCCATTAAAACCATCAACGATTTAATACCTTGACACACTTTCATTCCGAAAACAACCCCCAACTGCTAACTGAGCACGCGGCGAAAATTTAAGAAAAATACGCTTATGCTACCACATATCGAGGCAATTTATTATTTTTAACTCGATATAAATTGTCCAAGGCCGAAAACTGCAAAAAAGCCATGTAACCGTATTCCGGCTTTGTTTTCTGTTCGGTTAAAGATAAATTTTCACGCGTGTACTCGCCAAAAGAATTGACCAACCGACCAGCGTGTAGACCCAAAAAATGAAGTCGTCCATTAAAAACAAAATAACAACGCCACCCTGCGAACATACATAAATAAGGACTAAAGGAAAAAAATCATTTTCAGTTTTTTTTAATGAAAATCTCACGTCGCGTCGAAATTTTTTTTATTTCATTCCCACCTGCAGCAGCAGCTAGCCCGCATCATACACACTAAGGTATTGGGCGTGATAATATTTTTTAATTAACCAACAATAATTATCGAAAATTGCTGTTAATATTGTCAACTATAAAAATGGGCTTAATTAAAATTAACTGAGTTTGTGATATCATCGCACCGCCAGTGAGCCACATCCGCGCCTACCCCAGCCATTGCGAATGGATTTTCTTTCGGGAAACCAAGGGAACCACCCTGCCGCCATTATTCATAGCCACCACACCATCGAACGTATTATTTTCCCCACAGGACAATATTTAAAAAATTTTTTACCAAAAAAATAAAAATAAAAGGAGAACTTTGAACACTCGTGTGTTTGTATAGCCGAATGTACAAGTTTTTTGTTTTCCGTAGCCAGAAGGGCTTCAGGGTGCTCAAGGGTGCTTACAGCTAAATGAAAGGTTTTTTTCGTCAGCGAACGAAAATATTTATTTAATAAAAATTTATTTTGTCATATATGTTGAATTTAATGTTCTTGTTCTTGTTCTCTGTGCACCGCCGTCGTAGCCATCGGGAACAGATTTTTTAATTTTTTTTTGTTTGTGCATTTCATTGAAACATCCAGTGTAGCGTGGAGGCAATGAGTGGATGCAGATATTCAATTCATTTTTAGATTACACAATTTATGTATGCGAACGACGGATGGGGAAAGTTTTTTTTTTCGTTGAATTTTTTATCGACAATTGTCAAAACATATCAATGTGTCATAAATATTCGGTGTTTTTTTTTTTTTTAATTTATTTTTGCAGATAAGCTTTTTGAAAATATTTTTCTAAAATATACACGTACTGTATCAATTGGTACTTTTCGGGGAATTTTAATAGTCTCATGCATAAATATGGAATGAAAACATGTGCAATAGTGGAGCACAGAGTAAGCCGAGTATTTAGTATTTTTAGGATTTAGTTAATTGCCGTAGGTCAGTGGAATTAGTAAGTGCATTAGGGATATGGGCTGCCCTGTGAGCTGCATAGGTTCGCCGAACACTATTCACGGCTCCACCTCTCGCCTGAGAATGACAAACCTTTGAAAGTACAGGTCATGAAGAAACTTCTCCATTTGCTGTTCGGAATCGGCCATAAATCGGGGAAAAGCTAGATCTCGGCCCACCAAGTATCGATACAGCAGCGCTAAGCATCCAACGTTGAGTGAAGGAATCTGGTTGCAGATAGATTTGTTGCCAGTCAGTCTGCAAGATAGTTAGATTGAAGAGTTGACTACTTTCTACCTAGGATGCATCCTTCACTCGGATGTCCAGAATGAAGAGACCGATTCCGTGTTCACAATGAACTTTAGAAGGACTTTCGGTGGCATTTTAGACGAGTCGCATAGGTTTTCTGAAAATTATTCGCCGGGGTTCTGGTTCTGCATAGGCTGGGGCATTGGCAGAGGAAGTGATATACGCTGTTGGTGAGACCCCACAATATGGGGGTCTTGGGGTCAAGTCAGAGTCTTCAAAGACTGGTGTCATTCCCAAAGGAATGTGTATAATTGCGAGCAGAGAAAGAGAGAGAAGAAGGTCGTTCAAAAATATTATAAAACTGTAGGAGGAAGATTTGGTGTTCCGTAACCAGTTTCAGTTGAGAAGGCAGTAGATGTTCATCCATCTTATATGACTTCCATTGGTCGATTATTTAAAAAAAATCTTAATCCCTTTAAAGAAGACATTACAGACATCATATGCTCTCAGCAATGCCAAGCTCTATCGTAGGTATGAAGGTAAATATCTGGAGCGACTACTCTGCATTCACAGTGTTAATGAATGCCATTTTAATTTTTTGAAAAGAAAGATTATTAGGTCCCCTGTAAAACATTGTTGCCTTAAGTTACTGGCTTAACTATAACCCTTCACTTACACCCCCCTCTCTTTACCCTACTTCTTCTCTAACAGATGCTACAGAGGGGAACACAATGGGTCAAAACTTTGACTTACGTGATGAGGTTCTTCCGAACATTACCCTCCTTAACTAACTAACGAATCAAAGTCAGTGACTTCACGTGTTCGCTATCAGACCTAAACTAATGAATGATCTAATCGTCGGTCTTAGACAAAGCCTTGCACTGTAACTTATTGCAGAAAGTTCAAAGATCGACATATATTTGAATGAGGGCGATACTAAGAGTGGTCGCCGTGGCTCAGTGGTTAGTGCGTTGGACTGCTGTGCTAGCGGCGTTGGTACAAGCCCCAGTCATGTCCACTAAAACATTTTTCACGGCACCACCTCTTGTCGGAGAATGTAATAATTTTTCATGAAAGAGCTTCTCAATCCGCCGTTCCAAGTCAGGAATAAATTGTAGGTCCCTTTCATTTGTGCAAAAAATATAACACGCTCAACATGAATAGTTGCGAGAAGCTAGGCCTTGGTTCATCCCGAACTGTTGCGCTAGTTATTTATTTATTTCTTTAGACTAAGAACTACCCCCTCCACGGCACTTGACTTCTTTTTGATATTTTCGGCAACCAGTCAGCTGCTACATATGTAGTTATGCCATCAGATTGAAGGCGTCATATTAATAGTCAAACTAGGTATGAATAACTATCTATAACTATATGGTCTCCACTCTCCGATCTTAGATCCCCTAACGTTTATCCCGGAAAAAAAACCGACTGCACACTGTCTAAATTGAACTTCATCAGATCCCTCTCGAGACGAATTCGAGAGTGAATAAGACAGAGACGAGTCATTTACTCACTTCTAGACCGAAAGTTCCAAAACCTAGAACGGAGAGGGAGGAGGTGTGCTCGATATGCTCAACCTCCTCCAGTATACCTGACTATTGCAGCATATTCCAAGCGAAAATCAGGGCAATCAACCAAGATTTATCCTGGTTGAAGTACAAGATGGCCCAATATGTATCGCCCTATCGGAAGATGCTATAACTTTTGCAAATGGCGGCAACTGTCAGTTTTGTTTTGACATTTTGAAAGTAAACAGATGCAGAATACACGTTGACAAGGAACGCTATACTCCTCAAGATCGCGGAATACTCGCGACTATTTTTTTTACGGAATAATTCGCCAGTGATTTTGGCGCAACGTGAATTTGGATGCAGATTTCCCTGCCGTCCAACGCCAACTGGTCAAACATTAAAGCCCAGCGGCTGAGCGCCAAAATTAAAAAGCGAGCGTCATTTCTGAACATATTTTCTGCCGCTTTGCCGCTTTTCCGCTTGCCGCTTATTGCCTGGCAGGGACCTTTGGCGTTTTATCGCTCGCCTCCAAGGGACTAGAACAACGTGTGACACAAGAGGTACCGGAAGGTTTCAAAGTGGTCGTTCCAAGAAGAATATCGCCCATTTGGTTGAGGATGTCGCGGATGAGCCGTCATGGTCGACCAGACAACGTGCCACGCAATTGCGCATTAAACGTTCCACAAATTGATAACATGTGGTTCTAACAGGATGGTGCAACTGCACGGATAGCTCGCGCGACAGTGGACAGTGGGTCGCCTAATGTCTTGTTTTGGCGATTTCCACTGGCCGAAAAGATTGCCCGATTTGACCGCTCCAGATTTTTTTCTTTGGGGTTTTTTGAAGTCACGGGTCTATAAGAACAAGCCGCAGACTCTCGAAGCTCTCAAAGAAAATATCTGACAAGAATGAAGAACGATTGAAAATGAGGTAAAAAGAGCCCAAATGGTCATCAACAATGGCGGCGCTCACTTGACCAATATCATCTTTAAAAAGTAATGGAATGGAAGTAGTGGACTATGCTACCACTCTACCTACTCACTGTTACTCCATGTCAATCTTATATGCCAGTTTCTCTCTAAATTTTACTAAATCTAAAGTCTGTTCTGATCTTATGGCCAGTCAAAGACAATTTTGCTGTTGCTCCAAAAAGGAGGTCATGATCCTCCTTTATTGCTGCCTTACAGCTGGTTTTCTCACCAGCTAACCACAAGCAATCACATTCCATCTAGTACACGGTTGATGAAATCCCATCCGCCAAGTTCAGATTAACGTAGCAGAATTGTTTCTTGGTAGCATGCGCCCTGTCGACTCCACGCGCCATTTAGTCGCAGTGTTGCCAACTAAAAAATTTCTCAAAATGTTCTAGAAGCTGTGCGTGATGAATTTCCCCTTCTTTGTGTCGATGAGAGCCTTTTATGCCTCGATAATTGCATGAAAGTGAAACAAAGTCTCTTATAGATGCAAGAGATCACGTAAACTAAAGTCCCGCTCGTTAAATGACAACACATTTGAAAGTTTTGGTTAAAATACATGTCCCAGCCTTTCAGTCTGCAAAATTCCTCAGAAAACCAGTTCAAAACAACATGCTGGCTCGCTCCATTGGATTAGCAAATTTATTTAAATTGTTTACCGACACAATTAAGAAGAAGATGGCTCGCGATAAAATATGTAAAAATATGTTTCAACATCTCAATCCGGTGAAATGGCTGTTGTCCGTCCGCTTGGAGATACACTCATAAGCGCACCGCAGTACGCATTGCGAAATTTTTAGATTTGTTTGTTCGTTCCCCTGTTGGCCACTGCCGCGACTGGGTATCTGGCAGATGCAGTGGCGTGTCGAGGAGTTGAAAATCAATTATTTGTTTATGCAACACAACAATACTCATGTTCATATGGCTACAGAGCGCCGCCGCTGCCAACATGGTATGCTCGGATTTGAGACGAAAAAAAACTTTCTTTTTACGCTCATACGAGCGTATGTGAGGCGGGCGCGTGTGGTAAAACATTTACGAGACGATTCAAGATACACTTTAGCATCTTATCCGGGATTATTCGGTTGAGATATTCAAAATGATTGCATAATTCGGACGGAGGCTCATAAATATTTATCCGGACAAGAGAATGAGTTTCCCTTTTGTTGGAGCGCTGCCTTTACGTCATAGATACATTGACATTCCTTTAATTTCACTCTCGATTGGGTGTGTGTGTATGTCGATTGCCACACGTACAGAAACAGGAAAAATAAGGTGAAGAAAACCAAAATGAAAATCCGAAAGCTTACCATTTACAGTGACGGCGCAGAAGAGGCTCAACGCTACGAAAGCTAATCCCATGGATAGACGCACCATATTGCTGCGAAACGAATCTGAAAATCACTCGGAAAACTGCTGTATCTCGATGGATACGCTTTGCAAGTGTCACACTGGAATGTATCTCTCACGCGATCGATAGCATACAGCACCACATAACACTAAGACACGACACGTATTCGAAAATCACTAGCACTGCACTGAGACCTACCTCGATTCCGATCGTACCGATACGAAATCAAACCGTCAACTGAAGTCCACCTCGGACGGAGAAACTGCAAGAAGGTAGGAAAAAATGGTGAATGAGCCGAATCTCCACCTCTTTGGCCATCCAAGTCGGAGTACAGGTTTAAACAGGTTGTCTAGGGGTCCGCTGCCAGCACCTCGCCTCGCACGACTTTTCCCAAGTCGGTTTCTAGTCAATTTGTCGCATTGCCGTTGCCGTTGCCGGTGGTGTTGGTGAATGATAGTAACGTGGGTTTACCTTCAATTCATGATCATTGTTGGTTAGCTTTTGTTGTGGATTGGATACCGAGTACAGCTACAAGTCGTCATCGAATCGAATTTCTTAGACCAAAAAAGAAGAATTCGATCAGAGAAGGTTTTTCTGTCTTTTTTTTGTTGTGACAGTGAGAGACGAATGTATCTCGAACTAGTGGGGGCAATTAGCATGAGTATTTTTCTCTCCTTTTGCAGTCGTCTCGGCAGTCGGTGGCTTATGGGAGATATAGCGGTGGCGTGGGTAATTATGAAGTTACACCACGATCGACGGAGGCGACACATTTGAGTTGAGAAATTGTGTGGATTGTTCTTTTTTTTTCCGTTTCTTTTGGGACCGAATGCAATGAGAATGTATTTTTATACCTTCCTTTGTGATCAGTGCATACTCTGCTTGGATTTGTTAATTGGGGTTACTTGAGGACATGTAGGTTTCGAGGTAGAGGCCTAGAGTTCTGAGAAACAGTCGTGTGCAGAATTAATGTTGACTGGGAGTCGTTGCCTTAAGTCAGAGTGATTTGGGTTCCAGTTTACATTTACCTTGAACTTCAACAAGCTGTGAAGTGTACTTTCAGTGGTGGCGATAACTCTGCCAACACAGAATGGCCTGTATCGTTTCGCTCCCAGAAAATTCTACATGTCTAGGATAGCTGGACACTTGGGTTTTTTTCTAGTGCCGAGGTTTGTCGAACTCACTTTTGTGTAGAGAAGGCTTTTCAAGAAAGACCATTAAAGCGTGAAAATTTGGAAAGCAATCTTTTCCAAGTCAAAGCTTGTTCATACCAAGAAATCAGATGTAAAGAGGGGACGGAGGATCAAACGCTTAAGAGGTTAAAACAGATCCCACATCGGAAGTTCCCACCAGTCAAGTAGCTAGTGTCGTCAGGCTAGGAGTTGTCCCAACCAACTTGATGAACCAACTCTTCAAATTAGACCAAAAAATCTCGATTGTGCACTTAATGCCCTTTTATCCGATGCGAGTGATGACGGTCTTGTATAGCGTCTCCTTGGTTTATATGGAAAGGGCCTTGCTACATAGTAGTGCCTCATAAGACCATAAGATCCTCTAGTTTTGCATCATACCTGGCCTTACAATCGATTGGAGGTGATTATCGATCTGGGCCTTCTCTAGGATTTGGTTAATCGGCCACTTCTAAGTACTGTACTGATAGCTCCCTACTAGGATGTGCTTTAACTGCCGCTAGCGAAATGGGGACACTTACTGCGAGTGAACCGTGTAAAGCTGAGCCCTGCC
Source organism: Matsumyia berberina (assembly GCA_917880715.2). Lineage (NCBI taxonomy): Eukaryota > Metazoa > Arthropoda > Insecta > Diptera > Syrphidae > Matsumyia > Matsumyia berberina. The sequence goes on along the minus strand of OU862871.1, from coordinate 129,459,693 downwards.
TAGCCAGTTTGTCTTCACGCTCTTTTCCTTTTATACCACTGAGCCTTAAACCCAGAGCATTGTAACCCTAAACCGATCGTTTAGGCGGGCTAGCTCATTTCGCCGCTTTTGCACCAGTAAGAGGGATAAGAAAGCCGACTCAATAGCTTTGATGACGGCTTGGATATCTACAAGCATGGCAAAATTCTACTTGTGCGTTGTGTCACGTCAGAGTCGCGTGAAAGCTGGCAAAACGCGGTCGACAGTATGATCTTGATAGTGCCAAAGATTCCAAGTAGGCACCGGCTTTCACTCATCGGTGTCAAAGTCCTTCATGACTTCATCTTTTTTCCACTGTGCTTTGGAGAAAATCCCACATGAAAGACATGTAATGGGTTAACGACGTAACCATACCTTTTGGTAGTAGAAGTCTTAAATATTGTTGTGGTCGTAGGGTTTCATCCAGTTTCTTTGAGTCTTACTGTTTTGACTCTGAGTTCTTATGACAGTCGAGTTTTGGGTTAAGTAAAATTTCCAGTTACTTAGAGCTGGATGATAGTGTAACTGGCTGAACATTCAGTCGGGGAAGGGTGAAGTCAAGGATTTTCATTTTGGTAGTGGAAAGCATCAGTTTGGTTTTGCTCGGGTTGTCACTAAGGTAGCACAGGTGTTTACTTCGTCTAGAACAGTCTCCACCATTTCACCATAGAGAGAAACGTACATGTCATCTGCGCATGAAACCACCTTGACCCTTAAGCCAAGGCCAAGCCATGTGTCATTTCTGTCATTTCAGAGCATCATTTTCTGCCGCTTGGCACTCATTGCATGACAGTGACCTTAGCCTGTTTAGTCTCACCAAAGCGTTAGTCACAGTAGGAGCCAGATAATGCAACCCTGTGACGTTTTTCTATGGTTGAAGTTGTTGCCTAATGTTGCCTGAACGATTCTTGATTCTGAACAAAGAGAGCATCCATTGATTGATACATTTCTCTATGCCCAGCTCGATCAGAGCTTCGTGTATAAGAGGGAGGTTAGGGTTTGTAGTAGATTGATTTTTGTTGTTCGCACTACCCCGTGGATAGCTGTTGTCGTAAGTGTGCCGTAATTTGGAAAGGGGTGATTCTTCTAGAATACTTCGCATGTGGATGTTTATAAAAGGAGGTGGAAGAATCGGAGCATCGGCGTCTGTACCGATAACCAGGCTGTGCTTAAGGCCCTGCTCAAACCTTTATCCAGTTCTAAAATAGTGCGACAATGCAAAAACTTTCTGAATTCGGTCGCAAGTCTGAACTCTTTGACTCTTGTCTGGGTCCCAGTTCACACTGGGATCTCTGGAAATGAGATCTCCAATAAGTTGGCTAGAAGGCTCAGAGAATGTTTCCTCAGGACCTGAATCTGCGTTGGGACTTCCCGCGTCCTCGGTCAGGGCCTCCATTGACGATAGCCACGAAGGTGGTTAGTCCTGCATTTCTTGCAATATGACGGGGTAAGATGCCGTCAAAGCCCATAGATTTGAATGGAAGGAAGCGGTTAACAGCCCGGGAAATCTTTTCCTCGGAATTTATGGATTTAATATAGGATGCCGCCGACAACCCAAGGCTTCCCTAGAAGCTTGAGAGTTTTCGCAGTGGATCTAGACTATCTTCTCGGAGTATTTCACAAATGCGCAAAAAATAATGGAAATAGTTTAAATGGCTTTAGTAGGGGGCGGTACAGCATCGCGGCCAGTTAGCCGATAATACATTCCACATTTGCATAAACGCATAATGCCCATATGTATGTAAATCTCAATTGAAGTAAAAACTGCTGTGTTATCTGCAATTTTAATTTTATAGCCGAAACACATAATTTACATTCATTATGCCAATATTGTAATGGCCGGAGGTAGGCAGGTGACAAATGCAAATCCTCCCGGACAACACGACGGTGGCGCCTCCTAAATTTTGACTTAATTACCAGCAGATGACATAATTTCTTAGATAAAAAGCGAAAGTGTGACTTAACTGATGCCCAAAACTGAATTTATAAAAAATCAAATTTTGAAAACTTCAGATTCAGTGATTTCTTTCTTCTCATCCTCATCCGCGACATTTAATATGTAAATTCATATATTTTTGCTATAAATTAACCAAAAGACTGGTTCCCTAGAAAAAAATCATCGTTAATCGCTATTCAAATTATTCCTCCGCTCTGTCACTTAATCCGATCAGTGTTTTATGATTCCAAACACGTGCTGGATGCCACTCTTCTGTAATTAATTAAAACTTTTTTCATTTGGCAACAATGTCAATTCCAGCATCGTTTTGAGTTCGATACTCGTTGGAAAATAAATCATTTCCGTCCCCATTGAAGTGGAAGTGCAACTGCATCTGCCACGGTGCAATCGAATCTTTATCAATTGCCGCGCCACCCCGAAACGGAACTTACTCCGACAGCGGCGTGTGCCTGGGGATATCGGCGAATCAATTAAATGTCTCACAACAGCACTCGAGCCGACAATATTTTGTAGGAGATTCAGGTTTCCGTAGAGTGAAACCAGAAATGAATAGCGGCGCGGCACCCGGAGACCGGTTTCCGAAATTTTGAAGACTTTTACTTTTTTTTTTTTCAATTATTTTGCCGAAGCGGGTTTTTGTAATTTTCTTGTTGACCAGATACAGTTGTAGTTTCGCATACGTCACACAAAATAAATGGAAAATTTATGCAAATGTGTTCGGGGGGCGGCTGCAAAAGAATTCGCATGCGAAAGAATGGAAAACACGCGGAAGCGCGGTGTGTCAAGGAGGCTTTGACAGGTCTAGCTGGTTATAATTAATGTTTTTGAAATGCCAAATCGGTGAGCTTCGAGAATGGGATCACATGGTGGTGCCTTCAAATAAATTAAACGGGGTGGCAGATTTTTAGCCTCTAAACGAGTTTTGATAGACCGAATGATTTGACAGTTATATGTGACACCAATTTCCTGAATGCAGATGAAGTGGTTCTGGTCCGCGGTGTGGCCAAAATTAAAGGACTTTTCAGCCACTTGGGGGAAAATGTGTATACTTCTGTAGAGTAGGTAAAGCCTGCCAGAAAACTCTACTAAAAATTATGAAAAACTTTGCGAGACTATTTCGAAGGCCAAGAAGGCTTCGCGGGATGCTCTTAAAGATGATATTCGTTCCCAACTATGTTAAAAAATTAACAAGACATGTGCAGAAAGCGACCCAGAAGTGTTGGAAACTTTTGTGGAAAAGTGAAGACAACAACAGGTGGTGGTTCTATTTCCGCTATTGTGGATGTTGGTGATTTAAAATGCCCCTCATTTTCTTTAACTCAATGGGTATAAGCGTCACTCCAAATGCAGGTAGCGTTGGACAAATTCAGAGCAGTTTTCTCAACACTCTATGAATTCAAGTAAACGATAGGAGTAACGTCAATCCAACAATTAAATAATAATGTAGTTCTCTTCACTCGAAACGACAATATGGCACTTATCAAACTGCTTAGACGGAATGGAATGGAGAGTAGCCTCTCGAATCATTCAAATTATCTTTCGCTCAATAGTGGAAAGATAACTTAACCAGAACTAAACAAAACGGAAAAAAAAAAAAACATCAAATACACTTTTGACATGCGGGATAAAGTTTGGAGCTTGTTGTCCTGGCTCTAGGTTGTTAGGTTTCCATTTCAAATTCTCTTCAACCAATTTACAATAAAAAATAATTCGAAAACTTTAATATTATGGTTCCTTCCCTCCTCCAATCCCTTCCAACCCCTATTTACTTATTAAGGTGGCGCTACAGTTCGGTATGAACCTGGACCTCAACCAACAAGCCTCTCCAATTAGCCCGCTTTTTAGCTTATTGCCGCTAGTTGCGCACGCCAATTTGACTCCTTTTGCGCACCACCTTAGGCAAGATCTTCTTCTATTGCGTTGTCTCTCCGGGTTAGATTCGAAGACTCTGCGTGCTGGAGCGTTGGTTTCCATTCACTCTACATGTCCTAGCCATTTCAAATGTCAAATGGGCAGTTTTTTGACTGCGTCGCTGCCGCTGTACAGCTTGTAGATATTGTGATTGAATGTTCTCCTTCAAAGTCTGTCAACGCAAATGGGACCAAATATCCTCGGAACAATTTTTCGCTCGAAACGACTACGAATATCTTTATCCGCTTTCGATAAAGTCCATGCTTCAGCGCCATAAAGCAAGATTGGGATGATTAAGGTCTTATGTAGATTCTCCTCAGTTGTTCGGGATAGGACGTTATTGCCCACTTGCCTTCTCAGACCGAGTAAACGCGCGTCAACTTGGCTAAATTCTGTTTTGACATCAAAGATCTTGGTGAGGTCTTGACCAACTATGATGGATCAGAGAGCATTCTTCATCGTCATTCGGCACAGACGGACGAGTTTGGCAAGGATGCCAAAACTAGATATGGCTCGTCCTCGTCACTATAAATGCTGTCATAGGCAGCCTTAAAATCAATGAAAAGGTGGTGGATATCGATTTGGACTTCTTGGGTTTTCTTCAGGATCTGGAGAAGTGTGAACATTTGAACGATTGTGGACTTTCCTGGCTTAAAACCGCACTGATAGGAACCGATGACGTTATTGACGAAAAGTTTCAGCCATTCACACAATATGGCAGATAAAATCTAATATGCGACATTTAGAAGACTTTTTTCTCTGTAATTCGCGTAGCTGAGAGGATCTCATTTCCTATGGTTCGGGCAAACTGTGTTGAGATTCCATTCATTAATCTGACCAAATTGTTTAAATGAGTTAATGTATGCTCTCTGCAAACTTAATTTCAGCTGATTTAAACAGTGCGGTAGGTAAGTCGTAGAGTGCGCTGTCTGATCCTCGCTAGGGCCGGACACTTGCACAGGAAATGATGCAGAGATTCATTTTCGCTGCTATCCTTGCAACTGCGGCAGAAAGTGTTGTGGGGAATACCCAGCTGGCCAGTGGCCCGGACTAGCGGATACGATTCTCCCAATATCTTGTCTTGATCAGCTTAGTAGCTCATTTATTTTCTGTTTGTTATAACCGGGCCAGGTCTTTCTCGATGTGGCGCAGTTGCTAAGCCTATTCCACACTTGGTTGGCAGTTTTCAGAAAGTGGTGTTGAATATTGCCCTTAACGGCTCCTAGCGAAAGGACATAAACCAACTTGTGGTGTAAAACTATGACTGAAAATGTTGTAAAAATGAGTCTCAGGTCCATTCTGGACAGAAACGCAATTTAAGAGAAATTCTATAGCCGTTTGCATTTATTTTTCTTTGCACATTCGACACGGGCACATCATATTGACCCACAAAAAATGGAACTATCCATCAGCTACCACAAACTCCGATATTCTATGAGCACGATGTAATTTATTGTTAAGCGATAGTCAAGAATAATTATTCTGAAGGAGGAGACATTTTTACATAATTCGGATCGGTTTATCGATTTGCGTCTCCTTCTGACACTTCAATCGACCAGTCGCTCCTAGTTTCGAATCTCTCTAACATTTCAAAGTTCACAGACAGTATTACCATCTGTTGATAAGTAACGTCTTCCAGCATTTTAATGCTCTCTTTCCGGTATTCCCAAAACCAACTCAAATATCTCAAATTTCGCCGCACACTTTAATTGCAATCGAACGACTTCGCCCATCCTCCTCCCGACCATTTGGCGAAAAGATAAACATAACCAATGCCACCGAAGCCATTCGACCACCGTGGCGCCAACCTAAAATAGCAAAAAAAAAAAACTTCATTTCTCTCGGATAATCAAAAACAAATTAGTGAAATATTGTTATGTCTCCAATTGTACACACAGATACGCTGTACCGGAACCGGCACTTTAGAATCGGCCACAGCCGTCTCTTGCTCCGACCCACCATCGATTTCATAATCAATAAATATTTTCAACACAATTGACCCCCGATGGCTTTAACTACTGGCTTCTAGCATGCCATCAAAGTGGACCGAAGCGGGAATGCCCCTGGGGTGGAAAAACGGAACAATTTCAAGTGGAAACATTTTTGGCCATGGCGAAGGAAAGGCAACTTTAAAGTCCTTTCGAGGTTTAGAGTTATTTTCGCTTCAACGATGAGGTGGTGAGACGATGGGACGATAAGACACCAGGAGACTACCACTTAATTGTTACGACCGTGTGTCCAATTGTTATGGTTAATGGCGGCCATGACTATGACTAAACAACACAAGTTTCGTGGTGGTTATGACACGGAACGACCACGGGTCAGGCAGCAACGGTGGTCCGTTCTGATGGCATTCATTTCTGGAATTACTTGTTTCGTTGGGTTGGCATATGGAATGGCAGTGGTGGTGGCTACTGACTACCTCCAAGGCTAAGCAAATGACAAGAAATAAATTAGCGGATTCGGTATTGTTAAGAATGTGGATGTGGGCAAGTGGATGATTTCGAAAGAAGAATAGGAGACTGATTAACCAATTAAATCTGAATTAATTCAAGTCATGCCATGGGTCTCTCAGTAGTCTGGTCTTGTAGTTTTCATTCAATTAATTTAGATGAAGAAGAACGAAAACAGGAGGGATGAAGGAAGAAGTTCGGATACAAGGAAATGCAAGTCATTATGCTTCGTTTGGTCTGTCTTATTGAATTAGGAGTGTGTCTCATGAGGATTCAAGGGAATACTCGTACTGTTCAAGAAAATATAACGTCTTGCGAAGTTTTTGTTTATAATTCTTAAAGGGGCATGATGCCAAATGCTTGAGTTGGTTCATTACTTGCAAAGAGGTAGGACCGTGAACATTTGTTTAAATGTTTTGGGTTTTGGGTGCTGTGGGATACCCTTTCTTCTTCGATAGTCAACATGCTTCGTGTACAAAGCAAGCTTCGCTGCAACAGTGATCCAAAAATTTTTCATAAAAACCATCTTGCTGATGTGACCTAAACTTTGCACTTTTCTTTTTGAGTTCTTAGGGCAAGTTCGCTCCAGGAAGCAACCTTAGAACTATTTAATTTAAGATCACGTAAAGCTTCGAAGGATCTGATCTTTTTTACAATTTGCAATTTTTTTCATGAAATTAGAGATCTCTCTGGATTTCCCTCCATCCCTCAGGGGCAGATTCGAAAATGTTTCAGGCCGAAGTCTATTTTGCATGTCCCAGCCATCTAAGTCTTTGTATCACTCTGCAAATAGATTGGGCTGATGCTTAATTCGCGTATAATTAACTCGGCATTAAGAAACGTAAGCAGTGGGAAGAATGTGTGCAGGGGAACTCCTCAGAGTGGAGTCCTCTCTGCTTTAATATGGCTTCTTGTCGTCCACGAGATCTTAGTATAACTCTGGGACAATGGGTTCAATGCGACGGCCTAAGCCGACGATGTGGTCGTTCTGGTGGCAGGCAAATTCCTTCCAGTCCTAAGACGCTCAACGCTACTACTGATCAATACTTGTGTCAGCAGTAAAGGGCTGGGAGTCAATCCTACAAAGACAGAGATTTGGTTTTTACTAAGAAGAGATCAATTCCTGACTTTCAGCCTCCGGAAAAGAACTTAATCTTGCGTTATTCTATCGTGTGTTATTCTCGATTCCACAGTAAACTGGAGGGAGAAGATCGATGAGCGCATCAAGAAGGCATGCGTAGCCTTCTTCACATACAAAAAGGCGTTTGGTACTAAATGGGGTATTAAACCAGCTGTGATACACTGGCTGTACAAGGCGGGTGTGAGACCCATTCTAACATATGGCTCACTAGTCTAGTGGAAGGTGCTTGAGAAGCAATATTAGCTTTCAAATCTCACTAAGATTTAGAGGGCAGCCTGTATATGAAATTTGGGATCAATGATATAAACACCAACAGCGGCGATGGAAACCATCCTAAGTTTCGTTCCGTTGATCTGCACCGTGGCAACACGACAGCTAAAACTGCTATGAGACTGAGAGGAGGACGACAGTGGGCACAAGCTCCCTACGCTTCCGTACTGTATCGGTGAGAGAATGCCGAGAGATCGACAGAAACAGATCATATGATCCAGACTCTGGCATTTCACAGGAGATTCAGTATAAGAATTCCTAACAGAGGTGACTGGAGGAACCATAAAAAATAAAAAAATAAATAGCTGGCGCGACAGCTCGGGATGAGCCAAGGCCTAGCTTCTCGCAACCATTCATGCTGTGCGTGTTACATTTTTTCGCATGAATGGTAGGGGCCTACAATTTATTGCCGACCCCGAACGGCGAGGTGAGAAGCTATTTCATGACAAATTATACTCCCGGAGGCTTGTCATTCCCCGACGAGAGGTGGTGCCGCGAAAAAATGTTTGGTGTTTTCCTGGCTGGGGCTTGAACAAACGCCGCTCGGTCAGCAGTCCATCGTACAAACCACTGAGCCATGGCGGCCACCATAAAAGAGGAACCATAAAGTTACCAATAAAAACGACTGGCTTTCTACATCGATGATTCTAAAATTAACATTGGTTCAGGTGCCAGGGTCTACTGCAAGGCCCTAGTAATAAACCATTCCTAGAAAATAAACAACGACCGCAGTGTCTTTCAGGCTGAAATCGCAGCCATCATCGAGGCTTCGAAAACTGTTCGCGAGGAGGGAATCACCACACAGACAATTACGGTCTATTGACAGCCAGGCAGCCTTTAAGGCTCTGGAGTCTGCGATAACTAGATCGAGGCTTGAAGAGATATTGGGGCCATATGAGATATCGAGAGTTAAAACGGTGATCCAATGTTGAGTACCAGGGCATATGGATATCTCAGGTAACGAAAGGGCTAATGAACTTGCACGAAGGGGAGCAGCTTTTCATGCCTCACAGGCTCTTCCCTTTGCGAGGATTCCAATAAGCTCGTAAAAGGTATATTGAAGACTAGGTCATCAGTCGAGCCAATACACACATGTGTAACGGCAAGAAACTAATGGACGGGTTACAATAAGAAAAGATCTCTGTCTCGGCAAGGATAGTCTCCGGCATCATTACATTACGAGTACTGCGGAAGTCGTAGCGACGAGGAAGAAATCAAATCTGTCCATCACCTGTTGTGTGAATATCCTGCCCTCGCCAATAGAAGAATGAGGACTCTTGGTAGTTACTTCGTCATGGAACTGGAGGACTTGCAAGACATCGAGCTGAGGGACCTCCCGAGATTCATATCCTTGCCTGGGTGGTCTTAATTCACCGGCTCCCCTTTTCATTATAGGTTCCCGGGATACATTCAGTGGATGGGTACAATAGTGATGCCACTGTCGAAATTTCCGGTTATAATTTAGTTGCAAGGGTGTCGACTAGTCGTTGATAAGCAAATCAAATGACAGATCTATGTAAAATATTTACCCGTTCCTCAAGGAGGCCAGTTCATCGGCCTCTTCGTTTCAATCAGCAGTCAAAAAACAATGATGACAAAATCTCGTTTAAAGCCTGCGAAGCCGCGGACAACAGATTGTCAACCTTAAATTTCATTAAAAGCCATTATTACCAAAGGGATCCCCGCTTCCGGCAGGAACGGACCGCATGGATGTTAAAACAAATTGAACAATTTGTATCTTGTTATCATTTGGATACTTTATGACAGATGACAATTTAACCGTCGCGTCAGTTTGAGTTGCATACTGACAACCACAAACATTTAATTTTGACGTTTCTGCTTTTTTTTCCCAGCAACTATGTCGGTCTGGTATAAATATTCGATTAAAGCGAAACCACTTTGGTGCAGAATCCAAAAACAGGGACGAAACAATATGAGTGCGAAGCGGTCCGCATGGCACATGGCATGTGCATCGAAACCACTCGCTCGGCGCAGTTGATTGCATTATGCACTTGAACCACGTTGTTTTATTTACTTATGTTGTTGTTGTGTGCGGGGCTTGTGTGCCATGTGTCAATGGCATAAAGGATTGCCGGACAGTGCAAAAGCCAATTTTATATATATTTTTTTTTTCCAGCTACACCCTCCCAAACTGCTCGAAACCCTTTTCGATTGAGGTCGTTGGGTGAGTGGCTCTCGCCTATTGTGGAATATTTGCCGACTTTGCACATCGGCGGATGGATGGGTCCCGGTTCAATTCATTTCCGTTTTAATTTCAATCATTGGTCAATTGAAAATTATTAAAAATCAATGAAATTAATTCAACAATTTTGCACAGCGGATGATGTGAGGGCTTTGCGCTACCGCTTCCAATATCGCTGTCACCTTCCGTTGGCTAACAAGTGCGAAATGAATACAACGAGTGTGAGGATTGTGTGCTCAATGCAAACACTGGTAGTTTGGAGATTATTTAAATATTTGCAGCTTGACTGTGGGAAGTATTAGCAGGGAAAATCGTGCGGGAAAAAAGGATAAAGCCCGATAGTTCTAGAAAGCCGTTGTGTGTGATGACTGTGTCCTTGACAGAAATTTACCAAAAAAATATTCTCTTCAATCATCACTGTAACCACGTTCGCCTTAAAAAGAATGATTTTTTTACCAAAATCCTGTCGCCTGGCACCCTTTTTGATTTCCCGTGTCCAAATACAGGATGTAAACGAGTTTCCTATTGTCCTGTAAACAATTTCTAAACCACCTAACCCACCTCGGGGAATTACCATTTGATACGTTCCCTGTTTTCCAAATGCTTTTTGTGTGAACCATGGTGCTTTATACTCTGTATCAGGACTACGAACAACCTTTCTACGATAAAAAAGGATAAGAGGGGGAAAAAAAATCTGAAAACCAAAAATCCAATCCACTGTCAACGGCCGAATGTTTGAAACTCTGTGTATACGTACGCACGGCTGGTGTTAAGTTCACGCTTTTGTCACCTGCACCGGGAGGAGTAATATTGTTCGTTGTCCTTGTTGTTACTCTTGTTGTTACTGTGTATGGTATCTGAGTTTTTTTCGGTTGTAATCCCACATCGGGTGAACCACAGGTTACAAAACAAATATGCTGCTTTTATTTCGCCCCCATGGCCATAGCTATGGTGATTGGCGCCGTCGTGTAAACATATAGTTTCCAAAAATCCGCCATTGGCATATTGCCTGAGTAGGACTTAGGACAGAAGGATCGCTGTTAAAGGCCGTGCTGGGCTAAAACTCATATTTAAATCAGATTTTCATAGAAAATTTGAAATTATTTGAGGTTTGGATAGAAAATAGGGATATAGTGGGTCTGACAAAAGAAGGTCACAGGTCGTATTCACCTATCGATTTCAAGGCCGCATTTGATACTGTGAATAGGGATGGGTTGGTATCGCTAAAAAATTCCCTCGCTTATGTAAGATGGCAATAGGGAAGGTTACTAAAATGTTTGACAGGGCGACGAACAAACTCACCTATGGGAATTTAAATGCTGCTAAACTGACTTTCACGGTGTAGTCGTCGTAATTCATTGGTTATTGCAATGAACTGCTGTGCTATGAGCTGTGAGACAACACGGTCATTTATAGGACAATATAGTGCACATTTGACCAAACTAGAATGACAGACTACCTTAGTAAAAACCAAAGTGGCATGTTTCGGCTTCTAACAATCTGCTGGTAATCATGCAGCAAGATTTGAACACTGACTGCCAAAGCTACAAAAAAGTGAACGAGGCAGAAACCCTAGACCACTTCAGCTTCAACTGACCGGTTCTCACCAGAAACAGTCATCATAGACCCTATCGCATCGTGGTCGCCGTGGCTCAGTGGTTAGTGCGTTGGACTGCTGTGCGAGCGGCGTGGGTTCAAGCACCAGCTATGTTCACCAAAACATTTTTTGCGGCATCACGTCTCGTCGGAGAATGGCAAGCCTCCGGAAGTATAGTTTGTCATCAAAGAGCTTCTCAATTCGCCGTTCGAAGTCGGCAATAAATTGTAAGTTCCTTCCATTCGGCGGCAAAATGTTGCACGTACAACATGAATGGTTGCGTTTGACAAACGAATTAAATGGTTGACACTCTTTATAGCACCTGTTCTTCATGTCCTTACTTCCAAAACACACTATACTCGCACCACATTTGGTCGGGGATAATGATTTCAGGTTCCATTATGATGGCTTTAGCGTCGAAAACCGCTTAAAAGTACGCAACTGAGCCAATAATTATCATGGTATGTCGTTGATCCTGCGGTCCGGTGCTGTGTGTAAATTGTTCGTGGCTGTACGCGACGGGATACATTACATCCACTTCATACCTGTCTGCTTGTAGTTTTCCCCATTTACAAGTGCTCATTAAAATGTTTTTCCACTGGGTTCGTCCTGATTTTCCTCTTTTTTTTTTCACTTTATCTCTGTTTTCATTTTCTTTCTTTTTTTTTTTTAATTTTTATTGGTTGGCGCACGCATCAGACCCTCATTTGTAAAGTAGCCCTGGTGTAGACAGGACATGCAGGTGAAAGAGGTAGCTTTGGGCGGTTTTTATTCGATTTAAATTGATCGTATCATGCATTATCAATAAATTTCTGTCGTGCATGACACATAACTTTCCCGATTGGAGGTACAGAGATTAAATAAAAGAATTAAAATAAAAAGCACTGCGATAGCGCTTTATTCATTTTATACCATTGAGCCAGATAAAGTAACAACAAAACAAAACGAGAAATAATGGGGAAAAAAAAAACATTTATGAAACATGAAATCGAGCATTTTAATTACGAGCACGAACACGCACACAGCGAAAGTGTTGAAAGTTTAATTCCGGGCTATTGTCGTCGGGCGGTAATGGGGGGGCAGCTGTTATGTGAATGCGTGTGGAGTCGTTGACACCTCGACTGTTTAGATTGCGGCGTAATTAGGTGCTAATCGTGATAAATGATGTGTTGACTGTTGGAAAGCTTTAAAAAGGCGACAGATGTCAAAAACAATGCCACGGGTGATAATTGAGATTTACGAAAGCTCTAATGGGAAATCAACGAAGTGATCATCTGAGGCATGCTGTGAGACTTTCAGTCAAGTGAGATCTGCTCTTTTTTTATATAAAGAACCTGCCCTTATGGCTGACACTGCGACCTAGCAAGATCTATTGCGTCTCTAGTCTATTAAGCCTAATAGGTCTACTACCTTCCTAATGGGGAGAATGTCATTAGTAGACGAGAACAGAATTCCCTATTAAAGATCCTTTTACGTAGCCAGTATAGCACCGGAAATTCACAGAGAATGTGCTCAGAGGTTTCTTCCTCTTCCAAACAGAACCGACACTCTGTATCTGAACAAAGGTTTAGTTTGTTGAGATAATATTTTAGACCACAATGGCTAGTAAGCTTCTTCATGTTGTACTTGTCATGCCCAATTAACACACAGAAGGGTTCCGATCCCAATAGGGCGGAAGTCGAATCGGCCTTAGCCAGCTGATCCGCAGTTTCGCTGCCTATAATGCCCTGGTGATCGGGCACCCAAATAAGCTTGACCTTGTTGTGTCTGGCAAGTGATTGTAGGCTATCGTAGCAGGACTTGACTGACATAGACTCCACGAAGTGGGATGTCAATGCCTTAAGCGCTGCCTGACTATCTTAATAGATATGTATTTCTGCGCCCCTTATACCTTTATCGAGGTTTATCCTTGCACAGATCTCAATAGCATGGATTTCTGCCTGGAGCATGCTGGGGCACAACCCCATTGTTTCCGAGACTTTAGTATTGCGTCCAAAGACGCCAGAACCTACTTTGGAAGTAATTTTTTTGACTCATCAGTAAACCATATCAAACATCCTGGGTCTGATACGGGTTTTCCATTAGACCAGTGGATACGGTCTAATATTTCTACCTCTGTGTAGATTCTCAAGCTTCATTGCCCTCGTTCGATAAAGTTCTTTTGGTCACCAACAGATCTGCTCTTAGGTGCGATTTTAACTGCGACTGCAATGGAGGCTAATATCTACATATGTACTTATGTATGCTTAAAAAAAGAACCTACAGAGGCTTCAGTCCACCCAGACATCGCATAGTAGGCATATCATTGTGAAGGAGAGATTCATTGCATCGAACCAACTACTACCATAATAAAACTTCTAATTTAGGTCGTATACGTTAAAGGCTTTAGCGCGAGTGTTGACCACAGGACAAAAATAGCAGTACGACAGTGGACGATTTCTCGAAACGATATCAACAACGGCGTCAAATACCGGGAACAGGAACAGAAGAATTAAGAGTCTTGGAGAAGAGATAATGGGCGCAGAAGCTCCTACGATGCATAATGCCACCAAGAAGTAAGTGTGAAAAGCATTTGGTATACTGGCAAGTGATGAAAAAATGCTCACCAGAATTTATTTATCGACCAAGGTATCTGGACGTCATCCTTGACCCCAAGCTTAACTAGAAACTTAACAGAGAACACAGGCTACGCAAAGTAAGTGCCCCTTTCTACCCCCTTAGCTAAACTTTTGGTAAAACGAAGGGAACTACAACCTATGATGGTCCTTTAGATGTACACCACCGTAGTTCGTCCTATTCTTGCCTAAGGATCGCAACATCACTCAATTATGTAGAGTTCCAAGAACAGGGGCAACTAGAAGGACCGGTTGTAGGTCAAGCCGACCGACTTTTAAATACCCTGCCTCTGGACCTTCATGCTAGATACGTCCTTTCCTGTACCGCAGTGAAATTCAGAGAACCTGGTCTTAGCCAGTTCCTGGATTTGTTGCAAAAGACTCTGTTCTGACTAAATGACATCTCAACTTAAATTCAAGGAAAATGTACAAATCCATCTCCTGAGAAGGGTTGACTCATTCCTCGTTCTTCTGTCAATTTCTTTTTCATCTCTGCAGCTTTTGCACTATGTAGTCGTTTTGATGAAGTTATGCATGAAGATAAATATGTAGCGCAGTACTCAGTAATGATGCCGAAAATGAGCCGTGCATCTTGCTCGCTAAGCTTGACCAGGGAAAGAGATTTGTTCTTGTTATAGATCGCCCATAAAGTCCAAGCCATAACGCAAGTGCCTAGCTGATCCCAGTGTAGATTGGCTGAACAGGTGACTCCCTCTTCAATATGCTTCTGGCAATCTTACGAGGGCCTATGAGATATGTAGCAACGATTAGTTACTCTCAAGTTTGTCGGCGCTTTCGTTGCCTGGGATGTCCATATGGCTCGGTATTCAAGAAAAGGTCACCATCTTAGCTCTGGATATTCCATTTAAAAGCCTTTTGCCCTCACAGCTGCTTGGATGTCGGCGTATACAGTGATTGTCCTACCGACAGTATAGTCTTGATTTTCGCAGGGTGAATAATGGACGTGATCTAGACTTGAAAGAAAGTGCAACCGATGCTCTTTCTAAACAAACAGTTTACTCATCCTCGGGTCTGCTCGCGTGCAAATGTTCAGTTGTAACTGTCAGGAGATCTTATAGTGAATATCCTTCAAATTTAAGCATTAGATTCGTGTTATTAGTATTTGTAGACCTGTTTGCAGTCTCCTATCGATATAGAGTAGATGCGTGACCAGAATCTCTGTCTCTCTTTGTGAGATTTTAAAGTCTTTAAGATTTTGAAACGTTAGCATTCAAAGATTTTGCCAACCATCCCATGGATTTAAATAAACTGTGAGTGAAAGTATAATTGTATGCGGGGATATGCTGTCAAAAATTCAGACACAGAGAGTGAAGAAGAGTCAAGGCAGAGATTTAAAAAAGCAGCTCATACTTAAACCCTCCTGTCCCAAGACCTTCTTATAGATCCCATCGCATTTCTTAGTCTAAAGATGGGACATTCAACGGATGGG
Organism: Matsumyia berberina; assembly: GCA_917880715.2. Lineage (NCBI taxonomy): Eukaryota > Metazoa > Arthropoda > Insecta > Diptera > Syrphidae > Matsumyia > Matsumyia berberina. The sequence goes on along the minus strand of OU862871.1, from coordinate 129,444,078 downwards.
TTTATACATTCTAACCATAGATTGGCGAATATAATAAGTCAGCTCGCACCCACATACTCATGCCCATCAATCTTAGATGCCATTGACATCAAAGCGGACATCCACGTTCCTGACCACAAAGTAACCCAAACAATTAAAACCATAACCAGGCATGTCAACATCCATGAAATTCAATCAAAGTGCATCAGACCGAACATCCCCCGAATTCTGATCGAATGCACAAATAATGTCAAGCCACACACACACACACCCCCCAACACGCCGTTGTAATCCTTTTGTTATAACACCTGCATTGTAAGTTTCCAAATTAACATTCCACAAGGATCGCCCCGACAACAACCCAATTAGTCTTCATCAACATAATCATCAGAAGCACCGTCAGTAGCAACAGTCAGGAGGGTCAGCCTCCATGTATCTCCATCTCGCACTCTGCTGGTTAACTCGTTAAATCCATTTAGACAAGCAACATAATTACCCTTCCTTCAGCGCCAGAGTTCTAACGAGAAGGCGCTAGTTACATTGCCAGCCATCGCGTTGCTCGCCCTGGGCAACCACTGCGCATTGTTGTGCTACTCTTCCTCGAAAAAGGTTAAAGCACCAGTCCCACGAGAGAGTATTTCAATTAACATTGCGTCCATAAAACAATTACGCGACCCAGGTCCGAGCGGTGTCCTAGTTATGCTGTGTGACTTCGAGGACACAACCAGAGCCGGAGTCTATCCGATTTCTGATGTTGTTTTGTTTTTGTTTTATTGTCGCTGGTGTCCAAGGCGACTCTTTGTTGCGAGGACTTCCCTCCTGAGGGACACCGGGGCACACAGAAGACGAGAGGATTGTTGTTTGGTTTTTGGTTTAGTACACTTAACAAGCAGCAGAGGGAGGATACAACGCAAAGTCTCCATTACACCAGGGATGTACAAATAGGGTATCCGGTATCCAGTATGACCCCGCACTTATGTTGCGAAATCTCAAAAATCTCCTCGCTCTCTCTCTTGAATTTCCCAAGTGCATTCATCCTTTGCCGTAAGGCGGAGTGTTGGTAACCTTCAAAGCTCGGGCCCTGAAATGGTATATAGCAGGACAAACAATCTATGGCAAGAACAAATCCCCACCGTAAATCTCCCATGGATTCCTTGCAGAAGTGGAGGAATTCCTAAAGTGCATTTCTAGACGTCGGTCGGCCGTCCCACTGAGTCTGCAAATACCCCCAGGATACGGATCGAATCATGGAAATTCGATTCATAATTCCGTTGTCGTTCCACTGTGCAGAGCTGAATGGAAGGGTCTATGCATAGATTTATGCTCCGATCTAGGTGAGCGTGTACAGATGTTTCTGTCGGAAACGATGATGGATTCGACTGAACCGTGCTGACTGTGATGGTGGCGGACAGTGAAAGGTAGGAAAATTGAAAATGCACTCCGGTGGAATGTGAGTTCGATGCGTTCGATGATGATTGGAGAGTGGACGGAAGGGATGCGTAATGGCATGGATGGCATCATATTAGATAAGCAAGAGGTATTCTAGTTGAAAGCGTTCTTCTGACGGAATTCTCACTCCCTCCCTTGGAGTGGAGGAATGTGTGGATTTGTTTGAAATTGGTAGATGGTCAAAGCACAAAAGGAATCCAGGTTGCACTGGGAATACAGATATTGTTGTGCAGAACTTACTATGCGGGATTTGTGTGTTGCTTCGATGGTAGGCTTCCTGAGTATGTATTTTAGGAGAAAAGGTCTGCCGTGCCGGGAGTTGAACAAAGAATCTTAATACCTCGGTGGAAATAATTTATGTTGCCTTCGTTAGTTCTACTTGATTTGATTTAAGCTCGGATATGCTTTACCATTCGATTGATACATTTACTTGACTTTGATACTTTTATACCCGTACTTGGAAGAGTAATCTATTTGAATAGGACCGGAATGGGAGTTTGAATTTAAAACAGTGACGCCATTGAATCTTTAAATAATTTATGGGCTTTTTGGGGAACTAAGAGTGAAATTTTGAGAGTAGTCGGCCAGGTTTTTAACTCCTTGCAGCTTACAAATAAGGGAGTGCTGCTGGAAATGGTTTTCCACCACTGGTAATATCCAGTGTCCAGAATGGTAGTAATAGGAACAGTGAACGCCATGAATCTAACTGTCTGTTCCTAAGCATATGTGCACTTTTACCCCGGAACAGCTCGTTGCGATTATGGCCACGATCTTATTTGAAATGCCTCAGTCTAAAGCATTAATCTCTGACGTCAGTCCATATCAAGGCCAAATTTGGCAGCTTCACTTTGAGAAGACACATCGACAGCAGGCCGCAGTCTTAAGAGACCGAAAGAACCTTCGCCAAACGGGTATTCTGACCCTTATGCCGCCAGCATCAAAGGTAATCAGAAACGCAATAACTGATTTGCAACCACCACGAAACCCCAGATTTGACATGAAAGGCCTTGTAGGTCGTAAAATTTGCATACGATACAGAAGTGACCATATTGTAGTTGGATGCAAAGAAAAGACTTCTTTAAACGAGCTGCTGCGTTTGCCACAACTTGTTTGGCTACAAACTTCAGAGATGGGCGGTCCGGGATGTTCTTAAGTGCAGCAGAGGGAGTCGATCTCAGTGTTAAGGCATGAGCTTTTCTAGAGTGCAGTACACCATACCATAATGAAGTATGGGTCTGACTATTGTGTTTGACTTCAAGGAATTTGGCTTCATTGGAGAGAGTTGGGTTAGATGAAAGGGGTGGCAGCTTGATGTTAGGCACCGCCTCACTCGGATCTTCAAGGATCCATTGTGTTCCCCGTTGTGGAAGCTGCATTCATGTACCTGTTGGGAAGAGATTTTATTGATCGTTTTAAGCCCCCCTAAGATAACCTGAATTCAGTATGAATTTTAGAATGGCCTTCGGTGGTATTGTTGAGAGTTGGCCTTGATCACTTAAAAAGTTAACGCCTAGGGTTTTCTCTCTAAGTCTGCTGAGGCTTGGGCAGTCGCAGAGAAACTGCGTGGTGTCTTTCTCCGCGTCTATATCACCACATCCTCTGCAAAGGTCGGTCTTGCTTAGACGCATACGCCAGTAGGTTGAGGCCTGTGATGATGCTGATCACTGGAGTTAAATGCGATCTGTTCAGCTTAATTATATCCTTTGTTTTTCTTTTATGGAGTTTTGGCCACATCTTTCTTGATATGTGGCCTGACGGAAGTGTGCTCCAACTCTCATCGGCAAGCTTCCAAAAGTCCAAGTGTATCTTTTGCTTTAGAACTTCTATATGCGTCAGAATCGTGTGATCGACCATTATTTGGTTCAGTTCCGATCCGTTTCTTGCCAGTTCATTGGCCTTTTCATTGCCATTGATACCTCGGTTTGATACCTAGACTCAACAGAGTGATACATTATGTCTAGTATTGTGAGTATTGTGATTTGACACGGCTTTGATGACGGCCTGGCTATCGATGAATACATATGTCGATATTTCTTTTCGTGGTTACTGAGGATAGTGAAACACACTGGTGTGGTTTTTTAGTTTAATGGATCGGGCAATGGCGGGTTTCTCCGGAGCCTACGCTTTCATTCATTTTTGAGCCATCGGTGAAAATGACCGGCGCCGCTTTTAATGACCCGTCCTTCGTCCCAACTTTCCCTTGCTGGAAAGAGAGTTTGAAAATTGAGTTTGAAGTCAGGGTATGGCATTATACGATCAGTTTTTTTTTTTAGCTTCGTCCATCTAGCGATACTGGTGTGACCGATTTGGCCCTTAGGGCACCGATTTGGCCACGTAGGGCACTTTTTGCTGCCAATTCTTTATTGTCTAGAGTAAGTCTTGTGTCGTAGAGTTTTGGATGATTGGTTGCAGGGATCATTTCCTGGAGAAGAGAACTAGCTCTGTTTTATGTGGGTTCACTTGAAGCCCATATCTTTCAGTCCATCTAGTGAGAATAGAGAGGACATTGTTTACCAGTTCGCGTGGATAAGACTACTTACTTTGGGTATCAATATTAGTTTCACTGTGGTTAAGGTCTTTATAAATTTGGTGTCACTATTGTGCTTTCTCTAATCGGAAAGTCGATTAATTGAATCATCTTTTAACCCCTATCACCTCCAACCAGGTACTTTGAGGTCTTTTCTACGCCCATTTCATCCACAGATATCCTTAAGTTTCTCACACTAGAAATGGCACACCGGCCTGCTCAAGTTTTATCAAAAAACGACCAATTTATGGTTTAAGAGTACACTGAGCCTGCCAACGCAGCTACCTTACACTACCTAACCCTTCTTCATACTGCGATCAATGGACCACGTAGTATTTAGATCCATGCATCGATGTTGAGAAAACTCTGTCCCATCTACCTTTATCAGCGTGATTGCACGTCTGCTGTCATTTATATAAATTTGTTACCTTTGGGTTGGTTGCTGTCGTCATTTTAGCTGTCTTTGCGCTTCTTTTGCACAAAGTTCCATGTTGGTGCACCATCGTCATGTCCGAGCGCTGTGGAGGAAGTAACTTCTCTTTACATGGTCTTGTATGGTATGATATAGGAGGGTGAGAGGGAGGCTCTTCACTTAGGCCTCGTTGCGTTCCCCTCTTTTAGCTGGAACAGTAGGGATAGGTTTGGTTTGAGACATATGTTGGGAGGGATCTAGGGAAGGTGGAAACAATTATGGAGTTGACACTAAAACACTGGCGAATCTTCCTGTTTCTTTGGTGAAGGCTACGATCCCCTCGATTCCTTTGCCTTTGGCATGCTTCAGGTCTGGTATCCACATGGACCCCAGAATCTTTTGCCGCATTCTTGCTAGGGCTGGACATTGGCATTGAAAGTGGTCGAGATCTTCTTTTTCTTAGTAATTTCCCTTACAAGGGAAGGTTCTACTCATAATAAGTTACTTCTTCTTGAATCATTCAGTATTAGGCGCATTGAATTGCAGACCAAGTCAGATCCTTTACATAATATTATCAAGGAAGCATCCTATTCGTTCTTCAAATTTAAACTTAAGCATAGCCATGCTGTTCATAAATCATTTGATCTTCTTTCCATTTACAGGGCTACGTTCCGGATGTAGGGAATACTATCTCTTCCTGTTTTGTTCAGGGAGTTGTTTTATTTTAAAAACCATAAATTGAGAGTAAGGTAATATGCAAATACTTCCCGGTCTAGACATTGTTCATTCAAACAATTCCAGCCGCCACGCTAAGAGGGTATGTTGTTCCTTCCCTGATTCCAAAACTCAGTGATTAGAGTTCTCAGACATCCTTGTCCACTTAATTTGCCTTCAATTTGCATTATTTTCCACAACTTCATTCGGATAATTGATTGCGTTTCCACCCTCACTCGGCCGACTTCACCGTCCAGCCGTAAACGTAATCTTCAACCAATCAACTTCCTTCTCCGGTCTGCAAAAGAATTCCCATTCCACCCTTGGGTCTTCATGCAGATGGCAGGAGGGAGAAAAAAAATCGTGTGTAAATATTTAAATTGAAGTCATCTCCCGCACCTGGTAAACAAATCGAATACCTTGCGGCAGCAGAAGCACCTGTTCCTAATTCAGTCATAAAATCCCCGAACGAAACTTCAATTCAATTAAAACTTTCGCCCAAAGAACAATAAACTCCGAACTTGGCCCGAGATGAGTTGCGACGTCTTAGACGATATTCCATCCCCGCTAATCCTGTGCTCCAGTTTACCCAAACCACTCCCCGAAAGCTTTGTTTATCCGAAAAGAATATTTGGTTTTTCACCAAAAAAAAAAAAAGTATTATTGGGCCGCCCCATGCCCACTCGACAAATGCAAATCGGGAATTTGGCAATTTTCCTTTGTGTTCCCCCTGAACTTAATGTATGCATTCAGAGTCCCGGATTCAGTGGTGTTCAGGCATTCAAATCACTCGGCGGAGAGTACTTCCTGTGGTGCGGCGGCTAAGTAGCTGTGAAACTACTTGAATATGCATTTTCTCTTCGATGCACATTTCGGAGCGCCCTCTACTTATGCGTCATCAGCATAAAATTTTTGGCCAGACCCGGGGGTAAGGGCTGGGGGGCAATCAACAATGATAATGCCGTCATGTGCACTTTGAAGAGCCGGAAATCAATTTACGGCAAATGTCATCGAGGGGGAGGGGGCCGACAGTAGCAGCAGGGGCTGGAGTGAAGATTGAGAGGCAGCAAGTGACCGCAGTACAAACTGGAAAATCCTTGCAGTAAATTGCCATGATTAAGGGCTCGTGTCGCAATGGGGTGGCATCATCGAATGCAGGGAGAGCTGATGGCTGCGGTGGTGCAGGCATTCACGAGTGGAAGTGAATGGTCAGCAGCAGGGTTCAGTGGCCGACAGACTGCAGCACCAACAACAACAACAGGAAATCAATTTGCAATTTTGTCCACCCAGATGCTCAAGATTCCAGTGGGAATTATCCGCCTTTGTCAGCGGACTACTAAGACTGAACTGCCAGGATTTTGACGATGACATGACGCTGTGGTGACTGTTGATTGTTTGGTCGGAGAATTTGCAGTTGATATTCATGTCAAGTGGTTGAAGTTGGGAACATTGAAGCGATGATCATTTGCATGTGTCGACTGAGGGATAGAAAGGATTTTCAGCAAAGCAATGCAGTCTGGCATGGTAAGAATCCTTCGATTGTAATGAATGAAATTGAGACCAGAGTACCGAAGAATTAAGTTCGTAGAGATGGATCAGTAGGAGGCAGTGTCCAGCTATTACGTTGAAAATGAGAGAATTCCGGACGAAGCATTCAGATTTTTTCTGTTTTCAGCTCATCAAGTCGATCTATGTATCTATCTGTAGAAGTTTTGGGCTCTCAAAACATTTAATGTTCCAGCTTTGCTGCTAGACAAGTGTAACATCATAGGCTTTGAGCAAAGTGGTGCATGGTCATCATTTAATGAAAAAAATGACAGCATGCATACCCGGTCATGGTGCTGACAAAAGTTACTTACTTAGCGGGCTTTCCACCCGTGGAGGCCATCTGGCTGGAACATGGCAGACTTCTATCCTCTTTGATACCAGGTACTCTGTTTTTAGTTCCCCAAACCAAGTACATACTCAGGCATCCGCGATAGCTTGGTCTTTAAAACGGTGGTTCGGTCTTCCTTGCCCTATCGAATATAGGGGCTTTGATTCGAGGATCTTCTTGTCTGGAGCATTATCGTCCATTCGGTCGATGTGACCGAGTCAGTGTCGTCAACGAGTTTTGGCTTTTCGGACAGCATCCCCATCTTGGTTCAGCTCATAGAGTTCACGGTTGTATCTTCAACTCCATCTTCAACTCCGCCCTTCTCATATATGGAACCAAATATCTCGTTGTTGGTCATTGCCTTGTTGAACTCAAGGCGATGCATGCTATCACATGCAGCTTTAAAGTCGATGAAAAGGTGATGAGTTGCTACTTGAAATTCGTTGGTCTTCTTAAGGATTTGACTAAGTGTCAATATTTGACCTACTGTCGATCTGCCGGGGCGGCAGGCAAACTAGTACTTACGTGCCGATTAGTTTGTTACAGAAGAAATTCAGAAGTTCGCACAAAACGTTAGCAGGGATATGCCTGTATAGTTCGTGCAAGACAAAGGATCGCCTTTTATGTAGGTGAGGAATATGGAGCTGCTATTCCAGTCACCGGGCATATTTTCGTCCAGCCAAACTGTTGATTTGGTGCGTGCACACTACCTTAGCTGATAAATCATCAGAGCCGGTGGTCTTGTAGTTCTTCAGCTTTTTCTTCAACGCTACGGGCAGCTGCCAGTTGTCTAACCTTTGTATAGAACTGTCTTGAGAGCTGGTAGACTGTGTATGCGCTCATCATCCTACTACGGACTCTTCTTGGCTGATAACTTATGGTGGCCTCGGTTACCTCTTAGATAATGTCGCGATACTGGGCCCACAGCTTGCTGAAGTTTGTGGGTGGTGAAGAATATCTCACTCATGCGCTCTTTTTACACTCTGGATACACCAGTTATGCTGGGTGAATCGCAGTTTGTTTTCGTGACAGAAGTTAAGATTGCATACAAAAAGTAGTCCGGGATGAGCCTAGCTTCTCGCAGCTATTCAATGGAAGAGACCTACAATTTGTTGCCAACTTCGATCAGTGAACTGAGAAGATTCTTTATGACAAATTATACTTTCGGGCGGCTGTCATTCCCCGTTGAGAGGTGGTGTCTCAAAAAAGTTTGGTGGTTATTGCTGGAGCTCAATCCTAACGAACACTTTAGAGAAAAAAATGTTTAGACACCTACTTAGCATAAGACGGGATGATCAGAGCTATGAAACTCCCTTGCACTTTAATTATATTTTCCAAGGAAGACACCTACGGCAATGATATTTCCCGCTTTGGTGAAGGCCGCTTAGGACGTGCTTAAACCCCTCACTTTGAAATTCAACATCATATCTGAAAATAACCTGAAATTCGATCCACCGCTAGTGCTGGGTCTTTCCGCCAAACGCTCCACTTGCTCAGCGGGATATGCCATAAAAGTTCATCATCGCTCGGCATTGAAATTTTATTACATCCGCTTCGCGAACTTCCTTGAAATTGCCTCGGGAAAACTCGAACGTAATTAATGGAAATTTGTAAAACTCCTTTAAATTCAATTTTTCATAAGCATGTTAAATACAAACACAAGTGGTGCGGCGTACGTTGCCGGGACAGATCCGCTGCTAGGGCACCACGTATCCGAAGCAACCGACAGACTGGCAAAGCCAGGTGGCACAGCAAAACCAACTTAAAGGAACACACCCCGGCAAGGCGATTGTACAAATTCGTAACGATTCACATCGAACGCACATGCCGTGTCTCCCCCCCAGCCCCTCCCTTAAACAAATCCGTGCCGTCAAACTTTCTTACTTTCACTAAACATCAAATGCGAAAGTACACCTACAAGTTGCCTAAAAAGTATTTAAACGCTCCCCGAGCTCTTCTCCATATCCTGCCGACAGAGAGAAAAAAAAAGAAGGAAATTCTCTGTTTACATGGATGCAGGTAATCTTATCCCAATTCAGGCAGGATTTTCGTAGCCCCGTTGCTGTTGGCATTATCCTGTTTGGTTGCGGAATCACTTTGCGAAAAACTTAATTCGAAAATAAAATGCTTCCCACAGTGACGAAATGGGGTGGTGTTGTTCTGAGTGCAGGAGGTGATGGTGGTATTGCATCCAAGAGAGAGAGAGAGAAAGGAGACACAGTAAAGGAGCAAAGTTTTTAGCCAAACAGGTGGTAGTGATTGGTCCGGATGGAAATTGATACCGTGGAAAACATGTCCCACTCAAAGGATCTTTCCCGACGAATCTCTGTGTGTGTGAGTGAATGTGGATTTGAATGCGGGGGTTTGGAATGTTGTTTTCGGACTGAAATCGAAATCGCTTAACGACCATTGGTGGAAATATATTTGTTTTTCCCTTTTTTGCATTCCATTTGTTGTTATCTTTTTAGTATTTTTTGAAACGATGTTTTTTTCCATACAACAATATTTCACATTTAAATTTGAAGTGAGTGGAGGGTCATTTGCGTATTTTTATTTTCGGTTAAACGTAACTGAGTGTGGGTGTATCCTTGAAGAGGATAATGCTGGTTTGATTGCGCAGTTATGGTGATATGTGAATTGATTTTCATATTCTGTTCTGTTGAGGGGAATGTATTGGTTTTGAAAATACTTTTCGACGACCTTGGAAATATTGTAAAATTTGTGTGTCAGAGAGTTGAGTTGCTTAAAATCTTATGCTAAAGATGCTGGTTATGCTCTTTTTAATTTATGAAAAAACTTGGCTATCGAACACAGGCCTCTGTCCCAAAAAAAAGAGGATAATCTTGCAAAAGATTTAGAATTTACTCCCCTCAGGCTCCAAACAACCAGTAAAGTGACGGGTTCAGTGAAAATCTTTAGAAACCCGTAACGATAAGTACTCTCGATGGAAGGTAAAAGAATCAATGTATATAACACCCATGCTCATGTATATGTGAGTTAACTCGATCGTGTTCAGCGGCAAGCTGATCGATGATCAGTCAATTTGCAGTCGAATTCCCTATCTAGAACAACGTTAGAATATTGGAATGTTCGGATGAAATAACCGAGCTTCCTAGGTGGGCTGCCAGTTCGCCGAGTTGAATGCGTTTTTGATGTCCAACTTGATTACGGCACAACACCACTTCCACCAGCGAAAACCATACTGGTACTCCGCCGGCCCTCCCGTATTTTCAATGGCTGCTTCCAAGTTCTTAGGATCGTAGGTAATTATCCTGAGAACCCAATTAGAGCAAAGGCCGCGCCGTTTTGTTACCATGAAACTCGTTTAAATCTATTTGAGTGTGGGTGTTGATTGGTTGTGTTGGGATGATGTGGCTAAATCCAGCCGGTAGAGTTCAGATACAGGATCAGTTCTTCAATCCCTTTTTCAGCTATCTCGCCAAGGTCCACGAAGAAGGGTTTGCCCAGAACACGCTGACTGGTCCTCGCCAGGGCCGGAGACCTAAAGAGGAAGTGAAGTAGAGACTCTTACTCATTAATGTCCTTGCAACTTCTGCAGACATTGTTGTGAGGAATACCAAGTTTGACCGCATGGTCTCCAACTGGCCAGTGGCCTGTGATAATGGCTAAAATTCTGGCAATATATGGTCTTGATTTGCCAAGTAGCTCTCTTGACTTAGTTTTGTTGCAATTAGGCCATGTCTTTCTTGAAATGGCCGTTCCATCTATGATTGGTAAGTTGGAGGAAGTGAAGATGTATGTAGCCCTTAACAGTGTCCAGCGGAATATGAACGCTTTCCGCTGGAGAACTGTTAAGGGTCGATCCTCTCCTAGCCAGCTCGTCGGGACGCTCATTGTCCTCATGATTGCTATGACCTGTGATCCAGATGAGTGTAATTATGGAGTGTGTACTTAGTTGATTGATTTCACGCGGCATTGCTCTACCAGTTTTGAGGATATGGTAATCGCATCAAGGGCTTTGATAGCGGCTTGATTATCCAAGAAAATATGCGATATTTTGGTTTTATGTTTGGAGATTATACAGCAAGTGGCAGGCTTGTCGAATCGGGAGAAGCTTCGCTCGAAAAACACTAGCAGAGTCTGGGAATGGAAAACACTTTGATATATTCAGTTGGTCAGAAAAGATACTTGCGCCGACTTCGTAATCTATCTTCGACCCGTCCGTAAATATACCAATATTATAGTCATTGATAAAGATTCCATTCTTCCATTCCTTTCTGGAAGAAAATTTAGCAAGGAACAATTTCCTAAAGTTGAGGGCAGGTGTCTTGTAATCAGTCGAAGACTCGACCAAATTTCATGGAGTTATTTCTAGGATCTTGTAGTGACCGTATGGCTTCACGGTCCAGCACCTAGATTCTCTGAGTCGGACCGTGCTGCAGGTGATGTTAATTTCAAGCGGGATCAGGGGCAGATTCACACTAAGAGCATCAGCAGGACAGAATCACAATGCTCCTGTAACACATATGTACACACGTCGATCTTTGAACTTATCGATATTGTATTTCTTACTCAGGGCAGGCCACCAGACGATGACGGCATAAGTGAGAATTGGATGCATAATGGCAGTGTACATCCACAGGGTCATCTTTGGCTTGAGTCCCCATTTTTTGCCAAAAGTTTTATTGCAGGCATAGATCGCTACGCTTGCTTTCTTTAACCGCTATTCTATATTAAGCTTCCAACTCAATTTTGGGTCTAGTATTGTCCCTTGCTATTTTGCACTAGAACTTAGTGACCATTTAGTTTCGGGTGGGGAAATACCGGTACCTTGGTTTTAGTGGTAAATAGCATCGTTTCGGTCTTATCCGGATTTTCTGCAAGGTCACTCGTGGCCCATGAGTTTACCTTATCCAACTTCTTAATGATTATATGCTTCAAAGTGGGCGAAAAGACAAGTTCCTCCTTCTTCCATCATTCTCAGAACACTCCTTTAGTTAGCTTTGAGCTATAAATATTCGCAAACATGTTGCTCTATCGGCTGGACGTGCGACCCTGTGTACGCTTTCCATCTAAAAACATATATCGGCAGTTTCGTTCGACCAACTCATCTGCTTTATCTTCTTTAATTTCAGGTAAATGGCACTTGGAACATTTTTTTCTACATGTTTGAAGATTTAAATAAATAACGGGATATTTTTGTTTGGATTCGTTGTCAGTTTTTGCGCATTTTTCGAATGCGAACAAATGAAAATTTCAAAAGACCACTTGTTCGCAGATTGCTCTGGGAAATGTTTATTGAAAACGACATATGGTTTCGGTTGGTATTAAACTATTGTCGACGTTTTAAATATTGGAGGCGACATGCCTGACAAATTTGTTAGTCCTACAAGTGTAGGGAATTTTCAAAAAGGAAAGTAAAAGCGATTAGGTTCACTTTTATCCCACTCATTGACTTCTTGAAAACATCAAATGAACTCCAGCACGGATCCTTTCAATCGGCATCAGCAAATAAACCTCGTTATAACCGAAAACCAATTTAATTCCTATTCGACAATCTAGAGACAAATTCGAAATTTCAATTTCTATTTGAGAAGGATCAAATTAATTCAGTTAAACACACACACATACTCAGCAACTGCCTACGAGAAGGACAATTCCAGAAATAAAATCCCCACACCTGAGCACCTCCCTTGGTGATTGTTTTCCTTTCATGAATCCACCCCCGCCCCCCTCGTATTGTTTGTCCCATAGTTTTGATATATTTTATTATTTTTTAAGTTAATTTCGTCGGTGAGAATTCCATCTCTACAAGGCAATTACGTGAATCAACAGTTTCGGGCAAAAAAATAGGCCAATAATCGGGTTTGGGGATTCATTCCAAATTCAATTCAGTTGGGGCGAGGCTTTCATTTATGAAAGGAAAGCGAATTATAAGTGCGTTTCATTGTTTTTCTTATTTTTTTTTTTTTTTTTTGTGTGTCCTTCTTATTGTTTTCGACTTAATTTTTGTGGGGAATGAAAGAATAAATTGGACTTGGAAATTGAATTCCAATTTTGTGCTTTGTGTTTGGATGTGTGTGCGAGGCGGTGAGAGAACCAATTCATAACTTTTGAAACGAAGTCGGATACAATGGGAAAAGTTTTCTGGTCACCTGAGTGAAGTTTTGTTTTGAATTTTTGATAGAAGCTGAAAGGAAACAAAGATGAAAACAAAATTTACATATTCACTTCCTTTAGATTGATTTGAATATATAAGGACTGTAATATAAGTGTGACTGTTTCAGAATATTTTAATATCAATTGGAATCGCAACGATGAGCGTGCGTCAAATCTAACTACACCTGACCACATATTCAGACCTGTTCAAGCACATCTGTATTTGTATGAACTTCAAAGGATATAACTCAATGAATCATGAATCACGTTTTAGGGAAATTCACCCCCAGACTAAGCGAAAGACACAATCACGCGCTGTTATTGGTGAACGACTGTGCCAAAAAGCGAGGTCGAAGCGAAGATTGATCCCACCTTTCAAGAATCCATGTATGGACGGACTCGATCTGACACTTAAGAGGATTGCAAAATACCTCTGCATAATCCTAGACTCAAAATAGAGCTGGAAAGCCAATACCTATCGAGGACTGCATGCAAAAAGATGTTCGGAAACACATGGGGCTTTAAGCCGAAAATAAAAGGATCGATAAGATCAACACCCACAGCGGCACTTCAAACAATGCTGAGCCCCAGTAGACATTCATTGTAGTAAAAGAGCGGCAAAAACAGTACTTATGAGGGAAGTAGGTCTATAGAAAACTAACACCTATAGTCACGCCTCTGTTCTAACCCGATCGAGTACCACGAAGGAAAACATAGATATCGACTACAACATTCAAACCTCAGACTTCGGTAGGAAGAATAGAGGACTGGGATGAGGATATAGTTTGCACTGAAGAAGAGTAAGCTTTCTACACCGACGAATGGTGACGGTATCTTCTGTAAATTCAGAGGGGTGAACTAATCCTCTAAAATCGGAGACGGATGCAGCGTTTTTCAACCCGGGATAACTGCTATTCTACAGGCCGCGAAGCTAATTAAAAACGACAACATTGTCAGAGAAACTATCACTATCTATGTTGACACCCAGGCGGATACCAAGTCTCTGCAGTCACCATCGACAAAATCGAAGCTTGTAAAGGTCTGCAGACAAATTCCTAACGATGTATCAACGACCATTAAGGCGACTCTATGCTAGGTATCGGACACAGGGATAAATCAGGTAATGAAATGGCGGACGAAATTGCCAGAAAGGGAACTGGCATATACATACACCCTTCCGGTCACCCATTAGCACTCTTTACATGGAAATAGATGACGAAACCATGATCAGTCATGTCACATGGACATGGACACATGCGCAATAGCCAGATAACTATGGCCAGTCTTCGATAAGAATAATTCTAAAAATCTCGTACAACTTAGGCGAAGGGAAATATGAATCGTTCCCGCTATCCTTACAGGACACTGCGAGATAGGAATCCATGCGAAGCGTCATGGTTACCCTACAATGACTACTGCAGAAGCTGCAGGGATGAAGGGGAAATAGAATCCATCCAGCACCTGCTGTGCGAACGTCCCTGCGTGCTTGGTAGTAGCTTCTTCCATGGGCTGAAGGACCTGCATATCGTTGATTTTAGGAAACTTCTGAAATGTCTATGCTTTTTTTGGGGGTTACCAGATATGCCAACCCTACCTCTTGGTTTGACTCCCATGAGCATACCTTTTATGGGTACAATGAACGCGCTTGGGGTCTAAATAAGTCTTAAGGACACCCACAAAATCAACCAACCAATTATCATAATCATGATCGGCTTTAATGCGTTCCAGAAGTTTTACCAAAATTTCCTTAGAAAATGATAATGCTGGAGATCAACAAAGCTGATGTCGACTCAATTGCAAAGGCATAGCACTGGCAGTAGAGTGTCATGGTTTGAAGAGTTGATTGAGCTGATAGGATTGAGCTAAAGAATTCTTTTTTGTGAATTATAGCAATGACAAACACCACACATGCTTCCAGCTAGTCTGGACACTACCCTCGGATGGCATTGAAACCTAATAATACCTGAGTTTCGAACCACTGCGCCCCGCTCGCGTTAAGACAAAACTTAAGACAAAACAAGCGTGCAATTTATTTTTTTATATTTTGATAGCTTTAGATCAAGAAAGTTCATTATCTAAGAAATCTTTACACAGATTTTGAAAAAGATCTTAGAATTCCAGATCGATATTTATCATCTGCAACAAACTGCGGTAAAAATAGAAAAAAAACTCTTGCTGTTCCTTGTTTCTTTGTATTAAAGCCCTTCCTCGAAGAACTAAAGTGATCCTATACGTATACAAGACCTTTATTATTTCAGTCCTGTATATCACTGAAGCCTGGAAATTATTACAGGCGGAGGATGGAGAGTGGAGGGAATATATGACGATCAACTTTACAGCGATATCGAATCAATCAAGTCATTGTAGAGCGACTGTAGAGGCATGGAAATCAAAATAAGATGTCTACTTGTCACGAGTCACAAGCCACTTCTATTTTTGTCCTCGCAAGGGCACCAGTGGTCGCCGTGGGTCGGTGGTTAGTGCGTTGGACTGCTGACCGAGCGGCGTGGGTTCAAGCCCCAGCCAGGAACACCGAACATTTTTCGCGGCACCACCTCTCGTCGGGGAATGACAAGCCTCCGAGAGTATAATCTGTCATGATAGAGCTTCTCACTTCGCCGTTCGCAGTCGGCAATAAATTGTAGGTCCCTTCCATTCATGCGAACAATACAATCCCGCACAACATGAATGTTTGCGAGAAGCTAGGCCTTGGCTCATCCCGAGCTGTCGCGCCAGCTATTTATTTATTTTAAGAGCACCAGTGACAGCTTGTTGAGCTCCTCTGCCTTTAGTAGTGGCTTGACAGATTCGTTCGGGTGTGATGTTAAAAGTAAAATGATGGCGCCTCACCTTGTTGAAATCCGTTTTTAACATCAAACTCCTTCTCGATCTTGATGGAGCAGCGACAGACTACAAGAATTTTTTTTTTCTTTCTAATATATTTCGGTGGGGGTTTGCTACTCTGACACGTTCTTTTTACCTTTGATATAACTTCCATACATTGTTCCTGGAGCTCTTCCTCCTTGTTTTAGAAAATCCTATGATCTTCCTGTGTGTTTTGTTCTATGCTTCGGCATTACCGGCACTCCTCGTTCCTAAGAACTTTACGATTCTGTGCGCTGTAAATTTAGTCGAAATATGTTGTCATAACTCGCTGTTGCCTTTCAACGCTTTATAAGCTGAGTTGACATTGTTAACAAGGAGATGAAAAAAGGTCATTCATTTTCATTGGACATTCATTTTCATTTGATCTCGTAAACACTAAAACCTATTTAGCTGCTTTTATTACCTTAAGAGTTTTTTGACTTAGAAGCTCTGATACACGCCCTCCTCAAATCAAATAATGGTTGGCTAGCCCTATTGTTTTTCCAGATGATGCAGGTAACCTTGATGTACCTTTATGTAATTATAATGAATTGACCTACTTACATCTATCCGTCACCTTTCATGTTTTCTCCAAACAAATTTATTGCCTTCCCAACAATTGCCCGCACACGTTGAAAAACCACAATTTCCTCCTTCCCCAATCTCACATCCTGGTAGAATCATAAAATATTCATATTTCATTATTTAGACAGCTAAGCTCTGAAAGCTTTTTGCAATTGTTGCTGCATCATCCTCCGTCCACCCGGAGAATGACCGCAAGTTCCGCAAATATTCTAACAAATGGGAGCCAACCAAAACCACCAGCACCGCAAACATCTTCTCTCATGTGTACACCGCAAAAGGACGCTTTGACTGTCGCGTTAGTGGAATCGATAATGCAATTAATCATAAATGTTCGAGACTTTCTCGCCGCGCTATAAGGATATTCAATTAAAAGTTATTTGTGGGAAAAAATGATATCAAAGGACGACCACAAAGAGCGTGGCAAAAAATAAAGTTCTGATAAGGATAAAACTAAAAAAAAAAGAAAAGAAAAGAAAAGAAGTCTGAGGGGTTCGTCATTCTTCGCTCATGGGAATTCCTCTTGGGCTCTCGCGTATGACATGCTATTCCATTATAGCCAGCTAAGTCGTCGTCCTTTGTGCTTTACGCAATGAACCTTCTCTTGGTAAAGGTCAGTCCAAGCAACGCGCACGATGTAGCACGATGTGGTATCGTTGACTATGGCGAGATGCCCAGTGCGACCAAACGACACCCACACACAAATTGGGTTGAATGCCGTTTGTTGTTTGGGGTTACTTGTCGCTCTCTCTTCGTTCATTGTCAGGGACGCATTATGTCGCCGAGAGAATAAATCCAATAATACTGCATTGGAAGAGAGGAGAGGCACATTGAGAGTTTGGTTGAGAGAGCTGCATTCCTGCTGGATCTGTAGAGAACCGATAGAAACTTTGACAACTTTGAGAGCGGATACATGTTGGGTTGGGGTTGGGAATACTGAGGGAATTTTTTCGAGGACTTTGTGAAATTCTAGGATACAAAGGTCTAGGTGGGTGGTGCCTGATGTACGTCTGATTAAAATATGCAAATTCAATGTGTAATATATTCTCTGGACGGGGAACCAACAAGATACCATCGAGTTAAATGACTCAATCTGAATCGTGGCTTTTGTATTCATAAGAGATTTTACTTGCGATGCAAACTTGAGTTGATTTGCATTTGAAATGAAAGCTGCGGAAGTGCATCGAGTAAGTAGACCTAGCCTCACCCAACTTGGCTGGCAAAACTGAACTAGGGGCATCTAGCCAATAATCGAGCTGGCTGGAGGTGCTTGTTGTCTGAGCCCTTGGTCCACCCTAGACTGTAGCGCCATAAGTGAAGCGAAGAAAATAGTACAAACATAGCCAACAACACGTATTATATTTTATCGGGCTCCAATGGGATGACCCCTTGTCCCTGAATGCAACTTTGAACTGTTGTTGTGCGATGTGAATTAAAAAGAAGAATATAATTTTCGATGTTGCGGTTTGAGAAGCTCAGATGTAAGATGTTAGTAGTTTTTCTGAATGCACCAAGCATGGGGGTCTGATCGATACCAGAGGGCAAGAGGGCAGAGGTAAGAAATACAATATCTGGTTTCGACTGGCTATTGAAATCGCAACACGTTCAAAACCAGTAAACATATGTATTACCTACTACGCCATGATCACTAGAACTCCAAAGCCACGTTTTGTCCACTTCCATGTGAATGTCCAATCGGTAAAAACAGTGATACGGTCCTTAAAGTCATTGAAAATCTTTTGTTAGTTCGTTCTTCAGAGTTATCTGAATGGGACTTTCCACAAACACAGCCTGCTGTTAAGGTTTAGATGACTCTTTTTAATATTTTTCCAAGTCGCTACTTCGTTCCATGACCTCAACCTTAGAAGACTGACCTTCATTGCTCCAAGATGGCTTAGATATTGGAAGAAACCTTGTGGTCGACTTCTGACTATTTACTAGATTGAATTTTCGACTCTTCGAGTTCCGAAAATGAGAGATACGAGTACAAAATTTAAAGGACGACTGGATTAGGTTAGGCAATAATAAGTGGATGCCCCCGCTACTATACACATAGAACAAGTGTGGGCCCATTATGATACCACGTAGAGTACAGAATAAATTAGCACCAGGACCATTGCATTACGATAATCTGCCATGAAAGAGCTTCTCAATTCGCGGTTCGGAGTCAATAATTAGTTGTAGGTCCCTTCTATTCGTGCGAAAAATATAACACGCACAATGGTTGCGAGAAGCTAGGCTTTGGCTCATCCCGGGCTGTCGCTCTAGCTATTTATTTATTTATTTATTTATTGGTCTCGACCTTTTACTGCTCCAAGCAGGCGCTCTTCATTTTGCGAATTTCGAGCCTGGCTAGGTCGCTGAGATCTTCATAGAAGTATTCTTCGAGAGTTTTCTTCTTAGTCTTGATTCCGCAGAGCAGGTACACAGAAGGTGGATTGTTGTTCTTTTCTCCTTCTCATCTTTACAGTTTCTGCAGCAATGGTTGGAGAGGGCACCGATTCTTGTAGCAATGCTTCGTAAGGGCTTTTATTCCACTTGCTGTTTGCCAATCTTTTGGCTTCAGTATCAAGACGACCATCAGTCCATTCTTCAGGCGAAGACGGTTCCTTCCTTTTTTCAAAAAAGTATGAGTTGTCAGTTCCTTTGAAATTCCTTGTAATTACCATTTGAGAGGGGTTCTTGTAAATAACACCGAGTTGCAAGCTTTCGGTCTAAAGACAGCTTTGACCCGCATCCAGCAACCTAAGGGGTAGCCAGAGATTAGACAGCTTATAAAGACTGAGTGAAGAAATTGACTCAGAGTATTGAAGCCCTCCAGCACCTTCATTGACAAGATTCTATCGAGTCCAGTTGAATTATATTAATCATAGTTGTGCACTGCCCAATTTAAATTTCGAGGAGTGACAAGGCGCCGATTGTTCGACTTTTCTGTAGCCTTCTGCAGAGTATCTTGACTGTTTCATTACCGGGAAAATGGGTGCCTAATGTCCATGAGAAGTTAAACTGTCCGTCGCTGATCATGATCCAGTTTTTTTTTATTTTTCAAAATGTCGCAACAGGGTAGGAATATCAATTAGAGTCTGACCTGGAATTCTCACATTAAATATGTACTACGTGTCATAGCGTTTTACTACAGCCTTGTAGGTCTGTTCAGGCTTCTAAAACTAAACTTAGGCCTTAGTAAAAAAAAAACATCTAAGGCCCCTCAAAAAGACTCCTGCGAATAAACTTGAGAAGTTTCAAGGAATTGCGTTGTTTTTTGCCCACTGAGATTTATAAGGTTTATTATTGTGGCCCATATGGTTTAACCAGAGGTTATATTGAGGCTTTTGATAAACCTCAGTATAGCCTTACCTTCGATTTTCCGAATTTCCGCTGGGTTGACTGTGGCTGGCGTCAAGTGCAGTAATCTTTTCCTTGCAGCTCTTGGGCATATGCACAGAATACATTCAGCGGTCTCTTTCTGTTCTCCACGTACTTGCCAGGAGCTACTTTGAAAGGCGTGTTAAAAGTGCAATAATCACAGCCAGGAATCCAGACAAAAAAAAAACCGATTTACTTAGCGTCCAAGGAGAGTACCTCAAAAAGTTCATTAACGTTTTGAAATATCTTTGTCCTTCAAAGCGACGCCTTTCATTGATTATCTGTGTGAGTTGGGTAAAAGTATAAGAAAAGTCCATTTAAGTTCGGAGACTTAAACCCAAAGACCGTAGCTGAAAACTCTTGAGTTAATTTTTTTTAATCAATTCGAGCATTTCCACGAAACCAAAACCACATCTCCCTAGACAAAACAACTTATTTTTTAATTGAATTATGGTAAAATTTCCAGACTAGGACTTCCAAGGCCAATTGGCTACTGAGGCGCGTCTATTAACTTAATTCCGTCCCCCAATTACCGAATTTATTTCAAGAACACCCATCGTCACTCCAAAGTCTATCACAAGTACTCGTTCTACCCCTCACTGTTGCAACTTTGTTGCAAATTGTATGCGCCCATACATTTATTTTTCTCGCCACTCACGTCACTTGGAGAGCTAGAGAGCGAGAGCACGTGACAAAATATCAAAACAAACCGAGAGTGCCGAGCATCAGAGCATCTCCACTCCAGCATCCACAACTGCATCTACCCTCAAAATGTACGTTCCACAACACAAGAGCTCCCCACATAGAGAAAGCATCTCCCATCTCCAATTGAGAGAAAATTTCCCTCAAAAATTTCCCCCGTCAGAATAGCACATCTAAATACAGCATCTCTGCCTCCTTGTGTTGTGTGGCAGAAGATGAAACTGATTCTGGAATTCAGTCTTCGTGTGAATTTTACGAATCGTGGTTGATCCTATGTGAGGGAGTATCGTGTCGTGTGTTATTGTCGTCTCCACTCCTGTTTGCGATTACGAGTACTCGTACCGGACCGAAATAAAATTTTCGTGTGTGTGTTGGCAGAACGTATTTTCATTCTTTCTCTCGCAATTACGAGTTGTATCCTTTGGAGGAGTTTCAAAACCCAATAATGATGTGGAAATTCTCGTGAAATTGGTAATGCATAGAAATCCTTTGAAGAGATCCTTAAAAGCCGCATCCTCCCTTCACGAAAGTGGCTTCCCGGATTAGGCCCTGTGTTAATTTCCCCCAAAATTGAATGGAATATGAGTATATTCGCTTGGGGGAACACCGTCACCACCACCGCCAAAACCGATTATCCTTTTCTTGGAATAGATTCCAGGATCAAAATTCATGTTTGTCGGTTATGCTTTGCCAACTTTAACGTCGCGTCATGCGATTGTGTTATGTCATTTGTCGGGGATTCCCTCGCGTGGATCCTGATTACACTTAACATAGTCCCATTATCTACCCTCCGCTCGTCGCCAAAATCATTTGTAAGTGAGGAAAGTACTCTTCCGCATATCCTGCGGCGGCGGCAGTGAATCCCACTCCCGGCTCCCTCACCCCACACTCCCGAAAAGGCTCAAATAAAAAGGATTACATAATAACGACAACGATATGTTGTTGTCGCTAATATAGCGAGAATATGAATAGAAAGGATGTTCTAGGATATATTGTTGTCATTGTCATTGCCGCGTATTATTTGTCTCGTCAAGTGTGTCTCCATGTTGGTCTTTTCGAATACCCCACCTCCCATCCTGTGTTGGTGTTGTCACGAAGCCCTGCCACGCGAAATCGTTTCGTTTGTGTATCGTTCCTGTGGCATGTGATGCGTAATAAATCAACAGAAAGAGAATTGCAAAAATCACTCCGCTCCTGTGTCCTTAGTTCAAAATTTTAAATTCAGATGGTAATCCTTTTACATCGTCTAGTGTGTGAAATTGAAAACAAGGATACAAGTGAAAAAAAGTGCAAAGAAAAAGAAAAAGTTCAAAATGAAAATTAAAACAACCATGAGTCGAAGAATTGTGAAGCGTTATCCTTAGAAGAAAAGAAATTAGTGAGAAATGTGAGAAGCAAAAAGAAAAAAAAAAAAAGAAAAGGAAAAATGAGATATCACTGCGCGCGTATCCTTTTTTTTTGTGTACACTGCGTGTGTATGTGTTCCAGTGGAGTGTGGGGATGTAATTAATAAGAAATGTGATTTCTATTTGCTCCTGCTGAAGGATGCTTCATACACACCTACTCTGCGCTGGGCGCGTCTTCTATCGCTAACTGGCTTCGAATTATTCCAAAGGAGTCTCCACGAGCACAGTGAGATGTTGTTTGTGAGCTGTTTTGTGTTCATTATTTATATTTGCATTTTCCCGTTTTTTTTTTTTATTCGTGTTTTGTTTTCTGGCGTTTTGAAGGACCTTGGAGCTGGGTTGGCAAACGCAAACAAGAATAACAACGACGAAAACGAAGAAAACGTGTACGTTGTGGTTTTTGGTTTTATTCTTAAGGCTCTGGTCGGTCTTTTTTTTTGTCTTTCGGTGGTGCTCCTCGTAAGCAAGGAAGAAAAGGAGAAAAGAAATATTCAAGGCAAATATTTACTTAATTAATTGAAGAGGAGTAGGATAATTTACTAGGATTATATTATTATTACATTTTTTTTCCTTTTTTTTTTCTTGGTCATTGTTTCTGGTTACAGTGCTATATGGTGTAGCTGGATGGATGTGATCTTACGGATGGCGAGGTGTAGGTAGATTTATCAAGGACATTGTTTATTTTGACCGAATATTCGATTCGTCCCTAGGGACATTAATTAAAATTGGGAAAATAATTATTTCGATGAGGTGCTGTTGACAATAATTTGGGTAGACGCCTGACTAGGGGTGTTTAATTGGGGAAAAGATTGAGGGATGTCCTTGAACCCTAAACTGGTTGGGTATTTTTAAGGTCTAGTCATATGGGATTTTTGAGATTTTATTTCCAATACGAAGTGGGTTTTTCTTTTCAAATCATACAATCTCCTCAAGGGTTGAGATGGCTAATGAGGTTCAATTAGGTCCTGACCAAGAGTTTCGATCTGCATTCTTCCCAGCGGTTTAAATGAAAGCGTTTCCCAGCTATGACAATGTGGTTTCTTTTGAATTCTAATGGGCCCAATGTGTCTGTAGATATTTGATTATTTTAGTATTTAACTCATTATACTATTGATGACTTTTTCACTTTAGACGGCTGGGAAAGGGTTTTTTAATAAGAAAATAACAATGAAATTAAGGATTTCCTTCAAACTTTTGCAAAGCCCAATCGAAGAAGTTTCGGCGCTTCAAATGATCAAGAGGCTTCAGTTCTTGAGTTAGTTTGATCTTGTAAGGGTATAGGCCAAGATGTATACAAAAAATTAGGCACAATGTGGACTGAGAGATTCCCAATATTAAAATACAATATTGTTGTGTCCCAACTGCAAGACCCTGTATATACTGCAGAGTTATGAGAAGAAATCATTTCATAACCAAGGTCCGCTCAAAATTAAAAAGGCTAGGTTAGGTCAGTAGGATGACACTATCGCCAGGATTAGTGTAGATCTATCCTTATGCCCTTCTAAAAGGCTAAGATTCCTAACACAAGTGTTGGGATACCTTTGGGGCGATGTATGTATGTTTGTAGATCGGCTACGCATGCAGTAGTGCCCTGGGACCCAGAAAATTGTCAGATAGTTCAGCGTTACGAACAAATTCAAACAGTTCTTGCATTCTTGGCCATTTTAGAGTTAGTTACAGAGTTGAGAAAGGCTATAAACGCAGCTTGCCTATTGCTAGAAACGGTGATGGTTCGACAACTCCAACTATTCTTTACAGTCCGTAGTCGAATTTTCATGGAAGATTCCCAGTCATGGATCAGGTGTCTTAGTTGAGACTGAACTCTAGTTTCAGTCTCAAAGAAGACACCAGCAACGGATCCATGACTTGGAGTCATCTATGGAAACTCGGTTTTAGCTCAGTACAGGCTTAGACCCCAGCCGAAGCCCATACTGAGATTCAGAAAAGTAGACTTCAAATTTGTACAGTAGCCAAAGTTCTGGTGTCCTTGTATCATGCCGTCTGATGCAATGACACCAGAACTTTGAAGCGGGATCGTAGAATATGTGTTGTTCAAGTCATCAAAATCGCAGTGCGAATAATACCAAAAATTGTCCCGTTTAAAGAGTTGATTTATTTTGGTAGTACAGCCTTTGATTCAGGTATCAGGGTATCAGGGGAGTACTTGGCAGAGCTCCCGGCCACCAATACAGATCATCAAAAAGAAGGCATTAGCTAGAAACGGTCTTATAACAATCAGAATCTTTTTCGGTCACAGCCCGATGTCTTGCCAAAAGCACCCCTAAATTGCCAGGAAATTGAAAGTCCCTTAGACATTTTAGAATTGACATGATATTTCCAGTTTCAGTGTTCTAAGATGTGACAGTGATTAGATATCCGATTAGATATCTAAGATCGATGCGTGGACAACTGGAAACAAGATCATGGTAAAGATGCTCTAAGGCGAATGACCGCAGCAGCTGCCATTTTTTTACCGACTATATTTAAGGTTGTGGTTGCCGTGGCTCAGTGGTTTGTGCATTAAACTGCTGTGTGAGCGGCTTGGGTTTAAGCCCCAACCATGTCCAACTCTCGTCGGGGAATGACAAACCTCCAGGAGTGTTATTTTGACATGAAAGAGCTTCTCAATTCGCCGTTCGGATTCGGCAATAAATTGTAGGTTCCTTCCAAGAGCCGATCACTAGAAGATCATGTCATACAACAGTATACGCCTTTGTGGTATGGTAGAGAGCTTTTCTAACACGTTCAAGAAGACTGGCCGACTACCAATTCAGGTCTTAAAACGTTCGAACAAGGTAAACCCACATGCTTTTTTTGAAATTCTCCAAATCATGCAGCTTTCGTATTTCTATCTAGATCCAGGTCCACTCCGGACTATAGTGCCATGGAAAGTAAATAATTTTCATCTAAAACTTGCACAAGTCCCTCACATTTCCAGACACATCTGGGTGAATACCATAAAAGATTTAATAGATTACTTTCTGTCCAAACTGTCAAAAACTGACTTTGTCCAGACCACTCCCACCGTTTCCGAGACATAAGACAAAGCAAACACTAACCCCAAACCACACACGAAAATAAACACAAGCAGATTGTGGTAAAATTAAAAATAAAACTAAATATTCGCAATGAGTGAGCAGAGTGCCACAGAAAATTTGACAACAAACTTATGCCAAACTGGCGTCGCGTCATCCTCTCAACCACGAGAGGGACCTGTAGTGTGCATTGTGTAGAGACTCTGACTCCACTGTCCTTCACGTATTACTGTCCCGCAAAACTCACCATCTCTAGGAAGTGCATTAACATTTTTCTGCTCCAGTGAGCTCATAATTGCATTTTGGTGAAAATTAAAAGTGAATTTTGTTCGCAAGAAACATTTGTGTTGGCACTACAGTCTCAAATACAGGGATGTCATACTCAAAACTTCTATGGAATTCTATGCTTTTGATTTTAAGGTGTCGGAAAATTGAGGATCACAAATTAGTCACTGTTCACTACTTTTCTTTCTTTCTGTGCAAATCTCAGTTTGTTCGTAAATTTTGACCTCAAATGTCATCCCTAGTAGAACGAACGAATTCTTTTAAAAGCTTTCACCTCATTTGCCATCTTCGGTAGAACAGTAATGAATCCAGTGTCCCATATTCAAGTAATCAGACTTTTTTAGGCCTTTTATGACCTGTACATAGTACTTTCGAACCACACTGTATTTGTTTGCATTGTAGGTGTCCGCTGAATGTGATTTCACTTAGTTGGCAGAGAGATAGTACATACATGCCTCAGTGAATTCATTGGAGTTCTTGAAAATTTCTAAATTCACACAGCGGGATAAGCTGACACCATACACTGGCTATGCATCTCTAACTCTTGAGAGTCGCTGCACACAAATTTGGCGGCAAGTGGATTTGTTTAAATATAAAATGGTCGAGTGCGGTCTTTCGGGATAAACGTGAATGCAGCATTCAAATAAGAACACACAGTGTGCGGTTTTGCAATGGTGGGACATTCTTTCTTCCAGCGGATGGGCAAGTGTAAAGGAAGTGAGGAAAAAAAAACTATATTCACTCAAAAGTAGACGGACAGACAGAGAGATTTATTCACTTCAAGACCATGAATGGAATGCATTTTCCAGATGTTGCGTCATCTGCTTTATACTTGCTTGGATTCCATGGTTAACATATTTGGCTAGCGCTGTGGGATATTAACTATACCAGTCCATGAAGAGAAGTTTTGTGGCTTTAGAGGTTTCTATTGCCGCCTCTTTGTGCGAATGACCAATTGTATTTCAAATCATTTTCTCTGGGTTCAGGATTGAATAAACTCTCCGAGGAGAACCAATCCAGCTGAAGTAAGGTTAGTTGGGTTTTCATTGAAGTCGGTGGATTCAGTTCGATCAAATTAGGTAAATTGTGCTTATGCAGAGGGCGGTTACTTCTAAAATAAGTAAAAAGCTGGTGCGGTAGCTTCCCTGATGTGCGTGATATATTTTTTGTGCGAAAAGCCACGACGAATTTGGCCACGTAAATTTAATTTATCAAATTAAAATTTAATGAATTAGATGTCTGCAACACGTCCAGCGTGAATACTTTATGCAATGGATTCGATATCACTACCTACTTCTGATATTCCCCATAGAGATTTGTTTGACTTTTAGCGAAATTAATTCCATGAAAGTGAAGGTATTAGGAATATTGTAGACAAATTCGATAAGCCGCGACTTCAGTTCACAATTCATATTGACAAGGTTTGCGTGAAAAGCGTCTGTCAGGAAGTGCTGCCCGATTTTCATTGACTTCGAGATGACTTCGATTATACGCTCATTGGTTAGCTTCTGTACCAAATTCCAGAAAATCAGACAGGCAATGTAACAATGAATACCGGCATCACGAGAGGTTAACTCTTTGGTGAATATCAGAACAGACATTAGAATTCGATTTTTCAGCTCAGAGATAAAGGCAAAATAAAATAGCTTCGACTACAGCAAAAGAAATAATGCACTCGCCTAAATTGTTTCATTTATTCGAGATCCAACCATCCAAGTCATGACCCTGTACATACATTGAAGAGACAATTTGCCTCTTGGAGATCCTTTATGTAGGTTATTATCATCATCATCATCACCATCGTCTGAACGGCCCGCTTATCTTTTATGAGTTGCGGGCATAAGTGGACCTTCCATACCTCTTGATCTGCCGCCATTGACTTTATAACATAACGAGCTATCCGCATACACAGAGGTGAGACTTCGGATTTGGCCCAACCATCTCATCCTGGGCTTATCCAGGGGATGCCTACCTGATGGCACGCACGGGTTCCATGGCAAGTCTTGGAATCCGAGTTGGGGACATGCGTTTAACATGCCCAAAACATCGAAGCATGGACCTCTTCTATAGGGAAATTAGCTGTTGAACATTAAGTAGCTGGCGTATTCTGGTGTTCCTAACGCGATCTTGGCGAGTTACCCTAGCAATACAACGAAGAAATCCCCTTTCGGCAGCTTGTATCCGCGATCTTATTCTTTCGGTCAATACTCAAATCTCATGACTATAGGTGAGGGTCGGAATACACACTGAAGATAGTTTAGTTGTGATCCCAAGTTCGGTATTCATGATAACAGATTGACCAAGTTTTCTTAAAATTACTCCTCACCTGACCAATCTTAAAGGATAACTCAGTATTGCTCCTTCCATCACTCGTGAATAAGACTTAGACTTCTCCTCTCCTCTGATTTATTCAATTTTTCAGCACAAACGGCTACGAACCTATCTAGTGCGCACTGAAGTTCGGTTTAGGTGGACCCAATGATGTCCAAGTCAACAGCGAAATGTCTCCCAATTCGAACTATTCTTCGCCACGAATTTGCTGTAACATCCAATCCATATACACATTGAAAAGGAGAGGTGACAAAACGCACCCCTGGCGAAATCCAACGCCCACAGTAAAATTTGTTGATTTAACGCCATTCACTCGAACACGAATGGCCGAAGAGAACCGTCAATCCCATACTTATGCAGAACGCTTCAGAGTTTAGCCGATCATTTGCTTTCCTCAAACCCACAAAACCACTGTAGATAAGATCGCCATACTCGTGAGCTTTTTTAAGTACTATAGTTTCTACCTGGTCGAAAGCCGCATTGCACGCTCTGGAATGCACCTTACACCTTAGTAAAAACTCTTGCAAGGAGATTTAAGAGATACCTTTATGTGGGCAATGCTAAACATCTCCGAGGAGGTGTATCCTCTAAGGCGATCTAAAAACCATAAAAGCATTTTGCCTCTGTCACCTAAACTTCCTGACCATTGAACGCGGCAAGGAACGCCAATCCATGTAAAATGAAATGGCGTTCGGCCGAATTAAGTCCTTCCAAATCGGGTACATCCTTTAATAGATCAAAGTTCTCCACAGCCCAGAAAGATTCTTTGATCTTCTTGTATCATCATCCATAACGTCCTTCCAATTGCGTGCGCCATTTCCTCTACTGCACCGTGCCTCGAAAGAGGAGTCAAACATTTTCCGGGCATTGGTGTCCATTCGCTCTGCAGGACCCAGCCACCTCAGTCCTTAGAGCTTCACTCTTCTGGTTAAGTCGATGTCGCTGTACAGTTCGTCGGTGTATCTCCTCCTCCACTCATAGTCTGTGCAGACGGGACCAAAAATCACCCGAAGAATTTTCCTCTCGAAACGGCCAACAGCAACCTTATCCAGAGTCCATGCCTTTCCGTAGAGCTGGATTAGGATGATTAACGTCTTATATAGGGTCACTTTAATCGTTCGAGAGAGCCTTGCAACTCAATTTCCTTCCTAGGCCAAGGATACAGCGATTGGCAAGAGTTATTCTTCATTTGATCTCTGCGCTGGTGTTGTTGTCTGAATACCGGAGCCTAGGTAAACAAAGTCATTAACTACCCCAAAGTTCTAACTGTCTATAGTGACGTTCTGTCCGAGACGACTGTGTTGAGTGTTCTTTCTTGTTGACAGCATATACTTGGTTTTGCCCTAATTGAGAGGTAAACTCATCTTTGCCGGCTTCGTCGCAATACTCACGAACCAGCCAGTGACATCACGCTGCACAAACAGAGTTTGGTTGGGATACCAAAACTAAACATTGCCCTGTATAGCTTGCCTCTCAAGATGGAGGCCATAAAATCGATAAAAAGGTGGTGGGTATAGATTTGAAATTCCTGGGTTTTCTCCAAGATCTGCGACAGTGTGAATATTTGGTCAGTGGTAGACTTTCTTAGCTCAAAGTCGCACTGATATGGACTGATCAGGTTATTGACGAACGGCTTCAGGCGTTCACACAAGACGGCAGATAAGGTCTTGCAGGCGAGGTTAAGAAGATTGATTCCTCTGTAGTTGGCGCTGTTCAGAGGGTCTCCGTGTTTTTCTGACCATCTATAGCTCTAACAATAACCATCTCTGACAACCTGATTTGTGCATTGAACGACTAACAAATCGGACTCACAGTGCAAGAATATTTACAGTAGTAAATAGCCTTAATTGTCTGATATATGTAGGTTAAGCATTTCATATGAGGGGCGGGACCAACATAGAAATAATAATTTATCATCAAATGCTTTTATAACTTCACGACACTCAAGCCTATCGCACCGGAATCGCCTACATTTTAAATATGTACTCTCACGCCTCTGCACAAGGCACATCCATCACAAAAAAAAAAAAGATTGGTTCGCTCTGATTGTACTGATTACCCAATGAATCAGAAGCCCCTTGAATTAATTAAAGCACACATGCAACAAAACAAATTGATCCACCAAAGCTGCAAACTATTATAATCGCCGTCGTCCTTTTTGTAGCGCCACTAATGGAAATGTTCCGTCACAGACCTACCAATAACGTAGCTTTGTGGCTTCATTAAAAATATTCATATCCATAAATAGCAATTCAATAATTTTCATGTTTTTTTCTGTCCATTTTTTTTTCCTGTTTAATGAAATAAATCGCACAAATTAATCACTACAGTGTGACTTGCATTCCCCAGCCATTGGCTAGGCAATGGGATTATCAGTTGCAGTCCAATAAATTATCTCCTCCGCAATGGCAATAAAAATTACGTCACTCATGGATTCGGGTTAAACAGAAAAAAAATAATTAAATTCCCGAAACCAATACAGATGGTCTGCATTTATTAATCAATTACAGAAGGATAATTCGCGTCATTTAAAATTACTATCACCCGACGCTGCCATGTCAACTAATAACTTTCATTCGGTGGTTTGGCGTTGTCACCAAAAAAAAAAAGTGTCACACCCTCGATGGTGTACGTATCGATTAGGCACGTATCTAATATCAGTTGAATCAAAAATCCCCATTTCACTGGTTGTTTCCAGTCAATGGCCGAGTTAAGGCCCTTATCGGCGTGTCACACTCGAATTAGTTTACAGTATAGTGTTCCGTTATCTGCCATTACTAACGGGGGAGACACCAAATCCTCGATACAATACGTTCATCCTTTTGTTGGACGTGGCGTTATGGAGGAGTGAGTGTCCTACACCCTACATAGGCACCAACGTCCGAAATAATTGCCATGTAAGTCCTTTAGAATTTATATTTTCCAAACCTCAGCCGCCCCTAACATGTTGCTTGTTTGATTATTAAATTTCAGTGCATGCGATTGTGTGTTTGTGATTTATGCACTGAGTCCGTACCACCGCCAGATGGAGCTAATTGATTTTTTGGTCAATCGTAACAGTTTCGGGTAATTTCGATGCACGAATAGATATTTGGTCGACTGATTAGGTGAGTGCGTTCCACAGAATGG
Organism: Matsumyia berberina; assembly: GCA_917880715.2. NCBI lineage: Eukaryota > Metazoa > Arthropoda > Insecta > Diptera > Syrphidae > Matsumyia > Matsumyia berberina. The sequence goes on along the minus strand of OU862871.1, from coordinate 129,413,300 downwards.
ATGGCGGGGTGGTTCTTTCACTGCTCATTTGGAATAATGTTCTGAAAAATCCTTTCGCGTGAGGGTTGAGGATACGGCAGTAAAATATAATTTACGAAATTAATTTTGAAGCGCGGGTATTGGCGATTGTTTGGTGGATACTGAACAGATTTGGTGTTGTTTATGGATTTCATTTTGCACGATTTATTGACCTTCGATTTGGATTCAAAAGCAATTGGTTTGCGGGTGGAAGGGGGGATAGATATAATTATTGTTGTTTAATTTAAATTGGATTAGAAATTGAATTAGCCAATCAGAGGGGAATTATATAATATTTGCTCGAGCAGATCTAACGTGGGGGTGGATTGGTTTTTCCAATTAGATTGCAGCAATGCGAATGTGAATGGTTGGTGAACATTTGATCCCCTGCACTCAGATAGTGTATCATTAAACTTAAACCCCTCAAGAGATACTCGGACAAATTTCCTCGAATTGTTTATGGAACGAACAATCGCTTTTAGTGGTATCAATGTGCAGGGTTTGCAAATTTATCAGAAGGAGGGTCACTGGCACAGGAAGTACTCCATTATATCCTCGCTTTCAAGAAGAGATGCTGATGTCTAATTTTCGGTTTCGTTAATCAACTTGAAATATGCTCTATGATCACAGAGGCGAAGGGAGCTCCTTGGACCACCACTAACTCCTCTTCCGCCATCTCTAAACGATTAGATTAGATTAGATTGTTAGTAGAGGTGAGATCATGTCAGCTTATCACTGCAGCTACCGATGGGTCTATTTGTCAATTCCTCCAATTTAAGCTCGCTCATGATGCCTGAACTTGAGATGAATCCAGAGATGTGTTTGGGGGTGGTGGCAGATACATAGGTATATCCTCCGTTTCGAGATAGAATTTGTATAAATGACGATGACGTCTTCTGATTAAATAGTTACAGTGACACAAAATTTGGTCTGTTGATTCTTCGTATTCGTCTTCGTCTGTTGATTCTTCCTCATTCTGCATGCGTTGTCCCACTATAGTCATGAGGGGTTTTTTGACTCGACAGTGTCCCATAAGGAAGCCTTTGACCATTCGAACCTGACTTCTGGGGAGTTGTTTCGTTTTTGCATGAACATTTTGGCTTGTTTATGCCAAACTATAATAATAAAACTATTACATGCAACATTGTGTCAAATTCTAGTAGGCAAAGTGGTGGTCCAGTATAACGAATGTCCAGTTGCATTCGCCAAATTGAAATATTCGTAAAACCGTTGCTGTACGAAACATTAAAAAAATGTACAAAAATTTTCTATTAATAACATTTTATTTCATTCATTAATAAAGTTAACAAAAAAATAAATTATTCAAGTTAGAAATAGATTTGAAAGAGGGTACGTTATACTGGCATTCAGCATGATTTTTTTTCAGGGGCGGTAACTATTCGTCTAGTTCGACTACTAAAAGGTCTAAAAATTATTCAGAAGTTTTTAAAGGTTGATCAAATAAGAGCTTCCTGAACATTTTTTTCAAAAAAAATTAATAAAACGCCATTAAATAATCGAATGTTGTATTTGAGCTGGTTGTTTGGTTTATAACAATTAATATTTCAAAATAATCTCATGTAAATGTTTGCCGCAACTAGTCCTCAGATGGTCCATTCTGTGGGTTAAATTTTTGAACACTCTGTGGAGCATATCGGCTGGTTCTAAGCTATCAATCAAGTGTGGTTTATCAACATAGAAAACTGATTTCACATACCCCAACAAAAAATAATCCAGCGAAGTTAGATTACATGATCTTGAAGGCCAGTTCACAGGTCCATTTCTTGAGATTATGTTTAGCTCGCTCGGATGGTTTAGCCCGCTGTGTGGCACGTTGCACCGTGCTCTTGAAACCACAAGTCATCCACACTAATGTCTTGAACTTTTGGCAACGGATCTTTGTTCTGTAGCGTTCGCCACTGACGGTTACGCGCCTTCCTTCCGCATTTTTAAAGAAATCCAATCCGATGACCCTGCCTGCCCAATAGACCGCACCAAACAGTATATTTTTCCGGATGCATTGGTAACTCTTGGGTCGCTTCTGGCTGCTCATCAGCTGCTCATCCGTTAAGCCAAAAATGAGCCTCGTCACTGAACAGAAATGTTTTGATAAAAAAACGGATCAACTTGGAACTGTTCCAAGGGAAAATTACACACAATTTGTAAACGTTGTTCAGACGTACATAAGTCTATTCATGATCAAATGCCAATAAATACTGCACAGAAATTTCACATGGACATGGTATTTATCACGTGTGCTATGACCGAGAATCCCTATTAACAAAAGTACCTCGTATTCGATCTACCTTTAGAATAAGCTTGGCCTAACCTGTGCTGGTGCAAAACAAATAAAATCAGCAGAGTACATATCTACACTGTAGTAGGCTTAGCTTAGTCACTTGTAAAGGGCCAAAATTATGGAAGTTAATTCAAAAATTAGAAAACCACATGACCTAACTTAAGAAGTGCCCGTGCTAGTTTGTAGAGGTCTCCATAGAACGCAGACCTTTTGGCCTTTTTTCATCGTTCCATTAGGCTTTTGGTCTTATTAACATCATTCTAAACCTTTCATTTTAAAATCTTTCGGGTATTTTATGACGCTTAATTCAGCAAAGGCTTGAATTTAGCATTATTAGCTTTGGACTACTGTGCGAGCTGCATAGAGTAGAGCCTCAGCAATGATCACACATTTTTCGTGGCACATGAGGCTTCCAAATTAACCGTTTGGAGTGAACAAATTATTCTAAAACCCTTGGTATGAAAAATGCAGTACGCACAACATGAATGGTTGCGAGAAGCTAGGCTAGTGCCACTAACATTGATCTCCGAGTAACCCTCAAATGCAGTCAGTTCTGCTTATGAACTCAAGCCATAGCTAAGGGTTTGATAGCAACCTAAGTATTTTATTTATTTATTTATTTATTTCAAACTCTGCACATATATGAATTGGTTTTCCGTGCTCACTCTCCTTAAGTTTGTGGGAAGATTGTGTATGTACCTTGTTTAATAGGATCACGAAAGATGCCTTGCTTGTGGAATGAACTATATTCGATCAAATGGGGTTTTGTTCAAAACTTTCAATTAATACTTTTGAATCCAACTATAGCTATTGCTAAATACTTATTGAAAATGTTGTTGATATCTTCTATCAGAGCTTCATTGATAAAGAAAGTGCGAGTAGTTTTGACTTAGAATCTAGAACGCCTTTCAAGGTCTTACGTAGAATCTGTTTGTTTCTCATGACCACATGAACTAGAATGTGATTGCATTTACCACAACCATTTTTATTACAAACTTATTGCGGCACAGTAAATATCTACACACCTTGCAAAGGTGCTCTCAAACTTCCAGCGCGCCGTAAAAAACCCCAAAACCCCTTCAAGTGCTCCCGTGAAGTTGAAAAATATTGCTGAACAGCCCTCAATCGATGAAAAGACACACAAACACGCCTTTTTAATGAAAACACCCGTGCCACCCATCCACTCTGGCGTATACGTAACGTTTTTCGCAAATTTCCTTATCATCGTCATATCTGCGTATACCTCCGGTGTCATCCAACTCATTTTGAACAATCTGATCCGCACATGTAATTCAATAAAATTTACGCTTCGCAGATACCCTCATGGATAACTCTCCCCGTTATCAGGCGAAGGAGAATGAATTTAAAAAAATAAGAAAACAGAAACTGGTAATGTGGGTGAAGTTTCTGTTTCTTTTTTTTTTTGCAGCATCACGTCATCTGCGCTCCATCATCTCTCCTCGTGGCACAGGATGTGGTTGATGAGTCATTCCGAGTCGATCCGTGCGCGCTGTTGTCATCGTTGTCGACTTCCTTGTCGTCCTCATTGCTGTCGCGGGAAAGCGATTTTAATCGCCAATAATTTCAACAAAATGAAAATTCAATTTTCATACAGACAGGATTCTGTTTCTGCGAACGACGAGCGGGATAACAAGAAAGATGGATCATTTGAGGTGATTTTGAAATTATAATAGAAAAATCCAGAACTCAGAGCAAAAAAGGACGACGAAATGCTGATACGTCTACTTTTCCCGAGACAAAATTTAATATCGTCGAGGAGCCCAGAGTGTATTTTTGTGCTGCGTCCCTACTTACGTTATCCATTTCGCTCGGCTAGAGGAGAGAAAAGAAAAGAAGAAAAAGAAAGCGAACAAGGATTCGTGAAAGGATCATTAAGAAATCATTTTCCACTCTCACCCACAGTGGATGCGTGTCTGCGAAGGAGAAAAAAAAAAAAAAAAACAACAATCCTTCATTGGTAAGGACTGCCGAACCACACCCTCTCACTTCTGTGTTAAATTTGCTTCATCATTTTCGATTTTATGAATTTTCTCGCATACTTGGTACTTTAACCGATTTGCCTCTTTCTTTCACATTGAAACATACGTTCAAGAGGATTTCTCTCTTAAAGAACAGAAGGCGAAGCACTAAAAAAAAAGGAAAAGAAAAACGAATGTTCAATGGAACGACAGCTTTCACCTTTTCATCTAGATACGTGTATGTAGGTACTGATGGATTCTCTATGCCACGCAAAAAGGCACAAGAAACCTTGCCACTTCCTTTTGCTCTGTTGTTGGTTCAAAATAAAAAATGAAAAAAAAAAAAACAGAAGAAACTAACGCACACGTTTAACCTAAAATGCATTTAGGAAACGTTTTCTCAATTTTTCATCTCGTCCTCCTGGTTGTTGTTATTTCTGTTGTTGTTGTTGTTGCTGCTGGTGCTGTTGCACGTTTTTCCTTTTAACTGCTCGGTTAGAAGTTCGACGTGTGGATGAGAAATCCTTGTTATTTTGGTTTCTTTTCATACGCTCTTCCTTCGACTGCTCCTTTTGGGTGGAATTGATGGGTGGATAAGGTGACTTTGCTTGTAGGGTGGCTATTGAAGGTGATGTTGTTTTTTTGATCCTTGTAGCCTCGTGATGATGTAGTGATGATGTTTGCATGTTTCAAAAAACACTTTCGAGAGATTTTCATTCGTAGTAGTAGTTGCTGTTGTTGCTTGGCGTTTGCTCCTACTTGTACCGAGACGAGCCTTGCTAGTGGCGGTTAGTAATTTGAAACTTTTGTACTTATGATTGTGGTTTTTAACTTTCACGCAGGTGAAGTGCATAGTTTTGAAGAGACTTCATCTCTGGCGGTCAGTATCATATGAGGATGAAGTTTATCCTTTTAGTTGCTATTTGCTGGGGCAACTATCATGAGTTAACCTCAGATTTGTCTGAATTTTAAGACTACTAGCCTTCCTTGGAAACAAACTTTGAGAGTATCTGTGGATAGATGGGTGTATGAAAGATCTCAGAAAAAATGGTTAAGGCAGAGCTCCGATTTGGAGCTAGCATGAGCATACTTAGTGTTGATATCCCGCCACTAAGCACAGAGAAGATAACTGATACAATTTAACTTTAAATGAGTTCAGGCTAATAGTCGGGTACTTAGGTTGACTGATTGGTCGAGCGTTGGTTGATGTTGAAAAACTAGATACAAGGGACTGACTGGTTATGAAACCGAAAATATCTTCTTAGCTAGGTGGAGAAAAAAGGCCCTTGGTTGAAGTAGGAGGTGACTGGTTATAGTACAAATCTCGCGCTGGTAACCGGTGAGGGTTGAGCGATGAAGGTCAGAAGGGGGAGGAGCTCAATCCCTAAGCTCCTTAAAGAAATATTTATCTAATAGGTTATATATATCTTAATCTAACTGGTGCTTGTGAAGTGAGATTGGTTTCTTCTTTCTTTTCGTCTCTGCAGTATCTGCCCATCCCAGTACATGCCTTCCCGGCAAGCAGTGGCTTGTCATAACTTCTATAGACTTTCTGATTTTCTTGTACCCTTGCTTTGTGGAACTGCAAGTGTTTAGGTAGGACCATCTGATAAAACGCTAAGCAAAGGTGTGATGGAAAAGATTCCCAAGGCTATGCAGACTTTTTTAAATTTCCTCTGGCAACACTGGTGGCAAATTGGAGTGCCACATCCTTTGAGATCATACCCAGTTGACGCGTTTAAAGCACGTAAATACCCTGAGCATTTTAGTTCGACGTTTGTTTCGACTCAATTATCTTCAGCCCCACTCTGCTAAACTTGGCTTCTCAGTGCTTTGAGGACATACACAGTTGCGGCTGTTTTCACATCGTTCTAGTTTTCGTGCCTTACTGCTGCTGATTGTTTCTGTTTCCTGCGTAAGAATGTTCCTAAAATGTTGATCTTTAAGTCAACCTCAGAGCAATCCGCTCTTTTCTTATCGTTGTAGTTTATATGTAAGTGAATGTTCGCTAATGTAGAGTGGTGAGCCCGCTCTTGTTTCAGTTATCCACAAGACAGTATTTAAGTCAGCGACTGATTATTATGCAGTCTATTTGGTTGGAACTTCAGTGCCGAACCCAATTAACTTTATAAGACGTTTTATATTCAATTATTGTGCGACCTGTGATGACTGCTGCAAAAGTTTACAAAGCATTCGCCGCTTTCATTTCGGGTGTCGAGATCAGATCGTGCGAGCTCATCGCATGCCTGAGTATTTTATTTTAGTCCCAATAGGAAATTGATGACGTCGCCCTATGATGTGGAGCTAGAGGTCGTACTTATTTGATCATAGAGACCGTTTTTCTTATCTTCAGTCTCAGACTCTGTTGGCGTTTAACACTGATCGAGCCATCAATGTCCGGTCATGGCAAGGTTTCCCTGATACATTCGGTATCATTGGTGTGCAGTACACTCACGAGCGTGCTTTTTCAGACTGTTTTTTTTTTTTTTGAGTAGGGTATGTAAGACAGTGTAACGCTGAAGTAACTGAAAGTTACTCGCTTTGAATCACCTTACCTTGATTAGTTACAAGATGTCAAGGTTGCACCATATGAGGTTATTTGGTAATTGGGGAAACTTAGTGCTTTGAGGGCCCCTCTTGCTTAAGTCAAGGAGGAAATCTGACGACAGCGAAATGTCGTAAACAAATTATCAGTTCATTTCCGAGACACGGTATTTGTGACGAAAGAGATTTTTTTCGTAACGCAAAACTCTAACCCGCGTTACCTAATCTGAAATCGTAGCATTAGACTGCTTACATTTCCGATTTAAGCCTGCAGGTGTAAGGGCCTGAATAAATAGTTTTTCTGGAACCTCCACTAAAAGGTGAAAGAAGCACTTGGCCACGAACGTGATGTTGCGCTTTTCGATTAATCGCAACCCAGACCTCCGACAAATCCCTAAGCAATTCTTCAGCGGAAAGTATCGATATTTCGCTGGGCACTTTTAAGGGCTATCTTCACTTCCTCCAGCTTCCCAATCATAGGTGAAGCGCGCTGACCAACTGCGCCATTTTGAGAAAGAGATGTCCTAATTACAGTAAACCTAAGTCAAAAGAGCTACTTGATAAATCTAGACCAAGTATTGACATAACTGTAGCTATTATCACAGGCCATTGGACGGTTAGAGACAATGGGGTCAAGCTAAGAAATCCTCACAACACCTACTACAGAAGCTGCAAGGAAATGAATGAGAAATAATCTCTACTTCATTTCTTCTGCAGGTGTCCGACCCTACCGAGGACCAGACAGCGCATCTTGGCAATTCCTCCTTCGTAGATCTCTGCGAGCTAAAAAAAAGATCGGAGAACTGATCCTGTATCTGAACCCCACTGGCTGGATTTAACCACTTCATCCCAATCAACACCACACGCAAATAGGTTTCAACAAAACGCGGCGGCTCTTGCGCTAATTGAGTTCTCAGGAACTGTCACTATGCGATTTGACTTATAGCTTCATCGCAATCATTGACATACAAGTGGGCAACTCAATAGAACTGAAGAGTTTGAGAATCACAAGATGCTTCGGTATCGCAATGTATTGAATTTGGTTTTGGTCTGACTGCACTCGTAGGTAACCAAACCCATATCAGAATAATATTGGAGACTACGATGCGCAATACTGAAAATAATAGGCTTTCCTGACTTCATCTGTCAGGTGCATCTGTACTACATAGATTCATTTAGAATTTGCTGCCTCTTTTAAGATTTAAAAGGTCACTGAGAAGGACTAAGTACAATATTTATCCTTTTGACCGTTCTTATGATACTCGTACATCAAAGGCTGTAACCAAATACAGCTCTTAATTCAAAATTAGAAGTATCATTTCTCTGGTCAAATCAATAATACCCCAAACAGTTCAGTGGTCCTCGAACCAGAAGAATAGTCCGACAACTGCAAAACCCCTTTATTGATGGTCGATTAATCATGTCCAGCTCATCCGATGACTGCATGAATTGAATATTTCTTCTTCCGCCCCCAAACCACAAAAAGACCGGGTGAACAGTCCAAAAGCCAATTCAATTCGAGTACAATGCATCCGAGAGGTATTTTCCGAGATTTCCTTAATAACAGCATAACTCATCGAAGAGACTCGAGACAGTCGGAAATGAAAATTAATTCCTTGCACTCCTCAAAGTCCGACTGACCACTAAGCATAGCTGCTGCGTTTGCTCTTTTCCATGTGTGCGTCCAGCGTCCAGCTGAAAGCCCGGCTACTGTGATGATCCGCTCTGAAGTAAATGAATTAATTTAATTGATGGCATCATTTATTCCGGAAACAGATGACATTATCTAATTAGGCTTTCAAAAGTGATTTATTGTGCATGTGACTTTGTCCGTCGGGGAGATGACAAATTTCATCTTAAAACGGTTCCCAGTTGTCTGTGGGTGGATTCGTGCTGAATACAATTTCAAAGATGATGACCCTTGCTCATTGGGTTGGGGAAGACGAAAACGGGGAGCAGCATACAACAAAAGAGGTGTAGAGAGGATGCTTTAATGGCGACTTCGCTTTTCAACTTTGTGCAAGTTTGCAGCGTGGAATAGGAGTCCACTCAGCAAAGGCGACGCACTGCTTGTTGGAGATTCTCATGAGATGTTGCGTATAATCCGTCTGCCGGCATAATTAATAAGCACACAGAGGCCGGGCAAACGTTTACCATAATTCGTTTGCGGGAAATTGATGGTAATTAGTTTAGTTGATGGTCATTGTGGTGCTTTAACATTAGTCTAGTGAAAGTTTCTGAGGATTCCTTTGACCTCCAAGGGGTTTGAATGGAGGAGGGTTGGTGCAGTTTTGTATTTGCAGGCGGTAGACGGCATTAGTGATTTCTTAGATCATAGGATTCTGCTGGATCCAGATCGCCTGTATATTTTCGGATACATGTGGTATTCCCCTTCATGTCATAACACGCCACTGCCACTTTAAAGGCACTGATATGTTGAGAAAGTTATTTCAGTTTTAAAATCTTCCCAGGAACCACTGAACTGAATTTTGACAAAAATTTCGAAGTTACAATGCCGTCCTGGGCGTCCTGCGAGGAGGACGCATTCATAGAAAACAAATCGGTTCACTTTTACACTGACTGATCAAAGACTAACGAAGGGGTAGGTGGAGGTGTTTTCTCTGGTAGATTCAATCTCACCCTCTCTTTCCGTCAAATGATTGTAGCGTGTTTCAAGCGGAAATAATAGCGATCAAAGAAGTCTTGGGTAAAAAAAAGCGTGATACCCTCTTCTTTCTGGACAGCCAAGCTGCAATTAAGTCCTTGGAAACATTCTCTACAAATTCACTAGTAGCCCTAGATTGCCATTCATCCCTGGCAGAGGAGTTCAATATTCACCTTCCTTGGGTGCCGGGGCATAGAGACATTCCAGGGAATTGTGAGACTTATGAACTCGCCAGACATGAAACGACGATGCATATATGTATAACCAGAATATGGTGCCTTAGGCAAATCCATCGCTACATGTACACTTAAAATTAAGCGTGATACTCTCGAAAGGACAAATCTTAGGTGGACAGGTGGCACAACGTGCCTAGCGATAAAACAGATTTACCCCAAGCTTAATCTGAAACGCTGTAAGGATTGATCTTCTTCAAGAGATTGCACATCAGAGCTACTATAGATGTCATTACTGAACACTGTTTAATAGGAAGGTGTGTTAAAAGGTTGGACGTGGAATTGCTACCATCTCAGGCCGGTTATCGTAGCTCAGTTCGTTCGAGCATTAGCGAAATCCGCCGACAACCGGAGTCAACAATAAATTTGAGGTCCTTTCCATTCGTGCGAAAAATGTAACGCGCACAACATAAATGGTTGCGAGAAGCTTGGCCTTGGTCCACCACGGGATGTGGCGGACTTTCTATCTTCTTGGGCTAAGCCGGAAGATAAGTGCTCTTTGGTTACTAAATTAAGAAGGCTCTGTGAGGGCCTTCAATAACGACTGAACCCAGAAAGCACATCCATGTATAAAATATTTTTCACCAAATTGTCAGTCGTAATCCAGAAGACATTTCACCTTTCTTATGAAGGTGTGAACGATAGGTCTACCAGCAAGAATCGCTCAGAAAGACTACGAAGGACCTCGAGATAGTGCTTATGGATAATTGATTGATTCAAGCTGAACATGTGAGTCCTCTGCTCAAATGCTTTTGTGTTATATGAGCTATTGCGAAAGAATCGCGTAATATGTGGGCAATAGTTTCATAACCCTCCATACATGATTGACACAATATGTGCGAAGGACTTGCACCCACATTTTTGATGTGATAATATGGTCAGCAGTGTTTAGTTAGGAAGTCTATTAGGAGAACAGCACCAAGTTTGCTTTCTCCGACTCTTCCCCAATTGCGGAGACTCGTGATCAGCTGTTCTACGCCACGTATTTCCCGTGCAAATGTCCCGACGAGGACTGCTAGTGCTACCTAGAAGATCGGGTAATAGATGGCGGCATGCGTCGTGCTGCTGCCGACTTTCATACATGTAAGGAAGAAAAATCTAAAAGAACTGCAGTCGGGAAACAGCGTAAAGCACCTTCAAAGCCACTGCAGAGAAGCCTCTAAATTTTTTAGTGGTAGTGGTAGACTAAGTTAGGTTCAGTAATTAGGTTGACAAAGTGAACGGCAACTTTCCTCTGTCTTACTTTGATCAGTTTACATGTGTAGATCCATCTTTCTCATGCTGTATGATCCTATGGGTGTTTGAAATATTCCAAGGCGTTTGTAAGCCTGTTCAAGATGAAAGATTCATCGGAGAGTTTTTTGAGATTCTGAAAGAAATGTCTGCCTATAAACATAAATTTTGAAGACTCTTGGGGAATGACAAAGAAAGTGTGGAGTATCCACATGCACTTTCACATCAGGTTACGTAGGGTGTGTGATGGATAGAGCTCATCATGTTCACTCAGAGACCTGTAGGTCCGTTGTGGATATTGCAATATGGTTACCGGGACAACCTTAAAAGCCATCCTATTGTTGGCTGTTATGTGAAAGAGTTAGTGCTCTTTATGAATGTGAGTAGCTAAGTTAACGCTATGTCCGTTACCTCTACTATGCTTGCAAAAAACGTTCATCCTTCCAGAGCGGAGGAGTGACACAGTAAATGTTGGAGTGATTCTACTTCTTTTTCATCTCCGCATAAATCGTTGGATTCGACTCTCCACTTGCAAAGCATGACTCCGATAGCGGAGTGGCCTGTAATAACTCCAGTCAGCATGCGGATAGAGAATCTGTCCAGTGCGAGAAGGCACCTTGTTTTAGATTTGTTTAATTCCGGCCATAGCGTCCGAGAGGTAGCGCAATCCTCTTTGGCTAATCAGGAGGAATTAGCTTCTTTCTCTATTATGCTGTCTATTATCCCATGCAATCTCCCTATTGGTGCCATTACAGATGTGTCTGCTTATCTAATATTCACAGTCGACCCGAATCTTGCCAATTTATCAGCTTTTTCTTTCCCTTCTATGTCCTTATGTCCGAGAACCCAACAAAGTTTGACTGTATGGTGCCTTGTGATGATCAGCCAGTCTCGACATTTCTTGACTACCTTTGATTTGATTGTGTTGAATTTTATCGATTTTAAAGCTGCTTGACTGTTAACGAAGATGAAAATCTTTTATGCAGCCTGCAGCTATTTATATTGCTACGATCTCGGCTTGGAAGACTTAGCATGTTACGCCCAACAATTATGTCTATTGAATCTGATAAAGATTTTTTGCACGATCTTTTCGGTTTTTTCCCTGTACCCCTGTATTAGAATGGCCACGGCATTCGATCTGGTGTTTGCTATCGATAGCATTTTACACTGAATGTCTAAAGAGGGACCCTCATCGTGCTTTCAGCCAGTTCTGGGCTTAGGGGGGTCCTTTTTTGTTGCCTAGCTCGTGTGCTTTTTCCACCCTGCGCTCTGATGAAATGGTTCTTCTAGTAAATGCTCTCCTAGTGGTATCACAATGGAATAACATACGAGTACGTCCGCTGATTCGTCCTTTTATCATCCTGCTTTGGTTGTTACTGCATCTCATCAAAACCCACCTTAAAGATTGACATTCTGAAGTGACACCCAAACAGGATAAAAAAACTGAAATTAATCGTCACTTGATTTTATATCATTTCGTTAGCTAAGTTTCACCAGGATCTCTGCCAGACGTCCCGTGTTGTTTTTTTTTTTTGTATTGAAATTTGAAAAACTTCTATTTAAACAAGAAAAAGGAAAAACTGTTGAGTTTCTTATCCGCCCGCCCACTTTTCGATTTGTTCGAATAAACAGGAAACTATTTTCAATAAAGAAAACACATTCCGTTTCATTTAAGTTTGAATAAAAAAAAAAAGCGAAAAAAAAGGACTTCAAGTCAGAACAGGAAAGTATTCTCGAGAATTCCCGGGACTTGTTCCCCTTTTTTTCCGCCTGACTTGAGTGATAGAGGCATTTTCTTCGAATAGCAGGATAAAGTCCTTTTTTTTTTAATTTGGATAAATACACTTGTCGTCCTCGTTCGTGTCCTTATTCGATTTTGGTTAGTTTCTCTCGTTTTTTTTTATGTTTTAATCAATGTCAATCGATTTAGGCAAAGAAAAAGGTTCAAATGGAACAGTGTGTCCTGTTCCTGTCCGAGTTGTTGATGGTACAGCGGAAGATGAGGACAATCGACAAAATGTATTTCAATGGATTTAATCCTGAATGGGTCATTTGATTTGGATTAAATTCTTTTGTTAAGCTTTCAGTTGTGTTTCTTGTTTTTTTGTGTTTGATGTGAAGCGATATGAATGTGACGTCGCTAAGGAAGTGGAACGAAGAGGGATAATAACGAAATGGACATGCCGACAAGTAGTAGTTATTGATGTTGAGAGGATTGATGGTAATTAATTACATTTTGATATGAATTAGTTGTTAGATGAGAGTGGTCGGGGAATGGAAGTGCGGATTGTGTTTTGTAGTGTGTGAATAGATAAATGGACTCCGGAAAGCGTAGGCTTGGGTAGTTGGTAATATGATGCCGAGATAAGTGCAGATAAAGTTAAGGGAATCAATAGTATATAGTCGAAGAAATATTTAAGGAGAGTGTATAGGGAGTTCTTAGTTTCAACGAGATGGTCAATGATTTCTATGTAACTTATGTACATATGTATGTGTTGGACCACTGTGTGACCCGCATAGGTCCGACCCCCAACAATATTAAGCAAACGTTTTTCGCGGCATCACCTCTCGTAGGGGAATGACATATTTAGAAGCTTCTCTTTAGACTTGAAGAAGCCCTTCGGAGTCGACAATAATCTGTAGATCCCTTCTATGCGTGCGAGAATTTTAAGTAATGATGAGTTGGGAAAAGAACTGATGAATATTTTGGTTGCGTCAGTGTTTTGCAGCCCGTCGGTTCCATAGAATGTGGATAAGTACTGGGGCGTAGGGCGATATTTTGACTTTTCCTGTTGACCAATGACGAACCTAGTGATGCCAGTCACATTGACATTATGTCAAATTTTTGGCAGTATAAGTATACTTCTTCCTTCCTTACTCTCTTAGGGTGGCGCTACAGTCCGGGGTGGACCTGGACCTCAAGTAACAAGAGTCTCCAGCCAGTTCAATCTTTGGTCAGCTGCCTCTAGTTTCGCACTCGAAGTTGGTTAAGGTCCTCTTCCACTTGCCTCAGTCGCGGTTTTCCTCTTCTGCGCCGCCGTCCCTCGGGTGTGGATTCAAAGAATAGAAGATAATTCCGGCTAAGGACTACCAAAAAGTTACTGTGGTCTTCGGTGTGATAGTTTGGCGCTTCATGTTGGATGCGCTAAACGTAGTCGATTACATGCCAGGGACACATGAGCAAATGAATCGAACGCCAATATCAGTTGTTCAGCATGCTCAAAATTCTCGCCGTAGCTCTCAGGAGGATTGATCGTCGTTTGATGGCCAATGCATTCGTGAAGGATATCAGTTTCTCTAAGGAAGTCGACAAGTTTTTACACTCAGTCAAACGCAACTCAAGCTCCCGGCAGAGTTTCAGTAGTTCTTCCTATTGTACAGACGAGTTACTCATCCGCGGCATCTAGCATGAACTGTTGCAGATTAAGCGAATCCTCTAAGTTCTCCCATCTTATAGCGATTGTCTTGTCAATAATTCTGCATCGCTTGATCTCGTCCTGTTTGATGATGTCACTGTAATGGGTAACATAGACTTCCAAGCTTTCAAGTTTCTAGATTGCTTACAGTAGCAAGGTATTAACCACATGCCTGACTTGACAAATGCGACTCCACTTTATCGCTTCAGTTATTGAACTCATTCGTGCTTTGTTCGGCTTCTCCTTCGAAACTAAAGTCTATGGATACTTGGCGATATTGGCTTTAGCATAGTTCGCCTTCCTCTTCTTTCACGTTCTTCACTTACTGTCAAATGCTGCATGTCTTTGGATTTTGCTTTGAAAATTACTAGGCTTGCGGCGGTTCTCATCGATGGCGGTCTGGTGTACTCTGGGTCATTTTCCAGAATTGACCTTGAGGGTCAATTCCAAGTCATCGACGTTATCCGACGTTATCCGATCCAAAAGCATCATGTTTCATTAAACGGTCAACTGCTCGAGAGGAATCCCCGAGGTCGTCTTTATTTAATGGTCTCCAATGTTTCTCAGACTCCAGATTGGAAATGTTTTGATACCTTGCCGTCAACTTTCATTTTCCAGGGACCAAGAAGGTCGAAAAAGTTTTATTCATTCTCGGTCAGTGTTTCTTAGAACTCATACTCTTGAATGCCATCTGTCACGGTTGTCTTAGGCTAAAATGAATCCATCCATCCGCCCACCATGAGTTTTCACAATTAGATATGCCTGACTAGAATTATTGAAAATTCAAAACAATGCTTTACCTTTGCTTCAAATGAAAGAAGATGGAATTTCCAATTCACGTGCCACATTTCCCACAATAAAAAAGAAAACTAATGAAACGAGAAAGTGGAAATTGAAAATAAATTACTCGCCACCAAATATCAATTCAACTCTGCCAACTATTTGCCAAATTCAAATCATTTTCATCGAAACGTTATTATTGTTCCGGTACCCGCATGAAGAGGCACCGATTCAAATCATTTTTCCGTTTGACTTTTTCTTTGGCATACCACTCACCCTCAGGGGAAGGCACGAATGCAAATTCTTTTTCCAAGAACCTACCTACAGGCAACCCTTATGAAATTGAAAAACAAAAACACCATCCACTCCTATCACATTTCCAAAGACTACAAGCGAAGATATTCAAAATTTTGTTTCGAGTTAGTCTACCCGTAGTCCTTTTACATTCTGTTGTGCCAAGGATCCGAATTTCAATTCAACAGTAAAAAAGGACTGCATCAGCTTTCAGTTCTCATTCGAGTTTTTTTAATCAGGATTTTAAAGACATCTCTACATTCAATTGGACAGGCAGATTCGTAATATCAAGGAGCTCCTTTCTCTACAGCGCAATTTGATCTGAATTCGTGAAATTTCGGGTTCTTTCTTTATCCCAATGGTCGTCGTCTTTACCTTCATCTTTTTTTAATTTACTAAACGAGAGTTGAAATTAATGGACTCGATGATATTCTCCCTGTTGTGATGGTCCTACAAATCACCTTCCTTCTATTGACAAAAGGAACCAAGTCAATCAATATTGGATGCTTCATCCAATTGATGGGACTGAAAGTTACTGTTTGTGGTAAATCCTTAATGGAGGGCCAAGGACATACATATACAGGATGTAGGATGTACTTCTATTATCAACAAGCATACACCAAATGGAACCACCTTCAGTGTCTATTGATCCAGGAAAGATGAGAAAAGCCAAAGGGGGAAAAAGTGCGGGAAGCAAACACATAACAAGGAGAAAAGGATCAAAAATAATTTCCGTCCTTTTCTGAGAAAAATCGGTTTTCTTGTCACAACACACTTCTAATTATTTATCTAATAGGGTAAAGTTCTTTCGGCTTAAGGCTGGTAGCACAGAGACGCAACGAGGGCAAGCGCCTGAAAGTATACGTTTGTATTAATTGAAACTATGAAAACTAGCACCAAAATAACACTCCCTATTTGTCTCTTAGCTTTTTCATCAATCATCATTAACGTAAATTCTCCACTCAGTATAAAATTAAGTTGCAACATTTCATAAACTATTAGAAGAAGACTATTATTTTTGAATTTCAAATCTCACAAAACCCAAGCCTACTTATAGGCTATTTGCCTTAATCGAAGAATAGTGTATCACACTATCCTTTTGGTATAATTTATCATTTTCCATACGTGCTATTCCTCTGAACTGCTCCTTTCCGAGTGAGTAAAGTATATGAATGAATAGAAGAAAATAAAGGACGAATTGGTAATCGACTTTTGGCAGGACGAGATCTAAGTTAAGAAATAAAAATAGCAACAGCTGCTACCGAAATACGAAAATTTCAAAGGATTTCGTTGAGGAATTTAATTTTCATGAATGCTAAATTTTTTTTTCTCTTTATACACGTTCTCCTTCATCTTTGTGTACTTCAAACGGGCGAAAAAAAAAGGAAAAGTTTAAAGGATTCACTGTGGAATTTACTTGGAAAATTATTATCATTATTTTTGTTCTTTTTTCTGTTGTATTTTCTCATTCATTGGATGCAAATGAATAACGTAGTTAGCTGGAGTACCTACGGATACAGACAGGTAGACATGGTGATTCAAAGTGAAACCTTAAAACAGGACTTTGGGAGAGACAGAAAGAGAGAGAAAAAAAATGTAAACGTAGATGCAAGGGTAGAAATGAAGTTTGTATTGAGATAAAGATGACGAGATAAAAGGTTTTTTTTTTTTCTTGGTTTTTCCTTCGATGCGGTCTTTGAAGAAGACATTGTTTTTGGGTAGAGTAAATCGTACATTCCTCCTAAGATGCAGGTATCACTTTAGGGACTGAACTGAGTTCTAGTAATTGAGAGTCTGATCTTAAAAGGCATATATTTCTGAGAAGTCAACAAGCTTTTGTCCTTCGTAATGGTAGTCCACTTTAAAATCACTCAGGAATTCACATTGATGGCGTTCTGAGACATTGAGGGAGCAACGATGAAATGTTTTTGATAGCAAATGTCCTTAAGAAGTCGGAGAGTGATGAATGTCACCCAGCGGGATTGAGCTACAAAAAACTCATAAGAGCTTTCCCCATTTCTAAGTAACCTGGATTTTTTTTTCTGATAACAGAAGATGTCTTGGAAGGAGTTTTTTGGGACGCGTTTTAGCAGACAAGTAGTTAAAAAGGATTTGTTCTATTTCATGCTGTTTATAACCCTAGAATGTCCTCAACAACTGAGCTTTAGCTAATCACCCTGATTATGGGATAAGATCCACGGCAATGCGGCTCCACCAACTAGGACTCGAAAGTCGCACTTGCTTCGACCGCGACCAGATCGTTCACCTCAGATGGCGTGCGATAGCCCTTTTTCGACCCCTTTCGATGTTCCACAGCGCTCTCTGTATCCTTTTTCTTTTCAACCAGTTGTGCCTCTTTCAGTTCCAGCAGCAACTTGTTCTGCAAGATGTACCTCGGCGGATACATATATCGCAGCTCGTTTGAATTTGCATTCCTCGTCGAACTAATTGCTGAATTCAGTCACCATTGAATCGCCTTTAGCAAATTTAACCTACCAATTCGAGTGGGCACAGTTCAAGGCTGCCAGGATTGTTCAACTGCAGGGTTTCTGTCAATCCTTTCTTGGCTCTTGGCAACTTGGCTCTTGGCACTCGCAGCGAGTGTTGAACTACCCTCGATAAGCCAAAATACTCTGATATCTCCGCCAGCATATTCAGAGTCTCTTTGAGTTCACTGGTTGGTGGACATTTTGCTGTTCTAACACTGCACAGATATCAGCCAATTGTTATTAATATGTAGACTGCGGGCATGCAAGGACAGCTTTACCACCGCCTTTTTTTTTTTTTGTAAATGGGTGAGCCGTCAATATGTCAGTACCGCCTCGATCTTTCATTAATCACTACCCGGGCTGCATCTCTTCGCTCCCCATTCTGGGCCTATTCCCTTGATGATGCGAAGTCTTGCCGGTAGTGCGGCGTTCTATTGATTTACTTGACTTGCTGAGTACATTCTTGAAATTGCTGTGTCCTTTGATTTTGTTCCATATGTCGCCGCCGGTTTCGGGCATCCTACCGACCGGAACAGGGTGCTTCACAAGTCTCCGGGCATTCTTTCTCTACGAGATCTGCTGACTCCTTTAAGGTACCTTTTGACGCAATTCTCTTCGTTTCCAAGATTCATGTATTCTTCGATGACCTTCTAAGGGTTCCGACACCTTCCCATAACTTATTGCGATTTATTGTCATTACTAAAGAAATTGACCAAAAAACCTTGGAGGAACTCCTCAACGGATTTTCGCAATGACAAGGATGTCCAGACTTATCAAACCTCGTTGTTTGGGCCATCAACAGCAGCCTATCTCCCAGTTAAAGATCCAATGTAGGTCTCTCACTTTCCCGATCGACTTTGTCGACTAAATACCGGACTTGTCCTACTCCATGAAATCGCTTCTAGAACTGCTCTCAATCTAGCTCTTGTCGGTCGATGTTTGTAAAAATTCTCCGGTTCTACTTTCGTAATAAGTCTGTCTTCATGCATGCCAGCTTCTGACGTAGTGCTTCGAGATTGAGTTGTAGAACGTTGTCTAAGAACTTGAAGCTACGGAGAGTAATCGCTGGCTAGCGTCATCGCCAGAATAATCCACCGGTGGAAGTTAGGCTTAGGTTGCATCAAGTACGCTTCTCTTCTGAGAATTTTTAGAGTGCCACAGTCCTCAAAGTCGACGTCTAAAATGCTGGGGTTTTCAGAGGAACCAACCACTTCCGAAAGATTCCAAGTTTATCAATAGTTTTCTCATGTGTTTGTCCTTCAAGCTCCTAATCAGTCGTTGCAATCCTCAAACCGTCCTTATCCCATACCCCCACCCCCATACGTTGCTTAAACTCTCCTACAAATTTCAAAGCAAATCAAGTTGATCAGGTCCCATTTACATTTGATGTCTCCTCCCAACGTCGCCACCTCGTTTTTCCGGTTTGTACTTTTTACTCATTTTGTTGAGGCGACATTTTTTCCTTTCATGTGTGTGCGTGTGTGGGAGTGTGTGTTCTGTTGTCCCAAAATCAACATATATAAACTATAAGGACACACTTGTCTCGTCTCTATTTCGGAAATTGCGGTCAACATATTATCCTTGTTACATGATTAATTTTAAATCATTTCGTCCTGCTCAGCATAATAAATGCTCTGAAGGGCATATCACATCCATGCATAATGGCCCGGGTCCTTAAGAACAACCAAACTCCACTCGAATGTGAATAGAAAATAAGGGTTGTCAACCTTTTTTTTCCACGCAGAGGTGGGGCTAGCCCCCGAAACAACTAGAAAATTCGTTGAACTAACTTTGCTATGCGACGCGTGGACCTTTCAATGCGGAGAACAGAAACCCAGTGACGAGGAGCAGCGCCCAATCGTCGTCGTCGTATCCTTGTATAAGGTGTTTGCTCTTTATGGCTTCTTGAATGAAATGCTGAATAGCCAAACTGTAGGACACATGAGCAGCAAAACTTTGTGCTTTTCAAGTGGCTCTCGCATGAATTTTGATGGATATTCGTGCAGGAGCGGAGGAGATCTGTTAGCCAGATGGTCAAATCTAATTTGAAGTTTTCTATTTAATTATAAATTGGTGTTGTAGTGGTCACTTTTGATGGGAATGTGCGTCCCGTTCTCCTCCTTTTTTTTCTGGGCAAACGAATTGGGAATATTTATTGCTCATTATGTGTGAGGGGCTCCGAGAAAATGTTGCACAACACGAATTGGACGAATGTCCTTGTGTTGGATAAATAATAAATGGAGGACCCTCATCAAGACAGATTTGTGATGGGAACTATTTATTTAAATTGTTGATGTAGTCAATCATAGATGAGAAGACGAGTGTGGGTGATCCCTTATGAGGAATATAAGGGTTTAGCAGAGATAAAGTAGATTGAAGTTGACATTTGGCTGGCTGATGAGATTTTCTTTTTCATTGGAAATATGGGTTTTTCGCTTTGATGTCGCCCGGATTATGAAGGACTTGCGGGGAATGCGAAAGGCATGCGAGAAGACGTACATATGAGTGTGTAATTTAACTTAAGACTACTATGGACGGGACTTATGCAGAAGACTAATTCGTTTGTTGGTGGGCTTGGCGGTTAATGAAGAAAAAAGCGAATATTTGCTGTGGACACTCAATTTGAATGGCATACGGAGGGTCTACATTGAGTGTGTTATCATGCGAAGATGGAGAACTCAACTAACTGGGAATTGGGCACTGCTAGCTAGAGGCTGTTCTCATTGGCTAGACTTGTTGTTTGAGGTCTAAAATTACTTCCAACTCTGACACCTCAGTTAGTATCTAAGTATTACAATGATACCACGAATCTTCTCTGGATTACATCGCAACTGTTGAACGATTCTAGTTAATTTTTGGACTAGAGGCTATTTTTCAGACACACATTCCTGACTATTGTCACAACAATTGCGACAACCGAACATATGTAGTATGCAATACCTGTCCAAAAGCTTCCTTATATTCGTGAAATCTAGTCAGTCTTTGAAAGAAGATGGCAGAAGGTGTTAAGTAAAGTAACATCGACTTAAGTCTGCTTTCTACTTCCTGCATTCCTGAGAAATAGTATGTATCTGTCCCTAGTTCCAATCTTGCTTTTGCTGCTCTTCTCTTCTACAGGTGAAGAAAGGGTGCTTTGGGTAATCTACTAGAGAGTCGCCATACCGAAATAGTGGTCGAATTCCCTACTTTCCTTTTTTTTATGCAGCCACGTGTTTAAATTTTTATGTTCAGTGAGAAACCATGTAGAAGTTTACTTCGTCATGTTTCAGTAACGTCCTTAAGCAGTCGCGTCGCTCAACTTACTCCAGTTTCGAAACTCCATCGCCCTTGCCACTGCTGCTTGGTGAGCTCCTTCATCTCTACAGTCACCGTTTCCACTCCTATTTCAGCTTTATGTTAGTAGACGATACTCCAAGACAACGAGTAGGGCTTGTTCCGACACTATGCGGTAAGATCTTGCTACTTGAAGGACTGCACGTTTCTATACTGCAATGCATTGGCCCAGATCTCGCGACCGTACGAGAGAATAGCCTGCGTAATAGACATGAGAAGTCTTTGCCTGCTTGCCGCTAAGCCATCTACATTTGGCATGAGTATGAGTAACGTAGTGACCTTTGCAGCTCACTACTTTATCTGTTGTCTAAACTGATTTTGGAGCCAAGAATCATTCTCAGGTACGACACTGCATTCTTGCTGATCGGCCGGTATCTGTCCCCTACTGTCTTCCCTGCCACTAGATTAAGAGCATGGATCCACACAAGCACGCGTTTCATAACTTAGTTGAGTCTTCTTTTTCTGCGCATCTTTGGTGCTTCTTGCCGTAATCACCGCGCTCATATCGTCTGTATACCTTGTCAGCGTCTTCGCATGCAGAATACCATCGTCGGAAATATTTCAAAGATCAGGTGTGTCCTGCGTTAGTTCGAGGGTGGTATCCTTCCTTTGGAGCCCATCCGCGGTATCACATAACAGCTCCTGGTCTTAAAGATGGTCCTTTACCATCCTGAGGGTGTTCTCATGAGGGCGCCCTTCATGCCTTTTTCAAGGTATATCCTAGCGCAGATCTTTAGCCTTGGACATTCTGGTATACATTTCCCTAGGTACCGATACTTAAATGTTGAGTCGAAAGGACTAAGACTCAGATGCGGATTGCTGTTTTCTTTGCGATACATTCGAGCTAAAGGGCCTCATTTTCTCTTTCGATTTGCTGGTTCGACAGTCTTCCATTGCTGTTCTTGTATTATTCTGCAGCCCTTTCCTATAAAGACCATTCAATCTGTGGTTTTGTTCCGAAATGTGCTGGGTACTACCTTCAGGATGGTTCAGCACTGGATCCACTAGTTTTTAGCATTTGCTGTCGGTAGAAGATTCTCACTTTAGCGCTCTCTATAGTCTGAAGCTATTCTCGGTTTGTTTTGGCATTGCAATGTATTTTCATTAGGGAGTCAAAAATAACCTAATTCTCTTTTCGCCCTCTGAAGATGTACATATCCAAAAGGTTGACTGCGTTCTCCCTACCACCATGTCAAGTTCATGTGGCACTTCGGTTATGAGGGAACTTTTTGCTTCTATGCCAGCTCAGTCAAAATCGATTACCTGCTATCGGTTGACGTGCCATGGATACAGCTTTCTGGCGCAACACAGCAAGACTGACTGTCCTCTTCAAATAGCCATCACACGGATCCTTAGGTTCTTGAAAATTATTTTTAAAGTGAAGTACCCAACCCCTTTAAGACAAACCTCACCTACGTACCCCATATGTAACACACATAGCGGTCCAATTGCTCTCCAAAAGGTCGTTCCACCATTGCCTTCGATGGGATACCCTGCGTCCCTTCTGCATCGTTTTCCATCCTCTTAGAATCCCCAAAAACCCTTTCACGCACTCTGCACTCACCAGACTGTCATCCAGTCGCATTGAGAACTCATTTGCTTGATGTTGAAACACTACGCGTGAAATTAGTAGAATTTACGGTTCCAGAAGGGTCTGGATGGCTGTTGAGCCCTGCGTGCACATGGTATTTTTTTTAAAGCCATTCGCAATGACACCCATACGATTAATCACAAGAGCCGACGTGACAGCCAGTCAGAGTCTGTCAGTGCTCATTTGCGCGTGCGGGTGTGTGTGCGTGTTTGCATGTGTAGTTCATGGAGAAATCTACTACATGACACTGAGCATGTGTACGTTTGGCAATAAAAATTACGCGCAAAACGGACCGAAGCTCGGTGAACAAAACCCAAGCATCCATCCATCCAAACATCCATTCATCCATCCGCAGGACGACTCAATGTCTACGTTCGTGTTGTCTGCCAACGGGCGAGGGATCATGTGGATGTCTGACAGTGTGTGTGCTCATTTGGAGCTTACATGGCGAACATCCCGTACGTTAGCCGTTTTGGCTAATGTTTTGGGCGGGTGGGGGGAGTCGTCGAACGTCGACTCATTCGGTGGGTGATGCCGAGGATGAAGTCAAATGAAATTCTGTCCGCGATGGAGGGGGCTCTGGAAGTCAATGCATTGTGCGGATGGCATGTTTCATGTTCGGTGAATGGCGGTTTTGATGAGCGAAACTGTCACGGGTGGGTGGGTGGTTGTTGTTATTCGTCCTTTAATGGCTTCATATGCGGGTGAATTTACGAATTACGATTATCTGTTAATCGCCGGGGAGTTTATGTAATTAAATTTGCTGTTAGGAATATGAAATGGCGCAATTGAGTTTACGTGGTGGCTGGCTACGAGGGAAAAGGTGTAACGTATCCTTGTATGATATGCGGAACGGACGCTAATGAACCCGTACGTGTGCTCCAGTGCGCTGGAGATTTTATGAATTATTGCGGCATTTTATGGTGGGAACCAGATGCAGTTGAATTTACGATACACTGCACTCAGAGCAAATGTTGATGAGTCATCATCCAGGGTATTATCCGAGAGGTATAGCTGAGAGCGTCGTCGTTTTATTGTTTCTTCAGACAACAAATGTTGGGTGCTTGTGTCGTAGTTGTTGAACGTGACATTTCATCCGAACTGGCGATGACAAGTTCCATTGAATTCTGAAAATGCCTCTCGCATGTCGTTGACTCCTGAGAGAACGACATCAATGCCATCAATGTGGGGTAGGAGTTGTTTGGGTATTGTGGACCGTGTTAAATCGATTGATGCTCTTTAGTCGCTTTTCTGCATAAACGCAGGGCGGTAATGAGGTCATTGCATGGTTTATTCCATTGTGGTGGCAGTGGTCAAGGGTCGTCCGATTTTCAGCAGATATTGGTTTGCGTATCGTATAAGCAGTCCAACTGGGTTATATAATTGCATTGTTTGGACTCCAATGAGTTTGTATGGTTTGTTGAAGTGATTTTAACAGTAGGTAAGGATTACTAGCAATATCATAACTTCTCCACTGAGCTTTAAAAAGCGCTACAAGTATAATGTAGCATACATATGTATCTGAAGTCACCACAATGGAGCGATAATGACAGAGTGGACGCCAGAATCATTGCCTACTTTCATAATTCCGTTACAAGGCTTCAACACTTAAAAATTATTCACATTCTTACTCCATTGCAATGAGAAAGGGATACTTTCATGCGCAGCGCAGATTTCCATTGCTTGGTCCAAGTCATGTCATAGCGTAGGAACCGAAATTAACGTTTTTTGACGAAAACCACAGAGATTGAATATGACTTCCATCTCTTAGGATGGAGGATAGACCAAAATGGACTTGGTATTACTATAAAAAACTGGATGTGCCCATCCATGCTTTGCTTTCGACAGAGTATGGGTGTTGGTCAGGTGTTTAGCAATCGACATATGTACATAGGTGCTTTGATAGGATCAGCTTCTACTTGTACCTAGATAGTCTTTTCGTCTGATTTGCCAGAATTCATCAATCTCGCCAAGGTTTACCGGTGAGGGCCTGGTTACTACTGTAAATACCATAGGCTATAGCCCATTGTACATGGTACTGGTTGTTCTATGGCCTTGTCTGTAAATTATTATGACCTGGTACCCAACAGAGTGTAACTTTCAGAGACACGCGGAAATGCAGCTTAAGCACCAGTATAACTCGGAATTTCTGAGTATGATACTTGGTATAGCTGTGACTTCAGCTTGAAAGATGCTTCATTGCCGAAAGAGACTAAAAAATGGTGAATGACACCGGCACTAATTCCCTTGCATCTTTTGGAGCCGTCTGTAAAGATTGAGATCGAGTTGTTTAAAATGACTTCGCGATGACTCTAGGCACTCAGCAGTATATGTTTGTGACCCACGTTCAAATTAGTCTCAGTGAGCATATTATCGGTTGAGTTCGGAAGGCTGCGAGAAAGCATACGAATTTTGGGGCGCACCACGTTCATCTCACATCAATGTTGATCTCACTGCCTCAGGCCCACACAAGTGTCTTGGTGCATGCCATAAAAATCTACTATCAGCCAGTATAGCTTATTTAGGAGTGGAGTGGTGGGGGATGTTTTTAACACAATATTAACATGGCCTTCTTTGGGCTTTTGCGAATTCTTTTATTTTTTAAATCTGAATACCAAACCAATATGCCTTTGGTGCCGACCGGTCTTAAAATCGTGGTGCACAGCTTCCCATATAGAATGGCTTTTCTGTACCGATAGGGTCCTAGCACTGATTTCCTAGCACCATCGGCAATAATTCCTCTTCACGAAGGCTTTCTATGGTCGCTGCGTTAGACTACTATGCGAGCTTAGTGGGTTCGAGCCTGGGCAACATTTTTCCCCCCAATTTTGCCCTCCAAACATTTTTCATCATCATCACCTCTCGGCGAGGAATGACAAACCGTCGAGAGTATAAGTTGTCATAAAGAAGCTTCTCAACTCATCATCTGAAGGCGGCGATAAATTGAAGATCTCTTCAATTTTTGCGGAAGAGGTAAATCGCACAACATGTATGGTTGCGAGAAGCTAGGTCTTGACTTAACCCGGTCTGCCGCGAAAGCTATCTATTTTTCAAAGCTTACTGTCTAAAATTAGTCTTCGACATTTGTCTGAGAAGATGAGAAGTGTGCCATTCAGTTTCAATGAATTATGACGGTTTATGACAGCGAAAAATTGATGTTGTGCTCATGGCCACAACTCTATCGCAAGATTTTACAAAAGCCCTGATTGCCATGGCATCATTTTGAAAACGTGAGTGGATTGTAGAGACTGTAGCAGTGTAGACTGTGTTTGAAGGGTGTTACCAGGTCCTCCACTAAAATGGATTTATTGTGCCTGTGGTCAATAGATGCTTGACTTCAAGCCTGTCCTCTAATCCAGTGGCTCTGGCAAATCGGAGTATCTTTATTGGACAAAGTGGCGAGGGAAAATTTTCATCAGATTTTCAGCAGTTCAGTGCTGTGGTGCTGATTTCGTCTCACAATTATGCTAAACGACGATGAAAGAATTTGGTACAAAGAACTCGTCAGAAAAAAAGTACGTATACGCCACTTGCAACGCTACAAATGTACCAATTTTATAAATAGTGAAAGCTTTAAAGCTATGTCGTGTCACAGTCCTCAAGAAGATGTATTGGGTCTCTCCATCTTCTATTCAACCTAGAGTGGTGGGAATCTTCTGAGTTCATGTCGCTTTTTTTGGTCATTTTGATCCAGGCTGTGTGGTTGTGTTTTTTCTGCCGAGTTATTTCTTAGCCTGTCGGGTACAAGTCAATATAGTCCAAGAGCTTGTTCGTTCTTCCTTTTCTTCTTCTTTTAACTTTTTTCTTTTTCTATGGGGACTGAGCCCACAAAGAAGTGGTCTTTCCGACCTTTCTCTTGCTAGTTAATCTACTCTCTCATTACCCTTGGTCCTAGAGGGTTTCAGTTCCAGAACCATGTCATCTTTGATCTGGCTGCCCAAGACCATTACGAGAGTTAAACATGAGTAGCTTCCAGCTCCATTCCAGGCTTCTTGTGATCATTTTGCTGTTTGTACAGCATCACGTAAAAAGAAGTGATAGCAGATTGTTGGTTGTTTGTGAAGGGAATAGGTTCGGCTGTGGGGGAAGTGCTTGATCAATGACTGTTCCCGGGGCCTACTGGTCGATTGTATTCTCCTTTTCATTGTGGTCCTCCTGCCAACCTTGGGTTCCAGGTGACTGGCCCGTCGTCGATCCAGCCTGTATTCTATAAAGGCGAATATGTTTCTTAGTTAAATTTTCTAGTTCTCCAAACAGTCTGCGTCACATGTGTTAAAGTCGACGGTTTTAGAGAATCGGCCACGCACAGGGTAGGACCCTAATGGTTTCTTTTTTTCCCGTGTTTTTAAAGTGCCGTCTGGGCAGTTGATGCCAAGCCGCAATGTCTGTCAGTTTACTAGTTTCTCTAATATCTGTTGGTCAATTCTGTGCTATATACAGCGAGGGTTACCTTAAGCAGACGAAGAGGTATTGATTAGTGGTGTCTAGTGGTCTACGTTGCCTTTCAGTACAACGAAAGGGATGCCTATTAATATGTGAGTGTGTTTTTTTTTTCCCTAAAGCATCCTTGCCGAACTAGTTCGTCTGTTTTTTCGTTGCCCTCGTTATCACTGTGTCTGGGAAGAGAGCAGGCCCTGACGTCGCTAACGTAGTCCATTTTGTTCGGAATTCTGCAACAATTGAACACTGCTTGACTGTTGATGAGAATGTTGATTTGAAGTGGGTTCAGTCCGCCAGCATTCATTATCCTTGGTGCTCTATCAACGCTGAACATTTATTTTTGAAAGAATGTTGATCCTTGGCGGGTTCCGGCCGCAAACATCTATTGTCCTTGCTGCTCTATCAACGCCGAAAATTTCTATTTGAAAGACGCTAAAGTCATTCGAGAGTTTCTATGAGTCATTAATACTAAATGATGTCCTGATCATTCCTGCTCCAGTCTGTCAGTGTAGATTCGGATTGCTCGTTGACTTTTAAGGATTCTGGCTGCCCAATTTTGTTTGCTGTATGTATATAAGAGTGGCGTAGTAGCGAGAGACTGCGTGGATAGATTTGTATTTTCATACAGTTAAGACATTATATTTCTGGCCGAGTGTGAACTCAGCAGACTCTTTAGTGGCCTGGATGGACCAGATCAATCACATCTGTGGATTTCTTTTCTCTTTCATTACTCATCCTCTACTGGTTTTAAGCAGTATTTCTTGATAAAGTTCTTAATTTCTAAAAAGTATGCAAAGTTACTAGCAGTACCATCTTCATAGAATGAGCCTCATTTCGTTTGAGTGAAACCTTCCTAAACTCCAACAACTTGTTCCCTGTCTCTTTTTTAAGCCGGAGCTTTCCAGCATAGATTGTCTTGTCATGTTCAACAGAAACCCGTTGAAACTCACTTTAATTTCGGTCTTATAAACCACCTCCTACATCCACAGCCAGCACTGGGACTCGTGTTGACTCCCTGTCGTTTTCAAACGGACTTCCCATAGATTCCATAAATATTCTTGAATGGCTCCATGTTTCCCAGGAAACTGCCATACTAATCCATCTGTCCAACTCTCCGTCCCTTAACTGTGTTAAAGTCCCACAAATTTTCACAAATTTTAAAGTCCTTACTGTTTCCTTTTCGCAAATTAATAGTCCGCCAAACCACTTTACATTCAAAAGGTTTCCCTTAACAGAAAAAAATCTCGCAAAAAAAAACCCTTTTAATCCTTCGCGGGTGCGAGACAGAAAAAAGGGCTATCCTGCCGCCTGAAAACAAATAAAAACAATTGAATTCCAATTAAATTATTCAAGTACTTAATTTTCACATCACACTAAAGCATTTTTTATTGCCCAGAAATTATGTACACTATCCCTCAAATGGGATATTTATGCATAAGGACACCCATAAAAGTTAACAACAATAAAAGAAAAAAAAAAACCAGACAAAAATGTTACAAAATGGAAAATGGACTGTGGTCTCACCCCACCAAGCGACCACATCGACATTTGGGGAAACAACAAATTAAAAGGACATCTATCTTACTTAGTGAACTCAAGCGATTACCATTCACGTTTATTTTTTTTTCCATGCCCCTCGCTTGTGTGAGTGACTCTGAAAGAGGAAGGATTTTTCGACCATGAGACATTTAATGGGGCGCCAGCACACAGGACACAGCTGGAGCAAAACAAATAGGCACTCAGTTCAATCCCAAAGCCGTATCCTTTTAAGCAACAAAACGAAGAAGTAACAAAAAAAAAAACACACAGAAAACCAAGCAAAGCAAAGCAAACAAAAAAAAAAAAAAGACGAAAGAAAGTCCTTTCTTCCTTTTCATTTTGGTTATTTGTGTATTATGGCTCTAACCCATATGTCCTTCATTTCAAATTCAGATCATTTTCATAAATAATAAAAACACATTTTCGGTGCTGTGCTGGATGGCTGGAAAAGGATCAAAACAGGAAATTGAATTACATTCGAATTATTATCCTCGGGGGGATTTTTGTGTTTTTTTTTTTTTCAAGAAACATTAGTTCTACGGTAGGTTGCTTTTTTTTTCTTTTTCTTTATCGTCCTTTTTGATTGAATGAAATTTAATTTCCTTCGACTTTCGGTGTTTGGGGGGCGAAAAAGCAGTCGAAGAATTTCCCTTCGGCTCCACCTGTCGTATGTGTACTCCTTGCTTAAGAATTTCACTCGATGCACACATATATTACCCCTGGGTGGGGACACATAGTGAAAATTCCTTCCGGGTTGAACTCCTTTGAGCACGGCGATTGTGGATCCCACCGCACGGGGGTGACTTGGCTTCGAGATAGTCAAACACCGTAACGTCGAGTAAACCACTAATCCTTTATGTGCAGATGGAGATACTTGTGCATGGATAATGCAAAGAATTTCATTAGGATGCATTCGATGTTAAGAATTCGAGTTTTTTTTTGTTTCTCCTTGTGTTTCGTTCATCCACCATCGGTTGGCTTTATGCAAAAGTTTTATCCTTGTGCTTGCGGTGTTGTGAACGAAATTAAAGAAGATTGCTGTGTGTATAGTGGCATGCTGTTGTGCCATTGACTACATTATCCATTTTGAAAAGCCATTTAACATTTATGTAAATTGATGGCGACTGTATATCGATCGTAAATTTTGTGGGGCATCAGTGTTACGGTACGTTGAACACTGCTGATGCCATCAACTGGTTATGAGTTATGCCCTGATGGGACATTAGGTGGGTGCTTCTGGTATACTACCGTTGCTGTTATCGCCCCGTAAAGTAAGTTGCATAGCAGCATGTGAAATTAAAGGTTTTATTGCATACTGGTGTCTGTGTTGGTTAAGTTGAGTGACTGCGGAAGCCACAAGATGATTCTATTAAGAACTTGGTTAGTAGTTCGACCAGGTGGGAATAGAAATACCCTATTCGATTCAATATTTTTTTCACACACAGATCTACGTAAAAAATAAATCAAGAGAAGGATCTCCTTTTTTATTAAAATCACCTCAGAAACCTAAACACGAGGTGTCGTTGTCATCACTTGGAAGATAATCCTGAAAACCAATTGATTGTTGGGCGCCAGACACATTTTTACCTTCCATTTCCGATTGGTGATGCGAAGGCTGAGTAAGGTGTGATTGGGTCACGAAGCGCGAGCGAGGTGCAGTGGTTCGAAACTCAGATATTATCAGGTTCCGATTGCGTCAGAGGGTGGTGTCCAGGCTAACTGGGCACATTTGTGGAGATTGTCATTGCTACAATTCTCGGAAATTTTTTCGAATCCGCTGATGTCATTATCATGGTCAGCTCAATCAACTCTTGAAGCCATGACACCCTTTTGCCAGTGTTATGCCTTCGCAGAAAAGTCGACATCGGCTTTTCGTAGTTGATCGATGTTTATTTAGTTTTAAGAAATAAATATTTTCCGACATCAGGAGTTGAACCTGGACATTCACCGTGACAAGCGATGATGCTTGTCTGCACCAAGGCCACCGTGTGAGCTCTGCACTATTCTTTCAAGAACGATTGTGATCACATGGTAGACCGTCGCGTCGTCTTTTCTAAATCCCATCTGGAATACCCAGATTCCTGCGTTTTGTTAAAATGTTCTGTCATCTCAGTGAGAGACGAGCGATAATCTGGGGTAGTTTTCGATGTATGTATATGTTACTGATTCCAGAGATTTTATAGCAGCCTGGCTATCGGTATAAATTGCGATGTCCTTGCAGGATACCATATTATGCCTAAGCCAGGTTAAGGCTTCGTTGATCGCCATAATTTCCGAAAGTTGAGGTTGGAGTTCAACTTAGCCACTGTGAATGTTAAGGGATCCAAGATTGAGGAGTGGCAAATATGGTTGTTTGACAATTGAGAGGTGGCCTTCAGTTTGAGGGCCGCGCTAGCAGCTGACTGCTTGCCGAAAAATATCCAAGGGAATCAGATGTAGGAGCACGTCAAGTGCCGCGGATGGGGTTGTTCTTAGTGCTTTTGTAGGCGAAGACACAGCAGCCTTGCTGAGTTTTGGTTCGTCAAACAAATAGATAGAAGTTTTGACTATCAACGAGTCAAAGTACTTCTTCATGGTTGACAGCGATATGTTGGTCTTCGTTAAGGTCATACAGCCTACAGAAGTACATCTTTCAAATTCTCAACACCTTCTGTGACTCTACTACAAGGTTTCCTTCTTTATCTGCGCAGGTGTCTGTCACTTTCTTTCCTGGAGTGTAATCTCTCATTTCTAGCTCCAATCGTAGAGTTATACACTAAGGTCTCTCATACACCCATCTCGTTCTCACAGTAGGCTCGGCACTCCGGTATCATCACAAAGGACTAATCTATGTTCAAAGTGCATTCTGGCACTGCCAGGCTAGTCACCTAACCTGACCTAACACATAATCTCTAAATAACTTTAATTGCGAGCTTCTTATGTTCTTCGTTCTTCTTTTGAAAAAGCCGACGTTCTCTCTTTTCGATTGCTCGTAGAACTCACAAGAAGCCCTAGACCTTGGTTTTGCAACTTATACTTGCAGTAATTCTTTGTCAAAGGATCTCGCGCTGGACGTGGCGGTGGTTGTTAGATTTATGGATACGTGTTCGGCATTCCCAGCCTATTGACGTTGTATTTTCTCAGAGTAATTGTTTTTAGGTCTGGTGCTTGTGATATCCGCATTTGTACCTTGGTGCTCTGCTCGAACAGTGATGTGTAGTCACAACATTGCACAGTGCTTGGTTGTGCGTACCCTATTTTTATCAAATCCAACCATCGACTTTAAAACTCCTAAACCTGTTTCAAATACATTATAGCCTTTTTTCAAACCAAATAAATAATTCAGCCAATGGTGAAGCTTTGAACAGAAGCGGCCCTGCTACGCCCACCACCTCCTCATTTAGAAAGTTACAAACAATTAAAACTTCCCTCCAGGATATATACAATTTGCTAAGATTAATAGGTCTTACACTCAATTAACCTGAAGTCATATTCGTTCCTATAAGATAAGGACATTTGCCAATAACAATGATTCCTCACTCAACATGATTGATTGGTGGCACAAACTTGTACCTCCCCTATCCCAGAAATTAGCTGTAGTAAGAATCTTTCTTGAAATCTACAAAAATTCCATCAACCATCAGACGAACTATCAATCCACCCAGTCACTCATCCACCGGAATACAGGAAACCAATGGAATTCCCCAGCAATTTGTCAGAGAAGACGCTTGACGCTTGACGCTTGGGAAGGGGAGGTGGTGCCAGGATATCCTCCTGTGTATGTCTGTTTGCTCATCTGTCAAATATAATTGATAACGTTCGCGTGGCCCGTTGATGAGTAGCCGTCAAGTAACTCTAGTTCCGTTTGTCGCCCACAGGTGAAAGTTCAAATATGGAGACGCTACAGGCTGTCAATCAGTGGAACGTAGCCCAAGTGTATTTGAATCAGGAAGTGCTTTCCCTTGAAGTTTCTTATCGTTTCGTTTGTGGAAAAGAAATTACATTGCGGGAAGGATAATAAATGTTTATGTCCTTCTCCCTACTCTATAGGGTATATCAGTTTGGATTTGTAGTTGGTGAGCGAAGTAGGCCTGATTTGCCCTCATATTTCTATCATCTTAGGGGTTGATAACCACTTTCTGTTCCTCTAAAACGACCTCTTTTAACGGAGTTGTAGGACACACCACAATCTGACGCAAACAAATCGTAGATCCTCTGTGTGTCTTTCCTTCTCAGTGTCATTTTGAGAAAAATGAAACAAAGATGGAAATGAAAAATGACAATTTGATTTAAGACTCAAGGAAAAAAGGGACACTTCCCATAGGCTTAACAATGATTAATGACAATATGCTTAGAGAAATAAGGCAAAAGGACCCAAGTCCGTTTGTCATACTCAAATTCGCGAAGTATTCGCTCACATTTTCGGAGAGCTGCTCCATTATGGTTGAAAGTTAATCATTCTGAGAAATTTTATGCCAATTATCTTTCTAAAAATCACAAAGAGAATTACAGTGCTCTGAGGGATGAGAATAAGGGATACAAAGAACTTCACAACGTTTTGTACTCAGTTGCCTTTAAAGTGATGCTTCGATTTGTTGTTAATGAAGTAGGTGGTACGTAAAAAGCTACTACCAGCTTTGGTTGTTGGTGTTGTTTTCGAATCAAATGGGATTTAAAGCAGATAGATCTCTCTCAGCTTAGTTTGAAAATGACCAGTGCGTCGCAGTTTCAGACGAGATTGTCTGCGTCTTTCATTATTTCTTTGCAGAATATTTTGGTGCAGTGACTTCGAAAACGTGGAGACTGAAACCCAAGATGATCTTCTGATCCCCGGCATGGTGACTAAAGGCTCATCCAAAGCTAGAGAACAGTTAAATCGAATGCATTGCATGCGAATGCCTATAGAGAAAATAAAGGGGATCCGTGTATATGCAGATCCTTTCGGAAAGGCAGGCAGCACTAGATGTTAAATGTTATAAGTTGGGGTATGTGCATGCACTGCGACCTGCAGAGATCAATTGTGCTCCCCCGAACTCGTATTAGTCGATGAGTCTCGACCTATAGCACTTCCTCCATTCCAATAGCTCTGAAGAATCGGAGTATCTGGATTGGGTTCAATGATGGGAGATCAATTTCAGAGAAAGTGTACGCTCCCAGGTGTGCTCTTCTTTTGTGGATCAATACTCCACAGTGTGTGACGGGATCTCCTCAGCATCGCTGCAGAATCTGCAGTTTCCGTTTGCTTCTATTCCCATTTTCCTGCGATGCTCCCTGAGTCTGCAAGGGTCCGATAAAATGCGAAGCTGGTTCTTGTTCCTCTTTCGGTTGTAGTTCCCGAGGAGTGCCTTTGCCTGCCTTAGTCCTGGGAGTGTTTCCCATAGCCTCCTTCTTTTGCACTCTTGCACTCTTCGCAGTTCCTCTTAGATTTAATGCGGTCCCAGTCCGCAGAATGGCTCGGGTCCAATAAATGGTGTTTCTGACCCTATCCTTGCTAGGCATCGGCTGGCTCATTTCCCTCTATTCCTACATGACCTAGCACGCAGTTAAGGGTGACTTTATTATTCTGGCCTAGTCTGTTTATCTTTTCCAGACACTCGTAAACTAGTTAAGATCTGATTTCATAGGAAATCAGTGCATTGATGGCGGCCTGGCTGTCAAATCTTTCGATCGCACATACCTCTGCTTGAAAAATACTGGGCGATGCTCCCATGGACTCTGAGAACTTAGTTCGGGGTCCGTTTATTCCCGTCACGGTACCCGTGTGTCTTTTGGAACCGTCGGAGTCCCATTTGATGCTGTTGTTCGTCCTGCCCAGGCTACTGCCCCGTAGGTTATGATGGGTCTGATCATAATGATGTACATCCACCTCAGCATTGCAATCAGCACTAGAGGCCGTTACATCCTATTCGATAAGGTAAAAGCTCTTTGTCTCAATCTCCTCAAAGACCATGGAAACTAATGGACGGACTGATTAGCCCAAGAAGCTCGCAAAGCCGTCCAACGCAATAACCACAGAGTCAGGGCGACCACCGCATTCCACGACATTTTTCTATAGAAGCGTCTATTCCTCGACTTTCTTCTATAGTAGCGTCTCTCAACCATTTCGTATCATCCGAAAGGGTTTTTCTAGCCATCAAATCTTTTGAAAGTTTTGGAAGCTTGGACAAGCTTCCAGGATGCCAGATCGGTAGCACTCAATAGTTGAGATATTATATTCGGCTGATCTTGCGTCCTTAGGCAGGTTGGCAATTTCATAAGCCAAACAAGTCTTGGGATTATTTGATGTGAAATGTTAGAAATTGTACTCTCTGCCGAGTAAGACTGTACAAAAGCATGTACGTCTTAGTCCTCTATGGGAAAAGCAGATTATAAAGTTCAAGCCATTAAGCCGGATTGCAGTTCAATGGCATTTGTCAGAAACTTACCCACCAAAGACTTGGATCTCAACCTCCTAACCTATTTTACCGACTCCACTAAAACCGATGAGCTAAAAAAACTTGTCATACCCTTCTTCCATCCTCTCGGCTCATTAAACCCTTCATTTGTCATGTCGCCATCGAGTTATTTGAACAGCCACTCCTTTGGAAATCATAATTTTTCAATTATCGTGCACAATGTGGTTGTTAAATCATTATTCCTGGCAAAAACCTCATTATGCTTTGCAAAAGAAGAAACTCCACTCTATCTCCTTCCTTGACAAACTCACTGCGAGAGGATGATTTCCAAAGGCGAATTCTATAGGATTAAGTGTTCTTCTTAATAAATAATTTCATCCCCATTCAGCAGACAATGCACAAAAAAATGGAAAGGAAAACAGCAATTCATTGAATTACCTCCACCCGCTAAGCACTCAATACAGGATTCCTCCAGCTCAGTTGTAGGAGAAATCCACAGATACCACCCGATCCCGCGGAATATAGTTTCCTTCGCTCTTTCGGTTTTCCTTTCAAAATAAAATACTTTTCAGTGAGAACCTCAAATATTCATGAAAGTGCACTGTAGTACATTTGGCGAAAGGATACTGCCATGCCAGCCTACCAGCGGCTGCTGCCACCCCCGCTGTTGCCATTATACTTTTAGAAAAATTCCCTTGAGTGGCTGAGTGTTAAGGCAATCCACAATGTCTGACATATTTTCTAGTTTTTTTCTTACCCTGGCGACCAACGACGACGACGGCGGCGGCAGCGGTCCACCATCAGCTAATACAAAATTTACAAATGTGTGCGGTAAAGTAATTCCGAAGAAAAGTCCTTGCAGACGGGAAAGTTTTCTCTAGCCTTGCTATGTGAGTGAGAGACACAGACCAGATCCTGCTGTAGGTGGAGAATGCACACAAAAACTTGATTTTCATTGAATTAGCGGCTTGAAAGGAGAAAATGGGCTTTTGTGGAGCGGTACCGAACGATTCTCTAAGTACAAATTTGGACCGAAGCCAACGACCCAGCCCAGTTCTCCGCTCTGCTTAAACATCCAATTTTATTTCATCATAAATTCGAGCGCGTCCTTTCTATTTGAAGACATCAGCAGAATGGAAGAAGGGAACCGAGTGCTGACTTAAAAGGATATTAGCCATAGCCAGAGCATCGAGTTGAAGTTGAATCCTGCCAAAATGTCCTCGTTCTTTGTCATAATTTCTGTGCTTTAATTTGCATTCGGGAGCACCTAGACCATTCATTGCGTTGCTTCGGAGGCCAAATTGGTTGAACGTGTCAGAGGCACCGCGCGCCATGGCAGAATGAAGAAATTGTTTCTTTTTCTCAAGAGAGGGCGCACGGCGGCAGTGGTGGGGGTGAATAAATCGTCGCAATACTCTCCCGTGAAGAGGTCCTAATTCCTAAAACACGAGGTATTCGTGCTAACGACAGAAACTGTTATTACTTCATTTTGTTTTGGTGGAATTTTATTTCCACTCTCTCTCTCTCTCTCGCTCTGTCTTTCTCTCTTGGGTGTGCTCGTCAAGGGAATTTGCAAAACGTGATTATGCCCGCAGGGGGCGACTGTGTGTACTGCTCCTTGTTCGTATGGAGTTGTCACGTTCGGGAATGTTTCGAAGTAATGAGGCGGCTGTAATTATGAGGTTTTTAGATGGAAATTTCGGGACGGGGCACACTGGTTTTTCGCCGTTCATAGTCTTTGGGGGCGCAATGGCAGTTTAAACGTCGAGGGGTGACGGTTATTGGTGTGAAAAAATGCCCCCATAAAGGAGTTGATTAAGAAATGATGAGCTGGTAGCTGGAGGGCGGTTGGTGGTGGAATTTGAATTGGAGGCGAAAATATCTGACGGAGATTCTTGATTAGAAGAAAGTTTTAATTTCTAATCCAATTTCACTGATTTGGACAACCTTGGAAGGCAATTTGATGTCCTTTGCCAAAAGCGATAGTTTTGCTAAGGAATTTTTAAAAACAGTCATTTGAGGCATATTACGATTTGGATTATTCTTCGTTTTTGGGGAGTTTCTTTCACATGATTACCTTCAAAAACCATTCCACGACATTCATCGATCAATGAGGACTAACTAAGCTCAGATCAATACATGCTTAGCATTGGAAGGGAAAAACTCACTTACTGCTGTGCTCTTCTCTGGGGTCTCAACCTTGCTCTCGTTCTCTGGCTGCCGTTCGAATGCAAAGGAAATTATGTCTGTTGGCTCAATGTGGATACTACAAGACGACTGTCGGTTCACTGTAGTGTATTGCAGACAGAAATGATTGCATTCCGAGAAGTTGCGGCCTGTCTTTCAATTAAAGCCTTAGAGGGAACAAAACATAGAGACCCAGGAAGCAATAAAAGCCTCTGAATCATCAACAATACAGTTCACTTCAGTAAACAATGCCGCAGGTCTCTTAATCAGATAATTGACAGAGCGACGTTTCCCTGTGCTGGG
Organism: Matsumyia berberina; assembly: GCA_917880715.2. NCBI lineage: Eukaryota > Metazoa > Arthropoda > Insecta > Diptera > Syrphidae > Matsumyia > Matsumyia berberina. Next base: position 129,375,583 of record OU862871.1, on the reverse strand, counting down.
TTCCAGGACAAAATAATGTTTTAGCTAACTGCAGAGCACATGAGCTTCCAAGGGAAAGGACAGTCCAGAACCTCTTTAGAAATCGGGAGAAACTCTTATTTAATCGATAAAGTTTTGCGTTGATACTAAGGGCAGAAGAACGACAGACACTCGTCTTTCGTCGCGACAGATTTGGTCTGATCTGAATTTAAAAAGAACCGGCAGACCTTTAAATATTAACAGACAATGCTTTAGCTCAATAGTAGGAGCCCTAAGCGAGCATTGCTTGATTAACGTAGGCACGATATAAGAATAGATGTCCACTCCAACGATTTCTGTAGAAGTTGTAGAGACGGGGAAGGGGAGGAAACAATAATCCACCTTCTCTGTACATGCTCGTCCCAATAAAGAGCGAGAACATAGCAATAGCGACCACATAGCGTTAAGCAGTAAAAGATTAACTCCGATACGGCCACAAAAAAAATCTATCCTTAAAAATGGGAGGAACTCATCATTCCAGCTGGTAAGCCAGTATGGTCACACGGCGACCTAGCCTAATCCCATCTAACCTTGTCTGGCGATATTGTTATTACACCAAACGATAGTGTGGAGATAAGTGTCACAGAAGGCTAACGACCATATAGGGATGCACAATCATTAAAGAAAGTGGAACATTCTTTGAGCAATGCATTGCTGGAGACCGGCAACGTTAGGGATTCTATATGTTAATACATGCCGATGTTCCTGATGGAATTCGGCTTAATCTTACGTCCCACTTTTCTTCGATGACCTCGCCGACATTGAAAGCACTTACGTCGGAAGTATCCTCTAATTCATGTCTGGTTGATTTAATCAGCCCTTGATGTAGCTTTGAACTAATGACAGATCCTGTGGTTTCAAAATTGACCTGATCTTGATCTTTGCGTTTTCATCTTATGTGTGAACCTCCACCATATCCTAACCTAAAGTAGGTGCTAATGACGTTCTCATATGACCTCTAGCGAAAATAGGAGAACTTGAAATAAAGTTACAGCCGAAAAGTACTGGCAAGCATGCAACTATACAGCCATTATTGGAGGTCTGAGTTATATCTCCTTAAGAGGATCCTAGTGCTATACGAAAGCCAACTTAGTGCATGCTTAAAAAAAGAGAGCTGAGAAAGAAGAGAGGTTACATTCAAAAGAGGGAGTTTCTTTAAGGATGCGACAAAAGTCTAAGGAGACCTTAAGCTAGCCCCTTATAAGAAAGAGGTGATCGTGTGTTCTGCAACTAGCATTCGTTTGAAAATGGTAAAGGATCAAACAAAAATTTAGGCAATAATTTTCATTTGAAATTATTGGAGAAGTTAAGGTCCCAGCATTGCAGAACGTTCAGAAGCGAGCCGCATTAAGCGCAATTCCTTTGAAGGAAATTACTCCAAGACCTGGAGTTTTGGACAGGTGGACGACATTCAAATAAGATTCTTGACAGCCTAAGGGGCCAGCATGGTGAAGTTGTACAGAAAAAAAGATACTATGTCATGCTTAATGAAGAAAGACTCGAGCTTTTATATAGACGCATTCAGGAGAGACGACTACAGCTGCGGAGAAGATGATTGTTCGAATATGCCATCTCGGGGCATAAGAATTCCAAATTTTAAGATCTCTTTTTAGAACTTGGTGTCCATAACAGGACAAGTATCTATTTCTAGTGGAAGGATCAAAGTAGCCGAGTTTATACCGACAGTCTTTGTCTAAGCCGTGCTTAAACTTTGACCTGCTTCCAAAATAGTTTAAGAATGACATCCATGTTACAGTTACGGGTGCATTGGGGGCTTTCATCAACATTACCGTTGAAATCAAGAAAAATCAATCAAATGCTCACCAACAAATTTAAGAAACTCGCTGAATCTTTCTGTCTTGGACCGCAAACTCTAAAGCTGTTATCAGCACTTAAAGTTCTTTGGTGGAATCAATTTAGTTACGCAGTCACATCCTTGACAGGTTTTCCCCGCAATCAACACTAAATTCCAGTTTTTTCCCTGTAAGGATAACACATTTTGACAAACCTATCGTTCTTAACCTTAAAACCTATCAATTTTGTCGTGTCACTCAAAGTCACCGTTATGTTCTCTCGATTCGAAATTACTTTGCAAGCACATTTCGCTGGAACGATTTTTCGATTCATGAATAACCCACGAATCCAACTTACATGCAATAATTCCAATGTATGTATGTACACACGTACATACATATGTACGTGTGCTCCCCAGGTGTGAATAAATACCGTTGCGTGAAAATCTCGACCTTTCTACTTCAGTTGAACGAACAGAAGTTGGTTGTAAGTACAACCCTGCTGTTCCATCGATCCCACACGCTCTCAGCAAAGGGAATTCTGAAGAAGAGAAATTGCTTAAAGGATCCTTTTCCCCGAGTTGCTTGGCATACAGAAGTGAGGAACCCATCTTGCAGAGGAATCATCTCCCGGCTGCCACCGGCGGTAATTGTGTATAATTTATAATGGAATATATAAAATCTCTAAAGCCCTCCCGCAAGTCATATCTCGTTGGTGTGCCCGACCCTCTGAACAGGGGGTTCGTGCCTTCTCGGTTTTGGTTTTTTTTTTTCTATTTTTTTCGTTGAGGTGCTAAACAGGATAGACAGGTCGGGCGCGGTGTAGCGGGTTATGGCGCGGATTTGACACAGTAACACAACCCACCCCAACACTTTGATGATGGAGCCAATTTGACACCGAAATGTCCTTGTCGTCGCACTGCTGGCGCGGGGTTGTGTCATCGTCGCATGTTGAAAGAGTCGTTGGGAATTTTTATTTATTGCACCCTTGACGGTGGCAGCAGTGGTGGCTTGGCGGATGTTTTGCGTTAAGGATCATAATTAAGGGATGATTAAATTATTTTATAGTCCTAATTGTGTACGCAATGGGTATGGTGGGGGCGATGTGAAATTGTGCTACGATTGCAGATGGGCAAAGTCTAATTCGATGTTTTTTTAAAATGTAAACGGGTTAGAGTGGTTTCAAAGGAATAATTAGGACCACGACTATGTGACTCAGGTGTATACGAAGTGGTATCCACTAAGGCGAGTCAGAAGTGGGGGAAGTAGAGAATTGAGACTTGTAAACCGCAGGCAATAGTCCATTTTATTAAGAGAAATCTGAACACTGGATGGCAAAGGGTCAAGTCAGGTAAAATATTACAAATTTTCAAAAAAAAGGTAAGATACGTGCATTCAAGAGGAAACAAGTACACATTGGTATCCAGATCCCTGGATACAAAATTCTACGTTCACCTCCACGCGGTGGCAGTTGGGTATCGAGTACCTTAACTGAAATTATGGGCTTCAACTAGTTTGGGAATTTGTTGGTTATAACTGTCGAGCGAGTGGGAAGGCTAGTTTCCACAACGGCACTCTTTCTTGGATCGTGTCAGGAACGGAAGATTTCTCTAAATGAAATCAATGGTGGCATTAACAATGCCAATTAAGTCAAGCTACTGAGTGAACACCTTGACATATTCGAAGCCCAGGCCGACCTTTTTGTCGTTGCATCCTGGTCTTCATCCCAGGAACATACATACATAAGGATCTGGCCGTCTAAAGTGAAGGTTCTAATGTTAGGAAAACTGTCCGATGAGGGAATAAAACCATGTGTTACGCAACGACGACGACGACGACTTGTCGCCAGTGGTACACGAATTCAGGATAATGGTCTTCGGTTATGCATGTTTGGAAACCTTTACAGGCCGAACAAGAAGCAGAGGCAGTGGGACTTACTCATCGTCAAAGAAGTGCTTTGGGTGAGTCGGGCATGAAAGGGGATGGAAGACAGTGACGCTTATTATGCTGTAGCGAGTAGAAGCAGCGGATTTATCGTAAGCGTCAGACATAGGAAAAAATGAGTAAAAGACTCCATACTGGGTAACTACGGGGATCATCACAGTCTTACTTTACGGCGCTGAAATATAGGCTCTATCGAAGGTAAATGAAGACATCTCTGGTTGTTTTGAGCGAATAATTGTTTTTAGCAGGACATTCAACCACGATTATGTGAGCTGTTCAGGCACACAGCCACAAGGCACTGCAAATTGGACGCTTAAATTGCCTAGGAGCAAACGGAAACAAATGCTCTGCTCTGGAATGTCTTCAAATCTAACCCGGAGGGATAATGTAGTAGAAGACGACCTTTCTTGAGGTGGCGTTCCAAGGAAAATAGTACCTCAACCAACTTTAATAGACAGTTAGTTGTGGTCCGGGTTAACTGGTTGGTGCAATACCTCGTTCATTCTGAATTTTATGGAGCACGGTTTCTGACTTGCGAAATGTCTGATTAAAGCCTCTCCTTCCACACAATTTCGATGCTTTTGGCCCAAGGTCCATTGTGCCCTTCCTATATTCCCTTACTAAAGAATTTTCTTGAACCTCATCGACATTCTGCATACCAGATCCGAAAAGTAATATAGTGTTTGAAATACCCTCTGTCACTTATTCCACCACAGTTGGTCAGATCCACGTTATCCCACCTTGTAATCGCCTTCCACGCTTTTACGTCCCGCCCACCTCTCTAAATACAAAATCTTATTTTAATGACAAAATATTTAAAATCCTTTTCAGATTAAATCCACCACTCAACTCGGTAAAAATCCTGTTGATCCTGTGGCATCATTTTGAAACAATTCCGAATGCTGAACCCTACCACCTGAGAGAAAAGTAAAACAGAAACAAATGGCGCAACAATCAACTCACCCCAGCACACCACCAATTGGTGGCTTTCCAACGCGCGCGTATTTGTCGTCGTCGTCGTTGTCGCCGTGTGAATGAACGATGAACAATAATCCTGCCAGGATAAAACAAAAACAAAAAAATATCCTCCACACGAAATGAAAAATATTGTTTTGTGACCAAGTTATCGCACATGGAAAATCGCTTGGTTGCCTTTGTTTTGTGGTTCGCTTTTCCGCACACCGCAGTGAAGTAAAAAAAAGAAGAAATTCCATTCAAAATAAAAACGTTAAATAAAAAAAAGTGAAACAAAAACAGGAAATTCATTGTAAATTGTGTTAAAAAAGTGAACAAAAAAATTAATTGCGTGTCCGTCGCACTTGTTCTGGTCCATTTTTGTCGTCGGGGTATTTTGAGGGCGTCCGGAAAGATTTTTCTCTTTTTACTTTTTTGTGGGTGTATCCTTGCACATACATAAGGCAAATATGGGACACTGCAGCAAAGGAAAATAGGAACAAGAAACACAACTAAACAAAGAAGGATGTGAAGCTTACACAAGTTTATTTGGAAAGACAGTGCCAAAGTGAAAGTAAATAACGGTGTAAACGGTTTTCATTCCGGAATACCTACTAATTTCGTTTTATTCTTTGTTTCGGCCTCCGAATCCTTGTATTTGCATTTTTCTCGTTTTGTATTTTAATTGTGTGTCCGGGAATAGGAAAGTTTTTAAATTTAATTGAAAATTGTGTTTCGATGTCGGTTGTCCTTTATCCCGAGAAGTAGAAGAGGAAATTAAAAAATAAAAATAAAATAAATTACCAAGTTAATCAAACTTTTTAAATTGTTTTTGTATTTTTTTGTAAATTCGTGAAAATCAACCAAAAAAAAAGTGTGAAATTGAAAAAAATTAATTTGTGTATAAATAAGTGCGGGGAATGTGAATGAAAAAGCAATTTGCAAACATTTCCGTGAATGTTGAAGGCAATTTTTTTTTTTGATTTAAATCAACTTTACCGTATTGTTAACAGCCAAACAGACCAATCGATTTTGAGGTGAGTGGACAAAATTTTAATTAAATCCTTTAAACTATTTGATATATGGATGTTTTATATAACGAATAGCATATTTAAATTAATATTTGGGATGTCCTAATAGTTGATTAGATCGTGAAGCGTTGTGACTTCAGAACCTAAAGGGAATGTCCAACTCGATATGCTTAAAGTCGAAGAATGAACTGCCAAGAACCCGAAGCTTTTTGTTGTCGAGTGCGTGACGAAAACATTTTTTTGTCGGCTTGGAAACGCTATATTGGAGCACTCAAACGCAACTGGTCCATTGTAGAAAGCAGGGTACAATATTTGACCATTTTAGTGGAATTTTCTCGATTTTCGAAGTAAGCCACATCATCACCGAAAATCTGCCACCTGGTCCGAGCAAAGGCAGGACAATCGCAAAGGAAATGATCCGAAGTATCGCAGACAATGATGTTACCTAAGTTTAACACACTAAGGTGCTTATGAAAATCAAAGTGTGCTGTTAGAACGCCAATAAGTTGTCTACAGTCTCTTCTGCGGAGTGACAGCAATAATACCGCTGATTTCTTGAGAACGTTCGTGAGCATTCGCTTAGCCTGCGTGCATCCTGGAGAGCCGTGCCAAACCCCATCGGCAATGGAGGCTTTGACTGAGGACGCGGAAGACCCAACGCAGGTTCAGGTCGTAAGAAAATATCCTCCAAGCCTTGTCTAGGAACTTCATCGGAGATCTCATTTTCAGAAATCCCAGTCTAACCTGGGATTTGCGACCGAATTCAAAGAGTTCTTGCACTCTCACACTATTTTGGAACTCGTAAAAGGGTTGAGCAAGGCCATGAAGGCAAACATAGAAGGAACGGATTTAACATTATCTACACACCAATCATTGTAAACGGTGCTCGCCGAGGCTCATTGGTTCGTGTATTGGATTGCTGTACGAGTTGTGCAAGCTTCGACCCCAGCAATGTCTACCGAATATTTTCAGCGGCATTATTTATCGTCGGGGAATGCCAAAGCCCTAAGAGTATTTTAACCTGCCATCTTCTCAAGGTCCATCTATTAACAGACCAACAAACGTTGTCCCTGTTCTAGTTCAGTAGGAAAATCTTTCAAATTCGATGTTTTGTTGTGCTATTGTTCCAAAAACTCTAAACTTTATCGTAGTCGGCACGATTGAACTTATTTTATGCGAGAATAGCTTCTAGATCTTGCGTCACTCCTCTAAAGGAGGTTCGAAGACTTTCCGGGTGGGTTTTAATCCGCTCATTGTATTCGGACTCTTCTGTCTAGGTCGATGTCTCTATATAGCGCTTACAGCCAAATCCTTGATATCCTGCCATACCTCTTCAAAAACTTCTTACAGATAAATTATTTCCAGTAAATTCTTTCCTTTATCCAAGTCATTAGAAATTCAACTCCCACACCTTGACCTACTTACTTCAAATTGGTCTGCACAAACATTTCTGGAGCAACCCTTTCAACCCTCTATCTATTCCATGGGGAAAACAAAGTACAATTCAATATATTCCGAATAAAAGGATATCAAGTCGGGACTATCCCCTATAATACACTGACTCCTTAATCCTCAAACGGTGCGTATGTTAGGTTGGCCCAATCTAGTCAAACCATTACCCTGTTCATTCATACAGTCTGCTAAGTTATTTAGGACTTTGGTCACCCCTTCCACTGATGATACGAAAACACACACCCCCCCTCCCACACACACTCCCAACACGCATCGAGGTCAAACATTGCTCAGAGATGCGTGTGTCCGATATCCCTGAAAACAGCAAAACTAAACAACAACGTATCCCTTTTCATTTATTCATATCGATTTCACAATGGGACTCGACTCAAATGAACCGAAAAAGAAAATCTTTTGTTGAAAAATTATCGTAATCCTTGTTACGGATCGATTCACAAATGGATGTTAAAGTTTCGAGCTGTTTCATATTTTGCTGTTTTTGTGTTGTGTGCGTTGTGTCATTTTGTTAGTTTTGTTTGTTGGTGTTTGTGTCTTTGTTGGGGAACTAAATAAATATTTAAGAAGAAATAAATCGATAATTTTTTTTTTTTTAAAAGCCGAGAGAGAGAGACGTATGTATGTATATGCTAAGCGAAACAAAGTGGAACTAATGAACTGGTGTGCGTTTAGTTTGATGTGTTAAATGAGGCCAAGGACCTTTAAATTAGTGAAAACTGAGCACAGTTTGGTTAAAAAAAAGTAGCAGCAACGACCTCTTTATCAGAGAAGCTTGGTATCCTCTGCAACAGACTCTGTGGCAGCTGGAAGGATGCGAATGAGATACTCGTCCCCTTTCTCTGCAGATGTCTGACTCAAGCTAGAGCCAGATAACATGCATTAAGCAAGCCTTTCTCAAAAATCCTTAAAGAGATCTCGAATGAAAGAATTGGGAAGCTCAGAAATTTTTTGAACTCCGACGGATGAAGCTGAATGTAATCCACTGGGAACGTGAGATGTGGAATCCAAACGTTTCGTGAGCGTTTATTGGATTCCAATGAGCATCCACCTTAGCCTATGTAACTGCCATCCTGCGAGGTCACTAACAAGAATTCCTGTGTCATTGAATGCCGACCTCTGTGATGCAGTTTAGCTCTCTCTAAATGGTAGATGTAGATGTAGAGTGTATGGGTGCAGAGCACTGTGACCTAGTAGATCTCTTGTGCTGGTGTACTCTAGTCGTTGTAGCACTCGACTTAAAGCATATCCTGGGGATCAAGCCCTAAAAACATCCTATGGATTTATTCGGCTATTATGAGGCCTATAGGTTAGGTTGAAGTGGCTGCCAGCCAAAGCCAACACACTTAGACCCATGAGGGGTCCGTTGTGATACCACCAGGATCTCGAAAAGATCTCCTGCCTACTCATTGAAACCAATTGGAGCTTCTTATGAAGCGTAGAAGGCTACTGACATCAATTTTAATTAGGTCGCCTAAGTTTGTAAAGAAGAAAGCTCCTAAGTGGAGTTTCCTTTTGCGGGAGAGAGCTGGACAGGTGCAAAGAAGATGGAGAATCGTCTCCTCCTCCTCCTCGTCCATACAGCTTCTACAGAAGTCATTTGCATAAAGGCCAAGCCTAGTAGCATGCTTGCCTATTAGACAGTGTCCAGTAATGACACCTATTATAGTGCTAATATGCAATCTATTTAGAGAAATCAAATACTTAGAGCGTTGCAGATCCAGCTTGGGCCAAATCTGCTTTGTCGCTAGACATGTTAACCTAACCTAACATAACCTAACCAAAATGGTCCAAAATGGACATTGGCGTGGGTGCAGGTATATTTTCGAACAAACTTAGGCTCTTTAAATCAGTTAGACTCCCGGACCATATCATCGTTTTACAGGCGGTGGTCTTAGCAGGGACAATTGCTGCTCGTAAGACTGCTATGATGGAAATACCACCTTTTTCATCGACAGTCAGGCAGCACTGAAAGCTGTTTCTGTTTTGAAATTAAATCGAAGTTTGTGAAGTGCTGTCGCGAAGAGCTTAGTTCTCTCGCCACACAGCATGAGGAAAAATTATGCTGGTTTCCTGGACATGAGGGCATACCAGGGAATGAGCAGGCTGATGAATTGGTAAGGAGAGGATCTACGCTAGACCTGGAGCAGGCTGATCAGTTAGTGAAAATCCCGCTATGTAAACTCAAACATGAAGCATGGATCAGGATTCTACCGGAAGCGAATGGACTCCTGTAAAATAACTAGATAACTATGGCCAAGGTACAACGGTGCCAGAATTAATACTCTTATGCAGATGGGCAGAAAAACCCTCTCCATCCTTGTAGGAGTAATCAAAAAAAAAAAAATTCTGTGTTATCGCAGCGGACGACCTTTGCGGAGATTGCGGAGACGAGGAAGTTAATAAGGACAAAACCCATTTTCTCCGCCACTGCCCAGGGCTTTGCCACCTCAGACATAAATCCTTTGAAAGGCACTTTTTCCAGGATACCGAAGAACTAAGTGACGTACCTATCAGGGACATCTAGAGGTTCATTAAGACTTCAAAATGGTTCCAAAGGTTGGGGTAATAAGAGAGCGCTTTGGGTACTACTCCATGAGCAAGCGGTACCTTCCTTCCCAAAAATGGGCATCACAATGGGTCTCTACTGACCTAAGTGTGTGGCGCGAGGGGCTTCTCTCCCCTCGCCAAACTATCTACCTAACCTAACCTAAAGCATCTCCTCTAGTTCAAGTGTTTTGATGAACCGCTGTATCCTGTGTGGGCCCAACAAAAGCAGATCTTCTCTCCTATCTATCTATGTAAGGCGCTTACAAAGAAAGTTCTTTGTCTACGAAGTACAGTCTCGGCTGGGAACGGCACAAAAAGATTACATTACAAATCTGCTCACCACATGATCGTAAGTTTTTTTTTTAAAGAAGTCCCAAAGAGTTGACGACGTTCTTCGGCAAACGCGTGAAACGGAATTCGGCCTCAGATTTTTTTAATTTTTTTTAAACACAACACCCACGTAAATCTAATTTAAATTCGCTCCCCAACTGGCTTGACAATAATTTCATGGATCTGCACATGTGGTGGTGTGGCTATTGCATACATAACAGCCTGTGAGATATCTTCCGGGTTTAGCATTGCATCGTTCACTATCTCATCGATATCGTCTGGAAGGATTTCCGTCCGCACAAACCCAGGGGACACATTCTGAAACAAAACCAGATCATCACCTCAAAAATTTTACTTGAGAACAAAACTTTCAACTCACAGTGGTTTTAATTTTAGTTCCCAAGGACCTCAGTTCGTTCCTGAACGTCTCGTTAATCGCTGTGACAGCGAACTTCGACGGTGGATAGATGTTCCAACTGGGGAAGTTTGTCGTTCCGGGAATCACCGCATGGCCTGCGATGCTACTTATGTTCACAATATGCCCGGCGAACTTTCTCTCATTCATGCTGTAGAAAGCCGCTTGGGTGCAGTATATGAGCCCTTTCACGTTTGTATTCAAAACATCATCGATCAGATTTGTGTCCATGTTGAGCAGGTATCCGGGTCGAGCAACTCCTGCATTATTGACGAGAATATCAGTGCCCCCGAGGTTTTTCTCAACCCATGCGAATGTCGCCTTGACGTCTGCCTCATTTGTTACATCACACTTGACGGGATAGTAATTGGCTTGAACACTTTTTGGTAGTTTTTCCCGATTTTGCTCGACTCGATCGATTCGACGTGCTAAGGCAACAACTTTCACTCCAGCCTTGACAAGGTCCTCTGCGATAGCTACACCAATTCCACTGCTAGCTCCAGTAACAACAGCGACACGACTCTGCCAGCGTTCCATTGTATGCGCGTTAGAAGTATTCCTTGAGCACTGAACATTCTAATGGAACGGGTTGCGGATTTTATATCACCTTGGGCTTGGCTGGTAATCTCCCGCCAGACCACGGGTGTGTCGACTGACATACGCATGCACACCTATACAGTCATCCGAGAATTTTGATATTTTGCCAACAGCAGCACGATTGCATGCGATAGACAGATAGACGAAAGCCGCTCGAAGTTCGCGATATAAGTGAATAATTACGCGCGTTAGATTGTTTTGCTATTTTTGCCAATGGCATGGCACGCAAGGTTAGACATGTCTGTTCTTCGGCTAATTATCATTTAATTTGATTTTTTTGGCAAAAGCTGGAAGACCGCCCTACCAGGGCTATTATCGTAGTAAAAACCCCTCGATTAATCGAAAAGTAGCGTGATGTCACTCGGCTTCGACTGATCTAATGTTGAACACGTGAGATTAGCTGATAAGTATTGCGAGCTATTATCGCGTTTGGTTTAGCACATGTAACTCATAGGGTGTGTGTTAGATGAGTCGGTCAATTTGCTTTAATTGCAACACCAGAGTAGATTTTAAATTGACTCCATGTTTTGCATAATTTAATAGATAGGCAGGTGGGCTTGATGACTGTTCTGTGATGTTAGTCACTGTACACGGAAGCAGTTGAATCGATTAAGTAAGACGTGACACTAGTCTTGAAGCTTCAAGAAGATTTATTTCCTTATGATGGTTCTAAAGCCCTGGGTGAAACTGGGTCTCGGGAAAAAGCAAGGAACAACACTTAGGTTAGGTTAGGTTTGCGGGCCGATGTAGATTCCCTCATCGATATTTCCTACTGCGGTTTTCATTCTTTGGTGGCAACCATCCGGCCGCTCCTGCAAATTTGAGAAGTTCTGACGGTGAAGTATCAGATAATTTGTCGATATAATTGAAGAAGAATTTGCATAGGGTTCTATTTCTTACCTGACAGATGTATGGCAGGCAGTGACAGAGAAAATGGGCTATGTCCTCATGGACCTTCTCGTCACTGCATCCCCTGCATATATCAGCATCATTCAGGCGTAATTTCTTTGTCTGATATCTTAGCATGTAAGCACTCCTACCAGCTTCGACTGTGATTTCCTGTTTTTTTTTTTTTGTTAAATCTGGCAGATTTTTGCCTTGTCATATTCTAGCGACTTCCACCTGTTATTTGCTTCTATTATTTGCTTTCGGGGTAGGGTTGAGTCCATTCTTGCTAGTTCATCACTTTTTTCATTACCTGGTACTCCGCTATGACCAAGGACATCGTGCTGCTTGCCAAGAACCTTAAGCTGTTCGCGAGAGCACTTTACAAGCTTCGATCTAATTTTCTTAGCATCTATTGCTTTGATGGCAGCCTGGCTGTCAATGTAAATCGTAATATCCTCCCGTGATAGTGTGATAGCAGCTGGCATATGCCTATACATCAGGAACAGCATGACATAGTCTACTCCGCTCTGTGCCACATAACTTACATACATTAGCAACAGCGCCAAGGAGTAACCCTATCCTAAGAAAATAAAACCTCAGTAAGATTGACTATGCAATCGACAATGCAATGCAACTGTGACAAAGAATACTTAACGCACACTTTGGAGACAAATCATCTATCTAATAACTGCGGCACTTCATCTTCACGCGTTGCAGAATTTAATGACACGGCACAACGAGATTTGCCACATGTACTAGATTGAAATAATGTCGTTCAAGTCCCAGCCAATATCTCTGTTTGGCCGCAGGCGCATGGGAACTTCGAAGGTAGTCTTGCCATTACTTACCCATGGTGCTTTTAGTTTCTTTTAATCGCATGAATTGTATGTTTCTTTGCTGGGGTGCCCATCTCAATCGTTGATTTAGTACAGCCGTTTATATACATTTATAAAAGTCTGAAGAGTTGTGTCATACAATAGGCATGCAATTTAAAAAGAATCTTGCCATGTGCATCATGAAAACGCAGGTAGAAGGGCGGCGTGACTAGCATCATGACTAAGATCGCAATAAATGTCAAGCACATCTACTCTTTTGGAAAACTTCATCGCCGATTTATGAGCACTCATCTAGTTACATTCAAGGAGTTCTCCACATATTGAAATCAAACGTGAGACCAAACGCCAAGCAAATAAGTAGAGGTGCTGTAATCAATAAGGATTCGCATCAATATGCGCGACGATGGAAAGAAAAACCGGACCGATCGCAGAAACCTATCACAAAACTTATCAAAATCCCTTTTTGGTCGTTCAGCGTTTAACACAACAAGCAGCAAAGAATTTCCAGAAAAGAAGAAACGCACACCATAGTCTAACACATAATCCTGTCTACACTATATGGCGTGCAGCACAACACATTGTATTATTATAATTTCCGCCGCAGCTATTACACCTCCAAAAATGGCTAGGCATGATTTTGTAGATTCTATTGCTGTCAGCCCATCTCGAGAACTCTGACTTCTGCGATTAACACAGCTTTAATATTTGAGAATCCCTTGAAAGACTGTGGGAACCAGTCCAGTCAGAGGAACTACCACTAAAATCGTACACAAGCCAGCAGCGCATACCCAATCGTTCAGGATTTTGCTCCTGATTCACGCCTTTCATCACACCAACTATTAACCCACAATATGACATATGCACATATGTTAATAAATTCAGCATCTAACTTTAAAAATTGTCTGTCTGAGATGTTGATGTCCTTTTTTGTTGGGAGCGTATACTCTGTCTTGCTCTCGTTGATCTTCAATACCATCTTGGTCGCTTCCGTCTACGTTCCTCCGTTAAAGCCAATATCGTTGACCTAAATATGTAAGCAATTCGCGGACTTCTGACGGATTATGCCGCTTCTGCACCTAAGATATTGACACGCGTAGACCAGAATAAGTCCGCTGTCACTAATCCAAAGCAATATCGAGAACTAATTGAACGAACTAGTATCTTGCCACAACCAATTCGCATCGTAATTGAGTGAAAGGACAGTACCCTAGTGGCTCTCTGATTACTTTATAGATGAGGAGGCAGAAGAAACCACAACGCATCTCCTTTGCCATTGTCTAGCGCTATCCCACAGCAGAAGAAGACTTCTCACTATCACTTCAATGATAACAGTGGCCTAAGTCCAACCACGATTCGGAAACTCCCATCTTCCATTAATATCTCTAAAAGATTCTGCGGGTAGAATTCTTCATCATAAGGGATAGGTCTGAGCATAATTGAGTCCCGTACGGGACATCTGTCTTATTTAACCTAACCTAGCCTCTCGGTATGAAGGCCTATAGGACAGTGTTCTGTGAGGATTCCGATAAAGATGCTTAGCAGAAACGCTTTACCAGGACCAAACCCTGGTATATCCAGTATATCAGGTATATCCAGTTCTCCTCATTCCGAAAGGACGTTTATGTCTTTCGAGTTCATCAGCCATGGCCTGACACCCAGGCGTATGAGTTCTGTCACAGTTCTTTCGAGAGTGGTGTTGGAAGTATCCAAACCTTTTTTAACATCAAAGATCTTGGTAAGGAAGTAGCGAATATTCACCAGCCTCATTCTGCTGGACCGCTTTTTCAAAACAAGACATGTCTGCGTACAGCTCGTCTCTGTAAATGCTGTCATAGAAGGGCTTGAAATTGATATCGATTTGGACAACTGAGGTATTCTCAAAGCTCTGTCGATGCAAAAACTCATCTCTTATATGTACCTGTTGTCTATTTTGAGACTAGCCAGTAAATCCTTCTACATATGTACATACATATATATGTAAGACAATACCTTGATTGCAGTCCACTCAGCCCATTCCATCATTTCATTCACAATTTTCCATTCACTTGAGATTCAATTTCAAATAATCATCGCATTCCTCGCCAATTTCACACAGACAATTAATATTTAACCATTCAAAATCAAATATCCTTGCAGCCTTGATTCGGAGTAATAATTTTCCACTTAATTGGCAATTAATTGCTCGAACAGGAGAAACTTTTTTTTTTCCCACCCATCGTGAACATTTAGCTGTCAGCAAACACCACTCGACAAGTTTTCTGGCCAAGCCATCCTTCGGCTCATCCTGACGGCGTACACAGAGTTAGCAACAAAACAATTCAATAAACACTCAATAAATATTTTATGATCCCTCGAAATGCCAAAACAAGGATAGCAGCAACAACAGCAGCAGAAAATCAGAAAAAGGACATTACGCCTTAAGTCGCTTCCTGTTTCCTCTCCTCACTTTCGCCGCCCTCTCTCTTCCCCTTTTTCTATGTGACAGGATTCGAAAATTTAAAAAAAGAGCAATATAAACACCATGCCCACCCCCATGAGCAATGGAAACAGTCTAAGAAGATACTCAAAAGGACACGAATTTCGGATTTCATGTCCTTCACCATCATCAATCCATTCAATTCATTCATTTGCCAATTCTCGTCGTCCTGGTGCGCCCGTGGATATAACTCTTGGAGAAAATGAAAACAACAAACAAACACAGATGTCGCGCATTCAAGTTGTTGGATTGCAATTGTTTTTATTTCTCAATAAAAAGGACGAAAAAGGATCTCTCCCCGTTTTGCGAGAAAAGAAAAAAGAAATGACAAGAAAATCCCTTCACGTTTATTATCGAGTAGAGTACAGCGATGAAAACGGAAGAGCAAGAGAAGTACAAGCATCGGAACAAGTTTGAAGGATTCCAGTTACAAGGACGCAACTTTACGTTTGCGATTTTGAATCCAAAAATACTTGTGGGTGTGTGTGTATCTTTTGTACCGAAAGGGAGTGGAATTTTATTCGAATTTCTTTTTCGTCAATTTTTACTCGAACTCCGCGACTCGAAGGACCAAAGGAAGAGATCGTATTTTTGGAATGAGAAGAATCTTGTTGCTGGTATGAATGATTAGCGCACGAGAAGAGAATGGGGCGGGGGGTGCTTAGCAAGGATTCTGTTAAAGTGACTCTCTGTGTACTGGATTGGAGGGGATTTCCTTGGTGGGACGCTTGGATTGATAGGGATATTTTTACGACACGTTCTTCCAGGCAACAGTGTAATTTTTCTATTAAAATTAAATTATGTACACGTTTTTACTGTCGAAGCGTTGTAATGAGAGAGCGTAAGTGTGCCTGTCAGGAGATTCGGAGATGAATTTTAAACTTGATTTTTATTACTGAACTCCTGGCGGAGTGGAGTATTGCAGACAAGTCCTGGATTTGATGAGTAACACATTTTTGAATGCAAATGCCACAATTTAGCGGAGAATAAAATGTTTTATAGTGCAGAATGGCGGTATCCCTGTTGGGACTGACTTTGAAACGTTGTCGTGAACAATGTAATAGAATTTAAATTGCACGGTTTTACAGAACTCATTTGCGTTTTTGGTAAGACCAATTGGAATGCGGGCTCAATTGGAGTCGTAAAGTTTCGCCAATTGGAACGGAAGTACTTTCCCTGACGAATGTTAATGTTTTTCGAAAGAAACCTTGAATCAAGGAATAGGATTATGCTGAGAATAGGTAGAGGAAATTTTTTTTTAAATTTTGGACACTTAAGATTAGGCTGAGTTTAAGAGGACTGTAGAAGGACGTTGGTGAATCTTTAATTAGTAGTCAACACCGGATTTGTTAGTGTAAGCAGGTGTCCGATGGGGAAAGGATGTCCCACTTAAGGGGCTTCAAGTTTGGCAAAATTGTGGGTGTTGATGGCATCCCTGGCGAGTGCTTTTAAGCTTTTTCAAATACCTGCTGCTTTATTCACTTATAAGGAGGGCATGGGAAACTGAGCGCTTTCAGGAAGATTACAACACGAATAAATTCTGATGGAATGTAAAAACTAGCGTGATATTTGTGTTCTTTTTGCAGAAGCAAGATTTGTGCCTAAGAAATTTCTTCAATGCGAACTGCAAACATATAATACATGACAGAGGTACCTGGAGTCGGCGCAAAGTCCTAATAAATGATTCCATCTGACAAACACGTCCAAAAAAGCCGGGGGAGTTAATGCTGGTGCCTTTTTATAAATTCTCGACATCCAACACTCTTCCAGTCTCCCTAACCACTGTCGAATTTTTCAGCCTAAAGACACAGCTGCTGCATGGCTAAAGACGAACCTAATAGCATGCTCAGATATTGCAGTTAATATCGACCGCGAGCCTACCATCGTATTATCCTTTGTATCATAGTAGTAAAAATTGGGCAATAAAGGACTGCCGCTTGGCTCTAAATAAACGGTACACTTGAATGTGTTCGAGGTCGCGACATCTCAGGAAACTGTGCAGTTGACAGGCTAGCCAGGCAAGTCTCTTTAGTTACCAGTAGTAGGTATCTCGATCACATCAAAATATTTGAGATTTAGGGGTACCACAGTGGACTTAGCTTTGCACCTCTTTCTAACACCTTGTAGATCATTATAGGTCAACACCTATATGCTTCATCTTTCATCTGCTCTATATCAACTTCGACGCGGGTTTCAAAGATAGGAGGTGAGATTATTTCATTTGGTTGGTCTTGGGTAGGAGTAGGATTCCATAAACTTGGAGCTATTGTTATGGCTCCGTATGAAGGAGCTAGGTGTCGCGTTCTACACAATGGTAGGATGTCAGATGTCCGGAGGTAGATCGGAAATGGGCCTACATACTTTCACTATTCACAAAGTTTTAATTGAGGAAGCGAGGTCTTAAATGGACATTGGCATCTCATTTGTCAAACTGGGCTGATGTAATCTGCCTGCTTTCACAAAGAATTTTGGATCTATAGCACATGGTTTATAAGACAAGTTTGGCCCAAACAATGTCCTTAAACCTTTCGAACTCAAACGATTGACTTACTGGACAGGAGGTCGAGAAAGTCAAGAGCTTTCTTTAGAAAGTTGTAGATATGGTCTCGGCCAATGGTTGCATTGAATTGTATGTAGGCATCAGGATCAGCAAAACAAATGCTGCTTTTGGGAGTCCATTGAAAAGTAATGTTTTCAGCAAAGAAGAGAATGTATTACTTTTTTTTTCAGAATGCAGTACATACTTTCTGCATACTATGCTGAGGACCTTCTGATGAACCGCATTGCGATCGGCTTCACATGAGAATGGGTTAAAAATCACCAGACACTACAATATGGCGAAAACAGTGACCATGTAATGGAATCTATTTAAGTAGTCAGGCACCCTATGACGAAATGTGTAACTGTAGTCTCGTCGGAATTAATAGCTAGCAGAAAAATAGTTTTAGTGGATTTGAGTTCCACACAAAAAAAAAAAAAAAAAAGAAGCCAGTCAGGCAGAAGAGCAGGCTGCTCTAAGCAAACATTTCACAGCACATTTGTGTCACTTTAATTGGATGAAACGCTTTGCTGAACTCGACACAGACATTGTCTGCAAACGTTTGCACATGTCATCCAAAAATCATGTGATCACGCTTTTGAGGCTTTTTGGATACATTTGCAGACTTTTGGACTTTTGCGCATACGCACTTGCGGACTTATGACATTTGCAGATATTGCTTTGAAGAAACATGTACAAATGCCAAATTTGTCTGCAAATGCTCTTCTTCTCGCATTTCTCGAACGTGTGCGATGCTCCGTCGGCAATTCACATTCATCATGCTCTTCTCTTTCATCGTCCTCTTCGCTTTCATCGTCCTCATCTATGCTGCTGTCAAACTCATGCGTATGTGCGTATATAAAAGACGTTTCTGCAAATCGGTTTGCAAATTTATTTGCAAATATGCTATTTGCATATTTCGACAAATCGTGTAATAGGGCAACAAATGCTCTCAAAAAAATATGAAAATCGTCTGATCGTAGCTTAAGTAGTAGAGTGACAACTTATGTCGTCCACCTAAAACCATTTGTCATCAAATTCCTTACGGTTAAAAGACCTGAAGAACCGTGCTCTCATGTCGAAGTAGCAAATTCCATTTACTCTGATTGGGATTTTCAATAATGCGTACGATCTTGATGCCCAATTACTGACCCCATTGTTGCCTATATCCCCATCGATATACATAATTTCCGTCGAATTTACTGAATTCTGTCGATCAGCGGGTTGTGGTGGTCCGATATATCGCCCGTAAACGGTTGGCCACATCCCTTAATTTTGGTATCGATAAATGCTATTCCCAAACAAGTACAGCCATGATTTTAAAATTACATTAAGACCCGCTTTATGTGGCACGGTATAATGGGTAGTGTGTTTGCTTGTGACCCGAACTGTGCAGGTTTGAGCCCGATCGGGGAACAGCGAAAACCACAGCCACCGAAACAAAATAAATCATTGTACCAAAAAGGGGTTTCTGCTTGGGAGTACAATGGACCAACAACGAGTCTGAGTGCTCCTGGGATTTGGAAATTTGCTTTCATAAAAAAAATAAAAATAAAAATTAAATCGTCCTACATACATATGTAAGTACTTTCACAGCTTTTAGTATCTTTGGGTCTGTAGCGATTCTGACATGTGCATAAATATGTACGTAGTTCTCCTCTTCTCTGCTTAAGCATTATTGCCGGCAGACTTCTTCGATCCTATCGCACAAACCACCTATTGTTTTTGAGATGGAAACCTCCAATGCTAACTTCGTAGCTCTTCAATTCGATGTTGCAATGGTTCTCCTCAGTACATACTTTCGAATTATGTATTTACTCCATCTCGTCTCCTTTTTCACCCAGCACGAAAGGATGTATGCATGATACAACAGCACAAAAGAAAACCCTTTCACTGACACGAACACATGACCTAAAACTTCGCTGGCAGCACAAATAACTCTAAGCTCCTCTGCGGCACCGTTTTACATGAACCATAAATCTGGAATGAAAAATGCCTAAAAACACACATCGCTCCCATGTCAGAGAAACCACCATCCTTCTCCATCGAGATGAGAAAAAAAAAAAAAAAAACTGCAACTGTCAGTTTGTCTGTTTTTGTTTCAAACGGAATCCTTTTTCGAAACCAAACCCGGCCACTGGTGTCGTTCAAATTCAAAGTACACACAGGACTGATTTTTTTTTCTTCTCCCCCCACTCAGAGATAGAATGTGTAATGAAATCCTTCAAATCATTTCCTACACTTCCTGCCGTAAATTTTTATACATAGAATCTACTTAAGCATCTTTCATGTCCCCAGAGACCTTACCTTTCATTAACCCTATATCCTTCCGGATGATCGTACAGCCGGAAATTGGTAACGCAATTGTTCGCACACAATAAATTCGGAGAACGGAAAAAATTAAAGCCATTCTCAGGCAGCTCCGTATGAGTTTTTCGTGTCCCCAAATGGGCCACTACCTATCCCCAAGGATACGACCCGTAACAGATTTTTATATCCAATTCGCTTCCACCTACATACGAGTACGTTTTGGAGAAAAATAAGCGCGCAAAGGATTGGATACACATTTTTTTGTTGCTGCTGCTCGTCCTTTGTGTACTTTCCATTTCATTCGTTTGCCTTGCAATGCCTCGGCCTATTTGCTCCAGTTCACTTCAGCTCCGTTCTGCCGTCGCTCTGCTTACCCGGTTACATTTATCCTCTTAAAGTGTTTTTAATCCTCCCGGGATGGAATCCTTTAGCCCTATGCAAGTGAATTAAATCCAAGTCAACCATATGTATGTAGGCGGAGGATGACGACTACGCCGACTGCCACTACTACAGCCGCTTTTGTTTCGTTTTGTTTGTTTGCATCCTTTTTACAATGCCATTAGTGCCGAGAGAAAGAGTCACACATAAACCCACATATATGCGGGTAATTTCGGTTACGACTTGGTAACTGTGTTATTACCCTTAAATGTCCTTGCCACAGAAAAAAAAAAAATGAAAACTTGCCACTCGGGGGTAGAACTGTGTGAAAATAAACAAGCCATACAAAAACAGGATCCTAATTTAGGAAAAGAAATCTGAAAGAGTATTCACCAGAGGGCGTTTCGGGTGGAACATAAAAATTGCGGAGTACCGCACATGAACCGAAAGAGACAGGCTAAAAGCCATCGTATACGACGGAGAAATCCTCAAAAAGTTCGAAAAATACAGATACAATCTTCGTTCGGGAATACCTACCACACAAAAGATAAAAGCTGGAGCAACAGGGTGATGTTGAATGACATTTGAACTCGGGCGATACCTTATATTTTTCACAAGGGACTTGCCGATGGATGGTGAAAGTGAGCTAGTTCTGGAAATGTGACCTGGAATTTGGCTGGTGGTGACTCATGTGTATATGCTTGTATCCGTTTTGAAATTGAATCTGTTGTAGTTGTGTTGTTGACTTGGGAAGTAGAACCAGAATAAATCAGAGTTAGGTGTCTCGCGATTTTGTTAGCTGAGATTGACTTACAGATGTCAAGCACGAGTCCTCCGAATGTTCATTGTCAGAGTAAAAGGCAGTGAATTATAGTCGTTTGAACCGATAACCTGTGAAGATAGTGGAAAGTCTGGTGACTTTTGTGTATGTAGAGTATCGGTTGTCCTGGGTCTGTATAAGAAGGACTTTAGCCTTTTATGTCATGATGCACTAAGTTAACTTATTCTACTAGACGTCCTAGCAAAATAAGAGCATTTGGAAAGTTGGAAGGCGGTCGATATCCATTAAAATAAATAAATAGATAGCTGGCGCGACAGCTCGGGATGAACCAAAGCCTAGCTTCTCGCAACCATTCATGTTGTGCTTGTTACATTTTTCGCACGAATGGAAGAGATCTACAGTTTATTGCCGACTCCGAACGGCGAATTGAGAAGCTCTTTCATGACAGATTATAATCCCGGAAGCTTGTCATTCCCCGACGAGAGGTGGTAACGCGAAAAATGTTCGGTGTTCTGGTTGGGGCTTGAACCTACGCTCCTCGATCAGCAGTCCAAAGCACTAATCACTGACCCACGGCGACCACTGTGGACATTCATTACTGTGTCCTAAATCTAAGAGAAACGATGCCTTATGGTCCGCTTCTTGGATTGCTAGTGACTTCACTTAGATTACGATCCCAGATTTTTGTGAGTGATAGGAATTTTATAGTTCCGAAAGATTACTATAAAAAAAAAAGAGAATACGAAGCTCGTGGTTGATCTGCTGTGTCCAAATCTCGCAATTTGAATTTTTTTTTAAAGGCATTCACTGGGCTTTAAAGCTGTTACGATAATAACACTAAAAGCTGCTTAGGACTCCATTCAAGTCCAAGTTAAAAACCGTGCAGTTGAAGAAATGTGTAGCCATAAGCGCATCTCATCTTTAGAGCCCAACCAAGTGCCATTTGAATTCATTAGTGCACGTGGGAATTATTTACTTACCGCCGACATGTGCTTGACACATTTTTCAGTTCTCAACGCTAGGTTTTTGCGCTGTTTGCTTTTTGAAATTGAGGTTCTTGGGACGTACTTAACGTTTAAAGACGTCTGGGTGGAATTTCTACAAAAGAGGAAGAGGAGGAGAGGATTCTTACAGAATTGCACTAGAACTTACTACTGAGCATAATTCCATGGTTCTGTACTATTATTGGCTTTATTATTATATATTGTAAATCTGCAGGCTGATTGACTCAAAATCCGATCTCTGCAGCCATAGCCCCTAGAATGGGTATAATAAGGAGACAGGGGTCACTGGATGCCAATTTCTGTCGAGTTTCATGGAAAATTTGATTTTTTGCGATGTTTGGAGGAATACTCGTAGAAGCTTATTCGTCCTGATGAGTTGTAGCAGTTTTTACGTGACTTTAATAGGCGTAAGCTTATTATTTGGCATTTAAAGCAGGTTTTTCTAACCACGAAGAAGGGTTCAGAGCCAATGAAAAGTGTTCGGTGTTGGAAATAAAGAAAAGATACACATGACTTTAAGAGATTTATTGTGCTCCGTCGATCCTAGAATGGGTTATGCGATCCTCCAATTATAGCACTTTCGCCAATGCAATTGCAATTGCTCTGAGGTATCGGACTGTCTGGATAGAAGATCGGTTTCAAAAAACTACTAAGCTTTGGGAGGTTCGCCTTCTTATTCTGAATCAGTGCTCTATAACCCTTAAGAGGTAAAAGGGGCTCTTCGGAGGCATCGCTGCAGAATCTGCAGTTTCCACCCTCTATGATTACCACTTTGCTGAGATGTTCGCTGCGTCTCCGAAGATTCGTTAGTTAGGCTGTTAGAATCCTCAGCTCATCTAATTGACGTCTACGCAAATCTTACACCTTTTCTGATCAAGACTTATCAGGAGTTAGTTCGTCTGCTTAAGTCATTGGAAGGAAAAAACTAAGATTAGTCAATTTGAAGCAAAGCTTGAAAGTCCGACGAAACTCTGTAATGACGGTTCGCAAACCATAATTCCACTGACATCATTGCTCTGAATGATTCGAATAACATGTGTGCTGGTGGCGATAAGATGTAACTCTGTAAGCTGAGCCTCCTAAGCCGTTTGTAATTGTACCATGAACCATCCATGTTGATAGTCAGGCGCCCATCAAGACTCTGCAGGCAACATGGACAAAATCTTAGCTTGTGAAACCTTACAGAAGAGTTCTACAAACCTGGTGAAACTTAGTCGAAAGGAAAAGGGTTTCATTTACACACTACATTGCGCTATAGGAAACCACGCAAACAACTTGGTTAGCCTTAGTACGAATGCTGCAGAACCTGACGGAACGAAGAGAAAATGGAATACGTCCAACACCAATTGTGTGAATGCTACAAGAATGCCAGTACTCTTAAATGGGCTAGAGGACCTTTATGATGGCGGCATACATATCGAAGACTTCTTACACTAAAACCAGCGTTATGAAAATAACTTCAAAGGGGTTTTTATTACTCTGCCAACTGCATTACAAGGAATGTGAATTCCTGAAAATCATCTCATTGTCTATATCAAAAGTCCAAACAGGCTATGATGAAAATAAAACTCTAACAGGAAGAACAGGTTCAGAAAAGGCTCTAATGTAGGTCCTTCACATGGTCTTAACTTTCTTTAAAATCTATTTGACAGGACTTCCCAATCTCTAATCCCCACATTATTAAACGAGATTTCTCATTTTTCCTAACGATGTATCACAGCTCACCCTGTAAGTGTATCCAACTGCATCAACCAAGATCCTTTTTTGTTCAAAAAATCCAATGATGTTTCCTTTTTTATTTACCCTCCTTATATTGCCATCCTTCAATCCTTCATTTGGATGACTGGAGTAAAAAGTTTAACTCTTTCCTTTTTCAAGGATATTAACGTGCTTTCATTTTATATGTGTGCTTATTGCCACTTAAGATATTTCATTAGGACTCTTTCGTTGTCCTTTTACGTAATTTTTTTCCGCTCTACACGAGCGTTTATTTATAGGTCAACAATTTTCGTGTGTAAAATTAAATGTTTCCTGGCAAAGGTCGACAAGTTTTTTTTTTTTTTTCTGCTCCTTTTCTTTTCTTTCATTAACATATGTTGCATGTTCGTCCTTTAAACTTTCTACATGTATATTTTTCTCTGTGCTTCACAAAAAGAAAATAAAAAACTTTTTTTTCCTGTACTTGCACCAAAAAGGATTCTCGGAGGAAGAGAAAAAAAAAAAGAAGAAATATGGGAAAAAAGTTAATTTATACAAATAGGAACGTTTTATGAAATATTGCTAAAAAGAAAAAGAGGAAAAACGAATACGACACACGCATATGTGTATGTAAACATATGTGTGTGGGTGTGTGTTGAATTGGAGTATAAATTTAAATTTTATGTGAGTGAGACATACAATTTTTTTTAATAGAATTTTTAATTACGGCGTTGTAAAGAGAAGGCAAAAGGAAACAGGCAACAGGAATTAGAAAGTGTTACGTCTGTGGAGGAGCTATGAGGGAATATGGGATGTAATTGCCTTTTACATAGATTTTGCTCCTAAAACATTTTACAAGATTGGAGCCATTTCGTCCTTTTCGTTTGTGGTTGGACTCATTATTTGGTTGGACTCATTTATCATTGTGCTTTGTTATAACGAGTGAGTTTACATTTGGCGGAGAGTTAGGTGGGGGTTCTTAAACCTACGCATTTCCACTTACATTTTTAGTGGGTTAAGCAGATTTATGGAAATAAGTTATCATAAAGAATTTAAACGTAGTTGAACCCACATTTTGAATGTCTTTTTCTTTCGAGGAATATGGAATCTGACATAATGATTGTTCTCTTTAAATGTCATTAACACTTACGACCGTACTGACGAATGCATTGGTGCCATTTTTTAGACAGAGAGCTTATGCGGAATGCATCTAAGGACAATGGGAGAGACTTCATAATGGGCCTAGGTATGTAGGAAGGCAGGTAAGGCGGCTGTCCATGCGAAGCAAAGACACACGTAGGCCAAGGAAAGTCCTTTGTTATGCCACTGTGATCTGTAGCCTAGGTGCCATTCCATATATTGAAACCACTTGGAGCTCTTGATAAATCTAAGGATACTTTTGATATCAGTATGTGATAATTCGCCCAAATTGTCGAAGTGATAAGCTCCTAGATAGAGCTTCTTTCTTTGGGATAAGGCAGGACAGGTACAGAGGAAATGGGGGATTGTTTCTTCCTCCTCTTTGTCCCTGTAGCTCCTCCAAAAGTCATGTGAAAAGAGGCCCATCGTTCTGGCATGAAGGCCGATGGGACAGTTGCCAGTGGGAGCACCGATAACTGTGCTGATGAACGACCTTTTAAGCAAGATCAGACTTTTGGATCGAGTGAGGTTTAGCATAGGCCATATCTCTCTGGAGGTACGGTATCGTTCCTCCACCTTTGGTTTGTCTTGCTGATCGTCTCGTACTCTAAGAGTAATTTACATGTAGTGAGTTGAATACCCAGGTTCCTCCGTTCTGGTAGGATCTCGAGAGTAGTACCACGTTTTACGAGTTCATCGGGCTTATGTCCCTGGAATGTTCCTATGTCCGGGTACTCAGCATAGATGAATGTTAAAATGTTCTGCCATCTCCATGAGAGATGAGCGACAATCTGAGGTAGCTTTTGATGTATATGTTGCTGATTTCAGAGATTTTATAGCAACCTGGTTATCGGTAAAAATTGCACGATACCACATTATACCTAAGGATAAGGCTTTGTTGATCGCCATAATTTCGCCCTGAAAAACGCTACTGTAGTCGGGGAGACGGAAGAATATGCATAAGTTGTGCACTTCGGAGAAAACACCACTTCCCACCCTCTTCTCGGTTTTGAAACCGTCGGTATAGAAGTGAACGGAATAATGAACCTAAAGATTTGTTAATATTTATGCAAATTTTTGAAGACTCGATCCAGTGAGCGGAATCAGAAGAGTATTTGTCCTCAAGAATATTGAACCCGGTTCAGCATAGGTGTCCCACTCCACCTATGCTTTTGGTACGGTGGCATTTGCTGCAAAAAAATTGCTGACAATATCGGGGAATGTCAACAAGCACAGAGCAAAGCTGAAAAGAAGGATGAGATCTTCAAAAGAAGAACGTGAGGAAGAAAACCACGAGATTGAAGGTATTGAGAGATTGTACTACTCGAAAAATATACGAATGTTTTAACAAAAGAATGTGTCAGGTTAGCAAAACCCGTAAGAAGATCTTAGGTTTGTAGAAGAAAACCTTGTAGAAGAGCAGACTGTTTCTACATAAGTATGTAATAGCGAGCCAATGTAAACATCTGAAGATGCCCTGGTAGAGAGCATACATCATTTCTTAGATTTGATCAGATAAGTGCTTGAACGATAGAGCTATCGGTTTTCAATTTCCGACCCTCACCTATGGTCATGAGGTTTGGGTAATGATCGAAAGAATAAGATCGCGGATACAAGCTGCCGAAATGAGATTTCTTCGTTGTATTGCTGGGGTAACTCGTCGAGATCGAGTTAGGAATACCAGAATACGCGAGGCACTCACTGTCGAGCAGCTACCTCTTCGAGCGGAAAGGTCCATTCTTCGATGGCGGAAGATAGGGAGATGTGGAGAGTCCACTTAAGCACCCTAACCCCGCGACCCTCATAGTGGATAAGCGGGTCATTGAAAATGATGATGATGATGACGATAGATGATCCAATAGAAAGAAACAATAGGAATCGGCAAAATTTTTACACTTTGGTAGATCATGGAGAAAATCCAAGAAGTTCAGTTGGATGCCTGTGTCATTTTAATATATTTCAACGTCGCCAAGAGATGAGCTACAGAGAGTCATGTCTCGTTTAAGCAACTTTGTCAAACCCCAAACCCATCATTCATCGACGGATAATACTCGCTGCTCTATCAAGGTTGGTAACGATATCACCGAATACATTGATGTCAAAAAACGATTTAGAGAAGGAGACGCGCAGTAATGCGGCTTTTTTACGATTTATGCAAGCGAAAATCTCAAGCTAACACTAGAGGCACAATTTTTCACAAGTCTAAGCCATAACTTGCATACACCGACGGTATTAATAGAATTCAGCGAGTATGCGCTGGCGATTAGGTATTGACAGCTTATCCCAAAAAACTAAGGAGACCCTATAAAAATCCTTATCACCTCAGCCCAACTGGCGAATGACAATATTTTTTGTCTTTTCGAGCGAAAATGTTTTCGTTGGATATTATTTGATGCTGTTTGGGTTGACGAGCTTTTGAACGATGAGATTCAACCAGGGATTATATGGTCTTTCCAACGGCATTGCGATGTTTGAAATGGCTAGGACATATAGAGCGAATGGACACTCTGAAGAGTCTTCGAACCTTACTCGGAGGGACAACGTGGAAGAAAAATATTTTGCCTAAGGTGTCCCATACAAGAAGAAGAGGACCACAACCATCTTGTAGTGCATAACTGGAGGTATTTGGATAAGGATCGGGTCCAGTGAAGAAGCTTGATGGTCAATGCCCAGGTTCACCCCTAACTCCAACGCCGCCTTAGTAAGTGAGGAAGTCGTCAAGACTGAATTTAGATTCCAAAATAAAAATTAAACTGCGTACTGAATCACTCCCTTGTGTTATAAGCGCTAATAAAAAACGAAATTTCTTTGCAATTTGTATTCCCATTCCTGTCGAATATACTAGATCTGATCCAATCTGTTAAGGACAATGAAATAATGCCAATAATTTTCATAAAATAATATTATCACCCCATTTTCCCAAAGTTATTTGTAACAAAAAAACTTTCCCACATCGAGTCCCAGAGGTCTTGTGCTATAAAAAAATATTTACCACTCAACCAACCCTTTCAAAAGTCTAACCGCCGCCGTCATCTTTTTTTCATTTCTGTCCCTCTCAATGGTTACAAAGCGTCATCCCAGCGATAAAAGAAACTATCACAAAAAAAGAATACCACCACTCTTCAAATCAACCCACGACGACCCTTGCCCGGAACAATAAAACAGGATGCACGGTCCACTTGAAAGACCCAAAACTCAATTGTGAACTTTCTCAAGGAAGTTCGCTTCATTCATAGTGCAGCATATTCCGACCATTTTGCAAGAGAAAGCCGAATCTAAAGGAAGAAAAAAAAAGAAATTCCGAAAATGTCCCTTCATTTGCAGATTTCCTGTCAAACATAAAGTCACACAAAATAACCGATATCGAGTCCATGGAAATAGTTTTTTCCTCGCTTCTCTGATACAAAGGCCAAGACCTAAACAAAGGAAAAAAGGACGACGAACTACAAATAATAAAAAAAATAAATAAATTGTTCATAAATTTATTTATCCCATTCCGCACCAGTGAAATTTTTATTCACAGCAATTTTTCCCCTGAAATAATTCGTTTTCCGTTATTTTTGTGCGCCCTCTTTGTTCTTTGCGCTTCGGCTTCCGCCTTCCGCCTTCCGCCTTTTGCAAGACGATAAGGACTTGTCATAGCCAACGAGGAGGACTAACTTAAATAAAGCGTCAAGCAAGCAGCAGACTGCTAGTTGTGTGTGTCCGTCGGCATTAAATATAAAGCGCAGTCATTCTTTATCTAAGGATAATTTTTTTTTCTCCTTCCTTTGTCTATGGTGTGTCGGTTGCCTACGAGTGGGGCTTTTTTTGCTGTGGAAAATTTTTCCTTAAGTGTGCTTGTGCGACGATGGCGGAATTACGTGAATAAAAACTGAGCGACAACTTGTCTGCATACAACATACACACAGACCCAGTCATGTATCGTTACGTTATTTGGTCCTGAGGCCACAGCGCAGCGCCTCGACAAAAAGTAGCAACAGAGGCATCCTGATTTATTAGATTCATAAAGCATCGCTAAATTGATTCAATTGTGCAGAAAGAAGTTCTCATATCTTGAAAAAAAAAAAAAACTCGCGGTGTTTTAAAGACGTGAAAATAAATGCGTCCTTTTGCTACGACATTTTCGTCCTTTTGACAGGTATTCCACGTAGAATTCTCCAAACGCATACACACTGTACATTGTATGCAAATTGTCTGAGATTGAAATCAGGAAACGGGGGAAGAAAAAACCGTCTAAGGAAGCAAAAAAGTCGACAACATTGCAGATGGAGGAATAATCCCAGGATAACATTTTTGCCTGCGAAAATAAATGATTTTAAGGATTTGCCTGCACCCCACTCCGGAATACGGTTTCTATATATCCCACTGACGTACGGTAACATGATCAGCATTTCGTCGCATATCCTCTCGTTGCGGTGTTAGTCTCATTCGCGCGTTCTTGTTTAGGGATACGCATACCTATGCGAGAGAGGAATAAGATAACGCGATTCGTTTTGGATTTTATTTTGAGCGCTGTTTTCGCAGTTTGAAGGAAACAAATTACTTTTGAAGTGTTGAGGGTTTTGGTTTTGCCAGGAGCTTAAACTAATCCAATACCAGTGGTGGAGGGTTTT
This sequence comes from Matsumyia berberina, assembly GCA_917880715.2. NCBI lineage: Eukaryota > Metazoa > Arthropoda > Insecta > Diptera > Syrphidae > Matsumyia > Matsumyia berberina. The sequence continues at coordinate 129,345,818 of OU862871.1, read as the reverse complement.
TTCTTTTGGTCGGTGGGGTACGGGAGGCGGGAGGCTGGGGTAAATTACTTTTTAAGTCGGTAGGTATCCTCTTCCATTTAGAAGGAGAGAAGAAAAAAGATTTCCTTAGTCGAATTAAGCGCTCCTCTTCTGCATAGTACTCGTGTTACAAATGATGATTAATGTTGCTGAGTTTTTCCGTGGGGAAGCAGGACTGCCTTGAATAGATTTCCTTGTCTCAATTATTTGTGGATCTCTGAACTGGAGTAGGGTAGACAAAAGGAAATGTATTGTATATCCATCTTGAAGCGTCACTATGCTACAGGATATCACTGTGTTCCGCAAAACCAAGGAAATCCTGTGATAAAGTTTGGCATCCAAGGCAGTGTGCCTCTGCTGTCTTTTTCAAGGGCAGACGACTGGAGGCAACGTTGTCAGCTGAGCATTTAAAATGCCACTGCGGGTTAACAATGGTAAATAAAATAAACAAGGGAGCTCCTAAACCCGGAAATTCTATAGATAAGACCTACTCCCCATTTGACGTGGTTCCGTTTGGTCTGACTATTTCATACCAAAAATTGAAAAATAGAGGGGATGAATATTGTTCCAGAAAAACAGAGCTAGTGTCGCTTATGGTGCTATGAACCGGACACCAAAGCCTCGAATAAGGACGAATTGGTCTATGGCCAATCATCATCATTATTTTCAATGACCCGCTTATCCACTATGACTATGAGGGTCGCTGGCTTAAGTGGAATCTCCACATCTCCCGATCTTCCGCCATCGACTCGAAAATCATCAGAGGCTATCCCCATACGGGAAGAGGTGAGATTTCGGACTTGGTTCAAGCATTTTTTCACCGGCCTATCCAGGGGACGCCTTCATGTCACGGATTTCATGGCACGTCTTGGAAGCCGAGTTGGGGGTATACGTTTAATGTGTCGAAAACATCGAGGTATGGACCTTTCCGCTCCATGAAGAAGCTGGTCGACTGAGTGCCTCGCCCCTTCTGGTGTTTCTAACCCGATCTGGGCGAGTTACACCAGCAATACTACGAAGAAATCTCATTTCGGCAGCTTGTATTCGCGATCTTATTCTTTCGGGCATACCAAAAACCTCATGACCATAGGTGAGGTTCGGAACATCCACTGAATTGAAGACCGATGGCTTAGGTCCAATGCCAAGTTCAGCACTTCTGATAACAAATTGCCTAAGTTGTCTCAAAATTGGTCCAGCCTTACCAATCACACAGGATAACTCAGTATTGCTCCTTCCTGAATAAAATTCCGAGATACTTAAACTACTCTACCTTTTTCAGTGGGACCCCACTAACACACAGAGTGCATTCAACAGGCATTCGGAAAATTAACATATTTTCTGATTTCTTCACGTTTACCTTCATCCCAGCTTCAACACAGAGGCGCTGAAGTTCGGTCTGGGTAGACGTAAGGATGACGAAGTAATCAACGTGACAACAGCTGTGGAACGCGCTCTCAAACCTTAGCAAAGGCTTAAGAGAGATACACAATCCCTCTTATCGTCTTTTTTAAAGTACGGAACAGTCACACCAGTTTGCCAATCGCTAGGTATTACACTGCATTCCCAGGACACTATAATGACGCGAGAGAGCAATTTCATTCCTTTTTTTCCTAAAGTCTTGAGTATTTTTGGACGGATTTCATCAACCCCAGCAGATTTGTCCACTTCAAGCACTTAAATCGCCAACCTCTTTTGCGGTGTGAATAATTTCCGCCCTACCCAAAACCATGGGTGCCATCCTCAGTGCACTGTTCGGGATTGAGCCGCTCTGAGAAGTGCTCGCCCCATCGGCAGAAGATGCCTCTCTCATCGGAAAGAAGTACCCTTTTTCCTTTCAAATAATATTGAAGACAACGAAGAAATTATGATACGGGAAAGAAGCTTTCTTCAGAGGGATTCGTACGAGTGTCTGGCATGCAACTGCTACTGGAATAAACACCAAGGCTTGTATTGAATAAACATCTTAATGACAAGATATTGGCGGCCACTAAAACTGAGGAAGAAACGACCACTTCTACAGACAAAATATATCGGGATGCCGTAGTGTACCAACCGTTTAGGAATCATCTTAAGAAAACTTCCAAATACTTTTTCCTTTTCCATCTCATTGAAACTTCTAGTTTATTCCGAATCTAAGTAGAAATCTTAATCTGTGTCCTACTTGGTCACTACCTATTGACAAGGCATCTCTACAAACCAAATTTATCACCAGAGTTCAAAAATGCCCCAAAAAAAATATTGAGGCTGCACCCTCTTTAATGGAAAACCCTGTACTCAAGGCTAAACCTACGAGCAAATCCCATTAGTAAGATCAATCGATTGCGTTATCACAAGCTGCTCCTAATAAAGCTTCTCAATCCTTCATACATCACCAGAGAATCAGAATCACGTATACATTTCCTTTCAGCTGCCCAAGCTATCCATTTAAAGAAGGACACATCCCTCAAGGCAACAAAGAACCGAATTTCCTTCGGCCCACACCTCCATCGAGCAATCAAACATCGAATATTTCTCTTATGTTCCCATAAAGACACCTCATTCCGGGCAAATTGTCACCATCAATAGCCCGGCGACGACGACAATGCCGACAAGCACAACGGAAAAGGGAAGAAAAATCGCAACTTCGGCAGAAAACTTAAAGAGCGCACCCACCCGGCCACCCCCGCAGCCAAAGTGAATTACAATCCCCGAGCGACCTATAAAATTAATAACAATAAAACCTAATTAGCTCCACCGATCTAGTGAATATATCTTGCTCTCTGGACGCAGCACACACATGGAGTTCCACTTGAATGGCCAGCAGCAGAGGCATTACGGCAGCCAGTCAGCAACAATCACTCAGGACGACGATGGAGGACAGTACGCACGCACTCACTGGGGGAGGAACGTTAACGACAGCAGGCCACTGTACGGCAGGATATTTTTTGGGTCGAAATATTCAATATAACGATAATCATTCAATAGACCAACAACGGAACATAAAACGCACACACACCCCATATTATAGTGCTCCCGGGCGCAAAAGGACCTTTCTGTTCAACCTACGCCGACGACCGACCGCCGATGGGTGGACAGAGAGTGGGCGGTGGTGGTGTGGTAGACAATCTCCAATCGGAAGCAATTCCACTCGCATTCGCACATACATGCGACGGGTGACGGTGACGGTGACGACGATGGCGACGAGCGGGTGAACAGACGGAAGCTGACCGAACGCAAACGACCAGCTAAACGGAGGACAAATCCGAAAGAGAATAAGAGCGAAAGGACAGTCCCCGACCCCAGGACCCCATGGCGAAAACGTTAACTCAGCGAATTCGCTGCTGATGGCTTCGTCTTATGCTGTGCCCGGGTGGCAATTTAGTGATGGAAGGCTCACATAAACATGAACGTACACACATTAGGGCTGGCAGTACGGCCACGATGCGGGGCATGATGTGTTTGGAGTTTCGTACAAAATTTTCCTTGTGGCGATGGTAAAAAATATGCAGTGGGGTCGTCAATATTTACATCGGACATTGTAAACAGACATGCGGCAATTAGAGGTTTGGGGGAGCCGGAAGTCGCTCGAGATCAGGCAAGGATGGTTAGATGGGTGGTTGGCTGGTTGGGTGGTTGTACTTTGTGACAGATTGCTTTATGGCTTTGTAAATGAGGGTGAATTTCTCTTTTCGTCTGTTTGGTAGTGGGGGGAGGGCACCAGGGTTGACAAGGTTTTAGACGTGTCTAGGAATTAAGCAAATATTGAGGATTAAAGGGGATGGTCCGGATTAGGTGTGTTAAAAGCTTCAACTGCTTCGATTTCAATTTTTAAATGGCATAAGGTCCAAGAAAGGCACAAGGGCTTTAAACATTTCTGTTTTTTTTTTCTGGTTTTGTTGAGTGGATGCAGTTAGGTGCATTAGGAAAAAGTCTTACACGGAAGTAGCCGCTAGATTCCAAAGTTGTTCCTTTCGAAGTTGACAAGAAAATAAAATTTTTTTTCGGTAATGGAGAAGTGAATGTTTTTAGCAAGTTTCCTATTGGTTCGAAAACAGCTAAGGATGACTAGATGGCTCTTTGCCAGATCATGGAACTTAAGGGTTTCCATCGAGTCCAACGATCTATCCAGAAGCTGCGGAGATGAAGAAGAGGTAGAATCAATCCATCATATACTGTGCCACTGTCTCGCACTGCAAGAACGACGTCTACGCGCATTAGGATCAAGGTTTTGTGCAAGCATAGCAGAGGTAACAGACGTATACTTAGCGGACCTACTCAGATTCTTAAAGAGTACGAACTGGTTCACAAAGCAGCCAATAATAGGATAGGTCCTAAGGCTGTCCCGGAAACCATACTGTTATTTCCACAACAACGAGAGGGTACTCACAATGGACTTCCAGGTATCAGAGTGAAAGTGATGAGACATATCCATCACACACCCTTCGAAACTTAACCTGACCTAAGGGTTTCCAAAACTATGCTGGTTCTGCTAACAGAGACATCAGGACAGACTGCATGACTATCTGAGAAGATAAATATGGGTCTTTCCAAGATGTTAGAGCTGCGATTAAGTTTGATGTCTCACAGAACGATGTCTGTCTGGATTATAGACGATTGTTTTGACTCCAAACCGTAATTCATGTACAACATTTTCTAAGATCGGTAAACTTTCCTCTTTTATAGACAGAAAGAATAGCATGCTGTTGCCAATCATCCATACAGATAATCGGGTCGTTTATGAGAGCTTCTCACTGTCCAATTTTATATCGGGCAAGCGGATTCGGCCGTCGGTGTCCTGGGAATCTTCTTTGCTTGGATCAGCTTAAGGCTGACTCTTTGCTGATCTCCGCACCCCTGGCAGTTAGGAGGTCCTTAGAGAATTTGCCATCGCACTTGATCGCTTCATATCCTTTGTCGACCTCGGGCACTGCCTTAGTTCCAATAAGATGGTCCATTACGAACTCAGACAGCCTGACCTCAATAGGGCCCCAAGCCCTCCTTCGCGTTTGGGGGCAGTTTACTCACTATCACAACCTGAAAATAACCCCTGACCACATCGCTGATAATCCAAGTAGACAGGCCTTCCTTGTTTGTCGACGGCTGAATTATTTTAGCGCTAACCCTGTTCCTCTTGGATGCAGAGCCGATATCGTCAGGAGATTTGTTGCGCTTGGTGGTAATGACGATGTTTTTTGATTCCGAATAGTGCCACCCTCCTCCTAAGAATGATAACAGCCTTCTATTGTTTCGTTTGCTAAATATAGGGTAGTTATGTTTTTTGTGTCTTGGGTCACTATGGCTGGTGGCTTTGCCATTTTTGGACGCGAACTGTTGCGCCTTTGAAGCTGTACTATGGCTGGTATGGCTAACGCAGTCCTTAACTTCGAAACAGAATTCCCCACGCGACGATGGGATCCAAGGGAAAATAGCAAACTCACAAAACCTATCATTCAAACAAACTTTTGAAGAAAATCATTCAGCATCGGCTATAGAATTTCTTCAGTCAACAAAACTTGGAAGCTATGTGTTGCAAGGAATGTGTTCCAAGCAGAGGATCAAGCCATCACCGACTTCTCTTCTGTTTCTTCTAAGTAATCGTCGAACTGTCTTAACACCCTAAAATAGCTTTCATAATTTATTTTGGTTCGCGACCATATGTTGAGATGTCGGATGAACTTGTTCTCAATCTACAAGAATAAAGGCAAGGCCTTCGTCAAGTGATGACACCCGTCGATTTCTCAAGCCACAAGCGAACTAAAGAGTTGGTCCCACTTTGCTTAAGTGACGTAGCCCTCTTATCAGGCTCAACAAACGACGGCAGGATTGTTCCCACGTTTAGTGGCCGACCCAAATCCATTTCGAAAACCGAGAAAAATGTCGTTCAAAACTTTCTCATCTCCCCACACATGGAATGAACTTTTCTAATTACCTTAATGCGGACTCATTTCATGACCACTTAACGATTATCCTTCCGTGCCAGCGGGCCATCAGCACAGCCTCTTGGCTTGGTTTCCTAAAACAAACAACAAAGTGCGCCACAATTTAAATTCCAGCAAAGTCCAATGATGTCAACACAAGGACACTGCAGTGTTTTTGCCTGGAAAAACAACTACTTGAACCAAAACAAGCAAAACAACTTAAACGCCGCACATATCATATCGTTATCCTTATCTGAGGTTGCAGTTTCTTTAAGTATCCCCCACCGCTCGCTGTAGTCGCAATCACATTCCGACGAGCCTATCGTTTACAGAAAATCTCTGGCAATTCAAAAACTCTATTCCCTGCCAAACACGTGCGATCAGAATCAGCATCAAGACGGAGGCCAAACAAGAAAGGATGACGAAATGAAAGGAGTTGTTTCCACAGCCCCTCCCCTGCCCACAACGGATATTGTTATATGTGTTCTGACAGACCTCAAGTCCGGCATCATCTAGATATGAAAGTCGGGAGTTCAGTTGAGTCGAACAAAGTGCGGGGCCAACTCCACTCCAATAGCATTCCTGTCAACGGTCGGTCTCCCACATCCAATTGGTAGACAAATAAAACGATTTGGCATCGATCCCAGACATCGTCTTCATTCGTCGTCGTCATGTGGATGTGCTTTCCATTTCACGAATATTAGATGCAAAAGAAACCAAAACGAACGGGTGGACTGGAGCGGATGAATGAAACAGGAAATTGCCAGCTCACATGCGATGGCATTGGAATGATAATAATTTACCCTTGCTTCCAGTCAATCATTTGAAAAGGAAGCATACGGAAGGAGCCTGATGAGGGATGGCCATTGAGGGCCCCACACACCCAGAGACGACTGTCTATTTTTGGAAATTGTCGCGCGTTGAGGATGTTCCATCGCTTCGAGAATGGAGTACGTGGACGAGTTGGCAGTGTAAGTGCGAGTGCGAATAGATTGGATTTAAATTTTGCGTCGTTTTTATGGTCTAGCGAAAGATGACGATTGAGTCGCAGAGTGTAATTGGGGAAACGACAAGTAATCGTCCACAAAATGTCGCCCGTCTGCGAAAGCAGAGTTTTTATGGTTTTCCTCGTGCTATTTTAGAGATTTTACAGCGAGAAGGAAACGAACGGGGATGTGTTCCAAAAATAATTGTCTTTGAGGCAGACTTGTCGATAGTCACTATTGGGATCAATGACCATGCGGTGTATGCAAATTGTTCGCTACGCATGCCAATGATTGAACGTTTCCGACAACTCATAGACAGACCGTAAGTTGGTAGCATCGACGAAATCATCTATGTACCATCCGACTGTAGAAGTGCCAACTCCATTGATCATAGAGCAGATCAAATCAAATGAAGTTCTGTTCACGGATACATAAGACGTCTGCTAGGTCACTATTAAACCAAAATCGGCAAAAAAAAACCTAAATTGTTTCCTGGAAGCATTTGATTTCCCTCCAGTTTTTTCACATGTTTAAATAGCTATCTAGCTCCTCAAGATTGCTAAAGCAAAAGCTGCCAAGAAATTTAAAATAGTTGTGGAAGAAAAAGGCGATAGGCTGTGACAGCTTAAATAAATAAATAGCTGGCGCGACAGTTCGGAATGAGCCAAGGCCTAGCTTTTCGCAACCATCCACGTTGTGCGTGTTACATTTTTCGCAGGAATAGAAGGGCCCTACCATTTATTGCCGACTCCGAACCGCGGATTGAGAAGCTCTTTCATGACAAATTATACTCCCGGAGGTTTGTCATTCCCCGACGAGGTTGGGGCTTGAACCCGCGCCGCTCGGTCAGCAGTCCAACGTACAGCAGTCCAACGTACTGACCACAAGCGAAAAATACTTAAATTTCTATGAAACGTTTATCAAAAACAAGCCTGGAGAAAGTTCTAAACATTCATGGAAAGCATCTATGACTCCTCAAGGCTAAGTAATATTCTGTTGAAAGCCGACTTCCACGTTATTGAAAGTTCCATCGATATGAAGGAACACAGCAAGGGTGTATGAATGTTTTCAAGATCTTGTTGGGCTGAAAAGATGTCCCTTAAATTTATTTTGAAGCAGGTGGTGACATCAACTAAGTTTTTCCTCTTCAGAGGTTTTTGTACGACACTTGCACTAAGTTTAGACCAAGGTAGAAAAAAAGACTATAGAAACAATCAAAATTCGAGCTTTATTGGTAGAGCAAGTCAACAACTAAACTAGAGTGCGAGCGCGAGTGGACTGTACCGAAGAAAAAGGCTCAAGCATTCACGATCATGCGATGGATCAGCTCATGATTATGCCTTTGGTATTTATGTACTGTAATTCGGTATATATATACTTTCAAAGATTTTACATAATACATGTTTAGGGTAAATTATGAATGTTAAGTTTTATGCGCACAAACAATTTGGATAAAGAAAAATTCAAGTTACAATTTTGATTAGAAATATAAGTTTAGAAGTGTTAAGAAATTGATTAAGCAATATTATTGAAATTCAGTAGGATCGTTTTTGAAACAAAATTGGGCTTAACATTACCGCCGCCCAAGGACAACTGTCCTTAATTAAATCCGCAGGTCATCTGTGATCACGGTTGGTTTTTCGGCTTCAGGAAGTGGGAGCAGAGCAAGTTTGGTGATTGGTCTCTTCAGCAGTGTGTCTCTCAATTTTACCGTCGCTACTCTCACAACACCGTCGTTGCCTGGATGAACTTCGGTGACCCTAGCTAATGGCCACCTGGATGGAGGATAGCGTTCGTCCTTGACTAGCACCATATCGTTTTCTCGAAGGTTTCTTGACAACTTCTGCCATTTAGGGCGCTGCTGAAGTCGTGTGATGTATTCCGCACTCCAACGATACCAAAACTCCTGCTGCAAACGTTGTACCAATTTCCAAGCTGACTGTCGGTTGATGTTTTGGTCGAGCAGATAACCCTCAGGATGAATTTGCACAGTTGGTTCTCCAATTAAAAAAATGACCAGGTGTGATGGCTTCGAATTCATTTGGATCATCGTTGATGGGTGAAAGTGGCCTAGAATTTAAACAAGATTCGATACAAGCTAAAAGGGTCATTAGTTCTTCAAACGTGAATCTACGATCTTTCATTATTCGTTTTAAATGGTACTTAGTATATTTGACTCCGGACTCTCACAGGCCTCCAAAGTGGGGCGAAGCGGGCGGTATAAAATGCCATGTGGTTCCTCTGTCCGAAAGATGTTCTCTACCCTCCTTGCCGATAGGAAAGGGCTTGCGATGGTTACTGACTAAGATATTACGAGCGCCGATAAAATTGCTGCCACAATCGCTGTACAGGTCACTGCAATGTCCTCTGCGGGCGGTGAAACGCTGAAAGGCAGCGAGGAATGCTTCAGTGGTGTAATCTGTCACAGCCTCAAGGTGTATAGCTTTTGTTGCTAAACAAATAAAAATACAGATATACGCCTTTGAAATCTTTGGGTTTCTTCCCTTCGACAGCCGAATTTCAATGGGTCCCGCGTAATCCACGCCTGTATGAGAAAACGGCTTATTTTGGGTCACTCTTTCCTTTGGAAGACTGCCCATTAGCTGAGCAGTGGTGGATTTGTTGTAGCGAAAACAGGTAACACACCTGTGGACATATTTTCGAATAAGATTTTTAGCACCAAGAATCCCATACTTTTGTCGTGAAGTGGCAAGCATTAATTGTATGCCAACATGCAGGGTCTGTTGATGAATATCTGCAATTATTAGGTAGGTTAAGGGATTAGTTTTGGATAACAGAATAGGATGTTTCATATCCACTGGTAAGTCCGAATTTCGAAGACGCCCTCCAACACGCAAAATATTCTCTTCGTCGATAAATGGTACGAGACTGGCTATTGAACAGTTCTTAAGGGGGCTATTACTGCGAAGGGTACCCAATTCCTTTTCAAAATCAATAAATTGAACGCATTTAATTAAGCCTTTTAACGTTGATTGCTTTTCATCCGAAGTCAGGACCGGGGAAACTAATTTCGGGTGTCTGTTTGGTAAACTATTGTGTCTAAAGCGATTCCAGTATGCCATAATGCATACAAGTTTGTGTAGGGAAGAATATCTACTAAACACCTCCGGATACTCCCGACTTATGATATGTGTATTAAATGAAGAAACAGATTTAACTTCCAGGTTAGTGTCGATAAGTGGTTTTCGTAGTGGCCAATAGCAGGGGGCTAAACGTAACCATTCAGGGCCACTCCACCATAATGGGTGACCTCGTAATTCGGCGGGATGTATACCTCGGGAGGAGCAATCGGCTGGGTTGTCTTTCGATGAAAAATGTCGCCATTGACTGATATTGCTGAGTTTTTGTATTTCCGATACCCGGTTTGCTACGTAAACCTCCCATCGAGTAGGAAGCTGCCTTATCCAAGCCAAAACAATACTAGAATCAGTCCAATAGTGCACTTCTATATGTGGCATTTGTAGCGAGTCTTTAACGGTTTTGACGAGCTTAGCAAGCAGTACGGCAGCACATAGTTCAAGCCGCGGAATACAGACCCTTTGGACGGGTGTAACTTTTGTTTTGGCAGTTAAGATGCTGATGTTGACTCCATTCATGCCTTGGGTGCGACAATAAACTACAGCTGCGAACGCCGTTTGCCAAGCATCACAAAAACCATGTAGTTCAATATCCGTCGTGTAGGAAAATGTACTTATCCAACGAGGAATACGAATCTCTTCAAGAAGGGGGAGGCTCTCACGAAAGGATCTCCATTCTGTGTCGATATCAGGTGGTAAAGGATCATCCCATCCTACTCCAGATACCCAAAGTCGCTGAAACAAGCTTTTTCCTACAATAATAACAGGTGAAAGCCACCCTAAAGGATCAAAAAGCTTCGAAACGTCGGAGAGGAGACTTCTTTTGGTATGGCGATCAAGAGGGTTTAGTTTTACCTTATAAAAGAACTCATCATTAACGGGACACCAAAAAACTCCCAATGTTTTGACTGCGTTGGCGTCATCTAGCGTTAGTGGAAGAGCGACTTCTCGATCTTCTGCGGATACTGTGCTTAGAAGCTCGGGCTTATTAGAAGTCCATTTTCGTAGTTTAAAACCACCACGAGCTAAAAGTTGAATAAGGTCTGACTGAAGTTGTATAGCTGAAGGAACGTCGTCTGCTCCGGAAAATACGTCATCTACGTAGGTATCGGTTCTCAAAATTACGCAGGCCACGGGAAAGTCTAATTCTTCGTCTTCAGCTAACTGATGCACACATCTTATGGCAAGAAAAGGAGCACAGCTGGTGCCATATGTAACTGTCATCAGTTCAAATACGCAAATGGGATCTGAGTCAGATTTTCTCCAGAGAATCCTTTGAAACTTCTCGTCACCAGGGTTGATGTTTATTTGTCTAAACATCTTCTTAATATCAGAAGAAAATACAACATAGTGTCTACGCCATCGAAGAATCGTTGTGGGCAAATCTCTTTGTAGAGGAGGTCCACTGCAGAGTTGTTCGTTGAGCGAGGTTTTATTTTCGATGTGGGCTGAGGCATCAAATACCACCCTTAACTTTGTTGTGGAGCTGCTGCTTTTTACGACAGCGTGGTGGGGAAGGTAGTATTCTGGCCCCTGGGAAACTGGTAAATGTCCAACGAACCGCATATGCCCCAATGAAAGGTATTCATCCATAAACTTCGAATATTCTTTACGTAAGGCAGGATCTCTCCTAAACACTTTCTCCATATTGTAAAGCCTAACAGTAGCATTGCCAAGTGAGTTTTCAAAGGTAGGCTGCTTTGTGTTGTGGATAATGTATTTAAATGGTAAAGAAACACTAAAGCGACCGCTCGGATCGCGTTGGTGAGTCCTTTGAAAATGTTCCTCACATAAAAGGTCTTCCTCCGAGGGAGCGCGAATAGAGCTGACCTCTTCTTGTTCCCAAAATTTGCGCAAAGTGTTATCGAGCTCAATAATTGATGAAAAATTCATTACAGTAGACCGCGTGCTCCTTTCAAGAAGTGGTCCAGAAACTATCCAACCAAAAACAGAATTTTGTAGAAGCAATCCATTGTCTAATTTCTTGTGGCCATCTAAAAGAATTGATCCATACAGATCAGCACCCAGAAGCATGTCAACTGTACTGGGAATGCAAAAGTTGGGGTCGGCTAGTGGAATGTTCTGAAGATCCGATAATTGATTTAATGCCAGTTTGTGGGAGGGAAGGTAGGAGGTTAGCGATGGTAAAACAAAGACGCGAAGAGGAGCAATAAATTTATGTTTACGAAAAGACGAAATGTTTACCGTAACAGCTTTATGACTAACACCGGTTCTATTTCCTCCTAATCCGCTAACGGTGAGTTGAGCAGGGTTTTTTCTGAGCCTGAGTCTTTGTACCGCATCCTCGGTGATAAAAGACACTTGTGAACCCTGATCGAGTAACGCGCGCAAAACAAGGTGACCTCCGTCTGGGTTGTAAACTCTAAGTGCCACTGTAGCCAAAATCACCTGTGAAGCGGAGGCGGAATGTAACGTTATTTGCTCTACATTAGACTGAACATGATTTGTTGAAGAAGAACCGCTAGTATTCATATCGATTGGAGGGGAAATCTTCTTATTAACAGCATCATTATGAAGTAATGTGTGGTGACTCCTTTTACAAATACGACACCTTGTACCTTGTTTACAATTCATAACAAAATGACCTGGTACCAAACAATTTATACAGAATCTGTTGGTTTTAACGAAAGATAATCTTTTATCGAACGGAAATGTCTTAAAGGTATCACATTGATAAAGAAAATGATTTTGTTTACAGCATGCGCACGGTTGATCGGTGGCGGAGTGAAAGGTTCTAGAGTTTCGCGGTGCATACGACGGAGAGGAATTCGATTTCACAGAAATATGAGACTTATTCGCGGCGTGGGGCTTGCATCTTTCAAACTGTTCTAGTGCCCTAAAGTTAGATTCGAGAAAATTGAACATTGTTTCGAGCACAGGTGTTACGCGACTTAGATTTTGTGAAAGCTCCCATTTCCTTCTAGTTTCACTGTCCATTTTTTGAACCAAGATATAAATAATTAATACGTCCCAACCACTTGTATCCACATGCATATTTTGCAATCCATTTAAGCATTCCTTTGTAGTATCTAATAGTTGGCAAGTACTTACGGCAGATTCGCGGGTCAAGACAGGTTGTTCGAAGAGCATATTCAAATACGAATCAATGATGACTCTCGCGTTGTGGTATCTGTCTTCTAAGGTTTTCCAAGCAACACTATAATTAGCCTCAGTAACTGGAAGGTGTCTTATTAACCGTAATGCATCCGGAGATAAGCTAGATTTTAGATATAGGAACTTTTGGCAATTTGGAAGTTTAGTTTTCGAATGAATTAAAGAAATATAAAGATCACGAAATGAAAGCCAATCGGTATATTTACCGGAGAAGGTGGGAATTTCTATTTTTGGTAATTTTGCAGTAGCTTCTTCTTCTTCCTTATGTGGTCGGACTATTTCGTGGGAAGTTGAATGGTGTGGTGACGATGAAGAATCTTCAGGGTAGGCTTCCAAAAGTTCTGCTTTTATTTCCATGTACAGCAGCTCGAATCTGGAGTACAAATCTTCGACGAAGTACTTCTCCTGGGTAACGGGTACCCTGGTTGCAGTCACAATTCTATTAATTTTAATGTGCACTTCGCGAAATCGTTTATAATGCTCATCGAGAACATCTATTCGAACTGATATAGCACCTTTTGAAAGGGATGGATTTTCGTTAAAGTTTTTTCCGAGTTTCTTTAATTGATTAAATGCCGCGTATTGTTCGTGTACGGATTGCTCCATTACGACCGATCACAATAATCCGCGAAATATCGAGTCAAATTATTCACAAATTCATAAAGGTTTCTAAAATCCGTCAAAGAAGGACCAATAATGTACGACACTTGCACTAAGTTTAGACCAAGGTAGAAAAAAAGACTATAGAAACAATCAAAATTCGAGCTTTATTGGTAGAGCAAGTCAACAACTAAACTAGAGTGCGAGCGCGAGTGGACTGTACCGAAGAAAAAGGCTCAAGCATTCACGATCATGCGATGGATCAGCTCATGATTATGCCTTCGGTATTTATGTACTGTAATTCGGTATATATATACTTTCAAAGATTTTACATAATACATGTTTAGGGTAAATTATGAATGTTAAGTTTTATGCGCACATACAATTTGGATAAAGAAAAATTCAAGTTACAATTTTGATTAGAAATATAAGTTTAGAAATGTTAAGAAATTGATTAAGCAATATTATTGAAATTCAGTAGGATAGTTTTTGAAACGAAATTGGGCTTAACAGTTTTACTGTACTGAACTACTTCATAGGGTCAATAAATCAAGAACAGCTCTTTGCGAACTAATCCATCGTCTAGAGCTTTAAGGGCCATTGCTTGTCTACAAAAGGACACTTCTACCAGCGATTACAAATTAATGATATGCAAACGTAAATATTTCAGAAGCCCTCCTAAGCCGACTATAACTTATGCTGTCCATTATCAAGTGTTTATGTTGGCCAAACCCGCCTTTGTCCACATCAACTAATCCACTTGAGTCCTCTCCGGATGATCATTATCCACGTTGCCACTTAGGCACTTATTAATTGTGCCCCACTATTGTAGAGCCGTGACATTGTATCCCGTTCGATTAGCGTCATAATTAGATTGTGGTCACTTAACTGATTCAGAGCAACCCGCGTTTATCGCAGCCAGGCCGAACCTGAAATTTGTTATACACAACGCCCGCCATTCATTAGTCAAAGCGCACTTGTGTCATCCCTCTAATCTATTCCAATTAACAATCCATAATCCAAGAGATAAATCAAAAATATCGCCGAGACCGCCGCCACCAATGCCACGGCTGGAGCTGATCAAATTGGTTAAATAATGATATCCTCCTTAATTAGTCGTTATCTCTCGATTAATTGTGATGCCTGGCGTATCCTTGCAGACAACAACTGCGAGTTCAAAAGTAAACAACGACAACAAATTCACGTCGACGAAGGGAGAAAAAAAAGTTTCCGTGCGCGCCCCTTTCTCCTGTGCGTGGTCGTCGTCGTCGTGTACCGGATGACCAGAGGGCATCTTAAGTAGATCTCTGCAGCGCAGCCACACAAGCAACACACGCTCTCATGCTGTGGTGTATTAGATTCCACTAAGGGAAGTTCATGAAACATTCATTAAGGACATTCGTGTTCATTTCCTTTTATCGCTTCAAGAAGTAAGAAAAAGCAAAAAAAAAGTGAAGGAAAATATATCCAGAAACCGAGAAAAAAAAAAACGTCGGTGTATAGTTTTCTTTTCTTGCGCTAGTTCTGCGATACGAATCGTGTGGGAACTTTGCCAGCGTGCTAAGAGGGTCGTTGGTATGCCTGTGACAAGTCGGGCGTAATGTCAAGTATCCTAGGTGAGTAGGTTCACTCGTGTAATGCTACCGCTGCATTCGTCGTCGCTTAAGTTTCATTGGAAAATTCGTGAGAACCTGCAGAAAGTTTTCTGCCTCATCCAAAGGAGTTCCGGCAGCAGCCGCCCTCCCCGAAAAAACAGCACGAATAAGGATAAACGGATACATGATGTTGTAAAGTTAAACCCGAAAAAGTTGTAAGGATATTTTCTTGTAGCTTACGCCAAGGTTATTTGCTTTTAGCTTGAGCTTATGTTGTCGCCTCGTTTCGAGACTTTGCCACGAGTTTTGCTCTAGAACTCTATCCTTGCGCTCGTGGTGGCGTAGGGTTCGGTGGTAGTGGCTGATTTACTCAATGCAAGGATGTTATTTTTATTAGATAGTCTGATGTATTTGTAAAGTTTGTCGTTTTTTTTTTTGCCCTGTGCTCGAGTTCTCGGTCTTGATTAACTTCTTAGTTTTAATTCGGTTTAAAGTTCGTCCTTTTGGGGATGGAGACATGTAGAGATGTACACATCTTTTGTTGGGGCGGGTGGCAAGTCTGTAGAAGTAAGTTGTTTAGAGTTGGATTCGTTTCTTTCGTTTCGTCCATCTCCTGAAACGGATAGGACGACTCTGGTTTCCTTTTTCTTTTTCCCGGCTAATTGTCGTTTCTTTATCTGTTTTCCTTTGGAGTTTTTTTGTTGGTCTGTCAAAACGATACACCAGTGTCCTTGTTTGGGTAATTAAATTGAATTTTGGTAAATGAAAACGAGGAAAAAAGTTTAAACAGAAAAGTTTTGTGTGTGTGTGTATGTGTGGACAGGAGAAAAGTTCTAAATTAGGAAAACTTTCAAGAGGATACGCCTCAAGAGAACACTTTGTCGAGAGAGAGATAACTGGCGAGTGGTGGGAGAGGAGGTGACTCCAATAGTTTTTTGCGGGTTGCGCATTTGTGGGTTTTTCATGGAGAAATTTTTGTAATTTTTGTGTAAACACGTCTTGTTTGCGAGGTTTTAATTGGCACAAGGGAGGACAACTAGTTGGTGAATTACCTGAAACGATGGAACTTTTGATGGCAATTATAAGAGCAATCGTTGTTGAGAGATTGTTAGTGATTTTTGGAGTTTGGCAATTTGTGTGGATTGACAAACTTGGCAAAGTCTTCTTTTCATGCATCGTAGGATCTGAAGCGTATTTATAGGTTTTATTTGAACTTATCAAAGTCTTGCGTCCGTAATTGCAAGCGAGTTGTTTTAGTTAGTGGTTCTGACCTGCGTCGGAAATTTCATCAAAAGTTATGTCAAAGTCTTTACTCAATGTACCATGTAAAGTACGGAATGTCTGAAAAGTACAATTAAGGCTTTAATTGCTGAAAATAACAGAGTACCTAACCTTGTTCAGCAAAGGCCTGATGTCTGGTCTTCCCTAATCCTATATGTTGGCTGTTTCGTTGTGGACTCTTTTTTTCTGGTCTTCCACTTACTTACTCATGATGATGGTGAACCATGACCTAAACCAAAGAGCTTTTCCAGCCAGAACGATCGTTGGCGTCAGCCGAGGCACGTCTTTTTTGCCCACGTCACCCTGCGATTTTCCACAGGGATGCCGTCGCCAATTCTTTCGGCTGACGCTTTTATATTTATCCGCTCCACATGCCAAGTCATCTTTTGCAGCTTTGAGAAGCTCAACTTCTGGGAGGTCCGGGCCTGCAACCTTATATGTTTCGACGTAGTTCCGATCCAGTGGATGTAATGAGTGGTTTTTCTTCAGAATAAGGTTGTCAGACTGTCTGACAGCGGGATTTTGGTTTCCGTCATCATCAGCATCATTTTCAATGACACGCTTATCCATTATGAGGGTTAGAGTGCTTAAGTGGACTCTCCATATCTCCCGATCTTCCGCCAACGACTCTATTTCATCAGGGGCTATCCCTATACGGGTAGAGGCGAGATTTCGAACTTGGTCCAGGGTACGCCTATCCGATGACATTGATTCTATGGCACATCTTGAAAGCCGAGTTGGGGATGCGTTGAACGTACTCAAACCATCGAAGTGTGGACCCTTCCGTTCAAAGAAGTACATAGCTGCTCGACATTGAGTACCTCGCGTATTCTGGCTTTCCTAACCCGATCTCGACGAGTCACCCTGGCAATGGAAATGGTTTTAGGAAATTCCGGATCTATTTCCTACTGTAACGCCGGTGCATTTCTTAGATCTTACGTTTCTTGTGCTCCTTTTTCTTTCCTCAGTGTAAGTGCTCTTCATCTCTACTCGTCTGTTTGTAGGGCTGATGTGTGGGTCCCGTCCCTTTCTACGCCATTTTGTCTGCATTTGCCAGCATCAAACCAGTGGTTTCACGCAGGTGATGGCATAAAAATTAACACGTCAGTGGCGGCATTTCTGAGAAGTTGCTGTTAATGCGGCCACTGGTCTTATTGTTGCTTCTGGCGGACTTCTCGCTCTAGGGATACTCGATCGACAAATTCTTTTGTGTTCAGTTGCGATTACTGCCTTCTTACGTTAGCAGTTATGAGCTCTAATCTGCGCACCCAAATTCCTCATCAATTGATTGGAATATTTTAAAATTAGTCCCACAACACGTGATCAGCTTTTCCAAAAAAAAATCTCAAATCCTCAAGAGTAGGCCAAAGCTTCCTACCACGTTGCTGCCATGAATGTGTTACTCCGTAAGAAAATTCATCCGAAATCCTCCGATGGCATCCTACTTCCGAGACACCAATTCGGTTTCCTCCTTCCTATATGTAGACCTCTGTACCTTTCCCAGTCAATGTCTCCACTCGTCGCCTGTGGAACGCTTTCGTGTTAAAGGTAAATTGCTTCTGACTTGACGTCATTGAGAGTAAAAACATTGTGAGAACACTTCTCTGTCCTACCAGCACTCCACCCCCTCCCCCAACTCAACATCCAGGCCCAAGTCGAGTAAAGTTTCAGAGTTGAAATTTCCACTCCTAAGGGTTCTCCATCCTTAACTTGTGTTATGCTTTGAGGAAGATAAATTATAATTTCTGCACATAACAGCAGATGGAGTTGAGGCCTATTGGCGTCTTGGTTCGGGTAATGTCGGCAACCATGGGGTGGTCGTGAAGGTAGAAGAAAAAAAAGTAAAAAAATATTCTTGAAGTCAATCATCGGGGCAAATAGTTTCGAAAGCATAATTTTCGGAAAGTTGGAGCGAAATTCTTGTGTAAGATTTTCGCTCGAAACTTTTGTAAAAGTTTTGCCAGTCCCCCGTTCCACTTTTCTTGACAAAGGTAGATGACTCCGGGTTGGATGGGTGTATGTATGTTAAGCGGTCTCGTTTTGGTAGAAGATTGAGAAAATTTGATCGGAGGAGATTTTTCTGGCCCAAGTTTTGATATGTAGCCTTGTAGGCGTGTGGCAGGGAATGAGGTTATTTAAATTTGTGTAAAATTTACATGTCTACAGGTTGGGTAACATGAAACTCTCGAATAGGCAACTTGTAAGGACATGCGTCTCAAATTATCACAGGAAGTTTGAGAATTTGTAATTTAATTGTTATGTTGATGTGGGCGGGCAATGTGGTGGCTAATTATACGGATGTGTATAATGTAGGCGGTATATCCGCTTAGGGATTTGCGTAGGATTGTCATGGAATGATTATAGTGATAAATGGGATCAAAACAAAGGTAGGACTTTCAGTCCAATAAGGATGCTATCAATGAATGATACTTTTGTGGTGAAATCTTATACTAGTGGCGTTTTGCTTGTTATTATCTAAAAGACCACATGCCCACCGTTGAAACTAGAGACAACGTAAATTGGTAAAACTACATATCTTTCTAATGAGGAAGATTCATAGAAAATTTCTTGTCATACCGTGGTTAAGAAATAGAAAACAGCATTTTCTTGGAAGATCTGGTAAAATGGGTCATGGGTGCATATGTGCAGTGGGTGTAGGGTGTAGTGCATATTCCCAGAGGAACGATATTCAACAGCATTCTTACATAAGTCTGCTTCCAGACACATCCTACTTGCAAATTGAGTTCCCGGCTTTGTATTACTTTGAAGCTCAAGAGCAGGCGAGAGGTAAGCAGTTACATGAACGGGTCCCTTGTGATGATAGCCACTGTTCACGTAGATCAGTAGTTGGGTCCATTGTGCCCAAATCACTATTCCTCTGATACGGAAATACCTAGATTTGAATATCAGGAAGTCTCCCAGCTTAACGTTACACAAGTCCCTCAACTCTTTGAAGAAATAAGTACCAACAGTCCTGATTATATTTTCCAGCTAGGATAGGACATTCGCACAGTAGGTGTCGGACAGACTCAATTTCTTCTTCGTCCCTCCAGCTTTTGTTGTAATCAGCATATCAATATCACAGTACTGAAGATGATAAATGGGTCATTGCGGCTAAGCTTAACCAAAGAAAGGCCTCTGCTCTTGCTGTCACACATATATCTGCTGACTCGAGTGTGAATTGACTGGACTATTGGAACTCTTACAAAAGGGAAAGCTTGTAAAATATGGAACGCCGTGGGAAGACGGCAATGGAGGAAGGGACCTACAGTACAAAAGTTTGTTCATGACAAATTATACTGTCTTATGTTTGTCATTGCTTACGGAGAGGTGGCACCGCAAAAAGTATTCATTGACGGTGCGTTCACGGGTACCAACCTGTATGTTCGTTATTGGTACTTCTTTTAAGTTTCCCAGTTCTTCAAACAGCCTATTTCCCATGTGTCGGAGTCGTCGATTTTGGAGATTTGAACACTCACAGAGTAAGTGCTTGATGGTTTTCGTTTCTTCCGCATCCTTCCACAGTCTGGGGAGTTAACGCCGAGTCTGGTGGACATAGTGCCTATGCACGATGTCCCGTCAGTATGCCTATTAGGATGCGAGTATCTTTTTTATTCATAGCCAGGGACATATTGTCTTGCTCTGGTCGATTCTCTGCCATAAACTCAGGGATATCATACAGTCGTCTCTGGCGGAAAAAGAGTTGTAGATTAGCGACAGGGATCTTTATCGATGTGTGGGTGTGCTCACTTTCCAAACTGCATCCTTGCCGAGCCAGTCCGTCTGCTTTTTCATTACTCTCGATGTCACTGTGTCCGGAGACCCAGCAGGTGCTGCCCTCGTGGATGACGCCTGTTTTGTTTAGGATTTCGCGAGAGTACTACCATTATCTAAATCCTTGATGATGATGGTGATCTTAGATGGGCTCAGTCTCCTAGCATCTATTGTCCTTGCTGCTCTATCAATGGCGAACATTTCAGCTTGGAAGTCTGTATGAATCGTTTATATTTAGTGAACTACTGTGCACCACTGCTGCAGTACTTTTCTCCATCTTAGAACCATCAGTTTAGATTTGGATAGGTTGTTCTCCCATTAGGGTGTTAGCTTCGAAATCTTGTCTGCTGGGCATAAGGGTAGATTAATTTTTATCACAGTCCGTATAGTCCATTTTCCTTTTGAGGTCAACATGTCCGTACAGATGTAGTATGGACCCGTGACCGTAAGAGCTATGCCTCCAGGCCTGAGTCTCTTAGCCTGAGTGCTGTTTTTGCCGCTGCGCTCTTTGCGTAGTGGCCTTATGGGGGTAAATGCTTGTGTTGAGGACCGAATGCTTTTGGTCGACTCTAATCGAGGAAACCGTCTCAAACTTAAGGGAATCCGACCCCGGAACTTCTTCGATGATATTCGAAAACCTCGAGGGAAAACAATATGAGGTCGCAGCTTGGTTTTAGTCAGTAGGAATTTGGAATGCAGTTAAATCACTTCTTCAATATCTTTGGAGATGGGAATCTTTGGAAGTGATCCGTGCGTCTTTAAACTCAATTCAACGGCACTAAGCATGCTACCAACACAGAAGTGTTTTGCACGCCTTCAAACCCTGGTCAGGAAAAAAAAAAATTATTTATAATAACTTCCACTTTATTATAAAATGACTCGCCATTGAGCTGTTTACCCAAATTATGACCAAAAGGAAGATTTATTGTGACAAATCCTTTAAAAATTAATTTCCCTTTTGCTGTGGTTCCCCATAGGATGGAATGGAGCCTGTTTATGTTTTTGATTCATAGCTCCTTGTATATAATATCCCTACACCCGTCAAACTTGATAGATCTTCACAACAAACTTCACCCAAAAGTTTGATTTTTACTCCCCCTATGGTTCTCATTGAAAGCACTAAGGGTGTCACCCCCTAAGCATATAATTAGAAAATTCAATAAGGATCACTGTGACTTCTGTTGGAAAAGAGGAGACACCCCACTCTCGCCCAGTTTCTGATTTGTGTACAACTCCGACTGCCTCCGTACGGCGTATTGCCAAACAACATTCAGCTCATTGTTCACTCACTTTGTCATTTTGCGCTGCACGTTCCTGTTCCTGTTGCCGCGACAAATGAAAATGAACACAAAATTAATTTGTAAAAGGGACATTAGGGGTTTTTCACTTCCTCGTTCTTCCTTTTTTGTCGTTTTTGCCTTGTCAGTGGCGCACAGAGGGGTCGCTACGGGTGTTCGGGAATTTGCTTTCCTTACAATGTAATTTAAAACTTATAGAGGGCGAAAGATAAGTTAACTATACGTATGTGTGGGGAATTAGTTCAAATGTTAGTGAATATTTTGCTGCCATTTTTTTATTAATCACGGAACTAGGCTTGACAACTATGGATTCTTGCTAAATGGGTGACGAGATCCTTAAAAGACACTTGCCATTGCTTTTGTGAATGATTGAAAATCTACTTCCTTCCACCCTGAGAAAGTGGTATGCAATGTATATTCTCCAACTGTCACGATTTTCTTGCTCTGCTTGTATTAATATGTATTCCACCACCATATACCATAAGGCATCGTGTTTTTGTGCCCATTGCCATTCAGAATTTAAAATTCCGCTCGGACTATAGATACTGCCAAGCCGGTGGTCCGATTCCAATAGAAGTACCAATGAACCATGAAGAAATCAACAACCAAGGCACGCAAGCATATAGAAAAGGCGGAGAAATCCTTCCAATAAGATCTCACAAGCCTCTTGAATGGCAATCTGGCCCGGAGTTCAGGGCTGTCATGCAATTTTAACTTGAACACATTTCTCTCAGAAGACCTACGGCAACATGCTCTGTATGAAAGAAAGAGCTGTCTTAATGTAACCTTATGTAGAAATGTGAAGATACGTTTAGTCCAAAAATTGTCAATAGATCGGTATTCGAATTGTTGGTCCATTGTAGTCTTTCGGTGCATGTGCCCTATTTTTATTCGACGTCTCTACTTTAACGCAAAGAGCCCTCAGACTTCTGAAATCCCATCAACTGACTTAAAAGCTATAGAGTGATATAATACATAGTAAGGTTTTCCAATTGGTATATCGAAAGCCAAGTTTAAAGAAGTCATACCTTGATTCTTTCTAGCGACGAATTCCAGTCCGAAAGCCTTGCTTATACGAACGAGATAGATAAAAGTCTAGAGAAACTGGGGCAGTGTTTTCTATGGTTAGTTGAAGATCAGAAATTCAGTTAGACTTCTAGATCTTCCTAAGGGCTTTAGACCTCACAAGCACGCCGAAGGTATTGAAAATCGTCCGTCGGCCACAAACCACTCAATTTTATTCAAGCTAAGCTAGGCTTAGGTGGGATAACGTAGGATGAACAAATTGATGAATTGACAAAGCAGAAGTCAGGACTGGATTTGTTTGAATATAGAACTTGTAGATGTAAAAAGCTGACGAACAGAACAATTGCGGTCTTTTGCAGAATTTCTCCGATTTTTTATTTCCTCCTGCCGGAAAGCCACTAAGTTCCTTCCTGTTCCTAGATGTTCTGTTATAGGATGTATGTAGATGACTTGGGACGTCTTGAAACCCTTTGGAATATACCAAAACACTTTTTTTTCCTGGCAGGGGCTGTAGTCGAATTTTCACGGATGGCTCCAATTCAGTCATAGATTCGTGTTGTGAAGGTCGATAACAGCAGACTTTACTACTCGTTGGAGAGGCATGCCTCTGTTTTTTTTTAGCAAATTCCTTTGCTATCCTAATGGCCACGGACTATATTGTTAAGAGCCACAAGGCTCAGAGGGTGTTTTCTTAGGACTTGTTTTCTCCTCGGTCAGGGCCTCCAATGACGACTTTCCAGGATGCAGGCAGACTTAACGAATACTCCCAAACGTGTGCAAGATATCAGCGGCATTCTTGCTGTCACTCAGTAGAAGAGACTGTAGACGATTTATTAGCGTTCTAACGGGACACCTCGCTTTTGCCAAGCATCTTAGTGTGTCAGGCTTAACTGACACAACTATTTGCGACGCCTATGGAGAGGGCGACGATACTTCGAATCATTTCCTTTTCGATTGTCCTGCCTCTGCTCAGATCAGTTGGCAGGTTTTCGGTGCTGATGTGGTGAGTGCTGACACTATAAGCCTCCCAAAGTCGAGGAAATTCCAGTAAAAGGGGTTAAATTTGGGTCCTGTCTTCTGGTAGTACAATGGACCAGTTGCTCCAGATCAGTGGCATTCTTCAGTATAGGGTTTCCAAACTTGGCAAAAAAATGAAAATACCAACGATGTGGACATGCTGTGGACAGAGTTTCTTTAAGTAGTAAACTGATGCAAGAGCGTTTCAAAAGCTAGGATTTATAATTTTGAAGAATGGATTCCAACCTTAGAACGACAATGTGAAAGTGAAGCTATGTTCATTAGTTCTTAAGGTTCGATGCCTTTGTGGATCGGCTTTACATTTCAGGGTTTTCTTGGGCCTTCAACAACACATCTCTTCAGTCGACTCGGTATTTGGTAGATTCCGGACATTGGCGAACATTTTTTAAAACTTCTAATCTTCCCCTACAAACCCTGACCCTGGTCAACCTCCACTGTACCTTCGGCGCACTTGTTACTCCCGCTGAATATTTGATTTTTTTTTTATGTCGCTGTGAAATTTCCATCTTTATTGCCAATTTCGGAGACACAAAAACACCGATTCCGGTCCTCATAACCATTAAAATCAAATTTTACTCTGCTTTTGTCTTTTCATTCGTTGCTTCCGCATCTGCACCACCCTCCCTCTGTACAACATTCAATTATTCATTCATAAAATTTGATCTTTTGAATTACTCTTCTGCCTGTGTAGAGGGATGACGAGGGGTTGACTTCCGCCACCCCTGGGTAGTGTACCAGCGATAATAAATCGTCAGCAATTAAGAATTTTCATAGACGTCAAACGGGCCGTGAACTGATAAGACACCATCAATTGTCGTCGTTCGATGATGATGATGATCGTGATGATACTGTCGGTAAGGATATGGCGCACCCCCCTCCTCACGAGTTAAGCTGCAAGGACCTTGGGCAATAAATAACGTTATGATCTCTTATTAATTTTATGGCGAAACTCATTAGTCACGAAATGGAGAAATGTTTTAAATCTTTTTTATCCTTCTCCGCCGCGGTAGAGCCCTATGTTGGGCGAGTGAGTGCCGAAGGGTTTCCCCCAAGGGGTAGCTAACTTTTTTGGTGAAATATTTATTCAGCCCGAAACCCGTGTGTGTAGGTGCCAGGGTATGTGTATCAACGAGCATGTGTGCCAAAAATACTTGTTAATTACTTTTTTGCGGAGAACTTCGCCCGACCGGAGGGGGTGGGTGGGCTTAACGATATGCTGGGGGGCAGCGAATTCCCGGCGAAGGGTAAATTGCTATTGAACGAGTTTTAATGAGTCATTGGGCCTTCCTAAAAAAAGAATAACAGCCACAATAAATATCCGGGGTAATTGTTTTACAGTAGAAAATAATTCGCTCGGTATTTATTGTAATACGGTGCCAGGGTTCGGTTACAGAGGATCTTTAATCAGATAATGGCTTTCCAAGGTAATTTCCATTTTAGCACTGCACTTCCGACGAACAATTAGGGAAATTATAGTAAAAGTTGATTGTCAAACCCAGGATATGAGTTAATTGGTGGGAAATTGATTTCAATTAGGTAGAGTGTGTGTTGCAAGTGTCAGCGAGGTTGTGAGATATTGAAATTATTGGTGTTTAATGAAGTTTCGTATGTTTCCAGGTTCCGTTGTTAGCTTTGTTATGTTAATTTTGGATCTGCGTTGCAAAGGGTTGCCTGGAGAATGGTTTAATAATTTGTCAGAGACAGAAGCTTTTTGGGCCTATTCCGCATTTAATTGTGCATTGGTAGAGTTTTTGTTACGAATTATGCATTTAACAAATTGAAACACTTTTCGAGCCCTGCGACTGCCAATGGGTTGGATGTGTATGAAAAAGTAGTGGTTTACGCAGTCTCTATGTAAATATAGCTCAATTCTGAGACCCCAACTATCGTAGTCTACTTCTTCAAAGTGGATTATGTCGTTCTTTTACTATAGACCCTGCCCTAATCTTGATAAGCAAGAGCAGCAGTGTATGTATGTATGTCATCGACTTGTTTATATTCAGATTCCACTGCTGCTCTGCTCTTTGTCCGTTTTTTAAGGTGCCGCTACAATTCGAGTGGACTTAGGCCTAAACCAACAAGCGTCTCCAGGTAGCTCGATCTTAAGCCAGATGCCTAAGGTTGGTTAAGGTTCCCTTCCACTTGCATGCGCCTCCTGTTCCGCGGTCTTGCTCCACTGCGCCTCGGATGTGGATTCGAAGATTTTCCGGGCCGGAGCATTGGTGTCAATCCGCTCTACATGACCCAGCCACCGAAGTCATTGGTGGCCTAAGTCTCCTGGCCAAGTCCATATCGCTCTATGGCCCGTACAGTTCGTCGTTGTATCTCTTCCTCCACTCCCCGTCTATGCAGGCGGGACCGTAAATTACCCGAATAATTTCCTCTCGAAACAGCCAAGAGCATCCTCATCCGCTTTTGACAGAGTCCATGCCCCTGTACCGTAGGGCAGGACTGCAACGATTAAGGTTTTATAAAGGGTCACATTAGTCGTTCAAGAGAGGGCTTTGCTACTCAATTGCCTTCTCAGACCAAAGAAACAGGGATTGGCTAACTCTTGCCTCTCTTCTCTCTCTTCTTCGTTTGATCTCAGCGCTGGTGTCGTTATCAGAATTGATTGTAAAGCCTAGGTAGACAAAGTCCTTAAATAATGAGGTTCTGTCTGAGAAGCCGGTGTTGAGTGTCCTTTCCTGTTGACAGCATGTATTTGGTCTTGCTCTTATTGACGACTAAACCCATCTTTGTCACCTCCGTCTCAATATTCGCCAACGCGGCAGTAACATCATCATTGGGTTTTCTCCAAGATCTGCCACAATGTGAATACTTGGTCGATGGTGGGCTTTCCTGACATGAAGCCACACTGATATGAAAGGACTCTTCTAGATGCTGCTTCCTTATTATAGCTCCGCTGATTGCATCGCAACTTGCCCGAGGCTTTACTTTCTGCCTGGTTATATCTTCGGGGATGATAACCTCTTCTAATTTATCTCCTAGTTGATGCCTTTTTTGTCATATAGCAGAGGCGATAAAACAGGACATGATCCACATCTTAATAGCTTCTGTGGGGCTTGAGAAGTAGAGATTATTTTCGTGCCCGAGCTTGGACAAATATGCCCTGTTCATGGTCTCTTGTTATCTGGGTTATGTAGAACTTTAGTTCCCGTGTTTTCGCTTCATTCACGTCTCCGTATTGCATCGTACGGTATTGTCCAAAATGCTCTGAATAGTTCTTAGTGCGTTGGTCCTATAAACCATGTCCAACCTCTTCTTATACACTTTGCCTGTCATAACATCAGCCCGGATTTCTCAGGAGTAATCTTCTCGCATATTTTGTTTCGCCTATGTTTGTTATTATGTGCGATAATGTTGCCCTTGGCGTACCCTAGATGCTGATGAAAAGTTAGTCTTACATCTCTTATAACATCAAGCGCTCTGTAGGACGATGGAGACGGCCTTGTCATGTCCCAAGCTGTCGTGTCAGCTTTTTTTTCGACTGACTGACACTTTGGTTGAAGAGATTTTCCTCAACCTATCAAAGGACTCACTGGATTTACCACTACGAATTGAATATTCTCACCGAATATTTACATTAATCCTGAAAACCCACTTAAGATCCTTCTACGAATCACATCTCTCATAAAATATTTCCACGAAATGAAATCGAAAACCTTGTTCGCCATCAATACAAGTCCCAAATCTACTATAAACCATCTGCACCAACTCAATCCATCTCTCCATCGGTGGCTTGTTTCACCCGGAATATTCAAATTTCGTTCACACTCCCTTAGCACAATACCGAACCCAAAATTTACCGTAATGCGACTAGGATAGGGACAGAATATCATCATCACTCCTACACACACCGTGTAGGTGTAGGTGTGCCCACTCTTTCACTCACAGCACGCAAAGGATTGTCATTCCGCGATCTCACGTCTAAACCGCAAAGCACATTATTCACTAAACTACAAAAACATCCTCCCAACCATTCCACAGAGCTCGCGCATAAAGGCGAAACGTACGACGACGATGCCGACGTCGGCGACCAGAAGACAGTGGCGCTATGTAGGTGCCTAATCCAAAGCCACAAAGAATGCGGAGGGACTCCTCCGAGTTGGGTTAAAGGGTCCT
Organism: Matsumyia berberina; assembly: GCA_917880715.2. NCBI lineage: Eukaryota > Metazoa > Arthropoda > Insecta > Diptera > Syrphidae > Matsumyia > Matsumyia berberina. The sequence continues at coordinate 129,317,947 of OU862871.1, read as the reverse complement.
AACGCGGGCTAGGTACCAGTTTTCAGCCTCCCTCCTCTAAAGAGGACGGAAAGAAATAAAAGCGATTGCAAATTCATTTTCGCAAATTCGCTTAAGTTGAAGGGCGTTGTAAATATAACCACGTCGCGGGGTACCCAAAGAGTTGGTAGGTACTTACTTACTTAGTTACCCCCGCTTACCTCCAAAAGAAAGCAGCTTCCAGCGGTTTTTGCTTTTCGCTGTGGTTTGTCTCTCTAAATTTTCGCATTTTTTTCGTCGTTTCTCGTGTCGGATTCCTTCTCCGCCCTTGTGGGCTTGATTCTCTTCCCTTTTATCCTACCGTGCGACCAAAGAAAACATTGCCTTAGGGGATAGAAAATGAAAATGAGGTAATATACATCGGTGAGGATGCAGAGGAGTGGTCTCCAGCTAACAAAAAAAAAAAAAAAAAAAGGTACACTGCACTCACTGCCGCGGGCGGACAAGACTGACAACAAGACTCTGTGGCAGGAGGAGATAACCCCGTTTTTTTTTGGTGGAATTGAGTTGAAGTTTTCCTTTTCTTTTTTATTCCTTCATCGCTTCGGAACCGTATTTCATTCGACTGGAGGGTTAGAGAGGGACTTGAATTTTTGTTCGTTTTCGATTGCGCGACGCCACGGTGCTATTGGGGGTGCACTGTGTCCTGGTTTAGGAGGATGAATTGGAAAACCAATTGGAAAAGTCAATAAATGGAAAATCTGGATGTGTACGTAGCGATTTGAGAATGGATGGAAGAGGTAAGAGGAATCGTATGACACTTGAAGAGTCTGTGGATGGGCCAGTAGAGCGTACGAGGGTTCTTGATATGTTACTTCCTGTTCAGTGGGTTTAGTTATCATTTTTTGCCATCATGCGGTACTGTCAACCTGAACAAGGAGGTTATGCCCCGGAGGTCCTGTTGATTGGGGTATTGTTGCTTCTTGAAGAGCGGCCCATGTGTGTTAGTTGACAGGACTTTGGAATACATCAACTGCAGGATATAGGTCATATAACTTGCGGCTTTCGTCAACTAGGTCAAGGGGATTGATACTCGGATTGTATCATCGATGTTGTTAAACAGTTGCACTGAGATTCATCAGTTAACCTCTCTGAGGCCGTAAAAAATCTTACAAAGATCGATTGAAGGATTCTTTCTGGTGCCACGAGCATGATACTGAATATGTCGTTAGGTCATCAGGACAGTCGATAAAGATGTTGCCTCATCCATTGAAAATTACTGAAAGGTTTTCGACGATTAAAAACAAAGGCAAGGCAAAGGACAGAGGACTTCCCTTAAGCCGCTGCCACGCAATGAGTGGCAAGCGGCAAGGTGGCGGAAAATGATGCTCAGAAATGACGCGTGCCGCTCAACGGCTGCGTGGCCACAACCAAAAGATTTCATACGTTTAAATTTTGCCGCCCATTGGCCTTTGGATCTTTAGCCCTTCTTTTAAAAAGCACTGGGTCGCACTTTCCTTTACTATACAGGATCATACTAAGAACTCTCATGATGCCCCACAGTCGATCAGGCCAAGCTTGTGCTTTGAGAACCTATCAGGGGTATTTTTCTCATTTCCAATTTTTTGTGAACTTTACCACTCATCTTTTGTAGTGGCTCTGACAACCCTTTTATAAGAATAAATTTAGGAGTCTTATCACCCAAAGGTCGCAACTAATTTGTTCTCTGGCCGATTCAGTGGCAGCCGACACATAATTCCCCCACCTGGTCGACCGGTCTGCTCATTTAAAAATTATTCCCGTAGCAGAACCCGTATCCCGTTTCGAGTCCTGCTCCTTACACTCCTTGAATGCTCATTCTAAGACTTTGAAATTTTTTTTTTTCGAAAAGAAATCCATTCTCTATGTGTGATTGTAGAAAATGCACTCAAGCCGAACCATCACCAGAGAAACAGGTTTCAAATTCTCTTTCACTTATCCATGCAAAGACTGTGCCAGCAGACGAGGAAGGTTATCCACCATTCCATCCTCTCTCCAATCCATGCAATTTAATATTTAATTTAGTCCGGATTGTGCATTGATTCCATTGATTTCAATCCCTTCCGCAATTCTGTGCAAACTCATTCTCTGTCTGAATAACAAGAAAGGCAGCAGCAGAAGGAAAAAAAAAATCGTTAAACGTCTACGTGACGTTCCGCTGAGTGGAGATGCGAATCGTGAAGGAACCTTAGAGCAATTGTAGAACCTTACGGCACCCAACCAGCAACCAAACGTGTTCGGTATGCAAACATACTCCTCGTGTGCATCGCAAAAAGGAGTGAAAGCCGAGATATTCCTGCTTCAACCAGTGGATCTAAGAACTAGATCTTCGCTTCCCCCCGCACTACATGCAATGTGATGTTTGTTAACCGAGAAGGAAATATATTGAATCAATGAGCAAACTGACTGACTGACAGATAGAATAACTGACACGACGTGCTCGTCGTGTTTCGATGTTTCTTCCTTTTCAATTTATCCATCCGCTTATCAACAATTGCGAGAGCAGTGCACTGGTACTGGTGCGAAGGTATATTTGCAATCGGAATTGGCATTGCGATTGAGTGAAAAATGGGAAAATCCACTCGCGAAATTGTTCGGATACTTCAAAGATTGTTTACTTGAAGGAGTTACACACATACATAAACAGCCAACCGATGGATTGACAGCGGGGTGGCACTTGGTGTAGGGGCAAAATAAATAGGAAGTCCTGGGGAAAATTGTATACGTAAATTGAATATTGTTAACGATTTTAGGGCAACGAATAGTGTGCTATCAATTCAGGCCACGAATAGAGCGGAGGTCTTGTGAAATTCGGTTAAATTCGCTGACAAACTTGAGACCAAAGTTTACTTAATAGAGTTTTGGGCTGAAATATTAAATTGGTGTGGGACGAGGAGTGGTTTTGTACGATTAACTCAGGAGTTTAAGGTAAAATTTCGTCATAGGGCAATACTACAATTCAAATTTTCAGCCTTTTATCCTTTGCCATTCATTAATCTCGACATTGTTAAAGCTCGTCACATTTCAGAGACCACTCTCTGCAGTTAAAATAAGTCCTGTCGAAGATATCAGCGAACTACAGTACCATAGTTGGTCATGATTCTAGTCAGGCCTGTAAACTTATAAGTACCAGTACAAAGGAAGTACCCAGTACCTTGTACTTATACTTGTATTTGACTTGTACTTAAAAAAAAAAAGTACAATGTACTTGGTACTTGAAAATCACCAAGCACAAGTACATATACTGTACCCAGTGCCCAGTATATGTACTTAGAAGAAGGTACTTGAAAATGTACTTGATGATTTTCAAGTATCTGGTACATTTTACTTCTTTTTTAAAAGTACAAGTACAAGTGCAAGGTACTGGGCACTTACATAGTACTGCAGTACAAATGTACTTCAGTATTTACAACTCTGATTCCAGTAAATGTCGGTAAAGAAGGAGAAATTGGTCCAGTTTACCACTGACCACGCCAAAGGTAATTAAATACTCCCGATAATTACATCTACAATACTATAACTGGTTTGAAGAAACATCACTCCAAAGGCTCATTCACACTGAAGAAGGTCGTCGAATCATCGAGTGAGCGGTGGCGTATACGTAACATATTTTTATCGAATGCAGAAGAAGCGGTAATATTTCCAAGATGGGATCACAGTTGCCGAGTTTCTCTGTCATTGACTGTGCCTCCGACTCGGACATTCAGTATGTACTAACAAAAATCTTTGACTGAGCGGTGGAGTATAAGTAATTTTTTTATCGAATGCAGAAGGACTGGTGATATCGCCGGCAAGGCGTCATTGCTTCCTAATTTCTCTTTCAATGCCTATGACTCGGGCATGCAGTTTGTACCACATCCGAAATTCCACATTTCAAAGGCCATTTGTGAAGTGGATACACCTTCCCCAGGCCTTGCTGCACTTACGATCCTTTACAGACATGGTCTCCACATTCTTGTCCACGTGGAATCCTGCAATGAAAATCACTTTACCATCGATTACCCACAGATCATAAAACAAACAACAAATATCAATATTCGATCCTCCAATAGTTCCATAAAGGATACCAAACCAAATCTCGTACACGTTTCTGTCCGAATTTTTTTTTCCCAAGTTGAAATGGCCCGGTTATTGCCTAAACGTTTTACGAAAATTGCCATTCGCATACTCAACCACAGACCAACCACCAAGTGGAAGAAAATCTGTTGCGGTGGCTCATGCCATTCCGCCCCTCTGCCCTCCCCACTAAATCGCTCTTCACATCGTTCCGCTCGCTGCCTTCGGTGTTACCGTTAATACAAACACACGATTAATTCTCCTTGTGATCCCCATGATTACTTTTTCCATTTGTAAGAGAGTGCGGCCCAAAAAGCGATTCCTCTTGCGCCATCTCTTTTCATCGCTCACCGGAGGTCCTTACGAATTTGTACTGTATAAATATTTGATGATATAAATAATTCATAACCCGACCATAACAGCTAAAGGACGACGACTACGACAACGACAACGACGAAAGGAGAGCACCTTTTACACGAGTCTTGTAATGCCGCCACACCGCCGTCATCATCAACTACTGAATACCGAATGAGATGGCAAAGGTGTAAGCCCGCCGGGCTGCACAAGGACACCAATGCCGCCGCACTGCCCATAAAAAAGGACATTCACAATTTTATTAAATCACTGCCAGGTGATGGTTTGGGAAACATTAACTTCACTCGTGGCGCAGCCTGACAAAATTTTCCCAGACATTATTGGCACGGAGGAGAGACACACACAGACAGAGGGTGTGGCACGGAGATTCCGTTTGCGTTGAGATCGGTCTTAAATATCTTTTAATGGCAACAGGAACAACAGAGTGGAAGGGATAAAAGTAGTTTTTCTCGGAAATGTAAGGGGCTGGCGGTGAGAGAAAGCGAGACAAACAGGGTGAGACACTTAACTTAATTAGAAAATTAATTAAATTTATTTCCATGTTGCCTTCGAGTCCTGTCGAGTCCTTGGTTTGGTGCTCCTCTCACTCTCCCAAAAGTGGCGAATGTATGTATTTTTTTGCGTGAGTGACGGACCATGGGGGTGGATGTCCAGTTAAGACGATTTATTTATTCCGACTACGTGATGATGATGATGATGGCGGCAGCACCAGCAATAGCGAATGTTGCAGAGGACCACGGATCCTTTCAAGACGGAAATGAAGCCCCATCTGACTGAGCTAATGAGGATGAAAAATGTACGTGATTTTCAACCAGGCAGCGGCACCAGCACGAACCGTAATAGTCAACGAACGAGAAGCCAATGAGTTGAAGGTGGTCGGAACAGTGTGCCAACAAAGAAATACATGCTTTGAATGAGTTACGTCGTTTAAGATGGTTGGAGACTCTCCATTGCTTTCTTCGGCTTGAGATGAGGAAAATTTAAACAAGGTTAAAGTGCTAAGAGATCAAAGTGCGTCTGCGGTTGGAGTACCTACAAGATCGAGCGGTAGAGTTACCTTCAACAAGTTGAAATGCCTTGGTCGATGTGTGACTATGGATTCCTGGCTATACGGAGGACAACAGAATTTGGTCTCTTGTGCTCAGTCAGTCTTTCGATGTTCTGTGGTAGTCATGAATACGTTGATGGTAATAAACATTATCTTGGAAGTGATCAAGGTATGCATTATCCCCACGGAACATCTGGAGAAAAACGACTAGAAACCTCATGGAACAAAATTCTGTTTTGCAAAGGCATGGAAGGCTTGATTGTAGTATGCCTGTGCTGTCTTTGGCTTGCCTATAGAGTCACCTCGTGTGAACTTTTTTTAGTAATTGGAAGCATTCGCTGTAAATGTGTAGATCAGTCGCACATTCAACACTCAAGGCAAACTCACACCAAATCTTAGATCGTTCTCGAAACGCTTGTTATGCTCTTGAAAGGACTGATTATACCGTGACCGTCTTTTAGCTCATTCAGTAAGCGGGCAATACAAACACTGAATGTGGCAATGCAAGCGCTCTTATCGTAGCTTTTGATCTTGAACTCTTCTCTGGTAAGAGCCAAATCTGGCAATACAGTCTTTCAGAGGAACCTCTTGTGACTGTCAAAAATTTAATCAGCTTCTCAGGGGGCACCGCGATCAGTGAGATAAGTTCACTGCCTAGAGTCCTTTTTCTTACATGTTTAATGGCGGAGCGTTTGGTAACAGAGATATTTCGTTACCCTTGCAAGGAAAGGAAGGAATGAAGGAAGCCGAAAAGTTCAGATATGTTAAGGTAAATGGTTTCAAAGAGAGGTCAATCTTCGATTTGAAGAAGGTAATTTTTGACATCTTTACTGGGCACTGTGATTTTGGTATTCATGTGGAGTTGCTCGGGATAGGCTAGGTTATGCTAGGTAAGAGTGACTCTTTGCATTTGGATGCCGACACATTTAGACCAAAAGAGGTCATATTGGACACCATTTGATAGACATGAAAAAAATTTCCTCCTCTTCCCCAAGTAGTTCCACTAGATCACAAGAGAAGAGATTTAGCCCCGAGGTCTATGGGACAATGTCTTTTGAAGACTCCAATAACGATACTGATTTGTGGTAGCTTCAGCGGGATTTATCTGGTTTTTTTTTTCTTGATTCTGATCCTGCATAGGCCAGATCTGTTTAGAGATTTGGCATGTCGTACCTTCCCCTCATATGCGGTTTGTTTCCTGATTTAGGAATACCTCACAGCGACTTTTTTAGAAGCTGCAGCGACAAAGGAGTGCGTTCGACACAGTGAACCCGACCCTGAGCTAATGGAAGAATGAAGATTCTTTGTAGTGCCTTCTGAAAATATTGTGTCCAATTTTTGTTCCTAGACTCTCAGGATAGCTATTAATGGGCACAATCGACCGTTTTCGTACATAAACAGCGACTTCAATCGGAGAGCACCTGTACTTAAGGTAACCTTATCTAGGTGATAAGTTTAAGTGGAAAGGGACCGCTTAGGATCGGAGGTTCGGTTTTCCTGGTCTTCTTGTTTCCCATTCGCTCGATGTGTTCGACGTAGTCGATGAGGTTTGGCCTTGTGAACTACATCCACATCTTGGTACAGCTCATGGAGTTCGCAGTTATATGTATCTCCTCTTCCATTTACCCTCCTCGCGAATAGTACGTATTTTCTGTATCTGTCCTGCTTTCCTGCTTATCGTCTAGCACTCGGCGCCATACAGCATGACTGACAGGATTAGAGTCTATAGGGCTTCGCATTTGTCTTTCTTGTTAAGAGCTTCGACCCCAGCTATTTCGCTTAACCGAAGCATCGAATCTCCATTAAAACCAAATCACAGTCATCGTTTACACCAACTTGTTTCGCCTTTTCTTCAGTCGCCGCAAATGCATCTACAACGGCTCGCTGGGAGCGTGCGATGATATCAATATCGTTTGCGTATCCCAACAGCTAGATGGACTTCAAGACGCCTTCTGTGTTGACGCCATTCACACTTTCCTTTACTATGTAGGACCATACTAAGAACTCTCATGATGCCCCACAGTCGATCAGACCAAGCTTGTGCTTTATGTTTCTCTTTTCCACCTTTACCGCTAATCTTTTGTAGTGTTCACCCTTTCATAGGAATAAATTTTGGGGTCTAATGACCCAAAGGTCGCTGTTAGTTCGTCCTTTGGCCGATCCCGTGGCGTTCGATACATTATTCTCCCATCTACTCAGGAGGTTCTGCACAAGAGCTCATTTAAAAATTATTCCCGTATCCGGTTCGAGTCCCGCTCCTTACACTCCTTGAATGCTCATTCTAAGACTTTGATAATATTTTTTTTCCAAAAAAAAATCCATTCTCTATGTGTGATTGTAGAAAATGCACTCAGCACTATCTGCTCCAGCACGAGATTGAAGAAATCGCAAAACAGCGCGTCCCCTTGCAGAAATCCGATGCATGTTTGGAATAGATCCGAGGAGATGTTCCCAAATTGCACGGTATGCCGCGCGTTTTCCAGTGTGGCGCGATATATCCGGGCCAGTTTTCTCAGGATCCCGAACTCGGCCATCGCCTTGTAGAGTTCAAAGCGATGGATGCTTTCATGTACGGCTTTTATCTGAAACTCGTTGGTCGGTCGCCACACCGGTACGTGCCGATTAGTGTGGTGCAATAAGAAAACTTAGACGTTCCCCACTTGTCCACCACACTGTTCGACGGTAAATTTTCCTCCATTTACCAATTCCTACTCGTGGGGCGCTGATAAATAAATTTTCCACATCGCAATTACATAGCGCATCGCTCTGCGCCATTTTCTAACTGAAATTATGTTTTCTTTTTGTTAATTAGTTTGAAAGTGATAAAAGCACCGAAAGATGCTACCCTTCGCCGTGACATGGTGGGGGCCTTTTAGAACGTCCGCGTCCTAAGAAAAATGTATCAAATAACTCTCGTACCAAACCCTTCTCACGATGAATGGAACGTGGAAGCAAACTCTGATACACACACACCCCTACACAGAGAGTTCTTGAAAATTATCCTGAGAAAATCTGTTGAAAGGGTTTTTCTTTTGGTCTCTTTCTCTCAAAGCGACTTCCTGTTGTCCAAATATTCTTCGGCTGTTCTGCTTGCCCTCCTCCATCGGTCCATTTTTTAGCCAGTTAAGCTGAATCTCTAGTTGAAAAGGAGTGTTGCTACAAATTAAACTAAAGTACTTTATTTTGCAGGAGACCCTTCTTCCGGGACGCTACGTAAATCCTTTCACAATGGCAATTGTTGTAAGGAGTAGTTGTTTTGGACTGAGGACGACAAGACGAAGAAGCAAAACGAAGATACCTACTCCCGCCGACGTAAATGGGCAAGGTTACTCCTGTGCAAAATTAATTAGGCATGCAAATGAAATTACGGTGAAGGTTTGCCCAATCGATTAAGTTTTTGTGGGGGGTGGCGTTGTCGTCGGTGTGAGAGAGTGGGACCGTCCTTTCATTGCACTAATATTGCTGGGCATTAGCTGGGTTTCAATTTTGAAATTTTGTTGAAAGTTTCGGATGAAAGTGGTCCTCTGGAGTGAAAGTTGGAGGGGCATTCCTTAACTGTTGTCGTCATTGTCGTGTGTCGGTGTGACGTTGAATCAGATGAAATCGTTTAAGTTATCTGATTCATTTGGCATGACATTGAGGAATGTTAATTGCCGGCCATTTGAAGGAAGACAAAGAGGGTATTCCGGTATCAAGTCGTTGGCATCTCAACGAGCTAATGGACCATGAATTACAGCTGAAATTATTGCGAAAAAGCTGAATAAATTGGGAGGTAACATAGAAAGGTTTTGCATGTTGGGCTTAACTATCAAAATAAAGGCGCAATGAAAGTGTAATCTGCTAGACATCAGGGGGCACGAAGTGTACAAAAACAAGGTTGTCAGGAAAACACTTCTTATGCCAACGCTTAAAACGACGAAGTGGCCAAAAACTTTATTTGCACTCGACATCCAGACAGTGACTACAGAAAACCCCGGCGCATACATACAGGTGACCCCAACTAAAAAAAAGGCCTCTGCAGTGTCTGACTGACATCGGTGACATCGTATCCATCATTTACTCCATCGTCTTCACTTGTTTTTTACACTATAGTTCGGAGCCATAAGCATGGGTAAGATTTCCGCTTGGAAAAACCATCATGTCTCCTAACTGATGAGTACCATTTCTCAGCGTAGGGTTCAACCATTATTTTTTTTACAGTAGTTGTGGAGGAACTTATGCTAAAAGGAATTTCTGTTAATTATAGCAATGACAAACACCATAAATGTCCACGGCTAGTCTGGACACCACCCTCGGATGCCAATAAAACCCAATACTACCTGAGTTTCAAACCACTGCACCTCGCTCGCGGTGTGTGAATAACATTAAAAGGGCATTCATATCCCCTTGATCCGCGTGTAGATTAAAAAAAAACTTAAGGCCTGGAATGACTGCTTTCAAAGGTACACCTCAAGAAGAATTAGTTGTCATTAGTAGATAGTGCGTTGGACTGCTAATAGAGCTGACAGAAGTTTGAGGCTCAATATTTCTCGCGGTATCACCCCTCAGCAGACAGTGGCGAATAGCCGAGCGTATAATTTGTCAAAAAGTCGTTTTATTCCCTGGTTGAGAGTTGGCAATACAAATTGAATGTCGTCAAACAAATAAATTCTTAACGAAACAAAGTCCATCTATAAGGATGGCTCCAAGATGGACATAGGCACGGAGGATGCTGTCTTCGCTGAGAAATCTAGGACTCAGCAGCTCAACACATAATTGTTTTCCAGGCAGAGGTTTTAGCAGTTACCAGAGCTGCACAATTGGCGTTAATGCTCACGGTATCACGGAATGATATCACGAAATTCATAGACAGCCAGGCGGCTAGAAAAGTACAACTGCTACTCAAACTACATCCAACCTTGAAAAGTGCTGCCGCGACGAGCTGAGGGCACGCAGAATAATGTAAAACTCCGCTAGGTCCCCGGGCACAGTGGTGTGCCAGGAAATGAGACTGCTGACGAACTGACAAGGAACGGATCAGGCCTAGAACCAGAGGTAGCTGACGGCCCTCCACTTCGTCATCTGAAAGAAACAATAGGCCTTAGATCTTTAACTAAGGCGAATAACAAGTGGAAAACACTATCCACCTTCGAAATGTACAGAAGGCTATTGCCAGAATATAATAAAGGCAGAACGACCAAGCTCCCAGGATTAATTAGAAGCCAAAATATGCGCAGGTATCATGCAAAAAAGCTGCACCTGACCGAACACGACTTATGGAGAGGATGCGGGGACGAAGAGGTGCATGAGGACCAAACTCATTTTCTCTGTTATTGCTCAAGCCTCCGAAATATTAGAAAAAGAACATTAGGCAAATAACATCGAGATTGTTCACTGTCGGATCTGCCCAGGTTTGCAAGGACAGCCAAGTGGCTGTCATCATGTATATACATAGAATCACGTAGTAGGAGTTAGCTGGTAAAACGCATGGGTACCAGAACGGGTCTACATAGACGTAAGTGAGATGAAGAGGGTCTTATCATCTTCGTCGGTACGCTAACCTAACTAACTTGAATGTGCCTTCAAAACGTTAGACGTTAGACCAATCTCTGGCCAGATTTATTGTTTGGAATATGTTGTCTCTCATCAGCTGCAACAGCAGATACGTTCCTTGACAGCTACATAAGCCTCGATCCCTTCAATGCCCCTGTGACCTCTGGAGGGCTGTAGAAATCCACTTGGACTCGGTGCCAATAAAGGTCTTGTGAGTTCCCTAATTGAAAGAAAAATTTTTCCGTAGGGATAAGTAGTTATTTATAGACCCATCTCAATGGACTCGTCCATTCAGAAGGTGACTCGATAAGGTTTGCAATTTAATCAAATAATTTGTCCTACGAAACTGAAACCATTCCACACAAGAGTCTCGAAATAAAACAATACTTTCCACAAAGCTAATTACATCCTTTCCAGGAACACACCATCTTCATCATAACAACACTAAATATTCCCACAAGCAACTAATCCCTCAATTAGGACATTAATCCTTAATCACCACCAAGTTCATCGACCCCCTCTTGATTACATTACCAAAACACGCTTTCCCATCTCATTCCATTCCATCACACAATGGATTCAGTGTTTCCATTCCACTTTAACAGACTTCCTCTCTCGGTAAAACGCTCATAAACTTCAGGATTTATGAGAAATCTTAAATCCTTAAATCCAACCTGAATATTTCCATCGTTCTTCCCTCGAATTAAGCACAAAGCATACTGGCACACGTACACAAGGAGAAAAAAAAACAAGAAATTGAAAGGACTTCCCCATTCCACCACCTCTTGGCATACAAATTTGCACGTTTACCTTTCACACTTATAGCTCTCTCTCTCTCTCTCTGCTCATACAATATCCAAATGCAAACAAAATCCCGGAAAAAAAATTCCCAATAGAAATAAAGAACCGAAAAAAGGATACACCACCAGCAGAAAATGGAAAAAAAATGCCTCCAATGAAAGATTTCAACATTCTCTTTGAGTTTTTTTAATTCAGCATCCAACTGCGCGTAATGGCATCAGTCCTGCTCGCTAGTTCCCCCAAAAATTGAATTCGAAAGAAAACACCACTCACTGATGCTGCCCAACACATGCACACATGGATGGGCCTTACGAATAAGGATTTTCGATGAAAGCTCTATTGGGGTTGGAACAAACACGGATAATTTATGGTCTCACCTAGTGCAGAGTGTATAATACCCTATTTATTCGCTTTCTGACCATAGATGGGAGCACGCTCAGCCGCATATAGACAGGCGAAGTCCATCTTCATTATTTCGCTGTGATTCGAGTCCGAATAACATCCTATGTGACGGGAGCCGCTAATACTTTTTTCTCCCTCGAACTTGAATTAGCGTATGTCACGATGGAGTTGCCACTGGACCATTCGTCCAACATAACGAATGGATCCTTAATGGAGGAAAAAAAATCCTTGCGGATACCTGGACGGCTACAACAAACAGTAGGACCTCTCTAATTGCCTGACTTTTCGTCATTTTAATGCCCCGCATATGTCGATAGACAAAAAAAAAGAGGACACCTCTGCAGGACATCGGAAGTGTCGTGAATAAGGCTCTTTGCCTAATGCAGATGCTGGTGTGCCTGTAAAAAGGATTCGACGGTGCTAAAAAATGCGATTTGAAAATGGATCCCTAATTTATTTGCTTATGTCAATTGAAAAACGGAAGTTGTACCATTTTCCCCTTTGCAACGTTCGAATGCATTCCTGGAGGGAGACAGACATTCCACACATTCATATAGGTATACCGAGACTGAGCACGGTTTGATGGACGTATGTACATATGTACATTTAAACGGCTTCCTGCAGAAGGACCTTTTGTCAGTTTATTCCGACATCTTTCGGCATATGCCTCTCTGTCTCTATTGGATTGAAACAGAATCTATTCGGGGAAAAGGAAGCTCAGAGAAGGGATGTGTGTGACTGGGAGCCAAACTATGTCCAACAACTGGTCGTGTATACAAGTTGTGTTAGCATAGTAGGGCGCTTGAATATTTATCCAGTTTGACTGTCAGTCGATAGGGACGATAGTTATACATCGAAAAGTGTTGGCATCAGAAGGACGGAAGAACAGACGATGATGATGGTGATATTCTGCTGCAAAAAAAATCCTTATATTCACACACACATACAAGTGGATGTGCCTAGAGAATAAACATAGAGGCGAGCAGTCGAAAGGTCCTCTCCAGATAGCAATGGAGATTTGTTTTGATATCGACCAACGACACGGTTGGGGTAGTGGTGATGGCTTTGTGATAATAATCGAACCAGCTTGATCCGAATATCCCCCTCACAGATGTCAATTTCGAAATTAAATTTAAAAAAGAATCAAAAATTGAAGTGCAACTGAGGCAGGCATCGAGATACTGGAAAATAGACGTGACCGGATATTGGAAAATATTCGCATCAGTTGGGGGTTAAGTAAGTGAATGGAACGAATTTTTGGTGCGAATTCAGCAACTAAAGGGTTTTGGTTACTTTTGAGAGGACGGAGGTGGATGGGAGATTTTTGAGGTCGACAACGTGCTGTTACATCGCGAGTCCTTTGGTTTATAAATTTAGATTGGGTGGCAGGTCGAAGTGGATTCAGTTTTTGTTTATAGAATTGTGCCTAGGTTCATAGGAAAAAGTTAACACGTAGGAAATTTGGAATTCCTGCTGTCCATTACCGGACGCAAGTTTAACACCATAGAGTCTATTTCATAGGAATGTAGCTTCACAATCGTAGTTGCCACCACTTTGGTTTAACATATGCACCATTTTGCCTTTCCAAAGTTCGATTATTCTTAGAAACACTTGTGGTGCAAGTTGGTGTCCTTTTCAATGTCAAACTTACGCAGTACGAGTTTTTCTTAAGGACACCCTGACCTATGAGGACATTAGAAACGGTTCGATAGGGAATATTCACAACTTCTTTTGGTGGATTGAGGGCTTCCATATCTAATCGGCTGTCGACACAAAAGATCTTAAAGGTCACAGTGCCACCTGCTTTGGAATCTGAGTCAACTATGAAACTAATAATGCACAGAAGTTCGTCTACAACAAGGCTCCACACGAGCTGAGGACAGTCTCACAATAATTACGATGCTAGCCTGACCTACTTGTGTTTCAGCAGACCTGGTATATAACATCTCGCACATTCATCTTTTTCAACCAAACCTTTGATTAATACAGTTACAGGGCGGATTTTATCCACTGCAAAAGGCGTGATGTTGTTGTGGATAGCCTTTTCGATCATTTTCACTATAAATTATATAAATTATTTCAGGCTGATGGGTCTAAGGAGCTTATGGTGGGTGATGTGTTTCTTCCTCACCTATGGGATGTAAATTATGATGCATTGGTCCTACGCCATGGATTTGTGCCCGGCTACTTTTGGTTATTCTTTAGAGTAATGGCAATAAGTCCTGTTGCCCTTGTTGAAGAAACACAAGAAATATGAATCCTGGTGAGTCGTTTCCTGGCGAGTCGTTGCCTAGATGACTGCTCCGAAGGATGATGTGTCTTCTCTCGCGTTGATTTTGGGTATACTTCCTCGAAAGTTCCCCTCTAGGGGGTAGTCATGCTCTTCATTCTTGAAACTCCGCTTGGTTTTATTGAAAAAGTTGGACTTTGGTTCTTATGTTGGGTATACTTCCTCGAAAGTTCCCCTCTAGGGGGTAGTCATGCTCTTCATTCTTGAAACTCCGCTTGGTTTTATTGAAAAAGTTGGACTTTGGTTCTTATGTTTGCTTTATCATGCGACTTGCTTCATATGCTTCGTTTATTTTCTCATTAAAATCTTGTACGCCCAATTCTAGTTCCGGATGGTGACGCAAAATGTCATTTTTTTTGATCCATTCTAAATTGGTATACAAATTGCTCCTTCATGTAGGTCTTAGTTAGTATTTCTGTGATTCCTATTGTATGTATATATTTTCCGAGCAGTCCGTATGAACACTACAATCCTGTTGTCAGACATCGAGGGTTCATTGGAGACAACACAACTTATGAGTATCGACAGTAAAAGACCAAGAAGTCCTCATCTAAGCTATCTCTGAATTCTTCGAAGATATTCTATCCCTATGGCACCTCCTCTTGATAGGCGACAATAAACCTCCGAGTCAAATTTGGGTTTCAGGATTACTTTCTACCCTATCTATCAGTAGCATAGCTAGCACAATGGAGTGGAGGTTTGACTCAGTCTATGGCCGATTGCTGCCTTGTTAGTACTTTAGTCGCTTCCTTGCCTGGCATAATGAAGAACTAGCAAAGAAGCAATCGGTCATAAATTGGGTCAAAGCGAATGATACAGTCAAACCTCCACTCTGTTATAGGACCAAAACCATGTAAATGTCTGTAAAATGCTATGATTCGGTCGTCAGAACTTTTCTTGCATCTTCTCTTGGAATCTAAGTTTATTGAGAGTTACCTCGCCTTACTAGACATTTTTGGATTTAAGAATCTTCAAGTAATGACCAAAAAGATAAGATCGCGGATATAAGCTGCCGCAATGAGATTTATTCGTTATATTGCTAGGGTAACTCGTCAAGAACGAGTTAGGAACACCAGAATACGTGAGGCACTCAATATGCTCAATACTAATTCTTCGAGCGGAAAATTCAACACTTCGATGGTTTGGGCACGTTCCACGCATGTCCCCAACTTGGTTTCCAAGACGTGCCATGGACCATACACCAAGTCCGAAATCTCACCTCTACCCGTACGAAGATAGCGCCTGATAACTTCAAGTCGATGGCGGGAGATCGGGCGATGTGGAGAGTCCACTTAAGTACCCTAATCCCGCAACCCTCATAATGGATAAGCGGGTCATTGAAAATGATGATGATGATGAGACTCTTCATCTCGGCCAAGTTCTTTGACTTTAAGGTATTACCGGTTTAAATTGCAGCAGATTTTTAGACATTGAAATCTTTCCACACTTGACATGAGAAAGGGTGGTTATCAGCAATCCAAGGTTCTCCTTACTGTCAATTTGGACATTCTATGTATCCAGCGATCATTTATCGCCTTTAGCACATCTTAGCACTTGTCTATGGTAAAACACGTTCCGTCAGTCAGCTTCAATATCTTCCCCTTTAAATTTTCAAAATAATTGCTTTACTCTTACAAAGTTTTGCCTCAAACTCACCTTTTCTTTTTTCTTTTCCAGTGTTACATCAGCTTGCTAAGCTTCTGGCCATCACTGCAGCTCTGTAAATTCAATTGCTAGAGGTATGTACATACACAGTTTATCATATTTTTGTAATATTCCTGAAATTAAATTATCGTTTTATCTTCCTGAGGCATATGTATCCATCCCAGTGAAATCCAACTTCCTCAATTACGCAGTCTGATTAGATTTCGCAAATCACATTCAACCCCTTACTCCCATCAACAACGTTCCTGCTGAATAGATTCAAAATGAATTTATTGCGACGACTTGTCTGTCAGACGGGCTGGAAAAACTGAAGATAAATTCATAAAATCAATCATTAGTCCCGGTTGCATGTGTGTTTAATGACAATTTTAGTTGGTCCTCCCGTCAACCCTCTACGTCGATTTATATTGATTTGCGGATAATATTTATCCAGCTGAGCACGAAATGCATAAAATCACAACCCAGAGGCAAGTACCTACCACCGTATCTGCATTTGCTGCAGACAACAAATCTCATCGCGAATTGCATTTATTTGCTTGTTTGCACACGCCGATTGCAAATTCATGAAAGAAATTCGTTGTAAATTCTGTTTACTTTGAGATAATTGGCATCACACGCGCCCTCTCAGGAAAATCACGTAGAAGGGTGCCTCTGCCTACCCGCCCAGTACCTAGAACTGTCTAGGTCTTTCTCTCTGTGTTTTGTGCAGAGTAACCCCCTCGAGCTAGGTACGCATATATTGACTCAGTGTAATTAAGCCAATCAACAACAACATCTGAGTGTTTACATTTAGGCTCACCCCTTTGTTTCACCCCACAGCCCTTATCGTGTAATCAATGAAGTTTTAGCGAGCAAGTGCCTCCATCCACTTTGCCGGTAAGGAGCACACACACCAGAGCAACAGAGAAGACTCTTTGAGTTATACCCACTGTTCCGGCACTAAGTCACTAATTGAGAACAAGCAAGCTAATGATACGGTATTAGTAGTTTCAGTATCCTGGCAACAATACCGTATTATTTTAGGCTTCCATGTGCATATGATTAAGCCGAATGTGTCGTTCCACCAGGTTTATGTTTGCTTTTATGCTCGCACTCGTATGACTGTGTGTGGGGTCCTGTCTGCAAATTGCCTCGGCATCTTAATTCACTTTCGAGTGGAGGCTGTTCAAGTGGGTGAGGGGGTTGATATAGTTTCCAAGGGTTGCCGGCTGCCATATCCTCGTACATTTGCACGTCGTCCTTTTTATGATCTTTTCACATTACCACAGATTAGAGTTAATTGAAAATTATCATTAGATAGTTTTTATCTTGGGTTTTTGTGCGCGCCGCAGGTGCAAATTAATGGGCCGGAATAAATGTAGTGGAATCTGATTATAGTTTGAAGCCGGATTAGACCAGGCAGGCTGGGGTAATTTTACGACAAAATTTGCGTTACCATTTACAGATACTTAGGCAATGAAAAACGAGTCTTTGGGGTGGTTTTTGTTACAAGGAAATGGGTGAAAATTAGTTCTTGAAATATTGTTTTTATTAGTAGTCCTTGAATGGCCTTCAGTGATTGTTGATAGCGCAAACTACTGAGAGCAAAGTGGGTCAGTGTGTTACGATTTTCTAAGTTTAAGACAATTTAATAAAATTAGTTTAAAGAATCTTAACATAATTACAGTACGCGGTTCCCCCATCTTGATATTCACAAAGGAACATGTACATCCGTTCAATCAACCATCAACCAGTTGGTTGATGAACCAACTGTGAGAAAGTACGACGTCGGACGGCTGCAATCGCAAGAGATCACCAGATACTTTTTTCATCAAGTCTTTTTCAATCCTTCAAGATATCCTAGGCCGCTAGCATCAAGTATTGCAGACCAGTGGCAACATTGCCAAAAAGTCATCAGAGATGCCGTCTCTGGATGGCTGACTTTCACTTGGCTACCGCAACGAAACCCTTGGTTTGACGACGAGTGCCGGCAAACACATGCAGCGAAACAAGAGGCATACAAAGCGGCGCTGCATAAAAATACCAGAGCTGCTCGCGAGCTCTACGAGCAGAAGAGAAGAAACGAACACCGGCTTCTCAGGAGGAAAAAGAAAGAGCATGAGAAGCGGGCGATGGAGGAAATAGAGAGATGTTACTCCAAGAATGAGGATAGGAAGTTTTACCAAAGGGTAGAAAGAACCTGTCCTGTGATCGCCGCGGCTCAGTGGTTAGTGCGTAGGACTGCTGATCGAGCGGCGTGGGTTCAAGCCCCAGCCATAGCCACCGAAAATTGTTCCCCGACCGGGGAATGACAAGCGTCCGGGAGTATACATTGTTATGAAAGAGCTTCTCAATTCGCCATTCGGAGTCGACACAAATTGTAGAACAACCTTATCGTTCCGGCCAGGCCATTGACCAAATATTCACACTGCGGCAGATCTTGGAGAAAACCCAGGAACTTCAAATCGATACCTACTACCTTTCCGTCGATTTTAAGGCCGTGTTTGACAGCATCTATAGAGAGAGAGCTATGTCTAGTTTTGGCATCCCTGCCAAATTCGTTTGTTTGTGCAGGATGACGATGGAGAATGCACGCTGCTCCATTAAGGTCGGCCAAGACCTCACCGAGAGCTTTGATGTCTATACAGCGACATCGACTTAGCCAGAAAAGTAAAGGTCTAACGACTGAGCTGGCAGGGTCTTGTAAAGCGAATGGACACCAATGCTCCGGCCCGGAAGATTTTCGAATCCACAGCCGAAGGACGGCGCAGTATAGGAAGACCGCAGCTCATGTGGCGCACACAAGTGGAAGGGGACCTCAACAAACTTGGTATACAAAACTGGAAGCAGCTGGCTAAAGATCGACCTGTACCGCAACCTTAAGTAAGTAAGTTAGAGTGCTTTTCGCAAAACATGGGGCGTTTCACCGAAAAGGGGTCTTTGGATCTATACGGTTATGATAAGACCGTTTGTCACACTCGCCTATCGCTATTACTATGACCGTAGGAAGCAACTATTTAGCACGGCCCTTTCGAGAAGAGCCATGATTGAAGGTAATTTTCAAGAGCAAAGAACTACGTTCGGTTTTTGATTCTTTCTCAGCCCTATATCCGTTGTCCACATGTGGAACGGCATGCTTATCCACTTTGTCGTATATACAATTTGAGACAATTGCCTAGGGATCGTGCTGCCTGGAGAGGCTTGTTGATTGATTCCCTGGTTCACCCAGAGCTGTAGCCCCACCATAAGAAAATAAGTGAGCGTGTTGGTCCATAAGCAGATAAGCAGAGCAGATACTGGCCCCTTTTTAGAAAAAAATTCCTGGTTTTTGGTTCCTCGGAGCAAGAAAAAAAAAAAAAGAAAAATAAAGGGAAGGAAAACTCTAGAAGGATTATTAAGCTTTGGATATAGTTCGGAGAGTTAAGTCATTTCGGCATAGAGGGGGCTGGGAAAAACGGACTTCCATTTCATAGATCAGGTTTTAGTCGATTCACAGCATCTTTGGTCAGGCTAGTCGATTGGCAACAATATGCCTACTATCAGATATGAGGGGAGGCTTTGGCTCTCTAGGTAGGGAAGTATGTAATTCTGTTATAGTTCCAACCTTTCATATGAAAAGACACATTTTCATCTAAATACGTTATGAAACTTTTTAGTTAAAGATTAACTGTTTCCCAGTTTGCGAGACTAAACAATAGGGAAACCAACCCATTTGACAATGTCACGGAATTTAACTAAATATCCAACAAGCGTCAGAGAAGATATATTAGGTGGACACCACTGGCTTATGTCAATAAATATCTGACACCCTTCATGTCGAAAATTCGAGATCAAGACATATCGTTTACTGTCCCTAAACCCAATAAGCGCTCCCTAACCCCTAGCATAACCCACTTGACCAATATTCATGAAGCAATTCCTTACAATAAGACGGGGGGGTTGCATTCTATCGTACCCTCGGAAGTAGGACCTATGCCACCGAAATAAGTAACAAAATTTGATTGATATTGCTTCGGACCCAAATAAATTCGGTCGAAGATTAATCTGATGTTATCGCCGCCCGGAGTGTACAATTTACATCCACCACCCCGCCGGGCGGCAGCCATCTATGTAAAACACTTATAATGAGATCACAAAACAAAAGGTTAACTCGGCCATAAATATCCTCGCACCTTTCTGCTGCCGCCGCCAGTGCCGCCCCCATCTCCGGCCACGCCACGTCCACTTTAGAGTTTTATTAACACTCCATTAAATGGGTCGGTCAGGGCGGGCCGAAGTGGCAGCATCATTCACCGGATATATATGGCGCTTGTAGCATGTCGAAGTTAATACTCGTAAATCACCGGAACCACTTGACCCTTGTTAAATGGCTTTGGAAAGGCTTAATTTTATTGGCAGATTATAGCCGAACCCGGTACGTCTTCCTTCCCCGCTGGTCCGGGCTGGGGTCTCGAAATAATTTGTTTCGTTCGCTTTTTTAGAACGGCGTCCCGCATCCGTCTCGAAACTGCATACAAATTGGAAAGGATAATGGGATTCCGAATGTAAGACAGTGTTGAATTCGAATTTGTGGTAATTGCAGTGCCATTCATCAAGGGAATATGGGAAGATCCTTCCCGCCTGCACAGTTCTTAATGTGTCATTTCCCTGTAAATGCGCTCAGCATGACACCATCCGACTCGCGGAGGGAAACTAATTTTTCACAATCAGGAAGTGTTTGAGTGAAGGAATGAAAAACGAGCGAACGAGGACGAGGGGAGCAAAAAAAAAATGATTCCACTGATCATTATTGGAACCGTGGCAAAAAACTGCAACAAAGGCGAACGGAGAGGGTGTGTGGCAGCAAACCCTTCCAAAGGATAATAATCACTTCGCTAGGAAACACTTTAATCCCAAGATCATCAATCACTTAAGTGCCTCGGAGCTTCACACGGTCTTCTGTTTAACGAGCGAGAATGTGGATTGGGGGTGGCCACAGCAAAAAGGTGGGTTAAATGCATCACGTTCAAGGATCCCTATGAATTCTTCTGACATTTGGGTGGCTGATGATGATGTGGTATGTTGTGTTTGCCTTTTCTCTCTGCTGTGTTCTTTTTCTGCGTCCCTCAGCCAATCACACACAGGCACATGCAGGAAGTGAAACTGGACTCGGAATAGAACCATTCTTTCCGAGTTTCTTTTCATATCCTTTTCCTCGTATGTCATTTAACTTTTCCCCAGCAAAGATGAGATGATGATGATGTGGGGTTTCGAGATCTATAGATATGTACTCGTGCGGCGATGGTGCAGGGAATAGAGAAATTGTAGTGTATAGTCCTTTGAGAAACATTTCCCATTCAGTGACGGCAATGATGTTTCGGATGATAGAAGGTTCCTATTCCTAGCCTGATGGTGGTAGCGCGCCGGTTGGTGATGAAGCAAAAGTGTTGAAACTTGCGTTCAGATTTATTTGCAGTCAGGCAGTATGTAGGGAGGGATATACTCCGGGACGGCACTGTTGGGATAGCACTGTTGTGTCGAGATGACATTTCCTCGAGTCAGATGAAATGATGATGATGACGGGGTATGTGTGTGGACCAGATGAAGAAGTGTGAAATAAAAAACTTTGAATTGAGTGGCTGGACGTGGAGCTGAAAGGGAAGTTCTAAACGGACATGATAACAAGGGTGTCCGATGAAGGATAACGTTGGCTTTTAGGGATATCAAATGAAGATTTGAGAGGTGTTAATATTAGATTGAATGTTAATGCTGTGGGATGCAGATGATGCCTGTCATTTGTCAGGTTGAAAGTTCCTTTGGAGTTTAGAAGAGTCATATGGAAATCGCATTGTCATTGGAATTTATGAGCATCTACGTTGGTGTTAAGGAACGGGTTATGAACCAATGGATAGAGTTAGAAACCATACGCAATGCTAAAGTAGGATCCAAAAGTGGAAACTGAGTAAAATATGGCTGCGATGGAAAAATATCGAAAAGAACGCGGACCTTTTCGCTCCTTCTTTAAGTTGCTGGATGTGAAGTAACATGTTATAAAGTTTAAAAGAAACTTTTGGTTGATTGATTTTAAAGGCTGTCATTTGGGCCCATTGTTTCTGCTCTATTGCACTGTTGGGAGGAAAAGAAAGCTAGAGGTAAGTATGTGTGCAAGGTGGTTTTATGTGTGCGGATGGAGATTTTGGTGGGAGGTAACAGATCCTGAAAACGAACTACATACATGTATGGTAAATTTCAGGATTTTCCCGAAACTAAAACGTTTAAGAGAACTAAAACGAAGCAGAAGATGTCTTCCCTGGTATTGGTGTTCTAATGCTCATAATGCGGGAATAGTCACAGAGAAAATGCTTAAGGTTTGCGAGTGCCATTCAGACTGTCCACTATATCGCCCTTAAATATCGCTAAGATATACAGTCGTGAATTGTTTTATGTGAATAGCGATATTAAAAGGTGTGGTCCATCCCTATACCAAAAATATATTTCTTGCTTATAATTTTTCTTAAAGACTTTAGGAAACGAGCGGCCGCTTGTACTTCCTTCCACATAACCCTGTATCCATTTGTTGAAATAACCTGAGGTCTTGCATCTAAAAGCAAACTACCTGTTATATCATCCTTAGTTCCATAGAGAGAAAGTTCGGGGTTGTGCACGTTATTCCCAGGCCGTGCATTCGTTGGATGTTCGATAGTAGTGCGAGGGGATACTTTTTCTCTATGATCGGCTACCAAACAAGCACTCCGTAGAGTAAAATTGACCTGACTATGCAAGTGTGAATCAATTGGACCTACTTCAGTCTCAGACTCCATAGGTATCTTAATAAGGGCCCTACGGCTTAGGCTACGTTTTCTGTAAAAGCGCATGGGGTGGTTTCAGTGCACAGTTTCTAGCGATTTTTTGTGGAACCGAAACCTTTATTCCCTTGCATTAAATAGTAGTTAATTGTCGGTATTTTGTCAATTTTTTTGGAAAAATAAATGACCGCTTCCAAGACATATCATTGAATTCGTGCCATCATGGAGGCATCCTTTGGGTAGCACAAAGGTGATATTCTTAGATCAATTCTGAAATCTTTATGCTCTCTTCCCATATGGAGATAGCTTCTGCTGATTAAGAGTCGATGGCGGAAGATCGAAAGGTATAAAGGGTTCACTTCAGCACCCTAAACTCGAGAGCCTCACAGTGGATAATTGGGTCATTTGAAAATTATGATTCTTTTAAGTGAGCGATCATATGTTTGTTTCGTAGGCAAGTTGTAATTATTTTTGCACAAAAAGTACACTCGATTTTCTTCATACCTCTGGCTTCACTCTTCAATGTTTTGCTTTCATTCATATTAAACGGATTTGGCAACTTAATGGTGGTTCTAAGTTTTTGCATTTTTAAATTGTCGTGCTCTGGAATATTAGAACCATTCGCTATACTGGAACACTCAGACGCAACTGGTCCATTTTACTACTAGAAAGCAGGACCCAGTTTCTATTGGAATTTTCTCGAATTTCGGAGAAAGCCGAGGAGGCAATTCAGTGATGAGGCAATTCCTTACCTGGCAATTTCATCGGAGATCTTATTTTCAAAAATCGCAGTGTGACCTGGGACCCAGACAAGAGTCAACGAGTTCAGCTTTGCGACCGAATTCAGAGAGTTCTTGCATTCTCGCACTATTTTGAAACTGGTTAAAGGGTTAGAGCCATTTCACACATACCCGGCAGCCGGTTATCCGGCCCGCTTAGTCGGTTTTCTCAAAAAATGAGTATGTTTTCACACACATCCGGCAGCCGGCAGACAGCAAGTTTTGAAATGTGAATTTTGTTCCATTCGTGGCGATTGACAGTATGTTTTCAGTTTTAATATCGCTGAGTCGGTCGGTAGTGATGGAGAGACATCAACTTCTGGCATTGTTTTTGGTTTTAAGGCGGTTAAAAAAAGAAGGCCAAAAAGGATTCATTGGGTTCATCCGATTAATCAAAAGCGGAAGGAATGTGGGGATTTTTATGTCTTATTTAATCAACTGCGCGAAGATCCTGAAAAGTTTTTTAATTACTTTAGGATGAGTTTGTCGAGTTTTAATGAACTTTTTAAAAAAATTAAGGATACTCTCCAATCCCAGGATACATTCATGAGGGAATGTATTCAACCTAAAGAAATGTTGGCTTTGACTATAAGGTAAAATTATTTAAATAATACACCTTAATTTATTTTACCATTATTTATTATGAACTAAATAAAAATAATATTCTTAAAGCTTCACGTGTGTACAAAAAAACAAAAAGTAAAATATTTTGATAAAAAGAAAGAAAACAACAATTCACACCGAAAAAACAAACCACTATCCACAGCATATAGAAAACTGAAAACCGACTCGATTGCTTTGATAGTACAGTCCATGATATACATAAGTATCACGCCGAGTGTCTAGAGCAGAGCCAGGCGTACAAAGAAATGCTCCCGTGCAGCCGAGCCAAGCCGTTCTTCGAAGTTTAGTGCAGTAGGCAGTCACATATGTATATACTTACACCAAAGTCCCCTTCATCAAACTACCGACGCATAAGCTAGAAAAAGTTTTATCAGATTAAAATTTTTTTCCACCTTTTTCGGTGATAAGCCACATGTCTTCCCAAAAAAAAAAAAAACCCTTACACTGCCAGATAACTAAGAGCGCCTTGGATGTCTGACGTGCTTTACCCAAACAAGTTTTTTAACCAGCATCACTCTTAGATATTTGGCTTCATCGGAGATCTGGATAGTGGCGCTCTTTAGCACTAACTAAGTTAACTAAGTCAGACCTTGCGCTTAGATCATTTCTATTCTCTTAATAGATAGGAAAACGTCGGAATTTTTTCGCTAAAATCACGAGATTACATTTTTCGCACCGAAACCACAGGAAATACGTAGTTTTGATTGATAACTGAATTCGCGGGAGTAAAATCCACTTTTACCGAAAACGCAACCTTCAAGGGACCGATGAATTTGGTCGTTATAAGCGAAAGGTCGCTATAACTGATATCATTGTTAGTTAATGGAGCTCAGCCGGAGCCTAAAAAATTGGTCTTTATAACCGATGTCGTTGAAAGCGATTTTGACTGTACAAGCTGTTTAAAACTGAAATCACCATGCGAGTTTTGTTCAGTAACGAGGAGTCTCCTGCATATTTCATAAGTGTTGTCAATAATTCTGAAATCTGCAGTTAAAATCATGCCATCATCGGGGATTGGTAAACCCTGAACCTTAAATTAAGGTCTAACACAAACAATAAATCGCTTACCATCAAAAGCTATCCCTTTACTGATCGTAGAATCCATAATCTTCTACGACAAATACAAAACAATAGATACGTGTGCATTTTAGCCAATCAACTGATAACCCGTTTCCAAGAACCTAATCCCAACAAACCCACGTAATTACTTATCCATTCCCTAATGAATATTTACGATCCCTCTGTCCACTGAGGCAAAATCGATCACAACCAACAACAGTTGTCCTAAACTCCTCACCCTTCCCTGAAACGACATGTCTCTCAATCATCTCTGAAGCTCAAAACAATACGACGAATCGATTTCGAAATCAAAACAAAAGCGTATCAGTATTTTCTATTCATCCTGGAAAAAAGAAAAAATACACGTTCGTCCTCGCTTGCTGAATTATTTTATTTTTCATTAAATGACAACATCACCCGAGTGATGCTTGACTAGGTGAAATACGAGTGGCAAAACAAAAGAAACGACAAACAAAGGATACAATCTCCTCACAGCGACGACCACTAAGCATCATCGGTGCCAACAGCAGCAGCACGATGGCGAAACATTGGAGCAGCATCCATCATTGGGTATAATGGCAGATGCATTCGCATTCATTGATTATTCATTCATACTCAGCTAGAAGAGCAACGGAAACACATCGTCATCGATGACAACAACAGTAGCAAGAAGGACATGCAAGGATACATTCAGCTCGTACATGAATGACAACCTGGATGGATGATAACAAGGCATTTTCTGCTGTTTGTTGTTATTATTGGCTTGTTTTTCTGAATACATCCACCCGTGTTTCTGTGTGCGCTGTGCCCAAACAGGACTAAGAGTAGAATAATAATTGGATTTCCTTTCAATTATACATGCGAAGCTACAAAGGGGGATATGCGGGTGTAATAACAGTAAACGAACAGTTGTTACGTTGGCCATATTTTTCTATCAACATTTCCATTGTGTCGCATGATCGCTGAAAGAAAGCTCAACGGTATGTGAAAAGAATCAAAACTTCTGCAAATTCATCTTTAACGAGTGATGTTTTGTTTTCACCATTTTCCACTCATGAATCCTTCTTCCACAAGTCCATACCCCCTGATGAATAAAAGTCAAACGGGAAAAGGGTGCAGGAGCAACGCAATCCATCGACGAACAAATGGGTGCGGTGGCTTTTATCCTTGAAATGGAAATGAAAAGACTTCCTTTTTTTGTTTTCTTCTGTTTTGCGAAAGGAAAACTAAAACCGTAATGTTTTTCTTTTGTTTGTAGTTTTTCTTGGGAAATTTTGCTCCACTATCTCGTCTTTGTGTGCGACTTAAGTGGGAACAAGGCGCAAACGATTTGGTGTGCATGCGAAGAGAGAGCGCGAGAGTAAAGAGCCAGAAAGGCAGGATGCAGAGGTGAGGATACGGAGTACAAATTAAATTTTTTTTTAAAAGAAAACTTTGAAAATCTTTTGAAAAACTTTTAAAGTTCGTGTGGTTCTTAAGTTGTTAAAGGTCACACCAAGTCCCGGATCGATTTCTAAACAAACCCAGCGAAACTGAGTGGTTTGACTACGCGACTAGTTTTCCTCGGATGTGAATTCGAAGATTTTCCGGGCTAGAGCATTGGTGTCCATTCGCTCCCATAACTGAGCAACCTCAGTCGTGGAACCTTCACTCTTTTGGCTAAGTCTATGTCACTGTTCAGCCCGTATAGATCGTTATTGTATCTCCTTCTCCATTCACTGGCTATGCAGATGTGACCGGGACCTGAGGTGTTTTCCTTTCGAAACAACCAAGAGCAACCTAATCTGCTTTTGACAGAGTCCATGCCTCTGCGCCGTAGAGCATAATTGGGACGATTAAGGTATTATAAAGGTTCATTTTAGTCGTGTGAGGGGTTATCACCATACGGGTAGAGGTTAGATTACAGACTTGGTCCAACCATCTCATCCTCTGTGTACCCAGGGGACGTCTACCTGACGGACGGACGGATTCCATGGCACGTCTTAGAAGACGAGTTGGGCGCATACGTTGAACGTGCCCAAACCTCATGACCACAGGTGAGGAATGGAACAAACACTGAATTGAAGATCGATAGCTTAGCTCCGATACCAAGTTCGGCCCTCCTGATAACAAATTGAGCAAGTTGCCTCAGAATTGCTCCAGCCTGACGAATCTTGCAAGATATCTCAATACTACTCCTTCCATTACTCGTGAAAAGGACCCCGAGATACTTAAACTTCTCCACCTGATTCAATGGGACTCCTCTAATATGCAGAGTGCATTGGCGTTTCGGGAAATTAGCATTACCTCTGATTTGTTCACGTTTACCTGCATCCCAGCTTCATCACAGACGCCGATGAACCTATACAGTGCCCGCTCAAGTTCGGTGTTGGTGGACGTAAGGGTGATCAAGTCATCAGCGAAAAGCTAATGACTTATCCGTTCCTCGTCACGATTGCTCTGTAACATCCAATCCATGTTACACAATGAAAAGAAGAGCTGACAAAACGCTTCCCTGGTGAAGTCCAACGCACACAGGGAAAGATGTCGATTCGTTCACCCGAACACAGCCTATCCAATTTGCGCATAGAGATTAAATTGCCCTTAGATTAAATAAATAAAGCCCTAAGATTAGAACCGTCTATACCATACTCCTGTAGTACACTCAAGAGTTTACCTCGACGGACCCGATCATACGCTTTCTCCAAATCCACAAAGCAACTGTAGATGGGTTTGGCATACTCCCAGGGGTCCTCAAGTACCTTTCTGAGAGTGAATAGCTGGTCGGTTGTGCTTCTATCTAGACGAAGGCTCATCGCCCAACCTGGACTCGATCACAGCTCTGGATTGCGCTTCTAACACCTTTGCAAAGACTTTTCCAGGGAGACTTAAGAAAAATATACCCCTCCAGATTGTCAGTCTCTAGGTGTTTTCCCGCATTCCCAAGAAGAGCTTTACTATCATTTTTTTCAATTTTGATCTGCGCCTAAGACATAGTCCCTTGATGCACTAAATTTAGTGTTGCACGACGTAAATCGCTAAGAAGAAGAGAAAAGGTAGCAAAGTATTGTTTTGGCGTAGTAGTTCGAAACTCAGAAAAACGAAGGTGGCGTCCAGACTAGCTGAGGAGATTTGTGAGGTTTAGCAAACGCAACGTCTCTCTGTCTGTCCGTCCATTAGTGCGCTTATATCTCGAGAACCACTGATGCGATTTACATGGTTTTGGCTTTAGTTTGTAGATCTGTTCTCTAGCAAGGCTTAAGTATATCTTTTCCGGAGTAGCCTACGTCCAAAGAATGAACATGAATCATTGGCACCACGTTGATGAGCTAAGACACAAATGCCTGCGTATGCATTCGAATTAGTTTGCAAAAGTGTAGTCCGTCCACAAATTAACAAAATGTATAATTTTTAAAAGACAATTGCACTAAAAAATGAATGCATCCTACGCAGGAGTCAGGTGACATGTTTCCACCTACTCTAGTGTCCGTCTAAGAGAAAAATCTTGATTAGTTATAGGCAAAATTTGAGTCCGTCTTTGTGACTGCTCAAGAGAAATTAAAATAAACGCTATTTATGTAAATGGGGAGAGAAGTTCTCGCAATGGATGGTTTCACTGTAAATGATTCTTCTTGCTTCACATTTCGACAACAATTGCAATCACATTCAACTTCAACTATGCCCTAACTTAATAGACGTAATTTAATTTTTTTTTATCGTTTCAAACGCACTATAGACCGGGTTCGACTCGGATATTCAAACAACAATTTTTCCTCTCAATTTTCTGTCGACTTTTCTTGATTAAATTGATTAAAACTCGTTTACGGTGGTTCGCCTTTTCTACACAAAAAGTACGTTGACACAAACAATAACAAAACAGATTCTGATCGAATTGAGTCCACCAGCAGGCTACAGAGTTCCATTCCCGTGTGTCTGTCACCTCCGATTGTAATTCCATTTTTGGGGTGAGACTGTGAAAAAAGCGGACTTAGAGCGGACATTTTCCGCTGCCCAAAAAAAAACGAGAGCATATGCTCATGTTTGCATGCAATATAGCTGATTGCCATAGGAGGACCATAGATGGTAGTTCCTTTGTTTTTTTCAATATAAACTTCCAAACGAACTGAAAAAAAAAGAGGTAACCCAACTGAGATGGAAATTTCCATTCTCTGTCACTAAAATTAAAGTGCATTTATTCAGTGGGCTGAAAAAGGAAAAGCCAAACAAAATTGAAAACAAAAAAGTTAAATTCAAAGAGGGATTCAGTTTTGATTAGCACCGAGGACGCTGATTGCGTTTTTTTAATTACCTTAAAAGTTGTGTGGCATTCACTCGTATCGTCCCTCGATCAGATTTTAATTGAAAAGGATACTCGACGCGGCGGAGGAGCGGCTAAGAACATTTATAACGGTACTTAACCAGAAGTGCTCATTAAATTGATTGCTGTTCATGTTGTGGGAACGGGTATTGAATGTGAAGCATCCATCCACCGCATCCGTCTATTGATAGGGAAATTTTGTAAAATTACTCAACCTCCGTGTCGGTGAGGTTATGTGTGTTTTGCAACAAATGCGCTCGTGTTGTCGGTACGGTGAGGCACGTCCATGGTCGTGGCGGATGGAAATTAATTTATTTGATGGAAATGCGTACTGAATGCCCCCTAGACCAGACTAATTGAACTGAAATAAAAGACTTGAGGCACATATACTAGGTTTTTGTGTTTACGATAGGAAATAGCCCAAATATTGCACTTAAGCCGGAAACAAATGTGAGGAGGTAAAATGGTGGTTTCCAAATCTATGACGAAATCACAATTCTTTTCAAATATGTCATGACCATGTAGGAGTTGTGCAATGATTTGTAGACCTTCAAAGTAAATGAACAGTTACTGCAAATAAATTTCAACTGATGTGACTAGGCAGAGAAAGCATGTACAGTTCAAATGGGCAATGAGCTGATTGACACAGTTCGGATCCAAGTAGAAATGCAGCCAAAACTCAGTCTGCATAGGCTTCCACCTAAACAACATCAACTCTAAACAGCCACCCGACGACCTTAACATACTTTCCTCCGAAATCCAGAGCAGCGAGCTCAGAATGCCATTGGATGACATTCTCCAAAGGTACGGCTTCATACGAAAATACTCAGTAATCATCATACCGAGTGACGACTGGGAAATGTTCAAACCCTTTCCGTCAGAGCACGACAAAGTGCACTACAAGGACGGCTTTAAAATTGACAGTGGATATGGGGCTGAAATATTCGGAGAGTCGTCTAGCATGAGGGATATGCTCATCGATTTATAAGGCAGAAATATTTGCCATTACACAGTGCATAAGGTTTTACCACTTGTTTTGTAACTTCCGTGGTAAAACCATCTTTATCTTCCCTGACAGTGAAGCTGCTCTAAAAGCACTAAACTCAGCCACGATAAAATCGAAACTAGACTAGAGACACATCTCCGTGGCTGATTAGTGCATCGGATTGCTGCGCGAGTGGCGTGGGTTCAACCCCCAGCCCTGTCCAGCGAAGTTTTTCTCGACACCACGTTTTTTCGGGGAATGACAACCCTTCGGTAGTATAATTTGTTACAATTTACAGTGTCGGCAGTAAATTATAGATCCATTTCATTCTTGCAAACAATACAACACGAACAGCATGCATGGTTGGGAGAAGCAAGGACTCGGCTCATCCCGAGCTATCGCGCCAGCTATCTGTGTTATATTCCAGTCAAATTGCTTCTTGAACTAGGAGAAAACAACTTGTTTATACTACACTCATAACTTCCACATCGGCAATGAAGCAGCGGACTCACTGGCCATGAAAGAACTCCTCACATCGTGCCCTTATTCACGTGAGAAAGCGGACCATAGGCATTGAATTCGTCTCACCAACCGCACTTGCCACGCTCCACCCTGAGAAGCTGATTGACAGCCTCTGGAACAGGCAAACTGCTCTAAAAAAATGTGGGATAGCACAATAAGCCTCCGTGTCAGAATGCAGCGGACCGACCGTTCCCCATTAAAAAAAAATGTTTTTTTTTAAACCCTGCAGACTCTCTTCAAAGGCCAATACCTTTGAATAGTAACCAAGTTTAAACGAAAAATAGGCATCGGAACATGGCTGTATGTCATTGTCAGTAATTCGTTTTAAGATGCATGTAAATACAATTCAACGATTGCTGCAGAAGCGGTAAAGAGCCCTACTCTATCCACCCCAAATAAGGTTAGGTTAAGTTAATTAGTGTTAGGAAACATTTCTAAGCAAAACCGGACATCAAGGTGAGCCCATCGCGATCCCTGTGGCAGCCTACAAAGGCACCAAAACCCAACCCCTCATTCCCCGAAGGATTTTAGAACATAGTGTACTTACTTAGAAGGTAATGCCCGGACAGAATTTCTACAGCTATTCCTAGGTTTGACCTTTCTAGCTTAAGAATTTCCCTCGTCTTTTTCTTATCTTACCCTAGCCATAAAGCTTTAGATACTCTATATTCTCTTATATTTGACCATCTGTGATAAGCCTGCCTATTTATATTGCCTAAGAGGTTCGCCTTAATCGCGCAAAACGGCATTTTGACGACTACAGCGTCGCCTGAAGGTCGTTCTTCCCCGTCTCTTGCTAGTTGGTTTGCAAGCTCATTACCCTTTATGTGACAATGTCCAGGCACCCAGCATAGTCTTACCCGGGTCTGCGCGCATAGTGCCTTAAGTATCGTGCAACAGTAGTCTGGATCGAATGATAGAATGAGTGCGGCCTGGATAACGACGTAGATGGCGTTGTTCCTGTCGGATACCGCCTTCGACTCCAGTTGTTGTGCAGCTTTGAACGCGGATAGAACTTTAGCCTGGAGCACACTGTATATATCCGGATGTCTAGTAGATAATATCAGTTCTGGTTCGAGGCAGTAGATACCAGAACCCATTCTATCTGGTGTTTTAGAGTTGTCTGTGTATACGATTATCTCCTCCGGTTGTCTTATTGCATCCCTTTGCCATTCCTCCCGTTCGGGGTATGTGATTTCATAAGGCGTCTATCGAGCCTGAGAAGAATACTTCTTTAATGACCTAAGCGACCTATCTGTGCCCGCTCACCTAACGGATTCCAAGCGAAGGAGATGATGCTATTTTACCAACGAGTAGGACAACTCTGACTTGAAACCACTTTAACATTCCAAATTAGCTGAGCAGTGCTTGGTTGGAGTAATCGGTTAAGCAGTACCTCAGGGTCTATATGTGATTAATCAAGGATAACTAACATCCTATTTAACAAAAGCGCGCTGAAAAGCAAGCGAATCCCACTTTAGAAAGACACCCGAAACCTGTCTTAGCTCTGGCCATTTCACCAAATGCTTACCACCTCTACAACTACTTCTAGGAAAAACAAATTGCTCGTCAATAAATTGCCAATGTCAAGCTAAACGAAAACTATTCCAAACCGCAGTTTCCAATCCACTCACAATTTATTAGACTCCCCTAAGACCCACCACGAACACTGCTAAACCGTAAAGGACAAAAATGCCAAAGTGCAACCGAAGGACAATTTTGCAAATTAGGTTCTCATCTCACGAAAATGTCGCCCATTAGTCAGACAAAGTCAGGTGGTTAGCAAGAAGCACACACAAAAGAAACAGAAGAAAGCAAAAAAGAAAGAACACACATCCAACTCCCAGACACCTCCTCCAATTAATGGTTTCTCGTTATGGAGGAACCCATTTCCCATGCTCTTTAGGGATCGAAATTAATCCATTCCCCAGTGCACTAGCAAGAGGAAAAACAAAAAAAGAAGAAAAAAAAAAGCATCCAGCACCGTTGGAGAGGTTTTCTTTTGGTTTTTTCTCTGGCAAATATGTTTCCACACAGGATGTGACTTCCTCCAGGCAGGGAATTCCAACTGAGCACAGTCCCAGAACAGAAGAACTCAAACACCAGCAAAGTCGAGGAAAAATAATTTTCTAATTTTTTTCAGGACATTCGCAGTGGGAGAGGGAATTGAACAGAAGTGGTAGAGAAACACAAGGACACACACAAAAAAAAAAACCAACTTAGAGACAAGAATTAGTCCGTGTGGGGGCGTATTCCTAATGAAATGATTCATATCCTGTTTTCATTTCGGGAATCGAACACGAGAAGACAAATTCACCCAGAAAGCGACGACACGGCGAGAGGAGATGGTCAAAAAGGATATGAAATTGGATGGCAAGAGTTTTGCTTCTGCTCCTGATGCTGAACGAGAAATTTATGGACACTTTTTCGTTCTTTCCAATGTTTCCGGTTCGGTATAGTGGGGCATGGCGTGTGTGTGTGTGTGATTGAAGTGGCAAAACATGGAAAGAAGGTTTTGAAAAACGGGAAACGGAACATTTAGGCAAAGAGAAAAAAAAAAAATCGATTGCTGCACCCTCGAGTTGTTTTACGCCTTTTGGTCTTTAGCCAGATGGTGCAAACTAATATTTTCTGTTTGCTGTGCGACTGAAGGAGAAGATAGTGTTGTAGGTTAGGTCGGTTCCACCTTCTGTTGAATCGTGCTCAAAGATTTTCTTTTTGTTCATAAAGAAAGCCAGTACAGGACACTCCAGGGGGTCTTATTGGCGATTCAGAGTAGAGGATCAAAAATTCTCTAGAATAAAGAGAATGGCATATTAAAGCTTGCGGTTACAGCACGGATTGTATACGAGCTATGGTCTATTGAATGATTAGCCACTAGATCAGAGAAATTAGTTGATGACTTCTATTCCATGACGCAGACAAGAAGAAAACCCGCTTAGCAGTTTGGAAGACTTTGCCCTCAAGGAGCTGCGAAACTGAACTGGTGACATTCGGAATGTTGAAATGGAAAAAAGTTTTTGTAACAATTCTCGAGACATTTTCTTGTATTCGTCGAACGCGTTAAGCCGTGTTAAGGTATTTTTTATTGCCAAGCACCAGTTCAATCGTCGTCAATTTATTTCAAGACGAGACGCACAATTTCTTTACCGAATTCAATGCTACATAATGCATGATAGCATTCATTCAAGGTATTCTACATACTATGTCGGTTTTGACGTGCGTAAGACCAGCCTGTGATCTCCTAACTTTGAGAAGCGTTCTGTAAGTAGACGATTGCAGTCCAAGGTGTCCTAAGGTTTGAAATCCTTAGAAATGTAAACCCTTCCTGTTTGGGTATAGAAACTATTTTCATCCTTAGCCCAGGTGCTGGGTATTGTTCTAAGAGCTAGGACAGCCTGTCAGGATTAAACGTTTTCAAGTTCTGCAGTTGTGGACACTGATCAAATCCACGCAGTGACAAAAGAGCGTACAGATGGAAAACTGAATGTCGATCAGAAAATCCAATAGTTCTTCATGTCAGTCTATTATTTGGGTGGATTAGGATGACGTTTTAGCGTAATCTGGAATTTTATCCATTAATACTTTCCTCTCAAAAACTACGCCAAGATGTTTGTTAATGTACATTGTACCTTCCTGACTTCTTTAATGTCGAACACCAGGGTGATCGTATAGGCCTGTCGGTCGGTGTCGAACCGTGTGAGTTTAAATAAGTTGACTCACCAACACATCGATTTGTAGAAACTATGGAAAAGAAGATAAAATCTGCGATTTGGACTGGGCTCTTGGTACTGAGTGTACAAAAACTAACCGCGTGTCTACAGTCTTAGAGGTCAGAGTTTTAAAACGCTAGAACTCTAAGACTGGGCTCTGAGTTGAGGGCTTAGCCGAGACTCAATGGGACAACCCCACCTCTAGCTCAACTCGAGACCAGACCTCACCAAGACTGCTTATGGCATGCTATTGCCATTGCATGTGCCCGATTTCAAATATTGGTCGTGGCCACCAGCATTATTGCATTTATCAGCTTAAATCAGCCGCTACTTTCCATTAACAATTTTTCCATCAATCGGACATGCTCACAATCGCAACTACAAGACAAGCCTTTACCGCCTCAGAGAAGAACATAAAGGAAATAGTTACGCTCTTAGCTCCCTGCGAGGTGTTGGACAGTTCAACGATGGGTCTACGCTTTTTTGGGTGCTGTTCCAGTTGAAGCCCTAGACTTGTTCTAAGCTTGATATCGTTCTTTAAACGACCAAAATGGAGATACATATAATATAGCAATGTGGGTAGGCTTTTCAACCACGAATTTGATGGGTTCTTGGGGGACCTTCGGGACAGCGATAGCCGTAAGTTTGGGTGCGTTTGTGAGCTTCTGAACAGTCGCGTCATTGAGTTCCTCTCCGGTTGACTCCAATCCTTTTTCGCCTTCTTACCATGAAGTTCCTTAATATGAAGTTTTACCCTACTTACTTTAGGCAATCTTATGTGCTCAAAGCCAGCCAATATGGGTGTTTCAAGAGAGTAACTTATCGAGATATTAGGTGTTTCAGTGCGATCGTCTTTTAGTGTTGTGCAGACACTTGCAGGCTGAGATTTAGAAGATGCTCTTAGATGGGATCCATGACGTTGTCAAATACAGGCATTTTCGATTAAGTTCGATTTTAAGGTCTAGTTTTTCTCGAAAGGTTACACACGTTAATCTCAATTGCATGTAGTTATGGCAAATCTGCACAGGCCCTTGCATTATGAAGATCAGGCTAGTTGACCCAGATCCTCATCTTGTATGTATAAAGGAGAGAAAACAAAGGAAAGATGAGAAAACGGTGGAAAGGAGGGAGGACCGTTTGATTACCTCTTACAAATGTCAGACTTTGCCAGAGAAGAGAGAGCTGGGGCCAGCTATCCTACACCAGGGCAATGTAGCAACTGTTACTGATAGGATTTCTGTGTTCGTACAAGGCCTTCCACATAAATTATTCAGGAGCCGTGGATAGCGATCAAGCGCTTCTGTGGCCGAAGAGGTGTTTGGCTTACAAATACACTTGACAAACCGCCTTTTTCCGTGGAGTCTCCTCTCAGCCACTAGGTTTAGACAATTTAGTTTGGTTGTATCGAAGTAAGTGGTGATAGAAAAACCTTTGTCGTTGGATTATTTATTGGATCAGGAAAATGGACCTAGTCATCTGATAAAGCGCTAATGTCTAGAGCATTGGAGCAGGGTCCAACTATTGACGAGTAAAATTTCGAAAGTGTGTAAAGTATGAGGTGACGAAAACTGAGCCTTGCCAATGACTGCTATACTGGTATGGTCAAATAAGTGGATTCTAAATTCGTAACTTATAAGGGACAAATGTTATTCTATAGAGCAATAATCCTGACATGGTGCCGAGTAGAAAAAAATAGACATACTGGACGGTTTCGAGTGAAAATTGTTTCTTCGGATATTTGGTCTTGAGTAGAATGAAGGACAAGACTACGAATAAGAAAATATTTATGGCAACTCGACGAAGTATTTTATTCCTAGAATTCTCTGGACCTAATTTTCTATTTCTAAAAATAAAACCATTCTCTCCCCCTTCAGCCTGCTAATTGCCCACTTAAATCGGTCTGGTCCTTATGTCTGAAGGAACCATCCGACATTTCATATTTTGTGAAGGAGGACATTCATATAGCCTCAAAAGACATGTAGCATTTCGTCCGTAAAAACCCGCTCAGGATTTGTTTCACATCCAGTACCGTAGAATCTGCTAAAATGAAAAGAAAATTAATCAGCCAATTAACGTTTTCCATGTCATTACCTGCTAACAAGTCTCCAAATGAAATCACTTAGCAGCTTCGTTAACATCATTGGACACAGTTTCGACGAAAAAGTAACTCATTGCATACAAATCACCATAATGAGGTGAGCGCTCTCTCCGTGATATTTATACAGGTCTTCCATTTGAATCGGCATCCTTAAGCCTCCTTCAGCCTCGCTCTGTGTACTTCATTTGAATTCTTTTAATACAGCAAATGGGATGCAGAGTAATTACGAGTATATTCATATGCCGTAGTCCGCATCTGAGGTATTTTTTAAAACAGCCCCACTTCCATGGCAAGAAAAACGTCGGAAGTAGGTAGTTCGTTCAGTATGAATGGACGCTAATCCTCTGCAGTGACTTTGTGTGAAAAGGAAATTTAAATGAATATGAGGTGTAATATTCGATTATTTTTACTTTTACATCCATCAGTTCGGTATTCACTCGAAACAATTATGAATATGTTATTTAAAAAGGAATTACACTCTGTCTGACTGAAGCACATGATACAGTAATGATGGCGGTTAATGGTGTTCCTTATGCATAATCTGGAATGAGCAAGGGATGTCCGCCAATCCAGAGCTACTTTTGATGATGATGATGCAGACCACAGGGATTTGGTAGCTGCCTGGCTTTAGAGGTATAAAATGTCTCTAGTTAGGGTCGTTGGTAGAAGTCATGACTTTGTAAAATGTATGAGAAGAGTAGGGCCAAAAAAAGAACATAAAACTCCTGCGACCTAGGAAGGGCTATTGTTACGAAACTCCGCTAACGAACAGAATTTCCTATGAAAGATCCATCTCCGTAGCCAGTATAGTGCCGAACATTCACAGAGAATGTGCTCAGAGGTTTCTTCCTCTTCCAAATAGAACCGGCATTCTGTATCTGAAAAAAGGTTTAGTTTGTTGAAATGTTAGGTATCATTTCAACAAGCTTCGACCATTGGGGCCAAATCATGTTGTTCCTGTCAAGGTTTAGGATTTCCTTGTATATAGAGGGCTTTATAAATTGTTTGCATGGCCTAAGCCCGGGAACTTTTCCCAAGGGCTAGGCGAAGTTAGTGTGTCCAGTGGTTTAACAAAGCTGTGGCGATAGCCTAATTAACGCCACAGAAGGGTGCGGGCCCAAGAGCGTGGAAGCCGAACCGGCAGTTGCCAACTTATCCGCAGTTTCATTGCCAACAATGCCCTCGTGCCCGGGCACCCAACCAACCTTGACCTTGTTGTGTCAAGCAAGTGATTGTAGGGTATCGTAGCAGGACATGGATTCCACGAATGGTTTAAGCGCTGCCTGACTACCTGAATAAATATGTATTTTTGCGCTCCTAATACCTTTATCCTGGCTCAGCCACACTAGACATCCTGCCATAATGGTGGAATTTGGGTATTCCAGTCGCAACATGTAACACTCTTAGTGTACGACGCGATCAGCAAGACAAACCAAAAATGGAGAAACGGCACCACATGCCGTAGATACCTCTAGAGAGATATGGCCTATGCTAAACCTCACCCGATCTAAAAGTCCGATCTTGCTTAAAAGATCGCTCATCAACACCGTTATCGGTGCTCTCACTGGCCAATGTTCCATCGGCCTTCATGCCAGAAGGATGGGCCTTTTTTTAAAATGACTTTTGCAGGAGTTGCAAAGGCGAAGAGAAGGAAGAAACGATCCTCCACTTCCTTTCCACTTGTCCTGACCTATACAAAAGAAGGAAGGAAGTTCTATCTAGGAGCCTATCACTTCGACAATTTGGGCGAATTATCGCATACTGATGTCAAAAGTATCCTCAGCTTTATTAAGAGCTCCAAATGGTTTCATTAGTTTGAGTGGCACCTAGGGTATATGTAGATTCCAGTGGCATCACAAAAGGCGTTACCTGGCCTACGTGTGTCTGTGCCTCACATGGACAGACACCTTACCTACCTACCTATCTAAGGCTTCAGCGAGTTACGTTCAAAAGTGCTTGCTAACGCCATCTTCATACGTTAAGTCTATTGTACATCGCAACTTTCTTTCATTCTTACTTTCGTCTTTCCATAACCATGGCAAAAATAGCTTATAATTTACTAAAACGCATTTCCCTCTTCGGAAAATATTTATTGAATACCTGTCATCCCTCTTATTATTTCGAATTTCATACCGCATAAGCACAACCTCAGGGTTTTACCAAAAATCATGTCATATTTCCCTCCACTGTCAAAAAAAAAAAAAAAAAAAAGAGAGAGCACACCTATTGTTATCCATTCTGTGAACCATTTCGGTTTTTGCCTTTTTTTGTGACGCCAATGGCAGAACACAAAGGAAAACGCTGGCATATAGGGAACATTAGAATCCTTCTTGAGTTGATTGTGTGATACCCTATGTGATGAGTAGAAAACTTGATATGGCCACAGACCTAGAAGAACTGTACAAAACTTTTAAGTTGCCAGATGCACATGGCGATTTTTGAGGTGCGGCGGAACAATTTCGGATGTGGTAGTCGAACATCGCAAAAATAAGGCAATATTGTGAGGAAATTTGATTAATTTCTTAAGAGTTCCTATCTATGTATTGATGATCAGTGGCAACACTGCCAAAATGCCATCAGAGAGGTCGCTTCTGATGTGCTGGTTTTCCCTCCACCACCACAGTAAAATACCTGGTTTGATGACGAATGCCGACAAACATATGGAGCTAAACAGGAGGCGTACATACCGTACATATACCACATTGCCTGGGATGTTTTGGTGATCATACCACCAGCGTACCATCCTATGCTGTGGTTGCCGTGGCTCAGTGGTTAGTGCGTTGGACTGCTGACCGGGTTGCATGGGTTCAAGCCCCAGCCAAAAACACCGAACATTTTTCGCGGCACCACCTCTTGTCGTGGAATGACAAGCCCCCGGAAGTATAATCTGTCATGAAGGAGCTTCTCAATTCGAGTCGGCAATAAATTCTTTCCATTCATGCGAAATATGTAACACGCACAACATGAATGGTTGCGAGAAGCTAGGCCTTGGTTGATCCCAAGCTGTCGCGTTTGTGCCATCCTATGCGTTCCGGTATGATGGCACTGAACGGATCTTTAGATATCTGATGTTTACTTCCGTAGATATCAACAGAATAAATAAATATCAGATATCAGATTTTCAGGTCACAGCATTGAGTTCAAAGCTGAGGTCCAAGCGAACACAAATACGGCCAAGAAGATTAGGTAAGGTTAGGTAGATAGATCGGCGAGGGGAGGGCAGCCCTCTGCGCCACACTCGGGTCAGTAGAGACTCATTGTGATGCCCATTTTGTGGGGGGAGGTACCCCTTGCTCGTGGAGCTATACCGAAACCACTCTCCTATTGTCCCCGGGTTTCGAACCATTTTGAAGCCTCAATGAACCTCCAGATATCCCTAACAGGTACGTCTCTGAGTTCTTCGGTATTTTGGAAAAGTGCCTTCCAAAGGATTTATGTCTGAGGTGACAAAGACCTGGGCAGTGGCAAAGAAAGTGATAATTAGAATGATGATAATAGCATAAAGCATTTTCATTGACAGCCGGTTTCTGGAGATATACCTCTAAGTCGAGTTTTGCTGGATTCTTGAGCACAAAGATGTAGGGCTGGTGAACTGGCATAAAGATGTTGTAAGGGCTGTAGAGCTCAGGAAATAAACGAGATACAATACAACCTACTTCTGTTCATACTGCTTAAGCTCCGACCATTGAGGATTCAAATTTCTCAGAAATTACTTCTGTTAGAACTTAAACCGAATAAGGTCGGTTATGACCTTTTGTGAGGTCCTTCACTTTTCAAAGCCCAAGAAATAAGAATCGAGAAGGGTAAAATCCACTGTTCATGACTTGAAACACATTATCACAACTTCAGCATGGTGTCCAACCTGAAGTACACACCACCTAACATTCGTCAATAAGGCACCTACTTCAGAATTAATGATTACAGTAGAGCACTCATAACCGAAAGCTGGCTTCACCTCAAATTGCCAGACACCCAAGCACGTTTTACATTTTGTCAGTTTAAAACGCAAAATCATCTTTAAACACTAAACCTTTTCCAATTCGTGTAAAATTCTAGTACCACCGCCGAAGTAAACAACCCAAAATGTAAACTCAGCAATTCATGACATTTAAGCATTCTCTCCGTCTTAAAATCTGCCACAAATCCAGTTTACCCTATAAAGTAAAATGGGAAAAAAACAGCAAAGGTATGCCTAACAAATATAAGTGCCTATTTTGACTATACTAAACGGTTTAGCATCGAAAAGGATAACAATTTGATTTCCGCATTTCACAGTTCCTATTGATGATTTATTCCATTTACAAAGGATTCTCCTTATACCCATCATTCGGTCCCCGAACAAAACACACATCCCACATTCAAGGCATTCGCGCCGGAGGCAG
Organism: Matsumyia berberina; assembly: GCA_917880715.2. Taxonomy (NCBI): domain Eukaryota; kingdom Metazoa; phylum Arthropoda; class Insecta; order Diptera; family Syrphidae; genus Matsumyia; species Matsumyia berberina. The sequence goes on along the minus strand of OU862871.1, from coordinate 129,276,558 downwards.
ACCTTTCTTTCTTTTTCTCGAATTTTTCTTTCTCCCCTTTCCTATTAACTTGATCTTAAGTCAACACAATGCCTGCATAAGCCATTCCAGGAAAGGCAGAGAAAAAAAAATCGAAAAACCAAATTGAAAAGAATGAAAATTCTATTCGCATGATTTCATATTCAAATTGATGTGCACAGACACAGAGTGTGTGTATATTTTCCACACACTCCCTGAACAACATGAGTGTATGAAAAAAAGAAGGATAATAAGGAATCGGACGCAGTAGCAGATCTAGAAGTCTGCCTCCCCATGCATTGGAGTAGGGAAGAGATCATTATGCTGTCCTTAAGGAGCACTGCTTCAATTTGAGTCGATGTACGACCTTCTTTAGCCCTTAGTGTGGCGTACAGGTGAACACAAAAGGATGTGCCTAGAGATATCCTTTTTTTTTTTCTTCTTCTTGAATATGTACATATTTCATTTATTAAATTTGTTTTTTTAGGCATATGTAAACTACCTTAGTTATGGTATCCCTGGTGTTGTTTGTCGGAAGAGCAAGATAAATGGAATGAAAAAATAAAGTACAGAGAAGAGAGTAAGGATATTTTTTCGTTAACAGGATGTTTTGTAAAAAAAAAAACCGAAGCAGAGGAATATGCAGAGTTGGAGTTGAGATGATGTCTCGAAAAGCAAAGACTAACGATGGGTAGTAAGAATTCTTTCGACTAATTGAACAGGCATTTTCTAGTCATTCAACTCCAATCTGTTATATTTAAGGTTTTTCTCGTAGTTTCCTTAAAAGTCATATTACAATTTCTGTACTTGTGAGTTATCTTTGTAAAATATATATAACTTCAGTAGAAAGGTATAATTAAAATATCAAATCTCTGTGTAAACTGTGCGGTAACAACCCTGTAATATCTAGAAGAAAATAAAATTATCTATCTATCTAAAAGTCAATACTCAATGCTTCTTAAAAATTAAGGACATCAATGGGTATCATCATGACTCAGCTTTTATAATTTTTACTTTAGAATTTCACTTGAGGTTAGGTTAGGTTAGAAAGGCTGTCAACATAGCCAACGCCCTTAAACCAGTAGTAGGTCCATTGTGATGACTCAGGATCTAGGAGGAATTCTCCTTCCTAATCGTGGAACCAGTGGGAGCTTATAATAACACGAACTAAGTTTTCGACATCTTGTTGTGCTAGGTCGCCAAGACTCAAAGAAGAAGGCATCGAAATGGTTGCGTCTTTTGCGAGAGAGCTCGGGACAGGTGCAGAGGAGATGGACGATTGTCTCCTCGTCTTCCCCGTCGCTGCAACTTCTGCAGAAATCATTTACAGGAACGCCCAGGCTAGTGGCATGTCTGCCTTTGAGGTAGTGTCCTTTGTAATGTAGCTCCGAGATGCCGTAAACTTAGCGAAAGCCTTGCAGTTCCCTGGAATGTTGAATTGCTCTGCCATCTCTACAAGAGACGAGCGGCAATCTTGAACTATTTTTGGTGTTTTTGGAGACTGATTTCAGTGACTTAATGGCGGCCTTACTGTTTGTGAAAGTGCTAATGTCCCGAGTAGATATTACATTCCACCTGAGCCAAGACAGGGCTTCTTTTATTGCCATGATCTCTGCCTGGAAAACGCTACAATGCTCTGGAGGGCGAAAGGAGATCTCGAGGTTTAGACCATCGGAGAAAACACCTCCTCCCACATCATCTTTGGTTTTAGAACCGTCTGTGTAGATCTCCAAAATTTCTTTCGTAGGTGATTTTGGCTTCTCCCAGAAATCTCTTGGGGAAATAGCAACATTGAAGTTTTTCTGAAAAGAATACTGTGTTCGGTGTTTTCGGAAATGTTAGTGTGTTGGTTTAGAATTAAGGCATGGCCAGTTGGTCTACTGGTACACTGTAAGATGTCTATGTATACCATCTATAATGTGCCGCCGTGGCTCAATGCGTTGGACTACTGTGCGAGAAGCGTGAGTTTTAAACCTCAGCCATGTACACCGAAAATTTTTCACGGCACCGACTCTTATCGGCGAATGACCCTCCAAGAGTACCATTTGTCCTGAAAAAACTTCTCAATTCGCCGTTTGGAGTCGGCAATAAATTGTAGGGCTTTTCCATTCGTGCGAAAAACATGAATGGTCGCGAGAAGCTAGGCCTTGGCTGGAGCTGTCGCGCCAGCTGTTTATTTATTTTTTATCAACGATAGGAACATAACGAACGAGGTCATTGGGCGCAAAGGCGATCTGGCAAGACAGCTCAGATACATTTTCGGTTGACACTGTCGAATGCCTTTACAAGAAATGAATGAAATGTGATCGACAAAGCCAAAGCGCTTTATTTGCTCAAAAACTTCAGTCATTACCTCGGCTATCGCAGGCGTCCCGCAAATACCTCTCTACCTTTCGCACTGCATAAGATTGCCTTTCTCACGGAACTTAACGATCATTCCCTTCTTCCATTCATTGGAAAAAGACTCGACATCAAACACTTCTTCTTTGTCGGTTGACAGTATGTGAAACTTGCACTTCTCTGATTAAAGTGGTTGAAGATATTCCTGGCGTTGCTTTTAATAATTCCGCAGGTATGTATACCGTCAAGTTCTGTCACTTTGCCGGCTCAACCTAATTTGGGTGCAAGTCAATGTCGAATAAATGTTTCAAAATCGCAGCAAAATGCTCCTCTCATCGCGTGAGCTGTTCCTCATCTGAAATTAGGAGATATCTGTCTGACGGATTTGACTTTGCATATCGCTTCCTTTTCCCTTATAAATATGCACTACTCCTCTCTGTATGTCATCCCCTCTGTAACGTAAGAAGTCTTCGCTTTGAACATCGTCCCACTAAAACACTGTTTCATCTGATATTCGTTGTTCTTCTGATGACTTTTCATCTGTTTAAGAGGAAATGAATAATTTTTCTTGGCTTCCAAAGCAATTTAAAAAAAATTGCCATGAAAGAGCTCGGTGTACGAGACACTTTACAGTACGGGATTTTGTTTCAATAGAGGATACTGGATCTTCTTTTTTTACCAAAGAGTCGTTTTTAAATTTGATTACAATCGTGAAAGGATCTGGGTGGGATATCCCCACTCAACATTTACAAATCACTCAGTCGAATAAATCGCAATAAATGTCATTGCGTTTTTGAAAATTAATCGGAACTTGCAATTGATGACCAAAAACGCTTCATTATCTTTTGGTGGTCCACCTACATATCAATAGGACACTCTCCGATTCAAAAAATACATCGATTAATTGTCAAAGTACCAGTAACAGTCAAAGGACAATTAAATTGTCTGTGTAAAGTTGTGACAACATTTGTGAGTACCTACCCACTGTCATTCACCGACTTAACGAGATTAAAAAAAAATGATTTTCATTTTTAGTCCTTTTTTTTGTAAATTCGAAAATCCTGTGCACGAAATCCTCTTTAGTTGCACCGTGAATGGTCGGACTAAATTGTCAGTAAGTGGGTTACTGATGGATATAAAAATAAATGCGAAATGGCATTGTGCATGATTAACCTACAAAAAAACAAGGATGTGCATATTGTTTTTTTTTTATTTCAATTTGTTAAGAACGGATTGAGGTCAAGCTGCATACATACAATAGGTCTACTGCTGAGAGCAAGGGAGTCGGAGGGACTACGCAGAGGATGAGGACATTATTTTTGATGGCGTGCTCAAGTATAGAGAGGCCTCAACCAAGTCGGCGTATGTAACTGAGGACAGCTGTTTAGAGATTGTGCTGGATGGAGAATGTTTTTGTTTGACCTCCATTCCTGAACTGTAGCCTTATGGAGTGAGATCATATTGTTTTACTGTGGCGTCGAAGGTTTGCAATATGATCTCACTCCAGGTGCTGCAGAATCATTTGATAATCCACTGAGAAAGCAAGTAGCCTGTCGTTTCAAGCGATTAATTTATCGCGATACATAGGTGATCTCAACTACTCGGAACGCCAGGTTGTACCTAAGGCTTTGCCCAACCCCCTAACCAGTTCCAAAATAGTTCGAGAATATAAGAACACTTTGAATTTAGTAGTTAGGCTGAACTTTTCAACTCCTGTCGGGATCCCAAGTCAAACTGGGATCCCTGGAAATGAGATAGTAGCACAATGTTGCGTCTCAGTGTTTCAGTGAAGTCTTCCCTAAACAGTCAAAAAAAAGCTTAATATTCTGTTACCATCACAAAGAAGTCCTGAAAACATGTCATTGACTTTGAATCTGGATTAAGTCAACAGAGATTTTCCACGCACTGTATAAAAATATGTCCCAACTTTGGTTTTTCGCCTAACAGTATGCAATTTTTATCGATTGCTCCAAGAACTGTCAGTCGCTGTTTCCACTAGTCCTAAAACTATGCTACAAAATGTTTTCGATAAACAGTCATTGTGAATTGTTCTTAAAATCGAACATTCTGTTTCACTGCCTAACCCTTCCTGCTAAATTGCATCAAACAAGAGTTAAAGTTCTGTTCCAGAGACTGGCGTCAACTGTTTCACAGGATCACCCAACCATCTTGCCGTGAAACGACCATTTCCATTTATTGACAACTAAAATCGCCATCAGACACACAATTAGATTCGCCATTCAATATGGCAGCCCACAATAACAGACGTCGCGACCATTAATTACAGCGAATCCCTTTCGAATTATCAAACACCGCACCACTCTCCGTGTCGCTCGGCATTTCCCCCATAAATATCGAAAATATTGCCATTTCATGTTTTCATTTCCATTTTTACGATATTTACGAGTTTCCATCATAACGTAGCGCCAATACCACCCACTAACCGCCACCGCGCCCGACCAAAACAAATCAAAGGAAACGACACAACGAAACACCCGACCGAGCAAAGGGACGAACCAGAATAAGAAATTCAGCGCAAAACAGCCGTTTCCCGATTTGTGTTGTGCGAAATTACAGAGAAAAACGAAATGGCTGCCTTCCGGCGACTTTAAGTACTGCTCCGCTTGACGTTTTATAACTTTTTATTTAGATGAATGGCCTTTTACTTCTCCGATCCTCCGCACTGGGTCTCCCGCCAGTCGCTTATGGAAACACATGTTGTTCGCTTAAGGAACAGCATGTCCTCCCACTGGCCGCGCGGGGTGGGGGGAGAGGCAATTCTGAAAGGATGAATGGAGCGAAATGAATGGCGCAGCGAGTAAGATCGTAGCCGCGGCGCTTTCGGAAGGGAAATCAATTTAAAAGCCACTCAAGTAAATGGAAAGATTTTTGTGTGTCTGTTCTGAGAGGAACGCACACACCCATCAGTCGTTTGTCCACTGACTAAGGGCAAAAAGAAAATCCGAGACGAGTTCTAATGGCAGGCGGATGTTTTAATAACATTTTTTATGGTCTCCGTCGTTGAGAATATGAATTTTAAATTTCTTCATAATCGAAGAGACAAGGACTTGGGGCAGATCAGCAGCAAACAAATAACAAGGACACTTCGATGGGCAATAAAATGATTTCGAGTTTTGAATTTCATCTCGCTGGCCGTGTGTGTATGTGGGTGTACCTTTCTTTGCAGAGTCTTGGGCGAAAAGACATAACTGGGTGCTGGGCAAACACTTTCCACTGGAGGCATAAACATGATGAGATGTAGTATTTGGAATTGCGGCACACTGGATTTGTTGGCAATGCGGGAGTGAGGTTTATTGATTTTGCGGTACTGGATTTGAGACATCAAATAGATTAAGAGATCTAGACAGAGATGGAGGAGAGTCACATCACATTCCACTTAGATGCTTTGTGGAAGATGCGGTACAGCAGTAAAGAGATGTAGGAATTGGGTTTGGAAGATGACAGCTGAGGCGACTTTCCATCCAACTTTTAGTTTAGGGAGTCTAACATGAGTTCGGTAATTGATGGAATGCGTTTCGGATAGATAGCACCGTTGAAGGAGGAGGGACAGGAGACTAAATCAGGTGCAGCGAAAAAGGCAAATCGCAAAGATCTCTAGGTTTCTGTCGTGAAGGCGGTAGCAGGAATTCCGGACTCATAGATGGAAGTAATAAATGTCCGGTATTTCCAAAAGGCATTCGAATCGTTTAGAAAAATGTGAAGGAAGCACGACCTTAGGCACTGACTGCTTTAAGGTGGACACTGAATTGCAAGGTTAGGGTAGGTAAGGTGGCTGTCATGTGAGAGCACACAATCAGACTTAACTTGAGTCCATAGACGAGACCATTAAAAGCGGCTTCTGCTTGGGACCCAGCTTCACCTTGCTCTGTAATGCCGCCTGAATAATTAAAGAAATAATCTGCATTCTTCGTTTAGAACCAGGAAAAAGGAAAAAAAAAAAACACAATCACCTATCATTTTAGAATGATATTCAGTGAATGAGACAAGCAAAAAGGCTCATCCGCCGCATAAATAAAAAATACTTCCTTTCCGAACACAAGATGGGAATTGCCCAGGAAACCGGCTGTCGACGTTGTCAAGGTGAAGACGAAGACGAAACAGCGGAACATACATTCATATGTAAACCATGTGAGCGTGTGGCTCTTTGTTATATTAGAAGTTGAATTATCCTCAAGGACATCTCTCTTCCCCCAACGGGTATCACAATGAGTCTGAATTGACCTGAGTGTGGCGATATGGTTTCTTTCTTTCGCCTTCCCACTTATCTAACCTAAAGGACACAATAATTCCTGAAGACATCAGAAATGCTGCGACGCGCTATATTCTCAACTTCACAAGAATCTTACAAGCCGCAGGGCCACCAGCTTCTAAAGAATATTAAAATAAAAAGACATGTGTATGTTGCGGCTTGGTCCTTTAAGCATTCCTGATCCAGTCCGCAGTTTCTTCTGGATTGCAGTAATATCTGCCTTACCTATACATACACCGAAAGAACTGATTTAAGTTTTTGAATTGGACTGGGGGTGTAAAGCGTTAGCACATTCAATGTAGATCTTGTCTGTTGATGTTGTGGGTAGAGCTACCAGATAGAACATAAGAAAAATCGGGACTTCAGAACTCAAAAATCGGGAAAAATCGGGATATACAAAAGTAATCATAATCCTGATCGGAGATCGCTAAACCTAAAATACGGTGGCGTATGTGGAACATTTTAACCGGATTTTGAGGTGACCTCAGCTCTGACTTCACTCGCTAATACAAATTTTGAAACTTCAAACACGGCACTTTCCCTTGGATCCTTTCAGTTAGAAGAAAAAGCGTCCCTTTGCGTCGAAGTATTCCCCCAGGGATCTCTGAATCTATAATACTGTGGCGTATGTGGAACATTTTAAACGATTTTTGGGGTGATGTCAGATCTGTTTTCACTCGCTAATGCAAATTTGCAAGGATGAATAAGGGAACTTCGTTATAGAATAGTAGTCGATGCTGAGGATATGGAAGAACTACTTCTGCTGACTGTTTAACGGCGACGATGAATAAAATCCCACTGTCAGGCAGAATGAACCATTCAACCTAGACGACGAAGACCAACAATCCCGTCTACCCGTCCAGGTCGGGTGAAGATAACCATATCTAAGCTTAAGTTCAACAAAGCTTCTGGTGCTGATGGCCTACCTGAGCAGCAGGCGTTTATTGCTAAGGAGCATGCACCAACTCATCTGTAAAATAAGGTCGGAAGAAAGTATGCCTGATGAATGGAATCTCAGCATTGTTTGACCCAGCCTCAAGAAAAGAGACCCTCTGAACTGCGCCAACTACAGAGGCATCAGTCTTCTCAACATCGCTTACAAAATTTTATCTGCCGTGTTGTTTGAGCACCTGAAGCCGTTCGTCAACAACCTGATCAGTCCATATTAGTGTGACTTCAGGCCAGGAAAGTCCGCCAAATGCAAATCTCGAGACTTTGAACATGGTGTTTTCCAATGCATCCTTTCAGTTGCGCTCCTTTGCGTCAAACTATACCTCATCGCCGATCGCTAATCCAAAATACTGTGGCGTATGTGGAACATTTTCGTTCATTCAGGCATTGAAATCCTAAACGAGCTGAGGTCCGAGAATGTCAAAATTGCTGTTGTAAGGCATTCGCTAGTCTGTCTCTTAGCACAGTCCGAAAATTATGAGATGAATTTTGTCGACAAATAAGATGAACAAAATATGCCTCGTCGGTTTACTGCATGTGTTCACCCAATTGCTCTTGTTAAGATTTCTAGATGCGAGCCGCACACTCTCTGATATTCTCACCACGTCACATCCACTAATTCAAAATTCATCGTCCTCCTTTACCCCGTCCTTAACGATCAATGTGGTATTTCCCTGATTAAAAATGAAAATATGTTTGTCCCTCCAATCCTACCTCAACCGCATCGGCAACACTATCTCTTACATTCAGACAGGAAAAGCCCTTCCTCGTGTATCCTTTCTTCTTTTTCTCTAAGCACTGTTTTTCTTTTCACTTAAATTCCAAAAAAGCGAAAATACAGCTCCTCGTTCGTTTTTTTTGTTCTCTTTTATTTGATTTGCACATCTTCACGCTACACTGCTGTAGTGTGGTGTGTATCCACTTTCCTTCGGATTGTTGTTTCTATTCCTGTTCGCTCTCCTTCGGCCCCCGCATGATTGAGAAGAGAAATCGAAAAATCCAGGCGAAACTTTATCTCGATGAGGTATTGAAAAACTGAAACTTGACAATAAAAGGAGAAGAAAACTTACAGGCAAGCGATAACAATGGGGTGAAACAGGATTTCCGCTTACAGCCCGACAAGGAGTGCAAAAGACGAGAACTCTCTACCTAGTATATATGCATCTATACAGTCTTGTGCGAGGAACGTTATGAAATTCCAAGCTTGCAGAAACAAAATTAAAGATGTTCTGCAATGCAACAAGGACTACTTAGGGCTCGAGGGGGTGGGGGAAGATTTTATTCAGGGTAATAGTGGATGATTTCTGTCGGAGGGTGGACTGTCAAAGAGGGGTTAAACGACTTTGGAGACACAACACTTTGGAAGTACTTTTCGGCAAATTCACCGCAACATGCCATTGCAGCAGCATCGCTTTGTCGGTGGGGGTGGTGGGTGTACACTGCTGTTGGGTGAAATATCCCCTTCAGGGTGGTTGGGGGCGCCCGCCTTCGTGGAAGGTTGCACTGTCATTGTGCTGTGAAAGAGGTTGGTAGCGGGGAGATCCCTTAATTTTAATAACCAATAAATTCGTTTAATAACCCAAATAAATTTCGCAATTTTAATTGTTTGTAATAAGGACAAAATGGAAGTTTTGGCGACGAAACGATGCGAAACTTTTATGAGGCTTGCGACTTTTGCTTGTTTTGCGCTGTGTGGTGGGACGGAGGTGAGTGTTTTTGCTGGTTCGTGCTCTGCGATTGGGAACAATGTATTCATTATTTTATGACTGGCTTGGGGGTAGTCAACGGACTAATGGAATTTTCGTGGTGTAGGTCATGAGAATTGCAGCAATTAGGCTAGGATCATTGTTTTATTGGGTTTTTATTGAAATAAACTGGTGTGCATTGGCGGAGGTCGTAGGCCCAGGTCATTGGTTGGATGATCATTTATTTGTCTAGAAAGTTTTTCATGTGAGTCAATGCACCAACATAAGAGGAATTATTCAATTAGAATGAGAGATCTGCTGTGTACATTGGGTTGAGATAAATAAGTCAAATTTTAGATCGTCTTCGATTAACCTTTCGTTACCTCTTGACAGTAAATTTTGTTGGATTGGTGCTTTTCTTTGAATAAGTTCAAAAAATCTCCCAGAGAGCGATGAGCAAGAAAAATGCAGGTTCAAATGAATTTTGGTTCCAATTTCGATGCAAATTTTCGGGAAGTTAATTGTAACTCTTACAAGAGAAAAGCCTAAAAAGTATAATCTTCTAAGGCAACTGTTAGCCCGGCCTACTGGCATGCAGGATTCATAAACTTGAATAGCAAATGCCAGGAATAGCCTACGTACTAACCACACTCTACACATACGTCAACCATTCGCCCGACGATGCTGGTGAGCAATTTATGCTCTTCCTTCTCTGCTTGCTTTCGATTGGGGTTTCGTGTTTGCTGTCCCTTGTTCCACAGCAGATGTTGCCTGGGCTAAGTTTGGTTGCTGCTCTATTTCAGCTGCTGCAACATGTTTCACACCCGCAACCCTTATAATACTTGATTGTTTCATATAATCTTTTATCCATACTCTCGAGAGTTTGCGTGCCTCCAATTTTACCCGGTATACATACATACATGTCCATATGTCCATCTTCCCTTCGAAGACTGGTTCCATATCTGCTTTCATGCTTTTTTTTTCTAGCGAATGTATAACAACAGCTACTTCGACACATTCGGAGCTCAGGTCATTTAGGATGTTCATAGCTGAATGAATAAAAATGTTCCACATACGCCACAGTATTTTAGGTTTAGCGATTCCCGATGAAGTAAACTTAGACGAAAGCAGCGCATTTTCATGCAAAGGCATCCATTGGAAAAGTTTCACAAATGCATAAGTGAGTGAAGTCAGAACTGACATTACCTCAAAAATAGGTTAAAATGTTTCACATACGCCATACTATTCTAGGTTTAGCGATATCCGATGATATATACTTAGACGAAGAGGGGCATTTTTTTTTCATGACTAGCTGATACCCTCAACTACGTCCGCGAGGGAGACATCAAATTATAACCATTATCTTTCTCCGGGTTTCAAGATATTGATATTGATATTGATTGATAAGTAGAGGCTTTCAATTCCTTATATTAATTCTTCAAGACCTCTCAACAATATTCCTGGTTTTCCTTTCTGGCTGGAGGATGACCATGCTGTCAGGTAAGCTGTCACTCCACATACAACTGGCTATGGGAGAAACAGTCACTCATTAAATCCACACCAACCACTTTCAAACTCTGTCATAGCATAGCAAATCTTAACGGGAAATTGCAGACGTTTAAACTCAAAGTGGTGGTCTGATTTGATCATGTCTGTTAAAATCTTGGCCTCTACTGGGTGATTTACCAAAAGTATAATAATTTTGACAGCGAGGATAATGGTGGTGATTGCGGCTTGCAAGATACTGCAGTCGTGGTTAAGTTTCAAGGGCTTTACAATTAACCTCGGCTGTCGTATCAACTATTAAACACCAGGTTACCTAGAAAGGCAGTTTTATTGTCTTTATAACTAGTCAGTACCTTTAATTATTTTTATTAGGAATTCTGACAGTAGATCTTCCTTCAAATGCCAGGTTCGTGGTCATATGATCAGAACTACGGAGACCTAACTGTAAGAAGCTCGTTCTACGATCCTTTTACCGCCAGCTTAAAACTAGTTTAAACCATCATGCTACTGCTGTGGGTCGTATTCTCCAATGGCACCGTAAATGGAGTTCTATTATTACTTCTCAGGTACCTTTCTCCACACCAGCAAACCAGATGTAAGGTTGGATCTTACAAAAGTAGCTGTCTTAACACCCGCTTTTCGTGTGAGTAGAAGGCTGCACTCATTCTTATTTAGTGCAATCAATTTTCTCCTTGCCCTTCAGCCACATTCAGTGAGTGTTGGGTTCGGCTCCGATCACGTCACTCCTGACGTTATTGAACGCTTCTCTAATGTTAGAAATGGAACGATGTTTTTACCGTCGATACCACTCCATGAAGAGCCAAATATTCTGATCTACCTTTCACATATGTATCTCGGCAACCTTTAGTCCTTTAAAGTCGTGTACCTACGGCATGGTAAGTTGAGGTGAAAAGCACAACTAAAATCAAAGATGGAAGTCGGATTGATTATTTACTCTGCCCAACATTTTTGAGACAGTTAGTGCGGTGGGAAACCACGTAAAGGTCAAAGGTTTCGGTTCTTCTGGTATGGACAACGTAATGAGGCGACAGTATTTGACTTGGATCGCGAAAGTAATGTAGAGAGATTTATGACGTATGGATTAGAAAACTCTTTTGACACCTGTTCAAACCCAAGATTCTGATTCTTGGGGTCGCGTGCATCTAAAAATTTTCATATCATCAGATGAGATCGACGGATCAGCGTCACTTCTTGACATCATTCCTGGTAAGGCTGTTGTGGTGGCCTTCGACATTGACCCACAACATAAATTGCGGTTGGAAAGGAAGTACTTTCAGTTTAAAGAGGATAAGTTGGTGAGATATTTCGTTATAGCAACGGCATCGTAGACTTTTAGATAAGAATTTAGTTAGGAACATTTAACTTTCTTCCCAAAAATTTCATAAAGGAACTCAACTTACCTTTGTTTACTTGATGATTGTAATCTATATTCTTCCTTTCTTTTGACACAGCTTCGATCTGTACTTTTCGACCCTTATCGTTGCTCGAGATTATAGCCCCCACCAAATTATTATCTTAGCTGCGCAAAATGCAGAGGTCCCTGATTCGTAATAATTACAACTACTTAGCAATCAATTACACACTTTTATTGTGTACTGTAAGCCTACGCCGCTTTTAGAGATTCCCAGCCAAAAAAGCTTAACAATAGCAATTCCTCCGCAATCCTCCTAATTGAAGCATATTCTCTTCAATACAATTCCCTGTTTATTGCTTTAGGAGCACCATTGTCAATACCACCCATATCCCAATTAATTAGCTTCTCCCTCGTAGTCGTGTGTCCTTTCAAATTTCAACAGCAACAGCTTAAACCGTCCCCCTCCTTCCCAAAAACACACACCAATAAAACATGCCCAAGGACTACCAGTATTTATTTGCCAATTTTCGATTACCCATCCGCCTACATGTCCGGCATCATTTTGTTGATTTAACATCAACAAAACTCTACTCCACCACACTGAGACACACAATGCCACACAAAAAAAAAAAAAAACCAAACAAAAGCAGCACCAAAGCAACCGGACAATCCTATTTCAATAAATTTCCGCAAAGAAATAACATTTTAAGCAAATTCTAAACTTAAACTGCTTCCAACAACATCCTGACGGCAGTTTAACAAACAATAAACCATAAAAAGGACGAGAATTTCATTATGATTTGACATCAGCATTTATTGCCATAGCTCCTGAGTACTTTTCCTCACAGAGAAAAAAAAGAAAGAGACGGAGAAGAAGAAGCGGAACAAAAGGCGGGAAATAAACACGAAATCCCTCGTGCTCCCACAATAAGCATCTTGCACTTAATTTTTATAAGGATCCTTCAGATGGAGATGGGCCAAAACGACCCTCGAAAGAAATAAAACTCGCCCGCGTAAAACCCCACCATATCTCATCTCTCATGATCCTTGTCGTCGTTAAATCAGCTAAAGAAAGTGGTTCCGGCAGCTCTGGAGCTGTGAGCGGTGCAAAATGACCACCGTCCCACCCCTGGATCCTGTCAGTTTCCTGACCATAAACTGTTATTTTTTTATATTTGTTCCGCATGCTTCAAGGTCCATCGTTCTGCATTATCCTTAAGGCCATCATCACTCGCAGCGCACTACCACCAGTACCACGAGCATCAGAATGTCCATTTATCATGTTGACATTTTAATTTATTAAAAACAATGGCACGAGTGGATGAGGAGAGCGAGAAGGAGAAGGAGAAAAAAAAACGGAAATAATAACTCCGAAGGATAGATTATTTTGTTGTTTCCACTCTCCCCCGTCCTGTTGCCTGCTGCAGAGAAATATCTCCTATTTTGCCGCGATGAGGATTTCTTCATCTAGTTCTTATCGGCGAACTATGGGGAGTCCTTTCTTTTTCGAGCGAGTAATTCTGTGACATGGGTACACGCGACGACGACGCGGTATCCTATATTTTTGCACATTACAATTAAAATGTCCTGACGAGAGCGGGCTCCCTGTTCAAACCCGGCCATGCGACTATCACTCAGAGTGCACAAAAGGAAGAAAGTATTTTTTTTCCGTTTATTTATTTTTTTTTTTAAATTTCCAATGGAATTCTTATAACAAATCCCATCCGAGGGATATCCGTATCCTTTTGTTGGGAGGGTAATAAATTTTATTTCGATTGACAATTCGATTTTGTGAACACAGCTCAATGGCGCTGCTGATGATGGCGATGCTTTTGGGGGCACACACACACACATACACTAATGCACAGAAGAAGAGCCAATAATGTGTTGTCGAGTGGAAACTAACTTAACTAACTTTTTGGTTGCCATGCATATAGCATATGGGGAATGTTACAATGGGAAGGGCGTGCGGCTTTCCAGAAGGCGGACCAGGCAATACATGAGATCAGAATATCGGATGAAAATGGAGTGAAATGAACGGGAAAAGTAAACAATTGAACATGAAAGTTGTTTTGCCAAATGGAAATTAGAGGGACGTGGCATGTGGAGGTAATGGTTGACTGCTGATTTATGTAACTGGAAAATGATTTAATCAGGAGTTCCACAGGGCACTCTTATGTGGCCTAGTCTTTTATGGTTTTTTGCACTAATAGTGGCGACATCGGGTCTCTCGGCCCATAAATATTCACTGCGACTTCATTTGACGAAGGACATGGCTAAATCTATAAGTAGTTTTTTGGCATTTAAGTTCTCGGTGAAATGGCGTACCTTCGTTTAACATTTGCCATAATCTAGAAGTGACTTAGAAAAAATATCACAGCAGCGGCCGTGAAGGCGTTCATCTGTATAGACTTCGGTGTGGATTCTTTGGTTGGACTGGAGAATGATTGATCGTTTAACAGCTGATCGTCATTTAACATGGGATATACCAGTAGCATAACCACCGAATCTGTAACCTGTGTAATCCTTACACATGTAGGATGAAATTGGTAGTACGAGCGGTCTATTAGTTCTACAGTCGGTTAGAGGTCCTCGCTTCGGACAAGGATTAATCACTTGTTGACGAATTTTGGTTATTTTGTACGGGCTAAGACTGGTTCCTGAAATGTCAAGACGATCTTTGACTGACTTCACCTTAATCAAGAATTGAGCAATTTGGAGCAATTAAGGTTGTGGGTCTAAGCGAAGTGAAGTAATAAGATGGGAAGAGTACTAGTCCCCAAGGGATTATTTCCTCGCAGCCGCACGGGGATACGATATTGACTGCCAATTCGGCAGACTTAACCAGACTAGATTACGACGATCAACTATTATATAGCATAGCACTACGCCCCAACGGAGCTCCCGAGTTATGACGAGCAGGAGACCTTCTACGACTACGACCGTCCTTAACACAATACGATATGGAAAAAGTACGACCTCACTTTCATGCTCACATGCCAATACCCCCACAGCAGCCATGGAAACAATCCTGAATATACTACCAATGTGGCTAGAGGAGAGAGTAGGGTACTGTCATCCCTTCCGAGGGATTGTGGTGTATACGCGGGGTTCTACTGCCGAACGCCATTTCTCAATCTTGCTATCCGTCTGGAACAGTTCGTGACTGTGTTCCAGGCAGAACTTTTCGCGATACTCAGGGACACCGAACTCCTATTTAATAAGGTAACACTCGGTGACAGTATTTATATCTGCTCAAACAGTCAAGCTGCCATAATGACACATGCAAGCCCAAAAATCAACTCCAAGTTGGTAGAGGAATGCAAAGAAAAACTCAATACCCTGGTAACATCTGCCTAGGTCAGCCCGCTCTGGGTACCGGGCCTCCGCAACATACCTGGAAACGACGCTGTGAATGAACTGGCTAGAAAGGTGGCAAACAACGGGGACATCACCACGCTCTACAACCGTGGAAGCTGGCTCTAAAGGTAATTAACACCACTTTTAGGGACTCGTTTGCTAAACGCCACGAGACTTCCGGGAAAGACTTGCAAACTTGCGAAGCAGCCAAATCAATTAAAAAATGCCCCTGCTGTCGTCTAACAACGAGAACGCTTAATCTTGGCAGGAGGGAACCAAGACTCGTGGTAGATCGGTGAAATAAACATGCCCACAGACTGGTACAAGTACAATCTAGTACTTGCCCGGGATGTGAAGGGGATAAGGAGAGCCTCGAACACTTCCTTTGCGATTGCCAAGCCACAGAGGCGCTAAGACAAAAAGGCGTGAGAACACATCTTCTGCGCGGGCTAAGTTTTCTTAGGCAATTTAGTTTTGAGAAAATCCTGGAGTTCACTGGATACCCTTTCCCAACAGATGCTACAGAGGGGAACACAACGGGCGCAAACGATGGTTTACGTGACGATGTTCTTCCCAACCTCACGCCTCTACACCATGGCTTCTGTTCATTTTTTAGATGCTCGCATCCTTCCAAGGGCACGAATGTTTCAAGTTAAAAGCCGATCGTCGTTGTCCTTATTTTGTGTGCCAAAGTAGTAGTAATATCATCCTTATTTGAGGATTGTGGTCGAAAAGTAATATAGGCAGTTACCCCCACGATACCATCCGCAACCTGGAAGGCTGGCTTGATTGTTAAAAAAAAACTTACGGACAGGTGGTCGGTAAAAAAAAAGATGTCAGTAACTCACATTGAATATTTAAGCGCTACCGTTGGCCATTCCAGACCTCATCTGCCACTACGTTATCACTTTCGAAGATGCTGATTAATTCGATGGTTTTAAGCTCCGAATGTGCCGAAGAAGTGCTGTTTCCGTTCCGAAGGTTTTGACGTCATTGCTATCGTGTTAATAGCGCTGCTTTCTTTGATGTCATGGTCGACAGTAACGTGCGTATTAACAGCTTCAACACTGGACATCGCCGGGTTGACGCCAGTCAGTGCCTACGTAGGATATGCTACTCTATGTCCATAGCAATTCATGTCTTTACATATGACAGGTTTGTATTTATATTCAAATCTCAAATATTCAAACCGAGTCGCATTGCCTCTCTATTTGAGAGCCAAAATAAAATTAAAGTAGCCACGTGACCCAGCAAACAAAAGCATCAGAGCGTGAAATTATATTCCAATGAACTTGAATGTCCTTGTTATGTTTGTGCTCTGTGTCCTTGAAAAATTAATTTTTGTTTTCTTCCACCAAACTGAGCTAAATGATTCGGAATTGTCTCTCCAATATCGATTGCAGTGAATCTATTTTCATACTTGCTTTCTTCTTAATAATTATTTATGAACGATGTAATGGATATTTTCGAAATCTTATTGACATTGTTCAGGGCATTTTAATCATCATTTGAGGATGTCTCTCAATACCAAAATTGGGTACCTATTCCACAAGGGAATCACTTGAGACCGATCCATTTTATTCTGTCAATTAAACGATGGGACTTCTTCCAAAGAAAAAAAAAGAAACAATGACGACATGAACATTTTGAAATTCATCAAAAATTTATTTGATTGTGGGTTTTAAAGTCAAGGAGAATGACAAAGATAATTGACACGTGGTGAATAAATTAAATACAAACCTTGAATGCGTCAACAGGCGGTGACTGTTTCTACTGGGACAAGTGACGTCGAAGTCCAGTTCCCAAAAACCTCAGTGACGTTGGCAAGAAAAGTACAGAATAAGCTCACAGCTACACCAAATTCAGTGCGTTTAAAGCTTCCCCACCAGCAACTAGTCATATTCCAATGAAATTCCCTTTAAATTTCATTGGAAAGATCCTCTTATCAAATCCCATGAAAGCATTGAACAAAGTAGGCGGTAGGATTCGCGCAAGAAGTTGCCTTTCTTCTCATTTGCTTGATAGATTGAATGATTGCTCCAGCCCGTCACACCCTTTCGATGGCAACATTTGCAAAAGAAAGAAAGGACGAGAAGGATGAATTGGAAAATTCATCATTTCACCCCATACGATATTAATAAACGAAACGAAAAAAAAAAACATAATCAAGCGAGGGTTGAGATTTAATGAAGACAAACAGTTGATGTAATTTGAATTTGATTACGGATAAGATGAAACGATGATAAATTTTCCCAACTGTTTTAATAGCGTTTTACATACATATTTTCCTTTCCTCTTTGCAGATTCGCAGAACGCGTCCTAGCATATATTAATTGAAGGACGACGAGTTAACTGGTGAGTTAATAGAATTTCTGTAATTACTGTGTAACATCTATAAATTGTGATCAATTAAATTAATATTTGCGAAGGATGTTTTTCCATGGTAATGCGTGGGTTGTGATTGATTATCGCTGGAATGGAATTTGATCAAAGGAGTGAGTTTATATCAGTTTTTTTCTTTGGAAAGAGAGTATATGGGATCCGTATCTGGGATAAAGAGATGGTGTAATAAGCAGGGCCTCTCTACAAAATTAAAAAAAAACAACAACTATTGTATGTAGCTTTTCCCAGAAGAAGCAACCGAAATTTTGCCACTCTATCTAATTAGCCAGGGAAGACATGTTCTGCCCAGGCTATTATTATTATTATTAGTGGGGAGCGGTTTGTCCACTCTAGCACTGCGGTCTCATAAAGAGGCCTATTGTGCTTTCCCAAGAGTTTAGAGCAGTTTGCCTACTCCAGAGGATGTCAGAAAGCTAATCAGCCTCTCTGGCTGGAGCGTGGCAAGCGCCGTTGGTGAAACGAGTTCACTGCCTAGGGTCCGTTTTCTCACATGGATAGGGGCGGGACATTCTGTAACGATGTGGAGAGAGCTTTCATCGCTCTCCAGGCACAGTCTGCAGGTAGGGTCCGGTGACAGGCCAAGCTTGTGAAGATGCCGTTTTAGACGGCAGTGGCCACTTAGGATGCCGGTTAGAATTCTAAGAAGGTTCCTGCTTAGCTTTAAAAGAAACTTGGCCCAGGCTATGCTTTCTTAGGACAAGCAGAACGTGTCTCGGATCTGCAAACCCCATCAGCTAACCTATAATCCGTTGCTTACACCCCCCTTCCTTACCCCACGTCTTCTCCAACGGATACGGTACAGAGGGCAACACAACCAACAACACAGCCAAACAGACCACAGTGACGTTCGTCGTGGTCATGAAACCACGAAGGACAAAAACGAACAAGGTTTTAAAGTTTAAAGCAGAATCGAGTTCAATGCCTCGTTGAAATTTACATGAAGCTCTCAATGCTATCGTCGGCTTACCGGAGTTTCGAGCCACTGCACCTGGCGCATATTCGCAACTCCTTAAGGGCCAATTGATTATAATTTTCAGCTGTCCAATAAGGTACTGACATTTTTTTTTGGAATGTAGCGGCCTCCAGCCTTATGTCAAGAGCTCACTCATATTCAAATTGGGCACCTACTCTACTCTTTGTCTCTCATCTAGACCCTGCGTTTTCATTATTTTGACTACAGTTTCGCTGATTGCGTTAAACTTTGCGGATACAGATTTTATGTGTCTATCTCTCTTGGACCGAGGAATCCCATTTTTGTAGGCATTAGATTAGATTGGCCAGTCTTAGTTGTGGCTGGATTGTGATTATATTACTACCCTCTTGGTTTTAAACTTTCCTGGTTTTCAGTATCATGGCAATTGAAGACCAATTGAGAAGCTGCAGCATGGCTTTCAATAAACGCGGTAGAGGGTCATGCTGTTGTACTGCACAAAGCTAGTCAGCCAGCAATAAAGGCTTTGAAGTCACCAGCAATTTGATCCAAGTCGGTTAAGCAATACTGCAGGTCTTTCAATGAAATCGGTGATGCGACGCGTCCCTTTGATGGGTTTTCAGGACGGAAATATATTCCGTGCAACTATAGAGCGAAGGAATTGCTGAAAAATGAGCAGAAGGGAACCTTTTCTGAAAAAAGGAATGAATGGCTTGTTTCTTTGAAGTGGACTAAGTTTCGCTTTGACACAAGCCAGAAGAATGGCAAATAGTGGTTGAGATACCATAATATCAACGATTTTCTTCTCTCGAGACAGATCTGTCTTAATCTGGATTTGAAAAGAATGGGCAGACTTCTGCCTATGAATACACAATGGCTAAGATCTATTGCAGGAGCCTTCACGGGACTTTATTTGATAGGTGCGTATACTTTAAGAATATGTGTTTGCGACCTATCTTTTATATTTATGTACATATAACATTCATGCTCAAGACAAGACAACAAGAAGAAGGAAAACTCGCCAAGAGTGCTTCTAGGAAAAACTCAGCTATGTAGTCAGGTTCGACATTCGAAAAATAATGATGAACTCCGTCTTCAGGCCTAAGTGGTTCTAAACATAGTTTGGAGCTGAAAAGCTCACAGACGAGTTATACTGAGTTGGTTACCTTCAAAATCTTCCCTAAATACAAGGGGAATCTAAACCCAAGATTCCTAGTCGATACATAGATAGGAGTGGCTTTAATCAGGCTGGCTGGAGACCCAATTAAGACTCTTGACAACTTGATTTGTTTGAAGAACATGAGTGGATTTGTTGATTTGTGGTCTTTATGTGCACCCTGAGAATTTAATATTTAGTACTTTCTTATTTTTTTTTTTATTTTGGGGGAACATATTCCTTATCTTTTCCTATTTACTCCACTCCTTGGTTCCCATCAAGCAGATGTTTAAAGAAACATCTTTTACCACCGGTACTTCATTACTTCATAGACTCAGAGTACTGGGCTTGAAATCAGCAGCTGATTCCTTAGCTTTCTCATAAAATCACAAAATTCGTCTGGGATTGCGACACTCTTTGACAACCTTGAGCTGGAAGATCGCAAAGACTCTGCTTGTTCTTCGCGGAACGTTCTTTTCGTTCAATCTCTGGGCTGAAAACACTTTCTTTGTTGTTCTGGTTTTGCCCTACAGAGCCAGCAAGCTTCCGTCTTTTTCCATAGCATATGCGCCATGGTGAGCTCGTTTTTTTTTCTCGAAGGTGGCTTACAGAAGTCTCTTTTCCTCCTTCATCGTGATGGCCGTATACATACATACATTCATATGTTGTCTCTGGCCCTCATCGGGCTCTTTAAGCGCTTCATGTGAATTTGCATATTTTCAGGGTTGAACTTGTGTCCTATTTAAGAGATATGGGCTCCTTTTAAGCCTACAATCAAGGCCACAGATTATTCATTCAAAAATTCGCACAAATCTTCATCTAGTTACATATCTCCTGACTAACGAAGACTTAATTAGACTAAGGAATGGACTCTTATTTAAATGTCTTTTGACCAGAGCCCCCAAGAAAGAGGTTCACAAAAGACGTAGAGTCGAATCCGACTAAGTCGAACCTTCTCTAACTCGAACTTCCCTCTATCTCTAATTTTTCTAAAAACTCGAACTAATTTCGATCTCCCGTGAAAGTTTGACTTAGGAGGAGAGGAATTCGACTGTATTTTGGTCAACCCTCGAACTCAATCTTCAAATGTTCACATTTCTGAGCTACTGGATGACAGCCTCCAATCAATGAGGAATTGATTAATTAATTGTCGTTCCGGGTCATACTATAAAATGAGATGATCTCCTATAAGGACCTTCAAGCTTCTTTACCAAATATGCATTCCTTTAACACGATCTCTCCTTCTAATTTGTGTGCCAATTTCAATTGTCAAAGTAGCTGATGCAAGTTATTTGCTGACATCCTTGGATTGGATCCAAGTCTTTTCTTATCTGTATTAGCTGCCCACGTGAAGGTGATGATGCGACTTCACCACGCTTAGATTTAAAGTGATTAAATTCCTCACGCACTGACCGACCCACTTCCATTCCAAACTTGAGCCCATTCCACTGAATAAAATCCAAAAAAATTGTTCCTACGCAACTCAAGGATCTTCCGTGAAATACATCTCGTGTGCTATACCATCTACCTCCACCGCCCACCAAAATTCAATTTACTTCAATCGCCTGTCTATGTCATTTCGACTTCATTCAGCTTAACGATGTCCACGAAACAGCTACCCCTAGAAGGACAAAGACTCCACCTTGTTACGAGCAGCAGAACAAGAGAAAGAAAACAAAACAAAAAAAAAAGACAAAAACCCATTACATAACCGTATCCGTATCCTGTGCCTCCAAACAGCACCCACAATGTGTTCTTTTCAATTAGGTGACAACATGAGTAGTAAACTTCTATTTCTCGAGCATTAGCACCCTCAATGTGGGAGTGAATCTCCCTCAGTCCCCCTCCCCTTCCCGGCCTGCGTCAGCAACCGCCTCGCACTGAAACAGTTAAGCACGGGATATTCATTCATCCCATCAGGTTGATGATGAAAATTAATGCATGCGGTCGGAATATCTCAAACATAAAGCGATAGTGCCAGGATCATTTTGCGGGATAAATGCCATTGTCGTCGTGTTTTCGATTTTTTTTTCCTGCTGCCCAATCTACCATCTTTCTTACGTCTTCGGTCTATTCGAGCGGAAATAGCATCCCGAATTGAATAAACATTTGGAAACAAAGCAGACCACCACGAAACATAAGGCGAAGGACAACGATGACGACGGCAACTACAGCGATAGAATGTGGAATAACAAAATGAAATGGAATGAAAGTAAAACACATTAACTCCGCCATTTCGGATCAGAGTGCCGGGCTACACACTAACACATACACCGGAAGACTCTGAGAGCGGGAGGATTGCTCTGCAGATATTGGAATTAAATTACGACAACGAGCTGGCAAGGACGTCGGCTCTTCGGGATTGTGGATACGCTGTGTAGTGTGGTCCTTGTTGCCCATTTATCTGTGGGCAATCACAGGAGAAAGTGCAAAACCGGACAAAAAAAAAAAAAAAAACAAACGGGAACAGAAGAAGAAAAAAAAATTCGATACCGGTTAGGACGAGACGATGTAGAAAGTTTATTCCTCCCCAAGGGTTCCTGTTCTGTTGTGTTTCTCCATTCTCCATTCAGCCGCTCCTTGTGGACTAAGTTTCGGGGCCCGGAAAATTGACTTTAGCAATTGACAGATGGTTATTGCCAGTTCGGACACGAGGTGAAAAATGTTTTGCCAACTAAGATGGACAAAAGGAGGACAGCATGGACGACAAATGGCGGATGGGGTCGTCCTGCCGAGGTTTGGATAGTGAATTGTTTATTAGGTGAGTGGTATGTTCAGTACTTCTTTCTTGTCGATGCCGGTGGTACCATTAAATCGATTGAATCCTGTGGGTTACTACGCCGAGGAGTTACTCTGTGAAATGAACTGAAGAAAGCGAATGTAACAAATTAAATTTTCATACTCAGCAACGATGGTATGTTGTATAGGGGAATGAAAGGCGAAAGCTTAACATTTGGATGAATTGCATTAGGCAGGACGATAAGAATATTTGCTTCACCACGCACGTGGTTGATAAGTCGAAGTTTTCTATTAGGCCTCTAAGCCGTTTATCTGCTGTGACTTATGAAATGAGTTCGAACAGAAACATGACTCTATGATGGTCGATGTATAGTGGAGCTATTGAAGGCCTATTATTGAATCTAATTTAGTTTATTCCTCGTGACCTTTCAAGAGAGGTTAACAGCTGAAAATTCAGAAATAGATTTGATGTACTAGAATGTACTAGAATCTACGATTGTAGATTGATAGATAGATATTCCCTATCATCACGATTTAGAATGTGTGGCTCTGTGAATTATTTTACAAAAATTTGGAGTTCTTAACACAATATTCTAACACCTCAAGCAAGAAGCCAGGGTGCGATAGGACTGGCTCCTTTCATATTCAATGTTAAAGGAAATAGAGAAATCCTTGGGGATGAGAAAACCAGTGGCTAAAGGCATGTTGACGACACGTTCGTTTTTCATGCAGTGCAGACGAGTTGTCGTTTATAACCAGGATAACCAGCTGTAAGTGGTGTCTTCTAAGGTGGCGAAATCATCGACAAACGACAAGCAGAAAGAAGGATTGGCACCGGTGTAATAGCAGGTTTCGAAGTCCTTAAATGAATACAATTTGTGTTTTTTGATTCTACGAGTTCGGTAAGGGAAGCTATCCTACACTGAATCTGATTTCCAGGCTATTATTATTGTTGTTTTGGAGTAGCTGAACCGCTTTAGGACTCCTTTTTGGAGGAGAGCCCTATTATGGAAAACCAAAGAGGCCGAGAGTAACTTGTTTACTCGCGAGACTGGCAAGAAGTTCAGTGTTACGCAGAGAGTGAAGACGATGAGATCAGTTTAAGCCTCAAAATCTGTTTTCTTACAGGTACGGGGGGGAGTATTCTTAGGAGGGAGATTCCGCCATTCTCGTAGCAGAGTCCAGTGAAAATTTAAGTCTTTGAAGATGTCCTTTAACAGACAGTGGTCACTCAAGGAATTGGTTAGAGATTCACAAGAAACTGAGATTTTCTATGAGACAAAATTTATTGGTATATTTCTGTCCTGGACTTTCCATCAAGATTGCATTAGATTTGAGCAAGATCTGTCCTCCCTTATGAGAATTTAAATATAAATAAAATAAATAACTCGTGCGACAGCTCGGCAGCTCATTTATGTTGTGCGTGTTGTATTGTTTGCAAGACCTTCAATTTATTGCCAACTCCGAACGGCGAATTTGTAAGCTTTTTCATGACATATTATATAATACTCCCGAAGGTTTCTCATTCCCTGACGAGAGGTGGTGCCGCGAAAAATGTTCGCTGAAGATGCCTGAGAAAGGAAAAGAATTATCTTACTTCACAGAATGGCCTAGGACCAATGGTGGATGTTTATGCACCTATTTTGGGCTGTCAGTTCGCCGTTAAATGGCCTATGTGTATGTGTGTCTGTGTAGAGAGAATTTTGACCGTGTCTAGAGCTAGTTTCAGTAGGTAAATCGGTGTATATGTTAAATGAATGCCTTATGATGCGAATCACTTCAATGGATAAGGAGTTGACCCCACTGTGCGTATATTGTAGAACTACCTTGGGAACTTTTAAAGGAAAGCTTGTTCATGAGCCAACGCTGATTTCAGTACGACTTTAGCTGAGTTGTCATATGGCTCGAAGAGTACGACAAACTGATAAATGATGATGGCAAGTTCATGGTAAGCAATAGCAACAACACCAATGGTCGCCAGTTAGTCTCGGAACTCCCCTTTGACACCACTGAAACATGATACTATCAAAGTTTCAAACCACTACATCACACCTGCGCTGTGTGAACAAGGTCACAAGGATGAATTTGTCCCTCCGAGCGAGAGTGAATTAGAGTTTTCAAGTGTTTTTTCAAGGTCAGTCTGGTGGTTGGCTTTAATGGACGTCATCGTGAATCGAGAGGCTGGCATTGGAGATTTTGTTATGTTTGCTGATCAAAGCTTTATTGCGCTATAGCCCGGAAGTGGTCAGTTTGCTGAGCGTAGAATGCTACTCTGTTGATATAGACCGGATAGCTGCAGTTTTCGCTGGTATTGTTGAACTTAACGGGCTTTTATAAAATGTGTACTCTTCAGCCTAAGAAGTGCGAAAGATTTGGCAGACGAGCTGCGCTTTGCATGCTATTTGAACTTTTGTTGGGGATGCATCCCATGATGCAAGCTTGTCAATATGGATTCGTTTCTGCTCTTTAGTTTTTCAGCTTGTGTGGTATTTGTTAAAAACTAGAACGGAAATAACTTCACGTTTTACTAAGCGTAAGTGTTGTCACTGAGCTATACTCGGTAAAACTTTACTTTGGCCCGGTTGCTGGTTGCTGAGGTGAAAGCACTGATTCGATTTGACTCATTCTGGGGCATTGTCTTTACTTCTGAGAAAAGTCTCCTGAAGTTGGTAGGTTAATTTAGATTAGAGAGGCGGTCGACATAGACCACTTAGACTTATATTCGACCAATTATGATGCTACAGGATCTAGGAGAAATTCTCCTTCCTAATCGTGAAACCAGTGGGATCTTATAATAACGCGAACTAGGTTTCCGACATCTTGTTGTGCTATTGTCAACAAAAATTAACCGAGATGGTTGTGTCTTTTGCGAGAGAGCGCATGGCAAATACAGAGGAAAGGAGGGCCTTCTCTTCCTCGTTCTCGTTCCCGCAGCTTCTGCAGAACTAATTTGCAGAACCCAGGCGAGTGGCATGTCTACCTATGAGGCAGTGTCCTGTGATAACACCTATAGTAGCTCAGAGATGCCGTCTACTTAGCGAAATTACTCTCATGGAGCGCTAATGGTCTATTGAGGGACATATCTGTCTGCTAATTTGGCAAGTGATGCCATTTGACCAACTTACATAGATTGGCTTTGCTGATCGCACTTGCCTTTAATTTCGACTTGCATGTAACTAGTGGCACTCCGAGGTTCTCTTTTTCAGGAACAATCTGGTAACTTAGTGCCATTCTTGGCGAGTTCATCTACCTTGCAGTTTCCTGGAATGTCTCTGTGTCTTGCTACCCAGCAGAGGAGTATGTTGAATTGCTCTGCCATCTCTACGAGGGACGAGCGTCAATCTAGAACCATTTTTGATGTTACAGAGACTGATGCCAGGGATTTTATGGCGGCTTGGTTGTCTGTGAAAATGCTAATACCAGTACATATTACATTTCACCTCAGCTCAGACAGAGCCTCCTTCATCGCCATGATCTCCGTCTGAAAGACGCTACAGTGCTCTGGAAGGCGAAAGGAGATCTCCAGGTTTATATCATCGGAGAAAACCTCTCCCTTCTTGAAGTTGGTGAATTTGCAAAGTTAACTAGCTCCTAAAACTTCAAATCCTTGCTCTAGGTGCCTAGACAAAGGTAATCGCCAAATCCAAACCTTATGCACTTGGTATTTGGGTATTTGGCAAATAGGCTGTAAAATTGTTGAACAGTAAGGGACCCTCCTAGCGACAAGTCGTTATCTGAGGACTTATTGAAAGAATTGCTCAGGTAAACTGAAAATAAGTGGTTCGAAGACACGTTGTTTATATTTGATTACATTGAGCAACTAAGTTGAATCAGTAACTTAATGTCCGTCAGACTATTTGAGAAAAGAAGTTTTCAAAAATTCTTTAGAATTCTTACTGCATCGGAGTATTAAGTGACATTGTACTAAAGAAACGCAGAAACTGCAAAAAAGGTCAGAGGGTGGGAAGTAGATGAATATCAAGGAGTACCCATTGGCTTCTCCACCTCTAGATGGAAAAGTGTTTACCATCTCTTGCACTCTATCATTTCCTCTTCCAGGTAATTGAAATCACAACATGGTGCTATTATCTTGAGGAACATAGTTCGTCCAAAGGTTTTTCGAATTGCAGTCCTTGGCGTGTTGCGTTTAATGATTGTAAGGCATCTTCCAGATACATAAATATGCAAACACACATGCAGTGGCTTTCTATAAAAATTTTCTTACAACTCTCTGAGCACATGTAGGACTTAAGGTATTTCAATGACCTACTTTCGGCACTTTCATGGTTTTCCTTTTTCAAATATCTCTTCCAACCTACCACATACCCTTACCTGAATCCTCATTCTTCTGGAATCTCATTAGAAAAACAATTTTGAGAAAAACATACCTGCTGTCTTAACTGCATAAGCAAATACAAGTTCGAACAATGTTGGAAGAGTACAGGTTCACTTCTAGACAAGGCGGAAGCCAGCCTCCTATCTCGATGGTTAGTTCAATCAACTTTATCCACTTCACAGTACTTCACAGAACATAAGTATCGCATCGAGATAAGAAAATCAGGCAAAAACCAATAAATGCCCTCCCACACACATGTACTCGTATGTATTCATGGTAATGCCTATCTATCTTTTGCTCGCTTCCAATCAATGCAAATTCATTAAAATTGCAAAGATTTTGTAGCAAACCGCATGCCAAAGGATCCCGTGCTCCGTTTCCCTTTCTTCGAATTCCCCATGGACCCAGTGCACCATTGAACCGAAGCATGGAATCCGCATATCCAAAGCTCATTGCTAACCAAATTGAATCTCGACTCTATGCAAATCCGAGTGCACAACATATGCCCACAGGAGCTGCTGCACACATCCCCATAATGAATTCTTGTTTTCGTTCCCAACAAATTGATTTTCATTTCCATTGAGTTACGGCTCCGTCTACTGTTCTTGTTCTCCCTCTCCCATCCGCTGTTGTGTGTATGTATGTTTGTGGAAAGAAACCGTTTCAGTGCGTTACAGTACAGCCAGCGTGCCCCACGACAGAAATTAAAATGAAATAATATAAATTAAAGAAATCATTCTACATACAGGCAGCGTGCTACGCCACTTGAAAGAGAGAGAACAATCCGCGAAGCCGTGGAGCCATTTCACCTCAACAAGCCCATTGTCATCATCCCACACATCATGAAATATGCATGAGACTGGTAGCCGGCATGACACTTAACGTCCCGTCCAGTCCAGTCCAGCGGTGGATTGGACAGAAAAACTGTTCGCTGCACGTTCGGAGAGAAAAGTGTATTGCACGCCAAAGACACGTCGCCTGCCACCATTTCTCTTCGGCCGTGATCAATGGCTGAGGAGTTTGCTTGGCATAGTGTTCACATGGCGGAGCAAGAGAAGAACCGAGATCCGCCAAGACAGCAAGCGAACACAGTGTCCCCGTAGTCGTCAGAAGGGCGCGCGAGCATTGGACATGTGGATGTGACTGGAATTAGAACAGCCGAAGCAGTTTGTCAATTTTTTTTTTTCTGTTCCTTTTTTTTTTCATCCGTCGTCCGCCGAATTATCATCTACACCTCCTCCCCTGGCTCTTGCTTAGAACCCCTTTCTGCAAATGAAATGACCATAACGACGTCGGATGCTAAGAGTGGACAATTTATTGTTATTATCACCATTTTTCGTGGCCGTTCGTCGGTTTGTTGATTTGATTGGTGCTCGTTGGGCCAGTTGATTGCGGGTAAATGGCCGGAAGTTGGACACGGCTTGACATGGAGTTGATCATAATTGCTTCTTGGGGGCCTATTTTTGGGGTACACAGTGTTTTGTTTTCAGACAAATGGAGCACTTCGTTGGCAGCGACACTCGTTCGAGTGACAGCCAGTTATATGGTTGTTTGAACATTTGGCAGCACTTCAAAGTGGATCACAATTTTATGGTCTAAATCGATCTGGCAGGTGTCTCGTGGGGTTGTTTTGAGGTTGGGCTGACACGAGTACTTTCGTGAAAAATTTTAGATTTTCAGTGCGTGGTGTAGCATTGAAGCTTTCACTGTGTGTGTGAAATTGGCGCCTTCGTAGAGGTGCACGTGGCGTATACGCACTTTTTTAAGAAGAGTTCTCTGTGCCAAATTATTAGTCATCGTTTGGCGTAATTTGGGGATAGAATCAGCAGAACACCACTTATCTGTCTGATATTGGATGTACCAAGTGCGGTGCGGTGACTCAATTTAGTTGGGTGGTCGATCCGTATAGGTTTTCGTTTTCTTTTATTAGGGGGTGACACATACGTGGTCTTTTTTTGTCATTTTCTTAGCTGGCAGTCCTTGTTCTTGGTCCAACTCTGATTGAAGGTCTTGTCCGTGATGTGTAATGAGGCACGTTTCGTCAGTAAAGTGAAAATATACAAATGATTAGGGAAAATAAAATGGTAAAAATCGATCAGTATGCTTCAGTTTACTGTTAATTGTGACACAAGTGGATGTAGGTCGTTCTTTGCTACAACAAAAATCTTACTCTTGCATGTTCATCTCATTAACGATGAACTGGTAAGAACGGGGTATTATGTATGTGTAGAGCTGCTGTATTTATGTCAATAATTTGACTTGTTTAGCCCACTGGCGCGTAGAATTTCCCTCAGAAAATTTTTCTGAAAAAATTCCTACTTCTGCACCACACAGTAGGATCTCTTTGATTCGTCTTGATAGAGCCTTGCTAATTCCTTATCTCACAGAGCCATAGTATCAGTGATAAACGTCACTACGAAGTTGTCATTGCCAGTGTTGGTAGCAGAACGAACTCTTTTACGACCTCAAGACGTTGGTGTTGTCTTTTAGTGTTCGAAGACTGCATGTATTTTGTTTTATCATCGTTTACCAGACCAATTTAGTGGGGTCTGCTTCGGTGTTCGAGAAGACGCCAGTGACTAAATGTCTTTGTTTTACCGATGACGTCAATATCGTCTGTTGAAATGAGTGATTTATAGAAAATAGTATGTTGACATTTAAATTTCGCAATTTTTTTCAGAACCGGATTGAAGGAAGTTCAAGACAATGGGTGGCTTTGACTAGAAATTTCTAGTGCCTTTGGTGTCTTTTCCACCTTGATGAGGATAAATTCATCGCCATTCTACATCAAACAAACGGTTCCTCGCTGGTGGTTGCTGAAGCTTACTTCATCATTCGAAGCATTCTTCATGGGTGTCTGGCAGTCTAGTCCTCTGTGCTTGATTTTACTTCTGGAGTTCGTCTCCAAAGTTCTATGGAACTCGACTGGCAAACACTCTTGCGGTTGGTTGCGATTGCGATTTTTTGCCGTAAATTTTCTTATGGTGGTGGTTCTGGTCGGGACACTACAGGATGTTCTGTCCCTATACTTCATCCAAATAATGGTCCGAGTCTATGTAGGCGCCTCTCTGCGTTTGGACAAGCAATAAACTAGAGGAGTATCGATGACAACGTGATCAATTTGCCTGGCGGTAATTTGACTAGTGGCTTCCAAGTTGAGAAACCGGATTTTACCCTCAATTTACGGAGGTCGTGGCATAAGTGTTTTATCTTCCGATTGCTCAACCGAGCACATTTTCTTTTTGGTCTTTCAATGACGATTCTTAAGTCATATCTTGGATTCTACTCATAGATTATCGCGGTGAGCTCGTCGAAACCATCTTGGTTGCATTAATATCTCCTATCTGTGAGGGCGTTAGCACAAACGAGGCTGATGTTACAAGATTGAACTTCGATACTGGTCGTCATCACATCATCATTACGTTTTGGAAGCAAAACCGTATTCAAAGAGCTACTCGTATTAGCTCCAATTCACTTCAGGCTGACGTAAACACATTCTTTATTTGGAGCCAAAAAAATCGTTTGTTAATCCATCACTTACTCTCGTAAGCGACCTCCCCTGCCTCAAAGGACCTACTTTATTAACAATGAGCTGGTTCCCACTTCAATGCGCGACCTAGGCATCACCTGGGAAACTGAACTTAACTTTCCTTGCCTTGCGTGGTTTGGGCTGGGATGATCCTTTTAATCTACCCCCCTACATGAACAAACTCAAATTGTTAGGCATACAGTCTTTTAACTAGAGCCATTGATTGCCCACATCTTCTCCAACAGATCTCCTTTAACATTAATCATCACCGTTTACGATCAGTCCCTCTGTTCCACCTCCCCTATCACCGCACGGAGTATGGTCAACACGAACCACTAACTAGAATGCTAACTAACGCAAACAAGTTTCTTTACATCTTCGACCTGCATTTTAGTAAATCCTCCCTCAGATATTCCTTGCGCAGCCTACCTTCCTACCTTTAGACCATAAACAACAGCTCTCCTCCCCTGTCCTTAGCCTTTAGTTTATAGTTTAAATTTAAGTTTTACCTTCTTGGCCATTTGTTACCCTTAGATTATAGCTTAGAATTAAGTTTTACTTTCTTGTTCCCTTAGCTTATAGTTTAGATTTAAGTTTTGTGCCATGCTTGTACTAAGCGAATAATAAATTAGCAGTCACCATAGCAGATGTTTCTGGACTATCTTTTCCCGACACGCCGTCCATCCCAACGGGCGGCTTTCTGAAGAGCGGTTATATTCACTTTGTAGGGTTCGATGATCTTTTCAGTCTATAAGCTGATTATTGCCATTTCCGGGTGTGAATATTCCACGTGCAGATCTTTTAATCGTTGTTCTTGCCGAAATCCGAGGCTTGCACTAGTTTCAGAACAAGAAAGTTTCCCTTTTGCAACGTGGTTTGGTCCTTCAACCGGTTCTTTGGGGCGCTTCTTGAATATTCCACTACTTTCTGAGACTATAGCTCATATAGTTTTCTATTTGGTTGTTTGTATGTGTTCTATGCCTAGTTCCCAAATTTTTGAGAAGACAGCTCAGGTGACTCAATTTATGAGACTAACGTCCGTCGTTAATTCACCGTTCGGTTAATTCAGAGGGCACTGCGGGCTAACAACAACACTTTTTAGCCCTCATTATCAACCTAATAACTGGATGCTGCCGAGAAGATAAGCATTTTTAGAGCCTAGACTTTCCCACAGCAACTTCTACTCAACGACAAAGAAGAAAAGGGTAATTATACCCCACTATTCCTTGCCCTCCCTAGCATCACGGAGGTTCCACATGGCAAATAGTTCTTCAACAAATTAAATGGAAATCCACCATTCCACCGAAATCATAGAGCTAAGCATCATCTGTGGTAGAGATGTCCTTGCTCAGTTCTCATAAATAATGCAATCAGCTGTTCGTCATTTCTGTTCGTTTCATAATCTATGGCGGCATGGTTTCATTTCCCTAAAAATCCTACCACACTTGGTCTGAAAAGTTAAGTCCCACCCTACAATCTAAGTCAAAAATCAACTACCCATAAGTTTACTACCAAAAGTAAGTAGGTATGTGAACGATGGTATTACTGAATCACGTACCATCAAGCACATGCCAACAGGAAAAAAAAAACTTTTTTCGTGTTAAATCTCGCTCCCCCCTCCGACCAAATTAATTAACTAGGGACTAAATGAACCTCCCTCAGCCACCACGCCCTAGACTAAAAATCAAACTTAGACAAATGGAATTCCATTTGAGCGCCCCATCCAAAGAGCGACAGGATAAAACTTCTCACGAAAGCACTAAACTAAAAAGTCACACCCGCAAAAGAAAATTCAATTATAATCCAACATCCGACTGTAAATCTCATCTTCAATTAATTCCGCCGAAAATTTCTCCGAACTTTGGATTCTTTGGATTTTAAAGATTTTTTCTCGAACAAAATTTTAATTAAATTAGCATTTGAAAGTGGGCTGAATTAATGGCAGGCCAGTAAGGGGAGAGATGCAGGGAACCGATTCCTCCTTCTAATCTGCATGGTCCATCGGCAAGCTCAATCCCGAACACACACACATACACACCCATTTTCCTACCAGCCCGACGAAAAAAGCTGTGAAGATTCCCAAAATTTGCGGAACTGTTAAACGAGAATTATTCGCACCAAAACAACAAGGATGCTTCTGTGTGCCTGGCCCCGATGGACAGAAAATTTAATTTTCCAATTAAATTTCTGACTTTGACAAGAGAGAGAGAGAGAGTTTGCATCCAGTAAGGCAGCCTGAAAGTTCGTTCTACGCCAACGCGCCCGGTCGCCATCGGATCGGGTGCAAAAAGGCCAGGGAGGAGGAACCAACCAATTCAATTCAATTCAATAGGTGGTGAGATTTTAAACTGGCGACGAGGAAATTAGATATTTTCCAAAAACTGGAGAATAAAGGGAATAGTTTTTGAATTCAATATCCCTTTTAGGAAGATTTACGGATGGTTGGCGTTACAGTATCGATGACAAGAAACGGTGGTGAATGGATTGTTGGAGCTCCACAATCGACAGGCCAGAGTTAGACAATTTAGCCTTAGAAAGGCGGCGCTAGAACCAGTGGCGGATTTCCCAATAGGCCAAGTAGGCCCGCGCCTAGGGCGGCAAATTTTAGGGGGCGGCAGATTTGCGAGACGATACTCTATAAAAATTCTCCAGTAGTTAAGCAGAAAATTATCAAAGTAGGCGCGCAGTGCATACTTTTTGCTAAGCACTAAATTCGTCAGTGAAACATTCAATCTGTTATAAGGAGGGCCGAACTTGGCATCGAAGCTAAGTTGTCGGTCTTTAATTCAGTGTTTGTTCCGACCCTCACCTATGGTCATGAGGTTTGGGTAATGACCGAAAGAATAAGATCGCGGATACAAGCTGCCGAAATGAGATTTCTTCGTTGTATTGCTGAGGTAGGTGTGGGTAGGTGTGGTCGCCGTGACTCAGTGGTTAGTGCGTTGGACTGCTGAGTGGGTTCAAGCATTAGCCAGGTACACCGATCATTTTTCGCGGCACCAGCTTTTGTTGGGAAATGATAAGCCTCCGGGAGTACCATCTGTCATGAAAGATATTCTCAATTCGCCGTTCGGATCGGCAATAATTTGTAGGTTCCTTCCATTCATGTAAACAATACAACACGCACAACACGAATGGTTGCGAGAAGCTGGGCCTTGGCTCATCCCGAGCTGTCGCGTCAAATACTTATTTTTTTTTGCTGGGCTAAGAGTAAGAAACACCAGAATACACTCAAAGTCGAACAGTTACTTCTACAAACGGAGAGGTTTATACTTCGATGGTTTGGATCAGGTAGGCGTCCCCTGGGTAGACTCAGGATGAGAAGGTTGGACTAAGTTCGAAATCCCATCTACCAATACCCATATGGGGTATAGGATAACTTTCTGCCAAAAACAGTCGTTACAAAGCGTTTAACCTAACATAAACAATGCTCTTCGCATAGCACTATGTACCAACGAATTATTCAGTTGAAAGGAGCTTCTCTTGTTTGAAGAAGTTTAAGAATTTTTTGAGGTCATCCTTAAGCCAAAAAAGACAAACTCTTTGGCTCTTTTGCCCATAGAATCACAACTAATGCAAAGCATAACGTATGATGACCTTATAGTCTATTTCGCAACCAAACAATCACGCAGAAAATTATAATATAAATAAGCTACGCATTAGATAATATTATCTGTAGTTATATATTTACTTTGATTTTTGCATACATTATACATCATCATCATCATCATCTTCCAATGGCCCGCTTATCCACTAAGAGGGTCGCGGGTTGAGGGAGCTTAAGTGGACTCTCCCCATTTGCCGATCTTCCACCATCGACTCTAACTCATCAGGGGCTATCCCCATACGGGTAGAGGTGAGATTGCAGACATAGTCAAGCCATCTCATCCTAGGCCTTCCCAGAGGACGTCTGCTCGATGGCACGAATTCCATGGCACGTCTTGGAAACCGAGTTGGGGACATGCGTTTAACGTGCCCAAACCATAGAAGTATGGATCTTTCCGCTCGAAGAAGTAGCTGCTCGACATTGAGTGCCTCACGTACTTTGGTGTTCCTTACCCGATCTCGGCGAGTCACCCCAGCAATACAACGAAGAAATCTCATTTCGGCAGCTTGTCGGTCATTACCCAAACCTCATGACCATAGGTGAGGGTGGGAACAAACACTGAATTAAAAACCGACAACTTAGCTTCGATGCCAACTTCGGCCCTCCTGATTGACCAAGCTGTCTCAAAATTGTTCCAGCTTGACTAATCCTACAGGATAAGTCAGTATTGCTCCTACCATCACTCGCGAATAGGACCCCGAGGTACTTAAACATCTCCACCTGTTTCAATGGGACTCCACTAACATGCAGCGTGCATTGAACAGGTGTTCTGGAAATTACCATTACCTCTGATTTGTTCAGGTTTACCTTTATCCTAGCTTCAACACAGACGGCGACGAAACTAACTAGTGCGCGCAGAAGTTCGGTCTGGGTGGACGTTAGGATGACCAAGTCATTAGCAAAAAGCAGATGACTTATCCTTAAGCCTCCCAATTCGAACCGTTCCTCACCAAGGCTGCGCTGTAACATCCACTCCATATACACTATGAAAAGGAGAGGTGACATAACGCACCCCTGGCGAAGTCGAACGCCCACAGTGAAAGGTGTCGACTTAACGCCGTTCACCCGAACACAGCTCTTACAGTTAGTGTACAGACTTCGAATGGCCCTCAGAAGAGAACCGTCAATCCCGTACTCCTGCAATACGCCCCAGAGTTTACCTCGAGGGACCCGATCATATGCTTTCTCCAAATCCACAAAACAACTGTAGATAGGTTTGGTATACTCTCAGGCCTTCTCAAGTACCATTCTGAGAGCAAATAGCTGGTCGGTTGTACTTCTACCTGGACGAAAGCCGCACTACTTATCGCCCAACCGGGACTCGACTACAGCTCTGGAACGCATTTCCAACACCATCGCAAAGACTTTTCCGATGAGACTTAAAACGGATATACCCCTATAATTGGAGCAATCCCTCTTACCCCCTTTCTTAAAAAGAGGAACAATCACCCCAGTTTGCCAATCGCTAGGTGTTTCACCGCATTCCCAGGCCATTTTAATAACACGAGAGAGCCATTTCACTCCCTCTTTACCCAAAGCTTTGAGCTTTGTGCCAAAGTCACCTTCTCTACGGTGGGACTATTCTCCGCCCCACTCAAAACCATGGGTCTGCCATCCTCAGTGACCTGTTCGGGATTGAGCAGCTCCGAAAAGTGCTCGCCCCATCTGCGCAAGATGTCCTTCTCATCGGAAAAAAGTACACCATTTTTGGATTTGACTCCTTCGATGATATTAAACTTCCTTTCTCTGAGACGGCGGATGGTCTGCCAGAACACCTTGTTTGCAGATCTGTGATCACAGTCCAATACATTATACATTAGTCTTTTTTTTCCTATAAAAGGGCGGCAAAACTGGTTGGGCCTACTGTTAAGAAATGTGTAAATCCACCACTGGCTAGAACACACGCAGCATAAAAGGGTTCTGATTGGGACACGGATTGTGAACTACGTTCGATGGTTATCTTATATATGTATGTAATTTCTATGTCAGTTAAAGATTTAATATGTCAATCACCGCTAAACTCAGTTGCTAAGAAGCTCTATGCCGTCTATTATGGTAAGAAAACTGACAAGGATCACATCAAAACGAAGGGCCCTGAAACAAAAACAGCCGCAGGGGCTTAGACCGTAGTGAAGGCGCCAGATGTTGCCAGGAATCTGAGAGCGTAAGCATGCTCAGAATCTGCCAAGAGAACAGGAACGATGCAAGCTACAGCTAGAGTTGAAAAGCTTCAACAACTGCCGCTAAAAAATGAGCTCCTGTTAAACCGCAGAAGAAAACTGTCAACGGTCGCTTTATCGGAAGTAGAAGGTCTCTCTTCCCAATATTTCCAAGAATATCATCAATCATCGTGACTCATCATCAAGGTTCGACTTAATGTCACGCGCGAGAGTAAAAAGATAAACTCAATATTCAAACTTATCGAGAATGTGACAGAACCCTAAAGCATCTCAAGGGCAAAGGAATCGACGGCATTCTGGCCTTCACCAATGAAACAGCAAGATTCGCCAGACACGTACACTAGTGTCAACTCCATAATTGTTTCCACCTTCCCTAGATCCCTCCCAACATTCGTCCCAAACCGAACCTATCCCTACAATTCCGACGGTTAAAAGAGGGGAACGTAACGGGCCCGAATGAGTCCTAAGTGAAGAACCTTCCGCTTATCTCCATGTACCATACCATAGGGAAGTACTTGAAGAAGATCAGCTTGTGTGGTTGGTTTGGGTGTTGGCCCACGTGAATCCTTCATTTTTGATGCGACGTTCAGGGTCCACTGCTATGGAACATGGCGATCAATTCTTCGGTCAAGACTCTCAACACTTCTACCGTCCAAGTTCAGATTTACATGGATAATGCAGCACCATACCCATCGCCAGTTATCACCCAGCAAGAATAGGTAGCCGCAGCTGCAAGGATGTCAACGAGACAGAAACCCTTCACCACTTTCTCTGTAAATGGCCGACTGTCGGCAGAACTAAGCATCGTACACTGGGTAAATTCTTTTTGAACAATTTCAACAACCTCAAATCCACAAACTGGATATATCGTACGAAGAAGGCGTTTAATGACTGTAAAATGCCTTAAGGCTGTCTAGCTATCTGCAATATCATTGTTAAAAGCTAAGTGTAATCCTTTCAATCAAATCCAAACCCGTTCACATTCTTTCCCTCCCCACTGTGCCATCCAACCACCACCGCTACTAGAAAACTGTTAGTTTAGAAAATTACTTGGCACAAAAGTCACCACGAAAGGATTTCACCTCCTCCGACGCACAGCCGTCTCCGTTAACACCGGAGAGTGGCGCAAGAACACTTTCCCCTTTCCCTCCAACTGTGGCTCGGTCTACTCCTCAACAGAATAATAATTAATGGGGAAAGTTTTCCACTCCAGCGTCGGTCGGTCGTCTCTCCGTGCTCTCCACGGTCCACTCAAATATCCAAAACACTGAACCTACAAAAACGAACGGTTATTTTTTTTCCTCGTTGGAGTGTCTTTGTTCTGCAAATTAAATGGAAATAGGATTCGTCCTGCGAGCTCTGTTTTTTTTTGTTTTTCACCGTTATATACCTTTTTTTTTAAATAACTACTACACGGTGGCTGATTGTAATTGTTAATCCTTCGTGGGGTGG
This sequence comes from Matsumyia berberina, assembly GCA_917880715.2. NCBI lineage: Eukaryota > Metazoa > Arthropoda > Insecta > Diptera > Syrphidae > Matsumyia > Matsumyia berberina. The sequence continues at coordinate 129,238,741 of OU862871.1, read as the reverse complement.
GTGGGTGTGTTGGTGGGGTCCTCTCTTCTGATTCATCTCTTTATCCATCATGTTTTGCGTTTTCATTTACAATTTGTCGAATGAAGTACGGGAAAGAAGTGTGTAGAACGGATTTCGGATTCGGCATTATTTATCTTTACATTTAAATTGGATCCACTCACTGGCGCATTCGTCGAAAACAGGACACTGACTAGGAGGGTTGCTTCAATAAATGACTCAGTTTAGATGAATGATTTCGAGGGATCAGCGCTCGAATCCTATGCTCAGAACTGCTGCTGATGATGATGATGACGAGGACAAGGACGAGAATGAGGATGAGGACGAGAACGCTCTGGTGCGGGAGATAATTACTTTTATGCTTCGATGGATTGAAGTTGAATGAGTAGACTTCATTTGGATGGAGGATTCGTGTGAATATCCTTTTTTTTTGTTTGTTTATTCGGTGTTCAGTGGACTACTCTCTTGTAGTGATTATTTTTTTTTCGGGGGGAAATTGCTATATCATGATATTGAGATTGATGGTGATGACCTTGCTGTTCTATTCGCAGAAGTGGTCTTCAACGAAACAAAACAAAAAAAAAATACAGAGAAAGAGGAAGAAAATTAAATGAAAGGATAAAGTTTGATGAGTAAATGAAGAAGAAAGGCACGACGCGTATGAACTCGTACATGATTAATAGTTATCGCGGGTGAATGTGGGTCAACCAAGTGTGCTTTTACTGTAATGACTTTGAAGGATGAACTTCTACTTCACTTAAAGTGATTCCTTGAGTAAGAGAAGTCTAGAAATGCGGTGCTTGCGTGTTGGTTGGGGGAACATGATTTCATGAGGGGATGGTCTGTATAGTCGAGTATATCTCCTATCTTTGACACCGGTACCCTCTGTTTCATTGACTTTCTACACTTTCTTAGGTCGTTCGAGACAGTCTGAAGTTTAAGTGACACAATGTGTTCTTGACTTGTTGGGCAACATTTTCCTTCAAAGCTTTTCTGGTATTAATCCAGCTCCCTACACCTTTTAGTCAAATTAATTTGGGATTATGATTGTGCATGATTTTTGAACTGAGTTCTCTTGTCAGACCAGATTCTTTGGCAATATCGTTGCTGAATGGGCTGATAGAGGGGTCGTCGAACGCTTATAACCATGTCGCATTAAAGTATGCCCCATATACATATGTAGGTTCAACGGTCTTACAAAACGTAACCAGCGTGTGCTGAGTGGGGTACCTGCACCATATGGCTTCTGATTCAATACTTTTGGAAGCATTTCCATAACGATACAGACTGTCTGGTTCAAAATTGTGTGAACAACGCTGTGCATCCTACTGCTCATTGATTTCAATTTCCGGAAATTCCTCAGCTCTTGCCTCTTATGGTATTTTTAGTCGAAGAATACTTCGAACTAAAGACGCGAATTCTTCTGTACCCAATCATACTCCTGTACACATTCTCACACTCTTTCGCAAAGAATTCTGTAGCATGGTAGGTTGGTTGGTTTTGTGGGTGCGCTAAAGATTTACTTAGACCTCAAGCTGGTCCATTGCACCCACAAAAAGTATTCTCATGGGAGTCAAACCAAGGGATAGGGTTGGCTAATCTGGGAACCATCCAGAAAGGGATAGAAATCTCAGGTGTTTTCAAAAATCAGCGATATGAAGGTCCTCCAGCTCATGGGTGAAGCTACTACCAAGAGTACGCAATTTTCTGGTGGCCAGTGCGAAACATTCGCATAGCAGGTGCTGGATTGATTCTATTTCCTCTTAGTCCCTGCAGCTTCTGCAGTATTCATTGTAGAGTAATCCAAGATGTTCCGTATGGATTCCTATTTCGCGGTGTCCCGTAAGGACACCGGGGGCGATTCGTATTTCCCTTTGACTAAGTTTTACGAGATTTTTTAAATTCTTATGGTACGCTGGCCATAGTGATCTGGATATTGCATGTGTCCATGTGACACCATCGCGTGTAAGCCCCGATTCTGGTTTTCTCATATATTTTCCTGTAAAAAGTGCCAATGATTGTCCTTGCAACCGGAAGGGTGTATGCATATGCCAGTTCTGCATCCTTCCTGGCAAGTTCATCCGCCATCTCATTACCTGACATATCTCTGTGGCCTGATACCCAGCATATGGTCACCTTATTGTTCGCTTATATAATCTTATATGGCATAGTGGTTCCAGGACATACAGTTTTTTCCTAATTGATTGATTTCTTGCGTTCACTTTTTAATGACATTATGGTTTTGTGTTCTCAAATAACTCTTGGATTGTTAGAGTTCGCACCTTGATGCAGGCACACTTAGGCCAGAAGAGGTTCATTGTGATACCATAGAGGATGAATTGAACCAACCAGAGCTTCTTGTGAAAAGCGGTATACTTCTGACGAGATCATCGAAGAATGGAACCTCTCGATGAAGCAGTCTTCTTTTTGACAGTTGTAAAGGATATAAAGAATAGTTTACAAGTACTCTTAGTGCCTAAAGCTTCTGCAGAACTAATCTGAGACAAGATCTAGCTTCTTAGCATGATGGCCTAAAGGCCAGTATTCACGTACCTCTGTTTTTATTTTTGATCACTTAAACAGAATCAACCATTGGATAAATTCTGATCTAGTTCAGGCCAGATCTTTTATTGTTTATTCTCCTGACTGCGTCTCAATAAGGAATATATAAAGGTGGTCCGATAGAAGGCCAAGACCTAACTTCTGGCAATCATTTCGTGGTAAACGTGTTGCATTTTTCACACGAATGAAATTGACCTACAATTTATTGTCGACTCAGAACGGCGAATTGAGAAGCTCTTTCAGGACAAATCGTGCTCCCGGAGGCTTGTCTTTCCCCGACGAGAAATGGTGCCGCGAAAAAATTTCGGTGGACATGACTAGGGCCTGAACCCACCCCGCTCACACAGTAGCCCAACGTACTAACCACTGAGCCACTGGGACCGACTCATCAACTAGAGATATCTTAAATCACGGCATTGTCGTTAATACTCCAAGACTCACACCAATTATATCTCCATGACACATGCTGAAATATGTAATACATTTTGTAAAATATGGTGTTGGTATAAGGTCGTTACTTCCTCACATCCTTTGCTGAGACCCTCATGTTTCACAATTGTTACCAAAGTGCTCGGGCGACAACTTTATGAATAATAAGTTTCTCGAATTCTCCTCAGTGGCCTATTCAAGTTTCTTTGAAATTTTCCTTATTCCTCCGATAATGATGTCACGCGAGAGGACTAGGGATAGGGAAACACCAAGGACACGAAGAAAAAAAAGAAAGGGAAAACTTCTCAAAACAAATTCCATGGTAATTCTATTCGATTACGGAACTCAACTGTAAGTGTTCTCCATTTGCAAAGGATGCTGCTGATGCTGGTACTGATGCTAGTGCAGCCCTCATGTAGCACTAAGTTTGTTCGACAGCAATCTTTACACACCAATCCTTCCAATGAAACTGCTGAATAGAAAGCGTCAGCCGAAGAAATTCCTTCCCATCTTCCTGCGATCGTCGTCGTCGTCGTTGTCGTCATCCTCGAACGCTTCAATTTATTTTTATTGGTAAACTTTTTGATGCTCTGCGCGCATCATCTTTTATTGCTGTTTGCATGTGCATTTCTCAATGGAAAATGGGTCCAATGGCAAACTTCTGCTCAAAGGAAAAAGGTTCTCGTTTCAGATTAAGGAAGTCGGCTCTCCTCTTGCATGTGAATGTAGATTTTCTTGTAGATCTTCTGGGGTGCGGCACATGTACATGTATCTGGATGCTGATTGCTTTACTGCATCATCATTAAATGTTGGCAGGGGGTTGCTAGTGAAAGTTTGTGATTATTTACTTTGGGAATGTTCAGCAAATTTGGGAATTTTCCGAACAAGGCTTCGCTTGCCCTAGACTGTGTATGCGAATGACATTTGTACTGAGGATGTGTTGGATAAAGTTTTCTAGTACCGAAGTTCCTTATGAACTTAAATCTGCATGTGTGGATGTATATTTTATTTTGTTATGATGAAAGTGGAGGTCAAATTAAAGTTTACGTGAGGAGTCTTTTTCGGGTTTTCTTCGGAAGAATTTATTGAAGCATTTGGAAGTTTCCTAGAGTACGTCTTGAAGATTCTTTCAATGGAAACGACCTGGAAATAGTTTGTTCTATAAGTTATAGAAGAGAATTTGAAGGATTCAAGAACATGCAGTTTATCGCAGAAAATCTATTCCGTTTAATTTAAATAAATTATCCGTGACTTTTAAAGCTTCTCAGATAAGCTAACCAACACTGACAGAGGTCCATGTGGCATGTGCCATAGGATTGGACAGTCCAAGACCCAACCCAAGCCTCGGACTATCATAACAGCTATATTTATTAAAGGTCCTCCTTTGGCAATAGGCTTTAAACTAGTTTTAGGTTTATAATGATGAAAAGTTGAAAGCTGTCAGAGGTAGATGTTAACGATAAGCGAGTCCTAAAAACTGTGGTATTGGTATGGTTATGTTTGGTTGATGAACAATATTTAGACCACTTTCAATCCATCTAGATGTCTGTAGACCAACTGCGTAGTTTTCTTGGAGCCTGCCATCTTGTCACCCTACCTAGCAGAATTGAGTCAGGGATGTCTTGGAATGTGGTGCAGTAACCCCCCACTGCCTTATACGGACAGCTATGAATCCAAAAGATTTGCCTCTGTGTAGGATTGGATTTCGGTTGTGCATTCATTTTCACACGCATTTGGACCCGTGAGGGATCTGTTGTGATATCACAAGGATCTCGGAAAGTCCTCCTGCCTGGCCATTGAACTAATTGAAGCTTCCTACGAAGCATAGGAGGTTACTAACATCGGTATTTATCAGGTGTGAGTTGGTGTAGAAGAAGGCTTCTAAGTGGGATTTTCTTTTGCGGGAGAAAGCTGGGCAGGTACAAAGAAGATGGAGAATAGCCTCCTTCTCCATGTAACTTCTGCAGAAGTCGTTTGCAAAGACGCCAAGCGCGGTCGCATGCTTGGCTTTTAGACAGTGTCCATTAATGAAACCTATTACAGTGCTAATATGCGATCTTTTAAAAGAAATCAAATACTTAGAGCGTTTCAGATCCATCTTTGGCCAAATTTGCTTTGTCGCTAGACATGTTGTAGCACTAGTCCATCTAAGATTTGTTTTTACGATAGCATCTAGCTTTAGTTTAAGTTTACAAGTAGTGATTGGTATACCTAAGGCCCTAGAGGTAATGTTGTTCCATATCTGGCGAGTTCAAGCAGCCATATAGTTCCCTGGAATGTCACTGTGCCCTGGCACCCAACAAAGGTAAATATTAAGCTGCTCCGCGATCTCTATAATCTAGGCAATCTAGGGCTATAAGTGAATTTAAAGCGACTGATTCCATGGACTTTATTGACGCTGGACGCGGATATCCGTGGCTGATATCACGTTTTTCTTCGCCCAAGATAAGACTTCTCTGATCGCCATGGTTAAGCCTGTCGGAGAAACCACCACCACCCACCCCGTCGCTAGTTTTTAAACCGTCGCGTCGGTATAAAAGTGAATCGAGCTGAGAATAATACATAGATCCTGCCGTCAGGGAAAAAATTATTAAAGTTTATAAATTCAAAATTGTTGTAACGCTATACCAAGAACTTTTTCTTTTCTTTACTCCTGCCTGCCTCCTGCCTAAATAAGCTTAATCTCACGGTGTGCCTACCCACAATATCAGGACCAAGGAAAAGTGCTGGCTAGCGTACTGTAAGTGTAAGGCATGAACTACACTCCTTACAAAGATCGAGTCCTATCTGACACCTTTTCCACCCTGAGGGTCTCAAATGTTAACATATCCCTTAGGACACCATTTGTTCCTACTTTTGGATAACCACAGCTACCACGACAGGCTAAATCAAGCCAACTGGTGTCCGATAACTCCAGAAGCCGAAATGACCCAGGGGCTGCTGTCTCCCGTGGTACCAGAACATAGCTTTCGGTAAAGCTTCGCAACTATAAAGGTCGCTTCCTGATGGAACCTTACTGTTCGAAGCCTGGCAACCTCATGCAGATGTCTTTTTTCAGCCGCCAGTTGAGGCAGAAAAACTAGCAGCTTGGTAGGACAGGTAGACAACCTTAATAGACAACATCAGAACACAAAAAGAAACAAAGAAAAGAACTGCTAAACTACTTCGTATAGTGGAATGTTTGTCCTGCCTTGGCTACTGGTTGAAGTAGGAAGCATTCAGATACAGTGAGTCCAAGTAGTTTACCGAATATTTCGATGTTATTCGCTGGATTTTGTACATGTTTTTAGGTTTGAAGGTATTCAACTGAAGCTAGACAGGGGAGGTATACGTTATTAAATAAAAAATCGTTCCGACTGAGACGAAATAAATAAATAACTAGCGCGACAGCTCGGGATGAGTGATCATTCATGTTACATTGTTCGCCCGAATGGAAGGACCGACAATTTATTGCCGACTCCGAAAGCCGAAATGACAATTTATACTCATGAAGGCTTGTCATTACCCGACGAGATATAGAGCATTGAAAAATGTTTGGCGTATATATGTATGTATCTGGTGCTCGAACCCACGCACCTCGCACTGTAATTTAACGCACTAGATACTGAGTCACGAAGCTCGATCTAAGTTCATATGAAACAAGTTAAAACTGGGTTTAACGCTGTTCATCTAATTTCACACTAATTCTCACTGACTGGTATGGACAAACACTTTGCAAGTCCAACAAATCAGAAAAGTCCTCTGGCTTCTTCATCTATGACATGCAAAAACTGTTAATGTCATTCCTTTCGAACTACATCAGCCATACCGACCAAGCTAATTTCCTCTCTCAAACACAAGAAAACAACACTTATCTGCAGCCTTCACTCCATTTAAGCTCATAAAAATCTGACTCCACAAGGCCAATTGTATACACTAAGGTACATTCTTCCACTAGACCTCATAACATCTGTTACAGTTGATTAAATTTATCTGCAGGTTATTCCTAATGGAGCCTCTCAAGCACCCATGCCAACACCACGTATTCTTAAACATCCAGTCGCTGTGATTTATCAGAATCACGAGTGTGTATTCTGAAAACTTCACCCATAAACACGAGGAACGTACACCCGTAATGTGAATGTTTATCTAAACAAAGTTCGAGTTCGAGACTAACTTTTGCAATCAAATCGAAATTTGCAATAAGAAACAACTTCATCGCATTCTGGCACCTTGTTGGTGTGTTCTGTGTTTGTATGTGGATTTGAGGTACTTCTCTGCGGTGCTGGTGAAGCTAAATGCCATTCAGCAATGGTAGTTGTTGTTGTTGTTGATGGTGTGCACTTGAATAACTGTTGGGACAAGTTTCTGTGCTCATGCAGCCCAGGTGACATTTAGAGAAGTGCAACTGGTGGCGACAGTTAATTGCTTTTCAATTGAACTCGAAATGGTTTCGTAGACGATGGACGTCTTAGTCGGTGTGAATTGCTGTGGTTTCATATTGATTTATTACTTGTACTTCTATAAGTGCCGTAATCAAACAGTAATAACTTAAGGTAAGATCGTGGTCAACAACACACTCAAGAAAGCTACGATAAGTCGGTGAGAAAAGTTAGCTGGAAGATGTCTTGTGTAACTAGACGCCCACAATTCAGACCTCAATGCCAAGAATGGTAGTGACAACACAGCAGGTTACACCAGATATCTACAAGCTCAGGGTCGCCCACAAAATCAGCTGGGGTTTCAACTGATCTATAAGAAGTTTCTTCGATAATCTGGCTATCTGTTCTGAAGCTTTCTTTTAAATATTCAACACAGGACGGGAGATCACAGCCTTCTGCTAGCTTTTATGGGTATTGCAGCATGTATTACAGTAGTGAAGGCTGCAAAGCTTTTTATCTCTTTCTTAGTAGTTTCCAAATTAGCCAACCCCGTCGTTCGTTCCCCTCCCTTTGGCCCTTGGTCCTTGAGTAAACTTTGTATGGGTGTAATGGACCCTTTAGAGGTCTCAGTCCATAGGACTCCCAATATACCAACCAACCATGTTCTAGAAATGGAGTAGACACTAACTAGCGTCAACCAAATGATGCATAGTATTGTAATTTCGACTACGCAGTTGCTTATTCAACTTCCACGCGGTAGCCACCGGATACTGGTTGTTGTCCATCCTGACAGGCTTACTAAACTTTTAAGCGCGACTGTATGTAAAGAGACAAATGGCTTACTTATGATGGCATTAGATTCTTCAACTAACTAGCGTCCTAAGCCAGTTTCGTACGCCAAGTTGGTTGAGATCTCTTTCCAAATGCGGGCGCCACCAGCGTTGCGGTCTTCCTCTACTGCGCCGTCCTTCAGGGGTAGGTTTGAAGATTTTCGACACTGAAACACTGGTGTTCATCCCTTCTAAATGTCTCATCCATCTTAGTCGTTGTATGTGGATTTTTCTGACTACGTCAATGTCACAGTACAATCTTTTGTTATTGTTATTATTAGTAGTGCGGAGCATTTGGTCCGCTCTAGCACTGCGGTCTCACCTAGAAGCAGATTATCCGCTCGAGAGCCTGTCAGGAGCTACTCAGCTTCTCAGGGTAAAGCGTTGCAAGTACAGTCGGTGAGACGAGTCCATTGTCCTACATGAATAAGGGTAAGGCATTCTGTGACCATGTGGAGAGAGCTTTCATCGCTGCGGTGACAGCTAGGGTCAGGTGAGAAGTTAATCTTGTGTAGATGCCCTTTTAATCGGCAGTTGCCACTTGGAATGCCGGTGCTGCTCTGATTCAGAAGAAACCTAGATTTCTTTTGGGATGGAGTGGAGGAAAAGTATTTGGTACATTTCTGTCCTCTACGTCCCATCCATCCCATGCAGTTCGTCGTCGTATCTTCTTTTCCACTCACTACCTAGACAGGATCACTTCGTTGCTGAATTATTTTCTTGGAAAAGGGACAATGATCTTCAGTTCTGTGATGGAATGTTTGTGCCTTTAACAGGCCGCGCAGAGCCACGCAGTTAACAGAGGCTCAAGAATCTAGACTGCTACAGTACAGACTTAACCGTCATCTAGGAAGTGCTAAGAGATAGGACAGGCAAAAAAAGACTCGAACACAAGTTGAGCTTATCCAGGGCTCCCTGCACACGAGGTAATTCAACGACTGCCTTCGTCACATTATGATCCACATTCCCATTTATGGTTCAACTTTCCTACAAAAGCCCTCTTAACTACAATTTCCAGAAACCACGGTTTGTTTCTTCCAGACACTTTGTTCTTGCACCTTTCTTCCATCATGGATTCAAATTCGAAACAATTCGAACTACATAGTACAACAACAGTCATATTGTCTCTTATTCCGTTAAGTGGACGACTGTAAACCCTCGCAATTAGCGCTGTCGTTACGCCTTATTCGAGAAACAAAAACCCATTCATTAGCGCATTATCTCCTTGCTAATGTGTTTACTGTAAAGGAAATTTAAATGAAATTACCATACGCCTTTGAATGTCCTATTTGAATACGAAACTTCAACGTAGTAAAGACCATTTTCGAAGTCAGACGTCAGATTTGACATTTAATCGTGAATCGTTTTCTAATTGCCAGTGTAATAAATTCCCAGGTACCCTAGGAAAACTATCCGCGCTGTGGCACGTTCCCAAAGAAAAAAATTAAACACAGACGTATATTTCTTCAAATGCACTGCATAAATTTTGCTCCTGCCATCCTGACTGTGACGAGTTAAAAACAACAACAAAGGTGCAGTGAGTATCTGCAAGTTGGAGAAAGAACGACCATAAAACACGCAAAATTTATTTTTATTATCCTTCTCTACGGTAAATTCGCCTCCTGCAATCACTCTCAAGAGTGCTAACGCGGTGCGCAGTGATTAAAACAAAAGCAAAGAAGTGAACGCAGCAAAAAGGATCTCACCGGCCGTATTTCACACCTTTCGAAGGATAATGGCTTGGGAGTAAATACAGTACAAATCTGTGTTTCTTTTTTCCTTTGTGTGTGATGTGGCTCTGCAAGCCAGTAAAGGCAGCGGAAATGTGTGCTGCATTATGCAATGGTCGTAGTCCTGTGGCCCTGTGAGATACCCGGTGGTGCATACAGAGTTGGGTATTCGGAAGTTAATGGCTTGGCGCTATTTTACTCATTTTTTTCTCTTGTATTTTTGTGTACCGTTTGTGTTGCAGTCTGTGTCGTCCTTTCGTCGAGGTTGATGTTTACTGTTGTTTTGGGTTTTTTTCTTTCGCCCGCTGCAGTTGTGTTTTAAGTTTTATTTGAAGTTCAACGAGCAGACTATGGCTCCCATGTGGCAATAAAAGAGTTTTTACAAATGTTTGGCAGAATGACGCATAAAGGGTTTGGATTTCATTTTTTCGGGGTGAATTTGAGTCCTTATCGGCTCTATTGAACTACCACTTGTGAAGGTAGAAATTTCGAAAATTTAGAAGGCAACTGGTGTAGTTAACAATGATTGGTTATTTGTGTAAAGTTTTTTGTCGTGTGTTTTTTGAAATATTTTGTAAAACAGTAAGGACAGGACATAGTATCCACCTCTTCAGAATTTGAAGAGTTGAGGGATGGAATGTCATGAAATGGATGCAGCTTTTAGCTTAGAGTTGCTATTCAGGGATATTTCCAACTCTTGTTGTATCTGATACTAAGAGCTTAATGATTGCATCCATACCATGTCAAATCATTAGAGACAGTGAAGTGCTACCGACTCTGTTACTATTGGAAACTGATTTCCAGTTCGGCCAGCGGCGACGTAGAAAATAACAGAATAAAATAGACTAAAAGATGGCAGAGACTATTTGTATGAAGCTGCGTTTCTTCTACATCTGTGGAGATGAGGACATTAATGAAAACAACCCCTACTTTCTCTGGCATTGTTTAAACCTCTGCCATTTCAGTCATAAATTCTTTGCAGTTCATTTCTTAAAGTTTATCAAAGAATTTAGAATCTATATCATCAAAGCTTCAAGGCAAAAGGGCAGGGTTTTTTAGAGATTTCTTCGTGAGCAAGGTATACTTCCTCCTCAAAGGCTCAAAATGTTGAGCCCCTTAAGCATGAATAAGTATATGTATGTGCATAAACTTGGTCGCCGTGGCTCAGTGATTAGTACGTTGTACCATTATACGAACTGTGTGGGTTCGAGCCCCAGGAATATCCACCGACCATTTTTCGCAGCACCTGTTCTCCCTTACTTTCAATTAAAAAGTTAAACACGCATAACATGACGTTAGAAAGTAGGCCTTGGCTAACCTAGGGTTCACCCGCTAGCTGTTCATTTTTTATAAGAGCGTGGTAGAACGTTTTCTGGGTGCGGCACATGAGGATGGAATTATTTTTTCTAGAACAGTGACCAACCAACTTGGGGTGCAAAAATAAAGGCAGCTGGCTAAAGATGAAGCTGGCTGGAGACGCTTGTTGGTTGAGACCCAGATCCACCCTGGACTGTAGAAAGTAATTAAGAACAGTGAAGGCCCATTATGTTGTCACAGAACTTGCCACTTATCTGGAACTACACCGAGGACTAATGTTGGTTCAACCAGATGTCAATATGTAAATTGTCGCTTCTTTGAGAAAGTGGAGAAAAGTCTCTTAATCCGTGAAGTTTCTGCGGAAACCGATTAAGAATAGTCCCAGCTTAATTTAGCAGCACTCATTAGATCGATTCCGATCTAGTCTAGGCGAGTTGGCATATATCGTGCTTTCCTCCTATCTGTAGCTGGTTTTCCTGATTACACCTACCAAACCCCGCAAGTTTGGTTACACGTACCGAGTGGCGCAACCATCAATAGTTGGTATAAAAGCATGTTTAAGGAAGCGTCATGTCTGGAAAGTTCGTTCACAGTGTGATGTTTTGAAATCAGTATATCTGAGGCCGGGCATTCACCACAAGTCAATGTTGGATTGTTCTGCTACCTCTATAAGGGACGAGTGACTTTTGCAGTAAGTGAAAAAGAACGCGATTCCAAAAACTTAATAGTCGTCGGCTGTCAGTCAGAAACTGCCACTTTACCCGGGACTAGGCCTCCTCCTCATTATTTTCTCTTGGAATGCGCAACAGGTATTAGAAGGATGGAAGGAGATGCTCACATTGAGCAGATGATTTGTAGAAGACACGATTAATTGCTCTATTGTCAATTTTAGAGCCATCTGTGTGGAAGTGAATTGAATCAACATTCGAGGCAAAAGTATTTTCTCACTTGGACTATCGGCTTTATAAATGACGAGAGGAGATCACGGTCTTCAATGTTGTGTTCTTAGATCGCAGTGTTGATAGCAATTATAATCCGTTTCAACCCTCGAAGGGGGTTGTGTGGATTGGTTATCTCTGTGGACCATTCAAAATGCCTGATTTGACTTGCTACCTGATTCTAAAAAATTTCCTTCAACATACAAGACATAGATCTGCTAAACACATTCCCTGACATCACTTCAACTGATGTCTCCTTTATTTGGAAATTGAGCACTTTTCAACCTCAAACGTCCACTAGAAAACCAATTTAAGGAGTGTCTACCCATTTAATTACCAAGAAGAAGAATTGCAGTTTAAATTCTACCATTCAGTAACCTATTCCGATAGGCAATTATCAGATTTAAGCACAATTTACCTCACCACACACTCACTCATCCCTAATCGCCGAGAGAGAACCCACTGACTGGGCCCTTCTATCCGCAAAACCAAAGGACAATAAAATTGCTTTCATACGACCATGCAAACACCTTCCCCATGCTGCCCAGCAACTTCCCAATATACAATTCCATAATCCCAACAATTACAAGAGCATTAATTACTTACAGATGATAATTGCCTCGAAGCTCCAGGAGATAGCCCAACTCGTTCACGTTCTCCTTGCTCCTTGCCGGTTTGTCGTGTCCTTTGTAGCTAAATCCGTACCCGTACAACACCGCATCGAAGCAGAGTTAGAGGCAAACTGCCGGCGAGCAAATTACACTTTACGATGTGACCAAGTGCCCAGATGCTGGCTCCGGGCTGGTTTGCTCCTATAAAATTCCCACTATCATCCGTAGTTATAGCTCTATCTTGTCCAGATGAGGCGAAAGCATCGCTTTACCTGAGATCGTGAGCATGGGAGCCGCTACAACCCTTTCCCCATTTGTCACATCTGGCCAAACGAACGCTCGAACGTCAACCCTGATTAATAAAGTTATTAAGCCAACGAAAGCAGTGTTTATGTATCCCACTTGAGATTTTATTAGCTAATAATTCAACTGTGAATTATCATCACCATCATTGTAATCATCATCATCAGCAGCAGCCGTGGCAGTAGCAATGGCGGCTTCCTCTTGTCAAGGCACTGGGTGCAGTGTATCGGTTGCGGGAACAAGCCGACCGACGAGGTAGACGTACAGATGGGTGAAAGATTCTGGAATCGGTGTGATGCTACCCTAAGATATCCTAATGGGTTTATGATTTTATTTTACGACCTTGAGGTAGCTACTCGTGGCTGATGAGATGGTCAGAGAGAGAGGTATAGGGCGAGAGATGACAATGAACTGGCAGTTGTCTACCGGAGGCAAAGGAGGGTGACAACTTTCACGGGATAGTTTTTGCGAAGCTCGACACAATTTGCCGGTGGGTGTAATCTGCGTTGTTATCCTTTTTTGTCAGACTGAGTGGAACGTATCTTTATCGCTCGGTTAACCGGAGCTAATTGAAGGGGACGATGTTTTGGTCACACTAAAGTTTAAGAGCAAAAATATGATAAAATTTACAGAGGATGGGCATTTTGTTTCTCAGAAGTAGTACGTTTTTAGTAGAGAAGACCATGCGCGGAGGTGTATAGAGTGAGGGGACCATAGAGATGCAAAGATTTGTGATGATGATGGTAATGGTAAGCATGACATTAAAATTTCCATTCTATCGGATAACGTTTATCGAAGAATGTTTTTTCGTAGCAAGGAGGGAACACTCCTTTTGAGAACAAAAATTTTTTCCGTAAGAGCATCGACGTTTTGGCACACCACTGCTCCATCACCAGTCCGTTCCTCATAATGTCTGCGGTGACTTACCAAACTTATCCACTGCCAATACTGCTACTTCGCAAGACACAGATTTCACATGTCCTGCTCTTGCGACGCTTAGAAGAAGAATCCTCGGGGAATACTTCTATGATGATCTTAACGATCTTGCTGAACTAGACATCCAAAAGATAAGCAACTTCATCTCTGGGACGAAATGGTTCAAATCTTAGGGTTAACACCGCTACGGTTGCCCACTTCTGTTGTAGTTATGCCACATTTTCTGGTTCCCTGGTGCCGGTAAGCCGGTTTATTTCGTTGTGGTATCACAATGGGCCATTCTGGCCTAAGTGTGTCCCTGCCTAAGCTGGGACAGCCACCTAACCTAACCTAACCTAAGACACAGTTTTTTTTTTTTTTTTTTGAAAATCTGCCATTCGCTTAAATTCATTTGGCCTTCACAAGTTAAAGGATTTCATCTGAATTGTATATGTTATTGGCGATGTCGACTTTGCATCTAACAACCCTGTCCAAAGAATCAGTGCAAAGCCGGCACTGCCATGCCAATACTTCCTTTTCTTCCCGAGAGGAGTGGGCGAGTGATGACGCCATAGACGATTATTCCGTTCATCTCCATACCGATGGTTCCAACATCAAGAACGGAGTGAGAGGTTAACCTGAGTACCCTTTCCGTCTACCTGGCAACTGTAGCGTTTTTCAGGCGGAAATTATGGCGGCCAAGCAGCTTTATCCTGGCTTAGGCACAATTTGATATGTCTGGGAAGTAACAATTTTTGCCGATAGCCAGGCTGTAAGACCGATGAACTCGCCAAACGTAGTACTACTCTGGATATCATGCCGGAGCGAAGGAATCTGGGTATTCCACTCGAGACGTAAACGTCTCTTACAGCATGGCGCGATTAGTAAGACAAACCAAAGATGGAGGAATGGTACCACGTGCCATATTTCTAGAGAGATCTGGCCGATGCTACATCTGACCTGATCTAAAAATTTAATCAATGACCTCAATGCCAGAAAGATGCGTCTCTTCTCAAATGACTGCTGCAGGAGCTGGAGTTACGAAGAGGATGAAGAAACAATTGTCCGGCCTGTCCCAACGGAGGAAGCTCTATCTAGGAGCCTATCACTTCGACAACTTGGGCGAATTATCACATAATGACGTCAAAAGTATCCTCATCTTCATCAAGAGCTCCAAATGGTTTCAATGAAGTGAGTGGCGTTTGTCAGGGTATAGCTCCATGTTGTATTATAAAGGGCCTTCGTGGCCTACTTGTGTGTCTGCTTCGCACAGACCCTTCCTAAATACCTTCCATACCTTGCGGATTTCGCGTGTAACACATACACGGTCATTTTTAAATTACATAGAATTAAGTCCATTGCAGTACAACACCGCCGTGGGTCAGTGGTTAGTGCGTTGGACTGCTGACCGAGCGGCGTGGGTTCAAGTCCAGCCAGGTACACCGAACATTTTCGCGGCACCACCTCCCGTCGGGGAATGACAACCTTCCGGGAGTATAATCTGTCATGAAAGAGCTTCTCAATTCGCCGTTCAAAGTCGGCAATAAATTGTAGGTCCCTTCCATTCCTGCGAAAAATGTAACACGCACAACATCATTCCCAAGCTGTCGCGCCAGCTATTCATTCATTCAGTACAAAGATTAAAATTCACTTTAACTCCCTGCGTAATAAATAATATTTCTTCCCTTTATCGCACTTAAGGACTTTTATTGTATAATCTCCTGAACACATGAAACAGGACCGCCTACTGTGCACCTTCGCTGAATGAAATCTGTTGACGAACACATGTATCCTGCTCCTGCAAATATCTTTGCAATCACCTTTTTCCATTTTAAAGGTGGTGATGTTTTTTTTTTTGCTAAAGATATTTTGCAACTCATTCAAGGCCTGTCACCATCTAACAAAGTCACGTACAATTTTACTGAATGCCTTAATTACTACCTGTGGTCAGGTAGACACTACTAAGTTGTAAAATAACGGAAAGATAAGGGCGCTACCTGGTTTCTCTTCCCTCATTGACATCGGGATTTAAACGTTTACGATGCTATACAGTTACAAGCTTGAACGTAACGGGCGTTTGTCACCCATCACACTGTGACAAATTTATAACACGTGCTTCACACACACTTCATTCAAGCATTTTCATATAAAAAAGGTTGAAAGTGAAACCATTGATATGCTTAGGTGGCATTTTGGTAATATGGTCTCCAGAAATTATACACAAAAGGGACACACAAATCCTTTGTGTAATGAACTTTGACGATTGTAATATTGCTGTTACGGAATAATCATGGATTTACATGTGGGTTTTTAAATGAAGACCGAAGAAGAAATGGGAAAAATCGGTGGAATGAGATTAGAGGAGAAAAAGAATTGGGTGTATACACTTAAGTACGGTTGTAGGGATCGAGCACATATTCGAACTTTATCACTTCAACAAGTCCAACTATAAGCTGAAGTACGTACCTGGATAGGAACTGGACACAGGCGATCTATTTCTGATGGTAGTTAGGGGTCCTTCTTTTGTGAATTAGTGTCCAGCAATGCTTGAAGTTATTCGCTTATCCACCATGTCTTGGTGTCTATAATCCGAGAGTATAATTTGTCATGATAAAGGTTTTCATACTACAATTGCGAGTCGGAATATATACAACACACAGCGCAATATGTACAACGACCATTAAAAGACTCCGTTATCCCTTCGAAATTGTGTTATGTAATGAACTGACAATGGGGCTCTGGTTTACCAATTTCAGCAAGGGTGATTTTAACTTGAAAAATTAGGCGCGGGGAAGAGAAATGACCTACAAAAATGACACCGAATTCGAGGGCGAAGTCGAGAAATGATTTATCGGCGATTGCACGATGCCTTGCGGTGAGGTTTGGAGGATCCATAACGACCGTAAGCTGTCATCTAGGGCAGATCAGTAAAGTCGAAAAATTTGGGGTACCCACATCCCACGATCTGATAGTAGCGGATTGTTACTTGCGATGAAAAGTGGCTTCTATATTATACTCGTAAGCGATTAAGTTAAGGACAAGACCGCAATCAAGCCCCATGACATTTAAGTTGTCGTGAAAATCCCACGTGTGGCTTGCCTCAGCATTACTGGTGTGCTGAGAACTTCTCCTACAGCTGCCCTCCAAACCATGCTGCACTTGTTGCCAACAGATATCTATGGCATGCAGCAGGCCACTAACGCGGCTCTAAGACTGAGAGATAAATGTGGGACCCACCAGAATCCTATAAACTCACCGCAGGCTTCCCAAAACAACAGACACGCTGCTCATCGAAATCGACTTTAACATGGGCTATAAGCACGATCTATCGGACGGAGGCACCTGAAGTCCTATTCAGTCCTATTCAGTGAGTCCATCTCTATCTTAACGGACGGCTCTAAAACAGCCGATGAAGTCGGTGCCGGTGTTTTTTCAGAAGATCTGGACATCCACCACTCCTTCAGTCTCCCCAACCACTGTAGTGTCTTCCAAGCCGAAGTCACAGTTATTATTCAAACCGCCCCTTGGCCGCAGACTAACCAAAGCCAGACTGCGATCAGGTCCCTCGTATCCAATACCATAAAATCTAGGGCAGTGAAGGACTGCCGCGTGTCTCTATACGATATCAAGTATAACGTCATACTTTTTTGGCTCCCTGGTCACTGCGACCATGCAGCTGACGAAATAGCTAGACTAGGCTCCAAATGTACAGACGGCAGCAAGCTTTGTTAAACACTTGACTCACACTGACACTCTGCCGAAAGCAACTTTCGAAATAAATCAACGTCCTCACGGGGCACTGCATCCTAGGCAGGTATGCTCATCGCCTGGGTATAGCAAGTAACGATTTTTGTATGAGCGCAGAGACGAGGAGGAGTCAATTTCACACTCCCTCTGTACGTGTTCCGCTTGGCTACTTGAGAAAAGCCACCCTATGTCGTTATTTCTTTAAGGATCTTAACGATCTGAACTCCTCCAGCACAGCCGACTCAACAGCTACGTTAGGAAATCAAAATGGTTTTAGGAGTAAGCAAAGTTCATACTCCAACACTCAGTGGTATCACAATGGACCTACTTTCTGGTCTAAGTGTACCTATTCTTGGAAGACCACTTTTAACTAAATAACTAACTAAGCCCCATGGTATCATGCGAAACAGTCACCTTTTCCAATAAAAGGTTACGGTAACTGTATAGGAGACTAGCGAAGAAGTAATTCACTATACTTCCTCATACCTGGTGAAATCTTCACAGCAGAGGCCTACTGCAGAGAAATTGCGATTATGGAAAAAATAAGTAAATTTCAGCCGCGGAATCACCTTTCATAACAAGTCACATTATCAACCTAAGAAAGCAAAATATCTCACCAGGTCATTTTGATGATCCGTAAAATAAAATGACAACACAAGCAATCTTTGATCTTTCACATGTTTTCACAACGAATACTTTAATATACATTATTTTGTTTTGATTTTTTCTTTATAATTACCAATATAAACAATAAATACATAGACATTTTGTTTTTAGCTTTTTTTTTCGTTTTTTTATATATATATACACATCGAATACAAAATTGAATTAAAAAGGAAATTAAACAAATTAAATTAGAAACTTAAAAATTAAAATCAATTTTTTGTTGTACACTTAAACAGAAAATTATTAAAAATAAAATAAAAGAATAAAATTAAAGTTAATTAAAAATAAAATATTAAAAACATATACAATAGTAGTAGTACCTATAAGTAAAATATTTATCACTCTGTTGAATTTTTTAAATTTGCTTTTTCAATTTTTTTTTTTTGTTTTTGAGTAAAAAAGTATTAAAATCAGAATCTGTATAATTTGTGTTTAGTTTAGCGCAATATTTTCAGGGGAAAATTAATGGTAAACCAAGTTTAAGCAAAAACTACTCTATCTGTGAATCCTCTTTGTGTGTGTAGGGGCTTGACAAAAAAGAGGATAAAGGAAGAGGGGGAGTTCCTTGTAATGAGCAGTTTCTAGTTTTTTTTTCAAGCTAATTCTACTTGATCCTACTAAATGCTTTCATCATATTAAAACACTAATTTAATTATTGAATTAATTTTGGCGAAACAGTAGTGCTCTCTCTGATCCTGTTTACTTTTCTACTAAATGCTTGAGTTTTTCTATTAAGTTTTTGTGTAAATTTGCATAAATAAAATTTTATTCTCTACGTTTACATATCTCTGCCATGAGACACCTCAACTTGGGGGTTCATGACTTTTGGCTTTGATTACACATACATTGCATGCATTAAGAATTGTTTTTTGTTTTGTTTGTATATATAAATTACAATAATTAAACTTTGGTTTGACCTCCACTCAGACCTGAGAACGCTGACCAGAATCTCAGCAACAACGGTCGATCTGTGTCGGTTCGTTCGCCTCTCCATCCGGTCGGTAGCCACCAGAGAGGACCTGATCCGGAAAGTGTTGGCTTGGGTGATGTGGAAGGTATAGGTGGTGATGATGGATTCGCGAAGGATTCTTGTGTTGACCCTTGGCTGTCCGATGTTGAAGATGTTGTACTGCTACTACTTCTATTACTGGTGCTATGTGTCGGGATCGACGCAGTTGACGCGATCGAATTCGGTGATGGGACGATCTTTGTCCATAAATCAGTTGATTTTGATGCTGCCTCTAAACTGGGTGTTACTGTTGTGATTACTGTTGAGGGCTGACGTTGTCTGGCCACAAGATCATTGATCATCTTTAGCTCCGCGGCGATGTCGATCGGAGGTTTGTTCTCACTGAGATGTTGGTCACTCGGAAGAGGTTTTGTATCAGCTGCACGGGAACTAGTGATGGTTGAACTACTGATCGTAGATTGTGGTTCCAGCTCAAAATCAGTGATCCTGGTAGTGTCCTCCTTTGAATTTGTGGTCGTGGATATCTGTTCTGTCAAAGTAGTTTCTTCACTGGGAATTGTGCTTGTTGCCAAGTCTTCATTCTCGACAACTATCGTAGGAGTGATTTCCCAAGGATCCAGCGTAGTCATAGTGGTTTCCTCATCTAATGGAGCAACCTCTGTGACACTCCTTGTAAACTCGGTTTTACTTTCCACATCCTCATCTTCCTCAAGCTTTAGCGTCGTAGTTTCCACCTCGAGTAGATTAGTTGTTGATTCACTTCTCTCCGTTGTGGTGGCATCTATCTCCTCAAGTTTGTGATCGGTGTCCAGAAACAACGATTCATTTTCTAAAATCTGCTCCAAATTGAGATTTTTCTCAGCTGTCGGTGTCAACACTTCCACCTCACTGTCAGCAATCGTTGTTGAATTGGCCATGTCTGGATAGATTGAGACATTAAAATGATGATCCTTCCCTGTCGTTTCCGACACAGCGGGCACTAAGATTGCATCAATTCCACTCAAGAACAGAGTGGATTCCTCGTCCTTGGATCCGTCCTCGACAGTTTCATTATTTCCACCGTAGCTGGAACTATCTGTATCCAAGTCTGGAAGCACTGTCTCCGGTGGTGTCGGTGGTCGACGACGACGCTGGCCAATGAAAAACACATTCTCGTCGTCAGGCTCTCTACTTCCACTGGAATCGCCCGATCCGGACGACCCAATCGGGAAGTTGTCCCTAAATATATCGAATTTCAATGGTTCATCTGCCTTCTCCCCATTCGAGGATGGAATCACATCGATGCCACCCTCAAGCTTCTCAGCACCTGGTTCGTTGTTCCCCTCCTCATCGTAGTCATAATCATAATCACCCGACGTCAGAACAAGATTCGTTAGCTGGGTCAGCAAAATCTGTTGCGTGTCTATGTTCACAGTCGGTATGCATCTCGACTCGAACACATGTTCACCCGGTGGACACTGGATGGATGTGCTTTCTTTCTTTTTTGGCGGCACGATGAATATAGATTTTGGTGTGACTTTACGTGATTTTTGTTGCTGACCAACGGGCACCATAAGCCAGGCTTCCCATGCCAAATTTTCAGCCGTACTCTCAATGGGCTTCGATGTGATAGGCAGGGATTCGGTGGTTAAACAACAGCTGCTGAGCAGCATCATTGTGATGAGAGTAGTTGTGGTGATGATTTGTATAGTCAGGAGTTTATCCATTGCTGGCAACATGTTGCTTTATTTTTATACTTTTGTGTGTATTTATGGTAATTTGGCTTGATTAGCTCTGCTAATGCTAATGTGTTGGCAAGTATTGAAGGCTTAATTTCATTTACTGCCAAGTGTTGTGCTTTTGTTTTATTCGTTTAATCCTAAGTGCGTTGAGTTGTCTGTAGTTCTGCAAAGAAAAAGGAATGAAAGAGAAACATTAGATGGGATTGCAGGAAGATGTCAAAGGAAATTAAGAATAAAGTTTACAAGGGTGCTTTTGGCTTAAGTAAATTTGCACCACAAGGACACTTTCACAGGCTTTTTTGTCGCGGACCGCAAGACTTGATGGCCCCATCTTACTCTATTAAATGTCCTTAATGTCACTGACAGGGCTTAGATTTTTGAAACTTTAATCATGCGATTTAAACGGTCGATTAGGACCATGAACTAAATATCAAAAGTCTTCAAAAAAGTAATGGAAAATGCGTTAAAAAGGTTAAAAGTTTGGTTTGGTTGGAGGCGTGACATAATTTTCTTGGTGGATGAAGCCTTTGTCGGTGTAGAGCGTCCTTGTTCACATGACATGACTACCCCCATTCAGAACCTTATGGGTTTTTGTCGTGCAACCACACATTACCGACCAGTGAATTTAAAACCAATTCCCAAGGATCATCCCGCTCGCATTCGTGCTGTAGGCATTTTACATCTTAGGCGAAACAATAGCTGCACAAAGCTGTGTAACAGTACAAAACTGATCTAAAAACTTTACTTCAGGGTTGTATTCCCAGCAACGAATAAAAATGTAAACCACGCACGACATTTCCACATCTCTTAACCACATCAGATCAACTCATCATCACCATAGTCGTCGCCCTCGTCGTTGTCATCTTCTTCTTCGTTGTCGTCCGTCTAAATCGTGATAGTCGTCCACTAATCAAGAAATGAGAAAAATACACAGCGATTCAATGCTCATACTTTGCCCCATCCGCACGTAACGCAATTGCACTACAAACCCAGCATTGCATACAGAATGAGTACAAAAACGAAATGAGATACACTACACATCGTCACATTGTTTAAATTAGATAACCCAATTCTTTTCTCCATTTTTTTTTTTTTTTCTGTTTTACCTTACACTCTATTTTCGTTTCTGCACCGGCCAACCTTCATGTACGATAAGCACCATCCACAGAGATGTACGTCCTCTGCCACCTACCGTGACAATTTTAGCTCTTCTTACACGAAATGCAATAGAAACAGAATTTAAAATAAAGAAAAAAAAAAATAACGTGCTGCGAGTGTTTCCACTCAAACGTGGTGACAAAATGTTTTCGTCTTCTCCACTAGTTTTGTGGTTTTTTGGTTCTTCTCTGTGTCGTTTTTGTCTACCGCCTACGAAATGTATTGCAGTGTGGATATCTTTTTAGATAAATTTCTAAAAGTGGTTTATTTTGACACTTTGTACATTGCATTGCAATGAGTACGAAGGAGGTTCTGTGAATTGCTCTGCATCCGGACAGACACACACGTGGTGGTTATTATGAAGTTGAGAGGTCGGTATTATCGTGTTTAAAACTTTTGTGGTGAAGTTGTCGGTTATGTTTTGAAGAAATTCTATGTAGGAGGAGAATACTCCTTCTGTTTGGTCGATGATAAGGACACGGTGAAAGAGAAATCACAACCATACCAACAAGACTATACAGAGACTTTGAAAATAGTTACACTGAAGTGTAGAAACAAGAACATGTTTGTTGAAAATAGAAAAACAGCATTTTTGACCTTTTTAGATACTCATACTGTTCTTCATTCTTACTGTCACCCATCGTAATCCTCATCCCTATCGTCATAATAATCCTCTTTCTCTACCTCTGCAACACTTTTGTCTTCATCCTCACCTTCCCCTTCTTCTTCATCTACATCTTCATCTACATTTTCATCTTTGTCTTCAGCTTTATCCTCATTCTCAACCTTCTCCTCATCCTCATCCTCATCCTCATCCTCATCCTCATCCTCATCCTCATCCTCATCCTCATCCTCATCCTCATCCTCATCCTCATCCTCATCCTCATCCTCATCCTCATCCTCATCCTCATCCTCATCCTCATCCTCATCCTCATCCTCATCCTCATCCTCATCCTCATCCTCATCCTCATCCTCATCCTCATCCTCATTCTCATTCTCATCCTCATTTTTAGCCTCATCCTCATCCTTATCCCTCCTCTGACACTCATAGTCATCCCCGTTGTCACCCTCACCTTCTTTATCCTCCTCCTCCTCTTCCTCACCCTGATCCCCATTCCCACCATCATCTCTTTTGAGTACTACCTATGTAAGTAGATTCAATTTAGATATTTTTTTTCTCCACTCTCCTACGGAAACTCTTAGATACATGTTATCGGTCAAATAAACGACTGCAGCGTTGGCACTCACCTACCCAGCAGGTACTCACTATCACGTCTATTTACTCTCAATTGCCTCATATCCCATCAATTCAGACAAAACAAACCCAAATAATGACACGACAGAGACGACTACCCCACACTTGTTGTCGGTTCATCCAGACAGATATTGTTTCGACAGATACATGTGCAGATACACAAAACAAACAAACCATACCGACAGAAATGACCATTCCAGCAGATGTAATCCAACCATAACCATAAAAATGGATGTTCAAGGAAAAACTCCATCAGCATAGATTGTTCTGTCGACTGGAACCTAGTGATTCGTTGGAGTGGTCCGACAAAAGAAATATACTCCACCGGCTTCCGCAAAGCCGCACGCAATCCCAAAGCGCCCTAACTATCAAACGAGGGTGTGCTGTTGATAAGTAATCAAAACGAGAATGCTAAGCCCTCCACCGCTCGGGGGTATATTATCAAACACCTGTCGTACCTGTTAATTTGATTTCGACAAAGGGGGATCCGCTCAGAAAAAAAAAAAGCCCATATCCCGAGTGAGAATCTAATCCACACAGGCACACACAAACAAACAGAAGAGCGCACTCACAAAAGACTTGAAACATAAATTCGGTGGAATTTTAATGGAGTTTATCCCCGGCTCTCAAAAAATAGTGATATACTCGCCAGCGAAAAAGAACCAAAAACACCCCTTTGACGTTAACGTTGGTTTTCACACCACACGTCCAAGTCCAAATGATGGGACTTCATGCTTCAGTTGGTGTTTATCAAAGGGAAAAACAACTTCAGTATTATGGATACTATGTATCGCTGTGGTGCTTTTGGTTGGAGCGAATTCTACGATGAGCAATTGTATCTTTTGTGGAATGCAATTGTTTTTGTTTAGAATTTTATTTTATTTTCAAGGGGTTTAAGCAAAAAAGCTTTTAAGGGAATTGTTAATTTAAAGTCCTTCAGGATTTTTGGGAAATTGATGAGTTTTTGAAGAGGCTTTAAGCAACATGCGGTCTGCATTTCCGAAAAAGTTGAGTAGGCTTGTAAATTGTTACAAAGAGAGAGAGAGAGGATACGTTTTCAACGAGCTCTTACTTAACTGTGCAGGACAGTTGTAGATTAAATGGGATTTAACTGAGAACTCAGTGACACAGCAAGGCTGGTCTTAGAAAGCTAAGTGTACCTTTAACTGAGTTCTCGGGTTTGTCAATGATTTCTCCACATCGGACTAAAATTTGGTGGATTTTTAGCTTGAGTACGACTATGTCACGCAACTATCATATGCTTTAGAGTCCAAGGGTGTCCAACCTTTTTGTTTCTCTGGGCCACATTGGAAAAAGACATGGTGTTTTGGACCACAATTATATTACCATAGCTGACGAGCGTAAAAAAAAAACGTTACTTGGCACCTGTAGCACAAAGCGCACACAACATTCCTCAGTAAAATGGACATGCTTCAGTAACCTTAAATATTTTCGGGCCGCATTGATACCTGCCTTGGACCGCATGCGGCCCGCGGGCCGCGGTTTGGACATCTTTGCTTTAGACCAATGTGCTTGGGACTTGTGCTCGACAAAAGTTGAACTGAAAACAGAATATAAACGAAAGAATTAAGAAGGCCTCGATAGCTTTCTACTCTTGCAGTAGAATATGGGGTGGGGACCAAGCCCTAAAAATTTCCTATGGATGAACACGGCTATTGTGAGGCCTATACTTATCTATGGGAGCGTTTTGTGGTGGTAAGCTGCTACCAACACCACCAACCTCAAGGCCATCACGAAAATACAGAGACTGACGTGCATAGGAGCTATTAGTGACATGAGAAACACGCCAACAACAGGACTAGAGGCTATTCTCAACCTGCTTCCACTTAACCTCATTATGCAGAAATCTGCGGCCAGGAATGCCCTAAGAATCAGCCAACTGAATGACTAGAAGTCAAGCACGACGGGCCATGCCCAGATCGTATGTAAAAAAGTACATGGGCCATGTAACAACCACTGATTATACGGTGCCCTACCTAGACTTCAAAAGACCGTTCTCTTCCTCATTTCTAAGCAGAGAAGAATGGATAAGGGGAACAACACCGAACCCGCGAACCAAAGCCACCTATACTGATGGGTCCAAAATGGACATTGGAGTGGGTGGAGGTATATTTTCAGACAAGCAGCGTTTTCCAGGCGGAGATCCTAGCAGTGACAATTGCTGGCCGTGAGACTGTGACGAAGGTAATACCACGTGATGATATCACCTTTTTCATTGACAGCCAGGCAGGGCTAAAAGGAATTTCTGCTATTGCTGGATACCTGGACATGAGGGCATACCAGGGAATGAGAAGGCTGATGAATTGGCAAGGACAGGATCTACGCTAGACCTGGAACAGGCTGACATCATAACACTCTGCGTTATCACATGAAAGAGCTATGGCTAAGTGAGGACGACCTCTGCAGGGGTTGCGGAGACGAGGAAGTCCATGAAGACACAATCCACTTCTTCTGCCACTAACCAGGTCTTTGCCACCTCAGACATAAATTCTTTGAAAGAGACTTTTTCCAGGATACCGAAGAACTAAAGGACGTACCTATCAGGGACATCTGGATCTTCATTAAGGCTTTAAAATGGTTCGAAAGGTTGGGGCAATAGGAGAGTGCTTTTGGAACTGCTCCACGAGCAAGGGATTACTTTCCTCCCCAAAATGGACATCGCAATGAGTCTCTACTGGCCTGACTGTAGCGCAGAGGGCTTCTCTCCCCTCGTCAACCTATATACCTAACCTACCTAGCCCAATGCACGACAAAGAAGTTGAACCTCACAAAAGAATTTGATCCCTTCGACCCCTTTCAAACTCCTCCATGTGTCGCTATGAATTTCCAGAAGCGAAAAAAATTCCTTTCAGATTTGATTTGATTCCAATTAGTGACTCTTCTTGAAGAACTGGTTGTTCCGTCGTTGACCAGATCTGTTAACATTTCTGGAAAAAATAAGTCGTAAAACGTTCGATGCTAAGTAGGATAATGAATACAGTCACTGAACGAATATTCCCCCTTTTATCTTTCGTAATCTTGTCTAATCTACTCGGTTTCATAGACACATCATTGCATCACATGAGACATTTGTTTTGATAAATAACTCCGAACCGACCCAGGCAATGTTCATCAAACAAAGCGCATATCGAAACATTGCATGACCCCATCCCATAAGGATAATAAATCGTGAACATCAATCGGATAATTTGATTATTTATTTTGTAAGCAGAACAAGTGCATTGCGTGCACTATGCGCCTCATAAATCCGTCCGCTCTATCGGCGGCACTTCATTATTTACGAGCTGCTAAATTTCTCGCCCTGTCTTTTACCCCAACCCCATCATCATCATTATCTTTGTATTTTTTTTTTATCTTAACACGATGTCCGTTCGCAGCTCACACTCTCCGATGCAATAATTCAGTAGATTACACTATCAAAACAATTAACCATGCCAACGAGCATAGTCTGGGCGGCAACATCAGTCACAATGTTGCGATGCATTTTTATTTTTGTTTTCTTTGAAACATGTTGCACAATTCGATAGTGCATCGTTTCAATGGAATAAATCATGTTATTCCATCGTAAAATGTTATGAAATGCAATTTGGAGAAATATTTCCAAATTCTAGATGAGCTAGAGAAACAAATTTAAAATTCCTGGAAACATGTTTGTTTTGAGTGAGTCGCGGCTGAGATTGTGAAAGGACAAAACAAATTGCGTTGATGGATGAGTTTGCTGGTCATTTTTAATTAAACATTACCTTATCTCCGGACAGATATTTACAACACAATAAAAACAAGTTCTGTACATCACGCTCCGGCCACCTTTCTCAAAAGAGCAGCTTTCAAGCTGAACCTTGACAGCTAAATTTGTCAGACAATTCTAAGAAAATCTGTCAAAAAGATTTAATCAAAATTAATACACAAAATTTAATAAAACGTGATAACAAGCTCAAACCGGCTGGGTAAGTCTAAACGTGAACTCACCAACAAGTTTGGAGTTCTCGCATTAATATCTGTTTACGTAAAAGAATAAACAAAGGCAACAAACAAAAACAGCAATAAATTTTTAACTTTAACCTTATCATCGGAATAATCGAAATCTTTTATGTACACCAAGTCGTGTGTGTGCTCGGAAAAAAACAACGGGGAGAAATTAAATTCAGCTTTTTGAAAACTGCATATTTGTCAAGTTTAAAAATAAAAATACTTTTGTGAAATGTAAACGAGTCGTGCGAAAGGATTTGTGCGATAAAATTGACGCCCATTTGCGATCGTTAAAATGAAAATGAAAAAAAAAACGGCAAATAATTTACATAAATGCAAAGCAATTTGTTGAAGAGACAGTCGAAGTGGTAAAGCAGGGAGTGAAGTTCATTCACCGAATGGATAATGAAATCGAGAATAGAGTACTTGGGACTACTTTTACAGATCAGAGGTGTTGTTGCCCATGCATATGTATAAGGTGCAGAGCGAAGCCTGAATTATAGATTTTCACTTGCCATTTATTCCTGCAAAGAGGAAACAACACTTAGTGGATATTTTATACTTCCAACTAAATGGAAGGAAATCAGAGTCGATTTTACACTTAAATTAGGAAAACACTGATTGAACCTATCAGTCCTACTTTATTCTTTTTGAAGAGATTAGAAAGGATCTACGATAACTTATCAAATACCCTCACTCCGATCTAAGTCAACATGATAAATCTCAAAACCGCTCTGCAAAACACACTTAAAGACAATTGGGAACACTTTTGAATTCAAGAAGTCTGTCGTAGGGGTCTTTTGAGATGTACGTAGGAGGTGGCTTCAATAAACTAAAATATTTTCAGTGTAGAAACGGGAAATAGGAGAAGGAAGACAGCTAAAAGTGTATTCAAAATCCCCTCTTAACGCTATTAAGTCCTCCAAAACAAGCTACTGAGTATGAGAAAAGGGACTCAATGCCGGTGGGAGAACTAATCCAGTCACCGATAATTCAAAGTCAAAATTCAATACCCCAAACATTGTAACCCGCTGTGACTGTTCTGGAAATGCAAACTATTGCCGGAGCAGCAATAGGCATAGGCTCTCTGAAATATCATGCCATGACACATTTAAATTCAGAAATTCATTTGGCAGTGTCACTACAGTGAAAATAGAAATAATCAGCCATACCCACTGCCAAAGTCTATAAACCTATAAGCTTGACTTTTTTTTTTCCTTAAAGAACCTGGCCTTATGGCTGAGACTGCGATCTAGCAAGATCTATTGTATGTCCGGTCTACTTAGTCATGTAGTACTACTACCTTCCTAATGGAGGTGATTATGTCATAACTAGCCAAGTTTCTAAACTGCGCTAACGAAAGGAATTTCCTGTGAAAGATCAGTCTACGTAGCCAAAAAATTAAAGAGCACGTACACGTTCACTCGCAGGAAGTTGATACACAAGGACATTTTTGCATTCATACACTAAAGGCAAGTATCGAAACTGGTTTTCATAGCGTGGTCAGAACTATTGGCAAAAACACTCTTGTCGCGATCTTAGACACTTCTATAGGTTTCCAGGGTAGAATTCTAAAATGGACACAATGGACCCTATTGCTGGTCTAAGTGAGCAGTGACGAATGTCACAAGGTACCCATTTACTAAACCGAACCTATACACTAAAGGTCTCCTCACATGTGTCAGAATAGATGCGATAAAAAGGAATCTCCAAATCTCTAACAACGACAACAGCCCTATAAATAGCGTAGTGTCCATTCTTAAAGATTGGATGAAGGTAAAGGCTTTAAGTGCCTCACACCGCGAGGGGGAGCTTTTCCATTGCTTTGTGTTCTTGCAATTCATTGGAGACAGGAAAATTTCTCGCAAACTATTAGCGACCAGTTAGACACTTGAAGGGTTGGCGGTCAATCCACATAAAAAAAATCTCGCACTGAGCAGTTTAGATGTCCATCGGTTGAGGATATCCTCCTCAAGACTTCAGAAAGAGCTAAACACTTGGGTTTAGTGTTAGATTGAAAACCAAATCGGGAATCGGGTCACGAAATAAGACAGGACACTCGTGAAAACTTAGGGTCATAGTCCTAAAACTACCTAAAACTGTAGCCATATATGTATGCACTGCGATTGTTAGACCAAAACTAGCCCTTAGTTAGGAGGCAGGGTTCAATCAAAGGGATCAACCTTAAGGTTATTACGAAGATTCAGCATTTGGGTTGCATTGATGCAACGACTTGAGATAATTCTGTTAGTTCAGTTGTAACCGCGATTGTAACTTCAAAATGCCTAAGATCGTCTCGCAGAGTCGACGTACATACATATATTCGAGATTCGCCCTAAAATTACATCGTTAACGACCTTCTACCACCCCAAAGTTTCCAAATCTCTTACCAATTGCGACACAATTTGTCCCCTAGCCGACTAAGTAGGTCCCTATCCCCAGCCATCTGTTTCTACAGACAACCAAAAAAATCCCAAAAAGAAGGTCACGTTTAAAGTATACCAAGCTAAAGTACTCTAATTAATTGAAAACATCTGAGCATCAGCATAAGAAAACGAAAACATTTTGCTAATTACTCGAGAGGAAAAAATCTCAGAGGAAGTCCTTCAAGAGTCATATCACTAAAACTAATTAGCCAAAGAGTACGCACTTGACTTCTGCCATTCCCACAGCCAAGAACAACACACAAAAAGCCAAAACAAAAGGAAGAAAAAAATCCAAAAAAAAAAAAAACTCAAGACTAGAATGTATCGAATTTGAATTGAAAATTTTACGCGCAAAAAACAAGAAAAATACATAATATCTGTGGAAACGAAAAAAGTTGGAAAAAAAACATCTGCAACCTAATTTTCATTTTTACATCTGTTCAACTGTAGATACATACATCTCCTCAAAAACGAAAAGTATCACAAGTATCTATCTCTAGGCATCAATGAATGGGCGAAGCTTCTCGCGCTTCTCGTGAGTTTCATTTCATTTTATCTGTCGTAAATTAGTTTGAGTGACTTTAAATTGATTGTGTGAAGCACGTCAGTGACGGCCTGGAAAAAAAAATCCAACCAATTCCCCTGACAACAACAAAGGAGAAAAATAGCAAACAAAAAAGAACAACGAAGAATAACGCCTCCCATGATCAGTAATTCGCGATCTGCGATCTTCCTCCATTTCCCATCAAAAGCTTTGTTGGTGTGTATCTCTAATGATTGATGTTGATGGACTGGGACGGGGCGCTTCTTAATTTTTTTTATTTATTTCCTTTTAAATTTCATTCAATTTGATTTGATTTCTGTTGTTTGGTTATGCGATTTTCGACATTTCATTGGCGTAAATGTATCTTTTTTTTTGAATGAAAAAAGGCAAAAAACGACTCGGTTGTGTCTGACCAATTTGTTTTGAACGACACAAGGCACACACCGTGATCGGCTTGATTTTTTGATGTTTATTTCTTTTGTGGATTTTATGGGTGATAATTAAAATTTTTTTATTGATCGATTAAATGATACTAACGGAATTTAATATAAAAAAAAAAAAAAATTTTCTTTTGCGTGTTTCATTGAATTAGTGGGATGTAATTTGAAATTTGTTTTGGAAGGCGTTTTCAGTGGAAGAGAATTTCGAAAGGTGGGATGCTTTAAACGACTCATTTGGATGTGGCCCATACGGGGGTAGTGTGAATGTAAACGAGGATTTAGCCATAATCCATAGATTCGAGGGGGATTTTCATGGAAATTAATTTGAATAATAATTCCATTAAATGGGGGATTTGAGCGTTGAAACTGATAGGCGATCAATGTCTTAAGAACTTGTTTTTTGGACTAAATATGTGTGAAACACACAACGAGGCGACTGACAGGGAGATGGTACCTTTGGTATATGAGCTCATCCATTTAAAAACTCCACAATACCTCTCATAGTTCTTTAATTTTTTTTGCAAACAGTGCTTCAACGACATAGCCAACTGCAATTCGCCCCTTTAAAACTTCACCCGCAATATATGTCATGCTTCGAAAGCTCAACAGCTTACCCTTACGCCTACTTTTGCTGGCACTGCCGAATGTACATAGGTCAAACAATACGACTGTGGAACGATCTATATAAGCATATTATACAGCAGCTTCTGGAGCCAGCACGAAGGCCTTTTTTACACCATCATCTTCCCTCCATCTTCACAGACGGGTCAAAAAAGCCAAAGGAGTCGCTGCACGTGTCTTTTTAAAAGACCTTGGTATGCTCCACTCTTTCAGTCCTTCTAATCCCTAAGGTGCCTTTCAGATTGGTAGAAGCAGTCAGCTGCGATCACAACGCATGTATCCAGCACAATAAAATCTTGGGCAGTAAAGGACTGTCATGTGTCTCTGAATGAGTCTCTAGGTACTAGTAGCAGGTATCGCAATCACGTCAAAGCATCTTGTATGTCATTTGCTAAGCATTTGATCTGCATCGATGCTCTATCGAAATCAAATCATAAATGGTTAGGCCTTTCTGACTGCAAAAACGCTTCGATACTAAGAGTTTGAAAACGTTGATTCAATTAAGATGAACCTTTTATACTGCATCCTAGGGAGACATACATAATGACTGGATATAGTTTGTAAATAATTATGTAGAAGGTACAGAGTTGAGGAGTCCAAGGTATACTTCTTCTGAACATGTCTCACCTTTGTCATAGTAAGAAAAGCCTTCTTAGGAGATTGTCTCTTCAATTATCAAATCGTATGTTACGTTTCAGGAGTAGACTTAAGATCGACTCTACGGCCACATAATAATTTCACACTGGCCCTACCTTTCGGTTAAGAGCACCTCCTTTAAAAAAATAGCCTTCACAAGGACTTGAAATTCGGTTTGATGCGGTTGACGGTCAAAAATATGTTCCAAGGAGGGTAGGGTAGGCATAGCGCATCGCTAGCCGATATCAATGCCGAGATCGACAAAACTTCTTAACGTTTAAACTGCAGTTACTGTAGCAAAAGAAATGACGTGATGGTGTCCCGAGATCACTTGAAAGAAATGTAGAATAGCGTACTCCATGTAAAACGCAATTACCTATACCTACGGCCTGGAAACAGCATCATAAGAAGTGTGATGGTAAATAATTGACACCATAGCTCCTACGGACCAAAGATAAGTGCAAGACGCAATAGGATCGAATCTATTTAGGGGCCTTAACTCGACCAGGTATTGCAGGCAATGAGTCTGTGGATAGAGCCGGTCCGTCTTCCGGTTTCTTAGGACGAAAACCCTATTGTAGTGCCAATTGAGCTCATGCCACAGTATTAATTAAGAACTGAGAACACAGTAGCTTTATTTACCCCATTGGAAAAATGTTCCTGTTCTTAGGAAATTCAAAAAATAATTAAGCCATACTCCTAGAAGCAGATCTTTAGCCTAGACAAGGAAAGCATGAGGCACCCCAATAGACCATTGCGACGTATATACATACATACGTTCAGATAAAGAGTGACGGGTCTTCCTGGAAGAAGAGGAATCCTTCTAGAGTATTCTCTTTCTCTTTTGATGTTATTCACCCAGCGCGAGCGAAGTGCAGTGGTTCGAAACTCAAGTTGTATTAGGTTTTATTGGCGTTCGAGGGTGGTGTCAGGATAAGCTGGGGATATTTGTGGTGTTTGTCATTGCTATAATTCACGGGAATGTTCTCGAATATCCTGATGTCATAATCTTGGTCAGCTTAATCTCTCCACCTGAGTGGAAAAAGCTAAACACTTCTCAATACAAAAACACATGATCTACGACTGTTCTTCGTAAACAGGTTTTGATGGAAAAATTTTAAGAAAAAAACATTTCTTATGAGCCTTAGCCCACAATAATTTCAAGGAGAAATTCTATCAAGAAACAAAATCCTACTATGCAATGAAGAACTCAAAACTTCTCATGCCATAACCACTAAAAACTACAAACAAGTAAATGTACCTATTCCACCGAGCTGCCGTCGCTATTTCCCATTCCCAATCGTAAACGAATGTTTACCCCATTGGCACGCAACAAAACAATAACAGACTCACAAGTTTCACAAGTTCCTCAAGAGCGTGCTTTGTTCAGAATATTTCAAGGAAAGAAATTCCACGCTGCCCCAGTCAGGAGAAGTTCATGAAAGGAAAAAATGTTGCAAGACGACGCACGGCCCTCCCCAAGCTAAATGTCAAACGCCCAAAAAACTCAAACAATTTCGCACTGTTGACACCAAGTTCTCCTGTGCCAAGAAGGCGACAAGATTCACACACACAAAAACAAGCGAAAAAGATACAAAACTTTTGTGAGATACATACCATATGCTGAAAGTGTGAAGAAATTGATGCACTTTTCGAACGAGTATCTTTTATCTGCGCGCGTATTTTCGAAACAACTTTATTTTCGCGGGAAAGATTTTTTTTTTTTGTTCAAAGAACCAAAAACACAAGCACTAGCTACAAAATTTCATTCAGCAAGAAAAGAAAAAATCACGATCACACGAGCTATTGGATACACAGATACAGATCGCAGCCGCTGTGGGCTTCTAATTTAGACAAAATCTGAGAACAGACTGAATGTCTGAAATCGTTCGTCAAGATTTCACTTCTTATGCAACTTTTTCTCGAACGAGTTCGCGGTTCTTCCTTCGACAATGTTGATCGTGTTGATGATGATGATAATGGTGATTCGTTGGTTTCTTGTTTGGGAGCTGATATGTGAGGATTGTGGTTCTTGGTCGTCTGACTGTCGGCCGGAGTGTGAGATACATTAAGATACTTTTGTATCTGCAGCACCCCAAGAAGTATAAAATTAAGGCACACAGCACAGTACACAAATTGATTGCCTCGTGAGTGGAAGAAAGACGAAACGAATTACAAAGAGAAGCGGACGAATGTGTTTATTAGGTCAGAAAAGGGATAACTCTGGGTCAGTGTGTGGACGAGTGTGGGAAAGAGACATTTCCCTACCACCACAGGTAGGTGATCGACTTGTCGTTGAGAGCAAGAGCAACCCCTAATGCATGGAGGTATGACCAAGACGAATCACCTTGCAGGTGCCGCTTTCTGGCCGGGTTTTTCCATACCATTAGCTTAATCCACTTGATACTATTATGATCACTGTCCACACACACACATGCACAGAGCAGAACAAGATTAAGTATTCACATACATGCCACCTCGAGCAAACAACAATAACACACCTTCTCCACAACCGCTGTACGCGCGACTGTCTCCAAGGAAGCAAACATAAACTGAGTACCGCAAGCCAACCCTAACAGATGGTCTCCGGTTTAACGGGAGAGATAAGATGAGAAGTGTACTGTTAAGTGCGGTTACATACAAGCCCGTGATCAACATACATCACTTTTATTTGCTTAGCTACTACCAACTCTGATGGATGGGTGGCTGTGTGTGTGTGTATCTGTTTGGATTGCGTTGGAACTTGGTACCAATATGTGACACTGACTTTTGCCTTGGGTTCCGTTATCTGGATAAAGCTGGAGAAGGGTTTTTATTTTCAAGTGGAGCGCACGCACACTAGACATATACATGTGTAGGTAGTTAATCGCCTTGATCTTGAAAGTGTTGATTTACGGCGGGTGGCGACGTACCAGGTAGCACACGGTAGGTGCAAGTTTGTATTTCAAGTGGAATGGTGTCAAGAGCATGCACTGATGAGTTCATGGAACTACTAAATATTTAATTGCGGTAGGTGCACTGTACCTTAGATTTTTTTTTCGAAATGTTTTATAGCTCTTGATGGCTTAAGTAAAAGGAGGCATTTTTCAAAATATTCAATAGAAGTTAACTATATGAATTAGAAGTCCTTAAACGCAAAGGGTGTCGTTTACAAAGAATCATTTAACGGTGCGATGCAATTGTGTTAAATTGGAAACAAAAACATTTGAAAATCTCGCAAAATGTTGCCAGTAAAAGTGAGAGTTCATTCAACCCCGAGTTGTGGGTTTAAAATTAATTTGCGGCAATTCCAGTCATCATGGTGGTGCTACGTAGTGGTAAATGACATTTTGAAGCATAGAAATGCAGGTGAATACCGAAGTATCTTCATAAGTCATAAATCGATCAATCGCAGGCTATTCTAAAGAACGAAAGAAGGCGAATTCATTCAAAATCTATCCCAAATAGCACATAAATACGTATGTCACTGCCCCGCCCTGCAAGAACGATGTCTACGCAAATAACGATCAGTGTTCTTTGCAAGCGTAGCAGAGGTAACAGACCTATTTGCAGTTAACGGATCTACTCAGATTCTTAAAGAGCACTAACTGGTTCAAAAAACAGGCAACAATAGGATAGGGTTTTTAAAATAGACCTCTAGGTCTCCGAGTGAAAGTGACGAGGCCTATCCATCACACACCCTACGTAACCTAACCTAATACATACGCTGAGCTAAAAGCTAGGGTTGCCGAAGCTACTCGCCTTCGATGATGATTCACCTCGTACAGCTGAAGCTTTGATTGTTCATGGTTATGCGAATTAGTATTTCCCATTTGCTCTGTCGGCTTGTCTAGATGTGCCATCAAGAACGTATAAGGTAGAGCCCTCAAATATGTTCTCGAAAACTAGAAAGTTGAGTAGAGTAGAACTAACTGCTTATGGAAGATGTTTGTCACAAGGACTACTAGATCGGTTACCAGAGGCACTCTTCAGAGTCAAATCTCCACAGCTAGAGTTGCGCTTCATTGATCTTACCTCAAGAAACTGTCTTCAATGAGGATTATAGTTGATTGACAATCATCCACACCAACGGAGACCTGTCAACTGTGCTAACAGCGGGGTTATCTCTCGCCTTAGGTGGTCTCCATTTATAAGTTAGACACGGCGCCTGAAAAAGGTTAGTCAACAATTCTATGGGGCTCAATCAGTGAGGTTTTAGGCCAAGAAAGTCCACATTTAAACAAACTGTCGCACTTTTGCAGCTTCTGAGGAATATCGAAGATTTCCGATCCTTCTTCAGATATCTTCAGAAAGTTTTCAGAAAACTTTTGCAATCGACTTACAATTTTTTCGACACCAGATATGAAAAAAGAATTTGGAAAGGATCTATCTGTCCTTTTAGTTTTGAACTTCTTGTAGATTGGCCACAACTTTCTCATTGTTCTATAGATGCTCAAAAAGCTTCCGCGTGAGACCTAATCCCTACTTTGTACTCTAGTTTACATTGAGTGATCAACTTTCTCTAGATGTAGGGCAGATCGCTTTTCTGCTACTTTATCAGCTATTCATCCTCTCATCTCCCTTGTCTGCCGTGATATCTAGAGACACAGCATATCTACCTCATGCCAAAAATCCTAAGTTCTTCACGATAGCACTGCACTAGCTTTGATAGTACTTCTGTGGAAGAAATTTCTTCCCTTGCCACCTGACAATAAAAAAAATAATATCATGTCGTGGTATTGATGGCTGCTCCTACGCCAATGTCCATCTTGGACTCATCATTGCTGTGTTTTGCGTGCTTTGCACTATGCCCGTCACCCACTCCTTGCTCTCTCTTGGTATATCTCATCGGACTCGATTTTCAGTCATCTGCTTGCCTCATTTTTAGAGTACTTCTGGCCACAAATTTCCATAAACATGTCGATAAAAGTAGATTGAGAATAGCCTCTAGTCCTGTTGTTGGTGTGGTTAAAATAGCACTTGTAACTGCAATGCATAGCCACCTTTTTTTTCGTGATGGTCTTGCGGTTGGTGGATTTGTGTTTCCACCACACTATTTAAGTATAGACCTTACTTATTTCCTGTTTCCCCTTGTGGCCTCTCCTACACCTGCGCACCATCGTGTGCGGTTTCTGGCAATAAGCCTCAGCTCTCTCCAACTCTTCCCAAATTGCTGAGACTCCTCTTCAAGTGTTCTGTGCCATGTACATATTTCTCGGCCAACCCACTCTTCTCCCATCTTGAGTAAGCGAATTCCATGGCACAGCGAAGTTAGCAATGGAGCTGTCGCCTTTTCGAAATGTGTGACCCATTCACTGCCACTTTCCTCGTTGGACGGTTGTGCCTATCGGTTCCTGACCCGTTCTTGATAGTTTTGCTCATCCACAAAATATTTTTCGAGCTGATTTTAGTAAAAAGCTATCGCGTTCTTCTTAATTCTTTCGTTGATATCCTATTTTTAGTTAAACCTTTTCTCAGGCGCAAGTCCCAGGTAAATATATATCTCGCACTGGAAGGATTGTTCGAATCGCATATATTTTGAGATTGTTGTTGTTCAAAAACTCAGCTCGAGTGTATTTTTTTCTCCTTTGGCGATGGAGGGAACCAGAGGCCCGATGGATCAGTAAGGTGGAGCAAGCGGACCCTGGTTACAATAAATTACACATGATCCAGCTCCAGCATCGACACCGACTTGAAAACCATCCACTTTCCGTGTATCTTCTGACCTCTGATTTTCACACAACGACTGAGGCTCTCCAGACACAACTCGTTTGATAAGTCAACCTGAAGTATTATTGTTTTTGAGCCACCACATCTCGTGTGACAACACAAGTTAATCCAATGCCACATTGCACCATTACTTACACACTTATCCCCCAAAAGTAGGTTTTTCCCCAATAATCTCCACACTTTGGCTTCCATCTTAATGAATTGTAATCCCAACATAAAAACACCAATATCCATGATCTCGTATTTACATCTTCTCCAGCGTCATTACAGAAAGAGAGGAGTGTCCTTGACGATCATTACCGCTCAAAAAATTGATTTACGTGAAGAGATTTACGGATACTTTCGATGGGAATGTCTTGGCACAAAACAACAACCATGCGTACTCATTACGATGATTTCACAATTCATCTCCCGGGCAATAGGTAGACATATGTACAAGTAACTACAGCGCCACCAGCACCGCCTTGTGGCTTCCAGGGTAACATTCCCAGCCCGATGCCCTGAGAAAATGACAAATCTCCGGCAAAAAGAAACTCTCGTCGAAGAAACTCTTCCAAATTGGAGACTTACATCACCTGGTCGCAGCGGACTAACGAAAATGACCATAACGCGCTGATGTTACTTAACGCCTTTAACGTCTGTCACGATGGTGCCTTCATCTGTGCACATAATTTTGCATTTGTTACCGTTTTTTTCCGTTCGTCTGTGCGTGTCGGCGGGGGCGGACAGAGAGTGTGTGGTGGCCGACTTTTTTGCAGAAGCACTCATTAGCGCGACGAGGCGACCATATTACAGACGGTCTCTGTGGAGCTTCTTCACGTCATTGTTGTCATCGTCGAGTGTAATTTGCGTTCAGATTTGTCACTTGTTGGTGCATACTAATCAAGAGAAACTTTTTGTTTGGCTTCGTTAATTTGTTTTCTGTTTTTTTTTTTTCGCTGCGCCGTCGTTCGGTTCGGTCATCAGCACGAGGATTGTTGCATGCTCGCTGCTGTCAGCCCCCGTTGCAAAACATCGTGCAACATGAAACGATTAAGCAGATTTTCCATACACACACGCCACCCCGATGACGGACACTGATGACGATTGCGGTGGCTTCGTCCTAGTCGATGGTAATTGCGAGTGTGACTATGACGATGATGACGAGAGCGTGTCCTCCCCCGGATGACAGTTCCAGTTCAAGCCCGTATTGTTTGGGGGCGCAGCTGCAGCTATTAAATTCTGTTGTTGTTACATCAGCAGACACAATGTTGACAGGGAATTTTTTTTTTTTCAATCAACACAACACTGGTTCTCGCTGGTGGCACTGTGTACTTTATAACGACTTTCTACGGCTGGCGCTGGGTGGGTGTGTTCAGCGCCCGACCGCACAACAAGTGAATTTCATTTGCAGACATTTTAAATGGTAATTGAAAAATCTGCTTCTTCGGTGCGGACGGTCGTGTTGTTGGATAATTGTGTGTGTAACACACATTCAATTATTTAGGTTAGCAAAAACAACAAAACGGCAGACGGAACGATTTTTGTCCAGTGCGACCCACATTTGGTAATTCGATGATCGAGGCAAGTTCGTGAGGCGCTTGTTTAGAATAAATTAAATTAATATGTGTAGTTATACATTTCTGTTTTGCATTTTTTGCTGTTTCATTGTTGGGCGGCTGTGTTGCAACGCACAGTTATGGGTACCTCACACGGTAGTTACATGGTGTTTGGGGATTAATTTTTTTTTGTGGCCAAAAAATTGTGTCGACATGCACCAACATTTTGAATTGCAATGGGAAATAGTTATTGAATAGCAATTGCGGGGACAATTGTTGTCGGTTGACAAGGCAGCGGTTACTATGGTAATTCGGGTTTCGATGTAGACTTGAATTATACGGATTGAAGGGACACAAGGAAATGTAGTTACACAGGGGTTTTCAATAAGGACATAACAATGAAATTCTGGATTTTCTTCAAACTTTTCCAGAGCCCGATCGGAGAAGTTTCGGCACTACAAATGATCAAGAGGCTTCTGTTCTTGAGTTAATTTGATCTTGTGGGGGCTGAGGCCAAGATCTTTACGCAAAATTCGCCACAATGTGGACTGAAAGATTCGCAATTCTTGTAAACGGCGTCGAATCGATTGATTTGGCTCATTTTGAACTGAGGCACTTACGGCTGTGATATTTTCGGTACGTCTCACTGGCACAGGAATATTCAATAGTGAATATGTTGACTCGAATTTATCCACTATAGCACGCACAACCTGTCTGGTGGGACGATTATTACGACCGAAAATTTGAGTAAACGCTCTTAAAGTTGCGACCACCGATTCATAATTTATTTTTAAAAATTTCCAAACTTTGCTTGTTTGTGATCTTTATCACGATAAAAATGTAAAACTTGACTGACGTTTTGACATTGACAGATCATAAAAATATTTAAGGGTGCGTTTGTATTAAAGTACAAAATTGTAATGTACCTATTTAACAACCCTGTACATGTGTAACTCGGCGGCTAAATTCTAACAAATTTTCTTGATCAAATAGTCTGGCTGTTCAGCTGTTCAAAGGACAGAGATTTTTGATGGGGAAAAGATTGGTTTCGTCTAATGCATTCTCTGACTAAAAGGCAGATATGGAGCGGCCCAGAGAGACTGCTAGTCAGATGTTGTGGCCGTAGGCATCTGCAACGGCGGTGTGTTCGGTTTTTGGTCTGTCGGTATACCGAGTATACCGCACCGATTGGTGACTGGTCTGTCGTTACTCCATCCGTTGCCGTCGAGCCCGATTGTTGTGAACGGTGAGGAGAAGTTGATCCTGAATGGCATGAAGTCCGTGATACAGATGGCCAGGTTCGAAAGAATTGGTGTCACTGTGATGATCTTTAAATGCCGTGCCAGGTAGCCCGATTTAAATATGTGTGAGGTGAGGCTTTTTGACGCATGCTGCAGTATTAATGTTTAAAGGAGAGAGGCCTAAAAGCGCTTCCAAAGCTGTTGGTGGGCAGGTGAGCATAGCACCTTTGATGGCGGTGCAGGCAGGCCTTTATTTTTTTTCGAAGGTCATTTTGAGCCGAAGCTTGCTCTGATTTGTTTTTCCACACATGTGATGCATAGTTAATTGAATGGACTATGATAGTGAGGTATCATTTCATCCCCAATAGTCTCGAACAGATCCACAAGGCTGAGGTAGCTTTAGTGGTAATACTCTTAAAATGAGGATTTCAGGCGAATATTTGACTTCCCTTGAGAAAGGGATTTGTACGGCGTTTAGCGATAGAGTTTGAAGATTGAGTATTCTCTTATTGGTGAGAGGGATGATGATCGTTTTAATAGGGTTAACACTTAGCCTTTAAGATTAGCACTACCACCACACCATGTTTAGTGTACTTTGCATGAGGTTGGTGAGGGTCGTTTCGTTATTGCCTCTGATTGTGATGACTAGGTCTTCAGCATAACCTTTAGTTGCAAAGCCAAAGTCGTTGACATCATTGGGCGATGACGATAGACCAGAGCAGAGGAGAGAGAACTCCTTCCCGTAGGCGACCTTTGCTGACGTAATTGGATTCAGATGTTTGTCATTAGACGTGTTGTCAAAAACTCCATCGATATGATTGCCGAGTATTGAAGAATAAATCAGAATCTTAAATAGCCCGAACCTCTCGCCTTCTTGAATTTCTTAAAATTCACACGCATTCGAGTGAAAGGAACTTGAGGTGACTAAAAGAGGTTGCGCTGCACACTGAGTGAATGATAATAAGCAGGAAAGACCATGCTTGGTAAAGCATTGATTTCAACACATCGGTGTTAGACAAAGAACATATTTAGGGGTAGAGTAATGGAAGTGAACCTAGCATGCAAATTTTTATAAAAAGAACAATGCAACAAGAGATTCGTCATCAAGAATTTTTATTTTTAAAATTGGAGCCGGTCAAATGTGTTAGCATTTTGCGTGCTTTATAAACAAATACTGTGACTGGGGTGTGGATTGAGCATAGGCTTACCTATCGGTTGGTGGCAAAGACCTTATTTTGAAATGTGAAAATTCTCCATGCCTGTGGCAAAGAGCGTCCTCAAAATGCCAGAATCCTCCAGGTAGAAGACGAATTCATACGGTGTAATTTTACTATTTTGAGATTCTAATGATGACGTGGTTCAATGCGCGCTAGAGTCAGTCTCCTACGCATAGAACTCCCTTATTTTATTCAACCATAGCATCGAATGGTCTTTGAGGGTTTTAGATTCGTTCGCATCTTCACAATTGCTGCAGTATATGTTATACATATATACGATATGTTTGAAATACTTTTGAAAAATAGAATGTACATACAAATGTTACGTATTCTTAATCTTCAGTTTGAGTTTCAAACATTTTTTAAAATAATTTATTATCTTCCTTTCAGATTTCACTTCGGCATCATTTGAGGTAAGCGGAACAACACTATGTTTATTTTGTTTTTTAACCTTTAAAAGAATACAGCTGTCGAAACGTAATCAGTTCCAATATAATCTTTCCCAAAATTGTGCGTTTTTTTTTTTGTCCACAAAAAAAAAACGGTTTT
The DNA here is from genome assembly GCA_917880715.2 of Matsumyia berberina. Taxonomy (NCBI): domain Eukaryota; kingdom Metazoa; phylum Arthropoda; class Insecta; order Diptera; family Syrphidae; genus Matsumyia; species Matsumyia berberina. The sequence goes on along the minus strand of OU862871.1, from coordinate 129,196,320 downwards.
TCACTGATAACTCATTTGGTACTCCTTGAACTGGAAACGTAATTGTTTAAAAAAAAATGTCGTTCATTTGTTTGCAACAATCTTATACTCTTCCTCTGATATGAGATTCTTAAAATTTTAACCATGTTTCACCGTAAAGTTGATAAAAATTTCATCAAGTTACCATGACTCAGAAAACCTAAAGAGCAAATACAACGTCGTCAAGAAGTATGAAGTCTAAAGACCTCGAAAAAATCACAAAACGAGAGTGATGCCTTTCAGTTTAGAACTGATAAGCGTTCTGTTTCATATTACGTTTCACAATTTATTAGCAACAATCTGGAACAGCGATTCTGACATCAATACGGGGAATAACGTGTTAATCTTGTTTACTCTTATCTTGAGGGTGAAATCTCCCACATGTCTCTAGTAAAACAAAGATCGGTTTGTATAGCTCGTATCTTCTCTTCGAATTCGAGCTTAGAAACAAGCAAGCTTTTGATTCAGATTTGAGATCTTTCTAAAACATCAAACTACATACATCGGATTCAAGGACATCAAGTCTTCCTAATCTAGTTTTCGAGTTTATCAACCACCCTCTGTTGCGTTCATCTAAATCCTATCTACAGAGGCGATTTTTTTTTCTCCCAAATTTTGTGACCTACGCATTTTAAAGACCTTGAAACATGTTTCTTGCTTTCTATCAACACTGGCTTTGGCTTATCATCGACCCAAAGAATTTCCTACGAAGAAACCCAAAAAAACGACCAGAATTCCTAATCTCTCAAACTAATATTTTTTTGTCATAGAAAAGACAATTACGCTGTGAAGTGTGTAGAATTTCATGGGCATGGTCAAACCACGAAACAATACTTTGATGGCTTACATGTTGCGACAACATGTTGAACTTGAAATAGTGCTGATATTGTTGAATGTGGTGTCGTTGGTGGCGTGAGAAGAAGCCGGAGAAATTCTGCTGTGTGCGGTGATCATGTTTTACTGTTTTACTGTTTTAATGTGTTATGTTGATGACGTTTTTTTTTTTTATTAATTATCTATTTCTCAGTGAATGGTGTAAGCTGAGATTTGCTGTTGTTTAAAGGTGACATCAGATCTTGGATAATACGATCGTTACTGCCAATGGGAGTCACGTGAATGTGATCATGTGGAATGAAAATGTTGTGGGAATAGTGCCAGTTTGATGTGAAGAGATTGGCTTTTTTTTCATCATTGTTAGTTTAAAGGTTGAACACGATGTGTTGTTTGATGGTTTGTAGGTTTTATAGCAAAACGCGTAGTGCTGATTGTAAAACCAGAAAGTGGCCCTGGCTAGGGTAGGGCTGGGGCGTTAAAGCACTGGCATTAATAAAATAAAGACAAAAAACACACTTTCGAACTTATATTCAAAACAAGCTCTTAAAGTAAAAAAGGGCGTAAGTTTTAAGACAAAATAAAAATTTTACGAGGACGTCAAACGTTGCTTCCAAGGTATATCAATGGAAGCTGGAGCTTATGTGGAAAATCAATGGAAAATATTCATAAGCTGAAGCTTCAAATTACAACGAGTTACAGTTCTCGAACTATTCTCTTCTTTTAATCGCATTTAGGTAGTGTTCTTACTAAAACCGCCTCAACAGAGGTCAAACTATGTTCCAACTCGAAGAGAGTATTCGTATCCTATCATTTAAGCCTCGACATAGACAAGAAGGCTTATGGGCTTCATCGTGGGGGATTTATATGTAAATTTAGGTGGTTATACTGACTAAAAGAGGAACAAACTGTGAAGCAGCGCTGCATTACTCAAAGGCCCTCCCTTTTGCGAAGATTCGTTAAAACGTCTATTGAAGATGAAGCCATCAGATGAGCCAATACACGGTGGATCTAGCTAGACATATGAGTAATGGCTAGGAACTGGTGGACGGCCTACATAGAGAAAACGACTTTACGGATCAAACTCGGTCGACGCGGAGCACGGGTCGTCTCCACCATTATTTGTAGGCACTGCACCTTTAATATTCACGCGAATCGCATCAATACATATGACAACGACGAAGTTTCAGGGACAAGGAGGAAATTGAATTTGTTCTTCACTTGCTGTGTGAATGTTCTTCCCTCGCCGGCAGAAGAATGAGGATCTTTTGGCATTTACTCCTTCAGGTGGCGGTTCAGCTGAACCCAATTAGCACTAGGATGTGCCTTTTTGTTACCACGACTCGTGTGACCTGGTTCATGATGGGACGACTTGAGTAACATTGAGCTAAAAAATATCCTGAGATTCATATCCTTAGATCAGTGTCTTTACCTTTCTTTCTAGGTTTTTGGAGTATAAGTCTTGAAATGTTCACAGCGGACCCTATTATTATTGCCCTACTGGAGCAGTGACTAATGACACAATGCAATCATTTACTTAGCCCAACCTAAGGATATAGGTGATTTAGTCTCTTGCGTGGTTCCCAGTGGTTATGACATTGTGTCTATTGCGCGTTTTAAACAAAAGCCCAAGTTGTACAACTGAATTAGGTCTCAGAACGTGTAGGTGTAAGATCATCTAAGTCGACTTCTAATGAAATTGCTATCCTTTCAAAAAGGTACATTTTCTGGGCTGACCACTGACTCAGCAGCTCGCACACACATGCTCAGTAAGACGTAAACGAACGTTGTAATTTTATAAGCGAATTCATTCATTCCCGAACCCCGAGATGTCGCGCCATACACCAGATTTCGGTGCATCAGTCTTGATCCAATTTTATCGGTCCATTTGTTCAGTTTATTCCATGCTTTAGGCATCTGTCAATAGCACCAACTAGGTCATTTGCTTTCTCTGAAAAATTCGCTAAACAAACTGTGCCCTTTGTGTCAACCAGTCTTATCTTCCTATCGTTTCCATTCACTCAATCTGTTACGTATATTTTTTTTGTAAACCCAATTTTTATTCACCACAAATCCCCATCAGCATAATTATGTATTTCCCTAGAAACATTCTCATCAACATTTTATGAATTCAATTCGAAGACAACTTTTGTTTTTTATTTTCGCTCACGAGGTCATTGTGCCAATGTACGATTATTCTGAATGTAAATCTTTTATTGGTGTTTTCAATATTTTGTTATTACAATTCTTGAAATTATATTTCGATTATGACCCAATGAGTGGTGACCTATGGCATCCGATTGATAACGCGGAAACCGTCAAGTTAAACACAATATTGTGGTGGCGGCCATTGGCTACCCAGCATTATGGAAATGACTTTTCGTTTTTATATAACTTCAATGTCCCTAAGGCGATTTGGAAAAAAATAAAAATACAAAAAATTGTTAAAAACAAGTTTTGAAGAAAGGAAGTTTTATAATTGATTGTATTTTTTAACAGCGGAGAGTAATCAAGTTGAGTTTTGGCTTGAGGGGGATTTAAAATGTTTTGTTTCTATGGAAGAAAATAATGTGTTGGAGAATTATATTTGAAGGGTAATTTTTAAAATGACTTAATAAGGAAATAAAATTTAGAAACGTGATTTCGTAATCGGTTAGTAGGTCATGCTTCCTCTAACTTTTGTAGTTAGTCAGTGTTGACTTAACTATAAAACGAAGTTGCTGAATGTTGGCACACATCTCCGGTGATCTCTTTAGGATTCTTTATGAAATCTGATGGTGTTAAGTCTCTCTATTTATTAGTGATTATCAGATCACTGCTGGTTTACTTCCCAATTATACAATCGGATTGAGGTAAATGTTGGAACATCTCTTGTGAACAACTGAGTATTTTTCGCACGTCAAGCTCTATATTATTAAAATTTTGAAAATCTTGTATATGTCTAATCGAACTCGTCAATAGCAGTGCTCATCACATCAGGGTGGAGTTGTCTCTCCTCTGCTTTGGTTGATGGTCATAACCGAAATATTAGCGACGCTTAACATAAACGGATACAATTCTCCCCAGGAACCGAAAGTGTTGTACTCGTTCGACTGCTTGATCAGCAATGTATTCTTGCGAAGTTGTTTCAGGCTCAGATTTGTTTTTAATGGAGATAGCCACCAAATTGCCCTCTGTCACCACACCCGTGGTCATATGTACGTCCACATCATCGGCGTATCCAGGCTTTCAAAGTATGTTTTTATATTCCATTGAGTTTGTTCGCTGCTCATAGACAAGGCACTGCGAAATAAGTCACTTATTGCCACCAGAATTATTAATAGAGTGCGTACACAGCCTTGTCGGAAACGTTTTGAACGTCAAATTTCTTTGACGGTCTACTCCTGTGCAGAACATGACACTTTGCACCTTCATAGCTTGCTTTCACGATAGCAACCAAATTCTCTGGAATAAGTCTTCTGCGCAAGGCCATCCTTATGAAGTCATAATTAACATCGAAAGCCGTTTCGAAGTACATAATTTTGGCGGGCATTTGCACTCGATGGCTCTATGATGAGCCAAAGAATGTTGAAGTGGTCTACCCAGGAAGACCCAAGAGTAAAACTAGCTAATATGGCATCGAAAGTACTTTCGACATGTTTTTGATGTGATTAAGGATTATTTTGACTATCGACAGAAGCAAGCAAATATTCCTCATGTTTTCGCTTTCATTTATTGACTTTCTTTGACAAGGTCTCAAACACCCTTTATGGCGCGACATTTCCAGTTGAGCCAAGTCTAACTTTTCGAGACCATGCATGTTGCGCGTTTAACATTTTTGGCATGAATTAAAGAGATCTCGAATCCTCTTCATCACAAATTATATTCTGGGAGGCTTGTTATTGCCCGCTGAATGGCGCTACAATGGAAAGTGTAATTGATATTGCTGTGACTCGAACCCAGGTAGCTCGCACTAACTACTGAGTCACTGGAATCACAGGAGTGCCAAAGGTCTACCGAAATTGTTGACGAGGTTAGAGCTCGACAGAAATGCTGTCTAGTCTAATGACTTTTTTACAGTGCGAATAAATGCGAATTGTGGAATTTTGGGCATCAGATACTTCGAACCAATTTTGAGGCATACCATCGTCCCTGATTTGGTCCAGGATGGCAGAAAAATGCTCCCCCTACCTCACGCTGGACTTGTTTCATCTTCATATGTACTGGAACTCTTAGTCGCTTCTTCGTGGATTCATGGTGGCTCTAATGAAAACTCTAAGTTGCTTAAGCTCTCTATCCGCTGTTAGGTTTTATCAGACAGCCAAGTGCTATGACTTTTTTTTTTGTTTTACAGACAAAACTGTCTGCACCGAAGATTAAAAAGACATCATGGCAATACTTTTGTATCATTAGGAGCAAAAGTTTTGATTGTTTTAGTTTCATGTACAAAATGGTTTCTAAAGTACGAGTTTCGTAAGTCTGTTTATGTTATGCTCTTCGGAGCATTCTGCTCTGTAGTTCGCTAGGGAATCAACGCTATCATAAGATGGTGACCTCGTTACGTACCGATACCGACACAGTTTCTCCTTGGCATTGAAATGTTTTAGCGAAATGATGATGTCGCGCTTTGGTGTTAGTCCATGACTTCTGCTGAAGTAGTATGGACGATGAGGTAGTGGAAACACCTCTAGAATTTTATTTCTTTAAAAAACTTAAAGATATTTCCGAAGCGGTTGTCGTTAAACTAACCCACAAATCAGTTTGCTTTCAAGACTTAAATAACCGGTTCCTGTGGTAGTACAAACGACCAAATTCAATTTTAGTAAATTCACCGACCGTCATTGACGGCCATCTAACCTAGCCTGACTAAGCGTTATGCTAAGCTCCTACACGACTGCCTCACTGGACATTACTTAGTAAATTATTGTCTCATCTATCGTCCCATCAGCCATCATTTTCTTTGAATCCAAGGGCATAAACCAATTGTTTAAAATCGGACTCAGCTGCAGTTTCTTTCAAGGTGAAACAATCGCCATGTTAGAGGACGTTAAAGTAATCAAGAACGAAACCCAGTCCTATACCTCTGCATTCAGCGTCGACAAAATCCAAGTTTACAGACAAACTATCAAAAACCATCAATAGACACTGTGCGATAGGAATCCATGTGGAACGATTTGGGTTACCTCACAACAATTACTGCAGAAGTGGAGATAGAATCCATCCGACACTTGCTGTGCGAATGTCCCAGACTAGTCACCAGAAGACTAAGTACTCTGGAGGACTTTCATACCGCTAATTTTAGGAAACTTTTAAGTTTTTTACCCCTTCTAGCGTGGTTTCCAAATAAGCCAATCTATTGCTCAGAACCCCATAAGTATACTTTCTACTGGTGCAATGGAGCCGCTTGAGGTCTAAGTAAGTGTTTAGGACACCCAATGGGCCAACCAACTAACTGTCATCCTTAGCCCCATCGACTATGCTTGGACGATTATTAAACTGTTTAGCAAATATTGCGCGAGTGACTCAGAATTGCCCTTAGTGGACAAAATGATTTTGACAGTGAGACCTTAGTCAACTAATGGTCCACAGGCACAATCCTGACGTTCGCCATCACATTCTTCAGGTGCAGGAGAGTTCTGTAGTCTCTAGTCAAAGGCAATAGCTGCCTGCTTCCTTAGCTTCTCACCACTACTGCAACCTGGCTACTTTCTCACTTGATTGTAGACAGGTTAGAAGGGGTCACTGCATGTTTACTTAACGCCTACACAGAGAGATGGCGCTGAATGTAAGCCACTTGTCAGGCCTATATTTCCATGTTTTCTGTCCAAATATGTCTGCCTTTTGGTAAACAGATTTCATTATATTTTTAATTTTTCTATTTAGAGAAATTTTGTTGTGTGGAAAAATGCAAAAAACCAACAAAATGGTGGAAAATCAAATTCCACAATCAACCCGAAACCTACTTTGAGTGAAAGATGATGCATTTGTTTCTTCATTATCTCGGCGATTCCCCCTCACTTCGGCGATGTCCCTCGAGCAGTTGTTTTATTATCAAGTAACTTGCTTCTTCTTTTTTCAATCATAATCAACCAATTTACGAGCATTTTACTTTAACATCTCCTTCGTCTTCTTTCCTTTCTATTTTCCACCAATAGAGCTGTGTTTATCCACACATAGTTGAATTATCAGCGAATTCAACTATTATCAGTTGTTTAACTACTTTTTCCACTTCTGCTTCTCCATTATTTTTATTCGTTTTCTTGTTTTCAATTTCAACAACAACATTTGGGAACCTGATCGAGAAATCACAACACTGTGAGGTGACCTCTAAACAGACGAAAGAAAATCTGTTTGTCTATTGACCTTTTCAGTGATCCTTTGTGCGATCCTCAATCTTTATCCTGTTTTTCTTATTTTTCTCACGGCTAAGCAACAGCCGTGAATACCTCCTACACCACACCACATCGTCTGTCTATCTATTCATGCCATTCCATTTTCATGGCAACAACGTGAAAATGTATATACACAATGTATACAGCGTGATGCAGTTGAGGTGAGAGGTAAAACATTCAACGATAGCCTTGATGCACATGGGTGTTGTTATTGTGTTTTGCTGTTACTTTCCGATTTTACATTGATTTGCTGTTTGTTGTTGTTCTTGTTGTTGTTATGATCGCATTACTGATTAAACGTGTTCCATCGACAGACAAGGAACGAGGAATGATACTTCGGTGTAGCCGATCAATTAAGACGACTAACGTGTGAATTAACCGAGAGACACAGATTTTTAGTAATTTTTTTGAGGAAAGGGAAAATCCGGTCACCGGTAAAAGGTGATAAAAATACGAATTTTATGAATTTTATTTGTTGGCAATTAATTTGGTATCGGCACGGAGTTTACCGGAGTAAGTATACGTATCGACAACGAACTGGTTTCGAGATACAAGTTTTTTTTTTTCTTTGTAAAAGTTGCCCCAAAGGCTGGCCCAGACAGCTCAAGCCAGCTCGCAGAGGTTTTGCGAGCACACGACCAGAGAGAGGGATATCGGAGTACAAAGCAACAGAAAATTTAAATGTCAATCTTTGGCATGGAACCGATGGAGTGAGGGGAGACAGTGTAATTTTAGACAACTGTGGGAATTATGCAAAGCCGATGGGTAGTCGGGTAGTGATATGTTGTTATTTGAAAGTTATCTGTGGTAATTGGGAACACGTCAGAAAAAACGACAGGAGTGTCGAGTTGTTTTGGATAAAAGACCGCTGAGATGTCGATTTTTTTTTTTTGATGGTGAGATTTTTTGTGTATCCGGTAGTTATTTGCGGATTCAGCGAGAAATCGCAAGAGCTATTAGGTAACATGACAAACCGGAAGGTCGCATGCGAATAATTGGGAAATTGATGGATTTGGAGTGACGATTTGCTGCTCTATGGGTTACGGATTTGGGAAAGTAATCAGTGAATGCTTGATTGTAATCGAGAATTGCTACATTGTGGCGGTGTGTAATTAAATACATAATAAGGAGAGCGTATTAAGTTTTGTCGTTGGCACACAGCATTAAGTAAAACTCTGCTGGGTGAACGGTCATAAGGGTATGTATGGGTGATGCAATACAACGGTAGAGCAAATATCAAGAAAGGAATCGGATCTATAGTGTAAGAAAGCTACCTCTAGAGGCAGCATATTGATCGAGGGTGATCGCCATTTTCGCATCATGATGCAGTGACTCTCAGCGATACACCGATAGGATTCTCAGATGAAGTAAAGAATCTACGAGTTGTCGTAGATAAAGAGCTCAACTGAAACTCCCATATCTAAAGCCACAGCGGCTACTGACTGACAGAACCTGTAGTTTATAGCCCATGATGATAGCCAGACCTGCCGTTTGCAGTATGGTGGAGCAAAGGCAAAGACAATTTTAAAGATCCAATGATTAGAAAGGTTAGATTAATGGGATCACTATTGCCCAAGCGATCCTGAGGCGATCCTGCGATAAAAGTCACTAAGTGGACATAATTCTCTGCACATCTTTGTTTAAATAGCGGCAGTACAAGCTGAGCTACAGATAATTAGCACGGTAACAGTTTCCATGTCAAAATCGCCCTTAATATTTCAAATCGAGATTCTGAAAACCGGCGGCCCTCTGCTAAATATCAAGTCACTAATGTGGCATACTGATGGGTCTGTGATGACCTTTCTGATACTGGAGTGACCCTTCAGCCCCAACCCTAAAATCTCGAAGATGCTTTGAATGTATCCCAGTATTTTCCAAGCGTTTTAAGACGTATCTACGCAAAATGAAGTGAAACTCTGGTGGGAACACAGAGTCATCGAAGGTAATGAAATCGCTGATCAATTAGCCGGAAGGGGATCTACTGAGGAGTACACATGTAAAGGGTTTTTCAATAGGGACGCTACAAAAGTAGAGCGACAGGGACAGCAAACGACGCCATATTTTTCTTGCGGTTTTTTGACATTTCTCTTCAGTAAGGTTTGCCATTTCATGATGGAAAGATATACGAGCCAACAACGAGTCGAAATTATTAAAATTTATTACCGAAATTCGGAGTCAGTGGCCTCAACGTTAAGAGCGCTACGTCCAATTTATGGTCGTCATAATCGTCCTAGCAGATCAACAATTGAGCGTCTAGTGGAAAAATTTGAATCCACAGGCACAGTACAAAATGTTCCCGTGCCAGTGCGACAAAGAAGTGCCCGTAGTGTCGAGAATATTGCTGCCGCTGAGGCTTCAGTTGCAGAAAGCCCAAATGTGTCTCTCACACGTCGTTCTCAAGCGTTGGGCATCTCTGTGACGTCGTTGTGGCGAATTTTGCGAAAAGATCTTGGCCTACATCCTTACAAGATTAAATTGATGCAAGAACTAAAGCCGCTTGACCACCAGAAGCGTCGTATGTTCGTGAATTGGGCTGAGCAACAACTCGAAAATGATTCGGATTTTCATCGAAAAATCATCTTCAGCGATGAGGCTCATTTCTGGCTGGATGGCTTCGTCCATAAACAAAATATGCGGTATTGGTCAGGCAGCAATCCACACGTACTCCATGAGTCATCATTGCATCCCGAAAAAATTACGGTTTGGTGTGGTTTATGGGCCGGCGGCGTCATTGGGCCGTACTTCTTCCGTGATGATCAAGACCGGCACGTTACTGTGAATGGGGATCGCTACCGTTCAATGATAACCGAATATTTTTGGCCCCAATTGGATGATATGGACTTGGAGGACATGTGGTTCCAACAGGATGGCGCCACAAGTCACACAGCGAATGTCACAATCAATTTATTGGAAACCAAGTTTGGAGAACGTGTTATCTCACGAAATGGTCCAGTCGCTTGGCCGCCTCGGTCGTGCGATTTGACGCCGTTAGACTATTTCCTGTGGGGCTACGTCAAGTCTATGGTCTATGCCAACAAGCCAGCGACGATTGATGAACTTCGTACAAATATCGAACGTGAAATTGCAGCAGTATCGGCCGATTTATGCTTGAAAACCGTCGAAAATTGGGTTCAGCGTCTGGACTTCTGCAAGCGTGCCCGTGGTGGCCATGCAAAAGAAATCGAGTTCCATACATAATGGCATCGAACGTACTTTCACAGGAATAAAGAATTTCATTGATATCCAAAACCGTTTTTGTTTTGTTTAAAAAAACTTTTGTAGGGCTCTTATTGAAAAACCCTGTACATAGGTGCCGGATCCTTCTGCGTCTTCCCAACTTTCGAATTTAAGACCTATCTTACTGCGGTCGTATTCAGGGAATCTAACTTCTTACTTAAGGTATCGCTACAGTTCGGGGTGGACCTGGGCTTCAACCAACAAGCGTCTCGAGCCAGCTCGATCTTTAGCAAGCTACCTTCAGTTTCGCACACCAAGTTGGTTGAGATTCCCTTCCAATTGTGTACGCCACCTGAGTCGCGGTCTTCCTCTACTGCGCAGTCCCTCGGGTGCGGATTCGAAGATTTTCCGAGCCGGAGCATTAGTGTCCATTCGCTCTACATGACCCAGCCAGCTAAGACGTTCTACATTCACATTTCGTCGTTGTATCTCCTCCTCTACTCACCATTTATGCAGACGGGATCGAAAATCACCCGAAGATTTTTTTTTTATTCAAAGAATCAGACAGGCAAAAAAATTCATCCGCGCTATGAATAAAAAGAAGAAGACGAAATAACAGAACATATCATACGTGAGTGTGTGGCTCTCTGTTGAGGACTGTTGTACCCCCCTAAGGACACCCTAAACTTCAGCTTCATTAGGAAGATTGAGGACCATCTTGTCTAACCGGCTCTCGGCACAGTGCCACCTGCTTTAGAAGCGGAGCCAAGTTCTGCATAAAAACATTCTACCTCAGTACCAAAATGATGCACAAATCATGAAAGGGAGCAAATACCAGGTGGCACTCCTCTTTTTTCTGGTCCGCTTGATATCGTCGTTCTCTTGATTGCATCAAACCCATCCTTTTTTTTATAAATTGATCAACAAGACGTGTCCACCACAATATGGACTGTGGGTAGATTATCTCTATGCAAAGGTGTTGTCTTTCAGTTTTTCATTGACTTTAAATCGATTTCTCTTCACCCGACTTTCTGAACCAATGATGGCTTAAACTGTTCTTGCCTTACCGAAAACTGAGAAAAAAAATCTGAGTAAACCCTTGGAAAATCCAGTGAACTTTTAAGGAATGCCGATCCCTACCCAACTTCTCTCCAACAAATGCATTCCTTTTGCCACTTAACTGATGGCGGAATAACTTTTTCTGATCATTTTTCTAATTGTTCGTGCTAAACGGCCGTCAATGCACCCAAGGATCTTCAAAAGGGAATCGCGTCTCCCTACAACACTGTACCGGAAGATATTTGCCCCCACCACAATTAACCTAATCAAATGTTGTTAAACAAACTCTAAATGGCCACGGAAAATCCATTCCAATTAAGAAAACGAACCCCACGAGCCGCAAGGCAACACAAATACCGATCGCAATCTCCCCCTTGTTCTTTGGTTTTGCGGCAAAACAATCGCATGAGCTGCTCTGTATGGCGGCGGCGGCGGCAGCTGCCCACCCATGTGGCAAAGAGATCATCTGCTGCCATGCAACACCATCACACAGAACACAGCAACAAGAAAAAAAAATAATATTGCATCCATAACGTGCCTTAGTGGCCATTGTCTATGACGACTACGACGACGATGACGACGACGAAGACGACGATGGCTTGAGATGGGAAATGAATCGAGAACAAAATGCGAAACGCAAACCGACCGAAGAGAGGCAGCGTGCGCACAACAGAAAATGGCAATAGTTCGCCCAAGATGATGGTATTATTAGATACACTGGCAGTGCATCCGATGGCTTGGAGCTCCGGCTCACCGACTCCAACTGCAACCTCGACTCGGGCGCTGCGTTCTTTCCCATTTAACAAAAGTTCTATAGGTCATGTGTGTCGTAAGCTATTGGTGTGTATGCATCGGTGATATGCTGCAGCTGGGAATCACAGTCTGTATTAGAAAAACCGACCGACCAACTGACAGACCAACAGAGAGAGAGAGAGAGTTCCAGGTAATCACCCAAGATCTGACCATGAATCTCTGGGATAGGGTTCCTTCCTACCAGCACGGTTTGTCCCCTTGTTTTTCCTTACTTTTCTCGTCTTCGTATCGCGCAGGCTTACTTCTTAAGTTCTTCCTTCTGTTTGGGTTCTTCAACCGGAAGCCGGGGCCATTGATCATTTGCATAATAGCAACAAGTCTACGCGGAGCATACCGCCGTCGCCGCCGCTGCTGCACCGACCAAGCAACCGCGATCAACCGAACGGATGGAAGGGATGGGCTGAGACTAAAGTTTATGGTTGGCATGTTCTATTGAAGCAAGTGTGCCGCGCATACAGTTGAAGGAACTGATAAAGCTGGCGAACGAAGAGCAAAACACACAACAGGGAGGGCTGGAGGGTAGGGGAGGTTACATAATCTTAATATGTGTGACAGTTCACAGTTCATTGTTAAGAGGTGTATCGTCGTCGTCACACCAGGCTGCAGGTGGAATTAATGCGAGGGAACGATCTGCTTGCCGTTGTTCGACAACGATGACGATGACGACGATGAAGACGACGGGATTCTTGGTACTACGGCGGACGGCTGTTTGCTGTTGTAGATGCGGTTGAGTAATTTTCTTTTATGCAAGGGAAGCGTCTTGTTTCTCATGCGGGCGTAACGGAAACTCTTTTGCTGGCCAAATGAAGACATTGAGTGGATTCTAGTGAATTTATTACAATGAAGGGATAATGCGCAATAAGGAAGTGAAGGTCTTTAGTTGAACATGTGTACCTGCATTTGCATAGAGGTTTCGGTGTAATCCGATTTGACTTTAACACGTTTACGAGGTGGGAAATGAAGATGAAATTATGATGGTAGGATACGGGTGATCTTAGTCGTTAAATTGTTTTGAACTTTAAATCACAGGGCTGGTTATTTGGTTTCTTCTTCCGGTCAAAAAGAATGAAAAAACTTCTGTTGACTCATTTATTGACTTTTGAATTTTTGGCTGAGAGGCAAACAATGAACAACCAGGACCTGGAGGGTCTAATTCTTTTGACCTCATTTAGTCAAAAGAATTCCTTAATCCTTACGTCACAAAATCCGTTTACATCAAGTTTTTATAATGCTTCTCATTCTCGAAAATTGACGCTGTCAAGCACGTTTCGCCATACGTGGTCAGGCCGGGGCTGACACTTGTAACCTAGTCAACTATGAAGACCTACCGAAATTGATTAACCTTTAAACCCTTAAGAAATGTTACGATGTTGCCGATGTACTCTTCGTCCATCAGAAGGTCTCTATACCATGAGATAATATTTAGCATAATAGAAAAAGAAGCCAGTTCCTCCTGGTTAGCCAGAGAGGATAGCATCACTTTTCGGATGCTATGCCCGAAATTAAATAAACCTAAAGCAAGGTGCTTTCTGGCACTGCACAGGTCCTCTATCCGCATGCTCACTAGAGTTATCACAGGATACTGCGTCATCAGAATCATGCTCCGCAAGTGAATAATCGAGATTTATGCAGAAGCTGTGGAGATGAAGAATCAATTCAAAATCTGCTGTGCCACTGCCCCGCCCTGCAAGATCGGCGCATTAGGATCAAGGTTCTTTGCAATAGCAGAGGTAACAGACTTACAGTTAACGGACCTACTCAGATTCTTTAAGAGTACTAACTGGTTCACAAAACAACCAACAATAGGATAGGCCTTAGCCTGTCCCGGGAACCATATTGCTATTCCCACTACATTAATAGGGTACTCACAGTGCACCTACAGGTTTCTGAGTTAAAGTGGTGAGACCTGTCCATCACACACGCTACCAAACCTAACCTCTGGTCTGTTTTCGTCTCGCTTTCTACCTCACTAATCATGGCCAACACCATATCTAGAAATTTCCTGATTTTCATTCCACCAATATCACCATCAAGTTTGCTTCACGAGTTACACTGCAACCTTATCTCCTCCTGATCCTGGAGCCTAAATTTTAGTTTTGAACTTAAGTGCTAAGCTTTAGCTTTAACTTTTCCTTGCACTCAGCCTAAAATAAACTCGAAAATTTGTCTTACTGTACCGAGAATGTATTAGCTCCACTGATAGCTTCAACCTCGATGCGTGCCTTTCGGAAGCTTATTCGGACTCTTGGGGAGAGAAAAACCTGTGACATATGCGAAACCGACACCTATCTTGTCAGTTTATCTGCCTTTTTATTACCTGGAACCTCAAGCCCCAAGCAGTTTAACCTTTTTTTTATAATCCACTGGTGCTCAATGATTTAATTGACACAGCGAGGATGAAGTGCAATGGTTCGAAACTTAGATGATATTATTGTTGGTTTCACTGGCGGCCGAGGGTCCTGTCCAGACTAACATTTGTCATGTTTGTCTATGCTATAATTGGCGATATTTTGTTCGAATCTCCTGGTCCAATCGTCCAATCAACTCTTCAAACCGTGAAACTCTACTGCCAGTGTTATCCCTTTGCAATAGAGTCGACATCGGCCTTCACATTCATAGCATATTTGAGCCTGCAATGAACTTATCGGAGACCACGATCAGGAGGTAACGCTACGAATTTAGCGCTGCTTGTCTATTCCATCTGCTAGGACAATCGATATCTATCCAATCAACCGTTTTCGCAGTCAGCACAGCAAAACACTAGCTCTTTGCCAAAACTTTTTCCGACTTTGCTAATAAAATGTTCAATGACAAGATATGACGAGACCCTAGTTCGACAGTTTGAGTTTTAATCATTATTGACGGGTTAATGTTGCTGAAGGCTGTTTATAGTCATCGATAACCACACAAAACATTTCATAGATCGCCTGTCACCCTCATGCAGGGCATATGGAGAACTTAATATGGAAACCAGATCTACTGCAGAGCATAACGATCAAGACATGTTATATCCACCACAATACAAACTCGAAGCAAGACTGCAATGATAGACACTGGGTGCAGCACTTCTGACTTTTTTCTTATTTTATGCTCTCATGATTGATTGATTGATTGCCATTCATGCGTCTTAACTTGTCTGCAAGTGCCACAACTCGTTATCTTAATCCGCAAATATGCTTATGGCCATGGTCACTTCCGGTCGAATAGTGTGTGTTCTTTGACAATGTGCGCTTATTTTATTTCCCGAACTTGGCAATGGTTTTGCAGGTTTTTTCAGAGTCGATAAAAGTTTTCTTTAGGTTATCGTGAGTCATTCACAGTGCAGCAGATGTTTTTCATTTTTCAAAACAAAAATCCCCTTGTCCACCTGTTAGTTTGATACTTTTCCTACACCTGTTCTCACAACATTCCCGAAGCCACTTAAAAGTTTTCGAAAACATTTACAAAATACGTTTATGTCATCACTCTTCCATTCATATATTAAACTCTTGACTTTAAAGCGCGCTGCCGTTCATCCATTACACAATCTCGGAGAATGCCTCTTCCCTTCCCATAACAAATCGCTTTCTAAAAATATAATTATTATACAAGGCGGGATAAAACCAAAAAAGAAAATGATTAATGATCTCTTTGACACTTAAATTAATAATAAGACGAAAGTGCCGACCCCATCCCATCAGAATGAAATTTATATCTTCTATCCCACCCGTTCTAGCTCTGACTCTGACTCTACCAATCATGATTCCCTATGAAATTAGATCAACTCACTTCAAAATCTCTTCGCTCATCCTCTGGCGCATAAAGGAGATAAATGAATAAAAATTGCAAATTACCTGTCAAAAGCGTCAAAGATAATTCATCATAATCGGCATCTTCCATCCGCACCGAGCGAGGAGACCCTTCGTCCCTTCGTCGTCGGTCGGAGTGGAAGGGAAACTTCTATAGGTACTCTGCTTCGATTACCCCGATTACCATGTAATTATCAGTGTGCTTCCATAAACAAATATTTAGATATTCCCATCATTACGGTTCGCTCCTGCCGCGCCACTCGTCAAAGTGAAAATGATGAAAAAAAATTAGCATACAACCACCAGAGATCTATTTAATTTATCTTCTGATTTTTTTTTTTGTTTTTTGTATCTTTTTCGGAATTGGGTGTGTGCCCCCGGGGGGGGGGACTGTGTAAAACTTTCGGAACGTGTTTGACTTTTTTTTCGAGAGGGAATTACCATTTTTCAATAGAAGCGAATAAGCCGACTTAACACTCACACACACACACGCACGGACCAAAAGAAGCCTACAAGTTGGTGCTGGTTTTGATCCAGATACTCTTTGTGATTATTGTGGATTTTCTTAGTCGCAGACCAGTTGTTGCTGTGTTCCGCTGACAAGAGTGATAGTTGTTTGCTTATTTCTGTTTCAAAACAGACACTTAGTGGGAAAGCGAATTGTTATGTAAAAGAAAGTTATTAGTAAAGCTCGTGATTAATTAGCTTGTTAGATGCATTTTACGCTATCGTCGGGATGGAGATAAGATGGTGATGGGTAATAAGTCGCCTTCGGGGGGTGAGACGGCGATTAATATGGCTGTTGACATTTTTCTTAGTTGATAACCTTCGGCGATGTGCTTTTGAGGGCCGACAATGCAAGCATTTATTGTTGATGGCGATTGAGGGGGTTTTCTACGTCGTCTCTGTGGAAACGGGCTTTTAATGAACAAGGGACTTGGCTCATTTCTATTCATAGTGCACCGAGGAAATTAACATTCGATGCGATGATTCTCTTTCGCTATAAAAAGGGAAAGGTGAAATGTGGGGTTTCTATACGTAGGAATTGTTTAGAAAAAATTTAATTATAAAAATATTCTCCTTGCCAATGGTTAAAGTTTAAAAAAAGTGAGATACAGTCTTCGATAATAAACGGTAATAACTACTTATTTTCGAGTTATGCACATCCAAAGGTATATTTTAAGCATTTGATACAGTAACTGATGACTCAAAGGAAAATTGCATGTGTTATGGCAACCAGCAAGCCCCTACACCTAGCTCGAACCCTTTCAAGCTGTCTCCAGTATCCCACACTGATTTGGTCGAGGTGACTCTCCAAATGTGCGCGCCACCTAATGTAGGGTTTTCCTCTGCTACGTTGTCCTTCTGAGATGGATTTAAAGACTCGCCATCTTAGTTGCCGTATTCACAGCACAAGGTCGGTATCGCAGTAAAACCCGTAAATTTCGTCATCATCATTCACCTTTTTCCAATGACCCTCTTATCCATTATGAAGGTCGCGGGATTAGGGTGTTTCACATATCCCGATCTTCCTCCATCGAATTTAAATCATCGGTGGCTATCCCCATACAGGTAGAGGTGAGATTGTGGACTTGGTTCAACCATCGTGGGCCTATCCAGGGGATGTCTACCTGATGGCACAGACTCCGTTGAATTTTCTCCTCCACATTTCATTGATCGAATATCACGCGAAGTGTTTTTCTATCGAAGCAACAACGGGAATTTTCATATGCTTTTGATAGATATAGCAAGACCGGGTCTTACATTGAGGGTCTTTGGGCATTTAAGACAGGTCTTTGCTTTTTAAATACCTCCATTGCCCAAAGAATCAGCAATGGAACAGAATAATTTCTCGCCTGATCTCTTTCTGATGTTATTTTCCGAGGTAACCGGTGAGTTGTCCATGGCGACGTTTTGGCAGAATCGCCTTTCCCATTGACAGCGTTTATTTCATTTTGTCCTCATTTACAGCCAAACCAATCTATGCCGCTTCAATTTCATTGCTTGCACACGCCAACTGACAGCTCGCTGTGTTGTTCCAATAATCTTAACATCATCCGCGGACTTTTGAAAGATTTAAATCCCTGATGTTGATGCACAACGTGAACAATTGCGTAGAGTTAGACCTTGGCCCACGCAAGGCTGTCGCGCCACCTACGGGCCGCTGTCACATATGGGTGGCTAGTATAGTGGCTTGCCCTAAGTAAGTACGTCATTTTGTGTAGCGCAATCAGGCTCAGAGTATTCGGGTTCTAGTTCGCGAAGCCATGTGGTCACAGAATAGTTCTTGAACTATAGCTCACGGCTCTGTCCTCGACCATAATGGACTACACCATACCCAATTAGAGAGATATCGAACCAGTTCGCCTTGATTGGGCCGTTTTTCGTCTCTCTTCCACACAGAATCTTAGACCAGGATCCCCTACGAATATCTTCGCAATCTCTATTTCCATTTTCATCGTTAGTACCCATTTCACTTACATATACATATCTATGTAGGTGGACTCTTGAGAGTTCCTCTTGATGCTGCCAGCAGACACTTTTATCACCATTTTGGCTTATCTGCGCTCTGCCTCGTTTGCTCCACCTGCTCAGGTAGAAATGCCTGTAAGATAGCTTCAGTTCCACATTCAAAAATAATGTAGCAAACTTTATTGCTAGCCAAGCCGAGATTTAAACGCTCTGCTCTCGCTCTTCATCTTCTAGCTTGCTCGAGCAATGTAGGGAAGTGATTACCCAGGTTAGCACTCGGTTATAACTTGCAACTGGGTTCCCTGCTATATTTACATACAGGGGAATGAGAAAGCTGACGATCTAGCCAGCTGTGGTACTGCCCTTGGTGGTTCTTTCGCGGCTTATTTCGTCCACCAATGGGACTCGTTAAGAGTAAAATTTCCGAAAATGTTTAGATTTCTTACCTTAAAAATATGGTTAAACTTTAAACACTATTGATAGACTTGAATTTTACCAAAAGCTTGCCGCTACTGTAGTCACTCTTCCCATCATCTGCCACTGCTATTAAGGTATAAAAAATTCCCTTTTTATTATTTGAGGCCACCCTGTGTTTCGCCTAGTCACATGTTCTTTTACGCAAAACGCTCGCACAACACAAGTCAGTCAAGTCAATAAGTTAGTTACAACTTCCTCCGGAATATCTATTTGTTGTTTTCGTTTGCGTTCCGCTTGTTTTTTTCATATCTTTTATGGACGTTTTTATGGACGCATTCTAGGGTGTCTGGTATGTCGTGCGTTGCACTGAATAAGAACTCATAAATGTGTGGAGTTGTAAGTCCCGCAGGGTTGTCATAGAGTGGGCAGCAGCAATGGCATTACATGCCATGCACACGCGGAATGACTCACCGGCAGTTCGAGTGCACGCCTGGCAATGGGCAAAGGTGGTATGTGCGTTTATGACCGGCTTTTCGGTGTAATTAAATTTATATTTGTGCAGCAACGAAGCCGGTTTGCATGAGCCACTGCGTCGCCCGCCTAGAGGGAAATACTCCGGAAAAGTCGTATTTATTAACTATTCTGGAACTTTTCTGCATGACGGCTTTGGAATTGAATTTTTGAGCTCATTTGCAAAAAAAAAAAAACCCAAAAACGAAAAACAAGATTTTAAACAGTGACTGTGCATTGCACGTGTGTGGATGGATGGTTGCATAATGGGATTGGGTTGCGCGCTATATGCATGAAGAGGGAAAGAGTTTCGCAAAAGTCGAGTTGGACATAAATGTTTGATATGTGGGATTTGATGCTGAGTATGAAGTTGAGTTTCCATTCGGGCAGTGATTTGCTTTGAGTGTTAGTTCGGCGTTGATGTCATTAAGGCCAGTAGCACTAAACCTTAAATTTTAAAGGATTTTCTGTGCAAAGCATGTGCTTCGCGATACCCAAAATGGTACCTTGGATGGGAGGAAATGTATCAAAAGAGAATAAGTAAGGCTTTGACTTCAGAGTTGAATTTAAAATTAATTTCAATAATTCAACATCAAGTATTCGGTTCGAACTTAAACTTTAAAAAAAGTTTAACATAGTCAGATGATGCCGCGTATGAATTATTGGACAACTTGTCAATCAAACAGCTTGTATCCGATCTGAACACCATAAAGAAGTATTTATCCCTTCTAGAAGTAAAAGTTCTTTAGAAAGGATTGAACCATACAGTCTATCACCACCAGAAACAAAGACCAACGAACAGAGAATCATGATGGTGTGTAAAAATGCATCGCCACTTCAACGCAGTGATTTCTGGACAACTGAAGGTAAACTAACGACGAACTTTGAACTAATGTGGTCCACTAATCGTGTTACTTGAGATATCTTCTCAGGAAACAGGAAATAAAGTTAAGAACGCCCATGAAAGACCGGCTTACGATTCAATGTATGTGGTGCGCTGGTTGCACTTGTGGGCCATGAAAGGGAAAACATCTACTGATCACATTAACATAAATCTTTGAGCAAAGGGCTGACTTAACTATTGCCGACCTCTTCAAATGGAGGTACAAAGAGAACATTTCTTTGAGACATGCAAGTGAACTATTCGTACTCTGAACAGACCGCTAGCGTATTATACTAGCAAAAATCCTTGGAGGTTAAAAAGAAGTATTACCCTCTTTCAGGAAATGTGTTGGGATCGAATGGGTATCCGGAAAAAATACGTGCCACATCCACTATAGCGACTGCTACAACGAGCAGAGGTAGACTTAGACAAAAAGTCTTGAGTTTCCTCCAACTAATTGTCCGAGTGACGATTTGGATCGAATCTTATTTTTATAACGAACTTTCCGGTGTGAAAACAAAGTCTCGGAACTCAAGCTTGGGCAAAGGTACAGATTTAAACGTCCAACAATGTCGCGACTAGAACCACATCTATGATGAAGTTCAATGTTGAAAGTCTGCAGTCGCAATCGGCTGCAAGAACATTTGAAGATCCATTTTCAGTAGTTCCGGAAATCGCCCAACAGCAAGGTCACTTTAATCATTAACGTGATAGCGACCTAGAAGCCTTCACCTCCTTTGAGGTAGCGCTGGACAGTGACAGAGGAGCT
Organism: Matsumyia berberina; assembly: GCA_917880715.2. Lineage (NCBI taxonomy): Eukaryota > Metazoa > Arthropoda > Insecta > Diptera > Syrphidae > Matsumyia > Matsumyia berberina. The sequence goes on along the minus strand of OU862871.1, from coordinate 129,175,212 downwards.
GCGTTGTAAGTTCATGTCTAGCCTGAAATCATGCTCGGCCGCAGGCACGAATGCCCTTGAAGCTGACCTGTTAAAGCCAAGAGGAAATCACTTGGTAGGGTACATGTACCAACTCATCTGCAACACATGGTTCATCAAAAGCATGACTGAAAACTTAGCAACATTTGCCTGGTTCATAGGTCTCCTGAAGATGGCTTACAAAATCCTTTCCGGCGTAATGCTGATGCGCCTGAAACCATACGTCAAGTGAGATAATTGATAAATTTTTGGAGAAGATCTAAAAGTTCCAGATCGATACCTACCACCTTTTTATCGATTTCAAAGCCTCGTATACGAATAGAGATAAGCCCATGCGCCACATCTAGTTTTAGAATTCCTGCTAACCTCCTTCCCTTACGAAGGACAACGATGAAGAACGCTCGGTCGGCTATGGTTGTAAAGGAAGATAAAACAGAGTATTTGATGTCTACAAAGACCGACGTCTAGGCCACAACCTTACGACGGACAAGTATAACTTCGAGGTAGTGAATGAATTCATTTATTTAGGTCGGTCAATCAATTGACGTTTAACATGTCAAAGTCAAGCGCTTCCTCATGCCTTGTGAAATGATTTGGCATTGCGAATCCTTATGACTTTCTAATGCATGACATTCTTCGTAGTCTAGTTCTTGATTGAAGTGAGCTCCCACCTACTTATGCTTTTAAATGTGAGTCGAGCTAGTCTAATTTCTTCAGACTAACAGAAGTACATACAGATGTGTGCAGGCAGCTGTTTACTCCTACAACCATGACTATAATCTGCAGAATACACCTTTCGTCTAAAACATATTTGCTAAGTCAGTGACACCCGCTGAGTGCATAAATCACATCGAGCTTGGTCAGACGCAAGCAAGCAATTAAAGATTTCCAAACTTCTTGTTCACCCTGTACCTCAATACGTACGTCAATCGACGCATTCCGTCCATAAGAAAACAGAGCCATCAAACCGCACGCAGGAGGCAACAAATTAAAGAAAAAAAAAAAGCGGAACAGCCCCAACTACACTTCTGACCACCAACTCTGGCTGTTTGCGCTCCGACTAGTTGAAAATTGTTTAGGGATCCATACATCCATACATATGTAAGTTGTTGCTCTTCACTTTAGGTGCGGTGCGTACAAATCCAAAGCGGATGCGTTTACGGAAGTTGTCAGGAAACGAAAACTTAATTTAAACAAACGAAGACGGTGGGCGCGAAAACAACACCCGTGCGTACTTACTTTTGTGACGAGAAACCCAAGAAGTACAAGTTGTCTTGTTGAGGTTTCCTGCTCCTGGTCGAAGGCTTGTACGTTAATCCACGGGTTTGCGGATGAATTTATCCGTTACTGTGTGTCGAACAATATTTCACAATCGGCAATTGTTGTCGTTCACTGGATGTCGATGGCGATGTCGCTGCTGGTATCGATGTGATGTCGTTGATGATATTTTCCTCGTAACACTTGCAATGTAATCCACTTAAGGGTTTTTGCATATTTTTTTCTGTATCAAATGAGAGCCCCCCGCCCCCTTGAAAACTGAATCTCCGTGGTGCTGGGTTTTATTTATGTTGCCAAAGTTTTGCGCAACACACTTCCTACACACACTTTTTTTTTACGAAATTAACTGTTTCGTGCACAAAACCACTGAAAGAGTGGAAGCAAACGGAGCACAAAAGTAAGAAAACACTGAAAAGATCGTGCTGTCGATCGATAATTGCCACTAATACCTCGGATCGCACAACAATTCGTTTAAATTCAACAAAACACAATTTTTTTTCTTTCGATTTTAATCTTTTCTACTCGAAATGGAAACACAATAGAACTGAGAACACTATCCCCACATGTAAACACAATCCACGAACGGGCATAGCTCGGCCCTTTCTTCTTCGATTCAAGTGATTTTCTATTCGATTTGCTTGCGGATTTTCTCTCTTTCTGAGGAGACCACGTACTTTGATTATTTTCGTAACACAAATGGATTTTTTCCACGCACAATACAACAAAAATTCACCGAACCTTTGGGTGATACCGTGAGAAAATTTAATTTTCTTTTTTCTTTACAGAAACATGTAAGAAAAATAAAACGACAGAATAAAAAAAAAATGCGTGCGCTATAACAGAACCTTTCGGCATGCCGTCTCGATGTTGACTAAATATTGTGCCGAAACAGAATAACATTAGTTTGTTGGTTTACTCCATACACTGGTGAAGCAACAAGAGGCTGACGATTATTGTGGTTGCCCGCTGCAGCTGATGTGACCACATATGGCCGAGAGAAGATCGCCGCAGAGTGGCGATCGTGTCACTTGCGTTTGTATTTAGTTGTTTCGTGTTTATGTTGATGCGGTTTGTTGACAGTGCAATGGATTCTCAGTTCTCACATGCGGCAGAGAGCATGGTGAATTTTGTTGCCGAGAACAGGTTGAACGGGGGAGTATTCTCTCTCTTTAGATCTCTTTGAAAATGTTTTCGTTGACTCTTTTGACTTTTTGTGACAATTTATGTGTGATAGTGTTGCCAAAGCAGATTGGATGACTTTTAAGTTAACTTTTACGATCAGAATAATTTCTTATATTGAATTGTCCCTGTTTGATGGCATTGTGATAAAAACGTCTGAACAACCAAATTTGTCCGCGGCGAAAATTTAATCTATGGTTCCTCAGCTCCAGAAGGTGTTCAGAAGGTGAACACTGAAGAACGTGGTGGCGTCGTTTTCAAAGACTGTTCGCCTTCAAACAGAGACACTGGCGTTTGAGAAAGCTAAGTCTTGGCTTTCATTTGCTGACACTGGCCATAGATGTTGAACAAATAAATAAATAAATAGCTGGCGCGACAGCTCGGGATGAGCCCAGGCCTAGCTTCTCGCAACCATTCATGTTGTGCGTGTTTCATTTTTCGCACGAATGGAAGGAACCTACAATTTATTGCCGACTCCGAACGGCGAGTTGAGAATCTCTTTCATGACAAACTGTACTCTTGGAGGCTGGCCATTCCCCGACGAGAGGTGGAGCGGCGAAAAATATTCGGTGGACATGGCTGGGACTTGAACTCACGCCGCTCGGTCAGCAGTCCAATGCACTAACCACTGATCCGCGGCGACCACAGCCATAGATGTTAGCGTGGTTATGCCTCCACACTCCTCTGCCAAGTATTGAGCATCTGAAGATTAAGTCAGTGGGCGGTAGATGTATAGTGATCAAGATACAATTTAGTCTTGCCATGGTTGCGAGTACTTATGTATGTCTGAATTGGTTATATGTTTGTAGTTCATGTTCCCACTTTGACGTTCGTTAAGCACCAATAAACTGTGAGGATACACCATAAGTCAGTACCGATCCATTTGCAAAAAGATGTACAACAAGTGCATTATCGTCGACTGTAGTCCATTTATTAAAGCCTTCGGGTTTCTAATATGAGTGTATTGACAAGATAAGTCCTTGTCCATACACGGTGAATGTTGCGTTTTTAAAAGACAAACTTTTCTCTTTGAGATATAGGGTCATTCAACAAGAGGTGTAATTTTAGATTACGCGCCATTTCTTAACTGTTCGTCGTTTGATATGGCAACTCTGTCTAATAATTTTTACTTGATGCACATCTCTAATTCACTTCTTTTGCTGCATTATATTCTCTTTGTTTTTACCTGCTCTCTCTCAGTGTCGCTCATTTCTCTATAACAATAAATGTTGTCAGCTGTCAGTGTCACCAAAGACGATCTTTTTAGCAACATGTTGCCGCAAATGTTTTCTAAGAAATCTGCTCATTAGCGCCTTTATTGCTTCTTTATCAGTTTTTCAATTTCACTACCTACACTGCACCGTAAAACAAATCCCACGACGACTAAATTTGGACGTACCCTTTTCTTCCTCCGCCCATCGTCCACCAACACCATGCCATCACTCGCTCTATCCTAATTTAATTGTTTATGTGTTTACTAATGCGTGGGTATATGTACATATATTGCCATCATCATCATCATCTTTGCCGTTTGTCGTTGTCGTTTGGCCCATCTTCAGGATGCGCTGCTGGGAATGCAGCCCGGCGGCAGAGCGGCATCTCTTACATCTTCGCGGCCAAACCATGGCGTTGTGACAAAATAGATGCAAGGCGGCTATATGTTGATTGATTGCATGTTGTTTACACAATTAATTGACGCACTGAATGGTTGTAATAAAAATAAATTTTTTTAATGTTACACACCTACTTAGGGAATTTCGGGGCCCTTCGCACTCGGCCTCGGGCTCGTTTTAGGGCCACAAAAGTCGTGATGCATTCGTTTATTTTTTTTTTATTAGTTTATGGGTTAACATCGAAGTGGGGGAGAAATCTTTTTCTATCTTGGTGCCTTAACGGGAGAGGCCGCTACTAATGGGTATTTAGAAATCTGGAAAACGATCCGTATATGGGGTTTTGGAAGATCGATGCTTTGAATGAGATCGGTTGGCGTTTTTTTTGGGTTAAAGATATGACAACTTTGTAAATATAGAATTTTGTTTGAAATGGCAAAGCAGCGTGTAAACTAGGGCGCGTGAAGAATGTGTCAATTTCCTATAGTTTTGATGGGGGAGACGAGACAAATATCCAAAATTAAGCTTTAGAAATTGTTATTTATAGCTTGAGACAGATTTGGATAGATTTTTTTTCTCACTTTTCAGTGTGAGATGAGAGAAAGATAACTTTTTGATTTTTTTGGACGCTACATTCTTTAGTGTTTAATGATCCAACATTTTGTAAAGCATTCTGCTTCTTGGGGAATTTATTAGATTTGTCAGGGGGATATTATGTGGAACAGATAATCGTGCGTCATTCTTGAATATGAGTCAATCTATGTTTTGAGCCAATTTACAAAAAAGATGATCACTTTTTTAACCCCTCCGTATGCTGCTTTTTAAGAATTTCATCGGTGTTTATGCGTCCATGCGCTGCTTGTTAAGAACTTCATCGATGATCAAGCGTTTATCAACCAAAATTTGCACCTTCTTGGTTGGATCTTTTCCCAGTCATGTTCTAGAAACTCGTACCTCAAAATGTTTAACCTTGAGCCTTTATTTCAGTAGGGGTACCATATCACAATTGGCCCACATATCAGTAAAGGGCTTATGTATGTACATAAGTGAAACTTTTAATTTAATAGGACCACGCTCGTTTTTCTATTTGTCAGTTACCGGTCCGGCACTTGCAAGAACCTGACTGCAAGAACCTGACTGCGTCAACCATTCTTCGACGGCCTCAGCGACATTTCGGGTAAAGTGATACGAGATATAATCAGCTTTCTAAACTCCACAGGCTGTTTCACCCATCTTCAACGACACAAATCATCAACCAGGTCTCACGAGTAGTGGTAACAAAAAGACACATCCTAGTGGGTTCAGTTGAACCGCCACCTCTACCTACCTATCCTTCCGGTCTTTAACTACCACGCAGTTAGTCCTATACACGCTTATGGATTCTTTTTTTTGCTCATACTAATCTACGGATCTGTGCGAGCTGCGTGGGTTTTCACGACACCAACTCTTGTTGGGGAATGACAAACCTCCAGGAGTATAATTTGTCATGAAAAAGCTTCTCGATTCGCCGCTCAGGGTAGGCAATAAATTGTAGGCCCCTGCGAAAAATGTAACACGCACAACAAGAATGGTTGCGAGAAGGTAGGCCTTGGCTTCTGGATAAAACTGAGGATACTTTTGACATCAGTATGCAGTAATGGTCTAAAATTGTGATAGGCTCCTAGGTAGAGGTCGGGGAGACGGAAGAAGATGCTCAAGTTGAGCACTTCGGAGTAAACACCACCACCCACTCCGTTTTCGGTTTTAGATCAGTAGATATAGAAGTGAACGGAGCGCTCATCTCTAGCGTCATCATTCTCCCACTCTACTCTGCATGTGATTGATGGCCGGAAGTTGAGGTTGAAGTTCAACATAGACGGTGGGTAGTCGGTGTTTTCCGGGATAAATGTTATGGGATACAAGATCGAGGAGTGGCAAATATGATTGTTTGACCATTGAAAGTCTGAGGGCTGCGTTAGCAGCTGACTGCTTGGCAAAAATGTCTAAGGGAATAAAATGTAGGAGCACATCAAGTGCCGTGGATGGGATAGTTCTCAGGGCTTCGCTAATGTATACATATACCCTTATGATGTTATTCACACAGCACGAGCGAGGTGCAGTGGTTCGAAACTCTGATAGTGCCAGGTTTCAATTGCGTCCGAGGGTGGTGTCCAGGCTAACGGGGAACAGTTGTGGTGTTTATCATTGCTATAATTCACGGGATTTTTTTCGAATCTCCTGATGTTATTATCAAGGTCAGTTCAATCAACTCTTTAAGCCATGACACCCTACTGACAGTATTATGCCTTCGCAGCAGAGTCGACTTCAGCTTTTAATAGTTGATCGATTTTTATTTATTTTTAAGAAATAAATGTTTTCCGACATCAGGAGTTGAACCCGGACATTCAGCGTGACAGCCTCGATGATGCTAACCACTGCACCATAATCACCCCATAACCGGTTAATGTACATGTATGCTGATCCTAGCACCTTCTTCAATACGATTACGTTGTAAGGCCCTATCTAAGGTCGTCCTCTAGACGATCACGCCATACAGAAGTATAGGTTTGATAACGGACATGACTCTACGTGTCCATTTTCAGTGCGTGATACGAGGTTGCAAGTCCTACACTGTCACTAAAACTAGAAATGATTTTGCTTATCGTATTGAAATTTTGTTAAAAGTGAATTGCTCCACAGTGAATTTTCTAACGTCTTAGATTAGAATAGTCAACAAAAAATAAATTTAATCTGACGGAAACGTATACGACGTAAAATGCAAAGCCTACACGTCTTATTGAATCACCCTTTATACTATGTGATTCGCAGCTTTTGTATAAAAACATTAGCCTTTGGTTAATACATTGACCCCTGTCTTACTCATAGTTCTTTAAGGCCTCTCTCTGCTGAACTGATCGTCAGCTAGGGCATCTCTTGGCGAAACTACCAAAATAGATCTCAACCGCTCCGCACTTAGCATTCAATTTTGAATGCGAGCCTCGTGTGATTAATTGCTTCAATTACCCCAATTATTTGATTAAAGTCCTTCAGCGCTCGCACACAAGTTTAAAAATATCCCAAAAGTAGAACAATGTATCCCCACTTATGCCTCACTCCATCCGATTAAAACGGTTAAACTCTCGGAAAAAAAAATGCGCACATCTTCAAATCCACTTTGGAAAATTTCATATTTATTATTTTCCATTAGCAATTTTTGTGTGATTGATTTTAAAATCTCAGTCGCAACCCTCTCTGGTGGGCAAACAACACCGATTCACCGTTTATTTAAGGAAATTCTGAGAAAAAATATTCAAAATCCGTTTCACGTTCATTGAGAAACTTCCCCTGTAAAGGCAAACAAAACTAAAGGAAACCTCTTTCAATCACCAACACACCACCCTCGGACTCATTAAAATATCAAAAATCAAATCCTAATTAATTTTTATTTTAGGGGGAAAAAAGGAAAAAAACAATATTTGCCATGTGAAAGATTTTGCTGGCCCCCGATCGACCCACCCACTCTGGGACCGAGCAACAATAACAGTATGTGTGTCCAAATAAACCCATAAAATCGCCATAAATCAGCGGGTGGCATTTACGCTGCGGACGACTGAGCAAAGGCGGCGTGAGTGAGCGTCCAAACACTGTATCCAGCTGGCAGATATTTTGAGCGTCACTTTATGGGTGTTTATAGAAAGCGATTATAGCGAGACGTAGTAAAAAGCGAAAAAAAAAATCCCAACAATTAAATTTGATTGCAAAAATTTACATTAAAGTCACTCATGGGTCGGAGCGCTGTTGTGTGCCCTGCCTGTGCGGGCGGGGGCTTTAAATGCCTCAACGTGGAAATTTCCCACCCCGGCGAATTTCAATGTTTTTGTTTTAATAACGCTTCCGCTTCTCAGATCGCACTCTTTCTTTTTGCCACGAGAATTGTTGAATTTTCGGCGAAATAACCGGGGAAACACGGAATAAAGAGTCTTTAATCGGATTACAGCTGCTGTGTCACTTTGTTGTTGCATTAACAGTTTTTCTTTTTTTAAGCTTTTTTTGTTGCATTTAATTGCATGCAAAATTACTTCCGCAGACGACAACAAGTGAGGGTTTTTTTTTTGTGCTGGGCTCCTAGAGTGGATGACGGTGCCGACGTTGTTTATGACTTTATGCTGGGCCATCAACAAGATTTGCTTGACGTTTTATAAATCATATTCTGGCGGTTTAAGCACATGCCAGGCATGTGAACATTTGGATTATTATGAATTATTTTGCATTTTATTTCTATTTGTCAGAATATTGCTTGCTTATAGCTTTAGAGCTACACAATCAGATCAAATAAATCATAGCAAGGTGACGCCTTGAGATGTTTGCAAATGCCTGTTGATTCTGCTCTCATATATTGTACGAGGTTGAACATATGGGAATGTGTCCTTTGGAAATGAGATAATGAAATTTTGACAGAAAGACGCTATGGCAGGTTCAAGGCGAATATTAAATTGAGCTGCCATTCCAATGAGGTATTCCGAACATCTGTCATGGAAGTATCAGCAGTGTATGTAGAAGTCTGCTATCAGCCTTCGATGAGACGACGACATTAGACTTGTGTATTCTGTAATAGGGGCGCTAAATGCGCACTGCGACCTATGAGGTCTATAGTGGTGGCCCGTATGGTTTAACCAGGAGTTATATTGAGGCTTTTGATAAAACTCATTATAGGCTTCAAAATCGCCTGAGGACTCTCGAGAATTCAATCCTGGCTACGGACGTGCGAGAACCGCGTCAAGTGCAGTAATCTTTTTATTGCGGTCTCTTTTTATTCTCCATAGAGCCTTTTTATTGCGGTCTCTTTTTATTCTCCATAGAGCCGGCAAATATCAGTGGACAGTGTCCCGTTAGATAGCTTCTTTAGGTTCTTAACTTGTCTTTGGTGAGATCGAATGAAGTCTAGGCCTTGCATAGGTTGTGGTTGATGAAATTTTTCGCTTGTCTAAGGACCTTGAGGTTGGCCCAGTAGTCAGCGAGTTTGTTGATCTCCCATTGTGTTATATTGGAGTAGGCACTGTTGGGTGGTACCCCAAAACAGGGTTCGGGACAAACGAGTGGGGGGCAAGCGCCTCTTCTCGCCAACCAGTCAAGCGCTGTCGCGCGTTGGAAACTGGGATCGTAAACCACAGCACCAGTGCTGCCAGATTTGGGAATTAATTTCTCCATTCGCTGCGGTCGCATATAACAACTTCGAAACTTCTGTAGAATCGAATTCTCTTGGGCATGGTATCTGGAATCTTAAGAATTGGGGCACAATGAAAGTGTTCTACTATTCTCAGATGACCTGTAAAGTCACCGACTTCAAGACCTAGTATCACCGTGAGAGAACTACGCATAGCTTCTTTTTGTATGGCCACATGTAGCGACGTGAGGTTGAACATTGCTTTTATAGCTACCGTTGGGCACGTTCTCATAACCCCGGTGATTCCTACGCAGGCAAAGTGACACTCGATATGATATATACCTAATGATAGCGCTAAGGTTTAGATTGAAAATGGGGCTCAACTAATAAACATAACCAGCAAGCACGATGCGTGGTCAACTGCCTCTAGTAGCGTAAGCTGGGGCACATTTTATTTGCGCACGTCATCGAAGATGAGGTCGAATTTCATCCACCCTATATGAACTAACCACCTTAATCGTTATATGCGTATCTTTATGACCAATCAAAAGTTGAATAAGAATAAATCGTAGCAATCAATGAAAGCATGTCCATGATCGCAGACAATCTTTTCGTCTTCAGGCTGTGCAAAGGTGATGGTCATACACGTGATGGGTTCATTTAGTTTTAACAACAATATTCGGGTTGAAACAGAATGTCCGTTTCATCCCAACTAAATTTAAAAAAAAAACTTCACTCTCTGGGGACAATAAATTGACAAAAGCTTTTAAATGTATGTTTAAATTGGAAAGATTCACTTTAGCATTATTCCACTTCCAACCATAAACAAAATGAAAAACAAAAAAAAAAAAAAAATAACTGAAAGGCATGCAGAAAGAAAAGTCATTCATTATTTTTCCTGTAGCCATTAAAGTTGTTCGGGTCCTTTTTTTTTATTATTTTCCATGACCCTTTTGGTGATTTATTTTCAACACTTTAACGGCAATTTCAGTTGTTTTTTTCTTTTCTTTTTAATAAATTAATTGTGATTCATTCATTTACATTAATTAATTACCCTTCTCCGAAGGAAACAAAAAAATAGTCGAAATGAAATAATATGTACATACATGTCACTAGTGCATAAAGTTAATGAAAGGCAACAAACAAAAGATATGGGTCATACTATGACACTGAATTCAATAATCATTTCTTAAGTCGAAGCGTGGAAGTAGAAGTATATGTGGAAGATACTCGTATAAGTAAATTATCATCATTCTAAGCTACAATTCCGTCAGGACTGCAGAGAAGAATTCGATTCATTCATTCACATTCCAATGACCCGCTAATCCACAATGAGGGTTCAGGTTTAGGGTACTTAGGTGAACTCTTCACATCTCCCGATCTTCCGCCATCGACTCTAAGTCATCAGTGGCTATACCCATAAGAGTAGTGGTGAGATTTCTAACTTGGTCCAACTATATCATCCAGGGGCTACTAAGGTGACGCTTACCTGATGGCACGTATTGGAAGTCTCGGAACTCGAGTTGAGGGCATGCGTTTAATGTGTCCAAACCATCGAAGTATGAACCCCTCCGTTCAAAGAAGTAGCTGCTCTAAATTAATTGTCTCGTGTATTCTGGTGTTTCTTACTCGATCTGGACGAGTTACCCCAGCAATATAACGAAGAAATTTCGGCAGCTTGTGCCCGCGATTTTATTCTTTCGGTCATTACCCAAACCTCATGACCATAGGTGAGGGTCGGAACAAACACTGAGTTGAAGATCGATAGTTTAGCTCTGATGACAAGTTCGGCCCTCCGGAACACAGATTGACCAAATTGTCTCAAATTTGCTCCAGCCTGACCAACCCTACAGGATTACTCAGTGTTGCTCCTTCCACCACTCTCGAATAGGACCCCGAGATACATAAACTTGAACAGAGTGAACTGAACAGGCATTCGGGAAACCACTATTCTTTAACACAGATGGCGATGAATCTATCTTGTGCGCGCCGAAGTTCGGTCTGGGTGGACGTAAGGATGACCTTCCAATTCGAACAGTTCCTCGCCAAGGCTGCGCTGTAACATCCGATTCATATACACTATAAAAAGGAGAGGTGACAGAACGCACCCTGACGAAGTCCAACGCACACATTGAGCAACGTCGGTTTAACACCGCTTACGCGAACACAGCAGAGAACCGTCAATCCCATACTCCTGCAATACACCCCAGAGTTTAGTAGATAGGTTTGGCATACTTCAAGTTCTTCTCAAGTACCATTCTTAGAGTGAATAGCTGGCCGGTTGTGCTTCTACCTGGACGAAACCCGCACTGCTCATCGCCTAATCTGAACTCGACCAAAGCTCTGGAACGCGCTTCTTATAGCAAAGACTTTTCCGGGGAGACTTAAGACAGATATAACCATATGATTGGAGGAATCCCTCTTATCACCTTTCTTAAAAAGAGGAACAATTATCCCATTTCACTCCCCCTTCCCCCAAGGTCTTTAGCATTTTCGGCCGGATTTCGTCCACACCAGCAGGTTAGCCGACTTTTAGCGCTTTTATTCTCTGCCGAGAAGTATTGGGAAACAGTTTGGGAACAAAGAGTCCTTAACATTGCGTGATTCTTTTAAATGATAATCTGGACAAAAGACGTGAAATCTTTTAATGGAATTAGAAGAAAACCACATCAATCCCTAAATTCTTTGACTTCTCCATCTGAGTCACCACACACTATCAGATTTCTCTGATTTTTTTCCCATCTGTCCATGATGATTCATTGTAGATGCATTTTTTGTGCATCGACTCTCCATCAAAATGCTCTGATATAAAACCATTCACAGACTGCCCTTTGGCGAAAGCAGATGAATTTTTGAATGATTCACATGACTTTTCACCCGTCTATCCGCAGATTATGCACTGAGTCATTCGGACAAAATTCCAAAATAATCAAATAAAATTCTACCAGTTTAATCGCCTTTACAAAAAAAAAGAGTTCCATCACTGACCGATCGCCACGCACAAAAATCATTCAAATAAAAATCTAGGAGACCCATTAAAGCCCATTATACTAAGCTGATAATAGTCCACACACAACCTACCAGTCGTGAGCTCTTCTGCCCAAAATTGCATAAAATTTCTGAACAAAGCCCGAATTTTTCAAAAAATCACCATCAACGCATTACTGTCACCCGTCGCATCAACCAACGGCACGCATAATTCACTGAAAGCCTGATGGAAGGTGAATTCATTTAATCAGATCTGTTTTTGTCGTCATGTTCAAATGTTATTAGTAGATTCAGTTTTTTTTTATTGTAATGGCTTACATAGTTTAACAACCGAATCGCGGGTCAAGGTCCGATGGTGGATTTATTGGCTTCTTTTGTGTAATACCGTGAAATGCTATAAAAAAAAAAAAACAGAACGGCCATATGGAACGGGGAGTATGTGATAGAAAAAGGTTTATTATGATGCCTCCCGAACAGTCTGATTAATGTTAAGGTCAGACCGTAACCGAGGCGGAAGTGACGCCTATTGTTGGTGAGTTTTTTCATTCATTCGAAAGCGGACAATAAAACGGGTGACAGTTTGAACCTGTGCACGAATAAAATGAAATCAGTGGAACAACTGTTGATGCTTTTTCTTGGAACAGATAGAGGGACCTTAAAATATGTAAATTTGAGCTTTTGAATAAAACTCTACGGTCCCGACGGGGTCGAACAAAAGACAAAGAGAGTTTGAAATGAAAATTCAAGCCATAAACCGGCAGGGTTTCACGATGGTGCACTGCGCTGGAGCACTGAGACAAAAAGACAGGTTCGTTGAACTACTAGCAGGTACAACCCTTTGACACCAATTCACTTTGTTCTTGGGAGAAAGACCAAATGGAGCTTCAGTGTCAAAGGAAATACTTTTCTCTCTAGAGCCTTCGTTGACGAATTATGTTTAAGTTTGCTGCAGTCTTTTCTCGCAGACGTCATCGGAATGTGTGTATCTACATCTTTCATGGACGATTTAGTCTTTTGCAAAGAGAATTTAATGCGTTCCGATGACTTTCTTATTTACATACTTAAAAAAGTGCTACAGTCCAGGGTAGACATGCGGCTTTAGCCAGCTGCCTCTAGTTTCGCACCCCAAGTTGGTTAAGATCTCCTTCGACAGAGTCGCGGTCTTCCTCTACTGCACCGTCCCTTGGGTGTGGATATGAAAATTGTCCGGACCGGAGCCTTGGTGTCTATGCGCACTACATGACTCAGTCACCTCAGTCGTGCGACCTTCACTGTTCTGGCTAAGTCGATATCGCTGTGCAGTTCGTACAGTTCGTCGTTGTCATCCACTGTTCACTGTCTATACAGACGGGACCGAAAATCACCCGAAGAATTTTCCGTGCCGCCGCCGTGTCTAAATCCTTTTTTGACATCAAAGATCTCGGTGAGGTCTTGACCGACCTTGAGCAGCGTGCATTCTCCATCGTCATCTTGCACAGAGAGACGAGTTTGGCAGAGATGCAAAAACTAGACATGGCTCTGTATAGCTCGTCTCTAAAGATGGTGTCATACGGGGCCTTCAAATGGATGAAGAGGTGGTGGGTATCGATTTGAAGTTCCTGGGCTTTCTCCAAGATTTGCCGCAGAGTGAATATTTGGTGGATGGTGGAAACTTGTAACACGCGTAACGTTAATAGTTCCGAGGAGCTACACCATTGGAAAGAGACCTCAGCCAACTTGGCAAACGAAACTAGAGGCAAATAGCTAAACCCGACCTCTCTGGAGACGGTTTTTGGTTAAGGCTCAAATCCACTTCACACTGTTGCGCCATCATAAGGAAATAAGATGTGTCCTCTGTAACTCCACCTGCAACAAGGTACAGTCAAACAGCCTTTCCAAACTGTTGTTCGATTCTTAGATCGGGATAATCCTTACTCTAGCCTTTTTCATTGCTCACTACAAGTAAAAATAGGTCCTCCAGGACCTACCTACGATTGACAATTTTTACGTGTTTATCCTCGCGTATGGATCTCATGAATAGTCAATGAATTCCAAATAAAAATTTCGACTAACAGCTTAAAAGAGGACTAGGTAGCTTCATTTACATTTTGATAGAAATAGCTTCAACTCAAATATCCTTACCCTCCTTGAATGATTCACTCACTCATTGAGGATGCATATTATTCATTAAAATTTTACGAAACCGAGCTCAGTCAATACACTTTTCCCTGGCGCATGAAAAACCTGAAACCCGCCCTCCCCTCACATCGACCGGGGTGGTTCCATTAATTCAAGTGTAACAGATACGCATACATCATCATGCAAAAAACACACAGGATAAGCCAAAGCCTCCTGGTTCTTCTTAATGAACGAGTGAAATCCGAGATGAGACCAAAATTTAATACCCATCCTCGCATCGCAGCTGCTTGTAGTCACATGTCAATATTATCTTGATGAATTGCAATAACAGAACCAAGAGCAAACACAGAACACGATAAGGCATAAGAGCCAGAGCGGAAGCAGACGGAGGGTCCTTGGCTATATTTCCCCATTTAACGAAACCAGAAATGAGTTTTAATTGCGCTATATGGTCACTGGTTGTGGATACTGGCTACAGGTTACTGGCTACCCGTGACCCAACGCTTAAACTTTCCCAAGTGTAAATATGAATTAAAAGCCCAAAGGAAGCGGCAACAACAACATAAACGTGATCGAACAAGTAAATTTATTTTTGGGACTCGATTGGGACATGTGTTGCATAAAAGTTTTTTCGAATTTGATTTTATGATGGAGCCCACGACGAAGACCGGCACTGCGGTGTGCGTGTGCTTGTGGGCCACCAGTGATGAATGCGAAATGTCTCGCATGACACTGGTACTTCATGACCATATGAGCCGCATGAGTCGAATAGCTCAGCAGAATAATGAACTTTCAGCGAAGTTGGGTAAGTTTTCGATCATAAATTTGATGTGGGCGTAGGTTATTCTTAGAACGGGGAAAGGTATGTGCAAATAGTACGCGGAATGGGACAGGAAATTTGGAAAGATAGTTCCTACTGCAAGCTCTAGCGATGAGTGTTCTTAATTAAAGAGTTCTTTTGGTATAGGTCTTCCGACCAGCATCACCCTGATAATTTCCTTTTCAATAGACGGTCTAGTATCCCGACTTCTATGAGTCCATTGTAAAACACGCTCCAGAGGGTCCTGCGTTACAGTGACATTGCAGGAAATGCGCCGACGAGCAGGCCAGGGAAGACTAAGACTGATCACTCGTGGAACAAGTCAAGGGCAACACACGTTCACACTTCATATCGCTGGTCAACTTTAGATAGAGCAGAACAAGCAACTGCTTAATATTCAGAACGATGTGGGCAACATACAACCAGAGCAGGTCAAAAGTGGTACTTAATAGAACCCGCCGAAATGTCGTCAGAGTTTTATCGTAGAAATCATTGGCCAATCGACAAAACGTGAAGCGAAGCTTGGTATTTCCCTAAAACAAACCGTTGTAGGTGTAAGGATGTTAAATAGAAGAATACCCTCGTCTGCTTCCTCTGGAAATTTCCGGCTCTGGCTAATGCAACCATTTCTTGATAACTTTAAGGTGATCTCGAGTGAGAGAATTGGAAAACTGATGCTCCTGAGCCCCATCGGGTGGATCTGAGGACCCCTGATCATACTTACTCTCACTAAGACTCACGTAAACAATAGGTCACATGAGCTGTGATATCCAAACGGCGCGGCGGCGCCTTACTACTAATTGGGTTAATTGAACATCCAACCACCAGACAGGCGCAAGTCCTTTGCACCCCGTGAGACTGCAAATTGAATTTGTTTATGAATTTTTTTCCCTCGTTCTAAACCCAGGTCTCAGTTGGATTTATTGCAGTTCCCCTCAAAGTACGAAAAGCTGTTCTGCATATCATGTAGGTTCCCTTGGCTTACGTGGTTTGCTCTCCTAGATTTTAGTTTAGTGTACCAGCTGCATAGGTTCTAGCCCCAGGAACGTCCACAGAATATTTTTCGCGGCATCACCTGTCGTCGGAAAAGGTTAGGTTATGTTACGTAGGGTGTGGGATAGATAGGCCTCATCACGCTTACCCGGAGACCTGAAGGTCTTTTGTGAATACCCTTTTTCTGTTGTGGGAATAGCAATATGGTTTCCAGGACAACTTAAGGACCTATTCAATTATTGGCTGCTTTGTGAATCAGCAAGTTCTTTTTATGTTACTGAGAAGCTCCGTTAACTGTAAGTCTGTTACCTTTGAACCTTGATCCCGCGTAGACGTCGTTCTTGCAGAGCGGGGCAGTCAATTGCGTCTGGAGATGTTGAATTGCGTCTGCATGAATTGTTGGATTCGATTCTCCACTTGCGGAGCATGACTCCGATAGCGTAGTGTCCTGTGATAACCCCAGTGAGTGTGTGAGTAGAGAATCTGTCCAGTGGCAGAAGACACCTTGTTCTGGTTTTATTTGCTTTCGGTCATAACGTCCGATAGGTGGCACAATCCTCTTTGACTAACTAGGAGGAATTACCTTCTTTCTCTATTTTGTTGCCTGTTATCCCATGCAATCTGCCTATGGGTGGCAATTCATCAGCTTTTTGCTTGCCAATTCATCAGCTTTTTTGTTCCCTTCTGTGTCCTTGTGCCCGAAAACTCAGCAGAGTTTGACTGTATGGTGCCTTATGGTGATCAGCGTGTCTCGGCATCTCCTGATTGCCTTTGATTTGATTGTATTGGGTTTAATCGATTTTGAAGCCGCTTGACTGTCAACTAGGATGGTTATATCCGATGCGGGAAGGTAACCATCTCTTATGCATCCTGCAGCTTTTTCTATTCCCAGGATCTCGGCTTGGAAGGCGCTACATGTTCTGGCAAAGGATCCCTGTTTTTGTAGGCTTTCTGAGTAGAATCCGGCTCCTGTTCTTGTTTCCATTATATCGAGATTTCGCGGTCTTTGATTACATTGTTTAACTCCCAGTCCTCTCGGGAATAGAATAGGAAGATCAGTATTAGAGTCATTGTAGAGGATCAGATAGTCCGATGTAGCTGCAGGCTTTTGGAGCCTCGCCCATTAACTTTATTACGTCCAGTATCCTCTCGTGTCTATAGATGGTCTACTTCCACATGTTAGATTCTCTCAATCCGTTGAAAATGAAGAACCATATCCAGGGGAATGAAAAGCCTTTTTCTTAAGTCGCCGTTCGGGGTCGGCAATAAACTGTAGGTCTCTTCCATTTCTGCAAAAACAATCATATTGCGCGAGAAGCTAAACCTTGGTTCAACACGATCTCTATTTATTTTAACAACCACTAACAAAGTTACATCAACAGAGACTAGAGGGGTTTGTCCAAACAATTGCATCGCGTGATTCCTAGTCAATCTTTCCCGCCTGTGATTTGTCAATTACTGCCGTGAAACGTCGTTTCAATTATCATCCCACTTCGTTTTATTAGAACTTGTGCAAACCCTTATTTCGTAACGTCTACGAATATAGATTATAGAAATTATTCTCAAGAGACCGCAAATTATTTTCCAACACTTGGCCGACAAATTTTTACTCGAAATACACCATAGCAAGTCGCAACTGTGTAGTCTCTCCTCAGAGTTGAAGTGCTTTAAACCTGAAACATCTCTATTTGCTCACTTCAAGTCGCGGGAAGGTTGAAATTAAATTGGTACTTGCAACTTTTTGCGTAACATCCTTCGATCGGTTACACTTTTTAATCCAAAACTTAAACAAACTTTTTGAAAGAACTACTCCGTCGTCTCTCTCAGCCGCCATTCTGTTGTCATTTCTTCCATGCAAATCTGAGTGCTGCGGTGTGAAATTGAAAACTTTCAATTGGCACACATTCCCTGAAAAGCAAAAAACGTTTTTTTCAAAAGAAATTGCGCGACATTTGAAAGCAAAAGTAACTTTGCAACACTTGACGAGAGCTTGAGAGCTCTCATCAGGAAGACACACACATCCGCAGTGCCATCACTTTTTTTCTCTATCATTTCTCTCAATTTGATTCGCGAGATTCACAAGATTCACGAGATTCGCGGGAAAGACCTCAATTCCAGGTGTGATAGCGAATGGAGTGTTATTAAGAAAAATTTGAAAGAAGGAGAAGTGAAAGAAAGAAAAAAAGGAGGAAAAACCGAAGCGGATAACCAGACCGAGGCAGTAAAACTTTAAGTGGATATGCCACTCTACACGCAGCACTTAAGGTGTCGTCGTCATCGTTCTTCATTTTTCCTCATCTTCTTGGTGCTTCTTCGACAGTTTTTCATGTTCATTTCGTTTGGTCTTCCCAGAGGGAAAGACTAGAACTTGTTTCCTTCAGGCAGCATAGGCAGACCAAAGAAGGATCACCGACTCGCATGCCATGTGATCACTTCCTGTTGGAATCGATTTTCTACTTATTTTTTGCAACACAATTGTCACACGCACAAACGTGCCATACGGGAGCATATTCACTTTCGGCCAGAAAAGGGGGACAAAAGTGGGGCAAACCACAAGAGTTTTCATCTCGTGGAATATTGCTCTCGTCTCGATGGAGTTGTTCCATCCATCGAAGTGGCGGGGTGGGTTTTTACTTTTAGCACTGGCCCGTCCACAGAATGTCCCCTTCCACAGAATAAGGACGGAATCCGTTTTGCGGTGCGTTCTGATTTATTGTCGCCTTTATGGCCAAACTTGGCAGAGAATCGGATTGTTCTCGATTTATGATGGAAGCGAGCTTAGAGAAAGATGCCTTTCACTTGATTGAAAACCGGAGATGGTCGTGTAGATGGTTGATCCATGAGTTGAGTAATTTCTTTCATGGGAGTCTTTTAAATTCTCAACGCAGTGCCAGTGTGTTACTTTTTTTTTATTCGGAAACTTTCTTTGACCCCTTGGGTAGGTATACGAAAATCTAGATAGGGAGAGACCTAGTTCTTGAAGTGTCGGAAGTGAGATATGGGTTGAATGGGAATTTGGTTTTTTTTTTTTCTGTTTTTTCTTGTAGAAGGCGATAAGAGTTTGATGGTACTTGGCGGAAAGAGGAAACTTTTTGTGGATTATCCAATGGCTAACTTCACAGGAGGTGGAGTGGGGAGAGTTGAAATGTTTGAAAATTCCATTTCTGATTCGAGAGCAAAAACGAATAAATGAAGACGCGAAGCATTGGCCAACAAGTAGATCAATAAAAATTTGAAGACCTTAAAACAAAAGTTGTTGATCTGGCTCAAAATTGGTTACTGCAATTATAATGACGTATGTGTTGGGAGCCAACTTCTCTGGAAATAAGGAAGATGGCGGCACGCTTTTGATTGCTCGGCTGAATTCGTCAGACGTTGCATCCCAAGATCAGGATTGCTATTCTATCCTGATGTTCGTCATCTTCGTGAGGTAGTCCTATCCTCCTAGCATTAAGGCCCTTATGCCCACGTAGAACTTCTCAAAAGTATCTTGGGAATGTTGTTTCCTATCTATAATGCTTTGTACTATCTCGTAATCCATCTCCTGGTTCTTAAACTGCCTAATTAATGCAGTCTTCAGGTGAAAATACTAGTGGTCGTCGTGGCTCAGTGGTTAGTGCGTTGGACTGCTGTGCGAGCGCCATGGGTTTAAGCCTCAGCCATGTCCAGCGAGCATTTTTCGCGACACCACTCCTCGTAGGGGAATGACAAGCCACCGAGAGTATAATTTGTCCTGAAAGAGCTTCTCGGTTTGTTGTTGGGGGTCGGCAATTGTAGGTCGCTTCCATTCGTGGGAACAGTGCAACACGCAGAAAATAAATGGTTGCGAGAAGTTAGGCCTTGGCTTATCACGGGCTGTTGTTCGCGAAGTTAGTTCGACAGATTATGGCTTTTCTGCAGCGTTGGTCGGACACAACCACTTCCATCATGCTGTCTGCGAACACCGACATTATCTTCTTAGGTTTCGTTCCACCGCAGAAGAATCCATCATTCTCCCTAATCAGATCACTTGGCTTTCGTTCGTTGGTTTCTCGCTGTCGTTCCTCTCTGTGCCGATTTCGCCATATTTCCATATTGCCACATAACAGCAGGGTTGGGTGCCCATCCTATCCATTCGAGTCCTTGTGTAAGTTGCCGTTTGTTCAGTCCGTCGTTCTTGTGTCAAAGTCTTCCTTGGGCTAATTCGTGCGCCTCGGATTTATCTCGAATCCTATCTGTGGGTTGCACCACCATGTTTATTGTCGTTTCAGTTGCGTGTAAAAGTTTATGGGTCAGTAAGCTGTTGGTATCGTCGGGGCTACGAAATGGCATAGATCGTCCTGTCATGTTCGTAACTTCTTTTTCTCGCAGCAAATGCTTATGATTTATCGTATCTTTCAAAAACTTCTAGGAAACTAAACGTCAATGAATACATCTGTTGATGTATGCAATGCACATGGGTATCTTGTAACCAATACCCAAGCCACAGATAAAGCAATTAGTCTTGAGGCAACGACAAAGCATGTATAGGGACATCTAGCGATGAGAACAAAGCCAACTGTTACGAAACGGTCTCAATCTGCTATTCCTGGTTCTTAACATGCAGGAATCTGGTGCCAAGAGCACCTTGGAGATAAAATGGTCAAACAACTGGAACTCAAGTCTCTTAGAAGATGCACAGATTCTCGAAAAAATAAACTTAAGAACCGATGCTAACTTCTGCACCTGCCCGAATAGGTAGGCAGGTAGAAGCAGTGGTTTTTGTTGATGCTGTATGTTGTTGAAGGGAAAGTAAAACAGCCGAAAGCTCCTAAATTCATCCCCATTTCAACCAAAGGCTTTGTTACAATCATAGGAAGATATACATCTTCTTGACTCTATTTTCTATGACTTCTTGTTGAGTTTTGGCTCAAGAATAATGCGGAGATAACTGGTGTAGTGGATATTGAGTGGTTGACCATTCAGTCGTGGAAGGGTGAAGTCGGGAAAATTTGGCTTTGGTAGTGAATAGTTTCAGTTCGGTTCTGCTTGAGTTTCCACCAAGACCGCAGTTAGAAGCTTAGGTGCCTATATTGTCCAAAGGAGCCTCACAGATTAAACCACCACCCTGTAATATAAGAGTATGAGTGGAAAATAAAATCCTAATGAGAGTCAAAAGCATGTGGAAATCGTTAGCCAGCTGGATGCCCATTCTACAAAAAGGGGAAGACCTCGTTCCCTCCGATCCCTCAGAGCAATGAAGTGCTGTAGTTTGAGAAGTCCCTCGATCTTGAGAAGTCCATCGAATTACACGAGATTGGAGAAGGAGAATTTAGGTCTCGTAGTGCATGTACGGAACAACAACTAAGATCTACTCATCACTCTGGTTAGGCTCCTTCTCGACTTGTAGGCACCACCTAGAGATTTTCTTTTACTACGATGGAGTACATACATTTACCCTCAATATTTTAAACCTTATACGCTGTGAATTCAAACGTTTTGAGTATAGCTTGTAAAGCTCCTGTAGACCGTAAGTCATTCAAAGAACTTTCAGTTAAAATAACGCTGCCATAAGGAAGAGTGAAGCGATGACGGTTTTGAACATTCATTTTATTCATTTATTTGCCTCTTGATCTTTGTATCGCCGTGGTGGTGCAGCCTGGTTAGATGAGGGGGCTTTACTATTTCGAAGTTTTACCTACAAATGTTCTACGTTTTGTCTAAATGTCCTCTTGTTGCACCACGTTTGGATATCAGAGTCATTACTACGAAGGATTTAAAGGAAGCATCGACTATTAACTTTTATATAATATCCGGGGATAATAAAGCATGAAAAGTAGTTTTCGAATTTTCTCTAATTTCCCTCTCAATCCTGGCATCTCCCGCTTTGTCAGTCCGTAAAGAACTAAAATATTATAATCTCCTCTTAGTTTGTGGGTATTTTTTCAAAATAATCCTTTTACTGGAGAGATAGAAGGATAAAAAGTTGAAAAAAAAAAAAAAAAAAACCCAACTTAGCTGCAAATTTTATCCTTCCTTCTGTACGTCACTCTTCTGTCCGTCGTTTTGAAAGGAAAAGAGGAAATGTAATTTTTGTGATCCTTTCGCAGTGAAATACAAAAGGGAGGACGAGAGATGTGTGCTGCAACCTGGAATGAGTGACGGGTAGGAAGAGATATATAATTTTCCAAGTACGAAGTGTTTAGTGGTGAATTTATTCGAATCTAATTATGGTTAGATGGTGTAAGAACGGAGTTCGGATGAAGTGAGACGTGAAACTATATGAAATTGAAGGTAGTCAGTGAAAAAATAGGATTAAGTGGAGTTTGGTAATTGAAATAATTATCAATTCGTCGTTTTTCTAATCCAAAACCAGGAGGATTATGAGGAGAATACTTCGAATCACCTCTTGAGAAAGAGAATTTGATTAAGAGACGTGTGGATGCTCTATTTGTTTTCAGTCGTTGCGTAAGCAGACAACGCGCTATATAAGCAAGAAGAAAGCAGGAAGACAAAGAGCAGCATGTTCAAACCTAAATTACATTCAGTATTTCAAATAAAACCCAATCTACTGTCCTTGGGCTAAAGATTAAAGCTCGAAGGTGGAAAAAATGATTTAAATAAAAGTAACCCTCGACCAGTCCCAATCTCCAAAACCGCCGAACCTGACACATAAGAAACACGCTGTTTGGAGAACTGGGAAGCCTAACAGAAGTACCAATAACGAACATACACCACGTGAACGCACGCTCACTGACTGGGGAAATCCCCTATAACCTAATCTAAACTAACCCTAGACCAACTTATGAACAAATCACGAATTTTTCACACTGAGGGAGGCATTAGTGTAGCTTTGAGTTTAAAAAATTATTCAAGAACGCAAACTACTGGACTCGACATTAGAAGAATTAGAGTGTAGAGTCGGAATAACCTGGCAAAACCATTTGGCTATAGTCCCAGTAATCAAAGCTGGATATACGAGTACAGACGCCCTGCCGACGAAGCTGCAGAAGGAGTTTTATGATCTCGTAGACGGAGCCTATAGAGCATGACCGGGAAATGAAGTTTGAATCTTATTTAAGGATTTTAATGCTAAAACCGGTTAGTAAAACTTCGTTGGCTGCTTATAATACAGTGACAGGTAGCACTAGATTTCCAAAACTTAAAATTCCAGACGATCGAACGGCCAAACCGAAATCGAACCAAATCGACGATGTACGAATCGATGTGACAGATATCCACGGTTACAGCCAAACACAGAGCTCGGTTATCGAAGAAAAAAATTACAAAGCGCTCAGAAAAAACGTTTAACGTTGAAAGCCTTACAACGACTGGAGTACCCAGAGCTTATAGAGTCCGCCTGAGTACATCTACTTTACCCAAATGTCAGAAACCTGTTGAAATAGTATCGCCACACCAACGAAGAGGTAGCCGATACCACTTTTGGGTACCCACCACCCCTCAAAAAGAGCTGGTGGTGTGATGATGAGTGTTTGTGTCGGAAAAAAGGTGACAGAAATGGCACACCCAAGGACGCTGCAGCGCAAAGAGTATGGAACCACAGAAAGATGAGAAAAGAAAATTCTATGAGTATGGAGAAGACGTCAGCATACGCAGTTTGGCAGTTCAAGGAAATTATAGAGTCTTTGCGACAGGAACTAAACCATACAGTTCTATAGTAAGACCAAGCGCCTATTAACTGGCTTCAAGACGAAACCGTAACTTTTGGAAAAGTGAAGACAACCTAGTCACCGATGTACATTGAATTGTAGATCTTTTGCTGAATGGGCATAATGTTGAGGGAGTGATAGGGCAAAAGGAGCAATATTGTGTCAATATGCGCGCTTTTCCTGACCAGCTTAACTGCTTTTTCATTTCCTTCTACTCCAACGTGACTAGGAATTTTAATGCCATGAGGCATTCATTAACCTATTTTGATTGAAGTCTAGCACTTTGTGCGGTCCTTAACTATCCACGTACATATGTGGTGATTTAAGTTGATTCCAATGCAAGAAAGGCTTCGTGCCTCTCTCCTAAAGGTCTTACCATCGACTTCAACGCAAGTTATCGATCGAATTTCAAGCCTGGAACTAGTTGATAAAGTTTTAAAGTTCCTCTGATTATGATTGCAATTAAATCGAAGTTATGTTCTCTAAATTTCTAAAACCTATGCGTATAACAACAGTGTGACGTATGTTTTTGCAACCATCTACCATTGGTTTGACCATAAGACTATCGCTGTGAACTATATCATCCTGTCACTATTCTTCCCTTCTGTGAACCACTATCATAATAACGACGACTTATCATTTCAACGCAGTTTACCAACGACCACTTTGACCATCACAAGAGCACAACATGGAGACAGAGTTCGCTTTAACTCTGTCTCCATGTCAACGCATGCCTTCACAGCTTATTTCAAAAATTCCTACTTTGTGTTACCATAAGGACTCAAAAAAGCGTAAATTGACAATAGCTCCCTTGGGAGTGTTCCATCGCTGATAAAAGGATAACAATTCTCGGAACGAAAAAAATATTCGAAAAAACAAGTCTCGAAAAACGCTTGGCAACTTTCAACATTTTCGCATAATCCAAAGAAATTTGTGCTGATGGGAGAGCTATCATCAATCTGCTTACCCCATCCACTGTTTCTGGAATTTTCCCTAACTCATCCGGGCATGAATTTTGTTGTTGTCGCTGTTTGTTTTCCAAAATGCCTGTTCACCTCCATCATCAAAAAACCTTCTTCGGTTCGAATGTCATGTCAACGCAGTCATCGGGCTTAGGACGACAGACAACATTTATTCTTTTTTTTTTTTTTTCTCAAACATTATTCATCCCCCATGTTGCGAAAACAAAATCCCCATGGCAAGCGCAAAGCAAAAGAAAAAAAAAAAAATGAAAATGAAAATGAAAATAAAAACATAGAAAACCAACAACGACACAAGGACAATCAGGATCGTATTTCAAACGCCATTGATGTTTTTGTCACCAAGGAAAACAACAACAACAACAGCAACGAAAATGAAAAAGGAAGACAAACGCCATCCATGGGAATGTTTAACGCATAAATCCGACTCGAAATTCCTTGGGCAATTTTCAGTTGGAAAATACGAAAATAGAAAGGAAAATAAATTGGGGAAGAAACACGGACAAGGGAGATGCCAAATTGACATGTTAATTCCTTGATCCTTACGTGGTCAGTGGGATACAGGAGCGTGTGTGTGAATGGGAACAGAACATTTGCAAGTTTTGTTTACTTTTCCCCGTGCCCTGTGTTGTATTTTCAAAGTGACCGAAAGGATATGAGGGAAATGTCACACGTGACATGATGATATTTTTCAGGATTTTTGTCTTTGAGTTCGGGTGTGGGAATTTTCGGTTATTGATTGATTGGTTCCGAGAGACAGGCGAAGGCAATCAGAAAAGATGTAATGGATTTGTCATTGAAACACCTGACGCCAGATGGGATCGTTTTGAATTTTTAAATTGCAAGACGAGAAGGAACGTAAAGTATACAATGAGGTCATGCCAAATGTACAAGTCCCTGTACCTTAACTTACTACTACTGAAGGCTAGGCATTCACCGCTTTTACTTGACAACTCAGCTCATAAGGAAGCACGGTGGTATGAGACATTGTCTGGGTGAGAGTTAAACGTGGTTCTGTGCTTGTCCAAAGCAAAGTGAAATCACTGGAGGACGTTATCTAGACGAGTTGCTGAAAGTGCTGGAGAACGATGTTCACTGTTAAGAATGAAGCATTACCTGGATGAGTTCCTCGACGTACGCAGGACGCGGATAATTAGGTTCAACTGTTGTCTGATGTATGCTAGAACAGCTGTGGTTATCTCGTTTCCAAGAGGAAGAAATGGGCAAAATCTATAATAGCTCCCACCAACCAAGATAATATCGGGACCTGTCTAAAAGAGAGGTGGTGTTGGGGGTGAAACCTCGCTGGATGTCTGGAAGATACTGAGAACTGGTGTGATTAAGGTGTCATCCCCAGATAAGTTGCTGTATGTACCCTGGAGAATGTTGGAAGCGGAATGCTAGATCGACAGCTAAATTCATTTGGATTTCAAGAGAAAAAACTTGATGGACTCTAGCATCTAACAGAACCCGGATAGCTAAGAGGAATAGCTTTACGAAATCCAGCTCCTAAAAAGACGAATTGCTTGATATAGAGCAAGACTAGGACAGTCAGGCTTACCTATTTTTCAAGAATGTATGAACTCTAGCTCTAGCTCTAGCAACGCCAGTAAGGATTTCATTAAGAACTTTGATGTCAAGAAAGGATTCAGCCAAGAGAACGGCTTACCAAGTGAATAACTGTCGTGAATTAGTGTTTCTTTGGCCTAAGAAGGCTGTAGACCAAAGTCCAAGAACTTAATTATAAACGCCTTGACTCTTTAACGTCAATTGATTAGTATAGCCTTATGCCAAACAACCATCTTCTTGTTGATAGACTTTTGGAGGAGGTGATTCAACCACGGATTATACGAAATCCAGTCAAGAAAATGGGCCCATTGAAGTTTGAAATGGCCAGGACATGTAGAGCAGCGCTTCGAGCCGCCGAGTTTATAAACTTAAACCGAAGGTACTACGAAATAGTAGGACCACAATCACTTAGGAGGGCACAGCTGGAGGCAATAACTGGACGAGCTTCTTGGTTGAGGCCAAGTTTGACCCCGAACTGCATTTTCACCTAAGTAAAACCTTAGGACCAAGACATCCATTATCCATTTCGATCGATCTAGAACTTCTGTGGCTGATACATAGTTGTTCCTTTTCTTTATTCCAGGTAAGACCTTGATACATGTTAGCCTCATGAGTTATTTAATGACAACCGCAACGCGGAAAATTTCCAAGCCATACCTTCAAATAAACAAAACATAAACGCGATCCGCAGTCCAGACCGACGAACTGGAAAAAAACTGAAGCCAACCGACCTCTTGTTTCTTTCTTTTTCGGTCACTCGATCTTTCTGTTTGTTTATAGACTCCAACAACATAACACTCAGCAGCCTTTTTAATAGCCATCAGTTGCCGGTGGTGCTGATGCTTAAGTTGGAAGCATTCAACTCTCCCAGAGGGTTGCAACACTTCCATTCACCGCCGACCGGCCGTGTAGCCTTTATCTCTTAAGTCACTGCCGTTGATCTTGACTCCTTGTGCATATTGTTGACGTCCTTCAGTTTGGCCAACTGCACTGCGGTGTCACTATTTTTAAATCGAAGAATCAAAACAGACTTGGGCACCCGAAACGTACGAGAGTGACTCTCACGAGTCACCGACTCGCGGTGTCTCGTCTCGAATTTAACACGTCATGGACACTTTAGCCAATAACTGGTTTCCTCCTGCAGTCTGAAGGGCAAAAATAACTTCATTTGCCGGACGGCCAGACCGATCTCACCCATTAGCCCGGTAAAAGCCAGCTTCAAACTGGAGAATGGACAATTACAACGAATCTAATGGCTTTGTGGGCACTTCCTTGTTCCTTTTTTAGATCGGGATTAATATGCAGTGTTCGCAGTGTTCGTCGTCGCCGTCGTCTGGGTCGTCATCATCATCATCATCATCATTGGGCGCAGACGAACGATGACTTCGAATATTGTCTTTGGTCATGGTCTGCATTTGAGTTCTTTATTTTTTCCCATGGCTGGTCGGACGCTTTCTTTTGCGTCCCGGACAGCCGTCCGTGTGTACTCGTTGTTTGCTAGATGCGTGGACCATTAAAGTAAGATCTTGATTGGTTTTTGGTCGGGCAATGAGACTCGGGTAGTGCTGGCGATGCGATGGTCGGTATACGGTTTTCGTTTCCATGAAACGAGGATTAAATGCGATTTAATTGAAGCTAAGAGGTTGGATTGGTGTTGTTTGGCTGTTCGCTTGGATTTAATGAGGTGTCGTCGTGTTGCTGCGAGATTAACGATGTAACTACAATGTTGGCTTTGCATGGGAAAGGTTGTTGACTATTCTAAGTAAATGGGCGGTAGGAATAGGTTTTCTCAGAACTCAAGATATGTAGATCGGTCAATAATCATGTATGAATGGAATTTTCGTAGATCAGAATTGTTTTGTATTTTGAAAACCTCATGATGTGGGACGCTTATGTAAGGAACAAGGCGTAGAAGTCTAAGCTAGAGTCAGTCTATCTCTTATGAGAGATCAACCTATGACATTGGGACAGCGCTGCTAGATATGTACGTGCTATTCTTAAGTAATAAGCTCTTGAATAGTTGAAAATTGTACATAAGATATGTTCCCCCGCCACTAAAAGACAGAGTAATGACAAAATCAAAGTAAGAATTCCAAAAATAGTTATGGACTTCTCGACCGAGAACGCAGCGCAAAACTAGAACAACGAAAGACCAGTATCGAACGATAAGAGGGGATAAAAGGATCTAAGCGGTCTTTCAGCTCAATGAAGTCAAAGTTTCTCTCGTTGTTTGCTAGGAACGCCAAGCTCTCCGATAGAGCAAAGAAAACATAATTAGTCAAATGCACGGTATTCTAAAAGTGTTTAGGCAGCATTTTTGGCTCCTTACCGGGTGTCAAATAAAGGATCGAATCCCAGTTCTATTTAACAAAAAGCAATACCCCATTCCAACTTTGAAGAGATTTGCAAAGACATAAAGCAATTAAAAAGCAACACAGCCACTGATTTTGGTGGCTCGTCAGTGGAATTTTTCAGGTATTGGTGTGATGTCTTGATAGTGAGCAAGCATCAGGTCATTAAGCAAAAATATGCTTCATGACTGCACAATCAGCTCTATCTGTAAAAATTACGGCCCTACGTCCTGCAAAAACTATCAAGGCGTTTTCATGTAACGTTCGGTTCGACAGATCGACGATTGACCGAATTTTCACACGTTGGAAAATATCAACGGATTTCAAGTCGAGGCTTATACCTCTTCATTGACTTAAAAGCTGCAGATGATAGCATTTATCGTCTTGAGTGTCGCACATCATTGAAAAACTCGTAGGTAATGCTCTATGCAGTTCATCTGTCAAATTTTCCACACTCGGATTCAAAGATAAGCTCTTGTTGCCACAAATAGTAAGCAGGCCGGGCATTAGCACTGAAGCACTTCGTAAAGGCTTTTACGGCATCGGAAGAACATGCGACACGAGAGGCCCTGAAATAAATCAGGAAAAACCAAGTACGAGTTGTGAATAAACTAAGAAGCATCTATGACAGTGACTTTGAAGTATTTAATGAGTTTACTTACCTCGAAGTAAACATCAGCTCCGGGAATGACATCCTAGTGGAGATTTGAAAAAGACTTAGCGCTGCTACTTCGGTTCAGTGTGACAAATGGGCTCAAAACTTTTAAGAAGGAAGACATGCTCTACAAGACATTGATCTCGCCAAGTCTGTTATATGCATGGTGCCAAAAGTGGACGATAAACAGAAAATCAAAGCAAATATTAAACACATCATCTTCATTTTTCAATGGTCCACTTATTCACTATAAGTATCGCGGGTTTTACGGTGCTAAAGTGGACTCTCCACATCTCCCGATCTTCCGCCATTGACTCTAAATCATCAAGGGCTATCCACATACGGGTAGAGGTGAGATTTCGGATATGGTCTAGCCATCTCATCGTGGGTCTACCTAGGGAAAGCTTACCTGATGGCACGAATTCTATGGTACGTCTTTGAAACCGAGTTGGGGACATGCGTTTAACGTGTCGAAACGATCAAAGTATGGACCTTTCCGCTCGAAGAAGTAGCTGCTCGAGATTGAGTGCCTCGCATATTCCGGTGTTCCTAACTCAATCTCAACGAGTTACCCCACCAATATTACGAAGAAATCTCATTTCGGCAGCTTGTATCCGCCATATTGAACCCTTTGGGAAAAAATCCTTTGTATGTGAGGACGCCGAAAGGAAGTGAAAGTACAGCTGCGAACACTTCCAGCCGTATCAGGATGTGGACACGTTGATTAGATTGGCTCGGCCACATCGAGTAAATGGACAGCAACGCTACAACCAAGGCAATTCTCAAATCCCAGCCACCAGATTCCAGAAGAGAAGGTAGGCCGAACTTCGGTTTTATAAGCTAAGACATTGCCTGATCTGGAGTACTGCCATTAGCAGCGTTCCCGAGATAGAAGAGAATGGAAAGGTTCTGTGTCTGAGGGAAGAACCCTCCAAGAATCGAGACCAGTTCAGCAAGTAACCACATTAATCTCTGTATCTTTTCTAGATATTTAGCAATTTTCAACTCAGGTGGTGCGCACAAGTGGAGAAGGTCTCCGATCAACTTAGCTTGCCAAACTGAAGGCAGCCAACTAGCTAGAGACCATTGTAGGTTCATTGTTGGTTGAGACCCAGGTCCACCTCGTGCATGTAGAGCTGTTTTGCTTAATAGATGTCCACCAAATGTATGATACGATACGATTGGACTCAATAATGGATACAGGGAGCTAACATATTTTACTGGTTGCTTTCCAACTGTTGTAGTACTTTTGATCAGGTTTTTGATGCCAGGTTTTCAGCTTCATGCCGAAACTTCGATTTGACATTCAAAGTCTTAATTTACAGATTCAATTTGTCAAAAATATCCATTAACCTGGAAACTTTACAAATCCAGTGAAACTCATGACAAGCTGCCTCATTATACCCCAACATCTTGTTGACAAGGACAATTAACTACATACTCTCGTGATTGCAAAACATTTCGCAAGCGTACGTCCAAAGACACCACACAAATTGGAATCGTGACCTTTTTTTTATCCACAAATCACTTAGAACGAGTGAGCACTGCCACAGATTTCCCTTTCTAACAACACGCAACGCTCCAATAACTCCACATGCCGAGATCTGTTTTTATTTTTTTTTATTTATTTATTCGTTCGAAGAACCCGATTTCCTGTTTCGCCAGATCTCATCTGGGAGTTTGGAGATGAAAATTGAAATCAACTACCGGTCGGGAGGCCGGCCGCCGCCCATAAAGTGAAAGCAATTACACGAGTAATCGGTCTCTGGACTGACCGTCGCAGACCGACTGGACTGGCTGGGTCACTATGGAAACTTTCTTAAGCCGCTTGCTGGAGGCGGCAGTGGCGCAGAACACACGCTAATTGATCTCGATTGATCTTACTTTTCAGTTCTTTCATCGCTGATGTCTTTTTTTTTTTTGTTTTGGTTCCCCCAGTTTTCCCAGTTCTTGGTTCTGGTTCTCCTTTCATTTCCTACCACAAATTGTTTCGTATGTGGTTCATGGAATGTGGGGACAGACGACGCGCGCTTTAATTTGGGGTTAATCCCAAACTGGAGTGTTAATTCGAAACCGGTAGCCACTGGCAATGGGCCTGTGTGATTGATGAGATCTCTGGACAGCGGGGGCTCATTTGGAAATGTTGACAATGTGTGTGGAGTTTGGTGTGGAAGAAAAAACAGATCGTGCCCGGAAATCTAAATGCGGACAATTTATTGTCACGACACAGTGGGTCTCGTGTTTTATCTTCGACTTGGTTGATGTAGTTTCCATTGACGATTGTTGGAGTCTGTCCTGAAACAATTAGGCAATGTGCTGGAGTTTTAATTGAAATGGATTGATCTAGTTTATGCCCTGTGGGGTCTCAAGTGTCAACAAATTGATTTCCGGATTAGTTTGACTCAAATCATTGGATTAGTGAAACCAGATTTTTGTGGACCCGCTTTGTAGAAGTCTGGAAGGGCAGACTGTGAATGAATATATGTAACTACATCCTGTTTTGGCTTTCTTTCGTTTGCCTAACTTGCATCAACCCTTGGGTTACAGCTGCTCCTCTGTGATGGACCAGGGTCTCAACTAGGAAGCTACCGGGAACTTTCTCACCACGAAAGACCTGGTACTCGTCCACTCTTTATGTAACGACCTCTTAGTCGAGTGCCGGACATTCAGATAGAATGTGCTCAGAAGTTTCTACCTCTTCCAAACAGAAACGACACTCTGCATCTGAACAAAGGTTTAGTTTGTTGAGATGATATTTTAGGCCGGTCAAGAAGCCCACTAGCTTCCTCATACTGCTCCTGTCAAGGTTTAGAATTTCCTTGTAGGAGAAGCACTTGATAAGTCTCTTGGATTGCCTAAGCCCGGGCACATTTTTTCAATGGACTAGTCGAAGGTGGTGTTACCGGTTGTTTAACAAATCTGTGGCGGTAGTTCAATTAACGCCACAAGAGGGTTCCGACCCTAAGAATGTGCCTTAGCCAGTTCATCAGCAGTTGTATTGCCTACAATGCGCCAGTACCCCGGCACCCAACCAATCTTGACGTTGATGTGATTCCAGGGTATCGTAGCAGGACTTCACTAACACAGATTCCACGAAGTTAATGCTTTAAGCGCTGCTGACTATCTGTATTTTTGCGGCCCTAATACCTTTATCGAGGTTTATCCAGGATTTCAGCCTGGAACACGCTGGGGCACATCCCCATTGTTACAGAGACTTTAGTGTTGGGTACAAATCCGCCAGCACCCACTCCGGAAGCCATTTTTGATCCGTCAGTAAAGCATACCAAACATCCTGCGTTTGATACTGGTTCTCCATTAAACCAGTCGACACGGTCTAATATTACTACCTCAAGTAGCCTTCCGGAACTGTACTGTGTGGGGAAATGGAGGATCGTTTCTTCCTCCTCTTAGTCACTGCAGCTCCTGCAAAAGTCATTTTTTTTTTGTCGCTCGTTGCTGCTTTCAGCACTTGCATCCTGTTCTGGAGGATCTTGCTCTTTTTGGCGTTTAGTTAACAACCCAATGAAGCAGAATCTTCTTGGTTTGATCTTTTTCACTTCTTCCCTGCTTTCCTTTTCTAATTCTATCTACTAATTCCATCGCACTGAATTGAGTAAAGATTTGCAGGGGTCCTCCGTCAAAGGCCGGTTGGCGTACTCCAGTTAGAGATGACAAGAATACTGACCGACTTTCCTAGAGTAGCAGCACTTATTTAACGTCAAAGTAGGGATTCTGACTCTAAAACCTTTATCATGAAAGTGAACAGCACTATCACTATCACTACTAATATTATAAAAGTGAAACGTTGTCCGTTTGTTTGTTTGTTTGGATTTTTGCCACGCGAAAACAATTGAAAAAATCAACCTCAAATTTTGCACACAGAATGGTTGTACCTCGGGTCATATAATAGGCTAGGTATTGTAACGCTATCTTATCTGAGAGCTGAGCAGTTACCAAAAACGTAGACCAAGTCAGAAGAAATTGCTTGCCAGTTTTACAAGGGTAGTTTTTCGTTTCCTTTTCTTCTGTGTTGTTGTTCTTTTCTTTGTTCGTATCTTTGCTTCTTTCTATTCATCTCGGCAGGATAATGATTTGGTGGTTGATATGGTAGATACCTATGTATGTATACGTTGTATTTAAATTGTGTACTTACATATGTATTTACATATGTACGTATGTACTTACACAGGTTATCAAATTCAATTAAACGCTTGAAAGGCGTTTGTTTTAACGATGACGATGGAATGAAAGTCGGAAGAGCCAACTCTGGAGAATTGAGTTAATGAGGGAAAAGGTCATAGCGCAGTTGGATCATAGAATAAATTTGAATTGGAGGATGACTTTTCGAAAGAAAACTGACGGGGGACAATAGGTAAACAAACTCGAGTTAGAGGAAAATTCGAGTTAAAAGAGGTTCGGTTCGACTTAAAGAATTTGATTACATTTGCAAAAGTGGCAGAATGAAACACAGTCGATTGGGTTGGATATAGAATTCCGTTTCAGATTTAAGATGAGATTGTGATATTTTATATAATCAGGATTAGTCTTTCATAAATTGTTTGAAGAAGATATCGATTTCTCGATTGAAATGTAATAGCCCGAGCAACGCCGGGTATTATTCAGCTAGTTATTTATAAAATACCCGAAATTAATTTTATCTTATCTTAGTAGGAAAGCCAAAAAAAAGCTTCTTCGATAAGTAACCACTTGCATACCTGCTGTTTACTGTTCAGAACACACTTTTAGTAGTCGTCGATCTTTCAAGCATGGAACGTTGGCAAAATCGGGTCGCAGTTGTAACCGGCGCAGGCACTGGAATTGGTGAAGCTATCGCTAAAAATTTAGTCGCTGCAGGATTTCGAGTTGTCGCACTAGGTCTGTGTCAAAAAACTCTTAACGAAAACCGAGATAAACTTCCAAAAAATGAACAGATGCGTTTTTATCCAAGATTGTGTGATTTTTTTCACGAAGGCAGAGTCAGGGCTACCTTCGAATATATTGAAACTGCTTTGGGCGGTACGGATATCCTTGTGAATAATGCTGGTATACTTGAGTCGGGAAATTTAGTTGAAATGCGCACCTTACCGATAGAAGAAGTCTTCGAAACAAATGTCAAGGGTTTGATTCAGTGCACCCAAGAGGCTTTTAAAAGCATGAGAGCAAGGAACTTCAAAGGACACATAATTCATATAGATAGTGTCTTTGGTCACAATGTCCATCAGTTTTCAGATTCCAGTATGAATATCTTTCCACGGTCGAAGCTTGCTGTGGCGGCAATTAACGATATTTTTTTTAACGAATTGAGAAATTTGAGAACAGAAATTAAGAGCACGGTAAGTCGAAGCGAGTTTTGTTTTTAAAGAGTTTTCTAACTTACTGCCTCTCACTCACAGAGAATTAGGCCTGGAGTTGTGCCAGAGGAAGCCTTTGATGCTCGAGGAGCCATTTTGAATGCGAAAGATATTTCTCAGGCGGTTTTGTATGCCATCTCTACCCCACCAGATATGCAAGTTCATGAAATTACTGTGAAGCCTATCGGAGAGAAGTTTTAATAATTTTGTTTGAAAAGAGTCTTATCTGGAAATAATTTGATTAAATTTACAAACCACTTGGACTTGGTCACTTATCTCAAGAGAGAGATAGCTCTAAACAAGTGTTTTCTGGTTAATTGGACGTAGCTAGAGAGGTGATTGCTGTTTTCCTTATCGTCTTTTGACTCAACTCGCGCATTCATCTTCCAAAATTAGATCACATAACATTCTGGTTTAAATTTACGTCGCTGTTGGACAAATTTGCACAATTGTATTGCTGATCCCGCCCTAAACTATTTCAGTTATTTAAAAAACATCTCCGAGACATCCCTTGTTTCAATCGTTATAATCTCGGACATGGTGCATGAAAAGATTCACCGGCTCAAGGACGACTATTCCCCCGGTCCCGACGGGTTGCCTGCCATAGTTCTAAAAAAATGTGTAAATGTACTGTCCCAGCCCCTCACAGCTCTTTTCCAAAGTTCACTCGCACAGTCAGTTTTCCCTAAACTGTGGAAGGACTCGTTTATTATCCCCATCCACAAGAAGGGTTTTAAAAACGATATCTCTAACAACCCACCCATTGCCAAACTATCTTGCATCCCAAAGTTATTTGAAAGCATTGTCTATGACTCAATGTTCTTTCACTGCAAACCATTATTTTCCATCAAACAACACGGATTTTTAAAGGGTAGATCTACAACCACGAACCTTACCGAATTCGTATCTTTAGCACTGAATGCATAAGAAGACGGAAAAGAAGTTGACTTAGTAACAACCGATTTCAGTAAGGCTTTCGATAAAATCTCCCACCGTATTATAGACCTCAAACCTCACGGCACTTGGCCTTCCACCCTCCTTTATTTATTGGATTAAACCCTATCTGGAGAAACGTCAATATAAAGCCCTCTTCAGATCTGCAGTTCCTGAACCCACCATCGCTACTTCCGGGGTTCCGCAAGGTAACTATCTGGGCCCTTTGATCTTCGTTTTAACAATTAATACGTAGATCATATCTTGAAAGATTCAGATCTATGTGTATACGCGGTTGACATGAAAATTTTGTTTTATGTGATAGCGAACTGAATTTTCGCTCACATATTGACCACATTATAAGAAAAGCTAATTCCACTCTTGGCTTCATCAAGCGCTGGTCAAAAAAATTCTCGGATCCTTACGTCACAAAATCCCTTTACACCACTTTTGTCAGACCCCTCCTTGAATACGCCAGCCAAGTTTGGTGTCCATATCATGCTACACACTCCCAGAGAATTGAAGCTGTCCAGCGTAGGTTCATCCGTTTCGCCCTATGTGGTCTCTCCTGGACCGATGTACTTTTTGTTAACCAATTATTAGCTCGCACCATCGACTCCCCCGCACTACTTCAAATGATCTCCCTAAACACAAATCCTCGTAACCTCAGGTCCGTACCCCTCTTTCGTTTTGCTGCCCATCGCACCAATTATGGCCAAGTCGAACCGCTGTCTAGAATGTTGCGTAATGCCAATAGCGCGCAAAACATCTTTGACTTCCATTCCACCAAATTCTCCATCAGAAGTTCGCTCCACCACTCATACGTCGACTATACCCCCTCCTGATCGCTCACTCAAAAAAAAAAAAAAAATCGTCTGCCCCCAATGAAACATAAGTTTTAAGTTCCAATTTGTTTATTAGTTTAAGTTTTAGTGTTAAGTTCTTCTTGCTTGTATTAAGCTAAATAAATAAATAGAGGCTGCGGCAAATTAGATGTAGAAGGAAACACAGCTCACTTCATTTGCAAATGAACCCTATGCAGAAGATTAGACGGCCTTTGGCGATTAATATTTAAACAATCTAAGCGACTTGTCTAGAACTAAGAACCTTCGTAACTTTTTTCTGGGCATTTCACGGTAGGGTAGGGTGATCTACATATAAAGATCAGAGTAGAGACTGAATCGTGTGGGATGTAGTCACTCCTTCTAACTAGGACATCTCCAAATCATCTGAAATCCAAAAACGGTTTGTGGTCACTTTTTAGACAGATCGCCCATGTCGTTAAAATTTTATTTTCCATAGGTCTGTCATCTGTTTTCTGGTCCTGCTAAGTCTTGGGTACTCGCACAGAAAATTAGGCCCGACTTCTTCTAAAAGTTAGGCCACATTGATGAATCTTCGCCGTCATAAGTTTGAATTGGAGAACTTTTTTTGGTTGGAGTTATCTTCCCTCTACTATGGCTCAAGATCGTGAATAAAATCTTGATGCGACTAGATAGAAAAAAAGTCAAGGCAGTTGCGTTCGCGGATGATCTGGATCTTAGTGTCAGGGAATTTTTTCTCGATGGTAAGTCAAATTGTGAAGAGCGCTCTGGATGTGCTGTGGTATCAGGTTAAATTCGGACAAAACTAAAATGTAGCTCTTTATCACTAAAACCAAACCAAGCGAGACTTGGCGAGGTTATAACAAACTGAAAATACTAAGCAGATCAAGACCAGATAGTCCAAGAATCGTGGCCTTTTATCCAGACCATTTGACAATAGAACACCACGCACCCAATTTGGGTATCCCGTACAACACCATTCGCCGCAGTGGGAAGGAAAACATTTCCCGTGCAAATGTCCAGCCCTAGAGTGGGTAAGAAAAGGCCAAACTTCAACTACCGCTAAGACTTTTCAAAGCAAAGGATTGCAGAATTAAATCTTTTCCCCAACTCCGCAGGTTGGCTTAACCTTTAACCATCTTCGTTTACCAAGCTATGAATAGCCGGAAACAACAAGGCTACATGGGTAGTGTTCTCAAATGACCCTACTTGAGTTCCTACGGAACCGCTACTCTACTCACCCTACCTGCCCATGCGATTTATTTTATAACGTGATTATGAATATCCTTATGATGCTGCTCACAAAGCGCGAGTTAGGTGCAGTGGTTCGAAACTGAGGTGATATGAAGTTTCAAGGGCATCCAAGCGTGATGTCTGGACCAACTGGTTTGCATCAAGACTAACTGGGGACAATTTATCTCTGTATTTTCTTTCAACTTGCTAGGGCCATCATCATTATCAGTTGGATCAATTTCTTAACCCATGACCACTCTATTGGCAGTGTAATGCGCTTGCAGTATCAGTATAGACAACTCCCGTGAACCCTCG
The DNA here is from genome assembly GCA_917880715.2 of Matsumyia berberina. Classification (NCBI taxonomy): domain Eukaryota; kingdom Metazoa; phylum Arthropoda; class Insecta; order Diptera; family Syrphidae; genus Matsumyia; species Matsumyia berberina. The sequence continues at coordinate 129,137,226 of OU862871.1, read as the reverse complement.
TTAATAGCGAAGACTTCAGCTTGGTACACTCCGCTCTGGTTCATTCGCCTTGACTGAAAGCCAACAATGATATAATGTTTTGTGGGTTTTTACCTTTCGTTTGACTCAACCTTTTCTGAACATTGCTTACGCAGTGACCACCCAAACATAAGTACTTCGGACTATGCTTGGAGAATCAAAAGAGTGCTAAGCATATTTTGCGCGATTGACGCTCCATAGCTCGTAGTAGACTTCAGCAGGTTGTTCACACCCACAAGCCCCAATCGTCCAACACGCACGATCTAGCAAGATACCAATATGTTGACCTCTTGTAGAACAATCTGCTTGGCGTAAAGGTGTTACAGGTCGAAGCACTTGGTTGTAGATTAACAGAACAAAGATTTTACGAATTTAGCTGGTGGGTGCCGTTGACAATGACTTGACGTGATAGGACATCCGGCTCCACATAAAAAAAAAACAAGAAGCCCAAGAAACGAAAAGTCAGGCATCCTGTAAAGGAGAGAGCCTTTTATCATCATTGACGATCCGTATTAGGAAGACTCGCAATGATAATGCCATGCAACTGCGAATGTGATCTTTGGAAGACAGGTGCTTCCGTGACCCAAGGAGTGAAAGCCTTTGAATGAATATATCGAAAATGTCTTGGATCAGGAAAGCGACTCACAGCACCGTTTAGATTCTGGGGTAACTCACCAATACTGCCAATGCGACGAATATCGAGATACGTGAGGTTTCAAGAAAATAACGCTATCTGTTCAAAACATTCTTTTCACGGCAGTAGCAGTGTCAATCATACTGCAGCACACAAAATCGTCTACCACCGGGTGCCTTAAGAACCGACCGCCATCCACATTTCCTCCCCTCGCACATCGACTTGACTCTAAGCCGCTCTTAACCTCTAATTCACATCCAACCTTCACTGTACCTCCACTTGTCACTCAACTAAGTTCATTGTCGCTTTGCGGAAGGATTTTCGATTTTATGTGTCACTCTGTGCACTGCATCTGCACTAAGAATCCTTCAAAAAGACTTGACATGCCACTTTGAGTCACGACCAACAGCAGAGGAAACCCTTGCAATCCATCACCTGTCACTTAACATGCTAATCCCGACCGCAAGAACACAAAGCAAACAATATTCCCTTTACCTTCCCGGTCCCTTGTACTGTGCATCCTTATCCCAAATGATGATGACTCATTACGGGCATGTACACGTCCCTCTCGGTGTTTACACACTGATTTGACAGGATAATCCGCCCGAAACGATTGAATCGATTTTCATCATCACCCCCTGAGTAAATCATCCCACAGACCGGCGTGCCATTAAAACATGACACTTTGGAAAGAAGGCGCATCGCTAAGACGGCCTGAGGTGTGCAAGGCGTCTAATCACTATAAACTGGCGCCGTACGCTCCACGATGTACGGCAAATCATAAATTACTGCACCACCGGGGCCCGTGCCTCAGGGGCGACCGGACAACAAGCTGAATATGCAAATGCGACCTTGACCAATTCTGACAGGTAAGTCGCGCTTACACCGATTTGCAATTCGAATGCAGAAAATCTATTTGTGGACCTGTGGGTCCATGCGTGGTCCCCTGCGTTGGGCGAAACAAGAAATACTAGTCAAGGAATGCACGTAAAATTATGCGACAAGTTGATTGTGTTTACAAAGTCAAGAGGTCAGGGAATGGGCGGCCGTGTGCCGCCGTCGCCCAACCGTGAGTGGAATGTGTGTGAGTGGAGTAGGATCCAAGTGATGGAGTGCGACTGCGGTATCTCTGGGTGAGGAAATCCCACAGAGGTATGCTTGAGGGCTCTTAGGAGAGATGTAATCTCGAAATGGATCTTGTATCAGTGTGCCCACGACAACGACGACGACCATGAGATGAATGTTGGAGTGAGTCACATCTATCATCGGCTGAAATGTGTACTTTCACGTGTGAGTACGTACGAGTGGATTGCTCATGCATTGGGGGCTACCTGAGACGATGGAAAAATTCGGAAAATGTTTGATTTGTGACGCCTGCCTGGCACCTAGGCTCAGGGTTCGTTGGAATTTTAAGTGGCGGACGGCTTCTGGAAATGACTAACGACGTGGTTTATCATTGAAATTCCTTTTGAATTGGAGATGTTGTGACCATTGGTGGCTGGTTAAATAGAACATCTGGATTGGAATCAGGGGGAAGGTTAACTCAGTTCGATTGGTTAAAGCTGTCTGAGGCGTTTTGCAATAAAATCTTTGACTAGACAAAAGGCTGGTTTAGGAGCCAGGAATGATGATGAGAATAAGCATGAGAACGAGGACAATCGTAAGAAGGTGGGACGTGTCAAAGCAGCCAGATCGGCACTAGGAACAGGAACAGACAAGCTGACTTTCAAAAACGAGTCAGAGTTAAACTGAGCTCTCCCATAATCTCCCAAGAACCCACCATATTTGGAAAAGGTTCATTCTATACAAATGTCTGTGGTGTGACCAGGACAAACGAAGCTTGGGATTCGCGTAGAATATAAACTCTCAACTTAGACTGGCCCTGAGTGCGATTGATTGATCCTTCATACAAGTACTACTACCCATGTCAGTATTATTTAGAAGCCAATTGGCTCCATCTTCAAAAGTCTGCATAGTCTGCTAACTCGGCTTGTTGCAGCCTTAATGTCATTACACTGCTAATTGAAGGTTGACTCATTCTTCTTCTTATTACTCAATCCATCTTCAGTCTTCATCGGGGGCTACCTGAGACGATGGAAAAATTCGGAAAATGTTTGATTTGTGACGCCTGCCTGGCACCTAGGCTCAGGGTTCGTTGGAATTTTAAGTGGCGGACGGCTTCTGGAAATGACTAACGACGTGGTTTATCATTGAAATTCCTTTTGAATTGGAGATGTTGTGACCATTGGTGGCTGGTTAAATAGAACATCTGGATTGGAATCAGGGGGAAGGTTAACTCAGTTCGATTGGTTAAAGCTGTCTGAGGCGTTTTGCAATAAAATCTTTGACTAGACAAAAGGCTGGTCTAGGAGCCAGGAATGATGATGAGAATAAGCATGAGAACGAGGACAATCGTAAGAAGGTGGGACGTGTCAAAGCAGCCAGATCGGCCCTAGGAACAGGAACAGACAAGCTGACTTTCAAAAACGAGTCAGAGTTAAACTGAGCTCTCCCATAATCTCCCAAGGACCCACCATATTTGGAAAAGGTTCATTCTATACAAATGTCTGTGGTGTGACCAGGACAAACGAAGCTTGGGATTCGCGTAGAATATAAACTCTCAACTTAGACTGGCCCTGAGTGCGATTGATTGATCCTTCATACAAGTACTACTACCCATGTCAGTATAATTTAGAAGCCAATTGGCTCCATCTTCAAAAGTCTGCATAGTCTGCTAACTCGGCTTGTTGCAGCCTTAATGTCATTACACTGCTAATTGAAGGTTGACTCATTCTTCTTCTTATTACTCAATCCATCTTCAGTCTACAAGTCTACAAATCGTTTAGAGAAGTCCCCTCCAAGGGGACTGAATGCAAATTCCCCATTCTATCATCTGAAGGATAATCACGACGAAAAGGAAACTATGTACTTACTCCCTCGCAGAGAACAACAACAACATCCCAGCGGAGCATAGAACAGAGGAAAAAAAAGAAAAGAATTAGCACAACTACTACAACAACATTAACAACTTAATTATCATAGAATAATCCTCTCATTATCCTTTAAATGGATTTCCATATATACAAACACACCCACAAACTTGAGCATATTCTCGCAAAAACACAAAGTGTGTGTATTGTGGAATAAGTTGAGTAGAACCACCAGGATCTACCGAATACTTCATTCACCGGATGGTATGGTTACAGCAGAATGGAAGCTAGGGATGGGGGAGGAAAAAAAAACATTGTACGTCCTCCCACACACAAGTGGTTACATACTCCACTGTGTTTGCCTGTCACATGTAAATTCGTCCCCACGGAAAGGGAGAGAGAGAGAAATCTCCTTGTTACTCATTAACTTCCGACTCTGTTTCGTATTTAAGTGGAGATTGTCCTTTTTTTTCGTTCTACCCCGCCAAGTCTCTCTCTCTCTCTCTCTCTCTCTCTCACTGTCGGGCTGGCTGTGACTTTAATTTAAAACAGCAGCGGAAAAGTTAAAACGAAAGGATCTGCCAACAAAGTACGTCGAGCAAATGCATGCACAAAGGGACTGACAGAAAAAAGGACTTAATATGCTTGTTTCTGTGCATGCTGATGTAGTTTTTTTTTTGCTCCTCACAAAGGACTTTGAGGAGTTTATTTTTGTTTTAAATCTATATTTCGTTATAAAGGTACTCTGGGTACATTTGTGTCGATAGGATAATTCCGTGTTTTTGTCTCGATAAATATCGCTTCAGTTAAATGGATGAGGGGGTTCTGCACCACTTTGAGCTGGCTAGAACCTGCAATCCAGTAAAAGAATGCGTCGTCTTCGTCAGGTACCTCTTTTAGAGATCCACAGCATTACTTTATCAATTGGATGATGCTGCTAATAATTTGAAGCCATTTATCACGCAGTGCTTAGAGCGTTGATTCGAGTCGCAGCGACATCTACCAAATATTTTCCCCCACACCTCCTCTTGTCAGTGAATGATAAGCTCACGAGAGTGTAATTTGCCATAACGAGCTTTTCAATTCGCCGTATGATGTAGATTCGCTTGATGTGGGTAGGTCCCTTCCATTCGTGCGAATTATGTAACACGCAAAAGCCACAGGCCACAACATAAGAAGCCTCAAAAGAAGGACAAGGGAACATAACAGTAGACTTCCAATTGGTGTTGACGATATGGAGGGACCCGTTCTGGAGACTGTATAAAAGTGACGAAGAGTTGAGTCTGCTGTCAGGCAGAAAGCACCATTCAACCTAGACGAACAGGCTGGGATGGCCCTTGGCCCCAAACAACAAGCATCTCCAGTCAGCTCGATCTTTAGCCAGCTGCCTCCGGTTAAGACGTGCGCCACCTAAGTCGCGGCCTACCTTTGCTGCGCCGTACCTCGGGTGTGAATCAGAGATTAAAACGAGTCGAGTACATCGCACGAGTTGTGAGTACCCGTTCGGAAAAACCGAGTACGAACGAACAGAGTACACACACAACTCACAACTCATGAGTACAAACCATTCGGGAGTTGCATGAATCGCGAATCATAGGCCGAAGCGAACGAGTACGAACTAGTATCCAACCAAACGGTTGCAACCGAGTACGAGTATAAACGATACATTTGATCGCGAGTATGATTATTCGCGAGCATGTTGAAAAAAATGAATCGTTCGCCAAAATCATACTCGTTCGCGAGTATATTCTATCTCTTCAAGAGTGGTTGCGATTCAAACAAAATTTGGCTGGTGTTGGAAAATCCCATACCATAATAGTTTTATTAGGATAATAACGGAAGTGGAAGAATGTAATTAACTGACTTTTGTATAATTTTGGGATATCCCAACAAATTTGCGAATGTTTTTATGATAAGTGAATTACGAATGTGAGATTTATGGAACTTCAAAAACATTGGTGCATACTTCTGCAAAACAATAAATATTTAGGACAAAAATTTGCTCAATACGTGTAATAAATAAATAAATATGTACTAATAAATTCAATTGATAATTTATATTGACTGCTCACAAGCACTTGTAACACTGAAATGAAAAAGAGCAATAGAAAGCAAATTCATAAAAACTCACTGTTTCCCCTATAAACCATCAAATTTCTCAAATAATTTCCATTTGTGCGAACTGCGAACAGCACATACCGCTCGCGAACAGTACCCTTTTTTCCGAGTACTCGCTTTTTTTGCGAGTACACGCAATTTTTCCGAGTACTCGCAAATTAGGTAGCTACTCGCGATTCATTTTGGTTATGAGTAGTCGGCACATAATTTGATCGTGAGTACGATGCGTTGGGATCGAACAACTCATGAGTACAAACCATTCGCGAGTTGTATGAAACGCGAGTCATAAGACAAAGCGAACGAGTACGAACGAATAATAGCAAAAATGTTCAACTGTGCGCACATGTGCGCACATATTCGTTTTAATCTCTGGTGTGAATTCGAAGACTTTCCGGGCCGGAGCATTGGCGTCCATCCGCTCTACATGACCTGCACTCTTCTGGCAAAGTCGATGTCGCTGCACAGCCCGTACAGTTCGTCATTGTATCTTCTCTTCCATTCGCCGTCTATGTAGACGGGATCAAATTTCATCCGAAGGATTTTCCTCTCAACAAATCCAAGAGCAACCTCATCCGCTTTTGACAGAGTCCATGCCTCTGCGCCGTGGAGCAGGACTGGGGTGATTAAGGTCTCATACAGGGTCACTTTAGTCGTTCAGAAGAGGGCTTGGGTGAATTCGTAAACGCAGTAATCTGCGAAAATCCAATCACATGCCTGCTTTGTTTCTGCAAATCAAACATTTTTTTCGTCTGCACGCAGAAAACAAGCAGGCGTTCCTGCAGATGTTTTTATTTGTCTTCACAAACTGCCCGATTACTGCACATTTTTGACGTTTACGAACATACTAGATTTCTGTCGCCTGCGTAAGTCCGATTTGAATTTCGCTTTATGAACGCAAGTAATGCAGATCTTTGGTAGTCAGACGTTTACGAACTCGCCTCTTTGCTACTCAATTGTTTTCTTATTCCAAAAAAAAAACAGCGATTGGCAAGATTTCTTGTTCGTTTGATCTCGGCATCATTGTCTGAAGCGATTGCGGAGCCTAAGAAGACAATATCCTAAGCTACCTCAAAGTCATAACTGTCTTTAGTGAGTGATGTTCTGTCCAAGAAGTCCGTATTGAGTATCCTTTTTTGTTGACAGCATATATGTACTTTGTCTTGCCCTCATTGACCGCTAAATCCACCTTCACTGCCTTCGCCTCAAAACTCACGAACGCACTAGTGACATCACGCTGTGTTATTTTGCTAACGTCAATATCGTCGACGTATCCAAGTAATTGGACGGACTTTTGAAAGATTGTGCCTTTGGTGTTGGCGCGTTAGTTTTGCACTTTTCTTTCAAGAACTGTTCCTATATTTTGTTCCCAAGTCTGGCTTAATGTCAACATATTTATGCTCTATACGATTACGATTGGGATGCTGAGACCAAGATGCATTGCGACTTATAAGATTTATTATGCTGGCCTAGTAGCCAGCAATAATGCTTTGGGTTTCATGTACCGGGCACATAGTGTACTCGCAGAGAATATGTTCTGTCACCCCTTTTTGTGCTCGGCAGAGCTTGTATCTTATTATTTCATCTTGAGCAGATGGGACCTCAGTGGACTCGGTTTTCTCCAATCTTTTGGCAGAGGTCCTCGTATGGGGTTTTTTCTTTTCTTTCATTTTTTCCACTTTCTTTCCGTCCGACTGTAGTCTAATATGGGAATCAGAGACTTCCTTTGCTACTATCTAGCATATCTTTGTACTTGGCACGAGATCTTTGCATGCTGATCAGTTAGTGCAAGGTGGGCTGACAAGACCCAACCCCCTACGATAAGTTGAACTGACCATGCCATGGCATGCCTCCGTCTTCCTCTCCTGCACCCAAGTTGCCCCACTTGCCCAAGATCTGATCCGCGACAATGACTTGAAAGATATCTGGTGACTTTCCAAGCGCTTCTTTCTGCAGTGTACTGGTGAAAGAAAGATTAAGAACTGCATGACCGAGGATTACTTCAAAATACTTCGCTTCCCCGGATGGGTCGACAGAAATGTTTTCTAGTCAGATTAGCTTGAGACCGTTGTTTCTCTTCCTGGAAAAGGATACAAGGACAATTTTACCCCGATTTATTGTCCGATTATTTTTCCTGTACCAATCTGAAATAAGGTCAAGGGCACACTGCGTCATTTCCGGTATGGTGTGCTCAAATTTGCCCCAAACGCTTATCCTTGTACTCTGAGGGGCTTGTGAGTATGGCAGGCTTATGTTGGCGAATTTGACTTTAATACGAATTGTCATAAGGTTCGTTCTCGGTATATGCCGGAAACTCAAGACTTCTTGTCTAAGCCTGTCCCCAACAATTAATCCAAATAAGAGCTGCTCGACGTGTTAGCCAATAAAATTGGTGCAGCGGTTGGAATTGTTCTCTGTGTATTCACTGAAGGTACAGATGTACGCTCAGCTCTGTAAGCCCCAGAGGTGAGCATTTTCTAGAGCTGGCCGTCGGAATAGTTTCTCGAACACTAAAATGGGTCTTACTGTCGCTGTATAGATCCAGTGAGCTATTTGAAGCTCAATTCTTACGTAAGATGGACACTTTTCTAGCTAAAACTCCTTCCAGTGACCGGTTTCTTTTATTTTTTTATTTTTCAAAACTCAAAAGTTATTTCAAAGTAACTTTGTGAAAGTAATTTCAACTATTTCTGACAGTGTCATTAGGCAGTTTGTGATTGAAGGAGTTAAGCATCATCCTAAAGTTCATTTCTTCCGATGACGATGTCTTTTAAGATCCCCATCCCATCTGCATTGCCACAGTTGGGAAACGATTTCCATTTCATTCACCAGAACTCATTTTTCTGTTGTACGGATGTAAAAACCAATTTTTCAGCTGTCTTGCCGCAGTCCACGAATAAACAAAATCGATGGTTTGTAACCTGAAACCGCGACAGAAGTAATAATTGCGTGCAGTTCAAAAACAGAAATTAAGGTCAGCTCTTGCACAGCTGGCAAAAAGAAGCCGACACACGCAGAACCACTCGTATGCATGCGTAATGCGGCTGCCTAATGGCTAATGTAAGCAAATAATGAATGAAATTCGAAAACAAAAGGAAAGTATGCAGTGTGTTTGGAAGAGGTGGCACGATACCCTATTGACAGATTTAGTCGAGTGGTAGTCTTCAAAGTGTAGTCAGTGTGGCTCAGTGGTTGGTGAGTTGGGTTGATCTTCTGTTTGCACCGGATGAACATGACATGCACCAATATCAGTACACCCTATGGTGGATAAAATTCGTCAAGAAGAGGCAGAAAAAGCCATACCTTGTTGCCTTTCGATTTAACATAAACTGCTTTTCTGTTTTGTTTCAACGGATTAAGTATCACACACACCGCGTTTTGGTTACACTCACACGCACTTAGCTGGCAAATTAGCTGCTGGCAATCGTACACAAGAAGCAACAGAAGAAAGTGGTAATTGGACACTAATCGGCGGATTACCGTTAGCAATTCTTGTCAAGTCACACTCAGAGAGAGAGATTACTTGGCTGACATACGACGACAACGAGGCGTTGGAAAACAAATGTTGTCAGTGAGAGTGAAACCCACCTACAACTACAACAAGTAGGTGTGGCAGTTAAAATCTCACTTTGTCATCTAATTGACGCGATTTTTCTGGCAGTTCTTGCGAGTCCTCGAGTCTATGACCTTAACTGCTTTGAGTTCAGTCTACAAAGCTACACACCCACCAATTATCCAATAAGAAGGAGACGACAACGAAGAATGAAGGCAGGGGACAAAAAACAAAAAAAATGCCAAACAAGACTTTCACTTGTTTTCTCCCTTTTCTGTGGTGTAATTCGATTTCAATCGTGAGATTGTTCTGACATTTTGATGTATCTACTGTGTGACGGTGACGATGACGGCCGCAGAGGGCGTGACGACAAAGATTATTTCGAACAGCAGCGGCGTCACTTGAAGGTTTCTTTGTCGTCGACCAATTATTCTCTTGACGTTACAGGTTTTCCTTTCGTTTTTTGTCTTTTTTTCTTTAACTGCTTTGGTCGTTTTCCAATTCAATGTTGAGAAAGGGTGTGCGACGGATTAGAACAATAACCGACAGTTGCAGTTCTGTGTTGCTGTGTTGCTCTGTGTAAAAGTGCAATGTGGTGGATGACATTGTAGAATAAATGGGTGGCGGTGCACTTGTTGCTTGAATTGATTAAGTAGTGCAACAATGTATGTACATATGTGGTGGATAAGTGGTGCTTTGGGGTTCATTGTTCGAAGCAACAGGTTGTTATTAGTTTGCACAGTGCAATTGGTGGGAGCTCAAGCGCTTTATGCAAGTAACTGCTTTCAGTTTCAGTAATTACCGCAGACTCACTACTTAGGTGGCTGTCCTTACTTACTTCGACCAAATGTAGGCCTATTGTGCACGGAATTACCAGTACCGGGAAACTTGTATAATGAATACCTTCTTTTAAAGAGGGAAGATGTTATGTGTTGATCCCTTATTGTTGCAGGCTATATGCACAACCATTTAGATCCAGAGACGGAGGTTCTTTATTTTTTGAATATCGGGGTTGGCAATGTCGCCGAGAACTTCATAGAAAAACTCTGCTGGAGTTTTTGTTTCCAGTTTTGTTAGGGCAAAGCAGGTGGATAGACTTCATCTTCTAAATTAGTAGAGCAGTGTAACGAAGTAATAACTCTGATAGGCGCTCGACCTAGTGATAAGTGCGTTGGATTGCTGAGCGAGCGGTGTGGGTTCAAGCTCAATCGGTGTCCACCGAACATTTTTCGCGGCATCACCTCTCGTCGGGGAGTGACAAGTCTCCGGGAGTATAATCTGTTGCGAGAAGCTAGGCCTTGGCTTTTTTCTGGCGCTGGGATTAATAACACTCTCCTCTGAGTTTCTGGCAATAGTGAGTGGAATAAGACAGCCGAGAAGCTAGCCAGACATGGTTTAGCCCTTGTTGGATCCTTCGCGGCGGTAGTCGGCCCTACTATGGGACTCGTTAAGGGTAAAGTCGTCCAACATTTTTGTCTGTCTTGCCAACTACATATCGAAAGGCCTACAAAACTGTAGCATATCCAGAAAGACATGACCCACTTACAACAAAAAATGGACGCAAGACAACAGAACCCGTACTGAAACAGCAATAATTGGAACAATTAGCTCAGGTTACATGTCGATTGGCATACACTCTGTCACTTTGAGTCCCGCTGCTCAAGTGACAGCGCATTGCCTTCTCGAAATCCTTCTTATAACATTTGGCCAATCGGATGCGTTTGACAGGGGTGATTTTGATGGCTAATCTAAAGTCGCACTAATATGAACGAATCGTTGACAAAGGGATTTAGGCACTTACACGAAACAGTTGATATCATTTTGTAGATGATGTTGAGGAGATTTATACTTCGAAAGCTGGTGCAGTTTAAAACATCTGCTTTCTTGAGGGTCGGGCTGAGCTTCCATTCATTCACAGCCCGACCATGTTCGTTCCAGGTCTTCTCCTGCTGTTTTTTAAGAGCTTGGAAACTAAGCTCTCAACCTCGAGCAACTTTGTTGGACTTCAGTTTAGATATGTTCATATTTACATCATCCGGTTAGGGTGGACGGAAGTGTTGACTAAAATCGTCCAAATTGAATAGTTTATTCAGCCCGATAAAGGGATTCAATTCGTCGCTTGTCGCCAAAAGTGCTTCTTCCAAATTCTCAGCACCGACCTTCGAAAATCCTTCCTCTTTCATCTTTACAGGCTCTGTTTTGAGCTTCATGGCCTTTGTATCTTCTTTTTGTGCTTTGGTAGAACTTCCAAATTCAACTCCTTAGGGTCTTATTGATCTTAAGATTTTAAGGGATACTCCGTCAAAAAAGGCTGAGGCCTTGCGTTCGAAATCAAACTTCTTCACATTATTGCCTCATCATTGCCCTGTTCGTGATATCGGTAGCCGTACCGTTGGTGTAACAAAGTAGTGGTCCAAATCTCCCATTATGGTTGCGGTCAATCTGGTTGACAGTTGATTGGCCAGGAGACCTTCATGGGACATGAATACACAAATTCGCCCCGATTAGACTGAATCCTCTATAGAAGGTGGTGTCGTGCAGACTATACTGTCCAACAGTCTTACAAAAGACGCCTCTCTTCCTAGCTTTACGTAACAATCGCCCAGGACAATTTCAATGTCACAGCTAGTGTACTACTCACACACATGTTTTGTCCAAGAGATCTAAAAAGCTGTCCTTTGTCTCGTCATCTTTCTCCTCTGTGGGGACGTTTGCTCCTATTAGACGAGGTTGGCCTTGGTGACTAGGGCTTCGTTTCCGTGCCGGAAATTCACGACGGTTTCAGTCGCTGTAGTAAACGTTGCAAGTTTGAAAACTATTTTTACCTGTCCCATTGCATCGCACTTATTGCTCCGTTTGCATCGGTCATCAATAGCCAATCCTTCTGTATTTAAGGCTTGTTTTTGCTTGGTAACCAAATCGATAAATGTCTATAAAACATTCTCTTCACTTCTTTCAATTTGCAAAACACATCACCTACAAAGAACGGCGTCGTATAACTAGATGGCACCATCAACGTCTCGAATTACCAATCCAATTAACTCTCCCCCACTCTTAAGATGAATCACTTAATTGATTGAAAAAAAAAAAAAAAAAAAAGAAATTAAAAAGCAATTATCCTTGCCCACCTTCCAAGCCCGTGAAAATGTCAAGAGTGTTAGATGGCAATCAAAGACCCGAACTAATCTATAAAATGAAATATGGACCCAACCTCATGGCTGAGGTCGACCCGACCCGTCCAATAAACTTCGAGAGTAAATACTTCATAATTACCTCACTAAAATATATTTTATCGCCACCGTATCTAGGGCCTCTTCACCCTCTCGAGGCCAACATCAGCTAAAGATAGCCCATGGCCATAGGCGATAGAACCGGAACGTTAAACAAAAAAATATTTTCCTCAAATTTTACAGTACATTGACCCGAGAAAAAAACCGCAAAATTTACTCTCAAAATTTACCGTCATTGAGCCCCTCTGGAAAACCACTAGAGTTCATCGGGAAGGAATGCGAAGTAACACACAAAAAAGAAGAAAAATTATCTCTTAATGTCAACTTACCGTTCTGATGGTGGTTATCTCGCTTTATTGCCCAGAAAATCCAGAAAAATCTACATAAATCATTGCAGAGGAAAATCATAATTTTTTTTTTGCGCTTCACTCCTCCGTCCGCGGGTTTTTTTGGTGCGCGGTGAGTTCTGTTCCTTTTGCTTTTGCCCTTGGCAACACAGTCTGCTAAACAAACTAATTAGCGGCGCGCAACTTGTCCAAGTGGAAACCGTGGCGGTGGATGGAAATGGAAACCTGGGAAACCGTGGAATCAGTGTGGAAACGGTGAAAATCCGAAGACGGTTTGACGTTTCGCCGATAATTATGTGAGAGATGACGGCAGAGCGCCGCCCCCCTTTGGAGAATTAACTGACGCTTCCCAGATGCACATGCGGAAGGAGACAATGAACTCGCGACGTGGTCCACGTTTCGTTCTTTCTATTTGCACTCACTGTCACCGGCTCAGTCGCACTGATGCGTTTGTTTCGTTCACTGGTGGCTTGTTTACATTCGCGACAACACACAACCCAACACAACACACCCGTTACAGTTCGCCCCGACCCCGACCACCCTTACCTGTGTGTAGGTGGAAGAAATCGATTTTTTACACGCTTTCCGTTTTCGTCTGGTCTTTCCGCTTTGGTGCAGAATTTCGCCCACTGTGCGGGATTTGTCTCTGTTTTTTCGTCGTTTTGAGTTTGTTTTACCAAATATTCACCGTTTGAACAGCTGTTTGCATTGTCACGATACAGTTACTTAGTGGCCGACTGTCAGATTAATTTGAAGGACAGCTATTTATTGGAGCGGCATTGGATTACCGCTGTGATGAAATTAGGTTGACAGTAGCAACAGCCCACTGTTTGCTCTTGGCAAATGCATTCACTTCGAATTCTTTATTTAACTCTTCATCCCTTGTGTAAGTTTCACTGAGGGCGTAGGGTGGTGGATGAGCAACCGCAAATGCCACTTGCACGAATTTTGCGGGCGGAATTGTTGTTTGAAACTAAATCGGCGGATTAAGGTCGGTACTTGGTAGCCGGCGGATGTTGTGACGTTTACTTAGCGAATTGAATGCAACGACAAAGGGGGAGAATTTTGTTGACAGATCCGCTTTCCGTTTCCGCGTCGACGAGGAATGAAATGGAATCTGGAACGTGCACTGAGGGTGTGTTATTGTTTTGGTTTTTCTGTGTTTGGTCAGATGACAGGTGCATATATTTCTTCGACAACTGAACAGGGGTGGCAGTGAGGTATTTTATTATATTTTAATCGTAATGAGAAGAAAATCGGTACTTGAAGGGTAGAGGAGTGCATTCAAGAAGAAATAAGCGCGCACAGTTTTTTTTCCGAACGAGCATCTGTATACCAACTTCTACTCTAACCTCTACGCGGTGATCGTTGGATGTATTCCTCAACTGGAGATTGAGACTCATCTTTATGGGAAAGCTGCAGCTAACGTGACGACAGGGGGAAAGGTGTTTCCACAAGGACACATACTGTTTCTGGGATCCGAAAAGCAGCGTCAGAATTCACAAGACACAGTTAATGTGGCATCTGCAGTACCAGATTTGTCAAACTTTAGAATGTTGTGACTTATTTCGAGCTCAGGCTAGCGAGGACCAGTTTATCTGACTCACTTCGAACGCAAGTAAGGATCTGTCACTTCAACTTGGGGATTGTGCGTGGGGGTAACAGTCCGACCATGGAAGAAAATGTATGTTGCGTACAGATAAGAGACCTCAGATAAACATGACACTTCCGCTGAGGACCCACCTCAACTGCGACATCGACAGAGGCATCAGTCTCCTCAGCATCACGTACAAAAACTAATCTGCCATATTGGATGAATGCCTGAAACCTTTCGTCCTACATAATTGGCTCCTATCAATGCGGTTCCAGACTAGGAATCGACCAAATTTTTAACTTTTCGGCAGATCATGGAGCAAATTCGAGAAGCCTGCATTGATCCCCACTGTTCTAAGTACTCTTGACAGATTTTAATGGCGCGTTTGATAGCATTGATAGGTACAAGCTACAATATACAGAGCCGTGTTAAGACTTGGCATCACTGCCAAACTCGCCCGTTGATGCAAGATGACGATGGAGAATGTTCGCTGCCAGTTATGATCTCATCCATCTCATCTGGCTCTGGCGCGTAAGCAATTTTTTTTTAGATTGAAGGAAGCTTGATCCTACAATCATCGAAAAAGATCTGCCCAGCCTCGGCCTTAATGCTGTCAAAGGCCTTCGGATAAGTATGAGGCTATTCATCCGTCAGTCAACCCTAACTCTATCGTCTTTGCCGTTGAGGGCTTGGAAAGGGGCTCTCACAGCTGAGCCCATGCTTTGCACCGGTACACAAGAGTTGTTTGGGAGTCTAACACTCAGATTCTCTCAGTCTGACTGCACTACACATGCCAACATTTTTGACATGAGTATCAAAGAGTAAGAGGTGCAGGAGTACTGGGAGTCCTGGGAGAAATCAAAATCCTTATCAAGCCGTCAAGAAACCCTTTTTTTCAATTTATATTTATTTCTCATTTCCAGTCGCTTACACACAATGTCCTTTCACACTGTCGTGCAATTTTGTTCACCACTGTTAAACTCGAAGTTACACAAAGCTCTGTCGACCTTTTGAAAAGCTGAAAAGAAAACTGAAAATGAACTGTCAAAATACCAATCCAACACCCACTTGTTTCATTGCCACAGTTGACATTTTCCATTTCACAACGATTCCGGAACAATTTGCATGTGCTTATGGTCTCCCGCGTCGTCTGGCCACAGATTGGATCTTTTCTATTGGGACAGGACTTGGGTATGCAACATGGAACAATCCCCCCCACAGTCATGCCGTGACAAAAA
This sequence comes from Matsumyia berberina, assembly GCA_917880715.2. NCBI lineage: Eukaryota > Metazoa > Arthropoda > Insecta > Diptera > Syrphidae > Matsumyia > Matsumyia berberina. The sequence goes on along the minus strand of OU862871.1, from coordinate 129,121,567 downwards.
CTTGTCTCCACCTTGTCAAAATCTATTCAAAAGTTCCAAGAGTCACAAAATGATCACTTTCACTATAAGCCTATGTACCTTTCTTCAAAAACAACTGGCAATTCAATTTGGTCCTTTCACAGTCACTATCCGCAAGCCAGCAATGAGTGCCATTTGAGCTGCAAACGGGCGTCTTTCCACCGCAAAATAGGAGGTTGAAGCAGTCCAGTGTAATGTGTGCCAAAGTCATCTGAGCCAGAATTACGACAACAAACGAAAGAAAAAGACCCGAACGTGCTGCCATTGCGTGCGATAATGAGCGCCTCAGTGATAATGAAACCGTTACTGGGTGGTTAGCTTATCACATTATATACGCTCTTGCAAAAGTAGTTTAAGCAAATAAGCTTCGGGTGTATTGCACGTGCCCTAGAAGAAGTATCTCATCAGAGAATAAAGAAAACTTGACCCAAAAAAGAAGAAGAAAAAGAAAATGCTACCCAAAATGTTATGTAAGTACCTTTCGAGGAAACTCACGGACGAGTTATGATGGCAAAGGAAAAACGGACTTAGGAAGCATCCAATCAATGATTATTTTTGGAAATCAAATTGATATGGAGGTAAACGAACCGAAAGGCATATAGAAGTGTTATAATGAGGCTGCAAGAATTGGTACGATGCCCTATTGCCATATGACTCCTCTTGGCTTTTTTGACTAACAAATGACAGGCTTTTGAAAGACATGTTCTAAGGATTCATTGAAGTAAGCTTACCTTATGCTAGAGCATTGTAGATGATAGATTGTGGTTGCGTGGTGGTTGTGAGTAGCACTGCGACTAACATAGATCAGTTGTGCCGCCCCGGATCTTGGACCCTAATCATTCGATGCTTGACTTAGACCTTAGAGTCTATCCTCCAAACCCATGGCTCTGACGATTTGTTGTGTCTTTAGTGAACTCTGTGGAGACTTCTGCGTTGAGTCAAAGCCGAAGATGTACTTGGGTTTTTGTTGTCTCCAACATAGCCTACAGTGACCCGTTGATTTCTTTGAATCTTTGAGTCTTGATCTTCTTTATGTCTTATTTGTTCGTTATGCTTCGCTGGTCTAGTCCGTAAAAAGCTTCTGGTCCTATGGGTTGTCTTTGTCTCCAACACTTCCTCTGTGACGCCACAGGAGCGCTAGGACACCAAAGCCTGGGAAGACATGTTCAGCCAGAGTTAAGCTCCAGGAGCTAACTGGACATACAGGACGTTTCTCGGATCTGTGAAACCCATTCGGCTCTCTATCCGCTAACTAATGACCACTCACTTACATCCCCCAACCCATACTTCACACTTCACTTCTTTTCAAACAGATGCTACAGAGGGGAACACAACGGACCCAATCGGTGGCCTACGTGGCTACGTTTTGCGAACCGCACCCTCCTAAACCAACCAACCATAAGTTGTCTTTCCGGCAGTTCCAAGTCCTTGCTAGTTCATCTACTCTCTTATTATCCTCGATCCCAGCGTGGCCTGGCATTCAGTGCAGGATGACTTTATTAGTAGTTGGTCGCAGATTATTGATTTTCTCAAGGCTCCCATGTCATTTTTGATTTTATTTCGTGGGAGCATAGTGCGTTCATGGTAGCCAGGCTGTTCGAGAGTATCGCGATACCTTCTGTTAAGATTGGATTGAACTTTTAACTGCCTTCCTTCAGATTCCGAGTGCCTTGATCTCGATCCATCGTGGATGTTTGTGATCGGTCCGTGTAGATGAAGCACTATTCTCTTTGCGCCCCCTGAGCACTCGTTTGATCCTCCTTCCTGAGTTCAAGTAATTACCTTGCAAACATTCGCCATTCGTTTTAGTTTTGCAGAATTCGATCAAGTATGAGCGTTATCTTGTCTTATTTTTTATTTTGACATCAAGAATCGTATCGTATCAGACATTCATAGAGCAGCAAGCATTCGCTTTCTTCAATTTCTCAACACCGACTATGACTATACATTTTTCTGATGCGTTCTTTTTGTCTTTTTTTTACTTCTGCACTCTGTTGCCACTGGTCTACGCTACTCCAGTATTATATTTAAGCAACAAAATACGTATCATGGTACACCTACCCTATAATACGGGAAATTAAATGGGTTTTTGATCTATTTCTATTTTGCCTAAAAGCCGGCAATCGAAATGAAATATTTGACAATTTCGAAAGAAATACCCAAATTGATTGCCTGCTTTTAGGAATTCGTAGGAAATTATTAACTACAGTTTGGGAGCTTCGGTGTGGAAGAGCCTGGTGCGGGTCATTTCATGATTGCCGATGGTTATGATGATTAAGTCTTCGTCGTACCCTTGCGTTGGAAAGCTGGAGAAGAGAGAGAACTCCTTCCAATAGGGAACCTCCGATGTTTGGATTCAGACGTTTGTCCTGCTACATGACATGGAATAAATTCATCTGATGGTGCGAGACACAAATACCTTTAACAATGACAAACGTGTTGTCAAAAGAACCACCGATGTTCAGAAACGAGCCTTTCTTTACCCTTGAGGGTGCAAAAATGATTTGAATCCGATTTAACGATTTTATTGTGCGATTTTAAAACTTTTTCTTATCGAACTTGTGTAACAATTTCTTTTAAACTCTAATGACAATCGGAGTAACATAGCCCGAGCTGGGATAGAAACCGTTCAATGTGTTCAAAATTGAATTGATGTTGTTGACTGATGTGCCTGTCGTCGATGTGGCCGCCAAGCAGGTTCCACTCGATCCAACCCTAATGCTACGACAGCGAGAAAGAGCTACCTTGGCATAAGCTGAAAGACAAGATTGATACAAATGCACTGTCATGTGTTCCAAAGTTATCCTTACATTGACTGTTGATGCAATTGTAGAGCCTCTGGTTGCAGGCATTCGAAAAACGTCTGCAGATTGTCCCCGATTTGCCACAGACATTCGTGTAGCTGGTTGTGTTGCACCTTATAGTGCAGACCTTAACCGACTGCGAGGGTGCAACAAAGACAACGATGAGAGCTGTAATGCGTAGTGATTAGTTAATGTTTCTCTGAATCCTGAATCCTTACGAACCAATAGCAACGAATGCGATGATAGATTTCATTGTGAGATTATAGTTTCCTTCTGAACTTCCTGGTGTGACTTAACTGAGGACTTGTTGAGCTGTATGTCAGTTGGTATTCCCAGACATCGTTTTATACTAACGACACTCGTGTTCGCCTAATTGGAACTAGACAAACACTTGTCGTTTGGTATTTGCTCTTCCCATTGTGCTGGAGATATGTATCTTTATTTATTCCAAATTAATTGTGCCAATTTGCAAAATTTGCCAAAATATGTCTCTTCACTTGGCCTTAACATAGTTGTACATGGGGAGGAGTCAATTATTTATTTATTTAGAGCCAAGTGCGAATGGTAAATGATTTGCCGCTTGTTTTTAAAATATCAGCTATAGTCTGTCAGAGAGTGTTTGCTTTTGTTTTATTTTAAAATATTTTAATTCCTGCTTCTCTTTAGCACACCTGTTTAATTAAGTTTGATGCAGTGGATTTAGTTTGTATGACATAATCCGGTTGTAGAGGAACGTAAGTTTCTACAGATGTGATGAAAGTGGTAGACCTCTTTCGTCCTACAAGGATTTGAGAGGTTGCCAGACACATACATTCATTAGAAGCCAGCTAAGCCCCAAAGAAGGCCCCGAAAGCATTTTGCTTGTGTGGTGAAAGATTCGGAGAAAGTAGGGGATCAAGCCACGAAAATGTTCTATGTATGCATTTACAAGTACAGCGGCATTGGATGCGGATGGAAGGAAGAAAAGTAATCAATAAACGCAAGATGCCACCCTTTTGCTTGATGTAAGGCAAACACTCCGAACGGAGTTTCGGATCGTCACAGAGCACTTATTATTATTAGTAGGAAGCGGTTGGTCCGCTCTAGCACTGCGGTCTCACTTAGAGGTCTATTGTGCTGTCCCATATGTTTTAGAGCAGTTTGTCTGTTCCAGAGGCTGTCGGGAAGCTAATTAGCTTCTCTGAGTGGAGCGCGACAAGTGCGGTTGGTAAAGATTGATGAGTATATGCCTAGACTGACCGATAGGTATGTTAGTGCTAGACGATTCTCCGCATATTCCATACAACGGTATGCTGAGCTCGCTACTTTGGAGTAGGGAGGAAAGCGTGTTAAGGTGACCGTCAGGAGGATGTTTAGAGCTTATGTTGTTTAGGTGAAAGAGTCTGTGTAGACTGAGTTTTGCTTGCATTTCTATATAGACTCAAACTGGCGAACGAAAACAGCGTTAAGCGGGGCGGTGTGGGTAGACCACAGGCAACCCGTCATTCGGATTTAGGCTAGGCGTTGAACCCGCTCCAGTTTCTTGGCTGTGGTGGACTTATTTGTCTTTGCTGCATAAGTCAGGGTGGGTCTGATGACCAAAGTGTAAATTTAGAGCATGATGCCTTAATCCCCTGTTATTGCCATAGATGCGGCTGCAGGTCCACAGTGGTCGTGTGGCTCTTTCGACGGTCCGGTCGATGTGAGGGTTCCAAGGATTACAGTTTTTGCAGTTTATCAGAATGATCCCGCTTAGCTTTTCGAAATGTGAGAGCAGTTGAACAAACATTTTCTCGAATACGGTTTAAGACTGCCCCTGGCTAAGGATTTTTCAATCACTTGCCCATATTCGACGGAATTGTGGCCTCTCTGAAGCCTACAATAGTTAATTGCCACTGCATCTTCCGATCTGCCTTCGGCCTTGTTGACGGATCGTTTGCATTCTTGAAAGGTTTTACTCCTTTTTGGCCGCTGCTTACCGCTGTGATCGGCCCTAGCAGCAGCCGTCTTAATTGTAGCATTGTCTGACGATCAAGGTTGGCAAAGTTGACAAAGAGATACGACGTTACCCTGTGCTAATTCACAGGACACAGGAATGTTCCAGGCAACTGCAGAGCGGACGTGCTAGTAAAATAAGGCACAGGACGGTATCTCCCCGAAAACCTGGAGGAATCGATGCCAATAAACTGGCAAACTGAACCTAACTGAACCTAACCTAGAAATTTACGACCTCCATCACTCTGATGATGCCTCCGTCTTGGTCTTGTCTCAGAATGATAACATGCCAGAAAAGGGTGACTCGGAGATGATTGTAAGCAGCCAGCAGCTTGAGAGTGTTTGAACAGTTCCAGGCAAGGTCCGACCTATTGGCAAAGAATCGAACAGCGTGACTCTCAAAAAATAATGTTTTGTTAGTTCTTTGAAGGATGCGTTACCAGGCCTATACCTCCTTAGCTATTGGCTTACCATTGGGAGGCAAATGGGTTGAAATAAGTGCTGATGTTTGCTATGGAATGTGATCCCAAACCCTTATGAAAAATTATCTCACTACACATCATCTCAGAAGGAAAATCTGTACAGAAACGTCTTTCAACAGATTTGTTACTGCCACGGAATACTTAAACTCATTTCATTCCAAAAAAAATATGCACCATGTACGTGATCCTCCGCGCCCCAGTTCGCATTGCAATCTTCAACAAATCCATAAATCTAACTTAGCAAGTCTTGCAATGTAGCATAGCCACCCATTCTGTTCTTTCCCTCCAGCAATGCTCCCTTGCTGTATCCAAATATAATAGATAATAGTATCCAAAGGAATTGCTGTGATTTGTGGATTCGCTTTTTCGTTGACAGTCCCTTTTCGAAAAAATCACAGAAAATCTCTGTAATATCTTGAAGTATCTTCAATAAATATTCCACGCCACTTGAACGGCAATCATTTCGACGCGATTCAAAAGTTCACAACACAACAGAGAAAAAGTCAAGGACTTGCTCGGCACAAACTCATAATCCACTGCTTTATTCGTCGTCCTCATTACCCACGGTCTCGCTCTCTCGACACATGTTTTCTCAGCCACCCACTCCAATTCAACGCCTGACGTTTTGAACTAACTTTCGCTGACAAATGAAATTTTTATTACGCGATTTGTCCGAGCGTTATCCCGGGCATTTATTTCATTTATGATAGCTATTCCGAGGCAAAAACAGGACAACAAAACTCATGATAATGAAAAACTGAAATAGACAAATGGAAAACAATAATAAAAGCAAAAAAAAAAAAACGAGAAAAAATGCGGCAAACAGAATGCCGGAAATCATCGCACATCAAGGAGATCGCACAGAAAGAAAAAAAAATGAATGCGAGGATACAATCAACAAGAAGAGAGTCCTTCTTCTGAATAAAATATGAAACAGGACTACACTCACATACAATCGCAGGGGCAAAAATAAAGGAGGAAAAGCATATTTTCCGCGATGGTAAATTTGCTTACGTCTGTTGTCCAGTGCAGGTCCTTTTTTTTGTTGCCTCCTTTCATATCTATTACTGTCCGAGAATGAGAAATTCCCATTTCGGCTCCTTTTGTGTGTGTGTGTCCTGTTGTTACGCTTACGACTGAGAAAAATTTGTTAGTGCAAGCTATGCCGTTACTTAGCGCAATTTCTCATCCCTGGGATGGAAGGGCCAGCGAGTTTTTTGCCTTCGCCTTGATTTTTGGAAAATAAATGACAAACGCAAGTTCCGCTTGTTGTTATCCTTGTTCTGTGTGTGCAAACGAAATGGTTTTCATTTTTTTTAATTTCAACTGCTGACTTTAGCACAAAGGTTGAATGAAAAATGCTGGATAAACGTTGTAAAGCGCAGTGAAACTGATATCTATTCACCATCGTGTCCTTTGAAGGGGTAATTCTCCAAGGATCTCCCATTTGGTAGAGTAATACTCCCTCGAAAAATCAAAGACTGCTAGTCAATTTTTATGATTCATAATAAAATGGCTTTTTTTCATTTTTCAATACTCAACAGGATCCCTATGCAGATCCTTGTGTAGAGACCTTCAATTTGTCGAAAAGGTGTGCACTCTCGTTTACTTGTCGGAATATATATTGGAAAAGTTATGCAAACTTACAGTCGGAGGATTTAAGTTTAAGTTTTCCTTTCCTGTTTTCGTTGGTTTGTTTTTTTTCCAAGTTTTGTGGGGAGTTTTCACCGGTTTCCGGATGTCGGTAGTCTTGTATTTCCGTTTCCGCCAACACCAACCACCGTCTAGGCAGTAGTAGATGATGACAACGTGCACGATGATGCTAATGAGATTTTAATGAAACTTGGCTCACAGAACATTCGGCAAAAGGATGATTGCTAAACTACAACATGACGTTGGATTCGGCGGTGAAACAAACTTCCAAGGATGTTATGTCGGCTCTAAAGCGATTATTAAGTTCTTGGTACGGTGTTCGTTTTTCTTTTCGAATCGTTGCGGAAGTTTTCTTATTAGTTCTGACTTTTGGGCATGGCAAAGTGAAAACAGCAAAGATTGTGAGTAATGAAATGAGCAAGCGTTTACTACTTTGAAAGAAAAGTAAGAAAAAATTGCTTCTTCGCTCGATGTGTTTAAGGAATTAGTGGTGTTAAAATTTAAATTTTAATTTTTTATTTAAGTGGACTTGGAAGAGGCACCAACCTCTTTACTGAAAAAGGTGCTTTGGATCAGATGATCAGACCGTTTCTAGCTTATGTGTCGGTTGAATGTGCCTGCTCACTGCACTAAATTTCAAAGCACGGCTTTTCTTGGCTGCACGGGAGCTTCTCCGAGCACATCTGGCGGTGTTTTAGACGCTCTGCTTGATTTACCTCCCCTCGATACTTACATCATGGACTGTAAAGGGTCTTTCATTAAGCGCTTATTATCTTTAAATTCAAATAAAACAAAGTGTTTGTGAGATATCATCAACATTTTTTATTCGTTTGAAAGGCCTATCGATGCCATTATGTATGGAATATAACATCGTTCAAATGTCAGCCGCGGCTTCTCTGGGTGGCGCGCATCTGAAATATGCAATTTTCCATGACTCTGGCGCATAAATTAGGCTGAATTTGACCGATGACATGTGTTATGTTGGCTTTGACGGCCACTGTGGTTTGTGGCTTATTCGCGACCTCAGAAAACTCCACAAGAAAAAGTCGCATGATCTCGGTGGCCAGTTCACATCACCTCCACGTGAGATGACCATGCCCTCGAATCGCTCGTGCAGAATTTCCAATGTAGCGTGAGCTGTGTGGCACGTAGCGCCGTCCTGTTGAAATCACATGTCGTTGGTGTCCATATCATCCAATTCAGGCCAAAAGAAGTTGGTAATCATCGACCTATAGCGCTCGCCGTTGACGGTGATGGACCGATGACGCCGCAAGCCCAAAATCCACACCAAACAGTGACTTTTTCGGGATGCATTGGACGCTCTTGGATCTCATGTGGATTGGTATTGTCCCAAATTCGACAATTTTGTTTGTTGACGTAGCCATTCATCCAGAAATGAGCCTCATCGCTGAAGATGATTTTTCGATGAAAATTAGGGTCAGTTTCCAACTGCTCCAGAGCCCATTCAGCGAACACACGTCGTTATCTATGGTCGTTTACCTTCACCTCCACGACCCCAAATTCGCTAAGTTGTGGTCTGCGAAAGGCCGAGTTCCTGTGAGTAGCGCGAAATCGACTGCCTCGGGTTCTCCTCTCGGAAGGACGATTATGGCAACCGTAAAATGGGCAAAGCGGAACGTTGCCCGAACAAAACACCAATTTTGATAAAACAATTTTATTATTTGCACGTGTTGTTCAACACTATATCCATCCATGGTGATTTAGCAAAACAGACTGAATAAATGACAGCCAATTTGACAGATGTAGCTTCAACAATATGGCCGCTATTAACTGTCAAAGTTCGGAAGTCCCTATGAGAAGACCCTTTACTATCAAAGCAATCTATCGTCTTAGACGGGGCGGCTTTTGGTGTCATCCGCACTGGAGTTTTGATGACCTTGCGCGACACTTATCCTACGACCCTAGTATGCCGTCTGATGCAATGACATCAGAACTTTGGTTGCTTTGCAAATTCAAAGTCAAATTTTCTTGCCTTCAGAACTGGCTTTGGCTAGTGTCTGAGCCTGGACGGGACTGTAGTCGAATCTTCACGGACAGCTCCATAACCAATTATGGGTCCGGTGCTGGTGTCTTCGTAGAGGCCGACAGGTAGAATTACTACAATTACTACTAGATCAAAGCCTCAGCCAATATCAAGTGAAAGGCCTGCACTGTTCTCTGCTTATTTTGAATGAGAACCAACTCAAGCGACAGAAGAAGCTTTTGCCATGGGTTTAAGTCGTGTATTCACCAATGATTTGCACCAAAATTAAGTTGAACCACAACACAGATGTCAATAGTAAGCAAGTGAAGTATTGCCTCTTGTGCAGTGGTAGGAGTTGTTTTTAAACTCTCCAATGCGTTCCTCCAGAGGAGTACTTCGTCCATCCCGATGGGTTTCACTGTTTCCTCCAGAATTTGTATAACAGCAAACGTTTATAGCTATTCCAGTTTCCTGAATTCCAACAGCAAATTTTCAAGGATCTAGTGGCCCTGCTTAGAGTATAATCTCTTCCAGATTTACAGGACAATTTACTGTTTAGGATTACTCCAAGGGTTACTAAGGAAACCACTCTTAAACAGACGTCATCTCAATAAAACCCCAGATAAACTAAAGCTCAATGCTAAGTTATACACATCCTTTTACAAAAATAAATAAATTTCAATTCTATTAAATTTATCGCAACGCGTATGATTTTCATCTAAATCCGCCTCATTTTTCACAGTTTGTAAACACGCTGGTTATGGTCCAACAGCTATCAATATTTCCGCTCCATTTATTAACAAACGACCTCATTTACAACGAACGTCCTATATCATGATTTGATTCCTCTAAAATGGATGCCAAAAAGCCACCTGCAAATGACTAAAATCCATTCCGTCCGGGTTGCGTGTCCCTTTCTTCCTCCCACCCCGAGAAGCATTTACCGAAATCGCAGATATAAATTCCGGTGACACTTTTAGTAGCAATAGAAACTGAATCCAGTGATTCGTTTTCGTTCCTCCTCCAAACACACACCGGAGGTACTCTCCGTAGATACCTATTTCATTATACTTACCGATAAATCCTGCATAAATCTTTATCCTGTTCGAGTCATAGGGCAAAAGAAATCCTTGCACCACATTGAACCCTTTCACACACACACAGAGGCACACACATACACATACAAACTCACGCGATTGGCATGATTGAGTACAGCACCGGCATTGATGCTGAAAGTTGGCAATAAAGCTGGAAGCTGGATTCAAAGGTAGCTGCGCGGAAAAAACGTCCCTCCATGCACTTATGAAGGAGTTTTCCAACTAGGGCACACACCATTGCAGGTGTTCTCTTAAATGTTATTTTCCAACTTATGGCAAACTTTAAGGATTTCTTAAGAATCTTTTTCTTCTTGTATGTGTGTGTGTGTGTTTGTATGGACATATGGAACTCATCCTTCGTAATTTTCTTTATCATTTCAGAACGAGCCAGTGGAACAATATGTGTCGGTGATTTTGACTGCAAGGACGACATTGAAAAATTAATTGCAAAAGCAGCAGAGACGTCTTTGGCTTTTGGGCAACGCTTTTGTTGTTGTGCAACTATAGAGGAGTGTGCAACGACGCCAGCAGGAACACAATCATTGTCACCATTATCCACGTCAGCTCCATTATCATTTTCGGGGAGAAAATGCTAACAACACGATGATAGCGTGGAACAGTAGTCCTTGTTGTAGTCGTAGTAGTTGTAGGACATCATCAGCATGTAGCATGCTGTGGAGCAACAGTAGAGGCATTCGAAGTAATAACGGCGCGCCCATCGCACGGGGGTCACCGCAAATTTCGCAATTATTTTGGCTTCTAAGGACATCTCTGGTGATAGTATGTCTATTGTTGCCACTGCCATCAACAACGAACATGGAAAAGGCCTTTGTACAATCATCGTCCTTATCATCATCATCGTCGTCGTCGTCGTTGTTGTCGTTGTCATCTTCATCACAATATCCACTGCCACCAGAAGTGCAGCAACAAATAATAGCGGCGACCATCAATGGTGGCGATATACCAGGAATGGGAACCAATCAACAGTATCCTGTTGCCAGCAACAGTATACAATGTCCGAGTTTCGATGAGAGCTCAGCTTGTCCGTGTTACAAATTTGAAGATGGTAAGTGTTGTGTTGTGGATTTAAAGGGCGGCGGTTCTTAATAAAATGTCATGCGTTGCTTTGGTTTAATCCTTTGCCTTTTGTTGTGATTTCTGGCTCGCTGCTTAGTCAAATCAAGAATAGAATTTGCAAATGGGTGGTTTAGTATAATTTAGGTTAGGATATTGCTGACATTCGTCTAAAAGCGTTTAGTTGTCAATTTCAGGTTAGGGTGAGGAAGATTATGGATCTCGGGTTCCTTGAAGGCACTGATATTACTATGGTCTGCCTTAGAATCAGTTCTGTCAAAGTGGACTCGGTACGTCAGATTCTTACAACTCTTATGTGGATTGAGTCAGGGATTTATATTCCACCTGTGGATCTAGGTCCGTCAGAAGTTGAACGAGGTTTCTAAAGGAGGGTTCAGAATTATGGTCTGAACTGAACTACGGGCAGACACCTGCAAAGAAAGTGATCAAGGGTTTTTGCATCTCTGAAATCTTTTTAGCTACGCTGTGTTTTGAAAGGAATATCCAGAATGGCTCAAGATGGTATCAGAGCTCAGTATCCTACGGCTAAATGACTCCTAAAGAAACCAAGCAACCTGCTCACTAGGAAGGCTCTAGGTTCAAGCAGAGAGAAATTGAAGCTGATAGTTGGACTCATTATAGGACACATTAACCTCAATAAACACGTCCATAGACTGAGCCTCACTGACGCAGAGAAAGAGACATAGATCTCGAACATTTCCTATGCCACTGCCGGATACCGGACCTTAGGCATCTTCAGGACAATGGATTCAGTTCAGTCCATTAAAAGAGGGGAACGCAGCGGGTCCGACTGAGGTCTAAATGAAGAGCCTTCCGCTCACCCTCATATACTCGTAGCAGAGCAACGTCTTTATGGTTTCTATTGACAAATTTATTGGTTTTTTTTTTGATATGAGGAAACTTTTCAGGGTGCACATCTTTTATTTTGTTAGGAAGAGTATAAATAATATTCCCTTAGTGGATCGAAGATGAATGTAAACCCTTTCCGCTAAAGGGATGTCAAAAGCGTATCTTTATTGGCTAACTAGCTGATACCCGCGACTATGTTCGCGTGGAAAGACGTCAAATTATGTCATAAGTTTTTTTTCCGGGTTTCAAGGCATTGATGAGTATTTATAGACTATCAATTCCTCACATTAATTTTGCAAGACCTTCTTGTAAACAACATTCCTGGTTTTTCTTTCTAGCTCGAGGATGGCCATGCTATCAAGTCAATTGACTCTGATCCCGCTAAGGGACAAAAAGTCATTCCTCAGATTATTGGTGCTGGTGGCTGAGTCATGTATTTGAGTGAAAATAGCTCTTTCCCTCACACATGAAACGCAATCACCTCTAACACGAAGAACAATTAGGTACATTACATATTTTCTGTCAGAAAAACCGATCAGATCTTCCATAACATCGCATGGGTTACTCGGTACATTTATTCTTTCCTCCACTTTTCATCATTTCCATCATCATTGTGGGCGCCGTGGTTCAGTGGTTAGTGCGTTGGACTGCTGACCGAGCGGAGTGGGTTCAAGCCCCAGCCAGGAAAATATCAAACATTTTTTCGCGGCACCACCTCTCGTCGGGGAATGACAAGCCTCCGAGAGTATAATTTGTCATGAAAGAGCTTCTCACCTCGCCGTTCGAAGTCGGCAATAAATTGTAGGTCCCTTCCATTCATGCGAAAAATGTAACACGCACAGCATGAACGGTTGCGAGAAGCTAGGCCTTGGCTCATCCCGAGCTGTCGCGCCAGCTATTTATTTATTTTTTTACTTTCCATCATTAATATCAAGAAATATTTCCCTTAAGTCACGGCGAAGATGTTAACTTTCAAGGAGAGGATTTCGACATTAGGCTATTAGATTGATGACTTGAGACAGGCCTTCACTTCATTTGCTGTGCCCCCCGTGGCACAACAGGCTTGGTCTGTCTGAAGCCACCACCCAAAAGCCCTTTCGGAGCATCCTATTTCGATACTCAATTCATTTCTATGAGCCATGATACACTCATCCCACACTATAACTTTGGCTTCTCGAAGCACTTGAGCCAAGTCATTCTCCTTAGAGATGTTAAAAAGTGTAGACTCAGACTGAATTAGGTTTAGATGCTTTGAAAAGGTAGAGTGATCCGTCACGTTCTTTAACCAAGGTAGCTGCAGTACGGTGACCGAAAACCTAATAGCTGGATTCGCGTCAACACCAACTAGATGGCTATGGCTATGGCTATTTAGTTTCAAGCATGGCCGGCAGTTTGACCTGCAAATCTCTAAGGCCGAAACGAATGACAGACGACATTTTCGACATCTTCAAAGCTTGGGAGTCAAGTTCGCAATCCAGTTCTAAGCCGTGCTTGCGAAAATTATCGCTAATTTTCCCGACAAATTCTTGTGTAAACGAGTGAATAATTGCAAATTCTGCATGACACAACAGCCTCACAACGTGCAACGGTTGGGTGTTCAAATCCTTCATCGGTTAAGGCTCTTTAAAACGCTGGAGAATAAGTTGGTGTCTCAACGATATTAGAACATTGTCTTGCCTCCAAGGTCCTTACCTGCTTATCAAAATGGTACAATTCGAGGGACTTCCAGCTGCGTATGCAGAGTTGGTAATGGTCATCCTCTACTTGACCACGCCATCGTCATGCTCTAATGCGTGGTCTATCAGGGTGGTTGTATTGATACACATCACCTTTGTGTCTGATGTATCATCTGGTTTTATTCGGGATTTGGCGAACGGTGAAGATTTGAGCAACTGTCGATTTTTTAGCCTTAAACTTATCTACGTATATATCTCTGTAATTGTCGCCGGTTAGGCGTTCAACGGCTATGCCTTCGTCGGATTATATTATAATCATACCGATAAGATAGTGCATGTACCCTGCCAACTCGTCTCTTAGAGTCTTAAACAGCTCAGTTCTTAGGCATGCGGTCTTCTAAGATCATAATTCGAGCTCTGTGTCGCTTTGCTGATTGTAGTGATTGACTATAGGTTAAGGCTATCAGACAGCCGCACTGTGGGACTTAAGCTTCCATCATCCTTTATGGTGTTATCACTTTTGCCCTTGCAGGATTATGTTAGCGAAACCTAAGGTTCTCATCATTTTTTTTAAACATTTCCAGACCTCTTTTCCCACCGTAACACGTCTGTATTTCCTTGATCTCACGTTTCTCGTGCTCTTTTTTCTTCATCTGATTGCTGTTTTTCGCTGTTTTTTTCTACGGCGAGCAGTACTCGTATATACGTATACATATGTATGTATATGTATGCTTGCGTTTGCCTGTGCACAGTCAGCTTCAAAGAAGCAGCAGGCAGAGGGATCAAAACGAGCACATCAGTCTCGACGTTGTTTATAGCTTCTTAGCAATGCTGCCACTGGTCTTCTGCGCTTTTTTTTCTGGTAGAGGACTTCAATCTTCAAAGGCTCATCAATGAGCCTGAATCCGTTTCTATCCATTTGTATCGTGTAGGTTATTTGGCTTCTTGGCAAAATCTTGGCCATAAAGTCACTAAGGACGGTCTTTTTGTTATATCTCAGGCATTGCTCGCGATGATGACGTGAAACAATCTTTGGTGGTGTCTTTTTTTTTCTCTATGGAGACGTAAGCATAACTAAGGGTTGAAAGGGATCGGCATTACTCAATCACTTACGTGACAGAAGCTCAAGACTTCTACCTTTGACAGAAAAACTGCATCCAAGCAGCCGCAGTCTCGTGGTAGTAGTCATCATAGTGGATTCGTAAGAACTTATTCTCCGGAGACCCCGTCGATACCAATGTAGCGTTCTAGGACATCGGTTAATTCATTAGTGGCATACGGTTTATTCAAAGTAGGAACATTTCATGTGCTCATTCGTAAATCGTTGCCCTTATACGTTTGCTGGTAGGACAGTTAAAACTAGAAAGTTTCCCGTTTGTGGTCAAAAAGTGATCTCTAGGCATGACGAAGTAGTTCCCTTTTATTTTAATCGGAAGGGCTTCATGGATTAGCTCGCCAGAATAGTGGGGAAACTCTCAGATTTTAATACGTTGGAATCAACCGACAATGATAAAACTCCGGTGACATCATTTGTCATGAAGAAGCTTCTCAAAATGCCGTTCGTCATCGCAATAATTTCAAAGTCCCCTCCCAATCGCCCTCAAGTACGAGCATTCTCTAAATTGTGGTCAACTCACCACAGCTTATTCCCCAAGGATCACTTAATCCCATTAAGTCTCTTAAAACGAGAACATGTCCATAAAAAGGGTCATCTAGACCGCTGACTACAACACTCTGTGAAAGACGCATTCCAATGATCAGCAATAAATCACCACCATGTGAACATTTATCTTTACAAATAACCAAATCCACGTGTATGTTCTGCGAAATAGGTTAATAATTGCCCATCATTCCGGCAATGCACACTCACATATCCAGGAGCAAAGATAGCGCAAAAGGAAGCACTTTATCAAGATTAATGTCCCATTCAATTAATGCCAAACATAACACCAAGCGAGAAGTTAGAAGGTGTTAACCAAGAGCACTGCAAATATCCTCGCACAGACCTACACCCCGTTCCGTTCAAAGTGCTGAAGGTGTATAAAATTGATTAAGCATCCCCCCCGGGCTCTGAGCTGACGGTGATGGGGCAGGCAAAAAGCAATTAAGGACAAGGCAATGACATAACGAGCAAAAATATTGAGATAGTCTGCACAAAAAAAGGAGCAGCATTCACAGTCTATTCCAGAGAACATCCTCCTTCCATCCATGTCCTAGGCTGATGTCACAATTTCGTGTTAAATTTGTAGAGTGGGTGTGTCCCTGGCTAAGGACAAAATGTTAGCCGGCACAGAAACACACACACACACACAAAAGCTATGACAAGTTCCATCCTGGCGACAGAGGTGTGAGAAAAGACTGATGACAGGAAGAAAAGTGTCCGAGGGAGAGTGCAAAAAAAGTCGTTCCTCACCGAAAGGAAGCACAGAAATCAACCCTTAATGAACATTTAAGATGACCAAAGAGAATTTGTGTGCGTCTAACTATGTGTGTGTGCGATGTAGTGAGTTAAGGATGAATGAAGTGCTGAGCATAGCAATCGACCGGTTGATTGTCCATGAAAGGTGCATGGATGTTCATTTAGAGCAGAAGTGACACCGAAAAGAAGACGATTTGTGTGGCTACATACTTTCTATTATTTTTTGGACGAAGGACGATGCTCGTTTGTGTAGAGTGGCTTGGTAAGTTTAATTTTATAGTGACGTCAGTGGAATTAAATTGGATTTGACTCTTGAGCTGACTTTCAGTCTGGGATAAGATTTTTTTTTTCGGTAAGTGAATTTAGTTTTTCGAATTTGCTGACAAGTGGAAGGGATCTGCTTCGAGCAGCAAGTTAAATTGGGTAGTGAGTCAGATGTTAGCGTAGAAAGCGAAGAGTTGATAAAAGATTTGTCAATTCTCAAAACAATTAGGCTCCACACAGCAGCTCCTACTGAAACTATCGGATCTCGCTACCTACTAGGAAAGAGAGAAGAAATGCCTCACAAGAATTCTCTCACAAAACCTTTGAAGACTTTGGAGATTGAAAATTTAAGCGTAATTGCCTCCGACGGAAAACGTCCTTGTGGTATTCCAGCGAAATTGGCACGAGGAAAACCAGGCATCGCTGTGTCCCAGCGACAAACTTTATTTTCACTGTGTTCCAGTGGTTAACCCAATTTGTGTGTACAGAACTAGCAGTGGAAGATGATCTGTAAATTGTTGGCTACACGATAATGAAGCCTTTACCATCTTGGTGGGAATGCTCTTGATGGTTGATTTTCGAAGACGAATAAGGCCTATCATAAGATGGTAGCCGTGTGCCATCCCAATATGAATTTATATCGGTTTCGGACGTCAAAAAAAAAATTGTAAGTAGCCGGCTGATGCCAATGTGGTCGATCTGGTTAAAAGTTCGCTGCCTATCATATGAGACCCAATTTGTATTGTGGCAGGCCTTATGCTGGAGCACTCTACTATCCGTTACGATACTGGTACTCTGCAGCATCTAGCCATTTTACTTCAACAGGCCCCACTAGACCGCGTAAAATTTTCAACTTGAGTTAAAGAACTTTTAACGTACCTCCATTCCACGACGGGTAGAGGGTCCTTACGTGCTAGAATCCAATCGTAGTCTGTAGCTTAAGGTCGTCAATAAATGATAAGTTCATATCCGAGGCATTTGTCTTCAATTCCTGTGAATTATATCAATGACAAACACCACAAATGTTCCCAGCGGGCGCCATAGAAACCTGAGTTTCGAACCACTGCACATCGCTCGCGCTGTGTGAAAGCATTATAAGGGCATTCATAAACCTTTGAAGCGCGAGTGCATTTAAAAAAAAAATAATGGGCCACAAGAAGATTATTATATGGCGTCACGAGGACATGTGGAATAACAGAGCTGTAAGATCTTCGACTCTCTCTAGTAGTTTAGCGAACCAACATCTATCGAGAGATGCTTCCTCTATGAAGTCCAATGTTAGTTTTGCCACCCGAAAAATCTCAACCACTTGAAAAATTCGAAAATTGTTTGCAAGTCTTATGCAAACCACAGATGACACCCTTTCCAGAACTGTAAGCATACACTCACATAAATCCGACTAAGATTGTAGGAACTCGAAAGGATCCTTAACAAAAGGTTCTACCTTAAGATTAATCTCTTTCAATCCAAATAGATCAAAGTTCACAGGTCGCCATTCACATATACAATAGTTAAAAGCTCAATTCGAAGAATTTTACCAACATCTGTGGGATATCTGTCGGCTATTCTATACAATCTAATTCGAAGATAATTTATTCAATTACACTCAAACACAAGCCCAGCATCCCCCTCTTACTTTAAGACAATTCAATAATGCAAAAGATAGAATCAACTCCTTGTATCCTGTTCAATTCCGAAGGACTATTCCAAGTAATTGCTATCGTTTAAGTCAACTTTTCGGTCAGAACCTTAAGTAACCCGTTTTACTTAAAGGAAACAACACACACATTGGCTCACACACATCCGCAATGTGTACACTTTTCGGATGTGTGAGCAAGGAAACTAGGACGTAATTTCCATTTAAAATGAAGTTCTTAGTAACAACTGATGTTTGGGTGTCTCTAGTACTGAATCCAATTAAATTAGGAGAATTTGGCCCCCCAAATGTGTCCATTTAGTAGGTCTAATCCTTTCCTTCCCTTCAGTCTCTTGCTGGGTCCTTTTCGGTAGGGCAAGGCAAAAGTATTAGGACAATTTTCTTAAATGGACGTATCAATAATTTGGGAATCTCTTGCGTTGTCGTCGTGTTTTATCCTGCCAAGAGCACTGAATATGTTGTACAGAGAGAAAGAAGAAAGGGAGTGAGTTGGCCCCTTTGGTGTACACAGAAGGTTTCTTTTTTGAAAAATTTATATACATTTTCAATTTTTCTTGCAACAGGAAGGAAAAATTCTCATGTGTTTTTCGTTTTCTTCATTTTTCCTTTTGCAGGTCTTTTCCTCGAATGTCCTGGTACCACATCGATGTCGTTGCGTACAACCCTGGAGCGGATAACGTCACCCATACAATCTTTATCAATTTATGATTTCGATCGATCGGTCACGTCCTTATCGCAGGATGTCTTTCAGCCCGGTGTCAATATTAAACATTTGCAGTTCTCCCATTCGCATTTGGAGACATTAAAGGATAATAGCTTAAGGAATCTACGTGCGTCACTGGAATCGCTTAGTATTGTCAATGGAAAATTAACACAGGTATGTATGGCGATGTTTTACTCTGTTGGATTTGTGTTGAAAATTTCATGAAAAAGGACTCGTTTTGGTAGATATGGTGTTGATTTTGAAGTAAGATTTGGATTGATAACGAAATTTATTCCATGTGGAGGCGAATGTTGGCCTTAGAATCTCTCGGGATTTGGTGCCAGTTGACTAGTGCGGTGAGGGCTCTTTTCATTCGTAGGGGAAATGTAACAAGTCCAACATGAATGCTTGCAAGAATCTTAGTGCGGGACCTTGTATAGCTAGGCGGAAGTAAACTAAGAACCGGTCTAACCGATAAGGCTTATTGGATGATAACCAGATTCACCAAGAACTTTAGCGCCATCTATGTAAAGAAGAAAGTAAATTACCTTTTTGCCTTGATGCAAGGCTAACCTTCAACTAACACGCAAGGAAAACAACTACCTCACTGAGACGGCTCATGGCTAACATTGGCGGTCCAAAATTATGATAAAAGTTGCCAGTTTCAAAGGACTCGATGTAGGTAAAGGACTATAGAAGGTAGAAAGGGAAAGGGTTTACCGGGTTGAAGCATTTGAAGCGAGAATCTTCTTTGAAGCCATCCTACGCCACAACATGTGTGTGGTGGATGGCATGGTACCAATCAATCTTTTTGCAATAAAAGTACAAGGGAAGTGAACTGCCAGCATAACAGCGACAAAAACACGCGTCATGTCATGAAGTAGAACGACACCTGTTGGAATAGAAACTGGGTGAGGGTTGAACTCCAAAAGGCTGAGGCAAAGTAGGCGATGCTGTGACAATGCGCCAGAATTCGATACAGCGCTTACGGGAATGGCAACGCAATACGGTTGAGGAGCCTGCAAATGCGAGCGAGCCAAACACTTACGACTGGAGATCTCTTCGAGACGCTTTACTACTGTTAAATCGTTCAACTCAAAGGATTTGCACCCTCCAATTGAAAAAGAAAAAGTGAAGACGAGTTCGTTAAAGCTGCCACCTATCTGATGGTTATTTTTGTATCTTCGTCTTATAGAGGCTTATGCCTTCATAAACGTGGACGGGATTATCCTTTCAAGTCATATCAGGCCTTAAGTAGCAGATGGTCTTGGCGCGAATGGTATCGTTCTTTCACATCATCGTAAGGCTTTTTCAGCAGAAAGCGTTGGCTCAAAGTGTCGATTGATCGAGGTGGTGATCCTACAGTTGATGCCATGATCTGCAAGTCATGTCATTATCATCATTTTCCAATGAACCGTTTATCCACCACGAGGGTCGCGAGTTTAAGGTGCTTAATTGGACTCTTCACATTTCCTGATCTTCCGCCATCGACTCTTAATCATTAGCGCTATTCCCATATGGGTAGAGGTGAGACTATCCAACTATCCAACTATCTCATCCTGGGCCTATAAAGGGGATGCATACTCGGTGGCACGGATTCCATGAAACGCCTTGGAAACCGAGCTGGAGGCATCGAAGTATGTGCCTTTCCGTTCGAAGAAGTAGCTGCCCGACATTGAGTGCATCGCGTATTCTGGTGTTCCTTACTCGATATGCAAGTCATGTCCTTTGCGAATTTCAATCGTTTTTGTAACGTGACGCGATCATCACTTTCAGATAGTTGGTACAAGAAAATAAAATTTTGAGCTACAACGACAATGCTAACCACCACTTATCATGAACATTGTAAACATCCATGTGTTGCTGAGACGCCAATATAGAATAGAAAACAAAAGATCCTGATCCCCTTGTTTATGATTTATTTGATGTCTGTGTACTTAGTGACAATGCAAATTAAAATGGTCTTATCGTCAACTCATGAATCTGCACATGCGGTGGAGTTGAGATGGCGAACAAAACAGCCTGAGACACATCTTCAGAAGTCAAAACGTTTCCAATAAAGTCGTAAGCTTTTGCAGGAAGGAGTTCAGTGCGAACTGCTCCAGGGCTGATGCTCTGAAAAAAAGAAAACAAGGAGAATCTGGTTAGAAAGCATTTCACATAATTTTCTACTACACTCACTGTAGTTTTGATTTGTCTTCCCAAATTTCTCAATTCATTTCGAAGAGTTTCGTTGATTGCTGTCACGGCAAACTTTGATGGTGGATAAATGTTAAAACTAACATCCGGCCGTGTTGCCACTTGATGTCCGGCAACACTATTTATGTGGACAATATGCCCGTTGAAGTTCCTCTCCTTCATGCTCTTGAAGGCAGCCTGAGTGCAGTAAATCAAACCTTTCACATTTGTATCGAGTACCTCGTTTATTAGGTTGCTTTCCATTTCGACCAGATTACCGAAACGATGGACACCAGCATTATTGACGAGAATATCAGTTCCACCTAGAGTGTCGTCAATCCACTTGAATGTGGCCTTGACATCGGCTTCATTGGTCACGTCGCACTTTCGTGGAAAGTAACGAGTCTGTTCACTTTTCGACAGCTTCGAACGATTTTCATCGAGACGTTCCTGACGACGACCGAGAGCAACAACACGAAGTCCCGCTGTGACTAGATCTTTAGCGATTGCCTCACCGATTCCACCACTCGCACCTGAAACTACCGCAACACGATTTTGCCAACGATCCATTGTATCTGATAAATACTTACCAACTGGAAAAAGCTTTTCAGAGTTTCTAGATTTATATCTGCGGTCGAAAAGCTTTACATGATTGATTGGGGGGTGATAAGTAGTTTATCGCCTCTTAGCTGAAAGCTCGATGAGAGTTAGGTTCGTTAATGCATTTTCAAGTGCAGAAGGTGTTTATGTGGTCTGGTGAGAATGCAAGTATCCAGAACTGTACGAAGGAAGGGGGACTTGAATTTGTAATTTCATCACATTACTCAATGAGAGGATTATTTTGATCAAGGCCGTGACTTTGCAAAAGTGTGTGCGAGTTTTGAGTGTCACTGCTCATCTGTAAGCGGTTTACGCATGTCTTCTGCTAAAAATTGTATGCGACTTGATGAGTCTGCATTCTTTGGTCGCTGAAAAGATTTTGCTCAATTTAGTAACGATCGAGTAAAAGCTCTTCTAATGGCGTTTGCTTATGTTGGAAGTTGATATGATATGTCACTACTCGCGCTTTTTTAGTAAAGCCCATAATTCTGTGGGCTTTTACTCAGAAATTGTTGGCTATTGTCGAGATTAATTTAAGGTGTAGTATTTTTCTAAGGCGGTCGCATGGGTGTTGGCCCTCAACCTTACTTACTTACTTAAGGTGGCGCTACAGACCGGCGTGGTCCTGGGCCTCAACCAACAAGTCTCTCCAGCCAGCTCGATCTTTAGCCAACTGTCTCCAGTTTCGCACGCCAAGTTGGTTGAGGTCCCCTTCCACTTGCGTGCGCCACCTGAGTCGCGGTCTTCCTCTACTGGTGTGGATTCAAAGATTTTCCGAGCTGGAGCATTGGTGTCCATCCGCTCTACATGACCCAGCCACCTCAGTCGTTGGACCTTCACTCTTTTGGCTAAGTCGATGTCGCTGTACAGCCCGTACAGTTCGTCGTTGTATCTCCTCCTCCACTCCCCGTCTATGCAGACGGGACCAAAAATCACCCGAAGAATTTTCCTCTCGAAACAGCCAAGAGCAACCTCATCCGCTTTAGACAGAGTCCATGCCTCTGCGCCGTAGAGCAGGACTGGGATGATTAAGGACTTATAGAGGGTCACCTTAGTTGTTCGAGAGAGGGCTTTGCTACTCAATTGCCTTCTTAGCCCAAAGAAACAGCGATTGGCAAGAGTTATTCTTCGTTTAATCTCAGCGCTGGTGTCATTGTCTGAATTTATAGCGGAGCCTAGGTAGACAAAGTCCTTAACTACCTCAAAGTTATAGCTGTCTATAGTGACGTTCTGTCCGAGACGTCGGTGTTGGGTGTCCTTTCTTGTTGACAGCATATACTTCGTTTTGCCCTCATTGACCGCTAAACCCATCTTCGCCGCCTCCGTCTCGATACTCACAAACGCACCAGTGACATCACGCTGCGTTCTTCCGATTATGTCAATATCGTCGGCATATGCGAGTAATTGGACGGACTTTTGAAAGATTGTGCCTCTGGTGTTGGCGCGTGAGTTTTGCACAACTCTTTCAAGGACGATGTTAAAGAAGTCGCATGACAGCGCGTCGCCTTGTCTATATCCTTTTTTGGCATCAAAGGTCTCGGTGAGGTCTTGACCGACCTTGATGGAGCAGCGTGCATTCTCCATCGTCATCCTGCACAGACGGACGAGTTTGGCAGGGATGCCAAAACTAGACATGGCTCTGTATAGCTCGTCTCTATAGATGCTGTCATACGCGGCCTTAAAATCGATGAAGAGGTGGTGGGTATCGATTTGAAGTTCCTGGGTTTTTTCCAAGATCTGCCGCAGTGTGAATATTTGGTCGATGGTGGACTTTCCTGGCCTGAAACCACACTGATATGGACCGATCAGGTTGTTGACGAACGGCTTGAGGCGTCCACACAACACGGAAGATAAGATCTTGTAAGCGATGTTAAGAAGACTGATGCCTCTGTAGTTGGCGCAGTTCAGAGGGTCTCCTTTCTTGAGGATCGGGCAAACAATGCTGAGGTTCCATTCATCGGGCATACTTTCTTCCGACCATATTTTACAGATGAGTTGGTGCATGCTCCTTACCAAGTCATCGCCTGCTGCTTTGAACAGCTCGGCAGTTAGGCCGTCAGCCCCAGCAGCTTTGTTGGACTTAAGCTTCGAAATGGCTTTCTTCACCTCGTCCAGGTCGGGTGGACGGAATTGTTGGTCTTCGTCGTCCAGGTTATATGGTTCATTCTGCCTGACAGCGGGATTTGATTCTTCGTCGCCGTTAAACAGTCTGCAGAAGTAGTTCTTCCATATCCTCAGCATCGACTGCGATTCTACTACGATGTTCCCTTGTTCATCCCTGCAGGCCTCGGTTCGGGCTCTGTAACCTTGACAGGTTCTTTTTACCCTTTGGTAAAACTTCCGAACCTTATTCCTGCTATAACATCCCTCTATCTCCTCGATCGCGCGCTTCTCATGCTCTTTCTTTTTCCTTCTGAAAAGCTTGTGTTCGTCTCTTCTCTTCTGCCCGTAGAGTTCGCGGGCAGCTCTGGTCTTTCTATGCAGCGCCGCTTTGTAAGCCTCTTGTTTCGCTGCATGTGCTTGCCGGCACTCGTCGTCAAACCAGGGATTTCGTTGTGGTGGCCGTGTAAAACCCAGCACATCAGAGGCGGCATCTCTGATCGCTTTTTGGCAATGTTGCCACTGGTCTTCAATACTTGATGCTGGCGGCATAGGACCTCTTGAGAGATTGAGAGAGACTCGATCGGAAAAGGATTTGGTGATCTCTTGCGATTGCAGCCTTCCGACGTCAAATTTCCTCACAGTATTCCCTTGTCTTGGCGGTGTTCGGGATATCCGCAGTCGTACCTTGGCTACAACAAGGTAGTGGTCCGAGTCAATGTTGGCCCCTCGGAATGTTCGGACATCCATGATACTGGAGGAGTGCCTTGCGTCGATCGCAATGTGGGCAATCTGGTTGACGGTTGATTGATCAGGAGATTTCCATGTTCCTTTGTGGATATCGAGATGTGGGAACCGCGTACTTGCTACGACAACGTTCCGCCCCGCAGCAAAGTCGACCAGCCTAAATCCGTTATCGGAGGTGGTGTCGTGTAGGCTGTGCTTTCCGACAGTACTACCAAAGATGCCCTCTCTTCCTAGCTTTGCGTTAAAATCGCCCAGGACAATCTTAATGTCATAGCTAGGGCACTGCTCGTATGTCTTGTCCAAGAGCTCGTAGAACCTGTCTTTGGTGTCGTCGTCTTTCTCCTCTGTGGGGGCATGCGCGCATATCAGACTAATGTTGGCGAATTTAGCCTTGATGCGGATTGTCGTGAGGCGTTCGCTAACATCCCTGAAGCTTAAGACTTCTTGCCTAAGTCTGGCTCCAACGACAAATCCACATCCAAATAAGCGCTGCTTTTGTTGTCGGTAGCAATCGCCGTAGTATACATCGCAGTTTTCCATCCTCTTTTTGCCCATCCCACCGCACTTCTTGGATTGCGGTTATATCTGCTTTGCAGCAGTTGGCCCTCAACCACTTGTTCATATTATGAATTGCACAACGTCGAATGCAATGTGGGTGAAATTGGAATCCATTTACGAACAAAAGACATATTCATTTTCTGCAACAGAAATTTTACAGCTTTGTCAAGGATCCATCAGACGACATAGCCACTCATATTTCCAAATTGGAATCTCTTGTCTATCAGCTGAAACAATGCGGTGAGTCCATTACGGATAACATGGTTGTGACGAAAATTTTGATGACATTGCCAGCGGACTACAACCATTTTTTTACCGCTTGGGAGTGCACAACAGTTAGCGAAAAAACATTAGAAAAGCTAACTGCACGCCTGGTGATGGAAGAGTCCCGATTGGCTGTACAAGTGCGCTAATTGCACGTAGGAGCTTGAGATTTCAGAAATCGAATATGAATACGAATCACAATAAAGGCAAGTTGGGGAAGTGTTTTTTGTGTAAGAAACCTGGTCACTGGAAGAAGAATTGCCCGCTGAGAGCTGCAAATATATCACAAACAGAAACTATGCATGATGCATTCACAGGGATGCTGATTGAGAAGAGTGGTTTCTGGACTCAGGTGCCAGTGACCACATGACCTTCAGACGTGATTGGATTGTTGGGTACAAGGCATTCAATTATCCACAATATGTTCGCATTGGTAATGGAAAGACTATTAGAGTGCAATTGGCTTTGGAAATATTTACATCAAAGCCTATAATAATCAGCGATGAATTCCAAAGCTTCTTACAAATGTTTTGTTTGTTCCGGACATTCACATTAATTTATTTTCGTCGAATAAGGCGCTTGACAAGAACCTTCGCCTGGTATCAGACAGTAACAAATGTGAGCTGCTGCAAGATCGGTTTACTGTGGCACTTCGTGAGGGTTCCTTGTTTAAGATGCTGTTCAGAGTTGAGGAACCGAGATCAGACTTTGGCATGAACGTTTAGGCCACCAAAATGTGAACTACGTTCCGAGTTTTCTTAAGGAAAACAACATAAAATATGATGATGAAGAAAAATTCTTTTGTGGTGCATGTACCCTTGGGAAATCTCATCGTTTGCCCTTTAAAAGGAGTGACAGTAAAGCCAAGTGCGTCGGTAAGATTGTGCATGCAGATCTTTGCGGCCCAATGCAAAATGCTGCGGTGGTTGGCTCATTTTATTTTTTTATTTTTAAGAATGATTTTTCCAAATATAGGACGGTCTACTTTCTGAAACAAAATGATGAGGTTTTCGAGTTCTTCAAATCATTTCTAAACAAAATTAAAATGGAAACTGGCTCATCGCTTCAGACAATTCGCACCGATAATGGCACGGAGTTTGTCAATATTGAACTAAAATCATTTATTTCCGATAAATGTGTACGACATCAAACTTCCTTTCCATATTCCCCTCAACAAAACGGCAGAACCGTTGTAGAAGCTGCCAGAACAATGATCCATGCGAATGGCTTGTCGCTTAAGCTATGGGCAGAGGCAATTAATACGGATGTATATGTTATAAACCTCACAGCGCCCACAGATTAAGCCGGCAAGCATCCAGCCCAACTATGGTTTAGGGATCTACCACGAAAATTTAACTTCTTTCAGATGCAGGTGTTTGGAGCTGAGTGCTACGTGCATGTTTCCTCACAGAAACGGCGAAAAATGGGATGCAAAATCACGGCCAGGAATCTTTGTGGGATATTCCGAAAATACAAAGGGATATCGTATATATTTTTCAGAAACTAATAAGGTTGAAATAAGCCGGGATATTATTTTCAAGAAAACTTTAATTCCAGGTGAAAGCGGAGAAGTTGCGGTGACGCTTGACAACATACATACTGACTTTTCATACATACTGATACGGTTGACCGCCTCGATGCGATGTACTCTGTGTTACATACTCTGATTCCTGGAGCTGGTAACCCGGTTCTTAATCGTGGTATCACAATGGGCCAATCTGAGCTAAGTATGTCCCTGTTTGAGCGGGGGCAGCCACCTAACCTAACACGATAAATAAAAAAAAAATAAAAAAAACAAATTGTAAAACAATTCGTGCAACGCAAGGTAACATAACAGCCATCAATCCAAGGTTATCAGGATGAAGGCATCTCTACTTTGCTTTGGTTGATTGCTATGAACAAAATACTGGAGAGGATTTTTCGAAAATGGGTTTAACGAAGTCATGCTGGTATCATGAATATCTGCATTCTTGATAAGCTTGCATAGAGTTACTTGAGTTATTCCCGAAAACCTTTGCGATTCAGAACGGTTCTTATTGCCTGAGTTTATGGAGAAACTTAAAGTGCGTAGCTTCCTGAATCTGCCGAGCGTCCTGTCCAAGAAGTTGGGTGACTCTCTTTTTTGACAGCAAATACTTTGTTTGGCCTCGTTGACCCTCAAAACATTTTTGGCTCCTTCCATCTCAATACTCAAGAATGCCCTACACTAATCACGTTGCATTCCGAACATAGTGCAACTCTTTATACACTGAATTGCACTTTACACACTGAATCAAGATCTACATAAGGAAACTGCCAACTTCAAATCAAAACTCCTCCAATCTGACGCAGATACCATTGTGAGTCCAATAACCATACGTCAATTCTTAAGTATGATACACTTTTAACCACCGATCCTCCTTGCTACGGTTATCTCTTCTGTAAGTCGTAGGAACCCAACTGCAATGACATCTTTTTTTTTGGCAATAAAAACTCATCTGCTCAGCACAAAAAAGAACATCACCTACAACAGTCATTTCGCAAAAAAAAAGGACTCCGTACCATTACAAACAACCACTTATGGAAATATGCCTCAAATTAAAGGATACACCACATTCAACATATATTTGTCCCACACCCTTCGACTGCCATTCATCTCAAATGTTCCGCACAAACATTTGCCTTTCTGTGACCATAAAACCAAACGCAAATAGAAAGGACTAACATCCTCTCTAACATCAGGGCTAGCAGTCGCACCCGACCGCCCACCCACCCACAAGTCGAACACAATCTCAACATTCGCATAAATTGCATAAAAATTGCCGCCGTTACTCTTCATAAAAATTAAATTTGTATTTTGCAGAAGCCAGATCGAGAGCGGTCGGGTGTGCAGAGTGCGCAGGGAGGACGAGCATAAAAAAAAAAAGGAGCAGCAGCATTCAGCCGTCGTGAAAAGGACGATTTGTGTGTACTCACACACAACCGTAGAAAGAAAGCACCGCAAACAAGGATAATAAAAGTCATACTTTCCCATTATTTACATTTGCTCATTTACCATTGCTTCGGAGAGGCAGTAGCAAACTGATGGGAACACAAGCGCCAAGCGGGCTGATGCTTCACTCTGCCGGTGGTGTACCCTTTTGCGGAATCCCTTATCCTTTCGTCTTTCTTTTTATTTCGTTGTCCTGAAACGTTGTCCTCCGGTGGCCCCCCGTACACCGCCGCCATCGTCGTCTTCTTGAACACACATTAATTTGTGAAAATTCATTTTATTTGCTCATCTCCGATTCACATTCTGGCTTAATTACATTTGAATAGCATAGCAGAGAGGAGCCCAGGACAACGGCAGACGACAACGACGTCAAAAGATGACGACTGACTTTGTGGGGCACGTACGGAAATCCCTTAAAACGGATTTTTAAGAACGATGACAAATTCGACACATGTTACCCGGAGAATCGTAATACGTATGCGAGACGTAATCTTCTTTTCCCAACAATTGAGGTGGGAGAGCTGGGAAATCTGCTTATGGCCCACACGGGGGAAAATATCCTTATTATTAATTCGGAATGAATTTTTAATTGACAGTGGGGATCCGCAAGGACAGGTTGCCTTAAAGAAATTAAATTCTTGTAATTTCTTTGAAAATGTGATTAAGGATAACTGGCGGGAGGAAGAGGGATTGGCTGGGATTATGATAAATCCAATGAGAGTTGGCTGGCAATAGATGTGGGAATCTCAAGACAGAGAATGAACATCTGATTGGTAGAGGGGGTTGAGTTCAGTTTGGATAGGTAAGAGTGGCTGCAGAAACACTAAACCTATCATCACTAAATCTAGGGACTTGCAGTCCTAAAATGGAGTCAAAACCTTAAAGTTTCTGGTTAGGTACGTTGATGTGTGTGTTGTGACCTTCGTTATTGGCCTACGCAGACAATTATTGGATGAATATGCTAAAAAAAAAATGCAGTTGAGCTCCACCTAGATTGGAATATGAACCTCAGGTTCCTAGATGCGCCAAACTCTGATGTTAACTAGAACAGACAATTCGTCAAGAGATAAACGATTCGACTTTCACCTTCTCCTTGGGGTATCCGCATTCTTATCTTGACTGCAACAAGGTAATGATCTGAGTCGATGTTGCCAACTGAAGAAGTTTGGACATTTAGAACACGGGAGATCGGCACATCCTCTTATGACTGTTGAAGTAAGAGAACCATGTGCTTGCAACACGAAGGTTCCATCCTGTAGCTATAAATGTTTCCAGATGAGGTATCGCGTAGGCTGTGCTTACAAGTTGTCCTAGTAAAGATGTCCCGCTTTCCGTTAAAATCGCCAAACACGTCATATTAAGGACATTACGCATGTGTTCTGTCGATTATCTCATACAAACATGTTATCGTGGCGTCGTCCTTGTTCTCTGCAAAGGTAAGAGCACATGTCAGACTGATGTTTTAGGACTAAGCCTCGATGCAATTTATCCAAAGACGTTCGCTCATATGAACGATTCAACCAGAACGACGAAGTGGTCAATGAGGGCAAGATCAAGTATATGTTGTCAACAAGAAAGGACACTCAACACCGACGTCTAAGACGGAACGTCACTGCTGACAGATATGACTTTGAGGTGACACCCGAGCCGGGATCCAACGAAGAATAACTCATCCCAATAGCTGGTTCTTTGGGATGAGAAGGCAATCGAGTGGCAAAGCCCTCTGTCGAACGACTAAAGTGAGCCCTTATAAGACCTTAATCGTCGCAGTCCTGCTCAACGGCGAAGAGGTATGGACTCTGTCAAAAGCAGATGAGCTTGCTCTCCGTTGTTTTGAGAAGAAAATTCTTCGGGTGATTTTCGGTCCCGTCTGCATAGACGATGAGTGGAGGAGGAGATACAAAGACGAACTGTACGGGCTGTACTCGACGTAGCAAGAAGAGTGAAGCTCCAACGATAGATACCAATGATCCGGCCTGAAAAATCTTCGAATCCACCCCAAGGCACGATGCAGTAGAGGAAGTGGCACATGCACGTGTAAGAGGACCTTAAGCAACATAGCGTTCTAAACTGAGGCAGCTGACCAAAGAACGATCTGGCTGGAGACGCTTGTTAGTTGAGGCCCAAGTCCACTCCGTACTGTGGCGCTACTTGAAGTAAGTTCACTCACATGTCGAAAACTTGTGGAGGTGAGAGTAAGAGTTGTAAACATTTGGGTCCTCTTAAATGCACTTTTCTGCTCAAAAACCTTTGAAAAAAAAAGGTTTTGTGCACAGTGCACAGTGACGTGGTTAGATCCTAAGTTGAAGATGCTATTTGTTAAAAAGCGTTAGAACTAAAAAGTGAAAAAGAACCACTTTTCAGGAAGGTGCTTCAAAATGTATTGGATTGGATTCGAAAAAAGGCCTGCGAGCATTTAGATTTTTTTTCTGAGTCAATCTTTCAAACTCTGCGGAAAAGCTCTATGTGTTATTCAGTCATGGCTCTAGAGTCCAACAACAATGCATCCGTTTTCCAAAAGTCTTTAAACTTCATACTTTCTGATCCCATCTTATCTCATCTAATCAAATATTTTCCTTTGTCTCCTTTGCAGATTCCATCGAGAGCGCTCAACTCAATGCTGAAGCTCTACGGGGTTGACTTTGATTCCAATGAAATCACACGAATCGACGATTACAGCTTTTATGGGCTGCGACTGTCCAAGTTGAATATGAAAGGTAACCGTCTAGATACGATACCAGAAAACGCCTTCGCTAGTCTCGAGGAATCTATGCAAGAAATCGATTTATCCGAAAACCGCCTGCGAACATTTCCCATGCTAGCACTTCGACGTTTGGAATTCCTGCGAACACTTCGCTTGTCCTATAATCAAATTGCATCCTTTCCAGTTGCGATAACGCTGCCAAATGGCACAACCACCACACCCCAAATGAAACTGCGTTCGCTGGTGTTTCTCGACTTGAGTTCGAATCAATTCACTGAAATTACCGAGGACTGCTTTCGTGGATTTGCACAGTTGAAAACGCTCTCACTGTATTCCAATCAAATTGAATTGCTGCATCGGGACGCCTTTGAATCGCTGAAGGAACTGACGAGCCTCGATATGTCCCACAACCGCATTATAGCGCTAGATGCGAAAATATTCGAAAGGAACAAGCGGTTGCAGACGGTCGACTTGAGTCATAACCATATCCATGCTATTAGTGGGGTTTTCGCTGATCTGCCGCAGTTGAGGGAGGTCTTTCTGTCGGAGAATAATATTTTGGAACTGCCCTGTGACGCCTTTACGAATTCGACGAACATCAAAGTGGTCTACTTGGAATCCAATGCGATTGGGCACATTGATCCGAATGTTTTCAGTACGTTGGTCAACTTGGAGCAGTTGTATTTGCGGTCGAACTTCATTCCACTGGTACCGGTCACGATGTTGGATAAGACATTGAACCTCGCCTCACTATCCCTCGATGATAATGAGATTCAAGATCTAGAAATTGGAATGTTTCGAAAGTTGGAGCATTTGCGGGAGATCCGGCTTCACAACAATCGGATAAGACGGATCCGTAAGGGAGTGTTCCATCCACTGCCAAAGCTGTTGGAGCTTCATGTGCAAAAGAACTCTATCGAGGACATTGAACCGGGTGCTCTAGCTACCTTGACGCAGCTGCAACATGTGAATCTACAAGACAATCAACTGGCGGTTCTGGAGGACATATTTCCCAATGAAACATCGGGATCGGCTCTGCTCTCCATTCAACTGAACACCAACTTTTTGAATAAAATTCATCCGAAGACCTTCCGGAGACAGGATCACATCCAGATCATGTGGTTGAGCGAGAATCATCTGGTGAGGATTGACAAGACGCTGTTTGGGGACTTGAAGAGGCTAGAACGGGCCTATCTGTCGAGTAATCTAATTCGGGACATCGAAAGGGACTCGTTTACAACGGTGAAACATTTGAAGTTTCTCGATTTGAGTGGAAATAGGTTAAAGTCGGTCAGAAAGGAGTACTTCTCAGCATTGGCTGAGTTGGAAGAGTTGAATTTGTCGGAAAACATTGTAGAAGCCATCGAAAGCAACTCCTTTGGGGCAATGAAAAAGCTCAAGATGCTCGACTTGTCCAACAATCCCATAGTTCAGATAACCCGCGACATATTTCTAGATGACATGCCACTCACACACTTGAATCTGAGGAACACTACTTTGCGGAAAATCGAGGCAAACACCTTCCGCTCGTTGGCCAACATCAATGAGATCAACTTCGAGGACAATTTTCTAAGCCCGGTAGATATACAAAAGCTCGATGTGCCGAGTTTGCGAAGCCTACGTCTGTCGCGGAATAATTTTAGTCACATTGGCGCTGGAGGATTCATTGCTGGAATGTTCGATAAGCTGAGGTCATTGCAGCACTTGACCCTGGCAAACTGCAGCCTGGAAGACATTCCCGATCAGTTGTTTGCCAAGAACACTAACTTGGTTAAGCTAGACCTATCGGACAACCAGCTGCAGGCTATGAATCGGAACATCTTTCAAGGGCTCAATGTCTTCAAGGAGTTGAAGCTGTGCAGAAACAACATCTCGGAGTTTCCTCACATTGCTTTGTTCAACTTATCCACTTTGGAGACCTTGCAATTGGCTGGGAACCAACTCACTTCCATTGACTTTTTCAAACTCAGCGGCACTCTCAACTTGAGACACCTTGACCTGAAGGACAACAAAATTACATCGCTGACCGGCTTCAATGCGGTGAATCTGACTCAGCTGGATCAGGTTGATCTTAGCGGAAACTATTTGCTGTCGCTACCGGCCAACTTCCTACAGCACTCGGTGAATCTTCAAAGAGTCGACCTGTCTAGCAATAGATTTTTACAGATTCCCAGCGCCGCTCTATCCGATGCGTCTCTACCACGATTGTCTTGGCTCAATCTTACAGGAAATCCAATAAATAAGATCTACACAGTCAAGGAAGAGCGGTATCCATATCTTAAGGAACTCTACATCTGTCAGACAAACTTGAGCATTCTCACCAGTAAAGACTTTGAGGCCTTCCAAGCTCTGCAGCATCTCCACTTGATTGGCAATCGGATCATGCGAATCTCCCCAGGCGCCTTTAAGTCTCTGGGAAACCTACTCACCTTGGACCTGAGTATCAATGAACTAGAACTTCTGCCAAAGGAACGCCTTCAAGGCTTGAAGTTACTTAGAGTTTTAAACATATCCCACAACAGCCTGCGGGACTTGGAGGAATTCAGTGCGGACCTGTCGCAACTGCAGATCTGTGATTTATCATTCAACCAACTGGACCGCATCTCGAAGAAGACCTTTCGTCATTTGAAAGGCCTCACCGAGCTCTATCTTATGGGCAATCGGATGACAGTTCTCTCTACCGATGCCTTCCGCTACCTAAGGAAACTTCAAATCCTCGACTTGCGGAGGAATTATTTCGAAGTTGTTCCACTGGA
Organism: Matsumyia berberina; assembly: GCA_917880715.2. NCBI lineage: Eukaryota > Metazoa > Arthropoda > Insecta > Diptera > Syrphidae > Matsumyia > Matsumyia berberina. Next base: position 129,088,014 of record OU862871.1, on the reverse strand, counting down.
CGCCCTCAAGCCGCTGGAAACCAACGTGCGGACACTCCGACTGGAAGGTAAGTCAGCCTCATGACAAATCGGGCACCGGTCCGTAATGAAATAATTTTGTTATTTTGTACTTCTCGACGCAGATAATCCCCTGCATTGCAGCTGTGATGCACAGCAGTTGTGGGAATGGCTGCGAGACCATCGCCGCTGGAGTGCCGACGATAGCGTCAATTATCTAAGGTGCGAACATCCGGCCGAATTGCGCGGAAGGATATTTACGAAAATGGAACCGCAGCAATTCTGTGACGCCCCATTAATACCGAAAATCGCCATCCAGGACATACAGCCCTACTCGGTGGTGGTGTCCTGGCAGAGTCGCGAACATTTCGGTTTAAATGGCTACGAGATCGTCTACCACGCCATGGATGGTCCTGACGAGGTGAGCGCTGACTGTTGTTATATGTTTCCTTTTTCGACTTTTTAAGACTTATACGCTATTAATGAAAATTACACACAGGTGCGGGGCGGTGGAACAGAGACCCCCACGTGAGTGAGGGTAAAATTATAAAATGTTCACAAAACAAGGACGAAACCGTCACACCGTGAAATCCTTGTGCAGTTACTGCTACCTCTTCTGCAATGCAGAGCTCAGTTATTTAAGTGAAATGAGTTTGCATTAACGCATGTGTGTGCCTGTGTTTGTGTGTGCGAGGAGAAAAAGGAAATTACAATTTCACTGTTTGGGGGAAGTGTGCAAGTGGGCGTATGACCCCATTTGTCGGATTGGAGCTTGTTGTTTCTTTTTTTTTTTTTTGGATGTGTGGACGTGGAGAATTCGCTGCAATTACTGTTGATTATATTTTGCTGAATATCCTGGAAATTCTTACTTCTGATGGCACTTCAGTTAATGATTCTTTGAAAGTTTACGATGGAAACGGTTATTGCTTTATAATCCGTTAGAGAAAGAGCGAGCGTTCAAGAAATCCCAGATTCGTGGAAAAATATTTTACAAAACTCAGTACATATAGGAGAATTTCCTAAATATTTGAGTACGTAACACTTAAAAGGGCTTTATGTCCTTAAGTCGATTGCACACTCACTGTGTATGCTTTTCACCTTCGAGTGGATTTGTAGATTTTTGTAAAACCATGGCTTATGGGTGCAGAAGTTTTAATTGCGAAATATTCGGATGGCACTTGTGCCAAAAATGCGCGTTTTTCTAAGTTAAGTGCTTGTACGGATTCTTAACCCAAGAAACTAGAGGCTTTGCCAATCACAAGCCTGGCTTAGTGTTAAAAAAAATTTTGTTAGGTACTTCCAAGAACATTTGATGTTGGTACATAGATTTCGAAAACTGATCCACCTGCTTAGGTGGTGGTATGATTCGGTGTAAAATTTTGGCTCATGAAGTCTATTTAGACGGTACGATTCTTAGATAGTTGCAGTCAGTCTTACATTGCATAAGCCGAATTGGTTAAGACCAGTCTCCACTAGCGTACATCCTTGGAGACAAAGTCGTCCTGTTCTGCGTAGTACCTCAGAGGTCCAAACGAAATTTTCTCGGACTGGATTCGGTTAGTATGACCCAGCCATTTTTATAAGGCCAATGCCGCTAAAGTGTTAGTGTTAGTCAAAGAACCATCAACCCAAATTGACTTTTTTAGTCCAAAAATCGCCGATTATGGTTTCAAGCGCCTCAGAATAATATTAGGTAAAATTCTATATGCGATGTCAAGAAGACCTTACTTACTTACTTAAGGTGGCGCTACAGTTCGGGGTGGACCTGGGTCTCAACCAAGAAGCGTCTCCAGCCAGCTCGATCTTTATCCAGCTGCCTCCAGTTTCACACGCTAACTTGGTTCCACTTTCACTTGCGTGCCCCAATTTAGTCGCGCCCTTCCCCTACTGCGCCGTTTTTCGGGTGTGGATTCGAATATTTTCCGGGCCGGATGATTGTTGTCAGTCGTTGGTCTCCTCCATCACTCATCGTTTATGCAGACGGGACCGAAAACCGCTCGAAGAATTTTTCCCTCGAAACAGAGAAGGGTAACCTCATCTGCTTTTGACAAAGTCCATGCCTCTGCGCCGTAGATCAGGACTGGGACGATTAAGGTCGTATACAGGGTCATCTTACTTGTTCGAGAGAGGGCTTCACTACTCAATTGCCTTCTTAGCCCAAAGAAACAGCGATTGGCAAGAGTTATTCTTCATTTAATCTCAGCGCTGGTGTCATCGTCTGAATTTATAGCGGAGCCTAGGTAGACAAAGTCCTTAACTACCTCAAAGTTATAACGTTCTGTTCGAGACGTCGATGTTGAGTGTCCTTTCTTATTGACAGCATATACTTCGTCTTGCCCTCGTTGACCACTAAACCCATCTTTGCCGTTCCGCCTCAATATCCACGAACGCGCCTGTGACATCACGCTGCGTTCTTCCGATTATGTCAATATCTTCGGCGTATACGAGTAATTGGACGGACTTTTGAAAGATTGTGTCTCTGGTGTGGTCGCGTGAGTTTTGCACTATTCTTTCAAGAACGATGTTGAACAAGTTGCATGACAGCCAGTCGCCTTACCTAAATCCTTTTTTGACATCAAAGGTCTCAGTGAGGTCTTTACCGACCTGGAGCAGCGTGCATTCTCCATCGTCATCTTGCACAATCGGATGAGTTTGGCATGAATGCCAAGATTAGACATTGTGCTGTGTAGCTCGTCTGCATATATGTTTTCACGCGGCCTTAAAATCGATGAAAAGGTGGTGGGTATCGATTTGAAGTGCCTGGATTTTCTCCAAAATCCGCCGCAGTGCGTATATTTGATCGATAATAAACTTTCTGAGCTTGAAGCCAGGTCAAGAAGACCTACGAGTATGGTTCTGTTATTGTCGTAGGTGAGGCGATCCGTTTTCTTATGAACTGATCAAATGATCATTAGGCAAACTTCCGTCGCTCAGAGGAGTTGATGCATGCACCCTACCAAGTCATCTCCTGCCGCCTTGAACACCCCGGCTCCTAAGTCATCTGGGCCTGTGGCCTTGTATAATTTGAGCCGGTTCTGTTTTTATCCTTTAGGTTAAGACCATGAGACTGCATGACAGGGTGATTTTGGCTTTTATCGTCGTTAAACAGTCAGGTGATGTGTTCAGCACCAAATTCTGCTGTTTTTGTACCTGCAGGCTCCTTTGTGTAGTGAAATCTTGGGTTGTTCTCTTTCACCTTTTGTAAAACGTCTTGTTTTCGCCGTAATTTCTCCGCATCCCTCGAACTCAGGTTTCTCGTGCACTTTTTCCTTTCATGGGCTGTCCAGGGGCTCACCACCTTTTGTTTTGCAGAGTGGGTGCCATTTTTTCTGCTTTAGCATCAAATCAGCGGTTTCTTGCAGTTAAAAGGATGAGAATGCTGATGTTATAAAATTGAGCTCTGATGTGGATCGCCTTCAGTTTTTGCCTAAGTCCATCTGCGACAGCAAAACCTCACCCAGACAGCCGCTGTTTTTTCTTTTGATAGCAGTCACCATAAAATAAGTTCCGCACAGCCATTTCACCCCTTTTGCACTTCCAACGGACCATTCACATCCCCTTTGGAGCATTCGAGGATCGTTTGCTGCATGCGGTCTGCAAATCTTTATGGATTCCACGGCATGTGCAGCGATCGTTACTAGATAATTTCACTACCTGACGCACGACGCATCTTAAACTGGCTCTGCGTGTGTGCTCCTTGGCAGTTTTTTTTACTTCCTGGAAAAATAGTTCAGGTAACCTGAGTATGCTGCAGAGGGTTCTCTTTCTCCTTGTTTACCCATCTACCTTACCAAACCTTAAGTTGTCCTGAGAGCTGGTTGGCAAATTTGCCGTCACTTCGTTGCTGAATTTTTTTTGGAGCCTGTTTAAGTTTTCCAAGACACTACATATACGTTATACAAACATCTGCTTCTAACTAAGAAATAATCAAATAAATTTCTCTCTTTTCTTCCAGGTCCGTGCAAAGCGTTTAAATGGCTCAGCAAATTCGGCAAAACTCATAAAACTAGCATCGAGCACTCGCTACCACATTTGCGTAATTGGAGCCGGAAATTGGTTAACAGAAAATATCGTTCTCGCCATTACCCGTTTGCATTTCAACGAATCAATGCTACCCTATCGGGACGATTCAATGCGTGATGAGAGCAACACAATTCTTACCGACGGCCTCCAGGAGGTCCTTAAAAACTCACACATCTCAACGTGCACAGATGTCCAAACGCTGGACTCAACGCCAAGCCTAATTACCGACGAAAATGGCCTCTCCAGCAATGGAATTATCCATTCAATCCTTACCAGACGTTTAGGTCTCATTGTCGGCTGTTGTCTTGGCATTATCGTTTTCATTGTCATGATATCGGTGCTGAGCTATATCAAACTGAAAAAGCAGCGATTGGAGGGCTCCAAGAGACAACAGCCATTGCCACCCGAGTACATCTCGTATAGGCATTTCTCAATTCCCAATGAGGAACTGAATCGAAATGTGATATCGAGTGTACCGGGTGGCATAAGTGCTCACATAAGCGGTACCAGCCTGAGTACGACAACGGCTACAACACCGATTACCGCAACAGGTATGATAGTACCACCGCCGATTCTAAACGGTGGCGATCTGAGCAATCATCACAATCACAATCATTCGGGTTATGCGGCGGGGGTAGTGCTGGGAGCGAATAACCTCAGCGCTTGTTAGTGAAGAGGGAGCGCTATCATTTTGTATCATGGGCTTAGTTTTTTGTCTAAAGGACTTTTATTTACGTTACCTTGCAGGATGGTTACATTGTTTTTGTGTTTTTTTGAAAAGTTTAGATAGGAATGGTGTATGCAATTTATTATTATGAAAACAATTTACAAAAGCTAAAGTGTTATGTTTTACGAACTGTTATCCTTGAGACCCTATAATTACGTTAACCAAAGATTTGCGCAAAATGTGTTTTTAAAGAAAAAGGATTTTTATGATTGTTAATGGATTTAAATTTTTAACTGTGCCTTTGTCTGATTTTTTTCTTTTTTTTTTTGTGAGTTAAAAATTATATGTGGAGGGGACTTTGGATTGGATTGAGTTTTAGAGAATAGAGTTTGTAAGATGGATCTCGGAAAGCTTCTTATAAGTAGTTATTTGATGGAAATAATAAGTTATATCCATTAGCAAGTGAAGTACCACACGGATCTATCTACCCTTGAACCTTGACTTTTTCCACTTTCTGTAAATGGACAGCGTAGAGTGTTGGAACACCGTTTGTCGTACTCATAAAATCAGGAGGTTAACCCCAAAGGCTATGTGCTGTAATCACAATTGGTGCAGTGGATCTAGAGAATGCAGAAGGAACTTTTTCTGTACAAAGTAGGTTCAAAGAAGCAAACTATTTTCTACTTTCACCAGGTTGCTGGGTGCGTATATGAAACATGAACATTAAGGGAGACACTGACAATATACTTTGCCTTTGACTCGCTTTCTGGCATACATTTCTGTTCAAAGGACTTTAAAATGAAAGGATTATTGAATAAATGCTTGCTTAAGTTGTCGCTGGCGCAGGTGGGTTGCCTTTTTCTGTTTTATCGACCACAGGCTTTTTTCCATGGATCCATCTTAGCAGCGACGATCTTCAGTGTAATTTCACGCCTTGCTCCTGCGGCGAACGCTTTAGTTTTTTCTCTTGCTTGGCAGCATACACTACATAGATTTCGTTGGTCCGGTTTTGCGTTTCCACTATTTGTTTCCCGCTGTCAGTATTGTCAAGGCGTCTTGGTTATAGTTTTTTCGATCCACTCAAGTTTGTCTTCTCTCTATGGGAGAGGAAAGTGACTTTTTCTTGAGTATTCGCTTCTTTAAGTTTTTCGACAAAGTTTGATGCCACGTTCTATCGAAGGCTTCTGACATATTTACAGTAACTGCTCTGCTTCATTGGTTCCATTTTCCGGACAGACAGGTCATAAAGACCACACTGGAACGTCTAAATGATTTTTATAGTCTTTGGGCAGGTGTTTTAAAACTACCGTGCAAACTAGGGCATTGGCTTACCAAGAACACATTGAAATACTACTGTGGAATAGGAACGAAGTCTGGACAGGTTAGTACAATGCATTCGAAGCTGAAAATTATTTGCTAAACTCTATTCACGAAGTCCAACCGCGTGTCTAAATTTTCCCTAAAATAACTTTCAAAATATTACAAGTAAACAAACAGGTGCAAGTAAGACAATGCCCACATATTTATCAAATCTACCTTTTTTCATTTTATTAATAAATCTACATATATTCAATCCTTTTTATTGCAAGAAAGAAATGTTAAACTCGAGCAGAAAAATCCAAACAAAATAAATCAAACAACACAAACATACAGCATCAAAGAAAGAGAACAAAAAAATTCTTAAAATTTCCTTAAAACAACTAGAAGTTCTTATAAATACATATTAGTATAAATAAAATTTGTAAATTCAAGGTAACTTTCAGCAAAAAAAAAAAAAAATCAATATTATGTATAATGTAAGAAACTTGAAACCAAACTTTGCAATCAAAATCAAAAGGACATAGTAAACAAAAGAAAATAGAAACATCTTTTTTTTCGTAGTTATATTGCGGTTAGTGAATCTGGAAGAATAATAATTAAGAATTTTGTTAGTGAAGAGTGAAGAAAATCAAATTAAAAATAAAATATTAACAAATTTAAAGTCAGTTTAAATCAGAAATTGAATTTAACTATAAAAATGTAATGTAAATAAATCTCGATAATAACTATAATCAAATTTCATTTAATTTTGTAGATAAATTTAAAATAAATAAATATTTTCAAATTCTTTTGTAAAACGAATTAAATTTAAAAATTTTAAAAAGAAAATAAGTGTCCAAGGCACTCAAGAATAATAAATTCCCTTTCCCCAATCCAAAGTAGAAAAAACTATTCCGAAATATAAAAAATAAAATTAAAATATTATTATTTTTGCAGAAATTCAAAAATTATAAACAAAATGTTAACAACAAATTAAACAGAAAATAAAAAAATAAATCGCACTCGAATAACTTGCTTTGAAAATATTGTTTAACACGAAAACAGCGAACTATATATACACAAATCTAACACCATAACAATAAATTCAAAAGAAATAAATTAAATTGTATTTAAAGACAAATATATGTATGGAAACGTAAGAAACTAATTGTAAAATTATGATAACATTGTAAAAGGTATTTTGTTTATTAAATGCGTATAGTGGAGAAACTTGAACTTGTATGATATTATGTTTAGTAAGGTAACAGAAGAAAATTTATACCAAAATAAAGAAAAAGATGAAAATGATAAGCAAAAAAAAAAAAAAATTTATTAATTTAGGTAAATGAATAAATTTAATACTATTACTATTAAAAGTAAAAAAGAAAACGAAATTAAATCAAAGTATGATCCAATGATGAATGAGATTAAAGTGTATAAAATAAAATTTTCATGAAAAGAAACAAAATACAAAACTGACTTTGTTTGCTATATGTATCTCTTTGTTTTTCATTGGAGACAGTGTCAACTTGAGAGGCTTGAGTAAACAGCGATGGAATTTTGGACAATATTCCTGTACATTTCAGTGATCCTATATCGCTAATATGGCGGACAATGTTGCCTTGTAAAACTTCAATCGTTGTTGGTTTTTCGGAATATATCAGCGACGTAATATATCCACATTACAAGAAATAATAATAAGATTAATTCGGATTCCCAGATACACTAGCACTTCAGAGGCTATAATCTTCAATTGGGTTGATAGGTGGATGTAAAAAGCTTTAATTGAGTGCGTAATGTATCAATAATACATCGAATTCCACGTTTGCTTGGTCGATTCTGTGCACCATTACAGACAGACAAAGCGCTTGGTAAGACTTTAGAATTGAATTCTGATTTTATAAATAATACTTTACAGATAGCAGCGGGTGGACAAGATTAGATCTTGAAAGAAGACTAAGGCATGTGCACTACCTTATTTCTGGTTCCACCCAAGATCTTGGTTAAAATGCGTTACACATGCATCACATGGATTACTAGATGACTTATTAGGGAGTGCTCCAGATTAGGGATTGGTCCTCTTCTCCATCTAGCCGTATCTTTTCGTTGACATTGTGGGAGTCAGACGTTTTGAAGTCCTTCGCTCCTTGAGTCTAAAAATCAATCTTAATCCGGGTACAATAGCTAAAAGTTATTAACGTATGACAAGTTATTATTCGGGGTATAGTGGGTAGAAAATTCGAAAAGAGACAGCTTGAGACAGATCTTTTCTATTCAAAGACACTGGAATATGTCCGCAGAGGTTGTGGGTATCCTGGTGTCAAAGTAGATTGTGTATCAGACGACTTAGGTGGATATTGCTGGATCTTCCTTCTTCTAAACAAATCTCCCTCGTCAGTTTTGTTCTGGATGTCATTGTCAATGATCCTATTTTCATGAGATAATTTTTCATAAGAAGTTCTACCCCTTGCAGGTGGAATGGTTATAGCTATGCGAGCTGTCAGCCAAAAACACCCTAAATACCTTTAATCTTAAATTGCAAGCAAACACCTTTGACAGTTCACGCTGAAATAATAAATTGTGGTCCCGCGAAAGAAATCGACGTCGATAAATGTCGGAAAGCGAGTTTTCATCGATGTAGGGAATGTATGTAATTCAACACTCCAGACGTGGAGGCACTCATATTCGTATGCGTACACGTTGCCTGTCCTCCGTCGCACACCCGACAGAGGTTGTGATTTTTCTTTTCCAGAAATGGAATGGAAAATTTTGAACACTTCCGGTGTGGGGGTCACAAGCCGATGTCAAGTTGTTTCACGATTCGAAGGTGTCGAAGCTGGGTGTCGCATGCTGTTTCCTTGATTTGATCGATGTCACCGTTGTGCAAAGGAGTTGACATTTTTTTCCTGAGGGTTCCTAGAAAACACGTGAATCACAAGTCATTCGACAGTCAACAGTAGGTTAAAAGTAAATATACACAGTGGGTTGGTTTGACACTTTTGATGGTTTACAAGTTGAATGTGCAACAATTTTTTGTTTATTTTCACTGGGTGCTTGGAGAAAACCATGGGAGATTGTCTGGCCACTTGTAACCCGGTAACCTTTCACATAATAACATTTTCTTCCCACTACTTCTACTTCACCTTGCGTTACTTTGAAGTTTTAAAATACCCCAAAGTCATTTGTAGTGAGATAAATCTGGTTATACTTTGCAAATTTGTTTGAAAATGAATTTTCCAAATCGAAGTTAATTCACCATGCCACCAAACCGACCATATTCACCCGGAAACCATCTTAATAATTCAAATTGTTAACAGCTCCTGTGGAACGCACCTCCTTTGCCCAATATTTCCAGGAAATGTAACCCACAAAAGGATGTCGAATCACAATCTCCCCTTTAAGGAGCAATTTCAAAGGAACGAAAGTCAGCCATTACAATAAAACGCCCTGATTTGCATTAGAATAACAGTGGCTAAGGCCGATAGTAGATTGCCCTACCTGGCTGGCATTCGTATTTACCCAGTCACCCTGGTTGTTTCATCCCGAAGATAGCAGATCTACAACGGTTCAGTCCGTTTGCCGGGGAATAAGAAATCACCATTTTCACTCCCAGCCATCCTTCCTTTGGATACTTCAGCCGCAGACCCTCAACCACCCACCAGGCAGCCCTTTGCATTGTAGCAGGATATAATTAAGAAATAGACCTGCAGAGGGAACCCCCATCCATTGGCACTTCCTCGTCGTCGACGAGTGTCTTATCTCTGCCACCTACCACGAATCCGGAGAGACAGCAGCAACAAGGAGTTTCATTAGAACGGGTAGGAGTCCTTCAGATGAAGAAGGCTCTGCCAACTTCTTTGCGCCTCTGGGTAGTGGATAATCACTTTGGTCGAAAGTGCCTGCAAAGGGGATGAGTTTAGCTCAGCTCCGGCGAATAAGGACGATGATGGGGCTTAACTTACCGACAGACCAGCAGTTTTGTTAAGTTTTTAGCCCAGCTACATCCCATGCCGGTGCCCTATTTAGGGGTGTCCCAGCAATGGTGATAGTTTAACAACCACTTACTTTAGTTTTGAATTATCCTGTTATGAGGGAGGGAAGGAATGTGGAAGGGGTGAAATTGAAGTTCGAAGATGTCTGGAAGAGATATTATGACGTCGTTATGGTTTTTTGTACTGTCACTTGTCGTCTTCCTATGAAAGTGAGGAAATGGAAAGGATACGTGATAGAAAATGTGATGGGGTTAAATCGGAAAGCGGAAGGCGCTCAAGGATCCTTTAATTGAAGTGATTTGATTTTGAAGGTTTCGAGCGTCATTTTGCTTTAGACAAATCCTCTGATTGATACGTCGAGGGTAATTGGCTGGAAAGCGTAAACTATGAGTGGAACAGGAGGTCCTTCTATTTCTGTGCTTAATGAGAGGTGACATGTGTAATAGGTACTTTCACCATCGTCTAGAATATAAAATAATGAAGCACTCTGTTGAAAAAAATTTACCCTCAGGACACTTTCATAATTTTGGTCAACAAAATGTCTGACAAACAGCAAAGACAAGGATCGGTAGGTCTTTTGTGGAGCCAGATCGTCAGTCGAATCACACCCCTTACCAATCAGCTGCCTATCTCCAAGATTGATCCTCCCTTCGCTAGGTCATCTGTCTTTCAATTTTCTTTGATGTCTGTGTGTCTTTGAACACAAGCCAGTGACAGTTCATTCTGGGCTGCACATGCATTCAATTTCTGAATGTACTTCATCGCCATGATAATTTCCCTTTCAAAGATGGGCTCATCAAAATTTTTAGTCTCGATATCTGCATTTGAACTACACCATGACCACCCAAGAGGTCGTCGAAAGGGCATCTTCTAGACGTTCAGGACGCCGTTCCTGCCATAAAATTTCGACATCTCTGCACACTTTGTCTTCTTATTCTTCGCTTGGACCGGCTTTAGCTTTTCTTTGCTTTGTCATTGTAAAGCCGTTTAACAATTTGGACTAACAAGCTATCCATGAAATGAAACGTCTGTCACCTTCTTAGTTTCAAATCTGGAGTCGAAAGTGCAGAAATGGCCAATGAAAACCTTTCTGTGAGCTCATTGACTGAAATGTCATTATGCCTTAGCGCAGATAAACTGGTTTTTGTCTCTGAGGTTCTCTCCTTTTTTTTTTGATTCAGTCACTTGACCAGCCTCCGATTGGAGCCAGATTTCCCACCAACACTATTCGAAGTCTGAGTTTTCTCAACTCAAAACACTTTACACAACATCAACAAGCGACATGTTTTGTACATAGAATCCCCGTCTTATGCCCAATGAGTGCCCTTTTGAAAGAAGTATGGTCTGGTTCAATGCCGGTTCAAAATTTGAATCAAGAATTGGTACTTTTGTTTTTGGACCCAACATCAAAGTCGTGGTACCACTGAGTATGTGCTCCAGTATGTTCCATCAGACTTTGTAACGCGCTTTCAGTCTAAAACGGTTTAAAGGTGGAATCAGCAAACACCCTTCAAACATCTCGGGCGCTGTATAAGTGTGCTAGGTTCAGATTTCACGAGTTAGGTACCTAGCAACTAAAGAACTATAAGCGATAAATCTGTGGGCAGAACCGGGTCGGCGTTCGAATTTTCAGACCCAGAACCCTTCTGTGGCGTTGATTTGGCTACTACCAGAGCACGGATTCACAAATGGGAACACAAACTTCGACTCTTGGAAAATGTGTGGGGATAAGTGGAAATTAGTTCGGGAGCTTCTCTACTGAAGAAATACTCACTTCATAGGGAAGGTGGGGATGGTCAATTAGCTTTATTCTGTCCTCAACGCCATAAATCGTTTAGGTAAAACTATCATCCAAATGGGCCTCAATAAGGACTTAGTATTTCCATTCGTTTTATTTCTTATGAATGTTGGACACAAAAATCCATCAAGAAATGTGGAGTGGCGGTAAATCCCCGGAAAACTGAGCTGGAATTGCTTACAAATAAGAGAAAGATACGGTAATTTAAAATACCCTCTGCTGGGGGTATCTTCTTCAGAATCTCTGACAATGCAAGATACCTAGGACTTGTGCTCGACAAAAAGTTGAACTGGTAATAGAATATAATTGAAAGAATTAAAAACGCGACTATAGGTTTCTACTTTTGCAGTAGAATATTCGGGAAGACCTAGGGACCAAGGCCTTAAAACATCCTATGGATGCACACGGCTATTGTGAGACCTATGATTGATTATGGCAGCGTGGTTATAAGGCCACTACGAAATTACAGAGACTGGCGGGCATAGGAGCTACTCATGCCATGAGAACCAACCTGCTTCCACTAGATCTGTTTTTACAGAAATCTGGGGCCAGAAGTGCCCTGAGAATCAGCCAACCGAATGGCTGGAAGTCAAGCACGACGGGGCATGCCCAGATTTAAAGTAAATACATAGGTAATGTAGCAACCACTGATTATACGGTGCCCTACCGAGACTTCAAAAGACCATTCTCTTGCTGATTTCCAAGCAGAGAAGAATGGAAAAGGGGAACAAAACCAAAGACAAAAACCAAAGCCATCTATACTGATGGATTAAAAATGGACATTGGCGTGGGAGCAAGTATATTTTCAGACAAACTTAACCTCTTTAAATCAGTCAGACTCCCGGACCATTGCCGCCTTTTCTAGGCGGAGGTCCTAGCAGTGACAATTGCTTCCCTAAAGACTGTGATGAAGGCAATACCACCTAAACCTTTTTCGTCGACAGCCAGGCAGCACTTAAAACGATTTCTGCTATTGAAATTAAATCGAAGGTTGTGAAGTGTTGTCGCTAAGAGCTTAGTGCTCTTGTCACACAGCATGAACTAAAACTATCCTGGGCCCCCGAACATAAAAGCATATCAGGGAATGAGAAGGCTCATGAATTGGCAAGGAAAGGATCTACGCTAGACCTAAAGCAGGCTGATCAGTCAGTGAAAGTCCCGTCAACTCAAACATGAAACATGGGTCAGGATTCTAGCGGAAGCGAATGAAAGATGGAGCTCTTTGGACTCCTGTAGACTAGGAAACTATGGCCAAGGTACAGTGGTGCCAGAACTAATACTCTCATGCCGAAAAAGAGGAAAAATTACTCCATGTTCCTGGGAGTAATTACAGGTCATAATACCCTGAGCTATCACATGAAAAAGCTAAAGCTAAGTGAGGACGACCTTTGCAGGAGTTGCGAAGACTAGGAAGTCAATGAGGACACAACCCACTTCCTCTGCCATTGCCCAGATCTTTGTACCTCAGACATAAATCCTTTGGAAGGCACTTTTTCTACGATACCGAAGAACTAAGAGACTTTCCTTTCAGGGACATCTGGAGGATCATTAAGGCTTCAAAATGGTTCGAAACACTGGAGGAGAGAGTGCTTTGGGTATTGCTTCACGAGCAAGGGGTACCTTTCCTCCCAAAATGTGCATCACAATGGGTCTCCACTTACCTGAGTGTGGCGCAGAAGGTTTCTGAACCATCAAGGACCTCCACACTTCATAAGAAAGTCTGTTTTTGATGATGGATAGTGATGCATTTGTAAATTTGTGGTTTGAAATCATGGAGTTGATTCAAAGCAAAAGGACCTATTTTAACAAAATGTTACGTATACGCCTTGGTGTGATATTTCCCTCTCCACATTCGATAAGTATCCGTCATCAACTAATTATATCCGCATCATCTCATTTCGTTTTACAAATGATGTTGTCGTAGAGGCGACAACTTATACCATTGCATCGCTGATTTGTTTCGCGTTCCTGTCATTTAACAGAGAAACGCTCCTAATTAAGACGAATGATATGCAAGGCAAACACTTTGCTGCAACGCATTTGCATTTACTTAATTCCGAAGAAGAAACGACGTAAAAATGAAAGTAATAAGCAAAATAAATAGTACCCCTTCTCCAGAATGTACACCCGGTATGAGTGAAAGTGGGTGTCGCGCGTCTGAAGAGGAAACATCCTTAAGTACTGCGAAATCCTTTTTGCATGGAAAAAATTTCTTGTGTAATTAATTCAGTGCAATTATTCCATTATGTTTTTCTGTTTCCTTTGCCAGTTTTTTTTTGTTTCTGTCCTCTTTCTTGCTTCTCTCCATGAACTGCTCGTTCATAATTGCTTTTTTTGCCCATCACTAGTGCATTTCTCCTTAATTCTCGGGATTAGTCAAACTAAGAAAGCGCGGCATTAAAAGGACACACAACAATCATCAGCGATTCGCTCTGTACTAAGTGTTTCTTTCTGTCGTTTCTTTTCATTTTCATTTTCGTTTCCTCGGGTTTGAGGGCTGGGTTAAGCTGGCAACTTGTCACTTGGTCTGGTGGTTGCATTTGTTGCGGTGGGTCCTTGCCATAACATTGTTAACACCGGCGGCACTCCATACGAGTGTGTTTTCAGTTGGACAATTCTTCCTCGTATTTTTAATGAAATGCTTACTTCACGCGCTGGGCAACACGGAAAACGAGACGAATCCTTGTTAGTCGATGGAGAACGTTCCCTCAAAATTGGTTAGAATGTGGCAGCTGAAAAGAATGATGTGAGGACCGTCCGTGGATGGCAAGTGGAGGAGTCCTCGGCAAGAGTCCTGCTGCTGCAGTGAAAGTAATTATAAAACGGAAATTTTCCAATTAAACTTTAATTCAACACAGCTAAGATGGGTAGTTAATTAAAAAGGGATATAATGTTGAATGTGATGCGCTCGGCAATGTAATTAAAGTGTTGTGTGTGTGTGGGTGTGTTGGTGGCGAAAGGGGTTGGGCACCGGATGGTATCTGTCATTTTATATACACTCGTCGTGGTGGTGGTGTATTTTGTGTAAGCTCTCCTGGCGGTCTGTGAAACCAAAATCGTTTTTTGTCCGTTGTTAGTTTGTTTGTTTGGATTTTGGCAGTCCTGTGATTGTTTGACGTTTTGACGAAGGGATTTCTTTCGATTGACGTAAAGTTTGGCTAACAATTTCGAGTATTGGTTTAACTGAGAAGATAAGCAATTAATTATAAACTTGTCTGCGATCGTGAGTTAAACTTGTTGAATGGGTTGTGGTAGGTGGGGAGTTTTTTTTTTTCAATGGAAGAGGGAGTCCTTCAGACGGGAAACAATTTAAGTTTGATGGACCTGGAGAGGTTCTGTAAGTGGCAGATTATAGACAGGATTCAAATTTGGTGAAATTAATTGAATTCGTGAGTGGAAGGACAGACGACCGGAGGCAACTTCAATACAATTGAGCGTTTTCAAGTACAAGGTGGACCAAAATGTATCACCCTATTGGAAGATGCTATAATTTTTGCAAAAGGGGAACAACTGTCAGTTTTGTTTTTTTGATATTTGAAAAGTGAACAGGTGCAGAGTATACGTCGTCAAGCCATCGAACGCTATACTCCACAAGATTGCGGAATAATTGTGACTCTTTTTTTACGGGATAATTTGTCAGTGATTTTGGAGCAACGTGAATTTCGACGCAGATTTTGCGGCCGTTCTTCGCCAACTGGTCAAACACTAAGGCGTTTAGCCGCTCGCCTCGAAGAGCCTGGAACAACAGCTGACAGAAGAGACGCTGGAGGGGCTCTTACTGCTCGTTTCAACGAGGATATCGCCGCTGTGGCTGAACATATCGCAGATGAGCCATCAACGTTGACCAGATGAGACCAAAGCTATACAAAACAATGATCAACGAGTTTTTACTGCCGCAAATTGATGAATTGGGACTAGGGGACATATAGTTCCAACAGGATGGTGCAAGCGCACACACAGCTCGCGTAACAATGGACATTTTGAAGGATGCGTTTTCGAGTCACCTAAAGTCTCCTTTTGACGATTTGTACTGACCGGCAAGTTCACCGGATTTGACCTCTCCAGACTTCTTTGTTTGGGGTTTTTTACGCCACGGATCTATGATTACAAGTCACAACTTCTGGATGCACTCAAAGAGAATATCCGATAAGAGTGCGAGAACTTATCGCCGAAGTTCTCGCCAAAAATGATTGAAAATGCGGTAAAAAGAGCTCAAATGGTCAAAAGTAATGGCAGCGAAATTACGTCGTTTCATTTGAAAGATATAGCAAAACAACATCGAGTGAATGTTTTTGACCACCCTGTACCTTTTTGCGGACAAGTTGGCGTTGTTCTCTAGAAGGTGAGTACTACCTAAATAAATCTGGAAGTTCTTATGGTTTTGGCCTTCGATAGAAAGTATTACCTCATCCAAAACTCAGAATCCTTTCGGCCATCCGTACCAAAAATTTCGCCGTCGAAAACCAAGTATCATTACATGACTCTCCGATTTTACATCATTTCCTACATTAGGTTAGGCACAAGCTCAAGGCAGCGGGCATTTTTCGATCACTTCCACAGGCATACCTCAATTTTTCATTAGCTAAATGTGACTTTTGTCCTCATGCCAGTCCAAGTGTGTTATCCCTGATGGATAATAAAATGTCCATTTCCGGTGATTCCCTTGTGGATTGAGAGACCATCCAAATATAAGTACATTCTTTCAAGTCCCCTCCCTATTGTTATGATTTCGTGTCGCCTGTTTCTGGATTTATTTTTCTCTCTTTACTGCACACAACTCGCCGTTGAAGGACATTCCACACTTAAAGTTTATTCTTTTCGCGCTGCACAAGCATTTACTACCAACAATCATTGTTGTTGTAGCTATCCAATGCTTTCATTATGACCATTATTGCGAACGTTTCATTTTGCCAGTGTCTCGGAATGCCACTTAAGTAGAAGGATTATTTGCTGCGAAAGGATCTTTATGGTCTCTAATATAAATCTATGGTTTTATGTGAAGGATTTTCTATTTTGATGCGAATACTATTGTGTGTGCGCTATTTGGTTTTTCATGGGGAAACTACTCCTTCGTGAAGTTTCGTGTTTCGAAAGATTTTGATTTGTTCCCTGACACACACATAGAGAGAGAGAGAGATCTCGCTTTCCCCTTGGTAATTTTATTGTCACTTGGGCGTTTTGTAAAATCTTCAATCCGAAGGGGCTTTACAGAGCCACGGATGAATTGGAGAATTGATGGAATTGTTTGATGTCTCCAATGATTTGCTTGATGATTTGTATTTTGATGTGACTTTAACTGGTTTGTGCTATAAGTTTTCAAATCGATATTGTGTGCGTAGTTTTGACACTCATATCATTGAACTACAGTCTTTAGATTGTCATGAGTGCGTGTGCATGTTATTGAAAAATGATTGGCTGAACTGGAGATTGCTTTTAAAAAAGGAACAACGAGCGATTTGAAATTCTAGAACTTAAATTGAAGACTACACCGCAGACCGACATGGCATAAGCTCATGCGTAAGATAAATTAATAATTAAATAGCTGGCGCAACAGCTCGGGATAAGCCAAGGCCTAGCTTCTCGCAATCATTCATGTTATGTGTGTTATAGTTTTCGTAAAAATGAAAGGGACCTACAATTTATTGCTGACTCAGAACGGCCAATTGAGAAGCTTTTTCACGACAAATTATACTCCCAGAAGTTTATCATTGCTCGATAAGATGTGGTGCGTCAAAAAATGTCCGGTTTACATGGCTGGGGCTTGAACGCAAGCAACTCGCAGAACAGCCCGACGCACTAACTATTGAGCCAAGGCGATCACATGTGTATAATATCTGATGTAAGAGATTCGATAAAAGCTAAGCACAACTTTAGTAAAAAGGGAGACTGTCACAGGCACAAGGCTTGTTACAATCGCGTAGAAAATACTCTTTGTCGAAAAACTAATAAAGAATTTCAAATGCAATGGCTTCAACCTAGAAAATGGATGATTGACCAAATCCGTACCGTATATCAAACTTTGAAGAAGACTTAAAAAATCCAAATCAATACTCACCATCTTTTCATTGAATTTAAGAGTAAGATTTGCTTTTCTGCGCAATGTCCTGTTTTGACAGAACTCATTCGTGTATGAAGGATGACGATGTATGACAGAGCTTACTCCCTGCTTCGTTAAGGTTTGGAAATAAACGTCCGACACCTTAAGTGAATTTCAAGGCTGGGCGAGGCAGAGACAGAGACGAGGAGACCTCCAGGTAGCAAGCTCTTACCGCACGATTTCAGAACCAGCCGTCCTCGTAGTGGCGGAAGTAACTTCCATCGATCTCCTTGCGGCAGAGAGGAAATTCGTCCGCGATCATAGAGCCGAAACAGAAGTGGAAGTAGCGACGGCAGGGACGAAAAAGCTCATCAAATAACAATGGCAATGGCGGTGGTGGACTAGACGAAGATGAACGGCAAGATTGATTAAGGGCATTGGTGAATGGACAGAACGGAAACATGGGGAATTAAACTACTACATCACTCAGTTTTTAACCGGACATGGAAACTTCAACGCACACCTCCATAAGATGGGAAAAATACGACGACTCCCTAGTAGATGACGCAAACTCACCATTTTCACCTGTAACAGATGGGCAGCAGAAAGAATCAGGCTGGAACCAGGGACAGGCAATATCAGCCTGGAAAACGTCGTGAAAATGATGACTTCGAGGATCGACAGGTGGGACCAAATAGCCTCCTTTGTCGAGTTCATTCTGCGAGGAAAAAAGAAAAAGGGAGACGAAAACAAAACCTTATAAGAATCATACCGGAACCCTATAGGGCATAAGAAAGAACCGCCTGAAGAAATACAAAAAGCGGTCCCGGGTGGGTTGCCGAGGATACCAAAGGTAGATGGGGAGTTTAGTTAGTAGGTATCTGACACACCAAGTGAGTCTAACAACCACCTCTCCGCGACTTATAAAATTAAAAAAAAATTGCACTGTCAAGCAACTTCTGCAGCCTGTTCCCGGAGAAAACAGTATTAAATTTTCTGGGCAACACATCAGCCAACACTATTTGGATAAACAGACGGCGAGCTGTCACCGACGTTTTCGCAAGCATCAAAGCAGAAGCCGCTAAAAAAATGTATGCTGTGTTAGAACACCCTGGCGTTCCATAAACCTATGTTTATGTAAAATGGTAGTTATGTGCATTCAAGAGGACACAAGCGTCCTCAACCAACCTCTGTCTACCAACTCCTACTCTCACCTCCACGAGGTGAACGCTGGGTGCCTAGTACCTCAACTGGAGATAGGGTGCAAATCCCTGTGGAAGGTTGTTGGTGGTAGCCGACGAGAGAGGGGGGCAGGGTGTTCACACTAAGGCACTCTCCCTTGCATCTGGATGGCAGCGGAAGAACTCCCACGATGGAATCAACGGTGGCGTCTACAGTTCCAGTTAGGTCGAACTACTTAGTGAACACCTCATTCGGGCTACTTCGACGTATTCGGATTATAGGCCACGGATTATAGGCCAATGAGACCCCTTAAGTCGAAGGGGTTTAACAAAGGGCCTGGCCATCCAGGTTGGGGGTTGTGCGTGGGGTTAACGGTTCCACCATTTAAAACAATTATTGTTACGAAGCATCCAACAGCCTCGGATAAGGAAGGATTTACTGTTGACGACCCGGCTAAACGAAAAAAGGACAACGACTGCACGTGGAATGTTCGGACCCTGAACAGACCGCGTGCAGCCGAACAATTAGCGGAGGCCCTAGACTGCTATAAAGCAGATATTACCGCCATCCAGGAAATGCGATGGGATGGGCCGGGCAAAAGGAGGATGAAAAACTGTGACATTTACTACGGTGACTGCTACAGAGAGCAAAAGCAGCGTCTATTCGGATGCGGAATTGTTATAGGCGGCAAACTTAGGCAAGAAGTCTTGAGCTTTCGACATGTAAGTGAACGCCCTATAACAATTCGCATCAAGGCTAAATTCAAAAACATAAGCCTAATATGCGCTCACGCCCCGACAGAAGAAAGTGACGATGCTACCAAGGAGGGTTTCTACGAGCTCCTCGACAAAACATACGAGCAATGCCCCAAGTATGACGTAAAAATCGTGTTAGGCGATTTTAACGCAAAGATAGGGAAGGAAGACCTCTTTGGTAACACGATCGGGAAACATAGCCTACATGACGTCACGTCTGGAAACGGACTTAGGCTAATTGATTTTGCTTCGGGGCGTAATGTCACTATAGCTTGTACACGATTTCCACACCTCAATATCCACAAGGGCACATGGCGGTCTCCTGATCAGCGCACCGTCAACCAAATTGATCATGTTGCAGTCGACAAAAGGCACGCCTCCAGTATTCTGGATGTCCGAGCTTTCCGAGCAGCCAACATTGACTCGGACCACTACCTTGTTGTAGCCAAGGTACGAATGCGGATATCCCAAACGCCACAACAACGGAGAACTACTGTGAGAAGGTATGATGTCGAAAAGCTACATTCGCAACAGACCGCCAGAGCCTTTGCCGATCGTGTATCCCGTAATCTCTCAAGAAGTCCAATGCCGCCAGCACCAAATGCCGAAAACCAGTGGAAACGCTGCCAACAAGCCATCAAGGAAGCCGCAACTGATGTGCTGGGTTTCAAAAGGCCACCACCAAGAAACCCCTGGTTTGACGAAGAATGCCGGCAAGTGCACGCAGCAAAACAAGATGCATACAAAGCGGCGCTGCAAAAGAAGACGAGGGCTGCCCGCGAGCTCTACGAGCAGAAGAGACGGGAAGAACACCAGCTTCTCCGCAAGAAAAAGAAAGAGCACGAGAAATACATGATCAAGAGCATAGAGAGGTGTTACTCCAGGAATGATGTTCGGAAGTTTTATCAAATGGTAAAAAGAACATGTCACGGCAACAAGGCCCGAACTGAAACCTGTAGAGATGAACAAGGAAATATTGTAGTAGAGTCACAGTCGGTGCTGAGAATTTGGAAGGACTACTTCTGCAGACTGTTTAACGGCGACGACGAATCAAATCCCGCTGTCAGGCAGAATGAACCATTCAACCTGGACGATCACAGCCAAAACTTCCGTCCACCTGACCAACATGAAGTAGGGAAAGCAGTTTCCAAACTGAAATCCAATAAGGCAGCTGGCCCTGACGGCTTACCGGCCGAACTCTTTAAAGCAGCTGGAAATGAATTTGTAGAGAGCATACACCAACTCATTTCCACAATTTGGTCAGACGAATGTATGTCTGATGAATGGAATCTCAGCACCGTTTGCCCGATCCACAAGAAAGGAGACCCCCTCAACTGCGCCAATTACCGAGGAATTAGTCTCTTAAATGTCGCATATAAGATCTTATCTGCCATATTGTGTGAACGCCTAAAACCCTTCGTCAACAACGTGATCGGTTCCTATCAGTGCGGTTTTAGGCCAGGAAAGTCCACAATCGATCAAATTTTCACACTTCGGCAGATCCTGGAGAAAACCCAAGAAGTCCAAATCGATACCCACCACCTCTTCATCGATTTCAAGGCCGCCTATGACAGCATTTATAGAGACGAGCTATACAGAGTCATGTCTAGTTTTGGCATCCCTGCCAAACTCGTCCGTCTGTGCAGGACGACAATGGAGAATGCACGCTGCTCCATCATGGTCGGTCAAGACCTCACCGAGACCTTTGATGTCAAAAAAGGATTTAGACAAGGTGACGCGCTGTCATGCGACTTCTTTAACATCATACTTGAAAGAGTTGTGCAAAACTCACGCGCCAATACCAGAGGAACAATCTTTCAAAAGTCCGTCCAATTACTCGCATACGCCGATGATATTGACATTATCGGAAGAACCCAGCGTGATGTCACTGGCGCCTTTGCGAGTATTGAGACGGAAGCGGCGAAAATGGGCTTAGCGGTCAATGAGGGCAAAACAAAATATATGCTGTCATCAAGAAGGGACACCCAACATCGACGTCTCGGACAGAACGTCACGGTAGACAGCTATAACTTCGAGGTAGTAAGGGACTTCGTTTACCTCGGCTCCGCTATCACATCCGATAACAACACCAGTGCAGAAATCAAGCGAAGAATAACTCTTGCCAATCGCTGTTTCTTTGGGCTAAGAAGGCAATTGAGTAGTAAGGCCCTATCCCGAAAAACTAAGGAAACTCTTAATAAGACCTTAATCATCCCTGTCCTACTTTATGGCGCTGAGGCATGGACTCTATCGAAAGTGGATGAAGATATCCTTGGTTGCTTTGAGAGAAAGATTCTTCGTAAGATATTCGGTCCCGTTTGCGTTGACGGGTTCTGGAGGAGAAGATTCAACGATGAACTTTACGAGTTGTACAAAGACATCGCCCTAGTCAATAAGATACGTATCCATCGGCTCAGATGGCTGGGGCATGTAGAGCGAATGGACACAAATGCTCCGGCTCGCAGAGTCTTCGAGTCTAACCCGGAGGGTCAACGCAGTAGAGGAAGACCTCGCCTAAGGTGGCGCGCACAAGTGGAAGAGGACTTCAACCAACTTGGAGTGCGCAACTGGAAGCAGTTAGCTAAGGACCGGGCTAACTGGAGAGGCTTGTTGATTGAGGCCCAGGTTCACCCCGAACTGTAGCGCCACCTAAGTAAGTAAGTAAGTTAGAACACCCCGTCCCAAAGAAGGAAGCTCTATCTAGGAGCCTACCACTTCCACAATCTGGGCGAATTATCACATACTGATATCAAAGTATCCTCAGCTTTATCCTCAGCGGGATACTCAGAACGACTCCTGATGCTCCTTGATATTATTAGTAATAAAATGGCGGCTCGGCGGTGATCGCCGTGGCTCAGTGGTTAGTGTGTTAGACTACTGACCAAGCGGTGTGGGTTCAAGTCCCAGCCAGGAACACCGAATATTTTATGCGGCACCACCTCTCGTCGGGGAATGCCAAGCCTCCGGAAGTATAATCTGTCATGAAAGAGCTTCTCGATTCGTTGGGAGTCGGCAATTAATTGTAGGTCCCTTCCATTCGTTTAATGTAACACGCACAACATGAATGGTTGCAAGAAGCTAGGCCTTGGCTCATTCCGAGCTGTCGCGCCAGCTTTTTTTTTTTTAAATGGCGGCTAATGCAACCATTCGTGTAAAAACCTCACCAACGCCAAGTTTTAACCTGAGGCATTGTAACTCTACTTTTTCACAACGAACGGTCTTGGAGCATGAGGATATCGAATGGAATATCATGACCTTCCAAGAAGTGCTCTCGCAAAAGGTGTTTAGATTCCAGTTTTCCGCTTAGCAGTCCAATGTGTTTATCATTGAGTCATGAACATCACATCTCTTCTTGTTGAATCTGCGAAAATTCAACATCTTCTAGATTCAAACACTCCCTTTGCGTCTGACCGATGCGTAGTTCTACATGTAATAATAAAACCCCAAGGCAAATGACCTTCCGTTTATTCCATAAAAACCACCATTGCTTCTTATGACCAACGAAGTGAATACCCACTGAACTGCAAACGGGTCTATGTTCATTCACCACAGCGAACAAAAAAGGAAAAACCCATCCAGTTCCTCCTCCTTTTTTTCTCTAGCCAGGGGAAATTAAGGCTGAAAACCACCCATTCACCCATCACGAACGTTGCACACTTGCATCGTTCATCTTGCCGTATAGCAGAATATATGTTCAAGGCATGTCCCCATGTCTCCTATGAAATTATCTCCCTCTCTCAAGGCCATTATCTCTGTTCGCTGTGTTCCGACAAAATTAAACCTTTCGCGACTCCCTCGGATCAGACCACGATTCAGACCACACTCTGTCGCCCATATTTCTTCCCAACTGGTAATTTGCCAAAAGAGTCCTTTTTACCCTCCTGCTTTCTTCGTTTTCATTTTGTACAAGTTAAGGAAACGTTTTTTCCTGCCACCACATCCATCGGCTATGAATGACGCTACTTCTCTCACTCCACTACAAAAAAAAAAAAAAAAACGCCGAATCCACACGTTTACGTGCAACAAAAACCCCACACTGGCTGTGAAAATCGATATTATTGTCCCGCCACCGATACTCCAACACCCTTAGTCACAATTTTAAAGAAGACACAAAGGAGGACACCAACAGCAGCAACAGCAAACTAAGGATCTGAATATGAAATTGCAATTTGAACTAAAGTTAGGTGTTTCGCTTGACTGGTCCCAGCATTGCCATGGTAGTTCCTTGGAAATGTCCTCATTATGTTTAACCTAACATTATTGGAATATTGTTAAGGGCCACCACAAGGAACAATCAGTAAACATTCGAGAACTCTTTAAGGATGTGTGCAAGGATATGCTATTGCACTTGCTATTGGGACAATGGATGTGCATTGTGCATTGCACTGTGAGGAATTTCTGAGAAAAAAAAAACGGTTGTTAAAATGTGTTCAGTTAAAGTTAAATTAGGATGAGTGTGCAACGCTGTCTGAATCAGGCGAAACATAGCAATCATTTAATTGGAACCCAACCTGTAGCTGTTTGCTTTCGATTCTGGAAAATTTTCATTAGAATGATCGATTAAGCTTGGCGTAGGCATTTAATTCAGGACATCCTTCTTTAGCGAGAGACGGACTGAAGAGAAGGGTTAGCTAATGGTCCAATTATTCTTTAAAGTTAGCTTGAGGTCAGTCCTTTTGGATTTCTTAGGAAGGAAGACTTCAAATTGGTCTGAAAATGAGCCTGACTCAAAAGTTCATGTCATAATCAACGTTGGTTTAGTGAATCAAATTAAAATTCTCATCTCAAAAAGATGTTAATTGATGACGGAGGACGAAAACAAGCTTGAGTGGTATAAGTGGCTGCAAGCATTAGTGGAAACTGGCTTCAGGGTGCACCAGCTGTGCAGACATTCAAAACCTATTTTGGACTTTGAAGCACTAGTCACAACCAGAAAGAAAACTAAACTCAGCCTCCGAGTTTGATGATCAAATCTGGAGAAATTTCGCCGCTACTACTGCAACCTTTAAGATCTATTGTGGAGAGAGTCATTGGGCAGTGAGGGCCCCAATTTTCCCAATGTAGCTGCGGATATCATCGGTCGAACCATTTCTGATATCTTTGGGATCAGAGTCCGCTGAGAGAAAACTCGCTTCATAATCTAACCAAAAGTTGTTTCGTCTTCATCAGGGCGAACGCTGCATTTAATTCGACAATCAGCGAAGGCAAGGATTGGCCGAAGAAATCTTTTAACCTTATCAACGAGGACTCATGCGCAACTGGTCCATTGTACTACCAGAAAGCGGGACCCAGTTTCTACCCATTTAACTGGAATTTCCTCGACTTTCGGAGAAAGCCGAGGAGGTACTTCAATAATGAGCTTCCTCTATACGCACTCGCAACATCAGCACCGAAAATCTGAAACCTGAACCGAGCAAAGCCAGGGCAATTGCAAAGGAAATGAACCGAACTCCACAGGCGTCGCAGGCAGTGGTGTCACTTAAGCCTAATACACTAAGATGCTTTGCAAAAGCGAAGTGTCCCATCACGAACACCAATAAATTGTCACCAATAAGTTCTTACAAACGTTCGGGAGTTTGCTTGTACCTTGGAGAGCCGTGCCACACGCTATTGTGTTCCTAGAAAACCCAATCGTTAATAAAGGGCTTGACACCAGCACCGGATCCATGACTGGTTTTGGAGCCATCCGTAAAGATTCGATTACAGTCCTGCGCAGGCTAACACTCTACCCGAAGCCGGTCGTGAAGGCAAGGAAAGTCGACTTTAAGTTTACGCAGCAACCAAAGTTCTGATGTCATATCATTAGACGGCATATCCATTGAACTAGGGTCGTAGGATAAGTGTCGCGCAAGGTCATCAAAACTCCATTGCGGATGATACCAAAAGCCGTTCCGTCTAAAACGATAGATTGGTTTGATAGTACAGCTCATGTTTCAAGTATCAAGTGGGGGTAGATCAAGCAGAGGGTCTAGAGCAGAGCCATACGTACTTGGAGAAGCTCCCATGCAGTCAAGACAAGCTGTTTACGCGAAAGCATCCTAAACCAATCAACTGGTGCTTAAGCTAGAAAAAGTCTTATCATAGCCGCCAAAGATCCAAAGAACTTTCCGTAATAAGCCCCATGTCTTGCAAAAGCACACCTACTTTGCCAAAAAACTGAGGACGCCTTGCATGTCTTCCACTGGACAAAGAAGTTTTTTATCCAGGATCACTCTTAGATATTTCGTTTCATCGGATATCTGGATAGTGATGCCATTTAGCACTGGCTGAGTCGGACCGGTCGCAATCCTCGTAAATAGGACAACCTCAGTTTTCAAAGGATTGACCAAAGGCCCGTTCCTAGTGCAGCATTCTCTTGAGCCATGACCTGACAGAAAGGATGGCAACATCATCCGTATATGTCTGAGCGTAAGCGTTACAAGAATTGAGAGGATGCATCAGAGACTCAAAGACTATGCACCATAGCAGTGGAGACAGAAAGCCACCTTTCAGACAGACTCTGTTTACCCCTGCCGTAACATAGCGGCCACAGTCCGCATCTACAACCAAAATTCTGTTCATCAACATTGCTCAGACCGTACATGTATATTCAAGGTGTCTCAACGACAACTGCTCCAAACCAAGGATTTCTATTTGTAATTCCTTTTTGTAAAATGTTACTTAAGTTCCTTTCAGTGTACTCTTCGCAATAGACAAACTAATTCTACTCAGCGTCTGTCTATACATCCGGGATCATAATAACCCAAGAACGTGACTAATAAACATTTAAAACGTTCTCCAAGGCACACAAGAAGCACAATTCACCGATAGCGAAAAAGCTTGCGACTACAAGACCCCTTAACCATGCCACACCACATCCAGCCATTATTACATCCTGAGATCATTCTCAGCGTCATTATCCTTCGCAAGCATCTTTTCTTTGCGGTTTTTGCATAATTTACAAAGTGTGCCATCAGGAAAAAGCAAAGTGCGATAAAGAAAAACATTTATCGATAGAAGCTCGTCGCCATCCTTACCGGCCGTTATCCCTTCTCAACGGCCTACTATTATAGTTTCATCTCTCGTTCTGTTTTGCTTTCATTCATTTCTATCAAGCAAAACGCGCAATTCTTCCGGATAATGCCGTTACGAACGAAGACGATGCAAAAAAAACTGAAGAAGCAGAAATCCTTTTAATCCTATTCATCGTCCACTTAGAAATGATGTTAGGACATCACCATCGTCATCATCCCACACAAAAGGACTCGAAACTAAGCACAAGCACACAAATCCGTTTATGGTTTCCTTACTTTCACGGCTCGTGAAATGTGGTTAAAAGAAATGTGAGCTTCGTTAAAAGTGTAAAAGAGGAAGTACTACATAAGCGGGCGGGAAGGCGGCGGCAGGCGGCGAGGCATCAGGACTAGGATATTGAATTAGTGAATGAAGATAGCCCGCCCTGGTGCCGGATCTAGGTACACCAGCTACGTAATCCCCTCACATCAGTTCGTGGTTTTCATTTCCTGTTGTTTCTGGGTGAAATTGTTGATGGAGATGGGTTTTCAGATTCGCACTGGTTGTGTCCTCATTATCGGCGTTGGATGTTCTTTGTGTTAAGGAGACAATAAAAAGTCGGAAGATTCACGGTTTTACAACTTTGGTCGTTGTGTGTGTTCGTGTTTTTTCTCATTTGCTTTGGCAGCAAAAGTCAGGCTATACTCGGAGGACGAACAGGAATCTCTTTATTTCCTCTGTCGTGAGACAGCGAAATTCATTTAAGCTACAAATGACAAAGGGAATGAAGAGGATACGCGTGGTTTGGTATTGTTATGCTGCCATTATTTGACGTGTTTTAGCACGATTTTGCCTGCTCTTTACCGGTGTTCTCACATGGGAAGATGGTTTTTCTTCCTTAATCGGTGCCGCATTGACCTATTTTCCTTTCTGCTTCTTTGAATCAGGCCATGCAAAGGGTGTATAAATTCTGAGCTTAGTTTCGGTTGTTGTATAAATTCAGAGTTGAAATTTCCAGTCTTTAGAACTGGATCTGGTCGTAATTTTAGACAGGAAAGGAATGTAATTGAAATCGAATGGAAAAATCAGTTGAGGATCTGTTGCTGGGATCTTCATAGAGAGCGACAAAGTTAGATTTTTGGTTGGGAAACGATGCGTTTGTCTTCCATGAGCTTGAAGATTTTAAAGGTCAAGGTTCAAAATCCTCAGAACATTTATCTGGACCCTTTTCATATCCCCGGTTACAGACAATTTTGTTTCTCGCACAGATAGAGATACAAACCTGCAGGGTTTTGCACTGTTTCGATTACTTGTTGACTTTTTAAGGTGTCAGGTGAGGATTTACTGTCGATTGAAGCCATCACTCTACTGGTTACGCGATGCATAGTTTGACAGATCAACGAATATCTTCGAGTCAGTACGACGATTTTTCTTCAACGGTGGCTGCTGTGTTGGGTCTTGGTCACCTCCTTTGCTGAGCGTTCTTTTCTAAATCGGCGTTGCTGAGCGGAAGGGTCACTTGCTCTCAAATCTTATGTAGATAAGAGCCTTTCCAATCTGGTCTGTAGGGATCGCTTTTAACGTTGTGACGTAGATCCTCGTCCTTGGTCTATATTGGTAATTTTTTGCAGTTCGCAGACGAAATGCACTTATGATAGGTGCAGGTATGTATATTCATTAATGGCACCACCATACCATGGCCGCCTCAAGGTCGGGATGTCTTCAACGTTTGTTATGTTATATATATATATATCCCTCTCAAGTCCGTGGCACTCATTTTGCACTATAGGACTTTAGCCCTGAATTTAGCAGTGACCAGGATTGATTCTTCGAGTTTAGTCCCAAATATTCTCCTCTTTGAACCGTCAACGCAGATTCAACTCTTCCTCTCCTGAAAATTTCAAAAATGCTAGGAATTTCACAGTATTTTCTCCGCCACCAACTTGAAGAAACTGCATGATAGTGTAAGGCCCTGTTTAACATCTCTAATGGTGCTGAAGCTATCGGTGGTGTCTTTTTTAACTTTGATGGAGTAGCGGATGCCTGCACGCGCAAATAAGTTTTACAGGAAAACAAAAACCAGACATCTCACCGAATAGCTCCGTTTTCTTCATTATTTGATCTAAAGGGAAGATTTGGTCGATCGTGGGTTTTTTGATCTAAAACAGCACTGGTAACTCCTCGTCGGTTCGTCGATATATGGCAGCGTGTTTTTGTGGCTATACATTTCTAGCGCATAACTAACTATGTTAATTTCCACTTATTATTTGAGAGTTTTTCTGACTGTGGTCTTGCATATGTAGCTGTCTTTGAGTAGATCCTTTGGGTTTTTAAGATTAGGTGGCTTATTTAATTTTAGAAAAACTCAGTAAATTTTTTTTTTGTTGTCAGGTGGAAGACACTGCACAAAATAAAACCTAACTCCTGCTTCATGACGTTGTTTTCGCCGTACTCCTATCAACCAATTCATCGCCAGCAAAGCTCCAACCGGCTCGCCATTTGACTGGTTTGTTCCTGTAAGCGATCGATCCGTCCTGTTTATAATCCAGAGAGTCGTTAATTGCGTCCCAACTTTCTTCAATTCATCCGGAAAATTTTTAGCAGGCGTCTTTCCACTTTTTTCGTTCCATAGCCATTGAAACAGAGGGGTCCATACTTCGATGGATTGGACAAGTTAAACACATGTTCCCAACTCGGCTTCAAAGACATGCCATGGAATCCGTGCCATCAGGTAGGCGTCCGCTAGGTAGGCACAGGAAGAGATGGTTGGACCAAGTCCGGAACCTCACGTCTATCCGTATGGGGATAGCCCCTGATGACGGAAGATCGGGAGATGTGAAGAGTCCACTTAAGCACCCTAAACCGGCGAACCTTATAGTGGATAAGCAGGCTATTGTAACTTTTAACTTGTGAGGTAATACGGTACTATTTCGTGCTGTCGCTGTTATTGTCACTACCCTGCTGTGGAGCTATTACTTCTGCAATTCTTTGACAAAACAGTCGATTGTGTAAGAACTTGGCGACAAGGTGCTGCTTGTTCTCAACACGTTAATTTAGTAGACCGCCTTCGCCGTCGTTCCATGAAACTTCCCTTTCGATGCAGCCCCCATATTTGTTACCTGTTAATGCCGAGACTCTTGTGAGCATTACCAATATAAGGCATCATCCTTGCTAGTGCTGTGGTTGCCTTTACTCCTGTATACTGCAGGTGTTGTTTTTGCCCCTGCCCTTGACTCTATGACGACGCCAAAATGCTTCTAGGATATTTCTTCATTTTGCTTAGACCAGTAGTCTAAGCTTTTGCATGTTCACGCTATGTGTCCTAAGTCATCACATTGAATACTTAAGCGAGGTAGCAGCTTCATTATGCACCAGATACCCCATGCAGGCTGTTGCTTTGAAAAGTCTGTCTAAATCATGCCTCAACTGCTCTGCTTACTATTCGTCAAGATCGTCACCTCTGTAGGTAATTGCAGAACGTTTTTCGGGCTATGATGAGACTCGTCGCTGATTCGATCAACTATATAGCTGACAGACCATATCAATGTAGGATAGGAAGAGCTTGTGTATTTATTTGAGCTTTTCGCCAACTAATCTCTCTGTAGTTACAGCAGTTAAGCAAGACCCTTTTGGTCAAAAAATCCTTTTCCAATTTTCCCTTTCTTTTACCTTCCCCGTTACGAATTTGTTCATGTTTTGCTATCCAAATGAAGAAAGCTCTATAAATCCTTCTTGGTACCTACCACGACTGCCCTACGTAACTGGCATTATAAATGAAAGACATGTTTCTACTTCTGTTTCTGTTTCGATCACATGTGAGCACGCTATGATGTCCTGTCCTTGGGGATGAAACATATAAATAGAATCCACTACCCGAACGACATTGGATGTTAGCTTTCCATCATTAATCATCAGACAAACAAAACCCTTAGGGTTGTTCGTTTCCCAGTCCGAACGAAAAAAAAAAAATAAAAAAAAAAATTCATAACACAATGCTTCGGTGCAAAATGGAGACTACTGCTTCCATCCATTTAAGGACTCACAAGGTATCACATGAAATCTCGGGCAAAAGTAGAGAAAAAAAAACCGTATGCCAGGATAATTTTTCACTCTTTCTTCAAAGACATCTGTGCCAAGGAAAATCTTTTCCTCGATTGATGTCATTCCGTTTGCCTTTCTTTATTTTTATTGTGATACGGGGACAGATTTAACCTTATTCGGTGCCATCACATCCCTTTCGGAGGTAATAGCAGGACTGCCTTTCCTAATACACTGAAAGCTTTCGTCTATGACTTCAAGGATATTATTTTACACAGACGCCAAGCACAAACGGGACGTTTTATTTATGTTCGCACACACACACACACACACACGTCATCCTTTATGCAGGAATGGAACACGTTTCACAGATCACTTCTCCACAACAGCATATCGTTGGGGCTCTTTGTGATACGGTGTCAGCGCCATCACCTAAGTTCCAATCTTCATTCCTTATTTTTTGTTGTCCTTTGTGATTCGCAACGGTACGACCGGAAGAAAAAAAAACTTGAAATTTATGCAAATCGAAAGATTGCGGATAGATTTGGTTGTGGGCCGGTGACTTCAATGCTCCCTTTGCAGTCCTGAATTGGATATTAAATCCGATTCAAGTTACGTTATGAGTGTGTGTCTTTTCCATGCAAACAAACATGAGCGTAGGTACGTTGCAGAACAAGGACCTGGACGACGGAAGGGTGAAACTGTTTGTTGTTGTTCAAATTTAACAGAGAGCGGGCGGGAGGATGCTTGATGAAGGTTTGATTTTAGGATTCGTTGACAATAATTCAAGAAGTCAAAGTACGGTCTCGGATAATTCATCAGGAGTGTTTCGTTTGTCTCTCGGTTGCTCAGGTGATGGTAATTTTCTAAAAAAAAAAAAACATATGATACATATAAGTAAACCCTTTTGATGAAGCTAGTCAGAACGCAAAATAGATGGCACACTCAGGGATGGTACTTGCCATTGTGAAACTAAAGGTCTGCAAAGCCGATCAAATTGTACGGCATAGAGTTACATTAGCTGATGTAAGGCAATTTGTCTTTCGATTCGGATTATGGGCTTTGAGGCAAGACTCGGAATTTAAAGTGAACCGAGGAATGGTGTGAGATAAGTAGGTACCAGCAATAGTGTCAGGCAAATGGTGTAGCACAGGATGAAAGCTATTCTGGTCACGAAGATGGCAAATGACTCGTGGTGGCTTTGTAGGAAAAGTACCTTGTAGGTTGTTTTTTTTTTCTACATCAAATGACGAACATTTTCGGTTTAGGTTTTGAACGGATAGTGTGTTCTATTTACTTTAATGAGCTAGATACCCCGAGAAACCTTTGATTGATACACTACACATACGATTACTTGGTCATTAATTGATTTTTAAGGTGATCTCAATTCTGTCTTCAGCATTAGCGCTGCATAGCCTGAAAAAACATAAAAATGTCAATCAAAAATCGCTTAACCCAAAATACTGTGGCGTATGTGGAACATTTGAAATGGTTTTTCAGATAATCTCAGTTCTGTCTTCACTCTCTTCTGCAAAGTTTAAAGGGTCGAACTTTGCACTTTCCAGTGGATCCTTTCAGTTGTGTAAAATTCGTCCCTTTTCGACAAAGATAGTATTTTCATCTCACCAGGGGTCGCTTAACCGTTGATCGAGCTTTCAAAATTTCCGTTCTAAACAAAAAGAATATAAGAAGTTCATTCGCTTGTCGAAAAGGGCTTCATATAGAGATTTTTTTGAAAAGGTCGAAACACTCGGTAAAGCCAGTAGGTTGGTCAAAGTTCTCAACAGAGGCGAACCAACCAATCCGGCGACATTTGAAAAATCTGATGACACCCTTAGTGAGATGAAAGCAGGACTTTCAGTTTTCTCCTGGAAACTTATTTTCCAAATAACCAGGTTACAATTGGGCCACAGCTTGGCCTGCCTACAAAGATTGAGTCGGAAAACTCGTCGTAGCTAGTATACTGCATCGGCCGTGGTAACAGACGAGGCAATCAAATATGCCGTGCCGTGATGTGATAGCATCAAATCGCCTAGCACTGATGGAGTATACCCAGCCTTAATGTAACGGGCTATAAACCAATTGCTCGCAACTCTGAAGAGAATCTTAACAGCCGGTTTGGCCCATATATTCCCACAACCTGGCGAACGGTTGGAATGGTTTTTTACAAAAAATTGGTAATTTCTCGCCAAAAGTGTCAAACCTATAAGTCTGTCTTTCTTTATGTTGAATATTGTGGAGAGGGTCATGCCTCAACAGTCTGTACCAACGCGTATATGGCTTTAGACATGATCGCTGAATGGTGCACTAGGAGTGAAAACTGAGGTTATCCTCTTTATGAGAAGGAGGGTTGTGGCTGGTCTGAATCAGCCTAAAGTGCTAAAGGGCGTCACTGCGAGTATCTAGATCTCTGATGAAGTCAAATGACTTCTTTGGGCAAAGCATGCGAAGCCAAAGACATCCAAGGCTCCCTCAGTTTACCGGAAGTGTAAGGGTGCTTTTGGCAAGACATGGGGCTAATCACCGAATAAGGTCTTTTGAACCTATACGACTATGATAAAACAGTTTCTGGCTTATTCCTCGCTTGTTTAGTGAAGAGGGATTTCGCGGAAGTACGTGACTGTTTTCTGCCTTAAACTTCAAAGAGCGGCTTGCGTCGGCCGCACTGGAGATTCTCCGAGTTCGCCTGACGCTGATCTAGATCCTCTGCTTGATCTACAAAGGATAGGATTCTTATTTTTTTTAAAGCTCTACGGTTAACCTAAAATACTGTGGCGAATGTGGAACATTTTAACCAATTTTCAGGTGATCTCAATTCTGACTTTACCCGTTTATGCAAAGTTTAAAACCTTGACGAAGATACTCACTCCTTTTGCCTAGAGAGTCTTGTCTGGTTGTTTTGTCAGTAGCATGATTCCCTGGGAAATCATTAATCGAAGATAGTCCTTCAATATCCTGGATTTTACTATGCTTGATACAAGGAGTTTCATCGCTGTCAATATGAATCACATTAGACCGATACCATTAACCCACTTCGAGGTTATGAATGCTGATAAAAGTGCTCATGCGAAGTTCATTCGACCCCTTCGAGACTCTGCATAACTCAGTTAAGAAAATCCTTGTAGAGCTGCTGAAATGTAGTACTCCTAGGGTGTGTACAAGGTCTGACTGAATATCGCCAAAGACACCATTTTGAGTATCCATCAGCACCCTCGTGGAGTCAAGAGAAAGTACCTTAATGGGAAAACTCTCCCCCAACCTAGACACCAAGCCAAAAAATGCTCGAAAAAAGTTGCTGCATCATGTCTCCTCACAAGCGTAGCAATCAACATAATAATGTCTTTAACCCAATGAAACCACTTAATCCGTCTACCCGAAGCGTAGCCCGTTGTCTTCTACAAACAAACACAACTAGCAGTTATAATATTATCCTCTTATCTGCGTGTCACCTTGGAAACATGCCCCCCAATACCTGAAACGATACACGGCACATACATGCTGAACACTCCGGCAGATAACTCAATTAGTATGTCCTATCAATAGACTACCAAGGAGAACATCCTTTCATGTTACGCTTCTGTATGCTCGGAGGAGGCACCGAGAATAGGAGAACTACACAGACACTCTTAATTCCCAAAGGGAGGATTAATTTCAACACCTTCAACCTGAAAATACCTAAAGGATTTTATACACACACACACATAAGCACTGTATGTCCTTGTGCACAGCCCCCCTCACACAGTTGGAACATTAATTATGAAGGACTACAAGACTGCTGCTGTAGCCATTGGCACCGAATAAATTCTTGGGAAAAGCCAAACGGAGAAGGGCTGCCTCAAAACAATAATCTCATGCAATAACTCACTATTAGCAGGGAAGTCTATGCTGGAAATGTCTTTGGGCGTATGTCGTCCAGTTATGATATCCAAAAGGAATTTCTTTTGAGTCGCCAATTTTTTGTTTGTTTGTTTTGTTTCATCAACAGATTAACCATACCCTAGGCCAGCGAAAGAGAGAAAGAGAGAGAGAGAGAGAAAGATAAGTTCGCCCGCATATTACCCATTAAGTTGGCCACATCGAAATTTAGACCCAACTCCCAATTGACAGGACACAAGAGAACATCATCGAAGAAGGACACTTTTTGTCGGTATGCTCATGGCAATGAAGACGTCTTCTATCACAACGGCAAGGACGATGACGAAGATATTCTTAATCGAAAGGCCTGTGGACAAAGTCAGGGTGTGTATGTGTGTGTGTGTGTGTTTGCGAACAAGGGAGGTGCCAATTGGCCAAATAATCGGTCCCAGACGGGCAAGCAGAGTAAAGAAATCGATTTTTGAACTTTCACAAGTGATTTGGGTCTCGAGGACTATTTTGTCTGTGCTGCCGTGTAGACAGAATGAAAATAAAGAAATAAATCAAAAAAATCTCGCACAAAAAACACCGTTCGATAGAGATGCGGCATAAATCAAAGCGAAAGCAAATATTTCAATCATGCGACTTTCGGTGGGCGGAAAGAGGTGGGTGAGAAAAAAAATCGTGAAAGAGTGATTTAAGTGAGAAAAAACACTCCAAACCAAGGGGAGCTATAAATCAGGACGAAATCGAGAGTTGAGCATTGAAACTGCGAAATTTAAATTAAAAGCGCTGAGTTGAAGGTCGGCTGGAGAGAAACCCTTGTCAGACAAGCTGATGGTCGAATTTCAGTATGAGTTTCAGTGTCTGCTAGCAAGGAGTCTTGGCTTGAGAAACTCCCTCGCATGTGCTCGATTGAGTAAGAAATTATAATTTGGGACTCTCAGGAGCTGCTCTTTGTGTCGCGTGCAAGAGCTGGAAAAGTTTGAGTAATGACATGTGGGTCTATGGAAGAATGCACGGGAGGATACTTGGCCTGTCTGCAAAGGTAGTTTAGCAAAATATACATAGGTGCGTGTGTTTCTGTTTTATGATAGAAGCTCTTTCAAAGGGCATCACACTCAAAGGAGTGGAGAGATTTCAAAAAGGCTGCCATTGACCCGAGCTGTTTGTACAGCTCTAAGATTTTAAGAAAATAACAATCGAGACAAATAAAAGGGGCACTGGTAATCTGTTTTGCCAATGGGAGCCCAACTTTACTTCGCTTTTTTGAGACAAACAGAAGAGCGTATGGCAATTATAGGCTTTTAGTGCTTTATGAGCAGAGAGAGTTGTGCTCGCATTGTAATTCAGCAGGAGGAGCAAAAAAAGTGTAGCTCATTGCGACAAATATAAACAGACAGCCATTGAAGATGCCACCTCTGACGTGCTGGGTTTCAATCGGCCACCGCAACGAAACCCTTGGTTTGGTGACGACTATCGGCAAGTACATGCAGCGAAACAAGAGGCATACAAAGCGGCGCTGCATAGAAGGACCACACCTGCTCGAAAGCTCTACGAGCAGAATAGAAGAGACAAACAACGGCTTCTCAGGAGGAAGAATGATGAGCATGAGAAGTGCGCGATCGAGTAAATAGAGAAAAGCTACTGCAGGAATAAGGTTCGGAATTCTTACCAACGGGTAAAAAGAACCTGTCAGGGCTACAGAGCCCAAAAAAACGGGGTGAAGATAGTTTTAGCCGTCAATGAGGGCAAGACCAAGTATGTGCTGTCAACAAGGAAGGACACTCAACACCGACGTTTCGGACAGAACGTCACTATAGACAGATATAAGTTTCAGGTATTTAAGGACCTTGTCTAACCAGGCTCCGCTACAAATTCAGACAGCGACACCAGCGCTGAGAACAAACGAAGAAAAACCCTTGCCAATCGCTGCTTTTTGGGCTAAGAAAGAAATCGTGTAGCAAAGCCCTCTCTCGTACAACTGAAAGATCGAGCTGAGTGGAGACCCTTGTTGGTTGAAGTCCAGGTCCTCCCCGAACTCCCTTTCCTATGAGTATGACTAAGCAAGCAAATGGAAGCGTGAAACCATTTATACTTGGCTTCTGCTCAGGATCGCACAGGTCTTCGCTTTATCTGCTTTTTTCCGACTTCAAGCGGGCCTTTGAGAGCGGGAGTCGAGATTTCATCAACTAGAGTCCTTGTTGAATTTTCTTGTTGTTACTGTACTACGTTACCATCATCTCATCTCTTCTATTGCAACCGCCATTACATTGCATTGTATCGAAAAACCCAAAGTAGATGTTGTGCAAATCACTTCTACGTCTTTCGGATAAGGTGTCAAATTTAACCCAAGATAAATGACAGCAAAGCAACCCGAAAGGATAACACAAATTGACTTTTCCTTTTTTTTTTTCCCCAGTTTATACGAGTAGCTGCAGCTGAAGAAAACCAACACACACGGTGCCATACATAGATTACGACAGAAAAAAAAAGGATTCGATTTGTTTCTTCCGGCTAAAGGAAGACCAAAAAAAAAAAATCTCTCCATTCGTTGCATTTTGCATCCCGTGTTGTTCGGCTTGAACATCTGGAATCTGTATCGCAACGAGTAGCGGTTGAGATACACTTTTACCCAGAGAGACAACAAATTCGAGTTGCATTGGGATAATACTCCTTTCAAGTATGGCACGGCAATGGCAATGGCATTGTAGCTGCTGCCACGGGTGTGTGTTAAAAGCAAAAGGAACTAAATCTTCCGCTGAGTGCTGCCGGTGCTGGGGTTACTCGCTCGTCGTCGGTGAATTTGGTCCCCGATCGAAAATGCATCGTTAGGAAATTTCATATGTCAAAACATTTTATCCAAACACACACACACACGAGCACACAGATACAGCCGAAAACCTGACGTAAAGGATAGTGCACAGCAGCTTCCTTAGTGGAAACACTTTTCATTTCCTGTCTGAGATTACAAGGTTTTTCAGCGGGTGTCTTTGTGTTGTATAACTTGCTGCATCGAGGATCAATTCATCTTTATCGTTTGCAGGCAGCTTGCACAGACGGTTTGAGTTTTTGAGAAGGACCCATCGGCTGTGCCATTCAAAAAGGCACTCGGAAATTGTACAATACACCGTTTTCTTTTGGGCGGGGGTTCGCAACAGAAATCCAATTGCTTTCGGCGGCAGCGGTAGAAGACGGTGTGGTGTTTTGTATTACATAAGCGGAATGTAACGTGGGCACAATGATTTACAGAGGGAGGATGAGTCCTTTTTTTCTTTTCACTGCTCAAGTTTTTCGATTAGCAATATGGAAATTGGGAACGCGAAAAGGGAAAACATTGAAGGAACAGGTTCCTGTGGACTTGGCAAAGCCCTTAGTAGTCATTTATATGCAGTCTTTGAGTATGGATATGGCGTGGCTTTCATTGAATTGGACGTTTTTCTGGGAAGAGAGCGTGTTTTGTTCTGTTGATGTGGTTTTTCTGTTGACAAAAAATCACCCAACTTAACTTCGTTCTGTAGATTAATTGGAAAACCAATCTGTAGGCATTTTGGGATTTTAGTTCTTTAGAAACCAGGATTTCGCCAGTTATTCCTGATTGCCAATTTATTCACCTTATCCAACGGTACAGATTCTTACATTGACTTGCCTTGACCAGGAGCTGCGTTCACATAGTAATATACAGTCCCACTGCCACACCTCCTTGCTGCTGCATCGATTTGCATTGCTAAAGTGTTGATGTGATCACGCCTATCACTCCCAATACTGCAATGAACTTCCTTTTTTTAACTTGCTACTGGACTACAAATTCAAGTTTTTCTACTGCTGCGGGTCCTGCAGTCAGACCTTTCAGTGAAAGAAGTATTTGCTTGGTCTTACAGAAGACTGACCTTGGGAACTACTTGAATGAACGAACTATCCAAGCCGATTGGGCTTTATAGAGGCTTTATTGCATGAACTTTCAGTAAGACATGAGGCTTTAAACAGACACACACTAAGTCGATTATAAAGCCTCAATGGTAAGTGCAGTGGCTTCGGGCAAGCTGCTTATATTCGACCGCCGCTATATGGACTTAAAATTGTTCATGTGATGAGAAATGATAAGTCTCCGAGCTTCTGAATTCTTCTTGCGGAGCCGGCTATAGATTGTGAGGAACTTCATTCGTGCAATACGCAGAACATGAATGGTTGTGGAAAGAAAGGCTTCGGCCCTCTTGCGCTGTAGCTTCGGGCAATTTTTTTAGACTTACAAACCGACTGACACATGGTTATGAGACATTATCGACAGGTACAGCTGCAACTGCCAACAAAAGAGTTGCTCAGCCTCCAATGAATGTGATTCAGGAAGAATCAAGCCGTGAGCAACAAACTTTACAAACTGGCGACGACAAAAAAAGCCAGGAATTCCTTGAAAGACAAGACCATCGGTATAACCGCATCCGCAAATAAAAACAGATGTAGCTGGAAGTGCGGATGCAAACAGATCGTACAATACCAGACTTGTCACAACTGACGCAATGGGAAAACCAGGATACGGCTGAGTATTTCCAAAAGGGGGTCCAAATCATTAGAAAGTAGATTATGTC
Organism: Matsumyia berberina; assembly: GCA_917880715.2. Lineage (NCBI taxonomy): Eukaryota > Metazoa > Arthropoda > Insecta > Diptera > Syrphidae > Matsumyia > Matsumyia berberina. The sequence continues at coordinate 129,048,792 of OU862871.1, read as the reverse complement.
GTTCTTTGGTGAGATGTCGACTTTTCAGGAGGCGCCTCCCAAATAAGACTCGTGACCTGAAAAGATCAATCATCAAATAGAGGTCGTGACCAATGGAGACAAAGTCTCAACTCAAGAATTGATGAGCGGAGCAAATTACATGCCACGCAGATGCGTAGGGGTGCACAAATGGACGAAAAAGTTTAATGATCTAATGAGTCCTTTTTTGAGTCGATATTCGGCGTAAGAGACATGGGTTGTCCAAGAAATCGCTTGTTTTCAACTTCAAGCACCCAGTTACAATACTAGAAGAGAACTGATACTGGTAGTTCCTCCAGGATAACAAGACGGATTAGTATTCACGTTACTTTCATCTCAAAAATGAGATGGTGGACTACTTTAAAAACACGACCATGAGGTACTCAGGATTATTAGAGGCAGACGCCAGTGATCTCATTAATCATAAGCCAACTTTTACACCCACTTATGAACGGGGGTCCTTATTTGAGAGTCAGACCCCAAGAACCGAACTTATATGCCATTCTACGATAAAACACCAAGGTCGGAGTGGCTTCAATCTTCTTTGGGTGTACAAAAGCACATATTTAGGAGTGATGGCCTAAGTCAAAAGAGCTACTTAGTGAATCAACACCAGATATTGCTAGAATTGTAACCACTATCGCAGGCCACTGACCGGTTGGAGACAATGCGGACAATGGTAACAAAATGGCACACCGCTTGCGCTAATTGGGTTCTCAGGATCCGCCAACCCAGCTAGGATTATTGGATTTGCACGAGGGTGACTCTGTCCTCCACACCTACGCCAAAAATGCCCCCATTCAGTGCTTTACACCAACAACACTTGGGATCTTGTTTTTCTATTAGAATTGATGTATAAAATTCGCGAAGCGTAAATTTTAAAAAAATTTCTAAAACTCTGTCTTCTGTCCAACGCTATGTTACATCCTTCTCGCTTGCAACCTCTGTTTGTAAACCCTCTTCCCAACTAGGTTGACGCACAACTCTTAATAAATAGCGCACCAACAAGTACGTTACATTTTCCCGAAATAATAATTTTTTGACAAACATTCGCATTTTTATCCATCCAAACTGTGTCCCCAACTATCCCCGAACATAAAATGTCGAGGCAATAACATTCCAATTTACAATTGTTCATGCCGAAGTTCGCCAACTAATTTCCGTTGAGGGAACTCTTGCTTCTTCCTTTTTTTCCACCCTCACACCCCAATCATTGTCCAGGACTTCCCGTCGCTCTACTATCCCCTCCCCCGCCCCCACATAACCAAATTGAAATGTCACTGTATGTCACAATTGTGTGAACCAAAATTCCACAAAAGGACAAACAGAAAAAGAAACAAAATTACCAACTCTGTTAAAGGATAAACTTTCCAATGAAATGCACAACATTATTTCACCCCCGTGGCAGTGGATCGCAAAAAATGAAACGGAATTCATCGAAAAATGTTATCCAGCAACCCCGCACTACCCAACTGAACATTTTATTATTATTACCATTCTTCCTCCGCAAAACGGAAAACAGAAGTTATTCTCGCGAGTAATGTCCAAGGACAACAACGTATGGAAATGTTTTTCCATACCTCTCGTCCTCGTCTCTAGTTCGAGTTGAGGATATCCAAACTCAAAAACTTTTCGTGGATAATTCATTTCTCGGTTGGAACCCGAATTGCTTTGGAGAGGGACAAGACGAAAAAAAAGTCCTTGCTTGGCCGTTCAATTCCCATGTCAAAGGAGTTTTCGTTTTTATTCCAATTTTTTTTTTTTTTTATTTATTTTGGGGATGGTAAAATAGTTTCACCAATTTTATGACTTTGGTAGATTTTTGGCACCAGCCACGGGCGGAATCCCAAACAAACAGGACACGAGACAGAGAGAGAGCATGCGAGTGGGGCAAAAAATTAATTGAGACAATTTCAGAGTTGGAGGAGGAATTATCCTGTGGGAAAATCCCAAGGATCAGTGCAATTGTGCACCGCTGATGAAAAACTCGTGCAGGATTTAGATGTTTTGGTCGGATTCGACAGATTTACCTGTTTGGAATTCCGGCGGTTGAATTATATCGCCTGATAGTTTTTGTTTGACATGATTTGGAGGCGGAAAAGTGTGGGACGGCTTTGTGATTCAACGCCAGCAGAGGACTAATTGATAAGTTACCTTCGGGAGTGCACCGGTTTTTTGTTTTTACTCTGTGCAGTTTTTCATTTTGATATAAAGGAGTCCGTGTAAGCGGTTTCAATTTGGCACTAAGCCATTCCTTTGTCTCTCACGTAGTCGGACGACAAATTGGAGATGTAACCAGTTGGATGCGAGGGAGTGTGCTGCTCGAGTAGAGAAGTCAATTAGATTTTTTGCGTTGGTAACTGTTGGCAGATAAATGAGTATGGGACGAGTTAGAAAAGTTTCTTTCCATTTAAGTTCTTTGTTCTTCTGCAAGAACATGGTATTTCTTGGACACAATGGTTTATGTAGTCGCGGATAGCCAGACATTCTTTCATAGCTTTGGCAAGGTTTGGGGTATTGAGTCTTTGCACGTTTGGAAGGTGAAAATTGTACTAATAAATAGGCAGTGTCTTTGCATACATTTGGCTAACTTCAATGTCGCCTTGTACTCCACATGCTTTCAACTGGTTGAAGAAAGTGTCAGTGCCGTGGACCGCATCTGGAAGATATATCTGATTGGTTACACTCTCTAAAGTTGTGATTTCTAATATTTCCTCTTCAAGCAAATGTCTTTCTTTATCAGACCATCCATAGTAGAAAATATTTCGTTTTAATAGTTGTCTACCAATTCTAGAATGTTATTTGTTTTGATTCCAGGAACAGCCGAACGAACGCCTTTCTTCACGTCACTGGTTTATTAATAAGACGGAGAATCGTCTCATAGTCGATATTGGAGTTGGGATGAGAATGAACGTGAACAAATCAGAAGTAATGGAGGAGCTAAAACATCTCGGGGGCCCTCTATTCACGAGTTATGGGAGGAGCAAAACTGAATTATTCTATAGGATTGCCCAAGCTGGAACAATTTTGAGACACCTTAGTCATTTTTTTTCCCAAGAGTAGATTTTCGATTAAATGGTTGGAACAAGTCCGAAATCATTGCTCTACGCATATGGCGATAGCTCCTGATGATTTAAAGTCGTTGGTGGAGTATCCAGGTTTATGGTGGGTCCACTTAAGCCACCTGATACTGCAAAATTGACAATGGAACCGAACATCGGCACATAAAAGATGGCGCAGCCCGTATATGTGTATAAGTTTTGATGTAGCCAATAAGCTTTTTCTAGATATATTCCCGGAACCTTCTAGCAGTTACGTTAGGTTAGGAAAAGTGGCTTACCTGACCGTTCAACTGGTTACGCAAGTAGCTTGGCGGCCCAAGTTCAGATAAAGGAGGAGGGAGGTAACGGCTTGTCCTACCCTCAGTAAATAACTCTCTCTCAACCTACCTCTTCCACATAATATCCATTCCCCACTTCCTTCCGTTGGGAAGGATTAAGGTATTATACGTTCCGAGCCGAGGATCAATTTGGCTGGGGTTTTCGCACAGACAGCCACTCTACCTACTTGAACGTTCACAATACACTTAAACCAGAGTTTGTTTCATTGTGATAGCACTTCAATGGGCCGGAGTACCCTTCTTATTGTGAGAAGCTTGGGACATATGGGTGCACTACAAGAATGACTAATTTAGTCGAATCTTTTTGTTGCTAAGATAGGGGCTCTTTGGCATCAGTTCAACCACTTTGATCTTGATATACATTTTCCTAGAATTTTGTGTCTTATTGCAGTGCTGGGCAAGTGCCTAAGAGTCTTCTACTTTCTCATTACTGCAGTTTGTATAGAAGTCGTTGAAAGGGACTGTTGTACGTATAGCTTGTCTGCTTATCAGACAGTAGCCGGTGATAACTCCTATGGTAGGACCAATGTTCGTTTTATAGGAATAGACGATAGCCCTCCGATCTATCGAACTTCGTATCCCAAATTGTGCAATATAACATCGTTCAAATGGCCGCCGCGACTTCGCTGGTTGCCGCGCATCCGAGAGGTCCAATATTCGATGACTTTGGCACATAGATCAGGCTGAATTTGAGCAATGGCAAGGGTGATGTTGACTTTGAGGGCACTGGTCCTTTGCGACTTATTGGCATAGATCTGCGACTTAAGGAAACCTCACAAAAAAAGGTCTAACGGGGTAAAATCGCACGATCTCGGTGGCCAGTTAACGTCGCTTCTGTGTAAATTATGTCCATTGTATCATCAGCTGTGTGGCACGTAGTGCCGTCTTGTTGGAACCATAAGTCGTTCACATGCATACCAAAAGAAATTGATCGATCGGTAGCGCTCTCCGTTGATGGTGATAACAATGCCATTGTCGTTTTTCAAGAAGTATGGACCGATGATGCCGCCGGTCCACAATCCACACCAAACAGTGACTTTCTGCGGATGCATTGCAACTTGGTGGAACTCGCGTGGATTGGTTGGTACCCGTTCATCCGAAAATGGGCCTCGTCGCTGAAGATGATTTTTTTGCGAAAATCGGAGTTCGCTTCCAACTGCTCCTGTCTTATTATTTGAACATGTTGCTCGACGTTGTAACTTGTACGCGTTCAGTGGCACAGAAGTTGCATTTCTTATTCAGAACCAACCACCAGACCTTAATTCTATGCATCAGAATAGGCCTGACAATTGCCAGGTATACCAGATTTCTTGAATATTCAACCGCAGTCTTCTATTTATGGTTTCAATATGCACAGCAATATTTAAGATAAAGGTGGTCGCCGTGGTTAAGTGATTAGTGCGCTGGACTACTGTGCAAGCTCCGTGGGTTCAAGCACCAGCCGTGTTGAACAAACATTTTTCGCGTCACCAGCTCTCGTCGGGGAATGACATGTCATGAAAAATCTTCTCAATTCGCCTTTCGGACTCGACAATAAGTTGTAGGTCGCTTTCATTCGTGCGAAAAATGTAACACCCACACCATGAATGGTTGTAAGAAGCTAAGCCTTGGCTCATCTCGAGCCGTTGCGCCAGCTACTTTTTACTTAAGATGAAGGCCCTAGAGGGATTTGTTTTCTTTAGGAGTAGGACCAGTCCTTGCAACTCGCGATTTAAATGCTTGACTATTCACTAAAATATTCTATGAAACAAATGATTTCTTCAGCTTGAAGTGAGACCTTCAAATTGTTTCTTAACTTGTTCAAGTAAAGCTTCAACGTTGTTCTCCAGTTCAGTAACGATTTTCGAAATTGTCCTCCCACCAAAAGTTTCCTATGCGCTTTGCCTAAACGTACATATGTATGTACATGTGCCTGTGAATTATTTACCAATCACAAACATCATCCTTCAGCTACCTGTCAACTTTCTCCCATTAGGTGTAGGCACTTAAACCAATGAAGCCAGACAATTAAAAAGGCTCGTGTTTCCACACACGCATGCAAAGTCCTTTCTGGAAAACAATTTTCCATGTTATTCCATCAACACCATCACTTGGAGCTCAGTTTAGTCGTCATTTAGCACTTTGGAGACCCATCAACGATGTCACTCTGTGTGATAATTGAAGCACACACCTACATAGGGTTCAGGCTTTGTTCCTGTCTATCCATTTGTCCGAAAGAGGGGTCTGTTTCGTGATTCGTTTTCGTTTCTCCATCAAGGTGTATAACTTTAGAGACACGAGACACTATTGTGTTTCGTTCCAACGAAATTAATTTCAAGAGTATCTACCACTAGCAATCTGTTTCACTTCACTTCACTTTGCTCAGCTCTGCTTCCTTTCGCTCTTTAATTCGCCTTTCAATGTGTCATTGGAAAATTGAAAACAGGCAAGGATTGTGTGTTCGCCTACGCACAAAAGGACACCAGGCCCAGCATGCCATTTCAATCATAAACGCTCCATTTTAGTAGGCGCTCCTTTGTCCTTCCTCAGAAAGTCAGTAACCAACTTTCCGCACACAGGCTCTTCACATGAATGTGTGTAGTGTGTACCCACTTGAGGAAGGATAGTGGCACCCAGAATAATTGAATAGAATGAAACGAATGGAAATGAATTCTTCTTGATGTGATCTTCACTTTAATTAATATTCATTGAAATTATAACGGTAAAATTGGGGAAAATGTATTTATTTTCATGTTGGCCGGGTCGTCCTTTTCAGTGTGGGAAGTGGGAAAGCCAAAAAACAAACAGGATCACATATTTATGGAAGAAGAGGCGGCAGCAGTTACGCTCGGCAAAAGAGTATCCTTTTCATGCATATTTAATGTCACACACGTGGGCAAAGGACAAATCGGTGGTGGTTCTCTTTGTGCCCATGACACACATGCATCCAAACGAGCGTGCATACATTTGTGTATGTTTGGATGTGGCTCGTATCGGTGGGTGTTCTGGTGAAATGAATGTCATCCTCTCATCGAGGGATAACTGTAGTTAATTAATACATTTTTCTGTTCTGTTAATTTAAGTTTGAAGTCCTTGGTTGGCAAAAGAAGGGTAAAGGACACTTATTCGGTGGAATGAGTGCGCTTTCGTTAATTAAAGTTTTTTTTTTTCAATTTTCTGCTTCTCTAGGGGTTTTTTTAAAGTTATGGTAGCCAGTGATTGACTGAAAGGATTCTTAAAAATAAATAAAATCGATGGACTACGAAAGCTGATGTCGACTCTACTGCGAAAAGATAACACTCTCAGTAGGGCGTCATGACTTAAGAATTGATTGAGCCGACCATTATTATGATATCAGGAGATTCAAAAGAGTGCCCATGAATTATAGCAATGACAAACACCACAAATGTCCCCAGCAAGTCTGGGCACCACCCTCGGACGCCATAGAAACCTAATACTATCTGAGTTTCGAACCACTACACCTCGCTCGCGCTGTGTGAAATAAGGGTATTCATAACCCCTTGAAGCGCGAGTGGATTATGAAAAAAAAAAAACTGATGATTTGGAGTGAATCTAAATTCTTGGTCATTTTTAGATTCCTCAAAGCTGCGGCATGAAAGCAAGTTGCGTCTACTAAGCTATAAGTCTATCGAGAACAGGATTACTCATTCTCATGAGACCATGCGTTTTATTTTTATGGGCTATTGAGATCTAGTTGCGTTCGTCTGATGTCAATATCACAGGCGTATGTGAGGAATTACACGGAATTTCAGAAGTTGTGCCTCGGTGTTGGCGTTTGAGTTGCACAATTCTTTCAAAAGCCACGTAGAAATAGGATGACTTTGGTCAGGCTTTTACCTGCCTTGTTTCAGCAGAGTGCATTCTATTGCAGGGTGAGAGGGGTTCGGTGGGGATGCTAAAGGTAAGCAGTCTAGCAGTCTTCATGGTCTACCGTAGTATGATTATCAGGTCGCTGATCGACTTTCCTAGCATCTAGCCACACAGGTATGAAATCAGGTTGCTGGCAAAATATTTTTTTTTAAGGTTTTCGATGTCGGGAGACTTAAGCCCCTGCAGTTTGCCAGTTAAGACGACTTTCTTTCTCTAGGATAATTCAAACAATAACCATTTTTCGAAATTAGTCGTTCGAAGAACAAAGGACGCACATACAACGATAGAGGCTCGATCTGTATGAGCTGTGGCGCCATCCTGTTGAAGCCAAAATGTCGTCCATGACGTTATCAGACAAAATTGGCATCAAAGAATTCGTTATCAGAGCCCGATATTGCTATTAATTGACGGTAACGGCTGCTCCAGCATCTTCTTTGAAGAAGAACAGTTGAATGATTCTTTTCGCACAAATTTCAGCCCAAACAGTCACGCGTTGGTTAGATTGACGCTTCGAATACGGGCTATCATAAGCCGATCTGAAAACAGATGTCAAAGTTAAAGGGTTGTCAGATGCTGGAGGTTTAATCCCGCTCTGTACGTGATTATCTGTGTCCAAGTTGATTAAGTCGTTGTTCCCTGAAAGTCAAGTTTGATTTGTCATCGCTGTTATGCTGTCTGTTCGGATTTTGCGGCCTTGGCATGTTCCTTCTAGGTTAGGTTAGGTTAGGTGGCTGTCCCCGCTTAGGCAGGGACACACTTAGGCCAGAATGGCCCATTGTGATACCACAACGAAGTAAACCGGCTTACCGGCACCAGGGAACCAGAAAATGTGGCATAACTACTACAGAAGTGGGCAACCGTAGCGGTGTGAACCCTAAGATTTGAACCATTTCGTTCCAGAGATGATGTTACTTATCTTTTGGATGTCTAGTTCAGCAAGATCGTTAAGATCATCATGTTCCTTCTAGCCTTTCGTAAAATCAAGTACTATCTCTCTACTTCTTCTATGGCGGCCTTCTTATGCTCTCTTTTCCTTCTAAGCAGAAGGTGGTTAACTCTTCTCTTCTGCTCGTTGAGTTCGCGACTGTAATGACGCCAACTGCCCGTGCTTTCTCGTGATCGAGAGAAGAGTTCAGAAGCGGAGAGTAAAACAAAGTATTTATTTATTAAGAAAATGTATATTTATTATTACAACACTAGTTAGCCCGCTGTCCTTAGCAATGCTGCGACTTTCTAGTTGTTGCGTAAAAAATGTTTTATTATAATTAGGCCCGCTGTCTTCGCTTGGCTGCGACCTTTATAGTCAAGTGTTATGTTATGTTCTCTCTCGCGAACCTTCCGATCCACTCCCTTTTATACTAATTATTTTGACTATACTCATCCCCACTCTCTACATCTCATTGGTAAACATTTACCAATGCATTGCATCTCAGCATTCTACCTAATGCTCCTAAACCAACGCTACCCTAATCCGTTTTATTACACTTGAACCCAAGCAACCCTTGTCTGATTTATCATATTACATAGCGAGTGCTATGCATCCAGGATACTGTTAATCAGTTCCATCTGGATATATGCAGATACGGTGTGTGTGTAATCGAATGGGTATAAACGTTTTATGGTTTTGGGTTTTGTGCATTGGTGATCAACGTCGCGACGCCTGCGCACAGCTGAGGTATGAAAACCATGGTATAGAGATAAGGGATGGTAATTTGGGTGGTGCATGGAGTGTGAAATACTACACGACCAGCTCTGGTTCTTCTATTCAGCGTCATTCTGTATGCTTCCTGTTTCCTTAAATTTGCTTGCCGGCATTTTTCTTCAACTGAGAGGTTTCAATGAGGGAAAGAAAACAAGGACATAGGTTCATTCATACATATCTGAGGGCTTTTTTGTCATACTTAAGTTTAGAACCCCTTCGGAGATAAATAGAAACTCGATCGAGAAGGTTCTGGCGATCTCCTGCGATTGTAACCGTCCGACATCAAAATGCCTCAAAGTATTGCCTTGTTTTTGCGATGTTCGTGATATCCACATCCATACCTTGGCTTTAACAATGAATGGAGACGATAATACCATCGATCTCTGCTCGAAGCGCTCCATTGTTGCTGCCATTTCGTCGTGCTATTGTACTGTCTGGTGGACTGGCTTCATTGTAGGTTGCCGTGTTGTGATATCGTGCGCTGCATACTCTAATTGCGCAGAGTTGATATCAATTCTACGCTTCTGCAACTAAATTTTGATGACTTCAGCCCATATTGATAACTTGTAGAGCAACACCGATGTAACCATTCTGATCAACAGTCTTCTTCGAGCGAGTTTCGGTTCTTCACGTTCTGACATTATGCACATGAGTGCGTTCTCTATTCGTGAGGTTTACTACTAAGTTACATACTCTAGATATTCATTAAACGACAGCTTTGTGTTGATCATGACGCTCTATGTGAAAACGTGACTCTATACATGCCTTCCTATATACATATGTATGTGTATGTATGCACATGACAAGGCTAACCGTTATTGATTATCAGAGAATCCTGATCGCTTTCTCCTGGCTTTCCATTTCCGACAATGCAGTAATTAAAATTCTAAAATTAAATCTGTTCCCATTTCCGCCGAATGAATATTCAGTTTTCGTTTACTAATTAATCTCCCAACGAGGATATTTCCCAAAAAGCGCACCCGTTTAATCCTTTTTGGTAGCGAAAAACCTCCATTTCCATCACACACATGACTACCACCGCAGTTGGTTGTGCAATTAAAATTAATCAACGAAATTATTACTCAAACAAACTTCACTCCCCCGTCGGCATGCAATTTAGTCCTGTGAGTTTTGTTAACTCCTTCACCGTCACAGACAACATCAATTAGCTGATTTTCACAGGTAAACAAATCCTTTAATTATTTTTCCAAAAAAAAAGGACGAAAAAGCAAAGTGATACGCTTTTCATAAGATGTGTCTATTTGCCAGATACTTAATTTTCACATCACTACTGAGCGCATACGGTTGCATAAGCACACACAAACACACACAAATTTTAACGGTACAATCTAATTAGAAATCTCAATTATACCTGTGAAACCGCGCACATTTTCAGTTACTTGCTGTTCTCCTTCCAACCTGGCAATGGAAGTCGCACAGGGATCTCCATCTCTCCATCTCTACCAACGAACAACGACAAGCTGTGCGTCTCTTTAACGACAATAAAACTCTCCCAGGATATCAACGAAAAGTTACAATGGGGTGGAGGGAGTTGCAAAAAAGGCGAGAATTTGAACGATGGGCTTGTGTGGTTTTTCCCTAAGTAAGTCGACATTAATTTTACTCTTATCGCATTGTAACAGAGATGTATGTCGTACACGTAAACATATCCAAAGTCGCGGAAGGATAACACCCAAACAAAGTAAACCGAAGACGATAGCGAGGAAAAAAAAATCTCCTCCGCCAAGGATAACAAGTAGAAAATCCATTACAAAAATGTTTTACAAGGATTCAATTTGAGATCCCAGATAACACAGAACACATAAATCTGGTAAACAACAATGCGAACCCGGAATAAGGATGTGTTCATGTCTCGGTATTGCGCTGCGAGATTCGTCTCTCCTTCTCAATTGCGCTTGCAAAAATTTCTATTTTAAAAGAATAAGACACGCGATTTCTTTGGGTATGCCCAGGTGGATGGCACTCCAAGGACCAGCTTGCTCACTCACTCACCCCGCCATGTCGCATCGTCTCGTCCTTGCGGGAAACAGGAAAATTCCATTACAATGAAGATTAAACTTGAAAAAATCGTCACCGAAATGAATTCACAAATGTAATTTCGGGTTGTACTGTCGCTAACCCCACCCTACGCTGTGTCAACATACCCGCCGCTAAATGGAATATCGGGTTAGGTTGGCAGGCGCCGTGGGTATAGTATAGGTGTGCCGTCTACCACCGCCACATGTGGTGCTCTGATTATTCGCGTGCGAGCCTTTGACGATGGAGCGAAACGGTTGTTTTCTCGTGCCCCATATCCGTATGGTGATGTGCGAACGGTAACCGGAATTTGTTCACCCAAAGGATGATTAACTTGTCCGCGGGACAATTTTGTATACGTTCCCTCTATTCCTTTAACAGACACATACACACACAAATACACTATGAAAGGAGGGGAGGAAAGTGCCAATGTTACTGTTGGGGTTGTTGATTGTTTTTCAGGAACCGGTAAGCGCGTTTGCTACACCAGAACAGATTGTGCAAATATTTAGATTCGCCTCAAAAGACACGGTCGGCGATGCCTTGTGGGCGAGGCAGTTCGTGCCACAAGGGTGAGTTCAGGCTTAAATGATCTTGTTATCAATTTTCGATGAGATGAAATCGATGTGGCTTTAGATGTGAGGACGAGATTTCCGTTGGGTACAAAAGAGGACAAAGCATAAGCTGTTTATGTTTGATTTGCAAATCATCAAGAGACGCGTGAAATTGGGTTAAAGACCGCCGGCGGACAATGTAGTTCGTCTACATTTATCCTGGAGCGTACAAAGTTCTTAAAGTGTTGTGTCGAAAAATAGCGGTTAAAAATCGTGCCGAACATATCGTCCCTTGAGAATACTCGAAATCCTTGCAACACCAAGAAAAATGCACCAAGATATCAACCCAGGAATTGACCTAGCGGTTGTGAGAGCTATTCTAACGCACTTGAGAAGAAATGCCATCTGTTACGACTCACCAAGGTCCACAAGAAAGCCTCATGTTATTTGTTTTAGAATGAACAGAAGTTTGGATTGTACATGTAAAGGTGTCTATTAACTGTTGCTGTTGCTGTTTTGCTAGACGAAATTGGGCCCTTACCTACAATGCATCCTTTTCTTTCTTCTCTTCGACAGGTTTTTCATTTTTGGTTTCTTCGAGAACATCGTCGATGTTGGTTTCACCAGCCCCTGGTGGCAACTTCACCAATGGCATCCAAGAACTTAAAAAAGTCATCAAGGGTTCGGCCCAAGTTGTAATCAATGACTTGGTTGTCATCCTTGTGGTAGTATTTCAGCGTTGGGAAGGACAACTTCTCTATGTTTTCTTAGTCGTTGGCAGTGAAATCCATCTTTGCAATGATAATGGTTGTATGATCCTTCTCACTCAATTTATCGTAGATTGGTGCCAATTGTTTGCAGTAACCGCACTATGGAGCATAGGATTCCACAAAGCCATCCTTGGTAGCATCTAGTGCAACAACGTCAAAGTAAATGACAACAAGCACCTTCACTGGTGTTTTATCCCAATCCTCTGGCAATTCTTGACTCAAGAAATGTTGCTTCAGCTTAACATCCAAGAAGTGGCTTGTATTCAGCCATATCTTCTTCCGAATTGATTAGACGAATAGTTGGAATTTTATCCTTGAACATACCGAAGAATTCAAAGATATGTACGTGCATGATCAGCCTCATCGGCACTAATGGTAACAAAAACAACTTCATCAAGGAACAAAGCAGCAACTTCCTTCAATGGGTCAACGTTTTTTTTTTCCCAATATGACCGTTTTCCTTGGGGACAAAGAACAACAGATGGGATTTGACAGCACTTCCGATTTTAGGTGGATTTCATAGAAATTCCACCTATTGCAGAGCTCCGCATGACGCGATGTCAGTCAGTCAGCCAGTCAGTTATCGCTCAATCAACTCTTCAAGCCAAGAGACTCTACTGCCAGTGTTATGCCTTCGAAGTAGAGTCGCCATCAGCTTTCACAGTTGATCGATTTTTATTTATTTAAGAAATAAATGTTTTTCCGACATCAGGAGTTGAACCCGGATTTTTTTTTAAAGGTTCACTATTAGTAACGTCAGCACTGGAGCTGAGATTTACTACTGTAAGTCAACCGCTCTTTCAGAAATCGGCACCCAAAAAATATCAGTAGTTATTCGATCGGAGCTGGTAGAAATCCGCAAGCGGATTTAAATTAAATATCTAGAGCCATAGAAGCTTAGGACTTTCGTATGACCGAAAGAAAACCCTGTCGCTGGTCAAAGTTTGTCGGTCTGTTTCTGGCATTTTTCTAGGAATCGTGCCCTTGGAACTCGACTATTGCGCAAGGTGCAGCAACGATGAAGAAACTGAATGTGTCATCTGTTATGGGAGTTTTCTCACCGACACATAAATGAGGACTCTTTGCAATTCCTTCTTAATAGAGTTGCAGGACCTATCAAAATTGAATCAAAAGACGGCGTGTACTGATAACCTTGCCCAACATGTTGTTCATTTGCCTTGCCTTCACCGATGGAAGAGTTAGGATATTTGGCAGTAACTTCTATGTGGAGTTGGACTACCCACGCAAAATTAAAACGAAAGACCTCTTGAAAGCTGGTTCTTTCATTTGTCCTATTTTCGGCTATAGACGAGTCAGTTCTCAATCGGCGGTACTATTTTTTTTTTAAAGGTTCCCAGGCTAACCAAAATGTGTAGAATGGAATGGACCCAATTGATGGTCAAGGTGAACAGTGGCAAATGTTAAAAGGCACCCGTATACCTATTCGCAGATGGTGCCGAGTCAATATCAGTCGAGTGATGCTACCTCTGCAAGGTTTAACAAGGCATAAGGAATAATCAATCCTGAGTGCAAGCTTTGGTCTGTTTGTAGTTATCTTTGCCGCGACTAGACTATTTGCTTCCTTCGTTTTCTGGCGACGTCAACTCTATTGACACTTTACAAAGAAGAGATTTACTTCATTCTTGCCTTCTCCTTCATTTTCAACGATTCAACTCAATTGATCCGGTGCAATATTTGAATCCTTCCACCAACTGCAAACTGCAATACCTTAACCCAATTTTGATTAAAAATGCATCAAATACTTGCTTAGCCAACAAGTTCCGACACCTAAGTCTACCTCCACCACCAGGTTCAAATCAAAACTTTCCCCCAAAACTTTGTTCACACTCATCGAACCAGAGTTCAGACCTTTAAAACAATTTATCAGAAATCATTTCGTCCTTCCTTCACTTTCCTTTCCCAAAGTATATTACAGCACCACTTGAAAACTTTAAGTGTTTCAACTTCCCATCATCCGGCGTCCTCATCTCTACACCAACGAAGGACTTTACTCCAAAAAGCGGATTAACGCTCTCTCACTTATACCATAAACCTTCGCGGAAACTTCCAAAAAGCAGAAAACCGCTCACACCCACCATCTCGCTAACAATGTTATTGCGGCAATCTGCTTAATCCCCAGGATAACGCATAACGTACACAAAACAATGATGCCTCGAAATAAGGCGCTTTAGAGAGTCTTGCGGTTGCGGGAGTGTGGTGAATTGGGAACGCGCCGACTACCACTTGACACAAAGTGGTCGACGAAAGGCAAAACTTATAATTGAGGATTTCGAAAGTCATCCACCTTCATCACGTGTGTGTGTGTGTGTGTGGAAAACTGATACTAACTGAGAAGTCTGGAAGAGTTTGTCAAACTCGATTAAGTCGTCAAGGACGTAGGTGTCCCTTTGGGTTATTAATGTCAAACAATTCACCACAACTCTTCCTCCCTTAAACCATATGTCACCGAGGCGTGTCTCTGGCGCTCGTTAAAAAGAAAAGTTACCCTCAAAGGTGCACTCTAACTTTGCAATTGAAAATCAACGTCCCTAAGTAGTCCTTAAATTAAGGATACTCGTGGTACTTCTCTCTGTTTGAGTGCGCGAATGAAGATTGCTTGTCCTTGATAGTGCAGTTTCTTTTAATTTTTTTTCTTTCTTCTCTTTCTTGTGATTCTCTCGATTTGTGTCTTTGGGTTCCAGTTCGTCACGGAGTTAATTTGGACACTGGGAATCCCAAGAACTATTCCACTCAGGCTAACCAGAAATGGAGGATATTAATGATTTTTTTGGCCAAGAAAAAGGAAATGTACTTCGCTTTTGGAGAACTTTTCTTCGCTCTTTTTGTTGGTCTTATGCAGCTTACTGTCGTCGTTGAAATAGGTATAAAGTGAAACATCTTAACTTTCAACTGGTAACGTCCTCAAGGAGGAACTTAAAGATGCCATCCAGGTGTAAAGGGAGCTGTTGCACTTTTATGTACCAAACGACGCCCGGGGATGAGTGGAGCAATGAAAATGCAATTAAATTAGTTGTTGATGTGACTGAAATTATGGACCAAGATGGACGTAGATTTAATTCGTGTTTCTCTCAGTTCTCATTGTATGCCTTGAGATACTTGGGGAAATTTTTAATTTTAAGTTTTATTTACTTTTAATGTTTTTCATTGAATTGGTTTGCATTCAAAAGTTTTTTTTTAATGAGGAGTTCTTGGTGCCTTGACGGTCCTCAATTAACTGTAGTTTCCGGAAAACACCGATGTTAAATTACGTTGATAGTTGGTGATGTCTATGGTCAAGTTGTTGCAATTAAAATGTTGTTGGGCAGAACTCCCACCACAGGGAATTCTTTGAGTATCGCAATCGGCCTTGTGCCTAAGTAAGTCTATATTGAGACTTTACTCAAGGTGACGACACAGTCCGAGGTGAACTTGGGCCTCAACAAACAAGCGTCTACAGACAACTCGGTCTTTAGCCAGCTGCCTCCGGTTCCGCACGCCAAGTTGGTTGAGGTCCCCTTCCACTTGCGCGTGCCACCTAAGTCGCGGTCTTCCTATACTACGCACTCCCTCGGATGTGGATTGGAAGATAACTGAGCTACGGCGACCGAACTATGTATATGCTAAATATTAATTCAACAATCCTTACTTCCCCATAATCCATATTCAAAGCCTCGTGTCCATTCGATGCCCAAATCCATATCTAAACGAATTTCCGCAAAATGAACTAACAACACAATAAAACTTAATTAACGGCGTAAATTAAAATTGATCGGCCCCGGGAAAGATAATTCATTAAAATCCTTTTTGCGAAAACACTCGCCGGGACACGCGGGCCAACAAAAGAGCGGCAAAAAGGAAATTCCGAAATCAATCAAAATTCACAAACAAAAAGTCCCCGGTCAAGGATAAATTCCAATGAAATTCCATTCAATACCGCCGCGCACTCCGTAATGGCAGACTTAAGTGCCCCGGCACAAAAAACTAAACCAACTATGTACCGCTGCTATACAAGTTTCCATAAATTTCCATCCGAAGCCTAATACCCCCATCAACGGACCGTTTTTCGTCCATTTTTTTTCGAAAACATCTCTCGATATTTTTTTTGCGGACCATCGGGACGAGTTCCCAAACTCCCTCTACTAACAACCCGTCGTGCGGTGGCATTTGATGGAATGAAATTAACATAATTCCTAGCAAATGCTTTGACCAGTATGAAGGACTGTGCCGGACTGATGGGATCGGACCTGAACCCGAGTAATGCGGCATGCGAAGCGTCAGTGATGTGGCTGTCGTCGCCAATGAACTCGAAAAGCATTCCTACCACATTGTGTACACTTCATTAAGCGGCAGTTCATTAGAGATGTGGGCGGTGGAAAGCTGGCGAACGGATGTCTGCTTTGAACCGCATTCACTCACACACCCACACACACACCCACACACACATTTACTCACTTCCTCTCACCTTACTGGTGCCAGAGAAGAGGAAGGCAAACTTGCCTTTGTTGCATTTTCTATGAAATTTCGTCTGAACTTTTGTTGCCTTTTTGTGTTCGTGTACCTACTCCGTGCTCTGTCGATTTTTCCCTGTTGTTTCTTTGCGTTATCCGTGGTCTTTTTGTTTAAACTTTTCCAATTAAAATTTCGCATTGATATGTTTTTTTTTTGTTTTTGCTCTGGTTTTTGCGAATTCTTTTATTCTTTTGTGCAACATTGGCGAAAAACGGACAAGGAAACTTATTGAAAGGAGGGGAAACTTTTGTCGCAGATACGAAAACTTGTAGCGAAAGTGATGAACGTCAAAGTGTGCGTTTAGTCCGAGATAAGTGCACGCAGAACAAAGAGGATGTAAGCACCCGTGCATCAAGGAGACTTTGTGTGATGAGAATACCTGGTGCATTGTGAGTTGATTGGTTTTTGAAAGTTAAGAGAGGAAAAGAGATACCCATACTGTGCAAAGGATCGAAGGGATAAGTAGGGAAAAGCGACAAATTACGGAGTTAACGGGACATATTTAGTAAATTGTGCAGTTTTGACATGGTCGAGCTTCTTGCCTGTATATTATGAGCCTAATTTGAGTAATTCATCAGCCGCGCAGTTCAATTGAATGTCGAAGTGACTAGGGGGTCAGTCTCAAAACTGCAGTGAAGAGCCAATGAGTAGAGAGCTTCTACCCTGGCGTTTTCGGCTATATTGTCTCTCCACAGAAGTTTCCTGTTTCAGTGAGTTATTATTCCAGTTTATAGTCAGTCTGTAGTTTTACTCCAACAGAAGAAGACTTTTTCGCTTGAACATCCTCCTAGAACACTTCAATAGGGATGCTCATTAGATCACATTCCGATTTATATAACAACTGAAAGGCTAATAGAGAATTGGCGTTTGGCGTTGTAAAGGGTGTTTAAATTTTAAGGGCCGATGTTGAATGTGAACCACACCTAACGTCAAGTTTTTTCCTGCATTTCATTTGTCATTTCTCAATTTCAGACTAACTCAATTTGAACCATGGAAAGATACACAATCGAGCAACGCGTTAAAGTTATTCAGGCTTATTATGAAAATGGGCGTTCAAATCAAAATGCATATCGTGCACTTCGTGATTTTTTCGGTCAATTTAATCGTCCAAATGTGCGTACAATCGGAAAAATCGTGCAAAAATTTGAGCAAACCGGGTCTGTAGGAGTTGTGAAAACACCAGTGCATGCTCGTACAGCTCGTACTGCAGAAAATATTGCTGCTATTCGCGATAGTGTGGCTGAAGAGCCGTCCACCTCAACTCGTCGTCGTGCCCAACAATTGCACCTCTCACGCTCGTCGTTGATGAACATTATGCATAAAGACTTGCATTTACACGCTTACAAGGTGCAATTGACTCAAGAACTAAAGCCTCTTGACCATTTCAAGCGTCGTCAATGGTCAGAATGATGGCAAAAAATGGCAACAGTGGATGATCAATTTTCGAAGAAAATCATCTTCAGTGATGAGGCACATTTTCACCTCAGTCGATTCGTCAATAAGCAGAATTGCCGCATTTGGGCGAATGATAATCCAAGAGTGATTGTCGAAAAACCAATGCACCCACAAAGAGTGACTGTTTGGTGCGGTTTATGGGATGGCGGCATCATCGGGCCGTATTTTTTCCAAAATGAGGCCGGTCAAGCAGTTACTGTGAATGGTGTTCGCTATCGTGAAATGATAACGAACTTTTTATGGCCCGAATTGGAAGATATGAATGTGGACGATATGTAGTTTCAACAGGACGGTGCCACCTGCCACATAGCTAACGAAACAATGGCTCTTTTGCGCGCAAAATTCAATGGCCGTGTTATCTCACGTGGTGGCGATGTCAATTGGCCGCCAAGATCATGTGATTTGACACCGTTGGATTTTTTTCTTTGGGGTTATTTGAAAGAAAAGGTGTACGTTGATAAGCCAGCAACAATTCAAGAGCTAAAGGATGAGATAATTCGGCACATTAACGGCATAGAACCTCAATTATGCTTCAGCGTCATCGAAAATTTGGACCATCGGATGGAGGTGTGCCGCCAAGGTCGCGGGGGCCATTTGGCCGATATTTTGTTCCATACATAATTGAACCATACCAATATTATCATAATAAAAATAAATGACAATAATTTCCTAAATAATTTGTGTTTTATTCAAAATCAACATCGGCCCTTAAAATTTAACCACCCTTTATTATTTCCGGTCAAGACGTCAACCAGGTTTTTATTTCAAGAAAGGATTTAGGCAAGGCGACGCGCTGTCATGCGACTTCTTCAACATCGTTCTTGAAAGAGTTGTGCAAAACTCACGCGCCAAAACCAGAGGCACAATCTTTCAAAAATTCGTCCAACTACTCGCATACACCGACGATATTGACATAATCGGAAAAACGCAGCATGATTATCGTGAGTATTGAGATGTAGGCGACAAAGATGGGCTTAGCGGTCAATGAGGGCAAGACGAAGTATATGTTATCAACAAGAAAGGACATTCAACACCGACGTCTCGGACAGTGACAGATAGTTATAACTTCGAGGTAGTTAAGGACTTTGTCTACCTAGGCTCCGCTATAAATTCAGACAACGACACCAGCGCTGAGATCAAACGAAGAAAAACTCTTCCCAATCGCTGTTTCTTCGGGCTAAGAACGCCAATGAGTAGCAAAGCCCTCTCTCGAACAACTTAGGTGACCCTAATCGTTCCAGTCCTGCTCTACGGCGCAGAGGCATGGACTCTATCAAAAGCCGATGAGATTACTCTTAGATCTTTCGAGAGGAAAATTATTCGAGTGATTTCCGGTTCCGTCTGCATAGATGGTGAGTGGAGGAAAAGATACAGTGACGAACTGCACAGATTGTACAGTGACATCGGCTTAGCCAGAAGAGTGAAGGTCCGACGACGGAGGTGGTTGGGTCATGTAGGAGAGGATAGACACAAATGCTCCGGCCCGGAGAATCTTCGAATCCACACCCAAGGGACGGCGCAGTAGAGGAAGACGGCGACTCAGGTGACGCACGCAAGTGGAAGGAGACCCTTTCCAACTTGGCGTGCTAAACTGGAGACAGGACATATGGAATATGGAACAGACCTTAAGTAAGTAAGTAAACTCCCATTTACATTCAGAAATCTCTGAATCAGTAGTTCAAAATATCCGCACAAAGTTGATGTCCAAATATGTAGAAGGAGCTTCTATATAAACCTCCCCCATCCCCCGCTGCAGTGGCGTCCCTTTACTCGTTTTGTGACTTCATATATGTGTGTATGCCACCTGAAAGCAGCGTAGGGTGTAACATAATCCATTGGACAAAAATATAAGGCCTTCTTGTCATTCCACCCCCTCTACCACGATGAGAGAATGAGAAATAGAATCCCTTGGCATGGCAATATCCTGAACGTAAACATCGTTCAACCCACTTAATGGACAGATAAATTTTCAATGGTTTTCCCTTGTCTTCCGTGCTCGCTCGCCTTGTCTTCTTCTTTATTCAGAGTCCTTGGAGCCCTTTCATAGATTTCCCCGTTTCCCCACAGGTGTTGAACATATTTCAAAAATTTTCCACTCTCGTTTTTCTTTTGGTTGTTTTGTTAAAATTGCCAATAAAATCGAACAACTACCCTATCCACTCTAAGTGCCACCTTCTGACACTGTAACTCAACTTTCGTACTCAGTGGATCGACCTCTTGCCGCCGCCGCCACCCCACTTGACGGAAAATGAAGTGTGAAAAAGTGAATCAAGTTTATAGGGTAATATTCCAGCAGGTAAGCATATTTTTTTCTTTCTCTCTCTGTGTCTCTGTCCCAGTCTCTCTCCCTTGGTTGGGAGGGATAATGGGGGGGTAAAAGTTTTGCAAAAAAAGGGGTTGTTTTGGTTTGTTCAACAGGGAACCGATTTCCGCCGTAACGCGTATCCCCTATCGCAGGTATTTATGAATAAATCGCTTTGCACTCCCGCGCACTTTAAATGTTTCCATCGGGGATTCCCTACTATTCGAAAATATTGTTGCTCCCGTGGACGAATGTGCGCGGAAAGGGGGGAGAGCCAACTCGAAACTGGTGCTCATATGTTGAGGACCCTTATCAGAATCGATCCATATAAGTCGACCTGTTATGTGCGTGGTGGCGGTGGTAATAATTTTTCAACCTCTCCACCCCACACCCGTCCATTTAGTTAAACGATAAAATTTGCAAAGCGACGAGGCCGTTTGTGCAAGGATCCGGCATTTTTTTTTTTTGCTCGAGTCCTTTATGCGATGTTTATTCAAATTTTTTGTCTCCGCCTGGCTGGATGGGCGCTGTGTGAGAGATTCTATGAGTTCCCCGGAGAGACGAGGAAAGGATTCATTCACATTTGCATGTTTGCGACTGTTGGCGAAGGAGGAAATGGAAATTGTTTAGCAGAGTTTAGCTTCGGGCTAAGAAGTTGTTGAGGTTTTTTTTTTTTTTTTTTCAAAGAAACGAGTGATTCTTATTAAAGGTGAGAGGGAGATGTTTCTTTTTTGGCGTACAGAAGAAGGTACTTAACTTTTCAAGAAAATTAGGTTGATTCAGCTAATTGACATTTTGACTTTTAGGTGCAGTTCACTTTAAGAAGCAGACACTGGTGGAAGGGATTCAGGCAGCACAAGAAGTCTTTAAAAACTTTAAGCTCAGTTCTTGTGTTGACATCGTGTTCATTTAGTCCTTGGAAATGGTATTCGTAGATATCCTGGGAGCTTTATATTTCAGATATTTTAACATCACTGCACTGGTCTAAACTTGAATTCACACAGGTTGAGATGGCTGGTTCTTGTAAGACCCTAAATCGAAACTTATACTTTTAAACTCCCGATACGACGTGTCTTGTGACAAAATAGTTTTGGCAAAGCTGGATCTGTCTCTGGTTCCCTGGGGTAGCATGCCGGTTCGTCATCGTGGTATCAGAATGGGCCGACCTGGTCTAAGTGTGTTCCTGTCTGAACAGCGATACTCTAGGCATCTTCACCGGACCATGTCTAATAGGCAAATATGCAACAAGGCTTGGCGGCTACTCAAATGATGTCTTTAGATTCTGTAGAGGAGGAAACCATTCCTCACCTTCACCCGCCAAGCTCTCTTTCAAAGAATAAAATTTCACTTAGGACTTAGGACTTTTTCTTATAACGATCTGTTCGATTTGACCAAAACTGATGTTAGAAGCCTCCGTTGCTTTATCAGAAGCCTAAAGTGGTTCAACGAGTAGGTGAAGGGATTTTCCAAGATCCATTTGGTATCAGAATAGACCCATCATTGGTCCAAGTGTATTGGTTTTAGCTGGCAGCCACTTTAACTAAACCTATCCACATGGAGTCGATAGTGAGCAAAGCCACCCGAGCACTCATGATAATTCTGGTCAGACCCGTTATAACCTACGGGCAGTAGCCTGGGTCTTTCCCCCCTTCACCTTGTGCTAGAAAGGGTCGCAAAGGAAACAATCATAAGAATTGTAAAAGAGGGAGTGGGGAAGGGTAACAGCATCGCAAGTAAAGAGCGAGACTCCCTCTCCAAAACAGTTCCACTATTAGACTGGCCTAAAGAATACACAGTCAAGAAATTCAAAGCAGAATTTCGACACAAAACTGAGCAGTAAAAGGGAATGGAACGACGAAGTTTATGCGTTCGAAAGTATGTGCATAATTCAGCTTCAATGGAAGGTATTATATCACGAGCAAAGCACCGCGATACTATCAGACAGCCAGGCCGCCATCAAGGCACTGAGTTTCTATGAAATCAGGTCTAAACTGGTTTACGAGTGTCTGGAAAAGATTAACAGACTGGGCCAGAACAATAAAGTCACCCTTTACTGGGCGCCAGCTCATGGAGGAATAGAGGGAAATGAGGTAGCCAATAACTGCCAAGGAAAGTGTCAGAGACACCATTCGTTGGATCCGAGTCATTTTGCGGGCTGAAGCCGCTTCGAATCCAAAAGGAACTGCGGAAAACAAAGGATTATGTGGGAATCACTCCCAGGACTAAGGCAGGCAAAGGAACTTCTCGGGAACTACCGACCGAAGGAGGAGCAGGGCCTGCCTTAAACCAGCTTCTTATTTTAACGGGCTTCCAAACGATCCATAGCATATTCAAAGAGCCTTTCAGAAAAATGGGAATAAAGGCGATAGAAACTGAAGACTCTGCAGTGATGCTGAGGAGACCCCATCACACCTTCTTGTGGACTGTGGGGCACTGATCTACAAAAGAGGAGCACATCTGGGAGCGTACACTTTCTCAGAAACGGATCTCCCATTATAGGACCCAATCCAGATACTTCGACTCCTCAGACCAATTGGATTGAAGGACGAGCTATAGGTCAAGACTCATCAATCAAGACGACTTCGGGGGAGCACAATAGAACTCTAAAGGTCGCAGTGCATACATACCTCAACTTTTAACATCTAACATTTAACCCATCCAATGGAGATGGCCATTTCATACCATTACCACCGCGATATTTGATTTAAATAAAAAAATCTGGAAAGGCATCTCAAGACCTCACCCAATTTGTTTTCGTTACCGTTGTCCCGATACACCATCTAACAATCTCCAAATTAAAATAATTCATTAGGGAGCAAAATTTTCACAATTAAACTTTCCTACTGTAGGAAGTTTTTCTGGTCTTAAACGTCCCTCGTCGCTGAGATATCTGCGAGCTCTTCCACCCTGCACCAGTATCAATCCAACAAACACCAATAAAACACCCGCTTTCATTTGCTTTGTTAGCAAATTAATGTCCTTCTTACTGTTATTCCGAGAGTGAACTTCTTACGACAGATTCTCCTTGACAGGAAATGCAGCTGCGAAACTATCATTTCTAGCTGCAACTGCACCCACTACTCTTCCACACCATTATGGACTCTCACTACAACTGCTCGCAATGGCGAAAACTTTTCAAATAATACTCTCCGCTATAATATTCATCACACAACAATGTTGTGTAAGTTTGGCCTTCCCTCTTGAGGGGGCTGCACGCTGTAAGTGGGAGAAAGTATAGGATGCCCATTATCCCAAGGACAATAGAAGTTGTAGTTGTAGACAGCTCGGGATACTTGTTGGTACGGCAAGAAGTGCGAAGTATTCCCTTTCATTGTCGTTGTCATGACTTTACAGTGAACAGGGAACAGTGAACTTCTGGTGTTGATAACTAAGTTTGTTCGTAGGCTTTTATACCAAAAGGATACAACTAAGCATTGAAAGAAATATTCGGGCTAATGGATTTATTACTGGGGCTTGTGTTTTTTTTTTTCCTCCGCCACACATTAATTTGCAGTCGAGGGCTACAACCCACAGAGAAGAGCCTTCAGCTGAAAAAAGCGAATGACATTCCATTATATGAAAAAAAAAGTAAACGCTCAAGTGCAATTGATTTGTGAGAGAGGATTAAAGTTGGAAAAAAGGATATGTCATGGTAATAAAATGCAGAAGTTCTCATTCTCTGTCCAGCCACACTTCGCTTATAGTGAATTCCGGGAACTGAAATATTCTACAGAACCACTTTGCAAAAGTGAATTACATTATCAGTGGTTTTAAATGTCCGCAAGCAATAAAGAACTTCCGGGTACGGAAGCCATGTCAGCAGCACCCGCCGACCAAACACACTGGATCCTTTGTGTGAACTTTAAACCCATCATAATCGAAGGCCAATAATATGTATGTGGTAGCCTGTGGGTCCATTGTTAGCAGTGGATGTTGATGGAGTCGTTTCCTCTTTCGGAAAACTGCGCTGGACAGTGAATTTCAGATGGAAACTCCTCAAAAGAGAAGCGGCTTAAAGGCTTAAATAATGTTAAACTTCAATTCGAGAAAATCTGTAGTACAGCGAGGGGGAGTGGAGAGCCAAATGAGTTTTTTGTCCATTTACTTCGGCAGAGGTTAATGCTAATTACAAAGGCTGTGTTAACCGCAGTGCACTATTTTTTGTGAGGTTCAATGACTTCAATGACCCTAATAATCGGAGAACAACGATACGCGTGTGTATGACATCATTTCATGTTCAGTGTGTAACATTTTTCGCACGAATGGAAGAGACCTACAATTCATTGCTGACTCCGAACGGGGAACTAAGAAGCTTTTTCATGATAAATAATACTACCGGAAGCTGGTCTTCCTCCAATGAGAAAGCGCAAAATATTTGGTGGACATGGCTGGAGCTTAAACCCACGCAGCTCACGCGGCAATCTAACGTACTATCCACCGAGCCACGGCGACCAGGCCCATCAAAAATATTTCATGTAAGAAATGTAGCCAAGACTCCCGACTATTTCACTCATAAAAAGTTATAAGATCTCATGTAGAGTCAAGTTCTTCCTTCATGCTTAGATAAGTTCAAGTTTCTTAATCTTAGTTTAAAAAAAAATCTCGTGACTTAGCTATTTAAGACCTGAAGCAGTATCCAGTAATGAGGATTCGAGAAAAGCTACGGTCGCACGTTTTTTAAAGCTCGACTTCTTAAGGGGACTACTGTGCCGCCTGATAAAGACAACAGCGCGCAACCGAACAATTAGCAAAAAACCCTTAGGCAAATTTAGCCGACACCCGAATTACTACAAAGATAATGGCCGCCTGACTGTCAATGTACACATGTAGGTAGCAATATTTTTTTCCTGAGAATGTTGTCATTTTACAAGATTGGATCCACAGAACAGGCCGGCACCAGTGCCAATATCTAGTTTGAATTCGTCAGTGTAAAACGCTAGTTCTTCTCTGGAACATACTGTGCCCTCACACCAGTCCTCTCTTTTTGGTTTTTTTGGTATTAAATCTCGTATCGAGGTCTCAGGTTGGGATGATGTACTCGGTATCTATATTCTCATTCGTGCTTCCATCGAGTTAGAATGGAGGTGTGATCATAATTATTAGTTGGCCATAGACCGACTGTTCTTAATTTGACTGACTACTAGAAGTAGCCCTCTGAATCTTTGTTACACTTGTAAGATGGTATTTCTCCTCAAGTATCTTCCACCAGATATTCGCTTCGTGTGGAAGGAAATTTTCCAAAGACCAGAAGGGTGATGTCATGAGTATTGGCTGTCACGTAGAATCCGGTATTTCGAATGTTTTAACAATTTTGTTTTTTAAAAGCAGCTAAATCAGCGGGGAGAGAACTCCTCCTTGACTGGTTCCTCGGGTGATGATCTTGCCGTTGATAGCGTCTAATACTGCTGAATTGATGATCCCTTGTAAAGTCGGGCCCTATGCAGGCTGTATAGGATTGCTTCCGTTATTGAATCCTCCTAATCTCCAAGAAAGTCCCCGGTGTAAATTCTCTGACTTGGAGCGCGTTCTTAATCGAGTAGCGCGGAGCCAACAGTTCTTTCTTTAATGTACGCAATATGTTATTTGGATAGGTATACCCCCAGCTACTTCTTCGAACACAAAGGTCCAAACTTCGATGGTTTAGGCACGGTAAAAGCATGCTCACAACTGGAGATGGATACCGTGCCATCATGTAAGCGTCCCCTGCATAGGCCCATTATAGGACGATTGGGCCAAGACGAAATCTCACCTCTACCAGTTGGGGTATAGCCCCTGATGATTTAGAGTCGATGACGGAAATTCTGGAGATGTGGAGAGTTCACTTAAGCACCCTAACCTTGGTGGATGCCATCAATACCAAGAGCTTTTTAAGCTGCAATGCGGACTTAAATGTATTGATTGTTGGAAATGATTGCTCCAGCCATGACATAACACTCTCGATATGACTTCATAGAATGCATTTTACAAATGTATGAATGCATTTTGCAAAGAAAGCCATTATTGTCTTCAGCACTCATCGCTATGTCAAGGACATGGAGAGGCAGAAATCACCTACTTGTACCGTCCTTGTGCAAAGAGCCTGAATTCGCTAACGTTAAATTTTTCGACTATATGCACTATCAAAGATTCCTGGTCTTGCGATCAAATCACTCGAGACAATTTCAATGTCATTGGTACGACACTACTTGAGCGCCTCTAAAGATCCTTACTTTGGTAATTGAAGAATAGTTAGTTAGTAAATTAGAGTGGTCCTCCATGTAGACCAGAAAAGTAGGTCCATTGTGATACCACTGAGTACTGGGGTTTGACTCCAGCTTCCTCCTGAAACGTAACTGTTGAGATCAGTCGGGGTAGCGGATTTTAGATCATTTAGATCGTTAAAGAAGTATTGGACTAAGGTGGCTTTCCTTATATGGGCAAGGGCGAGACACGTGCAGAGGAAGTGTGCAGCGGAATTCTCCACCTCCTCGTCTCTGCAGCTCCTGCGGAAATCGTTATACGCTATACCCAGGTGCTGAGCATGCCCGCCTAGGATGTAGTGTCCAGTGAGGACGTTGATTCGTTTTGAAAAGTTGGTATCTTTTAAGTCGTATTAATGTTTTTGATCTTTTCAGATCCAGAACAGGCCAGATCAGTCTCGTATTGTTGCAATAATCAAGGTGTTGCCATCTACGATTTGCTTTCGACAGAACGTTGGTGTACGGCAGGTGTTTAAAAAACGATTTACGCGCTGTGATATGTTCGAGCTCCCTACCGTCTGTTCATTAAGAGCCTAGTCTAGCTAATTCAACAGCCATACAGTTCGCTTGAATGTCGTAGTGACCAGAGACTCAACAGAGTGTGACGTTAGCGATGTCGTTAAGACACGAGTGACCCGATCGCAGTTTGGCTGTCAGTGTAGATCGCAATATCCGTGCGTGATATTGGGTTAGCCGCCAACCAAGAGGCGGCTTGATTAAAAGCTGTGACTTTGGCTTGGAAGGCCCTACAGTGGTTGGGAGACTGAAGGAGTGGGTAGATGTCCAGGTCTTCTAAAAAGACACTGGCACCGATTTCTTTGGTTGTTTTAGAGCTGTTGGTAAAGATAGAGATAGACTCATCGCGCTAACTCCAGGCGCATCTGTCCGGTATTTTGTTTTTATAGCTCATGTTGCAGTCGTTTTTTGCGGGCAGTGTGTCTGTTGATTTAGAAAGGCTCCAGTGAGATGAAAGGTCCCACATTTTTCACAGTTTTCAAGGTGCAGACTAAGTGTTTTTCAGGTTTTCCCATACCGGTCTTGCGAAGCAATATTATACATGAACTCTCCTCTCTGACAAGTTATCCTTCTGTCTGCAAATGATTTCATTATTTATTTTCAATAAAAATTCATCGCTGAAATATATTCAAATTTCCTCCTAAATTTTACATGACACATAGCAGTAGGTCGTCCTTTCATATCTTCAAACAGAGGATGCTCCGTTCATACAAAAGCTTACCTTTTCGATTTAAATTAAAAAAAAAAAAATACGCAACACTTCCGGCGAATTCTAATCTTCATCATGAATTTTTCATTTATGCATCACAACGGGAAAACAAAAAACAGCAACAATTTCAGCGCATATAAACAAATAAATATTTCAATAAATCAAAAGCCATGCCCCCGAATCATTCATTCCTGCTTAGAACACGAGTGCACAAATCGATTTCGCCATAGTAACTCTGGCGAAATTCGACCCGTGATTTATGCTAAAAAATCTCAGCAATGCAATACGCCGTCCGCGGTGGTTGATTTGTTTGAGACAATTTCAATGTTATTGGTACGACACTACTTGAGCGCCTCTAAAGATCCTTACTTTGGTAATTGAAGAATAGTTAGTTAGTAAATTAGAGTGGTCCTCCATGTAGACCAGAAAAGTAGGTCCATTGTGATACCACTGAGTACTGGGGTTTGACTCCAGCTTCCTCCTGAAACGTAACTGTTGAGATCAGTCGGGGTAGCGGATTTTAGATCATTTAGATCGTTAAAGAAGTATTGGACTAAGGTGGCTTTCCTTATATGGGCAAGGGCGAGACACGTGCAGAGGAAGTGTGCAGCGGAATTCTCCACCTCCTCGTCTCTGCAGCTCCTGCGGAAATCGTTATACGCTATACCCAGGTGCTGAGCATGCCCGCCTAGGATGTAGTGTCCAGTGAGGACGTTGATTCGTTTTGAAAAGTTGGTATCTTTTAAGTCGTATTAATGTTTTTGATCTTTTCAGATCCAGAACAGGCCAGATCAGTCTCGTATTGTTGCAATAATCAAGGTGTTGCCATCTACGATTTGCTTTCGACAGAACGTTGGTGTACGGCAGGTGTTTAAAAAACGATTTACGCGCTGTGATATGTTCGAGCTCCCTACCGTCTGTTCATTAAGAGCCTAGTCTAGCTAATTCAACAGCCATACAGTTCGCTTGAATGTCGTAGTGACCAGAGACTCAACAGAGTGTGACGTTAGCGATGTCGTTAAGACACGAGTGACCCGATCGCAGTTTGGCTGTCAGTGTAGATCGCAATATCCGTGCGTGATATTGGGTTAGCCGCCAACCAAGAGGCGGCTTGATTAAAAGCTGTGACTTTGGCTTGGAAGGCCCTACAGTGGTTGGGAGACTGAAGGAGTGGGTAGATGTCCAGGTCTTCTAAAAAGACACTGGCACCGATTTCTTTGGTTGTTTTAGAGCTGTTGGTAAAGATAGAGATAGACTCATCGCGCTAACTCCAGGCGCATCTGTCCGGTATTTTGTTTTTATAGCTCATGTTGCAGTCGTTTTTTGCGGGCAGTGTGTCTGTTGATTTAGAAAGGCTCCAGTGAGATGAAAGGTCCCACATTTTTCACAGTTTTCAAGGTGCAGACTAAGTGTTTTTCAGGTTTTCCCATACCGGTCTTGCGAAGCAATATTATACATGAACTCTCCTCTCTGACAAGTTATCCTTCTGTCTGCAAATGATTTCATTATTTATTTTCAATAAAAATTCATCGCTGAAATATATTCAAATTTCCTCCTAAATTTTACATGACACATAGCAGTAGGTCGTCCTTTCATATCTTCAAACAGAGGATGCTCCGTTCATACAAAAGCTTACCTTTTCGATTTAAATTAAAAAAAAAAAATACGCAACACTTCCGGCGAATTCTAATCTTCATCATGAATTTTTCATTTATGCATCACAACGGGAAAACAAAAAACAGCAACAATTTCAGCGCATATAAACAAATAAATATTTCAATAAATCAAAAGCCATGCCCCCGAATCATTCATTCCTGCTTAGAACACGAGTGCACAAATCGATTTCGCCATAGTAACTCTGGCGAAATTCGACCCGTGATTTATGCTAAAAAATCTCAGCAATGCAATACGCCGTCCGCGGTGGTTGATTTGTTTGCAACAAATTCGCTGCCCAGAAACAAAGTAATAATTCAAAAATATCGAACAAGTGAAATAATCGCAAAAGCACGGGGCGTATACGTAACATTTTTTTCATTAAATTTGTTTTGGCTGCGCATCCTGCATGCATTGCAGGTGGGTGAATTACAATTTATAATTGACATTCTCACATGCTGCAGTGGCAATAAATTACTGGGCATTAAGTTTGATTGGCAGTTCGTGTTCTTTAATTGAGCCACCATGGGGTACACAACCGCGGCCTATTCACGCGCTCATTTAAAGGCTTTAAGCGGGTGTTTTTGTGGCACTTTGTCGGGCGGCTTTGTGCCGCACCACCTAATCCCACTGAAATCCATCTCCTCATAAGGATTAGTTGAGTTTTATGATCACAGCGTAATAACGTTTTTACTTAACGACCACAAAAAATTTCCCATTCGATTCGGCAAGTAATCGCGGGGTGGTGGTGGCACCGCAAAAAAGGACGAATCCCCAAAGACTGGCGAGGACTTTGAAAGGATCTGATTTACAATCGCTTTGAGACGACAAAGTAAATGAAATGGGTGGAAAAGGGAAACACTGTACAGAAGACACACACAAACACACAGTGGCTGATGGCAGAAGAACGAAACGAAAAGGAAATCCGGAAATGTACGTAGGTATAGAAGAAATCCTGGGACGATAAAATCCACTCTCGCATAAGGATTCTATCAATAAACATAAATTCCCTTTGATGATTTATGAAGTTTTGTTTGGTTCAGCGCTTGCGAAAGGAAAAGAGAATCGGTAGCGAGTCGGGATATTGGGATTTTTCTGGTCTTACAGTGCTGTCACAACACCCGAAATGAATTATTGGCATTCGGCAGAGTAAACCACAGAGTAATTAGTGGGATGGGACTTCATCTTTAGATTATAACAAGAGGCTTGGTATTAAATTTTTGATAAAGTGGCCGCGGGAGTTATTAGGCGGAACTGTGCTCAATGAAAGTGTCACTAATTAGTTTGAAGGGTTTCTGATCACACATTTATTAAGCTTCGCCAGCCAGAACGAACCTTAGCCAGCTGTCTTCAGTTGCGTACGCCAACTACGAGTAATTTGTGTTTATTCTCTACTTGCTCACACCATCAAAGACAAGGTTTTTCTCTTGTGAGTGATCCTTCTCGGGTAGAATCGAAAATTCCTTAGGCTGGAGCGTTGGTACTCACCCGCTCTTTACGACCTAGCCCTGCAAATTTATAGACAGATCGCTAAATTTTTCTGCAACTCTTGGATCTTCACCATTATTTAAAGTAATATGGTCAATCGTCGTCGGCAGCGGGATTTCGACTACCATCGCTTTGAACAGTCTGCAGAAATAGTCTTTCCACACTTTCAGGACTAACAAAATTTTCCAAATGGTCATCCTCCTTTTTTTCTTGTAATCTCTGGAGTGGATCGTTTCCTATCAAAACTTTATTGAATTTTCTCGATCTCGAGCCGACCGAGCCTTGGTGTTTTTGATGGCTTACTGATAGTGCAGTCGTTGGTCTTTTTCGCTAGAAGTCTAGAAAAACTCGATCATCATGCGTTCCTATGCTAGTAGCCTTGCGGCACTTAACATATTCACAGTAGTGGATCTGATCGTACCAGCTCTGGATATTCGCATTCTTTCCTTTTCTGCAACATTGTAGTGGTCCAACGACTTGTTTTAATAATCCACTCGCGTTTGAAGAGATTTTGAATACCCTTTGGATGTTTTTCACACAGCGCGAGCGAGGTGCAGTGGTTCTAAACTCAGGTAGTATTAGGTTTCCTAATGGTGTCAGAGGTGGGTGTCCAGACTAGCTGACGACAATTGTGGTGGTTGTCAACGCTATAATTCACAGGAATTTTTTCAAATCTCCTGATGTCATAGTCATGGTCAGTATATTTTTACACAGCGGAGCCTTGGAACATTCACTGCACTGAAGAAGTGTGTTTCATCGATCGCAATGTGACCAGCTCTATATTTTGTGATGCCACCCAACAGTGTTCACTCCAATGTAACTCAATGGAAGGCCGATAGCCTTGCTGAATATTATAAGGCAAACCTAAAGGGCCTGTAGGTAGGTTGGTAGAGTGGCAGTTCCTAGAACCCAATAAGCGCAAGGGGTGCGTCCTTTTGTTACCACGAAAACTTGCTCAAACCTATTTGTGTGTGAGTCTTGTTTGGTTGTGTTGGGATAAAGTGGTCAAATCAATCAAACCAGTGGAGTTCAGATACAGGATAAGTTCTCCGATCCTTTTTCAGCAATCTCGCTGAGATCCACCATAAAGAGTTTGCCTGAGGTGCGCTGTCTGGTCCTCGCTAGGATCAGACACCAGCAGAGGAAATAAAGTAGAAATTCCATTTCATTAATATTAAGCTTGACCGCAAGCCTTC
Source organism: Matsumyia berberina (assembly GCA_917880715.2). NCBI lineage: Eukaryota > Metazoa > Arthropoda > Insecta > Diptera > Syrphidae > Matsumyia > Matsumyia berberina. Next base: position 129,016,374 of record OU862871.1, on the reverse strand, counting down.
ATGGGCCTGAAGCAAGCGAAAAGATGCAAAAGGCAAACAAATTTCATGAACTCAGCTCAGTCCTCCACATATATAGTTCAAGTAAGACGTTAAGTTGGCGACAAACCAAAAACTGCAAGGAAGTGACAATGCGTTCGATAACTGGATGGTGGATTAGAAAATCAACTTGTTGAGTTTTCTCCACAATCTTCCGAAGTGCGAATGAAGGTTAAGCAGAGGCTGTTTTGGAAAGAGAACGCCAATCTTTAAGATAGATGCATATCTGATTCCACTGTTTTCCTTTAAAATCTGCCGTTATTACCATTACTACTGCAGGGCACCACTTAAAGTGTCTAGTGTCTAGTCTAGTGTACATTTATGGATCTTCGGTCGTTCACTTGGTTGCAGCTTCAAAGCTTTCATATAACGACGCGCTGCATTGCCTTCTATCTGCTTGTATATTCAACTAACACACGACCGCTCTCTCCAAAGGATCATCTATATTAACCATCGTCCATATTGCATTGCATAGTAAATCCCTTATCCATCATCTCCTAGCCAAGCACTGTTTCGCTGAATCTTCAATTTCATCGTTTTTACCTCTCAAAATACCACTTAACTCTTTCTCGCTCCAACTGCTACCCACAAGCAATATAAGAGAAAAAAAAAATAAAACTTCATTGCTTGCAATAAAAATGATAATAATTTCGGCACTTTGGCGATTTCATGTGTCTGACCACAGAATTGCTGCTCTTTCGGTTTTACATCCGGTATCCTGGAGCTACCTTTGCAGAACTACCAACTACTACTCTAGAACTCCTACTTCGCTTTAACAATAACTTCCGCAAAACTTAACTTCCCGGCGGAAGAAATGCGCGCACACACACGGACACTAGAGGTAGTCACCCTCTACTGAGCCCGGTTGGTTCCATTGCCATTAGAACAGATTGTTTATGTTCAAAATCCGGTGCTCGTTTTTAAGAAAGCATTAAAGCAAAGTGAAAGTATCTCAACCCATTAGGGACAATGAAGAAACCGAGTTTGCAAGTAAGACCAGAAAGGAGGCGAAAAAAAAAGAACTTTTTATTACTTGAACTCATTTCCAGGAATCTTTGCGATGGTCATGGAGTGTTTTTTGTGGATTCCATTTTCCAGTGTCCATTCGTGTAGACATAAAGGATACTCAGCGCCTTGCTATAGCAGTGTATCGCTCCGTAAAGCTGCCTTAAAACCAAATCTCTTGCCTGACCTCACATGAACTGAATGAACCGAAGCCTTTTGTGAGTGTCGCCGCCATTTTATAGTGTTTGTGTGCCAACTCCTTTGTGGTGCACTTTTCTACTGTGATTTTTATGGTGTATTTCGTGTTGGGGATTGTGGAAAGATGAGGCAGCAGTTGCTTATCAACTTTGTGGGAATTTGATGACCGCAGTCGCTGCGGAAAGTGCGGTTGGTGCGATATCACTGCCATGGTGTATATGTATGTCGGTCGTTAAACTTTTTTAAAAGGAGTAATAAAAACTTTCACCAACAATAAGTGAGCACTTTCAAATAAATGAGAAAGGCTAGAGTAAGCTTTTCATCGGTGTCGGAGTCAATTTTGTATGTCACTCCTTGGACTAGTTAGACAGCAGTCCTTGTGGCTAATGTAGCTTTTATTTCCCAAACAACTCAACGTGGTATGTGCTGAGATGGCAACAGAACTGAATTTTAATGTCGACATTGTACTATGTGGACGTGTAAGTTCCTTCTTTTTGAAGTTATGCCAGCAATATGCCATTTTATCCGGAGGTTTTATTGTAGAAAGGCTATGGAAGCAATATCATCGGTATAACAGATTTCTTTCGAAATTTTCTTGCTAATCTGCTGGTTCGGTTTAAAGAGGTGACTGATCCTAATGAAATGGTCCTCTCAGAGACAAGGAATTTAGCTAGACGGTTCATCGAGGTTATACTGGAGATAGTCTCCCAAGAGTCCCCGAACTATTCCATTTGTGCCTGCGTGATTAGGCTAGGTGACATTTTGGGGGATGTGCCCAGTCAATGATTGTGAGTCCACAGAGGCTAACTTAGCCATCGTGGTCGCCTTTGTTTTGTGGTCCTCGTTCCTAACTTGAGTTCTAGGTGACTGGCCTTTTGTCGAAGCATTTGGTACTCTTCATAAATAGGAGTATGTCGTACTTTCAATAGATTTTCCAGTTCTGCAATTAGTCACTTTCTCATGTTTTGGGTCCGTCTAAATCCTGGTGAGAGCTTGAGAGTAGGTTTGCAAGTCGCCTTTGCGGTTTGCTCCATTGAAACGCCTCTTTACTTTTGACTTTGCATGTGTAAAAAGGGTACCGTGACATAAGGCCATGTGACATAAGGCCATATTTTGAAATATGGCCTTATGACACTTTCACAAAGCAAAGCACAAAGGTATGGCCTTTGGTCACTTTGCGAAAGCGTCATAGGGCCATTATGGCTTTATGTCACTTTCAAATGGATTTTTTGGTAATAATGTCGATCGGAAGTGAATGCGTTTTTCGTGTGTGCGTTATATTTTTCGTACGAATGGAAGGGATTTACACTCAAACTTCAGTTTTGGTACAGCATTTGTATAATAAACCGTGGAATATGTATGGGGGGGCATGTTGCCCCCCTGCAACCCCCCTGCTTGGGGTCTAATGTCTCAAAGTTATATGGTCTTATGACGCTTTCGCAAAGCGACATAAGGCCATACCTAGAAATATGGCCTTATGTCTCTTTGTGAAAGTGTCATGAGGCCATATTTTGAAATATGGCCTTATGTCACGGCACCGTAAAAAGTCGTATTTCCTTTCGAAGGCTTTTGTTTCATCTTTGTTACCAAAACAGAGGATTTTGTAGATTTTCTCTGTAATAAATCCTCTCTGTGCTTCTTATTCGGTGGCTCAGTGGTTAGTGCGATGGATTCGTGTGCGAGCGGCGTGAACTCAAGCCCCAGGATTGACTGCGGTGGTAGTAGCAATATTTCTCTGGAGTTATTTGTCTTTAACATCGCTGTACCTTCTTATTAAACTCTGTATTTACTGGATGAAGCGCAGAACAGCGTTCTAGCTGAAAGCCTTACATTTATCCTCTTGTGTTGATCTATGGTTCGATGGACAAGTTCTTTGAATTCATCGTATGTATTTGCTAAGTCTGCCGAGGTTGATTTGAACGGGGTTTAGTTCCATCTCATAGAAGCGGCTTTGCTGCGAATGCCCCCCTTTTTTCGTCACGAACTCTGAATTGCTCAGCATACCTGTTTCATTGGAGAGGCACCTGCCAAACGTCTCTATTTCGTGATAAAAAAAATTGCTTGATAAGTCCTTACTTAGTTGCAGTAACTAACAAGTTTATATCGAAGGGAGGTGTTTTTTAGTGAGTAAGAATCTCACACTACTTTTAGCACGCGTCTGCGGTCCTCATAGTGTCTATGCAAGATTTTCACATACCCCCGGAAAAAAAAAAAAAAAAAATACCTGTTTAGGGCTCCGCATATGGAGCGTCTGATCAGTCTAGTAAAGGCAGCAGTCAATATTTATTTAAAGACAGAGCTTGAGGTCCTATGCTTTGGATTTGTTGGCAAGCTGTTGGTCCTGGTAGACGGACTAGAAGACAGGTTGTCTTATCTGGTTACGTTGTCGAGTCGTGACTACCAAATGCATCGCCTTCAGCTTTGACTTAAGTCAGATGGGGTTAGCCCCTGATGATTTAATGTCGATGGCGGAAGATCGGAAAATCTGGTGAGTCCACTTAAGCACCATGAATCCGCGACCCTCATAGTGGATAAGTGGGCCATTGGAAAATGACGATGATGATGATAACTGTGTGTACATAAAAGGAACAACGCAACAACGCGAACAGGAAGTAAAACCCGAACGACTCTTGCCGTGAGACTGTCTCACACTAGGCGCTTTCTGTTGCAACTTCTTCTATGGATTGGAGTACCATTAATCAATTCAATGGGTAAATCTTTTATTGGTAAAATAGAAACCTTAAAGATAAGTCTCCACGATACCCGAAACCAATCAAACTTTTCTGTACAGTGCATCCTGCACTGTATATTGGAGCTCGTCTAGTAAGAGTTTCTAATCGGTGTTTCGAGCTCTCTGTGAGTTTCACTGTAATCTTAACTGTTGTTTTATTTCCGGAACCTTCATCCCCGATATATATCTTCGTTAACTTTGTGCCACGCTTCAAGAGTCCTGCCTTTTCTAGGAGCTTATTGTTGTCCCTCCTGTACAACAACGACCTTTTCTAGCTTCCAACTACGATAACCTATAAAAAACTTCCAAGCAAAATATGTATAATAAATTTGTAGAAAAATTTCAATTTCATTGCAGCGCCACATTAAATATCCTGCGTAGCATGTTAACGTTAATTGGATTTCCCTTCATTAAGCTTAACAAAAAAGGACCTCCAATAAACAATGCCCCGTGTTGCCATCCGCCGCTTAAATGTTCCTCATTTTGAGGCCAACAAATAAGAGAAAAGAAATCGCAACAACAAGACCAAAAAAGACCAACAATAACAACGACAAATGAAAAAAAAAAAAAAAAACCAACACCATTAACTTTCAAGCGATTTTTCGCTACAGCACCGCCAACGTGTAAGGATAACATGTCTCGCGGGTGCAATTAAAACTGAACATCACGCGAATGCACGGTGTATGTTTTTGTTTGTCGCAGGACATATGGACCATTAATTTGCCACCGCCATACATACCATGACCGCTGGTCCAATAGCAACATGAACCACAGCACAGTAACATTCAGCACAAGAGAGCCGATGGCGGTCATCACCGTGGATACCCAGACCTATACATACAAACAAGCAGCGCATCGAAACAGCAATGTTACGAATTAATGAAGGGCATGCGAGAGAGAGATGGGATAAATGTGAACTAATAGCGATGGCAGGTGACCACATAAACACGGCAAAAGGATGCGTTATGCAAGAATTAAATTGGCAGGACGAGTCGAAAAATGTGCCTACAGAAACATCAAGTTAATCGGATTTTCGAGCTGCTGAGCTTACCGGGCTTTTTTTTCGAGTCCGAGTAATTTATTTTTTTGTTGGATATTTCTGAAGTCCTGTAGAGTGTGAATAATGTTGATGGAAACGATTTGCAACAGCGAAGCTTATTGTTTTATTATGAAGTCACGAAGGGATTACGTCTGATATTCTATCAATTAGCACTTACTCGTGCGGGCGGGGGTAATTAATGTTTGGGTCGAATACAATTTTTGTACGAGGACATGTGGGTGCTTAGGAAAGTACTTTCCCTGAACATTTTGTGAGAGGATTTTAGCACACAACTGAAGTGATTTTTCGCTTCGAGTAGCACCGATGCAACTTCGCAATATATCATACGTTACCTGGTCCTATTGTTGGACAAGAAATTGACATAGAGAAGGAATTCAAAGAAGGTTATAGAGGAGAAGCCTTGGATATTTATATGGCGTGAGCTTAAAATAAGGCACTAGCATGCTTCCTTGGACGTCATAAAGAACATTCCTTCATCAACGCCCTCGATTATGGCGGACTCGTCACCACTTATCGAAGTCTGTGAATCAGATTGAAGAGCAAGATCACAATCTGCTAGGACACAGAGATAATGCGAATCAAGTTATTCAGAGACGGGATCATCGATACAAAAGGTCCGCTGGGTTAGACAGTGACTACTAATGAGATAACATTACAGACGTCGAATAGTTTAAAAAGCGGACAGGACAGAATCTTACTCCGTGTAAGGCTCGAGAGCCAATACGATGACCCTATGTTGGGCACCAGGGCATATCGCAGGTAACGAAAGAGTTGACGAACTTGCGCGAAGGGGAGCAGCGCTGCATGCCCCATAGGCTCTTCCTTTAACGATTATTTCAATAAGCTCACTAAAAAGCCAAGACCATCAGTCAAGCCATTACACACCGGATCCAGCTAGACACATGCGCTCTGGTCAAACTTAGTCGGCGCGAAGCAAGGATAGACTCCGGCATCATTTTTGCGGACTGCGCCATTGGCATTCATGCGGTATACATTACAACGACTACTGCAGAAGTCGCAGGGACGAGGAAGAAATCGAATCGAATCACCTGCTGTGTGAATGTCCTACCCTCGCCGGTAGAAGAATAAGAACTCTTGGTATTTACTTCTTCACGGAACTATAGGACTTGTGAGGGAGGTAAATTAGCGGCTCCCTTTCTTTTTACAAGTTTCAGGTGTAGAACTATAAAATAGCCACAATGGGAACTATTGCTGGTCAACGTGAACAATGCCACAAGGCACCCATTTACTTAACCTAATTTAACCGATGGCTACAGATTCGTAGTAGATACTCCAAGCAACACTGCTAAACGAGTACTAAGTACTGAGCTTCTGTCACGCTTGTGTCAGAGCAATGCCAGTGCCAATCATACCATGTTTGAGCATAATTTCTCCCACAAGATCCGCTAGGTTTCATCTGATGGGCACTCGGAAAACCGCAACAGCATTTTGCGATAAGTCGACGTATTAGAAGCTGAAATAGATAGGACTGAGACATGAAGAGAGCATTAGCCCACCACTTTGTGTTAGCTACTCTTAAATTATATACCACATCCGTGGGATCACAAGATAACAAGGGTTTCGAGGTACAAGATCTACAGGATAGCCACAATGGGAACTATTGCTGGTCAACGTGAACAATGCCACAAGGCACCCATTTACTTAACCTAATTTAACCGATGGCTACAGATTCGTAGTAGATACTCCAAGCAACACTGCTAAACGAGTACTAAGTACTGAGCTTCTGTCACGCTTGTGTCAGAGCAATGCCAGTGCCAATCATACCATGTTTGAGCATAATTTCTCCCACAAGATCCGCTAGGTTTCATCTGATGGGCACTCGGAAAACCGCAACAGCATTTTGCGATAAGTCGACGTATTAGAAGCTGAAATAGATAGGACTGAGACATGAAGAGAGCATTAGCCCACCACTTTGTGTTAGCTACTCTTAAATTATATACCACATCCGTGGGATCACAAGATAACAAGGGTTTCGAGGTACAAGATCTACAGGAAAAAGAATCCCTCATGTTTAAAGGAAGCCATAGCCGGAAGTTTGAACGAGGAGCGAAAAGCACCAAGAGCTCGTATCACAGCAATCTTTTACAGAGAAGAGGGACAAGCTACTGTCTACGTACCGAATAAGAATGAGGGAACTTCAGCGTAACGTTAGGCGTAACAAGTGTAATTGCATCAACCCGCCGCTTTGCCTCTTGCCGCTCTTTGCTTGGCAGGGACCTTAAACGCCTTTCTGTTCGCTTAGGCGATGGATCGCATATTTCAGAATGAGCTGGCCGAAGTGGAAGTGGCCCGTATATGCAGCTTGACCTCTATCAAGGATGAGATTCTGCCGTAAGCACTTAAGAACAACAAATCGATAGGATTAGATGACATTTTCTCGGAGCTATTGAAACAATAACATTTGCAGAGATCCTGCATCCACTGAAAATGAAGGTCTGGGTAACTGAGTCCTTTCCCGTAGAGTAGAAAAAAAGAAACTGGAGAGGAGAGAACGGGTTCGAGTCCCATAGATATCACCATCAAAAGACGAAGGTGGCAGTAGAGCGGACGTGTACTTTTCGAAAAAGCAATATTTCTATTGCTTCCTCAAGACGGAAACGGTCGAAGTGGAGTCACAGCAGCTTCCACGAAGTGGGGCAGAGCTACGACAGGCGTCATGGAGGCCCTAAAACACTCAAGCGAAAGTAGGATCTAAGTAAATAAAGTGTACTCTCTCATAAGTGGACTCCGACGGTTCCGAGAAAATTGTCCGCTTATGAGAGGACGCTTGTGAGAAAATAAACAAAATGAAGACATTTTTCTCCGTTCTTACAAATTTGTCCGGTTATGAGGGGTGTCCGCTTACGAGATGTGTCCGTAAGGAGAGAGTACACTGTATATAACTAATGTCAGAGCAAACCAGTTTTACAGATGGAAGACAACTTGGATAAGTACCTCTGCCTCAGCCTCAGTAGCAGCAAGGTTGCCATCAGAACTAGCTAACGTATGTAGCTTAGAAAAACAGAAATCGGTAGTAATTGACACTCTCATGCTAATCACACCAGAATCTTCCGACAAGCACCTCTCTATTGATCAATCTTGCCAAAGCAAAAAAGAGTCCAACACGATGGAGACCTCAATGAGGATCGTCAAATCAACCCCCTCCCCCAAAAAGGCAGTGAGTTACCCCTTAGAGGGCGAACTCAGTTCACATTCCCTGAGGTAGAACTAAAGTAAATGGAGTCTTTATACCTAAGGCAGGAAAGAGCTCACATTTTAACCCAAAGGAGTTCCTTCCCATCAGTCGTATCATTCGATAATTAAACTCCGCAAGCATGTTAGACGCAACATAGAACCCAAACTAATAACAGCATTCCAACATGTTTACTGGAAAGGCAGGTAAGTCGAAACTGCTTTGTAGCACACACTACTCACGCAGTGCACAAAGTTCCCTGATACCCAGTGATCTCACATATTAGCCCAGTAAAATGTCGGTAGCGGTTAAAAAGATGTATATCTCCTGCCCTTTAAGTGATGTCGCCGAGATAGTCCTTCAATATACTCGGTGAGGAAAATACAAAAAGAAACTCGACGAGCACATACATGTTTTCCTATCAGCCCTCATCGGCTTACTGTTGACTCCACTTTTAATTAAACACGAGGACAACATCCTCTGAAGGCGTACATTGGCCTTTAACCACGCCATTGTATTCGCATACGATACAAGATACTCGCACTTTTACTAATTAATTTTTCTCATCCTGTGGGTAATGCAATCGGAAGTGATACACTCGGGCTCTACGTCAGCACAATCCATCTTCACTTCAAATATCCTTGCTCCTATCCGAGGACAACGGTGGCTGTATATCTTCCATTACTTTGGAAGTAGCAAATGATTGGAGTTTCTTTTTTTTTTTTTTGCTCCTGTTGTCGCTTTGTGGGTTTTTTGGTCCGTGTCCTGGCAAAGGTACTCATGCATATCGCTCTGTGTAGTTCGAGGGCAGTACTCGAATATCCTGTTCATGGTTGAACATATTCTGGCCGATAGAGAATCCTACTGTACTAAAATCTTGTGCCCAACATATACATTTAGTTTTGTTCCCTGTGTACTCCTTCTCCGACTTACATTATCTCGACTTATCCTTATCCTGTGCTGCTCTACTCCTTTGCTTTGTTCCCGGGGGGGAGCAGTTCCCTTAAGGAATTTGCCTCTTCGTTCTTGTTCATTCATTCGTCCAAAGTGCAGTGCATACAGTGTGACGAGCAAGGACTTCCTTTTTTTTGCCTATTCCTTACAGGACTCGTTTGTGATTGGTCTTACATTCAGGTCAACTTGAAGTGGTTCACCGCTCGACATTGAGTCGTTGAATTGAATTCGTCATCGACATCGAATTGGGTGGGACGCTGGGTTTGTGTGTGAGTAAAACTCAAATCCTTGCAAAAGTATGCTACTTCAATTCTGCAGCATCAGCCTTTAAGTCAATCCCGTTTGTGCTTAAGCACCATTGGATTTTTCTCTCACGACTTCATCCTGTTCAAATGTTGCTTCCAATCGTGCCCTCATCACCGAAGTGGTGATGAAATTTGTCGCACACGGTAAAACAGAAAAGATGTGCTGATGTGCCGGAAAAAAAATGTCGCAAAACTAGAAAATTACAACTTCCGCATCCTGCTGTTGCCATTTTAAGAATTGCTCGGGGTGTCGCAAGGAAAACATTTTTTTTTTTGCTGATTGATGATCAAAGCTAATGCGATGAGCTTCGAAGGGAGTGTGGGGCTTCTGTGTGTTTGTGGAACAAAGGACGAAAGTGAAGATGTGGACACATAGAATTTCTTCGGAATCCGTTTTGTCGAAGAAAGATTGGTTGGCTGGATTAAGTTAGAGGAGGATAACATGAAATGCAATCCAGGCAAGCAATTCAATTTGTCAGAAGCATCAATTGGCAGAGTGACTCCTTGTGGATAGTCTCGGTGATGTTGCTGGCTTGAAGGGTTATGCTGTCAACTGTCATTGCCCGATGAAAATGCATGCCTTCAGTGATATTGATGCGATAAGCAGCATTTAGAGATGGACAATATTTTGAGTGTTGCTAGTGGATGTGACACAGATTTTGAAATACCCTGCATTGTGCTCTCGAAATGTTTGTGCCAGTGGAGTGAGTGATGTGCAGTGAAAGTGTGACGATATAAAACTAAGACTCGTGTTCAGAGTGAATTGTGTAGAAGAAATTCTGGTTGACGTTGAGGATTCCATCTTCGCGGGTGAAGAAGAGTACGAATCCCCAAAGCCGATACTATTCGAAAATTCTCTTACTTAAGGAGTGGGAATGCTGTTTTCTTCCTATGGAAGCTAAATATGTATGGTCAGATTCCAGACTAGAGTATGATCCCAACTGAGTTCATGCTCGACGAGGAGAAGGAAACCTTCTACGATTAGATAGGCGCCGCTTTCAATATAATCTCGAGCAGAGATATTGTCATGGTAATGGGGAAATCAATGCTAAGATAGGAAACGGCTATATTGAAGCTCGATCTAGGCATCCGGCACAACATTCGTGAATAGTGTGTCCATTTCTGCAGAGCAAATCGAATGGTAGATGGTAGTAGGAGAAGTGGTTGTGTTTTTTTCATCCGTCTAGTGTTGTTCTAAATACGGAGGTTGGAAAGCCGCAGAAGGGTTCGGCACCTACATATGTGGACTTTCTCAGGACTTTCGACTGAGAAGAAACAGGGATACATTTCAAGAGCCTTCAAAACTTTGTGATTGGGTCAAACACCACTGCCGCAGCATCGCAACATCATAGTTTGTCAGTAGAGGATCGCCGGTTTTGCAGGGCGAGCAAATCAAGATCGAAGCGATTGGAGTGATTTGCGCATGGAGTCTGATACCATCCTCATAATTTTCAGCTCAGAAAAGTCATAGCGCGTCTATTTGGTTGATTTCCGATCCAGCATTGGAGATCTAGTGCACTGCGTTTCACAATTTTTTTGACAAAGACGTGCAGAGGAGTAAGTCCAATTAGTGTGTCTAGGTCTCCCTTCGTGTTAGATCGGATAGCCCTAGTAATCACTGGCAAGAGCGTTGGCCCAAATAAATTTGGTGCAAAGCCCATGAAAAACATAATGAATTGGAAAGTGTTGAGGTGTATGAGAAAGTGAATTCCTATTTCGTGTAATTTTTTACCGGGAACGGATGCTTCAACGACTATCGACACAGGATTAGAATAACAGTGATCTGTATGGCGATTTGACTTAAGACAGTGCTAAACACATGATCTTCAAATGCACCAGTTGACTTGCAGAGATACCTATGACGACTAGAAATGAAAGTAGACCGAAGGAAACCGGTTCATGTCGTTAAGGTAATACGTTGAAAAATGTGGATCGAGTGTGCTCCTGTGTGCATGAAGTGAAGAATAGAAAACAGGACATCGGTAGGTAAGTAACGTGGGTGTCCATGCGAGGTACAGACACTGGTAGGCCAAGGAAGGCCCTTTTGTGATGCCACTGAGATTTTTACCCTAGGTGCCACTCCAAATATTGAAACCATTTGGAGCTCATAATAAAGCTGAGGATGAAGGACCGTTTCATCCTCCTCTTCATCTCTGCAACTCCTACAAAAGTAATTCGTGAAGAGGCCCATCCATCAGGCATGAAGACCGATGGGACATTGAGCGACCTTTTAAGGAAGATCAGACTTTTGAATCGGGTGATACCATGTGGTACCGTCCCTCCATCTTTTGTTTGACTAGCTGATCGCGTCGTACTCTAAGAGTTATTTACATGTAGCGAGTGGAATACCTAGATTCCTCCGATCTAGTAGAACATTTACAGTGGTACCATGGTGAGTTCATCGAAGTAATTCCAGACAAAGTTCTAGTTTAAGATTGCCTGACGATGAAGGGGCTGAAGTCGGTCAGTACTCGGGGGATTAGGACCACCGCTGAAGGCACATCAATCAGACCCATTACTCTGTCATAAACCATGCGTAGTTAAATGTTTTGAATTAACTTGTGGTTCGTGCAATCAGGCATTGAACTGATTTGGTTGGGAGGATGAGGTTAAATCAATCCAAAAGCTACCTGTATTTCTTTCCAGATAGCCCTGTGTCCCGTTAAGATGCGTTCATTGAAATAACATTGGGTCTTGAATCTCAGAGCAACCAGCCCAGCTGTTATTTTCACCTCTAGAGATCAGAATGTTTTCCGTGGCCAATGGCTTTTACGATCACGTTTTCCCTACGCAGGCCATTCGTTGAATGTTCGATAGTGAGTAAATAATCGTTTAACTGATAGGACTAATGTCGTCCACGATTCCTTTCTGCCTTGCCCAAGTATTCAACTGTCACTCGTCTAGAAATTCCTTCGAAATCGTTTACAATCCACGTCAAAAGCGCTTTCAATACTCTAACCCTAAAGTTTGTGTGGCGTAGCTCAGTGCGGATACCAGAGTACTTCCGAGAAGTATAACATTTAGGTCTTCCAGCTGTAATGTCTGTCAACAAATTCACGATCATCACACATTCAATTTGTCAAAATAGCAATCAAAATTGGAAAATCATTTTCCAAATCTATCTCCACGGTTACACATTTACCATTGCCTCCTTCCCCCCATCTTTTGAATCTTTCTTTCTCTACCGATTGACAGGAGAATCATACCTATCCAAGCAAAATTTGATTTCACAAAAACATGTCATTTAAGGAATAAACAGAGATATCTTGTGACGCAACTTCCTGCATCTACGACCCCGCTCCAATGCCATTACCCCCCCCCCCCCATTCGAGCATCCAGTCTCTCCATCTATCGGTTGGAATATGCGAAAATTGTGTCACAAATTTACTGTTTATGACAACAAGTACCATCGGTATGCTATATCCAAAACGATAATAACACACAGAAGGAGCTGCCTCTGCTCCTGGTATTGCTGTTGCTACACTTCCTCGGTGGTGTATACCACCAGTGTCTGTTGTTTGGCATCGGTAGCAGGAAATGTTCGCCTCCTGCTCGTGCTTCACCCACCGTGTCGTACCGTCTCAAAAATATGCTCAGGCATTATGTCGATGGATGATATTCAAATTTACTTAAGTCCTTTAGGTTGAGTTGTCTTCCTCGAAGTTATTTCTGTTATTCGGGCTCCGTCTGTCTCTCTCTCTTGCTCGGGCTGAGCTATCTTTTATTTAACTACTAAGACTCTATTGTTTGCTTTCGATATTTATGTTTCAAGAAAGTGTTTCCGTCTGTTCGCCTTTTTGGTTTATGCCAGTGCCTTGAGGTTGCCATGGGGCTGGGTGGTTTTAATCGAGCCATCGGAGTCTTTTGAACATCAAAGGCAAGCGAGAGGAAGAGCGAAGCACAGACTGCGGTATTAGGGAGGGGCGAGCGGAAATGTTTTCGCCTCGAAGGATATGAATTCAATTCGATTAAATTTTGCCAGTGTATGTTCAATGAGAAACCTAATGGCAATTGGCGGCGATGGTTATCGATTGAATTCGAATATTTTCGCTCGCTCTAGACCTCCGTTGGTATCCCCTCACACCATCGTATCTATGGTGCGGGAAAAAGTAGCAGCAGCATCGAGGAAACCCGATATCCTTCGGGTATTTGTGGGCCTGGGTGTAGTCAGACTGTGTTTGCTGGCGGAAACAGCCGGTGAAGGTGGCAAACGATGGAATCGAACATAAGTTTGTACACCGCTCGGATCATTAGGCAATCTACTGAGTGATGAAATTTAAATTTATTGAATGAGAATTGATGCTCGAATTCATTAGGCTGCCTAACAAGGATATTCTGATGAAGTCGTTGGAATGCTCGCTTAATTTGGTGGTTATTACCGTTACTGTTGGTGATACTTTTGGTTATACATAGCACTGTCGGAGGTTTATGCTATCTGACACACCAATGGGGAAAATTGTATCGAGATACGAAGTGAATGTGATTGTGATTTGTTTTAGTACCAACACATCCATCAGGAGTGTAATACAGTAATTCTTGCCAATTATGAAAGTCTTTTGGTGTTTGTTGTGCTATGTGGCTAAGTTGTTCTTTCTCCATTCGTGATAGTAGCCATCATAGTAGATGTCGCAGGTACTTGTTTTCTAGAGATCCAGTCCATCCGGACGCACTTCTTGAAGCGCGATTATATATATCAGCTTTGTAGCGTTCGAAAATCTCTGCCATCAGTCCTTCTATCCAAATCTCGTGTTGTTTTCACTTTCGTGGATGAAAAGTGACGCCGGCGCACTTCATGATATAGGTATGTAGACCTTTAACCGTTTCCGCGTGGGTTCGTTTTCCATAGTCTCCTACTTTCTGAGAAGAGAACTTTAGTAGCTGGCTGTTCAGTGGTGTCAGCATACTGCACAAAATTGGCACATACAACCGAGCGCAACTAAAACAGAAATCTGTTGTTTCTATCCCAACCATAGAGAGGCTCGAAAGGAACTACAGGTACCGTGTATATACAAGACACAGCTTCACCCCAAAATATCCAGGCATTGCATAAGATCGAACTCTGTCTTATAAGACCCACCTAACTAAAGAATCAAAAACTAAAGACAAGGAACAACGTTGTCCAAAAACTAACAGGCATACAAACCTCGGTTTTTTCGCTATTCTACTTCACTATATAATATGAAGACCCGGTTTGGCATACTACCATGCGGCTAATATCAGGCACTCTAAGACAAACCCCAATTGAAAGGGACCCTATGCTTTGCAAGATAGCCCCACCCGACCTATGAAGAAAGCAGGCTCTGATGAAAGAATTCAACAAAATCAAAGCAAATGTGAGAATTCCACTATGCGAAGATATTTAAAACACTGTCACCTTGAGACTACGTTCAAGGCATCCTTTAATAGAACCCGCTAAAGAGTTATGTCCTAAGAACTTCTCGTTGGAAGAATCCTGGTAATTTTCATGGACAAACTCCGGGAGACAAACCCCAAAACGAGAACAGAGAATCTGAATTTGAGCTCCCGAGAAAAGGGTGGTGCAATCTAAACCGGATACGCACTTCCACTGGGAGATGCAACGGAACCTTCACTAAGTGGGGCCTAATCACCGACCAGAAAGAAAGATATTGAAAAGCTTGGGGTCATGTTATAGGACCCCACCATGCAAAAATGTCCGTGCGTTCGTTCGCACACGCCTTTATCTGGAAATCAGCTTTCGAGAAAGCAAAAGAACCGTGAAATTAGGAATATTGTACTTTAAACCACTCAACACGAATATGGAGCAATTTGCCTACCGGGAGAGTTCAAAATTTACGCAAACAATCACCTCACTATCCCTCATTTGTAGCCTATAACTTCTCTGTGTACCTTTCCCCTTCGTTCCTAAGTGATTTGAAAAAAAAAACTTTTTGTAAGAAGCATTTAGAAAGTGTGTAGACTTTTGCACTCCCAATGTTGACATGTTGACACATACTTTGCTTTGTATTGGGGAGTTGACTTCGTTTCCCATTTTCTTTCATTAAAAATTTATCTCCCTAATTTCAAGGTTTTGTAAGTCAACGCCACCTAAGTTCTCCTGTCCACAGCATTTTTAAGGGAAAATTAGAGACTCGAAGTTCACCACAAAAACCAAACAACACTCCACTTCACTTACTAAACAAATGAGTGCAGTGTAAACGCAGAAGAAGAGAATACCACTCACACATACATTTATCATTGTGGTCCTTGCTCTTCGAGGAAAAATAATCCCTTCACACGAATTCGACATGCAACACATGCACGAGGCCGACGAACACCTCAAACCCATTTAGAGCCCAGAAATCCCTTATAAAAGTTTCACACAAGGACTTAAGCGAAAATTCCTTTTCTTCATGTTACAACTCCTACGCGCAATGACTTGTCCATAGCATCACAGCAACATTTTACTGGAGAAGAATGGAGTTTCCTCAAAACTCGTTAGATAGACATTCGAGGCGTGTGTCCCTTGGGGATTCTCTTGACTTACAATACATACAACAAAAAAAAAAGAATCCCTCTATTCGTGAGATAAATTCTGACCATAAGCCTTATGCATTGTCCTTTTTCTTATTCACTCTCTCGGTGGTAGATCCTTGCACTTGTACTCTGTTTAAGCCACACACTTGGTGGCCGGATTCAATTAAGACGAAGTTCAAGTAACATCCTTGAACTGGCTCCTTTTGCAGTTTCATTCGATGACCGAATTGATAGATGTGAGTGGATGAGATTATGGAGGGAGAGGATGCATTTGGTTTTTTCCTCTGTCTGGGCGAGAGGAGCATTGTTTTCGCTTGGATTCCTTTTTGGATGGTGGCTTTGAGATGACAGTGTGTAGTAAAAATGTAGCTTGTGATGCTGTCGAACAGAGTTTTTTAACAGAAGATGAATTTGTAAAGAAGTGATTTGTAAATTGACGAATAGAGAGAAACAAGCGATGACATCATAACACCTACATTTTTCACCCCAATCACTATTTAGGATTATGTTTCGTCCTTTTTCTGGTTTTCTGTGAACAAAACAGCAACGAATATTGTTGCTCGGGAAAAGAGAACAAGAGAGTGTGCCCTCAATCAAAGAAACGTAAGCGATTTGTCCGTAGGTTAGATTAGGATATGGTGCAAGTGCCCAGTCAGTGACTGTGCGTTCACGGGAGCCTACTGATCCAATTTGTTCCCTTTATGTTGTGGGCTATGTACCAACCTTGGGTTCTCGATGGGTGGACTATCGCAAAATCAGCCTGTCCTCAAGTGGAGTATGTTCGCTATTGGTACCTACTTCTGTTAGGTTTCTCAGTTCTCCAAACAGGATGTTTCCCATGTATCGGTGTCCGCGGTTTTGGATATTGGGACACTGCAGAATAAGTGCTTGATGGTGTTCGTTTCTTCCGTATCCTACCAGCTCCTGCAGTAGTCTGAGGAGTTTATGCCGAGTCTAGTAGCCATAGGGCCTATGGGAAACTGTCCCACCAGTACACCGATCTTAATAGGCTCTACGCATTAGGCATCCTAAAGCGAGTATCTTTTTTATTTATAGCCAGGAGACATTTTGTCTTGCTCTGGTCGATTCTCTTTCATAATCTGCGGGATATAACGCAGTCGCCTCTGGCGGATCAAGAGATGTTGATTAGCTCTCTCATCTCGTGATCTACGTTACCTTTTAGTACACCGATAGGACTGTTTATGGATGTGTGGGTGTGCTCACTTTCTAAAGCAGATCCTTGCCGAACCAGTTCGTCGGCATTTTCGTTACCCTCGATGTCGCTGTTTCTGAGGAACCAGCAGATGCTGCTATCGTGGATGACGCCTATTCTTTTTATTAATTTCGCGAACGTTTGACTCTGCCTTATATTTGGTCCTAGTGTTACCTAAAGCCTTGAGATTTGTCCGCAACTTAAGATTTGTCTAATTCATCTGTGATTTACCGCCCAAATTGAGATCAAGCTGATAAAATAAGTTTCAAATATTCTAATAGGACTTACTTTTGAACACTTATGGATGTAATCCTCCCTTTAGGCCGCAATCTGAGCTGGAAGGCAAACACCCTAAAAAGGATGAAGAAAGCAATTGTCACGTTCCATGCATATAACAGAATCCTTGGAAGAAAATGAAGGCCAAGACCCGCCATAATCCGCCGGCCATATACGGCCATCATTATTTCAATTCTAACCCATGGGTGCCTGGCGGCCGGCCGCCATAAACCTTAAGACACTCACAAAAACCCAACGATTAGCATGCATCAGCACAACGAGCGCCCTAAGAACGACCCCGACAGCAGACCTCGAAACGATACTCTCACTCCTACCACTCGTGGCAGCAAAAAGCGCCCTACGACTGCAAGCATCTAGCCTTTAAAAAAAAAGGGGGCAAAAAGGTCACACCAGTATCGCTAGATGGGCGACGGTGGAAACAAAAACTAATCGCATAACGCCATACCCTGACTTTGAACTCAATTTCCAAACTCTCTTTCCAGCAAGAGAAAGTTGGAACGAAGGAAGGGTCATTAAACCCGGCAATACATCCAATTTTACAGACGGGCTCAAAAATGGATAAAGGGGTAGGCTCCGAAATATACTCAGAAAAACCCGTCATTGCCCGTTCGATAAAACTTTCAAACCACGCCAGTGTGTTCCAAGCTGAAGTTCTAGCGATAACCGAGGCTACAAGAGAACTATCTTCGGTAAACCCGAGAAGAAATATCGACATAATTATTGATAGCCAGGCCACCATTAAAGCCGTGTCATCCACAATACTCAAATCACTTGTAGTAAAGAGTGTTCGGAGTCAGGTTAAGATCCTAAGCTCAAGACATAATGCGTCACTCTGTTGGGTTCCGGGGCATCGAGGCACCCTTAAGCAAGAGATACACTTGGACTTGGAGCGATAGAGCACACTTCCGTCAGGATGCTGCATATCAAGAAAGATGTGGTCAAAACTCAATGAAAGAAAATGAAATGACATACTTACGCTGAACAGATCGCATTAAGCATTAGGCCGCAACCTATTTGCGGCCCATCTAAGGAGAATGCGACTAAGCACGACCGATCTCTGCAAAGGATGTGGCAATATAGACGCGGAGGAGGACACGGCGCACTTTCTTTGCGAATTCCCAAGTCTTAGCAAAACCAGAAAGAAGACCCTACGGGCTTACTTCTTAAGTGACCCAGGACAACTCTTAACCATGCCACCGAAGGCAATTCTAAAATTTATACTGAAATTAGGGTGGCTTAGGGGGGGCTTTTAACGATCAATAAATAATCTATTCTATTTCTAACAGGTACATGAATGTAGGTCTAACAACAGGATACACAATGGATCTTTGAAAACCCGAGTGAGGCGGCGCCTAATATCAAGTTGCCACACCTTTAACCTAACCTTACCCACTCCTTAATTTTCTATGCAAGCCTACGGAATTACAAGCTTGACATTAACCTGCAGTTGCTAGACCCGCCTCAGTCGAGGATGTTTTATGAAATTGAAGTTCCCACTCATGTTTCAATGTGTCAAACTCTATAAAAGTGGTTTTTTTTTCTCAACACCACTGTTCTCTCGGTCCAATTGATGAAGCTCCTCTATTCCCATTCAAACACCCCCTCCTCCGCTTCCTCGTCCAACCAACCAACCCGTACGCATGCACACAAAAAGTTTCCAACTGATTTCAACAACCATCTTTAGAGGATAATAATGTGGATGTTAAATAGAAAGATTTTGCCCGTCGTTTTCTCATTTGTGAATTTTAATCCTTTTGCACAAGACGACAGAGTTATCCTTTATGTCGAAAAGTTTTTTGTTGCATAATTGTTGATAGTTTAATTTTTCATAGCTCGGTTGCAAGGAGAAAGTTTCTTTATTCCATAAAATGGTTAAAATGTTTTGCGTTAAGTAGCGCACACACACGCGCACACACATTCGGATGATATCCTTTGGTGTCCTTGAGAGTTGTAATTTTTTTATATTCCTGTGCCTTGTTTCCTGTGGGAAGTATTATAATGGGATTAGATGTTAAACAGAATGTCCGCACAAACACGTCCTTTGACGGACACATTTGAATTTCAAATATGACAGAGATATGTATAACCGAAAGTAGTGGGTTAAGGAATAAATTATCCTCGTGTTATCCTTTGTATCGATTGGGCATTATTATACGACGACAATGGAGTGTTTTAATGTCCGTACACATATCAGTGAGGGGGATATTGTGGCGATCCTTTTTCATTATGGGTGCGGACAATACTTTTGTTTTTTGTTGTTTTTTTTTTTTCTTTATTTATGTAAATCCTGAGAGGGGGTCCTCATCCTTTTGCAGAAAGGGAGGCTGTTTTCATAAATTTACGCTATTAGCTGTTGAGTTATATGGATTAAGCTGGAGATGTGTTTTGTTATCAACAAGGACATATGGGGTTAGGTGCAAATTTGTGGTATTAGCAGGCCGTTAGATGGACGACACAATTATTGTTCTATTTTCAAATTTATGTGAAATAAACTCGAGCGGTTGTTGCGATGGTGTGAGTGGGTAACGAGATATTTATGTGTCGGCGTGGAAACAATGGATGTGTTGACAAAATTGGGGTTTAAGTAGGCTGTTAACATACTAATTCGACGGATTGTGTTGCGTGGTATAACATCAGACTGGATAGTTTGTTGAGGACTTTGGGCTCGTAAAACCGAATATAGTTAGTCAAAATTAGCATACAGTGAAACACCATTTGGTACCGGCAATCCTCAAAACAGCTCGTGGTTTCAGCCATTCATTTTTATGCTCGTGATAGTTTTCACTTGACGAAGGATTAGGATTGATTAGCTTGGGTTGAAGTGGCTGCCCGCAAATGGATGTGGATTCACTTAGGAGAGAAGAGATCCATTGTGATGCCACTAATCCAGTTGGATTAATTGACTCCGAGGATATTTCGAACGAACAGAATCCTTTTCTCAGAAAATTTCTAATCTCGAGATGCTTGGATTTTGTAGAAGTAGGCTAAGCAAAAAGTAGATATCACACTTTCGGTTACTGGTTGCCTTAATCCTGGCAACAACCTTTCGGAATTGTCGTAAGTACGAATGGTGACCACAAGACAATAACAGCAAAGCAATAAACACAGCAGTGGGCAAAGCTGGAAACCCCTCAGCTGCCCAATTACAGAGAAATTGGTCTTCTAAATATCGCATAAGATATTGTCTGCCGTGTTGTGTGAACGCCTGAAGCAGTTCGGCAATAACCTGATCATTCAGCGCGCCTTCAGGCCAGAAAAGTCCACCACTGACCAAATATTCACACTGCGGCAGATCTTGGTGAAAACTCAGGAACTTCAAATCGATACCCACCACCTATTCATCGATTTTAAGACCGTCTTTGGCAGGATCTATAGAGACGAGCTATACAGACCTATGACTAGTTTTGTCATCCCTGCCAAGTTAATCTGTCTGTGCAGGATGACGATGGAGAATGGCCGCTGCTCCATCAAGTTTGGTCAAGACCTCACCGAGGCCTTTGATGTCAAGGTGACGCACTGTCATGCGACTTCTTCAACATCGTTCTTGGAAGAATTGAGCAAAGGTCACGCGCCAACGCCAGGGGCACTATCTTTCAAAAGTCCGTCAAATTACTCGCATCCCTCAAAGATTTTGACATAATCGAAGTAACGTAGCGTGATCTCACTGGTGCGTTCGTGGTTATTGAGACGAAGGCGGCTAAGATGGGTGGTCAATAAGGGCAAAACAAAATTTATTCTGTCATCAAAAATAGACACGAAACATCGGCGTATCTGACCGAGCGTCCTAGTGGACAGCTACAACTCCGAGATAGTGAGGGACTTCGTCTACCTCAGCTCCGCTTTCATACCTGCCAAAAAACCAGAGCAGAAATCAAGCGAAGATAAGCTCTTGCCAATCGCTGCTTCTTCGGGATAAGAAGCCAATCGACTAGTAAGGCCCAATTCCGAAAAATTAAAGAGACTCTATATAACACCTGGATCATCCCAGTCCTGCTTAATGGCGCTGAAGCATGGACTCTATAGAAAGCGGATGAAGATATTCTTGGTTGCTTCGAGAGAAAAATTCTTCGTAAGATACATAATTCGGTCCAGTTTGTGTTGTCCGGCTCGGATAAGATTCAACGATGAATCTAAAGCGTTATACAACGACATCCTCCAACTCAAGAAAATAAGAATTCATCGGCTTAGATAGATGAGGCATGTAAAACGAATGGACAAAAATGCTTCTGCTCGCAGCGTCTTCAAGTCTAACCCGGAGGGACAACGGAGTAGAGGACGACCTCGCTTAAGGTAGGGCTCACAAGTGGAAGGGGATCTCAACCAACTTGGAGTGTGCAAATGGAGGTAGTTACCTAAGGACCAGGCTAACTGGTTGAGGCCCAGGTTCACCCCGAACTGTAGCGCCATGTAAGTTAATAAGTAGGACGAAGCCTTTGGATGGAATCGACGGTAGCGTCAAAAACTATTTGAACGGAAGCAGTACTATATTTGGGTTACTTTGTAGTATTCGGAACTTAGGCAGATAAAGATTTTTACGATTTTATCACGATCTTTGTTAAGGGTAGCAGATCAAAAGAATTGTTGCACCCTCATGTCACAAAACCCCTTTACATCACCTCTGCTAAGTCCCTCTTTGAATGTGTCAACGAAGTATGGTGCCCTGCTACACACTCCCAAGGAATTTAATCTGTCCAAAATAGATTCATTCGTTTTGACTTACATCGTTTTTGGTGGACTGGTAGTTGTAATCTACCACCTTACGACAACAGACTGGAATTGATTCACCTTCAAGCCCTTGAAAAACATCGATTCCTCCGCATAATTTCAAATGATCTCCCTGAACACAAATGTCTGCGACGTCAGGTCTGTCAATGTTGGTAGATGCATTCCCTGGCCACAACCTTCTAAGAAACCACACAATGAAATTTGAACGATGACATGTAGGGGCTGCGGTGTCGAAGACGTGCAAAAGCATACTCCTCACTTCCTCTGACACTGCCCAAGCCTATATCACTTGAGAAGTAGAACATTAGGGAGACACTATCTGATGTTTTCCCAAGGTTCTACTCTAGGTTTCTGAAGACATGATGACTGGAGACCCAAATCACCAGCGGGCAGTAAGGTAGAAGCCCGGCAGAAACCGGGATGAACCCCCATGGGCATCACAATGGGTCCACAAGGCCCAGTGATGAGCTCATCAATCCAGATAGCTAAACTAACCCCAGGTCTTGCACCAATAACAGGGAACGCGGAATAGTGTCTAAAATGCTGCAACAACGCGCAAAACGTTGTTGATTTCTGTTTCAACAAATTGACCATCAGTCTAACTCCAACATTATCACCTAGTGATCACTCCCTCAGTATAACTGCCCGGTCACGAAACCATGGACAAGATGATATTACTGTCAACGACTTTTCAAATAAAATGATAAGCACTTTGAAGGTTCGGGCCCGTAACAGGCCAGTAAGACTCTGTGCAGATTTTTCATAATTCCTTCCCCCTATGTGTAGAAATGCCCCTCGAGTAAATTCCTTGAGAAGAAGGGATCTTTCTATCGTCTATACTGCTTCATAAAAAGACGTATATATCGATCTACTTTTCATATAAGTATGCTAGTCGTAAGTGCCGATTACAACTCTTACGTATAGCATACGTCTTTCAAATTATCCGACATTTTTTAACAGAAGCAATGACAAATTTATGGATCTGTTGACCTTTGCGGCCATGTAGCTAGTTTTATCTTCTCTGTGAATGGGAATCGTACGCACTTCCTGCCTCGTTTTAGGAACATACTCTAGCTTAAGGCAGATTGTGTCTGCTTGAGTCTGTGAATGGATCGTTTGGTATCTATTCCTAGTGCCTAACATCGAGCAAAAAATAGATTGCCCGCACTATCTTGCGTTCGTCAATTATCTTAGATCATCTCAAAGTACCTTCACTTCTCCTAATAGAAGGTCCTGACCTGATGTTCCTTCAGGAGTTGATTCGATAGACCAGAAAAATTTCCAACAACAACCTAAACGGATCATTGAATCTATATCTAGCACGTCTCTGCTGTTCGATATAATAAAGTCGAGACAGTGCCTGTATTAAATTCTAAGATTTAAGCCTCAAGTCGAAATGCACTATAGTTGCACGACGTCAATCGGAAAAAGGAGGGAACAGAGGAACTAATTTTTTTTTTTATAATAAGTGTTTCCAGATCCAAATCATCTTGGACTATCGTCCAAGGGTGGAGTCTGTAATTTCACAGACGTATGTTGCCCCCAAGTCCTTTCTTCAAATTATCCATGCCCGTGTTCGTAAGGATTCTCGCCCATAACAAGCTGCAAAATGAGTCAACAAACGTGTGCCTCGCCTACGGGAATGATACGTGGGCCATTTGTCGCATTCTACAGTCCCATGAGCACTAGGTAAATAGAAAAAAAAATGTTAAAATGTTTCGTATCCTCATTTTTCAGAATCTTATATTTCATTTTTCCACGACCCTTGGACACTCTACCATATAACAGGAAGTCACATCAAAATTAAGGGCGAAATGCTTATAAATTTCACAGTAATCCTGTCCCCATGTCCACCGCTCCAAACGATGAGACATTTTCAACAGGATAAATATGAAAATTCCATGATTCCCAATTGAAATTAAAATTTGATAGAGTCTCCTCTCACCACATTTTTCACAAGAAAATAAATAAACGGTGTGTAACATCTTAGATAGGACTCCGCACTGCCATGCTAAGCTGTAGCCAGAGCCCGTAAAAAGGCAGAGCACAAGAAGATGCGCCATGAAATTGCTTCTAAGAAATTTGCAAAATTTAAATTCTTCGTCTGTCTGTCTGTGGAAAATTTCATTTTGATTCCATTTTTCGTATGCTTTTTGCATTTTGCCTCCTCACTCTGCACTGTTGGATTCAGAGGGATGAATATCCTTGAACGTAATAGCAAGGATCAACTGTCTGCAATTTGGCGCACATAGAAAACATCAGCTGTATGCACGTAGCTATAAGTTACATGGGGGTTAGTTGAATGGTATTTGAATTTCAAACACTAATGGAATAGAAGCACAACGATGGATGGAATACTGGGTATCCTTACTGGATCCTACTGCTATGATTGCCACCGTTTTAAACACAATATCAACTTAATCCTCTTCGCAAATCGTTCGTTTTTCTTCTGAGAAGAGAGAGAAAGAGAGCGAACGAGAGTGAGGTTTTTTTTTTTTTTTTTAAATTTTTTTAAAAGTAGGTTGCCGGTACAGTCATAAGAAACAGGAGGATGCAATCGTTTGCCAAGGGACTCAAGTCGGACATCCTTGCCCTGAACTGGATGATGAATCGTCTTAACAATTTGCCTGCGAATGAATTGAAGAAAAGATGTCTGCCCCGACTTGGCATACACACAATTATGACGGACATGAGAAATTGTGGGCTTGAGAAAGAAAAAAATAAAAACAGCATCTCAATTTGAGATAAGCCAATTTACAAGGATGATGCTTTTCAGTTGACTGAAGAGCCCAATTAGGTGTAAGGCGTAGAAGGGAAGAGATATAAGTTTTAAGGAAATCGACTTCAATTTAAATGGTGGCAATTAGTTGCCATTCAGTTTTGGATTAAAAAGCGGATTAGTAGGCGCGCCATATTAGATTTTTTAATTGAGATGAGGCCGAGGTTCACTCCGCAACCTTAAGTATTTAAGATCCAGTCTGAAGTAGAACTTTGCCTTAAAACAACAAGTCTCTCCAGATGTATGGATTGCCGCCTTGCGTGGATGACGGTTGTAAAATTCTGATGCACAAGCGGAAGGCGTAAGCAATTGACGCCTTCTTACGCCTAAGTTTTTAGTCTCTCAATAATACATTGTCATAAACAAAGTACTCTTAGATTCAGTGGGGGAGTCATAATGATTGACTTGAATTCAGTGTGTAATAATGTATGACTGGCGGCTAAATTGTTTCGATGATTTGCAAACTTACTGGTGCGACTCAAATCCAAATCTATAATAATCGTATTGATGACATAAAATTATGCAGCATATTATATGAACGATGGGTTTCAGCCAGGAGACAGCTTTCAACCCAAGTAGTAGCATATTTTTGATACATCAACCAATCAAGTTCAACTAAATCAATTCCTTGGCCAAGAGTATGAACGGCAGTTTTCAGACACCGAACAAAATACAAAGCCTCTTGTACAAGAACTTCTACCAGATGACACTTTACAGTGTTGACAAGGTTGCCAAGGTTAAGAAGGCTGCTAACGTTAGGAGGGAAGAATATAATACCAAGAACAACTTCAGCTTCTGTCCACCCTTACAGGCAAAAATGGCAAGTTTTGGTGGACCTCGACGCCATGGTAAGACCTACGCCCAGAGGCAGCGCACGGAACAACGAACGAGGTGAGTACATATTGGATTACATTATCTACGAGGAGGATCGATTGAGGGTTTGAAGACTCAAAAGGTGAATCCAAAACTCCTTTTTGGATTATAGGTGGGATTTTCTTCGACTTGATATCGCAATCAAGACCACGAAAATTTTTTGAAAATTCGAAAAATTGAATTGAACAAAATTTGCCCAGATCTTGCAATCAAAATTTGTAAGATTACTCAACTGCAAGATTGAAGAAGTTGAGGAATTTAACAATGTGATCAAAACCTTCGAAAGGCTATAAACATAGCTATGCTGCTAAATAAAGAAAGAAAACCCTCCGTTCGTGATGGATCTTTCCAGCTAGAACTTATGTTGCATGTGTCACAGCTAAAACTTCTGGCAAGCTAAGAAGGAAGAAAAGGGAACAGCAACATTTACAATTTAATGTACATCTATAAAGGCGACAGCCACGCTCGGGATGAGCCAAAGCCTAGGTTCTAACAGCCACTCAACAGAAAATTGCAGACGTTTGAACTCAAAGTGATAGTCTGATGGGATCAGAGAAATGCGGGAGATGAAGACGGTTTTTCTCTGATTGACTCTGAAAATCCTGGTTTCGATAACGTGGTTCTTCAAAGTCTTCACCTGGACAGTTTTGGAGGGTTTAGATGGGGCAACAACTTTGAAGTTGAGGATGTGGCGTAGGTTTTCTGGTGGATCGAAAGCGTGCAGTAACTCTACAGGTTAATATACGGCATCCTCGAGTTTCATTTCTGAGTCCAGAGATTCATACTTTATATTCTCAGTTGGCAACTTCTCCAACAGAAAATTGTTGATGCTGTTGGTTGAGTAGTTTATTTGAGTGAAAATAGCTGTGAAATAGCCCAGCTATGAACTCCAAACTAATGAACCTTTAGGTACATTATATTCTGCCACTGAAAATAATCATATCTCCCATAACATCGACATACCAAGGGTTATTTGGTATATTTTTTCCAAGGGTTATTTGGTATATTGGTGATGGACACCAATATCAAGAAATAAGTTAGAAAACTCCTCCGCCCTCGAGTCACGTTGAAGATGGACATGAATGTATGTTAACTCTCAATGACAGGATTTTGATATAAGGCTATCAGATGGATGACTTGAGACAGGCCTTCACTCCATTTGTCGTGTAGCCCGTGGGACAACAGACTGCTTGGTCTGTCTGAGGCCACCAACCAAAAGCCCTATTGCGTCCTATTATGATCCTCAATACCTTTCTATGAGCAATGGTACACTCATCATACACTATAACTTTGACTTCCAAAAGCACCTGATCCAAGTCATTCTGCTTTGAGATGTTACAAAGTGTAGACTCAGAATGACTTAGGTTGAGAAGCTTTGAGAAAGTAGAGTAACCCGCCATGTCTTCTACAATCAAGGTAGCTGCAGTACCTGAGGAAGCAACGGCTGTATTCCTTTCTCCTCTACCCTTGTACAACTGAGCAAAACAAAAACAACAAACGACCACGAAACGATATGTGCCGCTGTCTACGGTTGCGCGTCACTATAAATGGCCAAACTTTAACGCCCTGTATCTTGGCCCACAGTTATCATTTTGAAAAACGGTAAATCACCTGTTTAATTATATCTGTTCTAGAATATACCCACCAAATTTCCATTCCAAAATCCAATTTAAATTTTTTTTTTTTTACGTAAAATCTGTAACACCCTTTAGAAGTCGAAGTAGAAGTGCCCCTAGAAAGTAAGCGTGTCTCGTAAAACTACTCAAAGCGGTTCAGCGGTTTAGCCGTGAGAACGTAGCAGACAGAGACACTTTCGCATTTATAATATTAGTATGGATTATACTCCCGGACATGGCTGGGACTTGAACCCACGCCGCTCGGTCCAATGCGCTAACCACTGAGCCACGACGACCAACACAGTCGGTACTTAAGATTTAAATAAAATAATTCTTAGGAGTGGCCAACAGCGACGACGATATTTAAACCGAAATCCAATAACGCCACTGGATTGCCTGCAAAACTTTTTAATTCAGATGTGGATAATTTTTATCGTCGGACGAAATTATATGGGATGAGTGCAAGGCAAGGACAGAGTAGTGATTACATTCAATTTTGCCTCTACAGAGCATTCAGAATATCTGAGGAATGCATTACGCCGTTGATCAGGGGAGCGGCAGGTATTTGGATGTGTTTGCTACAGTCATATCCCACCAGAGTCTATACGGCCTAGAAGAGATATCTTTTCACTTCACAGTAAATTTTTGTTCCCTGCTACATTTAGCGGCGTACTTGGGTACTCTTTTGACCCATACCTCGACTAATTTATAACATAGCAGCTCTGAGTTCACCCATAGTAGGCATCGGGGAAGTGAGCTCTTCTCCATGGAATTACGTTGCTAATAACTTATTTTCATGACGTTAATAATCCTCATGGCATCTCTAAGCAGTAGGACATAACTAAATTACATCGAGGGGTTTATATCCATGAACTCAAAGAAAGTCCTACGCAACACCCTTCCTAATCCGTTCATAAACTACCCACCCCTTCGCGAAAATTTAAATACCAACCTAAAATAGTTCCCCAAATTCCCAATAAATTGTCTTAATTACTCGAAAACAGTTATGGTGACAGAAATTCCTATCGAATTCCTCAAAATATCCCCCCAAACGATATCGTAATAAGTCCTCCATGTGTGCCTTCAGCCAACCCCTTCTTACATTTGTGGAACAACCCTCCCGAAAAGAACGAAAACATTAATTTCGACTCCTTAGCGCCTAAACTATAATTATCACATGATCCTCGTCATCATCTTCATCAAAGAACCCAGAGAAATCAAGGGAGCCCCCAAAATGAATAGTTGTGTGCGTCTGTGGGTTGTGAACATTCTTCACATCTGACATTTCACACCACATTAAGTTGTCTCCTGTAGTTAGTTAGGGGCTGGTAAATTAAGTGGCGGGTGTATGTCAAACCACCACAAACTATCCACATCGATGGTGGTGGTATCAAACTCTTGAGCATATCCTTTTTGCCATATGGCGCGAGAGGCAATCATTTTCGCAAATAATTTGAAACTCACCTGTAAGGATGCGACTGCAAGCAGATATATCGGAGGATGAACTGTCTGTTATTGGAAGGATGTACAGTTTTCAGTTTGGAGTTTATGCAATTTTCCCTCCATGGTGTGTGGTGTGAGAATAATTGTCAAGGACTGGGAAAATATGGTCACGACATTGGTAATAGGGAAAATTATAATCAATGACATCATTAGCATTAATTAGCCAATTACGGTATAGAGAATCACAAATACCCTGCCAATGGTCGTTGGATTATAAACGTGAATCTATAATGCAACTTGTTGGCGCGATAATGGCAAGGGAGCCGCGCCTGAGTGATGTTCTTTTCAGAAAGTCGTTTATGGCTAATTAATATGCGTTTATCCGCTTATACTGTAAGTCACCATTAGGGTCATTAAAGTATTAATTTGAAACAAGGTGAGGGGATGACGTGAAATGCCACAAAGTGCTGCATTATGGTTATGTGAGAGCTCTTGAGTCTCTGAAGGTTGCAAGTTAGGTTGGGAGGGTGTCTACGCTTAAGCAGTGACAGGGACAAAAACGAAGGTTCTTTGTTACACCATGGAGGGCGAGAGAGATTTTGCGGTCAAACGTAACGATGTTCACCCTTTTCTCCTTCACAATATGTGCATAGCCACTTAGACCTGACTTGCGTAGGTTGCGAGAAGGTAGGTGTTGAGTGAATAGTCAACTTACCTTTTGGTGTACGCCAGCAAGCCTCCGACCATTGACGAGCTCAAGGCAAACATTCGTGCCGAAATCATCGCTTTACCGCCCGAGATCCTCCCAAAAGTGATGGAAAATGCAGCAAAAAGGACACATTCGGCTTTGATCAATAGAGGCGGCCACTTGATTGATGTTGTATTCAAAATTAGTCCAAATAAATTGTAAAGGACCAAATTAAATAAAAATATCTCATATATGGAAATCGGTTTTTTTTTTACTGCATTCAATATTCAAATCTACAGGGTGCGCCATCTTTTATACAGACATAACCACATCATCCAACATAACCAATCAGCACTCGCACACAAATAGGTTTGAACAAGTTTCTTGGTAACAAAACGGGGCACCCTAGCCACTCTACCTGCCTACCTACCTCTCTTACCTATTCTTGCAAGCTTTTGTTGGCGCCTTATAGTCATGCCATGTCCGTTTAACCTTTGGTTCAAATTCGAAGCTCGTTCTTACACTGCCATCCCTATTCTTCTATTTTCTCGATCGCGCGCTTCACACGCTTTTTTAGTGTTCTTCCAGAAGTTGGTGTTTATTTCTTCCCTCGTGGTCTTCTTCTTATCTTGCCCCCTGATTTCTTGCCTGGTCAAACCAGGGGTTTCCTAGACGTGAGCTATAAAAACCCAGAGTATCTCTGATCTTATATCCTCACTGCATCGTCAGCATGGCGTGAAATTCGTCAAACTATGATAAGCAGACTAAGTTCTTGAAGATCTGAAAATGCGTGCTGTTGAGTTTTGAACAAGTAAACAATATAGGTACAATGGTCTAAGGTCAAAACCAGATTTATGCTTACTCTTTCAAATATCCGTCTAAAAGTTTTAGCGTCGAAAAAAAATCCAATTCTCGACCCAGAGCGAGAACCTTATTACCAGTCCTACACCGAGTAATTCAATTTTATTTAATAAACCGGCACATTCAATGCATCATCCCTTGGTTCCTACCCACTCTGGACAGGAAATCTCTGACATCACAGCCAGTTAAATCCATGTGACAGCTGGTTGCGGTGCGCTGAGTTAATTACCACCGCATTTTCCAAACGCTCCAACTCCACAGGTACCAGCGCCAGGTCTCACCATAGAGAAAACATTTTTAATTAAACTTCATAGGCATCCGTCACAAGGGACAAACCGCTGCTGCTGCGCGCATTCGCGCGTATGGCAAACGTCAACGTTAATAAATAAATGACCCGACCACGGTCAACATTCGCCATTTATTTTTTATTTTTTTCTCCACTTTTATTTGATTACTCGCCACCGCCGACGGCGCATTCATCCCTTTTACTGCATTTCCAACTGAATACATTCATCTGAAGCTGAATTTTGACATAATTGCGGTGTGTGGACCGCAATCATTATGCATCATCATTGCCAGCTCACTACAACAACGAGACAACAGCGAACGGTCAACCGTCCGGATCAGCCGACCGACAAACATGGCTTAGTGTTTCGTTCTCGCCGGTCCATTAAATTCAATTTCATTAAATCGTCCGTAATCATTGCGATGAGGAAGAGCGACGCGCTGGACAGATGAGTTTTTTTGATAGAACTTCCTTGCCTCGAAGACAGACACACGTTACAAAAAGGAATAGGATGCGACGTGCCGCAAAGGGATAAAAGTGTTCATCATCATATTCAGCTACTGTGGTCACCGACATAATTCCTGTGAGTGGTGCAGCTTTGTAGCTCATTTTATTCCGATGCAGCGGGGTGCGATTGCCGCCCCTGCAGCTCCATAAACACCAGGTCCCAGAACAGGCAGCAGCAGTTTTTGCAGTCTAGTGGGTTTGAACTTCAACCAGCATAATCCTGAAAATTATTCATTCCCGGTTTGTTTCGTTTATTATCCTTGGAACGAAATATGCAATTATATTTCATTTGCCGGATGGTTTACCTTTTTCCTACTGACATGGGATGAGGCCAAAGCCGCTGGCAATGTTGCCAGCGAGTGGAACGGGCGCGATGGGGGTAAAAGTTGTTATCCCTCCAGCCAGTAGTTGTAGCCGGATTCATTTTCTTCGTCGTCCTTCATCCGAACAAAATGATTGTGCACAACCAAGTGTATAAAACGTTCCACACTCCTCGACACACATACACCCTGCTGGCCGGCATGTCTGAGCGCAGTATGTGCGCTGGTTGTTTGTTTTGTTCTCTCCGGGCTGTCCGGCAAAAAAAGGATACAAATAGGGGGAAAAGGTTCTTAACATGAGGCAAAACTGTTATAGTTGGTCAACCGTTAAAATAGGGATAAGCGCAGGCACATAGAGGAAATAAATAATTAAATTAAAAGAAAAAGAAAAAGCAAAAACTGGAAAACGAGAAATCCACGTCCTTTGCATGAAAAGAATAGATTTAGCGGGCAGAGGAGATCCTTTAAAATGGCTATAGGTTTAAACTGTTTTCTTTCTCCTTCTCTCTCTCGCTCTCTCTCTCTGTATGTATCGTTTGAGCCGTTTTTTGTGTGCATGCGAGTATGATAATCGCAAGGCAAAGTTGAAATTTAGTTCGGAAAAGTTGACTTTAACCCAGAAAAAAAAAGAAAGGAATTAGCTTTGTCTAACTGTTACCACTTTGAGAAGCCAACAAAGTTATTATCCTCTTACGGATGTAGTCTCACATCTCAAATTGATTTAAAGTTAGCAGATGTGTTGGAGTGCTCTTATCGTTCGACATCGGTGGTTCGAGATATAAAGCGTCAGTCAGTAGCTATGATAGAACTTTGGCAGTCGACTGCGGCCATATTTGAGAATATTTTGCTGTCATTGCGTTCTGTCATAGTCACCATTTTACCATGGAGTGCTCCACGATTCAATAACACATTGAAATCGAAGAAATCTATTAAGAATATTCGAGATCGGTTGGCGGAATTTCCGCGCGTTACTTACAAGGGCCATTTTTGACCGAATGGCTTCGTGGACAAACCAAATTGTTGATTTTGAAGCAATAAAAATCCAAAAGAGATTATGCCAACCCTTTACATGCCCCATGCCAACGGCATAATCGGACCTTAATTTTTCAAAGATTCGCGTGTGCAGGTGCGTATAGGGATATAAAGGGATTTGGTGACGTAGGGGTTCTTTCGACCAACGTTTGACAAAGCCGAGTGCTGAGTTAGCTCTGTTATTTATGCTGTCGATGTGAGAGCGGACGTTAATTTCAGTGTCACAGGTGATGCCCAGGTCGCGCATTGAAGTTACAGTGGGAACCAGCTCATCGTTAATAAAGAAGGTCCTTTGAGGCAGGGAAGGGCGCTTATGAGAGTAAGTGATGGATTGACATTGACATAAACAATTTTTTTGGCTCCAAATGAAGAAGGTGCTTAGGTCAGCCTGAAGAGAATGGGAATCGGCAATACATGAGTTGATTTCAAGGTTAGACTGCGTAATGACAATCTCTACATCGTTTATAGTCAGTATGAAGATAAGAGGTCCTAAATGGCTACCCTGTGGAACTCCTGAGGTCGCCTTGACTGGAATTAAAATATATGATCTAAAAAGAACCCTGTACTGGCGATCTTTCAGGTAGGTCTTGGCCCATTTGACAAACAATGGGGGAAAACGTAGAGCGTTAAGTTTAAGGAGCACAATCTGGTGAGAGATTTTATCAAATGCTTTACTGAAGTCAGTAGCTATGACATCTACTTCTTTGCCATCCTCCAAGGCACACAGTGTGTTTGAAATAAATTCAGTAAGATTAGTGATTAGATCCATGCTGCTTTGGAGAGAAAATTGACTTGCAGTGGAAGAACAGGCAGTCATACACGATGCTCTCAAAAGTTTTGGTATGCATAAGAGTTTAGTAATAGGTCTGTAGTTGAAAATGTCACTCTTACAACCTTTCTTAAAGATGGGAATGATAAATGAATCTTTCCACAGCTGGGGGAAGACACCGCTCGCAATTGATAGTTGGAAGAGAAAAGTAAGTGACTGGGTTAATTTACAGGCACACTTTTTAAAACTATGGCGGGAAGACCATCAGGACCGGATGAATATCCGTCCTGCAGAAGGTTAATCTTGTCGACCACTGACGACGTAGTTATACTAATGGAAGTTAGGGAGGTTTGAGTACGACCATTCATGTAACTGAAGTAGTTTAGATCTGGTTCGACGTTGTCGTTGGAGAACGCTT
Source organism: Matsumyia berberina (assembly GCA_917880715.2). Lineage (NCBI taxonomy): Eukaryota > Metazoa > Arthropoda > Insecta > Diptera > Syrphidae > Matsumyia > Matsumyia berberina. The sequence continues at coordinate 128,982,570 of OU862871.1, read as the reverse complement.
GGCTAAAGAAATCAGCAAAGAGGTTTGCTAATATTTTAGGATCGGCGGACGAACAGTTTGAGAGTTTTAAGGTAGAGGGGTATCCGTCGGATTTCCTTTTGTTATTAATCAACTGGGAAAATCGCATTGGGTTACAAATAAGATCGGACTGCATACGTTAAGGTAATCTAAATATAGAGATTGGCATAGTGCGGAGAAGTTGTTGTGCACTGCTCTGTAATTTAAGAATTCCGGCAGAGATCTAGATCTAAGAAATGCTTGCCATAGTTTATTGGGTTTATTCCGAAGTGAGTGTAGTTCTTTGCTGTACCATTGTGGAGAAGAGGTGCAATTTTTCTGGGGTAAGTAAGGTACAAGTAAAGGAAGGTAGAGAGGACTCTCCTCATATCCTTAGATTTGCCGAAATGACAGAACAGTTTTCATAAAATCCGCTCCTATAACCGCATAAAAAAATAAACTGTTTCTACGCCGTGGTACACCATCCATATACCATCGGCCATCTAGGGTTTAATCGAATCCAATCTCCAGTCAAACCATTAGCCGCCCAAATAAAATGAAACTACAAGTCAATACACACCGGCTCTTTCAAATAGAAAAAAAATAAACGCCAAAAATAAATGACCCTTTCCAAGCCCATCACACAATTCCTTTAATAGACTTTCATTTACTATAGAAAAAAAAAAAAAAAACGGAAACGATAATAAGAATAACCGACAGCTAGATGAGAGTAAACGTAATGCTTTTACCAGCGTCTCCCTCAACAGATAATGGAAAGCTTTCTCTGGATTTAACACATCATTATCACATCAGGAAACATTTCCTTTTCACTTTCGCAATGTGGAAATGGGGGGAAGTGAAACTAATTCTACATCATCAATGGTCAACGCTTTCACTTGATCATTTGGTCAGAAAATTATCTGAGACCTAAAAAAACGTTCTACTTCGTCCTTGGAGAATGAACTCAACTTGAATGGCCCCACATGTAGACCATTATAATCGCTTCAGTGCCACTGAATCCTTGTCGATAATCTTAATTTTGTTCGTTTTTTCTTCTTCTTATCTTTGGGGGCATAGTTTTTTTTCCAGGTTTCCCCCGGCCACTGACATAAAAAAAAGGATGAGGAGTTGGGTATAAAAAAGACGCCTTCAGAGTGACCACTCAGGTAGATGTAACGAAGGACTTGTGGTTGTTTTTTCTCCGCTTTATCGTCTTATCCTGCCAAGGTGTGTTCATTTTAATCAATTTTTCGGAATTCAAAGAAAGTGCGGTTGGGAGAAGGTTTAGAACTAAATTGTTTATCCTTGACCTCAATCAATGAAGCTTAGTCCGACCTTTAATTAATTTCTTTCAGTTTCGTACACTAAGGAGTAGATTGGTTTAGTTCGAAGCGCTAGTATCTATTGACTGCACATAGGCTGACACTGGATATAAAAAACAAGTGCCCATGTGTACAGTCATGAGCAGAATCCTTCAGGAACATTTCCTGCACTACTCGTACGGTTGAAAATCCCCCTTTCTATCCTACCAACTCCACCACAATTGCTTCTCTGCCACATTCACATCCCGAGAACACAACCCAACTTTCCCCACACATCTTATGCAGGAAACCATCCGTATTATGTTACCCAAATCTCATGCTCGCTGACTCAGTTCGTAAAGTCTAAAACCGACAAACGACCACCACAAGCAGCAACAACACGTGCAAACACATCAACTCAGGCGCTCTTCGGAGCGAAATTGACCCTTTGACGACTTACGAACCCCATTTCATAAACACACACACATATACCTTGCTGCTGCAATGAATGCGTCAAAAAGGATTTTTATTCCTGACGGGAGGAAGAAAAAAAAGGCCAATTCAAGAGAGACCCAGCTCATGAACACTGCCGCGGCACACAACATCACGCACAATGACGCAGCGAACCGTTTACTTGGAATTTAATCACATTCCTTGTGAAAATTCGCGAAGTTCACCGAAGGTCAAATGCGTGCGTACGTGTGAATCTTTGATGGAAACTTCGTTTAATTGAGAAATTCCTTCGACGGAAAAAGGTCCAACTCCCGAAAAATCAATTTATTCTATCGCACCCCTCACCGCCAGTGTCGATTTAACGTCAGGAGGGAGACCCACACCACCACCGACCAAAACTTACACAACTCAGATTGATGTCAATTGATTGACGGCAAATTAAATGGACACCGAAGCGCGCAGCTAGCGAGTTAATTGCCAGAATGTTAATGGCATGGAAAAATTCCAGTGTAATTAAATTTCGAAAAATTAACCGATTTTTGGAGAAACCCGAGACAGCGCTGCGATAGACGAGCATGGGAGCGACGTCGCCGCGACCCAGTCAGGCGGTGATGATGACGATGCTCATTCTGTGGTGTTGGGCATGGACATCCATCCGACGGAAGCAAATTGAATATGATAAAAGTTTAATGACGATGGCGGTGGTGCAACAACACCGACCCCCATCAAAGGACGGGTCGGTATTCGACGTAATTGAATTTGAGATCAAAAGTCATTGTACGGATTGCTGAGCTGGTATGTGCGATGACTTCTGGCAGTGTGTCCTGCTACTCCCCATCATGCACACAGAAGGACTCAATTAGTCTGTGTGAGAAATTGCATCAATAATTGTGCAACGATATCCGGTGAAACATCAAAGTCGGTTGTTAGTACAACCGAAATTACCCGAACGGATGACTGTGTCTTCTCCAAGACCACACCCAACGGCCCCAGCACCATTCTAATTACCAAAACACTCCGAACATGTTTTTGGTAACTCATCAATATGCATTTATTTGACAGTGCTAAGGATGCAGCGAACAACCAAAGTATCTTCTGTTGCAATAATAACTGCAGGCCCTGGCACACACGCCAATAATGAGCTGTCCTGCAGGCATTAGTCATGAGCACATCCGTTCGCATCTGACACTAATGACCGAACATGTCCACCCACGTTTTGCTCTGTGTGCGGCGGTGCGGGGCGGGGTGGGCTTAGTGGGGCAGCATGGCTTGTGACAAATAATGTATCTGTTGCAATGCAATTATCAATTCAATTGCCGACCACAGATGATGTTACGGATGCGTGTTCAGATGATGACGGCCGAGAACTTTGTGCAGATGGTGAGACGACAACGCCACACACAAAATATTCCAAGTACCTCCAGTAGCCAATTGATTATTTAATTTTGTTCAATTTATTTAATTACCCAACCGGGACCAGGACGGAAGGATATTTATTTCGACGAGCAGCCGAGGTACGGCCAGAGGTCCACTCTGTGGACTTCAGGAAATTGCTAAACATAGGTAAGTGAATCTGCTGCTGGAACCAGTGCCGCGAATCTGAATGATTGATTTGGGTCTAATTAAATAGCAATTAGCAGGGCATACAGGAAGTTGGGCACACACACACAGGAGGCCTATTTGAAGCCTTTTTTCGTTGTTGACAAATCGCATTGCGAATGATTAGAGATTAGTAGTCGTGCTGATTGGTGTGAAGTGGTTCCTGGGATTGATTGCATCGATGACGAAATATTTCACCATGAAACCATTGAATGGCGGTGCGTTTGTGGAATCATTTCGCGGGTTGCAACTGTTGAAGAGGATGACTATTCCATAGAAGAGAACTTTAAGTCAGCTTCACGTTCGAAAGGATTAAAGTTGAAATGTGTTCAAATGGGACTCTAGGGGATAGGTAACGATTTAAATTGTTTGCTACGTTTGTGTGGAGCAAGAAATGGTGGTTGCTGTGGAGCAGTAGTTAATGAGTTGGCTTCAACGTCAGGTACAAAACTCGAATTCCAGGCAAAAGCCTTTGGGAATCTGATACAGATTTGAGTGACTCCGCGCTAGAAATATTCACAAAGACAGCGGGTGGTACAGGGGCAGGAGTTTTCTCCAACGCATCTGACTTAGCCATTACCACGGGACTGCGAGATCACTGTAGTCCGCGAAGCAGCGGCTTGACTTTCAATTGACGCGATATACATATGTAGATAGTTAGGCTGCTATTAAAGCCTTCGAATCAGCGAGAATACGATCAATGTTGATAAAGCAATGCTGCAGATCTCTTAACGAGATTGCAGACAGGGGCAACGTAACCTTGTGCTGGGTTCCAGGACACAGGGGCATTCCAGGCAACTGCAGAGCGGACGAGCTTTTAAATGAAGGCGCAGGACAGCCTCTCCTCGAAAACTATTGAATCGAAAGGTGGAACGATATTAGCACTTGTCTCTTGTCAAAACAAATCTGGTCTTACCTGGATTTGAAAAAGACGGAGAGACTTCTATCCACTGACCGGAAAAACTTGAGTTCGCTAATAAAGGCCCTTTCCGGACATTGCTTGATAGCCAGACATGCACTCCAATGATTCCTGTATAAGCTGTAGCGACGAGGACGCGGAGGAAAGTACGACGCACCTACTATGGAGGTGTCTGCCCTTGCGACGCTACGAAGAAAAACCCTCGGAGAAAACCCTTCTACTATGATCTCAACGATCTAACCGAACTCGACATCCTGAAAATAAGAAACTTCATCTTCGGGACAAAATGGTTCAACTCTTAGCGCTAATCTCAATGTACTCTGTGTTACATACTCGGGTGCCTGTTGCTGGTAAGCTGGCTCTTCATCGTGCTTTCGCAATGAGCCAATCTGGTTCAAGTGTGTCTCTTTCTGAGTGGGGGTCGCCAAGAAACCTTACTTAACCTTACCTAACTCTTCAATTAACCTGATTCCTACTTTGAGAATCGTAGTCCTTTGATAGCCTTCCTCTGCGCAGAATTTGGAACCTTGATCCATCACTGCTGACACTGTTGAATGCCTTCCCAAAAATGGTAAATAGCAAATGAAGCTGCGATAGGTATTCGACGCACCGTTAATGATAATCAGCAGGGAGTTGATGTGATCAACACATGAGAAGCCTTGTTGTTTGGCGTCAAGGGCCTTTGTATTCGGGTAATGGTTACTTCATGCGATTCATCCTGACTTGGGTGAAATTCACATCGTCTAACTGTAGTTTTCAGTTTGGACTACCTACTTGCTGATTTTTCTGCTTCAATGACCATCGCATTGTTGAACTTAATTGCGCTTATTTCGTCCACTTTAAGGCCTCTAGTTCCTTTCTCCTTGTTTTTGTCAGTGGCTTCTATGCAAGCCTTTAGCTTTTTTTAGTCAAAGATCCTTCTTCAGAAATCTTCCGAAACCCACGTTCTATGAGCTATCTGAAATTATTTAAGAATCTGACATGAAAACAGGCATTAGTTTCCTGATTGTCTAGAGCTTTGCAAGAGGTGGTCCTTTGATTACTGACGTACTGAGAAATATTTGAATGTGCCGATATAACACCAAACTATTCATGTGTAAGGTCGTCGAACTGCAGCAATATTGAGTTAGATTATAACTTGATGGTGGTGTTCTCATACAATTCGCGTATTGCTACCTCATCTGTTGTGGACGTCCAAGGTACTACTTCTAAAACTGCGTCTGACCTCGTCTCTTGCCTGTCAGTTAAGAGTAATTGAATCTTGTTGGGAAGGTAAAGTGAACTTAGCTAAAAGACTCAACCAATTGGTAGAGATGGAACCGCTGATCTAACCTCCTAAGCTTTAACAAATTAATTTGCCTCTGAGCAAAGTGTGTTGTGCAGCCTACTTTTTTTGTTCCAACCATACAGCCGAAGTTACAACAAATTCCATGCAAATTCCTGCTTCGATGAGGTTTTTGAATTATTTTCCGCAGTGAACCAATCCCAATCCAAGTGGACATAATGCCTCAACCAGCTTGTAGTTCAATTTTCCAAAACTAATACCATAATTCAATACTCACTTAAATTATTTTCTCCATTAATAACTTTAAACAAATGACTTCAATCACTCGAGCAATAGAAGACAACGGACAACCAGACCGAGAGTCAAAAAATGATAAATGGAACATTTCTCCCCCGAAACTTATTCAATTTCATGTGTCTGCAATCCTTGGGTTTTGCTCGAGCATAATCTTTGGCTTAAGTCAGTAAAATCCATCCACTTGTTTGTAGTGCAATATAGAATGCAATTTTGAGTTTTCCACAAGAAGTCCCTTCTGGTAATTCCATTTGAAGTCAAAGAGCCCTTCAAGGAGCCATCGAGGGTATGTTCCAGCAACAATGAAATTCCATTCCGAATAACAGTGGCATTATCCTTTTGTTTAGAACCCTTGTAACATAATTAAATTAATTCCCGGAAGGATTGGAATCAGAATTGTATCTTCCGTTTTGGGTTTTGCGTATTTCTTGCTCCTTCTTGCATACCAAAGGAAATTGCATTCATCAGGATCACAATATGTGCGTGTGTTGTGCTCGTTCATTCACTATGGCATTTTCTTCAAAATGCAAAGTGGTTATGTCATTTATTACTTGTGCTGTTTAGACAGCACAATTCAATGGAAAACATCTCAAAAGCTAAAAGGCATTTTTGGCAGAGACTGATTGAGAGCGGTATTGTAAAAGTATGACATATGTAGGTACATACATAGTTAACAGGTATTCATTGGTCAGAAAATGCGGTTTAATGAAGCTGAATGATGTTGTTTTGTCCTAGGGTAGTCCTGATAATTGTTCGCTTTCTAGGTTCAATTCTTCAACATTGATTGGCAGATCTTCAAGAAAGGAGAACTCTCTGAACTGCGGCAACTACAGAGGCATCAGTATTCTTAACGCTTGAAGCCGTTCGTCAACAACCTGATCGATCCATATTAAAGAGGCTTCAGCCCAGGAAAGTCTTGGAGAAAACCCAGGAATTTCAAATCGATACCCACATTTTCTTATATTTGAAGGCCGCGTATGACATCATCTATAAAGACGAGTTATTCAGACCAATGTCTAGTTTCCTTGCCAAACTCGTCCGCTTGTGCAGAATGACGATGAAGAACGCACGCTGCTCCATCAAGGTCGGTAAAGACCTCAGCGAGACCTTTGATGTGAAAAAAATATTTAGGCAATGCGACGGGCTGTCATGCCACTTCTTCAACATTGTTCTCGAATAGTGCAAAACTCACGCCAAACCAACACCAAAGGCACAATCTTTCAGAAGTCAATCTTTTATAAGTACTTCAAAAAACGATCAATAAATTACTTAAGCACACGAGCGTGGGCTGCAGCGGGAACATTTGGGTGTCCATTCGCTCTTTGCACTCATCACAGACGTCCAAAGTGCAGTTCTTTGACTAGATTCATGTAGCTCTACAGCTCGTATAGTTTGTGATTGAATCCCCTCCTCCAAAGTGCGTCAATGCGAATGGGACTGCATATCTTACGAATAAAATGTTCCCTCCACCAAGGAGATTTCATTCGCTTTCGATGGATTCTATGGTTCAGCGCCATAAAGCAGGACTGGCTCCCTTCTTCCCAAAGAAGGAAAGAATTATTTTGCGTCTGATTTCTTATGAGATGCCGCTGAAGTGAAAGAAGGACTAACACAGATAACGTCCCTTTGTACCGCTGAGATACAGGTGCACATTTTGACGTGGTATCCGTTTCGCCAATGTTGGGCGTCCCCTCTCATCAATAGAAAATATCTGTGATAGCTCATTGAGTTCTATTTGATGTCAATATCGTTAGCATAGGCGAGAAGTTGCACAAACTTATAAAAAATGCTTTCTTTTGTGTTGGCTTCAGAGTTACCCACAATTCATTCAAAAATAATGCTAAAGAAGTCACATGCAGCAGGTCCTCTTGTCTCAATCACTTTTTGGTATCAAAGCTCTCGGTTAGATCGTTGCAGAACTTGATGAAGCAGTAACCATCACCCGCTCTTATTCTGCAAAGACTGACGAGTTTGTCAAGGGACCCCAAACTAAAGATGGCTCTGTATAGTTCAACTCTGTAAACTGTTTTTTTTTTTCCAGGATCTGCCAAAATGTGCTCATTTAGAAGATTGTGTAACCGCAGTGCTGGTGGCGCTGAAGGTTGTTGTTTCCCACCTTCGCACAATATGACATAAAACATCTTGCACACAAGAGTGATACGTCTATCGTGGGCGCATTGAAGAAAGTTTCCTTTCGGATGGATCTGGTAAAGTACGCTGTACTTCCACAGTCTAGATCAATTTTAGCAAAGTGTGTTTGCTATTTGTTCGGCTGCACGCGACTTGTTAAAATCCGAATACATCTCTCATGCAGAACCAAAGACAGTTGTCCTTATTTCGGGTCCTAAGGCCATCAACACATAATGGATAGTAAAACACAAATCTGCACAGCATTAGCGATCTATCCCAGTTGTGCAGCTTACAAAAACAATTAAATCTTTAAGGCTGATACGTTCCATTTTCATCCGAGGTAGTTTCATTGTAGTAAAACCCTTACGATATGAAGTCTGATGGTGGTTATCCACTTCAAAGATGTGCGCCTTGCCGTTGGCCTCCACCGTTGGCGTATACAGCACTCCCTTCTTCCTACCCTACCCTAGTTAAAGTAGTGCTTTCGTTTCGAAACTTTTTGATGTCAGAGTACGGCCATTTTTATCTCCATGTGATCGCCAATTTGCGTTGGACTGCTGTGAATCGCGCTGATACAAGCTGCCAAAAATGAGATTTTGCCAGTATTGCCAGTGTTACTAGCCGAAATCGGGTTAAAAACACAAGAAAATGCGCGGAATTCAATGTCAAGCAGCTACTTCTCTTAAAGGAGAATTCGGCTTCGATGGTTGGACCAAGTCCGAGTTTAATCTTCTTAATTCATCGTTCGGGGTTGGCAATAAATTGCAGTCCTTTCGCTTCGTGCGAAAGATGTAACACGCACAACATGAATGAAGCTAGGCCTTGACCTACCATGGGCAATTCCGCCTCCAACTTCTTTATTTTTGTCCCATTAGAATTCGATCCCATTTGCGCAATTAACAACTGTAATTAAATCTCTAAGGCCTATACGTAACATTTTTCCCCGAAATTTTCATCTGTTTTTGTATTTCGAACTCCAATACAAACAACCATGACCTCATTTCACTGGAAACTCAACTACAACCATCAAAACCAATACTACATATCGATGCCTAGCAAATACCAAAATACCGTCATTAATAATGTTTTCCCGAAATAACCACAAAACTCTAAGCCTTCATCATGTAATCGTTCATCGTCCATTGCGGGCGTTATTTAAACAAAGCCCCAGGATGCTCTGCGTATGTGTATACGTATGGCATGTCTTCCCGCACTATTGCCCACAATTTATTGAAAATTCTGAAAATTTTCATATTTTCGCCAATCAGTGTGGCCAACAACGGCGGACAGCATAAAATAAATTAATGGTTGCAATGGCAGGATTCCGGTTTTTCACGAGGACATTATCGAAAATCAAACATAGAAATTATTGCCGGGCAGCTTGAGCGTAAAATTAGATAGCAACCATCAGACAATACACAATCGACAAACACAGAGGTGTCTCTAATGTTTTTTTTTTATACTTTTTTCGTTGTTGTCAACAATTTAGGACGGAACCAACTGATTGTGTTCGATTTTCTACGAAGGAGGGTGGGGCTGGCCAGCCATCAGGGGAGTTTATGACTGCTCTGGGACACCATTTACGCTTGATTAATATTTTGATTTTATTGTTGATACGCATTTGTTTGGGTTTTGCGCATGCAAATATTGCTCCGTGGATTTCTGCCCCGGCAGGACAACTTGAATGTTTATTTTCACAGCTAATGCTGTTGCGAGATACAAAATTTTAAAGCGCAGCGTTTGTTGAAGTAAGTCGATTTGTTTGGCTTGTGTGGTAATTTAAATATGAATGCGGCTTAGCGGTGTTGATTCTTGATGTAGGTTAAGCGATTAGTTATGCAATCTGTTCATACGCTTAAACAAGCCTGAAAGCTAGATTTCGTAGGCAATTTTTGAGCGGATTTATCAGAACTCATAAATGTGTAAGGAACTGAGCACACACTATATTAGTTTCTAACAAAATAGAAAAAAATACATAGTTCAAGCGCTTTCAGGAAGAAGATCCCCTAAACTGTTGAAAAATCCTCTTTGCTGTATTGTGTGACCACCTTTTGCTTTTTGCTTACAAGCTTGTTAATCTATATCAACTTAAAAAGTGCACCAGCGACTTCGACAGTCGCATGGGAGTCCAACGCATTAATAGCTAAGGCTACGCGCACAATGATGCGATAAACCGATGCGATGCGAGAAGCGAGAAGCGATACAACTTTTCACATGAACTCTTATCGCTTCACTGTGCGCACGTACATAAGAATACAGTTTTAGCGCACGCTTCTCGTATCGCATCGCTTTATCTCTTCGGTGTGTGTGCAGCCTAAGCCACTGCGACTACATAATGAGCACGATATTGACGTAATCGCAAAATGCAACATGATGTCAGTAGCGCATTCGTTATTAATACTCACGGAAGCGCCTAAGATGGATTCGATGGTGAAATTAGGCAAAAAAATGTTTACTGTCAAGAAAGAAGAACACTCTATCACTGCGGTCTCACATGGAGGCCTATTGTGCTGTCCCATATTTTTTGAGCAGTTTATCTGTTCCGGAGGCTGTCAGGAAGCTAGTCAGCTTCTTAGGGTGGAGTGTGGTAAGTGCGGTTCGTTATATGAATTCACTGCGTATGGTCCGCTTTCTAACGTGAATAAGGGTGGGCCATTCTGCGACGATGTGAAGAGAGCTTTCATCGCTCTCTAAGCATAATCTGCAAGTAGGGTCCGGTGACATGCCGAGCTTGGGTAAATGCCCTTTGAGAAGGCTTTGTCCGCAGTGCGGGCGGTTGTTGCACTTATCTTGGCCAGTGAGTCCGCTGTTTCATCGGCAGTGTGAGTGCAGTATGACCAAGTACATAGTTTTCTCCTAGTTCAAGAAGCAATTTGACTGTCTCTAGGTCTAGTTACGATTTTGTCGTGGCTGAGTTCAGTGCTTTTAGGGCAGCTTGACTGTCAGAGAATATAAAGATGATTTTGCCACGGAAATAAGAGACCAAGTTTAAACTTGTGCACTGATTTATGGCAAATATTTCTGCCTGGAAGATTGTTAGTATGTGCCTAGACTGACAAATATGTTGATGCTAGACGACTCTCCGAATATTCCAGCCCGAGATACCCTGTCCTTTTTAGAGCCGTCCGTGTACCACATTGGATTGTGTTTTGACGGACGGGGTTTGAACTTTCCATAATCATCACTCGGAGGAATCACTACTGAGTAGTTTCGTTGAAACAGTACCTTAGAAGAATGTCATCCAACGGCATGCTGAACTCGCTGCTTTGGAGTTAGAGCTGATATTGTTTAGGTGGAAGAGAAGAGACTGAGTTTTGCCTACATTTCTATATGGACTCGAACTGGCGAACGACAATAGAGTTAAGCGAGGTGGTATGGGTGGAGCGGAGGCAACCCGTCATGGAGATTTCGACTAGGCGTTGAACCCGTTCTAGTTGCTTGGCTGTGGTCTTTTTCCACCAGACTAATGTCGCATAAGTCTGGGTAGGTCTGATGACCAAGGCGTAGATTTGAAGCATAATTTTAGGACTAAGTCCCCCGTTGTTGTCATAGACGCAGCGACATATCCACAGTGCTCGAGGGGCTTTTTCGACGGTCCGGTCGATGTGGGGTTCTAGGAAAGTTTACTGTCCAGAATTACTCCAAGGTAATTTACTTCTTGCGAGAACTGCGTTTCTATGTAGGCTTCATTATCAATTCAGGCAAAGACACCAACGCAGAATCACTCTTGGAATGCTCTGTGACTAAAAAGGCAATAAGACCTCACTTGAGCAACTAAAGTGCTTCTGTGGCAGATCCTGAATGAGATTATCCTCACTTGTGCTCAGAGCGTCTATGTTCATATACAGATGGTAAGTTGAAAAAAAGACACATCGCCGAATTATTTTTGCTGTTCATTTACATTGATTACCAGAAGAGTTCAAAGGCTGACATGCACGGTGGGGCAATTCCCCCTTTATGCTCAAAATGCATAAGCTTACGATTAAATGTCTTTTACAAGATTATTTGAAATCTAAAAGTTGATGGAATGATCTCCGCCGAGTAAACGTGAAAGGTTACAGTCTATCACAAAGGGGCGCTCAAGAATTGGTCTTCAACTGAAATTTCAAGCACATCTCACATTGAAGAAAAGAGAGATAAATTTACTTAAATATTATCTTACAGTCAAGCCTAGATCAAAGCCAGCTAAATAGATACATGAAACTATTGGCTGAGTCAGCCTATGCGCTATAAAACTGTGACGCTAATTTGGATTACTGGCCCAAGGGTGATACTTAGTAAACCAAAATCAGATGCTGCCCAAGAAAGGTTAAGACCATAAACATGTGGCCAAATAAATTCACGTAATGCAAACATCAACCAACTGAACTATTGTGACTATTAAACAAAAGTTTTTTCTTCATTATCTTCATCATGGCTGTATTTAACATATCAGCTCCCAAAATCGTCTGAAAACTCCTTCAGTCTGAACACGTTGAATTTAATGCGGACCATGAACTCTTGGCACCAAAAAAACTGCATGTTCCCGCTCCGCCGTGTCTTTTTCCTAACACACTTTGTCTCACTGTAGGTGCAGTGCTCGAGGCGACGTCTTCGAGATCAAGACATGAACCGATGGCAAGACATGTACTGAAGTTCAAAATAAAGCCTTTTGTCAGACTCTGAGCCGCACAAAGACGTTATTGTATCGCACAGATGGGTCCAGAATCACCGATAGCCCATATGCCGAAGTCTTAATTGAAAGCGAGCCTGTCTTCTAGGTATGTGGACATTTTAAAAAATTCACCAAGTTTGACAGTGAATTGAAGTAAATTAACCAGAGTCTCTGCGTCTCTAGTTATAGGCCAAACTCCGCTAAAAGGCTTTCGCAATCTTCCACAATAGATGGATGTAGTAAGACTACTTTGAATCTAGTGTTAGGGCTAAAATTGTCAACGGTAACTTGGGACATTCACAACGATAGTGAGCTTCATTCACTCTCACAAGGTGGCTGAAAAGACCTCTCGTTGAGTTAGGTCTCTTATAAATAATTTAATCTTAAGGCAGGTTGCCAAACAGCAAGAAGTCAATGCACTTCTGAGAATCACTAACTTAAAACCTTATTCTATTTGAAAAAAGATTTCACTGCATATCCAAGAAACACATCAATGTCAATGACACCAACAGTCAGTCTTTTAGCGCGCACCTCTCGAAACGCTGAACTTTAACATCAAAGTTGAACACGATTCCGAGTTTTTACCTTCAAATCTCCACTCCACCGTGATATCAGTCAAAGAAACATCTTCCAAGACCCAACATTTCCCCCGTTCTCCCGCAAATTTGAATAAAGGTTACGTATACGACCCCGAAAATCTTAATCCCAACGCATTAAGTTAAACCAGACATCCTGAGTTAGCAACGAAATCGTAAATTAAATACAACGAGCCACCACAATTTGCGAAACTTATCCTTGCCGCAAGTAATTTCACGAGTACGTGTCACAGGGACCTTTAGGAGCTGCTCTGTTCCTCTCTTCGGGTCTTACCTACATCCTTTGTCTACATCATTTTCGCAAGGGAAAATCATTAGAGAGGATTTCTTTTTTTTTTCCTTCGCCGCTGTTGGCATGTATACACACACACAGAATGACAAGTCCCCACGCACAGGATCTCCACCTCCGTGTGCTTATCCATGCCACGTCGTCACACATTACACGCTCTCCTTGTTGCACACGCACACACTGGTATGAGTCCTCGCATATCCAAGTCAGCAATGTAAATAATTTTAAATTGCTCGTAATTCTCAATAACAAGGATTACACGCTTCACATGTAAATTTCCTGCATGTCTCACACTGTATCGTGTTATGTTGTGTTTTCCCATTATCCTTGGTGGTAGAGTTTCTTTTTTTCCACATTTTTTTTTTTGTTTCCTTTGTGTGTTTAGTTATGCTAGCACTCTACACTCCATTGTTCTGTTGCATTTTGAGATAGCGCCGCGGATAAAGAGCGAAAGAGCGAGCGAGCGAAGCCCCCACTCGGAGTCCTGCTCTTGAGGAACAAAAGAAGATTTAAGGCGCGGCCTAATGCAAAAAACGCGTGTGCATAGAAAGCAGTTAAGCACAAAGCGGCATGGTACAAGGACTCGCCGGCGACGATGACTATGAACTACGACCAACACAGACAAGGAAGCCTCACATTTTAGGGAATGAAGTACTCTTGCATAACAGCGCTAATGGAACATCTATGTGCGTTGCCACAGATGTAGCACACGTTGTGTGGTTTGCCTCCAGGGATACCGCTTTAGTGATGCCATGTGCAAATGAGAAGAAAACGATGAAAGAAAGACAAGCAGTGCCGTGTCGGTGGGCTGGTGCGGTGCGGTAGTGAAACTGAATGAAAAGCTCTGAAGCATGCAAAGGATATGACGTGCTAGATGAGTATGCAAATGGAGTGCGTGTCTACAAAAGGTTGGTTGGCTCGTACTAGAGGTGTGACACTGGTTTGTGTGGCTTATACGCAGGTAATTTGCCTTTTTGTGTTACTCCTTCGGGGAATGAAATTATTGTCACATTAACAGGTGGTAATGGTGCGACAGAGGGGAAGTTAGAAGTTGTTGCCTGAGTTCGTAGCCCTTTTTCGTAATTCGATGTTGCAACAGGGATACGAATTATAAGTGCATTAGTAGATTCATTTAGAGAACAGAATGTGACTGTTGGTTAGATTTTCATAAACTTCCGGAGCTGTCTGAATGTTTGAAAGACCTGACTGGTGGTGGAAATTGGAAAAGAATTGTAACCCTTTGCTCATCAAATACGAGTGTTATTTGTGCTCTGACATTTACCCGGTCACGTTTTTCCAAAATTGACATAAGCTTGGTGTTCAAACAGTAGAGACGTGCATACAAAGGAAAAAAATGCGTCCACGGGTTTTCCCAACCCACTTCTGTCTACCAAGTCTTACTCTCGCCTACATGTGGTGAACGACGAGTGTCTAAAATCTCAAATTGAGATTGGGCCTCAACTCCTTTGGAAAGTTGTTGGTGGAAGCTGATGAGAGAAGGGGAAGAAGAGTCTCAGATAAGTATTTATTCGTGGAGCAGAGGTCCCCAGATAGAATCAATGGTGGCTGAAAAAGGCCAACTGCTACCAGGTGCTGTCCCCGATGTAAGCCTCCAATTCAACTTTGAGTCTAGAACTTACTTACTTAAGGTGGCGCTACAGTCCGGGGTGGACCTGGGCCTCAACCAACAAGCGTCGCCAGCGATCTCGATCTTTAGTCAGCTGTCTTCAGTTTCGCACGCCAAGTTGGTTGAGGTCCCCTTAAACTTGCGTGCGCCACCTGAGTCGGGGTCTTCCCCACTGCGCCGTCCCTCGGGTGTGGAATCGAAGATTTTCCGGGCCGAAGCATTGTTGTCCATCCGTTCTATATGGCCCAGCCACCTCAGTCGTTGGCTGTACGCTTTACAGCCCGTGCCTCTGCGTCATGGAGCAGAACTGGGATGATTGAGGTCTTATACAAGGCCACATTAGTCGTTTGGGAGAGGGTCTTGCTACTCAATTGCCTTCTTAGCCCAAAGAACCACTCCATAGTCATATCCATCAACAGTGATGTTCTGTCAGAGACGTCGGTGTTGAGTATCCTTTCTTTTTGACAGCGTATAATTGGTCGTGTCCCTATTGACCACTAAACGCAGCGTCGCCTTGTCTAAATCCCTTTTTGACATCAAAAGTCTCGGTGAGGTTTTGACTGACCTTGACGGAACAGCGTGAATTCTCTATCGACATCATGCATATACAGACGAATTGAAGACTGATATCTCTGTAGTTGACGCAGTCCAGAGGATCTCCTTTTTTGAGGATCGGGCAAAAATGCTGAGGTTCCATTTGTAGAACATACATTCCTATTTTACAGATGAGTTCGTACATGCTCTTAACCAAATCATCGCCTGTCTCTTTAAACAGCTCGGCAGCTAGGTCATCAGCTCCAGCAGCTTTGTTGGACTTAAGCTTAGATATGGCTATTTTCACTTCGTCCGAGTCAGGTGGATGGAACTGTTGGTCTTCATCATCCAGGTTGAGTGGTTCTATCTGCGTGACAGCGGAATTTGATTCGTCGTCGCTGTTAAACAGTCTGCAGAAATAGTTCCTTCATATCCTTAGCATCGACTGCGATTACAGTACGATGTCCCCTTGTTCGTCCTTGCAGGTAAAACCTCTCTATTTCCTCAATCGCGCTCTTCTCATGCTCCTTCCTCTTCCTCCTAAGAAGCCGGTGTTCGTCTCTCCTCTTCTTGTTCTGAGTCCAGAACTCCGTCGAGGCATTTTGTCGTATTTTTAAGTGTCAGATCAGTTACATCCGTGCTGCGCCATCATAAGTAAGTCAGCATACGACATAAAGTTCAAGGCCTATACTTCTTAATGAATCACACCTTTTGATCCACAAATTCAAACAATTACTCATCATAAACTTTCGTGATCTACCTAGTTGGATTGCTGAAGTAACTCTTATTCCATTCTAAATACATATGTACATATGTATGTCACTCTGGCGACTCCTTCTTTCTTTGACAACATCCAAGGGTGATGATTCCTCGGTCATAACATACTTTCCTCCCTGTAATGCTGACGCTGTTTCAATCAAATAAAACAGAAAAAAGCATCTCATTGTGAACAATGAATCAAATTCTCGTCTCCATCGCACTTCTTCTACTAAATGGCTTCAGCTTCATCCCCCATATGATCTCCCCCTCAATCGTCATTTGATATAAAAAAGAAAAAACTACCACCATAAGGAATATCCATTTCGCCTATTTGATTTCACAAGTGTAACTCAATAAAACTTATCTAATAGCCACTGGCCATACACACAATGTAACAAAGCATCCGCCGCTCAAACCACTTTGTATATCCACCACAAGTTGTAGGGCTTGTAGCAGCCCTCCTTGCCACCTATTACTCTGTTATCCACACTTGACCCCGATTTCCTTTCCACTCTTCACGAGGGGGAGAGTTCCTTTCCTTCTAAAATTTTGTGAGAATAACATTTTCTTAAAATATCCCTACACACTGAACAAGGGCGGAAGATATACGTATCTTTCTTCTCTGGTACTTCCCTTCCATCTTAATTCCGCCACTTCTACTACCGCAACGCCAACGCTCTGTGTACAATGATGCATGGCTAAGTAGGCTAGGGGTACGTTATATGAGCCACTTTACCCAAAACATTTGAGCACTCAAAGCCATCACCCAACGAGCATGGTGCATGGAAATTATTCAAAAAAGGCAGATCATTGTCATGTCATTGCTTTGCCTTGAACTTTCCCATCACATTGCCAAAGTCCCAGCACGAACACAGGGGAACTCGGGCCGCCAATCCCTCTGAATCAACCACCAAATGCGTCCTTGCGTGCTTATCCATATCGATTGATTACAACGGCAACATTTACATAAATTTTGAGAGTCGTAAAAAAAAAACAACTCGCTTCGCATACATTTGGAACTTTAATGAGATATGCCAGTCGGGATATGGGCAATGGGGTACCGGAGATGGGACACGGGCGGTGGGATGAATTTTCAGGATATTCGCAGGTCAGAAATGCGAAAAAGTTTCCCGCTGAATCTGTAAATGGAAAAGCTTTTCCCTCGCCGCAACATTGCTGCTGCAATAAATTCCCCCGCCGAATGTGTCGGCAACATTTTCTTTTTGCAAAAGGACATTTACAATAAGACAGTGTGGCGTTGAACTTGTCTGGAGCAAGTTCAATAGGACACACTCAGTGTCGGTGTGAGTGGGAGAATGGTTGACTGACCCATTGACATGATTTTTATTATCCTTTTTGTTTTAGAAGACATCCCCTGCATGTTTTCTTGCGAAAAAATAAAATTCTCCCCTAAGGATTCCTCATAAATGGAATCCAACTCATTCGAGGGTTTATTGCAAATATCATGTCCAATTTTACAATCCACCAACACGCTTGTGACACATTCGGTGTCATCAAAACGAAACAAGGACATTCGGTGGTGTCTTGTACCCTGCGAGGAACGCAATTTCGTGAGGTTAGCTGAAAAAATTAATGCGTGAGGTAGAACGAGCACAAGTGCGGACAAAAGGTTGTAAAAAAAAACAAAAAAAATCCTTTCGTTTTGGGTGGAATGGTGTCGTCACAGTTGAAGGATTCTTGGGGGCGTATGCGTCTTAATTTTCAAAAGTAGCATACTTAAGTGAATTGGGCGCACAAGGGGGTTGTGCAGGCAAATCGACTGGGAATATTACTTTGCAAGGCAAAACTGACATGGCTGCGGATGTTGAATGACTTTGAAGGATGTAATGAGTTCAAAAACAGGGTAAGGGCTTGACATACTTTATGAGGTTGTTTGGATTTTTGACGCACCGTCGTAAAATGATTGGGAACATAATTTGGTCTTTAAGTGTTGTTGGGAGAGAGAATGTGAACAAGATAGGAGGAGCGGTGTACTTATTTTTATAGACCACGGTATTGTCTGCGACTGGAGTAGTGCGCTACGTTAGGGAGTTGCAGCTTAAGTAGTTTCTTTTTTTGTTGAGAAAACTTTGCAAGTTTTGGTTGTAAGCTGTGGGGTTGTTGTCTTAGCTAAAAATTCAAATTCAAAGTTGTAGATCATTACTGCGGATATGAGCTAGACTGTGTCTTGGAAAATAATAACTCACCAAAAAAGGACGAGCTATAATGAGACAAGAGATATTTCACGGTGCCTTGGATGTCTTGGCAAAATCAACATTTGTCCTTTGATCTGAAGCTGAGTAGCCTTTTTTGAGAGCATTTCTTAGGTCGCCTTCTAAACTGTTTGATTTTCCCTACTGATTTGGACTTGGATCGATAAAAATGTAAGACTTTCGGCACAACTGGACGGTTTCAATCCGAGATTTGGCTTGAGGCATTGTCGTCTGTGTTTAGTCAGTATACTATACGCAGTGGAAATCTTCGGCTTTGGCCACTCACTATTCTTTGTGAGGCACATGAAGCTTGTGACACACAGTGCAACCTTAAATAGGCAGAATGCTAGATTTGCATGAGAGGCGAAGTCCCACGACGTCTTTATTTTGCAGCTCTTACTTTACATGTGGGAGTAGACAATCCATTTCCTAGTGTCAAGGATTTTGGGTATGGAGATATGCCAGCTTCTCCACTATTTTTCTTATTTTATCAAATCTGTCGTGATTCGCGCATACACTTTGGAGGCACGTGGACTGTAAAATTGCCTGGAACTTTCGCCATTCCACCTATTCGTATGGTTCTACATTTGTTGGGGAAAAACAGCGAAAAACAGCGAGTATAGGCACCACGGAAACATTGAGGTCGGCCCTAACGATTGGCCCTTCTGTGCTCCGGCATCTTCAGGCTGTCCACTTACACACAAAAATCATCACACTATACAGCGCAGTCAGACTCAAAGAATCTGGGTGCTGGACTGCAAGGCCCTACGGCCACAGCAACATCCTGGAATACATCACACCCAAACTAAACTTCAGGAAAATCTTCCAATTGGGATTCCCCACAAGAGCACAGTGGAAGAAAAACGAAGTGGTAAAGAACAACACGGACATCTATACCGGCGGTTGAAAGATGAACTGCGGTGTGAGGGCCGGTGTCTACTCGGAATCACTGAAAATAGCAAGATCATACCGCCCGCCGATTTCGGCGGCGTCTTCAAGGCGGAACTACTGGCAATCCGAGAGGTTTACATGCAACTCGGGCGTGACAAAACAAACGAACAAAACATTTTTATATAAAAGTTATTGACACGGCTACCATATCCTTCAAACTGGTGCTAGAGTGCCGAAACGAGCTTGCCCGCTTGGACGAACGGGTGACACTGATCTGGGTTCCAGGGTCTAGTGTCATAACAAGAAGCGAGCGCGCGAATGACCTGGCCAGGCAAGGCTCAGCTCTACGCGTCTCAGTCGCAGAAAGGGTCCACACCCCGCTAGGAGCGGTTAAAGGATTTGTCCTCACACTACTTGCAAAAGGCCTACCTCCAATGTGCCATTACCCGAGTCACATCTCGGGTAAAGGGATACGAGATCTAATTCGCTTTCTAAACTCAACAGACTGGATCTAGGCACTCCCGGCTGTCTCACCCATTTTCAACAATACACATCATCAACCAGGTCGCACGAGTCGAGGTAACTTAAATGCACATCCTAGTACTAATTGGGTTCACCTCTACCTACCTACGGATATAGCTTTTCTCACAGAACAGTGTCCTATTTGCGTACACACCAAGAGGCTACGTTTCTTCTCAAACTCTGAGGACGAGGTGGAGGTGGATACAATGTTAATTTCCTTTTCATCTGTTCAGCTCTGACCAAAAAAAAAACATCTCTATCCGAGAGCTCTTTTCTTAGATTATTTCACGATCATTGCGTTTATAGAAGCCAAAATTATTACTCTCTTTACCAAAAGCTTCAGCTGGTTTCAAGCGTTCTCTAAGAAGCATTTAGGCCTACGTCCAGAGTCAGAAAGCTTCCCTAATCTAACCTTACCTAAGAAACTTGTCTTATAAATCCGCTGCAAGGACACAGTTTCATGAAATAATTGCCGAAGGAAACAAAATACGCAGTCAATTATGACTCTAGCTCATATAACTCTACCGAGTAAATTACGCTTAACCTTTCCTGCTCCCTGACTGAAATTGATTTCCGATTACTCTTTTTTAACCCGCCGAGACGTCTGGAAATACACCATCGTCTACAAATTCGCTGCATTTTCATGATAGGATTTCCTCATGGTTTAACTGGAACCAATCTCATTTAAATTACGTGAACACGCTTCAAAACACAAATCAACATGCCTGCATAAGATTTTTAAAAATATGCAAACTCGCCCTCCCGGTTTATTTTGGCCCCACCAACCACCACCAGATTTTAGGCTATGAAACTTTGAATCTGTAAAATTCCACATCCTTTGAAATGCAAAGTGCCTTCATCATCAATTCAATAAACGATTGCAATACTACTGGCAAAAATGTACACCTCCTTCCCATCCTCCATTTCTTTTTCCTCAAATCAGGGCTTCTGATGTACATTCCCGTCGTTGAATTCCTTTCAGGGCGGCCATACACATTCAGTGTCTGTTCAAGTTCACGAGCCCTACTTTCCACAGGTGAACGGCAACGAAGACGCTCAATGAAATATGAATTTATATTGGCGTAACACTCCTACCCACCCGCCCATTGAACATCCTTCCTTCAAAGGATACGATATTGATTTACTTTTTTTTTTTTTAACATTTTATTGGAATATTTCATTTCATTATTTCATTTCATTAAAATACAAGCACACGCAAGAAGGATGGTAGCCCCCATTTGCTATTTCAGAAATCTCCCATTCATTCCGATGATGAAATGAAATAATATCCTTGTCATTATTTTAATATCATTGAGAGGGCGGAAAAGCGGTAAAGGTTCCGGCCCCGGAGAATGAACTTTCATGGAATGGTGCGTACGTATTTCAATTTTCGCTTAAACGGGGGCATTGTAAATTATTTTTTATGTAAGAATTGTTCAGCTTTATTAACTTGCAACATCAGATTACCACACATGAGGTCATAATTTAATGAGACTGATGATTGAGGGTTGAAGTTTTAAGGAATTGGACAGAATTCTGCTACGGAGGAGAAATTAGTACCGAAATCCACGCTTATGAGGTAGTGATTCTCTTATGACAGTGCTGATTCTCTCGATCCCGGGAATGATTTTCA
This sequence comes from Matsumyia berberina, assembly GCA_917880715.2. NCBI lineage: Eukaryota > Metazoa > Arthropoda > Insecta > Diptera > Syrphidae > Matsumyia > Matsumyia berberina. The sequence goes on along the minus strand of OU862871.1, from coordinate 128,960,874 downwards.
AAACCCTAGATCTTGTAGTTGTATTAGTCGCCCTTACACCTCAAGTCTCAGCAGAGTAAGGAGTCTTCAGACACATGGCGGTACAAGGAACGATTTCGAAATTCAAACCAAAAATTCAGATTTTGGAATTATATGATCCTGTTTCCCAGAAAGGACGACTGCCAGTCAAACAGTCATTGATTTATGACCTATTTTTGTAGGCTTTGGACGCATGCGTCTTTGTATACAGTTTCTGGCCTTATGTCTAGGTTAAGTTGAGTTGAGAAGTGTCTGCCAGCTAAAACCCGTGAGAGGCCCATTGTGATACCTAATGGATCTCGGCCCAGTAATTGAATCAATTGGAGCATCTTATAACGCGTAGGAGGCTACTAACATCGGTATTTATAAGGTTGCGTAAGTTGGTGTAGAAGAAGGCTCCTAAGTGGAGTTTCTTTTATGAAAGAGAACTGAACAGGTGGAAAGAACATGGAGAACAGTATCCTCCTCGTCGTCCATACAGCTTCTGCAGAAATCGTTTGTATAGAACCCAAGCCTTAATGCATGCTTGCCTATTAGACAGTGTTCAGTGATGAGACCTGTTTTGGTGCTAATATTCGATCTATTTAAAGAAATACTTAGAGCGTTTCAGATTCAGTTTTGGTCACATGTGCTTTGTCGCTAGACATGTTGTACCATTTTTCAAAATGGTGGCGTGGCCAAAATCTTTACAAGACCACTGTGAGGTTGCTTTGAGGCGGCTGGCTGTACTGGCTGACTTTTGTTTGTAAGCTTTCCCCAATTCCTTTCCAGTTTCCGTAACTCGTCCTCAACTAATCTACGTCATATACCCACATATTTTTCATTAGCACCCAAAGCTAGTTGTTTTTCATTGCTTCCACCTCATAGCCACCCTATAGCCTACTCTTTACGGGGGTTGTGGTACGTATTAAAGAAGTTGCTGCCTCGAGTGGCTCAACCTATTTTTAATGCACATGACTGGTAAATATATACTGTTCGTTCCAAGTCATAGAAAAATCCTCCTTCAGTCGATTGAGTTGGTCCACTTCTGAAATAAGCAAAGGAATATCTAGCGATTCTATAGAAAGTTCTGCTATCGCACTTCCTTGCTGCTTCCATTGACGAAATTGCGCTTGTTTCGTTACACGTGACGCTACACTTTTTTTTATTCTAATGCGACATAGGGTCTCTTGCACGCTTCTTTTACCTGCAATGCGAGTTTTTAGCTATTTCAGATCGCCTATCTTCCTATCCTCTGACACGCGCTATGTGTTCCCTTGGCTAAATTTGGAAAAAAATTTCACCGTACACCAAAGGTTTTTGATAAGCATTGAATTGCTGATTGTTTCCACACCTTGTGCCTGAGTTTTTTGATATTATACGCGGGCATTTGCGTGAGAATTGTAGAAAGTACCCAATTGCACAGTAGTAAAGTTCCATCAGCTACTTTTCTATTCCGGAGGTTCAGGTGACTTTTTTTAGACGGTGGTTAAAGCCAAAATAGAGGCTACTTTCCTGTCAGTTGATATTGAGCTGATTTTGTGGCAGGTCCTGTGCTTAAGCACTGTGTCACCTAGGTAGAGCAAAGAAATTGGTGTTGCAGAAATCCAAAAATTTTTTGGATTCAAGGTCCATGCCTCTTTTCGTTGAGTACTTCATAATGACGCCTACTTGGTCTCAGATCTCATTCTGGTCACTATTTTCTAGTCCTAAATCTGGCTGCCCAAATCCTGTATTCGTACGACTGTCGGAAATTAGATCTCTGCATGCTGCTGGCAGAAGAAAAATTCTCATTCTAGATGGTTTACCAGACTAGAGTAGTACAGTGTAACGCGTTGAAGATCAAAACTCTGCCTCGCATAACCACCTCCCTTCGCTTGGCCTTAGATCGTCTAACCCATATCGCATAAATCCTTGTTCAAGTTGTTGAAATCTGACGATCTGAATCCCTTGCTCCCACTGGTCTGGAAGGGTCCTTACATTTCGGAAACCAAATTTAGTCAGTGCATAATAGTCAAGATCCTCACCGTGTGAACAAAATTTTTCCAATGTCTGATGATCCCTTCTTTAGCTTTGGACTTCAGTAACGTGTATGCTAATCTCGAATAAGCTTGTAGACTTAGATTCACAGAGCAACTTATTTGCCCCTGAATTTATTTTGTATTTGGCCGGCCACATCTTGGGTTAGGTTTCACAGGTGCAGGACTCTCCACGCTATAGGCAAACCAAGGAAATATCTCTCGATATCTGTCAGAAATCCGTGGCATTTTTAGTCTTTTTTAGCAGGAAAAACCAGGATAGAAGAATACTTCCTATTGGCTTTCCGACGCAAGGTGAAAATAACGCTCCTTTAGATCCTTTTTATCCAAAAATGCAGATTCTCCTGAAAATCCCCAGATTTTTCCAATAAACTTTCTGTCCTGAGATTCATCCTCTTTAACACCAGTCAAGTAGAGGAGACAGAAAATTTTAGGAAAAACATCGCTAGTCATATAGACATTCAAACAAACCACCATTTGACCACCCAGTAGTTCGGACAACTCGATAAAGGATACGTCTCATGTCCTTTCATGTGCGAGCTAAAAAGTCTTCTCCATCAGACTTTGAATACTATCAATCTCAGGAAATTTGTTTACCCCAGACTCTTTTCCTCGGGTCCAAGAAATCAAAACATCAACGTTCAGAAGAACGATGTTGTAGTGTAGAAACACTACAACATCGAACATGGCAAGCAATTTGAAATTCTCTTCCCACACCCCGCCCCCAATTGAAATGCAGTCAAACAAAATTCATTTCCAGGGCTGTGCTTCCATTTTCTTTGCTCTTATCCTGGTGCTTTGTTGTTCCGGTGGTGCATTGTTTAAGCTAGAATATTGCAATTTAGTTCAGAGACAGGCGCTCATCTACCTTCGTTCGTTCGTTCGTCCTGTCTTGTTAGTGTCGAAGGTGTCAGTCAGAAATCGATTACTCTAACTCAGGTTCGTTCCAATTCTCGTAGCCCCCCCCCCTCCCCCCCCCCCCTTGTTTCTTTTGTTCCATTTCGCGTTTCTTGGTAGAAAAATGGGGAAAATGGGGAAAATCCCTTTCATGCATGAAAACTGATGAACGTAAGATAGAGTTGACTTGAGCATCCTTGGAAGGATATGCAAAACTTGACGATAACAATATACACATTCCGTTTTGTGTGTGCCAAATGCTGTTGCTTCTGTTCCCAATGCCGCTGTTACTGGTGCTCCAACTGCCTGTCAATTGTATGTTTGGCGCACATCATGGCTGAAGGATAATGTATTTAAACATACGACGTACATCACAGCTCTGTCGCATTGTTTTGTTGCCTTGTTGTCTTGCAGTTTAATGCAAACGACGTAAATGTTTTAGCATCCTTGACGAAAATAAATACGAATGTTTTTTCGGTGTCGAGGAAATTTTGGATGACATAGTGTCCTGGGTTGGTCCTGTCTCACATGGAGCGTCAAAGTGCCTGGACAAACATGAAATGTTAAAAGTAATTATGATTCTTCATCCTGCCAGTCTTATTACTCCAACACTAATCCGTTTTCCATTTCGATTTGAGTGCTCATAACATGTCCATCTGTCGAATCCCTTGCCAAAACCCATTTGGTCCTTTGGAAAACACTTCACATCATCGCCTTCCAACTCAAATGAAATCATTCATCGTTTAAATTTTGAATCTAAAACTAATAACTTTTCTCCTCGCAATGGAAGAGTGTGTGTGTTGTGTTTTTCTTGGTTTGGTTCTGACGATGGGTAGCTGATGCGCTTCTTGTTAATCCTCCACATTGCCATCCTAAATTGTTTACCACGATTCAATATCCTTTTGCCGTAATGATTGAATAAATTTGAGTAAATCCTAATCCACATCCTGGGGTCCTTCTGAAATTCATGAAAAGAAATTGGTTATTGAAGCATCTTTGGTGGTTTCTACATGGATATATGTAGTTCAGGTCATGCAAACAGGATTCCATCCCGGAAACAGAGATAGAAAACAAAATGTACATTCCAGGAAAGCGAATTTGGTTAAAATTAAATTTTCTTCCACTTACGTGTGTAAGTTGAATTAAGGATTATGTAAGCATTCAAATAAGGAACAAACTATGATTCAAGGATAAGACTGAGAAAATGTTGGCATGGTCTTAGAGGCGTTGTGATTGCTTAAGGCGGTTCGACTTTTTTTTTGTTCCATCGTGGAGACGTATCCTAGGTTTAAATGACACGTGAACCAAGCTCAGTCCGGGGCCTTTTGATTCGTCTCAAAGATTGGCTCGCCGTGACTATTTTCAGAAGGACTGCTATCACATGGGAAGTTCTGACTTAGAGTGAGCTTACCTTGCTATTTGATAATCCCAGCTCGTGAAGCGAAAGCTACTTAATCAATCTGCACAGAAGTCCCTAGGCAGGTAGGTAGGATGATGTACGTCACTTATTACCATTCCTCAATCTTTGGTTGGTCTTACTGATCGCGTCGTACTCTAAGAGTGATTTACATGGTGGAGTTGCCTTTCGACGGTTTTATCAAAGTCGGGCGAGCGGCTTCGGATACCAGCATTTTGGCTCAGTTGGAACGATTTCGTTCACTGAGACTGAGAGCATCTTTATGGCTATACCGCCTTACAGCTGTTTTTGCGTTTATGAGCCTTTTTTTCTTCCGGAGTGGGTTTTGGTTCCTCGATCCACAGCTTCCGATCCTGCGACTCCTTGGTCTTATTGGCCCTAGCATTTGCTGGGCTAAAACTTTTGGGAGCAGGTTGCACCAGGTTAGTGGTGTTATCGGAAATGCATTTTAGAGCATCCTTGCCGGGTGGTTTGATTGGGGTGGACGTTACGGTAATTTTGGCTTTACCTATCGCAGTGTCCGCAGTCTTCTGGCTATCTGAAGGACTGGCGTTTGTTTTGGCATAGTTAGCTTTTGCGCTATGGCAGTGACGTCAATAGAACTGTCAGAGATTTTGCAGGACCGGTAGTCGTCGTCCTCCAGGATTTTCATTTCGTAATCCGTCCACACAGAGCCCTGGGTTATGCGGGTAACGCCGGAGGTCGCCAGGTATCCGGAAACTCCGTCCGCGACTGAACTATTTTTTTTAATGGGCTCCCAGCCAGGTTGATCCTCGGCATGGGTCGTATAAATCCTTGATCCAGCCCAAGGGAAGGGGGTTGGCTGGGACAAGAGGGTGAGGAGAGAGAGCGGTTAGGTCCATGGTCCGCGGAGACTGTAGTCTCTACTCTGTTGGGCCAGAGACTCGGAATAAAAGAACACGCATCGTTCGCCGTATCATGCGGCATCTTATACGTGTCCTGACTTCCAAACAGCCCTAGTTCCGCATAGCGTACCCCTATCCGCCACCCGAGGACGCGCCATGTTTATTGGTCTTACAGTTCCTTCGAATGTCCTTATGACCGGGTACCCATCGTAGGTGAAGGTTAAAATGTTCTGCCATCATAACAAATCCCACGTGTTCATGGAATGTCCTAGAATTCTTAGAAAATGTTCCAAGAAGTCACTTATTCCTCTCGGTCGACAACGGAAAAGTCTAAAACTCAAAACATGACTCGACCAAGTCTTGAATACTTGGAAAACTTAAGCTTTGATCTGTAAAAATTTGTCCAAAGTCCATTGCATTCCTAAAGTCACTCGACTGTCAATCTTTTTCTTAGAACTGAACTCCAAGACCCTGCAAACTTGTTGAAGAAGAATTTCAATCACATTTTTGACCCAAAAAAAAACGACTCAACTGCAGTAAATCAAAAGAGACAATAATCATTCCGAAAACCCACAATGGAATAAAGTTTATCATCACTCTCCTCCCGACATGTATTGCTGTATTCCAGGTCCACCAAATCAAATCAAGGACAAAATCTCAATCCTTCCCTTACGGTGAATTTTTTTGTTTTTCCTTTTTTGTTGGGAAAAAACAACAACGATGAATAAAGCGGAAACTTTTCGAAACTTCAACTCTTCAAATTTACGAAGTCAGTCAATTGGAAATCAATGTGGCGCTGGTTCCTCCAATCAACATAGAGGACTGCTGTTGGAGCAGAGTTCACTCAACTCACTCAGATCGGTTTTTCCGGATGACTGTGTCCCACTCTGTGTGTAAAATTTTGGATTGGCGCTCTTTCCCCGTCTCAGTTTGAATATCCACCCTTTGGTCTGGGTCTGGGTGTGGAAAAACACGAGAGGAAAATGCAATTTTCTAATTAAATTTTTAGACTTTGGTGACTTTTTCTGCCCCAGCTGGGTGGGAGGTTGACTGTGTTTTAAGCAAAGTTTGCCTAAAGCAATCAAAATGTCAAAATAAAAAGTTCTTTGCCACCTTGGAACTCTTTGGCTTCACACATATGCACAAGGTTGTCTGCTTCAACGAAGTAAGGGGTGAGGCGAAAAGTGTGACGAGAAAAACCACATGTCAAAATATTGTCGTTCGTCGCTTGTGCGATGTTCGAAGGCGAGAGTCCTTTTGAACGTTAAAGGATAACAAGTTGAAAAGTTTCGGTAAACACGTTCGGAGTGTGAGATGTTGTTCTTAAATTTTATTTTTCCTCCTTTCATTTGGTTGATTGATTTAACTTTTGATCTTTAGGAACGTTAATTGGAAAAAAAAAAGTTGCCTGGCATACATTGCGTTTAACCTGTGTAAATATGTGGGATAATTCCATGGAAAATGTTACCAGCGCGTGGCAGCAGCGGTGTTTAAATTTTTGGAAATGTTCATAGCCATTGGGTCCAATTACTGTGGCATATGACGTGAAACGTTTTTTTTTTTTCGCTTGAAAGGTGGAAGTCTTCTAAGGATATTGAGGACTCGATACAGTAGCACGCCGAATTTGCACCGCCTAAAACAAACCTCCTACTTCCTGCTACTTTGCCTCTTGAGACAGCCGTCAACCAATTAATTGCGAGGAAAATTCCAGCCTGAGGCTTTTGGTTCGGTTTTATTTGCAGACTGCTGCCTCGCGTTAAATTTTTGCTTCTTTTGGCACCGTTTTTTTTTTTCGTGCCCACAGTGTCACTAAACTCACCTCAACCTACTCCAGTGTTCATCATCTGCCTGATAATGCTGGCTGGGGTGTGAAAGTCCTTAAAAGTTTCTCCTTCAACATGTGTTGGTCTCCTCCATACCGCTAGCTATGAAACATTTAAACCTATGCACCTTGGGCAATGAGGCAAACAGGTGGGTCAAGTCAAAGTTGATACATGCGTCGATCTTAATGATCTCGGTCACACCTATTTCTTCAGAGGGATCCCATCTTCGCTACCATTCATGTAAATGTAACTGGACACCGCTTGGTATTGCCTTCATTACTACTGTTGTTGTACGCTTCGTTTTTAAGAATATATGGCGTATTGTAGGATATCTGTTTGGAGGGTGCTACTCGGCCGTAACGCGTTACTGTATAAACTGTATTCGTCTTCCTTTTGAAGCCTTTAACCTTCATGAGAATGATCCACGCCCCGAGGTTTGTGAACAACGAACTTCTAATATATTTTAGTCCGAAAACCTTAGGCATGATCCTTGTAAGTGTGGTGACTCCCTTTACTGCCTTATTAGCAGGATAGTGCAGGTGCTATTCAAAGATTAGTTTCCTCGGTTCTTGATTTCCAGTTCGAATATGCGTCGAAGGATATAATAAGATATCTTCTTATGGAAGGGGGCTAGAATTGACTGCCGACTCTAATAGGTGAATTGGAGGTTTGTTATTCCCCGATGAGAGGTGGTGCTACGAAAAATTGTTGGTGGATATTGCTGGAAGTCGAACGTATGCAGCTCGCACTGAGCCAGAGCGACCTAAAGTAGTGCCTGCTAGTGCTATCAATAATAAAGCCCGCTCAACACCACCTCCCATAACGCATTTGGGCTCATCAGCTTTGCAGTGTGGCGAAGCAGTGTCGAGGAGTGCACACGGTATAATGGAGGAACTTTGACTGTGGTCACTACCGTGTTGTAGCCCTCCATGCGGGGATCGACTTCTTCAATAATAGACGAAGTCACCCTCGGTTGTTCTAAGAGAAAGATTTCTTCAACTAATATTTGGTCTCGACTTTGAAAAGAGAAAAAGGTGCAACGATAAACCCTTTGGAATATATGTTCTGTCCTTGAGGCTTATGTTGGCGAACTTGGCCTTGTTCTGAGTTGTCACAAGGCCCAAATCCACATGTTGGAAACTTTCGACTTCTGTAGAAAGTCTGCCGCGTATTACGAATTCTTAAATGCCAATCCCAAGACGATGACCCGGATAAAGAGCTCAAAGGTGTTCACTCACCATTTACTTCATCTGCAAAACCCTTTCGGTGACGTGGAAAAATCTAGAAACCTGTTTCTTTGAGGATCTTGACAGTCTTGGGTTTTGTTATCCCTCCAAATGAAGCTTACTTACGGCCACAGGCTTCGACTTAGTAGAGTCTGAAGGTCTTAAAATTAAATGAATAAGCTTTGGATCCTAAAATTTCTCCTACTTCTACAAAAAGTTAAAAAAGCAACTAACTACCTACCTACCGACATCAACAACAAAACGTTACACTTTCCCGTCCTTCCTCTATCCCATCCCTGTCAAAAGATAAAACGCGATTCTCCCAGACGCGGAGGGAAAATTTATTAAATTTCTGATTACAACTTTCAGACCAGCAGCGTGTCTGTAAGATGGACCACCACCCTCCCACTCCGTCTCCGTAGCGCCTTATTGGCCATTAAATAGCTGCCATCGCAATTCCATTTAGAAAACAGACCCATAGAGATACAAAGATACTCCTCACTGATATCCATCGACACAGACAAAGTCTCCGGTCGGCCATCCACCCTCCCCCCATCGCAATCTGGAGTTAATTACAAATCTAAGTGACCGTTAAAAGGTTCAAATGACCTAAGAATCGTACTAAAATCCCTGAAAATCTCCCCTCCCCCATTTGTGATTCACACCCCCGCCCAGTGTCGCACGACTCCAGCCTCCACCACGCCAACTTTTCGGCTTTATAATGGGCGCGCAAAAACATATCCTTGTCCGTTTGTTTTCCCTCTAGGGGCCATCGAAAGAAGTCTTACGTGACCTTAACAGGTTTTTAGCCGGAGGTGGATAACGAGGTTTAGAGCTGACAAAATGGCGAAAACAATTCCAAGGAAAAACAAAGATCCCGAACAATCAATAAATGGCCATCAGAGCCAGTACGTGGGGGACGGCAAACGTGACCAATAAAATTTTAATGTCCTTGTGGAAAGTAGATTGCGAAAACAAAAAAGTTGTCCGTTGCTCGTTCTTTTGAAATTTCCAACATCCCTCTGGCACGGTCGCTCGGTGTCTATGGAGAACGGACGACTCCATTGATTTTACCTGCGGTGGAATACGGGTGGGGCTCCAAAGAAAAAAAAAAAAAAAAGCACTGACAACGCACCAAGTGCGGGGGAAAGCAAAATGGGACAATGATTCTTGTCAGGAAATCTTGTTCGCCCCCCACGGGCGGTCTAACAAGACCAACTAAGACATCGAGATAATTTCATTCTCGAAATAAGGACACATTCATCGATGTGCCGTTGAAGTAAATAACAACGAATGTTCGTCCTTTTTTTTTCCTGGGATCAATTTCACATCACATCCGACGAAGACGACGACGACATATTCGTTGCACGGGATGTAAACAAGGCGAAACGTGCCGTTGTCGTCTTCGTTTAACGCTGTTACTTCCGGTGTTGGCCTTGTTTATTATTTCAAATTAGGTTCGGTGATTTGGGGCAGCAATTATTTTTATTCGGTGACAGATTTCTACCTGGTCATGGGCTCAGTCTCAGACCCAGGCCCAGGCCCAGGAGCGTGGAGGCCGACGGCAGTCTTTAAAGGAAACGGCGAAATTTATCGCAAGTAATTGGAATCGATGGGGGGTAAGTGATTTTCAACGTAATGGAAAGGAAATGATTTGGTGGACATCTTTATCTGTGTAAGTTGGAGGAATGGATACATTTGGTGTGGGTAGTGTTTTCGATCGATGGTGTTGGCGATGGTAGTGGGGTTGGAATGTTAATATTTTTTTTTTTGTACTCAGTGCTGATTGTAATCAATTTTAGATCCACGACAGTAAGAAAATTTGTTATGATGGAATCAACTCACACTTAGTGTATTATACAGGACATTCTTTGACATATTGAGAAGTCATGTTGCAGAAAGATTTTTTAAATAGCGGTGAGGGTTTCTGTTTCGTTCACATCTTTGCAGTTAGTGTCTTGTTCCGTGATTACCGACCGTCCAGTTACCCGTGAAGGTTCCTACGGGGCTATCAACGTATAGCCACTGACGCATTTAGACCAAAAGTAGGTTCATTGTGATACCTTGGCATGTGGTAGGTCGCCAGGATTGTCTAGATAGAAGTTTTCTTCCACTTCTTTGTTTCTGCGGCGTCTGGGCATCAGAGGCCTAGTGATCCATCCCTTCAAGCGGAGATGTGTATTTTCGTTTTCTGCTCAAGTGGTCGTTTTTCGGGTTTGGTTGTATGAGGGACATATCATCTTAGATATAACGCGGGCATCTAGCTCGACCCATATTTGTCTAGCCATTTTTAGGAACTGTGAAAACAGTTTTTCCTTGACAGATCCAAGTGGAATGGGAACATGTTTCGTGAGAGAGCTACCAAGTGCTGAACCGCATTAAACCTGCCAATTGATCGGCGTCTTCGTTAACACCTATACCCATATGCCCAGCGTCACAGAGTACCGGGTACCCAGATCTTGAAGTTAAAGGACTATGTCCTCGGAGGCGGTTAACTTCCGTTTTCTATAGATTGTGCACGGATTTGTCAAGGACAAGTACTTTGTCCAGTCGATAGCTGGAAGGTGTTCCTGAAACTTTTTCAAAGAATCGTCGTTTTGCACTTTTGCAATTTTACGTTGAGTTTAGTTGTGGACTTAAGGTCAGAAGCTAGGGGGGTGGGTTCCCAGTCGCCATTTCGTTTAGCCTGGTCCAAAAGTAGTTTTCTGACTTTTGATCTAAACATTTTGAGTTTGTTGATTCACCTAGTGATTTTCATTTTAAGTTTTCTGGTCTTGAGAGTGCAATTGAGTTCGAATGTAGAGACTGTTAAATGCTGGATAAAATCAGTAAAAAGTTCTAGTTTAATGATGCAATCGATTCGAGATTTTTTACCCTCTCTACCCTCTCTACCATAACTCAGGTCTTTTCTAATAACAACCGAGTCCTTCTTTCTCTTTGTGTGATATGATAGATGATTTGGGGTTTGGGGGTACAACATTATTGCCAAGAATACTCTTATAAGTATTAGCCTTCTTCTTTAGTTTAGTTCACCAATGGTTTGGCGTCTTTGACGACGACAATGCACGATAATTTAATTTATGTTTGGAAACTACGTCGTAGTCACCGATGGTCACATATGAGTTTCCTGCTCCCCAGTAGTTTTACTTTCATATTTCCCTCTGTAAGTCATGGTGGGTAAGTCTCATCAGGCCTCATAAACTTCGCTGGGAGATCTGGAGGTCCAATGTGAGTAGACTTCAAATTTTGTAGGAAAAGCAATATGGTTTCTAGGACAACCTAAGAACTAATCGTATTGTTGGCTATTTTGTGAACCAGTTAGTGCTCTTCATGGTCCGTAAGTAAGACTGTAAGTCTGCTACCTCTGTTATGCTTGCAAAGAACCTTGATCCTAATGCGCGTAGATGTCGTTTTTGCAGCGCGGGGCAGTGTTTGATTCTACTTCTTCCACGTCTTTACAACTTTTGCATAAATCGTTGGATTCGATTCTCCACTTGCGGGGTATGACTCCGATTTTGCAGCGCCCTGTGATAACTCTAGGGTATGGATAGAGAATCTGTCTAGTGCCCCTCTTTTGGATTTATCTAATTTCCGCCAAAATGCCCTAGAGGTGGCGCAATCCTCTCTCGCAAACCAGGAGAAATTAGCAATGAGTCCTTGTCCTCATAAAGATAAAGGATCACATCCAGACATCCTTGCGGTGAACTCCTTATGACTCCCGTGGTGAAAAGTGCAGCCAGCCTTGATGTTTGTTACAGTCCACCGTACTTAGCACCTATAATAGATAATAGGTCATACGATCACTATACTTAATCTTTTCCCGAAGTCATGGTGGGTAGGGAGAATTGGTTTCCAGAACCATTATCGCACTGAAGCGGCTGTTTGAAACGAAAACTCACATGACCTGGTTATAGAAGTGTATATATTAGGTTCATCTTATGAAGTTAAGAAAGTTAATGGTGTTACATAATTTTAGACGGCCTTGTCAAGTGTAACATGCCTGAATAGTTCCGGTATCCATATAGACTCTAGGTCCATCTGTCGCATTCTCGCAAAGGCTGGGCAGTGGCATAGGAAGCAAGGTACTTATCTTTCTCGCAGTCTTAACGGGGTAGCACTGTCCATAAATTTGGCTATAAAGCTGTTCTTAGGTATGACTGAATGATTCTGGTTTTTAGCATGGATGTAGTCTAGTTGCTCACAAAACCATCAACACCCAGCTTTGTATGAGACGCTTGCGTGGATTTAGTGTGCACTCTGTTGAGGGTGCCTTGGTTACTTATATACGTATACCGTTTATGATCCAAACCACTACCCATGGATATCAGCCGATGCCGATAGTACCATTCTGTTGGCTTCGTTGCAGTTATTCCTCCACCACGACAGCAACAAATTTCTTCTCTAAAGTCAAGTATTTTTGACGACCTCGAGATCTTCAGTTTTCGAATGTCATTGGCAGATGCGTTAACATACGATATGATAGGGATAAGATGCCCAGAAGCAAAGGAGGAGAGGTTATAGGATTTTGGTGCCAAGAGAAAAAATTCTGGACTGTAATACGGACTCAAAATTTGACAAATTTGATAAAAATCGCACTATTCCAACGAAGTAACCACTAGAATCATGGCTATTAATCTGTAAGTCTAGCCTAGTTCTAGGACTCCACTAATTTTGTAACACTAAGCCATGTAATTCAATATAAAAATAAATCCGAGGCCTTAAAAATTCGAAATAAATTTAAGTTTCCCCCCCACTCCCACCTAAAAATGTCAAAGAAACGAATTAAAAAAAAGCGAAGAAATGTCACAAAACAAAATGTCATCCAATGTAATCTAGCGGTAATAACTCCCCAACAAAAGGGCCGAAAATGAACTTGGCTTCTGTTATTCTGCCTTCTTTTCCTATTCCCCTTCCTCGCCTCATCTTCGTGTAATCAGGGTGAACAAAGAATACAGAGAGAAAGGAAAAAAAATAGAATAAAAGGAGAACCTTTAGCCAAGAACCGCCTTTAATCACCGTAAATCTTAATTTACTTTCCGGTAGCCATGAAGTGTGTTAATTCTTCGGTAAATCGTTATTTCCCGAGAAGGATACTTTTTTTTTTTTTCTCTTTTTTCCCTGCGCAAGGTTCACCTCCAAATGATATTCTCTAATTTATGCGCCTTAGTTAGGAAGGTTGGCGTATGCGGGCGAGGGGGGAAGAACAAAGGAAATGGTTACATTAAAATGTGTAAATGTCGTTCATCTTCCCTTCTTTTTTGTTTTTTCATTTTTTTTTCTGGCACCGCTTTTGGGGTGACCAAAGTAAGGTTCTTTCTTGGCCCTCCTTCGGTGTGGGTGTGTGTGAAGAGGGAGAGTTTTCATTTATTTGTACGTTTTTTTCTTCGTTTATATTCCCCGTGACTTACAATTCTGTTTTATGCAAATTTAATGAAGAAATCAACGCCAGTGAGTGAAAAAATGCCAAAGAAAAAACGCGGCAACTTAACCACAAAAGTGCTGGCCCATGGAGACGGACAGAAGACAGTGTGTACCGGGGGCGGTGGTAAGTGTCAACGGTAGTGCCTTAAATAACAATTTGAACGGGAGTTAATGTGAAATTAAAAAGGAAGTCGACTGGGGTTTTGCGGGGGAATTTTGAAGAAAAAAAAAAACGAAAAAATTTTTGGTTTTCTTTATACAATTTTCTAGGTCTTCTGAAGCCTGTCTGCGACTGACTAAGGGAGGGGAGGGGAAGGGCTTTTTAGGGCGGTGACAAATGCGATGCTTATTTTCACGTAATACCTCTGTTTAGCAAGGTCAGTGACAAGAAGAGATCACGCAGTACGCAGTGTAGTAATTTAACAATTTTCATGGGAAATTCTTTAGTAAATGACGGATGTGAGTAAAATGGTGGTGGTGGTTGGTATGGGATGCTTTAAGGGCTGAAAAAGTGAAAATATGTTTTCTATTCGGCTGCACACCTTAAACACCACTTTGAGTACAGAAACGACGTTTGAGAAATTTCGGGTAGTAAGTACCTTTATTTAAGGCGTCAGACTGAGTCAAGGTGTCGGGCTGGGTCAACGAAAGAGTCGCAAGAGAGCAATGCCTGTTCTTTGAAGTTGAAGAAGGAGTCAAGGGAAAACCACTACCAAAGTATTTTCCTAGTTTGGAGCTTTGTCCTTCCCCGACAAGTGGTGGTCCCGCAAAAATGTTTGGTGGAAATTTTTGGGGCTAAAAGCTACGCAGCTCGAACAGGAGACCAACGTTCAAGTGGGATAAAAAGCGCAGAGGAATGGATAAGGTTAACAATTGTCTCGTGCAAGTTAAAAGAAGCAACTGAAAAGTTATAGGGCCTCTGTCTCTATATCTTCCTGTACATCGGCCACAACCTTTTGGCTCACCAGCTCCAATAAAACCAGCAACTGTCTTTCTATACTTTCATCCAAAATAGTGTTGGTTAACCGTCAGGAAAAGTGCCGGGAATTGCATTGAAGACCATGCCAGACTGGAAGAACTGAGGATTTAATGTATTGATTTGGAGTTCAAACTCGTCGTGTTGGACCTGTAAAGCAATGAGTGTCAGTGCTACACTCAAACCACGACACAATTCATAGTAGAAAAGACCTTACGTTAGATTATGACCATACCAACCCTAATCTGATTTAAAAAATTGTAGACACATAATTAGCTCAGGATCAGAGCAATTCTTGTAAACACGGTTCCGCAAGTCGCTGCTCTTCTACCCATAGAACCCCAGCTACCTCGAATCTGCCGTTGAAAAGCTTTACAATCCATGGGACGTGCAACAACGTACAATAGCTTCCTAACAAAAGACTACTTCCCCACCGCGGTTCGTTTTTATAATTAGGTACTTAGCGGTTTTCCTTTCATTCCTTTTGTTTCCCGACAGGAATAGTCGTCGCACAACACCAATCCCTTCCTCGTCAACATCCATTCAATTGCTGAGCAAGTGATGAAATTAATTCAAATGGAGCTCTGCCACTCCTGGGACAGCATTTGCTCCCTCGAAAGCCAGCAAATTAAATTTAATTTTAGCATTCAACATGAACATCCTTCTTAGGATTATCCTTGCGCTTGATGTGCACAAGTGCACTTGGGACGTGCATGGATATTTTTTTCCCCTCCATATGGTTGTCGCTGTTGGCAAAAGTCAAGGTATTGACCTTGATGTCCTTAAGGAGTTTTTAGGCCGGAAATGAAAAGAATTTAATTCCGTGCTACGCTTGAGGTGTTTACCTCAAAAGACCATTTTCGCCATATGGTAGATTAACTTCTATGCACGACATCAACCAACCGAAGGACGTGGCGTTCCTGGCGAGGGAGAGTGAACTTAAATTCTAAGAAGGAAAAAGAAATAATTGCGATGACGTACGGTTTTGCATTGTCGACGCTCATTATCGCCTTCATTACCACTTGCTCGGAGTTTGCCGGTCCAATATGGCCCGCTCTCGTGACACGACGAACGAAGGAAAAGTGGGAAAATATGAAATTTGAACCTATTACACCGGTGCTTGCATGTGCGTCCATGCAGTCAGGTGCAGCCAACTCTTGGCTCGAATTATACTCCCAACGAAGGACTATGCCTCCCGCCGCCGCGTCGTCGTTTTCTCTGCGCATTTCGCATTGTTATTTGCTATGTGAAGCATGTAATGCCAGTGGGAGAGGGGGTACAAGCGAGTATGCTGTGCGCGTACAAACAACACGACGACGAAGGTAACTTTATTAGTATCGCAGCGCAGTCATGAATCACCTGTTGCAGCTTTGGGGGCTGCGTGGGTGGGTGCATTTCACTGGCTGTGCTGATGAAGCAGGAAACCATTGTTATAGCAGCCGCTTTCCGTTCTGAGTTTTGACTTAAATGAACTTCCAATTTACTTAGCTGTCGTCGTCGTCATCAGTGACAGGGAGCGGGTATGGTGCTCCAGCTGTAGGTGGATGTGTGTGCGTTGGTGCACGCTTTGGTGGAATTAGGTCGCAAATGGAAATCCATCGATTGGTGGAAGGCTGCAGGTTGCAGCCATGCATGCGAAATGAGGTGACTAAGGACATAGAATTGAGGTTGGCTGTCATGTGACATGTATGCGTTGCTTTGGAATGATTTATTAGGCGGGAGGGGGTGGAATTTTGTTTACCTCTTTGGTTTTTGTTTTCTGAAATTTCACAACGGGACAACGAACTTACATAATCATAGTATTTGGTGACTTGTGGTTTTAACCAACGTACTGGTGTGGTAATTAGAAAGGTCCAGGACGGACTTCCCTTTTTGAATTTGTATTGACTGAGGTTTAGTTGGAGGTGCATGAAGGCTTATCATCTGTTGGAGACAAAATGCCGACTGAATATCTTTTGTATTAGCCATTCGGTCCTCTTGGGCGTGGCAGATGCCCATATGGACACAATGGGTCCATTGTACACATCCATATTTTTAATACTACCTGCGAACCTATAACAGAAATCCTCTGATTAAGAAGCATTTAGCCAGAGGATATGAACCGCTGGAGGTGTTTCAACACAAAGTTATAAAAGTCATCGAATTCCTTGAAAAAGTAATTACTTAAGGTCCTCATTTTTCTATCAGCGAGGGCTTGCTTGTCCCTGCAGCTTCGACAGTAATCGTTGTTATGTACCTAGATGTTCCGCATGGATACCGATTAGCAGGCCAGAGGCAATACGTACGTTATTGCAACAACGCTCCGACATAGAGACTGTAGCCGATAAGCAAGTCCAGAGGCTTGAAGCTGGTTGTGACTAGTATGAAGAGCCTGTGAGATGTCAAAGCCAATCCCTTTCATACGTGATCACTGCCTGGGGTCTTGAGGTCTCCTGTAGATACCTCTTGCAGATTTTTGCCTTCAAACGTCACATTTTGTTCCAGCAAAAACGGCACCAAACCGATGGGCCTGTAGTCTTTTAACGTCATGGGTCTAACTTGCTCTTCTGTTACAATCTAGTCAGACATAATAGGTTATGAATACTTTTATGATATTATTCACACAGCGTGAGTGAGGTTTAGTATTAGGTTTCAATGGCTACCGAGGGTCGTGTCCAGACTAACTATTTTACTTGCTCGGAGAATAAAAATAAATATGCACTTCCCGCTTTGCTTAGCGAACATTGTCGAGCTTAAGGTAGTCTGAGCCGCGAATCAATAGTTTCCTCTGGCTCTTGTAGCATCACTGGTCGCCTTATGCCTTGAAGGAAAAGATTTGATAGTCTATGCTCTCTTGCATTCGTCGATTATCTTTCGGTTTCATCTGCATCCAATCGTGAAATAGATAAACCATCTCCAGACACAGACGTGCATTTAACAAAATGGAAAATAAAAGAAAAAAATAGCTGGCGCGGTAGCTCGGGATGAGCCAAGGGCTAACTTCTCGCAACCATTCATGTTTTGCGTGTTATATTTTTCGCTCGAATCAAAGGGACCTACAACTTATTGCCGACTTCGAACGGCGAATTGAGAAGCTTTTTCATGACAGATTATATTCCCAGAGGCTTGCCATTCCCCGACGAGAAGTGGTGCCGCGAGAAATGTTCGATGCATATGGCTGGGGTTCGAACCCATGGCGCTCGGTCAGCAGTCCAATGCACCAACCACTGAGCCACCGCGACCACCAAAATGGTTACTCATTCAAATATTTAACGCCTCTTCATGGCAGTCACTCCTGTCAAATTGGCTGTCATTTATTAAGTAAGTCTTTCCAAATCACCATGGACGGATATAGCGTTCAACAACACATGCAAATAATAAAATTGTTTTATCAAAACGGGTGTTCTGTTCGGGCAACGTTCCGCGCGCTTCGCCCATTTTACGGTCGCCATAATCGTCCTTCCGAGGGGACTATTCGCAGTGTGGTGGATAAATTTGAGTCCACTGGTTCAGTAAACGGCCAACGAACACCCGTACGTCGACGAAATGCAAGATCTGCCAAAAACATCGTCGCTGTCCGTGACAGTGTGCAGGAGAATCCGAGGCAGTCGATTTCGCGTCGCCCACAAGAACTCGGCCTTTCGCAGACCACAACTTGGCGAATTTTGCGTCGTGACTTAGGCCTGCACCCGTACAAAATTCAACTGACCCAGGAGCTGAAGGTAAACGACCATAGACAACGACGTGTGTTCGCTGAATGGGGTCTGGAGCAGTTGGAAACTGACCCTCATTTTCGTCCAAAATCATCTTCAGCGATTTCTGGATGAATGGGTACATCAACAAACAAAATTGTCCAATTTGGGACGATACCAAACCACATGAGATCCAAGAGCGTCAAATGCATCCCGAAAAAGTCACTGTTTGGTGTGGATTTTGGACTGGCGGCGTCATCGGTCCATATTTTGTTGAGAACGACGTTGGCCAGGCCATCACCGTCAACGGCGAGCGCTATAGGTCGATGATTACCAACTTCTTTTGGCCTGAATTGAATGATATGGACACCATCGACATTTGGTCTCAACAGGACGGCGCTACGTGCGGTTCGAGGGCATGGCCATCTCACGTGGAGGTGATGTGAACTGACCACCGAGATCGTGCGATTTGACCCCGTTAGACTTTTTCTTGTGGGGTTTTATGAAGTCGCAGGTCTTTGTGAAAAAGCCACAAACCACAGCGACCCTCAAAGCCAACATAACCTATGCCATCGGTCATATTTAGCCTGATTTATGCGCCAGAGTCATGGAAAATTGGACATTTCGGATCCGCGGCACTCAGAGAAGCCGCGGCAGACATTTGAACGATATTATATTCGATACATAATGGCATCGATAGGCTTTTCAAACGAAAAAAAAATGTCGATGATATCTCACACACACTTTTTTTATTTAAATTTAAAGATAGGAAGCGCTTAATGAAGACCCTTTAGTAAACCTTTCATTGGTTTTATCAGCCTAAGGGTAACTTCTCCAGCCCATAGAATGGTTAGTTCTGTCTATAGTTGGTACCGGCAGTTCGTTCGTCAGAATGATAAGCACTTCGGTGACATTCTTGAATTTTGCAAGGATCTTTTGGTTTACCCCCAGCTCAGGTCCACATAGCCTTCCCTTGCGTGTATTGGGTATATCTTCTGGGGTTTCTGTTCCTAGTGCAGCCCCTTTCCAAGCTGTAATGCCATGTATTGTGGCCGTCGCAAAGTCAAACCGTTCCCTTCAATCCAATGCAATTGAGCCAATTAAGTAAGTGAATTTCTCTATAAAAGATGAGCTGGTAGTTTACATTTCAACGCTTTTCCATTGTTAGAGGACTGTATTGCACAATGCAGTTATCGCTGTTTTCTGCCATTTGTGCGAAAATTATAAAGTCCGACTGGCTAGGCATTGGCCCACCTCGGGATGTTGCGCCAGCTTTAATTTTTTTTTCATTTGTATTGTTCAATGGTATGTAGACCCTTCGCACTTGCAATTTCTGCTTGCATGTGTAAGACTACGTAGTTGCCAGGGGACTGCCACTAGAGGGACAATGAGCAGCTTGATTACGAACTTGATCATTTCTAGGAGCAGTTAGTTCAGTTCACTGACCGAAACCAAGTTTTGAGCTTTTAACACATAGTTTTGCAATCAATCGCAGCCCTGGCCTTCGGATCGGACTGTTTATTAAATCCATGTCCTGAGGTAAGGTTGTAGGGGTGGTAAGGCTGTGGAAAATGTGTCGCCTTACTCGGAATTCACGTGTGGTGTTGGAATACCCTAAAAATGACCAGAATGGCGAAGTAAAAGTTCAACAGCGAGACCCAAGCAAACATGTATCCCAGAGGTTTCTTTTTTTTTCTTTTTGTCCTTAATTATGGAATCACTTAATTCGCTCGAAAAGATTTGCACTGCACTGGAAACCAGTGCGCGTAGTTTTGGTTTACCTCTGTGTGTAAAAATGAATGCTGACGCAGAAGAGAGTAATGGGAAAATCTCAAACTAGTAACAAGCGCTTACGTGGCGAGTATGTGCTTCCTGAGGGAGTTGAACAGGGATTTACCGCAAATGCGAACTCGAGTGGTTTGCGGGGGATAAGTGTCGTCGAAATTAAATGAGATGGCATTACGAGGATAGTGTCACTCCAAAGAATTTCATCATGAATTCGAAACAGCAATCGGTTTTAATCCGACGCTGTTAAGTGCAGAGTGGATTAGTTGCATGCAGTTCCTGGAAGCCATTAACTTTGTCCAAATCCAATCATCCACATGGGAAAACTCATCACAGGGGAGGTTTCACAACAACCACCAAGCAATTATCTCTCACGAAACCCATCTGGTTGCACTCAAATGCTAATAAGTTGCCGTAAGGATGCCGAAATTTCCTCCAAATATACCATCTGCTTCTCATCAGACATTGCAAGTGGTTGCATTTTAATTACGTTCCACCAAGGCGAACAAGACGAAAATCTCAATATCCTTCGCCTGAGAGTCGGTTGGTTAAGTTTTCAGCTTCTTTCGCCTGCTGATGCAACTTCATCAAAAGGATTCGCTGTGCACAGCGATAAATAAATCAATGTCTTCTCGGTTTCCTAGTCTGAAGGATTCAATTACAGTGAAGCCATTTGTATATAACGTGGCCGCCGCAGTTGTAGTCCTTAATTAAACTACTTTCGTGCAACTTTAAGCGCAGAGAATCCGAATTCGCTGCCGCATACGTCTGTTTAATTCAATTTTGACCGCATACTATTCAAATTGTTGGAAACGACAAAATGCGTATGAGGAGGCATCTATTGCGAATTGTTGTGTCGATTGTGTAGTTGGGACATAGCCGGTCGTTGTATCACTGTATTCAGGATAAGGTGCACTTTGTGGTCATCATGTGGATGAAGTGATACCGCAGTGATTTGGTGGACCAATAACAGACACAGTTACCACAAAAATATGCTGAAAATGTTTCACTGCGGCAAATGAACTGGGTTAGAAAAGAATGAAGAGCAACTACGGTAATGGGAGACTTTTGCCGAAATGAATTAAAGGAGAGAGAAATGATTTGGTGGGAATTGTTGGACAGTAAAGTGACACTGTTGTGCGGTGGATTGAAACACGAACCTTTGTTGGGTTGTGTCGAATGAATGGGGATATACTGAAGGTTGCGATTTCCATTTTATTTTTAATTTTTTATTTCAATTCGGTTGAAGAAAATCTGTTGGTAAGTCTTAGCAGGTTGAGCCTGGATTCCACGAAGCAGCCCGACATTCGCTGAAGTTCATCTCCACTCTTCCAATTCTCCGTACTTGCGTCGTCTCCTTTTGACAAGATAACCAACTAACTGCGTCTGTGATACAATCCATCTTGTGAATCTTATGAATTTTTTACTTGGTCCACTGGTGTATCGGATAATTCTTCAATGTTCTCGAAAAAGTGTGGTAGAGACTAGGGCAAAGGCAAAGGAAACGGGTTCCTCGTGGGCTTTCTCTTCGTAACATCCCCTACAAAGGTCTTCTTCTGTAATTCGAAGGTTTTTCATGTGGTACCGCAGCGAATTATGCCCTGTAAACACTCCTATTAGGGTAGATAGGGATCTTCTGTCGATCTGCAGAAGTCTGTCGGTCGTAGCCCTATCAAATGAAGGTCATATGTTTCTTGTGGTTGCACAAGTGTTTTGAGAGATCCATCTCTTATAAGCCTCCCTTGAGGTTGTTTTCCTCGCTTCCAATTTAAGTGTGCAAGGCGGGAAGTTCACCGAAGTGTTAGCTTGTTCCGAGCTTGTTGTCGAGCCGTTACTGGCTTGTTCGCCAGCATTCTCGTTTCCTGGTATGCCCTCATGTCCAGGGACCCAGTAGAAAGTCACCTCGTGCTGTGTTAGAAGAACTTTGAGCTCTTCTCGACAACACTTCACAAGCTTCGATTTTATTACTGCCTGGCTGTCGATAAAATAAATTAATATCATCTCGTAACAGTGCCCTCATCGCAGTCTCACGGGCGGCTAGTGTCACTGCTAGGACCTCCGCTTGGAAAAAACAGCTGTGGTTCGGCAGGCGGGCGGACCTTTAGATGCCTAGCGTTTCGGAAAAGATACCTGCACCCACACCAATATCCATGCTGTATCCATTGGAGTAGATAGCTATGGAATGCGCGTTTGGCATTAATTTGCTTTTCCATTCCTCCCTGTTCGGGTACGTGCTTAAAAACA
This sequence comes from Matsumyia berberina, assembly GCA_917880715.2. NCBI lineage: Eukaryota > Metazoa > Arthropoda > Insecta > Diptera > Syrphidae > Matsumyia > Matsumyia berberina. The sequence continues at coordinate 128,938,512 of OU862871.1, read as the reverse complement.
TTGTGTCCTGTGAAATCCAAGAGAAAGCAGATTAGTTCGTCGAAGAATGGTGCGATGCCTCAACTGCTTCCATTGTAAGTTAGGCTTCTGCGGAAATTATGACTGGATTTACTCTTTAACCGCTCCTAGCGGGATGCGGATGCTTTTCGCGAGTGAGCCGTGTAAAGCTGAGCATTTTCTGGTCAGCACATCTGCATACTAATTTCGTATAATATTTAATTGGAGGATAGGATGGCCAAGCCCATAGTTGTGATCGCAGCTTGTACATCTATATTGAGGTTTTCTTTGTGCGATTTCCAATACTGGGGTAGTTACTGCCAGTATGTACACATCATGATGAACCGATGATGTAAAGTCAATGCCCCGGTGAAGTATGCAATGAAATCCACTTAAACAGTCGGAAAAAAGGGGGTTAGGTACCCTTAGAAAAAAAGCACAGAAAAGTTGAGAGGTAATTTGGGTCACTGATGAGCTAAAATGCAGAAATCCGCACAAGATAGAGAGCAGGCATTGTGAATCCCCGTTACCTTACGAGGGATAAAATAATTTAACACAAAAAAAACCTAATTTCGGACTTAAAAATGCGCACCTTTTCGTACATATATCTTACAAAAGATAGCTGGACCGAAAATAGTGTGGCGTATGTGGAACATTTTGATCGATTTATGAATGATGTTCGGGGTGCCTGGAGAATTGTTTCCCAAATTGCGCCGACACTCTGTTTCTCATTCTCCGTTCATACTTTACGCATCCACATTCCAAATCCTTCGATCTGTACTATCAGTTTGCCAATGTACTCCTTCTGTAAGTCCTGGAGTAGACCCATTCTTCCCAATCAACATATTCCTTGTTGAAACCAAATCATTCTGAATAGAGTACTTCTGCTTCGATAATTTTATCAAATCACTCCCAGTGGTACCGGCCTACGGTATGTTCATTAAAACTAGATTTTCTGTTCCGAAAATCAACTAACCCCACAATCTCTCGCATCCTTTTGCGTATGGCCGGTTTATCTTTAGGCAATAAACAAATATCTCAAACAATATTGATGAATCTAACGAAACATGTTATCCAAATTCCAGGACAATTATCTGTATATAAAACTGTATCCAATCTGCGAATTATTTATCCTTTTCCATCAGGGAGATGAGTTTGCGTGTGTGTGTTTCTCCGGAGCTGGAGACTGTCCATCTGGTGGTGAACCATTCTTTCTGACTTTTAGTGTACTGGGTACTGGGGTAGCTCGGGGGATGTTTAAGAAAGACAACATATCGCACACGTCTTTGGTATACACAGCCCGTGAGTATGTGCTGCCTACGTGTGTGCCTTGCAAATCAAATTTCCATTTGCCACTTGCAGCACGCCTCCGTCGTTGCCCTCTAGCGTAGTCTGTCATTTCGCAAATAGGTATGTAGCTGCCCTCACATACTCAAATCGGAAAACGCTGTCAGTTAGGAACGTGACCAAAATTATATATATGAAATCTGAAATGAGTTCGTAGCTGGTGTGAAGGATTTGGATCCTTTACCCACCCCTTGGAATGTATAAAAAATATATGAAGGTAGGATGGTGGTTATTTTCTTCTTCTTTTTTTCATTCCGCGTTTATGCAAGGATCTGCAATCAAAGGAGACAAAAGGAACAAATTTCAAGCATTACATGTGGGATTGACTTGACACCGATAGTGTAAATCCAGAGGTACAGGCTCACTAACACCGTTTAAGAAGAAACATTCACAATCGTACCAATTTTATTGTATTGTTAGGTTAGCAGCCATCTGCTGGTGGTCTTGTGGTTACAGTCGCAGAAACTTTTACGAACTACTCTTCACCAAAAATACCAAAATAAATTACTTCTACGTACATAACTCTCAGCACATAAGAGATGCACAATTACAACACCACAAGAACTCCGCGTGATTGCCCGAGATAGCGATCTAGTCTTGTGGTAGTAGAGTAGATGGGAGGCGCATTTATTTTGGCACCTGCTTCAGCTCCACCTTGATCGAAAAATTCGAATATTCTTTTTTAGAACCGATGTCAGAAAGAGAAGTCATCTACATATTACAGCTCGTGATGAAGTAGTAAAGAGCAAAAACCTATCCTCACTTCGTCGTAGTGCTCCTTGCATAAACTAACGTCTGCGTCCCGGCATGAATAGAACGACTGATTTAACTCTTGATGACCGCAGTTGTCATAATGAACAAAGATTTGAGGATCTTTACGTAGAATATTCGAACTCTAAGCAGACCAGTAGCAGAGATCCCCGAATGCTACTTAATTGTCATAAACACTCTTAAGAAAGTCTGTTGGGATGGACCGGGAGTCCGGACCTTCGACATTTAGTATAGTGCCCGCTACCGCAAACAGACAGGGCGTCTGCTTAAACGCTGTTTCGCTATCAGAGGAAGACTTTTGCAAGCAGTCTTAAGCTACTGTAACGTAAATGAACGAGCGACGAAGATCGGTATTAAAGTTCAATGACGATAAGGGAACGGAAGACTCAACTAAATATATGTACTTATGTATCTGCTCGAGCTGGTGGTAGCCGTAGCTCAGTGTTTAGTGCGTTGTACTGCTGTGCGAGCGGAGTGGGTTCAAGCCCCAGCCAAGTTTAACGAACATTTTTTGCGGCACCACATCTCGTCGGGAAATACTAAGCTTCCAGTAGTATAATTTGCCATGAAAGAGCTTCTCAATACGCCGTTCGGAGTCGGCAATAAATTGTAGGTGTCTTCCATTCGTACAAAAAATGTAACACACACAACTTATGTAAATGGTTGCGAGAAGTCAGAACTAAGTTCATCCCGAAAAAAACTCAGCCTGTTTGCAACCAAGACAACGAAGTCCGTCTTGTCTGGGTACTACATCACAATGCTTTTAAGGGAACAAAAAAGCTCACGAACGGTCAAGAGAAGGAGCACGCGCAATAGAGCGAACCTCTGAAAACACAGCAGGAATCGCCTTGTCAATCTTCACAGCAGCAACTTACGCGAAGGCACTTCAAAGCCAACTGGGTAAACCTAAGATTATCGAAGTGGCAATGTCTCCAAACAAACTGTTCAACAAAACGGTTTTAGGTGTAACCAGAGCAAATAAAGTTGATAGTGGAGCTAATTTAAGGACACATAATCATCAGTAAGCATTTATTGGGACTAGAACTAGGTTAGGTTAGTGCACTTGAACCAATGACAGGTTCGTTGTGATACCACATGGATCTTTTAAATTTTTCCTTTACCTACTTGTTTAATCACTAAGAGTTTCGGTTTTGGTCAGATCGCCTAGACCGTTATAGAAGAAGGGACCTAAGTGTGTTTAAGCAGAGCAGAAGCAAAGAAGGTTATGAATAGTTCTCCTCCTTTTCTTCGTCCATGCAGCTTCCGCAGAAATCATTTGAGAAACTTCGTTGCATGTTCGCCTATGAGGCAGGGTCCAGTGATGACAGCGCCACGCTAATGTACAATCAGCTGGGACTAACCGAAACGACGCAAATTGTAGAAACTCCGAGCAATAAGAAAACGATCTTGAACGCTTTCCATGTCACAGGTCAGCTTTAGTAGGAATGCGATCGAAGATCCCAGCGTCTCGGTAAAATCTAGGTTATACCAACAAAATGCACAGTGGTGCCCTACTTACATCCTTCTGAACACATATCCTAAAACTGAATACAATTCTGACACCAACAATTGAGAAACACATTAGGCGCGACTAAGCACTGACAACATGACCAACTCCCTTGTAGAACATGACCAACTGTGCATATTAATCCGCTTCAAGAAGTGATCCTTTGAATTGCTAAAATTTGACAAACAAATTTCCGTCCAAAAGATCACCCAAGATCGTTTTGCTTACTGATTCACATACTACCCAGGCTGGTTTTCCATGATCATGTTTGTGTCTTCTAGTGCCTGCATAACCTTTGAGCTTTGAAGACAAATGATCCCCCATTCATGATGTCTGACCTTCTTCTTGTCACAATTGTCTCATTTTCGAGTCCGTATTCTTAGGGCTGAGCATTTACCAGTAATAATCATGAACAATATTTTTTACTCCCATTAAAATTATGATCACTTATCAACAACCCTCGAAGCAGGATTTCCATGATCACAAGCTGACGATCAGTTATAATTCATAAGAACCTACCTCCATAGTCCCAGCGGAACTGTGACCACCGAGCTATAAAGCAAACATGTCCAAGAAGCAAAGACTTTATTAGAACACTGACATATCAACAATTAAAATATTTCTCCAACTGGCTTCACAGTCAAGTCCTTGATCAGCACGTTCGGAGGAGTTGAAATCACATACAAAACCGTATCCGAGACATCATTCGGTGATAGAATAGCCTCACCGATCTCTTTGAACTTCTCCGGTGGGAAAATCTCTGTAGCCACTAGTCCTGGATGTATACTCTACAAAAAAAAACCAACAACAATGCCGCTTCTCATCAAATTCAACACTCACAGTCGTTTTTATCTTCGTCTTGAAGGTGTTCAACTCCTGGCGAATAACCTCATTCAGTGCAGTCACAGCAAACTTTGTAGCCGGATACACGTTGAAACTCGGTCCGCTACTGCCTATGCAAATGACTTGCGATCCACAAACACTATTTATATGCACCAAGTGACCATTGAAGTTCCTCTCCTTCATGCTACGGAACGCTGCTTGAGTGCAATAGATCAATCCTTTCACATTTGTGTGTAAAACTTCATCAATGGTCTTTGTGTCCATTTCGAGGATGTTACCGTCACGAACGCAGCCAGCATTGTTCACAAGAATATCAGTTCCTCCCAAAGTTTTCTCTATCCAATCGAAAGTTTCTTTGACCTGAGTTTCATTAGTGACGTCACATTTGCGTGCAAAGTATCTCTCCTGATGGTCGACTGGTAGCTTGGAACGATTCTCGGTGACTCGCTCAACACGACGAGCTAATGCGACCACCCGTAGTCCTGCTTTGACCAAATCCCTGGCACACGCCTCACCAATGCCACAACTGGCTCCAGTTACAACAGCTACACGATTCTGCCAACGTTCCATAGTCAGTCAGATATTAAGACACTTTTTCAGTTAAGATGTACACTGATAAACCTCTGGATATAGACTGACTGTGGTGATGGCAGCTCGTCTGGCTTGTTACCTTAGAGCTCTACTTGAAATGTGTTGATGGAACTGTGACTGACATGTATCAACGCCTACTCAGGTTCCACACTGCAATTAAATTTCCCTACCACGTATCTAGAACTCATTTAGGTGCGATTAAGTGCTTGTAAGAGATGTATGTATATGATCACCACTGTGCGTGTGAAATTTGAATAGAAGTGTTCCGCGAATGTAACTTAATAATTTGCCCCATTGGCATAATGAACTTGAAAATTATATCTATTGTACGTTGTCTGGCATGTATCGCATTTCATTTCAATTGAAAGTTGTGTTAGGGCAACAGTACGGTGGTTTCAGCCGAGGTCAGCTTATATTTGATTAATCTCCCGAATTAGCGGTATTACCTTGATTGGGCAACTAACTTCAAGGACACAAGCAGAACTTAATAAGAATTCAATATGATTTATTTGTCTGGCATGTTTGTTCGTTTAGGCCAACAGTTTCATGGGTTGTTATTTTCCACGATGATGGCAATGCCGCCTACCTCAATTGCTTTGGGATAAAGCCACTTTGACCACCGCATAATGGTGAGAAGGTATTTCTTCATCTAATGTCTACGTGTTGTTGACTGGTCAACAAGTTTTTTCTTGGTCCCCCACCATGTATCCGAGAAGGCACCTAAAAAATAAAAAAATTCGTTAAACAGAAATTAAGTAGTGGTGGTGCACAAAGGTACATTTCCATCATATATCCCCCGATACAAGAGATAAAATCAGTCCAATAAAATTTAATAGGATTTTTATGGCCTTTATTATGGTTACCACAGTTGAACGCCGCACATCTCATTCTCGTTTCACCAATAAATTACACAAAACGGTTTAAAATTTAAATTTTAATTTAAATAGTCATTGAAAAATACAGGAAATAAAAGTTGTCTGGTCCCGTGTGACGTCACAGCTGTCAGAAAAAAATAAATAAAAATGGCGGACATGTTTTCCGCCATTTCTCACTCGACCTACTCTAACCAAGTTTGTTGCGATCTAGAGCTTTTTCGTTAGCAAAGACGACACCCGAAACCAAGTCGTATTTAGAACCATTGGTTAAGGGTGAGAGTTGATTTATCAGCGAAATTCATATACGATCTCACCGTGGTCGCCGTGGTTCAGTGGTTGCTGAGCAAGCTTTATTGGTTCCAGCCGCAACCGGCACCACCTTTCGTCGGGGCATGACAAACCTCGAGAATACAATTAGTCATGAAAAAGCTTCTAAATTCGCCGTTCGGAGTAGGCAATAAGTTGTACGTCGCTTTCATTCGTACGAACAAAACAAACACGCACAACATGAATGGTTGCAAGAAGCTAGGCCTTGGCTCACCTCGAGCTGTCACGCCAACTATTATTATTTTTTTTTATTTCAATAAAATCGAGTTGAATGTAACTTCAGGACAATACGTCAAATCTGGAATATTCTTTCAGTGGCCGATAAGTTCGAATCTTGACATTACAATGGGATGGTATGTACTACAATAGATCGCTGAATGAAATCGTTAAGGAGTATGTTGCATTAGTCCACAAAAAAATTAGAATTTTCAACACGATCACGCTCATACGGTCAACACTGGTCAACGGATGTGGTAAAACTTGGATTTATCTGTTACGTTATTTTTTAGCACAAGTTTTGGCGTATACATCATGTTTGTAGGTTATTTCAAGGCTTTGCAGGAAACATAATAATGGTTGTTTTCGATTGTTCCACAGTGAATAACTTTATCTAATATGAATAAATTAGTTTGGTGGGGTTATAACTATGGTTTTTGCTTTCCGCGGTCAGAAATGCAATGACAATCAGCCAAGCAGATGGCTGAAAATCGAACAAAATTGAACATGCCCAGATCGTAAATTAGTACCTAGGTAATGTAAGCCGTCCGTTTGTAGCGTGATCATGACTTGAGAACTAAGAAAAGATGACAAGGACAAGAGAATGTAAATACAAACTGTTCTCTATGAAACCGAAAGTACATTTGTGATCAGGGTCGATCTCTAGGGGCTATTTCTCGTAACATCGGCTGAGAGGAATAGCACCGGATGTTTCGCACGATAAACATACATATGGATGGGCTGTCCACGACTCTGTCAATAACATCTGGTAGACTTATGGTTTTCGACGAACATTTATCTAGGAAGGACAAAGGCAATACGTGTTTTAGTTTCAGGGCTAGTTTAGGTTCGATTAAGATTAGTTAGGTTTAGTGATTGAGCGCGTTTATTTCCTTAGTTCTGGGCAAAGGCACACGTTTCTGGGTCTGAGAGAAACCTGATATCTTTAAATTCCATCCAACAGCGATGTCTGTTTCTAATTGCTATTTCTGGCCTTCTATACGTTGATTTTGAATGCTCTAGAACCGGGTTTCCCAAACTGTGCTCCAAGTGCTCCGCGGAAAGATAAAAAAATATATCAAAATCCCATCACATTCGCCAATTTGTTCGCAGCAATCAAATACGAATTAATCTTTTAACAAGCAATTAATATAAACAAATAGCCAACTAGGACTTATTTGAAATTGCAACAGTTGTAGGAAAATAGTCGAAAGTCAAAAAAAATCAAGTCGTAGTGCTTTATTCTAGTTACTAGCAGCCCGCCCCGACTTCGTACGGGAACAATTAAGTTATTTGATTATTGTTTTTTGGCTTTATTTTACAAAAACATAATAACGTAAAACATCATATCGTCCTGAGCCTACGCAGGGGACGTCTATCTGATGACACGCAGTCTTGGAACCCAAGTTGGAGCATGCGTTTGACGTGCCCAAACCATTGAAGTATGGACCGTTCCGTTCGAAACGGTAGTTGGTCGACATTGAGTTCCTTGTATATTCTGATGTTCTTAACTCGATAAACGAACGAATATCTCGAAGAAATCTCATTTCGGTAGCTTATTCTTTCGGTCATTACCCAAATCTCATGACGATAGGTGAGGGTCAGATCAAACACACAAAATTTTAATAACTAAAATTGTAATACATAACTGGAAATTGTTATAACTAAATTGTGAATAACTCAGTACTGCTCCTTCCATCACTCGTGAATATGACCCCAAAATACTTAAACTTCTGAACCGGTTTCGATAGGACTCTACTTATATGCAGTGTGCATTGAACAGGCTTTCAAGACATTACCATTACTTCTGATTTGTTCACGTTTACCGAGCTTCAACACAGACGACTACGAAGCTATCAAGCGCTCACTGAAGTTCGGTCCAGATAGTTCGAAGTAAGTCATCAGCGAAAAGCAGATGGCTTATCCTTAAGTATCACAATGCTAACCGTTCCTCATCACGATTGCGCTGTAACATCCAATCCATGTACACAATGAAAAGGAGAGGTAACAAAAAGCACCCCTCGCGAAGGCAAACCTCCGCAGTAAAAGATGTTTATGTAAGGCCATTCATCCACACATCTCCTACAGATTGTGTAGAGAGATCAAATGCCCTTCAAATGAGAACCGTCAATTCCATACTCCTGCAGTACACTCCAGAGTTTACTTCGAGGGAGATAATCGCTACTCCCATGGCACACTCCCAGGCCCTCTCAAGTACCGTTCTTAGAATGAATAGCGGTTTGGATGTGTTTCTACCTGGACAAAAGCTGCCCTGCTCATCTTCCAAGTTGGATTCGACCACAGTTCGGGCACGCGCTTCCAACACCTTAGCAAAGACTTTTGCAGAAAGTGTTTAAAGAGACATGACCTTATAATTAGAGCAACTACTCTTATACCATTTTTTTAAAAAGATCACAATCACCTTACTTTGATTATCGCTAGTTGTTTTACCGCAGTCCCATGCCACATTTTAGTCACCTGCTCTACAGTGGAATTATTCTCCGCCCTACACAGTCTGCCATCCAATTCCTGTTCGGGATTGAGCAGATCCGAAAAGTTCTCGCTTCATCTGACAAGATATCGGAAAAAAAGTAAGGATTTGACTCCTTCAATAATATTTAACTTCCTTCGTCTGAGACGGCGGCGGAAGGCCTGCCAGAACTCCTTCTTTGCAAATCTGTGACCTCGGTCCAGTGTGAAAGTATTCTTTTCGTAAATCCTCATCTACGCAACTGAAAGTTCTTCTATTTACTTCAAAAAAAAGTTTGTTCTTCCTCAGCTACGGATCCAATACATAATGTATTTCCACAAAACCAAAAAATACGAACAGAGAAAAATGAAATTAAAACTAACCTTATACAACATGGCAAAACAAAAACAACATATGTACGATCACGAATCGATGTGCTACAGTAGCGTATTCTATATAGGGCCAAACTTTAAAATCTCAATAACTATGCAACATATGTACATACTCTACAGCCTGTGACAAACTTTATACCTATAAGCTATCATGTCTGCTCCACTGTTTTATGTCAATCGGATAAGTAGTACATATGCACACACACACACACACAAAATTTAATTTGCCATATAAACTGATCGTGTTCATTCCTGCAGTACATTTGCTTTCCATCTCTTCGCTGAGCGCGCATACACACACTATGACGTCACCCACTGCTGCATGGTTGTTGGCTGCGGTCGCCACTGATGGAAAATTGTTGGGGATGATTTTGGCAATGATTTCTTGAATTGTTTTGAGTATAGCTCAGCTTCAGGATAAGGCAGAAGGATGATTTATAGCTCAAATGAATCATAGACAAATTTACTAAAAACCTTTTTTTTTTTGTTTTTAAATCCAATAAGCCATTGTTGAGTTAGAAATTACCTGTGTAGGTATATTTTTATAACATAAAATTTGGGTTTTTTTTCCCTTTCTGCTACTTAAACCTCGAATGCTTGGAAATTCCTTTTATACTATGTAGTGATGTTCACCGTTAAAGTCCGTTCTAAATATTGGTGAAAGAATTTTTGAAATCGGATGAGTAGTTTCGAAGATTACTTCCTACATACAAACTACAAACTTTACCTCTTTATAATATTAGTATGATAACGGTCTTCTCTTGAAACGATCACAGTTGTATTGCAATTGCCATTAATATTCTGTGTATCTTTTTAATGTTGCAAAAGATAGAAAACGAATCGTAGTGGCGTTTAATTTATCTATAAATTCTTTTCGTAAGTGAGTGCTATGAGGCTGCTTCAGATATTGGAATTCACAGCCGGCGACCTTACAGGCCATCTGAGGATCCTGGAACACATCCAAAGTGATGCAATTTTCGAAATCCCAGATAAAATGCTGAGGAGATTTCGTTTTTTCAGAAAGTTCGAAGTGATCATAGGTGACCGCATCAATAGGAAAGTAAAGTTACCTTGCCTAATTCGCAAATCTGAAAAATGGCGATACTGAAGCTGGAGTCTATGATCTCAAGCGTACATGGGCACTCAGATAGCCAGGCAGAATTAATGGCCCTTAAATTTTATACGATATGGACCTGCTCGAAGGCCTTGCGTCCGCAAATAAGTAACTGTATCCCTACAACTGTGAAAAAATGGCATATGAACGACGTAGTGCTCCGCGACGAATTTCTCTCCTGAAAATTGCTCCACGGCCAGAAAAGATTGGGAAACGCTGCTCTAGAAGTTCCGATAAAGTGATTTTACTACAAGAGCATTGGTACAATCATTTTGCATGAAGGCATTCAGAAGGCAACTGAGCCTTGCTCTACCAATAATTCGATGTAATTAGGTATATCCTATCCATGGGTAATTCTCATCTGTCTCGTTTTTTAAATACCTGAACCTCAGATAGGGCTGCCAGATATATCTTCATAAAAGTTGGGACATCAGAGATCAAAAATCGGGACAAATCGGAACATTTAGAAATAATTATCGATCACAACCTTCAAACATGGCACTCTCCAATAAATACACTCAGTTGCATAAAAATGCACCTTTTTTTCATAGAAGTATGTATGTATGTACATTTATCTCATTGGGGATAACCTTAAACTACTGTGAAACATTTTAACCGATTTTTAAGTGTTTTCTGTTTTTTTTTTTTATTTAAATTATCGAAAGATATCGATAGCGAGTTTTGCGATAGTGTGGACTTTTAATAGACTAAAAACCCCGGAGAGGGCATGATTTATGTCATCATTCCAATTATCGCACGTAATTGTCAAACGAATCAGTAAATTCATTTTTATTACTTAAGGGTATATAGGCCATTTGCCTGTTATCTTTTGTTTTGGAGTACCTAGGTTGGTATGTTTGATCACTCATTTCGTGTGTTATATTTATTGTTTTCCCAGTTTACTAGTTCTTCTTAATCGTCTAACTAAATTGTTATTATTAAGTAATTCAGCTTCTTCAAAACTAGCGTGGTTGCAAAGTCTAGCTTGTAGTCTTCTGATATTCCTGACCTCGTCGTCTACCATTTCACCTTTTAGATAATTTTACCCGATTTTTCAACTGTTCTCAGTAATTGAACTACAAGTTACACATATTTGCCAGTTGAACCTATTCTGGAAGTACATAATTGTCTGGCCAATTGGATCCTGCTTTAAGAAGCTGATTCCAATGGACGAGCTATTTTACTGCTTACACGATACTGTCGTCATTAAACAAAAAAAAAAAGTAAAATTAGAAAAGTTGGGACAAAATCGGTACAGGGTAAAAAGATCGAAACTGTCCCACCAAAATCGGAATTTCTAGCACTCTAGAGGGCTAGGCATTGACCCACAAACAGTCTTCTGTGCGCAGCAATGAAGGCGTTACTTACACAGAGAAGATCCAAGACCCCATTTCTGGTAAACTTGTTCTCGTTCATAGCGCTAAAGAGGATTACGTCTACAACTGTCAAGCCCCAACAGGCTTCTTCGTTTTCAATTCATTCTTTCCTAGCTAAGCGATGAAGTTCCCCAGTTACTTGAAGGTAAAGAATCATTAGTTGGTAACCCAATTTCATTTCCAAAGATCTACAAGAATACGCCATAGATTCAAGCCGGTCACTCGAGAAATAAATTAAATTTTTATTGATTTTTTACAACAACATACATCCCTGTTCAAGCAACGACAAGTTGCACCATTTAGAACCATTCTCCAACCGGCTTTACTGTCAAATCGCGAATGAGTACATTTGGTGGGGTCGATAGCACAAACAGAATCGTATTCGAGACATCACTTGGCTTCAGGTATTTACCATCGAGTGCCTTAAGCTTCTCTGGCGTGATGAGCTCTGTTCCAACGAATCCTGGATGAATGCTCTGCGAAAATATCAGAAAAAGACACAAATTACAATACTTAGTCATTCCTAGCCTACTCCACACTTACCGTTGTCCTTATTTTCGTCTTGAAATTGTTCAATTCGATCCGAATTGTCTCATTCAACGCAGTCACAGCGAATTTCGAAGCTGGGTAGACATTAAAGGGGCTCTGTCCTTCCCCCAAATTAAGCACATGTTGTCCTGCCACACTGTTGATATGCACAAAATGGCCGGCAAAATTCCTCTTTTTCATACTACGGAACGCTGCCTGTGTACAATAAATCAATCCCTTTACATTGGTATTCCAAACTTCGTCCAAAACTTTTGTGTCCATTTCCAGAAGATCACCGTCACGAAGACATCCAGCATTGTTAACCAAAATATCCGTTCCACCCAGAAACTTCTCAATCCAATCGAAAGTTTCTTTAACCTCAGCTTCGTCGGTAATGTCACATTTTCGTGAATAGAATCGACCCTGACATTCGGCTGGGAGTTTTGAACGATTTTCGTTTACACGTTCAATGCGACGAGCCAAGGCGACTACACGGAGTCCGGCCAAGACGAGATCTTTAGCACAAACTTCTCCGATACCTGAACTGGCACCAGTTACTACTGCGACACGATTTCGCCAACGTTCCATTATTGAGTTGAATAGACACTAACGGTGGTCAGTTAGATGCCAGTATTATATACCCACCCATCAGTCATTAGCATCTGAACAGGAAAATGTGTGATTACAACTTTTAATTGATTAGCTCCGATGCACTTGGTTATTAAGATGAGAGGACCATTAATTCAATTGCTCCCTTAATTATTCTATGACTAGTCAATGAAACTTTACCACACCACACCGCTAATTGCAATGAGATTTCGTATGACGTGGGTTGGGAGTTGAAATTGGAAACATTCAGCTAAACATCAGCTACAGGGATTAGTAGGGAAATTGGAGAGATGTAACTCAGTTGAACACTGCTTCCAAATTTCGAAAAAGTTAACACGAAAGCCAACAGCAGCCTGCTTGAAAAGGTACAAAGGGGATCATGCATCTGCATAACGGGTGCTTTAAGAACAACCCCCACGGCTGCACTGGAAGTAATGCTCCATCTGCTTCCTGTTGACATCTTTGGGAAGCTGATGGCAGCTGATTAGCACAGCAATGGGCCACTTTAGGATCCTTAACGGCAACAATACTATTCCTATCAGAACGGATTACGTTGTCCCCTACATTGACTTCAACGTCAGGTACAAGACTCGGATTCCTAGCAGAAGCTCTTGGGAATCTGGTACAGTTTTAAACGATTCCGCATTAGAAATATTTACGGACGGATCGAAGACAGCGGGTGGTACGGGGGCTGGAGTCTTCTCAAATGCACCGGGCTTAGCCATCACCACGCGACTGCCGGATCACTGTAGTGTGTTTCAAGCGGAAATTACGGCAGTCTGCGTAGCTGCGGCTTGGCTTTCAATTAATGCGACTATACATAGATAGTCAGGCAGCTATTAAAGCCTTGGAATCGCCGACAATACGATCAAGGTTGGTAAAGCAATGCCGCAGATCTCTTAACGAGATTGCAGATAGGTGCGACGTAACCCTGTGCTGGGTCCCAGGACACAGGGACGTTCCAGGCAACTGCAGAGCGGACGAGCTGGCAAAAGAGGGTGCAGGACGGCTTCTCCTCGAAAACCTGGGGGGACCCCCTGCGCCCATAGAATCGATCAAGTTCCTCCTTGACAGAGATGCCAAGAAACTGGCAAAACGCAGGTGGAACAACATCAGCACTTGTCTCCTATCAAAACAAATCTGGCCCAAACTGGATTTAAAGAAGACGGGGAGACTTTTATCCACTAATCGGAAAAATCTAGGTTCACTAGTAGGAGTCCTTACCGGACATTGCCTGATAGGCAGGCATGCACTTAGATTGGGGGTCCCCTCCAACGATTTCTGCAGAAGCTGTAGGGACGAGGAGGAAGAGAAAACCACGACCCACTTACTTTGTACATGTCCTGCTCTTGCGACGCTTAGAATAAGAACCCTCGGGGAATACTTCTATGATGATCTTAACGATCTTGCTGAACTAGACATCCAAAAGATAAGCAACTTCATCTCTGGAACGAAATGGTTCAAATCTTAGGGTTCACACCGCTACGGTTGCCCACTTCTGTTGTAGTTATGCCACATTTTCTGGTTCACAATGGGCCATTCTGGCCTAAGTGTGTCCCTGCCTAAGCGGGGACAGCCACCTAACCTAACCTAACCTAACACGACTATGAACATCACTATCACGCGACCAGCGAAAGGAAATAAGTCGACCTAATCTGGGAAATGAAGACATCCTTGTTCGTTTTGAGCGAAAAATTCTCCGAAAGATATTTGGTCCTATTGTGCTGACGGACTTTGAAAAAAAACTACGAGTTATACGAGCTGTACAGTGAAATCGATCATGTCAATAAAAGTGTGCATTCAAGCGAAATGGCTAGGACTTGCAGAGCCAATGAGCGCCACCACTGCAGTCCACACAGAGCTCGAATTAAACCAGGACGGGCAATGCAGTAGGTGAGACCTCCTCTTTGGTGGGACGAAACGTAGAAGGGGACCTGAGCCAAGTTTTGATGCTCAAGTGGAGGGGGTAAATCAAAGAGCAGACTCATTGAATTGGCGTCTTGATTGCCCATGTCTACCATTTCTATGGGCATAATGTCGCCGTGGCTCAGTGGTTAGCCCCAGCCCCAGCCATGTCCAATAAAGATTTTTCGTGACACCATCTCACATCGGGGAATGACACACCTCCGAGACTATAATTGGTCGTGAAAAAGCTTCTCAAATCGCCGTTGAGATTCAACAATAAATTGTAGGTCCCTTCCATGCGTGCTAAAATGTAACACGCACCACATGCATGATTGCGAGAAGCTGGGCTTTGGCTCATTTGCTCCTGAAAGGGATCTAAGGAGTCTGCAAGAGTGAAGCTAAACACTCAAACCAGTGCAAGCGTAGCTGATTGAACTTCAGCGCATAACCTGTAAACTGACAAGATATTTCTTGTTGAACTGATTAGCAAAATTCGTCTCAGAAGTCTAGCAGGAATCCTCTTCAGAAGTCTTGAACGAAGCGAACGGGGCGGAAGAATTTTTTCGACGAGAACTTCTACTTTATGAGAAGACAGCTTAGGTCACACGATTAGTGAGCCTTTCATCCAGATGACACTGCTTGGAAGTGACGAGGCGTTTTAGACCCATTTAGCAATTACTTGAACCACAATACCCTCTCCACTGCTTATTTGATTCGAATCTGAACTAATTCCTTGGATTCCCTTGAATCCATCTCCAGCAAATGTTCACCTTAGGTACGTAAGTGACAAAAAATACTTATGAGCGAAAACTTTATTCTTTAACGGCAACATAGTTCGTTATGCTGCGAACGAGCGCCGAATTAATCTGGCAGCCCTCTTCCCCCTCTCGTTTTTGCGGTGCTCACAGACGACTGTGATGGCGACAACGACAACGACCACGTTTCAGACTCGAAGCGAATTGCCATTCATATCTATTAAGCGGAATATTTACTGCGCCCCACCTTCACTCGACTCTTCTGCTTTAATTTATGGCTTCTACCTCCTCGGTGAGAAAGAGAGAGAGAGAAAGCGAATGAGCCTTTGGCCGGATATGCTACCTTTGCCTTCGAGCAAATTACCAATGCAAATACCTTCATCCCATCTCACATGCGTATGTGTATGTGTGGCTCTTAAGATGGACTCGTTTCGTAGACCGCCTGACTACCCGCCTTACTGTTCGCCACTCCGAGCAATCTGTACCAACTGGAGTGGCGTTGCATTCTAATCTTCCCCGCGTAATGCACTGCAACCCTGCAATCACAAACACTTAGCCCGGAATCGGTGAATTCAATTGGAATTACGCTGCAGACTCCATTTTGGATTGTTTGGCGAAAGCCGCTGAAGCGAAAACATCAGCTGGTTGAGCCTCTAAAACCGGAAGGTTAATTGGGACAAATGTGAGGCGGCATGATTTAATTACTGCACAAGGCTCCTGGGCTGATGCACTTACACCGCTTGTACTTTAATCCCTTCAATGGCGGTGGGTGCTGGTATGCGTGTGTGTATGGAGAGTCTTTAAGGATGTCATAAATGTGAAGTGCATTGCTCGGAATTCAAGTCACGATTCTTGGGATGTGACTTTGCATTCGTCCTTGATTACCTATGGCACCGTGCTGACTGCTGCAGGTGACGGTTACGGTGGTGGTGGTGGTTGCGCTATCGCTAGTACATGCTTAAGATCGAAATGGACTCGGGTTGGGAGATTTAATCCCGGCGAATACCGGAGGTAACATTCTTTTCATTTCGTTTGATGAATTTAAATTGGATCGTTGCGGCGGATTCCTTTGTGCGAGGAATCACTTACACAATGCAGGTGAAGTAACGGAATATAATGTAATCCCCATTAATGGCCAAGGCATCGGGCACCTGGAACGAGTTGAAATTTGCATCCAGAAATTGGTTGAAGGGTTATTGGTTAAACATGCCTTGAGGTCCTTCCATTTTTCTTAAAGGGAAACGCGCTTAGAATTCCCCGACAATTTTGCATTTTGGTTTGGGGTTCGGTTGTCAAATTTTGCATTGATTTAAGATTTTGGGAAGCAAACTTTCATTTATTGCGGAACAGAAGCGAATTGCTTGGGGGACAGTGTTTCTGGCACTCTGATCTTGCTCGCGGGAACGTGGGTGGAAATGAAAAATCAACTCTTGGCAGCGTTCTTGAGGAACGGGTACACATTCCACCTGGATCTGCCTAGAGAATGCTATTCTCATATTAGGTAGTTGCCTCATATTAAGCCCGACAGCATCATCCTGGTGTGACCTCCCGGGATGGGTAAGACCCAGTTTTCCGCAACCAAAAGCAAAGGCAGCAGCAAAAAGTTCTAATCAATGTAGGTAAACGAATGAAGAGGACTCTTGTCAAAGCTCAATTTCATAGCATCAGCCTCATTTTTGCACATGTCACCACAGGGAAGACATACCATGCCACCAAATGATGAGATCCTCGCAAAGATCTAAGGTCAATTACGAATTTCGACGTTAATCTTAAGATTATCCTTGGTAAGACCATCGGAATACATAGGCTGCACAAAAGTAATTCAGACTCATCGACTTTGCCGGTTTAGAATTCCCACCTTTCACCATTTACAAGACAAGTTGGAAGACATCTTACAAAATTACTGCGAACAAAATGCACGTGGCCATTTTTGAATGTTCGAAGGTTTGAGGTAAAGCAAAGGTCCAGAAATGAATATCCAGTAAAATCGCGACCAGATTCAGCACTGTAAGGAGGATTAACACCGAAACGGTGAATTTGAACTGAAACGAAGTAGATCCAGTCAAATTACGGTTGCATCATATGGGGCCAGAAGAGGAGCTTTACTGCACCGAGTTACAGAAGGTGACTTGAAAGGGTTCACGCACGAACTCGTCTGCAAGATAAAGTTAGACGAAAGCGTGCCCAAGTGTTGGAACCAATTGTCCGATTTCAAATATAGAAGACAGCATCGTCCACGCCAATAGTAGTCGTATCAGCCTTCCTAATATCGCACGAAAAATTCCATCTGGCGTAATACTTAAGCTGTCAAAGCCAGTACGGTTTCGGGCCTGAAAAATGGATGATCGACACAATCCTGAAGAAGACCCAAGAGTTCCAGATCGATGGTAACCATCTATTAATCGATTTCAAAGCCACACAAGACGGAGGGAATGGAAATGAGTTATTTTGTCTCATGTCAAGATATGGTACTCCTACAAAACGCATCCGAAAGATGACGATAGCAAACGCTCCTCGTTCCGTCATGGTTGGAAAAGACACCATTAAACAAGGCAACACACTCTCATGCAGTCTTTTCAAACTGGTGCTGGAGTAAAATGGGATATTTCATGCTCAACTGATCAAAGCTTTTCACAGATCGGTTCAAGTCTTGGTGCGTTGAGGACATTTACATTCATGGTGAAACGATGGGAGCAGTTCGCTAAAAGGTGCAAAAATGCAGACTTCCAATGCAAAATACCGAACGTCAATTGCTTTTCTGAAAGAAAATGTATATAATAAAGGGTAGTTAAATTTTAAGGGCCGATGTTGATATTGAATAAAACACAAATTATTTAGGAAATTATTATCATTTCTTTTTATAATGATAATATTGGTATGGTTCAATTATGTATGGAACAAAATATCGGCCAAATGGCGGCTGCGACCTCGGCGGCACACCTCCATCCGATGGTCCAAATTTTCGATGACGCTGAAGCATAATTGAGGTTCTATGCCGTTAATGTGCCGAATTATCTCATCCTTTAGCTCTTGAATTGTTGCTGGCTTATCGACGTACACCTTTTCTTTCAAATAACCCCAAAGAAAAAAATCCAACGGTGTCAAATCACATGATCTTGGCGGCCAATTGACATCGCCACCACGTGACATAACACGGCCATTGTTCTTGAGTTCTTGAGTCAATTGCACCTTGTAAGCGTGTAAATGCAAGTCTTTATGCATAATGTTCATCAACGACGAGCGTGAGAGGTGCAATTGTTGGGCACGACGACGAGTTGAGGTGGACGGCTCTTCAGCCACACTATCGCGAACAGCAGCAATATTTTCTGCAGTACTGGCTGTACGAGCATGCACTGGTGTTTTCACATCTCCTACAGACCCGGTTTGCTCAAAATTTTGCACGATTTTTCCGACTGTACGCACATTTGGACGATTAAATTGACCGAAAAAATCACGAAGTGCACGATATGCATATTGATTTGAACGCCCATTTTCATAATAAGCCTGAATAACTTTAACGCGTTGCTCGATTGTGTATCTTTCCATAATTCAAATTGAATTAGTCTGAAATTGAGAAATGACGAATGAAATGCAGAAAAAAACTTAACGTTTAGGTGTGGTTCACATTCAACATCGGCCCTTAAAATTTGACCACCCTTTATAAATGAAATGTTCGATGCATATTTTTGTTAACTTTAATGGCAGCATATGCCAAATGAGGAATCAATTCAATTATATTCAAAGCCTCACCGGGAAGAACCAAAGAGCCTACACACCATCTGCTATATGGTACAGAATTTTGTCAAATCCTCTTCAAAAGTAAGTTATTTTTTTTTTTTTTCTCGTCACTGACCAAACCTCTGTCAAATAAGAAAGTGGACCGATGGGGTGTCTGTATCTGCTCAGCTTTTCGAGGGCGACCAGATGGTTGGTACCGCGAACGTCGAAGGAAAAACAAACCATAGGTATCACAATGAATTCACATATTTATATCTAAATGCAAAAAAAAGGTTAGAAAAAGTTTTCATCAACTAGAAACAGAACCTTAGCTTTGCCACTAGGAAGATCGGAAGACATCCACCCCAAAATTAATCCAAGGTACATCTCTCCAGCCAAATGTGACTACATAAATGACAAATCGGTGGGGACAGCACTGTTTCATGCGTGGCGGTGTAAAAATCTAAAATCACGGGGGAAAAAAGTTAAAATTTCCATCATTATCACCACTTCCGGCCGCCAAAGCAAATTGGCAAAGCAGTGACTGAACCACTGAGCCAGTTGAACTGATAAGCATTTAACATATCAGATTCTTTAACACTTTTTGAGGAAATACCAAAAGCCGCCTAACCACACCTTTCATTCGAGCTATTGCAACCGATTGTGAAATTCTTTTCCCGCGCAAAAATCCGTTCCAACATTACGCGCAATTTTCCGATATTTTTTTTACATGCATATGTTAATGTATGAAAATAGTCTTGAAATGGTTCACCCATCTAAATCGTTAAGATAAACAAATAAATACGCACACACACTAGTTAATAACATCTTTGACTATATCCGGCTTAAATTTTCGACCATTTTCACCCTATTTTCCATCAAACAGTTGATGTACTGATTTATACACTTAATCTTCCTACGTTGCAGAAAGCCTCGCGAATTAATCGTAGAATTGTGTACTGCTCACCACTCACCAGCAACTTAAGTTCCAAACTGAATTTTATTTAATTCGAGTACGTGACGGCAAACCGGAAAATTGAATTGATAAACTAATCGTTTGAATTGAAATGCAATGCTTGAAATATTTCTCACATAAAATGCATAACATTCCCCCGATATAATCTCAGAAAGTCTCCATGGTATGCCATGCGCTACGAACTTGAACTTAGGATCTTGACTAATTGTCAAGAAAAAGACTACATAGAATGTGCAGTAACACAACAACTGCTTTCTATCTACATATCTCCCTCAGATGATAGATAATCGTGTTCGGCATCCACCAACGGCGATGGGACAAAAATTAAAAACAACATTTTGAAACAAATTTCAATTTTATTAAAAATCAAAAATAAATTTAAACTCCATGACACTATCTATCTCAATTTTCTTTATTGCCAATCTTGTTAGGCGCCTTCTCGTACATGATGCCCAAGGAGTGAAGCGTCATAATAAATTTATCCAACAATTTGGAAGCATCATTATTATTTAATATCTTGTTAATCAATTGAATTATTACGTTGGTGGTGATTTCTACGACAGCCTGGTCGGTATCCTTAATGATATTGCGTTGTGCTTCTAGTTTACACTGGCGCATAATTTGCTTCAACACGTTCGCTACATCAATTCCGTGAGGTATGTTATCCCACTGGCGTCGTTGGACATACCTATATTTCATAGCTAACCGCCGTTTGGCACGGGCTATGCTAATATGTTGACAGCGCGTTAACCACCAGCTCTTATGAGTTCTTCCTTCGCGTCTAATGGAGAACAGCACCAAACAACGTATTTTATCTTCATGTATAGAGTAAGGTACCAACCGCGGTACGAACGTTGAAAGAGTAGGAATACTACGGCGGATACATCCTACCAGAAATTTCCTTTCTGCTTTAATCATTTGCAATTTTGCTTCATTTTTTTCCAGAACTTCATTTCGTGCTTTAACTTTTTCCAATTCTGCTTTAGTTTTTTCCAATTCAGCTTTAGCTTCTTCCAATTCTTTCTCCACGGACTTGCAATCTACTGCATTACACAATGGAACAAGATCGGACATGTTAATTTGTTGAAATACACTTGACAGGTATGTATTAACAAAAGCACTATATACTATGTTTAAGAAGCGAAAAATAACAAACGTAACCAGGGACACACTGACCTGAAAATGTCATTGTAGCCGGTTTTATATGTGCGTCTTATCTGAAGTGCTTTTTCCTCTACCACTGACCCAAATGGCAGTCACAAAAGAAAAGGAAGATCTTAGCTTAAAATGGTATTGAACAATGTACTCGTATGAACATGTTCATATATTTACATGTATAACAATTTCAGGGGATGGCATTCTAGTCTCCAAAGGGGGGTTCCAAGCAAACACACCACTACCAAACAAATGAATACACGATAAGCTTATCCAATCAAAACGGCGAATCACGAATTACATGCATAAGAAGATCACTCACACAGTTTTGCGATCGCATTCAAGGCCCGCGCTCTGGACGATGGCACGTTTTCGAGTGGTCGATCGACTGCATAAAAGCCGGGGTAACTTGCTAGCGCAAGTCAGTGCGCAAGCAAGTCAGTCGAAAGTAAGTTATAATATAATATTACTATAGATAACAATAATACTAAATACCAATACTATTTATAACTTTTATTAATTACTATTTAAATTAAATTGAAGTGAATTTGGTTTTAAATATTTGCTGCGCAAAAAACTTATGGAAAACTTGGAAAACTTATCTACGCACGTAGATCAAACTGGACAATAAATAATTTTTTTTTATCTTTATATTTCAGAATGTATGGAACGGCATGCGATCATATCCGGGGTTAGTTGCGCACTTGACAACGAATCACATCGGAGAGGCTTCTAGCATGACATCATTTTTTCAGATTTCAGAATTGCATTTCGATTGAGTGGTGGAAAACGATAAGCTTGTGAGTTCGTTTTCCGATTCTAATCACGTTGGCGCATGAAAAATCAAGTTTAGTTTGCAATTTATCTTGGCGGTGAGCAGTTTTTAATTTGTTTAACAACTCGCGTTCAGTGCAATAGGTTACGAGTATTACATCAATTGTCGAAATGAAAATATAATGCAAGTGAACAAGTGTGTGTGCGTTTGTCTATCTTCGACAATAAATTGCGAAAAATCCCCCGATTCAAATGGATGACGTTAAGTCAAGGGCAGCCACTTTCACTAGTATCGAAGCGATTTAAATGCACTTTTGCTAAGCTACATACCTATGTGCATATGTATGTTTTACTTCTCTCCGGGAGAGAGAAATCGCTTAAACTTTTTTGAAATCGAAGCTTTATCTACTTTTTAAATTATTCACCACACCAATTGAAAATAAGAGGCCATTCCATATCGGCTACTGCCACTTTCATGTTTCAATTCCAATTTATTCCGGAATGTCAGTATTTGTATTGCAATCCCGTGCAAAATTTCTCTCCAAAAACACTAGCGAAGTTTTTCACCATTGGATCTACATAATGTGTATGTACATACGCGAGGGTAGTTTTGAAATAGACACATACGTCAGGTGGTGGATGGTGTTATGTATTATCAAGCTTTTAAACAATATTGGCGATCTTGTCTTTCTGAAGAACAATGCATGTGCATCGCATTGTTTGAAAAAGGCGACTGTATCTACTGGCATACGAAAATGAAACAATGGAGTCGGATGGAAATTCGTTTTTAAAATTTAAAATGAAACGCGGTCTTAGAACTGTTGATGGGTAATTTTAAAGCTTATTATTGCGACCACCACTGTTTCAATTTATTTGTTTTATTTTTTTTAGAAAAACAAATCGAAGAACGCCAAGCCCAGCAGATTCAAGGTAATTTTATCAGTATATATTGTATGTATATGTAATTCTGGTTTTACCCGATATCTGCTTTACATATGCATACATATGTAAAGTACATAACGATTTGATAGAACTGAAGCAACTCTATTCTAAGCGAAACAGCTTAAATCAAAATATATAAGTATCTTGTGCGTTTCTTTTTAACAGAGCTAATTGCTTTTAAAAACGAAATAGAAGAACTACAAAAAAATATACAAAAAAACGATGTATATCAAATAAGATCAATTAAAAGCTTCCTGAAGTTTTTATTAAATAATATTCATAAAAATCAATTAAATAATCGAAAATTGTAAAATTTTTAGCTGTTAGTTAGGTTTATGACAATTAATATAATAAATTAATCTCATGTAAATAATGTCCGCAGCTAGCCATCAGAAAGTCAATTCTGTGGGTCCAGTTTTTGAGCACTCTTTCGAGCATATCGGCCGGTATTCCGTTAATAACTCGTGTTGTGTTCCAAGGCATTATTCGATTGCGGCTTATTAACGTAAACAAGTGATTTCGCATGTCCCAACAAAAAATAATCAGGCGGAGTCAGATCACATGATCACAGGTCCGTGTCTTGAGATTATGTATTCGTGAAAATTGTCTCTTAATAACTGGATGGTTTCGCCCTATGTGTGGTATGTTGTACCATTCTGTTGAAACCACAGGTCATCTACACCAATATCTTGAACTTTTGGCAACAAAAATGCACAGATCATTATTCTGTAGCGTTCGCCATTGTCGTTAACGCGCCTTTCTTCCATATTTTTAAAGAACTACGGTCCGATAATACCGTCTGTCCATAGACCGCACCAAACAGTGTATTTTTTCGGATGCATTGATAGCTCTTGGATCGCTTTTGGCTGCTCATCAGCCCAAATACGAGAATTATGTTTGTTGAAGTATCCGTTAAAGCAAAAATGAGCGTCGGATCAATTTGGAGCTGATTTTGGAAATAAATTTCCATAATTTTTAAACGTTGTTCAGATATAGGTCTATTCATGATGAAATGCCAATGAATGCTGAACGGACGAGGAAGAGGAGGAGACGATCCTCCATCTCCTTTGTACCTGCCTCGCGCTCTTTCGCAAACGACGCAACTATTTCGGACTCGGTGCCTTCTTTTTGACAATCTTGGCAACCTAACGCAACAAGATGTCGGAAACCTAGTTTGCTTTATTTCGTGTTTGAATATTTTTGGGACAGTAAGGGCGTTTTTGTATTCACAAATAATTTTTCCTTCAATCTCATTGAAGTATTTCATTTTGGCCATTTTGAAAACCAATTGTGGAACAGAGAGCAAAGTAGATGCGCTTCTGTGTTTGCCAACAGAAAACCGATGTGAACTCAGCAGGGCGTGTGCATTTTTTTCACAAATGACTGGTTATTAATTTTATTGAGGGATTGTCCTCAGTCGCAGAAGGCAAAAACGTGATTTAAAAAAAAAAAAAACCAGAAAGTAAAAGGTCCTTAAACCATGCGGTATGCGTACCTGGCCCACTTTAGCCATAGAGGCTGTCATTGGGCTCTTACGCCTACACGGCTTCACCAGGAAGACCGCTGCCCGTTGTGCTGTAAAGCTGCAGCTAGAACACAAATATAAATCAGGTAATCTTGTTGGTCACCTCAAAATACTTCACTCAATTCCAAGTACGGACATGTTCTGCATTATATCCGACGTACGCCAGCCTGTTCTAGGCTGAAATCCGTGCTATTGAGATCTGCACCAGCATAAACCTCGATGAAGGTATTAGGGGCGCAAAAATACACATCTATTCAGATAGTCAGGCAGCGCTTAAAGCATTGACATCGCACTTCATAGAATCTATGTCGTTCAAGTCCTGCTACGATATTCTACAATCACTTGCAAGACACAACAAGGCCAAGCTTCGAGAGATGGTGTGCCCGGCCACCAGGGCAATGAAACTGTCGTCATCCGCGCTCTTGGGACCGGAACCCTTCTGTGGCGTTAATTGGGCTACCGCTACAGCTTTGTTAAGCAATTGGGAACAGCAACTTAGCCTAGCCCATTGGGAAAGTATCCCCGGGCTTTAGCAGTCCAAGAGACGTATAAAGCCTTTTTCCTACAAGGAAATTCTAAATCTTGACAGGAACAACTTGAGGAAGCTTGAGGCTATTTCGATCCTCCACTTCCTCTACATTTGTCATGCCCTATCCCGAACAAGGAAGTTCTATCTAAGAGCTTATCACTTCGACCAATTTGGGAGAACATACTGACGACAAAAGTATCCACTGCTTCATTAAGAGCTCCAACTATTTTCAATAAAGGGAATGGCGTTTTAAGGGAATAGATCCAAGGTATATCACAAAGGGCCTTCCTGGCCCACGCGTGTCTGTGATTGCCACCCTGTCTACCTACCTAACTAGAGGGCTTCTTTACCAGCCATTGCGGCCATTAGATATCATCTCAACAAACTAAACTTTTGTTCAGATACAGAGTGTCTGTTCTCTTTGAAAGAGGAAGACACCTCTGAGCACATTCTCTGTGAATGTCCGGCACTACAGTGTCTTCGCAGACGGATATTTCATAGGGAATTCTGTTCGTAAGCGAAATTTAGAAACTCGACTACTAAGGACATTCTTACCTTCATCTGGAAGGTAGTAGACCTATTAGGCTTAGTAGCCAGAAGACACGATAGATCTTGCTAGGTCGCAGTATCAGCACGTTCTTATTAAAAAAAAAAAACATGTATACTAACAAATTAAATTTTGTCTAACAACAATCATGTACAAAACTTTAACTAATTTCACACAAAAAAATTTAAAACTGTGAAAGTTATAGCGTTTGTGTGCAAAAACAGAAACAGATGTATTTTTCTTACTCAGTCCCTGAACGAAGCATTCTAATCGTACAAAATGGCGGAGTTTTAAAGACTTTTTTCTGTATTTTTCATGAAAAAATTAAAATCAATCAGACATATTCGAAAAGTTAAAATAAATATTTTTGACACTATGACTGAGCATTACTCCTATAATAATCTTCAATATTTATTTTTCAACCTTATTAACACCAAATGAATAGTCAAACATGTTATAGTTGCTTTCATTTTACCAAAACACTGTAAGTTCGCGAAAAAGTCATCTAAAAATTGTGTAAAAAACATACATAGTATAATAGAAGATTAGTTCCAGTAAAGCAAAAATAATAAATCAAAAGCGTTTACAAATCTTAAAAATCTGTGTAATTCTCTAATTCGTGCTAAATCAAATTGGCTTACAAAAAATTCGGGTAATAACAGAATTGAATGGTGGGCAAATTATTGCAACAATGCAATTTTTTATAAGAAATCCAACGTAAATTGGATTTTTTTGAATTGATTTTTTTCTTTATAATGATTAAAAATCTCGTATGTATGTAGAATAAAAACAAAAAATTTAATATAAAAGTTAGGGCCATTTACGTTGCGTTTTTTCGTACATCGATTGTATTGTCGCAATAAATATGCAAATATAATGTATCTATGTAACTTTTTTTATTTTATTTCTATAGAAAACGAAATAAAACTGCTGCAAATGAAGATGCTGAAGCAGTCGAAGACTCACCTCAACCGTCTACTTCCAAAAGTGCAAATAACCAGCAATTACCAGAAAGTTTTGCTTGGGTTTTAGCGGTAAATGAAAGTGGCAAAGTCGCTTGTAAGTGGTGTAATAAAAAATTATCCAATAAAAAAAGAACATTAAAACGACATGAGCAGAGTAAGGAGCATATTAAGCGCTCTAAAGGGAGAGAGAACACTCAAGCTATTACTGAGTATTTTCCATACAAATCAACTGAAAAAGAAATTACACCTGTTATGTATTGTGTGCAACACAATCTTCCATTCTCCACTATGGATACACTACCTGATCTTTTGAAATTGCTATACCCAAAAGAAACAAGATTGGAGTGCAACGCTGCTAAGTCAAAAGAAATTGTTAAACAGATTGCTCGATTTGCAAAAAGTAAAATTAGCAAAGATTTACAAACACGTAAATTTTCGTTAATTATTGAAGAATTAACAGATCTTTCTACAAAAAAAAGTCTAATACTTGTAGTTAGGTATCTTAAAGAAAATAGAATTAGTGAGAAATTTATTGGACTCTTGGAGCTCGATGAATCAAAATTTTCGACAAATATAGCTGTGACTGTTCATGATTATTTGGAGGACGCTGAAATACCTCCTCATAACCTTATTGGCCTAGCCACCGACAACGCTTCCGTAATGGACGAAAATGTAACCGATGTAAAGACGGAGCTTCAAGATTTGAATCCGAACATTTTCTACCTCGGCTTCACTTGTCACTCACTTAGGTTTTGTGCTTCAAGTGCTGCTAAACAACTTCCTCCATTTTTAAATGAATTTGTTCGAAATATTTTCTGTCACTTTTTACACAACCCTAAGAGGCGAGCTGAGTTCAAAGAGCTTCAAGAGTTATTTAACGACCTCATACAGTCAAATACTTATCAAACACAATGGCTCTCAAATCAGGAGGCAGTGAAGCAAGTGGTCGAACAGTGGACATCCTTATCGAAATATTTTACTTCAGATTTTACAGAAGAAGGAGGACATTCCTGTTCAGGGACAGATAGCATTTGCAACTATTTCGATGAGAAAACTAAGTGCTACCTATCAGCTTTATCTTATACTAGCCGATACCCGCGACTACGCCCGCGTGGAAATACGTCACATTATACCATATATCCGTCCCCGCGTTTCAAGCCGTTAATGAGTAGGAATAAACTTTCAATTTCTCATATTAATTTTTCAAGGCGTCCCCGTAAACAACATTCCTGGCGACGGCAGTATTTCTTTCCCCCCTAGTTGTAGCCCACAACACAAGATCAAGAATATACACACAAATATACATGTGTATGTACTTACATGTGTAAATGATTTCCTGCCAAATAAGTAGGATTATGTATCGTAGAATATTTGTGTTCAAGTAAATGCGACTACAACAAAAAATATTTCCATCAAATACATACATACATGAATAGATACCGTGCTGAGTGAAGAAAAGCAGCACAAAGAAAAATGAAAAAAACTACCCTTGTACAACTGGGCAAAACAAAAACAACACACGATCACGAAGCGATATGTGCAGCTGACTACGGTTGCGAATTACTATAAATAGCCAAACTTTAACGCCCTGTATCTTGGCCCACAGTCATAATTTTGAAAAACGGTAAAACACTTGTTTAATTATTTCTGTTCTAGAATATACCCACCAAATTTCAATTCCAAAGTCCAAATTAAATTTTTTTGTTCATACAAACTTGAACACCCTGTAACACCCTATAAAAGCTGAGTTTCCAAAAATTCCTTCTTAGTGGGTGTCTACACCACAAAAGGAAACTACTGTCCAAATTCCACCAGCCGTTTGGGCTGTGCGCCTATCTCTGGGTCAGTCAGTCAGTCAGTCAGTCAGTCAGTCAGTCAGTCAGTCAGGACATAGAGTTTTATATATATAGATTCTAGAACAAATTAATATGAATAAAACGCATTTACCAGAAATTCATCTGGTTGAGGAACACCTAGCGGATAACATAAAAACTATGAAGAGATTTTTCATCAAGGACGAACACGTGGGCACCGATTGTGAGTTTGAAGACCCTAGCTTTCATTTCGAACTAAAACATACATATTTTGGTGAGGGTTTTGAAAACTTGACGAATGTACAGCCGTCGGACGTGGTTTCTATGCAGACAAATTGTAAAAATTATTGCATCGAATTTCTGAAGCAATTCAAGAAAAGACTTTTATTTTCAAATCAAAAACAACTCAAGTTTCTGAAATTTCTAGATCCCAAAAATATTCAGTCTGAAAAATTGCCAACTATAACGGCTATGTTAAAGGAATTTCCGTACTCCACTGCCTCCTTTGAAAATCTTAACACTCAGTGGAGACACTTTATGTCCTATAACCGTGATGAAATAAAAGAATTCAAAGGAGACTTGGTTCAGTTTTGGGTCAAAATGAATGAACGATTGAACGAGTTTAAAGATTTAGCTTCGTTTATGCTCAATTTAACAGTCCTCCCACACAATAGTGCAGCCGTAGAGAGATGTTTTTCAGAACTGAACAGTATCAGAACGATGTTAGGAAATAATTTAGATGTAAGCACCGTTCGCGACCTGATGTTTTGCAAGACGCTTATAAATGGTTCTAAGTTATATAAACCAGATTCAGATCTCGAGGCTTTTATTTGTCGAAAATAGTTTTTTTTTATTTTTTTGCTATTTAATTGCTTTTTACGTTTATAATTTGTTTTTGTTAAAGTTTTTTTCATCATCATCATCATCTTCCAATGGCCCGCTTATCCACTATGAGGGTCGCGGGTTTAGGGAGCTCAAGTGGACTCTCCACATTTGCCGATCTTCCGCCATTGACTCTAACTCATCAGGGGCAATCCCCATACGGGTAGAGGTGAGATTTCGGACTTGGTCCAGCCATCTCATCCTAGGCCTGCCCAGGGGACGCGTACCCGATGGCACGGATTCCATGGCACGTCTTGGAAACCGAGTTGGGGACATGCGTTTGACGTGCCCAAACCATCGAAGTATGGATCTCTCCGTTCGAAGAAGTAGCTGCTCGACATTGAGTGCCTCGCGTACTCTGGTGTTCCTAACCCGATCTCGTCGAGTCACCCCAGCAATACAACGAAGAAATCTCATTTCGGCAGCTTGTATCCGCGATCTTATTCTTTCGGTCATTACCCAAACCTCATGACCATAGGTGAGGGTCGGAACAAACACTGAATTAAAGACCGACAACTTAGCTTCGATGCCAAGTTCGGCCCTCCTGATAACAGATTGACCAAGCTGTCTCAAAATTGCTCCAGCCTGACCAATCCTACAGGATAACTCAGTATTGCTCCTACCATCACTCGTGAATAGGACCCCGAGATACTTAAACTTCTCCACCTGTTTCAATGGGACTCCACTAACATGCAGAGTGCATTGAACAGGTATTCTGGAAATTACCATTACCTCTGATTTGTTCACGTTTACCTTCATCCCAGTTTCAACACAGACGGCGACGAACCTATCTAGTGCGCGCTGAAGTTCGGTCTGGGTGGACGTAAGGATGACCAAGTCATCAGCAAAAAGCAGATGACTTATCCTTAAGTCTCCCAATTCGAAACGTTCCTCACCAAGGCTGCGCTGTAACATCCAATCCATATACACTATGAAAAGGAGAGGTGACAGAACGCACCCCTGGCGAAGTCCAACGCCCACAGTGAAAGGTGTCGACTTAACGCCGTTCACCCGAACACAGCTCTTACAGTTAGTGTACAGAGATTGAATGGCCCTCAGAAGAGAACCGTCAATCCCGTACTCCTGCAATACACTCCAGAGTTTACCTCGAGGGACCCGATCATATGCTTTCTCCAAATCCACAAAACAACTGTAGATAGGTTTGGCATACTCCCAGACCTTCTCAAGTACCATTCTGCGAGTGAACAGCTGGTCGGTTGTGCTTCTACCTGGACGAAAGCCGCACTGCTCATCGCCCAACCGGGACTCGACCACAGCTCTGGAACGCGTTTCCAACACCTTTGCAAAGACTTTTCCGGGAAGACTTAAAAGAGATATACCCCTATAATTGGAGCAATCCCTCTTATCCCCTTTTTTAAAAAGAGGAACAATCACCCCAGTTTGCCAATCACTAGGTGTTTCACCGCATTCCCAGGCCACTTTAATGACACGAGAGAGCCATTCCACTCCCTCTTTACCCAAAGCCTTGATCATTTCTGGTCGGATTTCATCCACACCAGCAGATTTGCCGACTTTTAGCGCTTTAATCGCCAAAGTCACCTCCTCTACAGTGGGACTATTCTCCACCCTACTCAAAACCATGGGTCTGCCATCCTCAGTGCCCTGTTCGGAATTGAGCAACTCCGAAAAGTGCTCGCTCCATCTACGCAAGATGTCCTTCTCATCGGAAAGAAGTACACCATCTTTGGATTTGACTCCTTCGATGATATTAAACTTCCTTCCTCTGAGACGGCGGATGGTCTGCCAGAACACCTTGTTTGCAGATCTGTGATCACAGTCCAATTTCTCACCGAACTCCTTCCAAGACTGCTCCTTAGCTGCTTTAACAGCCAGCTTGCAAGTTCTTCGCGCCTCCATGTACCGGTTTCGAGAAGCTGAATCCCCCAAGTGTATCCACACCTTGAAGGCTTCCTTCTTCTCTCTGATGGCTTCTTGAACTCCGGGTGTTTTAAACCACGCAGTTCTTTTCTCACCACCAGCCGCCACACCGAGCCGCTTCACTCCGCAAACACCTCCTGCAGAGGCAATGACTGCTGTTGAAAACAACCGCCATTCTTCCTCTACATTTGTCGGAACAGTTGGAATTTGTTCAAACCTTTCGGATACCTGTCGTGCAAACTCCTCCCGTATCTCATCGTTCTGTAAACTCTCCCACCGTATGCGTGTCACCAGCCTTGGTTTACGCTTTGGTAGGACAGGTACTTTATCGTTGAGATACAATTTGCACAACACGAGGTGATGATCAGTTGACAGTTCAGCCCCTCTCACAACGCGAACGTCACAAACCATCCTTTTAACACACGATGGTACCACAAAGAAGTCTATCAGCGATTTCTGCTGAAGACTCTGACGGTACCATGTGTATTTATGGATGTTTTTGTGCGGAAAGAAGGTGTTCATAATGGACATGCCATTTGCACAGCAAAAGTCCAACAACTTCTCTCCGTTCGCATTCTGATCCGGGTCACCGTTCCTCCCAATCACACTTCCCCATGTCATTACGTCCACACCCACGTGAGCATTGAAGTCCCCCATCAGGAGATAAGAATCCATATCTGCCACCTGTTCTAAGGCGGCATCTACTTCTTCCAAGAAAGCTGCATACTCCGACTCCAGATTCGGCGCATATACCTGCACCAGAGCCAGGGTTGACCTTTCAAGCTTAAGCTTTAAGATCGCAACTCTCCCTCCCAATGGTATCCACTCCAGTACTCTGCCTGCCAGCCTGGGACTCGTGAGTATCCCCACTCCCGCCTGAGCAGACATTGAAGGTGCTACTCCTGACATGAAGAGTTTCCACCCATCCAAAAGGTCCACAGTTCTAGAACCTCTTTGCTTTGTTGAGGAGATACCAACTATATCTAGTCGATATTTAGTAGCCTCCCCAATAAGCTCAAGGTCTTTTCCTGTGAGTGAAGAAATGTTCCATGTGCCTATCCTAAGTCGATGCCGTTGTCGGAATGCCGAAAGTCCACTTGACCCCCGTAATGGTTTGCGAGACCATTGCCGGGAAGCTCGTAGCCGTTTCGGGTTGAACCCGGCCGGCTGCCGAGTGGGACAAACCGACCACCAGACGCTCGCATGCTGCCACCCCCTAGGTCTGGCTCCGAAGGGCGCCCTGACTTTGCAGGCTTAGCAATATCCAAGGCTAGTTTCGTTCGGGGGTTTGTTTTTTTTACTTCTTTAATTATTATTATTTTTTGTTATTAATATTATAGTGAATGAAATAAATGCTCTATAGCGGGCCCCACTTGAAGATTTTCTATCGAAGATTTTTCGTCTTTTTTTGTCTTTTTGCTGGTAAGTTTTCCGTTCATAAAATACTTAATTTTTTCTTTGATACATAGGATGCTTTTCCTTTTTGGCATTTAAAAAAAAACAACTAAACGCAGGAGCATCAGCTCGGGAAACCAACAAAGTGAGACATTGGTTTAGTTACTTACTTAAGGTGGCGCTACAGTTCAGGGAGGACCTGGGCCTCACCCAATAAGCGTCTCCAGACAGCTCGATTTTTAGAAAGCTGTCTCCAGTTTCGCACGAGAAGTTGTCAAGGTCTCCTCACACTCGCGTGCGCCACCTGAAGCCCGGTCTTCCTTTACAGCGGCGTTCCTTGGGTGAGAATTTGAAGATTTTCCGGGCCGAGGTATTGGTGTCCATCCCCTCTACATGACCCAGCTTCCTCTGTCGTTGGAGCTTCACTCTTCTGGCTAAGCCCATGTTGTTGTACAGCCCGTACAGTTCATCGTTGTATCTCCTCCTCCTTTCACCGGCCATGCAGACGGGACCGAATATTACTCGAAGAATTTTTCGCTCGAAACAGCCAAGAGCAACCTTATCCGCTTTTGACATAAACCATGCCTCAGCGCCGTAAAGCAGGACTGGGACGATTAAGGCCTCATAAAGGGTCACTTTAGTCGTTCGAAAGAGGGTTTTGCTACTCAATTGTCTTCTTAGCCCAAAGAAACAGCGATTGGCAACAGTTATTCTTTGTTTAATCTCAGGTGGATAAAGTCCTTAACTACCTTAAAGTTATGTCTTTCTATTGTGACGTTTTGTCCGAAACGTCGTTGTTGAGTGTCCTTTCTTATTGACATCTTGTTCTTGGTTGTACCCATCTTCACCGCTTCCATCTCAATACTATCGAACGCGCCAGTGACATCGCGATTCCGATTACGTCAATATCGTCTGCGTTTGCGAGTATTTAGACGGACTTTTTGCCTCTGGTGTTGGCACTTGAGTTTTGCACAACTCTTTCAAGAACGATGTTGAAGAAGTCGTATGACAACGCGTCGCCTTGTCCTTTTTGACATCAAAGGCTTCGGTGAGGTCTTGACCGACCATTCTCCATCCTCATCCTGCACAAACAGACGAGTTTGGCAGGGATGCCATAACTAGACATGGCTCTCTATAGCTCGTCTGCATAGATTTTGTCATACGCGGCCTTAAAATCGATGAAAAGGTTGTGCGTATCGATTTATAGCTCCTGAGTTTTCTCCAAGATCTGTTGCAGTGTGAATATTTGGTTGATGGGGGAATTTCCTAGTCTGAAGCCGCACTGACATGGAGTGATCAGGTTGTTAACAAACGGCTTCACACAACACGGCAGGTAAGATCTTGTAAGCGATGTTAAAAGACTGTTGCATCTGAAGTTGGCGCAGTTCAGAGGGTCCTCCTTTCTTGACGATCAAGCACACAAACAAACAACAGAGGGATTGGTTGACCAAATGAAATATGTGAAAGACCGATGATCATCCATGGATGATGCTGAATCGTAAGAAAAAGTTGGAAACGACTTATCGACGACTGTACGATTTCTTGCGGCGAAATTTGGAGTATTTGTGGGACTTCCAACAAGAGGCGCCATTTTAAATTTCACGCCATTGTTGAACTGTCAACAAGCAACTATCATTGCGATGCCTTTTGATAATTCTTTTTAGGTTTCTAGGAGTGTTGGTTAAAAAAAATTTCTGACTTTGTCAGTTAAATTTTCTGAATTCAAATTATACCCGCAAACCATTCTCAAAGTGAATAGCGAGTTGAACGTCAACCCACATGAGGTTGGGTTATAGGGCATCATTAAGCGGTTGTCCAGTTCTAAACTGTGATTTTCAACGATGAAGCCGATGTTGGCGGTTGGTCACTACATCGCTGAATGGTCTTTGGCACATCCTCTCTCACCCCACTGAAATTCATTTAAAATTTCATGATACCCTTACGGGCCCGCGAAATTTTCAATTTAAACATTTGCGTGATTTATTGCAAATTCTAGACTTAAGTATTGGCTCTGAAAACAATTGAACAAAAAATAAACATGTGGACCAAAGCCAAATGCAAACCCTTAGCTGGCTAAACTCGTCGCCTTAAAATTACTTTTAGGCACCAGCGCGTGCGTCGATTACCGCAAGTTTCTACTTAAAGAGACTTCTGTGTAGGTTATTCCTAGAACTATGCTTTGCTACATACAATTGCTAACTTGCACTATGCATGGGACTGTATGGATGTATGGACACTTTGCACTTACCATACTTTGACAGGTTTGTTGCTTTTTTGACCACTAGACTGAACTGAGAGGAAAATCGCGTGGTGAGTTCTTACATTGGCGATTTGAAGAACCACCCCCCGATTCGTCCAACCAGCATCCGATGTCTTGGGCCGCTCAGATAGTAGATAAGTCGGGCTTTATTAGTATGGATTCGACTTACGCTGAATAGAGAACTCTTTCCGAGCTCTGACTACCGAATCTCGACAGCACTAACGACGACCAAAAGTCAAACAAATTGGAATAGCTATGTCAATTGTTGAAAAAATGTTCCTCCTTTATCCTTTATCTTCTTATTCTTGTTATCCTTTATTTTGTTATTTTCCTTTGCTGCATAGGTGACTGCAGTAAGGTTTAGTTGTCTTTTGTGGTTGATAGTGTTGTTGCTTCTGTTGTGGTTGTTTTTCTAGCAGCTGGTGTTGTTGTTGTGCGGCAGCTTCAGACTGCTGCTCCTACTATTCAACCTGCAGCTGTTATTGCGCCTGCTTTTGTTGTTTTTGCATTGTTGTTGCTCCTGCGGCAGCTCTAGCTGTTCCTTCTGCTCTTGTTAGAAGCGTTGAAGCTCGGCCTGCCGCTCCTTCTCTCTCCTGACCAATTGTTCGGCTCCGATGGCCATAATCATTCGTTGCATCTGCTTGATGCTGCTGCTAACGAGCTCCAACTTTCTGAAGTGCTCAGTGTAAACCGTTGTAGAATTATCTAGAATGCATTGTTTCATCTTTCATGGGCAACTTCTTAACTTTGCATTTTCAAAAATGGACTTTTGTGCGGCGATGAAGGTAAGGTTAGGTTAGGTTTAAGTGGCTGCCAGCCAAAGCCAACACACTTAGACCCATGAGGGGTCCGTTGTGATACCACCAGGATCTCGAAAAGATCTCCTGCCTACTCATTGAAACCAATAGGAGCTTCTTATGAAGCGTAGAAGGCTACTGACATCAATGTTAATTAGGTCGCCTAAGTTTGTAAAGAAGAAAGCTCCTAAGTGGAGTTTCCTTTTGCGGGAGAGAGCTGGACATTTGCAAAGAAGATGGAGAATCGTCTCCTCCTCCTCCTCGTCCATACAGCTTCTACAGAAGTCATTTGCGTAAAGGCCAAGCCTAGTAGCATGCTTGCCTATTAGACAGTGTCCAGTAATGACACCTATTATAGTGCTAATATGCAATCTATTAAGAGAAATCAAATACTTAGAGCGTTTCAGATCCAGCTTGGGCCAAATCTGCTTTGTCGCTAGACATGTTAGACCACTTGTTCACCTAAGATTTGTTCTTTCGATAGCATCTAGCTTTAATTTGAGTTTGCACGTAGCGATCGGTATACCTAAGCTGCCCTTATCAGGCCCAATAGGTAATGTTGTTCCATATCTGGCGAGTTCATCAGCCTTGCAGTTCCCTGGAATGTCACTGTGCCCTGGCACCCAACAAAGGTGGATATTGAACTGCTTTGCCATCTCTATAAGAGACGATCGGCAATCTAGGGCTGTTATTGAATTTAGAGCGACTGATTCCAAGGACTTCAGTGCCGCTTCGCTGTCCGAAAAGATGCGGATATCCGTGGCTGATATCACGTTTTTCTTCAGCCAAGATAAGACCTCTCTGATCGCCATGATTTCCGCCTGGAACACGCTACAATGATTCGGGAGACGGAACGCTAGGCTGAGGTTCAGCCTGTCGAAAAAAACACCACCCCCCACCCCATTGCTAGTTTTTGAACCGTCGGTGTAAAAATGAATCGACTTATCTTCTGAGAATCCATCGCCCCAGAATGACCTGGAAGGGATGGTTACCTTGAAGCTCTTGTCAAACCTTAGCCTGGGAGTGGTGTAATCTATGTTTTCGGGAGAAATTTTGAGATTTTTCAAAATGGAATGGCCATAGTCTTTATTAGACCACTGTGAGGTTGCTTTAGGCGGATGGCTGCACTAGCTGCCATTTGTCTGCCGAAAATGTCTAGGGGTGATAAGTGAAACAGAATGTCCAGTGCTGCAGAGGGGGTGATGCACAAGCAAGCTGTTCGTTGGACTTTGCTTAGGTTATCACGGTTTGTGGCTATATCCAGGGCGGTCCACCAAACCATCACCCCGTACGTAAGTATCGGTCTTATTACCGAAATATAGAGCCAGTGTGTTATGCGGGGTTGCAGACCCCATTTATTTCCGATGGCTTTCTTGCAAGAGAAAAGGGCTACTGTAGCTTTCTTTATTCTCTCTTGAATGTTTGGTTTCCAGCTTAATTTTCTGTCCAAAATAAGACCCAACTATTTTGCTTCGTTGGAAAAATTTAAGCTTGTGCCACCAATGGTAGGAGGGTCGATATATGGGATCTTATACTTCCTAGTGAAGAGTACCAGTTCACTTTTGTGGGGGTTCACACCCAATCCACACCGAGCTGCCCATTTGGTTAGCTTGTTTAGGGTGTCAAGGTGCTTTCCCGAGACGGCTACAGCAACGTCTTCAGCATAGGCGATCACTTCGCAGCCCCCCGCTTCCAGGATTATCAGTAGTTCATTTACCACCAAATTCCAAAGAAGAGGGGACAGGACCCCACCCTGTGGAGTGCCTCTGCTGATAGATCTTCTGGCAGATGAGCCACCCAGCTTTGAGTTAATAATTCGACTGGTGAGTAGAATGTTAATTAACTCGCAAAGTGTACTATCTACCGACAAGCCTGACAGTGCATTTATGATCGCTGATGTGCTGACGTTGTTAAAAGCGCCCTCTATATCCAGAAATGCTACCATTGTGTACTCCTTATGATGCAGGGAGTATTCGATTTTACGCACTAACGTGTGTAAAGCCGTTTCCACTGATTTGTGGCGATGAAACAAAAACTAAAAGATACTCAACAACATTCTGTTATAATTTTTGACTCTATTAAAAAAAAAATAATAATAATAATTACAATGAGGACAATCAATTGGATGCATTACACAGAACGCAGTGCCTATCTGACACTATCTATCACAATTTTCCTTATTACCAGCCTTGCTACGCACCTCTTTGTATGTACATTATGCCCAACGAGTGAAGCATGTTTCCCCACCTTCGCATTTCGTCATAGTTATTTTTAAATTTATCGGCTACATTCCGTACGGAACGAGGGATGCTGACCAGTAGACAGCGCATTAACCACCAGCAATTGTTAGTCTCTTCCTTGATGATGACGGAGTACAGCACCACACAGCGTGACTTATGAAAAATTCTTACTTAATGGAAATACACGTATTTTTGCCTTATGTCCAACAATAGCCCCTTTACCTTATCCATATTGAAAAGCTACGCATTTCTAACCAATAGCCGATTGATTAAATTAAAAAGATCAATATATTCAATATGCAATCTTCCCTAAACAAATATACAATTGCGAGAAGAGAACAATATTTGCATTGTTTAGTGATTTACCCCCATAAGCCGCTACTGAAACTGAGAATGAAGCGATGAAGAAAGCATCAAGAAGCTAAAAGATTAACTGATCTCTGAGGCTACTAGCGCTTCATCTATCATACAGTGATCGCTTCGCATCAGGACTAAAAGCGTGGATAACTATCTCAGCAAAATAAAAATAAAGTTTCGCGGAGTTTGCATCGTATGAGATGAAAATTCTTTTCTTCGCGGAAAAAGATTATAAAATACTTGGGACAAGCTCGCAGTTGGTATGAATCCCCGAAGTTATTTTTTCACTGATAAAGTTAGAATGGCTTGCACTTGTATCTAGTGGATTGAACTGAACTGGCCAACGTACAAAACAGCAACCTAGCTCACAATTCAGTGCCGACTTGCACTTTCTGAGTCATACCCTCGTCGTTTGTTTTTTCCGAATCGCCAACTGCAGCCCCAGTTCGCGCCGACTTGCACTTTCTGAGTCATACCCTGTTTTTTTTTTTTCCGAATCGCAAACTGTATCGAGCTCATACCAACTGCCCAACTGCCCAACTGCTCAACTGCCCACAGAACTGTCGAATCGTCAACTGCAGCCCCAGCTCGCGCCGACTTGCACTTTCTGAGTCATACCTCCGTCGTTTTTTTTTTTCCGAATCGCCAACTGCAGCCCCAGCTCGCGCCGACTTGCACTTCCAGAGACATACCACCGTCGTTTTTTTTCCGAATCGCCAACTGCAGTCCCAGCTCGCGCCGACTTGCGCTTCCTGAGACATCCCACCGTCGTTTTTTTTCCGAATCGCCAACTGCAGCCCCAACTCGCACGGACTTGCAGTTGGTGTCTCTTTACTGAATTGCAAGCTTCATTGCTTGGCAGTTGCGTTTTGTACGTTGGCCTAACAACACTAGCTGCAGCCTTACTCGGTTCGGTTCAGTCCATTAGATACAAATGCGAATAATTCTAACTTTTTCAGTGGATTGACATCGGTAATTCATACACACTGCGAGCTTGTCGCAAGTACGTATTTTTGTTGGGGGTATAATCTTTTTTGCCGAACAAAAAACATTTTCATCGTTGATGCGAAATAGGTTTATTTATTTTGTAGCTTGCAAGTTTGAAGTACAGGGTTTTGCAATAAGAGCGCTACAAAAGTTTTTTTAAATAAAACAAAAACGGTTTTGGATATCAATGAAATTCTTTATTCCTGTGAAAGTACGATCGATGCTATTATGTATGGAACTCGATTTATTGGCTCGTATATCTTTCCATCATGAAATGGCAAACCTTACTGAAGAGAAATGTCAAAAAACCGCAAGAAAAATATGGCGTCGTTTGCTGTCCCTGTCGCTCTACTTTTGTAGCGTCCCTATTGCAAAACCCTTTACTTAGCTTTTCAATGTGGTTAGGGTAAAGGGGCTATTGTTCGACATAAGGCAACAATATGTGTATTTCCATTAAGTACAATTTTTTCATAAGAAAATATGTAAGGTAACACATCAACTCAATAAGAATACTGTAGCCTCCGTCGTGAAACTATGCGGAACATGAAAAATGCAAGTGGGAGAGGCCGTAAAAGAAAAACTGCTGCTAGAATCAATGCGACAATTTGAAAGAAAGTCAGAAAGGATCGCTGTGTACCAGCTTGTAAAACTGCTGCAGACATAAAGAATGAATTGAAAGCAAACTGTTAAAATTGTAGTAAATGGTGAAAACCGTTGAAGCCAATTCCGAAAGAGAAGAATTGTGGTGTCTTTTATCTAGAACCTATTTGCAAGGACTGAAAAATATCCGGATAACCTGTCATTATATGGGGCAAATTTAAAGAAAACCTTGACAATTATTCAACGAGAAATAGAAGAACAAAAACAGTGGAACTTAGTATTATGCTACTGTGTCACCGTGGCTCAGTAGGTGATGCATTGGATTGGTATGCGAGCTACGAAGGTTCGAGATTCATCAATATTCACCGACAAATTTTCTCGTCACAACCTCTTGTTGAGGAATGACAACACTCCAAGAATAAATGTGTAAATTTGTCATGAAGAAGCCATTCGTGCGAAAGGTGATACGGTGAATAAGATAGGAACAAGGATCCTAACTAAATAGTTGCCGATGGACCTATCCTCTTATCTTAACTAGGGCAAGGCGCTCGAATGGAAAACTAGACTTCTATAAAACACAGGTTTAAACGGGACATGCTTAGTAGCTTTATTAGTTTAAGCATTACGAATTCCTAGGCTGCGCAGAAACAGTGGAAGACGAACATCTTTTTTTTTATAATCCACTCGCGCTTCAAGGGGTCCAGTGCGCGAGCGAGGTGCAGTGGTTCGAAACTCAGATAGTATCAGGTTTCAATTGCGTTTGAGGGTGGTGTCCAGGCTACCTGGAGACGTTTGCGGTGTTTGTCATTGCTATAATGCACGGGAATTTTTTCGAATCTCCTTATGTCATTATCATGGTCAGCTCAATCAACTCTTCAGGCCAGTGTTACGCCTTCGCAGTAGAGTTGACATCAGATTTTCGTAGTTGTTCAATTTTTATTTATTTTTAAGAAAGAAAGGCGTTGGACCCTGACATTCAGCACGATAAGCGATGATGCTAATCACTGTACCATGGTCACCCCTTCTTCCAATGCCCATAGTTCACTCAATGGAAGAAACTGATAAGACAACTGGAAGAAACATCGACATCAGAAAATCTAGTTTTTTTTTTTTTTTTTTTTTTACGAGGTTAGGTGAAAATCTTTCATGAGACACCATGAGGATCTACCGCACGTGCCCATGGTAGTGTGAGATTCTTACTCACTAAAAACACCTCCCCTTTTCGTGTTGACTACGACTAAGTACAAAAAAGCCTTATCAAGTAGTTTAACTTTCGACAATAAAAATTCGCGTTGTGTAGGTAGCTTTCCAATAAAAGCACCTACTAATACCGTCATTATAAGCGGCTATTCCTTATTGCACTAAATCGAACGGTTTCGTTCTTTGTAGTCGGCGCACAAGGTTTGTCACGTCCAGAATTTGGAGTACGGCGTTATTACAATGTCCATGAAGGCGAATACGGAGTTTGCGTGCAAAATTTGTTATTTCATCTTCGACGGTAGCTAGACCGAGGTCTCTATGGATATCGTCGTTTCTAATGTACCACGGCGCATTAACGATTGTTCTGAGCACCTTATTTTGAAAGGTTTGTAAAATATTTCTATTGCTGGTTTTGGTACAACCCCAAAGTTGTATACCATACGTCCATACAGGTTTTAAGACTTGCTTATATAAGAGCAATTTGTTATACATGCTTAATTTGGAATATCTTCCAAGCAGCCAATACATTTCTATAAATCTAATTTCGAGCTCTTCGCGTTTCTTTTTAACGTGCGGCTTCCATTTGAGTTTCGCATCTAGTGTCATTCCTAGATATTTTGCTTCGTTTGCATACGGTATTTGTACCGAGTTAATGAAAACGGGTAAGTTGTTTATTTTCTTGTTAGTAAAATTAACATGCGTAGATTTGGTTTCGTTGAGAACAATGCGCCAAACCTTTGTCCACTCGCAAATTGTATCCAAAGCTCGTTGAAGCTTCACAGTTGCTGACTCGACTGAATTTTCTGTTGCCAAAATAGCCGTATCGTCCGCGAATGTAGCAACAACGGTGCCTTCTTCTTGCGGTATATCTCGAGTATAGAGTAAGAACAAGACTGGACCAAGAATACTTCCTTGTAGAACACCGGCAGCGATTTCGTTGAATTCCGAGTATTTGGCTCCGTGCTTGACACGGAAAAGTCTGTTCTCCAAGTACGACTCTAAGATCTTGTACAGCTCTTCCGGAAGTACCTGTCTTAGTTTATAATTCAAGCCTTCGTGCCACACCTTGTCAAAGGCTTGGGAAACGTCAAGAAAAGCACTAGAACATATCTTTTTCTCTTCCATGGCCTTCTCAATTTCGTTGGTTATTCTATAAACCTGGTCAATTGTGGAAGGCTTGATTCTTAACCCGAATTAGTGATCAGGAATCAAACGTCTTTCTTCAATTACCGGTTTTAACCGTTTTAATAAGAGTTTTTCAAAAACTTTTGATATTATCGGTAGGAGCGATATCGGTCTGTACGACTTTTTGTCGTTTGGCGGTTTTCCTGGTTTTGAAACCATTATAACTTCGGCGACTTTCCATTGCCTTGGAACGTTTAAAAGTCTTATTGAAGCATTTATAAGGTAAACAAGTTTTATTAAAGCTTTCTTTGGCAATTCCTTCAGGACCTGTCCGGTTATTAGGTCATATCCAGGAGCCTTGTTATTCTTTAGATTTTTTATTACCTCACAAAGTTCGGCTAGTGACACGCTTCTTATTTTAAAGTTGTCTGGAGTTATAATAGTAAATCTAGTGACAAACACGATAGTATCGGAGTTAAAATGGACTGCAGTGTGCATACTGTGCACGTTGTACCCTACGATGTTTTACTCTTCATCAACCCCAGCTGTCATTTGATGGATGTCCATGCCAGGTGGTGAAATGTTTGAGTTGAAGTGTAAGAACCCATCGAACATCTCCATTCCTTACTTCGCTTGAGTTGCTCGTTATCCAGTGGACGCTTCACTGTTCTCTTTTCGGTTGCCAAGTTCATGGAACCCATTGTTAAGCTCTTCGTGGTCATTCCCTTCCTTTGTCCCCATCATCATGATGATATCTCCGTTTAGTATTCTTTTGAAGATGCCGCCTAGCTGGTCGAAGAAGGTCTCCTTCTCGTCATCAAACAAGCGCTCCGTTGCTTTGTAATGTTTGATGGTGACATGTCATTGTCTCGTCCAGAGTCTGGTCGTCAAAATCTTGTATCCATGCGGCTGCAAGGAAATTGGTCTTTCGCTCGGTGAGCTAGGAAGCATGCTCACATCACAAAGTGCAAGTATAATAGGCAAACGTGTACTCGATGCTTATCTAGGAGCGTTAGCTTGTTGTTTCAGTTAATGCCAGCCATCGTTATCTGTTCTAGAATTGCTAGACTGTCATAATGTCCCTACCAGAGACCACCAGGAGGAGGTAAAGCAAGCCGTTGGCTACGAACTTAGCTGTTTCACTACTGGTCCATTCCATGGTAAAGGGCGATCTGTCGTTACCATCTTAAAAAAAGAAACATGCACACGTTGCAGCACTCCATCCAATGGGTCACAACAAATCATGTTTTCGACTTCATAGTCAAAGTCGACTGACTTCTCCTAAATATTTATTCCAGG
Organism: Matsumyia berberina; assembly: GCA_917880715.2. Taxonomy (NCBI): domain Eukaryota; kingdom Metazoa; phylum Arthropoda; class Insecta; order Diptera; family Syrphidae; genus Matsumyia; species Matsumyia berberina. The sequence continues at coordinate 128,894,904 of OU862871.1, read as the reverse complement.
GACACAAATGTGTCCCGGGCTTCTTGTTTGACATTTTAAATTATATTCACCGTCAAATTAGAATTATTACTCCACCACCTCGGCTGGTTTTCAGATCTTAGGGACGTCGTTTCTCCCATCTGTCTCGGGTGCATACCAAAAGACATTCACTTAGTACCATCTCCTTGTTCATGCATATACCATCTCCTTGTTCATGCATATTCATTTCAATCTCCTTCAAGAAACTGACAAAATCCCACCCAACTTTGTTGGTCCTTAAAGCAAAAACTTCTACGATTCCTTTTCCCAGCTCTCCGGCAACTTCCACTTGCACTACACACCAACCACCCCATCGATTATGCAGGATTTAGCTCGAGCACCACTCCATGAGTGGGGCAATTCAGGAAGTCGCTGCGATAGAGTTACCCCCAAACTGGGGACATTTGCTCCCGGGCACGTATGCAGATGGTAACTGGACACCGGCTGGGGTTTTGATCATTTTGTTTGTTTTTTTTTTTTTGTTGGGTCATCCTTGTAGTTTGAAACATTGAATCCATTCGTTGGAGTGGACGTGATGGATTATAAATAATTGAATTGGCCAGCACGCTGGGGATGATGTCCGTCTGTCAGTTATGTGACCTATTAGACGATAGGGAAAACATTTTGTCTCTCCTCTTGGAGTGAGACAATCCGAACAAAGGGTTCGAGATTGACACAAAAAGGAAAAAAACACTTTGTCAAACCGAAACTTCCAAATGACAACCCTTCCATCGCCGGGACATAGTTTTATTGCGCCATAAAATCACAAGTAATCATAAAAAGCACACAAAAGGTGCACAACGATGCCAAATTCAAAGCGCGCCATCTTTGCAAACAAAGAAATTCACTTTTATGATACACACCCCACCAGCCCGTTGCTGATCTTAGGGCTAGGAAACAGCTTTCATTTGTTAACCACGAAAGTCGGCTTGACAAAAGGCTTCATCATCATGTCCTGACAACGACCCATTGAACAGACCCAGCAAGCAGAGCCAGGCGATTTCCTGGGGCCATAATAAAAGTGATTTGCTCCTGTGTAGCACAACGCTAGTTCCCGACAAGGTGGTGTACTGCGTTTCTTTTTCAATAACCGAAAACACCCAAACGATGTCGAGATTAAATTCCAAAGGCTTTGTGTCCCGCACTCGGATGGAGGAGTGAGTTAAGGATGAAAATGTTTTACAGAGTGTTTTCTTGTTCCGACTGGGGTCATCGTTGAAGTAGAAACATTGAAAACGCGTTACTATTGATGGAGGTTGCTTAAGCGCAGGTGAATATTAATCAAAGGCGCTTGTGCAGGCACGCAAACATGGAGGGGAAAGTTTTCGCTTCTCTAATACCTGTCATGGAGAGGAATTTTAAAAGTTTTTCAACTTTAAAGGAGAAAAAAAGAAGAGGGCGATAGTGGTGCGGGATAAGTTTTGATAAGGTGTTTCAGATAGAACGATGCTTTAGAACGTGGTGCTCCGACATCGGTTGAAAGATGGATTTTTTAAAGAAATATTTCGCTTAAATACCCAAGACTAGATTGGGTTAGGGTGGGTGTCTGTACCTGGATGCAGGCACAGGTCGAATAAATGATGTCCATTCGGATGCAATAGAATCTTTCACTACTCAGAGGAGTATTGGAACCAAATAGAGCTTCTTGCGTGACCTGGACAGTCAGTGAAAGTCCCGCTCTAACGGAAGCGGTGGCAGAACTAATAGTTTCATGCAGAAGGACAGGAAAAGCTTCTCCATCCTTGAACCTACACACTGCGCTATCATATGAAAAACTCAGACTAAGTGAGGACGACCTTTGTAGCGCTTGGGGAGACGAGAAAGTTAATGAGGACACAACCCACTTCCTCTCCCACTGTTCAGGTCTCTGCTACCTTAGACATAATTCCTTTGGAAGGCACTTTTTCCAGGATACCGAGGAACTAAGCGACGTACCTATCAGGGATATCTGGAGGTTCATTAAGGCTTCAAGATGGTTGGGAGAGTGCTATAAACAAGGCTCCTTGAGCAAGGGGTACCTTCCTCCCAAAAATGGGCATCACAATGGGTCTGTACTGACCTGAGTGTGGCGCAGAGGGCTCTCTCTCTCCTCATATCCGGATGCTCCTCGATGCAGAGAGCAAAACAACAAACAAAATTCAAGGTTCCTTCGACTTGAGAAAGAATTCTTGTGGCATAAATTGGACATTCTAGGGGTAAGCGAATCAAGTTTGTTAGATGCGCAAGAGTTGTCGGTCCCAACGCGTAACACTGTGCCACTTTACTGTGCTAAACCAAACGGAAATCGACGCGAATCTGGAGTAAGACTGGTTCTTTCGCCAAGAGCACACCATTTCCTGACAGCTGCATTAATACAGGATTTTGATGGCCAGGTGCCACACTTAAGGGCGACGTGGCACCATCATAGCGCGTTTCGTCCTAAAAGAACTCACGTCTGATAATGGAGACGGTTTCAGGGTATTAAGGGGCTTAAACGTGTAAGGAATGCAGTGACAACGAAGTTCTTAACCCAGAGAACTATGAACTTGACAATCACTTGTGGATTTCTGTCAATCTGGCCCCAATTCAGGTTTGTGTCAACTGATAGAAAAGTAATCTGCAATCAAAGCGACCATTTCTTCATCACTCACTGTAAGAAGCAGTCTGTCCGAGACAGATGAAATGCCCATGTAGAACAGGGGCCTTATGACGACTAGAGTGCAAATGCGAACTGTTGCTAGGGCAGCCAGATAAACTCACTTACTTAAGGTGGCGCTACAGTCCGGGATGGACCTGGATTTCAACCACCAAGTGTCTCCAGCCAGCTCGATCTTTACCCAACTGCTTCCAGTTTTTCACACTAAGTTGGTTGAGGTCCCCTTCCACTTGCGTGCGCCACCTGAGTCGCGGTCTTTCTCTACTGCGCCGTCCCTCGGGTGTGGATTCGAAGATTTTCCGGGCCGGAGCATTGGTGACCACCCGCTTTACATGACCCAGCCACCTCAGTTGCTGGACCTTCACGCTTCTGGCTAAGTCGATGCCGCTGTACAGCCCGTTAAGTTCGTCGTTGTATCTCCTCCTCCATTCACCGTCGATGCAGATGGGACCGAAAATCACCCGAAGAATTTTTCTCGAAACAGCCAAGAGCACCCTCATCCACTTTTGACAGAATCTATGCCTCTGCGCCGTAGAGTAGGACTGGAACGATTAAGGTCTTATACAGGGTCACCTTAGTCCTTCGAGAGAGGGCTTTGCTACTCAATTGCCTTCTCAGCCCAAAGAAACAGCGATTGGCAAGAGTTATTCTTCATTTAATTTCAACGCTGGTGTTGTTGTCTGAATTCATAGCGGAGCCTAGGTAGGCAAAGTCCTTAAGTACCTCAAGGTTATAACTGTCTATTGTGACCTTCTGTCCGAGACGTCGGTGTTAGGTGTCCTTGCTTGTTGACAGCATATACTTCGTCTTGCCCTCATTGACAGCTAAACCCATCTTTGCCGCTTCCGTCTCAATACTCACGACGGCGCCAGTGACATCACGCTGTTTTTGAAAGATTGTGCCTCTGGTATTGGCGCATGAGTTTTGGATTCTTCTTTCAAGAACGATGTTGAAGAAGTCACATGACAGCGAGTCGCCTTCTCTAAAACCTTTCTTGACATCAAAGGTCTCGGTGAAGGCTTGACCGACCTTAGTGGATCAGCGTGGATTCTCTATCGTCATCCTGCACAAACGGACAAGTTTAGCAGGGATGCCAAAACTAGACATAGCTCTGTATACCTCTTCTCTTTAGATGCTGTTATACACCGGCCTTGAAGTCGATGAAAAGTTGGTGCGTATCGATTTAAAGTTCCTGGGTTCTCTCTAAAAACCACCGCCGTGTGAGTATTTGGTCGATGGCGGACTTTCTTGGCCTGAAACCACACTGATATGGACCGATCAGGTTCTTGGCGAACGTTTTCAGCCATTCACACAATACGCCAGATAAGATCTTGTAAGCGATGTTAAGAAGACTGATGCCTCTGTAGTTGGCGCAGTTCAGAGGGTATCCTTTCTTGAGTATCGGGCTGATTTGGCTATCTATGGCTATCGTCACTTTGTCCAGGCCGGGTGGACGAAATTGTTGGTTATCATCGTCCAGGTTGAACGATTCACTCTGCCTGACAGCGGAATGTGCCCCTTTTCGTCTAAGTATACCTTATCGGGGATCGCTAAACCAAAGGTACTGTGGAACATTTTAATCGATTTCTGAGGTGATCTCAGACCTGACTTCACTCGCTGATGCACTGCAATACGAATACGCCTACTACACTCTGTACTATGTGCTACACTTTTGGGATCAGAATTTTAGAAGAGACCAAGGTATGTGTAACGGCCTCCAAACGTTGCAAGACGCATTCTTCGTCTACTGACAAATCCCGTCCTGGAGGTGAAGTGATAAAAAAAAAAATCATCAGTCTGTGTATAAATTCGAAAAACATTTGCCTTCCCTACATTTCTCTCAGTTTTTTCTCCAACCAACTCCGAGCAAGTTCCGTAAGACGTACTTAGAGTGCAAGGACATTAACATGAAACCAAGCATTGCACATCCACGTGCCTAATAAGAACGCTGTGCAATAAAACATTTTGCGGCTAAAAGCACGTCAGTAGTGGGATCCCCTTCATACCACATTGTCTCCAAAGTATCTAATAATGTCAACCAGATGAATGCGTTTGAAAATCTCTCCCTAGGGTTGCACACTTGCAATCTTCTTTCACGAAAACAAAAGCCAGGATTTGCCAACTTCAACCGGCGCACACACACACACATACACATTTGTACACCTTCGTACGTAAATCTCCTGTAAAATAAGGTTCTGCACTAAAGAAAACTTTATAATGCGTTCCCAAGGGTATTTCTGTGGCACTCACCCCACCTGAACGCTCGTCAGAAGTTTTACATTCTGTTCAAGGATATGAATGCTTTTCTACTCCGCTCCCCCGCACCCTTTAGCTCTGAGTCGAGTGGTTTCTTTTTCTCCCGAAATTAGTTGCAAGTTGCAACATAATCCTCTGAGCGACAAAAGGAAACAACCAGTCGAATGGATTTTATTACATTTTTTGGAAATAAGGAAAGGAACCACCGCGTTCCACAGGTCTCCTTGTCAGCCATCGTTGTGTGTGTGCTGGAGCAATAATTAGTTCCCGTTGATGAGACTTTTTTTTGTTCCGGATGAATGAAAAAAGTGGGTGATGCCTTGTGCAATCTCCTCTGAATTCCTTCCCTGATGTGTCCTTCCATCGAATTCAGTGAAAAAAGGCCGAGTGTCTCAAGGTAAATGCAAGTGACTCTGACTCTTGTGTCTTGTGCTTCAAATTTTGTCTGGGAATTTCTTACAGAAAAAGCACTCCACGAAATAACTGCTGTTACAAGGATCTTCGTATTCTATTTACTGGAAATTGCTGCTAAAATTAGAATGTTCTCCCTCCTTATATGTAGTTGCCATCGTGATTGGGCGTGCGTTGTGGGTGTGCCAACGTTAATGACTTTCATGGCAGAGAAGCTCCTTTGACGGTGAATTCGTCCTTTATGCGTGACAGGTTTATGACATTGTGTACGGTATATGACACAACACCCGACTTTTCTTGGCATTTTGTCAGCGATATGTTATTTTCATGCAAAAGGGAGTTGGCTTTTAGTAAATGGAAACGGGATACTCTGTTGCGTGGGTTTTCGAATACAGCCGCTTGGGAGGGATGAACTTCTAGAATCAAGGCCGTAGATGACGTTGTTTAAGAGGAAAAATCAATTTACGGATTCGAGGAGTTAAAGCTAACTTGACTATGGTGACTAAGAATCTTGTTGTACGAGCTCCTGATTCAAGACAGGGGCACGCTACTTCCAGCTCTCCAGACCAAATGTTTAGCCGGTGATGGATGATGACCTTGTATTGCACAGTGTTGCATGCCCGACATATCCAGGAGAATCTTAAGAAAGAAAAGAAGGTGCCAGCTTAAAGAATATGGTTGTCGATACGAGCATTTGGATGGCTGCCTGGCTATTGAGGAAAATTGGAACGTTTCGCTTTGGGTTGGGTCCCCGTTAAGAGTACGATACGCCTAATGGATGCCGCGTATTTCGGCTTGAACACTTGACTATCTTCATGGACATTGAATAGATTCCCGAATCTACATTCCATCTTTGATCAGTCCACAGAAATTGATATTTCAACCACATCGTTGTTACTCTACTCTTTAGATGGAGTTCGCACAGCGAAGTACTTGCTGAACGCACTTCGGGGTTGAGATAGTCTGTGGGGGACATTACCGTCTTCCGAGGTGGTGAGGCCAGAAACCCACAATGACCTGAGACGTGGGCTCCACTACAAACGTGGCGAAAAACTGTGGACGAATATATGGCAATTGCCTCTTACCAGTGAAGCCCCTATGAGAAGCAAGAACAAGCAGAATCTGTATTATCAAAACAGCAAATCACATAGCATCCCCCGAGGATGTCCTTACCGACACTGTCAAATCATCTTTCAAAACAGTTTCTTTCAAGATCTGGTTGGCATGAGCTGTGAAATATGTAAAGCAGTCGACACATATTTCCAAAATTCATATCAAGGAGAGATAAACGAAGAAAAAGGACCAACGCTCAAGCACATCACCATCAAAATTGACAGCATTTTCGATAATAAAATGACTGACGTTGCAATTTCCACCAAAGTCCTTATTTAGTATCTCTCCCACTCTCTCACACACACATTATGTCCTACTTCTTCCGTAGAATTATTACTCATTATCCTGTCAAAATAATACAATAATCTTCAATGAAATGTCAGCCCCCAAAGGTCCTCTTTTTCAAAAAATTAGCATCCTTGCATCATCGTCTACAAAGACAAAAAAAAAAAGTAATCTCTCTCCCTGACAGAGGAGACTTCTTCTTGAGTACCACCACTCAACCGCAGACCACAGATGACACCAACAAAAAAGACCTCTTATCGTTCGCGGCACTCAAAAGGACCTCCTCGAAAATTTTTGATTGCAATCAGCAGGCCTAAGTAAGCGTAAAATCGAAAATCGATTATCCTTGAAAGTCAATCAGCGATGGCGACGACCGACGGCAGCATTTATTCGTTTCTTTTTTTTTTTTTTTATTGACAATAACTCCATAGTCTTTCCTGTCATAAGATGGATGCCCCACGCACAGAGATAAGAAGGGTGATGTGTCCTTTAAAACCAGATTTCTGCTGTAATCACTTTAAATCCTCCCAGGGACCTCTTTCGAGGGGGACGACGCATGCACAAACCCACTGTTGTATATACTTTGCTTACCTTTTCCCTGTTCCTGTGGCAGTAAAACATTCAGTTTACATCCTAGATTTGTTGGGAGAGCTTCCGTCTGTGTGATTATCCTTCCGGTCCTGGAGGAAATTTTATAGACAGTTGATAGGATTTTGATTTGTAAGGCGTGGCACACAACTCACAGCTCGCACAGCTCTTCACCACCAAAGCGATGACAATCGGAAGAGACAATTGAAGATATCCTCCCCTCAACAACCGAAAAAAAAAATATTTATTGCTTTATCCTTTTGCGCCCATTTGACATCGATTTGTTTTCCTGTCGCACTGTGGTGCCGGCATATGAATTCATTGCACGTAGTTTGCGAAGTTAGGTTAGACATTACGTCTATTGCTCTGTGGCTCTGCGGCTCTGTAGCTCTAGTGGGTTTCTACTATACATCGACTAACGATGTCCTCCCTGTGGGTACAACCTGAATGTTGTTCGCTAAGGATGTGGTAAGGGCAGTCATACTTTGCATAGATTTTCCATTAGATTTCATGAACTTGGCTTGCAAGTATTTTAGTGGCTGTGTGCGGTGGTATCGCCAAAGACTGGGTTCGGAACCGTTCCCTTTGCAGGCAAGTCACGTTCTGATCCTTCGACATAATTGCTTGGAAATTTTTGTGTTTGGTAATTATTGCGGTGCTCTTAATAATTCGCAAAATTATTTCCGAATTGAAGATGAAACTAATTTTTATGGTCGCACGCTGCACAAGTGCCTATCATATTGGATGAAGATATTCCAGAGTACTTCAGGTGATAATGAAGAAGATCCTACCGACCGGAGTGGGATATTGCGAATAGATTTTAGTAAAAGCTGGTGAAACATGGAGTCGGTTCGAGGGGATTGGTTAAGCGACTGAATATTGATTACATGGAAAACTTCCTGACTTGAACCAAGGACGCTTGAATCCAAAAATGTGTTTTTATGACTACAAAACTTAGAGGAATTCCTGGGAGATGAAACAACGATGACAGAAGGCAATCGCAAGATACCGCCAGAATCCTCTCCGAATGCATATTCCGAAATCTCTTAACAACCCTTACTCTAGCTGTATCAAGTATCGGAACCTAGTGGCAGTGCCAACAAAGCATCAGAGACACAACCACAACGTGACCACTGGTTTGGTGAAAAATGGCGGTAGGCACATAGAGAAAAGGAAGAGATTTGCATAGCTGCCAAGAAGGACGAAGGCAGCTCGAGAGTCCGTCTAGTTAAAGTAAAAAGGAGAGCATTGGTTTCTCCAGAAGAATGCGAAGGAAGGCGCGCAATCGAAGATAGTGATATTTTACGCATCCGAATCATTGGATGGAAATTTTACCAAAAAGTAAGGTAGCAAAGCCCATCAAGAAAGCCTGTCACAAGAAAGAATCTTCGTCGGTGTTGAGGAAAAAACGACTGCATAACGTCGATAAAGATAAACATCCCGCTGTCAGGCAGAACGAATCCAACGATGGCCTCCGCTCGGGCAGTATTTGCACTTTGCAGGCTCATGCCAAACATTGGAGGACCAAGGCAGCCGGTCAGAAACCTCCCCGATGCCTTCCCGATATAGGCGTCAGCGATGCACCATAAATCGTACATCAGAAGGATGAACTCGGCGCACAGGATTGCATCCTTAAGGGTATGCTGCGCCTTTAGAACTATGTCAGCGGATGCTATAAGTGTAATTTCAGGTCGCATGCCTATCAATCTAGAGGCGAAGAAGGCTGCGGCACTGTGTGAAAACGGGCCCGACGACAGACGAACAACCATGGAAGCTATGAAAGCAGAATAGCAACATAGATGAAACATCGCAACGAAGGAGCGGTAGACATGTAAACTGATCCCCAACATTGATGAATGGACTATCAGGGCATGGATGCTTTCCGGAGTACTTTTACAAGCACAAGCATGTGGATGGCCCATTCTGCCAGCACTGTGAAGGGAAACTCCAAAACGCTGAGCATATGCTGATGGATTGCTAAAAATACACACCTGCCAGAACCATTCTAGAGATAGGAATTGGACGCCAATTGACCCCAAGAGGCCTGATCGCATTTATGCTGGCGACGTGCGAAGGCTGGGAGACTGGAAGTGAAGTTATCACAATCATAATGCAGCAACAGCGAATAGAGAAAAAGCAGCGAGAAATGAAGAAACTGCTAGATCCGGCAGTTGTGAAGGGGGCGACGAAATGTCAAAGCTGCCCCTGCGAAGCAGTGCCTTGACTGGCGTTGCGGCAGGGTACAAACAGGAGACAAAGCAAGGGGGACACGTAGCATGGAATCGGGCATAACTCATGGTACGAGCCGGAGAGTATCCATAAAGGATTTCCATACCTACCTGCGCATCCAAAAAAATAAACAAAAACGACGACAGCCAAAACTTCCATACAGATGTTCAAAACGAAGTGCCCAAATCGAGACCAACATCGCTGGTGAACCGGAGGGCTAAGACTAGGGCAAACAATTTTTGCCTGAGAAATTCAAATCTTCAATCGTTTGCTGCCCATGAGAGAGAAGAGATTCTAAACTGCTCCAACTGCAGACAGATTAGTCTCCTCAGCATCAAGAAAAAGGTCTTATTGTGTGAACGCCTGAAACTATACATCAACAACTTGATTGCCTATTATCACTGCAGATTCAGGCCAGGAAGGACCACAATTGACCGGGGCATTTTTCAATACGGCAGATCCTGAAGAGATCCCAAGAAGTCCAAACTGTTACCCACCAGCTCTTAACTGGTTTTAATGTCACCTTTAACAGGATTCCTAAAGAGCCATGTCTAGTCTTAGCCTCCCTGCGAAAGCATACTGCTTCATCAAGTTGTGTAATGAACACACAGTGATATTTGATGTCAAAAAAGATTTAGACAAGGATACTTGCTGTCATGATATGTCCTTAACATCGTTCTTGATCGAATGGTGCGGAACTCGATATTGACTTCATCGGCAAAACTCAGCGAGCATTTGCGTTTTTGGCACTTCCTCCCACCAAGCAGCAAGTTGCATATGCAAATTTTTCGAACCAAGACGAGGCCAAAAACTCATGGCAAACTTAAAATTTAAAATTAGTTCGTCCCCTCCTCCATCGACTAATTCGTCAATAATCGTCGAACCACACACACATACCCTAGTCGACAACTTCCTCCAGCTGCTGGTGGCTTAGAACGAAGCACAGGAACAAGAAAACTTTTTTCCTCCATCTTTCGCTCGAGTAGGCTTCACGTCTGTAAATAATATCAAAGCAGCAATGAAGAAGAAGAAGAAAGAAAAAAAGTTTGCTTCGTCTGCATACCAAGCAGGAGGTAGGCAACTTTATCTGCCGCCATAAAGGGACCCATCCATCATCCGGACATATACACTCTGGATAATCTCGTCCTTTGATTTTTCTCTTCACTCGATTCGGCGCATTCATATGTAGTATGTGAGCGAAATGCTACGTGTCTGGAATCCGAGGGTATCCTGATTGAGTATTTGCTCACGGATTAAACCTCCCGCTCGACTGCTGGTGTGTAGACACCCACACCCACCCATATGCCAATCAATACGCCAGTCAAGTGGAATGATGCACTGGGGAAGGGGGAGGGAGTGAGGAAAGTTCATAGTTTGCAAAAAAGGATACTCCGGCAAGGATGCGAGAAGATTGTACTTGGGCTTTGGCACTTTTCCGCTCCTGCGATTTTCTGCTTACCTGTCACTTGTAGAGGGGGCTTTGCACGGCCATGTTGTGCACTAAATGGTTTTGCAATGTTACAGATGGTGTTTTACATTCCCACCTGCCACTGGCATTAAGGGGGGGGGGGGGAAAGCTGGGTGCGGATGTAAAGTGGCCACGGGGTTGGGTATCTCAGATGTGTTTGTTTCTTTCCTTCTTGATTTCGATGACAGATCAATTTTCCGTTAAATTTGTTCCTTCTTGGTCCGGGGATGGGTTTGGTGAGAAGCAATTTGGAGACATTTGTGCGGGCCTGCTAAGCGTTTTAGGCCATTGAAAGAGTTTTAAAATATATTCAGATGCAGTTTTGAAGTTTCCTTTCCAAGAAGCACTGATTGTGGAGGGAAATTCGAAGTTTACTTGGAGAAAGTTTACTGGACAAGATGCACATTAGGGCTAGGGAGCACTGGCACAGGGATGCCTTCGAAGTGCCACAGAGTTACATTCGTGACGGGATGAGGCGGTTTAAGGAATATATCTCTTATGATCGAAGTCCAGCTCAAATTTAGTTGAATATGACCAGGGCAGAGTGCCATCTGTCAATTGAGAACCAAAGTAGACCGCTAATTCATTCCGTTTAACTTGTTTGGACTTCTTCTTATGGCTTTAGGCGTGACTTTGATGAGATTTGAAATGTGTCCCTCTAAACTAGAAAAACAGTTTTTAGGCAAATGACGCAAAGAACTTTTTTTATTTAACTCTAAGTCTCAATCAACTTCATTACATGTTCTCTCCCAGCGGTTTAATGGTCAATTCATGGATCTGCACGTGTGGTGGCGTCGAAATGGCAAACATCACTCCACTCGATATGTCCTCAGGATTCAGTATACAATGGCTGTTGATTTCCTGCACCTTCTTCGAGATTATTTCAGTCCGCACCATGCCAGGACTCACACTCTACAAGAGAAACAAACCATTAGTACAGAATTTAGATAAGGGGTAATCCAACCTCACAGTGATCTTAATTTTCGTTCCCAGTCCCTTGAACTCCTGTCGATAGATCTCAGTGATGGCGGTTACGGCAAACTTTGTCGGTGGATACATATTGAGCTCAACTAACATCGGGAAAACGGGCACCTTATGCCCCACAATACTGTTCACAATTACAATGTGCCCGTCAAAGTTCCGCTCCTTCATACTCTTGAAGGCACGCTGAGTGCAGAGCACTACTCCCATGACATTAGTGTCGATTAGCTCGCGAACAATGGAAATGTCCATCGTACATAGGACTCCACATCGTACAATGCCAGCGTTGTTCACCAGAATGTCTACTCCTCCCAGTTTTTCGATAATCCAGTCGAAGGCCTGTGTCACCGAGTTTTCACTTGTCACATCACACTGAACCGCATAGAGGCGGTCGTGTTGATCAGTCGGAAGATCTATCTTGAGAGCTTCGACGCGTTCCACACGACGTGCGAGGCCCACAACCTTCAAGCCGGCTTTTACCAAATCTTTGACTATGGCCGCACCGATGCCAGAACTAGCACCGGTGACTACTGCAACACGACTATGCCAGCGTTCCATTGTCTGTTTGATGTGATAAACAACTGCAAACATTCGATGTGTTTACGGCGTTTATAAACTCACCGATAGCCATGCACTACACAGCGATTTTAATTAAACAGATAACTAGCGGCATGCTTAAGTGGGCGGGCGGAAAGTGTTTAATGACCATATAAGGCCGTGATAAGGGAACAAATTGATAGTACTCACAGACGTTGTGCTTGACACTTTGTTTTATTTTTACTTCGGTGAAGGGGTGTTGGCCATAGATGGGCAATTTTTTTTTAAATGTTTTTCAGCTTTGAAATTTGTGAAAACCCAGAAATGGAGAAGAGAGTAGATTCCAAGGGATATAGGGTGAGGTAACGATTAAATCTTTGCAGTTTATAGGTTTCAGGAAACATTGTTAAAAGTAATCAAAAAAGGAACTTAGAAATGTTACCGTATGCCCAAAAGTAGGCTTTAAAATATAAACGTCTGTAAAAGATGCCGCACGTTTATTACTAGTAAGCAGGTGAGCAGGCGCAACACAACTGCTAGTGCTAAGCATTCAACTTTCCAAACTTTGATACCCGATAGCAGTCTACAAGCTTGTCGCTGGACACGATCAAGTAACATGTTGCAGGAACTCCTGCTTAAAAATTTGAGTTATACTCAAGTTTCGAGTGCATGTCCGATAGATGACGTTGTCTTAGATCAAGGACTACATCTGAGCGCGTAGCTAGAGGTTTGGGGGCCAGTTGGCACTGACAGTGGTAGACAGTGGTTATACATTTCTATAGCTAGGGCCATTACAATATATACGAAAGTTCTTGAATGGACGACAGCAATGAAGCTTGAGGAGCTGGAGAGCATTACCCGTCTCGATATCATAGGTGTTATGCACACTTACTCCACTTCATCGGGTTCTGAGCCTTTCATGACTTCATTAAAAAAACTGCTGCTCGTGGTATAAATCAGGGCATCTTGTGGGATGCCAAATGTGCAAACATATTCTGTGCTGTGTCCGGCATTATGACCAGAGAGTACCAAAGCTAAGATTCAAAAAACCAAAGCAAGCGGACTTTACTGGCTCGGAGAGACATTAACGCTTCAGCCAAGAAGATCTTCGAATCACAGATTCAGGTTCGAGACGTCAGGAAAGACCGAAATTCCTTTCCTACCGCGGATGGCAGAGAACTGGAAGCAGCTTGCCTATGCAAGAGCAACAAAGGCTGCTATGTCTCATTTAAAGACTCTACATGGGTCTCTAAATAAGGTAGCACCTCTGCAGATTATATAAGGGTGATGAAGACCAATATTTCGCTGTCAAAACCCGCCATTTAACTGAGACAAAAGTAGTAAAACTTCCCGAGATTGGGGCATAGTTTTAGACCATAAAAGTCCACGATCAACCTAATTTTCGCATTCACTAGATACTGTGGGAAAACTAAGAGGTCCAAACCGATGCTCAAGGGTTGTCAAGCCACGAACCATGTCAAGGGTTGCCTTCCCAGCCTAACTTTTTGCTTTTTCAAGGTGATGATGCAGACTGCCCTCCAAGGTTGGTAACACCATTACCACATTCAAAACGCCCTAAGTTTTGAATATCCTTACAATTTTATTCGCGCAGCACGAATGAGGCGCAGTGGCTCGAAACTCAGGTAGAATTAGGCTGCAATGGCGGCCGAGGGTGGTATACAGACTAACTAAAGATATAGACGAGGTGACGCGCTGTCTTGTGACTTATTTGTCATCATACTGGAAGAGGTTACAGACAAGCCAATACCAGAGGCACAATCCTTCAAAATTCTGTGCAACTACTTGTTTTCGCCGACGTTCGCAAGCATAGAGAATGGGACCCATACTAATGTAGAGTGGGTACCTCGAGGTGGTTAGTTAAGGACCGAAGTAACTGATGAAGCTTGTTGGTTGAAGATCAGGTTTATCCCAAACAGTTATAAGTATGAAAGTAAACTGACTTGATCAAGAATGGATTATATTCGGTGTGCTTGGAATGATGGTCAGGTCTCAAAAAGTTTAAGGTCTGCTCCTCTTAATCAGGCTTCACATCGCTAGATAATGTTGCATAAATTGCTTAAGTTCTTTTAAAAAGTATATGTACGTGCGTGAAACCCTCACAAACCCCTGAACGTCAAAGTAGTAAGAAATCGCAAAGTTCTCCATCACTTCCTTGACAGTCACGGATAGAATTTGTATGCTGAAAATAAACCTCTTAACAGCATCGAAGTGACAACTTTCGCGTTTTGTTTTACCTCATAAACACGACCGTGACTTTTCAAACTCAAATTTTATTAAGTCTGCGGCTTACAAAGGCTCACCAGTCTTCCTCCTTAGGTCTATCACACCACACGACAAAATCAAAACACGGTTATCAACATTGTCGTAATAATTGAATTTTTGTTAGACTTTTTCTGGTCCTATTATCCTTGTTAAGAACAAATTTTACAATGAGCTTAAAAGTTGCAACGACAGCACCGTCACCAGCCAGCCAAACTTTGTGGTCATCAAATTTTTATGTCTCACACTATCTTACGCGAGAAAAAACAACACAGAAGCACTCTCCCAACATCAAACGGAAGATGTGTGCGCTTTCGTCCTTTATTACATCTCGAGAGAGTTTCTACAACGAGTTGTATGTAACTGCGGTACGTGCCTTTCTTGACATGATTTCACTAGCCGCAAAAAAAAAATGGAGAAACCACCATCCTCACATACCAAAGTGCTAAGTAAGTATCAAAGTCCTTCTTACCTAGTCCGGGATTCGATTTCAATCCTCCATTCCCACTCAACCGAACAGGTGGCGGTGATGGTGATGGTTGAAAAGCAAAAAGAATCTTGACTACGTGTAATGCAACGTCCACAAGTCCTTTCGGGACACAATCGAAAACATACAATTTTCCTCTAACGATTTGAAAGTATCGACCAAGGACACTGTCGAGCGCGCTCAGCGGACAATTGTAACAAAAGCTAGAGGCCACCCGTAGGTGCTGCACAACAATGTGCAGAGAGAGGAAGAAGGCAACCCCAGAAAGGATTTCCCTAAAGGAATTCACTTGGGACATGGCAGTACAATGGACGATGGGTTGCATTGTGTGTGTGCGTGTTCTGAAGAAAAAGATAATCTCATATTGAATGGGTGCTTTGTGAGTTCCGCTCCGAATGGTGTCGCTCTGGCAATTCAATTACGGGAAAAGTGTTTCACTACAAGGATATCGCTGCGATTTTGTGATAAAATTAATGGAGTTATGGATCCAGGTTGAAAGGATTCGAGTAGCTTATGGGAAATACAAAGTTTCAGTCGAGGATTTGCTTTTGATAGTGCAACGAAGCTTGTTTCAGTTGAAAGTGTCTGTAGTTACAAGTGGATAACTTCGGCTCATCCAATGGGATTGCTGTGAGAAAATTAGGTTTAGATGGGACAGTCCATTGGATGGTAAAAGACTAACGAGGGACTATCTTGTAGTTTTGTTTGTCAGTCTTGCTACCACTATCTCTTGATAATTGTTGAAGAGAAATGGCGAGCATTCAAGTAGCCAAAGGAATTTGATGTGGAAGGATACTTCGCCAACTTAACTATGATGGTGCTTCAGTCTTCCGAAGTGAACCTGTTAATCAACAAACGTTTGCTGCCTTTAGTTTCGCACAATAAGTCGACTGGAGACCAATTCCATTCAATGGTCCACCTGATTCCCGATTTTCGTCCATTGCCCTGGCCTAACAAAGTAGATTCTGAGATTCTCAAGCCCGGAGTGCTAGTGTTCAACGTCATTTTATTATGATTTAGTTGGAGTCATTGCACTTTCTAGGTTGTCATATCTGGGAGAACACTTACCCTAATTCACGGTCATTCTCTCCTGCAAATATCCTTCAAAGATTCGAAATTTGACCAGGCCGGAATGCTGAGGTTTATCGTCTTCCTATTAGTGTCCTTTTGACTAAGTCATCGTTGCCAGACAGCCTATATAGTTTGTTGTCGTATATCGTCCTCAATTCACCATCTCTGCTGATTAGCCGAAGGACTTTTCTCTTAAAAGTGAGTGAAAGTGTAATCAGAGATCCTCAGATCCAGAGGAGTTAAAGAAAAGCCTCTGGTTCTCAACTCTCTCACCCAATATCTCTTTAAGGATATCAAGGAATGGTTTGGCTTAAGCACGTTGCCGAGCTCTTGATAGAGTTGGACATCTGCAGAGGAAGTAAACAAAAGTTTTGCTCTCACTCTCATACCCACTTATACGAGAGTATGTGAAAGCTTTCCAGCATGGGATTCTATTGGGCAATGAATGCCGCTATGATCGCTACGATCCCTGTGGTATGCAATCGAGTTAAGGAGCTCGTTGGTCCTTTCCTGCAAAGGTGTTATTCCATAAGTTTGAAGGAGTTTGTCAGTCTTAATCATGGTCCGGCCTTTTGGCTGCATTCAGAAGTTTCCCAGTTTGTTTTCTTCTTCTGTTGAGTTCTTAGCAGGAGAGGCCATACAGTGGTTGTTAGAAACCTCAGTAAACCAAACGGTCAACATCCCTTGGTCCCTGTAAATCACATCCAAGCTCCGTACTGCCACTTCTCGACCAAAAAGAACTCAGTTTGTTGGTGGGTTCCCTTAACACATTGTACGAGTAACTATGTTAAAAGTCGATTTGAGCTCTTTACACACAGACTCAGGCAATGTACATTTAAACTGGCTTCCATCAAGTTGCTTGTAAATAAGTTCTTCGTAATCCATCAGCAATTTTAAATTTGCTGTTACTTCCTTCGTCCTTGAGGCCATTATAACTCGAACAATTCAAGCCCGTAGCTACGCATCCTTTTGCTGCAATCACTCTCGATGGCACTGTAAATAGCGTAAATTCAAGTCGAAGATGTCTTGTCAAAGCTGCAACAACTACAAAACAACATAAAAGCGCAAATCACCCAAAAGATTTACTATCTACTCAATTGCAGCAGGACTCCCTCCATCCCTGTAAAACTCCCACGCGTACACAGAGCCGACATAGACAACGTGCAGCAAAACAAACACACAGCCAAAGTGCAATAAATACAGAAAAGCTGTCGTTTGCTTTATTAAAGAGAAGCACATCTTACATTCTGGGCTTTTCGTCCTGCGACTTGTGTGAGGGGCTCCCTCTCACATACAAGCTGATACAATTTAGTACAACTGCACGACATTAAACCGTGCGATGGCCATAACGCGCGAAGGCAACGTTGTGCGTCTTGCCAATCCTGCTCCTCCTAGGCGGCGGGGGCGCGTTTCAAATTGCTTTGTATCGTTATGTTCTAATAGCGCACACTGCAAGTTCGTTTGTCTTCGGATTGTGTTGTGTTGCTTTGTCCGGATGCACTCTCTTGCAATCTGTCCGTTGTGCGCTCATTTGGATTCAGCAAATAAAACGCGCATTCGGCTCCATTTATATGCGAATTGTGCCATCAGATGCAGTCAGTAATTTGTTTGTGTGTACAATTGAATGGGTATCCACCGGATGGGTTCGCCATTGAACTGGTCCAACACACAGAAGCAACTGTTTTAATTCAACTGGAAGAGAAGATGTGCTTCGGTTACAATGCAGCTAGTTCCTTAGATAAATTATAATAGTGGAGTTTGCCCCTCGAGCGAGACGCTTGATGGAAATTAATTCAAACGTTTATGGTGTTTCAGAAGGTACAGGAGGAACGGGAGAACTCTAGGACAGCTTTGCTTGTAGAGTTTGTGTTATTGGGCAATAAAATGGGATTTGAGTGACTAAATATGTTGAAAGCAAAAGAGGAAACATACAATTTAGGTTTTTTTTTTGACTGCGTATGCTACCTGAAGTGTAATATTTACCACTTCAGCTGCCATCAACAACTTGGCATAGGGGTGGCCACGTTGTAGTAGTTCACATTATCGCTTATCATGCTGAGGTTCAACTCCTGACGTCGAGAAACATTTAAATAGAATCGGTCGACTGTGAAAGTCGATTTAGCTAAAATGTTCCACATACGCCACCGAATTTAACTTTTTTTTTGTTTCCTTTGGGAGAGGGGGAGAATGCATCATGCACCGTCAAGAGGGTTGTTACGCTCACCTGGTGTGTCCGACTCCTACTGACTGAAATCCCTCTCTACCTTTCGTATCCTTGACAACCCCCCTGCTACCTATGCATTACTTTAGGGGGGTTTTCCTTATGCCCAATAGGGTTCCGGTATGATTCGTTTTCGGGGTGATATTGCCTGTCTCTATTTCCAGCTCGATTTTTCTGCTGCCCATCTGCTACAGGTGAAAATGGTGTGGTTTGCGTCATCTACTAGATAGTCGCGTATCGGCAGGCTGGGCTCCCCACATTTCCCATCTTATGAGGGTATGCGTTGAAGTTTGCAGGTCCGGTTCCTTCCATTCAGCATGTTTTCGTTTCTTCTATTCAGCAATGGAATAGTTTCTGAGGTCGTTGTTGTTTGGTGATCTCCTTCGCCTCTGCCGTCGTTTTCCTTGAACTTGAACTCCTGTTTCAGCCTTATGCTCGTGGACAAATTTTCTCACGGCCGCAAGGAGATCGTTGGGAGTCACTCCCGCCACTACGAGGACGGCTGGTTCCGAGACCGTGCGGTAAGAGCTTGCTACCCAAAGAGCTCCGGATCTCTTTACTGCCGTCATTTCTACCTGTATTTCTCTTTTCTAAGGGCCTTTGCCCAGATCTCGCAGCCATATAGCAGAATGGCATGGTTAATCGTCATAAGAAGTCTTCCCCTGCTTACAGTTGGACCACTTACATTTGTCATGAGTCAGCTGGTTAATGTGGTGCTTTTCTCAGCTCGCTCCGATGATGACTTTAACTGATGCCAATAGGTGAGTTTGGAACTGAGGGTTATGCCCAGATACTTCACAACACGTTTACTGGCTATCATCTCCGAGCCTATATGAAACATCACACCCACCAGGATCTGTCTCCTAGTCAGGAGGACTATTTCTGTGTTTGTGCATCTTCGGCGTCTCTTGCTGTAATCACCGCACCGATGTCATTTAAGTACTCCACCAAGAAGGTATTTTTGGGCATTTTCATGCAAAGAATATCATCGTAGAAGATACTCCACAGATCAGGTCCCAGGGTTGAGCCCTGCTCTGCTCTTGCAGTGATTGCTTTTCTTGGAGTCCAACCTTGGTGTCGTACAACACAAGTTTTCCGATTTATCCCCATTTTTAGGCTCTGATGTCCCGATTTTTATGAAGTTTTATCCAAGCCTTGTGTCCAAATACGACCTATGGCTCGATTCTCATTTTCGCTTTAGCTGGGCATTGGCGTTATAAGCATTCGAGTTTGCTATGTCAGAGAGGCTCCATCTATGCGTGTTGAGTCTAATGTGCCCTATGATTAGTCACAGTACCAGCCATTAATTTCTCTCTCTCTCTCTTCTTTAACCAAACAGCAATTGGTGAGATGGTTAGTTGGCTTCTTTTCGATTGACTGAATTCCTTTTCCTGTTGATGTACAGGACAAATTCTTAGAAGAGCTTCCAGAGATCCACTTGGATAGAAGCTCATGGCGTCCGTAGTACCGGAACAGGCAATAGGTTAAACTATTTGTAGAAAGTGGGTTCAGTAAACCTTGCTCTGTTGAAAATTATTGGGGTACGAGCTTAACAGCGTTGATACCACGACCCCATCCAGCAGCATCCGGTAGTCGAAACGCCTTAAGACTTTAAGGTAGAGTATCATACACAATGTCCCCCATATGCCCCAAAGCATTAGCTCAAACAATAGCAAGTCAATGTTAAAGAGCTTATCTTCACTCCAAGCTCGTTTCCCCTTCCTGCAAGCAAGAACAACAATCCTAATCCTTAATACGAAATGTAAACAAATCGAGTACTTTAATCGACACAAATCCCTGTAAATAAATTCAATTGAAGGGATCTCTCGAATGGATTTCTACCACACTTCTCACTTCAATTAATCTAAGTGACACACAGGTCCCCGGGTTTAAGCGAATCCCGACCGTACGTACTCGCCAATCGTCATCGAAACTATATCCTAGTTGGAGTGATTCATTTTTTTTTTTTTTTCGTTTTTTTTGAGGGGAAGGCAAATAGAAAATTTCCAATATTCCTTTCATAACGTTTCATGTACCGCCGAGAATCCTGCCATAAGTGATGTTTGGAGGGCGGGAAGTACTGTACATGCCTCGCCATGTTTGTTGAGTCAATCAAATAAAGTACTCTCGCCGAGGAGTGAGGAGAACATCCTTAAAGTCTTGCGCTAGACATTCCATTTAATTTTCTCGAAATGAACTACAAAAGCAGAGAAAATGGCGAGGAACTAAAAATATACGATGTCACTGATTGATCCTTGGATATCCTACTACCATTGCAAGTGCTCTTTTGAATGAACCTACAGTTTTTTTATTTTCATGCTGCTTCCTTTTATCTTTAGCGTGCTTATCCTTTTGGGCTGCTGCTAAACAGAACGACTTGTCGTCGAGAGGCTAAAAATTGTTCAGAGTCGCAAAGAAATGGATACAGTTTTTCGAGGGAAAGAAGCAATCAGTTTGGATTAAGATGAATGACGATGCTCACTATACACACACTCTGCACAGTACGGGGGGAAGGATTTTAATTTTGCACTCCTTAAATATGTCGTGTATATTCGTGGGTAAGGAGCGTCTTTGCAGAGATTTGCTGTGAAAATATCGGATTGGTGTTATCGTAAAAACTAACGAGCTTAACGCCATCCGATGTAATTGAGTTGCCTCGGAGTGTGCTGCGATTTAGGACGCACGCCGAAGGATATTGGAATAAATAAATTTACGCGCGATAACGTGTTTTTCTGTCGATTTTTATCGACGCGCGCGGCAAATAAAATTTTATTTGTTTGCTTGGAGTTTAGAGCCGCCTTTAGAGGTAAGAAAGGACATTAGCTGGATAAAGGTGTTTAATTGGAGGCTTTATCAGGTGGGTAGAGGTTTTGAAAGCAAGAAGGGCGCGGCAAAACTTTTGGCAAAGTTATACAAGCAATCTGAAACGGGTTTGAAATATTGCTAATGCCCTGGTGGTTTCCGGTGTTTGAAGGCGGTAATAAGAAATACCTTTGCAGCCGTGAGCGTCTGGTACTAGGGGTGGCCAGTTGGAAATTAGGGCCAATTTTGTCTAATTTTGTAGACTGTAAATTATATCTTAAAAAACTCTCAACAAGCATTCGAAGACTACTGTTTGGGGGGTTCTTTCTGATTGTCCTTAGGATTCTAATCAAAAACTATGCAGCATGGTGACATTTTTCCATCAAAAGAGTCTCACATTTAGTGTAACTAGAAATTGAAAACGTTTCAGGAACTTTGTCTTAAGTTCTTAAGTAAATTACCAGCTGCACCTCGAATAAGGTTAGGTTGGGTAGATGGGTGCCTTGTGACGCTAGTCGCCGGCCTCTCAGACCAGCAATAGAGCGCATTGTACGCATTAAAAAGGTCACCTCTGCCATTTGGCTTAATTTACATAAAGACTTCTGCAACAACTGACGACACCTTCTTGAGTGTGCCGACAATCAAGCCACGTCGTATTCATGTCTTAGCTAGGAGAAATCAAAAACACTGCGACCTTAAAACACATCTTTGGTGCTTTCGCTAGAATCTCCTAAACATGAAACGTAATCAGGTCGTAATGGAACCCTGGTCTAATGGAGACTTGACTGCGTCTAAAGGTATGAAACCGCTGCCAAAAATGTTGAAATCTGTTGTAAGCTAGGTGAGCGGCTATCGCTGAAAATATCCATCACAATGCTTTCTAAGCAAGGGCGGCAGCTGTACTCGTATGTTGGACTTTTTTTCTTTTTGTTCGTCTGAAAGAGACTTGGTATGGTATGGTAGGGTGAGCGGAAAGCTCTGCGCTTAGTCGGGTCCGTTGTGTTCCTCTCCTTTAATCGTCTTAACTTTGGTTTGGTTTGGTTTGGGACCTATTTTGAGAGGGATCTAGGGAAGGTGGAAACAATTATGGAGTTGACACTATTGTGCATGTGGTCTGGGGAATTCTCTTGATTCCTCCTGTTGCCGATTCCTTGATCCTTGAGATGTCTCAGGTCAGGTATCCTCATGGACCCCAGGGCCTTAAAAGAAGCTTACAGCTAACAGGTGGAAGTAGACCTTAACCAACGTGGGAGTGCACAACTGGAGGCAGTTAGCTAAGGACCGGAGTAACTGGAGAGGTTTGTTGGTTGAGGACTAGGTTTACCCAAAACTGTAGCGCCACCTAAGTAAGTTAATAAGATCGCACAGCTGTCCAACGCACTACCCTTTGAGCCACGGCGACTCACATCTTTAAAGGATTGGAAAGAAATAAAGTAAGGCTGGCAGCGGGGGCGGTCTCTCTGTACTACCGTCACCAAAAAACAAATGGGAGTCTGCTTTAGAATAACTGGAGCCACGCCTTCGACTTTTGGCGATACTCTGAATGTTTTTATTTTGACTTCTTCATTCAGAAGAAGGCAATGAAACCGATGTCCTGACAAACCGAGTCTGGTATCGATTATCTTATTGAACAGTACCTTGTAAGATTTCTAATCAATGTGAGCCCAGTCGTCAGTTCGTCACTGGTGAACATGGAAAACCCGAATGCTTTTCTCAAGAATTTTGATAACGTCTTCTGCACAGATAATTCTAGCCTTGCAAGTGCTTCCCAAAATGCTTGGTAATTGGATGAAAAACAAAACATTCCAGCATCTTGGACCAAGTTGGCGACTGATACACAAAGTCTTTGCCGTACTTGAAGTTGATAGCTGGATAAAAGAAGAAAATGGTGTGGTAGAAGAATCGGCATCAGGAGTGACAGACTTAGACCACTCTACACTCTTCCGCTTGCCGTTCATTGCGTGGCATTGGTCTAAGACTCCCATCAATCACTCAACAATTGGTTATAAACAATTCAAAATGGAACTAGGTTTGTCTGCCTTAGATTCCGGGACACAGAGGCATTGTAGGCAACGAGATTTCAGATAGACTAGTGACGTATATTCCTCTTCGTTTGAAACCAATCAGTGGTGTCAGTTCAGCGCAAGCTCTGCACTGCATCGACTCATATAAAGTCTTCCTCCATACACAGAGAGAGGGAAAGTCTGGCCTAACTTCTTGCAAAACCACGTTTAGTGCAAGAGTCTTCCGTGAGTATTGCAAAATGTTTTCTGAATGTGAGGAGGAAGGACTGTAGGGCTTTTCACAAAAAAGCATCCTTTACACGTACATATTTGCATATGTCGGTGTATATGCATGATTCCCTTTGTGAAATCCCAAGAGAAGGTCTCCATTACCATGGGTTCGTCGCAGACACCTATGTTTCTTCTCCGTAACAGATGAAAGGAATTATGCAGATGCAACTGAGCTCCCTCTCTCTCTTCCTTGCTGCAAATCTCACCTAAAGGAAAACTCCTCACAACTGTTGGAAGAATTTATTTCTATTTTATTCAAAGTATCCTCCACCGCATATGGCAAACATGTCTGCCCCTCTCCGCAAGCCAGATTGACCTTAGAACAGCGGGAGGAACACGAATATGTATACCCAACGTTTAAATGCATTTTAAAATGGAACCACACAGGCCCTTGTGTAGTTTTCCCGCATGCAAATTGCAAATGTCGCGGTTAACCGCAAGCTCACTACCACTTCCACTCCCACTCCACGCTATCATTTGTCGGGCGTAATTTAATATCCTTGTCAGACTGTTGGACTCGTCTTCTTCTTGGGTGAGTTGGGTGCCTGCCTTACCGCAATATGCTTAAAGTCGAAATAAAATGCCAGATGGTTATTTTTATGCTTCAAATTAGCGTTGAACAAGGCAAATTTATCTGCAACCTTGTACGGAAGAGTACTTCTTCAATTTTTTTTTTCTTTTTTTTATGTAATGTTGCTGCTGCTTCTTTTCATTTTTTTGTTTTTTTTTTTTTTTTTTGAAAGAAAAGATTTATGGATGAGGAATTTATTTGGCAAAAAGGATAAGGGAATTTTCGCCCTCCCGGCCCGGCCCAGAGTTTGTGGTACACAAAGGCAGCTGAGGTAAAAATGTAAATTTTTATGGCGGCATTATAATAATTTGCAGAACACCTTGATGGGTACTTGGCAAAGGACAATAAAGAATGGTATGGCATTCGGTGAATGATAATTTGAATGTAATATTTTGTATTTTACAATTGTATGCATGTTTCCGTATTTTATTACGCAGAACGGGGGAGAAATGTTGGCCCTTTTTTTTTTTTTTGATGCGCAAGGCATATTGGTTGTACTTGTAATTCGCAGATGGATGTTTGTTTTTATAGGGATATTCGAGATTAAGAAAATCCTTTCTCCTTTCTTAATTTACTCTGACATAAAACAATGTATTGCACACTTTGACGGTTTATTCTGGAGACTGTTGTTGAATTAAACATGACAATTAGTTATCAGACCTTGAAGGGGTTGTAGACAGAGAGATCACGCAGTGTCCTCTTCTCTATTGAGGAACCTCTGAGTTTTTCATGAGATTCAAAGCGTAGACGCGGTATGAACTTAAGAGATGTCAGCGTCTACTGATTTTCTTAAACCAGCTTACGTCTTATAACTCCTACATTCTTTCGCTAAATAGATCACAACGGTTTTCAAAGTCATTTTCTCATGCTACAACCTACTACTGGCTCACCTAAGAAGAAAGCGCGTAAACACAGATGACGTATGCAGAGGCTGCCACGATAAAAATAAATAAATAGCTTGAAGTGAGCCAAGGCCTAGCTTCTCGCATCCATTTATGTTGTGCGTGTTTTTATTGTTCGCACCAATGAAAGGGGCCTTCAATTTATTGGCAACTTCGAACGGTGAATAACTAATTGTACTCTCGGGGGATTGTCATTCCCCGACAAGAGGTGGAGATGGCTGCGGCTTGAACCCATGCAGCTTGCTCAGCAGTCCAACGTTCTTACCACTTAGCCACGGCGACCACGATTATGCACATCTAGAAAAGAGCATAATATCAGCTCACTTCCTTCCCAAGTGCCCCAAACAATGCAGAACCAAAAAAATGACTCAGGTGTTGTGAGTAGCTCACGACAGAATGGGAGAACTAGTATTTTCACTGAACCACTTGTCCTTGGATCTATAAGGAAGAGAAACATTCCTCCAGATGGCGTCCACAGGTCCGCAAGGCTGCTCATCCTAAAGGTACATGCTGTAGAACCTAACCATCTGGATTAGGTTAAGTCAGGTTAGGTGGCTGCCACCGCTCAAGCAGGGACACACTTGAACCAGATTGGTCCATTGTGATACAGGCTCACCATCACCAGAGACCAAGAGTATAAAGTCGACTACGCTGAGATGAGTGACCATCTAGGTTGAGGGTGGTTCCGCTGGAAAGCCTCGGGTAAGGAATGACTGACTGTTGACGACAACTGCAAATAAAATAAGGGAAATGACCTTCCGCTCTTAATGGGAACGTTAGGTGCCTTAACAGACCGCATGTAAGCGAACAAGAGACTTTGGACTGCTGTAAAGCAGAAGAAGTGCGATGGAACTTGTCGATAAAAATTGAATTGGACGACGAAAACCTACGACATTTACTACACTGCTTACTTTTGACAAGAATAGCAGCACTTATTTGGATGCGGATCTGTCAGCGTTCAATGGCAACTCCTTTCAAGAGTAAATTCGCCAATATAAGTCTTAGACGCAAACATGCGCAGTCACACGTTGTGCTAACCATTGAGCTACAGTGTTGATAGTCGCCCTAGTTATGGTAGTCAATTTTAATAGAAATGAAGGAAGTGTTTGCATCTTAAATAGTACTGTCGGAAGGTTTAATCTGCACGACACCACTCTTGATAGCAGTTTCAAACTAATCGGCTTTGCAGCGTCGCGAAACATCTCCACTTTCATAACGGAACATGAAGGTCTCCTGATCAATCAATCGTCAACCAGATTGACCACATTGCCATAGAACCTCGTCTAGTAACATGAATGTCTGAACGTTCCGAGCGGCGAACATTGATTCGGATTACTACCTTATTGTAGTAAGGCAACAGCTGGGCATACCCTGAACACTGCGAATACAGTCCAATACTGTGTGAAAGTTCAAGGTACTCTGGCCACGCAAGAGGTGGCCAGAGTTTGCTTCAATCCAGTGTCCCTTAAGCCCTCAAGAAGAAATATATCGACAGAATAAGGTGTTTAAGATCAGCGATATTACTGCCAAAAAGTTACCAGAGATCATGGCTTGAAGAGTTAATTGAGCTGACACTGATTATGACATCAGGAGATTCAAAAAAATTCCTGTGAATTATAACAATGACAAACACCACAAATGTCTGCAGTTAGCCTGGATGCTACCCTTGGACGCCAATGAAACCCAACAATACCTGAGTTTCAAACCACTGCACCTCGGTTGCGGTGTGTGAATAACATTAAAAGGTTATTCACATCCCCTTGATCCGCATATGGATAATAATAACAAAAAAGGTGCTCACAAGTTTCTCCCGGCCATCACCCATGAAAACCTAGATTTCGCGACGAATACCAAAAGGCACATGAAGCGAGATCGAAGGCATACAGAGCGGTGCTGCTTAGAAAGACCAAAACTGTTGGCGAGTTGTACGATTACGAATAGAAGAGAAGTCATCAACATCGGCTTCATAGAAGGAAAGCAAAGTGCCCTTTCCTTCCTTCTCTTTCTCTGAAGAACCCTATCGGGGGAATTGGGAAAAGCTTTGGATACTTCTTCTTCTTTAATGGCTTCTTTCAGCTGCTTGAAATTATTTAATTATTTTTGCATTTTGGTACCACTGACTGTTTAGCCTGAAACCATCCATCGGGTATTTCAATCTTTACCTCTCCCACTTTCAAGCGTAAATCCAAACCTGCTCGGGCGTTTTGACTTAGGGCATCGAAAGATCATGGACATGGTCATGCGTACATTCTCGTTCATCTATCGTCTATTTATTGGTCGTCCAATAGGACAGACAAAGTCTACAACTGTTGTCTACAAGTTTTGAAGCAGAACAGATGTCAATGCACTTACTTGTGAGAAACCTTTTCTCAATCAAATTCTGAGAGCACGAAGCGTTGTAGATTGTTATGACTTAAGAGCAGTTGATCCTGTCTGGTATAGCGATACTTCGGAGAGAACAGTTGAGCCACGCGGTTGTAGATTTAGACCACAATAGTACCCACGTCGTTCTGGATACCATCATCCAAGCCTTTTTTCCCAGTGAAAACCCTCTTTTTCTGCTTGAATTTCCACACCACGTGGTGCGTGATTAAAGAGATATATGAACGCGTTTAATGTTTCATCATTTCACTCGCCTGACAGAACATACCGCCTCGTGTCAACGAATTCTTTAAATTAATAGCTTCCTAACGAACTCTCTTACATTAAATCATCGATGTAATTCATCCTTGTGGCCCACTGCACATGCCACAACCTCCATGTAGCACACTCAGTGAACAAAAGCCCAAACTCAACCTTAAGGACTCCTTGACTAATGAAGGCTTTCATCACAATTCCCAGGAACTTCATTCATTCACTTCGGCAAATCAATGTCCATGCTCGACTGAAACCACCGCCTGTTTACATCATTAACGCATTCATTTATCACTGAGATGGATTGATTCGCTCAGTGAAATGTCCCAATGCAATGATTAGAGAACGAGCCTGGTCCGCACATCAAGCCCAATTCCATTCAAACGCAACAGGAAGTTGGCCTTCGTTAATCTGCCAGCGATAGACAGTGGTTGCCAAACAGATCCATTCAACTTCTCTCCGGACTTCTGAAGTTCCATTGTTGTCTACAAATCCGCCACAAGTCGCATTATCTCCCAGGAACTCCGTACTCCATACGTAACCAAATCAATGCACCAAACAACGTTGTCATGTGCAGTTTATCCAGTAGGCCAACGTTTATTCACCTGCAGAACACGCGGATAATTGGATTGCCCACTTCCTCCTCGGAGTCCTCGGAGCACACTCGGCCGTTAATCAAATTTCGCTTTAAATGCATCAGAGGAGTATTTCAATTTACAATTCACATTAATTCTGCATGTGCGCTCCGGACACTGATCCCTGACACAAACACGTGTCCATCCACCGTGATATCACCTTGACCGCACACAACCCGGGCAGACATGCATGACTATGGTTTCAACACTGAAACTGAGGATGAGAAGCATATCTTCGTGACTTTGCTTGCTGGCAGCACCACCAAGAAAAGCAGGACTAAGAAAATATCCTTTTGCTAAAGTTTTTAACGAGTGGGTATATCCACTGAAGCTCCATCTCATTTCCTTTGTGGTTGTGTTTTGGAATTTCTCCTCCGGAGGATACGAAATCCACGCTCACCCCCACATGCATACACACAGATCGGGGTTAAAACGCAATATAATTCAAAAAGGACTTGTGTAATCCTTTGTGTCTTGGAGCCGGGCTTAGTGTTGCCACTGTTTCCCTCTGGCAACTGGCGGTAACTTCGAATGATAAATTGCTGAAACTATTCAGGAATTAAAGGAAGGGGAATGAAAAATCTGTGCGGCTGAAGTATCCCGGCTCTGTATCAAGTGTAGTGGTGTCCTTTTTTGCCTTTTTCATAGTAAAAGTTGTTCGCCTTTGGTACATGGATGGGAATTTTTTTGGGAAGATGGAGGCGAGCTTAACTGTACCCAAGGTCCTTGAGAGAGAGAGAGATTGTGAGAGCACCGACTGAATTATGGGAATGGATGTGACATGGATGCGCTGTCTGGTTGGTAAGACAGACCACTGATGGATGGGATCGTTTGACTTTTAGTCGTCGTCATGCAGTCGCAGTCGTATGTGTTGCAATTTACGAAAGTGATTCTGATAGTGACTTTGTCCAATAGCAAGGGGCGCTGGATGTGGATAATATGACTCCATCCCATCTGAGTGAGGCTAGGGTATCTATTTATTTTGAAAAAAGGATTCTAAATTTTATCAACCAGGACCATAACTACACATATTTACTTGGCTAGACCGGAAATCACTAGGGTTAGAATGAAGCCAGTGAATTTAAACGTACCTTTCATAGTCCTTGTGAAGCAAAGAGTGTCAACAAAGTGCAAATGTGATTGGAAGCCTTGATGATCTATTCTTCGCCGATTTGTGACGACTCTTTACAAGGTGCCGACTCTTTACAAGCTTTTCGTCATGTTACTCACTTCTGATGGCCCAACCAACAAGCGTCTCCAACCAGCCCAATAGCTGTCCGAGTTTCGCGACTTGCGTCGCGATATTTTTCTGATGCGCCGTCCCTCTGTGATAGATTCGAAAACTGTCCGGGGGAGAACTGGTGCTCATGTGTTCTACTTGCCCCAGCAGTCCTAATTGATGTACTTAGGCTCTTCTGAGTAAGTCCACGTCGATGTACAGCCCATAAATGCGGTCGTTGCATCTTCTTCTCTACTCACCGTCTTTGGAGATGGAACCAAATATCATCTAAAGGGCTTCTCTCTCAAAACGACCGCGGGCGACCCAACGGCTCTTGATGAAGTCCCGGCCCCTGAGCCATAGCGCTGAGATAAATTAGCGTCTTATGTAGAGTCGTTTAGTTGTTCTAAATAGTGCTTTGCTACTCAGTTGACCCAAGGGTTGAACTTCTATGTACGCGGTTTAGAAATTGATGATAAGATGGTGGGTCTCGATTTGAAATTCCTGAGATTTCTCCAAGATCTGCCGCAGTGTGAATATTTAGTCCTTGGTGGGCTTTTCTAAACCTAAGTCGCATTGTAGTTATAAGGTTCTAGACAAAGATCTTTAGAAGCTCGGACAATACAGTAGATTCGGTCTTATAGGCGAAAGTTATTGACTCGACTAACATATCCTTCGAACTGGTGCTGGAGTGTCATTACGAGATTGCCCTATTGGGCGAACGGTTCAAGGTCACACTGGTTTGGGTTCCAGGGCGTAGTGACATAAAAGGAAACGAGCTTTAAGATGAGCTAGCCGGGCAGGACTCGGCTCTACACGGCTCATTCGCGACAAGGGTCCACACCCCACTAGGAGAGGTTAAACGACAAATCCACTCACACTTCCCTCAGAAAGCCAACCTCCAATGGAGACGATTAACCAACTGTGCCATATCAAGAAAGTCCGTCCAAATATCACCAAAATAACGGCGATAAACCGTTTCATCATTCTTGCGATAATTTTAAGCTAACGATTTGGGGCATATTCCTCGCCAAGTCACATTCTGCTGCTTTACACAGCTCGGCAGCAAGGTCGTTAACTCCGTCAGCATTGTTGAGCTGAAGTTTAGATATGGCTGTCTTTACTTCGTCCATGAATCAATTTTTAATTAATCCTGCCTCACATTTTTGACAGCTTTTTGGCAGTGTTACCAATGGTCTTCATTTACCACACTTGATGCTAGCCGTGTATTACTCCTTGAGCACTCGCGCTGACACGTGGCTGGTCTATTTTTAACTTTGTTTGTTACATCTTTGGTTCATCGTCCTCTAGGGCTTGCTGGCATTAAAATTACCTTACTTGACACGAAGTTTCAGGCAGAAAGGCCAAAAAGTACTGGACTCTTGCGAATGGATTGACACATTCATTCAGAATTGCAGAGAAAATCTAATTCAAAAGAGTAGTTTTCTACCAACTCTTCCTGTGCCTACCGAACTTAAAAATGATTAAACCACAACTTCGTTATTGCTCCAAAGGGACCTCCTCAAACCGGATGTGCCACATCTATTATGGCTACGCACCCAAAAATCCGACCGCAAAATATGTCAAAAATGAATGAGTACACTCAGCAGATTTGCCACTTGAGTGCGTTCAGGCATTCACTTTGCATTGTCAGATTCATTGATTTATTTATCATAAAGCTTAATGCTGACCGCAATTTATGTCCGGCTTTTGTGAGGACACATGCAATCCTTGCAAATAAACCGCAAAAACTAATGAGAGCTTATCCATTTGCCGTGACCGTATTCGGTGACAGAAAAATGCGAAATAAATTTCCCTCGTTGATGGATCCCAGACGATCACATCACTGGCACTTCGTTAAGTTTTCTCGGTCTACAGGGCGGTCTGACGACTGTGGTATTTCCTTTTATAGTCGGTCGACCGCATAAAATGCCATATTTACTGCCCAAACAAATGGAGGCACCACAGTTAGCTGTTGTTAGAGGACGCATTAGGAGTTACAATAAATACACGACAATTGTGTTTGTGTGTGCACAGCTGAGTGGAGAGTAATGTGCGGAAAAGCCACTTACACACAAAAAGAGAAGGGATGAGGACATTTTTGTCAAAAGGGAGTGTTTTTCCTTTCCAGCGAATTTAAATATAGATGGCAGGTTTAAGTGGAAGAAGCTGGTCACAAAATTTTTTTATAGGCATCCAGTGATCCATGGGCCTAATGAAAAATTGGTCGATGAGGATGCAGCAGATATACCCAGCTTCAAAGGCGGAAGTACCATTGGCTGTTGTTTCGGTATGCTCTTTACTAAAATCAGCCCTTTCTGTTTTTGGTAAGAAATTTCACAAAGATAAATCCTTCAACACAAATAAATTTCCAAGACTACGTATGTGTGTCCTTGTGCAAACTTAGAATCCGAATGTGAGGTGACACAGCACCGGACATCCCCTTCGAAGTCAACTAAATTTGAAGGACCCTTACGCACCTGCATATTTCAGTCAGGATACCTTTTTTTTCCAACTGAGGTTGGTGTCGTTTTCCATTTTGAAGGAATAAACAACCCCCAATCCAATAAATAACTGTCAATGGGTTGATTGTAACTTATTCCTGTCCTCTCGTCGTAGGCAAATTGTTTCCTGACACTAAATCTGATTAAGTTCTGATCCAAAACGTCGAAGGGATTAAGGATTCCCTTTTTGCCTTTGATACTGATTTGGGGTCGCTTGGGCAGCGCATAGATTTAGTGATTTACTTATCAATCTGATATCGATGGGACAGTCAACCAGCAAGCTGTGATTTACTGAATTTATATATTTGCTGGGATTAGGAACACGTAAACAGAGGATAATCCGTGATTGTAAGTGGTTCCAAAGGATATAGCTCCATTTGGGTGGTTTACTCTGAGAGACGTGTTAGAGATTCTGCAGGCATACGTTTCTTTTCACCAAGCATATGCACTAGCGGAGCAGTAAGACGGGAATTGACTTCCTCCTACATCTTTGTATATATGTACAGTCAAAATTGCTTACAACGACATCGGTTATACTCACGTATCGGACCAAATTTTTAGGTCCCGGCTAAGCTTTATTAACTAACCTTGATATCCGTTATGGCGACCTTTCGCTTATAACGACCAAACTTATCGGTTCCTTAAAGGTCGTTAAAACCGATTTTGACTGTACCTCCCATTAATATTTTTGACAAGCAATTAGCTACTTATGCAGTCCTAAGGCTAAAGGCCTCCTATCAGTGGTCCAACTGTATCATTGGTCAGTTCTCGGAAAGAACCGACTACACATCACCACCACCGCAGACCATGGACCTGACCCATCCCTCCCTTCCTCATCCCCTTCCCTGCTCTCTCCGGTGGGCTGAATCAAGGTGTTACATGACCCGTGCCTAGGATCAACTTCGCTGGGATCCCATTTTGGACCTGGCGACCTCCGGATATATTTAGCTTTATTTGCATAATGCGGTGCTCTGTGTGGACGGACCACCTTTTCCCGCGCTACCCTTGAGAACCACATCAAAAAAACCAAATGACGAAAAAGAAAGGAGTCCCGCGCCGTCTCAACCCTCTACTTCCTTCAACATCCAGTCTAAGGTAACCAGCCGTAACCTTAAATGACCCTTGACAAGAAACTAGTCCCCTGGAGTTCTGCTAAAGCTGCAGTACCAGAGAGCCTAATTCTAATTTTAGGCAAGATAGCCAAAAATTAGGCCGAATGTACAGTGCAGGCACAGGACCAGGCGGACAAAGCGAAGTACCTGGCTACCATCGAGGAGTACAAGAAGAGCCAGACATCGAAACAAACACAAGTCGCACCATCTACTAAGCGCAACAGGTTTCGAGACGAGACCAAATCTTCGCCAAAGGGAAGTAGGGGCTCCGCGATCAATCAACCTATTCCAGCACCCGGCGGATCCATGTTGACGTACCATGAGCGAAGTCGTTAGAGACCACCTCCAAGTAGGGATAGTGGATTAAATATCTACAAACGAGAAAAATATCGCAGAGAGGTGGGGCGACATCGAGGCACGACTGTCGGAGCTGGTAATGGACCACATCCTCTTACCAAACCAGTGACCTCTGTCTATATTCGACTCCTTTCAGGTTGTGAGGAGGTATAGGTTAATCAAGTGCGAGGACCAATTTTCTAAGGATTTCCTTAGCTCGTGCATTGCTAAGATTAGCAACGCTTATGACGGCATGAAGCTCAAGCTAAACCCAGCTATCGAGATTCCTTTCAAACTGAGGGCTCACGTTTTGTTGCCAAATATGAAGCTTAATGGTGGAAAGCACTGTCTAAAACTTCACAACTCAGGGATCTGCATGGATGACTGGTTCATCATTAGGACAGAGGAACCTCAGAAAAACTCCAGGACCTTTCTCTTGTCCATAAACGAGGAATGTTTGGCGGATCTTGAGAAGGCCGACAACAAACTGTGGTTTGGCACCAGGCATCCTTAACTCAAGATCTTTCGATCTTCAAACCCAGGCGATGGCACGGACGAGGTCGACGCAGCTGACAAGCTGTTGGAGGGTATAAAGATCGCTCCTGTAACTCCCAACCCTCAAAATGCTGAATATCATTCAGATCAATCTAAAGCACTCCAAATACGCCTCAAATAACCTGAGGGAGGAAGACATCAATATCGGCATTATACAAGAGCTCAACCGTGGAGGGACTCAGACACAATCACTACAATCTTTTCAGTAGCAAAAACATCGGGAAGGCAAGGACTTGAATCTTAGGATCACATCCTGCTACATGAGTCACAATCGACAGGCACCACCAAGAGAGGTCCAGGATCTAACTCAGGGCTCGAGGTCAACAAAAACCAACCTGCTGATGGGCTGCGACGCGGTGATCTAACTAGCCACTGTCCTATTGCCTGTATGTATCCTTTTTCCAACCAAATTTGGCCAGAGTCACAGTGACGTAAAAGAGGAAGTCCAGCGGTCCAGCTCTATTCTAAGTTTCATCAAGAGCTCCGAATGATTTAATCAAATTGACATTTCTGGGTAACAAATCAGTTTGGTTTAACAAAGGGTCTTCATTTTCCTATGTGTGTCTACCTACCTTGTCTCAATCTCAATTGCTGTACCCATTTCTACACATATGTATAAGCTCGACTTTTCGCACCCGTGTTATCGGATTGAAAAATTACTGATTCACTGCCACTGTCTAGCACACGCAGTATTGATGGTGTCCTCGGATCTTGTCCAGCTTAAGTTGGATCGCGTTCTTTTTGTGTTTTAATCACTCCGTGCAGCTCGTTAATAGTTCAGCTTATCGCTCCCAATAAACAGGAAAAAAATCAAAGAAAACAAACAAAGATGCTGATAACGGAAACGCGGTTGTTATAACAAACTTATTTTTACTTTTTTATTGAACAACATATTCCTACGGACACACACACTCACTCTCACGCACACACCTAAGCGAAGCTACTAAACTATTGGAAAATTTTTTTTTTTTATAGAATCTCTCCCACGGGCTTGATAATCATCTCATGGATCTGGACATGCGGCGGGGTGGCAATAGAGAACAGCACGGCCTGGGATACATCTTCGGGCATAAGCAGCGCATCGAACATGTCGTACATTTCCTTCGGGGCGATCTCTGTCTTTGTGATTCCAGGACTGATGCTCTGAAATGTCATGTGTGGAGGAAGTGTTCTCGTGAGAAGTGCATCCATATACTTACAGTCGTCTTTATTTTTGTTCCCATGAACCTGAGCTCATTCCGGAACGTCTCATTGATTGCGGTTACTGCGAACTTTGACGGTGGATAGACATTCAAGCTGGGCGCCTCAGGTGTTCCACCGAGTATGTGATGCCCGAGGATGCTGTTTATGTGAACAATGTGACCGCTAAACTGACGACTGTTCATACTCTTGAAGGCCGCCTGCGTGCAGTAGAGTAATCCCTTGACATTTGTATTAAAAATGTCATCGATCATCTGTGACTCCATGTCGACAATGTTTCCAGGTCGAACCACACCGGCGTTGTTGATAAGAATGTCGGTACCGCCAAGAGTTTTCTCAACCCAAGCAAAGGCCTCCTTGACCTGCGCCTCACTCGTGACATCGCATTTTCGAATGAAGTAGTTCGACTGCAAGTCGACCGGGTGTTTAGAGCGATTCTGTTCCATACGTTCATAGCGACGAGCCAGACCAACAACTCTGAGACCAGCGAGGAGAAGGTCATCTGCGATTGCTTTACCAATACCACTACTAGCACCGGTAACGACGGCGACCCGATTTCTCCAACGTTCCATGATTTTAGTTTTTTTTTTTTTTTTCTATAAATTTCCAGCTTAAACGAAGTAACGAACTAAACTTTGTCTTTTGATCGGCAGACGCTTTTATAGGCCGGGGAGTGGTTGAGAGTTTGATTATCATTGCGTTCTAGAACGAGGTCCATTATCAATGTTTTTCGGCTGCGAAGAGAGAGGGTCAAAAGCGTGGACTTTTTTGTTGTGCGAGTCCGCAGCTACTGATAACAGGTACAGGCGAGCTCGTGCCTCGATGAATACGAATACGAATAGTGCTACCAAGGGGTCTTGCGGCTGTTTGCTGGTGGTGGTTCATTTACATAGTGTCAGTGGTCTAAATAAATCGAGGCAATGAAAGGAGAATGAAATATAGACTCGGAAGCATAAAGAAGATACAACTGGGTGCTAGGACCAGTGGATAATTCTGCCGACAGATAGCAAATTGCTGTACACAATCTACAAATTGCTAAATGATGAGGCGCCTAAAAGTATGACGTACTTCGGAATGGGAAACATTTTTTCAATTGACCGCCTGGAAGTATGTTTTATTTCATCCAACAACGTTACATATGTACTTTGACCAGCCATTTCGATGTTTTACGCTCAACTTATTTGCAGTATTGTTGCTACAAACGTTCTTCTATGCAGAACATAGAAGCATCTAAGGAAGTTGGCACCTACTCGTCTTAGAGAGTTATTCTCTCTTCATAACCTCCTTTGGATCTAAGCAAGAGGCAAGGTACTCGCTGCTCTGAGAAATGAAGGTTCCAAAATCAGAGCGTAGATACCTTTGCAGATAATGCTGCTTCATGTATTTCAGGGAATCCCCCATATTTTAGAATATCTTACTAGTCAAAGCCCTAGATTTACAGGTAAACACAGCGAACTCAGTTCGAAGCTAAGCCTTCATGAGGATGAGGAGGCATCTATAATTTTGGACTCAAATATGTCATCCAAATTAAAGCAGTTTATTAGTTTTACTTGGCATTTGTCACACCTCCTACTTGCTGAAGCTACAATTTCGAATGTACATCGGACTCTTCAGTCAGACTGGTCCTTAGATAACTGCATCGAGTTGCGCACTCTAGATTGGCTGCGGTCCCCTTGTACTTATGCGCATCACCTTAGGCGACGTCTTCCTCTACTACGTTGTTCCTCCGGGTTATATTTCAAGAATCTGCGGGTCAGAGCGTTGATGTCCATTAGCTTTACATTTTTCCGGTATATCAAAACTCCGATGTGCAATTCTTTTGCTGGATCAGTGTCGCTCGTAGTTCAATCTTCTCCTGTAAAACCTGTTCATGACAGTTTATCTTTCGAAGAATTGTTCGCATGATACAACCAAAGACATCTTTATCCTTCAATGGAGCCCTTAGTTCAGCACAATCAAGTATGCTTAAATGTTCGGAAGAGGGCATCACCACTCAATCGTCTATTCAGCCCAAGAAAACAAAGATTGGTAATACTTTTTCATCTCCTGGGTTCTGATGTAATAGCTTTGCCAAAAGTGATAGACAAACTCCCTTAATACGTCGAAGTTAGAGCTGCCCTCTGCGACTTACTTTTCGATTAATCTGTGCTGGGTGTCCCTTCTTGTTGAAAACATATTATTGAGTGACTAACGTC
This sequence comes from Matsumyia berberina, assembly GCA_917880715.2. Taxonomy (NCBI): domain Eukaryota; kingdom Metazoa; phylum Arthropoda; class Insecta; order Diptera; family Syrphidae; genus Matsumyia; species Matsumyia berberina. The sequence goes on along the minus strand of OU862871.1, from coordinate 128,857,365 downwards.
ATTGGCAGATATCATTGTCCATCGTCATCTCACACAGACGATTGAGGCCACACTGATAGTGTGGTTTCTGATGAAAGGTTTCAAGCGTTCACATAACATTGCAGGTAAGCTCTTGTACTGAGGATATTTCTACTTTAGTCGTCTCCTTTCTTGTGGATTGGGCAAACGATGCTGATTCTATTTGTCACGTATTATCATCATCGTCATCATCATTCGTTCGCTTATCTACGATAAGAGTCGCGGAACCTTAAATGGACCCCCCATACCTCCCAATCCTCCGCTATCGACTCAAAATCATCACCGTGGGGGACCCCTCATGCGGGTAGAGGTAAGATTTCCGGCCTGGTCCAAACATTTCATCCTGGGCCTACCTTATGGCATGTATTCCATGGGACGTCTTTGTAGCCGAGGTTGGGACATGCGTTTAACGTGCCCAAAACATCGAAGCACGGACCTCTTTGTTCGGAGCAGTAGCTGTTCAGCATTGAGTTCCTAACTCGATATCAGCGATTCACTCCAGCAACCCAACGAAGAAATCTCATTTCGGCAGCTTGTATCCGAAATCGTATTCTTTCGGTCATTACCCAAACCGCACGACCATAGGTTAAGGTCGGAACAAATGCTGAATTAAAGGCCGATAGCTTAGCTTCGATGCCAAGTTCAACCCTCCTCATAGCAGATTGACCAAGTTGTCTCAAATTTGCTCAAGCCCGACCAGTCCTCACTCGAACACTCGTGAATAAGACCCCGAGGTACTTACACTTAACCACCTGCTTCAATGGGACTCCACACGCAGAGTGCATTGAAAAGGCGTTCGGGAAATGACCATTACTTCTGATTTATTCAGCTCAACATAAATGGGTACGAACAAGGATACACACATCCGACTAAATCTCAAAGACGGCCACGCCTATGCCTTCTATAGAGTCATTTACAGCTGTTTCAAAAAAACTCAACCGGTAAGCCATCAGGTTCCAACAGGTTTGTTTGGTTTCAGATTCGTTCCTGCTGTCCGTACTTCATTTTCATCAGGTAATCGAAATTCTGTTCCGAATTGCCGTTCGGAGTCGGCAATAAATTGTAGGTCCCTTCCATTCGTGCGAAAAATGTAACACGCACAACATGAATGGTTGCGAGAAGCTAGGCCTTGGTTCATCCCGAGCTGTCGCGCCAGCTATTTATTTTTTATTTTTAATCGAAATTTTAGGATACCAATGTCTTTGTTGAATGGTTCGTCTCTAGCTGTCATCGGGTTGTTCGTTTTTGTCACCGTGATACAAAAGATTTTTTAACACCACTAACTGTATCTCTTTCTTTTATCAAGGCTTTTAACATGCCTTGTTTCTGTAACACGTTCTTCTTTCCTACACACTATCCCTAGTGTGTAAGCTTGACGGCATTGTCCCTTAAACCAGGGGCTTCCTGGTGATGGTACAATGAAACCGAGGGTATGCGCCATGGCTTCTTTAATTATTTCCGCAAAACTCATTCGCTTATGTAAGACGAAGGTGGAAAGCACTAGCTACTCCATCAAGTTCGAAATAGACACTAACGAGCCCTTCAGTGCAGCTACAGGTTTAAGACGGGGTGCCTTCGTTAGCGTGGATGCAGAAGCTGTTAAAATGCTCTGATTGTTAACTAGACGAGGATTGTGTACAAATGCGGCACACAACACCAATGTCTCGGCCAAAACATTACGATGAAAAACTAAAACTTTGAGGAAGTCGAGGAATTAGTCCACGAATGTTCGGTTACGAATTCTACCGCAGAGATCCAACAGTCGCCAAATTTGACCATAGAAGAGAACTATTTTTTTTGACACGGTAAACCGAATTCAAAATACGGAACAAATCTGGCACAAGTCCTCATATGATTTTGCAGCCTCCAAAGAAAACACCTCACCAGTTTGGGTACTTAAACTTCTTGCTCTACATGTCATAATTTTTCTCCAAAGGCCTTCTTTTTCCAATCAACCTTCCCTTAAACATGACATTTTTGCCATCATCGACATCGTTTCCCCTTGAATTCTTGATCTTGAATTTTAATTGAAAGCTTAAATTCAAGATGTCTGCCCGCCTACACAAGGACATCTTAGTGCGAAGTATCCTTTCCGACAGAATACACCTTCCACCGAACGTTGCTCCTAATTATTTAACAGCAATAATTTGATCTATCACCATGTCATCTGAAGAATCTTCAGAATATCCTCTGCCAAATTGGAATCGAAGAGAGTTTCTTCCAATTTTTTTCTTTTTGTCTGTGTATCCTTGAACGTATCCTTGAACTTGAAATAAATGACTATGAAACAGAACTCATTAAATAATCATCCAACACAATGGCGGCGTGTCTGACATTTGAAGAGATGGACAGAAAAGAAATCGCACGACTCCCAAGTCCAATGTGAATCATTAAACTTAGTCCGAGGGTTGCATACAAACACAAGTCCGTTGGCTCCTCGGTATTTATGTTTGCTTGTCAAATATATCCTTCAAGTTCTGTTGAAAGGAGCTTTCCTCCTTTCGTTCATTTAATCATCGTGAGTTTACCTTTCCTCTTCAACTTCAACACACTTTGTTGGGTTTTCATTTAGATTTGAGTACCATGAGTGTGTGTGTGCACATCTCTAACTGGATGTGACCTCTGGCCATGTGACGAGTATTCAAAAACCCTTTCGTTTCGCTCACATACTACCTGAGGCATTGTGACAAATGAATGACATGAAACGGCAAAGGATTCAACAAAGCACAACACACATGTGTACATAAATACCGCAGTGCAAAAGAGAAGACAGAAAACATCGCCTATAATTAGGGTACAGTTGCATTCGGGATACCGCTAGCAGGTTAACATGCAAAAATTTAGCCGTATACTTGTAAGTTCGCAATCACCCGGAAGCCAATGTTGGAGAAGAGCCTTTTTGACATAAGTGGAACGCATGTGGAACACAAATGAGCACACACACAAGAGCAATATTGAGGATTACACAGTTCAGCCAAAGGAGAAAACTCCATGTTGCTAATGAATACGTAAAGGGATATTTGTCTAAACAGCTTTGAATGGATTACCTTGTACGGCGAATGAGGAGTCATACACTGAGGAATAAGTTTGAAGGAGCACGGCGAATGAGTCTAGGGTGCATTGCCATGACCTTGAACTTTAATCGTTTGTGGATTTTCTGTTTATTTTGCTAAAGAAGGCGCGCAGAATAGTGCCAGATGTGTGGAGATGTTGACGATTTGGCTTGGAAACAAGTGCATTCAAGGATAAGTGCAGAGGTGCTTAGGTGGATACATTAACATTCAGTGAAGATTAGTTCTGTGGTTAGTCTTCAGTCATTTGTTGGCTCTTAAGTTTACTGGCAACTCATGTTGATTTTGTTTGCGTAGTTAAGGACATACTCGTCCTTGTGCCTGCGTGTACAGAACAGAGACTTAAGAAGGTTACAATGTCACAACTTTAAGTGGTTGGAGATTGCCAAAAGTTTTACTAGGAGAAAGAGGAGCTCGTAACAGTGTATGAAGATATGATATGAAGGTCACGAAACGAACAGTAGCACAAAAACTGCATCACATTACAATCTAAAGTGTTCCATAGTGAGCCTTAGCAATAACGCCACCCATCTAAGCATCATGGAAAATTCGACCTGGCGCCCAATGCTCGGACTTAACCTCTTCTGATTGTACCTATGAAGCTGCAGTCGAGAGTGTTGAGGCTCGGGATTCAATAAAAAGGAGCCTCCTCCATATACGTATATCAACTCAAAGCTTATAATTCACAGATGGAGTAAACCAGCTGTAGTCTGGAGACCCGTGTATACCGACAGCGCTGGACTTTTTCAGAAATTGGTGTCACTGGTAGTAGGAGATTCGACCTGTTCGTGGTTTGAACGTCTTCGACAATAACGAGCGTTGAATGGAGAGCTGTAGCAACAACAATCGGAGAAGACCAGCACTCTCAGCAAGCCTCACTTAAACGAATGAAAAATGAGTACCTACGAGAAACGTAAGAACCAAGAGATGCAGGGATGTTACAGTATGAGAGAGGTTAAGAATTTCTACAAAAGGGTAGGAGAGGGCTACCCAAGTTTTCGCCACCGAAACCGGAGCCTGCATAGATGAAAGCGGGGCTACCATAGTGGAGAAGCAGTTGGTACTAAGAATATGGAAAGACTATTTATGTGGACGGATATCAAAATCCCGCTGCCAGACAACCTGATAGAGTCAATCTAGAGGACAACCAATCTCTTGTTTTAGAGAATATTATTATTCTTCAGGATATAAAAAGAGCAACAGCGACACCTATCCCATGCAGCAAACTGTTTAATCCTCATCTTCTCCAGCTGCTTCATTCTCTCCTTGGGTCTTCTTTATGTTCCTCCGCTTCACGCGATATGGTCAGCCACCAACGAAGGATGATTTCAGGGAGAAGTGAATGTGCTTCTGGGAGTCCAGATGACCACCTGCTTGCGGATGCGGATATGTCTTTAAAGGATCAAGCTTATCTCAATTTGAACACCTGGATCTGGAGACAACGTTCCAAGAAATTTTCAAATTTCAAACCCAAAAAGTAATCGACCTTCATGCGAGACTTATCCAATCCCAAACGAAGGAGCAAAGCGTTACCTTGGAACAATCTTTTCTCGTCCTTCTCATCCACGGGCGGCTCTACGGATCTTGACTAAGACATACATACTTGACCCTCTAAACCTCACCCTTGTTACGGACACTATATTCGCCGATGATTTTCAATTCCTGATTCAAATACGCCTTTTCATAGTGGGGACGTGGAATCAAATAAGTCTTCGAAAAACGGATGAAATACGTCCGTTCACCATGTTGTCACTTTTCTAAACCGTTTGACTTGGCTCCTCTGTTTTGAAATTCCCCGAACCAGAACGAAGTTGAAATAGAAAGGCTTAAAGCCTGGACGATCTAGGAGGTGAGCCATTTAAGACTGCAGGAGATGACTTGGTAGAATACATCCATCAACGCTTCTGTAAAATATGGCCGAAGGCGTGCCTTACCTGAACACTATATGTCTGCTCCATGAGAAAGGGATAACCACTTAAAGGCGCATATGTCTCCTGAACGTTACATACATCGCATACATGCGAAGAGTTAACCACGAAATGTACGATATATCCATTGACATCGGCCTGGTCAAAAAGTTACGTATACGAGATGAGATCTCCGAAGGCGTGCCTAGGTTGAAGCTAACCTCAACCAATTTGACCTGCTGAAGAGAGCTGGGTAAGAATCTTGCCGGCTGGAAATGCTTGTTAGTTGCTGCCTTACCCTGAACTGAAGAACGCCGTGAGGTTTGCACATTCTATTTACAGCGACGGTCTTCTTAGTCGACCGCCACAGTCTATTTCGTCCAACAGTCATTAGAGTCGATTTTTCCAAAGTATCCACTGGTAATTTTCTAAATGTGTCCAACATTTATGAGACAGCGAGACGATGAAAAGTCATAAGGACATGAAATATGAAACATTGGAAATTTTGCCTAAGGCAAGGAAGGTGTACACACAAACTGTTCTATCCCAGACGAAGCACAATGGATATATCTGTACCTTTAAGGGTAGGTTCTCGTCTATTTTTGGATCCATGGAGGCAAGAAAAAAGACTGAATTTCACATTGACATCGAGATTTTATTCATCCACGATGTGTTGAGTATGAAAATAGGTCACATGAATTTAAAGTCACTTTTGGGAGGCAAGAGAAACATGCCTCAGGTGAGGTCATGACATTAATGACTTCATTTAAAGTTATGAGTTCACATAATATTTGGCAAGGATCTACATATTCATTTTTAAATTAATAATTAGACAAAGTAGACCAGTGTACCCACTTGCACAAAGTGTCCTTAGTTGTTCGTGTGAGGCTCGGGGTTACATTCATATACCATTTCTGTTATACGATGAAGGCTTCAAAAACATGTCATGGAAGCTGTGCCATCAGATAGGTTAGGTTGGACCAAGTCCGAAATCTTATCCCCACCCGGGGTTTCAGACATATCTCCTGACGTTTTAGAGTCGATGGCGGAAAATCGAGTGTTAGGAAGAGTCCACTTAAGCATCCTAAATCCACGACCCTCACATTGAGTAAACGAGCTGATGACGATAATGAATGCTGAACGTAACAACCTGTCTTGTGCTCCAAAGGTCAGTCTGGGAATAAATGCATCGAGATTTGGTATCTTTTTGTCCGTCTCCTCCCTCCAAGGCAACGAGCTTCTGCTTCATTTTGTTTAAAAGATTTAAATTCACCACAAAACCGTTAAAAATAATTCAACCCCCCTCTTTTTCTGTTCGTCGCTCTGTAATTTAATTTTTTACCAAGGACTCATCGCCATATTGACTTTACGTCGTCGCCGTTTTTTGTGTGAAAAAAAAAAATTCACTTCTTCCAGGTCCTTCTCCAGAGTGCTCTTCATTCAGCAGGAAAGTCGGTGACCAACTCACATATTCAATTAACGTATAACCGCAAACAAAATATGGAAATGCATACAGAAAACCACCCCACAAAGAGGAAGAACCCGATCCACTGTTCCACAAAGGAGGACATCGGTAGAGTCGAAGTGGAAGCCATCGGTTCAAGGTCTTGACAGGAGTGCGCTCCGTCATCCAAACAAAGGTATACACAAGGGATGTTATTGTAGGTTTTTTTTTATATTTTGTATGCTTATGTGGTTCGCCTGGCAGTGGACTGGTGATGCTAGGAAAACAGTTTAAAATGCAAAAATTCAATTATACAGTCGCGTTCAACCGGCTCTCATCGAGTTATCGAAATCAGTGATATGGCTACGAATTGAAAAGCCAACCAATTGAGCTACGTTTTCGGTGAGAGACTTAATTAAAGTTGTGATGATAGTAGGTGTTCTGCAAGAGCAGGGGTATGATTCGCTGTAAACTTTATTTAACTTTGATGCGTGTGATTGAAATGAATTGGTTTTGGTGAGTTTCCATTCAAATTGAATGAGTTTTTCATTCCGAGGGAACCTCCTTTGGTTGCCTGTGAACAGACAGGAATAGAAATTGTTCAAAAAACTGTCACCCTTATGGTTGGAAGTCCATTCAGAGTGCAGTTGCAATTGAATTTTTAATAAAATGCCCATCTAAGTTCCTCCATGAGCCTGGCCCCCCACGAGCGTTTTTTTGGCAACTTGTTAAATCTCGGTCTTGAGTTCAAAAATCACTTTTTTTTTTTTTATAATCCACACGTTGATCAAGGGGATTAAATACCCTTTTAATGTTATACACACACCGCGAGCGAGGTACAGTGGTTTGAAACTCAGGTATCGTTAGGTTTCATTGGCGTCCAAGGCTAGCTTGGGACATTTGTGGTGTTTGTCATTGCTATAATTCACAGGAATTTTTTCGAATCTCCTGATGTCATAATCAGTGTCAGCTCAATCAACTCATCAAGCCAAGAACACTCTACTGCCAGTGTTATGCTTTCGCAGAGTAGTGTCGCCATCACCTTTCACAGTTGATCGATTTTTATTAAATTAAGAAATAAATGTTTTTCCGACATCAGGAGTTGAACCCGGACTTTCAGCGTGACAAGCAATGAAGCTAACCACTACACCGTGGCCACCCCCAAAACTTTAAGGCTCATAAACCTGTCACAATCTTGAATATCATTCATGCTTGCTGCATTTCTTGTATCCTCTTCCACAGAACTACTCCTATTTAACAAGTAACCGACACGTGAAGAGTCTGTAAATAAAACGCTACAGCCTTCTTTAACTCTCTATCCCATTGTCCAAGCCAACCCTCCTGACATCCGCAAGACTTGGTTTTCATAACAATCGTTGTGTTGAATTTATGTTCCCAGACTCTCGAAGCAAGAACAGACTCAAGGTCAAGGCGGTCAATAACTGGTTCGTTTTTTCCGATTTCTACATCAATCTAAGAATTTCGTCAGATTTTGTGGACCAAAAATTGCAGAAGCTATCCAGAATGCCTTCATACAGAAAAAAAAAGATCAATGCCTGCTCTTTTATATAATGGTCCACAACTACCACTCGTCATAGCAGCAAGGGACGAATTTTTCGTGGCGGGAAATTTTAACTGGAAAAACTAAGAGAGTGTATTTAACGCACCAAACACCAAAACTTTTTCACGAACTCATCGGGAAATGACAAACCGCCGTAAGTATAATTCGTCATGAAAAAGCTTCTCAATTCGCCCGAAGCAGAGCCCACGCAATTGTATTCAACAGAAATATCGAGAATAACTAATCAACAAATGATTGTAATCTGAATGAATTCTTTCCCGTCTGAAAATAAAAAGATTAAAAACGAAAACATAGATTAGATAGCAGAAGCATTCTGCAGTAAATCCATAGGCTCCACCAAAAAGTTCTCTGACTCTCAAACCGTCGCTCTGCGGTAAAGTGGCCTAAGTGCTTTGCCGATTTAAATACTATCTTCGTGTCTTAGAAAAATTGATACACACTCTCTCATGGAGACGATCTGCATGGCTGCAGCCTAAAAGCCAACCAAATGCTCTTCAATTTCAAAAGCTCACCATAAAGCTGACATTAAAAAAAAGCTTTTCATCATTTATTTCCTCCAGTCTACCACAATTCACCCAAAGGCTTAACAGTGATTTCTTGTATCTGAACATGAGCTGGCGTCGAAATTGCAAACAATGCCGCTTGGGATATGTCTTCTGGGTTCAGGATCTCTTCACCAAATGAATCAAAGAACGCCTTTGGGGCGATCTCCGTCCTCACAAAACCAGGGCTTATGCTCTGAAATCAAAGAAAAAAATCGAAATCTTATTGATTTCCCTTACGTTAGACAGATCTTTGTACTCACAGTGGTCTTAATCTTTGTTCCTAGATTCCTTAGTTCATTACGTATAGTTTCGTTGATAGCGGTCACAGCATACTTCGAAGCCTGATAGATGTTAAGACTCAGATCCTTTCCCATATCTAAAGGTTTATGTCCAGCAACGCTGTTGATATGCAGAATATGTCCATTGAAGTTCCGCTCCTTCATGCTCTTGAAGGCTGCCTGAGTGCAGTAGATCACTCCTTTCACATTTGTATTGAGTACTTCATCGATAAGTGTTGTGTCCATGTCAATAAGCAATCCACGTCGACTGCAACCAGCATTGTTCACAAGGATGTCAGTTCCACCCAATGTGCGCTCGATCCAATCAAACGTTTCCCTGACTTCCGTCTCATTGGTGACATCACATTCGCGTGGATAGAAATTCTTTTGAAAATTTTCTGGAAGTTGTGCACGATTTTCTTTTAAACGGTTCTCACGACGTGCCAGTGCGACCACTCTTAGCCCAGCCTTAACAAGATCAGCTGCGATAGCCTCTCCAATGCCACTGCTTGCTCCAGTGACTACAGCGACACGATTTTGCCAACGCTCCATTTTTATAAACCGATCAAGTGAATAGACGAAAAAGCACTGAGTTGTTCTCAGTCTCTTGAGAACTTATTTCGAAGCAAAAAAGCTTTTGAGAGTGACAGCGCAGTTGACCAGCTGATAAGACACGAAGAATGCATAGTTCGTGGGAAGATAAGAGCGCATTGAGCTTTTGAATATTATGAAGTGTTTGGCTGACCTAGATCTAGACCTTAAACTTGAAATGGACAAGCGATAACAGCACTTTTGTGATTAAATAAAATATGTGCTAAAGATTCAGTTGGAAAACTCGCAGTAAAATGAAAAATCCGGTTTGTGGGTAGGCAGATCTCATTGACGTAGTCAAGGTGTTTGAAGAAGATTGCGAGAACCTACGTCCAGAGGAGACATGGGCGCTTTACATACTCGCTGAAATAAACAGTCAACCCAAGTCGGGAAGAAAATCTTCTTCAGTCAAGTCATGAAGTGCTGATCTACTGATCAGAACTGATGGAAAAACTGGACTTAAAAAACCAGCCAACTACGCCTTTAACCTTTTCAGATGCAGGTTGGTATCTTAGCAATGAAAAGCTTCTCAGTAATCGGTTTTCTGAAGGCTACAATACCAAAACTCAACGTCCAAAGCCAGTCTTTTCAACAACTGCATCGCGTATATAGCAAACTTAGGCCAGAACAGTGGAGGATGAATCGAGGCTAAGAATGAATCGGAAAGCGGTCCGAACACTCTGGCCCCAACAAAAACTAATATTGCCAACTGTAAGCAGTAAGTATGCTGTCAACACGAAAGGCCAAGTCGACGTCAATCGGAAAAGTCCAACTTTTAAGGCCTCAAGAAAAATTGACGAAAGCGTCTGTAAACAGATCTAACGACAGATCTGTTCTCGACAGATCTAACGACAGTCGATGCACTTTATGCCATAAATTACTTCGTTCACTTGACGAGATGAAAGAGTCTTCCGATGTCCTGTATCATCCACACATTAAGTTTTAAAGGATCTCCTGAGTAATTATGCAGCCAATTTTGTCACCATGTCCCATACACATGTTTAACTTCACCAACTTTCATCATTAACTGGTGTCTTTCGACCAAAAACCTCTTCGACATGAAAACGCCTTAATGAGACCACTGGGCGATGCCCCCACCTAACACTGTGACCCGTGTAATCCTCTTTTGTGGAACACACATCTCGAGTATATCCTTGCGAATCAACATCAAAAAAGTGCCAGAAAACACATTATACACTTTTAACGAGCCCCTATCTCGAGAAGAAATCACTGCCATGCACACTTGGCACGAAGAACATCTTTAAAGCCGATGTAGGGGGGTGAAGAGGGCTATGATACGCGGGCGGCTATTAAATTGCCAAACCATCAGCAGCCACAAGCACGATAACAAGTCTTTAGCCACCCGCCACAACACCAGAAGCGGAAGCTAAAGACTCCTCCGTAATCCTCAGATTTCGAAATTATTTCCTGAACAATTACTCAACGTTGATGGAGTTTCCTTTTTTGGGGTAATTAATGGACACGAAGACATGATACTGCGTCAAAGACGCACAAACTTGTGGAACAGCGTAGACCACACGTATACGTACGTGTGTGATGGAGGCTGCCGACAAAGTCTCTAAAAGGCTCCTGCGGACGCGCTCAAGTCATGCACAGACCTACTATGAGAGATGCGGGAGAAGTCCTTTCATTTTGCCATTTTGTATCCGGTCATATGGCATGCACACACGGATGTGTGTATGCCACCCACCCGGTGCCACCCACCTTGGGCCAAAGTCAAACTGCCTGATTTATGAACCGAGGTTTGGTGGTCGTAATGGCAGTGCTTCTGGTGGAGGTAGTTGATTGCGGTAGGGTGCGATGAAATTTGCCGTAAATTATGGTTTCTTAGACTTGATGCTTGGAAGTTAAATGAGAATGTCCTTTCGCCGCGCTTAGTATGGTGGGTGTATGTGTGTGTGTGGAAGCTGCTGGCTTTGGAGAAACTGTAATTACTTGGTATGGTAGGGCTTACGATTTAATTGGGTTATTTTTGGTCGAAATAATTTGATCTGGATCGCTGGGTAGTTGACGATGGGCTATGGGCGGTGGGCGGTGGGCTGTGGGCGGTTCATGTCATTTTAAATGAAATTTCCCGGAAACACTTTGATTGAGGATTTTCGACAATGTCGCTGCGTATCAGGAGGGAAACGAATGGCTTCCTAAATGGATCAGCAAAGTTGAAAGTTGTCCTCGGTTATAGTGGAATTTAAAATAATCGTTGAAATAAATTTTAAAGACTTTCGCAGCAGAACAAGATATTGTGTCACTGACGTTGTTCAGAATGAGATGGGAAACTCAACCTATTCTATCATCACTCGGGAATCATAGAGCTGAAATGATGCATTCCTTGCAGCGTGAAAAGTAAAGTTTGTTCAAGTCAGCACATGTGAAGTATAGACTAAGAGTAGACACCTGAAACATACGTAGACTGTTCTCGCGCGGTACAATACAGATTATTGTCGATGCGTATGACCAGGTACTCAAGAAAGACAAAAACTGAGGCAGTTGTCTTCGAAGACTGACATCGGTTACTAGACGCAGAGGAACAAACCTCAATCATTTTCTTGTGACAGCCGAAGAAACTGCGAATCGCCCAGGAAAAGAATTTCAACGCTGAAAGACTTAGCAAGATTGGGAGTAGGCAAAGGCCAACAATCGCAACACTCATCGTGTAATGATGAAAAGTGGTATAGGTAGAAAATGCACACCAGCGACTGCTGCACGACAAGAGAGGTTGCGTAGGAAAAATATCGAGCCACTAAAAGGAGAGGAAGACAGCGTACCAGCTCAAGTTCAAGAAGACTAAGCAAAGGCCAGGCCGGCTTAAACACAGGCAGTTTGAAATAGTGAAGGACCCTAGTCCCCAACGTACAAGGAATAGGAGACGTGTTCAAACAGTATTCTAAGCAGTTGGCAAAGGGACATAATGGTCTAAATGGGCATAAGCTTGGCTGAAATAGCGCCCACCTCCGAAAACTAAATTCCTCCCCCATTAAAAAAGAGGCTGGCGCAGCTATGATGCAGTACTACAAACAAAAAAGGCAGAAGCTGCGTTCTAATTTCTGACGTCCTAAAAGCAGCACCCAATCTTCTAGGCAAAGACTATTTCACAACAAGTCTTTGAAAGGTTTAACAAATTTCGTTTTCTGTTTAGCCCAAAATAAACGGTAGGGAAATATTTATCTAATCTCGGTAGATAAACGGATCACACTCCGTATTTCACCACTTTGCTAACCAAAAGCTTTTTAGACAAATATTCCCATATAAGCTATTTGTTTTGCAAAACATCCATTAAACATGGATCGCTGGCAAAATCGTGTCGCAGTTGTTACCGGGGCAAGCAGTGGAATCGGTGAAGCGGTTGCTAAGGACTTGGCCAGAGCAGGACTTCGAGTAGTCGCTCTAGGACGACGTGAACAACGTCTCAGTGAAAACCGGGCTAAACTCACGAAAGATGAACAAACGCGTTTTTATCCAAGGGTGTGTGACGTCTCGAGCGAAGCCGATGTCAAGGCCACGTTCGAGTGGATCGAGGAAACCCTAGGTGGTACGGATATCCTCGTGAATAATGCCGGAACCATTCACTTCGGGAACCTAGTTGATATAGACACAAAACAGGTCGACGAAGTTCTCAATACGAACGTTAAGGGTTTGATTTACTGTACCCAAGCGGCCTACAAGAGCATGAAAGCGAGGAACTTCGATGGGCACATAGTTCACATCAATAGTATATGTGGTCACAAAGTTCATAATGCAGATACAAGTTCTAATATCTATGCACCGTCGAAGTTTGCAGTAACAGCGATCAATGAAACCCTTCGCAATGAACTGAGGAATAATTTTTCTAATTTATTGTCTTCTGTAGAGCATTAGTCCGGGAGCTGTGCGAACTGAAATTGTACCGAAGGCAGTTTTTGATGCCCTGGGAGATCTTTTGAGTGCTGAAGATGTATCGCAAACTGTCCTGTTTGCTATTTCTACTCCACCCCACGTGCAGATTCATGAAATCACCGTGAAGATTGTTGGAGAGAAATTCTAGAAAGTCTGTCCAAAGTTCTGAAAACGTTTGAAATAAATATTTGCATTGTTGCATGTATCTAAAGTGGGAAATTAAAAATTATAATGCTAAATTCTGTCTCGGGCCGTTTGGGTCTACTATCCGGGGAAACCTCATTGCTTTGTTTTCCTCTTTACCGTGCATATGCTCAATGCTTTCCGGTCGCTAGAGGACACCAAAAAAAATAACTCAAATAACACAAACGAACCCAACACAAAGTTATACTGCGATCACTCATTCCGTTGAATCAATTCATTGCAGTCTCTTTAACAGATCTTTACGTTTCATGTGATTGGTCATGAACTCATGATCATGTGTAACGAAAAGCTCAAGCCCAATTCCGGCAGATATAGCTCCAAGAGAGCTTTCACCTATTCTTCCACTGACACATCGTTTTGGCGTTAAAAATAAACAAACAAAATAATTTTAGCAGTAGATAACCGCTCTCGCCGGCCTGTATTTCACCACGTGCTAATCAAAAGCTTTTTGGACAAGTAATCGTATATAAGTTCTTCAGTTGCCAAAAATGTGTCGTAGTTTTCATTTATCTATTCGACATGGATCGCTGGAATAATCGTGTCGCAGTTGTTACCGGTGCAAGCAGTGGAATTGGTGAAGCAATTGCCAAGGACTTGGTCACAGCGGGACTTCGAGTGGTCGTTCTAGGTGAAAGTGAACAACGTCTCAGTGAAAACAGGTCTAAACTCACGAAAGATGAGCAATCGCGTTTTTATCCAAGAGTGTGTGACATCTCAAATGAAGCCGATGTCAAGGCCACGTTTGACTGGATCGACAGAACTCTAGGTGGAGCTGATGTGCTTGTCAATTATGCCAGTGTTGTTCGTCGTGGTAACTTGCTTGAAATGGACACAAGTTTGGTAGATGACGTCTTGACTACAAACGTGAAGGGTGTCATCTTCTGTACCCAGGCTGCGTTCAGCAGCATGAAAAAGAGGGACGTCGATGGGCATATTGTGCATATAAACATTGTCACTGTTTGTAAGGTAATTGCACCGAGTCTAACCAGCAGTATAAACATCTCTTCACCGTCTAAGATTGCGGTGACAGCGATTAACGAATCACCGGTTTTGAAAGCTGACGATATACCACAGGCCGTTCTGCGTGCCCTATCTAGTCCACCACATGTGTAGATCAGTGAAATCACCACAAAAGTTTTTGGAGAGAAATTCTAGAAAGTCTATTCACAGTTCTGAAAGTATTTTAAAAAAATATTTCTATTCTGTCACGAATGTATCTTAAGAGGGAAATTAAAAATTATAGTGAGCAATTCAGTCTCGAACCGTTCGGGTTTACTATCCGGAAAAAGCTTCGTCGCTTTGTTTTTCTCTCTACCGTGTGTGTGCCGTCTAATCAATACAGTGCACGCTGAAAACTACAGACAAAAAAAATTGTTCGCCGACCCTGAAAACATACTCGGGAACGCGTGGACAACAAGTGTGGTAATTTTCTTCAGACGCATAGTGGAACGGAGAAGTATCCGAATGAGACGATATACATATTTGGTATTATGGTTAGCGAATCAATCGAATTTTGATTTCATTTTACTACGGCTGCCGAATGTTCACTAAACTACTGTCAGAATCGGTCGAATCAAAATATTCAGTGCAAAGTACTTATAAGTCGTACTAGCATCCACAGTGTATTAGTTGTTTTCTTTTAATTTTATGTAACAGCATTTTGAAAAATATTTTTTGTAAGAGAGTTCATTCAAATAAAAGTTGTGATTCTGGAATCCTTGTGTTTTTTTTTTTTTTTCAATTTCAAGCTTTTAAAGAATAAACAGACTAGTTGGCCAAACTTGTTCAGCTGATGGGAGCGTTTGGTTCTTCAAAACAAATCCAGAATGTGATCGCCGTTTTGGGACTTTCCAACACTAAACCCTTCTCCCTTCACTTTAACATAAAGGTTTCGTCTACCAAGATATTTAGCTCTTACGTAGGGGATGTTAATGTTGTGGTCACACTCTGGAAATTAAATAAATTTATTTATTAATCATCGCATTTTATTTGCAATCAGCCTCAATTGCTGTTTGCTTGAACCTAGAGCTTTTCTATTGGGTAAGTTGCTAGGTTTCTGTACGAGTGATCCAGCCACTTGGCACATCGGGAGGTTTGCCCAGTGATCTATGAAATCCTTTTGCATCCTCTCGTTGGTTTCTGTCTTAATTATTGTTAGTGCGGCTCCCACTATGTATTCAGGGGTTCGTTCTATCGCGTACGTCCCGTCTCTTACCAGTTCGTCGGCTTCCCATGCCCCGTGTTATGTATCTTCGTGGCCCGGTACCCAGACAAGGCGGCCATCGATGTGACTAGCAAGCCTGTTGAGCTTGTATTTGCATTCCCTGACTAGATGAGATCTGGATGTTGGATTTGTGATGGCTTTAAGCGCCATGTGTTATATTCCAAGAGATCTCCAGCTCCCCTCAAAATGGCAAGGACTTCTGCTTGGAATACTGTGACGAAGGTATCTGAATGAATCGTAAATTCTTCCGGTGGGTTGTTGCAATATACGCAGATGCCTGCGATGTCGGACCCAGCCGTCAATACAGTTATCCCATCATGGTTTCTTGTTTCGTTAGTTC
This sequence comes from Matsumyia berberina, assembly GCA_917880715.2. Lineage (NCBI taxonomy): Eukaryota > Metazoa > Arthropoda > Insecta > Diptera > Syrphidae > Matsumyia > Matsumyia berberina. Next base: position 128,841,267 of record OU862871.1, on the reverse strand, counting down.
GAGCCCAAGAATCCTTTATGGATATTCTGCTTTAAAATTTTTCACAAAGCTGATTTGCTTGTCTCCAAAATCACTCTGATGGTTGATGAGTGGCATGATCGTTCTAATTACTTCAATAATTTTTCTTTGCCCTGTATTAGAAGTCGTGTCGAAATATCCGATGGCCTTCAGTCTTGCCGCTGAGTGTCCTGCCAGTCTCTTTGCTTCGACGTGTACTGGTAAGAAGTTTATTATCACTGGCGAGGCTTGAGCCCCGGCAAGGCATTCGTTGTATTTGGTTGGCAACATTTGTTTTGAAAGGCGAATGGGAAAGTTCGCCAGGCATCTAAATGGTCTCAGGAGTAAGCAGAGTCATACCACAATACTCAGTGGTATCACAATGGACCTACTTTCAGGTACACTTAGTACCTCCTTGGAGGATCACTTTTAACTAACTAAATAACTAAATAGGTTTCCCATTCGGATCTCCGGAGAACATGTCAATTGCTACCAAATGAGAACATCTCGGGCTCACGTTCTACTAAACCGGCAAACTTTGGAATGCGCTTGCATAAGAAATATTTCCGGAAGAATTCCATCTCAGCTGAATAAACAAACATCTCGAGACGCTTTATAACCGTAATAGGTTCGTTTCTACTGCCTCATTAATATTTATGTGCTATGTATGTACATGTGTATGAAGTTATACAATCAAAAAGCCTCACTGATAAAAGCGGCACCTCAATGCAGTGCAGAAGCGTGCCGCTATTAACGAATCCAAGTGCCCAACCCAGCTGCTAAATCAATTCACCGCAGATCTTTACGCTTGATGTGCTTGGTCATGATCATGTGTAACGAAAAGCTAAGTAGGCATTTTAGCAGGTTTTTTTTAAGGCAGATACTGCTCCAACTGACCACAATCAGTCTTGAGAGCTTTCACCTATTCCTCCACTGACACATCGTTTTCGGGTGGAAAATTAACAACAAAATAGTTTTAACAGTAGATAACCGATGTCGCTGGTTTATATTTCACCAGGGTCTGTATTTCACCACGTGCTAATCAAAAGCTTTTTATACAAGCAACCGTATATAAGTTCTTCCGTTTTGAAGTAATATGTCGTAGTTTTCATTTATCTGTTGAACATGGATCGCTGGAGAAAACGTGTCGCAGTTGTTACCGGTGCAAGTAGTGGAATCGGAGAAGCAATTGCTAAAGACTTGGTTACAGCTGGACTTCGAGTAGTCGCTCTAGGACGACGTGAACAACGCCTTAGTGAAAACCGGGCTAAACTCACTAAAGATGAACAAACGCGTTTTTATACAAGAGTGTGTGACGTCTCGAATGAAGCCGATGTCAAGGCCACGTTTGAGTGGATTGAGAAAACCCTCGGTGGTACGGATATCCTCGTGAATAATGCCGGAGTACTTCGCTCCGGGAACCTAGTTGATATGGACACAAAGCAGCTCGATGAAGTTCTCAATACGAATGTTAAGGGTTTGGTTTACTGCACTCAAGCGGCCTACAAGAGCATGAAAGCGAGGAAATTCGATGGGCACATAGTCCACATAAACAGTATTGCTGGTCACAATGTCATTCAAGTTTCAGACTCAAGTTCAAATATTTATTCGCCGTCAAAATTTGCAGTAACAGCAATCAATGAAACACTTCGCAACGAACTGAGGAATTTGGGAACAAAAATTAAGACCACGGTAAGTTGATTTGTAGCTTGAAGGAATTTTTCTAATCTATTGTCTTCAATAGAGCATTAGTCCGGGAGTTGTGCGAACTGAAATCGTTCCAATTGAAGCTTTCGATGGCATGGAGGCGGTTTTGAATCCAGAAGATGTATCTCAAGCCGTCCTGTTTGCCATTTCTACTCCACCACATGTGCAGATTCATGAAATCATCGTGAAGCCGGTTGGAGAAAAATTCTAAAGAGTCTATCCAAAGTTTTGAAAATGTTTTGAATAAATGTGTGAATTAGCTGCCACATTTTCCAAGTGAAAATTTGAAAATTATTTGTTTTGGTGTTTTTACTTTGAAGTGAAGTTGGAATTGGTTTGGATTGAACCCTTTAGTAAGCAGCCAAGGCAGAAACAAACCCATATGCCCATTCTCAACCACTCAAAAGTGGTTACTCTTACTATCCTCTAGGGCTTATAATTTACAAGCTTGGCTAAGCTTTGAAGCTTTTTGACTATTCCTTGATAAGATTAAAGTCACATTTAGCCTCGTCATAGAGGTGCTTTCTGTGTGTTTTAGTGGGAGCTTTACCATTGGTATTCTCACGAAGCGACTCGAACTCATTCAGAATGACATTCGTATGGGCTGGAAATAATATCTACTTGGCAACTGATTTGACCAATTGAAAAATAAGAGCGGTCATCTCTTCGACCAGCTGATGATTCTAGGCGAGCGGCATCTGCTGAGAACTGGTTACTAAGGCGCTATCTATAGACTGTCGCCATTCTTGGTCAGCTTCCCATCGGCAAGCGATTGCATTCTGTCAGACACTGTAAACCCTGTCGGGGTATTCCCTATTGCAAAGCGTCTTTAACGCGAATCATTGAAAAACGACCACCCTTCGACCTCAAGTCAATAACGCTCTGGTTAAGAATACGGTGACCCTATAATGGGTAACATAGCTGAGATCCAAGGCTAAAGAGCTCGTTTGCTGTGTTTCTCACAGGCTCTCTCCTTTGTAAGAAACCAAATTATCTCACTGAAAACACGATTCGTCGAATGATACACGTACATACATATTCATTTTGGATTGTAGATATGGACATGACTTATCTTTTTTTGAGGTGTGATACGTCCAATTATATTTTTAATTAATATTTTAACATTCACCTATGCTGGGTACCCGGTCAAAGGATTATTCCAGGGAACTGTAAGGCCGATGAACTTGCCAAACGTGGTACTACCCTGGACATCCTGCCGGAACGTAGAGTCTAGGTATTTCACTCGCTACACGTAATCTACTCTTAGAGTACGACGCGATCAGTACCTCAAGGAAGATCTGGCCTATGCTAAATCTCACTCGATCTCAGTGTCTGATTTTGCTTAAAAGGTCGCTCAAAAGCAACTTTTTCGGAGTTCTTACTGCCCCCTGTCCCATCGGCCTTTATGCCAGAACGATGGGTATCTTCATCATCATCATCATCATCTTCCAATGGCCCGCTTATCCACTATGAGGGTCGCGGGTTTAGGGAGCTCAAGTGGACTCTCCACATTTGCCGATCTTCCGCCATTGACTCTAACTCATCAGGGGCTATCCCCATACGGGTAGAGGTGAGATTTCGGACTTGGTCCAGCCATCTCATTCTAGGCCTGCCCAGGGGACGCGTACCCGATGGCACGGATTCCATGGCACGTCTTGGAAACCGAGTTGGGGACATGCGTTTGACGTGCCCATCTCTCCGTTCGAAGAAGTAGCTGCTCGACATTGAGTGCCTCGCGTACTCTGGTGTTCCTAACCCGATCTCGTCGAGTCACCCCAGCAATACAACGAAGAAATCTCATTTCGGCAGCTTGTATCCGCGATCTTATTCTTTCGGTCATTACCCAAACCTCATGACCATAGGTGAGGGTCGGAACAAACACTGAATTAAAGACCGATAACTTAGCTTCGATGCCAAGTTCGGCCCTCCTGATAACAGATTGACCAAGCTGTCTCAAAATTGCTCCAGCCTGACCAATCCTACAGGATAACTCAGTATTGCTCCTACCATCACTCGTGAATAGGACCCCGAGATACTTAAACTTCTCCACCTGTTTCAATGGGACTCCACTAACATGCAGAGTGCATTGAACAGGTGTTCTGTAAATTACCATTACCTCTGATTTGTTCACGTTTACCTTCATCCCAGTTTCAACACAGACGGCGACGAACCTATCTAGTGCGCGCTGAAGTTCGGTCTGGGTGGACGTAAGGATGACCAAGTCATCAGCAAAAAGCAGATGACTTATCCTTAAGTCTCCCAATTCGAAACGTTCCTCACCAAGGCTGCGCTGTAACATCCAATCCATATACACTATGAAAAGGAGAGGTGACAGAACGCACCCCTGGCGAAGTCCAACGCCCACAGTGAAAGGTGTCGACTTAACGCCGTTCACCCGAACACAGCTCTTACAGTTAGTGTACAGAGATTGAATGGCCCTCAGAAGAGAACCGTCAATCCCGTACTCCTGCAATACACTCCAGAGTTTACCTCGAGGGACCCGATCATATGCTTTCTCCAAATCCACAAAACAACTGTAGATAGGTTTGGCATACTCCCAGACCTTCTCAAGTACCATTCTGCGAGTGAACAGCTGGTCGGTTGTGCTTCTACCTGGACGAAAGCCGCACTGCTCATCGCCCAACCGGGACTCGACCACAGCTCTGGAACGCGTTTCCAACACCTTTGCAAAGACTTTTCCGGGAAGACTTAAAAGAGATATACCCCTATAATTGGAGCAATCCCTCTTATCCCCTTTTTTAAAAAGAGGAACAATCACCCCAGTTTGCCAATCACTAGGTGTTTCACCGCATTCCCAGGCCACTTTAATGACACGAGAGAGCCATTCCACTCCCTCTTTACCCAAAGCCTTGAGCATTTCTGGCCGGATTTCATCCACACCAGCAGATTTGCCGACTTTAAGCGCTTTAATCGCCAAAGTCACCTCCTCTACGGTGGGACTATTCTCCGCCCTACTCAAAACTATGGGTCTGCCATCCTCAGTGCCCTGTTCGGGATTGAGCAACTCCGAAAAGTGCTCGCTCCATCTACGCAAGATGTCCTTCTCATCGGAAAGAAGTACACCATCTTTGGATTTGACTCCTTCGATGATATTAAACTTCCTTCCTCTGAGACGGCGGATGGTCTGCCAGAACACCTTGTTTGCAGATCTGTGATCACAGTCCAATTTCTCACCGAACTCCTTCCAAGACTGCTCCTTAGCTGCTTTAACAGCCAGCTTGCAAGTTCTTCGCGCCTCCATGTACCGGTTTCGAGAAGCTGAATCCCCCAAGTGTATCCACACCTTGAAGGCTTCCTTCTTCCCTCTGATGGCTTCTTGAACTCCGGGTGTTTTAAACCACGCAGTTCTTTTCTCACCACCAGCCGCCACACCGAGCCGCTTCACTCCGCAAACACCTCCTGCAGAGGCAATGACTGCTGTTGAAAACAACCGCCATTCTTCCTCTACATTTGTCGGAACAGTTGGAATTTGTTCAAACCTTTCGGATACCTGTCGTGCAAACTCCTCCCGTATCTCATCGTTCTGTAAACTCTCCCACCGTATGCGTGTCACCAGCCTTGGTTTACGCTTTGGTAGGACAGGTACTTTATCGTTGAGATACAATTTGCACAACACGAGGTGATGATCAGTTGACAGTTCAGCCCCTCTCACAACGCGAACGTCACAAACCATCCTTTTAACACACGATGGTACCACAAAGAAGTCTATCAGCGATTTCTGCTGAAGACTCTGACGGTACCATGTGTATTTATGGATGTTTTTGTGCGGAAAGAAGGTGTTCATAATGGACATGCCATTTGCACAGCAAAAGTCCAACAACTTCTCTCCGTTCGCATTCTGATCCGGGTCACCGTTCCTCCCAATCACACTTCCCCATGTCATTACGTCCACACCCACGTGAGCATTGAAGTCCCCCATCAGGAGATAAGAATCCATATCTGCCACCTGTTCTAAGGCGGCATCTACTTCTTCCAAGAAAGCTGCATACTCCGACTCCAGATTCGGCGCATATACCTGCACCAGAGCCAGGGTTGACCTTTCAAGCTTAAGCTTTAAGATCGCAACTCTCCCTCCCAATGGTATCCACTCCAGTACTCTGCCTGCCAGCCTGGGACTCGTGAGTATCCCCACTCCCGCCTGAGCAGACATTGAAGGTGCTACTCCTGACATGAAGAGTTTCCACCCATCCAAAAGGTCCACAGTTCTAGAACCTCTTTGCTTTGTTGAGGAGATACCAACTATATCTAGTCGATATTTAGTAGCCTCCCCAATAAGCTCAAGGTCTTTTCCTGTGAGTGAAGAAATGTTCCATGTGCCTATCCTAAGTCGATGCCGTTGTCGAAATGCCGAAAGTCCAATTATGCCCCCGTCGGAGCATAGCGCATCTCCCCTTTGACCCCCGTAATGGTTTGCGAGACCATTGCCGGGAAGCTCGTAGCCGTTTCGGGTTGAACCCGGCCGGCTGCCGAGCGGGACAAACCGACCACCAGACGCTCGCATGCTGCCACCCCCTAGGTCTGGCTCCGAAGGGCGCCCTGACTTAGCAGGCTTAGCAATATCCGAGGCTAGTTTCGTTCGTTTCGTCATCATCGGGGGTTTGCGCTTCGTTAGCCATATCTGGGGAGTACGGGTAGATCAGCTATTCAGCTACTCCACCCGCACTTCCCAGACATGTTGCCCGCCCCCCACCGCGTGGAGGCCAGCTGCACGAGGGGGCACGATGGGTATCTTCTTAAATGTTTTTTGCACTAGCGACAGGGACGAGGAGGAAGAAGAAACGATCCTCCGTTTTTTTCTGCACTTGTCCTGCCCTTCCCCAAAGAAGGCAGCTCTATCTCGGACCCTATTACTTCGATAACTTGGGCGAACTTTCCCATACTGACGTTAAAAGTGTCATCAGCTTAACCAAGGGCTCCGATAGATTTCATTAAAGTGAGTGGCGCTTTTCAGGGTATAGATCTAGGTGATATCACAAAGGGCCTTCCTGGCTTCGCACAGTCACCCTACCTACCTGCCCAATGCAGTGCAGAAAGCGTGCCGCTACAAACAAACCAACACAAAAGCTATACAGCGAGCATGCATACTGCTAAACCAATTCATCGCAGTCTCTTCAGAAAATCTTTACGTTCAATGTGCTTAGTTATTATGTCATGGTCATGGAACAAAAACTACACTACTACAGCTGACCACAATCAGTCTTGAGAGCTTTCAAGCTTTTCTATTCCTCTACTGACGCATCGTTTTCGCGTTAGAAGTAAACAAACAAAATAACTTTAACAGATAGCCGGTCTCGCAGGTCCGTATTTCACCACGTGCTAATTAAAAGCTTTTTGACAAGCAATCGCATATAAGTTCTTCCGTTTTCAAAACATATGCGTAGTTTTCATTTATCGGTTGGATTTGGATCGCTGGAGAAATCGTGTCGCAGTTGTTACGGGTGCAAGCAGTGGAATCGGTGAAGCGATTGCCAAGGACTTGGTCACAGCGGGACTTCCAGTAGTCGTTCTAGGTCAAAGTGAACAACGTCTCAGTGAAAACCGGGCTAAACTAACGAAAGATGAACAATTGCGTTTTTATCCCATATCGTGTGACTTCTCAAATGAAGCCGATGTCAAGGCCACGTTTGACTGGATCGACAGAACTCTAGGTGGAGCTGATGTGCTTGTCAATTATGCCAGTGTTGTTCGTCGTGGTAACTTGCTTGAAATGGACACAAGTTTGATAGATAATGTCGGGAATACAAACGTGAAGGGTGTCATCTTCTGTACCCAGGCTGCGTTCAGCAGCATGAAAAAGAGGGACGTCGATGGGCATATTGTGCATATAAATATTGTCACTGGTTGTAAGGTAATTGCACCGAATCTAATCAGCAGTATGAATATCTATTCCCCGTCAAAGATTGCTGTGACACCGATTAATGAATCGCCAGTTTTGAAAGCTGAGGATATACCACAGGCCATTCTGCGCGCCCTCTCTTCTCCACCACATGTGTAGATTCATAAAATCATCGATTAGTTGGAGAGAAATTCTAGAATACCTGCTTAAAGCTCTGAAAGTGTTTTAAATAAATATTTGTATTGCGTCACGTATCTAAATTACAAATTATTGGGCGAAATTCCGCCTCGGGACGTTCGGGTTTACTATCCAAGGAAAGCTCCGCCGATATGTTTTTCTCTCTACCGTGCGTATGCTGTCAGGTCGCTAAAGTACATGCTGAATAGGCAAACTTACGAGAAAAATAAATTAAAATAAAAGTGCAGGAAAAATATACATAAGTTTATCGACCCTGAAATCACACTCTGGAAGGCATGGACAAACATGAGTGGTAATTTTGATCAGACGCATAGTCTAACGCCTCTATTGCGAGTAGCAAGTTAACCGAAAAAGTTGGAGAATGTGATTATTTGGTATAATGGTTGGCGAATCAATCAAATTTAGTTCACCTCAAACGTCAAACAATTCGGGAACTATGATTTAAATTTACTACGGCTAGCGAATGTTCGCCAAACTACTTTCAGAATCGGTAGAAACAAAATATTAAGTGAGAAGTAAGGCGTACTAGCACCCACGGTGTGTTTGTTGTTTTTTTTTTGAATTTTGAAAAAAAATTTTTGGAAAATAAAAGTTGTGATATTGAAATCATTATGTTTTCATTGTAATTTTCAAGATTTTAAAGAATTAACAGAATAGTTGGCCAGATTTGTTCAGCTGATGGGAGCGAAGACAGCATGGTATAGGGGCGTTTGGGTCTTCAAAAACGAATCCAGAATGTAATCGACGTTTCGGGCCCGCCTTTCCAACACAAAATTCTTCTTGCTGCACTTTTCCATAAGGGTTTCGTGTATGAAACCAGGATATCTAGCACTGTGTGGTCACACGCCAGAAATTAAATAAATTGTGTTTCATGCACCATCTGATTATTCGAGACAATCTGGCTGTTCTGAAGAAGTACTTAGGTGCGTGCCTCTTATTTTTCTCTTTGACGCATTTGCCTTGAAACCCAGAAAAATATTTGCTTCAAGCACTCCAGTAGGACAATTTTACTCAAAACATACAAATGCATCATTACTGAATCAAAATTATAAACTAAATTAAATTTTTATTGGGAATTTCTAAGAACTCAGAAATGATCTACAATTTTCGATGGAATAGTCAAAATCGCTTACAACGAAGTATCGGTTTTAACGACCAAATTTTTAGGTCCCGGCTGAGCTCCATTAATCACGTCCGAACAGAAGATACGCAGGGGCTGAGACAATGCTTAAAAATTTTACTATGTTCATGGAAAACCCTATCGATGGCGATTCGTCGGTCCAAGTAGTATGATTCGTTGCTACAAGGATACGGAGTTGCATCATCTGCTTTTGCGTTTCACTGTATTGGATGAAGTAATGAAATGAACTGGGATCTTTTGTCAGTCGTCAAACGTCACGAGGTTTTTTAAAGCCAACAAGTACCGAACAAATCTAAAGGGAGCAATGCAACACATTCTCGAACAGACTTACTGACACCCTATACAACAACTCTGTACAACACAAAGCCGAAAAAACTATGAAATACCTATCCCAACTCTGTTGAAAATAGTATCCAGTGGATCATCATAAAAGTCAAACTCGTCATAAAGAAAGCTACATTTGCTGCAAGGGAAACTGAGTAAGATCGAAGTTAGCGCCACTAGTTCAACGATATTAAAGTAACCACTTGCCAGATGGGCTGACACAAGGGACATAAAGTCACTTTCTAGGATAAAATATTCCAGAGCTAAATAGTGTCCCGATTCGGATCTCCAGGAATACTATCTCGATCAGTAGAACATACAAATTGCTACCAAATGAGAACATCTCGGGCTCACGTTCTACTAAACCGGCAAACTTTGGAAAGCGCTTGCATGAGAAATATTTCCGGAAGAATTCCATCTCAGCTGAATAAACAAACATCTCAAGACGCTTTATAAGCGTAATAGGTTCGTTTCTACTGCCTCATTAATATTTATGTGCTATGTATGTACATGTGTATGAAGTTATACAAACAAAAAGCCTCACTGATCTTTACGCTTGATGTGCTTGGTCATGATCATGTGTAACGAAAAGCTAAATAGGCATTTTAGCAGGTTTTTTTTAAGGCAGATACTGCTCCAACTGACCATAATCAGTCTTGAGAGCTTTCACCTATTCCTCCACTGGGCACTTACACATCGTTTTCGCATTGAAAATAAACAACAAAATAGTTTTAACAGTAGATAACCGATGTCGCTGGTCTATATTTCACCACGGTCTGTATTTTACCACATGCTAATCAAAAGCTTTTTAGACAAGCAACCGTATATAAGTTCTTCAGTTGCCAAAAATATGTCGTAGTTTTCATTTATCTGTTGAACATGGATCGCTGGAGGAAACGTGTCGCAGTTGTTACCGGTGCAAGTAGTGGAATCGGAGAAGCAATTGCTAAAGACTTGGTCACGGCAGGACTTCGAGTAGTCGCTCTAGGACGACGTGAACAACGTCTCAGTGAAAACCGGGCTAAACTCACGAAAGATGAACAAACGCGTTTTTATACAAGAGTGTGTGACGTCTCGAATGAAGCCGATGTCAAGGCCACGTTTGAGTGGATCGAGAAAACCCTTGGTAGTACGGATATCCTCGTGAATAATGCCGGAGTAATTCGCTTTGGGAACCTAGTTGATATAGACACAAAGCAGCTCGACGAGGTTCTCAATACGAATGTTAAGGGTTTGGTTTACTGCACCCAAGCGGCCTACAGGAGCATGAAAGCGAGGAAATTCGATGGGCACATAGTCCACATAAACAGTATTGCTGGTCACAATGCCGTTCAACCTTTAGACACAAGTTCAAATATTTATTCGCCGTCGAAATTTGCAGTAACGGCAATCAATGAAACGCTTCGCAACGAACTGAGGAATTTGGGAACAAAAATTAAGACGACTGTAAGTTTATTTCTGGCTTCAAAGAATTTTTCTAATTTATTGCCTTCTAAAGAGCATTAGTCCGGGAGCTGTGCGAACTGAAATCGTTCCAATTGAATTTTTCGATGGCTTGGAGGCAGTTTTGAATCCAGAAGATGTATCTCAAGCCGTCCTGTTTGCCATTTCTACTCCACCACATGTGCAGATTCATGAAATCATCGTGAAGGCGGTTGGAGAAAAGTTCTAAAAAGTCTGTCCAAAGTTCTGAAAATGTTTTGAATAAATGTGTGAATTAGCTGCTACATTTTCCAAGTGGAATTTTGAAAATTATTTGTTTTGGTGTTTTTAATTTGAAGTGAAGTTGGAATAGGTTTGGTAAGCAGCCAAGGCAGAAACAAATCCATTTTCCCATTCTGATGCAGTTTAAACCGCCGTATAGTACATACTTGTCGAGTCACGGGCCGCCTTTTCCACTCAAAAGTGGTTACTCTTACTATCCCCTAGGGCTTATAGTTCACAAAGTGGGCTAATCTTCGAAAAGCTTTTTTACTATTCCTTGATAAGATTAAGGTCACATTAAGCCTCGTCATGGAGGTGCACGAGTCATTTCTGTGTTCTTTAGTGGGAACTTTACCATTGGTATTCCCACGAAGCGACTCGGACTAATTCACAATGACTTTCGTAGGGACAGAAAAGTTAAAAAGGATATAAAATCTGTTCGACACCTGAGTTGACCATCTCTTTGACCAGCTAAGAGATTTTTGCCCAGATGATTCCAAACGAGCGGTGACATGGAATCCTATGAGAATTATTTACGAAGGCGCTGTCCGTAGTATGTCGCCGTTTTTGGTCGGTCTCCCATCAGTAAGCGATTGTACTCCGTCAGGCCCTGTAGACGCTCAGCGTTAACACAATTATCTTACTGAAAACACGGTTCTTCGAATGATACACGTATATCACTATCGTTTGTAGATATGGACATGACTTATCTTTTTTAAGGTGTGATACGTCCAGTTATATTATTAATTATAATTTTCTCGGTAAGCTTTCGATTATATTACACGAGTATGCTTCCATTTTGGAGCTTCTTTCAGAAATGTTCGAATATAATCTAGTGCACCCCCCGACATGTCTTCAGTTATTTTCTGTATACACTAATGGAACGCTGGCAAAACCGTGTCGCGGTAGTTACCGGAGCAAGTAGTGGAATCGGTGAAGCTATCGCTAAGGACCTAGTCACTGCGGGCTTCCAAGTTGTAGCCCTCGGTCGCCGACAAGAACGTCTCGATGAAAATCGTGCAAAACTCTCGAAAGATCTTCAGAAGCGTTTTTACACTCGCAAGTGTGACGTATCTAATGAAGCCGATGTCAAGGCCACTTTTGAATGGATCAAGAAAACCCTTGGTGGAACTGATGTACTTGTTAATAATGCCGGTATTGCTCGTCCTGGTAATTTGCTTGAAATGGACACAAGTTTCTTAGATGATGCCTTGAATACAAACATAATGGCTATCATCTATTGTACCCAGGCTGCATTCAGGAGCATGAAAACGAGAAACTTGAGAGAAACAGTGTCGCTGGTCATAAAGTAATTGCACCGGATCCGACCAGCAGTATGAATATCTATTCACCGTCAAAGTTTGCTCTGACGGCGATTTGGGAACGAAGATTAAAACCACAGTAAGTTTAAAACATCCAACTTTGACTATTGTTTATTAACCGCACCCATTTCTTGTAGAGTGTTAGTCCAGGAGCAGTCCGCACAGAGAGAGCTCCAAAGGAATATTGGGACTCAATGACGGCAGTTTTGAATGCTTAAGATATATCACAGGCCGTTCTGTTTGCCATCTCTACTCCACCTCATGTGCAGATTCATGAAATCACTGTGAAACCAGTTGGAGAAGAATTGTAATTTCATTGTGAAATTTGTTTACGATTTCAATAAAAATAATGACTAGCTTATTTGAATCTTTGTTTACAAATACTGTGGCACATGTTGAAGATGATTCGAGAGAAATAGCAAAATAAGAGGAACACAATTCAAGAAATCACTCATTATGATTAAGTGATTGTGCTGAAAGAATAGGAATAAGTGAGCTTTCGTTTGAGTGAGACAGACGGCGTAATGAGCCAAAAAATGGCGATAATACAGCTGACGTTCGACGAGATATATGAATCAGTGATTCTAGTACGAAAAAACAGAAATAGCTTTCACAAGATTTGGTAGATAAACCAGTTTTAAGACGTTGTTCTTATCCGCTCTGGTACCAGAGCTTTCATTAGATTTGCACCGTAACAGTCTTATCTAGGAAGTAGCCGACTCACGTCGGCGATTAGATTATAGTAAGAAGATTGCCAGTACATTGGTATATCTCATCAGATAACCAAATAAAGCAGATGACTGGCTATTGACCACGGACGAGTTGTCTTCCCCTCCTCTTTGTGATCAGGCAGAGCAATTCAACATACTCCTCTGCTGCGCAGACGTCGGTGTTAAGTGTCCTTTCTTGTTGACAGCATATACTTGGTCTTGCCCTTATTCAACGCTAAACTCATTTTCGTGCCAGTGGTATCACGCTGTGTTCTTCCGATTGTGTCAATATCGTCGGCGTATGCGAGTAATTGGAAGGACTTTTGAAAGATTATGTCTATGGTGTTGGCGCACGAGTTTTGCACAACTCTTTCAAGAACGATGTTGAAAAAGTCGCCTTGTCTAAATCCTTTTTTAGATTTCAAAAGTCTTCGTGAGGTCTTGACCGACCTTCGTCATCCTGCACAAACGGACGAGTTTGTCAGGGATGCCAAAATTAGACATAGCTCTGTATAGCTCGTCTCTATAGATGCTGTCAAACGCAGCCTTAAAATCGATGAAAAGGTGGTGGGTATCGATTTGAAGTTCTTGGGTTTTCTCCAAGATCTGCCGCAGTGTGAATATTGATTTGAACAGCTCGGCAACTAGGCCACCAGCACCAGCAACTTTGTTGGACTTAAGCTTATATATGTCTACCTATCTTCACTTCGTCCAGATCGGGTGGACGGAATTGTTGGTTTTTACCGTCCAAGTTAAATGGTTCATTCCGCCTGACACCTGGATTTGATTCGTCGTCGCCGTTAAACAGTCTGCAGAAATAGTTCTTCCATACTATCAGTGTTCCACCATAAGGAAAGAGAATTCCTCCTAGATCTTGAGACATCACAATGGACCTACAGTTGGTCAAAGTGCGTCGGCTATGTCGACAACCTCCCTAACCTCGCTCGCATGTCCATGTTTATTTGCTCATTAGTTCATTATTTGAATGCAGTTGGCAGTCAGAAGCTAAGTCACGTAGCTTCACCGACTGCATTCAAAACTTCAGCAAGACTTTGTTCAAAGAATGTAACAATATAGAAGGATTCCATCGGACGTCAAACACATTTTCCTTGGTGCTAAGACTGAAGCGAGGCCACACTCAGCCCTAGCAGAATTCAGCTAGCTTCCCCGAATTAACCAATGTTCTAATCATCACCGAAGAAAATATCTCAGATCAGATCTCACTTAAAACACTAATCGTCGAATGATACAAGTGTCATCTCGGGCATCATTACTAAGCGCAGCACTAATAATACAAACGTCTCGGTATAATATATCGCAACGACTACTTCACAGGCTGCAGGAAAGAAATTCAATCTGTCCGTCACAGTCTGTATGAATATTCTACCCCCACGTGCAGAAGATAAAGGACTATTGGTAGTTACTTCTTCGTGGACCAGGATGACTTGTGTAACTTTGAGCTCAGAGATCTCCACCATCTCCCGGTAGTTCTAAGTCAGTGGTTTTTCTCTACAAGTTCTCAGGGTAATTTTTAAGTGTGGAAAAAATGACACTTCGTGAGCTGTGACTCACTTCATAAGGGACCCATGTTTCTTCCTTATCCCCAGTTTCGGCACTGATGGGGAGCTACCCCAACAAAAGCCACAATCAACCTGGAAAACCGGACACTATATTGGTCCATTTATTAACTAAGTTCTTTTTCGTTACAGTTGTTCTTTCAGAAATATTTGACTCAGTGTTGTAGTTCCCTCGCAGCACCGAAACATTCTTCCACCAAATAAAAAAACGATGATGTTGTCGTTTGTAGATATGGGCATGACCTGTCTTTTTTTAAGACAAAATGTTAAAGGTGTGATACCTCCGGCCAATTATAGTTTTAGTTATTGTTTTCTAACTCACGGTAAGCTTTCGCTTATCTCACACCAGTATGCTTCTGACTTGGAGCTTTCTTCAAAAATATTTGAATATAATCCAGTCCACCCTCTGGTATGTCTTCAGTTATTTTCAGTATGGAACGTTGGCAAAATCGTGTTGCGGTAGTTACCGGAGCAAGTAGTGGAATTGGCGAGGCTATCGCTAAAGACCTAGTCACCGCGGGTTTCCAAGTTGTAGCTCTCGGTCGCCGACAAGAACGTCTCGATGAAAATCGTGCAAAACTCTCGAAAGATCTTCAGAAGCGTTTTTACGCTCGCAAATGTGATGTGACTAACGAAGCTGATGTCAAGGCCACATTCGAATGGATTGAGGAAACTCTAGGAGGAACTGATGTGCTTGTCAATAATGCCGGTGTGTCTCGTCCTGGAAATCTGATTGAAATGGACACAAGCTTGATAGATGATGTCTTGAATACAAATGTGAAGGGTATCATCCACTGTACCCAAGCTGCGTTCAGCAGCATGAAAAAGAGGAACTTCGATGGGCATATTGTGCACATAAATAGTGTCGCTGGTCATAAAGTAATTGCACCGGATCCGACCAGCAGTATAAATATCTATTCACCGTCAAAGTTCGCCGTGACAGCGATTAACGAAACAATTAGAAATGAACTGAGAAATTTGGGAACAAAGATTAAGACTACGGTAAGTTTAAAACATCCAACTCTGGCTACTGTTTGTTAACCGCACTCATTTCTTGTAGAGTGTTAGTCCAGGAGCTGTGCGCACTGAGCTAGCTCCAAATGAATTCTGGGACACAATGCCGGCGGTTTTAAATGCGGAGGATATATCACAGGCCGTTCTGTTTGCCATCTCTACTCCACCTCACGTACAGATCCATGAAATCACTGTGAAACCACTTGGAGAAACATTGTAACTTCATGTACCCACTTGTGAAATTTATTTACGACTAGTGGCCCGCCCCGACTTTGTACGGGTACAATTAAGTTATTTGATTATTGTTTTTTGGTATGTTTGGCTTTATTATAGCCTTATTTTAATTAATAAAAATTTAATAGCATTAAACATCACATCGCCCTGAGCCTACACAGGGGACGTCTACCTGATGACATGGATTCATGGCTCGTCTTGTAACTCAAGTTGGGGCATGCGTTTAACGTGTCCAAGCCATTGAAGTATGGACCGTTCCGTTCGAAATGGAAGTTGCTCGACATTGAGTTCCTTGTATATTCTGATGTTCTTAACTCGATAGAACGAACGAATACCTCGAATAAATCTCATTTAGGCAGCATATTTTTTCGGTCATTACCCAAATCTCATGACCATTGATGAGGGTTTGATCTAACGCACAAAATTGTTCCAGCCTGACCAATCCCACAGGATAACTCAGTACTGCACCTTCCATCAGTCATGAATATGACATCGAAATACTTAAACTTCTGAACTTCGAGACATTATCATTACTGCCGATTTGTTCACGTTTACCCAGCTTCAAAATAGACTGTTCCTCTGTACCATCCAATCCATTCACAGAATGAAAAGGAGAGGTGACAAAAAGCAACCCTGGTAAAGGCTAACGCTCGCATTGAAGGATATTTATGGAACGACATTCCCCCGAACACATCTCCTACAATTTGTTTGTTTAAATTGAGTGGCCTCCAAATGAGAAACGTTAATCCAATACTCCTGCAGTACACTCCAGAGTTTACTTCGAGAGACCGGATTATTACACCCATGCCACACTCCTAAGTCTTCTCAAATGCCGTTCTGAGAATGAAGAGCGCTTTGGCTGTGCTTCTACCTGGACGAAAGCCGCACTGCTCATCGGCCAAGTTGGATCCGACCACAGTTCTGGCAGGCGCTTCCAATTCCTTATAAATAGAGCAACCACTCTTATCCCCCTTTTCTTCAAAAGGGCACAATCACCATGGTTTGATTGTCGCTAGTTATTTTACTGCATTTCCATGCCACTCTAATGAGAGATCCATTTTACTCCCTCTTAGCCCAAGGACTTGTGCATTTCTGGCGCGATTTCATAAACATCAGCACATTTGATCGCCAAAGTTATCTGATCTACAGTGGGACTATTCTCCGCCCTACTCAGTCTGGCACTCAATCCCTGTTCGGCATTGAGCATCTCCAAAAAGTGGTCACCACATCTGCGCAACATATCCATCTCATCCAAAAAAAAAGTAAACCATCTTTGGATTAAACTCTGAGACGGCGGATGGTCAGAACTCCTTCTTTGCAAATCTGTGATCTCGGTCCAATGTGAAAAGGATTCTTTGCGTAAATCCTCATCTACACTACTGAAAGATTCTCTTCTCCGTTCTCGCTCTACGTGCGCAAATATACGGCACCGATCGTTATAACAATACGCATTCCTTTCCTACGTACTTCTATTAAAAAAAAAATTAAATCTCCCTCAGCTACGGATCCAATACATAATGTATTTCCAAAAAACCAAAGATACGAAGAAAGAAAAATGAGAATGAAACTACCCCTGTACAACTGGACAAAACAAAAACAACATACGATCACGAACCGATGTGCCACAGTGAGGTCACCCACTGCTACATGGCTGTTGGCTACGATCTCCACTGATGGAAAATTATTGGCGATGATTTTATGAATTGTTTTGACCACAGCTCAGCTTCAGGATAACGCAGAAAGATGATTTACAGCTCAAAAGAATCTTAGAGGAATTTACTAAAAACATTTTCTTCTGTTTTCAAATCCAAGTAGCCATTTTTGAGTAAAAGCTGTATAGTCATAATTTTATAACACGAAATTTGGGCTTAATCCCCTTTCTGCCACTAAAACGTTAAATGCTCAGCTCCTATAAGTAACATGTTTTATCCTTCCTCGGGAAATGCAGATCATAACAGTGAGAACCGCATCCAAATCCGTTCAGTGGTTCTCGAGATAAGCCCGTGCTCATTGTAGTGATGCTCATTGTGGAAATACAATTCTCATTGGTAATGTTTAGTGCATTCCCATACAAAATATCCATACAAAGGGCAAATTTCGATTTTTTCGATTTTCCGGCTTTTTCCTTGGGTTTTTCCGAATTTTCTTTTTTCATAAACCACCCCTGAAATAATACGAACAAAACAAAAAAAGAATCATCCAAATCGGTAGAGCCCTACCTCAAGTTTAAGCGGGACTAACGCACAGCAATTGATTTTTATATATAGAGATTTCAATTAAAATAATGACTAGCTTATTTGAATCTTTGTTTACAAATACTATGACACATGTTGAAGATGATTCGACAGAAATTGCAAAATAAGAGGGATACAATTCAAGGAATCACTCATCTTGATTGAGTGATTGTGAAATAAGTGAGCTTTCGTTTAAGTGACACGGACGGCGTAAATGATCGAATATGGCAGTAATACAGCCGACGTTCGACGAGATAGATGAATTACTGATTCTAGTTCGATAAAACGGAATTAATTTCCACAAGATTTGGTAGATAAATCAGTTTTAAGACGTTGTTCTTGTCGTCTCTGGTATCAGAGCTTTTGTCAAATTTGCACCGAAACGTCTTATCTACGAAGTAGTAGTAGTAGAAGTAGTAGAATCGTGTGAATAGAGTATACAGCGATTAGATTATAGTACGAAGATTGCCTTAAGCTATAAGACAATATGCAAAAGTGGCATGTATAAGCGTATCTGACGCCATTTTTGCGTCATCATATGCGAATTTTGCTGGCATATCGTCTGAACACCTTTTTGGGACAGTCCGCATATGCTGTTAAACCATATGCCGACGATATGCCACACTCAAATTGCAAATCAATTTACCACTTATCCGCATATCGTGTGAGCACTCTCGCATATAATTCAAGGCAATTTGACAGCATATGCAAGCGTATGCCAGCATCCAAACGATATGCCACTGCACGAAAACAAAACATTGCATATTCGAGCAAATCAGTTGTTTTGATTTTTTTTCTTACCAGGTAAAGCGATATTTGGTTTGTCCTTTTTTTTTTTTTTTTTTTTTTTTTTTTTTAATTCACATGAGCTAGAGGGATTACAATTAGTCTTAAAAGAGAGGATGGGTATTAGGGAAATTAGAGAAGAGACGAAGGAAACACCAATGTACGGTGGCCTTTGTGGGTTGTAGTGATGAGAAAACACAGAGCTATGCAGATTGTTGAAGAGTTTACAGAACGAAGAAATACGGGAGGAATTTGCACGGTAGGTATAAATTTCAACTCTTCTGACGAGTGTAGAGAAAGATTTCTAACAGCAGTCATTGCCTCTGCCAGAAATGTTTCCGACTGGTGGTGATAAAAGAACTACGTGCTTTAAAACACTCGGAGTTCAAGAAGCCGTCAGAGAGAAGACGAAAGCATTCAAGGTGTGGTGGATACACTTGTGGGACTTCCAAACTTGCTGTTAAAGCCAAGGAGTTCGGCGAGAAATTGGACCGTGATCACTGCTCTACAAACAAGGTGTTCTGGCAGACCATCCACCGGCTTAGAGGAAGGAAATTTAATATCATCGAAGGAGTTTAATCCAAAGATGGTATACTTCTTTTCGATGAGATAGACATCTTGCGGAGATGGAGCGAGCACTTTTCGGAGCTGCTCAATCCTGAACATGGCACTGAAGATGGTAGACCCATGGTTTTGAGTAGGGCGGAGAATAGTTCCACCGTAGAGGAGGTAACATTGGCGATTAGAGCGCTAAGAATCAGAAAAAGGGGTTGCTAGTTTCGTTGAAATCCGACCAGAAATGCTCCTGGTCTTGGGGAAAGGAATTGGAATGGTTCTCTCGTGTCATTAAAGTGGCCTGTGAACCCGCTAAAACACCTAGCGACTTGCAAGGTACATACATTAAATTTCAGAATAATCCGTTACACATGTTTTAAACTAACTTCTTCGCTGCTTTTATCTTCGTTGACATTTTCCAGCATCAAAATAGCATTAGCCGCCCATTTTCGTTTCTACATTTTTAGTTTATTTCACCGCTTTAAAATATTTGACAGGAAATAGTTTTTGCAAAGCCGCATATGATTGGAAATATGCGGTATGCCAATTGTTTCGCATATCGTGTGAATACCTGGCATATCGGGCACAACAATTGCGATTTTTGACACAAAAGTCGCATATATTGTGAACACGTCTATAGGCGAGTTTGCCAGCACTGGCATACGTATAGAATTTTTGACACATTTGCGAAACTTCCCTTCCTGTTTGTGATCAGGCAGAGCAATTCAACATACTCCTCTGCTGGGTGCCAGAACACAGAGACGTTCCAGGAAACTGTAAAGCTGATGAACTCGCCAAGACTGATACTACAATACAGGCTCTTCCTACAACAAAGGTTCTTCCTCCGAGAATCTGGGAGTGGCACTAGCTACATGCGAACTATAATTAAAGGCAGATGCAATCAGCAAAGTCAATCTAAGGTGGTCCAATGGCACCACCTGCCAAACTAGCAGAGAAATCTGGAACTCAATAAATCATAAGCGCTTCAAGAGATAGATTTCGCTAAATAGACGGCATCTCGGAGGTACTATAAGTGTCAGGATAGGACACTGCCTCATAGGCAGACTTTCAAGATTTCTGCAGAAGCTGCAGGGACGACAAAGAGGAAGAGACGATCCTCCATCTCCTTTCTAGCTGCCTCGCACTCTCTCGCAAAAAACACAACCATCTCGGTGCCTTTTTTTTTAACTATCTGGCGACCCAGCACAACAAGATGTCGGAAACCTTTTTTTTTTTTTTTTGCGAGGGTAGGTGAAAATCTTTCATGAGACACCATGAGGATCTACCGCACGTGCTCATGGTAGTGTGAGATTCTTACTCACTAAAAACACCTCCCCTTTTCGTGTTGACTACGACTAAGTACAAAAAAAGCCTTATCAAGTAGTTTAGCTTTCGACAATAAAAGTTCGCGTTGTGCAGGTAGCTTTCCAGTAAAAGGACCTACTAATACCGTCATTATAAGCGGTTATCCCTTATTGCGCTAAATCGAACGGTTTCGTTCTTTGTAGTCGGCGCACAAGGTTTGTCACGTCCAGAATTTGGAGTACGGCGTTATTGCAATGTCCCTGAAGGCGAACACGGAGTTTGCGTGCAAAATTTGTTATTTCATCTTCGACGGTAGCTAAACCGAGGTCTCTATGGATATCGTCGTTTCTAATGTCGAAAACCTAAAAAACAAAAACAAATATCTGGCGCGGCAGCTCGGAATGAGCCAAGAACTAGCTTCTCTCAACCATTCATGTTGTGCGTGTTTTCGCACAAATGGAAGGGACCTACAATTTATTGCCGACTCCGAACGGTGAATTGAGAAGGCTTTTCATGACAGATAATACTCCCGGAGGCATGTCTTTCCCCGACGAGAGGTGGTGCCGCGAAAAATGTTCGATTAACATGGCTGGGGCTTGAACCCACGCCGCTCAAACAGCAGTCCAAAGCACTAACCACTGAACCACGACGACCACACATTTTATTGGGACATTTATAAACTAAGTTTTTTTTTCTTGTAACAGTAATTCTTTCAGAAATATTACACGAAGTGCCGTAGTTCCCTCATAGTACCGTAGAATTATTCCACCAAATAAAAAAATTCCCATATAGTCGTTTGTAGATATGAACATGACTTGTCTTTTCCAAAAGTGCGGTACGTCCAATAATAATATTTTTAATTATTGTTTTCTGACTCACGGTAAGCTTTCGCTTATCTCACACCAGTATGCTTCTGACTCGGAGCTTTCTTCAAAAATATTTGAATATAATCCAGTCCACCCTCTGGTATGTCTTCAGTTATTTTCAGTATACAGTCATGGAACGTTGGCAAAATCGTGTTGCGGTAGTTACCGGAGCAAGTAGTGGAATTGGCGAGGCTATCGCTAAAGACCTAGTCACCGCGGGTTTCCAAGTTGTAGCTCTCGGTCGCCGACAAGAACGTCTCGATGAAAATCGTGCAAAACTCTCGAAAGATCTTCAGAAGCGTTTTTACGCTCGCAAGTGTGATGTGACCAACGAAGCCGATGTCAAGACCACATTCGAATGGATCGAGAAAACTCTAGGAGGAACTGATGTGCTTGTCAATAATGCCGGTGTGTCTCGTCCTGGAAATCTGATTGAAATGGACACAAGCTTGATAGATGATGTCTTGAATACAAATGTGAAGGGTATCATCCACTGTACCCAAGCTGCGTTCAGCAGCATGAAAAAGAGGAACTTCGATGGGCATATTGTGCACATAAATAGTGTCGCTGGGCATAAAGTAATTGCACTGAGTCCGACCAGCAGTGTAAACATCTATTCACCGTCAAAGTTCGCCGTGACAGCGATTAACGAAACAATTAGAAATGAACTGAGGAATTTGGGAACAAAGATTAAGACCACGGTAAGTTTAAAACCACCATCTTTGGGTGAATATTTTTTAGAATAACTCATTTCTTGTAGAGTATTAGCCCGGGAGCTGTTCGGACTGAGATAGCTCCAAAGGAATTCTGGGACACAATGACTGCAGTTTTGAATGCGGAGGATATATCACAGGCCGTTCTGTTTGCCATCTCTACTCCGCCTCATGTGCAGATTCATGAAATCACTGTGAAACCAATTGGAGAAACATTGTAACTTGTGAAATTTATTTACGATTTCAATAAAAAAAAATTACAAACATATTTGAATCTTAGTTTGCAAATACAAGTGGCACGTGCCGATGATTCGACAGAAATAGTAAGATATGAGCCAAACAACTCAGGAAATCACACATCGTGATTGAGTGATTGTGAGATAAGTGAGTTTTCGTTTGAGTGAGACGACTGACGATTTGAGTCAAAAGTGATGATAATACAGCCGACGTTCGACGAGATATGTATATAAATACTTGTTTCTAGTTCGATAAAACAGATATAATTTTCACAAGATTTGGTAGATAAATCAGTTTTGTGAAGTTGTTCTTGTCTTTTCTAGTATCAGAGCTTTTGTTAAATTTGCACTGTAACAGTCTTATCTACGAAGTAGCCGACTCGCGTCGGCGATTAGATTATAGTACGAAGATTGCCTTAGACTCACAGGCAGCATATGTTGTACGTATGTACTATGTACATTATCTTAGCAGATAATCAGATTTCGATCAGTGACAAGATGACTTTCC
Organism: Matsumyia berberina; assembly: GCA_917880715.2. Classification (NCBI taxonomy): domain Eukaryota; kingdom Metazoa; phylum Arthropoda; class Insecta; order Diptera; family Syrphidae; genus Matsumyia; species Matsumyia berberina. The sequence goes on along the minus strand of OU862871.1, from coordinate 128,818,279 downwards.
TTTCTCTTCGTACCCAAGTTGGGGACACTTACACAGACCTTTGAAACAGGGAGTTGGTATTCTATGCTGTTCGTAGGTATTCTTCGCATGCGTGCTATTGAGTATAAGTCCATTCGTTCTCAACGTAATTAAGTTTCACCGACTGTATTTAAATCCTTAGTAAGACTCTAGTCAAAGAACGTATCAATCTCTCTTATTGAAAAGATTGAGCGGTAATTGGACAGATTCCACCACACAATCCTTAGAGCTCTTACTTCAAACACACTTCCTGGAGTGTTGAGACTACCTCTTGATCATTCTTAACCCTGGTAGAGCTCAGCTAGCTCCCAATAGTGATATAGGTGCAATCATCACCGAAGAAAATACGTTTTGGTCAGTTAAATCCCCTTGTTCTGGCGGCAGTCTTTCTATAGTGCTAGCAGAATTGCTAAGCATAGTAATTCCCTGGCCGGCAGCTATCATGAGACATGGAGACAAGTTCGAGTACGCGAATTCTACAAAATTCCTTTCAAAGCCTCAGCATGCGTGTCCCAAGGGAAGGTCCACAGCAACAGAGCGTCACAAAGTAGTGCCCCAGATTGAAAAAAAATATTCAATATGAAGGGTGGAAATAGATGTTTATTTTCATTATGTTCACCCCGAAGCTATCCAACAAACTATGATAGACACTACTGGCATGTTACTTTCCTTCCTTACAAAATGTGTAAATAGTTCATCTCTTCCCTGACCTACACGCTAAATTCATAGGAACATGCAGTGACCACAGGAGTATTCTCATTTCAACAGGTCCAGGATAAAAAATTGAGAGAATCTTCACTTTTCAACCAAAGCGGAGTGGAAAAGCGGGGGGGTGATGCAGGATTCTAATGAAATGTGGGGTCGATGCAGACCCTTACTCCCATACATTAAATATGTCAAAGTCACTCAGCCTACCGGACTTTGCTAGTATTTTTTAGACGGAAATGTTGTCGATTTGCCTTGAGCTCAAAAGCCATTCCAGTCCTAACTCCAATTCCTAAACGAAGGAATGTATTCCAACAGTCAAAAACGTAATAAGACAATGTTCCCACATAGGTTACAGGAAACTAGTAGAATATCATCGTATATAACTTGCGAAATTGTGTAACCGTTCCTCATATTCCACTTAATCTGTCAAGAGAACTATACTCTCACATTTGAAGACTGCGATTATTAAACGTACTTCGGCTAGGGCCTTGATCACTCAATTGTTGATGTGAAGCCCCTAAGTTTGCGGTTAACGGCGATAGGAAAGTCTTGCCAGCAGCCCCGAAGATGTTTCAAAAATGTCAAGCAACTGTGAGCAGATAGAAGTGAGGAAAGCCCCTTAAATGATCTGAACGAATCCGAAGACCTCTTCCATAGAAGTGAAGTGAGCGATAGGGTAAGTACAAGGTCCAAATCTATTGTTACAGCATAGAGGCGCCAATATGGGGATAGTAAGAACCACATCTCTAAAACAGAAGAAGAACAGAAAGAAGACAATCGAATTCGTTTTTGCCAACCTACTTCGTCGTTGAGACCTGGATCACGTAGTTCTTCCTTTAAAGTAAAAACATTTTGCAATGCAACTTTAGAAACACATACACTTATTATGTACGTGACAAAATACAAATATTTATTCAAAACATTGGACAAACTTTCTAGAATTTCTCTCCAACAACCTTCACTGTAATTTCATGAATCTGCACATGTGGTGGAGTAGAAATGGCAAACAGGACAGCTTGCGATATGTCTTCTGGATTCAAAACATCTCCCAGCCCATCAAAATCTTCCTTCGAAACAATTTCAGTTCGCACTGCTCCCGGACTAACGCTCTACAGAAGACAGTGAGTTAGAAAAATGCTCCCAAACCAGAAAGCTACTTACCGTTGTCTTAATTTTTGTTCCCAAATTTCTCAGTTCATTGCGAAGGGTTTCATTGATGGCCGTTACTGCATACTTTGATGGCGCATACATATTCCAACTATCATTTAAGGGCTGGAAGACATAGTGACCGGCAATACTGTTTATGTGGACTATGTGTCCATCGAAGTTCCTCTCCTTCATGCTCTTGTAGGCCGCTTGGGTGCAGTAAATCAAACCCTTAACGTTCGTATTGAGAACTTCGTCAATCACATTGCTGCCTATCTCAACTAAGTTACCGAAGCGAATTACTCCGGCACTATTCACCAGGATATCCGTACCGCCTAGAGTTTTCTCGATCCACTCAAACGTGGCCTTGACATCGGCTTCATTTGAGACGTCACACGATCTTGGATAAAAACGTGTTTGTTCGTCTATCGTGAGCTTAGCTCGAGTTTCATTGAGACGTTCTTCACGTCGACCTATAGCGACAACTCGAAGTCCTGCTGCGACCAAGTCCTTGGCAATCGCTTCACCAATTCCACTGCTTGCTCCGGTAACAACTGCGACACGATTATTCCAGCGATCCATGCTCAACAGATAGATGAAAACTACGACATATTTTTGGCAACTGAAGAACTTATATACGATTGCTTGTCCAAACAGCGTTTGGGTTGACACGTGGAGAGATACAAACCTGTGAAACCTGTTATCTACTGATAAAACTATTTTGATGGTTTATTTATAGCGCGAATAGTGAAGGAATAGGTGATAGTAGAGGAACATGCTGAACCCTTCAAGACTGATTGTGATCAGGTGGGGAAGTATCTGCCCAAAACGGGCACGTAGCCCCTTGAAACACTGTAATGCGAAAAGGGCCTTAGGGAATGGTATTTGAATCGGATTTTTTTTTTGTTTCCAATCCTCGTTTAGAGCCCTTCCTGGTTATTTTGTCTGGCGTGAAGGGTTCACCTTGAACTAGAAGTACTTAAAGCAGCATGACAGTGAGCGAATTTCATAAATGGAATCGAAGGTAACATCATAACTTTCGGAACGAAATCAACACTTCATATAGACTACGACTAGCTCAGTTTTGGACGGGTTGACACTGAGACCCACTTTGTCAGTCCACTTGGCTAGCGTACTAGCGCTGAATTAATCAAAACCCTTACAGTGTGGAGAAATTGCCCTGAGATCGCTAAAGCAATGTCATCTGCGAAAGCAATGACTTTGTAACCTACATTACCTAGACAGAGCAATGACAACCTCATCCACTAAGATCTAGAGAGGTGGAGAGAGGACTACTCCCTATGGATTACCCGATTTCGGAATGAATCAGTGTGTGCATGTGTTCGATCCTTTGGAGACAAGGCGCAAGAGAGTCTAAGCCTGTGTTTCACAAGGCCTGCTGGTAACCACTCCACCCACAGGGTCCAATTCCATCTACACAGCGGGCTCAAAAATGGATGCAGGCATAGGAGCAGGTCTTTTCTCAGAACAGTTAGGACTTAGCAGCTCCATAAGACTCCCGGATCACAGCAGCGTTTTCTAAGCGAAGGTCCTAGCACCGACAAAAGCCGCCCAACTAGTTTTATTGCTAACAATATCACGGGAGGATGGCAGCCAGGCTGCCATTAAAGCAATAGCTGCTACGCAGATAACATCGAAGCTTGTGAAGTGTTGTCGCGAAGAGCCTAAGGTTCTTGGTACGCAGCACATTGATAAGCTCTGCTGGGTCCCTGGTCATAGCGGAGTACCAGATAATAAAAAAGCTGACGAACTGGCAAGAATGGGTTTAACTTTACAACCCAAGGGCGAGAATTGCACAAAAAAAACCCTAAAAGAAGCAAATAACAGGTGGAATTCTTTAACCACCTGTGAAGTATCAAGAAGGTTGTGGTCAGAATATGACAAGGCTAAAACCTGGTAGATTTTACAAAAAGACAGAAGATCACTGTCAATGCTGGTGGAAGTACATACTTACTGGCTACAAAATACTAAGATATCACACAACGAAATTACGCCTGAATGACGACGATATATGCAGGGGATGCAGTGACGAAGAGGTTCATGAGGACACAGTTCATTTTCTCTGTCACTGCCCTGATGGCTGGCCATAGATGAAGCATAGATCGTAAGCGATTCGAGTGGGAGAGCAATTGTTGGTTCTCTGTCGCATTTGTTTGCTGTTGAGGGCTGTTGCAAATAACCCCTCCCCCCTTTCCTTCCTCCGAGTCTATAGGCTCTTATTTCAACATGTCCAAAGTGTCAAATGTTTTGTTTTTGTTCATGACTTTTAGGTTTTTCAAATTGCTGATGGCAACCCTACCTATGATAGGTGTTGCACAAAGTTTTCAGTGCAAGCATCATGTAACGTAGAAACGCCTTTGTCGTCACATCCAAGTGTGCTTTCGCATTCCGTGTGAGTGTGTTACTTCGTCAGAAGAGTGTATTTAAATGTATGCACTACATGTACAGGGAATTCAGATTAACAAATGTGTTACAAGGTAGTCGGCTGCATGAATTAGCTGTCTCCTTTACTCAATCTTCCACAATCTCGTAAATATGACCCCTTGGCAGTATCTCAAAAGCGGTTGAATAAACCAAATTTATCTCTGGCTTATGTTCAGTTATTTTCTGTATGCAGTCATGGAACGCTGGCAAAATTGTGTCGCTGTTGTAACGGGTGCTGGTGGTGGAATCGGTTCAGTTATCGCTAGAGATCTAGTCACTGCAGGCTTTCGAGTAGTCGCTATTGATATTCGAGTTGCAGGTCTAAAAGGGGATCATTCAAAGCTTCCAGAAGAACTTCAAAAATGTTATTTTCCCCGCCTGTGTGACGTCTCCAATGAAGTCGATGTCAATGCTACATTCGGTTGGATCGAAGAAAATCTAGGTGGAACTGATGTGCTTGTCAACAATGCCGGTATTGTTCGTCCTGGTAACTTGCTTGAAATGGACCCAACTTTGATAGATGATGTCTTGAATACAAACGTGAAGGGTGTCATCTACTGTACCCAGGCTGCGTTTAGAAGCATGAAAAAGAGGAACTTCGATGGACATATTGTCTTCATAAATAGTATCGCTGGTCATCATGTAGTTTCGCCAGTTCCGGACACAAGTATGAATATCTATTCACCGTCAAAGTTTGCTGTGACAGCGATTAACGAAACAATTCGAAATGAACTGAGAATTTTGGGAACGAAGATTAAGACTACGGTAAGTTTAAAACCGCCACCTATGGGTGAATATTGCTAAGAATAACCCATATCTTGTAGAGTATTAGCCCAGGAGCTGTTCGGACTGAGATAGCTCCGGAAACATTTTGGGAAACGATGACTGTGTATCTGAAACCTGAGAATATATCACAGGCCGTTGTATTTGCCATCTCTACTCCGCCCGATGTGCAGATTCATGAAATTACTGTCAAACCAGTTGGAGAGACCGTCTAATTTTCTATGTATGTACGTGTTTGTTTCACTAAACGATTTCAATAAACTCACAATCAGCATAAACATGTCTGAATCTTTTGATTAAATGATAGAATGATTCGGCGAAAAAAAGTTTGTAAACAAGCGGCACAGCTTGATTAAGCGATAGTGTTCGAAAGCTTCATCGTTGAGCTTTTAGCAGAGGTAGAGATGTGTTGGAAGGTGGAAACGATAAACGTTGATGGTGGTGGTTTGTTTATTTATTTATTATAAACTAATACAAGCAAAATTTTGCGCTGAACTCTAAACGATTAGTTAGGGGGAGGTGTTGGTTGGAAGGGAGGAATCATGATGGGATAAATTTGGAGTGTTACTTGTAAAGCAAACTTCGCGTTTCGCGTTGTAAGCCTGTTGGAAAATTCTAGATATTGGTTCGTGTTGGCCATAATTGATGCGGTGAAAAGCTGGACGAAGGATGGGTACATTGCTGATGTCACGGGTATTTACTTGTGTTGAGCGAGATCATTCGATGCAGTGTGGGGGAGTGGATAGTGCCAGCTAATAACTGGTGGTCGAAGAGTAAAGCGGTAACATTACGACTTTTTTTCAGAGTTTGAATTAATTTCAGTTGCTTTTCGTAGGGCTAGCGATCATAGGTGTAACCCAGAAACGACCACGTAGAGCGGGAACAGCTGAGCAGCTTCAGTTCTCTAGGATAATGTACAGATGTTCGTGTCGACGACCGAGTGCAATAACTTGAAAACAAGCGACAAGCACGCGACGATCTTTTTTGAATTGGGGCGGTTTTTCGGTTAACCATCACTATTTACTTTTTATCTTTAGTTGTCGTAAGTGTATGTTGCACTTTTCGAAATTATGGGTATTGTCTGGTCTACGCGTTAATCAGTGCTGGACACGCTTACAGTGCATGTGCCCTCTTCTAAAAGCACAATTTCTTCAGAGAATGCCTGAAATTAAAGATTTGATCGCGACCTGCTTAGAACGACAATGTCGACGCGCCGCCAGCTACTTAGGTTTTCATTGCCCCCTTGTCAATCTTGTCCATTGAATTTTCTTTACCTAAGGCAGTAAATAATGATTTGTTAGTTAGCTTGGGAGGTGGAGGTTAATTTCTCAACACATGTGCCGCCATTTGGACCCTTTGTGATTTTCTTGGTTGAACCGTTTGGAGAGAAAGGAAAGGATGAAAATGAAAGGTGTGAGGACGAAGGATGGTATAGGACCGGGAAACGTCCTGTATGTCTAGTGAACTCCAGCCCAGAAATATATATCTTTTCGGTATTTAGCGCTCTTGTTTTGGGGCAGTCGTAGAGAAAATGCTAGGCTCTCTTCCTTCTCCTCCAATCCTGGACAAGTGCTAGATTGTGTGTTTGTTCAGAGCGATATATTCAATATTTAAACCGATCATCAGACTTTGCTGCGTTCTGCCGAGATAGGGAGTCCTTATGTTCATCGTTCTCATCGCCTCGCACACCTAATCTAATGTAAGGAGTCCTCCTTGCTAGATAGGAGGAAGGGCGTTGCCGTTGCAACCGTTTTCATAACATTTCATGGCATCTTACAAACCATCTGTTCTATATGGTTTGCACAACCTTTAAGGCTACGACTTTGGTTGAATCCGTGTCGCTATCTCACGCCTCCTTGCTCCCTAGTTCATCTACAGCCTCGTTGCCTGATATATTACAAAGACCGAGTACACAGAGCAGGTTGATCTGAGAGAAGGTTATTGGTTTTGTGTCATTCTTGCTCCGCAAATGTCATTAAGGCTGCCTGATTGTTTGAGCAGACATAAAAAAATCAAAAATTTTTTCAGATGAATAGTGACATTGAGAGGTGACATTCGGCAGTAAACACCGGCCCCTGATTCTTCATCAATATTTTATCCATCGACATACACTTCTGTACCCTCTCCGTCAGCAATGGCAATGTTGTCTTGCCATTCCTCTCATTCGGAATCAAACTTAGGGACGTTGCGAGTCCAGAGGTCGCCTTTATTTCTTTGGTCAGTTAAACACACCTTACAAATCTAAATCCACTGGACTTGTTTCGGTCTCAGACCCGACGTCCTGCCTAGAGCCCTACGGCTTACTCAGTAGGCCCATCTGGGTTTTATATTTCTGTTTTCTGGATTCCTTCTCCAAGTTAACTTTTTGTCCAGAATGACCCTACGGTATTTCACTTCGGTGTTCAGGTTCAGGTTCTGGTTCTAGCTTGTATCTTCTAGGGAAGAATTCCACATCTTTTTTCCAGGGTCACCAACTGACTGCTTATTTCATTGTTACTAGAGAGCCGTGTGCATGAGGGTCTCCAATGAGTTAAGATATTTCTCTGTAATTAGGATCGCAAGAGTATCTACATATGTCCAGGAAGACGCTAAGCTCGAAATCTTTATACTTAAAGGCATCCTCGACGGTACAAGTGCTGGTTATTGATCGAAATGGATGAAAACAGACTTGATCTTATTTGCTCATCACAAATACTTTCCAGAGTTTTCAGCAAAAATGATGTAAGACTTTTAGTCTGTTCTCTCTTGCCAGGTTTGGGTAAAAATAACCATTCCTACTTCCTTTCAGAGAACAGGCGTGAAGCCCAGGACTAGGCCTAAGAGCAGACTTTAATTCCTTTTTTTATCTCCAAAGTTCACGTGAGATGTGGAGTTAAAACGGCACCTTAGCTCCGATTCAATTCCATTAGACATCTGTCTCTTCCCACCCATGTACCTACCTCCTTTATCTTCCAACTTTGATCCAAATGCGAGCAAAGCAAGAGAGCAACTGTGAGGAGGTAGATTGTACCCCCACCAATGCCAAGGTCACTGGCGATAAAATGAAGAGATGCCCACCAAGTGTTGTTGCCTAATCCCCCTCAATTGGTCAGATAAAATTAAGTGAGAATGAAGAAAAATCTTGAGAACACACTCGATTCTTATCATATAAATAATTTACAACTCTAAATCTCACGTACTGCATAGAATTACATTGAAAGCCAACTACTTGAATGCTTTATACAACAAACAAACCACTTAATCACACTTTGCAAACGCTAAATTTACTTTATTAACGACCCTGATACGGGGGTTATGTAACGCAACTTCTAAAACTTCTCTCCAACGGGCTTCACTGTGATTTCATGAATCTGCACATGTGGTGGCGTCGAAATGACAAAGAGTACCGCCTGAGATATATCTTCCGGATTCAAGTAGGTACCAATCGAATCATACATTTCGCTGGGTCCAAGTTCTGTCCGAACCAGTCCGGGACTGACACTCTGCAAAAAAAATAAACTGATTAACACCTCTCTTCGCGACTAATGCATTCTAACTCTTACTGTCGTCTTAATCTTGGTTCCCAAATTCCTTAGTTCATTGCGGAATGTCTCATTGATTGCTGTCACTGCAAACTTTGAAGGGGGATAGATGTTACTACTGGAGTTGTTTACCTGAAATACAGAATGTCCTGCGATGCTGTTTATATTCACAATGTGACCATCAAACTTCCTCTCTTTCATGCTCTTGAATGCCGCTTGTGTGCAGTAGATCAAACCTTTAACGTTAGTATTTAGGACATCATCTATCAAAGCTGTGTCCATTTCAACCAGATTTCGTCCCCGCCGAGAGACACCGGCGTTATTAATGAGGATATCAGTGCCGCCCAGGGTTTTCTCAATCCAAGCGAATGTATCTTTGACGTCAGATTCCACGGATACATCACATTTTCGAACGAAGAAATTCTTTTGCAAATTTGCCGGCAGTTGTGAACGATTTTTTTCCAAACGATCTTGACGACGCCCTAGCGCGACAACCCTTAGACCAGCTTTGATGAGATCTCTAGCAGTTGCTTCGCCAATTCCACTGCTTGCACCGGTAACTACTGCGACACGATTATTCCAACGTTCCATAGTGATAGATACTTGATAAATGTACGAATGCTTATCGCTTTGATCGCCTTTTATAGAAATCTGAGGGCAATAGCTTTTCACGTCAAACGTTATCTGCTATTCAGATAAGATAGTTTTCTTTTGACATAGACTTCGACGACTGCATTTGATTGAAGAGAGAAGTCTTACTTATGTCAAAAGAACCTTACTGTGACGTAACCTAGTTAGAAGCGGTGTCTTGACTTTTTGTTTATAAACAATTTCACGCGGCTGTTACGTGACTTCATTAGTCACTATTGCGTATTGGAAAACTTGCTCGAGAAGCTTTGATACTCATGAGATAACTAGAGCTTTCAGCTCTTGTTGAGTGATAAGTCAGAGAAGCTTTAGAGTGGTGGGCTGCAGGTTACCGAACTAGAAACTACATGTATCTATTCGAGCATGAATTAGCAATTTGCGTTACTGAAATAAGAAGCTAACGAAAGCTCGGATAAGAATGGATCACACTTTGACGGTACTTCGCTATTGTACGCGTACTAAGATAAGTTTCTAGAATGTGACGACGCTTTTTAACTCATTTAGCCCAAAAACACCATATTCCCAAAACTTAAGCGGGATGCATACGATGTAGATTAAACATTTTCGAAGGCCTGATGTGGTAAGATGCGGGAAGTACCAACCCCCAACCCCCAACACTGTAACGCTCTACTCCAAAATACCAACCGCTAAAATAATGATTCTACTGCTTAAACCAACTGCAAGCAGAGGCCTATTTGCACACAAATCTAACAGCCACACCACATAGAGACAGAAATTTGACGGCCAGACTCCGGATTTCAATATGACGCAGCATTATCATACAGTGTTGCATCGCAGCGAAACTCTCGTGTGATAACGAGAACAAACCTTCTACGACTAACTAGACGTCAGTTATGTTCGCCAGAACGAAAAATGGAGACATCGTATTATAGCCGTATAATATAATCATATGTATTCGGATAAGTAACTGGTGATTTTCTACCAGTGTCCGGAGATTCAGCAGTCTACCAGATAGTATAAGAGATACAGGAATTAGGCCTCTCCAATTGAAACAGGGGCAATGGTCTTATTGTTGAAGCAACAAGCAAACGATGCTTTTGTTTCAATCATCGGGCATGCTTTCTTTGGTCAATTTACCCTACCAAGTCATCTGCTGCGGCCTAGAGCAGCTCAGCTCCCACTCAATCTAGGCGATGCGGCCTTGTATAGCTAAGACCTACCTAGGCATGCTTTGGCTTCGTTCTCGTCCGGTTGTTGTAGTAATTGGTTATTCTAGAGGTTAAGACTGTGAGACTGCCTAACAGGAATATTTTAGCTTAAGATGCCGTTTAACAGTTCGCAGATATACATAATCCTTTCATACATCCAACACGAACAATTTCTCCACTGAAAACTTATCAAAAGTTGAAGCAATGGTCAAAAGTTCTTTCCATCAGTTTCATCTGCACAAGATAACGAATAATATTTATTTATCACTAGCTGAATAATACCCGGCGTTGCTCGGGGTTATTACATTTTAATCCAGAAATCGACATCTTCTTCAAACAATTTATGAAAGACTTATCCTGATTATATAATATATCATAATCTCATCTTAAATCTGAATCGGAATTTTATATTCAACCCAATCGACTGTATTTTATTCTGCCACTTTTGCAAATGTAATCAAATTCTTTAAGTCGAACCGAACCTCCTTTAACTCTAATTTCCCTCTAACTCGATTTTCCCTCTAACTCGAGTTTCTTCACCTATTGTCCCCTGTCAGTTTTCTTTCGAAAAGTCATCCTCCAAGTCAAATTCATTCTAAATCAGAAGTCCTTGGAATTTGAATACATTTGTTAAATAGATACATACGTACATACATACATACATCCTTTGCAAAAAATAAAATCAAAACAAAAAATTCCCCTCCCGCAACTGGCAATGTTATACCTACATCAAGCACACACAATCCCATACCCAGCCTGTCGCGTCGCGACGGCGCGCTATTCCTTTATCTACCGAAAAAGAGAATCCATAAAAAAAATTGCCAGGAAAAATGTGTAGACAATTGCGCATATGGATAAAAAAATGAATAATCCGTCTGGCTCGAAAAAATGATGATGTGTCATCATAACAATACCAAAGTTCACTCGCCCACAAATGGAACGGGCAAACTGATCCAACTGCGCTTTTGAACTGACCTTTTCCCTCATTAGCTCAATTCTCTAGAGTTAATTGAATTTGATAACCTGTGTAGGCACATATGAACATATGTTACTACATATATAAATACAAATGTACAGATGTATACCCAATGTATGTATGTATGTATATATATCTACCGTACCAACCACCAAATCATTACCCTGTACACACGAATAGATAGAAGCAAAGAACGAACAAAAAAAAACAACAACAACACAGCAGCAAAGGAAATGAAAAACTACCCTTGTAAAACTGGGCAAAACAAAAACAACACGTACGCTCATCAACCGATGTGGCTCACGATCGAGAAAATATCTTTTTGTGTGCGGCAAGGAATTTCTTCTGACTTGCTCCACGTTTTTGTTAACTGCTCGGCTCTTGAATAAGATAGCGTTATAAAACATAGCCTATTATATGACCCGATGTACAATCATTCTGTGTGCAAAATTTGAGGTTGATTGGTTTAGTAGTTTTCGCATAGGTAAAATCCAAACAAACAAACAAACAAACAAACAAACGGACAACGTTTCACTTTTATAATATTAGTAGTGATTAGTAGTGATAGTAGTGATTCGACCCCATAAAACAAGAACGTGTGCATTCCCTAACCATAGGGAAGGAAAGCCATAGCTCCCAATGTGGTAGATAGCATAACTTCTAGGATGCCGCATTGTACCACAGGACCACTTGCAGGAGGATACACTTCGACGCTAAGAACGCTTAGTCCTAGATGGAACTAGGTTAGATAATTTAGGTGTCCCCTAGGGGACTCACTTAGGCTCAAGGTCCATTGTGATATAGGATGGAACTTGAAAATATCGAAATCATTCAGACTCCCGCACTTTGCCTTTGCTTTTTAATAGGCTGAAATACTCACAATCTATGAGCCCTTTCGGGCGTTCAACAACGACACCACCCCCAACCGAAATGTCGCAATTTTCTCTGACAGCCAGGCAGCCCTCAAGGCTCGAAGCTCGTAGCACAATGCAGAACCGAACTCGCTCGCCTGGGGAGCTTATCTTCCCTAACTTTCATATGGCCACAGAGGCATCGAAGGAAACGAAATGGCTGATGAGCTTGCCAGGCAGGGGTCGGCCCTTGACAACTCACTCGCAAGAGACGTTTTTATCCCATTAGGAGGTATCAAGGGAAAATCAACCTACACTACTTCCCAGTAACCATACAGAAACAACCTTGCTAGCTTCGACATGTCCAGAAAAACCTAGCCAACAAACAACCAACCCAAACAGGAATTGCGCGCGTTTTCGCCATCTGTACGGGTCGCTGGGTAGTGGTTACCTATGCGATCAAACTTGGCATCCCTTTTAATCCCTACTCCAGCAGCTGCAAAGACACAAATGAGAGGGAAAGCCTCGAACACTTCTTCTGTAAGTACCCGGCACATTTTGTACCAAGACTTAATGCGCTAGGAAAACCCTTTCTCGACAACCTTGGCGAACTTTCAGAGAAAAAAAATCCGTAACATTTTATTCTACCTTAACTCCACAGATTGGGTTTAAGACCAACAGCCTGGTCTGACAACACTTATGCACACTCATCTAACAAACCGTTCACAAAAACTGTGATAACAAAACGATGGACTTTAGCACTATTTGAGTATCGGGTGCTGATACAACCACTAAAACCAACCAACCAAAACCCCACCAAAACTATAACTGCTTGAAGCTATACTCAGGTACGTCGTTCTTTACGTTGAACTTACAAGTAAACATTGATGCTCATTCAGCACATTAAATTGATAGTAGACATAATTGTCCTATTAAAGCTGTTTCACATAATCTGTACTTCAGTTGAATGCTTAGAATGAGTAAGAATTTTAACCTTTAGATTCTTGGTTTTCACGACAAATTGAAATATCTGATACATTTGGCTAAACGACTTTGCATACAACAGAAATTGGACCCATGACGCTCTTTGTGTTTTAAAAATTCTCAAATTGATGGATGGTTTAACATCTCAATGTCTTCCTTCTAGATCACTCACTAGAAGCTCATAATTCTAAGTAAAATCCTATAGAAGCGTGAGTTTCCTCAGTTTAAGACAAACAGATGAAAGTAATGACATACGAAAAGCTTCCGACACACCCCATGAGCTTTAACTCAATCGTTACTAAATTGAGCAAAAAATATAAAATAGGTAAAGAACGCAAACTCATCCTATCATAGATGAGTTTTAGCATACGGCAAACGTATACCCTTCATGGATGACAAACCACAGTGAAAAACATGTACGGATATATATTTCTGCAGTGTCATGGCCTTGGTCGAAATCATTTTCTGATTGAGTAATCTCATGAGACCGTAAGCACATAAACACCTTCTGCACTTAAAAAAAACCTTTAACAACCACATTTTGGATGGACTTTCGGCATAGTGGCGATGAAACAGTTATCACCCCCAATCAAGCGCAGAAAGCTCTTCGACAAAACTCCATATAAACACCGAAAAACCGGCACTCTTTTTCCAGTTGTTAAGTTCCTATCAATAGCAATGGAGCGTTGGCAAAATCGTGTAGCTGTAGTTACAGGAGCAGGCAGTGGAATCGGCGAGGCGATCGCTAAAGATCTAATCGTAGCTGGACTCAGAGTTGTTGCTCTGGGCCGTCGACAAGAACGTCTCGATCAAAATGGTTTGAAACTATCGAAAATCCAACAGACGCGTTACTTTGCACGCAAGTGCGACGTAAAAAATGAAGCCGATGTCAAGGCCACATTCAAGTGGATCGAAGCAACTCTCGGTGGAACTGATATTCTTGTCAACAATGCTGGTATCATTCGTTTTGGAAACCTTCTCGAAGTGGAAATCACTGAAATAAGCGAGGTGCTTGATACAAATGTAAAAGGTTTAGTTCAGTGCACTCAGGCTGCCTTTCAAAGCATGAAAAACAGAAATTTCAATGGACACATTATCAACATAAATAGTTCTGCCGGACATCAAGTACCGAACATTCCGAATATGAGTTTTAACATCTACCCACCGTCAAAGTTTGCCGTGACAGCTATCAATGAAACCATTCGAAATGAATTGAGAAACTTGGGGACACAAATCAAGACAACGGTAAGTTAGACAGACGTTAATAGGAAGTGGTTTTTAACGGGGTTATATCCTTCTTTTTAGAGTGTCAGCCCTGGAGCAGTTCTAACTGAAATCGGCCCTGCAGAACTTGCCAAGTCATTCGGAAATCTTCTGGCTCCTGAAGATGTATCTCAAGCAGTTTTGTTTGCCATCTCAACACCACCGCATGTGCAGATTCATGAGCTGACTATATCGCCATTTTAAGTTGTGTTATGTCTAGTCATCAAATAAATGATAAACAGGGTGATCCGAATCTTTTTGTGATTTTTGTTTGATTTATCTATCAGGGACTAAAGTCCACGATAAGTTGTGGTGAACCTTGTATACTTACGTGTGATCGAAAGTCATTTTAAAGGCTTCTAGACCAGGCACATGGTCAGTCCAGCGAACCAGCAAGAAACCAGACGTTTCTATATGACAATTCGATAAGAGGTGTGCAATATGTATCTCAAATAGGGCGCTTTATGGTTAGAAAAGTCAAAGTTTATTAATTTTAAAATAAATTCTAAGCATGGGAATTATATGCGAGATACAATTTTATAATTTGTATAAAATCCCTTTCATCTTAATTGTCATGGTTGTCAAGGTTTAAAGGTTTTTCGTCACTTATAAGCACAAATTTAGCTCTATTGCTCTTATACCTCCTTGGATGTTGTTTTTTGACTGATTTGCGTAAATATTTTTTTTTAATAAAGCAAACATATAATGCGCCGTTAAATTGCAAGATTTAGACGGCCACATGATGTCACCAAAACGAGAAAATAAGCCTGGAAAGGAACTGCGAATTTCCGAATATGCAAATAATTTGCATATCAACAGCTAAAAGAAAACAAATCCTAGGAATCCCCGAAAACAAACAAAAAAAAAAACGTTTAATTTTAATTAACATGAATATTTTTATTACTTAAATCGAAAGATCAGGCGCTAATCGCAGCATTCTTTCAGTGTGTCAGTCACTGTGTATCTATTAAACTAATGTAGGCTTAGGATTTCCACAAAGAAGCCCAGATAAACAAAGAAGGTTAAACTTGGCGCCGATATCGTTATATGGAGAAGCTTAAATGTTAAGGGTTGTCGCCGTGACTCAGTGGCTAGTGCTTTGGACTGCGTGTGAGCTGCTTGGGTGCCAGCCATGTCTACTGTAGTATAATTTATCATGAAAAAGTTTTCCAATTCTCCGTTCAGAATCTGCAATAAATTGTAGGTCCCTTCCATTCGTGCGAAAAATTAAACAATAACTTCTTTTTAAATGCTCAGTCTTACCGAATTCTAAGTACATATTTAGGCTGGTAAACCCATTTGCATGAAAGGAAAGAACTTAGAGCTGGGTGTAAATCAATGTGTAATATTTTACTTTTTTTTTTTCTGTGGAAAATAAAGTTCTAAGTTATATTAAACAAGTCAAATCCATAATTTGTTCAATTTTACAAAAAAATTGCAATTTTCAAACACTGTAAATTTTACACTCAAGCAACTTATTTGTATGTAAAAATAAAATCCAGATGAGGGATAAAACAGACGAAATAATTTTTTACAATTTCTCCCCAACTGGCTTCACTGTGATTTCATGAATCTGCACATGTGGTGGCGTTGAGATGGCAAACATGACAGCTTGGGATATGTCCTCCGGATTTAAGGTGCTTCCGAGACGATCAAACATTTCTTTGGTAGCAGCCTCAGTTCGAACAACCCCTGGACTGATACTCTGCAAAGGAAACAATAAATCAGCACCTTATGCCCTACAGCACCACTCCAACTTACTGTTGTCTTAATTTTAGTCCCCAAATTCCTTAACTCATTGCGGAGCGTTTCGTTAATTGCTGTCACGGCAAACTTTGTTGGAGGGTAAATATTGAAACTGACATTTGGTAAAATTTCCGTTACACGATGACCAAGGATACTGTTGATATGCACTATGTGACCGTCAAACTTCCTCTGTTTCATGCTTCTGAAGGCAACTTGGGTGCAGTAGATCAGGCCTTTCACATTCGTATTTATAACCTCATCCATTAGAGTTGTGTTTATTTCGACAAGATTTCCTTCGCGACCAATGCCAGCGTTGTTGACAAGAATGTCAGTTCCTCCTAGAGTTTCCTCGATCCAATCGAAGGTAGCCTTCACGTCAGACTCAACGGATACATCACACTTTCGTGCATAGAAACGCTTTTGCAGATCTGCAGGTAGTTGAGCGCGATTTTTATCAAGACGCTCTTGACGACGACCCAACGCGACGACCCGCAGCCCTGCTTTGACAAGATCACGAGCAATTGCTTCACCGATTCCACTGCTTGCACCAGTGACGACTGCGACACGATTATTCCAACGTTCCATGGTACTAGATACTCGATAAGTGAATGAGTACATACGAATCTGTCGCCTTTATATTGAAATTTGAGAAGGGAAAGCTGTGAGCTGCTATCGTTTCATATCGTTGATAAGATAGGACTCCACTTTAACTACGCTGGAAAAAATGTGAGAGAGATTCAAATCTTAAGTTCACTCTTTCAAAGAATACGCATCGTCATCCGATGGCACTTTGCAATGACTACAACGTTAATGGCAATGACATTACATCTTAAGTGCATTGTGGGAACAAATACAAACATACAGGTAGGGGATACATCCTTTCACGTAACAGCCACTAGAGGTACTGCACTGTATTCTTGTAAAAGACTACCCAACACCCTGCTTGCACATTATTATATCGTTCTTAGTCTGCTTCCCCAGTAGAGAAAAGTGGGAGGCCAATCATTCCTTATTCAATAGTCACATGTCCATAAACAGAGATAGACTTTGAAACTCATCTTGCAAATCAATCCAATTCAGACCAACATTTTCTCCGATTGTAGGAGAACTCTCATAAGATCTTCAAGGTCGTGGTGCTCTTTGGCTTCCGTTGACATATGCATGTAAGAAGGTCCTACATAGCTTTATACTGGTAACCGCACTATAGGTGAGTTTCGACTTAGTCCGATAAGATAGCAGTTTGATTATTTTTAGAATTTTTTACTGCAAGTGAAGCGTGTGCAAGGCCAAGCAAGAAAATTGGTTTTTTGGCATCAAACAGTAAAATAAACATTGACTTTGATAGCCTTTTGAAAAAATTCGAAGGTTGAATAAAGTCTGAAGTAGTCTGCTACGCCGAATATGCATAATTATTGTTATTATCACAATCACAACTTCCTATCTATTTCTACCTTACGCCTCTCTTGAAAGCGTTCCATGATTATTTCTATAAGTTACATCATTATTTTTACAACAATAATTGGTCAAAGCCTTTTAAATGAACGCAATGTAATGTCCCCACCTTCAACTTTGAATGGACTGTCAAGGCCACAAACAAGTCTTCGTGAGGTAGTTTTCAGCGCAAGTATTGAACATAGTCATTGTCGTATTTCTTTGGCCGTACAAAGCGATGACTCTTACAGAGTAGCTTCGTTAGCCCAGAGTTTGCCAAAGAAAGAAATCGTCGTGACGATTGTTACGTAACACTGATAAAACGCTTTATTCATTTAAACAAATAACAGAATTTTTAGAAAGTCTCCCCAACTGGCTTCACCGTGATTTCATGAATCTGCACATGTGGTGGCGTTGAGATGGCAAACAGGACAGCTTGGGAGATGTCCTCCGGATTCAGAGAGCTTCCGAGGCGATCAAACATTTCACTGGTAGCAATTTCAGTTCGAACAATCCCTGGACTGACACTCTGCAAAACATAAAAAACATCAGCACCTAATGCCCCACAGAACCACTCCTACTTACCGTTGTCTTAATTTTAGTTCCCAAATTCCTGAACTCATTGCGGAGCGTTTCATTAATTGCTGTCACGGCAAACTTTGTTGGAGAGTAGATGTTGGAACTGACATTTGGTAAAATTTCCGTTACACGATGGCCAGCAACACTGTTGATATGCACTATGTGACCGTCAAACTTCCTCCGTTTCATGCTTTCGAAGGCAGCTTGGGTGCAGTAGATGAGGCCTTTCACATTTGTGTTTATAACCTCATCCATTAGAGTTGTGTTCATTTCGACAAGATTTCCTTCGCGACCAATGCCAGCGTTATTGACAAGAATGTCAGTTCCTCCTAGAGTTTCCTCGATCCAATCGAAGGTAGCCTTCACGTCAGACTCAACGGATACATCACACTTTCGTGCATAGAAACGCTTTTGCAGATCTGCAGGTAGTTGAGCGCGATTTTTATCAAGACGCTCTTGACGACGACCCAACGCGACGACCCGCAGCCCTGCTTTGACAAGATCACGAGCAATTGCTTCACCGATTCCACTGCTTGCACCAGTGACGACTGCGACACGATTATTCCAACGCTCCATGGTACTAGATACACGATAACTTAATGAATGCATTCGAATCTGTCGCCTTTATATTGAAATTTGAGAAGCGAAAGGTATGGCTAGTATCTAATTATATCGTTGATTAGATACGATTCCACTTTAAATACACTGGAACGAATGTGAGAGAGCTTACACTCTTTCATTCACCCTTTCAAAAAATACACATCGTCATGCTAGCGCCAGAAGAATATGTCTTTGGATTCAACAGCGAGCTAAGCATGTCAACATGTGATGGTTCTGTCCTCTAATCGGATGTGGATGCGCTGGAGTTTGAGGATTACTAGATTTGTTTTTATAATTTATTCGGGTGCTCAGCAAAAGTATGTTGAATGGACGCGAGATTGACAGTGCGAAACGAAGTCCGGAAGGACTTTGTGGAGAAAACGGGAAAATCCTTCAGCTCCATGACTGCCGAAAGTGGTTTATGGTCTTCGCTATTTGAACAGGAACCATTTAAGGAGTAAACTCATCGATGACGAGGCGGCCATAGATACCGTCTCGAATGGAAACTTTGGGACAGGCAAGATAATGTAGTTAGTTGTGGTAAAACAGAGTGTGAAAGAGCTCCTGTTAAGGGTTTCATAAATGGTTGGGGAGTCCACCAAACACAGCCGTATATGACATCGTATGGAGGAGGTACATTTGTAGGTGGACCAAACTTAAACTTCGTGGCATCTGTAAGAAGTCTGTGGCATCTTTCTTTTCAGCTGAAGAGACTAAAGATCAATTATTGGTGACAGACCTCAGAGGCGCCACTGTCTGCGACGGTTGCGTAGCGTATCAAAATACTTCCTTCAAACTTACAGACCTCATCGCCGGACTGCGATGAGAGGTCAGACGAAAAAAACAATTGCTTCTGCTTCTTGAACATAGATTACTTCCTCTGAACTTGTCCTACTCTAGACCACTCTATATAGCATGACTTCATCAAGAGCATTCCCCACATATTTCGAAGTGCAGATCAGGTATTTTCTGCTCCATAGTTGTATCAGAATGGACTTCAAGTGCACACTGTATCAAACTGAAAAAGAAACAAAATCTTGTAGCTCACGCAACCCAATTACTCATCAACTCCGTCATTTTTTATGACTTGCGAAATATGAAATGATAACAAGCACGTAAGCTCGTCTAATCTAATCAATGGCTTGTGCTATGTTCGGGAGCTAATGAAGATCTACATCTACATACAAAGAAGACAAGAACGTTTTCAGCTACATTGGACAGAAGTAGCACTCAATTCAAAAGCTCACCAATGGTATCTTTTTCAAGTTCAAAGCTTCACCATTATCACTCAATTAACCATTGTAGCTTGTTAAATACGTTTTTCTAGTTTCGTCGATTGGATATACGCATTAAAAAAATGTTGACGCCCAGTAAACATACTCGTGTTTCAATTGTTTATTTATTAATAAATTTATACAATCGGTCAGAATGTTTCTCCAATTGGTTTGACAGTGATTTCATGAATCTGCACATGAGGAGGAGTGGAGATAGCAAACAGAACCGCCTGTGATATGTCTTCAGGATTCAAAACTCCACCATATGCGTCCCAAGCTTCACTTGGTGCAATTTCAGTCCGAACAGCTCCTGGACTGACACTCTGCAATAGACGGGAATGGTTACCAACATTCATCCAGAGTTGGTTTCTGTCAACTTACCGTGGTCTTAATCTTTGTTCCCAAATTTCTCAGCTCATTCCTTATTGTTTCATTGATCGCTGTCACAGCAAACTTCGATGGTGGATAAATGTTCAAACTTGCCTCCGGATGTGGTCGGATTACATGATGTCCAGCGATGCTGTTGATATGCACTATGTGTCCATCGAAATTCCTCTTCTTCATGCTACTGAACGCAGCCTGGGTACAGTAAATGATGCCCTTTACGTTCGTATTGATGACTTCGTCTATCAAACTGGTGTCCATTTCAACAAGATTTCCAGCACGAACAACACCGGCATTGTTGACAAGCACATCAGTTCCTCCTAGAGTTTTCTCGATCCATTCAAATGTGGCCTTGACATCGGCTTCATTAGACACGTCACACTTTCGGGCGTAAAAACGTTTCTGGAGTTTTTCCGAAATCTTGGAACGATTTTCATCCAGACGTTCTTGTCGACGACCGAGGGCGACTACTTGAAAACCAGCTGAAACCAGGTCTTTAGCGATTGCTTCGCCGATTCCACTACTAGCTCCGGTAACTACCGCCACACGATTTTGCCAACGATCCATGACTGCAGAGGACAGACGCCGAAAAGAACTGAAGAAATGCCAGAGAGTGGGGCCAAATATATTCAAATGGTTTGGCAAAAGCTTCTTTCAGATTCAAGGTGGTGGTTGTTGATTTTTTTTTTTTGTTTATGTTTCGCATCTAACATAGACAAAAGCTGAGCAATTTTTTTATTTACATAAGTGAATTTATAAATAGAATCTGGTGGGAGACTGATTACGCTTGTAGGGAATACAAGGGAGGGGTTTTGTTATATCATACAAAAATAATTAAAATAATTAGTTGTGCGAGTGCGAGTGTTGTAGGTATCATACATGCACCTCAAAGCAGGCTGCTCGTGAGTTTTCGTGCCTAATTTTGGAACAGTCATGACATTTATGGGTCGCTTCCTGATAAGTTTACTGCATTTGTATGGTTCTTCCAATCAAGAATGAATGAAAGAATGAAAGAACTAAAGCGCTATCAATCACTTTGCGGTTACCACATCCCTAAAACTGGTAGAGCAATGCCGGCTTGAAATCAATCAATTTAGTACCCTTTCCACAACTGCACTCATCTGCATCACAGGTCATAGCAATCATGACGGCAATGAGCGTGCCGACGAGCTGGCTAGAAAATTTAACAGTTCTCGAGCGGAAAATGTCGATATTTTGCTGGGCACTGTCCCGGCCACAGCCGGGAACACCGAACAATTTTCACGGCACCTATCATAATCTGTCATGAAAGAGCTTCTCAATTCGCCGTTCGGAGTCGGCAATAAATTGTAGGTCCCTTCCATTCCTGCGAACAATACAAACACGTACAACATAAATGGTTGCGAGAAGCTAGGCCTTGGCTTATTCCGAGCTGTCGCGCCAGCTATCTATTTTTATTTTACTGTTAAAGGCTATATACATATTCACTTCCTCTGGCTTAGAAATCGTACATTTCGAGAAAGACATAAAGAGCTACTTGGCACATCAAGACCAGATATTGCCAGAATTGTAGCCATTATCACGGGCCACTGGCCAGTTAAAGATCATGCGGTCAAGCTTGGTACAGTGTGCTCTCTCATAAGTGGACACCGACGGTTCCGAGAAAAATGTCCGCTTACGAAATAGCTGAAAAACGGAGAACTGATCCTGTATCTGAACTCCCTGGCTGGATTTAACCACTTTATCCCAACACAACCAATCAACACTCACACAAATAGGTTTAAACGAATTTTCGTGATAACAAAACGGCGCACCCTTGGGCTCATTGGGTCCTCAGGAACCGCCACTCTACCTACCTGCCTACCTCTTTGCATATAAATTGTAAAGTCGCTATTGGTCAAGCTTTTGTATGTAGAGACGCTGCTACATCAACTCAAAACGTCCATGAACCACTAGGTAACAACCATCAATCTGCCTTAGTTGATAGTCATGAACAAAATATTGGCGAGTAGGTGTAGTAATAGAAAAAGAGTAGAAGACATTGAGATGGTTTTGTGCGCGGAAACTGCCGTAATTCTAGTATCGGGAATGTTTCCTTCAGGGAAAAGTGAAAAGTGGAAAGTGGTTCGAAACTCAGGTCATACCAAGTTTCAATGGCTTCTGAGTGTGGTGTCTAGACTAAGTGGGGACAATATTTATTGGTGTTGTTGCCATTGCTTAAACTCGCTATATATTTTCCAACTTACTGACGTCATCATCATTAATCATTTCGATCAACTCTTTAAGGCATTGTCTCCAAGTTTTGTCATTAATGCCAAGCCTTCAAACACCGAACTGGTGCCTTCCTTACTTGACCTAACCATGATTGGATAGGCAAAATCTCTTGCTCACATCTTGTGTCAAGTATTTAGACACTATTTTCGATTTAGAACTTAGCTGGAAGACAAACATAGAACAGTGAGTGAAAAGGGCATGTACACCCTTAAAAAAAATGAACATACATATGGATGTACCTAGTCTACCTTGCCTACGGATCAACCATCAACCATTCCCAGCTATAATCGCAGCACCATAATTACTAACGCTTGTCAAATTTGCAAATCTAATGATCAATCAAATGCTCAACGCTCACATGCGGTCAGTTGACTAATAACCTGAGAGTCTTGACTGTAAAACTATCAATTGAAGTTTGTTGATTACTGTTCTAGAACATAAGACGTAATGTCATTGTCATTAACGTCGTAATCATTGCAAAGTAGCATCGGATGACGATGCGTATTTTTTGAAAGAGTGAACTCAAAAGTTGAAGCTTTCTCACATTCTTTCCAGGGAAATTAAAGTGGAGTCGTATCTAATCAACGATATGAAACGATAGCTACCTGATACTAGCCATAGCTTTCCCTTCTCAAATTTCAATATAAAGGCGATAGATTCGAATGCATTTATTCAGTTATAGTGTATCTAGTACCATGGAACGTTGGAATAATCGCGTCGCAGTTGTCACTGGTGCAAGCAGTGGAATCGGTGAAGCAATTGCTCGTGATCTTGTCAAAGCAGGACTGAGGGTCGTCGCGTTGGGTCGTCGTCAAGAGCGTTTGGATAAAAACCGAGCTCAACTACCTGCAGATCTGCAAAAGCGTTTCTATGCACGAAAATGTGATGTATCTAATGAAGCTGATGTCAAGGCTACCTTCGATTGGATCGAAAAAACTCTAGGAGGAACTGACATTCTTGTCAACAACGCTGGTATTAGTCGTGAAGGAAATCTTGTCGAAATGAACACAACTCTGTTGGATGAGGTTATGAATACCAATGTGAAAGGCCTGATCTACTGCACCCAAGCTGCCTTCAAAAGCATGAAACAGAGGAAATTTGACGGTCACATAGTGCATATCAACAGTATTGCTGGTCATCGTGTAATGGAACTTTTACCAAATATCAGTTTCAACATCTACTCTCCAACAAAGTTTGCCGTGACAGCAATTAACGAAACGCTACGCAATGAGTTCAGGAATTTAGGAACTAAAATTAAGACAACCGTAAGTAGGGGTGGTTCTGTGGGGCATTATGTGCTGATTTGTTGTATCCTTTGCAGAGTGTCAGTCCAGGGATTGTTCGAACTGAAATTGGTACCAGTGAAATGTTTGAACTTCTGGGAAGCGCCTTAAATCCGGAGGACATATCCCAAGCTGTCCTGTTTGCCATCTCAACGCCACCACATGTGCAGATTCATGAAATCACAGTGAAGCCAGTTGGGGAGAAATTGTAAAAAATTATTTTGTTTGCTTAAATAAAATATTACATGTGTTATGTTTATGTTACGTAACAATCGTCACAATAATTGCTTTTTTTTGGCAAACTCTGGGCTAACAAAGGTACTCTGTTAAAGTTATCGGTCACCACCATACTTATGACCCGTAGGTGAGAATAGTACAGACGCTGAATACAAAGAAATACTAAATACGCTAAAAACTACCTCACCTTGTGGTTTTAATGGACTGCCCATTAGAACGTGGTGACATTACATTGCGTTCATTTAAAGGGCTTTTGACCAATTATTGTTGTAGAAGCAATTATGGAACACTTTCAAGAGATGCGTAAGGTAGGAAAAGATAGGTAGTTGTGATTGTGATAATAACAATAATTATGCATATTCGGCGTAGCAGTCTGCTTCAGACTTTATTTAATATTCAGCCTTCGAATTTGTCAAAGTTTATGGCACTACCCGATGCCAAAATACTAATGTTCTTGCTTGACCTTGCACACGCTTCAGTTACAGTAAAAAATACTAAAATGATCGAAATGCTATTTTATCGGACTAAGTCGGAACTCACCTATCGTTCGGTTACCAATATAAAGCTCAGTAGAAGCTTCTTACCTACATAATATGTCAACGGAAGCCAAAGAGCACCACAATTGGTTCTCCTACAATTGGAGAAAATATTGGTCTAAAGCCTGGATTAGATCGATGTCAAAGATGATTTTCAGGATCGTGCTTATGGATGATGGGTTGTTTGAGGCTATTTTAGGTATTGAACTGTTGGAGATTAAGTTATTATAATTCTCCTGGTGGTGTGTTCCAATGTTTTAAGTTTCAAATGCCAATACTGAAGCTCGCTCCAGATGCAGTTCCCTTTTCTTTGAGGCTACTGGACACTCACGAGAAATATATATTTTGCAGTCTCCTTAAATCTTCTTTGCTAAGGTCAAATAATATTTTTACTTTATTTTTATTTTACTTGCCTCAGGGTCTTCAGGTTTGCTCCATATTCAGCAAACCCATCGACGTCTCATTGTGTTTACCTTGTGTCTTGTTTATAGATGCAAGTTCTGAAGACAGTCACAGACAAGTTTTCACTCTATCATGCAGGATTTAAAGGCCCTGAGTCCATTTCAACATTGCGCAGATCGTTGTCGAGGTGACTGGAAATATACCAAAAATTTTATCAAGATCATCAGACAACTCCCAATTATAACTCTGGAATTCTCTATATCTATTCAATGAGATTTCAATAAGCGAACGATGGTGGATTGCAAACAATATACCCTACAATTTGGATTGTAATATGGTTTAAGTCCACACTAGCTTAACTTCCCAAAATAAATCATTCATAGGTCTCCTCAAAAGTCCGTCTTTCCAATTCATACTATTGTTGCACAAACTATTACATTTTTTAAAAATTGTTAATCTCATCTAATAACTACAATTAATTATTGATCATAGCCGTAAGCCCTGGCAGCTTGTGTCATTATTAATAATATTATCCAGTAATTAATTTACTCTGTAACATATGATAAATAAAAATAAAAATAAATTATACACCCTACAAAGTCCTCACCATCCATGACATTGAACTGGAAAAAATTCAAGTCGCTTGGAAATGTTACAGAGAACAGCAAATTTCCTCAACGGCAGATAAACGCCGTAAAGACCTCAGTCAAGAACTGAGCTCCTTTCATTGCATAAAGCCAACTATGCTTATGCCGGCAAATTTCGTGGGAACGACCATTCTACCATCACGACAATGGACAAAAAAAAAACACTAAATATAAAGGTGACAACAAAATATAACGAAATCGGACTGCGCCCATAAAATCGATCGCATCTAAGATTGTCAATACCTTCTGCTGCAAAACTTCGAGGTAACATAGAGGGACTTCTTCATGTTCCAAGAACTCTTCCACTAAGTCGCAGAGCAAATCCCAACAACTTTTACCTGACACTTCGCCAGCCGACCTCGTCATTTTTCGCTAATCACAACGCGATAATACTAATATTTGAAGGAAAGTCGTGCACAATCACAACGAGTGCTTCTGCGATTTTCGCTTTTGCACGGGATATACGAAGAGCCTCTGTCTACATACTACAAGGGGTCAAGTTGCACATCGTATCGATAAGAACTAAAAAATGGACGTCGAGATGCCCAATGATCTTTTACAAAGTCAATATACTGAAAGAAATCGTTGTGACGATTGTTACGTAACATAAACGTAACACTTAATTTACTTAAAGAATTAACACAATTTTTACAAATTCCCCCCAACTGGCTTCACTGTGATTTCATGAATCTGCACATGTGGTGGCGTTGAGATGGCAAACAGGACAGCTTGGGATATGTCCTCCGGATTTAAGGCGCTCCCCAGAAGTTCAAACGTTTCTTTGGTAGTAATCTCAGTTTGCACAACCCCTGGACTGATACTCTACAAAATATACGACAGATAAGCACCTAGTGCTCCACAAAACCACTTCTACTTACAGTTGTCTTAATTTTAGTCCCCAAATTCCTCAACTCATTGCGGAGCGTTTCGTTAATTGCTGTCACGGCAAACTTTGTTGGAGAGTAGATGTTGAAACTGACATTTGGTAGAAGTTCCATGACACGATGTCCAGCAACACTGTTGATATGCACTATGTGTCCATCAAATTTCCTCTGTTTCATGCTTCTGAATGCCGCTTGGGTGCAGTAAATCAGGCCTTTTAAATTTGTATTCACAACCTGATCCATCAATTTTGTGTCCATTTCAATGAAATTTCCAGTATGAAAAACGCCAGCATTGTTGACGAGCACATCAGTTCCTCCTAGAGTTTTCTCGATCCATTCGAATGTAGCCTTGACATCAGCTTCGTTAGATATATCACACTTTCGTGCGTAAAAATGTTTCTGGAGTTTTTCCGAAATCTTGGAACAATTTTCATCAAGACGTTCTTGTCGACGACTGAGAGCAACTACTTGGAAACCAACTGTGACCAAGTCTTTAGCGATTGCTTCACCGATTCCACTACTTGCTCCAGTAATAACTGCAACACGATCTTGCCAACGATCCATGACCACAAAGAAGAGACGCCGAAAGAATTCAACATATGCCAGAGAGTGGGGCCAAATATATTCAAATGGTTTGACAAAAAGCTTCTTTCAGATTCAAGGTGGTGGTTGTTGATTTTTTTGTTTATGTTTTTATTTTGAGATAGACAAAAGCTGAGCATTTTTTTTTTTTTACAAAAATAAATTTAAAAAAGGAATCTGGTGGGAGACTGATTACGCTTGTAGGGAATACAAGGGAGGGGTTTTGTTATATCATACAAAAATAATTAAAATAATTAGTTGTGCGAGTGCGAGTGTTATAGGTTTCATACATGCACCTCAAAGCAGGCTGCTCGTGAGTTGTCGTGCCTAATTTTGGAACAGTCACTTCCTGATAACTTTACTGCATTTGTATGGTTCTTTGAGCACCATTAGTATGATTTTTCCAATATGATGCAAACCACGTCTCATTGAAAACTCTATTGCTCTGTATGTCCTATTAGGCAACTTTTACATAGAAATTGTGAAGTCATTATTGGCCAAGCTTTTGGATGTTAAGACGCTGCCAGATCAACTCAAAACGCCCATGAACCACTACATAACATCCATTAAACTGATTTTTTTATAACTTGGAGTTATCTTCCCTCTGCCTTAGTTGATTGTCATGAACAAAAGATTGATGAGAAGGATTGGTAATAGAAAAAGAATACGCCAATAGGCCTAAAGGTCTTGACTGCAGAACTATCTATTTATGATTCCTGACTACTATTGCAACACGTTAAATAAAGACCGTTATTTAATGACCATTAAGTTCGATCATTAAAGTTTTTTAAAACGGTTTCCAGGGTAGTTAGTGGAGTTTTATCTAGCTACTTGTTACCAGCCATAACTTTCCCTTTTCAAATTGCAATATAAAGACACCAGATTCATATGCACTCATTCAGTTATCGAGTATCTAGTACCATGGAACGTTGGAATAATCGTGTCGCAGTTGTCACTGGTGCAAGCAGTGGAATCGGGGAAGCAATTGCTCGTGATCTTGTCAAAGCAGGGCTGCGGGTCATCGCGTTGGCTCGTCGTCAAGAGCGGCTTGAAGAAAACCGCGCTCAACTATCTGCAGATCTGCAAAAGCGTTTCTATGCACGAAAGTGTGATGTATCCGTTGAATCCGACGTGAAGGCTACATTCGATTGGATCGAGGAAACTCTAGGAGGAACTGACATTCTTGTCAACAACGCTGGTATCAATCGCGAAGGAAATCTCGTCGAAATGGACACAAATCTGATGGATGAGGTTGTGAATACGAATGTGAAAAGCCTCATCTACTGCACCCAAGCTGCCTTCAAAAGCATGAAACGGAGGAAATTTGACGGTCACATAGTGCATATCAACAGTATTTCTGGTCATTGTGTCATGGAACTTTTCCCAAATGTCAGTTTCAATATCTACTCTCCAACAAAGTTTGCCGTGACAGCAATTAACGAAACGCTACGCAATGAGTTCAGGAATTTAGGAACTAAAATTAAGACAACCGTAAGTAGGGGTGGTTCTGTGGGGCATTATGTGCTGATTTGTTGTATCCTTTGCAGAGTGTCAGTCCAGGGATTGTTCGAACTGAAATTGGTACCAGTGAAATGTTTGAACTTCTGGGAAGCGCCTTAAATCCGGAGGACATATCCCAAGCTGTCCTGTTTGCCATCTCAACGCCACCACATGTGCAGATTCATGAAATCACAGTGAAGCCAGTTGGGGAGAAATTGTAAAAAATTATTTTGTTTGCTTAAATAAAATATTACATGTGTTATGTTTATGTTACGTAACAATCGTCACAATAATTGCTTTTTTTTGGCAAACTCTGGGCTAACAAAGGTACTCTGTTAAAGTTATCGGTCACCACCATACTTATGACCCGTAGGTGAGAATAGTACAGACGCTGAATACAAAGAAATACTAAATACGCTAAAAACTACCTCACCTTGTGGTTTTAATGGACTGCCCATTAGAACGTGGTGACATTACATTGCGTTCATTTAAAGGGCTTTTGACCAATTATTGTTGTAGAAGCAATTATGGAACACTTTCAAGAGATGCGTAAGGTAGGAAAAGATAGGTAGTTGTGATTGTGATAATAACAATAATTATGCATATTCGGCGTAGCAGTCTGCTTCAGACTTTATTTAATATTCAGCCTTCGAATTTGTCAAAGTTTATGGCACTACCCGATGCCAAAATACTAATGTTCTTGCTTGACCTTGCACACGCTTCAGTTACAGTAAAAAATACTAAAATGATCGAAATGCTATTTTATCGGACTAAGTCGGAACTCACCTATCGTTCGGTTACCAATATAAAGCTCAGTAGAAGCTTCTTACCTACATAATATGTCAACGGAAGCCAAAGAGCACCACAATTGGTTCTCCTACAATTGGAGAAAATATTGGTCTAAAGCCTGGATTAGATCGATGTCAAAGATGATTTTCAGGATCGTGCTTATGGATGATGGGTTGTTTGAGGCTATTTTAGGTATTGAACTGTTGGAGATTAAGTTATTATAATTCTCCTGGTGGTGTGTTCCAATGTTTTAAGTTTCAAATGCCAATACTGAAGCTCGCTCCAGATGCAGTTCCCTTTTCTTTGAGGCTACTGGACACTCACGAGAAATATATATTTTGCAGTCTCCTTAAATCTTCTTTGCTAAGGTCAAATAATATTTTTACTTTATTTTTATTTTACTTGCCTCAGGGTCTTCAGGTTTGCTCCATATTCAGCAAACCCATCGACGTCTCATTGTGTTTACCTTGTGTCTTGTTTATAGATGCAAGTTCTGAAGACAGTCACAGACAAGTTTTCACTCTATCATGCAGGATTTAAAGGCCCTGAGTCCATTTCAACATTGCGCAGATCGTTGTCGAGGTGACTGGAAATATACCAAAAATTTTATCAAGATCATCAGACAACTCCCAATTATAACTCTGGAATTCTCTATATCTATTCAATGAGATTTCAATAAGCGAACGATGGTGGATTGCAAACAATATACCCTACAATTTGGATTGTAATATGGTTTAAGTCCACACTAGCTTAACTTCCCAAAATAAATCATTCATAGGTCTCCTCAAAAGTCCGTCTTTCCAATTCATACTATTGTTGCACAAACTATTACATTTTTTAAAAATTGTTAATCTCATCTAATAACTACAATTAATTATTGATCATAGCCGTAAGCCCTGGCAGCTTGTGTCATTATTAATAATATTATCCAGTAATTAATTTACTCTGTAACATATGATAAATAAAAATAAAAATAAATTATACACCCTACAAAGTCCTCACCATCCATGACATTGAACTGGAAAAAATTCAAGTCGCTTGGAAATGTTACAGAGAACAGCAAATTTCCTCAACGGCAGATAAACGCCGTAAAGACCTCAGTCAAGAACTGAGCTCCTTTCATTGCATAAAGCCAACTATGCTTATGCCGGCAAATTTCGTGGGAACGACCATTCTACCATCACGACAATGGACAAAAAAAAAACACTAAATATAAAGGTGACAACAAAATATAACGAAATCGGACTGCGCCCATAAAATCGATCGCATCTAAGATTGTCAATACCTTCTGCTGCAAAACTTCGAGGTAACATAGAGGGACTTCTTCATGTTCCAAGAACTCTTCCACTAAGTCGCAGAGCAAATCCCAACAACTTTTACCTGACACTTCGCCAGCCGACCTCGTCATTTTTCGCTAATCACAACGCGATAATACTAATATTTGAAGGAAAGTCGTGCACAATCACAACGAGTGCTTCTGCGATTTTCGCTTTTGCACGGGATATACGAAGAGCCTCTGTCTACATACTACAAGGGGTCAAGTTGCACATCGTATCGATAAGAACTAAAAAATGGACGTCGAGATGCCCAATGATCTTTTACAAAGTCAATATACTGAAAGAAATCGTTGTGACGATTGTTACGTAACATAAACGTAACACTTAATTTACTTAAAGAATTAACACAATTTTTACAAATTCCCCCCAACTGGCTTCACTGTGATTTCATGAATCTGCACATGTGGTGGCGTTGAGATGGCAAACAGGACAGCTTGGGATATGTCCTCCGGATTTAAGGCGCTCCCCAGAAGTTCAAACGTTTCTTTGGTAGTAATCTCAGTTTGCACAACCCCTGGACTGATACTCTACAAAATATACGACAGATAAGCACCTAGTGCTCCACAAAACCACTTCTACTTACAGTTGTCTTAATTTTAGTCCCCAAATTCCTCAACTCATTGCGGAGCGTTTCGTTAATTGCTGTCACGGCAAACTTTGTTGGAGAGTAGATGTTGAAACTGACATTTGGTAGAAGTTCCATGACACGATGTCCAGCAACACTGTTGATATGCACTATGTGTCCATCAAATTTCCTCTGTTTCATGCTTCTGAATGCCGCTTGGGTGCAGTAAATCAGGCCTTTTAAATTTGTATTCACAACCTGATCCATCAATTTTGTGTCCATTTCAATGAAATTTCCAGTATGAAAAACGCCAGCATTGTTGACGAGCACATCAGTTCCTCCTAGAGTTTTCTCGATCCATTCGAATGTAGCCTTGACATCAGCTTCGTTAGATATATCACACTTTCGTGCGTAAAAATGTTTCTGGAGTTTTTCCGAAATCTTGGAACAATTTTCATCAAGACGTTCTTGTCGACGACTGAGAGCAACTACTTGGAAACCAACTGTGACCAAGTCTTTAGCGATTGCTTCACCGATTCCACTACTTGCTCCAGTAATAACTGCAACACGATCTTGCCAACGATCCATGACCACAAAGAAGAGACGCCGAAAGAATTCAACATATGCCAGAGAGTGGGGCCAAATATATTCAAATGGTTTGACAAAAAGCTTCTTTCAGATTCAAGGTGGTGGTTGTTGATTTTTTTGTTTATGTTTTTATTTTGAGATAGACAAAAGCTGAGCATTTTTTTTTTTTTACAAAAATAAATTTAAAAAAGGAATCTGGTGGGAGACTGATTACGCTTGTAGGGAATACAAGGGAGGGGTTTTGTTATATCATACAAAAATAATTAAAATAATTAGTTGTGCGAGTGCGAGTGTTATAGGTTTCATACATGCACCTCAAAGCAGGCTGCTCGTGAGTTGTCGTGCCTAATTTTGGAACAGTCACTTCCTGATAACTTTACTGCATTTGTATGGTTCTTTGAGCACCATTAGTATGATTTTTCCAATATGATGCAAACCACGTCTCATTGAAAACTCTATTGCTCTGTATGTCCTATTAGGCAACTTTTACATAGAAATTGTGAAGTCATTATTGGCCAAGCTTTTGGATGTTAAGACGCTGCCAGATCAACTCAAAACGCCCATGAACCACTACATAACATCCATTAAACTGATTTTTTTATAACTTGGAGTTATCTTCCCTCTGCCTTAGTTGATTGTCATGAACAAAAGATTGATGAGAAGGATTGGTAATAGAAAAAGAATACGCCAATAGGCCTAAAGGTCTTGACTGCAGAACTATCTATTTATGATTCCTGACTACTATTGCAACACGTTAAATAAAGACCGTTATTTAATGACCATTAAGTTCGATCATTAAAGTTTTTTAAAACGGTTTCCAGGGTAGTTAGTGGAGTTTTATCTAGCTACTTGTTACCAGCCATAACTTTCCCTTTTCAAATTGCAATATAAAGACACCAGATTCATATGCACTCATTCAGTTATCGAGTATCTAGTACCATGGAACGTTGGAATAATCGTGTCGCAGTTGTCACTGGTGCAAGCAGTGGAATCGGGGAAGCAATTGCTCGTGATCTTGTCAAAGCAGGGCTGCGGGTCATCGCGTTGGCTCGTCGTCAAGAGCGGCTTGAAGAAAACCGCGCTCAACTATCTGCAGATCTGCAAAAGCGTTTCTATGCACGAAAGTGTGATGTATCCGTTGAATCCGACGTGAAGGCTACATTCGATTGGATCGAGGAAACTCTAGGAGGAACTGACATTCTTGTCAACAACGCTGGTATCAATCGCGAAGGAAATCTCGTCGAAATGGACACAAAATTGATGGATCAGGTTGTGAATACAAATTTAAAAGGCCTGATTTACTGCACCCAAGCGGCATTCAGAAGCATGAAACAGAGGAAATTTGATGGACACATAGTGCATATCAACAGTGTTGCTGGACATCGTGTCATGGAACTTCTACCAAATGTCAGTTTCAACATCTACTCTCCAACAAAGTTTGCCGTGACAGCAATTAACGAAACGCTCCGCAATGAGTTGAGGAATTTGGGGACTAAAATTAAGACAACTGTAAGTAGAAGTGGTTTTGTGGAGCACTAGGTGCTTATCTGTCGTATATTTTGTAGAGTATCAGTCCAGGGGTTGTGCAAACTGAGATTACTACCAAAGAAACGTTTGAACTTCTGGGGAGCGCCTTAAATCCGGAGGACATATCCCAAGCTGTCCTGTTTGCCATCTCAACGCCACCACATGTGCAGATTCATGAAATCACAGTGAAACCAGTTGGGAAGAATATATAAAAATGCTGTTATTTGTTTTAATAAAATAAGTGTTGTGCTTATGTTACGTAACAATTTAACGTCCATTTTAAGTTTTTGTCGATACGATGTGACCCCTTGTAGTATTGTATATACGCATGAGCTTATCTATCTTAATGCATTGGTCAACAGAGGCTCTTCGTATAACCCGTGCAAAAGCGAACATCGCAGAGTACTCGTTGTGATTAGCGAAAAGTGACGGAGTCGGCTGGCACAGTGTCAGATCAAAGTTGTTGGGGTTTGCTTCGTCATGTAGCCTTCCTCTTTAAACTTTCTGTGAAAGAGTTCTTGGAACATGAAGAAGTACCTCAAAATTACCTCGAACTTTTACAGCAGCAGGTATTGACAATCTTAGATGCGATAAATTTTCCTTATGGGCGCCCTCCGATTTCGTTATATTTTGTTGTCGCCTTTATATTCAGTGTTTTTGTTGTCCATTGTCGTGATAGTAGAATGGTCGTTCCCACAATATTTGCCGGCATAAGCATAGTTGGCTTTATGCAATAAAAGGAGCTCAGTTCTTGACTTAGGTCTTTACGGCGTTTATCTGCTGTTGATGAAATTTGCTGTTCTCTGTAACATTCTATAACTCGATTTTTTCCCTGTTCGAAGTTATGGATTTTGACGGTGAGGACCTTGTAGAGCGTATAATTTATTTTTATTTTTATTTATCATATGTTACAGAGTAAATTATTTGATGCATAATATTATTAATAATGACATAAGCTGCCAGTGCTTACGGCTATGATCAAAATCTAATTGCAGCTATAAGATGAGATTAACAAGTTTTAAAATTTGTAATGGTATGTACATCAAAAGTAGATTGTAGATTGTAATAAGACGTGGGACCGTGTCACCTTATATTTCCTACAATTAGAGCTCGCTCATGATGCCTAAGTATGAGATGAATTAAGAGATATCTTTGAGTAAGCTGGCATATATTCTCTGTTTGAAGGTAGAATTTGCCTAAATGACGATGACGTGTTCTGATTAGACACAGAATGTGTTCAGCTGATTCTTCATCTTTGTTGCACATTCTGCATGCGTTGTCTTGTACTATTTCCATAGTCATTAGGTGTTTTTTGGCTCTACAGTGTCTCGTAAGGAGGCCTGTAACCATTAGAACCTGACTCCTGGTTAGAGATGTTTGGCATAAACATTTTGGCTTGGCTGTTACCTTCAGTATTCGTCCGGTAATGATGAGCTCTTTGCAGTGCTGATAGCTAAACCACAAAATGGTCTTGGCATCATTAAGTTTGATGCGGATCCTTTTCTGCCTAGTAAATCTGCTATTTCATTGCCTACATGGCTGCTGTGCCCTGGCACCGAAATGAGATGAGCTCTATTTGTGCTGGCTTGTGCTGTAAGCAGTTGTCGCAGTCCCATTGTAGTTTTGATGTTATTATTCGTATCGAAACAGGCAAGAGCGACCTCATTGATTTTTGACAGTGTCCATGCCTGTGCGCGGTAGAACAGGACTGGGACGATTAAGGTCTTAAAAGTTAATTGTTCGAAAGAGGGCTTTGCTACTCAATTGTTTTCTTAGCCCAAAGAAACAGCGATTGGCAAGAGTTATTCTTCATTTGATCTCAGCCCTGGTGTCGTTGTCTGAATTTATAGCGGAGCCTAGGTAGACAAAGTCCTTAACTTCTTCAAAGTTATATCTGACTAGATTGATGTTCTGTCCGACACGTCGGGGTTGAGCGTCCTTTCGTGTTGAGACCATGTACTTGGTTTTGACCTCATTGACCGCTAAACCTTTCTCGCTTCCTCCATACCAATACTCACGAATTCGCCAGTAATATCATATAAGACTATATGTATCAATATCGTCGAGGAATGCGAGTAATTGGACGGTCTTTTGAAAGATTGTGCTTCTGGTGTTGAGTGAGTGAGTGAGTTTTGCACTATTCTTTCAAGAATGATGTTGAAGAAGTCGCATGACAGCGCTTCGCCTTGTCTAAATTTTTTTTCTGACATGAAAGGTCTCGGTGGGATCTTGACTGACCTTGATGGAGCAGCGTCCTTTCTCCATCGTCATCCTGCATAGACGGACGAGTTTTGAAGGGGTGGCAAAACTAGACATGACTCTTTATAGCCCGTCTCTGTGGAGGCTCTCGTAGCCTTAAATTCGATGAAAATGTGAAATTCGTGGGTTTTCTCCAAGATCTGCCGTAGTCTCTAATGTCTCAAAATTATATGGCCTTATGACGCTTTCGCAAAGCCACATAAGGCCATATCTAGAAACATGGCCTTATGTCACTTGCCCTTATGTGACGACACCGGGACATCCACCTAAGACCAGAGTTATTTCTAAGAAAATAGACTTAACTTACTCTGCCTATGAAAAAGATATGAACGACCCCGTTATGCGATTCAATCGAACCCTAAGGTTTGACACTCCATCTGGAACTAATAAAAGCACGATTACAAAGCTGCAGTAAATTCTTTGCCAGTATACACAGGTGCTGATTGATACAATTCTAACCGTAATGGATTTCAAGAGTTTCTTACTCGTAAGCTTGATTAAGCCATGTGATCTCGGGGTCCAATTAACAATCACACATTACTATAAGATGTGAATATACTGTGGACGCTGCCGCTACATAAAACAGATAGTTTCACAAATTTAGTTCAACCTGGAAGTTCATGCCCTCACCCAGTGGATACGAGCTCATCAATTTATTGAAAGAAATTATTAAGATTGTTACGTAAAGCAAGCATAACACTTCACTTAAATAATTTTTTAACATTTCTCTCCAATCGGCTTCACTGTGATTTCATGAATCTGCACATGTGGTGGCGTTGAGATGACAAACAGAACAGCTTGGGATATGTCCTCCGGATTTAAGGTGTTTTCCATAAGTTCAATCATTTCAGGGGTAACAATCTCAGTTCGTACCATCCCTGGACTAACACTCTGAAAGGATATAACAAATCAGCACCAAATGCCCAACAGAACCACTCCTACTTACGGTTGTCTTGATTTTAGTTCCCAAATTAATCAACTCATTGTGGAGCGTTTCGTTAATTGCTGTCACGGCAAACTTTGTTGCAGAATAGAAGTTAGGACTCACATTTGGTAAAAATTCAATTGCACGATGGCCAAGAACGCTATTAATATGCACTATGTGTCCATCAAATTTCCTCTGTTTCATGCTCCTGAATGCAGCTCGGGTGCAGTAGACCAGACCTTTCACATTTGTATTTATAACCTTATCCATCAAAGATGTGTCCATTTCAAGAAGACGGCCTTGACAACAATGTCAGTTCCTCCTAGAGTTTCCTCGATCCAGTCGAATGTAGTCTTCACGTCAGATTCAACGGATACATCACACTTTCGTGCATAGAAACGCTTTTGCAAATCTGCAGGTAGTTGAGAGCGATTTTTTTCGAGACGGTCTAGGCGACGAGCCAACGCTACGACCCGCAGCCCTGCTTTGACAAGATCACGAGCAATTGCTTCACCAATTCCACTGCTTGCACCAGTGACGACTGCGACACGATTATTCCAACGTTCCATGGTAATAGATAACCGATAACTGAATGAGTGCATACGAATCTGTTGACCTTATATTGAAATTTGAGAAGGGAAAACTTGGTCTAGTATCAAGTAGCTAAAGTTTCATGTCGTTATTTTGATATTACTCCAATTTAACTTTCCTGGAAAGAATGTGAGAAAGCTTTAACCCTTGAACTTTCAAAAATACGCATCACCATCTGATGCTGCTTTACGATGTTTACAACGTCAATGACAGTGACATTACATTTTAAGTGTTAGAATATTAATCAACAAACATCATTAGATAGTTTTACAAACAAGAGCTTTAGGTCTGTCAGATGTGAGGGCTCGCCATTAACCTGTGGCCGAATTACCGTACACGTTAACGAGTAACTCGTCATCGAAATGTATTTGCTGGAATTGGATTGTTCTCAACTCGGTTTCTAAGACGTGCGATAGAGTCCGTGTCATCAGGTAGGCGTTCCCTGGGTAGGCCAAGGATCAGATGGCTGGACCAAGTCCGAAATCTCATCTTTACCCGTATGGGGATAGACCCTGATGATTTAGAGTCGATGGCGGAAGATCGGGAGATATGGAGAGTCCACTTAAGCTTCCTTAACTCGCAACCCTCATAGTGGAAAAGCGGGCTATTGGAAAATAAGGATGATGATGATGATGATGATGATGATGATGATGATGATGATGATGATGATGATGATGATGATGATGATGATGGTGATGATGATGATGATGATAATGATGATGATGATGGAATGTGGTTTCACGGACGTGTGCGTATATGCGGCCTTAAGCCTGTCATCGTATCAAAGATTGTTCTAAGTAGAACCTAGAATAAGCAAAGAAGTGTTTTGTAATAGCGGCTTGGCTGGGTATTGGACCTCATGAAGTATTTTGGATCAGGAAAGCATCTAACGTTCACTTTGAGTATAAGAAAGAAGCAAGAAAATACTGAAAGCGGTTGGGCCTGTATGAGATAAATTAAAAAGAGGTCCTGCTGTTCGTCGTTGGCCCTAGCCAAAGGGAAGTGCAAGACAGGACGAGAAACACCTGGACGGAGGAAAAAAAAGATAGACCCTTATTTCCTAATTTGACCGTTTGGCACAGGTCCTTGATAGAGACTAAAAAAGAATCTGAAAAAAATTTGGTTCGGAAAAGATTTGGAATTTGAATGAAAAAGCAAGGTTCAATTCCTCAGAGTGCGGCCTAATTAATAAAAAGGAAAACAGTTTTATAATACTTTTTTTAATACATATTTTTATATTTTTTTATTTTGTTCAATTAACTATATTTCATTATTTCAATTTGTCGTCTGCTTTCACATTTATATATTTAATCACTATAATATATGATTTTCAATCTTTAATTTAAACATAAGTATATATGTATGTAGTTTATATTTTGTTTAGACTATGCAATTGTATGTATGTATGTATATAATTTTCTCATCAATTTATTTATTTTACTCTCTATAACTTTTCTTCTTTCACATGATTTAGTGTTGGGAATTTTTACGTGTGCTTACAGCAATAATGTGAATGTAGATTTTATTTGATAATTTAAACAAAATATAATGCATTCAACGATTTCGAATTGTTTTTTTTTTTTAAATAAATTTTACACTTATATTTTTTTTTAAGATTATTTAAACACAATTAATTGTTAAATTGTTTGTTTTTGTTTAAATTAAATAACTTATCTCACCTTGCTGGCTGATGTTCTGTACATTTCCATCATAAACCAACTAAGGGTTATAGGCTATTGATTCGCGGATTTTTGTTTTTAGTTTAGGCATGAAGGCTTGTTACATTTTACATGTAAGTGTAATTGTTTGTTAATAATTAATGCTTTATGGGTAATGTGTGTAAATAACCCGATTAATTTGGAATATTACACGAATTTATATCTTCATTGAATGGATTGCCGAAATATCTCCTTTGATTCGTGATCAAAAATGTACAACACTTATTCTAAATTAATTATAAGTTTATTTTATATCTAATTTAAAAAGAAAATGTACATGATGTAATAGTTATGTACAAAAATGTGATAGACGATTATCTATAAAAACAAAACCAATTCTGAGTCATAGAGATAGAGAAAATCATTTGAACTAAATGTAATTGATTAGAAGGCATTTTTAAGGTGCCTTCTTAAGTGTAAGTATTTAGGTTGAAGGCAGTAAGGCAACTGAAAACCAAGTAGAAGTCGCACATAAGCCAACATGAAGATGCAATGATTTGTTTATGATCACTGCAAACCTCTCGACATACAGACATAACAAAAATGGTATCGCTTCAAGCAGGTAGGACTAATCATAGGACGCGGATAATAATACGTGGATAAA
This sequence comes from Matsumyia berberina, assembly GCA_917880715.2. Taxonomy (NCBI): domain Eukaryota; kingdom Metazoa; phylum Arthropoda; class Insecta; order Diptera; family Syrphidae; genus Matsumyia; species Matsumyia berberina. The sequence continues at coordinate 128,778,526 of OU862871.1, read as the reverse complement.
ATGGGACTCTCTGACACAACGAATTGTAAAACCGAATTGAAAGATCGTTAACATCCTGACTTTGTCCCAATCCCACGCATAAGGTCGAACCTTCCTTGTTGGCAACATTAACTCGAATCACAACCTTGTTGCAGCTTAAATATGCATGGGGATATCCCAAGGGTCATAGAAAATCAGAATTACTGTGATAAGGTTCAATGTCGACAAATTGCAATCGCAGTGCCAAAGACCAGTGGTAACGCTGCCAACCTATGTAATGTGATTAGTTCCACTCGTCCACCACCACGAATTTCTTGGTAAGCACAAGCAACAAAACAAGAAACATATTAAACGGCGCTGCACAGAATGACAAAGCACTGCTCGAAACGAGACGAACAAAGCACAGACTTCTCGAAAGAGCATGGTAAGCGAATGGTCGTCGATTTTGAGGGATGATTCTCCATTAACAATGTATGTCTTACCACGAGGTAAAACAAAAACAAATCAAAGTAGCACAGCCCGTACAGAAACCTGTAGAGGTGAAGAAGAGAACCAAACTGTACAGTCACTGTCAGTTCTTACAAATTAAAAAAAAATTTCTCTGGCGACAAAGATTAAGAACTCTCATTAGCCAGAACGACGAACCATTCAACCTAGACAATTGCGGATAAAAATTTCCAAACCAATTTTTTAAACTGATTCATGACTTTAAAAAAAAGATAAGCTGCCTTAACACGGAGAAAATCTCACGCACTCCCTTTCTAACTTAGCCTAATCCAGCACGGACTGATGACGCAGTCAACTGATAACCTATAGAGCATAAATGGTTAGTGCAACTCTGTTCTGGCATTGAAAAGATAATGAAGTCTTCCGAACAATAAAATTTAAGCCAAAAAATAAATAAATAATAATATGACCACTAACTTACATGACTATTTCACATAGTGTTCAATTTATCAACAACTTTGTGACTATTTAACTAAGTATGGCTGCATCTTTAGAAGTGTTTTTATTTTTTTGTATCTCTTTATTTTTACAATTAGGAGCGAGATGATATTATAAATACGTTTTAAACAATATTTTATTATATTTGGTATTTTTTATTATTTATTTAATTATAACATAGCATTCAAGTGATATATGAATATGTCAACAACGAAAGTTTAAGAACAACATTATAAGTTGGTACTCGTAATATTTATTTATTTTATATTTGTATTTATTATTTTTTTTACTCACACCGGTACTTAGTTTATATAACAAATACTTTGTTTAAAAAAAGCGGAAAACATTTGTACTTAAAAATAATAAGAGTACACGTTAGAGTCTATTTATATTATAAAACAATGTTAAGTAATTTTCTTTGCACTTTGCAAGTATTATACTTTTGTGTTTAAATTGTTGTCATGTATCTTTTATATATGTATTTCTGTATGAGAATAAAATTATAATCAAATATCAATTCCACACAATAGCGCTCGATATTTTCTTTTCTAATTTAATTTTTCTATATTCTTTTTATTTATATTCAGGAAATATCAATTAAATTTGCTTTGGTAAATGTAACATGTATGTTTATGTATTTCTTTTGTTTTCTTATTGTCAACTAATATGTCGATATATTAAGTACATTACAGGAAAATTATAGAAATTAAATTATTTTCTTAGTTTGTTTTAATACTCATTTAATTATAATTACATCTGGCAACGTTAAATATTTATAAACTCTCTCTTTTTAATTTTTAACGATTTTAGCTGAAATTGCTTTTGTTGTTGATAGATTTGCTAAATCGATTATTTTTGTTTTAAGCATTAATAAATCTACTATTGCTTCGATGTTTAATATTTTAGTAATTTTTTTTATTTGTTTCTTTTTTTATAAAATAAATGTTTCAATGAGAAAAGTAATGTTCAATGAAATTCTTTTTTAATCGGTGAGTTTAATGATAGACTAGTAATACTACGTATACTAATAACAATTATTTTTGTAATTTTTTAGTTTAGTTTAGGTTATTTCATTAGTAGCTAAATATTATGTTGATTTATTCTGAAAAAAAAAAGAGAATATACGTACAGTGAGGTGTAAAATTTGGGATTAAAAATTAAAAATTGGTATGAAGGATCATTTTATGCAGACGATCGGTGGCGATAGTGAAACAATCACCTTTTAAGTCGATGAAACATCCAAAAACTACATCCTGAATCAGGAAAGTAAAGTTTTCCTCAACTTCTCGCAGGACCTGATAAAAATAATAGGACCTTCGAGTAAAAATACTGAAGAAATGATTGAGGAAGTTCAGAGCTCAGCAAATACTGCATTCTTACTAGCACTCCGGACATCAGCATGGACTTCGCCATTGCCGTGTTAATCCACTATACTACTTCCCTGCCACTTAGTAAAGGGCAACCGAGGTCCTGTATATTCAGTTTCCAACTATCTGAGATGTCTTGTGCATTGGCTTTGGAGTGGTATATGGTATCTACCTTGTATGTACCATCTTGTGACAAGCAATGTCAATCTTGGAAAATCGTCCAATATACATTTCACCGAAAACATACATTCCGTCGGATCTTTTAAAATTAAAACTGAAATCAACCCACCGATTAGAGCTGAGCCTCAATCAACAAGCTTCTTCAGCAAGCTCAATCTTTAGCTTGCTGCCTCCAGTTTCGCATCCCAAAGCTCGTCGAGCTCCTATTCCACTTGCGCTAACAGAACTCATACAAAGTCACCAAGGCTCCATTTACTAGCAAAATTGTCCAAGCAGTACTGAAAGATGTTGGTGCCGATTGGGTCATCTTGGGACTAACTTTGAAGGTCGACAAATTTTTGAGAGAACTATCTACTCAAGGCAGCAAAGCTTTTATCCTTCTCTTTTTCGGGTACTTTGGAACCAATTTGCCAAGCCAGGCATCTGTGATTGATTGGTCATTCAACGGAACTCGACAACTGTCGTAGCTGGAGGCTGGTGATGTGTCCGAAACTATTTTCCCAACGTAAGTAAGCTTTTCAGACTACGTCGACAGCACAATCAATTCGATGCTAAAAACATGGCTCGGCAAGAGCGGACCAACACGAAATATACTCAGCCGTGACCAATTTTCAACTAGCTTTCATCCGAAGCTAGGGTTGTAAAAGTAACGGTCTTCAGACAAAGACCTTTTTCAACACAATCTTCTCTCATACCAAAAATAACACAAACTTAACCCTTAACAAAAGCTCATTGTGAATACCTTACCTTAATTCGAGTCTGAATCAGAATCACTAGGTGGCATTGGAGAAGCAGCAGGCTGTGGTGATGGAACTTCCTTAATAGGCCTTGTAGCAGCCAAATACGCATTTGTCGATTCACCATGCGTCGTTTCAATTCCAACTCTATAGAAGACACATTTCAAATTCTATTCAAACGTAACCCTGAAGTCTAACTCCTTACCTGTACTCGTGCCGGGCCAAATATCTGACGTACTTCTCTGGTGGTTCATCACTATCTGAGTCTTGTACACTTACCGACCGCACTGTGGTATGGGATACTTGTGTCGCTGGCATTGTAAACTCAACATAGGCAAATGGAGCCAACTCACTTGGTATCTGGTCATAAGAGGTGAGTGCCATGCGACAGACCATCTGATGCGTCGTGTAGGCTCCTAAAGTTGAAAAAACCTTGAAATATGTGAGTAAAACGGAAGACGAATGACAGCTTACCTTGTCCTTCTTTTGGCAATCTTGGACACCGCCAGACAATGGCCCGATGATGATGTTCATACTTAGCCTGACCCGAAGTGACTTCAATCAGTGATTCCTGTAAAGTGTCCACAGTTCCGAGAATCCTTTCGATTCCCTTAATCTTTCCCGTACGACGATGTGCAGATTTCACCGAACCGTACCTAGAAGAAGCCTTTATAGGACTGGAATCGGAGTGCGTGAATGGAGTCTTACCTAAAATGTTTTTCCACACGAAACAGGTAAATCCAGCACTCGGGAATCGGGAAGCGAATGGAGACATCCTCACATGGTATCTGCCCGAGTTTGCGGGATGCAAAGCCCGGCACCAAAATGTCAGCCCTCAGCTCAACCTTGTTACCTGTCACACACCAGGTGGCCTTCAATTGTAGTGGAAGTTCACGATTTTTTGGAGGTCGAACTCGGAAGCGCATCAGTTCGATATAGCAAGCATCTGGCGGCTGGAATCTGCAAGTGGACAACTCAACCCGATTGTCTCGGAAATACTTCGTCGAACACCTACCTTATGGTACGAGTCCTTTCGTATTCTTCCAAATTCACGGAATTGTGAAACTCCACTCCCTCCAAGCGAATCCATTCCTCGGTCACCACTGGTATGATATCGTGACGTCCAACTACTTCCTTACCCTGTCGCCACATGTCATTCATGCCAAGTTCGATCGTTGGCATACCTAAACGCAACAATGAAAGTCAATCTTACAAACTTAAGCCTTGAATGGGTCATACCTGACAGGAAGGCCAAAAAGAAAAGCCTAACTCGTGCAATTTGTTTGTTAATCTTGCCCTCGGCATCCTGCTCCACATAGATCTCGTCCACAGCCGTCACCTGAACTTCCTCCATCTTGTAGTTCAAAGCACGATCCCGATGTGCCGAGATCTTGAACAGGGACTCCTCAATGCAGAGTGAGAATTGTTTCATGTCCTCATAGTTCATCGATCCGATCTTGAAGAGCTGTGAAGACTGCGGAGCATGCTCGACTGGTAGACCGAGCTTTTTCAAATCGCTTCCGAACTCCTTGACACCCTGGTAGTCGCCTGCAATCGCGTACTGTGCAAACTGACTCAACTTGTTCGTGATTCTCTCGGCTTTGGTCACTTGTCCCGGACGCACACCAGGTCGCTCCTTGTAGAAGATGTACTGTAACTTCATGGTGAATATCTTGCCGAACTGATCGTACTGCTGGGCACCAATCTCTGAGACCGAATAGGATGGCTGTAGAGGAAGCTCTTGGAATGGCTGCTTGTCGGAGACTTGATTGAAGAGCTGAATGACTGGGACGTCATTCTGAATCACCATGCGTACGAAGATTTTCTTCCAAAACCGTTGGCCGGTGATTTTCTTCTTGTTCGGCTGCCGAAGTTGCATTTCCCAGCCAGGACCGGCATAGTTAAGTCGTGGGAAGTCCTCCAAAGGTTGTGAGACATCCTCGTCGAAGAGAGGCGTCTGCGGAGTCTCTTGTGAGTCTGTGCGTTGCATTGGGGTCTGTTGGTCGGGAGCCGGGGCTGGAAAACCTTCTGTTTCGGCTTCCTCTTCACCCTTGTCGAAGGGGTTAACTCGGGGAGATGAATCTCCCGAGTACACTGAGTTGTTCTGTGAGCCACGTGGTGGTGGTGGTGGAGCCAGAGCCGGGGTCACACCTTGAGCATTTTCTCCCTTGGGTCGGATGACGACGCTGAATTCCTTGTCCACGGATTCAATCGATTCGCTACGTTCTGGAGCCTGCATGGCTAGGAAGGGATCGAAACCATCTTCGGCACCGAAACCATCACCAGGAGCTGCAGCAGGAGTAGTGCCGAATTCATCCGAGTCGCCCCAAGCTAACAAAGAGAAAAATTGAATGAAAAATGCGAAAGGTTGGGTTTACGCCAATTCTTACCATCTCCCCCGCCAGTGCTGGTGGGAGTGATCCCCCCTCCGAATCCATCGAGCAAACTCACATTGTCCTTCTTGACCGAGTCAAACTTCGCCGAGAAGGCATCAAACTCATCGGGTTCCGCGAAAATGTTTGTCACAATTGGAGTCGGCTCGGGATCAGCTGCAAAGATATTCAGCGCCGGTTCCGGTTCTGCGGCGAAGATGTTCGTAACTGGCTCCTCGACAGCAAAGATATTGGTGACTACCGTGGGTTGCGGATATGTCTCCTCATCGGCATCGGGACTGGCGAATGGATTCGCAGATGCAGCACCCGAAGGCGGAGCAAAGTCCAACCCAGTGTCCATTTGTTCCGGTTCACTGTTTTGATGGCTTGAATTGGCATCCATTGGAGATTCAGGAACAGCTTGGGTGGTGGTATTCGATTCGGTTGGTGGACTGTGATCAGACGCCCTTTTCTCAATCTCTGCCTCTTCTGGTTCCGGTTCAGCTTCGGTCTCAACGACCGTTGGAGGCGGTGCAGATACTGGAGTTGGTTCTGGTTCCTCTTCATCGTCAGACCGCGGCAAATCCTCGACGGTGGTGATTTCTATGTCCGGTGTGGGAGCTCTCCTGGTAGTGATCTCTGGAGCAATGGTGCTCATTGGCACCGCTGGAGTTTCCTCTACCGCTGCCTGGGGATGGTGACTTATGTCCTGAATACTTTCGTCTGGATGAGTGAGAGTTGAACTGAATATTGGATCCTCTTGGGCGGCTTCATCTGCTGGTTCGGTTTGAATCAGTGGACTCGGCTCGGGTTCGACAGCGGCTGAGGGAGGGGTTGCAACTGGTGCAGCTTGCTGCTCTTCCACCGGCATTGGATCCAAAACGATGTCGCCACTGAGTAAGTCCTGTTGCGCTGGTTGCGGTGGAGAAGGTTTCGTAAACAAACTGAGTATGTCTTCCTTGCTCTTTGGTGGCGGCGGTTTCGGAGGAGCTGTTGTGCCAAACATATCGAACAGATCGTCAGGCTCTGAGGTCTGTTGCGGCTGAACTTGTGGTTGAACTGGCCTCGGAGGTGCTCCCGGAATAGATGGTGGCGTGGGTCTGGGTGGTGCTGGCCTTGGTGGTGGTGGTCTTGGTGGTAAGACCTTGGCCGGCTGTGGTAAGGGTGCCGCCGGTTGCATAGTAGGAATGGACGTGGGAGCGGCAAATGGATTCTCATTACTGCTGCCCATCAGATCCATATCGAATCCTTGAGTTGCAGAGGAACCGCTGTCAGACACGTCGAGGAGGTCTGCCAAACCCGAGTCCGGAGTTGGACTTGGCGAGTGCAAATCTCTCATTGAGACTGGACTTGGCGATCTTGTTGCAGGCAACCGACCCAACAGCTGAGAACTGGCTTGATCCAGCTGATCAGAAACGGAGAATATGAGATCCTGCGTCTGCTGTGATGGAGGCGACGGCCTTGGCGGTGGTCCCTTCTTCCCACCTTCCTCCGAACTGGGGTCAATGGAGTCGTCGTCTGCTTCAATGGTCGTTCCGAAGAAGCTCATCGCTGGGTCGATTGAATGAAAGGCACCAGCGTTGGAACTAGAAGTTGTTTGCGGTTGTGCTTGATAGAGATCGGCCATTGTCGTAGGAACAGTACCGGCGGCCGGTGGGACGCTGTCTTCAGCATCATCGCCGAACGCAAATGGATTTGTCTGACCGGTGAATGGGTTGTCAAAGTCCTCTGCGCTCTCCATTGGTCCATCTTGCATAAGAAATGGATTGACAGCCGCATCAGCCCCGTCATCCACATCATCCCCCATCATTAGGAAGGGGTTCGCCATTTTGAATTAGCTTGTAAGGCTGCTTTCCTTGCTTAACGTTCGATAAGCTCGTTTTCAAGGAGCTTAATCTCGGTTTGTCCCGGTCCGAGGTTCTCGGCGATTGAAGTGTCGAATGGGTCGATCTCTTCCACAGAGTTTGTCTCCTTCAAAGTAATTTGAGGTGTCAACACCTTATCTCCCAATCCGAGCTCCTGAGCGTCGGTGAGCGTATCTAGCACTCCTGTTGTGATCTCCGGTGTCTGCGCTGGCAGAAGTTCACTTTCCAAAAGCTTAAGCTCAGCCTTTCCTGGTGCGATATTGGCCGCAATAGAGGTGTCAAACGGATCGACAATCTCTTGTGGTTCCTCGACGAAGACTTTGCTCTCCTGCGCCGGGGTCAATACCTTGATGTTGATATGCTCCTGGACGCCCAATAGATCCGCTGGTGCAACAGGCGTCGGCGGTGCTCGGGGATCAAAGTCGGGATCGGATAAACTGTGCTTCAGTCCACTAGTCAGGAGGTCTTGTTCCAAGTTCTTCAATTCAACTCTTGATGGTTTGTTGTCGGGCACGAATGATGTATCGAACGGATCTTCGTTGTCCTTCTCGGCGATAGGTTCAGCTGTTGCGTAGTACGGTGTTAACGGCTTCTGAACTTTGGCACCATCATTGGCTGCGCCAAGTAAGTCTTGATCTTTAGGAACCAAAAATCCAACAGTTTTCGATTGGAGGTTCAAACTGAGAGAAGACTTACGACGTGCTGAATCGAACGCTTCTACTGGTTGGATTTGAACCACCGGAGCTGGGGGCTCGTCGGCCCGTGGATCAAAGTCGGGATCACTGAGAGAATGCTTAAGCTTCGAGTCTTGGAGGAGTTCCTTCTCGAGTACTTTCAATTCTACTTCCTTTGGCTGGACAATGCCACTAACTGCTGAGGTGTCGAATGGATCGTAGTCCGCCCTGGACTCTTGTACTGGAGCAATGGGAGCTGCACCGATTGCTGTAATGTCTGTGGTGCTTCCAGCAAGAAGGTCCTTTTGGATTGTTTGGAGGTTGCTTGATGTATCGACTTCGGAAAAGTCTGTATTGCTACCTCCAAGCAGATCACGCTGCAGAGGCTTTTGCGGCGGTGGAGGGACCACTGGTCGTGGAGCCTTGCGTTCTTCGGCTCGTGGGTCGAAGTCAAAATCGTCGTCGTCGTCCTCGTTGGTTATGACAATCTTCTCCGCAAAAGTTGTGTCGAACGGATCGTCGTCTAACGCGAATTCGTCGTCGTCACTGAGGTGGACAACTCCAGGGGCAATGTGTGGCCCTACAGCTGGACGCGGTGGTGGACCCGCTGGTCGTGGTGGCTTAACTGTGGGGGAAAACCAGTTAGCAAATGACTCTGTTGTGAAAGTTGATAGAGACTTACCCTTTCCACCTACGGCTACCTGTTGTGTTTCGACCGGAGTCTGCTCAAATTCAGCCCAATCGCCTTCGATGGGACCACTTACTACAACTGGTACTGGAACCTGTGTGATTACCTTAACCTCGTCTTTCTTGGTCAATGATTCTGCGGCTAGTTCTGCAAATTCGTCGTCTTCGTCGTCCTTAAACACATCAAATTCAGCTACGACGTCACTGGGTGGCTGATCTTCAGCGCCCTCGGCTGGTTCGCGTTCTGGTAAAAATCCGTCCTCTGCTTCGTCGTCGTCCTCTTCTTGCTTTGGCTTCTGGAGGAACTGCAAGTGCAGTGATGCGGTTAAGTCGATCGGTACGTCGTTCGGAATATCATCAGCTAGCTCGTCAAGGAGATTTGTCGGTTCTGGAGTTGCCGAAACGGCTTCAACTTCTGTCGCAACAGCTTCTAAGTCAATACTATCGTCGAGCAGCAGGTCTTGAACGCCTTTTCTGGGCTTACGTTTAGCACCGCTAAGTGCTACGGCGTGGTCACGATCAACGCGACCTGTTAGGACCTCGACAGCTGCACCAAGGCTTACGAGCTTCTTGCCTCCTTTTGCCTTATCGGCTCCGACAATTACTTTCTCTGCGTAGGTAGTGTCAAATGGATCGGGTCCTTCGTCGATCTCAAGTACTGGTGAGTCTGGAACTGTAGCTAATTGTAGCTCTCCACTGGTAATGGCATCTATGTAGTCGGTAGCAAAGATGTCATCTAATTCCTCAGATTCCTCTTCGGATTCCGAAAGCTCGACAACGGCTTCGGCTAACTTATCCCGATTGGCTTCTTTCTCCTCCTCCTTGCGCCGTTCCTCTTCAAGGCGCGCGGCCTCTCGAGCTGCGGCTTCCTCCTCCTTTAACTTCTTCTTCTCTGCGGCCGATGGGACACGTTGGTAAAACGAAGTCTGCTTGATGTGATCTAACTCCTTCTGGGTCTTGTGAAGGATTGAATCAACGCCCGAGGTGAGCGCCTTGAACTTTGCCCACTCCTCGTCCTCTTCGTTCTTTGTCGAACCGTTGGCTGCAACACTTTCACCCGATGTGGTTGCTGTCGCTGCCGCTTCAGAATGGCTAGCAAAAGGTGCTGACGCACCACCAGTACCCCCTTCGACGTCTGATGTAGCGTCTGATTCGCCAGCGTCTGATCTGGCTGCCTCTAGCGCGGCCTCTTGTTTGGCACGCTGCTCCCGCTTATATTGCTCGAGTTCCTCTTCGGTAAAGAGCTCTTGATCTTTTTTTGATTTCTTTCCTTTCTTCTTCTTCTTTAGGCCTTTTGGTAGCTTAAGCATTCTCTAATATGCGAGACATCGATATCGGTCTGCAAGAAAACAAGACGAAGTCTCAGTGAGTGTGCGATGGAGGGAGTGCAATTCAATTATGGCAACTGTGCCACGAAGAAAGGTTATGAATTGATTTTCCCCACCCGCACACTATCCATTATCCCTGCGAAGGGATGCACTTGCACACAATAGGATGTAATTACACTCTCAATGCATTCGCCTATGTGCATCCCTTCTGACGTGGAAAGTGCATAATTTCTGTGTGACAAATGTGTCCCCCTGTAGGGATGACATTTTCTCTGCTCAGTAAATGTCATTGCAGGGAGTTTTGCAGACAAACGGAGAGTTATTTTCGATCCCACCCCCAGCCCCTTCACGGAGCGTTAAATCAATCAAAAAAGAGAAATGAACGCACGCTTTACGCGTTGTCCTGGTTATCCGCCTATAAATAGAACCAACGGTTAGCCGTGAACATTTTCATTATAAGTGTGTGGCAAACGGGTGGCAACGTCATTTTCATTTATCGCCAATGCGACTAGTGAATATCTCTTGTCCGAGGTCATTAATCAAACATAGCGACTCTACCTTTACCCCGAAAAGATGACAATCAATTTAAAGCAAACACATGCCGCTCAAATGGTACTAAAGTTTTGACATGGTTAAGGAAACTACAAAAGTTTTAGTTGTACTGGGCGGCCTTTGCCAAAATTGTCCTTTAAAATCGATTATAGCGGGTGGGAGTGAGTAACCCAAGCAAACGATCCGTACGCAGGGTGGGCACACAAAAGTTCAACTTTGACTTTTAATTGAATTGGTTTCACATACACTTTGGCAGGATGAAAGGCAATATTCCGGGGAAAAGCTTTTTGCAGAGGATGATTGTGGGAGCAATCCTTTCTCAACCTGTGCGGGATTGTGTGGAGCTGGGAAGTTATTTTTTCAAGCGGCATTTGTGCTGAGGTATGTTGAAATTGAATTTTGCAAAAGGAGTAGGTGTGCAGTGAAGGATGACAATATCTTTTACTTGTTCGTTGGATTAGAGCCTAAATCTGGTGGGTAGTGCAGCTGAACGGTAGAGGCGATACAAATGACCAACGTTGGTGGAGCTTGTTTTTTTTAAAATGGTGCAGGGCTAATTGGATTTTTGGTGAGATCGCCCTGAAAGACTGCTTTTACGTAGCAGGACACAGAAAGCTATGAACTGCCACATGCTTATCGATTGTTGCTGTTGTAGAGAATTTGATCACTACCATGCGCCAAGGAAATGAAATGAAGCCAAGTACAAACGGTGGGTGCCTGCCTAATGAGAATTACTGAGATGACATGGTTTCCTTGGACGTGATATGCAAAATGGAGTCCAAGGCCTGCACTCCACTTGCTAGTAAATGTCAACGCAATCAACAGCAAGGCTATCTTTGTTGAAAATACCACTACGATGCCAATGTGCCTCCACTAATTTAATAAGTAAAACTATGTAGTGCACGTCTCAGTTTGCAATTAACCCACAACCTTTCGCTGAAGCAGAAGCAGTCGCTTTATTTTACCATGAGAAAACTTGAGTGCGGCGATGGTCTTTTACGATGAAGCTGTACTTTGTTGAATTTTCAGAAGAGCCGTCCATTCAAAGAGAGAGTATCAATCGGACGCCTTCCTAAATCGAAAATAGAATAACATCACAACAACAGCAAAAAAAATAGCTAGCGCGACAGCCAAGGCATAGTCAAGGCCTTATTCTCCCGGAGGCTTGTCATTCCCCGACGAGAGGTAGTGCCGCGAAAAATTTTCGGTGGACATGGCTGGGGCTTGAACCCACGCCGCTCACACGGCAGTCCAACGTACTAACCACTGAGCCAGGACGATCATGACCACAATTACAGCTAGGTCAAATTAAACTCCTGCATCGAACCAAGCCCATGCGGTAAAAGTATGACGGAAAGGGCAAGAGAAACAAATTCCTCATGGGGTATGCAAAATACTAAATGTCATCTCACTGACCTACCATGGGCTTGGAAATATTGTTACGTAAGACGAAATCCGAATTCATAAGCTGAGGTTTCAGTAGAAACTTAGCATCAGCGTAAAGTTGCAATTTATCTTTAGATAAGTTGTCAGAGAAAAAATCCTTAAAAAGCCTTGCGTTGAAGGAAGAGGACTTGCCCGCAACTGACACAGAAAACTTGGTTAATGCATTAGAGAAATGGACAACCCATTGAAATCTAGGATCGTCAGTTGGCAAACTTGTCATTGTGCCGCAACCCAGTTCAGTCAACAACGAGAAATCGCTTTCAGTTCAGATACATATGTAACACGAAAGTAACTATCTAAGGACTCAAATTCTTCCTGATTGCCAGAAAAAGGTCGGTTTCAACTAATTGCTGTGAAAAAGAAAGAGTCTAATCATCTCAGTGATGAAGCAAGATTTGAAGTAGTCTGAATTGGATAAAAATTTATCTGTAGTTTGCCTTACATACTGGTCCCTTTCCACCCGTACTCCACTTGCTAAACCTATAAACGCGAGTTTCGACCAAGAAGCATAAACAGAAGCACTTGATGAAATCAACGGTGGCATCGAAATTCTCTGGAAACCCCAGGGCTACTTCGACATATTTGGAAGGCTTTTGGAAACCAGATGATGACGGACGAGCCTCATAAGGGAAAAACGGCAGCTCTCAGATTTTCGAGCTGAGTTACTGACATGTATTCGACCTACCCTCCGTCCGAGAGTCATTACAATGGCGGTGGTCCTCCAGGTAAGAGGATGTGCCATGCCGCAGGGGTGACTACCCAGCCATGTAGTAAGCAACATGTTTCCTATTGACCTCAAGCCTCGGAAAAAGATGATAGTACCTTAAACTAGCCTGTCACACGAAATAAGGACAACGACCCTCTGTTCTGTACATCGAATGTTCGGATCCTTAGATACCGCATGCCAAAGACTCTAGGCTGCTACTATGCAGACCTATGTATATAATCGCCGCTCAAGAAGTGCGTTGGGATAGGCGGGGAAATGGAATTAAGAGAAACTGGGAGTGCTAGAGAGCCCAGAAGTAGGACAAATTCAGGTGCAAATTTGTCGTACCCTGTACACGTCTTAAATTTCCGACATGTGAGCAGGGGTTTTGTGACAATTCGCATCAAGGCTAAGTTAGACAACATTAACCTGATATGGGCTCATGCCGCCTTTGAGGACAAGGAAGAGCTTTTCGACGAAACATATGAGCAACGTGTTAAATTTGATGCCAAAATCGTGCTCGGCGAAGGAATATATCTTTGGCAGGATTCCATAGCGCTGCTTACTCGTTATCATGCCTGGAGACGGATTTAGGCTTATTAACTTTGCTTCGAAAAAGAACATCGTAGCAAGACTCTGTATTTTTCATTGTTTCGAGACGCGGCGTTTTTCTGATTATCAAATGGTCAATAAAAGCGATCGAAGCAAGGCGTGGCTACAGTATTCTGGAACTGTTCGAGTTAGCAACATCGACTTAAATCACTACCTTGTTGCAGTCGTGGTACGAATGCGGCTATGTTAAGCGCCACAACAAAGGGCATACACTGAAAAAAAATACAACATCGATAGGCAGCAATCGTAAGAGATTACCAAAATGTTCGCCAAACACATATCCCGAAAACTGTAAAGATGAAGAAGGAAACCTCCTATATGGTATCTAGTATCCCAGTCGCTGAAATTTGGGAAAACCACTTCCACAGACTGCATAATGACTACGAAGACCACCATACCGCTGTCACGCAAAAGGAACTATTCTTAAATCCAACAAGGCTTCTAGACCTGGTGGGCAAATTATTAAGAGCGACTAAAGCTGACTTTGCAGACAGCATATACATACCAACTCATTTCCCAAATTTTGTCAGTTGAGTGGAATCCTCAGTATCGTTGCCCCATTTATAGCAAAGGAGACCATTTTCCTAAATATCGCGTTCAAAATTTTATCTGCCCTACAATATATGCAAACGCCTGACAGGAGATTCCACAATCGACTAAAAGTCCAGATCGACACCCGCCTTATTTTTTATTAATCTTAAGGTCGGGCCTATGACAGCATTTAAAGAGACGAACTCAAAACAACAATGTATATATGTATGTACCAGTTTGCCCTACCTGAGAAGGCGCTCGACAGTTTTGCTAGAACATTTATCGGGCTTACCTTGCCCAAAAGCTGACTATCATTACAGCAACTTAAAGGTGGTCCAGGTAACCCATTTTGCCCAGAGGACAGCTATCAGAGAAATTCAAGATCCAAACTGTGTTGCGATAAGCATGCATTATTTTACCAGTAATGTTTTCATTGGTGATGATGACGAAGCAATCCAATTCCTTGAGCATATACTATATATGTAGCTACACTGTTTTATTTTGACATTGTACCCGCAGGGTAGCAGCACTAGAACCAGACCTCTTCCATCGCAAGAAATCTTCCAGACGCAGATGCTCCGACCCTTCGCCAAATATTTCTTCTCGCATGCGAGGAATGAAGGAGAAGATACAACTGCGTACTCTATGTATAGTGTTCTAAGAAGTAGTCCAAAAAACCAAAACAGGACGACTCGTCTACAATCAAAACAGTTCGATTGGAGAATAATGCTAGGAGGATCTTCGAATCTAAGCCTCCAGGCTGGAGACGACAAGAAAGACCGAACGCCCGTTCTAAGAACCAAGATATCGCAGACTCAAGGGCGCTTGATCTTATTAGTTTAACGAGTAGGTAAGAAAATTTCAAGGGCTCATGTGATTTCACAATGAATCTACCGTTGGTCTAAGTGTATTGGGTTTAGCTGACAACAACTTCAGCAGTAAATAACCAAAGTGAGGAAGTCTAAAACTGCAACGCCTCTAGAAGAAAGAAAACCACTTGCCAAATCACAGCATCAATGATGTTGGTTCTTAACACCGCATAGCTTTAAGACCTGAAGGAGTAACGCGATAAAAGAAGATCGCATCCTCAATCAAGAATGCAGTTTTGGAACCAGCTCCCTTGTGATCTTCTCCATCATCTTCAAAAGAACGACAAAACGCGTCACAATTTTAACCACCGAACTTCCAAACTACTAAGCCGGTACCCCTCTCATTTCTATTCGCAAATTGATTTTTCCACCAATCGATTTGAAAAGGACTCGAATCCCTTCCCCAACTAAACATCCCGTAAAGCTTGCTCCGTCGATAAAACTTTCGTCACTTTATCAACATGCCAAGTTCCACTAAGTTCACTCGAGTTCACTCACTTTTTATTAAATCCATCAACTCTCAGTCACTTCCGCGAGCTCCAATTAGAATCTCCCGTGAACAAAAAAAAACCGAAAATCAATATTTAAATCTCCAACTCTTATCCTTACAATCATTGCATGCAAAATAAGAACACACATGCACACAACACAAACTTATGCACACTTACGTGACGAAAAACTACGCCGAAAAAAAAAATATGAAAAAGCCTGCAGGGTGGCCCGAGAAAAGTGGGAAAGAATCCCCACGAAGGACCCTTGAGTGAAGATGCCAAAAAGGAGATGTTAGCAATAAAAGTTGACGACGACGATGATGATGATGATGATGACGCTGGTTGTGGTAGTGGTGGATACAGTTGTTAGCCGGATTAAAAGTTCAACAAGGATGCAACAGCAAATGGATTTCTCTCCACCCTAGTGCCTAGGTACTGCGACAACAACAAGAACACAGAAACATTTGAGAATGTATCTATTGCAGAGGCACTGTGTGCATGTGCACTCTATAAATAGATACATCAAGGTGAATTGAGTGTGAAAAAGGGAAGAAAAGACATGAGAAACGAACCAGAGTCCTACTTCGATGAGTAACGAACGTTCTACATGTTCTATGGAAACTATTTGAGGATTTGTCTAGTAATAAACTATTCACCATGGAGTTTGGGGGTACAATGACAATCACAAAAGGGACTGAGGGTATAAGTCTCCACTTGGTACTCACCACACCAGTGACATCCATTTAAAAAAAATTAAAAATTTTTTTTTTTTTTTCATTTGACACAGTTCCTCTTCAGATTTCACAACAGAATAAGGTCCTTTCGACGGATATCTAGATATTTTTACACAAATTCACCACGGACATTTCACCACTTTTCATCACCACCACTATTAATATCCATCATCTGCAGCTCTGAGCAAGGGGGTTAAATGGAGAGGAATACGAACGTACAAACGGAATGAGGGTAAAAAAAATCGTTCTCACCGTTGCTTTTGAGAAAAATCGATTTTCCTTCGGGAAGAAAAAAAAAACTTTTTTCTTTATTGAATTTTTTAACTTTTCACTCGAGGAAATTTTGTAGAAATTTCTCAAGTTTTCTACTAAATTTCCCGCAGCGCTATAGACTTGGATGAAAATTTTCTTTTAAACTTTTCAAATAATCCGCAGGAGAGAGAGGAAGGAAAAGACAATTTTGTTCGCAGGAAAAAGTCCCTTTTTTGCTTCTTTGCTGGATTGTGGAAAACTTACGTCTCTTTTACAGCACAAATTTAAAAGAATTAATTGTTATTCCTTAGCGAGGATTTGTTTTTTTATGATTCAATTTCTTGTGTAAGGAAAAAGAAAATTCTATTTTTCTTATCCTTAAATTGGAGAAAAGTCACTTGGAAAAGAGAACGAGCACTTTACCTCGTCGAGTATAGAACAAAACTGTGAAGTGAACATTTTCTCCGTAAGAGAAATTTGCCAAAAAAATGTAGTTAAATGGCCATGTTGTAATTCACCACGAAGTGAAGTGGGATGTAATCACTTTATATAGGAGAAATGGGAAATGTCACCCGAATCCGGTATAACCTCACAAAGAAAACTTAAACTTCAGCAGGAAGTCCTTAATGATCTGAATGAACGAAATGATTCCTTAATTTTCTTTTTATTAAACCTAAACGAAATTTATGACTCCCAAGTCATATTCCACTTTTGACACTTCCAATCTCATCCCAATATGCCCTCTTAACACAACATAAACAATCGAGTGGGTGGTAGTAATGGAATTGAATTTTCCACCCACAATCTACTGTGACACAAATTTTTCAAGATGATTAAAATTTTACCGTAGGTAAGGCCATGATTCTGACATTCGTTTGACATTTCTACACTAGTATTCGCATGTACTGTTAATTATGGCAGATGTGGGGCTGAATATTTTCGATCATGCGCAATTATGAAGCAGGAAGGAGTAGTTGAAATGGATTTTATGGTAGATTTTCATGACGAAATGGGAAAAGATTTGAGGGAAAAAGGATTTACACAAGAAGTAGACGGTTTTTAAGAGAATACACTGAAATGCCGTGGGTTTTATTGTAATTATGTTTTCATTTATTTAACAATTTAACTAAAGCGTTTTGAAGGTAAAAATGCCACAGGTAGTAAAGAACTTGCCTTGATGGTAGGGAAACTATAAAAGAACTGACTGAATCTGATGGAGACGAGCAATAGGGTTGCCGTTCATTTGGAATTTGACACGAATTCCAGAGCAAGTGTTAATAAAGACAAAGACATCATATTGGCATCACAGTTGCTTCAAACCTTTGGTTTAACAGAAATATCTAAGGAATAAAATTAGATAAGGGCTTTTCAGGCTCTGCGACTCTCTAAACCTTTATTACGTACGATCTGACATTTAAGTAGTTGACTTTTTCAAGTAATTTTTCTACGCGTTTGTTAGTGATCATCTAAGCGTGACGGGGTATAAACA
Organism: Matsumyia berberina; assembly: GCA_917880715.2. Lineage (NCBI taxonomy): Eukaryota > Metazoa > Arthropoda > Insecta > Diptera > Syrphidae > Matsumyia > Matsumyia berberina. The sequence continues at coordinate 128,760,710 of OU862871.1, read as the reverse complement.
TTTCACCTCTTCGCCCATACAAAGCTGGAAAATATTGTCAGTTGCCATCTCTTCGCGAATCTGACAACATAATGTCACGACCAAAACCACCACTTTGAAAAAATTTAACGTTGAAAGCCAGAAATTGAAAGCCACCGCAAGAGCCTTCCCTGAGCAAGTCTCTTTAGAGAAATCCCAAGTGACAGTACTCTAAGCCAATAGAAATGCCACAAATGACGGGATAGGTTTCAAAAACCACTTACGGACACGAAAGAAAAAGGAACAACTACAGGGTTGCCTCGTTATCCAAACCGGAACCTGCAAAGACAGCAGTGGGAATACAATAACGAAGGAGCAGTTGGTCCTGAGTATTTAGACAAAATGTTTCAGTTCTCATCAATCTATTGACATCAACAAGGAGACTCAACGTTGAATAACATTCACCCATCGTTGTAACGATAGCCATAGGAAATGCTATACGAAACTCTGATCATCCCCGTCCTTCTATAAAAGGAAGAAATATATACATTGTCAAAATTGGATAAAAGTGCGCTTGGAACTTGTGAGAGAAAAGTTTTACAATCGGAGGAAAAATGTAACCATGGACTATACGAGCTGTACAGCGACAACGATCGCTGAGACATGCAGAGCGGATGAACACTAGTGCTTCACCCCAGAGAATCATGGAATCTACTCTAGAGGGACGGCACAGTAGAGGAAGACTACGATTAAGGATGCGCAAACAAATGGAAAGGGACCTCAACCAAACCGAAGGCAGCTACCTGACGATCGAGCTGTCTGGAGACCCCTGTTTGTTAAGACCCAGACCCATTATAAATTTGTAAGTTGACTTCGTCATGCATTCTCTTCTCTTAATAATTTCCAAACTTATAATAAGAGGCGCGGACAAATGGTTGACTAACAGAGCTATTAAGAGCTCGAATGTAGAAGTTCTTTCTCGTTTAAGGGCGGGTGAGAGCAGTGAGATATTTTTTGTCAAGATCTCAGTTATTTAGGTAAGTATTCCCAGATGCTTCACGAAATTGCCTAGATTATACCTCTGTTCTGCTGAAGATTAGTAGCGCATCTTTAGGAATTTGTGCTCGTGTTAACTTTAAGAAGTACCTCTGTAATTAGAACTGAGCGGTCTCCCAGGACTGTGCAATTTGGAACCTCTCCTAGCCTTTTCCTAACTCTTCTTATTACCAGAAGTATCTCTACGTCCCAAAACAAACCCAACCAAGTCAAACATTGCTCCTTGAACTGAGGAAGTTAAACTTGATTGAAATTTTCCACTTTGAATGGCAGTCACCTGATCCTTTACATCTTTATCTCTTCGCGGAGTTGCCAGCAGCGACAATGACCGTAAAGCTATGGTGATAATAGAGACAAGTACTTTGAAGGTCGCCACCACTGTCACTCCGAAGCAAACTCGTCTTTAAAAGACTTTTTTTGGTCTCATCTTTGCTTTATCCGAGAACTAATCAAAAACCAAAAGGCACCATCATTCGGAGGAAAAAAATGATAAAGAGAGTTAAGACGCGTCGCATTACTCCGCATAAGGTGGCATGCAGGTGTTCTTAATGTCTTTTGCCGCCAAGTGCTGACGAGTTTGATCACGTGATGAATTCGTTTCCTCTCGTCCCTATAGACGAGATCTAAGATTACTTGGGGCATTGTTAACCTTATTATCGCTGTTAGAGAAAAGTACTTCGAAAGTCTTATTGTTGTTTTTACTCTGTTAAGTCATCTTTCGCCAGCTAGAATGTTAAAAATGTTCACTTCAGCGTTAATTTTCCCTTCTTAACTGTTATCTGTCATCCTGGTACAAAAAATCAAATTTCCGCTGACATTAGCGTGTTAAGCCAAGACAAAAACCTGTCATCAAATTATAGGCATTCGTTGTTACATACAGTGGGCTCTATCTATTCCAACGCTAAATACGAAAAGATCCTCTTGACTTTCAACAATTTCTTAAGCAAAATCAAGCACTGTGATAGCGGCATTAAATGCATTTTTCGCACAGAGGAAATGTTAACATATTTCCGACACCTCTATTCCAATCAGCTGGCTTCTGACATCATAGGGTTCTCTCGGAGAATATACAAGAACCTCCAGACATTTCAAACTCACCACACTTCTTGAGGTTTGAACGATAAGATATCGTCTTTCTTCAATACACGCGATAACACCGAATACGTTATTATTAATTTATCAATTGTTTTGACAATTTCCGATCGTGAAGACGTCCGCGGAACGTAAATCGAAAAAACCAAGAAGTAGCTTATCCCTTGACCTAGAGGAAGTGACCTAGTTTCTTTTGTTTCACTGTGCGCACAATGAAATCCGCATTATTTATTCTCGAACTTTGGCTACTACTATCGCGAGTTGACAGTGAGTGTCGGTATAGAGATTCAGACCTTTCGAAGGACGCATTTCCCTATTGGGCTAGTTGGGGTTGTTACAAATACTCCCGACCGGACTTTTTTGATGGAGAACCGATACAAGCGGCCACATGTTCGTTGTACCTAGGAGGTATGGTTCAGTATGTGCCGGGAATACAGCAGGATATAGTCTGCCAACCATTTCATCACACGAATCGCCATGTTGTAGAGCAGGTTGGTAATTCATTTTGGAACAATCGAAGTGTAACGCGATGGATAGAGTGTACAAAGCAGGCCGAGGACTGCTGTGAAAGTGTGATGGCAGACGAGAGGGTTGTTGGTGAGTTTAAGAAGCTTTACACCTCCCTATAGATGCTTGGTTGTTAACTTTTCAAGTGGCGATAAGCTTTTTATTTATTTTTAATTAGATGATTGCCTTCAGGTAGCCGAGTGGGAGTGCTGTTTGCGAATGTTGATTTCTAGGTTCATACAAGCCGTCATAACTCGGAAAAGAAATGTTCGTCGACTATAACTAATTTTTGGAAAGTGGAGACGTTCCGCAATTCAGGGAGCAAAATATTTCAAAAGGCCAGTTTCCCACAACTTGAGCAAAAATCAATACAATTGAAGATTCCCTAGAGCTAGACGGTTCGACATTTAATCATCTGGTGAAATCGACGATTCTTCGAAATCTGAATATCTTACCACTCGAAATCTGACGTCGAGAGTCACAACCCCTTGAGCGCGAGTGGATTGTACAAAAAAAAAATGCGATCCAAATTGAAGTCATCAAATGTTACACAGACACAAGCGACAGAAGACATAAACATATAAATACTGCAACGGAAAACAAGTATATCAAGCCAGAAGCTTAAAAGAAAAGAAAGTCCTGCTCAGAAAAAAAAACTTCCATGCGATCCCCCAGCTCAGCAATAATTGGCAAATGACTTCAAGATCGGAATCCGGATCCTTCGAAATAATAAAGGAAGTCGTGTTGACGTGGCTGAAGAAAATTGCAAAGAACTCTTCTGCGCAATATCTAGTTTAGGTAAATGGGCTGACGAGAAGAAAGAAAATCCTCTGCGCGACCCCCGGGGACTCTATGTGATGCCCTTGGGGCAAAGAACGAGTATTTCTTGTTCATTGAGCAACTCCCAAAGCACTGTCCTATTCCTGGCCGGGGTGACAGGCGAAAATCAAATCCAAAGCCAATCGACAAAAAAATCATCCATACTTCGTCAACAAAATTCTCGCGAATCAATATGTCCCAATGTGATCTCTGGTCCGGTTTTTGTGTTGCATCGCACGTTGATCCTTAGGGCAACAAGAACATAACCAATCCTGTCTCCATATAAAGAAGCAAGACTGCACTACACCCAGCTGTAAGGTAGTTCCGAAGTAACCAAACCTTCCTCACATATGACACCTCAGCTAAGATTTGACTAAGACTCTCTGCAAAGTGCAATTTTCGTCGTGATCCGAGTGCTGAACAGCTGAATGTGGACTAGATTGACTCAGGCACATTGATCGAATAAAAATCAAAGTTATTGGTAAGGCAGCCTCGAACCCCATCCCTTGACCGGACTTTCGATTTAAGGACTAAGCAACCACACCTGCCAAGGTGCTTATTCTATCAAAACAAAATCAGAGAGGATAAAAGTCTCCCATGTTTCAGAAAGAAATCCTTCACGGGCCGGTAAACTAAACTGGACTTCTAAATCGCGAAATTTATCATCCTCCGGCTTGAAACATAACAAAGTTTTCCATCCATCTTCCATCCGCCTTCGATGATTTAACTTTCATATTCTTTTCCGTTTCAGATGACCGCTGCCCCAGCGTCTGGGATGGCTGGAGCTGTTTTCGTTCCACACCCTCTGGACTAAATCACCGAATTCTCTGTTCACCATTCGCATATGGTTACGAGCCGCCAAGGTGTCATCGTAAGTAAACTTATTCCGATCAATTCTCCAAACTTTGATAATATTTGCATCCCATTTGCCAGACTACGGTTACAAGGAGTGCTTCAGCAATTCAACATGGAATCACCAAACTAATTACTCTTCATGCAACGTCACTCCTCCACTGATAGTCCGCAACATTTACTACATTGTCATTTTGTCAATTTCGACAATCTTCTGCCTGCCAGCCTTGTTGGTCCTTCTGTTCACCAACGCTCCACAGGCACAAAAATTACGCATTGTCCGAGCCCTACTTCTCGCTATTTGCATCCACAATGTGACGGTAATCCTCGTTCGAGCTTTAATCATCGTACCAGAGTTGACAACAATGAATCCCATGACAACGCTTATGCATAAGAACACCGTGGCATGTCGATGTTTGACGTTCTTTGAGAAACTGACAGGAAATGCGGTCTTCTGTTGCATGCTCCTGATTGGGATTTTCCTGCATCCGCTTTTGACGAACTTATTCCGCATCCACGATCGGGCTAATGGAACTGTGATGCTACCGTACTACATTGGAGCGGGGATAATCGCTATTGGAAGTGCTGTCGGTTGGGCAGTAGTCATGTTTCAGTCCTTTGATCATCACTGCTGGCAGGTTACCGATGATAGTCGGGTGGATTGGATTCTGGATGGACCCAGGTTGATTATGCTGTGTGTCAACTTGATTCTTCTGTTGCACATTACTGTACGACTGTGGCATGCCTTCAACGCTAAGAATTCCGATGAAAATCCATTCTTGTAAGCCTAACCCTTGAAATGGGAACATTTTTACCTTAAAGTCCTTTTCTTGACAGGAGAACTTTGAAGGCTGCTTTGATATGTCTTCCGGTGTTTGGAATACCGTTTCTGTTTCTCATCATCCGTCCCGACATGGACAACTGTGGTACGGAACAGTTTTACTACATCGTTAACTACACCATCCCTGCAGCGCAAGGGATATTCATTGCGATCTGTCACTGTTATACGGAACGTGATGTAAGTCTTCGGAGAATGTAAAGAGTTCCATTTGTTATTTTGAGAGTTTCAGGTCAGCAAGTACTTTGTTCTGTGGTGGAGAAAGCTTAGTGGAATCTGCCGAAGAGGATCGATTGTAACCCGACGGAGTTCAGTGACTGAGACACGACATGGATTAGTTGAAGCAGTCACGGCGCCACTGAGAAGTAAGAGTGTCTTGAATTAGTCTTGAATTAGTTTCCTAAAAACGAGTTTTTATTGCAGCTCCTCCGAAAAGCCGACCTCGTAGCGTGAGCTTACCAGAGCGGTCGCATGGGCCAGGTGATACTCAAATTTAAGTTGCTTAAGTTGAACTAGGTTAGGATGAAATAAATCTCATATTTATCCACATATCTGTCGTTATTATATGAAGAACACTTAGTAAGCACGGTCAATGGAAAAGCTGCTTTACAATCTCCAGACAGATCATCGATCAAATAGGATAGTCCTGCTTAATTGATGGCAAATCTGAATCTTTATCGGAGTTTTTTTCTAAACCCAAAGAGCCTAGGTCTCATTTTAGACGATTTCTGCGGAAGTCGTAGGGAAGAAGAACAGAACTTTTTGACGTCTATCCCACTATGTTTAAAGGAACGCTGCTCGAGAGCCCCGCTTTTCGAAGATCTTGATGAAATTGCAAATATTGACAGCAGTATGCATTTTCCGCTTTATAAAATGCATAAACTGGTTCATAAGTCTCCGGAATTGCCCCTGATTAGTGAAAGATTCTATAGCATCACGTTGTACCTCTTTTCATTTGAGCGTGTCTGCGTAGAGATGTAGACAGCAACCTTTACTTACCCTTATTTTCTAACGTTTTCGATATCTAGAATTGAGCCAGTCAAGAGATTGACTTAAAGTACATCAAATTCAGTCCTGAAAAGGGTCGAACAGTTGTTCGCTTCACAGGTGAATGCTTGATGTTTCTTTATTACCGCAGCCCCTGCAGAGGTTATCTTTACTTGACCAGGACGTCCATATTAAATGTTTATACTCGCGAAGTTGTTGTTTAACTTCTTTCCTTTATTGTGCCTCCAGGTTGGATTCAAAGACTCTGCAAGCCGGAGAGTTGTTGTTTAAGCCTCTTTCTTCAAAACCCGCCAATGCAAACATGACTCGTTCAATACAAGTAAGGATATCTTCTCTCCCCTTCCATAGAGCCCATGCTTCAGCGCCATATACTAGAGCTGAAATGATATGGAACTAACTACTCCATCGCCTTCTCAACCCAAAGAAACAGTGATTCGTTGTCAGAAGTAAAAACAAAGCCAAGGTAGACAAAATCGCTTACAATTTAGAAGTTAGACCAGCTTCTTATCACAGCAGCTATGTTCCCAAAAAAAGTGGCCTTAGATTCCCTGGTGGAAAAGTGAGGCATCGTTACTCATTGCCAACCTTTTAGTCAATCTTCATAGAATAGGCTACATCGGCATCGGGTATACATAATATGACCACCTCTAGCGTCATCCATAGTGAAGAGTTTGTGTCTTAGTGTGTTCCAGATTGAAATTATTGGTATTTTTATCTGCTCCAGGGGGGTTACTCTGTATTTCGATTCTAAAGTTAAGTCGTTCGAAAACGGATATTTCGTACTCCGTAATTCGTAACGCAAATCATTATATCCGAAAATCGAAAAGCTTTTAGTTGCCAACTTCAACTCATTTTTTCTCCGATTATCGTCACTCGGTATTGCGAAAGTTAACGTCAAACTCGTCCGAATCCGCGAAATATCGTCCGAAAAGTGTTTTGCTTGCGAATAGTGGATCCGCTAATTATAAAAATGCAAGATTTCTATTTGTTATTAGGTTTTATATCCAAAATGTTGTCAAATACGTATTATTAGTTTAATTTTGATGAACTAAACCTACTTATGTACATATATTACGTTTTGTTGCTTGAAAATGTGTTCGTTGGAGATCCTTGTGGATATTATGGTGGTGTTAACCTAAATTTATTTCATTTCAATGCCTGAAGGAAAATTGCGAATTTGTGGTGTACTCTGTATGTAAATGCGGAGTTTCCTCTTATGAAAGACGTTAGTGGAAGTTCTAAGCAAATATACAAATGCATTAATTGAAAATTAGTTTTGAACTAAACTATTGACGCAAAGAGCAAATTTCACATACACTTTTAAATCCTTTTAATATTTGTCGTATCTCCAATCGCAAAAAAAAATTAACATTCGACTTTATTTAATTTTAAAATCCACGGAACAATAATTTTCGTGTTAATAACTTTCAATATGACAGCTCAAATAGCGAGACTCGAAAAGAAATTCGGATATTTTCAATCGATGTTTGGCAACACAAGCACTCGATTCGAAAGTTGTAGAGAGTACCAATCTAAATTAGAATCGAAATACAGAGTAACCCCCAGGATAAACCTTGATAAAGGTAAAGCATGCTGGAATCTTTTCAAGATGGACAGATAGCGCTTAAAGCATTTACATTCCACTCATGGAGTTGAAATGGTGCTACGATGTCTTATAAAAGCTGGTCAGGCACAACAAGATCAAACTTGATTGTGTGCTTCGTCACAAAACAATTTAAGGCAATAAAGCTGCGGATGCGCTGATCGTCGTGGCACAGTTGTTATTGCGTTGGACTGCTGAGCGAGCGGCGTGGGTTCAAGCCAGCTATGTCCACCGAACATTTTTTTGTGGCACCACCTCTCGTCTGGGAATGACAAGCCTCTGGAAGTATAATCTGTCATGAAAGAGCTTCTCAATTCGCCATTCGGAGTCGGCAATAAATTGTAGGTCCCTTTCATTCGTGCGAAAAGATGAGAGGGTCTAAGTGTGCGGGCTTTAGCTGGCAGCCACTTCAACCTAATCTAACCTAACATCGCTGGTTGTGCCTCTGGTTTCATTATGTGAGTCCTACGTTATTCTATCAAGAACGATGTCTAAGACATGACAGCCTTGTCTAAATCCTTTATGGCCTTGGTGAGATCATAACCGGCCTTAATGGTGCATTCTCCATCGTCATGCTACACCGTCAGGATGCGGAAGAGACAGAAACCATCAAGCACTTACTCTATGAGTGTCCCAACCTCCAAAACCGCCGACTCCGACACATGGGAAACAGGGTGTTTGGAGAACTGAGTAAACTTACAGAAGTACCGATAAGGAGCATACTTCATTTCATTAAGAGTACCGGGTGATTTGACAGACCAACCATCTAGAACCCAAGGTTGGAACATGATCCACAGTTCAAAGGGGAACACAATGGACCAGTAGGCCCCCGTGAACGCTCAGTCATTGGACTGGGCACTTCCCCCATAACTTAACCTATAAAGGCTGTCATCTCCAGATGGTGGGTATCAATTTGAACTTCTTGGGTTTTTTTCTGGATCTGCCGAGATGTGAAAGATTATTCGATTGTAGACTTTCCTGGGCTGAAACCGCACTTTGTAGAAATATTTCGATTGTGCTGACGACATCGGGCATTGATTTGAATGCCCTCACAGATGCGCGATAGAGAAATGCTACGGTTAGGTCTTAAAGCGTATTGTCTGCCAAAGTAGTCTTTGGAATATTGAAAACTGACTTGAACAACCTTAATGAAGAGCCGTTGCTATTGCTTTTTGCTAGTGCGGTGATAGGCTCATAGTCGAATTCTATGTCTCCTCCCTGTCGCTTTCTTACATCAGTGAGCGAGATCCCAGGGGGATCCATTCGGGAAAGTCATCCTATAAAATATGGTGAACAATTGGCATGTCTGTCAAAAAACAATGAAACTTGTTTGGATAAATAAATTATTCTTTTCACTTTTTATACACTTCTATTTAAATTACACGTTTCATACATATTTCTCAATATTTCCGTAAGAAAATAAAATTCAGCACATTTCTTACGACTTAAAAAAAAATCAAGCGCCTCCAGCATACATACACATGCATGTACATAATGTACATCAATAAATACATAAATTCTATATATAAATACAAATAGCTCCAGGTTTAGAGCACAATTTTTGGTTCAAAATAGCAGCTGCCTCCCAGCCACCAGTTTTCAATGTCACTGTAGAATTGTACTTTCGTTGCCGCGGCGGGTGCATTCAGCTTGGCGCAGAGATCACAAAATGGTGATCTGAAGGTAATTCGGTAATACTGACGCCACCAAAAGTAACGTAGATACTCCTTGGGATGTTCGTTCAGGTAAATGAGGTAGTCGGCCAGTTCTTTTGCGGTTTTGAAGTCTTCCGCGTTTATATACGAATACGGTGGAGCAAGACGGGTGTAATTCGCTCCGCCAAAGACAATTGGCACGATTTGATGTTTCAAGGCATTATAGAACTTCTCCGTTACATAATCAAGGCACAATGAATTTTCGAAGGCAAAGTAAAATTTATAGTCTCTATCGATCATGAGATCGCATTCACTGGATTGGTGAGGACATCTAAAACGAAAAATGGATAGAAAATGTTTAAAAATAGTCTTTTAATGATTAAGGCGGTTTAAGGTTTGAAAGAATGCGGTTAATTCTAAGTAAGCCGAAGGTTCAAAAGCTGTAAAGTAGTGATTTTCATATGTGATTGGGAGAATGTCCGGCCGTCAAGTCTGATAGGAATACCAGCTACAAGATTGTTTTTGATTGTTTACCTAAGAAGTCCTTTTAACTCGAGAGCCTACAACAAAATAAACCCGAAATTTGGAAACAGCTACGCGGCAAAAGTGTCTGATACCCTAACGTTCCAACCAGCTCGTGTTTACACGTTAACACAGCAGCTTTTTCGTCAATCGACAAAAAGACGAAACGAGTTGTTTTTGAAGTTGGTTTTCTTTTTATAATCCACACGCGGATCAAGGGGATTGAATACCCTTTTAATGTTATACACATACCGCAAGCGAGGTACAGTGGTTTGAAAGTCAGATAGTGATAGGTTTCATTGGCGTCCAAGGGTGGTGTCCATGCTAGCTGGGGTGTTTGTCGTTGCTATAATTCACAGGAACAGGTTTTTTTAGAAGTTTAGGAATAAGCATCAACATCAACTTTACGAATGCCATTCTACATAATCGATATTCGTTGAAGACTTACCCCCAAAAATTGCTTTTACTTGACATAAACCATATAAATGGAGGGGAGGAGGAGACAATGAACACCAGCGATGCGATCCAGAAAAGCTTCAAGTCTACCCCGAGGGACAATGCAGTAAAGGAAGACCGCGACTCAGATGGCAAGTAGAAAGCGACCGCAACCAAGTTAGCGTGTCAAACTGGAGGTAGCTATCTAACGGTCAAGCTGGCTGAAGACGAGAGTATGCGGGAAGGGAAAATAGAGTAGAAGACACAATCACGAGCTCTATCATTCAGATGAAGATGTATATGTTGTCCAAAAAGGCAAAACATGTCAACTACACAGGGTCTTCAAACATCGGCCGAATGGACAATAATACTCCAGCCAAGGGGATGCTTGAACTACAAACACTAGGTTCGAGACGACCAGAAGACTAAAGAGCTTAGTCTGTAGAAAGGACCAAGCTATCACGGATAAAAGAGCGCTTAGTCTGTAGAACTGGAAGCAACGTTCTCGGCATCAAATAAAATGAAACCAGTTTCAGGCAGAGATTCTCCACGGATTGCGGGCCGTTCAGTAAGTCAATGGCAAAAATGCCTCCAATATACGTTCTTAACGCACTGCACCATGTTTTTGAAGGCTTGTTATAACCAAGTGATGGAGAGAAAGGAAGTATAGGAGAATGAGAAGACCACTGGAATGTATACGAGAAGAGCAGGTAAATAGAAAACCTCTCAGAAAGTTGGATTGATCACCTGCCTCAGCAGGTTCCGCTCACACTTGTATAAGTACAGACATGACAATGGCCCTTATTCCCCACAATGCATAGACTGCATAGAAATTAGCAAAAATATGTTTTCCGATCTCCACGCTTTTTCGGTCAAGGGAAATAGGAAGGGGAAAACTGGGTCCTGAAAACATGGTCGGCGAAATAATTAAATCCCAATAGACTTGGTATGCCCTTAGTGCGAATGTGAAGGGTTTCTTGAGGAAACTACGTGCCTTTAATGCGAAGCGATATCTGGTCAGCCGGGTCAAGTCGGAGCCGTCCTGCAAAGAAGTCCTCAATGGGAAGGAGAGGTTAATTTAGTGGGGAAAAATCCAACATTGTAATTGAATACGGGATCAACCTCACCCTCTTTTTTGGGGAAATGCGCAAACAACTTAATTCTTGAAAGTACCAGTGAGCGGTAGGTGTTTCCCTTGGCAAATATTATGGTAATTCGCAATGTTGGGTGAATAAAAGGCTATTCACTGTCTGTGTTTGCAGTAAAGAATCTGAACCCAACGAACGATAATCGACGGATGACTATCGGTCATTCACTATGACCAAATGTCAAACAGTTGCAAAATCGTTTCAGTGACTCAAAGTGCTTCAGATTTCCCACAAAAATCTCATCTGGGCACAAACAGCAAGTAAAATACTAACAAAACATGTGAACAAGACTTTTGTGATCCAGGCTAGACATGTTTGACTTAAAACTCGTTGCTGGATACCGGCAGCAAGTAGATCATTAGATAGTGAAACAAACCTTATCGAACAGATAACACGTTGAACGTCACACACACAATCTGACTCTGACTCATCTGCACTCCCTACGTGAAATTCACTTCAAAGCCAAAGCATACTCACTTCAACGGTCCACAAGCACCATATACATCCACTTCAATCCACTTCTGCAGGCTCTTGGTCAGCTCCTCCCGTTTCGATAGCGTGTCACAGTGGGACACAAACCATGCGGCGAATTTATTCTTTTCCGCCACAATTATCTCTAGTTTCTCGTCACTATACTCTGCAGGCACCTTCCGCCAGTTTGGACTCAAGGCCGGTGCTATTATCGCTCCACTCTCCACATCCTCGAAAAACATATAAGGCCACAAAATATCGGAATCCAGTCTGTACGTCATGGTCAGGTTATAGAATCCTCCCTCATCGCCAAGCACATGCTTTGTTTCCCCGGGTGGTTCCATCAGAGCGAACACATACTGCTGTGCGGGATTTCGCCGTCTCGGTATCGGATGTAGCAATGGAAACGGTTCAGCCACATGGAAAACCACAGCATCGAACATCTCCACTGCGGGCAGGAAGTCTTTGTTATTTGTTAGCTCACAATTCACCACCGGACATCCCTCGTCTCTGAAGTAATCCGGACCCAAACTGTCCTCCGGTAAACTCCATCGATGATCACCAAAGAAACTGTTCCACAGCAGAATAGTCCTCGGTCTCTGACCGCCATCCAAGCGCTGGTGACTACCGCTGTAGGCCTTTAAAATGCCATACTGATTAAATTCCGGTTGAATGCGAATTAAGTAGACGACGAAAAAGATACCACCGCACAGGCACAGGATGAACAGGCACAGTAGACGTTTTCGGGTTCTAAATTTTGGTGGCATTTCATCAGAACAAGCGCTGTCCGCTTCCTCGACTGCGTCGGCAGTAAGTAACCTCTGCGTACTCATTCCTTATCGACTCTGTCTGTGTTTCTTTTTTATTTTTTTATCGAATGCTATCGATCGGGCGATGATTTCTTATCTACCTAACAGCGATAGCTGGGTACTGTTTGCACTGCTTCCAGCGGTCATACTGGCGTGAGTTTGCCCAAGGTACGTCCTCAGTGTTGTTACTGTGATAAGACCTCTTTGTGCTTATCTGGAAAATACAAACATAAATCAAAAAATTTTTTTTTTCACAGAATACCTTAGATAAAGGAACCTAATTCAATAACAAAATGATTGCATAACTCTATCGGCTCATGAGATACCACAAAACTGCCAAAGCGTCAGATATCCATGACTGAACCACTGTGTCGTTGTTTCGACAAATCCAGGCTTAATTTTTGCAGTTAAAGTAGAAGCTGGTGGATCTAGAGATGAACTCGGGTTGACAACGGATCCGAAGAATCACAGCCAGAACGAGCAAAGTAACACCCGGGAACCAAACGGGCCCAAGATCAACAAAAATTGGCCTAAAAGTACGGCTTTGCGGGCGCCTCGCATTCCTATTGGAATGCACTCAGCTTGGCATACAAATGGATCAAGAATTGCTAGCAGAGTTGGTGTGGACATTCATGAATACAATTAGATACGGTCATTAGAAAGTGGAGATATCAGCGCTTACAGCACAAAACTATCTTTAGGGGGAGTTCTCTCTCCTCTCCCCTGGCCACTTATGGTTGACCGTATGGCGGGCGGAAATGCATCATCTCTAAGTAATCTCACACGCTTCCATACTGAAAAGTTTCCAAGCCTCCCCAGAAAACATAGAAATTATGACAAAAACTTCGAAATCACCATTCCTTCCACCTCATTCTAGAAGGAGAAAGGATTCCTGGAAGACAAGTTGGTTAACTTTTACACCGACGGATAAATAATTAACGAAGGGCTAGGTGTAGGTGTTTTTTTTTTTGACTGGCGTTCTCCCTTCCAAGCGAAAATCGTGGCTAAAGACATCCGTATCTTTTTGGACTGCCAATTGCTGCCCAATCAAGTCCTTGGAATTATTCTCTACAAATTCACTAGTAGCCCTTGATTCCTTCGTTCATGGCGTTCGTCTCTTGTAGCGATGGTAGAGCAGTTCAATATTCATCTCTGTTAGATGCCGGGGTATAGGGACTTTCCAGGGAACTGAAAGGCTGATGAACTCGCTAAATTTGAAACATCGATGCACATTTTACCAGAATATGGTACCTTAGGCATACCTAACCCTACATCTAAAATCAATATTAAACGACATGCTAAAATTAAAAAGCTGGCGCTACAGCTCGGGTGAACCAAGGCCTAGCTATTCGCAACCATTCATGTTGAGCGCGTTACATTCTTCGCGGAACTTCATCTCTGGGACGAAATGGTTCAAATCTTAAGGTTAACACCGCTACGATTGCCCACCTTTGTTGTTCTTATGTGTCGACTGGATCGACGAGCGCGCGCGGCTGCCGCTCTATATCAAAATTCCTGCCAAAATTGGCTCGCGCGGCTTATGATACAATTTGCCGCAGTCGATCATGATGCGCACGGATGCCGCGCGTAGTCGATACCCAGGTTTATTCTACTCATTCTGGTCCCCTGGTGCCAGTAAGCCGGTTTTCTTCGCCGTGGTATCACAATGGGCCAATCTGGCCTAAGTGTGTCCCTGCCTGAGCGGGGACAGCCACCTAACCTAACCTAACCTACATTCTTCGCACGAATGGAAGGGACCTACAATTTATTGCCGAATCCGAATGGCGAATTGAGAAGCTCTTTCCACTGCATACGTAAATGCAATCATGGAATTCCTGCGTTTTCTCCAAGATCTGATGTAGTATAAATATTTAGTCGGCGGTGGTATCAAATTATTGACAGAGACGTCCACACAAAACAACAGATCTTGTAGGGAATTTTGAGAAGACTTTTACTTCTGTAGTTGGTGCCCGTGCATGCTTCATGCATCTGCACGATTGAAGCGACATTCCTTATCCCAACCCAACACTATCCCAGATCACCTTCCCCATAAATCCAGCCTTCTAGCACGTTCCATTTCCGTTCCCACGTTACCATTAGGATAAGTTAGGTGTTAAGTAAATTTAAGTTTAAGTAAGTCGGTAGTAATTTTTTTTTTAATAAGAACTCAACCTAGTAGTTTTTACCTAATACAAGGACTGTACTCATTTCATTTGATTCTGAGGCGGTGAGGGTTACGTGTATGAGCTCTGTCGAGACGTAGAGTTTTCATTTCCCTCAACATCTAAAGAGACATACGTATGTATACGAGTATTGTACCTTCTTCCACACAGCTTTTCCCATAGAAATGTAATAGTTCAGCCAATGTTCCGGATTGATAATTATTACAAATGATTGCGCTTGATAGAACTCAACCACGAAACGGTGACCCTCCAAAACAAAGAGAAAAAATCGTTAATGTAATTAAACATTTGTTTAAATTTTTAGGGAGTGCCCGGCAGACTGATTCATGTTTGTTGATGGCGACGAAGCACTTCCCCTTGTGGTTTTCAATTATATGTTTCATTTGGTTGCTCTTCATCCGATGACCGCGCTAATTGAAGGGGTGGACTTTGGTGTAGGTTTATAGAATCAATTTATTCTTCTCCAAAATACAAACAATGATGCAATGCTTCGATTAAAAATGAATTTTAAATTGACGCCATTGATACCTATAGATGTCTATGGAGGCAATCATTTTAGTATTGGATATGCAGGAAAGCTTTGGCAGGTCAAACCGATACTTCTCTATTGTGCAGTAGTATGGTGGCACATAGTACAAAAGAAGTATGCAGTTAACTTGTTAACGGATGGTATGCCTGGGAGTAATAGGTGCACAAACATCTACACCAACGGCACCCCCAGAAGCGATACTGAACATCCTACCAATACATCTAAAAGCGAAGAGGCTACCTGCAACCTCGCCCATCAGATTGAGAACCCTAGGCCACTTCATCGACAGATCGTTTATACGGTATCGTGAAATCATCAGGTTGGTACGTGACACAACACCACCGATAGATAAACCAAGCGACGTGACAAGAACTTCAACTTTGTCAGCGACTTATCAGCGACTTTTCTCTCGAGGGAGTCATGGATGCATAAGGAAGGAGAAGCACTTTACACAGATGGTTCCAGTATCGCGAAAGAATCGGGGGCGTGAGTATATTACATACAACCGCTAATCGAATTCGCCATACATTTCGAACCTCATGGCACAGTCTTGCAGGCAGAAGTCTTCGCGATCAGAGGCCCTCATGAAGCCCCACATCCAAGAAAACGCATAGACATCTACTTTGATAGCAAATTTGCTAAACCTCATCGGTAGCCGAAACCGTGTGCACATCTCATGGGTACCGAGATACACAGGTGAGACGGAAAACTAGAAAGCAGACGAACTGAAGAGAGAAGGAGCAGGAACAACGGTGCGTACCACAAATGGCAAAATAGGAGTCGCATCAACGTTCATCAAGACAGCAATCGATAAAGGTATCAACCGGGATTTCCACAAACACTGTGCAGATCTGATGACATGCAGAGTAGGAAGATCCCTCATTACCAAGCCAAATAACACCTTCCACGGAAAAGCGATGAATTGGAACAGAGCAAAACTGAGATTAATGCTGGGACTCCTGACAGGGAACATAAGCAAATTTCAACAACCACACACAGAGAATGGGAATAGCTAACACCACAATCAGCAAAATCTGCGAGGAGGAGGAGGAGGACCTGAAACACTTCCTCTGTCACTGTCCAGCCACTGCAAGACTACGCAAACGGGTATTGTCATATAAGCGGATAACGGACCTAAAGCAACTAGACAGCAAAGTTCACAGACACTCCATAGACTCCCCATCACCAACCCTCTCCTCACACACACCCTTCACCATATTTACAAACTTCTCCAACAGTCACTTGAGGGGAATTAGAACGAACCCAGCTGAGGACTAAGTAAGGAGAGATTCTCACCCTCCAAGACCAACCAACCAATTTTAGTGAGGTCTTCGAATTTATCCGAGAAAAATTAATTTAAACGTGACTGCGATTGTGCGGGGAAGTTTGAAGCAATCACTGCCACCAGAAGTCAATTCGAGACATGACTCTCACATTAATTGACCGCAGGTCAGAGATGATGCCAAGTTTCTTGATCAATCAGAAAAAAAATGAGTTTTTTTTTTCTTGAAACTGCAATTTATGATTAAAAAATAGCTTCAATACGATTACTGTATTGGCATCTTAATGATCGTATTGGACAGTCTGAGATGAGGTTGGGATGGGAACTGTGGGGGATAAGAGGAAGAAAACGCGCTGGACCTCTGTTCAGTCTAATGTTTATTCGATTTTTTCGCACTGTTACATGAGTTGTGTAGTATTTATAATATTGGATAACAATGTACTGATTGGAGAGTTTCGTGTAGATCAGGTGATTAGCGTTAACGTAATCTCTTACGTATTAATTCTTTAATTTATCTAGTAGGCACAGTGGCGACAAAAAAAAATTCAACGGGCATAACTTTGCCTACAGAACAAAAACTGTGCATTTTCAATACAGGCTACATGGCAATAACTAAGGGCGCTTGGGACTCAACGCAACCAATCACGCAAAAACTGATCACAGGGCAATAGAGGGCACCCGAAATGTAAGACGCTTCAGCGAAATAGGGTTCGGTGTAAATTATCAGAGTCAGAAACCAATGATTGGTGTCAGCCCGTTTCTCGATAAAGGTCTAGCTTAACTTCTCGAGGAGATTTCTATAAAGTTCCTTTTCAACTTAGGGAAAAGTACTGTAGAAATTTGGGCAAGTTTATGAATGCTACTCCAGACATTATGACGAATGCTCTCCATGTGGTGGAATGGTGATCTCAGAAACAAGCTTATTCCATTAATGCGAACAAAACCGATGTAATCATGTGAACCGATGTGTGATGAAAGGATAAATCCGGAGTTTGAACCAATGACGCTTTATGGAAAGGAAATCAAGGTTTCCGAAAGGATGAGTATCTGGGGTTGTACCTGGATACTTGTACCAAGATTCAAAAGCCAAAAGGGCGCAGGGTCAGTGTAAAAGAATGTGTTGACAGCAATGGGCATATGTGCATATCACTTAGGTCAGCATACTGAACTTACAAGATGATAGTAAGACCCATTATCTTGCATGTTTCAGTGGCGCGATTCATGTTTTAGCGACTACATAGCATGCGTTGGGATAGCAAGTGTGTTTTAAACCATAGCAATGCTATAATCTCTAGTTCTCTAGTAAATTCCTCCCTACAATAAGAGATGTAATCAAATCTGCCCTTCATATATTGGCAAGATGGATGAAGAAGGTAGGCCTCGGGGTTAATCCCTCAAAAACCGAACTAGTCCTTTTCCCAAGACGTTATAAGGTTCCGTATATAACCCCTTTCAAAATAGAAGGCACGGAAATCCAGTTTTTAGACCACGCCAGAAACCTTGGGGTCATAATTGACAGAAAACTCAGCTCGAGGCTGAATATTCAGGACCGTGCAAGGAAAGCCTCAATCGCCTTATATTCCAGCCGGAAAGCTCTGGGCCCGAAATGGAGCCTGCAGTCTAAAGTATTCGACTGGATATATACGGCGGTGATAGGGTCGATTCTTCTGTACGGAGTACTGGCCTGGTGGACAGCGCTGTACAGGGAAAGCAACAGTACAAAGGAAAGGTACAAAGGAGGCAATGCTCATCCATTCGAGAAGCTAATGGCAGTTAAGGCAATTAAGGTAAAGCAATACCTCAGATCTCTCTACGAGCGCTGCGTCCTAGGACACAGGGGCATTCCAGACAACTGCAGAGCGGATGAGCTGGCGAAAGAAGGCGCAGGACGGCATCTCCCCGAAAACCTGGGGAACCACCTGAGCCTATCTCAAAATGGATCAAATTCCTCTTTGACACAGATGCCAAGAAACTGACAAATCACAGGTGGAACAACATCAGCACTTATATCTTTTCAAAACAAATCTGGCCTCACCTAGATTTTAAGAAGACGGAGAGGCTTTTATGCACTAACTGGAAGAAACTTAGGTTCGTTTATAGGGTTCCTCACCGAACATTGCTTGATAGGCAGATCAAAACATTTCGTTTGGACAAGAATACCAACTAGTGCTGGCGTGGAACCATCTATGGCTATTTACGAAGCATTTAAATCCAGCTAAAGGATTGATTTTGATATGCCTATGGACGAGAGAAATAGAATAAGAGTCAGAGAAAGGTATCCTCATAACCTAATCGGAAACGGATCGAGTTCGCGAAGGAGATTGGAAGAAATCACAATTTTCACTGATGAATCGCTAATAGATGACAGAAGGAGAGCAGGCGTCTTGTCGGAGTAAGTCAATCCAGCCTTTCAACTTAGTCTGGGGCCAAAAATCCAGATGATGAGTCTGATCCTAATCACACTGGATGATCAAGCTGGAATCAGGCGAATGAGTCGGACTGTAGTTCAGTCATCCTTCCATTTGTGCAGAAAGGCAATACATGTCCCATACAATGTTGGGTCAAAATTTAAACCACATGTTTGACTCGAAAAAAACGAAAAGCCAGACGTCCAAGCGAAGCAAGGATCAACCTTGGAGTCTTACGCGCCCGAATCATTTGCTGTCGTAGGTAGGGGATTATTGAACGACATGATTCATAAATGGGTCCCAAATGAAGGCTCAGAAATATGAACAAACGAGGAAAAAGCAGATAAGCCAAAACGGTGATAACAGTATCTGGTGACTGCATCAAGAGAGAAGTTATAACCCTTAAGCGAGGACCTGTCGAATGGTTTGGAGCCCTTTCCACAAGGCATGGAAACTTCAGAAAATGAGGCTGGTAGAAAATGACAACAGCAGACTATGCCTTAAGGACATGTAGACAATGACGCATATACTACGTTATCGTCCAGCTTTGACCAGTGAAAGATGGGGGATTTTGGACTGTCCTTAGATGGAAAACTTAACGATGGTAGGAATTGAAATAAGGGAGGAATTGCGGAGATATTTGGAGGATAACATCAGCTAAGATTCTGACTGGAAAAGAGATAAAAAGGGTTCCAGTCAAGACGGTGTGGCTCGATATCTCTCTGTAGTCTTCTTGCCATAAGAAAATGGAGGTAACTCATACAATGTGAAGATAAAACGGCTTCGCGAGAACGGGCTCACTTTAATCTCTTTCCCTGGTGATAATTCATCGCTTTGCCAAGATTACAAAGAAACAAGGCGTCTGGTCTGTCCATGGACCATGTGTCTAAGTGCTGATCCTAAACTTGTCTATAAATGCATCATCACATCATTCGTCTGAGCGAACTAGCTGAAGTTAAGTGATTAGGTCCACAATTACTGTGAGAGAAACAACACCACGAACTGTGCAAACAATCTCGTTGCTCTGTTAAGTCTTTCTGTTTTCACTTGAAGGCCGTCAAATAGTCACTGTCTGTATGCGTTCATTGAATTGTTCCTATAAATTAATTTTCGCCACAAGATAGCTATCGCAATTCATCTGTTTTGAATAGTAAACAACCCTCTTACTAATTGGTCCATTTCTTCACACTCAACGCCCACCCAATGGAATTATTAGTCATGCAAGTCAAGGGTATGTTCACACATTGCGTTCGTATGTTAACAAATTTCTTGACAACAATATTGTGCTGTGAAATTTAACAAGTTTGTAACACCACTGACTTAAAATATACTTCAGGATACTTTATCATTTACATATTAATCACTCGCACAGCGCCCACAAGTAGGGCAGTTGTAGGGCTTCCTAAGGCGACGCACATTCAATGTCAACACACAGGGAGTGTACACAAAAAAAATATAAACCCAACCCAAGGGTTCACAATTTGCGGAATGATGTCATGATTGTGCTGCCTGATGGTTAGTTTCATTGGAATTCTTCGGATATTTCCCCCCGCAAAGGTATGCCCTTTCCCACGTGTTGTCACTAATTATAACTCGGTTCCACGTTACTTTTGGTTATTCGGAAAGAATTAGTCGTAAACACACAAGAGAAAGAGCGTCACAAAGAAAAAAAATAAGAAAAACCATCGGACTATGGAAACACCGTCTAATCACAGCAAAATTACGTTGTTAACACTCTCATCACACAAACAATGCCCGCGGCATTACGTCACTTTGGATACCGAAATCAGAAAAAATTCAACTTTCTGTGAACAGTGATGATTGTATTTTCAAAAAAAATAACGTACCACCGAGCGATGTTCTTATGGATGCGTTTCCATATGTCGACACGGAGAGACAGTGCATGCAACAAATGTAACTCAACAATGTTTACAAACTATTAGGGGAATGGCAGGGCACTACTACAGAACTAAAAACCGGCCGAAATGGACAATTGCGAAATGAATACTGGCTGGACTAGCGATGAGGTGTCTTTTCCGACTTCACCCACGGCTTTCGCGGTTAGAGTTGCCGTTTGTACGTTGGAAAAATTCAACGAATGGTCGATGGTACTAGAAAGGGTGGGAGGAAATTCTTCTCTCTTTCTTTTTATTAGATTGGGTTAAAGAGGCTGTCAGCGTATAGCCGCCGAGGCGCTTTGACCTGTATTAGGTCCATTGTGATACTTTGGGAATTTCGAATCGAATTTCGCTTCCTATTTGTGGAACTACCGGGTCCGGCAATTGAAGTGATAGGTTATGTCTACGGAGCTATCATTTCTAAACCGTTTTTTTGGATTACATTCAAATTCACCACGAATGCTCTTTGACATATTGTCTGATTGGTCTTCATTTTGAAGGAAAATCCAATATCCAAATACGTCGAGCCCTGCCGAATATGAAATTGACCGAACTTTCAACCGCACCATAAACTGTTATAAGGAGACTGGTAGCATTAAAAAACGCTACGGTGGAGAACGGCGATGTACTGCAACTGGCCATGCAAACGTTGAAAAAGTGCGCAAGAGATTGGCTCGAAATCCCGGGCGTAATGCAACAAAAATGGCGCGGGAGCTGAATGTGAGCGATCGAAGTGTGCGCCGCATACTAAAAGAGATGTTGAATACCAAGCCGGACCTGGTAGGTAACCAACATCTTGTAGAACTAGTTTGCCAAGATTGTCAAAATGAAAGCATCGAGCTGATTACGTGTTTTTAGAGAGAACACAGGACAGGTAAGGGGAAGATGGAGGGTTTTTCCTTCCTCTCCTTCGACGCTGCAGATTTTGCAGCTATTCACTCTCAGAAGGGTACTTGAGAAGACCTGAGAGTATGCCAAACCTATCTGCAGTTGTTTTGTGGATTTGGTGGAAGCATATGATCGGGCCCCTCGAGATAAAGTCTTGAGTGCATTGCAGAAGTATGGTATTGACGGTTCTCTTCTGAGGGCCATTCAATCTCTGTAAACAAACTGTAAGAGCTGTGTTCGGGTGAACGGCGTCAAGTCAACACCTTTCGCTGTGAGTGTTAGACTTCGCTTTGCGTTTTTTCACCTCTCCTTTTCATTGTGTATATGGATTGGTAGTTACAGCGCAGCCGTGGCGAGGAACGGTTTGAATTGGGAGACTTTTCGGTAATGACTTGGTCATCCTAACGTCCACCCAGACCGAGCTTCAGCGCGCATTAGATAGGTTCGTCACCGTCTTTGTTAAAGCTGGGATGAAGGTAAACGTGAACAATTCAGAGGTAATGATGATGATGACGATGATGATGGTAATGATGATGAGTGAGAGGTAATGCCTGTTCAATGCACTCTGCATGTTAGTGGAGTCCCATTGAAACAGGTGGAGAAGTTTAAGTATCTCGAGGTGCTATTCGCGAGTGATGGAAGGAGAAAAATTGAGTTATCCCGTAGGATTGGTCAGGCTGGAGCAATTTTGAGACAGCTTGGTCGATCTGTTATCAAGAGGGACGATTTTAGAATCAGAGCTAAGCTATCGGTCTTCAATTCAGTGCTTGTTCCGACCCTTATCTATGGTCATGAGGTCTCGGTAATGACCGAAAGAATAAGAACAAGCTGCCGAAATGAGATTTCTTCGTTGTATTGCTGGGGTAACTCGTCGATATCGAGTTAGGAACACCAGAATACGGGAGATTCTTAATGTCGAGCAGCTACTTCTTCGAGCGGAAAGGTCAATATTTCGATTTGAGCACGTTCAACACATGTCCCCAATTCGGCTTCCAAGAGGTGCCATGAATTCCGTGCCATCAGGTAGGCGTCCCCTAGGTAGGCCTAGGATGAGATGGTTAGATCGAGTCCGAAATCTCACCTCTACCAAGATGGGGAACGCCGCTGATGATTTAGAGTCGATGGCGGAAGATCGGGAAATGTGGAAAGTCCACTTAAGCACCCTAACCCCGCGACCCTCATAGTGGATAAGAGGGTCATTGAAAATGATGATGATGATGATGATGATGACCAATTAAAGCAAGTTGTTGTTACCCTACTTTTACCAAAAATAACTTTGGAAGGAAAGCTTGCACTCGGCAACACTGATTCGACGATTACACATAAATCGTTATTTTATGAACATTTTTCTTGTGTTTGCAACTTTTATTATTTTCTCCGAATGTATTTTGTTTATTCGCGCCAAGTTCTGTTTATACAGGCAATTTTAATTTCAAGATATAAACACTCTTCTCCAGTCGATCGTGCTCTCTTATTTGATTTACATTTCCGTGAGATGCGATGGACCATATTTGATTCTATTTCGAATCGAAGTCAGGGGGAGATGTGTGAAATTCGATTCTTTCAGATAAGTTGCGATCACTTTGGGAATTCATTGGAAATTCATTATCTAATTTTAGATCCTCAATTTTCAGCAGGTACCTACATACCGTAAGTTAAGTGTGTCTGGAATACTCTGGAACTCTCTGATATCTTGCGGTGGTAGAGTGCAAATTAATCATCGCTGATGCAATCACTCTATAAAGTTTGAAATTTGCACATTCATTTGCTGACTAAGACAGTAAAACTCTGTCGAGTGGTCTCAACTAAGTGAAGAAGGGAGTAGGCAAACTAATTAAACGCCATCGTAACTAAACACTACAGACTTACAGAAGGGTTGATGTCATAATCCGCGACAACTACTGTGGGACAGTCTAGAATAGATAATGAAGCGAAACAGATGAAGAATGTCAATACGGGAGCTAGGGTGCACGGAAATGCCTGCATCGGAAAAATTAAACCAACATCCTTTCAGTAGCAATAAGTCCTATACGATAGCGCCAAAACTGGTCTTGCACTGTCTAAATCTCCTCAAAACGTCCACAGAGAAGGTAACTGTACCCTAGCCCTGGACACGATGGTAATGAACGGGCAGACTGTCTGACAAGAAGATACGCTTGGCACCAACTTGTAGGTCCTGAGCCCTATTTCGGGGTGCCATCCACTAGTTTCCACTCCAAAATAACACAACAGGAAGCCGACTGGCTCGCTGATAATTAGGCAAACCTAAATGTCCTGAAGCAAGCGAATAACTTCATCAACCCCAAACAAAATAGGGCAAATAAACTACTTGAACTCAGCAAATCGGCAAGAAATTATCTACATACACACATAAGATGAAATCATCCCATGCAAATACATGTATCCCGACTAGGAGGAGGGCAAAAAGAAACGGAAGAGCATATTCTCCGCGAGTGCCCAGGGAATGCAAATAAGAAAACTCTCTCTAGCGCGGGAGTAGATGTGCCCAATGGAAACTCAGAACATCAAACCTAAATTTTTATTGAGGTTTATTTAGAGCCTTAATTTGGCTTCTAGTTAAACTGGCAAAATAGATCTTACAGGTCGCAGTACCACAACATCGTAATCGTAACTTGGAATACAAAGCTGAAGGTAGTTAGCTAATGATCGTCCTAGCTGAAGACGCTTGTTGGTTGAGTCCTAGGGCCACCCCGGACTGTATCGCCATTATAAATGATTAAAGACAGAGCAGTTAAAAAATGAATTTGTTTCGTGTGTTGCTGTTTCGTACTACGTACTTGCCAGTCAGTTCATATCGTAACGTTCTGGCATATCGTAGTGTTCTGACTGCTCCTTTGTTTTGTCTAGCCTAGCAGCCATTAAGTATATGGCGCAACATGCCTATTAGACACAGCACAGCAAAGTCATCACCTGATTCGTTGATTAGTCAGCTTTAATTTAATGTTTCTGTTAATGATACCAATAGAAACATCCGTTTTCCGTTTGTGCATGTCGTCTGTAAATACTAATTCTTATGCAATGCTAAAGCGGCTAAGAGCAATTACAAAACAGTAATTATAGTCCATAGCCCATCAACCCCTAGAGTAAATTTCCTATTCTTCAGCCAGATTTAGACTAACCTTTGCCCTTATGGATGCCGTGCAAATTTATTCATATTTCAATCGTCCACCTTGTCTATCACGCACGCTTTGAGCTTTCACTTCAAATTATGTGTGTAGGTAATAGGCTCCAATAATTGTTTTACTCACGTTGAAAGGCATGTGATACCCCAGTAATGCTTCATTACACAAATCGAGAACCTCGCTCTCAGATTACAATCGCCAAAACTATAGGTATTAACAGAACGCAGAGTATCCTACCAATATGAAGCCTGCAGGCAATTACTTAGAGCAATTTTGTCATTCGCTTTATCGCAGATTCAAAACTGCATATCGGTTGACCGCTACCAGCTATAACCGAACACCTCCACGGACGCCATTAACACGAAATAACTCATGACAATATTGTGGCACGCATTCAAGTTGAATTTAATTTGTTTATATGCTTTCAAGTGCCACGTCACATTTACGCGGCCAGCAATCAGAGTAATTTGACCGAAATAGAAGGACACCCTCCTCAATCGCTTTTTCGGGGACAATTACTTTCTTATTGACACTCGTATGCACCATTAGTCCGAAACGAGTGGAGTTAATGGCTTCAAATTAATAACGCAAGATTACAAGCTCGAATCGATTTTATTCGAATAAACAGTTGGGCACAACTTTCACCCTCGGACGGGACGAGAAATACACATAAATTCCATTTAAAATCACATTAGCGTCGCACGCTCTACTTGTCCTGGAAGGGATCCTTTCTGATGTATCGGTCCAAGAGCTCGTTACCCTTTGGATCCACTTCGGACAGCTGTGAGAATCCTTCTTCGTCCACGAAGCAAATCTCATGCCCATCAGGATCAGCAAGAATGATGACACGAACAGTGGCCTTGTCGGGTGTGTCCAAAGTGATCAGTGGTGTGAGGATAGTTCCCGATGCGGCTTTTATTACTTCATCGATTCGTGGCTGAACATCAAGGGGAACCGCAAAAGCAATACGGCCGTAGGCCTTTGCCCGATCCAGTGGGTCACTGATCTCACGAATTCGCAAAGAGGCTTGTTTATCACCGTAGGATAGGAGAATGGATTTCTCATTTTCGCTAAGAAGTTGCATGGAGAGCAGATTAGTCCAGTATTCCTTGGAGTTGGCAAGATTGGTAGAGTTCAGAGTAACTTCAACGACGGGGTCAGCTTCACTGGGCTGTGGTTCGTCGAGGACGAAAAATTTGTAACCATCCGGTGAAGTGAGAATGTGAAGATTGTCTTCCTTCGCTATCGGGTAGTTGTTGGCACGAGCGCGTTCGATGGCTTCCTTTGATTTGATTGTAATTCCACCAAAATCGTTTCCTGAAAAGAAGTGTAATAGAGTCTTAGCTTAAATTAGAAATAGGATGGTCACACTTATTTTTTTTTTTAGCTCTAGAATGAGTGGGAAAGCGCTTGACAATAGATTATATCTCTGAATTCGGAGGGCACCATGCACTGATAACTGGTTTCAAAGATCAACATCCACAATAGTGGAGTTTAAGTGAAGTCTCGGCAGAGAATTGAAAAGAGCACTTGACTTTAGTGTAGCGGGACCGTAGCTATTCGACTCGTTGAAATCTTCAGGGTAGACAGGACTTACAAGACATATCAGCTGAACGACGCTGCTGATTACCTGGAAGTATTTTATGCAGATGGTATCTGAGTGGACAGTGTCTCATTAAATAGCCCGTTAAAGTTCTTAACTCGTCTTTGGTTAGATAAAGTAAAGTCTTGGCCTTGTATAGGTTGGGGTTGCTGAACCTTTTCGCTTGTCTAAGGCCCGAAAATTGGTCAAGTAAACGCCGTGTTTGTTGATCTCCCATTGTGTTATCTTGGAGTAGGCACTGTTGGGTGATACCCAAAATAGGATTCGGGAGCAACGAGTGGGCGGCAAGCGCCTCTTCTCGCCAGACAGTCAGCCCGTTCGTTACCCTCGAAGCCTTCACGTCCTGGGATTCAGGCTACGGTAACCTTATTTACCGACACAAGATTTTCGAAGAGGTTGAAACAGTCCTAGACAAGCTTTGACTCTACCTTATAAGATTTAAAGTCAAGAGGTAAGTAAACAGCTAAGATTTTGTGATCGTTGGAGAGTCCTATAGTAGTCGGAATAAAGAAGAGACTGTCTGCCTGAGACATCAGACCTTCGTTTCAAAATCGTGTTCACGACTATTATTATTATTATTAGTGGGGAGCGGTTTGTCCACTCGTATGAGGCTTATTGTGCTGTCCCATCTGTTTAGAGCAGTTTGTCTACTTCAGAGGAAGCTAATCAGCCTCTCTGGGTGGAGCGTGGCAAACGCCGTTGGTGAAACGAGTTCACTGCCGATTGTCCGCTTTCTCGCGTGGATAAGGACGGGACATGCTGTGACGATGTGAAGAGAGCTTTCATCGCTCTCCAAGCACAGTCCGCAAATAGGCTGACAGACCAAGCTTGTAAAGATGCCGTTTTAGTCGGCAGTGGCCACTTAGAATGCCGGTTAGGATTATCAGATGGTTCTTGCTCAGATTTAAAAGAAACGTGGATTTTTTTTGCGATACATTGGAAAAGAAGTATTTGGTAAATTTCTGTCATACACTTTCCATCCAAACTGTGTTGGATTTGAGCACGGTTTGCTCCCTCATGAAGTTTTTAAAAATGGCTTTGTTTCCTCCACAGGCTGGTTCAGGGCCAGTGAGGGGGGTGGTTGCGCCTATCTTGGGCAGTGAATCCGCTATTTCATTGCCGGTGTGGCCTTTGTGAGCAGGGATCCAGTGTAGTATGACCAAGTAGTTTTTACCAGTTCTAGAAGCAATTTGACTGTCTCTGGGTAGTTTCGATTTTATTGTGGCTGAATTCAGTGCTTTCAGGGCAGCTCGACTATCAGAGAAGATAATAAAGGTTTTGCCACGGAAATTAGAGAGCAAGTTTAAACTTGTGTACTGATTTATGGCAAATATTTCTGCCTGGAATATCGATGAGTATGTGCATGGACTGACCGATAGGTTAGTGCTAGACGACTCTCCAAAAATTACAGCCCCAGATCCACTGTTTATTTTAGAGCCGTCCGTATACCATACTTGGTCATGCTCTGAGGGAGGGGGTTTGAATTTTTTCCAATCGTAACTAGGGGGGATGACTACTGAGTAGTCTCGTTTGAAGCAATACGTTGGGAGAATGTCCAACGGCATGCTGAAGGTGACCGTCAGTGGGATGTTCGGAGCTGATGTTGTTTAGGTGGAAGAGCCTGTGCGGTCTGAGTTTTGCCTGGGTTTGGACATAGACTCGAACTGACGGTAGACCGACAATGGCGTTAAGCGAGGCGGTGGGGGTGGAGCGCAGGCAACTGGTCATGCAGACTTCAGCTAGACGCTGAAAACTGTTCACGACTACATTACTAGCAGCTTTAGTATAACGCTCGACGTTAAACGTACCCCATGGGATCTTCCTGCATCGACAGTTATAACCAAGATAATGTCAAGCACACTTTCTATTCTCCTTAAATGCTCAGTGAATCGTTAAATGAATTTTCGTTCAAAGTGACGAGTGACAAAGGTTTACTCTGTCACTACTACCATTTCTTGTGATGAACACAAATCTTCTCCAAGCAGCTCTAACACGTAGGAGTTCTGAGATATAATCCACGCTGAAATCGTTTCCCACACACATAGGCTATATGCCGACGATATGTGTTTGCTTTCGCATAGATTGATGAACTTACACCCAATGTGTAACAATCGAATGGCCTCAGCTTTACAGCATGTTACAGTTCGTCAGACTCCGCATCCCAGCATTCGCGATAGCTTGGCTCTTGTTGTTGAGGTATGGTTTTCCTGGTTTCGGGCCTGAACGCTGTGATTCAAAGATTCTTTTAGCTAAATGTGTCCGAATAAATGTGGTCGACATCTTGGAACAACCCATGGAGTTCGCCTTTCCATTTAAAGATAGAACCAAGTATTTGACGGAGTATGAGCTGCTTGGGTTCGACCTCCAAGTTTGTAAAGGGAACGGGCAAAAGCAAATCGACTCGTAATATGTAAAATTTGATTTACTCCTCAGATAGGTATGTCAAATTGGAAAGAGTTAGACAAGTATTCGACAGAGTGAATACTGAAGTTCTTACATCAACGCCCTCCCATATTTTCTTTAAGCACCCCCACAAAAGTATTTTTACACCCACTTCACTCACCCATTTCATAGCTCTTCACTCCGTAATTGTACGTGAGTTCAATGACAAAATGTGATGCCTCGGGGCCATAGCCCACCATAGTCTTGCTCCAACGATTATCGTAAGGCCTGCAATAAAGGAATTCTCGAAATTATTCGAATTTTCTCTGGAAAATTACCACATCCACTTACCCATTGCACTGTGCATCGCATCCCTGAGTAAATTCTTCGTGACGCAGCACCTACAATTAGAAGTAATACAACCATTATCACATTATTATGAATCATGACGAGGTAATTGGATTTCCACTAAATGTTTTTTAAAAAAAAACACCTTTCACTGACCTTCATTCCAAGAATGCTTCGATAGAAAAATGCATTTTTCGCTCTATCGCCGACTTTGAAGACGTAATGCAAAGCACGTCCTGGGATGGTGGACATTTCGTCAATACACTTGTGAAATTGGGAAAATTAATTAAAATTCTATGTTCTCCTTATCGGAATGTAAATGTTTAATTAAATGATTGGACGTAGATTACACAAAAACACAACCAACATCAACAAGTGGATTTTATAGACTGCAATTTGACAGTTCAACTTGAAAGACAAATAGACAAATCATCTTCGAAATTTTATTTCACCGGGTGAATTCGGTTCGTAGTGTATTTTCGAAGTTGTATATGATTGGGGAGACAGCTGGGACTAGAACCATAGTTACGCGGCGAAATACTTTGTTGATTTCTTGACGCCATCTCGTCTCAGGTCAAATTGAAGAGATTTTTCTGACCACAACCAACATGTGGTAGAACAAAAAATATTGAGTCCGAAAAGGATAGACTTTGATTAGATTGATGCAACCAATGGTTAAGCGCTTTTATTTTAATTAAATTTGATAAGAATTTGTGCAGTTTTGTTCTGATTTATTTTCTCTTTGAATATTTCTTCAAAATTTTATCTCAACAGGTAAGTTTGATTCGTAGTGTACTTTCGACGATGAAGGTGGTGGCATATGGTTGTGAAACCAGTTGGGACTAGAACCATGTACGGCGAAATAGTTTAGTCATTCAACGAATTTTTCTAAACAAAACGATTTTTATTTTTTTTGAAATTTGAGTTCAAGTTGATGACACACGTTTGAGTTTTATACAGGATTCAACGAACATGCAGATTTTTAGTCGCAAGGCATGCAGAGAGACACATCATGCTGGTTACAAGCCGGTGTATCCACCATCCTTTCCTCGGCCACAGGGATATCAATTAATGAGAGGGCAGACGAACTTGCCAGAAGGGGTGCAGAGTTAGTACATGCATATAACCTTCCGGTTGCCAAAAACACACATTAGCACAATTTAAGGAGAAATAGATGAGCAAACCATGATTACGCTATGGTGTCACATGGACACATGTCCAATAGCCTGATCAGTATGGCCAGCCTTCGATAAGAAGAATTCCAAAGATTTCGTACAACATAGTCGAAGAGAAATACGAATCGTCTCCGGTGTCCTTACAGGAATAGTAGTTCATGCAGAGCGTCTTCCATTACTACTGCAGAAACTCCAGGGACGAAGAGGAAATAGAATCCATCGAGCACCTGCTATGCGAAGAGTTTACCCTAATGCTTTGCTGGAAAGTAGTCAGGCGTAATTTATGCAAGAAGATTGACAGTACAAAAGAATCTTCCAGGGTTCGCATAGTTCCTTGTAAAACTCCCTCAATGTCGACCGTCCTAATGCCCCTGAATGGTGCTCGAGCAGACTTAGATGAAGAAAAGTACACTTTTCCGGTTGCATGCCAGCTACTGACAATTTACCTGCTTTGTACCGCACTGCCCGACCACAGCTTCCAAATGATCTGATCACTGACAACGAGCTAAAATAGGCAAAGCACTAGGGCCTGCCGGTATTTTTCCTGCACAACTTGAAACAATTTTCCAAGAAGTTAAGCACATCCCGACTGGTATCCCGAGAGGTAAGGTCGCTTATACCTTATACCATACACAACCTAATCTCAGGCCGATGAACTTGGTCACCTTCCATTTCTACAAGCCAGTGCTCCGTGGTGGTTTTTCTTGCCTTTCCACAGCTTGTAAAGACAGCACACATTATTCTTGCCCTCTGAAGTATTTAAAACAGACCCCTGTAGAACTCCACCGCTGATCTTATACACTTTATGCCCATGCCTTTAGTGCCCTTAGTTACAAGGTCATACAAGGTAAGTCACTATCCTGACGATAAAGGCTCTGGCACTCTCATTTTCCATAGTAACTTCACAATAGTGTTCCCCTTTTCGGAAAAGAATGCCCTGTATGCACCTGGGATTCAACCAATAAGCGTCTCCGGTCAACTCCATCAATAGCTTAGCTAGCCCCTTAAATTTCCCACGCCATGTTGATTGAGGAGCCTTTCTACTTGCGTGTCACCTGAGTTACGATTTTCCTTTACTACGACTTCTACGATGGTTAAACAAGTTTTTTTGTGGCACATGCGTCGATGGCCTTGAACTGTTTGACCTGAATAGTCTACCACCGAGGCTATCTCTCCATCCATTCGCTCTTACCCCTCCACGATTAATTTACACCCTGTCAACCATAAATCGATTTGTTTCACGGTTGCCATCGGCACAAAAGATTCAAGCCTCGTGTCTCGAAAACATTCTAATCCATCTTCTTACACAATTTTCGATTAGTCTAGCTTCGGTAGCGGCATCACATCTAACGATACCATTCCCTGCTCGACCAGAAATAGGTGTGAAAAATAATTCGAAACCAATCCAGACCCAGCCTCGGTACGGCAAACAAAGTCCTCCAACTACTACCGCGTGTCTTACTCACCGTCATGATCCATAAATCTTCACAAAAAATAAAACTCAAATCCGCAGTGAATCCGATTTGTCATACTTTATAGGTTTTCACGAACCGAGTATTCAAAGAACCCAGCCAACAGAAAAATCTCTCGACATTGTTGTGTCAGAACCTTGGAGTCGGACCTGTTAAGCAAGCAGGCACACGTGAGTCGTCGGCAAACAATCCCCAAACCGCAGAAGAAAAGCACAAACACCGGCATCGAAAATATTGAACAATAATCGACTCGGATTCAGGACAGACCTCCTCTGTGCCCCCAATAGATACCCCATTCCAACAGAGATACAACTTCAGCTACAGTCGGTTGACAGACCGCAAATTCAGCTTCGGATTACTCATCCTCTCCGATCGAAACGATCGACAGCTAAAGCAAAGGAAAAAAAGAAGAAAAACCAACGATCAACGGTTGCGCAAAAAAAAATTATCTTTCGAGGGGATTTCTCCTTTGTCTCGGGGTTTTAGTTTTTAATTCTTCTTTGGCAATTGGCCAAATGGACGACGATCAGCCCGACAAGATCCATCGTTAAGGGCACGCAATACACCACATCATAGCACCACATAATGTGCGAATCATTGCAATGGCGGCGGCGATCGCGCGGCAGCGATCGCGCGGCAGCTCTTTATCTATTGGTTGTCAATTAAATGTTGGCGCGCCGGCCAACAAAGCCAGAGCAGCAGAGGAGCATTAAAAGATCGTTCTGGTGGCGGAACTAATTCCCACTGATTATTTGGTTGATCGTGTAACTCTTCTTGCGTACTTGTTTGCATGCGTTTTACGGTTGATACGATGGATAGTATCTGTATCTAGTGGTTTGTTTCCAGTACGGTTGCAGGTACAAATCGCTTAGCGCGGTTATTCCTCTTAATGGTTCAGTAGGTTTTTCTGTTAAAACAGCCGAAGAAATTAGCATGTTTAACGCTTCTTGAATGCAGTGCAGACCTAGATCGTCTCAAGTGTAGTGCTCTCTTAAGTACATTCAACTCAAAACCATTTGGTGTCTAAGAATGAGTGGAAGAGAGTGTGAGTTCCACTCAAAGGGAACTTCATTCTACGGAAGTGCCAGATTGAAATTTTTGAAATCAGTTCAAAGCTAAGTTTTGCAAGTCCTGACAAATAACCAGTTTCATTCGCCCTTAGAGGATCATGTAGCCTGAATTGAGGCCAGTTTCAGTGGGCGTCATGTCAGTTGAATTTTCATTCCTTTAGTAAGTATCTTCTAGTCTCTGGGCCACGTTAATGGTTCGCTGAGTTTAGAATGCAGGAGTTGGAGACCTTTTAAGCGCACAATTGATGCTAGCCTATGCCACTCGTTGGGCTTCGTCAATCATTTTCAGGTTGGGTTTTCAAAAGGTGGACACCAAACTGATATGGCATAGATGAGGTTACGTCTAACGACCGCACTAAAAAGTCAGTGGATGATTTTTGGACGATCGGCAGTATTTTCTGTCCGCAAAAGTCTTCTTTCTAAGATAAGTCCTAGCTACTTAGTACTGTCTGAAAAATTGAAGAACTAGCTTGGGGGGAAGAGCATGTAATTTTCAAGTTAGTAAAGAAGACCAGCTGCGTTTTAGGTCACAGGAATATCAGGGTCTAGAACACTTTTGCTCTTACTGTTCAGCCACTGCAACATCAAAACGTTGGTTAATCTGTACGGATTTCAGCCTTACGCACCGAGGCAGCGAAGAGATCGGTGAAATCCTGGAGTTCACTGAAACCACGCAAAGATTTTCCCTGATCTTAAGACCTAAAGTAAGGCCTGAAATTGTCATCCGTTTGAATGGCATACTATGATTTAGAAAGACGATTGTGGTCTACAGTCTCCTTCAAATGAAAGTCGTACAAGTCCTACAAAATCCAGGTTCTTACTTACTAACTTAAGGTGGCGCTACAGTCCGGGCTAGACCTGCGCCTCAACAAGCGTCTCCTGCCAATTTGATTTTTAGCCAGCTGCCTTCAGTTTCGCACGCCAAGTTGGTTAAGGTCCCCTTCCACTTGCGTGCGCCACCTGAGACGCGGTCTTCCTTTACTGCGCCGTCCCTTAAATGTTGATTCGAAGATTTTCCGGGCCGGACCATTGGTGTCCTTTCACTCTACATCACCCTATCACCTCAGTCGTTGGAGCTTCACCCATCTGGTTAAGACGATGTCGCTGTACTGTCCGCACAGTTCATTATTGTATAGAGTTTTCCAATAGGGACGGGTAGAAGTTAAAATTGAATAAAGCAAGTTGTGTGTAAGATATCATATTTTATTTTAAAGGCCTATCAATAGCCGCCGCGGCTTCGCTGGGTGGCGTGCATCCGAGAGGTCCAATTTTTGATGAATTTGGGCGATGGCACGGGCTATGTTGACTTAAAGGGCATTGGCCGTTTGCGGATTATTGGCATAGATATGCGACTTAAGGAAATCCCACAAGAAAAAGTTTAACGGAGTCAAATCGCACGATCTCGGTGGCCAGTTCACGTCGCGTCTGCGTGAGATAACCATGTCCTTAAATCGCTCGTGCAGAATATTCATTGTGGCATCAGCTGTGGGGCACGTAGCGCCGTCCTGTTGGAACCACAAGTCGTCCACATGCATATCATCCAATTGGACCAAAACTAATTGGTTATCATCGATCAACGGAGAGATGATGATGGCAATGCCATCGTCGTTTTCGAAGAAGTACGGACCGAAGATGCCGCTGGCCCACAATCCACACCAAACAGTGACTTTTTGCGGATGCATTGCTACTTGGTTGACCTCGTGTGGAGATTTGCATTGTCCCAAATCTGGCAATTTTCCTTGTTGACGTACCCGTTCATGCAAAAATGGGCCGGTCACCGAAAATATTTTTTTTGCTGAAATTAGGGTTCGCTTCCAACTGCTCCAGAACTCAGTCAGCAAACACACGTTCGACGCTATAACATAACTTGTCATGGGGGTAACTAAGAACAGATAAAACAACATGGCTGCCATGAGCTGTCAAAGTCTACCCGTTCCTATTGGAAAAGCCTTTATATTCCTTTAATATCTAGGAATGAGAGTTAGTTCCCTGAATGTCCGTGCTTATCTAAAAAATAAGGCCAGACACCAAAATCTGCAAAAACTGCGAAAAGGAGGGTTAAAATCTAAGTACAACAGTTCTTCTGTCACTCTTAAGCCACTGCAACATCAAAGAGTTCTTTAATCTAACTGGATCCCAGCCTTGCGCACCTAGACAGCAAAGATGTCGGCGAAATCGTCGAGTTTACTGAACCCACAAAAGGATTTTCACTAATCCACATACGGCTCGAATGAGACCTAAGTAACTTGTGAAATCTTCCTCCCTTTGAAAGGCATACTATGATTTAGAACGACGATTGTAGTCTATAGTAAGTCGTACAAGTCCTACAGAAGCCAGGGGGCAAATCGCGTCTTCCATGATCTCATAACTTGTCAGGTAAAAACGAGACGATTTGGCCCAAGTATTCTCGTTTTTACGTGGCGAGTTATACGATCACGGAAGAGACGATTTGACCGCAGATTCACGAGAGGTAAAATTCGTTATAACGAACTTTAAAGACAAAACTACCAATGCATCTGGCAATACTACCACGACAAATAGAGCGAATCGACGACCGCCGAGTGAGTGATCTCTTATCTCCCCCACTGAGTAGGAATTGAATTTCTTGTCCAAAAAGAAACAAAAAAAAACATTTTTCGATAGCAAAAAACTAAAAACATATGTAGTTGTCTACCGTGAAGTTTCAGCACATTGACACGACACATGACATCATTCGCTTGTACCAGTCGTCTACAGCCTCATTCCCCAGACATATGTTCCTCTCGTTCCTGTGTTTTCCCTACAAGATCGTCCCGTAAATTTCCCTCCACCAAACAGGTAAATGCTCTACGAATTGCACACACAGCACAGCAACACAAACTCCACGCAACAGCTGTTTTGATTCATTATTCATGCAATAGATACGCAATCGCACCTCACTCAAGCCAACTCACTCAATGCATTCTCTTTGAGATACATTTTGTTGGTACATTCAACGCCAAGTGTCTGCTTTCTCAGTTTGAGTTCGGCTCTTTCACGCGGCACAATTCGTTCGTTCAGATAGTTCGCGCTGACCATAGCTTTCCGAGTGTCAAAACCTTTTTTCTTTTGTTTATTTTTTTGTTTCGAAAAAAATATCAGAAACCTATCCAAGGTGTGTTGGCCTCGATTATATCAGTACACGCATCCGTAAGCGTAGAGAAAAATTGCAATGCCAATCGAAATGTATCTAGTAGCTGCAAGAGAAAGAGTGTAGTTTGTCGCCAAAAGAAAAATAAAAAGAAAAGAATTACGCGACACGACACGTACACCTTTCACTTTACCTGTTCTAGTGTTAAGCTACATTTTTGTTTGTTTTTAGATATTTTTTTTTCGCGTTTGCCTTTGGTTTATCTTTTGGATACACACCATCGAGTGGAGAGAAAAGTTTTTTGTTTTATTGTCAAAATTTTTGCATGAAATAGTGTGTAAATCAGTGTTTCAAAGTGAGAATAGTGTGTGAAGGAAAGAAAAAAATATCTCATTGGATACTTGTTGTATCTAAGCCATGGATTACCATCGGAATTTCGAATAATCATCTCAGAAATTGTTGTAAGTAAACATGGTGCACGTGTGCAATTTAATTTGTAGGTACGCCTCCCTCCCTGTTCCAAGAAATGCAATTTCCAATCGAAGAAGAAAAAAAAACCTTTTCACCCGATGTGTACGTAGTTACAGGGTGCAAGTGCGAGTACTTGGCACGATCCGACAGAGGAGATACAATTTGAATTTTTTCTTTCCTGAGATGATCACAGACTGTGCGTACCCACGGCTGTTTTGGTGTACCTGTGCGCATTCAATTGGCAAAACAACAACACAAACTTGAAAGGCAGCTGCTGATGCCGGTTGGACTCTTACTCGAAAAAAAAAAAAACGTTTTCCCTACCTGAAGAGATATCTGCAGGACTGTAGGGTGTTTGAAGGGCGAGAATGGAGTTTTAATTTTTTTCCGCGAAGGCTAAGAAATTCCGCTTTTGTTTACGTCCTGCCGGGGGAATTACAGGGCACGCACATGCACGGTAATGGCAGAGGCAGGACGATAAACTGGTTCCGAAGACGATGGGAAAAATACTTTTTCTCACATAAAGGATACTTTGGTAGAGTTTGAGCTCTTTTCTTCTTTTTATCCATTTGTCCTTAATCTTTTGGATTTTCTTGCTGTGTTTTGCAACAGCACCAATAAGTGGAGGGATGGGTTGGTTAAGGAGTTTTGCAGTTCTCCTGTTGCTTTTGGTGGTCGGGGATGATGGGAATTATAGCCACGGGAGGGGAGTAAAAAATTGCAGGGCTCTAGGATGTTGTGGTTAAAGTGAAAATTGCAAAATAGTTAATGGAATGGAAAATTATTACCAAAGAGTAGCAAGAAAGTATGGTTCCCTTTTATTGGAAAATGATTGTCATAAAGTTGTGCTGCGACGTTAATTGGGTTCTTTGTGGTTTGTTACCACGGGTTCTTTGATGAGCTCTCTGGGAAAGGTTACGGAAAGGTGACTGTCCGCACCTGTATGCAGAAACATTTAGAACAGAAGAGACTCATTGTGATACCACAGGACCAATCTCTAATCTAGAGCTACACCGGGGACTTACTTACATAGGTGGCGCTACAGTAAGGGGTGAACCTGGGCCTCAACCAAGAAGCCTTACCAGTTGGCCAGGTCCTTAGCTAACTACCTTCAGTTGCGCACGCCATGTTGGTTGAGGTCCCTTTCTACTTGTGCGCGACAACTTAGGCCAGGTCTTCCTCTACTACGTTGTCCCTCCGGGTTAGATTCGAAGATTGTGCGTGCCGGCGCGTTAGTGTCCATTAGCTCTACATGTTCTAGCCTTCTTTAACTTCCAATGCGCAGTTTTTTGGCTAGGTCGATGTCGCTGTACAGCTCGTATAGTTCGTGATTAAATCTTCTCCTCCAAAGCCCATCAACGCATACGGGACCGAATATCTTTCGAAGAATTTTTCGCTCGAAGCAACCAAGGATATTTTCATCCGCTTTCGACAGTGTCCATGCTTCAGCGCCATAAAGCAGAACTGGGGTGATTAAGGTCTTATCTAGAATCTCTTTAGGGCCTTACTACTCAATTGGCTTCTTAGCCCGAAGAAACAGCGATTGGCAAGAGTTATTCATCGTTTGATTTGCGACGAAGTGTCATTATCGGAGGTAATAGCAGAGGCAAGGTAGACAAAGTCGCTTACTACCTCGAAGTTATACATATGTAGCTATCAACTGTGACGTTCTATCCAATTCGTCGGTGTTGAGTGTCACTTCTTGTTGACAGCAAATACTTAGTTTTGCCCTTGTTTACCGCTAAAACCCATTTTGATCGCTTCTGTCTCTATACTCGAAAAAGCACCGGTGACAGCTCTCTGCGTTCTGCCTATAATGCCAATATCGTCGGCGTACGCAGGCAGTTGGACATATTTATGAAAGATTGTGCCTCCGGTGTTGGTGTTGGATTGAGAGGAACTAAACAGAGCTTTTTGTGAAGCGTGGATACTTCTGACGTCAATGCTCGCAATCTCACCAAGGGCATCAAAGAATGACATCCCCAGATGGAGCAGCCTTTTTTGGACAGCGCTGGGCAAGTGCAGAGGAACTGAAGAGTAGTCTCCTCCACTTCTTCGTCGCTGCACTTTCTGCAGAGGTTGGAGAAGAGGGCTAGCCTCTTGATATGAAGGCCTATGGACATCTAGTAAGGATATGGTATTTTCTCCAATCACGCAGGCCACAGCTCAATGTATAGTGAATCCATGCTTCGCAGTTCTTAAGAAGGAATTGAGCTTTCCTCCATTTAACTGTGGCGCTAAGTTGTTGCTTCATTCCGGGGCCGAAATCAGGTGTCTCTCACTACTTAGGCTGAGTTGGTTGAGTTACACTTAACTTGCGCACGTCATAGAAAATGACGGCCTCTTCTGCGTTGTTTCTCAGTGTCGAATATTCAGATCTGAATATTATTCGGGCTGGAGTTTTAGAATTCATTCGCTCTACATGACCTAGCCATTTTAATCGTTCCCTTTGGTCTGGTGGATGTCGCTGCACTGCTCACATCGTTTTCATCAGATTTGAACCAAGTCTATGCTTCTATACCATACATCAGGACGAGGATATTGAAGACTTTTGGATCTCCCTGGTTAGGCCTTGTTATGGACATAATTCTCCCCTAAAGTAGCCGATTTGCCGAACGTTATTCTACATTTCATCTCTGCACTGCGGTCATAGGCAGAATTTAAAGCAGAACTTACAGACTACCTCAAAGTTATAAATGGACTTTACGGTCAAAGTTGGTGAAGCAATACCAAAGATCTCTCAACACGATTACAGACAGGTGCGACTTAACCCTGTGCTGGGTTTCAGGACACAGTGCATTCCAGGCAAGTGCAGAGCTTGATAGGCAGACATGCACTCAGACTGAGGAGCCCTTCCAATTATTTCTGTAGAAGCTGTAGAGGCGACGAGGAGGAGGAAGCTACAACGCACCTACTGTGCATGTATCCTCCCCTTGCGAGGCTAAGGAGAAAAACCCTCGGGGAATACTTCTACGATGATCTTAACGATCTAGCCGACCGCGGCATCCAGAAGATAAAAAACTTCATCTCTGGGACGAAATGGTCAACTCTTAGAGTTAACACGGTTTCGGTTGGCCATCTCGATGTAGTCTGTGTTACATACTCTGGTTGTTGGTGCTGATAAGCCGGCTCTTCATCGTGGTATTACAACGGGCCAATCTGGTTTAAGTGTGTCCCTGTTTGAGCGCGGGCAGGCATCTAACCTAACCATTGTCACTTTCTGACCGATATGCCGGGATAGTATTCGAAGACTCATTTTAGCAGCTTCTAATTTGACTACTTCCTTCGTTCTACTGATGATGAATTATCCCATCGAACCTTCAAAACTGACCGTGTTAGCTACTAATGAATTGTATTGAACTGAATTGAAATTGAAAATGATGTCAATGTCGTCGACTGCGTAGCCAAGTCATTGTACTGATTTGTGGAAAATAGATGTTGACCTAAGAGTGTTTTCTTCAATCCCAGATTGATCAAGCTCTAGCGATACTGAAGGCCTCAGTGGTATCTTTTGCGATCTTGACGAAGCATCGAGCGTTCACCGGAGTGAAAGCACAAAGGAGGCTGATGTTACAAAATTAAGTTTTGGTGTGTTTCGCCAATACCACTTTAGGTACGTGGCGTATTTCAGGACTTTTTTGTTTGACGTAGTTTAAACCTTTAATTGATTCTACATGGTCACTCTTTGCTCGTCCCCACAGAAGAGAACTCAGGTGACATGGTTTTTTAATCGGGTTTTCGTTGATGGTCTTGTCCACTTTCTGTGAGGATACATACATAGACACGATTAGTGGGCCAAATCAGCCCAACGCTTGCTGTTTATTCACCTGTCGGTTCATCAAGGACGCACTTCGTGAATTGACAATGCGTTTTCACCTTGTTATACGCCGTATTAAAGACGTTTATTTGCCATTGCCTCATTCTTCTAAAGCCTCATTCTTCAGACTTACATATGTTTCTCTCGTTCCTGTGTTTTCCCTAGAAGATCGTCCTGTAAGTTTCCCTCCATTAAACTACACTGCGAAGCGCACACACAGCAACACAAACTGCACGCAACAGCTGTTGTGGTTCACTAGAATAATCCTTGAAGACATTTTACTTTGTGTGGCAGATGTCGTCGTTCGCAACTTGGTTTTCTGTTCAATATTCCTTCCGAAACGTTGACAGATTACGAGTATGCTCCTCGAATAAGTGCACATGCAGTACGAGTACAAATGGGTTATCATCCTGGATAACAACAATCTCAGTCGCATCTATAATTATTCCCTAATCTACGTACAACTGGAAAAAGTACTACCTAAGCCGAAAACGGGCACAAAAATACCAGCTTTTTACCCAGCTACCCATCTAGCACACACACGTTCATGCTGATAAGATACAAAATCGATTACAGAAAAGACAAACTCAACACAGAACGACGAAAGGTGTTCGCTTCTAATCGAAAGTGTACCAACACAAATTCAAATTAAATCACATTGATCGATGGTTCAATCGGGGGATTTAAGAAAACGAATCGATTTCGGGCAACACGTCATCCAGCCACAATGACATGCATGTCCCTCTGGAGATTGCGCCTCATCCTAAGGCGTGTCTTGGGAGATTACGTATCGCTGTTCTGTCGTTGTCTCAACACCTGTCCGATGGACAAATGAATAAATTTTTTCGGCATTGGAAAATCCAATGCACACGAATTGTGTCATATTTTGCCGCATTGAAATGTCAGACGCCACATCTAAGTGACAGCTGGCCGCTACGCTTTGTCACACTCCCCGAATGACAGCGATAAAGACAACGGTAGTTAAGGATAAAAGTGAAATGTGGCACTTTTGTGTTTTGTTATGCGGCACCGGAAAAAAAGGATCTTCTCTGACAAGGGTTTCCACTTGGACGTCAATCCGAGCGGGTGTTCGCCTCGCTGTTTTATTTGGGATCCCAAATCTGGAATTGCCTTTGCGGCACGTTTTTAATTAAAATCTTCCCAGTGGATCCCAGGATACACAACAGACCGCACCGACCAAACGCCCACCACATCGCTGTTATCTGGGTTCGTCTCCCTGTCGCTTGTTGTTGTTCTTGTTGAAAAGTCTACTTAACAACTTTGTTATCGATGTGAAGTATCTAATTGTCCAGTTTTAGTTTTAGTATCTAATTAGATGGCGAGAGATGGATACATCTGTCAGATAGCAGCGTGTTATCGCTGGCGATGGGACGACCCTTATCTGGCGCACAACGAAGGGAGAGGTAATTAAAATGACTTTGATTCTGCCGTAATGCCACTGCTACAGTGCCACCTTTTGCCCGTAATTGGAATTGGTTGTTAAAATGGACGCGGACGAGAACGAGGGGGCCCAGCGGGTGGTTTTTTGATTTTTTTTTGTGATTCGATAACTTTGTTATCGTTACCGTTGTGCTGTAGTGTGTGTTTATTTTTTATTTTATGATGTTCGGCTGTTTGACGTGAGAAGTTCATTGAAAGTTTCCAGCGCGTCGGTTTTAACGGCGCGTTGCCTTGTTTTATCAGTGAGGGCTTAGGAGTCTTATGTGTGTTTTTTTGTTGCCATGATTTGTTTGATGGGCTGATTAGACCGAACCGTTTGCCGTGTGATGGGCACTTTTCTTGTTTTTTTTGACGACCACAACTCTTTCTCTGGCCTGTCCGTTGGGACGTCGTTGCTGGAAACGGAAGTGGCAATGCTGTTAATTGGGAAATCTCTTTTAATGGCTGTAGATTGTTTCGGGGTTTTTATTGAGGAGACAGATAAATTATGGGTGGAGGATCAAAGAACGATTTGTACCGTTGACTTCGAATAAAATTGATTGCCAAATGGAACGAGTGAAGAACGCGGATGGGTGTTTTCTTTAATGAGGGTTCTACATGTGACAGCTATTGTAAACATTTTTATTGCTTTTTGTTTGTTTTTTATGGGCGCAATGCATGTTTTATTGATGGTGATAGGGCTTCGACAAAAGGTTAACCCTGAAATTTGTGAAGGGGGGGAGGGAGGGGGTAGACACGCGTGCTGACAGTTTGAAGAATCTCTGATTTTTTTATGCATACATTACAAACATTCGTATGCACATTTATTTCTCATGGAAGAAACGAATCTTTAACAATGAGATGCCGTCAATTTTGCTCTTGAATGACTGGGAATAGAAAGTTTTTGAAAATATGGGAATGCAGTCTAAAGTTTACTCCTTTTTGTAACAAAACGAATTCTTGAAGAGAAATCTTCACACGACTTGGACGTGGCCATAAAATTGACAGCCACTATCGGGTTACCTAGTAGAGTTGAAGCATCTGCCTTGGTTTTGAAGAGACAACGATTGTAGATTGGATGTTGGAAAGGACCTTTGATTGAGCACACTGCTCGCCTTGCACTGCCCTTAACACGTAGCTTCAGACGAAGATGCGCGATCATTTTGAGTCTTTGCAGGTTGGTGTTACGTGTGTGAAAGTAGGGTTCTGCAGAAGACGCTGCACGTGTGTTAGGATTGAAAACATGAACAAGCGAGACACGAGTATTTCGTTTGAGCATTTGTGGTGAAAGTATCAGTAAAGGAGAGCCAATAATCCAACGTTGGGCTGGCGTTTAGCCTGCTACCTTCACATGAGATACGATCAAGTCAGCTCAAATATTTTGAAGGACGTTCTGACCAGACATGTGAATTATATTCTAGGTTCGGACGAAGATATGCTTTATATTTGGATTGTAGCCAAGTCTGTTGGAGTGAAGAAATGTACATATATATGAAGCTGAGGCAACGAGCACCGCTTTTTCAATAGCGGGCGCGACAGCTCGGATGAGCCAAGACCTAGCTTCTCGCAACCGTTCATGTTGTACGTGTTACAGTTTTCTCACGTCGAATCGAGAAGCTCTTTCATGACAAATCATACTTCCGGAGGCTTGTCATTCCCCAACGAGAGGTTGTGCCGCGAAAAATGTTCGGTGGACATTTCTGAGGCTTGAACCCACGTCGCCCGCACAGCAGTCCAACGCACTAACCACTGAGCCACGGCGGGCATTGCTTTTATCCGCGTCAGTTATTATTCGTTGATTCCAGCGAATGCCTGGATTAATATGGACTCCTGACATTGAAAGACCATTCGATTCCATAACATCGTATCACCTCCATTCATTTTTAGTTTGGCTGCGGTCGTATCTCATTTCAAAGACAGGAGGCAGCAGTGGGTTTTGGACGCCTTGAGAACGCCTCTGCTTTTCGGACCTCAATTGATGATTGACATATGTACATAGACTGTCTCTGTGACTCTACGGCATAGGATCCTTGTCGTTGTAAAATAAGAGACGTCGAGAGTACTATCATCTCCAAAGAATGGATTAGATTGTGAGTGACAGAGAGATGGTCATTGGAAAATATTAGAGAGAATGTCTAAATTTTCCGACCAAAGAACAACAAGTTTTACTGCTTTTAGGACAGAAATCTGGCATTTGGTGAGACTGCAGTCGTTTGAGGAGTCTTCTGTTTTCCTCGAAGTGTATTTGGTGGCATAACTTTAAAGCTCAATCTTTTTTCTTAATAACAATGACACAGGCCGGGCTTAGTTAGAGTGGTCCTCCAAGAAGAGGTTCACTTAGACCAGAAAAGTAGGTCCATTGTGATACCACTGAGTACTGGGGTTTGACGTTTGATTCCTGCTTACTCTTGAAACCATTTAGATTTCCTAACTGTTGAGAACAGCCGTGCTGGCGGAGTTCAGATCATTTAGATCGTTAAAGTATTGGCCTAAGGTGACTTTCTTGATATTGGCAAGGGCGAGACACGTGCTGAGGAAGTCTCTTCCTCCTCCTCGTCTCTGACGACATTTTTAAATGCTAAACCCAGGCGTTGAGCATGCCTGCCTTGAGTCCAGTGCTCCGTGAGGACGTTGATTAATTTTGAAAGTTGGCCT
Organism: Matsumyia berberina; assembly: GCA_917880715.2. Lineage (NCBI taxonomy): Eukaryota > Metazoa > Arthropoda > Insecta > Diptera > Syrphidae > Matsumyia > Matsumyia berberina. The sequence goes on along the minus strand of OU862871.1, from coordinate 128,716,064 downwards.
CTTTTAAGTCGTATAAAGGCTTTTGATCTTTTCAGATTTAGGACAGGCCAGAACAGCCTGGCATTGTTGTAATAGTCGAGGTATTGCCCATTTGCTTTCGACAGAGCGTTGGTGTAAGTCAGGTGTTTAACAAACAACATAAGCGCTTTGACACGGTCGAGCTTCCTGCCGTCCATATGAGAACCTAGTCTAGCTAATTCATCAGCCCCACAGTTCCTTGAATGTCGCAGTGACCGGAGATACAACAGAATGTGACATTATACTGGTTAGCGATCGGGTTCAGAGACACGCGGCAGTCCTTCACTGCCCTAGTTTTTATTGCGTTAGATACGAGTGACCTGATCGCAGCCTGGCTATCGATGTAGATCGCAATATCTATGCGTGATACAGGCTGGACTTAATTTCTTTAGAATCTGCAGAGACTGTAATCATATCGGGCGATAGTACATATTTGCGACTCAACTGAGAAAGCATAGACATCAGTTAAAAGCCCTAAAGAACGAATTAAGACCATCATTCTCATAGTTTTAAAGGGTTCTTCTAGGCCAGGGTATTTCATTCCAGTCAACAGAATGTTCTTAACTTGTAATTTAGTATATGTAACGATGAGGTAAAGTAAGCACTTGGTTGCGAACTTGGTTGTTAATTCCACCACCCAAGCAATTGTTGGTTAGGTCATCCAAATGATCCGTAGGGGCATAAACATTATGATTTAATCTTGTGGACCCGTCTGCTTGTATGCTTATACATGTCTGTGCTTGGCATAGACCACCGATGCTTGCCACGCTCCACCTAGAGAGGCTGATTAGCTTTCTGACATCCTCTGGAGCAGACAAACTGCTCTAAACATATGGCACAGCACAATAGGCCTCTATCGGAGTGCTAGAGTGGGCAAATCGCTCCCCACTAATAAAAAAAATAGCCCAACCATCAGGTCATTTGTACGCCACTTTTGTATAAAACAAACCACCGAAAGCGATCCCACTGCGTGCATATCCGACCACAAGGTCGTTTGGTAAAACATGCGTCCATCAGCGCATATTCCATCGTTACACACCTTGTTTGTCCAATTTAAAAGAAATTAATTCCGCACACGACCCATCGGCTCCATAATATCTGCCCAACAAATCCGTAATCAAATTCAAATTCTATTTGCAATTAACATCGTTCGGTCAACAAATTGGACAGCTGTCGGCTGTTGGGTATTTTTAAAATTAGCAAATCCATAGTCATCACTCTAATTGGGCCGTCATACGCACTCCTCGTCCCTCCGGCTAACATGGCGCCACAAACGCAACAAACATCCGAAAATCCGAAAAGCGAATGTGTATCTACGAGTTGTTCACTCCAAACAACTGCAACGAGCTGCGCTCATAATTATAATTAATTTCTCAGAAATAATCGCTCGACATTGTCTGTAATTACATCAGACAAACACACACCCATGCATCCACCCATATGCATGCAATCCTCCGCCAAATGAAATTAAAAAAAAACCGAAATACGTTTGAATTCTAAAAATAAACTTCAAAATCGCATCTCGCACTAGGGTTGCATGGAGAAGAAATGATTTTCACTTTCGTTTCGCTAGAATTGCACTCCGACGCTGACTTAGATGCAGCGTGAGATATTATTATCGAACCACGGGGTACGTGTCCCCCGTTGGAGAGTGTGACTAACGCCGAAGCATGACACTGCGTCTCAGTTTTATGAAAACAATCCGCAGTAACTACCTCTGCTTGTTTTTTTTTTATTTTTTTTTGTGACGATAATCAAACGAACTTTATGGGGATGCTCCATTTCGGTTTCATTGCTTTTGGTTGTTTGCTTACAGAAAAAAAGACAATGGATGTAGCGCAGCAGCCTTCAGAATGCACACAACTGGCGATAAGCGTGGGTTGGACGATTAATTAAAATTGTTAATTGAATAGAAATTCAATTTTTTATGTGTTAAGTTGGCGATGACCTTGCGGTGAACTGCGCTGGGCTGAAGAACATTTTTATACTTTCACCGACCAATTGCGACAGTCGATGATTCTTGCTCCAGTTTTCGACACAAACAACCGAGAGACAGACGAGATGATTTCAGATTATTTATGTTTGGGGATAATTGGGACAAATTTGTATTTGGAATTGGGATTGTGTAATGATGTTAATCTGTGCAAATAGTGCGTGGGTGGGTTTATTTTTGACGGGAACTGTCTGATGTCGGCATGCGTTAGATGAGGTTATCTGTTGGTCTAATGAGAAGGGATTTGTTGGCAGAGTGATACATAGATTAAGAGCTTAATAGAGGGGTGTTACGTTAAGACGTGTCAATTTAAATTTTGACAATTTTGAGCTGTGATGTTTGGATAGTTTGTCAAAGATAAACGGTCGCGGGAAACGGATCGGCATTTCCACAACAATTTTTAGAAATAACGAAAATTGAATAGGTGCCTAATGAGAAGTTGGGAAAAATGGACGAAATTAACTTCAATTTGTTTCGAATATCATAAACAATACGCTCAGACAGTTAAGAATTCATTCACACTCTCGGACAGCAATCGTAAAACAGAACACTCAGTCTTATAAAAAGAGCCAAGTGTCCTGCTGACGAAATTCTTTATTTGTAGCGCCAGATCTACATATATTGCTCTTGTTGTTGAAAATATCGGAGAGAACCCAATTTGGTCCGTTTTAAAATTTTCGTCAAAATTGGGCATATCAGATGGCCATCTTTATGGAAATCGATTGAAATCAAATCCTGTTTAAGCAATCTGATCGCAGTTTAAAGATTTGCCTTCAAGAGATTCACCCGATTCGGCAACAAGCAATTTGAAATTCACTTTAAATCCTCTGATACTCAATCTCTGATACTCAACCTCTTCACCAGAAGTGTTGTGGTGAAAGGGGTTCCAAGACCCAAAAAGTTCTAACAAGGAACGCAAAACGGCTGCGGACATGGGCCGTTTTTAGCTTGTTATAGGCAACAAGGCCTTTCGCCCAAAACTCCAATTTAGTTACTTTCGTGCATATACATACATATGCGTATGTATGTTCGTCGTGAACCCATGCCTCAACCAACAAACCTCCCCAGTTAGTCAGGTTTCTGTTCCCCGAACAAAGTAACGTAGGAGGGAACGAGAGAGCCGAGGGGCTAGCCGGATGTGGTTGAGTCATTGAGAATTCCTTCGCAGAGTCCCCAAATGGGACTCATTAAGGATAGAGTACATCAATCTATGTATAACAAAAATCGGACACTCAACTTGATCAACTTAACACGTACCGAGGCAGCAAGAATTGTAGCAATCATCTGCAGGTATTCTCATTACTACCCCCTGCCGAAACTGGAACAGGAAAAAAGGAAAGGAAACTGTGTTTTACTTTCTCTGTGATTGTCCGAGACTAGCTAGAGCCGGGCGTTCCTTGGCAAAGCCTTCTTTGAAGACTTATCAGAGATTACCGATATAAAATAATGGAACATCATCAACTTTCTTGACTCCACAGGATCGATCTGATCACATAGGTTGTGGTATCAAAAAGGCACATCAACGCTAATTGTGGCCTAACAGACACCTCTGCTTATTTTTAATCGGAACATACTGCAGTTGCGCACTCCAAGTTGGTTGTAATTTCCTTCTATTTCTGACCGCCACCTTCCGCTTCGAAAACTTTTCGCCCGGAGACTTGTCCATTTGCTCTACAAAAACAGTGACAGCATTTATATCTGCTCAGATAGTCAAGCTGCTTTAATGACACTTGGAAGCTCAGGTCAACCTGGTTTAGATACCAGGTCACTGCAACATTCCTGGGAACAAAGCTGCGGATGTAATGGCTAGGAAGAGGGTATCGAACGGAGGGTGGCCCTGAAGGTTATTAAAACCACTTTTAGCGGCTCGTTTGCTAAACGCCACGAGACTTTCTGAAAAGACTTGCAAACCTACCCCTACTGCCGTCTAATAAGGAGACCGCTTAATCTTGACAGGAGGCAACTTAGACTGATGCTCGGCCTATACCATGCACATAGACTGGGACTGGTGAAGTCAAGTACTTCTCCGGGATGTGATGAGGAGGAGAGCCTCGAACACGTTCTCTGCGATTGCCCCGCCACAAGGGCGTAAAGATACAAAAGCTTGGGAAGACATGTTTTGATCGGGCTAAGCTCTCTTAGGCAATTTAGTTTTGAGAAAATCTTGGAGTTCGCTCTACATACAGGACGTTTGTGGGATCTGTAAACCCCATCCGACTCTTTATCTGCTAACCTATTGCTTGACTATGACTGTACCAATATGGTCTGATTGATTTTTCTCTAGATTGAAACCATCAGACTGTCTGTTTTGAAGAAAAAGTCTTTCCATATATTCACTTCCAACTGCTTTTCCACTATGGTTTTCGCATTGTTAAGAAAACCTTCGACTGCCTTTATTACTCTTTATAGAACTTCCTGCTGGAGAGCTTACTCGTGCCAAAAAATGTTCAAGTGAATTGGGTCTGTTAATGAAGCTAAATAGGCTTAAATATCTTCAAAAACTATGAAGTATCCTCAAGCTTAATTTCTGATTTTCGAGATTCGCTTCCTTCATGGATGCAGTCTATGACATTAAGTTCACTGTTCACCTGAACACTGTTCAAGTTCATATCGAATGAACGACTGTTCATTCTTGAAGAGTCGATCGAATTGAATGGCCTGTGTCTGACTGAATGCTTTTGTTTGACGTCGACTTAAGTGTTATGCCTTCAGCTCGTCCGATCTAAATCTACTTTGACGTCTTAATTTAGGCTCTTAGGCAATAAAAACACTGCATCACGCTTGCAGTCACACAAGTTGTCATTACAAAATTCATTCCAAATTGATTCATGATTCTCTCCACCTGACCAAGCGTCTGTTTATTTAAACGCCTACACCCGTCTCTATCTGTTCCGAGCAGCCATTAAAACATCAATCAAGACCATTACTTAATAATTGTTTGCAAGAATTGTTCTAAATATGACTCAATTCTTGGAAATGCTTAGATTAAATTTAAACAAACACTTTCATGCCAGTCAGGGCACCTCTTTTGGGAGAAGCTAGTACAACTTGGTAGAAGTTAGTTAGAAGCAGGTGATGCAATGCGTTGTGCAAAACTGACGCTATCGCCAATCAAAATTCGCTTGAGAATGCGAATTTGTTGATGGTGATTATTTTGTTGACGTAATTACTTTGTAGGTAAGGTTGGAATGATAAAATATATTTACGTGCATGTTTGTCTCCAAAAACAATGTTCGTTGCGGTTTTAAAGAATTTGTTTTTTTTTCGAGTAAATGTTTGGCATTTTACGTCTTTGAATATTTTTGAAATAGTATTCCTTGATTACGCTTGTGCGTTGCTTCTTCGAGAAATCATTCAACAATTACAGTACCCTTCGCATTGGGGTACCTTCAATATAGTCAAGTTTGGAATAGTCACTAATGTACTGCAAAAATTCTTGTGAACGATAATATGCTTAGGAGCAGAATTACATATCCAATCTGAATTCGGGGGTCAATCTACAGCGGAGAATCCCAGGGATATGTGTTCTCTTCACTACTTTGGACACTAGTAGTTGACTTGGTACACGCTGCTCTAGAAAATGTAGCTTGCAAAGACATGTCACACGTAGATGAGATTGCTGTAGCCATCTGAGAATTCACCCACATTTTCAGAGATCTGATGAATTCAGCTCTTAACACACTAGCCAGTTGGATTGACATGGTAGGTCTTAGTGTCAATTCGTACAAAACTGGGTTAATACCCTTCTGTAGAAGACACGAAATTCCGGTCATAGCTTAGCTTTACAAATACATAAGGCCAAATACCTAGACTTAATCGTCAAGACCAAGGTAGTAATCACCATCACCAATTATGCAAAAACACTTTGGGGCCAAAATGAGATCTCCAACTAGGTTAGTTCATTGGTTGCCCCTAGGGTTGTCAAACCAGTCTTGCGTTACGAAGTCCTAGCCAGCACCATCGAACGCTTCCAAATTTCAGTTTTCATCAGCATTAGAAGCGCTCCTACGTCTACCACCTACAGCTAAACTAGAACCTTTGCTACGCGTATTTCCCATTGATATCGCTGGGAAGCTTGTGGCATCAAGGGCACCTTAGACTTAGGGAATCGTATCAGTGGTGAAACTCTCACTCTTTTGCAAATAAAACAGTAGACACAGTTCCAAACACTGGTTCCAACATTAAATATAGCACCGCCCGTTGTTAACAGCACGAGGTTTGTACCGAAACAGTCACCTCGAAGTTCAACTAAACACCTTCTTCTCCATCCAACAAAGATCTCCACAAAAGGAATTCTTTACATTCACTACCGCTGTACGATATTTGTATGGCACAGCAGCAACCAAGATTCGACTCATCAGTCACCCCAAGGTTTTCTTATAATCCACTCGTGCTCAAGGGGTTATCCTGATTTTATTCACACAGTGCAAGTGGGGTGCAGTGGTTCGAAACTCAGGTAGTAATAGCCTTCAATGGCATATGAGGGTTGTGTCCAGACTAAGTGGGTACATTTGTAATGTAAGGCTGAGACAACATTGCTCAGGGTGTCCCATTAAGATTTCACAATTTAAATGGCACACCAATTTGGTTTTGTGAAGTTCGCAGTCCTCAAACTCTGATATTTGTTATCTACTATCGCTGCACCAACGAGCAAATCCTCATTATCGTGAAAGCGCATTACAAAAATACACATATCCCAGGCAGAGACTTTCCATTGATCACGACCTCCTTAAGTTCTCTTTCCAAAATCTGTCGACTTCAGGAACAATTTGATACATGTATGTATCTCCCAAAGCTGCCTCAAGCTGCCTTAGACTCAACACATCCTTTCAACCATTTGTCAGCGACAAATCTCAACGAAAAGAAAAACTCTTTCATCACTCGGTGTCTGTGGTACTGGTGACTATTCAACTTTCTCATGTCCACACTAATGAAGACATCTGTTGCCTGTCAGTCTTCCTCAAAATTCCCATTAGTCTTAGCTTCTTCTTTCATCCCAAAAACGAGTGTTTCAAATAATTTTTTATTACATTCTCCTGCGTCGTCATCATTCGTCGCTTGTCGCACATTAATAATTTATGCAACAGGCAATTGCCATTAAAATTTATTATCCACTACAACTGGTGATGATTTGCAATGACAGTTTGTTTTCTCTTAAAGTGACAACTCCCACTTCTAACTCTAAACTCGCGCTTAATCGCGATGTGAACTGAAAACATGAATTTCACATTCGTTCTCACTCCGCAAAGATGCGGAAATTGATCGCAGTGTAAACATTAACTTAACGAACAACCAATAATTTGCAATCAACATGAAATTACACTTTTTGATGGGGCCTCTCACGAGCATCGCATGTGGGCATGGGTAGGGAGCTATAACCAAACCAAACTTGTATCTTTTACACTTCAATCAGCGCGAACGTATTTCAAACAACAAAATAAAGATGTAAACTCAATCGATAATCACATCCAGAGGTAAGAGATACGAAAGACACGTCCATGCGTCCATTTCTCCCAATCGTACCCCTTTCACTGAAGCCAGGCGCGCTATAAAAGCCGATGAAAACGAAATACTTGCAATAAAAATGATTTTATTGATGCTCGTCGGTCGGGGTACGAGTATCTTGGAGCGCAACAGTGTGTGGATGGATTCAAATTGTACGCCCGGAACCATCTGTCCCCTGATGGACGGAAGAATTTCGTAATGAGAAGCAGTTTCGTTACGAAATCGATGAAAATGCATAAAAAAATCATGAAAAAATCGTTTTTTTTTTTCGTTTTCGAAAGTCACTTTGGTGAGTTGAAAAGCTTCTCTTGCGTTGCGCTTAGCCCGTTTATTGTCCCGTAAACGTGTAAACGAGGAGAAAAGAAGTGGAAAATCATGTTTTGATCATCGGGCTATCGCACAGATATGAATAATTTTCAAGTTTCTCTCTTGGTTCTCCTTCTCCGTTAAATGTATCCGATAGATACGGATACGTTGTTATTATTTTTGTTTCTGGTCAATATTGGTGGGCTTCTCATGGACCCCCGATGAAGGTGGATATGGACTTTGAGTGCTAAGACTGGCGTGAGTTATTTATTTATTTAAGGTTTCATTGTATCTGTATACTGGTATCTGTGACTCGTTTTTTGGGGAAAAAAGTATATTGGACAATTGATCAAGTGAACTCTTCTTTAAAAAATCATTTATCGTTGGTCATCGGGGTGATGGATGATGTCGGAGGCGACCCAAAATGTTGATGATGACGATGATGAGGACGGTGACGAAGATATTGAAGAGCTCTGGTTCGGAGTCTGGTTTTGGGTTGTGGGTGAAGGGCGTCATTTATGGATGGAGTTGTTCGTTTATTTGTTTGTTTGTCTTTTTGATTTGTTGCCTTAATTGGATGAACGGTGGTGATCGATGGGCGAATGGAAACAATTAATTATTTCAGTTGACACAAATTGCAAATGGATGATGGTGGCTGATGTGGTGGCTTAAGTGGCAGACTCCAGTGACGCAACTGGTGGTAGTGGTACTTACTTGAAGTGGTTTGTGAAAAGGGGATTTGTTTTTTGTTATGAAAAAGATATGATTTTCTTGAGCCAAGAAGGGGATTGACATCGCCTTTAAGCCACGAGTTTAAGAATATCAGTTTTTTCCAGTATATGATTCTGGAGATTCAAAAAGGAGCTGCAGATGCAAAGACTAAAAAAATTAATAGGTACAAGTTGCATTGACATGCAGGGGAGTAATATGTTCGGAATTCCGTAGCGAAAGACTTAATATATCAAGATCCACTCCAAGTTCATAATTAAACTAAACTAATCTCCGTTTTGATGTCAAATCTCTCGAAGTGTATGAAGCAAAAAGCTCTTGAACCTAGGGACCAATGAGAGCGACTGATGCACCAATCTTGACTATTAATTCTCCAGGACTGTAGTTAGGTATGACCAAGTTTTTTCTCCTAATTTCAGATGTAATTAAACTGCCCAGAACTAGTTTTGATTTCATAGTTGCTGAGATCAATGGTTTTAGAGCCGCTTGGCTATCAGGGAAGATATACAGGGTTTGGCAATGCGTCTCAGAAAGAAAGTCTAGATCTAGGTATACACTAATCGAAAGGCCAACTAATAGATAAGCGCTTTTCCATTTCTATTTCTTAGTCATCCGTATACCAATCTTAACCAAACGACGGGGTTTAAACTTTTTCCAAGTCGTCCCTCAGGGGTATAATTACTTAGTAGTTTTGTTTGAAGCTGAGTTCGTTGCTTCGTAGCAGGGAGCTTAGCACGTTGTAATGATCGTCAGCAAGACGTTTAGACTCGGTGTACTTTGGGTTGAAGAGTCTATGCGGGCTAACTTTTCTCCGCTTTTGAATGTGGACTTATACTGGCGATAAGCTGAAAATAACGTTGAGAGATGTAGTAACGCAGAAGTAGAGGTGTCATGCAGATTTCTAATAGACGTTAAACTCGTTTCAGCTTTCTGACCGCAAAGACCGCGGTGGACTTGGTCCACTACATTACTGCCGTGTTAGCAAAGGTAGGTCTGGCGACCGAGGGGTATATAAAGCTTTATTGAGAGCCGTGGTCCTCCCAGTTATCGTTGAAAATTTTAGCGACAGATCGTGCGGGCCCTTCAACGGTCCGTGGTGGACCATCGCCTAGCTTCTCCCAATTAAATTAAGTAATTTTTTGCGTAGAATCTGAATCCGGAGTTAAAATTGTAACTTTAAGAAAAAAAATTGAAATCGATCTCTCAAACTCTTAAATTGAAGAGTAAGAGTGGTACTAAATGATGTAACTGGAGATAGAGACCAGAAAAAATTTGCGCACTCTGTACATAACCTCAAAGTTAGCCTAAAACGTCAGTTTTTGGGTACATAACCTCAAATATCTCAAAATCCAGACATGATAGGACAATTCTGAAACCGGATTCGGATTCTACTTAAAAATTGACTTCGGAAATGACCCTCAGCTTACCAACAACTGACATGACCCAATTATTTGCAGGCCTGTGTTATTCATGTTGTGCGCGTTACATTTTTCACACAAATTGAAGCCACGTGCAATTTATTCTCAACTCCAAACGGCGAATTGAGAAGCTTCTTCATGAAAAATTATGCTCTCGGACGTTAATCGTTCCTTGACGAGAGATGGTGTCGTGAAAACTATTCGATGGTGGTTTCAACACAGTAACCATTAAGCCACAGCGATCAATTGTTGCCAATCGATATTCAGACAGGGAAATGTTGCAATGAACGCTCTTCTCTGTTTTTATTGCTTTACAAGCTACGGCAATAAAATACATAACTTGGAAAACTACTTCGTGCGGTTTAAATGACGAGGCTCTCGTTCCTGCTTAACTTCCAATCATTACGAATTCCAGGGGATAACTCAAGAGGCCAATTTCAAAAATGAGCAGATCAATCTGCTCGTCTCAGGCGCAATATTGCCACACGCATCTCAAAAACCAATAAAAAGTTGTTAAACCCTCCTGATCTATTTAACGGATCAAGAACTTAACAAATAGAATAAATGAGCCGCGAAGAAAATTTCCTCAAAAACTGTGTCACAAAGCCCCCCATTACCTAATGTACAAGTAATGCCACCAGCTTTGCACGTCAATTTATTGCAGCAAAGTGTTCTTCGTGTGTCACACACTTAATCGTTTCCATCCACCTTCATCGTGCGCCCATAACAATTGACAATAAAACAAACGTTTTGCCTTTTTTTTACAATTACACCCACGTCTACAGCGGCCCTCCTGGCATTTTGTTATTTTCATTATCTTGTGTATCCCCTCCTTGACAAGAAATTAAATTGAAACATTTCCGTGGCGTTTATTGCATGTTATTACCTTTAACAATAAATGTATCCCCCGTATCCATAATGGCATCACGGTAAACAAAATTTGTATCTTCTTCGATGTTCAGTGCCGGTCTCTCGTTTATTTGCCCGAAATCGTGACCTAGAAATTGCTCGAAACCCAATTTCATAGCAACGACATGAAAATTCAAAACATGACGAAACGCCTCGTACACCCCCTAAGCCCATCTTTGTATTTCCCCCCCTCCATTGAGTCACCTATTGTATCTCGAACACAACAGAGGCGAAAAAAAAAAGGGAAAATTCGATTGATATTCATTTTTATCGTCAACAAAACCAATGAAAAAGAGAAAAAAGAAAGACATGACTCAGCTCTGTCGATGATGATGATATCGAACACAACGAGAAGTTTGAAGGAAAAAACGAAAAGCGAAACCGTTCACACGTTCCAGATACAATATCTCGTCTGTGTTTGAATGCCCCGCGCACCTGTACTTGCGAGTAGCTAGCGCCGATACCTTCAAACGATAAAATAAGACAAATTCGAACAATGGAACCGATTGTTGTAATTCATCGCGTTATCTCCGCTGAATTTATCGTATTTACCAGCGGTAAATGCGCCTCAAGGTGTATGGCGAGCAAAAGTGCAGATACTTTCGATGCAGAAATGTCTGGAAGTATTTGTTTTCCCTCGACTTTTCGTTGGGCGATAGGCCAGCGATAAGCATGGCCACGATAACGAAGGGGGGGATTTGCATTGTGTTGTTTTGGCAGTTATGCTTGCTTTAAGTGAATTAACAAATAAACAGATGGGTGGAGAGGTGCGAAAAATAAGTCGGTTCGCGAAGGGGGCACGTGTCGAAAAGTTTTGAGAACTTCATTTGTGTCACATGATCTTCTGTGCAGAGGACTATGAACCGCATGTTATGCAAGGTAGTGTGCCACATGAATCACGACAGATAGTTACCATGCACGGAGTGTGTGTTATGTGATCCAAGGCTGTGCCAGGGCAATGTACGTTTGGACGGTCATCAGCGATTGACAATATTCGACAGAGTTGGGTGAAATTTTCCACTGCACTTAGAGCAGATATGGAAGGGGGTTCCCATTTGGGGAATGACTAGGTTTAAGAATGTGAAAAATGAACAATAGTGAGGACTGTCTTCAAACACAAATCGCAAAGTGATTCATGTGTTTCGAGGAAGAGATGAAGAGCTGTGGAGCTGTGGTGGAGTCTTCTACTCAGGACGCGTAGAGGGCGTCTCTTTAGGAGTGTGCATTACACTTTACTGCAAAATATTCAACTTACGCACTTTTATTTTCGTTTGCCGAAGCCATGGTTGCCCATAGGTCCTGAGCACATCGTGGTCGTTAAAATCCCTCAGGAAAATTACGATGTCGCGGTTTGGTGTTGAGTTATATGTACATAGGTGGTATTTAATTGATTGTAGAAACCGCCTTTCTCTTCCTCAGTCGCTGGTACATACGTAGATGACTGGAACGCCAGTGCATCGAACCATCTAATCTCTCTGATAAATTATTTTTCTAATTGAAGGAATCCGAGGTTTTGAGGGCTTTTTTGCCAAAAAAATCTGATCTTTGTCACCGTATACGATACGATAGCCAAACGTCGTCGTCAGGAAATCATCAGTCCATATTCGAGACCCGGTGTTATATGGACTCAAGAGAAGACAAGCATCCACAGGTTTTCTTAAACCAACCTCTGTCTACTCCTACGCTCACCTTAACGCAGTGAGCGCTGGGTGTTTAGTACCTCAACTGAAGACAGGGTTTCAACCCCTGTGGAAGGTTGTTGGTGGCAGCAAACGAGGGAGGTGGATGGGAGGGTTCACACTGAGGCGCTCTTCCTTGCATTCAGACGGCGGTGGAAGAACTCCCACAATGGAATCAACGGTGGCGTCTACAGTTCCAGTTAGGTCGAACTACTTAGAGAACACCTCATATGGGCTACTTCGAGGTAATCGGATAAAACGCCAATGAGGACGGCCCCTTAAGCCCAAGGGGTTCAACAAAGAGCCCTCCAGGTTGGGGGTTGTGCGAAGGTTTGACGGCTTCACCATGTATAACAAAAAATTGTTACGAAGCTACAATATTTCAGTCGGAACCATTTCAATTTCGCAAAATGCTTATCTAGGCTACCCTGTCTACAAATCGAAGAAATAGTTAGTTAGCTCATTTGGAGTTGTCCTTTGGGCCAAAGGTTGCACTTAGCCCAAGGGTAGGTCCACTTTGATAACACTTTGGCCACAATTCTACTCCTTAGACCATTTAGTGTTCAGATCATTTATATCATTGAGGAGGCTTTTCTAGTTCTCCTAAGGGCGCTACACATGCAAAAGAAGTACACTATGGACTTCTGCACTTTTCCATCTCCGAAGCTCCTACAAAAATCGTTGGTTGATATTAAGGATGAGGTTAAATCCTCATCACCTAGGCCACCATTTGACCCTTGTTGAGTTCCCGTCTGTTGAACTAGTTGGAGGAGAAAAAGAATGTTGAGGGAAGGGCGTTACCGATCCAGAAAATGTCTGTCTAGTGAATTTTAGAATTTTTTCGGAACTAAAACGTCTAAAAGAACTGAACCCAGATATTTGTGCCTTAGCGCCCATGCTCGAGGCTGTCTTTGTCCGCCTTTCATCCTGAGTAATTGCTAGATGTCACCAGGCCAAGTCTGTGGGTATGCCTCCTTAGGCTTATTTATCCGGTGTGTAGATCGGTCATCAGTCTTAGTTGCTTTCCACCAAGACTAAGCTTTCTTCTTCCTGTTTAGAGTAAGGGCAATCTATCGTGGTTGCAGGTTTGCAACGCTTTCCATAATATCTTATGCAGTTCGGCAAACTATGTGATTTTTAAAACGTTTAGGGCTACGCCTACAGTTGTAGCCGTGGGACTATCTCCCTCTCATCGCCCAGACCTTCTTCAACTTGTTTGCTATGCACTTAGAAATTTTGATGAAAAACCGCACTAGTCCTGAGGAAGTGCATCGGTTTTTCAGTCGATCTCGGGCTAAAGGCTAAGGCATAGCAATCCCAAAATACCATTCTACCTACGCACATCGCGATCTCTGTTCAAATAAACGTCAAAACCAATGCGTAGATACTCTGTTAAGCCTCTGCGCCCGATACGGAAAACAATAAAAATCTCTTCCAAGCGGCACACTGCCTTAGATGCAAACCATTTCTGGTTGTACCGCCTAATCTGTTCGCTAAATTGAAACCAATACCAAATGTACACATTGAATTTCAATCGCAAAATAGCGCCTTGTCATTGTGCTACACCCTCGGTACAGAGCCTTCCACCAGTAAGCCCGCAAATATTTGCATAACTCTTTGCGACTTCGATGAAAAACCGCAGAAAAAAAAATTGCAACTTATCCAAGTATCGTATCCGTTACGCAAAGTTTAATTGCCCACATTTAAAAGGGCTTAACGGTTGGGAATTAATTTTTGCTCCAATAGATACATGTATCTGCGGTATCTGTGGTAAGTTACCAAGTAGAAAAAACCAGGCAAACTTCCAGATTGAAATCTGATTAAGGTCTGTGAATATCGGTTGAGTATGTTACGTAATCGATTCGTTGCACTCCCAGAGGCAATTGTTATGCTCGCATCAACTCCTCTTCCGCAATCCAAGTCGAATGCATTGAATTGACTTCTGGTTTGGACTCGGATTTTATTCCTACGCACGTTCATCTTATATTATTGGCGTCCGAGAGATTGTAATTCTGGGGCACGTGGTTGCGACACTTATGCGTGGGCATGGATGTCTCTTGAGTCCCTATATGACTCAAACCAGGCACGTAATTAATTCCTTCTTTGTTTCAGTTGGTCCCCGCTGGGGCGACCGATCTATGAATGACTAATTGAATTCGGCCACCGTGTAGTTTCCTACGCGAGTTTTGAGAGATTAATTTTTCAAGAACCATGTACCTTGGTTCGGTTACGATCATGGTGATTCGTGATCTCAGAGTTTGAAGGCAACCAGCGGACATGCAATCCCGACGGTGAACTCGCGTTTCAATGGCAATTATTTATGTTCAATTAAAGAAATTGTTTTCACTCGCCGTTGGAGGTTAATTTATGAGACGTTGAGTCCGGATTTTGATGAATTGCCGATTTGATTATGGGTGACAGGCGGCTGCGCGCAACGAATTCTCTGAGAAGGGGCGTAATGAGGCTCACTGTCGGGTGTTGTTTATGGTGATGACTGAGTTGGGAGTTATTAATCACAGGATTGAAGTAATGAATTTGAAGTAATGAACAGATTTGGATGGGCCAGGTAGCACTTTGAAGCGCCATGAGGGTCAGCTTAAGTCGGCCACTCATGCCTCACTAAGTCGTTATTTCCTCAGACGACGGATATATAAGCTCGACCATGATGTAACGGAACAGTAGACTTGCATAGGTTGTCTTGCAAAATATTAAAGTCACGGCTTGATTTTCCCTTCTGGAACCACCGGTGTATCAAAAAAAACTGATATCGAGTACCCTATTATTCTAGGAAAGAATCAGCCTTAAAAAATCTGGGTCTATGTCTCTAATTTCTCGAAGTGTTCCTACAACTCATTGGGAATTCATTGTCTAACTTACGAAGATTCCATTTCCCAAATGAAGTACCACAGGTGTGCATACTATCACCCATACGTTTTCCCTTAAATTTAAAGAAATTCTTAATCTTCTCTCGCTTGACTGCTGATTGGGTAATGGATGAGAAAATACATCGTCCTACGTTATTCAACATCACTGACTCTATTTTGTTCAAATATATATCACATCCTTTTTTTAAGGATAATCAGTGTTACATCATATGCGTATCATCAAATCTCTGCACTGGAAGGTAACACACAGCAATCTCGTCAGCACTATTCTTCTGCAGAAAAATAACTTGTCATCCGAAGGAGACTATACCCTCCAGCCAAACCCATTTCTTATTACTTTTTCCGTAATAAGTTACCCGGGTCTCTCGTGCTAGATACAAGTGCACACATATTTCTCTCAGATTTTCTCTTTTTCTTTTTAAACTTTTTCTATTGCGCAAAATATATTCCACCGTCATCAACGTTGTGCTAGGTTGTAACAGTGTCAATAGTTACATTTCCATTCGTGTCGCTCAATGCTTATGCCACACACCATTCATAGACGAAGGAGATGCTGACGACAACGACAAAGATGGAGGCTACAATGATGATCTCGTTCTCTAAATAAAGGCAAACAACGTACACATGCGTTTCTGTTAACTGCCATGATTCTGCGGAAAAAAAAAATGAAAAAAGTTTCCACCTCACCGCTGCACCTCATCCCATCTCACAGAGACATCGTCATCATCATCATCCATAAAGTATCAGCATTCAGTACTCGACTCTATTCAGGTGTCAGTGTTCTCGAAGAAGACGAATATGTAATGTAATCACAAGGTATCTATGGAAAGGAAACGGTGCAAAACAACAAAGACGAAGGGCTGCATCATGACTTGACTTAACAACAAAAGTCATGACTAAAGAAAATGATGATGAAGAGGAACAGACACAAGACACAAGAAGATACAAGAAAAATGGAAAAGAAAAGCTAGAACTGACACCCATTCAGCTTATGCAAATTTCAAACTCATTCAAGAGTGCTACTGTTGCTGCTGTTACTGCACCTCCTGATGATGATGGCTGAACAGTAGCAGTTGTAGATACTGTATCTATAAAATAAAACGCCGAATAGCACTCAAAAGTAAGAAAAAAAAGAAAAAAAATTAAGAATCGCGAGTACTGCGTACGCGTGGATAATTAATGTGGCACCATCCATAGTTTGCTGAGGGTAAATCGTGGCCGTCCTTTCTAGTAACGACCCTAAAGGACTCCTATTGGTTTGGTGACAGTTTTCAATCGAAAGAGGGAATCAAACCAAAGAAAAATAAACCTAAAAGGATACCGTGAAAGATTACAAATGTTAGCCTGGATACCACCCTCGGACTAGTTGAGTTTAGAACCATTTCACCTCACTCTCGCTCTGTTAACAACATCATAAGAGTAGAGTTGACCGCGGGTGAATTATAAAAAAAATGTGACTATCTCCGGATATAAGGAAAAGTTAGGGCTCATAAAGTCTGTTCAAAAAATTCCAAGAACAATGTTGGGCTTCTAGAAAAGTTCGAAGATGTGTTCACTAACAGCACTAACAGCATTCAATTCGCAGTTGATCGTCGTGTAAAGATTCATTTATACGTGAAGGCCAAAGATAGCTGTCTCTGTCAAAGCAGTAAACTTTTCAATCCATTAAACCTTGTAAGGGCCTCACCAAAGCTTTTCTTAATTATATGGTCATGTTCAGGACTATTTGTGAAGAAGTATCCAAAAGACTCTAAGTTCTGAAAGCAAGTAATCTTACTCTTAGATTACAGAAATCTAACATATATAAGTAAGCTGACGGACGCGAGCTTTCAACGACTTGAGACTGTGGTGTAACAATAGATCCATTATGATCGAAGTCTGTTTGTGGCCAAGGAGCAAGCAGTTATTTGTAGTAAACCTACCTCACCATTAGGCAAGCAAAAAACGCTTCACCTCATACAAAGCTTCGGAGTTGAAAGGATAGACACGAAGTTGAATTTGAAGAATACAGAATTTTTTAAATTAACTCCTACTCCAACCGCCAAGTGGTGAACGTCGAGTGTCTGATACTCCAACCTAAAATTTGATTTCAGCCACTTGGGAAGATTGTAAGGGGTATGTAACCATAGATTATTCCCACTGCGGCATTCCTATTTGGGTTTGGACGGCAGTGGAGGAATTTCCAAAAGGCAGTTAGTACCTTGCAGCTTACCGGACGAGTTAAAGCAGCTGGAGACGACTTGGTAGCGAGTATACCCCAACTTATTTGTAAGGTTTGGATACACGAGTGTATGCCTGATAAATGAATTCCCAGCATCGTTGGTCCGATCTGTTTCCATCGGTCTGTTTGCAGTCTCCTTCTAGCCCTCTGATAATAATAATTCTGCTTCTATAAGCCTGTGAGCAGTTTTAACCATCGCCGCACCGTACTACTGCAGTAAAGATCCAGCGATATGAAACTTAGCATTGTCTCCGTTGCCGATGTGAATGTTGTTCTCATGAGTTATATGATTCCGATGCACGCTGTCTTTGGAATCTCGCTGAGGCTTGATAGATGATATTTCTTCTCAACTGCCTTCAACTAGGCTGTCGAAACATACATATGTTGAAAAAGAGCTCATAACATGCATGCATAGCAGTGGGTCGCAGCTTTTTTAGAGTCCCAAGTATTACTGAATGGCTTCTTCCATGCGTAGAAGGCTACACTCGCTTTCTTAATGCGACCCTTCCCATTCAATATGCAATCTAAGAATACGCCCAGGTATTGTACCCAGACATCGCTTCTATATAAAGTTAGCGAACCACCAAGGTTCTAATGAATTGCAGTTGGTGGGAGAGTTTGTGCTTCATAATTCAAGCAAACAGTCGGTAACAGCCGAAAGCTGGAAAGATCACATTAAGATTACAGGGTTTGGTTTTAACAAGGTTGCAGCTTTGATTTTTGAAAATTAGTGCCTATTTATCGGCTCTACACTATCTAGGGCTCACCGATCAATCATTCAAAGCTGGAGTTAAGCTTTGAAAGAGGGCTTGGCCCACCTCGAGCTGTTGGGCCAAGTACTTATTTCATATAAGCTCTAAAAATTTCAAGAAAGACTTAAAATATTGGAGCATGGACAACTCGGCAAAAGCCCATCAGATATTATGCCACCTTATATCAAAAATCAAGGCATTTCATCTCACGACTGATGTGAATGTTCCACCAAAGCTGAGAGCAGACTCAACCATGTTGGTAGGATATTTCTTCTCAAAATAAGTCACCCATCTGCAAAGAAGTACAAGTCTTGGATCTCGCGAACTTAAAGGTTAGGGAAAGTTTTAAAGTGCTTTCAAGTCGCAGTCTTGAGAAGCCCTTGTCTTGCCCTTCCATCTGCATACATCCCAATTTGCCTCATAATACGAAGTGCAAGTAGAATGCAGAAGTAAGCTGCTGTTTGACAAGGGCATAATCATTCCAAACTTAAAATTTGCCGAGGACTATCTTTCGCAAGCAACCTGATGCAACCCATGCATCCACTTTATTCCTTAGGTCAATCAAACAAACAGGGAATACAAAACGCAACGGATGCGTGGTAGTGGATACGAGGGCGCATCATAAATGTATCCCAAAGGCGCATCGTTAACGCACGACTGCCAACATTCAGCGGATGAAGGTTTCCTGTTGGATTTTCCCTCTTTTTTCCCCTCCGTGCGTTTGGATTTCTATTAGTCCACGGTTTGATGAGAGAAAGGACATGCAATGGTTCATAATTTATTCGTGTACCGATATGATTGATGCGATTATGACTCTGATGGTGTACTAAAGTCGAGGACAGACAAAGCACTCACAATACAGCGGAAGTGGACTACACTAGACGCACACTGGTTCACTAGATTCTGAGCCGGAATGATCCGACTTTATTCAGTTTGGTTTGCGAGATTTCAGAGGAGAATGGCAGGGTGGAATATTTAAGGATATTAGGATGCAGTTTAGGATGGATTTGATATATTCGGAGCTGGAAGCTTGTAAGCTGTGGGCACTTGCACAGAGGATTATTGCTGGTAAGCGAACGAGGAACAAGTTAGAGGTAGTTGTGTTTGGATTTGGATTATGGATATGCATGGGATGCCATGATAACTTAGTGAAAGGAATTATAAATGCGCAGCGAGGGTGACCGCTTTGTTGAAATCGATAGACCTGGTAATTGGAATTAAATGATTTTTGAAATGAATAGTCATGTGTCTCTGCATGCTTTTCAGCTCACTCGTAGGTAGGTAAAAATGATTATTCCGATAAGTGAATGAATGAATAAAGGAAGAGTGGAGAGAGGGGCACAATCACTCTGTACACAGCTGTAGTCCATTCTATTCTCTCGTCGGCTGCCTTAAGTGAAGTCTATAACGTCACTTAACTCAAAAAAGTTCAAAGGACAGCAGGAGAAGGAGCTACAGGTGGCCTTCAGTCAACTTTGACCGAAACACTTAACGTGTTTCTACACATTCTAACCCTGGACTTGTGTGTGGAGATGCTTTCTTTCTATGGTTGAGAAGATGCTCTAAAAGTGTCCAGCATGCAGTTTTCATAGAAACCTATCTTGTATTCTAGTCGCATTTCAGTCCAGGCTTAAGCGTGTCACACTATAAGCCACTAAGACGGAGTCTAACTTCAATTTCCATGAGACTGGAAGACTTAAATGCCCTTTGTATGTAGTCTAGAGCCCAGTATTTCTGTAAAATCGTCTCCCAAGTTTTCTGATTCCATGCTTCCTGCATAGCCAAAAGCTGAAAGGCTCATCGTCTGTGTTAATCAAAATAAGACCTTGTTGCCCTTACACCTAAGGTTGAGGTCAGATAGTAATCTCCTCAAATGTTCTCAAAATTACCACCACACCGCAGTCAAAAGTATCCTAATGCTGTATATCGTCTTTTTTTTATAACCTTTGACCTCTTTTCGTCGGAAAATACAAGATAAATCTCCTTCTTGCACCACTTCCACAACCTTCCGCCATTTTGACATCAGCCCCTCCGAGCCGTTGTGCCAACGTAACACCACTCATCTACTGCATGAACTATTCCTAGAGTGACGGCATATTAAAATTAAATTTCCACACTTTTCGGCACAAGGTCAACGCACCAGCGCTCCACGTCAGCCACATCAGCCACACAGAGCACATCGTGTACCACCCAGCACCACCTCCACATGCGTTGCAAGCAGTGGTCTTATTTTTTCCTCTCAGATGACATCAAAACGACACAGAACGTCTCCACCATCTACTTCAGATGAAAAAAAAAAAAAATGAAAAAAAATACAAAAATAGTTAAACAGATGAAAAACGGAGCAAAAAATAAGGAAAAACTGCAGTGAGTAATGGGAATATCCCATTTCCTCCTATGAACGATCCACGGTCTGCCTCCAGCTTATGCTCCAGCCGAACAACTTGAGAATGGAATCTCTGGAAAAACGGATTACGTTGCTTTCAAGTGGCGCACACAGAAAGCACGGCTGCAGAGATCTGAAAAGTGCATATGTACACTCATTCATCATTCAGTAGCACCACTAGAGAGTACACAAACACAGGCCTGCGAGTGATGCACCGTGGAGGCACTCTACGCACGAAACGATGGCACGATGCTTTTAGGCATCCATCTCGCGCTCTGTGGTTCCAGCAGTGCCGACCGGAATACGTTTCAGTTTTTCTGCGTCTGGCAGGGCATCAATACTAAACGTGAACACACAGAGACTGGTGCATAGACTGGTGGAACTGGGATTGCGTATGCGGTATCATCGTCATTACCCTCATCGTCATCCTCATCGCCATCGTCATCGTCACCATAACCTATCGGAGTCAACGTCGGCCATTCTTGAATGCCTTTGGGTGGTGGTTTGGGGTTCGGTTTGCTTTCGAATTCGGGGTCGGTACCTCTTGTGCATAACTACGACTAACGACTGTGTCCTAGTATTTTTTTGTTTGTGAAATATCGCACCTGGTAAACAGGCTTCGGCCTGCGGGCTTCTCCTAGTCGAGCTGAATCATGGCAGCGGCAGAAATGCACATGCAGACCAAGTATGTGTTACGCGAACTTGAATGGTGCTTGTCTCACAAGAGATTTGTTGCTCAACTGGATTTATTATGCCACTACCGCTGGCCGGGTGTGTGTGCTTCATAGAGCGGGAGGAGGATTGGAGTGGAACTTTATTTACCGGCCAACCAAAATGGAAGTTGTGTTCACGACGAGACTTTGCGGAGCTATTTTGATGAATTTATAAGCGAAGCGAGGGAGTGGAGGAGGTCGACGAATATTTAGGTGAATTTTTTTTCCGATGGAATTTAAACAGACGACGGGAATGTTGATTCCAAGGATTGAAGGAGTAAAAGTTGAAGGAATTTAACTTCCAATTTGTGGCTTTAATTGGGGATTACCTTGGCGAGTGAGCAGTCGTAAAGAAAAGTGGTGTAATTGGATGGATGCTATTTTAATTGGAGCCGACAAGCTGGCGTTTGTGTCGCAGGGAGATTGATCCTGATTTGTGTGTGGTTTTGGAAGTACGGATGTGAGGCAATGCGGGGACTTCTAGGGGATGCATTGTGCGCTCCTACACCTGGCTCCATTCGCTTATGATGGTGTTTTTCTTGATTTTAGTCGTACAGCTCTTTTTATCAACTAACTACGGCGGAAGTCATTGATCAGAACTTCTGTTCGAAATTACCATTCAAGACGTTACTGCATAGCGAGGTACAGGGTTGGTTACTTCAACTTGAATAGTGCATGTTATGTCATAGGTTAGGCTAAGTTTGCGGGCCGATGAAGATGATGAAACCCTCTTCATCTCACTAAGGGCTATGTAAACCCATTGTGGTACCTATGTGTTTTACCAGTTACTTTCCACTGCGTGATTCTACATACCAGACGACAGACGACAGTGACCTATCGGATAGTTCCTCGATGTCATCGAAGAGGTATCTGCCCAATGTTCTTTTTCTAATACTGCAGCGGCTTGGGCAATGATAGAGAAAGTGAGTCGTGTCCTCATGGACCTCTTGTTCCTCGCATCCTCTGCATAGGTCATCCTCGGTTAGGTGCAGCATGTTTTTATGGTACCTGAGCCTGTAATTTATGTTACAAGTAATGACAAAAATTTCCTGTCCATATGTAGGACCTTGGTCATTCTGCCTTTATTATATTCTGGCCATAGTCTTCTGGAAATTTCGCAGGTGTTCAGTGTTTTCCAGCTGTTATTCGCCTCAGTTAAGGATCTTAGCCTTATTGTTTCTTTCAGATGACGCAGTGGAGGTTTAATTGTACCGTTTGCTAGCTCTGATTCTATGGCTTATCCCTTCTTTGCCAGTTCGTCAGCAGTCTCGTTTCCTGACACCATTGTGGCCGGGGACCCAGCAAAGTTTTACATTATGCTGCGTGCCAAGAATCCTTAGCTCTTCGCGACAGCACTTAACAAGCTTGGATTTAACGTCATGATAAAGCTTTCCATTTCACCGTTCGGAGTTGGCAATAAATTGTACGTCCCTTCCATACGTGCGAAAAGTATTACATGCACTACATCAATGGTTGAGAGAAGCTAGGCCTTGGCTTGTCCAAAGCTGGTGTGTCAACTATTTTTTTTTTTTTTTTTTATCCGATGAGGGGATTTCTACATAAAGGGTTTTGCAATAGGGACGCTACAAAAGTAGAGCGACAGGGACAGCAAACGACGCCATATTTTTCTTACTGTTTTTTGACATTTCTCTTCAGTAAGGTTTGCCATTTCATGATGGAAAGATATACGAGCCAACAACGAGTCGAAATTATTAAAATTTACTACCGAAATTCGGAGTCAGCCTCAACGTTAAGAGCGCTACGTCCAATTTATGGTCGTCATAATCGTTCTAGCAGATCAACAATTGAGCGTCTAGTCATCATTGCATCCCGAAAAAATTACGGTTTGGTGTGGTTTATGGGCCGGCGGCGTCATTGGGCCGTACTTCTTCCGTGATGATCAACACCGGCACGTTACTGTGAATGGGGATCTCTACCGTTCAATGATAACCGAATATTTTTGGCCCCAATTGGATGATATGGACTTGGAGGACATGTGGTTCCAACAGGACGGCGCCACAAGCCACACAGCGAATGTCACAATCAATTTATTGGAAACCAAGTTTGGAGAACGTGTTATCTCACGAAATGGTCCAGTCGCTTGGCCGCCTTGGTCACGCGATTTGACGCCGTTAGACTATTTCCTGTGGGGCTACGTCAAGTCTATGGTCTATGCCAACAAGCCAGCGACGATTGATGAACTTCGTACGAATATCGAACGTGAAATTGCAGCAGTATCGGCCGATTTATGCTTGAAAACTGTCGAAAATTGGGTTAGCGTCTGGACATCTGCAAGCGTGCCCGTGGTGGCCATGCAAAAGAAATCGAGTTCCATACATAATGGCATCGAACGTACTTTCACAGGAATAAAGAATTTCATTGATATCCAAAACCGTTTTTGTTTTATTTAAAACTTTTGTAGCGCTCTTATTGCAAAACCTTGTACATACTCGTATATTTAAGCTGTATCTTGATATGGATGTGATCCAAAAAATTACTGGCTCGGCCACATCGAGCGAATGGACAATAATGCTTCAGCTGAGAGGATTTTTTACGGCAGAGCAGATCAAACCTTCTGCGAAAGCCAACGTAGTCTGTATGGAAAAGTGGAAGCAGCGTGCCTGGCATCGAAGGGGCTGCTTTCTCTCAGATTGAGACCTTTCACGAGTCTGCCTAGCGAGCTGGCACAGATTCGAGTCTAGCGATATCTATCCGTTTTCTTCTACGGTACCACCTCTCAACAGGTAGCAATAAACATCCAAACATCCATCCGCCGTCTGGAGTTGGTCAAAAAAAACTACAAGCCGTTCCAAAACTTGTGAAAAATGAATCACGCACTACTTCAGTTGCTGAAAATAGTAGCAACTGAAAATAGTAGCAACTGAAAATAGTAGCAACTTACGCCGACTTCTCTAGAAAGAACTTCATGCCCTCTTCGTTCAGAGTTTTTACGTTTGGCAACACTCTCGACCTTTTGCTGAGTCCTAAGTGTGTCTCGGACTTTACCTGAGACAACAGCCACGCGCAAATATGCACATACCCTCATTTTAGAAACTTCACCCTGGCATTTTTCCACCCAAGTTCACCTGTGCTTGTGCCTTGAGCCGATGGCGAGCATCCCACACGCAGACTAGTTCACCTCATTTCAAAATGTCATTACTCACGCGTGTCCATCAATTAGAATTCACTTTTCTTGATTCTCCTCGGCTCGTCGGTTACACAAAACGAAACGCGCGTCGTCGTCATGATTGTGTAACTTTGGCCAAAGCAGAGAGAAGCACAAAACCAAAACAAAAAACCGCCAACAAACTTTGGTTCAAAGAAAACCAATTTACAACAGGAAACCTGAAAATTTCAACTTTTTTCTTCTGTCCGCAAACCTGTGCCACCAATCCACCATCCATCCTCTCTTTAGTTTCAAAGTTCACACGTTTTTTTTTTTTCACTTTTCTTTCTGCACCCGTCTCTGTCGGTCGATGTTGAGGCTTCTTACTTCACAGTTTCCAAACAGTTTATCTGCAATTTTGTTTTATTGAGTGTCTCTTGCTAAGGCTGGGTGTATGTGTGTGTCTGAGATTTTGAAAATAAGATACCCGCGCTGATTTATTCACTTGTTGATGGCGGCTATACATTCAGTGGCGGCGCAACAGATACTCGTAAGCCGCGCAGATAAAGGAACCAAGATATGCAGATCCATAATGAACACAAGATGACGGAGTGTGTTAAAGTGAAAGAAGCCACGACCCACGGTGACCCAGTTACCGTGAATCGTTGTCGTTTGCCAACTTTCCATTTATCATCAATTAAATCCGTCCGTCCCGCTCTGTTCTGTGGCGAGAATTTTCACAGGACGGAAGGCAGCCCTTTCACAACTTCTCGCCAGACAATGCCGCTTCATTATCCGCGAAAATTCCCCACTGGCGCGCGAGAGCGCCCATTAAGTGCAGTTGCCACCGCAGCCACGGATGCAATGAACAGCTAGAGAAACTTTCCACAAACTTAATGCGCGCGTACACATTTAATTAGGGAGCCTACTTTGTGGGTTTACGACTCAGCCTCAGACTCAGACTCTGGCCCAGACTCACGGCACGAACGAACGGTTTGTGCGCGCCGCCCGGTGTTGTCGTGGGAAAATGCTTAAAATCCAACGAGTTGGCATTCGTTTTGATTTCGAATGCAAACAAAAGAATATCTGTGGAAGAATGCCAAACGAGAGACAGAGGCATAGATAGATACGCTGGGAGACGGAAAGTTGAGGACGTTTTTCCAAGACGTGCGGGTCGATTGGCCCACTGTCAGACGTCTGGTCGCTTGGGTACGGCTTAATGGTTTCATAACTTTGCTTTGTTAATTGTTTCCATTAAAATCTGATTAGCAGTCAGAGATACACAAGTGTTGCGTGAATCGGATGGCAGAGCTGATAATGGAAAATATTTCATGGGAACTCAGATACTTTTGATTTAATGTCATTATCTGTGTGAGACGTGACTGGAACACCTGTTGGCGGAGAGGCATTCACCATCAATTAGGTTTGATTCGCTTTGGTGTTGCTAGGGAATACATTAGTGGTGTTATTGAGTTTTTAGTACAGACTTCAACCCATCAATTATGCACCTAGTTTGAGGGGTTTTAAGACAACTGTCTGGTTGTAATTAACAATGTAGTTTCTGTTTCTGTGTAGCGTTTGGTCGCCATTGTTCGCGTTTGGTTTTACAATTTAGATCTGAATGCATCCAATGAGTCAGAAGTCCAAAGTGCAGATGTATGTATATCCGATACGACAACCCAAATTGAAAATTATCACATGAGGTTATTGCGTATGATATGAATGTAGTAACAGCGATTAGTTGGAGACTGAAATCTAAAGCTTGAGTAAGTTGATGTATTAGAGAATGTCTGAGCAGGTCCGCGACCGCGGTTGACAAGCCAAATGATGGAGGTGCCTAAGAAGGTCTTAAGAATTTCGTTATTTGTTGTCAAAAAGATTACGACTTCCACTGAGAAATTATAGAAAGAACTGCTAAAGACAGAATGGCACAAGGACAAAAGGGCATCACTCTGTAGGAAGCACAAAATGAACATGAAACGAACTTTCTGCAGTCCTAGCAAGCAGAGCAAAGTGGATAAAAAGTTTGATGGAGAAGTTAAACTATTATTTTAGAAAACTTGAATAAGCTTCGGGCTAGACTTGATTTGACCCTAAAAAGATGAGTGAGGGGAGAGGGTTATTGGTTTTCTAAGGTGGTCTCAACTATCAATTTCTTGCTGTCGGTATACAGCTTTCACAGACTGTAGGAGGAGAGTCCTTTACTAAGGCACACTCGTTATTTATTCGAGCTTTAAATTTTCCGAAACCAAAAAAGTGGCCAAAGTCAACGTTTGCATAGCGAGAATGCTGGATGAGTTTCTTACATCAATTAGTATACGGTCGATTTGGAAATCGGTTGGACCATCGGAAAAGCGCCAGATTGCTGTGCGGATTTGTAGTTTTGGAAATCTAGTGCTACTCACTAAGTGTATAATGTGCAAAACCTGTTAGCGGAAAATCTTGGTCTTTTGTCGTGTTGTACAGGCGGTGCCTGAGAAGTAACCCACCTAAGATCTTTTTCTTAGCGATCTCAGCAATTACCTTCGAAAAGAGTACAGTATTTAAGTCATACTTCTTGAAAGTCTGAGTGTGGAACTATAATTCATTAAAACCTTTGTGATCCGGATGTTTTTTAAAAGTCGATAAGTCATTCTTCAGATATGTTTCGTAGGCTCTGTCCAAAAGGTCCTCATGGCACTCCTTGATAAAGTCGGTAGAGGCGGGCACATTGTTATCAAACCGTCGTCATCCAAATGGTTTATCATTCTCGTGAAATGATTCCCCCATCGCCTGAGATGGCCCTCAGCAGAGATAAGAAGGGACCCGTTTTGACTCTTGTTCAGAGCGACGTCCGTCTGTTAGCTATATGGTAATGTTATAGACAGTCTTGGATGCACCATCGACTAAGGCTCCAAAACCAGTCATGAGCCAGTGCTGGTGTCTTCCTGGATATCGATAACACCAGACTTCACTACGCGTTGGGCAATTATGCCTCTGTTTTTCAAGCAGAGACATTTGCTATCCTAATGGCCACAGACTTTATTATTTAGAATTGTTGGAAGGATCGGAGCATCGGCTTCTGTAGCGATAGTCTGCGCCTAAGGCCTTTCTCAACCTTTTATCCAGTTTCAAAATAGTACGAGAATGCAAGAACTCATTGAATTTGGCCGCAAGGCTTAACTCTTTGACCCTTGTATGAGTTTGCTGGACAAGG
This sequence comes from Matsumyia berberina, assembly GCA_917880715.2. Taxonomy (NCBI): domain Eukaryota; kingdom Metazoa; phylum Arthropoda; class Insecta; order Diptera; family Syrphidae; genus Matsumyia; species Matsumyia berberina. The sequence goes on along the minus strand of OU862871.1, from coordinate 128,688,248 downwards.
CTAAGATGATGTTTTATCAGGACCTGAACCTGCGTTGGGTCTTCCCGCTTCTTCAGTCACGGCCTCCATTGACTCCATTGGCTCTCCAGGATGCAGGCAGACTAAACGAATGCTCTCGAAAGTCTGTAAGAAATCAGCAGAATTCTTGGTATCACTCAGCAGAAGAGACTGTAGACAACTTACTAGCGTTTTAACGGGACACCTCGCTTTTGCCAAGCATCTTAGTGAATTAGGCTTATGTGACATCTCCGAAATTCGAGGAAATTCCATTAAAATGTGTAAAAACTGGGTTCTGCTTTCTGGTAGTACAATACACCAGTTGTGTCGGAGTGCTTTAGTATAACGTTTCCAAATCCGACAAAAAAAATCAACTTGCGTGCTAAAGCATTGAAGTAAATATGCTTATTTCGCCTTCCACTAGGCTGAATTTCCTACCTTTGTACGGCAAGGCGTACGATCTTAGGTTTCTCTACTGGGCATGCGGTCATGTTAGGTCAATGTTCTGGAACATTTTCTTGATGCAGCCAGCCGATCGCTTATCTATTTAAAGTCAATTATCATTGACCGCAGCAGATCTCCCTTCAAGTTTTTTTATCAACAAATTCTTGAAAGAATGGCATTCCCAGCTCGCTAGATTCAGCTTTGTGGGATCCAGGATCGCTCGATCTAAAGAAGAATTGGAACGCGAAATAGTGGAAAAGAGAGGAAAATAGGTCAAACGATGTGAGATATACATATAAGTCTTAAGACACCTTTCAACAATCTAACATCCTTGAGACATGGAATTTTGTTTTAAAGAGTGACGTTCTCGGCGACTTTTTTTTTATATAAAAAACCCATTCTCTCCACCCATCATCAGCTTCAGGTTGTCGGAAAATCTTCAGCGGCTAATTGTAATGTATCTTGTGGCATACTCGTATGTTAACCTCTTTACATCGAAATAATCGTAAAATTTTACGACTCTACACGGCTAATACCGAATGAATCTCATAAAACCCAGCTTGTAGTGGGGTCTCCCCAAATTGTTCAGGTTATTTCAATCTACGCAGGTGATTTAAATTTTCTAACGGTAAACCTACACTTGAACGAACATTTTCACTTATCCCCCAACCAACTGTGTGTTTTTTTTTTTATCGATAAAATGCGAACGAATTTATGGCTTATCGCTTTGGAATGGCGTAGAACGATGGGTGGATGTATCTGTTAGATACAACAAGTCGATATCTAAGCACTAATCGATGGCAATTTACTAAAATTATCATCGTTAATGCAACATTCTGTTGTAGATACAAACTTCGATTGACATTGGTTCCCTTGCGTGATGTGCGTGGTGGCCTAAAGGACAGAAAATCGTATCTACGCATATGAATGTGATTCTATTTTGCTGCCTTTGTCCATTTTTTTTTCGTATTTTTCTCGAGGCTGAAAAATAATGAGACGCGTCATGAAAGGTAACAGATAGTTTTCAACAGCATTGTGTTAATGGTCAGAGTTTAGTTTGTTTCATTGTAATAGTATGTGGCCTTGAATGTGGACGGTGGTCGTGTTGTATGAGACCCTCTGGTGACCATGATGCATACCTAATTGGTTTTGTGAAGTAATGGTACTGTATGAAAAATGAAGCATATCAACAGGAAACACCTGTTGGATGGCGAAAGACACTAGCTCTGTCGAAAGGTGCGCTCCACCTAGGGCTAGGTATCAATAATGTGAATCATATACATACGACTTCAATCATTCGATCATAAAGCGAAGAAATTGCAAGTAAGCTTATCGGACTTCCTTTTGCGGCTTTCTTATCGTCTTGCACGCAGCCTCTGATATAAATGTTTGCCTATTTGCTTTTTTTTTTTTTTTCTATATTTTTGTGTTGATTTTGTGCAATCAATTCTCATTTCCGATTGGAGATAATAGATTTACAGTCATTCGACGTGAGAACGAGTTATTTAAGTTTATCGGCGATAAGAACGAGGGTACAGTTCGGGTTGAGATAGAAAATAGACGAAAGCAATTTGAAATAGAATGTGTCACTGCTTTCAGACTCTTATGAAATGCATTATAAGTGCAAAAAGGAAAGAACTTCACTTAGAATGGAAGGGACAAATAGAAAGACTTCGCAAGTCCCATCCGATTTATTTTAGGCGATTGTCCGAGATACACTTGAGGTAAGTATGTGAATTGTTGAAGAATGCCTATGTATATCACGAATAGTCTGGAGTCAATATAACACATTCTTAATAGCAGTATTTAGCGCTTCTTTTGGTAACAGCTCAGCCAAGAAGAAGCCGCATCTGAGCACAACGCTACGAGATATGTACATATGTTATCTCTTCTTCTATAGAATCTTGTTCTCAAAGAACTGTTTTTGAAGCTGAAGGATGCTGGTTGTGGCATGGTAGCATATACGGACGACGTCGACATTGCCGGGCAAGCACCCTAAAACACTGCTGATATTGGTCAACACGGTCTTTACAAGCTCAGTTCGTGGACAAACAGCTGTGGCCTTAGTGTCAATCCATCTAAAACGGAGCTAGTCCTTTTCACTAGAAAAATCAAAATTCCAATCATTATCCCACCCAAGCTCAACGGTACTCCGCTGAACTTTTCAGGCAGTGGCAAATATCTAGAACTCATTCGAGACAGGAGGCTTCGGTAGAGAGATAATATTGCCGAACGCGCCAGGAAATTGCTGATACCACTCTACTCATGCTACTCGAGAAAGTGTAACGTGTGGCTTACCTCAGTTTTACTGATTCGCTGGGAGCTTCCCCTACAGCTGCCCTCAAAAAAATTTTTTTTTTTAAGGAAATTTCCAAATTGAGCACTCAGACTCATTATCGGTTCTTTGTACTCCAAGGCAGAAACCTTTTTCGGGTGCAGTGGTTGGTTTGTTTCGGTGGCTATGGTTTTTGCTGTTCATCGATCGGGCTCGAACATGCACAGTTCGGGTCACAAGCTCCTTCATACTCCACTTGCTGCCAATAGATATCTATCTATGCAGCAGGCCACTAACTCAGCATTAAGACTGAGAGAAACAAGCCACCAATTGTGTGTGAAAAATGTAAGACATGCCAGAATCCTATCAACTCATCGCAGACTCCTCAAATCAACAGAAACGCTGCCCACCGAAAACGAGTTCAACATGGGCTATTAGCACAAAAAATACCGGACAAAAGCGCCTGGAGTCAGCACGAATTCCTCTTCAGTCTCCCCAATCACAGTAGTGTCTTCCACCTCCCTTCTAATGTTTTTTTTTTTTTTTTTTGAGCCACGAAGTAGAGGCTAGATTTCAGATTTCATAACGGTTTTCGAGGAGAAAGATTATTTCCTGATGTGAGATAACCTCAAATATACCAAAAAAACAGGGTTTTTTTACTTTTAGGTTAGAATTTCTCGAAAACCTGACGTAATAGAAAATTCTGAGGTCGGATTCGGAGTAAGCGCCTCAAAAGAAAAAGAATAGTTGGTTTCTAGTTTAAAATGGTGTCGGCTTGTGTAAGCTGAGAGTTATCTGTGGATAAGATTAGACTATAAGAGACCTTGTTTTACATACATATTTAAAGGCGCGATGGAGCGACTGATGCAATCGATGCATAAGTAAGACATCTGAATTTTTGCCATTAAGCAACTAAGTATCTGAAGATGACTTGATAGAGGGCATATCTCTCATTTCTCAAATTGGTGCAGACGAATGTGTGCCTGATGAATGGAATTTAGGGGTCGTTTCTCTATCCACCAGGAAGAAGACTTTCTCAACATTGCCTGTGAATCCCTGAAACTGTTCGTCTGCTTGGTAGCCATCATCCATTTGTAGAGACGAGCTGTAGAGAGGCATGTCTAGTTTTGGCATCCCTGCAAATTCTTCCGTCTCTGCAGGATGACGGTGGAGATTGCTCGCTGCTGTTTCAATAAGTCGCTTCACGAACTGTGTGAATCTCTCAAGCCGACACCAAAGGTACAATCTTTCTCAAAATGTTACACGCACACACCATGAAGAGTTGCAAAAATCTCGGCCTTGACTTATCCTCGGAGCTGTTGCGCCAGGTTTTTCTTATCATTTGTAGAACTCAGCTTGCAAACATGGACGTGTCGTTGTCTGTCGCGAGTTTAAAAAACTTTTTTTTATGGCAGAATGCTCAGTACTCGACAGACTAGTCTCGGTATGGTGTTTCTTCATATTCTTCATAATTCAATGAATTTCTTCTTTTCCTCGATGACTGATTCTTTGGAATCGTGGATGTCTTCTGATAGCATGAATGACAACTTACCTTGTCACCATCTTGCGTTTGTATCTGCTGACACTACAAAGATGAAGTATCCTGCTATCAGAGTTCTTCTGATCGCACCTCTTTATTTTCTGTACAAAAACTAGTGCATTTGGTGCTTGATCACCTCTGTTCCTAAAAATCATTCCTCAACCATTCCCTGACTATTTTTTCTTATGTTCTCTGAAAGTTTATCCTGCCAGTCTTTAATCTTCTACGATGGTGTAAATCTTAAGAAAATTGCTGCTAGACAAAAATAAATTTCTTCCTTTCGCTTTCTTTGATTGAAGGCATTTATCAACTTTTCCCATCAACGTAATCGTCTTATATGCAAAGATGTTGATAAAATCATTGACTCACCCCGTTTCACCCGACAAATCCCACAAAGTAAACTCAAATTATCCTCGAAAAACTTTATCCAATCACCCGAGGAAAATCACTTTTGGTTCGATTTATCCCATTTCAATACGATTCTTGTCTAGCACTCTGGTCGTCCTTCCACCGACACCATCTCAACCATCGCCCGTGCATCAATAAAGTGTGAAAATCCAATCAAATGAATTCAAATAAATCTTCATCTGTCTGGGTGGATTCTGTATAAAACCACCAGTTCCACCACTACTCGATCCTCGAGTGTTTTCTGCCGTAAACTCCTAGATAATTTTGTTAAACAATTTAAAAAATTTACCCGTCAATTGACGCGCTTACCGCCTCCAACGCGCTCGCAAAAAAAAAATGACTCGCAGCGTAGAACCTAATAAATAATTAAATCCGATTAATTTTCGTTTCGCGGTTCGTCTGCTGGCAGTTAATTGTGGAAAATTCAAGGCATCCACACTTCGGATGGAAGGATGGATGTGAAATGCTTTAAATTAGTTTCGTTGTACTTCTTTTTTGTGGTATTTGTTGGTAGAAAGTTTCGAATGGAGGTTGGTAAAGTTCCCTTTATGCTCTATATGAATACCGAAACATATCATCAGTGCTTAGGTCAGAGGCTCTGGTATAAATTCTGTCAACGACATCAAGACTCCCATGTGGAATGACGCCCTCTAATCCCTGTTAACAGAAAGCCTAGGATACGCCATAAAAGAACCTCAGCATCCTCGTACGGCTGTATAGTGCAGAGGCATAGACTCGGTCCCAAGCGAACGAAAGCCCTTTTGTTCAAAAGGAAAGTTCTACGTTCGACTTATGGTCCCATCTGTGTTGACGGTTCAAGAAGAAGAAGTTTGTTAGTTGAGGCCCTTACTGCACCTCTGATAAAAAAACTGCATCCAAATTGTCAGTGCCTCCACTCGTGGGAGTAGTCACGATAATAGACGTTGCAGGTACTTGTTTTCCGGACACCCGGTTCACCTCAAGAAACTTCCTGAAGATCAGTTATAGTACCTTCGTCACATTCGATGATATCTGCTTGTTCGTGAGTTGCTCGATGTCTGTTCAGAGTGTATGAAACTTCGACTTGCAGCTCCCTCAGTCATAGTCCTCTGTACGTACGCTTGCTAGGTAAGGTTAGGGGACTGCCCCGGCTCAGACAGGGTCCAGATTGGTCCATTGTGGTACATCGATGAAGAATATAACATAGATTACATCGAGATGGACAACCATGACGGTATTCAGGCTAAGAGTTGAACCATTTCTTCCCAGAGATAAAGTCTTTTATCTTCTGGATATCGAGTTCGGCCAGATCGTTAAGATCATCGTAGAAGTGTTCCCCGAGGGATTTTCTTCTTATTGTCGCAAGGGCAGGACGCGTGCACAGTAGGTGCGTTGTAGTTTTCTTCTCGTCCTCGTCTTCACAGCTTCTACAGAAATCATTGGAGGGGACCGTCAATCTAAGTGCATGTCTGCCTATCAAACAATGTCCAGTGAGGACCCCTATTAGTGAACCTAGGTGTTTCCGGTTTGTAGATAAAAGTCTCTTCGTCTTCTTTAAATCCAGGTTAGGCCAGATTTGTTGTGACAAGAGACAAGTGCTGTGGTTTACTAGTTTCTTGGCATCCGTGTCAAGGAGGAATTTGAGCGATTCAATAGGCGCAGGTGGTTCCACCAGGGTTTCAGGGAGATGCCGTCCTGCGCCTTCTTCTGCCAGCTCGTCCGCTCTGCAGTTGCCTGGATCATCCCTATCTCCGCATTATATAACGTCGCACTTGTCGATTACGAGATCTGCGGCATTGCTCTATGAACCTTGATCGTATTGTCGGCAATTCCAAGGCTTTAATAGCTGCCCCACTATCTATGTATAATAAAATAGCGCTACAATTGAAAACCAAGCCGCAGCTTCGTAGATTGCCGTAATTTTCGATTGGAATATAGTACAGTAATCCAGCAGTCGCGTGGTAATAGCTAAGCCAGCTGCGTTGGAGAAGACTCCCGCCCCCGTACCACACGCTGTCTTAGATCCGTCTTTGAATATTTCTAGAGCGGATTTGTTCAAGACTGTGACAGACTCCCAAGAGCTTCTGCTTGGAATCCAAGTTTTGTACTTGACGTTGAAGTCAATATGACTGACCTGTTACCTCAATCCTAGCCTGACCTGTTGCTGTGCTGATTAGCTGGGACGATTTTCTGAGCCTTAATGCTGCTTTGACTGCCATTAGCTTTCTAAAGATATCAATAGGAAGCAGATGGAATATTGCCTCCTGTGCAGCAGTAGGGGTTATACTCAAGGCACCCGTTATGCGGACGTATGATCTCCGTTGTATCTTTTCAAGGAGGCTACTGTTGCTTTTCTTGCCCAGTGCTGTCCACCAGACTAGTACTCCGTACATAAGGTGGTTTGCTTGCCTTACCAACACCTTAGTCAGTCTTCCCTTCCGGGGCTCCGGAAAGAGAATTTCTCTTCCATGGCCGACAAGTGACAGTGATGTACGACCTGCTTCCAGTTTCATTCTTCGACAATTCAGGTGGGTAATCGGTTTTTCGTGAAGGTTCTTTACTTTGACACGATAAGTAGACCGCATGAGCCCAATGCTCGACGTTAGGTTAGGTTAGTGGGCACGCGAAAGGAGGAACCATATCGCCACACTCAGTTCAGGTCCTCTTCAGTAATTTGAAGGTTTTTCATATGGTACCGCAGCGTATTATGCCCTGTGATCACTCCTGTAAGCGTACATAGGAATCTGCATAGGATCTGCAGAAGTCTGTCGGGCTAAGCCTTAACGAATTTTGGCATTATCTTCCTTGTGGTTGCACAAGTGTTTAAACACTCTCTAAAGAGCTCCATCTGTTGTTAGCCTCCCTTAAGGCTCTACTCCCTGCTTCGAGCTTAAGTGTGCAAGGCGGGATGTTCGGGATGCTCGACGTTAGTTTGGGTTTATTCAGTGTTAACTGCCTGATAGTCATTAACTCCTCCGCCTGTAAGTTTTTGTTGAAGTCGCTCCATAGACATTCTTGTTTGGTAACAAACCAACACGTACACATAAACATGCTCTTTCGGCTATGTAAACATTGTATACTGGCTACATTCTAAGTGGACTTTCACATAGGTTGAACGGAATTACCTTGAAATTCAAAGCCTGTGTGTGTGCAGTGGAAGATGGTGGAAGGGCCCTTCTCTCGTAATGTGTCCAGATTTTCAGATTTCCAGATAGCAGATTTTCCCAGAGCTACCGGTGTGCCATAACCTCTTCACTTTAATTTGATGAACTCTTGGGAAAATGGTTCACACCACGATATGTGTAGTCAAAGTTGGATTGAAATAATCTCCGATACAGCAGTCATGCTAGAGGAGTAGTCGTCTCCATTTAAACCATTTGAAGTACGTTGCCAATCTCAAGTCGAATGATATTTACAAAAGAAGCCCAGGAGATGGGCATTTCCAATTTTCAAAAGCGCTTCAGCAGATACTCAAGACCAGAGTAAGACGTCAATTCAAAAACCATACCATACCAGCCACAGCAGCATACGATGGAAAAAACACATTCGCCCAAAGTACCCCAATTGACTACCCACTCATTAAATGTTTAAATCACTTAATTTACATTTTTTTATTTATTCCACCATGGACGGTAGAAAAAATTAAAAAAAAAAAACCCAATAACTTCTCACCATCACTCGAGTGCAAATTAATCATTTTTTGCATCGCAATCTCCCCATTATATCCCCATTCCCATGAGAGATACTCTGGAAGCATACTTTCAACTTTCTCTCGTGTGTTATTTTTTACAACCAATTACACTGTTCAATTCAATCGGGAGCAGACTGCACGGGAGTGCAAATCATGATTATACGCGCGGGCATAAAACAGAGCGCGCAGGACAACACCAGTGCAACATGCCCACAACAAGCAATTAAAAACAATTAATGGCATGACAATTAAACTTTCAATAATCCACCACGCAGCCGGCGATAAATGGGCGTGGCAGGCAGTGGGATGCGCTGAGTGGCAATTGTCGGCGTCATGAAGTTTGCATGCGGTAACATGTGGAACCGTCTGCCCGGTCGATCGTGAATAATTGACGATAGTGAGAGCGATAGTCTGCATCGCAAGTGGGAGCTTCTATGTATGCGACGGGGGTTCTACTGTACCACCCCCCAAGCTTCCAATTAAATAATTAGCATAACATTCCACACGCAAATTGTTGCGATTTGCTTAAATTTAATACTTTTCTCATGAACAGGCAGTTTGTGTTGGATTCATTGACCTTTCCAAACGAATCGATGACCGACGAAGGCGGTCGTTCAAAGACCTTTTGCCAGAGTATGTATCTACAACGCGTAGGTTTGCCAAAAATTACTATTCACCGAGTGGCGGTACAATGCAAATAAATTTAATCCACCCGCGATCTTTGCGATCATGCGGATCACCTTGTGTCATTTTGACATGAACTTGACAGCGAAAAACACGAATGGCTGCGGATGTTGTCTTACCTTACTTGGGACGGTTCCATTGTGCACACGGAGACTGAGATAGAGCGACATAACAGACAGAAAAGCTGATTTCAATGGAAGGAAACACGTAAAATTTATGAGATTCGTATCTGTGGGGGCAATTAAAGTCGACACATCGGAGTTGGAGTGACGAAGGAGTTTTCGACGAACGAATATATTGGCAGTTTGAGATTAATTGTGATCGGAGAAATTGACACGTGACAGTTACTGAGTATAGTCTAGGAATCGGTTCAATGGAATTTTATTTATCTTGCGGTTTTGATGGGCTTTCGCGTAGAGTTGATCTCGATATGTTTTGTTGAAACATGATATCTGTCGACATACATATTATACTTGTATGCTATGGGTCACCAGGTACTAATATGAGCACTTTTTTCGTTTCGAGTTTTATCCACTGCTTCGTTGAATGGAGTTCCTCAAGGGAGCCATTTAGTACCAATAGGGTAGAAGAGAAAAACGAGTTTAATGTTTGAGGACCTGACTAGAGTTTGTACTCTTGTACTCTTGAATTTGACAAATAATACGTTCGTAGGAAATGAGACTTAGGCGATAGGAAGCTTGAAAAAGTTGTTCATCTCTCTTTTCCCAGATGGCGCTATAGTTCGAGTTGTGCCTGTCCCTTTACCCCTTCAGTTGGGCGCGAACTATCTTCAGTTTAACAACCAGTTTTAAAACAAGTCGTCCATGTCCATGTCCACCACCTCCTCTCCCTCCGTTTGGAACCGTGCGTCGGTATAGAAATAAACTCCTTTCGGGAAGGAATGGAATTCCGGAAGTTGGGGTTGAAATTCCACTTCCGGAATAAAAGTTCAGGGAGGCCTTAGCAACTGAATGTTTGACAGAAATATCTAGAGGAAGTAGATGTAGGAGCACGTGCCGCGGATAAGGTGGTTCTCAGTGTTCGCATGCTACATATGCTTCTAACCAGCGCAATGAGGAGCACTCCAGCAGGAAGAGAGGTGGTTCTCAGTGCTTTTTTTTTTTGTTGTCAGATTAAACAACGTCGTACTCGATCAATGGTCGCCATGGCTTAGTGGTTAGCACATTGGACTGCTGACCGAGCGACGTGGGTTCAATCCCCAGCCATATCCACCGAACATTTTTCAAGGCACCACCTCTCGTCGGGGAAAGACGAACCTCCGGGAGTATAATCAGTCATAAAAGAGCTTCTCATTTCGCCATTCGTAGTCGGCAATAAATTGTAGGTCCCTTCCATTCCAACACCCACAGCATGAATGGTTGCGAGAAGCCAGGCCTTGGCTCATTCCGAGCTGTGGCGCCAGCTTTGATACAGTTCATGATATATGTAAGTATCGAAGGGAGTTAGATCAAGCTCAGCATCTAAAGCAGAGCCGCAAGCCGTTCTTTGAAGTTTAGTGCAGTAGGCAGTCACATACTTACGCGAAAGCCCCTCCACCAACCAACCGACACATAACTAGAAACGGTCTCATCATGGCCGTATAGATCCAGAGGATAATGCCAGAAAACTGAAGGCGCCTTGGCTGTCTTCAACTCGACATGTATAGTGATCTGTATAATGATGGTCTTTAGCACTGGCCGAGTCAGACAGGTCACAACCCTCCTTCTCGTAAAGAGGGCAACCTCAGTTTTCAAAGGGTTTAAACGAAAGCCCACTAATATTGGATCATTCATCGGTCATGTCTAAAGCCGCTTGCGTGTTAGCACACACACTCTTAAGGCATGACCTGACAGAAAGCATAGCAACATTCTCCGCATATGCCTGAGCGTAGACGTTAGAAGAATTGAGAGTATGCAACAGGGACAAAACGCTCTCAGGACTCAATGTCATTCTCAATCCTCCGCCACTTGACTAGATGCTTGTCAATCCCAAATTTGAAGTCAATTATCAATTATCATGTGTTGCCAGTCTCCTAGAAGCACGGTCGTGCTAAGTCCTTAAATTATCGATGAACTATCGGCTTGTCGTCGGTACTGCCTACTTCAAATTGAAGACACTGTCACATCCAAAACCATTAGTTGCAAACTCAATGATGTAGGTTCCCATCAACGGCTTTTCGCTGAAATTTATCAACTAATTCCCACCATGCATCCTCCTGACCAACGGTTGAACCATTGCTGCCTCATTAATCACTCGAACAAAATAATAATCCCCAGATGCTTAAAAATGAAATCCTTGCACAAAAATCATCTCGTCAGTTCCACACAGCAGGTGCAATACAAAATCCGTCGTCGTAATCCTGAAATTCAAGATTCAACAGGCGAAATGAAAGAAAAAAAGATTAAAACACTCTCAGGCCATTATTTTCCGTTTTTTTTTGGCAGACAAAATGCCAAACAAAGGCAGAGGCAGTCTCAAGACTGAGAGGGAGGGAAATTGAAAGAAAGGACGAAACACACAACAGCAACCTGTGATTGCATTCGAATCGAAGGTAAACATCCTGCTCTTCAAATACAAAAGCCGAACTCGAGAGAATCTATTTTTTTTTTCGTCTTTCGTTACTCTTCACAAGTGTAGAGATACAGGTACGTTCCAGCCCACGGACAAAATATAGCAAACTCAGCGACAATGAGACACAGATACACCAGCCACAGAACACCGGCAGATGTGTATTGTGCATGGATGTCTTCTTTGAGGTGATTCATCCAAGAGGAAGAAATCAAGAACGAAACGAAAAAATAATGACCAAGGATCAGCGTAACAAATGAAAGGAAAAGAGGACAAAAGAAAACACAAACAACAATCCACCAGCATCATCATTTCACAGATCTTGGCCAATCTGGCTTTCCCCCTCCCCCAGGTCCTTCTTTGTCTGCTGAATCTCGATTTTTAATCTTCTCGAAGAAAAAAAGAACAAGAAAACGAATCTGGAAAATCATTGTCTAATACTTAGTTCGGATGAAGCACCCAAGAGAACCGCACCGAGATACCATCTCACTTAACAGATAGACCGCAACTTAAATTTAATAGATAGACGGCCGGGGAACATGAACTGGAAACAGGTTACTCCACCAAACCATAGCACATGGTACCTCGGCACACACGTAATACAACCGCCAGGCGTCCAGTACACTGGTGTGTGGGTTCATTGATGCGCACACCTTTTCTTCTTAAATTGTCCATGGTCCATGGATGGTCCCTGGTCCATGGTGTATGGTGTATGGTGCATGGTCGAGTGAAAAGAAGACGACCCCAGCAAATGTACTCATCCAACTTTTATGCTTCGTCGTATTTTCTGTTTGTTTATTGGCCCGACGCGCAGATACTGGTTCTAAGAATTTTCTAAGGAAATTACAATTCAAGACTAGACCGGTACACCGGTCGTCGTCTGAGATTCTCGATAATGAGAACCAAGGGAGCGCAGGTTTGATTTTGATGACTTGACCAGAAAGAGTGGAGAAGGAACAGGAAGATATCGCATGGGATTATCGCGAAGAAAAACTTGATGATGTACCAAAAGGTTGAACGGTTAGACCAATTCTCTTTGTTTTGATTTTAATTTCTTCTCCTTTCCCCACCCAAGTAAGGTTGGATAACTTACGACCATGAGGTAGATGTAATCCAACAGATAAGACCATGTGCAGTGCGGGACTCCTCTCTTTTAATCGTTGAACCATAAATTTAACCTTAGAAGCGGCAGACGGAGGATGACTTCATGCTTGAACGCGGCGATTCTTAAGATTGAATTTTGTAGATTTCTTTTAGCCCGTTTCCTTCGTACCCTCATGGGCGGGATGTTACGAGAAATTATAATTCTCGACTTTTTGTTTTGTAACGTGTTTTACTCGTTGTAAACGTAATAACGATGACGGTGTTTCGTCGATTAGTTTATGTAATGTTTTGAAAAGTTTAACGAGCCATGAAAGTCGGACGGATATGTTGGTGGTGACTTAAGCTCGTTAACATGGGATCATGTGCCGATTGGGAGATAAGAGATGAGTAAGTGATCGCTCGGACTTCAAGTAAACGATTTGTTTTCAAATAAATGGTGGTCTTTGACTTTAGTTTTATGGAGGATTAATTGTGATTTTTTTAAAGTGTGTAAATGGCTAGGACTTGCCAGGATGGCATTTTGATTTAAAACTGAACTGGTTAGTGTAACAGATCATCTGTTTACGGTTGGCTTTGCCTGAGTCTAAGACAATTCTTCTATAGACCTGAGATAGAGTAAAGCATTAAGTCGAATTTGTACAAACAGCAGAGATAATTCAGTGCTGAGGTCCTTGAAGACATTACTGCTAAGGTCCAGCGAGATAAGACTGCACTTTGATGTAGATGCGTCTGCTCTCAATTTGGAGGTTTATGCTGCTATGCACTAGACATTTGCCTACCATAACAGCGTAATCAAGGAACGCCTACAGTGGTCAGTGCGTTGGACTGCTGTGCGAGCTGCGGGGGTTTAACCCCCAGCCATATTGTCAGCCGTAATATTGGATAGTAACCTTCTCTGGAGGACAGACATGGCACCGGTAGTAAACGAGCCCTCATGATTTTCAGAAGCAAGGTAGGATGTAAACCTGTTATGTTGAGATACATCATGATGGTGAGACCTAACATCACTTACGGGGCAGCGGCCTGAACAGGAAGAACGAAAGAAGAAGCCCTGGGAAAACTGCAGACATAAGCTTGTATTTGCCTAACAAAGACAATGAGAAGCTGTCCTACAGTAATACTGTGGGCTTACCCGCCTTCGCACAAGTTCGCAAAGGAATCGATAAGTGTGAAGGGGGAATGTAGAAGATGAAAAGTATCGCAGACGATGAGCGGGATTCCCCTTTCTAAATCGGCCCCACTATTGGTCTGGCCCAGAGATACTGCCTTGAAAGGAAATCCAATATAAAACTGAGACGTAAAACGGGCTGGAACGTTGACATCGCGGTACTATCGGATAGTCAGGCTGCCATGGAATCAGGTCCAAACTGGTATATGAGTGCTTGAAGAAGATAAACAGACTTTTCCAGAACAATAAAATCACTGGCAGGGTCATGTAGAACTGAAATGATGTGACCGATGATCTAACGAGGAGATTTCTTGGACAATTCTGCGAGCTAGTACCGCATACAATTCCAACGAGTTGCGAAGAATTGAAAGTTGGAAAAGAAAAAGGGAAAGCACTTCTTAGGAATTAGATATGATTGGAAAAGGAGCAATCCCTGCATAGACATGAAAATCAGCTACGCATTCTAACGAGCTTTCGAACAAGTCATAGCCAACTCAGAGAAAAAGAGGAAAATGAAAGCTGCAGATTCCGCAGCGATGCTGGAGAGACCCCATCTGGACTCCATCCAGATACACCGATGCTTAAGAGCAACCAGCGGTGCTATAGTTCGAGAATCACATCGATTGAGAAAGTTTTCCTTGCTCGTGGAGCAATCCCAAAAGCACTCTTCTATTGATCTTCGGTTTTCAACTACCTTGAAGCCGTGATGAATCTACAGATGCCTTGAGAGATAGAAGCATATTCGATGAGAAGTGGCTTCCAAGGAATTTGTGTATAAGATTGCAGAGGTTTGGATTTATGACAGAGAATGTGGGGTGTGTCTTCATTGACTGCCTTGTTTCTCCAACCCCTGCAAAGGTCATCTTCAATTACCTTTTACTTTTCCATATGACATCGCAGATGTTTGGAAATGCTTTTGGTTGGTTGATTTTGTGGGTGTAATAAAGACTTACTTAGACCTAAAGGTTGTCCATTGTACCCATAAAAAGTATATTCATGGGAGTTGGGTTGGCTTATCTGGAAACCACCCAGAAAGGGATAGAAATCCCAGGAATTTCCTAAAATCAGCGATATTAAGGTCCTCCAGCCCATGGAAGGAGCAACTACCAAGAGTAAGCCATCTTCTGGTGGCCAGTGCGGGACATTCGCATAGCAGGTGCTGGATAGATTCTATTTTCTCTTCGTCCCTGCAGCTTCTGCAGTAGTCATTGTAGGGTAATCCAAGGCGCTCCGCATAGATGCCTATTCCGCAGTGTCCTATAAGGAGACCGGAGACGATTGGTATTTCCCTTCGACTAATTTGTACGAGATTTTTGGAATTCTTCTTATCGAAGTCTGGCCATAGTGATCTGGCTAGTCCACATCTGTACATGTGACACCATCGCGTATTACCCCTGATCAAGGTTTTCTCATCTATTTTCCTGTAAAGAGTGCTAATGGCGTAAAGAATGCAAATGGGTGTCTTTGGAAGCAGAGGGGTATGTATGTAGGTGCTAGTTCTGCATCCTTTCTGGCAAGTTCGTCCGCGCTCTCATTACCTGATATTTCCTTGCGGCCTGGTACCCAGCATAGGGTCACCTTTTTGGTCGTTGATTTCCCGCTGAGAGTTTGTCTGCAGGCCTTTACGAGCTTCGATTTTGTCAAAGCTGTCTGAAGACACTCAATAGCAAATCTAACATCGAAGTCTTAGGTTTGAATGATGTATTCAGGAATGTATGTTCCCGTCCGTGGTAGTGTTAGTTGTCCATAGAAAGGATTTTCATGGAAAGGATTTTCCCTTCCTTCGGCGTCACTGTCTTGTTGATAATAACTTTCTCGGTGTTTTTTAAATGCTCATCTACTGGTTTGTTGTTTAAACTTACATGGTGGAATTTTCACTGAGTGAAGAGCTTACACTAGTTCTAGGGAAGGTTTATTTCTTGCTAGTTCACCAGCTTCTCATTTGCTGGTATGCCCTCATGTCCAAGAACCCATCATCGTTTTACAAATGTGGCAAGACCACTGAGCTCTTTTCAATCGCCCGTTACAAGCTTCGATTTTACTTCTACAACAGATCGCTTTTCCTGAACCCTGCTTTTTGTGGCATTTTAGAAGAACCAAAGGACTGTGTAGGTTGGGAAATCTAGTCCTTTAGTAGCCCCGTTTTACAGTGCCCAAGATTTTCTGAGTGGCTATTCAGTCCACTATGAGGTCTGCAAATTTGCTCACTACCACCGGGCCCAAATCAACGCTCGAACCGACAAATGAACCTTAACTTGCGTATCAACCACTGTTTCGGATACTTGGGCAGTATTCGTGGATCCTTCTAGTCACCGGGCATCGCTTTGAATTTCAAAATGGCTTGTAAGAGAAGGCCAAGTACAGATCCTTTCTTGGCTAGTATCCAATTTCACACGTGCATCCTTGTATTCCACTAGTGAATGCACATAAATTGATATGCAGTTCGTTAAGATTCTCTTGTTGGCTATCGGATTTCCGTTTGCAAAGGCCGCTTCTCACAATTCATTCGACCAGAAGTCATTAGGGGATTAATTTCAAAGATAAGATCATTAGATGCATCGCATTTTCGAAAGTCATCGGCTATCAATTTTCTCTCGAAGAAAAAATAAAAATTTAAATTTCATTACCTCCTCTCATCGTAACAATGATTAATGGATACAATTTCCTTCTTTTTTTCTCTCTTTTTAGGTAAGTGTCGACAAAACCCGTGGAATATCTTCGCATCTTCCAATGATAAACCGTAAGTTTAATGGATTGGTCTTCCACACACAAGAAAACGTGTAATAAATTACCACACACATATGGCGGCATACACATACTGTATCTCTGCATCTGTATCTACGTGTGACCTCAACACGATTTCTCGATTCCTTCCTAATTGATTCCAATCTAAAGGAGTTCACACAACAGATGTCCCTTAACCCGAAAACCACTCTCTCAGACAACACACACAGCAAATCCTCTGAATAGATCAAGATTTCTATCTAAAAGATACATTTGTACCGGCAATCCTTTCCATTATCCGCATATTTAATTTGTCAAGAGAGATACATACAATGAAAGAAGGAAAAAATTTAATTTACATAAAACACATTTTGCATTTTAGGCAACGTTATCCTTTCGCTGAAGTGGATTCAATTCAAGTCCGTGTCGGGGTATCCCCAGAACAAATTTACCACCGCAATGCGATGGAAGGTGAAACGCCACCAGTCAGTATTGGTGATGAATGAAGTCGACAATGGACTTTGACCTATGTTCTCTGTCGAGTGTCTCAGTGTGTGTGTTCCTCACAAAGGATGTACGCGAGCATAGTCACTTCTTTCGAATACATATCGAAAGTTTGGTAAATGCCAACGTAAAAGAGTTGAACGATGAACGAGAAACGAGAAACGGTAGACAGGCTACAAAACAATTTACGTGTTCTACGTGACTTTAGTTAGTTGGCAGTTTATCTTGTCCTCACTCCTCTCCCTGTGGAAGGAAGTAACAAAACAACGAAAAAATAAGACGAACAAGAACAAGATGAAGAGTAAGACGACGAAGAAAAAGTTATTCCTTGGCTTCCTTGGTTATTTATTTTACTTTTCCACTTTTGTCAATTTCTTCATCCATTTACTGCACTGACGTGTACAGTAGGAGGAAGGCGGGCGAACGAGGGGTGATGAAGATCAAAGGATGCACGTAAAGAATCTGTTTGAATTTTTTATTTTTCTCTTTGCTGCTTTTGGCCATTGTTTGGTATGACATTTATCTTTTTGCAATTAAGTTCGAATGGGTGATTGCATAAATTGAGTCCTCTGTCGTGGGAAGTTGGGTATTTGAACTGAGGGATTCCCTGCCTCAGAGAGCGAGTCCGTTTTTGAGAAATAATGAATTATTCTCTGTGCTCTGGCATCGCAATGAGACTTACTACTACTATGTAAACTATCAGTGAAAACAGTTTCCGCAGCATAAGTCCGTTATTGTACCGTAACCGAGGCTCTATATTTCATTCATAAGACCGATACTTACATACGAGGTGATGGTGTGGTAGACCGCCTTGCATATAGCCATAAAGCGCGATAAATTAAGCAAAGTCCAACGAACATCTTGCATCTGTATCAGCGGAGCCCTACGCCCGACTCCCTGTGCAGCACTGGACATTTTGTTTCATCTTCCCCCTCTCGACATTTTCGGCAGACAAATGACAGCTACTGCAGCCTTCCGTCTCAAAGCAACCTCACAGTGGTCTAGTACAGATGTTGGCCACACCTGCACTTTGAAAATGTCAAAATTTCTCCCAGAAACCTAGACTACACCGCACTCAAGCTAAGTTTTGACAAGAACTTTGAAGTAACCATCCCTTCTAGGTTATTCTGGAACAATGTATTCTCAGAAGACAAGTCGATTCATTTTTACACCGAGCAACGGTTCAAAAACTCGCAACGGGGTGGGTGGTGGTATTTTCTCCGACAGGCTGAACCTCAGCCTAGCGTTCCGTCTTCCGAATCATTGTAGTGTGTTCCAGGCGGAAATCATGGCAATCATCATCATCAATCTTATCTTGGCTTAAGAAAAACGTGATATCAGCCACGGATATCCACATCTTTTCGGACAGTCAAGCGGCATGAAAGTCCTTGGAATCAGTCCCTTCAAATTCACTAATAGCCTAAGATTGCAGATTGTCTCTTATAGAAATGGCGAAGCAATTTATGATTCACCTTTGTTGGGTGCCAGGGCGCAGTGACATTCCAGGGAACTATGAGGCTATTGTACTCCAGGAATAACGTACGGAAGTTTTACCAAAGGGTAAAAAGAACGTGTCACGGAAGCAGAACCCGTACGGAAATCTGTAGAGATGAAGAAGAAACCTCGTAGTAGAGTCACAGTCGGTGCTGAGAATTTGGAAAAACTATTTCTGCAGACTGTATAACGGCGACGAAGGCCAAAATCCCGCTGTCAGGCAGAACGGACCATTCAACCTAGACGATGATAGCCAAAATTTCCGTCCACCTGACCAAAACGAAGTGCGGAAAGCAATATCTAAACTAAAATCCAACAAGGCTGCTGGACCCGACGGCCTTCCGGCCGAGGTATTTAAAGCAGCTGGAAATGACCTGGTAGAGAGCGTACACCAACTCATTTCTAGGATTTGGTCAGATGAGTGTATGCCCGATGAATGGAATCTCAGCATCGTTTGCCCGATCCACAAAAAAGGAGACCCCCTCAACTGCGCCAACTACAGGGGTATCAGCCTCCTCAACATCGCGTACAAGATTTTATCTGCCATACTGTGTGAACGCCTGAAACCTTTCGTTAACAACCTGATTGGCCCCTATCAGTGCAGTTTTAGGCCAGGAAAGTCCACAATTGACCAAATTTTCACACTTCGGCAGATCCTGGAAAAAACCCAAGAAGTCCAAATCGATACCCACCACCTCTTCATCGATTTTAAGGCCGCCTATGACAGCATTTATAGAGACGAGCTGTATAGAGCCATGTCTAGGTTTGGCATCCCTGCTAAACTCGTCCGTCTGTGCAGGATGACGATGGAGAATTCTCGCTGCTCCATCAAGATCGGTAACGATCTTACCGAAGCTTTTGATGTCCAAAAAGGCTTTAGACAAGGAGACGCCCTGTCATGTGACTTTTTCAACATCATACTTGAACGAATTGTGCGAAACTCTCAAGCCAACACCGGAGGCACAATCTTTCATAAATCTGTTCAACTGCTTGCGTACGCTGACGATATTGACATTATAGGCAGAACGCAGCGAGCTGTCACCGGTGCTTTCGCGAGTATAGAGACAGCAGCGGCCAAAATGGGTTTAACGGTAAACGAGGGCAAAACTAAGTATTTGCTGTCAACAAGAAGGGACACCCAACACCGACGAATTGGACAGAACGTCACAGTTGATAGCTATGTATAACTTCGAGGTAGTAAGCGACTTTGTCTACCTTGGCTCTGCTATTACCTCCGATAATGACACCACGTCGGAAATCAAACGAAGAATAACTCTTGCCAATCGCTGTTTCTTCGGGCTAAGAAGGCAATTGAGTAGTAAGGCCCTATCCCGAAGAACTAAGGAGGCTCTGTATAAGACCTTAATCATCCCAGTCCTGCTTTATGGCGCTGAAGCATGGACACTGTCGAAATCGGATGAAAATAACCTTGGTTGCTTCGAGCGAAAAATTCTTCGGAAGATATTCGGTCCCGTATGCGTTGACGGGCTTTGGAGGAGAAGATTTAACCACGAACTATACGAGCTGTACAGCGACATCGCCCTGGTCAAGAAGATACGTATCCATCGGCTAAGATGGCTGGGGCATGTAGAGCGAATGGACATCTCCGCTCCGGCACGCAGAGTCTTCGAATCCAACCCGGAGGGACAACGCAGTAGAGGAAGACCTCGCCTAAGGTGGCGCGCACAAGTAGAAGGGGACCTCAACCAACTTGGCGTGCGCAACTGGAGGCAGTTAGCTAAGGACCGGGCTAACTGGAGAGGCTTGTTGGTTGAGGCCCAGGTTCACCCCGAACTGTAGCGCCACCTAAGTAAGTAAGTATGAGGCTATTGAACTCGCCAAATATGCAGCAACATTACATATTCCGCCTGATAAAGGTACCTTCGGTATACCGATCCCTACTTGTAAACTTAAACTCAAACTAGATGTTATCGAAAAACAAACCTTAGACGGACAAGTGGTACATCACGTCTAGCGACAAAGCAGATTTGGCCCAAGCTGGATCTGAAACGCTCTATGTATTTGATTTATTTTAATAGATCGCATATTAGCACTATAATAGGTGTCATCACTAGACACTCCCTAATAGGCAAGCATACAACAAGGCTTGGCATCTACGCAAATGACTTCTGCGGAAGCTGTATGGACGAGGAGGAAGAGGAGACTATTTTCCATTTTCTTTGCACCTGTCCAGCTCTTTCTTGCAAAACAAAACTCCGCTTCTTCTACACCAACTTAGGCGACATGATAAACATCGATGTTAGTAGCCTTCTACGCTTCATATGAAGCTCCAATTGGTTCAGTGAGTAGGCAGGAGATCTTTCCGATATCCGTGTGGTAATACAACGGACCAACGGTTTTTTCAACCTAACCTAACCTAACCATAGGTTAGGTTGCCAATTCTAGTGAACTTAAATTCTACTATATATTTGCAAGTTTATCGTGTCCACGCTTCTCAGAAGCATAACCCAAACCAATAAAGATAATCTGGAGAAGTCGACGCTTGCAACACGAAGCTGTCCTCAGTGGTTGACAGTGCTCTTTATTCCATGAATAGACAAGACTTTGATGTCTTATGCTATGCAAACAAAGTAGCAGTACTCGTTAGTGAAAATTTCGAGAGTAACAATCATCAATCTCCGAATAGACGTTGCATACGTGAAGACCCGGGACAGTTTATCACTGTGAAATTTACTTAAGAAAGAAAGTTTAATATTAAGTTGACTTACTTAAGGTGGCGCTACAGTCGGGGGTGGACCTGGGCCTCAACCAACAAGTGTTTCCTACCAGCTACCTCCAGTTTCGTACGCCAAGTTGGTTTCGACTAGCGTGCACCACCTGAGTTGCGGTCTTCCTGTACTGCGTCATCCCTGGTGTTTGGATTCGAAGATTTTCCTGATCGGAACGTTGGTGTTCATTCGCTCTAGATGACTCAGCCAACAAAGGCCTTAACTACCTCAAAGATGTAACTGTCTATTGTGACGTTCTGTCCGAGATGCCGGTGTTGAGTGTCCTTTCTGTTGACAGCATATACTGTGTATCGCCTTCATTGGCCACTAAACCCATCTTCACCGCTTACGCCTCAATACTCACGAAAGCACCAGGGACATCACTCTACGTTTTTCCGATTATGCCAATATCGTCGGCATATGCGAGTAATTGGACGGACTTATGAAAGATTGTGCCTCTGGTGTTGACGCGTGAGTTTTCCACTATTCTTTCAAGAACGATGTTAAAGAAGTCGCACGACAGTGCGTCACCTTCTCCACATCCTTTTTTGACATAAAAGGTCTCATTGAGGTCTTGACCGACCATGATCCAGCAGCGTGCATTTTTCATCCTCATCCTACACAAACGGACGAGTTTGGCAGGGATAACAAAGCTGAACATGGCTCTGTATAGCTCGTCTATATAGATGCTGTCATACGCAGCCCTAAAATCGATGAAAAGGTGGTGAGTATCGATTTAAAGTTCTTGGGTTTTCTCCGGGATTTGCCGCTGTGTGAATATTTGGTGGGTGGTAAACTTTCTTGGCCTGAAGTCACACACGATCGTCTTCAGACGTTTCCACAATACAGCAGATAAGTTCATGTAGGCGATGCTAAGACTGATGTGTCTGTAGTTGGCAAAGTTCATACGATCTCTTGAGGATTTTCTTATCCGTCTTTAATTATAAGGCGAATCCAATCCTCCAACGACGATATTATTTAAAAGTGATTCGGGTAGGGTTGCGGGATAAAACTTCATAAAAATCGGGACATCGAAACTCAAAAATCAGGACATATCGGGACATTTGGACTAATCATAAAATGTTAAAGAGGCAATGTTCAATTGCATGCAAATGCTCCGCTTTTCGTCTAAATCTCATCGGAGATCGCTGAATCTAAAATACTGTGGCGTATGTGAACCATTTTAACCGATTTTTCAGTACATAATTGTTTATTTGGATCTTTCTTAAAAAGCTGCTTGGAACGTTTTGATTGACAAGCCCTTTTTTTTCTTTCGCTATGCTGTCGTCATGAAACTGAATGACAAAATCCGGACATTCTCTAAATCGGGAATTAGTTAAAAAATCGGGACTATCCGGCCATAATCATGACGTTTCGCATAACGGTTGGATCTCACGACAGACAGAAGAATCAGTAGAACTGTGTACCGGTCATCAAATCAAATCACCTAAATTCTTGTCAAAGTCGGATTTTAAAAAACAGGCCCCCATTCGGATAGATGTTGCTTTTCGTTCGGCAGCAATCACAGTAGGAGATATCACAGCGATTCTTTCATTTTCTACCTTTGCACTTCTTACGTGTAGGTTATATCACCTTTGCAGCTCTACAGGATATCGGTCAGTTCTTTGGGACGCCGTGACTTGTAAATAAATTTCTTCTTCCACCAAACTTGTAGCAAAGTCTTAATTTTATTCAGAGCACTCCTCCCCAGTGGTCTACTGCTTCAGATGTTTCGATATAGCTCTTGTGGTCCTTTTTTTGTTATGTGAATCCATTAACACCCTAACATGTGGGCGTTGTCCTTTGTTTTCGTCTGTGTCACTGTACTACGCAGTTTGGTACCAAAAGTTGACATTATACCATGTTCGACAACGACTCCTATATTTATTGGCAGAATTCTACATAACAAGTGCTTCTACCACCAACCGCCCGGTAAATTACGCTTACAATAGCCTGTCGTATGCACATCCAGGTGTATGCATCAATCTCCATCACTTACCTGTTACACCGTGTCTAGATCAACGTAAATTCAATTATTTACCGTCACGTGACTGGAAATGAAAAAAACAATTCTCTGTCCTAGTGTCCCCTATTCACATGAAGCCGCGTTTAGATTAGCAGGCCCATTAAACGAACGAACAGCTTCCTGCCAGCCGTCAGGCCAAAGCGCCACTCAAATTGAAATTTTCTGTTCCAAATTAGAAAATTGAATTTTCAGCGACAACAGCAACAGCACCAGCGTTTGTACTCAATTGTTCCCGGAGCCCCCGAAGGCAGAACAAGCAGAAAACACCAATTTTTGTCGACTTCACAGTGATAACCGTCATACATACAGACACACACTGGAGTCGAGATAGCAGGACAGAAAGCGCGCACATGAAACACGACGATGCGGCCCCTGTCACGGCCAGCCTTTCTCCGAAATACGCTCGATACTACGCGTACGACAACGCAGCGCTGAAAAACATGCAAAACGAGTCAACATGCCAAGCACCATAGTACGTACTCCCAGGTACAGAGCCCTACCCATCCGATAGCGATTTTCATCCCGACAAGGTGGATTGTCGAGGAGAGGCAGACTTTCTTTCTGAAAACAGATTTTTTTTTATGCTGTTGTTGCTGTTAAGCCTTTCTTCCTGTCACGATTTCTTTTGATTGCGACCAGGAGGAGCAACAGGCCCTGTGACTGGTGGCAGGGAGAAGCCCTGGCATTGAATATCAAGGAGGTTACACGATGGAATTTTTATTTATGCAAAAATTAATGATAAAAATAAATAAAATGCAGACACGGATGGAAAGATGGAAAGCAGTGACTGAAGTGAAGTGGAGTGGAGTGGAATTTGGCTTTGACAGTGTCAACGTGGATTCATTCAACCGGAGCGCACTGCCATTCCGGCAACGAGCTCGAGCAGCGAACCTCATGGCTTTTGTTTGTGCCAAAGGCCAGGTGAACGGTTGAAGGGATGCTTTCAAAATGGACACAAACAAAATGGGTGAAGGCAAACGTCAAACAAAAAGATAGGCAAACAAAAAAAAAATTCAAAACACAACCGGCGATCGGCAACCGGTGAGAATAAACAAAAAACCGTGAAGCGTAACTTGGTCAATGCGACGGTTAGGGTGACGATGGTGCCCCTTGTTTGGCGTGAGTGCGTGTTATGGAATTTTATTCGATTTGGCAGTGGCAAGAGACATGACGTGGATTGAGAGAGATGAATCGGGTGATGCAATGGCCGGGAGATTACTCATGGTGGAACTCATCAGAGCCATCTGACTATCTGAGGCGTGGTGTGCTCGAAGACTACACTGGAGGTCTTAATGCGTAGGAACTTGTTGCCAGTCTCCGTCAACTTCTTCGAAAAGGAGTTTTTTTTTGCGGATATGGAGGCTCATAGGATAAAGGGTTTTCTAATAGGGACGGGCAGATGTTAAAACTGAATAAAGTAAGTTGTGTGTGAGATATTATCAAATTGTTTGTTTTGCTTGTAAGGCCTATCGATGGCATTATATGTGGAATATGACATCGTTAAAATGGCCGCCGAGGCTTCGCTGGTTGGCGCGCATGCGAGAGGTTCAATTTTCGATGACTCTGGGGCATAGATTAGGCTGAATTTCAACGATAGCACGGATTATGTTGACTTTGAGGGCACTGGTCGTTTGCGGCTTATTGGCTTAGACCTGCGACTTAAGGAAATCGCACAAGAAAAATGTTTACGGGGTCAAATCGTACGATCTCGGTGGACAGTTCACGTCGCCTCTGCGTAAGATAACCATGCCCTCCAATCGGTCGTGCAGAATTTCCATTGTGGCATCAGCTGTGTGGCACGTAGCGCCGCCCTGTTGAAACCACATCGAATTTGGGCCAAAAGAGACTGGTTATCATCGATCGGTAGCGCTCTTCTTTGATGGTGATGGCAATGCCACCATCCACACTACACCACAACCCACCATCCACACCAAACAGTGACTTTCTGCGGATGCATTGCCACTTGGTGGATCTCGTGTGGATTGGCATCGTCCTAAATCCGGCAAATTTTGCTTGTTGACGTACCCGTTCATCCAAAAATGGGCCTTATCTCTGAAGATAATTTTTTTTTTAAATCGGGGTCCGCTTCCAACTGCTCGAGAACCTAGATGTAGGCCCAAGTCCCGACGCAAAATTCGCCAAGTTGATGTCAGCGAAAGACCGAGTTCTTATGCGCAGCGCGGAATTGACTCCCTCGGGTTCTCTCTCTCTCACGGACAGGGGCGATGTTTAAAACAGAAAAGGCCTATCACGTTTCAAATCTATAGATGGCTCGTCTCGCAACTGGTGGTTCAAAATTGCACCTACTTCATCACTTTTAATCAGGAAGGCCGCTAGGGCAGCTCATGCCCATATTTAGCCCAAATAACCTTAAATAATTGATACCAACATTTACGGAATAGCTATTTTCATCAAAAGCCTAATGATGCCAGCATACTCGTACATTCCCATCTCCGTTCCAACTCGAAATCTGTGGGTGTCCTCATTCGCACTGGAAACCCATTTGTGATTGTTTGTCTACATATGTACATATTTAGGAAACATGATATTTGTCTGACTACAATTGTCAGGCGAGAGGTCCTAACATGCGTGATGATGGGGAACAAATTTTCTCATAAGGGTATCAGCATCCCTGCCAAAGTGCAGGCGATCACAATCAATTTCAAACAGAATGGAATTTTGTTATAACAGTTAAGGGTGTCTATCAATAGGAGATTTGTTCATCGAAATACCCAGACTAGAATCCTTACATTTTCAGTCACAAAACAACGCATCTTTGTTAGTGTATTCCATCATCTCCAAGTTTGACATGTATATCCGCTAGTTCACCCTTTTGTAACCGCAGACATCCTTTAGCGGAACGTCTTTGCAGCCCTCGTTTACACAATGTCACTTGTATCATTATTAACACATCCGTTGTACTATTTCCTTTTCAGATACACTACGCGCATAAAGGCAACAGCCCGGGGAATAAAGTACAGTCCGTGCCACTGTCAAAGGAAGCGATCACGTAGTCTTGCACAACAAAGGCGACTGCAGCGACTACAACGACGACTCACACACACACACACATCACACTGGATTGCACAGAAATAAAAAAGGGAAAACGAATTGCTCTTTGTAAATGACTGTGAAAATTGCAAACCTTCTGACACCACCGTCGTCCATTACCACCGCAACCCTTACCGCGTCCCACGTCGACGACAACTACTACTACAACCACTTCAACAAAACAACATTTGATACCTTCACCATGCCGTTCTCGTCAGCGATGTCGATAATGACAAACCGGGACCATCCGTTTAATCAGTCCACTCAATCGACAAGACCCCTACTTGCCGACCGGAAGCCCCCACAATTGTTGGGTAAGAAGAAATTCAACAATGGCCCTGCCAGGGGTGGTGATGGCAATGGCGCTCTTCAGCGTGAGAGTGGTGTCAAAGTTCAGGGCATCAATGACTTTGATATCATATCGCAACAATGTAAGAACCTCAACAGTCATCATCTGGGCTATCCGTACGGTAGTCCGCCATCGCCCACAGCGAATTCCAGTGATTTTGCATTCTCTGACACAATGCCGGCAACAACGACGACGACAAATGGTGGCATCCTTACACCGTCATCGCGTCAGCCTTTGTATGATAATGGCACCTCGACACCAACGACATACGATACCAACTACTATTGCAACACATCACGCTTTGAGGATTACTGCTCCCTTCGACTGAATGATCGGTTGGATAATTGGAAGGCTCCGCCATTGCCGCCAATAAATAACAACAACCACCAGATGTCGCCGAGCATGGTGAGTGGTGGCCTCACTAATGGCGGACCATTCGTGTTCGGTGTACATCATCGGGCGCCGCCCGGCGGGAGGGATTTCCTCGATAGCATACCTGTGATAGGCGACAAGAATACAACGGAATACTCAATGGACAAGGGACAGAAGTCAATGGTGAGTTTTTATAAAAAAAAAAAAAAAAAACTTTTTTTTAAAGATATGTAGATAGCAGCCTTGAAATGAACTTGTTGCAACTCAAGTCGTAAAACAGTCTTTGCTCAGGTAGTGAGTGATGAAAGTTAAGTGACAATGAAATTTATTTGTGGAATTATCCTGTATACAAACCGAATTTAAGTCGAAACTTGAGGCTTTCAAATAAGAGCGTTCCGAGAGAGGACGGTTAGGTCGAGTGGGATATCATTTTGAAGGAATTAGTTAGCGGTTTTCTAGTGGGGAGTATTTTAGACAAAACGACACAAATTTTCTAAAAAAATCCATAAAAAACAAGGTGCACAGTGAAATAATTAGGGTAACAGGCGCTGCTGGATCGATGCAAAGGACTCTATTACTTTCTTTTTTCGAAACTGTGTGGAGCTTCCATTGACGCTTTGCAGATTATTCATACCGGATTTGCAAAGCAAAGTCACTTGGTATGATATGGCATATGAGGATGAGCGGAAAGCTCTTCACTTAGGCCTCAGTCGGGCCCGTTCCCCTATTTTAACTGCAGAACTGCAGGGATTGGTTTGGTTTGGGACTTATGTCGGGAGAGATGTAGGGAAGGTGAAAAGAATTGTGGAATTGACACTAATGTACGTGTGTTCTGGCGAATCTTCCTGTTACTTTGGTGGAGGCCAGAATGCCGCCGATTCCTTTGTCTTTGAGATGTCTCAGATCCGGTATCCTCATGGACCAAAGGGTCTTCTGACGCATTCTCACTAGGGCTGGGCAGTGGCTTAGGAAGTCTTCGAAATCTTCGTCTCTTGGCAAAGTCACTTAGTCCTCGACAAGATAATTTTCAGTGTTTCATTTATAGTCCTATCCAGCTCATAAAAATCGTCAGAGGAAAGTCTGACTTTTGACGTGCACTCTATTTCAACCGAAAGATTTATTTTGTTTTAGGTGATTCCTCAGGCTGTAAGGGAAATCCTTTTAACTGACGACACTAACCTTTGTCCAGACTGAAGATGTCTCTGTTGTCATTGTTTTGGTTACTCAAGCTTTAAATTTTTTTAAGGAAGGCATGTGCTTTTAAAACCTAATGGCATTTAGAAGAGTTCGAATCCGATGGAATTGCCTTCGACTATGGCGCTCAACAGAGTGTTCTAGAAGATCTACAAGAAAATGCAGGACTCCTACGTTTAACTGGGACTAGATTCATTCAGAGTTCGGGATTAATTCAATCCGGGACACGTGAATGTAAAGAAGAAGGTCAGTGGGCCCTAAGACGACTCTTTCTAATCATTTGTATGGCTCTTCGTGGTTGATGAAATTTTGATGTGGGGCCCTATACCGACGATGTCGTTACCTTGGTCTGAAGCTGAGAACTAGAGGCTAATTGCAATAAAATATTAGTACACAGTGTGAAGAGCTTAATCTGAAAGGATCAAGTATGTGGGCCTTTGTAGTCTACATCTTTGCTACCTTTTGATCCTTGTCGGCTAAGAAACGACTAAGTAATCTGTATGTATGTATGGGGGTATGTCTTCTCAACTCTGTGAACTTCTGAAGCCATTCTGCAATACGACATGGCAATAGACCAAACTAAAGCAGGACAAATCCTGATGATTTCTTCAACCTCGTGCTGGAACTCTACTTTCAACCTGTTGGTCCAGCTGTTTGCAAACGCAGGCGAACTCGGTCACTCCCAGCGTGTCGCCCATAGTAGAGGCTTTTATACAAATCTTGTCACTCCCCAACGAGAGGTGGTGCCGCGAATAATGTTTGGTGGATGTGGCCGGGGCTTGAACTCAAACCGCTCGCTCAGCACTAACCACAGAGCCACGTCGAAGTAAATAAGGACAAAACCAATTCCAAATTTTCAACAAACGAAAAAGCATCTGTCAACCACCCAGCGGGTACTTCGTAACTTAAGAAGATCACCTACGGGAGAGTGGGAATTTGGCGGAGACTTATATATGTAGAATGTAGGTCAAGAACCCTCTTGCTTAATGATTTCTGAAGCAACTGCAGTAGGAGTCTATTTTCCACTGCAGCCCTGTGCAAAAGAAGACTGCTCCACCTGGCAACATATTTCGTCAGTGACCTCGGCAACATTGGAAAAATTCACATCAGGTTTGTCCCAAAGGCCTTCGGGTAGCTTTGGATAAGTACTTTGGTCTAAGGGCGTCTGCGGCTAGACAATTTTGTTTTTAGCCAAGAGGATCTTCAAATCACACACGACAAGGAAGACCAAACTTCCGTTCAAAGGACCAAAGCATTGCAGATTGCAAGGAATTGGGAGCAGCGTGTCCGTGATTGAAGAGGATGGCAGGCGGCTGGGTCTCACCAGAATGGGAAGATGCCGGTATAGTCTCTCTCACACTTTGTTTAAAGCAAAGTTTTTCATGATTTCAGTTCAAAGTGAAAAGGCGACTAAAACAACCACGCAAGTTGGTGTCATTCTGAACAAATGTGCGTTATTCTTAGAAAACTTATTTCGTTTTGCAAAGACCGGAACCTCTTTTCCGGCAACTCGACCGCACAAATCCCTCAAAAATACGTCTCCAGCTGTGTTGATGGTCATTCAGATGATTGACAACTCCAAGTACTTGTTGTACAACTAATTAAACTTTTTACCTCTGTACAGTAGTTAATCATCTTTCTGAGTCATTATATCGTTGAATGGGTCAGGAATGTACAAAAGTCCAAGGTATCCAACCAGTTCAAGAGCCATTCTGGTCGAATGATGATTTTTTTTTCTGGCTATCTTTGGTCGTAATGGGTGCAGTGATTCATATTCACATGGTCTTACCGTGTAGTCTTGTATTCAGTTTTCTGTTTCAATTAAGTTGACTCATTGTCAAAGATCTCGATGCGTACTCACCTCTGTTTTGTGTGCCATTTTAACGACCCACTCGTATGTTCATTTTTTTGTAAGTAGATTACACTGAATGTGGCATGTGAAACTGTGGATGTCACTGTCAGCTGTCACCTTTAGTTTCAAAGACTGTTAAGAGTTACCTTCGGCCTGCACAGACTGCTTTTCTGTAGAAAAAATTATAAACGTCAAATTTGAACGAAAAGCCGTCTTTTTCCAAATAATTTTAGTTGAGAAACGTCAGTTTCATTGAAAATTAAACGTCAGGTTAGGTAACCCTTCTTAACAATTTTTCAAACAACCGCCGAGTTAATTTCGTGTCAGCTAGCTTTTATCTAGAAAAGATAAATTTAACAAAATATTCTGCTAATGAATCTGAGATTATAGAAAACAATTTTTTCATTAATGTCAAACTTTTGAAGTGTCAGCTGTCATTTCTTTGACAGTTTACGTAAGGAACAAACAATTTTTCAGAAGAAATTTTATAGGAAAGAGGATGGAAAGAACGACGAGTGGTATTCCCTTCCAATTTTTCAATTTTTCTTAGGAGGTACTCAAGGTTACTAAAAATTTTATTTGACATCTGACAAGTTGATGTTTTTTGACTTGAACTGGTGGATGAAATCATTTTTTAGCTTCTAGAATGCATTTCGGTCACATTTTGGTCAAATAGGGAACCTTAATCTGAAAGCTCAGATGGATTTAAGCTGGATTACGGCAGGGCACTAAATTCTATCAGCTTTCATAAGACTTCTTAAATAGCAGAATTCCAACATAGGGTGCAGCATCTGAAGTTATATACCTAATAGACGCCGGAAGTTAAGTAAGATGCAGTCAGTGTGGACTTTATATGTGAAGAATCTCCACTTTATGGTCTGCCTCACTCAACAGACTCTGAAGAATTCCTGAGGGCCTCCAGTTACAACACCTTATCGCTATTTCTTCAGACTGAAAAGTGTTACACCACTGTTTCAAGCAACTAAGGTCACTTTCAAGAGACTCCGGGTATATTTCCAGTCCTGTTTTGTGGCGCTAGAGCATGACGTCCTTGGACGTTTCGAGCGAAAAATTTTCCGTAGAATATTCGTTCTCCTTGAAGAAGAAGCCACGTGAAACTGAACTCATTCCATGCTTGTGATACATAGTCGCAGTCAAAGCACTGTGAAAGGTTGCGGATTTCCGCTTAAATCGCTTTCCAAAGCACATTTGCACCTTTAATCCTTTAAGTCACGTGGAAATTTAGCAAAATGCATTCACCGACCACCCACCCTCCATTCCAATTACCATTCGCACACTTTCCACTTCGGTGTTCTGCCCACAGACAGCCTTCCGCTTCGACACCACTATCTGCTCAAACGAAATCCCTGTATCTGCAAGGATGTGGCAAATTAATTCTCGTGTATAATTTGCATTGAGTTGCTTTTAATTTGTTTCACATTTAAGCTCAACTTTTGCATTACAACCGCCTTAAGGTCTGCGGTGTAAGTTTCTATTCCGACGCCTTTGCTGCGACAAGGCGTGGGGTGCTTTCCCCCACTCCGGCTCTCTCTGCCATATCCCTCGCCCAGGACTAATGATGAATTAAAGTCTCGGCAATTAGCGTTTAGTCGGAATTTATTTATTTTTTTTTTTCGTTTTTCCCTTGCATGAGCATTGCAGAGGAAAGTACGATGCCAAAGCTAAGGCTAAGTAGAAGGATGCCTGGATGAGAAACTGTTGAAAGCAGATTTGGCTTAGAGTGTTACGCTTACTTGGATCTACAGCGGATTTTTTCAATTTTCCCCCGCCACCGCCGCCGCACCCACTGTGTTGTATTCATCTTCTTGGCTGATGAGGGATCTATTTGCCGTTAGTGGAAGCGTCAGAAGGAATAACCGCAAAAAAGGGTTTTGCTCGGATTTCTTTGATGGAAAAGGGAAAAGTAATTTACTTTCACTGTGTGCGTGAGTGGGGATGGGGTCTCATGGAAAACGTATTGGATGTAGCTACAGCCGAGTGGGGTCCGTTATTGTGGTTGAATTTCGTGCATGTTTTTGTATTTTTAATGAGAACGTAAGGGGATGAGTGGTACGGATTACAGTTAATTACAAGGATTAAGTTTTATTTAGGTATTTGGTAGCACTTATGGTGATGGATTTGGCTTGTTTTGATGTGGGAATTTGGGACTTTAATCACGAGAGCAGTTGAGATTGCAGAACCATCGATGAGTAATCGGCCGAGGAGCTGTCGCAAAGAAAAGAGTTGAAGTGAGATATCGAATTTCGAATTGTTGACGTGCTTTTCTATTTCTGTGAATCACGTTCAAAGAAACAGACAATTGGATTGTTTGCTTCAACCGTAATCAAGTGTTTTCTGCGAAAAGAAAACATAACTAACGACAGCAGTTCAAGGTAAATGGTCTTTATTGTGAATTGATTGGCATGGCATTGGCCGCGACAATAAAACAGTGTAGGGGGATTACAATGGTTGCCGAATCTTATCGAATTTCGTATGGAATGGGATCAGGATCTTGTTCGTTTGTCATTTGTTTGGAACATTAAGGTTGAAAAAGATCAGCAGTGGAGCATTCCATACGAGGAGCGGATTTGGATGGATTCTGGTGGGCAAGACACCGGTAGAAATGCAAAGTTCTGTCAGTCCTGTCAGAGGAGGAGAAGGGTATAGCCTATGAATGACACTTTAATCTTCACTAAACATTTCATCGTCGGCTTGTACCAAGTGTGTCTTCGTTCTAGAGGGGAAACATATCCAAGTTTAGACTTGTCACATTAAAGATCACTTAGGCTGGTTTCACTAAATGGAAAGAAGATTTAGGATCAACACTATGAAGAATATAAAAAGTCTATAAATGGGTATATTAAACACATGACTGAGGACAAGTAGCTACAGTTAACCATGATTTCATCCCTCGTCGTATGGTCGGTACGAATACAGTCCGGATGGACTTGGATCACATCCAAACAATGCTCCCACTTCAGCTCTAATCTGTCTTGAGTATAGGAATATATTTTGGTACTCTCATTTTCCCAAGAGACTCTAGAATGTCTTTAGATTAGGTTAGATAATCCAAGTGACGCCTTCCTGATGAGACGAATTCCATGGCACTTCTTGAAAGCCGAGTTGGGGCGTGTGTTTAACGTGTCCAAACTATTGAAGTATCGACCGTTTCGTTCGAAAAGGTAGCTGCTCGATATTGAGTGCCTCGCGTATTCTGGTGTTACTAGCTCGATAGAACGAGCGAATACCTCGATGAAGCCTCATTTCGACAGCTTATTCTT
This sequence comes from Matsumyia berberina, assembly GCA_917880715.2. NCBI lineage: Eukaryota > Metazoa > Arthropoda > Insecta > Diptera > Syrphidae > Matsumyia > Matsumyia berberina. The sequence continues at coordinate 128,654,814 of OU862871.1, read as the reverse complement.
TCCGTCATTACCGTAAAACACTGAAATAAAGACCGATAGCTTAGATCCAATGCCAAGCTCGGTCTTCCTGATAAACGATTGACGAAGCTGCTTCAAGTTTGCTTCAGTCTGACCAATCCTTGAAGATAACTCAGTATTGATCCTTCCATCACTAGTGAATAGTATCCCGAAATACATAAACTTCTTTACCTGTTTAAATGGGACTCCACTATCATGCAGAGTGTATTGAACATGCATTCGGGAAATCACCATTATCTCTGATTTGTTCACGTTTACCTTCATCGCAGCTTCAACACAGATGACAACGAACGTTTCTAGTGCACGTTGAAGTGCGGTCTGGGTGGACGTCAGGACGACCAAGTCATCAGGGAAAGCAGATGACTTATCGTTAAGTCATTAAGGGCTGACTAAACCTAGTCCCAAGCCCTACTAGAGGAGTGGTTGTCGCTCCTGTCCAATTGCATTCTTCCCTGCCTTCAACAATCAGAAAGACCGCTGCCAACAACACAATCAGGCTTTATCTCTCTTCCAACCTGAGACTGGGTGGTATCACAAGACACCTTAAGATTCTAAATAAGCTTTCATTACTCTATGCTGAAGCTTGATTCATTACGGAATCACAATTAAATAAATCAGTGGGGGCAATTAAATTAGGTTAATTACGAAGGCTTCCCAAACTGCGACCAGGGTTCACTTAGACCAATGGGAAGATCCATTATAATTCCATTTATATTGGCTGGATCTACCGGCACTTGACACATGTAAATGTCTCCTTATGACAGATCGTATTGGACCCCATTACAAAATAGCAGTTCCTCTAGAACAATCAACGACCAAGCCTCCACAAAACCAGCATGAATATATTTTCCGACATCCAAGTCAAGGAAAACCTTTCACTGCAATAGTTCATTTCTCTTCATTTAACTTAGTCATGAGATACATAAAATCCGATATAAATTCTAGATAACACCTAAGGCGGGGTGTCACCAAGCCAAGAGGTTCTTCATATTCTCAAACAACAAGAATGCCAAGATGTCGAGGCAGCCCGAGGATGGCCAAGGCCAAGCTTCTCGCAACTATTCATGTTCGGCGTTTTACCTTTTTCGCTCAAATTGTAGGGATACCTATACAATTTTTTTGCCGAATGGCGAGTTGAGAAGCTTTTTTATAAGAAATTTTGTTCTCGCAGATTTGTCACTCCCCGAAGAGAGGTAGTACTGAGGCTTAAACCTACGAAGCTCAAAATGCAATCCAATACACTAACCACTGAATCGCGTGGACCATTTATAAAATTACCTTGAATTATAGCAATGATAAACACTAAATAACTGCACAGTTAGTCTGGACACCAACCTATGACGCCGTTGGAACCTAATACTACCTGAGTTTCGAACCACTACTCATCGCTCGCGCTGTGTTCAACCCTTTGAAGAGCTAGTGGATTATATCAGATCAGTCTCAAAAAACTGCGCATAGTTCTTACATAGCTCAAAATAGAATCCAAATCCTAGGCAAGGGATATGCATAGATTTCCTCCCCATAGAGGCAGAAAACATTTTCACTTAGGTTTTTTCGCAACCTTGATCTCATATCGTTCCAGTTGATTTTCGTTTTTACTCTTCCTGCATTGAGTCATTTGGGAAAAGAATATCGGTCTTTCGAATTTAGCCGGAATCAAGCAGAAGGTGACATCCAATATCACTATCGTCCTGATTATCCTTTCAAGGTTAAGTTGTGAGGAATATTTCAACACACGCCTTTCTTTTGACAGCAATCATGAGTTTCCGTGGCTATGTTGTTTTCAATGTAAGTTCCCATCCCGTACTCGGGTACCTTCAAAACTCCATAACTTCATGCGGTCGTTCACCTTGTGCATGCCTAACTCGTAGTTATAATTTATTTTTTTCTTCGAAAACCTACCCCAACACACATGAGAGCATTCAAATCTCTAGAGCGCTCACACGAAGCCCTATATTTCAACAAAATGTTCAAAGCCCGGACAATTTATTATAATCCACCTTCCACCGCCCAGCGATAGAGCATCATAACTCATTACAACGCGCAACCACTCCATAGAAAAGAAAAAAAAACCTAACGCAGTTCACATTCCCACAGGAACTAATAAATTTCTAATAAATCACACAGCCATACTGGAAAAGTATGAAAGCGTTTCCTGTTCCTTGTTTTTTGCTGGTGTATTTCGACAAAATAAATACAGAGTCGCCGAACTTTCGCTTCGTATCGCGAAAATGAATGAAAAATGCTTTTTGATGTCAATGCGCGACATGAAATTATTGTTTCCATGATGATACCGCCCACCCACGCGTGTTTGTGTTAATAAATTCGCGCGACACACAATCCGATAAAGAAATGCGGAATTTTCAATTTTACTTGACAGTTTTTCTCGAAGTTTACGAAGGATAACCCCAGTTAGCATGTGTGTGCGCACACAGGATAACTCTGCAAATTTATTACAATGACGCAAGAGTTGCGCCGCTCAGTCCTCCTTGGCCCGTACCACACCGGACAGATGGAAGAAACTTTCGGCTTGCGATACTCGTACAAAGGAGAAGTTTATTTTATTTATTCGACTATTCGGTGTGGTTTCACCGCAGTAGATGCTAGATGCCATGCCCGCTTTGAAGTATCTATTGCGAATCTAGTTGCGAAAAAGCCACACACACTTACAGTCGCACATTCGCACACTCGCTGGTGGAACTCGATATGCAGAGCGCACCTCAGAATGGGGTTAGTGCTGCTATGACGCGCCGCCACTTCTCCTCGATCGTAAATTTTTCAGAGCATAAAAGGCAAACAAGAAAAAAAAATATCGTTGCGAACGGAGCAATAAAGTAAAAGATACTCTGCTAGTCGCAGAAGTTGATATATCTAGTTGTTGTTGTGATGGCGTTTGAGCAAAGAAAAACAACGTGTGCCAGATATAATCCAGCAGCCAGGCAGAGGAGGAGGCTCCCCCTAAGGCCACCACCGACCGCCCAACTGGAGCGTATGAACGATGTCAGTAGTTGAGGCGGGGTGGGGTGCGCATCCAAGTTAACCAGGGAACAACACAATGGAATGGAAAAATGTGCAAAAATTCCCGGTGGTACTGCCGCACGGTGCTTTATTGGCTTCTTTTAGCTGTTTGTCGTTGTTATTGGTGTTGTGGATGTTGTTAGCCAGCAGCGCCAGGTGAAAAGCTTTGGAAAAGTCACCTTTCGCCACTTGGGCAATAGCATCTGCGCCCGTGGTTTGGTTTTTCCACGCCAGTAATGGCAGCGAATGTATAAAATAAATCTCAGTTGAGTTGTATCGCTGTGCTAGGTGCCTTTGTGTTCCTTTTCGAGCTCAAATCCGTCCGTATGCGCGTCCGAAAGACACATTTTCGTTTAATTTATGGGGAACACTTGCAAATGTGATGCGCGGTTTATTTTTTTCATTTTGCTTTTGCTTTCAGTTTGACTATTTTAGTGCGCGAGATAGTTTCCACAGTTCATGTTGATTCATGCAAGGTACTTGGTTCAGCGGGAGGAATGGGATATTTCAGAGATTAATCGCTGTACTGGGACGATTGCAAGCCCTCCTGCAGAGTACAAGATTTATCTATGTATCACATGTACATGCAAAGTGCTTGCGTACATTGTGACATTATTGCGAATTGGGGTGGAAAGTTGAGGAGCAGAATTAGTCATGTGACGGATTGACAGAAAATTGTCTTTGCTTGCTTGAGGACAGCAGATGGCTGTCTATTTGTGACTTTAAGTGGGGTTTGTCTTTTCAGTCATGTGCAGAGATTAGTCATGTTCTAGATTTAAGAGTCCTCATAACCTCTTCAGCATTATACCCATAGAGTCTGCAATGGACTTGTACTCCGACGGTAAGTCGTTCGATTTGTTACGTTCTAACTAATGGTCCCAGGAGATTGCCTCCCATGATGGCTCTGAATGGTATTTTTCGAGGAGTCCTCTCATGAGTTCAATTGAAGTCTTCCTGTTTAAAGAAATCGCACTTCGTTGATATGATACAATTCTTGCCATCTTAGTAGAGTGAGCTGGTCCCAATCTCAGTGAAGTAGTACTTTACTTACTTACCTAAGGTGGTGCTACAGTCCGGGGTGGACCTGGGCCTCAACCAACAAGCGTCTCCAGCCAGCTCGATCTTTAGCCAGCTGCCACCAGTTTCGCCCGCCAAGTTGGTTGGGGTCCCCTTCCGTGTACCACCTGTACCACCTGAGTCGCAGTCTACTTCCTCTGCTGGCCCTTTCGTAACGTTCGGACATCCATAATAGTGGAGGAGTGCCTTGCGTCGATCGCAATGTGGTCAATCTGGTTGACGGTTGATTGATCAGGAGATCACCATGTTCCTTTGTGCATATCGAGATGTGGGAATCGCGTCCTAGCTACGACAACATTTCCCGCAGCAAAGTCGATCAGCATAAATCCGTTATCGGAGGTGGTGTCGTGTAGGCTGTACTTTCCGACATTACTACCAATGATGCCCTCTCTTCCCAGTTTTGCGTTAAAATCACCTAGGACAATTTTAACGTCATAGCTAGGGCACGGCTCGTATCCAAGAGCTCGTAAAACCTGTCTTTGGTGTCGTCGTCTTTTTCTGCTTTGGGGGCATGCGTGCATATCAGGCTTGTGTTGGCGAATTTGGCCTTGATGGGAATTGTCGTCGGACGCCTGTTCTCATACCTAAAGCTTAAGACTTCTTGCCTAAGTCTGCCTCCAACGACGAATCCACACCCAAATAAGCACTGCTTTTGTTGCCGGTAGCAATCGCCGCAGTAAACATCGCAATTTTTCATCTTTTTTTGCCCGGCCCACCCCACCACACTTCTTGGATGGCTGTAATGTCTGCTTTGCAGCAGTCTAGGGCCTACGCTAATTGTTCGGCTGCACGTGGTCTGTTAAGGGACCAAACATTCCAAGTGCAAATTTGATGATCAGTTTCCTTATTTCGTTTGCCAGTGTCGTCAACAGTAAAATCCTCCGTATCCGAGGCCGCTAGTTGCTTCACAACGATATTTGGTTTTCCGTGGTGGAGCTGTCAACCCCATGCACAACCTCCAATTTAGAGGACCAGGCCCTTTGTTCGAACCCTTGGGCTTAAGGGCCGGATAGTTCGGTCCTCATTGGCCTTTAATCCGGTTACGTAGAAGTAGACCGAATGAGGTGTTCACTAAGTAGGTCTACCTAACTGGAACTATGGACGCCACCGTTGGTTCCATCGTGGGAGTTCTTCCGCTACCATGAATGCAAGGGAGTCTGCCTTAGTGTGAACACTTTCCCCTCCCCCTCTCCCCTCCCACGTCAGCTGCCACCAACAACCTTTCACAGGTGAAGTAGTACTGGTACCCATGTCATGACAATAATAAGAAAATTTGTTCCCAAGGACTCTAGTCCTCCTTGGTCTCCAAGTGCACCCTCAACACTTTGTTGCCTCCCAACCAACCTTCTGTCACTTATATCGTTTCAAACCCGATACACACATTCAAAACACGCTCTTCCACTCATTTATTACACTCATGACATCATTTCCGCACTGCCAACCATCCAAATCACTTTCAAATCCCAATAGGCCGACATTCCATTTCCGTTGCAATGACTTGGTCATAATCATGCGTCGCCACATAGACTGGCTGCCACTGTTCAGTCGTTAGTAGGTCATTTGGCAGGCAATTCGTTTGCCGGAACTTACCGCCACCCACATGTTAGTCGGTCCACTCATGCCGGCACAAGGGTCCCACGCAAATGGATTCCCACTTGGGGAAAAAATTCGTCCACTAACCGCCGGCATTACCACCAGATTTGCCATTACGACCGAAACATGGCCCGATGATACGATTGCTCGATTCGTTAATTGGATTGGTAACGGCAAATTGAACAAATGCCGGCTAAAATATGTCGTCGCACCGCCCTCCCGGCTTCCGAGAGACACCAACTTTTGCATATGACTATGACGTGTGAATGTTGCAAAAGCGGTTAGCGGACACGCGGCAGGGCTGCCAGCTTTTGTTTATGTTCAGTGGGCGCGTTCTCGAAACCAGACCAGCAGCACATTTGACAAATCAATCGTGAGACACGGTCGCCCCTTAACACACAAATCAATTGGTCGAGGTTAGTGACACATCCGTCCGGACAAAGTGGTGATTAGGGCCGGGGCTTGATGTGAATGTGACTCCATATTGCACTCCGGCAATGGAACTGTAATTCCCAATTCCCAATCGAAAAGCAATTAAGCGGGACCTAGAACAATCGAAACGCGGGGCATATAACTTCGGAACAGCGGGTGAGTGTCTGCGGTAGCCCGGTGGCAACAAGTGGCAGCAGTTGTTGAAGTCGTTATTTCATTATGCGGCACTGTGTCGGTGTAGAATTGAGCAACACATCGTTGTGGCGCGGTGCACAGCGGTGTTTTTTTTTTTGACTGGCAATCTCCCGGGGATTACGGTTAATGTGCTCCGATTTGAATGCCATCTGAGGTTGCAATTTAGAGAAATTATACCGTGGTGGGCGAGTTCAAGTCGAGGCGAAATAATTGGACGGGAGCTGCAGCATTGCAAATGTTGATGGTTCACTCAGGTGACCTGTGTGCTCTAAATAGCCATTCACTTTGTTGTTCGTGTGTCTGAAATTAACTCACTAATGTGGTTTTAGGTGGCTATTATGTCCAAGAGGAGAAACGACGACTGGTTTGCGGGGAACGATCTAAGTGACGTATGATCGTTCAGAGGAGTGGTGCCTTGGAATAGAATACCTCCCCCAAGAGAGGTTAACGTGTTGCAGTCTATCTGATAGGCCTGCAGACAGCACGGGGTGGATGAAATCCTGGTATTGTGGATTCAAGCAATGTTGATGAATAAAACTTTGGTGTAAACAGGGCCTGTCCGCGAGGCGGCATTTTGTGCGTGGTGGTTGTCTCTCCGTTGCATACTCTGAATTCTTCTAACTTCTGCGCTAAGGCATATTCGGATAATGTTGCCATACTTTCTGCCTGATCATGCTTCAAGACTGTATATGCTAACGCGCAGGCGGCTTTAGACATGGTCAATGGCGGAGTAGGCTTTCGGTCAATCGTCTGAAACCTGAGGTTGTCTTTTTTAAGAGAAAGAGGGTTGTGACCGGTTTGATTCGGCCAGTGCTAAAGGGCGTCGTCACTATCCAGATCTCCGATAAAGCTAAATACCTAGGACTGATCCTGGATTAAAAACTTATTTGGGCAAAGCTTGTCAAATCGAAGACATCCAACGCGCTCTCAGTTTTTTTGGCAGAGTAAGGGTGCTTTTGGCAAAGCATGGGACTTATTACCGAAAAAGGTCCTTTGGATCTATACGGCTATGATAAGACTGTTTTTAGCTATGTTGTGGTTGTTTGGTGGAGGGAGCTGCTTACTGCTTACTGCAGCAAACTTCAAGAACGATTTGTATTGGCTGCATAGGGACTTTTTTGAGTATGCCTAGCGTTGCTTTATACGCTCTGCTTGATCTACCTCCCCTTGGTACTTATATGATGGCCTATTCTATCAAAGCAATCTATCGCCTTAGACGGGGCGGCTTTTGTTATCATCCGCACTGGAGCTTGGATGACCTTGCGCAACGCTTATCCCAACGCTAGACGCATACATGGGTATGCGGTCTGATGCAATGACTCTAGAACTTTTGCTGCTGCTGCTGTGCAAATTTAGAGTCGACTTTCCTTGCCTTCAGGACTGGCTCTGGTCAGAGTCTGAGCCTGGACTTTGCTGCAGTCGAATCTTCACGAATGGCTCCAAAACCAGTCATGGTACTGGTGCTGGTGTGAGGCAAGCATGCCTCTGTTTTCCAAGAAGAGACCTTTGCTTTCCTTAAGGCCGCGGATTATATTATAGCTGGAGGGGTCGGAACATTTGGGTCTGTAGAATTTTTTGTGCTGCCTATTTCCTCCTTTTAAAGAATAAGGCTGCTCTTGCAGGTCTTTCCCAATTCAATACAAGTCTGGGGAATTCCCATTTGCTCTTCAATACAAGTCTGGGGAATTCCCATTAGCTCTTCAGTCGAAGGCAGTGGAGGTCTACATCCTGTACACACTGAGCTAAAAGTTGGAGTCAAATATCGCCCTTGTTGTTATGGCATTTGGGCTCTCAAATCTTAGAATTTTTTTGGCAGTGTGTCTTTTTGTGGCTGCTAAAGAATTTCTTCAAAAGCCCAACGGATTTGACAACTTTCCAGCAGAATATAGTGAAATCTGCTATAGCGGAAATTTCCCATAGGCGGACATTTTCTTTACGCTGATGTTTTTTTTTTTGTGAACAAAAAATGTCCAATTTTGGCAGTCTGTATTTGAAGTTATCAGTTCCTCTTATGAACCATTTAAACTGTTCGCTTAGACGGACACCGGACTGCTATACAGGCTGCAGTCGTTTTTAATGGCAAATTATACTGTCCACTCAAGGGAGGGAGATTTCACTGTGTTTTGGGAGCTCAAGCTCACACATAGCTTCGTTTTTTTTTTTTAGTTTTGAGTGACTAAGCTCGTACGAGTTTCTTTGTTACAGACGAAGCCTTTGATTTACCAATGTAGCGAGACCCTCCTCTGATTTCCTTTCTCTTGAATAAACCTCTGTTATATCCTTGTAAATCCATTTTCTGTGCATGTTCCCTACCAGGAAGCAAAAAGAAACAATTTAATCCATACACTTCCACTTGCAGTCAGGGAAAATGAAAAGGATATCTCTTTCTGGTGGGGAGACTTTCAAGTCTACTCAGGTTTCTTCCTTGTCCCAGTTATGTCGTATAACGTGTGACAATTTTTTCCACACAGGGATGAAATGCATTTTCATTTTGTTTCCATGTTTTTTTTTTTTTCTGTCGCCGCAATGCTTCCGGGATGAAGAACCAGCATGAGGATGTAACCAAGAAAGGATATCTTGGTCTATGCATTCTACCACCATAGGGATAAGAAATCGTTGCCACATAGATGACAATTTGTATTATTTATCAAATAAAGTGAAGCGAGATGGATTAATGTGGGATGGTATTAGAACAGAAAGGATTATTTTAAGTGATAGCATTTATTATGGTGTTAAGGGCTTTTCAGTTGGTTGAGGTCAACTTGTACGTGCCAACTAAGGCGAGATCTTTCTTTACTCTGTTCTTTCTACGGGTTAACTTTAAAGATTCTGGGACGCAACTACTTGTACCTCAAACGTCAATAATCCGTCGTTGAATCTTTTTCTGCAAAACGCATCTACGTAAACAGGATCGAATGTTTTTCGAGGAGTACTTTGGTCGAAATGGCCAAAAAATATCTTCATCCGCCATTGAAAGAATGAATGCTGTAGCCCCAGTCTATGCCATCTGGTCTTTCGACAACTACAGCCTCAAACCATTAAAAGGGTTCCAGCGCCTATGAAAGTTGAGGGGATTAAGGGAAACCTCAGTCTTTCTCTAGACAGCATGTGACATTTTACGCGGTTATACGTTGCCTTATTAGAATGTACCGGCGCTTAATTGGTTCAATGCAGATATACAGCGTCTATTCAAGAACTTTTTAGCAAACACTATGTAAGACTAACGGTCTGTACCTGTCAGCTTGGTTTTTGTGTCCTGTGGCGTTTCCAAAAGACACACAAAACCTTTCCCACGTTTGACAAAATGTAAGCGTGTCATCCACTAGTTTCATTGTTCACACTCACTCACCAACCAGTTTGGCAGTATCCCTTCAGTAATTCCCTTAGAACAAAGCCTATGCTTACCTCTTTTCAGCAAATTTACCTTCCAAAGCAGTACCAACTCAGAGTTGAATGACTTCACAAATCCCACATGGAAACTCCCATCAATCCCAACTTACACCCGTTTCCCTCTATGTCCTACATGCAACACAGACAATGGACAAAACTCAACCAAAATTAGAATTTCCTTTGAAAGGATCCAATATAATACTGCAGCATGCAATTGAATCAATTTCTGCCAATTACCTTTTGCAAACATTCATGTAAAATGGAATTTCCCACGTGAACATCCTGTGTGTATGAGAATCCAGGACTACTACACAGGAAGTACCAGGAGTAAAAAAAAAAAAAAAAAACTAGAAAATCCCCTTCAACTACACAATGCAGATTATTTCCAGGCAATTTACTCGCACACATTGTGTGCCAGAAGGAAACCACAATGAGGCAACACCACAGGGTGTTCACACTACCCAAACGAGTGCACACCCCCAACCCCTCCCACATATCCGTGTGTGCAACTCCTCCTGCTGCTGGTGATGTTCTCCTTTCAGAGCAATTTGAATATTTGATTGAGTTACTCGCAACGAAATGTGAAGCGAATTTATTTATGTGTACCAGGATAATGGCAGGGTGTGTGCGCACGTACATCTGCAGTTGAAGTATACCCTCTTCAATTCCACCCACATTCCTTCATGTACGGCTATCCAAGCGAAAAAAAAAGGTTTGATTCAGCGCTAAAGTAGTTCCATAATTCTATGCCGACTGGAGGTGTCTACACCAGACGTTTTGTCTGGTAGAGGCTCTTTCTTAACGATTCCTCGTCGCTATGCAAATGTATTCAAGTGCGCGAGGAGCTGGGTCGAAGCACTGGAAGACAGATTGTAGCCAAGTTGGGGAGAGAGCGAGAGTTACAACAGCCTGTGCAGCAGCTAATGGTGCAATAACCAGCCATCGAATGTGGGCGCATACGTAATTAGCAAAATCGAATTGCTGCACCGAGAGTAGGAAGACGAGATGACGATGACGACAACGATGACGATGGAAATGCATTCAACTGCCGCAGCACAGATTGGGGCAGAGTAGCACCAGGAGGCGGAGAAGGTGTAACCTTTTTCTGCAGTCGGAGTGTTAAATGTGTAACGACGATGACGCCTCCAGCGGAACAGGTTGCTCGAGCTTTCCTCTTTGTTTCCGGCGGCGATAGTGGAGCGCGGTATAATTATTTAGACTCTAATGTAGGCGGCTCGGCTCGATTGCTGGTTCTAGTTCAATTTGCATATGACGGCATGTGTGGCGGGTACAAGTGTCTTCGGTGTTTCATGACGACAGGTACAGCAAGAAGAGAAGTTTAGTTTCAGTGGAGTTACCTTGTGGGAGTCGTAGTCAAATGGGTGTAACATTCGGCCTCTTGGAACTGCACGTGTACCTATACATTCTTTGTTTGCATTGAAAAAAAGGCGTGTGCAGGAGGATAACTAGAGAATGATCTAGAGTTCCATAGACCACACAAGATCACTGAATACTATCCCATCTAAAAGGTGGGGCTACATGATTATTGCTGTGGATGATGCCTATCCATATTTTTAGTGCCTTTGTGGAGTGTCTGTAGCTTTTCAGTGGCATCCTAGTTTCCATTTTACACAGGGCGTTGTCTGCATAAAAATTTGACTCCTCGCAAGTTGGTGTTACCGAAAAATTGACAAAAAGGTGGCGATAAGCTATTAAATTCATAAGACCCTTTTGACTAGAACTACACGCCCCTTTTGGCTCCTTTCTACACCTGCATCCTCAGTGATAGATTATAAGTTCATTAAGGGGGCGCCACAACTAGCGATTGACGTATTCCTTAACCTACGTTGAAGTCTGGGCGATATTTGGCTGAAACTCAGCGCATTAGTTGCGGCATTTCAGACGGCTTTTGCCAATTGCCTTTTGCACTTAACCATGATGATTCTAAAGCTCTCTTGCGGTTCCACTTTGTCAACGTTCTACCTCCTCCTAGTGATTTTTTTATTTTTTTTTTTTGTTTTTGCTCTTCGTACCTTCGCTTCAACATGGATCCGAATCGAGCTCGGGATGTTCAGATGGCCAGAAGACTGGAGGCATGCCTTGCGTCGTTCGCAATGAGATCAATTTGATTGACTTTTTTCTATTCAAAAGACCTCCTATGAATATCTAGATGAAGAAACCGTGTGCTTGCTATAGTGAGGTTTCAGGCTCCAGTTAAGTCAAGTTTCAGACTGTATCCCGCCACAAACGTTATCCTTTTCAATTTTGTCGCCCAACACATATATATTTTGTAGAGAAGTTCGAGGAAGCATTCTTTGGGAGCGTCGTCATTGTCCTCTGCAAGGCAAGAATGCATATTAAGCTGTCGAACGTCTGCGAATTGAGCCTCAATGCGATTTGCTATAAGAAGTTCGCTCAGAAGCTTAAGACTTGTTGCGTAAGTCGGCTACACACGATAAATCCGCATCAGATTAACCGCTGCTTCTACATAGTCGATGACACAATCGTTCATTCTTTATTGCCCAGCCTGCCGTTGGGCAAAATCGCTTAGTCCCAGGCATTCTAACCTTTGTAGGTAGGTAGAGTGGCGATTCCTGAGAGCCCAATTAGCGTTAGGATGCGCTACCTAACTTTTTGTTACCTAACCTTTGTATTGCCTCATTGCCTCTTGAAAATAAAAAGCTGGCGCAACAGCTCGGGATGAGACAAGGCCACGCAACCCTTCATGTTGTGCGTGTTACATTTTTTGTGACCTACAAATTATTGCCGATTCCGAACGGCGAACTGAGAAGCTCTTTCATGACAAATTATATTCCCGGAGGCTTGTCATTCCCCTACGAGAGGTGGTGCTGTGAAAAATGTTCGGTGGATATGGCTGGGGATTGAACCCACGCCGCTCGGTCAGCAGTCCAACGCACTAACCCGAGCCACGGCGACCAGCTCTTGAGATTTGTTGTCGCAGTAACGCAGGGGTCAGCAGAACCCCTAACCTGAAGGACCAGATTGTTATTTACATTTCTAATATGAGGAGCTGAGTGAATCAGGTAGCTCACAAAAGGGGTTTACTCAGTAGTTTAACCTAATTGATTGAATTCATCTAAATAATTCTTCCACGGCTATCCGAAGCCAAGGATTTCTCGTCAGTTCCCACCAACCACTTTCCAAAGGAAGTTAAGACTAAATATAAAGTTTTGGTACCACGCACCCGTGTTCGGAACGTAGAGGTGAGAGTGGTAGACAGACACTGGTGTCCTCTTAAATCAGCACAAAATGTGCTTAGAACTTTCTTGATCCCCCAAGCATAGTCGTCTTATACAGAAGCTTCACTTCGGTTTAGTTAGTTTCTCTGGCAGCTTGGCCAATGAGCATTGAAGTCTCCTTGTCGATCATAGCTCAATTAGTGGTACTTCTCTTGTGATTTAGAGTCGTCTGACATTCGTCTTTTCTTTGGGGGTGGCCATGGTGTAGTGCTTGGCATCATCGCTTGTCACGCTGGAAGTCTGGGTTCTACTCCTGATGTCGGAAAACATTTATTTCTTAATAAATAAATGGAAAGCTGATTAGCGTGAAAATTGCTGTCGACTACAAAGGCATATCACTGGCAGTACTATGTCATGGCTCGAAGAGTTGATTCAGTTGACATCAGAGGATTCGAAAAAATTCCCGTCAATTATAGCAATGACAAGTACCACAAATGTCCCCGGTTAGTCTGGACACCAGCTTCGGAACCATTGAAACCTAATACTACCTGAATTGCGAACCACTGAACCTTGCTCGCGCTATGTGAATAACATTAAAAGGATATTCAAAAAAAAAATTCACATTTTCCCTGCAAGATCAGACCGTTCGTCTCCATGCTGGAATGCGTCCATTGTACTTTTTGTGTTGAGATTGATACCGTCTATCTACGAGTGGATAAAATAGACCATCCCTCGGACCGTTTCAGATTGCATTGCTCCCGTTATTCCTTTAGAAGCAAAAAATATGTGTAATTCGAACCATGATTGTCGTTCATTTTCCGCAAATTTCGAAGGACAAGATGGGAATTCAAAAAGTAGTCATTGTCGTGGTTAAGTTTACAACAACATCACAATCGCAAGATGAGCTCTTCCCAGGAATAGTCTAAAGGCAGAAATTCACCTCCACATAGTATGATGGAAGTAGCAAAACCCTAAACAAAGTCATTGTCAGGACAATCTATGGTTTGAGGGACATAGAATACTCCCACTACAAAGAAACATCAGATGCTTGCGTTGTGTTTATATCTAAATTAACGATCTGACATTTTGAAAACTTTCAATCTTATTGCCAACAACAACGCAGGCGTTCCACCTTTGTCCAAGCCACAACGCAATAGAATATAATTATGGACCTGCTACCCTGACACAGAAAGCCCGTCTGTTAATCACTCCACTTCGATCCACAAATGTCCGTAGCAGGTTGTTTAAAATTCCACAGAAGCGATAATATATGGAAACCTGTCAGTGCATACTTGCCATCACCACCCAAGTTGACTTCCATTTCGGGCCAAGAATCTTTCTCCCCTCCTTTGTGTGGAATTTGAATTGTTAAATACTATACGGCGCCCCGCGGCCGTGTACAACTATCTCCACAACAATGCCAACTTGGGATGAATAAACTAACAACTGACCCCTTTCAGCTCGTTCGTTTGCAATCCATCCATCCAGCTGTCTATCCTCAGAGTAGCAGCACAAAAATCAGGAAGCTACTCACTGCCATTCTCGCTGGCACTTCCGGTGCTCTATGTGTACGTCGCTCCCGTTTAAGGGGCTCTGTCGACCGTTTTTTTCTGTTTCAAAATGATGAATTTACACTTTGTGCCCGGTGTCAGTTACCCGCACTTAGGTTCAGTGAAAACTTTCTTTCAAGGACTTTGGTGCAACTTTTCGGCGTTTAGCCTAAGCACCTAGTCAGACCGACAGACCGACAGACAGACAGACAGACAGACAGACAGACAGACAGACAGACAGACAGACAGACACATTCAACAGTCAGCAAGACAGACAGGTAATCTATCTTTTGCTTCGAAATTTATGGCCGGCAGGGCCGAGAGAGAGAGAGATAGAGAGAGAGAGAGAGAGAGAGGACAAGGAAAACAAAATGAAAATAAATAAATAAAAGGAAAAAGTAACGCGGAAGGACGGCAAAACAATGGCAGCTGCTGGGTCGGAGACTTTGGCACGGAAGTTACCCTCCGTGGAAATTGTTTTTCCACAATGACAGCCGGAGGGGCGGTGAAAACGATGCTGGAAATGGCGGTCCTTGCTGATGCTGTTGCGTATTGTTTTTGAAATTTTTATGAGCTTTTGAGGTAATTTGTTCGGCGTTGTATGAAGAGGTGGGTAAGCCTTTCGCTAAGGGCTCGTGAAGTGGGTTAACAAAACGCAAATGTCAAAAGTAAAAGTCCAAGGGGAATTTGGCATTCGGATAAGGGGTGTTCTGTAAGCACATTTTGCTGTTGAAGTGTGGAGGGTGGAGGAGATTTGGCTTGTTGTGCCAGGCGGTCGTTTTATAGGTTTTGTACATGAGAATTTACTTAGAATTTTTCTAGATGGGGGGTTTTAACCTCAAAATGTAAGTGACAGACCTACGTCTGTGTCTGTGTCTGTGTCATATGACAGAATTTGATTCGAAATTTGTTCTTTTTATGGGTTCAAGGGAGGGAGTATAAATGACAACCGATGCCATTTAAGTTAAAGGATTAGGAGTTGAAAGAAGATCTTAAATTATGAGAAAGAATTTTGTTTAAGAGGTGAACCTTTATTGTTGACATAACGCCCCGAAATGCATTCTGGGAGTTTTAAAGTAATTTGTTCACTGGTAGTGCTTACTCAAAACCATCTCCTCTGTACCTGTCCCGCGCACTCTCTCAAAAGACCCAACCATCTCGGTGCCTTCAACAACAAGATGTCGGAAACCTAGTTCCTAGTTAGGTTCCACGATTGGCAAAGAGAATTCCCCCTAGATCTTGACGCATCACAATGGACCTACTTTTGGTCTAAGTGCGTCGGCTATGTCGATAGTCTCTCTAACCTAACCTAGGGTAGTGCTTGCAGTTGTTCGGCTCAACTCGAAGAACGGGGGTGGTTCTTGTCAACGCACTCTCTCATGCTATTAGACAACAGATAGAGATTTCCTTATTTTACTAACCAGCCTTTGGACGGAAAAAGTTTAAGAATTAGACAAGAAAGAGAAGGAAACAAAGTTCAAGCGCCTACCGACCGATACAATGTTTCTTCATCATGTCAAGTAGCTAAAGCACGTTGTCGGGGCAGTCTTTTACATTGTAATCTCTCGTCGAATTCCATAGCTCCTCATTGTATTCTCTTCAAAAAAAACTCCCTAAACTCCAATTTAACGATTAAACTACACATTTCTAGGTTAACGTTTCGAAAACCATTAAATAACTTGAAAAAGTTCTTCATCTTTAAAACTTCCTTACCACCACAACACCATTATTCATTTCGCACCTTTCAAAGTATCTTTGCCAAAAAGAACTCCGATGAAAAAACTTCCCACCCTCGTCCACCCCCTTAAAAGCTGAGACTTTACGACTTCCACATCCAATAAAATGTCAAAACTACCCCACAAAACATTATAACACCTCGACCTGCAATGGACTATAAGGTTTCCGCAATCTTTCACTTCCACCAGATTCTAGGATTTTCCTTGCGAACAATAAACGAAAAGAGAGAGGTCAAAAGCTAAAGAAATTCAGGACAAAAAATGAACAAAAAATTTCCCCCCTCTTACAGCAGTAAGAGGTCACCTGAGGAAAAGTTCAAAAATGTCTCTTTTCACAGACACAGTCAAACGTATAAAGCAGTGAGTCTCTTATTTTATCGTTCTCACTCTGACCTTCGTTTTTCCTTAACGAATATTTCCTGTAGCCATTGGAGTTTTACTCAGTTTTTTTTTGTCTTTTTTATGTGCTTCGTGGTGTAGGGTGTGTTTGAGTTGAGTTGGAGTTGGCAGCACAGATAGGTTGTGGTAAAAATAAAGAATGTCCATCGGTCCTTTATTGACTGAGTCTTAAACGGGATCCTGTCTCTTAGACAGTAAGAACTCCATAGGATTGTGTCAATGTTGATCAAGAGTATGTTCACTTTTCGGGTAGTTTCCTGAACTCTAGATGGCGGAAGTGATTCAGGGTTTGGGTACTGACTAATGGCAAGGATTTTCTTTTTAGAGAAACCTGAGAGTTCGTGTACTGTCGAAAGACAAGAATTTTCGTTTAGAGGAAATACCTCTAATTTAGGAGTGATTCATGGTTCGTGTACTGTCTAAAGAAAACATTTTAGAGGATTGGTAGTTCATGTACTGGCTAAATGCAAGAATTTATGTTTTAGAGAAAATACCTCTCAGTTGACCTTCCCAAGCGGCCTTGTTTAAACAAATGCAAGAGTTTATCAATCGTCACATATAAGGTATCACACAATTCCCTTCCCATGGATCGCATCCCCACCGTATCCTTCATAAATATTTTTATGCAAAACGAGAAATGAAATTCACTGCTTCGACTTTAACAAGATACAATTTTGCAGAACATTTCCTTCTCCATCGTCATCGTTGCCGTATGCTACTCTATGTGGCTTTGCATGTTCAGATCCGGACAATCCCAAAGACAAAGAGAGAGAGTGGGAGAGGGTGTTGAACTCTCCTCGAGGATATCCTCGGCTCATTGAATAGCAAAACAGTTGCTAAAGGTGAGAATATCTCTTTAAATTGGGGATTTTTTTTTTCCCACAAAATGATAACATGATGATCCGTAAGCAACCCTCCTCCCAATTTAGACGAGATGAGCACCTGTTACGATGACGGGATAGAAAAATCTGCTTCAATCGACGTGGGCATGGTTGGGTGAAGTGAAGTTTCTAATGGAGATGGGAGATTTTGTTTCTTTTTTTTTTTTGTCTATTTTGTGTTGAGTTTCATGATTCGATGGTTGGATAATGGAGTGTTTGTGGGGGTATAATGTGGTATACAGATGGGTATAAGGGGTTGTTTCATACTTTAGATGCGTCAAAGTGAGGACCATCAGTGAATGAGCTAAAAAGTATGCAAAAGAGCTGTCGTTGAGAGGAGTTACGAACGAAAATTGAAGTGCACTAGGATTCTGTTTCGTTGCAGGTTCTACATAGAAATTGAAGTATTTTATAGAAAGTTCTTCCTGGAGAGTAAAGGTAGAATTATCTCAATAGGATCGCGATGGATGGTTGTTGCTTTTTAGTATTTCATACGTGTCTATGAGTCATGTCATTCAATTCGAATAGTTCCCGACATGCCTTCAAAAGACGCCGAGAAACTTTAAATTTTTTATCACTCTGTTGAAAGAAGTTAGAAATAATTTAACCAACTTGACACTACAAAAGCGTACCACAGAAACACTTTAGAGGCAGTATAGCAAGGCAAAGAGCGTTTGGACTTTCATGGAGGCTAACTACACCTACGAAGCAGGAAAAATAATTTTTCCAACAATTACAGAGTTCATCAAGAAGAACTGCCGAAGGACAATTCAGGATGAAAAACCAGATGAAGAAGATACAGCCAAAGTAGGAATCAGCTATTCCTACTAAGTTTCGCCTACCATAAATTCTATCCCGAAGCTGTATGCAACGATTGGCTTAGAAGGGCATTCCCTTTCTCTCTATCACCACAAGAACCTGAAACACCGGAAACATCTACGTGTACCACTAACTACAACGAACTATTCGTGTAAGGAGTTGGGTAGGTTCAACCAAATCCTGTGAGAGGGGTGGCAGGTCACGGGTACAATATCCACCCATCCACAGCGTTACAGTCAACCCAAGGAAATCAATTTAATACAACCGAAGTATTCCTACACGACAGAGAGAGACTAACGCTCGTTTGAGAATCAAACTCGTACATGATACGTACAGATAGCAATGGGATTAAAATCTCGGAGGTAACCTTATGTGATAGTGGTGATAGTTCAAGAAGCAGTTAAATTCACGGTCCAAACTCAATGACAAACCATTGGAAGCTATTGCTACTTTAGACTTGACTGCAGATCTCCTTGCCTGATCAATGTTGACCCTTTTGCTTGACAGTTCTAGGCATCTCGTAAATTAATAACTAGAGGCTTCATTACCCCTTTTTAACGTCTCAACACCATACATCCATTACATTATAAGACGGGTCTGCAATCTGAAAAGAAACCAGATATATGGGGATCAGATCATGGTCTTTCCGACCCTACGAGGCTTTGATCCTATTAATCGTGGCGTAAGATTGTTTCAACTGCGAAATCAGATTAGGAGAGATCTCAAACTTCATGTTTGAGGAGTACCAGGACCATCTAAACCAAATCGAAAGTCGCCAAAATATTAAATCTTTGCAAAAGATGACTAAGAAAGATACACGTGTAGGAAATTTTCTCCTTCGTTGACCAACATCCGCCTGGATTGACCAAAGTACCTAAGCTCCCAAAGTCAGGCAATCTTCTGACGTAATCAAATTTTAAAAGCGTGTAGTCCATAGAGGACCTCACATTACGGAAATGGATCCACAACCAACCTGGAATTGGTTGGGACCTCCATCAACACGCGGCACTCTTACTACATACAAATGTCAAAATGAGTCTGACGTGTCTTCTGGCCTGACACTGCCTTAGATCATTGGGAGATGCATAGTCAGTAGTGAAGGCATTCCCGTTCGCTGCTTGCTAGACCAGAGAAGCCAATCAAACTACCTATCTGATGATTTGGTGGAGAAGATGCCTTTGGATAAACAACGAGCACTTCACTAACTTTGACAAGTTAGTCACGGTTCGTTCTATTGGCAAACTTAAGCTTGATCATCCAGAATTGCCATTCGTGATGAAACGAGTAACCGGCTCACTTCACAGCTGGCTACAATCGTAGTCTAGATCAGGTTCAGAGCAGGTTGGTGGCCTTCAGATAGTCGGCTCTACCTTCTACGCACGTTTCACGTACAAGAAAATTTCTAAACGAAGGCAGCTTAGTAAAGCTGTATTCGTGGCTCTGTTGCATGATAACTTTTGCCATTCTTTGACTAACTCCCATGTTTAACGAGAACTGTCAGCTTGATATTGGATTTTCTATTAAATTTCTCAGCTTTTACGAACTAGCCCGGTCCTTAAGATTATTACGGTCTTTTGTAGAGTATTTTTGCTTGTCCTGCAAAGATTGGAGAGAATTATTCTTTGTTTGGTCGTCTTTACTCAAAGGTGTTATGTTCTGCGATGTTCTGTCAAGTCCTTCGTAAACGCTTTTGCTTGAAATTTTGGTCTTGTATTTAACATTAAAGTCAGTGTATAGGATTATCTTTGATCTGTTTACGGAAGATCTGTACACTGTCAGCTCAGTTAAATGGTCATATTAAAGTTTCACACCAAATGTGTGACCTACCTTTAAGACCTTTCCATTTTAGTACCATTTCCGTCAATACAGACGAATGAGTTGGCTTTCTGTCAATTGGTCACATACTTTTAGTTGTTATGGGTACTCAAAGCATTCTAATGAAAGCCAAAACTATGGTCGTTGACATTCATAAATTCGCTTGAGGCCATAAGCCAACTGCCTAGTACCAGACCATATTTCACTCTTTTATGGTCTTCAACTGTTCCATTGACCAAATTTCCGGGGGTCAAACTTCCCCAACCACCACCATTACCATCGTCAACGGTTTATCAGTCACAAAGTCTCGCACATGACTAGCCCACAACGCATATTTTTTTCTTCCTCTCGTCATGAAAAAGCCGTAAAAAGTTCTTAAAGGTACCCTGGGTCCGGGATATTTATAATGAAATATGCATAACTGCACCCTACGGCCATTAAAAATGAAAAGAAAAAAAACTTCTAATTGCTGTTAAAATACCGTTCTGCGGAACGAAAATGATGTCTCTAATAACCGCACGTTCATCATCATACACACACATTGCACCAAGCACAGAGCGCCGATGACGACGACGACGACCGCCTCATTTGGGGCCGCCAAGCTGGGTAGCAGCAACAGCAGCAGCCCCTCCATCACATAACCTTTCACAAGAAAAGAGGTACAATTAACCACAACGAGAGCTTCGCGTACTTGGTATGGAACTTGCAAGTTGGAGCCTCCTCCTGCTTCAATGTGCATATGGCCAAGTCTATGAAACGAACACTGCCTGTGAAGTTGATCTTACGGTTCACTTGATGGTTTGGGTTACCTTTGCGCCTTTTGTTGTCATCCCAGAGTGAGGGCGCTGCAAGGAGACGACCACTCATGCATAAAACATGGGCCGCCACCACAAGAAGTGGTGAGTTAATGTTCGTAAACTTGTTTCCAAGTTGATTCTTCTTGCAGTGCGCCTTTCAAGTATTTTCTTTGTTTTTGTTGTTGCTGGTGTTGGTGATGGTGCTGTTGTGGTCTATCTGAGGTATATCTGTGGTTTTACCTAGATACTCTCATCGTGGTTGGGAAATTATGTGCGACAGGCTGTAGCACTGACCAGCGGCTAATCAGGGTTTTTAGGTTAATTAAATGGGTGAGGGCATAGGGAGAGGACGCAAATCACTGCTGGAGTTGGGTGGCTACACCATGGTAAGGGCTCCTCTATCAGAGGTTTGGATAGAGATGTTGAGCTATTGCGTAACAGATTAAATGCGTTTTTGATGCGCTTGCATGACAGAGACGATTACGTAAAGCAACCAACAACGGAGAAGAACAAGAAGAAGCAAAAGCTGACTAGGAAACGGAAGGGAAGGTTGGAAGGATAATGAGTATGCGGTTTTGATGAATGTGTAATTAGAGGCGATGTCTTTAATTAGACATAATGACGTATGCTATGGTAATGTATCTAGGGATGGAAGAGATATTTACTTTTGCTCCCTCGGTCTGGGGGGGAATCTTTGATATCTAGATGGTTGTAGGCGCACTTTTTCTTAATTGGTCGTCGTGATTATAGAGACCGCGTTGATTAATGTTGGAAGTTGGGCAAAGGACGGCTTTAAAATTTAATATGTGTATGGGCCGTTTCAATGCGAAAGGCGAGCGTAAAGAACATGCGCTGTGGACGACTGAACGACTTGGTCGTACTTGCTTTGCCTCGATTAATATTTTCTAGTGAATGCAAAAAATTATCAAAGAGGAGGGGATTCTAAGGGTTCTCCGTCATTTCTCAGACAACAACGCGTTTCAATAATTTGTTTATCGTAGCTTGTCGGATGGACTCAACTTTTTTGAAGGTACCTCAAGATAATACTTGGACTTGGACCTGCGCAATATGTGGTTTCAACAAATTGACGCTATCCCTATGCAATACGTGACGCAGGAGAAATTTAGAAAAAGATATTTCCAAAAATTTAGTGACGTACATAAGTGATGTACAAAAAGCTGGCGCGACAGTCCAGGTTGGGCCAAGGCCTCCAGTTGAAATGTTATTACCTCCCTCCTGACTCTCACACAAGTGGTACAACATATTTAGTAGTGCCGACATCTCAGCTTGGTTTTTTTTTCCCAATCTAAGACGGCAGGTTAGTTCTTCTTATGTGTTTACGTTAAATAATGATTATCATCCGGCGTGATCCATGGACTCAACTACCATGGCCCTTAGCCTTAGCTTGCTGCCACGGAGTAAATCTCCAACTGTGAGCGCCAACTTGACTAAGGTCTTGCGCTGATGCATGGTCCCTTTGGGTGGACTTAAAACCGGTCCGTGCCCTCTACGTGATAGTTCTTACCTTGTCCCAAATCTTTACTGATATCGAAGAGCTCGGTGGTGTTTTTGCCCATATTGACGGAGCAACAAGATTTTTTCATTGTTGTTATCCTGCATAAGCCAGACGAGTCTGGCAGGGATGCCGAAGAAGTGGCGGGTGTCGATTTAAAATTCCTGCGTTTACTCCAAAATCTGCCGAAGTTTGGATATCTGGCCGATGACTTTCCATTACGAGACTGATCCCTCTGTAGTTGGCCCTTTCTTTCTTGTATTAAAGTAAATTTAATTTAAATTTTAGAGGTGACTTGGTATATCCTCAGTCCCCGTGCGTTAAGCTGCCGTGCGAGCTGCTTGGGTTCAAGGCCCTGTTATGCACCATCTCTCGTCGTGGAATGACGAACCTCCGCGAATGTAATTTGTTATGAAAAGCTTCTCAATTCGGTGTTCAGAGTCGGCAATAAATTGTTGGTGTCTGCCATTTGTGCGAAATATATAACAGGCACAGTCATCTTCCTCTAATTTGAAGAGCTCGGCCAGCGGTCCATCCACCCCAGCAGCCTTGTTGTATTTAAGTTTCAATATCGCTATCTTTACCGATCAGGTGAACAGAAGTTTTTATCATCATCGTCTAGGTTGAATGGTTCATTTTGCCTGACAGTGGAATGTTGACTGTCTGAAGAAATGGTCTTTCGAACCAACTGTGATTCTACTACGATATTCCCATCTTCATCTCTACAGGCTTCTGCTCAGACTTTGTTGCCTTGGGTGATGTTTTTAACCTCTGTTAGATTAGATTACGCAGGGTATCTGATGGCTAGGCCTCAACACGTTCACTCGGAGACCTGAAGGTCCATTGTCAGCACCCTACTAAAGTTGTGGGAATAGCAATATGGTTTCCGGGACAACCTAAGGACCTATCCTATTGTTGGGTGTTTTGTGAACCAGTTAGTTTTCTTTATGAATCTAAGTATGTCTGTCAGCTGTAGGTCTGTTACCTCTGCTATGCTTGCAAAGAACCTTGATCCTAATGCGCGTAGACGTCGTTTTGGCAGGACGAAGCGGTGGCACAGCAGATGTAGGATTAATTCTACCTCTTCCTCATCTCCCCAGCTTCTCCATAAATCATTTGATTCGATTCTTCACTTGCGGAGCATGACTCCGATAGCGCAGTGTCTTGTCATAACTCCTGTGAGCATGCGAATAGAGGATCTGTCCAGTGCCAGAAGGCTTACCTCTGGCATTGCTTACTAAGTTTCGTGTTTATTTTTATGTGCCTGCCGGCACTCTTTATCAAACTATGGGTTTTGTAATGAGTATAATACAAAACCCAGCACATCAGTTGCGGCATGTCTGATGGCTTGTCAACATGGTGCCTGCCACTGGTCTTCTACGCTTCATCCCCGGGTAATAGAGAGGTTGAAAAAGTGCAAAAGTTCTGGCAATTGCTTAGGTAGTAGCCTTTTTCGATTTGATGTCTTCTTCCAGTACCTGTTTGATGTTGTGGTTCCTTATCACATAACCTAAAGGTTCACCTCGGGCGAGGAAGGTCGGTCTGAAGCTCCGAATAAATCCAAGTAGCCTAAGTAAAGTATTCACCAAGTATGATAGTTTGACGTAATTGCATCAAGAGAATTCGTCCGCTGTCACCTTATCTGTAGAGCGTGTCTTAGCTGGCGCAACCGCTCGAGGTGAGCCAAAGCCTAGGTTCTCGCAACCATTCATATTGTGCGTGTTTGTATTGTTCGCACGTAAGGGAACACTTCTACATTGGAGGTGTAGTTAGTAGCGGCTTCCTAATCCACTTAAACCTTTTAATCATGGGTGGCCCTTCCACAGACACGAGTTTCGCTATCGCGTAGCTCTAAAATGATGAATCTTTGTGGTCCCTCCTCGCTCCGACAATGCTTACTCCATTGGGGCAAGATGAAAATCGTTCGAAAATAGACTTGGACCCCGCCATTACCTTTCACGAATTATTCGGTGAAGATTATTCAGTCTTCTTGGGCTCTATCAGGTATCCATTGATTCGCGATGAGAGTTCTGTGATATTTTTCAGTCTGACCATTCGTGACTCTTCGCCAGTCCGCTTAAGTTGCAAATGAACTTTTTCAATTAAAGGCGGGTCACACTAAATTTCATACCGCAACTTACTCTTGGACTATCTAAAGAATCTTTTATTTGCTATTCCAATCTTGTTGTAGAGAGCTATCACCCTTTCTTTCGTCTGTCTACGATCATTCTTTGCCCAAAAAAATAAAAAAAACCCTTCAATCAAAAATATATTTTTCAGTGCTTAAGCCAACATCAGTGTAATTCCTCAGAAACGTGCAAGGATTCCAAACTAAACTTCCTTTCTAAAGTGTTTTCTTTGAAAACGTTGAAGTACTTACCAAGAATTACCCACAAGTATTCTTTCCCCCTCAGTGCTACAATACACACATTTCCAATTGAACAGCGCACAACATCATTTGTCTCGAGTAAGCTCACGCCTCTTCCTCGAGAATTCCCAAGAAACAACACCTTCGCCATGCTCATTCCCATCCATTGCTTGCTCAAGTTTCTTGTTGAACTAATTTTCAAGGACATGGTATCGTTGTGGTGCCACTCCTTACCCGCATAAAAGTTTTCCGCTTCAAAACAAAAATTCTTTCTTAAATAATGATAAACTCGTCGAAAGGATATTCAAACAACTTGAACAATT
Source organism: Matsumyia berberina (assembly GCA_917880715.2). NCBI lineage: Eukaryota > Metazoa > Arthropoda > Insecta > Diptera > Syrphidae > Matsumyia > Matsumyia berberina. The sequence continues at coordinate 128,629,690 of OU862871.1, read as the reverse complement.
ATTATCCTACATCCTTTTGCTGAGACTTAAACTACAACTACACAACTAAACGATCGCCAGCAGGTGGCTGAAATTGCTTTGCACTTTAGACGGCATTAAATGTGCAACAGGAGTCGAAACTTAAACAATTAGGCGAGAATCCTTATTTTCAAAACACTCAGAGAGTGTACATTGTAGATGGTGTGTGTTATCCTTATTTACAATTTGTTTTTTTCTTTCTTTTCCAGTCCAACAGTGATACTAGTTCCAGCTCTAGGGATAGTGGCAAAGGATCAGCGCCTTTAGTGAAGAATCGTAAATCCTCAAAGAAAAATTCAAAAGGTTGGTATTGGTATCCTTCGTGCGAAATCCTTTTCATTCGGACAGTAGCACGTTTGCTTGTTGCGGTAATTAATTTCTATTTTCTTTCTCTCTTTTGATTTATAGAGAAAGAATCCTCCATTCGCAACAACAACAAGGAGAATATTCCACAAATCAAGTGTGTGGTAGTAGGAGATGCGGACGTCGGCAAAACGAATCTAATTTTTACGTATCTGGAGAATCGTTTCATATCGGAGCATGTGCCTACTGCATCAGATATCTATCAAGGTAATTGGAAATTCAATTGATTCCCTGTTTTTTTTTTGCTCTGTTTGTCGAAGGAAATCGGCGTTGATGTGTGCTTTGTTCCTTCGCCTATGAGCTCTCTGATGACACAACGTTGCATGTGCGTTCGGTATCCTTAGAGGGAATCACATCAACTTGTGTGAATCCCTTCATGGAGACATGATGTTTTTGATGCAAACTTGAGTGGAATTGGTGTTGGTGTGCGTATGTGTATAATAAATTGAAAGATTACCTGACGTGCGAAACTTATTCGCAATCTGTTGAGGTGTCCCCAGAGTGAGTGTGTTACTCCTTGAAAATGCAAGTAGATGGTGGAAATAATCCGCGAGATTCTTAGAAGTCAGAAGAAGTGTCACTGCTCACTAAGGAGGAGGGCGATGACTTGACGATAGAGGAAGAAATCTCTATATGCTGGGATGAAGTGAATCTTGAAATTTCCAAATCCATCACTGATCAAAGACTTTAGACGACAACGAATAGAACGACTTAAACCTAAAATAAGCCCATTGCCGCGGTTGAATTATGTCATCAACTTACGCAAATACAGCGTGTCGGATGAAAGTCAATTTTCAATAGTTTCTGGATCGTCTTTTATCTACACAGACATGGTTTTTATGTACAGTATTTGTCCTTTTCAAAGCTGGTTGATAAAAGGCTGCGGACACAAAACACTTCCAGAGTATTTGACAGTCAGGTTTTCCTGGAAGTCCCTAAAGGTTCAACCGCATCACAAGTTGTATCACAAAAATTTGTTCTAGCTTAAAGGATCTATAGCTAAATTTAATTCAGGCAAAGCTTTAAAGTTTTTTAGGGTGAAAATTTTCTTGATTTGCCATCGTATAGAGGTTGAGCATGTTTCTCTTCTTGGCCCATTACGGTAGGCTTTTTCAACTCAAAGACCTTCCAGTCTTCACTCAGAAACTCTGTGTTCAGTCTACGAAGGAGATGGTCCAGTCTCGTCTTTACAATGCGGTCCCAAGTGATGTTGGTTCGGGCTTTCGGTCATATTGGCAAGTCATTCCTTCGGACCATTAGGAGTTTGTCTTCCTGCGTCAATAACTGTAACCTACCATACATTACTAAGACACATTGCACTGCGACTTATATTGTAAAATCTATTGTACTGGTATGAAGCTCAAAACCGTTGTAAGTGTCAAGTTCCAAGTTAAACTGGGCTAATGAAACCGATCTTCTACAGCAGATTTTTATTGACTTCAGTGCCACCTCAGATGGATTCCATTTCCCCGGTTTCGTCGGTTAAGTCGAGCTTTGCTTCCTTCTTGGCGCATGTGGACACTGGCTTGGATCAACGGAAACGGTCCAAGATCCCGCTCGTTGAGACCGCTCTCATGGACTTATTCGAACCGTCTTATCGCTTTCTTGGCATTTTTCAACCATTTCTTAACTGGAGTTGGTTTTGGTTTGTGGCTCTACGGTTCCTTGTTCTTGGAGGGACTGAAATTCACTGGGCTTGAGGCTTTGGATGCTAAATGCTAATAGGGTTGAAGTACTTTTTATTGAGGAGTCGATGATATGACTGCGCTTTTGGTTTTGACCATGGTGCAGTCAATGGCCTTTATTTTTTCCACTTATGGATGACTTATTCATAATGGCGCTACATTTCTGGTTGGACCTGAGCCTCGACCAACAATTGTCTTCAGCCAGATCGATCATTAACTAGCTACATGTCTGCAGTTTCAGACCGTAAGTCTTTAAAGTTCCTTTTCACTTGGGCCTGGCATCTGTTCCTGCGACGTGCCTTTGGGTTAGATGCGGTCTGTATGCCACACCCATCTTAGTCATTGTCTGACGTGCAGAAACAGTAATGTCTTTAAGCTGTTTGAGTCGATGCAGGATTGGAAGTTGTTGTTTTCCTTTCATCCTTTAGGGATGCAAGGCCTCTTCAGAAATGTAATTTCGGAATTCTTCGTGAATGCTTGTTTTGGCTACACTTCTGCTTTGAACAAGTGAGTTGGCTGGTTTTTGCTTGTATCCTCGAATAGCTAGGGAATGGTGGATCGATCAATACGGAGCTCCCCTTTATACAGACAAGCCTGGTATCTAGATACACCGTCCTTGACTGAGGTTTTTTTATTTGACTCCGGCCAAATGGTTCGAATGACACCATGCATCCAGGTCATGAGAAGGATAAGTTGCCGTGGCTCAGCGTTTAGTACCTTGGACTGCTGTCCGAACTGTGTAGGTTCAATCCCCGCAAATAGCCATAAGAAATTTCTTGCAAAACCATTTCTCATCGGGGAATGGTAAGTATAAATTGAATTTATTTAATTGGAAATCATTTTACGCAATGCAGACACTTGTTTCCTTTTTTCTATGTTGCCACACAAGATTCTCCTTGAAACACATTGCTCCTCAAAGAAGGAAACTAAGATAGATGGAAACTCTCGCCCTAACTTGGAATTCCAATTTCCACTATTCTGCTGGAACAACTCTGTAGGCTGTAGATAACAAGGAGCAGCATGAGCGACATATTGAAACCTTCATTCTTCAATTGAGGTTGACTCTACCATAGGCTGGGCAACCTGTAACAAGGGATAGAGAAGCGGGGAAATACGCAAATTTACTTACCTACTTACTTAAGGTGAAGCTACGGACAGGGGTAGACCTGGGCCTCAACCAACAATGGTCTTCAGCAAGCTCGGTCTCTGCGCCGTAGAAGTTGACGGTCCCAGAAGTGGACACGAGAAGCTTAAGGTAGCCTAGGAAAAGCTTTAAAAACTTAACGAAAAACCCTTCAGCTAGGTGGTCTACCGATTGATTTGGGACAGATCTTGGTCAGTGGTTTTTCGTTCTGTGTTAGGTCGGACCTGTTGGTCTTTTGAGTTCTCGACTCCATAAGCCTTTCTAGAACTTTATAGCTGATTCTAAAAAAGAAAAATGAGCGAAAGAACTTTCCACTACACCAACCACTTTTCTGTATCATGAATACATGGTACAGAATGAAGAAAATGTTCTTCCTTCTTTTTCTGTTCACGAATATCAATTGAATTTCCTTTCTTTGCAGACGGATTGAGATCTCCCGTAAGAGTAATCCACTAGACCCCAGAGCGATAGCACACAAATCCCCCATTAAATTCGTCACACTCACATCAATCCTTTGGTATTCAAATTTTAACCAAATATCATCGACAAATGACTTTCAGGTTTAGCTTTCTCAAAACTCCCATCATCTCTTCACAGATCCTTGAGTATCCTTTAAAAAGAGTTACACCTCCACTTAGAACCGCTCGCACACACAGTCTCCCGCCATCAGTGTGCAACCGCATAACCACTTTACACACGATTTTCAATTGAAATTCATCTCCCAAAAGGATACATCTCCCGTTCTAATGAAAATCTCAAACTGAAACCACAATCCAGATATGTATTTCACCACAAAGATGCCACCCACTCAAGGAGGGCCCTCGATGTAGGAATGTGTTCCTCTGTGCACAGTCGATGTAATTTCCTGGAATTCACGCGAGTTTATTGAATTTTCCGAAGAGATTGTCAATGGAACCGTATCGCTCTGTAGCACGTCCCTTGGCACATCCTGTTTTTTCTTAAAACGCAAACAACTGCAATGGTTAGACAAATTTCACGGGATTTTGTAGATATATTCCACTAAAATCCTTCACGTATTTGCCAGCAGATACCTTGTTGCACGGACGGATGATGGTGGTTTGTCTATTTCCAAAAGACAATTGGTGTCGCTGTATGTTGCTCCTGCAAGGATCTCCTTTCCTGCACTGGTTCCATAGAGGTAATGCGAAATAGATTGATATTACTATTACTGAGCGCTGGTGGAAATCCTTTCGATTTGTACTCATCTTTGAGTTGAAAATAAATAATTCATGTGAAGCTTCCCTGCAATTCATCGTTGGGATCCTTGGTGCTTAGGAAGCCATTGAAATTGCATTACCAGGATTGACTACTGCAGGATTGTATGTACTCATCCATGATGGCAGCCAGACTTTTCGGTGCAAGTTAACATTATTATTCGATTGTGTACAGGAACAGGAACTTTCCATATCTGTGAAAGGTCCTTCTCTAGAAATGGGGATGCTTCAGTAACGCCAGTTCTATACAAATAAGGTTTTCCTACGGAAGAATGTCCCTTTTGTGTGATTTGGGTGATTTAGACTATTGATGTCTGTTGGTTGTTTGTTCAAAGTCTCTTGATTCCTTTTTTTGGGGATGAAATTTATGTACCGCAGGACGAATAGGAAGGAGTGGTCCATAGAATTTCGGAGAAGTTTTGCGAAAAAACATCGAGTGTTGGAAAAGTAATGGGATTTGAATTTTGTTCGAGTGTCCTTGCCAGAGAAGAAGTGATTTTTTAAGTACATCTGCGAATGGAAAGGAGTCCATCCGACGTAGAAGATGAATGTCAGCGGTTGGTTTTCGCTCTCTCAAGGATAACTGAAATCAACTTAACTATGTAGGCACTACATACAATTTAATGTCATACTCTGTACGAGGATGGTTTTCTGTTCAGGGCCGGTCATGTGAACACTGCTGAAGTTTCCTCAAATGACCTGGAAGCTAACATTCTTTTTGACTTTTAAGATGACTGCAGCGTTCCAAGGATATCATTAAATTTTTAGGCCGTCCAAGGGCTTTTTTTTTTCCTCCTTTTCTGGGTGAATAAGGTGTGGACTTAGCGATCATAAGATAATAACGTATACGCAGCGGGAATAAGTTCATAATTTGTGACTTGGACTTGTAGGTAGGTAGATAGGTGGAGTGGCGGTTCCTGAGAACCCAAATAGCCCTAGGTTGCGCCGTTTTCTTACCACGAAACTCGTTCGAAAACCTATTGCGTGTGAGTATTGATTGCTTGTGTTCGGATAATATGGCTAAATCAAATCCAGTCAGTAGAATTCAGATACAGGATCAGTTCTCCAAACCTTTTTTCAGTTATCTCGCCGAGGTCCACGAAGAAGGGTTTGCCTAAAGTACGCCGTCTGGTCCTCTCCAGCGACTCCTGAAGAGGAAGTGAAGTTGAGATTCCTTCTCATTAATGTTCTATTTGGACTTGTAGCAAATAGTCTCTTCCAAGAGGGAAGACTTTATACCGTCTTCGTTGAGGCTAGGCTTGCAATCCGTGTTCTTTTCCCTGGACTATGGCCTCATTCGAAGGACGTCCGGGGGGATTTTTCAAATGTGTTCGAGGTTTCTATGAAGTGACGAAGCGTATGTATATCGTAACCCATGCGATTATGAGAGCAGTTGATGACAGTTGTCATCTTTGAATGAGGACTTATGGTCTCTTCCTGACGAGTTAGGGACATGCATACATAATACGAGCTTAAGAAACTGCGGACGTTTCTATCTCCATCTGTGTGTCAAGGTTTGTCCCTACACACAATTTGTCAGAAGCTTACGGCCACCATAGGACTTATTGTCGCCCTACGTGGGTCGACGACAGACGTCACAACGACCTCCACGATGAGGAAAGTGATCATCAATAACCCTTACCCATCTGTATAGTATGTATTCCACTTCAACTTCAACAACTTTTCATGCATATTTCTCGAATTTTTGAAAAATTTTTCAAAACTCCAAAACTTTTCCATCTCCATTCTCTAGGCCCTAAGCCATCGCACCGACACATCCCCATAAGTCATTCCGTGTAGAGCGTTCAACAATTCTATTTTCTTTGCCGATACATTCCTTAAATTACAACCACCACAGCCGTCAAGTATCATCACACGAATGTGGTAACATTCCTTGTCTATCCTTACCGGTAGCGGTGGCATGTGGGATTTCGCAGAACAACACACGCATACCGTGTTGCCAGGAACCGCATAGTCTCGCTACAAATAAAAGGAGGATTCCTTGGAAAATCCTCCTGTTCGACGCGCCATAACTCATTCGTTCTAAATATTTGACGTTGTGATGCGGTGAATATTTGAAAATTCTGCGAATTTGTTTTCTAGGATCTTCGAGGATTCCTATTCCTTTTCATTTGTCTTTTTTTGTATTTTCAATGCTCTCGTATACACACTTCTAACAGAATTAAATTGAACTTTTCAAAAAAACGGAATGAGACTTCGCTACTACTGCTGTACAGTTGTGGAAGGGAATAGTTACCTACTCCTGATTCAAAGGGGAATTTTTCCGTTCCCCATTGACGAATGGAAACTGAGTTCAAACTGCAGGACGAAGTGGTGGAAGGATGAAAGCTTGGCACATGTACCACTATATCCGCTCGGTTAGGAATAGACGATATTTTGATGGAATTTTAGAATTGAAATTGATTGAGTGGAAAAAAAAAATGGGGCGGCAAGATTCGAATGAATGGTCCAGTCAACGGAATTGAAATGCAGCCGAACAAAGGCAGGAGTTAGCTTTGGTTTGGAGGATGATTCCTTTGAAGCCTTAGAGTGGAATGAATTGTATAGATGGACGAATAGGGTTTTTTTTTGCGAGGAAAACACAAGTTAAATTAATTTGAGAGACTTTTAGACCAGAAAGCTACGGAACAATGAAAGCCTATTCCTTTGTCGTCCCTTTTTACGCAGGCGGTGACAAAAGATACTACGCAGTGGAATCCCCTTAGTTAGAGGTCAGGTCTGCTTTCGTGGAAAGACCAGTGCAGACCGCTTTATATAACTAAGTGAGAAGTTAAGTATTGTGAATGGTGCCTTCACACCCTCGTTATCATGCTTTTTGAGTAGCCAGATTAACAACGACCACTTTGCACAAGTTGATGAATATTGTAGAGGAAAGAACCTCTCGCCATACTACTGGAACCACTGAGTCGCACTTGGATTAAAGCGCAATGAGGTCGACGGATATTGGAGCTTGTCTTCGTGGACCTTAGATTGAACCTCGCTATCTTCGAGGGGTTTAGAAAAGAAGCCACGTGGTGCAGTGGAGTTAAATGTGATGGAAATCTATGACGTTATATCGGAACACTTGGGACCCATCTGCGTTGATGGCCAGTCAACTTCGGTTGACAAGAGGATACTTCATCTCTCCAATGATGAGGTTGGCTTAAAATTTTTGAGTCATAATATCAATGGGTGAACAATTGTGGTAATAGTTCCACGATCTTAGGAGAAACTCAGTCGATGGAAGATTTGATACCATTCTGACTGTAGGTAGGCAGAGGTGGCGCTCCAACTCAACCCAATCAGCACTAGGATGTGCCTTTTTGTTACCACGACTCGTGTGATCTGAATGATGATGTGTGTTGTTGAAAATACGTGAGACAGCTTGGAATGTCTAGAACTAGTCTGTGGTGCTTAGAGAGCGGATTAAATCTCGTATAGTCGTATCCCTTTACCCGAGATGTCGCTAAGGTAATCGAAAAATGGTTAGTTTAGTGCACGCAGTCTGGCTCTTGCAAGTGCCAGACTGTAAGAGAGTTTCCTTCTCTTTTTCATTTCCGCAGCTGCGGCAGTGGGGGTTGTATGGAATACCCAGATTAGCCGCATGGTCTTTGGCCAATTACGCGGGATTATCGCCGTTATTTTGGCGATACCTGGAAGGACTCTGTTTGGGAGATCCCTTATTCTAATCTTATCGTAGGTCGCAAATATCTTTCTTGATATGGCGCAGTTGGTAAGCCCCCTCCATTGGAGGTTGGCCTTCTGCAGGAAGTGTGAGTACATTTGTCCCTTAACTTTAGCGGATTGTAGACCCTTGCCACGAGTGAGCCATGTAGAGCTGAGCCCTGCTTGGACAGTTCATTTGCACACTCGTTTCCTTTTATGTCACTGTGTCCTGGAACGCAGAGTTTCTTCTGGCCGCTCACTCAATCGGACAAGCTCATTTCGGTACTGTTGGTTCGGCGGTTTGGCTATCTATGAGGATAGCAATGTTTTGTTTGTATGTTTTGTCACGAGTTACGTGTAACCCTCCCGGATTGCTAGTAGTTCCGCCTGAAAGACGCTTGCAAAATCCGCCAAGCAATATGATCTTGCTTTTTTCAGTGATTTCAAGTAGACACTAGACACCGGTCCCTGCACCGCTTTACCACTTAGTTTTTCTTCCACTGTACTCTTGTGGGGAATCCCAAGTGGAAGTTTTTCCTGAGGTTAAGTTTAGGTGTGATGTAGTCGATTGGAAACGTGACCATGCCGTTCGGTAGCGAGTCCAGGATGTTACTGTGGCTGTAAGGCCGTGCGGATTCTTTGTGTCTGACTTCGCGGCATAGTGAGGTGTTTTTTGTGTGTAAGTTGAGAGTTAGAAGCTGTAGGAGCACAGCAAAGGCATTCGTTGGGGCCGACTTCAATGCGCCGACTTCAATGCGCCCGTGGTGCCTACTCGTTGTTCTTTGGAGCCTTTTGAGTTTTGAAAGGTTGTAGCTCTAGCTCAGCGCAGGCCATCATACCAACGACTCGTAGGGGAGAATTGGACGCACCACGGCTGTGTACATCCACAAGGTCATCTTTCCACTTCTTTCCAAAGGATTTACCACAGGCATAGAATGCTTCATATGCCTTCCTTACTGTGTGTTCAATGTTAAGCTTCCAGTTAAGTTTTGGGTCAAGCATGGTACCCAGATATTTAGCACTGGAGGATAGCGGTGTGGTTGACCATTAAGATGTGGAAGGGGGAAGTCAGGTATTTTGGTTTTGTTAGTGAATGGCTTCAGTTTTGCTCATGTTCTGACGGTGTACTCGAAATAGAACCTAAGACGTTGTTGTCTAAGCGAAAATAATGCCAAATCTTATTTCATCGATGTCGTATGTCCATGAACCTTTGAATAGTTTATGCAACAAATACCATCATGCCTAAAGTGCAGGTCATGTGTAGGCCCTTAGGTACTAATTTAACTCGATGACAAGTCTAATTTTCAAACCTCCTCATGTAATCCCTCTCATTCACCTTCAATTCAGCGTTTTTCAAACCACATTAACCACACTGCTGTTTGCCGTCTATCAAATTCTTCCGATTGGTTTCAACCACAACCGTTCCACGTGCGTCTTAAACACAAAACCTACCTAAAAATAGCTCCAGTGACTTCATCAATGCACTGAATTCATAATTACCGCCCTTCACATTCCCAAGGTCTTCGAAAGAGTGTGGCATAATGTCCTTGTTACATACTCTTGTCCATCTATCTTTTATACTTCTTTCACCATTTCCAACTAATACAGGGCTTAGACCTCTCACCGACCTTTTTCTTCTAATAAAAGCCGAATTGACTTCCTTTTGTCACTCATTTTTCCCTTCAAACCCACACAGCACACATTTCGTTTCCTTTGTTCATGGGTCCTTAACTTCGGTCGATCTATGACCGAATATCTAGTCCAAGTCCAAGTGGATGATGAAGTGGATGATTCCTTGCCCACGTAAGTGCCACTGTCAAGCCATTATCCACCGTTGACGTCAGTTACAACCAAGTCTTGTCATTGTCTCGGCTTCTGTTCCAAATGGTCGCCCACTCACATCACAATCTACACTGTGTTGCATGCACATCTCTCCCATCTTTTCATCTTCTTGGATTTCATTTCGTTCAACGAATCGTAACAACCTTCCATGTGCGTCTTACTTTTCACCTCCACGGACCCTGGAACACTCACTAAAATTTGATCTTGGCCAAGAAAGCCACCGACAGGCAGAGCAACGTGTCAAAACACATCCCAAAGCAATATGAACTCCTCCACCTTGGTGGATGGTGGTTGTAACACGCCACATGGAATCTAAATTGCTGCTGCAGCTCTTGTTTTGCTTCCATGACTCCCCAAAGTCGTGTGTGTGTGTTTGTGTAAGTAGGTATGTATGTAAGTGGTATGTCATCCTCACAATGGCTTTCTCACCTTATGCCGGTGGTGTTTGCGAAAACGACAGCGATGATGATGCCGATGCTGATGGCGACGATGATACCACCATTATGTGGTTGACTCCATGAAATTCCAATCTGTTGCTTCTCGCATTGACGTCGTAGTCGACGACAACGATGCGGTACTTTGCCGGCGATGATAGTTGTGGGGTGTATCAAATGGACAATTCATGAGTTCCACCTCATGAACTGCTTCCGGGCAGTTGTTCTTTCACCCCGCTCTCAACGCTGTCCGTTACGTAATGGTTTTGGTATCTAAACATCATCTTCGCCCCGAAGGTGGAATCGTGATTCCCTGTATCGCATGACTGAAAAATTTCCTCTTCTCCTTATTTTACAGGTAATGTTATGGTCAACGATAGTCCAGTGTTTGTTACCCTTTGTGATACCGCCGGTCAGGATACGCTAGATCCGTTGCGTGAACTCTGCTACCCGGACAGCGATGTGTTCCTGTTGTGTTTCTCGGTGGTGAAACCGGAGACATTCCATTCGATTAAAACCAAATGGGCACCGAAATTTACAAAGAATCCCGCCTCCTTGATATTGGTGGGCACCCAATCGGACTTGCGGAGTAATATTCATGTACTGAATAAACTTCAGGTAAGCAGTTTAAGTATTTCATAGCAGGAGTTATTTTAACAAATTTTTTTTCTTTTTTCTGTAGACCAAAGGCGAGAAGCCAATTTCATTTGCGGACGCTTGGGACCTGGCCACATCGATTAATGCGAAATATATTGAGACATCGTCCTACACTAAGGTGAGGAAAATCAGGAAGGAAATGTGTGCTTGTTTAGAAGACCAGGATTTCGGAAAGCTTTTTGAATATTTGAACTGAATATGCGTAGCACGTAGACAATACGATGACAACTTTGTCTGGAAGTTTATCTTGTGCGCGGAAGGACTTCATTTTTTAACCTTAAATCAGTCACTTAGCACGGCATACATTTTGTTAGAGAGATCAATTACGACAAAGTATTGCTTGTGACGGACGGATTGTGCTTCTTCCCTACTTCTGCCAGAGACACTTTTACCGGCAGTGGGTTTCTTCACAGGGTCCCAACGACAGGGATGGTAGCCGTGTTTCTCGCTATGTCGCTCTCCGGAACCTTTGAATATCTATTATATTGAAGAATCCCTTTCGTCGATCGCGCAATTGGTCGACGGTTGATAGATCATCAGACCACCTCGAACCAACAGCGTTTTGTATTTTATATACCAGATCAGTTATTCTCTATAAGGAGAAGCGTACTTAAGGCGACGCTACAGTCCAGAGTGGATCTGATCGTCAACCAACAAGCGTCTTTCGCACGCCAAGTTGGTTAAGGTCTCCTTCCAACTGCGTGCGCCACCTGAGTCGCGGTCTTCCTCCACTGTGCCGTCCCTCGGGTTTGGATCCGAAGATATTTCCGGGCCGGAGCATTGGTGTCCATCCGCTCTACATGAGCCAGCCACCTCAGTTGTTGAAGCTTTAATCTTCCGGCTAAGTCGATGACGCTGTACAGCCCGTACAGTTCGTTGTCGTATCTTCTCCTCCACTCACCCTCTATGCAGACGGGACCGAAAATTACCGAAGAATTTTCCTCTCGAAAAAACCAAGAGCAACCTCATCCGCTTTTGACAGTGTCCATGCCTCAGCGCCGTAGAGGAGGACTGGGATGATTAAGGTTTTATAAAGGGTCACTTTAGGTGCTAGAGAGAGGACTTTGCTACGTAATTGCCTTCTTAGTCAATAGAAACAGCGATTTGCAAGAATTATTCTTCGCTTGATCTCAGCGCTGGTATTGTCTGAATTTATAGACGAGTCTAGGTAGACAAAGTCCTTAACTGCCTCAAAGTTATAACTGTCTATTGTGACGTTCTCTCCGCGACACCGGTGTTGGGTATCCTTTCTTGTTGACAGCATATACTTGGTCTTGCCCTCATCGACTGTTAAACCCATCTTCGCCTCATCCGTCTCAATACTCACGACATCACGCTGTGTTTTTCCGATTATGTCAATGTCTTCGGCGTATCCGAGTAATTGGACAGACTTTTGAAAGATTGTGCCTCTGGTGTTGGCACGTGAGTTTTGCACGATGTTGACGAAGTCGCATGACAGCGCGTCGTCTTGTCTAAAACATTTTTTGACATCAAAGATCTCGGTGAGGTCTTTACCGACCTTTATGGAGCAGCGTGAATTCTCCATTGTCATTCTGCACAACCGGACGAGTTTAGCAGGGATGCCAAAACCAGACATGGCTCTATATAGCTCTTCTCTATAGATGCTGTCTTACGCGACCATATGAAGCGTTGCCACTAAAACTTTCTTCCATGGGTTCCTAAGGTTTGAACTTAAATCGACACATCGTAAACATTTAGCACGACGACCAAGGGGACTTTACCCTTATTATCGCGATGTTTCGTTCCTCTGCACAACCCTTCACGCTTTATGCGTTATGATTCCGTCTACCTCCGTTTCCAGTGTTCGTCTGTCTGCAAGCTATCTGGTGCATTCGAAGAATGTGTTTGGCATTGTCCTAAGTCGACTTCTCATGCTGGGATGTGGATGGCTTGCTATTTTGCCAATCCCGTGAAAGTAATCCTTGAAACACCCGCCATATCTGAGGGTGCTGCCGTGCAAATTGTAATCAAAAAAAAAATCTTTGACGACATCAATCTTCTTCTTTGCGGGTGCGTGAACCCATTATAAAACTGATGTTTCTCGTCAAAGTCCTCAGAAATTAATTGCAGTCTGTCGCGTGTTATAAATGAACAAAGTAATCCACCGGCTTATTCTGTTCTTTCACAGTGAAGTGTCGCTCCAAGAAATGGAAAATTAATTACACAGTCGCTCATACGAGTGCTCATGTAATTGCAAGAGAAAATTGTAAGCTGACTATATGTACGCCCCTCCGCGAAATGAAAGCCTTCACGATCAAGTCACCGAAAGATTACCAGATTACAAATGCCATTCGTCAAAGTACGATTTTATCAGCCTTCCGCCAGTCGTCACTAATTCAATAACCAAGCACAATGAAAACTTTCGCCACCAAACGCAGGAGGAAAACAAGGCAAAAAAAAGAAAACAACGTCACTCATACGCCACCCGCCCGCTGAGACAACAAAGTAACTTTCCTTCCCTCAAGGACGCAAATACATAAATCCTTTCGTTCAAACATGCCAACAAATAATGTATTTGGAGACAGCATGTGAAGCACACCATCACCCCTACCCAGCCCTTCGCAAACTTTTGGGTAATTTTCCTTTTTTCATTACACAGAGACGATTCCGCAGGGAGAAGGCAACCCAACAAAATCTTCACAGAACAAATATTTACTTCCGCGGAAATCCCTAAAATAAATCAGGGAAAAAAATTCTCTCACAAGCGTGCCTCGCTGGCCCTCCTTTCCGTTGCGTCCCTTGACAATTTGCAACAAGCAAAGAATGTAACACAAAAAACACAGAAAGTTTCATCCACCCTGTGCCCGACCAGGAAAAGAACGAATAAAAAACTCAAAACAATGTTTCAACAAATTTGAGAGGTGGCCTGGCCACCCGCCGCCCCACCGCCCGCACCACACATACGCAAATATCCTTCATGTTTGACGGTAATTTGTGATTTAAGTTTTTCCCTCTCTCAGAGTGGGTGTCTCCTAGTTCCTTGCGATTTTGGTGAGACCTCCTCGGAACCGTCACTGTGGATCTCTCACTGTGTACTCTCGTAACTCACGGTTTATTAAAAGAAAAACTTTTCCTTTTTTCTCCAATTTTGTGTTTTATAACGAAAAGTCAACGAAAGCAACATGTTGAACCTGAATGCTAAATTAAACTTTCTTTCTTGTATATTTATCCTTGTAAAATACTAAAAGGAAAACTTTCCATTTTGCAGGAGAAAGTAAAAGACGTCTTCGACAACGCTATTTGGAAGGCACTGGCACCCACGACCCTACCTCCAACGCCGCCACTGTGGAAGAAAATCTTTTGCCTTGTATAACACGAAAAAACTTTTCAAAACAACTGAAAAAATTATAAAATTAAGTTTTCATTTAGTATTTAAACTTTTGTGTAGCAAATTTTTGGATACAATTTCTTAGATGTAATGCGGAAAAAATTAATTTTGTAAAAAAAAATTATCTTAGTTTTACAAGTCCGTAATAGTATACGATAGACTGACTGATTTATGTAACTTTTATGTTTTATATAAATATTATGTATTTTAATTTTTATTATTCGCATTCCGTTACGTATTACTTAAGCGAAGAAAATTTAATTGAGAAATCGTCTTAATTTTTTTTTCAAAGACCTCAGGGTCGAACGATGTGCATCTTGCGCAGAACGATTTTGTTTTAATTGTTAAGGAAATTACGTTTTGAAATTTTGTAAATGTTAAAATTTATCATTAATCTTTATTTTCTATGTTTTTGTTTTTAAGCAAACAATTTATGTCGATATAAATATACAACACATTTTTTTTAAAACGAACCTTTTGAAGTTTTATGATTTTGCGGAAATAAAGCAAAGCGACCAAAATTTAACATGTACATAAGTCGTGCGAGTGTAAGGCTCTAACCAAAAAGTGCTCCTACGTTTCTGCAGAAGGAGGAAACAAATTCTCAATCAAATCATACATTTCGGGAGATATTTCGTATATCTTTGCCTTGTGGTAACTGCAGTTATGGTATGATGCAGTTGGTTATCCTCTTCCACTGAAATTTTCTTTTTTTTTTTTGGCTGACACTACGACCTATGAGATCTTTTGTGTCCCAGGTCTACTTAGCCTAATAGGTCTACTACCTTCCTAATGAAGGCGAGTATGTCATTAGTAGCCGAGCTAGCAGAGTAGCAGAATTCCCCATGAAAGATCCGTCTACGTAGCCAGTATAGTTCCGGATATTCCAGAGAATGTGCTCAAATGTCTCTTCCTCTTCCAAACAGAACCGACACTCTGAATCTGTACAAAGGTTTAGTTTGTTGAGATGGTTTCCTTGTAAGAAAAGGGCTTGGATTGCCTAAGTGCGAGGACATTTTCCTTATGGGCTAGGCGAAGTTGATGTTCCCAGTTGTTTAACAAAGCTGAAGCGGAATTAAAGCTACAGAAGGTTTTCGGTGCCAAGAGTGCCGAATCCGAACCGGCCATAGCCACCTCATCCGCAGTTTCATTGCCTACAATGTCCTGGTGGCCGGGCACCCAACCAAGCTTGAACTTGTTGTGTCTGACAAGTGCTTGGGATAGGGTATCGTAGCAGGACTTGACTGACATGGATTCCACGAAGTGAGATGTCAATGCTTTAAGCGCTGCCTGACTATCTGAATAGAAATGTATTTTTGCCCCTAACACCTTTAACGAGGTTTATTCTGGCGAAAATCTCAATAGCATGGATTTCAACCTGGAATACGCTGGGGCACATCCCCATTGTTACTGAGATTTTGGTGTAGGGTTCAAAGCCGCCAGCACACACTCCGGGGGCCAAGTTTGATCCGTCGGTAAACCATACCAAACATTCTGAGTTTGACACGGTACTCCATTAGATCAGTCGACTCAGTCTAATATTTCTACCGCAAATAGCCTTCTGAAGCTTTACTTCCTGGCCATAACGTCGGAGTTAGTGCAGAACATGTCCGTACTTGGAATTGAGTGAAGTATTTTCAGATGACCCACAAGATTACCTGCAGGTTTATAGCACAACGGACAGCGGTCTTCCTAGTGAAGATGTGTAGGGGTGTGAGCCCGAGGACAGCCTATATGGCTGAAGTAGGGCAGGTGACCATAACACCTGTAATACCGAGACAGGCAATTCTTTGTAGCTTCTCAAGCTTCATTGCCGTCGTTTGTTCAAGTATTTTTGGCCACCAACCTTTGGCCGTGTATGTTATTATGTATTTTGGGACTAAGACCCCAAGTTCTGCCGTAGAGACGCCGAGTAGCCCACAAGGGTCTTGATAAGTGCATTTCAATGTAACCGTCTGTCTAAGACAACGCCGAGGTACTCCACCTCGTTGGAATAGCCTACAGTGGTGCCTTTGACGATAATTGGTCCGAGATTGATCAGTCTTCCAGTGATGGTTGGTTTTCTCCAGAAAGTGAGTGGATTTGCCTTTTGAGACCATTTTACTGGATGTGGACATTTTAAGCGTGTGAATCGTGTAGAACCTTGCATTGCCAGTTCACCCGCTTGCTCACGTCCTGCTCGTAACTTCCTCGGAAACTAGAGTAGTGTAACCCCTCAAACCGATCGTCCAGGTGGAGGATTTTGAATTCAATTCAATTCAGCTCCATGATCTAGACAGTTTTAGTTATTCCAAGTAGACTAGCACCGATACCGTAGTTCATCGTTGATCAGTAGATGACCGTGTCGAAATCATTTACCACATCATCTTATAGCTTATGCTCTTGACCCACTGCAAAGGACAGCGAAAGGAGAAAGCCGAGCATATTTCTTGCTTCTGCCATATGGTAGGATACGGTAGATTTATTCACTTTTCTCGGACTACAATAAGCCCAGCAAAGGTTTGGAACATGAAGCCTGAGGTTTATCAAAAGCCTGAATCGGGTTTTCTTCTTAATGAAGCGCCAGCACAATTGTCGTGGTTCTTATAGCGGCCTGCGCTTAACAATAATGTTCCGTTTATTTACTTGCATTCTCGAATAAGCCGTCGTTCTGCAGTGAAGGGCTGGCCTTCTCCGTGTGGGATTCTATTCAAAAATATTCGTGGAGTTCATCTCAATTTGTTAACTTCAGGTCTTTGCTTTTTGAAGAAGGCTCATCGAGCTCATGGATGTCCCAAGTCCTATCCAATCACCGAAAAAGATTCTTTCTATCTCTTTTTTCTGGAACTACCGATCTGTTTTATTTTTTTCTCGTCTACGGTCTAGGGCTAGGGTCTTTACAACACATTTCTACCTCGTCCTCTTCCTTGTTCATCTCGTTCTATAATTTGCCAGATTCGGAGATTTATTTTCCTAGGGTATTCTTCAACGTTGTCTTCTCTTGCCTTGCTGTGAGTTCTACTCCTGTACTTGTCGGCAAATTTGGCTATACACCGACCTCCAATAGACTCGACGAGACGACTTCTTCCCTGGGTTATTTTCATTTGGGTTATTTCCTCTCCCACTCTCTAACACTCATTCAACAGCTTTCTTTCGCCATTCCCTCTA
Organism: Matsumyia berberina; assembly: GCA_917880715.2. Classification (NCBI taxonomy): domain Eukaryota; kingdom Metazoa; phylum Arthropoda; class Insecta; order Diptera; family Syrphidae; genus Matsumyia; species Matsumyia berberina. The sequence goes on along the minus strand of OU862871.1, from coordinate 128,612,150 downwards.
AGCATTCTTCTTTGCTTTGAAAAGCCTGGCTTTTTGTATAGTTACCAAGTTTTCGGCCACACTTCATTGAGTCTATCGAATAGATCCTTAAACAGTGATCCATATTAGTTTTCGTGACTTGATCTATAGTGTGTTAGGATGGTAGGCGATCTGAATTAGGTTTCAGTCACAGTTTCTGGAGCACCACCCATAACTACATACATGCTTTGTAGACCCAATCTATTGGTAGTGTTCAGACTTGAGAACCAGATGCCTGTGGTATTAGTTCCTTAAAGGCATGTTCACTCCAATTGAAGTGCTCTAAAAACATCCAAAAACTCAAGTAAACAATTCCAGAGCAATCAACGTGTGCAAATTTGTAAGCCTCCCCTCCCTTCCATTCCAACCTCCTCTTCATTTGAATGTTCTTCCTTTCTTTGAGGCAGGCAATCCAATCCTTGAACAGTACTTCAAATTTAAATGATTCCCACTTGAGCAATGATTTGAATAATTTTCAATACCCACCTTCTACGTAAAACCTCAATTTAGAGCATCATCTCCTGAAGTAATTCTCCAATTCCCACAACCAATTGGCCAGAACAAAACACAAGTTTCGTCTTAGAATACCTCCATCCGGCAACGTTCTCTCCGTATCGAATGAGAAATATCAATAACCAAGTTGCAAATCCCTCCTAATCCTGCAGGTACCATAAAATCGGTCTTCTTCTTGCTCTGTGTGTGGGCTATACAACCCTTTCTGGCTTCAACCGTTGTTGCTTCTATGATAATTTGAATTTTCAACAAGCTCTCGCCCACACATGCAGAGGCACAGATACACCTTGGGCTGGTTTGCTGAACTATGAAAGAGACCCTGCCTGTAAATTGCTGGCACAGGTGAACAAAAAAAGGGAATCTACCACCGGAATCTCGTTTTCCGGATTAATTTCCATCATCGTTTCGGCCAAATCATCATAAACCAGGAGTTCCGCAAATCGAACGTACACTTGGTCTGTTTATCCTGGATGTCATTGACGCGAAAGGTTCCTTCAGAAATCTCCAGAAATTATTCTAATCATTTACAGTGGGTTCTCGGTGTATGGCACTGGAAATCAATTAAAAATTTATTAGGAGCCGCCTCAATGGAACTGAAACAATAGCTGTTTCCTTTTGTGCAGTGCGTAGCAGAAACCACATTCGAAAACGTAGTAGACACAGCGGCAAGGATGCGGAAGACAATTGAAGTTCGTAAACAATTCCATGACAGTTTGCTAGAGTAGTCTGCGGTTTGGGGAAGGAATTTTGGACTGGAGAGTGGGATTGCCAAAAGGAATGAAACTACCATTAGAAATGGGACTGCCATCAGGAGTGAGACTTATTTAGGACAAGTAGGATACAGGTAAGATTTAGTGAAATTTATTCAATGGGAAAAACGAGACAGGATTTCGACCACTATCAGCAGTGGTTAGGAGAAATGGCAAGGAGATTACAATTCCACTTAAAGGAAAGGATGATGTTTTCTGATTGTTATCCTTTTGGTTGGTTTGGGTTTTCCTTATACATTCAGATGTGGTGGGAGAATTCTTGATGTTTATCTGTTGTCGTTGTGATCCTGAAAGAGCTTTATTGTTTCTCGGCTAATTTACTAATGTTGATGTGGGCACAGCTGTGCTTTGGTAAGGAATAGTTAGGTGAAGGTGGACATTTGAACAGATGTAGTGGGATGGAAACTTTGTGAATATCTATAAACGATTACAAGGAGTTTATAGGGGAGAATGACAAGTATTACCAAATTGTAAAACAGGACATTGGATGTTTTGAAACAGATGAAAGTTTAGATGAAAGTGGTTCTTTCGTTGAGCATAGTTTGTAGAACTAAAACTCAAGTAAGTGCTTCATTCTTGTTCTCGTTCTTACAACTGCGGGATTCCTACCCTCTCATTCTCCTCTTTGCTGCAATGACTTGGTACTGACAACGACCGCACGAAGCGATTTCGTTTTCTACGTTATGTACTGCGACCTGTAGAGATCTATTGTGCTCCCCGGAACTCGTGTTTGGTTGATGAGTCTTGAACTATAGCACCTCCTCCGATCTAATCGCTCTGAAAAATCGGAGTATTTTGATTGGATTAAACGATGAGCGATCCTTTTCACAGAAATTGTGTGCATCCAGGCGTCCTCTTCTTTTGCAGATCAATGCACCACAGTCTATAAGGACGTGTGACGGGGTCTTCTCGGCATCGCTGCAGAATCTGCAGATGGTTCCTGAGTCTGCAATGGCGCGTTAGAAAGCCCGTACGAAGCTGGTTCTTGTTGGTCCCTAGGCAGACTTTGCTCATCCTTCGGTCGAAGTTCCCGAAAAGTTCCTTTGCTTGCCTTAGTCCTGGGAGTGCTTCTTCGCAGTTCTTCTTGGCTTCGATGCGGTCTCATCCCGCAGATTAACTCGGGTCCAACCAATGTGTTTTTGCCCCTTTTCTTGCCAATTTATCGGCTGCCTCAATCTTATATACCTGGAACAAGTAGAGGGTGACTTGGCTGTTTTCTCTCCATCTGATTATCTTTTCCAGACACTCGTAAACCAGTTTAGATTTAATTTTATAGGAACTCAGTGCCTGGTTGTCTGATAGTATCGCAGTGTTTTGCTCGTGATACCGTCTGTTGAGGCTGATTTTTGCACATCTTTCGATCGCATATACAGTCAAAATCGCTTACAACGACATCGGTTATAAGGACGCATTGGTTATAGCGACTAAATTTTTAGGTCCCGGCTGAGCTCTATTAACTAACCTTGATATCGGTTATTAACTAAGCTTGATTCGCTTACAACGACCAAATTCATCGGTCCCTTGTAGGTCGTTATAACCGATTTTGACTGTACCTCTGCTTGAAAAATACTGGGCTATGTTTCCATGGACTCCGAGAACTTAGTTCGGGCCCATTTGATGGTGTTGTGCTCAAATTGATATACTTCGCCGTTCCACTCTCTTTTAATGCTCAGTTTTGGGTTAAAATCATTTTCAAAGCATTTTTTCTTGATTATGTCTGCTCTAGGCCAGGGTAATAGTGGGACTGTTTTGCAGAGGGAGTCTCGATCTTTACTTGCGATGCTTTTACCCTTCCCCACTCCCCTTTTACAATTCTTAGGATTTGTTCCCTTTGCGACCCCTTCTAACACAATGTGAAGGAGGCAAAGCCCCAGGATCACCTCTATTGCAGCGATGGGAAAGTTTCTCATTGCTCAAGTGATGCAGATGCTTGCTTAGACCTGCCCAGGGTACTATCCCGTATCTTTCTACGGTTCCATCAGCATTCAGTAACAAAATTTCAGCTTTTGGCACCGTTCCGAAAAATGATATCTTCTTTAGATGTAAGATTACATTTCTGTGTCCAACCACGTTTTAACACGTTTCGCCTGGAAAACATCGAATAAATTCCGAAGAAACCAGGACTTGGATATCCCCAGCATTACTTACAGATTTCGTCACAGATATCCCGTCCATATTTGGTCTGTGTCGGTAAAGAGAACTACTCCAAGTGTTTTCATCACAGAGGTTGATAAGGTGAAAAACTTGGAGTCCTGTCGAATATTCAATTCATTTACAGGTGAAATTTTTCCAACATGAATGCCATAACTTCCGGTCAACATGCCGCCCCTTATGCCGCTTTTCTGTCCTCATAACGTTTTATCTGAGATCGTCATGCTCATTTTCCCTCCACGATAGCTGCCCGCCAACTGCAATTATTATGCATTTTCGAAAATTCCTGATTGTAAACTTAATTTACGTATTTTCCACAACGAAATCCTGCAATTACCCCGTTGCGCCATGGACTAATTGTACTCATTACTCCCAACGAATAGTCAATTATTGTTGGTCGTCGTATTGCAAGGGTAAGAGTATCGTGTTACACTTTCCAACAAAACTTACACGGAAAATGCCGGCCGCCTACAGGCCAATTACTGTAAAAAAAACGAAAAGAAAAGAAAAATGAAACTTTACTGTAACAACAGAAGCGAGTAGCGCAAACTAACAACCAGGATCCTTCACGCGAAACTTTCCACCGCTACCTTCCCCTCCTCACGAACTCACACTCTTATACAAATTTAATTTTCTTTCTACGGAAATGGGCTTCCAACTGCACAGCGTCGAGGATGATGTCGAGCAAACAACACAGTGCCAGCGAAGGCCAGACAAGGCTAGCGCGAGTCTCCTCATCTACAAATGAGGTCAATTTGGGAGAAGAATTGTTTAACAGTAGACTCCTCGTCCGGTGTTATCCTTGGATATTAATACGGACGCGAAAGTGAAGGTGAATCTTAATTAACTTCTCTCAATGTGAATAAGAGCACCAGGTTTTGCCTGTGTGTGGATGCTCGGATGGAGATTTGTTGGCGTGAATTGAAGATGGTTTGCATTAAAATTTCATTGCACGGAAGGACCTGTGGGGTTTCCTACCCTTGGATGCAGTATTTTTTCAACTGGGGAAATCATAAAGTCGTTGGCAAGTCACTGAATGAAATTGTACCTATGTACATACATAGGTGACTTCAAGAGCAAGGGCAGGTTTTTATGTTTGCCCCATAGGTGACATTTAGCTTTTTTCCTTGAGCCTAGGTTATAAGTCATTTCGTTTGTGAAGAAAAACCTTCACTTCTCAGACGAATGCATAACTGTTTTTGAATATTTCCTCGAGCTGGCACGTTCAGGGTCTCCACTTATCGAAAGGTATACTTTTCCTGTCATTTTTACATGCACCATTCGAAGGAAGTATTTTGCCGTCCTGATTTAGGGAAAAATATAGGATGGCCTTACCTAGCCTCCGATTACGACTCAAACCTCATCGATTCTTTTAAGAATAAGCTTGACCTGACCATAGCCCTATGCGATCTTTCGCTCATGGCGAGAAGCCTGATCATAGAGGCATGTTCGATGGCTAGGACAAGATCAACTGGAGCTTCCCTCACCTTCTGGATAGGATTCCATACGTTCGTTCTTAGGTCCACATTCTGAGGCTCAATGTTTTGCGAAAAAAAACACATGGACGACATGTGCAATGTGAGGGGTTGGTTCGTCAAGTCGGTAGGTAAAACTGCCCGGCAGCACTAGTCACTTGACTGAAGGTGAAAAAGTCAGATGTAGGACCTACTATTTACCTCTGAAGGTGGGGCTACAGTCCGCGGTAGACCTGGGCCTCAACCAACATGCTTCTCCGACCAGCTCGATGTTTAGCCAGCTGCCTCCAGTTTCGCACGCCAAGTTGGTTAAGGTCCACTTCCACTTGCGTGTGCCACCTGAGTCGCGGTCTTCCTCTACCGCGCCGTCCCTTGGGTGCGGATTCGAAGATTTTCCGGGCTGGAGCATTGGTGTCTATCCGCTCTACATGACCCAGTCGATAGAACTTCACACTTATGGCTAAGTCGATACCGCTGTACAGCCAGTACAGTTCGTCGTTGTATCTCCTCCTCCATTCACCGTCTATGCCAACAGGACTGAAAATCATTCTCTCGAAACAGCCAAGAACAACCTCATCCACTTTTGACAAAGTTCATGATTCTGCGCCATAGAACAGGACTGGGACGATTAAGGTCTTATAAAGGGTGACTTTAGTTGGCCGAGAGACGGCTTTGCAACTCAATTACCTTCTTAGCCCGAAGAACAGCGATTATACTCAAAGTTATATATGTCCATTGTGACGTTTTGCCGGAGATGTCGGTGTTGGGTGTCCTTTCTTGTTGACAGCATATACTTGGTCTTGCCCTCATTGACCGCTAAACCCATCTTCGCCGCCTCCGTCTCAAAACTCACGAAAGCACCGGTGACATCAAGCTGCGTTCTTCCGATCACGTCAATATCATCGACGTATGTGAGTAATGAGACGGACTTTTGAAAAATTGTGCCTCTGATGTTGGCGCGCGAGTTTTCTACTATTTTTTCAAGGACGATGTTAACGAAGTCACATGACAGCGCGTCGCCTAGTCTAAAACCTTTTTTTAACATCAAAGGTCTCTGTGAGGTCTTGATCGACCTTGATGGAGCAGCGTGCATTTTCGATCAACATCCTGCACAAACGGACGAGTTTGGCAGGGATGGCAAAACTAGACATAGCTATAGTATAGCTCGGCTCTATAGACGCTGTCATACGCGGTCTTAAAATCGATGAAAAGGTGGTGGGTATCGATTTGAAGTTCCTGGGTTTTCTCCAAGATCTGCCGCAGTGTGAATATTTGGTCGTTGGTGGACTTTCCTGGCCTGAAGCCATACTGATATGGTCTGATCAGGTTGTTGACGAATGGATTCAGGCGCCCACACAACACGGCAGATAAAATCTTGTAAGCGATGTTAAAAAGACTGATGCCTCTGTAGTTGGCGCAGTTCGGAGGGCATCCTTTTTTGAGGATCGGGCGCAAACAATGCTGAGGTTCCATTCATCTGGCATATTTTCCTCCGACCATATTTTTAGATGAGTTGGTGTATGCTCCTTACCAAATTATCGCCTGCGGCTTTGAACAGCTAGGTGTAGGACCTGCCTTGATCTTATTGACAGCCAATGCCGGTATAGTTTGATCCTCTGATCAGAATGGTTTTGTATTCGGAGTCAAGCTAGGGCCGCTTTGCCTAGAACACTTTAGGGCTAGCTTGATGAAACCATGTTTGTGGATACGGAGGTTACAAATCTTTTTTCCCAACTTAAGAACACACAAATTGCTCTGACCTGAAACTGCAGGTCAACAATTGTACATGTGACAGAATTTAAAGTATCCGGAACCTGCAAACTTGTGACTAAGCTCTCTCTAAGCCATGCATCCACCGCCGTTTATTATTCTACCTTGGATAAGGAATTTCTTACTGAGATTTACTTCCGTAAGACGGATTACTGTAATCTGAACTATTGGAAAGGAAGTTCGAGCGCCATCTGGACGGCAGTGGGTCTTCTTGTTTGCCCTATAAGTACACACCTTGCCACCTTTGTGAAGTTGGTTAGACACTGAAACTTCTTGAGAGCCGTGCCAATTGCAAATCTAAGGGGAGGTGGAAGAGATAGTCACAGTAAGGTCTAGTGCCTCCTGTCTAACGGAGGTGGTAAAGGTTGGATTGTTTCATCATTGGTTGATGCTCCCAATTGTCTCACAAATGTACAACAGATTACACGCCAAAACCCCTTCCCTTTGACCAACTTAACCACTTTATTCTCTCAATCGATTTTATTTGACCAAAGTAGAAAGTGCACTACTATCCAACAGGAAATAACATCGTAACCACAAACAGGACCCCTTCCGTATTCCTCTAAATTTCAGCCCAAATTACCATTGACTTGGTTACGAACAAAACGTATTTAACCGCAAGTACATAAACACAGAGGCTTTACACAGGCTGGTGTTCTACGAGGCCCACTTCCCACACCACCCCAACTCACACGCAACCCAATCGAATCAAAATTGCAAATTGTTGCGCACAAAACCAAGCGTGCAATCGAAGGCAACCGCAACACAACTTTACCATTCTCGTCCAAACCTCAAAAAAAGCAAAAACAGAAAAAAACACAGACTCTCCACATGTGTTTGCCACGTGAATAGTTAGAAAAACCATTACAGAGGCAAAAGTTAACGTTCAGTTTTAGTCGTCGCCACCATGTGTTTGCCAGGACGAAAAAAAAAAAACGGAACTAGAAGAAAAAGAAACAAAGAAAATCCTCATGGCTCTTGGACGGATTTTTAGATTTTAAATTTCACTTTGAGTTTCGAAATAGGGATACGAATCGGGCAAAGAAGGATATAGAATGTGGTCACGTTTGTCAACAAGCGTTTCTTCTTTCCGCACCAGAAATACTGTTTTTTAAAACCTCCAGATGCACCGGAATGAGGCGGAGCAAAAAGATATCCTTCAACGAGCAGATATCTGCAAACGATTTTAATCGAATCAGAGATATTCGTTTCGTTCGAATGTTTTATCTTCATTTTTGTCCAGCTTTGAGTGTCCTTGCACGTAAAATGAGATTATCTGGTCTGTTTGACCAGGACTTTTAGCACACGGTACCGCTTTGCTCACAGGTCATGTGTCGTGAGCACCTGTGCTCGTGCAATATAAAAAGGACTTTGGGGGTGAGAGCCAAATTTAAGGATTTCTACTTCCCAGACACCGAGTGTCCTTAGGTTTTGTGTCATAGTTAATTGGAATTTCCTTCTGTTTTACTATGCGGTCCCGGTGATAAACTAAAGTGTAATTGTAATTCTCCTGCTTGAAATCCTTTTGCATGTCCTTGGATTGCGTTCACGTAAACCGGTCGTTAGGAATTAAGTCTCTCTGTCTCGCTCTGAAGTGGCTGCGGATGTCTTTCATTTGAACAAAGGACGGCAAAAACACTTGGGCAACATGAATTTTAAATCCTTAGACTGTGTTGTCTTAGTCTGTGCTCTGCATGTTAATTATTCGGATGTTTCGAGTCGTTTTTGAGGCTGTGGAAGAGATTTAGTGGTTAAATCCTTCAATTTGCTGGCGAATCGGAGTTGTATGTGGTTTAAACGAGTACGGCGTCCTGCAATGAATATAAATTCGGGATCGTTGTGCGGCTGAGGACTAAGACGAAAGGATGTTGTCATTATTTACATTTTTTCTTCTCTTTTTTCTTGCTGTTGAAGTTGGGAGTTAAGTCATCAAAGCAAGCGGACAGGAAATTGCCTGGATTTATGTGGGTCAAGGGCTGAGGAACTGTAAATCAACTGCAGGGAAGGAACAGCGAGAACCCTTTGGTGTTTATGACAGGAGGGTGGTGGTTGTAAAATGAGCGCAATGACTTCCAAGTTGTAAATCCAAAGTGGATGTAATTAGTTACATTGCCAGGACCGGCGTAGTGGATTGGACCGCGTTCGTTATCGCGGTCTTTCACTAGATAAATAAAATCGTGACTCGACTTGGATACGAATGTTGACCGCAAAATAAAATGAAGTGCATTGTTAAGTTCGGGATTGAGTCCTCAAATTTGTCATGTCGGGCATTACCTGACCAAAATGTAATGGCTTTAGTTGGATTGTGCTAAAAATTATTTTATGATTTGTTGTAGAAAAAAGAAGTATATATTTATGCGTATTTTAAGGGAGTTCCAAGTGGACTAAATTATATGTCGCCAGAACTTTTGAGATTGATCTACAGAGTTTTGGGAAAATCGTAGATGGAAGCAGTTAACTGAACAGTCGAAGTAGAGACTGTGGAGAGTCCAAAGCTCCCGAGAGTAGTTCCCATAACGACAGACAAAAAGTTGTCGGGGAAATTAGTGAAAATAAAAAAAAAAAATTGGCCATTCAAGTACCTATGCAGCTCGCACAGCAATTCAAAGCACTAACCACTGAGCCACACCGACCACAGGATTGAAGAGCACAAATTACTTAGAATTCGAAAGGCAGCAGCCTCAGTAGTCGAGAAACCCGAACTTTAAGCCCAGTCCTACGTAAACGGGAAGGAAATATAGCGCAGCATAGACACCCGTAGGCCAAGAAGGCCCTTTGTGATACGACATTGATCTATATCCCTAAAAGCCACTCACTTTATTGATACCATATGGAGCTCTTGATACTGAGGATACTTTTGACGACAATATGTGATAGTTTGCCCAAGTTGTCGAAATGAAAGGCTCCTAGATAGGGCCTGGGATAGGGCAAGACAACTGCAGAAAAATTGAGAATCGTTTCTTCCACCTCTTCATCCCTTCAACTACGGCAGAAGTCATTTGTCAGTGACCAATGGGATAGTGGCCAGTAAGAACACCAATGACAGTGGTAATGAGCGACATTTTAAGCAAAATCAAATTTCTAGATCGAGTGAGATTTAGCATGAACAGAGGTACGGCACGTGATACCATCCCTCCATCTTTAATCTGGAATAACCCAGATATCTAGTAGTACCACGTTTAGCGAGTTCATTGGTCTTAAAGTTCCCTGGAATATCTCTATGACCGGGTACTCAGTCTGCAGTAGCTTTTGATGTATGTACATGTTACCGATTCCAGGGATTTAATAGCAGCCTGGCTATCAGAACTTCGTTGATCGCCATAATTTCCGCCTGAAAAACGCTACAGTGGTCAAGTAGACGAAAGGGGATGCTCAGATTATGCATATCGAAGAAAATACCACCTCCCACTCCGTTCTCGGTTTTGAGACGTCGGTATAGAGATGAACAAAATGATCGTCACTGGCGTTACCTCTCTTAGCTCACGACGTATTTTTAGAACTGAGAGAATCGACGAACTTCTACCTAGAAGATGGTAGGAACTAAACAGTACACTGGTAGATAACGCGTCCCTAACTTAAATGAAACTTATAAATCCTTGCATTGACACAAACATCCACAAATATGTCCGACTGTGGATGGAAAAAAGCTTATCGTAGCAATAGCGAATCAAGTGAACTTCTACGCTTGAAAAACTACACTTACCACTCCTTACAGCCATCTTTACAGGTTATAAATGCCTGAATACGCCTAAATATGTACAACATATCAATGAAGGAGTTAAGAAGACAAAATTCCCTACCGATGTGAGGGTCCAAGATTGATCAGGCCAATACCATATTAGAAGCCCTTTTAACGACCTGGGCAAGCTTTCAATAAAGCCATGAAAAATCAGCCTTAAATGCATTCAAGACTTCAGATGGTTAAGAAGGCTTGAGATCAATAAAGATGTCGGCGGATGTCCAAGTATATTTTTCGCCAATCAATTCTTTCACGTCGAAGTCCTACAAACAACTCTTCATATCCGTGTCCTTGGGCTAGCGCAATCCTCCATCTCCAGTGGGCCCAAAGCATCCATATTTGTAATCTTGTTAAACAAATAAAAGTTTGTGTGACAGAAAAAATTAAATTTCCTAAAGTTTCATGAATAATTTATAAGAAAGGCTAACACCGAAGCACTAATTCGTCCATCAAAATTGCTAATGTCGACCCAATATGAAACCATTTGTCTCAAGAACCTTCACACTGACATCCCCATCGTCATGCTTAAACGCTTTTGGCAAGTTAGGAAACGTTTACATATTTATTACCTTCTCCAGACAATCCTTCAAAATTTGAGTCCTTCCTCTATCGACGACAAAAACCCTTCCAGCGACAATGGAGTAGACCTACAAATTTACTTCCTTGTTCACCTACTGCACTGTAGCTAGTCCCCGGCACGTATGCCGTACTTAGTGTGTCACATTGCATAAGCATTGCAGCAAATTGACATACTTACATCCACCGACCCTTTTATCTTCATCCATCCATCACCTTGTAGCAACGTTTACATTTTGAGTACTACAAGCCTCCTCCGGAACCACTTCCACATCCGCATCCGCCCCACGCCCAAGTGGAATGAAACAACGCCTCGTAAATCCTATATTATGCAGCAGATTTCTCATTCTGCTCAACACGATTGAGAATGAATAACAAAAAAGGAACCCAAGCAGCACCATGAAAAATCTGTAGCTGTAGCGCTGCAAGGTGCCATCCAAAATGGGATTCTAAATCAACACGTTACTGCTCGCCCGCTCCCAGACTGGGTGAGTGTGGCGTTTTAATTTTCTCTCCATGCTGTTCCGAGCTCATCGCTTCTTCCTGTTTTGGTTTATTCATTTTAGATTAGGGGGGGGAAGCATAAATCTTGACAACGGACATAGCCACTCTTACCAGCGAGTGGAGGCTCTTACTTTTCACTATAAAGCAGGAGCAAGCCAAAGACGTGTGAAAGTGTTTAGATTGAAATCGGGGCGGAAGTTACAACATCTCGTTTGTGCAACCAGGACGGCGATGGCAAAGTAGGACGTATGTTATTGCTGATGTTACCGTGGTGTATAGCATGCCGCAGTTGACTTGGACTGAAGCCAAATTGTGTCTATGTAAAGGCAATTAGTACCCATACATGCTTCCCCCCAGCAAGGTGCTGTTGCTGGTTTACTCCTCATTTCATCTTATCTCCTGCCGCCGGGTATATCATTCGGAAACTAACTTTTCAGATGAATGTCTTATAGTCGTGGAGTTTCATAGAGTTCTACACACGAGTATATTGCTGCAGTTGAAATGATGGTAGGCTGCTTTTCTTTAAGTATTGCGGACTTGGAATTACTTCTTGCCTTGTGGTCTTGTCAGGGTTGCGGCGGGGCCTGTTTTAAGGGCGCAATATTCACATTTATAAAAAAAATTCGAACCAACGAAGTGTGGTCTTAGGAGACTCCCACTGTAATCAGGTAGCCATGGAGTTGAAAATTCGATTGAGCGGGTCTATTGAAATAAGAGGTGGTTCCACCTACTTTGTAGGAGGTTTTACATCCTACACCTACAAAATTAGGTATTTTAGTAGCCATAGAAGCGTTTTAGCTAAAATTTAACCATTGCATGGCTGCTTAAGACCAGTTATCGAGGTAAGCTCGTGGATTAGATGCATACGTTTGGACAGTCAACGACAGAAGTAAAACTGTGATCTGCTCCGACCGAAAACACAAATAACTTCAATAACTGGTTTTGATCAGTCTGCCATATTTCAGTAAACTCCGTTTTTTAAAGATTTGAAATCTTCTTGAACAAGCTAACGTTAGAGATCGAAGCCGCTTTAATACGTAGGCCGTGTACTGAGGACGTCGGAGAACAAACCGGAAAGTTTTTAGAAGTCGAGTAAGAATAATAGAAAAGTATCATGATACTCGAATCGTAAACGTATAGATCCTACAGAGAAATTGGAAAAATCATAATTTTCACCGATGGATCGTGTGTGTGTGCATCTTAGTATGGGGGCAAAAACCTAAGTATACCAAGCCAAGATGATCGGTCTGATCCATGCGTTGGATCACTAGTATGAGTGAGAGACGTACATGTGTCGACTCTGCAGAGAACAAAAGAGAACAAAAAGAGACGGTTGGACATGTTTTTCCGAGTGTCCAGCGGCCGCAAAAGAAAGGTTCCTTCATCTAAGGCTGCACACACAGTGAAGTGATAAAGCTAAAACTGTTCACTTGTATTCTTATGTACATACGTATTCACAGTGAAGCGATAAGAATTAATGTAAAAAGTTTGATCGTATGCTTCTCGCTTCTCGCATCGCATTACTGTGCGCGTAGTCTAACACGGGAGAGAAGATGCCCAATGGATACTTGGGCCTGAAGCCGTTCGTCAACAACCTGATTGGTCCATATCAGTGTGGTTTCATCCCAGGAAAGTCCACTATCGACCAAATATTCACACTGCGGCAGATCGTGGAGTAACCCAGAAACTTTAAATCGATACCCACCACTCACCTTTTCATCGATTTTAAGGCCGCATATAACAGTATCCTTAAAGACGAGCTATACAGAGCTATGTCTGGTTTTGGCATCCCTACCAAACTCGTCCGTCTGTACAGGATGACGATGGAGAATGCACGCTGCTCCATCAAGATCGGTCAAGACCTTACCGAGACCTTTGATGTCAAAAAGGATTTAGACAAGGCGACGCGCTGTCATGCGACTTATTCAACATTGTTCTTGAAAGAGTTGTGCAAAACGCACGCGCCAACACCAGAGGCACAATCTTTTGAAAGTCCGTCCAATGACTCGCATACGCCGACGATATTGACATATTCGGAAGAACGCAGCGTGATGTCATTGGCGCGTTCGTGAGTATTAATACGGAGGCGGCTAAGATGGGCTTAGGGGTCAATGAAGGCAAGACCAAGCATATGCTGTCAACAAAAAAAATCATTCAACACCGACGTCTGAAAGAGAACGTCACAGAAGAGAGTTAGACCTTTGATTTAGTTAAGGACTTTGTCTACCGAGGCTCCGCTATCATTGCAGACAACGACACAATGACACCAGCGCTGATATCAAACGAAGAATAACTATTGCCAATCGCTGTTTCTTTGGGTTGAGAATGCAATTGAGTAGCAAAGCCCTCTCTCGAGCAACTAAAGACCCAGACCCAGTCCTTCTTTACGGCGCTGAGGCATGTACTCTGTCAAAAGGGGATAAGTTTGCTTTTGGCTATTTTGAGAGAAAAATTCTTCGGCTAATTTTCGGTGCCGTCTTCATAGACTGTTAATGGAGGAAGAGATACATTGACGAACTGTACGGGGTATATAGCGACGTCGACTTAGCAAGAAAAGTGAAGTTCCAACAACTGAGACGCCTTGGTCATGTAGAGTGGATGGACACCAATTCTCCGGCACGGAAAATCTTCGATTCCACAACCGAGGGACGGCGCAGTAGAGGAATATCGCAACTCAGGTGGCGCACACAAGTGGAAGGGGACCTTTACCAACTTGGTGTGTGAAACTGGAGACAGCTGGCTAAAGTTCGAGCTAGCTGGGGACGCTTGTTGATTGAAGCCCAGGTCCACCCCGAACTGTAGCGCCAGCTTACGTTAAGTAAGTAAGATCAGGTGAACGAGTCAGATTGTAATCAGTCATCACTGGCAGTGGTTTGAGGATTTATCAATCGCCCTGTGGTTAGAAGCAGATGTATCGAGTGCTAGACATTTTATCTGGTAAACAGCCAGTGCTTTAGAAAATAAGTCTCAGCGACAGGCTATTTGTCAACATCTGGAGTCGGATTGAAAACGCCCTTCACTTAAAGTTTGAAGCTGAAACAGTCGGAGTAGATGTCAACCTTGAATCCCAATATTGTCAAAGCAAAAAGTGGAAAGAACTTCTCTCATCATCAGAGGTTCTAACAATTCTCAACAGGGGACGTAGATTCTGTTCTTGGTAGATGCTACAATCGACATTGAACAATGAGATTTTCGCTCGGGATTCTCCTGCATTGATCCTTTCTGCACCAGCTGTGTACGGTAATCTAGATAACTTTCGACAGCATGAAAGAATACAGCAGCCTTGCAGGATCTATACAGCAGCCTTGTCTTTTAAAATTGATTACATTTCTAGCAGTTAGAATCAAGGTGCAAAACTTGCAGTACGAAAAGAACTCTATCATTTACCTAATCTAGCAGAAAAGTTGTCAGTGACCTGGGACTGAAACACGTTGTAAAACTTCTTTAAGTCCCACGATTCTAAGGCAAACACCATCTACGAAAGTAGAGAAACTTTTTCACTGCCCAGCACTCCGCCTGAAAGAAACAAACCTCACTCCATCCCTGGATGGCTGCAGTTAACGTTTCTCACGTCATTCTCCTTCAAAATGTTACAAACTTAAAATCGGCTTTTATTTCCTCCTCCCCACTCTTGTTTGAGTTGAGGTTTCCCTGTTGCCAGACAACAGCAGTACTCGAAAGAGATTAGTACACTGATGCTGATGATGAAAGGACGTCAACGAGGAAGCACACAGACATGCAGAGGGATAGAGGAAAGACATCCTCGCCCCAGGATAACAATGTTTTTGGCACGTCGACATTTTGAGTGATATTATTAAAGTCCTTCCTTCCTCCCTTTCCCTTTCGACTTAAGTCTGTTTCGCCAGACTGCGTACAGATTGTCTGACAGACACGATCTGCACTAGAGTGATTCTGGTGGTCTGTCAACATTTGTGCAAGTCTAGCAGGATAGATGCACGAGGACAACACTACGTGCAAAGTCGGGATGGATGTTTGTAATTAAGTTTTTTATTTTCAATCCATTGTAGCTCTAGGCCCGAAATGGAGCTATTTCCATTCATTTATTCACGAATAATGTCCTTTTTCACTTGTTCGCACTGTGCCCCCGCAGGCACCTTATGTTTTACGATCCTTGACGACGCCAACAAATTTCTGCCAGCATTTTGACTCCATGAAAATTTACATAATTCCATCTCCCTCCGCGTTGTCGACTCTCGAAAGAGGACTCCTCCGAATCCTATTGCATTGATGAAAATAACGCGAAAGGAGAGTAAACACGGCAACAATAACGATTAGGACGACACAACATCTACAAAGAAAGCTTTTGGAAACCAGTCGACGTCGAGCAGAAGCGGAACACGTCAATTTTATGATGACGGAGCGACAGCCAGCCCGGAGCACCCGCAGCGATAATACGGCTCTCAAAATATATTTACATTGTTTTCCAGGCTTTGACTGATGATATCCGGTGTTTTGCCGAGAGGATATCGATAATATCCTTCCTGTTGGCAAGATGGGTGTTTTCCGATGGCGCGACAGCAACATTTTACGACAACGACGTTTCGCAGCGGAGATGATTTGGAAGCCAGCTCCGGTGATGATGATGCTGAAATTGCAAAATTTCCATAAATACTCGATCGTGGAGCCAACCAAGAGGGGAGCGGCCGGGCTGGTTTGTTCCGCTGGTAAATTTATGCAAGGATGAGGTGGATTTTGAAGGTGTAAATTGATTTTGCCTCGGTTCTGGTGTTTTGGTGTTATTCTTACACTTTCTCCAGCGAAATGGCCGGTAGGTGGGGAGTGGGGTGGAAATTTTATACGAAAGTGATTGGATATTGATTTCGCAGCTAAAAATAGGGACAAATACGAGTTTTGAATGAAGAAAAAATGGAACGTTTGCGTAGTAAAAACTGACAATAGGTGGGTACTTGCACTAGGATAAGAGGAAATACGCTTAAGCTCCTAACAACCAAACGTACATGCATCCGTCTTTCAAGTGGAGGACTGTCCTAATGGCTGCGGGCTGTATTATGAAGAACCGATGGATAGGAAATCGACCCTATGCCTGGGAAAAAGTTTGATCCCAGGTTGTCGACTTTTAGTCATTGTACCCAGACTAACCTTCTTAACCCTTTGTATCTAGACTTCTACTTGCAGAACACTGCAGCAAAGAGTCCTCTCAGAATCTACCAGTCTAAACACTGGAAACCATATCCGTATGGACATGCCGAGGCACTAAGCAATCATCTGGGCTTCAATGTCAACTCGGATTACACTGTCCCGGACTTGGACTTTGAAAAACCTCTCTCATGGATCTTCCCAAGCAGGGAACAGTGGCAAAGTGATGAACTTTTGAATGATTCCAAATCCATCTACACAGATAGTTCAGAAATCAATATAGGCATAGGAGCCGGGGTTTTATTCAGAACAGTAAAGACTTAGCAGCTCCATAAGACTACCAGATCACAGCAGCGTTTTCCAAGCGGAGGTCCCAACAGTGACAAGAGCCGCCCAACTAGTATCAATGCCTACAATATCACGGGAAGATATTATGATTAACATTGACAGCCAGGCTGCCATAAAAGCAATAGCTGCTACGCAGATAACATCGAATGTTGTGAAGTGTTGTCGCGAAGAGCTTAAATTTCTTGGCATGCAACACAATGTTAAGCTCTGCTGGGTCCTTGGTCATACCGGAGTACCAGGTAATGAAAACGCTGACGAACTGGCAAGAATGGGTTCAACCCTACCCCGAGAGCAAGCGAACTGTACGGTCGGACCGCCACTCTGCAATCGAAGGGCGAAAATTGCTCAGAAAATTTTAATAGAAGCAAATGACAAGGTCCATGGCCCATATTCTCTGTCACTGCCCTTACCTCTTTCAGATAAGAAATAGAACCCTGTGCAGATTCTTTTTCGATCATATCGACGAACTAGCCGATGGTTCGCCATCAGAGCTTCTCAAATTCGCAAGGGCGACTGGATGGTTGGCACCAAAGAATTAAAACCGCAGTAGGAAATATCATGGGTATCACAATGGATCTACATGGACATAAGTGTGATGAGGTAACCTGCAAAGCTAACCTAACCTACCCGGACTAAGATCGTCTTCTGGCTTGTGAGGATCAGGCAAAACGTCATATTTCTTCACCTCGGACGAAAACACATCATTGGGCATTACGTCTTGTCGGGGAATGACGAACCTACACAGCCTTACTCTTTCCGAACGGAAGGGTTTCGGAGAAGAGTGTGACACATTTACATCGTTACGCCCGAACAAAGCTCTCATCTGATAACGAGAAGGAGGTCTTCTACGACAAGCTAAGCAGCATTTTGATCTTTTGATGGTTTTGAAAAAAGGATTCACCATTGGTTTGTACTCAAAGCAAGCAATCAATTACCGGATTACGGACCTTTAATAGTGTGTTGACCCATTGACCTAATATTTGACGCAGGGAAATCATATCTGCCGTCGATCTTATAGTGATCAGTCTGCTCTATTGATATTGATGAGTATAACTACGTTGCGCAATTGAGGAAATTCGCAAAGCCTAAGTCGGTTCCAGTTCCACCTACGAAAAAAGAATTGGAGATCTACCTGGATGGCTCTAAAATCGAAGGTGGTGTGAGAGGAGGTGATGATCTAAACCCGAGATCTCCTTTCGCCTTCCAAAGCATTGTATCGTCTTCCAGGCGGAGATCATGGCGTTGATAGAAGCCCTGTCTTGGTTGAGGTGGAATGTCATATTTACTCGGGACATTAGCATTGTCTCTGGAATCAGTCTTTGTAACATCAAAACTAGTTCTACATTGACGCTCGTTTCTTGTGGAGATGGTAGAGTAATTCAACACACTTCTTGGCTGGGTACCAGGACACAGTGAAATTCCAGGAAACTGCAAGGCCGTTGAACTCGCCAAGAATGGTACGACAACACATATTCTTCTTGAAAAAGAGAACCTCGTAGTGCCACTAGCTATGTACATGCAAATTGAAATTGAAGCCAGATGTAATCTGCAAAGCCAATCTTAAGAGGTCCAATGGCACCACCTGCCAAATTGGCAGACAAATTTGGCTGTCAATAGACCACAAGCGCTCCAAGGGAAGTAGACGGCATCTCAGAGCTTCTATAGGTGTCATCACAGAACACTACCTCATGCCACTCGCCTGAGAGTTCCTGCAAATAATTTCTGCAGAAGCTTCAGGGACGAGAAAGAGGAAGAGACAATCCTCCATCTCCTCTGTACCTGCCCCGTGCTCTCTCGCAAAAGACTCAACCACCTCGGTGCCTTCTTTTTTGACAGTCTTGGCGACCGTGCACAACAATATGTCGGAAACCTAGTTCGCTCTACTAAATGCTCTCACTGGTTCCACGATTAAGAAAGAGAATTCCTCCTAGATCCTGAGGCATCACAATGAACCTCTCGGTCTAAGGCCGTCGGCTTTGTCGGCAGGCTCTCACGCCTAACCTAAGTCGACTCCGTAAAGTGATGAACACATCAGGCTTCAAAATTCAAAGGCTACAAATTTATCTAATCGTAGAAATAGTCAAGACTCCGCTTTCAGAAGCCTGAGCACAACCTCCGATTCGAGGCAGCCTTTGTTTCGGCGTTTATACGAGTGGTGCTGAGCCGTAACTTTGGCCGCTGCTTCTTAAGAGATTTTCTTCCACCACTCCGCTCCAGAATCCCTTAATAATTTCGCAACATCTTGCAAAGCACAATAACTTTCTTCGTCACGAAGGAGATAAAGATATTTATTGGTCCTTTCTTCATTGCAATTGAAAACGAACTGCTGTCATCAATTCTAAAAAAATCTCTCCACAACCATTCAGTTTTCCTCGCCTTTTGTCAGAAATGCCTTTTCCATTATACTCATCATGTAACAAAATTTGAAAATTCAATCCAATCGGGGTGCCTATTCCAGATCATTAAGTCCTTCATCAATATCACAGCATGGAAACCCCAAAAATCCCCTAAAACACAACCCAAACCCAATTTAACCACTTATATCCAGAACATCATTGTCATCATCGTCATCATCACCCATCACCACTGACCCCCAACCAAAACTACACACAGGACAACAACACCACAAAAAAGGTTCCGATCTCCGTAAATAATTCAGCCGCATCCTTCCACAGTATGTGTCCCATTACGGTACATAAAACCACTTCCGTTACACTTTACAAATTGAAATGTAATCATTTGTCGTCAGATTGTTGGATATGCCTGTGTAGTCCTGTCACATTCGCATATGTAGCCATCATCAAAAATTATCTCCTTCCTGTCCGAATGGCCACCGCACGGACAGTCAGCACAGAAAGGATCAACGAGACAAATAAAAACGACCACCGGATCTTTGGAAGGTCCCAATAAAACAACCATCGTGTGCCGCAAAGGAGCCATAAACACTGAAATGAATCGCAATCGTTTCGTACAGAAAAGGATACACACAATTCCCAGTGAATATCCTGCGTGTCAGCAATACGAAACAAAAAAATTAAGTAAAAAACCTCCACCGAGTCCTGGACAATTGAACACACCAAAGCCACACACACCGACTTACTCCCTTTGACTTTTTATTCTCATTCTGATTTTTATTTTTCTGTTTACAAGGATAACAAAATGGTTAACAAGGACAATCAAATTACCCTCTCGGTGGCGCAAATTAAATCATTCTTCCGTCGTATTGTTGTAGAAGATGTGTTTGGCCATCTTCAAAACGGTGGAAATGGTCATTCAAAAGGAGTCGCGATAACAATACAAAAGGATATTCAAAGGAGCCCCTTTTGTAAGGACGAGTAGAATAGCCAAAGCAAAAGAAAAAGAAAAAAACACATTTTATTGCCAATTAGATGAGGGAACAGTGAACAAAGTTAATAAAGGACCAAACTTTTATTGAAACCATCACAAAAGAACCAGTTCACTGTGACAAAAAGAATCCTTAAGTGTCCGAAAGTCATAATCTTCCTTTTCTGCTTCCAGTCCCTGTTGGTTTCTGTGTGTGTTACGTGATGAATCAATAAAAACCAAAGTAAATAGGAAAGGGACGGCACTGCCCTGGCCCTCTGAGTTTCCTCCATTCATTTGCACACTGACACTGAAAATAGAAATCGATGTAACTAAACCACCAACACACAGAGACATCATCATCAGCCACAGCCAGCCAGTGTTCCAGCGTCTTGAATGAACGTCATCATCCTTGAAGCCAGCGCGCTATTATAAGAAATATACATGAGAGTAAAACGGGTGAACGTGCTCGGAATTTGTAAGGATAATGGTGTAGTCGGAATCTGATTGGGATTGAGATGAAGATGATGCCTTGCAGGAAATATCCTTGTTAATCCTCCGACTGGGGGTCAATGATTTTTCTATTTCCGAACGCCAAGATGGGGTTCGTGTCCTTTTTTTCTCGGGTGAAAGGGTTCTTTGTGCTGTGCCAAATGAAACTATTAACTGGACTTTATAATGGTGAGGAATGAACGTGTGGAAAGGATATTGGAATCATTTTAAGGATTTCGGGGGTCAGTTTATAGCTCCATTATGTGAGGATGCTTGGGTAATACCAAATGGATGGAGCCACGCTGTCGGACTTACAATTAGTTGATGAAGGAATGAGATATTAGCTAATGAAATCGTTATCCTTGCGGGAGTTTAAATATTTCTTGAAATGAAAGGGATTGCACTGTTGAATTCAAGGAATGACGATCAGGATGAGGATGATGGCGATGAGGATGATGGCGATGAGGATGAGGATGAGGATGAGGATGAGGATGAGGATGAGGATGAGGATGAGGATGAGGATGAGGATGAGGATGAGGATGAGGATGAGGATGAGGATGAGGATGAGGATGAGGATGAGGATGAGGATGAGGATGAGGATGAGGATGAGGATGAGGATGAGGATGAGGATGAGGATGAGGATGAGGATGAGGATGAGGATGAGGATGAGGATGAGGATGAGGATGAGGATGAGGATGAGGATGAGGATGAGGATGAGGATGAGGATGAGGATGAGGATGAGGATGAGGATGAGGATGAGGATGAGGATGAGGATGAGGATGAGGATGAGGATGAGGATGAGGATGAGGATGAGGATGAGGATGAGGATGAGGATGAGGATGAGGATGAGGATGAGGATGAGGATGAGGATGAGGATGAGGATGAGGATGAGGATGAGGATGAGGATGAGGATGAGGATGAGGATGAGGATGAGGATGAGGATGAGGATGAGGATGAGGATGAGGATGAGGATGAGGATGAGGATGAGGATGAGGATGAGGATGAGGATGAGGATGAGGATGAGGATGAGGATGAGGATGAGGATGAGGATGAGGATGAGGATGAGGATGAGGATGAGGATGAGGATGAGGATGAGGATGAGGATGAGGATGAGGATGAGGATGAGGATGAGGATGAGGATGAGGATGAGGATGAGGATGAGGATGAGGATGAGGATGAGGATGAGGATGAGGATGAGGATGAGGATGAGGATGAGGATGAGGATGAGGAGGAGGATGAGGATGAGGATGAGGATGAGGATGAGGATGAGGATGAGGATGAGGATGAGGATGAGGATGAGGATGAGGATGAGGATGAGGATGAGGATGAGGATGAGGATGAGGATGAGGATGAGGATGAGGATGAGGATGAGGATGAGGATGAGGATGAGGATGAGGATGAGGATGAGGATGAGGATGAGGATGAGGATGAGGATGAGGATGAGGATGAGGATGAGGATGAGGATGAGGATGAGGATGAGGATGAGGATGAGGATGAGGATGAGGATGAGGATGAGGATGAGGATGAGGATGAGGATGAGGATGAGGATGAGGATGAGGATGAGGATGAGGATGAGGATGAGGATGAGGATGAGGATGAGGATGAGGATGAGGATGAGGATGAGGATGAGGATGAGGATGAGGATGAGGATGAGGATGAGGATGAGGAAGAGGATGGGGATTACAACGAAAATAAGAATAAGGATGAGGATGAGGATTGTCAAGATTCGGAATGAATTCATTGTTGCGACCGCTGACACAAAATCCTTATAAATCCGCATAAAAATCACAATTCCCGTCCCCCCTGTCATAGGCAACGCTCTCAACTCAAATTTAATGAAATTCTGATCCCTTGATGTAGGTCCTTTGATCTTTATTTTTTCCATAAATCTCGCTTAAACCCATTCCACAGTAGCACTATCTTTACAATGTCGTATCCTCCCTTTCAATCGCTTCCTCTTTATGACGACATTATGCAACACATCCACCAAGTTTTAAAAATCCTCCACATTCAATCCACTTTTAATCCTTAATAATCTCAACGACAATGACAACAAGGACTTTCGAGGTCCATTATCGGTCTCGCGGCAAAGGCCACCACAATGTTATTCCTTGAACATACACATGAACTTCGTATCTCCACACGAACATAAGCTACTAAGGGCTTAAATTTTCGTAGCTTTCAACGCAGGAAAGAACGATCCGAACGGATTCCAATAAAATTCGGAAAACCTCTCCTATATCCTTTTGGTATCCAGTTGCAACACCCCCACAGTTTTCGACTTTACCTTGTTTGCATCTATAAATCTGAAGTTAGTCCAGCTGGCTTACAGCAAAATTCCCTGAGAATAACGCCTCATTCCATCCGGAAAATATGCGAAATTGAAATCTCTAAGCATTTGGAGGGACCTCTCGTGCTTGGAGAGCGTGTAAAAACGCCATCACGGGGCGAAAGCCGTGCAAAGTGCGACGTTAAATTTTTTGCTTGTCCTGTTTTTAATCCTAGACGAGTTTTTTTTTTTTGTAAACAAATGTCGACGAACTATTGCTTTGCACAAATACGGCTAAACAATAGGGTTGAAGTCGTTGCTGCAATGGATACAGTAAGAGAATGTGTTGCCATTTAGATTATTGAAATTGTACTGTCGATCTGCTCCCTAAAATTAAATCAAGAAATGCTGAAGACTTGGTCATCAAATTATCTCCGTTCCTCACTAGAAATTGTGTCTTACTGTCTTTAACGTATTTTCAACAAAGAGACAACTGAGCCAGCCACTGCTAGTTTGCTATCACTTTTGTTTTCATCTTCGGTGTGGATAGTTTTATCGAGAAAAAAACACAGAAATAGTAGGAAATGCCTGCTCGATACCCCTGGGAATATGTCAGAGAATGCAAGAGGCGAATCACTAATGATGGTCACAGCTTACTGATTATGCCACATGAGGACCTATTAAGAAGGTAGAGGATGCTGTTATGCCTCAAAATAGGCGCGAATTCCCCTAAGTCAAAGCAAATACTTAAGGTGTGTAGTGTATGCTACCTTTCCGCAGTTCCAACTATAATTTTCAATCGCTTTCAAGACCTCCTCGAAAGCGGAAAGTCCACTTTCGGTTGAGATCCTCATCAGTGGACCACATTAACACCCTTCGGACCGTCACAGAGCTGTGAGTCGTATGAAGATTACTCAACATCGTAAGAAGAGGATGACATGATATGACACTACGATATCTATGTACATATGTGTGTATGTATATCAGTGAAACTTGCTCCCACTGCAAGGGACCTGGAAGAAGTAGCCCTCAAAAAACGAGTAAGATGGATCGCGATGGATGGTGGATGAATTGGCAATCTTAATCCTCAACTCCATTTTTGATCTTGAATTCCTCTGACAGCATCCCTACCTGATACTCTGACTCATACTAAGATACTGTTTCGGTCGATGTTATACTACTGGCAAACCGCACAGTCGCATGGTGATACCATAAGATGGTGATCCTTAACCATTCCCATATTGTCACCCAGCTGACTTTATGGCAGGTTTTGGGCTTAAACATTGTGCCATCTGTAGGTAGGTGGTAGGTATGCGATACAAGAACACGCATAGGCCAAGAAAGACCCTTTGTGATACCACTTGGATCTATACCCTGAAAAACGCCACTAACTTTATAGAAACCAATTGGAGCTCTTGATGAAGCTGAGGATACTTTTCACATCAGTAAGTGATAGTTACCCAAAGTTGTCGAAGTAAGAGGCTCCTAGATAGAGTCTCCTACTTTGGGTTAGGACGGGAAAAGTGCAGAAGGAATGAAGGATTGTTTCTTTCTCCTCGTCATCCCTGCAGCTCCTGCACAAGTAATTTGAGAAGAAGCCCATCCTTCTGGCATAAAGGCCTATGGGACAATGACCGGTAAGAACACCAATGACGGTGCTAATGAGCGACATTTAGAACAAAGAAAATTAAGTTTTTAGATCGAGTGAGATTTAGCAAAGGCCGGTTTGTCTTTCTCTCATCTTTGGTTTGTCTTTCTGACCGCGTCGTACTCTTAGAGTAGTTGACATGTAGCGAGTGGAATACTCAGATTCCTCCATTTCGGCAGGATGTCCAGAGTAGTACCACGTTTGGCGAGATCATTTCCCTAACAGTTCCCTGGAATGTCCCTATACCTGGGTACCCAGCATTGTTCAATGTTAAAATATTCTGCCATCTCCATGAGATTTGAGCAATAATCTGAAATGCTAAGTGTAACAATTTGATATTTCTTGCAGAAATTTACCATTCGTTCGCCATTGTCGTTGTGGTTGCCAACATTATGCTTCCCCAACCTTAAGCGATGGGAATTCGTACCGCCCTGCATCTAACCAACGAGATAGCAAGACCAGCATCACAATTTTTCTTTAATAAGCCAGTGCTCTGTTTGAAGACAGAGCTTAGCTCCTAAAAAAAAGTATATGGCCAGCCTTCGGTAAGAAGAATTCTAAAAATTTCGTATGACTTAACCGAAGGAAAATACGAATCTTCTTACAGGGCACTGCGGGATAGGAATCCATGACCGTCTTGGATTACCCTACAACGACTACTATAGAAGCTGCAGGGACGAAGAGGAAATAGATTCCATCTAACACCTTTTATGCGATTGTCTCGCACTAACCACCAGAAGATTGCGTACTCTTGATAGAAGCTTCTTCCATGGGCTGGAAGACCATTATATCGCTGATACTAGGAAACTCCTGAGAGTTCTATCACTTTCTGGGTGATTTCCAGATAAGCTAGCCCTACCCTTTGGTTAGACTCCCATGAGTACACTTTGTATGGGTACAATTAACCCGCTTGAGGTTTAGGTAAGTCTTATAACCAACCAACCATCAAGCTGTATTGCAAAAACTTATTACTTTCTGAAGGACTCCTCTCAAGTGAGCGTGATGGCAGACTTATTCCCTGGAATTTATTAATCTAAGTAGTTCAACAGACACGTCAACAAGGATTCTTTATCTACAAAACAACATGCACATCCTATCAACTTCTGCTGAAGATACTTTAACGTACTTCATTCCATATCACAAAGCAAAGGCAACACTGTTAACTGCCCGCCACGAGGAATGTAGCTCAAACAATAGAATCGCAAAAAAAAAGGATTTTTTTCTGAATACAAAAAAAAAACCACGCAGTGAGTGCAATATTGAGCCTGAAAGCCTCGACGCCATTGTACCGAATACGTGAATACTCCACGACCAGGCAAAAGGTCGATGATGCCGCCTGCAGTGGCCGCAGTTACAACAAAACCCTCTGCGGCGAGCTGGTGTTTGCTGTTGTTAAAAGCGCTTTCTTCGTCCTTTTTTTTGCCTGTACCAACATATTATGTACTTTTTTTCAATTC
This sequence comes from Matsumyia berberina, assembly GCA_917880715.2. Classification (NCBI taxonomy): domain Eukaryota; kingdom Metazoa; phylum Arthropoda; class Insecta; order Diptera; family Syrphidae; genus Matsumyia; species Matsumyia berberina. Next base: position 128,585,978 of record OU862871.1, on the reverse strand, counting down.
ATGTAAATTTTCATATGCTGTCATGTTGGCCAACCTAAAAACATCGACCATACGATGGGAAGTGGAACGGAGCACTACTGAGGCCAAACCACTTGATAGTGCATTGTTGCTGTACTAGTTGTTGTGGTAGAAGTTGGGGCTTATGCTGTGTAGCCGGCCAAAAGAGTCCTTCGTCGAGCGAGGGCAATAAAAAATTCATTGACCCCTAACAACATTAGAATTTCTTTTTCTCATTTTCACGTGAATATGGAAAAATATGAAATGGAAGTATGCTTTGATATTCAGCAGGATGACCATGTTACCGTGAAAGGACGAGGCGACTATGTTATGAACTAATTACAGTCCGACAACTGCAGATCCCAAACAGATGGGAAGAGTTGATTAAAGGTGCTTCCAAAATGAGATGGAAAACGTGCAAACGTGTGTGCGCTTGAGTGTTATCAGGTACAAGGACAGAGTTTGTTTGGGGTCAACCTAATTATGCAGTAATTACACGTGGGAAAATGATAGTCAGTCAAGGCTCCGGTTTTTAATTTGCACATTTTTAATGGTGAGGATTAAAAAGAGCATGGGAAGGTGGAGATTTAATTTGAACGTGGAAGTGGAAGTTAACATGAAAGGATGTGTGAGGGTGAAAGGGTGTCGGTGGATCAGGTTTTGATGAGAAAAGTAATAAGGTTTTCCGGACCAAACGTGTGCTTTGAACATTTTTTTGATTTTCTCACTGCTCAGAGTTCTACTCAAGAAAAGAATGTCTCCTACAGAAGTAAATGCCAGCAATTTAAGCATGCTGCACATATTTCAGGAAATTAGCAGGACAATTAGAAAACAATTGATCACATGTATCAAGGGTCGCAAACACTAGCGTCGCCTTGGCCTAGTCTCCTTGGCTTTCACTTGGTCCAAGGATACCAGTTCCAACTCCAGATTCCATTTTCGATCGGTCGGTGAACCAAATTAAAGTTCTTTGATTCAATACGGATTCTTCATCGTTCTTCTTCAAGTTTTTGCAAAGGTGTTGGAAGAGCGTTCCAGATCTTTGGTCGAGTCCAGGTTGGCCGACAAGCAGTGCAGCTTTCGTCAAGGTAGAAGCACAACTGACTAGCTATTCCCTCTCAGAATGGTACTTCGGAAGGCCTGGGAGTATGTCCAAACTATCTATAGTTGCTTTGTGTTTTTGGAGAATGAATATGAGCGGGTCTCTCGAGGTAAACTCTGGAGTGTATTGTAGGAGTATGGGATTGACGGCGCTTTTCTGAAGGCCATACACAAACGGTAGGAACTGAGATCGGATGAACGGCGTTAAATCGACACCTTTCGCTGTGGGGGTTGGACTTCATCAGGAATGCATTTTGTCACCTCTCCTTTTTATAGTGTACATACATATATGGATTGGATGTTACAGCGCAGCCATAGCAAGGAACATTTCGAATTAGGAGACTTAAGGATAAGTCATCATCTTTTCCTTAATGACTTTGTCATTCTTACGTCCACCCAGACCGAACTTCAGCGTGCACTAGATAGGTTCGTCACCGTCTGTGCTGAAGCTGGGATGAAGGTTAACGTGAATAAATCAGATTTAATGATAATTTCCCGACCTGTTCAATGCACTCTGCATGTTAGTGGAGTCCCATTGAAATAGGTGGAGAAGGGTAAGTATCTCAGGGTCCCATTCACGACTGAGTTATCCTGTAGGATTGGTCAAGGTGGAGCCATTTTGAGACACCTTGGTCAATCTGTTATCAGGAGGGCTGAACTTGGCATCGAAGTTAAGCTATCGGTCTTCAATTCAGTGTTTATTTCGACCCTCACCTATAGTCATGAGGTTTGGCCAATGACCGAAATAAGATCGCGAAAACTGGTACTCTCTGACTAAAATGTTGTCGGTGACATAGAAGAGAGGGCTCAACACTCCGTGAGGGGAGCCATTAATGTTAGTAAGGTTAGGTTAGGCTAGCGGGCCGATGGAGATGATAACATCCTCCGCATCTCACTTATTTCTATGTAGACCCGTTGTGATACCCATGTGTTTACCAGCTACTTCCCGCTGCGTGATTTTATATGCCTGATGACAGCCAACCGGCTCTCCTTGCGAACTTGAGCAGATCCGACAATGAACCATCGGACAACTCCTCGATGTTATCGAAGAGGTATCTGCCCAATGTTTTTTTCCTAATGTTGCAGATGCTTGGGCAGTGACAGAGGAAGTTAGTAATGTCCTCATGCACCTTCTAGTCTCTGCATCCTCTGCAAAGGTCTTACCCGGTCAGGTGCAACGTTAGTTACTGACATCAATGATGATTGTTCCACTCTTAATCCATTAGTTGGTCGAATTTTTGATCCTTCTACTGTTGTTATCTAATGTTAGTTGATGCAATCCTCAAATATGATCAACCAATTTCCTTGAGGAATCAGAATATCTGTATGGGACCGTAAAATGGAACTTTTCTTGGGACCGGTATTCTCGCTAGAGTGTCATTCTTTTGTGGATTAGTGCTCCGCAATCCCTTAGGAAACTTGATGGAGTCTCTGCAGCATCGCTGCAGAATTTGCAATTTGCCGTACCTCCGTTCTGTAGGGAAGCTTGCCAGCATGTGTAGCTGGAATATTTCAGATAAAGTTCATTTCCCTAGGCACTTCTTCCAAATCTAGTATACAATGGTTCAAAATTAGAAAATGGCAGCACTGGTACTGGGGTTTCTGGTCCGAGTTTCCAACTTGCGACAACGCTTGGAAAGTCACCTACAGTATTTCAAGAAAAAGTCGACGCTATTGAATTGTGTGCAAGAGCATGCATGCGGAGAAGAACCCGCATCTATGTATATCTTTTCGGACAGCCAAGCTTTTCTGAGACTGTCTCAACCTCCTCGAAGGCCTTTCATTGGTAAATAAGGTTGCCGTACACTTAATTCCACGACATGAAGGTTTCTAGGGTAACGAACGGGCTTACTGCCTGGTGAGAAAAGGTGCTTGCCGCCCACTCGTTATTCCGGAACCCTGTTTTGGAGTACCACCCAACAGTGCCTACTCCAAGATAACACAATGGGTGATCAACAAACACGGCGCTTACTGAGCCAACATCCGGGGCCTTAGACAAGCGAAAAAGTGTGCTATACAAGGCTAAGACTTCACTTGATCTCACCAAAGACGAGTTAAGAACCTCAACATTGTCCACTCAGATACCATCTACATAAAACAAAATTATCAGATACCGATATATGCCGGCTCTGTGGAGAACAGAAAGAGACCACTGAACATATTCTGTGCGTATGACCAGAAGCCGCAAGGAAAATATTACTCCACTTGACGCGGGCCTCGGTCAATCTACCGGAAATTCGGAAAATTTAACTTAAGCCTATATTGAGGTTTATCAAAAGCGTCAGTATAACCTCTGGTTAAACCATATGGACCATCACAATAGACCTCATAGGTCACAGGGCGCATTTAGACCCCCTAATACAGAATACAGAATAGGGAGTTCTTTTGACTACTTTAGTCTTGGGAGTACCTTCCATAGCTTAGCGATTTTGTATTCTTTCTCTCTCTCCGTGGATCAACTCGATTTCTATGCGGTTTCAGCCCTCCGAATGGATTCGAATCTATAAGTGGTTTCTTAAAGACTTTACTCCCCAGTCAACGGCTACCTAGATCCCATCTTCTCCCATGAAGAGTCAATTTCATTCAGTTTGGGAATAATTCCTTGAGAATTTAATGGCAGCCTAACATTCTGCCAGTATCGCAATGCTCTACTGGTTAAAGATTCTCTTCAGATTATAGCGTGCGCGTCTTCCGATCACGTTAACCTCCGCTTGAAATATATTAGCTAAAGTTCCGAGGGCTCTAAATATCTTGTTCTGTTAAAACCTTGCCTCTGCAACATGTATGCATTTGATGGTGTTATTCTTGTACATACCATGAACTAATTCAGAATGGACCTTCCTTACCCAAATTAAACTGAAATAACATGCCAATCCTAAACGTTGAGGTTGAAACAAAAAATACTCCCCCGATCATCTGCTGCTTATTGAACAGCACTTAAGGTATGTTATCCTTCATCTAACCTCGGCCACTTCAAAGTAAAATCCTCCACACACTTGAATCGGATGTTTGTCAGATTGGCCATAAATGTTCCACATACGCCTACGTGCATTCCCAAAATAGCCCACAACAATTAGTTTCTTCCAAAGAACACAAAACCCCTACTAGAAGCCATTAGGAATATTTATTAAGAAACACCATTCCTGCACCCGTAACCACTCCAACATCCACTTCGTTTTCATCCACTCACTCACAAAGGCCTTCTACAGGATGAAAATCAAATATTTTCAGATCCATTAGAACAAGGAAGATAACGAAATGAGAACCCCATTGAGGATCTCTTCTTCATCTGCTGTTTATCCTTGATGTTCAACTTAACATTTGTAGTCATCCTTACGACTAGTACTTCCCGCATTTGTTTATATCAATAGAATTCCGAAAAAAGAAGCACTTTTTCAAGTCAATTACGAACACGTTAAGACCGACTCCTCTTGACATCCACATCCCATCCTGACAAGGACAGCAACAAGGATAAGATATGTACGAGTAAATTTGTTATCCCTAAGAGATGATTTTTGTTTGTACATGAATTTCATTCAGTGAAAATTCGGGCCAACAGATCCTCCGCTCCTTGGGGAGTGTTGGCAACTACCAAATGATTTCCTGACTGGCGCCCGACATCGCCACTGGAAACCAACTGGAAGTAAATTGAATCCTGCGCAGATCGACTGCACTATCATTGGAAATTCATTGAGTAAAAGGACATGAGGCTCTCTCTCCCAATTTTTTCTCTGTTGACAACGTGTACCACGCTGTTGGTTCATGTTGTTATGCCAGTCGACTGAATCCTGTGCCGGTGAATAGTCCTTTCTTTCTCCAATGCGAGTCGTGTTCTTAAGCAAAAAATTATAATTTCACAAATCCAATAATTCTCGACAAAAGTCGTCACACTGAAGAAAGTTGCATCTTTGTACTGTGTGTGCGTTTCGGATTTTCTGTTTTCCTATATCTGTGCGCCACCTGAAGAGGTGTGTGGGTTGTTTTTTTTTTTTTTTTTGATCAAAGGAGCAGAAAAAGTTCTTTTCACTGCCACACTTCCTTTGATGGTGCGGTTAGCTAGTGAGTTGAGTTATTTTCCTTAATAAATTCCTTTCGCCGAGACGAAAGTTGCTCCTGTGCGCGCTAAGTGAAAAAAGAAATTTTCTGAATATTTGAAAGTCCTTTGGATTTTGGTTTTTTTTCCGTTTTATTTTTCTGTTTGCTCCGCCGTTGCTGTATGCGTAGGCGTAGAGTGGTGTCCTTTTGCTGAGTCGTTACCGTTGGCATCGTGTGTCCGTGAAATTAATTTTTAATTTTATTTTTGTTTGGCATTCGGTATTGTCGGGTGCGCTCGGTGCTTGGTGCTTCCGAATAAAGTTTAACGTTAGGTAAAGTGTGTGAAATGGACAATGTGTGACACCAGGACATGGGTGTTTAAGCTTCTTGTAGTCTTTTTAATAACACACTATTCAAGGATTCAACAATACCGTGTTGCTGCCGCTGCTGTTGCTGATCCTTACGATGTGGGTGTAGCAGTCGGTGGCACTGATGTTGCTGCCGCTGCTGCAATTTCTATCGACGATGGTGAGTAAGGAAATCCTTGTTTTTCTTTTTTTGTATTCAATTTCACATCCTTGTCTGTCGAGAATGCGAGTGGGTTGGAAAAGGGTTTATTGACGTCGATTGAAAGAATGGAATGCCCGTTCGTCGGTATTGTTAGGCGAGGATTATTATTCTGATTGTTCCGAGGACTGTTATGCAGACAGGATGTTTTTATTTTTAAAATATTTTCTTGTGAATTCTGCTTTGAGAATGCAGTAATTGAATTACGGTGAAAAATATGAGAATGGGGGTCCTGCGTGGGTTTGAATGTGATGTTAGTTGGACATGTTGGCAGTATAGAGCGTAAGAAAAATTCCAATGAAATCCTTGCCGTGTCTGATTGTGAAACATTCTAGGAATGAAATAGGACGTGGATATGGAGGTTTTAAACTTTCAAAATAAAGGAGGGAACAGGATTTTTACTACAAAGTTCGGTCACGTATAGTAGAGATGGCTGACCTTGTGTCAGTCAAACTTCTGTTTCCAAGAAATTGATTCGGGTTCTGTAGTTCTAGTGATTGAGCAACAGAATAGATCAATTATTTGCTGAATCATTGTACTATTGGTGGTTTTTGTTGGTAGACTGAGTAGAGATCCGCCATAATGGATGTGAATTCATGTGGCTTGTGATGACAATTTCTTGTCTTGATGAATGTTGACGGATTGAGTTTCCTGTTTTAACCTTATGTTCTAGGTGACTGGCCTTTCGTCAAACTAGCCTGTACTCTTTATAAAGACAATATTCTTCCATTGTGTCAAAGGCGACAGTTGTGGAGATTTGAATACTCACAGAGTCAGTACCTAATGGTTTCGATCTCTTCCGTATCTTGATAGATCCTTCAGGAGAGTTGACACCGATCCTAGTAGTCAATGTGCCCATAACACAATGTCCTGGCAGTACACATGTTAGGATACGAGTATCGCTATTTCTTTCATTTCTTGTCAATTCTCTGACATAAGCTGTGGGACACAAAGCAGTCATCTCTGGTGTACAACGTTGCTTTTAGTACACCAATGGGAACGTCTATTTAAATGTTCGCTTACTAAAGTAGATCCTTGCCGATCCAGTTTTCATTTTTCTCATTATTACTGTATCCGGTGAGTTGCCTATTTCGTTCTGAATTCTGCGACTATTGGGCACAGCCTTAGATTTGGTACTTTCATTGTCTAGAGCCTTGATAGCTGCCGACTGTCGATAAGGATTGTGGTCCTAGATGGATTTAGGCGCCTAACATCTTCTGTCCTGGCTCCTCTTTTAATGGCGAAAATGTCAATGAGAAAAACTCCACAGTCATCTGGGAGTTTGTACAAGGCATTTATAGTTAACTAGCTGGTACCCGCGACTACGTCTGCGTGGAAGACGTCTCATTATAACTTATATTCTTCCCCAGGTTTCAAATAAATTGGTAAATAAGTATATACTCTCAATTCCTCATATTAATTCTTTAAGGCGTCCCTGTAAACATCATTCCTCGTTTTTTTTTTCTGACTCGAGGATGACCAGGCTGTCAGGGGAATTGTCTCTGAGCGCGCTATGGGAGAAACAGTCACTCCTCAGATCCACATTATCCACTTTCAAATTCTGTCCATGTACCTTATTAATGTTCATGGCGTATCAAACCTCAACGGAAAATTGGTGAACTCAAAGTGGTAGTCTGATGGGATCAGAAAAATGCGGGAGATGAAGAAGTTTTTTCTCTGATTGACTCCTGTGAAATCCTGGCTTTGAAATCATGGTTCTACAAAGCCTTCACCTGCACAGTTTTAGAAGGTTAAGATTGGGCAACAACTTTGAGGTTGAGGATGTGGGGTGGGTTTTCTGGTGGATCGAAAGTGTGCAATAACTCTACAGGTTAATATACAGCATCCGCGAGTTACACTTCCGAGTCCCGAGATACATATTTTATATTCTCAGTTGACAACTTCTCCAGCAGAATATTGTTGACGCTGTTGGTTGAGACATTTATTTGAGTGAAAATGGTTCTGAAATAGGTGAGCCATGAACCCCAAACTGATGAACGTTTAGGTACATTATTTTCTGCCAGTCAAACTAATCATATCTCCCATAACATCACAAGGGTTACTTGGTATATTTATTCTTCCCTACTCTTTCCATCACCAATATCAAGAAATAGGTTGGAAAATTCCTCTGCCCTCAAGTCACGATAAAGATAGACATGAATGTACATATGTTAACTCTCAAGGACAGGACTTTGACATTAGGCTGTCAAATGGATGACTTAAAAAGCACATGTTAAATTATTTCTGTTCTAGAATATATCCATCAAATTGAAACACCCTGTAAAAGCCGAATATCGAAATGTCCTTCCTTATTCCTTGTATACATACATAATAAAGGGAACCTCTGTGTAAAATTTCAGCTTTTTAGGTCCAAGGGTTTTTGAGTCAGTGTTCGTAAAAACTGATATTCCAAGGAAATCGACAAAAAAATAGTTATTTTAAGGAAAGAGCCCATAGAAAGAAGCCATGGCTATAGATAATGTAAGGATTATATGTAGAGTAAATGAATATCTACACGTTTGTTTAAGTAGCTTTTTCGATTTCCGTGTATAATTACTCAAAAAAGTGCGTTTTTAAAAAAATGGGCGTGGCAGTGGGAGGATTTTGAAAATGTTTAGCCTATGTTCATTCTCTAGGCTTAAGCTATCTCTGTACCAAATTTCATCGAAGTCGGTTCAGCGGTTTAGCCGTGAAAACGTAGCAGACAGAGACACTTTCGCATTTATTATATTAGTATGGATTAACGATCTACTGAACACCCTTGCTCCAGTACACTTCCGACCTCCATCTCAGAACCCTCAGAAGATGCCACCTTACAGGGTTCACCTTGCTACGAGTAAAGCACTTTGCTGTTAAGCATTATATCTATCAATCTTGTTAATTCTTGTTTTACTCTTAGATTTTCTAGTGCTTCTGTAATGGACCGTATTTCAACATTATTGTGGGTCTCTTGTCACTTACTTTGGTCTGAGTAGAGCTCTGCCAGCACAATTTCCCTAGGCTGGAGCAGCGTATATACATACATTTCGTTACACAAGTGCGATTCGTTATAAAGAAAAAATTCCAATTTTGTTAATTAGGTAGTTTTTAGAAAATACTGCTGATGAAAATTTCGGGATAAATAATTTAAATATTTTAAAACAAACGTAATTATTTCAAAACAAATTAAAATGTAAATAGTTGTACTCTGGCGTGTATCAACAGTCTCAGGTATTCTGATCATAATACAGAATAAATAATTGATTATTATAAAAACCAATTTTCTCCCAACGACAATTGGATTTTTTTTTCAATTTAAATTTTTATTTAGTTTTCGTGCCAAAATGCTTCAACGTTTAATTTTTAACGAGAGAGGCATTAAAAAACGAGCAAATAATAGAAAATGCAGGGAGGTTTAAAAAAAATTTATTTTATTGAATTTCATGTACATAATTGTGGATGTACATATTTTTTTGACAATAGTGGCAACAGTTGCTACTGTTGCTTTTTTTTTTGTATGCTCTGTTCGTCGTGGCTGATTGGTTAGTGCGTTAGCCTACGAATTGTGTGCATAGATTTGTGCCTAAGCAACATCAACCGAACATTTTTTGACGCACCATCTCTTTTCGGTTATAATGGGTCATGACTGAACTTCTCAGTCCGCCGTTCAGGGTCGACAATAAACTGCGATCGAAGATGGCACAGATTCCATGACACGTCTTGAAAGCTAAATTGGGGACATGCGTTTAACGTGCCCAAACTATCGAAATATGGACCTTTCCTACCTAGCACTACCTAAGTAAGCCTTCAGGTAATTTGCCAATATCACTGTCATTTGAATGTCTCACGCTTTTTTTTGGAACGCTAGAAGCCATCTCGTGGAAATTGAAAATAGAACATCCCTGGATTATGCTTCAACAAACATTTCGGGGAAAGCGCCGATCCCGAAATTGCTGATGACTTACTAAGGAAAGTTAACTGAAGAGTGGCAAACTGCTACGAACTGACCTGAACTTTACCGACTTAAGCACAAGGCATAGAGTTTGCTCAGAAAGCTTGAAGTAAGTAATATAGCCAGTGCAGTCTACTTAGCAGTCAATAAGGCACGAGGACATCAATACATTTACTGCTCAAGAAGTAGAAACAGCCTCGGCTTCTGTGAAGATTGTTAAAGCAGTGAGTTTTGACTACATCTACGCCGAAAATTTCGAAATATTTCGGACTTCATACTCAAAGATATCTAGCGTCGCTCTTAGAAATAATGGGAGATGGGAAATCTTCCACAGCGTTTCGAGAAACCGAAAATCATCGCCTTACAAAAATCTAAAATTCCGGTAACAAACCCAAGAGCTACCTTCATTTCGCTTTTCTCAGTCCGTGTTGCAAAACATTTGAACGAGTTACTTCAAACAGCCTAACCATACATTAGCACATCTCCATTCACCAAGCTGGCTATCAGACTGAAAACAGCTGTATTGACTAGGTTTTGGCTCTGACGATACGCATCGAAGCAGGAAGGAAGGTCCCCTTCTGCTTGGGTGCGCCACTTGAGTCGCGGTCTTCCTCTACTGCGCGTCACTCGGGTGTGGATTCGAAGATTTTCCGGGCCGGAGCACTAGTTTCCATCCATTCTCCATCGTCATCCTGCATAAATGGACGAGTTTGGTAGGGATACAAATACTAGCCATAGGTCTGAGATGAGCTACTCTATAGATGCTGTCATACGCGGCTTTTAAATCGATGAAAAGGTCAATTTCATTTGAAGTTCCTGGGTTTTCTCCAAGATCTGCTGCAGTGTGAATATTTGGTCGATGGTGCACTTTCTTCCCCTGAAGCCACACTGATGTGGACCGATCAGGTTGGTTACGAACATGTTTAGGCGCTCACCCAAAACGGCAAATAAGATCTTGTAGGCAATGTTAAGAAGACTTATGCCTGAGAACGCACACTGACCTCCCCACCATAACTTAAACCTAGAAGACCAACTATAAGCACAACCGCAGCAGTAATGCTACCTCACTTCACCGTGGACAATGCATGGCTAAGACAGAGGACGGACTATCCGTACAACTGGTGTGATTTCCATCGAAGATTCTACGTCGCCTATCGCTGAACTCAACTTGCCCCGAGATTTATGGGTACAACTGCATTGCGTTCCACCTGCGACATCTGCGGTGACATAAAGGGGATGTTTCAGGCTCACTAAGCTTCAACCAAAAAACAACAAAGCACAAGGACTTGTTTGAATTCAGCATCAGGCATCATGACTACCTAGATCGCGAAATGAAGATTTTGGGCAAAATGTTTCAAAAAGTCAGCGTTTTTGGGTGTAGATTACAATCCCCCCGCCATGAAGCTACACCTAACCGATGGTACACGGGTTCCAGGGGAAACTTGTTCTAAGTCACTACCCAACGTGGGGTAGTTCTATGTTTTCCATTGTTTCACAGTTGACAGTTCATCACACATTTCCATTAGTTCTTCCACCATCAGCAAATATTTACAAAGCCTGCCAGCCACATTGATCAACATAATTTGCTCCATAATCACCATCTCCATCAATCCTCCCGTAATGCCTGATTACAGGACCCCATCGCAAATTCCGTCTGTGACTTAATCCAACTTCTTACAAAACATCAACAGTGGCAAATCATAAATCGTCCTTTGAAAATGATTTTCAATTATCCAAAGGCCTTTCGGAATTAATATGTCACTCACTGTAATTTCCCATTACCCACTCCGCCGGCCACCTGATTAGCAAAATCTTTTGTGCCTTCGACGGAAAAAAAAAATTTCGTCCACCCGCTCCTTACCACGATTTAGGGAAAATAATTTCACAAAATAAGGGATATTTTCCCCTCTAATTAACTGGAAGTAAATTCATACTAAAGAAAGAAAGCTTGAAATCATAAATTTCTAATTAAACATAGACACACACACAGTAAGCACACAGAGCCAGACCTAGAGAGGGAAACGAGAATAAGGCCAAAGGACACAAAAGTATCTTTAAATGCGCATTCAGAGAAAAGGAAAATTCATAAATTTCCACCCGAATGGATTGGAAAAACGCTTACGAAATGGTTTTTATCTCCGCATCCACACATATGTGAATTTTATGAATGGAGCAACAAAAAATGAGCATCGAGGACGAGGATGCTAAAGGGATACACCATGCATGACGTAGTAATGTGTTTTTTAGAAATCCACTGGAGGGGAATAAGTCAATAACTGGAAAATATTCGAAAATTCATGGGAAGCACCCGGAAGCATGTGTGAGAGATAATTTTAAAGTAATCGAACAGAGTTTCCACCCCGAAAGAAGGACGAAATAACAATCATTTCGACTATTTTAACAAGGATTTCGAAGGAATGGCATTGGCTGATCCCTGCAGTCATTTTGATTGCATTCAAAACGAGTGCATACGATGTTTTGGGAGGGACTGCAAGTGGTCTAATCGGTTCGTCCAATTAGGGAAATTTAAGTTTTCTTTCAGTTCACAGGATTCCCTTTTGATTTTGATTCAACAGTCACATTGCGAATGATGGGTCTTGCAACTTTGTCTCTTCTAGAAGTTTGTGTTTTCCATCTCCTTCATGTTGCAAATCCAATTGGATTGGTAGATGGATTTTTTTCTCTTGAAAGAGCTTTGGGCTGGTCCGTTTTTTCAACGATATGTAGAAGCTGTGCTTCAGTCGAAGTCTGCATTCGTCGTTTGTTGACAAACTGATTGGTCTGCATCAATGAAGTTTCTAGATTCCGGAGAAAATACTTGGACTGTAATTTTTTCAAGTTTTTGTTGATTCCAAGGAAGTATGACAGTAAGTATAGGTATGTATGTTGCCGTGTTACATACATATGTAAGTGCCTAAAGTCCGGCAAAGATAGAGCTCATTGCTTTGTGACAAGTTTTTTTTGTATTTTTTCACATAAGTTGGCTCTGTTTGTAAAGCAGGTGGCACTGCAAGCTCTGCCGCAAGTCAGTTAGAGAAGGAGGCCCTCAAGCTTCCTAATGAAGTTGAGTATATCGCCCGTCAAAGCGTTTGTGATGTTGTCAAGGATCAGGGTGTTCTTGAGGAAAACTCACCACTCACTCCCTAGGCAGAATCAATATTCAGTAACCTGGACAATATCCTGGACACATCGTGCAGATAATAAAAGTTCTTTCATTAAGCGCTTCCTATCTTTAAATTTAAATAAAACAAAGTGTGAGTGAGATTTCATCGAAATGTTTTATTCGTTTGAAAGGCCTATCGATGCCATTATGTATGGAATATAACATCGTTAAAATGTCCGCCGTGGCTTCTTTAGGTGGCGCGCATCTGAAATGTCTAATTTTCCATGACTGTGGCGCATAAATCAGGCTGACTTTGACCGATGGCATGGGTTATGTTGGCTTTGAGGGCCGCTGTGGTTTGTGGCTATATCGCATAGACCCTGCGACTTCAGAAATCCCCACAAGAAAAAGTCGAACGGGATCAAATCGTACGATCTCGGTGGCCAGTTCACATCACCTCCACGTGAGATGACCATACCATCCAATCGCTCGTGCAGAATTTCCAATTTCTAAAATCCACACCAAACCGTGACTTTTTCGGGATGCATTGGACCCTCTTGGATCTCATGTGAATTGGTATCGTCTCAAATTCGACAATTTTGTTTGTTGACGTACTCATTCATCCAGAAATGGGCCTCATCTCTGAAGATGAAAATGAGGGTCAGTTTCCAATTGCTCCAGAGCCCATTCAGCGAACACACGTCGTTTCTATGGTCGTTTACCTTCAGCTCCTGGGTCAGTTGAATTTTGTACGGGTGCAGGCCCAAGTCACGATGCAAAATTCGCCAAGTTGTGGTCTGCGAAAGGCCGAGTTCTTGTGAGCGACGCGAAATCGACTGCCTCGTATTCTCCTGCAAATTCTCACGGACAGCGGCGATGTTTTCGGCAGATCTTGCGTTTCGTCGACGTACAAGTGTTGGCTGATTGTTTACTGAACCAGTGGACTCAAATTTATTCACTACACTGTGAATAGTCCTCTCGAAAGGACGATAATGGTGACCGCAAAATGGGCGAAGCGCGCGGAACGTTGCCCGAACAAAACACCCATTTTGATAAAAAAATTTTATTATTTGCACGTGTTGTTTTGTTTTTTCTCACCTAACTACATACATATGTACACAGTATAGTTCTTAAGGCAAAATTTGGGAAATCGCATAAGGGTTCGCTAGCTATGTACCTCTTAGTTAATCCTCTTCTGTCTCATTGGTCAGCGATTCCATAACCTTCGCCTCTGCCTCCCAGCATCTACCAAAGTTTGACTTTATTTCGCTTAGATAAGCTAGAGCTCAGGTAGTGAAAGCCCAGTGCTTTAAAAGCTGCTTGTCTATCAAAGAGTAAACTGATGATTGCACATTTGATCCCATTGTCGAGAGTGACACTGGCACAGATTTCAATGGCAAAAGACACTGGGATACTTTCCAATTGCCTTCGAAACTTTGAGTTGGGACCAATGAAACCCGCCCTACCAGCCCATCCTAGAACCATCCGTCTTTTGAAATTCAGGAAAGGTTCGCCAGCTTCCCTGTTTTTTCATACCGTTCATTTCTTTTTTCGGGAAAGTTGGTAAGAACCGCCAAGTGACACAATGGCTTACTTGGCGGGTTTCCGATCGAGCACTCAAGATTTTGTGGACTGCATGCTGCCACTCTTTTGACAAAAATGTGCAAAGGTATAAATGTACCTGGTCCCTCTAGGGGTGTCAGAGAAAAATATCCCAATTATTCCGAAGCATTGTTGTTTTCTATTAATTTTTGGACCACCTTTCAGCAGAATTAAAGGTGACAATATGTCTGCTTGTAATGGTGTAGAATCTCAGGTTTTGCGGTACGTTCAGCGACAGATCCATATGAGAGTGGTCGCTTTACCAATTTTGCTTTTGATGTATTGAGCCTTTTATCTAGGACAATTTCTTGATATTTTGCTTCATTTAAAAATCCTTTTGGAGAACCATTCAGTTTGGTCCTTGGTACTAGGACCATCTTATTTGCGATTGATAGGCCCTCCTTGACACCACCAATCAGAGACTAGATGCAATGCGCTTTGCATATATTGTGGGTTGTAACCGAGGTTTCTAAGTTTGTTGAGCAAGTCACCATTGATACCAGTCCATAGTACAGGCGTGGTTTTCTGATATCATTAAGCAGCCGATACTGTCACTGAGACCTCTGCAGAGGTGACTTTCAAGCATAACCCACCTTTTAGTGAATAACCAATGCTCCTACGGACTAAAACATTTGTCATTGAATTGTAGCCGGTGTTGTCAAAAAACCCTCAGAAAGCAATCACCTTTGAGCCACAAACTGAATTTATCTGCGTCAGTAGATGATGCAGGGTGCCGTCTGTTGATTGGCTTTGCGATAAACATACTGACTAGGACGCAGAGGTGTGATGCTTAAAAGTGTGCGCCTAATATGAATATTTTCAATGGATTTCAAGAAAATCGATCTTATTGGGTGGTAAGATCTAAGCTCAGAAAATTCTCTGAGCTGATCAGCACAGCAAAGTGTCACTCTAGGATCCTTAAAAGCAATCATACTATTCCTAGTAAAACGGACCACGTTGTCCCAAATATTGACTTCAACGTCAGGTACAAAATTCGGATTCCTAGTAGAACCCTTGTGAGTCTGGTAAAGTTTCGAGCGATTTCGCTCTAGAAATATTCACAGACGGATCGAAGACAGCGGACGGTACGAGTGCAGGAGTCCTCTCCTGCCTATCTGGCTTTGCCATAACCATGCGACTGCCAGGTCACTGTAGTGTGTTTCAAGAGGAAATTACGGTAGCCCGCGAAGCAGCGGCTTGGCTTTCAATTAACGCGATAGATTGTAGCGTTACTGTACTACACATGGATAGTCAGACAGCTATTCAAATCTTGAAATTGCCGACAACGCAATCAAGGTTGGTAAAGCAATGCCGCAGATCTCTTAACGAGATTGCAGACAGGTACGACGTAACCCTGTGCTGGGTCCCTGGACACAGGGATGTTCCAGTCAACTGCAAAGCAGACGAGCTGGCAAAAGAAGGCACAGAATGGCATCTCCATTCATCCTTGACACGGATGCCAAGAAGCAGGTAAACCACAGGTGGAACAGCATCAGCACTTGTTTTTGGTCAAAACTCTGGGATGAAATTGTTCAACTCCAAGGATTAATATCGTAACGGTTACCCATCTCGATGTACTCTGTGTTACATACTCTGGTTCCTGGTGCTGGTAAGCCGGCACTTCATTGTGGTATCACATCGAACCAATCTGGTCTAAGTGTGTTCCTGACTGAGTGGGGGCAGCCACCTAGTTAGGTTAGGTTAGGTTAGGTGGCTGTCCCCGCTTAGGCAGAGACACACTTAGGCCAGAATGGCCCATTGTGATACCACAACGAAGTAAACCGGCTTACCGGCACCAGGGAACCAGAAAATGTGGCATAACTGCAACAGAAGTGGGCAACCGTAGCGGTGTGAACCCTAAGATTTGAACCATTTCGTTCCAGAGATGAAGTTGCTTATCTTTTGGATGTCTAGTTCAGCAAGATCGTTAAGATCATCATAGAAGTATTCCCCGAGGGTTCTTCTTCTAAGCGTCGCAAGAGCAGGACATGTACAAAGCAAGTGGGTCGTGGTTTCCTCTTCCTCCTCGTCCCTACAGCTTCAGCAGAAATCGTTGGAGGGGACCCCCAATCTAAGTGCATGCCTGCCTATCAGGCAATGTCCGGTAAGGACTCCTACAAGTGAACCTAGATTTTTCCGATTAGTGGATAAAAGTCTCCCCGTCTTCTTTAAATCCAGCTTGGGCCAGATTTGTTTTGAAAGGAGACAAGTGCTGATGTTGTTCCACCTGCGGTTTGCCAGTTTCTTGGCATCTCTGTCAAGGAGGAACTTGATCGATTCTATGGGCGCAGGGGGTCCCCCCAGGTTTTCGGGGAGAAGCCGTCCTGCACCCTCTTTTGCCAGCTCATCCGCTCTGCAGTTGCCTGGAACGTCCCTGTGTCCTGGGACCCAGCACAGGGTTACGTCGCACCTATCTGCAATCTCGTTAAGAGATCTGCGGCATTGCTTTACCAACCTTGATCGTATTGTTGGCGATTTCAAGGCTTTAATAGCTGCCTGACTATCTATGTATAGTACAATAGCGCTACAATCTATCGCATTAATTGAAAGCCAAGCCGCAGCTTCGCAGACTGCCGTAATTTCCGCTTGAAACACACTACAGTGATCCGGCAGTCGCGTGGTGATGGCTAAGCCCGGTGCATTTGAGAAGACTCCAGCCCCCGTACCACCCGCTGTCTTGGATCCGTCCGTAAATATTTCTAATGCGGAATCGTTTGAAACTGTACCAGATTCCCAAGAGCTTCTGCTAGGAATCCGAGTCTTGTACCTGACGTTGAAGTCAATGTAGGGGACAACGTAGTCCGTTCTGATAGGAATAGTATTGTTGCCGTTAAGGATCCTAGAGTGGCCCATTGCTGTGCTAATCAGCTGGGAGGTTTCCTGAGCCTTAATGCTGCTTTGACTGCCATCAGCTTCCCAAAGATGTCAACAGGAAGCAGATGGAGCATTACTTCCAGTGCAGCCGTGGGGGTTGTTCTTAAAGCACCCGTTATGCAGATGCATGATCCCCTTTGTACCTTTTCAAGCAGACTGCTGTTGGTCTTTATGTCCAGTGCTGTCCACCAGACCAATACACCGTACATGAGGATCGGCCTCACTACCGCCGTATATATCCAATGGACTACTTAAGGCTTCAGGCCCCATTTCGGGCCCAGAGCCTTCCGGCAGGAGTATAAGGCAATTGAAGCTTTCCTAGCACGGTCCTGAATATTCAGCTTCCAGCTGAGTTTCCTATCGAGTATGACCCCCAGGTATCTGGCATGGTCTACAAATTGGATTTCCGTGCCTTCTAGTTTGGGAGGGGTGACATACGGAATCTTATAGCGTCTTGTGAAAAGGACAAGTTCGGTTTTCGAGGGATTAACCCCGAGGCCGACCTTCTTCGTCCATCCTGCCAGTATATTCAGGGCAGATTCCATAAGGTCTCTTATTGTAGGGAGGAATTTGCCAGTGATTGCGATTGCAATATCATCAGCATATGCCGTTGTAGTAAATCCCTCCCTGTCCAAAATCATTAACAGTTCGTTGACTACCGTTAGCCAGAGCAGTGGTGATAGTACTCCGCCTTGCGGTGTACCTCTGCAGACCGTCCTGCTCATCGAACAACTCCCCAGCTCGGCCTGAATCAGCCTGCTTTTAAGCATATGCTCGATCCAGAAGCAGAGGCAGTTGTTAACCTTCAGGTTACGGAGTGCAGTGGAAATTGCCTCTGTTCTGACGTTGTTGAAGGCTCCCTCAATATCGAGGAAGGATACCATTGTGTACTCCTTGCTGTGCAAAGAGCTCTCAATGGTCTTCACCAGTGCATGTAGTGCAGTCTCCACCGATTTCCCCTTGCAGTATGCGTGTTGGGAATTCGATATGAGGCTGTTATCCAGGTTGGATCTTATGCTTGTATCAATCAGCCTTTCTAGTGTTTTCAGAAGAAAGGATGATAAACTGATCGGACGGAAGTCTTTGGGGGAAGTATGCGAGGTCTTACCGGCTTTCGGTATGAAGACTACTTTAGCCCTCTTCCAGGATCTAGGGGTGTAACCAAAGGTAAAGCAGCTCTTAAATATTAGAGATAGCCAGGGGTTCAGTACAGCCAAACCTTCCTGCAGTTCCATTGGAACTATCCCGTCCGCCCCCGGTGATTTAAAGGGGTGGAAGCTGCGCACTGCCCAACTTATCCTTTGCGTAGTGACAACTTCATTTGGCACCGGCAGTTGGGTTATATTGTGGCTTTCCACTGGGCAATCCGCTACTGTTACACTTCCGGGGAAATGTGTGTCCAGAAGCAGTTTTAGCGTTTCCTCGCTGGACATTGCCCAGTTACCGTCCGCTTTTTTGATGAAACTAGGAATAGTTGGGGACTTGGAAAGAATTTTCCTAATCCGGGAAGTATCGCTCGTCTTTTCTATGCTTTCACAGAAGAGATGCCAAGCGCTTCTTTGTGCTTTCCCTAGCTCCGACTTGTATATCCTTAGATCGTTCTTATAGAGATTCCAGTCATCTGGATGCCTAGAGCATTTAGCCTTGTTGAAAAGCTTTCTGGCCTCGCGACGAAGCTCATTGAGTGAAGTGTTCCACCAGGGAGGCTTGCCCCCCTTCTTGTGTCTACTTACTGGGCAAGCCGCGCGTAGGGTTTTGTTCATGGTCTCTGTTAGCATATCCACCACCCGGTCGATGTCAGGCGGCGAATTGGGTTGAGACAAGGTATGGTGATTGAGGTCGCCCTCCAGAATTCTCCTATATTTATCCCAGTCCGTTTTCCTAACATTTCTAAAAACAGATTGAGGGGGAGGCCTAAGATCAATACCGAATTGTATATAGCAGTGGTCTGAGAAAGACGCCTCTCTAGATACCATCCAGTTCTTGATGTTTAGCTTAGAAGAGTTAGTGGCTAGGGTCAGATCGAGAACCTCGTGCCTGTTGTTGGTAACAAAGGTGGGATCTGATCCCCTGTTGCATATGAAGAGGTTAGTATCCAATAAGTAATCAAAAAGAGACTCACGTCGCTCGTTGATATCGCTACTTCCCCAAGCGATGTGGTGCGCATTGACGTCGCCACCTATGACGAGAAGCTGTCTCTCCCTCTCGGCGCTGCTGATCGCCTTGCGTATATTTTCCGCTGGTCGGGGCCTCATTTCTTCATAAGGCATATACGCAGAGGCGATCCAAATTGCCTCCTCCTTTCCGCGCTCTAACCTCGCACATGCAAAGTCCGGATCGCTGAAATTGGACAAAAGAAACATTCTAAGGCTGTTCCTAGCTAAAATACAGGTCCTGGGTTTACCTGGTCCTTTTGCATAGTACAGCGTGTAGTTCCGTGCTCTCAATCCCGCTATGCAGTTACCCTTGGTAACCCACGGCTCTTGGATGAGAGCGATATCCTCCCCGCCTCCTTCCAAGCGGAGAAGCAAATTGGCAGAAGCTGCCTTGGAGTGGTGTAGATTAATCTATACCAGTCGGAGCATTGGAGCTAACCGGTACAGACGCCTCTATGACTGTGGTGTCACAGTCCTCCGAATCGGAAGACTGATCGCCACCCTCCTGCTTCGTGAGAAGCCTGGCCTTAGCCACTATCGGCTTTCCAGCTATGCCAGAAACCAAGGGCTTGTCTCTCCTGTAAACCTGGAGTTGAAGTGTCTCCAGCCCATAGAAGACACAGAAATCCTTCTTGCTGAGAAGCTCAATAGACTCCGGGTTGAGTAGTAGTGATACTAATCTCCCAGCGTCATTGGGCTTCCCGGCCTTGATGACCCTCCAATTGTGCGTAGGAAGGTCAGGATTCTGTATCCTGATGAGCCGCAGAATGTCCTCCGGGTCCGTAGGGCCTGGGGGGACCCAAGTCCTAGCTCTGGGTCGGGCAGGAATTTCGGCCTCACGCACGGCTTTAAGCTTGGCCCCAGGCCAAAGCGCACCAATTTTGGCTATGGCCGATTGTATATAGTCGGCCGAATTCTGATCACTGCACGTGATCAGTTTGGCCCCGGTCTGGTGCCATCCGCCGTCCGTGAAGGTCGGCGGAGCTATCGAAGGGTTAGCGAGGCAGTGCGTGAGGATGTCCGAGGAAACCTTAGCTTTAAGGCTCCTCCACCTCTCATTGCTTATCCTACCCTCCTCATCGCCCTGGTCAATGATACCAAAGGTCAGGTGCCCCTTTGCCACCGCGCTATAAGGCCTAGACGCAGATGCCACCGTCTTGGCCTTCTTTGGGGCTTTCAAGGGGTCCTCCTGAGACCTGGGCCTCTTATTGGCTGGATCCCTCCTGCCTTCCGAGTGAGAAGCTAAGGGCCTTCCCGTATCGAGCTGACTCCTTTGCCTACCACTCGTAGTTGGCCCTCCCTTATCGGGCTGCCTTTTGTCGCCAGGGGGCCCTCCTTTATCGGATGGCAACCGCCCTTTGACTATTGGCCTCCCCCTAACAGCTTGACCTTTCTCGCCGGAACTGGGGTGTCCTCCCGTAGCAGGTTGACTGGGCCCCTGTTCGAGCAGGTCTCTAGCCCATTTGGCCGACTCTTTCTCTTTATCATCCCAGTTCGCCTCTCCTTTTAAAAGAAGGCGATCTAGGATGAACCTAGCAGTTCTCCGCTTCTTGTACAAGGTAGCACTGGGAGTGTGCTTCTTGCTCTGTGCCCTCCCGCGACCCGCTCTGGCAGGGCGCGCACTGACTTTTGGCACAACGGTTGACGCATCCGAAACAGATGCGTCAGAGTCAGTGTCAGTTGTGACAGCGGAGTTGACGGTGCGGTAGGCATCAATATTGAGCCCAAGTAACCGCTTCTCCACTGTCTTAGTCTTATCCTTGTCCGTTCCTAGATCCGTCGTCAGTTCCTTAGTCTGAGGAATAACCTCGAAATCGTTTGCCTTGTCGTTATCGTTTGATCCGTCCATTTTCTTTTAGTTCGCTATTTGTTCCCACGAGTAAGCCGGTAGGAAAAAGGTCCATCCTCAGCAGAGCCGGTTTTGCTGGGATAAGGCACTAATACTTCAAGCCTTGCCAAGGCACTTGAAGGAGCTCGTTAATGACTGATTTAACCCTCAGCCTTGCATCCTTCGGCACGGTTTGCTATGCGCTCGCACCACCACTGGAATCAGGTTTTTGGCTACTCTTTAGCTTCGTACCCTCTCCTAGAGACCTTACAGCTTGGGTGGCCCTGCTGCAATCGCCCTCTAGAGTCGTTGGGTCTTACTGAGCATCTCCACCGCGACAAGGTAAGTAACCGAAGACGATGGGCAGCCACCTAACATAACCTAAGATTTAGAAACCTCGCTGGGCTTATTACCTAGCTTGGGGATGAAAACCACATTCAATTCCCGCCAAGTTTATGAAATATATCGGAGGTCGAAGCTAGTCTTAAGAAAAGTAGTCAAGGGATAGCAATTATACACTGCCGGCCATAAAGTTGGAATCACGGAGTATTAATTTGAAGAAGCTTTCGTCGATGTCAACTATCTTGACGGTAAAATAGCTTTACGAATTTTGTGGTGTATATTTCTGTAAGCGTTATTAAGTCGAATAAAATAAGATTGATTTGATTAAGGCTAAGTGAGGATTACCTTTGCGGAGGGCTACGAAGACAAATAATTTTAATGACGACGCAACTCACTTTCTCTGCCACTGCCCAGGCCTCTGCCATCTCAGACATATATTCTGTGAAAGACACTTCTTCCAGAATATGAAATATCAAGGACATTTGTGAGTTCATTAAGGTTTTAAGGTGGTTCGAAACGATGCGGCAATAGGCGATTGCTCCACGAGGGCACCTTCTCCCCAAATGCGCATTACAATGGGTCTCTACTGACGTGAGTGTGGCGTAGAGGGTTCTCTCTGTAAAATTTATATGGTGATTCCAAACATATGGCAGGCAGTGTAACTCAGACTTTTCTGGATAAAAGCTCGAAGGGTTCCATCTTTCCCTGCTGTTGTTGCTACAGTTACAATGAAAAGGCAAAAACTTCTTACTCTAACGCCGGGCTCGATAAGATCAGCAGATTATTGGCTCCTGCTTAACCACTGGGCCAGCACAATATATCTTACAGGTCGCAGTGCCTTAGTGAGCCTTAGTGCCGTACCACATCGTATATTACTGCGATTAGTCCCATAAAGATAGGCCATCTGGCGTTTTAGCGAAACTCACTTTCGAAAAGCAGTGGTGATCAGAACCAGGATTTTCCCAGCTGAACACGACATCATTTTCAAAGCCTTTATTGGCACTGAATCAAAATGCTTCATAGAAATGTCTTTATGGAACCCCTTTCGATTTTAATTAAGTTATTGCTGCACATTAAACAGTTCTATCGCAGTGAATTATCACAGGTCAACTTCTATGAACCCAGTCCCAACTCAGCCGACCCGAACCTCATTAAACCATTAGTTGATGACCACTTTGTGCTATCCAATGAAAACATCAAAAAAGTATCTTTCATTCGAAATCTAAATAATACCCGAATTAAAATAATACCAATTCAAAATTATCCTGACGGTCAACTTGTGTTGCGTGCCGCTACACTTCCCCACCCACACATCCGGTCATCCGGTCGCCCGGTCATCCGGTGGGCGATCTATGCAAATAATTAAAATTTAATTCATGCGAACCAATCATCATTAAAATTTCGGGTGAAACTCATTAGGATTGAAAACATTTCAGCGCAAGCCTTGTTCGGTCATTAGTATGGATCCGCACGCAGCCCCTGTGGATATGGACTTTCAATTCAAGAGCTAAGCGGTGGCAGTCACTTTCGGGAACAACAACAACACTGAGACCGGAGTAGACACACAACAATGGCGCGCGCGGCGAAAAGAATTAATATTCAATATTGGAAAAATAAATTCCAAATTCCAAATGGAAATTTGTGTTTGTTTTGGACTTAATCCTGGTGCCTGTGCCAGCGGGCCTGGAGTGGGGACACAAGG
The DNA here is from genome assembly GCA_917880715.2 of Matsumyia berberina. Lineage (NCBI taxonomy): Eukaryota > Metazoa > Arthropoda > Insecta > Diptera > Syrphidae > Matsumyia > Matsumyia berberina. Next base: position 128,562,740 of record OU862871.1, on the reverse strand, counting down.
ACTCAACCCGGCGGCAGCGGAAAAGTTCGCGAGGGAGGCGCCAAATCCAGTTTTATGTGCGGGCAAATTGATTTTGCATGAAATTTAAATTTTTTTTTGTGGTACAGTCTCTTTGGGGTCCTGTGGCAAGGATACAATTTATTTCAAACAAAAAATAAACGAGAAACGCAAAAGTAATGCATGTGTTGGCCGGGTTGGCTGGGGACTCATTGAACTTTGGTCCCTCGGTGTAAACTGTTTTGGGCGTGGAATTGATAAGCTCGCACGGGATTATCGTTTACACGTGCTTAAATGTCATATTAAATTTATTGGGTGCAAAATATCCTGTGAGTGGTGCAGGGAGGCGAACACGTGGAGCGGTTGGTTCGTTGGTAGTGGATTTAATTGCCAGTATTGTTGGATTATGGTTATTTTTAGAGGCTTGATTATGCTTTGAGTTCCGATGGTTCACAGGATAAATGTTTTCCAGGAAATTGATTATGGTCATGTTGGTCAGTGCCTAAAAGCCGTTGAGGGGAGATTTACTTAATTAAGGCGAATGTGGGATGTCGAATGCTGGACAGGTTGCATTTGTCCATGCACTACTATGTGTCTAAAACCTCAGTTAATGGAAAACGTTTAGAGGGTCGAGAGGCTGAAAAGCAGGATATGTCGAGCTTAATTAGATTTTCAGTTCGTCGAAGGAAAAGAAGAACACGTGAACTTACCTGGACTAGAAGTATTATAATCTTAGATGGCTGCGGTAAGATTCCACTCTTGCCAAAATGGCTTTGAGAAAAACAAGGTGTACTACCGCATAGAATACAGGGACTGTAGAGGGAGCGCCGTATTCGATACTGAGAATATGGAAGTATGAATGTACAATTTCTGCAAACTGTATAACGCCAACGTCGAATCAAATCCCGTGGTTAGACAGAGTGAATCATTCAACTTGGAAGGCAAAGACTTCCGTCCCCCACCTTTTCATAAATTTTAAGGACCCGTATGTGCAGGATGACGATGGAAAATGCATTTCTCTCCATCAAGGTCGGTGAAGACCTCACCGAGACCTTTGATGTCAAAAAAGGATTAGAGAGGATTAATAGAGAAGGCGACGAGCTGTCATGCGACTTCTTCAACATCGTTCTTGAAAGAATAGTGCAAAACTCACGCTCCAAGGCCAGAGACAGCATCTTTCAAATGTCCCTCCATATGACGTCACTGTAGACACATATAACTTTAAGGTAGTTACGGACTTCGTCTACCTTTTCTCCGCTATCAATTCTGGTAACGATACCAGCGCTGAGATCAAAAGAAGAACAACTCTTGCCAATCTTAGCCCAAAGAAGCAGCAAAGCCCTCTCTGATTTACTAAAGTGACCCTGTATAGGACCTTAATCGTCCCAGTCTTGCTCTATGGCGCAGAGGCATAGACTCTGTCAAAAGTGGATGAGGTTACTTGGCTGTTTCGAGGAACTTTTTTCTGGTGATTTTCGGTCCCGTCTGCATAGACGGTGAATGGAGGAGGAGAGTACAGCGACATCGACTTAGCCAGAAGAGTTAAGGTCCAACGACTCGGGTGGACGAGTTATGCAGAGCGGTTGGACACCAATGCTCCGGTTCGGAAAATTTTCGAATTTACACCAGAGGGACGGCGCAATAGAGGAAGACCGCGACTCAGGTGGCGCACGCAAGTGGAAGAGGTTTTTAACCAACTATCCGTGCAAAACAGGAGGCGGGTGGCTAAAGATCGAGCTGGGTGGAGACGCTTGTTGGTTGAGCCGCAGGTTTACCGCGGGCTGTTGGGCTGTAAAAAATACAATTTTTGTTGAAGTTATTGCTTAAATTTCACGGTATCCTTGTCATATGCGTGTTTTGGGCCAAGACCTTACTTCTCGCAACCATTCAAGACACCAATATCCACCGAAATTTTTTTTCGGCACCTCTTCTTGTTGGGAGCGATAAACGGCAGAGAGTATGATTGGTCATGAAGAAGATTCTTAAAGGGGGAATCGTTTTTTTAATTCACAATTGTGAGTCTGCAACAACACACTCTTGGAATAGTATAACTCAAAGGAGCAACGCATCAGAAAAAAAACGTCACCAAAAGTGGCTCGCATAAGTCCCCCTCAACCAACTTGGAGTTCACAACTTGGTGCAGTTACGACCGGCCTAACTTGAGAAGTTTATTTGTTGAGACACTGATCAACCCGAGCTGCAGCGCCACCTAACTTTGTTAACATTCCTTTGTGCACAGTCAAATTGCCAGCTAGTTTCACTTCTGATCTGGCCCGTTCCCAAGGTCTAAGCCACACATTTTTGCTATCGAATATTTGCAAAGTTCGTTTGACTCCCTATGTGCACGGCCTTGCGCTCCGTAATGCATGAGTTTCTAAATTCAAAGAAGGAATTCAGCAATTCCTCATTCGCTTGCCAAAAAAAAGTTGTACCACAAAATTTCTTCTCCCTCAACAAATTCCCTTTACAGCTGTGAAAACTTTGGCCGCACCCCCAAATTCTTGTTAACAATGCGGTTCACCTACCAATTCCAGTGCACAATGGCCATACCCTCTACATTGCTATGCGAAATTCCAATTCGACTGATTTATTGCATCAGAGAACTAGAAGCCAAAGGAATGTCCTGCAACTATTCCCCGAAAGCATCCTTTTAAATAAAACTTTAAATCAACGACCACCCCATCAACACTCAACACGAAAACATGATGCCAAGTGTAAGCAAGCGGTCGTCCTCGTTCGCTTCTAATTAGCCACCATCATCGCAACCACCACCAACACCACCAATTTGCCATCACCGCCTCTGTATTTAAAAAGTAAGTGGATATCCTGACCGAGTCAACGCAAATCCGTTGAGAATTTTCCGAGTGCAGGATGCAACAATGGGATTTTTTTTTTCTCCCAATCCCATCATTAAATCCTTGGATGGTATCGCATAAACAATCCATAGACACGAGCACGCTGATGACCTAGATGCAGGATATCGAGAGAAAGAAAGAATACATGAGAGCACCTTAGATGCCCGATATGTGCCTTGAATTGAAGTTGTCCGACTATAAAAGCGTGCATGATGCAGGATGCACTCCAGGCAACCGTGCCATTCAATAGACCACGGAATAAAGGACGAGCACAGGAAGAGAGCACAAAAAAGCGAGAAATAGTTTCAAAAGAATAAAGAAAAGACTTGTGAACATGATCATCATCATCATATGCAAGGATTTAGCTCTTGCAAGTCCTTTTTGTGCTCGTTTTTGGCGGTTGAATGGAAAATAATGAATTCGCAGGGAAGCCACCCGTGGCAACAGCCATTACACACCAGTCAAATAGGATCAAATGACCCGAGGATGCACCACGCCATTCAGAGAGAGCGAAAGAAGTAGCGTTTCAGTTTACTTGGTGGGATGCTCCTGTAATGTGAAAACTTAGGATATGCAGCACGCTATGACGCGCGTAATCTCCTTGCGCTACAGAGATAATGGAGATGACTTTCTGGTTGGCATCGTGCAAGGACCATCATTACATGCGCCCCACCCTGGCCCAAGAGTAACCCAAAACGTTGGATAAAGTCATTCAAAAAGTTTTCACTGCTTAAATGGTTTACATAGGTGGCGAGGAGGGCAAACAAACGAACCCAAGAAGAAAGGCAAAAGCGGTAACGTTCTGCATCCTGGGTGCTTGCCGATGCTCCAAGTCCAGTGTATTTCGCTTTTTCTCCATTGAAGCATGAAGCACTGGCACTGGTGCTTGTGCTGGTGCTGGTCACCCCTAGGCCAAAGAGAGAGGGCATCCTGTGTGTTGACTTTTTTTCTAACTGTTTGTTGTAGTGAAAAACCATTAAAAGGTTTTTCGGTTGATGGCTTTTGGTCCTGGCCACCACATACATACACGGAGGCACACGCCATTAAAAAACAAGAAGCCACCGCTGGAGGACATACATTGCAACGGATGGTTAGGGATGCGGCATACAGTGGAAATAAATCAAAAAGGATTTGCGGGTAATCAATTTGATATATTGAATGAATACAGAGTTCATTTCGTTTGCGTTGCGAGTCCTTGTGTGTGGGCTTTAGTTTTTCTTTTTTTTTTTCTGTTCGGCCCACAAATTTTTGGCAGCGCCGACATGATGATGAAGTGGAGTTTGAATTTAGATATGCAGCTGGACCCTGGAGGGATATTTGGTTCGTTTATTGGAGTTTTGTTAGGATAATTGATTGCGCAAATCTGTGGAATGAAAAGGAAAGGAGGCGGTCCAACGCTGAGATGTCACCCTGATCTCTGATGGATTATGGTTCCATTTTGTTTTGAATATAGCATAGCAATGGTTTGAGGATTAGCTAAACGAGGAGGGGGTGTTTTTTTGTTTACTTCAGCCCATCGAGTTGTGGGAGTGTTTGGACCAAACTGTGGAGGTGGTGTGGCCTGGCCACATGCCAGAATTTTTCTTGGGCGAATTAGCAAACTGGTGCGAGTAATCAGGGCGATCCTTAGTTATATCTTTGTATTATTCCAGGACCCTTTTACAGGTAGTTTTTCTGATTCGCCAGAGTCTAATCCGAATCAGACACGAAAGCATGGTAGTATGGTGCTGAGAATGATTAAGCAACGCCCGCATAAATCTACCCTGGACTGGAATACCAGCTCTTGTTTTTATTATTGCTTCAGAAAGGCCCCTCCTCAAAGCCAAGGCTTTATTATTAATGCGAGTTTGAAGGCCTGGTTTCACATTCCATCCACTCCCAGTGCCTTTTAGTTTCAGGCAGCCATCTGGAATCTAATTACTATGTAGGGAGTACTGTACTGACTACTGTAAGTTAGTGTTATGTTTTATTATTTTCATTTGTGCTTGGTAGGTAAGTAGGTAGAGGTGACGGTTCTACTGAACCCAATTAGCACTAGGATGTGACACATTTTGTTACCATGACTCATGTGACCTGGTTGATGATGTGTGCCTGCGGAGTATAAAATGCAGATTAGATCTCGTATTCCTTTACCCGAGATGTCGCTGAGGTCGTCGAAGAAGGCTTGGTTTAGTGCAGTCGCAGTCTGGCTCTTCCAAGTGCCGGACATTTATAGAGGAAACGGGAGAGAATTTTCTTCTCATTTTCATTTTCGCAGCTAAGGAAGTGGAGGTTATCCTAGGTCGGCCATATCTTGCTTGCTATGGCGCAGGTGGTTAATGCCCCCCATTGCTCCATTGGAGGTTGCCCTTCTGCAGGAAATGTGAGTAGATTTGTCCTTTAACTGCTCCTAGCGGGATGTGGACCCTAGCCGCGAGTGAGCCATGTAGAGCTGATCCCTTCCTAGCCAGCTCATCTGCATGCTCATTTCCTGTTATGTCCCTGTGCCCTGCAAGACAGAGTAGTGTGACACTGAACCATTCGCCCAAGGAGGCAAGCTCGTTCCGTTGTGCTTGGTAGGTTATGTTTAGTTTTCGTGATATGGCAAAGTTTGCTAATCTGCTCCACCTGTGATTGCCTTCTGATTGCAATTATGCGTAAATGCTTTGCTTGGGCAGGGCCTTTCTTTCTCAATTCACTAGTTATTGCATTGCTTTCAAGGCTAAGGTGGAGCTGACATCTCCAGTGTATGTACACTGTTTCACTAACTTATAGACTATGGATGCTGATTTAAGAGCTGGGATGGTGGCTTAGCTTTGCATGAAGATTATTATAGGATCAGCTCCATCGAAATGTTTAAGACTGAGTTAGATGACACATGTCTTTGACCTATAAACTGCCATCGTATATGGACACTTGCATATCCAGATTATCTGTGTTGATTCTCCGTCTGTAAATAAAGTAAACAGTCTTCTACGTACACACTTTGTAGACCTGTGGCTTTCAAGTGATAGAAAATGCTAAATGAGTTCAAATTTTAGTTCTAAGAGCATTTTAAGTAGAAATAATGCAAGTATGTTTGTTGAGGTTATTTGTAAGACAAACACCATCACTACTCTAAACCACGAAGGGAATTGGTAAAATCTTTCAATAGGACTTGAACTGGCTTTTGGCTTAAGACTATTAACAGAATTTGTCACAAAAAGCTACATGGTTAGGTTAGGTTGAAGTGACTAGCAGCAGAAGCAACCGCACATGTTGTGATAACACATGGATCTTGAAAAACTTGTTAAACCACTTGGATCTTCTAATGAAACATAAGAGACTTCTAACATCTGTTTTAGTCAGCTCGCCCAGATCGTTGGAGAAGAAGGTACCTAAGTAAGTTATTCTTCTATGGTAGAGAATAGGACAAAGTTGCAAAGAAGGTGGAGAATAGTTTCCTTCTCTTCTTCTTCCATGCAGAGAAGACACCAAGCCTGGTTGCATGCTTGCCTGTTAGTCAGTGTCCAGTGCTGTTACTTATAGAAGCGCCATCCGTCTCCCAAAGGAAATCAAATCCTTAGGCTGCACACACAATAAAGCGATAAAGCGATGCGATGCGAGAAGCGAGAAGCGTGCGCTAAAACTCTTCACTTGTATTCTTATGTACGTGCGCACAGTGAGGCGATAAGAATTCATGTGAACATTTTTATCGTATGCTTCTCGCTTCTCGCATCGCGTCGCTTTCTCGCATGACTATGCGCGTAGCCTTAGAGCATTTTAGATCCAATTTAGGCAAAATTTCTTTTCTCGCTAGACACGTGGTACCACCTAAGAGTTGTCCTTTCGAAAGCATCTTCCTAAATTTTAAGTTTACATGTAGCGATGGGTATACCATACCCATCGCTACCATATTCTGGTAAAATGAACCTTGTTGTTCCATATCGGACGAGTTCATCGGCCTTACAATTACCTGGAATGTCCCTATGTTCCGGAACTGCTCAGCCATCTCTACGAGAGACGTACGGCAATCTAGGCCTACTAGTTAATTTGTAAAGAATGATTCCAATGACTTGATTGCTTCGGAAAATTTCCTTGATCCCCATTATTTTCACTTGTAACACACTACAATGATTTGGAAGTCGAAAAGAGAGGCTTAGATTGAACCTGTCAGAGTAGTTATTACAGACTTTTTTCTGAGTTTTCTGATTATCTCTGCACCAAGCCTACAATCCAAGGGCCATACCAACAAATTTACTGAACGACTGTGCGAGTTGCACGTAGGCTCGATCAACTCCCGCAAAGGGTTATTAGAAGCTGGGTTTCGGCCTATCTCGAGCTTTCGCACAAGTTCCTTTTTTTTAAGTTGAAATCATTTGCTACATATATGTACGTCTAGGCACTCAATATCGAGCAGCTACTCCTGCGAGCGAAAAGGTCCATACTTCGATGGTTTGGGCACGTTCAACGCATGTCGGCCGCCCATGGGTAGGCCTAGGATAAGATGGCTAGACTACTGGGGTCACTGAAAATGTATGTATGTATGAACGTGGATTGAATAGCGGCCATTCTCCATATTCATGATACACAGCTTGCTAAAAGCTTGTCACTGCGACAGTTTCCACAGTTTGTTGTCGTCCGTCATCGCCTTATTACCTAAAGAAGTGTTCTTTTTAAGTTCTACCTGCTACGGTTATTCCAAGTGAAAGCCATCTTAAGAGGTGGAGCACAATTCATCCACTCTCTTTCACAATTAGCAGATTTAACGGACTCCAACTCACTTATTACATCTGCCCTCGCATTTATAAACTACAACTATAAGGACTCAACCCCAATGCTGGCTTCGTAACTAACTTCTAAATAAAGATTTTAAAGCGCAGGGAACTTTAAAAAAAAAATAATTTTCCTTGTAATTAGCGCGTGGAAGTGGAAGTGGTGACTCCTTTCTGACACGAAACAACTGTTGTGCGTTTGTTTGTTTTTATTAGTTCGCAAGCCTCCATGTTTTTCTCGGTGTAAATGCCGCATAACGGTGTTTGGCACACAAGTGCCACAGCTGAAGTGTACACATTCCCAGCTGATTGTATACAACAACTGGAAGGGCTGACTTTCGCAAGCGTAAACATAAATTTATAAAGTTTGACGCAACTTTTTTGTTTTATGCGCTTCTGTCGTTGGGTAAACAGCTTCAGTTAGAGTCCTTTTTTTTTTTTTCCTTTTTCCATTTGCTCTGCTTCCTTTTATCATTTTCGCCTGCATCGCTAATTGAGTGGCCCTTCAGGGATATCTATACATTGGCAGCCAGCATCCGTACTTTATTGTGGTGAAATACGGCGGTTTGCCAAAGTTAAACAAGGACTTTCACCCAACCACACACACACTTGGTTGGCACTTCTGGTTGGCATATGGAGTAGTTGGGTTCGTTTTTCCTATCAGCACGCTCTGCTTCTGTTTTCTAACTGTTTTAATACGCTTAAAATGTCAATTAGAGCCGGGCGCACACTGTAGGAGGGAGTAATGCGTTCCGTTGTTGCTCCGCTTGCAGCCTTCCAACTCTGACTCCTCTGATGATGACGGGCCGAAGTATGAGGAATGCAAACGGATGTGAGAGTTGAATTTTTTATCATCAAGGGAGCTACATAAATACTTTCAGCTCGGCGGAAGAAGGATGCGCGCAAGTGAAATTGTAGGGCAGAGAGTGTGCACACCCAGTGACATACAATTAATGTGCAGGATTAATTGGCAGGATAGGATGGCACTGGAGCTGTTTACTTGTGAAGCATCATCATGCTGCGTTGGATGCTTGTGGTGGTGTTGCTTTGGCTGCGAGGGAGACAGTAGGAGATACAAATATGATGAAGTGCATCAGAGGCAGTGGAGTTTAATTATTTCTTCAACTTAATTATGAAAATGGAATGTCATAAATGTTAAATATGTATGAGGAGTTCCACGCGGATGGGTGTGATGGTTTTTAGCTAGAAATACGTTAAATGCAGCATCTGGGGAGAATACCATGTGGGATGCTTGATTGGAGTTTAAATAAAAAAATGGGAACGACGGGATTTTGGTTTTGAGAAAACGGCAATCCTGCATGGTAATGAGTGCACTAATCCTCAGCAAACATTGGTAAAGGAAAATTCCATTTCACTCATTAGCGGAACGGAAGATGGTTAAGCTTTTCTACGGAAGTTATTGTCGTCGGCAGGTCAATTAGTCCTTCTATTCGAAACTTGTCTTGTGATCATTACTTTTCCCTTTCCTGGCCGACAAGAAATGCCAAAACGCATGACCTGATTTGGATCTTTAACCAGTTATTCAGATGAAGGAAGCTCAGGTGAGTGGAATAGCGGGCGACTTGAGGCCAATGCTCCTCTTCATTTTCTCTTCAGGGAGCACTGCGTGGATGTAACAATGTGTTTCCAACAGTTAATGCTCTGACAGCTAAGTAACTACCATATCTGCTGTTGATACTGTTTTGACTCAAAGATTGCCTGTCTAAATACACTGAAGCAGCTAGTTGCCCATAACAAACTCAAAACTCCCTGGGTTTCCGGATAGTTAGAATCAACTTTCTTAAGCCCGTTTTTCTTCTTTGGTCTATCAAGCAGCCACATGAAACTAGAGCTTGATTCTTAGGGAACACCAATCCATGTTCTCAACCTTCAACCCCTCAAACAGTGAGAGGCGACAAGCTGTACATCCTCACTGGCCACTACTTCTTAAAGTACCACCTGAATAAGCTGCACATGGGTCCTTCACATTCACACATGTGTTCAATGCACTTTTATGTAAGTGGAGTCCCATTGAAACAGGTGGAGAAGGTTAAGTATCTCAGGGTCTCATTCACGACTGAGTTATCCTGTAGGATTGGTCAGGGTGGAGCAATTTTGACACACCTTGATCAATCTGTTATCAGGAGGGCCGAACTGGGCATCGGAACTAAGCTTACTTATTTACTTAGGTGGCGCTACAGTTCGGGGAGAACCTGGGCCTCAACCAACAAGCCTCTTCAGTTAGCCCTGTCCTTAGCTAACTGCCTCCAGTTGCGCACGCCAAGTTGGTTGAGGTTCCCTTCTACTTGTGCGCGCCACCTTAGGCGAGGTCTTCCTCTACTGCGTTGTCCCTTCGGGTTAGATTCGAAGACTCTGCGTGCCGGAGCTTAGTGTCCATTCTCTCTACATGCCCCAGCCATCTTAGCCGATGGATACGTATCTTCTTGGCAATGTCGCTGTACAGCTCGTATAGTTCGTGGTTAAATCTTCTCCTCCAAAGCCCGTCAATGCATACGGGACCGAATATCTTCCGAAGAATTTTTCGCTCAAAGCAACCAAGGATATCATCATCCGCCTTCGACAGTGTCCATGTTTCAGCGCCATAAAGCAGGACTGGGATGATTAAGGTCTCAGAATCTCCTTAGTTCTACGGGATAGGGCCTTACTACTTAAGCTAAGGAGCTAAGCTATCGGTATTTAATTCTATGTTTGTTCCGACCCTCACCTACAGTCATGAGGACCGAAAGAATACAAGCTACCGAAATGAGATTTCTTCGTTGTATTGCTCTGGGGTAACTCGTCGTGATAGAGTGAGGAACACCAGAATACGTGATGCGTTCAATGTCGTGCAGCTATTTCTTCTAACGGAGAGGTTAACGCATGTCCCCAACTCGGCTTCCAAGACGTTCAATGGAATCCGTACCACCAAGTAAACGAACCCTGGGAAGGACTAGAATGAGATGGCTGGACCAAGTCCGAAATATAATCTATACCAGTGTGGGGATAGTCCCTGATGATCTATAATCGATGGCGGAAGATCGAGAAATGTAGAGAGTCCATTTGAGCTCCCTAAACCTACCACGCTCATAGTGGGTAAAAAGGCCTCTGGAAAATGATGATAATGATGATAAGCAGAATTATTACAGTCTTCAAGGCATACGAAGTCCAGGACCAAAAATATTTAAGAAAGCTAGCCAGCCACATACCTTAGAATGACGATTCGTCGCTGTCGTAAATCAGTTGTGATCAACAATTTTTGACTTGAAGCTGATACAATCTAAGATCGCTAGAAGCCAGTGAGTGGATTCCACAAAACCACCGAGCGAAGTAGATGACTGCTTCTCTGACTGCCAGACAGCGATCAAAAATCTTAGTTAATCTCATTTTGACTCAAAGCTTGTCTGGAGATATCTTGCCGCTTACCGCTCATTGCGTGGCAGGGTCCTTAACCGAAAACCATTGAAAGTTAAAGCCAATATTTACAAATGCTGCGCATCCAATTGAAGGACTGTAAACTCCTTAAACGATAATTAATGTCCAATGGTCGATAGTTATCCAAAGCGATCGTTACAGGATTTAAAATTAAGCCGCTTAAATACACAAAATTTTACTCATGAAAATTCCCTCATATCCTTTTCATTCATAATCTCATTAAATAGAGAGCGGACATTCCATCGAAAAGGATTATGAACAAATATCCTTTCCATTTTTTTTTTATCCTTTCCATCATTGAACGAGGCCTCGCACCGGCAGAATTGAGTTCCTTTTTTCAATATGGATTTCGCGCAGAAAAAAAAACCGAAAAACAACTCATACGTTCGTCCTGTCTGCACTCAATCACACACTCAAACACACACACAGAGACTCACTGATAATGTATGAAACTCCCTTTTATCATTTAACATTCATCATATCACGACAGATCATCGGTCTACCGACTGCCAGTCCCCATTGGAATCCCTTCATATGCCTCGCCAGCTCAACAGTAGATCTGTATGTCTGCCTGACCATATGGACGACCATATTGATTTTCCTCCCAAAACAAGGACGAACACAGAGAAAAAAAAAAAAGGAAAAGCGCTAGCTTACAACACATTTATGTATTCATGATGTAGGTGGAGGTTGATTTTATTTGCCTTTGATTATCCATTTTATTGGAAACGATATGGGAAAGGACATTTTGTACGAGTGTTCGACGTTGCTTCGACGTGGGGGTGGTAGAAGGTCGTTCACATTTGACAGAAGCGAGTGTCGCCTGGAGAGGGAGATTTTTTTCGTGGGAGGGAGTACAAAACTGTTGGTCGCTTGCCAAAAAATGAGAATTCTTTATGACATCTGCAATATGTATTGGTCCTTGTGTGACATCGGGTCCTTTTTTTTGGGAATATTGCATTATCTGCATTTTAAATGGTTTGCCGTCTGCATGCGGGAGTGAGTGGCAAGAGAGCTTTATCGGCGTATGGAAATCATTGCGAATTATTGATGCGATCGAAGTCTTTGAGAAATTAATACGTTGGGTCTATGATACATACGTGAGTGCTGGCCTCCTGGGTCCTCTGATGTTTGCAGTGAAATCGATGAAAATGAAATCAAAGTGGTGGGGGTATTTAGAGTATTAAAGGCTTTGAAACGAATTCCAAAGTAAGTTGATCTTCGAATATTATTCTGAGTTCATAGCTAGGAAGGACAACTTTGAAGGGATCGATATTCACTTTGATGTGGACGTGTGTACATAAGCATCTACCTGTGCGGCGATATATGTATTTGGTTGGGTGAGCTCTCGTTCACAAAGGTAGTCCAATCCTGTAGTCGAAATTTGGTCTTTATAACGTTTGCTAGAATAAGGTTGTTGATGTCCACTGTAGTTATTTGGAAAGATGGAATTCGAAGACTGTCTTAAATGAAGTACAGCCATCGATATAGATAAATTTCTTGATGAAGAAGCGTCTCTTCAGTCGTTAGGGAAATAATAGAGTTGAATTCTTCTTGGCCAAGCAAAATTAAGCTTTTCCATATCAGCTGATGTCAGAGAGCACGGCGACTTGTGGATCCCAACGGAAAGGGGGAGGGAAAAGGTGGTCATGGTGTAGTGGTTACAATCATCGATTATGACAACGATTATGACATCAGGAGAATTAAAAAAATTCCTGAGAATTATAGCAATGACAAACACCACAAATGTCCCCAGATAGTCTAGACACCACCTAATACTATCTAAACTTCAAATCACTGCACCTAACTCGGGGTATGTGAATAACATTTAAAGGATATTCATATCCTCTTGATCCTTTGATAGTGCGAACACGGGTTCTGGTATCTACTCCCAAGAGGTAGACCTCAAAGTATCCATAAGACTCCAGGATACTTCCAATCCCCATGACCATAGGTGAGGGTCGGAACAAACACCGAATTAAATACCGACAACTTAGCTTCGATGCCAAGTTCGGCCCTCCTGATAACAGATTGACCAAGCTGTCTCAAAATTGTTCGAGCCTGACCAATCCTACAGGATAACTCAGTATTGCTCCTACTATCACTCATGAATAGGACCCCGAGATACTTAAATTTTTCCACCTGTTTCAATGTGATGCCACTAGCATGCAGATTGCATTGAATAGGTGTTTGTTCACGTTTACCCTCATCCCAGCTTCAACATAGACGGCGACGAACCTATCTAGTGCGCACTGAAATTCGGTCAAGATAGACGCAAGGCTGACCAAATTGTCAGCGAAAAGCAGATGACTTTTCCTTAAGTCTCCCAATTCGCACCGTTCTTCACCAGGGCTGCGCTGTAACATCCAATCCATATACACTATGAAGAGGAGAGGTGACAGAACGCACTCCTGGCGAAGTCCAATGCCCACAGTGAAAGGTTTCGACTTAACGCCGTTCACCCGAACACAGCTCTTCCAATTAGTGTATAGGGATTGAATGGCCCTCGATTTTCAGTCAGCTGCTTCCAGTTTCACACGTCAAGTTGGTTAAGGTCCCCTTTCACTTGCGTGCGTCACCTAAGTCGCGGCCTTCCTCTACTCGGCCGTCTCTCGGGTGTGGATTCGAAGATTTTCCGGGCCGGAGCATTGGTGTCCATCCGTTCTACATGACCCAGCCACCCCAGTTGTTGAACTTTCACTCTTCTGGCTAAGTCGATGTCGCTGTATAGCCCGTCGTCGTTCGTCGTTGTATCTCCTCGAAAGAGCCAAGGGCAATCTAATCCGCTCTTGACAGAGTCCATGTACCGACTATCAATGTACATAATTCCAAATCGAAACCGAAGCACTTTTTTCTGAAGAAGTTTGAAAACTCTTCCTACGTAGCGTGAAATGGAATCTGTTCAAACACTGACGAGTTTTCCAATGATTAACTCTTTTCAAGAAATCAGTTAATTTTCTAAGAAACTACGGATGAGACGCAATATGACATAATATCACTTGTGTTTGACTTCATCTCCAGGTCTCTTCTCCTTTCCTTTGAAGGATTTGCTTGTCAGCAGACTTGTCTAATTAAAGTTCTTGCTATCGACTTTATTTACATACGAGTACGCTCCGCTCTGCTTCAATGTACACAGACTTTCCACCAACTAATTCCCCGAATCTCATGCTTAGACATCCCAAGGGATTCACATTTCGTAATCATAAACCAAACATGACATTAAGAGATTCAATGCTTGTGGCATGGAATCCAGAGTAAGCACTTCACTTGCATGACAGCAACGATTTCCTGGGATGCATTTCGGGCTAGAAGGATAATGAGAGCTGTTTGGAATTAATTAAACACAAGCAAGACAGGGTGTACCAAATACATCAATTTAGTGGCAGCGTAGGCATCGACGAGGAGTAAACAAATGCGGAGTTATTCGACATAATTTTGATCGATTTGTGTACTCGTATGTTCCGTGCGCTGGTGAATGACGGTAAGCAGGCCTATACAGACGCATGTCGAAAATGGGTGGAATACATAATTGAATTATTTTGTTATTAAAAGGAAGTGCTTTCGAATTGAGCGATTATGTGTTGGCCTACTCCAGTAGTGGATTGCGTTATGCTTGTCTAAAGGTTATGGAAGACAAGGTCCGTGAATCCTCATTAGCTTATTAGATTATAATTTTTGTGGGGACAAAGCAAGAAACCGAGGCTAGATAATTAAATTTCGTTATTTCGACTGAGGTGGCCGGATCATGTAGAGCGGATGGACACCAATGCTCCGGCCTTGAAAATCTTCGAATACAGAATCGAGGGATGGCGCGGTAGAGGAAGACCACGCACGCAAGTGGAAGGAGACCTTAACCAACTTGCCGTGGGAAACTGGAGGTATCTGGCTAAAGATCGGGCTGTGTGGAGATGCTTGTTGGTTGAGGCTAAGGTCCACCCCGGACTGTAGCGTCACCCTTAGTAAGTAAGTAAGACCTGAACTGCGGATGGTAGTGCGACAAAATTAGAAATCTTGATTCCATCTAAACAATACCTCCGCTGCGGATTCAATGAAGAGGAACTCAATGAAAACGCTCATTGCCTTATATTTCTGTGTTTCTGCGGTGGTTTGATCCTGCAGTTGAACAAACGTCTTCTGTTTAAGAGTTTCCTACATCTAAAAAATTTGGGCTCGTTCTTCAAGGGGAATCTGGCATTTTCCGACCTTCTTTCCAAAGGTCGACAATTCCTCTTGTCGCCCAGACCAGGAGGGAATTTGATATTTTAGAGACCTTTACCCGTGAAAGGCAATGACAATGTCCTCAGATCCCAATACTCAATCGTAGTCCTTATTGGATAGTCAAAGGTCATCAGTAAAGTATTCTCGCATAATCACGGCATTGTTTCACGCTTCGAATCTTGGTGGTCTTTTTTAAAGGTTGCGAGTTATTCGCCCACAGCGAAATCGAAAAATTACCCTGTTTTCTCGCACACAGAGGGTCCTTTTCGCATGCAATTCCTGAATAAATTCCCAGATGCCACCACTATAAAGTGGGAGTAGGAATGCTCAGTTGAGGCAGTACAGGCTGTGGTATGAACTTCCTGTTACATCGTCAGTTGCTCGACCTTTCTCTTCCCAGTTCAACAAACCATCTGGTCCTTAATACACTTAGTCACATGGCTTGTTTTTTTGGACGACTGGTTTCGGAAAAACATTTCCAGGATCATTAACCTCCCGCCATTAGAGTAAATTATCCAATTTTCCATTCAATGTCAATTAAGCTCCAATAGTCCTTGAAAACAAAAAAGAAATAATTTCTTAAATTAATTAAACTTTCCGCCTACCCGCCGCCGCTAAACTCCACAGCAGTTCTTTACTCTGAAATTCAATTTCGTCCTTAAATATCTTCTTTTTTTTTTCTACTCTTGTCCGGCGATTTTCGCTGACCCATTTCCCATAACGACTAGGGAAAACAAATTTGCAAAAACGAAAGAAAAATATCAATTTTATTAAGTGTGGGAGGTAGGCGTATCCTCCTCTATATCACCAAGCTGTTATCCTTCCTTCAATTTAAAAATAAAAAAAAAATCATATTTGAGAAAATTAAGATATCCCATCAATGGTTATCCTCTTGATGGCATCTTCTGGTCAATTTAATTCGTTCTTTCTGGTCCCTTGCCTCAGGCAAGCCAGACAAATCCTCGCTAAGGACAAAGAAATGAGAGAAACAAATCAATAATGTCCTTTTGACATACCCAAATCATCTTTCTTTTTTTTTTTCGTTCTACTTCACTTTTTTTCGATTGACTTTGAGGGATATACCAATAAAGGATGGACTCCCTCATTATTTTTAGAAGAAGGAACAACAACAAAAAAAGCAAGAAAAGGTCACCGTTGGGGGATTATTCTTATTTTTTTGTTTTTTGTCCCCCTTATGACAGTCAAATCCCATGTATAACCTCTTCCGAGCAATTAATCATATACCGTCTGTAATGAAATATGTGAAGGAAGGAAAAAAAAAAGGACATCCCTCATGCTTCCCTCATACCTGTATGGTATGGTAAAATGTCACAATTTCCCCTTCCTATCGTTGTTCGATTGTCGAGAATATTTACATGCGAATATACTACATATACCCCGCAACGATCAAAAAGCGAAATAAGGACGAAGGATGGAGTTTTATGTAAATACCTCCGTCGTCGTTACCGATTTGATAGGCGGTCTATAAAAATAAATAATAATAATTAATGACAGCGCATGGTAAATAGAGAGAATAAAACAAACAACGGTCGTCATGTCCTTGGCTTACATAATCAAAAGTGGAACGACGTAACCAGAATAAATTGGTACCTGGTGGCGGCATATGTAAGAGTCCTTGTTTGCCGTAATCATAAGATGACGAATGGCAGTGTGTAGTTATTGCGATTGAGTTGGCTTTTTGCGTTTTCATGAAAGCAATGCAATGCTCCGCAGGATATGACAACATTGAATTGAAAGAAGGACCCCGCTAGCGGTATGAAAGAAATGGTTTTCTTTATTCTGTAACACGCAATACGCATGCATAATGTTTATTTAAGGCGGGCGTTCCCTACTGTAGATAATGGACTTGAGATGCATGAAAGCTCTGATGTGAGTCCTGTAGTAACATCAGTACCAATCACAGTTTCTAGGTTTCTGGGGCGTATACGTACCATTTCTTTTTTTTGAATTCAAATGATTTCACCAAAAACACACATACTAAAGGTTATAACCGTTTGTTATGTACATATTTGCCTAAACGCTATCTTTACATAGTTTGTTTTAACGTCAAGCCATCGTGAGGTGGTTGAGAGCTAATGATGCAAAGGCAACGTTGTTGCGGTTCATAAACAGTAATCTCTGTCTTGAATCCTTACGAAAGGTGGAGGTATCTCCATTTCGAAGTGGAGAAACCAACCGTGAAACCAGACTCCTCGAAGCTTGAGTCTTTGACAGGCAGCTTGTCAAACGTAATTTACCTGCAAGGAATTAATTAACCGCAGGTCTGGGCTAACTGCAAAGCAGAAGGGCTATTTAGATGGCACATTGGCAGGATTGAAACTAGAATATGAGTTGACTGGTGAGTTACATACACATGTACTCCGATGTTACAGCTTTAGATTCGAGTCCAATGAGTGATTTGATTGGAGACCTACTTTGATGATAAAACAGTAAAAGTCTACTGTGCCGATGATGCAACAGTAGGATCCGGTCTAAAAATAGAATTGACTCGAGGGCTTAGTTGACTGAAGATCTGATGACACAGATTGGAATTAAGACCAAGGAATCCGGAAGCCTCACAGCCACATCGGACTACTTGGTCCCCTATAATGATTTTAACACTGATTTTCCTATTTTATTCCCAACTCGAAAGGACTGGAAGTCAAATAAAAGACCACGAAATCACGATTTACACGACGAAATCGGAACAGGAACCGGATTCTACTCGGAAACTCTACAGAAACAGGAATCTTTTAGATTGCTAGAAACCAGTAGCATCTTATCAGCCGAGATCCTAGGAATGAAAACCAGCGGGCTGCATAAGAGATTGTCAGCTTCGTTGAAAGTCAAGCGGCTTTAGCGATAAAATCCAATACAGTCAAATCAAAGATAGTCAGGAAATGTCGGGATACGCTGATCACTATAAAGCACCATAGAGTCAAACTCTGCTAGGTTCCTGGACATAAGGACAAAGAAGGGGACGAAAAAGCTGATGAATTGACAAGATCGGGGTCGACTATGAACATTAGCGAAGCCGACACATCTGTAATGCTACCGATAGGAGGATTGCATGGGATAATAGACAGCATAATAGAGAAAGAAGCTAATTCCTTCTGGTTAGCCAGAGAGGATTGCACCATCTCTCGGACGCTATGACCGAAATTAAACAAAACTGCATAGAATGCTGGCACTGGACAGATCCTCTATCCGCATGCTGACTAGAGTTATCACAGAACATTGCACCATCGGAGTCATGCTCCGCAAGTGGAGAATCGAGTCCAACGATTTATGCAGAAGTTGTGGAGATAAAGAAGAGGTAGAATCAATCCAACATCTGCTGTGCCACTGCCCTGCCCTGCCCCAACGACGTCTACGCGTATTAAGGCAAACATAGCAGAGGTAACAGACTTACAGTTAACGGACCTACTCAGATTCTTAAAGATAGGTTCGGTTTGTTGGCTGATGAGGGCTGCTTCATCACACCTAGGTCCATGTAGACTCATTGTGATATTCAGATTCTTAAAGAGCGCTAACTGGTTTACAAAACAGCCAGTCCTTAGGTTGTCCCGGGAACCATATTACTATTCCCACAACATGAATAGGGTGCTCACAATGGACCTTCAGGTCTCCGAGTGAAAGTGATGAGCCTTATCCATCACACACCCTTCGAAACCTAACCTAACCTAAAACCAAGGAATGAGTTGTCTAATAAGTTGGAATCCTAAGATACTACTAAAAGATGGCGCGACAGCTCGGAATTGGCCAAAGCCTAGCTTCTCGCATCCACTCATGTTGTGCATGTTACATTTTTCGCACGAATGGAAGGGATCTTCAACTTATTGCTCACTCCGAACGACGAATTGAGAAGCTTTTTCATGACAAATTTAACAAGATGCTACTCCTTACATGAAAACCGTGAGGATTTATGCCTTAAGAGGATTGAAATTTCAAATATTAGATCAGCTGATACATGTTACCCGAGAGCGAGAATCGACGAGTTTAGCCTGGGAATAAACTTTTCCGAATCATTGCTCTAAACTAACTTGGAATTGCTTTTCAATTCTAACTGCTTTAGCACAGCGATCCACGAATCCACGATCCATTGTGATTGTGACATATTCATCGTCTCCCACTTCTAGAATATTGAGCAACGAGAAAAAGTTTCCTTAATCATTCTGCAATCGAATCGGCTCCGTATATTCTCTGTGCGTTGATTGTTCAAACTCCCAGTCCTCCATTGTCTACCGTTGCTGCTTTTACTCCGCTTCGACTGTCTAAAGTCTAGACATCTCGGCCTATCGCTATACATCTTGCTCATCTTTGTACAGCTTTATTGATTACAAACTTTCATTAATTTTCTTTCTTTCACGAAACACATCCTTAGAATATCCCATGGCATTCTTTTCATCTCATCTTTTGTATCAACTTTTATAAAACAGTTTCATGTCTTCGGCTTCACTTGCCTCATCATTTTTCCCCAGACCTCATAAAGCAAAAAAAAACCGTTCACTTCAAAGAATTCCTTGAAACAACAAAACTCACACAACGGGATAAGCAGAAACAAAACAAAAAGTTACCTTGTTGCGGCAACCTGTCAAAAGAAGCAAATTATTATTCTTTTATTCTCCTGCTCTCACCTTTTTTTTTTTGGGAGGCATATCGTCAAAAATCATGACTCCGTGAGATTTCAACCCCTTTTCCATTCATCATCATCCACCGGGTATTGCAGCGCCGGCTGCCGTGTACCGGTATGAGTACAAGAGAAAAAATACGTATACGCCGTCGTCATCCCTCCTTGAATTTCGTTTTCAAATTTCAATTTTCCCAAAAAAAAAGGCTCCTATTACCATTTGCTTCTTATGCCACCTCCTTTTGCTCGTTTCGTACATGTGTATGTCTGTCGTCCTTGGCCAAAGCCAAACTCGAAAGTTTGTGCAAACAAATTTCACACTCCTTCCTTGTACATACATATGTATATATCCACCATCCCGCCCTCCGGGTCCGTACTCGAAGGCTTATGATAATAAGAATAATAATACTCAAGTTTAAATGGGTTACGTAAATATTTTCTCGTCCTCAAACTGGCGAAAAAAAGAAGCAGGAAGGGAGCAGGAAGGATCGCTGATGATGATGAAATCAGATACACACACAGAAGAAACACAGGGAGAGGCAAGGACAACAGCCACGCCACGACTATGACTACGGCAACGACAAAGTCGACGCGACGGCAAATGATGAATCCAAAGTAAACCAGATGTAAACAAGCCACTCTCAACGAAAAGGATTTGTATCGTGTATCTGTTATCCTGGTTATGTTATTTGGGTTTACCTTTCCTTACTTTTTTTTCCCCTGTTTTTTTTTTTTTGGATGTGGGAGCGTGCTTATTGTTGCAAAAAGAATTTCAATCTTGGCATCAAAAGTTTGACTGTAAACAGTGTTGTCTGCAAAATGGGGTCAAGTGACCGGCCAACACCATGGGTCCCTAAGAGATTAGCGCCTTTCAGCTTGGACAAGGATCAGTTGACGTTACCGAACACACCGTGCTTCTTCGAAGGTAGCGGAACATTGTAACAGTCAATACTATAGCCGCGTTGCTGCACAATCTAGTTCCATTTTTTAATCTCCTATCATGATGGTTCTGCTTACCCCCGACCTGCCAAAGCTGTTCTTCTTGTAGACTTTAGAACTCGAGCCCTTAATAACAAGTCGGACAGGGAATTATGAAAGGGAATTCATATAGGATCGCGCACCCTCCTTAAAGCAAAATGGAACCGTAGCCGTAGTGTAGCGAAGACCCTTTTATTTAGGCTCGATGTAGCTGTTGCATTACAGATCAAGGTGTCAATCTTGTGGATGTTGTTCGATATTTTTATAAGCCGATTGTCTGCAGAATTTGCGTTCAAGAATATCATTCCTCCTCAAAATGCTCTTACCAAATTGTCGGAGCATTCAATTACTGGAACTTGTCACCTGATTGGCTTGAATATGCATACACAGCAAGAGCTATGTTCTTAAGTAGTCCACTGGATATAAACGGAGATGGTGAGGTCGATTCTTATGTGAAGAGTTCTGGTCTGGTGGACACCACTGTTTCTGTGCTTTTAAGCCTGCTTAAAAAGATACAAACTAGATCGTGCATCTGCATAACGGGTACCTTGAGAACAACCCTCACTACTGCACTGGAGGCAATGCTTCATCAGCTTCCTATTGATATCTTTATCAATCTAATGACAATAAAAGCAGCATTAAGGTTCAAAGAATCCTCCCAGATGATCAGCACAGCAACAGGTCATTCTAGGATATTCAAGGGTAACCATACTATTCCTAGTAAAATGGACTACGTTGTCCCCCATATTGATTTCAACGTCATGTACAAAACTCGGACTCCTAGCAGAATCTCTTGGGAGTCTGGTACAGTTTTGAATGAATCCGCGCTAGAAATATTCACATTCGGATCTAAAACAACGGGTGGTATAGGCGCAGGAGTCTTCTCCAACGCACCTGGCTTACCCATTACCACGCGACTGCCAGATCAGTGTAGTGCGAGTGTGTTTCAAGCGGAAATACCGGAGTCTGCGAACTGCGACATGGCTTTTAATTAACGCAATGGATTGTATCGCTACTGTACTATACATAGATAGTCAGCCGGCTATTAAAGCCTTGGAATCGCAGACAATACCATCAAAGTTGGTGAAGTAATACCGCAGATTTCTTAACAAGATTACGAACAGTTTCCAGATTTCACGACACAGGGACGGTCCAGACAACTGCAAAGCGAACAAGCTGGCAAAAGAAAGCGCAGGACGGCATCTTCCCGAAAACCTGAAGGATCCACCTGCGCCTATTGCATCGGTCAAATTTCTCCTGTTGACACGGATGGCAAGAAACTGGTTAACCACAGGTGGAACATCAGCACTTCTTTCATGTCAAAACAAATCTGGCCTAACCTTGATTTAAAGAAGACGGAGAGACTTGTATCCACAAACAGGAAAAGTCTAAGTTCACGTGTAGGGGTTCTCACCGGACATTGCTTTATAGGCAGACATACACTCAGACTATGGGTCCCCTCCAATGATTTCTGTAGAAGCTGCAACGAGGAGGAGGAGGAAACTACAGCGCACCTACTGTGCACGTGTCCTGCCCTTGCGACGCTAAGAAGAAAATCCCTCGAGGAATACTTCCACGATGATTTAATGATCTAGTCGAACTCGACATCTAGAAGATAGGAAACATCATCTCTGGGACGAAATAGTTCAATTCTTAGGGTTAATACCGTTACGGTTGCCCATCTCGATGTACTGTATGTTATATGCTCTGGTTCTTGGTCTTGGTAAGCCGATTCTTCGTCGTGGTATCATAATGGGATAATCGGGTTTTAGCGTGTCCCTGTTTGAGCGGAGGCACCCACCTAACTTAATCTGACCTAAGAGCTATATATGTAGATGTCAGTCCTTACAGACTTTTATGAACTTCAAGGGACAAGGGCAATGGTCAGTAGGCACCTCCACCTGGAGTCAGTCGTCATTCCGAAGACATCGAAATCGTTTAGGCTTTCAGATTTTGCTAGTGTTTCCCACGCGATTCTCGGCGGATTAAGTGATTCATCCCTAGAAAGTGAAGTGAAGTCTTTGAAGGATTAACCTCAGCTTTCGGTTGCATCTATTACACAATTGATTCTTCTCCTTAGAACTGGAAGATATTTTCCGATACCACATCTTCGGTGTGGGTTGTCACCTTTTACACCACAAGAACCCACATTAGGGATGAGAGCAGACTGGCCGTTATAGAAATTATTGTGCTGTTTACGTGGCCATGACCGAGTTGCTTTTCCGCAACATAAGCATCAGTCCAATCCAGTTACAAACGTCGGTGATACTTTTAGTGTCGTGAAAATTGTTTAGGATCCCGTCGGCCCTTACCAAATTCAAGACTTCTTTAATCTCCAGAATTGCCCCCATAGAGATGGAGAACCAACGCCAATACAAACGAATCTTTGACCCTCATTGCTTTACAATTGGCATTCCACGAGGTAATAAAACATTATCACAACTGCTGTCACAGGACATCTATCTCAAACGCCAAAGACTTGGAGTATTTCTTGTCCCACACACTATCAATCCACCAATATATCTCTGTTGAGGAATTCCAATTTAGAATCAACAAAAAAAAAAGGCGAAAAAAAAATCTTTGACATGTTTCACTCCCCCGACTGCTTGGGGAAATTCAAGAGAAGCCGCCTTTCCCCATGGCATGCCGTCAAAATTGCGGGCAGCAGGTAAAGAAGAAAAATTTGAGCCATCATCCCCTCGATGTAATTCGAATTTCTCTCTCCAAGCAAACACACACCACATGTACTCGCGCACACTTCTTCGCACATACAGGACACATGGAGCTCGAGCTCGTACCCTAGCGCTAGCAGCTTGACATGAAAAGAGATTTATATGTGAATCGGTCGGAGTTTATTTTTTTCAGCAGTTTTCCATTTTCATTTTTTTTTTTTTTTTTTTTTCTGTAAATTGCCTCTTGATGTTCTCACGCGAAAAAGTCACGTTCAACGGATGGCTTGCCACGAAATGAGGCCTATGTACTCCAAAGGGCTTGGAACACGGCTGGTCGTCGCCGTTCGGGTGGGTGGGGACACAAATTATGCCCGCATACCACCGTCTATCTATGTTAACCATCCCATTAGCCAATACTACCCTTAGTGAGTTACATGAGACCTAGTTACTCATTATTTGTTTCGTTTTTTTCGCCTTCTCTTCCACTTTCTTTCGGATAACGAGATTTTGCTATCCTTGCGGGTTATGTTCTTCCACACAACACGCCGCCATGTAAAAGGGAAAGCACAAGGACTACAAGGACCTCCATACAATCGGAGCAAGTCGTGGGCATAATTCATCTAATTTATGATGGTATCAAGTGTGTCAAAATCGTCGTCGTTGTCCCAGTTCCTTTATGATGGTTTCGTTCTGCTCCTTTTTTTTTTTTTTTTGCATTGTCCTACTTTTAAGGAGTCGTTGTCGTAGTCGACGTCTACAAAATCGATATTAGGTGAAAAATGTATTTCAAATTTGTGTATCTGCTCAGCGGGTGGTGGTGGTGGCTCAGACAGAGAGACCGGGAGGGAGACCAAGTTTAGAGTCCTTTTTTTATTGCACACCCGGTGGTCGTTGGTGGTCAGGCTTGTTACCACAAGCCCGAGGACATAAATTCGATATTTATTAATAAAATTTCTAATGGCCCTTGGGTTGAGTGGAAAAAGTTTTCTTCGCAGTGTAAGGAGGTGTAAATGGCCTGACTTGTGCGAGACTTTTGATAAATTGAAAAATTCATTTCGAGTCTGAGAGGGGTGCCCAGGATTAGGATTAGGAAGGGTTTTGAATGTCATTTTGTGTGATTATGGGGTGAAAAATGGTTGTTGGAATTTTCGGAACTTTATACAGGTGTGCGGACGTTTGTAGCGTAATTAGGGATATTAAATTGAAGATTTATTGGTGGAAGGGTTTTGCGGACGGACGTCAAT
The DNA here is from genome assembly GCA_917880715.2 of Matsumyia berberina. Taxonomy (NCBI): domain Eukaryota; kingdom Metazoa; phylum Arthropoda; class Insecta; order Diptera; family Syrphidae; genus Matsumyia; species Matsumyia berberina. The sequence continues at coordinate 128,537,981 of OU862871.1, read as the reverse complement.
TTGAAACTTGATAGCTTTTGTCATAAAGAAGTGGAATGGCGGTCCTTAGTGTAATTTGTTTCATTTTCTTATGACGAGGGGGCTTTGAACAAGGATTGTGGGTGAAATTGTCATGGAAACGTCGGTTTTCTTGGCACTTCTGTGGGGAAATAAAACTTTTCTGAGTCGATTATGAGTGCTTAGCTGGTGCGATATATTTTACTCATTATAACGAATTTTTAATTCCTTTCTATCTACTGTCAAGTGAGACCTCTTTCTTAAGGTCCAGTTCAGCTGACATTGCGCCACTTGAGGTGCGATTATCTCTCAAAACTGAGTTCATACTTTTGTCATCTCTGCCCGTCATAGTCATTGAACCGCTTCGCCCTTGAATCCTTTATGGAGTCTTTCCTGTTACTCGTTCCACTACGGCTCGCATTGTTAAGACCTTTTGCTTTCAACGTCTCTCCTTCTTACTTACTTTCTTAAGGTGGCGCTACAGTCCGGGGTGGACTTGGCCCTCAACCAACAGCGTCTCCGATTTTTAGCCAGCTGCACGCCAAGTTGGTTAAAGTTCTCTTTCACTTGCGTGCGCCACCTGAGTCGTGGTCTTCCTCTACTGCGCCGTCCCTCGGGTGTGGATTCGAAGATTTTCCGGGCCGGAGCATTGCTGTCCATCCACTCTACATGACCAAGCCACCTCAGCCTTCGAAGCTTCACTTCTCTGGCTAAGTCGATATCGCTGTACAGCCCGTACCTTTCGTCATTGTATCTCCTCCTCCATTCACCATGCAGACGGGACCGAAAATCAACCGAAGAATTTTCTTCTCGAATCAGCCAAGAGCAACCTCATCCGCTTTTGACAGAGTCGATGCCTCTTCTCCGTAGAGCAGGACTGGGACGATTTAGGTCTTATACAGGGTCGCTATAGTCGTTCGAGAGAGGGTTTTGCCACTCTATTGTGTTCTTAGCCCAAAGAAACAGCGATTGGCAAGGGTTATTCTGCGTTTAATCTCAACGCTGGTGTCGTTGTCTAAATTTATAGCGGAGCCTAGATAGACCAAATCCTTATAGTACAAACTTAAAACTGTCTATTGTGACTTTCTGTCCGAGACTTCGGTGTTGGGCGTCCTTTCTTGTTGACAGTATATACTCGGTCTTGGCCTCATTAACTGCTAAACCCATCTTCGACGCCTCGGTGTTAATACTCACGTATCCACAATCACCCTGCGTCCTTCCGATTATGTCAACATCGTCGGCGTATGCGAATAACTGCACAGCTCTGGTGCTGGCGCGTGAGTTCTGCACAACTCTTTCAAGAACGATGTTGAAGAAGTCGCATGACAGCGCGTCGCCTCGTCTAAATCCTTTTTTGACATCAAAGGTCTCGGTGAGGTCTTGACCGACCGTGATGGAGTAGCGTGCATTCTCCATCGTCATCCTGCACAAATGGACGAGTTTGGCAGGGATGCAAAAACTAGACATGCTTCTGTATAGCTCGTCTCTATAGATGTCATACGCGGCCTTAAAATCGATGTAAAGGTGGTGGGAATCGATTTGAAGTTCCTGGGTTTTCTCCAAGATCTTCCGCAGTGTGAACACTTATTTGGTCGATGGTGGATTTTCCTGGACTGAAGCCACACTGATATGACCCATCAGATTGTTGACGAATGGATTTAAGCGCCCATACAACACCACAGATAAGATCTTGTAGGCGATGTTAAGAAGACTGATGTCTCTGTAGATGAACAATGCTGAGGTTACATTCATCGGGCATACTTTCCTCCGACCATATTTTTCAGATGAATTGGTACATGCTCCTTACCAAGTTATTGCCTGCCGCTTTGAATAGCTCCCCCGCCATGCCGTCGGCTCCAGCAGCTTTGTTGGACTAAAGCCTAGATATGGCTATCTTCACTTCGTCCAGGTCGGGTGGACGGAATTGTTGGTCTTCGTAGTCCAGGTTGAATGGTTTATTCTGCCTGACAGCGGGATTTGATTCGTCATCGCCGTTAAACAGTCCGCAGTCTTCCATATCCTCAGCATAAACTGCGATTCTACGTCACTCCTTTGGTGGGAAACTGATGCTGAGTTTCACCGCAATGATTTCAATCGGAAGCCTCTTTGAAATTCGAAATATTCCATCCATCTTCTGGCAGTCGATTTCGAAATGTTCCTCCAAGGAATGCAGCTACCGAATTAACTCCAAAACATCTATCTTAACTCTGATCCTATTTTTCCCACAGACAAAAACGTTGGTCAAATGCTTTAAGGTGCTTTAAACAGTTCCAGGAAATCTACTCGGCTTAATTGAGTTTATTGTCTCAATGACAGGATGGTAAAAGCGAGCATTTTAGAAGCCTTTAGATACTTTCCTCCAAAAAGTGCCAAAAATGAGAACCGAGGCTAATTAGTGAACACACCTGTGCATCCCTGTTTCAATTAAGAACAAATATATCACTGCACTTTGAAGGATAAAACTTCGCCAAACAGCTCCCGCATGTTGTTTCGCAAAATTCGTTGCATATTTCATGTCCTCGCTAAACAAATTCAAAGTGTTTAACTAAATTTCGCGTGTATCCTCGCACATCCTGTGTCTAAATAAATCTAAACACTAACTTTCTCTGCCTGAAATTAAACCAACTTTCCGTGTCGGAGGCTCTCCCTGCTGTTGTCTGCCTCTGTTTGAGTTCATTAAAGAAAACTCTGCAGTAGACAACACACCTGCAACCCCTAAGCACACTGCAAACAGCACAACTGCTTTGTATATTTAACAAGGAGGAATGGAAAAAATTTGCATAGGACACCTTCGTCTAATGCGATTTCCAGTGTTTACGGCTTAAAGTTTCGCGCACATAGTGAGTACTCGTATGAAGACGTGGGTTTATGTTTATTGAACTCCTCAAATGTGAACCAATTGAAGCGCGTACATCATCCATACGGTTGGATTTGCTTAGCCTAAAACTAAAGGATTTACCCCAATCGACTCGAGGCTGCTGTGTCGGAAATCCCTTCGTCGGATTTTCTTTTTATGCTGGATTCGAAAGCACTGGTCATGAATGGAAATAGATCATAAAACCCATATGACACTGGCAAATGAAATCCTCAAATCCTCTCCACAACTCATTGGAGGATGGTGTGCATAAATTCACGAAGTGGATGATGACGACGACAACAACTGGGGACACAAACGTAAAATGAAAAACTCCAAATGGAGGCGATTTATGGAGGCTCTCTCTGGCAAAATGCAATAAAGTGAATTTTTGGTGCGCACATAGATATGTCGTATATCCGGTCGAGGCATCAGGAAGCGGCCTAATTTTAAGCTCACAAAGTAATCCTCATATTTATTATCTGATTTGAAGTGCTTTTGTGTTGGGGTGGGTGGGCGGCGTTGTGTGATGTGGTTTCGGAGAGGCACTTGTGTATTTGATTTTGTCAATAGTTAATCTGGCTGACAGTAACGGGGATTAATTTTGGTCCAACTAAGGGGGGAGAGTTTACGTTACTGTGTAGATATTGTCTCGAGATTTGCATTACCAAAGGGAAATTACTAGTGATTTATGGAAGTTCGTTAGTGGATTCGAAGGAAGGTACTTAGAGTTATGAGCGGCTTACAAAAGAGACATTTATTACAACAAACTTTATCTTAAGTAGGAGCATCTTAAGGATATAATCATGTCACATAGTTGACTTACATATGTATACGGTAGGTAGATGCATACGCAGGAGTGACAGTGATCAGGTGTGCCTGAGACCCAATTAGTGCATTTGGCGCCATTTTGATACCACGAGTCTGAATTGGTGGGCAAAACTTGAGTGCGGTTGGCGAGGTTATTAAAGCGAGGTTTGGATATTTTTGGATACTGAGGATACTTTGACATACTAACGTATCCTCAGCTTGATCAAGAGCTCCAAATGGTTTCAATAAAGTGAGAGGCGTGGTATAGATCCATGTTTTATCACAAATGGCCTTCCTGGCCTACGTGTGTCTGTGTCTCCTACAGACAGCCACCCCACAAACCTACCCAAAGAGAGGTTTTCCTAATATACGCTGCCGGTCAGAACTGGGCATTTGCAAAGGAAGTGCTCGGGGTTTCTGCTTCGTTTACATCTTTGCAGCTGCTTCAGTTATGTGAAAAGGTTTCCAAACTTTTTGCAACAATTCGAGAAGTCTGTCTGAGTGCATGCATGCCCTAGAGATGAGGATCCAGTCAGATCGATCGTAAGGTAGTTCAGTTTGTGTTTTTTACTCGTGCAAAGAAACCTTAGGTAAACGGTGGGGAATGTGACCGCACTTGATACACTGGATATATACAGCGACCGTCAGACCCTTATTTACCTACGGCGCGATAGTATGACGGAAAGCAACTGAGAATTGCAGATATCTCACCAACCTCAAAAAGGTACAGAGATTAACATGCTTGAGAGTAACAGGAGCTATGAAACTGCGAGGAAAAAGAAGAAAACCTCGAACACTTCCTATGCCATTGCCCAGCCCTAGCGAGAATGCAACAGAAGACCCTGGGGTCGATGTGGATACCGGACCTGAAACATTTAAGGAATCACCGGCATCCTGGCCTTCACCAAAGAAACAGGAAGATTCGCCTGACCACACGTACACTAGTGTCAACTCCATAATTGTTTCCACCTTCCCTAGATCCCTCTTAACATACGTCCCAAGCCAAACATATCCCTGCAGTTTCGAGGATCAATGGAGGGGAACACAACGGGCCCGACAGAGGCCTAAGTGAAGAGCCTTCCGCTCACCCTCATATACCATACCATATCAACAGGAGCTATGAGATCAACACCTCAAATAGGGTAAGAGGTTTTGGTGAATTTACTCCCAATAAACCACTACGTAAAGAGTACAACGACAAAAGGATCACTCAGACTAAGAGAGGCAGGTTCCTGAAGGCCTAGCTCCTACGATCATGGATCCATATTTTATCTACACGGACATGTTGATCTCGAAAGGACGGACTATATCAGACCATATTTAGACTTCGGTAAAAATTACTCCAGCCAGACAAGATTGGGAAGTTAACACCCTAACGAGAGAACTAACTATCCAAATCTACACTGATGATTCTTAGGTAGAGGAAGGTACTGGAGCAGGGGTGTAGAGTAGTTCACTGAATATAAAAGATTTATACAGACATCTGGACGACTGTAGTGTCTTCCAAGCCGAAATTTCGGCCATTGATAGAGCAGCAAGGACAATAGATGTTAGGAGACTGAACCCATCCAACAGACCTGGGAATATTGCACTATTTTCTTAGTATTTTTTTCAATGCATAGTGCAGTATGCTAAGGTCTGCCGTCAAAGACCACCATTCTCGCCACCATCCCAGTCAAACTATCAAGAGTTTAGAAACTACCAGCATCAAATCTGAAGCACTGTCCAACTGTCGCGAAATTCTAAACAAAGTAGGCGTCATCCAAGAGGTCAACATCTGCTGGGTCTCCGGACACAACAACATCGAGTGTTAAGAGAAAGCAGACGGATGACCCCAGACTCGACAGTAACTCCCCAGACAGGAGCTCTCAGGATGGGAAAAAAAACCCAGACTAACAAGCACTTACTCTGTGAGTGCCCCCATCCCCAAAACCACCGACTCCGATACATGGGAAGCGGACTGTTTGGAGAACTGGGAAACTTAACCTTGTGATAGACTACCCATCTGGAACTCAGGGTTGGAAAATGGACCGCAACACAAAGGGGAGCATACAGTCACCGACTGGGCACTTCCACCATTACCTAACCTAACCTTAGGTAGTTTAACTTTTCGCCATTCCATCGGTCTCTTCGTTATCGCTTATGTCCCTAGTACGATATGCTGAGGCCCAGATGCACCACGAGGTATAAGATTTATTGTGCTGACCCTGTTATTAACCGGAAACTAAATAGCGGCCTTACATACCATTCTTCAAGTTCTGCCATCTATTTTTGCTCCCCCTAGAGACAGGAGACGTGTATTATTTTATCTGAATCATGAAGATCTGTTTGGATGTATTCCAGGATCCTCAGGTGACCGGTAACAAAAGCAGCGCTTATTTAGATGCGGGTTCGTCGTTGGAGGCAGACTTAATCAAGAAGTTTTAAGCTTCAAGTATGTTAAGCGAGACAGTCAACTGAACTATTCTTGGACTTTGGTTTGCATGTTTTTTTTTATCCATAACTCATGATGGCACTATGTAGACAGAAAATCGTGTTGAGTTTCAGTTCCCATGTTTGACCGCATAGGCACTGGCAAATAAACATTGTACCATTCGCCTAATACGAGTGATATGCCAAATTTTACTGCAAATGTCTTTAACTTCTTTGATGAAATTGGCAGCTACAACAATGGCGCTCCCGCAGCCAAAATGTTTTTTGCTTCATCGGGGATTCCACTGGACCTCTATGGGTCATTGCATAGACAATTATGAAATACTTGAGAGAGAAGCTTTGAGAGAGAATACTTTTTGAAGTTTGTCCCTTGTTGAATGCAACATACTCCGTGCGGCCTTTTTTCCATCGGCTATCTTAGATTTCTACTTCCATGGTTCTGGTGAACATTCTTGCGGTCGATAGGTCTGTTAAAAAAGCCTTATGACATCCTGTTAGAGCAGTTGGACACTTTCAAGATCACTGTTTGAGTTGTGGTGTTTTGTGATTCTTTGCAAAGAAACGAGGATGATCCAAAACAGTCGTGAGAAGATTACATTTACATATGTGCGTTTAAGCAGGAATACCTCGAGATAATCCTGCATTAAGATAGCCCTTCAGGTTCGCCAAGTGGTTAAAAGTCCTTACTTTTAACGAATTCCTCTCTTCCCTATCGAACAGCTCCAAATCTGTCCACTAAATTTCCACCATCACTGTCGGCTCATTTAAATTCATTCGCTTCCGATGTCTATACGTTTCATTTGATATTGTGGCCATTATGCAAATAACGTCTGTTCCGCACACATTCCCCTGCAGATATGTACTCGTAAGCTTACAAAAAACATGCCCTCACAGGACATGATTCCATTTAATAGCATAACGAATGAAGTGCTGCAGAAGCAGTTGAGTTCGTTCGTCGCGTCTGTATGCGCTCCACAATATATTTGCTGGTTACCCGCCCTATTCCTTCGACAATGTACCATAACAACAGATTCCTTCTGCCTGGTGCCATCCACCCCGGGGGGAAGCAGTAAATTTACTCGAAAAATATCAAAACGGTTCCATTATGTGGAATGGCAACTGGTTTCACCGGCGACACAAGCAAATTCAATATGTCCACAAGGATATCAACAAAAAAAGAGGAAGCAAAAAATTCTTGAACACATTTTCTCCTTATGCGCACATGAACACCGGACAATGGACTCCTAAAAATGGAAACAAATCTCTTCATGACGACAACATCGTGCGTTGTCCTTTGCCTTGTTGGGGCACACAATACAGAACCAGGAGAGACTACTCGCACCGGCTCTTAAGGACGAAAGATATCCACCTGCTGGTCATTGTCTCGTTTTATTGTTCCGAGGTAACAGCAACAGTCCTCTCATGCTTTTACGACCGAAGGCGAAGAGTGTTCATTTTTTTTTCTTTTCGTGTGTGTTTGTAGTTGCATGTCAGAGGAAACAACACAGGTCCTTCAAGTAATCAAATGTCACAACCGTTGAGTAAAAGTTTAGTTTGTTACCACCGCACACACACGCTCAGAGAAGATAAAGGACGTCAGAGAACCGCCACGAAGGAACCACCAGAACAGGACACGAAGGCCATTCAAGTGAGCTGAAACCTCATGGTTATTATGTCTCTCCCAAGTGTTGTGTTATCCTTATTCATAAAATAGCGGGACAAACAGAAAATGTGATACTATTTGCACACATAAAACGAAGACGCCGACTACTTTGTAGATGAAAGGGGGGCCACCAGCAGACGGAGCGTATTTGAAAGGAAAATCCTTGAAACGTTGCGCAAACACATGAGTTCCTACTTAAATCTAAGGTGAGCAGAGTACCGCAGACGAGGCATGAAACCGGGACGAGGATAATTCAAGCGAAAGAATGCCAGGAGATATGTATGAGTAAATTGCACGCTTAGTTAGGCTTAGTGCTAAATTACCCAGAATGGATGCGGGAAAGGAGTTCTGTCGTAACTTTATTTCTTTCCTTTCGTTCGTCTCATCAAAATGCATTCGAAGGATATTTTGAGGCTTTTCTGGTGGACTAGTTATACAAAGAAAAGAAGAGATGTAAGGAGCATATAAATGTAGTTAATTGGGATGAATTGGGTGTGAGAACCGAAGAGGAAGGCAGACAAGTGAACCTTTGAGGTTCAATCGAACAAACACCGCCGACGGACGGTGAAGGATGCGAGCGTGAGGTGATATCCATTTGCAATTCGAATTCATTGGAAGGATAATAGATACGTTCGAAATGGAATTGATTTCGATTTTTCTGGAAGGCCCATTACTCCCGGCGGCTGATTGAGATGGATTACTTTGGTATGAAATTTCTTTGTCGGCCCGAGGATTTCCGAAATCCGATTGATAAATGTTGCTAGGCGGGAGCAGTGCTCTCGGATTTGGAATGCGTAATGCGATTGGATTGGTGTTGATTGTGAGTGACACTAATTGAAGGGGCATTTGATTGGAGGGGCTAAGAGCGCACCACTTGCTGGGATTATCTGCTAATGGAATTTATTTAGCGCGAGTCAAAATGTTTCAAAATTGTTGAAAGGCTTTTGATTTTAAAACGGTTTGCCTTCCTTTGTTTTATTGAAAATTAAATAACGATGGATGGGGGAGTCGGGTGAATTCTCAGACGTTAACGAATTATTTGCATATTAAAAGGGACGGACAAGGCTTCTCGTGAAGGTCGTTGTTCGCCTTCAGTTTGGTGGCTATTTGCCGATTGTTTGAATGAAAGATAATTTGGCGATGTCTGTGCCTAAAATCTACCTAAACACATCCATCGTTGGATTGGTCAAAAGCTCCCAAATTGATATCAGACAGAGCATCCAACCAAACGATTTTGTAGCGATCTGGTCTTTTCCAGATTGTCGAACCTTATATCAATGCGACAGCGATATTTTTGGTAAGAGGCACACGTCATTTTGGGTCAGAGTATCGCGAGCAGATCCAAAAAGAAAGCCAAGGAGCTAGAAAAGCCGAGCTACCAGATCTAGAGATTTTGCAAGGATGTTATCAGCCGCCGAATCTACTACACACACTTTTCACTAGCATCAATGAATCCTTGCCAACGTCGCTGGTGTAATTGTTGTCAGCCGGTTAACTCGGTGTAGGGGTTATCGTGATCAAAAAGGCTTTGCCATTTTACAACCTAACGTGAGTAACTTTTTTGTCCGAAGGCAAGGATTGAAAAATGCTTCTTAGGAATACCTTTAGAAAGTTCTTACTGGGCTTTAGACAGAGCGAATGATGGGAATCAAAGGAAACTCAGAGTCAATCCCAGTTTTCCCTACTAGTTTCGAAAAAGCATCTCTTTAAATATGGAGGAGATGTGACAGGTCTTGTTGAACAAGAACATACATTACGGTGGGAGCTTTAAATTTCCCGTCTTCCAAAAAGGCGACTGGGGCATATCTAAAGTCAGTGTCGCTTAAGGGATCATGTGAAGTTTACTCTGTGGTAAGATATGTTTTCTCCGATGATCTAAACCTCAAGATCTCCTTTCGCCTTCCAGGCGGAGGTCATGGCGATAAAAGAAGCCCTGTCTTGGCTGAGGTGGTCCCTGAAATCAGTCTCTGTAAAATCAAAAATTGTTCTAGATTGTCGGTCATCTGTAGAGATGGCAGAGCAGTTGAACATACTCCTCTGCTGGGTACCAGGACACAGAGACATTCCAGGAAACTACATGCCCGATGAACTCGCCAAGAATGGTAAAAAAACCTCGAAGTGCCACATACAAACTGAAATTAAAGGCAGATGCAACCACCAATGTCAATCTAAGGTGTTCAAACGGCACCACCTGCCAAACTAGCAGACAAATCTTGCCTTCAATAGACCATAAGCGCTCCAAGAGATTAATTTTGCTAAGTGGACGGGATCTAGGAGCTATTATAAATATCATCACAGGACACTGCCACAAAGGCAGACATGCCACTCGCCTGGGCGTTTCTGCAAATAGTTTCTGCAGAAGTTGCAAGGACGAGAAAGAGAAGGAGAGGATCGTCGATCTCCTCTATACCTGTCCCGTGTTCTCTCACCTTTTGCGACACAACCATCTCGGTGCCATTTTTTTGACAATCTTGGCGACCTAGGACAACAAGATGTCGAAAACCTAGTTCACTTAATTAAAGGTTCTCACTGGTTCCGCGATTAGGAAGGAGAATACTGCCTAAATCATGAGGAATCACAATGGACTTATAGCTGGTCTAAGTGCGTCAGCTAGCTTGAAGGCCTCTCTAACCTATGCTAACCTAACTGTAGTCTGTGAGCATTTTCGATTCTAGAGGAAGATTTCAGGAGGAGGATCCATGAAACTGGACTGCAGTCACTTCAATTCCAGAGATGGTAAGAGGGTTTAATGTTAATTGTACCAATGGATAAAGGGCTCTGTACCTTTTGAGTTATGAACGAGACCGTTTAATTGCCTGTCATGACTAGAGTCCTATCCCAGTAATACAGGGATTGCTAAAGTGGACATATCTTCACCGGTTTCATCATGAGAACATGCACTCAAAGAACTTTCTAACAATCAAAAACAAATAAATCGTTGGGTTTCGACCCTAGGCCTCAGACTTAAGATACTAAGAGGGACAACGAACTGACTAATCGAGTTATAGTTACTCTATCAAAAGTGGATGAAGTTGCCTTTGGTTTTTTCGAGAGAAAAATTCTTCGGGTGACTTTCGGTCCCATCTGCATAGATGGTGAGTGGAGGAGGAGATACAACGACGAACTGTACGGGCTGGACAGCGAAACCGACTTAGCCAGAAGAGTGGAGGTCCAATAAGTGAGGTGACTGGGTCATGTAGAGTGAATGGACACCAATGCTCCGGTCCGGAAAGTCTTCGTTTTCATACCCGAGGGACAACGCAGTAGAGAAAGACTAAGACTCAGGTGGCGCACGCAAGTGGAAAGGGATCTTAACCAACTTGGCGTGGAAAACTGGATGCAGCTGGCTATAGATCGAGCTGGCTTATTGATTGAGGCTCAGGCTCACCGTGGACTGTAGTGCCAACTCGTGAAGGGGGTCAACTCACGTCTGCAAACCCTTCTAAAACTAGGGCTTTAAGTAGACATCAGGGCAGGTTACTTCTCACTATCACTAAATATAACACGATGAAGCCATCAAAACCTGGGAATACCAATAGTGTTCACAGAAAGGTCTGAACCGAGGTCTCTCTGACCAAAGCAATAACGTAGGTAGAACAGATGAGGAGAATTTAACAGATCTAAGGCAAAGGCTGTTTTCGGATGTCTGTGCGCATTGCCTTAGTTGGTCTACTAGTTTCACTAAAGACTTACGAGAACCTTAAGTAGGTCTATTGCACCCCTAAACATTTTATTCATGAAGCTACTTCAACACATCCACAATTTCTGCGGCAATTTTTCCACTGATTCGAAAAGCCTTCATTTTTAACGTTTTTTTTTAAAGTGCTCTTCCCAGATCGCATAACATGCACCATCTACTGTATGAGAAAGGCTTATGCATTCTTGAACTCTTCCTGATATTCTAACATTCCAAGAGCACATTCCCAAATTGTTGACCTTTTAGCGCCATGTCGTCTTCTTGTATGTGCTACGTTGTTGCCCGCTTCTCCCCTCCCATTGATGTTTTACCTGGTTCAGCCGTGACAAGCCAAACCCCCATGAATCGAGGTAGGCTTACTCAAAAAGTCGTTTAAATTAAGGATGCGACTCCCACGCGCCGTGCCCTTAATTTTCAAATCTGTAATCTGCTTTCCACAACTTTTCTCCAATTATTTCTTATCAAACTTTCCCACAGGTCAATTCCCTAAGCTGGATCACGAGGAATTTGCTTCCATTTTTTTTGTTAACCAAAAAAGGAGTCGATAACAATTTAATTCTCCCAAACGGACTGTGCTCCTTCAAACCTCATAAGAAGTTTAAATATCTCAAAGTGTGCCGCAGAGGCATAATCTAATCCTGTCCCTAAAGGAAGGACTCGGATTACATGCATGTTTGGTCCCTTGATGAATCACCTTGAAAACTTTCCCACAAAGGAGAACTTTTCACATATATTTTTCGACAAGAGGACATTTGTATACGCATACACATAGTTCAAGGACATTCGTATCAGCAATAATAAAAAAGAGAAAAGTTGAATAAAAGAAATATGTGATTGTGATTATTTTTGTTGTGAGGGAGGATATGGGAATCCTGTTAAAGGTCACAAAGTTTTCCATGTAAATTTCTTGCAGTCACGCAAGACTGGTTGTTGTTCGCTCCAAAAGGACTCTTTTACTTCGCAATAAACGATCAAATACATAAATGAATAATTTTTTTCATTTTTTTTTTTTTGGGCGGAAACCTCCTACGTCAGTATAATTGAAACGTCCACATTTTGTCAGACTGTGCTAGGACACCGGGGTGGAATAAAACGAGAAAATGCATTAGCGAGGAGGCGAGACGTCGGTATGACGAACGACGAGTCCTGCAAAAAGGATGACGATGTTAATTCATTTCGCATTTATTTATATTGCGGGCGGGAGGCCAAGTGGTGTGCGCTCCTTGCTGTGCCACATTGATCTGATTATGTTTCGCCCGTGGTCGTAGCTCTCCTCGCCCTGAGATGATGATAAATGGGGGCTTTGTGTGGGGTTCTGTTTGTTGTTATCCTTTAGTGAGAAAACGCATTAAGTACTATTATCCTGTTGAGTGCATAGCACTTTGCACAAAAACTAGGACAAGAGTTTGTTGTAGGGTGGGGGCGACGAGCGAGTGGGACACGGAAAAACGCATTGTGCTTGCGCGTCTTCACACTAATTAAGGGGTAATTATGATTATCACTTTTTGAAAGAAAACACAGAGAAAGGATAATTTGATTAAGAACAGAAAAAGCTGAATTATTTTACGCTTAATTATACCCCTAGGCTGTTGCGAGAGTTTGTTATCCTCGACATTTTTTTTTTTTTTCGTCCTCCTTTGTTTCGCGTTTGCCTGTGCGGGTTAGGGCCGGATGTCCTTCGTTTCAATGGAATTAATGCGATAATGGGGGATTAACGGCATCAGTGGTGGATGCCAAGGGGGAATCCTGTGACGATTTTAATTGCTTTATGGAGTTAATTGGAAGAGTGAATGGGTTATGAGCGCAGTAGACAGTAATACAATTTTTCTTTTCCTCCACTCAGACACTGTTGTATGGTTTATTTATCTTGCGAGGGATATTTTCGATGGCGGCCCGATACAAGTTGTTAAACTTTAAATGGTTATCGATTTTTTCTTTGGGAGGGAGGGGTCATTGGATCCTGTGCGGTCATCACGTTGGCGTCTATATCACTCGTCAACACGACGACGATTATGGGCTTTCCCTTAATGAGTCCCCAATGAGGCCCGGTGGCTGTTATCAAATTCATGTGCAAATTAAAATTAAGTTTATGGCCGAATGAATTACTCAAATCATCCCAGCCATTCCCCGGTGTGCCTGTGAGGATTGTGGGGAGTGTTTGGTTTGGTTTTGAGGTATTTTATGTGAATTTTGTAGTATTGAGTGCGTAGTGCGTGATTAAATGTGGAAATCCATTCTTCAAGGACAGGTGGATGTGTAAAAAGCTTGATGTTAAAGTCTAAATACCAGTCTAGCGCTAAACGAATGTCTCAAAACCTCCGTCAGTCCTAGAAAACTTTGTCACATCTTTGAATTTTCTCTTCTTATCTAATAGTATATAAATGCTTGTTCATAAAGTCCCCAACGAACAATTTAAAAATAACTTATCTGTGCAGGAAAAAAAAAATTTCAAAATGAACGACAACTCAACATAACTTTCCATTCGCCACCGGGAATTACTTAAATCAGACATTTCAGCGCTTAGTAAAAGTTATATGTCTTTCCATCTTGCTGTTCAGTCAGGAAAAGTTTACTCCAACATTAACATAACAATGGAGACACGAATTTGAGGGGTAAGTTGCTGCTGCTTTAATCAACTGAAACAATGGGGATGGGGAAAAGTTTTTTTACGCCAGCTATCGCCACCCACCGTATAACTGCAGGCAGACTAAAACTGTTTATAAATTCTTGTCCTGTTTATTCTTTTAATCGACCATGATTGCTAAATAAGCTCGCAACAGACTTTCCTTTTTGCAAAAACCACCCGCACCACATGCTGTCAGGATAAAAGCAATGACACCTGTCTGAGCGACGACATTGTTCGATTATTATCCAAGTTGAATTGGGAAAAGCAACGTCGAGCGAAAGCATACAAGGAAGACAAAGTCTGAGAGGATATTTGCTTGTTTACCGTAGGATATGAGGCTACGCTTTTGAAACAAAGTTAAAATTTCTAAAACAACCTCGGTGACTACGGGTATATTTGGTTGTAGAGTGGAATCTCATTTGAATTCACATTATGACTGTGGTCCAACGAGAATTGAAATCGTACCTTAGGCTAGAGAGGCTTAACACTTCGATAGATTTTTCCAATCCAACTCTAAAAACTTCTACGATCATCTCCATTTGGTGATGGATGGGTCACTGGAACGTCGACCACAGAAAAGATCTCAACTTCTTTGGGAAGTTAAGAGCTTATCTCGAGTTGAAGCAGTAGACGTCCGATACAAACGAAATAAGGACAACGGCTTTTGGATGTCTACGTGGAAAGTTAGATCCGAAGATCACTTCAATAAAACCAACGCTTATTGAAACTCGGCTTTCTTATTGGAGTCAGATTTAGGCAAGATGTCTTGAACATCCAGAATGTGAACGATCACTTCATTACAATTCGCATAAAGGCATAATTCGCCAATACAAGATTAGTATGCGTACATGCCCATACAGAGAATAAAAACGACGACACCTGTAGTGTCCTAACTATGATACAAAAAATGTCAAGGTCGATTTCAAATGCACAGCTAGAAACGGTGAGCATTTTGGTAGTATAGCTCCCAAGACACCACCTCCGATAATGGATTCAGGCTAATCGACTTTTTGGTGGGGGGACAAACATATAGGTACGTATATTATCTTACAAGTATGCGAGTTACACATTTCGTTATTTACAACTAGCTGATACCCGCGACTACGTCCTCCAGGAAAGATGTCACATTATTCCCTTTGTCCTTCCCCGGATTTCAAAACATTGATGAATGAGTTTAGGCTTTTAATTCCTCGTATTAATTTTTCAAGACCTCACTGTAAACAACATTCCTGGTTTTTCTTTCTGGCTGACATGGCATGGTCATGCTGTCAGGTAAACTGACTCTGAGCACTTCATATACAACTGGCTATGGGAAAAACAGTCACTCATCAGATCCACACCAGCCACTTTCAAACTCTGTCCCTGTGATGGTCATGGCGTAGTAAATCTTAACGGGAAATTGCAGACGTTTAAACTTAACGCGGTAGGCTGATGGGATCAGAGGAATTCAGGGGATAAAGGCGGTTTCTCCCTGGTTGATGCCTGGTTGATGCCTGTGAAAATCTTGGCTTCGATTACGTTTATATTCTCTCCTTTAAGTCTGGTTCCATTGCACAGTTGGTTGGTTTATAGGGTTTAAAGCCCCAACTCTGAGGTACAGGACTTGATGTGGTATTCCTGGTGGATCGAGAGCGTGCAAGAACTCTATAGGGTAATTTACTTACAGCATCCTTGACTTTCATTAAAGAGTCCACAGATTTACATATACACACTTCAAATGGTTAGTTGGCAACTTCTCCAGTAGAAAGTTCTTGATGGTGTTGGCCGAGTCGTTGGTTAAAGTTTTTTTTCCCTCAACCATGAAGCGCAATCCACTCCAACGTCATGAATGTTGGGGTAAATTCTGTAAATTAAAGTAATCGGATCTCCAATGGCAAGGGTCACTCGGAATGTTTGTTCTTTCGTCATTTTTCAAAATTTTTTCTTCACCAATATCTCTACCTTAAAATCACGGTGAAGGTGAACACGCACTTTGGACTTTGACATGAGGCCATAAGGCGGATGACTTGCGGCTTTAACTTCATCAGCAAGTGTCCTCCGTGGCAACTAGTCTGAAGTCAAAAACCAAAAACCATGGAGGTCTCGTGAACCGGCGGTCAGATGGAACTGAGTACAAAACATCCTTTTCGTTGTCAGGAGGTCCCTCAACTCGATGTCATGGAAGTCCTCTAGTTCCATGAAAGAGTAACTACCGAGGGTCCTCATTCTTCTACTGTCGAGAACAGGACATATGTACATACAACAGGTGATGGACAGATTCGATTTTTTCCTCGTCCCTACAATTTCTGCAACAGGCGTTGTGATGTATATCGAGCCCGTCCGCATGAGAACTAATGGCGCGGTGCACAGTAATGACGAGACTTACCTTAATTCGCGCTGACTTAGTTTGACCAGAGACAGAGATCTCTTCTTATTATGATCTGTCCATAAGTTCCTAGCCATTGTACATGTGTCTAGTTGGATCCAACGCGTTTTGGCTCGACTGATGTTCTCGTTATCAATACACCTCTTCAATGAGCTTATTGGAGGGCCTGTGGGGCATGCAGCGCTGCTATCCTTCGTGCAAGTTCGTTAACCCTTCTGTTACCTGAGATATCCACATGCCCTAGTACCCACCACTGGGATACTTATTGCAGATTCCTACAACCCTGATCTAGTTATCGCAGACTCTAGAGCCTTAACGGCTGCCTAGCTGTCGATGTAGACCGTAATTGTCCTTGCGGTGATATCCTTGTGCGAACAATTTTCGAAGCCTCGATGATGGCTGTGTTATCGGCCTGAAAGACACTGCAGTCGTCGTTTCATCTAAAGAAGTGGTTGGTTTATTCTTAGGGCCTTGCAGGAGACTCCGGCACCTGTCCATCTTAGAACCAACTGTGTAGAAAGCCAGCTCCTTTTTATTGGTAACTTTGTGGTTCCTGCAGTCATCTCTGTCAAGAATTTTGATACTGAATCTCCTGTCAAATGCCAAAGTTTGGATCATATGATCTGTTTCTGTCGATCTATCGGCATTCTCCCATCGAGACAGCACGAAGGGGTGACCGTAGGGAACTGTTGTCCACTGTCGCCCTTCTCTTAGTCTCAAAGCAGTTTTACCTGCCGTGTTGCTACAGTTCAGATCCAATGGAACGAAACTAAGCATGGTTTCCATTGCCTCTGTTCGTGTTGTTCTCATTGATCCGAGAATTCCTATACAAGCTGCCTTTTGAATCCTAGTGAGGTTTGAAAGCCGATATTGCCTTGCACCACACTGGTTCTTGTACTAATCCTAACAGATTCAGAATTTACATTCCTAACTCAACCCGCACGAAAAATACACGCCAATTCCAAAGCTGCAGCTTAGGCTAGAACATTTCTCCGATCACCTGCTCCTACTTTAACAGCACTGAAGACGTGTTATCTCTCATCTAAGCTTGACAAAACAAATTTCTCCAAACACTTGAATCGGATGTATACAGGATTGTCCATAAATGTTCCACACACGCCTACGTGCATTTCAAAAATAGCCCACAACAATTAGTTTCTTCTAAATAAAATAAAACCCTTACCATTTCTGTACCGGTAACCATTTCATTTGGTCGCCGTGGCTCAGTGGTTAGTGCGTTGGACTGCTGACCAAGCAGCGTGGGTTCAAGTCCCAGCCAGGAACACCGAACATTTTTCGCGGCACCACCTCTCGTCGGGGAATGACAAGCCTCCGGGAGTATAATCTGTCATGAAAGAGCTTCTCACTTCGCCGTTCGGAGTCGGCAATAAATTGTAGGTCCCTTCCATTCGTGCAAATCATACAACACGCACAACATGAATGGTTGCAAGAAGCTAGGCCTTGGCTCATTCCGAGCTGTCGCGCCAACTATTTATTTATTTTATTAACCATTTCAAAATCCACTTCGTCTCCATCGGCATCATGTTTTTGGGAGCTGGTATAGAATACGCAGCTCTCTTTCTAATACATTATCCTAGATCGACGTAATGTCTGTCATTAACTTCATGGCAATGAACCCTAAATTTTAATTTTCCCAGGGAAAAACATTTTTAAAAACCTTTTTGTGGTGGTTTGTGGTGTGCTTCTTAGATGGTTGGATGTGAAAGAGGTGCACGTCCGATTTTTCTAATCATGCCAAAGTTCACACAGCTAATCTATGACATGACCAAGTATAACTCTAGAAAAAAGTTCTATTCGTATCCTACGCCCGAAAGTTCTGGGTGTGCTCATCCTTTAGCCACGGCAGTCAACTAAACTAACTCTCTCCCAAGAGCAATAAAGAACAACGACAACATGGAATGCCACTTTCCAAAAAGGAATGTCGCTGTCCATTTTTGCTTCACATTCCATTCTAAGTCCTTTCGCCTGCCCGCTGATTTTCATTTCCCTCACCAAATGTATGGCTACAAAACTATTTTCATGACTTACTTTCATTCTACCCAACAGTTACAAGTTGATGAAATTTTAGTGACCTCTAAGTACTGTCTCCTACCACTAACTACCCTCTTATTGCCCCACAAGGATATTCCTTTGATGAAATCATTTTCCGCTTCCCCCTAGCCAAGTTTGTTGTTTTATTCTCTCATTTTCGCCAAAAGAGAATTTCTTATGATGTCCATTCACAGAAGAAACTACTTACACCCCAGGGGAGATTATGAGCAACAGAGAGATAAAAACTACAGAAAATGAACAAAGACAAACAATGAGGAAGAAAAACGAAAAAAAGAAAGGGAATTGTGCGAGAATAAAGGGCGAACGACTGTAATACCTCTCCAGAGAGTGTGACGAGAGAATCACAAGAAACTTTTCTTTATGGTTTATGATCCTTTTATGACCCATCCTGTTGGTTTGTTTCCAGTTTTCCTTGGAACTTTTACTAGAGTCAGTCATCGTTCCGGTTATGGTTGGAATGAACCCAACGAAATGACTCGAGCAACATTAAAACGAATGACTCTAATATTATTCGAGTTTTAGTGAGAAGAAATTGATTAAAAGTGTCACTAGTGTAACTTGAGAATAGAATGGAGCACCCACAGGAACAGAAAATGATAATGGAACGTGAAATGAGTTATAAATGAAATTCGCCTACATGTGGAGGTAGGATAACACACATCTTATCGACTCAACAAGGCGAAACCTTGAAATGTTTCAAAAATTCAACAACAACTCAACCCGCCACTGACAAAAACAGCCAGAAACCTTCTCGGAAATTCCTCAAGAAAAGAATAATCCTCCCACGACTAGTGTAACTCATTTAATGAATTATCCTCAAAGAAAATCCTAAAATCCTCTTAAAAACCAGAAACCTACACGAAAAAAAAAAAAAAAACCATCATCATCCCCAATAAACCCACCCGCAAGAAAAAAATACGAAGTAAATCAAAGAAATTCCATTTCATCCCAAAAGGGGGCGTAAGAGGCAAACACACAGTCCTCGCAAGTAAGATGAAAAATAATATCACGCATACGCCACCGCAACCACCACTGTCCCCATATATCATCCACCAGCATTAGAAATGATCTTCTGCGTCCCGTCCTTCCCTCGGGCGGCCCCAAATGAAAACGTCAACTTTATTTCCTTTCCCCGCCCCCTCCACTGAGACACACACTTACACATGCACACGCATAAAACTATTACGAAACATTTAACCTTTGTTTCGGTCCCTTATGTTGCTTTGGGAATATACACAGACTTGCCACAGGCATAGCAACTTAAGGAGCGCTTTTATCCTTGAGGGCAATGAAAATCATGTCCATATGGGTTAAGGCAGACGTCGTCCTGGTTAAGGGAGCCGAAACAATAAATTAATCTTTAGATGAATTTCACTCGTAGTGGAATCATTATTTTATTGGTAAACTTCATTTGGTTTGGTTAAGGGGATTCCGTTTCCGTTGAATGTGTGTGCGTGTGTCTGTAGGAAGGATGTAACGAGATTATAGTTAAATCACCTTAAGTCACACTCCACAGTCAACAAGGATTTCATTTCGGAAGAAAAAAGGGGGAAATGTTCCATAGGAGTACAAAATATTTTTGGGAGACAGTGTGTCGGGAAAATAAATTGGATTAGGGTTGCGTTGCTAAGACAAAGAAGAAAGGACCTTTGGAAAAGGAGGGTTTATCGCGGATAAAATGATTGACTGAAATACCAAGGTCCCGAAGCTTGCTAGTTCACTTAAGAACAAAATAGTCTCACGATCGAAGGAACAAGTAGAGATTCTTTACCAAGGAACCAAGCTCCTGGAAAGTATCTTTGCAGATTCAAAAACTCAAGCTTGCATAGCATCTTCTGGCCGCCAAATTCAGCACAGCTACCAGAAAGCTGACGTAATTAAAGAGCTTACTTGGCTTCATCTTCACTCGAACCTTACTTTGTTCTCATGAAGCTTTGATTTCCTTAAAAGGTTTGGGACGGAAATTGCAGACCCCAATACCTGGACGAATGAAGAAGCTGGGTTTGACCAAGGCCTAGTTTTTCGCAGCCATTCATATTCCGGTGCAACTTACAGTTCTTATTTCGAATTGATAAGCGACGCTTTCACCGCCTCACTCGGATATTCAAGGATCCATTGTTTTTCTCGTTGTGGGATCTACATTCATGTAAGTGTTGGGAAGATAACAGATTATTTATTGATCGTTAATAGCTCTTCTTAGCCACCCTTAGTTCTGTATAAGTTGCAGGATGAGCTTCGGTGGAATGGTTGAGAGTTGGCCTGGGTCACTAAAGAAATAAGCACCTAGGGTCTTTTTTCTGGTTCTGTTTGGGTATTCCCAGAGAAAGTGTGTCGTGCATCTATCATATATCCTCTACAAAGGTCTGTCGTGTTTAGTCGCATTCTTCTCAGATGGGCCGCCAGTAGGTTGTGGCCTGTGAGGATGCTGATCGCTAGAGCTAAATGCGATCTGTTCAGCGTAAGTATTTCCTTTGTTTTTATTTTATTAAGTTTTGACTACATCTTTCCTGATATGCGCCATGGCGGAAGTCACTCCATGCTCCATCGCTCATCGGCAAGCCTCCAGAAGTCCAAGTGTATCTCTTCCTTTAGAACTTCTATAATCGACCGTGTAATCGACCATTATTTGGTTCAGTTCCGATGCCTTTCTTGTCAGTTCTTTGGCCTTTTCATTGCCATCGATGCTTCGGTACCCCGGGACCCAACAGACTGATACATTATGTCTTGAGCTTAGGATCTTAAGCTGGCTGCGACAATTCTTTACTAAAAGTGGTTTGAGTATTGTGGATGACACGGCTTTGATGGCGGCCTGACTATCGATGAATATGTCAATATTTCTTCTCGGTGTTACCGAGATAGTTCTCTCCTACGGCCTCGGTTTTCGCTAGAACTTCAGCTTGGAACACACTGGGGTGGTTTGAAAGTTTTATCGACCGGTCAATGGCAGATTCTATGGTCGCCGTGGCTCAGTGGTTAGTGCGTTGGACTGCCGACCGAGCGGCGTGGGTTCAAGCCCCAACTAGGAACACCGAACAAATTTTCGCGGCACCACCTTTCGTCTGCTATAATCTGTCATGAAAGAGCTTCTCAATTCGCCGTTTGGAGTCGGCAATAAATTGTAGGTCCCTTTCATTCGTGCGAAAAATGAAACACGCACAACATGAATAGTTGCGATAAGCTAGGCCTTGGCTCATCCCGAGCTGTCGCGCCAGCTATTTATTTATTTAATGGCGGATTCTTTTAAGTATATTCCGGAGCCTGCTCATTCATCCATTTTTGAGCCGTCGATGAAAATGGATGTATTGCCGAGTTTAATGACCCTTCCTTTGTCCCAACTTCCCATACCCCTTCTTACTTACTTCTCATGGCTCTACAGTTTAGACGAGACCTAGACCTCAACCAATAAACCTGTCCTTAGTGAACTGGCCTAAGTTGGTTGAGTTGCCTTTTCAGTTGCATAAGCCACCAGAGTCGTGCCATTCTAGTGTAAATTCCAAGACTCGGAGCGCTGGTGTTCATCAGCTCTGCATGTCCCAGTGATCTTAGTCATTGTATGTGGACTCTTCTGCCTAGGTCGCCGTCGCTGTACAGCCCATACAGTCCATCGTTGTATATTCTTCTCCACTTACCCTGTAAGCAGAGGGCCCCAAAGATAACCCGAAGGACTTTTATCTCGGAACAACCGAGGAGCAACTCATCCATTCTTGACAAAGTCCGTGCTCTAGTCGCTTTAAATCTTCGAGGAAGCAAGAATTATTCTTCTCTTCATCTCAGCACTGGTATCATTGGCTGAGTTTAAAACAAAGCCTAGGCCTCTTACCACCTTATAGCTACATATCTCTGTCGAAGGTGACATTTTGTAGGAGACGTCGGTGTTGCGTGTTCTTTTTGGTTGACAGCGTGTACTTTGTTCTGCCTTCGTTGAACATTAATCTCATTTTTGATCCATTTCGTCTCAATACACACGAAAGTGCTGGTAACATCATCGGCGTATGCGTGAAATTCTATGGGCTTCTAACAGATTGTGTCTCTGATTTGGTGTATATGTTCTGCACAATTCTTTCAAGGACGACGTTAAAGAAATTTGATGAAAGCCCTTCGCCTTGTCTAAAACCTTTATTAGATTTAGCAGCGTGCATCCTCCATCGTCACTTTACATAGACGAGCGAGTTTGACAGTGATGCCAACACATGGCTCTGTGTAGCTAGTCTTTATAAATGCTGCCACTGGCGTCGTTAAAATCGAGAAAGATACTGTAGGGACCTGGAATTCTTGAGTTTTCTGCAAGTTGTACCGAAGGTGGTCGATTGCCAACTTTTTCTTTGCGTGTTACATTTTTCACACGAACGGAAGGACCTACAATTTATTAAGAGTTGAGAAGCGTTTTCATGACAAATTACACTCTCATGTCATTCCCCGATGATGCCGCGAAGAATTTCTTATAGACATGGCTGGGCTTGAACCTATGTAGCTCTCACAGCAGTCCAACGTACTAAACACTGAGTCACGGCGACCACGCACTTACAGAGTGTTCCGTCAAATAAGTTCTCCTTTTCTTGCTTATTAGACTGATGTGAGCGAATTGAGCCGTGATGCGAACTGTCATATGGCGTTCGCTTAAGCTTTGTTGCCTAAGTCCTCGTGGTTAGTGTTATGCTGGTCTTCACTTTCATCTTTCTACGTTCATCTTTGTTCAAATCAGAGAAATGTTTTATTTTCTGACCTCAACAGCACTGAGATGACGTCTACTTTGTCAGCGAGAAGTCTTTCATTACTGTGGAGATATTTCTCCTAGGTAGCCTACTAATTTACATCAAGGATTCATGTCAGTTTACCTGCAAACTACATTGTATGAATCCTCCAAACAAAAATGGACTTCACCGCACGTTCTGAACTATAATTCTGGCCTCAAGTCGTACTCAACCATTATGCACTCCACTTTCCATTGCCACTTTTTCGGTACTCTCGCCGCAACTCATGCAGAACGGCAATAACAATAGAAAACAAGAATCCAGCACTAGATTACGAGTGCATGGCAATAAAAACAAGAAACCATAGCAAAACACAGCATTAAAGCAGCACACAAACACACAACCCCAGTGGCCGCAGGAGGAACTAATTATAGATGTGCTCGGTCGGTTCCTACCTGGCAAACTTCCTGCGAAAGTCCTTCATTCACATTCACTGCCTCATCTAATGAAATGAAAATGCTTATTAAATTCCTTTTTTCTGTTCTGCCCGCCAACTTTTGAGGGCGGGCACGGAACGCCAGTGGCATGGGAGCTATGCGCGCGGATTAAACATGTGGGAAATGTGGATTTCAAATCACCTTACGGCCAGCAGCGGTCAGTCTGAGCCCGATGCTTTGGAAAGCCATTCGCCCCGGTGGTGGCGACGTTCTCGCCGGAGGGGCAATAAATGCCGCTCCAGGGACGATGAATTTTTCGAACGTACGGACGGATAAAACCACAACCAGCCCTCGGGGAGGGAGCAACGAATATTATGGTGCCTCCCTGCGGACGCACCCCCAGGCAATTGTGTTGGTTCATATAGATTAGCAACGGCCATTATAATGGCTGAGCGGATGCTTATAAAAAATTCTTCAGGCGTAAGGATTAGCTCGGACTCGGGGGTTTATTTACCCGAGATTCGGTCACGGAGTTTCATGAAGTGATTTTTGCACCGCGAAGTGGTCTGGAGTTAATGTCCTGGCAATCGTTTGCAATTGGCATGGTAACACAGTGGTGCTTGATCGACCGCCAACATTGAATGGATTTCTGAATTGTGTTGGCGACTCAGGTGGCTACCAATGATGGTGATGGTGATGTTGGGGTGGCATTGGTGGCTCGAAACTGGTAGTTGCGCGAGGACTCGGTGGTCATTCTTTTCAGTTTAATTGACCAAACAAGTGGACGAGTGAGAGGGAGGGTACTGGGAAAATTTATGGCTCTCGGTGGATTGAATTCGTGGCAATAGTTGGTGGCTTTTCACTAAAACAATTAAAATTTACCAAGGTACGGTGCTATGGGCTGTGGGAAATTATGGAGGCGTGCATTGGCAGATTTTTCAAATCATTTGGTTCGCAAATTGGATGGGAACTGTAATATGTAGAGGAGGTAGGAGGTTATATAAAGGACGGTGTTTTGACGTAGTTGTGAAGAAACATGGTTTCGAAACTTAGAAGTCAAGCAGTATCAATCTTAGGGTCGAGAATATACCCGAAGATGCTAGATACAAAACAGAGGGCTAGGTCCCTCTTTCGGTTGGAAGGCGAACATTATCTAACCCCATCATCCCGAATTCGAACAAACTGAAACTAATGTCCCCTTTCTGCCTTTTTCGAGGAAAACTTCTTAAGGATTCGTATTTGCACTCCATTGTGCTGTTGCTCTTGTTGGCGCTGTTACTTAATTTTTGGTGCAACAGTGTCGCTGATCAAGTTCCAACTTCCTTCAATGTCCATTATCTGTCAGATTATGTTGCCTCGGGGTAGGTCCTTCTCCAGTTTCTATTCCCGCTGAAGTCGCTCTTATAGCCCATAATTAAGGTTGATGAGTTCTTTGTCGTCGATTATCCCCGCACCCTTTGTAAATTATAGTGATAGGTCCTACAGCTTCCAAGGCCTATCAGCTGTTTGGTCATGTAGAACTTACCTCTCTTTGGGATAAGTCTGTGTGATCAGAGTAATCCCATCTCTGCTGCCATTATTATTCTTGTTGGTATTTTGGTATTGCTGATCGCTGTGGCGCAGTGGTTAATACGTCGGACTGCTGTGCGAGTGGCGAGTGGCACTGCCTTTTATCGGGAAATTACAAACCTCCGGGAGCTTCTCAATCCACTAATCAGAGTCAGCAATAAATTGTAGGTCCCTCCATTCGTGCAAAAAATGAAACCCGCACAACATACATATGTAAGTGGTTGGGAGAAGTTAGGTCTTGGCTCATCACGAGCTGTCGCTCCAGCTTATTCATTGCTTCAACTTGGTACTGCTGGCTTTTATTGTTTTTATGCTGGCGAGGGATTTCTCTTGTGATTCTGCTTCATTTCTACATTTCCTGTGATTGAGTCAGTTTCTCGGTCCAGAAATGCTTCCAAAGAGTCACTGGGTTCAGGGGTGGCTGTGGCTGTGGTCTTTCCTGCTACTCGGGCGTATATATATATATTTTTTTTTTGTCAAGACGTGTGAAGTAGGTTTTGAGAAGATGGAGCCAGCTCGAGCGGAATTGGGCAAGGATTCTTTTAGTTTTACATGTAAGTCTTCACTTTTCGTTAACGATGGGAGAGTGCAATCGTCGATAATCATGTTTATCTGCAAAGTCACCAATTTCTCATGACCTCGTGATCTTGAGTTTTAGAAGTTTATTGTATGTTACGTTCCGCAAAGCGAGCGTAGTACTCAGCTTTCAAAGACGCCATCTGTTATGTGTATCTTCAATGTCATACAGCAGTCAACCTTGTTTGACAACAGTCCGGTTGTTTTTCTTTTCTGTTGGAACTCCGGCACTCTTTTGGCAGCGAGTGACCTAGGGCGTTTCTCCAGTATAGTGTTCACGTCTTGAGTGACAATGGAACTGGTCTCTAGCGCTTTTGTTGTGCTCCTTCGACGTCTTTGAGGCCTTTTTCTCTTCCAAAGTGATGATAGTTGAATTTTGTTTGCTTCCGTGCTTCCAGCGTGCTCCTCGCTGTCTGGATGACTTTATCAATGAGTCGGTAGTGAAACGCTCCGAAAGCCATACTGGTTGTTTGGGTGTCCTCCTATCTCTTCGATAACAGATTCCAGTTTATTGCTTGCGAGAAGAGCCAGCCCGTCTACTTTACGCAGATGCCCATACACCTTGATTTGAATTGGTGGACATTTTATTTACTGAATTGTAAAAACAAATTTTTTTGATATATCATTTCCACAGACACACAAACAACATTTTTACTATTTGAATTGGATCCTTCCATCAAAACCAACCAAAACCCAATGGGTCTCGTTTCCTAAACAAATTTCAGATTTTCCCTTGAACAAACTTTCAAAAGACACTTTTGCACTTTGCATTGTTAAGCTCCATTGAATCCTTCTTCACCACATTCTGTTGTGATGACCTCTCAACATTTATCCTGTCTGTCTGCAATTTGTGGGTATAAAATTACACTCCCTTACCAAAAGGATAAATTCAATATTTCCATCAATCATCCATAAATCCTTTCGAAAACCCCCAAACAGAAAAGCCATTAAAATCACTTTAAATCCCGCCCGTCACCCCCTTGGTTGCCAAAATTGTCTACTAGAGCGGAAACGAGATGATGTTCAAGTGCTTCATCATCACAGGCTAAAGCTCATCCCGATTCTAATGCAAAACGACCGCAACGAGAAAGCGAGATGATGGATTTTTATTTGAATGGACTTTCGGTGAACTGAAGAGAATGGCAAACACCCGTCTATGTCTCGCAGCCTAATTAAAGGTCAATCGGGGTTATCCTTTGCGCCTTGAACAATTCAAAATGGTTAACCCTTTAGCACCACCATCATCGTCATCATCATAACCATCAGCCTCCGACTTGTAGCCAAAGAACGAATATTAGCAGTCGTCCCATGTTATTTTATCGTCCAGCTGCTTAAAGGATATGCAGGCAAACATACGAAAGGACATGGAAAAGCCAAGTGCACTAGCCGCATGAAGAGGGTATAATGAGATGTCATGATTTCACTTCAAGTCAAACTATCCAGTGTTTGTTTGATTTGTGTGGTACTCAGCCGTTCTCGAAATGATCCCTTGCAAATGGTAGCAGAAAGGATATTTGTGTGTTACACAAGAAATTGTAAACCGCAACATCTCCGATGTACTAACCCAGTGACCCAGAAACCTCAACAAGGACATAGATAGGGGGTGAGAATGCATTTGCATCTACGAAGATAGCTTGTCCTGAAGGGATATCCATCTCTCCCAGTGAAACTTTTACCAATTCATGCAAATTTTTTGCGTGTGTGTCATCCTTGGGAGGCAGAATGAGATTTGTTTAGGGAAAATTGAACTTTTTCCTACGAAAAGACCGAGAATAAACAGATGTTGTTGGCATTCCACTTGAAACTGACTGATAACTGATGCATTGTGATTTTTTTTTAAATTTGCAAAGGATCTCCCGGAGTGGGAAGGATGGAACTGGCAGCGGGCTGGACTGACTAAATCCGTTTCGTATTACATCTCATCTGAGAGATGAGAAAATAATTTAATTAAATTAGAAAAAACAGAAACAAATAATAGAAAAAGGATGTCAGAGACATATATACGTACTTGTCATCGTTGGAGAGAGTTTCCAAAACGTTGTTCAAGGCTAGGTTGCTAGGATTTTTTGAAATTTCTTTTCCATTTTTTATTAATTAAATATGAACAGTGAGTGGCAGGGAAGTGGTGGATAAGTGGAAAGGAAAACAAATCGTGAGACTTGTATTCAATTTCAATTTCTTTGTGTTTATCTTACGGTGACAGGCCGGGTAGCAGAGGCAGTCTAACACATTTAATGCAAATGTCCTCCATTGTCCCATTCGAATGGAAATAGACAGATGCGTATGTGGCAAGGGTAATTGGGAAACAAAGAGCAGCTGTGTTTCTGAATGAATTAGGATGTGGTTTCGTCAGTTCGAAGAAAATGTAATTGAAAGATGTTCGTAGAAAAACCAGTGACGACGAAGTGGGAATAGAAAAAGCTGAAGATGGAATCTCTTTGAGAACCACATATCCGCTGTCATTTCAAAAGCCAACTAGGACTGTTGGCCGTGGATCAATTAAGACCTTATTCGACCAATGAAAACAAAATTTAAATGGAAATGAGCCATTCCAAGAGTTTTCGAGATAAAAGCATCAAAGGCACAGGTCCGAATATTTCACGAGGTAGACACGAGACACCAGGGAATAGAAAAATTTTTCGACTGGACCTGCTCTAGAACTATAGCAAGTTGATCGCTCAGCAAAAGTCATACTGCATAAAATTGTAGCCGTGTCAACCAAGCATCCTATGACATGCTGTGTGACTTTGCCGTATGTTTTCTCTATACTTTTCCGGCCAGCTTGATTGGATTTCGATGCTTAACAAAGGCTTTGATTGGTAATGCCCAGGTACCTACCTACCTACCCGATAATGTCCAACAGCGTTCCCTGGATTTGTTTACAGGCTATTGCCAGTACAGGTTGTCTTGCAAGTCTAGTCTCAACTATTAAGATGACCAAATTTCTTTTGAAGGACAAGTTCGTGTAGAAGTCATTCTTATGATCTTTTATTCAACTTGAAACTCAGAACCGCTTGAATATTTCTTTCGTCTACTAAGACACAGCGTTCCAAAAGACGATGTCAGGGGCACATTTTACGTCAAAAAATGTGTAGACGACGGTCTCTTAGACTACATGTGCTTCTTCTACCATATTCTTTAACCGATACAGAGTAGATTCCATATATGTATCTGTCCCTTCTGTACGGATGCTGACAAGGATTTTGTTTGTAAGAAAGATGGAAAGCTTCGAAAGTCGGAGTGTTGGACTTGAATTATAACTAAAACCACCTCTGCCTCCAACCCCTAATCCCCACGGTACTGCCATTAGGCATTTCGTCATGGGGGAGATTCTCAGCCGTAGCTGCCTTCTTCTTTTAACACATGCCTTTGTTCGGTTGGGGAATGCACATATGTATGGGCCGGTGCACGAATATGTGTCTGAGTTCGTGTTTGCATTAGTGTAAGTGTCTGTTTGCCAGTGTGGTTTCGTTTATATGATTGTGTCTATTATGCCTACAGTTGGGTATGTATTGTGTTTCTGCCTCCGTTTCCTTAGCTTCAAAGATTTGTAGGCTCCTCACTTCTCGCTGCCCGTTCCTTCAGGCGCAGTTGCTGCATCATGCTAGTGACGACTTCGTTTACTATATTCCAGGTTTCGCTTGTCGTCAGCATAGATGCTATAAGTCCCCTCGGCGTCACTTGACCTCCAATTTCTCTTTCTAGGATGTTTCTGGCCGTCATATACCTTCGGCACTCCATCAAGACTTATTTTGCGGTCTGGATTGTGCCTTCACAGTGCGGGTAGTATGGGTCATTCAAGTGCCTATATTTATGAATGTACTCCCGTAAGCATCCATGTCCCGATAGGAACTGTGTCAGGTAGACGTTTACTTCTCCGTATTTTCTACTGGTCCACTCCTCTATGTTGGAGATCAGTGTATGCGTCCATCTTCCTTTGGGTAAAGTTCTCCACCTGTATTGCCATTCTGCGTGTGTAGTCTCGCTGATGTGCCGCGGACTTTTTATATATAGATCGATGGGAATTCGACCGGAGATCAGACTCGTCGCTTCCGCTGGCACCATTCTAAAGGCATAGCACACTCTCAGCGATGCTGCTCTGGGCACCGAGTTCATCCGTTTCATATGCATATGTATGTATGTCCTTCGATCCGTCATAGTTGCTCATAAGGTACATAAGGATCGACTTGATCATCGTTCCTAGCAGATTTCGAATTAGCTGTCTGGGTCCTCCTACGTTTGGCAAGGAGTATATGTGCCACTGTCTTCACGTCCTAGCAGCATTTTTTTATTGGGGAGAAATTGATCGTGCTCTAGCACTGCAGTCCCATAAAGAGGATGATTGTTCCAACTCATGTACATATGTAGGTCTAAAGCAGTCTTTTTTTGCATTCCTGTCCCATACATTTCGTTCCACTTGCATTTTATTTAAGCAGGATTTATTCCATACCATGCCGAAAGCATCGATTCTTGTCCTTAATGGATAGTGTGAAGTTGTCATCTTCGTCTATCGCCATTTTCCTTAGGTGACATCTGAAGTTTCCATGCGCAGTGGATAGCGCTACAACCCATTTGAGAGTTTTTCGCATGAGACTTCTCTCTGGATGCCTTCTGCAGACACTATCATTGCCATTTTGGCTTATCTGCACTTCGCATCATTTACCCAGATTTTAGTATTCGTGGCCCATAAATGAGCATTTGGCCATTCCTTAACAATCCCCTACCTATGACAGCAAACGGTTCGGCCAACTCGAATGTTCGCCTCTCCTTCCCTAAGACGTCTCCTTTTTCATTTCCTTTGATTCCTACATGTTTTTTTAACCCAAGCTGGTGTGAGTTCATTTTAGCCTCCACATGTATTGAGTTTCTGGACACGCTCTATCGCCAGTGATGACTGAATTACAATCCGACTCATTTGCCTGATCACAGCTTGATTATTCAGTAGGATAAGGACCTCACTTCCTCTGACCTAAACCTCATTTAAGTGATCCATCACACGGGTTAGACCCATCATGTTGGCTTCGTACACTAAGGTTCTGTTAAATTCTTCTGAAAATACACCTGACGCCGCTCTGCCAACTATGACACAGTCAAAATTATTATTTCTTTCAATCTCCTCTGTGGAATCGTGTAACCCAAGATCTTTAATCTTGTCATGTCCATAGACGGTTCCACTGTCCAGTGGTCATAGACGGTTCCACGCCAATGTCAGTTGGCATTCTCCTGCAAATGAAGTGGTGTAGTTACCGCTGTCTTCTGAATGCGTAAGACCAGTGGCAGTGTTCCCAGTGACACTTCTAACACTGTTGCTGTGGTTTGAAATACGCAAGTTATCCCAACACATGCACCGCACCACCGAAGCATACGAGTTAATGGATTTAACTGTCTTACCGCTGCTCATACACCCATCATGGTGCTTAGTTTATATGCTCCACAAACAAAACTAGATCCCGACTTGATAGCTTTGACCGACCTCACGAAAATAAGTCCATGACAAGCTGACAATTCCCACCTTTGCTTTACATTCTTCGTTTAAGAAACCCCTCCCCACAAACAAGATTCACAAATCCACTTACCATCCGAACAAAATTCATGAACATAAGCCCTTCTCAGCCATGTAACCATCCGCTGTTGGCCAATCCAAAACACAACTCCTTCCATCACTGACATGTTTCCCAAGTCAATGGTAAACAACGCATAGCACAGTTAATTCTCCATCAGATATCCACCCTACAACCGTCAAACAAACACCAAAAGCCCAACTCAAATCCGTCAGAGCTAACAAATCAATAAACGAAAACGTCCTTCACTCGCGAATTCACTTTGAAGGATTTCAAACGCACAAAACTTCGTAACCAATATCGATTCCATCACCACACCCTGCCCGAGGAGGTATCAGGACCAGTCAATACAAACACGCACCACCACAAAAACCCTTTTTTCTTCTTTTAACCTGAATATTTCATGTGCTGTCGACGTTGACGTCGACTTTTACAGCTGGCTGTGTCATCCTTGTTGCCGGCGCTGCTGTTATTGTTCAATTGCCACTGTTGCTTTTGTTGTAACAATTTAATTTCATTAATGTCATCGTTTATTACCGAAGCAATTAACTTGTGGCCGATCGGTAAGAGTAATCGATATGTGAATAAGGTTTTGGCCCACTCGGGCCCCGGGATAAGTTGAGAGGCTTGAAGCGGAAAACGAGACTGGACAAGTGAATAATGGCCATGGGAAATCGATTAACCATTTAATTACTGTGCGAACCAGTCAGAGTGGCAACGTGTATGTGTGTGTGTGTTCAGGATGCGGAAATTTATCACCTTTTTCGTTTGTGTTGACCTTCGGGCAGTTTATTCGTCGAGATAACTTTTTTGAAGTTAAGCTTACTTGGCGACATATTTGCAACAACACTGTCGTCTCACCTGAGGTGGCTAAAGTTTCAATTAGTAAAGTTTGTTCAAGATTCTTGGTGATTCTATGAGGCAGCGCTTGAGAATTTCTCTAAGTTGTAGAGGACGCAATGAAAATTGCTTTACCAGGACTACAGGATGCGAATAACTTACTGTCATGAACTTCGTTCTGAACACATACACAAACCGCCTGATGACATATTAATCATTTTTTCTCAGTTTTTTGTGTTGTATGACTGACTGGAATTTCGGTTACTACCGAGGTTTGCTTAGCTGCAACATTAAGACTTGACGTCACAATAACAGTGTCATTGCTACCAATAATCCACGAATGTCTAGGCTACCGTCGTTTCCATTATAGTCTAGTTGTGCTTAGGTCCTGGGACATGGGGTGGTTGTGTTCCTCTCTTTTTTTCGTCAGAACTGCTGGAATAATCCTGATTTGAAAGGGATGTAGGAAACGTGGGGGCCAATTATAAGCTTGACACTTTTGTGTGTTAGGCGAATCTTCCTTAGGCGAATCTTCCTAAGAGAAAACCCAGGATATCGCCGATTTCTTTATGCTTCAGGTCCGGTAATCACATAAACCCAAGAGTCTTCTGCTGCGTTCTCGCTGAGGCTCTTCAGCGGCATAGGAATTATTCAAGGTCCTCATGTTCTTTCTCGCAGTTCCTACCAGTCGCTCGTTTAGTGAATCTTCTCCTTCAAAGCTCGTAAAGGGCACAAAATACGTTAACAAAGAATTTTAGCCGGCATTTGATGCTGGCAGTCCCGGGCAGTCGCTCACGCTGGGAGAATAACATCACAAGGGTACTCATAACCCCTTGAAGCGCGAGTGTATTATAAAAAAAATTCGACTGAGCACCCAGTCCTATACTTCCCACCTCTTTTTGTGTTGTATCAAAAATTATAGTTTATTATATTTTATTTAATAATTAAAGAAAACATTCATCGGAGGCGAACTATTTGAATACACAATTTTTTAATTGCTCCACAAAGAGTTGTTGCGCGAACTTTATAGAAAACATTTCTTAAATTTCCTCAGCATCTGCTGGACCGATTGTGCTCAAGAGCTTATCAGCTCTAAGTTTCATGCTGATAAATAAAACAAAAAAAACCGCATGGTCCTACGTTGTTTTGTTCTCCAGATATGGAAGGCGGAAAATCCACACACGCGCGCGAACACACACACACAGAAAATGGATGCAAACGATTTAGTATATTTATTTAGTATTTAGTATAAAGTAACGTCAAGCCCTGTTCATATCTCGAAGCATTTTGTTCGGACCGATTGCAATACTTCCCCTGCCTGGGAAGTAAAAAAATTTAAGCAACATGCCAGTAAGTAACATGTCTGGCTTGTCTCGGCCGCAAGGGAGCTTTTCCCAATATGCCTGGCGCTGCTCTAGATGCTCTGCTTGATCTACCTCTCCTTGATATTGACATATATCAAGCCGTCTGATCCAATGACGCCAGAATTTTGGTTGCTGTGCAAATTTAAAGTCAGCTTTCTCTGCCTTCAGGACTGACTTCGGCCAGAATCAGAGTCTGGACGGGGCTGAAGTCGAATCTTCACGGATGGCTCCAAAACCAGTCAAACCGGTGCTGGTGTCTTCGTGGAGGTCGAACACACCAGACCTCACTACTCGTTAGGCAGAAAGGTCACAATGCGATCTCTCGAAATGAGATCTCCGATAAGTTTGCTAGGCAAGGCTTATAGGATGTTTTCTCAGGACCTGAACCTGCGTTGGGTCTTCCCGAGTCCTCGGTCGGGGCCATTGACGATTGGGTGTCCTACAAACACAACTGTGTGTGGCACGGTTCTCCAAGATGCCGGCAGACTAAACGAATGCTTCCAACCGTCTGTGAGAAATCAGCGGCATTCTTGCTGTTACTCAGCAAAAGAGACTGTAGACAACTTATTGGCGATCTTACGGGACACCTCGCTTTTGCCAAGCATATATTTGTAATAGGCTTAAGTGACACAACTGTCTGCGACGCCTGTGGAGAGGGCAACGAAACTTCGGATCAGTTCCTTTGCTCGGATCAGATTGCCGATTTTCGGTGCCGATGTAGTGAGTGCTGGTAATGTAAGCTCCTCATCAATGAAGTGCCTTCTCGGCTTTATCTGAAAATCGAGGAAATTCCAGTAAAATGGGTAGAAAGTGAGTCCTGCTCTATGGTATTACAATCGACCAGTTGCATCTGAGTGCTCCAGTACAGCGTTTCCAAACCCGACAAAAAAAAAGGTCTTGGAGAAATGCTGAAAACCTTTCTCTAATCCGGAAAGCAAATGTCTACCCTTGGAAACGCTTTCAATACTGTCGCCAAGCACTAAATCGAAGTAAGGTTTCAGCTCATTGCCAACGTCTTCTGTGCTCTCAATATACTCACAACACTACCGTCTATTCATCCAGCAACCTTTCCAATTACGTCACCTCCAAACTCCTCCCAAGACCACCCATTAAATACATCTGACGTTGTTGACATTACGTAGAGTATTCTCCACCTCCATTAATTCCTCTGGAGCTCTTATTATATCTACCGAGCCAACTGCCGGCAGACTACCGTCAGTCAACCTAAATGACCATTATCCTGACATGGTAATTGAACAGCCTTAGAGGCCATTAAGGCCATTGTCAACTCAAAGGCCTTGACAATGAATATTTCAGCTTCACATAATTGGCCACCCTGACAGCCGCCGTCGCTGCTGTCTAGACGCTGTGTCCTTTTGCGTGAGCTTCCACGAAATGAATCTTTAAATCCCACGTGGGTGATTCCATGCAAATCACATTAATCATCCTCCAAAATCTTGACTCAAATAATTTAATCCGAAAGAAATAACCTTTCAATCTTCCTCGGAGAGCACAGTTCCATTTCCATTTCGCCGTCATCACATGCGCCGTCGTTATCATTAATCATCGCATTCCACTTGCCTCCCATCGGCGCAGTGGTCCAGTGTTTAGTCTTGACCTTTGGATGGTTTTACGATTTAACAAGCACACACACACGCCCTCGTGCTTCCGATAGTTCGAAAGTAACATCACAACACCTTTAATCCTCGAGGGTTTGATTATCTATTGCAATTGCTCCCCGAAGAGCAATTGCTCTTTCCGTGTTTCGAACATTAACCCAACCTGACCAGGGCGGAGAAGCCTGGTTTCACAGAGGCGGAGGGAAGATCCTGGAATTCAATATTATAATCAATATCGATAGTGCTCTTAACAGTTATTTACTTATCCTTGTTGTTTCTCTTGTTTCATTGCAGATTCCTTTGAAACAACTTCATCTCCAGAGGATACGGTAAGTGGAACTTTCTCTCCTTTTATTTTTGTATTTGTAAAAAAAAAAAAAGTCAATCGGCTTAGTTGTACGAAGAAAGGATAACGAAAGTTTGCTCAACTAACTTCAACTACTTGGATCCTTTTTGTCTTTGTGCAGATAGCGGAATCTCAAAGGTCCACTCAGGACAACTCTACCTATAACAACAGAAAGAGTAGCAACAGCAACAAGGATAACGCTCAGTCCTCGTTGACGTTGTCGTCATCATCCTCTTCAACGTCGTTGCTGGCATCATCATCGTCGGGCGGAAGTATTGCCAATAGATTGGCATCTGATGATGGCGCTGTTGATGGTGATGAAGGACCTGACGCTGATGATGATGATGGATCCGATGAAGAATTCAACGGAAGCCAACGGAAATTTAATAATCCAACCGAAGTTGGAGGAAAAGAACCAATGGGAATAGAAACAGTTTTGAGTTACCTCAGAAGATCTGAAGGAGAAGCTGATTACCGCGACTACCCACCCATTACACAGAGTCCTGCGCCAAGTCCCACACCAACTGGGTCAACTCCGAGTCCATGGACTCAGAGTGCGGCAAATGACGATGAAGATGATGTGGATGAGATTCTTCAGCCGATGATGGTGATACCATCGGATAAGCGTCATTACAATTCGAAAAACGGTGGACGTGTGATGAGTCGGGCAGAAGTGGGCCACTCAAAGGAGTACCATTCGACCGGCAATGGTGACGGTGATGTGGAGTCAAGTGGGTCGAATAGCTTCAAGGAACCAACGGTAACGAACCGTATGAGAACGGGTGAGTTTTGTGGGAAGAGTTTAGTGTTAAGGGTTGAGGGGTGTGTGTTTTTCCTTGGCTGGAATGGTGTTTAGTAAAAGATTGGGTATTGCGTCTATTGATTTTTGAGAATCTGGAGCAGGGGAAACTGTGATTCGACTTGTGTCCTAATTTGATGAAATTAAGAGAGCACTTAGGCATTCTGAAATCTTCAAAGCAGCTCCTTTACCTCCGCTTAATCCTTAGTCACAGCCTAAACAGCGTGCTCTTGTTTCTTGTATCTACTATAGCATGCAAGGACTCACAAGGCTAGATCACTGTCTTCCATGAATCTTCGCACTATACAGTGGAACCTTTTGAGTCTTTTAGGTCCAAAAGTAACACTCGTCTATGAATCATGATTACACTGTGGAAACAGAACATTTTAATCACTGACCTGACTTCTTAGTCTTGCAACAGTTTCATTGTAAAATCGTGCGACCTAATTTATCGCTGTTATCTGCAGTTATCCAAACCGTGCTTCCTGCTACCTATGGTCGCTCGGGCCTTGGATTGTTGTGCTTAGACATGGACGTTCTCTTCAGATACTTCTCTCTCGTTTTCTTGGTTTGATTTGGTCTTAACCTGTTAGATCGTCTGCCTTTTCTGTACATATGCGACTACCTGCTTAGTTCTGTTATGGCGTGTATCTCATTTTTTCGTATTTATAGCGAAGGAAAGGGTCGTCGCAATTATAGTCACAAAGAATGCCCCTTTGGCAGAGAAGCTCCATTCAAAAACTGCCGATATAAATACAAATCATTTAATAAGCACGGGTCATCCGAGATTAAGGACGGTAGACTTATGTTACTCAGCGCTCCTACTGACCTTCCAACAGGAAGAACTACTTTCCTAGCGTGCTTGATCTAAGGTTGTGGAGCCTCAGATAGTGGCATAGAAATTAGTTTGAGTCCTCTTGGAGTTCTTCATCACCGCAGGCCCTAAATAGACAGACCGCCGTTGGTAAGTCTCGGCATTACCGCATGGTAAGGACGGATCCTTAGTCTGTCAATGTTGTACCTGGGCAGTCTTGTGTTAGCGCGGGATAGTCGATCTGCATCAACCGACCTCATGCCGTTCCCATACCGGCCTCATGTTCCTTCCGGACATCCAGAAGACTGCTACCGAAATTGTGGCTGACGACAAAGCGGTCAATTTGATTGGAGGTTAGATATCATGTCTGAGTCTTTCGTGGTCATTGCCTATACCCCATCACCATAACAATATTCCCATTTGGCATTGTATTGAAGGCCTTGCTGATCATAGACGTTCTCCTTCTCATCATAAGGCTAGAGTGCCTTTTCGGTCTAACAGGGTGTTAAGGTAGCACATTGTACAGAATCTAATAAACAAAATCTTATCATCCAGAAATTTAGACTTCTGCGAGCTATTAGTGAAAACAGCAGTCCTACTCTAAATTCCCACGGATCCCTGCATAGTTTTTCTAGTAGTGCAATGTTATACGTTGCGAATTGGCATTTCCCCACATCTTACCACCTCAATCTGATATTTGGAGGTCCTTACCTCTCTTAATAAAAGCAAAGTCCAACGAACAGCTTACATGTGTTTCAGTGGAGCTCTTCACACGACTCTCTCTGCAGCACTGGACATTTTGTTTCATTTATCACCCCTCGACATTTTCGGTAGACAAATGCCAGCTAGTGCAGCATCCGCCTTAAATCAACCTCACAGTGGTCTAGTAAAGGTTTTGGCCACGTCTACATTTTGAAAAATGTCAAAATTTGTCCCAAAAACATAGACAACACTACACCGAAGCTAAGTTTTGACAAGAACTTCGAGGTAACCATCGCTTCCAGGTCATTCTGGGACGATCTATTCTTAGAAGACAAGTCGATTCACTTTTACACCAACGCAACGGCGACGGTTCGAAAACTAGCAACGGGGTAGGTGGTAGTGTTTTCTCCGACAGGCTTCACCTCAGCCTTGTGTTCTGTCTTCCAAAGCATGTTCCAGGCGGAAATCATGACGATCAGAGAAGTCTTATCTTGGCTGAAGAAAAACGTGATATCAGCCACGAATATTCACATCTTTTCGGACAGTCAAGCGGCACTGAAGTCCTTGGTATCAGTCGCCTCAAATTCATTAATAGCCCTAGACTGCCGATTGTCTCTTATAAAGATGGCGACGCAGTTTAATATTCATCTTTGTTGGATGGTCGCCGTGGTTTAGTGAATAGTGCGTTGGACTGCTGACCGAATGGCATAGGTCCAAGCCCCAGTAGGCAGGAGATCTCTCCAAGACCTCTCATTGGTCTAAGTGCTTTAGCTGGCAGCCTAACCTAGCCTAACTCTCTAATTCGAGGATCGTCTGCACGTTCCAGAAATCAATCTTCTGAACTTTACTCTCTGAGAGCTCTTACCATTTTCTTCAGCTCAACTTTGACGGCTTTACTCAGGAGTCAACCAAGGAGGTTGTAAACGAAACGATGTGAAACTTTACACACTGCTAGGCTTTCTATTGGTACTGTGACATTTTTTAGGAACTCTAGGGACACCTAATTGGAAATAATTCCGACAGTCATTTGCAGTTATTAAACGTTGAAATGACGAAGGTGCACCTGAACGTTTCATTCTTTACACCGTGGCTACAGCCCCACGTCCGCAAGCCCTGAAATTCTCCGTGAATTTTTCGAATTGAGAATTTACTTCCTTAGACCATTTCATCTCTGCTTTTACGTTTACATTCAGAAAACTCATCCCGAAACAACACACTTCGACAGTTCAATTTCTTTGCCACCTCACTGCACACGTCATCCATTTTATCTGGGAAAACAACACATTATCCATTCTCCTAGAGCCCATTCGGAACGAAATAATCTCCTTTGACATCTCATTTCGTTCTTCATCCCTTCATGTCACAACAACAACTTCATTAATATTTTTCATCCTTTTTGTATCTATTCCAGCTTACCCGTCCGCCTTTGAGCAACACAAAGCGTTCATAAGAAACAACAAACGTTACGGACACAAGAGTCACAAGAAGAAGTACAAGGATTTCTTACGCTACAATCCTCCAACCACCACAACCAATGCAGCAATTACAACCACCACCATCAGTCCGGTGCAAATGAATATCCTAGCGCGTGATAGAATTTACAACTCTGACGACCTTCCACGACCATACTATCAAGGACATATGAACTACTTTATGAACACCGATGACTACGATCCTTATCACGAGGCTGAGAAGAAAAATCAGAATCCTTCGGCCAGTTTCCGGAATTACCACAGTTCGTCGTATCCGGGCCACCATCAGCACCATCACAACGGTGGTCATCTTCGCACTGGTGGCGGTCGCTATAGACACAACAGCATACAGTCACGAACTCCGCGACCGCACACGTCCATCTATCCCGACAACAGCTTCATAAACTATCACCACCTGGGCTCGTTGGCAAAGCAACAACACCAGAAGGAACTCGAGAAGAAAATCGATGAATACTCACAGTACTACAGCAAATGGCCGCACTTGGCCCAAGTGGAAGATCAACTGTTCGAAGATGAACACACTGATATGCTGTATCCCGATGGAATGTCCTCCAATCCCGGAGAATTAGTCCTCGCAGCGGAGGATGATGATGGCGCTTCGGAAAAGGAAGAAGAGGAGCCCAACCTTCCCCCGTACATCAAAAAGTATCGACGTCGCAATAAACAGTTGCTGGACTTATTGGAGGGAACTCACCCGCCATCTACACCATCCACCCAGTGGTCGAGTTCGGTCCTTAAGCCCGGACCGATAGAGACCAGTCATCAAAACCACTCGCCAAGACATCACGTTCATCAGCACCGACAGCATCATCATCATCGACAACATCGAAACCGACAGCGCTCGCATCGACATAAGAACTCCAAGTGGCAGATCGAAGACCTCTTCGAGGAGCAACGCGCCAATCCCAACAACCCCAACAAAACCACATCCTACAGCGAAATTACACTACCAACGCCATCTGCCGTCATCAGCAGTAGCTCCACCACAACGACAACCACTTCCACTACAACCCTATCCCCGTTCGATGAACTACTGAAACATGAAAACGAACACCTCAGGCTCCTCCAAGAGAATCAACTCCCAGCCGAAGACGTCAGTATCTCCCGCGAACTCTACGACTGGGCGATAGAAGTCGACGGAGATCAGCTCCAAACGCGTGACAACGACGACGTCGATGACTACATCGATCCAAGCGGTTTACGCAGTTGGAAGCCGAATCGAATCGCCCGACCACCAAAGTCACTCACAACAACTACAATGCGCCCCGTCGCTTCGGTACGAAGACCGAATGTCTACGGGTCCATCATGAAGTCACCGCCCGTCGCAATGACATCTACCGCGAAACCCATAAATTCGTTCGTCTATCATCGAGTGGTCGAGGCACCGCGTGTTGTCGGTGCCGGACAAACGGGACGA
The DNA here is from genome assembly GCA_917880715.2 of Matsumyia berberina. Classification (NCBI taxonomy): domain Eukaryota; kingdom Metazoa; phylum Arthropoda; class Insecta; order Diptera; family Syrphidae; genus Matsumyia; species Matsumyia berberina. Next base: position 128,497,235 of record OU862871.1, on the reverse strand, counting down.
AAGCAACGGCTGCCATTTGTGGCGATCACCGACAGACGCCTAGAAACGTCCCGCAAGGGAATGGGTAATGCCGGTGTGCTCGCCCGTAAAGACTTTGAACAGAATCACTTTCCGATGCCTTAAACATAAATAAAAGTAAAAAAATTTAAATAAATAAATTAAATTAAAATAGAAATGTTAAATCACAGAGAATTTTCCAGATTTTATTAAACTGTCAGACATAGGTATGGGATGGCATATAGCGGTATAGGACTTAAGGTGAACTGAGAAGCAAGGTCTTGTAAGTAGACTTGCCCAACGGGTCTTATTCGCGACAGAAGGATCTTCGCTCTAAGGCCTTTTCGGCGAAAAAGAGTAATTGGGCGAAATAATTGCGAGCGTCTGCTTTAGAAGTTTGACGCGACTGTTCAGTTCGTGACAAAAGATGTAAATGGGCCCTTCGTGCAACATAAATGTAGCATTTTGACAGAATTTTTGACCGCAGTTTCAATGCTGACCCTTCCAACTCCTTTAAGATGGGCATCCTGACTAATAGACTTGAACTTGCGACATATTGGAGACTCTTGAGAGGCTAAACAAGGGATAAAGTTCAAGCCTTCAAAGACTACGCAAGTACCGCGTTATATCCTTGGTCCCATCTCTGAAAATTAACAACGATCTTTTGAAAGGGAGACTTCAATATGTCGACGCCTATTTGCAAAGAAACAAAGGTGTAACCCACTTCAGCATGGAGAAGATTAGTAAAAAGTAGGAGGCAGCTAAAGACGCCACTCTCTAAGGTCAGATGCCAGAAAGCATTTATTCGCTCATTTGACAATATTTTTCTTCATTTCGATAGGTCCGTGATTATTATCATGAGAACGTTCAAACAAAGAAATGTTGTGTTAGAACCACTCACTCCTATACTTTACTTTGTCCTGTTTCTCCTTATGAGATCTAGAGCCTCTACTACACTTACGTGCCATCGTGTGCGGTTTCTGACAATATGCCTTCCAACTCTTCCCCAATTGCCGAGACTCCTCCTCAACTATTCCGCGTCATGTATGTATTTCTCGATCGACCCACTCTTATCCCATCTTGAGTAAGTGGATTCCATTGCATAGCGTAGTTAGCAATGGAGACGTCGCCTTTTCGAAATGTGTGACCAATTCACTGCCACTTTCATCCTTGAATGCTTCTGCCTAAAGGTTTCTGACCCGTTCTCTGATAAAAATGTTTGTTGGAGACGCGGTTAGGTCAGAAAATGCTCAGAATGTTTCGTAGGCACCTATTAACGAACGTTTGCAGCTTTCTTGTGATAGTAGAAGCCTCTTGTGATAGTAGAAGTCATTTTCCAAATGCTGCACCCATATAACAGCACGGATTCAACATTAGAGCGGAACAGTCGTAGTTTGGTGTTTAAGCTGATAACATTGCTTCTCAATACTTTGGACTTCGCTTTGCCGATTCGGATGGCAATATTTTGTTCGGTTCCACCAGCGATCGAGACCATACTCCCAAGATATTGAAAGCTCTCCACTTTCTCTACCGGTTGTCCAGCGATGCTAACTTGAGATGATGAGTTTGTTTCGAGGCTGATGATCTTGGCTTTGGCTGTATTAATCTTCAACCTCAAAACGTTTGCCTCTCTCTCAACACCCAATGTCATTCTGTGGAATTCCATAATCCTATGTGATAATAGGCATACGTCGCCAGCGTGGTCAAAGTGTTTGAGTTGAGGTGTAAGAGTCCACCGAATTCCTCCATTTCCCACCGATAAGGCAGCCCGAAGCACACCGGTTATCACCAGTAAAAACAATATTGGTGAAAGAACGAAGCCTTGTCGAACCCCACTTTCGAGTTCCTCTGAAAAACTTCCTCTCTGCAGAACGTGGAACCTTGACCCTTCATAAGTTGCGTTAATAATAAATTTCTTAGGGATATGTCTCCTGCTCAAGGCAACCTAGATAAATTCTCTGTTAACGCTGTCGAACGCCTTCTCGAAATCAATGAACACCCCTCTACTATGGTCCGTAGTTATTGAGCAGATGCTAAACGGCCTCAACAACTCCGGTTCTTCAACCCAAATCTACGACATAGTCATTATAATCAGAGGCAATCATGGAACGAATTTCACCAACCTAAGGCAGAGCGCACTGAACATGGCATTCCAATGGTCTCTAAAGAGCTAAGTGTGCTCTGACAAAATGATTACCATATTTGTCACCATATAGAGAATTCTCAATCTCCCAATTTTATCGCTAAACAGCATACAGATCCCATTCGGAAGAAAAGTCAAGGGTCTACGAGTAATTTTATACCGAAGACTCATCTGGAATCTACATTTGAAGGGCATTACCACTAAGTTACAACCGTGGTGGGAATTAGGTAAGTTCATGGCTATTGAGACAGAAGGAGGGCCAGAAACCAAAAATTATAGTCTTGAGACCTTCCTCACTCTGTAATCTGTAATCTCCTAAATGCATCACTTGTATGGTGGGATAAATTAAAGCAAGCCTCGGCAGGTTAGGTTAGGTTTGTGGGCTGATGAGGGTTGCCTCATCACACTTAGGTCCATGTAGACCCATTGTGATGCCAACCATCCGGTGGGCCTGGCCAATTTAAGGAGTTCTGACTGCAAACCATCAGCTAGTTCGTCGATATGATCGAACAAGAATTTGCCTAGAATTATATTTCTTATCTGGCAGAGATATTGGCAGTGACAGCGGAAATAAGCTGGATCTCCTCGTCATCGCATCCCCTGCATATATCGTCGTCATTCAAGCATAATTTCTTTGCGTGATATCTTAGCATGTTGTGGCCAGTAAGTACTCCCACCACCATTGACAGTGATCTCTTGTCTTTTTGTAAAATCTGGCAGATTTTTGCCCTGTCAGGTGGTTAGAGATTTCCACCGGTTATTTGCTGCTATTAGTGTTTTTTGGGCAATTTTCGCCCAAAGAGTGGCGGTCTGAAGCATCGGCACAAAATGCTGCTCAGAAAATACAAAGCCTTACCAGCGGCAGCAACAGTCTGACCGCAGCCTTGGAAGCACTTCTCGGCCTCACTCTTCTAAACACAAAGATATATGGCAGCCTTTGCCATAAAGCTTCACCTAATTTCAAATCATGCCACCTGATTGGACCTTAAAAGATCCTCAAAGAAATACAGATTCACTCACAGATTACTCACTTTACTTCACTCCTCAAACAACAAGAGAAATAACTTCTCGCAAATTCTGACGCTAAGCTCCTCATGAACTTCATTACCGGGTATTGTTGACTCAACTTCCATCTTAACAAGTTGGGCATTAGTCAACTGGACATGTGCCGACTCTGACTGTCGCACAAACTGCAGGGCATATTTTGTGTGACATAAACCATCGACCGATGCTTCTGCAAGCACGATCTCGAGGTTCCTCCACGACCTCGATTTTGCTCGAAAATGTTCCTTAGTTATAGGAGAGCTTTGTTTGGCACAAAAGATCTTTTCGATCACAGCCCATTTCCGGTCTTCGTCAGAAAGGTATCAGACCTCACAGAGCCTTATTTCGGTTGAAATCAACAGAAATGGTGCCTTCCAGCTCAATCACCCAGTTCAGGACATAAATCTCAGGAAGGCCTCAGTTCTTTCCCTCCTCCAATTCCAATTATAATGCTTGAAGAAGTAACTACCAGGAGTCATCATCAGACTTATTTCCTTCGTCGTTCCTGCAGATCCTACAATTGTCGTTGCGAAATACCTTGATAAGCTCTGTAGGAGTACCTAAGCCAGAGACAGTACTTACATTCCTGCAACTAAGTGTGACGAGAGAGAAGGTTCATTTTCAGTCATAGCTTCTAGTAAAATGGCTGTCGGCCTCAACGTTTTCAAACATTTGTGGGCTTGTGAATTATTCAACGCTGAGCAGGTCTTAGCAATTTTTTCTGGTCTTTCATTACCTTGGACATCGACAGGCCCTGGCATCCAATATAAAATTACAGAATTCGATCTAAACATTTCACAGATTCTGCAAGTGTATCCAGAGCCTTGACGGCTGCCTGGCTATCAACGTACCGGTCCTATTCCTTCCGACGATATTGCCTTCAACTTTGCACCATTTGTGATGACTGTATTTTCTTTAGAAGGAATGGTTGACTCCTCCGGTTTTTCAGTAAACCAAAGCTCCAGGACCGACATCCTTTTTGAAATTACTAACCACTCCTGAGGCATAAATCATCAATTCTTGCCTTAACATTGCTGCAAGTTCCCTCTTGCGACGGAGGAAGGACACCACAGAATGTAATGCCTCATTTACCAAATTGCTACTAAATTCACCACAAATAAGGTTATGGAACACTTTCCATCACTACACATCACTCAAGGATTAACAAGGATCAACATACCCAAAAATACCGACAATAATTCAATGCCAAAACTATAAGCATCCAAAAATATCCCCCACAAGGGTGATCCTTTTTCTTGAGAAGTAGTTTATTGTTGCCGCCCCTTGTCCCAAGATAAGGTTCCCATTCAATACAAAGCCTTGACAAGGTAGAACAATGGTCCTGGCCTAAAAATACACACCCCATCATCCTACACATAATCCGATTGAAAACAATGAGCATAAGGACACAAATTGTGTGTGTTGTTTGCTTTAAACATTGTACGTATGGAACTCATAACACGTTATTGAGCTCTATAATAAGAACTTTTTATCCATATCCTGCTGTGTATCCTGTGGAGTTGTCCTTTTTCGTTCTGTTCACATCTTGCTACCGTGTAAGGATGACAAAGTAATAATTTTATGAATCGACATCCAGAAAGGAAGGCAAAAATAGGAAAAAGGATTAAATTTTGATTGGAAGGATGTTTGAGCACCATATGTACATATGTGTATATGCCTGCATATGAGTATATTCAAACTGCTCAATGGTTGAATGAACATCTGTGAGATGATATGGTTTCATTGAGAGTGATTACTTTCCGTTCGTGTACTCATCGCTTTGATGGTAGGATGTGCTCCTGCGAATCCTCATATTGCATAAGGACAGGAGCCAGCTCGGCATGGTGTTAGACGATAATGCACAAAAACTCATTCACACTCTGTCGTCCTCGTAATCGGATGAGGAGTTGGAGTCCTACCGAATGGAGAATAAAAGAAAATGCTCTCGACGAAAAAAATGTTACGTATACGCCCGGGATGGCAGCTTTTCGCTTTTGTTCCTCCATCGTTCTGTGTGCGCTGCACTTTGATTGATTTTGGTCCTTTGTTCGACAGCTCGGTTGTGAGTGGGTGGCATGCGATAGGTTCTTTTAATCGGCATTCCAAAGTGTCAAAACACACACATATGGCGCTGGTGCGCCACTTTCAATGGCTTTTATTCCGCATTTGCCTTTTGTGTTGAAAGGAAGTTGCATTTAGCTGTTGAATGACTGAGCAAAAGAATAGGAATCCGGATGAGAGTGGCAGGATGGCGTTGAAGGGTTAAAGAGGAATGTGAATGCAATTGTCACTGCATTAGGTGTTGAAGTCATTTAGCTATGCGATGGCAAACACAAACATAAACAAATGCACGGTTTGGTCAATGCGTGAGTTTATTTGTTCAAGCACCACAATTGTGAGGGTCTATGGCACTGTATTTGGGGAACAAGGAAGCGGTACTTGTTAGGAAGAACATCCTTTTTTGAGACCTTGCAGCGACGTTTACCGATGTATGTGTGTACATAGGTTCCGACAATGTTGGCCATTTATCAGTCAGACATATGACCGGGATAGAAAACCAATCATTAATCTAATGGGAGGGTCCTTTCTGGGTTTTCCTCGGATAACTTTGGTGACATTGCGAACGCTTCAGCTTGTTTAAATAGTCGTGTGGTCGCTGTGAGCTCCGAGGGTATAATTTGTCCTGAAGAAGGTTGTCAATGTGCCGTTTGGATTCGGCAGTAAATTCTGAAATTCCTTCGAGCAAAAAAATGCACGGGCCTATCTCCTGCTCATCATACCTATAGGGTTTGTAGCATCTGCAGGCATCAAGAACTTAGCAAGAGGCCCTTAAGACTTTAAGAGTGTATGGGCGATAATCCTTCATTTGATTTATTGGTTAACACTTTTCACTCTTCACAAGCCTCCCTTTGGCTTTCTAAAGAAGCCATGTTGATGAGTGTTGATGCGTCTCCTATATTTTCGTTCAGGGTTCGCGCCCTTATTTCTGCTTTTCTTGACAGTTCGTCGGATTTTTCATTATCCCTTAGTCCTATGTGCGCCGGAACCCATGAGTTATGCACGTTGTTTTGCCTCTCGGAGAAGCTGAGTTTATTCTTGCATTTCTATTCGAAAAGTTGTTAGTCCTTTGATTACACTTTCTTTGTACTATCGGCGACCATACTACAACACAGTAGATGAGTGTGGGTTTCCCGATGCAATTGTATGCCCAGTGAACTTGTTTTGGTTTGGGCCAAAGGCTCTTCTACATATCCAGTACGCTCTAGCGGCTTGAGTGATACATTCTTTGAAATTTTTATTCCACCTGAGTCTTTTGTCCAGTATCACGTCCATGTAATTGACACAACCTTTGAGTTTCAGTTGTACACCTACTAGATTTGAGACGAAAAAATCACTTATTTTGTGTTTTCTTGTAAAGAGAACCAGCTCTGTACTAGCTCGCGTTAAGGCTTAGACCGTTTTTCCCTACCCAGAGTTTAACCGATGTATGTAGCCTGCATAAGTGTTCCAAAGATGTTGGGGTTTTTTCCTGGTCTTTCTTGCTGTGTAAGATTCCCAGTTGAGTCGGCATCAGGTAGTTCTTTGTTGAGGTGGAAGAACAAGCCTCTTGTGATGAAAAGTCCAATGCTCCACCTTAACTGTTACAGGATATAACCATGATTATTCAAATTTTCAAAAACCTGTAGTCCTTACTAATGCTGTTGAAGTATCGTAGTATGGCACTTACCTGTCATAGTATCTAAAGGGGGGTTATGTTGTCCATAATGAAGTCCTTAAGCCAGACCTATCCCATCTCAAGTATAAGATCCAATCCAATGCCCTCGAAACTCCAACAAACAAACTTTCAATAAATTGTTTAAAAAATAAGTTCACAACAAAATTCACTATTCTTTGCAAATACATCCGATTCATCCCTTTGACAGATTTAATTTTTAAAACTAAAAATAGTTGAATTAGTCAATGTCACTTAATTTCAAATAATAGCTACAAAATAACTAAAACATATTATGTTAATACAGAAAAACAAAAAACTGTAGTCTAACATTAACAAAATATTTTACGCAAAACTATATTTAACTATACATATATAGATATGTAAGTGTGTTAAAACTAAAGCACAAAAACACAGAAGAAACACATAATAAAACACAATGCTTTAGCTACATGCATTGCTTATTAAATTTTAAGAAAGCATACAAATCAAGCAAAACATAATTGTTAAAAACATATCAATATATGAAAAAAACAAATAAAACAATAAATTAAAACCACAACAGTATCTATTGTTTAGACAAACCAAAAAAAAAAAAAAATAAAATAAATCTAAGAGATACATTAAGAAAAAATTAAATAAAAAAAAAATCAATTTAACAAGAAAAACATTATAAGTTAAATATGATATAAAAAAATAAGTATAAATAAAAATAAAATAAAAAAAATACAAATGTTGACTGTTTTGTAAATTGAATGAAGTAAATATAAATAAAAAGAAAAATGTATTAAACAATGGTTTTTGGCATTTTATTCGGCGTTAAGCAAGCTTACTTGATTGGTGTTGGATATTTACTAAGGTTAGCTTGATTACAACAGAGGTCCACAAGAGAAGTGAGGGAACCTCTTAAAGATCAGCTAGTTCTCGAAGGAAACGCTTAGAATATCTAAATCATGTGACAATAAAATATGCTTCGAACACTCGGAATTAAGTAAGAAAGGCTAAAAATGAACGAAGGAAAACTTTCTGCCTCAAATGATGCGCTCAAAGATGACATGCTTTTCCAACTTTATTAGGAAAGGCGATAGCACATCAGCGAAAACTTTGAAGTTTTAGAACGACAACGTACACCTCTGCCTCACAGACAACATGCTTATAGAGCAGGTAGACAGAAAGAAAGGACTAGAGCAGACCACAATAAATTGGCGACCCAAAACCATGAAAACACTATGGCGACGCGACTGCGTCCTATGATGGACCTAGCAGATGGACTTCGCTTGACCTGGAACAAACATTTATTCATCCGAAACCTGGCAGACGGGTCTAGGACTTTTCAAATTAATATAACGTAGTTGTTACTAGGGAAATGCACTGCCTGCCCGTACAGAGCCCCGTATGCGTAGTGGCGCTACATTCGGGGGTGGACCTGGGCCTCAACCAACAAGCGTTTCCAGCCAGCTGCCTCCAATTTTGCACGCCAAGTTGGTTAAGGTCACCTTCCACTTCCATGCGCAACCTGAGTCGCGGTTTTCCTCTACTATGCTGTCCCTCGGGTGTGGGTGTGGATATTTTCCTGGACTGAGCATTGGTGTCCATCCACATGACTCAGCCATTCATCGTCTATGCAGACGGAACCGATAATCACCCGAAGAATCTTCCTCTCGAAACAGCCAAGAGTAACTTCATCTGCTTTTGAAAAAGTCCATTCCTTTGCGCTATAGAGCAGGACTGGAACGATTAGAGTTCGATTAAGCAACGCCACAGATCTCTTAACGAGATTGCAGACAGATGCGACGTAAGCCTGTGCTGGGTCCTAGGGCATAGAGATGTTTCAGGCAACTGCTGGGCGGACGAGCTGACAAAAGGAGGTGTAGGATGGCATCTCTCCGATAACCTGGGAGAACCTTCTGCCCATATCGAACCGATCAAATTCCTCGTTGATTCCGACGAAGAGACTTTTATCCACTAACCAAAAAAACTTAGGTTCACTAATAGGAGTCTTCACTGGAGACTGCCTGATAGTCAGACATCCACTCAGATTGGGGTCCCCTCCAATGATTTCTGTAGAAGCTGTGGAGATGAAGAGCAGGTACCTAATGTGTACTTGCTCGGCCCTTGCAACATTAAGAAGGAAACCCCTCGGGGAATACTTCTATGTTGATCCAAACGATCTAGCCGAACTCGACATCCAAAAGATAAGGAACTTTAGCTCTGGGTCAAAGTGGTTCAACACGTAGAGTTAATATCGATACGGTCACTCATCTAAACGCACTCGACATTATACTCTTGGCCTGCGGTGCTGATAAGCCGGTATCTATAGTGGTGTCACAATGGACCAATCTGGACCAAGTGTGTCCCTGCTTAAGTGAGGGTAGCCACCTAACCTAACCTATTTCAACCAGTATCAAGGTATTAGTAGTTGCTCCTTGATATATCATAGCTGGGATTTCAAAAGGACGCACAATGCACCCCTCGTGCACTTTTAGTTTCCTCGGACTCGTATGCATTTTATTCGCTTTAATTGAGTTGAAACGCGTTCTCTGCTCCGTGTTCAATTATTTCGCCCCGGCTCCATTTGTCGAACGCATGATACAGAATTAGAAACTAATTAATATTAATTTGTATCACAGACAAATTAGGCAAATTCCATTTTGATGAAAACTAATTTTCCATTTTCAATTAGAACGCGCTCCCATTTTGGGACAGCCTACTCACTCTCACACCCAGACTGTGTAATTGACTACTAATGACAAATAACGTCGATTTCAATCTTCCGTGTGAGCAACTAGATACCAATCCAGGATTCAACTCACAACACAGTCGGCTGAGAACATGTTTTAGTGTAATTGCCAACTATCCGATTGCTCCGGCTGCTGATGACGTTGATGAGGATGAGAGCTAACAGCAGCAATAGGCAATATCCTCCCGCCTTCCGAATAATTTCGAAATCATTTCCTCACCAGTATCCGCTGAATAACGCTGGCACAGATAAATGTACCATGGACCAGCCTCTATTCTGCAATCACTCCCCGGCTGGATGTGCAAACAGCGACCTAACGAGGGTGGGGGTGGGAAAAAAAAGAATCCAAATTAGTTATGGACAAACAGAGCGTGGATGAACTGAAAAAGGGTCGAAATGCAGCCATTTGCGGAGTAATCAGATTGATGGCCGATTCGGAATGTAAACGATGGGAAATCGAGGCGGTGGGTAATATTCATCACACCAACCCACTGGGCAGACAGACAGGCAGTGGTCGTTGGACGGTCCATAATCTAATATTTGATTGCATTAAAATATTTATAAGCTGATTAGCAGTGAAGGGTATATGAAGGATCAGGTTGGTATGCATATCGAGTTCGGGGCAGGAAATGAGTTTTCGAATCCAGACTTGGCAAATATGTTTAAGGTAACCGCAGATGCTGATTGTGAGCAGTTTGTAGGCCTAGTACCAATGACGTTGTTAGCTCTTTGGTATATGTATTTGCAGTTTGATTTCGAAAGTTTGATTGCATTTTTAGTGGGCATTGCTGTTGTGAAATGGAACTCCATTGTCCTCTTTGATCGGGAAATAAGCTACTCCGGACATAAAACACAGATTTTGTTTAACAATGGCTTGTGCCAGGCTACGTAGGTGGTTTCGCTAAACCGGACGGTTACATTAAACGTGCCCTTAAGTTCAGGGTTAAGGCCTTTACCTCAAGCCAGCGTAATCCTCTATAGTTATTTCCAGATGATGTCACCCTTTTCGCACACGCAAATCGAAGATTGTTCGGGCTGACTGGTGTTCATACGCTCTACTTGATTAAGTAACCTTTATCGCTGTGCACATAGACAAGCAAGTCAATGTCGTTGTGCAGTTTGAATGATTCGTAGGTACATATGTAGGTCTTTATCTCTCAATGCCGTCAATGCCTAAAGGACTACATATTAGATTGTTCTAGAAAATTCTAGACCTTCATTCGACTTTGACAAAATGCATGCTTCTACATACGTCATTTCGCAGGACAGTCATGATAAAAGTCCTATGTAGCGTCTCCTTTTTTCTCAATAGAATCGAGATTAAGGCCAAAGAAACAGCGTTTGGTAAACGTCGTTCTACGTTGGACATCCATGCTGATATTGTTTGAACCTTAACCTTGGCTCAAATGACATCGTCAATAAAAAACATTTAATCCATATGTTGAAATAGGTTCCATGATTAGACTGGTAGACTGGTTTGATGTAAAGCTCCAACTAGAGCCATGAAGTTTAGATTAATTCACCGACGTATAGGAAATTAAATCTGGAATGAAGTCGGAGCCGGCCTTTTTGGACCCAACACCGAAATAACGATACTAATTGGCATTTGTCCCCGTGTTTTCCACGCTGAAATACATCCCATTGAGATCTGCGCTAAAATACACGATACACATTGTAGACAGGTAGGCAGCGCTTAAAGGACTGACTTTCCACTCAGTGGAATATAAGTCTTGCCAAACACAGCATAACAATTGATAGCGTACCTGGAATTTCAAAACAGCGCAAAATAGCTCTATTGACACTATCAAATTCGTTCTTAGAATCATAAATAAGTGGTGGGTCTCAATCTGAGTATTCTCCAAGATTTGACGTTTAGGCACTAGACAGCGCTTTGCATTGAATGTTCAGGAAACCTTATCTCCTTTGTTATGGATCGGACAAATGGATGCTTAGGTATAAATCATCAACCAGGGTCTCATCGGACCATATCATCTTGTGCAGCTTTAAATAATTCAGCTCCTAGGTAGTCTGGACCTACGGTTCTACATGATTTAAGGCTAACTTTAGCTAGCTCAACTTTCTTCCAGCTGAAGTGGAATCCAAACTACCAGACTGCCTGTCAGTGGAACTTTGGATTCCATTTAATAGTCCGCAGAAACAATATTTTCATAGAGACTGGAGGCGTAAAACTTATGTTAGTCGCGGCTTGATGTTAATGCATGTTATGCGTTTGTTCTTACTGCAATAAAAAAGTTCTCTCCAGAGTAATAGAGGAACTTCATAGACAGAAACACTTCCTGATAGAGGTCATAATATGATTGGACATTCGCATCCAATTTTTCGCCGGGTAATGGTCCGAGTCGATGTTTGTACCCCATAAAGTTCGACCATCCAATACACTGGAGGAATGTGTTCCTTCGATCGCAACGTGATCAACTTGGCTGGCGTCAGTTTGATAAGGTGACTTCCAAGTTGGTGGATGCTAAGACGTTAGAATATTGTAGTAGAGACTAACATATCTTGCCCCGCTGCAAACTCGTTAAGCCTGAGTCCTGTGTCTTCCGATTATCCAGACAAGATGTGTACCTTTCCAATCTTGGCGTTAAATTTGTTCCTATTCACATCAATTCGCACACATGGTGTCACAATGAACCTATTATTGGTCTAACTGCGCCAGCTTTAGTTGACAGTCACTTGAGCCTACCCTAACCTAACGTCAATTCTTAGAGCGAGTAGCTGATGGAGCCAATCTTTGTTGATACCGCTTTTGTCCGCTGTGAAGGGAGTACAAACAAAGCTCCTTTTAAGAAACTGAGCTTTGATGCGGATCGTCATCTCTCGCGCACTTACTTGGCGGAAGCTCAAGACTGACGACAAAAATAAATAGTTGGTACGACAGCTCGGGATGAGCCAAGGTCTAGCTTCTCGCAACCATTCATGTTGTGCGTGTTACATTTTTCGCACGAATGGAAGGCACCTACAATTTCCGACTCCGAACTCCGAATTGAGAAGTTCTTTCGTGAGGAATAATACTCCCGGGGGCTTGTCATTCCTCGACTAGGGGTTGTGCCGCCAAAAATGTTCGGTGGACATGGTCGCTCGCACAGCAGTCCAACCCAATAACCACTGATCCACAGAAACAACTGACTGATGACAAAACCACATGCAAATATGTGGGTATTTCTATGAAATCCACCTAAAAGTTGCTGTTTCTGCTCATTGTAGTAGTCACCACAGAAGACCTCGCAAGAACTTAGCTTTTGGACTCCAGGTCCATTCCACTTTGGAGCGTTCGACGATCTTATCCGACGCTCGTATTATATTTTTCACTAGAGAAAGCAATGCCTAGGAATATAAGTCTTTACAAATGATAAGCTGGATTTTATGTCAGATTCATGTCAAATGGATTAAAGCCTACTGTAGAACCTGTTTCTTCCATTCTAGACACAGAGATTCTTAGAAATTTTAGAAAAAATTGCAAAAACTTCAGATAAAAACGACATTCATTGAAGTAATTATCGCTTCCAACTAAAGTCCTTTCCCACCGCACGCCGTCATTAAAGTGCAAAGAAGGTCAATTAAAATGAACGCCCGCCCTCGCATCAACTTGTCTTTACGCCACGGATACCGACTTTTCGCCTGAACGTGTGCACATATCAAGTATCAACAATGTAATTCTAAATAACTTCTCCTGAAGGAATCATTTCAAATAATTCGCATTTCCTTTTGTTTTTATTTTCTCAAGTTCTGGGAAGTTATGAAGCAAACAATCTCCAAGTTCATGGACATGTGGTCGTTATGGGATTAAGATTCGTAAACATCTGTCCTTTTTCTCTATTTTTGTGTTTTTCAGTTGAAATCATCGCTGTGATGGGATCTTAAGGAGCGTGATGTCATTCTGATGCACTTTACGCGGCAGACAGTCTTAAATTCAAGTGTCTCGGTTCTCAATTTTTGAGGATATTTACTGTTTCAATAACAAGGAAGAAGGTCTGAGTCGAGTTTTTTGGGCGGTGGGAAATTGGTTTCGTTTTCTTGGAATTAAGGTGACATACCACACCAACGAACATTTTGACAGTGATGAATGTCTTTATTTCTTGATTCGATTACCAGTTATTATTTTGACAATTATTTGCATACAAATAGTACGCATACGCCCCCGAAACGAAAACTACTCAAAAAGTTTCAGAACAACAACGCTGCGTATGTGATTAGCCCTTTTCGCTGCATTGATGTCCTCTTCGTGGCAGTCGCTCCTTATTATTTCTGTCACAGAGTTCTCACCACGTGTAAGGACATTTTCTTTTCTCTGATGCACGGGAATTGTAGATTTTTGTGTCCTTTTTTCGTGCATCTTGCTGATTTACATTTCAACTATTCAGCTGATGAATAAGTCAAGGTTATCATTATGCTGAGAATCTCACACCCACATGGACACATCCTTTCAGTGGAACATTGTTTCGAATGGAAGTGTTTGTTTGCTGCAGGGATTCCTCGGCTCGGTGTCATTGTCATGCATGTGCACGTCGTCGCTGAGATGTCGCGGCTTTGAGTTCTGTTCTGTTTTGTCCTCCTTTTTTCTATGCATCATGTCGTTGTGAATGCTTAATCAGGGTAGGAGCTGTCGGCGAACACCTTTTTGCCTCGTCACACCTGCTCGTCACCCTGTCTCTTTGGGGTGAATTAGTGTTTTCTTGAAAACTGTGTTTCAGAACTCATTCGCGAAATGTTCAGAGTGTGCTGCTTTGCATTTTTCAACATCTTTGTCATGAATTAAGAATGCAAGTGTGCTTTCTCGCGTACACTGTACATGTTTTCTAAGGACTTTGATACGTAATTGAATGCATGTGCACTGTCCTGGCTGTTGCTGATGCTGCTGAGGGGGATTTTCCAGACCACGCTATGCGTGTGCATTAATTCCTTCAATTTAAGACAAACGCCTTTTTGTGATGAAAAATAAATCTGTGCATGCGTTGCACAAAACTCTTAGACAAACACCCTCATAGTCAGCAGAGTACACATAGTAGGCCAAGGATTCATCGGTATTATTATCCCCTCATCAGCACAACCTCTACATTATGAAGGAGGAGTTGAATGAGAGTGGCTTGGATGCACAGCACACACATCACTCGTCTCGTCCACTTGTTCTTCAGTCAAGTGCTTGTGTAGTGAATGGAGCTTATTATTTAATTTTTTTTCTCAGAGATTCAGTTAGTTTTTTTCGAAGGATAATGCTGCCGCAAGTTGAAAATAACTGGTTTCACTTGGTTACACTGAGGTGAACTGGTTTTCTTAGTTAAATTTTGTCCTTGTAAGGCGAGTGTGGGTTAGTTAGCCAAACGCAAGGACGTTCGTTACACAAATCCTAAAAGAGAGCACAGTTTTGTTGAAGAAAGAAAGTGAGGTTATTGTTTGCGAGCTTAGAAAATTGTTTATCTACAGGCCAGTGACCAACGTTAACCTGGGCCTTAACTACCAAGCCTCTTCATCCCCTTCCGGGTTAGATGCGAGGACTCTGCAGGCCGGAGAGTTGCTGTTCAATGCGCAGTTTGAAAACTAGGCCAATAGACGGTACAGGTAGTATAGATAGTCGTTCAACATCCTTCTTCAAAGCACGTCAGTGCAAAGTTGTTCGTTCAAGACTCTATCTTCTTTCACCTTCGAAAGAAGCCATGCTAAGAAAGGAGGTGGATGATTAAGGTCTTATATTAAACGGAATACAGTACCTTGGTTGCGTTTTAAACCGCAAGCTGAGTTGGAAGGAAAACACACAGAATCCTTCGAAGAAATGGGTGCCAAGACCCGCCATAATCCACTGGCTATATACGTCCATCATTAGGCCACCTATAGACGTATGGTCTGGTGGCCGGCCGCATGAAAAGCCAAAAACCTTAAGACACTCACATAAAACCAACGATTGGCATTCATCAGCACAACGAGCGCCATAAGAGCGACCCCGACAGTAGCCCTCGGAACGATACACTCACTCCTACCGCTCAACCTATACACTAAAGAAGTGGCAGCAAAAAGCGCCCTACGACTCCAAGTATCTAGCTTTTGGAAACAGGGCCAAATAGGTCACACCAGTTTCGCTAGATGAGCAATGCTAGACACAATAACTGATTTCATGACACCATACCCCGACTTAGAACACAATTTCCAATTTCTCTTTCCAGCAAGGTGAAATGGGAAGGGTCATTAAACTCAGCAATACATCCATTTTCACCGACGGCTCAAAAATGGATGATGGGGTATACTCAGAAGAACCCGTCTTTGCCAGGTCGATAAAACTTCCAAGACCATATCAGTGTGTTCCAAGCTGAAGTTTTAGCGATAACCGAGGCCGCAAGAGAACCCCGAAAAGAAACATCGATATGTACATCGATTGTCAGGCCGCCATCAAAGCCGTGTCAGCCACAACACTCAAATCGCTTGTAGAAAAAAAAGGGTTGTCGCAGCCGGCTTAGGATCATACGCTCAAGACATAATGTATCACTCTGTTGTGTCCCGGGTCACCGAGGCATCGATGGCAATGAAAAGGTCGGAAAACTCGTAAGAAAGGGATCGAAACTAAACCAAATAATGGTCGATCACACGGTTCTGATCTCAATAACAAGAAATACACTTGGACTTCTGAAAGCTTGCCAATGAACGATGGAGTACACTTCCGTAATGCCGCATATCAAGAAAGATGTGACCAAAACTCAATAAAAAAAAACAAGGGAAATACTTACGCTGAACAGTTCGCATTTAGCTCTAGTGATCAACATCCTCACAGGCCACAACATACTGGCGGCCCATCTTACCAGAATGCGATTAAGAACGACTGACCTCTGCAGACGACTTGGCGATATAGACACGGAGGTGGTTACGACGCACTTTCTCTGCGACTGCACAAACCTCAACAGAACCAGAAAAAAGGAACATCACCACTTACCTCAAGCAACAGCAGTGCAGTGGCCGCAACTTGAAGCCCTGTGGATCCTCATTTTAGACTCAACATTCTTTGACGCTGCGCTTTCCTCTGTATTTATTAACAGCAAAACCAATAGCAAGACACGTTATCCCACTGAAATGCACAGCAATGAGTTTCCACTGTGCTTGACATTCTTGTTAAGTCTGTCGCAGACTGTACCATGTTCATCATCACTTCGTTAGAGTCGGTGGGTTTCACAATAAATTTTTCAATTGTACATAAATGTACGCAATCTTGTGTCTACAGAAGCAACTCACATTATAACAGAAAGGATACATTAGCAAATCTTTAACTGACACCAGAATTACCTCGTAAATCTACTTGCCAACACTGTCCTTAACGTTCTTCTCCCGACAATTCTCTACGAAAAACTCATAGAAACCTTATCCCAGATCTTCTCGTCATTCTTCTTCCTATCATTGTTACCCATCATCCTTAAATGTTATTTTATGTTCGGCCAAGGAGAATGAAAGGAAGAACTCCACCCTATCAGTAGCCAAATACTCGTATATCTTTCCACTCTCCTAAATCTTCAACAAAATCACAAGGAACCGCATTGTAAATACGAGAAAGCACAATTAGATACGGTTTAGATATCCTTTACATAGAGCCCCCAAGACTTGCCTTCATCAAACAATACACACTACACAAGAGTGTATGTACATCCAGATGAACGAATAAAATGTCCTTTTTGCTGAGACAAACCCAAAATTTCGCATTCACGATTGTGATTTATCTGCGTTTTAAAGGCGAAATCCTATCCTCGTTTTCGTTTTGCAAAATGTTCTTGAAATTTTATGGGCGCAGCCCCACACAGCCAGCCTTTCTGTTTCAACACAAAAAAGGATTAAATTTATGGATGGAGTGGTTTAAGGGCGAGCTGATGCCAAATGATTTTGTAGTAGTTGCCGTAAGGAATATACACAGATGTAGGACAAACAAAAACAGGCAGAGAGGGGAAGCTAGAGGAATAGAAAAAAACATATTTCCCGCATTGTTGGCCGCCATCAAACTGCGCGGTCTAGAATGACTTAATTAGAGGAATGTTCAAATAAGCATCCTTGTGTTTGTTTTGTCCCTTGGGAGGACCACTTGCTTTCCACCAGTTGGTGTTGTGGGTTGTGCGATACTTTTTAATTTCGAAAATTTCCCTTTTTTTTCTGCGGTCCGTTTCCACACAACTCCCGCAAGTGGTTGACAGACAATGATAAATGAAATTAATTAAAATTGTAATATTTTACCAAGCGCGACAGTTTCGGTTTTATTTTTCCTAGCAATCACTTCCTGTTTTGGGAAATTTTACTATTTTGAGTTACCCGAAGGACTACGGTCTAGAATTTTTAAAAATGTTATCTGGTTGAAGGAGAGATGGCAATTCAAGTCGCGAAGTTAGAAAACTTTTGCACTTCCGTGGAATGGAAGGGTATTTTCTTCAGAAATGAGATGGGAATGAAAAGTTAAGTTCGTAAAAGGACTTTTTAAGAGTGACGACTTTTTTCTGTGATTTTAAGCAAAAAAATTTAAATTTGTATGTATGTACTATTTCGCCGAAGGTGCACAGAGAAGACTTAACCAAGTGATGAGACACGTGCTTCCCTAGATGGAAGACCACGGCCTTAGTGTGGCGGGAGAGAAAACAGAAATAGTCCTCCTGATTAGGAGACAGATCCCGGTGGGCTTGGAGTTTCAAATAGACTTGGAGGTTGTAGGCAGTAAAAATACTGTGAAGAACCTGACTCTCGACTCTAAACACACCTACTGGCATCAGATCCTCATCGGAAACGAGCTGCGAAAGTCACCACATTACTCAGCAGACTCATGGTAAATGTAGGTGGACCAACTGCAAGCAGGATGATCGCCTTCTTATGTCGATCCTGTATGGCCGCGAGATCTTGGCAAATGCCCCTAGTAAAGAGAAATACAGGAAACAGATGGAAGCAGTACAGGGTTGCAGAGCCCTCCGGGTAGCAAGCTTATACCGCACAGTGACGGAACTAGCCGTCCTCGTAGTGGCGGGAGTGGCTTCCATCGATTTAATTGCTTGCGGCAGAGAGAAAATTCTTCCACAAGTATACAGCCGAAACAGGAATGGGAGTGGCAACGGCAGAAGCGAAGCAGCTCACCAAACACCAATGGCAAGGGTCATTGAAGGTGGACGGCAAGACTGATTAGGGAAGTTGCTGAATGAAAGGAGCAGAAACATAAAGAAGTCAACTACTACATCACCCAGTTTCTAACCAGCCATGGAAACTTCAACGCATATGGGCAGCAGAAAGGACCATGCTGCATCTAGAGACAGGCAATATTACCCCGGAAAACGTTGTGAGAATAATGATTTCGAGCAACGACAGGTGGAACCAAACAGCCTCCTTTATCGACTTCGTGCTACAAGAAAAAAAGAGAGAGGAACGCAAAAACATAACCTCATAAGAATCATACCCTATATACCCTATTGGGCATAAGAAAGACCACCCCTGAAGTAAAGCAAACTGCGGTCCCAGGGGGTTTGCCGAGGATACCAAAGGCAGAGAGGGAGTTTAGTCAGTAGGAGTCTGACACACCCGGTGAGTGTAACAACCCCCCTGACGGTGTCTCCACCTTCTTATGACTTCTTACATCACATTTTTCGAATAAAGAAACAAGAACTTGGATCAAGACCTGTATGTTAACATTCAATGACTTTACGTGGGCACTTAGTTCTTGTGTCCGCTTATGAGTCTTAAAGCATCTACCAGGCCTCCGTACCATCACAGCCTGCAGTCTGATAAATAGCTCCGTGCTCATCAATAGAGTTTCAGTCTGCCGCAAGGCATAGTTCATACCCCGCCATCACCTCAAGAATCGAATCCTATTCTGTTGGCCTTTGAACCGATAGCGAAATGTTTCTCTTTTCTTTCAAAGTTCATAGGCTTTTGGTTCTTCTTTCATCAGTTGTTGTGGCTGCGAGATATCAGACAATCACCTGCGGCGACCCAAATTGTGTTGGTTTGCTACTCGACTGTGAATGTTTTCTTTTACAGCACAAACGTGTCTACTTATGAACGCACGGATGTCCTGGATAATGGTACCAAAGTGCTCCATCGCTCTATCGAACGATATCAACCCGACTTCTCATACGCCCATTAAGGGTAACCAAAAGACAAACTGATTGAAGCATGTTCCTGCCAAATGCTAAACAATGACTGCATTATGAAAATCATAACCTTTCGCAACGTGCCTGCCGCATAAAAAACGCGTTCGTCCTTTCACAACGAAATACCTATTTGGTTTACGACCAAAATTCATTTAGGCTTTTTCCAAAATTAGCATGCACGCTTCTCTAGTACAATAAAGAATTTTCCATCCAAACGAACACGCTCTAGGACAACTGATTGATTGCTGCGTCTTAGCGTAGTTGCGTCCTGTGTTCTCTCCGTGTTTTCGAGCAAAAAAAGAATTTAAATTTATGTGCGACACGAGAAATCAATTACCGTCGAAGAAAATACACGAAAAGAAGACGAAAAATATTAGAAAAGGCAACAAACTTTGGTATTTCACGAGACGCCGGATAGTCTTGTCCCTAATTTCGTGTTGTTTGAAGGAATAAATACGAAAATATTTCTATTATCCTGCGTGTTACACTTCCTTCTCCCTTTGCCACGCTTTTCTTGTGTGGGGCTAATATAAATTTCAAAACTAAACGGCACGTATTTACTCTTTTGCGTACTTTGCGCCACCATTTACCACATCAGTCCTTAGGTTTTTTTTCTCAAGGATAATACACCGTAATAAATTTGTGCCCCCGGTACCGGTGAAAAGAAGGGACTAGCCATGGAAGGCAAAACAAAACAAAATTAAGTAAATTACAACGATATTAATCTTTTTTTTTTCCTTTTTTTTTTCACTGAACAATAGGATGAGAGCGGATTTCCTTGCTCCACAGTTGGAATGAGCATTGCCAGATGGAGGGGAAAATCAGGCAATCAAGGAATTTTTTAACTCCAAGTAGATACATACGAATCCAGCATTTCAATATGCAAAACTAGTTATTTTTCGGACGTAAAGCTCACCAGCTCGTAAGGCCTTCAAGAAATTTAGAAAAGAAGCCTTGCCAAAATTCAGCAGAAAGGGTTCCCTAATGAAATGTACGACGCCTGAGAGCCGGGCGAGTGTGGTAGAGTGGTTGAGGGTTTCTCCTTCGATCACCTCTTTGTACCTGCCGCTGTAAGTAGAGGGATGCCCAATTCTGTTGCATGGTTGCCGACCGTCCAGTGACTCGTGTAGATTACTGCAAGTCGAGATATGCCCCTTCGATTTTTCCTAAGATCTTACTCCTCCACACTATACACAAAACTACTAAGGTCCAGAGATGCAGCTCTTTACTTTGTGAATATCAATCCTGGTGAGGACCCCAACGTCTTCCTAAAATTTGCAAAAATCACCCATCCCTATAGCGTGTCAAACCATGCCGCTATTATAGAGCACCGTCTATTAACAGACAGAAGTTTTCTTCAATTTTATAGGAGCAGATCATTTCTTCACCATCGACCAAATATTCACACTGCGGCAGATCTTTTTCAAATCGATACCCACCACCTTTTCGCAGCGTAAGACGGCATCTATAGATACGAGCTATACAGAGGCATGTCCAGGTTTGGCATCTATACCAAATTAGTCCGTTTGTGCAGGATAACGATGGCAAATTCACGCTGCTCCATCAAGGTCGGTCAAGACCTCACAGAGACCTTTGAAAAAATGATTTAGACAAGGCGATGAGCTGTCATGCGACTTCGTTCTTGATAGAATTGTGCAAAACTCACGCGTCAACAGCAGAGGCACAATCTTTCAAAATTCCGTCCAATTACTCGCATACACAGACGATACTGACATAATCGGAAGAACGCAGCGTGATATCACTGGCGCGTTCGTAATATTGAGACGGAGGCGGCGAAGATGGGTTTAGCGGTCAATGAGGACAAGACCATGTATATGCTGTTAACAAGAGAGGACACCGACGTCTCGGACAGTACATCACAATATTAAGCAATAGCTTTAAGGTAGTTATAGGCTCCGCTATAAATTCAGACAACGACACCAGCGTTGAGATTAAACGAAGAATAACTCTTGCCAATCGCTGTTTCTCTGGGCTAAGAATGCAAGTTAGTAGCAAAGCCCTCTCTCGACCAACTAAGGTGACACTTTATAAGACCTTAATCGTTCCAGTCCTGCTCTACGGCGTAGAGGCATGGACTTTGTCAAAAGCGGATGCGGTTGCTCTTGGCTGATTCGAGAGGCAAAATTCTATGGGTGATTTTTGATCCCGTCTGCATAGACGGTGAATGGAGGAGGAGATACAACGACGAACTGAACGGACTGAACAGCGACATCGACTTAGCCATAAGAGTGAAGGTCCAACGACTGAGGTGTTTGGGTCATGTTAAGTGAATGGACACCAATTCTCCGGCCCGGAAGATCTTCGAATCCATACCCGAAGGACGGCGCAGTAGAAAAAGACCGCGTTTCAGGTGACGGGAGGCAGCTGGCTAACGACCGAGCTGGCTGGAGACGTTTGTTGGTTGAAGCCCAGATCCACCCCGGACTATAGCGCCACCTTAAAATAAAGTAAGTAAGATGGTTTCTTCCTTTTTCAGAAAGGTTCTGGCTTAACGCTTCTAGCTTATCTGCTCTGCAGTTACCCTTAACGTTCCTCTATCCTGCGGGGAAACAAGGAACTGAATCGACCTGATTGGGAAACTTTTAGCTATTGTGGAGACTTCGATTACGGAACTCGTCTGGTCATTTAAGCTGCAATCTGCAGAAACGAAAGCACAATTCCATCCGAGCTCATCTGGCAATGCCACCAATGATTGCGTTGTCGTTGGATTTACGCGATGTTCGCACACGCTATTCATGCACTCAACGACCGAAATGACAAAAAGCAGAAATTTTCTTCTTTTTTTATTTATTAATTTATGTCCTTGACGTTATATCCTTTTTTCGTTTTCTTTCTGCCGGCATTGTGTGAGAATAAAAATCTGCCTGCAGTCATATTTCTACATTTATCAGTCGAAGGAGCCATAAACAACGTTTAAATGGTAAACAAGGAGAAATGGACAACAATTTAAAAACGGAACCAGAGGAAATGGAATTTTAAGAGCCCTAATGAACGATGCACGGTATTTTCATTTATTTACGAAACAGAAAAGAAAAGAATCCTCCAACGTAGACAAGGAGTCGAGGGCAATGATTAAATCACAAAAGGGAAGCAATCACCTTGAATCTCGTTTGGATTAAACAAGAAAGAAACGATCTTAATTAGAGGGATTTGGAGATTTAGGAGAATGCAATTGCTTGACAGAGTGACTTTTGGAAGACAGCGCTCCAAACGATGTAGTTAGTCATGTGAAGACAAATTTTGTTAAGGACTTTAGTTCCGCTTGTCTTTTGGTAATTTCCTTGACATTTTTTTTTTTTTTTTGTACTTGTGGAGTGTGACACGCGACATCTGATAGAGGATGTAAGGAATTTGAAAGAAATGGGATCTAGGTGAGGTTGTTCGGTGGGGTGGCTGTCGTGGCCATAGTCAATGCGGAGTTGGATTAAGTAGTAGGTCCACTTTGAACCATAAGGGGTCGATTTGTGCTTGTGCTTTTATTGGAAGACGAACAAAGGCTCCTTTTTGAGTAGAGGGCTGGACTGATGCATATGATATGAACAGCTGCTTCCTTTTCCGATGACGACACTATTGAAAAAGAAGCTCCGTTTGCATAGACGGTGAGTGAGGGAGGGCTGTATAGCGATATCGACTCAGCTAGAAGAATGAAGGTCCGACGATTGAAGTGGCTGGGTCATGTAGAGCGGATGGTCACCAATGCTCCGGCCGCAAAATCTTCGAATCCACACCCGAGGGACGGCGCAGTAGAGGAAGACCGCGACTTAGGTGGCGCCCGCAAGTGGAAAGGGACCTTAACTAACTTGGCGTGCGAAACTGGAGGCATCTGGCTAAAAATCGAGCTGGCTGGAGACGCTTTTTGGTTGAGGCTCAGATCAAGACACCATTGATAGGAGTACAAGTTTTGCTTTAAAAAGACAAAAATTACTGTGGCAAAGTTTGACGTCGGACGGCTACAATAGCAACAGATTACCACAGCCTTTTCCGATCGAGTGTCCCTTAATCTCTCAAGATTTCCAGAGATGCCGTCCTTGACGTTCTGGGTTGATCTAGATCTAGACCAGCACAAACCACGATAAAACCCCTTTTTCGACGGAGAATTTCAGAGAGCACATACTCATTTACTTCTCTTCTTCAATTGTCGAAAAAACATGCAAGGAAATACCCGGCTTCCCAAAAAGATGGAGGAAATTAAGAGATGCTCTTGCAGGAATGGCATTCGAAAGTAAAAGGAAAAAGATAAACGAGGAAGCCGATGAAACGGAACAACCCGTTCCGCAACGAGCAGCCATACAACAATTGCACTTGAGAGGGACTCGAGCTCAATCGACGGAAGCCGATTCAACCATGTGGTTGCACAGCACGAGCGTTTTGAAAACGCGATTTGAAGTTTTCAGGGAAGAAATGCGGGACATTTACTTCTCATCATCGGTGGAGTTATTCGTCGGAAAGGCAATTCTTTGGTTAAAGGTGATTAGGAGGTCTGTAAGTCCTTGGCAGGAGTTAGTTAGAGAGTTGAGGTTGGAGTTCCTTCCACCCAACTACGACGATCTGTTGATAGAGGAAATTAGGCAATTCACCCAAGGGAAGCACGAATCCATTGGAGTTGGAATTAGTAGGAAGTTGAAAACAGTCTGGGCTAATGTCGACTCCTTTGTACCCCCACCTTCCTCCCGATCAAAGAACCTTTTGGAACCCGACTTGGCGTATGTTTCAGTCAAGGAACCATCCGTGTCTTTCGTGTCTAGGGAATCTCAGCCGGTTAGGCGGTTGAGGTGCTTTAATTGTAATCGGGAAGGTCATTTTGCAAATTCCTGTTTCGCTGCTAGGAGATGTTTAGGTTGTGGCCAGATTGGGGTCTTACGCAGGAATTGTCGGAACTGCTCGGGAAATGAGCAGCGGGCTCTTGTGTCGGCAGGACAAAAGACCCGAAGCCGTTAAATAGGTTGCCTGCTGGCATGCAGTTGGCGTTGAACGACGAGGTTTACCAAAAATTTGGCCATACAAGACTCCAGAAATGTGTATCTTTATGCTGTGCCTTGTTTTCTTGAATCCGCAATAACCCGATTAGGAAACCTGTCTGAATACATAGACTATTCTCACATAGACTGATGAATGGTTTACATTTTTTCAGTTATCGTTTTGAAATAGTTTCTTAACTTGTCCTATGCCCTAAGAGTTGTCCCAGTTTCTGAACCTATTCCTTTTCTCTTATTTCTTATATTCTTGCTTAGGGGTGTGTTCTCCTTTTTCCCAGAATGCCTCAGGCCTTATAGAGGGTTCTACTGTCCCTGGCCTGTTGGTTTATTGCACTCTATTCCGACGTGACCATGCATCCAATAGAAGTTCACCTTATTTCTGCTGCCTAGGTCATGAATTTTATTTAGGAGTTCTCACAAAGCTGTAGACTTGATGATAAGGGAGTCACTTCAAACATGACTGCAACATTTTGCAGTATTTGTTCTTAGATTACTATTTTCCTTTACGAGATTCTTCGTCAGTTTTTGACCCATCTGTGCCTCATTTGATCAGCTACTTTGAGAAACAGACGATCTCATAGCCTCCATACCATCACACTATATCGTTTACTCATTTCAACATTGGTGTGAGAGAAGAGCGTCGTAAGGTCCAAGAGATGTCAGGACTTCTGAAATGACTGCCTGCAAGTTTTTCCAAGATGATGCCATTAAAAGAGAAACAAATTTAAATAGACGATCTGTATACCTAAGTGCAACAAGAACCGACAGCAATGAGTCAGTCTCTTTACTTACGAATGGTGTTACATGATTATGGCTTATAAATTACTACTCTGGTTGTGCCATACACACCACAAACAAACTGAATTCCCCTTCAGTCGTTTCCGTTTCAGTCGACCACCTACACATCTTCCGCACCTTTGTTAAAGCCTTATCCGAAGCTGCATCGGCACTCAACTGTATTGTAAACAATGCTTCAAGCCCCATTTGACACCATAAACTGACAAATGATTACAATCATTCACCAGCACCCAGATCATCTGTCTAAATACCTCACCACTAGCAAATAAGTCATTCCTTGCCCATCTCCAACCACAGAAATACCGACCATCTACTCAATTAAACGCACCTTTAGCCTGAATCCACTCCCGAGCTCTGTGAAACGTAATTCCTTGGAAATAATTTAGCCTCCGAGTTAAGTTGAAACTCCAGATAAGTCATCAATTATTGACTAGGTTGGCCCCAGCATCCATAGCCAAGTGTGAGGGCGAAGGAAATTACCATTGCTTGTTGTCGTCTTCTGGTTCAGTGGTACCGGCATGCACACAAGCATCATAAGGGTTAACCGATTCCATTTGAACCATGTACCGGTGAGATTCCAATGGCCCACATGTAGGTACTCAAATGCTCTGGTAGTTTCTCCTTTTTGGGTTCAACCGAGAGGTGATTATCCTGCCATCGAAGTGCACATAATTAAAACATTCCTCTGGCTGATATGCCAGACGCACCCCGAGAAGGTAGCCGAAGCATGGTCTTTGGATTAATGAACTACCAACTTCAGGTGAACACCCATAAAATTGCATTCAATGCCGGCGCTATGAAGTGAGTCGTTGGTGTAATTTAAACCCTCCATCCGACGGTTCTTAAAGAGACCACAGCAGCAGCTGCTGATTAAGTGCTTTAATGATTATTCAAGGTGTTCACAGTCGGATAACATCGGCTTAAACATGCGTTCATCGTTATGTCAAGTGGTAAATCCCTCGGCAGATGGCAGTTAGTTATGATGACGACGGTCGTTGGATGGCTCCTAAATGTTGTCTGGCACAGTCACGGGCGAAGACCTTTAACCTGAGACTGTAAACCGTCAAGCGTTGGTTCACGCTCATGTGAAACTTTTGTGCGAACAATGACGGGATACTTTACATATTCGTCCTTTGACACTATGATGAGTAGTGACGATTCGATTAAGTCCTTGACAGTTTGGAAGAGCTTCGCGGAAGCTAGAGGCTGTAGTGAGCCGAGGAATCAGGAAGTGGATATTTTTTTAATTTATTCAGTGACGCAGTAGGAGTTATTGGAAATGGATGGAGTTGAAAGGACTCTTTCGATTTCGTCTGGTGAAATTGGAACACAGGATGTAAGTGTTATTTCTGATTTTCTCAATTTAATGGACCGTGTGAAATGGCTTCGAAAAGTGATAGATATGCGGCTGAGGCAGGAGATTTTGACTACCAACTCACAGCAACCAGAGGGTGGTCCATTAGAAGCGTACAAAATGGTTTTAATATTGGACTATTCTCCGTCGAGTAAGAGTGGATGTTTTTATTTCGCTGCACAGTAGCAAAGCTTACATTACATAGTTCTGCAACAAAGTGTCCAACAAGTGTCATTGCCGTTGTCCAAAATGTCCTCTGGTTGCGCGAAAGTGTTTTTTGATTAAATGTTTAACGAAGTTTAACATAGATATGCAATTAATTACACTTCGAATCTAAGCTTTGAGCTCTGGAAGTTTGCGACTGTCGAGCCAAGAGAATAAATGAAAAGAAAATCGCGCGAACATATATGTACATATGTACAGGGTGGGCCATTTAAACCTTCGGCATCTGGCAACCCTATAACTTTGAATTCTGTTTTCAGATTGGCTTATGACAGCTCGCGTTGGAAACGTCATGTCAGGCTACCACAACGCGCTGTGCAGCTGGACATTCAAAAGATGTTCTCAATTGTGAAGACGCAACGTGCGTATCCTGCAAAATATTGACAGGGGGAAGCGCCTTCAGACCACAACATCAAGCTTTTACACCAAAAATTTATAGCCACTGGCGATCTTGGTAATGCCAGTCATCAACGCCGACGTCGTCTGAGGGGGTCTAAGGAGAACATTGAGGCCGTACAGGCCAGTGTTAAGAGATCACCGACAAAATCGAGTCATCGCCGTTCTTTGAAGTAGGGCATCCATCGCACGTCTCTCCGACATCGCTTCGCTTAGATAATGCAAATTTTATGGTGAATATGGCTCAAATCGCCTAATTTCGAAAAATGGTGATTTTGACTGACCTTCGCGATCACCCAACTTAATGTCTCCAGACTTATACCTGTCGAGTTATCTGAAGACCAAAATTTATGTCAACAAGCCACAGGCCCTAGAAGCCTTGAAAGACAATTTACAATAGGAAATGCCCGTTATTCAGCTCGAAATACTTCGAAAAATTATGCGAAGTACCGAAAAAGGAGCACTTTGCGCCATTTGCTCTGGCAGCGACCATTTATGCGATATCATATTTAAAAAGTGATTCGAACCAATTTTCAAGGTTCAAAATAAACGAAAAAAGACTTTACAGTAAAAATTTTGTGTTTTTTTTTAATTTTACCAAAAAACATCCCGAAAGTTTAAATATCCCACCCTGTATATACGCTTCCACATCTGAAAGAAGTCAAAGAATCTCGCAACAACACCTAGAATTGTAACAAGATGGCCAAGTACTAATTGGCTGCAAACTCGGAACACAGTCCTTTTAAAACAGCGAAGAGTTATGACCATGCATCACTGCATTTCCAACAGCAGCTTAATAGGGTGTCTGAGGGTTCACTTTCAGACCGTGGTTTACTCCACGCATTAGGACAAAAAGGTAAGCCATGGACATCAGAGTCTAAATTGGTTATGTCGATACACTAACTTTACTTTGGCTATAGGCATGAGGTAGGGGTCAAGAAGAGAACCCAAGCCTGAATCCAGTTAAAGAAGCAACAGAGCTAAATGCTGTGCGGAGGTGATGTCCTGGTAGGGTGCAGACAATGCTGTGCCTTTTGCAAGAGTAGACCTTTTTGTTATATTTTCATCGGAACCTGGGACATTTAGTCTGAAGACCTTAATGCAGAGCGCACGGATTTGGAGAGAATAGAAAGTAGCTCCGTCTCAGGCAGAAACTCTTCACGAATCGTGAGCCATTAAGTAAGTTTCCTGATTCATCTTCAAAAGATCGGAGCCTCACCAATCTACCTGCCTTATAACTGCACCAAATAATGGTCAATGTTAATGATGCAGCAATATCTCATAAAACACTCATGGTGCTTATGGACTTTGTTTCTGCACGAAGTCATCAAGTTCAAAGTGTGCTTCATGACTACAGACGATTTTTTCTTTTGTGAATCGTCATCCTTCTTTTGGTTCTTCAAAGTCTAATTGAATAAATGCAGGAACCTGGAATGGTCTGCTGGTTAAAAATCCAGCGTTAACTGAAATTCGTGAATTTTATTTTTCTTTTTGTTCTGAACTCAGTTAGATCTGTGGGCTCAGGCGGTCACCGTACCATTAATTTCGAGAATATGGTAGTTGATCGGTCTGTAATGCAATGACGCTATTTTAAGCAGACATTTTATACTTCGTATAAACCCACTTAATGCTGGGAACATATGTATTTCTGTCTCTGGGAAGTGTCAGTTCAAGGAACGCTTAACTTGTCTCCATCATTGGCATTCGTACCATATGACTCAAAACAAGACACACATTGTAGAGGTGACATAAACGGGGAGCATTTTAACAGAGTTAATTGACCATCTATCATCTGTAAAGCCCCCAAAGCAAGTCTTCAAAATCTATGCACATCCCACTTCATTGTGACAATCGGATTTCACGGACTACGACGCATAGCTTACAATTAATCTCTTTAATGACTCCGATCAATGTCACCGAAGCCCTCACCCCCAAATGGTCTGTAATCACCTTAACAAGCACACATCACCGAACCGAACGCCTTGGATGACCTCCTCTGGCCTAGATGATAAATTCACTTATGTAACCGATGCAACAGCAAGAGGCATGTTGCCACGAAGCCCAAGTAAACATCCGGAGAGACGTCTAAATTGGCGGATGTAACTCGCCCAATGGGGCCTATTAACCGTATTTTCCATCGGATTACACCATCATCCTTATCGCCATTCTCTCGCCAACAGCTGCATCGCAGGGATCTGTTTAATTTAACTTTATTGCATGTGCCAACGCCAGCCAGCCACCCACCTACTCTCTACTCAAACACAAAAGGACTGGCCTGCCTAATCAAATAAGACACTCTAGGTGCCCGGTTGTCGTTGTAGTTTGTCGGATTATTAGATGTGCATACTAACCCCAAGGATATGCAAACATCTTCCGGTCATATCTACAGAACCCCAACCCAGTTTCCCCTTGAACCATTCGGGTGGCACTTGTGGGTTGCTTGATGGAACACTTCCGCCGTTCTCTATGGGAAAGATTCTTTGGTCTTTGCAAAAGTTTCAGTTGGGATAAAGTTAAAGAAGGACAGAAAACCCCCAACAGAGAAAGGATAACGAAGAAGGGAACTTTTTCATTCCATTCGCCCGCATGAGGCTGCTCTAATTGGCTATTAGGAGCTGGAGAAGCAACAGCACAAACGGCAATACCAACGGCAATGGCAATGGCAATAGAAACAACAAACGGTAAGGCAAACTTTTGCGTCCTATTAAGCGTAATAAATGCGCCTGGTGGAAGATGCTTTTGCTGTTCCTTTAAGGAGCCAATGGATACCATTTAAGCATTATCCACCAAGTGAGCCACTCATACAAACACACGGATACCAGATACCAGATGAACATCAATGAATTCCGGTTTTATGAGCGTGTGACAGAATGAATGAAAGCTGTTTGCAGCCAAACGACAAATGTAATCCTCAAGGATAGCCGAGGATTTCTTGATTGAATCCATTCACACGTGGTGCACTTGAGAAAATGGAGTTTTTCTACCATCGGGGTGTTTTCCTTTTTTTTTTCTATTAATTTGCCTAAGTGCTTGGAACTTAACGAAGCATTTGTCAATATGGCGAAGGGTGAGGAGAAAAGGTGGTGTTCAGTTCAGTCACAAGGACGAGTAATAGTCCTAAATTGACAGAAGCACTGCCGTTGATGGGTGACAGGAAACTATTTACATCCATGAACGCTTTGGAACTACCTAATGCGTACTGAAGTTGGTTAGGGAGTTGCTTTTAAGAGTTTTACGTGCATAATCATGAGACCAAAGCTCCTTACGTTGAGATACGTGTCAGACAGGATGGTTGGTTGGATAATGCGAATGACAATAAGAAAGATTGAGGTGCTTGAGCAAATCGTGTGGAAACTTAAACCTTACACATCAGATCTGTATACGATGCTGTGGTTCAGAAGCAGCATTTGATGAGTTCGTGATGAAGTCATGATAAACGGCCTTGAAGTTTTGAAAGCAGAGAAAAGGCCTAACAAAGTGTCCACTGTTTTGGAGCTTGGCGCGAATGATCTGCAACTAGCCTCGCTGTGCAACAGAGTGGCATATTCAGACGATGCTGCCATCTTGACGTCGAACAGTCGATTAGGAGTCTCAAGAAAGAGCGGGAGAGCGTCGATATATGCCAATAGGCCTCAGTCTATCCTCCTGCCTTCTAAAGACCCTGGAACGCCTTATAGACGTGCACATAAGGGATGCGATTGGGGATACATACTTATTTAAGTTGCATAATGGGTACAAGAAGGAGAGATCTGTGGAAACCGCCATACACAAGGTGGTATACACGATCGAGAAATCGGCCCAAGAAAAAGAATTCACACTGGGTGCCTTCTTCGACATTGAAGGAACGTGAGCACTGAAGCAATCATACGCAGCCTACACAGACCCCGACTAAGCAAGGGACTGGATTGGTCATATGCTTAAATCATGTATTATAAGCTCGACCCCAGGGAGTGTCAACAGCCAGAAGAGCGTCACCCGAGGTACCCCTCCAGGAGGAGTTTTCTCCACACTGATCTGGCTCCTAGTAATAGACGAAATTATTAAGACACTGGAAAACAAAGGCTTCAATGTGACGGCCTATGCTGACGACGTCGCCATTCTGGTCTGAGGAAATCTCACCCCCACATTAAGCGAAGGGCTCAATCACGCACTATCATTGGTGAGCGGTTGGACCAAAAAGCGAGGTCTTGGAGTTAACCCATCCAAAACCGAGATTTTACTCTTCACTAAAAACATATTGGGCTTTAAGTCAAATGTGGTACACTAGCTGTACACTGTTGTAGTTCGATTGATTGGTAGAACTCACTTGAGAAGAAATGCCATCTGACCAGTGTAACCAAAATTTAAAGAGCAGGCTACATAGGGATGACAGGTTCAATAAGTTCAACACCCACAGCGGCACTTGAAACAATACTGATCCTAGTTCCAGTGGACATCCACTGTAGTAGCAAAATGCCTTTGTTTACCGACTACGTCATTCCAACCTCAGACTTCGATAAGAGATTTGATATCAAAATATCAAGAAGAGAGGACTGGGATGATGGTATAGTATGCACTGAAGAAGACTTAGCCTTCTACACCGACGAATCCAAAATGGACGCTGGTACTGGTGCCGGTATCTTCTGTGAATCCAGAAAGATAAACAAATTCTTTAAAATTCGAGACGGATGCAGTGTTTTTCAAGCCGAGATAAGTGCCAATCTATACGCCGCAAAGGTAATCAAAAATGACAACGTTGTCAGAGAAACTATTAAGATCTATGCTGGGCGGCTATTAAGTATCTGCAGTCATCATCGACAAAATCGAGGTCTGCAGACAAACTCTCAACGATATCAACGACTAATAAGATGACTCTATGCTTGGTACCGAGCCGACGGGATATATCAGGTAATGAGAGGCCGGACGAACTTGCCAGGAAGGGTGCAGAATTAGCACATGCATATACCCTTTCGGCCGCAAAGACACACATTACAACCCTGTACGGGGAAAGAGATGAGGAAACCATGATCAGAGCCAATATGCGATGGTGTCACATGGACACATGTCCAATAGCCAGATCACTATGACTTCGATAAGAATTCCAAAAATCTCGTACAACTTAATCGAAGGGAAATGCAAATCTTCTCCGGTGTTCTTACAGGACACTGCGAAATAGGAATCCATGCGGAGCGTCTTGGATTACCCTACAATGACTGCAGAAGTTGCAGGGATGAAGAGAAAATAGCACCTATGCGAATGTCCCGCACTGGCCACCAGATGTCTGCGTACTTTTGGAAGACTACGTATTCTGCGTACCCTTCCATGGGCTGGAGGATCCTCATATCGCTGATTTTAGGAAACTCCTGAGATTTATATCCCTTTCTGGGTGATTTCCAGATTAGTCAACCCTACCCCTGGTTTAAATCTCATAAAAATAAATAAATAGCTGGCGCGACAGCTCGGAATAAGCCAAGGCCTAGCTTCTCGCAACCATTCATGTTGTGCGTGCTGTATTGTTTGCACGAATGGAAGCGACCTACAATTTATTGCCAACTCCGAACGCCGAATTAGAAGCTCTTTCATGACAGATTATACTCCCGGAGGCTTGTCATTCCCCGACGAGAGGTGCTGCCGCGAAAAATGTTCGGTTTTCCTTGCTGGAGCTTGAACTCACGCCACTTAATCAGCAGTCCAACGCACTAACCACTGAGCCACGGCGACCCAGAGTATACTTTTTATGAGTACAAGCTTGAGGTCTAAGTATGTCTTTCATCCACAAAACCAACCAACCAACAAAGAGACCTTGGTAGAAAGCCTAAGATCCACAAGAGAACAGAGGAAAACCATAAATAAGTAAGTACGTGACTGATAGACCATAATATTGGTTCAAAGATGGTAAGCACTTTCTTTTTATTGAAATCGGGGCATGAAAACTAGGCAGCATAAACATTTGCCCTCCCGAAACATATAAAGTGCGTACATTATCTCTTCAGGCTCCGAGTCCAATGTCGTGTCATGGTGCATTGCTTATTAGGGCACCACTCGCATAGACAGAGTCCCTTGGAACTATATTTACTACGAAGTCTTGTTTGATGTTCTTCAACACTTTGTGGAGACTTTGTGATGGAGTGAAGAAAAGTGCTTCTTCCCTTATGCCAATGCACAAGCCAATAGGAACTGAAATGTTAAGGCTCAATAAAGCGAACCAAGTATAGCATAAATACATAAATACATACCTTCACTAAAGACCTGTTTATTCCAAAGTTTTTCATTGCTTATGCATACGTTATAGGCCACTTGACCGCAACTCCCATGCTTCAGTTTAGCACACAAAACAATTCTCTAATAAATAGTGCAGCCTTGACAGATCCTTAGCCACCGATAGCACTGACAAATGCACTCTGCCTAGTGCAGCTTTTGAGGCATTCCTAAAATCCTCCACACACTATTCAAACAGTAATTTACCTCCGATGTAGCGTAACTAATGGTCAAGTTACGTGAACTGATGGCATCCAATTCCACTTCTATTCGTCTCTGTACACCACTTTTTGGCGCAAACATCCCCCATTTGTAATCAATCAGAGCAATTCACCCAAGGTACAGCGCCTGTCGTCGCCAGTCGTCGTACGTGTGTACATACATCAACTGATAAAGCGACCACACTACACCGCTAACTTCGTTCAGAACCTAACGAAATAACCACTGACACCGAAATCACCTGAAAATCATTGGCAAAACTGCACACGACCGACCCAATCCTCACCCGGTGGTCCCGGATCGCCAGCACCTCAACCCCATCGCGTAGTGAAAATTGAATTTCCGTTTAATGGAAACCACACACACAGGATTAAGCACAGGAATAATATTGGAATTTAATTTAAATTTCCACAGGACCGACTGTAACCGTTGCTGGTATTGACCATGCTCCATCTCCTCTCCACGTTCAGCTGCAAATTTAATGATCGTCCGCCGAGTTGATTCCCAGGACCGAAGTGTAATTAAACATTTAAAGAGCAAAAATTTCGCCCAAGGATGTAAGCCCACTGAGCCATTCGGAGACACACTACACGGGAGACCGCATAAAAATAAAACAGAACTCAATGATGCAATGACTCTCAAGGATAATTTTTTTCCGTCCGTGGTCGACAAGGACGAACGAGTGAATTTGTTTAATTCAAATAAAAACGATGAGTGTGTGCGTGGGTGGAATGACGGACGTGTTGCCAGCATATGATATGTGCCGCAGGAAGTTGTTGGCACGCTCCGACATTATTTGCATTCCACGCACTTATTTATTTATTCCCATGAGTCCTCTGGCCGTAGACATGATTAAGGATGCGACCATGATGAGGATTTAATGCAATCAAAAATGGGGAAAAAAAAAACAGAGGAATCATTGTCAGCGATTCGAAGAATTGGGATTGATATGCCGTCCCAGGATGTTGTTTAATTATTTCATGAAACTCCCCGCCCATCTCAAAAGTTTTCAAGACAAATATGAAAAACATTTTCAAACTTAACCATGATGCCCTCAGTCCTGGTTGAAAAGTTTTTTTCTAATACAAATTCCCAGAAGGAAAACAGTTAGTAGCACAAGTCCTTGTCCAAACTAATTCTCCAAAGAGGCGCAATCACAGTAAATCCTTGTTTCAGTGTGTCATTAGACGAGGGGAAACTGGAAATATATTACTCCAGGGAGTATAGTTTTTTCTTGATCTTGGTGTAACACTCGGGTACAAGCTATTTTTCCAGTGAACTGAAACTTATTACACCAGAGGTCGAAATAACAAAAAGTAAACTTATCGACTTGAAAAGTCCTGACTTTGTGTCACTGGTGTGTACGAAGTGCAGTCAATTTTAATCAAAGTAACCACGTTAACTGACGAAAAAGTTGAGAGTTAAACAAACTTCTTGTGGCACTTTGCTCTTAAACTTTTACTTCCAAAATATATCGAGACCTTTAAAAAAAAAACAGAATTTACCCTTAACCCTTTGTTGATTCACCTGAAATAAGCTTGCTTCTGAAGGATCTGCAAAAAAAAAATTGAGCTACGTAGGACGTTTTGAAAAGTTCACGATATGGCATTGAAACGATTATTTACAGCGGTGGCCATGAGAAATAAATTTTAATTCAAGTTCTCCTTTCACAAAGGGGTGGAAATTCCCTGTTCGGTTTACACCCCAATTACAACCGAGGGTAACAATAAATGACAGAAGCGGTGGACATTAAGAGCCTTCCGACACGAGAAATGTTGAATTAAACTTTTATTGCTTTAGGGTTCGCACAGTTTAGGGACTACATATCTCTAGAGGTTTTTGTACTACCATAGCGTCCATTATTCAAGGTGTACGCGCTCACTAACCCTGACCGTCTTTGAATAAGGCCTACTCCTATTCTCTATTCCTAGCCCTAAGTCCAAATCATTCGGAGATGAGTCTCTAGACGGGCTGTCGGTTCGAGATTACTCTTTTCTGGTTCATGGTTCCAGAAATATAGAAGGAGATGAACAGCCTGACGAATTGACGATTCCAAGGTCAACCCCAATAGATCCATTGGGGTAGTAATTAACACATCGACGGTTATAAAGGGATGACGGCTAACATATTCAGGAAAATGTGACACTCTTATAACCGAGTCAAACCAGTAGAAACTCCTAAACAGGACTCAGCCATTGACCAGTGGACACCTGTGCGGGCAGATTTACGATTCGAAAACTCTCTCTCAACGACCTCAAGGGAATCTTAACAAATGATAGTTCCACTGCTTTGATCTGAGGATCTGAAATAGTCTTTAAAACATGCAAATCAAGAATCGGGTCACCGGGTTTCGTGGCTAGGTCGCCTTCGTCTGAATACGTGCTTTTCGTCTGTCTTTTGCATCACATTTATCATTAAACCAACGGTTGCTCGCGAACAGAGAGGTAAAACGTAGCACATTAGTCGCGGGATTCCTGGTGATTTGCTGAAATTACTGCCACCAGTCTTCTGGACCCGTTGCTGCTGCTGGAAGAATGCTTGATCGGCAAAGATTCTTGAGGCGTTGGCTTACAATGTTGAACTGAACTGATGCTATTTTTGCATCCGTACCTGGGCTCCTATAACTATGTATGTATGTTTATTATGTAGCTAATGGTCGGTGTTTCCACCTCAGAACATTCGAATATCCAATTCATATTCCGTCGATCACCACGATGAACTATTTGGCTGGCGGGTTTGATCAGATGACTTCCAAGTTGCCTTGTCGATGTTGAAACATTCCACACATTAACATGTTTTGCACAGCGGCTAGGACGATGGGCCGGAATCAGTTTTCGAAGGTCGGGTTGTGAAGGCTATGTCATTCGGTGGTCGTACCAAAGATCTTCTATTTTCCGATCTTAGACTTGGAATCTCCAAAGTAATCTTCGTCATTACATCTAAGCCTCGGAGTGTCTTGGACATTGCTTCTAGGACTTCGTGAGGAGCTCGCAGAACGTCTTTTGTTATTTTTGTCCATCTCTGTGAGCGCAAATGAGTTTGATGTTATAAAATCAAACTTTTCGCATGATAGTCTTCACTCGCTCACTTACGTGGCAGAAGCTGTATCTGCTTGTAGTAGCAGTCACCATAGTAGAAGTTGCGGGTACTTATTTTCCAGACACCTGCTCCATCTCGAAGTTATGAATAATCTTTATGATATTATTCACTCAGCGCCTGTAAAGTGTAGTGGTTCGAAACTCAGGTAATATTAGGTTTTAGGTCTGAGGGTGGTGTCCAGACTAACTGGGGATATTTATAATGTGTTTGTCATTGCTTTAATTCGCGGTATTCTTTTAACCGCCTTATGCTATTATCATTCACTCTACTAGCAGTGTCACCCTTTTGCAATAAAATTGACATCGGCTTTCACTGTTGCTCGATTCTATTTGTTTCAAGAAATAAATGTTTGTCGACATCACAAGTTAAATGCGGAACCTTCAACTTGATTTCATTATTTCGAAACCGAGCGGAGGATTTATGTAGATTAGATTAGATTGTAAAGGTGGGAACCGATAGGCCTACTGTGATTTCCTCCAATTAGAGCTCGCTCATGATGCCTGAATTCAAGATGAATCCAGAGATGTCTTGGAGTGAGCTGGCAGATATATCCTCTGTTTCAAGGTGGAATTTGCCTAAATGACGCCGACGTGTTCTGATTAGACAGTTACGGTGACGCAAAATATGTTCTTCTGATTCTTTGTCTTCGTTGCACATTCTGCATGTGTCGTCTTGTACTATTCCCATGGTCGTTAAGTGTTTTTTGACTCGATAGTGTCCCGTTAGGTAGCCTGTAACCATTCGAACCGGACTCCTGATTAGTCCTAGGAGTTGTTCCGTTCTGGTATGGGAGATGTTTGGCATGAACATTTTGGTAAACCACAGAATGGTCTTGGCATCATGAACTTTGATGCGGATCCTTTTCTGGCTAGTAAGACTGCTATTTCATTGCCTACGTGGCCGCTGTGCCCTGGCACCCAAATGAGATGATCTCTTTGTGAGCTGGTTAGTGCTGTAAGCAGTTGTACGCAATGCCATACTAGTTTTGTAATTATTTCATAGAGCGGAGCATTAGAATTCCAAAGTTTTTTTTCCCCACAATTGTTTAGTTACAAAATTCCTAATTAAAAGCCGAACGTTACACGTGCAGATTCGAAGGTCATTGTCCCTATATTATATTTATTGGGGTCATCAACGGTTAAAATAATGTTGTCACAGGCTTATCGCCTTTCCATCACATCGCACAAAAGTCCACTATAAATTAAAACAGATAAAGGCCTGTCGCACGTAGAGGTTTTTGATTTCCATTCACAAATATTTCCTCATTTACTTGAAATTCCACGCTACCTCGCGTCTGTTTGCTAAAAATAAAAACAAAAATACGTATACGTCACAGTGTACGACATTCAAAAATTAATAACAACACTCTTCATGATTTTCAATTATTTTTGTTGTTTATCTTTTTCATTTTACAATTACATATGTAGGTGCTTACATGCTGGGATGTTTTATCGCTTTTTCATAATTCAAAATGAATATTACTATTTATTCCATTATATAGTAAAATATGTATTATGTATGTTTATATATAAATATAAATAGCTAATAAGGTTGTTTTCTATTTATTTATTTCTTTAAATAAAATATGAAAAAAAAAAATACTCGGTATGTCGTTTTCTTCAGCTTTAGCGCTTCCGCTGCCGGTATCTATTCTATTGCTTCACGTGTGACAATATATGGATCATCATCATCATCCGAATACTAAAGAGATTTTCAATTTAATTAAATTTACTATCGATATTTTTTTGTTTAATTAATATTTTTCTTTGTAGTTATATTACACAGCTAGTAAGTAAAATATATTTATTCTTTTTAATAGTAAAAATGTAATAGTAGTTGGTTATGTGTGTGTGTTCGGTTTTTAATTCTGTTGTCTGTTTAGGTGGTCAAGTTTTTTTGTTTTACTATGCAATGTTAAATGTGTGCTTTTTGTTGTTTAAATTAAATCGTTTCTTTTTTTTTTTTCTTATCGGAGCGCTTTCACTCTCCCTCACGTTTTAGAATCTTCATCCAGTGTTGACGATCTCTCCGCGATACTCTTTCATCGCTTATCTACCCTCAGCTGTGCTGGGCGATAAGAAAATTCGTTTTTATTTACGTTTTGCCTTCCCTTCCTTGGTGCAGAAGAAATGCTTGCTTCTTTTTGTTTGTGGCATAGTTAAGGGAGATAACAGTTTTGTAGTGTATTTACAAAAATATATTTAACGTTCTACGAACAAGCAATACCGATTTGCGTTAAATTTTAATTTTTGGAGAGCGGCGCTCTTGGGTTTTAGGAGAAGAGATAATAATATTGTAGCGCGAAGCACATTAGCCGAAGTGCTTTCGTTTTCCTTTTCTACGTTTTTTTTTTATTTTGTTTTCTTTTTTGGAAATATCACATTTATGCATTCTCCGTATCTCGGGAGAAATAAAATTTGCAATGCAATGCATTTGTTTTGTTTTTATGTACAAAGAATGGCAATGATGGTCGCTCTCTTAACTCTGTCTTGCTTCCTCCCTCTCAGGTATTCTCTGTTTATGTATCGAGAGGAAATCTCGACCGAGTGTTTGTTGTTCTTTATGTTGGGGTTTCCCTCCACTTTTTTTTTTTTTGGCTTTCAGAACAAGTCATGCTCTGTGGCAGTTTATTGGTTATTAGTAGCTAGAGATATCAGTTAATTATTATTTTTTATTTAACCCTTCATTCTCTTGACTTTTCTCCTCTATTCTCTTTTGTTCCACAATTCCTTCCGGAGTCTCTTTTCACTCGCGTATTTCTCAAAGGATTAAATCATTTTTTTGTTTTATTATTTTGGAGTCATGATCGTGTCCTGATAAGTTAAAATAAACACTCTCTCCTCATCGCCATCTGGTAGCAAATATGCTTAGAATAAATTTGAAGCCGAATCAATGACACGCTTGAGATAAGAGGAAACAAGGAATACATGGTGTAAGAAGAGCAACAAGACGATGAAACGATGAGATGTATAAGATGTGTGCAGATGCCTCGATAAGGAATTAATCTTCCTTTCTCCTTCTCTAAATAGTAGTAGTAGGTTTTTTTCTCTAAATGTATGGTGGTTATGTTTTCTTGTTTTTTGTTGATGGTTGGTGTAGGTGGTGTTGCTCCTTTAATGTGTGTGTCAACAAGCTTTAGCTTCTCTGCTTCATTTTTGCAAACAAATCGTCATCGATTTCCTTTTTTCATCATAATTTTTGTTTTGTTTTTGTTTTTTTGGTCCGAAAGAGAATACAAAGACAATAAATTTTTAATTGCGTTTTAAAAATTTTGTAAATTCCTCGCCAAATCAATCCCAACCGTTCTCCTTGATCATGTGAGCCAGCTCTATGATGTATTTGCCTTCTTTATATTTTTGACTAGATTCGAATGCATGCTCGTATTTCCAGCCAAGTTGGGTTTTACAACACTCACAGTAAATATCGGCAACGGCGTGCAGACCGGTGAGGAGGACACGCTCTTCGGTTTGGCCACAGGCCACGTTAACAACGGAATTGAATAGATATGCCGGTCCTTGGCTGCCTTGAAATGATTTGGAAATAAGCTCATCATGACTGGCCAAATGAGCACGGCAATGAACACAGCAATAAGTTCGATTTGTGGACGGGAGGTAGGCTTGAAATGTCTTCACCATGTTTGAAATTGTGAATGTTAATAAACTATGCCGCCGGTGGTGAAGAGTGATAAGATCTGTAAAATAAAAAAAATAACGTGAATTAACTTCTATTGTCGGTTCCACTACTAAGGTTTTAATCTACAAAGCCTACGACGACAAGCAAAGCCTGTGAGATACTGATCATACAAACAGATCACCTTTGGACCTTTGGCAATTAAACGTGCTCTGAGAACAAATCAACACAAAGCGTCAACAAAGAGATTTCAGCGACGACGACGATTTTAAACAGATGGTGATACTGGAGAATATACGGTTCTAATGAATTCGTGACCC
The DNA here is from genome assembly GCA_917880715.2 of Matsumyia berberina. Classification (NCBI taxonomy): domain Eukaryota; kingdom Metazoa; phylum Arthropoda; class Insecta; order Diptera; family Syrphidae; genus Matsumyia; species Matsumyia berberina. Next base: position 128,456,218 of record OU862871.1, on the reverse strand, counting down.
TATTGTTGATTAGTATTCAACTCGATCAAGTGTGATAATTAATTTATCGCAGGGTAGGAGCGACCAACTGTCACTGTGAACATGGCCATGACAGTGCGTTAATTTTCGCTTCAACGGAAGCTCATTGCATTGTTTACAAGTCTTGGGAAGCACTAGGTTTTATAATGAAAACTAGAAAGGTTAAATGCGACAGTGTGATTTTTATCGATGATTACTCTGAAAGAGCATTTCATAATATTTTTAGGAAATTTAATTTGTTTTCCTGGGTCAATATTTATCCATAATCTGAAAAAAGTCTCTGCACATCCAATTACTCAGAAAAAAACAGCAAAACTGCTTATGTCGCCCGTAATCTAATCTAATGCAGTAAGTGGACTGACAACGAACAATTTAGTCAACCTTTACTAGATTCTTTACCCGCAGTTAACTCGGGAGCAACAAAAAATCAAATTATCTCGTGAACTTCGATAGGAACAATACCAAATGGCATACTGAGCGGCGTTTACCTCCTGAAAACACGATCATTAGGGTGAAGAAATATTTCTCATTCTCAAACCCCCGAATTGTCCAACCCCCGAAAGCGGATTATCGCTACCTAGGTCGTCATGCGAGAAAACCTCGCAGCCATCTATTCAGAAAAATTACTTGACATTATCTGGAATGTACACAGCTCTAGAGATTCGAAAATACATATCTGGTTGGTTAAACTGATGCCAATCCGACAGTGATCACCGCAAGACAAGACACCAAAGATGGCGTCCACCTCTGGATCATTGACTAATCCCAGCAACAGAGAAAACAGAGATAGTACTGGCGACAGATCCCCACTTTCTTTAAGGAACAGGTAAGTCTCGAGTCAAGAACCACCTACAGATGGAGTAAAGTACCTTCACTTCGTCATCTAAAAGAAATAATAAGGCTAAGATTCTTAACTGATGCAAACAACAGGTGAAAACACTAGCTACCTGTGAAATTTCCAGAAGGCTATTGGATATTGTATCTTAAAATGCAAGCTTACAAATAAAATAAAACAAAACAAAACAAAGGCTATGGCTAGAATATAACAAAGGAAGAATGACCAAGCTCCTACATATGGACATTAAATTCCTGTCATTACTGGTCTCAATATGCTCAGGTATTAAGCAAAAAAAGCTGCACCTGACCGAGGACGACCTATGCATAGGATGCGGGGACGAGGAGGTAAATGAGTACACAACCCACTTTCTCTGTCATTGCCCACGCCTCTGCAATATTAGCAAAAGAACATTGAAGAAGGGACAAGTTTGCTAGGACAGCCAAGTGGCTGTCGTCAGATATATAGAATCACGCAGTACGAAGTAGCTGGTAAAATATATGGGTACCACAACGGGTCTACACAGACCTAAGTGAGATGAAGAGGGTTTTAGCATCTTCATCGGCCCGCTAATCTAACCTAAAGTACTTGGAAGCGAGGTTGAATACAAAGCTCAGAAATTGACAGAAGATGAAGTCTGCTTCCGAAAAAAACGGAAAAATGACACCACCCTGAAGAAATGCAAGTTCCGGTGTTGATATGTCTGAAAATGGGAACGGTTTAGTCGTTTAATTTGAGGGAACTTGGTCAACGCAGATGGTGTCACATTAAACTTTGAAATTTTTCCTACAACATTTTCTGAAAGTTTCCAATCAAAATGTCGAAGACCTAAACATTTCATATTTTATGACACAAAAGTACATCGCACGCACCCAAACAAAGAAATCACAAGAAGGTATGCTAACTGTCTGAAAAATATCCCAATGACACAAATTAGTAATCAATCACTAAACACCACCAAACTCACTCTAAATTCAAGGCAAAACCAAACAAAATCTAGAAAATATTGTGTCAAGACAGCGTTGTCGCTGAAACATGATTGACAACCTGCACATTTTAACGACAAAATAATCTATATCGAATCTACTTGGCACACCAGCTGTTAATTTATCGTGAACTATAAATAACAATTTTCCAAAAGCAATAAACACACATTCAATTCTAAATTACTACTGAACGGACATTTTCAAACAGCGATCGAGCACTACTCGTGTTTCTCTGAAGTTTTTATCTACTTAAATCAAATGCAAACGCCTGCAGAGTCACGTATAAGAACTAAACAGTAATAACTCTTTTTCTATTCGACCTCAATTGAATTGAAATGATTGCTTGTGGTTTCGATGAAAATAGAGGCAGAGCCTCCTACATACATATGTATGTACGTTGCCTTGAACTTGAGCCGTATCTCGCGCTATCAATTGTGATAATGCGCGACACACAATTTGTGTTTTCATCAATATTTTTCACAACAAATTTTGTTATTAGCTTCAGACCAAAACCGCATTTAAGAGATAACTGTCGGTAATAAATGTTTATTTTATCTACCTATATAGCCGTGCAAATAAACAATTTCTGTTGATGGTTTTATCGTTCAACTGGTGTGATTTGTAGTAACTATCACGCAGAATGTATACTTTCGCATTAACTTCGCTGTGTACTCAAGCGTCTTTTTTATCAGAAATATCCACTTATTGTGGTTTATGGAGAATTTATGGAGAAAGCAATTCTCACAGTTGTAAACATAAACTGGAAAAAGTACAACAACAGGCTGTTCAAGAAAGTTAAATACATTTCGTCAATTGCCCATGGTGCTAATTAACTGGATTAACGATAAAGTGGAGTTTTTTCGAACGGAAACTACAAGTCTATTCATTGCCAGGATCGAAAAGACAAACCATGCAGTGGATCTAGCCAGCCAACTTAGTTTGAAGACTTAACCCTCGGAATACCAGGCCAAGACTTTGGGCACCTCTATATGCATTAGATCGCTTGCTTGAGTGTTCGTTGCGAGATAGAAATCATTTATACGCATTGGAAAGTCATGCAGTTGGCTAGGCGGATGGAAATTGATATCAACACATCACTAACAATGAAATTCGATTAATAACTCAATGACTGAGCATCTGCCATCAATGCCTTTGAGATTAGCTTATCTAAAAGGCTATCCGAAGGGTCAGAGTCATCCTCTGAATTTTTCTGAACCATTGTCTAACCTACATCGGGGTGCGAACAGCTAAAAGGGTAAGAAAACGTGGCTAAATACAGACATGCCGAAATAGAAACTAAAATGTATGCTAGTTGTACCAAGAGGGAAATTCTAACTGTGCCGTGACGAACTTTCAAACGGGTAGTAGAGCTGCCCGTAGGTCAAGGAAACTTCAGATATAATCTACGAAATACGAATCTTTTTAAAAAGGAACGTGCAAGCTGTATCCAGAGGACGAAGAGACATCTATACGTATAACGCGCGGGTATTCATCACTGAAGAAATTACATTTTTGGCTGCAAATAGTTTCTCAATTCATGCACTTGGGATCGGCAATAAATTGTATGAATGGTTTCTAGAAATAAGGTCTTAGGCAATCCCATTTTCATTAGATTGATATTCAGAGAATAAGACAAACAGATGCTAGCGCTGACAGGAATTCCAATCAGGGAATAACTACAAAGTGATAAATAGGGCTCCAGAGGGACTGAATCGATTAAATTCAAAATGGTAATTCTGTCTAGTGTTTAAAGATCTGCTTCTCTGCTAGAATCGAATTGATCAATAGCCAGCCTACTTTAATCGTTCAACTCAAGTTACTTATTGAATGTCCGCATGCACGATTCTTCTTGGACTATTGAACTTAAAAAGCTCAGAAGCCCAAGGTTCAGGTGTGACCAAAATCAAACTAAACATTTTCAGGAGCACCTCATCTTGCTGTCACAATCCATCCTTCGTATTCGGATATATAAGTGGTAAGTGCAAAAAATAAGCCATGCATACGATGATGAGGCCCAAATGCACTTGTGAAATACATACATATTGTATTCCCATGCATAACATGAATGGCGGCGAAAAGCTAGACCTCGACCCCCTACGGGCTCAGAAGGGAACATAGGCTTCTCTTTTGGGACATTTCCGCCGGCAAACCATCGAATCACGGTTTTTTGATAGCTATACAGGTTTTCTTATTCTTCGCTAACTTTGTTTGGGTCTCCCTAGCAGATCCTAAATTTATGTTAATAAATAATAATAATAATAATAATATTAAGAAGCTGATGGTAGTTAAACCTTAAAATATCTACTTGTTAGTTGGTTGAAATAGTTTTGTCGGATGATTTGCGCAAGGCTCAATTAGTATGTGCCGTTTGGCCTTTAATCCAGACTCTGGCTTTTAAAAAGAACAGTGTTTAGTTAGGTTGATTAAGGGTTTGCCCAATGCCCGATGCCTTGCTGCAATCCAGTGTCCGCTCCCTTAAACCAGGACAGAATATCTGCAGAGGTGTCAAGTGTTTCTTTATCGTATATATTTTTGCAGCTGTTTAATGAGATATTAAGTTTAGCTGCTTGGATTCCGATTCCCCAATTCTCGGTACAAGTTGTGAATATCTGTGCGAGTTCTGCTTGGAAGATATTTTGTTATTTTTCGATTCCATGTGAGCAATATCTTCCTGGAGATATTGCATCTGTCTAGCTTTGCTCAGATTTTGATAAATAGTGTGAAATGATTTTTTACTTAATAGTTTCGAATAGAGTGCTGACAAAGGGCTTCGCCCTCGTGGATTCTGTCTTTGAACTGGTATAGTTCGAGTTCATCAGGAAATATTTCTTCTGATAATGCATTCCAAAGTCTGCAAAAAGGAATTTCGGAAGAGGATGGGCCTTCCTTGTAGTGTCTATTCGGACGTTCTAATACTGGGCTTTCGGGGATTATTCCCTTGAGTTCTTTGGAGCATCTACCACGAAAATATCTGATATAGGCATAGATTTGCTGCGAGTCTACGGCGATTCATTGATTGTAGATTTGGCCTTAGTCGAAGTTTAGTCAAGTTTTTTTCTGGACTGTGGCAAGTGAATGGAGTGTAACGAAAAGATCTGCAATTGCTGTCTACAGTGTGTTTGTTCTTGAATTGTAAGAGCATGAGGTGGGTACAAAACTTCTTTAAGATTATAGGACACTATTCGATGTTAACTGGCCACAGAAGTGTTTTAGTGCTAATCCTAGAGCCGATAAGTCGTTCTTTGAATTCATAATCGAGCGCTGTTTCACGAATTGAGACTACATTTTGACGACCGGTTTGGGATTGGTCGCTGAAGTCCATACATAAACGTCAAAAATTAAAATGAACCTCTGAGAGGTGATGAAGACAAATAGATAGATAGTTAAACTATCTAAAAGGTTCCACTTCCACGCCCTTAAAACACTTTGAAAATCTGCCACTAATGTGTGAAGCTGTATGTAAAAGCACAATGTCTGCGATGCGACAGTGAACAAGGTGACATCTTCACATCGTCACATATAAGCAGAAATGAAACGAAGTTATGGATCCATACAAAGCACCATTAGGGCAATTCCATCCAAAATCCGTTTTAATCAATGCCAAGACGCCCAGAAAATACAAAACGTTTGTAAGGCCATGTAATGTCTTACCCACTAACTGTCTTTAGAGCTCCGCGGCGTTCTTAACTCAACAAAGTAAAAGTCTTCCCCACTGTCTAATATAAACATGTCTAATCATGACACTGCCCTCCATGTGCCTATCATCCGCTTAGAAATGATGTAATAACATGGACATTCACTCTTTCTATGCTTATCAGCATTAACTGGTTGTCCACTATAAACAACCAGAAATTTATAATTTAAGCATAAATCTCGATTGATATTCCGAATCGTAATTCAATATCTACACGACTAATCAGTGTGAACTCTAGATTTCAATAAATATTCAAAACAACGGTGCGTCTTATCTAGGTTCAATGCCCACCTAGTGTACGGCGGTATTGGAAGAGAGCACAAAATCTAACAATAGACGGTTCATATAAAGAGTTATGACGGAAGGTCACCCCGATAGATAGCGACGTTAAAATGGAACAAAGAAAACCGAATTTCATGGACGACTAGAGACTGATGTTGAAGGTTCCCGGTAGACTTTGTTACATTGTAACCGGTGGCAAGTTTCTGGTCAAACAAACCAATCCAACTCACGTGGTCTGAGGGGAGCCTCTGTCGGCACATGTACGTAACGTGCCCACTTTCGATTTCCACTAACATTATTACATTACGACGGCCCACAGTCTCTTATCTAATTGCAGTCGAATAATCAAAGACTCGTTACCACCTTTCACTAAACACGAAAAGTCACAAAGCACGTCGAGTGGTTTCCATACCTTACACTTGAATTGTAATTGCAATTTCCATTCTACTACCCCCAAATGTATCGATTCTTTATCGACTCACCTGAAAATAGGCACAGACACAAGCGGCCAGATTAAAAAAAACGGTAACGGTGACAACCAGATCCTCAAAAGAAAATTAATTATATATCGAGTTCCCTTCTCTAAACTCAGTTTTGCCACCTCTGCAGCTCCTCTCAATCGAAATGTCTTCACTTAACTACTCCGGCACGATGATGTTGCACGTCTCTAGAGTCCGAACTGTGTTTGTGTGCAGCTCCTTCAGCTAGAGTCCTCCTCCTAGGACAAAGAAAACTCACATTAAAATCAAATCCCAACAGAGAACACATGCGGAATAGAAAAAATGTTAAATATACCCTCACTCGGACCGACTTAGCTGACAACAGACAACAAAGAACAACCCGCTGTAGGGTTTGAAAATTCGTTCATTTCGATTTGGAAGGTAGGTGCATGGACAAACCTGTTTTCAACACACGTTGCTTGAACGGCTGCTACTGCTGCTGGCGGGGGATACTTCTCAATTATTGCTTTGTTTTGCCGTCGTTGTTGTCGCGCGCTGATAAATAACCAGCACGGATCAGCTGCTTTTTTTTTGTCTTGTCGCTGCTCTTTTCTACTGTTGCTTCCTCTTCTTCTTAATCGAGTATGTCTTGTCTGCTCTTCTGTTTGTGGTGTGTGGTGGTACTGCTGCCTCAAACGACCTTCACTCCGGGAGGTTCACTGAACCACAAGACATGCACTCACTGCTCGGTGGGGGAAGTTTCGATAAGAAACGAAACAAAAAACCCCTTCGTCAACTTCTCGGGACACAAGTCAAATTCGATTAATTTTTCGTCGTTTCCTGACGATCTATGACATTTTCTGGTCTCCCACGATGTCCTTGAGCTTGTTCGGTTGCTGTGCTTTTTTTGTTTTCGTAAGTCCTTCTCCGTGTCTCTCTCTCTCACTCTCTCTGTATCTAGGGCAAGGGAAAAACAGAAGAAAAAAAGACGAATAATTTCACCCTGTTTGCTGGTGCTGGCCCCACACGACCTGATAATTATGATTCGAGATAGAGATGGAAAAACCAGAATTTTCTAACTGCACTTTTTCCTGCTGCTCCCGCTCTTCGTTCTCTCTTTTTACCAATTATTCATTATGTGCTCTGTTAATTCTCTGTTCTGTTGCGCCCGTTACTTCGCAGCTTCTTCACGGTTGTTGAATTCAGGTTGTGTTACCACTTTTACAGGCCCGGCCTGGGGGTGGGTTGAAGGTAAGGAACAAAGAACTGTAAACTGAGTAACAACCGAAAACGAGTGTTGCGATTGCAAAAAGAAGAACCGTTGTGGTGTTCTGTTTCTTCACCGACTTTGCTCTGCCGGATATGTGTGCGTCGATGTGGCTGGCTCCCCTCTCTTCGAGGAGAGAACAAAGAAAATTCACATCTCGCACTTGCACACACTAGCCTGCCTGGCTAGCGCTAGCGCAAAGTAGAAGAAAACAAGAAAATATAACGAGAAAAAAACAGAGTACAAATAGAACATACACATAAAATGGAGAAAGAGTAGCCATTGCGAGCGAAAAAAAAAATAACACAGAAAAAGTGCGTCTCTAGAAAAATATGCCGAGACTCTCGTTCGGCGGAGGTATGGTTCACACTTTTTTCACACACTCACAGGGTTTTTCCTTTGTTTTTCTTCTTCGTCGCTGCTCTTTTGTGTCCCGATTGCCGATATTCTTTTTATGCGTTATAATTTAATTAAACTCGCACACACTTGTGGTGAGATTTTCGGAAAAAATTGCAATCGGTTTCTCAACAATTTTTTTATGCACTAGACGAGCGAATATTTTTGACAGTTCTCCGTCGAACTAACTGTGAATACGAACAAGAACTTGACCAGAATCGACAGCGAATTTTTGTTTTAAGTTTTTTTTCTCCTTTTTCTGCTGCGTATTTGCTTTTCCACCCTCGGATATATCCACCTCTTCTGTTCATACACAGCGCACTTCTTGGATTCTACTGTTGGCTAGTTCGGTTTTTTTTCTTTTTTGGCAATTTTTTCGCTTTTGTGTGCATGGAACGCAAAGAGAAGGAGGAGAAGAGAAGAGAAAAAAAAACGAATTCTGCATACACAAGAAACCAGTTGAGTTGACAGATGGAAATCATATGGGAAGTGTGCTTTGTTGTTTTGGTGTGGAGTGTGCGCACGGCTGATTCGCAGCAGGTGAAGGGCCAAGTTGAGAGCGAGTGGGTGTGTGCGTCGGTGTAGGTTTTCGGCTCGTGTAGGGACTGTGTTTACAAACAAATAAATAAAAACAACAACAGTAGAGACGCCATTTTGAATTTTTCTTTTTTTATTGTTTTTCTTTTCACTGAGAGAATTTCTTTTGCAAATTTTCAATTTATTTAATTGAAATGATTGGTGATGAGATTTTAATCACAATTTCCATTTTACAGCAGAGGTTTGTGTATTTTGCAAAAAAAGATTTCTGTCGGTGGCTACACAAAGTTTAGTTTCCAATTGCCAATGGACGCATTCAGCCGGCCTGAGTTGCACATTTGTTTATTTTAGGCTTTTGACTCTACGAGGCGAATTTTTATATTTTACACAGCTAAACTGAGCCTTCTAAGCAAATTTAGGAGCTCGAAAGTTATACATGTGCATGAAGAAGAACACAAACGTCTCCAAAGGTTTTCTAAGTACGTACTAAAGGGTTTTCCAATAGGGACGGGTAGATGTTAAAATTGAATAAAACAAGTTGTGTGTGAGATATCAACGAATTTTTTCCTCGACGTCGTTCAAATGGCTTCACTGAGTTGCGCGCATGCAAGAGGTCCAATTTTCGATGAATCTGGCGCATACCATTACCACACTCGTAAGCGTATAACTCATCATTGAAATGTGAGGATTTGGCATCGCTTCTAATGAAGTTTATCGATCATTCGATCACGATCATGTCCCACTCACTCACTCGTTATCGACTGTGGTAATTCGGCCCCCGGCTGAATTTGAGCGATGGCACGGGTTATGTTAACTTTGAGGGCACTGGTCGTTTGCGGCTTATTGGCATAGACCTGCGACTTAAGGAAACCCCACAAGAAAAAGTCAAACGGGGTCAAATCGCACGATCTCGATGGACAGTTCACGTCGCCTCTACGTGAGATAACCATGCCCTCAAATCGCTCGTGCAGAATGTCCTAAGTGGCATCAGCTGTGTGGCACGTAGCGCCGTCCTGTTGGAACCACATGTCGTTCACATGCATATCATCCAATTTGGCCCAAAAGAAATTGGTTATCATCGAACGTTAGCGCTCTCCGTTGATGGTGATGGCAATGCCATTGTCGTTTTCGAAGAAGTACTGACCGATGATGCCGCCGGCCCACATTCCACACCAAACAGTGACTTTCTGTGGATGCATTGCCACTTGGTGGACTTCGTGTGGATTGGCATCGTCCCCAATCCGGCAATTTTGCTTGTTGACGTACCTGTTCATCCAAAAAAGGGGCTCGTCGCTGAAGAAGGTTTGTTTTTTTGTTGAAATCCATTGAACCAATTCGATAAAGAATTTAGAGGAGTGTTTCCTCTAAGGCGTTCGTCTTTGGATCCGAAAGGCAGCAGATGGGTTGATCTACTTAGTGCACCCATTATACGGGCTATGTACCTCAAAATGTTCTGTGCTCAAGTCAATAAGTACCGGTTTATTCGGCTCCTTATATTAAGCGAATCTTTACCCGCAGGTTGGAAGTTGTGCCTTCGGTGTAGTTGGATGCACGCTTCCCTGGTTTAATAGTCAACCAACTACATTATCCTCAGCGCTATGTATCTGGGCATTATCCTTGACCCAAAATTTAACGCGAAGTTCAAAACCTTTGGCAAGAAATGGTGAATTCAACCGAAGGTTACTATGTGGATGTACGCAGCCGTATGGCGTCCGATTCTCATCTCACTGGTTGAACAAAGGAATCAATTAACTAAACTCAAACGACGAATACCCTTACACATTTCGTGCCTTGCAAAGTTTCAATTCGAGAGGTGCGAACCGAACTTTGGTGTCCTCGTGAGTAGCCAATACACCACGAAATGGGTATTTGCGTTAAAAGACTGCTGACACCTTGCGCGTCAATGGCAGTCATCAACGTTTGTGTAATAGGAGAGAATAAACAACCGCTTTTCCTTTTTCCGTAATCTATTGGTTGAAAATTAATTTAAAAATGAATTACCAACACCAACAACTAGGTGTCGGTAGGTCTTCACTTTCCATAATTTCTCGCGTATACTAAAATATCTTCCACAATTACCTCATTCCAATGATGCTACCCCTGTACTAATTGAACAACTGTCATGAAATTCCATTCCAAGAAAAAAATAACTGCGTATCTACCGGAAAATAACCGAGTGAAACAAATTATTAAGTTTTTTCACACCGCAAACAGTTCACGATCGAGCACAGAACAACCGGCAAAGTGAACAACAAATAATAAAATTTGTATTTTGCTCTAATCAAAACAATTGGAGAGCTCGTATAAGTTTCTACCTTTTTTTTTTCCCGAAGCTTGGTGGTGCTTCCTTGGAAAGGGACGCGCTTGAGTAAGAGATTCGTGTAAAAAACGAAGATTAGGCCATTTCCTTCATGTTTCCTTCGTCGCAAATGGAAAATGAGCAGTCAAAGTCATCATAAAATGTCTGGTCATACACCTAAAAAGCAACGCACCGATGAAATTGAATTAACTGGTAAGTCAAGGGCGTCAGTGAAGCCCCGCTTCCATTTTTCCAGAATGCAAATTTACATTTTGACAATTTTTTTTTTCTTAGAGCGCTTTTCCGAACAAATGGCTCAATTGTGCATGTCCGATGATTATTCCGATGTTGCGTTCATCGTGGAGGATCAACGTTTGCCAGCACATCGCGTGATTCTGGCCGCGAGGAGTGAGTATTTCCGAGCCCTGCTCTATGGCGGGCTATCGGAGACAAACCAACGTGAGATAAAATTAAAAATTCCATTGGAGGCATTCAAGGCGCTCCTCAAGTACATCTATTCAGGTGAGTTTTTTTTTGACGAAGTCTGCGGCGGCGTTTATGAACCGTGAACATAACTTTTGCAGGACACATGCCCCTTTCTCAGATGGGGGACAATAATATTCTTGACACTCTGGGCTTGGCCAATCAGTATGGTCTCACCGAGCTAGAGTTGGCGATTTCGGAATATCTGCGACAGTATTTATCGCTGACCAATGTGTGCGCAATTCTGGACGCCGCACGGTTGTACAACTTGGAGAAGTTGGTGACCGTTTGTCTAACCTTCATGGATCGCAATGCTGTTGATATTCTGCAGCATGAAACATTTCGCGGGCTATCCAAGGTGAGTTGGTGTGCGCAGAAGTGAAAGGGGTTGTTTTATTGGGAGTTTGCTCTTTCGCAGGAATCTCTGGAGGAAGTTCTGAGACGAGACTCTTTCTTTGCACCCGAAGTTCAGATTTTCATTGCGGTCAACGATTGGTGCAAGCACAATTCCAACATTGACGTTGCGGTAAGTGAACTGGTGAGGTGAAGGTCGAACTCAACTTAATTTTGTTTAGCATTAGATTTAGATGAATCGCTTGTTGATTCCTTAGAAATAAACTTTGCTGTTAGTAGTTAGTTTTGTAGTCTAGTTTTGATTGTTGTTGGAGAGATGGCGTGTTTAGAGGGAAGTTCGGTTTACAAACGTAATCACATCAGTGTCTGTCACGAGGATGGCTTATTCCGGATGGTGCTCAATGCGCATGTTACTGGTCTTGTCGAGCGCTCGCATCCAATTTGAAGAGACTGCAGGTCAGAGTGCGGCTTCCATTCGCTTTCCGTGTTTCACCAATCCAACGTTTTTGACTTAATCGATACATCTCGTACGGCTTGTCGTTTTGTCTTCTAAATTTGGCACTGCAGCCTATAAAAGCGAACTGAAATCATGCTCTACTGGTGAACGCAATTCTTTCTGGAGATATGCTTTCTTCAATGGAAGGGTGACTAGAATGTCTTTTACTCAGGCTTCAATCGGGCGCGTTGTGACCCATCTTTTCTTGACGCCATCGCAGGATTAGTACCAGTTCGGGATGCGCGTCTGGAAGGATTTAGGGAAACTAACTGCGTGAGTCTTTCTACTGCTTTGGTGAGAACTTTGTTTCCTTGGTGAAAATCTTCTTGTTCTTTTGGTGAGAATCCTCCTGTTTCTTTGGTGAACATTTTTCTGCTCCCTTGGTGAGAATCTTCTTGTTTTCTTGGTGAAGGCCAAGGTGTCACCGATTTGTTTATGCATGAAATGCTTCAGGTCCCGTATCCACAAAGGCCACGGGTTATTTTGTTGCATTCTTGCTAAAGCTGTGGCAGAAAGTGTTCCAGGTCTTCTCCTTCTTGCTCTACTCGTCAGTAAGCTTCAGTGGGTTTGTTGAGGTTGATGTGTCATGTAATTAGCCACCAATAGTCTCGAGTGCTTTCTGCTTGACCTTAGAATCTTTTCGGTGAACGGTTTGTTTGGTTTCTTTACGAGTCATTATGTCACTTTGCACGTTTGAAGTTTTGACCAGTATAAAGTTTTCATCCTTGCTCGTACATGTCTGTTATTGTCGACGGTTCACTGTATGTCGTTCGCTACTTCTCTTGCGAGTTCATCGACTATATTATTCGACGGACTTCGTTGCGACGGAAAGCAGGTTAAGTTTGTTTTTAAATTCCTCGGCCAGACCTGATCTGGCTGTTGGGCTTAAGTGCTGCTTGAAGAAATCTACATTTACCTGTTTTGGGTGTGGAATTCCAAAAGAACTCATTAAATGGCAAGGACTTCTGCTTTGTAGACTGTGACTAACTTTTCCAAATTTAAGCCAGTTTTTGATACCTTGTCGCAGGTTTGATCAGTTTAAAGAATTTGGTTTTGATTTCAGTTTAAGTGAGACGCGCTCTTTCCACTTTAACCTTACAGTCGACGGTATCCAATCCAACTCCTCGTTTGTAACTTTACAATTTTTTCACCCTTTTCAGTCGGTTGTCTCTTATGTTCGGCTGCCGCTCATGCACTTGGAACATCTTCTACAAGTCGTTCGACAATCGGGAATCCTAGATCCGGATAGATTGCTCGATGCTATCGAGGAGCAAACCACTTCCAGATACCTTCCGTATCGTGGAGCACTGTGGCCCGAAGAGAATGTAGCCACAGATAAATTTGGTTCGTTAACAATTCTTGGGGAGTGTCGTGCAGCACTTCTCGATGGCGATACAACTTCGTATGACATGGAGAAAGGCTATACGCGCCATTGCATCACAGAGAATAACAACAGTGGCATAACTGTTGAGCTTGGGAACAATTGCATGATAAACCACATAAAGATGCTGCTCTGGGATCGTGACAATCGCGCCTATTCGTACTTCATTGAAGTATCAGTGAATCAGACGCACTGGGACCGTGTGATTGACTATACCAAATATCATTGCCGATCATGGCAATACTTGTACTTTCCGGCCAGAGCTGTGCGTTACATCAAACTTGTTGGTACGCACAACACCGTGAATAAGGTGTTCCATGTGGTTAGTCTCGAGGCTATGTTCACAGCGAGTATGCCGAGAGTTATCGACGGATTTGTCGCTCCAACGTCGAACATTGCCACGATTGAGATGAGCGCTATGGTTGTCGAGGGCGTAAGTCGGTCGAGAAATGCTCTGCTGAATGGCGATTACGTCAGTTATGACTGGGACTCGGGCTATACGTGTCATCAACTGGGCAGTGGAGAGATTCTTGTCAGATTAGGTGGGTGATTTTGACAAATTCTTTGCATTTCCAAAAGGTTAACCATATGCTTGATGTGTACAGGTCAACCGTACTACATTGGATCGATGCGTTTGTTGCTCTGGGACTGTGACGAGCGTACCTACAACTTTTACATAGAAACTTCGACGAATCAAAAGGATTGGCAAATTGTTGTTGACAAACGCACGGAGCCGGCTAAATCGTGGCAGAACTTTGCATTCATTCCAAGGCCAATGGTATTCATACGAATCGTTGGCACAAGGAATACAGCCAATGAGGTAAGGAAATCGAAATGCTCTCTGATCTCTATTCTATATTTTATGTAGTTTTTGTTTACTTATGATTGATTGATTGAAGATTTTCCACTGCGTCCACTTGGAATGTCCCTCGCAAGATCCCAATTTCCTTCAACTGGAAAAGGAACGACAACGTTTGACCACCAAATCTTCCGAGGAGGACAATCTTATTCAATTAATGGATGTAGTGAAACCGCCAGCATCTGTTGCCGAAGGAAGTGTTTCCGGAGCGTCGACGGACTTTGGCGAAGATAGTGCATAAATATAATTCCAAAATACAACCGTGTACCAAATGTGTTGATACCATTTAGAGAGGTCAAACCGACAGACAGACAGACATAGAGAGAGTGAGACAGTGGAAGAGATTTTATTTTGATCAGTAATACTTATGACGTAAGAATCTCGTAATAAATAAGGTAATGGTATGCCGCAGGATTGCCCCCATGGACCTGCATCCTTCAGTGATATTCCCTACGAAAATAAAATGATATTAAGAAATAAACCGGTGCCACGCAACCCCCAATCTCGGGGTCCTATAAATATATTTCGATTGAGCTTTTTTCCCATGCCCATTGCCCTCCTTCTGTACATTGTTAGCGCTTTAATTACGAAATAGAGTTTCACACGACAGCAAGCGATAATCGCTTAAATGTGGCATGAGTTTGCCTTCTTTTTTTTTAAATCTTATCACGTATCTCTTAAGTATTTTTTTGCAAATCCATTGCATAGAGCTGTAAATTAGTTTGGATTTGGGCGACTATTCCTTGCTGTCACACACTTATATATCCACAGAGCTGTTTTTTCTTCGTACGTTCACAGATTTTTTATTGGAAGATGTTAAGATGTGTGCCTGTGTACACGGCATACGCTCAAGAGTTTCTTTTTTTTTTTTATAGATTTTTATGTTTATTTTATGCGACAATGGATTTTTATTCTTTTATACGACTTTTCATTGCGTTATTTTACGATTTTTTCGAAGTAATATATTGATCATATTTATTAAAAACTAAAACAACAAATGCGGTTTTAATTTTGGAGAAGAGTGTGTGCCTTTGCGATGGGAAAACATGTGTGCGTGCATTATGAGGCATGTTTTAGCAAGCTGTGGTCTTTTAAACAGGGACTAATTGCAAGTTTAGCATGCTAGACGTACATACACTGCCGACTATAAGTTTGGAATTGTATGCTGTATCGAAGTATAAATGTGAAGAAGATTCCGTCGATGTCAACTATCTTGACTGTAAAATTGCTTTAAGAATTGAATGATACATACCTATTTCTGTAAGTGTAATTAAGTCGAATAAAATTAATTGATTTGATTGAGTAAGTAAGGGTGACCTTTGACGAATAAGTTAATGAGGACACAACTCTGCAACTGCGCAGGCCTCTGCCAACTGAGACATAAATCCTACGGAAGACACTTCTTCCAGGATACTGAAGAAAAAAGTGGCGTACCTGTCACGGAGATTTGTGGGTTCATTAGGGTTTCAAGGTGCAAGCAAAGGGCACCTTCTTCCCCAGATGGGGATTACAATGGGTCTCTACTGAGCTGAGTGTGACGTAGAGGGTTCTCTTTCTAGCTAACCTAACCCAATGCTAAAAAAAATAGCAGAGAAAAACAACGACAAATGTAAAATTTATATGGCAATTCCAAACTTATGGCCGGCAGTGTATGTATGTATACATATGTTGCTAGTCAGCAGAGGGTTTAACTCATTTGGGTATCAGGATACAGCGCAACAGTGCGATAGCGTTGGAGGTGCGTAAGACGAGAAAAAAAAAAGAAAGAGAAGAAGACAGTTCCAGAAGAAAATGTCAGAAAAGACATACAACGACGAGTAACGAGGGATTAAACCAAAAAGGAAAAGGAAAGGTACAAAGAACCCAAGACTCAAAGGTAGACAACGGAGACAAACGTACGTTTTTTTGTTTTAGTTGACTTATCAGCCTTCGTCAATGACTTGTCCAGCTCTCACCAAAATGTAAAGTTCGATTGCTTATATCTGCCACCATTCGTCTCACCCGCATCTACTGAATTTCGAAATAAGGCCGATTACTTTTGCCCAGATAATCTGTTGCTTTCTAAGCTCCACAAAGTGGATATAGGCACTTCCAGTTGTCTTACTCTTCATCAAGAACACATCATCGTCCAGATCACGTGAGTCGTGGTAACAAAAAGGCGCTTCTCAGTGCTAATTGGGTTCCGTTGAATCGAAGCTTCTATTTACCTACCTTTCTACCCTCCCAGACAAACACCGCAGTGTAGATGGACTTTTGATTGAATTTCAGTTTCAACGTATGACCTGATGAAAGCAAGGTAAGCACCGTGGTTCTGTGTTGAATCTCTGATTGATAATATGCACTTTTTGACGGTCGCACATTGTACATCAAAAATCAAACCTCTTGAGACAACACTGGATTTGCATCACTTGTTAGATCGCATCATCACATTTGAATGCCACTGAATATGAAGAGGAAAATCAACCGACTTGTAAGTAGCACAACAAAGTACTAGTATTAACTTCGGACAGAAGAGAGATGCAAGAGAGATTCAATCAGTTTGCCTGTCACAGTTTGCCTAGCAAGAAATCAATAAGCGTCTGTGTTCCAACATATGCTTCTTATACATCCTCCAAATCGTCATTATCCAAATTACGTACATATGTGTCTTCTTCACCTGAATTTGCTGATTTTTCTGCTCAGCCAACGCACAGACCTACTTATGGATGTCAATTTCCCAATTGAAGGATGTGTGGATCTCGCCAGTTACCTGGTTTTAAATCAACTCTTGAAACTTTTGATGTGTTTAGATCTATAAAGCATGCAACGTAGTACGTGGCTGAAACTTTCACAAAGCACCAGCCTCCAGTTCTCCAAATCAACCCAAAGAAACGTGAGAAAACACACATCCTTTGATGTTCATAAAACGCGTAGATACAGTTATGAAATAAAGAGAATGCACAAATCAAGCATCGTCCAACAGAGGCACACTTTAAGCCTTGTTTATCACAATGCTCTGATTATCCCGACTCCGGTACCTACTTTCATAATCATCACCGTCAACAATTCACAGAAACGTATCACCACTTGACTACAGGCGTCTTCTCATCATGCTACCAGCTTAATCCACAAATGTATTACAAAGTTCCATCTACATTCTCCAAATCAACACAAGAAATGCTATTTCCAATCAAAAAGTCACTTAACCAAATACCAGCGGTTAGATCACCTCAACGGCACCAGAGCATCATGTAAGTCAGCCAAAGCAACCATCATTCCTCACGCAATATGTAGTTACAGATAGAAAAACACAGAATGCAGACCCCCCAAAGGATTGCGAATGAAGTCGACAGCCGCTTCTATGGCAACAGCTCAAATCATCCATCAGAAACTACCAGCTGTGCACATCGGAACCACAGAATCACCCACTGTCACTCGACCACTTTAAGATAGTCCTCATCCTCCTTGATCCTGGAGCTATAGAAATACATTGTGCCCAGAATCGCAAAAAATATACAAAGACCTACCCGGATGCATTAGCTACTCGGTCTTCTTCAGGGAGCATTAATAATGAGGAAATCTCAATAGGCCGCAGTGACATATATTCAATCTCAAGAGGGATGTAAAATCAAAGTCTGCGAGAACAGAACATATTCGCCCATACAGCCTATGCACAGTAAGCGATTCGAGGTCCTCAAATCGTAGTCCATCCTAAAGCGTTGGTATGTTTTGCGGTATCCACTTATTCCCTGTTAATGTTCATGTGAATAGCTTGTGTCCAGCAATTTAAGGATTTCGCTGGCATCTTGTAACTTCTACTTCAACATGTATAAACCCGTAAAAAGCCACGGTCATCATTATTAATTTACATGCCATGGCAATCTGCCTTCTTCACCGGCACCGCCCCCAATAACCACTTATACCTTCGCTATGTTTACCCCACTGCAGATGCCATACCCTCTTTGCGTCACGTGTGTCATATATGAAATTTATAACCTTTAATGTCACATTTCATTTTGCCAATGAATTACGTACGCGTAACTCCTGCAAACTTTGCGGCTTTTCCTTGTATAAAAAAAAATTATATGACTCATATGACAAAAATATACAACATCTTCGCATAATCAAGTGCCACACACAGGATGAGAGGAAAGCGATCCGTTTTTTTTTTTTTTTTCTATTTTCAATTTTATTACCATAAAGTACCTTTCCTTCCTTGGAGGCACACCGAGTCCTGTGTCTACATTGACTCCGAATTGTATTTGATGATTACTGCCGACAGAATTGATGAAGCTTTGAAGGATAACGAACGTTCTCATGGGGCTTTGAATCGCAAAAGAACTTTGGAAGCAATTTTTTTATTCTTTCAGGAGTTCTAGTACCTCAAGGTCGGTCTTGAATTTACGACCAAAAACTTGGGGCTAAGTTGTGAGTGCCTTTTTTTTGCTGTGTGCGTTTTTTTTATGAATCCCTCCGCAGGATGTGGTGTGAATGAGTTGATGTCGCTTTTGAAATTGGAAATGGTAAACGTTTTTAAATTTTAATCAAGCACAATGCCATCATGATTAACGTCGAGTCAACGTGGTTAGGAGGTGAGTAAAAAACCCTTTAAGTGGTTTTATTATGTTGCCGCAGGAATTTAGGATTCCTGAGTACATTTCCTTTTATGGATGAGAATTAGGACGTGACCTAAGCATGTGTTATGACAGAGAAGGAAATTTAATACTCGGATCATGTCGGGATTATCAAAAAATTAATGAATACTTTCGAGAGCCAAGTCGTTTATGAAGAAAATTTGAATCTTTGTCCCGACTATATCAACCTCATTCATCCAGTGTTTTAGTATTCCGTGCAGATATGTAGCTTCTGTTCTTATACAGCAGACACGGCGAACAGCGTCTGATAGCAACGCCGAATAGATAACGACATCAAGCACTTCTATCTTTTTCTTTTTTGCATTTTGCGGAAACTACTCAACCACCATCCACTATTCCCCATGCCATGCCCCACAGCTACACCGCAGGACTAACCCAAACAAGTGCAGGGGCAGACGTGTACGGACCAAAAGTTAAGTACTCGGAGTCTCTGGGAATATTCCCCAGCTTATTTCAAGAAGAGGTCTACGCGATCGAAAGGTGCTCTTAACTCAAGCTTGACAGGAACTATCGCGGGAAAGACTGTACTCTCATGAGATCAGTTGGAGGTGTTTTCTCCGATAGGCTCAATTAAAGCTCTCTTTCGGTCTCCCAAATTACTGTACCGTTTTCCAAGCGGAAATAATGGTGATCAAAGAAGTCCTATCGTGGCAAAAGAAAAACATGACATCCGCTTCAGATATCCGCATCTTTTCGGACGGCCAAGCAATCAAGTCCTTGGATTCATTCTCTACGAATTCATTAGTAGCCTTAGATTGCCATTTGTCTCTCGTAGAGATGGCAGAGCAGTTCAATATTTACCTTTGTTGGGTGCTGGGGCATTGGGACATTCCAGAGAATTCTAAGGCTGATGAACTCCCCAGACATGGAACAACGATGCATACATATATTACCAGAATATAGTGCCTTAGGCGTTATGTTCTCGAAAGGACAAATCTTAGGTGGACAGGTGGTGGCGACAAAACATATTTGACCCAAGTTGAATCTGAAACGATCTAAGGATTTGGTTTCCCTCAAGAGATTGCACATCACCGCTTTTATAGTCTCATCACTGAACACTGTCTAATAGGCAGGCACGCAAAAAGGCTTGGCGTCTTTTGAAATGATTTCTGGAGAAGTGGCATGGACTTGCACCTCCCTCGCTCTCTCACATAGAAGGAAAATTCACCTAGGTGCCTTCTTCTACAATGATTTAGGCGATCTAATCACCGCAGATATTAGAAGTCTTTTACGTTTCATCAAAGGCTCTAAGTGATTTAACGAGTAGATAAAGGAGAATTCTCCAAGATCCATGTGGTATTGTATAACAACGAACCTATCATTGGTCTATGTGTGTTGGCTTCGGCTGGCATCTACTTGAATCTAACCTAACCTATCAAAGTCAACAAACTGCTTCAGACTTATAGAGTTAGTCTCCGCTGGCTCGGAAGCCCCGTTCCTAGAACCAGAACCATTTGAGGTAGTCCAAGAAGCTTCTGGGGAAAAACCACCAGAAGAGGAGCAAGATTTGCCTAAGTCTTAACAAAAACTGGCTTCACATCCTGACAGACATGTTAACAAGTCACGGTAGGCTCAAGAGGCACTTTAAAAAAAAAAAAGAGTATAGAACACAATGGGCACTGTTGCACATGTTGCTTGAAGAAACACCAGCATACCTTAGAGAATTTATCTGAGTTGCCTTGACCAGGAGATGTATCGCCAAGTCAAGGTGTCACGTGCTGCACATAGAAAAGCTGACCGTGTGATTCGAGATCCAAAGTCAGGTTCAACAAGTCTGCCTTTTGTGTTGTGTGGTTTTTATTGGTGATAAACCATTTGCTTCCGTAAAGTCGTTGAACTTGAACCCGGAGGAACAATGCGGTAGATGATGATATGATCTTGCATAAAGTGACGCACATAAGTCGAAGAAAACCTCAGCCAACTTGGAGTGCGCAATTGGAGGCAGTGAGTTCAGGGAAAGATGGGTTGGGCCCATGTGATGTGCTTGTTGATGCCCCGAAACTCAGCTCAGAATATAGTTTTGCCATTGAACCATTGAAGTCCCTTCTACGCTTGTTTTCTTTATAACAGCAACAGAACAAAGTACGACGAAAAGCGTATCACGGGAAGCATTGATAAATGTCATGGGACGGATGTTCTATAAATCTTTTATACTAAACCTCAGCTTTCGGACCCATATCCATTATACCCAATCGGTCGCAATCCTTACGAGAAATCAAAAGCAGACCGGCCATGTCGTAAAGCCACTCTGTAGCAGTCGGATAGCATCGAAATCCATTCTCAGTCCAAGTGAAACCCTCTAATTTACTTAAAAGCTCCAGTTAATCTGCAACAAATCCACTTGTCCGGCAGCACGAGCTCCTTGAAAATACCAGTAATTTAATTGTTACTATCCTGCAGCAAAGGTTCTTTTTCACACATCCTCCGAATAAGAAAGGATATCCCCTATAAAACTTCTTTTTGTACAACTTTCCGTCACGTGTGAAAGGGCGAGAAACCCAACAAAGAAAACAACTTCCAAAGAACCAGCAAAGTGCAAGAAAAACAGGACTTCTTTCTCACAACCAGCTCTACAGTGGTTGTAATCACATTATCCTTTCCGGAGAATCTACCTGTAACAGGATAAACTCATTTAATTACACGAAAGGGCTTTAATCGACAAAGTTGCCATCGTCATCTTCATCAAGTCCACAACGTCTGCAGACTCGTATGGGGAATGGGGATTTTGTCATGTATTCCCTACTCACTCACTCTCTCGCTCTCTGTGTCTATATTGCCGGAAATCCTTGAAATTTCGCGCTAAGTAGATTATTCCGCTCAGCCACAAATGTTTGTGTTTGTCAGGGGATCGAAGGAACGAAGCACTGTTAAGTGTGCTTCTTGTCGTGTCGGGGTTGAACAGTTATTTCAAGAAGTTCCATCCATCCGAGGGTGGATTGGATAATTAAAACTCAGCATACATAGTTGTACAGACTCCAGCAGAAACGACGCGTCAGGATGTTTAAGAAAATTTCATTTCCTGCCTTCATATCCGGATGGACAAACTGAGAGTTGGTCGATAAAGTGGACACAAGGTTATACTTTGAGAATGCTGCAGATAGCTGATGGGATTTCACAGTTGATGTATCCACAGAAAAATATGAAGAGATTTTTGCAGAGAGGACGCTACGATGTCCTTTAGATTTTTTGTCTTTTTTTTTCATGGGTCAAGGATTTATCTGCAATTCTGTGCTAAAACTTTGTGGTGTTGACTATATTGAAAATCTCAATCACATAGGTTTCCCACTGAGTGATGGCTCTTCCCTATCGCCATCCTGAAAATAAAGGAAACAAGAGACCCAAAGGTTAGGTGGGAGATAAAATGAATTACGGTTTCACTTACAACTCAGGTGTGGAAGGATTTCTTCCTTCTATTTTTTCCACTGATTGTTTGATAAACGAATGCACTTTGCATCCTTGCAACCTACCGAAGATAGAATAGTTGAATTTGTCTTCCTACGTGATGGATCACCTCGACCTTTTAGAAGATTGAGACCGTAGGAATACAGATAAATGGATCAATGTACAAGTTCGGAATGATTTATCGGAAGACGAGGAACGAGCACCAATCTGGATAGCATAATGCATGTCAGGTGAGACGATAAATAGAAAGTTTGCTTCTTCCCCCTAAGGCACTTGGGAGAACTGATATGCAAGGATGTGTCAGTCAATTTTGGTATCAGAGACAGATGATTAGAGAAGAAAAACTCGGGGCATCGGTATTATGTTCCGCAGTTTGAAGGATGAGGTGGATCTGTATAATCGAAGACACGTTCATCTCAACGTAACGTTTTTTTCTTGCATTTTAGAATATTTTCAAGCAGAAGGAGATGGATTTGTTGTGCTGTGAGCATCATTGTTATGTTAATACTTCGACGTGCGGAAATACTTGGGTGCATTTCTCCTCAGAAAGGAACTATGAAAGGAGTACTGAACACACATCGCTAAGGTATCCAATAGAGATTTAGGAAAAAGAAAAGTAGTTTGTCCTATATATTCAAATGCATATTTAGACTAAAGCTAGATATTTGCTTTAAAACCGTGCGCCACAATCGTGGTGTTCCTTTCGTTTCAAATGAGATTTAATTCACTGCTGAAACGCTCATGCAAGATCCTTACTGATTGTAGCAGTGGCAACCTTGATTGAATCAAAAACGAAGGTAGCTGAAGGAAAACTTAACTAATGAACTGAATACTGATAGCCAGACTTTGGCCAAGAGTCACCTTCATTCTGAGTTACTCAAGCATTGAGTCAGAGACTGAGATCCCAAACTAGCCTCTGAATCTGTATACTAACTTCTATTCTCATCTTCACATGTTGAATGCTGTGTCCCTAGTACTTCAACTGGAAACTGGGTCTCAACTTTTTCCGCTTACATCGATTAAGAGAAGGCTTTCAGCAGCGTGAATCGAGATTTCATTTGGCAACTATGCCGGGTCCCTGGATATGAGGACATACTAGGAAATGAGAAAGCTGCTGAATTGGCAAGAAAAGGTTCTGTTTTACACCTAGAGCAGGCTGATCAGTCAGTAAAAGTCCCGCCATACAAACTCAAGCATTAAGCATGGATCATGATTCTAGCGGAAGCGAGTGAAATATGGAACTCTTTGGATTCCTGTAAAATAACTAGTAAACTATGGCCAAGGTACAACGGTGCCAGAACCAATAGTCTCCATCCTTGTAGGTCATCGTATCATGCGCTACCACATAAAAAGCGAAGGTTTAGAGTGACAACGACCTTTGCATGGGCTGCGGAGATGAGGAAGTTAATGAGGACACAACTCACTTCGCCTGCCACTGAGCAGATCTTTGCCACCTCAGATATAATAGTTTTCTGTGACGTACCTATCAGGGACATCTGAAGGTTCATTAAAGCTTCAAGATGGATCGAAATCTTTTGGCAATAAGAGAGTGTTTTGGGTATTGCTCCACGGGCAAGAAGTACCTTCCCCACAAAATGGGCCTTTACTGACCTGAGTGTGGGGCAGAGGGTTCTCTCTCCCCTCGTCAATCCATCTACTTAACTTAAACTACTGCCGCCTCCGAACGACCTGAAGAGAGGTGGTGTACTCAGGGGATATACTTGGTGCTCGAATCCACGCGGCTCGCACAGCAGCCTAACGCGCAAATCATTGAGCCATGGCGAACAACAATAGGTTAGGTTAAGTTAGGTTAAAATGGTGGCGGCTTGATTTTGGACACCACATCATTCGGATCTTAAAGGATCCACTGTGTTCCCCGTTATGGGACCTACATTCATGTACCTGTTGAGAAGAGAATAGATTATTTATTGATCGTTATTAGCCCCCCTAAGCCACACTGAATTCAGTATGCATTTAAGGATGGTCTTCGGTTGGCCTGGGTCACAAAAGAAGTAAGCGCCTAGGGTTTTATTTTTGGTTCTGCTGAGGCCTGGGCAGTCGCAGAGAAAGTGCTCCGTGTCTTCTTCCGCCACCGCCATCACCACATTCTCAGCAGGTTGTTGCCTGTAAGGATGCTGATCACTAGAGCGAAATGCGATCGGTTCACCAAGCCTCCAGAACTTCAAGTGTATCTGTTGCTTTAGGACTTCCATAGGGGTCAGAACTGTGTGATTGACCATTATTTGGTTCAGTTCCGATCCCTTTCTTGCCAGTTCATCGGCTTTTTCATGGCCATCAATGCCTTGGTGCCCAATAATAGGTTGCTAAAAGAAGATTTTTCAATTCAACCAGCAGGAGTACATCCACGTTTCTTTCTTGGACTTCCAAATGCAGTCCTTGTATATTTTGAACCAGCCTTTGCAAGGCATCCAGAATTTGTGATAGTGGCAGATTGGACAGACCTTCATTCGGTGTTCAATGAGCAATAACATCTTATTTGAAATATCGGGACTACGTGGACAAAACCTACCTGTTTTCACATAGGATTATAGAATGGGGCGAAGTTGTAAGAGTAGGGTTTAAGATAAATGCAAAGATAACACAGGGCCTAGACCTCGTCGGTTTTCTCTAAAATAGAAACAGCGTGTCAGAATTGTGTTTGGATAAACGAAGTCACGAGTCAAATGAATCAATGTGGGAGGGGGCTGAAAACTTATGAATACGATTATATCGGAGATTAAGTGGATTGGTCATTGCAAAAATCAATCTATGCAGTAGAACGTTTCAACCCAAGTTGAAACAGGAGTGGGCGGTAGTCGAAGAATTTGACGTAGAGCAGTCGATGGGTAGTCTGGAGCTGGAGGAAGCTTAGATTTGTTAATTTTTTTTTATTATCATGTAACTAAATAAAAGTGAATGCAATTGAATATCAGAAAGCTTATTATCAGCATCCTACTCCTAACGAATTTCCAAAAAATGTCCTCACCCGGGGGACTCATTGGAAACAATGAATACACAATCGAAAGCAAACTTTTCTCATTTATCTAATGAATGCATTCGCTCGGATGGAGATTGTTTTTTGTTTTTAGAAAAAAAACTTTCCTAGAGTAATTTAAATGCGAAAACGATTAAAAGAGAGATTCCGTCGGAAGGTATCCCCAGAGATGCGACATTACCACAAGCTGCCATCATAACGAGCAACTTTTCAAAACTGTAATTTTGGAAATTCCAACGTTCTTTTTGCAAATTTTCGAATAAGAAACTGAGCTTGGTTTAGAAATTTGAACGGTAGGTGGAATAATTGAAGTGAAAAATTTATTTAACTGCGACTACGACTTTCAAGGACTATTAACACTTTAGGATTTCGATAATGTTCTTAACTTTAGCGTGAGCAGTTGGTATGTTCTTCTTTGGAATGAAATGAACATAATTAAATTAAAAGAAGCAAGCTAAACAAGAGAAGCAGCTGTAACTTTGAACGAAATCCTGATTTAGTGCAAATTGATTTCAAAAATATCCTGCAACATCATGAATTGTTTTTTTAAAATTCATTGCATACAAATGGACGACGTGGAGTTTGAATGACCATTTGGTCTGTCATAAATCCCCAATTAAATGTATTCTCACGTTTTACATGTGAGAGAATTCATCCCGTTTAACCCTTCACATGGCACACCTCTTTGGCAAACAAAATTTCAAGATACCTACGTCCATTGACACAGAATAATTGAAATAAACAAAATAAGGTGAATAGGTATCCCTTCGTGTTGAGGATTCTTAACTAACCTGTGTGTATGCGGAGGACGACACACAAATATGACGCAGCAAAATGGGGGAAAAATACGAAGGGATCATTGCGCAGAAATTCCTATTCATCCGAATACAGAAGCAGCCAACCAACCAATTCCAATTCGCTTCCTGTGTTCTAGGCTGTGCGTCAAAACCCTTTCGTTGTGCCTGAAGGATCGTCGAAATCCCTTTTCTTGATTTATTCACACCTCATATTTGGGTGGGTTTCCTCAATATTTCATTCTCCACATTAAACGTTGTGTGTCTCATTTCGATTTCAAATTTTCTGCTTCGATAAATTTTCGTAGAACCTTTTTTTCTTGGAAGCAATCAACATCCTTACCGCATACTTGGTAGGTTGGAGTCTGCATGTCCTTGTAGAGCGCTAGGGACGAAAATATGATTCGTTGAGAAGTTAACTTCGTCTCATCGCTTTGGCAATAATTTAAGACAAAAGGTTAAAGGAAACTTTACCAAGGACATGAGGAACAGGAAAGGAAAACTGCCCTATAATATAATGGAAGTGCAATCAGAGCGAGACCTGAGTGACAACCAGTAAATTTGAGCGAGATTAGTATTCTGGAAATGGCTAGGACATTGAAAAGCCATATGAATGACATTTTGCGGGTGCAAAAGAGCGTATGAAAATGTATAGAGGTTCAAACATTGGCTATATAGGACTCATGCCGATGCGGGGTCCACTCTTCAATAAGACTTGACAGTAGGATGGAGGACTCTTAAAATAAATATCGAAATATTCTGTAGTACTATAGCGGCGTGGTAATTAAAACTGCTCAGAGAAATGGAATCCTTTGAGGAAATAGAAAGGAACGGGATATACAGGGTGGCCCAAAAACACTCAGCCGATGTTGTTTTGCTATATCTTTAAAATGAAACGACATAACTTCATAATTTATTTTTAAATGTTTATTTGGACCTTTTTTTCCATTACTTTTTGAAGATGATATCGGTCAAGTGGGCGACGCCATTGTTGACAACCATTCGAGCTCTTTTTACTGCATTTTCAATCGTTTTGGCGAGAACTTAGGGCGATAAGCTCTCGCAGTCTTGTCGAATATTCACTTCCAAAGTCTGTGGCTTGTTCTCATAGACCCGTGACTTCAAAAACCCCAAAGAAAGAAGTCTGGAGCAGTCAAATCGGGCCATCTTGCCGGCTAGTGCCAATCGCCAAAACGAGACGGCGACCCGGAAAAATATCCTTGAAAATATCTATTGCTGCATGAGCTGTGTGTGCAGTTGCACCGTCCTGTTGGAACCACATGTTTTCCAGTCTGTAGAGACGAACGTGACAGCTCATCCGCGATATTCTCGTTGGAACGAGCACTAATAGGCTCTCCGGCCCCTCTTCTCTCACGTGTTGTTCCAGTCTCTTCGAAGCGAGCGGTTAAACGCCTTAGTGTTTGACCCGAAATTTACATTGCACCAAAATCATAGCGTTCCATTGCTTGTCGACGTGTATTGTGCTTCTTTTGACTTCACAAAATATAAAAACAAAACTGACAGTTGCCGCCATTTGCAAACGTTATAGTATCTTCCAAAAGCGTGATATATTTTGGTCCACCTCGTACATATGACTTCGGCACAGAAAATTGGCATTTGGCCCACAACTAAAGAATGTTAAGCTTTTCAAAGAAAGCACCGAGACAAAGAAGGCACATGAGCAGGTATAATATACGTATGTTTTTTTCCCAAAAAGTCATTGCTATTAAGGACGATTCTTAAGGATGTCTTCAGCGAAGTTGCCCGCCTGTAAATCCAACACGACCACGGGCTTTGGTAATAGATGATTTAGATGCGGTCGTCAGCGATGTAATAATAAGGAGGGGATTTCCAAAGAAATGACGGAACAACTCCTCTCCGAATCCGAGGAGATACCACGGAAAAATATGCTGGAACATGAAATGAATCTAGGTTTCCTACGAAAATGGTAGCTTAGGAAAGTGAAGTACTCCTTAAACATGCTCATGGCAAAGGATCTTGTCAAGTTGACAAACTGAAAACTTGGGTCGGAAAGGTAGTAGCGATGGATGAGCTCACTAGACTTTATACTGCCGATAGAGTTTAAGAGATAGCACCCAAAAAACTAGAGCGACGCCAACAGCTAAAGAAGGCAGTCAACTTGTTGCCTGCAGAGCCAAAGTTACTTAGGCTCCCAGGAGAACGGGAAAAAAACTGTTCTTTCATCAAGGGAAGAAAGTGCCACCACTTAAATTCAGGAAGTCCATGCCGATAAGGCGGATCAAAGTGCAGTGAGAAGCAGCAGAAGTTGCAACTGCAACCATAAGACAAAAAAATAAAAATAGAGTTTGTTTGAAGAGAAAGAAGTAATTCACAACTTGCTAAAGCGATTCTAGACAAAACTAGCGGTTTAGTTTAGCCGAATGGTCCGCAATACTCGGCAGCTATCTGAGGTGAAAACTCAAGCGGCCAGAATGCTCGCCTTGGCTTAGTGCTTAGGTTAGGTTAGGTTAAGATGGCTGCCAGCTAAAGCCAACACACTTAGACCCATGAGGGGTTTGTTGCGATACCACAAGGATCTCGGAAAGATCTGCTGCCTACTCATTGAACCAATTGGACCTTCTAATGAAGCTTAGGAATCTACTAACATCGATGTTTATCAGGTCGAATAGGTTGGTGTAGAAGAAGGATCTTAATTGGAGTTTTCTTCTGCCCGAGAGAGCTAAACAGGTGCAAAGAAGATGAAGAATAATCTCCTCCTCCTTCTCGTCTATACAGCTTCTGCAGAAGTCGTTTGCGTAGACGCTAAGCCTAAGCCTAAGATCCAGCTTTGGACAAATCTGCTTTGTCGCTAGACATGTTGTACCACTTGTACACCAAAGATTTTTTCTTTCAATAGTATCTGGCTTTAGTTTAAGTTTACAAGTAGTGATTGGTACACCTAAGGTGCCCTTATCAGGCCCAATAGGTAATATTGTTCCGTATCTGGCGAGATCATCAGCCTTACAGCTCCCTGGAATGTCACAGTGCCCTGATACCCAACAAAGATGAAAATTAAACTGCTTCGACATCTCTATAAGAGACGATCGGCAATCTAGGGCTATTAGTGAATTTCAAGCGAATCGAAGCTTAGTGTTTAAGCTTTGGAGTTCTGTGCGAGCTGCCCAAACAACTTACTACTTCTCATCGGATAATGACAAAACTTTGGCATGAGAATCAATAAATTGTAGGTTACTTCGATATGTAACACGTAGAACAAGAATGATTGAGAGAAGCTAGGCCTTGGTCATCATTGGGCTGTCGCGCCAGCTATTTATTTATTTGAAGTGTCCTCTAAGGCTCCACCAACTACACCACCACAGAATATATCCAATTTTGTACCCCAATAGGAGCCACCGTGAAGTCCAAAGTGCAATAATCAGTGTCATTTCCTTCTGAAAACGTTTCCACCTAATGAAAAAGCCATTAGATCTCCTCCTCCATTCAAGTAAAAACCAAAGCCATACACAAATGACTAACATCTTTTCAACTGCGAACCCAAATCGATTTTTAAAACCGAAGCGGGACTAATTGGCTGTCGAGAAGTGACGGTAATGCTTTCGAGTTTTCAATTCAAACCATTTCGCTAATGAAGTCTCACAACGTTACACCTGTTCAGCGAGTTCTCCCACCTATACCAATGATTTTCCAAAACAAAATAATGATGCTCTCATTCACCGTAACGTTTCTATTTTATTATCCTTCATTAATATCCTCCGCTTGAGTGCAGCCACAAGATCTCATTTTAGAGCTAAAGTCTCACTAAAGAAAAATTTTACAACAAAACCAAATCTTAGAGATAAAAAATAAAAAAAAGTTTTTGAATCTCTTTCACCTTAATCTCTGCTATGGGAAATCGCATTTATTTACCACAATTCCTTTCAATCTCTTTCCTCATGCTTCATTGGGATGAAGGACAGCCGTATGCACGCTTTAAGAGTGACACCTTTCACCTTCAAAGTCCTTGACCTTTTCCAACTTTGTCAGATGCGTGCGTGGGTGTGTGTGTGTGTCAAAGTGTGAAAACGCATTAAGAAAATTATGAAAATCCTTTTGGGAATGGACCTTTTGTTAAATTTCTGCGAATACCTCTCACTTCCATTGAATAGTTAAACCACATCACAGAAGCGGAAGGATACGGTGCGAGGACGTAATGTCCCTGCTGTTGAAAAGGATGAGCATTTAAATGAAAATCTACACACTTTGTGGTGTCTGGGTGAGCAATTTCAAGTCAGGGAACATTTTGTAAATCACTAAAGAATCTCTAAAGAGGTTTGGTAAATGTGAGGTTACCTTACGATCGGGTAATGGAATTCAGGAATTCACTTTGTCTTACAATTGGAAAAGTGTTTTGCTTGTCGTGTTGGAGTGTTTCAAAACCTTTAATGCACAAGTGCTTAAGACTCTAGGTGTGGAAGTTTTTTCGATGGTTTGAGACAAAGAGGGCCGAGAACCGTGAGACAGCGCTTATATGTATGTACATATGTATGTATACATAAGTATGATGAAAGTATTGTTAAACTTAAAAGATTTCGAATGGCAAGAGTCTAATTGCCCTGAATTATTACACAAAGTGTCCAGGTATTGGTTTCTACTCCAACAGCAAGTGATACCTTATTAAGTGGCTTTTCGTCAAAATTAAGCATAAAGGCTAAACACAAAATATGTCTCAAATAGGACCCTTAACACTGCACTTAAAGCAGAATCTGAAATTCATATTTGTGAACACGTGCGACTCCTAGAGCCATTTTAGGTCAATCGGGTAACTATTGACTGCATTATAACATAAAGTGGACCAGTAAAGCAACAACTAAGTTCCTAGCTAAATGTATGCTTTGGCTCCTCGTGTTGGTCTCTGCAAAAGTCCTTTTGTAGACTAGTTTTCCAAGTGCGTGCTCAGTCAGGAAGCATAGAAACCAGTCTAGAAACGAGGAATAGCATCCTTCGTCCTTGACAGAAACAATGCGCTTTTGGAACGCAAACTAGTCGTACATAAGGCTCGGAAAAGAAATGAAAGAATTTAGTTTCTAGAATGGACAAATGAAGGGTCTTCATGACTTTGATCGAACGGTCTCCCGAACGCCAGATTCCTGCAATTAGAAAGCGAATTCATGCAAACTCGACATTTTGGAACTCAGTGGAGTAAGGATGTGGTTGATTTATCTTCCCTTGATACTTATATCATGGGCAGTACTATCAAAGCAATCTATCGTCTTAGACGGGCGGCTTTTGGTGTCATCCGCTCTGGATGACCTTGGGCGATACTCATTCTACGACCCCAGTTCCATGGATATACTGTCTGATGCAATGACACCAGAACTTCGGTTGCTGTGCAAATTTAAAGTCGACTTTTCTTGCCTTTAGGACTGGCTTCGCCCAAAGTCTGAGTTGGGATGGAGCTGTAGTCGAATCTTCACGGATGGCTCCAAAAACCAGTCATGGGTCCGCTGCTGGTGTCTTCGTGGAGGTCGAAAACACTCGTTGGCCAAACATACCTCCGTTTCTCAAGCAGAGCCCTTTGCTATCATAAAGGCCACGGACTATATTGTTAAGAATAGGTGGAAGGGTCGGAGCATCGTCTATAGCAATAGCCAGGTTACGCCTAAGGTCATGATCAACCCTTCAACCAGTTAGAACTCTTTGAATTTGGTCGAAAGGCTTAACTCTTTGACTCTTGTCTGGGTCCCAGTTCACACTGGAGAGATTGTTAGACAAGGCTCAGGGAATGTTTTGCAGGACCTTAACCTGCCTTGGGTCTTTCCGCGTTCTCGGTCAGGGCCTTCATTGACAATGGGGTTTCCTATAAACACAGCTGTATGTGACACGGCTCTCAAAGATGCAGGCAGACTCAACGACTGTTCTCGAACGTCTGTAAGAAATCAGCGGCATTCCTGCTGTCACTCAGGAGAAGAGACGAGGCGGAATAAACACTTCGCTTTTGCCAAGCAGCTCAGTGTGTTCGGCCTAAGTGACACCACTGTCCACGACGCCTGTTGATAGGGCAACGATACTTCGGATTATTTCCTTTGCGATTGTTCTGCCTTGCTCGGATCAGGTGGCAGATTTTCGGTGCTGATGCTGATACTGTAAGGTTCTCATCATTGAAGTACCTTTTCGGCTTTCCTTAAGGGTCGAAGAAATTGCAGTAAAATGGGTACAAATTGGGTCCTGCTTTCTGGTAGTACAATGAACCAGTTTCGTCTGAGTGCTCCAGTATAGGGTTTTCAAATGTCGACAAAATACAAAAAGGAGGTGGTTCGATGAGGGTGAGCTAAATTTACCAACATGAAATTGTCCGAAAGTAAGAGTGAATCCGAAGTAGGCTTTAATTGAACTCCAGATGAATGGACAGAAATCCATAGTCGAGACCTAGGGACCTAGGGACACATAGTGCGTCAACTATTTGCGGACCACTTCGTTCAAAGATCAGATACAAAGAGCAGCATTGGAATGCTGTGAGCAATGTTCTCTTATCTGGAGTAGAGAGCACTGTCGGGAGATCCTACAAAGTCCATATGACGTGGTTGTCTCTGTAGACTCGGAGACTGATCGAAGAGTGGAAAGAACTTAAAGCTCAATTTCGGCAGCAGAATTGCTCATAGAAATTTCCAAGAGCTGATAGTTGGTCACAAGTAGTGAAGAGCTCCGACGGTTATCTGAGCTGAGAAGATGGGGATGTAGTAAATAAGCTTCGAAACTATAATGGCACCTTCGAATCCAGCCAGAAACATAACCAATCTCTTGTCGAACTTAAGCTAAGGCCTTTCCAAGGCGTTGTTGTGTATTTTCCTCTAACTGAGCAACGGACACTAAGCAGTTAACTCGAGACCTTGACTAACTGCCATCAACTGAAAAATAATTATTGATTTTCTGACAAGATTTTCAGCACGTAAAACCCTCTAACAAAAGGCTCCGTAGTGATGGCAAGGTTAAATAGCAGTTTCCCGGCATTGACGTAATCTGATTATTCCAAGGTTGAATCAATGTCGAGAATGTAAAATCTTTTTGAGATTCGCACTACTTGCACATCTGTGAAGGTCAAATCGTTAAACTTTTCCTTTGTGACTTTCAAAATCTTTTCATTTTTGGTTTTTAAATCTCAAGTCCCCTCGTGACCATCCATTTCCTCTCGAACCGTAATAAACATTCAAGAATCAATGAAACACTCCCAACAACAGCTGTGGACCCATTAACACTCAAACTAATGACCCGGCTCCACAATTTCCCACTTTTTTTCTTTTTCCTTATCCATCCATCCAAATGTCCCCATTCGATTCAGAATGACCACTAGCCATTGGCTACATCCGTTATAGCTGTAGCTACCGACAGCATTTCCATCCAAATGGACACAGAGATACCCACACAATACTCACACATAAGCTGTAGCGTAGTAGGACCCTTGTTTATTATCCTAAACACTAACCAATTCCAAAGTGAGTCGTCATCGTCGTCGTTCGGTTTTATCCTCCTGTCATTGTAGTCAGACTTTGGTTAACACTCTGGTCATCACAACTCGTATCGCATAAATTCCTGATGACCATCATAATGCGAGGCTATAACTGCTCCCATTGCCAAAAAAAAAAAGAGGAAAGGATCAAAATTTATTATTTTGTCTGTCTCCTAGTGGGTACCCCTTGCCTTTGGCACATGTGGATGTGTGCATCGACGCCATTATAGAGAAAATCACGCATAAAGTGTGACTACACCTTTAGGATTGGGCTTATCGGTCGACAACTGTCATAATAAAAACTTTCGTTAAGTGTCACTCCCCGGCACAGGTGGTGAGTGAAATTTTATTCTTTTCCGCTCCCTCTTTACGGCAACCAGCAACGCAAAATTGAAATGTTATGACCGTAAAAAATCAATTAAGCCGCTCGCTGAACATACTTGCAAGCCCCCAAAATGACGGCTGACATGAGTGATGTTGGAGAGAGGAGACGCTAGTGACAGGAAAACATGGGAAAATGGTTAACGATATTATTATTGTGTCATCATATGCGAGGACCACACTAACTTGATGGATGTGTCCAAAATAGCGGCGTCTGGGGCATGCCTCACATCGATGTGAGGGAGATGTTATGAAAAACGTGCTTTTCCAAGGACGGCCCAGAGGTGCGTGATTGCGTTTGACCGCGCTGAGTTATTTCTAATTTATACCACGCGAATTGGTGTTTGTGTGTCATATTCGGTTGAATATTTCACTAGGGATGAAGGATAACTCCATACCTGGGACTGTGATTTATGCAGGAAGCCATATTGATGCGGGGTGTGAGTGTGCGAGGTATTGCAAAGTAAGCCGGTAGACGGGACTGCTGGAGCAGCGGCGAGTTTTAGGGTTGAATTTGTTTGACAGGATGGATGATTGTGTCAAATGGAAAGACATCTTGATGGGTGTGTTTGATAAACGTGATTATTGTCGGCTTGTTGGCGTTGAAGGACTTTGTTGCTGTGTCGGACGTGGTGTTGCTGTGACGGGATTATGAGGCGTATACGCGACAATTTTTATGTTTTCATTTTGTTTCGTGACAGTGTTGAGGTTTTTTGATAAATGAGGTGCTGAACGTTTATCGTGCAGAAGTTTGGTTACACTGCTTTAAATGATTTTTGCTGAGACGACTTGTTGGAAGGGGATGACTTCATATGACGAATAAAAGTTCATATCGGGAATTTTTATGTTCCTTTAATTAATTTTAAATCACGGCCCCTCTTTGCATAAGGGCTTTGCGACCTTGTGAGTTGAGTGCATACACCAACTTGTGCGCTACGTATGGTT
The DNA here is from genome assembly GCA_917880715.2 of Matsumyia berberina. Taxonomy (NCBI): domain Eukaryota; kingdom Metazoa; phylum Arthropoda; class Insecta; order Diptera; family Syrphidae; genus Matsumyia; species Matsumyia berberina. The sequence continues at coordinate 128,421,275 of OU862871.1, read as the reverse complement.
CGACGAAAGCATTTTTTCCCACCTTCTAGAGTCCCCTGAACATCACCTACACAGTTCCATCCTCTGAAGTGTTGAAGAGCCTTAAAACAAATGTCGACGAACTGATGGGGACTACCAGTGCCCTTTTGATCCTCAAAAATCTACGGTTGACAATATGGTCTCTGGCTAGAGTGACAGATATTTGACAGGTTCAATTACTTCTTCAATTATGCAGCTCATTCAGTGTACAGAACAGACGTGTTCATGACTGTTCACTGTCCAGAGTCCAACGTAAACGGAGCGATGGACAGCTTTGACTTTGAGGGTTTAAAAGATTTCGTCTCCCCAAATCAAGTACTCTGGTCACGGAGACAACTATTCGGCAAGGTCCCTTAGAAGAGAATGAAACAGAGACTTAGAAGACCCTAATTGCCACTTCTCGAGAAAAAAGTTATAGGTTTTCCGGTTCAGGGAGAAGGAGATTTGACCACGACTGTCCAGCAATACCCAATGTCAAGAAGTCATGTGCATGAACACCAATGCACCAGTCAGAAGGTTTCTTGACCAACTGGACACTTTGGATGCGCACTTTTCATTGTATGATACGTCGAATAGGTTAAGATCAAAAAAGTGACGGCCACCAGTAAGAATGTAACGTGCGTGGCCTTTTGCTTCAGCCTCCATTTTCTGAAAAAAAAAAAGTTTATCCTTTCTTGACATTGTCGCACTAGTAGACGCATTACCCTCATGGCAGCAGTCATCCATTCAATAATAGATGTTAACGAACGAAATAAAGTCGTCAAACATGCAAAAGCAGTTCACGTGCTTGATGATGTTCTCAGTCCTTCCACTCGAAACACTTGACGCAATTAACTTGATTCAATGCTTCAATAATATGCCTCCGAAGATTTACGCCATCCAATATGTTTCCGTCAAGTCATAGCTCACCAAGTGATTTAATTGATCCTTTTCGATTTGACTAACCACAAACAAAAGGCAACATAGCTGTCAAAAGGATTTCCCTCCGCCATGCTTTGAGTGGCATCACTTCCTATTACACTGCTCACTGCGTATGAACATTATCGTAACAATTAAGTGCGAAAGGAAACCGCACGAAGATCGAAATCCTTTTCGTCTTCATTAACGAAACTCATTTGTGCCGCACAAAGGACAACCAGCAGCCATATGTTCATGTTTCGCGCGTGTATCTGGCTGTGCCTGTGTGTTAATGCGTATCTTCTCGAAAACGTTTTCGCAAATAAACACACAATTATCCTTAAGGCCTTGCGGGAGAGTACAAACGTCGCCGTTGTCATTATTGTCGTCATTGTTGCCTTAAGGGAAATATTGCAGAAAAAGGATGAGTCCAAGTTTGAGGATGGGGGAGTGTCGTTGTTCGGTCTTTGTCGTCATCCTTGTTGTCGTTCCTGTCGTCGTTATCACGTTTGTATTAACACGCATTTCCATTTCTTGCTGGTGTGTGAGTAGGGTTTTCTGCGGAAGGGAACATGCAACTCAAACCACGACTTTTTCATAACCAGAAACCATTTTAATTCAACCTCCTCTACTGTGCAAATCGACCAGGAATGGCACATGAACAGAAAGGAAAATGTGCACAGGATATCGAAGAGAAGACATTTAATTTTCATTTTCTCGGAATTTATTTACAGTTTGTGCGCATTCACAACTTTGCAACCTTTTGGCACCCAGCAGATAGAAGGCGAAAAAAAAACCAAGAAGAAGCTGCAAATTGCAGTTGAGCACAATGGTTGCAGGATAAGAAGAAGAATAAGGAGAACTTTACCGCTTAAAATGATGACGATGATGGGTGTGATAGCATTGAAATTGTGAAGGATCGTTCAGGATGGTTGAACACTTTTGTGCTTTCAATGAATAGAAAGGAATTCGTTTTATGCGAACTTCTCGGGTTTTTTTTTTGTGTTTGTTAGTTTGTTGTAGAATGCAAAATGCTGTCACAGCTGTCAGTTTCTGTTGACGTTTTGCTACATATGTGCTTTCTGCACAGAGGGAGGGATGTCAATTAATTAGGAACAGTTTTCTGCGAAATTCTTAGTAAATTTAAATTTAATTTAAATGTAAATGTAAAGCTTTTAGATATATCTATATATATAAAACTCTTTGTCCTGACTGACTGACTGACCCAGAGATAGGCGCACAGCCCAAACCGCTGGTGCTAGAAACTTGGAATTTGGACAAGTCGTCATGACGTGTAGGCGACCAGTGTACTTACAGCGACTACATGGCAGCCCAACAGTCTTTAATACACGCACCGAAAACAAGGACCCAATAGAAAGGCCCGGAATTGGAAATATTGAGTGAGGAAATTTTTGCTCAATTATTTGAGGATAAGTTATATAAAAATCTACGCAATATGTGTGGGCATGCGATGCATCAATAGACGGAAGGCAATCGTCGAACCATTATGTAGTACTGGAACGATGAGATCGCTTTGTTGTTTAGGTGATTCTCCGGGAGGCCTTTGATCCGGTGGTAGTGTTAGGTCTACGTGCTTTTTCTGATTTCGGCACATGCAGATTAGCACACGCCAATGAGTTCCTCTTGGATAGACTCCAACCCTGGTTGGTTACAGAGATGGCTTTGTGACCGTGATTACCGCACGAGACACTAAAGATGCCAAATCTCTGGATTAAGTATATCAACAGACAAGACAGAGATCGTGCTGCTGACTAGGACGCAGATCCCCACTATCTTTGAGGTAAACATAGGCCGGGGGTTCAGGGCAGTACTTGGGACTGAAGTTGGACTGACGTTGGAAACTCAGCTTATATATTGGCAGCAGATCAGGTCTGCGTCCGACACGTTAACACCGGAAGCCAAGAAGAGCCCCGTAGAACGCTAACACGAAATCCAAAACAGGGGAAGTAAAGGAAAAATGGACTGCAAGACTAATCGAAAATATCTCGGCTAGGACGGGTGGTGAATTTCTACTTCACATATTTCCTTACCAGACACGGGTGCTTTGACGATTTATTTACACAGGATGGGGAAAATAGACAGCCGAGCATGCTAGTAGGATGACTCTACTAAAGACAACGCGAAAAATCTTCGATTGCACCAGATGGCTTGTAAAGGGATGAAAACTAGAAAAGGAGGTAGGCGCAATCACAATGGACTTGAGGTAAATATATTAGACTGGTCTAATGGAGAACCCGTATCAGACGGATGTTTAGTATGGTTTACCGAGGGATCAAAAATGTCTTCCGGAGTAGGTGCCGGCGTCTCTGAACTCAACTCTAAAGTCTCGTTAACAATGGGGATGTGCCCCAGCATGTTCTAGCCTGAAATCCCTGCTATTGAGATCTGCGGCAGGATAAACTACGGTAAAGGTATGAGGGGCGCATATCTATTCAGATGGTCAGGGAGCGCTAAAAATAGTTGATATCCCACTTCGTTGAATCTAGGTCTGTCAAGTGCTGCTACGATACCCTACAATCACTTGCCAGCCATATCAAGGTCAAGCTTGGTTGGGTGTCCGGCCACCACGGCATTGTAGGCAATGAAACTGGGGATGAGCTGGCTAGGGCCGGTTCGAATTCCGATCGGAAACATTCTGTGGTGTTAATTGAGCTACCATCACAGCGTTGTTAATTAACTGGGAACACCAACTTCACCTAGCCGATTGGGAAAATGTCCCCGGTCTTAAGCAATCCAAAAGACTTAAAAAGCCCTTCTCCGACAAGGAAATTCTAAACCTTTACAGGGAGAAGCTAGTGGGATACCTTACCGACCATTGCGGTCTAATATACATATAGTTTCAACAAACTAAACTTTTGTTTAGATACAGAGTGTTGGTTCATTTTGGAAGAGCAAAAAACCTCTGAGCATATTCTTTGTGAATGTCCGATACTATACCGGCTAAGTAGACGGATCTTTCTTAGGGAATTCTGTTCGTTAACGGAGTTTAAAAACTCGGCTACTAATGACATACTCACTTTATAGGAAGGTAGTAGACCTATTAGGCTAAGAAGACACAATAGATATTGCTAGGTCGCAGTGTCTGCCATAAGGGGAAGTTCTTAAAAAAGAGGTCATAGAACACTGGAGAACCATAGAGGCTAGGAAAAGTGTCACCACCACGAAGTAATGCGAGAATCGGTTCTGGGGCTGGATTGCCGGAGACGGTTTAGTTCGTCAGAGTCCGACAAACTAACGGAACTAGGCCACTGCTGAAGGTGAATGAAGCAATCTCTTTGAAAAAAAGCCAATCTTGTGATGTTCTTGGAAATATGCACTTAGTCTTGTTTCATATTTACCTCGTCAAAATGTCAACAAAAGAGTCGCTTCCTTCAATAAAACCTGACGATGATATTCCATTACATTGTTAGCATAAGTACAACTACTATTCGTTCCAACATCTGAATCAACAATCGTTCTGGCATAGAAAATAAAGTCGTCTAATAATATTTTGAATGACCCTATCATGAAAAGGAGGTCAACCTCATACACCGATGCCGGGGGATGCTTCCCTCGAATGAAAGAATATTTCAACAAAATCAGCAGAAAAGACAAATTAAAACATAAAACCTAATGGCAGATGAAAATGCACCCTCTGGTGGGAGGACTGTACAAACAGACCACCATTTCCATTATGCATATGCATGCGGTTTTATTCTTGATGAAAAATCCAAAATATCAACTTAAATGCAAATCACTTCTGGCAATACGATGGAGATGCGAGCTTCCACATAAGTGAGTACACATGTATGTACATAATGTGAGTGAAACAACCAAGGAAGGGTTTCTTCTTGGTGAAATTAGTTTTGGGGCTTCTTACCTCATCACCATATTAAGAAGGGTGATGGCTTCGATTTACACTTTAGTCTGTAAAATTGTTGCGGCAAATTAAATCGTATATACCCCCACAGGGCAAATGTCTCAAGTGAATGGCGTCATGAGCCATTGAATGAATTTTCTCCATCATAAACGATAATGGACATGTGGTGGTGGTATATGATGCGGAAACAGCAGGAATATAGAGACAGTGATGCAATTATTGCCAACCACTTGACCTCAATGCACAATGGTGACTTTTTAAAGTGACTTCCATGAAGCCGGACGATGCCTGGAGCCATTGTTTGCTTGTTTGCTTGGGTAAGCATCACGAAATGTGCTCATTTAATTTATTGCATCCTTAAAGGGAGGAAACGTAATGCTTGATAACTGCCATTGTAAAATCACGATGACTACCAGGAAACAATTCTCAATGTGTTTCTTTCTGTCGAAAAGAGTCTCGTGATGATGCAACAGAACGAACATTACAAATTGTCCAATAAAAAAACATGTTTCATTACACATCCAATTTTCAGATGCATTTTAAAAGTGCAACAGCATAAGTATCCACTGGTTTGATTATCAAGCATAAAGATTACAGCCGCTCGTTAGCTGTTAACGAGCTTCATGTGAGACCTTTTGTTTTTTAAAAAAAAATCGGACTTTATTATCTTAAGGACACTAAAGTGAGTAACATTGTCTTACGTTTACGCTTATAAACTTAAAAGATAAATCGGACAAGGTGAAGAGGAAACACCCTGTATTCGATCAAAACCGTCAGACAATGTGTCAGAAATAATCATCATTGACAAGTCACTGTTGAAACAACTTTCTTCGTTGTTGTGACACTAAATTCTTTATGATGAAAACACAGCAAATAGCCCGGGACGGATGAACATATGACAGTAATACAGCGACTTCAAATGAGTACCTTCCACAATAGAGCTGCAAAATCTTTCAAAATGTATCCAAAATCATATCGTTTCTTAAATTTTTAAAGCGCTTTAGTATAGATCCCTCTTTGGTACTCCCAAAATTAATACAAAGCCTGAAAGCGTCTCTAGAAATTCTCACAAACCAATACCTAACCTTTAGACGAACAAATAACAGTATTAACGACAGTGACCCATAAAACCCTCACTGCAACGAACAAAGATTATAAAATTTCAGCAAAATGGCTTAAGTAAAAGTTATACAAGAACATTAAGTGTAAGCAGGAGAACGGGTGAGTTACTTTCAGTAAAAGGATGTGCGAATGACATTAATAAGGGTGTCGTTCTATAAATTATGTAGAATCCTTACTACTTACATGAATGGTAGATCAAGTATCCCTTCGAGTTGTTTTTTTGGGAGTAATGCATCTTAACCAGAGCGAAAGAGGAAGGAAATTTATGCGAGTTGAAGTCGGCTGTCTCTTTTAGAATTAAATGTTGAGATTTTGTCAAAAATGCTAATTTGGCCTGTTCTGTCACCCAGGTTTAAGGGAATACTTCTCTTTGTCGACTGTAAACGTTCACCTATGGGGTTTCAATGAAGTATTACGTAGGTGAGAACGAGGGAGAACGATATGGTCAGTGGCACAACCACTGTCTACATGGACAGCCGATCCGCCGTGAAAGGTCTGAACTCTGTGGTAATTAGAACAAAGGATGTTCAGATTATATGGACATACCAAGCAAAGAAAACTCAATGCAAGGAAGGTGTCTGCGTTGCAAATCACATAGGCCCTCCTCTTTGTAAGCTTTACACACTTAGATCAATGTGATACCACAGGACACTAATCGAAAGTTAATTGAATCAAAGACAACGATTTATGGAGCGAACGTTAATTTCTCGTACCTCGCCAAGGTGATCTCGTATACAGTAATCTTTTTTCGGACAAGATTGGCAGGGATGTGAGGAAAAGGAGAATGATATTCTCGCCCTCTTTGTCCCTCTGGATTTTGCAAAAGTCATTAGAGAAGAGGCCGAGTCTCTAAGGGCTAAGTTGCAGAAGCTTTTGTCGGATCAACCCGTTGGATCGATTTTGATGTAATATTGGCCAGATCTGTCTGGAAATTTGACATGTCGTGCCTTTCTCCCAGTGCAGAAAGAATACAGGAGCGGCCAGTATGGTAGCTAGACCACTGTGCAGAGGCTTTTAAGCGATACTCGCACTAGCCGCCATCTGTTTGCCGAACAAATCTAGGGACATCAGAAGAAACAGTACAGTTTTGTAAGTGTTAACATAAAGACCAATACTGAGCGCCCATTTGGAGAACGTGTGGAGAGCATGTTGAAGGATGTATTGAAGAGGTGTATTCCAGCGGTGTATTCCTGAGGTATTGGAAGAAATATCTTCTGCAGACTGCATAGGCAATCATTTTACAGCCTGGTCCTTCTAGAATGACGAGAAAATCGTTTACTAACACATTCCGCAGCAAGGGTGACAGGATGCCGCCTTGGAGTGTTCTGCAGCTAACAAGAGTCTCCAAATCGAAACTTCGCCCAGTTTGGCGATCATAATCCTCCCGGTAAGCAGCTGACTTTTAAGTGAGAGGTTAACTCGAAGATTTGAATGTGCATAAGTAATTGCATCAGGTATGACGGTGGTTCACGCTCTTTTAATGTTTTAGGGTGTTTTCAATGATGCCTGTGCAGGATCATCTCAACCGACTTTCCTTCACAATACGCATGTTTGGACGCAGAAAGCAAGTAATGCTGAATCACAAATGGCTGTCAATCAAGCTCTGCAAGGTTTTTAACAGGAACAAAGAAAGATAGATAGGTTGGAAAGCCTTTGGGTTGAGGTGTGAGCTTTGCCCTGCTTTGAGTCATCAGTTTAGAAAAGTAGACAAAATCTAGACAACCTGTCTCGATGGATTCTTAGATTCTAACAGACATAATACCGTCAGGTCCTGGTGTTTACAGCTTCGTATGCCTCAAAGAGGTTGCTGACCAGTCTTATGCCTATATTCTCAATACGGTTTCCTGCAACTGAATAACTATCGGGAAGATAAGTGTCCATTAGAAGCTCAATGGCTTACTTATCTACTGGAGATAGATTTTACGCTGGCTGGATGCTTCTGAAGTTTCATCCATGCTGCCACGGAAGAGATTTTTCGTATAGATTTCGAGCCCGCACTCCAGCGCCATACTAAGTAGGTTGGTAGGGATATTCGTCAGATAGATTGACATGGGTGGTACGAGTACTCGTATAGACCTTGGTCGTAGAAATTGAACTGACGATTATGTTACAAACATCCTTTGTTCGTTTAGCAGTATCAGAACTGAAACATGCTGCCCCGATTTAGACCTTATTTAGGAATGTGAAATTAAATATGAATTGAAACGTGATAACCACCGATTTGAATGAAGCTGATGCCATTTATAGGATTCCATAAAATCATCCGCTTTTGAGGGTGTGTTGTTTGTTCTCAAAACCGGTGCTTCTTTCCAAAAATGAGTCCTTTTCCTCTCTTAAAGCCTTAAATCATTAAATCAACCAAATTCCCGACCTTGGGCCAAAATAAATATAAAAGTCTGTCCCAAATTCGTGGAACCACACAGCAACCGCAAGGAAAAAACAATGTCCTCAGAGTTTGTGCGGTATTCCCATTTGTTCTTGGAATCCAAAGTATCCCTTCCAAGTGGTGTCGGCTTGACTTTCATTTGTTTTCACTTTATCAGATCATTTTCCGTCCGACTTTCAGATGAAGGCGAATTGCTTAGGATAACACTTCTGTTGGATGTGATTAATTAAAGCGAATAAATTCCCCAGGGGATAACCTTCTGCTCAAGGCGTGAGTATGGTATTTTTTTCACAGGACTTCCTGTTAAACTTGTCCAAGCCATTATGTTGGATTGGGACAATAGGCTGTGACACATAAGGCATTCACCGATGTGGGACATGGTCTATTCGGTGCAGATGCTATCTTGTTTAGCCAAAAACCAAACAGAATAAACGGTGCGAGGACATTCGAATAAATTCCTGCCTAACAATGCACCATTCTGAGTAGTGTTGCAAAAAGCACACGACAACAGCGGAACTGATAAATTCTGACAATGCACTACCTTTGGTGTATGCTGGAGGTGAGCCGACGTGAGCTTTTTTGGATGTTTATGGCCACGGTAGCTGTGCCAACACACAGTCAACCGAAATTGAACAAAACATTTGGGTGAACTCACTCCTGACAAAGCGAGCTTGGTTTTTGGAAACAGAATACAGTCCAGCAAACAGAAGCAACAAATGACAAATGGGCGATGGGTTTGTGTTTCGATTTTGTGGAATTCCGTTGCAGGATGTATGACAAATGCTTTGCAGGGTTTCTGTCTGCTTATGTTGATGAAAAACTGTTTGGAAAATTTGTTTTAAGAAGAAAGCTGTTTACGCATGGTGGCTATGACCTTTTGTGTTGTTTATTGAAAGCTTATTGTAAGCGTAATGAATTGCAGTTGCTGTACAGACGTCTCATAAAGAGTCCACAATATAATTTTTGAGCGATGGAATTTTTATTGAATTCTACACAAAACAAGTTGCGCTTTGCCAAATGTCCTTAATGACTCTTGGGGCACATTCGTATTCTTTTAAACAAATTGTGTGGGACGTTTGCGCAAAGATTGTTGTCTTCTTCTTTTAATAATTCACTCCACTTGTGTCGGAGGTGAAGGTTGTTCACATTTTGGCATTTGCAAAAAGAGTGTTCGATAGTTTCTGTGGTTTCCTTATAGTGGCAGCTCCTGTACATTAAGATCATAATTCTTAAAGGATTGAATTCTCTGAATGGCGAAGATTTCAGGTTAAAAAATATTGCAGCTATTCAGACTTTTTTAGACATGTTGATGTCAAGTTTCTTACAAAAATCTCCGAAACTGGCTCCTTTTTACATTTTAGAGCTGCCAGTCTATAGTTTTGGCATCTCCGCTAAATTTGTCCACCTGTGCAGGGTGACAATGCACCCTACTTCCTGCAAAGATCAAAATTGGTAAAGATCTCACTGCGATATTTGATATCAAAAGGGATTTAGACAAGTCGACGGGCTGTAATCATACTTGAACGAATTCTTCGGATCTCTCCAGCCAACACAAGACGCATAATCTCTCTTAAGTCTACTCTGGTACTTATGTAAATATTGATACTATAGGCAGAACTCAGCAGAACCGGTGCGAACATACAGGATCAGCGGTAAACGGGGGCAGAACTAAGTTTCGGCTGTCAACCAGAAAGGATACCTTACATACACAAATCGGAGAAAGGGTCACAGTGGACAGCAATGACTTCGAAGTAGTAAGGGACTCTGTTTACCTTGGCTCTACCATTTTCTCTGATGAGGACATCTCATCAAAATTTACTAAGGAGCCTAAAAGACCTTAATTATTTCAGTCCATCTGCATGATACTGAAACACCGGACTGCGGATGAACATTGACTTAGTCGAAACACTTACGAGAAGGAGGATTATGACCAGTCTAACTCAGCCAGTGCTAAAGGGCGTCACTATCCAGGATCTCCGATGAAGCCAAATATCTAGGAGTGATATTGGATAAAAAACTTCTTTGGGCAAAGTATGTCAAGCCGAAGACATCCAAGGTACTCTTTAGTTTTCTGGCAGTATACGGGTGCTTTCGGCAAGACATGGGACTTATCACCGAAAAAGCTTCTTTGGATCTAAGTATATGGCTATGATAAGACCATTTCTAGTTTATTGGGTTGAGGAGGCTTTTGAGTAAGTATGAAACTGCCTACTGCACTAAACTTTAAAGAATGGTTTTCTCGGCTGCACGGAGTTTTGATGGCTTTGCCGTCAGGACTTTCTTCGGTCAGAGTCTGAGCCTGGGCGGGTCTGTAGTTGAATCTTCACGGATGGCTCCAAAACCAGTCATGGATCCGGTGCTGGTGTCTTCGTCGAGGTCAATAACACCAGACTTCACTACTCGTTGGACAAGCATGCCTCTGTTTTTCAAGCAGAGACCATTGCTATCTTACTGGCCACGGGCTATATTGTTAAGAATAAGTTGAAGGGTTGGAGCATCTGCGTCTGTAGTGATAGCCAGGCTGCGTAGAGTCCTTGTTCAAACCTCTAAACAGTTATAAAATAGTGCTAGAATGCAAGAACTTTCTGAATTCGGTCGCAGGGCTGAACTCTTTAACTCTTGTCTGGGTCCCAGGTCACACTGGGATTTCTGGAAATGAGGTCTCTGACAAGGCTCAGAGGATGTTTTCTCAGGACCCGAATCTGCGTTGGGTCTTCCCGCGTCCTCGGTCAGGACCTACATTGACGATTATGTTTCTTACAAACATAATTGTGTGCGGTACGGTATGCAGGCAGACTGAACTAATGCCCTCGAACGTCTGTAAGAAATCAGTTGCATTCATGCAGTCACTAGCAAAAGATACTGTAGACAACTTATTGGCGTTCTAACGGGATACTGTGTTCGACATCTGTGGAGAGGGCGACGATACTTCGGATAATTTCCTTTGCGATTGTCCTGCCTTTGATCAGATCAGGTGGCTGATATGGTGGGCACCTGTTGCGTCTGAGCGCTCCAGTATAGCGTTTCCAAACAAACAAAAAAGTTGTCGAAAAGCTGCACATTTAACATTTGAACTGGATAACACTTGAAGGAGACATTTCATGAGCACTTAAGGGTTTTAAACATGTAATTCACTGTGCAGGGACGAATAACTTATTCGAAATTGTCAAATTTGCCCATAAAAAGCAAAAGATTCAGAACAGTCCTTCCCACCTTTCCCATCTTCAATTCCGGCTCCAAAACACAGCAGGGTTTTCCATTAAAATCTCTGTAAATTTGGCAAGTCCCATAACTAACACCCTTTTAACCCGCACCCCAACCTAAATCGATTTTTCTGACAAATATTCCACCATAACTCCCGCTGAATCTCAACACTCCCACTGCGACATTGTCAATATTTTACCTTGCACCATCAATAAATCTAGTCCCCCGACGTGAAAATGAAAACAAAATTCATCACTAGGCGAGCATCTGCTAACAAATTTGTGTACTTAATCAACAATATCGTCTGCAATCGATTGCAATATATTTGAAAAAAAAGAAAAGGAAAACAACACCATCCTCCGAAGCAGTGCTTATTTTTTTTCCAAAATAAACAACCGTAGCCGAGATATAGATTGGCACGGCACACAAATTGCTGTCACCTTCCACCGATAATGGGGGGGCACATAATAAATTTTCTCGTTACCACCAAATGCTATATCAATAAACCCACCCCTCGCCGGACTGGTACAAGATAACCAAAGCGATTTCTCGGAAAAGCCACACCGATACTGAGTCTGACCAGAATACACACAAATCCTATCGATAAATAATTCCAATGCAGTTGATAATGAGCGCTTCCGGGGGTGGCGGCAAATATTCGGCTCGGTAAACACTCTCCAATTAGTCATCGTTAAGGTGTTTAACCGCAGCCACAAAATTGACACATCCAGAAGCGACTTCGGTGCTGGTTGCAACAATTCAAATGGAATTGAAACCTCAGGATGCAATCTCAGGCCTCGATGCACTCGAAACAAATAGCAATGGTAATCAATTTGAAATTATTTATCGGAGCAGGACACTTGATTGAATGGAATTCGGAATGAAGTGACACAAGGTGCAGGATTGGCACGCCATTTCGTTTGAGCAAATATAATGAATGTATCGACTGCACGTCACTTTTTGAAAGAAACTGTCACATTTAATGACTTCCGGAAGCCATCTTAATTTCCGGCTTCATAAAAAGTAGTTTAACAGACAAGTATTCCCCGAGACAAGATTTTGTCGTGACTACCAAGGGTACAGTCAACAGGACAACAGACGAAAAACAAATGACAGTTAATGTTCCAGTCTAGAAAGTTGAAACTGTAATTTTCCTCAAAATTTCAAAGTGCTCCAGTGAGGGGGATAGCAGCATCGCGGGAATACGAAAGGACTTGTGAAATTAAATTTATTTCCCGTCACACTATCTGCAAACTGTAACATTTCGGATGACATTTAACAGATTACCTTTGGGGTTTGGTGACAAAAATCCTTTGCTCATCAGTTCCACTGTCACATTCGCGAATGCAATGCGGTCGACGGTGGCGGCTCCGTGGTGCGAGCGTAGTAAGTGCACTGAGAGTGAAAAACGATGACATTTCTCATGTAAAGTACTTTTGCGGGCTAGCAGTTGGTTGGAGTGTGTGGAGCGGATGTTTGGGTACTCATGTGGAGTGTGTTTAAGAAAAATGCTAGTTTGACGTGGCAGCTATTTGAAGATTTTATGAATATTTCACATTTATTCGACTAATGATTTAGTCGATTAGAGTTTTCTGGGTGCAGATGCAGCTTTCATCAGTCGCAGCTATGATTGCATTTATGTCAAAGGACATTTGGGATGAAATACACACAGCAATTCCTTCAGGGGTTTGTGCTCTATTGACTTGCCATCAACTGTGCTCACTGGTATGAAGAGCAATTTTAAACTTGAGTTTCAGGGCGGGTAGGTAAAAACCCAGTTAGCGCCAATTTGATTCCACAGCTCATGTGAAGAGCTGTGTTCCAATTTGTAATACGTAGTTAGTTGTGTGACCTATTCGATTGGTTTCCAAACATACCTTTGACAGAAATGCAATCATAGCTGCGACTGATTTGCTTCCCTCAGGCTTCAGATCTGACAGTTTCCCAATTCTTCCAAGCGAGATCTCCCTAAGCTGGTCAAGGAATGGTTTGACTAATACGTGTAATCTGCCTCTGGTTAGAGTTGGACATCTGTGGAGAAAGAGAATAAGAGTTTCTTTCTCGTTCTCTTCAGCTACGACAGTGTGTGTTGTGTCTGAAATATGTTCTTCAATTGGCTAATTTCGGTCGGAGACGTGCAGTTCTAGGATATTACTGTGCATTTTGCTGTCCAATACCCAGATTCCCGAAGTGCAATTACGCTACACAGTCCAATATTTTTGATATGAAGGTCGAGAGGTAATAGGTGGATGGCTAGGGTATCAGTCAGGCAGGAAAGCGGAGCTCCCGTGGTGCCTTGGCCACATTTGCTGCTCATTGCACTCCTTTAACATTTTTTTAAGATTTCATGCCTAACTCAGAGCGAGCCACCAGACTTGTGACCTGTAGGTCATGGTATGGTATGGTACATAATTTATATGAAAGTGAGCGGAAGGCTCTTCACTTAGGCCTCAATCCGATCCATTGTGTTCCCCTCTTTGAATCGTCGGAACTGCAAGGATAGGTTTGGTTTTGGACCGATGTTGGGAGGAATCTAGGGAAGGTGGAAAAAATTATGGAGTTGACACAAGTGTACGTGTGGTCTGGCGAATCTTCCTGTTTCTTTGGTGAAGGGCAGGATGCAACCGATTCCTTTGTACTTGAGATGTCTCAGATCTGGTCTCCCCATTCTCGCTAAGGCTGGGCAGTAACATAGGAAGTATTCGAGATCTTCTTCCTCTTTCCTGCAGTTCCTACATGTCTCTGTGTCAGCGAAGCCCAGTCTATGCATGTGTTTGTAGAGGTTAATGTGTCCTGTGATGAGTTCCACCTGATGGTGGAACCTAGAATCTTTCTAATGAGCAGGCTGCTACGTTTCTTTACGAGTGACCTAGCCACTTTGTACGCCGCTCTGTGATCTTCGAAATCCATTTGCATTTTGTACATTTTTGGCTGGATTTCCAATTTATTGCCAAAGCTTTTAAGTTAGGACGATAACCTTTCCAATAGGTCCGGTTTCTGGAAAGTTCCGAGGTCTTTGGTCTCAACCTGCGTCTGCATAAACGGTGAGTGGAGGAGGAGATACAACAACGAACTGTACGGGCTCTACAGCGAAATCCACTTAGCCAGAAGAGTGAAGCTCCAACGACTGAAGTGGCTGGGTCATGTAGAATGGATCTACACCAATGCTCTGGCCCGGAAAATTTTCGAATCCACACCCGAGGGACGGCGCAGTAGAGGAAGACCGCGACTCAGGTGGCGCAAGTAGAATGGGAGTTCGACCAACTTGGTGTGCGAATCTGGAGGCAGTTAGCTAAAGATTAAGCTGGCTGGAGACGCTTGTTGGTTGAGGCCCAGGTCGATCCCGGACTGAACCGCCGTAAGTAATTAACTCATTCATATCTGTTAAAGCTTTTTCCAAATGGCCATATGCTCCAATATTGGATCTCACACGCTCCAGATTGCTTTTTGAATCAGTTTCCTATCGGTCTTAATTGGTTTTCTCAGATTGGTGCAAGTTGTTTCTGTTTCCTGAAATGAAAGTGTCAACCTTCCAAAGTCGATTAAAGATGATTGACGATAAATATTGGTCATTTGAACGATAAGAGTTCCGATTTATCCATTCTCCATTCCTAATCTCCATCTCAAATTCGAAAATTTAAGTTTAGCCCAAGTTATGCAGAACAAATTCTCTAAAACCTTAAGAGTTATTATCCTGTGTTGTGGATACGATGAATAAAACCTTGAGGTTATTCAAATAATTTTATTTCACTCCTTTGGGGCCACATTCACTTAACTTGAATCTTGGAAATGTCCAGTGCAAAGAAAACTCCATAAATACCATTATACTTGAATTTCAAATGGAATTTGTTCAGAGCACGTTCGCATCCTGGCACTCTCATGCTCATGCGAACCAAATCGTTTGTTTGTTTTTTGATCCCATTTCTTGGTTCATTGGTCAAATATTAGTCAAACATTTGGCGAGAGTGTGCTTGAAATGTGCATGGATGGATGCCGATGCTTGTCTTCTGTCTGAATGCATTCGTTGGACACAGATAAACGAAAATCAATTTTCAATTAAACATGAGTTTACATTAGATCCGGTCGTGCTGGATGAAAATCAACTCCTTAGATGGAACAGGCAACAACGATTCCAATGAGTTTTCCAGTTTAAAATGGAAGTTATTACGAACAGTTCAGAGGACATTTTGGGGGAACAATTGTGCCGATAATAATTCCTCTTATCTAGCAAATACTACGAGTATTTCCGAAGTACATAATTGAAGTCTATTATTATCTTTCTACCAGAGAGGGATGACAGTGTTCCAAATGATAAGGGACAGGACAACCACTTATCACCGTTGACGTTGGTGACATCAATGCTAGGTTACAACGAGCTGTCACCAAGGGGGTAATCAAGTAGAGCTGGCAGTGGAAGTTGTGATGGCGAGTACTCAACAAACAATATCTGCCACCGATTTCATTATCAACTCAACATCAATGTCAGTGGGGGTTAAAACTGATTCTGCTATCTGTGAACTTAGGAGAGATACCAAAGCTCATGATATACTTTAGGTCATTTGTTACGTAGATTGTAGTACTTCGCCTGGTTAACGTGTGCTGGACTTAGAGTCTGTGCTCCAATTCAATGGTTCTGACAAATTTGAGTTTCTTTAGTGGACTTAACATTTTCCACAAGATCCTAGACACTCTGCCCCTTCGGTTCTGTACTCATGGAACACCAAAAGCCACAAAACCATTTTCCTAGTCTCAATGTCGACTTTTACTTCATGGATTAGTTTCTGGTTCATTTCTAAAATCTCTGGTCTGACTCCGTAACCATTACACATTTTTTTTAGGACTATTAGTTGTAATAAATTTTGCATAAAACAATAAATATTCGAAACGTGCTTCGTAAAAAAGCACAACAGCTGGCCATTGTTACTATTCCAGTGTACGTACGAGTGCCTATGAAGTCAACGACAATAAATTACAGCACCGGCAGTCAAGGATGGAAGCATTTATAATTTTCTATTTCGCTTATGACAGGACTATCTGACAATTTAGATTTATTATACTTTTTCTGTGACTTATGGTTATCCCTTGTCGTTCATCCTGACAGTGGTTTTCTTCTTTTGTTGCCCTATTTGCATGTACTGTGCTTTTTTATATTGCCAAATCATATTCTTAAGCGGGAGTCAATTAAAATCATTGCTTTGACTCAATTGTAATCTAATTTGCAAAAATTATGTCGATTCGATGAAGGATTCATTAAGTATGCAAAATTTATTAAATTATGGCCGGTGGACTTGTTACAAATAAGATTATGGAGTTCGTAATTAGCTGCTAATATGTACATATATTAAATTTAAATTAGGTAGTTGATTATCGCACGCTCGTCATGCTAGTCTAGTCTTCTTCAAACCGGGAAGGGAGGCAATCACACGCAGAGACTACCTACTTATATAGGGATATTTGTCTTTCCAGGCCATTTTCCAATGTCTACAAGCAGCTTTCCCATAGAATACCTACATTTACCGAAATTGTTTCATTTTCTTAACAAATGTAGGAAAATCTGGGTATTCACCACAAAATGGCGGCAAATCGAGGAAGAAATGTTGGAGAATCTGAGTATTTACCACAAAATGACGACGAATCGAGGAAGAAATGTTGGAGAATCTGGGTGCTCACCACAAAATGGCGGCGAATCGAGGAAAAAATGTAGGAAAATCTGAGTATTTACCACAAAATGACGACGAATCGAGGAAGAAATGTAGAAAAATCCAGGTATTCACCACAAAACGGGGCAAATCGATGTAAAAATACAGAAAAATCTGGGTATTCCCCACAAAATGGCGGCAAATCGAGGAAGAAGTGTAGGAGAATCTGGGTATTCACCACAAAATGGAGGCAAATTGAGGAAGAAATGTAGGAAAATCTATCTATAGCAGCGCGGTTAACACAAAAATTGTTCACATGATAGTGGCATAAGAGAAATCCACCATAGGAACCGTACAAATCGTTCTTGCTTTCCCTCACATATATTCACAGATACGAACTGTCAGCGAGGAACAGCAGTATGGCGCTACAACTAACAACTATAATGTAAGCAAAAGGGTGTCGCGGGGATAATGGGACGGAAGTTGAATATTTATTAACTAATCTCACGTAAACTGAATCGAATTTTGGAGAGAGCCAAAAAAACGACAGAGTTCTCTAGGAAAATTCAAATTTCTCACTATGTTATCAAATACTAAAAATGAATCAGTTGGCAGCCACCCAGCGGATTTTTCTTTCACTCTTTAAGGAAAATTAAAGAAGAAATTGAGACACACACCGTAGTAAACAAAGCCACGGAAAATCCATTGAAAATTAGGACACACGAAACAAAAACAACAGATTTTGAGTAAAATAATTTTTGACTTTTGACAACAATCAACAGTCAACAGCTGTTGACGACCGCCACTCGGTGGGAAATGTTCAATGACGTGATGCTACTCAGTCGACGACCCCGAACTGGGCACGTTCAGAAGGGATAACGTTATTACTTATGTGCAAAGTAAATTGCAAAAAGAGGATAACAATCAGAGGAGATTGGAAGGATATTGTCGTCCTCAAAAATAATCTCGACGATATGGGTAAGGATTGAGTAACAGGATGTTGAGGAAAATCGTTTCCATTACGTGGCCAACGAGCAGGGACGTGATACTTAAAACGAGTGTGACAAACAGAGGGTACCCTGGACTGGAGTGGATTGGATTGGATTAGAAGTGGTAACAAACATTTTAAAGCTGTTTGTGCTTTGGGGAACCCTAGCATTTATTTGGTGATTTGTAAACATAAATGTAAATCAACAGCTTAACTAATAATCAGCAAATTTTAAGCAAACATCGCTAATAGATTTCTTTGTAGTACCATCGTGGAAAGAATCGTTTGTGTTATCGCTTGTTTAAGGGGGTCAAACTGTTTTCTGATCAGCATTGGCTGTTCGCATCTAAGACGCAAACGCACTTAGCAGAGTATAGTGATATTACGGAAGAGCTAACCAGAAGTGTTTATGAAGCGGAGGATACTTTTGACGTCGATTTTTCCACGAAAGTCGGTATCTTTGTTGTGAACGCTTTTGCAGGACCAAACCATTGAATAGATTCTGATCTAATATGGGACAGATCTATCTGCAAATTTGGCATGTCTCGCCGTGCTCCCATCTGCGGTTAGTTCTCCCGATTGCGTCTATTTTTCATTAAATGTTTACACGTAGCGAGTGGCATACCCATTTCCCCTCATTCCTGCAGAACTCTTAAGGTTGTGTTATGTTTTGCGACGGAGATGCTCACATTGGTACAGACACCCCTACTCACTCAATTCTTGGTTTTGGAGCCATCTGTGTAAAAGTGAACTGAGCTAGCATATATTGCAGCAGCAGCATTTAGTTACACGCAGGAATGGTTGCACGGAAGTTTCGGAAGGACATGTAGTCAATGTCAGTGCAGAAAGAACAGAGGAGTGACCAGTTTAGTAGCTAGACCACTAGTAGAGCAAAAATGAGTAGCTGCTTTTAACATATGGAAAGTCAAGCGGTTTAGTGTCCCCACTAGTCTGTTTCAATTAGAATGCCTGCGATTCGAGCAGCCATCGGAAAGCAGAAGAGAGCCCTGAATGTAAAAAAGCACCTGAGTGATTCCGAAAGGCGAAGCGCATCTTACTTATTTTTGATGGCGTTGTAGTTCGGGGTACACCGAGTGAACCACGCAGGAAAGCCACAAAGGAAAAATTAATAAAAATAGTTTCCCAGGGCTGAGACAGACGGAGAATTTAACCCTTAATCAGATGCAGGTATTGGGTCATTTTTAAACGCGTTCCTAATAAATTTAATCGCATATGAGAGAAAGAAATGCATAAGGAAGCTCAGACAAGAGAGTTACAGTATCTACGAGAAGCAGCTGCAGGCCCTGGTCGTCGTGATTCAGTAGTTAGTGCGTTTGACTGCTGTGCGAGCGGCGTGGGTTCAAGTTCCAGCCATATCCACCGGACATTTTTCGCGGCACCTCTTCTCTTCGGGGAATAAGAAGCCTTCGGGAGTATAGTCTGTCATAAAAGAGCTTCTCAATTCGCCCTTCCATTCGTGCGAAAACGTAACACGCGTAACATGAATGATTGCGAGAAGTTAGGCCTTGGCTTGTTCCGAGCTGTAGCGCCAGCAATTTATTGTTTTTTTTTTAGCGACAGGCCCTCCACTACCAAAGAATTGAAAGAGTTTTGCACTCTGTAAATTATTTGCGTCAAGAATTGCATCAAATAGTACCTTCCTAATCACAATAAACGTTTTAGGGTTGCAAAGCCCTTCAGCCCTCCCCATTCATTCAATGCGACCTTGGTTGTTAAGTGTATTATCACAGAATACCTACCTTTGGTGTTTCTTCACCTCTTTCTAGGGGACCACCCCAAATTAACCAGAATTCCCTGTATCGTCCTTTGAGTGCTCTCCTCGAAGAGCTTAGTCTCTAAAAACTGTTTCTACTTTGTGGTTAGAAGGACGCTATTGCACTTGTTTGCGACCATGAAATATTCAATCGAGGTCTCCTAAACCCTTTTACAGTCTTCGTCAGACGGGGATTATCCAATCTAATTCTCCCCCATGTCTTTGTAATCTCTCTACAGCATCCGTCTCCATTCCTTTTTTGCTTTTCTTGAAGTAATTTTCTCATTTATATGACAAAATAAAAATGCACCCCATTAGCTTTTAATCAAACCGAAACTCCCTCTCTCTTGCATTACGAGCAGCTCCTTTAAAATGTCCCGGGCGCTCTTCAAAGGACATAATGAAATTAATTTTCTTCCATTTACATCACGTCCCTCACCGCCTCTGTCGTTGCCTCTGGCTGTGTGTGTGTTTTTGTGTGCGGCGCACATTTATGCACAAACATCACTCCGCACTCATAATTCCACTAATTTCACGCTAAGGACACATTTCTCTGACTTCATTCAGATCTTTCGCAGTCGTTCATCTCATTATGCACTCACTGATGTCTGTCTGTCTTCTGTCTTTTACAGACAAAAAAACAGATATAGTAGGTATCATGAACAGGGTAAAAAAGGAACGGCGAATAAGGAGTTAACTGACGAGGAAAGTTACACCTCCTCCCTCCGCCATCATCTGCAATTATCCTTCAATGCACTTACATTCACAATTTTTGTTTTCTCTTTTCATTTGTCTTCGTTGGAATGGAGCGCTTTAACCTCATTATTTTAAGAGCTTATTTCCTCATGCAGCAAGAAAGGATGTTAGGTTGATATCCTTACGCATTTGTTATTCCGAATATTGTACTTAGCTGTCCAACAACTGGATTATCTTACGAGGAGTATGTGTATGGCAATTGCAAATGAGAAATAAAAAAAGGATTCTCACCTCTCACATCAGGAATGCTGCGATGCGATATGAAATTGAATCCGATTGAATGGGGATCTCATGTGTGGAGAACAATGCACTTATGCAGCACTGAAACTGCTGCGGGGATGCCAGGAATTGGCCGAATGCCAGCTTGTATCCACCGGGACTTCATTTATTCCCCGCTCTTTCGGTGAGCAGTGGTTCGTGTGCTTTTATTGCGAGGGCTGTGTGCACTCTCCCAGTCACAGTGGAGAATCAATTTTCACGCCATTGTGAATGCATTATTTAGCAATTGTGGGGGTGGAAGGATATGAAAGCATGTGCATACATATGCCGTATGATAAACGGAATTTATCTGTGAATTTCAGGCACTGAACAGAGGTGAGACACGAATATGCTTTCGCCTGGAAGGACATGGCTTTGGTTGGGAATGTTAATGGATATACGATTTGAGGCTTTAATGTTGAAGTAGTCCTTTCAAAGTCCTGGGTTTAGTTGAATTGTCAAAGCATGATATATGTATGTGTCCTCTACTAACTAATTCCTTGCCTCATTTCCGTGTGGTGAATCTGTGGTTTTTGTATCCGACTCCGATCGGCGAATAGAGAAGCTTTTTCACGACAAATAATACTCTCGAGAGTCGGCCATTGTCTTTCGAGAGGTAGTCAATGCATTAACCACTGAGCCCTGAGTTAATGACACCCTCTATCTACAAAAAAAAAAAGAAAAAAAAAAAAAAAAATCGGCTTAAAGCAATGGTGTGGTATGGTATGGTATATGAGGTTGCGCGGAAAGCTCTTCACTTGGCCCTTAGTCGGGCCCGTTGTGTTCTCCTCTTTTAATCGTCGGAACTGCAGGGATAGGTTTGGTTTGTGACGTATGTGAGGAGGGGTCTAGGGAAGGTGGAAATAGTTATGGAGTTGACACAAGTGTACGTGTGGTCTGGCGAATCTTCCTGCGTCTTTGGTGAAAGCCAGGATGCCACCGACATTCCCTTATCCTTGAGATGCCCACATGGACCCCAAGGTCTTCTGTCGCATTCTGGCTAGGGTTGGGCAGTGGCATAGGAAGTGTTTGAGATATTCTTCTTCTTCCTCGCAGTTTCTACATGTCTTTGTGTCCTTGTCATGAGTTCCACCATCACCCTGACTTTATCTCTGCTTGAACTTAGAGCCTTCTGAGCAGGTGAGCAGGTTGCTTGATATCCTTACGAGTGATCTAGCTACTTTGCACATTGGAAGGTTTGCCCAGTGATCTTCGAAATCCCTTTGCATATTCTCGTTGGTTGCTGTTTTAATTATTATTAGTGCCTCTCCCACTGTGTTTTCGCGGTTCGATCTATCACGTGCGCCTTCTCTTGCCAGTTCGTCGGCTTTCTCGTTTGCCGTGACATCTTTGTGACCCAGTACCCAGACAAGAGCGGACGTCGTTGTCATTGGCAATCCTGTTGAGTTTGTCTTTACACTCCCTCACCAGATAAGATCTGGATGTTGGATTTCTGATGGCTTTAAGTGCTGCTTGACAATTGTCCTTCTTTAAGTGCGGTGTTCCAAGAGAACTCCAGTTCCCCTCAAAATGGCAAGGACTTCTGCTTGGAAGGGATCTAGATGAATCGCAAGTTCTACCGGCAGGTTGTTGCAATATACGCCAGCCCTGGAGTTGCCTGCTATGTTGGAACCGTCCGTAAAAACAGTTATCCCGTCATAGTTTCTTGTTTTGTTGGTTCGATCCCAAGGATCCCGTCCTATCCCGTTTTTCCACTTTTGTGAGAATAGTTTGGAAAGCTAAAAGTTTTTGACTCAAAAGCCTTGGAGACTCTTTTTATATCTTGTCGAATGTCTGCAAGAGGCACTAATCCGTACTTAAGTGGAAAGGCTCCTAAAAATTAACAACAGCTCTTCACTATAAAAATGTTTGGTGATGGAAAGGCACTTCACTGAAGGCCTATTGGATCGAATTGAAGACAGTTTTCCGAAAGAAAAAAACATTGGCCAACCAAAGAACGTCCTTCGGTGGCATGGTTTAGAGTTGGCCTGGGTCACTAAAGTAGTAAGCGCCTAGGGTCTTCTTTCTGGTTCTGCTGAGGCTTGGGCAGTCGAAGAGAAAGTGCGATGTGTCCTCCTCCGTATTTATATCGCCACATTCTCTGCAGAGCTCAGTCGTGCTTAGTCGCATTCTCCTTAGATGGACCGCTAGTAGGTTGTGGCTTGTGAGGAGTAATTCAGAGGAGTAACTATCCGTCATCACCTTTCAATCAACAAATCGGCTGACTTTAAATTTTTTTAAAATTACAGAGCCGGTGAAGTAGTCCGTAAGCCATCTAGAGCTTTCAAGGAGACCCTGACCCTTTCAAAGTTCTCCAAACAAGACTTCCTTGTAATTTTCAAGCTCCTCTACACAATTTTTTTCTTTTCCTGAGATCCAGATACTAGCAGTTGCACAGCTGGCAATATTTCCCAGATGAAGAATGCGCATCTTAGCATTCCCAACCGTATAAGTATAAAACCTTCTTTAAGACTTTCTGGAAAGTCGGCGGTGGGCTCATCCTCGAGATTCCTAGTCTGAAGACCAAGTTCAGCATGCACCTCTATCGCAGGTTTAAAATCTGAAGTAAATATTAGTGGTGGTAGAGGTAAGCCCTGAATGGAGTCACTAAAAGCCACAGCAGACAAAAGGAAAACCGGAGTCACTCGAAGAGAAGAATTTCTAGTGAAAAAGTTTTAGGGCCCTGACAGGAGAAGGGACAGCTGTACAAACTATTTCGAGGCAGTTTGCAGTCGGTGCTAAAAGGAACCATTTAAACTTGCAAGTACAAGAGCCTGCATTTGAAGCCACAAATAAAGTTCCATTCAGCTTTCAGCATAAACATGTGAATCACACTACCATGTCCATTTGACATTTACCCACTGGCATGACACGATCACATGCTATAACACCCCCAATCAGTCTAGGCATTCATCGTAGCAATTCACGCTCGATTCAATTTTGCAAATTAAAAACCTATCAAGCGCTCTGCAGACAGGATTTTCTGTTCCTGTCGCAACATGGTGTTCCATAAATAATACCTCACGTCGTATGTATCATACGATGTGCTTCAGTACACCTGCCACCATTTAACTCTGCAAAAAGGTAACGATTTCCTGTAACTGTCCGCATTTACACACGTGCTCACTGCATCAATGCATCAACCAACGCAGTGCAGACCTCATTGAGTGCACAAGGACATTCGTCGATATAATCGTCAACTGCTATTGCTTTTGCCTTTCTTTTCCTTTATTTTTTGTTCCTAGAATAGGACAGGAATTTCGAAGGAACGATTCGCGAGCGTGCTCCGCCCTTCAATTTATATTCGCATATCGATGGGAATCATCTTGCTTTCATATGCATATGTGTGTGCCGCACGTCCGTATGTCTCATCCTGTGCACCACGGGCGGGCGGCTTCTTTGTCTGCTGTCAGGTGATTTATGCCAAAGTGTCAGGCGGATAGCTCTGAGTGGTGCACCCGCTTCCTCAGATAAGCCAACGATTGGGCGGGGGTGTGTGTCTGTCTGTCATGTCAGCTTTAGTTAGAAACAGGATTTATCTATTCTGTGAGAGAATGCCTCGCGTTACTAAGGTAGACGAGGTAACAATGGGTTACATGCTCCAATTTATTTTATTTTTTTTATTCGCATTGTTATTTTAAGGGCGTTGTAAGTTCTTTTTTCGGACTTGCGGGGGTGATTGATGATTTAAAGGAGTGCGCTCATATGTTAAAAGATTGAGAAGGTGTGGCAAGGGGAATTTAAAGATTGACTCCTGCTGAGAGGTTTTTTAAATTTCATTTTATTTTAGGGAATCGATGTGCGAGCTATTACTCGTGTGTAACCATTCAACTGTCAATGGCCATAACTTACTTTGAAGTTTCTTCTCTCGTGGAAGTGCTGAAATAACAAATTGCGATGACGGCTATGCTCGCCAGGACCTAAAGATCCATTATGTCCCTCCGTGGTCTCCGGCAAGATGGTGTTTAGGTGAGAGCTGGGAGAGTGGGAAACCTTTGCGTTCTATCTGGTAGGCACCCAATTTACACTGCTCAGTCAAGGTGCCAAAGCTGTAAGGTTAGGTAAGGTAGAGTAGGGTTATGCAGCCAGCGCTTGTATAGTGGTCCCATCGCGATCCCTGTGAAACCAGAATGGCAGAACCTAAACCATTTCTTGAAAGTGTTTGATTTCCCTACTGAATCTTATACCTAGCATATCCTACCTCCTCTAGATTACTAAAGAAATAGTTGCTGAGAAGTTTCATTGAATAATTGTAGCTGTTTCCTGCTTAAGGTAAGAATATGTGTTTTTTTTATCTGCGGTCTAGCACAAGCCATAAAGCCTTGGATAACCTATGGCCACTTATATCGGACAATCTTTGAGTTGCCTTACGAGGAGGATGCGTTGCCGTTTTTCACCTAGCCTGGTCAGTTCGTCGGCTTTTTTGTTTTCCTCAATGTCAGAGTGACCCTGTACCCAACAAAGTCTTACTTGACTCTGCGCGCACAATGCCTTCATTATAACGCGACATTTCGAGTCTAGTGCAGTTCTAGCGCTTTAAGTGCGGCCTAACTATCAATGTAAATGGCGATATCCCTTCCAGATATCGATTTCATTCCTACTGATTCCGCAGCTAAGAGCACAGCCAGAATTTTTGCTTGGAATACGCTAGAAGTATCCGGGTGTCTTATGGATACTTTGAGGTCTGCCCCCTGGGAGTAAATTTCGGAACCCGTTCCGTTGGTGGTTTTTGGACCATCAGTGTAGACCGCAATCGCATCCAGTGAGATACAGCGTTCCGTTGCCAGACTTCCCTCTCAGGATACAACGTGATAACGTGATGTATGGTGTGTCGACGTCCATGATGGAAGCCGTCTCATCTGTTATTTTTAGAACGTCAAAGATATATTCACTCAGGATGGATCGGTGTCCAATACTGTTATTCCTAAAGAAGCCTCAGCGCACTATTGGCTGCTTGGTGTTTTATTGTAAGTCTAGCGGTAGCAAATGCAGAAACGTATCTACAGCTGCCGAGGGTGTTGAGCAAAGAGCAGTTCTTTGTACTTAGCTACTTAGCGTTGTTTTCTTTCCAGTTGTCTTCCACCAGACGAGCACTCCACACGTGAGAACGGGTCTCAATATTGCTATGTTAGCGACCTCTTCGGCGCTTTCCTTGCCCCCAATGTCCTTGTATTCGGGGGACTAATCGGGTAAAGCCCAGGACGATAGTTAGCAGTATTTTTGATAAAATGATGGCAACCCAGTCATAAGTCAGGAATTGTTAAGACATTTCACGACGCGGATTCGGCAATAATTCTGACAGTCTCTTGCGATTGCAGCTTATCGATGCAGTATCTTCTCACAGTCATTTTGCTTGATACTGGCACTTAAGATCCGCATTCGTATATAGAAGTCTATGGCCTTTGCTAATTCTTCGACTGCATTCCAAAAATCGATGTAAGACAGCGTCTAGGTTAGAAGGAGTCACGAAAATTGAAGAAAAGTCACGGCAATTGGGGCAGAGTTTGAGAGAGCTGAGTGCTTGGGGCACTTTCACAAAGGAAAACACATTACATACATTCATAGAAAATACTTTCCTACCTCACCATTCAAATCATTGGTGCAGTATACGCAGGGACTACCAAAGACTTGTCCAAAGAATTCATCCATCAAAGGACCTGTAAAACCATTCATGACTTAGGAAGCCAACATTCTAAACTCGCAAACTGCTAAAGAATGTTCATACTTCGCAAACTTTTTACTGACTTTCCCCCCACTCGTGCATAGCAAAAGACTTCATAGAGTCTCCTATAAAGAGGAATCTTCCACGACCGTGCATGTGAAAAAAGGAAAATCAAAAATAACACATCTTAGGTTACACTCCCGTTCACATGCACACACTCACGCATACAGTACGAGAATAAATTAAATTATTTTCAAAATTCACAATAAAACTTGAGGCTTGATGTCTCGGAAGAAATTAATGGAAACAACACAGCACGTCTTTAGATTCAACGAAAATTCAATTAAAACTTATGTAGCGGAAAATGGCTAACAGTTCTAGGAAGCAATTTTCACTCGCAAGGATGTTTTATTCATAACAAAACGCAACCAGGTGTTGCCAATATCTGCCATGCGAGCAGAAGCATAAGAAAAAAATATAAAATCCTGCAGAATTTGCAAATCAGCATTGCCTACATGGGGACCTGCCAAACTCCTCCATACACATTAGGAAACTCTCCTCGTGCCATATGGAAGTTGCTGGCTGGTAATTACCTTCCCTTTTCGTCATCCTTTCAGTGATTTTCACTTCCAATTTAAGGTGAACAGAGAGAACCAACAAGAAAAAGAAAAGAAAAAAAAATGACGGAAACCATAATTTTCCGCTCCTACGTTCTGCTTCCGTTTAAAATTACATATTCATTAGCGAGAACAAAAATTGCGCCATAAATTCTCAATGCCGCCGTCGCCGTCGCCGCCGACATCATCGTCTTCGTCAGAGTTGTATCCCGTCGAGCGTTTAGCTCCAACCAACGTTTTAAAAAGGAAATTAACGCAGATATACATAGATGGATGGGGAACGCCGGAACGGGACCGCCAACGCAGAGGGACCTCGTAAAATTTTCTCCAAACTCCCATTCCGTGTCATCATAACCCGCAAGAACAAAAATCCCTTTGATTGCATTCCACACCGTCTTGACTGGTGCAAGGGACACACCGTGCCGCACCGCCCGTCCTGTTCAGTTGAATGTGGTTAATTAGTAGCAGCGTAAGGAAAATTTTTCAATTAATTTGGTTTTTCTCGTCCTTTATTTGGTTTTAATTGCAACTACGTGGAGGGGGTAGTGTTTAGTCGCTAAAAATGGAAATGAAAATGATTTGTATAAGAAATTTCCCTTGCTCGAGGGAAATTTTCCCCTCCCAGAGAGAGAATTGAACTAAAAAAAAAGCTTGAAAAGCTTATTCTCATCGGGGGAATTGAGAGAGGGATGCCCTTGTTCAGCTCGCATCGCCTTTAAGGGATTTATGAATGCCGAATGAAGGGCTCCCTGAATTAAAGTCAAACAAACTGAAACCGAAAGGTTTAGGTGAGATCTGAGGAGTTTTGTTGGGTCAAATGTTTGCGTTATGAGTGGAAGGGTGGACACTTAGGGCTGAGAT
The DNA here is from genome assembly GCA_917880715.2 of Matsumyia berberina. NCBI lineage: Eukaryota > Metazoa > Arthropoda > Insecta > Diptera > Syrphidae > Matsumyia > Matsumyia berberina. The sequence goes on along the minus strand of OU862871.1, from coordinate 128,393,213 downwards.
TTTTTAAGCGCAAATAGAGAAACTTTTGTTGATTTTCAAAAATCGATTAAGGATTTATTTTTCGGTGTTTGGACTTTGTAGCGATTTAGTGACACGGTTACTGGAGTTTTTGATCCTACCATGGAAAGGGGGATCTGATTTAAAGTTGAAGGAGATCCTGATAATTGTTAACACTGGTCTTGAAGACTTACGTCTTTTTAGTGCTGTTAAATTGCTGATTCTTTTAAAGAAGTTTTTCAACGTTTTATGAGCGATAAGTTTGTTTGTTCCTTAACTTTTATAAGAATAAATGAGTGAATAGTTAGTGCGACAACCAGGGATAGGTCAAGGCCGAGACTCTCGCGTGTAAAATTTTTTGAACGAATGGAAGGAACCTTCAATATGGTGAATTGAGAAGCTTTTTCACGACAAATATGTTGTTGGAAGTTTGTCATTTCCCGACGAACGGTGGTGCTGTGAACAATTTTCGGTGGACGTTGTTGAGGCTCGAATTTACACAGCTTGCAGAAAAAAATTCGCCTCGCAAAGAAAATTGCTCCATATTGAATTTGCTTTTGGATCGAGGTTGTCAGTGATTTGGGTGACAGAATAAAATAATTAAAAACCCATAGGACACAGAGAAAAATGCCAAACGTTGAAGCAGTATATCTTTGCATAGATATGGAATTCTTGGAGATGCGGTAGAAATGCATTAGAAATTAACACGATAGAAACGCTTGTGTAAGGCTCGCTCAGATAAAGATGTTCTTACTCGAAAATGGAAGCAAACACATTGGGGTGTTTCCATTGGGGAGCAATTTGTTCACTCTAGCACTGCGGTTTCACATAGACGCCTATTGTGCTGTCCCATATGTTTAGAGTAGTTTGTCTGTTTTAGAGGCTGTCAGCTAAACAGCTTCTCTAGCTCGATCGTGGCAAGTGCAGTTGGTGAGACGAATTCACTGCCTAGGGTCCTCTTTCTAACATGAATGAGGGCGGGGCATTCTGTTACGATGTTGTGAGAGCTTTAGTCGATATCCAAACGCAGTCTGCAGGTAGGGTCCAGTGATAGGCCAAGATTGTGTAAATGAAGTTTTAGTCGGCAGTGACCGCTTAGGATGCCGGTTAGAATTCCAAGTTGATTCCTGCTCAGGTTTAGAAGAAACTTGGATTTCTTTTGTGATACATTGGGGAAGAAGTGTAGCTTTTGAAGATGGATATGTTTACACCACAGACTGGTTCAGGTCCAGTGAGGGGGGTGGTTTCACCTATCTTGGCCAGTGAGTTCGCTCTTTCATTGCCAGTGTGGCCCTTGTGAGCGGGGATCCAGTGTAGTATGACCAAGTTGTTTTTTCTAGTTCGAGAACCAATTTTTATCCAGTCGTTACTCGGGGGAATGAGTACTGAGTAAATTCGGTTGAAGCAGTACTTTGGGAATTGTCATCCAACGGCATGTTGAACTCGCTACTTTGGAATAGGGAGGAAAGCGTGTTAAGGTGACCGTCAGGGGGATGTTCGGAGCTGATGTTGTTCAGGTGGAAGAGCTTGTGCAGACTGAGTTTTATCTGGATTTCTACATGGACTTGAATTGGCGGTAGGTAGGTTAAGCGAGATGGTGTGAGTGGAGTGCTGGCAATCCGAGATGCAGATCGCGGGTAGGGCTGAACCCGTTTCAGTTTCTTAGCTGTGGTGACCTCAGACTATTGCCGCATAAACCAGAGTAGGTTTGACGACCACGGTATAGATTTGGAGCATAATTTTTGGGCTTAATCTCCAGTTGTTGATACAGATGCGACGACAGATCCAGATTGCTCGTGTGGCTTTTCCCACATCTCGGTCCGTATGGGGATTCAGAACAATTTACAATCCACGATTACGAAAACTGAATAGAACAGCTATAAGACTCCGTCTTGAGGACATCCTCGAGTTGTGAGCGCCGATATTTCAACATCGTTGATCTTGCTGTGAATAACCCTACTTTTCAGCATGGAATTAATGCATTTGCTTATGGTTGGTGAGACGTTCATATTGCTGAGAGCACGTTTAGTCGCTTCATATGGAGTGTAATTGGAAGCACCCTCGATATCCAGAGGGGCGATGGAGGTTTCAATTCTAGTTACTAAGTCATTGACTGTTGACTCAGTAGAGGGGAAAGTTGCAGAGTGTTTCTCCTCTTATATGTATGTCTTCCAATTATCTTTTGCTTCATGGTATTGAGTTTGTTCTTTACTTTGTTTCAATATTGTGTACTCAAAAGCAAAAGAACTGTATGTACTATAGAGCAAGCGAAGGAAATGAATGCACATGAATATGAAAGTGGGAGAATCATCAAGAAGGAACATGCTGATCTTTATTTTGTTGATGTACATTGCGACAGATTAACTACCTTTACTTAATACAACAAATTCTCATTGATACATACATTCAGGTGCCTGGAAAGTCACGTTTAGGAACGTTCAATCCATTTTAACAAAATTTAAGCATCCCCTCATCCATTGCACCCTTTGGTGACCACGTCGTCTGATATAATTTTATTTTACTGTCCTTAATCAACTTTAATGCTCCCCAGTTCTAATGGGAAGAAAAAAAAGCGAAATAAATGACTAGGATATTACTTTGCTTGAGCCCTGAAAGAAGACACACTGCGACCTTCTATTCGTCATTTGAATTTATGTACCCGTTTTGGTTGAGTTCAAGTTGAATATCTTTAAACTGAACTTAACTCTGTTGTATGACAAATGTCCTTCTTTTTATTTCTATTCCCTGAAAATTTTTATTTCCTTTCATACTCTCTCTTTCTCTCTTTCTCTGTCGCTCTGTCTTCATGATTGCCATTAAGTGTCCTTTTTGCTGTTGTCCTTCCCTTTAACACCGCAATCAAATCTGAGTCATTTTCTTGTCTTTCCTCTGGATTTTTCGGTGGACGGAACAAAAATTACATAGATACCATACGTGGAGATGGGTTTTCCCTTTTCCAGAGATAGCAATCATCCGTCGTAAAAGGCAGATAAATTGTGTCCACTCGAAAGTAAATTTTACGGGAAACATACTCTCTGCTGGTCCTTACCGTTTGCAATAACTTTCTTGATGGTTTCCGATGGCTTGATATATGCGTATGTTATTTATTGTCAAAAATTGTAACAATCTTGTACTCGGAAAGGATTGTAGAAAGGTCGCACACTCCTAAAAATACACAGCAGATGATGCGCAACAAGTCAAGGATGACTTCCAACTTCAGTGGGTTAAGAAGGCTTTTGTTAAATCAGAGAAATAGTAAAAGCAAATAGAGTGGAGGGATTTGTGCAGTCACACGTATCTCACTTTAATCCGCTTCCACACACACAAATCCTTCTCGATGGCTGTCTCTCTAAAAATAAATCTCAATCAATCCCTGCAAAGCAAATGCAAACTATCTCACTTGGAAAATCTCTAAAAAAAAATCCGAACCGTACTTTAAATTAATCAGAAAATTTTGTACAACATTTCCCAATCTCTCTCCAGATTCAGAGTTATCTGATGCTGCAGCAAAAAAAAAACAAAGGATTTCTTGTGATGAGTATGTTCGTAGGAATTCCGATAATAGCATGTTCCGGTCCAATGGCGTTGAAAACGATTTATATAGTGCCAATCACCGAGCCAAAAATCCCAATCCTAACGCCGACCGTATACCATACTCGTACAGCACATCCGTCTCTCTAAATGCACCACGAATGTCCTGCGACTGTTCGTCTGAATAACAATCTGTTCGAAATCAAGAGGAAACAGCCAGCACCCAGCAATTTTCCCGTGGAGTCGGGAATGTTATTGATTTGTTAAACGACCGGAGTGGGTGGATATTGAGTGTGTGTACACGAAGTAAACACAGTTATTCCACTAAGCACAAGGATTCCGGTTGCCAAAGACTCGCATGCATGCATGCAACATATGCTGTGCATATTGGGTCCGTAAATCTACTCTCATTCACTTGGATTCGCAAAGGGGAGATTTCGAGGGAATCTCTGATGCGTGAAGTTAGAGAAGCAGTGTGGGACTTCAAGCGCAACCAACAAATAACCCTGCAGCATAACACCTAGGATGACTGCCTTACTGGCGCAGCGCTGGGGCAAAAACCGGATACTGAGCATGATTTTTGATTCCGACTCAAGGCGAACGATTGTGTTTGCATAAATTCCAAAAAGCAACCGACATCAAAGAGGCGGTCGGTGCGTCGAGGACATGTAAGTTCTGAGATTGAGGTTTCTTGAGGCATCCTTAATGCAGTTTCGTTGTGGAATTCGTTGATTAAGTGTGAAATTGGTTGCAAGGGTTCAGGAACACAAAGTAATCGAAGGTGAAGTGATAGGTAACAATCGGATGTGTTGCTTAAATCGATTACTTGACGCTTTTAACTGCTTGACCCAAGGAAACCACTGTCACTGCCATTTAAAATCGAAAATTTTGTAATGGGACTGAGAGGAAGGGCAATCAGAAGTCAACCATTCAAGAAGATGTTGAAAGGAAGTAAACGTTTTTAATCAAGCGACAACATATCCTGACTTAAACTGGATCAAGACGCTTTTAAGGCAACAATTTACTTAAGCGAATCTTGAAGAATTTCTATTGCAAGCGTTAGCATTTAGCACGACTCATTTTCTTCTTGAGATAAATCGATGAGTGCCTTGGGTTCAGATTTTAACGCACTTCCGTGAGACGGAAAGGCTAGTTAAGGCCTTATCGAGGGACTTTAAAAGGGCGTCTGTTTTGTCCCTTTCCTCTAACTCTTGACAGCATCTATAGAGACGAGCTATACAGAGCCATGTCTAGTTTTGGCATCCCTGCCAAACTCGTCCGTCTGTGCAGGATGACTATGGAGAATGCACGTTGCTCCATCAAGTTCGGTCAAGACCTTACCGAGACCTTTGATGTCAAAAAAGGATTTAGACAAGGCGACGCGCTGTCATGCGACTTCTTCAACATCGTTCTTAAAAGAGTTGTGCAAAACTCACGCGCCAACACCAGAGGCACTATCTTTCAAAAGTCCGTCGAATTACTCGCATACGCAGACGATATTGACATAATTGACAAAACGCAGAGTGATGTCACTGGTACGTTCGTGAGTATTGAGACGGAGGTGACAAAGATGGGTTTAGCGGTCAATGAGGGCAAGACGAAGTATGTATATGCTGCTAACAAGAAAGGACACTCAACGCCGACGTCTCAGACAGAATGTCACAGTAGACAGACGTCGCTTTGTAGTAGTGAAGGTCTTTGGCTACCTGAATCCGCTATAAATTCAGACAACGTCACCAGCGCTGAGATCAAACGAAGAATTACTTTTATCAATCGCTTTTTCGCCTGTATAAGGCCTTAACTATGCCAGTCGTGCTCTATGGCGCAGGGGCATGGACTGTGTAAAAAGGGGACGTGGTTGCTCTTAGCTGTTTCGAGAGCAAAGTTTTTCGGGTAATTTTCGGTCTCGTCTGCATAGACGGTGAGTGAAGGATGAGATATAACGACGAATTGTACGGGCTGTACAGCGACATCGACTTAGCCAGAAGAGTGAAGTGAGGTGGCTGGGCCATGTAGAGGGGATGAAGACCAATGCTCCGACCCGGAAAATCTTGCACACCGGCGGAACGGGGTAGTAGAGGTAGACCACGACTCAGATGGCGTACGCAAGTGGGGGGTGACCTTAACCAACTTGGCGTGCGAAGCTGGAGGCAGCTGACTAAAGACCGAGCTGGCTGGAGATGCTTGTTGATTGAGGCCCAGGTCCATCCCGGACTGTAGCTTCACCTTAAGTAAGTGAATACTGGGGATGTATTGTTTACGGTAGCCTTGCGGTACAGGCTTTTATTTTGCAGTGGAAAGTATGATGGTTACCAGTTGTTTGTAGCTTTTTACTAGTGGTTGAATCCACCTTACATATACATAGCACCTTTGAGATCCTTCGTAAGACTGCCCTTCAGTTGCGATACGTATGTCTTGTTTTTTTTTTTATTTTTTAAGGGAATTCGCTCTTGGACCTGCAGATTAATTCAACATTGAGTTCGTATATTGAACTGAAGGTCCGATCCTGTTTTGTCAAGAGGCTCTTGCCATTTTGTATGTTTGGTAGTGTGGGCAGCATTTACTCATTTTGTGAAATTTGTGTGTCTTTGCCAGGAGACCATTAGATTGCGTTTGATTGTCTAGGAGCTTTTCCAGGGTGCACCACTTGTAGGTGATTTATCCTCCATACCAATGTCGACATAAGTACAACTAACTTAGTGGCAAGTTTAATGGCGGAATAAACTCCAAAATCTTCAGTCTGTCTTTATCTCTGTACAACAAAAACATAAATATCTTCCTGCATCACAGTGAATAGTCATAACTACTGCTATTGTTTCCACACAGCTGTTTCCACTTTTCCTTGCACAAAAAACATCCTCCACTGAGTATCGTTAACTTTCACAATTACTTCCGTCATATTTAAATAAATGCAAAATGCTAATATCACAACAATACAAGCTCCTGGCAAAACAAACAAAATGCATTCGAGTGCACCGTGCTGAGTGCATCTTTGCCTATTCACCCGTTCGTGTCGTCAACTCTATCGGAAGTTATCTCGTTTAAGGATACGCTTTGCGCTATAATTTCTCTTATTTTAATTTTTTTTATTGTTTCGTTCTTTTTTCTTATGCATATACCTTCGTGCAGAATCTTCTTTTATTGAAATAATTTTACCCAAGGATTTCATTATTGCATTCGTTGTAAATTCTGTCTCTGGTGTGCAGCGGTAAAGGAAGGCAAACTGGTCTGCTGTGGCAGTCATCTCGTGTTCCAAGCAAACAAACGGATTATCCTTCAAATTCATAAGTTTCCGGTTTTCATCCTTCTTGTATGGTATCTCAGATAGTAAGGACTCACGATGGCTTATCTTGAGTATATTTATGTTTTTTTTTTTTTTTTTTGTTACAAACTTCAAGTCAAAGGATATTTCTTTGTTGAGTACGTTGATAGGAGAAAGGAATACGGAATATTAAAAATAATCATAACTGAGATAGAGAAAGTTGTACAGATAGACAGAAGGACCGAGGGAAGTTTTGAAGAATCTTTTTGAGGTCGAACGAGTTTTCAATTAGATTTTGTGAAAAGATTTTATTCGCCAGGATTTCTTTTGAGGAAATCGGAACACAGGACATGGGGCTTAAGTTAGTATTAAGGAATTTCCTTCGATAAATATGAAGCAAAATGTTTAGAATGAACTCTTTTTTTATTTGAGAAGTTTTCCAATTGTCGATTTATCGTTCAAGCACCGTCTTCAATGTTGTTTAGACAAATTTTTCAGGATTATGACCTTGTTATTAGCAGTATAATTGTTCTCATAGGCAGCAGTACACATTTAGAATCCTAGTATAGTATAGTATGACCTTGCTATTATAATAGAAGCAGTGAAGGCCTCAAAAAGCACCCTTAGGTGGTATGTTTCAATTGAAAACATTTTTTGACAACGTTATACATACATACAAAATTCCACGTCTTTCAACAACTATGTACACAGACGGGGTAGTAGGATCTTTGACAAATCACAACCAGCGGCAACACTAGAGAATTATCTGCTGATTTTCAATTATGTCGCCGTAAAGATTTCTAGTCATCTCTTCGAAGCTGTGGCAAAAAAGGTAGGATTTTGAAGAAACTCTTGAAGCTGAATTTTAGCATATCTGCTCAACTCTTGTACAACGTTGGTCGTTGACCAAACCTCTATAACGACTTTAACACTGATTTTGCTATTCTATTCCCAATCCGAGAGGACTGGGAGTCAAACAATGTCGTCAAAGACCACGCAATCGCGGTTTACACTGACGGCTCAAAATGGAAACACTAACAGGAGCCGAATTCTACTCGGAAACCCTACAAAACCAGGAATCCAGAAGCATGTAGAATCTTCTAAGCCGAGATCGTGGCAACAGAAAAAGCTGCAGGCTACATAAGAGATTGTCACCTTTTCTCATCGGAGTTTACCATCTTCGTTGTCAGTCAAGCAAGATTTGGGTCGGCTATGATTATTACCGAAGCGGACACAACTGTAACACCGCCGATGGGGAGATTGCATGGGATGATGGACAACATAACAGAGAAAGAAGCTGGAGTATAACGCTAATATCTGGTCTGGTGTACCCAAAACCATCTTGCACATTCTGAATAGAATCCGAAATCGCGCGTTGAAACTTATTGGTGACAGGAACATTGCAAAGTCAATAGTCCTGTCTCTCTCTGTTGTATCGTTTTTTCCATAAATAGTGCTCTAGCGAAATAGCCAGTTGCATTCCGCCCCTTCAATTCTACACCCGCAATTCGCGTCACGCTTCGAATGCTCATCAGTTTACCTTTAAGCCTTATTTCGGGCGTACAGTCAAATATGGAGATTATTTCATAAGCCGTACATCGCGTATCTGGAACAATCTGCATAGCTCTGTGTTTCCCCGTCACTACAACCCGCATCGCTGCACTTGAGCACTTGGTCGAGTCGACGTCAAACTGAGTTAAATGAAAATTTGGTTTGGAAAGGTTGCTTGCCAGAGTTTGGCGCGCAGCTTTTCAATTTATGTTCAATGGTTTATGTATACAGTTCTGGAGTTGCGTTGCGAGCGATTATGACTGCGAGGTTTGGTTGATTTGACTATGATGGTGCGGCACAACAGAGTGAACAGAAATGGTTTTTAATTGAGCATTTTTGATTCGCAACTCTAGTAGGATATTGTTAACACATGTGTAAAAATAAATTTTGCATTAAAAAATCAGACGGATTTCGTTAGGAGAACACTTGTGTATAATCGTCACTGATAGCAGAGATAAGAAATTTACAGTTAACGGAGCTACTCAGATTCATAAGGAGCACTAACTGGATCACAAAACAGCCAACAAAATGATAAGTTCTTAGGTTATCCCAGAAACCATATTGCTATTCCCACAACAGAAAAATGGTACTCACAATGGACCTTCAAGTCTCTGAGTGAACGTGATGAGGCCTATCAATCGTAGAGTGTGTAACCTAATCTAACCTGATCATGAAAACCGAAAGGACATTCTTCAGGAAGCTTCATAATGTGAAATCTATTATCCTTGAGAAAGGATTGTGCAAAAAAATTTCATACTGATGCTAAAAGTTCAATCTGACAACTAAATGTTACTACCAGTGGCAATGCCACCAAAATAATGGGACAACTCTCTGCTAGACACTTAAGTTTTTATCCTTTCCCATCTGATCTAAGACGATGTCAAGCTGTTTTGAAATGCTGAGTCAGTTCGTAGTTTTTGAAACAAATTTTGCTTTCGAACTAACTTCAGTCTTCCGCTCGACTTATACACTAAAGAATTGGTAACAAAAAGCGCCCTACGACTTCAAGCAAAAAAAAAAAAAACATGGCGCGACTTCTCGACTTCGCTACTTCTCGCAACCATTCATGTTGTGCATGTTGTATTGTTCGCACGAATGGAAGGTACCTAAAATGTATTGCCGACTCCGAACGGCGAATTCAGAAGCTCTTTCATGACAGATTATAATCCCACGTGAGGTGGTGCCATGAACAATTTTCGGTGGACCCCTATGAAGTCCCCTATAAACCCCTATAGAAGTCCTAAAGCAAAAGACACACTTGGACTTCTGGAGGCTTGCCGATGAGCGATGGAGCACACTTCCGTCATGCCGCATATCAGGAAAGATGTGGCCAAAACTCAGTAAAAGAAAAACCAGGGGAATACTTACGCTGAACAGGTCGCATTTAGCTTAAGTGAACATCATCCTTAAAGGCCACAACCTATTGGCGGCTCATATAGGGAGAATGCGACTAAGAACGACTGACCTCTGCAGAGGGCGTGGCGATATAGACGCGGAGGAAGACACGACGCACCCTTTCTGCGACTGCCCAAGCCTCAGCAGAACCAGAAAGAAGACCTAGGCACTTACTTCTTGAAGTGACCCAGGCCAACTCTCAACCATGCCCCTGAGGAGCATCCTAAAATTAATACTGAATTCGAGTGTCTTGGGGCGGCTAATAACGATCAATAAATATTCTATTCTCTCCCAACAGGTATATAAATGTAGGTCCCACAACGGAGAACACAATGGGTCCTTGAAGATCCGAGTGAGTGGGCGCATAACGTCAAGCCGCCACCCCTTTAACCAAACATAACCTAACTTCAGTCTGCTCTATACGTCTGATTCCTGCTTGGTTGTTTATTAAGGTTTTTGTTACCCGACTGAGATGGCAGGCTTTATGTAAGTCATTTGAAAATATACTTGTTCCCCAGTACCATATGTTATGAATCCAACCGTTATTAAGTCTCCTAAGCTTGTTCTGTGTTGTCCGATAGTCTTCTACAGCTTCGATACCTTTCCTACACTCTCTTCTACATCGCCTGTCGCAGGCTAATTTTCTCCTGAAAAATTGAAAATTTCCAACACACTTACCGTCTTTCCAATATCGCCCATTAAATTCAAGCAGACCATTCAAGTCGGCTATGCCCACTACCCTTCACTCCATGACCTTTGATTTATGTGGTAAACAAACTGCTGACTGAGAATACTTCCGCATGATTAATTACGCACGATACATCCTTTTTGGTTTCATTGTTTCAAACTACTGTACATTTACATTGCATAAGCTCGGTTAAAAAAAAGAAAAAAAGTTTAACAACCCATCTCCCTTCAACAGAATTCTCACACGCCAGCAAAAAAGGACTAAAATCGCCTGATTCAGTCGTTTGTCCAGGAAAATTTATAGCCTGACACTATTTTAAAATTTATATACCCTAACTGAAAAGAATCATAATAGCATTTACGTTTTTTTCTTGCCACCACCCCACTACTGCGCCGTGTATCCTTGTTAAGGACGCTTCAAACTCGACAAAGTAACTCATGCACAGTGCAGAACAAAACAAGACTTCTCCTGAACATTAATCGATGATGTTCTGAGAACACAATGTACATACTTCAAACGTTATTTATACCTCATTAAACGCAGGAGCACAATACCCAATACAAAAGACCACGTCCTTGAGGACTATGTGCAGGACGATGGCACTCGAAAAATGATAAAACTTCACGTAGACATTGTATCTTGAAATCATGTGATGTTGTCTAAATAAATTAAAAAAATAAAAAAAAAACGGAAAACGAAAAACAGGAAAGAAAAAAATAATAGGAGCATGGAGAAATGAAAATAGGAAAAGGAGAGTCCTCCCACAACGTGATGAAGTGCTAGGGCTGCGGACGTGTATTTTGTATTCCTTTGTGTATACAGATACTCGTACTCTTGTGTGCTTAACTATGATCACGTCCTGGGTCCTTATTTATGTTGATTTGTTTTTCTCCTTTTTTGTTGTTGTTTTGTTTCCATTTTCCTGGTTTTTAGCGTGAAATATTTAATTTATCACTTCATACTCGTATCTTGTGCCCTTTGGTAAGTGGTAGTTGGTAGTACATTTCAGGACAAGATAAATGAGAATGAGGAGGATCACTTCAAAGTTTAAAAAAAAAAAAAAAAACAATTTGTTTTGTATTTTGCACCAAAGACATGGTATTAAGGTGAAACGAGTTGGAATCTTCATTGAGAGGTTTAAAGGGTATCGCTTGTTGATAAGTGAAGGCCAGTAAGATTTTATAAACACAACTAACTGATGATGATTTTGTTTTTTCCATTGACAATCATTTAGTCCTTATTTAGACTTTACTTACAGGATATGCTTAGTATGTTGTGCGGATTCCATTGCTTCAGGGTCACTCAAGCTGTCTCTTGACAAGGAACAGAATAATGAGTAATCAACCCGACTAGAGTGGTGGTGTTTTCACCTAGCAAACTGCACCTATGGATGCAAGGTGGACGGTTAAATTAGTCTCCTACAAACTCCTTACGGCCTGCTTGGCTAAGGCCTGCCATACCTGGGGTGATCCATCTCTTTGTTATCCTATTTGTAGGATCAAAAATCTTCTAAGCAATCAGAAGAAGAAACAAACAAAAAGAGACGAAGAATCATGAACTAAAATAGGGTCTTTGGGTAGTGCCTTCTTAAACAAAAATGTCAACGACTGGCAAACATGCAAGATCATGACAAGATCAGGTGAAAACCGATAGAATAAGCGAATGAGTCGAGTTAAAAGGAAGAGAGGGCCTCTATATACTGATAAAGATGCGTGCTTCACCAATTCTTTTACCCTAACGAATACCGATAATAAGGGTGGCCCTTTCAGATCGAGCACAAACAAGGCGTCGGAAGACATAGCAATCCCCTAGCCATGTTGACAAAAATAGCAAAGACAATTGGACCGCAAATGCGATCATACAAAAGAGAAGTAGAAGGGCACCATCTACCAACAATGATGCCAGGAGTGAATTCGCCTTTTAAAGACGTATGTAGATCCCAAGAGGATTGGTAGATCAATAAGGAGAAATGGAACCGTGTCTTCACCGATCACCCTTGTTACCTGATGTTACTCAGCACTGAAAGATTTTTTGCAGGCAACTCCGACTTCGGTGGCTAGCCACCATACCCAACCTAACAGACTTAATCAAGCTAGGAATGGATTACCTCGACATCTATGCTTGCAGTGAAACCTTTGAAAAGATGTGGGGACACAGCCGTAGTGCGTCGAATTCTCACCTACGGGTCGCTAGTATGGTAGCCCGCGCTAGGTAAGGGCAACAACCTTACAAATCTCGAACGGCTCCAAAGAACAGCGAGTATAGGCACCACGGGAGCATTGATGCCGGCCACAATGGATGCCCTTGCTGTACTCCGGTATCTATCGACTTACACATAAAAACACCGTACAATGCAGCGCAGACTCAAAGAATCTGGGTGCTGGATTGCACGACCCTACAGCCAAAGCAACATCCTGGACTCGCTACCAGGTGGATTCACTACAACCAAACGGCATGGTCATGTTTCCAACCGACTACATCACATTCAAAAGTAAAAAAAAAAACTGGCGCGACAGCTCGGGATGACCCAAGGCCTAGCTTCTCGGAACCATTCATGTTGAGCGTGTTGTATTGTTTGCACGAATGGAAGGAACCTTCAATTTATTGCCGACTCCGAACGGCGAATTGAGAAGCTTTTTCATGAAAGATTATACTCTTGGAGGCTTGTCATTTCCCGATGAGAGGTGGTGCCGTGAAAAATGTTCGCTGGACATGGCTGGGGCTTGAATCCCCTTCCACGTGGGATTTTCCAGAGCACAGTGAAAGAAGAAAGAAGGAGTAAAATGGTGTAGGGGCCTTAGGGGCCACACGCGCCTTATCAAGGAAGATATGTTCGACCTACGATAAGATTAGAACACAAGATCTCCTAAGCAGGACCCGCCAATTGGAGACCACCAAAACCAAACCAGGTATTCCCCACAACCCCCACTGCTGTAGCAGCGGAAATGGAAATGAGAAGGGACCTCTCTCCCATTTGCTCTGGAAACGTCCGGCACTTGCAAGAGCCAGACTCCGTGGACTAAACCAACCATTCTTCGACCGTCTCAGTGACATCTCAGGTATCTAGGCACTTCCGGCTGTCTCACTCATTTTCAACAACACACATCATCAACCAGGTCATACGAGCCATGGTTACATAAAGACACATCCTAGTGCTAATTGGGTTCGGTTGAACCGGTACCTCTATCTGCCTGCCTACCTCGACAATTAGAGAGGTTAATTATTGAACAAGAGTGATGCTAGGGTTCTAAGAGAAGGTTTAATGGTGTGGGATATTCTTTAATTCAATTCTTCCGAAGTCCAAGAGATCCTTACTGTACATTGTCCCCTAAACTGTCACTTCAACAACTTGAAAACAAGTCCTTGGAATATTTACAAAGCTAAAATCACAAAATGATTCAACCCTACGAGAATTTTTGTCTCAAAGAAATAATCTTTTAGGTGGCATTTCTTGTTTACCTACAGAGTCTAACCCTGGTATTACTTACTTAGGGTCTTGTTGAGAAGATAGGAATTCAGAAGCTGGTACAAACAAAAATAAAGATTTTGAAGAACCGAAGCCACTTTCGGTTGGTAACTTTTACAAAAGCTGTGGGGAGAAGGATTGTTTATGAGCCCAAAAGACCCAACAATAAGTCTATAAAGCCGATGACGCACACCACAGGGCACCCCTGAACCACTCTTCCTGCCAAGGATTTGGAAGGAAGAAACGTTGGTGGATTTACAAATTCAGGCTTTTTCACTTCAGGAGTTGTTTAGCAATGCTCCAGGATCGACTTGAGGAGGTACAAGGAAAATGGACTTCATCATCATCTTCCAATGGCCCGCTTATCCACTATGAGGGTCGCGGGTTTAGGGAGCTTAAGTGGACTCTCCACATTTGCCGATCTTCCGCCATCGACTCTAACTCATCAGGGGCAATTCCCATACGGGTAGAGGTGAGATTTCGGACTTGGTCCAGCCATCTCAACCTAGGCCTGCCCAGGGGACGCGTACCCGATGGCACGAATTCCATGGCACGTCTTGGAAACCGAGTTGGGGACATGCGTTTGACGTGCCCAAACCATCGAAGTATTGACCTCTCCGTCCGAAGAAGTAGCTGCTCGACATTGAGTGCCTCGCGTACTCTGGTGTTCCTAACCCGATCTCGTCGAGTCACCCCAGCAATACAACGAAGAAATCTCATTTCGGCAGCTTGTATCCGCGATCTTATTCTTTCGGTCATTACCCAAACCTCATGACCATAGGTGAGGGTCGGAACAAACACTGAATTAAAGACCGACAACTTAGCTTCGATGCCAAGTTCGGCCCTCCTGATAACAGATTGACCAAGCTGTCTCAAAATTGCTCCAGCCTGACCAATCCTACAGGATAACTCAGTATTGCTCCTACCATCACTCGTGAATAGGACCCCGAGATACTTAAACTTCTCCACCTGTTTCAATGGGACTCCACTAACATGCAGAGTGCATTGAACAGGTGTTCTGGAAATTACCATTAAGTCTGATTTGTCCACGTTTGCCTTCATCCCAGTTTCAACACAGACGGCGACGAACCTGTCTAGTGCGCGCTGAAGTTCGGTCTGGGTGGACGTAAGGATGACCAAGTCATCAGCAAAAAGCAGATGACTTATCCTTAAGTCTCCCAATTCGAAACGTTCCTCACCAAGGCTGCGCTGTAACATCCAATCCATATACACTATGAAAAGGAGAGGTGACAGAACGCACCCCTGGCGAAGTCCAACGCCCACAGTGAAAGGTGTCGACTTAACGCCGTTCACCCGAACACAGCTCTTACAGTTAGTGTACAGAGATTGAATGGCCCTCAGAAGAGAACCGTCAATCCCGTACTCCTGCAATACACTCCAGAGTTTACCTCGAGGGACCCGATCATATGCTTTCTCCAAATCCACAAAACAACTGTAGATAGGTTTGGCATACTCCCAGACCTTCTCAAGTACCATTCTGAGAGTGAACAGCTGGTCGGTTGTGCTTCTACCTGGACGAAAGCCGCACTGCTCATCGCCCAACCGGGACTCGACCACAGCTCTGGAACGCGTTTCCAACACCTTTGCAAATACTTTTCCGGGGAGACTTAAAAGAGATATACCCCTATAATTGGAGCAATCCCTCTTATCCCCTTTTTTAAAAAGAGGAACAATCACCCCAGTTTGCCAATCACTAGGTGTTTCACCGCATTCCCAGGCCACTTTAATGACACGAGAGAGCCATTCCACTCCCTCTTTACCCAAAGCCTTGAGCATTTCTGGCCGGATTTCATCCACACCAGCAGATTTGCCGACTTTTAGCGTTTTAATCGCCAAAGTCACCTCCTCTACGGTGGGACTATTCTCCGCCCTACTCAAAACCATGGGTCTGCCATTCTCAGTGCCCTGTTCGGGATTGAGCAACTCCGAAAAGTGCTCGCTCCATCTGCGCAAGATGTCCTTGTCATCGGAAAGAAGTACACCATCTTTGGATTTGACTCCTTCGATGATATTAAACTTCCTTCCTCTGAGACGGCGGATGGTCTGCCAGAACACCTTATTTGCAGATCTGTGATCACAGTCCAATTTCTCACCGAACTCCTTCCAAGACTGCTCCTTAGCTGCTTTAACAGCCAGCTTGCAAGTTCTTCGCGCCTCCATGTACCGGTTCCGAGAAGCTGAATCCCCCAAGTGTATCCACACCTTGAAGGCTTCCTTCTTCTCTCTGATGGCTTCTTGAACTCCGGGTGTTTTAAACCACGCAGTTCTTTTCTCACCACCAGCCGCCACACCGAGCCGCTTCACTCCGCAAACACCTCCTGCAGAGGCAATGACTGCTGTTGAAAACAACCGCCATTCTTCCTCTACATTTGTCGGAACAGTTGGAATTTGTTCAAACCTTTCGGATACCTGTCGTGCAAACTCCTCCCGTATCTCATCGTTCTGTAAACTCTCCCACCGTATGCGTGTCACCAGCCTTGGTTTACGCTTTGGTAGGACAGGTACTTTATCGTTGAGATACAATTTGCACAACACGAGGTGATGATCAGTTGACAGTTCAGCCCCTCTCACAACACGAACGTCACAAACCATCCTTTTAACACACGATGGTACCACAAAGAAGTCTACCAGCGATTTCTGCTGAAGACTCTGACGGTACCATGTGTATTTATGGATGTTTTTGTGCGGAAAGAAGGTGTTCATAATGGACATGCCATTTGCACAGCAAAAGTCCAACAACTTCTCTCCGTTCGCATTCTGATCCGGGTCACCGTTCCCCCCAATCACACTTCCCCATGTCATTACGTCCACACCCACGTGAGTCGGAAAATGGACTTATTGACTTTAATAGATCAACTTTTATGGTGGAAGATCTCTATGACCTCCTTTATCAAGCTTATGTAGCCTATCTAGCGTATATTAACACGATAAGATATAAAAATGATTTTCTTACCCCATCAGGAATACTGTAGAAGTCCTTCAGTGAAATACAATGTCCCTTGACGTATCCCTGACGCAATGACGTAAGCCCACAACGGTTACAAGATTGATCCCACAGCTCACAAAATATTCGTAAAGACTTTTCCCATAAGTACATTACCATCTATATATATCCACTTCAAAGAACATCTCTCATCCCCTTCTGCTGAAAAATGGTTTAACGATGAACCCCTTCCTCTCCTCGTCTACTGTCAACCTTCGAATCAATAAGGTAAAATCAATATCGCCAAACTTCGAAACAGGAGGTCGCGATATAAACAGAACGGAGAGCAGCAGAAACAAAGGCATAGTTAAGCGAAAAGAACAAACATAAAACCAACAACAGGGAGCATCAGTTCTGTAAGAGTCGTTCCCGTACACATTTTAAGGAGACACCTCTTGCTTCAACTCACTTGAATGCCTGACAGGTTGCCTGTGTCTTATGATGAACGAGAGGAGGAAGGTGTCACTTCAACTAAAACTTTCTGATTCACTAGAAAGAGAGAGCAAGAGTAACGGGAAGGAAGGAGAAAGCCGCCCATGCCACCGCGTGACGCAGCTAAGAAAGCCTCTTAGCGAAAAGCCTATTAAACTTTCATACACTTGTATCGGAGAAAGGATAATGGGATAGCGTCTTGTATTCGCAATCAGCCATCAGAAAGTATGTTTCAGTGTTTCGTCTAAGAAAGTGCCTTTTTTTTTCATCTCGTCCTCGGTGACAAGAGTGACATTGGGAACGGGAGGGAGTAGGAACTTTCGACAAGGACAGAGGTGCACCAACCGACAGACAGGTTTATGGCGATACCGTGGAGGTCTGCAAATTTTCAATTGTAAATAGGATTGTGCAGGTATTTACTCAATTTGTAGAGAAGTGTGTCCTGTATTTGACGTAGAGAAGATGCCAAGCAGGTGGTCGGGTGGCTTTGTGTTGCGCTAATTCGATTGTAATAAGGTTGATTGCTCTTGGGAACAATTTTGACAGCGAAGCACTCAGGAGATTGGTATTAGAAAGCTGGTGGAAGTCATTACCCGTTCCAGTTGAGAAGGATATAAATATTATTCCTTTTGCCGAGGACCCTAGTTGATGTTAATTCTAAAGATATAAATATTTTTAGGAGAGTATTTGATTAGGACACACTGCGGCGACTAAGCTGAATGATTTGTCGTAATCGTTGTACAACGACGAGGTATATTTCAAGGACAAGGGCTTGTAAATCGATTTTTTGTTGGCATTAGCGTGGGTTTCAATGATGTGGATAAAGATGACGATGGGGATGGGGATACGAATGAAGATGAGGACGAGAATGAATATTAGGATGAGGATGGGATGGGGATAATGATGAACGTGCAGATAAAAATGAGGATGACGATGACGGTAAGGATGCGGTTATACCATTAACAAATCACCAATATTTATCTCAGACAACAATCGCGCAGTTATCAGGGTAACAAATGGCATCACAGCCTATGCAATAAAGATCGACTAGTACTCAAGGCTGATATCTAATTCAAGGCCGTCGTTAAATCTCTTCCTCCATTCACCGTCTGTACAGGCAGAACCGAAAATCATCCGAAGAATTTTTTTCTCAAAATAGCAAACTCTTCTTCTTTTGACAGAGTCCATGCCTCTGTACCTTAGAGCAGGACTGGGACGGTTAAGGTCTTATACAGGGTCACTTTAGTCGTTCAAGAAAGGATCAAACAAAAAGCGATTGATAAGAGTTATTCTTCGTTTAATCTCAGCGCCAATGTCGTTGTCTGAATTTATAGCGCAGCCTAGGTAGACAATGTCCTTCACTACCTCAAAGTTATAGCTGTCTATAGTGGCGTTCTGTCCGAGACGTCGATGTTGGGTGTCCTTTCTTGTTGATAGCATATACTTACTTCGCCTTGCCCTCATTGACGGCTAAACCCATCTTTGCCGCCTCCGTTTGAATACTCACGAACGCTGCGTCCCTCCGATTATGTCAATACCGTCGGCGTATGCGAGTAAATGACCGGACTTTTGAAAGATTATGCCTCTTATGTTGGCGCGTGAGTTTTGCACAACTCTTTTAAGAACGATGTTGAGGAAGGCTCATGGCAGCGCGTTGCCTTCTCCATATCCTTTCTTGAAATCAAAGGTCTCAGTGAGGTCTTAACTGACCTTGATGGAGCAGCGTGCATTCTCCATCCTCATCCTGCACAAATTGACGAGTTTGGCAGGGATGCCAAAACTAGACATTGTTCTGTGTACCTCGTCTCTATAGATGCTATCATATGCGGCCTTAGAATCGATGAAGAGGTGGTGGGTATCGATTTGAAGTTCCTGGGATTTCTCCAAGATCTGCCGCTGTGTGAATACTTATTTGGTTGGTGTTGGATTTTCCTGGCCTAAAGCTACACTTATAAGGACCGATCAGGTTGTTGATGAAAGTTTTCAGGCGTTCACACAACACGGCAGATAAGATCTTGTAGGCGATGTTAAGAAGACTGATGCCTCTGTCGTTGGCGCAGTTGAGAGGATCTCCTTTCTTGAGGATCGGGCAACAGTGCTGAGGTTCCATTCATCGGGCATACTTTCCTCTGACCATATTTTACATATGAGTTGGTGCATGCTCCCTACCAAGTTATAGCCTGCTGCTTTGAACAGCTCGGTAGCTAGGCCGCCAGCTCCAGCAGCTTTGTTCGACTTAAGCTTAGATATGGCCATCTTCACCTCGTCCAAGTCGGGTAGACGGAATTGTTGGTCTTCGTCGTCCAGGTTGAATGGTTCATTCTGCCTGACACCGGAATTTGATTCGTGTCGTCGTCGTTAAACAGTCTGCAGAAGTAGTTCTTCCATATTCCCAGCATCGACTGCGGTTCTACTATGATGTTTTCTTGTTCATCCTTGCAGGCCTCGGTTCGGGCTCTGTAGCCTTCACACGTTCTTTTTACCCTTTGATAAAACTTCCGAACCTCATTCCTGCGGTAGCATCTCTCTATTTCCTCGATCGCGCGCTTCTCATGCTCCTTCTTCTTCCTCCTGACAAGCCGGTGCAACTCAGCACGTCAGAGGAGGCATCTCTAATGGCTTTTTGACAATGTTGCCACTGGCCTTCAATACTTGTTGGCGGCGGAAAAGGACCTCTTGAGATATTGAGATAGACTCGATCGGAAAAAGATCTGGTGATCTCTTGTGATTGCAGCCGTCCGACACTGAACTTTCTCACAGTATTTCCTTGTCTTGGCATTGGTCGAGATACCTGTAGCCGTACCTTGATTACAACAAGGCAGTGGGCCGAGTCAATGTTGACCTTGCTTCGATCGCAATGGTCAATCTGGTTGACGATTGATTGATCAGGAGATCTCCATGTTCTTTTGTGAATATCGAGACGCGGGAATCGCGTACTTGTTACGACAACATGAAAAGACTTTACTTTTACTTTAAATTTAATTTGTGCACGCCTAATGGGACATGATTGAATTGCAAGTTCTTGTCTCTAAGCAGTCGAGCGGTATAATAGCAGAGTGTAGTCCCCGTTTCATAACAGATAGCGTATTTCATCGTACAAACTTTAAAACCACATCCTTTCAGTAGTTTGGAGTTTACCCTTCCAAAAAATCCCCACAAATCCACCCGAACTGATTCTCTCGGTTAATGATACAAACCACACCGGGGAGTACATTAATTACAACGTTCCTCGTCCCATGACCTTTGCATCCTGCAGTTCGACACATGCACCCAAGAACAAGTTTCCTGAAAGCATTTCTGATTTATGATTTATTTCGTGCAGACAAGAAAGTCCACACCACCACATCCGCAAGCCCGCTGGGTTGATTATGAACTCCTTAATGAAAGACGTCTCTCCCATCGGCTGCACTTTGATATACCCACCCACCGGGGGCTGTGTGGTTAAAAAAATTACTTCCAGTTAAAAAGTTATCCTTGAGGCGAAGGAAAGGAAGAAAAACAACAGTTAATAATTCAAGACACACCGCCAAAGCAAGCTTGCCTCCTCCACCCCTTGTGTGTGAAGGTATCGCGAAAATCAAACTTCATCCACTTATGTTGCAAGAAAAAAACCCACCCTATCCATACCCTGAGGCAGGAGAAGGATTTTTGAATTTCTTCAAATTATCCTTTCAAGTAAATGAAGAATCAAGGTTGTGCTGATGTTGCCGTCTTCGAGCCATAATGCTGATGATGGCAAAAACCGTAACCGTAACGTAACCGAAACTTCAACCGACAATTCCTTCGCTGTGTATCCACCTTAACCGCCCCGTCCTCCCACTAAGCGTACCCATTTGTCTTATTATTTTTATCGTCGGCTGGAGAAGGATAATACGCCGCGGTTTCCGCATTGATGACTGCCAGTGGAGCTTTATTTTTAAAGAGATAAATAACTCGTATTCGCAAGCTCGCACCCAGTTCGACGCAAACAATCGATGAGAAGTCCCGCAAAAAAAAAAGGAAGAATCAACGATTTTGTTTATATAAAATTTATACTTCGATAAGCCAATACGAAAATGGCGCACGAAAAAAGGATAACAAGAGCAAATTTACTCGCTCGTGAATTTTTCAACAGGAGAGGCTCAATGTCGTTTCCGCTGCGGTGAAGGAGGCGGCGAGAGTGTGCCTGTAACGCGCATATGGCAGACGGAGTGTAATCCGACCACAGCCGGAGTGATATGATCACGGTAATGGCAGGAAAATCGAATTAAATTGCAATTCATCTTGTTGCCGCCGTCGCGCCCGGGGGCCACGGGTGTGGTGATTATTTGCAATCAGAAATCGTTATCCGTTTTAAAAGTTAGGATTGAGGCTGACTTTCACTTTTTTTTTCTCGTTACAACCGACAGCAAATCGGTTTAACAATTGATTGGAGAATTTATTTTGTTGCTTCAGGAATCCAATTGAAATAGGCACGAGCATTTGATTATCCTTTTTGCTTCGCTTCAATTGATGGTCTTTTTGTTCGGTCTGTGTGTGTGAGTGGTGGGGACGAGGATACACAGGGATCGATGGGAAAATTAGGTTTTGTATTACATTGTAACTCAAATAAATTCATTAGCCATACGGGAATAAATGCTATTTGAGCTAAATGGTTGTAGGGTTCGTTGTACTCATTGGAACAGCGGAAATTTCGGAATACTCGTATTTAGAAGAAAGTTTGGGCGACAATATCGATCTCCGAGTTTAGAAACGGTGCCTGAACTCATTCATTTTACTCCTAAGGCTTTGTGCATTTATGTAGATTTTTGAACAGTATGCGTCAACAACGTAAATTGGTAAACAGAGCATTTTTTGTTCCGTTGTAACATTCGGGATTCAGAAAGTTACAGCATCTATGTGGGTTGGAGAACGCATCCCTCATTGCCACCAACTTACCAAATAACACGACATGATGATCCAAGAAGAAAGACAAGAAAAGAAGACGAGAGAAGAAGACGAGTTGAAGACAAGACACGGACGACAAAGACGAAACAGAAGAAGACAGAAGGCGCGAAGTCGATTTTTACTTCCACAACTCATAATTAAAATTATCATAACATTTTCGTTACATTTAAATAAATAAAAGAATTATAATTAACAAAGTGCGTGGAGTTCTAATTCCTCCTCTGATACAGGATTTGTACATCTATGGCAACCCTCCATTGCAAGGCATCGATGTGCTTTTTCGCCGAGTGCAACGCACCTTTAAGGGTAACCGCGGCAGATGATTCGGCTTCCATTTTCCCTAAGTACTTAGAACCACCCCATCCGCGGTATCGACGTGCTCCTACATCTGCTTCCCTTGGATATTTTTGGCAAGCAATCAGCTGCTAGCGCAGGTCTCAGATTGGCGGCCTTCTCTCAATGGACAAACAACCATATTGGCCACTCCTCGATCTTGGATCCCTTAACATTCATCTCGGAAAACACCGACTACACACCGCCTAAGTTGAACTTCAATCCGAACTTCCGGATATCAATCCCCTCCAGAGTGGAGTGGGAGAATGATGACGCCAGAGAAGTGCGCCCCGTTCATTCCTATACCGACCGACTCGGTTCTAAAACCGAGAACAGAGTGGGAGGTGGTGTGAACATCTCCTTCCGTTTCCTCGACTATTGTAGCGTTTTTCAGGCGGAAATTATGGCGATCAACGAAGACTTATCCTGGCTTAGGCATTATGTGGTATCCTGCAAAGACATCACAATTTTTACCAATAGCTAGGCTGCGATTAAATCCTTGGAATCGGTAACATGTACATCAAACTGCAGACTGCCACTCATCTCTCATGGAGATGTCAAAACATTTTGACATTCACCTATGCTAGGTACCCCTTCATGGGAACATTCCAGGGAATTGTAAGCCCGATAAACTCGCCAAACGTAGTACTAATCTAGAGATCCTACCAGAACGGAGGAATCTGGATATTCCACTCCCTACATGTAAATTACTCTTAGAGTACGACGCGATGAAAAAGACAAACCAAAGATATAGGAACGGTACCACATGCCTCCGCACTTGTCCTGCCCTATCTTTGGAATGGTGCTCTGTCCAGGACTCTATCTAGGACTTCGACAATTTGGTCGAATTATCGCATTCTGATGTCAAAAGTAACCTCAGCTTTATTAAGAACTCCAAATGGCTTTATTAGTTAGGGTACACATCCCAGTGCCATGACAACTTACGTTGGTCTGCTCTACAATCAGGTCAGTAGAGACCCATTGCGATGTCTATTTTGGTAAGAGGGGGGGGGGAAGGTACCATTTGCTCGTGGAGCAATATCCAAAGCGTTTCCCTAAGTTTCATTAAGGCTTCACACCATCTTGAAGCCTTAATGAAACTTCAGATGCTCCTGTTAGGTACGTTATTTAGTTCTTCAGTATCCTACAAAAAGTGCCTTCCAAAGGATTTATGTCTTAGGTGGCAAAGTCCTGGGCAATGGCAGAGGAAGAGGGTTGTGTCCTCATTAATTTCCTCGTTTGCCCAGCCCCTGCAGAGGTCGTTCTCACTTTGCCTTACTTTTCATGTGGTAGCGCAGAGAATTATGACCAAAGAAGGATGGAGAGGGTTTTCCTGTCCTTCTGCATGAGAGTATTGGTTTTGGCACCGTTGTACCTTGACCTAGTTTTATACATATTTAACAGGAGTCAAAGGGGCTCCATCTTCCATTCGCTTCCTCTAGAATCCTAGTCCATGCTTTATGTTTGAGTTTTAATGGCGGGACTTTTCCTGACTGTTCAGCCTGCTCTAGGTCTAGCGTAGATTCTTTCCTTGCCAATTCGAGATGCTGATATTAGAACGTGGCAGGGGTACGCACTTTAGTTGTATGCTATTGCCAAACGATTGAAAACACGTTACGATCGAACTTCTATACTGCTTGTAGGGTTAGAGTCTTCTAAGGAGAAAGTACATTAGTCAAATTTATAAGAGGCACTTTCTCTGGGAATCTCGCCCTTATCTCCAGCCGAAAATAACGACTGAACTCATCCCGTCGAAAAGCACCAAGAAGCAGGTTTGGACATCTTACGAAACGGGTTCTATGCTGTCAACTTACAACTTTCGTGAAAGACTGCATTGTTTCAGAGTCCACTTTCATTGCTCCCTTCGGAGCAGGGAGGAGTAGTGCACATGGCTCCAGTCATAACAGGGTAGACTTCTCTTTGCTTTCTGGTGTGGATATTATACAGGCAAACATATATATATATATATATACATACACAAACATATATACAGGGTTTTGCGCTACAAAAGTTTTTTTAAATAAAACAAAAACGGTTTTGGATATCAATGAAATTCTTTATTCCTGTGAAAGTACGTTCGATGCCATTATGTATGGAACTCGATATCTTTTGCATGGCCACCACGGGCACGCTTGCAGAAGTCCAGACGCTGAACCCAATTTTCGACGGTTTTCAAGCATAAATCGGCCGATACTGCTGCAATTTCACGTTCGATATTCTTACGAAGTTCATCAATCGTCGCTGGCTTGTGGGCATAGTCTATGGTCTATGACGTAGCCCCACAGGAAATAGTCTAACGGCGTCAAATCGCACGACCGAGGCGGCCAAGCGACTGGACCATTTCGTGAGATAACACGTTCTCCAAACTTGGTTTCCAATAAATTGATTGTGACATTCGCTGTGTGGCTTGTGGCGCTGTCCTGTTGGAACCACATGTCCTCCAAGTCCATATCATCCAATTGGGGCCAAAAATATTTGGTTATCATTGAACGGTAGCGATCCCCATTCACAGTAACGTGCCGGTCTTGATCATCACGGAAGAAGTACGGCCCAATGACGCCGCCGCCCCATAAACCACACCAAACCGTAATTTTTTCGGGATGCAATGATGACTCATGGAGTACGTGTGGATTGCTGCCTGACCAATACCGCATATTTTGTTTATTGACGAAGCCATCCAGCCAGAAATTATGACGACCATAAATTGGACGTAGCGCTCTTAACGTTGAGGCCACTGACTCCGAATTTCGGTAGTAAATTTTAATAATTTCGACTCGTTGTTGGCTCGTATATCTTTCCATCATGAAATGGCAAACCTTACTGAAGAGAAATGTCAAAAAACCGCAAGAAAAATATGGCGTCGTTTGCTGTCCCTGTCGCTCTACTTTTGTAGCGTCCCTATTGCAAAACCCTTTATATACATATATGATATCGTCACCTATCTGAGGTCCAGTTGAAACTATGTATGTAACCCCAGTGACGTTGCCAGCTTTTCGAATTAAATCATGATGCAAACTAACCACATTCATAAAATTGACAGCTATTCCCAAAAAAGAAGGAGCAGCCACATACACCAACTGACACCCACCACTGCAATCTAAAACCTTCACCCTTTCAGTTAATTTATGTCTGAATATCCATGGTCTGCTACACTTAAAAATACTTTCGACGGTCTGCCACCTAATTTATGTTCTGCAATTGTTTCGAAAATCGCTAAACAATGTTTCGTCCTTGGGCAGAATGCGTCGCGTCAATAGTGTCGTTTTAGTCCTGCAGCGGCAGCAACATTGACACAGCGCAATGCTTCTATACTCTCAAAGCCGTCGCGCGGTGTATTGTGCAAAAGAGAAACAAGTTATTTTTCGCATAAGCAAATGCCACTTTGAAAGTTTGCCAATGCCATCCTGACAGCGACCATAGCTTGAGAAGCGTAAAAACACCAGCTGCCGATACATGGTGAATGCTGTCGTTGTCGCTGTCGCTGCCGCTATGCTGGAATTGCATAGGAACCGTACTGATTAAATTTATTCATGAAAATGTTTCGATTCCGCTAAGAAGGATGCTTAAAGTGTACGGAAACAGGACAACAGAGCTAACAAATGCAACCGCAAACGACAGCTGTTTGTAGTCGCAGGGGTTGTTGTTGTGTTTTTTTCTTTATTTATTGCATACTTAGAGGCTCATTGTTGGACATGAAATTGTAATGGAAATGGAAGTGGAATATTGCGCGGGATTAAAAGGACTTGTTGCGGCGAGGATTTAACTGCTATCACAGGGGTTTTCATTTTAGTTTTTTTTGACACTTGGTCCTTGGAAATGGGTTTTCCATGAGCACTGGAATCTTGTCATGAAAAAGAGCGGGGATATGAAGAGATTATCATCAGATTTCAGAAGGAGGATAGGGACAGGTTTGGAAGACAATTTTTTTAAATTTTTTTCAAAGATGACCAGGACCAAGATGACGAAGGTCACTAGTTTGAAGGGTATGACAAGGACCTTTAAGTGCAGGATTATTTGCTCAAATTGGTGGATGGCATATACGGGTAAAAACAACTCCGACCGCTACTCTGAAGACAATGCTCCACTTGCGACCTATTGAGATCAAGCAAATGAAGCTGAAGCAGCATTACAGCTTAGTAAATCCTGACTATTTGCCAAAACTTATGCGGACAACAGCGGGATCAAGGGGTAGACCGAAACCAGTCTAGAAATAGAGAGGAACCTCCTTCTCCGATTGAATTGATTAGATTTGGTCTTGACACTGAAGCCGGAACAATGAAAACAGCAGATAAAGTAATATACATATTTGTTTTAAATTTATCGATCTAAAAATCGGACAGACGTCTGTCTATTAATCGACTGCCTAAGCTCTATAGTACGATCACGCACGAACTCTGCAGAAGGTGCTGAGACGCGAAGGATGAAGAAACATAACCAAACTCCTATGTACCTCCCATGACCCATCAAGCCTATGAAAGACCATGCTTAGGAAATACCTCTACAAATCAATAGTCACGCTCGATCTAAGTGGCTTTGCACGTTGTATGTCATCATTGTATTTCGACCCATAAAAGAACAGAAAGGAACTTATCATGGTGCTCGTAATCCGCTATCACAATGGACCCGCCTTGGTAAAAGAGTGTCCCTACGTAAAAAAGTACAGCCACCTAGCTTCCGTAACCTAACCTTGGTTGATGGTCAAAAGTACGTATGTATCTAAGTGAATAAAATACTGGCCAACCTTGCACTAGTCGTCAGTGAAATGAAAGTCAAAATTCTGACATTCTCTTAACACGAACATGGACATGCGACAGAATTCTTCAGTTTTTCTCAGTACCGACCAATTATTCACGAACTACCTATACATCAGTAGGCTATCGAGTTCAATGCCAGAATTATTTTTCCATTTATTTTCTGAGAATTTCTTTGCCATACAAGTGTAATTATTTATTTAAGATGCTACTGACGACCTTAAAATTTATCTTTAAGTTCTCATATTATACAGAAAATGTCCTTCTCCAAAACCTCCTAAAGCTTCCCAATGCGAGCAATTTCAAATCAATTCCCAGTAAATCCCTATTCTTGTCGTAACTTCATTTATTTCATCAACTAAACCACAGGTATTCCATCAAATCCATCCCCTAATAGGGCAATCAAACTTCATCGTAAAAAAAAACCTCCAACTAGGTAATCCTTCCCAAATAACGAAGCCATCCCACACTCCTGATCCTGTCACAATTGCAAACAGTGTCCCCGCTGGTTAGAGAACACTTGTCGCCCTGGTACACAAACCACACAAAGGCGCACAAAAAAAAAAAACAAGGTCGCTCATAGCTAAATAATAAAACACAAACACACGCACATATTCCTCCCGAGGATAAAAATTGGCCAACAAAATTACATGACATTGCAAAAAGAAAAAGACACACAGACAGCATTTTCCACCACCGCAAGGGTTTGTGACAGTCAGGAGCAGAAGCGACACATGCGAGGAGGTCCTACCGGAGGGTGTAAAAATCCTTGCTGTGAAAGACAAAGCAAATATTGGGTCCACTGCAACAGTCGCGAGGGTGCAGCGAAAACCAGAAACCACCACCAACCATTCGCTGCAGGCAAAATTCGTGTATTCATGCATACGCACATCCTTGGAATCCCTGCATCAGGTGAAGGGACATACCTATGCATTATTTTATGAAACTCAAATCACCAGGCATGCATCAGTGAGCACATTTTCCCACCAATCATGCGTGGCTCCTTAATGAAGGATAAACAGAATTCCATTGGTGACCGTGCGTGTATGTGAGATGATTATTAATACATTTCCGGGACTTATTGATTATTTAATGCGAACGATATTGCCCGGCTGTGGGGCATCCACATCCAGCACCTGGGCCAGTGTCAAGCTGAGAGGAATACCTGATTCGCCTGCGGGATGTGATTTTATGATTTTTTGATGACAATTCTGCTGAATAGCTGACACGAGTTGATAGGTATGAGTGATTAGATTTTACGGCCTTGTGAATAGGTTTAGCTGTTATCGAAGGGTTAAGCATCGGTAATTGGGGTATAATGGGTGCGAAAATGGGTTGTGCTACACAGGCTTGTTTTTAAAGAATATTTTTAGTTGGTACAGGGTGCTGCGAAAGTTGCAATCGATTACAAAATTTTTTTAAGTTTCTCCCAACAAGATAAAGGGACTGATAGGTGACCGAAAGCCAGAAATTAAATGTTTTTCAGCTGAAAATTGAGTCTAACTGTGGACAAGAAATTGATGCTTATAACTTGTGAATCTTTCACTTTTGCTAAATGCCTACGAGTGGTGATTGATATTCAGAAAAGCAAGGTAAATATTGGTTCGTCGTTCGTCGAATATTTGATCATGAATAAAGTTACCGTGAACTTTAAAGGATATAAATATAAACCTGAGTGGGCCATTTCTTTTTTAAAAAGGCTATAAAAATACTGTTCAAGGTTTTTCAACGATTGTTGCTTTATTGAAAAAAGTAAACCTTCCGATTATTTATGGAATATTGTTTCGTACAAATGACTGGCTCGGCTGGATTGGCAGTAGAGCATCCTCTCTACCCAATTTTTCAATACATTTTCGATGGTTTCGGCCACTATTTCACAAATAGCTTGACCAATATTGTTCTTGAGTGCCTGAATCATCTCTGAATTGTTCGCTTAGAATTGATCTTTAAAAGCACCCCAGAACAAAAAAGTCCAACGGCAGCGCAGCTCTGTGGCGACCAAGCAACATCATAAGGACTACGATTATTGAACTTAGTATGCAATAAATGGATTGTTGGACGGCTTGTGTATCCCGTACCCCCTTCTTGCTGGAACCATAGCTCGCCCAGGTCCAAATCCTCAATTTATGGTAAAAAAAAGTCAATGCCATCGACTGTAACGTTTCTTCCATTGTCGTCTTGGAAGAAAAATGTGCCCATATTGCCCCCACTCCAAAAACCACACCAAACAGTCACACGTTCAGGATGCAATTACTTCTCTATGACTACATGTGGATTTTTCGAGCCCCAAATAAGGCAATTTTGCTTGTTTACGTAGCCTCCGGGATGGAAATGCTCCTCATCTGAATGGTTGATGGTTTTTTGAGCGAAATTATCGTCAATTTTGACCTGCTCTAAAACCCAAACAGAGAAAGGATGCCGTGGTCATTTTGCTTCAATTTCTGAGTCAATTGAACCTTAAAAGCGAATAATCTAAGATCTTTATGCAAAATTGTCCTCAGGTTAGTGGGACTGAAGTTCAGTTGCTGAGATCTTTGAGCCTTGAGCACATAAGAGGTCAAAATAACATATGATTAAAAAATAAATCAACAGATGGTCTACCCTTTATGTTTTTCTGTTAATTGTGGTATAATCCATCACAACGCATGAGGTCCCAACGCGTGACGTCCCAAAGCAAATAAAGTATTCGACAGAAGGCGTCAATCGACTATGTGGTACCAAGGTGTGATGTGCGTTTCGGACGATGGCAGATGGTGCCGTATGTGTCATTGCGAACATTCTACCAGCGAATTTTGCGGCTATCTCAATCCAGTAAAGAAGGAATGCAAGCCAGTTTAAGGTTGAACTAAAGGTGAGCAGTAAAATGCAAAGCTTCTCCGCACAATTCTACTTGAGAGATGCTGAAGTTCGTAGGTAGTGAGCTGGACCAACTCGGCTCATGGGAGAGGGTGCAAAATAATAAGGCCTAGACAATACTTGCTGACGAGGCATTCAAAGGTGAAGTTGCACGAAAAGCACGGACAAGTTTTAAGGGAAAAAGCTTAGTAAAGGTGCATTAGTTTCTTGAGCAGAAGGAGCAGGTCAGATGGGAGTTAGGCGACAGGAAGAAGTTGATCGGGTTATTTATCATTTTAACGATTCAGATGAAAAACTCCTTGTTGCTGTGGTCAACAAGCCATGTGATCGACTGCCATGGATCAGTGAAGAAACATTGAAGAAAAGTTTCTCGGAGATGGTGCTGGTTTCGAAGGAAAGCGCAAGATTATTGCTTGTGGTAACGGACGATTCAGTGCTGAATTGAAAGATTGATGGAGGAAGTGGCCAGGTACATTTCCATTAAAGCTTCGGCCTGAATTTCGTACCCATATGTATTCCCGGCAAAACTTCTTGGTCTTCTGCATGTTCAAAATAGAGAGCTCAAGGGCGACACGTGACCCCTCACGTCAAATAACATGGAACATGTCCAGTTTTTGTTGATTTTGAAAAAGCATAAGACGGTTAGTTGGTTGAGTTCATATAGCACAGGAGACACAACCTAGCCAAATTGATCCACTAAACTGTCGACGCTCAGGAGAGACATAAAATACCCCAACTGGACACAGGATTCTGCCACTCATTCCCTTCGATTCGGCATCCTTTTGCAGAAACGATTTCTCCTACTGGCACGTGCCTTGCCTTCAAAGCGCTTAAACAAAGCACTGAACCGTACGGCATCAGCAAGTCAAACCACACGAGGAACAACTCTTAATTGAAATTGTGGCCCAGTCTTTGCCTAACGATTCATTACAACAGATTTCGTTTCCTTGTTTGCCATACAAATCAAACGACTGCCCAAATCACACACACGATGTCCTGCATAAGAAAGGACATTACTCACGAATTCACATGACTGCAATTAACAATGTCCACAGCGTGTGTATGTGTGTGTGTGTGTGTCCAAGATAAACTTCGTCTACCCTCAAAAATTGCTCAAATTAAAATAAATACTATCAATTCCCAACACAAATCCAATTTCCTCTCGGTGTTGTATCCTTTCCCCTTTATGATGATAAATAAATGTAATTACACCGGGGTCACTTGTCCGTGCTGCAGACAAACTCCCACCCGAACAATTCTTCTTCCTGCCACATATAAAACTGGAAAACACAGGAAAAAGGAGGATAGTAACTTTCAGAAAACTACGCACACACATGTCCTTTAAGAGGGGCAGAGAGATCACGACTCTGACTTATTTAAGTCGGTTCTGATTTATTTATGTGCGGCTTTCGCTGGGTAAATATTTTGTAATCATTTATGGTATTTGATGCAGATTTCGAAGAGTCCTTGACGAAATTCTCCATTGTCCTGAGAAATTTAATTAACTATGAGATGCCTGCCTGTGTGTGTGTGGGCTGATTCCACAAATCACCTCGCTCGTCATCATCGTCATCGTTCACTTCATTAAATTACTCAAAATTCGAAAACATAAAAATTCCGATGGTGGTGTCCGTAAAAAACGATGTGTTATCCTTCGTTTTCGGTGGGCGAGGCGAATTACTCAGATTTTAACGCGTTCTTATGGCGTTCATGTGATTTTACGTAATATGCGATGCGTGTGGGTGATTACTTTTTTATTTCATTGTCCTCCCCACACACACACACACACTCGCATGACTCGTACGGATGTCCTTGCGCGCATAAAATGTATTAAGCATATTTTTTTTCCGCCAGAAATTACATTCAACGATTGTGCGCGCAAACATAATGAGCGATTTATTACCAGATGTCCTTGCGAATGTTTCACTCGCATGCGGAGAAAGAAGGACTTTCACTGCAACCGTTGTGCTGTTTCTTGATTTATGAATTCAATTCAAAAGGACATAAATCCCATCGATGGTTATTGGCGGCCATTGAACTGAATGACTTTGGTCCTCTTGCTTTTGTGTTGCGTACTGTCGCTCGGTCAGGATTATGATTGGGTGGACATATTGTCGCATGACCTCGATTGAATGGGAGCGACTGAACAAAATCAGTTCGTTTTGATTGTAACGCACAGGAGAGACGTGCACGAGGAGTCGATGGGCCGACAAAGTCCCCCTCAGTCGCACAAGGGAATGGCAGAGGTTTTGATTGAAAGCACTGTGTAGTGGAATTGATTTATACGCAACGATGGTTGGCCCTAATGGGTCTATATTTTGGTTTCCTTGATGCTAAATGTTTTCCGAATTAACTTTGATTTCGGTATACGGCAATACCGATGGCGATGGCGATGGATACTCTATAAGTTTTGATTGATCGCCGAGGCATTTGTATGGATGATTTGGTGGGCAAATGGCGAAAAATTTCGTCCATTTTCAGAATTATTGCAGAATGATGTCGGAAGTTGGGTGATTATAATTGATTTTATGTTGAAATGATTTGAAGCTGTCTCAAGGTAATGGGTTGTGTTAAACTACTGAACTGACTGTGTCGAGTGGACGACATTCCACCATTAACCATTCGAAGGGGAGATGCATACTCTTCAATTTTGGTGATCAAGTTTTGCCGGTTGAACTCTTTAACAAAAGGGAATAGAACAGCTGTGATAAAATGCGTATACGCCCCCAATTATCCTGAAAAGTCTGTTTTGAAAAATGTATGCGAAAGATGTCCGTCATGTTGAAGTATGTCCTTGGAAACGGCGTTTCTGAAAGTCGATGAATACACATATTCGCATCTTAGATTTTGGCAGGACAACAGGCTCAACAACAAGACTGAAGACCCTCGGATATTTCGACATGACACCTTATATCGGGGAACGAAAAATAATTGAAGAGATTAGAACAATCACGCGAATCATCAACCCTAAGAGTGATGTTAGAGACAAGCAAATCAGCTTTGTCAACAATTTTAAAACAGAATGTCCTTCCAGAGGTTCTTGGGCTCGAACCAACGAAACAAAAAACTATGACGGGATATTTCTACAGATGGCTCCAGCATCGCAGGCAGCTCCGGGGCCAGCGTATATTGCAATAACCCTCCGGTAGAATTTGCGATTCATCTAGATCCTTTCGTCACAGTATTCCAAGCAGAAGTCCTTGCCATTTTGAGGGGAGCTGGATTCCTTTTGGAAAACCGCACCCAAAGAAGGAAAATAGAAATCTGCTCGGATAGTCAAGCAGCCATCACAAATAGAACATACAGATCTCATCAGGTCAGGGAATGCAAAGATAAACTCAATAGGCTTGCCAGTCACAACGACGTCTGCCTTGTGTGGGTACCGAGCCGCGAAGGTGTCACGGGGAATGAGAAAGGCGATTAACTGTCAAGACAAGGGGCGTATGCGATAGAACGAATCTCTGAAAACACATTGGAAGTCCTACTAACAAAAATTCAAACAGCAACCAACGAGAGGATGTAAAGGGATTTCGAAGATCACTGGGCAAACTGCCCGACGTGCAATGTGGTTAGATCACTCATAAAGATACCAAGCACTTCCTCCCTAGGAAGACCCTAGGTTCAAGCAAAAAGGAATTGAGGCTGGTGGTGGGACTCATACATGCTTAGATTCAGACAGGGCTTCGCACAGAACACAGAGACATGTAGAAACTGCGAGGAAGAAGAAGAAGATTTCGAACACTTCCTATGCCACTGCACAGCTCTAGCGAGAATGCGACAGAAGACCTTGGGGCCATGTGGATACCGGACCTGAGATATCTTAAGGACAATCGAATCGGCGGCATCCTGTTCTACAAAAAACAAGAAGATTTGCCAGACCGCACGTAAACTAGTGTCATAATTGTTTTCACCTTCCCTAGATCCCTCCCAATATACGTCCCAAGCCAAACCTATCTCTGCAGTTCTGTCGATTAAAAGAGGGGAACACAACGGGCCTAACTGAGGCCTAAGTGAAGAGCCTTCCGCTTATCCTTATAAACAATAACATACCTAGATTTTGATAGTCGTATCACTATCATGGGCTCAAAGTGGAGCCGTTGCAGCTGCACTTTAGAAATAATGGATGGCTAGACAGAAAAACAATGAAAAAACCTCCCTTACAGTCTAATAGCCTGAAAGTCTGTGATATTACTTGAAGCATAATCAATTGACAGACCATAAACTTGATAAATTATCAGCTGCACGCCTCATGCTTGCAGGCTTTGGTTTGGGCTTTGCAATGATGAACAAGGGACCATCGTAGTAGATTCGCAGTCGATGCTGAGGACATGGAAGGATTATTTTTGCAGACTGTTTAACGGCGATGACAAATCAAATTCCGCTATCAGGCAGACTGAACTATTCAACCTGGACGATGAAGACCAACAATTCCGTCCACCCGACCGATAGCCATATCTAAGCTTAAATCCAACTGCCAAGCTGCTCAAAGTGGCAGGCTATGATTTGATAAGGAGCATGTATCAACTCATCTGTAAAATATGGTCGGAGGAAAGTTTGTCCGTTGAATAGAACCTCAGCATTGTTTGACCGAATCTCAAGAAAGGAGACCCTCTTAACCGCGCCAACAACAGAAGCATCACTCTTTTTAACATCGCTTACAAGATCTTTTCTGCCGTGTTGTGTGACCCTGAAGTCTATCGTCAACAACCTGATCGGAATATATCAGTGTGACTTCCATCACCGATCAAATATTCACACTGCGGCAGATCTTGGAGAAAACCCAGGAATTTCAAATCGATATCCAACACCTTTCCCTTGATTTAAAGGCCGCGTATGACAGCATCTGTAGAGATGAGCTATACAGAGCAAAGACAAGTTTTGGAATAGCGTGATGTCATTGGCGCTTTCGTGAGTATAGAGAAGGAGGCGGCGAAGACGGGTTTAGCGGTCAATGAGGGCAAGATCAAGTATATGATGTCAACAAGAAAGGACACTCAACACCAACATCTTGGAAAGAAAGTCACCATAGATAGTTATAACTTTGAGGTAGTTAAGGACTTTGTGTATCTAGAATCCGCAGTCAATTCAGACAACGATACCAGCGCTGAGATCAAACGAAGAATAACTTTTGCTAAGTTCTGTTGCTTTGGGCTAAGAAGTCAATTGAGTACCAAAACCCTCTCTTGAACGACTAAAGTGACCCTTCATAAGACCTTAATTGTCACAGTCCTACTCTATAGTGCAGATGCATGGACTTTGTCGAAAGCGCATAAGGTTGCTCTTGGCTGTTTCGAGAGGAAAATTCTTCAGGTGATTTTTCGTCCCGTCTGCACAGGCATTGTTTGGAGGAGAAAATACAATGACGAACTGTACGGCGACATCGACTTGGCTGGAGACTCTTGTTGCTTGAGGCCCAGGTCCACCCCGGACTGTAGCGCCACCTTAAGTAAGTAAGTAAGGACGCCTGATCCACAAATTAATCGGTCCAAACTTCTGCAGTAACTGTCAAAGCCTTTCCGTGCGAAACATGATTTAGATTTATGTCCTGTTTGTATGTCCTGTTTGTCTGCCAAGGTGCAGATGAATAATCGAAGACACAGATCACATTATATTTAATTGCCTCGCGGTTATGGGGTGGCCATGGTGCAGTGGTTAGCATCATCGCTTGTCACGCTGAAAGAGCGGGTTCAACTCCTGATGTCGGAAAACATTTATTTCTTAAATAAATAAAAATCGATCAACTGTGAAAGCTGATGGCGGCTCTACTGCGAAGGCATAACACTGTCTTGGCTTGAAGAGTTGATTGAGCGAACACTGAGTTATGACATCAGGGGATTCGAAAAAATTCCTGTGAATTAAGCAAAGACAAAAACACCACAAAAAGTGTCCCCAGCTAGCCTGGACACCACCCTTGGACGCCAATGAAAAACTTAACGAAGCCTGAGTTTCAAACCACTGTACCTCGCTCGAGGTGTGTGTATAGCATTATAAGGGTATTCATATCCCCTTGATCCGGGAGTGGATTATAGAAAAAAAAAAATTGCCTCGCGGTACCTGCTCGAAGAGGGCTTAACTGGGAGATGACTTGGGTCAGGCACATAATCAATACTCAGAAAACTGGATTGCGATTAGCGGGACTGCAAACATAAACAAGCCAAACACCGAAGCTGAAGCCCTCTTCGAAATTGAGTGCTTGACGACTGTACCCCGAGAGAAGAGAGCAGGAAGTGGAATGTTGGTTTTGATATCTCTTCAGTATCTTCCGTAGATTTCCGTCTTCAATCGAAATTACTTATGCAATGCCAGACTCTATTCCAATCTACATCAGCGTCCTCAAACTGCCTTGCATGGAGTCAATGATCTCTGAAGTAGTCAAGGGTTTCCGCTTCAGCATGAGGCCTCACAATGAACATTTTTTGTTATATGTGGTTTAAGTATCCTTCACAATTAATCTCCAATCATTGAGTTGGATCAGCTTTATCAGGAAACTTTTGTCTTACACTTGTGTATCACTAGGACACTCCATTGGTCACAAATGTACTTTTGAAACGTATTCTCATGCCGTCAATCTCACTTAGATGTTCCGCAGAAAGTTCCACTCAATTTCGTTTACTCCTCTCGGATAACACATACGATTTTCAACCCACACACCCAATTAAGGCATCGTCCTGCCTGCGACGAACTCTTATCCTTTACCATAGTGATTTCTCAAACCTTTCCCATCCCACACCAGTCGCGCCCACACCACATACATATGTAC
The DNA here is from genome assembly GCA_917880715.2 of Matsumyia berberina. Lineage (NCBI taxonomy): Eukaryota > Metazoa > Arthropoda > Insecta > Diptera > Syrphidae > Matsumyia > Matsumyia berberina. Next base: position 128,356,261 of record OU862871.1, on the reverse strand, counting down.
ATTTCCACTCATTAATCATCGAACATGTCAAAAAGTATTGTATGCCACTACATCATGCACGGCCCAGACGCAGACATATGTCTTTCTTCGGTGAGTAAGGGACCGCGCTCACAGTGTCCAGTTCCCGCATTCGGTCTCCAGCATGTAATTCAATTTATTTACTCTCGGCAATGCTAGCCCAGTCCCCTGGTGGAACCATCTCTTATGAAGTTCGACACGCCGTACCGGCCGCCAGCATGTCGTCTACACTGCCTCTACCATGGATCGACTTACGCTACCATGCCACCAACATTCGTGACACAGGCCCATTGGCGCGAGTTTAATGAAGAAATTGCAAAGTGGAAATTAAAACGGGAAAACAACACCATCTACCGTCGAAGACTTCATCATTTATCGCGCACGCGGTGGTGGCGGCACTCGTGGTCCTGTTTGAGTAATGGCCGGCTCTGTGGCTGGTAATTAATAATGGCCTGCGGTGGACAGAGGCTCGGTGGCGGTCCCTCCTGCGCGGGCACCATGAACTGCACGAAGGAGTTAATTATTTTCTGTGGATAAGGTTCCACAATTGCGCTGGGATTCAACGCGTCGTGGTACAACAATTGTAGATTTGTATCTCGGCCAAGCGGTGCTTGCTTTTTCCCACCACCCATCCACCCCTATTTGCTTTGCCATTGGAAGGTGACTGTGTGTGCAAAGGGAAGTGCTTGTTAGTAGCAATTTACTGCAAGTTTCGCCCAAGTCTCTGTTTGGTGAACGGAAGTGTGGTGTTAGTGGCTTCATGGTCTCATTAAATGGGAAAGCAGTTCGAAGGGATTTTTTCGCACCGACTTATGGCAGGGTTGTAATTGGTAGGATATGTCGATGGAGGGATTATGTTGAATTGAATATTTTAATTGGACATGGAGTCGAGTCGGCAATTAAGGCCGAACGTGATTAATGTTCTTCATTGGAGCTTCGAGTGGCATCGACAAGGAGGCGACTTGTTGACGTCTTTTAATGAATGCAAGGAAGGCGATATGAAAACGATATGACTCTAATGATGCACCAAATGTGGGCTGACTCCACTTATTGCTGCTCGAAATGGATGTGTTTGCTTGTGTTTATTTTTGTCCAGTAATTTAAGCACATTGGTGGCAATGAGGAAAAAAAATGATCCTCAGGAAACCTTTTAGATCAAGTGAAAGTAAGAAAGGAGACTGTTGATAAAGGGAAGAGGTTGAGATGTTATTCAAATATTTGGCACACTGCAGGTTTGATAATTAGTTCATGTATTGAGCAGCTAGAACGCTGAACAAGAACTGCAATGATTTCATGTAAAGAACAAACTCTTTCACTGATAGTCATCGACATGGATATTCTTTGAACAATTTTGAGATACAATTGATATTGTGTTCACAATCTTACCTGATCTCGTTTCTTAAAGAATCTTAAAGAACCCATTGAAGAACACAAAACCAAATGGAGACGTTACCAAGGTGATGGGGGACTTGAAAATTAAGGTACTGATAACCAAAGCCTTAGACGTGTTATTGCCTAGGCAACCGCAATGACAAACCTTCTGAATTTCTGCAACGCCAATAGCCTTGTTATAGTAGCAGCATGTTTGAGCACCTGACTGACCTCAAGGTTAGATTGTAGTCAACTGACAGGAAAGCAATCTCCGACGTTCCTGAACATCTGTAAGAAACGAGTAGCCAATGTGGGAATGGCATGACATGAGTCACCATGTACCTACGTACTGTTCTCATTCGACGTCCTCATGCCAACAGAGGAGTCAAGAGCTTTCTTGATAAGTGGAAGAAGGGAATGATCGTCAAGCTCCATGAAAATGGTAGTAAGCAGTGCAAAAACTAGAGAGATATTTGTGTGTTGCCGTATACAAGGGAAAATTGAAAAGCACACCCGATGCCAAACAAGAAGGTTTTCCCTCTGGATCCTCGAACACATCAACACAAGAAAATAACCCCGAAGGTACAACCCACATCTTGAAGGATCAGTTTCCTTGTAAAAAACCCTTGGACGAGTGATCATTTGCAGCCGTGTCAGTAACATTAGTTGGAAATGTGACTGCTCCCGTTGGTCCCTTAAGGACAAACGCGACTAAGTATATCTTTTCCCAGACCCCATCTAATTTTTGGAAGTCGTTATCGGCCTAAGTCCCGAATATGTTGAAGAAGCCCAGATAAACTCCTTACTTTTGACCACATCGTTAATTTTATCTAGTGAGTTCGTCTGCTGCCGCGTCTCTTGTTCGACACTCGCGTTCATAAGTTCAGCAAGTTGAGTCCGGGTGGACAGTAATCAGCACCCGCTTGTAGGTAAAATAACCACAAATGATGTGCATCCATATCATTCATTTTATTCACCATTTTCCAATGGTATGCTTATCCACTATGAGGGTCACGAGTTTACGGTGCTTAAGTGGACCTTCCACATCTCTCGATCTTCCGCCATCGACTCTTAATCGTCATGGGCTATCCCCATATGGGTAGAGCCTAGCTCTACCTAGGGTACGCCTACCTGATGGCACGATTTCCATGGCATGTCTTGGAACCCGAGTTGGGGACATGCGTTTAACGTGCCCAAACCATCGAAGTATGGACCTCTCCGTACGAAGAAGTAGCTCTTTGACATTGAGTACCTCGCGTGTTCTGGGGCCGAATTACCGCAGTCGATAACGAGTGAATAAGTGAAACTCATGATCGAATGATCGATGAACTTCATAGTTAGCGGTAATGCCAAATCTTCACATTTTGATGACTAGTTACTCGTTAACGAGTGTGGTAATTCGGCCCCTGGTTTTTCTAATTCGTTTTCGACGAATTACCCCAGCAATACAAAGAAGAAATCTCATTTCGGCAGCTTGCATCCGCGATCTTATTCTTTCGGTCATTACCCAAACCTCATGACCATAGGCGAGAGTCAGAACAAACACTGAATTGAAGGTCGATGCCAAGTTCGGCCTTCTTGATAACGGATTGACCAAGCTGTGTCAAAATTGCTCCAGCCTGCAGGATAACTCAATATTGGTCGTTCTTTCTGAATCCGATGCTGTGAGTGCTCTTAACCTTGCCGATGCTTTCTAGGTGTTCAAAACATAAGCACATAATGCCTGAAACACAATTCTGCGTTAATGCTACCGTTGAATGACGTTTAATGTTCAACCAAAGGAATTCAATGGCATCAGCTACGATCTCGCTTCGTGCAACAATTCTACGTTTGAGAGCGAAAGAGAGTAGAGAGGCAAACGTAATAATACGTAATGACTGGCGCTCTCAGAGGAAAAGTTCAACTGGGTTAAACTTTTGGTGCGTTCTGATACTTCGCATCACAGATTTTTTTCTGTTTCAGAAAATATGTGTGGGATTTTGTGCAATCAGTTGATAAATTTGAGTATTTTAATTCAACGCGTCTGTGAAGCACTTCCAACGTAGCACCACGCAGAATTGTGTTTCAGACATAACACTCCTTCCTTAGACCTTTCTCTTTTCCGAGTATGCCTGGTTCTGCTCTAGATGCTCTGCTTGATCTACCTTTACCCCTACTTTTGATACTTATATCATGAGCTGTACTATCAACGCAATCTAACGTCTTAAACGAGGCTGCTTTGGTATCATTCGAACTAGAGTTTTGATGACCTTGCGCGACACTTATTCTGGGACCCTAATTCTATGGATATGACGTCTGATACAATAACATCAGAACTTCGGTTACTGTGGAAATTTAAAGTCGACTTTCCATGCCCTTAGGACTGGCTTCTGCCAGAGTCTAAGCCTGGACGTGCTGTAGTCGAATCTTTACAGATGGCTCCAAAACCAGTCCGATGCTGGTGTTTTCGTCGAGGTTGATAACACCAGAATTCAATACTCGTTGCGCAAGCATGCCTCTGTTTTTCAAGCAGAGACTTTTGCTATCCTAGTGGCCACGGACTATATTGCTAAGAACAAGTGGAAAGGTTGGAGCATCTGCGTCTGTAGCTATAGCCAGGCTGCGCTTAAGCTCTTGTTCAACCCCTTAAACAGTTACAAAATAGTGCGATAATGCAAGAACTCTCTGAATCCGGTCGCAAGGCTGAACTCTTTGACTCTTGTCGAGGTTCCAGGGCACACTGGGATCTCTGGAAATGAGATCTCCAATGAGATTGCTAGACAAGGCTCAGAGGATGTTTTCTCAGAACCTGAACCGGCATTGGATCTTCCTCGGTCAGAGCCTTCATTGACGATTGAGTTTCCTACAAACACAATTGTGTGTGACGCAGCTCTTCAGGATGCAGGCAGACTAAACGAATATTTCCGAACGACTGTAAGAATTCAGCCGCATTCTTGATGTTCTAGCTGGACAATTTAAGCATCTTAGTGTGTTAGGCTTAAGTGACACCACTGTTCTCCGATGCCTGTGGAGAGGGCGACGATACTTCGGATCATTTCCTTTGCTATTTTTCTCTCTGTAAGCTCCTCATCATTGAAGTGACTTCTCAGCTTTCTTCGCAGATCGAGGAAATTCCAGTAAAATGGGTAAAAACTGGGTTCTGATTTTTGGTAATACAATGGACTAGTTGCGTCTGAATGCTCCAGTAAACCGTTTCCAAACCCGACAAAGAAATGTCTTCCTCTTTCTCATTTGATCGCATAAGTGACCACGTTCATGAAATTATATCTGTGTAAGACCTACCAGGAGTCTTTCTTAAACTTATTGTCCCATTTATTTCCAAACCGCAGGCTTTTCTAACCAAGTACGTCAAATAATGATTTCAAACACTTTAAGTGAAAATTGTAATGCCTTCCTTACATGGTTGTATGGAAGTGAGTTCTTAGTAACCCAACAACTATTCGAAATCATTTGCAAAACCAAATCCTTCAAGTTAATACGGTGACAACCGCAAATGATTTTCCACCCAATTCCTAGAACCATACATGAACTTTCTTCCCATTTTCCTTGAAATCACACCCTCAACTACGATACTTAAGAAATGTTCATCTCCATCTCGAAATTGGGGTGGAGTTCCTTCCACCTACTTGGGATACTTGCACACACAAGATGGCTCCTTCTCAATCAGAAACTCAACTACCAAAGATTAAAACCACAAAAACCTTAGAAAATCCATGAACGAAGCAAAACGCCGACGGGGGCTTTCCAATTAACCGAATATAACCAGTAATTTATTCCCAACTAGAGACCTGGCTACTTGTCCCCCAAAATGTGTACCTCATACGTTGAGAATTTCCTCTGAAAATACAAATCCCATCTTCGAGCACACACTAAGCTATGCTTTTGCTGTATAGAAAATTTGAGTATAAAAACCACAACAGGAAGCATGTAAAAAGCCCTCAAGGATTTAAGGACATGCTCACATCCTGTACTCGTACACACTCCCGACTCCGCACCGATGAAGATGAACATTTACGTGTGTGAATAGCAATAAATTACTTTTAGTGATAATAATTGAGATCGTAGAAACTTCACCACAGGTTGTGTGTGCAAAAGTCATGCAGATGATGCCGGCCCCATGGAAAAATGGATAATTGAGATTTAGGATGCTCCAAGAGTGATTATGTGTGCTCTTCGCTTTGGTGCTGGTAGGAGCATTCACAAGAGTATTTTTCCGTCCAATCAGGACTGATTTTGTGAGCAATAAATTGATATCCACATGGTAGTCCATTAGATTCCATTAAATGGAATTCTCCAAGGACGAATGGGTTTATTGTACGGCCGGACCATGACTTATGTGGACCCCTTTTGGGTGAGCAAGTGTGTGCAGCTTGAAGAGAGATTTTTCTAGTTATTCATGGCGACTTTGCCACAGAACAGATGTGCTTGCACTGAGAAAGTGGAAATGGTGGGACTTAGGCACAGTGGGTTTTGTGAAACCAACCACAACTGCTCTAAATTTTAAAATAAATCCTTGACAGAGGAAGTGGGATTGCACACAAAGGACAATTGAATGGAAAAAGAGTTCTCGAATGGAATTCGTCCTTCACACACTTTTGAACGCATAGAAAAAGGTGGTTAAAGAAAATTCACGATGTTCTTGGACCGCCACTTTTGTTCAGTGTTTTTCTTTTAGTCAGCAGATGACCAATGGACAGCTGGACATTTTTTGAGTTGGTTCTGCATAGTCCAAATTGTTCCTTGTTAAATTTCCCCCCTAGAGAAAAATGGAGGAATGGAAGCGTTATCGATGAACAGACCATAATATAGGTATATACATGGACGGTTCGAAAACAGACTGCGGAGTCGGCGCAGGCATCTTCGTTGAAGAACTAAATATATTGAAGTCTTTTCGTCTTCCAGAACAGTCACGTCCTCTTTCCTGAACAGTTTCCAAACATCCAATTACAACAAGGCTATTTTTTCGGATAGCAAAGCCGCTATCGTAGCCATTATTTCGGTTACCACATCCTCAAAACTGGCAAAGCAATGCCGACTTGAAATCGATCAATTAAATACCCACTGCCCAACTACACTCATCTAGGTCTCAGGTCACAGTAATCATGAGGGCAATAGGCGTGCTAACGAGCTGGCTAGGAGAGGATCGGGATCGTCGACCTTTCGCTGGGCACTGTAAGGGCTATACATGTACAAGGTGGTGCAAAAGTCACCAGCCTATCGGTGCAAATAGCGGCAAATGTCAATTCTACTTTGACATTTGTGAAGTAAGCTGGTTCAAAATACACGTCAACAAGACATGAATCGCTATACTTTTCAAGATCGCAGAATACTCGTGACTATTTTTTTACGGAATAATTCGTCAGTGATTTTGGCGCAGCGTAAATTTCGGCGCAGTTTTTTCGGCCGTTCTACACCAACTGGTGAAACACTAATGCGTTAAGCCGCTCGTTTCGAAGTGACTTTAACAACACATGATAGAAGAGACGCCGGAAGGCCTCGTAGTGCTTGGTCCAACGAGAATATCGCCGCTGTGGTTGAAGATGTCGCGGATGAGCCGTAAACATCGACCAGACGATACAGAATAATGACCAACGCGTTTTTATTGCTGCAAATTGATGAATTGGAAGGACATGTAACGGCGCATACTGCACGAGCCACAACTGAAATTCCGATGGCTGCATTTCCGGGTCGCCTAATCTCTCGTTTTGGCGAGGCAAGATCGCCTCATTTAACCATTTCAAACTTCTTTTTGTGGGGTTCTTTGATGTCACGAGTCTATATAAACAGGCCTCAGACTGTTGAAGGCCTCAAAGAGAATATCCGTCAAGAATGCGAGGACCTATCGCCGGAAGTTCTGACAAGAGTGATGGGAAATGCCATAAATCGGACCCGAACGGTCATCAAATCTGGCGGTGGCCACTTACCCGATATCATTTTCTCGACTTAATGGAAACTAATTTATGACATTAAATAAACATACTCCAAAAGCAAAACCAAAGTTGTTCATTCATAAAAAAAATTACAGCTAAAGAACATCGGGTTCCAACTTTTGCGTCAGCTTGTACATATTCTCTTTCTCCAGCTTGCCAGTCTTAGGTGGAACGTCCTGACCAGCTGCGCCATTTCGAGAAAGACATGGCCTTATTACAGCAAACCTAAATCGAAAGAGCTATTTGGTAAATCAAGACCAGATATTGCCAGAATTGTGGTCATTACCACATGCCACTGGCCGATTGGAGACCGTGCAGTCAAGATTGATATTCCTGGCAACAATTTCTGCAGAAGCTGCAAGGACAGCAATGTGAAAGAATCTTTACTTCATTTCCTCTACAGGTGTCCGGCCTGTCTAACGAGGACCAGACAGCGCACTTAGGCAAACTCTACTTCAAGGATCTTGGCGAGGTAGCTGGAAAAGGGATTGAAGAACTGATACTGTATCTGAACTCTACTGGCTGAATTTAAACACATCATCCCAACCAACTAATCAACACTCACATACAAATAGATTTGAACGAGTTTTATTGGTAACAAAAAGGCGCAACCTTGCCCTGATTGGGTTTTTAGGAACCGCCACTGTATGTATATACCTACCTGCATAGTCCAAATAAGAGTTTTTAGTATGGAACTTCAAGCTCCGCTGTTCTACCAGATTTGTAACGACTGTCTGGAATTCTACTGCACACTTCTGTCCCAAAGGTAGGGAAAGTGGTTCTTGTACAAAAAAATTCTTATGTTTGGATATGCTGTTGAAAGCACCTGGAATCCGTTGGTAGAATTTTCGAATATTGTAGATGGACAAATTTTATACCAACCACTCACACGGAAAAGTGGTCCTTTTATGCCTACACCCCTCAAGAGACACATATTCACGCTTTTCCGCGTTCTTAACTTAACTAGAAATTTCAATCTGCGATAGAGATGGGGTTGAGTTTATTCCCAAAACCCAAAAAGCGAGAGTGCTCTGTCGAATTTTCACTTTAAAAACACTATATACACGTCGATTCCCTGTTGATGACCGTACTTTTATTTTATGTGGAACAGAATATTGTGTAAAAGGCCGCGTCAGGTATGCGTACAATTGCTGTTTCATGTAGTATCACTGCATAAATAATCTTTTGCTAAACTCTATGCCTAAGTCTAACAGGTCATGCACAGGTCCTGCAAAAATACATGAAGAACATTAGAATTTCAGACTATTTTGGATTTTATTAGACCATAGGTAGAAGACAAGCCACGCATTAATTGATAATTTCATTGCCACCTACACCGATGCCTCCAAGATGGATACGTTCGTTGGAGCTAGTTTCTTCTCCAAAGTCAATCAGAATAACAGATTACCTAGCGTTTGGCAAGCGGAAGTTCTGGCAGTGATAACAACTGCTCAACAAACTGCAAATTATGGGGTTACCCCTTAATGTTGTTATCATTTTCATTAAGAGTCAGGCGACAATAAAAGCGATTTCTGCCAAAAAAAATTAAATCGAAGGATATTCATCGCGAAGAGCTACGAGCGCTTGCCACACAGCATAAGCTACAACCAAGTAAAATGCTACCGATGACAAATGTCAGACAGAATGGGCTTAGCTCCTGTGTTTTTACAAGAAAACTGTGGCCATTCTATAACAGGGAAGAATCGAAAACATCCTGCAAAGGATCAACAGATCATTATCAGGTTCAATAGGTACAATTTCCAGGCTAAGGTTTCATACCAAGAAACGAAAGTTAGATGCAAATGAAATCTGCAGAGGCTGCTATGGTGAACAAGTGCATGAGGACATTCCATTTTCATGGAAAGTCGTTTTTTAGGATCTTGAAAAGCTTTGCAACAGATTCCTGAATGACATAAACAGATTTATAGACGCCTCGGAACGGCTTGAGATTAGAATAGGTAACTCGGTGCCTTGTAACACGTAGTACCGTTGTAACGTAGACCAACAATAGGGTTCATTGTGGCCATTTTCCAATTCTACACCGGGAACCTGTAAAGAAAATGGGAGTCACTGATTTTAAAGCACCCAGATGAGGGTATGAATCTTAGGAGGTCCCTCAGCTCGATGTCGCAGAAGTCCTCTAGTTCTTTGAAGAAATAACTTCCAAGAATGCTCATTCTTCTACCAGGGAGGGTATGACATTCACACAGCAAGTGATGGACAGATTCGATCTCCTCCTTATTCCTATAAACTCTGCAATAGTCGTTGTGAGGCGAGGCGCTCCGCATGAGTACCACACACGCAATGCCCAGTAATGATGCCGGAGACTATCCTTGCTTCACGCCGACTAAGTTTGATTAGAGACAGAGATCTCTTCTTATTATAACCCGTCCATAAGCTTCTAGCCGTTGCACGTGTGCTTAGCTGGATCAAAACTGTATTGAATTGACTGAAGGCTTCGCCTTCAAAAAACGTTTTTAACAAGCTTATGGAAATCCTCGTGCAAGCTCGTCAGCCCTTTCGTTACCTCGGATATCCATATGCCCTGGTACCCAACGTAGGGATACTTTTTGCAGATTTCTACACGCCTTTATCTAGTTATCGCAAACTCCAGAGCCTTACGGCTGCCTTTCGGCGACACCCTTCTCGACAACCGTTTTCGAAGCCTCAATGATGACTGTGACTTCGGCCTGAAAGACTGTGCAGTAATCGTTTGTTCTTAAGGAGTGGTTTATTTCTAGGGCCTTGTAGTAGACCCCGGCACCCATGCCAATGTCTATCTTATTACCATCAGTGCAGAAAGCCAGTTCATTTTTATTGGTAACTTTGTGGTTCTTTCAGTCATATCTGTCAGGATATACTGATACTGAATATCCTGTCAAATGCCAGAGTCTGGATCATATGATCTATTTCTGTCGATCTGTCGCCATTTTCTCATCGAAACAATATAGAGGCGTGATTGTATGGAGCTGGTGTCCACTGATGTCCTTCTCTCAGTTTCAAAGCAGTTTTAGCTGCCGAGTTGCTACAGTACAGATCCAGTGGAATGAAACTAAACATGGTTTCCATTGCCGATGGCGGTGTTGTTCTCATTGATCCCAGGATTCCTATACAGACTGCCCTCTGAATCTAAGTGAGGTTTGAAAACTGATATTGCTTCTCAAGCACCTTCCACCAGACTAGTGAGCCATATGTTAGAACGGGTCTCACAATCGCCATGTACAGACACTGTACCACAGCCGGTTTAAAATCTCATGTATTACTGAACACCTTTTCGCATGCCTTCTTAATGCGCTCATCGATGTTCTCCTTCCGAAAATAACGCCCAGGTAGCGTGGTGATCCTGAATGATTAAGTTTAACACTCCCGATCTTCGGAGGCTTGAAGTCAGGGATTAATCTCTTCTTAGTGAAAAGCGCAATCTCTGTGTTCGTAGGATTTACTTCCAGCCCTTTGTTGCTGGCCCAAGTAGTAGTATATCAGTAGTAGCGTATAGTTGAGCCTCTCGCTAAAGATTGAAAGAAATTTGCTTGCTACCAGAATGACCACATCTTCGGCGTAGGCCATCGCATTGCAGCCATTGTCCATGAGTATTACCAGGATCTCGTTCATGACAAGGGGAAAGAGAGCAGACATTCTTGGCACTGCTTACGTTTCCCAATATCAAGTTGATGGCACGCGATTTCATCGTCATGAAATGGCAGAGCCTCATCAAGAATATCTTGCAAAAAACCAGCTGGATAGTGTCCATGGAATCGACAAGAGAAAAGTGATCCTCGCAGACCTTATTTTTAATGAAATTTGCAATTACATAGAAGGACCCATCGAACAACTTCGACGGCGCAGTTGAAAATAGCTGGCAAAAGATCGTTTTGCTGAAGAGGTTGGTTAACTGAGATCCGTTAAAGTGAAATGAAAATGTTAAACACTTTTATCGGCACACTTCCATGCAAAGGGATCCAGCTAATTAGCGGTTGAAATTTTAAGGCTTCCTTCATAAATAACTCATCAGTAATTACCTCCACACAAAGATGGGAATCACAATAAAACCACAGCCCTTACACTAACCTCACTATGTGGCGGTTTCGGTCTCTATCCATTTTTGCAATACTCCGGATCATTCGAAAAATACAGCACAACACTTTGCATAATTTATGCGCACACACTTTGCAACAAATTGCGCTCCATTAATTAAATTCGCATAACAAATCCCCGCTCAAAAGCCAATCAACTCACCACTTCATTGTTTCCCTATAATTCACAATGAATTCCATTGCGGTTCCGCCCAGAACGTCGCAACTACCCAATAAGTTGCATACACGAGCAGTGCCAAATTAATCCTGGCAAAACATACATACTCTCGCTCAATATGTAAAAAAAAAAACAATTAAAATCTACAAATGCGCTAAATGCACGCGAATATTTCGCAGGACAATCGATTAGCGAAATTATTTTGAATTGCCACAACATAATCGGGCACTTAATGCGTTGTCGCACGGTGTTCTGTAGATCGGCCTGCAACACCCACCGCCGCATCGCTCTAGTGAATTATAACAGAAACAACTGTGTCCTTAATCGAATTAAAAGCCATCAACTGGAATATGCATTTTAATTTAATTTATTTTGGCCGCCATATAGGAAACAATGTCCTTCCGCTTAATGCCTCGCATCGATTCGTGTTAAAACAAAAAAATAAACCCCCGTCTCCAACAATTCCAATTTGACATCAGTTTAACACGTTTAACACGATTTTTGAATGTAAGCTCCATGAATGGAATTGATACCGTGCAACGCAATTAAAGAGAAGGACCTTCACTACAGCCGATCAACAAAAAACACAAAAACGTGCTCATCGATGAGAGGTCGATGAATGCTTTACGGATGCATTTGTGAAATTAAAAAGTGAAAAAAAAAAAAAAAAATACAGAAAATAATTTGTTTATCCAATTTAATCCCAAGTGGCCTAGAAATCGATTAGAAAATTCAATTCTATTGAATTTGCATAAAATGAGAGAGAAAATCCTTTCGTATTGATGGGATTGTGCAACGGAAGCGGTTGTGCAATGAAATCCCTTCACGCTCAATTAGATGCACGTTGGAGAGATTTCGAGAGAGGATTTCGAAAACATTAAAAACTTTTTAGAAAACGATGGGGTGGAGGGAGGGAGGGAGGCGGTACAGTGTTTAATGGTGTCGAACGGGAAACGATAAAATAATTTAAAATGTTGTCCTGTCTCTGGTTAAGTGTTTAAGGATGCATAGCATAGGTATTTTGAATGGAACGCAGTGTTTTGCAAAAGTTTTGTTCTACCTAGTCTCTGTCTACTGCCTACTACGCACGCTGAATGTATACTGCCTCGAATTTGAACTGCTTTGGGAAGATGTTTGATGAGAGCTAGAGAGAGAGGTGGGAAGAATCGTGGAACGTAAGGATTCGCATTCTTTTTCGCCGACACCACAAACCCTTCGTCCGTCTCTCATATACGACTTCGAATTATCTTGGACAAAGCAACTTATGTCATAGCCAGGATGGTGCGCCTTGCGGAACAGATACCAAGAATCTACAACAGGAGAGCAAGGGGCAGGCACAATTTGAAGGAGAAAGACACGAGAACTAACCTGCGAAGTCCATCGCTCCTTGGAGACCTAATTCTGTAGTTAAAGGCAGTGATGCCAGATTTTTTTGGCGAAATTCCCCATTTTTGGGGACATTTTAGAAAATTTTCCCCATTCCATATCCGATTTTTCCCCACTTTTTCCCCCATTTGAATTCTTGGTAAAAAAACGTAAAAAAAGATAAATTAAAACGTAAAAAATGTTGCTTTTTTTATTAATAGAATTGCCAATAATTTTTTTTTATCTTTTCCGGTTCTTAGGCCGCAAAATCTTCTGAAAATGAATCGCTATCGGTGCTCTCTGCTTGGAGTTGAAGTTGAAGTCAGTGACGCAGCGCTTTAAACGCTGTAATTCTTTTTTCTTCGGTTTTTATTTTGAAGCTAATTACACGAGTTCTATTTTTTACTTTGTAAAATTAATAAATTTGAACTCATTTCGTTTATCCCCATTTTAAGAGCACTTTTCCCCATTTTCCCCATTAAGTGAGAAATTCCCCAAAATGGGGAAAAATCCCCACATCTGGCATCGCTGGTCAAAGGTCAGCTGAACAAAAATTTGAGGTAAGTGTGCATCGGTTTTCAAGCGAAGACGGATGCCATCCTAATGGGCAAAAACTACTTATGTTGAAAAAGATGCGTGAAAAGGTCTGAGTACTTGCGTGTTTAGCGGTAGCCAAGATGCGCTTATAGTCTTGCTCAACCCCTTAACCAGCTTCAAAATATTTGGAGAGCGCAAGAACTTTCTGAATTTGGTTACAAGGCTGACGTGTTCAAGTCTTGTCTGGGTGCTTAGTTATACTGGGATTTTTGGTAATGAGATATTCGATGCGATTGCTAGACAAGGTTCAGAGGATGATTTCTCAAGAACTGAACCTGCATTAGGTTTTCCCACGTGCCGTCTTAGAGGTTTCGGGCTGCTCTCCACTGGGACCTGCCTTAGCGGCAGCAGTCAACCTGAGAGCATTGCCCTTACTCCCCACGCCACTCCGTTTCCCCTAAGGTCCGCTTTAACGGCAGCGACTTTGTGGGTGGTTTTGGTGGCGCTCGTCTTAGCCGAAGGCCTCGTCAGAGCGTCCTTTGCTATGTTATCCATAGCCCAAGCCAGGGAGTTATTTTCTTTCTCCCAGAGAGAAGAGGAATCCTTTGCGTTTAGGGTATTTTTGACGTGCGTCGCTTTGCAAAACAACCACCGTCTCATCTGACCTGGAGAGATCTTCTTCTTCCTGCCCGGTTTTTGGGGACTCTATATCGGATCTGCAAGCAGCTGCTCCTCCATCTCCATAGAGATCTCCTCGTCAGTCGCTCTCGACTGTAGTGCTTCTTTATCGGCGCCCGCAGATAGTGCGTCGGCCACCGAGCTTCCATCTATAACATCCTTTTTATTTATTTGAGAAAATTTGTTCCCACGAGTAGGGCCGGAAATAAAGGTCAGCTTCGACAGAGTCGCCATGCCGGGGTAAGGCACAACTTGCCGCAGATCATGCCTGCTCATCTGTGCGAGCTCTTTATTGGCTGGTTTTCCCCTAACCTTTCATCCTTTGGCATGGTTTTGGCCCGCTCACACCACCACTGGAATTAGGGTGACTACCTCCTCCTTCGGAACGTCTGATCAAGAAACTGCATAGCATTAGCTGGCCAGCTTCCCGGAATAAGTAGCCCTACTTAAGTCCCAGGACCTCGGCAATGTGGGTAGTCGTCGCTGGGATCGGTGTGCTGATGCTACTGTCTTCGACGCTTGCTGAGAGGTCGATGGTACTTAGGTAGGTAGGTGGCTGACACGTGAATCCCAGGAAGGCACTAACTTTATTGAAACCATTTGGAGCTCTTGATAGAGCTGAGGATACTTTTGACGTCAGTATGTAATAGTTCGCCCAAGTTTTCGAAATGATAGGCTCCCAGGTAGAGCTTCCTTCTTTGGGATATGTTAGATTCTGTAGCTCCTGCAGAAGACATTTGAGAAAAGGCCCATCCTTCTGGCGTGAAGGCCGATGGGACAGTGGCCAGTGAGAACACCGATGACGGTGCTAATGAGCGAACTTTTGAGCAAGATCAGACTCTAAGATCGAGTGAGATTTAGCAGATCTTCCTGCAGGTACGGTACGTGGTACCATTCCTCAATCTTTGGTTAGTCTTTCTGATCGCGTCGTACTCTAAGAGAAATTAACATGTAGCGAGTGGAATACTCAGATTCCTTCGTTCCGAAAGGATGTACAGAGTAGTACCCCGTTTGGCGAGTTCATCGGCCTTACAGTTCCCTGGAATTTCCCTATGACCGGATACACAGCATAGGTGAATGTTAAAATGTTCTGCCATCTCCATGAGAGATGAGCGCTAGTCTGAAGTAGCTTTTGATGTACATGTTACCGATTACAGGGATTTTATAGCAGCGTGGCTATCGGTAAACATTGTGATATTCCTGAAGGATATCATATTGTGCCTAAGCCAGGATAAGGCTTCTTTGATCGCCATAATTTCCACCTGAAAAACTGTATAGTGGTCAGGTAGATGGAAGGGGATGCTCAGGTTAAGCATATCGGAGAAAACACCACCTCCCACTCCGTACTCGGTTTTGGAACCGTCGGTATAGAGACGAACAGAATGGTCGCCTCTGTTCGCCACTCCTCTCGAGAAGGAATGGAAGTCCGGAATTTAAGGTTGGAATTCAACTTGGACGGTGTTTTCCGCAATCAAAGTTAGGTGAGGAGTGCCCAATATAGTTTTTTGACCATTGGGAGGAGGCTTTTAGTCTGATGGCTGCGCTAGTCGCTGACGGTTTGCCAAAAATATCTAGAGGAAGTAGATGTAAGAGCACATTGAGTGCCGCGGATGGGGTGGTACTTGGAATCGATTTCTTTCTAGTGGTTCTACCTTTAATCGGATTAGATGACAAGTCTTCTGTGCGGATACTCTTAATTGAGGACACTGAAGTAAAATTGAAAATAACTGGGTCTTGCTTCCAGGCGGAGTGTTTCCTCAGCATTTGCTGTGAAAGTCAACCTTCTCTAGAGCTACTTGAGTTCTGTCTTTTTAGCCCTTATTTGAACTTCGTCCATCTGTATCCTGCTTTCACGAGAATAAGACTGCAAGCCGTAGTCGAGAATCTGTGTTTCGTTAAGAATACGAACACCAATTGTCTTTAGAGCGATTTGATTGGAATAAACTTCTTTCGCCCCCGACTGCTTGGGATAAACTTTTCCTCCTTGACGTACGAAGTATCTCCTCTTACTTCCAATTTAAGAAAAGACTCCACTTTCACTGTACTTTATCGCATCGGACATAGTAAGGCTGCACTCGTGCGTACTGAAGTGTAATTGGAATAGTCCAAGCAAATAACCAGAGCGTGAGTTACTTCATGATGATAATCATGGAAAAAAAATCTCCAAGGCAACCATTTAAATTGTCTGCAAACCAAAGGCGAATATCTCACATACGGGCGAGTTTGCTCTAAATGCATCCCATGTGTGTGGATAAATTTTTACAATTTCTCTACCAAAAGGACGTGGTGAACACCATCGGCTCTGTATGGTCGTATACAATTCCCAGATGGCTTACTTACTTAAACCTCCCGACAGTTGTCACGACTACGACTAAAAATGGAAGGAACAAACGGAGATACAGATACTGTCGGATGACCGAACAAATAAACTGCAAAGTAGACATGATGAAGCCATTCGTTGCATACTGTATCCCGCCAGTGTCCTTCCGCCTCGTTCACACACATTCAATATTGGACGACCACTGGTCGATGTCCATGATGTTGCTCGATTTGCTTTACGAAACGATTAAGGCAACGTGACGAGCACTAAAAATTTCATTTTGAGTTCTTTAACGAGTTTTGTAGGATCACAGCGACTACAAGAACACACAAACACAACTGTGGCCATACATTCTGAAGAGCTCCACTTTTTTTTTGTGGGTGGTTTTGATGCGGAAGTAGGCGTGTCGCACGGCAGGACATTTATTTCAAAATTAATGGTGTTTAGCTGGTTCGACCACACACACATCCGGAAATGGGCATGACGTCTTGGGAATTTTAATTCCACTTTTTTCGTCCTTTTCTCGATTCAGAGAGCGAATGATAGTTTGTTGTTAGTCACTTACACAATATTAGATGATTCCTGAGGGCTCCTTGAATATTAATGATTACGATTATGATTTCATGTAGGCAAGTAAGTTAGACTTCATCAAACGAGATAAGTAGTCTCCATTGGGAGTTTAATAGAGTAAATTTGATCAACTAATTGACATCCTTGGGGGGAAGTTGCAAGAAAATGATGGAAACTCGTCCTAATTAGATTTAAATGAACACAAATTGGCGTAGTTACAGCAACCGGGGGATAATTATATCAATTGTTGTAATTAGCGGAACAATCTTTCCCACCCAATCCGTATGTCTAATAAGACTCACATTCATTCGGTCGTAATACACGTTCACACGTACAGTTATCTTCCAAAATTAGCCCATAAATTTCGTTTCAATTAACAAAAATAACACAGCTCGGGGGTGTATTTTTCTCTCGTAAAAGCAAAACCAAAAATTGGAAAACAAAAAAACAATCATTGAGCTCTAAATGATTTACATTCATGTAGATACACACTCAGACACTACGTGCGCTGGTTTCGAACGATCAACAGAAAATTGGATATTTATCTGCGATTCATCTTGGTTTGCATCATCGATCATTTGACCTGTTTTCAGGGATCGAATTGATAAATAACCACTTCCAGTACTCGGATCTGTACTGCGGGATTTATTTTTCTAAGAATGCAGCGCGCAAAATAGTTCCTTTCATCATTTGGTCGCTATACTCGTTTGGGCTACATTTAGGTTCATTCGTTCAAAACAAAATACAGGGTGTACTACATTGAAGGAAAATCGAACATCTTATGTCTTCTATCGAGCTGTAGAACTTGCTTTGCCGTGACGTCTGTAGCCTTAGATAGAAAGCTGTTTTTCAGCCTGTTTCGCTAAGATTGCGCCCTTAAAGATCTTTTGTGTTACGGTGTGGATTTTCACACATCAGAGTGTTTATGAAACCCTGAACGAAAACGAAATCTCTTGTAGGCTTGATCGGGTCACAAGTTATCCTCAGAAAGACGCCAACAACTATGCCCATAACCCCCACTTCGTACAGGGACTCAGTCCAATGCAAAAGTTCATTAAAAAGCATAAACAAACCTTGGATTAAGATAAATGAACTATTGACGACCCAAGCAAATGAAACAGTGATCTAGTAACAATTTTGGCCACGCCTCCATTTTGAAAAATGTCAAAATTTCTTCCAGAAACATAGACTATACCACACCTAAGCTAAGTTAAGGCAAGAACTTCGAGGTATTCATCCCTCCCATGTCATTCTTCGACGATGTATTGTCAGAAGACAAGTCGATGCACTTTTACGGGTGGGTGGTGGCGTTTTCGCTGACATGCTTAACCTTAGTTTCTTCTTCCAAATTATTATAGCGTGCTCCAGGCGGAAAACATGGCGATCAGAAAAGCCTTATCTTGGCTGAAGAAAGACGTGATATCAGTCACGGATATCCGCATGTTTTCGTACAAGCGGCAATAAAGTCCTTAAAATCAGTCAGTGAGTTTAAAACTCACTCATAGCCCTAGACTGACGATCGTCTCTTATAGTGATGGCGGAGCAGTTTAATATTCACCTGTGTTGTGTATCAGGGCACTGTGACATTCCAGATATGGAACAACATTACTTCTTGCGCCTGATAAGGACACCAATCGTTACTTGTAAACTTGAACTAAAGCCAGATGCTATCGAAAAAACAAATTTTAGGTGGACAAGTGGTACAACATGTCTAGCGACAAATCAGATTTTTCTAAAGCTGGATCTGAAACACTCTAAGTATTTGATTTCTCTTAATAGATCGCATATAAGCACTATAATAGCTATCATTACTGGACACTGTCTAATAGGCAAGCATGCAACAAGGTTTGGCGTCCACGCAAACGTCTTCTGCAGAAGCTGTATGGACGAGGAGGATAGGGAAGACTATTTTCCATTACCTTTGTACCTATCTATCTCTCTCGCAAAAGAAACCTTCAATTCGGAGCCTTTTTCTCACCAACTTAGGCGACCTGGTAAACGCCGATGTTAGTAGTCTCCTACCCCCCTCATGGGTCTAAGTGTGTTGGCTTTAGCTGGCAGCCACTTCAACCGAACCTAACCTAACAAATGAAAGAAGGGGAAATAACTATCGGATACGTAGACGTACAAGGAATGTTTGAGCTCTCACCAGACCAGGTGGATCCGGGCAAAATCGAAAACTGCTGCAGAGAGAAAAGAGAACATTTGTTAGTGACATACCTAAGCAAAAAGTCTTTAGCTTTAGGCTTGTAAGTAAGCATCTGCTCACAATGCACATCAAGAAATTCGACAATATAAATTTCATATGCACACATGCCCCTGCACAGGAGAAAGACCAAGAAATGCTCCTATACACTATTCGAAAAGGTCTATCTTGAATATGACGTAAAGATCATCGTCGTCGTAAATAGTAAAGGTACCTCGGGTAACACCGACACAAAGTACAACCTTCATGGCATCATATCCGACATCAGTTTGGACTGTGGCTAATCGACTTTGCAGCCGGGGGCAATATCACGGTCCTCACACCTCAATGTTCACAAGGAGTCCCGATCATCGAAACGTCAACCAAATTGATCATATATTGTGTTTGCAGACGCTTCGAGGTGTCAACTTTGGCTTTGAATTCAAGAATGGACTAATTTTATTTTTAATTTTGGAATGAAAGGTCCAATACGCACAGTAAAATCGTTAGGCTCAAAACCGATTGAATCCGAATCAGTCCTGGACTGCTTCAATATCCTGCAAGTAATTTCCAGTACAAACAAAGTCAATCTTTGGTGGGTGCCTAGGCATGAGGCTATTGTTTGCAGTGAGATAGCTGACTATCTGGTTAGAAAGTGTTCGGGTGAGTCCTTTACTAGCCTTGAGGGGTTCTGTAGCATCCCGAACTAAGTAATCAATAGAATAATTTAAAGTTGAGAAAAAGATATATGTAGATACACATTGGTTTCCAAAGGGAAATTTGTAAAGGGACACTGCTAGCTTTATAATCACCTACACAAAGTCGGTATTATTCAGAAGACTTAATGTCGTCTTGGCTTGGAAAATGGCGAATCTATAGAGCATACTTTAGGCAACCCTAAACTATGGGCTAATCCTCAGACTCTTCATCAAGAGATTGTCAATTTTATCAAGAGAAATTAAACTCCTCTGGTTGCTCAAATCAATTCAGTTCCCTTAAAAAAGGGAAAGTATGTAGGTAGGTAGGGGTGGCGGAAACCGCAACTCAAAATGGCGCATCCCAGCGCTAATTGGGTTATTTTAGAACCGCCACCTCTTTTCAGGGTGTTATATGTAGGTTGATAGACGAAGATATTTAAATCCAACCTGGGGAATTAAGGAAAAGGATAAGTTTATCAATCTTTTTGTTGAAAATGTCTTTGAGGTCGTCGAAGAAGGGTTTGCCTAGAGTGCGCTGTCTGAACCTCGATAAGACCGGACATTTACACAGGAAATGATGAAGAGATTCTTTTTCGCTGTTATCTGTTCAATTACGTTAGAAAGTGTTGTGGGGGATACCTACCTGTGTGGTCTCCTATTGGCCAGCGGCTACGATTCTTGCAATGTCTGTTCTCGAGCTGCTTAGTAGTTCGTTTGTTTTATGTTTGTGTAACCGGGCCAGATCCTCCTTGATTTGACGCAGTTGCTAAGTACTTAGCATGGATACTGTCCATTGAGTAATGAACTCCTTCACTCCTAATTCAGTGAGAGATTCTCGAATAGCTTCAGAGTTGATTTTGTTAAAAGCAGCTATGTCTAAGTGGCAAGAGTATATTTTTTATAGTGAAGGGTTTTTTCGATTGTGCGTACAACTTCATGCCGGGCCGTCTCTTTGGATCTACCTTTGAGATACGCGTGTTTGGAGTAAGAAAAAGGTGAGACTACCACTATTTTCCGGATGTGAATGTCTAGGATTCGTTCCAGGGTCTTTAGTACGAAAGAGGTCAGACTAATGGGCCTAAAGTCCTTCGCGGAGCCATGTCCTCGCCGACCTACTTTCGGTATAAGAACCACACGGACACTTTCCCAGGATTGAGGGATGTAAGCGATTGGTATGTCCATATTCTACAGCATTACGGGCATTATGCTGTCATGGTCAGGGGATTTATATGGGGCAAAGCTGTTTATGGCCCAGGAGGCCTTTTCCTCGAAGATGACTTTTGAAATACTATCACAAGATGTGGACCGCCAGGAGGGAGAACTATCTTGTTTTGAGGTGCTGTCCTGACATCCTGGGAAGTGTATGTTCGTAAGAAGTTGTAAGGAGTATCCGGTTGAATATGTCCAGCTTCCGTCCGACTTTCTCAAAAAGGCGAACTCCTTTAGGGCCTCAATAAATTGGCAGTCTTCCCAAGATTCTTTCTCGACCTTTCTAATGGACTCCTTGTACGTTTTGAATTAGTTTCGATGTTTTCTCAGTTTTCTGACGAAACTTAGAATGAAGCTGCATTTATTCATTGTTTCACCCTGTTGGAAGCAATAAATCCACAGGTCTCTTGATCCCCATAAGAATAGATTTGGGTAAGAAAGAATCATATCCATATTTCATCGCTATAATTGTGAGATTTATACAAAACGTCTCTCCAAACAAACACCACAAATGCATTCGACGTGCGCGATAGAAGTGGTTTAAAAAAAGAACCAAACGATCTTCCGACCCTCTCTCGCCACCCAACGTGTCTTTAATAATTTTTATTTTCGAAATGTGTTCTTCAACTCTTCACTCTGAATGTCTGTTTAATTATCTTAAAAACTCTTGTTCTTGTTGTTGGTCCTATCGTGCACACGTCTATACTCAAACGTATGTATATCCTCAAAAAAAAAAAAATAAATAAAATTTTTAAATTGGAATTTTCAAGTCACAAAGGAAATCAAGTGAAAAAAAGAGAAGAAAAACAAAAAATTACTTTTTTTTTCGAAAACTGAAAATTTTTCTGATATTCCACGGCGAAGAGTTCTTCTCCATCGACACACGGCGCTGTCGTGCTTTGTGTATTTGTCGTTAGTCAGTCGTTGTCTTTCGAATTGGATTTCCAATTTTGATACATCACTCGAGTGTTTGTTTTCGTTCGAGCAACGGTGTTCGCAGTGTTTTTTCGAAAATTTCGAAATTTGTTTGCCATAGTTTCCGCTATTCTTCGTACAGGTCGTACTAGTTGTTCTCGATTTTTTTATAATTTTCCAATTTTCGGTTGAAAATTCGAAAAAAAAATTCTCAAAATTTTCGAGAGACGTTTCATATTTTTTAACGATCCTCCGTGTGATTATTTTTGTTTCGCGTTTAATTTTCGAATTTTATTTGTTTTCTCCTGTCAGCTGGGGCGCAGTGGTTGTTATTGTTTCGACGTGTTTTTGTTTTCCCAATCGGCAAACGAAATTCGTTTGAGATAAAGTATCTGGTGAGAGTGTGTATATCTAGTGGGTGAAGATATTCGTGTGTGTTTTCATAAATTTCCTTCTTTTTTTTTTTGTGGATTTTCAACAGTTATTTCGTCTTTGAATTGACAAAGCGTAAATCCAGTGGGGGAAGGTCAAACTAATCGTAAAATAAGGAAAGGCGGACTTAAAACAAAAAAAAAACTTGGACTCCCTCCCAATTGACAGTTATTGGCGCCAAGTACGAAATATTTTCCTAATTATTTGTGTGTCTCTGGTCAGATTGATGGATTTTTAATTAATCCGGAAAATATTGCTGCGAGGCGTGGCCTGCGACGACGAGTGATTGGACGCAACCATCTAATTTTGTCCGGAACATATCTGGTGAGTCTTTTGTTTTATTTTTGGATAAATACATTTTTTCTTTCAAATTTTTCCTTTTTTTTTTGTGTTGATTGTGTGCGGTTGAATGAAGGCCGTCACAAGTCGACATACCTACACCCATACATGCTGTGGTTTTTTTTGGTGATTAATTTGCCGGGTGAAGAACATGTGAAGAAGGTGCCTGCGGAGGGATGGATTTGCAATCATTAATTTCATTAATTTTGTTGGTGTGATTAATGGGCAAATATTGTGCGTTTCTTGTGCGTGTACTTGGTGCGGATTTAATTAGAAAATTAACTGTGGAGATTGCATAAAAAATGATGATGGCACAAAAGTAATGAAAGACTAATTTATGTCCTTGTAATTTGGATTAAATCCGAGGTCGATGGCGTATATCCTGGGGAAGAAATTTCGTGCCCTTGACGAGACTACAAGGTAACAGACTATAAAAATGAATCAGGGAGCAGATAAATTGTCTGCTGATCCACTGGAACATAAATCTGAATGCAAACAGGCAATGTGTACTCCATTAAAGGAGGAACCGCTTGCAGATGAAGATTGCCGGATTCGTTGCCAAATGTTGGAGGTGGAGATGCATCACGGCTGCCCTACTGTGGCCTTCAACAATTCTGTGGCCTCGTATATCTTGGTTTAAGCCGAGAAAGGAGTATATTACCAGGTTGCAAAGAAAGGAAAAGAAGTCAGAGGGTGTGGTTCGTCGAAAATTCTATATGTTCGATTCGAAGAGCCTTAGGTTGTCACTTGAAACAGCATCATCGGCAAGCGCTGAGGAAATTTTAAAGACAGAATTTATAGATAAAAGATCTATTGTGCACATTCTACATCTGTGCTTTTATCAACTTGAATCACTGCCATCTTCATTAATAGGAGCGGTTGACTCATCCATCTTGAAAGAAGTATTTCCTTAGTTAGAGTAAAGACGTGAGGGCTTAATGTGACAAGGGAATCCATTTGAGTTGATTTGGTCTTCCGATGTTTCGCCTGAGGAAACAAGCATTGATTGACAAGAAAAGTTCCGGCAGTCTACGTAGCTCAGTGGTAAGTGAGGACTGCAATGCGAGCTGCGTAGATTTCATCAAATAACCACAAAGGCCTTACTTCTCACAACGGTTTAGGTTAGTTTAGGTATCTAGGTTGATGAGGGAGAATGAACTCGACCTCATCACACTTAGGTCCTTGTGGACCCATTGTGATGCCCATGGGGGTTGTTCGTGATTTCTATCGGGCTTCTACCATGCTGCTCGTTGTTGTCTTGGGTCTCCAGCCATTGTTATGTCCTCAGAAACCTGGAAAGATCGTTTAGTGAAACATCCGTATGTCCACATCTATGTACGTATGTCCACATCTACGTAGTGAAACATCTACGTATGTTCTTCTAGCAGTGTCTTCCTAATGTTTTGTTTCTCAAGAGACATAGGCTTGGGCAGTGGCAGAGAGTGTGAGGAGTATCCCCTTGAACCTCTTCGTCACCACAGCCCCTAAATATATTGTCATTTTTGTGTTTAAATTTCATTATCTGGTTTCTTAGAAGGTTATGGCCGATGAGTGCAACCACCAACATTGACAGCGACTTCCTGTCAAGAGTTTGTTGGTTTTGGTTTTTGTCGCGTTTTGTCCAAAGTTTCCTTGATATACCACAGGTGGTAAGCGACTTCCACCTACTGCTGGCTGTCGTCAGGGTCTTACCCTCCACTCGCTCTCTGAGATTACAGAGTGAGGTCTTAATCCATTGAAGTGATCGATTTTGGTCCATTCTGGACACTTTTCTTGGAAGTTCGTCGATTATCTCGTTTCCGATTATGTCCTTACTCAGCAAAGAGTAACACTGTACTGCGAGCCAAGAACATCAAACTCTTCGCGACAGCGTCGAACTAGCTGGGATTTTATGCCAGTAGCAGAAAATTCTTTAAAAGACATAAGCTCGTGGTATTGCCATCATTGATGCCACACTGGCTGCCTCTGTCACTGCCAGGACCTCCGCTTGAAAGACACTGCTGTGATCAGGGAGTCTTATTGAGCTGTGTATGTTTAGTTATTCGGAGACTATACCGACACCTGTTTCTATATCTATCTTTGACTCATCTGTTTACATACATACATAGATGTAGAACTATTTTCTCGTTGGTTCATTGGTCTCCTATTCTCCTCTGCTTGGGAAAGTCACAGCCGTGCGTCAATTTAAAATAGCAAATTGAGAAGCTAATTCAGCTTGGTCATTCCTCAACAAGAGTGTTTTCGCAAAAACTGTTGGGTGGATATTGCTGAGGCTCGAACCTACCTTTCTAAAGTTCAGATTAAGCTTAATCCGTTTAGCAGAAAGACGCAATTCCTCCATCTGGGGTTAATATTTGCTAAGCACTTAGACGGAACTTTATTGAGTTGATATGGCCACAGTGTGACGCGATTTTATCAGAAAGGTCTTACCTGTTTCTTATTTTATTCACTCGTCCGCCGTGCAATTATCTGGACTGTCTGCAGCTGTGTATGATCTGGTTAAGTGATCTGCTTAACTTACTTAAGTCTCATCGTTGGTATTTCGAGTTCTTATCTGACTGTCTATGAATAATGCATTCATGAGGCTTTTCCTTGGCGGTTTTTGAGTAAACCTCTAGATGTACATAACAAAGTATTGTCGAGTTAACCACAAGAGAGCGATGCCTCTTATACCAGCCCCTGACTGAGCCAATTACAACTGTCAACCGATTGGTACGAAGGTCGGAAACATGTAGTTCCAAAACGACGGTAAGACCTAGCACACTGCCGGAAAAAAAAAACTGATTTGTTACGGCAACAATTTACAAGTCATTTCAAATCTCAATAGGCCGATACATCTTAAGTGATTCGGTGGCGTGCAACAACTTCACAACTTTGCTACCACGCTACTCAAACAAGGCCGAAATTAAATACGTTATTGGTGAGATTGTGCAGTATCTTTGCGCAAACGTCACCAAAACCCCACAAGTGTGCAACCAGAGTCGGCGAGTGTACTCGGCAGATGTTTAAATAAAAAAAAAGTAATCACTTAACCACTTAATCTCTGTTTACATTAATTTGAAAATTATGAATCGTGGCTTATCACTTGCAAAGTAGAATCGTGAAAAAAAATGCAAAATAATTATCTCTCAGACTTCTTCTATTTTAATAAAACAAAACTTTGATAACACAACTACGCCGTCACGCACTAGAATGCCTCTCCCACAGCCTTGATGGTCAACTCATGAATCTGGACATGTTCGGGTGTTGAAATTGCAAACAACACAGCTTGAGATACATCTTCTGCTTCGAGAACGTTTGGGTTTCCCTCGTAGGATTCCTTTGGGATAATTTCAGTTCTTACACCGCCAGGGCTGATGCTCTGTTAAACGCAAAAACACACTCGTAAATGATGAGTTCACCATAGTCACTAAGTCAAATACTCACAGTAGTCTTAATTCGTGTACCCAGCGATCTAAGTTCATGCCGCAAGGTCTCATTAATTGCTGTCACTGCAAACTTCGATGGTGGATAGATATTCAAACTGGGTATTCCAGCGCCGCCAAGTACATGATGTCCAAGCCAACTGTTTATGTGCACAATGTGACCGTTGACTTCGCGCCCCTTCATGCTCTTGAATGCCGCTTGAGTTGCATAAATTAAACCCTTGACATTTGTATTGATGACGTCATCGATGATCTTGGAATCACTGTCGACCAGATTTCCAAACCTCAGGATTCCAGCATTATTCACAAGAATATCAGTTCCACCAAGTGTTTTCTCGATCCAAGCGAAGGCGTCTTTAACTTCTGCCTCATTGGTGATGTCAACTTTGCGGGGATAGTACCGTGCCTGTAGGTCCTTTGGTAACTTCGATCGGTTCTCCTCCAAACGATCAAGGCGACGTGCCAACGCGACGACTCTTAGGCCAGCTTTCACCAAATCAGCTGCGACAGCTTCACCGATACCAGCACTCGCGCCCGTAACGACAGCGACACTATTGTTCCAGCGTTCCATTTCAATGTTGTGCTTCGGTTGACTTCAGATAATGGAATTAATTTTGCCCGCTGGCAGCTAAAGGCTTTTATACGAAAATTTGTTGTGATATTGTTAATCAGCAGCAGTGTTGTCTGAGTAACGAATGGCGGAGGGGCGAGTGTACACATTTTCATGACTGGCACAATTAGTTGCAGTTCTGTTCCTTCTCGAAAAATCTACCCATGATCATCGTGAGTGCTCGTATCCTATGAAGGTGGAAACTGACGGAGTGCTCTACTTGTACCAACGGTCAAAACCGGTTCTGAAAGCAGCCTCAGATATTTAATGGTTTGTTTACTTCTGGAATTTCATCATCTTAATTCTGATGATCACGTCCGTAGAACAGAATCAAAATTTCGGGTAGACCGGCGCGGCGCTACTTACTTCGAAACAAATAGGAGAATGACAAAGCGATTTTTTTTTTTCGGCAATCCCATGTGAATGTAGACATGTGGGTATGTGGAAAGCGTGTGTCAAAAATGACGTCACAGAAACTTGATTTCAATTGTTTTTGGAGGGGTACTTCAGTCCACAAACTCAGTCATTCAAATGAACAGTAGGTGAAGGTAGTAGCGTTCACCATACACTTTGCTGAAGAAGCTTAGGCGATGATCGTGTTGTTGTGCATCTGTGAATCATAGGGAAGAAAATATAGTTCGAGGCACAAGAAAGATTTTGTAAGCTAACCAGGCCAGTTGTTTTTAAAGGCATAATTTCTCATAACGGTTCGAATTGGGAGACTTAAGAATAAGTCATATGTATTTTACAGACGACTTGGTTACCCTGGAGTCCAGCCAGACCGAATTTCAGCGTGAACTTGACAGGTTCGTAGCCGTTGATAAAAGTAATTTACAGAACACCTGTTCAATGCACACTGCATGTTAGTGGAGTCCCATTAAAACAGGTGGAGAAGTTTAAGTATCTCGTGGTCTTTTTCACGAGTGATGGTAGGAGCAATACTGAGTTATTCTGTAGGATTGTTCAGGCCGGAGCAATTTTAAGACAGCTTGATCAACCTGTTATCAGGAGGGCCGAACTTGCCATCGATCTACAATTCAGTGTTTGTTCTGACCCTTACCGATGATCATGAGGTTTGGGTATCGACTGCCCTAATGAGATTTCTTCGTTGTATTGCTGGGGTAACTCGTCGAGATCGAGGTAGAACACCAGAATACGCGAGGCGCTCAATGTCGAGCAGCTACTTCTTCGTACGGAAAGGTCCATACTTCGATGGTTTGGGCACGTTAAACGCATGTTGAACGCATGGCTTCCAATGGAATCGGTGCCATCCGGTAGGCGTCCCATGGGTAGGCCCAGGTTGAACCAAGTCCGAAATCCTACCTCTACCCGTATGGGGATAGCCCCTGATGATTTAGAGTCGATAACGGAAGGTCGGAAGATGTGGAGAGTCAGATTAAGGACCCTAAACCCGCGACCCGCATAGCCGATAAGCGGGCTATTGGAAAATGATGATGATGATGATCATTTCTCATCAAATTGAGAACAAAACGACTATATCCTGTGTGGGTTCCTCTTCTTCATAGTTTGGAACAGTTGTTTCCAATATACTTAGACCCAAATGAGATCAGGAAGGTAAAACGTAACATCCAGGGTTGTTTTTTGAACAATTATGAGCTTACTTACAATGGTCTTGCAGATTGACATAAACTATGGCTTCAACCAACAAACCTATCTAGCAAGTAGAGCTTACTCTCTATTTGCGCAAGACAACACAGTAAGACAGTTCCTGTTTCCTTCTCCTTTTTGTCTTTTTAACTTTTGCATAAATCGTTGGAGGGGACCTCTAATCTAAGTGCAGTCTAAGGGCAAATACTAACTATTAAGCGGTGTCCGGTAAGGATACCTATTAGTGAATTTAAGTTTTTCCGGTTAGAAAATTCAGGTTGGGGCAGATTTGTTTTGACAAGAGACAAATACTGATGTTGTTGCACCTAAAATAAATAAATAAATAGCTGGCGCGACAGCTCGAGATGAGCCAAGGCCTAGCTTCTCGCAACCATTCATGCTGTGCGTGTTACATTTTTCGCATGAATAGAAAGGACCTACAATTTATTGCCGACTCCGAACGGCGAGGTGAGATGCTCCTTCATGACAAATTATACTCCCGGAGGCTTGTCATTCCCCGACGAGAGGTGGTGCCGCGAAAAATGTTTGGTGTTTTCCTGGCTGGCGCACACTAATGTTTGCCAATTTCCTGACATCAGTGTCAAGGAGGAGTTTGATCGATTCGATTGGAGTAGGTGGTTCTCTCAAGTTTTCCGTCACGTCTTCATTTCCTAGCTCGTCCACCCTACATTGTCTAGAACTTCCTCATGCCCTGATACCCAGAACAGGGTTACGCCGTAATGTCGGCGATTGTAAGGCCCTTATAATTACCTGACTATCTATGTACTTATAGTAGAATAGCGCTACAATATATCGAGTCAATTGATAGCCAAGCCGCAGCTTCGCGAAGTGCCGCAGTTTCTGCTTGAAAAACACTCTAGTGATCCAGCAGTCGTTTGGCAATGACTATGTTAGGTGCGTTGGAGAAAATTCCAGCCCCGTGCCACATACAGTTTCAGATCCATCTGTGTACATTTGTGAAAAGGGACTAGTTTGGTTTTTTAGGCCTAACGTGTTTGTCCACCTCGCTAGCTTCCAAAGGAGGATTCCATTAGGTCTCTTTTTATGGGGAGGAATTTACCTTTGATCGCTATTGCCATGTCGTCAGCATATGCGGTGATAACATACCCTTCCCTATCTAAAGTCATCAACAGTTCGTTCCCTAGCGTGAGCCAAGGTAGTCGTGACTAAACCCCGCAATGCGCAAGGCGGGGTACTATCCTCCGAAAACCGTTCTGCTCACTGAGCAGCACCCCACCTCAGCATGGATAAGCCAGCTTTTAAGTATGTGTTCCATCCAATAGCAAAAGCAACTGTCAACCTTAAGACTACAGAGTGCAGTCGATATTGCCTCTATTTTTACGACGTTGCAGACTCGATCATTATCGAGGAAGAATGCCTTCACATATTTTTTTATCTATTCAGTAAAGCCAAGCCTTCCCGCAGTTCATCTATGAAGGCAGCGTCTTTTATCCTCAGACTACTTAGCTGACATCTGGCCATCACTAACTATATCTTCGGTCAGGTTGCATCCATTATTACAGTTTTGTTTAAAATAAAAATAAACCAATATCTTCTTCTCTGTTTGAGATTATAGTCATGGAATGAAAAAGCGACGCCAAAATAGTGTGAAAATATATTGCAGTTCGTCACTCAATTCTGTAGAAAAACAGCAAATTTGTAAAATAAAAATCTTCTTCAGTTATCAGTCTAGATGGCTTCGTGTGAAAAAAGTTCAAAGAATCATCGAGTGAACCACAAGGGACCGGACCACCATTCAGTATGAAGGTCGGTAATATATGATTCTAGCTCATCTCGTAATAGGCCGACAATTTTTGAAAGGCGAGTCCGAGCGATTTGAAGGCATTCGAATCGTTTTTGGTGGTTAAATCTCGCATATATCCCGCCACAGTGCAAACAATTTCCGAGCTCAAGGCTGAGATTTAATGCGTCTTTGGTGAGATTATGCACTATCTTTGCGCAGAGGTCATGGAAAGAACACAAGTGTGCAACCAGAGTCGGGAAATGTACTCGGCGGATGTTTTGTTTAAGAACGTCTTATCTGGTTTCACAATAAAAATAAAACAAGCATCGCCGCGGCTTGTCTAAATACTTTATAATGCATTCTCAATGGGACATCTTCTACTATCAGTCAAGCAGTCGTCTATATTGTTAACTTACTTTAGAGTGCCCAGCAAAATTTCTTATAAGCTGCTTCCTTCATGATAGTGGACCCGGCTTACAGGGCCACCAAGAGATTTTCTTTGTATTAACCAGACACTTAACCATTTAATCGCTGATTACATTAATTTGAAAGTTATCCACCGTGGCTTATTATCTTGAAAGTAAAAAATTTCTATTTGTAATAAAAAACAAAAAAACAAAAACATAAAAATATCTTTTATAACACTACTACATTCTAAGGATCACTAAAATGCCTCTCCCACAGGTTTGATGGTCAACTCATGAATCTGGACATGTTCGGGTGTTGCAATGACATACAGCACCGCTTGAGATATATCTTCTGGTTTAAGAATGTTAGAGTTTCCCTCGTAGGCTTCCTTGGGGATAATTTCAGTTCTAACAACTCCAGGACTGATGCTCTAGTAAATGCAAACACACTTATTACTTTTATTCGTCGCCGTCTCTTATACAAATACTCACAGTAGTCTTAATCCTTGTACCCAGCGACCTAAGTTCATTTCTCAACGTCTCATTAATTGCTGTCACTGCAAACTTTGATGGTGAATAGATATTCAAACTGGGCATTCCATCACCGCCGAGTACTTGGTGCCCAAGCAAACTGTTTATGTTCACGATGTGACCGTTGACTTCGCGCCCCTTCATGCTCTTGAATGCCGCCTGTGTTGCATAGACTAAACCTTTGACATTCGTGTTGATGACATCATCTATAATCTTGGAATCAATATCAACCAGATTTCCTAATCGAAGGATTCCAGCATTATTCACAAGAATATCGGTTCCACCAAGTGTCTTTTCAATCCAAACGAAGGTCTCCTTGACGTTTGTCTCATTGGTGATGTCAACTTTACGAGGATAGTACCGCGGTTGTAAGTTCTTTGGTAACTTTGATCGGTTCTCCTCCAAACGATCAAGACGACGTGCCAACGCGACAACTCTAAGGCCGGCTTTTACCAAATCAGCTGCGATAGCTTCACCGATTCCAGCACTCGCACCCGTAACGACAGCGACACTATTATTCCAGCGCTCCATTTCAACGTTGTTCTGCGGTTGACTTCAGGTTGTGGAACTAATTTTGCCCGGTGGCATCTCAAGACTTTTATACGAAAACTGATTCTCATATTATTTATCAAAAGTTGTTGTTTCAGTGATGAATGGTGATTGTATAGATTCACGTGACATGATTAATTTAAATTAGTTGCAGTCCTGTTCCTTCTCGAAAAATCTATTTATGAACATCACTGACTGACTATGCTAACTGGTTTTGGGAGCAATCTCAGTTCATTCGTGTTTTGTTTACTTCTGGAATTTCATCATCTCAGTTTTGATCATCACGCCCGTAAAAAATACTTAAAATTTCGGTTAGACAGGCACTACTTAGTCCCAAACAAATAGGTGAGTGACAAAGCGAGTTTTTATTTTCGGCAAGCCCATGAGAATGTAGATATGTACATATCTGTGCCGAAAATGACGTCACAGAAACTTGATTTCAATAGTTTTTGCATAAGGTTGTAGGTAGTTAATTCGGGCCACAAACTAAGCCATCCAATTGAGAAATAGGCGAAGGTAGTAGGGTTCACCATACGCTTTGCTAGAGAAGCTTAGGCGATGATCGTGTTGTTCTGCTTATGTGACCTTTAAAGGAATTTCATGGAGTCAAAGAGAAGATAGTAAACGGCTTACGACGAAGTTACAATGGTGAGCACTCACCACATGTGCTGATGTGGTGGGAGCCGATACTGAAGACTTCTCATCATTGAAGCGCCTTCTCGGCCTTCTCCGAAAGTCGGTAAAATTCCAGTAAAATTGGTAAAAACTGGGTCCTGCTTTCTGGTAGTACAATGGACGAGTTGGTGCTAAGTGTTCCACTAAAGAGTTTCCAAACCCGACAAAAAAGATACAATGGCACAGTGGATGCATATGTGTACATTCTGAGGGCAAATACGCGAAGGTGTTATTTTTATGAAGCGGAGCTATGGCCTTGTAGAAACCTGATCAATTCTTTTTGCTCCTGTTCGATGCTATTTTTGCCGATATGCATAGTTAAATCCGGTTATTCGACAGATAAATGATTTATTTAGAACCGGAAGGCTGTTTGTTTTAGCAAACGAGTTGTATGTAGCACAGTCACCCCCATAAAGTAAAAGAATTGCAGAAACAAGATTTCAGAACAAGATTCTGAGGAAACAATCTAAACAATTCCTCAAAGAAGAAGAAGAAACAACAGGCCAGCCAATATTGCAATCGTGTTTTATCACAAGATACTTTCTAAGTGCGAATTCGGTGATATGATGACAGACGACATGTTTGATGATTGAAATCCTTTCTCACAGTCGCAGTTGGATTTGTCGGCTGTCGGCCTACGGATTTTTGAAAAATGCTCCGCTGATTATGACTGGTTTTCACTGGCGGTCAATACAAGTCCAGAGACCAATCTTCAACATACATATTCTTTGCTTTGCCTAATTTCCACAAACTGTCTGGTAAACATTTCTTCATTTCAATTTGGCTTATCATTCTCGTACAAGATAACCAGTATCGCATGTAAACAGTCACTGCGCGCTCCCAAACAAGTCAGCGATGACGAGGCGATAATCGTCTAGATTTGTGTATTTTAAGGCGTGCGCCAAAAATTACGACATAACGATTTAATTTTGGCGTTTTATGTGGACACCGTCATGACTCTGATGATTTTCTGCTCCGCAGACCTAGTTACTCACCCAAAGTCATCGCATAAAAATTAAGTATCAGTTGAAGTTGGTTGCGCTTGGTATAATTAAAAGCTTTTTGCAAAAAAGCTTCTGATCGACCCAAGTCGTTTGATAAACTCTTTTTGGTGTGACAATGGGTGTTTCATCGCCCGGAACTACAACCTTTCTTTGGCCCCGTACAAGGTTTCTTAAAATATCACAAGTCCCTCCAAGCAATAAAGTAACCACACCCGACTCGTGTCAAAAATTTACACATTCTCCCCCTAATTGCACAGAAAATATTTAAATGAGCAAAATTTGCCACTCGAAAATCTTTTCCGCACACTCCTTCTCATTATGCATCATCAGATCTACGTCAAGGCAGAGGCGTAAAAATCATATTTGATGGTCGCTTATCACGTGTCATCAAGTTGTCATGCTCATTAGAATACAAACAGTCTAGAGTCCATGGACGCCAATCGTCCGTGAGAGAATGCTCTTGTAATTTCTGAATGTCATGGTGACAACGAAATGGTGTCTCCCCACCCCTCAACCAATAGTTTTTAAATCGCCAATTGTCATCTACTTGCTGACAAGTCCACGAAGTATTTTTAGAACCCATGTGCGGAACCAAATATTGCGCTTCCCGCACAAATTCGGATCTGTCGGAACGCACGCTGTACCGCTCTCTTTTTTTTCCGATTTCTCCTGCGCAAAGTGTTGAGTCGAAAACACATCCAATTTCGAGTGAGAATTTAGAAAATGCCTCGGAAAATCCGTATATCTCTCAGATGCTAATTTGTCTGGAATACCCGATGAGAGGTTAAAAACAGCCCGCTCTCAAGTTTTCTAGCGAAGCTGTGAGATGAGAAAGAAAAAAACATCTTGGCATCCAAATCGATGTGGGGATTGGTTTGACATGTTTTGCCAGATACGTTCGGTTGATCGCACCTCGAGTACGCAAGTTTTCTCGATAAAAATTCGACGAAAAATTTCTTATTTTTTGCAATTTCTCGGAACGGTTCGGGGCTTTGAAAAGCATCTCGAAATTTATTGACGGTTAAATGTGTCGTTACGGTTACCGATAGATACAAGATTCTGAAAAAGTTAATTTTTTTTTAGTGATTTTAGGACAAGTTTTGATAACACTTTCGCACAATGGATACGATTCAGGACATCACGGACTTTAGTAAGTTAAAATTGTTTGCGTTTAAAATATCGTTCACCCACTAAAGGTTTCGGGATCGACATATTTTTCCTATTTTCTTCTCTATTAAAGGAAAAATTGTGAAATATCTCAGAGATAAGTAACACTTTCCAGTTAACCAGTGCTGAGGCGAAATAATTTAAAAAAAAAAAAAACTGTTTACTCGGCTGTTTATTTACTTACCGCACTTTTTCGTATCTTTGTATCTTTTTGTTGTATCTCCGCCTTTATTATTGTTCCTTTCAACGGCGTGGGGCTGCTGTATTCGGCGGTGTGGGTTGTTTGGTGATCAAAACACATTAATGCGTTGCTTTACCGGTAATTGGTGTTAATACGGGTGGAAAATTGGGCTCAGGGAATGTGGTGTATTTTTAGCTGTCGTATTGAATGGATTTATGTGCTGCAGAGGTGCATGTTTATGGCACGCGGCCGTGTTGCATGGAAATAAATTCTGAAATTAGGTTAAAATAGTTCTCAGGTCTGTCGTAAATTTAGGATAAAGTGCCGCGGGGAGCATTGTGTATGGAAATGGTGGAGAAGAAGTTTTTAAGACCAGAGCAAGGTCTTGAAGAAGTTTTTAACAAAAATCATATTCCTTTGGAATGGTAGCAGTCTTATACTTTACTAGATTCGTGTGGTACTGAAAACTGTCTTTTACGACAAAACTGTGTTCAGAAATGTGACAGCTTTTGAATGTTATTATTCAGCATTGTGTGAATGGCTTGTCTTTCATTTAATTTCACCTGAGCTTATTCTGTGCGTGTCGTCATCATCGTTAAACCCGCTGCTGGTATATGGAAAAGATCAACATAAAATAAAACGACATATCTTAGCAAAAGTATTTGGATGACGTAGAAAGTGTAATTCTTATCTTTATCAGAATGTATAGAAACTTGTTTTCCGCTTTAGTAAAATTGATGCACACACCATGGCTTCTAAAAGCTTAGGTTAGGTTATGGGGGATGTGCATAGTCAGTGACTGTGCGTTCACGGGGACCTTCTGGCCCATTGTGTTCCCCTTTGTGTTGTAGTCCATGTTCCAACTTTATGTTCTAGATGGGTGGTCTATCGTAAAACCAGCCTGTACTCTTAATAAAGTTGAGTATGTTCGCCATTGGTACTTCTTTTAGGTTTTCCGGTTCTCCAAACAGCCTTTTTTCCATGCGTCGGTTTTAGAGATTGAGACACTCACAGAAAAAGTGATAAATGGTTTCCGTTTTTTCTGATTCCTGACAGCTCCTTCAGGAGTTGATGCCGAGTCTGGTGGCATTAGTACACCTACTAGGACGCGAGTATCTTTTTTACTCATAGCCAGGAGATATTTTGTCTTGCTCTGGTCTATTCTCTGCCATCAGCTGCGGGATGTAATGCAGTCGCCTCTAACGGACATAGAGGTGTTCAGTAACTCTCTCATCTTGTAGTAGACGTTGCCTTTCAGTATACCGGTAGGAATGCTTATCGATGCGTTTGTGTGCTCACTTTCTAAAATGGATCCTTGCCGAGCCGGTCCGACCGCTTTTTCGTTACCCTCGATGTCGCTGTGTCCGAGGACCCAGAAGATGCAGATATTTAGGATTTTGCGACAGTTGGACACTGCTTTAGATTTGGTGCTAAAGCCTTATTAGCTGCTTGTCTGACGATGAGTATAGTGATCTTGGACGGGCTCAGTCTCCTAGCATCTATTGTCCTTGCTGCTCTATTAATGGAGAAAATTTCAGGTTGGAAGACACTACACCTGCTTCAGGACCTTCCCCCATCTTAGAGCCATCAGTGTTGATTTGGATAGCTTGTTCCCGTTAGCGTGTTAGCTTCCCAGTCTTGTCTGCTGGCTATAAGGGTGGAATAATTTTTACCAAAGTCTAAATATGGCGTGATATACTTTCCTTTCGAAAGGGTCAGAGTAGATGAAGTATGGACCCGTCACCGTAGGAGCTATACCTCCAGGAGCCTGACTTTGTCAGCCTAAGTGAGCCTGAACTGAGCTCTTTACGTAGTGGTTCTAGAAGCTTAGTCCCATATTATTTCGCGTTTTCACCCTTCTGTGTCACGCAGTGACACAATCCCAATGCTAATACCCTGTCAAGTGTGGGATTTACTCTGTCAAGTGCGGGATTTTTCAGCGATCACTTTCACCTCAAATTTCCGTCGATTTTTTCTTTAAATGCGGTTGTTGCGCTGCAGTTTTTGCCATTAGCTTGTCAAATTATGATGCACACATAGTACACTTTATGATCCATGATATTTCTTGTTTTCGTTGTTTCAGAAGAGTCGATAAACAAAATTCCATGACTATACCAACAAATAAAACGGTCGTTATCGTCATCTGATAAAACAATGTTGCTCTTATACGGAGCAGGTTCATCTTTCACAATCCACTCTCTTCCTATGATCACACTCTGTAGAGTGGTAGATTGAGATTTCAATCATGTTTACGAATCGACGCACTTTGTCCAACTTTGTCTGTTTATCTTGCGCGTGTTTTGAGAACTGATGCGTCTAATCATTGCAATGTCGTATTCAACATTAACGGTGGCGTATCTTTATTCTGACTTCCTCAAATTTGGCGAATTATCAAAACCACTGATAGAGCTGTCTAAATGGTATTACATCCACCTGGTATTTTCTTTGACGAACTTTGTCATCAAACATTTTTTTTAGATTTGAATTTCATCCTCACACGTAGTCAAAACATGTGACGCTGACATCGAGCGTGGGATAGCTTTTGCATTTGTCACATTGCGAATGAAATTATGTATATCTTTCAGCAAGTTGTGACGTATCATCTGTTTGGAGGCTAGGGGCTCACCATGAACAAAGAATTTTAAATTAAATACTAAATTTACCGAAAATAAATTAGACACACTCTGGCGCTAGTCTTAAAAGTTCGTGATTATTCGCACGATCGAGTGTGTAACGTCAACGCGTGGCTCCATAAGATAGGAAAAATAGCTTGCCCGTACGGCGACACTTCAGTAGATGACACAAACTATTTTTTTCCACCTGTGGCAGATGGACAACAGAAAGGAGCAGGCTGGCATTAGAGACAGGGGACATCACTAAGAACTATGATGTTGAGTAACGAACGATGGAACCAAATAGGTTCCTTCATCGAGTCGGTGCTACAAACAAGAACTAGTTCGGATCTCCTTTGAAATATGTGTGTCCGGGGGACAGAAGTTTTAGCTTTCATCATCTAGGTTGACTTGTATATTCTGACCGAGAGGGCTTCATCGTCGCTATACAGCCTGCAGAAGTCGTTTTTCTAATTTTTCAGAGCTGACTATAACTGTTAAACAGGTTTGCCATCTCAAATTTTTGAGGACTTTTTTCGCACGAAACCTCCACACATTATTCCTTGAGAACCTGGTTCTCTTTGTTTTTTTTATAGAAGCCGATGTTCGTCCCTTCTTTGTTACTTGTAGAGCATTCGGGCAGCCCTGGTGTACTGCCGTTTGATACCGAGTGCGTTTCAAAAAACATTGACACTGAATCGTAAAATATTGGCGCCCAACCATCAATGTTTCAGCGTCATCTTTCAAATCCTCAAATAAAGGTATGCCCCCGCCGAAAATTGCTGTGAATCGCAACCGTGCTATACTTGTCAACACTAAACATGGTCGAACAATTGGTTCCACCAAAAGTTTAACAAAAATCTTTTGATCCACCTCAGTCCGACTTGTTTTGAAACTTGCTAACACCAGCCACATGCAAGGATACATCTGTTCCTACTCGCCGCCATACTACAACCAACAACTTCCGATAGATACTACATTCCTGCACACCGCTGCATGCATCAACTACCCATCCGAGATCAATTTTACACGCTTGCACTGCCGTAATTTGTGGCCACAAAATCAGGAAAAACATTTTAAAATCTTTCCCCGCGTATTTATATTTACCACCCACCGAGTGGCCAAATATTAACTTAACATGATTTAACATTCACCGAGATTTGAATGATTGCGTTTGCATGGAAACGAGACTTTTGATTGGCACTGCTCCAATTAATAACTCGGCGCGGACGAAAGGCGTCCGTACAGTGGATACGTTGGCTTCCACGTCTTCCGAGAGCGTAAACAAATCCGAATTTTTGTGAAGCATTTTTGGTTCTCTATTCTTGTCGGCCGAAGTCTTTTGGACAATAAATCAATAGGAACGAAAATTGTTAAGTGAATCATTTGCATTTGGGGAAGGATTAGTCGGTTCTTGGCTCAGCATCACGCCTCCAAGAAATATTTCACAAATTACGAGTATGTCGTGTTTTAGTGGCACGTTGTCGATTGTGTGAATTTGTCAAAAAATTTCAAAAAAAAAAAACTATAGTGGCGCAATGGGATTTTTAATGAGTTGACACTTATGTATTTATGTCATTTTGACTTGCAGTCTGCGATTCTGACAGCTGAAAGTGGCTTCCAATATGCATCAAGTGACAGAATTAACTGGCGGGGCAGGGATGGTTGTGTTCGCAATTATTGATTAGCATAATGTAAACAAATGATTTTTTTAAATAATTTTCAAATTTTTCTTTTTTAGATCAAACAACAATCTCATTCGATCCGGAAATTATTAGAAATTTCGTTGCCAGACCAGACCGTAGAAAGTCCGCAGCTGGTATTGAAAGTTCGCATAGAGGAGCAAACGGTAAACAGGGACGTTACTCTTGCTTGATCAGATTTCGGGAAGCATTTTATAGACGTGAGTTGATGGATGTACATTTTTATGGATTTATTGAGTAAATAATTTTTTTTTTTTTGGATTTTAGTATTTGGAAAAATCATGGGCAGCAACGGAAGTCCCAGTGAAGAGGATAAATATGAATATTATGACTGTAAGTGGTGCTTTTTATTAAAATCATTTTAATTGATGTCTTGAAAAGTATATTTCACTCCCCCACTGTACCTATTGTCTATTTTATGAGAGCAAATTCTATGAAATGAAAGCACTTGATGACCAAATAGTTGGTTCCAGAAGTGCCGGCCGATTCATAACTTCGGCTGCTGCTTCGGCTCCCTATTCTTGTCCAAACATTGTCCGAAAAAATCCGAATATCACGTTTTTCGTTACCCAGATTAAGACTTCTGTATAGTATATCAAGTATATCAAAGAGAAATACCTTCACCTATCCTGTCTGTAACCCTCTTAAATCATAGTCCAAGGACATTCCTGGTTTTGGTTTTTTTTTTTGTTCGGGCCCTTATCCCGGGTCGCTCTTTCTTGAATATCACACAGTCAGTTACCTAATTTGTGCATATAGGTTAGGTGCGAGGGGAGAGAGAACCCTTTACGCCACACTTAGGTCAGTAGAGACCCATCATGAGGTCCATTTTGGGGGGAACGTACCCCTTGTTCGTGAAGCAATACCCAAAGTCTCCAGATGTCCCTGATAGGTGTGTCACTTAGCTCTTCGATATCCTGGACAAGTACCTTCCAAGAATCTAAATTCAATAACAGCCCTGATTGCCGATCGTCTCTTATAGAGATGGCGGAGCAGTTCAATATCCACCTTTGTTGGGTGCCAGGGCACAGTGACATTCCAGGGAACTGCAAGGCTGATGAACTCGCCAGATATGGAACAACATTACCTATTGGGCCTGATAAGGGCAGCTTAGGTATACCGATCGCTACGTGCAAACTCAAATTAAAGCTAGATGCTATCGAAAGAACAAATCTTAGGTGGACAAGTGGTATAACATGTCTAGCGACAAAGCAGATTTGGCCCAAGCTGGATCTGAAACGCTCTAAGTATTTGATTTCTCTAAATAGATTGCATATTAGCACTATAATAGGTGTCATTACTGAACACTGTCTAATAGGCAAGCATGCTACTAGGCTTGGCCTTTATGCAAATGACTTCTGTAGAAGCTGTATGGACGAGGAGGAGGAGGAGACGATTCTCCATCTTCTTTGCACCTGTCCAGCTCTCTCCCGCAAAAGGAAACTCCACTTAGGAGCTTTCTTCTTTACAAACTTAGGCGACCTAATTAAAATTGATGTCAGTAGCCTTCTACGCTTCATAAGAAGCTCCAATTGGTTTCAATGAGTAGGCAGGAGATCTTTTCGAGATCCTGGTGGTATCACAACGGACCCCTCATGGGTCTAAGTGTGTTGGCTTTGGCTGGCAGCCACTTCAACCTAACCTAACCTTCCAAGAAAATTATATTTGAGTTGACAAAGACATGGGCAATGGGAGTGGAAGTAAGTTGTGTCCTCATTAACTTCCTCCAGAGTATAATGACCAGTAATTACTTCTACAAGGATGGAGAGGGTTTTCCTGTCCTTCTGCATCAGAGTATTGGTTCTGGCACCGCTGTACCTTGGCCATAGTTTTCTAGTGCTGCCTGGCTTTTGATAAAAAAAGGTGATATGATCACGTGGGATTACTTTTATCGCAGTCTCACGGGCAGCAATTGTCACTGATAGGACATCCGCCTGGAAAACGCTGCTTTCCAGGAGTCTTACTGATTTTAAGAAACTAAGACTGTCTGAAGTTATACCTGCACCCACGCCAGTATCTTTTTTGGACCCATCAGTACACATGGCTTTGGTTCGCGTGCTTGGTATTGTTCCCTCAGTTTATTCTTCTCTGATTGAGAATGAGCAAGAGAATGGTCTTTTGAAGTCTAGGTAGGGCATCGTATAATCAGTGGGACTTATATTTTACATGTTCTTACTTAGGATCTGAGCATGCACCATCTGACTTCCAGCCATTCCTTTGGGCACTTCTGGTTGCAGATTCTTATCCAAACAGGTTTAGTGGCACCAGGTTGAGAATGGCATCTGGTCCTACTATTGGCGTGGTTCTAATGGCACCTTATCTTCTTTCAATGGCATTAAAGTTCGGGTTGAACCTGCACCTCAGTCAACACATCTCATCAGCCAGCTAGCTATCCCTAGTTGGGCGCCGCCGTGGACAAGGTATTCCTTTACCATGATATCCCTTTGAGTTGGATTCGAAAGCTTTCCATTTACTCTGCATGTCCCAACTATCTAGTCGATAGATTCGAATTTTTCTGGCTAGGTCGATGTCGCTGTATAGCTCGTGAAACTTTTTATTAAATCTTCTACTCCATTTTTCATCATCTATCGAAACAGCCAAGTTATCCGATTTGACTGGAATGATGAAGGTCTGATACAATTTTTGCTTGGCCATTGTTAAGCGAGCTTTCCTACTCAGTTGCTTCCATAGTCCAAAGAAATAGCGATTGTCAAGATTAACTTTTCTTTTAAGTTCTGCGCGGATCGTTCGTTGCATTTGTAGCTGAGCCTTTACTTTCTCAAAATTATAGCTATCCATTGGTCCGTCTTTTCTTGATGACAGTACATACATATATATTTTGTTTCAGCCTCGTTAACCACTAGAATCATTTTAACCGCTATAGCTTTGATACCCACAAATGCGCCAATGACAGTCCGCTGTATTCATATTCCCTTATTTCAATGTCATCCTCCGGGTGCTCGCTTTTGAGTTTCTCACGATATGTTCTACAATAATGTTCAAGACTTGACTGTACAATTACTGCGTTTCCAAAGTCTAATAGCTGGCGCTGGAACTCAAGCAGCTGAGAATGCAAGAGAATGCCTGCGGAGAAGAACCCGAGGAACCCTCATCTATGTACATCCTTTTAGACAGCCAAGCAGCACTATAAGTCTAAGCTTTTCTGAAACTGCCTCAACCTCCTCGAAAGTCTGGCATCGGTAAATAAGGTTATCTCAGCCTGGATCCCAGGACATGAACGCTTCGAGGGTAACGAACGGGTTGACTGCCTGGCGAGAAGAGGCGCTTGCCGTCCACTCGTTGGTCCCGAACCCTGTTTTGGGGTGTCACCTAACAGTGTCTATTCCAAGATAACACAATGGGAGATCAACAAACACGCCGACTACTGAACCAAACTCCGGGGCCTTAGACAAGCGAAAAAGTTCATCAACTCCAACCTAAACAAAGCCAAGACTTTACTTTATCTCACCAAAGACGAGTTAAGAACCTTAACGGGCTATCTAAGAGGACATTGTCCATTCATAACAATCTGCATAAAATGAAATTATCATCTGTGGGGAACAGAGAGCCCCTAATACAGAATACAGAATGCCATTGTCTTTCCCGTGTGCAGAGGCATGTGCGCATACAAAGCTTACATTGGTAAATTTTGCTTTGATGACGATTGTGATTACATGCCTAAAGCTTAAGATAACATGGCCGCACCCAAAGGTGCTCTGCTTTTACTCTATCCGTACAGCTGGCATCTTTTTTGACGTTCTTTGGCATTACCTCATTTAACATTGGACTTTGTGATGTTCGGTGAATTTTCCCTCATCGTGTTAATCTTCAGTCCCACTTTTTTTTTTTAGCAAAATATGCTCTATTTGCTCCGAGTCCAATATTGCATGTAGGAAGAAGCCAAATCATCGTATCGTAGGACTTTCTGCCATCTGGGCTGATCAAAGTAGATCAGAAGAGATCAATATATGAACTTTTGTTTCTCTTAGCTGATTAGAATTCGGAACCATATCGCGTTCACTTGCAAACGACAAAGTGCTTTTCCTCTTCCGAGCTGCTCCCTATACAATGACCTCTACTTATCGTTACAATTCTCCGTATATCTGGGCCCGCCCCACTAAGGAGCTTTTTGATTCTGCTCTTATTGTAGGTTGGCCACATCGGTTCGAATAATGCGCAATTGTTTGTTTTGCTCCACCTGATGTTGGTCAGGGATAGGAAGTGTGAATGTATATAGCCCTCGACTTGTCACACAAGTGAGTTGTGAGCCAGGACCCACACGACTTTGACTTTGAACCGGCCGCCTATGTACTCTAATTCGTTTCGGCATTGTTCCACTCATGTTCATTTTTATGCTCTTGGATCCGTCTCTAGGTTTAATTGGATAGCAAAGATTGTCCTGTTGTTTCCTGTTTTTCTTAATCTGTTCTAGTCGTGTCGTAAGAAGGACACTAAGCGTCCTTAAAATTTTATTGCCGCATCCGAAAAGCAGATTAAGAAGCTGCTGGAAGGAGACGATGATTTAAAATGGCAGAATGTGTAGTTGAATGGAAATGCCAACAAAATTTAAGTCCTAACCCCCAGTGGAAGTTTGGAAGGGTTTCCTGAGGATGTGAGAATAACTTTCAGAACACAGGGAATAATGTTTTGACGTCTGTGTGTTAATAGACCGATATTTCTTGAAAATCTCTCTGAAATTGCAAGAAAACTTGTCTTCTCCAAAGAGTTATTATTTTAAGTCAACCTGCAGTTATAATAATTTTAAACTAGCGGTTTCTACTTGGATAGAAGTAACTTTGAAGCAAATCATTGGAGTAATATGAACTTTTCCTTCTCCTTTGGGGATGGAATGTTTCCATTCCACCTCACTTCCTTTTTTCAAAGGAAGCAAAAATATTATCCACATCCTTTCAGCACTACTTATCGAAGTTTGTTAAATAAGAAAACTATTTTGGAAAGTCGCCTTCAAATCGGAAAAAAAAACTTTAAATGTCAGAGAAGAAAACTTTCAGAAAACAAAGATTTCAAACAGTATACCAAAACTCATCGATTTTTATGTGTTTTCCCACAAGTCATCCTCCCATATCCCGACAAGGAGAAACTTCACCAAACAGCTGGTGCTCCAGAAAAACTCCTCTCTCTCTCTCTCTGGATTCTGTTGCTAAGCAACAGGTAGCACCACCCACCACCCACAAACTGAAAAAAATCATCCCAAAAGCTAGAGAAAAATCTGAGAGATAACAACGGGAGCAAAAATACAAAATTTCCCAGAGAGTTGAGCACAAGCAGTTTTCCACCATCGACGAGAGAGGAAAATGAGCTACGAAAAGCTCCTCACTTGACACGCCATCTACTCTGTGGTGAATATCTCGTGAAAAACTCATCCTCTCCTACAGCCGGTATACAGGCAAAAAGGTTCAGCAGAGCTTTTCCGTGGTCTTTCGTCTCCAAATTGCTCGAGATGCGTTTTTCAGAAATTTTCCCAACACAGTTTTCGTGCAGCTTTTTCGTCGGAACGACGCGTCTCGTCTCGCGTGTGTGTATCGTCGGCGTTGATTGAATTTTTGACTCCGCAAAAGGAACAGTGAGGTGGTAGTGTGTTAGTTTTGCAGGAAAATTTCCAGTTTTCCTCTTTAATTTTCGGGATAGATACATACTCGTAGAAAGTGATGATGTGAAGTTCAAATTTTCCTCACTTTCCATCGGTTTTTAGGATGAAATTCACTATCTGAGGATGGTTTTGGAAAAAAAATTAAAGTGAAAAA
The DNA here is from genome assembly GCA_917880715.2 of Matsumyia berberina. Taxonomy (NCBI): domain Eukaryota; kingdom Metazoa; phylum Arthropoda; class Insecta; order Diptera; family Syrphidae; genus Matsumyia; species Matsumyia berberina. Next base: position 128,311,441 of record OU862871.1, on the reverse strand, counting down.
CAAGCACACTTCATTTACGCCATCAGGACACATGATCCCTGGGGACAAGGTAACGCGCGACCAAAGGACTACCTTTTCGTTTCGTTGAGTAAAAAATATTCGTGTGTGGTGCCAAAAACATGCAAAGTCCCCTGACGAGCCCTGATGGCGTTTATTCCTTCCTTTAGTCTTGTTGTTTGTCGTTAAATATTTAATAAATTTTGTATACTCCACTGTAAATTCGCATAAAATGGAAGAGCCGGCTCCCTACAGTGAAAATTAAAAAAAAAAAAAAATAAAAAATACAAAAAAGTTTTCCACACAAAATAAAGGACATTCTGTCATTGTGTCAATGTGTCATAGTGCGTGGAAAGGGGTGTGTTTCAGTAATTTATTACATTTTTCGATTCCCAGCTGATGGTGATGTCTTGCTCACCGATGTGATGTGAACATGCTTTCAGTATTTTTTTTTTTCACCAAACTGTGTGTGGACTGCTTATCAGATAATAAATAAATTATTATGTTTACATGCAGCTTAACAACAATAACAGGGGGCATGTAAATAAACAAATTCCTTTTTTCTGTCAAGAAGGAGTGAAAATGATTGACGTCTCTCTGTCATTGTTGTTCGTGTCCGCCTACACTTGCGACTTTTAACCCTCCTCCTGCCCAGCTAATGCAAATGTATACAAAACGTTAAATGTCAGGAGGGTAGTTTCTTGCTGAAAGTAATTGCATGACCACCCTTATTGTTTGGTTGGCTTTGGGGTTGAATGGGGGAAAAAAAATAAAGAGAAAAAGTTCAAGCGGGGGGATGTTTAACTAATACCTGCTCTGGGAATGCGGGGCATTCCACACAGTGCTTATTTAATTTGATAAAAATGTTCTAATTAAGAGATTTTCGTATTTTTTTTTTTGCTTTCCGAGGAATGATGATGAGTTTTTACGTATACTAATTTTAAGTTATTTTTTTTTTAGGTCGAATATAAAAAGTGAATGAAATAATATCATTTAGTTAAATATAATTAAAAAATTCCAAAAAATTATTTAAGTGTTGTTGTAAAAACGAACCCAAAATTTAATTCAACACCGAAAATTCTAAATTGCAACAGCAGATAGCGACGTCACTAAAAATTTAATATTTCGCCGTTTCTGTAAAACAAAAAAAGAAAAATCAAATATTTAGGTGAGAAATGATTTTTTAAATTTAGAAATGAATAAGTAGAGCTTTGTAACAATTGTATGTTTGAATGAGTAAATATTGTCATAAATTGTGATTGTGAGAGCGAAGCAGCCTTCTTAGCAGGATTTACTAAATTTTCTAATCCAACCCTTAAAATTAAATTCTGAAAAACGTGTAATGAAAGTTCTGAGCTAAAATAGACGTGGCATTAAGTCATAGAATTATAGAATCTCAGATTAAGCAGAAATTTTGCAGTTACTGGATGTGGTTAATCCGCCGTGACTCTGTTGTTTACTGTAAGCCTCAACAGACTTTAAATTAAACATTTTAATCTCCGCTACTGTCGGCACTATTTTGTAGTTCACTTTCCTCTAAAGCTATGAGAGTTCTCATGAGGTAGCAGCTAGATCAAGATAGATCGCATACGCGGACGACGCGGTGATCAAAGTTTGAGAGCAGTTTTCCCTAGGGACTAGCGAAATCATGGAGGCGGTGCTGAAAAAAGTTGGCACATGGATTTAAAGCTGTGACCTCGATACGAACATAACAATGTACCTGACTTTGCCGGTCCTATGTAAACTACTACTTAAACCACATTCCTTGTTCCAGTGCCAAGTACCTAGCCTCTTTTCTTGATCTTAAGCTTATCTTTAGGAAAAACATAGTAAGAACTGGTAAGAAAGGCGTTTTAGCCTTCTATGCTTGTAGTAGAATCCTTGGCAAAAAGCGGAGACTCTGGTCGAAAATAACGCTATGGTTATGCACAGTCACAGTACGTCCCATAATCACTTATGACCTATCCTCACATTATAACCAAAGAATTTAATAAAATTAATTTTAGGAGAGTCCAAGCAACTGCAGCCATAGGCATTACCGGAGGGTTGCATTTCTGCGTAACGAATGCGCTAAGTGTTCTCCACTCCTGCCAGACTCAGAGAAAACGGATGCTGGATTGCCACAACTTATGGCCACAGCAACATTCTCAACTCAATGCCGAAAAAAATGGTTACGAAGCAAACCGAGAACCTTAGTCCAAGACTAAACTTTGAATAAACTTTTCAAATGCCTTTCCAACTTCAACGGTTGATGCAGAACGTTGATATCTCAGTTTTATAGAATTATCAGAAATGGACTGAATTGAGGTGAGGATATTCACTCTGAAACTTTGAAGATATCGAAGTAGGTCATGCTACTAAATTTTACCAGCGTTCTCAAAAATCACCCAATTCCTAGCAAAAAGTTTTAATTTACAAGGACAGACAAGGTGCCTGTGTATCTACATCCTTCAAATTGGTAACTGGGCAACTGATTCTTTAACCTGAGTGCCAGGGTAGATGCTCATAAGTGGTTACGAACGGATGGTCGAAGTGATTTTTAACTCTTGACAACTCTCTGGCGAAATTAGTTTACATTCTTCTTGGATTTGGCGAGGGTAATTATTTTCCTCTTCATTAAAATGGCAAACCAAAGATGAGTCTGATTAGGCACCTGTGCCATCTTTAGGGTGATAATCAGACTAGAACCGGAGTCCTCTTTAGCAAAAATCAAAGAGGCATCTCCTTGCTTGTAACAATCTGCAAATCTTTTTTTCAACAACGTTAACGACCTATCGGAGAAAAACTTTAGTGATATGTTGTCCTTCTTCAAACCCATAAAGAAAACAATAACCCAATTCACGTTTTTCAATCAAATCAAGAGCCGTGGTTTCAAAACGGCGTTCAATAAGCTCAGCCTAAACTTCTACCTGTTTGTCTTTCATGAGAGGCTTCTTGAACAAAGGTTACGCGCACAATGATGCGAAAAAGCGATGCGATGCGAGAAGCGCGGGGCATGCGATAAAACTTTTCACATGAATTCTTATCGCTTCACTGTTCTCCCGTGCAAAATACAAGTGAACAGTTTTAGTGCATGCTTCTCTTTTCTCGCATCGCATCACTTTATCGTTTCACTATGTGTGCAGCCTTACAGATGATTTTTCTTCTGCTTCAGCATGTAATCGAAAGAAAAATTTTCTGGATCACTTACATAATTATGTGCATGCTTACCTACATCTGATGGCGCTACAGTCCGGGTTGGACCTCAACCAACAAGCGTCTCCAGATAGTTAGGTAGCTTTCCACTTGTTCACAATACCTGAGTCGCGATCTTCATCTATAAAATAAAGCGCGTGCCATTAGGATTAGACTCGAAGAGCTGGTGTTCATTGCCTCTGCATGTCTCAGCATTTTTAGGCCCCTGCCATCCAATGAGTGGCATAGCGGCAGAAAATATGGTCAGAAATGCCGCTTGCCGCTTGCCGCGTAACAACTGCATGGCTACAATTATACGATTTCATATGTACGTTTTTATTTTTCCGCTCTGCCGTTTTTCCACTTGCCGCTCATTGCGTGGCTGGGGCCTTAGTCATTGCATTTGGACTCTTTTGACTAGTTCAATGCAGATGTACCTTGTCTTGCCCTAAAACTCTATTCAGATCAGACCAAATATCACCCAAGGGATTCTTGTCTCGAAACAACCGAGAGCGACTTCATTATGCCATTAGCAGGAATGAGATGGACTTTGTATTGAGTTGCAGTGAATTGGACTGCTGTTCGACCTGTGTAGATTCAAGTTCCAGCCATTCCAAAGACTGACAAACCTCCGAGAGTATAAATTGACATGGGGTGACTCGCCGAGATCGGGTTAGGAACACCAGAGTACGCTTGACACTCAATGTCGAGCACCTACTTCTTCGAACGAAGAGGTCCATACTTCGATGGTTTGGGCATGTTAAACGCATGTCCCCTACTAGGTTTCCAAGATGTGCCATTAAGTGCGTGCCATAAGGTAGGCGTCCCCTGTGAAAGCCTAGGATGAGATAGCTGGACCAAGTCCGAAATCTCACCTCTACTCGTATGGGGATAGGTCCCTAAACCCGTGACCGTCATGGTGGATAAGTGGGCCATTGGAAGATGATTATGAAGAAGTTTCTCAATATGCCGTTTGGATTCGCCAATTGTAGGTCACTTCCAATTGTGAGAAAAATGTAACACGGACAACATTAATGGTTGCGAAAAGTAGAAGTTGGACCATGGCTCATTCCGAGCAGTTGCTCCAGCTATTTTTTTTTTTAAATTTTATAGATTCACTTTTGTTATTCAAGAAAGGGCGTGAACCTTTTCTTAAAAATAGTAGGCAACTTTTTAGTGCCATAGACCCCAGATTAAATACTGTAATTCTCCAATTTGGATCCCTCTGTGTACCAGATTTGTAAATTTGGTAACATAATGGTCACCTATGACCACCTCAAATTTTCTGTATCTTTGGGTTCTTTTGAATGTATCTCAGAATACTCAGATGGCCTGTAACATCGCCGGCTTTCAGTTATAGTATCTGAAGGACCATTAGCAGTCAGGGGTCAGGACTAGCACTCAGCATAACTTCACTTAAACTGTAAGAAGAAGAAGCGGTGTGAGACTAAACATTTGCCTATGGCTGCAGTCAATTTCGATTTTATTACCCAAGCAGGCTTACTGAAACAGTCGATCCACGCTTGCACGCTTTTCGACCACCATGCCAAATATACGTAGGTGGGTTTCAATCCAAAAAATTTGCTGTAAAGATATTGGCACATCAAAATTGCCGTGATCGTTTTGTTGGTAACCTTAAGCTTGGTAACGTAAAAGTTCCAGTTCAAGGCTTACTCCAAAATACTTTTCTTCCCTGTGTGTGTTTTAAGAGTGCAAGTAAGGTTTTCCAGGTCTGATCCTTAGACCCTTGGACCTGCACCATTTCTGATATGATGTCTTCAAATTCCCTAAAAATGCTGATAACAGCATCATCTCCATATTCTTATACTCTTTGACCACATTTGGATAGCCTCAGGCATAAAAAAATTAAATAAATAGCTGGCGCTACAGTTCGAGATGAGCCTAGCTTCTCGCAATCATTCATGTTGTGCGTGTTACATATTACGCACGAATAGAAGGGACCTACAATTTATTGCCGACTCCGAACGGCGAATTGAGAAGCTCTTTCATGACAAATTATACACCCGGAGGCTTGCCATTCCCCGACGAGAGGTGGTGCCCTGGTTCGGGCTTGAACCCACGCCACTCGGTCAGCAGTCCAACGCACTAACCACTGAGCCACGGCGATCACATATAGCCTTAGGCATACTTACGCACAAATACAGTGCTACTTGCATCAGTATCTTATGACCGTTGAAAGACTTTGTGGCCCGAACAACTTAGTAAATATTAGGGGAGGTCAGCACCAGAAAAGAAACCAAACACATGTGTACCTCCATTCAGCGTGGCCACAATAATCTCTCGTGTTAATTTATCATTTCGCTTTTTTGTTTGTTTATTTATAAACGAAATTCTTTACATTCTCAGACGAATAAATGATTGTGTCCTGCGGTGTGTGACTTGAATTACCCGGCGACGACGAGTTGTCATGACTTTGAATCATTTTTCAAACTACAAACCAATTCAAATTGAAATTCACTTACAAAAAAATCGTAAATATAATGCGCCACAAGTAGTTTGACGAAATTGTTGTTGGCATTCATATCTATAAAAATGGATCCACCTAGTTGTTTTGGTTTCCCCTGATTCACTTGACAATTTTGGCAGGCGCATTCAATTAAACGGGCGCTTGTCTAAATTAAACTATTTAAAGCTAGATTTACTTAAAAAAAATATTTTTATTTACTTCTTTACGAACTACTTCTTACGAACTACTTATGATTACTGAATGACAAAATATTTCATATCTTAAAACTAAGTGCATATCCCATACTGCCAGACGACAGGTCAGCATACCTGTTGGTGGCTCAAGTATCCGCTCGTTGTCGATGCCTCGTGTGTCCGGTTGAATATGATTCGCTGCATTCCATCACGTACGGAGTTGATGTTGTTGCTCGTGGGAACTGTATCATGCATTGTTTGCATGATGAAATGTTTCTGGCGTTAACTCCTCCACCCTTAGAATCTTACGTCCTCGTGAGATGTTGTTGACGTCACTAGGTGAGGGATGTCTTCAAGTCCTATGGTTATTGATGATGATGATGGCATGTTGGTATTAGACTGTTCGTTTTTAGTCATGCCTTTATTTCTTATCAATTTGTATGCGAAGGTTGCGATGGCTAAGACTGTAACCACTAGTATGATGTTCACGGTTAAGTTGATCTCGTGTTTCGTTTCAAGCAGCTTGATTTCCTTCGTTCGATTAACATAAAGATCCTTGATCATCTCGAGAGACAATACTTCTTCTATCTTGTCAGGTTTATATGACGGTTGGAGTATCGCTGGTAAAGGTTGATGACTTGTGACTTCTTTTGACATGATCGTTCTTCCTTTAACTTGAATGGTAGTGTTGAAGTGTTTTATGATGAACGTACCCTTGAGCATGACAGTATCGTTGTTGATGAATATTGGGCCATTAAACTGATTTAGTAGTAGGATTCCTGGAGCTATTTCATCTACATCTGGGATGTGCTCATTGTTGATGATGGGACATGTTGCTTTCTGACTCTTTATCAGCATTGGGATGCACGATGAATTTCTTAAACTTACAATGTTATTTTCGTTACAAATAGAAAGACTATTATATGTTTTACATTTGTTTGTAATGCCATGAATGTCTGTATCGCATTCCAGTATTGAATCGTATTTAATTTTATTGATTATTTTATTTACTTTAACAGGTTTTATTAATGACAAATTACATAGTTCTTTAGTAGTTGTTGGAATGCTTAAAATATAAATTAAGTTATTATCATTTGAAGCGATTTTTATCTCGGCAAATTCTAATGCTTCATCTACATTCACATAGGGAATATTTTCAACTTTCATAATTGTTTCTGTTATATTTATTTCGGTGTTAGATAATATAAAAGAGTTTATTACATTTACTTTTGCCCAATGAATGGCATAAACTACATTAACTATTTCCTCCTTAATTATATCTAATTTATATTTAATTTTTGTAATTAATTCACTATTATTAAGTTCATTTTCTTTGAATGTTTTCATAATCTTATTTGTAATGTTCGTTAATTCATTGATCTTTTCTAATGACATTTTATTAATTATTACTTGATTATTATTATTTCTTAATACATTATTCATTTTATTAGTAATTATTTCATAGTCGTGGTGGTCCGGGCTACCCGCAATCCACTTCCACGCTGAACCTAAAAAATCTAATGATCTCTTACTCTTACTTCTATTATTTATCTTAAGTCTATTTAGGTAAGTTCGTATACGGGATATTTCAAAGGAAAGGACAGGAGTTAGGATATGGTTGATAGTAATGGATGTCTTTAACGTAGCTTCCAAGTTGTTAAGTGTTGTTTCGTAAGCTTCGATGTCGATCAAGTGTATTATCTTGAATGATCCGTTCTGCAATTTCGCGCGACCTGTATTGATCTTTATTAGCTGTGAATTCGAGTAGTCCAGAATTTGTGCCTCGCCATTGCAGAGTGGTAATAATGTTCTATTGAAAAAGTTAATTTTTTATAAGATTTTTATGAATGATTCTTCCTGACTGGGTAATAACTGTTGTATTTCTATCTTGTGCAACTGTCTCCTTTTTATATCTAGAATCGAGCTTATTTCCTATTCTTTTGTTAGTTTTTACGTAAATGGTTTCGCCAATAGAATATGTTTTAAGTGGACTCTTCCTTGCATTATGGTATTTTAAATCTGCTTCTTGTTTATCGCGTAGTTTATTCATGTTTTCTTGTCTTTCTTGTCTAAGTTGTTCTGGATTGGTTAGTAGCTCTCTACCGAAAAATGTGTCTATGGGTTTTTTGCCTGTAGTGGTGTGAATGGATCGGTTGTATTCATAGATTGATCGATCTAGTAATTCTGAAAAGGTGGTATGAACATTATCTGTCTTAAGGCAGCGGATTAGTTCTGAAAGTGTGGAGTGGAATCTCTCCACTTGACCGTTGACGGAACTTGTGTAGGGGGGTGCTTTGAAAACTTTAATATTGAACATATTCTCTAACATGAATGTTATAGAATTAGAGGCTAGGGATTTTTCATTATCCATGACAATTGTTTGGGGTACTCCAAAAGCCAGTATAAGTTCTCTTAGAGGTTGCTTTATGTCCTCTGAAGCTCTTGATCTTAGGATTTTGACCAGGGCATATTTAGAGAACTTGTCAATTGCAGTAAGGATAATTTTTTTGTTAGTGAAGTAGATATCTATATGAATAATCTGTCCGGGATATTCGGGGATAGGTGTAGGTTGTAATTCATGCTTGTTCGGGTGTCTGTCATATTTATGCTCTTTACAGATTTTGCATTGTTTTGTGACTTTCTCTATTTTGGCTCTCAACCGTGGAAAATAAAACTTTTGCAATAATTGCATTTTATTTTCGCGGGAGTTGCGATGTGCACGATTATGTTCCTTGATAATTTCGGTTTCCTGCTGTGTTTCGTCGATTAAGTCTATGACTTGGTTTCTTGCGAAACGTAATCGGTATTGGCTAAAATGTGTCGGGTAAATTTCTTGAAGTTTGCCTAAAATTCTTTCATCAGTTTTGATACCATTAATAACGGATGGATTAAGGTATCGTTTAAGAATGTCAGTTAAAATTTGATCAGTGAACTCAGTTTCAACTATTACATGACGGTGATAGGTAGGGAAAATAATTTTAAATTCATAGGATGGCGTTGTTCCAAGGGAAAGGATAATCTGGTTTTTAAATACGTTGATCGGCTCATTTGCTATAGGTATTAGATATTGACCGGAACTCTCATCGCTATGTTGGGTTGCTGTTAAACTATTTACTTCAATGGTTCTGGGTGGCCTTGACAAAGCATCTGCGACGACATTCGATCTACCAGGCTTATATCTTAACTCGTAATTATATTCCTCGAGTATAGCCTTCCATCTTTTTAATTTGTTGTTGGAATTTTTATTGCTCAATGCATATGTCAGCGGTTGATGATCAGTAAATATTTTCAGAATCGTAGGACCGTAAAGGTAATTTCGCAAAGTTTTTAGAGCCCATACTATAGCCAACATTTCTTTTTCGTTTGTGGCATAGTTCTCTTCGGCTTTCGATAGAGTTCGAGAGATGAAGGTTATCGGCTTATTTTCTTGAGCGAGTACCGCACCAATAGCATAGTCCGAAGCGTCTGTAGTCAAATGGAATTCTTTACTAAAATCTGGAAAAGTTAGAACAACGTCTTCTGAAGTAAGTGAATTTTTAATTTTGTCAAAAGTATCCATGGCCTCATTATCCAAATGTATGAATTTTTTGTTTGACATTTGTCTAGACGTACGCCCATCCTCCCCTCTTAAAAGGGCTGTAAGGGGTTTTGCCAGCTTCGCGTAATCTTTAATAAATCTGCGGTAAAATCCCGACAGACCAAGAAATGATCGCAGATCTTTTAAAGTTCGTGGATATGGAAACTTGGTAATCGCTTCCACTTTGATTGGGTTGGCTTTTATACCATCCGAAGATACGATGAATCCGAGGAATTCAATTTCTGGCCTTAAAAATTCGCATTTATCCAATTGCACCCTAAGGTTGGCTTCTTGAAGAGTCTCGAAAATAGATGCCAAATTTTGAAAGTGCTGTTCAACGTTCTCACTGAACACAATTATGTCATCAATATAGACATAACATATCTTACCGATGTGTTCTCGCAAGATGTCGTCTAGAGCTCTCTGAAAAATAGATGGTGCATTTTTCAGACCAAAGGGAAGTCTTACGAATTCGTACTTTCCATTGTTTACCGAGAATGAAGTTTTCTCGATGTCGTCCTCGTGTAGAGGTATTTGGTGAAAGCCACTTTTTAAATCAATAACTGAGAAATATTTGTTCTTCCCTAGTTGCGCTAGTACTTCATTAGTTTCAGGAATCGGATAACGGTCTGGTATTGTTATCGAATTGAGTTTTCGGTAGTCAATAACCATACGGTATTTCTTTTCACCAGAGGCGTCCGTTTTTTTTGGTATAATCCATACCGGAGAATTGTACGGTGACCGTGAAGGTCGAATGATTCCATCATTTAGTAGCTGATTGATTTGCTTATCAATCTCTCCTTTAAGCGCCATAGGATACGGATAATGCTTCGAGTAAACGGGATCTTCCGTCGTCGTGCGAATTCTACCTTTGACTTTCGTAGTGAAAGTTAATTTTTCATTTGGTGTTCCAAAAAGCTTGGCGTAATTCAAGGTTAAGCGATTAAGTTGTTGTCGTTGTTCTTGCGACAAGTGCTGCGTTCTGAGATTAACATTATGGATTGATTCTGATACTTGTTGTTTCAGTTTAATTTTAATGTTTTTGTTTACAGTCATATAGCTTTCCTTAGCATGGATGACAGCTGACAGTTCTTTAAGGGTGTCATTGCCAAGAATTGCATGAAAAGATCGTAGTGAGGGTAAAAGGAAGAATTTAATATTTGTGCCTGGTTCAAAAAGATTTATTATAGTATGATGAGTAATTTCTATAGCACCACAGACTGAATTTGCATTAAATATTTTTTGATTTGGGATGGGGTTTCGAACTAAATCTGGTTGTATGTAATTTTTATTCGACCCTGTGTCTACTAGGAATTTTAGGATTTTATTTTCTCTCGTCCTACATTCAAAATAAGGTAGTGACGAGTTCGTCAGTCTAAAAAATGAACGTCGACAAAATCAGAAAATGTTTCTGTCGGTTCTCCGCTTCCTTGTTGAACTACGTGCTGATTAAGATCTTGGTCATCTTCTTTCTGATTATTCATAGCCGAAATCATAGCATTATAGTTACTAACTTCTTGAGATTCTATGGATGTGTTATTATTGTGGGGGTCAACTTCTGAAGATTGCAAGTGGAAATTTCTTTGCATCTTGTTGGGATTTGGATATTCTCGTGAAGGAACCATAGGTCGTTTTGGAGCTGGTGGGAAATTTTTCATCACCGGCCGATTCATATAATTTACATTGTGTGTACGGATGGTTGTAGCATCCATTGGTTCAGGCCTTTGAACAGATTGTGGCAAAAAGTTACTAGTTGGTTGAGGATTCCTTCGGAATTGATGTGGATTTATTTGAGAATTCGATGGTTGGGTAAATTGATTTGGGGGGTATGTAGGTCGTTGGTTAAAATGGAACGGTTGCTGTTGGTTAACTGGAAATTGGTTAGAATGTTGACGCGGTGGAAAATGTGATGATTGGGGTACATATGCAAGTTGTGGATAGAAAGGTTGCTGTTCTCGGGTTCTCCGTGAAGGAATTGGAGGAGGAGGTGGTGGCCTCCTAATTTGGCTGATATTATGGTGAGCATAGTTGGCTCTAAATTGCTGATTTTCGAGTTTTAAACAGAGATTAAGAGCTGTAGGAAGGTCTTGCGGTTCCCTTATACCTAAGAGTCTGGGCAAGTCACCTCTTAGACCTCTTATAAAGGTATCTAAGGCCTTGGCTCTGTATGACGATGTAAGGTGGTATAAAGCATCAGGTGGTAAGTCCATACTCGAAATTTTGTTTAGTATCAATGACAAATGATTGTATACCGACTGATAATAATGCTCCAAGCCATTGTTGCCTTGAATAAGAGTCGTCATCTGGTACTCCAATGTTCCCAGATCACGCTTATCCGCATAGTGAAGCGTTAAGCATTTCGAAATACATTCCCAATTTAATGGGGTGTTATATGACTCTAAAACGGCATCCGCATTACCCACAATCTTATTGCGGATTATGTTAAGGATACCAAAATATTTTGGTGTTCCTCTAAATTGGTTATAGATGCTTAAAACCCTTTCAACGCTCTTGCGCCATGAACTAAATTCGCCGGGAGTTCCGGAGAACTCTCTTAAACATCTCACGACGTCTGGTACCTTGTCCAGGTCGCTTAAGTTCGTGCGCAGATGTTCATGAATAGTTTCATCGGTTCCCCTATGAAACTGATTATCAGGATTTACTATAGATTGAACGAGGTTTCTGCACTCAGTCATGCAGAAGCGACTTACAATGCTTGCAATTAGCGATTCTAGTTCTGGAGTTGCGTTAATCCTCGCATTTGGATTCGAAATCGATGAATTTTGATTAGAAACTGATGGAGTCGGATTTTCGATGTTCAACATCGGTGGACGCAAAATTGGATCGGTCATAGTTGCAGGACGTTTAGACATAAGAACTCAAATAGATACGTTAAAGGTTTTCGAAAGGAACGGGAAGGATATTTTTAATTGGTTTACAACTACGGTTAATATGATTATTCTTTATGACTTCTAAATGTTTCGTTTTCGTACTGATTAATGATTATGTCTTAGGGCTATCACTTTATACTATTACGCTTAGTACACTATTACACTATATATCGATCTCAATGTGAAGAAATATAAATCTTAAATTTAGCTTACATTAGGATAAACCAACGCTGGTGAAGGGGCTGCATTCCTTTTTACTCGTAGTTACTTGGGGGCCTTTCTCCACACTCCCTCGTTGGCGGCAGAATCTACAGATGCTGCTTCTTCTTTGTCCGGAACCCAGGTTTTTCACCACGCACACGCTGGCGAGCTTTTATAAAGGTCGTCTTACGGTAATGATGTTCAAGGTACGCGCACTGCACTCGCGGCGAGCTTATGAGGTCGACTTATGCGTTTACGACAGAGCACTTTACGCGACGCGATTACACTTTGATGCGATGATTTTCCTGGGCCCCACGTTGGGCGCCAATTAAACTATTTAAAGCTAGATTTACTTAAAAAAAATATTTTTATTTACTTCTTTACGAACTACTTCTTACGAACTACTTATGATTACTGAATGACAAAATATTTCATATCTTAAAACTAAGTGCATATCCCATACTGCCAGACGACAGGTCAGCATACCTGTTGGTGGCTCAAGTATCCGCTCGTTGTCGATGCCTCGTGTGTCCGGTTGAATATGATTCGCTGCATTCCATCACGTACGGAGTTGATGTTGTTGCTCGTGGGAACTGTATCATGCATTGTTTGCATGATGAAATGTTTCTGGCGTTAACTTCTACACCGACAATACAAGATTGAACTACAATCTCATGTATAGGAAAAGAAATTAAAAAATAATAAAACCAAGCATCGGACAATGTGCGCATCAATGTCAAGAAAACATTTTATTTGCAAAAGACAAAAAAAAAAAATCTATCTACGGTCTTCAAGGATTTGAATTAAATTCAAACCAAACTGGGGCCCACAATCCAAACCGACAACTGTCAAACAACAAATCACTGTTAGCCATGATACCTCTAGAATTTCATTTAGAATATCCCTTCGGCAGTCGCCTAGCAAAGGTACATCCCCGAGAGATATAATATTTCTTCTCTGTCCTTCTGTCCCTCAGTCCTTCCATCCCGTATTGAGCGCATTAAATCGTCCAACAAATTCGGTGAACAGATAGATGAAAACCATTCCAACTGCAAATAGAAAAGCAAGGAGACAGAATACAACAGAGAAAGAGAGCGAAAAAAAAAATTGTCGTCCTCAACGAAAGTTATTTTTAGAAAAAAAGAAAGAAGAAGAAGAAAGAAGTACTCGGGCGCATGGTAAACGAGGATAGCAAGGATGTTGACAATGTTTGCAATGAGCGCACAAAAAGGATTCTCATCTCATCGGTGTCTTTTTTTTTCATATTTACCCAGTGACAACTGTGTGTGAACGGGTTGTACTGAAAATAATGGTTCAACAGGATCTCCTTTGTGATCCACTGTTTACTCTCGGGGAGTCCACCCCCTAAATGGTGTCCTTCGAGCGGTGTCAGTTGCTTGTTCTTGTTTCGTACTATAATTAGAAAAATAAAGAAGCGCAGAGTGGAAAAATCACTGAAATAATTATTTTAAGCCTCCTTTCGACCAGCGAGCGAAAGGGGAGAGAGAGAGGGAGGGATAAAACGTAAAAAGGGGGGAAATTTATCTACACCCCCTTGGATACTAAATTATCCTTCGTGCAGTTGTTGCTTACAGTCATTGTTCTCTCTGTTATTCTCGCGTTCGAGGTACTCTTGGATTCCGTGAATGTGTGTTTTTGTGAGTCACATTGTTCTGACTTTCAAATAGAACATAGCACGGAAGTGAGAGCGACATAAGGACAGCCCGGCCCGTGCCCCTCCTCTAGATGAGGACGATGTAGGTTTAATTTGTGCCGAGCAATCGTCAGGAGTTTAGTTTAAGCAGGTGGAAATAATGTGAGCTTATACGAGTTGGCATGCTTGAAACGAAATGAGTTTGTAAATTGTTTTGGCCGTTGAATGTGTCAGAAGCGGTAAAGAGAAGAGAATGCTTTCATAACAGGAGGAGGCATTTGAAGCAATCAAAGAATTCCAACTGAAATGGGAGTCAATTTTGTATTCGTTTGTTCGCCGAAGGAGGCGGTGGTGAAATGTTGACTATATAAGCAAGCTTTGGACTTTTACTTGTGGAAGGTAATGAAGTTCCGACAATCAGGTGACATTTGTATAGCACTGTTTTCAGTAGCCTTGGGTTCTGTGAACTGAATAATCCTCAAAGATATTTATAGGCTCTAAGACTCACACTTGTCTAAATGCGATGTACAAGAAAGTGACTCATGATGGGCTAACCTCGTGACGGATATCGAGAGTGATTCCTTCTTCTTGTGTTGTGGGACTTTTGATTGGATCCAAATGATCCGAAGCAGAAAAAATGACAAATAACTGACATAGGCAGTCATTCATGTGCGTGTTACAATTTTACCGCTGCCTCCGAACGGCGTTGAGAAGCTTCTTTATCACAAGTTATCATTGTCCCCTTAGAAATGGTTCCGTGAAAAATGTTTGACTGACATTGCTAAAGCTTGAACGAACGTTGGATTTTAGCCAGTCTCTGCTTCGGCCGTTTTATCTCATTCGGGACAAGTTCTACACCGGTGGATCTTAGCCTCTGTATCTGCTTCGTCCGCTTACTTCATTCTTGGCTTCCACTTATTTTAAACCTTTTTTTCAGGATAATGTCAGGATAAAGACCGTGTCCTTGTGGCAAAGTTAGTCGCAGATTTATGTCGTGCACCTTGTTTTATTCGTGGAGGTCCACAACCGATCCTTTTGACACACCTAGGCATACCTCTACGTGTTAGTTTCACTTCGGTTTGCCTTTGCTCAAGGAACTAAAAAGAGATTTGTATCTAGCGACGATATTAATGCTCTCAGTTCTCTCTTGACTCACGTAAGCTGTAGCCTGTCATGAATGACACGTCTTTTGGCGTTGAACACTTTTTGTAAGTTATATTTTCCTCGGCAAGAATTCATATCTCTTCACAGAGAGGATCGAATTGGAATTTTAAGATGACCTTGAATGTCGTCAACACAGATAGTTATAGGTAGGTACGTAGGCGACATATAGGCCAGGGTAGGCCCTTTGTGATACCTTATTGATCTTTTACCCGAAAGTGTCACTCATTTGTCACTCATGTGTCACAGTTCAAGCTTCTGATGATACTTCAATGTTAGTATGAGACAGTATACCGGAATTATCGAATTGATGGGCTCATAGATGCGGCTTTCTTCGTTGGAATAGGTCTCGAGTATTGTTGCTTTCCGCCTTTCGTCGCTACAACTCCTGTAGAAGTCGTTTGGACAGAATGGTATAGTGGCCAAAAAAAAAAAAAAACACCGATTACGATTCGGATAAACAAACTTTTAGGCAAGAGCAGTCTTTTTAATCGAACGAGGTTAAACATGGACCAAGTCTCTCTCAAGATGTGGTTCTATTCATCCATCTTTGGTTTGTCTTATTGATCGCAACTTACTCTTAGAAAAAATTTCGCGTAGCGAGTGGAGTACCCAGATTCCGGCATTCGGTTAGGATATCTAGAGTAATGCCATGTTTGGGGAGTTCAATGACCTTCCCTTTGATCCAGTACTTCATAGGTGAATGTTAAATTGTGTAAAATGAGCGACAATCTGAAGTGAGGTACTGGTTACTGATTCCACGGCAGCCTGGCGATCAGTCTGATGGTTGTAGGAGAGAAAATGTCAAACTCAATTGGAGACAATTGGAGAAAAATTGCATGATCATGACAATCGGCTTCTGCAGTGACAGCTGCCTGAATGTTACACTTAGGGCACTTAAGAGCCCAGCATTCACTCGAAAGCTGTTCTAAAGTTCCTTCTTCTGTTATCTGAAAAGGACTTTTGAACTATGGTTGGTCTAATCTGTGAACCTAGTACCTGACGCAGCATAATTTAGGAATCATTGAGGATACAGACTGTGCTGAATCTGAAAGCCTTTGATACGACCTACAACTTTTTCGATCACTGTTCTGCTTTTGAGAGAGCAAGACTGCGGACATTGGGTCTAGATGTCACGAAAATCGTCTCAATTTCACCTTAATCGCTGCCCAAGTTATTGATTTCATCGGGACTACAAAGAAATATGACTAAGCGTGTTTTTTTGGGAAAATAAGTACAGTGGACCACCACAGTGTGTAGAAGCTTAACTTACGTGAATTTCAAAAGGGACAATTTCTATTTGAAAATTCATGTGGAACCTGTGGTTAACTTTCAAAGAGCCCAGACCCATGAAAGAAATTCAGACCCAGCAAGACAATAATTCTCCAGTCCTTTTGTCACAGACACTCCCTTGAAGACTTTTGAATTTCCATTTAGGGACTAAGCAGTCAAAAGTGCCCCCAAGCTACATGTGACTGTGTCTCAGCCATGTGATCATAAGAAATTTAAGCCTAAAATAGATTTCCATGGCATACCCCCATGTTAGGGCCACCCAAGGACCTTAAAGTTTCCTTTCGAAATTTATTAAAATTTCCAGGGATTTTCATTTTGTTCCCCCAACCAATGCGATTCATTTGCAGACCAAAATTTGGATGGTAACCTTGCCAAAAGGGTGTTGCTTCAGTGAACCTTATTTTACCCCCTCCTTACGACAAACCATCCACAGGATATATTTCTTATTTCCTTGTTGTTGTGGCTTTTTCCCAAAGGCCCCCCCGATGTCCTTTCTAATCACATTCGTAATCACTCACTCTAAGCACAAAACAACTCGCCTAAAGTTATCTGGTACTACACACATGATTATTTATCAACCCTTCGGCCATGATTATTTACAACTTCACCTTTCCTTTGAACTCATTCAAAAGGATGTATCCTGAAATATTTCCATTTAATAAGCCATTTGTACCCCGAATGACTTATTCATATCCTGCAATATCACTTCAATTACAGTCGCCGCCCACAGCCTGCCTCCGATAATATTTCCTTACGGTATCACACGCATGCATATGGGGTCCTTTTTTCTCCCTTTTACCGTCTCTAATTTGAAATGATTATGATGGAAATTTTCATCATCTTTCCTTTGGAATTTTTTTTTCATTTTTTATGTTCGTTTTGTGATTCCTTTTCGTAATATTTAGAATTTTTATTCGAGCATAAAAAATGAAGGACCCGCACCGCGCACCGCCGCTACCGCCGCCGCAAATGTCCTTGTTAAATATGCAATGCGATACTTGCGCCCATTTCCCTTTTGGATTAAAAATTAACCCAATTCCGATATGAAAACACGGGTGGAAGAAACAAATAAGGGACATTCTTTAATTTTTGTTCGTCCATCCTGTGGGTAAGCCTAGGGCGGGGTATCCTTACTTAGTATGAAAATCAAAGTAGAAAGTATCCCTCACGAGCTAAAGAGCATGAAAATGTAAACCCTCCTTAATTCCGATGGTATCCCTGACAAAGTTCTTCCTTTCTTTCGCTTTGCTTTTTGGTTTTCCTTCGTATCGTGAGTGTGTGTGAGTGTGTTTGTGTTTTTCTTTGAGATTCAAGTCATTTGCCATCTCTGTTCGTCTAGTGGGGGAGGAATGGAATAAAGAACCCGTTTAAGGATTGAAATGGCTGAGCTATGGCCGTTGGTGGTCGTGGTGTTAAATTTTTACTGTCTTGCCCAGACTAAGCTGGCGGTGGTATCCTTAAAACTTCCTTTTGCGTTATTACGCAAGTATGTGCGCGACACATTGTCGCCATTTTTTGACGACAATGTCGTCGTCATTGTTTTCACCACCGCCGCCGCCTGCTTCCGGGTTAGGTTGGATTTTTTTTTTTTTTTTATGGAAGGACTTATTTTTATTACAAAAACAGGATAGCGCCGGAGCTGCTTTTGGGGTCGAGGAATAGTTCGCAGGATTTTTGGCTTAGCGTTGATGAAAAAGGATTTTTTCGGTTTTGTTTTCCGACTGAATTTGATTTTATTTAGATTTTTTGTTCTTTGCTTGATGGGTGGGATGGGTCCTTATATGGCTCGGCCTGTTGCTTTTTTTTTTGGGAGATAATTTTGGGGATTACAATTTAGTGCGTAACGATATTTTGACAGAAATGCGATACGGCTATTGAGGAGTCTTCATTTTTTTCTTATTCGCAACGCATGGAAGGACATAAAAGTGAAGGATCTACGTTGGTTTTGGAATTGATTTAGAAGAAATCTGTCCTTTTGAAGGATTATTTTTGGAAAGACTTTATGTTGACACTTGCAAGGGGATTAAGATGGTGGATGTGATGCTTGGGTGGATATAAAAGTGGGAAAGTAGAGGGGATTATATCAGGAGTCGGAGGAGTCTTCTTTATGGTTTCGAATTTTATTATCTGCTTCTGTTCGATAGGTATTACATTGGGAGGGCTTTGAAATTTTAAATGTGCGACAAGGGGATTTGGAGATTTTGTTTGAAAAACTCCACATGAGATTAGCGTTAAAAAACCAGTTGAGAGTATCCCAAGCATATGACATGGTCTCGTCTTGAACCAACCGAGCTTACAAGAATACACACGATTCGTATGTCCAGACATATGACAAAGACTTACTTAGATTTTTGTATGGGAGTCTATTTAAGGGCTGGGGTTGACTTGTTTTGAAATACTAGATGTAGATCCTTAGAGAAGAGACCTGCCCCCTATTTGTCATCTACCATAGATCCGTCCATCTCATGTCTTCTTACTTTCTGCGCGGCAAAAATCCGTTCCCGAAAAGATTATTCTATGACACTTTTTCATAGTCTGGACCGCATTTCCAGGCATAACAAAATTTCAACCTCTCAGCCCCCAGATTGTCGCCTGAATACTAATTGGGCTGTTTCTAAGCACATTGTCACAGTCAGCACAGCTAGAAGAAAACTCAGAGACACTCTCTCAACTCAAAATTAATCCCACAAAAACCACTTTAGCACCAATCACTAGGGAGATGCATCTCAAGCACATGCAACTGATCCAACTAGGTGGAACCACAATTGACCTTTAAAAACAGGTCAAACTTCTATGGAAGGTCCATATGGAGTCGGTAGTGATCAAAGCCACCCGCACTCATGACATACAGGCGTATCTCAGGAAAATCCTCGGGATGTAAACCAGCAATGCTGAGATGCATGTACATAATGATGGTCAGACTCGTCATAACCTACTAGGCAGTAGCCTGAGCAGGGCGAACCAAGCTTAGCACAGCAAAATGAACGCTGGAAAGACTAGCATGCATCTGTATCACAGGAGCAATGAGAATCTGTCCCACCGCACAATAGAGGTGACTGTTCACATTGATTTAGAAAGGGTAGCAAAGGAAACAATCCTAAGAATTGTAAAAGAGGGAGTGGGGAAGGGTAAAAGCATCGCAAGCAAAGAGCGAGACTTCCTTTCCAAAATAGTCCAACTCTTAGGCTGCCCTAGAGACGAAGAATTACTGCTTTGTAAAGAGTTTCAACACAAGACTGATCTGTAAAAGAGAGTGGACGAAATATATCAAGTTGAGCACAACACCATCAACAGTTCCAAAACACACGCGGGCACCGGGGCGGGATTATACGGGTCTTGAACTAAGTTCTCGGAGTCCATGGGAATGTCGCCCAGTATTTTTCAAACAGAGGTACATATAAGCCATCGAAAGATGTACACAAATCAGTCTCAATGGAAGGTATTACGAGCAAAACATCGCGAAACTATCAGACAGCCAGGCTGCCATCATGGCACTGCGTTCCTATCCAAACTGGTTTACGAGTGTCTGGAAAAGATAAACAGACTGGGGCAGAACAATAGAGTTACACTCTACTGGGTGCCCGGTCATGCAGGGATAGAGGGAATTGAGGCGGCCGATGAACTTGCCAAAATAGGGTCAGAAACACTATTTGTTGAACCCGAGCCATTTTGCGGGCTGGGACCGCATAGAATTCAAGAGGAACTGGGAAGAGAGGAAAAATTCAAAAGAAGAAGACTATGAGAAGTACTCCCAGGAATAAGGCAGGCAAAGCAACTTCTCGGGAACTACGAGCAAAGAAGGAGCAAGACCTGCCTAGGGACCGACAAGAACCAGCTTCGCATTCTAACTGGCTTTCTAGCAGACACTTCAAACTCAGGGAACACCTCAGGAAAATGGGAATAGAAGCGATGCCGGAGAGATCCCGTTTCCCCAAGAAGACGTCCTTATAAACTGTGGAGTATTGATCCACAAAAGAAAAGCACACCTGGGAGCGTACACCTTTTCTGAAACGGATCTCCCATCTTTGGACCCAATCCAGATACTCCGATTCCTCAGAACGGTTGGATTGGAGGAGGTGCTATAGGTCGAGACTCATCGACCAACACGAGTTCGGAGGAGTACAATAAACCTCTACACGTCGCAGTGTATACACACACCCCAACTTTTGACATCTAAGCGCATTGTCCATTCAGCTTACAGCAAGCGATTAGCCTTTCGTTCTTCCGAATCCACTTTCAGACTTTCGGAGTGAACTGCTGATCTTTTCGGTTTAAAGGATAGAGACAGGTGCATCACCAATACCTTTCAATTCGTTTTCGATTACTTGGGTGTAAGACACGGACCCAATGAGTGTACTGATTTTTTTTTATCGTTTTTATTTGGAAAAGTCAACAGCACCTTTATTCATTCTCTCGAACTGTTCTCAAGACAAACCTCCAATTCCAGCTGCACTTCCAAGGATATTACCTTGGATACTCCATAAGAGATTGAGCTCTACTACCCAGATAAAAAAAATTTAAAATGCACACAAACAATATCTTAGGGAAAATAATCCACATACGCCTCAGTAAGACAATCCTAAGCATTCCGTATGCACAGGAATTTTCAATTCAGAAGAGTGCATGAACTTTACTTGCCCAGTTCATTAATTTTTTAAACAGACTGTGTGTTCCATTTTCGTCCTTTATTCACTGAGCGAAATAGAAGTAAACATCCAATAAAGCACCGTCCTGCAGCGCTCTAGATGGATTTCACTTCTATTTTTTTTTTAGATTTTTTCCTCCTTTTTGTTGAGGATAACACGGCTCTGTGTGTGATTGTAATGCTATTGCTTGGTGTTACTGACTGCTGCCTGTTCTCCATTGCTGATTGATTCAGCTGCTTAAGAGGTGAACTTGAGCACTGGATGTACTTGCAAACGTTGGGTATTGATTTTTAATGGTACCCACACGAGACGGTGGTGTTACTGTGCTAGGACTAGGAGTTCCTTGCCAACAGAAAAGTCAGTAAGGACATGAAAAGTCTGGACATGACGATACTGCTGATGATGATGGCGATGAGTACGATGATGATGATGATAATGATGACGATGGCGTGGGAGCTACTGCTGCAATATCAATTTATTTATTCCGGTGGCGAGCATCCTGTGCGGCAAAGTGTGTGTATGTGTTTCACTCTCTTACAAACAAACTGGGTCAATTAGTCGGATTTGCTAGCTAGCCGCCACCATTGAAATATTCTGATCAGTATCCTGCGATATTAACGATGAGTGTGTATGTGTGTATGCAGTTGATTGCGTAGCAGTACAGCCATCGATGAAGAAGGATTTTCTCCGAGGAAAATATTTTTTAATTAGGAAGAAATTGCTGGTTGTGATTGTTTGATTGAGATTTATCCTTATAATTCTGTTGTGTGTGTTTGTCCATTCATCGTCATTAGAAGGGGTTTCTCGTTGTATTTGCTGCGGTTTGTGTTTTTCTTTCCAATATCCTTGAAAGCGTTCGGTCGCGACTAGGCTATAAATATGCTCGAGGAAATGAGAGTGGACTATAAATTTTAATTTGTTAAGGGAGGTGTGGACCATGATTAATGAAATTTTCCCTCACCTTTTGTTTTTGAGTTGCAATTACTTTGGATATTTTTGATTTGTGTCTATTATACTGTTTTATATCCTTTCAATTCTCCTTGTATGGACATATGGCGTTGACGACGCTTCCGTGCTTTCAAACATTGAGATCGGTAACGCGCTCTCTACCCATTACCAAAGTTCGTGATTTATCTTTAACTGATTTCCTGGTAGCTTAGGGTGTCCGTTTTGACCATCGCAATGGCTAAGTGCTTTTTGACCAAT
Organism: Matsumyia berberina; assembly: GCA_917880715.2. Classification (NCBI taxonomy): domain Eukaryota; kingdom Metazoa; phylum Arthropoda; class Insecta; order Diptera; family Syrphidae; genus Matsumyia; species Matsumyia berberina. The sequence continues at coordinate 128,288,980 of OU862871.1, read as the reverse complement.
TCATAGATACATTGGTTAGGTGCTTAAGTGGACCCTCCACATTTCCCGATCTTCCGCCATTGACTCTATATCATCAGGGGCGATCCCCTTAACATACACATGTATGGGTTTTTCAATAGACATAACAGTTTTGTATTTTAATACATACGCCTGCTTAAACTTTTTTGTGATCTGTCAATGTCAATGTCACGAACAAGCAAGGATATTATTACAAATTATTACCCCAAATTCTGAGCGCTTTAAGAGTGCTTACTCCTACTTTTGTTCGTAATAATAATCGCCTCACCAGTGCAAGCTATAGTGGATAAATTCGAGTGAACATATTCACTTTTGAATGTTCCTAAGCCAGTGAGAGCAACCGTAAGTGCTTCAGTTCAAAATGAGCCAAATCAGTTGATTCCACGCCCTTCACAAGAATTAGGAATCTCTCAGTTCATTTTGTGGCGAATTTTGCATAAAGATCTTAGCCTACACTCTTACAAGATCAAAAGAACTGAAGCCTCTTGATCATTTGAAGCGCCAAAACTTCTCCGATTGGGCTTTGCAAAAATTTGAAGAAAATCCTGAATTTAATCGAAAAACCATCTCCAGCGCTGAAGCTCATTTTTTAGCTTTCGTCGATGAAAATGATCGCCATGCTACGGTCAATGGAGTTCACTATCGTGCCATGTTGGAAGACTATATTTGATTAGAATTCGATGGAAGTTGGTGTCATATGCCACACAGCTGGTCAAACAAATGATCTATGGAAGGGAAAGTTCGGTAATCGTGTAATCTCGAGAAATTGTCCGGTCGAATGGCCTCCTCGCTCATGCGATTTAAAGCTGTTGGATTTATTTTTATGGGGTTTCATTAAGTCGTTGGTTTATGCCAACAAGCCAACAACGTTGGAGGAGCTCAGGAACAATATCGATCGCGAAATTACCAACGTTCCGGTCGATATGTGTGGAAGAGTGGTGGAAAATTGGAAAATCCACCTCTGTACAGTAAGTGTAGGTCCAATTCCGCGCCGTCCTCGCTCTGAGGCGGATGGAAAGTGCCGAAGCACTAGTTCATCGGCTCTACATACCCAACGAATTTTTTTCACTATATGTTTTCAAGGGGCTATCTCCTATAATATCGGCCCGGGAGGTAGCCGAAAGGAACCAAGGGCGGGCTGACTTACCTTTGCCATCATTATCTGGTAAACTTCCGGTTCTTGACAATCTTCTTGGAGAGACATGGAAAAGGGACATTTGTATTTAAGGTTAAGTTGAGGTTCAAGATAGGTTAGGCATAGGTACACGGGCACGGGCACATTCCAGGAAATTGTAAGGCTGATAAACTCGCCAAATGACGAGAATGACGCACAAATATAAAAAAGTCTGATCTTGCTGAAAAGGTTGCTCGTCAGCAGCGTTATCGGTGTTCTCAATAGCCACTATCCCATTGACCTTCATGCCAGAAGGATGGGCCACTTCGCAAAAGGTTTTAACAGGAGCTGCAGGAACGAAGAGGAGCAAGAAACGATCCTCTATTTTCACTGCACTTATCCTGCCTTATCTCAAAGAAGGAAATTCTATCTATGAGCCTATCACTTCGACAATTGGGGTTAATTATCGCAAACTGATGTCAAAAGTATCCTCAGATTTATTAAGAGCTGCAAATAGTTTTATTAGTTTTAGTCGCACCAATAGGTATAGGTATAGGTTCCAGTGGTATTACAAGGGCCTTCCTCAGCCTACGTGTGTCTGTGCCTCACATGGATAGCCACCTTACATACCTAACTACCTGGGCGTAGGGCTTATAGATCTAAGTGTTAGGTTAGTCTAGGTTTAGATAAGGCTAGTTTCGCGTGTTTATGAACCATCCGTTCGTCTTTACCTACACCGAAGTTTCCCCCGTGGGCTAGTCCTGACTTTTAACAACGGCAATCGTAGATTGGTCTAAGTAGGTCGATGTCACGGTAATGCCCATACAGTCCGTCAATGTATGTATCGACTCACCGCCTTTGCCAACGAGACCAAAGAATACCCCAAGGACTTCTCTCACAAAACAACCAAGAGCAACCTCTTCCATTTTTGTCCGCAATGATAAGGGTCACTTTGGTTAGAAAGACCCTTTGTTACTCAATTGCTTTCTTCACCCAAAGAAACAGTGATTGGCAAGAGGTATTTTTGGTTTGATCTCAGCGCTGGTGTAATTGTCTGAATTTACAGCCAAGTCAAGGCACACAAAGTAGTCCAACTACTTCAAAGTTGTACATATCTCTGTCGAAGTAACAATCTGTTTGAAACATCAAGGAGGTGTATGAAGCGGAGATGTATAAAAAATCACAACTTCAGACTGTACTTCGTCAAGGTCTGTTGAACGGAATTATTGGCTTACATCGTTCACTTTGAATAGTTCGTTCTGCCTGTTACAAAGTCTTCAAAAGCAGTCATTTTAAATCTTTATCACTAACTTTGACTATTACTATGTTCCCTTGTTAGTCATTGCAGGCTTTGCTTCCGGCTTTGTGGTTCAGTTTACTCTCCGATAATACTTCCAAACCTCTTTCATGTAGAAGCATCCCCCGTGGCTCTTATGCTTTTCATTTTCCTTTTTGAGAACCTTTCACCCTTTTCTGAGGGAAAAAAGTCTAATGATTGTCCGTATCCTATGGTAGTGAGTGAAGTTGTTGGGGAATTTGGGACCAAACTTATATGCGGCACTGTTTTATAGTTTATTCCTAACTGGACTACATAAGGTTCAGCAATTGTTATGAGTGGTCTTAAACCAATGCCTTTTCGAGTTGGACTGCTTCTAGCGTATCAGAGACTTTTTGTAGACTTTTTTCTCTCAAAAATGTCATAAATACATAAGTACAGATCAGCCATACAAATTTTGTAGCTGCCTTCTTAAATTTATTCACCACTCTTTTCATTGCTTAAAGGAACTTTCCGCATCAGTTCAAATGGCTAATAGTTGTATCAGTCTGATAAGAGGTATGTATGTACATACCAATAGCCACACCTACGTCACTTATTTTTTGTATCGATTTAGTCGGTTTATGAATCCTGAAATGAATCCTGAATTATTCTAAGATAACTTTCCAAACTGTTAAAGCTTTGCTACCAATATACATCACACAAAATGATTACCAAAGAAAACACGATAGGCTTTCTCTTGTCATTCCAGCTGCTTGCTACAAAGACACATACACACCCATCAGTAAGGGATAGTCCCCCCAAAAATCACAATTCATATGGTTCACCACATTTTCTGTTCAGATTAATCCTTACGTAAGACCTTGTGATGCTACAAGTAACTAATTCTACCAATTTCAAGATAAAACTCTGCGACCCTCCATCAGGAAAGCAACGAAAAGAAAAACATCCCCTGACGCAATTTATTCTACGATTGGGGATGTTTTCCCTAATTTTTTTTCGGATTGAATTTCGGAATTACGGAGAATGAATTTTCATGTTTGTTCTTTGCCTCTCCCACTCCCACTCGGTCGTCGTGGTGCATATTTACTTTAATTGATTGAAATTCGCTCGGGTGTGTATCCATATTTGCACCGAGTAACCGTCATGTGGTAAATATTGAATTTTTCAGTTTTTCATTCATAAAAATTAAATTTTTCAACAACCGCGTTACCAGCTCCCCCAACATTTTATTGCATTCCATGTCGTTCCCAGAATGCCGTCGACGTCATTGTCGTTGGCGTGACAAATGCCTGGGCTGACAAACATTGGACTTGCTACATGGTTATGCATTGCGCCGTGTCAAATCGGATATCGATGGACAAAACGGTTCTCGATAGATGGCGGGCGTTTAACAATCACACCAACCAACCGACCGGTGAAAAACAACGTCAAACAGTTCGAAGGACGAACGAGGAACGACGAGCACTATAGTTGTGAGTTATGGCGAACGTTTAAAATTCCAATGGCGGAGGGATTTATGACCGGAAATTTATTGGATGTTTGCTTTTCTTCTTCTTTTTTTCTCTTTTTTCGCCGAACGATGTATGAACCTTGTGCTCGTATAGGTATAATCATTGATTGGATGGTTGAATGCAGTTATTTGGTTGACTTTCGATTACTGAGGTGAATTTTACGCATGTATTGCTTTAAAGTGGAACTTAACGGTCCGATCGGAAGAGTACAAAAGCTCGCTGTGTATACACTTGTTCAGTGAAGGAGGACTCTGGACGTGTGGTTCTGCATAAATGTGGAATTTATTATGCATGACAGAGGAATAATTCGATTTCGGGAAGTTGAGTCTTTTATTCCGCGTGTCATGCAGTCGAGTATGAATATGCATGGAACTGTGTTTCAGGGTAATTGATCAGGTTATGCGGGGAACGTGTCCGCTTGTGAGAAGACTTTGCATAGGTGGTAACGAAAAGGGTAAATTACTTGACAGCTCCCCCATGATACGAGTTCACATTTCAATTAGATTTGTCAGGAGAAAACTATATTTACACTTAATAAAACTGAGCTATAATGATGGACTAGGTAGCTGCGTCATCTCTGGGATGGTATAGAACCAGAAGCCTCCTAAGTAGTAATCGAAGGTCATTTCACGATTCGTAGCCACCTGCGCGGGTCACAGGATGGCCTGATATCATGCAGTAAGACTAAGGAGGGGATACTTTCACTGATGACTGACAATCACAATCATTTTTCAATGACCCGCTTACCCTCTATGAGAATCGGAGGTTTAGGGTGTTTAACTGGACTCTCCACATCTCCCGATCTTCCGCTATCGACTCAAAATCATACGGGTAGAGGTGAAATTTCGGAATTCGTCCAACCATCTCATCCAGGAGACGCCCAGGAGACGCCTACCTGATGGCACAAATTCCATTGCACGTCTTGGAAGCCGAGTTGGGGACCATCGAAGTATGGACTTCTGTGTTCTAGAAAGTAGCTGCTCGACATTGAATGCCTCCCGTATTCTGGTGTTCCTAACTCAATATCGACGAAGAAATCTCATTTCAGCTGTTTGTATCCGACATTTTTTCCGTCGGGGAATGAGAAATCTCTGATAATGTAGTTTTCCACGAAGAAGCTTCTCAGTTTGCCCCTAGAAGTGGGCAGTAGGCTGCTTGCATTCATGCGAAAAATGTAATCTGCAAAGTATGAACGGTTGCGAGAAGGTAGACCTCGCGCTAGGATAACATAGCAGATGTTTCAAAAGCCAGCCAGCTGAGGCTTTAGAGTTTTATTGATTAGAGTTTCCAAGAAGCATTATTGTTTGCAATTGTGTTTCACAACCTCTCCATAGCTCAGCCTGGGTTGGTTGGTTAAGTGGGTTTCCTAATGACTTACTTAGACCTCAACCGGGTCCATTGTACCCATAAAAAGTGTATATCATCGATGCCAAACCAAGGGATAGGGTCGGCTAATCCGGAAACCACCCAGAAAGGGATAGAAATTTAAGCAGCTTCCTAAAATCAGTAATATTATGGTCCTCCAGCCCATGGAAGAAGCTTCTACCAAGAGTATGCAATCTTCTGGTGGCCAGTCCGGGACTTTCGCATAGCAGGTGCCGGACGGATTCTATTGTATTACCTCTTTGGTTGTAGGGCAATCCAAGACGCTCCGCATGGATTCTTATTCGGTCATGTCCTTTGAGGACACCGGAGATGATTCGTAATTCCTTTCAACTAAGTTCTACGAGATTTTTGGAAATCTTCTTATCGAAGGCTGGCCATAGTGGTCTGGCTATTGTACATGTGTCAATGTGACACCATCGCCTATTAGCCCTGATCATGGTTTCCTCATCTATATCCCCGTGAAGAGTGCTAATGGGTGTCTTTGCGATCGGAAGGGTATATGCAGGATCTAGTTCTGCATCCCTCCTAGCAAGTTCATCCGCCCTCTCATTACCTGATATATCCCTGTGGCACAGTGTTCAGCATAGGGTCACCTTGTTGGTCGTTGATACATCTTTGAGATTTTGTCTGCAGACCTTTACGAACTTCGATTTTGTCGATGCTGAATGCAGAGACTTAATACCTGCCTGGCTGTCAACGTAGATAGTAATGTTTTCTCAATGTTGTCATTTTTCCTCCTTACATATCTGACGATGTATCTGGTCATTTCTCAAAAAGTTTGTGGGCTATAAACGACCTTTAAGGACTTTAAGTAATTGTAATTGAGTATTCCTCAACCAATATAATGTGGTTTGATTTGAAGTTTTTTTTAACCCTGCATCGCGTAGCTTTCATTTAAATGTGATACATGTTTCTATTAATCATTTTTGAAGAAAATATGTTATCAGTTAATCACACATGCGACAACTTTCAACGGTTTTTTCTTCGGTTTATCTGAATTACTATTCAGCAAAGCAAACTTCCACAAAAAGAAAAAGAAAAAAGTATAAGCGAATTCGAGCCAATGAAACGATGAAACCAGACACATAGATTTCTCGATAAACATCTCCTAGCAAAATACAATCTATACATGTGACGATTCCCTACTTCCCTGTCGCCAACTTGAATTTCTTCCTTTTTTTTTGTTCACTTATCCATCATGAATCATTTCAACCCTTCAAAGTGAAACTCAACTTCCGTATCTAAATTTGCACAAATATTATCTATATCCCACTTCATGAAGCTTATTCCTATCCAACCCCTAGAAAAAATGTAAGAAAACAAAAAGCAGATTTCCACGCATCGTCAGTGAAGAAAATATATCTTCTTCCATCAATCAATAGAAAATTCTTGAAGAAAAAAATGGAAAAGAATTCCAGACTTTGCGGTACGCGATACGCAAAACTGTGCCAGCCAACGCTGCTATTCAGTCAATAAATCGATCGATTAAATTCTCAAGACACTTTTTGTTTACTTATTCCCTCGAGATATCGCATAAAATCACTGCATACACACAAAATGATATGCTGATACTGACCAAAGCGAAAGTATCTGAGTTACACTTTGATACAAAGATAGAGAGGGAGATACTCGTACATTGTATAGAAGAGTTCTGACGCAAAAAAAAAAGCAAAAAAAAAATTGTTTATGCGAAGAATAACTGCGAAGAAAAGTTAACCAGAGGAGGAAGACGCCAGAGAGGAGGATACGAACAATAGCCAGCAGTTTGTCAACGAAAGTAAACAGCAAGGCTGGGGGGGAATGCCAGGAGAATCGCAAAGTAAAGCAGTAGTGTTGATTTTTGATAACAAGATACATACTTATCCATGTCTATATTTGAGCGCAATATGGTCGCATTTTGGGTCATCATTTTCTGTTTTCTCAATGACACAGCAATCTCACAATTTTTAATAGGCGCGGCGATCTCAAATATTTTTTAGCCCTGATGGCTGACTTACTTATTACTTAGACGGCGCTACAGTTCAGGGTAAAACTGGGCCTCAACCAACAGGCCTCTCCAGTTACCCTGGTCCTTAGCTAACTGCCTACATTTGCCCACGCCAAGTTCGTAGGGATTCGCTTCTACCTGTGCGCGCCACCTTAGGTGAGGTCTTCCTCTAATGCGTTGTCCCTCTAGGTTAGATTCAAAGACTCCGAGTGCCGGAGTTTTGGTGTCCATTCCCTCTACATGTCCTAACCATCCCAAACCGCAGTTTTTTTGACTAGGTCGATGTAGCTTTACAGATCGTATAGTTCGTGAGTAAATCTTCTCCTCCAAAGCCCGTCAACGCATAAAAAAAAAATAGCTGGCGCGACAGCTCGGGACTAGCCAAGGCCTAGCTTCTCGTAACCATTCATGCTGTGCGTGTTACATTTTTCGCATGAATGGAAGGGACTTACAATTTATTGCCGACTCCGAACGGCGAATTGAGAAGCTCTTTCATGACAGATAATACTTCCGGAGGCTTGTCATTCCCGAACGGGAGGTGGTGCCGCGAAAAATGTTTGGTGTTTTTCTAGCTGGGGCAATCCAACGCACTGAGCCACGGCGCCCACGGCGCGTCAACGCATACGAGACCGAATATCTTCCTAAGAATTTTTCGCTCGAAATGACCAAAAACATCATCCTCCGCTTTCGATGGAGTCTATGCTTCAGTGCCTTAAAGTAGGACTGAGATGATTAAGGTCTTATACAGGGTCACTTTAGTTGTTCAAGAGAAGGCCTTATTTCTCAATTGCCTACAGCCTAAAGAAACAGCGATTAATAAGAGTTATGATGCAGATAAGATGTCTGACATTGCGACTTAAAGGATCTTATTCATCTGCAAGTACATCCATAGAGAATTTCCTTGAAAAGTTGCTCCTCTTCAAAATAAGAACGGCATTTTGTATCTGAACAATGGACATCCGCTAATTGCGCAATGGTCTGTAAGGAAGCCTACTAGCTTTTTCATATTTTCCTTGTCAAGGTTTAGAATTTTTTTTTTAGGAAAAGAGTTGAATTAGTTATGTGTTTAGACTGCCTAAGCCCAGAGATATATTCCCAATGTCAGTGCTTCAAGAGCCTGACTATCTGACTAGAGGCGGTCTTTAGTAACGAAACCACGGCGTTTTTTTATTAATCTCCGTCGTGAGAATTGCCAGTCGTCATCTCTATCAGCAACCAATCTACATTGGTTCTACGCTAGTGGGGATGACTTTTGCGACGATTAGTTAGTTAGAGTGCTTCTCCAAGATGAGGTACACTTAGATCAGAAAAGTAGGTTCATGGTAATACTACTGAGTACTGGGGTTTGACCCCGGCTTACTCCTGAAACCATCTAGTTTTCCAAACTTAGCTGTTGAGATCGGCCGTGCTGGCGGTGTTCAGATCATTTAGATCGTTAAAGAAGGATTGGCCTAAGGTGGTTTTCCTGATGTTGGCAAGGGCGGGACAGGTACAGAGGAAGTTTGCAGCGGAATTTTCTTCCTCCTTGTCCCTGCAGCTCCTACAGAAATCGTTACATGCTATACCCAGGCGTTGTGCATGCCTAACGAGGATGCTATATGAGGACGTCGATTAGTTTTGAAAGTCTGTCTCTCTTAAGTCGTATTAATTGTTTTCACCTTGTCAGATCCAGGATAGGCTAAATTAGCCTAGTATTGTTGCAATAATCGAGGTGTTGCCATCTATAATTTGCTTTCGACAGAGCATCGGTGTAAGTCAGATGCTTAATAAACGACATAGGTACTTTGACATGGTCGAGTTTCCTGCCGTTTGTATATTGAGAGACTAGTCTAACTAACTCGTCAGCCACGCAGTTGCCTTGAACGTCACAGTGACCAAGGACCCAACAGAGTGAGAAGTTATACTGGTTAGCGATCTCGTTTAAAGACACGCTGCAGTCTTTCACTGTCCTAGATTTTATTGTGTTGGATACGAGGGACCTGATCGCAGCTTGGCTGTCGATGTACTCGTGCATGATATTGGGTTAGCCTTCAGCCAAGCGGCGGCTTGGTTAATAGCCGTGACTTTGGCTTAAAAGACACCGCAGTGGTTAAGGAGACGGAAGGAGTGTTGGATGTCCAGGTCTTCTGAAAAGACAACGTCACCGACTTCTTCGGCTGTTGCATAGCCCTGCGAAAGATAGAGATAGATTCATTAAAGAGCACTTCGCGCTTACTTCAGACACTTCCGGCATGTATTGCTTATATTCTGTGGTAAAGTCGTTTTTGGTGGACAGATTTGTGAATGCTGAGGTGAGCTGTTAGGATTCTGGCATGTCTAACATTTTTCACACACAATTGGTGAGTTTTTCTCGGTCTTTGGTCCAAGTTAGTGGCCTGATGCGTACCCTAGATATCTATTGGCAGTAAGTAAGTGCAGCATGGTTTGAAGGGCAGCTGTAGGAAGAAGTTATCAAAGCACCAGTAATGCCGAGGCAAGCCACGCGTTCGACTTTCTCGAGAATTTTAGCCGGTCAGCTTTTCTAGAACCGGTCACCAAACAAGCCATACGTAAGAATCGGTTTCACAACTACAGTATAAAGCTATGATTAGGGAGAGAAAAACTACAGGTACTTACAGAATTGTGGTTAATGTTGCTCTTGGGCCAGATTCGCCTAAGAAACGAAATCTTTGTTGGAAGTGAGTTTTGTTTAATACTCAAACAAGTTATGAAAATGTACGCCAAGATCTCGTAGTAAGACTGCTCTCATTTTTTTGTTTTCACATATTGCCTATTATCCCTTTTCACATGTGTTATTAACCCAAAGTGCGGTATCCCATTGCTGTTGAAAACTCTTCGGAATATATTCAGTATCACGCTTTGCAACTCTAGGCAAGTATCAAGACAAATTTCTTCCTTTCTATGTTTATGAACATTTTCTGCTTCATTCCAAACTCCTTTTCCAGTCAGCACTTTTCCCAAAAATTCAAATATTCTCAAATACCCTGCATAAGCTACAAAGACATTCAATTCAATTTTACCAAACTTCCCCTACTCGCTATCTAACGCAAGTAAAACGCCACCCTTGTAAGGACATTTCTCACATCTACCATGTTTACCCACACGCATATCCCTTAATCAAACTTCTTAAACCGCACCCCAAAAAAAAAAAAAAGAAGAAAAACGAAATTTATTCCTAAGCTGTCAATTAAAAGTCCACAAAAAGATGATTTATTCCAAAAATACCATTCACATGTCCCAGTAACAAGTGAATTGGAAAATCCAACCACTCTAAGCTCAGCCTGACCTTGTTATCAATTGCACATACACACTCGTCCTTGTACGTAGTAGAACCCTCCACTTGGGTCACAGTCACAGCAAATACGAGAGGAAAAAAAAAAATAAGGACGAAAATCCATAAATTAATCCAAAACAAATATCTGCTCCTAACATACCAAAAATCCCCACATTAATAATTCAATTTCAGAAGGAATCAAGAAAAAATGTCAAATTTCGGTCCCCCACGGGAGGGAGGTGGGCGCCGCCGCACAAAAAAAAAGGATACACACCCCCAGAGCGTTTTTCCAACTCGAATTCTATTTCTGTGCGACTTCTATTCAATTATTTATCGAACATTTAGACGTGTGTGTGTGTGTGCACGCGCGAGCTATTTCGCAAAATCAAATTGATTATTTATAAGGGGATGTCGGTCGGTTGGTCGCTGATCCTCCGGCTGCCACTGGGCTTCACTCTGGATGACGATGCGAATTTAGACAGCGGCCACTTCCGCAATTTAGACCGGCACACCGGCTAAGTATACACACTTGCTGCCCAAAATAGTGCTTCAAAGCATCGAACACGGATGGATATAGAACATGCTCCGCCGAAATGAGGTGCAAATTGATTTTCTTTCCTTTTCAGCTCCCAAAATTGGAAACTTTAAAGGGGAATCACGTGATTTGTTTGGCAAAACTATCAGGATCCTTTTGAATGGTTTTTTTGTTGGTAGGGGTATCTGTATTTACTCAAGTGATGTAGCTTTCGGGATTAATTACTTTCCCTGGGTGGATGTGAGAGAAGTCGTCTCAAGGCGATTAATCATCCTTAGAGTTCGATAAATGCTCGTCTGAAGACGTTTAATCTGAAATGGAGAAGTTTTGTTTTATTTGCCATGGGTTGATGGAAAAGAAGTGGACACTGGACAGGGTGTCAAAGCAATGGGTTTCTGATGACTTAGTGCCCAGTTGGACAATCATTAGAAGATAATTGAGATTTGTTGAGAAAACTTTACGTTTGTTGACGGCCTTTGGAATTGCTATGGACATACCTCCCCTTTTGTGTGGTTGCAAATACTTCATTCTGGCTCTCTCGAATTGCCGCAAGCGCGGCAAGAACTTTGATTTATTTCAATCCTGGAATGCACCAAATGGTCCAATCCTCTATCCAACACTCCCAATCAGGGTGATAAACCGATGGATTTGAAAAGAGACTAAGCTTTAAACTAGCAGTGTGAATCTCTGAATTTACTCTTCAATATCTGTCTTCCAAAAAGAAGCACTTAGAAGTAGTTAGGTACCTAGACTCGAGACGAAAGCATCGAAAGCAATGAAGTTGCCGATGAGCTTGCCCGACCAAGATCTCAATCAGCCACAAAAAGCTAGAGTTCGGCTCAAGGAAACATCGGGCGAACGTTTCAAAAGCAATGTTTAGGTACTAGCGGACTTTCTTACACGACGATGCTCTCTCAATTGTCATCGAAACATGTGTCAAATGTGCTTGGAGGATTAAATAACTTCTGAGCATATATTGTGTGAATATGTGGCCATAATTCGTCGCAGATCTTTTTGAATTGCTACCTTCTCGGACTGCATTATATGGCAACCATTCTAGAACTCCCAACCAAAATAAGGCTCTGTGAGGCCTCATGTCTAACTGGGTATGACCGGTGATGCACTGCAACCTAAGAGATCTTTTGTGTCAATCCTGAGATTCGAAGTGCGAGTGTGCAAACATTATCGGCGTAGTCAAAATGTCTTTAGAATTCCTCGGCATCTAACTGGCAGCGCTGTCCGTGGATAACCCAGTAGAGGAGCACCTCACCTAAAAAAAGACTTTGATCGACTAAGAGCGCAATTAAGTAAGAAACGGAAGGTTGAGGTTGAAAATATATTATATTATATTCGGTCCAATCTGTGACAAGAGGTCCTGTGCATCCTGATTAAAAATCCAATTTAGTCAGGAAGGCAGAAACCAACTCGTAACTCTATATAGGTAGGTAGGTAGGTAAGGGGGCTGTTCATGCGAGGCACAGACATACATAGGCCAAGAAAGGCCCTTGTAATGCCACTTGGATCTATACCCTAGATGCCACTCCAACTAATGAAACCATTTGCACCTAAAGGTGAGGATACTTTTGGCATCAACATGCGATAATTCGCCCAAATGGTCGAAGTGATAGGCTCCTAGATAGAGCTTCCTTATTTGGGATGCTGCAGGACACGTGCAGAGCTGCAGCTCCTACAAAACTCATTTGAGAAGAGGCCCATGGGCCGATGGGGCAGTTGCCAGTGAAAACACCGATAACGCTGATGAGCGATCTTTTAAGCAAGATCCGACTTTTAGATCGAATGAGGTTTAGCATAGGGTAGATCTTTCTGTAGATAGGGCGAGTGGCACGGTTCCTCCATCTTTGGTTTGTCCTTTTGATCGCGTCATTCTCTTAGAGTAATTTACACGTAGCGAGTGGAATACCCAGATTCCTTCATTCCAGCAGGATGTCCAGAGTAGTACCACGTTTGGCGAGTTCATCAGCCTTACAATTCCCTGGAATCTCCTTATGACCGGGTACTCAGCATAGGTGAATGTTAAAATGTTTTGCCATCTCAATGAGAGACGACCGACAATCTGAGGTAGCTTTTGATGAATATGTTACTGATTTTAGAGATTTTCTACCAGCCTGCCTATCCGTAAAGATTGTGATGTCCTTGCAGGATACCACATTATGCTTAAGCCTGGATAAGGCTTCGTTGATCTCCATAATTTTCTCCTGAAAAACGCTACTGTGGTCGGGAACGCGGAAGGATATGCTCAAGTTGAGCACTTCGGAGAAAACACCAACTCCGTTCTCGGTTTTGAAACCGTCGGTATAGAAGTGAACGGAGTGCAAATTCTCAGAGCTTCAAACCTATCTTCTTCTATATACTTAAAGGCAACCTACTAATTGACGAAAGAGTAGCTCTTACAAACTCCCCGCCCTCTCTGGTTACGTAGAGCACCAAGTTTTTCGATTAGTTGAAGATCAAATAATACGTGTATAACTGACGACAGAACCAACAGCAAAGCAGTACCGCCAGCTCCCTGACATACATACATATATATGTACATCCTTCGTCCTTCAATAAGTTCAACGAAAGAAATGTCAATAAAAATTGATTATCCATGGGACATTCTTTTCCGCATAACTAGTCAATTTAATTCAGTTTAGCCTAGGTCCGTGTTACATATTTTTAATTGTCCTTCATTATCCTTGCCACGTGGTGAAGCCAATCGATTTTTATTCTCCATTTCTTCCAATCCATCGTCCAAAATTTCATTCAAATAACGACTTTATGTTCCTCGAAAATGGCTTCTCACACGAAATCTCGTGAATTTGGGGAGTCCTTCGAGCGTTTATGTCATTCAAAGCAATAAAACATTTATGAGAGAAAGAGAGAGAATCGTTCGTTCCATGAAGAGGAGAAGTCATAAAATTCCCATTCGAAGTTATACGATGAGATTGTTGATCCTTGAAACAATAGGAACATTCCCATTGTTTTATGGTCGCCGAATAGCACCGAATTGAGGTGGATATTTTGGCCTAATGGCAAACTCGAGTTTCTCGTTACAACTTTTTGAAACGAGTCCTTGCAGTTTTGAACGTGTGACTCTGTGTATGGGTGGTGGTATATTTATCAGGATCTGATTGAACAAGTTTACTATAAGTAAAAAAGGAAAAGTGACAACACAGGATTTTTTTTTTTTCAAAAGGATTAAAGAAAATTTGATTTCTCCTCGTTCCTTTGTGGGACTTCCCACATATACCAGTTCCTTCATATAGAAAACTCCCTCAACCAAATCATCAAAGAGAAATAAAATTCGTTTGGATTTCCTGTGAAACCCACACAGAAAACCATCGAAGGATACGACACAATCCATTATCCATTGCGAAGGGAATTTTATTTTGACTTTATTACATGTTTGTGCAGAGTCACAAATTGTTACAGCAGCACAAGCAGTTAACATTCTTACCTCACGGAACAGCAGTCCGCCATGATTTCGTGCAACTCCTTCGGCTGCTACATCCATTCGAACATAAGTCAGCCACTGAGCAAATAACACTGAAAGGAGTTCTCTTCATTTCCCTTCTTATTTCTTTTTTTTTGTGTGTGGCTTCCTTTGTTCGCAGCGCGGCACACAAACGCAAACAGTGTAAATAGAATTGGCAAAGCACAAAGAAAAAACGATTTCCTGTAGAATTTATCTAGCGAATGTCCTTATCGCGTGACTTTAAATAAGCGCACGTTCACTTTAATTCCACTGAACAATCTTTTCTTGCCGCTAGATGGAGAATATCAGATAAGGATGTTCGTGCAGTACTTTGCTAGGGCGGTACCGACAAAATAAAAAGGATAACGTCTGTGTCGGTGGAACGCATTTAACTTTAAATAACTGTTTGCAAGTCGCTAAGCGAAAACAACAAATTAGAACAAAAAGCAAACCATTCGAGTTTTGAGATCCTTGTCGATTCGGGGTGGTGAAATAATTGAGATGAATTTGTTTTCTTGTTCCTCACCCTACCACTCGACGACTTTGTAATTAAGTGGCTAAAGGAATTTTTGCAAAAGGCACTGCACACGCAAACTTGAGTACACATTGGTAATTGGTATCCTTTTTAGGTTGCATGATTGAATTACAATTTGTAGTTGAATTTCCCTTTTTGCTGGGACTCGCTTTTGAAGAAGAAAAGTTTCGCATGTCACAGAACATGCAATTTTCAGAGGCGCCTTCAAAGTGGCAGAGAGGTGGCAGCTTTTGAAAAGCAACCTTTCCCAGCCAAGGACGATTGTTTTCTCCGATGTGTAATTAACAAGCGAGGGGACCTTTTACGCACGCCCAGAACCAGGACACGAGGACTATAAAAACCGGCAGTCATCAATTATGCGTTCGCATACACGCGTCGAGTGCATGCGGTATATTATTTCGCCTCTCTTATCCTTTCTAGAGGAGCTGAGGAATTTGCAGTGTCACCTTAATTATATGGCCGTGTGTTTTGTGCAGTGAAGTGTCCTCCCAAGCTGTTGTCGAAGGTAGGCGGTGTGAACATAGTGTTTGAACTTAGATATTTGTGTTACTCGTTACTTTTTTTTGCAAGTGTGAAGTGAATGTTTCTGTAACAGGACATACTTACAGGATTAAGGAGTCTTAAGTAGCTAGATTCGTGTAAATAATTATGTATATCGAGTGAGGTCAAGTGGTACAAAGTATTAAAGAAAGTTTAATCTTGAGGGCTTGTATTTTATATTATAGTGGGTAATGTTTTATTTTTAACTCTTTTCTCATGCCCATCAATTTGTAGAACTAAGAGCGACAGGTCTACGCCTCCCTATAAAATTAAAACCATCAGTTGTACTATGAGTAGTGTGAGTCCATGCAAGGGTGAACCTTAATGATCGACGTCCAATCACAAAAGTAGGCTGACGCTGTCTTTTTTTTTTTTAATGTTCTGCAACTGCTTTCTTAAGGTGGCGCTGCGGTTCGAGGTGGACCTGGCCCTCAACCAACAAGCATCTCCAGCCAGCTCGATATTTAGCCAGCTGCCTCAAATTTCACACGCCAATTTGATTAAGATCCTCTTCCACTTGCGTGCGCCACCTGAGTCGCGGTCTTCCTCGACTGCGCCGTCCTTCGGGTGTGAATTTGAAGATTTTCTGGGCCAGAGCATTGGGGTCCATCCACATGACCCAGCCCCTCAGTCGTTGGACCTTCACTCTTCTGGGTAAGTTGACGTCACTGTACAGCCCGGACAGTTCGTCGTTGCATATCTTCCTCTCTGAAAATCACTCGAAAATTCCTCTCGAAACAGGCAAGAACAATCTTCGCTTTTGATAGTACCATAGAGCAGGACTGGGACGATTCAGGTCTTATAAAGGGTGCCCTCTCAGCCCACAGAAGCA
Organism: Matsumyia berberina; assembly: GCA_917880715.2. Classification (NCBI taxonomy): domain Eukaryota; kingdom Metazoa; phylum Arthropoda; class Insecta; order Diptera; family Syrphidae; genus Matsumyia; species Matsumyia berberina. The sequence continues at coordinate 128,272,494 of OU862871.1, read as the reverse complement.
GCGATTGGCAAGAGTTGTTCTTCGTTTGTTCACAGCGCTTGTGTCGTTGCCTGTGTTGATACCGGAGCGGAGTTATATCTATCTATAGTGACGTTCACTTCAAGATGTCGGTGTCGAGTGTCCTTTCTTGTTGACAGCATATACTTTGTCTTGTCCTCATTGACGGCTAAACTTAACTTCGTCGGCTCCGTTTCAATACTTACGGACTTACTTATGTCACTGGCGGACATCACGCTGCGTTCTTCCGATTATGTCAATATCGTCGGCGTATTCGCGTAATTGGCGGAATTTTTAAAGATTTTGCCTCTAGGTTTGGCGCGTGAGTTTTGGACAACTCTTTCAAGAACGATGTTGAAGAAGTTGCATGACAGCGCGTCATCCTGCCTAAATCCCTTTTTGACATCAAAGGTCTCAGTGGGAGTTTTACCGACCTTGATGGAGCAGCGTGCATTCTTCGTCATCATTCTGCACATACGAACGAGTTTGGCAGGGATATCAAAACAAGACATGGCTCTGTATAGCTCGTCTCTATAGATGCTGTCAAACACGACCTTAAAATCGATAAAAGGTGGTGGTTATCGATTTGATGTTCGTGGATTTTCTCCAAGATCTACCGCAGTGCAACAATTTGGTCGTTGTTGGACTTTCCTGGCCTGAAGCCACACCCATATGAACCGATCAGGTTGTTGACGAACGGTTTAGAGGTTCCACACAGCACGGTAGATAAGATCTTGAAGGTGATGTTAAGGAGACTAATACTTCTTTAGTTGGCGCAGTTCAACTATTTGTGTTTTGTGTAACTAACACTTGGGGAAAAGTCTTTTGAAGTTTTGCAAGGTTTACCTCGTCACGTGGTGTCGATAGACTTGGGCGTGATCTATGATGGATTTACAGAGTTGTGACTCTTTTTCATAAGCGTAGATCCTTTCACAACATGAGTGATCGTGAAATGCTAGCCATTGGTACTCTTTAGGGTTCTGAGGCAATTGATTTCAAGAGAAGTCAAAAAACCAAATAAAGGAAAGGACATTAGTCCTAATCTAATCTTGCAAAACATGGGGAATCATTCAACTGGGCTTGGTCTTAAAGTGCGCTATACACTCAATCTTTCAATTTGTAGTCGATCTTGTAAGCTTGACGACTGTTTAGCGAAAACGAGATTTTGTTATACGTTGTTGCATAAATCAGGGAGAGAACAGGGGTTTGTTGGTAGTTTTCCCAATGGCCTGCCGATTTTATGACCGCTTTGAGTCTTTAATTTATTTCTTATGGGCATTTTATTAGACGGGGCTTGTACAGGTGTATGCCAGTATGACAGCAGTGGAGACTTTACTACAGCATGAACAAAACAGAATCCCCGTCCGATTTACTCTAGACTGGGCGCTGTTTTTTAACAAGGACTTCTCAAACACTACCGATAAGCTGGAGTCGAAAGACAACATTCTTCAGAAGTTAGTTCTGACCTTGATAGAAAAAACACGAGTGAGCTGGTGGGCTTCCTTACTGGCTATGGAGATACCATCTCAACCAACTAAACCTTTATTCAGATACAAAGTGTAGTTTCTGTTTGAAGAGGAGGAAACCTCCGAGCACATTCTCTGTGAATTTCCGGCACTATACTGGTTAGGAAAACAAAAATTTTAAAGAAATTCTGTCGCTACCAGAATTCAAGCACTAGGCTACTACTGTAAGGCTTATTATACCCCCAATACAATAGATCTTTCTAAGTCACACCATCACTCGTAAGGGCGAAATTATTAAAAAAAAAATATAGTGACTCCGATAAAGACTAAAGTAAACAACGAAGGTGCTTGAATCCATATCCAGTCTCTTCGGATTAACATTCTTCAAAACTTATGACTCATAATTCGTTTTCACCACCTTACTCCAACCTTGATCCTTGCTTCGATTACTTCTAAACTCCTGCTTTTCTCAAAAGATTTCGAAAAATAAAATTTAAAAAGTATTTATAGCCTCCTCTCCCATACAAAAGTTCACAAAAGAAACTCCTTAACCAGGACATACGGCCAAAAACTTTCCAAATAACCAAAGTTTTCACGACTACACCCATATATCCGCCCCAAACCAATGACATAAAGAACCTTAATCCATAAAAGTTATATTAAAACACCACCTCTTGGAAACACTCAAAGTAAAACGTTTAAACTGTCTCCGAGAGTGAGTTCTTAAGAGGACTAAACTTTGGCCTCATTTTCTCTTGATGAAAACCAAAGCCAACTAGACCGACACAAAACACAAGAAAAATAAAAGTACTTTCACGGCTTGTGCCTTACAAGCTCACACGACACGACTATGCTACACCCGTACACTTTGGAATTGTAACAATAATAACGGTACATAGGTCACTTTGAGAGTAAGCCCGAGCAATGAAACTTTACCAGCCTACCCGACGGTAATGATGATCCTGACCTCTTATTATGGTAATCATCTGCCTCCCTCTCGGTGTGCATGAATAATAAACCATCAACCATTTCGTTTGAAGGACGAGGAATAAAACTTAAATGCAAGACACCCCGGGGACAACAATGGAGGCGCTCATGGATGGAGAGTAAGTCGCCATCACCACAGCATTTTGTCCAAATGAGGGAGGGGGGGGCAACTACCAACAAACATGCTCTGGAAATGCGCGCCGAGGACAAAAGGACCACTTTTCAATTTTTCTCCTATGAAAGTTTATTTTTACATGGAAACAGGTGTTGGCTCTGTGTTTGGGGGACTTTTGCAATGAGCTAAGTTTAATTGTTTCCTTGGAATGAGGTGTATGACTGTAAAGCCTCTTGGCCTGCTTTTTTGTAGACAGATGGACGGAAATGTGACAGTAATTTGTTAAGTGTCTCCATTGAAGGCGTTCGGGGATGGATCTAGGTTAGATTGAGGACCTCAATGCGCTATAATTCTCGCTGTTAACATAATGGACCTGGGAGCGAAGACGAACTAGAAAATGTTGCTTTCTATTTAAGGAGCAAAGTAATCCTTGGTTACACTCTATTTCACAGATTCTAGTCAAGCACTTAGAAAGTTCACTCGTCAAATACCAGAGCCTATTTGTTTTCCCTTTCGAACTGACGGTTCCCATCAAATAACCGAATTATAACGAACTCTTCTCGAGCTTAACCCCCCCATTAACGCCTCACAAATTCCTACGCACGTTGCACCAAAGACGAGAATTTAAACACTTGAATTTAAATTAAGTGTAACATCGGCACACACACTCGATCTCACAAGTACGTGTCGTTCTTTTATGCGTCACGGCGAAGCTTCCTCTCAGAAGTTTTCCTTTAAAGGCAACGCAACCCTCACGCAAAGTATAAAGCGCTCGTAACACGTTCCACTGGAAACTCTTCTTCTTCCGCTAAGAACATCATCTTCCATAACATCTGCGCATCCACTTCGTGGATATGTTAATCTATAAATAGAATTGTCGCACGATGTGTAGTCACATATTTCCCGGCACAATTACGTCACAGAACTAGGACACACTCATTATTAATAATCAGAGTCACAAGACGACATCCCATCATGAGTAGCACCATATGTCGACTTTTGCCAAATGGAATTAAGCAGCGACAAACCATGAGCCCGCCTGTGATTCGGTTTCATCTGAAAGGAAAAATCCAGAGAAGGAGCCTCCACTCGGTGGGTGTGGGATCAGAGGATTTGTAGAGCAAAGTTCAGGTACCTTTAAGTACCTTCTCGATTCTGGTTCCACCCGTCTTGTGCGGAGAGATCAAGTATATGGTAAACAGTCCACTGGGGGGTGATATTTGTACGACATGTCATACAGATGAGGATGACACGTTGCACGTACGCAATATGAGAACAGTGGCGCATATGTGTGTCATCGCGATAAAGGATAACAAGGGGAAGTGTACACGGGCAGTAATGCGGAGTACGCGAGACGAATCTAGGCTATGACGAATCCTGATGTCCTGAATTGAATAAGTTATGAGACATGAGCCATTGGACTGGCTTCTCTCTGGTGAATAATTTGGTCCTGAATATGGATGCAATTGATGGTTGACCCGGTGTTGGAAGGAAATCGAGTATTCCAAGTTTCAGCATTTGCATAGAAATTAAGGGAGACGTGGTCGGGAAATAAAGTCAAGGTAGAGCTTACTTCGGGTTTGATTTTCTTAAACCCTAAGAACTTCTTTCAAGCCTGCACGACCTTAGTCTGAAACCAATAAGTTTGAAGCAACAATTTGGAAGTAAAGATTTTTTCATCAAAAAAAAAAAATCTAATGGGGAGCCAGTCCTATACTTCCCACCTCGTATTGAGTTATATCAAAAACAGTTGTATTATTATTTATTTCATAATTAAAGAAAACATTAATCGAAGGCGAACAATTTGAATACCCACTGTTTAATTGTCCCACAAAGAGTTGTGGGGCGAACTTGATAAAAAACCTTTTTTGAATTTCCTCAGCAACCGCTATACCGATTATGCTCAAAATCTAATCAGCTCTAAGTTCCATACTGACAAATAAAATAAAAGAACCCTCATGATCGTGCGTTATTTCGTTCTCAAGATATCGAAGGCGAAAAATATAATCACGCACACACTCACACACAGACATCATTTCGAAAATGGGTGCAAACGATTTCTAGTATATAGTAATCTCAAGGTCTGTTCATATCTCGAAACATTTTGTTCAGACCGATTGCAATATTTTCCCTACCTAAGTGGGAAACAGAAATGGCTGGCGCGAAAGTTCGAGGTGAACCAAGTTCTAGCTGCTCGCAACCATTCATGTTGTGCATGTTGTATTGTTCGCGCGAATGAAAGGGACCTGCATTTTATTCCCGACTCCGAACGGCGAATTGAGAAGCTTTTTCATGACAAATTGTACTCTCGTAGGCTTGTCATTCTCCGACGAGAGGTGATGCCGCGAAAAATGTTTGGTAGATATGGCTGGGGCTTGAACCCACGCACTAACCTTCTGAGAAGCCGGTGTTCGTCTCTTCTCTTGTGGTCGTAGAGCTCGCCAGCAGCTCTGGTCTTTCTATGCAGCACCGCTTTGTATGCCTTTTGTTTCGCTGGATTTGCTTACCGGCACTCGTCATCAAACCAGGGGTATCGTTGTGGCGGTCGGTTGCACGTCAAAGGCGGCTTCTCTGATGGCTTTTTAGCAACAATGGCACTGGTCTTCAATACTTGGTGCTGGCGGCATAGGACCTCTTGAGAGATTGATAGAGACTCGATCGGAACAGGATTAGGTGATCACTTGCGTTTACAGCCGTCCGACGTCGAACTTTATCACAGTATCTCCTTGTCGTGGTGGTGTTCGGGATATCCGCGCCGTAGCTTGACTACGATAAGGTAGTGGTCCGAGTCAATGTTGGCCCCTTGGAACGTTCGGACATCCATAATACTGGAGGAGTCCCTTGCGTCGATCGCAATGTGGTAATGGACATACGGACTCTTCTAATGTTGATCCTGAATGAATGTAAAATCCAAGACCACCACCGCAACTCATCATTTTCCACCCATGACCGTGTACTGTTTCACATACAAGGACTCTAGAATATTTTGACGATGCCTAGCAGCAGAAAGTAGATACAATTTACGCAAATCCTTTAATTGACCCGTTTGCACATATTCTAATTAAAACACCAAGCTAAGCCATTACCAAAACCAAAAATATGCCAAACACACCTCCAATGCCAAGCGACAGGAGCTACTCCGGCTTAAAATAACTTAAAGGCCTCAGCATGTCCCTTATCGCTGTTCATTTAAAAGCATTTAACTCATTAGTATCCGTTTTGCAACGTTTTACTTGGCCAACCTACAAACAACAAACGCTTTCACCTGTGGCCACATATCTATTATCCCAAACCTGATGACTGAAAAACTTCCACCGCTCCCTAAAAACTGAATGACTCGGGCAAAATAGACCATACGTGTGGTGGGACATAGACTTAGGTCAGCGCTAGGAGCCCGAAAAAAAAAGTGCTAAAAACTTGCTCACTTGTTTCATTTCCCATAACGGTAGTTTGCGTCAATTACAGCCGCACAAAAACACAGAAGCAAAAAGTTAATTACACCGACCAACTGGGTTTCAAGGACACGAGAGTAGAGAAAAAAAAAAACAAAAAACCATGTAAGCGTAATTTTATAGCCACTTTCCCCATACAAACACCAACACACGTGTACTGCTCCTCTGAAATATGGTTTTCCTGAGGTAAGTACTATAATCACCGGATGTCGTGCAAGGAGATAACACCCGGCTTCCCCTGTGTCCTGTTTTATTTTTTTCCGTGTATGCTCCATGAAGGGCACACCCGGGGTCAAGAAAAAGAGTTATAACCACCAACGATGAGCAACAGGTTGTCAGCAATGAGTTTTTCCACCTGGCACCCGTAAACCGTAAATACTCATGTCCCTGTTTGGTAGAAGACAAGTTCGGTGATATACGGGGTCCCGTTGCTGAAATGGTATAAAATATTCATAAGTGTTCTATGGGTGAGTGCAAGGCCGCCTCCGGTTGTAGTGAGATGTCCCCGCAAAAGATTTATCGATTTCGAAGTTCGGTGAAGGGGACACAAAAAGTCCTTTAGCAGCAATTAGGTTATTGCGGAGGCTTCCTGCTACATGGGATAATGAATTCTATGGGATCTCTGTGACAAATTCATTTATTTACGAATTAAGTGATGCAGCGATGGAGTGAGTTAGGGCAACTACAAGCCGGAAGGGCAGTTAGGGTTCGTCCTTGAACGAAGTGATTGGCAAAGCGCGGCATTCGAAATTTATAACGCGATCGATAGGTTTAGATACATTGGTGCTGGAGAGGAGAATGAGGAAGAATTTTATTTGATTGAATAACTTGGAGACACGTTGCACATTGCAGTCTCACGCTTTACTCTTTCGCTTAAATTTCTTATGAAGTCCTTTTATGAGGACGAGTATATTATTCAGATGAGGACGAATATCTTGAACACTTCCAATTCCACTGCTCAGCCCTAGCGAGAAGGTGACAGAAGCCCCTTTGGTCCGTGTAAATACCGGATCTGGAGCATCATAAGGACAAATGAATCGGCGGTATCCTGTTCTTCACCAAAGAAACGCCAGACCACACGTACACTAGTGTCAACTCCATAATTGTTTCCGCCTCCCAACATACGTCCCAAAGCAAGCCTATCTCTCCAGTTCTGACGATTAAAAGAGGAAAACACAACGGGCCCGACTGAGGCTTAAGTGAAGAGTCTTCCGCTCATCCGCATATACCAAAGTTTAAGTTAGGTGGCTGTCCCTGCTCAGGCAGGAACATACTTAGACCAGCTTGGCCCATTGTGATACCACAGCGAAGAAAACTGGCTTACCGGCGCCAGTGAATCAGAATATGTAGCATAACTACAACGAAAGTGGGCAACCGTAGCGGTGTTAACCCTCAGATTTGAACCATTTCGTCCCAGAGATGAAGTTTCTTATCTTCTGGATTTCGAATTCAGCTAGATCGTTAAGATCATCATAGAAGCATTCCCCGAGGGTTGTTCTTCCTAGCGTCGCAAGAGCAGGACATGTACACAGTAGGCGGGTCATGGTCTCCTCTTCCTGCTTGTCCCTAGAGCTTCCACAGAAATCGTTGGAGGGGACCCTCAGCCTGAGTGCATGCCTGCCTTTCACGCAATGTCCGGTTAGGACCCCTATCAGTGAAACAAGATTTTTCCGGTTTGTGGATAAAAGTCTCTCCGTCTTCTTTAAATCCAGGTTAGGTCAGATTTGTTTTGACAAGAGACAAGTGCTGATGTTGTTCCACCTATGGCTTGCCAGTTTCTTGCCATCTGTGTCAAGGAGGAACTTGATCAATTCGATAGGCGCAGGGGATTCACCCAAAGCTACCATAAGGGAATGATATCTTTTTATTCAAAACTTCGGTTCCTATTTCTTGAATTCTTCAGCTGTTGTGTAAATGTCGTCGAGAGGCTCTTTACTTGAAGCGTGCTTTTCCTTGAATCCCTATGTTGCCAGTTCTGCCTAAAAAAAAGATAAAATCAAGAGGTCCTCTGATGAATCCTCTCTTCCTTGATGTGGTTCATTCCATTGCAGTTCTCGGATTTCATAGATATCGCCCTATTCACACCTTGCCTGCGTGCCACAATTTTACCACCCACCACTTAAGCTTGTTAAAAAAAAATTAATTAAGTAAATTTCGAGCTAAATATCCTAAGTCGACTTTAAGAGGCTTAATCTATAGAAAATTATTCATTCCTCTTTTTTCCTGCGTTCCACATTGTACGGGAAATCCTCTTATAGCTTCGTTTACAGGATTGAATTTATATTTCATAGCATGGGTAACATTTCATTTCCCACATATGTATACAGATGTATACACAAAAAAATTGTCATCGCATGACTGGGGTTGACTTGGCATTGCCACTTCCGTCACAAGGACATGTGTGTGACTGTGCGTCTGGTTAGCCTGCCTGTTCACCCATCGTCATTTTATTCCACACGCGAGCAACTACTTCTCGTTGAAGTTTAATGAAGTCACAACACCTAAACGGCAGTTTAAATATCACTTTTATCAGGAAAATTCACAGTATACTCCAGAGTGAGTACTAAAAAATTGGCTGGAGAGCAAGAAAAAGAACGAAAGTCGCTGAAAAAATAATTGAAGCGCATCCTCATGGGACTGCGGTTGAATTTTATTTCTCTTAATTAAGTTAAAAAAAAAATAAAAATATAATAATTTTCCGAACACGTGTGCAGTGGTGTTGGATGTGGTTTGACTTACAAGGATATATTTTAATTTTGTTGTGGAAAATTAAGTGCGTTAACTGGTCGACTTCAATTGTCTTTAAAATCTCACTATCTCTTTAGAATCTCACTATCTCTCTAACGAAAAGGACTTCGTCAAGCTCTCCGTATGTCAACAGACAATTCACCATAAAAATTGATCTGGTAATCATTAAAAAGGACCTTCTAGCGCGAGGTGTACTTTGTCAATACACTCACTTAGCCAGTTGCTCATTGTGTTCTCTACTCTTAACGCCTTCCTTTAAACACATCCTGTGCAATGCACAACGCATCCTTCTAGCGAAGATATCCCCATAGAATTCGAAATAATACTTTCCCATTTGCCTTTCAATGCGTTTTCATGCTGTGAAGCATCTCATGGAAATAAGTACGTGCATGTTCCCATTTAACGAAAAAATCCTTTCTCTACGACGCATCTTCTCTGGCATTTTGCATTGTGTCACATCCACGGCAGAGACCAAACAATGAAGGATGTTGACATTTTTACGAAGGATATATACCTTCACAGCAAATATTGTGTTTCTGGGGTAATACGCTGTGGCGCGGTGCACTTGATGCATTACCCATCCCCATCCCCCAACCAAACCATTTTGTTGTCTCACGTATAATTGTTCACAGTGACTTGTTCTTGTTTGCACTACAAGGATTGGTTACATCACTTTGCATAGTTTAGCTTGTCATACCGTTTGCCATAAGATTCAAAGGAACAATGCCAGAGTAGTTATAAATTCAAAGGATGTCACAAGCGCACGAGTATTGGGATATGAGACAAAGTACAGCAAAGACTGGAGGGTATATTTTCATGTGTGGAGGGAAGCAATTAATTCGATATCGTTTTTTTTTTGGAGGATGTCGAGGATGTCCTTGAAGTAAACGAAGTAAAGTTTTTAAGAGGCGAAATTTTCTATGAAAAGAATAAAAAGTTTCTTGAAGGATGAAAAATTACTTCTGAGTGTTGGAAGAATGAACTATGGGAATACTGCAACTCTTGGTAGTTTCGGTGGTTTATGGACATGCGTTTTCAATGGAAGAGTGGTTTTCAATGGGTTTTGGTGAGACTGTTTGAAGAAGAGGACTACCGAGGTAAAACACTATGATGTTAATGTAGGTACTTTGTAATGAGAATCATATGAACCAAGAGATGAGATCTCAACCAAATTTTTTTTCCATCCACTCCCTTATAACCTACAAATTACAGCGTGACGAAATTTGCTAATGAGGTATAAAGTATAAAAACTCGATATAAAAACATAAACGATATCATTGATTTTTCTATATCACTTAAAAAGGACGTTTATGAAAGTTCAGTCATTAAAATCGTAAATTCGAATGAGGGTCCAAAGTATGTACGTTATTTGCGCCAACATGATTTTATAAGAAGCTGAACTCTCATTAGCATTCAAGTTTCCAAAAGTGGGGCTATTGAACTCTAATTAAAATTTACATTTTTATTGAAATTGAACTTTCATTAGGATTGAAGTGTATGTACATTGGTCGTGACAGAGCACTTGAAGCTTCAAAATGTCCTCATTTCTTATATTTTGTTCTTTTAACGGAAGGTAGTATGAGATTGTGTATGAAGGGCAGTTTAACGCAGAGCAAACTGCTCAAACAAAAATGTAGGCTACAGGGTGAGGCAAAAGTATTGTTGTACTGTGAATTGGGTGCCATTTTATTGGAAATGAAAACAATTGGGCTCTGTTTTTACGGAAAGTTTATTTGAAAGTGTAGAATTGATGAAATTGAGTTGAAAAAATCATATCGGTCAATTAACACCACCTGAGTTGATGCACGTTTGTGCTCGTTTTACGGTATTTTGAATTGTTGCTCGCAAAACAACTGGCTCCAAATTGGTGATTTCTTGTTCAATGTGGGCTTTCAAGACTTGCAAGGCTTGTGGTTTATTGTGGTAAACGTGGGATATCAAAAAGCCCCAAAGAAAGAAGTTTGGCGCCGTCAGATCTGGCCGGCCAGTTTAAATCGTCAAAATCTCCATCGTTGCCTGAGCTATGTGAGTGATTGCTCCATCCTGCTGGAACCACATGTCCCAATTTGCGGTAATAAAAAGTCGTTCAATTGCGTTGCACTTTATTCGGTCGACGTAGGTGGCTTTTCGGCTATATTTTCAGCCACAGCGTCGATATTCTCGTTGGAACGAGCGCTACAAGACGGGTCACTTCTTGTGATATCTTTATTTGCACGAAACGCTGAGCCAACGCTTAATTGTTCGCGCACATGGTGCAGGATGACGAGAAAAACGACGACGAAATTCATGCTGCGTTAAAACAACAGACATGAAATTGATCAAATAAGCAGTAACAATAATTCTGCGTTCTTCAGGTATGTATCGTTCTATTGTTAATTGTCAACCTGTCTACAACAATGACATTTGACGCCATTTCCAAAGTTATGGCACATTCACATTATGACATTACTTTTGCTCAACATGGGAATGATTTCGATTTCTTTTTATTTTCACTTATCCAGAACTACTCTCAGGAACAATTCACCAATAGCTTGTTGTGAAGCAGAGGGTACTTCTGACGTCAATGACGTTCCGTTGTGCGCGCTCAGTGGCTGTCATTGAAGAAAGGAGCTCGCAGATGGAGCAGTCTCGTTTTCGACAGATCTGACCGGTAGGTGCAGCTTCACCCCTGCCACTTCTACAGAAGTCATTTGAGTAGAGGCCTAGACTCTTGGCATGAAGGTCTTTGAAGACAACGTTTGCAATTCTGATTTATCAGGTCCAAACTATTTATGCGATTCAGATGTAGCTTGATTTTTGTAAGTTCAAGTAAGGATCCATCCTACCCATAAGACGTTTACTCATGTTAATCCAACCAAGAGGTGGTGGGAATATCAGGAGTTTTATTTCCTCTTAATTTCTGCCGCTTCTGCAGTAGTAACCAACTCATTCCGCGTGAATTATTATTGAGCAATGCCTATTAAAGACGCTTGAAACGATTCGTATTTCCTTTCGACTAGGTTAGGATAAGTTAGGCTAAGTGGCTGCCGCAGGGACACATTTAAACCAGATTGGATAATTGTGATTCCATGATGAAGAAAACCGGCTTATTAGCACCAAGAACCAGAAAATGTAGCACAAAGTGCATCGAGGCAATGGTATGAGTTGAACTACTTTAACCCAGAGATAAAGTTTCCTATCTCTTGGACGTTGAATTCCTCTAGATCGTTAAGGTCATCATAGAAGTATTTTCTAAAGGTGCCCTTCTTAATGTTGCAAGGGCAGGGCCGATGCATAGTAAATGGGTTGTAGTTTCCTATTCTTCTTCATTTCCACAGCTTTTACAGAAATTATTGGAGAAGACCCCCAGTCTGGATTTTTCAACTAAAACTTAGGGGATTTTTGGATTTCTTCTTATTGAATACTGGGTTCAGTGATGTGGCTACTATTTATATATGCGTCAATATGTCGCCATCGCGTATTAGACCTGCTAATGGTTTCCTCATCTATTTATTTGTACAGAGTGCCGACCAATGTCCTTGCAAACGACAGAATGCATGCAGCATCTAGTTCTGTATCCTTCCTATCAATTTCGTCGGCTATTTAATTTCTTGTCATGTCTTTGTGATCTGGTGGGAAACGTTTTTGGTCGTTGATATATCGTTGAGAGTTTGTTTGCGAAGCTTTACAGGCTTGGATTTTCTCGATGTTGACTGCGGAGTCTTGATGGCCCCTTGTCTGTCAATTTGTAAGGTGATAGTTTCTCTGAAAACGCTCATTTGATTAGTTTTACGGCCTGAAAAGGCTGTTATCTCAGCTTAAAATACGATGCAGCCTTTTTCAATTTTAAAGGACTGGTTTATGGCTCTGGATTCACAGACCGTGTCGACACCAGCACCAGCATCTATTTTGGATCCGCCAACGTAAAAAGATAGTCCTTCTTCAGACTGTAGTCCTATCGAAGTCTGAGGAAGAAATAATGTAGTCGGCATCTGCACTCTCCTTTGTGGAAGTCCGTCGATTTGAAATGGTGTCGTAGCCAAAGGTGTTTGTTGTCCTATTTCCTTGGTCTGCGGGTAATTTAGCCCCTTTTTTGGCCGAGTGTATGCCTACTGAAGCTAGGTTTGGCATTGTTTGAAATGCTGTTGGGGTGTTGATCTAATTGATCCTACTATCCCGAACAGTCCACTCTTTGAATTTTCGTTACCCCTCTAAGATGGGTACCTTCCTTGAAACCATTTACTCGATAAGGCTAACAGCAGTTCAAACTACTATAGGAAATAACCATAAGGCTCCCCAGAGGGAGCGGTTGGTTCGCTCTAGCACTGCAGTCTCACAAAGAGGCGTATTGTGCTGTCCCTTATGTTCTAGAGCAGTTTGTCTGTTCCAGAGGCTGCCAGAAAGATATTCAGCTTCGCAGGGTGAAGCGTGAAAAGTGCAGTTGGAGAGATGAGTTCACTGCCTATGGTCGGCTTTCTCACATGGATGAGGGTAGGACATTCTGTGAAGAGAGCTTTCATCGCTATCGAAGCATAGCCTACAGGCCAAAGGATCTTTTCATTCGCATATAAATACGCCCGTTTCGTCTTAGAATGCCTTGCTGCAGAGCGCTAGACTGAAAATACTGTGGCGTATGTGAAACATTTTATTAATTGATGCGAGTTTAAAAAAAAATGCGTATACGCCGTACACAGTCTAACCAACAGCACAAATTATTGAAAAATCATTTTTATTTAAGATCATTTCTAAAGGTTACTTGCAAAACAATGTTTAAAATTATGCACATTATGCTGGCTAATGATCAGTGCAGTTATAGTATGTAGACCTTATTAAAATTCCAGTTTAATGATCCACACCACTTGTAATCACATAATGAATTTTTACGCGTTAAACTGAATCAATGAACTTATGTGACACGTAATGCAATTGTTTACACTCGATAAATTCGTTAATGTGAAATTAAATTAATTTAAATTGTTCACTGGAAAACCAACATCAACAGGAGAGATAGAAAAGTTTTAAAATCACCAAACATATTTGGCATGAATTACGTTAAATTATTGGAGTGATTATCTGACGAATGACTGCAGGCTTTACTGAGGTTTTTATTGAAATAATGATTGGCACCGGAATTAAATATGTAATTTCACTTTTCAATGTATCCGATGAGGAATGAAATCTACTGTCATGAGCCCCTTCCTCACTCTTAACCACAATTCATTGGGAAAACTTTTTAATTCAGTCTTCCCTTAAAATTATATCCCCACAATGAGTGAAAAGGTTCCAAACAAAAACTGTCATCGAACAAATGGGACTGCGTATCCTATTTCATTAAGGACATATGCCAAGATGTCCCAAAAGAATTTCACCAATTTTCTTATCAAATGACCGCTTATCGATTGGCACATCTTGAGATGACAGCTATCGGAGGTGGGAAAACTCGGTTGCTTTCCCTCTTTAATTTTCACTAAAAGCAACCTGCTGCACGAATTTTCCCACTACCCAACCGTCCAAAGTCTAATTCCAAAAAGTGACCATTTGTGAAATTGTTCAGTGGGTTTTAAGTCCTTGGGTCTCATTCCAACATCTGTCAGTTAATGTAATGTGTACGACTTCATGATGATTAGAGTCAATGTAAATATTTGTAAGTATTTCTGCCAAGCATTACCACAATCAAAGCCAAAGGGCTCTTGGCAATGAACATATTTTTTTTTGTTCTCCTTTCCTTTTGAAGTCGGCAAGAGCCTGGGGCGATTCAATTTAATTAACATTATAATTAACAAGGGCAACAAAAAAAAAAAAAATGTGTGAACGTATACAAACAGGGCTGCATAATATTATAAGCACTCGGTAGAGCACATAACAGCACTTAATGTTTGTTATCCGCTTTTGCAAACTGAATATTAAGGGTAATACACATTGGCATACGGTAATTATGCTATGATGGAGGACCAGTGGAAAAAAAAACAAGGGAAAATGGATGCATCCTGTGGATGGACGAAGTTTTTATGAAGCAGTAAAGCAAAAAAAAAAAAAAAAACTGTTGAGTGAACAAAAAGGGGTATGATGTGAACCCCATGTAATTGTGGACCAACAAGAAGGGAGGAATATAGCAGAGTGAGCCACACTAATGATTGTACGGTAGGCTTCTGAGTCTACTATGGTTGGAAATTTATTTTTTTTCTGGGAAAATAAGTACTTGATGGTGGCGGGCTAAAGAGATCATTATTTTACGAACGAGCCAAAATAAGCAAAGGCAGTGGTATGGCTGTGATGTGCATGTAACAAACTTCGTCAAAAAAGTCAGAAGACTTAGGGAACTTTATTAATTAATTTTTTACCGTCTTCGTGTGAGGTACTTGGCTGTTTACTTATTTGGTTTATTCATACCTTCGTTTAACCCATTAAAAGTGAAAGGAATAAGTGAAATAAGGGACACTGAACCTGGACAAGACCACAACCATTCTAAAATTAGACCAAAAGGTCACTGAAGTTCTTTATATATTAAAAGAACCTATGTATGTGTGTGGAGTGCCCGAGCATTGTAATATCACTCGGTCTGTCGTATCCCCTGTGATAGGCTCTAAGCCAAGCATTCATTGATCAAAATCAACAGTAAAGTGGGCACAGTGGATTTATCTTGGTCGAAGCGCTACTTATACCCCTACTTAAAGTGGCTGTACGAATACTTCAAAGTCCTTTTTTCTGAACAATCATTTAGACGCTTCGCAATACACAAGTTTGCAAAGTCAAGCAACAAGAACTTACCTCCACCATTTTCTTGAGAAACCATAAGTGCTTTCAAGTCCCACCAAGATTTAGACGGTGGCTTCTATCAAAGTAATGGAATCAATAAGAACAACACTCACCCCAGCTTTGGAGACTATGCTAAGTGCAACTCCACTTGATCTGAGCCCTCCTCATTATTGTCATCAGTTCCTTAAGGTCACGCCTTCATACTGCATATATCCATGGGAGATGGCAAACAGATATAAAAAAATTGATTACATGACTCTGGCACTTGACAGACAATCCACTACACAGAAAACTTTAGCCCTCATCGTCGTTGGATCCGTTTTCTTGAAATATTTACGAGAAATGTTTACTCCTCATTGTACAGTCAAATTTATCCCATAATCATTCAACAGCCTATGCCACTTCATTGACCTCCTATTAGTTCCAGTACCTACTATCCACAACCGAGAAGATTTCCCAGCAAAAAAAAATCATCTCCCGCTAAAAAATCAATCACAAATGGCAAACAAAATGAAGCTCAACGTACAACTTTGAAGGCAGGCCTGCAGAAATCCTTGGATGCAAGCAACAAAGGATTTGAAATTCTCAAGAAAATAGGTTACAAAGAAGGTAACACAGTAGGTAAAGACGGCTGTGGTAAAGTAGACTGAGGCTTACCAATCAAGGGTAATCAACATAATCGAGCTGAACTTGGTCAGGAACCAAAGCCAATGACAGTTTAAAAGGAACAAATAAAGTCTGAATAAAGGCCAACATGTCCATTAAAAAGGACAAACCCGCAAAAACTGTTCCTGTCAGTCCGACAACGAAGAGAGAGAAACGAGTACAACAAATGCAAGCCGAATACCACAATGACATTGAACTTCTGCGTCTACGATTCTAAGCTGAACTCTCTGTGAAATTGCCACAGAACACTGATTCGTTGATCATCACTTAAGTTGCCTTAACCGGCGAATCAATCTGCGATAAAAACTTTGAAATAATCCATCAATACTCGCTGCATGTGTACAAAGGTAATCCATTTCCGATGTTCCACGACATATGAAGCTCATGTCGACGGTGAAATCAAAGTCATTTACGAAGACCGATCATCTCATGAGTACGTTTCGAGTTGTGTAACTGCTCTCAGTGCGAGCCAGTCGATGTCAATGACAAGAACCCAAACAATAAAACTGGACTTCTATGCTGATAGTTCTAAGATGGACATTGGCAGAAGCTGGGGTTTTCTGCAAGACTCTAAGGCTACGCGTACAGTGATGCGACAAAACGATGCGATGCGAGAAGCATGTTCACATGCATAACGAGTCTACTCCTGGGATTTGGAAATTTCTTTTAAAAGCAAACATTCCCTTCGAACGAACGATGATTATGTTGTATTCCACACCAAGATTACGGCCATTATCAAGGCTGTGAAGATTGTTCGAGAGTACGATATTGTCTCTGCGACATTTACCAAGAACCCATGAAGGCTCTGCAATCTCCGATAACTAGATCATGCCTTGCAAAAGTTTCTAAATGAAGTATCCGGCATCAGCACGATGATCCTTTTGTGGGTACCAAATTATATGGACATGGGAGACAAAGAAACGGCTGACAAGCTACTATGAAACCAGAAATGCAGAGGCATTGCACTTCTCATAGGCCAATATACGTTAAATTCAGCTAGACCACATTACGTGTCTTATGACTAAAACTATGTGGCCAGCCTATAGAAAGAGGAAATCCTTTTTTCTAGTCAAGCTTGGCCGCAAAGATGCACGGTTCGTTTTCGGCATCATTTCTGGGTACTGTACCAGTAATGATGTAGTACGTTTTGGTGTACATCACCACTGGAGAGATGAAAAAGAAATTCCAACAAAGGCTCCAAATATGTCAACAAATCCATATTTGCGCACACTGTGTAAACTAAAGTTGTAGAGCAAACCTCTCAGCCTCATATTGAATACAGCTCGCATTTCCCGGTATGTCTCCAAATCATGAATGAAATCTCCAAATAGTCAACTTGCCCTTGAGTTAATTTTCCGCAGTTCCATGGAATATCAATCGAATTTTTTTTCCCACCTATTGCAGTATCTGCCGATATAAATGCTGTATCCTTTGCGTAGACTTGTTCGTAGGCAAATTCAGATTTAAGACTTTTCCTGTTAATGTTGCCAAGGAGTGGCTTTTCTGATTTCAGCTTTGGAAATAAACCTCGCTTATGCCTTCGCTGCCCTATATCATTACCTCCTCATAACCTCCCACGTCAACACTTATTAGCATTGCTGACCTAAAGTTTGCTGATTAAAGTTCTTATAAAGTTTTTGTAAGAAATTTCGAACCATTTTCAAAACTGAGTCGTTTACCACCGTTTTCACTAGGTTTTTCATTTCGAATGCAAACGTAGTTCTCCCATTTTATTTATTTTATTATTTTGACTTCATTTCTCGCATTATGGACTTCAATTATGGACTTCAGGGTACGCATTTATACCAACTAAATCATATTCAGTCGTAGATTTATCAACCAAAGCACCCTGAATCTAAGCAACCTATTCAGAATGGGTAGCGTAGAACTGAAACACGTAGAATTCCAACCCATACCGCGAACTACGTCAAAAATTGAATCATGTCCTTCATGTAAAGTACATATATTGAAAAAAAATGTTACGTATACGCCACACGACAATTTTATTCAACAACCCACTACACTCATACGTCATTGAATTGAAGTTAATTCATGCGTCATTTACCCAAAGTACTCCGACCTCGTCACTCACTTTCGCAAGCACTCCAAACTGTGTTTAGGACGCCACTTATTAAATTCCAATTAATCGCATGTCCTTTCAGAAACCTTGCAGTAACCACTTCATTAAAACGATTAACACATGTACACCTAAACTGACATTTGTCACAGCCATTCCATTTAATGACAGCCATTCATACAAAAACGTCTACACAAACATAACAAGTAGCTGCCAAGTGTCACATGAACTCGGTAGGGATGTGAGAAAATCCTTAAACTTGCTCTACAAGGTTATAACGTCAACTAACACATTTCAAGCTGAGTTAATTCATAAATCCTTCTTTCACTTCGCTTCATCGTCGTCGTCATTCAATCTTTTATTTGTCTGACACTTTGTTATGACTTATTTTCTTCCGGCCACCTTCGTCTTCAGGTGGGGCAATGAAATCAACAAAACAGCCAGCTATGCACACCCTCTTCAGACTAACAGAAGACACTTCTTCCGTTTGGCTGGCACACTCTAGAAAGAACTACTCACATGTATCGTGGGGGGAGAACTCTAGGATTATGAAAAAAAAAAATACAGGAAAATTTCGATTTTTTCCACTGGTGCAATTGACGCATTCCGTTTTATATTCCGCTAGAGGACACAAAGAGAAACGAAACCGTTTAGCATTCATTTCGTTGATTGAGTTGCAAAAGGAATACGAGTTTTGATTTCTATACGAACGTGCATTTCATAATCTCTGGGAAATTCCAAGAAAAACTAAACGAACTTCCTCTTTGAATGGTAAATAAATTCCGTCTCATAGGGAGGTCCTTCGGACAAAGAGGATGCCAAGAGAAATTCCTTACAGAGACAAATAAGCAAAACGGAAGCAAACTATGTTATATGAGGGGAAGAAAACAATTTTCTCATAAAACAGAATAACTAAGGAAAATCTCCCCAAACGGCTATCAAACGAAGTCCTGGCACCATGTCCTCCCTAGCCACTAATGGGAAAAGGACAAAAAAAAAACAAATGAGAAACCAACGAAAGAAATGGAAGGGAAATTGGATTTTCATCATACAAATTGAAGCTGCGGATTGTTGGTGGAATGTAGGCAGTTCCTCCTTCTGCATGCAAGTTACGATCCTGTGGGACAAACGAGTGGTTCTTCTGTCGTTTTCTTTGAGTTTCTTTTTGATTTTTTTTTTCTCTGAACCAACTGCCGTGGGTGACGTTATTGGCACGCAAAGGACTTTAGTAAAACTTTAACTCTCAGGCAAAGTATTTTCGGTTGGAATATTCAGCGGGGTAGATACTCGTATCTAACTTTGTCCCTTATTAGTACTTGGCATTACTGGTTGTTGTATTCGTTTGAGAACTGAAGATAATCGCTCCAAAAATAGAATGTCCATGAGAAAGTTGGTTCCTTTGTTTTCGAATACAAAACAGTAATTCGAGATGAACTCGAGCTATTTCAGATAAAAAGTTGTCGAGTTATGGGTTATTTAAATTTGTTGTGGTAGTTAACAAATCTTTTCGTCCTGTGAGGTAAAAGTTTAGCGATATTTGATATCGACTTCGTTGTTACTTTTGGATTTGATTTTCATGGGTTGCGAGTCGCAACTGCTTAAAAACATTCACTTTGACTTCAGATGCAGAGAAAGAGTCTTTTGTAAATAAAACAATTTTTCAATAATCTTGATGTGGGATGAAGTTAATTTGAAATTTAAAACTTGATCCCTGTTAGGTGGTCTGCTGGCGTTTTGAAACCATATCTCATAGGTGAAAGTGCATCCAGGCAAAAGGACTTTATTTACAAAGTATGCGTAGATTGGATGTTAGAGAAACCTTGTTACCTCTAGCACTGCAGGTTCTTTCACATCCTATTGCGCCATCCCAGCCCCTTTGGTCTGCTCTTACAGTGCGGTCTCAAAGAGAAGCTTTTTGAAACGACCCGTATGTTTGTAAAACAATAGTCGGTGAGACAAGTTCACTGCCTAGGATCTGTTTTCTCAGGTGGAAGAGCGCAGGGCATTCTATGACAATATGAAGAGAGCTTTCATCGATTTCGAAGCATAGTCTGGTTAGGATACCAGCTATGATTTTAAGATGATTCCTGCTTAAATTCTGAAGAAATTTAGGTTTTTGTGTGGAAAGTGAAGGGTAAAAGTATTTGGTACATTTCTGTCCTACAATTCTCATCGAAATTGCATTAGATTTAAGCAAGGTCTGTTCCCTCCTGTGGGTTTTAAAAAAGCATTTGCTTCCTTCACAGAATCGTTCGAGATCAGCAAGGTGATTGATGCAGCAATCTTGGCCAATGCGTCCGCTGTTTCATTTTCAATGTGGAGCTGGTGTGCATGGATCCAGCGTAGTATGACCAATCTGTCCTTTCCTAGTTCAAGACGCATTTTGACTGTGTCTTAAACAAGTTTCCATTTTATCATGGCTAAGTTCAGTCCTTTAGACAGCGTATTCCGTGGTGTTGCCACGGAAGTTAGAATGCACGTTCAAGCTTTTACACTGATTAATTGCAAATACTTCTCTCTTGAAGATGGTTGAGCGTATGCCTAGACTAATCGACCCGCTGTCTATATTTGGGCCGTCCGAAGGGTTTGCCGTGTTCACAGGTGCCGCACAGATTTCCGAAACGAAATATCAAGGCAAATTTTATTGAACGCTCTACCGTGTATCTCTACGTATACTCGAGACAAAAAATAATAGTAAGTGTAGACGCCCGGTAGAGCGTATGGTAGAGATCTACCAGCAATTTCTCTAGAAACACTCTACGTAGATAAATCTTATAGTAGAGACGCACAAAGTGTAAACGGCTTTGGTAGAGGAGATTTTTTTTTCGGTGGAGCTCTACCGCTATTTCTCTATAGTGTAATTTTTTATTTATAATTTATTTGACAAGCCATTGAAAACAGGAGCAAATATATTATGTAAACACGACATATTATAGTTCCACTAATTATTGACCAATGAATATTTTATAGGCAAGAATTAATTAAACCAAAACGGGATACGTAAATAAAAGCTCCTGTCATTAAAACGTCGAACAATGGTTATTGGGGTATAACTGGGCCGTTCAGGGCAACAGTAGAATTGCAACCATTCCGGCAACTATGTATTGTTATAAAAACGAATAAAACCTTTTCTTGAAATACGCTTAATGAATTTGAATTTATATTTTAAAATCAAAAGACTTATTTATACGGGACATGAATTTTGTTGTGGAACACACAACATGGTTATAATAACCAATTATGATATCTTGCTTATGTTGTTAAAAAGGACTAGGTTCCTTTGCATGGCGTATTTTGTTTGCAATTTAATCCACGGTACTTCATTAAGACCTTACCAGGTCAAAATAGTAGGCCGGCGCTGTCGGCGATATCCTTAATATCCTTTTCAGAAAGCTTGTTTAGAGTTCACAAGCTAAATTCTACTCTTTGAACGTCATAATTCTCCCAAGGTCTACCCGCCTTAGTCTTAATAAAATGTAGAAACTATCTGGTCCAACCCTTCACTGCCCTATTCCAACAATCCATTTCACTGTAGATTTTTTCTCAACTGTGGAAGAACTCATACATTATCCCTATCCAAAAAAATTGTCGTAAAAAAGAAGTATCCAACTACTCGCCAAACTCTCTTGTATACCCATGCTCTTTGAAAGCATTGTGTACGTATGATACAATTTTCTTCCACCGTAAGCCTATATTTTCCCCAAACCAACACGGGTTTCTTAAGGATAGTTCAACAACCATCAACCGAACTGAATTCGTTTCAAGAACCCTGTGTGCTCTGGAGGAAAGTAAAGAAGTCGACATTGTTACCACCGACTTCTACAAAATCTCACACAGTATAGTAAATTCTCCTAAAACTTGGTTTGCACCACGGTTTATAACATGAATTAAATCGTATTTGAAAAACGGCGAGTACAAAGTCCTTTTTAGGATCCTCTGTAACTGACCCCATTAAAGCCACCTTAGGGATCCTCCAAGGTAGCCATCTTGGACCAATGATCTTCATCCTGACATTTAGTGATGTCGATTGTATCTTCAAAGACTCCTTTATATCTGTCTACGCTGACGACATAAACATTTACAGGCACATGTCATTTCCCGCTGACTTTCGGTCACTTCAAGATGACTTTAAAAGATTTTCAATGTGGTGCCGAAAATGTTTTTGCAGCTTAATGTGACCAAATGCCAAGCTTTCGCATAAAGCATTTCCCACCTGCTCCCAGACTTTACTTTATCTGCAACAAGCCTGTTCCTCTCGTCATTACGTGATTTAGATGTTATCTGCGATCGAGAACTCAATTTCTTATCGATAGCATCGTTCTGTAAAGCGTTGGTCCGAATAATTTTCGAACACGTATGTCACGAAATCCCTTGACATCACTTTTATAAGGAGTCGGCTCAAAGTCCCCTTTTTATCCATATCCATACTAAGAGAATCAAAGCCGTTCAGCGCAGGTTCATCTACTTTGCACTACGTGGTCTTTCTTGGGTAGATACCCACAACCTGTCGCCCTCAAGAGACCGCTTAAAACTGATCAATCTTGAATCCGTTGAAAAACGTCCCGATATTGCCGATTGACTATTCGTTCATCAGCTATTAGGGACAATCTGCCTTCGCTGCTTCAAATGAATTCCCTCCCCTCTTTCGTGTTGTTCCCCACCGTACCAACTATGGTTTGCATGAACTAATGTCCAGAATGCCACATAAATTAATAGCTGGCGCAACAGCTCGAGATGAGCCAAGGCCTAGCTTCTCGCAACGATTCATGATGTGCGTGTTATATTTTTCGCCCGAATGAAAACGACCTACACTTTATTGCCGACTCCGAACGGCGAATTGAGAAGCTCTTTCATGACAAATTATACTTTCGAAAGCTTGTCACTCCCCGACTAGAGATGATGCCGCCAAAAATATTCGGTGGACATGGCAACTTTACCACTCGCACAGCATTTCAACGCACTAACCACTGAGCCATGGCGACCGCAAAGCTTCTAGTCCGAGGTCTATTTGAGAAGGTCTTTGGCAAGTGGAATTTTTCTTCAGATTTCATAGCATCCTTGATGCATTATTACATTTGACTTTTACTCTGAAAGCTGTTCGCCAAGTATCCATAAAGTTTTCTCCGTTTTATTTCCTTCACATAATGTGGTCGTTTCGACGAGTATTTTCTCGAACTTGTTAAACGTCTCCTTCTTCCCATTTGTAATTCAAACATTTTCCGCGGTGTAACACTTCTGAGAATACATTGACCTCCCAGACCTCAAACTCATCATCAAATCGTTTCCCTTGCAACGGCGTGTCGCAGCAATTTGTCGGTGCCTGTAAGATGGCGCATATTTGCATGCTCCATTGTCTACATCACTCTTTGAGTGGCCAGCCTATGGCGCATTGGTCCAACCCAGCGATGCAAGACGCTCCTATTTTTAGACTTCAAATATAAATTGTTTTAAATTTACTTGTAAATAGCGCGAGCGACATAGTCTGTTACCCTCGTGCATTCAAGCAGACTTCACGGCGTGGAATTCTCTTGGCGATTTGCATTTTCCGACTACGTGGTTTGGGATCTTCAGCACATGCAACGCTTCTGTGTCATGTATTCCCGCCGGATGATGTGCTTCGTGTGTAAATGATCTGTTGCTGGTGGTGTGTCTCGTCGGGTATAGGTGGCACTCCCGTAAAAGTATCTATTTGTACACACGCTATTCCTATAAACGAGACACCAATCTCCATCTGTTGTTTATTTTGCTATTTTATGCAAATAAAAAAGAAAATAAAAAAGTTTTCAAAAGCGATAATGATGATGATGGCGTGCACAGTGGATAGGACACCGTACAAAGTGCGTTCGTTTTTTTTTTTTTTTTTCGTGAAAAGTCCTTGATGTGGAGCGAAATAATTTAACAGCTTGTTGGGCGCACATGCCGTAATACGATGTAATTTTACTTTCATTTTAAAGAAAGAAAAAATCGTTAAAAATATAATTTTTGTGTTGTTGCCGAGAAATATTATTATTTTCTCAGAAACAATGGAAAACGAGTATACTTTTCGTTTAACTTGATTTTTACACAATTTTATTTACAACCATGCAGTGTGAATTGGGGTAATCTGGACTCTTTTGGGAGTGTTACCGAAAATTGTTCTGGCGCTCAAGTACGCCAATTTTCGGAATTACGTCTTTCACTTTGAAGATGTTTCGTTTTATTAATGAGCTTATAAAAGACATCCCCTTTCTGTTCGGGTTTGCTTTCAGATCTTTTAAATGAATTATTTTTGAACGTAGGCTGTGTTGGTATACATGCTTTCTGCAGAACGCTCTTTAGAGCAGTGGTTTTATCCTGTTTGGATCCGTTTATGAATATTTATAAATCTTTGTTCCACGTAGTGGTTGTTGGCTTCTGCTTGATGGTATTCATTTCTTTTAAGTATGGAACTATGGTCTTGGAAGAGGGATGATTGCGGATGAACCTCTAAGGGACACTCAAGTCCCTGAAGTGGAGTACTTACATCGGTTTTATCGACTCCTCGTCACAAGGTTTTTTGTTTACTACGGAACTAGACCTCTAAGTTGGGGGCTACGCAGTATGAATAACTGCGCGGCCTTACATTACGTACCGAACACAATCTTCGAATATCCTGTTTTCTGCATTAGGGGCCCTAAATGCGTATTGTGACCTATGAGGAGTATTGAGGCTTTTGATAAACCTCAGTATAGCCTTAGGTTCGAATTTTCGAATTTCCGCTGGGTTGACCGAGGCCTGCGTCAAATGGAGTAATCTTTTTCTTGGACATAGGCACAAAATATTTTCAGCGGTCTCTTTCTGTTCTCCATAGAGCCGGCAATCTGATAATTTTATTATATGCAGATGGTATCTGAGTGGACAATATCCCATTAGAAGGCCCGTTAAGGTTCTTAACTTATCTTTGGTGAGATCAAGTAAAGTCTTGGGCTTGTATAGGTTGGGGTTGATGAACTTTTGCGCCTATTAAAGGCCCTGGAGGTTGGCCCAATAGTCAGCGCTTTTATTCTTCACCTATTGCGTTATCTTGGAGTAGGCTCTGTTGGTTGGTACCCCAAAAGAGGGTTCGTGATCAACAAGTGGGCAGCAAGCGTCTCTTCTCGCCATTCAGCCAGCCCGTTCGTTACCCTCGGGGCCTCAGTCACCTCGGATGACTTTCGAGGAGGTTTAGACAGTCCCAGACAAGCTTGGACCCTTCCGTATAGGTTTTAGTGCTGCTTGGTTGTCTGAAAAGATGTAGATGCGGTTTCCTGGAGTTCTTCTCCGCATTAATTCTCTTGCACACAGTTCAATACCGTGGACTTCCACTTGAAATTCTGTTGGTGACTTTGTAAGCGGAAACTTGGGAATTTGGTAGTGTAGTAGGGCCTTCATTTCTCAATTCGCAGCGGTCGCCTATAACAACTTCGAAATCTCTTGAACATAGTATCTGAAATCTTAAAAATTGGATCACGATGAATGTGTTCTAGTACGAGTATTCTCAGATAATCTGTAAAGTCACCGGCTTTAAGTAGTATCTAAGGCGGCATGAGAGCACTAAGTATGGCTTCTTTTTGTGCTGCCAGATGTAGTGGCGAGAGGTTAAGCATTGCTCCTATAGCTGCAGTTGGGCACGTTCTCACAGCCCCTGTGATCTATACGCAGGCTAAGGGATAAACTTTGGTCAGCTTTTTCTGCGTTGTGGAATTTTTCTGTAGGATTTTTGGTCAATCATTTTTTGTAGCCTTATCCGCGTGCAACCGGAAAATCACTGAGACCCTTGACTGCTGTAATTCTAACTTAAGAGCCAGCCAGGAAGTGAGATGGGTTGTACATCTACTATAGAGTTTCCTGTAAAGAGCAGAAACATCGCTTGTACTGATAAGAATTTGACGTACGTGGCAGGCTAAGGCATCAAGTCTTAGGTTTTTGACAATTCGAACTAAGGCTTGATTAACCAACATCAGAAAAGTATGAACATATGCCCTATAGCAGACAAAGAAAACGGAACAAAAGAATTTTTTACGAACTCTCTAGCAAAACCTATGAGCAAAGTCCCTAAAATAATGTTGGTATCGTGTTCGATAATCTTAACGCCAACTTGAGACATTTTTGGCAGGATAGTTGGTAAGCACAGACTACATGCTATCACGTCTGGAAACGGACTCAGGCTTATTGTCTTTGCTGTACCGTCAGTAGTTTAGGTGTTCGAAATTTCCGAGCTGCCACCATCAACTCGGGTTACTACTGAAGACCAGTAGCAGCGCTTCCAACATCCCCCTTCAACATCCCTCTAGATAGCTAAAACGTATGTACACCTACAAACATCAAAACTAAGTGCGGATGTCCAAAGTAAAATCCAAAAATTCCGATTCCTAATGGCCTACCGGTTGAGTAATTCAAAGCAGTTGGAGATGACTGGCCAGAGAGCATATACCAACTCATTTCCTGAATTTAATCAGATGAGTGCGTGCCTGATGAATTAAATTTCAGCACTCCTTGTCCGATCCACAAGAAATGAGCTCCGTATCTGAACCAACAATAGAAGCATTAGCCTGCTCATTGCACATTTTTGATGACTACGACATATTCGAATGAATACCAACGAACCAGTCCACAAAGCCTTCGAATTTAACTTGGAGAGACAACGCAGTAGACGAGACGAACTTAGGGACACTCAAGAAGAAGGCCAGGTAGACCCCGAACGTATCGCCAAATAAATAGACATCGATGCACATGAGCCTTAATTGTTTCTTATCTTGGTCCGATTTTACATTATATCCGACTCCGAACCTCAAATTTATAAGCTTCTTCATAACAAATTAAACTCTCGGAGGTTTATCCTTCCGCGGCAATATGGCTGATAATCTGCCGTGGATGCGGCTAGCATCTTGGTAACCTTTAAAAATTGTCGGTTGTAATCTTGGCTAATGAGCAAATTGTGTGTAAACTTAAGAACTGCCATGTGTCTGTATGACTATGAATGTTGAATGTATCTGTTTGAATGAAATAACTAACCTTATGCTTTGACTAAAACTAAGCTGATGCGCTGTGTCTTGTTTTTGTCTTATTTTTGCAGATTTTGTAACAAAAAACCAAAAACGCAAACTACTACAATGCTACTGCGCTACTAAAACCCACAGCAAACATGTTTGATATGCTTACCGCCGCCATCTAATAGCTCACAACTTGGCCGGGGGACGGCTTCGAGGCTCTACAGAGGGACACAATTCAACGTGCCAAATTTTCATTTCAACATACGACTGTCGAAATTCTATTTGCAGCTCCACAGCCGCGAGCGACGATGAAACAAAATGGCGCACCATCGAATAGCGTCCTATCTGCGAGAGATTAACGCCATTTTTCAACCGGCCACAAGGAGACTGGTTGAATAGTTTTTTTTTTCGTTCTTAAAGCTTTCCGAATGTGTGTGCGTGTGTGTACTTGTGTTAGTCTGCGTCCGTTGTAGCGAAACGGCGGCGCCCAGAAAATATCTCATCGATGATAACTTCGTAGTTTTGTGTCAAAATTTATCAAATCAAAGCGAAATTTTGAGAAAAAAAGTGCGTAAGAGCAAACGGAAGAAGAAGAAAAAAATCCAGATTTTGGCGTGTGATAGTGTTAAGAGTGTAGTGTGCCGTGTTGTGTGATTAGTTCGTAGGAGAATCCGAATGGCCGGGCCGCAAGTTCAACAACGGCACACCACTTCCTACGGTGGTGGTGGGGGTGGTAGCGGTGGTAGTATCGGCGGTAGTAATATTTGCATTGCGAGTACCAGCACATCGGGTGCTGGCCTACACGCACTTCGTCAAATATCCGATCAAAATGATCTGATCTATCGCGGACCGGTGGCACACTGTAGCAATGGCGGCGGAGAGAATAGTGGATCCGCCATCATTGGTCGTAACAGTGGCAATGGCTCAAATCAAAATAACCAGCAAAGCGGTAGTAACGTGGCATTATGCCGCCCCGGCACTAGTAGTAGTGATGCACTTATTGTTCCTGGATCGCATAGTAATATTGAGATAATTGTCGATGCGACAAAATCCACAAAGTCGGACGATGTGGAGCAGGGTCAGCGCAAAGTGCGGCATAAAAATCGGCCGATCCTGAGGCGATTGGTGAACTATGTGAGAAGTCTATTTGCGCGTTCCTCGACGACAAATGGTAAGATTTCTTAAAAACACAAAATGTATTCAGTTCATTAGGGAAAGCCGTCGAATTAGCGGCCACCAACTGTGACAATTTGTGTTGCAATGGATTTTTAATTGTTTTGTTTGAGTACCACCCGTCACATTTATTCGATAAACACTTCAACAGCGCGAACCATTCAATTCAATTGCGGGCCATTATCCGCCATATCTGGACCAATTACCAAGCATGTGCAGACTGAGTCTCAATGCAATTAGAGCAATCAGCAGAAATTCCATTCCCACCATCCAATCGTTTTAACGTCCAACAAGGAGTCATTAAAAATCTCCTCAACACATTTATTGACCCATTAAGCCCGAGGTCAATCGGGCGTATGCGTAACAAATAAAAACGGAACTCATGCTCTCGTTTTCCGACCTAAAATGACGCACGGATAGCTTGTGTAGATTGAACTTTTCGCATGATGATCAGGATTTGAGATTAAAAAAAAAGGACAAGCTAATGTGTGTTGGTAAGTTGGAAGGGAATTTCCTGTGCAGGACGAGAAACTGAGAAAAAAAAAATGACCGGAACCCATCATACGGTGTGGTGGGCCCATTGGATATAAATGACAAAGGTGACCATACACCCGAAAGGGTATAAAAATATATTGAGGTCATCTCAGGGTGCTGGCTGGATGACATTTCCAGATAAATGTCAAAGTTATTAATGAACATCACCCACACTTGAAACGGTCGTAATGCCTGCATACAATTTTGGGCGACTTGTTGAGCTTCTCTGCAGCACGTGGTATTAATTGGAATTTATTAGGCATGAAGCATTTGCCCTTTTGTTGCAGCCTAACAATTGAATGGCATAAGGTCGAAAAACTGACAAAATGTGATTGGAACGAGACCCTCGGGAACGCCCTCGTATTCCCTGTAATTTTGGTTAAGTATTTATTCACAATGGGGTCTAGATCCAATTGCTCCTTGTGCGTGGAATTTTTCTTCGCCTTTCGGAAGCATATAGTTCCTTCTGCTCTAAATTATGCCATATTTCCTGGCACTTCAGGATCCCCCTAAGTTCTCCAGCGTTGGTGCTGTAGAAAGTTTGCTCGTCACCACGTTCTTTTAGTCACCGAGTCAGAGAGAAAATACGTATTCGAGAGAAAACACGTATTCGAGAGAAAATACATTATTCTCCACGTCTTAAGTCCATTAATGGCCCTCCGATGCATCCATCGGCCTTTCTCTAAGTTCATGATTCAGTTACAGTGACATAAAAGGAAACGAGCGTGCAGATGAACTAGCCAGGGAATGTTCAGCTCTACACATGCTACTAGAAGCGGTTAAAGCAGAATTCCACTCACACTTCTTTCTTACAGAAGGCCAACCTACAATGGAGGGTGCTAACAAATTGTGCCATATCTCTTGAACAGAACCCGTCCAAATATTGCCAGAATAACGGCGGTAACCACGGGGCATTACTTAATTGCCCATTGTCGCAGCTGCGGAAGCGAAAATGGGAAAGAAACTCTGTTTCACTTCCTCTGCAAATGTGCACTAGCAAGAGTCAGACCGCGTGCACTAAACTAACCGTTCTTTGACGACCTCAACGACATCTCAGGTAAAGGGATAAGAGGTCTAATCCGTTTTCTAAATTCCACAGGCTGGATATAGGCACTCCCGGCTGTTTCACCCACCCACGACAAAACACGTCATCAACCAGGTCAGACGAGTGGTGATTACAAAATGGCATATGTACCTTAGTGTTAATTCTACCTACCTACGTACCTACCTATTCCCAAACCTGTTGGTGATATCCTTGCCTCTATGCAAGCTGCCTCAGTCGGGGTTCTAAAGAATGCACAATCTAATCTCCGTTCTATATGATTGAAAGACCGTGTTAGCGGCCCTTATAAATCAGGGAAACGGCTTTGAGAAATAACTGATTTCGACGAAGTCCTGCCTATCGTAGATTGAGCACAGCAACGCCGCAGTCGGTGTATACACGGACTGTTCCGGACGGACTGGCAAGTCAATAACTGGTGTACCCTGAAAAAAAGCTTCAAAGCCGCTTATCAACCACAATGACGTCCGCCTTATCTGGGTACCAAGTCAAGAAGCTTTCGTGGGAAAAAAAAAGTGTTACGATCTGGCAAGAGTCGCGCTTCTAATGAGAAGATATAAGCAGATTGCCAAAACTACTGAACAAACATCGCAACAATGATGGACTAAGCGCCTACAGACCTTTCGAACTTCTTCGCGTTTTCAAGCTGTAGTCGGCGTGGCTCGCTGGTTTGTGCATTAGATTCCTGTGCGAGTTATGTAGATTGGAGCCCCAGAAATATCTAACAAACATTTTCCACGACACCATCCCTCTATTTGTCATGAAGAAGAAATTTGTACTCGTAAGTTTCTTCCATTAATGGTTGTGAAAAGCTCGGCCTTACGTTAGGTTAGGTATCTGGGTTGATGAGGGAGAAAGCACTCGACCCCATCACACTTATGTCCTTGTGAACCCATTGCGATGCCCATGGGGGTTGATCCCGATTCCTACTGGGCTTCTACCTTACTGCTCGTTGTTGACTTAGGTCTCCGACCATCGTGATGGCCTCAGAGACCTGGAAATATCATTTAGTCGAACATCAGATAGTTCTTGTATGTCCTGGTAGTAGTGTTCATTAGGAAGTTCTCTTTCTCAAGTGACATAGGCTTGGGCAGTGGCAGAGGAAGTGAGGACTATCCTCGTTAACCTCTTCGTCACCGCAGCTCCTACATACTCGTACATATGTATATATATTCTCACCGTTGATTTTGGCCGATGAGGGCACCCACCAACATTGACAGCGACTTCGTGTCATATTTCAAAAGTTTATTGGTTCTGTTTTTGTTGCGTTTTGGCCAAATTATCCTTGACTTCCACCTACTGTTGGCAGTCGTCAGGGTCTTACCCTCCACTCGCTCTCTGAAATTACAGAGTGAAGGCTTAATCCATAGCAGAGCTCGATTTTGTTCCATTGTAGAGACTCTTTTCTTGGAAGTTCATCGGCTATCTCGTTTTCGGTTATGTCCCTGTGACTAGGGGCCCAACAGAGAGTAATACTGTGCTGCGAGCCAAGAACCTTAAGCTCTTCGCGACAGCGTCGAACTAGCTTGGGTTTTATTTCAGCTTGACTGTCAATAAAAATGGTGATATCATCTCGTCCTATTGCCATCATTGATACCATACTGGTTTGATCTGTCACTGCCAAGACCTCCATTTGAAAGACACCGCTTTGATCTGGGAGTCTGATTAACCTGTGTATGTTCAGTTCTGTACCGGCACCTATTCCCATATCCATCTTTGACCCATCTGTGAAAGCCGGGTCTTAGCCCATCACGGGCTGTCGCGTCAGCTTTTTATTCATTCATTTTCCAGTTTCCCAAGCTCTTCCCGCCCTCTGTTAATTTTAACAGCCACCACGGCCCTGGTGTCTTAATGCAAACTTTTTCTACAATTAAATTCAATGACCACTGTACAATGCGTCAATCCGCCAGGATTTCATTCTCATCCGCTCGTTCATCCACTTTCAAATAAGTTCATGAGCTCAACCATCTTACCAACGAGCAAACATTTAAATTCATTTCGCATTTTTTTTTTTTTTGCTTGTCCTCATCTCCATGTCCTGTTCACAGGATCGTCGCAAATGGTGATAAAAAGGAGAGAAAAAATTGAATAATTTAATTTGCAATAGCATTTTGCATATATTGAGTGCTGAGTCGTTGAAACGTTGAGTCCACTACTCGACTAGTCCACTATTCCGCTCGGCATGTGGGTCACTATTACAATCCTGTTGGATCTCTATTTTACCCACCGCCCCTAACACTGAGTGCGCGTTCTGTATCCATTTGGTATTCAAACTATCACTGCAATGAAGTTAAAATTAAATTGAAAAACTTTTCTACTCGTGTAGCATCCTTAACGCAGTCACTGGAGTGTCATTTTTTTTTTCGTCCTTTTATCCTTCGCATTACTGCCTCTATAATACAGAAAAAAAAAAACGAAATTCATACAAATTCCACTTGGCATAGAACGAGTGCAGTAAAAACCGAAATAAATATAAAAAAAATTGCAATTTCTGTAAAATCCTTTTATTAGCTTATTATACCACGATTCAGTACATTCAAGGACGAGGCTGTTGTGGGTGGAAGGTATTCAGTTGGGAGGAGGATTTGTGTAATCGAAGCAAAAACATTGTACAACCGTGTGCTCTGGAGGTGGGCTTAAATTCAAAGGCATGCTCACACATGTTTATGGGAATGTAGTTGGTCCTTGTGTCGGTTGCGAATATGCACGTACGGAAAATGCAAAGTTGACCGAGTGGGTGTACAAAGTGGACTTTGATACTTTTCCAGGAGGGATTATTATTTATTTGAACGAGTTTGTTGTTCGAGTGTTGTATCCTGTAAAACAGAACATGAACACTTGCGAGGAATTTAATTGGATTTTAAGATTTCCAGGCAAAGGTGGAGGAGATCTCCAGGTGTATGTGAGGTGGTCACTTAAATTGATTTTGGCATGCAATTGGGGTTTGATAGATGAGTGGAACTTATGCAAATTCAAACAGTAATTAGTGGTGTGATGCATCATCGTGATTTATGTTTTGAAATGGAGATTAATGGCATTGTCATTAAAAAAAAAATTAAAAATAATATACCAGCGTTATTTGATTTTCCAAGAACGGAGTGGGAGGTGGTGTTCTCTCCGAAGTGCTCAACTTCTCTTTCCATATTCCCGACCATTGCAGCGTCTTTCAGGGGGAAATTATGGCGATCAACGAAGCTTTATCCTGGCTTAGGCATAAAAGCTACTTCATTTTGTCGCTCGTCTCATTGAAATGGCAGAACATTTTAACATTCACCTAAGTTTGGGTACCCGTTCATAGAGACATTCCAGGGAATTGTAAGGTCGATGAACTTGTCAAACGTAGCATCACTCTAGAAATCCTACCAGAACGGAGGAAACTGTACTTACTTAACGTAGCGCTACAGTCCAAGGTGGACCTGGGCCTCAACCATCAAGCGTCTCCAGCCAGCTCGAATTTTAGCTAGCTGCCTCCAGTTTCGCACGCTAAGTTGGTTAAGGTCCCCTTCCACTTGCGTGCGCCACCTGAGTCGCAGTCTTTCTCTAATGCGCCGACCCTTGGGTGTATCCTTCCGCTCTACATGACTCAGCCACCTCAGTCGTTCGATCTTCACTCTTCTGGCTAAGTCGATGTTGCTGTACAGCTCGTATAGTTCGTCGTTGTATCTCCTCCTCCACTCACCGTCTATGCAGACGGGACCAAAAATCACCCGAAGAATTTTCCTCTCGAAATAGCTAAGAGCAACTTCATCCGCTTTTGACAGACTTCATGCCTCTGCGCGGTAGAGCAGGACTGGGACTATAAGGGCTCGAGGGAGGGCTTTGCTACTCAATTGCCTTTTTAACCCAAAGAAACAGCGATTGACAAGAGTTATTCTTCGTTTAATCTCAGCGCTGGTGTCATTGTCTGAATTTAGAGCGGAGCCTAGGTAGAAAAAAATCCTTAACTACCTCAAAGTTATTTCTGTCTATAGTGACATTCTGTTCGAGGCGTCGGTGTTGAGTGTCCTTTCGTAGACAGCATGTACTTGGTCTTCCCTCATTGAACGCTAAACCTATCTTCGCCGCCTCGGCATTCCACTCGCTACATGTAAATTACTCTTAAAAAACGACGCGATCACCAAGACAAACGAAAGATGGAGCCGCTTCTCCTAAACATCTCATCTTGCTTAAAAGGTTGCTCATCAGCACCATTTTCGGTGTTTTTACTGGCCACTGTCCCATCGGCCTTCATGCCAGAAGGATGGGCCTCTTCTCAAATGATTTTTGAAGGAGCTGCGGGGACGAAGAATAGAAGGAAACGATCCTCCATTTTCTCTGCACCTGTCTTGCCCTGTCCCAAAGAAGAAATTTCTATCTAAGAGCCTATCACTCCGACAACTTGGGCGAATTATTACTGATGTCACAAGTATCCTCTGCTGTATTAAGACCTCCAAATGGTTTCATTAGTTAGATTGGCACCTAGGGTATGAATCCCAATGGCATCACAAAGGGTATTTTTTGGACTACGTTTTCCTGAGCCTCGCATGGACAGCCACCTATCTATCTCTCTTCTGATTCTTAGACGAGAATTCCTTTCGAAAAGCATCCTGTTGAACAAATACGCCACTGCCTTCTAGACTTGTACTATCTTCTTTGAAATTATTTTATTTCATTATTGAGTTCCACCAAAGAATTGTCCTTCAAACTTTTTTCCCCCTCCAATGGCGATGTAAATTGGACTGCCAGTCGTTTCTAAAATATACTTGCGTGTTCCAAAAAAAAAAACCACCAACGTCATCAGACATAAGTAAATATCAATTCCAAACAAAAAAAAACCGGGTCACCCATCAAAAATGTTCTAATAAATGTTCCGGACATGCATGCCACCTCCGCAGATTTCCGATTCTTGCATCGAGCGAGGTGCGCGTTGCTCCCACTAGCCGATTTCACTAAATAAACAAAAACGAGACATAACCGAAATAACAACAGAAAATATCTATAAAACTTACCACCACTCTGACCGCACGCCGAATTATGTGAGATTACATGCCAAAATTGATCCCCTGACATGTGTTGGGACACAAAAACGAACAGCGAACCTGACCACGAAGGGGTCCACTTGACATTTTTCGATTGCAATGACCGGCTTGGCAATATTCTATGTATCTCAAAGTTTGTTTTTTTGTTTTTTTGGACAACTTTGTGGACATTGATCCAAAATGTGTAATTGGTTTGCCTGTCCGTCAGATGTGTGTCACACAGAGCGAGAGTCAACGAATTCAATTTGACCCCAAAAGCAACCACAAATACCATTCATTCATTCAACAAATCCATCAATTACGTTGGAAATATACAAAATAATTTGAACTTATTC
Source organism: Matsumyia berberina (assembly GCA_917880715.2). Classification (NCBI taxonomy): domain Eukaryota; kingdom Metazoa; phylum Arthropoda; class Insecta; order Diptera; family Syrphidae; genus Matsumyia; species Matsumyia berberina. Next base: position 128,237,141 of record OU862871.1, on the reverse strand, counting down.
GAGCACTGAAATTTCAAAGAGACTACAGTCTGTGCGACAGGAGAAAAGCAGGGAATGACACTTTTGACAACTTTGATGATGAGATTTGGCTTTTTTTTCGGAACGATGCAATTCATAGATGCTCCTGACAAGAGGTTAGGTTAGGTGAGGGAGAGTCTGTGATGGATAGGGGCTATCACGTTCACTCCATTGTGAGTATCATTTTCTGTTGTGGGAATAGCAATATGGTTTCCGGGACAACCTAAGGACCTATCCTATTTTTGGCTGTTTTGTGGACCAGTTAGTGCTCTTTATGAAGCTAAGTAGGTCCGTTAGTTGTAAGTCTGTTACCTCTGCTATGGTTGCCATGAACTTTGAACCTAGTGCACGTAGAAGTCGTTCATGCAGGGCGGGACAGTGACACAACCGATGTTGGATTGATTCTACATACTTCTTCCTCATCTCCGGAACTTCTGCATAAATCATTGGACTCGATTCGTCACTTGCGGAGCATGACTCCGATAGTATAGTGTCCTGTGATGACTCCAGTGAGCATGCGGATAGAGAATCTGTCTAGAGTCAGAAGGCACCTTTTAGTCAGGAGGAATTGGCTTTTTCCTATTTTATGTTGTCTATCATCCCATACAATCTCTCTACCGGTGTCAAATGTGCCAGATGTGTTCGCTTCGATAATGTTCATAGCCGACCCCAATCTTGCCAATTCATCAGCTTTTTCGATCCCTTCTATGTCCTTATGTCCGGGAACCCAGCAGAATTTATACTCTATGGTGTCTTATGGTGATCAGCGAAGATGGTAATATCCGATGAAGGAAAGTGACAATCTCTTATGCAGCCTGCAGCTTTTCCTAGTGACTCGATCCCGGCTTGGATGACAAATGATGTCATTCTCAAAATTTCGTAATTTGTTAAAAAACTTTTTACAAAATAGATTTCCACATAAAATTCCTTTAATTTAAATACAATTATCTCTTTTGTCTTTCAGGTAAGTGCATTCGATTTCGTATCGTAAGTAGCTCAAATCTCACTTTAAGCTCAGCAATAGGAATGTATCTTCACTCAAGACCGCTTAAATACCGACTGACGATATGGACGACGCAACCGCATTGACACTATTGACACATTTTTTTGAGAGAGAACTCAGCTAATTTGATTTCATAGGCAGACCAAACTGCAGAAAAGGTAAACTACATCCACAGCCGGAGATAAGTTTTACGGACTCTTTTCATCAGCTATTTACTGGCGTGGGACTAGGAACGATCCATTTAACATGTGTCGCTGGAAAACAGCATCTTTTGACACGGCTTTTCTTCCATTCCTTTCAATCCGCGCGTTGAAGAGACTGACGTGCGATGCAGAAGGCAAATATATCGATCCAGACTGCTTATCTCCTTGGGATCTTTTTTTTATAACCCCCTCGCGCTGAATACCCTTTTGATGTTATTCACATAGCGCAGTGGTTCTAAACTTAGGTAGAATCAGGTTTCAATGGCATTCGAGGGTGGTGTCCAGACTAGCTGGGGATACTTGTGGTGTTTGTCAATGCTATGGTTCTCCGGATTTTTTTTTTCGAATCTCCTGATGTCATAATCAATATCAGATCAATCAACTCCAACAGCCATGACACTCCACTGCCAGTATTGCATTTCCAGTAGAGTTGTGTTTTGGCTCATCTGAACCTTCGATGAAAATTGCTTTTGAAAAGCATTCTGTTGAACAAATATGCATTTGTCTAGTCCAAGAAGGTGTTTGTAAACTATTTTGATCAGATTTTGCAATTGATCGATTTTATTTATTTAGGAAATAAACGTTTTTCCGACATCAGGAGTTGAACTTTTAGCGTGACAAGCGATTATGTTAACCACTACACCATGGTCAACCCCGCTGGTTTAGACGGGATCCTGGCGTATTGCCTAAACCGATTTTCTATTTGTTTCCTTGAGATGACCTTGATCATAGAACCAGACAAAACTTTTCTAGTTTCGCTGAATCGACAAAGACTCCCGTCACAACATATGAGAGAAGGGCTGGGATAGTATTCTATGACCTAGAGGAATTGTGGATAGATGACTGTCTACCAAACTCCACTTCTCTGGCGTTATGCCCTCATCTCCATCACTAAGATCAATGACCGCGAGCGTGGTACAATCCTTGAGTACCTGGTCATAGGTTTTAGCTGCTCATGTAGACGTTTCAAACTTGCACCTCCTTGCTTCCGACAGGGTTTTCTTTTACCTTTGTCGCTTGGACGTGAAATCGATTGAGAGAGGTCTTCGGTATTTCCAACCTACATATTCTTCCCAGCTACCTTCTCTGAAACTAAAATCACCACAGTAAACGACAATTCTAACTCTACCCTGATCTAACCGCCCTAATATGTAACTATCAACCATAATAAGAAGAAGATACCAATGGGTAGTAGGTTAGGCTAGCTTAAGTGAGTGGCGGCTTGATATTGGGCGCCGCCTAACTCGGATCTTCAAGGATCCATTGTGTTCCCTGTTGTGGGACCTGCATTCATGTACCTTTTGGGAGGAGAATAGATTATTTATAAAATTTAGGCTGACCTTCAGTAGCATGGTTGCGAGTTGGCCTGGGTCACTAAAGAAGTAAGCACCTATGGTATTTTTCTGGTTCTGCTGAGGCTTGGGCAGTCGCAGAGAAAGAGACGTGTCCTCCTTTGCGTCTATATCGCCACATCCTCTGTAGAGATCAGTCGTGCTTAGTCTCCTTAGATTGACTGACAGTAGGTACCTTCTCCATTTTTGAGAGCGATACCCTTTCGGTCTATCCACTGCTAGATAAACCTTTAATAGTTTGAAGAAATTTTCCTGGTACAGCTTTCGTCACTTCGACCACCTTTTCCTGAATTTCCTTATCACTTCTTTTCTTAAAAAAAATTCAAATTAAATACGAACCAAGTTCGATCTCAAAGAATTCAATTTCTTTATAATCCTAACCCCATTCCACCTGCCAATCCGTATCGGATGCACGTACAAAATTCTTATTTAGCAATTTCCGCAAAACTGTACACCGAACAAGGGTGAGAACTTTGAAGTGTATCCACTCCTGCACCAAAGTGTCAAAGTGAATTTCTCACCCAACAAAAATGTACTGAAGTGTATGTCCTCTGGCACATTTTTTAACGTAGAAAACGATTGTACGATACTGGGGTTGGTGAATTAGCTTTGAAGTGTGGATTGGCTCACTCGTGTGTGAAAAGTTCAAAGCAAGTCAAAGGTGAAAGTGGATGATAGATACAAGTTACAAGTATAATCGGTGTAGTCTGAAATGGGGATCCAAATAGGTTTTTGAACTTTGACAGGGAATCCATTACAAATGAAGGTAGAGACGTTGAAAAATTGACCAATTGTTCTGAGAAATCACCTATACTGGCAAGGCTGACCTAGTTCAATAAATATTTCCGAAACAGTCCCCCATTATCATCCGTTTTTACCGGCGAATACCATCATTTTCCCATGTCATGCCATTTGGTTCATTGAAAAGCCGAACATTCTCATAATTTTCATCGTAAACCAATAAACAGAGCACACACACACATTTATTCCCAGTTCACCACAAATTAACAGTGCGGTCTCTAATTTGTTGGTCCGGGACCAGGAAAGACCATCCCTGTTCCGACTACGTTCGACTAATCGCCAAACTGCCATTATCCATGAGAAATCAAAATAAACAAAACTAAAACCGGGAACATTTTATTTTGCCCCTTTTGCCGGGCTTCCTAATTTTAGCAAATTAATGAGTTTCGCCTCTAATAGCATTTGCGGCCGTAGCTGGCAGCCATTGCCGGTTGCTGGCTGTCCAGGCGTATTATTGATCATGAAATTGTAATTTCATTTCGAATTTCAAATGGAACTCTGCTGAAAAATCGTGAACTCATTTCGAATGAAGGAGAATGCTGTGTGTGGCTGTGAATGAACGGACAATGAATGCAGATGGGCCATGTGATGAAATGAAACAATTATGTACTAAACTGTGGGAGAGGCAAAGGGGTCGACATGAGACAGTGTGGGTAACAAGAAAGGGGCAATTTGACAGCGGGCGGCAGGAATCTAACTTGCTAATGACCAAGGAATCCATCATTAAGCAGAAAATTCGAGTTCGATAACTCTCCAGCCGGCTGTCCAGGTACGCTTGCCGAGCTGGCTTGGTGAAAAATAGTTGACTTTGTGAAAAGTAGTACTTGATGTGTTGACCTGGGATTTTTGCACAATTTTTCCAATGCGAGGTTACAGAAACAACACGACACTGCGTCGTTTTGTTTAAAATCTGTACTGATATTTAAGATCTCGATGGGGTGTTATTCTTGACAAAGCTGCGAGAGTTATTCATTGTTATCCGGTTGTTCCAGGCAAGTGCAGGACGGCATCTCTCCGATAAACTAGGAGAAACTTCTACCCCTATCGAATTGATCCAATTCCTACCAACGCTAGGAAATTGGCAAACAATAGGTGGAATAACAGGTGTCAAAACAAATCTGGCCAAAGCTGGATTTAAAAAAGACGGACAGACTTTTATCCACTAACCGGGCAAACTTAGGTTCACTAATAGGAGTCCTCACTATAGGACTTCTTCACCTCAGCTGTAGAGATGAAGCGAGGAGAAAACCACTACCCACCTACTGTGCACTTGTCGGGCCTTTGCAACATTAAGAAGAAAAACCCTCGGGGAATACTTCAAACGATCTAGCCGAACTCGCCATCCAAAAGATAAGGAACTTTATCTCCAAGTTAAAGTGTTTCAGCACATGGAGTAACTACCGATACAGCCACTCATCTCAGCGCACTCGATATTTTACTCCTGGTCTCTGGTGCTGATAAGTGGTATCACAATGGATCAATCTGGTATTTGTGGATCCGTGCTTAAACGGGGGCATCCACCTTACCTAACAAAACCTATCCGTTTATTTAATCGGATGTTTTAATACACGATTTGTGGGCCACATGAGCCCTCACTATAACCTAGGGAGATAAACTTACATGAAAGTAACGATGCGTTTCTACCCCACTGTAGGAATGAGCATTCAGATCATTCTCTGTCCAGCCAGATATGTCGTCGTATTTCAGTATTATTTTCCCATCCTACGTAGAAGAATGAGTCGATTCCCAATAGCGCGTTAGTCCATGCAGCCTTTACTTAATCCTGCCAACAGACATCACTCCCAGTTCGACGAGTTCGCGGTCTCAGAAGAATAAAGTTTAATATCATTGATTGAAGGAGTTAAGTCTACAGATGGGAGAGCACTTTTCGGAGCTGTTCAATCCCGATCAGGGCACTGAAGATGGCAGACCCATGGTTTTGAGCAGGCCGAAGAATAGTCCCACCCTAGAGGAGGTGCCATTAAAGCCCTAAAAGTCGGCAAATCTGCTGGTGTTGATGAAATCCAGCCGGAAATGCTCAAGGCTTTGGGTAAAGAGGGAGTAGAAGGGCTGTCACGTGTCATTAATGTGCCCTGGGAATGGGGCGAATGTGAATGGGGTGATGGTTCCTCTTTTTAAAAAAGAGAATTAGAAATATTGCTCCAATTATAGCGGTAAATCTCTTTTAAGTCTCCCCGGAAACGTCTTTGGTAAGGTGTTGGAAGCGCGTCGAGTCCAGATCGGGTGATGAGCAGAACGGCTTTCGTTTAGGCAAAAGTTGGAGGAACGGTTCGAATTGGGAGACTTAAGGGTAAGCCATCTGCTTTTTGCTGATGACTTAGTCATCCTGGAGTCCACCCAGACCGAACTTCAGCGCGCATTAGATAGGTTCGACGCCGTCTGTGTTGAAGCTGGAATGAAGGTAAATGTGAACAAATCAAAGAGAATGGTAATATCCCGAATGCCTCTTGACTGCGCTCTGCATGTTAATGGAGTCCCATTGAAACAAGTGGAGAAGTTTCAGTATCTCAGAGCCTTATTCACGAGTGATAGAAGGAGCAATACTGAGTTATCCTGTAGGATTGTTCAAGCTGGAGCAATTTTAAGACAGCTCGGTCAATCTATTATCAGAAGGCCTAAACTTGGCATTGGAGCTTAGCTATTGGTTTGTAATTCAGTGTTTGTTCCGACCCTCACCTATGGTCATGAGGTTTGGGTAGTGATGGAAAGAATAAGATCGCGGATATAAGCTCCCGAAATGAGACTTCTTCATTGTATTGCTGAGGTAACTCGTCGAGATCGATTTAGGAACACCAGAATACGCCAATGTCGGGCAGCTACTTCTTCGAACAGAAAGTTGCATACGTTGCTGGTTTGGACACGTTAAACACATGCCCCAAACTCGGACCAAGTCCGAAATTTCCCCTTACCCGTATGGGGGTAGCCCATGATCTTTTAGAATGGATGGCGAAAGATCAGGTGCGGAGGGACCCTAACCCCGCGATAGTGGATAAGGAGGTCATTGAAAATGGATGAATGAATGAATGAATGATTGTATGAATATACATCAGCTTTCCATCTAGCGCTCGATTCAAGACAGAACTTTTCAATGCTTTGAGAAAGTCATATGTACAAAATTTAATAGCCAATATACAAAGAAGCAGTCTTAAGGCGTTAAATGACAAAGAACAGAAATTGGTTGATGATTTTGATTGATTTTGTTGCTTGGTAATTGAAAGATATTCTTTTGTTGTTACTGTTTCTGTTGCAAGTGTACTGGATTCAGTTGCTGTTCTTTGTCACTTGACTCCTTTACTTGCAAAGGAAATCCTTTATACAATTTTCTTGATTTTTTCTGACAACTGAAGCATATCTTCAAACAAAGATATTATAACTACTTCACCGTTGAAACAGTCAAAAGAAATTTTCCCTAACAGCTTGTATTGTTTCTAACGCACACAGAACATACGGAAGTCCTTTCAACTTTAACCTTGAATTCTATTTTTTCCACGCTTTTATCTTTCTGTAAGTGTTTTTCATTTCTAAACGGTTTTTTTCACATGCAAATACCCTAAACGAAAACAACTTTCACGCAACGAAAAAAAGGACGAAATGAAATGTGTGTCACAATTTCTTCCCATACACACATCGGATAAGACGCCCACCAATTGTTTTTATTCTCGCAACCATCGGCCAAAGGACCCCGTCTTTGTATTTGTCTGAGAATAAGAAAACTTTCAAAGGATATGTGTTTTGGTGCCACTGAGCCACAACAATCCAAGATACATACATACATATGTACCTCTTAGCAATAACAAAAATCGTCAGTTTCGTTTTACCACCTACATAACTATGTGTCTGTTATGTATCTTTCTGCGAATTTGTGTATTTTTCCTTATGTTAGTCCTTTTATTTTATGCATGCAAACTGATTGCTTTTGTTAGGTGGAAGGAAATATGAAAGAAAGACAAATGAAAACACCTCTCAAACGAAAAGTGTGACAAAACGCGCGGATTTTTGTTTTGTCGTGTTTTCCTTTTTTAGGTTAGGACAAATTCGCTTTGTAAATTAAAGGTGATGTGCAGGTCCGTCTGAATGATTGAAGTCCTTGAGAAAAATAGAATTTGAAATCAAGGTGACGTTCTTCTGAAAAGACTTGTTTGTGTAGAGGGGCAAAACTTCCCTTAATAAAAAAAATAACAACATGTAAAATTTCTTAAAACACTATAATTTTATTTAAAAATATTTTTATCTTCAAAATAATTTTGATTTCATCTTAAAAGTACAATAAAGCCTCAAGTAAATTACATCGCTTCTTCTAAAGACATAGGGTAGGACCACAACATTGAGCTAATATCCTCCTGCTTCTCGAACATCTTCAGATACACATTGACTTCCTCTGCTTGCTGATCTTCGTGTACATCCATAAGGTCGTTGGAGTTGAAAATAATTTCCATACTTCTGAACGTTATTTCACTGGTATACAATTCAATGTTGTCAAATGTTAACTTCCAGTCAAATGTTGTCGAGGTCTCTGATCGGATAGGATGTGGTCCTATGAAGGATATGTACTACTCGCGCCATTGGCCCAATTTCACAATGTAGTCGCAATGTGAATTATCGTCAACAGCAAATATTCCTCGACGGATGCTATCGTGCAGCTGTGTTGTATCCAGGATGAACCAGTAGAGTTGGTTGTTGTGTTCATGAAGAAGGAACGCTTTGGTGAAGACATCTCTGAGGGTGAAGATGAATCGACTTCCGTTTACCATTTGTTTGACGAGTCTTTGATGACTTTGTTGGCAATGCTGGAGAAGGTGGTGTTTAGCTCCTGTCCACGTGCAGTTGGGAATTCGGCAATTGGTATCCATTTTGTTAGATGTTGGTTAAAATTGTTTAAATGTCGATACGGTGCTGGATAAGTTTGAGAATAAACTGATTGCCGATGGGAGATGCTGGTGCATATTTATACAGTGGAGTCTGCAACTTATTTTTTAAAATCAGGTAGAGAAAAAGGGTTAAGGATTCCGCACTCAATTAACACGGGAATAGTCAGGTAGAATTTATTTTTTTCAAAGTTTTCGGAAAACTACAAATGCAAAGATAATTAAGAGTTTAGAATCATAAAATATTTACAATCACAAGTCTTTGTGTGGTATTTTTAAAGGACTCGGCCTGACTCCCATATTTTGAAAAATTATTTTGGGAAGGGCCATATAATTTTACGGGCCTTATGTAAAAATTTATTATTTTATTATTATTATTGTAATTTGTTTTGTTTTAACCAAGCCAATCGGGTTTTGGAGGAAAGTCAAAATGGTTTTGACGGTCGATAATTAAGCAACTTCTCGATAATTAAGTAACTTCTGATCCTTTGTGATTACAGTCTTTGTTCTATTCCGTTTTTTGCACACAATTATCATTTAATTGGTTGTTGAACCTTGAACTACTTCAAACCATAGCTTAGGTGGTCCTTGAAAATTTTAGATTCATCTAATAGAATTCATCTAATAGAATTTCTTCTCAGAGTTCATTTAGGATATCACGAAAAACTTTATGAGCGATTGAATACTGTAAAATGACTTAAGTGTTGCCATACAAATAATCTAGGGGAATTCGCACTTTTTCCGTAAGTAAGGTGTTTGAGTCGGATTCTGAATAAGCTCTCTAAAGTCTAACTCTAAATGTCACTTTGACCCGAGATGCGGACAAAAGCCGACTTTAATCCTACAACCTTAACGTTAATCAGTATAAGTCTATTGTCAGGTCGCTTATCTTGCTTAGGTTAGGTTAATTAGGGCTGGGAAGCATTTCCTAAAAACATCGGGCAACAAGATTGGCCCATCGCGAGCCCTCTGGGACCCCACCAAGTCACCACCACCTAAACCCTCATTCCCTGAAGCATTTTATTTCCCTGAAAAATTTGAATATCCTCTTATGGTTAAAAGAACTTAATTACTCGAAGTTCCTAAAACAGTAATGCCTAAATCGTCGCAGTATCTACACGCGCCCGATTCTGTGAGCCCCAGTATCATACGTAGAAGGCAATGCCTGGAAAGAATTCCTACAAAGTATGGTTTGACCTTTCTAGCGTAAGAATTTCCCTCGTCTTTTTCTTATCTAACTCCGGTCATAAAGCTATAGATGCACTATGTTCTCTTTTATTTGACCATCTGTGGTCAGCTTGTCTATTTATATTGCCTAAGCGATCCGCCGTCACCGTGAAGGACGATGCGCTGCGGTGGTGGTTGACGACTACAGCGTCGCCTTGAGGTTGTTCTCGCCCTCTCTTGCTAGTGGATCCGCAAGCTCATTACCCTTTATGTCGCAATGTCTAGGCACCCAGCATATTCTTATCCGGTTCTGCACGCATAGTCCCTTAAGCATTCGATTCTAGCGCTTTGAGTACGGCCTGTCGGATACTGGCGTCGACGCTAGTGGTTCTGCAGCTTTGAAGACGGCTAGAACTTTTGCCTGGAACACAATGCATATATCCGGAAGTCTAATATATATTTTCAGTTCTGGCTCGAGGCAGTAGATATCAGAGCCCGTTCCATCTGGTGTTTTAGAGCCATCAGTGTATACGGCAATGTCCTGCAGTTGTCTTATTACATCCGTTTGCCGCTCCTCCCTATCGGGGTATCTGATTGTACTCACCTTGTTTAGAACAGCGATGTTTCCTTAAGGCTAAGCCCATGCATTTGTAGGATTTCGCTGGATACATTTTTATCCCCTCTCAGATGGAAACTAACCTTAAAGCTATGGAGTACAAAACTAAAATCAGTTTACTAAAGAGTGATCTGTCGAGATAGGCTTTTGGTAGGATGGCTGCCCATGAAAACCACAGACACAAAAGGCTCTTTGTAATACCATACGTATCTGTTACAGAATTGTCACTCAATTTATTGGAACCACTTGGAGCTCTTGATAAAGCTTAGGATACTCTTAACATCAGTATGTGACAGTTCGGCTAAATTACTGAGTTGATAGGCAGATAGAGCTTCCTTCATTGTACTAGGGCTAAAAAGGTACAGGGGGAGTGGAGGTTCCTGCAACTTCTGTAGCAATCGTTTGAGAAAAGGCTAATGGGACAGTGGCCGGTAAGAACACCTTTGTGTTCCTCTTTTTGTTGTGGTCCATGTTCCAATCTTAGGTTCTAGATAGGTAGTCTATCACTAAACCACCCTTTACACTTAATAAAGTAGAGTATGTTCGTTATCGGTGCTTTTGTTAGGTTACCCAGTTCTCCAAAGAGCCTGTTTCCCATGTGTCGGAGTCGGCGGTTTTGGAGGTTGGGGCACTCACACAGTAAGTGCTTAATGGTTTCTGTCTTTTCTGCATCCTGACAGCTCTGGCAATAGCCTGGGGAGTTGATGCCGAGTCCCGTCAGTAAAACTACCAGGATATCTTTTCTATCTATCTATCTTTTTTATTCATAGCCAGGAGACATTTTGTACCACTGATTTTAACTACAGAGAGCCACAGCACAAATAATGGCTCAGCGCTCTTCCCTGAACTCAGACACCTCTAGAACTCAGAAATATATGTACAGAAACTGCTTCATCAACCAATTCTTGCTCCCACTTACGCACCGTCAGATCCTTAATTTATTTCCAAAAAGGACCCTGGCCTAAGGTGTAGACAAAGTTAATAGCTTCCAATAAATCACGTTATTAAAATTCAATTGTCTCCCTTCACAATCTCGGGCCCAACTTCCAACTAAATCTACAATTCATTAAAATGTTCACCTTTCGCTGTTATTGTTCAGCACCATCCCAATCCCATCCCCCCGTTCAGTTTCATTAAAAACCTCCATTCATTCGGAACGATATATTCAATGTAATTTTCGAATACTCCCCACTAATCTCCTAATTCCACTCGATAAAGTTTCCACCGCACCCGCTCATAAATACACTACAAGCCAGAGCAAACCGCCCTGCCACCGGCTGCATCGTGTCGGCGGGTGTGCATTAATTTAGACAATTTCACACCTTCGAGAACCTGCTGGAAACACAAAAACCCCATCAATTTGCCGTAACGACCAAAACCAAATCTGTTGTTGGCCCCCACTGCCCTCCTCCTCATTTGCATCCAAGTCGCGTGTAAAATAATCCCTCAGATGTGCCACCTTTTGGATTTCGCTCGTAATAGCTTGTATCTAACACCTCCTAGCACAGGTAATTAAATTTCGGCTACTTTGGAGGTACAACACCTACACCTACATCGACATGTGTGCGGCGGCAGTGGCATTAAGTTATCCGTTGTGGTGGGACTTTCGGTTCCTTTATGTGTACTTTTTTCTGATTGCTCCCACCCCGGCCCAAATGTCAGATTGTGGTAATAAAATTTGGAGATTTACGCCACCATAACAGAACACGACGACTGCATGTAAACGAACCGGTCCACAGCTAATTGTGTATCTAAAGTGAATCCCATTTGGGGTTGGGGGTGTGTCGGTTCGCTTTCCATTTCCCAGTTGTAACCAGGTTAATCAGGATAAACAATGGTCCGGGTAATTGCTCATAAATCATTTTTGGCTTCCAGATAACACAACGTCAGGTGGGATCAGGGAATGGGATGCCGTAGACTGTTGGTTGATCACGGGTGGGGTGCAAATTATTGGCGAAAGATACGTGATGCGGTATTAAGTGGCTGATAGGCATGCACAGCTGCTGCCACAGAGCACGAAAGGTGGTATTATTGTGGCAACATTCTGGGATTTATGCCGACAGGCACGCAGATAACAGTGCTGAGCAGGAAACCGATTGCAAATGCAAAGCAGTCGGAATAGAATGGGGCGAAATGGTTGAATTTGTAAACACGATTCAAGGCCATCAAATAAATTAGGGAAGGCAAATGTGGGGAAAATTCCCGGATAGAAAACCAATTCTATTTTGCGGTCGGTCTACAATTCCAAAATGAATTTGGAACACCTCAAGCGGTTAGCTACCATTGCAACCTTTAACTCAATACATGCAACTGACATAACTTTGCGAAACAGAAGCTATCATCGACTTCCTCTTAAGGGCTGCATTAAAAATTTGACATCGTACGCTCTGGAAAAATTCCTTTGAACAGCAATGAGCCAAAATGCAATAAGGCCACTAATTCAGTTCGTAGCACCGATTGAACCTACGATCACACAATCAATTAGAAGTTTCCAACTTAAAGTAGGATTGGAGGTTAGATTTCCAATGAAATTCGACGAACAAAGGTCACCGTCGGACAAGTAACCAAAGTATCGAAGTAAAGTTTTTTTTTGCTACAAACGAGCGGCAAAAAGTTATCACGACGGATCGAGAGCTCTGAAACTTGACGATCGAATAAACCAAAGATAGAACGGTTTTCTAACTCAGTACATCCACCAAAGATTTGTTCTTTTGATAGCATCCAGGTTAAATTTAAGTTTAGATGTAGCGATCGGTTTACTTAAAATACCATTTGGTAGTCATACTTCATCGACATTCATTTCCTGTTTTTTTGTCTGGCAGGTTTTTGCCTTGCCATATTCTGGCCACAACCTTCTTGATACTGCACAGGTGATTACTGATTTCCATTATTATTATTTGCTTCTATTAAGGTTTTTTGTGTGATTTTTGCCCTTAGATGGCAGAGTAGCGGTTTGACAGTACTGAGGGCTGAACTCATTCTTGCTAGTTCATTAGCTTTCATTACCTGATACCCCGCTATGAGCAGGGATTCAGCAGAGTTTAACATTGTGCTGCGTGCAAAGGACCTTCAGCTCTTCGCGAAAACACTTCACAAGCTTCGATGTTATCTGTGTAGCAGCTATTGCTTTTATGGCAGCCTGGCTGTCAATGCGAATCGTAGTATCCTCCAGTGATATTGTTAGGATTGACACTAATTGGGCGCCTCTTGTCACTGATGGGACCTCCGCTTGGAAAACGCTGTTGTGATGCGGGAGTTTTATGGATATATGCTTAGTCCTAACTATTCAGAGAAAAGACCTGCTCCTAAGCCTTTATCCCTTTCTGAACCATCTGTGTATGTAGATAGATTTGGACTCGTTCAATACTTCGTTGTTTTGCCATTATTCTCTCCTTGGAAAGACCCATGAAAAGGGTCTCTCGAAGTCCAAGTCCGGGACAATATAATACGAGTTGACATTGACGCCCAGTTGATTGCTTATTATCTCGGCATGTCTATACGAATTTGGTCTCCAGTGTTTAGACTGGCTGATTCTGATAAGACTTCTTTTATTGCTATTATTCCCACCTGGAACTCGTTGCAATGATTTGAAAGGCAAAAGCTCAGACAAAGTCCATCGGAGAGAAATACCTTCACCTACCTTGTCAATAGTTTTTAGTCCATCTCCCTCTCTAATCATAGTCCAAGGACATCTTGTTATGTGCAAGTCGGGCCCTTATCCCGGGTCACATTGCTCTTTCTTGAATATCACAAATTGTGATGCCCATTTTGGGGGAAAGATACCACCTACGCGTGGAGCAATACTCAAAGCACACTCCTATTGCCAGAGGGTTTCGAACCATCTGGAAGCCTTAATGAATCTCCAGATGTCTCTGCTAGGGGACTTACTTTTTCGGTATCTTGGATTTCCAACGAATTTATGTCTGAGGAGGCAAAGACTTGGGCAGTGTCAGAGAAAGTTGCCTATTTCCTGATTAACTTCCTCGTCTCCGCAACCCCCGCAAAAGTCGTTCTCACTTAGACTTAGCTTTTTCATGTGGTAGCGTAGAATATTATGACCCGTATATACTCCTACAAGGATGGAGAGGGTTTTCCTGTTCTTCTGCATGACAGTATTAGTTCTGGCACCGCTGTACCTTGGCCATAGTTTTCTATTTATTTTACAGGAGTCCAAAGAGCTCCATCTTTCATTCGCTTCAACTAGAATCCTGAGCTCTGCTTCATGTTTGAGTTTACACGATGGGACTTTCGGTGACTGATCAGCCTGCTCTAGGTCTACCGCAGATCCTTTCCTTGCCATTTTATCAACTTTTTCATTCCCTGGTATGCCCTCAGGTATACTGGTACATCCAGCATAGTTTTACCTCATGCTGCGTGGCAAGAGCACTAAGCTCTTCGCAACAGCACTTTACAACCTTCGATGAAAAAGGTGATATCATCACGTGGTATTACCTCACGGGTATCGCGGGCAGTAATTGTCACTGTTAGGACCTCCGCCTGGAAAACGGTGCTATGATCCGGGAGTCTAACTGATTTAAAAATGCTAAGTTTGTCTGAGAATATACCTGCATCCACGTCAGTGTCCATTTTGGACCCATCAGTATAGATGGCTTTGGTTTACGTGGTTGGCATTGTTCCCCTTGCCCATTCCTCTCTGCATAGAAATAAGCAAGAGAATGGTCTTTTGAAGTCTCGGTAGGGCACCGTATAATCAGTGGTTGTTACATTGCCATGTACTTACATAGAATCTGGGCATGCCCCGACGTGCTTGACTTTCAGCCACTCGTTTGGCTGATTCTCGTGGCACTTCTGGCCGTAGATTCCTGTATAAACAGATCTAGTGAAGACAGGTTGAGAATTGCCTCTAGTCCTGCTCTTAGGATGTTTCTAGAACTTGATCTCCAGGTTTTTCCGAATATTCTACTGCAACACTAGGAAGCTATCGTGGCCTTCTTAATTCTTTCGTTTGTATTCTGTTTCCAGTTCAACTTTTGTCCCAAGTCCCAATTTTTTAATCTATGATCGGCTTTTCCATGTTTAAGGACCCAGCAGGTATTCTCGCTGACTAAGACTGTTAATGTCATCTTTGATTACATCTTTGACTGTTGCAAAAGGCCGAGCATCGTAATTCAATTCAATTCCCCCACCTTCTGTCCAATCACGTTGAAATCCTATCTCCGATAACCAAAACTCACTCATCTCATCTCACTCCATTTTGAGTGCCTTCGGTGTAGTAGATAGGACGTTTGCTTAATGAGCTAAAAGTTATTAGGTCAAGCACCCTAATAGATACATCGCTCCCTCATAGGAGAATGCACATTTAATTATAAGCTCGAAGGACTGCCAAGCTCCGCCGTCCTTAATTTTCGTCTCCATTGCCCCTAAGTGCAAAATTCGATGATTACGATGCCTATCTTCCGCCCCATCCAACAATTGGATCATAAAAGTTGCCAAGCTTATTTCCTCCCATCTTGCATCGTTATCTTTTCCTCACATCCAAATCGAATTAGATATCTGTTCCAAGCAATTAATTGGTATTCATGGGGAAACATTTTATAGCACCCACCAACCCCCGGCGTCGATGTCGAATGTCATTTGAACTTTATCATAACAGCGATACCGAAGGACACATAATCCTCCAAAATCGAATCAGAGTTCAATTTCAATTATTACTGCTGTGACTTGTATTTTTTGTTGGCTTTCTCTCGTCTAATATCCCAAATTGAGTTTTTTTTTTCTCTTCTTTTTCCTGGTGCTCCCCTAGCCTGTGTGTCAATATCAAATATTGTCCCAGTGCGGAGGGGGGGTGCAAAATGTCGTCGATTTCTGTTTGCACCGCCAGAATTCACTGCCCCTCAATGCCGCGTATCAGTCAATTATTTTGTCTACTCATTGTGTTTACTCCGTCAACAGAGATCGTCATGCATGTGACTGCGCGACTTGTTTATTTTGCTCACCGTGACTATTGGAAATGCCTGTGCATCGTCTTGAGGGGGGACTTAGAATTTTAACTATCACCCCCCAGAGAATGGGGAAGCACTCTTGGCTAAAAGGATTTTTATGTCCCTTTTCGCATACCATTAACTTCGACGATGACATCCTGCCTGCAGTGCGGTGGTGGAAGGGTGAAAATTATTACTTTGTCCGGGCGATGCAAAAAATTTGCATTTTTTCTGCGTCATCCATCCGCAACAGAACTGTATTTCGCTCCATCAAGGATGGCTAGCTACGATGACTTTCGAATTTGGCGGTGTCTACATGTATTTTGTCGACGCAAAAAATCGTTTTTGCTACAAATCGCAAGTTTACGATCCATAAAATGTTCATTTTGTTTTTCCAATGAATAAATACACGAAATGGGCGAAGTGTAATCATCCCGGGGATGGGTGGACTGTGTTGGATAAGTGCAAATGCACGGATTGGTGTAACAGCTCTGTAAGGCGCAACGTGTAATTGTGCAAACGTTGAGCGAGCTCAACGAATTAAAGTTAACAATGCACGAAGGGAAATGTGGCAAAGAATTAAATTGAATTTAATTGTGATTCGTGAGAGCGGTTAAGTGGAAGTGAAAGATATTGCTTTATGCACACGGCAGTAATTTTATTGCGAATGTCGCCGAAGTTGGTAATGACTTGAAAATGAATAAACTCCATTCATGAGTGAAGTTGAAATGATAACAAGTGGCTGTGGTGTGGAGTAGGGCGCTAGCAATGATTCGCTGTTAAGTTTGCAAGCAATTTTTGAATCGTTTGTGAATTTATCTAATATTACCTATAGATACTTTGGTTTCGGTGCAACTTTGTAATTGTAAAAAGGTCGATAAAATGGCAAGAAAGAGATCGAAACTGAACCAAGTATTGGTCGATCACACGATTCTGAGCCCTATAGAAGTTTTAAGGCAAGAGATACACTTGTCTTCTGGAGGCTTGCCGATGAGAGATGGAGCACACTTCCGTCATGCCGCATAACAAGAAAGATGTTGCAGAATTCAATAAAAGGCCAACTCTCAACCATGCCACCGAAGGTCGTCCTAAAACTCTTACGGAATTGGGGGTTGTTAAGCTTCTCATTTTCCAACAGGTATAGATATTTAGGATCTCACAACGAGGAACACAATGGATCCTTGAAGATCCGAGTAAGGCGGCGCCCAACATCAAGCCGCCGCCCTCTCAAAGCTGACCTACTTAACCCAGCCTAATCTTTATCTTTGCCATCGCTACACATTTATGTTACAATCACTCAGGTGTTGTGCGGGTAGGGTACACACATTGGAGGACGTAGAAAACCATTTCTGCAGACGGTCAGCCAAAATGGACCCATCAAGTTGGACGATATTAGGCAACAATTTCATTCACCAGACCTGGCCAAGATAAAGATAGCTATGTAAGCTTAAGTCTATGAAAGCTGCCGGAGTTGACGATCTGGCTTATGAGCTATGAACTCATCTTAAAAAAATGATCAGAAGAAAGCATGTACAATAAATGGCATCCCAGCATTGGGTGTCCGATCCTCATGAGAAGAGACCGTCCCAACTGCGTGTAAGTGTGTAAGTCTCTTCAACGCCGTTTATAAAATTCTATTTAATTGCTTCATTCGCCTTAGCTCAGTGGTCAGTGCGTTAGACTGCTGTGCGCGTGGCGTGGGTTCAAGCCCCAGCCATGTTCACCGACCATTTTTCGCGGCACCACCTCTCGTCGGAGAATGACAAGCCTCCGGGAGTATAATTTGTTATGAAAGAGCTTCTCACTTAATCGTTTGGAGTCAGCAATGAATTGTAAGTCCAGTCGTGCGAAAAATGTAACACGAACAACGTGGATGGTTGCGAGGAGCTAGGCTTTGGCTCATCCCGAGCTATAGCGCCAGCGATTTATTTATTTCTTTTTTTTATTTACTTGCTTTGTTATATGAGCCTGTTTTCAATAACCTCATTGGTCCGATTCAGTAAGATTTAAGGTCTGCAAAGTCCTTCACACTACCACCAAATATTGCAGACTTTGGAGAATTTCAGGAATTTTAGAACAATTCCCACCCCATTTGTTAATTGACACCATTTGTAGAGATGGTATCCCAACCAAACCGATTCGATTGTCCCGAAGACGTCTACAATGAAGACCTCGCACAGACATTTGACTTCAAAAGTGTCATTCTTGCATAAATTTCTTGCAATTACTTGCATCCGTTAACGATATCGACATAGTTCGTGAGTATTAAGACGGAAGAAACAAATCGAAGTAAATGTTGTCGAAACAAGGAACCCAACAAAGGCGTTTGGGACAGAACCTCACCCAGAACCGAAATTAAATTAAAGTAGTTGGGGCCTTTGACTACTTAGGCCTCGCTATCTAAGACGGCAATAGATTAAAAATCCCCTAGGTGACTTTGTACAACACCAGTCTTACTTTAGACCGGTACTTCTCCATAATGAAGGCCTCCTCCTCTGTTTCGAAAAAAAATCCTTTGAGTGTATATGGGCTGTACAGCGACATTAACCTATTCAGCAGAGTCCTAAAACTAGGACGGCAGAGACATGTATATAAAGGGTGGTTAAATTTTAAGGGCCGATGTTGAATGTGAACCACACCTAAACGTCAAGTTTTTTTCTACATTTCATTTGTCATTTCTCAATTTCAGACTAACTCAATTCGAACCATGGAAAGATACACAATCGAGCGACGCGTTAAAGTTATTCAGGCTTATTATGAAAATGGGCGTTCAAATCAAAATGCAAATCGTGCACTTCGTGATTTTTTCGGTCAATTTAATCGTCCAAATGTGCGTACAATCGGAAAAATCGTGCAAAATTTGAGCAAACCGGGTCTGTAGGAGATTTGAAAACACCAGTGCATGCTCGTTCAGCTCGTACTGCAGAAAATATTGCTGCTGTTCGCGATAGTGTGGCTGAAGAGCCGTCCACCTCAACTCGTCGTCGTGCCCAACAATTGCACCTCTCACGCTTGTCGTTGATGAACATTATGCATAAAGACTTGCATTTACACGCTTACAAGGTGCAATTGACTCAAGAACTAAAGCCTCTTGACCATTTCAAGCGTCGTCAATGGTCAGAATTGTGGCAAGAAATGGCAACAGTGGATGATCAATTTTCGAAGAAAATCATCTTCAGTGATGAGGCACATTTTCACCTCAGTGGATTCGTCAATAAGCAGAATTGCCGCATTTGGGCGAATGATAATCCAAGAGTGATTGTCGAAAAACCAATGCACCCACAAAGAGTGACTGTTTGGTGCGGTTTATGGGCTGGCGGCATCATCGGGCCGTTTTTTTTTCCAAAATGAGGCCGGTCAGGCAGTTACTGTGAATGGTGTTCGCTATCGTGAAATGATAACGAACTTTTTATGGCCCGAATTGGAAGATATGAATGTGGACGATATGTGGTTTCAACAGGACGGTGCCACTTGCCACACAGCTAACGAAACAATGGCTCTTTTGCGCGCAAAATTCAATGGCCGTGTTATCTCACGTGGTGGCGATGTCAATTGGCCGCCAAGATCATGTGATTTGACACCGTTGGATTTCTTTCTTTGGGGTTATTTGAAAGAAAAGGTGTACGTCGATAAGCCAGCAACAATTCAAGAGCTAAAGGATGAGATAATTCGGCACATTAACGGCATAGAACCTCAATTATGCTTCAGCGTCATCGAAAATTTGGACCATCGGATGGAGGTGTGCCGCCGAGGTCGCGGCGGCCATTTGGCCGATATTTTGTTCCATACATAATTGAACCATACCAATATTATCATAATAAAAAGAAATGACAATAATTTCCTAAATAATTTGTGTTTTATTCAAAATCAATATCGGCCCTTAAAATTTAACCACCCTTTAGAATGAATAAATGGGGCATGTAGAATGGATAAACGCTAGTGCTCTGGCTCAGAAAGTCTTCAGATTTACCACGAAGGTAACGCGCAGGAAATTTGGTGCCCAAAACTCGTGACAACTAACTTACTGTCGAGTTGACTAAAGACCTTTATTAGTGAAGCGCGTAGTTCACCTCTGACTTTAAACGACCAGTCTGTCATTAAAGCAAGTGAGTAGTCAGGGAACAATGCAGAAGTGAAAGTTGCTCGCATCTGAAAATCGATCGCCAGGTCGGCATTTGTTATAAAAGGAGAAGGAGTTTCTTACGTCAGATCTAAGACGAATTCCATGAACCTTGAAAACGGCTTTTTAATACTTGAGACATAAAATGTGTTAAAGCCTATGCACGAGCTACTACTAAAAGCATACATATGTAAGTGGTCGTCCTTTATGACATTTTAAGACGCTCTTTGTTTTCGAATCAACCCACATGGCCGAGTCATGATGTGTTAATATAAAATCCCCCACAGTGGTCGCACATAGTACTCTCAGGGAATATTAAATAAGCAATTTACGGTAATAAAACTCGTAAAAATTTATTTAGCCACCACTGCCAACAATACGCATAAATTACTGAAATTAAACCTTTCCGTCCTAGAAACAAGTGCCTCGTAGTCACAATCTGCGCACCACAGACTTTTTATTTAACGACCTCCAGCATCTAATAAATTCCCAAACAAAAAAGGAAAAATGACTTATCGCCGATTATCCTCATGCAAATCGGGC
Organism: Matsumyia berberina; assembly: GCA_917880715.2. Taxonomy (NCBI): domain Eukaryota; kingdom Metazoa; phylum Arthropoda; class Insecta; order Diptera; family Syrphidae; genus Matsumyia; species Matsumyia berberina. Next base: position 128,216,490 of record OU862871.1, on the reverse strand, counting down.
GAATATCCCACCACATTACCCCCAACGACCATATGGTCTCGGCCATATTGTTATCCACCCCTTCCGTTATTGTTTCCACAATTTGTTTATATATTCAAATTTCGACAGATATTGCGAGGAGAAATCGCTTGCGAAATTGGAAGCTGGCAAAATACACGTCCTATGCATGCTGCCTTCATTTAAAATCCCCTCCAAAATGGGTTTCGCCGAAAAGAGTTGGTAATACTTGCGTGAAATGTTTGCAGCCATTTGGAATATTTTTTTTTTTTTTTTTTTCTCACCCCTTGAGCAAAGAATCCTTTTGCATATGGGGAGGATGAGGGAGCGTAAAACATTCGTGAACTTTTTTCATTATCCCGCATAACTAGCTGAGCATACTTTTTCAGCGAGCTTTCTTTGTATTGAATAATGTGTACAAGGATGCTGGAGAAAAACAAAAAAAAATGAAAACATCCCACGACATGCTTTGGAAGGATATGCAAAGTATATAAATAAAACAGGTTAGTAGGTAAAACTTTCAAGGACAGGAAGCTGTTGCTCAATGAAGTCAGGGTTTTACACAAGGCAGTGCATTATGGAGGCCAATAAAAATGTTGAGTTGCGAGGTGTGTTGGTTAATTTAAATATATTTATGCGCGACTTGTCGCTAGACCGGAGGCTGTTTATTAATTTTTTACTAACGGATGAAATTTTTTGTATTGTAATTTTATAAGTCTGAAACGAAATCATCACCGATTTTTTGGATTTTTTTTTTGATTAAAAATACCTAAACGTCACTAAGATAAACATCTTAGACCAGTTTTTCTATAAGGCAACACATGCTTCTGATGCTGATAGGTTCAGAAGCCGTTCTTATGTGTCTTTCCGACAAAACAACGAGGTCTATAATAAGTCCTTTTTCATCTACACTGACTGCCCTTAAATGAACATGAACGCATTGAAGGATTTCTTCTCTGAAGAACTAGCAGCGCCATATAGCTCCCTGCTCTTAGTGGCGTTTTTAGCGCATATAGCTTCTTGATTTGCATCAATTCATCGGAGGATATTCCGGTCTATATACGTACATATGTACGTTGACAACCCGGCGGTTATAGAAGCCGTTAAGAAACTAGATAAGTGTTTTTGCAAAGAAAAACTGTCAACCGGTATACCCAGTTATACCAGTGCACATGATTAGGAACTAGGTTAGGTTAGGTTGAAGTGGATGTCAGCTTAAACCAACACACTTAGACCTATAACGAGTCCGTTGTGATATAATCATGTTTCAAAGTACTAAGTAAGGTTTGGTTGATGAGTTGGCGAGGGAGAAGGAAACCCTCTGTGCCATATTCAGGTCAGCAAGGACCCAAGCGAGCCTTTAACCACTAAATTATCAGCACAGTTTGGAACCATCTTGGGCGTTTGATAAAAATACAAACGTCCTTATCAGATATGTCGCAAAGTTCTTCAATATCACGGAGGAAGTATCTTCTAAGGAACTTATGACTTCAATGGCAGAGGCCTAGACAGTGGTGGAGAGAGTGGGTTATGTCCTCTTTTTTTGATTGGATTGTTTATTGCATCTTTAAACACGTTACAAATAATTGGGTTACCTGCGAAGCTTAAGGCTTATCGCCTCTACAGCCCCTGCATTGATCATTCTTATTAGCATAAGCTTTTCCATATGATACAGACAATATTATACCCTGTAGTGACTCCTTTGAGAGTGGAACTGATGTTTTGGCCTTTTTGGACATTGGCATTTGCTGAAAGAAAACTATCTGCTGTTCGTTTCTTTGGGAAACCGTCCCTCTTTTTTATGCTCGCTCTAGATCTAGGGCAAATCTTCCCAGTTCATTAACTCTCTTGCTATAATATAATTCTTGAAGATCTCAATTCTAACATTATTATTACTATGAATGGTTGCGAGAACCTAGGCCTTGGATCATCCCAAGTTTTGCGCCAGATATTTATTTTTTTCTATTTTTTCCCGCTGAAAAATTGTTTGCTTTCATTTCGACAGATCGCATTTTGTACATGGTTTTTTCAACGATTGAACAATTAGGCAAATCTGCACTATTTCCAAGAAAAGAGGATACATCCGGCTTCTCTGGCGATCAACCCTTAACTCGTGATGTTAAAATTTATTCCGAGCTGCAGATAGTAGTGTTTTGTTGTAAGGGGCGGATATATGATTTCATCGCTGCTGATTCTGAATTTCCTTCAATTACCGCAATTGAAGGGTGATAGTCAATTTTTCAGGCAATGAACTTCATACATATCTTTTGGCGAGCTCTTCTCCGCTTTCGTCCACAAATATCCTTCAACACGGTTTTAACAAGCTCACTACGTGGACAAACAGCTGTGGCCTTAGTGTCAATCGAAAACGGAGCTGGTCCTTTTTAATAAGAAAATCAAAATTCCAATCATTATCCTACCCAAGCTCAACGGTACTCCTCTGAACTTTTCAGACAGTGCAAAATATTCCGAAATAAACCAGTTCTTACTTATAGCATAATGGTTTAGTGACCGGTTCTAGAAAAGCAAACCGGCATTAAATTTCAACGTGTGGCTTGCCTCAGTATTATTGGTGCGTTGAAAATTTTCCTACAGCTGCCCTTCAAACCATGCTCCACTTATTGCCAGTATGGCATGCAGCTAGGACTGCGAAAAACCCACCAATGGTGTGCTAAATATGTGGGAAATTCCAGAATCCTATCAACTCACCGCAGCCTTCCCAGATCAACAGATACGCTGCCCACCGAAAATGGCTTCAACATGGGCTTTAAGCACAACGGCTCTAAGACCGCCGAAGGATTCGGTGCCTGTGTCTTTTCAGAAGACCTGAACAGTCTTCCCAACCACTGAAGCGTCTTCCAATTCGAAGTCACAGCTATTAATATAGCCGCCATTTGGTTGAAGAACAACTCAATATCACGCACGGATATTGCGATCTACATCGACAGCCAAGCTGCGATCAGGTCGCTCGATATACACACAATAAAATATACGGCAGTGAAGGACTGCCGCATGTCTCTAAGAGAGATCGCTGGTCACTGCGACATTCAAGGGAACTGTGTGGCTGACAAATTAGCTAGACTAGGCGCTCTATGTACAGATGGCTGAAAGCTCGACCATGTCAAAGCGCCTATGTCGTTTGTTGAACACTTGACTCACACCGACGCTCTGTCGAAAGCAAATCGTAGATAGCAGCACCTCGATTATTGCAACAATGACAGACTGATCCGGTCTGTCAAAAGCATTAATACGACTTAAAAGAGAAAAACCTTCAAAACTAAACAATGTCTTCACGGGGCACTGTATCCCAGGCAGGCATGCTTAACTCCTGTGTATAGCATGCAACGATTTCTGCAGGAGCTGCAGAGACAGAAGAAAGAGAAGGAAAATCACCTTATCCTAATACTTCTTTAACGATCTTAATGATCAGAACTCTTCCAGTACGGACGATCTCAACAGCTACGTTAGGAAATCTAAATGGTTTGAGGTATAAGCAAGAGTCAAAGTGGTGTCACAATGGACCTACTTTTCTGGTCTAAGTGTATCTATTCTTGGAGAACCACACTTACTAACTAACTTACTTCGTTCACACATGCGTGGTTGATGATTTGGTGCATCAAAGCATATGGCGTCGGTAACCTCTATAGGTTGCATTAGATGGAAGAATTTTATCAACAATTGTTTATGTTGGCCCAAAGGATTCTTCCTTACTTTTACAGTCAATACCAATGACTTTAAACTTTTGTTAACCTCTCTCCGATAAAAATCCAAAATCGTTATGTCTTAGTCAAAGCACTGGACTGAAAAATTAAGTCTTCTGTCTCTGTCTCTGGTCGCCGTGGGTCAGTGGTTAGTGCGTTGGACTGCTGACCGAGCGACGTGGGTTCAAGCCCCAGCCGGGAACACCGAACATTTTTCGCGGCACCACCTCTCGTCGGGGAATGACAAGCCTCCGAGAGTATGATCTGTCATGAAAGAGCTTCTCAATTCGCCATTCGGAGTCGGCAATAAATTGTAGGTCCCTTCCATTCGTGCGAACAATACAATACGCACAACATGAATGGTTGCGAGAAGCTAGGCCTTGGCTCATCCCGAGCTGTCGCGCCAGCTATTTAGTCTCTGAAAAGATACACTAAGAACAAACGGAAATAATATGGAAAAATCTGCTCTTTGAACCTGCTCAGACCTTCGTTAGAACTAATAAATCGAAGACTGATTGTGCTAGACGTCTGATACAGGCTTACAAAACGGCGCAAACCATTTGAGCATAGTCAGCGACGAAAGTAATACTCAGTAGTTAATCTTCTTGTACCAAATTGCGCTGTTTAATACGGACTGGTGTCGGCGGATACTTTTGCGAACATTAAGAATCTAACAATGCAACATTAACGCGATAAAGTTCTTATCATTTATTGAAACTTTTCTATAGCTTCGATTCGAAACAAGACGACGAACAGGAAGTATGTAGGTCCAGCATGATTATTGGCTGGCTGTTTCTAATTGCATGAGTTTGTTTAAAATATATCAGCATTTCCTATGGCATTCTTTTTGATTTTCCTCTATGTACATATTCCCTCTGGGGAAGAATAGAACAATTTCAATTCAACGCCACCCATATGTTACGTCCCGAACCATTTTCTTCTAAACAGGGCCATCGGCATAGTAACTTTCGTCCTTTAAAACTTCGTCTTACAGTTCCTTCAAGACACTCTGTATGTCATCTCATACCACCACATCTATGAAATATTGTACGCCCAAATCGAAAAATAGCTAAGAATATCCTTCCGCAGCATATTATCTTTGTTTCGAAAGATATAAATTTAAAACGGAAATGACAAGAAATTTCGCAGGAAAGGAGAACAAAAACAAGACAAGTAACTATGCGAAATTCTTTTCCCAAACAAAAAAAAAAACACCATTGTCATATCCTGCTCTACAAAGTTCCGTCACTTTGTATTTTCCATAAAAAATTCGCTTTTTACTTCCTTTTTCTGGAACAGGATGTCACATGAAGAGCCAGTATCAGCATAAGCACCAGAAGCGTCATCAGCATAAGCAGCCACATTACAGAATAAGTAGGTGACTCTGGGATGAGTGTGGGAATTTCCAACTTTATTAATGGTGTAAAATTTCACTTAATTAATCCTTGAATAATGAACTTGAAAAGGATTCAAACCATCGCGATGGCGATGGGTATGGGCGGTATGTTACAAGAGCAATGATGAATGGAAATCCATTTTGTAAGTTTCTCTTGTTTAATATCCTGTGACATAATTTCCCTCCCACTTATGTGTGTCCTTGCGAAGGATAATGTTAATAAGACATGTGAGTGAACATGAGTGTGTTTTATTTCTTTTCATTGATTTTGAGATGTCCTCTGTTGAGCTGGCCTTATTGGCCATTGAGGCATCTTGGGTGATCCGCAGTGAAACATTTTAAATTAATTCAGCTCTGTTTGTGTGTGTGTGTCGGATGGCATGCTTCTGTTATTCGAAAAAAAAGTATTTTCTTTTGAAATCAACTTCCTCCCTCCCACCCCTAGAGGATGTGGGAAATTCGATGTCTGAAATGGAATTTAAATTATTCGGTTGCCTTTGTGCTTTGTTTTTTTCCCGAACGACCTTGAGTGCGGTGAATATTTTAAACAAGAAACAACTTTAAACTAAAGAGAAACAAAGAGGGAAATTACGTTTTTTATTTCGCTGCGTGGTTACGCATACGCCCCATGGGACGGAACATTGTGATTCGCTCAGGACATTGTGAAGTATGGATTTAAAGAACAAACGACGGCTTAATGCGGTGCCATTTGTTTCTTTTTTATCATGATGCATGCTCTGGTTAATAGTCATGAAACTGCCATATTGTCATAAAGAAAAAGTTATTGCTTCCATTTGACAATCGATCGATTGACATCGTTAAGTTTAATCGTTCAGTGTCCGGCGACACTTACAGAAAAGTTTATGTGTTGTCAATGAAACAGGAGGTTTAGATTATCCCATTTGAGAAAACAAATTTCTTCTGTTTCCAAAAAGAATTAATTAGGTCAATTGGATGGCTTTCAAGGATAGAAAATATACTCTGTGCCACACTCGAGTCAGTATAGACCTATTGTGATGCATATGTGAGCAAAAGTATCACTTGTTGATGGAGCGCTCTCCCACTGCCCTTGGGGTTCAAATCTACATTGATGAAACTAGGATCAAGCCTAGGAGCCGAGGTCATAAACAGACCTACATGCGTCAAATCATCTTCGTTGAAAACCACAGGGAAGTTGGTGGCAGGTAAATCGATTTATGTACATAAGAAGACACTGCACACTCCTTTAAAGGCTTAATAGAGGTATCTAAAGACATTTCGAAAGTCTCACTTTATGAAGGCACATGATTGAAGAAAATGCCAGTCCTTGTCACTGGATACATAAATTACACCGAATTAGATCCTATAACCGAAACTTAGACGTAGCGGTCATACACACAGACGTTTCGAATTAGAATTGGTAGACAAACCATACTGTGGACTTGATGAATTTCATTATTTGGTACATCGATGTATCGGACAATTCTTCAATGTCCTCAAAAAAGTGTCGTTCGACAGTTTAAGGCGGCCATATTGTTTTATAACACGTGCAAATAATAAGACTTCATTATCAAAATGAGTGTTCTGGTATGACAATGATGCGCGTTGCGCCTATTTTACGGTTTACATGGTCGTCCTTTCCAGTTTCAACGTTTCAATCAACGTGAACAATCAGCCAATACACGTATGTCAACGAAACAAAATATCTGCCCAAAACACCGCCGCTGTCCGTGAGAGTGTGAAAATAACGATGGCATTGCTATCAGCATTAACGGAGAGCGCTACCAATCGATGATAACCAACTTCTTTTGGCCCAAATTGGATGATAAGCATATGAACGACATGTGGTTTCAACAGGACAGCGCACATGTCACACAGCTGATGCCACAATGAACTTTTGCACGAGCGATTTGAGAGCATGGTTATCTCACGCAGAGGCGACGTGAACTGGCCACCGAGATCGTGCTATTTGACCCCGTTAGACTTTTTCTTGTGGGGTTTCCTTAAGTCGCAGGAATATTGGGTTTCCCAATAAGCCGGAAACGACCAGTTTCATATTCAGCCTGATCTATGCGCCGGAGTCGACGAAAATTGGACTTCTCGGATGCACGCCACTGAGCGAAGCCGCAACGGCTGCTTAAACGATATCATATTCCGTACATTGCGCACGTTGATAGGCCTTTCAAATAAAACAAAAAATTCGTTGATATCTCACACACAACTTGTTTTATTCAATTTTAACATCTACCCGTCCCTATTGGAAACCCTTTAGTAGAAAGGCAATGGCAAAGGGAAGTTATATCCTAATGGACTTCCACATCGCCACACCCCCTACAAAGGTCATATTCTCTAATTCGAAGGTTGTTCGTATGATACCGCAGCGTATTATGCCCTGTGATCACTACTAGATAGGGAGCTTCTGTCGATATGAGAAGTCTGTCGGTCCTAGCCATATCAAATAAAGGCCATATCTTCCTTGTGGTTGATCAAGTGTATAGAGACCTTCATCTGTTATAAGCATTCCTAAAGGCTGTTTTCTCGGCTTAGATCTTAAGTGTGCAAGACGGGCTGTTCATCGATCGGCTCGTCTTAAACGAAGTCATCAAGTTTTACGGTCCTGGTTTGTCTTGTCCTCTACTTATGCACCCTTCATGTCGGTATTACCTCCAAAACAGGATTTAGGATCTCTAGGTGCTGTACTTACCACCATGACTTCTCATACCATGTGCACGGCTGGGCTACTCATGACATGACCAAGCCCTCTCAGATGACTTTTTACCATTTTTGCCGCGATCCAAACTTGGTGTATCGTTGTGACACCACCCGTCCAGCGCAGTATCTTCATCTCAGTCAAATGCAGCCTTGGCTTCTGTTGTTTGCTTCTTGGCCAGCACTCGGAGTCATACATCGTACCTACTCCAATATCTGTTTCGTACACATTTCCTTTGGTTCGTACCGGAATTCGTTTATTACACTAGAGTCCCGATAACGTTTACCAAGAACCAACGTATACGTCTATATTTCCATCTCCAGAAAGTATCGAACCTATGTACATATGTAGGAACTTGAAGTTGCAGACTTCTTCTAGTGAGAATCTTTCAAGGTATTGTCAGTTCAGAGCAATAATCGCATATCCGGTTTAAAAATCATTTCTCTTCAGTCTCTATTTGTGCAAATTACCAACTTACTACAAGAAAATTTCTAACAGAAAACATTAACCTCCGGAAGTCCTTAAAATTAGCTTTAATCACCCTGACAAACTCCATTGTTCGCAACATTGCTTACAACAAAATTCGATCAACAGTCAATAACGTTTAATACTTAATGAGCCGCACTTTATGGCTCCTTGGAGGAGCTCAACTTCCGTAATTGAATCCTCAACGCTCCGCCCCAAAAAAGATAATATTCCCCAAATGTTCGTCATAAAATCGCTTGGCTCTATCCTCCCTAACAAAAGATGGAAGAGATGAACCCGCCTTGTGATTGCTGATAAATAAATTTCCCTGATAAACATTAATTAGCTTTTCATAGAAACAAAAAAACGTTCCTCCCCTTCCCTTCCAGCCGTCCTCTCATCGGTACTTAACCAAACAAAATCTAAAACAATATTCACCTTTTGTTGTGAAGCTGGAGCCCCAACAAAGGGATAGTAAAGAAAACGTTCGCTCAAGCTCTCCCTTGAGAGCATCTCATCATCTGGGGTACCTATATCCTCATGCCGAGCCCTAGGCAAGAGAGGGGTGGAACAACACAACAGAAGTATATCACCAAAACGACGTGGTGCAGCTCAGTGGTGGCATTCATGCCCATAAACATTTATGAAATTTTAACGACCTCATTTCCCTGCTTTCGTTTCCCTTACCCCGGTTTCTTGTCATCTCCGGCGAACGCAAACTCACACACACACGTGACACGGTGAGAATGCTGCAAAATTTTCACCTCGTTTTCGTGGATATCCTTGTTGTGCAGAATTTTCTAATTATTGGAAACTTCACTCCCGCTCCTATCGCGGTACCAACACACACCTTCGCAGGATCAACAGATTTCTTAACTCCACCAAGGATCTACCTGGATTCATCTTCATTCCACGCAACGACCTTCAACTATAATTTTGAATTGTAGTACATTGGCTTATTCACCCAACCACCACAATAGCTCCTGCGACTATCCTTTCACCGAAATGATGTTGAGAGAAGGAGTGCCCCACGGCGTTAAATCTACTCCGTATAGCTGCGATAGTTGCGAACAGTTAGTTTCCTCCCTATCTGTGATGCAGCAAGTGGGGCCAAAGAGTTCATGACGGCGATGATAATGATGACGATGATGGGTAGTGGGTAGTGGGTGGATGGTGGATGGTGGTGATAGGTTGAATATATTTTCTAAATGCCTTCGAGCGGAATGTATCCTTTTGTGCGCGTAAAGAACTGAACACAATCTTAGGTGTTCGCAGAGAAAGCACTTGCTGCGGATGGTGATGGCACAAAGATAAGGAATTCACTTTCATTTCTAATGACTGGATAAAAATAGATCATTGTGTCACCTATCCACAGCGGAGGACATTCTTAGAATCAATTCTCTAAACAGATGCTGGTGGTGGTGGTGAGTGAAACCTTGCCAAATACCAATGAATGTGCTAACAAGTCATTACACCAGGTTTCAAGGGGATGCCTTGGGTGGCGGATTTCCTACTCCTCGCCTAAAGAGGATCGATGTCGTATGATACATGTTTTTTCTTCGTATGTGACAAGGCGACAGAGCCCGAAACGAAGCTTGCAAGGAAGAATCGCAGTCGATGCTGAAAATATGGAAGAACTACTTCTGCAGACCGGTTTACGGCGACGACAAATTAAATCCCGTCAACCAGCTTTGCATGCGAAAATGGAGGCAGCTGGCTAAAGATCAAGCTGGCTGGAGAGGCTTGTTGGTTGAGGCCCAGGTCCACCCCGGACTGTAGCGCCACCTTAAGTAAGTAAGGTTATGGAGGAAGTGCGCAGTCTAATAACTGAGCGTACCCAGGGGCTTACAAGTCCAGTGTGTTCCTCTTTGTGTTGGGGTCGATGTTTCAATCTTAGGTTCTAGATGGGTAGAGTATCACGAAACCACCCTGTACTCTTAATAAAGTGGAGTATGTTCGTTATCAGTTCTCCAAACAGCCTGTTTTCCATGTGTTTTAGGTTAGGAAAATGTCCGTCTGAATGATTGAAGTCCTTGAAAAAAATTTTAATTTGAAATCAAGGCGACGTTCTTCTGAAAGGACTTTTTTCTGTAGAGGATTAAAACTTCCCTTTACGTAATAAAGAAAAAACAGCATATGAATTTCTTAAAGCACTATAATTTTATTTAAAAATATTTTTATCTTCAAAATAATTTTAGTACAATAATGCCTCTTCTAAAGCTTCTTCGAAAGCCAGAGGGTAGGACCATAACATTGAACTTATATCTTCCTGCTTCTCGAACATCTTCTGATACACATTGACTCGCTGATCTTCTTGCACATCCATAAGGTTGTTGGCGTTGAAAATAATTTCCATACTTCTGGACGTTATTTCCCTAGTATACGATTCAATGCTGTCAAATGTTAACTTCCAGTCGAATGTTGTCGAGGTTGCTGATCGGATAGGATGTGGTCCTATGAAGGATATGTGCTCCGCGTGTGATTGGCCCAATTTCACTATGTAGTCGCAATGTGAATTATCGTCGACAGCAAATATTCCTCGACGGATGCCATCATGCAGTTGTGTTGTATCCAGGATGAACCAGTAGAGTTGGTTGTTGTTTTCATGAAGAAGGAACGCTTTGGTGAAGACATCTCTGAGGGTGAAGGTGAATCGTCTTCCGTTTACCATTGGTTTGACGAATCTTTGATGACTTTGTTGACAATGCTGGAGAAGGAAGTGTTTAGTTCCTGTCCACGTGCAGTTGGGAATTCGGCAATTGGTGTCCATTTTGTTAGATGTTGGTTAAAATTGTTTAAATGTCGATACGGTGCTGGATAAGTTTGAGAATAAACTGATTGCCGATGGGAGTTTCGCCTGCATATTTATACAGTGCGTTCTGCGACTTATTTTTTTAAAATCAGGTAGCGAAGCAATTAGCGCCGAAAAGGGGTTAAGGATTCCGCACTCAATTAACACGGGAAAAGTCAGGTAGAATTTATTTTTTTCAAAGTTTTCGGAAAACTACAAATGCAAAGATAATTAAGAGTTTAGAATCATAAAATATTTGCAATCACAAGTCTTTGTGTGGTATTTTTAAAGGACTCGGCATGACTCCCATATTTTGAAGAATAATTTTGGGAAAGGCCATATCATTTTACGGGCTTTATGTAAGAATTTATTATTTTTTATTATTATTGTAATTTGTTTTGTTTTAACCGAGCCAATCGGGTTTTTGGGGGAAAGTCAAAATGGTTTTGACGGTCGATAATTAAGCAACTTCTCGATAATTAAGTAACTTCTGATCCTTTGTGTCTTTGTTTTTTGCTCACAATTATCATTTAATTGGTTGTTGAACCTTGAACTGCTTGAAAACCGTAGCTCAGGTAGTCCTTGAAAATTTTAAGATCCATCTAATAGAATTCGTGAAAAGCATTAAACCTTCTTTCTTCTCAGAGTTCATTTAGGACAACACGAAAAACTTTATGAGGGATTGAAAACTTTAAAACGACTTAAGGGTTTCTTTCGGCCAAACAAATAATCCTCTTCATATGATCCATGGGAGTTCGCACTTTTTTCGTAAGTAAGGTGTTTGAGTCTGATTATGACAAAGCTCTCTAGTGTCTAATTCTAAATGTCACTTGGATCAAAGACGCTGATAAAAGCCGACCTTAACGTTAATCACAAAAAATCGATTGTTAGGCCTCTTATCTTACTTAGGTTAGGTTAATGAGGGCTAGGAGGTATTTCCCGGAAGCATGGGGCAGGATTGCGAGCCCTGTGGAAGCCGACAGAGGCACCAAAATCTAAGCACTCATTCGTCGATACATTTGATTTCTCTGAACATTTTTTAATATCCTACGAGTATTATGGTTAGGTTAGGTTTCGAAGGTTGTGTGATGGATAAACCTTATCACTTTCAGTCGGAGACCTGAGATCCATTGTGAGAATTACAGTATGGCTCCCGCAACAGCCTAAGGGCCTATCCTCTTGTTGGCTGTTTTGTGAACCAGTTAATGCTCTTTATGAAAATATGTAGGTCCGTTAACTGTAAGTATTTTACCTCTGCTATGCTTGCAAAGAGCCTTCATCCTAGTGCTCTACGCGCACTCGTTCCTGAAGGGTGGGGCAGTGATACAGCGGTATTGGATTGATTCTACTTCTTCCTCATCGCCGCAGCTTTTGTATAAATCGGTGGACTCTATTCTCCACTTGCAGAGCATGACTCCAATGGCGCAGTGTCCTGTGATAACTCCAGTGAGCATGCGGATAGAGGATCTGTCCAATACCAGAGGGCAGCTTGTTTTAGCTTTATTTAATTTCGGTCATAAAGTCCAAGAGGTGGCGCGATCCTCTCTGGCTATCCAGGAGGAATTACCTTCTTTCTCTATTCTGTTGTCTATCATTCCATACAATCTGCCTATCGGTGGCGTTGCAGATATGTCGGCTTCGCTAATGTTCATAGCCGACCCCAATCTTGCCAATTCCTCAGCTTTTTCGTTCTCTTCTATGTCTTTATGTCCAGGAACCCAGCGGAGTTGGTGATTAGCATGTCTCGACATTTCTTGACTGCCTTTAATTTGATTCTATTGGATTTTATTAATTTTAAAGCTGCTTGACTGTTAACGAAGATGGTAAACTCCGATGGGAGAAGCTGACAATCAAGCCTGCAGCTTTTTCTATTGCCACTGGCCATCCAAAAGATTTCTGCTTCTGTATGGTTTCCGAGTGAAATCCGGCTCCGGTTCCTGTTTCTATTTTTGAGCCGCCAGTGTAAATTGCGATTTCGTGGTCTTTGATTACATAAGGCGTGTTTTTTTGAAACCTGGCTAGCCAGTCATTCATTTAGACGATTCCCAGCCAGCCAAACCCAGTCGATTTTTTATACCGTCAAGTTGGTACGTGTGATTTCGTTCCTATGACATCGGCTGTCAAACTGTCAAAGTATTCGCCATTAAACCAAATTGTTTTTTTTTAATTTGTTGTGAAAACCTCTCGGGTTGGGAATAAAATAGGAAAATCAGTTTTGCCTGTATGAAGAGAAGTACTACCCCATCTGGTCGCACATTTACTATAAACAGTTCCGTTCCTAACAATCACCATTTGATTGAAGTTCAGAAAAAGTTTCGGCATTTTGGTCGTATTTCATTATCATGTAGTCTAGCGCCACTATCGATACACTTCGAGAAGCCATAAAACGCTTCCAAATCGCCCCAAATTTTTATGTCTTAAAATCAACTAAACTGATGTATCGTAAAAAAACATAAAAGAACGCCTTGCTTTTTTTTTATTTCTTACAGATTCCGAATTAGAAGAGTTTGAAACGCCAGCACGATATCGTCCGGATTCACTAAGTGCCCTCAGTCGTGCCACACGTTTCACTGAAGACGAAATCAAACGAATTTACCGGGGATTTAAGGCTGAGTGTCCGACGGGTGTTGTCAAAGAGGATACGTTCAAAGTAATCTATTCGCAATTCTTTCCTCAGGGAGGTTCGTGCGGTACAGTATAAATATTTTTGTTAACACTTTTCTAATCGAATATAGTTGTACTAATTGTTGGTATTTTTCTTTTCTTTTTTTTTTCTTTTTTCTGTCTTTTTCTCCTCTCGTTTTTTTTGTCCTTTTTTTGGTTTTCTCGTCCCCAATTTTGGTTCATTTTGATTGGAAAAAATAAAAATAAACTGCATTTATGATCTCTCTGTCCCCTCCCGGTTTTTGACGTGTTTTATGTTTTGCCACCGTTATCGTCGACCGACTGTTTTATGTGGAAATGGAACAAAACAAAATTAATGGGTGTACACGATAAAAATATACGCTTTATGGCGTTGCACTGCCTTATTTTGGTTTTTTCTTTTCGCATCATTTTCGTTTTTTTCTTTTTCTTTTGTTTGCTCCTTTGTACTTTTTTTTTGGGAAATTATTTTGATTATTTTTGCAGATCACATTTTTTATTGGTCATTAAGAGTTGCTTATGATTTATTGCTGTTTCTCTGTTGTTTATAGTTGGTTTGCTTTTTTTTTTCTTGGTGCTAATTTATGTTGAAAAAGTTTTTTTTATTAACAGCAAGTTGGCTAATAAAATATGGACAAGACCATGTGAGCGTGGTGTTATGTTGGGCAAAGTTTGGAAATCAATTAGGAATGGTGAAGAAGAGATGGTTTTTGAGGAATTTTGCCTTTTTCTTTGAAAATGATTTAAATAATTTAACTTATTTCGTTAAATTTATTCTGACTTTGTTGTATTCTCGCTGTACGGTGGGAAGCTTGATATTATTAAACCTACGTGTCCACAGCCTCCGTGACAAGCGAAATTTTCCACCACGCACTGCCACTGATAGAAGATTTGGTCAAAGGGACTCCTCCAAAGCCGTATTATTCCGTTTATTAAAGGAAAACATTTAAAAAATCCTTAAAAACACTTTGGTGTACATGTTTGGAGTTCCCTAAAATCAGCGATATTAAGGTCTTCCAGCCCATGGAAGAAGCAACTACCAAGAGTACGCAGTCTTCTGGTGGCCAGTGTGGGACATTCGCATAGCAGGTGCTAGATGGATTCTATTTCCTCTTCGTCCCTACAGCTTCTGCAGTAGTCATTGTAGGGTAATCCAAGCCATTTCGCATGGATTCCTATTCACCGGAGACGATTCGCATTTCCCTTCTACTAAGTTGTATGAGATTTTTGGAATTCTTCTTATCGAAGGCTGACCATAGTGATCTGACTATTGCACATGTGTCCATGTGACACCATCGCGTATTAGCCCTGATCATGATTTCTTCATCTATATACCCGTAAAGAGTGCTAATGGATATCTATGCATACGCTAGTTCTGCACCTCTCCTGGCAAGTTCGTCCGCCCTCTCATTTCCTGATATATCTTTGTGGTCCTGTACCCAGCATACGGTCACCTTGTTGGTCGTTGATATATCGTTGAGAATTTGTCTGCAGACCTTTACGAGCTTAGATTTTGTCGATGCTGACTGCAGGGACTTAATAGCCGCCTGGTTGTCAACATAGATAGCAATGTTTTCTCTGACAATGTTGCCATTTTTGATTAGCTTTGCGGCCTATAAAATGGCAGTTATCTCGGCTTGAAAAACGCTGCATCAGTTGATACGCTGGCTGATTACGGGCAGGTTGGGTGCATCCAAGCAGCACCTCGTATTTCATAATCATGGGAGAGAATGGTTTCGTGCCAGAAAAACTGTTCGGCGTCCGGGAAAGGTGGAACTCAATGGCCGTCAATGATTTAGCAGACTCGTGTGGCCAAGAATGGACCTATGCTGACACAACTACCAAACTGCGTTCTTTGTGGCAATTGGGATTGTACAATGGTTTAACCTTTTGATTTGCAAGACTCGTCGACTTTCCTTGATCCACCCAGGGATGAGGAATCATGTTCTCAACTTTGCTTTAGTTCTAGAGACAGTGGTCGCTTTGCCTGTCTGCCATGCTCTTGGCATGCAGAATCAATGATTGGATCAAGTCCGTATGGGAATGGTCCCTGATGATTTAGAGTCGATGGCTGAAGATCGAGAGACGTGGAGAGTCCACTTAAGCACCCCAAACCTGCGACCCTCATAGTGGATAAGCGGGTCATTGGAAAATGATGATGATGATGAAAACTCAACTTATTTCCTTCTGAAAATATTAGAGCGGTTAATAGACATACACATGGCATCAAGAGGTTAAAAGCAATCTTGAAAGAAGCTCTAGACCAACTCAACGTTATCTCAATATTCTCAAACTCGGTGAAATTCATGGAGAAATCAAAACAGTCGTGACCTCTCCAGAGCCTTGAGAAGACGTAAGATGTTAAAAGTTGTGATGTATATGCATAGTGATACCTGTAGAGATCTATTGTGCTCCCCCGAACTCGTTTTGGTCGTCGAGTCTTGACCTATAGCACCACCTCCAATCCAATCGCTCTGAGGAATCGGAGTATCTGGATTGGATACAAAAATGGGAGATCCGCTTTAGAGAAAGTGGACGCTCTGAGTACTCCATAGTCCATAAATTGGTGTGATGGGGTCTTCATCTGCAGTCTCCATTCGCGTCTATTTCCATTTTTCTGAGAAACTCCCTGAGTCCGTGTAAGAATGCGAAGCTGGTTTTTGTTGGTGCCTAAGTAGGCCTTGCTCCACCTTCAGTCGTAGTTCCTCAGAGGTTCTTTTGTCTGCCTTAATCCTGGGAGTGCTTCCCACAGCCTTCTTATTATTCATTCTTCCTCTCTTTGCAGTTTCTCTTGGATTCGATCAAGTCCCAGCCCACAGAAGGGCTCGGGTTCAACGAATAGTGTCTCTGGCCCTTTCCTTGCCAGTTCATCGGCTGCCCCATATCTCTCTGTTCCTTGAGAAGAGAGACAAGCTCACTTCCTTTGCGATTGCCCTAGCCTATGTAATATTAGTAAGATGGCCATCGGCTAATACTGTTTCAATAACTTGGATGATCTGTTGTATTAGCAGGAAAATAACATTATTGAACTCATTGCGATCTCGCGATAGTTTAGGGAAGCCGAGCAACCACAACGCTGCTTCTATTCATACTGAAGACTCCAGGCTTAACTTATCTACCCACCCAGTTACAGCAGTTCTGTTTAAGCCCCAGCCATAAGTTTCCAAATCAATCGCCTCAATATCCCAAAATCTTCAAGACGTGCTGCTTGGTTGTTATAATCATCCATTTGGATCTCTTCTATTCTATTCCGAGGTTCATTATGACAACCATCGCTCAGACCCACGCTCCCTTGGGACAAACCGTAATGGATGCTTTTAGCTGAACCACACTTCTCGGTTTTTTGTTTTATTTTCTCTCTCTTAAGTTGCCACTCACGCTTTTTACTTAAATTTTTCGTTAAAAAAAAAATCGAAAGACCACCGTAAGTATTCAAAAAATAGAAACGCTAAAAACCTTATGCTAAGCTCAGTGGATATATTTTTATTTAGCTCAAGCTGTACGTCATTCTAAGTGTGTTCCTTCCAGTAGATTCAATTTCTGTGTTAGAGCTGGCTTCCTACTTAAGTGTACCTGCATACTCAGCTCACTTCATTAACTCATATCTCTTCACAGAATCATCATTCTCCTCATTCTCATCATCCTCATCATCCTTGTCATTCTCTTCATCATCATCACAGTATCAGCGTCATCAGCCTTCAAAATCAAATCTCATTTCGTCGGCAAGTTTAATTTGATTGTACAACCGCACCCTCTCAAGTGACCAAGATAGCTCCGTCTGTCTCTCCATTTGCATCGGCCGGGTGGGCTCAGACAAAGGAAAGGATACAACTCAGTCTCACTCTGTCCTTCCCTCCTGAGGACGAATGTGATTTCGTGTCATGGTCATAATTTGATTTTTTTTTCTGTTGCTTATCTACACATCTCTTTAAGTGAAAACGGCACAGTGGATCGATTTAGTGTGACAGTGACGTGGATTCAAGGACCAAACTGAGGACGTCCAAAAAATTAAGTGACGGACAACAACAACAGCAACAACGGGGTGAATGTTGTGAGCGAGCACAGAGATAGATGTGCGGATAATCATGCCCGATGATAGTGACAGTGCTGAGCCTATTGTCCTTAGTTTTGTAAAGGATACACACACGCGCAATCATATCCCTTTCTTCGTGTCACCAGCGTGCATCATTGTGGTCTGGATCTATTACGGTCATCAACGATTCTATGAAATGTCGGCATAAATGACAGTTGATTGTATTTTCGAGTGCATGGCATGATGGTGGAACAGTGTCCTGTTTTCTATTTTCAGCCTAATCAGTGTCCTTGTGTTAGTGGGTGGTGTGGGTGGTGCTCTGCCTCATGGGAAATCAACAAATTCTCATTTCGGCTCTCATTTGGATTTATGTGTCATCAAGCACAATAGGCTGAGGCCGTTGTGGCTGGTCAATTGTGATAAATTCAACAGGATGATGGTGTTTTCCAGGGTTTTTTTTTTCTTTCTCACCCTGTGTTGTCCTCTGGGTATTGAAATTCCACAATGAAGTCAGAGTATAAATAAAATATAAGTTGGGCTCGCTAAACAGTGAGAAAATATTCACACTAGGGCCAGGCCTAGCGGGCGAATTACCATACATTAAGGACACAAACAGTAAACGAACCGAACCAAAGGTCAAATTGAAATGTCGGCAAAGGATATGTGTGTTTTTGTTTGTGGATTTCCAAAAATAACTCAAACACTCAGGGCTTATCATAATTGTATTGAGAAGGAATCACCAGCTCTTACAGTTAAATGTCCACTTAGTGGTATCACTCCTCAAACTCGACGAAAGAAAAAAATACTCGTGGGGAGAAAAAAAAACACCCGAAGAAAGTAACTAATTTTGTCCGAAGGATAGCCGTGTGTACGCGAAGGGATATACGACATAAGTAATATTAATATATGGTCAAGTCAAGTTACGTGCTAGGAATCCATTAAGTCCTTGTGGAGACTAGTTACGCCCAATGACTATGTGATCCTCCTCGTTTATGTTTACATTGAATTATTAGGGTTTGGTACTTAGCTCGGGATTGTATCGTCCTGTGTTTGGATGGAATTATTGCTTTTAGTCGGCTTTACGATGAAAATGATATGAGAAGGTTGAAGGCTGAATTGAATTAGTTATTATTTTCTTCTTTTCGCTTTTCTTGATAAGCATCTGGTAGAGAGCTAAAGGATATGGTGTCTGCTGGGAAAAATGAGGATATTAATACCAAAAAAAAGGAGCTTAACGATGATTTATTGAAAGTTGTGGGGAGAATTATATCATAACTGTTAAACAAAGTAGTTTTGTGGGGAGGTAGACGGAGGGCTTAGGAACGTTGTGTTGGGGCTTGGACCTTGGCGGCGCTGTGGCAGTAGATCATATTTAATGTCGAAGTTTCATGATATAACTTTCAGTCTTCTCGTTTCCTTTCATTAAGGGGTGCAAAGTTTTCCATAATCACCGAAATCAGCTTGAAGCTTGCCTTTCCTTTAGGGGATCATTAGAAGTCGTAGAACACCAGATTTTGAAGGAAAAGATTTTCGTTTCTTATATTCTGGTTCCAATTATTTTTTGATTCTTTGATTCCTTTTGATTGCCACTGCAGCTGTTCGCCGTGGTTCAGTGGATAGTCCGCTGAACTGGTATGAGTTCGATCCCCAGCAATATTCACAAAACATTTCGAGAGCAACTACCTCTTCTCGGGTGATAAGCATGTCCCTGTCATATGCGCGAAAAATGTAAGACGCGGAATACAAATGGTTGCGAGAAGCTCTATTTCTTAGGTCAGGTTAGGTTAGGAAGAGTAGGTTTATGCAGCCAGCGCTTGCATAAGACACTAGGCACCATAGTGAGCCCATCGCGATCTCTGTAAAACCAAAAGGGCAGAACCTAAACCATTTCCTGAAAGCATTTGATTTCCCTACAGAATTTTACCATATTTATGGCCATCATAGGCTAACTCCTTTGGATTAATAAAGAAACAGTCGCCGATAAGTTTCATGGGTGTCTTGGCAATTCATTGACATTCACATAATATGTGTGTTATGTCCTCAGCGGCGCATAGGTCGCTACAGTACCTGCAGACATCTGTGGCTGTGAGCCCTAATCTTTTAGCATGCTTCGTGAGAAGACAGTGGCCAGACAGTATCCGAGTGACTAATTGTAGCTGTGCCCTGCTTAAGTTAAGAATATCTCTTGTTTTTCTGCGGTCCAGAGCAGGCCATAGAGCCTTGGATACCCTATGCCCACTTATGTTGAATCACCTCTGATAAGCCTTACATTCGGTTATTCTTAGATTCTCTGCTTTAGCTACATAAGAAGGTGAATCTACAGGGGCCTCTATGTTCTGTGTTCTTTCGTTTCCCAGAATGTCACCTGGTACCCAACAAAGTCTTATTTAATTCTGCACACACAATGCCTTTAGCATTGAGTGACATATCGAGACTAGTGGAGATCTGACGAACTTTGATTCCAGCGCTTTAAGTGCTGACTATCAATGTGAATGGCGATATCCCTTCCAGATCTCGATTTCATCCCTAGTGATTCCGCAGTTCCGAGCACAGCCAGAACATCTGCTTGGAATACGCCAGGAGTATCCGGGAGCCTTATGAACACTTTGAGGTCTGTCTCTTGGGAGTAAATTCCGGAACCCGTTCCGTTTGTGGTTATTGAACCATCCGTGAAGACCGCAATCTCATCCCCTGAGAAACAACGTTTCTCTGAAAGTCTTCCCTCTCACGATACGACGTGATGTATGGTGTATGACGGTTATTACACGTTGATTGAGCAGCTGCATTGAGCACCCGCGTCGTGTTTCCACAGTGTACTGGTCATCCATGTACAATACTACTTGTCTAGTTGTGGAATATGATACAACTGAAACCAAGAAAAAACAACAAAGACGCGATCCGTTTTGGAAACGGCACGGCAAATTGGAGATGTTTGCTGTGTGGAGGTTGAGCTCGTACTGAGAAAATAACAAAAAATGGAACCATTTGGTATGGAACGTGACTGCTCACCCCGATTTTTCAATTTGGTTAGTGAGTATCGCCTATTATCCTCACTCCATATTTTTCTATACAAAATATTCGTCAATTAGATTGGACAATCGGCGTGTAATCACCGTCTATCGACGTTCATGACGGAAGCCGTCTCATCCGTTCTTTTTAGAACGTCAGCGTTATATTCACTTAGGATGGAGCAATGTCCAACATTACTATTCCTAAAGAAGCCTGAATTAGTGAGCCTCAGCGCACTATTAGCTGCCTGGTGTTTTATTTGTAAGTCTAGCGGTAGCAAATGCAGAAAGGTGCAGAGGGTGTTGAGTGAAAAGCACCCGTGATGGTAATACTGGCAGTTCTTTGTACTGCTGCTAGCTTACTTAGCGCTGTTTTCTTCCTTCCACTAGACGAGTTCCATAAGTGTGTTTGAATTACTATGTATAGCCAGTGCATCATACTTGGTTTCAGACCCTATTTCTTCATTGCTACCTTCTTACATGCAAAAAGAGCATTAAGGGCCTTTCTAACTCTTTTCTGTGTGTTAAGATTCCAGTTCAGTTTTCCGTCAAGGATTACTCCAAGATCTGATTGTGTCTAGAAATTTTCCCTGTGCAATTATGACTACGTCGTTGGTAGAGACGTAGTTAAGCAAATCTTATTTAGGATTCCATCTATAACCGAGATCCACAGTAGAAGCGAGAGGACACCGCCCGGTGGAGTGCCTCTGTTTATAGATCTCCTCATTGAGCTTCGTCCTATTTCCGAGCTGATGTTTCTTGAGACAAGCATGTGTCTTAACCAATTGGTTAATCTTTGCTTGATTCCAAAGCTTCCCAAGGCCTGGCTCATACCCATTTCTTTTATGTTATTAAAGGCGCCTTCAATAGCAAGGAAAGCCGCGAGAGAGTGTTCCTTATGACAAAGGCTCTTTTCTATCTTTCCTACAACTTCATGCAGAGCTACCGATTTGCTTTACATGACCACTCCGTTCCTATTTTGTTTCAAACGTGTAGAAATGACGATAGACTAATTGGTCTGAAGTCTTTTGTCGCAGTGTTGAGGTCCTTCCCGGTCTGTTGTTCGAGTAAAAATAATTCTTCTCTTGGTTTCTTCGTTGGTATCATTGTCTTTATTTCCAGCTGATTCTAGGTAGGTAAAATCCTTTATCCCAGACCGAATCGTCGGCCTCAACATTTAAGGTTTTAGGTCCAACAGGTCTAGCTCGCACTAGAGTTGCCATGCATTGCTAGGTTAGGTTAAGTTTGTGGGCTGATGAGGGTTACCTCATATTTCCTATTGCGGTTTGTTGTGCATTTTGCGCGTTTGGTGAGTTTGACCGTACAGGCCGCTTGCTCTCGGGCTAGGGTTGAACCCATTCTTGCTAGTTCATCAGGTATTTCATTATCTGGTACCCCGCTATGAGCAGGAATCTAGCAGAGCTTAAAATTGTGCTGCGTGCCAAGAACCTTAAGCTCTTCGCAGTAAGCCTTCGCAAGCTTAGTTGTTATATGTGTAGCTGCTATTGCTTTAACGGCAGCTTGGCTATCAATGTAAATCGCCTCGGACCTCTGCTTGGAAAACGCCGCTGTGATCCGGGAGTATTATGAAGCTGCTAAGTCCTAACCTTTTCCTATGCCTATATCCATTTTTGAACCATCTGTGTACGTGGATTTGGACTCGTTCAACACTTCGTTGCTATGCAGTGCTGCAATGTTCGCTATGGTTGTACCCTGAAAGGGGGTAAACTTATGCACTTGCAAAGGTTACGCTAGTTATTTGTTGAACCGACTTTTCGCATAATTTCTTAGTTATTGGTCTCCCCTCATACGATTACTTAAAAATCCGTTCTTAAGCCACACGAAAGAAACCTCTAAGAGCTCCATTTGGTGATTTCTTACCAGGAAAAACCCTGAGGTCGTCAAATTCAGAAAAAGATAGCCACGAGTTAGAAAATGTTCAAAATTAGTTAAACTACTCGTTTAAAGACCGACGTCAGTATATTCTTCGTAGAAACCGCACACATTCCGACACTCCTTTCACTTAACCTTTCACACCAATCAGGTCTCTAATAAGCGCATCTAACCTTTCCACAATACTGTGGAATTGACGTCCACCGTCGATTCTTTTTAAATTCGCGTTAATTAAAAATTGTTTTTACTGCGAAAGACCCAACTCCAAAGGGGAAAAACAAATTCCACCGGAATTCCTTCTATGTGAAGTACACACTAGCCCACACGCCCGGCTCTATCCTTTCATATCAACGTTACCTTTCAAGCACCAATAAGCACAAACCACTCGCCAAACAAACGAAAAATCCCAATTAAATTTCTTCCTTCCTCCATTCGCCATGGGTCCGTACACAAAAACAAGGACTGCACGCTTTAGTTAACCCGAAAAAAAACGAAACACAAAACACGAGTGTCGAATCCTTCTTCCTGTCAGTGGGAGAACACAAAGTAACAGCTGCAACATACTAGGAAAACTGCAACTCATTCAACGCTGCCATTAGCATGTGCTCTTCATTTCATTATTTTCTCCTTCGCGAAGTAGTAGTCAAGGACATCCACATCCTCCCATACAGCTTGGCAAACGAAAATACAAAACGAAAAAAAAAAATTGAAACAGAAAATTCCTCAAAAAGTATAAATGTTACGTATACGCCCAAGTGCATGGCGCTCTTTCTGCTCCCTTTTGGGGTGCTTGTCCTTGCATCCACTGACACCTGGAAAAGGGACGCATAATATTTGTGCTAACCGGAAAGGATGTAAAATATTCATCGGAGTGCAGCTGTTCGATGGACCCTCTGCCCCATAGACATACCTACGTACATTTCGCCTTTATCTTTTGTGTGCTTACAGGTGTTCATTTCATTTTCCCGTGCATTTACATATTTGCTGCTTTTGTTGTTGTTTTCATTGTATAGAACCAGGTAATGGCTTTGAATGTTCATCCCTCTCTACCCCTCTGGAGAGTGTTTGAAAGGATCTACACGCGTGTGATGTACGTATGAATGAAATCTTATGAATTGAAATTACGTCCGCTCTCTCACTGGGAAGATAATAATGCATAATGCGCTTTTTAAGTTCGCCACCTGGCCTTTCCGTCTCTTATGCTGGCAATTGCTCCTCTGCGTTTCGTCCTTTTCCAGCTGAATGGCTATGAAAAACATTCTCGATGTGTGCATGGCTGGCTCTTGTGTTTTGATGTTTAGTGCCGAAGGTTGTGTGTTATTCTCCGTTTTATAAATATTTGCATTCAGTCTCTATGTGTGTGATTGTGCTCGGCTATGTGTATATCCTTTCTGTTTCTGTTGTTCTAAGCTAACTACTCGAAAGGGAACAAGTTGTTTTAAATTGCCTGTTGTGTGCTCGAGATCAGAGATGTTCTAATGCTTTCATTTGCTTCTTTTTTTACTTTTTTCTCTAAACAGCGAATCCAGCCCTGTATGCACATTATGTGTTTAATACCTTGGATCAGGATCACAGCGGAATAGTTAGTTTCGAGGTAAGTGTTTGTGAGTTAAAAGCTTTTTTAATTGCATTGAGAATCGTTATGTCTAATGGGTCCTTTAATAGTGGAGTTGGTGAAGTTTCACAAAGGCTTTTCAATTCCTCTTCAACTTTTTTTTTGCAACATTTACTTATGACAACGTAATAATGGTAATAAGTCTTTGCAATCGTTCTCACTTACTGTAAAGGTCGCTTGCGATTATCGCTCTAGGTTGTCTCACAGAGACGATAGAGCAACTATACTCACCTATGTTGAGGTCCAGAAAACTGCATGATTAACGTGCTTCGCAGACACGGAACAAAACAAAGTAGCGTGCAGAAACAATAAGAACTGGGTATGAAAAAATATCCTTAAACTAGACGCAATCAGAAAAATCGACCAAAGACAGATTTGGTCTAGTTCGAAAAAGACCGAATGGGTTGGTCCTACCAAATTGATCGTTTATCTATTCCATCATTAGAGTCCTCGTCTGTAGCTATGCATGCCAAGCTAATATGTTTCTTCTTAAATGATATCTATGGAAGCTTAAGGGACTAAGAAAAGATTAAAACTACTACTGCTACTCCCGGAAGAATACAAATACCTCGCCAATTTCCAAACGCCATTAGACCTCCGTTTTTGTGGAATACTCTCTGCATCCCCTGAGCTGATCCTCATTCAACCTGAGAAGCATCTGAACTCTCGATTGTTGCTTGCAGCTGTCTGCTTCACCTCAGGCTTTTATTTGTTAAGCATTGATGTGACTACACTTATCGTGCCAAACCAACTCTGTCCTTTTTTCATGGTAAGTCTGCTTTGGAGAGTTTTCTGTCGAGGTGAGGCGATTATTTCCATACAAACCTTGTGTTGTTACCAATAAGAGATAGTAGGTCTAGGCGAACCCTTGCACGAATACGATATCAGCTCCTTGGCTATTTTAAGTGGTCAACGAAGTATCGGTTGAAATATTTTATAGGTCTTGCATATCTATGGACAAATATATATCCAGAATTTTGTATCTCAAGTGCATAGGAGGTAAAGATTGGTTTCTTTTTTTTCCTCGCTCTTGCAGCTTCTGCGGAAGTCGTTGAAAGGGACTCCTATTCGAGTGGTACGTCTGCCTATCAGACAGTGGCCGGCGATAACTTTTATGGTGAAGATAATGTTCTTTCTTTAGCCCGGATTGGCAGAGTAATATGACATCGTCCGCGATATCGTTAAGGAATTATCGGCATTGTGTTACAAACTCTTGACGCTTCCAGGGCCTAACTTTTATATAAGATCCAACCGATCTTGTGGCAGTTTTAATGATTAAATAGAGTGCCATTTCAGGATCTGTTGCCGTAAACATAAACTCCCTTCCTATCGACGTTGTCGTTGTTTGCTTTCACATTTAAGTTCCGCGTTACTAACACGATTTTTCCATTTAGTATTAAATAATATTTCGCACATACTTGGCTAAGCAAGTTGCTCTTATCCTCCTCAGTTGCGGCTGTAGAGTCTAATCATCACCGACCCATGTTGCTGGGATTTGAATCAGTTCTATCAGAATGAACGAAGGCTTTCTACTGGTTCGCACATGTTTTTAGCTTTAACTACTGCTGGTCTCAAGCGGTCATATTACTAATTTACTTAACGTGGCGCTACAGTCCGGTGGTGGATCTGAGCCTCAACCAACAAGCGTCGCCAGCCAGATGTCTCTAGTTCCACACGCCAACTGTGCTGTCTACTGTGACGTCCCTCGGGTGTAGATTCGAAGATTTTCCGAGCCGGAGCATTGATGTCCATTCGCTCTACATGACCCAGCCACCTCAGTCGTTGGACCTT
This sequence comes from Matsumyia berberina, assembly GCA_917880715.2. Lineage (NCBI taxonomy): Eukaryota > Metazoa > Arthropoda > Insecta > Diptera > Syrphidae > Matsumyia > Matsumyia berberina. Next base: position 128,190,468 of record OU862871.1, on the reverse strand, counting down.
CACTCTTCTAGCCAAGTCGATGCCGCTGAACAGCCCGTACAGTTCGTCATTATATCTTCTTGCCCTCATTGACCGCTAAACCCATCTTCGCCGCCTCCGTCTCAATACTTACGAACACGCCAGTGAAATCACGCTGCGTTCTTCCGATTATGTCAAGATCAACGGCGTATCCTAATAATTGGACGGATTTTTGAAAACTTGTACCTCTGGTGTTGGTGCGTGAGTTTTACACAACTCTTTCAAGAACGATGTTGAAGAAGTCGCATGACAGCGCCTCGCTTTGTCTAAATAATTTATTGACATCAAAGGTCTCGGACCGATCTTGATAGAGCAACGTGCATTCTCCATAGTCTTCGTACAAAAATGGACGAATTTGGCAGGGATGTCATTGCTCTGTATAGCTCGTCTCTATAGATGCTGTCATACGCGGCCTTAGAATCGATGAAAAGGTGGTGGATGTCGATTTGATTATCCTGGGTTTTTTTTCCAAGTTCTGCCGCAGTGTGAATATTTGGTCGATGGTAGACATTCCTGGCCTGAAGTCACATTGGCATGAACCGATCAGGTTGTTGACGAACGGCTTTAGGCGTTCACACAACATGGCAGATAAAATTTTGTGGGCGATGTTAAGCAGACTGTTAGCTCTATAGTTGGCGCAGTTCAGAGGGTTTCCTTTCCTGAGGATCGAGTAATCAATGCTGGGATCCGTCTATTTTGGTTTTTCTTTTCTTTTCTCCTGAATTGTTCTCCTGTATTTTGGGGACGATATTCCACAAATGGAGAAGAAGAACCCTCCCAGAAAGCGTCTTAAAATTCAATCGACGTCCATAGTCTGTCCGGAGCACTTCGGAGTCACAGACCAACCAAAACTTATCCCGATTTGTAGCGCAGGTGGTTCACAATTTGTTGTCTCCACTTCGATCGAACGAATTCCCAGATGACGCTGCGATACAACGTGAAGTAGAGCTGGTTAATAGTGTTTGTGTTTCAACTTTTTCCATCACAGAGTACACAGAACACTACGCTCTTTAAGTTTATACTCTCAGTGTCGTTTGGCGTCAGAGGATTTTTATTGACATTTACCAAACTTTCATCTATTCAAAGATGCTACTGTATATGTATTCTTCTAACTTGGCTATAAGATTTCTTTACACTTAAAAATTCGATCAATTTATACTTCTTACTCTTTTCAATGGTTTTTTTGTTCCATATCGTTCTACATCTACAGCAACATCAACAACAATCCATTTAACACAAAAGTTGCCTATTTCATCGGCTCTCCCGTACAAATTGATAAGCCCGCAAAGCTCCGAAGGAAGTTTTAACATAAAACAGAAAGCCTTCGTCCTTATGGCAGATTAGTTTCTATTATAACCACTTCGTCGCCCAGCAAAAAGCAATCTAAAGTCGTAATTGTAATCAAATCACTTTCCTCGACGCCAGATCGTCATTGGCTCCTTTTCCCCAGTGACAGCAAAAGAACCATCCACCGTCAACATCCCCATCCCCATGCCAAGGCATTTCTCTCTTCTTTGCATACCCTCATTGGAAAATGGCTGCAGCATGCCTTGCTTTACTTCATCCTGTTCGGGGAATATAATCAACAGGTTTCACCTATAAAACTACCCCCACCCTCCACTCCACCGATCGATTCTAATAGGAACCAACCAGGAACCATAATTTCATTGGCAGTCTCAGTCTGCCTGTTCATTGTCCTTTGTTATCTTATGGTCGCAGTTAAAATTGATTTTCACCGAGGAGTCGAAATAGAGGAAAAAACTTACATCCACGATTTGTCCTTCGGTTTTCATGGAGGAGCTTTTCTGTTTTTTTTTTTTTTCTGTCCCGAAGGATGGGTGAGGGGACAGATTTATAAAGCCATTCGGCAGTGTTTACCGCCAGCACTTCCTTCTACACTCCCGTGTGAATGCAAATTTTCCCAGCAATGACTTTGTGTGTACTGAACGCTGACTAAAAATAACGACTACGACAAATTTACCCACTGACGACAACGCTGATGATGACGGTGACGTTGGAATTTATTGCTGAAAATCACGAAGGGATTGATGTTTCTGGTGGTTATGGTGGCAAGCTGACTAATGACAATACCACCGTGCAAAAATTAAGCGCAGTCACGAGTCGGAAGGCATGACTGCACCCCGGTTGAATGTTGTCACGATTTTTGTGATTTCCTGTTTAATGTCTGACAAAACGGATACAGCACTCATGCGGGACATTAAGGGGAGGAAGCCCCTGCCGATTTGTAGTGGGGGGTGATTAAGAAAAATTGTGTACAAGCCGTAGAAATGGAATTGGAAAAAAGGAAGCACGTTGTGCTCATTATTCAAATGTAAAACAACAAAACACACCATAACGTGACACAATTCGATAGAGCACAAGGTCTTGCCGAGGTCTGTGCAACAGACATATCGAATTAAGCAGCAGCAAATGTGTCAAAAGAGGAGGATGATACCATGCCAAGGATTAGAATGATCGGAAAAAATTTGTGTTTTTTGGGTCGAGATTAGTTTAAATTTTCAACACAATCTCCTTTGAAGCTGTCACACTGGTATTCAGCGGTGCTACAACCTCTTTACCTCATTCAAATAGTAGTTGGCCATTTTCTAAGCATGGGATATTTTGATGCAACGTCCTAGTGGTTTGATGAAAATCACTACCCGCAAAGTGACTCTATTTAGTCCCAAACTTTGGTGTAGAGACATGGACATTATCAAGAATGGATGAGTCTAGCTTCTTTGAGAGGAAAGTGGAGTAAATGATACAAATATGAATCGAGTGCGACACGCATCTTGTCAGAAATGTTCATTGACTTAAATTTCGCGAGCAATGTGTTGTAGCTGGAGGTTCCAAGTTCCACTTCTAGGCTTGTAGAACTGGAGGCAGCTAGCTAACGACCATAGGTTAGGTTAGGTGTGGGTGCTTACTGCCTTATGATATTCGTCACTGCTCACTTATATCAGAAATAGGGTCCATTTTCTAATTCTATCCTGGGAATCTGTAAAGAAAACAGAAGCCGCTAAAGAAACCCAGATAAGGAAATTAATCTCAGTAGATCCCTTAGCTTGATGTAGTGCAAATCCTCCAGTTCTACAAAGAGTCCTCATTCTTCTACTGGCTACATGACATTCCCACAGCAGGTGATGGACAGATTCGATTTCTTTCACGTCCCTACAACTTCTGCAATAGTCATTTGGATGTATACCGAGGCGCTCCGCATAAGTACCAACGGCGCGTGTCCAGTAATGATATCGGAGATCATCCTTACTTCCCGCCGACTAAGTTTGATCAGAGACCATACGTTTCTAGCCGTTGCACATGCGTCTAGCTGGATCCAAAGTGTACTGGCTCGATTATTGGCCTCGTCTCAATATACCTTTTTAATGAGCTTATTGGCAAAGGGGAAAGCCTAAGAGGCATGCAGCGCTGCTTTCTTTCATGCAAGTTCGTCAACCTTTTCGTTACCTGTGATATCCATATGCAATGGTACCCAACACAGAGTCACCGTATTGACTCCCGATATCTCATCCACATGCTTTCTGCAAATTCCTACAAGCCTGGATCTACATAGTTATGTAAACCGTAAAATTGTCCTTGCGGTGATTATCCTTCTCGTGGACAGTTTTTGAAGCCTGCTAACGACCATAAAAGTCTGGTTTAGATATCCACTTTTTCAAAATATTTCCGTGCTCCAAAGATGGTTAGTCACACTATTTTTGTCCAATTTTCTTGATTAATATGAAGCTATTCATTCCAAATACTTGAATCGATCTAAATATCTGTGTAAAAATCCAGTGGTTGATATCAAAATCAAGCCTCAAATTCCTTAGCCTACAAACAAAATATTTTTTTTCATCTTAATCAACATGTTAGCTTGGTACTTAGATTAGTATGCAAGTGTGCAGCTTAGTTTCAGAATGAAAAGCTAGGGCTCTTTAGCTTGGCAGAAACGATCAGTTTTTTTTTTATTCGAATCAAAATGAGAATGTATAGCGCTGCTAAATTCCTGAACAAGCCTCCTCTGAGGCTTGAGGTCATGTTCTAGAGAAATAAGAAAAATTGCGCATCAGCAATAATATTCACTATTTGGTGGTGGTCTACCTTAGTTTACTTACTTGGTGACGCTACAGTCGGAGGTGGAGCTGAGCCTCAAGCTACAAGCGTCTCCAGCCAGCTCGATCTTTAGCCAGCTGCCTCCAGTTTCGCACGCCAAATTGATTAAACCTGCGTGCGCCACACGACTCGCGGTCTTTCCTATACTGCACCGTCACTCGGGTGTGAATCGAAGATTTTTCAGGCCGGAGCATTGGTGTTCATCCGCTCTACATGACCCAGTCACCTCAGTCGTTAGACCTTCACTCTTCTGGCTTAGTCGATGCCGCTGTACAGCCCGTACAGTTCGTCGTTGTATATTCTCCTCCACTCACTGTCTATGCAGACGGGACCGAAAATCACCCGAACAATTTTCCTCTCCAAACAGCCAAGAGCAATCTCATCCGCTTTTGACAAAGTCCATGCCTCTGCGCCTTAAAGCAGGACTGGAACGATTAAAGACTTGTCACCGTAGTTGTTCGAGAAAGGGCTTTGCTACTCAATTGCCTTCTTGGCTCAAAGAACCGGCGATTGTCAAGAGTTATTCTTCGTCTGATCTCAGCGCTGGTGTCATTATATGAATTAATAGCGGAGCCTAGGTAGACAAAGTCCCTAATGACCTCAAAGTTATATCTGTCTATAGTGACGTTCTGTTCGCAACGTCGGTGTTGTTCTTGTTGACAGTATGTTCTTCGTCTTGGCCTCATTGACCGTTAAACCCATCTACGCCGCCTCCGCCGCGCAGTGTGAATATTTGGTCGGTGGTGGATTTTCCTGGCCTGAGACATCACTGATATGAACCGATAAGGTTATTGATGAACGGGTTTTACCTTATTTTGCAGAATGAATCTGCTGCAAATGTATTCTTTCAAGTGGCACGACGTTAGGCACCAGAAGTCAGTGCGATTTTGCAGACAACTGGCAATGATACAAAACTTGTCGATACCGCAAAGTGAAAAGCGTCGAAATTGACTTAAACCCCCCTGTTCTCCCGGGACCACAGATTTTGGCACAACCTTACCAAGTTTAGAACGAGTTTGCAGAACTTTAACCAACGCAACTGAACTTAAATGTCAATCACGTGTATAATACACGTTCCCCTGAGTTCCTCTAATATGTTGGCATTGCACACCTACTTTCACTGCAAGTGACAAGCTCATAACTTTCAACATACGTATACCTGAATTTGAAGTAGAACTGCGGTTTCTGTCACAACACTCGCACGCTCATTGCTTTACGTCAATGTTCTGATTCACATTCAGTTTCTCCATAAAAGCTATCCACCCACTGTCGTCCTTTCTTGAAAATTTTATTGAGTACACATGTATGTATGACATTTAGGAAACACAACAAGAAAAGGACATTTCAAGTCCTTATTCATCACTTGATAAGAAAAAAAAAAAAATCGATAAATCTAAATGAATTCAACCCACTCTTACCCACCCATTCAGACACACACTCACAAATAAAAATCATTTTTTTCCCCATAACCATCTCTCTGCGACTGTGTTTAATTTTGTTTCCTTTTTTTGCAGGATTTTGTTCAAGGACTTTCGGTATTATCTCGAGGATCTGTTGAAGAGAAACTTCGTTGGACATTTTCATTGTATGACATCAATGGTGATGGCTTTATTACTAGGGACGAAATGACTGACATTGTGACTGCCATATATGAGCTAATGGGACGCCTACCTGATGAGTGTCCTGAAGAAGAAAAAATTCGCCATAAAGTCGAGCGAATTTTTAAGGTGAGTGTTTTTTGGGCCAAAAGCTTTTTCCTTTCAAAATGAAAATCGGCAAAAATGGGAGACCATTGAGTTGTGAAAAAAGGATAATTCGGTCCTCTAGAGGAAACATTTTTCAATTCCGTTCAGGGATGGATGGGACCCCACATAAATTGTCCTTAACGCAATCGTACAAAAAACTTATAACGAATAAATTTTAATAATCTTTAACGATTTTTATCAATTTCTATTTTTTCGTATCATGCTATAGCTTCCACTCCCAATTATCGTCTGCGCTCCATAAATTATCCTTTCTTAACCCACGACCATTCCATCAAAACACTCAGCGCGTGGTTGCTTGGATTTAATTTCACACAGCCAGACGTAACCATTAATACTAAGCCAACCCCTTTAAAGTTTTTAATTGCTCTTTAATAACGAAACCGGCACTTAAGAACAAAAAAAGGACACCACCCGTAACATTGCTCTAAATTGAATTAAAACTCAATTAAAATATTCCATCATCTCTAGCTTCGCTCATTCTGTCTAATGATGATAAATTAACCAGAGAGAGAGAGACGACCCAGATACTTGTTTTTTTTTTTTACTACAGCCCCAGCTGTCATGAGAATAACCCGAATCTCCTTAAAATATCGTACGCAAGGATAATTAGGACATGATACTTCGTCTTTTACGGAAAAAAAAACTGGAGAGGTACTCAAAAATTTGTAAACAAATAAAAATTCGAAGATACCTAGTCGTTTCATCAGTCGATTGCATTCACGAGTCCTTCAGCAAGGATAATAAATTCGAAAGACCATCAACCATAAAAAAAAGCAAGGCATTTCCATACGCCCACAGAGATGAAATTCTCCCTCGAAATCTGTCCTTATGTCCAATTTAAAAGAAAAAATTTTTGTACGCCATCTCTCTTCGTCCTTGCGATTCACATCACGTTTTAGGAAATCGTTCTAATCATCTCATGTAACGGTTAGATGTGGATAGACACTAATACAATTGGGAGCAAAATTTTCATAATTTAGTTGGAAATTATTCCAAGGAAAAGGTCCTTAATCACTATGCGAGGATTCCCAAAAGGAAATTAACTAAATTCCGAATAGTCCGGATTAGGCAAATTATCACAAAGAATATCCTTATTATCCTGATTATGTAAATTACATTGTCTTTCTTCATTTTTCTTCTTTTTTTTTTGTTAGAAAATGGACATCAATCGTGATGGCGTTGTAACTTTAGATGAATTCCTTGAATGTTGCCACAATGACGAAGCAATTTCTAGATCAATGTCTGTATTCGACACAGCATTCTGACCATATCCGGGCGATGTTGTCGATGATGGCGAGGAACGCCGTCACTGCCGCCACCGCGCTATGCGGCCACATCGTCATAGCTCAAAGAGTACTTTGAAAAAGGATACGCATAGCGAGAGTAATAATAATAGTAAGCAACCTACACAGCATCAATATCATCATCACAGTAAAAGTAGTCGAACCACCTCCTGTAGTAAAACGAAGAAGAAGAAGAAGAAAATCAAAACGAAAGGATGCGAGCATTCAACCCCATCAGCCGATGGGGTGGAGCAGCATAGGGAAGAGGAACCCCCGCTGGCAGAACAAAACACAGTGGCAAAGCCGCCCGACCGACGACAGCTCAATTTAGCAATCACAGTGGAGAGGCCGCCGTCACCACCTGCGAACAACAACGACGAAAGCAATTATCGTTTCAGCAAGGACATTGTAGTAGTTGTGGAGCCACCACACCTGCAAGCACTTCCTTCCTCCACAGTGTCGTCGGTAAAGTCATCGCCAGGTCAACGGCGGCCATCCTCGCCTATGCAATCACAGGAATCCAGCCCATCATCAAGATCGGCGTCATCCACCTCGCTGGCGTCGTCCTCATCAGGTACGGCATCGGGGTCTTCGTCATCGTCGTTCTGCCGCCATTGTTTACGTCCGCAAAGGGAATTGCAAATACGTTACGTACGCCATCGTCGTCACAAGAAGTCCGAACCCAACCAAGAGCTGCCAATTACATCACTCAATCCACATCAGTTAGCCACCTCACAGCCGTCAGCACTGTCCGATCCGGTTCAGGGTCGCCGCAATGGTAAACGTTCGACGGCAACCACATCGTCAACAATGAGATCGGGCTGCGGCTCCCAGCGAACACATCGAACTGAACCCGGCGCAACGACGGCGACAACAACGACGACGAATGCGACCGGTCGTCAGCGTACACGTCAACGTCATATGCACCGCCATTCGCAGCCATCAACGATGACAACGATACGAATCGAGTCCGAGGGTGGCGGTGGATCACGTAATCAAAATTTAAATCAAAATTTAAGCGTCACCACGCCGAATCTCTTGACGGTAAGTGGTGCAAGTTCAAATCGGTCGAGTCGTAGCGGCCGTGCCAGTAGTAGTAGAAGTGGCCAACTAGACCAGCCAACACCAGAGTCGCCATCGCTGGTGAAAGTGCGAACATGGTATACTGTAGCCAAACAGGGTGTTTCGTGTTAGCGCAGCGCGTGTGATTTTATTATTTCATTTTGAGGAGTATCCTTTTTTTGAAAAAAGTTTTCTTTAGACTAATACATTTACCTAGACAAACAAATACACAAACAAATACATAATTAGGTCTGCAATGATGAGGCATATGAATGACCTTCATTCGGTGTCTGACCTCCACCCTTGCGAAGAGACCTGCGAAAGTCTAGGGAATGCTCAAAACCTTCATCGTACATTTTTAACCCACCGAGATGTTTGTCGATTTGCTCTTGAACTGCTGGAGAAATATTTCTTCTGGCAGTGCGTTTCAATGTAAGCTAGAAGGTTATGAACTCGTAAGAAAATCAAATTTACTTCCACATCCTCCCAAGTGTCAAGACTTTACTTACCGAAGGATTCACTTTTAATGACTTCCATATTTCTGTTTGCAAGGGCCTTTCAATCAGTGACGGTTGTATTGGGCACCTACACTTCTCTCACTGTATTCACTGCCTCCGCTAAAGAACAGAATTCCCTATGAAAGATCCATCTACGTAGCCAGTATAGTGCTGGATATTCACAGAGAACGTGCTCAGAGGTTTCTTCCTCTTCCAAACAGAACTGACATCTATCTTAGACTACAATGGGCGATAAGGAAGTCCGCAAGCTTTCTCATGTTGTTCCTGTCAAGGTTTAGAATTTCCTTGTAAGAAAAGGGCTTTAGAAGTCTCTTGGATTGCCTAAGACCAGGGACATTATCTCAATGGGCTAGGCGAAGTTTTGGTCCCAAGAGCGCGGAAGCCGAAGCGGCCCTAGCTAGCTGATCTGCAGTTTCATTGCCTACAATCCCCTGGAGGCCGGACATCCAACCAAACTTGCTCTTGTTGTGTCTGGAAAGTGACAGCACAGACTTGACTGACATATGTGGATTGCACGAAGAAGGATGTCAATGTTTTAAGCGTTGCCTGACTATCTGAATAGATATTTATTTTTGCGCCCCTAAATTGAGGCCATTTTTTGACCCACACTCAATGACTCACAATAGAAGCAATTTTTTTACTACAGAGCTTGTTGCTTTGCTGTAAGAACCCATGTATGATATGTAATTTTGGAAACGAATCTTATTCCAAAATGAGATTTCTTCGTTGTATTGCTGGGATGACTCGCCGAAATCGGGTTAGTAACACCGGAATACGCGCGGCACTCAATGCCGAGCAGCTACTTCTTCGAGCGGAGAGGTCCAAACGTGGTTTGGACACGTTAAACGCATGTCCCCAACTCGGTTTCCAAGACGGGATCCGTGCAATCAGGTAGGCATTCCCTGGGAAGGCCTATGATGAGATGGCTGGACCAAATCCGAAATCTCACATTTACCTATAGCCCCTGATGATTTAGAGTCGATGGTGGAAGATCGGGAAATGTGGAGCGTCCACTTAAGCTCCCTTGAAAATAATGATGATGATGAATCCTGTTCCACATGCGTCACATTCAGTTCGCTTTCGTTTCTTATTTTCTCGAAACTCGAGTGCATTTACCCTGTGTCTGGGTATATAAAAACTGAACATCCCGATTTGTGATGCGAGCCCAAAAATTGAGACCACACACCGAAATTGCTCAACTTAATCGAGATGTTTATTACCTTAGGTGGACTTCTTCATGAATGAATCGGGTGGGGAGATCAATACTTTCAGAATCGCTTAACTTCAGATTACCAAAAAAATCACCTCACAACACTGAAATCATTCGTTGAAATGTAATTAATCTCTAGAAAGAGACATGGTCACATTTGATTATCTTCTTGTACGTCTAATTGATTTAACTATTTGACCTCGCTCTCCAGAAAGTGTTTCATTCCGTTCAAGCGCTTAGAGTAGTCCCCATTTCTAACCATTTTCCGGCCACTCAATAAATCAAAATCAAATCTGGTTAGCCTTGAGTATTTATCACCGTCATTTCCTTTTGCTGGAAATTTAATATACATGAAAATCTATTTAGCTTTCGTTCAGTGTTCTCCTATTTCACTTTTTTTTTGTCCGACGAGCAAGCAACGGCACTCAAAAACTGCACATTATAGAGTGAGGATATTGAATATCGAATTATTAAGTCAAACTGCAAACTGCCAGAGTTGTTTGTGACTATGCCTTGATCTTTCTATCCTCTAACTGCTTTTCCTTCCTACATATGTAAATAGCTTGAGCTGTGATTTTACATTACAACATTGTTAGGAAAGTCTTAACCTGCCTCCTCCTCTCATCGATTCCCGGCTACTCTGCACAACAAAAACACCACTTAACCACATTCACACTAAAAACAAAAACACGAAACAAAATCACACACATTGATATATCTTAGGGAGCATAATTTATTATTAAACCAATTTTTTGTATAAAGATTTAGTGATTATTGACAATTATTATAGATAAATTGAGATACATATTAATGTACATTTTTTGCGATAAAATATTTGTAGGTTACGTGTAAAGAAATAGTTAAGTCATTACATTTTTATTCGGTTTTCTTATTTTATTTTAGTCATATTTACCTTTTTTTTTTTTAAATAATTTACTTAAGTTTAATATTGGTCACGGTTTGCAAGTTCCTTTTCTATATAAAAAAAAAAGAGGGAACATTTTTTAACTCTAATCGGATAGGATAGGAGAATTTATTAGAATGATGTTTTTCAACAAATGATATAAATTGTGCGTGACTAAGTTGAAGTTGTGGATCGAAAGTTAGTTGTATAGAGTGATGACAAGGTAAAGGGTTTACTTTTAAAATTGACTATAATTTAAGTTAAAGAATAAATATTATTTATTTGGTTAATTATACATTATTTTACTTAAGCATTTTTACAAAGGACCCTGAAGTCGTTATTACTTATTTCAAAAGTCGCTGTAGAATATACATAGGCTGGGTAAAAGGAATTTGTTTTCCTGATGATTCCTTATACGAACTGAGTTGTATTGAAAATACTGCCATTGAATCGCACGGAAACCACTGAAACATACCACAAACTGAAAAAAAAACTCCTTTTGACCATACAAACCTTTAAACCCTTTAAGCGTCCGGCGATCACTTGAAATAGACAACGAAATTTTCAACTTCGAAGAAGAAAAAAAGGCCATGACAAAACGCTAAGTTCTACTTGTCGCATGAGATCGCTTAGGTTACAGAGTTAGTTATTGGACAATCTCCGCAGAATTAACATAAACCTTCTTTCCAATAACCAAGCTAGTTAGTCCTTAACACATTTCAGTTTAAATCTTTAGCTTATCCAAAACTGTTTGAACACTCTGAAGCAGCTAGCGATCATAACAAAATGGGAAATCACAATTTTTTTCGGAATTTAAGGCTTTATTGTGGAAAAATTCTCACATATCCATACTTCAAAGTATTGTCCATCGCTAGGCAAAATGTTTTTCCCATCTTTCTTGTAGCATACGGATTCCATGTCGAAAAAATGTTCGTCTTTTGAGGCAATCCACGAATCGAACCATTTTTTGTTTCTTCGAAAGATTGGAAATGCTGCTCAGCCAGGCCGTGCGTCAATGATCGGAACAGATAGTAGTCGGCAGAGGCGATTTCTGGAGAATACGGTGAGTGGGGCAGGACGTCCCATTTCAATGTTTCCATGTAGATTTTAACCACATAACCAACATGTGACCGTTCAATGTCGTACTCGAAAATTACTTTCTCGTGTCTTTGCTCGTATTGTGGCCGTTTTTCCTCCAATGCTCAGCTCAAACGCATCAGTTGTGTTCAGTAGTTGACTCTTCATCCAGTAATGCCTACAATTCTGCGTCTTTAAACTTTTTCACCGGTCCGGGGCGGTCCTCGTCTTCCACGTCGAAATTACCACTTTTGTTGCGTTGGAACCATTTGCGACACGTTCTCCCACTAATACAAGTTTCACGATAAGTGTCTACAATCCTTCGACGCTCCTCAGTCGCAGACTTTTTTCGAATTAAAAGCAAAAAGCAAAATTCCCGCAAATTACGCTTATTTGGCTTAAATTTCGACATTTTTACGCACAAAAAAATATATGACGCCGATAAAAATTCACAAATGTAATGATAAGGAGTTGTTGACAGATACCTAAGCTTACCATTCTGATCGGGCATTTTGGACCAGCATTTACTACTGGCACCATCTATTTGAAAACGGCGGTTTCCCATTTGTACTCCTAATAATAATCCTTGTTACCGGTGACAAAGGCATTGTAGGCAGCTGGAAACCGAATAGATTCAGAAAAAGTGGTAGGGAAAAATCTTAAATCGAGCCGTTATCGTCTTATGACTTTTTCATAAACCACAAATAAATCGCACTAAGTTCTTGGATTCAACGAGAATCAGCAGCCAAATGAAATCCAACTGAGGTCCGCTCAACCCGTAGGACAATTATTGAACCAGAAGCTCCCCTCTGTGGGTGGAAGAGATGTAAAATCTCAACAGATTTCCTGACACTACCTTCAGTAAATTATTAACTCTGATTTTTGTCGAGTGGGCTTAGAGCAAGCGACAGCTGAACATATCGTAGATGTTTCGCCGACCATATCTTAAAGCAGACTCAAAATTCTAGGCTCCTCTTAGAGACGTAAAATATATCGACACGTATTGTAAAATGAATTCCTTCAATGACCAATATTAACCTGGTTTAAGCACCAGGAAAATCGCACAGAAAATTCTGTCAGGTGGCAGTGCTGCCCGGTTATTCACCGAACGAGTAATAAAAATAAAGAAAAACAAAGTCAATTTCAGTCATAGATATAAGATATCCTCGTTTGGGACCAGGTAATTAGCATAATTTCGAAGTTTTAGAATTTTTTTTAAAGGATTTGATTGGTCTTCTCTGCTATATCTCTCTAAAAATAGGTGCAATCTATCAATTAACTTGACAAAAGAGTACTCTATATGGCACATCAGACCTCTCTTGTTAACAGTGTTATGTTTGAGCAGATTTGGCATCGTTTAATGCCATTTGACTAAGTATCACTCAAATGTTCATTAATAATTCACTCCAATCCGATCCCTGGTTTCGAAAACTCAACTCACCACCGACAATGTAAAATATGTATTTACGATGTAAGTTTATATAGTGATTAGAGGATTATGCTAAAAAAAATTTCTTTGCTTTGCTTCGCCAAAATCATTACTCACATTAATTGCCATCCAATCACTTTGCCATTCGTAAACTTTTCCCGACACCCAATAGTAACCCAATTGACATTTTCAATTTATCGCAATGGTAAGTAGAAAGCAAAAACTCCTCGAAAGCTTATCCATCCAATCTGTAGGTCATTTATTACGTCCGCTTTAGTCACGCACAATCTGTATACAATCCACCGTCCTCTCCACCCAATTGGTCCAACAGTAGAAAACAAAAAATGCATAAGCAAACATTAATCTTTTTTTTTCTCTCCTCTTTCTCTAATCTGCCTTTCATTCATCATTTATCACTTTCTTTTCTTTCTAAAGTGGTCAATATCACAGCAATTCTCAACACTTAACACTCACACTACATCATCTTGGAAAACTCTCCACACTGAAAATTGGAATTAACTTGAAAAAAAAAAATGTTTTTTTTTTCTTTTTTTGAAAATCAATTGAAAAGCTTTACCTAAACGAAAATAACAAAAAATTAAAAGAAAATAAAAACTATACCTTAAGAAAAGGAAAAAAAATAACTCTTAGCTCATATTGTTGTTGCGCCAAAAAAAAAAAACTTCAATGAAACAATTGAATTTGTAATAAAAAAACATTTTATCAGAAACTTTTTTTCCTAACATAAACGAAAAACTTAAAAACTTCGTTCAACTGTAGATGAAAATAAAGAAAAAAAAAACAACTAAAATATTTGTCAGATTTCACAGCGCGAACTATTGTCACGTTTGTCTATTTCCACTAAGAATTAATGAAAAACTCGTTGTTAATGTTCTTGTTGTTACATCTATTGATAGTTTGTATATTTTTGCAAAAACCAAAAATAAAATTTGAAAAAAAAAAAAAACTAACAAAACCGTGTTTAACAGAAATTGTATCTCTCAAAATGTAGCTCAAATCGATGTTATATTTCATTTTCTATTCTTAATAAGAACATTTTTGCGAATTTATTTATTTTTCATTTATGACATAACTATTCGTTTTGCAAAGAAATATGTATGTATATCCTTATGATGATGAGCATAATTTAGGAAAAAGAAAAACAATGATGAACAGAAAATACTTATGAATGTAGTTAGAGAAAAATATTAGTGTTATAGAAAAAATAGAATATTTATGAAATCTCGTGTCCAATAGAAACTCCACAAAAATAACTGCAACAAAGGAAAAAAAACCCCAACAAAAAATATTTGTGTGTTTATACCTTTTCGCAGTGGTCTTCCAAGAAAAGGCTCCGAGAAAAAAAAAAAGACAACAGACTCCTTAAATGAAACAGATAGTTAATGCTAGTAGTACCTTGATGAAGCTTTTTCAAAATCCTACCCTCGAGTCCAAATGAGAATTTTTGAAACGTGTTTGAAAGTAACAAATATTTTTCGAAACTACAGAGAATCACTTATTTTTATATATGGACGGATGAATTTTTATTTTGTTTTCTACAATGCACTTGAGGCGAAATGTTTTTGGGCACTTGGAGTGCATTTTTTCTATAAATTAATTTCACCAAAATTAATAACGAAAATCACACTTCTTTTGAATCCTAACCTTTCTGCGTAGACTCTCCCGAAAATATGAATAAATCGCTACCGGATTTTTAAATTTTTCCTAGGGACATCACTTATCGCAAACGGATTTAATCTTCAGCAAATGTGGGAAGTGATTATTTTTCAACTGATGCCCCAGCGATCGGAGGTTTTATATTGACCTTTGAGTTTTTTTTTCCATTAGTTCTAGAAGAAGATATCAGTCAAGTGGGCGCCCCCATTGTTGATGACCATTTGGGCTCTTTTTACCTCATTTTTGATCGTTTTTGGCGAAAACTTCGGGCGAAGCTCTCGCACTCTTGTCCGACATTCTCTTTGAGAGCTTTCAAATTCTGTGACTGGTTCTCATAGACCCGTGAATTACAAAAAAGATCCCAAAAAAAAAGTCTGGAGCGGTCAAATCGGGCGATCTTGCCAAAACATGAGGCGACCCGAAAACTGTCATTTGTCGCGTGACCTGTGTGTGCGATTGCAATGTCCTGTTGGAACCACATCTCCTGCAGTCCCAATTCACGAATTCGCGGCATTAAAACTCGTTGATCATTGTTCTATATCGCTCACCAGTCACAGTAACCGTGTCCTCGAAAAAATGAGGTCGGATGACACCTCCGGTGTAAATGGCGCACCATGCAATAATTTTTAGTTAATGCAATGGCTCTTCATGAATGAAACGTGGATTCTCAGTGCACCAGAAGCGAAAATTTTGTTTGTTTACATATCCATTCAGATGGAAATGGGCCTCGTCGCTCATGATGAATTTCGACCAAAAAGCGTCGTTGAGGTTCAGGAAAGCGTGAGGGTAGTTTACATGCGATTGCCGGTTTGCAGGCAGTAGCTGATGGACTGTCTGCATTTTGTAAGGGCACATATTCAACTCTTTCCCTAAAACGTGCTGCAGGGACACACGGTGTTAACGACTCATCCGCGCCTTAGTGTTTGACCAGTTGGTGTAAGACGGCCGGGAAATCTGCGCCGAAATTCACGTAGCGCCAAAATCACTGTCGAATCATTCCGTAAAAAAATTGCTCACGAGTATTCCGCGATCTTGAGGATTAACGCGTTCCATGGCTTCAGCATCGGCGTGTATTTAGCATCTGACTACTTCACAAATATCAAAACAAAACTGACAGTTGCCGCAATTTGCAAAAATTAGAGCATCTTCCGATAGGGTAAGACAATTTGGGCCACCTGTACGTTTCTACATGTTTTGGAAGAACACTCTGACCATATTATTAATTAAAAGAACTGCTAGAAATAGACCTATAATTCCAGAAACATGGCCTTATCAATTAGTAACTTTGGTAGATAGACTAAGGGTTGACTATGTACATTCCACACGATGCAGCGTTTACTCGGACCTCTATGGATTCATTGTATCTCCCTGGGGTGGAATGTCTAGTGTAAAAAACATGGCGAAGCTACGAGGATCTTTGTAAGTTGTCTGATGGCTAATCGGCCTCCCTGCACCTGCAAATTTCAAGTGGTTTTTGCTGGCATCTTACATACATACATATGTATGTCGCCCAGATTACTGAAATAAAAAGGAATTTGCCGAGAGCCATATTTCTGGTTCTGTATGTATGTGGCTTTGGTTACAGCAGTGAACTACTATATGAGCTGCATAGGTTCTATCTCTTGTCAGATTGTCGTTGAAAACCTATTGCTATGCTGAATTCAACAAGGGCATTACTGAGAGTTAACGACTATTGGCAGGTCCTGTTCTGGTCGTTTACTGACAAGTTCATCCCCTTTTTCATTCCTGTTGAAACAGTTGTGCCTCGAGATACACCACAGTGTTAAATTGTGGTTCGTGGTGAAGGGCACGGTAGCGTTATACTTACTTTGACTTTGTTTTTTTGATGATATGGCCTGACTGTCTATGTAAATATCAACGACTTTAATAGAAGATGGTTTCATGAAAAATTCCTCGATCGGCTCAACAATTTCTCGGACTTCCTCACCTGACACCCTGAGGTGGGTCTGAAGTCTTATTGACCGGGCAGTTACTTCTCATAAGAAGTCGACAATAAAAGGCAGGTGCCTTCCTTTCGTGAGAGAAATGTTACACGCACAACATGAACACATGCTAGTAAAGTAGGATCAATAGCTTATCCTCGGTCTAAGACTCACGATCACTTAAAGGCCTCCAACTCTCCATAAAACTCAAATATTTGTATTTGGAAAAATAGTTGTTTAAAGTAATTTCTTAGTTTAGAATGACCCATAGGTATGCAGCGAATTGAATCTTTTCATAACATCTTATTTTATTTAAAAACCTCCAAAGTGTGTCTAAAATCATTTCGCTCCTAGTGTATCTAATTTACTAAAACAAGACAAATATCGAAGATTTGACTTTCGGGAAAACGAGGATGGGTACTTTCATAATTTCCAACAGTGCTTACCCTTGCTTTCTTTTTTACCTTTCACCTTTATCTCAGGCTGTGAGAAGGAAACCTTTTAAAGTTTATTTTCGAAATCAATCTACTTCCATCACTCAACTAAAACAATTTACATGACACACCCCCCTCTCACCTTATACCCACTAGTCAAATCGTTCAACCCCACCCTGGAACAATAAACCCTCTAAAAAAAAATCCCTTAAAATACACCAAACTTTCCTCGATGTGAACATCCATCAAATCAAATCAAATTTGTACATAAAAACACAAAATAATAAAAAAGAAATGCCAAAATGAATTTTTAAAATATTTAGCAAAAACGAATAATTAGTAAAATAATGAAAAAAAAAACTTGGTAACTTAAGGTTTAACAAAACACATAAATCAACAATTGACCATCTATTTGTATAGAAAATAAATGTAAAAAAACATGGAATATATTTTTAGATAAACAAACAAAATTGATATTTAACTAAAAACAGAAAAAAAAAAAGAATTAACAACTATCTATTAATAGACGAATGAATAGAAAAATTTAACATTTTTTCCCTTAATTTATTTATATTCCTTCCCACAAATGGAAACAATAAATGTTAAATAAAAAAAAAAAACACAATGATGTTACAATATTTTCTCAATACTTGATGTACATTTAAAGAAAAGCAACAGAAGAAATAAAATGGAAGTCCTATAAATATATATTTTATAAATAACAAAACCTTATAACACAACAAAAAAACTTAAATAAAACAATGAAATTTTTATTTATTAAAAAAATATTTCATAAAAAGCTAAAACAAATAAAATTAATAAAAATGTATGACAAACAAATAACACAAAAAAAAAATTTAAACAAAAATCTCGTTTTAGAAGATTTTTATTTTTACAAATAGATGTAATTTTAGTACCTAATTTATAAAAAAAAAACCATTATTTAATTGTAAAACAAACAAGAAAAGAAAAATTTAAAAAACCAAACTCTTTAGTAAAAAAAAAACAAAAACAAAACAATTTATTGTACTTGTATCAAGGAGAACTAATTACGATGAAAACTAAAATTCATAAAAAAATTGTATGTATGTTTAAGCAGATGGATTATTAAACGGATTTTAAAAAAAAAAATAAAAAATAATTTATTGTTGTTAGAGATGATATGATATAGAAACTGAAAACTGAATATATTTGAAAAAACAAAAAAGAAATTAATAATAAAAAGTAAAAACTTAGTGAAATTATGAAATTCTTTGTGTAAAACATGATGAGAAAACTTATCAAGTGGAGAAAAAAAAAAACAAAAATAAATGAAAAAAATTGAAGAAAATAATCAAACATGTGCGTTTCATTTCTTTTACTAATCTCTTTTGATTTAATCGTAAGTAGAGGACAAAGTGAAAATTAATACCCGCCACCGATACCTTTTTTGTGTTGTGTCTAGTGAGAGTGCCAGGTGATGAAAACGATTTGACTTCCCGAACTGCATTCCAGTTCCATTTCATATTAGGGCAAGATCGCTGATAACACCATACAACGCACAGCGGTCGTCACAGACTTAAAAAGAATGCTGCTTAATAAAGCATTTAGCACTGTGGACACTTCAATTATTATGGATAATTCCTTGACAGTGGTGTTTTTCGTTGGCCACGTAATTAGAAATAATGTAATAAACTAATGAACCATGTGGGTAGTAGTAGTTTACAATAAGAACCTATATGCGGTTTTATAGGCATCACCCGCGCGTTGCTTTTCTTCCACTGCTTACGCTTACTGTTTTCTTTCACGTCCTTTCTTCAACCGACGTATGTAAACACCAAATGCATAGCAACATGCAGCGCTTTCAGATCTATAAAGTCTAGATTACCAGAACATACGAAAACGTTCCAATCTTAATACAGAAAAAAGTGTTTACGAGTTAAGCTGACTACCTCACTTCAAGATTACACTTCGAGAAAACCTCAACGACACGCTTTACAACGCGAACATAATGCGTAAGTGGAAAGGTGATGCAGAACTTTGACGTCATTTTTCATAGACTGAGTGGCCTAGGTGGAAGTAATCACTCGAAAACTTTGAAAACATCGGTGTCGCTCAGGTTACCAGATATCGCCACCATTTTCCAGCGATTATTGATGTATGTAAGTACACCCGTACATGCCTCGAGCCTCAAAACCACCCATTTAGTAAACAAAACAATGTCATATACACGGACATCCAAGCAGCTATTAAAGCCTAAACCTTTGTAAGCTCATAGTCCAAATTGGTAGAACAATGTCACAAAGAACTTGTACATTTGGGTAGTCGGTTCTCTGTCACTCTAACCTGGGTCCCTGGACTAAGAGGTATACATATGTAGGTGGAATAAAAGTACCTAATGAATTAGGCAGACAACTTTCAACTCTTGAAAACTCCGTCGGGGAACAAGTTCACATCCTGCTTGGATCTATGAGAAGTAAATTATTCTTACACTTTCTAAAAATGGTCAATCAAAGATGGGTCGGTCTAAATATTTGCATTATCTGAAGGACGATGTGGCATACATTTAACCAGACTTAAACCAGAGACCTCTTTGATGAAAATCGAAAGAAAGTCTCTTTGTCTATAGCAGTCTGACCTTCAAAACTTACTGCCGTAGCTACAAAGCTGGCGGAAACCTTTGACCACATCCTTTGTAAATGCTCGGATTTCAGTAGAACCAGGCATCGTGCACTGGGCAAACCTTTGTAAACAAAATCTGACATTCTGATAGATCGTGCACTCCAGAGCTTTGAAGTTTAATTGTTGAATGCTATCCAAATGGGAAGAAATCGATGAGCTCAAGGGGAAAGCTGTTTCAGGACTCGAGGAAGATGATGACTACTGCAAGTATAAAGAAAAACTAGGCCGAAACCAAGAATGGTCTCCACGCCATAGGAAAATCGGTTTAATTGTAGAATAAGCAAAGCGGATTCTTCTCAGTTTATTACTGGAAATACAGTGGAACTTGGGGTGAACCTGGGCCTCCAACCAACAAGCGAACTGCATCCAGTTAAACACCCCAAGTTGGTTAAGACGTCCTTTGACTCGTGCGCGCTATCTTAGGCAAAGTCTTTCTCTAGTGCATTTACGCACCAGAGCGTAGGTGTCCATTTGCTCTACGTGTAATATGTATCCTTCTCAAACGTCCAATGCGCAGTTATTGAATTGATCGATGTCGATGTACAGCTCGTACAGTTCGTGGTTGAATCTCATCCTCTAAAGCCCGTTAATGCAAATAGGGCCGAATATCTTACGAAGAATTGTTGGCTCGAACGATCAACCATATTTTAATCCGCTTGGACGTTGAGCGTTGGAAAATGCGTTTTACCAATTGCAGGAAAGATCGCACAACAAGATATGGTATAATAGCTTTTACGTTATCGCTTTTCAAATCCTCATTCACATTACTCAAAAGAATCGCTCATTTTCTATGAAGGCTTAGATCGCTGAATTCCAAACAGTATAACTTCTCCCATCTTCTGCAAGTTAACGCCAAAAAATACACTCCCAGAGCAAGTCCTGTCAACAGTGTTTGTTTACCAAAAGCTAATGATCCTCTCACAGTGCTAAGTCAAAACATTGTAAACACTAAATTTCCCAAAGCCATTGGCTTACCGAACTTCTTTCTCATGTTTACCTATCTCAGCGCAATTTTAATCCTTTTAATGCGTAAATTAATTTTCACAGTTTGCCCGATGGGAGGGAATCTACGACTTATCCTGTGGAAGTTCACAGCGTTGGTCTTTCTTAATCCCGAAATCACTTGAAATTTTCGCTGCAAAAGTTTCGTTTCATGAATTTCCAGCTGGATGAATTCCAGTTGCAAGTTTTGTGCATTAAATACGTAAACACTGATTACTTTAACTTGCCGTTCTGGTCCGACATTAAAAAAGTTTCCTGTGGTGTAACTTTTGTAAGTTGCTGTGAGACGGGTGTTAGGGGAATGAATTTTCAAAAAGCTATATGTTGGCATTTAATGAAGATACAGCGAATTGCTGGGCAAATAGAAGAAGAAATAGAGGAGGCAGAGAGCGCTCCGCAAAGGAGGTGCAACTAAACCAAACAACTTTTTGGTTGATGGTAAACTTTGTGTGCTTTGCAGAAAGACACACGTTTCACTTGAGAAGTTGAACTGATGTCCAACCGAAAAGTTGATTAATTACGGTAGCAGTACGGTGATTGGCTAGGGGAATAAAGTTTTCACAAACAAATAAGCAGAACTTGATTGGGAAAAGGGAAAGTTTTAGTCCTTTGTGGGTGTTATGCACAATTAAAGGGTTTCTCCATCGGTCAAATGAGAAGTTTCAATTCAATTGGCAAATAAAGGATGCAATTTCCTTCAATGGCAAGTCGATATTGGAATCCAATTCTATTGATCCAGTTGGGTAAATGGTTTCGGAAAAGAGTTCTAGACACTTCACATTAAAAACAACTTACCAGTGGCATATTCACTCGGACGTATACGTGACATTTTTTTTCTTTTTCACTTTGTGGTATGCGTACAAGTTTCCACAGAGAGAGGTCTGTTGTCCCTTACATTTTTTTTTACAAAATATACTCGCGCTATCGCCGTGGCTCACTGGTTGGTGCGTTGGATTGCTGCGCCAGCTGTGTGGCTTGAAGCACCATCTCTCGTCGGAAAATCAGAAACATCTGGGAGTATAATTTGTCATGAAAACGCTCCTCAAATCGCCGTCCGGAGTCGGCAATCCATTTGTGTGAAAAATCTTTCACGCACAACATAATGGTTGCGAAAGGCTAGGCCATTGCTTATCCCGAGCTGTCGCGCTATTTAGGGGTCAGAAAACGGGATACCACCACAATAAGAACCGTGCGCGCGGTCCTAAAAATTTTTTTAAATGGCGGCTCGTTTGTTAAACATCACCAGACTTCCTGAAAAGACTTGCAAACCTGCAAAGTGGCCGAATCAAACCAAACCCGCTCTCGTCTAACAAACAGAACGCTCAATCATGGCAGAAGGCAACTTAGACACTGTAAACTGGATACATCAACCACCCACAGACTGGGACTGGTCAACAGGCTTCGCCGATCGTCGAATACCATGTTGTTGTTACACATGGCGCTGAATGGGTGTCTACCATCGACGGGTGGTATTGTTGGCACATGGTGTCGCTTGGTGTCTAGCACGACTCTTGTTGCCAGGTGGAAGCGTTGGCACATGGTGTCGCTTGGCTTCTAGCATGATTTGCCTATTGTTGCCGGGCGCAAAGACAGGCCCGTCCGCAGACACAATGTTTGGTGGTGGAGAGGTGGGGTAGCCCCTCTCAGCATTGGGTGGTGAGGTACTCGTGCGCCACCTGAGTCGCGGTCGTTTTCTACTCCGCCGTCCTTCGGGTGTGGATTCGAAGATATATTTGGACTATATAATATGAAGCATCACATCATTCGCGTTAAGGCTACTTAAGAATCAGGCTAGGCATAACATTTCGTTGCACTTCAACTATTACAAGCTTATAAGTCGTAACCCAAGGATCCTTAATCACATCCTCACATAGGTCTTGAAACCATTATACATATACACTTCATTCTCCTAATCGCTAAACTTAGTTCTTTTCTGTTCCTTTCGTCCTCCAGTTGGATGACATGGGATATTGCTCTCGCTCTTTGTTCTTGACTAGTTGCTGATTGCTGCAAGAAAGTTGGCCTAAACGTCAACCCCAAAAAAGCACCATAAAAAGCACTAGCCAGCACAAACAGAGTTCATCTCATTTGGGTGCTAGGACACAGCGGCCATGTAGGCAACGAAATAGCGGAATTACTAGCCAGAAAGGGATCCGCATCAAACTTCATGATGCCAAGACCATTCTGTGGTTTACCAATCAGCACTGCAAAGTGCTCCACTTAAACCTGGCTGAAAACAGAGTTCACCATTACTGGACGAATACTGAAGGCAACAGGCACGCCGAAAAGTTCACACCAAACTTCTCCCATACCAGAATGAAACAACTCGTACGACTAACCAGGAGTTAGGTTCGAATAGTTACAGGCTAACTGGGGAGTACGGGATACTGGGGAGTCAAAAAAAACACATAGTACAAGACAACACATGCAGAATGTGTAACGAAGACGAAGAATCAGCAGAATACGTTTTGTGTCACTGTTTCACTGTTTAATCAAAACACGCCATCGTCATTTAAGCAAATTCTACCTCGTAACGGAGGATATACATATCTGCCACCTCACTCAAAGACATCTCTGGATTTATCTCGAATTTAGGCATCATGAGCGAGCTAGAATTGGAAGAAATCAACCAATAGGACCATCGGTGGTCGGAGTGGTAAGCTGACATAGTGAATCCTAGAGTAACGAAGATTTACTTTTTAAAGATTCCGCAAAATGAAAGAGAAGCGACTTATGTAGAGTGGATCAGTTTCAGAGGAAAGTACATGAATCGAGCCGTAAGATGGTCCATCAACTGTTGAAAATCGGTCAAGTATTAGCCCCCTGAGTCCGGCTGATAAACCCTCAACTCTTTGAGTAGTGAATTACAATTAGAAAGAAGAAGTAAGTATTGGTATGTTGCGAGAGAAACCTGCATAGAGTCAGCACAATGAAAGGAGAAAAAAAATACCTCCAACCAGAACTGTTTAAAGTTCAAGACAACAAACAATCAGTGATTCCTGCTTTGAAACCTTAAGCGATCTCTCGAAGCAAACCACCAACTTATTCAATTAAATATTGAGCCCACGTGCTGGTCAATGTGAACTTAATTTGCTTCTTTTCATCGGTACCACTTAGCTGGAATTATCATTGCCTTCAAAGAAAATCCACCAACATATCTCTCATGCCGCCACCAATTCATCTCTCGACAAAAATTGCCTCAAGCACTCAACACAAAATTCTTTCTCAGTCCAAATGCGGGCAATTAAACCAAATTTTCGTGGTCAGTAATCCGGACGACAAAGCGTTACAGGATACCAAGGGACACCACACCAGTGACACTTAACGCCGTCTGTCCTTAATTACCCTGAGCATTGTGGTCCGTTTGGTCAAATGATTTTACTTGTGTGTTTCATGCAGTGTTTGGTGGACGCAATGTCACAACGATAGGCACAGTAATTTGTTAATGTCCTTTGGTAGATTTTTATCATCAAGTGGAAATTCTCTAATTCAGTCTCTTATCTACTGTCCTTCCGATGCCAGTGAACATCTTGTGTATCTTTCAAGTCCTCATACTTCCAAACCATTCTTCCTGTAACAACACAACTCTGCACTTTAATTTGTCATGTCCTGCCACAAGGATTGTTTTAATAAAAGCCACCAGAGTTGTGTACAATCGTAATTGAGTTTATTTTACCGAAAAGTTTATAATTCATACGCTCTGGAGCGTAGTCCTTTTGATTCAACGCATTTATGTGTGCAATGCACCTCTGAATGTACAGATGATAAACCACATTACGCATATTTCATGATATTTGTTTTTGAATTCCAACTAGGAACTAGGACTAGCAGATAAGTTTTGCAATTGGTAGCATCCGCTTGAGTAGACCAATGGGAATGGTTTACATGGTGCAAGGAAAATGTGCTTGACACCCGGCTTACACCGACCGGAGAGATTCGAGTATGTGGGCCAAGTTGTTTGGTTAGGGGTCCGTCTGCAGCTAGGTTTATTTACTTACGAGCACACCAGGACAATGGAGGAATTGTGCCGAAAGTCATTTTATTCTCAATACCCATAAAGACGAAGCAATAGCGGCGAAACGTAGCTATTTTGTGTGGTTTAGTCGGTCACGAGAATGCAACCCTATGGGGATGAGAGGCAGGGTCCGCGTGTGTGTGCATGGCATTGCATTCGTTTGCTTTCTTGCTGTGGTTTCTGACCTCCAAATGCCTGGAATTTGTTTGTTGAGAATACATACCCTTGTAAGAGCGGACTACACTGAACGGACAAGTGATGCATTGGAATGCTTTTTGTGGGACCTTGCCAGTATGGTGGCAAGAACATGAGATACGTTGTGTATTTTCTTGGAATATTTGTAAGTTGGATGATGGATTGAAAGTTTTCAAGGAGAAAATTGAGGTAAACTTATGAGAAATTCATGAGGGTTACATAAGTATACTGAAGTACTGTCGAATTTTACTTTAATTGGATAAGAGAAGTTGAAGAAGCAGACAAAAGGTTAAGTCCTTGGCGATCTTCTTATTCCCTGCCTTTTCAATATGACGGCTGCTGACTGAGATGCATTCCGTTTGAATTTAAAGAAATTGGTGTTTGTTCCTTGTCCTCTATTTGCTGATGGTGTGACTCATCACAGGAAACATTAACCGCAACAAACACATGCATAGACTGGGCCTTTCTGACACAGAGACATGTAGGAACTGCGAGGAAGAAGAAACAGATCTTGAACACTTCCTAGAGGACTACCCAGCCCTAGCGGGAATCAGACAGAAGACGCTGGGGTCCACGTGGATACCGGACCTGAGACATCTCAAGGACAAATGAATCGGCGGCATCCTGGCCGTCACCAAAGAAACAGAAAGATTCGCCAGACCATACGTACACTACTGTCAATTCTATAATTGTTTCCACCTTCCCTAGATCGCTCCCAACATACGTCCCAAACCAAACCTATCCCTGCACCTCCGAGGGTTAAAAGAGGGGAACAAAATGGGCCCGACTGAGGCCTAAGTCAAGAGCCTTCCGCTCACCCTTCTATACCATGTCCTCTACTTTAATTGTAAGCATCTTGTTACCTGGCATATGCCTGCAGAAACTCCTTATAAAAGCATCATTTTCGTATTTTGCGCTGGTTCTATACACTTGATGCTAGTAGCAGTCAAACCCGAGCGTTGAGAGCCTATTATATCACACAAAAGCAGAAGAAGCTGTAAGAATTCCGTACCGGCTGTGTCTGAAGGACACAAAGTGCTAAAAATAGGCACACCTAGGTAGAAATAAGACCCTCTGAACTGCCCCAACTACAGAGGCATCAGTCTTCTTAACATCGCCTACAAGATCTTTTCTGAAGTGTTGTGTGAATGCCTGAAACCATTCGTCAACAACAGGATCGGTCCATGTCAGCGTGGCTTCAGGCCAGGAAAGTCCACCATCGACCAAATATTCACATTGCGGCAGATCTTGGAGAAAACCCAGGAACTTCAAATCGATACCCACCACCTCTTCATCGATTTTAAGACCGAGCCATGTCTAGTTTTGGCGTCCCTGTCAAACTCGACCGTCTGTGCAGGATGACGATGCAGACGCTTCTCCATAAAGGTCGGTTCAGACCTCACCGAGACCTATGATGTCAAAAAAGGATTTAAACAGCTGTCACGCGACTTCTTCAACATCGTTCTTGAAAGAGTTGTGCAAAATTCACGCGCCATCACCAGTGGCACAATTTTTCAAAGGCCCGTCCAATTACTCGGATACGCAGACGATATTGACATAATCTGAAGAACGCAGCTTGATGTCACTAATGCGTTCGTGGGTTTCGAGACGGAGGCGGCGAAGGACAAGACGAAGTATATCCTGTCAACAAGTAAGGACAACACCGACGTCTCGGACAGAACGTCACAATAGACACTAGATAGTTATGACTTTGAGGTAGTTAAGGACTTTGATTACTTAGGCTCTGGGCTCTAGGCTCTGAATTCAGACAACGACACCAGAAGCTAAGCTAAGAAGGCAATTGAGTAGCAAAACCCTCTCTCGGGCTACTAAGGTGACTCTACGGCGCAGAGGCACAGACTCTGTCAAGAGTCTGTGTAGACGGTTTGTGGAGGAGGAGATACAATGACCAACTGTACGGGCTGTACAGCGACATCTGCTTAGCCAGAAGGGTGAAGGTCCAATGACTGAGGTGACTGGGTCATGTAGAGCGAATGGACACCAATGCTCCATCGCGAAAAATGTTCGACTCCACTCCCACGTGGCGGACGGAAGTGGAAGGGGACCTTAATCAACTTGGCATGTGAAACTGGAGGGAGCTGGCTAAAGATCGAGCTGACTGGAAACGCTTGTTGGTTGAGGCCTAGGTCCACCCCGGACTGTAGTGCCACCTTATGTAAGTAAGTAAGGTAAGTACGTAGAGTTGCGGTTCCTGAGAACCCAATTAGTGCAAGTGGTGCGCCGTTTTGTTACCACGAAATCTCCTTCAAACCTACTTGTCTGTGAGTGCTGATTGGTTGTTTTTGTAAAAGTGGCCAAATCCAACCAGTGGAGTTAAGATACAGGATTCGTTCTTACACACTTTCTTCACCTGTCTTGCTGAGATCCACGAGGAAGGGTTTGCTTAAGATGCCCTGTCTGGTTTTCGCTAGTGCTGTACACCTGCAGAGGAAGTGAAGTAGAGATTCCCCTTCCTTTCAGCTTCTGCAGAAATTGCTGTGAGGAATACCAAGCTTGACCGGATGGTCTCCAATCGGCCAGCGGCCTGTGATAATGGCTACAGTTCTGGCAATATCTGGTCTTGATTTAGCAAGTAGCTCTTTTTACTTAGGTTTGTTGTAATTAGACCATGTCTTTCTCAAAAAGGAGCAGCTGGTCAGGCCGTTCCACCTATGATTGCCAAGCTGGAGGAATTGAAGTGTATATTGCCCTTAACAGTGCCCAGTATAATATCAACATTTTCCGCTATAGAACTGTTAAGGGCTGATCCTCTCCTAGCGAGCTCGTCGACACGCTCATTGCCCTCATGATTGTTCTGACCTGTGACCTAGTTGAGTGTAGTTATGGAGTGCATACTTTATTGACTGATTTCAAGCCGGCTTTGCTCTACCACTTTTGAGGATGTGGTAACCACATCAATCGCTTTGATAGCGGCTTGGCTATCCGAAAAATAGCGATGCTGTGATTGGATGTTTAGAGATTGTTCAGCAAGCAGCAGGCTTCCCGAATTGCGAGAAACTCCGCTTGGAGAACACTAGCAGAGTCTGGGAGACGAAAAGACTTCGATATATTAAGTTGGTCAGGCATCTTGCCTGCGCCGATCCCCAGTCCATCTTAACAAGGAACAATTTCGTAAAATTTAGGGTATAATGTAGTCGGTCGAAGACCCGACCAAATCGCTTGAAATTGTTTCCAGGATCTTGCAGATTCGCAGTCCAGCGCCCAGATTGCTTGAGTCGGACCCCCCTGCATGTAGCTGTGTCTTTAACGTGGAGTTCCAAGAGGATCAGCAGGATCACACTTAGAACATTCGTAGGACAAGACCTCAATGCTCCTGTCACACCTACACACCCCTATCTCTGTACTTTTTTGAACTTGTCGATATTGTATTTCTTCTTCAGAGCAGGCCACTAGACGATAGCGCCATAAGTGAGAATTGGACGCAGAACGACAATGTACATCCATAGGGTAATTTTGGGCTGAAGTTCCCATTTTTCATTACAAGCATGGAACGCTACACTTGCTTTCTTTACCCGCTGTTCTATATTGAGCTTCCAACTCAGTTTCGGGTCTAGTATTGTGCTTATGTATTTTGAACTAGGACTTAGTGAAAGTGGCTGACCGTTAAATTTTGAGGATGGGGTGTCTTCATTTCGGTCTTATCCGGATTTTTTCCAAGGCTCGTGGCTCATTAGTGTAGCTTATTCAGAGCATCCTCCATGAGTTGTCTACTCCCATACAATCTACCAACTCTGAATATACCATTCAACCTTAAAGCTAAAATGAACATCAACTGCAAGAAGAAAGGGCTTCTACCTCGACAGGCCTTGAATCCTTCAAAAAACCAGTCAACAGAAACTTTTGTACATTGCAATTATAATTAAGTCAAAACTTCCCAGAAATACACTCCAAGAATGTTGACAACATCTGGTACAGTTGGCTTTCTGAAATGATATCTCATCATCTGGCTCCCAGATCCTATTTGAAAATTGCTTCCCCGAAAGGGATTGCATTGTCCACCTGCGAAACTTATTCGCAAAACAAGAGGCACACTGCGAACGTAATAAACCTTATTTGCCCTTTACACTCGTCCAAGTTTGCTGCTTTTCATTTTCACTTCTGCCTGTGTATTTACTTTTGCCATCACTTCCGCTCTACGGGAAATTCACTTGACCCCTTTTTAATCTATTCGCCATCCGGCGAGTACTTAGGAGATAGAGAGAACTACTGCAACGAAATGACTAACTTTCCTGTTGTGGTGGAGCATAGTGCAGCTGTATACACGTACCAAGATATGAGATCCTTTTTTTTTTGTCGTGAACCAAACAGGCACTATCTCATTAATTTATATTGCACGAGCTGGGTGAACAGGCTCCTTCTGCTTTTCCTCTTGCTTTGGCTCTTGTCTAGGATTGTAAATATATGCAGCAGTCTTTTGTTTTGTCGAGTTGCATGAGTGTTTGTGAATTTCCGGTACAAGCCAGCGGTAAGGACAACAGAAACGATTAAACATCCTCAAGGAGAATGGAAAATTCATTTTAGGATATGAATTTCTATGAAGCGTCGGGGGGCGATGCCTTCCGTTGCAGTGATTGGATGCGATTTGCCTTTTGCCGATTGTTCTAAGCGATGGAATGAGGTTGGATTAGAGCGACAGGAGGATCCTTTTGTTAAGAAAATGAAATTGGATTTCCCATAGAACAAATATAATTAGAATCTTATCGTTAAGATCGTTGGTGTCCGCTGGAAATCCAGTGACGTTAGTTGAGATTTATTTGCTTTCGCAGTGGTGTAGTTGGTTGGACATGAATTTGCAGAGTTTTAATTACATTTTTCATGTTTCAAAACCGATTGGTCAGAAAACGTATTCTGACGATAAATTTAATCAGTTACAGGTAGGCGTGGCTGCGTAGGTACACACACACCGCCGAGACGCAATTTGTTATGAAAAAGCTTCTCAAATCGGAGTCGCCTATGAATTGTACATAGATTCCTTTCAATCGTGCGAGAAATGTAGCACCCTGAACATTAATGGTTGGAGGATGCTGGGCCCTGATCCTCCCCAGGCTGTCCCGCCAGCTTTCTAATTATTTAATTTTTTTTATCAAGGCCCCTGACCATGAATCCCGCAAAAAAAACTGTTTTTGTACCCTTTTCCAGAAAGAGGAAACACAACCTCACACACAAATTTCACTGAAAAACACCCCTATCGGTCGGTCCAGCGAAAAAAGGTATCTTGGAGTAATACTTGACAAAAATGCTTACCTAGAACTCGTACCTAAACATGTGTACCAGCAAGGCGACAAGGGCAATGTTCATTTTTTTTTTATAATCCACCCGCGGATCAAGGGGATATGAATACCCTTTTAATGTTATACGCACACCGTGAACGAGTTGCAGTGGTTTGAAACTCAGGTAGTGGTAGGTTTCATTGGCTGTTGTCCAGGCTAGCTGGGGACATTTGTGGTGTTTGTCATTGCTATAAATCACAGGAATTTTTTCGAATATCCTGATGTTATAATCAGTGTCAACTCAATCAACTCGGGTACAAATGCTTGTACAGCAAGACTTGGGGACTGAACTCCAAAGTGATTTATTGGTCGTACAACGCAATTATCAAACCAATGATCACCTACACGTCATTAGTATGGTGACCAAAAACACTTCAAAGGACAAGGCAGGAATCACCGGGGCTATGAGAACGTGCCCAACTGTAGCTTAAAGAGCAATGCTTAACCTTAACGCCGCTGCATCTGGCAGTACACAATGAAGCTATGCTTAGTGCTCTGACGCTGGCTCAGATTCTGGACCCTAAAATCGGTGACTTAACAGGTCATCTGAGAATACTAAAATACATTCACCGCGACCCAATTCTTAAAATTCCAGATACCATGCTCAAGAGATTTCGATTCTAAAGAAGTTTTGAAGTTGTTATAGGCAGCGAATGGTGAAATGATGCCCCTGATGGTCCCAACGCGCGACAGCGCTTGGAAAGTCACCTACAGTATTTCAAGTGGAAGTGCACGCTATTGAACTGTGTGCAAGAGAACGTCTGCGGAGAAGAACCCAAGGAACTCGCATCTACATATTTTCAGACAGCCAAGCAGTACTATTAGCCCTTAAATTCTATACGGTAGGGTCCAAGCTTGTATGGGACTGTCTCAATCTCTTCGAAAGTCGTGCAAGGTTACCGATGCTCCGAGGATAATGAACGGGCTGACTGAATGGCGAGAAGATGTGTGGAAGCCACGCGTTTGTCCCGAACCCTATTTTGGGGTACCACCCAATAGTGCCTATTCCAAGATAACACCGTGGGGGATCAACAAACACGCCGACTGGGCTAACAGTCGGGGCCTTAAACAAGCTAAAAAGTTCATCAACCCCAACCTATACAAGGCCAAGACTTTACTTGATCTCACCAAAGACGAGTTAAGAACCTTAACGGGCTTTCTAATGGGATATTGTCCACTCAGATACCATCTGCATAAAATGAAAGTATCAGATTGCTGGTGCTGTGGAGAACTGAAAGAGACCGCTGAACATATACTGTGCGTATGTCTAGGAGCCGCAAAGAAAGGATTACTCCACTTGACGGGAGCCACGGTCAACCCAGCAAAAGTTCTCGAACCTAAGTCTATACCGAGGTTTATCAAAAGCCTCATATAACCTCCGGTAAAGGAAAATACAGGCCCACCACAATAGACCTTATGGGTTGCAGTGCGCATATCTCTAAATTTGCCTGCCCCTAATCCTTATTATCTTTCCTATCATAACCATACAAATTAACTACCAATGGTTCGATTTCCAGTCAGCGTTCTTGTTTCCTTGGAAACGATCCGTTGACAACTTGGTTTATAGGCACAAGTTACGCCCTTTTGTCCAATCAAAACTTAATTTTCTTCCTACATTGCACTTCGGAAGCAGAAGGCCACCTTAAGTTGCCTTGCAAACCAATATGTCGTCGAAATGACATTCTTCTCCGAGTCCTTAAGCTCACATCATGCCCCACATTCCCAATTCAATTAAACTCTGTCATTATCCGAACAAATCTACAAGTCATCTTAACATGTTCCAAACAACCGACAAACACCGCACAATGCCAACGGCAGCCACAGGAACTAGTACCATTAATCAAATTCAATTGTGCAACACAACCATCAGGTAATCTCATCAACGCAAGTGACCACTAAGTAGCCAGATGCTTAGACTTGACGTGTATGAATTGCTTGGATGCTTGTTCACTTGTCACGCTACACGAGAAGTGTAACACCGATGGCAGACCAACACAATTTCCCCGTCAGTGTAATTACTAAACGGAGCCTATTAGCCAATAAGTGCTTATCCCTCCTCCGTGCACTTGTCTAAGCCCATTATGTCCTGGTCACAAAGGAAACTCTCACCCCTTTCGGCAGAGTTTACGCATAAACTCGTGTCACACCACCAATCGAGAGTCCTTAGGCAATCAAAAGACTTTTAATGTTGCAACACTTGCATGCCGTGCGACATTAGTTTCTATTAACCCCCTACCGGTCTACTTTAACCTTTCAACACTCCATTTGAGCTTGTCGTGATTTTGGCTCATTAACTCGGGAAGTTGATGGGCTTCGCACTTCCTCACCCGGATTGCGCTAGACAGAGAAAGAAAAATCGAAATTGACGTGTTGAGTGGAAGTGCAATTCGCATGCCATCTGAGAGTGGTGTTGTTCCTTTCAAGTGTCGAACTTTTCGAAGTCAGTTTCAAACTCTCGTAAAACAAAAATCTATTAAACGGCGGATTGCACCGATTCGCCCACCACCCTCCACCATGCCCCACTTGTAGTCTCCTCTAATCCTTCCTTCTTACACCTTTCATGCCCGCTTATGTGTGTTTTGGTTGCACAGTATTGCAAAATTTACGACGTTGTTAAATTAATTATCCACCCCAGCTCCTTCGTCAACGGTGGGTACACAGTACTGCCGTGCTGAAAGCCCTCAGAGTGGGGCACAGTACGCGCAAACCTATTAAGGGTTATTGCTACCCCTGTCACATAAAATAAGTTTTATATGAGGTGAAACGGATTTGTTATGTTTGCCACACGGGCGTGTGTAAGCTGCCGAGGAATGGCTGGTGGACAGTTTGTTGTTGCGCAGCAGACAATTCCCGGGCTTATCCGTTCGATACAAATAGTTATCACCTTTAATTACAGTTGTTTTCCATTAATGGCTGGGTGTCCATGTTGCGAGGGCTTGTCAACCAGGTGAGGTGCTGTGTCGTGCTTAATTACATATGCCGAGGGTTTGCTTGATTTTAATTACATCTTATGAAGTTGAAACATAATAATTTGTCGGGAGGAGGACCTAAGCTGGGTTTAGGGAGTTAGAATTTTACTTGATGACAAGATAATTGGATGTGACACTTTATAGGATCTGTTATTCGAAAAGGAGACGTTCTTCAGAAATGGGGACCTAGCTTTAGTTTACATCATTGGAATTCTAAGCGCATGCACCTGATATTCCCTAGGGCAGTGACAACTTGACGCCTTTTTAAGATGATTTTTCATATTCAGATCCCTAGTCTGGCTTAACATGCATTCTAAAATTTCTTTGAGATACCCTGGTACTTTCTTAGTCTCGGTGATTCCGTGGTTATAACAAAATTGGCCGAGAAGTGTGTTTCGCAGTGTTCACTGATATTTCGAATTTCCTTTGATTGATTTTACAACTTTCCTAGTCGTCATTAGTATTGAGTCTTTTGACAGCGTTGGAGAGATTCCGTGTTGATTCTTGATAGAAGATAGAAAGTCCTAAAAATACCACGGCTGAAACTTAATTTCGGAAAAGTCAGTTAATGTCCTCAGATGATCTCATCATCGTCATCATTTTCCAAAGGTCTGCTTATCTACTAAAGGGTTTTTCAATAGGGACGCTACAAAAGTAGAGCGACAGGGACAGCAAACGACGCCATATTTTTCTTGCGATTTTTTGACATTTCTCTTCAGTAAGATTTGCCATTTCATGATGGAAAGATATACGAGCCAACAACGAGTCGAAATTATTAAAATTTACTACCGAAATTCGGAGTCAGTGGCGTCAACGTTAAGAGCGCTACGTCCAATTTATGGTCGTCATAATTTCTGGCTGGATGGCTTCGTCAATAAACAAAATATGCGGTATTGGTCAGGCAGCAATCCACACGTACTCCATGAGTCATCATTGCATCCCGAAAAAATTACGGTTTGGTGTGGTTTATGGGCCGGCGGCGTCATTGGGCCGTACTTCTTCCGTGATGATCAAGACCGGCACGTTACTGTGAATGGGGATCGCTACCGTTCAATGATAACCGA
Source organism: Matsumyia berberina (assembly GCA_917880715.2). NCBI lineage: Eukaryota > Metazoa > Arthropoda > Insecta > Diptera > Syrphidae > Matsumyia > Matsumyia berberina. The sequence goes on along the minus strand of OU862871.1, from coordinate 128,155,837 downwards.
ATATTTTTGGCCCCAATTGGATGATATGGACTTGGAGGGCATGTGGTTCTAACAGGACGGCGCCACAAGCCACACAGCGAATGTCACAATCAATTTATTGGAAACCAAGTTTGGAGAACGTGTTATCTCACGAAATGGTCCAGTCGCTTGGCCGCCTCGGTCGTGGGATTTGACGCCGTTAGACTATTTCCTGTGTGGCTACGTTAAGTCTATGGTCTATGCCAACAAGCCAGCGACGATTGATGAACTTCGTACGAATATCGAACGTGAAATTGCAGCAGTATCGGCCGATTTATGCTTGAAAACCGTCGATAATTGGGTTCAGCGTCTGGACTTCTGCAAGCGTGCCCGTGGTGGCCATGCAAAAGAAATCGAGTTCCATACATAATGGCATCGAACGTACTTTCACAGGAATAAAGAATTTCATTGATATCTAAAACCGTTTTTGTTTTATTTAAAAAAAACTTTTGTAGGGCTCTTATTGAAAAACCCTGTATAAGGATCTCGAGTTTAGGAAGCTAAAGTGGACTCTCCACATCTTCCGATCTTCCGCTATCGACTCTTAATCATCAGGGGCCATCCCTATACAGGAAGAGGTGAAATTTCGGACTTGATCCAGCTATCTCATCCTGGACCTACCCAGATGGCACGGATTCCCTGGCACGTCTTGGAAACCGAGTTAGGGACATGCGTTTAACGTGTCCCAACCATCGAAGTATGGACCTTTCCGCTCGAAGAAGTAGCTGCTCGACATTGAGTGCCTCGCGTACTCTGGTGTTCCTAACTCGATCTCGGCTAGTTACTCGAGCAATACAACGAAGAAATCTTCTTTCGGCAGCTGGTACCCGTGATCTCATTCTTTCGGTCATTACCCAAGCCAAAACTTTTGACGATAGGTGACGGTCAGAACAAACACTGAATTGAAGACCGATAGCATAGCTCCGATGCCAAGTTCGGCTGTCCTGATAACAGATTCCCAATTCGAACCGTTCCTCGCCACGGCTGTGCTGTAACATCCAACACTATGGAAAGGAGAGGTGACAGAACGAAAACCTGGCGAAGTCCAACGCCCGAACACAGGGGTGTTCACCCGAACACAGCTCTTACAGTTTATGTATAGAGATTGAATGGCCCTCAGAAGAGAACCGTCAATTCCAGTACACTCAGTCTTGCAGTACACTCCAGAGTTGACCTTGTCGGGCCCTATCATATGCTTTCTCAAAATCCATAAAACGACTGTTGATAGGTTCGGCATACTCCCAGGCCTTCTCATGTACCATTTTGAGAGTGAAGAGCTGGTTGGATGTGCTTCTACCTGAACGAAAGCCGTACTGCTGGGTACTCCGCCTTTAAGACTATCCAATCATCCATTGGCACCACCGGGTTGTGGAGTTTGAGACATTGGAGAAGCCTTCCCCCATCTATCTCTATACTGGGCAACCAAATGCGGGCCCTGGGTCTCCTTGGGATGTCATTAGCTTAGATAAGCTTGAGCTTCAAGCCATCCCAGGCGTCGCTAACTTTAGCAACGCACTCACTAAGGAAGTCCTTGGAGAATTGGTCCTCGCATTTGATTACCCGATATCCCCTCACCGTGTCGGCGGAGTCAGAACTAGGAAGAGGTCCCCCCGGGTTGTTGAGTAGATGTCTCCGGGGAGACTTAAAAGTGATATACCCCTGTAATTGGAGCAATCTCTCTTAACCCCTTTTTTAAAAAGAGGAACCATCACCCCATTCACATTCGCCGCATTTCCAGGGCACTTTAATAATACGAGAGCCATTCCACTCCCGCTTTACCCAAAGCCTTGAGCATTTCTGGCCGGATTTTATCCACACCAGCAGATTTGCCGACTCTTAGTGCTTTAATCGCCAAAATCACCTCCTCTACAGTGGCACTATGGAGGGTCATGGGTCTGCTATCCTTAGTGTCCTGTTCGGGATTAAGCAGCTCCGAAAAGTGTTCACCCCATCTGCGCAGGATGTTTTTCTCATCGAAAAGATGTACACTGTCGTTGGATTTAACTCCTTCGATGATATTAAACATCCTTCCCCTGAGATGACAGATGGTCTGCCCGAACACCTTGTTTGCAGATCTGTGATCACGGTTCAATTTCTCGCCGAACTCTTTCCAGGATTCCTTCTTGGCTGCTTTAAAAGCCAGCTTGCAAGTTCAACGCGCCCCCATGTACCGGTTGCGAGAAGTTAAATCCCCCAATTGTATCCACATCTTAAAGGCCTCTCTGACCTCTCCCAATTTATCTTATACCCAGTCCATACTTAGCAGATTTCAGTTGAAAAGCCTCATGAATCCAAAAACTTTCTTATTCTCTGGAATAAAGAACGTACTCTAGACTGATCAAAGCAAATGAACGAAAATGCCAGCAAAGGTACGACCTATTCTTGTCTACCCCTTACCACAGTGCACACGAGACCTCCTAAACATAAACTGGACAGGCATTGCACGAATTGTTGCTACCTTCACAAACCATTGGGCATAAGGCAGATCCATCAACAAAACATCATCGAACGATGGCGCAATAGCATTCTAAAAGGAACCGCAGTGCAAGAACTCTGGAAAGCTATCCTGCATCGACGTTGTTCATGTTTTTGACACCGCTATGGGCAGATTCCTCATCTTATTTGCGCCAAACCTGGTGGTGTGTATGAACAAGTAGCAATATTCTTTCTCCACATCGCGAATCATACAACCTAACGCTGCCTTCTAGACCTTGCTCCAAACACCCAGTCCCAGTATCGCGACTATATCCACTTTATCTTTATAGTGGTGCCCGTCTGCTGTGCTCAAATTTAAATTTGTGCGACCTTCACAGTTGCAATCAGAATCATCATTGGAGAGAAATGGCACTTAACTCCTTCGATTGACCTAAGCTGTCTTCTTTATTCTTTCAATGTTCCTCAAGCTCTTATTCTTCTGATATAAATGAATTACTTACGTACCCATAAAAACTGACTACAAGTTTACATCACAAACTATCTAATGAAACTTAAATTTCCTGAATCAATTCCACAGCTTCCTTTGAAGTCGTTAGTGCAGGTCCACACCCTTGTTTATCGATCATTGAAGTGCTTCGACCAGAATTTCAAATCGTTTGCACTGCCATCTGAATAATCGTTTTATTGGTCCACCAGGCAATGCCAAATCGTGAACTCGTAAAATGCCTTGCAAAACCCTTAAACCTCACCATTGAAATCCTTGTCGTCGTCATCGTAACCGCGCTCATTGGCCTCCTTCAAGCGATAAGCCATTGGCAGGAAAAAAGAAGACTTGGACGATAAAAAATAATTGCTTTCGATTCATGTGGTAGGCGTCCCTTATAGTGTCCACGGTGCTATATCTGTCTATTGTCCGCCACTGCAGTCTGCTTGGTGGGTGTGTGGGTTGTACTGTGAATGAGACAAAAATGGAATCTTAATCCTTTTGTTCCACTCGTGGCCCATTCTTCATCAGCCTTTTCCTTTTTTTTTTGTTTTGTCGCTTCAAATTCAAGGGTATTTACCAAGTAATATTGCCTTCAGCCTGACCAATCCCCCGCCCCTCTACGACTTGAGTGTGCATCCAGACAAAAAAGTCAATTGGTGTCCTTAGCTCCCGTTTACCATCCAATTGCACATCTGTGTTCGACCATCTTCAATTGACCATTTGTCACCTTCGCGCTTGCCTGCTCCTTTCGATTTCGCACAATCGAACAATAATCCTTGATTACAAATGCATAAAGGATGTGCACCACATCCACTGGAACTATCAGCATGCAACAATTGTAACGAGCAGTAAAAAAACACCCTGTTCTGTGAAAATCCGGTGCTGAATCGTTTCCTGTTGTCCGCACAACTATTGGAATTCTCCATTAGTGAATGTCCTTTATTCCTTGAACCCATTGTTTAAGTGCATTTGCAGTCACATACTCACAAGCACTACATGACAGTTAGTCTTCTCCCGTATACAATTGACACTTGGTATGGAATGAAGCATTACACAAAAAACGGCTTTCAATTCAAAGCAGGACATATGTCCTGCCCTTTTTGCTATTGTTTTCATTAAAATTCACAATTACATGCAACATGTTGCGAAAAATCCAACACACCGGTCGGTGGTGTGTGGTCTGCTCGGGTTTTCTTCCTTTGGAAAGTGGATTTATTCATTTTTCAAATGTCCTTAGACGGCTTTTATTTTTTTTTTCCTTTTCCTTTATCTTGGTAACTTTTTACTGCTTGCTGCCACACTTTACACCCGAAGGCAATAGAATTTTGTATTCAACATGCAGAAAGCGTTGTAAGTTTCCCCTTTCTTTGTCTGTCAGGAGAATGCAAGCAAGAGGTGCAGTTGTATCCTTTGGTGAAGAGTTGAAATAGTTTTTCCATTCACCACTATTTTTAGCACTCTGGTCCTCGGGGCGTTAATAGTAATAACATGGATAAGTTGGTTTTTTTTTTGATTTTACTTGCGAAACCTTGAACTTTTCAGGGAGAGTGTAAGAAAGACGGCAAAAAGAGAGCTAAACGTTTTACGACCCTATTTCCTGTCAAAGTTGCCATAGCTCCAAGTTTAGGGTAGAGCAAGGACTGCCGAATATCTCTTTCAATGGAAAATTGATCTATGTTTCCAGGAAAGTATGTCCTCTGAAGCAAATAAAAGGTTTAAATGCATGACAGTTCCTCTAAACTTATAAAGAGCTCCTGGACCCGCAGCTAAGACATTCTCCGCAGATGAGAGAAATTGAAATCAAAAACTTCTTCTTACCTACCACCTATGCCTCCCGAGAATTGCCCATACTAACATCTCCGCGAAGAGGTACAAACATTTCTATAGACAGCCAGGCAGTGATTGAAATATTCTCATCCCCAGTGATCAAATCAAATCTGCTAAGCTTACACAACAATGTTACACCCTGTTGCATCCCAGAAAATGCAAGTGCTCCTAGTAACGAGAAGCCCGAGGAATTAGCTAGAAAAGGTTTATTCCGAGGTAGGTAAGCTTCTCGATTGTCCGTTGCTGTGTCGAACAGGAAGTGCCTGCTTCTTACTTACTTACTAATGGTGGCGCTACAGTCTAGGGTGGACCTAGGTCTAAACAAACAAGCGTCTCCAGCCAGATCTTTGGCCAGCTGCCTCCAGTTTCGAACGCCAAGTTGGTTAAGGTCCCCTTCTACCTGCGTGCGCCACCTGAGTCGCGGTCTTCTCCTACTGAGCCGTATTCAAAGATTTTCCAGGCCGGAGCATTGGTGTCCATCCTCTCTACAAGACCCATCCACCTCAGTCGTTGGACCTTTACTCTTCTGGCTAAGTCCAGGTTGCTATACAGCTCGTACAGTTCGTCGTTACATCTCCTCCTCTACTCACCGTCTATGCAAACGGGACCGAAAAAATGTTTCTCTCGAAACAGCCAAGAGAAATCCCATCCGTTTTTGACAGAGTCCATGCCTCTGCATCATAGAGTAAGACTGGGATGATTAAGGTCTTATACAGGGGCACTTTAGTCGTTCGAGAGAGGGCTTTGCTACTCAATTGCCTTCTTAGCCCAAAGAAACATCGGTTGGCTAGAGTTATTCTTCGTTTAATCTCAGCGCTGGTGTCGTTGTCTGAGTTTATAGCGGAGCCTAGGTAGACAAAGTCCTTAACTACCTCAAAGTTATAGCTGTCTATAGTGATGTTCTGTCCGAGACGTCGGTCCTTTCTTGTTGACAGCATATACTTCGTCTTGCCCTCATTGACCGCTAAACCCATCTTCGCCGCCTCCGTCTCAATACTCACAAACGCGCCAGTGACATCACGCTGCGTTCTTCCGATTATGTCAATATCGTCGGCGTATGCGTGTAATTGCACGGACTTTGTGCCTTTGGTGTTCGCGCATGAGGTTTGTACTATTCTTTCAAGAACGATGTTGAAGAAGTCGCTTGACAGCGCGTCGCCTTGCCTAAAACTTATTTTCACATCAAAGGTCTCGGTGAGGTCTTGACCGACCTTGATGGAACAGCGTCCATTCTCCGTCCATTCTCCATCCTGCATAGACGGGCGAGTTTGGCAGGGATGTCTAGCTTTGATGTCTAGCTTTGGCATGGCTCTGTATAGCTCGTCTCTATAAATGCTGTCATTCGCGATCTTAAATCGATGAAAAGTAGGTACGTTACGTATCGGTTTGAAGTTTCTTCGTTTCTCGCTGCTCTTTCCTCTATTCGCTGTTGCTGCATTATGCTTGTGATAGCTTCATTTGCAGTCTTCCACCCTTCGCGCGCCGCCACCATAAATTCCATTAAGCCTCTTGAGGTTAATTGGCCACCAATTTCTCTCTTTAGGATGTAGAACCATCGTGTGTAGTTTTGGCATTCCATCAGCACATACTCGATGTTCTGGGGTGTCCCTTCACAGTGCTGGCAGAATGCGTCATCCACATGCTTTTACTTGTAAAGGTGCTGCCGAAAGCATCCATGCCATGATAGGAATTGCGTTTGGTAGTAGTTTACCTCCTTTCTAGAAGTCCATTCATCAATGTTGGGGATCATTTTATATGTCCATCGCCCCTACGTTGTGATGTTTCACCTATGTTCCCATTCTGCTTTCATGGTTGTTCGTCTAACGTCGGGCTCGTTTTCGCGCAGTGCCACAGCTTTCTTTGCTTCTAGATCGATAGTGATGCGGACTGGGATTACACTTATTGAGTTGACACAGTTCTAAAGGCGCAGCATACCCTTAGGGATGCAATCCTGTGTGCCAAGTTCACCCTCCTGATGTACAACTTATGGTGCGTCGCAGATTCCCATATTGGGGCCGCATACAAGGGCATAGATTTGCTCCCGGTCGTCAAGAGTTTTCTGACCGGCTGTCTTGGTCCTCCAATGTGAGCCTGCATAGTGTGGCTACTGCCCGAAAGACCTTCTCGCCTGGTCCTTGAAGCTGAGTCTGTAATCCAGCAGCACTCCCAGGTACTTGATGTGCGGTTTCGACTCGATGAAATGCTCCCCGACTTGTATGGTTAGGTGTTCCACGGCTGCTTATGAGAACGGCATCGGTTTTGTGGTACAAAGACTCTAGGCCGATTTTTCCAACTGCAGAAGTAGGTGCAAGGCGAGTTTTCTACCTTAAGGTATCTTCTGAAAGTCAGTTGCAATGTTTTTCCTAAGATCGACTGACAATTCTTTCAGCACCTTATATGAAAACATTTTTCAAAGCACACCAGTAGTTTTGGAAGGTGATGGGCATTGAGCTGCTGGTTGCTGTTTAGGCACCGGTATAGGCCAAGCTTTGTGAAACCATTCATGCATTTTTCGCACTCCATGGGTTAGGCTTTTCTAAATTGTAGCCTGTCTGTGTTGACTATTGAACTTCAAACTGCAGCAGTTCCCATTTGCATCCTAGACATCATCATCGACCTCGATAATCTATTTTCCAATTCCTCGAACCGTTTTGACCGCAGACGGTTTTTTTCAAAATACACTGTACTCTCTCCTTACGGACACCTCTCATAAGCGGACAATTTTCTCGGAACCGTCGGTGTCCGCTTATGAGAGAGTACACTGTATGGAACACATCACCTTCGCATTGGAATGCATCGCTGCAGTTCATTAGAGTCGGAGGAATTAAATTTTCATAGCAACAATAATCGATTACTCGGAAGCACTTCTGTTTACGGGCAGGTGGGTGTATTGATTAGCTTCTGATCATACACGTCGGCGTTTTCTAGGAATTTCCAAAAAAATAATTAATTTACACCGACATGTGGTTTTTATCAAATCCACTGAATGTTTGGTTAATCCAGCGGTCGGTCGGCCTCATAAACACAAGTGTAATCCAGTTTTTAGTGCGCGGGAAAACTATCTCTGGAATTTGCTGAGTGTACTTGACCCAGAAGACGCTGCATACAATGTCTGAAAGCGGATCTTTGCATTTTCTAAAATGCAATCGAATGTGATGCCTCTATGAATCTCTAAAATAAAATTCCTTTTCCAATATCCTTAAGGATGTTCCCATAAAATAAATGGGGAGCGCGAGGGGATCAATTTAAAGCTAAAAAGTAAACGTGTCTGTTGAAAGCATGAGGAACACCACCGACCATGGGTGTAAGCCTCCATTGAATCGGTACTCATCTAAGCTGTATCCGTTACACGGTGTCCATCATACATAGCCTGCCGGGTATCTGGCTATCTGATGGAAATAAACGCTTCAGTGCTTTCCATTAAGTGAATATCGATTGATGCAATCGACCTGATTGGATCTCATCTCCACAACAAACTGGTTACATTGTACTGGCAACAATGAAAGGAAGAACAAGTCCTTTCAACGGAAAAGAAAAACTGAAAGATGTCTCCCCTTGCTCTGCAAGTTTGGTCTCAGATTTTCTCATCTTGTGGGAATAATTTGAAGCAAATTTCCGATAGATTTTCCTGTAGTAACCACTTTAATTTGGATACGTACACTCTACACCGGCAGGAAACACACGAGCATATCCTTAAAGACACGGACGAAAACACGTTACGGATGTTGGGTTGGGTTCGGTATGGTCTACCATGGTCTTCGGGCCGTACTCTGGAGGTAAACAAAATTCAATTGCTTCGGGTGAACGGTTTAATGATGGAATAGAGTAATGAGTGACTTGTGTTTTTTTTTCACAACTAGTGGCTCTGGTGTTCGTAAGGAGAGAAAGGGTGAGAAAGATGAGGTTCCTTGGTAACACTAACCGGGTGGAATATAAGACCCTTCATGTGGTACGTGAGTGGTTGGATGATAATCGGTTCTTTAATGATTGGCAAGTCGGAAAGTTATTTGAAAGTTTATGAGCGCACATCGTGCCAGCGATAAGAAAAGGGAATGCTTACCAAATTGCCGGAGTTGTAACTATCTCATCGATTTTGAAAAGTTTGATTATTACAAATTTACATATATTGCATCTTCATATGGGATGTGAAAGCCTGAGTCTGCATAGAGAATTAAGTTGCTGCAAGTACATGGGCCAGTAGAATCCCAAATGAACAAATAGGAGTCAAATAATTTCATACGACACCACAACATTCAATTATACGCAGACGTATAAAATATGAGAAAAGAAACATGAACTACATTCACATGTTAGGATGCGGATTCGTAGCGTGAAATCGGTAAAGTCCATAAACGGACGCCTGGTTATGATCAGTATCAGCGCAATGTTCCAAAACATCAGCATAGTGCACACACTGTAAATTACGGAGCTGAAGACTCCAACAAGGATAAGTTTTACGACCTCTTGTATGGAGTCTGTCTGGAGTATGATGCCAAAACTCAATAAGACATACCTTTTCGATGGGCTAGTAGCAGGCAGACTGTACCGCTGTGAAGAAGTACGAACCACTCAACTTGGACGAAGTGAAGATAGCCATATCTAAGCTTGAGTCCAACAAAGCCGCTGGTGCTGATAGCTTAGCTTCCGATCTATTCAAAGCGATAGGCGATGACTTGGTAGACAGCATGCACCAACTCATCTGTAAAATAAATATGGTCGGAGGGAAGTGTGCCCGATGAATAAAACCGCAGCATCGTTTGTCCGATCCTCAAGAAAGGAGACTCTTCTTAATATCGCCTTCAAGAACTTATCCACCGTGCTATGTGAATGCCTGAAGACTGCATCAACAACCTGATCGGCCCATATCAGTTTGGGTCCACCATCGACCAAATATTCATACTGCGGTAGACCCTGCAGAAAACCCAGGAACTTTAAATCGATACCCACCATATAGAGACGAGCTATACAAAGTCATGTCTAGCTTTGGCATCCCTGCCAAACTCGTCCGTCTGTGCAGAATGACGATTGAGAATGCACGCTGCTTCTTCAAGGTCGGTCAAGACCTCACCGAGACCTTTGATGTGAAAATAAGTTTTAGGCAAGGCGACGTGGTGTCATGTGACTTCTTCAACATCGTTCTTGAAAGAGTAGTGGAAAACTCAAACGCCAACACCAGAAGCACAATCTTTCAAAAGTCCGTCCAATTAGTAGGATACGCCGACGATATTGACATAATCGGAAGAACGCAGCGTGATGTCACTGGTGCGTTTGTGAGTGTTGAGACGGAGGCGGCAAAGATAGGTTTAGCCGTCAATGAGGCAAGACGAAGTAAGTATATGCTATCAACAAGAAAGGACACTTAATACCGACATCTCGAACAGAACGACATCTCGAACAGAAAGTCAGTTATAGTTAAGGACTTTGTCTACCTAGGCTCCGCTATAAATTCAGACATCGACACAAGCACTGAGATCAAACGGAGAATAACTCTTGCCAATCGCTGTTCCTTTGGTCTAAGAAGTCAATTGAGCAGCGAAGCCTTCTCTCGAATAACTAAGATGACTCTTTATAAGACCTTAATCATCCAAGTCCTGTTCTAAAGCGCAGAGGCATGAATTCTGTCAGAAGTGGATGTGGTTGCTCTTGGCTGTTTCGAGAGGAAAATTCTTCGGGTGATTTTCGGTCCCGTCTGCATAGACACTGAGTGGAGGAGGAGATACAATGACGAATTGTACGGGCTGTATAGCGACATCGACTTGGCCAGAGGAGTGAAGCTCTAATAACTGAGGTGGCTAGATCATGTAGAGCGAATGGACACCAATGCTCCGACCCAAAAAATCTTCGAATCGACACCCGAGGGACGGCGTAGTAGAGGAAGACCGCGACTCAGGTGGCGCATGCAAGTGGAAGGAGTAATTAACCAACTGGGCGTGCGAAACTGGAGGCAGCTGGCTAAAGATCGAGCTGGCTGGAGACGCTTGTTGGTTGAAGTCCAAGTCCACTCTGGACTGTAGCGCCACCTTAAGTTAGCAAGTAACCTCATTTTCCTACTTTCCTTGGAGCATCCACATTGCACTGACTTAGAATATGCTCAAGGCATAGGACATAGGAAAAGAAGATGAAGCAGTAAGTAGATCACACTACATAATGACAGGAAAGTTTATAGAACTACAAAATAGCTAACTTTTGGTCAAAACGAGAACCAACATTCCGAAAAAGACTTCAAAGTTTCTCTTTTAGCTTCGGATTGAACCAACATTGGACTATGAAGATTCGCCAGCGATATGCCAACTTCGCGAACACGCTCAACAAATCCCAATAAAGACAAAATCGCTTCCACGATCAACGCACTGTAAACCAACAAGAAGGGCCAACAGTAGTGGTTGAGCGATTATATCTCCTCATGGCAAAATCAAAGCATAACATGGACAAAGGCTGTCAGAAAAATTCAAGATTGGCCTGTGATCAAGTACCACTAAATTATTGTAACTGCAGAAAGTTTACAACACATACTCGTAACAAGAACCATTATTTTCAATCTCGAAGCTAATTTCCCCACTCCAGTAAGCATTGCATTGCATTTGACATTTTGAAAAGGCCAACTAAACATCAAAAGCATATACATACGTCTTTCAACACAAAAAACAAAACCACGAGTTCAAACAAAACCGAAATCAAATAATTCGCTCAAAAGAATTTCCAAAAAAAAGGAAGTTATAATTAATTTTTGTTTCATATCACCCAAAACGCACTCACATTCAGCCATTTTCAATCATAAACTTCATATCCGACGACTTAATTGAATATCCCGAGTGTGGTAAAGAAGAGAAAATTTATTTTTTAATTAAATTCCATTCATTTCGTTCATTCGTCACACCCTCGCCTCGGTTCTTCTGGTCCTGAACACAGTGTCCTTCTTCGTCTGGGGAAAACTAAAAAATTCTTTTGTTTGAACATCCGTTTCTCGCTCGGTGTACATCCGGTCCAATCATGGGCGAATCAATAGAAATTGAATGCACTGCCAGAATCAGAAACAATCTTTTGCGAACTGTAACTTTTTTGTTATCATCTTGCACACTCTCTCCCGTGATTGCACTTCTTATTCCCGTTCATTATAAGCAAATTATTAATTTTTTAATTTAATTTCTGCATTTTCATCCGATGACGCAAGGATAATTGAAGAATTTACCGAGATGACGAAGTGGCAGCGATGGATTATCCTTCAAGAAGGACTGGGTGTTTTTTAATTAAATCCATGGAAAGGAACTGCACCTCTTTTCTTTTCTATTTCAACACAGAAATTCAGGGATAAAGATACACCCAGGCAATTGAAAGATTCAACTTATGGATCTCATCAATTACAGGGTGGGCCATTTAAACTTCCGGCATCTGGCAACCCTCTAACTTTGACATCTGGTTCCAGATCGGTTTATGACAGCCCGCGTTCGAAGCGTCGCGTCAGTTCAGGGGAATTTATGCCATGGAACAGTATACGCTACCACAACGCGCTGTTATCGTACAGCTTTACATTCAAAACATGTCATCATGAGCAATGAGGCTAATTTTTCTTTGAATGGGACCGTAAATAAACAAAATTGTGGGTTTTACAATGAAAACCCTCAAGTAACTCACGAAGAACCTTTCTACAACTAACGCGCGACTGTTTAGGCTGAAATTCGTGTGAAAAGAATCATTGGACCGTTCTTCTTCGAAAACGATAGTGGATCAGCCGTAACCGTCAATGGAAGCGTTATCGGGTCCTGATAACGGATTTTTTGATACCAGTTCTGACTGATTCGGTTCCAAAAAGACGGCGCCACAGCTCAAAAAGCCTGGTCCACGATCGCTTTATTGCGTCCTCTCTTCCTCAGATGCCTAATTTCGAAAAATTGTGATTTGGGCTGGCCTCCGCGAGCACTCGAATGAACGCCTCCCGACTTCTTTCTGTGCAGTTATTTGAAGTCCAAAAGTTATGTCAACAACCCACGGACCCTAGACGCCTTAAAAGACAATATAGGACAGGAAATCGCCGCTGTTCAGCCCAAAACACTTCGAAAAGTGATGGGAAATGCTGAAAAACGAGCACATTACGACATTCGCTCTGACGGCCATCATTTACGCGATATCATATTCAAAAAGTGATCAGAACAAGGTTGCAAAGGTTCAAAGTAATAAAAAAATGACTTTACTGCAAATAATTTGCTTTTTTTTTTTTTAAGAAAAAAAAAACTAAGAAAACATCGAATGGCCCACCCTGTAGAAGAGAAATAGAATAGAAATTCGGAAGGTGGCTGAGACTAAAAATTAAAAATTTCATGAATACGCTTGAGATTTGGTGCCATTCACCAACTTTATCTTGTGGAAATAACGATAGTTTGGTCAGTTAAAGTTTGAAAATTATTTTACAATCACAGGTGGGTACCGAAAATGGTAATGCTAATTGCTGTTGCCACTTAATTTCAAACAAACGTAATCTATTTCACGCAAAGGTTCAAAAACATTTAAAGCTTCATCCCTTACTCACGTTCAATTGATTTTTAGGTGGATTTCATAGAAATACCACCTATTGCAGAGGTCCTCATGACGCGACTTTCAAAAAATTTGAATGCCATTCGTCTTCGCTATAATAGTTAACACTAACCTCATACTCCGTTAAAAATTTTATATATATATATATATATATATATATATGCAATATAACGGATTCTTGTGGACACGATTGAGGCCGCAATTATGAACCGATTTGAATAAAATTTGGTATACACGTTCGTATGCCGAATACCTCGGCTAAGTTCGTAGATGGGCATAATCGGTCCAGAGGGGGGCGGGTTACGCCCCTTTTTATGTCTCAAACGGTACAATTTACAACTCAAATAAATCCCAACTTCCGGTTTTGATTTTTTAGTACTATAGTAGATAACAGTGAACAGAATCCGCCTGCTACCAATTTGGGCGCCATCTTGGATCCGCCATCTTGAAATTCTTCAAAATTGATCGGATTTCGTTTAAATTGAAAATCCTTATAAATCTTGAGGTAATTAGTACAAATTCGTTTTTAAAGTGGAAATTTTTGTCCGCCATTTTGTTTCTACCATCAGAATAGATGACATAAGAAATCCACCTATCTCTTGCGGCGCTTGCCGGAAGGTTCTTTTTTTTTTTTCTGATGACATGAGCTGAAATAAATTTACCCTTTTTGACATTTTACATGAGTGGGGAGTACTTCAATACGTTTCCAACGAAATTTACTGACATCATTTTCCAATACCTTGTCAAAGTGCCAACCAACTTTTCGTTCAGTTTTTTAAGTGCTCTGGGCCTATGGGCCATTTTGTTGGAAAATAATCTTCATTACCCAGGGGGGTAGCAGGGATCACAAGTGTTGCACTGAGGAAAAGTTGTGTATTCCATGAGCGAAATAACATCAGACCAAGTGCAATGCGCCATCAATTCCCATGACTTGTGCCAGCTGTCGCTAATTGTCACGTCGACGGTTTTAAAATATTGTGATGGAAAAGTAGTTTAGCCTCTGTGTTGTGAATTCAAAGGTGGAAACTGGCTATGGTGTTATGAGTGATTTATTTGAGGTTGTAATGTACGAATGCCAACTTTTTGTTTTCCCTTTAGAGAGTTGGCACTCAAAGAATTTCCCAGAGCAACGACAGAGTCTACAGATCCAGTCAGAGGTTAGTTGTAATCTCATGAGGGTAAGGTCACTTTGTGATGAAGTGTGGATTTTAAAGAAGAAAACGGAGGTAGTTGTATACTTTCTGGGCCAATAGCTTTATTCACTTTATCGAATGCGGTACAAGGCTTAATAGGACTCCTACTTAGGCTTTTATCGATAAACTGGAATCCCATCTAATTAATCTTACACCAACAAGTAATAAAGGCAAAATTACTACTGATAATAAATATTGTTTCCCTTAACGAAGAAACAGAGCTAAGCTCTATTAGTCAACCTTGCCTCCACCTCATTTAGCAGTGGCTTGGAAATGTGAAAAGATAGCCAAGCCGCTATCAAAGCCATTGACAAGGCTATCATATCCTGTGAACTGGTGCAAGAGTGCCGGAACAAGATTGTTCGCTTCGGCGACCGGTTTAGGGCCGGGGGGAAACGAGGAAACGAACGTGCAAATGAACTGGTCAGGCATAGCTCAGCTCTATACGGCTCACTAGCGGCAAGGGTCCATACCTCGGTAGGAGCAGTAAAAGGACAAATCCACCCACACTTCCTGCAGAAGGGCAACCTCGAAAGGAGAGGATTAAGTAACTGTGCTATGTCAAGGAAGATATGGCCAACCTACGATAAACTTAGGAGATCTAGCAGAACCCGCCTAGATATAGTAAGGATAACGGCGATAACCACGGAGCATTGGCCAATTGGAGACCATGCGGCCAAACTAAGTATTACATACATACAACCCTCACTGCCGCAGCTGCGGATATGAAAATGAGAAGGAAACTCACTCCCTTTTCCTCTGCAAATTTCTGACATTTGCAAGAGCCAGACTACGTGCACTAAACCGAGCATTCTTCGAAGACCTCAGCGATATCTCAGGTACATAAAGGCATACGAGATCTAATCCGCTTTCTTAACTCAACAGGCTGGATTTAGGACTACCGACTGTCTCACCCAAGTTCAACAACACACATCACCAACCAGGGCACACGAGTCGTGGTAACAAAAATGCACATCCTTGTGGTAAGTGGGTTCAGTTTAATCGCCACCCCTACCTACCTATGTACCTATCTTTGTTTTCGTTGCGATTGGCCGATTTGAAAGGACAGCGAACTGCTTACTGTCTCCATTTCTACGAAAGAGTATTCCTCAATTTTTGTCACACTTATGGTATGGTATGATATGGTATATGAAGGTGAGCGGACCGCTCATCACTTAGGCCTCTATCGGGCCCGTTGTGTTCCCCTCCTTTAATCTTCGGAACTGCAGGGATAGGCTTGGCTTGGGACGTATGTTGTTGACACTAGTGTACGTGTGTTCTGGCGAATCTTCCTGTTTCTTTGGTGAAGGCCAGGATGCCGCCGATTCCTTTGTCCTTGAGATGTCTCAGGTCCAGTATCCACATGGACCCTAGGGTCCTCTGTCGCATCCTCGCTAGGGCTGGGCAATGGCATCGGAAGTGTTCGAGGTCCTCTTCTTCTTCCTCACAGTTCCTACATGTTTCTGTGTCAGCGAGGAATCCTTTAGTCTATCAAAGTTATACCTGGGTATTCGTATATTGGCGAAGGATCGTCGAAAGGCAGCAGTATGCAGTTGCATTCTAGAAGCTGGTGATCCATTCCCTTCGTATCTCAAATTTGATTAGAGATTGTACCCATATCTACAACCAGTTGACTTTGTGGCCGATTTAGTGCTCAAACATGGTGCCGTTTATAACAAGACGATGAGCGTTGCAGGAATCTGCAAATTGTTCGCATGTCTGAGCCTTTCATTGTCATTGCCTACCGTGGCATTCAAGTCCCCATTACCATGGCAATGTATCTCTTTGTCGTGGTACTGAATGCAGCTCTTTGCTAATCGTAGAGAATCTCCTATTCATCAGCAGACGAGAGTGTCGTTGCGGTGTATCAATCTATGATGGTAATGCGTCGTTCTCTTGTCCGGAATTTGTTCGAAATCCGACAGCAGCAACTCAGATCCTAGAAATCCCTGGTAGGACTCTTCTCATGCAAAAAAAAAACAGTAAATACCAGATGGGGCTTACAGCCGAAAATGATGCACTGGCTCTATGTTGTAGTTGTAAGACCATTTCTTACTTATAGCATAATGGTTTGGTGGCTGGTTATAGAAAAGCAAACCGGCATTAAAGTTTTTGAGAAAGTCCAAAGTGTGGCTTGCCTCAGTATTACTGGTGCGCTGATAACTTCTCCTACAGCTGCCTATAAAATCAGGCTCCACTTATTGCCAATAGATATCTATAGCATGCATCAGGCCACTAACGCAGCACCAAGACTGATAGAAAACCAGCAATGGTGGGCGAAAAAGTGGGACATGCCAGAATCCTATCAACTCACCGCAGCCTTCCCCAATCAACAGACATCTTGCCCACCGATAACGACCTCAACATGGGGTATAAGCACAAAATACAGACAGAAGTGCCTGGAGACAGCGCGAAGTCCTCTTTAATGAATATATCTCTATCTTTACGGACGGTTCTAGTGTCTTAATGATTTGTAACTAAGGGTTGACCATTCCACTTTTTGATTGTTTGAAAAGTTCAAGACTCCTTACGAAGCGAATGTGTTTTTCAGCTGACGAGGATCAATTGCTTCTTTTTCTGACCACCTCATTCCAAGACAGAACTTTTTGGAAAGATTTTTTTCTCGTTAATAAAAATGGGAAGCTGTTGGCATACACCATCAGATATCACTTTACTGCTTTTACCCAAGGGTCTTAGTCACAAAAATCGCCATATCTGAGAAATGTAACTCTACGATAAGAACTTCGTATAAAAAAGGGGAATCACACAGTCCATCTATATAATATGCAAGGACGTCGCTCTGAAGAGAATGGGAATCATTAACAAAGGTTCCTTCCATTCCTCCTCGACTCCTTCCAGAGATGACAGAAATGTCAAGCATTTTAAGCTCGTTGATCCCTTCTAGTTACCTTTGCATCCATCCCACTCTCACAGCTAATTCTCTGCAATTTACATTTCTCCGTAGAAACTTTGTGCACTGTCATCCTTTTAAGGAGAAGCTCAAAGCTTTACTTCGAGTTGTCATTAGGAAACCACCCTCGCATTACCAACGCATTAAGTAATCTCAAAGAAAAATTAAAAGAACCATTCCCCCCACCCCCCGTCCAGGACGGAGTCGTTGCAATTGTAATTCACTTGTCCACCTCTTTTTTTCACCTCAACCTGAGTTAATTTAAGAAAATTCCCCCTTACAATGTTACATTCCCAAAGGACCATCGCGCAAAAGGACATCTATTTTGTACTAATCGTACAATTTGCCATCTTATCGCTGTTAGCGCATTTAATGCTCCACTGAGCATTAACCAAATCATGAAAGTCGTTTGCCATTTTAATGTGATAACTTTTACCTGCTTAAAAAAAGGGATATAAAACCGCGACTGGATAATGGCTAAAAAGGACGAAATTTATTCTGCGGAAAAGAATAATCTCGAGCTCGTCGTTGATGTCGATCTTCTGTCGGCGGACATTACAATGAAACGTTTCAATTTGGAAGGACATTCCGATTCGTACGAAAGATAACAAGTCGTCCTTCTGTTATTGTTTTATCATCAAGTTTTTCACTGATTTCCACTTGAATCCATTAACTGGCACTTTGATGAAATGCAACTCCTTGAATGATTCAAATCAAATTCGGGAGAATTTCACAAGGACATGCACTTGAACTCTCCATGAAATGCACAGCCGAACGCATATCAAATTGCTGTATTTTCTCAACATCACCATCAATATCATCGAGAGTAAATCAGAATATCCTGAGTAACTGAAATGAGATGTGTTGCTGTTGATGTGTTTGAGCCGACTGGGGTTAAGCGAAGATGTTCTGTGCTGTAACGAGCTGAGGACCAGCCGGAATCGATCAATTTGCAATGCAATGGTGAAATTCAATTTTCGAAACGGAACTCCTTGCTCGATTCGTCCTGACGGAAATTGAATTTCAACGACAACCTCGAATCGAAGTGAGTTCTTCTGTTTTCGGAACTTTTATTGTGTTTGGCCATATTTGACTCTCTGGGTCGCACTTTTTGTTTTGCATATTTTTTTTTTTTTTTTTCGTCCTGTTCCGTTCCATGTGAAAGGACGAGAAAAATGCTAATAAGCAGAATCAATTGTGGCTCATTTGCATTCAACCCTGACCGTTGCGTTGGTCGCTCGGTTGGACGGTGGGTTAGTTAGCTCGGCTATTGTTGTGCGGTACGGTAAGGATGTGTGTTCTTGACCCTTGGACTGGATTTTTCTTTGGAAGTTTTCTGTTTGTCTTTGGTCGGTTGGCCAGAAGAAGGACGACGAAACGACGTTGAGTCATTTATTTGATGTTTGGTGAATAATTTTCCAAATTGATCGTTAACGAGCGTAAATTTGACGTAGGGATTTGTTTGGGAATTTTTCGTTGTGTACTTTGAGGAAAGGGTGCTGGTTTTAGCTAACGAACGGGGTGCGAATAATGTGTATATTGACTAAACGGAGGGGGGGCGTTATTTGTTAATGGGGTGCGGAAATTAGAATTTTTGGAAATTATTCCGAGTTTCGTGGGGTCTTCGTTAACGACTTTTAGCTGTATGTATCCCATTAAGACCAGGAACCGTTTATTTTAATAGACTTAAGGGGATCTATACCTAGGCACTTTTATGAAGGTATTCGTGGAAAAAATAAGAGTTATTGTGAAAGAATTGCGGATTGTAAGTAATGGGGTAGCAGGAACGTACTGGCGCCTCCCTGTGGTGCCATCTGGATGGGAGTTGGACTTGCGTGACGCGTTAGCCACATTGGATCTCTTCTGCAAAGAGCCAGTTTGGACGATGGATTTAGTATGGATGGAGTGACTACATTAACTGGGATCTTTGGTGAGATGTGAGAATAATACTGCGGGGTCTATTTTATGTCTGCGAATGATGCAATATTCCATCAACAAAGCAGAGAAATTTGCCCCAAAACAAAAATGCCTGAAACTTGAAAATCGTTTTTGATAGTCTTGGCTTTAAATTGAGAAAGAAGGTTATGTTTGGTGTAGGGTAGGTTAGCTTAGAGAGGCTGTCGACAGAGCCGATGCACTTAGACCAACAGTAGGTCCATTGTGATGCCTCAGGATCTAGGAGGAATGCTCTTTCCTAACCGTGGAACTAGTGAGAGCTTTTAATAAAGTGAACTAGATTTCCGACATTTTGTTGTGCTAGGACGCCAAGATTGTCAAAAAAGAAGACAAGGAGATGGAGGATCGTCCCTTCCTCTTCCTCGTCCCTCCAGCTTCTGCAGAAATCATTAGCAGGAATGCCCAGGCGAGTGGCGTGTCTGATGATGACACCTATAGTAGTTCCGAGATGCCGTCTTTTTAGCGAAATTAATCTCCTGGAGCACTTATGGTCTATTGAGGGCCGAATTTGTCCGCTATTTGGCAGGTGGTGCCATTGGATTACCTTAGATTGACTTTGCTGATTAAATCGGCTTTTAATTTCAATCTGCATGTATGTAGCTAGTTGCTTTCAGAGGTTATCTTTTTCAGGAAGAATCTGTCTTGTAGTACCATTCTTGGCGAGTTCATCAACCAGCAGTTTTCTGGAATGTCACTGTGTCCTGATACCCAGCAGAGAAGTATTTTGAATTTCTCTGCCATCTCTCTGAGAGACGAACGGCAATCTTAAATTTTTTTTCAGCGTTACAGAGACTGATTCCAGGAACTTAGTGGCGGCCTAGCTGTCTGTGAAAATGCTAATATCCCGAGGAGATATTACATTCCATCTCAGCCAAGACAGAGCCTCCTTGATCGCCATGATTTCCACCTGGAAGACGCTACAGTGCTCTGGAATCCGAAAGAAGATCTCTAGGTATAGATCATCGGAGAAAAAACCTTCTCCCACACCATCTTCGGTTTAAGAACCGTCCGTTAGATTTCCCAGGTTTTATTCGTAGGTGGTTTTGACTTCTACCAGAAATCTCTTGTGGGAATAGCGACCCTAAAATGTCTCCTACAAGAATTCCTTGCGATGGTGTGTTCTTTGTTTTCGAAACTATTAGTGTGTGGGTTTAAAATGCAGGCATGGCCAGTTGGTCTACTGGTCCACTGTGAGAAAATTTCAATTGGAATCAGGCGAAAGAGAATACCTAAAGCGTCGGTGGCAGATGTTCTCAGTGCACCGGTAATACAAAGACATGTGGATCTGTGCACCTTATCTTAACCGTTCCGGTATATTGCTTTATCCCAAGCCGTCCATCAGACAATCACGCTGTACATAACTCTCGGCCTGATGACAGCGGTATAGAGCCAGTGATTTATGCGTGGTTGGAGGATCCACTTTTTACGATTACTGATGTTTGTCGTAACGAGTGGGGGTATACTATCTTTACTGTCGATTGTCTGAGAATTGATGATTTGCAAAGCAAAGACTTGTGTCTGTCTATTTTGTATCCTGGTAGCTCCTACTGTAGTGTGGTAGGTTAGGTTAAAGTGATGGCGGCTTGATGTTAGGCACCGTCTCACTCGGATCTTCAAGGATCCATTGTGTTCCTCGTTGTGAGATCCTACATGTCTATACTCGTTGGGAAATGAGAAGCTTAGCAACCCCCAATTCAGTATGATTTTAGGATGACCTTCGGTGACATGGTTGAGAGTTGTCCTGGGTCACTAAAGAAGTAAGCGCCTAGGGTCTTCTTTCTGGTTTTGCTGAGACCTGGGCAGTCGCAGAGAAAGTGCGTTGTGTCCTCCTCCTCCGTCTATATCACCACATCCTCTCTAAATGTCAGTTGTGCTCAGTCGCATTCTCCTTCGAAGGTTGCGGCTTGTGAGAATGGTGTTCACTTGGGCTAAATGCGATCTGTTCAGCGTAATTATTTTCTTTGTTTTTGTTTTATTGAGTTTTGGCCACATCTTTCTTGATATGCGGCATAATGCAGGTTTGCTCCATCGCTCATCGGCAAGTCCCCAGAAGTCCAAGTGTATCTCTTGCTTTAAAACTTCTATATGGGTCAGAACCATGTGATCGACCATTATCTGGTTCAGTTCCGGTCCCGTTCTTGCCAGTTCAAAGGCCTTTTTATTGCCATCGATGCCTCGGTGAGCCGGGATCCAACAGAGTGATACATTTTTTTTTGAGCCTAGGATCCTAAGCTGGTTGCAACTACTCTTAACTACAAGCGATTTGAGTATTGTGGATGACACGGCTTTGATTTATATATCGATGTTTCTTATCGGGGTCCTTTGGGGTCTCGGTTATCGCTAGAACTTCAGCTTGAAACACACTAGCCCGGTTTGGAAGTTTTATCGACCGAGCAACGGCGGGTTCTTCTGAATATATTCCGGAGCCTTCCCCGTTATCGATTTTTGAACCGTTGATGAAAATGGATGTATTGCCCTTCCTTCGTCCCAACTTTCTCTTACTAGAAAGAGAGTTTGGATATTGAGTTCGAAGTCGGGGTATGGCGTCAAGAAATCAGTTTTTGTTTCTAGCTTCGCCCATCTGGCGATACTAATGAGACCTATTTGACCCTTTTCCCAAAAACTTAATGCTTACGGTCGTAGGGCGCTTTTTGTTGCCAATTCTTAGTATAAAGGTCGAGCGGTAGGAGTGATAGTATCGTTTCGAGGGCTGCTGTCAGAGTTGTTCTTATGGCGCTCAAATTATGCCTTTATTTGTTTGGGCTTTCCGCGGGCGGCCACCAGACCAAAATACAGCAAGGCACTTGGCACTTTCTGAAATTTAAAGCTGTATTCCGTTTAATTTCGCGGGCTCAAATGTTGGTGTCGCCCTTTTCTTAGAAAAAAGAACCTACTCTGTTCTGCCATTCCACCTAACTTGTTATGTCCTGTCAATACACCTGTTAGGATACCACTTCCTTTTTTCTCCACGAAATTAGAAAGGCGTTATTTTCTGTACCCAACTGTATCCTAAAGGATGAGTTTCGAATAAAAATAGGTCAAGGGTTCTGTTTTATTGCGTAAAATGAAAAACAATGGAATCCACTCACACAGTCATAGAGAAGAGTGGGTAAACGTAACGCCACGCAGTTGAGGAGGAATCAAGGTCAATGTCAATGTGCGAAACGCGTTTCACAACTCCACACAAGATAGCCCGTAGGAGTTATTCACGCCACAAGAAACCAAAGGATACAAGTATGTAAAAAAGGAACGAGTGGCCGATATTTTCGGAAGAGAATTTACACCTCCTGAGCTTTATCATTGTTTTTCATTCTTCCTTTGAGGTCTATTGAAACCCAGTGACAAACAGAGAGAAGAAGGCACAGAGAAGAATTAAAGATCAGAGTGGAAAGAAAATTTTCACGTTCCCAAGCTTGGAGAAGCCCCATTGTATTCATCGAGTATGATAGCTCATTTGGAATACCTGAATGGTAAACCGAACACAGTACCTTAATGGACCATCCATTTGCCTAAATAAGTAATCCAATCAATCAGTCGATCCTTGGCATCGCAGTAAACCAACTCAGACCCCCCCCCCTTTTTAGGGAATTCTTCTACACCAAAGTGTACTTTCAACAAAAATCACCTCCAATTCACTCGGAGCGTATCCAAAAGTAATTACAAAATTCACAAATCTATCTCCGTCTCTTCAAGAATCTCCGACTTGCACCCAGCCAAAGCAACGTTTTAATCTTCACAAGATGCCCGCATCCAGCCCGTTCAGTGTGCTGATTTATTTAATTTATCCGTAAATATTTATCATCATCATCAAGGCAAAACGAGTGCAAAAAATAAAAGAAATCGAAAGGACCTTCTTCCATTCCATTGAAGGAGCCCCACCCAATGAACAAGAACGCACTTCACCTTCACTAACTCACTTCCTTCCTGCGCCGGAAATCCCTTTCTTTTCTCCTCTCTCAAATTTCAATTTATCCAAAAGGAAGTTCAAATTGAAGGAGTACCTCAAAGCTACAACAAAAGGCCAAGTTTTTTTTCCCAAGCTGACTATAGGATGCGAGCTACTGCTATTCGGACGGGTATGACGACGGTTCATTAGAATCTAACCCCCCGTGCCGTACCGAACGCCCCTTCCGAGGATAGACAAGAAAATCCATCCACGGTCTATGGAGAAAATTGATTATGCATGACAACAAAATGAATCCCGTTGGATATAAATGACAACGATTTGTCGAGGAAACGATTTTTTCTTTTCGCTTTGCCTGTACTTAGGTCGTAGGTGGGATGGGCTGGCGCTTGGGCTACAAGCCGTCTTTTAGAATTTTTCAAAATTAAGTCGAGACACACGCCCTCGATGCGAATTGAAAACGTCTGCGGAGTAAGTGAAATACAAATTGGACACTTGGTTAGATACTTTCATTGAGACGCCCAGGTGATAAATTCAATTTCTATTGGCGACTCTAAGAATCGGGATGAGGGCTTAAAGTGAAAATATGACTCACAAGGGATATCTTAAGTCGAATGAGAGTCCCATTTAATCCCTGTAATTAATGAATCATAAGCCACAGGACAGGTTGCCTCAAATCTTCTATGAAAAATGGGAAATCCTTCAACACTTTTACAACATAGTTGTCAGCGAGGACTAATGAAAAAATTACCCAAAATCAATTCATGACAGAAATCCTCTTGAATCCTTGATGAAAATTCATGTATTTTCGAGAAGCCGGAGCTTACTCGCCTGGATATCCGTTTTTAATGGAATTAAAGGAGATAAACACTTTAAACGGAAGACAAAAGACACAAGCTGAATGTGTGTGTGTGTGTGTGTTGATATTCTAGACGAGTTTTCATTATCCTTGCCATTCTGGGAGGAAGATCAGCTTGTGTTTATTTATAGACTTTTGATTTATTTGCACGCAGTGATTGTCTTTCGGTTTTTGCGTCTATGGAAATGGATTGAGATTTAAGACGATATCTCGAAGGCAATCCTTAAAGGATGTTATCTATTGTCTAAGGGAATTGAGTTGAAGTTGTTGGGAAGGCGTGCCGTGGTTTTTCATTTGGATTTTCATGAATTTTTATCGAAGGGAATACAAAAACGATTGTTGTGATTAAATTCTGCCGCTGAATCATTCTAAAATTGAAATTTTCTTGGTAGCGCGGTTCATTTATCCAGAGTTAGCAAAAATTAGAAGGGGACCGGATCTCATCTGCCCCTACGGAGAGCTCCAATAATAATTTGAGCTCGTTGGTTCTCAAGAAGACTAAACCTAGTCAATTATACTGCCAGAGAAGTCTGATTTACTTAAGGTTTCCCATTGTTTGTAGAAACATAGGTAATCACTTCCATGCAATGCATCAGCGACAAGTATCTACATTCTGGGAGCGTAACCCAGATAGACGCAACAAGTACTACAGTCTGTTGAGCCAACCACCTTAAGACACTTCACAAGCCGTACTGGCCTATTAAAATACTGGCAAGTGATCGGCACGGAGACGGGATTTAGACCGAATTCCGGATTAGAGTATTACCCAAAGGACCTTCTACGGCCAGCTAGGGCTGTATTCAGTGATGATCATGACTGAGAAACTCTTTTTTCCAATTTTCTGCAACACAGAGTCCTTTATAGTTTGTTCAAACTCAGTGGGGAAGAGAGAATACCAAGGTATAACATCGACAGACTTAAGGATCACTTCTGCGTTAACAATCTATTGACCATCTTTCGCAAGGTAGCAACTTAAAATTGATTTCATTTTTGTCCTCAAAAAATACGTCAGTCGATCGCAGGGAAGTCACACCACGAAGCTAATGGAAGATACCTCGAGCAGTAATACCACCCTTAAACTGCCGAAAGCTCGCATTGCACCTACTCTAGTGAAAGAAGTGTAGTTTAGTGTGCGGCGTGGCAGACGCAATTACAGCTAAAAATGAAAGAGCTGGGAGCAATACTGGAATGGTCTACAGAAGCAGTAAATAAAGGGTGGTTAAATTTTAAGTGCCGATGTTGAATGTGAACCACACCTAAACGTCAAGTTTTTTTCTACATTTCATTTGTCATTTCTCAATTTCAGACTAACTCAATTTGAACCATGGAAAGATACACGATCGAGCAACGCGTTAAAGTTATTCAGGCTTATTATGAAAATGGGCGTTCAAATCAAAATGCAAATCGTGCACTTCGTGATTTTTTCGGTCAATTTAATCGTCCAAATGTGCGTACAATCGGAAAAATCGTGCAAAATTTGAGCAAACCGGGTCTGTAGGAGATGTGAAAACACCAGTGCATGCTCGTACAGCTCGTACTGCAGAAAATATTGCTGCTGTTCGCGATAGTGTGGCTGAAGAGCCGTCCACCTCAACTCGTCGTCGTGCCCAACAATTGCACCTCTCACGCTTGTCGTTGATGAACATTATGCATAAAGACTTGCATTTACACGCTTACAAGGTGCAATTGACTCAAGAACTAAAGCCTCTTGACCATTTCAAGCGTCGTCAATGGTCAGAATTGTGGCAAGAAATGGCAACAGTGGATGATCAATTTTCGAAGAAAATCATCTTCAGTGATGAGGCACATTTTCACCTCAGTGGATTCGTCAATAAGCAGAATTGCCGCATTTGGGCGAATGATAATCCAAGAGTGATTGTCGAAAAACCAATGCACCCACAAAGAGTGACTGTTTGGTGCGGTTTATGGGCTGGCGGCATCATCGGGCCGTATTTTTTCCAAAATGAGGCCGGTCAGGCAGTTCGCTATTGTGAAATGATAACGAACTTTTTATGGCCCGAAGTGGAAGATATGAATGTGGACGATATGTGGTTTCAACAGGACGGTGCCACTTGCCACACAGCTAACGAAACAATGGCTCTTTTGCGCGCAAAATTCAATGGCCGTGTTATCTCACGTGGTGGCGATGTCAATTGGTCGCCAAGATCATGTGATTTGACACCGTTGGATTTCTTTCTTTGGGGTTATTTGAAAGAAAAGGTGTACGTCGATAAGCCAGCAACAATTCAAGAGCTAAAGGATGAGATAATTCGGCACATTAACGGCATAGAACCTCAATTATGCTTCAGCGTCATCGAAAATTTGGACCATCGGATGGAGGTGTGCCGCCGAGGTCGCGGCGGCCATTTGGCCGATATTTTGTTCCATACATAATTGAACCATACCAATATTATCATAATAAAAAGAAATGACAATAATTTCCTAAATAATTTGTGTTTTATTCAAAATCAACATCGGCCCTTAAAATTTAACCATCCTTTAGTTCAGAGGTGATCAAAGGTCCAGCTAATACTACTAACTCAATGGAATGCTGCCGCCTTGAACAAGTTAAACTGCTTGAAACGAAAATTACCCAAAAACAGACTGCAGCTCCCAGTAAGGTTGAGCACAGAATTGATCACCAAGCTCTATAAGAACCAAGGCCTACTTTATGCGAAAACTGGAGAGGTATTTTATTTTCAGTTGCAGTAGCTTAAGAAGTTCTAAGCAAATAAGGTAAGGTAGGTTGACGAAGGGAGAGAACCCCTCTGCGCCACACGCAGGTCAGTAGAGACCCATTGTGATGCCCATTTTGGGGAGGAAGGTACCCCTCCATAGAGCAATACTCAAAGCACTCTCCTATTGCTCCAGGGTTTCGAACCATTTTAAACCCTTAATGAACCTGCAAATGTTCCTGATAGGTACCTTAAGTTCTTCGGTATCCTGGAAAAAAGTACTTCCAAAGGATTTATGTGAGGTGGAAAAGACCTGGGCAGTGGCAGAGGAAGTGGAATGTGTCCTCATTAAGCGAATAAAGGAACAAATAGCTGTAGACTCTCCTGTATAAACCGCATCAACATCCAATGAAGCGTGATTGAGCAGTGCGATAAATACCGTTCACGATTACATTCGACAGTGTCAACAGAACATTTATTGAGACTACATTTTGCACTGCCTTCTTACAATCATGAACAGCAAGTTATGTAATTTATCATCCTCTCCGTTGCATCAGCAAATTTTTGAAGCACTGTTTCGACATAGGAAGTAGTATCAACCTCATACTACGTAAAAGATAATCTAGAAGTGAAGATATACTTCAGATCTGGCAAAAACTGGTTAATACAACGTTGCAGCCAACCCCACAAACAGTGCGTATTCCACTATCAGCATCAATGATATTATGGTTTAGACTCGGGTCGAAAATTATTTCCAGAGTAGGTGCTGGTGTCTTCGGGCCTAACACTTAAGTCTCGCTAACAACGGGGATGTGTCCTCCATGCTATGTAGATCTGGGCCAGGATAAACCTCGATAAAGGTGTGAGGGGCGCAAATATACATATGTATCTACTCAGATAGTCAGGCAGCGCTTAAAGCATTGACATCCCACTCCGTGAAATCTATGCCACCCAAGTCCTGCTACGATACCCTACATTCACTTACCAAACACAAAGAGGTAAAGCTTGGTTGAGTGCCCGGCCTCCAAAGCATTGTAGGGTATGAAACTGCGGATTCGCTGACTAGAGCCGGTTCGGACCGGAACCCCTCTGTGACGTTAATTCCGCTACTGCCACAACTTTCTTAAACAACTGGGAATACCAACTTCACCTAGCCTATTGGGAAAATGTCCCCGGGGATAGATAATCTAAGAGACTTATAAAGACCTTTTCCTACAACCTTGACAGGAACAATATGAGGAAGCTAGTAGGCTTCCTTATGGGCCATTGTAGCCTAAGATATCATCTCAACACACTAAACCTTTCTTCATATGTAAAAAGGTAGTAGACCTATAAGGCTGAGCAGACCGGAGACGCAATGGATCTTACTAGATCGCAGTGTCAGCCATAAGGGAAGGTTCTTTAAGAAAAAAATCAGCCTCAGTGGACTTAAAGTCATCTACAGCTGACGGAATCCACCATGAAGTTTCGCACAAATCCAAGATAGCCAGGACTGCTGTTGAATCAATCTAAATCTGATAGCAAGCAGAAAGCCTAAAAGTATCATCTCATTTTGCTAGAGGTTTTTGTTTGACTTACCTGGTCTGGATCTTTTCGTCAATCTTTTCAAGAAGATTTTTCTTTCTTTCTAACAAAACAATTTTTACACTTCCAGTGCCCCTTGAAATTAGTTTCACACAATTTTCAGCTCTTTTGAAAATGTGGGAGGACATTTTAGCAAGCAATTGACAGAACTGATAAGAGTGTGCTCGCGAAGCTTTGCTCATTCTTATTGTACAAAACCCTGGAATCCATTGACAGACTGAAATGGAAAAAAGTAGTACTAGTCCACTACAAATACGTTTGTACATCCACTTACCCCGGATCAAAAGGTCTAGCTCGCACCCCAAGCTTATCCATAGACGTATTCATTGCAATTGAAAATATCCAACAACTAATCCACTTGGATTGCCATCGCTAGTTTCAATTTGTAATCGCAATCCCTACATAGTTAGCGTGGTCCCATTCAGCTACCCATTACCGTTAAAGGCCATCAGTAGATCTAAAAACCGCCAACCGAATGCCCTACACAATGTTCCAGCTAATATTGCAAGTCCAAGTCCGGCATGGAAACCAACTCAAATCGTGTTCACATAACTTTATTTACACTCCAGCAAATACCACATCCTCCGTGGCATACGCATAGCACTTGCGCCCTCCACACAGACTCTAGCCACGAGAACGTGTTTCAAATGCACTTCAAACGGCCTCGTCTCTAGCCTTGCGGCATCTGTTCTGCAATGTACACAAAAGACCGCAATTCATTTCAGCTGCTATTCGATTGAATTTAAATCGCCAGGACTACGAGCTTTGGTCACCCGTCCCTCCTCTCGGTTGTCCAGCCCGATATAATGGCGCAATTAGTAGAAATTATTTTGCCATTAACGACCGTTTATGCGATTGTTTGTAACCGTTTTGCTGGCATGGCAAACAAAAAAAAATATGAAATCCATTTTGCACCTCAAACCGTGAATCCTGCGCTCCTCACACCGCCCACTTCGACCGTGTTAGTTTTAATCACCATCCGGGCGGAAGCGATAACAAAGTGGACTGCGTGCTGCACTATCTCCTCTGCCTCTAATTATTAATAATATTATGCATGTGTGGTTTATTTGCCATTTTGCATAATTACACCGCTGCAAGGACGACGCTTAATCGTATGCACAACGCGAGTTTATTTTGTTTTGAAATTGAATTTAATACTTCGGGGATGGCAATGAGCTATGATGGACACCGGAAATGACACCACCATCACCGGATGCACATAGCGACAATTCACCCAAAGACATTAATCTTTCGACCAGTGTGAGTGTGATCCGTCTGATTAAGACCGGAAGTCCTTGGCCATGGCCAGAGCAAATTAAGTGCGAACGCACGTTCCGGTGATACATCATTTCATTTGAGCTTATTTGAGCTTCATTTCGAAGCAAGGACACCCAGCTTTATACATATGCTTAACATCTTTATATCCTCCCGTGGGATAAGAACCTATAAATCGCGTTAACGATAAATTCCTATAGGAAATGGAGAAAGTAAAAACGCGTCCGCACTCTGCACAGAAGACTCGTAAATTTGTTTGATGCCCCACCATCCCACTGCCCCGCCGTCCCTCTCCCGGTTCCTGTATCATCGAATGATGTCCTTTGGCACCGCGACCGGGCGAGATGGCCCTGGTTGTGGGGTGAAAAAGTGCCGCCATAAATATTCTGGATGAGGTTTTGTGTTTGCATTTTTATGGCTTTTAGCGCATACGCTGATAGGTTTACTACTGCTACTGCGGCAATGGCAACGAATGGCAAACAGAGTCCTTCGAGCCGGAATTACTGTGCAGATGGTCGACTTTTTTGTTGAATAAAATGGATTAGCAATGAAAGTGAATGAAAAAAGTGATTCTGGCAGTTAAATGGACGTAATCTTGGATGAGGCGGTAATAAAACTATTTTGAGCAATTATTCGCAGTTAAAGGTGCTCTGAGTGTAAGTGCAGGACAAGGGGCTACCTCAAGTTGAATCTGATGCTGGTTGACCGCGTTAAGATGCAGATTTGACTAAACGATGTGATTGGCTTTTCAAATTGAGTTCAAGTTGATTGGAAAATCAGGTAGAATGTCGTTGGTGGTAAAACAGGAAATAAAAGTTTGGCGAAAATGACTGCTTCCACCAGTGGAGCTTAGCTTACTTGACAGAAACATTTCAGCATTTTAGACAGCCTGCTGCTCAATTAAGCAAAGTATTTTCAAAATTTAGTCGGAAATTTCAGGACAGTGAAAGTGCAAGATGAACACTTGCAAATGAATTGAAGTAATTTGATATTATTGTTTTTCTTTTACGACAAATACACACAGACCCTCGTAGATTTTTTCAAAACTGCAACAAACGTTTACATTGACGAAAAAGCACATATATTTTCCAGACTTAACCTGAGCGTTGGTAAACATGTCACAATATCATCCGTAAGCAGCTAAAGAAAGAGAAAAAAAAAAATTCGACTGGAAAGCCAGTCCTATAGTTCCCACCTCGTACTGTGTTGTATCAAAAACAGCAATATTATAATTTAGTTAATAATTAAAGAAAACATTCATCGGAGGCGAACAATTTGAATAGACACTTTTTAATTGCTCTACAAAGAGTTGTTGCGCGAACTTGATAGAAAACATTTCTTCAATTTTCACAGCATCCGCTACAACGATTATGCTCAAAATCTTATCAGTTCTATGTTTCATGCTGACAAACAAAAGTAAATAAACCGCATGGTCCTACGTTACTTCGTTCTCCAGATATCCACAAAGAATAGTTGCGCGAACTCGAAAAAAAAAACATTTCTTAAATTTCCTTAGCATCTGCTGGACCGATTGTGCTCAAAAGCTTATCAGCTCTAAGTTTCACGCTGACAAATAGAACAAAAAAAACTGCACGGTCCTACGTTGTTTCGTTCTCTAGATATCGTTCTTAAGATATCGTCAAGTTGGTTAAGATCTCCTCCCACTTGTGTGCGCTGCCTGAGTCGCGATCTTACTCTACTATGTCGTCCCTCGGGTGTTGATGTGAAAAACTTCCGGGCCAAAGCATTGGCGTTCATCCGCTCTACATGACCCAGCCCCCTCAGTTGTTGGACCTTCACTCTTCTGCCTAAGTCGATGTTGTATCTCCTTCTCCATTCATCGTCGAACCGAAAATCACCTGAAGAATTTTCCTCTGGAAAAAGCCAAGGGCAACCTCATCCGCTTCTGACAGAGTCCATGCCTGTGCCGTAGAGCAGGACTGGGACGATTAAGGACTTATAGAGGGTCACTTTAGTCGTTCGAGAGAGGGATTTGCTACTCAATTGACTTCTTAGGCCAAAAAACAGCGATTGGCAAGAGTTATCCTTCGTCTGATCTCAGCGCTGGAGTCGTTGTCTAAATTTATGGCGGAGCCAAGGTAGACAAAGTCACTAACTACTTAAAGTTATAACTGTCTATAGTGATGTTCTGTCCGAGACTTCGGTGTTTGGTGTCCTTTCTTGTTGATAGTATATACTTGGTCAGCTAGAGATAGACGCAGACCATTCTTTGACTACTTCTTCTACACACTGCCAAACATGGATTCACTGTCTATACACTTCAGCTTTGGTAGTCAAGGACTTCATGTATCATGGAGTAAAAGTTAAACTCACTTCAGAGAGAATTAGAGTGATTCCACGAACTATACGTATGAGCTGCGAAAGGATCTAAGTACAATGAAATGTATTCTTACAGAACTTTTCGGGGAACTAAACTTTTCATAGGCATCTCCCATCTACATAAGTTTATCAGTGGTAATCCTTTGATTTTATGACATCCCTTCGAGAATCGTCTAGATAAAACATGAATCCTTTGTCGAAATCGGGCCAAATAAATTCTCGGAATAAATTCAAAAAGTTTGTTTATAGTTCAAACGAATGAGAGAGTTACTATCAAATTTAGCTTCAACATTTAACCCATTTAGCCCCCTCAAACCCGTAGACGTATTTTTCCGCGAAATTTTGTTGCCCCAAAAGCATTCCAATTTTAGCAATTTAGTTCAGTTTAGGGGGGGAAGCCCTTGAAAATTTGTATTTCGCTTAGCAGCGCGTATTTCATGACAGGACGATACTTCCTCCATTTATCCCTGGAAATGCCATATCACTTTGATGGAGCGCATCTCGTGTAAATGCAATTCACAGCATCAGATGATTGCATGTCGATAGGACCTCATCCCAAGTTCAAATGATAAAATCCAATCAACACACGTAGGTGGAATATTCAAAGTGTCCTCTCAACACAATCACACTCATCCAATCGATGTTTTCTTCAATTCACTGGCGATGAAACAACTGTTTTGGCAAAAAAAAAAAGGATACAACCAGGGAAACTGACAGAGCAAAGGATAAGTCATCAAAACATATTGATGGCATGTCGATAAAATAGGTCCTTCGCCTCACCCCTGAGTGACCATGGTCAATCGGGTCCATTATGTAAATTCAGAGCAAACCTTGACAGCGTGGTCGGAAAATGAGGCGCCCACTTGAAGGATCCAAATCGACACAATAACTAACTTACATGGCATTGACTTCTTGTCACAAAGGGATCATAATATTGTGACAAGGAATGGGAAAGGAGGGCAAACCCCTTTGTGTGATTGTCACAGTCAATTTTGTGTTGCTTTTGGGGTGGAGCGAGAAGGAAATCAAGTTTTCACAGTGTGTTCGAGTGATTTTGGGTTTTGCGACAGGCATGTGTACGAGTGCTACTGTCGTAAACCGACATTCTTTGTACAGTTTCGTATGATGTGAAGTTGATTTCTTTCCGGCCACAGAAGTGATTTTCCAAAGTGTCAACTCATACCTGGTGATTGGATTTGACTGGATTGACTTAAATTGATTCTAGTGGTTTTAGGATTGGAATCCCATTCCAAATGGAGGATAAACGGGGGACAAGTATTTGTACGAAGGATCCAGAGTTTTGTAGATATTATTGATGAACTTCGAAGAACTGTTAAATATCTGACGCGATAGCCCGAAATAGGCTAAGACTTAGCTTCACATTTAATTTTCTACCCAGAATTTCCCTCACCTGGTGAACTTTGAGCAGGAAGAAAACATGTAATAAGCGGGTGGT
Source organism: Matsumyia berberina (assembly GCA_917880715.2). Taxonomy (NCBI): domain Eukaryota; kingdom Metazoa; phylum Arthropoda; class Insecta; order Diptera; family Syrphidae; genus Matsumyia; species Matsumyia berberina. The sequence goes on along the minus strand of OU862871.1, from coordinate 128,122,387 downwards.
ATGCAGTTCATGCATCATCGCGGCCATAAGAGGCTGCCTTCTTGCTTCTACTTAAGTAGGTACGAGCAAAAGCATTCATGTCCTTAAGATTAGGTGGAGATTCAGGTCCTCTTACTTAGGTGGCACTACAGCCCGGGGTGGACCTAGGTCTTAACCAACAAGCGTCTCCGGCTCGATCTTTAGCCAGCTGCCTCTAGTTTCGCAAGCCAAGTTGGTAAAAATCCCCTTCCACTTGCGTGCGCCATCTGAGTTGCGGTCTTCTTCTACTGCGCCGTCCCTCGGGTGTGGATTCGAAGATTTTCCGGGCTGGAGCATTGGTGTCCATCCACATGAACCAGCCACCTCAGTCGTTGAAGCTTCACTCTTCTGGTTAAGTCGATGTCGCTGTACAGCCCGGACAGTTCGTCGTTGCATCTCTTCCTCCATTCACCGTCTATGCAGACTGGACCGAAAATAACCCGAAGCCAAGAGAACCTCAACCGCTTTTGTTCAGTCCATGCCTCTGCGCCGTAGAGCAGGACTGGACTTTTGAACACAAATGCCTTCCAAGCCCAAAGAAAGAGCGATTGCCAAGAGCTATTCTTCGTTTAATCTTAGCGCTGGTGTCGTTGCCTGAATTTGTAGCGGAGCCGAGGTAGACAAAGTCCTTAACTACCTAAAAGTTATACCTGTCTATAGTGACGTTCTGTCCGAGACCTCGGTGTTGAGTGTCCTTTCTGGGGGACAGCATAAACTTCGTCTTGCCCTCATTGACCGCTAAACCCATCTTCGCCGGATCCTTCTTAATACTCACGAACGCACCAGTGACATCACGCTGCGTTCTTCCGACTGCGTTAATATCGTTGGCGTATCCGAGTAATTGGACGGACTTTTGAAAGATTGTGCCCCAAATTTTGGCGCGTGGGTTTTGCATTATTCTTTCAAGAACCATGTTGAAGAAGGGTATCGATTTGAAATTGCTGGGTTTTCTCCAAGATCTGCTGCAGTGTGAATATTTGGTTGATGGTGGCCTGAAGTCACACTGATATGGACTGATCGAGTCGAACGAATAACTTAAGGCGTTCACACAACACGGCAGATAAGATCTTATAACCGATGTTAAGAAGATTCAGTTCCTTCCTCTTGAGGTCAATTTATTCATAACTGGATATCGAGTATGAGCGAATATCTCCACCTGCCTTTCTCCATCGCATTCCAGTACCATTGCCACATTTGTGGGGTAGCAATGGTGTAGCTGGTTCAACCGGGGTTCAACTCCGAAAACCGATGCCTAACACTGGCAGTAGGGTGTCATGGCTTGAATTGTTGATTGAGCTGAGATTCGAAAAAATGCCCGTGAGATATACCAATGACAAACACTACAAATTTCCCCAGCTAGTCTCGACACCACCCTCCGACGCCATTGAAAACTGATTTTCGAACCACTGCACCTCGCTCGCGCTCTGTGAATAGAATAGAAGGCTAACATATCCCCTTGATGCGTATGCTCTCTAGTTTTTCTGACGGTTTCTGTCCTGTTTGTATACAGCAGAGACATTTTCCAATGACTTTGATGCCAAATTTAATCAGTCGATCTGATTGTAACCAAACGACTCCGATCCTATTAGTGCTCTCTCATCATTGAAAAACGAAAACAAAAATTAATTATGACCATTGGTTTACCATCGACTCAACTCGACACAAATTGCAAATAATTCTCTTAATCCCTTCATAACACTGCACAACAACAGCATTAAATAATAAATTCTGTTGAAACAATTAACGCAAGGATAATAAATTCCCCCAACCACACAGTGAGTAGTTTGTTTATTATACGCTCACAACACGTTCATTATTTTCATTATTACCCGAGATAATTTCCATCAATTATTTACCGTAGCGCAATTATTTTTCCACTTTTTGATTATTTTTATGCAAATTCCTCGATTTAAAAGTTCTCCCTGCTAACAAATCCGAAGCTCTCCTCAGGATTTATCCCCAATCCGGATCCTTGGCACATAGAAAACTTTCACAAATTAAAATTAAAAACACCGAAAACATTTATGCAAGCTTAGCTTTTCGTAGTGGATGAATTTGAAGGATCACACTCACAGCGGTAAGGGGCAACATAAATATTCTCGTTTCCATTCAAATGAAAATAAATCATTTCGCGTATGAATAAACAATAAAATCTGACCCACATCATGCGAAGGAACGCCGGGAAGATATGACAAGGCGTGTTCGACAGTGGAGTATCCTTTCTGAGAAATTCGATTTCAAATGGAATTTGCATGTGCGCGGAACAATATCGAGGTGGAGATCATACACACATGTGTCCATGGCAGTCCTGTGTAGGTAATCGTGATAGACTTCGATATCTCGGGCAGATGCAAATAAATTATATATGCTTCAGGATATTTGAGAAAATTGTATTTCCTGAAAATTGAAATCCTTCTGACAGGTTTACTGAGAATTGTCAGGAAAAAGAAACATCTGCCAGGGATTTGCTGACACGTTTTAAATGAATTCAAAGCCATGATGGCTATTGGTGAGAAATTAACTGAGATTTCCATTCACCTTCCTGTGGGGATTTCTGAAAAAATGCATACGTTTCAGACTCCGATGTGATAATTTTGTCTCGAATTCTATTTTCGCAACACTGTCCATTCCTTTTCTTGGCTATTTCCCGGACATTTGGTTAAAATGACTTCAATGTGACGGCCTATACCGATGATGTGGTCATTCTGGTAGCAGGCAAATTCCTTCCAGTTAAGCGGGAGGCTTAACAATGCAAGATCTGGGAGTCAATCCTACAAAGACAGAGCTTATGTTTTTTAACTAAGAAGAGATCAATCCCTGACTTCAAGCCTCTGAAGTTCTGTTGAACTTAATCTGGTGGAACAGCATGCTATCTAGACGTTATTCCTGATTCAAAACTAAACTGGAAGAAGAAGAGCGCGTCCAGAAGGCATGAGTAGCCTTTTACTCAAAAAGGCCCTCAGTCATACATGGGATTGTAATCCGGCTGTGGTATACTGGCTGTACACGGCGGTTGTGAGATCAATTCTAACACTTGTCTGGTGGAAGCTGCTTGAGAAGCAATATCAGCTTTCAAACCTCACAACGATTCAGAGGGCAGCCTGTATAGGAATCCTGGGATCAATGAGAACAACACCAACAGCGGCAATGGAAACCATGCTCAGTTTTGTTCCCTTAGATCTGCACCGTAGCAACGCAGCAGCAAAAACTGAGAGAAAGACGACAATGAACACCAGCTTCCCATGGTCACGTACTGTACTGTCTCGGAGAATGCCGACAGATCGACAGAAACAGATCATATGATCCAAACTCTGGCATTCAGTATCAGAATTCCTGACAGAGATGACTGGGGGAACTACAAAGTTACCAATAAAAACGAACTGGCTTCTAAGATGGCCATTGGTTAGGGGCCGGGGTCTGCTCTAGGAATAACCCACTTCTTTAGAGTAAACGACGACTGCAGCCGTCGAAATCGAAGGCTTCAAAAACTGTCCGCGAGAAGGATATCACCGCAAGAACAATTACGATCTACCTTTATAGCCAGGCAGCCATTAAGGCTCTGGAGCCCGCGATAGCTAGATCGAGGCTTGTAGGAATCTGTAAAAGGTATTTAGATGAGATATCGGAGCGAATATGATGACCCTATGTTGGGTACAAGGGTATAAGGATAAAAAAGGCGGACGAACTTGCACGAAGGGGAGCAGTGCTGCATACCTTACAGGCTCTCCCCTTTGTGAAGATTCCAATAAAAGACGATCCCACCAGTCGAGCGAACGCACGTTGGATCTAGCTAGCCACATGTACAACGGCTAGAAACTTATGGATGGATTATATAAAGAGATCTCTGGTCAAACTTGGTCGGCGCGAAGCAAGGCCCTGCGCCATCACAAGTCCCAACGACTATTGCAGAAGTTGTAGGGACGAGGAAAAACTTCTTCACGGAACTGGAGGACTTGCGTGACATCGAGCTGAGAGACTTCCTCAAAGTCATATCCTTGGTTGTGTAGTTTTAAATCAGAGACTCCCCTTCTCTACGTGAGCAATGACGAATGCCACAAGGCACCTATTAACCTAACCTAACCTAACTTAGCCAAATATTGCCACATTCCTTCTACATAGTATGTATAATAGTTATACCCGACCCTTTATAATTTGAAAACCAACATCATACCAATTATAAACAGAGAAAGAGCAAGATAATTCCATGTTAGTCGTCATCGTGAACGTCTGCCTCCCTATTAGACCACTACGACAAGATCAGAACGGCAAAAGCAGCACTCAGTCTAAGAGAGTCAGGATCCTGGAGGCATAACTCATGGATCCATACTTCATCTATACGGACATGTTGATCTCGAAAAGAAAATGGGCTATATCAAGAGCTGTTCTCTGGCTTTGAATAAAAAAGATACTCGCATCCTAATAAGTGTACTGATGAGACATTGTACCATAGGCCCCCATAGACGCACAGTATTTAGACTGAGCTCTTCCCCCATAACCTAACCTAACCTTGGCCTTTGTGTAGCTGGGTAACCGCTCTACCTACCTCTGCTCTCCAAAAACAGGGAAGAATCTGTCTATCGCGAAAGGCTTAACTATCCTTATTTTGCAAACCTGTATATAAGTAGATCGAGCATCTTGAAAACTAGTTGAAGCTAGAAATCTCGGTCTAGTGAAGTGGAAGCATCATCCGTGGAAGCGGCAAAGATGAGAAGGTGGCTGTCTTCTACTAGCCTCCTTAATCAAGATCAAATTAATTTAAGTGTCCACCAGCTCAAAACTTCCTTCCTTACACCTCATCAGTATATTTCCAATTGTAAAGCGTTCCCTACCACCATCCGTCTTACAAGCGATGACGTTAATCGTAAATTAAAAATCCGACTCTCCCCTCGACGGGGAATCCTTGGCATGACCTACTTTCCACACAAAATCTCTGTCATTTGTTGATGCCTTCGAATGACAACAATAGGGAAAAACCATTTTGTTGCCAAAACAGAACAACGCACTGGCAATAAGCTGATAAGCCGCCTCCAAGGACCAAACCCGTATATGCCTGGTAGGGAGCCTATTTCTTCACCCCTATGGCGTCAGTGCACAGGCAAATCGTTCTTACATCGTTCCTCCGACTGAATGAACTCCAGGAACATTCAGATTTTTTCGGCGCAGTGAGAAGATTGATGGCGTCATTTGTTATCGCACCCAAAGCATATACAGTACACACCCCACCCGCACCGTAAATTAGATCAAAGTCAAGGCAGGCGGAGATAAAGTCGGTCATTATTGACACAAGGTCTACGCATCCTCCACGAGGATTACGTCTGGAAATGTGCAAATAAGAAATTAACTTAAGGCCGACGAGTCGGGAGCTGTCGCTTGGGAACACAGGATTGCATTTGCAAATAAATTACCACAACTGGACAACACAATATCCACCTCATTGGCAGGAGGATGTAACGAATAATCTGCATCTGAATGCAGACCCAGAAGGATGTGAACATGTGTAAGGAGGTGCAGTTAACACTTCATCTCTCCGAACGAAATGTTCTCTTGTTCCGAAACTCTACGAGTACTCGTATCTCGTCGCATCGATCGAATGGAGTTATTCCTCAGGTGCTGGGCGCCACATACACACCGAGCTTGTCTATCGTTGCGGTGGTTTTATTGCAAATGTCCTCAGGCGAGCTGTTCTTTAGGATCCTGAATTTATTTAAATGAAATTTCTGTGAGCACGAAATGGGGGATGTATTCTTGTGTCAGCCAGGCGAGAGGATTATCGACGTAAAGACGCTTTGTGGGAATTTGTTCTTCTTAAGCACTTTAGGAGCTGCTGCTGCTGGGGCATAATGAATCCCCTAACTTTTGTAAACCCCATTGTAATTGTTTGAGATCGGTATCGAAATATTTTGAATATTTCCACAAAGGCTTCCTATTCTTTACGATTGTATACGTGAGGGGGAGTTGAAGATTGGGAAGACATTTGAATGGTTTGTTGCGAGCTAAAAGCTTTTCAGAGTTAAACACTGCAGGACCTGAGGATATATGTATCGAATTTGTTTGTGTTTGGAATCTAGGAGTTTTGTCGTGGGAGTTTATAACCTTTTATGTTCCGATTTTATTGAGGAAACCGTTTTCTTTGGATGGAATTCGAGTAAAGGACTGTTTTTAGATTACGATGATGAAAAGTATTAATGCCGTTGGGATATGTGTACGTGGTAATCAACGGTCTTGCATGCCATTCTCTGAGATCCCATGAGGTCGGAAATTCGTTAAGATTAGGGAGACATGACAGGATATCCTCAAAGACACATGCGCCACAGTTGAGTTGGTATCCTCTTATGCAGATAATCAGCACAACGTCCGTGATTAGTCCTTATCTGATTAGGACGGGTTAAGCCCCGGTATGGGAATGCGTCTGTCGTCGATACATGTGTTCTCTCTTCCAACGTGTTTAACAGGAAGCCATTGAATTTCTATTGATCAATGAGTGCAGCGCTATATTAAGCCGTTTGATGGCTTTCGCAAATAACAACCAACTTATTTCCCTGTGAAGTTCAAGACATCTTACAACAGCTATAAGCAGTGTACATACATACATACATACATCAGAGCTCAATTTATCAGCCTTATTTCTGCTCACACCTGCACAACAGAGAAAGACGATGCAACCAAAGATTCTTTCTAAGAGCTTCTCGAGAAAAATTATGGGCAGTGATCGAGATATGACAATAAGATTGTCATTAAAGAATTCAACGTCGAGATGGAAAGAGGATATTTTTAGCGGCACCAAGCGGAGTACATAGTCTGCACTATATGACCTCCGAAAACGGATTCAAGTTTATCGACTTTGTCTTGAAATTGTGCATTGTAGTATGAAACAGAAATTCCCATGTCTCAACCTTCACAAAGCAACTTAGAAATCACTCCCGTCAGCCAAATTATTCAGTTTGCGATCGACGAGAGACAATTCAGGGTATGGAACGTTCCGAGGTTCAAACATCGATTAGAATCATGACCTTGTTACAGCATTCATGTCACGACCAGAACAACCATTGTGAACTATGTCAACGTTGAAAGGCTTCAATTACAATAGATTGTAAGAGCTTCAGCTGTTTGAGTCTTCCTAGAGCCCTGGAAAAGTCTACAATTGGAAGAACTACCAGCAAACGATCAGGAATATTGCGGCTGATGTATTAGGTTTCATCCTTCCACTTGGTAAGACCCGCTGGTTTAATACTGAATTAACATACAGGGTGGGCTATTTAAGAACTCGATTGCGGAGCAGCACTTTGCCTAGATCGACGAAGGCGACCAATGTAAAGCTACAAGGTAACAGCGCGTTGTGGTAGCGTGTACATACATGGCACAAATTATATTTGACTGACGCTTCTAAAGCGGAATAATCTGAAAACAGATGTAAAAGCTAGTTGCCAGATGCCGAAGGTTAAATGGTTAAATGGTATATAAAGCGGAACTGCAAAAAAGATGATAGCCGCGACCACAAAAAAGTCGATAAAAAATTCAGATAGAAGTAGAGACATTCCGGCAGGGCAAAGATCCGCGACTTTTATGAAAGGGTAAAAACTGTACTTTAAACTGGAGGCTGCAGGGATATAAACGGAAATACTATTGTGAGGAAGCAGTTGCGGACTGTTAAACGGCAACGGAAGTCAATAATACTTTTACAGAAACAAAAAATTACTGCAACCGCCGGAACGAAACCAAACGTAGGCCAAAAAAGGCCCCAATTCCTCTATAAGGGTACATGGGGTAAGACTGTGCCGGAGAGCGATGAAACCTCTTTTCACATCGTCACAGAATGTCCCGTCCTTATTCATGCGAGCAAGCGGAACCTAGGCAGTGAACTCGTCTCACCAACAGCGCTTGCAATGCTTCATCCAGAGAGACTAAACGTATGGGACAGCCTCTATAAGAGACCACAGTGCTAGAATCGACAAACCGCTTCCCACTAATAGTAATAATAATATTCAAGTCTGCTAAAGATGAGTTAGTAGGGTACACTTTTTTGTATCCATAAAGTATACGGCCCGGCCCGTGCCATGTGTTATGCCCGACTCCATCCCCCTCCATGTCTACGTTCTAAAAAAACACATCCTCCTTGCTCCCTCTTTTGTTTGTCCCCTGCGGCACCGCCAGTCAAGGCATTCCCTCGCAGTTGCAGGTTTGACATTTCGTCGTCTCCTTCTCAACTGCCAGAGCTAGCAGTTTCTTCGTTTCTCGCTACTTTTTCCTCTACTCGCTGTAGCTGAAGTACGCTTGTGATAACTTCACTTGCAGTCTCCCAGTCTTTGCCCGTCGGCAGCATAAATGCGATCAGGCCTCTAGGGGCCTCTTTCTAGGATAGTTCTAGCACGTCTGTAGTTTTGGCATACCATCAGCACATGCTTAGCGTTCTGGGGTTTCCCTTCACATGCACATCCCGAAAGCATCCACGCCCTGATAGGAATTGCGTTAGGTAGTAGTTTACCTCTCCTGGCTTTCTACTAGCCCATTCATCAATGTTGAAGATTAGTTTATATGTCCATCGCCCCTTCGTTGTGAAGTTCCACCTATCTTGCCATTCTACTTTTATAGCTTCTATGGTTGTTCGTCTGTCGTCGGGGTCGTTTTCGCGCAGTGCCGCAGTCTTCTTCGCACTTAGTAGGGTTCATGAACCAACTCATCTGTAAGATATCGTCCAACGAAACCTTTAGATACGCCAAATGCTAGAGAAACCCACAGTTCTAAATCGATGTGCTCCACCTCTTCAACTTACTTTCAGCATAAGACCTTTTCCAAGGATTGTCTATCTATTTGGCTTTATGGCAGACTACGAGTCCCATTTTTTTACCTTTAGAAACACCTATGTATACTTTCATATGAAATGACAAACCCGCGTACAGACCTTCAACAAAAATCGCTTTGGTGTCTCAAAAAGTCCCCATATTTCCCTAATCCTTCATTCACATGAACGTTCCTTGCGACCCGTTTTTCTTACTCCAGTCACTTTACGCATTTTCCATATCCTTCATTATTCTCCTGCCATTCAGAAGGAAACCCACTTTAAGAATAATAGCCCTACTTAACATAAAAGTCCTTCGCAAGTAGCCCTTTCGTTTGCTCCTTGCCCCTTAAAAAAATATGAAAAATCGAAGCAAAAGCTTGCCAAAATTCAATAGACATAATTCAGTATCCTTATGGCGCCCACACCATTGCACAATGCCCAACAGAAAGCCTATTAAACTCTCTTCCAGACTCCGTTCGTTTCGACTCTGCCTTTCTCCTCCTGTGCCATTACAAGGATTATTATCCCAACTTTCAGTTTTTGATTCACTTCATTTCAACACCAGATGGCCGGCCATCCAACTGGGTTAACCGTCAATATATTCCTGCCTGTAGCCGCCCTTCCCTCATTCTCAACCTGAACGCAGCACCACTATGAGTACTTTGAAGGGAATAAGTTTTCCTTCACTTTTTCTTGCTCCTGTTCGAGTTCCTTTCATTCGTTTCGTTTCGTTTCTCCCGTCTCGTGTATTTTTTTTTCTAGGAGGCAACTCCCCGACTATTGTTCTGTGTAATGAGTTTGTTGACGTTGTAATTCAGAGGCTTAATGGAGACGTTAATTTTGTTGATTGCTCTGCTCGTACATGGAGTTGAAGTTTCAGTCTTTCTTTGAGTGTATGTGATGCTTATGGGATTTGTATAACGTTTTCTGTTTTCCAAAACATTGATTTCGGAATTTACTAGTACAATGGGGTCCTTAACAAACTAGATCTATTCCTTAAGGCATTCCCGACAAGCAGCTCCGTGTCACAAACATTTGCTTAACCCATTTTCAAAGGAAAGATACGAGTATGCCTTCAGACGTCACCTCCATCTGGCTTTTTTGGCTTCGTCCTTGTGAATGACTACGCGCAAGTAAATACCATGATACAGCGACAAATTCTACAAATAAGCATTTGGATACTTTAAGTAAAAGCAAACAAGGGGAGATGTCAGGGAGTTCAGAGACTCTTTTCGTCCTGTCACCTTATTTTCTTATTTTTCGTCGTCCCTTGAAGGGTAGATCGGGTTTTATTTTTCTTCGTACATTTTTTGGCTTCGTCATGCAAATTTATGGCGGATGCATTTGGAATTTTAATGTCCTTTTTGTTTGCCTTGTGCGGAGCAAGCGTAGGGACTGGGTAATTTGTTGTGCACGCACGGTATGTGTGACACGAGTGGGTAATGGGTGTCATTCATTATGGTTACGTCTGTTCCTCGGGCTGTGGATCTTAGGGCATCACAATTCTTTCTATCGAAGTGTTTCTTCCTTAATTGCCATGATTTTATTCTTACTCTCCCACGCCATGTTTCCGTCGACGACCTGTCTTGGGTCGACTTCGAAAAGTGTGTCCAAGCATATGCTACTTTTGTCATTAAATTGAGTCATCTGTGTGTACCTTTATTGGAGGGAAGAGGATTCGCATGAGCACGGGCATGGAATTGGCTAATTTTTCAACACATACATAAGTGTGTAACAGAGTAGCGATAAGCATAGTTTCTTTGCCTGTAGTAGGTTAGGCTAGGTTAGGTTATGGGGAAAGTGCCCAGTCAGGTACTGTGCCTTCACGGGGGCCTACTGCTCCATTGTGTTCCCCTTTGGATTCATTCCGAAGAACCTCGGGACCGTTTCACACGTATATGTGCGCATCGACAGCTCTCAGCCATCGTTGCAGCCCCATTACGCCGGACCGTATCCAGTCCTGTATCGACGCCCGCTTGCCTTCAAACTGGCTATGCTGAATAAAGACGCCTACGTTTCCGTGCAGCGCTTAAAACCAGCTTAACATCTGGTAGATCTAAACACAACAGCGCCGCCTTCTGTGCAGAGGACATCTCCAAGCAGCTGAGGTTTAGATGCGGCAGTTAGTACCAAGCGTTCGGGGAGAGTGCGCAAACCCTCTGTTCGTTTCTCTGCATCACAGAGGTGGGATTTGCCGCCATTTGCAAAAGTTATAGCATACATTTGTGCAAACTTGTAAAACCGCGCTTTCTAAATATATACACATAAGTAACACAGAACCCCCTCCCAAATTATCAATCTCATGTATGCGCCCATCAATTACATAGATTCCCCAGGGCCGTGGTATCAAAACGACACGCCAGCTTGATCACCGCCTCTCCTACTTTACGAAAGTGGAGTTTTTTTTAACTAAGCGGACAAGTCTGTCGTTCGGGACTTTTGTTCCATCGCGAAGGACGAAATCCCTTACTTCACTTTTCAATGAAAAGCTTTATAAACATTTCACCCAATCCACCGTACAAGCCGTAATCGAGAAAGTCTCTTAAGCGATGAAAAACATCCTCAATATCCTTTACAGCCTCATCGTCATACACAAAAATGTCTTCTTCAGTAGATGAAGGCGCCGTTCCCTTTTATTTTTTTCCGCAGTCGTAGTAAAGTTCTATTAGCCAAACATGTGCGTAAATCTATCTCTCACCCCACAAATAAAATTTCATTCGAAAATCCTTTCGCCGAAAATTTCCCAGGATCTCAGTTGAAAGTTTAGAGAAAACTATTCAAAATCCTTAATTTGTTGCTTCTACTCGTACGATGTCGTCATTTCTTCCAACACGAGCGAGCGCGCTCTCCCTCTCTCTATCTAATCTTGATAAATTCCCAAAGTCGGCACAGTCGTGCAACAGCCATCTACAAAGTGTCACATTGTATCCCATTTGGTTTTTAGCAAGGATGAGCATACGTACACATCCATGTTGTGTGTACGTGTCTCTGTCTATATCTGCTTTGGTTTCGACTGAGAGTCAAAATGTATTTTACAACTTTTTCCTGCGTCATAAAATCAACTGATGTACACTTGCCTTAGTGCCACCCCACCCGCAAAGAATCGCTTCTAGGACGGAGAACAACTCAATTCGGTTGGCTGTACTTGCATCGAGATCAAGGACGAAAAGTTTTTGAATACGAAACGAGCGAAACGATTCAAAGCCTGAAGGAGAGACGAACAACTATAAACTTACGGAGGATGGCAGACTGTGTACAATTTAAATGATCTTGATAAGGGCGTGTTTCTTTCTTCGTTGTTGGTTCGGCAAACATCCTTCCTCGGGGTGGGTGGGCTGCACAAAGGCACCACAATGCCGTTGGGTGTGTAATAAAATAAGAAAATAACTTTATCTTTGACAGTTGATCGACCTTATAAATTTCCTCTCCCAAAAAAGGGATATAGTCTGCAGTTAACTATTGAGGCAGCCGAGGATTGAGGATAATAAAGTTATGTACGTAGGGACGCTTACAAGTTTGACACATTTTTTGAAAGGACATTTTATGACTTGAATCCATTGCGGTTGACGTGGGATGCCCTGAAGCAAAGACTTTTCAATGAGGATATCAATTTACTTCGAATGTCGACAGATTTAGTTTCGATTACTAAATCTGGGTCGTGGTTTTGTTGTACAACTTTGTTTTGCTGTTTTATTAGCTTCTGAGGTACGAGCACGTGAAGTTTATTTGAATGTCCTGTTGTGCTGAATGTTCTCTATTAATAAAGAAGAAGTTGTCCGATGGATCTAGATGTTGTTCTATTTTATAGCGGTCTTTGGGTGTGATTTTAAGAAATTCATGAGCTGAAAGGAGGGCGATTTATTCATTTGGGAAGACAGTACAAGCTCCGGGACGAAAGCTGGTGATAGAGGTTAAACCACTTCATGGTCGGGCCGAGCAGGAACAGTTTGGCTGAGCTTTGGTTAAATATTGCAAAAAGCGTAGGCACCGACTGACATCAAGTCGGCGATGCCCAGTTTAACATATTCAGAGCTTAAGCTTATAAGGATTTCCAAGAATTATTTAGGGTTCTGATGGTGGGGAATGAGCTCTTATCTGCAAAGTAGGTTGCCGACAACGCATCAACCGACCCTTCGTTTTAAAAATTTTAAGAATTAAACTGGTCCTTCAGATTTATTGTGGCACCTACGTGCTTGCCACGTAAAATAAACATAGTTAGGACAGAGACACTGTTTTTGAAGAGGGAATGCCTCATGGACCTCCTCCTCGATTTAGGAAAACACTCGGTTCCAATTTTGCTCACTTGTGCGCATGAAGTTTCTAATCTTTCTAATCTTGATCTCCCTGCAAGCCATGTTGTCTTAAGTCGAAACGAGTGGAAAAGGAAAAAATGTGTCGAACATGTTCTCTACGGCGTTCAACATACCCCGCCACCTGGCGGAGTTAAAAATATTTCTTGTGTCTACAGTTTCCAGCATGACGATTTTTCTTGAATTATGGACTTATGAATGTCCTCTTCCATTGTTGAATGTACTTTTCTGAGCCCATGATACCCAGCGGATAGGTCGTCTGGCGTCCGAACAGATGGTCATTCTTCTTGGCTTAGGCATCTTCTCTAAGAGTTTTCTCACTGCGTCTAAAGGCCAGTACACAGCAGTTGTACCTTTCGCGCAGAAGTCAGGGGAGGATTTGGCGATCGATTTCAAGACTTTTTTTGGTACCCCGTCTGGTTCCATCTAGTAAAACAGAAAATGCACATCGCTCCAAGAAAATAGCCCTATGTGCCTTCCTAGACACCGAGGGCGCTTTCGATAATACCGGCTACGACTCAATAGCAAAGGCAATCAGTAGTAGAGGAATCGAAGACTCGACCAATCAATGGATGAGTGCCATGTTGAAAAGACGTATAATAACTTCTTCTTCAGGAAGAGTGTCAGTGTCTTTAACCACAGTCTTCAGTCATTGACAATCTTTAAGTCAATCTCTACAGATTGGGCTACAAAGCTATTGGTTATGCTGATGACCTTGCGATTATAATAAGTGGTAAACATGACATAACGATCTCCAACATCATGAAAAGTGCTGATGAGTTAGAGTCGATGGTGGAAGATTGGCAAATGTGGAGAGTCCACTTAAGCTCCCTAAAACCGCGACCCTCATACTGGATAAGCGGGCCATTACAAGATGATGATGATGATGATGATGATGATGATGTTTTAGAATGGTGCCATATTGAAGGATTCTCCATCAATCCTTGCAAGACTGTTCTAGTGCATTTTACGAAAAGAAGATTGGTCAATCCCGGACCTATTATCGTAAAAGGCACGACTGTAGGCTATTCCAATGAGGTGAAGTACGTCATCATTGTTTTAGACAGACGCTTAAATTGGTGTTATATATTTCGCACGAATGGAAGGTACCTACAATTTATTGCCGAATTGAGAAGCTCTTTCATGGCAGATTATACTACCGGAGACTTGTCATGTTCGGTTTCCTGGCTTGCCACGCAACTCGGTCAGCAGTCCAACGCACTAACCACTGAGCCGTGGCGACCTTGTTAGTCATCTAAAAATACTTCACTCAATTCCAAGTACAGACATGTTCTGCACTTTCCCCGACGTTATGAAAAGGGAGTACAATTTCGAAAGCCTATTTGAGGTAGAAATATTAGATCCTGTCGACTGGTCTAATGAAGAACCTGTATCAGACCCAGGATGTTTGGTATGGTTACCGACGGATCACAAATGACTTCCAGAGTGGGTGCTGGCGTCTTTGAATCCAACAATAACGTCGCGGTAACAATGGGGATATGCCCCAGCGTATTCCAGGCTGAAATCCATGCTATTAAGATCTACGCCAGGATACACGTCGATAAAGGTATGAGGGGTGCAAATATACATATCTTCTCAAATAGTTAAGCAGCACTTAAAGCATTGACATCCTCCTTCGTAGATCTATGTCAGTGAAATCCAGCTACGATTCCCCTACAATCACTTGTCCGACACAAGAAAGTCAAACTTGGTTGAGCTTGACTGGGATGACTGCGATGAGCTGGCTTCGGCTTGCACTCTCTTGGGACCGGAACCCTTGTGTGGCGCTAATTAGGCTATCCTTATAGCTTTGTTAAACAACTGGGAATACCAACTTCGCCTGGTTCATGGGGAAATATCCCCGAGCTTAGGCAATCCAAGAGACTTATAAAGCCCTTTTCTTACAAGCTAATTCCAAACCTTGACATGATCAACATGAGCAAGATAGTAGGCTTCCTTACCGGCCATTGTGGCCTAAGATACCATCTCAACAAACTAAACTTTTGTTCAGATACAGAGTGTCGGTTCTGTTTGGAAGAGAAAGAAACCTCTGCGCACGTTATCTGTGAATGTCCGGCACTATACTAGCTACGTGGATGGATCTTTCATAAGGATTTTAGAAACTCGGCTACTAATGACATACACACCTTCATTAGGAAGTAGTAGACGTATTTGGCGATCGCTTTCAAGACTTCTTTTAGTATCCCGTCTGATTCCATGTTTCTTTCTGTAGAGAATGTGAGCTTTTCTTCATTAATTATTGGGATTTCCCCTGTACGATCCACATAATTTCACAATAATTTAGGGTGGCCATGGTGCAGTGCTTAGCATCATCGCTTATCACGCTAAAAGTCCGGGTTCAACTCCTGATGTCGGGAAAAAATGTATTTCTTAAATAAATAAAAATCGATCAACTGTGCGAAGGCATAACACTGGCAGTAGAGTGTCTTGGCTTGAAGAGTTGATTGAGCTGACACTGGTATGACACCAGGGGATTCGAAAAAATTCCTGTGAATTATATAGCCATGACAAAAAAAAACACCACAAATGTCCCCAGCTAGACTGGACCCACCCTTGGACGCCAATGAAAAACTTAACGAAACCTGAGTTTCAAACCACTGTACCTCGCTCGCGGTGTGTGTATAACATTATAAGGGTATTCATATCCCGTTGAACTGCGCGTGGATTATAAAAAAAAAGAAAACCGTACTTCAAAATGAGTTCCTAACTAAATGTTTCAACGAAAGCACTTCATGACATGAACAACTCATAGATGGGACATCCTGTACCTACATACTATTCCACTTTAACAGAGTCCCATAAATACTCTCCATTTGTAAGTGAAATTCCCGAATCCACACAATTCCCAACAAAGTAAGTACCCGACTACTTCCGCTTACTACTTAAAGTGCCATTCCGCTGAGCCTAAAGGCAATGTCTCATCTGGGGAAATAATGCGAATTTTATTGGCTTTTATGATATTTCCTCTGCAGTGGCATTTTCAAGCAACAGCGCTATGCCAACGTTGACGACAACGCAGGCCGCGTACTCAGCGTTCCACATCCACTAACTGCCATTTACACAAATGTACATATGCCAGTTGTGTGTAATTGAAAGCGGAATCACCCCAGGGATGCCCAATGGATGATGTTGATATACTGATGACGACAGTTGCTAGGGATCAGACAACCGCCACCGACATTGCTGGCGCATCCTTTGAAGGGAGACATTTATTAAAATCCATGAGAGCCGCCATGCCATGAATTTTGAAATGGAATTGGTAATTTGTTTGCTATTTTGCTGTTTTACTACGAGTTAATGTTTTTCCAGTAATTTAAATTTTAATGTGAGTGTGAAGGGACGAACTACGTGGTATGGGATTACAACTACTTACGACAAGATCAGTTGTCCTTTGATACTTTGACGGGCATCACTCGACTCCCCCGTCAGTAACTTTTCAAACTATTCCGACGCTAAAGGTCACTTGAATCTTCCACTTGACCTTTTTGGTGACACACACTTCACATCTCATTACAAATACGAAGTATAGAGCTCATTGTCGATGGGCATCATAAATAAAGGACATTGCCCATAAATTGTATGGAATAGCACTCATGTAGTAGCATGTAAGCTGGTGCTTTCCAAATTTCCGCTGACGAGAATTGCTACATCAACAGTCTAGTTTATGTCCAGGAGAAATGAAGGAGGCTATCAACTTCGAGGGACCTGAGAAGAGGTAAAAGCACTGGTATCTGAAGTAAGAACAACATCGTGTTGTAAGTTTCGCACATATTTGACTGCTTCCTTCAATCTGTATCTTACATACATCAGAAAAATGTTACCTCTTCTCCTCCTTGGTACTGCTCATTTCGGAATAAACGTAATAAACTATGGCAAGCATCAGACGGTTCCAAAATGGAAGCTGAATTTGTCAAAATGCTTTCGACTTCCGAATTTTGCCAGCGTCTTCTACGCAGAGCTCCTTGCTATTTAGGAAGCCTGCCGCGTGCTGAAAAATTCTCCAACACTCTCCAAATTGACGGCAACGAAGGAGCTGATGACCTGGCCAGGCGGGGATCAGACCTTAACGACTCACTAAATTAAATTGTTAATATCTTGCCAGGAGCCGTTAAGGGCAATATTTAACATCACCTTCTAAAGACGACAACAAACAAAAAACAAACGAGCTACTAAGCAAATCAAGACCAGATATTCCAAGGATCGTATCGGCTGGCACAGGCCACTGGCCAATAGGCGACCACGCAGCCAAGCTATGTATCCTCCACAACACTTTCTGCCGTAGTTGCAAAGTTAACAGCAAAAAAAAAAGTCTCTGCATCATTTCCTGTGTAAATTCCCGGCGCTAACGAGGATCAGGCAATGCACTCTAGGCAAACCCTTCTTCGATGACCTCAAAGATATTTCCACAGGTTCGTTTTAAATATCTTCGTCTATCAACCTATAACGCCCACAAACAACCAGGTCAAATGAGCTGTGGTTTCAAAACAGTGCATCCCAGCGCTAATTGGATTCTTTAGAACCGCTATGGCAAATCCAGATCTATACCGGAATTCTTTAACTATGAACTAGTGCATAACGACTGGGTTAATCCCTTTACTCCGACTACCTCAATCGTATGTAGTTCGAACTTATTTCTAACCCAAGGCGGTTTTTCCAGTTCATCAACACTAAAAGGAAATCTGACGGCTCTCCTTTTACCTTAAAATTCTTAAATTGTTCGTCCGCTGACCCCAAAACGTTAACAATCCTCTTTGCCGATTTCTTGGGGCAAACGTTCTCGAATGTCAATGTCGAGCCTGATCTTAATGACTTCAGATACATGAAGGGCTGTACTCAAACTTCCCTAACATCCATTGATACAAGTACGCCATCAGTGGAAGACAAGATTAACCTTCTCCAGGACGACTACACTTCCGGTCTTGATAGACTTCCCGACTCCTGGACATACGCACGAAATATGTTCAGCGGTATCTGTCTGTTCTCCACAGAGCCGGCAAATATCGGTATCTGATACTTTCATTTTATGCAGATGGTATCTGAGTGGACAATGTCCTATTAGATAGCCCGTCAAGGTTCTTAACTCGTCTTTGATGAGATCAAGTAAAGTCTTGGCCTTGTATAAGTTGGGGTTGATGAACTTTTTCGCTTATCTAAGGCCCTGGAAGTTGACCAAGTAGTCGGCGTGTTTGTTGATCTCCCATTGTGACGTCTTGAAGTAGGGATTGTTGGGTGGTACCCAAAACAGAGTTTAGGACCAACGAGTGGGCGGCAAGCGCCTTTTCTCGCCAGACAATTAGCCCGTCCATTAACCTCGAAGCTTTCATGTTTTGGGATCCAGGCCACGATAACCTCAATTACTGATGCAAGGCTTTCGAGGACTTTAAAACAGTCCCAGGCAAGCTTGGACCCTACCGTAAAGGATTTAAGGGGTAATAGTGCTGCTTAGCTGTCTGAAAGGGTGTAGATGCAGATTCCTCGGGTTCTTCTCCGCAAGCATTCTCTTGCACACAATTCAATAGCGTGAAATACTGTAGGTGACTTTCCAAGCACTGTCACGCCTTGGAAATTGGGACCATAACGCCACCAGTTCTGCCGTTTCCCAATTTTTAGGAATTTGGTAGTGTAGTACGCCCTTTTTTTTCTCCATTCGCTGCGGGCGCCTATAACAACTTCGAAATTTCTATAAACGATATCTCTTGAGCATGGTATCTGGAATCTTAAGAATTGGGTCACGATGACCTACAGACTTATTGCTAAACTCTCAAGCATATACATAAACTCTTTGCGAGTATCATGGATGGCTTACTGTTCTTCCACTGCAAATCAATTTTCTCCCCAATGTTAAGTTCCTGAAAGGCAGATTTACAATCACTTACCTTACTGAATTTGTTTCAAACACATTAGGTGCCCTGGAAAATGGTAAAGAAGAAGACGTCATGGCTACTGACTTCACTAAATTGAACTCCTTAAACTTAAAGCTCTCGGTTTCCTGCCTTTGTTCGTTAAATTGACCGCGTCCTATCTTAACGATCGCTGGTATAGAGCCCTTTTTAGAACTTGTTTTTCAAAACCAATCATTGCGCTCTCAAGAGTGCCACAGGGTAGCCACTTAGGCCCTCTGATCTTTGTATTGACTAAAAACGACTTAGAGCTTGCCGTTACGTATTCTAACCTTCAAATCTACGCAGGCGAAATGAGGATCTCTTGACAAATTTCATGTATTGCTGACTCTCGCCCACCACAGGCTGACCTGAATATATTCTGCATCTGGTCCCAAAATAATCTCCTAGTGCTCAAAGTAAAAAAATGTCAATCTATTACTTACTCTCGCAAACTTCCCCCGCTGCCTCAAAGTTCCTATTTTATTAACAATGAGGTCGTTTCCACAGTAACCTCAATGCGTGATCTGGGTATCATGTGTGACACTGAACTTAACTTCCGTTCTCACATCGACAGCACTTGGCTTTGTCAAACGTTAATCGAAAGAATTTTCTAACCTTCACGTCACCAAATCGCTATATATAACCTTCGGCAGACCGCTCCTTGAATATGCCAGTCAGGTCTGGTCACCCTACCACCAAGTCCGCATTCAGAGAATCGAAGCTGTTCAGCGTAGATTCATACATTTTACTTTGCGTAGTTTGGGCTGGGATGATCCGTTCAACTTACATCCCTTCGAGAACTGACTCAAATTGTTAGACCTCCAGTCCTTAAACAAGCGCCGTGATGTCGCTGATATACTGTTTGTACATCAGTCATTAACTGGAATCCTTGATCCCCACCGTTGAAGATCAGTCCCTCTGTTTCGCCAACCCTACCACCGTATGAGTTTGGTCAATACGAACCCCTGACAAGAATGCTAAGTCGTTAGGGGGGGGAGGGACTCGTTAGACTTGTCATCGTGCAAAAATGAAACTCATTTAACTGAAGATTTGTTTTTTCACTATTCTGCCGCCATTTTCCCACGTTTCAATAGCATCAAAGGCAAAACTAAACGACCTACCCTCTGTAGCTTTATCACTTCATCATATTATTACCCACAGTCTTCCATTTCCATCAAAACAAAAACAGAATAAGAAATCACGTCAAAAACATTTTCCACATCAAGTCGTCTCCTTGCTCCAAAACTACAAGGACCACACGGGTACTTGCAAGACCTCCCACTTGAGCAATAAAATTCCTTTTATAATTCAAACTTAATTATCAAAACGAAATCACTTTCACTTCGATATCCAAGCACAGAGGGAGCGGATTCGGTAAACAACAACAAAAAAAAAAAGGACAGAGGAACTTTAACTCCAACTCCAGATGTGTTGTACACCTTTGGAAACGTTTACGACCACCAGAGCAGCACACAACAGTGATGTTGTTACTCTGTGCGCAACTTATGACTTATTAACTTGAAAGCCCTCAAACCGAATATGCAAATTTTTAATATTTTTAAAAGCATATTACAGCTTGTTACCTGAACTTGGCGGCCCTGAATTGAGTGCCATAACCTCAGCCAAAAAAAAAAAACTACCCCCCGTAACCGCTGTATAACAATCTACAACAGCCACATCCCGGCAAACAGCATCTCTACTCTACAGCAACGTGGGCTGATGAGAGGTAATGGCTTACAGCTGCTTAAAAAATAAACGCAAGCCAAGAACTTGGCGAACATTTCGAACGGATTATGGGATACCCTACGCCATTTCGATTTTTCAATGGAGCAGTCTTTTGTTTTCGAGTTTATTGCTGAATGCAATCGATGTTATAAAATTCTTGAAGCACAACTTAAGGATCACTTTGGAGAGCATAAAGTTGGTTTACGGCCCAAAAATGTAAACAGCAGAGGGGAGCCTGACTGACTGCCTTCCCAAATTCAGGCTTTGAGTGGCCTTCAGAGAAAAAAACGTTCATGTCTTCAGGGAGGAATAAGCAAAACGGCATCGGTTTTATGAACCAAATTAGTTGGTTAGTTAGAGTGGTCCTCCAAGAAGAGGTACACTTAGAACAGAAAAGTACCACAGGTCCATTGTGATACCACTGAGTACTGGGATTTAACCCTGCTAGCTCCTGAAACCATTTAGATTTGCTCACGTTGCTGTTGAGATCGGCGGAGCTCAAATCATTTAGATCGTTAAAGAAATATCGGCCTAGGGTGGCTTTCCTGATGTGGGCCAGGGCGGGACACGTACGGAGGAAGTGTGTAATGGACTCTTCCTCCTCCACGTCTCTGCAGCTCTTGCAGAAATCATTACATGCGTTGAGTATGCCCCGTAAAGACGTTGATTAGTTTTGAAAGTCGTTCTCATTTAAGACATATAAATGCTTTTGATCTTTTCAGATCCAGGCCAGGCCAGATCAGCCTAGCATTGTTTCAATAATCAGGTGTTTCCATCCACGATTTGCTTTCAACAGAGCGTCGGTGTAAGTCAGGTGTTTAACAAATGCACTGACCAGGGACCGAACAGAGAGTGACGTTATACTGGTTAGCGATCTCGTCTAGAGACACGCGGAAGTCTTTCACTACCTTAGATTTTATCGCAATGTATATCGCTGTCGATGTATATCGCAATATCCGTGCGTGATATTGAGTTAGCCTTCAGCCAAGCAGCGGCTTGATCAATAGCTGGGACTTCGGCTTGGAAGACACAACAGTTGTTAGGGAGACTGAAGGAGTCGTAGACATTCAGGTATTCTGAAAAGACACCGACTCCTTCCGAAGTTCTAGAACCGTCCGTAAAGATAGAGATACTCATTGAAGAGAAATTCGCGCGGACTCCAAGCGCTTCTGTCCGGTGTTTCGTGCTTATATCTTATGTCGAAGTAGTTTTCGGTGGGCAGCGTGTCTGCTGATTTGGGAACCCTGCGGTGAGTTGGCAGGATTCTGGCATGCCCCACATTTTTCACACACCATTGGTGGGTTTCTCGTAGTCTTAGGGCTGCGTTAGTGGCCTGATGCGTCCACAGATATGTAGTGGCAATAAAGGGAGCATGGTTTTAGGGGTAGCTGTGAGAGAGGTTCTCAGCGCACCAGTAATGCTGAGCAAGCCTCACGTTGAACTTTCTAAAGAACTTTAATGCGACCACCAAACCATTATGCAATTTTATGAACCTGCTGTCGCTAATTTTGATCACATTTTTCGCGGCACTACTTCTCGTCGGGGATTGACAACCCTCCGAGAGTAAAACTTGAGTAAAAAAGATTATCAATTCGCCGTTCGGAGTCGGCAATAAATAGTAGGTCTTCTCCATTCGAGAGAAAATTTAATACGCACAACATGGATGGTTGCGAAGAGCTACGCTTTGACTCATCCCAAGCCCGGTGGCGCTGACAAATTGGAGTAATTTAAGCGGACTTAGCGTAGGTTAATCCATAAAAAGATGTATAATGAAATCTCCCTTAGGCGGACAGCGATGGTGCCAACATTTTTGTCCACCCAAGGAAATTTTCCGTCCAAGGGAAAAATCGTTCTGGTCCTAAAGTTCATCTTTTCGACTCTTTTCTTATTAGTTCATCTGCTTGCGTTTCCCCTCGATACCAGCATGGCCTGGTGCACAGTAAGGGTAATTTTCTAACTGTGTTCTAGTTTTCTTAAGGCAGTCCCATATATACATTTGCAAGGTTAAACCTATTATCTGCTCAAAATATTGCAGAGAAAGTTCAAAATACGTTCTTGGACGTTGTAAAATGTTGGTCACTCCACTACTGCACTTTACTTCAAAAATCTAAGTCAAGTTTTCAGTGAAAACAGGCTACATGGCCAAGAATCATGTCGGAACTTTTGCTTAATCAGTCGATCAAACTGATAGATAATGATGGCACCAGGAAAAAGAAAAACTATGAATTTTAAGTAATGAAAACTAAAATCAAAATTTAGTTAGACAAGTGCATGCTTGATGTTAACTCGATCCAGAAAGGAGACTGAAACTGAGAACGGAGCTAACTAGAGAGGTTATGTTAGGTGGCCATACCCTCTTAGAAAGGGATACACTTAAACCAATTGTAGGTCCATTGCGATTCTACATAGTGCACCGGATTACCAGCAATCGAAACCTTGCCTGGTAAATCCCATTCTTTTAAGGAGAACATTTTGGGGCGACCGTATCGGCGTCGACCTCTTACTGCTCCACACTATGTGCAAAACCATTTAGATCCAGAGACGAACCTCATTACGGAGGTGTCAGTCTCCTCAGCATCGCGTACAAGATCGTGTCTGTCAAATTTTCAAGGGTGTTGAAGATCGTCGATGAAATGGTTTCTTGCGAGATATGTGGCTAAAAAAACAACAAGCTTTCCTTAAGTGAGGACCGATATTATAAAGCTTCAAGTTGGTACTTAGAAAGAGAGGTCGTCATCCTTTTAAAAGGCATGTTCCGCATGAGACTATTTTTCATTACAACTACCAGACAGGTCTGTAGCTGACAAGTTACTCAAGGAAACTGGACTCCCATGAGATTTGCCAAACTTCCTTAGAATTCAAGAATCTCTCAAAGTTTTCGCTTCATTGTTTTGTGAAAAAAAGTTCTAAGCGCTCTCTAGACCTCAGATCTAAAAACATAAGGGACCGCTAAAAATTCATGAAAACATGACAGAGAAGGGTCAGTAATTACTTGTTAATCTCTCCGAACCCCAAATTTCCGTAAAACTTCGCCTAATAACTGTCAAACAAATGTCAAAACAAAATTACTGGCATTTGCTGTCAAATCTTACATTTCCTTTAAAAACATATTTTGGAAAAGCCAAGCACAAACTTTTGATTTATCGAGAAATAATGAAAGACTTGGTCTACGGCTTCCTCACTTTTATTTTTGACAGTTTGGAAGCTTTTACCTGAAATTCGTTTACGTACTTTTTATCTCCTGATAATAATGTCGAAAAGTTTTCGCTTTTATCGTTCTTAGTTGAAAGTTTATAGGTGCATAAGTTTGTAATTGAAATTTTAAAATGATGGGGAGGGATCAACTTCTCTCTGTTAACAGCTATCCATCCAAGTGAACACACCCTAAGCGACAGGGTGTACAAAAAGGTCAAAACACTAAATGAAATGCATTTTTTATTGTTTTCTTTATTTTTTACAAAATAGCTGCAAGCAGAATGAAGAGTGCAAAACAAAGAGAAACGTGGCGAACATGGAGAAAGAAAAGGAAACCGATTTTTTGTTTTTTGTTTCTTTGACAAAAGTTTTTTACCTTCCCTTACCCGATTCCTGTCTACTCCTCTCTCGTTTAATAATTCCTAAAAGTATTCCCTGTTTATACACATATTGCTTTCATATTTCGCAATAAGCAAATGAACGCGATGCCGGAAAAGAAAGCGAACGAGAATGGAAGGGAAATGGGAAATGTTTTACCATTCCCCTTACAGGCGGCGGCGGTGAAGACGAAAAGGACAAACAAAATATAAGTTCCTTTGGTTATTGTCCTTCTCGCTGTTGTTGTTGGTGTTCCTGTTCGCTTTAAGTCAAATCAAAAGGACAATAATTACACCGAAATGTGCGGCGGGGCGGGGGTTGTTGGAGAATATTTGTTTGTGAAGGGTGGGCTTTATAGTTGGGTGGAAGTGGCAGTGAAACCAAGTGGTGGTGTTTGTTTTTTTTTATTTATGACGAAACACAAGGCGAGCAGATTCAACAGGTACTTTGCGAACAGGCCCCTCGTTCGTTTGATGATTGTTTATGGCTGTGTGCACAAGTAAGGCGAAGGGCTCTAATGGCGTGAATTTATTATTCAAGAAGTGAAATGGAAAAGTAATTGAAGTTTGATGCAATTAAACTAAAATTGAAAATATGTTTTTAACAAATAGGAGAAAATCAGGTCTTCTGGGAATCAGAAAGACTGATTTTGTATGCCCTCTGTACTGTAGAACACCCTTGGCTGTGCTTTACAAAATGTAGAATATGGACGATTTTAAAACTTATTACGGCTAAAGGCGATCGCCGAAGAACACTTTGCTGAACTAGGGTAATCAAAGCAAAGTCCACCGAATAGCTTGCATGTGTATCAGCGCAGCACTTCGCACGACTTCCTCTGCAGAACTGGACATTTTATTTCATCTATCAGCCCTCGACATTTTTGGCAGACATATGGCAGCTAGTGCAACCTCACAGTGGTTTTGGCCATGCCTTCATTTTGAAGAATGTCAAAATTTCTCCCAGAAATATAGACTACACCACAGCCAAGTTTTGGCAAGAACTTCGAGGTAACCATTCCGCCCAGGTCATTCTGGGACGATATATTCTCAGAAGATAAGCCGATTCAATTTTACACCGACGCGGCTCAAAACTAGCAAAGGGATGAGTGATGGTTTTTTCTCTTCAGCCTAGCGTTCCATCTTTCAAATCATTTTAGCATGATCCAGACGGAAATCATGGCGATCAGATAAGTCTTATCTTGGCTGAAGAAAAACGTGGTATCAGCATCTTGGAAGATCTCTTAGTTGCAAGTTCTTGTTTAGGGCTGTCGCAATTGACAAATCTGCTTTCAAGTAGATGTTCTCTTGACAGTAGCTCTATTTTTTTCTTTTATTCCTCTTCTTTATCCTAAAATTCTCCCTAGTTGGAGTCAGTCATCCTTGAAGTAGAAGCCTGGTTTTCCTGTCTTGGGTTGTATGGGTGACCACATTCCTTTGTTGGAAATCTTGAATGGTATGAGAAGGATTTTTTTGACAGGGGGGTGGTTTGTGCACTTCATTTTGGGCCCAATCTACACCAACGTGTTAAAACTCAAAAGTGGACACAAGAATAGGAGCAAGTTCCTTTTCTGAGGAGCTGACTGAAATATTTTTATCAAGGTTGAGGTTCTTGAAGGTGTCTTATGCGAGGTGTCCACTTGTTTGACTGTAGAAGCCGTCAAGCATCGAATGTAGCAGCATGAGACCTACATACCACACTCTCATAGCATTGCCAAAACTTGTACAAGGAGTGGTCTTGCTAAAACCTTCAGTGTAATTCAAGATAGCTGTGATCGAATATCACGAAACGAGGTTAATAAAATCCAGAAAGAGGTTATGGATTCGTTCAAAATATTCTGCTTCAACAAATTTAAGCCCATTTTTCACTTCCCAAGACCGAACCCGTGATAATCATTTAATGACTTCTAAGGCTGTCTTCCTATCCCTGCCTAATAGAAAAATGTGTTTGTTTAAATGACTTTCCAAGCCCCACTGTCTACGTAGTCCTTAAACAAACTATCACCTAAATCTCACAAATCAGCACGGGTTCGGGTTCCGGTCGCACTTTAATCCAATATTCAACAACCTCAACCTCAACTCGTCACTTGATGTGGTGGCGCCCAACGGGGCCAAAGTCCTCTCTACGTGACCGGAATTCTGTATGCCAAGTAATTTTCCATTTTTCACCTCCTCTATCCAGCAGCACTTGGCTTCACCTTTTCTGCATTTTCAATCCATGAACTCTCATCCGTAGGACAAAACCTGCTATTTAACGATTTTTTTTTTAGCCCGAACTGCCAGCACCCCATAACTATGAAAGTTCTCTCTTCACTTTGACGAAGGCCAAGTATCCACCCGCCGCAATATCCTGCACATGACGACTGGAGGCGTTGGCAATGAATCGTCAGCACGTCATTGCAGTGCCATTATTTTAAATTTGAAACCATTCGCCATCACCCTAGAAGCGCAGGCGAAGGCATAAAACAGATAAACGTTCCATAAAACCGAGGAACAACTACATCCGCCGCACACGTTAACATTGGTAGACCAGGACCAAGAAATTGAATGAGATTAAAAATTATAGCGTTGATGCAGGGACAGTACGCGAAATCCTTGAAATCCTTGCTCCCCGACACACAGAGCGAGGTATACACAGACTTGTACCTTCCAGGGGGCGGATAGTGGGACAAACTCTCCAAGTAACTGGTTTTAAATTCGAAACAAAAATGGAACTTGGATGTGGATGTGGGTTAGGCATTCGAAGGTGGTGACTTGGGGCTGTAGACAGGCGAAATATTTTCCGAGGGAGGGTCGGTGTCAATTGCAAATGTTCTCGTAAATTAGTTTCCAGATTATCTGAGTTTTGGGAGGGTGGGACTCTCCGTGTACTTGGTGGGAAATTGTTTAATTTCGGATTCGTAATGAAGAGTTATGGCAGTTATGCCCGAGGTACAGGGCGGAGGGTAGTTATAATTTTGGAAATTCTGCTGAAGATTCTTGGAATTGAGGTATTTTAACTGCACCTTCTGGCAATTTCATGAGTTTCTGTTTTTTTTTTTCCTCTGTCGTAACCCTATTAGGGTTTAGTCGGTTTAACTACGGCTTTGAGAGGGTTGGATACCTGTTAGCGGAAAGTTTGGTAAAACTCCTATTAATCATTCAAGAGGTAGGCACTCTATTAACGGGAATGTTGCTGCTCTGTGGGGTCAAGCACGGCAGAGTTGAAAGTTTTCGCAATGAAGGAGAAGCAGCCTTAAACCTCAAGTCAGCACAAATTCCTGACTACATAAGTTGTGTTTGAAAAATAATTGTTTGCTTCCGGTGAAAACTTCTGGGTTCACTATTTAGCCAGCTTTGTTCCGACACGACTTTGCGTTATTTGGGTTTAGTTTTATCCCGCCTGTGATCCAAGTCATGGATCATTTTGGAAAGGTCACGTTCGGCTCGACTTGTGAAGTGAATTCCCTGCCAAAGTTCGGCGTTCAATAGAACAACGCCTCAGTTCTTCTCAGAGACCCTAAGGTCCATTTTGAATCCCTTCATGATTCAGAAACATATCCTCCTTGTTTTATTAATCGTGTGGTACAATTCCGCTATCGGTGACATTATAGAAGTGTCAGTCTCACTGTTGTTCAAAGCCCGTCACAGCCTAGCCAGTTCGTCTACTTTTTCGTTCTTTCCTATCTCGCCAAGTCCAGAAACCCAGGACAGTTTGGAAGAAATTTTGCCTGGAAAACAACACCTGCATTCAGTATTCTGACGGAATCCACAGCCAACATGTAGGAGACTGTTGTGAGTTGTTGAAAGTTATTTACGCAATATGGTTCCCGGCAGTTTCTTTGAGTAAAGTTGAGATATCAGTTGATCCGAAGATTCTTAAGAGTTGTACGTACACTTTTTGTAACCCATGTCTGGCTTGAGGTGTCTTTGAGTCCAAATCCAAAGCCAGATGAAGGAAAGTTTTACTTCCTGGCACAGCTACCGCTCTTTCGAGTTCACATCTCGCAACCAGGAAGTTTTGCCTTATCGGGCTGAGTAAAGAAGCGAAGGCATTTAATGATAGTTATGAAACTTTAAGGGATCACTTAGGGTGGGTAAGGTTGAAGTGGCTGCGAGCTAAAGCCAGCACACATGACTCATGTCCAAAAGTCCTGAATTCATAAGCGCTTTTGTACTGATCCACTAGTTCTTGCTTCAAGTCAAAATAACTCGAATTCTCGTCGCTCTCGTTTCTCTGCAGGAACTTTTAGTACCACTTCTCTGCTGATTTTTTTAGTTTTGACTCGGATAAGAATAGGTGGCCATGGACTTAGGTGAACCATCAAATTTGTATTCCCAACTTCTACACCTCTACGGAGCATCCTGTTGGGCTGCGACTTTTTGTCAAAAATGATCGCGTCGATTGTCGTCGTTTGCTTTGCATATGTAAATAGATGTTTTTCTTCGCTAGACGTCCGCTCTTTTTGGGTTCAAGCCCCGGCTATGTCAACCGAACATCTTTCGCATAACCACCTCTTACCAGGGAATGACGAGCCTCCGAGAGTACAATTTGTCATGAAAAAGCTTCTTAACTCGCCGTTCGGAGTCGGCGATAAATTGTAGGTCCCTTCCATTCGTGCGAACACTACAAACACGCACAACATGAATGGTTGCGAGAAGCTAGGCCTTTGCTCATCTCGAGCTTTCGCGCCAGCTATTTATATTTTTTTTTAGTTTAAATCTAATTTCGATGCCTCCTCGCCTTGTCCTGGACAGACGACAGCTGTAGGTATAAGTAAGAAGGCACGAACGTTAACTTCTTTTAAAAAATACACGCAGGGCCCCACAATTGTGGAATTGCAGTACATGAATAGATATCGATACCCCGGTTCAAAAAGTTTTTGACCGGGATGCTCATACCATCTTAATGGCTATGAACTGTGTGAATTGAAAAAAAAAAAGTGGAAAGGATGGAGTACACATTGGTGTCCACATCGAGAATCAGCCTGCATCTAAGAACTTCTTCTCAATCATTGGCCTGATTGTCAATATTTTTACTTGAAGGATCCTCCAAAAGTCATGCGCTTCCTGTTGACAAAAAAAAAATTATTTTAACCGTAATCCAATAGAAATTGTCATCTACATACATATGTGTATGCCAAACATTCGGAGAGCTCCTGTTATGAAGAAATTTTCCACCAGTTCCCTTCTAATGACCACCATTATCCTAGAGCTCATTGAAAATAACCAAACGGCTCACGACCCATTTCTCCCTTATTAGAATTGCTAATGTCTTGCAACACTGTCCCGATTCAAACGCTCTAATAATTCTGGAAACTCATTTGGGTATTGAGAATTCTCTAAACCTTGACAGTAATGTAATCTTCCTCCTCTTCCCGAGTGGCCCACCTCTTCACATGTAGTAACCGCAAAACCCTTCATGGGAAAATTCCTGTCACAGAGAAGGTAGAGCGTTCCCTTTATTTTAGTGTGTCCCAGATAATAAAATCATATCATCACCTGACATCTGAGTATTATCCTGTCCAGGATTAACCATCGCTCTCACGTAATCACAAAGTCACCGGCAAGAAAAAAAAAAGCTCAACGGTACGGTATTTCCAGCATCTCATCGTAACCTCAATTAAGTGACCGCAGCTATGGAAAGGATCCACCTCCTATGCAGTGTGTATGGAGGAAGGACACGCAAAAACAATGGAAGCATGTCACATGTCCTGTACCTGTGTGATGCTTCTGTTTGCGTAATAATTAAGTGGATTACCTGAGTTTATTGCATGCATTTATTGCATGTGATCCTTTTTTTTTCTAATGGTTGCCTCCTTTTTGTTTTTTTTTTTTCACCTTGTGTAGCCTTTCTAGTGTTTGTTATTGCGGCGTTTGTTTGCCAGTTGTCAGTATTGTGGGTACCTATTTGTTTTCGGTTGGGAAAATATGGTTTATGGTGTGCTGCGGTTGGTATATGTTTGCCCCGATGACACAAACAGAAAGGATTAAGGAAAACAATTTAATTGGTTTGTTTCGTTTTTTTTAGTTTATTTTTATGGGTGGACGAGAGAAATGGACTTTGGTCATTAGTCCAGGTGACCTGTAGTTGGTGGGGTAGCCAATAAAATCATTTTGCAATTTTTCTAAAACTTGTTGATTTATATTGCAAGGACCTTCTATGGAAAACCTGGGTAAAAAATTTAAATTGATGACTTCGGTTTTTTGTTTTCTACGAAAAATAGATTTTACTGCTTTTAAATATATCCTGTGGTTGCGTGGATTTATTCTTAAGAATGATGAATCTAGGATAAGCTACATTGAGAATTTGTAAATTATTTCGAAGAATGCGAACAATCAATTGTAAAATAGCAGCAAGCCCGCCGATCAGCTCTAACCTTTCCTTAGAAACTATTTTGGCCGATCCTAATCAATAAAACTACTTTACAACTGATCCAGGTCTTAGCACTTAATAACTTCAAAGTTGTAAGGCTGTATCAAAAAAAAAAACCAGAGACCTTCCTTAACCCGATGTTATTCTGATGATACAAATGACTTCTTCCGACTATTTATGCAGAAAGTCCTATTTTTCAGAGAGCTTGGCAGAATGAACCCTAAAACCCTGACAAAACTAGGCACCAATCAAAGCTTTTAGTCTTTGCTCCTAAGAAACTTTTTGTCTCTGTAAACATCATCTTAAAAGTTCGTCACTTTCTTTCTTCTGTCTTCAACAGAATGTCTAGATCTCTTCAGTCCTAGAATAGTATAATCTTCCACAAGGTTGTGCTTAAAGGAAACTTCCACTTTACTTTCCTTTTCGAACGTGGATGTTAGATGTTAAAAGTTAAGGTGTGTGTATGCACTGCGACCTGTAGAGATCTATTGGGCTCCCCCCGAACTCGTGTCAGTCGAAGAGTTCCGACCTATAGCACCTCCTTCAATTCAATCGCTTTAAGGAATCGGAGTATCTGTATTGGGACCAACGATGGGAGATTCGTTTCAGAGAAAGTGTAAGCTCCTGGGATTGCTCTTCTTTTGTGGATCAATGCTCCACAGTCTTTGCATATTTTCAGAGGCTTGGAAGTAGTGTTTTAAGTTACTACCTCTCTTTTTCTTGTCACTCTTACTTGTTGTCACTATCTTTGGGGTTTGGGCCACGAGTTCCGATGCCTAGAGTCCTTGAGGACCTGTACAGTATTAGTAGCCGAGCTTAGCGAAGTTATTCTGCTCTCGGATTTCTCGTTTTTACGAGCTTGGCGAAGGTGTCTAATAAGTTTGAAAATGGGGAACTAATTCATATATTAAACTCTGGATGGACTGACATTCTGCGGGTTTGAGGTTTAAGGCTCGATCACTCTTGTAGATAAGATGAGAATTGCTTAAATGGAGCGAGCAGTAGCAAGCGCTTGGAAGCTTTCCGAAAGGTAAAGCGAAATTTAAAGGCGGACTCCAAGCATCGCACATGATTTACCCCCAAAAAGAATAAATCTTAAAAAGCAAGCTCTGGCACTTGCACTATATGTTTCGAGAAGCGGGTGTTTTTTAGGGTTTTTTATTTTTTTCTGGTAGAAGGTTGGAATCTTTCACGACAAAGCTGCAACAGTGTAGAACTTCCATCGACAAAAACCACCTTCCTTAAGGTTTAGCCATTTTTGCCTTGTCTTCTTTGGCTTAATAATTTGGTTTTCTCCCCATTTTGTCTTCATCCACCGT
Source organism: Matsumyia berberina (assembly GCA_917880715.2). Classification (NCBI taxonomy): domain Eukaryota; kingdom Metazoa; phylum Arthropoda; class Insecta; order Diptera; family Syrphidae; genus Matsumyia; species Matsumyia berberina. Next base: position 128,090,409 of record OU862871.1, on the reverse strand, counting down.
TGGCTGCTCGAGTTCTTTTTCAGAATTTTGATTGCCACGATGAACCTTTCGATTAGTGGGCGATAACGTACCACAAACTGCCTTAAGGAGTAAAACCAAGAACACGACTACGAAAATTAAATGTGGCGGCTCTGCTTCCATCCATGTTTTGAGCAATTATCCATAAGAAATTCTGTTTAGTCATTTGCAGTACACTTGCATTTACTTTACATTGATGACTTCAGGATCTGGGCCTACAAAATAAGATAAAAGACGATAAGGAACGAACCTCCCCAAACCAAATTATAAACTTAACGTTTTGACTCGAGGCTGCGTTTAAATTCAAGTTTTTGTTTGAAAATTGCAACCTATTTTGGCTTGCAGCAAACTGTAATAAATCAAACAATTCTTAAGTCCTTTAAACAGCAGTCATTTCCAATTGAAATTATGAAGCAATGTCTTCGATTCCATTAGCAACTGTCAAAACAGTCTCTTGACATTATAAAGTACGTATGCCAGACCCTGTTGTGTTATTCATTTTCAATTGTAGTGCGGCAAAACAAATGTCCTGCATGTCACATGTCACAAAGATAGGATGTTATAAACGATTGTACGAGTAGGTACACATTTGTTCAACTATAATGCATTTAGTGAGATACATACGAGTATGAATGCAAGTAAACTGCATCTAAACTGCATCGTGGAGAACCCAAAACAAAGGTTTAAGTGCATATGCCAATATTGCGTGTCGTAATAACACTTATAAGAAGAACATTTCCATTGACATACTTTAGACATACATATGTATGTACATATCTTGTTGTAGAGTTTTCCATGCTCCCACACCCCACAGAGGAGAACGACGAGGTTTCCAAACCACAAAGAACCAAAACTTGACCACATGAGCTGCTTGGCAACACCTCTAATGTACAAAATGTTTTAGAAACTAGCAATGTTTGTCGTATGATGTGATTAAAGTGATTTTTTGAGACCACATTCCGTTGTGGAACCTATGTTCATGTACCTGTTGGGAAGAGAATATGTTATTTGTTGATCGTGAATTAGCCCCCCAAAGCCACCTTGAACTCGGTTTAAATTTTAGGTAAGCCTTCGGTGGCACGGTTGAAAGTTGACCTGGGTCACTAAAGAAGGCAGTTCCTAGGGTATTTTTTCTGGTTCTGCTGAGCCTTGGCAGTGAGACGTGTCATCTTCCGCGTCTATATCGCCTCATCCTTTGCAGAGAACAAACGCGCTCAGTCGCTTATTCCTTAGATGGGCCGCCAGTAGCTTGTGGCCTGTGACACACCAGAGTGGTACATTATGTCTTGAGCTTAGGATCTAATTAGGGACTATAAGAAAGAGATTACCTATGATAAATTTGGTGAAATGAAAATCAAAGACGTTTAGAGCATTTGTGGCCTTACACAACATTCTAGACATTGGTTTATGTTGGCCATAATCATTGCGATGACCTGATGTTACTTTGGAATAACTCTTTAGATAGAGGGGTGGATAAATAGCCCTAATGGTATAATAGACTTCCACCCAAGTTAAATTTAAACTGAACGTGGACGCTTCCGTGCCTACCCTTTCCGGTTTGATCTCAAAAAATCTTGGCTGCCGAACAAAATCGAAGTAAAGGGTCTGAGTGTTATTTTGCCAGCGCGTGATCAATCCGATTGACTCTGCTAATAATGTGGTCAATATGAGAGGCAAAAATTAGTTCATAGTCATAAAAGACATACAGATCGTGCTGAAAAGAAAGCCAGTTTCTCGGAGTCTACCTCTACATGCATAACCAAATCAACGCCCTTTTCCGTCACAATTGTCACACGACTAAAACTTTAAATGGACTTCAGGTTATACTAGCCATATCCATCTTTTATCAATCATTCTTAATGGACATTCTCATATTGTGACACTCTCGAAGAAATTTATCTCCTCCAATATAAACAAGAGTTTCCATTTTGTTTTATGTCAAACTTGAATTTTATGTTCATCCGCAAAAGTTCAACTTCATTAAATTAAACAAATTGTCATACCCAACTGACTAGAGAAATGAAATTTCCCTTTTCCGCTTCCTCTAGCATCATTCCGCAATTTCAGGAAAACAAAACCGGATGTAATAATACAGCTGTCAGAAAATGTCCGGCACATAAATCAAGAAATGTCCAAATCATGTAAATTGAATGACATTTTAAAATGGCATCCACAGCAAAAACAAAAATAAAGAGAACACACAAAGCAGAGGGAGTTCTAGGTTTATCCAAAGAATCATAAAACAAAGAAAACAGATAAACGGAAGGTATGACTGTGAAGCAAAAAAAAAAATCGTGCAAACGAAATGTCATCCTGGTCGTTTTCTGCAGATGTCATCTAATGGACGCTTGGGTTTTGGAATGGGGAGACAGTCCACTATTTGATGTGTCCAAGTGGATAAAGTGGTGGGAAGAAACGAATTAACGATGGTAGATAAATCACCTTCGAAAAGTTTACCTACCTCAATTGCGCCGGAGGAAAAGCGAACATAGAACTTCAGAAGATTGCAAGAAAGTGAAGTAGTATCGGTTTTAAATCGCTTGGAAGAAATGAAATTGTCAAAAGATAGCATTGAGTTGGGTGCCACAACTTAATTAAGCATTGGTACTGGTGAATAAATGGATCAGAGGACGAAATGTGGAAATAAAGCCGTGAAAGTAGTACTTTCACAAGAAGGAGATTCGTGTAACTATAGATCCTTGAATGAATGGAATTGAACTAATGTCCAAGAAAAGTGCAAAGTAACTCGATGTCAGAACTGAATTAGAAAAACCAACGTGGCCCTGTACGGTACCCACAAATAAGAGCATTCAGGAAAACATGGAGGCTTAAACCAATGGTGGTATACTAGCTATACATCCCGGTGGTAAGAATCATCCCAACCTTCATCTCCATTGTTTGGTTGAAAACAGTCGAGAAGAAATGCAATCCTCCGAATATCACAAAGCTCCAACGGGCAGGCTTTGTCGGAGTGGCGGGATCAATAAGATCTACTCCAGCAGCAGATCTGGAAATAATATTGAAGCTTCCCCCATAGGACATAAAAATATGAACATACTTCGAAAACTCGGCAGGTGAAACTCCTCTTATACTCAGGGAAGTCGCAACGGGCATACCCCTCTTCTTAGCTTAGAACATCTCGGAACTATAGAAGAAACTGGACTAAATCATTCCAATATCAGACTGTACCCGAAGATTCTCTATTAGAATTCCTGGCAAAGAGGATAGAGATGAGCGCAAAATTTATATCGTCGATGAACTGGATACAAAATGGATAGTGATACTGGTGTTGGTGTCTATTGCGAGGGTTTAAATACAAACTGAAGGATGGCTTCAGCGTCTTCAGACTTAACTTGTCAAATAAAGCGAGTTGTGGAAATAGTTTTAAGAGAAAACATTTCAAGTTACGTAAGCAGCAGCTACGTTAATACCCGAGCAGCCATAAAAGCGTTGCAATCAACCTCAATAAGTTCCAAGATCGGAAAGCGATACAACACTGTGCTGGGTGCCGAGCCACGTGGATGTCTTCGGAAACGGAAAGTGGATTTTTTTTTCTTCGTCGGGTTAGAAACCACTTCACTGGAGCACTCAGATATGACTGGTCCATTGTACTGGCAGGAAACAAGACCCAGTTTCTTCCAATTTTCAAAAATTGTCTCGGCTTTCGGAAAAAACCGACAAAGCACTTCAATAGTGATGAGCTTATAGTACCCACACTCACCACATCAGGACCGACGATTTGCCACCTGATCCAAGCAAATGCAGGAAAAATACAAATGAAATTATCCAAAGTATCGTCACCATCTCCACAGACATTGCATGCTAACAAGTTGTCTACAGTCAGAAGAAATAATTCTCTGAGCCTTGTCTAGGAATCTCAGCGGAGATCTTATTTCAAGAGATCACCTAAAACCTAAACTCCAGTTCAAGAGTTCAGCTTTGCTGTCAAATTCAGCGAGTTATTGCATTCTCGAACTATCTATGTAAGAACTGTTAAGAATTGAACGAGGCTTCAAGCACAGCCTTCATCTATTCTTTAAAACATAGTCATTGGCCATTAGAATCACATAAGCCTCCGTTTGAAAAACAGAGACATGCTTACCTAACGTGTAGTAAAGTCTTGTGTTGTTGGTCTCCAACAAGTTACGAGCACCGAAAACATGACTGGTTTTGGAGCTATCCGTGAAAATTTGACTGTAGACCAAGTCCAGTCCAACGCAAAGAAAGTCGAAAGTCTCCACCCCCGCCGAAATGTTGGTTTCATTGCATAAGACGGCGTATCCATGGAATCAGGGTCGCAGGATGAGTGTTCGACAAGGTTGCCAAAACTTCGGCTTAAGATAACAGATTGCTTTGATTATATAGCCACGATATATGTAAGCATCAAGAGGGTACGGCATAAATCAAGTGGAGTATCTACATAGAGCAGCACCACTAGGAAAAGCTTTCGAGACAGGCTGACTTTTTTCAAGTTTAATGCCGAAAGCAGTATCACACTTACACGATAGTCCCCTCCATCAAATAACCGACGCGTAAGCTAGAAACAGTCTTTTCATAGCCGTGTAGATCCAAAGGACCTTTTTCGGTGATAAGTCGCATGTTTTACTAAAAACACGCTTACACTGCCAGAAAATTGCAGAAAAAGCGTCTTCGGTGTCCTCGATTTAGCATGGTTTGCCAATAGAGGTTTTCAATGTAAGATCCCTCCAAGATATACTGCTTCATGGAACAAGCTGGTCACAATCGTCCTTATCCTAAAGGGAATAACCGCAGTTTTCATAGGATTAGCCAAAATCTACCCCAAGTGCACCATACACCATGTCTAATTCGAGCTGCGCGTTAGCACAAACAGTATTTAGACCTGACACAACAGAGTGGTTTTGTTGTTGCCCTTCATGCACATGATCATGGTCATATTTTTGGGATTTTTCGATCTCATAATCGAATTTCAAGAGAACTCCAGTCATATCAATTATCGTCGATATCAACTAAAGCATTTTGGTGTTATCCAAGGACTACCACCGGCTGTGACGCCTATGAAGCAAAAAAAAATGTGGTCCAGTCGCCTTGATTGCTAATTTACTATGCACAACCTCTAAACACAATACAAGAGTGACGCATAGCTGGACTCAACATGCCTCTCAGCTAATCCGGATGAACAACAATCTTCCAGATAAATATTCCCGTCACGAGAATTGCGATGTGCTTATCTAAATACCGACAACCATTCATCAATTTGTCCACCACCTCCTTATCTTTGCCACAATTTCATCCATCTAACAAACAATCGAAAATTACTCAATTTCCAATTCAAAAACTCGTTATCTCCTCCGAAAACTCCTCCTCAACAGACAATAGATTAGAAAAACATCAAGCGGCGTTTGCGAATCACAACATGACGTCCATCGTCGTCGCGTTCACATGCGTCATCGAAGATAATTTTCCCAAAAAACATCACAACGAATTTTCTAGGAATCGCCATCGCTTGGTGGAAAAACAAAGTCTAGTCGTGGTAATTCTCATTTGGACGAACAACAACTTTGTCCGCAAACAATAGCAGCATGTGCGTCTCGATTAATAAACAATTTTATTGCACGACGCCGCAAAACAGGGATGTAAACACTTTCCAATGACTAATTGAACTTCACACCCGAATTGGGTCGGGTCTGCCTACCTGCATGGGACCGCCCCTTTTCGCCGCGATCTCGTGACAAGTGACAGGAGTAGGGATCGAGGTAGATTGCGCGGTGTATATAAATCGCAGTAGCCAGACGTCAAAACATACCAGTCTCTGAAGTGACATAGAGGTGACAAGTGACATTTTGCATAAGCAACGATCGCGCCAGTCTGAAGAAAAATTCCGCTCGACAACTTTGGGAAAAAAAAGTGAAAATGCAGAACGACATTCAAACCAACTACCTACCGGGTATTTTCCTGCAGAAAATCTGCAGCACAACATCAACCAACGTAGACTTGCAAGCATTCCCTTCTCATTGTGAGCTGACTCCCGAATCTGTTGACGCCGTCATCGAAACCGAGATGAAGAAAGCGATGTCCACCTACGCCGCCGAAGAAGAGAAATTCGTCGATCGGGAGTTAATCGAGAATCCAGTGGTCTGTGAACGTCGTACATCAAATCGTTCGGGATCCGAATCCAGTGCATCCAATCGAGATCCATTGCAACAACAGAGAGCCGAATCCTGCCGAAAGTCAAGAATCAACAATAAGATCAAGAAAGCAAAGTCAAAGATCCGACACAAGTTCGTCACCAAGAAATTGGCCGAGAATGCAGCCGGTCTAGAAAGTATCAGGGATTTGATCGCCCATGCTGAGGACAAATTGCGTAGCACCGGATACAGTGAGGCTAAAGTACAACAGCTGCGCGCTACAATGGGCCTCGACCGCATTAAGGTTGGAAATTTGTCGGAGATCACCAAGCAGTTGGCTCAAGCCCCCAAAAATTGACAAGCATCCAAGTTATTGGTGTGTATACTTAATAGACGAATTTTAAATAAGTCTCTGGCTTCCTTGAAAACTATAAACTCGACCAGTATTTGTAACTAAAATTAAGCAAATTAAAATTAACAATAAAATTGTATTAAATATTTCTGAAACTTTGAAAGGGGCTCCTCTTATTCTGAATGGATTTTGTTTTTGTTTTGGTTGCTTTTCATTGCTTTGTCCAGCTCATTCTATTCATACTTGTGTATTGCGCCTTTAGATCGTTAGTCGGCGTCGAACGCAGCCTTTGCTTTCCTGGATCAACTGGAGATTCCAACATCGACCGAGGCAAAACGAAAAATTCTTAAGTCTCCCTATTTGTATTCCAACTAAACTCCAGAATCTGCCGTACCGAGAGGGATGGTGGGGGACGTGATCAACAGGTGGGTACTAGTGTTTACCTGAGCGTGGTTAAATGCAGAGAAGGCACAATTGCGACTTAAACGTCTACAGGGGGAAATTCCCAGCATGTCACTAGAAACTCTCAATTAAGTAGAAGGGTTGTCTACGTAGAAAATTCAAATACTGCCTGAAGAAGATGATACATCTCGACTGTGTCTCGAAGACGAGTTGCATATACAATGCACGTGTTCCCAGAAGAAATTATGTTTTCGGTGGCCAATGGACCCAAACGCAATACCAATACCAGCGTTGACTCGAAAGAGGAAAGAACGTCAGAAAAGAATTACTGAGAAATCTGAAGACCACCTCCGACTGATATGATAAATGGAATACAGGCAGAATGCTATGAAGAGTTGTGATTCTGGCGAAGTTTGCCTTCACCCTGAGATTGCGTTTAGGATCAATTTTGTAAAGTCTTCCAAGTCTTCCTGGATATGGCGCAGCTAGCATGGTTCTTCCATTTGTGTTTGGCTACTGAGAAGTAGTGTAGGTGGATTTTTCCCTTGACAGCCTAATGGGATGAGAACTTATTTTGCGAGTAATCTGTCAAGAGCCGACCCCTACCTGGTGAGCACATCAGCCATTTCCTTCACTTTGATGCCTTTGTGACTTGGGACCCATACGAGGTTTAGGTAAGATAAGCTCCCCAGATTTGCGAACCCGGTTCTGTACTATGCTACAGGCTAAAAGAGAATATTCTAGTCAACGTAGTTGAAAAGTGTGAGATAGGTTGCAGGGGCTATTCAGAAAAGGCCCCGATCGCATTTAAAACTAATAAATCATGGCGGCGTCCTTGTCGGACTCCACTCCTAACCTTAAAAAATAAATAAATAAATAGCTGGCGCGACAGCTCGGAATGAGCCAAGGCCTTAGCTTCTCGCAACCATTCATGTTGTGCGTGTTGTATTGTTTGCACGAATGAAAGGGACCTACAATTTATTGCCGACTCCGAACGGCGAATTGAGAAGCTGTTTCATGACAGATTATACTCCCGGAAGCTTGTCATTCCCCGACGAGAGGTGGTGCCGCGAAAAATGTTTGGTGTTTTCCTGGCTGGGGCTTGAACCCACGCCGCTCTGTCAGTAGTCCAACGCACTAACCACTGAGCCACGGCGCCCACAACCTTACACTGTTTAAATGTTCAAAAACGGTCTCGATATGCCAAAATTATTCTATTAACAGATGCAGAGAGCCTCCCGATGGTTTGTAGAGCTAGGATCAACCGCTTTGTTTGCTTTCAGCACTTTCATTCTGGCAATGATCTCTTTTTATTGAAAGCTGCTATGTAGTATGTACTCACTTATTTATGATGGCTCTACAGTTCGGGGTAAACCAGGGCCTCAACCAACAAGCCTCCCCATCCAGCACGATCTTTAGCCAGCTGCCTACGGCGAATTCGTTGAGGTTACCCTCCACTTACACATTCCATTGATGATAAAGTTTTCTTCTTTTGTGTAGTTAGTCAGGGATAGAATCGAAGTTAGTATTTTGTTTGTATTGTTCAAGAGATTTAGACCTCTGTGATTGGTCTTCTTTCTTATCATTGGCCATGCTTTCGTCGGACCATAGATGTTAGATGTTAAAAGCTGGGGTGTGTATGCACTGCGAAATGTGGAGATCTATTGTCCTCCCCCGAACTCGTGTTGGTCGATGAGTATCGACCTATAGTACCTCCTCCAATCTAATCGTTCCGAGGAATCGGAGTACCTGCATTATGTCCAACGAAGGAAGATCCGTTTCAAAGAAAGCGTAAGTTCCCAGGTGTGCTCTTCTTTTGTGAATCAGTGCGCCACAGTCCATAAGAAGGTCTAATGGGGTCCCCTAGGCATCGCTGCAGAATCTGCAGTTTTCACTCCTTTCTATTCTCATTTTACTGAGTTTGCCATGGCCCATTAGTAGGCCCGTTAGAATGTGAAGCCGTTTTTTTCTTATTGGTGCCTAGGCAGACGTTAGTCCTCCTTCGATCGTAGTTCCCGAGAAGTTCCTTTGCCTACCTTAGTTTTGGGAGTGCTTCCCACAGCCTTCTTCTTTTGCCTTCTTTCCCACTTCGCAGCTTCTCTTGGATTCGATGCGGTCCCAGCCCGCAGAAAAGCTCGGATCCAATTTTATTTAATTTTATTATGTCTTCGTGAGGTGTGGTATTACAAAGCGGGGCTTAAACGCGCATTGATTTTTCTCACTAGATCTAGGTCGAGGCAGCTCTTGCGCACATTTTATAACAAAAAACAAGCCTTGAGCTCGTGTCTCCTTTCGGACGATTTTTCAAGTAGAGTTGGACAGTGTTACGCCTAAATTCTTAAAAGCGGTACGCATTAGACGCCTTTTCTCTTTCGTGTATATCGCATAGATGAGTTCTTTTTCGGGTTTGAGTTATCTGGGGTTTTGGGGACACTCTTTGAAAGGAGATTTCATGAGCTCATCTTTGTTGCATACAATCGTCAACCTGTTATCAGCCCCCATTCGAGATAAGGTCGGTGTTCATGAGAAAATTGTTGTTCAAAGTCGAGAATGTTATCTTTCACTCTTAGTTTAGATGAACCTTCATTTCCTTCATTGCCTGCGATGCTGTTCCACTATTACATAACTCAATCCAGGTTTTAAGTTTCCCAACCAATTTAATTTTAACCTCAAAACCAGCTTTCAAAAACCGCAGTAATGTTCTTTAGCGATTTATGTGGAAGACATGGGCTTAGCCTTTTTAAAAATAAATTTTCCAAAATTAAGATGAAATTTATATATTGTAATCCGCAGAAATAATTATAATTTCTATTAAACAAATATTATTTTGAATATTCCTCCACAAATTAAATTTGATGAGCGCTTCCAGTAATCAACAAAACAAAATAATTAAATTTAACTACCGTTTTCGTTTAAATTTAGACCGCAGAGATTTCTATGAAATTAATTTCGAAAACAATGTTATTTTTCCTATAAATTAATAACTACAATCCGAAATAGCAAATAGTCAATTTATGCGAAATGGTGAAATTAAATTTACGACAGTCGTGGGTGTTGCTTTTCAAAATAATTGGCACCCAAAACCCTGATTTAAATATGTCAGCCAACCCATTATGAATTTTCATAATTCGGACGATTGAATTTTAATAACCGATTGAAACCATATTCGAAAACCGTGGAAAGTTTCTAATCAAAATTGGGTTTTTATTGATGAGAACGAAACATATTTTAACTCGACGAACTGCAGGTAAATTCAGGAGCGGATTCGAACCATGCGAGTACCAACTTATGTATCACACTTCTTGGAAATAATTAAAGTAAAACAGAAAGACTTTGACTTGCTCTGTGGCATCGTGGTGTTGAAAGGGTTGAGATGTTTCTCTTTTATCTGCACCAGGTAAATCAATGGCAAGTGATTAAACACATGAAAACCAAGTCTAGACTCTTAAAAAAATTAACAAAAAATTAATTTCTGTGTTACCTGTGTTTTATTGTTTTTTAACTTTTTCAATAGATTTAAGATGACTTTGTTGCTTTTATGAGGGCACTTCAGTTGTAACAATTACAGTGTGATTTTTGCAATCGAATCCTAAAAGCTATCGATGGCTTCTTAATTTGTTTGGCTTTATTTTTGACCTTATGTATGGCCTGTTTCCGGAGCAAGCGAGTAAATGTATCCCCAGTTCAATGTTAAATGTCCTGTTTTAGAAGATGATGAGGGCCTAAAGAAATATATTGTAATGCGAGGTAGAGTTTTTGAACATTACCTCAAGAAGTCAAAGTAGTAAAAGTTGCAATAACGTCGCTGTCGCCGTGAGGGCTAAATTGGTTGAAGACGAAACTCAAACTACCTACAGACATGGTTTAAATCGGCTGGCTTACAAGTAGCTCCACAAGGAGGGTTAAAGCTGTTCAACAGTTGAGAGACAACCAACAAGATCACGTTCAAATCGAACGAAGACCGTTCACAAAAGAACATTCGACTTATGCCAGCGGGGAAAACTGAATAAATTAGAGGAACTTTGGATGATTATGTCACAATTCAGTGGATTGAGGCACAGTTGGAGACCGCTATGTGCAATGGCTGTAACTTGAGTGATACTCTGTGGAGCTTGAGAAGTTTTCACCGTGTTGTCATTGAGCCGTCAAGATGTAGTGACCTCAGCAGTTCTCTCCGATGTCGACTTTATCTGCTGCGAAAAAGTTTATTTAGAAGCTAAACCTATTTCCAAGTACTTTATTGCATTGTGGCTGATTGCCAGCTCTGAGTCTACTTGAAATTCGATAACTGCCTCCGTCTTCTTTGCTGATAAGCAAAGACCAGCAAGAGAAATGGTGGTGGAAGAATGATTGACAATGACAGCGTTTGCTGTGAAATATGTACATATCCGGTCTCTTTAGTCTAATGAGTGCGCGACAAGGGCTTAATTCATTAGGTTGACCGTCGGGGAGATAACCTGCGTGTCGAAGTAAAGCAAACACTAGTTAAAAGAAAAACATCTGAAACCTCGCCTAATGGACCCCAACCAACTGTTGAGTCAATGGTTTTGACATGATCTGAAAGGGTAATGAAAAATTTCACAATCTAATTCATGAGTGTACGCTCTCGGTTTACCCTAGAGGCAACTCCAAAGCTAGATTTGCTAGATGGACAGGACAGGCATTGGAAGTTGGTTACGATCAATCCAGTACCTAATCACCTAACCGAGGGAGAAACTCTCCACTATTTGATCACTTAACGCCGTGACTTAGTGGTTAGTGCTTTGGATTGCTGTGTAAGCGGCGTGGGTTCACGCCCTAGCCATGTCCACGGAACTTTTCGCGGCACCACCTCACATCGGGGAATGACAGGCCTCCAAGAGTATAATTTGTCATGAAAAAGCTTCTCAATTCGCCATTCGAAGTCGGCAATAAATTGTAGGTCCCTACAACACGTGCGAATTGGCTTATCTCGAGCTGTCACGCCAGCTATTTATTTATTTAAATGCGAATATAAAGGACCAGTGGATCTAGTTCGGCAACGTCGTGAAGGAAATACCAGAAACTAGGCATACAGCCAGCTTGTAAGAAACTGTGGAAAAAGTGACAGGTGGTGCATACCTACAAACTTCAACCAAAAAATTGCAGGAAGAGTGAGTTCACGCAATTTCACAGCATAGTAACGTATAATTGTCTCTCTAAAGCAACCAGATCCGCTGATAAAAGTCGAAAAGTCTCGTAGCCTTAACACTTTCAGCAGCTCTTTGTACCAAAGAATACTACCAACTCTAAAAAAAAACCCAAATTCGGTTGAGAAATATCCTCTCTGCAGTTTGGAAGCCGTCATAACAGCTATATGTATGAAGAACCTAAAGAACAACAAAGCCACCGCATTCAAAAGCCTACCAGCCAGTACAAAAACGAAACTTTAAATTGCATCTAGTTACCTCCAAATAATAAGTATTTCGCCTTACTCACGTGGAACTTTCATACTATCCTCCATTCTGTGAGAGGTACGAGTACTAACTCTCAAGTGCTCACCCACCGAGGAAAAATATGAAAACTTCAACCAGAAAACTTTTTGCAAAAAAAAATCCCAAATGTAATCAATTTTCTTCGTCCTTTTGGTCGCCCTTAACCCGTATACGCGTATGTAAAGCCCCAAGAAACTTACAAAAAGAAAAACTTAATTCTTAGAAATTTTACATAAAAGTGAGTGCGACTTCAAGAAAAAGAAGTTGTCCCCTGCTCTGGGAGTGCGCCGCCGTAGACTCGTTATGGCGTAACGCCCTTCCCTTGTTTTTATTGCCCAATTTAAATAACCAAGTATACAACAAAGTATCCACTTGGATCCTTTGTGCGGCAAAAGGAAAAAGAAGAAAGAAAAACGGCAAACTTCCAAACTTTTCTCGTTCACTAGGAAATTTGTAGTTTTTTCCATCATCGCGGAGGGGCGGATGGACTCGGCTGAGTCCGTCGGCTGGCATCAAGGAAGCTATTCTTTTGTCAAGGAAGGAAAATAAAACTTATTACCGCACATAGTTCTTTTGTGCACTGGCACGGGGTGCTTGTTCTGGGAAAGGACATTTCAGGTTTTTTTCCTCAGCTTCGATTCATTTTTACATTAATCTTTGGCAGTGTTCTTTTAATGCAGACGCTGCTTTGATGTTGTCAATGGGATGTGGGATGTTTGGGTTAAAAAACTGAAAGTCATGACCGGAATGGGAAAGTCTACCTAAATGTTGCTCCGTTATTGAACTTAGGGGGTCCTCTTCTTAGAAATCCAAGGCAATACAGGGAAGTGGATCGTTGAGAATGTCAATGGCAAAACTACGAGCATAGAACAAGGTTACGTTTGATGCTAGTTGGTGGACAGATGCTTCTGTGTTGGTGGTTTGGTCCTTATTTATTTTATAAACATTTTTCTTCTGCTCTTCGTTTTCTGAAAAGGCTTCGATAGAGGTATGCTGGGGGCAACCAATTATGTCGAAGTCGGATGTGTGCAAATTTTACTTGAATTCGGTATCTGAGGAGTGAGGTCAACCCCCTTTACCTTGGCTATGGTGGTTATGGTGGCAATGGACAACAATCCATATTCAAACGAATAAAATCGTCTCATACTTACATTGAAATGAATATGCCTACATACCAACAAATACCCCAGGCAAGATAGATCGTCAACAAGGCCATATGGGGCTTCGGAAAATCTCGATGCTGATGTGAGATTGATCTAACCAACTGATATAGTACTTTCTACTGATAAAAACCTGTACCGCGATGTTACTGTAGGCAATACATCCCCGGTTGGTCCGATGAGGGTTAACGTCTCAACAAGGAGAAGTTGGCCAAACAGAAACCGGCCGATTATCTTGCTACGCCTGATGTAAAAGACAATCCAAGTCGAAAGACTGTTTTTTGATTGAATCGAACCCGCAGTAAACGCTGTGATTCCTATTTCACACACTGGTGTTATGCAGACCAGGGTGAAGTTACGAGGATGAAGTGTTAGCTCTAACAACACATATTGAAGCCAACTACCAATCTGGTCGTATCTGTCTAATCCATAAACTCCTTCAAGTGATATCATGAATCAAAACAACTTGCATGCTGAACGAGCTCAGTGGTATGACGTTCCAAGTGTGCCTCAACGATAAACCAAATAATGGGCTCCTGCCCATAGAAACAACATCCAGAAAATGTAAGCCGATGACCTTGTAATGGAAACAGAACACCAAAGCATGACTTACACTGAAGTAACCCTCACGTAGGATTTCTCTATACTTGGTTTATACGATAAGAAGTGGAGACTATCCCCAAGCATGAGGCTATTCTTGGGTGGTGGCTGGTAGCGCAAAGTGGTTTCGGCTGTCTCCTTGATGATAATTATTATTAGTGGGGAGCAGTTTGTCCACTCAAGCACTGCGGTCTCATACAGAAGCCTATTGTCCTGTTCCATATGTTTAGAGCAGTTTTTTGCTCCAGAGGATGTCAGGGAGCTAATCAGCCTCTCTGGATGGATCGTGGCAAGTGCCGTTGGTGAGACGAGTTCACTCCCTAGGGTCAGCTTTCTCACATGAATGAGGGCGGGGCACTCTGTGACGATGTGGAGAGAGCTTTCATCGCTCTCCAAGCACACTCTGCAGGTAGGGTCCGTGGACAGGCCAAGCTTGTGTAAATGGCGTTTTAGTCGGCAGTAGTCACTTAGGATACCGGTTGGAATTCTAAGATGGTTCCTGCTCGGGCTTAGAAGAATCTTGGATTTATTTTCTGATAGCTTGGGGAAGAAGTGTTTGGTACATTTCTGTCCTACACTTCTCCTCCAAATTCTGTTGGATTTGAGCAGGGACTGCTCTCTCATGATATTTTCAAAAATGGATTTGTTTACTCTACAGGCTGGTTCAGGACCAGTGAGGGAGGGTGGTTGCACATATCTTGGCCAGTGAGTCCGCTGTTTCATTGCCGGTGTGGCCCTTGGGCGCGGGAATCCAGTGTAGTATGACCAAGTTGTTTTTTTTTCCAGTTCTAGAAGCAATTTGACTGTCTCTAGGACTAGTTCCGATTTTATCGTGACTAAATTCAGTGCTTTTAGGGCAGCTTGACTGTCAGAGAAGATAAAGACGGTTTTGCCACGGAAATTAGAGAGCAAGTTTAAACTTGTGCGCTGATTTATGGCAAACATTTCTGCTTTGAAGATCGAAGAGTATGTGCCTAGACTGGCCGATATTCAAACCCCAGATTCACTGTCCATTTTAGATCCGTCCGTATACCATACTTGGTCGTGCTCTGTTTCGTTTGAAGCAGTATCTTGGGAAAATGTCATCTAACGCCAAGCTGAACTCGCTACTTTGGAGTAGGGAGGAAGCGTGTTAAGGTGACCGTCCGGAGGATCGTTGGGGCTGATGTTGTTTAAGTGGAAGCTGAGTTTTGCCTGCATATCTGCATGGACTCGAACTGGCGATAGACTGACAATGGCGTTAAACGAGGCGGTGTGGTGGAGCGCAGGCAACCCGCCATGCAGATTTCAGCTAGGCGTTGAACCCGTTCTAGTTTCTTGGCTGTGGTAGCCTCATTTGTCTTTGTCCACCAGACTATTGCCGCATAAGTCAGGGTAGGTCTGACGACCAAGGTGTAGATTTAAAGCATGATTTTGGGACTTAATCTGACTTAATTTGAAAAACTGTGGTTGCTGTGTGGACTCTCAAACAAGTGCTGCTTATGAGCGCATTAAGAGTTGGGATTTTCTTCTTATCCGCCGAAAAGTTCTTCTTACCGAATTTGAAATTTAAGAGCCTGAATATAATTTTGAACTCTCCGTCCAGAAGGTCATCCAATTCCCCATTGATAGTGTTTTGATCTCATCGCTAGAGGAGGTTGCTGTAACTCACAATGAACTTCCATTCAATTCCACACCTTTAACGCTCAATTTACGACAGCCTTCGATTTTTTTAAGCAAAAATAAAAGCCCTTCTTTAAAATATTTCAACCAGTGGTGAGAGAAGAAACCATTTGTCTGTATAAAATCTTAGAAGGATCACCGAAAGTCTGTTTGTTTGTTCTGTTTGACCAACAGCATGCCACCGCCGTTCTGACACTAAATGAATTCAAAAGTATTCAACACGGTATCAGTGGAAGACCAAAACTAATAAATCTCACTTATGAACTTTCACACTTCTTTGATTTTTTTTTTTCTTTTTAAAATTTCCGGAAGGATAAGTGCTCAACTGCGAATTTTTCTATCACTATCTCCCCTCGCACTGGCATTTCTTGCAAAAAGAGCACAAAACTACTATAAATTCCATGCGGACACAGCAGTAGGTGTCTATGGTTCTGCCTCTGCCTCTGCCTCTGCCTCCCTTGTAGTTCAAATCCATGAAACCATAAGGATAAATATTTGCATAGCACTTCCATGCGACGATAAATAATGTTTACGCCAAGTTTTGTAGCTTTTAAGTGAAGTGTTGGGCGTAGTAGTCCTTACAGAAGATACTTTTGTAGTTTTGTTTGATTATGGGTTTTTAAACTCTGATTCCATAAGGGCACAAGGGACAGATTTGGTTTTGAAAATTACATTCATGGACACTTAAGGATGTTTGCTTTATTAAATGAGGAAGTTTTGGTTAGTAGTCTGTGACTTTTTTGAGTCCTATGGGTTGGAATACTATTTAGCGTAACTTTTGAGCCAAGATAAAGGAGTAGAGTAGCCTAAGAGCATTTTTGTTAATAATTCGATCTTGCAGCACGAGTAATCAAATCCGAGTATCAATGCGAGGAAAGAATGCATTACGGTGGTAGACAAGAAACAATTCACTTGTCGCCCGGTGACACACCACCCCATCTTGCCGAACATCAGTCCACTAGCGTGGAACAAAAGTCACTTGCTGAAATAAAATATTCCGAAGGTAAACTCGATTCCCATACGAAACTCCCGAGTGGACTATTTTAGGGAGTGCAACATGCAAATTTCATTGTTGTTTGAAATATTCGATTCGGGGACTAGGATTTAATAATCAGAACATGAACAGGATGCATCAACATTTAGAGGAAAAGAAACTGCAGATCTTAGGATTAAGGAAAACCCATATCAGCTCTTTATCAGACTCCACACTTGTCTTTATCGCTTTCCAAATGACGACCAACCTATGTACCAACAACATGTCTGAGAAGGTTGACTTGATACAATTTCATCACCCTTCAGCCAAAATCATGATTCTTTTCGACTTTAACATTGACAAACCTAACTGGCTAAAACAGTAAAAGAAAACTAATAAAAGGACAGAAAAACAAGCTGTGTCATTAGCGAAGGAGTAATTCAGTAGCTGCGATAAAACTTTGACAGCCGACTGCGTCCATATTTGAAAATATTTTGCTGTCATTCTGCTGTCACTGTGTTCTGTCACAGTCATTATTTTATCTTGGAAAGCTAAACGTTTCGACGTGCCACACGTTGAACGAAACACTAAAATTATTGAAGGCGAAGATTCCACGTAATCTCACGAAGAGCCGACGTCAATTGACCGCGATTTGACGCCCTTAGACTTTTTTTTTTAGGGTTACGTTAAATCTCTAGTCTATGCCAACAAGCCGGCTTATGCCAACTTATGTGCCCGAATCATTCAAAATTGGATCTCTCGGATGACCGCCGTCCAGCAAAGCCGTGGAGGCCATGTGAACGATATAACTTTTAAAACATAATAGCATTGAATG
This sequence comes from Matsumyia berberina, assembly GCA_917880715.2. Classification (NCBI taxonomy): domain Eukaryota; kingdom Metazoa; phylum Arthropoda; class Insecta; order Diptera; family Syrphidae; genus Matsumyia; species Matsumyia berberina. The sequence goes on along the minus strand of OU862871.1, from coordinate 128,072,847 downwards.
GTCTTTAACTTGAAATGAAAAGATCCGCTTCACCTCAACTTGTTTTAGTTAAATTCAAAGACTCTGCATTAGAAGCAGTATGTAGCCGTGGACCGAGAAAACTACATACAGTCCAAAGACAGTTCAAACGATGTCCAGAATGTTCCACACGATTTACTCCCTTCTAAGCCTGAAAATTGGGCTGTTGAAATCTCTGCTCCTTTAGGAGGTTCAGTCGGATTGTGTTCTAATATTGATCGAACAAAGCCCTTTTCTCGTCTGCAACCGTGATCCAGTCTGTCGTGTATGATTTGCTCAAGAGTGTTTCTAGAAGGCATGTCCGACGACAAAACGATGGCTCTTCGGCTGTCATTTTTTCTATTTGGTAGCATGACCAAATTTGGTAGTTTCCATGGTTAAGGGAAAATTCCATCTTTTAGATACTTTTGCATTGTTACTAAAAGATGTATTGTCTCTTTTGGACAACCGTTTTCACTGGCCTATCTTCCTGCACACTTTCAACAGCTCGTCCGTCGCAATTGCTAGAATGTTTTCTCTCTAGTTAAGCTAGAGATAGTATCCTTTAGGGGAAAAGATGCTCTAGCATTACTTGCGGACTCTACTATGGATCTTGGAACATTTGTGGGGATCTATAGCTCGTCAGGTTTGTCATTACCATCCTGCATCCAAGGATTTATGTCAGCTTGGTCGTAGAGCACTGTGGAACGAGTGTCTCTGCTGCTCTTTTGGGCATTGCTGCATCGCACGCTTTAGTGATAGTACGGGTGAGTTCTTGTAATGAAATATCCACCTTTCTGTTGTTCCTCGAACATATCCTTATTGATGAATTTGCCCTGCGATTAGACTAGTTGAATGGCCTGATATTTCTTACTCACGTGCCATTTTGTTTTGCTGAGGAGTAAGTTTCTCACGAACACAATGTCGATGATTGAGCTCACTCCTACTTTGCGATGTGTGTTTGTCCAGCCCTTAGGTTAAGTTACGTTGAAGTGGCTGCCAGCTGCAGCTTAAACCCATAAAAGTTACTAACATCGGGATTGTTCCCAATTTCTATTTCCAGAAGTACAAATATGAGTCTGTTAACCACTTTAATGTCAGACATTGAAGTCGTCGCTTTTGACTACTGGATTTAGTGTGCGTTGGGCATTAAGTTGTCTAGCATAGCTCGTTTCCACTTAAGTCGTGCGTGACAGCTGTAGAAATTATCGAAACCCTCCTCCGATCCATTGGGATCCAGGAAGGCATGTCGTCTACATGTCTAGGTTAGGTTAGATAAGATAGATGTCCCCTATATGACTCACTTAGGCTTAAGACTCATTGTAATACATATAGAATTCTTCTGACGGAGAATTCTACCCGTACATCCATTTAAAGTTATTAATAAAGGAATAGCTTAGGTCGCTATTGTCGTCTTCTTTTGCTCCGAAAAAAGTGCCGGACAATGACAGAGGAGGTACGTTGTGGATCTACATATGTACATCTAAATTGCACTAAATGTTGTTATGACGCAGATCAATATGTTGCTGTCGAGAGTTTTGATGGCTCGCTGATCAAGATGATGCCCGCCCCTTTGTCCTGAGCTGACTATCACACTCAGAACATTCTGATCATGATCATGCTTGCTCTCCTAAAATTTCGCTTATGACATTTTTTAACAACTATGCGTAAAATGATAAAAGCGACACAAACTCAATTGGACAGTTTACTTCCATATCTTTTGGACTCGAATTCGTGTAATGGCTTTTAAAATTCATTCAAATTTATCGTTAATGACGTGCATCGAAGGCAACCGACGTTTTCATGTGCAGACAATAAAAGGTGCGAGCACCAATTGATGAAAATGACGGAAAATTACAATAAATGTCGTAACTTGCACAATACGTTTTTGTCGCAGGTCCCCTCCTCTTTCTGCTTCAGTGTGCATCAATTTTCTTTTAACCTGAGTCACCATCATTCAAACGACCTACCACTCGAGCATCATTCACCCAGGAGTACATCTTTAAAATGTGCTGCAGATACTCAAAAGGACATTCAAAGCCCGAAGCATGCATACCATAAAAACCCAACAGGACATCCTTCAAAAATTAAATTTCCAACCAAATTGCCATTGCAACAACCATCAGGTCGCTCTTATGCCCTTGTCCGCATTACAACTCGGCATTTGTGTCATCAAATTTCCGGCAGACAGGAAACTTTTGTCCCACACATACCCAGTGTGGACGGTGGGGATACATGACATGACTCTAGCACACTTTGAACAGAAATTAGCCCAACTGCACGCATGAAATTAAATTCATTTTGCCCTGAGTGTCTGTGAGTATGTGTTTGTGTCAACCTCCCCACTATTAATACTCTGCTCAGCCAGGCAAGCAGTCTGCGTCTGGTTACCCGTAGAGAGATGCAGCATTCAAAGAGGATCCAGGCACACGGTTACTTGACTCTGGTCAAAGTGTTGTTCAATTAGAATAATTTATTTAGTCGGAATGACCCTACCGCAATCCTGCGGTGGCCACAGTGGTTCTGATGTAGGTTGAGACAAATTAAGGACTCTGCGACTGCAAACGGCAGGAGCTCCTTAATTCAATCGTCGCACAAAGGCATGCAGTGGCTGGGGTGAACCCCAAAATTAAACGGAAAGTATGTTCCGAAAAAAGAGAGAAACAGAGGTAAAAAGTTCAAGGATACACACCATGCACACTAACGCAACTCAATCACGTCACCTTGGATTGAAGGAAGAAACTTTTCATTGAATTTAAATTAAAAACAATAAAATCACCAGCGTTGGCCATGTCGCAAAGCTGTTATCCTGCGACAGCGACAGCGTGTGTGTAAAGTTTTTGACTGCCAGCGAAGTAGAAAACGTGTGTGTATACTCAATGAAACCATGAAAGGACACTTTTCACAGGTAGTCGAGTGAATAGTTTATGTTCTCGGGTACAGCACCGGACAGCGAGTGGTTGGCAATCGACAATTGCAAACGAAATAAATTGAAATTGACTGTTGAAAGTTAACGTCTTGCACAAGTCCTCTTTCAAATTCTAGACAGAGCTGCAAGTTTTGCTGGAGGTAAACATCGAAATGGTGTGTATATTGCGAGTGTTTATGTGGAACTCTCGAACGTACGGGTAGTTAAGTTCTATTCGTTGGTGGACATTAAAGAGATAACGTCGTTGACATTTCAGAAGCAATTTTAAGTTCCATTTACTGTTTTTGGTAAACTGATGGACCTGGTTGAAGGAAGTGTGGGGTTTGTGCATACAGACCGTAGTTCGTGGATAAATATTGGGTTTTTCGTTGCCTTACTGGCTGTTATATTTGCTACCAAATCAACTGAACTTACTTAATGGGCTACCAATACGTGAAAAGCTTCAATAAGTTTCTTCAGCCTGTACCATTCTTAGCTAGCTGTCTTCAGTTACATACATACATACATATGTCAAGTTGGTCAAGCTCCGTCATATTCTAGAAAACTTCGTCGAAAACAATGCCGTTCTCTTCTACCTAGACCCTCAAGGGTAGATTTTGGGGTCAAGTCAATGTCGTTATATGGCGTGTAAACTTTGAGGTTAAATCCTCCTCAACAATTTCTGTCAGCACAGGACCATAACTCTCGAAGACTTTAAGTACCATTTCATTTGATTTGGAGACAGTCTATGCTTCTCTTGGGTTTTATTGATAAGATGCTGGAAACGCCGCTGTCCACTTTGGTACTACACTTTGAACTATAAACTGGACGTAGTTCCACACAGATCAAAACTTTTTGGTATTAACTTTCACTTGGTCGGGATTCACAGACCTTATTGGCTGTAGTACTTTTGTCCTTTCGCTAGATGTAGCATAGTCTGTGTAGTCAATATAACTTGGTTCTATGAACTTCCACATCCAAATCTTGACACTTACATACTTACTTACTTACTTACTTACTTAAGAGCGCCTCAATCAACAAGCGTCTTCAGCCAGATCGATCTTTAGTCAGCTGCCTCTAATTTCGCACGCCAAATTGGTTAAGGTCCCCTTCCACTTGCATAAGCCCCCTGAGTTGCGCTCTTCCTCTACTGCGCCGTCCCTCGGGTTTGGATTCGAAGGTTTTCCGGGCCGGAGCATTGGTGTCCATCCGTTCTATATGACCCCGCCACCACAGTCATTGGACCTTCACTGTTCTGGCTAAGTCGATGTAACTGTACAGCCCAGTTCGACATTGTATCTCCTGCTCCATTTACCGTCTAAGCAGGCGGAAGAATTTTCCTCTCGAAACAGCCAAGAGCAACCTCATCCGCTTTTGACAGAGTCCACGCCTCTAACAAAGGCCTTTGCTATTCAATTTCCTTCCTAACCCGAAGAAGTAACTATTGGCAACAGTTATTCTTCGCTGATTTCTGCACTGGGGTTGTTGTCTGTCTGGCAAAGCCGAGGTAGACGAAGTCCATTACTAAATACCTCGAAGTTACAGCCGTCTACTGTGACGTTCTGTCCAATAGGTCGATGTTGGGTGTTTTATCTTGTTGACAACATATACTTCGTCTTGTCCTCGCTAACCACTAAACCCATCTTTGCCGCCTCCGTCTCAATACTCACGAAGTCGCCAGTGACATCACACTGCGTTTTTCCGATTATGTCAATGTCGTCGGCGTATCTAAGTAATTGAACGGACTTTTGAAAGATTGTGTCTATAGTGTTGGCGCGTTTTCCACAGCCCTTTCAAGAATGATGTCGAAGAAGGCACATGACAGCGCGTCGCCTTGCCTAAATCCGTTTTTGACATCAAAAGTCTCGGAGAGGTCTTAACCGTTCTCCATCATCATTTTGCACAAACGATTGAGTTTGGCAGGCATACCGAAACTATACATTGCTCTGTATAGTTCGTCTCTATAGATCCTGTCATAGGCGGCCTTAAAATCAATGAAAAGGTGGTGAGTATCGATTTGAAGTTCCTGAGTTTTCTCCAAGATCTACCCCAGTGTGAATATTTGGTTTTATCACAGCTTATAGAATTCAAAGCCGTATGACGGTGAGCTGAACCCGACCAAAGACATCAATAACAGAGGCACATCCCAGAAACTGGACGCATTTGTAAAAAAATTGTGCCAAAACCTGTCATAAGTGTTATATATTCCAGGACAAGATTGATAAAGCTCATGACGGCGCATCTTCTTGCCCCGGAATCCAGTACATGTCAAGGAAAGTATAGAAAAGCTGTCTGCGAACTGTATGGAGCATCGATTGTTTCCCAGTGTCTAGGATCAGTTTTAATGGGATTCCGAAACTTCTACATCGACACGCAGGGCTCAAGACAATAAATGCTAAAATGGACAGCAAAATTTCTTTCAATCAAGCTGTGTTCCAAACAGTCAAACTGTGTTCCAAACAGTGAATCAGACGAAACCTTCAAAGCCATCTGCACTATCAAGCACATAAAGTATTTGATTTACACAATTTATATCTAAAGTTCTGTACAAAAAAAAAACGGAACCTCTCATGCAAGAAATTGTGAAATAAATTTACGTTCCTAGTAAAATTTTGGAACTTCCCATCATGCACACAGCGAAATATGCTGATCCAACGTCATCTGAACTGAATTGCATGTCAATTTGATTCGTTTCTTGTCAAAACGTTAGAAATCAAATAACAAACTTGCGCAGGGAGTAGGTCCTTTGAGTGGAGTACGTTATTGCATTTCTACATTCTGGAATAAGCAATGAGAAGTCGAAGAAGAAGAGCTTTCCCTTTCCGTGTGCGGAAAGTGGATATTTCGTCCTTTTTGACTCTGGCAAACAGCCAGCTCCATTGGTTGTAACGACAAGCCATTTTCCCCAAAAGAACCAGCGGCGACGGTGACGATAGTAGTTGATTTCATGTCACGCTGGCATCGAATTGCAGTGAAGACTAGCAGTCATGCGAACAGTTTCGATAGTAATTCAATTCGTATGGGTGATGGTTTGGTGCATCGTCGTCCTTCAGTTTTCTATTAACGGAAAAGTAAACTTAGGAGGAGTATGATCGATAGAATTTGAGCAGTTAGTGGTAGCTTCCCTAAGTGAAGTTCCATTTAAAGTGAAATCAATTGTTCCGGTTCTAGTTTAACTATTAAATTGTAATTTGACCCTTTTATTGGGGATGTAGCAAACAATAATTGATACGCTAGAGTTGCAAGCAATGCTTTTTTTTGTTCAAAATTGTAAACTCCAGGTACAGACAGGTGCAACGTTATCGTGTGCTGGGTCCCACGACACAGGGATGTTCCAGACAACAGCAGAGCGCACGAGCTGGCAAAAGAAGGCGCAGGACGGCATCTGCCTGAAAACCTGGGGGAACCACCCGCGCCTATCGAATCGATCAAATTCCTCCTTGACACAGATGCCAAGAAACTGGCAAACCACAGGTGGAACAACATCAGCACTATAAGTCTCTTGTCAAAACAAATCTGGCGTAACCTGGATTTAAAGAAGACGGAAAGACTTTTGTCCACAAACCGGAAAAAACCTAGGTCCTCACCGGACATTGCTTAATAGGCAGACATGCACTCAGAATGGGGATTCCCTCCAAAGATTTCTATAGAAGCTGCAGAGACGAGGAGGAAAAAAAAACTACAGTTCGGCGTGAACCTGGCCCTCGACCAACAAGCCTCTCCAGTTAGCACGCCTAGTTGGTTGAGATCCTCTTCTGATTGTGCGCGCCACCTTAGGCGAGGTCTTCCTATACTGCGTTGTCCCTCCGGGTCAGATTCGCAGACTCTGCGAGCCGAAGCGCTAGTGTCCATTCGCTCTACATGTCCTAGCCACCTTAAATGTCCAATGCGCAGTTTTTTGGCTAGGTCGATGTCGCTGTACAGTTCGTATAGTTCTTGATTAAATCTTCTCCACCAAAGCCCGTCAACGCAAACGGGACCGAATATCTTTCCAAGAATTTTTCGCGTAGCGCCATAAAGCATCACTGGGATGATTAAGGTCTTATAAGGAATCTCCTTAGTTCTTCGAGATAGGGCCTTACTACCCAATTGCCTTCTTAGCCCGAAGAAACAGCGATTGACAAGAGTTATTTTTCGTTTGATTTCCGACGAGGTAATAGCAGAGCCAAGGTAGACAAAGTCCCTTACTACCTCGAAGTTATAGCTATCAACTGTGACATTCTGTCCAAATCGCCGGTGTTGGGTGTCCCTTCTCGTTGATAGCAAATACTTGGTTTTGCCCTCGTTTATCACCAAACCCATTTTGGCCGCTCCTGTCTCTATACTCGCGAAAGCACCGATGACAGCTCGCTGCGTTCTGCCTATAATGTCAATATCGTCGGCGTACGCAAGCAATTGGACAGATTTATGCAAGATTGTGCCTCTGGTGTTGACTATTTGTCCAAAAACCAAGAACTTTCCAGCCCTAAAGTTTAATGCTTAACGTTTCTAAAGAGCCTCCTACAGAACATAATCTAATAGGATTTCGAGTCATATGAAACCCATAATGAAGTGAGCTAATGACCAATACTTTGTTCCTAACCTTAGAGTCAGAAGGACTGATCTTGAGATGAGTATCGATCTAGAAAAAGGGAATAAACAAGAAAACCAAGCAACTGGCAGTTGGCTTCAAATCACTTTAGCACACGATTTGGGCGCATTTGCCATCGATTCATTATAGAGCTATCTCGGAACCTGGCTTTGTTGAATGGTGGTCAAAAAAATCCTTAGATCCATACGTTACAAAATCCCTTCACAATTCCTTCGTATGGGCACTCATGGAGTGTGGTACCCAAATATGGCTTTATCACGCCTCATACCATGGAAATCGCAGCTTTCCAGCGCTTCGCACGTTCTACCGTGGACCATCTACATGGATTCTCTGAGACTCAGTTGTTAGCTGGTTACATTGATTGTCCCACGCTGCTGCCAATGATGTCTCTTAATCTCCTACAACCTAACGTCTTCAGCCCTTTTTAATCTTGTCTGGTTACTACGAATCTATGTATGTACATATGTATGTAGGTCAAGAATGGACATATCGATCTCATTTCATCTCCTTATCGAATTATCACTTGTGTCTGACATCCAAAAAACAATTTCTAACAGACCGGGTGATCTATTTTATTGGAACTTTGCTCCCTCTTGCACGAGACACGCCTTGTATTAATATCTCATACCACTTCCTCATACCGCACGTTTTGCAAAAATTGTTTTTCGTCGTTGGTCATCGGGAACATAAAATACAAGTTGCACAACACCGGCATAACACATTTCGTTGACAATGTCCTTGCGTCGGTTCCCTCCCGTAGAAGACTATTCAACGACAAGTTGGATAATAGCACAACGATACTCAAGGCACCTGCATTTTGTATTAATTTCGTTACAACATATTGCCATGGCACGGTATGTGACCTGCATTCTGCATTTTTGTTTATCCGCACATCCTTACTGCGTCTGTGGCAATAGAGGAAATGAAATTGTTCGCATTCCTGTCATCGGCAGATATTGAAGGATGCATAGACGAACAACCTCTTCCGTGTAACTCGTCGTAGCAATGACACGAATCCTAAAAAGAAATACATCCCATACACACGAAAAATGTTGTCCTTCTGAGCACCACCACCATGCCACCGCGCCTCAAATTCCTAAATCCAATTTTGTCTCCCCGTGCCACAGTCAGATGGAGAACAGCAGAAAAGAACTCCAGAATTCGTGTTTGCAGCGTACATTGCATGCGGTACACAATTGTGTACAAAGACGAGCTACAAACTACAAATTACAAATCCTTTTTATTCATTACTTTGAAAGCGCTCATCCTCACTTGCGGGATGCAGCCGGGTAGGGGGTAACTTTATTAAATGCATTAGCTGCTTTGTAGCGCCATGTTTTGCTTGTATCACTTTGCCTCTATTGCTGCTTCTGACAGACAAAGTGTAACGCACAACCTAAGTGAAGTCTTCTCATCGTTGAGGATAAAGTTGCAGAAACTTAGAGTTAATTAGAGGAGATATGTCTAGCTTTTTGGACACTAGAACGATGACTTTCCTTGAGCTAAGGAATGTGGAATCGGAATAATAAGTGCCGCACAGTGTCAATGAAGGAATGAAACCATCCAAACGGGTGAACGGAACAAGTTCTTGCTGCGCTGTGTGGGCAGCAAGGATAATGAGCAGCAATGCAGTGGATTACCGTCGCTCGATGATATGCAGCTCCCGTTTACGCGAACAATGCTTTTATAATTTCATTAGAGTTTCATCGTTGTTTCCATGAAAATAGTTGGAACAGAAAACGTGACTTGATGGCGTTATTGGAGTGTGTGCTGCACCGGTAATTGCGAGATTTCACAACCTTGTGCGCGTACGAATATGATTTGATACAAAGTTGGAAAAGTTTTAAAGGTGATAGCGCAGCAGGATACGTGTAATGATGGCACTTTTAAGGATGAAATCGGACATAAGACCATGCAATGTGGGAGACATTTTTTATAGCGCAGAAGGAGAGGGGAGCAATATTCTCATTGTCATCCCATTGCACATATCCGTCTCTTGGGCGACTGTAAATTATGATGCATCTTACACCTAAAGATTTTTTTGTCGGGTTTCTAGCACTCAGACGCACCTGGTCCATTGTACTGCCAGTGAGCAGGACCCAGTTTTTACAGATTTTACTGAAATTTCCTCGATTTTCGTAGAAAGCCGAGGGGGCACTTCAATGATGAGGAGCTTACAATATATGAACTCACCACATATGCACCGAAAATCTGCCACCTGATCCGCGCAATGGCAGGACAATCGCAAAGGAAATGATCCTAAGTATCGTTGCCCTCTCCACAGGCGTCGCAGACAATGGTGTCTCTTAAGCCTAACACACTAAAATGCTTGGCAAAAGCTAAGTGTCTCGTTAGAACGCCAATAAGTTGTCTACAGCCTCTTCTGCTGAATGACAGCAAGGATGCCTTTGATTTCTTACAGACGTTCGGGAGCATTCGTTAAGTCTGCCTGCATTTTGAAGAGCCGTGCCACACGCAATTGTGTTTGCATGAAGCCCAATCGTCAATGCAGGCTCTGACCGAGGACGCGGGAAGACCCAACGCAGGTTCAGGTCCTAAGAAAACTTCCTCTGAGCCTTGTCTAGCAATCTCATCGGAGATCTCACTTTTAGAGATCCCGGTGTGATCTGGGACCCAGAAAAGAGCAAAAGAGTTCAGCCCTGTGACCGAATTTAGATTATTCTTGCATTCTCGCACTATTTTGGAACTGGTTAAAGGTTTGACCAAGGCCTTAAGCGCAGCCTGGCTATCGCTACAAACGCAGATGCTCCGACCCTTCCTCCTTCCATATTCTTAACAATATAGCTTGAGATCATTAGCATAGCAAAGTTCTTTGCTTAGAAAACAAAAGCATGCTTGCCCAACTGGAAGTGAAGTTTGGTGTTGTCGACCTCCACCAAGACACCATCTCCGGACCCATGACTGTTTTTTTAGAGATCCGTGCAGAATCGACTCCGGCCGAAGGCAGTCGTAAAGGCAAGACAATTTGCACAGCAGCTGAAGTTTTGTTGTCATTGGCTCAATCGGCACATCCATGGAACTAGGGTTGTAGGATAAGTGTCGCGCAATTTCATCAAATGTTCAGTACGGATGGTACCAAAAGCCGCCCTGTCTAAGACGATAGATTGCTTTGATAGTACAGCCCATGATGTAAGTATCAAGGGGATATAGGTTAAGCCGAGCATCTAGAGCAGGCCAAGGGTACTCGGAAAAGCGTGCAATTGAGACAAGCCGTTCTTTGAAGTTTATTACAGTAAGCAGTCTCATACTTACGCGAAAGCCCATTCCACCAAACAACCGACACATACGCTGAAGATACTCCCTTACTTCTGTCTGGAAAGCTTTTATAGATTATTTGTGAAATGGTCGAGAACCTCAGCTGCTCTCATTCTACTTCCAAGCGAAGATTCAATAACTTTCCCGCATTTGAAATGACCAATCCTTCTTGTTATTCATTTCCATATAAATCTTCTTCGGTTTCCCCACCAACACCAACCCAATTCAGCTCTAAAAATCACTTTAACACTCCAACAACTGAATAACCCCTTTTCAAAAATGAAATGAGCCTTAAATGAACCCTCTGGCAAAATTAAATTCTCTGTGCTTCGTAAGTACTCATATCTAGTAAACTCGCGGAAGTAATTATTGAAAATATTGGTCACAAAATCTCTACTTAATGCCGCTGTGGGGTGTAAATGAAGGACCACCCAAAGCTGTCCGACTCATTTCATCTCTGATGACATAGAGCACGGATTACTGTGACACTTTCCAGAGACAGAAATTGTCCAACTATTTATTCCTCTACACAATTCGTCATTACAATTTTCCTGCACAACTACATAGACAGTGGCCCTGTGTAAGTTTGGGGAATTTCAACGGGGCTTAAATGGGCGTCTAGGTCAGGACAAATGGGAGTAGAAATGAAAACTCACTGGGGTAGAAAAAAATAAATTTAATTAAAAAAAAAGGAATGGTTCTCCGTCATTGTCATGGCTTTTAAAAGGACACACAAAAGGTTGTTAGCCAGCGTGAAATGTTTTCATGTCATATTGTCGGGGTGTCATCTTTTTTCTAGCTTAGTAGGTATATACAATATACATAGTTGGGTTCAAGGATGCCGAAGTGTTTTTTTTTTTATGAAAATCTAGGACAAGGCACCATGACTTTGGATCTTCGAGGAAAATGACGGCGTAATTCTGTGATAATTTGGTTTGAAGTAGGATTTTGACAGCCATACTCTGGACAAGAGTACGACGCGTCACTATTATACAGTGTTGCATAACAAAGAAACCGAACGGGGCATTATTATGGTGATGGGAGCTTTAAATGCCAAGGTAAGGCCTTAAACATTTTACTGAAAAGCGCCAACTAGAAGACAACTGCAATGACAACGGCAAACAATTTGTAGAATTATTGAACGCCAATCGGCTTACTGTTGATGGCACCATGTTTAAGCATAGGACCCGCCATAAAGTCAGCTGGATGCCAAATGACAGGTCGACTACTTTCAATCAAATTTACATCCGAAACAGTTATTGCTCACTGCTGAAGTACAATCCCTCAACACACAAAAGGACAGGTATAACTTCGACAGTGTGAGTGATCTTCAGTGCGTCAACAATTCAGGGACCACCTTTAGAAACAATAAGTAGAAGGTAAAGTCGTGGAACTGTATTGGGAAAAGAACTTACAAGTGGTTAAAACTCCAGATGCAAGGCCCAAACTGTTCTATACTAATTTCTAATGAGGGCCAACTTAAGGGAAAGAAGGAGAATCCCTGTGAACTACAGCCAAATCAGGTTGAGGTTCCCGAAACAACAAGTACCCGAAGTACACTACCGCGATAAAAACGCTGAAAAACAACAATCGGTAGGACTTGACGGTATGCCTCCGGAGCTCTTAGGATCGGCGCTAACAAATTTCTGCACCTACTTGTAGAAACGTGGAAGCCCGAGATCTTTACCAATGTGAAAGAAGGGAATGAACGTCAAGGTTTAAAAGTAGGTCGATAGTTAGATGTGGCGGTTCCACTGAACCCAATTAGCACTAGGATGAGCCTTTTTGTTACCACGACTCGCGTGACCTAGTTGATGATGTGTTTTGTTAAAGATGGGCGAGATAGCCGGGAGTGCCTAGATCCAGCCTGTGGAATTTAGAAAGCGGATTAGATCTCGTATCGCATTACCCGAGATATCGTTGAGGTCGTCGAAGAATGATTGGTTTAGTGCACGTAGTCTGGGTCTTGCAAGTACCGGACATTCGCAGAAAAAGTGAAAAAGAGTTTCGCTCTCATTTTTGTTTCCGCAGCTGCGGCAGTGGAGATTGTATGGAAAACCCAGTTTGGCGGCACGTTCTTCAAATTTTGGCAATATCTAGTCGGGTTCTGCTTAGGAGATCTTTTGTTCTAATCTTATCGTAGGCCGGCCATATCTTCCTTGATATGCTCTGGTGCACCCAAAACCGTCTTGCACATTTTGGATAGAATTCAAAACCGCGCGTTGATGGCAGGTGGTGGCAGGGACATTGCGAAGTCGATAGACTCGCTTGAACACCGACGAAATGTTTCCTGTTTCTCACTGTTTTATCGTTTTTTTCCATAAACAGTGCTCTAGAAATAGGCAGTTGCATTCCGCCCCTTCAATTCTTTACCAGCAATTCGCGTCACGCTTCAAATGCTCATCAGTTTACCCTTAATCCTAATTTCGGGCGTATAGTCAAATATAGAGATTATTTCATAAGCCGTACAACGCGAATGTGGAACAGTCTACATAGCTCTGTGTTTCCCCGTCACTGCAACCCGCAGGCATTTAAGGCCAACGTGCATCGGTATATCTTTCGTCTCTCCTCTTATTTCCTTAATGCCTGTGCGCTCGTTTAAGGGTAGACATAGCCCCTTTAGCGCGCGTAAATTAAAAAAAAAAATAAAAACAAATATGGCGCACTTGGTTAATCCCCTCCATTGGAGGTAGGCCTTCTGCAGGAAGTATGAGTGGATTTGTCCTTTAACCGCTCCTAGCGGGATGTAGATCCCTGCCGCTAGTGAGCCGTGTAGAGCTAGCCCCTGCTCCGCCTGGAAGATGCTGGCAAAATCCGGCAAGCGGTATGATCTTGCTATTTTCAGTTATTCCGAGTAGACCCCGCCCCCCACGCCGCAGTTCGTCTTTGATCCTTTGGTGTGGAGGACCTTGTCGAAATTCTTTACCACTCTGTTTTCCTTCCACTGTGCTCTGGTGGGAAATCCCAGGTGGACTTTTTTTCTGAAGTTAAGTTTGGATGTGTTAAGAGTCAAATGAAAACGTGACCATGCCGTTTGGTAGCGAGTCCAGGATGTTGTTTCTGTCGTAGGGCCATGCAGTCCAGTACCCAGACTCCCTGAGTCTGACCGCGCTGCATAGTGCTGTGGTTTTTCTGTGTATGTCGAGAGGCAGAAGATGCAAGAGCACAGCAAGGGCATCCATTGGAGCCAACCTCAATGATACCATGGTGCCTATACTTGCTGTTCTTTGAAGCCTTTTATGTTTTGCAAGGTTGTAACCCTTGCTCAGCGTGGGCACTAAAACAGGAGAGGTATTTACGTGCTACCTTTACTAGCTAAAGAATCATTGTTCTGGAACTCATAAAGGAACAACTTAAGAGGGCACTCAATGAACAAGCTGGTTTCTGCTCTGAATCCTCTTTTACTTACCACATGGATGTCATGGATGTCAGATGAATTCGGGATTCAAAGTAGGGTTCAACAAGGCTGCATTTCTTCCACTCATGTTGTGGAGCATGTCGCACTTTATTGCTCACTCCTCAAGTGTCATAAAATATCGATATTCTCACGTGACCATGGACACACCGACAGAAAACCCTTTTCCGCTATTAACGTCCCAGATAATTATTATTTCATTTACCGCCGTCCTTTTTGCGCAAGTATTTAATGGACACAGACGTCATCGCCAGGTTTCTCGAAAATTCAATTCGATTTTAATGATTCGTCGGAATTAATTGTGCAATAATTAGTTGCTGTTTCTGAAATACAAACAGGCGACCGTCTTTAATACCTAATTAGGTTCGACATCGTACAGTGGATCATTTACGGTTCCAGGTAGTCCGACAATAAATGCACAATCTCTGGCTAAGTAATTAAAGAACCACAAAGTATCGACAGAACAAGTGATTTGGCAAAATAATTCCACGTTAGTTACAATTTTTTTTTTTTTAAATTTGATTGTAACTACCTGTAGAAATTTGAATAATTGTCGCCACTAATGACTTTTGTGGAGAAGGGATATGCAACGCCCTTAATGCTGAAAATAATTAGAAATTAACTCAATACTCCCCAGTGTATTCTAGTTTTCAAAATTTAAGAAAAATTGCTCTTAAATCTTAAATCCTCTTTGGGTAAAATTCCCCCTTCTTACGATCAGCCCAGGGGCTGTTGAAATTCCACAATGAAACCATTTCACACAAAGTGACTGTTTCCAACGTTTAACTCGGCATAATCCCTAAACTCTCCCCAAACCACGCCGAATCCAATAATTTATCTGTCTACCGCAGGTAACCAAAGACCAACCCCATCCCAAGTCAAAAACCCTTCTCAACACATTTCCCAAAAAGTATCCTGCGAAAAGAATGCGGTGTGCAAATTCATGGATGGCTTAAAAGAATTAACCCGCCTACCCTCCCTCGGAATTAAAATCATTTTCAAACGTCATGGAGCAGCTATGCGCCAAAAACTGCGATACGAGAATATCCTCTTCATTGGGCGCAAGGCCCGAGGCCACTTTTTTGGGTATAATTGCTTTTTTCTTGCTCCGAAAATAGTCCAAAACGAAACGGGACAACATTCAAAGCAACTCAAATGATAATAAGAGGATTTATTTGCCTCGTCCAGTGTCCTGGCGGTGGTGGTGTCGTTGTGCGTGCCGTCGACAAGAGTTTTCCTCCTCCTCTACCCACCGTCCGGGTAAAGTACAAAGTATGAAATATTAAGAACTTTTCCATATTCATAAAGTTTGCTATCTCTCCGATTCCATGATGTCCTTTTCCGGGTGTATTCCTCGTGGAAGGAAAAAAATTAGATAACACCCGACAAAGCCCGATGCGGTAGCATAAATCCCACCAAATAACACGACAAAGACGATGCTGGACGAGAGTTGTCCATTCGCCCCGTGGCATGGGAATTGAATTCCTGCGGACAGCAATCTTTGAAGGATGCGAAATGAAAAATCCTTTCTTGAGTAATGCGTCACTGGAGAGTTGCGGCCATTTCTCAGGCAATATATTTTCTTCCGGACGGATCAAGTACACGCGAGTAAATCCTTTGCCATGCCATCAAGGACTCGACTCATTCCACTCTGATAATTAAATCACTTGCAATCCATATTTGTCTCGCTTGCCCTGGAAAAGTTGGTTCTGGCCAAAAGGAATTCGAGTAATTAAAAACCGATTTATGCGGTCGAAAAGTTTTGCAGCCCTCCTTGGTTTCCTTACCCGGTGGTGGGACCCTAAAAGTTGACATCTCTGTAGCGGTGTGGTGCCGCCTCGTCTTTTGAGGATCACCAAGGGAACGGCGGTGGCAGTAGTCGCAGCAGCCTTTAACCGACTTTACGGTTACAAATTAAAGAGTAATTATTAATGAAAGACCAAATTCATTTTTGGGGGGGCGGACGAATGCGGCTGATGGCTTCAGTGTCGCTTATGAGCACAGTGGAGTCATCGTGTATTACAAGTGGAATATTTGTAATTGCTGGATCAAAAGAATTTTGGATTCCTTCATCGAAGTATGGCAAAGCTATTGAGACTGTCATACACTGGATGGATGTCATCATGATGGACTCCCTGAACGGAAAGCAAACTTACACACTGTTAAAATAGATTCAATCATGCACGCCTTATGTACGTTTAGCTATTTGTTCGAGGTTGCCGTGGCTCAGCGGATAGTGCGTTAGACTGCTGAGCGGTCTGACACAAGTATAAGTTCAGCAAAATCAACCAAACATTTCTTGTCCCACCACCTCTTGACAGGCAATGACAGTCCTCCAATTTGGCATGAAAAAACTTCTAAATCCGCCGGAGTTGGCAATAAAAACCGCAGGTGGCGATAAACTAGGCGTTGGCCTCCCCCGAGCAGAGCCAAGAGACTTAATTGCATTTTTGTGAAGAGTCTTTACCCATTGTCTGTTGTTTAAGTGGATTGTCAGGAACTGGTCCTCGAATGAATCAAGAAGACTGATATTTTTCGTAGCATCAAATTGTACCACACAGCCAAGATGGCCTGCGTTGCCTTTAAATCACCACACTAACTCATTTCTAAAACTTAGTCGGATGCATCGTGCATTGTGTACCCGATCTACTAGAAAATAAGCGCTACAACTGTACCCACACACGTACTAGATCTTATCTGCCTTCTCGTGTGAAAGTCTGAAGTCTTTCGTCAACAACCTCATTGGTCTTGGATTACGATTATGATGCTAAAACCCAGATGCACTGCGGCCTGTGTTCTGTATTCTGTATTAGCGGCCTAAATGTGCACTGCGATCTATGACGTCTATTGTGATGGCCCGTATGGTTTAGCCAGAGGTTATATTGAGGCTATTGGTGGACCTCAGTATAGCATATGGTTGGAATTTCCGAATTTCCGCTGGGTTGACCGAGGCTCGCGTCAAGTGAAGTAATCTTTTCTTTGCGGCTCCTGCACATACGCACAGAATATGTTTAGCGGTCTATTTCTGTTTTCCACAGAGCCGATATCTGATACTTTTCCCGTCCCGCTAGATAGCCCGTTAAGGTTCTTAACCCGTTTTTTTTAGATCAAGTAAAGTCTTCGCCTTGTATAGATTGGGATTGATGAACTTTTTCGCGTGTCTAAGGCAGTGGTGGTTGGCTCATTAGTCGTCGTGATTGTTGATCTCCCATTGTGTTATCTTGAAGTAGGCACTCTTGGGTGGTACCTTAAGCAAGGTCCGAGACTAACGAGTGACCGGTAAGGGCCTCTTCTCGCCAGGCACTCAGCCTGTTCGTTACTCTCGAAGCCTTCATGTCCTGTGATCCGGACTACGATAATCTTATTTACCGATACAAGGCTTTTGAGGGGGTTGAGACACTCCCAGACGAGCTTGTTCTCTTCCGTATACGATTTAAGGACTAATAGTGCTGCTTGGCTGTCTGAAAAGATGTAAATGCGGTTTCTTTCGGTTCTTCTCCGCAGGCATTCTCTTGCACATAATTCAATAGGTAGCGAAACTGGGACCATAAACCCCAGAGCCTGTGCTACCGTTTTCCAATCAGGTGGCGTAATAGGGCCTTTATTGCTCACTGCGACCTGTAAGATCTAGTGGTTAACCAGAAGTCAAATTAGGGCTTCTGAAAAATACCAATAATGGTTGAGGTTCTATGTTTCTTTTTTTTCCGCAGAGTCGGTATACGAGTATATCTCTATGTGACTATTTCATCATATGCAGATGGTACCTCAGTGAACACTGAGAACAGTGCACATTTATGGAGGTTAAATCTTCTTTGCTGAATTGAAGTAGTTGTTATGCCCTCCTTATGTAAAGGTTGATAAACTCTTTCGCTTGCGAGCCCGTTGGCCAACACCAGAGGCCCAATCTTTCATAAGTCTATTCAACCCGCACACCTACGCCTATTGATATATTTGTCTGTGATATTCCTTTCCAAGGTTCACCCCCATTTACTTATTGTTTACCACTTTTCAGTCAGTCTACATTTATTTGCTCACTCCTTTTCGCGAAATATGACTCCACTGTGCACCGCCTTGCAGTCATTAAGGCTACAATCCTTATTTTTTTCGGGGGCAGGATAAGGAGGAGATTATTTATTACCCGGCAACAGATGTGCGCGCCATCTTTATGGGGCTTTAATGAAAAGTATAAATGGGAGGTTAATGTATTCAATGTTTGCCCTTAAAGTGATTTTCTGTTTTTTTTTTTTTTTTCTTTCTTCTCTTTCTGTTACCGACAAAAGGAAGGAAGGCGTAATTGTGTAAACGGAATATTGAAGGACTTGATTTCTTATTTATTAAAGCAAAGACAGAGGAAACTTTGAGAGTGCTTAAATGATGATTATTATCAATCAATGGTTTTGATTTGTTATTTAGAACTGACAAAGTGGTGCGACGATATTTAAACGAGGAGAGTTAATTAGATGGGCTGATCTATTGGTCATATTTTAAAGTAAAGATAAACAGGAATTCGGAAGAGCTGCAATGTATTGTAGTTTGACAACTAATTATATTTTCGATCTTTCTTCTAGCTTATGTACATGTAAGAGTCAGTTTCGCAAATCGCACGAATATTGGTCCTACATGTGCTCTTGAAAAAAAAATCCGCGTATTAGTTATTGAATTTTTTTGAATAATTAACTTGCACTATTTATGGATGTTCGTAATATTTGTGCTAATGCATAAAGTATTTTCCCAATTTTTTAGAGTATGAAATGTGGAGAAAAAAATAAAAAAAATTATATGGAACAAATTCGACATAGAATAAAAATCCGACACCTCTTATTGAATCCACAAATGCATTTTAATTGCATTAGAAGACATCTTGCACTTTGTTTACTTAAGGTACACCATCTGCATGATGGAATAAAATAAAATTCCGCCATGGTATGTTGGTCTACAAATCTCTACTAAAGAGCGAACCGCATATAAAGCGCAAAGATGCTCACCTTAGTTCCCTTGAGCTGCAAAAAGATTAACGATGTCATTTATCTTCGGGATGTCGGTATTTTTGCTCACATATCATTCACCAATAGTGCAACGATAATGCCAGACCCTGAATTAACCGACAAAACGTGACAGCCACCTGAGCTGGATTTTGTATACATTATCCCAATAGGGTGTAATAATCATAATCAGTATTTGTTAACACAGAGGAATAATGTATTTGGACCTCTAAGAAAGAGTGATTTGTACTAAGAGCCATCCCAGCTGCGTTGGTAGTTGAATCATACACTATATACACGGCGCAAAACAGTATCACATGCGGCCTTGACATCGATAAATAGATGGTGGTTATAGGTTTGAAACATTAAGGGAGGTCCAGGACATCCATTCCATCCATCTTGACCATTTACTCGACTCGATAGCTAGGGCGTCAGCTGCGCTGTTTTCTTGGACTTAATTTTAAATACATATGTCTGTCTCTCCTTCATCCAGTTCGGGTTGAATAGCTCAGTCTGCAGAAGTGGTCCTTTAAATTTGGGACTCTGATAGCTTTTGGGCAGTGTTGCCACTGAATATCAGTACTTGATGTTGAGCGCATAGAACCTCTTGAGAGGTTAGGTAAGTGGTGGGCTGGGCCAGGAAGACCCTTTGTGGTATCACATGGATATATGCCCTGAAAACCGCCATTAATTTTTTTGAAACCATTTGGAGCTCCTGATGAAGCTGTCGATACTTTCGCCCAAGTTGTCGAAGTGATAGGCTCCCAGATAGAGCTTCCTTCTTTGGAACAGGGCAGAAAAAGTACAGAGGAAATGGAGGCTCATTTCTTCTTCCTCTTCGTCCCTGTAGCTCCTGCAGAAGTCATTTGAGAAGAGGCCCATCCTTCTGGCATGAAGGCCAATGGGACAATGGTTGTTAAACACAAAAATAACGATGCTAATGAGCGACCTTTTGAGCAAGATCAAACATTTAGATCGAGTGAGATTTAGCATAGGCCAGATCTCCCTAGAATTACGGCACGTGGTACCATTCCTCCATCTTTGGTTTGTCTTATTGATCGCATCATACTCTAAGAGAAGTTTACATAACGAGTGGAATACTACAGTTCCCTGAAATATCCCTATGACCGGGTACCCAGCATAGGTGAATGTTAAAATATTCTGCCATTTCCATGAGAGATGAACGACAGTCTAAAGCAGCTTTTGATGTACCAAGGATTTTCTAGCAGCCTGGTTATCGGTAAAAATTGTAATGTTTCTTAAGGATATCACATTGTGCTCAAGCCAGGATAAGGTTTCGCTGGTCGCCATTATTTCCGCCCAAAAAATGCTGCAGTGGTCAGGTAGACGGATGCTTAGGTTAAGTATATCGGAGAAAACAGCACCTCCCACTCCGTTCTCGGTTTTGGAACTGATCGGTATAGAGATGAAAACAATGATCGCCTCTGGCGTCACCACTCTCCCACTCCTTTCGGGAAGGAATGGAAGTCCGGAAATTGAGGTTGAAATTCAACTTGGAAGGTGTGTAGTCGGTGTTTTCTGGAATAAAAGTTAGGGGATCTAGGTTGAGAAGTGGCCAATATGGTTGTTGGAGGGGGCTTTCAGTCTGATGGCTGCGCTAGCAGCTTACTGTTTGCCAAAAATATCTAGAGGAAGTTGATGTAGGAGCACGTAGAGTGCTGTTGAAATGTTAAAGGAACTCGATTAGAAAAGGCTCTGCTGGTTTCCTCCTGACTTGTCTTTGCAGTGTTCGGAAAATGCGCGTGGTTCACATTTGACTCTCAGAGCATTCGGATGCCTTGTGTTCATCGCAATATGGTCATTTTGGTAAACAGATGATTGATTAAGAGACCTATTTGTCTCCTATGAATGTCGAGATGCGGGAACTGCGTGTTTACTTCGACAACCTCTCGCTCCGCTGCTAAATCTGTTTGCAGAGATACACTCTCCTCCTAGCTTTGCGGTAAGATCTCCCACGATAATTTTAATATCGCACCGCCAGTTTATTTTGCCCAAGAGCTCGTAGAAAACGTCTTCGATGTTGATTCCTCTGTTAGAGCCTGTGCGTACATGCAAAGCTTTAAAACGACGACTTTTGGACAAATCTACTTGGCTGGCTTCAAAGTCGACAGCAGTGGTTCAAAATTGGTCTTTTAAATCTTGTGATTCCACTTGGGATTTTAAGTATTCGGGCAGGAATAGCTCATGCTGTTTCCACCTTCTTTGACATTTCTAGGACTCAATCACCGTCTTTCTATCGTTTTCATTTCGAAAAACGTATTCAAATGTTTAAAATCTGTCCAAGATTCCAATCAGTCGTTCGAAGCAATTAACCAGAGGCGCATCCTTCTCACCGTCTGGTAAGATATTTCACACTTGGAATTGCATTTCGACATGTTCGTTGGGTGCTTTTCTCTCGTAAATTTTCCTTTTAATTCCACATCCTCACCGGCCACATGCTCTGAAATTTCTCCTTATACCGTGATGGTTTTGGATATCACATGATAAATTCTCCTGAAGATTTCCGTTTTGCACTCATGCGAAGCCACCACCACACATTCACTCATGGTCGTTACGGGAGAATACCTACTGAAAAGATTTATGTTTTCAGCTTGAAAAGCTTTACACAGCGTCCAACATGGATTTGGTCGTGTCGTTCCTATCGCTGTCATATTAGTTTGTCGCGTGCCTGTCATGCCAGCATTGAATAGAATGGGTTGAGGTAATTTACATTTGAGACGATGAAGGATGTGAAATGGCTGTGATTTCACAAGGTATCGTGTGTCACGGGTGACCTTTCGGGTGAAGAATTTGACGTTTGTGTCAGAACTCTTGTGCAGGATATGCTGCTGACACTTGCTTGATGACAATTTAAGCTTTAACGAGGTCTGGAAATAACGTTTTGTGATACAAATGCCACACATATTCCAATAAATATTTTCTTTCTCTCTATCTCTCAAAAATAAACAAAACAATAATAATAAAACCAAGGTAACTCATTCTCCTTGTTTATGCTTCAACTAGTTCAGCCTGATGGTTAACGCTTCGGTTATTTTGATATTTCTTCTCTAAATTGCATTTTGCCCCGCTCGGATCAATTCACTTGAATCCCAATTGATGTTCCTAGTTAAGTGCTCCACCACACAACGACAGAGTATCCTTTGCTTCGCCATCAAATAAGGTAAACTTTGTGAATGTATCCAATAAATATGATGTGCAGAAGGATGGTGTATCGGGGTACTCTTTACATTGCCAGTGGAGATAGTTGGTGTCCTTTCTGCCACACACAGGTCAATTGCATCAATTCAGGATCCACTTGATGAAAATTGCATATAGTTTCGGAAGTATGATACTCTAAGGCAAAGCGCTTTGACCTTTTTCCCCCGAATAAAGAAATAATACACAAACGAACTCTGGGTACAGTTCAGCGATGAGAAACTTTAAGCGATTTATTACCTTATGGAAAATAAAACAATTTTGGAAGTTGTGCTGGAATAGATTTCAAGCACTGGTTGCAATCTTTCCTTATTAGTGAAATCCGTGGGCGATGAGAGGACATAAAAGAGATATAAAACCAGGCCATGTTGATCGGGCCCCTTTTTGTTTCTCTTCAACTTAGAATCTTAACCCAAGAAACCCTCTGTATAACTTCACAGCTCCTCCTTAATCTTGGTTCCTCGTGTCATCGTTTGCATGTAATTGATTGAGATTTTACAATACCTATCCTATGATTCTCCGTTCGCTGTTAAACGCCGTTAACGGCAACGACGAATCAAATTCCGCTGTTAGGCAGAATGAACCATTCAACCTGAACGATGAAAACAACAATTCCGTCCACCCGACCTAAACGAAGCGGAAATAGCCATATCTAAGCTTAAATCCAAAAAGGCTGCTGGTGCTGAAGGCCTAGCTGGAGCTGTTCAAGGTGGTAGGCGATGACTTGATAAGGAGCAAGCACCAACTCATCTGTAAAATAATATGGGCGGCGGAAAGTATGCCCGATGAATGGAACTTCAGCATCGTTTGCCCGATCTTCAAGAAAGAAGACCGCCTTCTTAACATCGTCTACAAGATCTTATCTGCCGTGTTGTGTGAGCACCTGGAGCCTTTCGTCAACAAACTGATCGGTCCATATCAGTGTGACTTCAGGCCAAGAAGTCCACCATCGATCAAATATTTTCAGTGCGGCAGATCTTGAAGAAAACTCAGGAACTTCAAATCGATACCGACCACCTGTTCATCGAATATGACAGCGTCTAAAGAGCAATGTCTAGTTTTGGCATCCCTGCCAAACTCGTCCGTTTGTGCAGGATGACGATGGAGAATACACGCTGCTTCACCAAGGCGGGTCACGCCCTCACCGAGACCTTTGATGTCAAAAAAGGGATTTAGGCAAGGTTCAACATCGTTCTTGAAAGAGTTGTGCAAAACTCACGCGCCAGCAGCAAAGACACAATCTTTAAAAAATCCGTTCGACTACTCGGATAGGCCGACGATATTGACATAATCCGAAGAACGCAGCGTGATGTCACTGGTGCGTTTGTGAGTATAGAGACGAAGGCGGCCAAGTTGGGTTTAGCGGTCAATGAGGGCAAGACGAAGTATATGCTGTCAACAAGAAAGGACACCTATCACCGTCGTCTCGGACAGAACGTCACAATAGACAGATATAACTTTGGAGTAGTTAAGGACTTTGTCTACCTAGGCTCCGCTATCAATTCAGACTACGACACCAGCGCTAAGACCAAACGAAGGACAACCCTTGCCAATCGCTGTTTCTTTGTTCTGAGAAAGCAATTGAGTAGCAAAGCCCTCTCTCGAACCACTTAAGCGACCCTTTACAAGAACCTAATCGTCTCCGTCCTGCTATACGGCGCAGAAGCATGGACAAGGTTGCTCTTGGTTGGAGGAAAATTCTTCGGGTGATTTTCGGTCCCGTGTGCATAGACGGTGAATGGAGGAGGAGATACAACGAAGAACTGTACGGGCTTTACAGCGACATCGACTTAGCCAGAAGAGTGAAGGTCCAATGACTGAGGTGCCTTGGTCATATGGAACGGATGGACACCAATGCTCCGTCCCGGAAAATTTTCGAATCCACACCCGAGGGACGGCACAGTAGAGGAAGAGCACGACTCAAATGGCGTATGCAAGTGGAAGCGTGCGAAACTGGAGGCAGCCGGCTAAAGATCGAGCTGGCTGGGTCCACCCTTGACTATAGCGCCACCTTAAGTAAGTAAGTATGAGTTTTGGTTCAAGGATACCCCAAAATCTTAATGTATATGCGCGTCTCCACGTCCTCAAGTCATAGTCTGCAGGCAGTAGTTGCCTAATTGACGTTCTGCATGCATTCAGAGTACAGAAACCACTGTAGGCGAGAATTAAGTAAACTTCTTCCGTATTCAGTCTAATCTACATATTTTGAAAAGATGACATTCCAAGGGCTAATGAAATGGAACCCATTACCAAAAAAGCCGGCCGACCTACGAATTCCTACGTTTGGATATTTGTACGTGAACCTACCGAATCGCTTCGATTCTTTCGTTAAGCTCGACATGCATTCCATTAAAACACGATCTTTGAAACTGGAGGCCCATCTTCAACAAAATGTCATTGTCAAGCATTCCCCTCCAACGAGTATGATTACCCTGCCCATTATGAACAATTGCAACTCATTTATGGAAATCTGCATCCAATTACCCATTCCACCATCAAGCTACAACACGACCTCAGCTTGTATGTATAAGGACATTGTGGACAATGAGTTTCGTTCGTGTGAATAAACAGCATCATCGGCTATTTTGTAGTCCTTGCCGTGGGCTTCACTGTCTTCATTATCGTTTCATTTGCATGTCGACCATCGTGTATCCTGGAATCTCGGCCTCCACTACCACATTAACTTTTCAAGCCTGTGAGTAAAATATTCCCACTTTCCGCGGACGTGATTGAAAATGGTCATGTCGGACATTGTCTGCTGTTGGTTTTCCTCGTGCGAGTTTTAATTTTCCGTGCAAACATGGAATGCATTTATGATGCATATTTGGACACGATAAACAGGATTCGAAGGGGAAACGATACTTAAAAGCCCCTGTTCCTGATCGCCTAGGGTACCAAGTTTCGAATGTCAGTAAGTTGTCAGAATTAATTTGGATCGTAAACGAAATAAAATTCAAGATGAATCCGACTCCAGCGCCAGGAGTTGGGAATTGTGATTTTGAACGTGAGAACTCCTTGAAGAAAATTCTGCTCTCATTGGAGAAACAATTTCAGGAGCACTACGTTTTATTCCACTCGACAATGGTTGCCGAGAACGACATCATTGACGCAATGTGGGTGCTCTGTCAACGGTTCTTAATTTTAACTAAGTAAGGCCGAGTTCTGTTTGGGAATTATTCTTTCATCCGTTCTCTCCGATACAGGGGAGCTATTTGTGTGCGTCCATATCCTCGTGAGCCAAGTAATCGAGAAGAACGTGAAACCAGAACACAATTCACTGTGCAAAAGCAGCTCCTTCATGGGTCCAAGTGAGTTTACCCCATTAACTGAGCTTAATTAATTGATTGTTCAATTCTAGCACCAAGCTCACTGCATCGTTGTATAAACTGAGGGAAAAGTGTGGAGCATTTGATCGAGCCTTAGCCAAAGTCGATTGCAATTTACCCAGTCATCTTGTGGAAGGCGATATGACCCGACAGCCAATCTATTATTACATCGATCTCTTTGGGGATCTTTTCAAATTCTTCCACGATGCTCAGAATAAACTGAACTTGCTGGGAAATTTCCTGATGATCGAAGATATGAGTTCCATCATGGAGTATAAACATCTTCTGAAACCGGACGGAGCAGTTAATGAATATTTTGAAAAATGCTTGAATGTTGGCAATAAATCAGAAATGTAGACACCGCAAGCCTGTCGCCAAATCGTCTCTTCCGTGATCGTATAACTCATCATGTAAAAACGAAACGACTAGGCCCAGCATGCTCGTTTTTACGTGACGAGTTATAGGATCACAAAAGATACGATTTGGCCTCTGTTTGTGGTTGAAGTAGATTGAACGACCTTGGTTCCTTGAAACTGGATACCTGATTTGAGCTTTTGGGCATAACCCTCTGAGCCTTATGAACAGCTTCTTTATTTACATATTTTAAAGTCCCACGAGTGCGTCGTTAGCTTTGATTCACTGATCATTTATAAGATAGCGCACTAATATCCCTCAAGGGGCATGTGCTACCCTGGTTTCTAGTCTATCTAAGCGCTACAGAGCTTCACTTTTGGAAGCACCGACTACTCCCTACCCAAAATGCAACTTTGACAAAATCTGCTACATTCCATCTTGCAACGAATTGCAAAATGCTACCATGGTCGTTGTCTCAGTTCTCTGTTTCCGCCTACCTAATAACTGTAACGTTTCTCAAGCGGAAGTAATGACGTTTAGCGAATTTTCGTACTGGTTTTAATGTAATGCAATATCTACCTTGAATATTGGCATCAGATCACTCTAAGTTGTCCCTCGTTTCGCATTGGGATGTCAGAACAATTTAATATTACATCTTCAAGGTCGCCGGTCATCACCAGCTAGGTACCAAACTCATTTTGGTTACGAACACCAGGACCAGGTTCAGTCCGGGACGAAAGCAATTCCTGAAAAAGAAAAAAAACTACCAGGTGCGAGCGCTGAAGTCTCGTAACTTATCAAATCTTGCCTTAACTACTACAAGAAAAAATTTAATCAAGTAGACAAAGTATGTAATGTACCCGTGAGTCCCAAGCATCAACTCGATTCACTCCAATCTCCCCTTTAGACTTCAGATAAATCAGAACACTCCGAGTTACATCAGCTTACAGTCATCAGTTTATTTAAATCAAGTGTGCTTCATATGAGTTATAACAAAGAGTAAAAAAACTTAAATGTCCTAATCCATCATCTTATCCAGAGCATCCACGACATCCACAATGCACACACTCGACCACACGGCCTTCTTCAAGTTTCGACTTGGGCACCCTACAAATACAATTCGTTCCGAAATTTGTGTCTCTCGTTTGGATACAACGCAGGCAGCATAAGTTCTCGTAGCCAGACTTCTTCCATTTGGCTATCAAGTTGGGATCGGCGATTTTCTCTTTCAAACAATAGTCATACAGCTCCCTGCTGATGGCCTTGCGCCGGTAGAATAAATCATAGATGTATCTTGACTTCTGATGATGAATTTTGAAAATTGGCCACAGTGACTCGTTGATACGTTTTCCTTCATGTGGTTCCGTCTCAGCTGGAATGAAAAAAAGTTCACTGTTAACACAAAATAAAGAAAAAACTTGAGATTCACCATACCTTCGCGCATCTTCTGTTCCAATTCTTCCAGAGTTGGCTCTATCAACTCCCAACCATCTGGTGGAGGTTTTCTGCTACGCTTTACTTTTGGCATGTTTATTTGTTAAACTTTTAAGCTTGTACTTATCTACAAAGGATGAGGAAAAACTGTATAATTTTAGAAATTACTTTCGTGCTAAATAAATAGCCGCGTCAAGATTTGCGAGAAATTTTTTGACAACTTAGTGTTTTGACAAACGCCAGCTTATGTGGGCGCATTCACAATGGGCGGTAATGAGTTTTTGATTATATTTATGGTCACGTTACATTTACGCATTTCCGAATACTTTCCCCTGTAAATAGATACAAATTCAAGAACTTGTTTTATATGGTTTTAAATATAACTTTATAATTCAATACATTATAATAATAGTTTTTCTGAACGATTTTCATATATGTTTTCGAACTCTTTATATTTTAAATGGATCATCATTTGGGATAAGGTATTTTACGCTAACCTATATATCAGAGCTGCAGTTCCAAATGGTACAGGACCTCAACTTACATGTATCTCCAGCCAGCTCTATTTTTAGCTAGCTGCCTCTATGTGGCACGCCAATTCGTTGAGGGCGTCCTCCACTTTCCTCTTGTCGATCTCGATTTGACCGTGAGCTCGCAGGTAGTTTTGCAGAGATAACAGTGCCTGTTGTTGACAACAGTTGGAAAGAGCGTTTGTGACCACTCTTGTCTTTGACAAACCTTCACCAGTCGGAACAAGGATTGATGGCATCGGTTTCTGCGAACTCAAACCCAGTTAAACGGATATACAGGATCTAAATAAGAAAACACCCAACTCCCCTACGGCTTATTGAGGATGCAAAGGCTGCGAATACGGGAAAAGGAAGTCACGGCGGTAAGACATATTGAGACATGTGCATAAGCGTGACCCTGAAAGAAGAAGTCTCTGACATACTTTGCATCTCATTTATTCTGATTGTTGTATATCTTCTTTGCAACGCTCCTACGACAACTCCTTGTTAAATTTCCCAAAATATTTCCTTGTTTGGTAAATTATTTTTCCATTAAGAGTATACATTATAGCAACCTACAATAACGCCATCTGAAGTCAAACATGCCGCAACAGCAATTATTCACTGGGAAATATCTTCATCCCCACACAGCTTTGACAGTTTTCATTCAAAGAAAAAGTGAATTGTCAAAACTTTCACTACGCGAAGTCACACACAAAAATAATTTTTCGTAAAAAAAAATATTTTCGTCTACAAATCGCTGGCCGCTGATCAAAAACTTAAACAATTAAAATGATCGCACAGTGATTTGTATCACCCAGGCAGTGTGTAGTGCAGCGCAGCCAATGCGAAGAGCACAAATCAAAAAGTAAAAAAAATCTCAAGTGCGTGTGAAAACAAAAACAGCACTCAACCTCAGCAGTGACTAGTTTTTCTTTTTCGTCTATTATTTGTGATGAAACGTTTGTGATATGTTTAAGAATTTAGTATTTCGCTTGCCAAAATAAACGGAAATAAATAACAAGTGTGTGGGAACCGCGATCCCAAGTGAAACGAAGGTGAAAACACTTGCGGGAGCAAGCACGACATTCTAATGAAGGAATTAAATCATTCAGGTTGGTACCCACAAATCAATTGGGGAGGCCGCGGGGGCTTCCATTGCCATTGTCGTCACCTATTGGAATTCCATTTTTTTTTTGTTTAATTGAATTTCACTGTCTACACGGCGGCGAGTGCACAGAGCCAGAATAAGCTCACAAGCTTGGAGCAGCAATTGATTTGCGCTGCCATTGTCTCGCGGCTGTTTTGCTTGTCGCTGGATGAATGTGGGAGAAAATCAATTTGCGGTCCAACGAAACGCGGAAGAACGTTCGTTCGTTTGTTCGTGTGGGCGTTGTGTTACGGGGCGGGGGGAATCATGTGCCTGGTACTGCTCTAGTGCGACATCAATTATCAGCGCAACGCGTCAGATGGGGCAGTAACTCGTAAAAATAATTTCATTATTCTTTTTGTTTTTGCCCTGATCGCAACGAGTACAGATAAAGTGATGCATGGCGACCTTAGTTGAGTTAACGAAGAATTCAGATTCGTGATGGTGATGCTGATGGGTATGAGTCTGTTGATTCCAGGAAGGCGGCAGTGTAAACAACTGCTGATCTCCGGATGTGTGATTCCCCAAAGGAAAATGGATCACAAAAGTCAGTGTAGTGACAGTGGCGCTCAAAGGAAAATCACCAGCTCGAAAAATTTACGTGGTTTTGTGAATAAATGTCCGACATCCCATGAAGTTATCGGCTGGACACACTTATTTGCTTACATCGTTAGACTATTCATAGAGAATGTGTGGCAACCATGGTTTTAACTCAACTCTCCCCAGTGACGTCAATTCTGTCTCAACCGTTCTGCGTTTGTTTGCTTTGGTAAGAAAAGCTGACTGTGCTGGCGGGGCCCGGACGTCCGTAGGTCAAAGATTAGTTCTATGTGATCACACTTTTTTTTTTTGTGCGACTCACTTCTCTGCCTGACTGGGTGAGTGGATACCAGTACATACATACATACGAGAACAGAACCTTTTTAGAACAAATTTGTCTTTGCGACGTATGATGTGTTCGATCCGCTGCTGCTTTTTTTCCTGGCAGAAAATCCTTAATATAACATGTAGGCCTCGGTTTAGAAAGGTTTGCAGCAATTTATTGCCGACTCTGAACGGCGAATTGGGAAGCTCTTTCGTGACAAAATATACTGCCAGAGGCTTGTCATTCCCCGACGAGAGATGGTGCCGCACAAAATGTTCGGTGGACATAGCTGAGACTTGAGCCCACGCCACTCGCACAGCAGTCCGACTCACTGAGCCACGGCGGCCACCACTTCAAAATAACTAACTACAGGGTTTTGCAATAAGAGCCCTACAAAAGTTTTTTTTAAAAACGGTTTTGGATATCAATGAAATTCTTTATTCCTGTGAAAGTACGTTCGATGCCATTATGTATGGAACTCGATTTCTTTTGCATGGCCACCACGGGCACGCTTGCAGAAGTCCAGACGCTGAACCCAATTTTCGACGGTTTTCAAGCATAAATCGGCCGATACTGCTGCAATTTCACGTTCGATATTCATACGAAGTTCATCAATCGTCGCTGGCTTGTTGGCATAGACCATAGACTTAACGTAGCCCCACAGGAAATAGTCTAACGGCGTCAAATCGCACGACCGAGGCGGCCAAGCGACTGGACCATTTCGTGAGATAACACGTTCTCCAAACTTGGTTTCCAATAAATTGATTGTGACATTCGCTGTGTGGCTTGTGGCGCCGTCCTGTTGGATCACATGCCCTCCAAGTCCATATCATCCAATTGGGGCCAAAAATATTCGGTTATCATTGAACGGTAGCGATCCCCATTCACAGTAACGTGCCGGTCTTGATCATCACGGAAGAAGTACGGCCCAATGACGCCGCCGGCCCATAAACCACACCAAACCGTAATTTTTTCGGGATGCAATGATGACTCATGGAGTACGTGTGGATTGCTGCCTGACCAATACCGCATATTTTGTTTATTGACGAAGCCATCCAGCCAGAAATGAGCCTCATCGCTGAAGATGATTTTTCGATGAAAATCCGAATCATTTTCAAGTTGTTGCTTAGCCCAATTCACGAACATACGACGCTTCTGGTGGTCAAGCGGCTTCAGTTCTTGCGTCAATTTAATCTTGTAAGGATGTAGGCCAAGATCTTTTCGCAAAATTCGCCACAACGACGTCACAGAGATGCCCAACGCTTGAGAACGACGTGTGAGAGACACATTTGGGCTTTCTGCAACTGAAGCCTCAGCGGCAGCAATATTCTCGAAAATACGGGCACTTCTTTGTCTCACTGGCACGGGAACATTTTGTACTGTGCCTGTGGATTCAAATTGTTCCACTAGACGCTCACTTGTTGATCTGCTAGGACGATTATGACGACCATAAATTGGACGTAGCGCTCTTAACGTTGAGGCCACTGACTCCGAATTTTGGTAGTAAATTTTAATAATTTCGACTCGTTGTTGGCTCGTATATCTTTCCATCATGAAATGGCAAACCTTACTGAAGAGAAATGTCAAAAAACCGCAAGAAAAATATGGCGTCGTTTGCGGTCCCTGTCGCTCTACTTTTGTAGCGTCCCTATTGAAAAACCCTGTATATTCCTTGCCTCGATTTTAGCCTTTGAGCAAGGAATTTGATTGTCAAAAGCACGCTGTTTGACTGGGGTTAACATTATTTTTCTGTCTCCTCAACCTCATAAGAAGCCGTTACTACCGCAACCGGTAACTTATTGATTTGCCTCCATCAAATCATCCCACAATGCCTGAATAAATTAAAAACAAAAGTGATACGTTACTTTTCACCCATACTCCACAATTTGTCTGAACAACTTTGCTTTCTCCATACGCAAAACTGTGCGGAGAACACGTACACACACTTGCTTCCCCCGCGACGAATGTGCTAGCGCAGCACATTCTTTACGTGATTCTTTTTCTATTTATTTTATCAATAGGAACGCCTGGGCTGTTCGCTGACAAATGACGAGCTCTGACGATTGTCGTCACTCTCCCAACCGTGTGTTCCGATAGCTCTAACAAATGTGTCATTAGTGTATTTATATTTCGCCGGAACTATACACTTTGACAAAGTAACAAAATTATTCACAATCCAATCGATTGTTCTTGCTGTTGTTTCCTATTTTGGATACTTCTCATGGTCACTTCCAAGCTCTTCACAGAAACACATTTTCGTTGTTACACTTTGCGTAGAAGTTCATGTTCATTGTTCCGTATTCACGGGCGCATCCATATTCGTGGTGGCTGTGATATGTCAAGTCAAAGTAGGTTATTGGAAAACGTCTTTGATGTTGTCTTCGTGAGTGCACTTTAGGTGGAGTGTGAACTGAAACAAAACCGACCGACATCGAGATAAGGGCTAACTGATAAGATGGAATTTAACAGATTATCTAGCAGTTTGTCTTTGGTCGGATGAGGTTATTATTGTTATTGGACATTGATGACACTTGGGCGTAGTGTTGTAGAAGTTATCACAGGGAAACATCTGAATCTAGGGCGCCATCCGAATTCGCAGATAACAACGGAAGATAGAAATAATCACTTCGCTGGCGAAAATTTGATTATTTTTATCCATGCGCTGGCGGTTGGCTAGAAGGCATTCTACTAACCCAAAACAGTAGATAGAAGAAAGTGAAATGAAAATTGAATGGACGATTACTGAATGTGATGGATCTTCTTACCAGGTCCATCGGGGGCAGCGAGCAAAACCTTGGGATCTGAATGAGCGAACGACTTAGGATTTTTTGTCACTCAATATATTTCTGTTTACAATAACAGCGCCGGTCATTGCTTTTAGCTGCTTTGTGATTAAATATGCTAATTGAAACAAATTCACATGCAATGACGTGTCCAATTCATCAATACTATTTCTGTTATTCATAAAAGAATCATTGACACAAATATTGTCTTTCATGTGAACGTTTTCGTCGTTATTGGTCTTATCTTGCATATCTCGCCTCTTGAGGAAGCGCAGTTGCACGCCCACATTACAGTTTCCCTTTTATCCTGAAAACGACGGAGAGAATCATGGATATCCATATCAGAGGTCGGGTAGAGATGTCTTACCCACTGCGCACGAGTCAATATGCTTAGGTTAGGTTAGGTTGCTGCCCCGCTCAGACAGAGACACAATTAGACCAGGTAGGCCCATTTTGATACCACTATGAAGAACCGGCTTAACAGCCCACGAGAGTATGTAACACAAAGTACATCGACATAGGCAAGTGTACCGGTATTAACCCTAAGAGTTGAACCATTTTGTCCCAGGGATGAAGTTTCTTATCTTCTGGATGTCGAGTTCGGCTAGATCGTTACGATCAGCGTAGAAGTAATCCCCGAGGATTTTCCTTCTTCGCGTGGCCAGGGCAGGACACGTGCACATTTGGTGCGTTGTAGTTTCCCCCTCCTCCTCGTCACTAAAGCTTGGGCAGAAATCATTGGAGGAGGCGCCCAGTCTGAGTGCATGCCTGGCTACCAACCAACGTGAGGACCACTATTGGTGAACCCAGGTTTTTCCGGTTAGTGGATAAAAGTCTTCTTCAAATCTAGGTTAGGCCAGATTTGTTTTGACAAGAGACAAGTGCTGATGTTGTTCTATCTCTGGTTTGTCAGTTTCTTGGCATCCGTGTCAAGGAGGAATTTGATCGATTCGATAGGCGCAGGTGGTTTTCCCAGGTTTTCGGGCAGATACCGTCCTTCTTTTGCCAGCTCGTCCGCTAGTCCCTGTATCCTGGAACCCAGCACAGGGTTACGTCGCACCTGTCTGCAATCTCGTTAAGAGATCTGCGACATTGCTTTACTAACCTTGATCGTATTGTCGGCGATTCCAAGGCTTTAATAGCTGCCTGACTGTCTATGTATAGTACAATAGCGCTACAAGCCAAGCCGGAGCTTTTCAGACTGCCGTAATTTCCGCTTGAAACACAATACAGTGATCCGGCAGTCGCGTGGTAATGGCTAAACCAGGTGAATTGAAGAAGACTCCAGCCCCCGTACCATCCGCTGTCTTAGATCCGTCTGTGAATATTTCTGGCGCGGAATCGCTCAAAACTTTATCAGACTGCCAAGAGCTTTTGCTAGGAATCTCAATTTTGTACCTGACGCTGAAGTGAAATTGTGACTTCAACGTCTGGTACATTACTGTCATTAGCTTCCTAAAGATGTCAACTGGAAGCAGATGGAGCATTACCTCTAGTGCGGCATTTGGGGTTGTTCTCAAGGCATCTGGTATGCAGATGCATGATCCCCTTTGTATCTTTTCAAGAAGGCTACTGTTGCTTTTCTTGTCCAATGCTGTCCACCAGACAAATACTCCGTGCATAAGGATCGGCCTCACAACCCCATTTCGGGTCCAGAGCTTTCCGGCAGGAATATAAGGCGATTGAGGCTTTCGCAGCACGGTCCTGAATATTCAGCATCCAGCTGTGTTTCCTATCAAGTATGACTCCCAGGTAACTGGCGTGGTCTACAAATAGGATTTCCCTGCCTTCTAATTTTGGAGAGGTGATATACGGAACCTTATAGCGTCTAGTGAAAAGGACTATTTCGGATTTTGAGGGATATATACAGGAAAGGCAAATCAACGGAGAGTACCCTAGTCAAGGAGATAGAAAAGGTACGTCCTAGTCATCGAGGGCGCTTTCGATAATACCGACTACGACTCAATAGCATGCACAAGTAGTAGAGGAATCGAGCACTCGGCAAATCAATAGCTAAGAGCCATGTTGGTAGATCGAAAAACACTTCTTTTTCACCAGAAGCGTCAGTGTCCGTAACTTTAGTTAAAGGATGCCTTCAACTGGGTGTTCTCTCTCCTCTTCAGTGGTCTTTAGTTTCTGACAACGTGTTAGTCAGTCTTCAAAGATTATGGGTCAAAATTGTCGGCTATGCTGATGACCTAGCGGTGGTTATAAGTGGAAAACATGATCTTAAGCGATCTCAAGCGTCATGCAAGACTGTTTTAATGCCTTTTACGCAAACAAGTTAATCTTGGACCTATCAACCCTATCTCTATCCCAATGCGGTGAAGAATTTTACCTTGTTCTAGACAAACGATTAAATTGGAAGATCGTGGCTGAGTGTGCTTCTAGAGCCACATGACCTAGTTTGTGTCTTTTCGGCAGAACTTTGGGTCATAGTTCTTGAACGGACGACAGTTAGGAAGCTATGTGTTATGCGCACCTGGCCCACTTCAGCTATAAAGTCTGTCATAGTGCTCCAATAAGAGTAGACTTGATTGGGTACCTGACATCTAGAGCATTGTAGGCAATGAATCTGTGGATGAACTGGCTAAGGATGACTTATCTTCCACGCTCTTAGGACTGAAACCCTTTTCAGACGTTAATTGGTCTACCGTCACGGCGTTGCTAAACAACTGACAACACCAACGTTGCCTATCCCATGTCCTCGAGCTTAGGCAGTCCAAAATATCTATTTTCTACAGGAAATTATGAAACCTTGATAAGAAATCACAAGGAAGTTGGTGGGCTTCCTTACTGGTTATTGCGGCCCAAGACACCCTCTCAACAAAAACGAAACAAAGTGCCGCGTCTATTAGGAGTAGGAGAAAACCTTCGAGCACATTCTTTGTGAATATCGGGCACTATACTGATTACGAATTCAGATCTTTTATATGGAATTCTGTTAACTAGCGGCTTTCAGAAACTCGACTAAAAGAGATATGTAGTTACTTTCGTTAGGGAAGTAGTAAAATTATACCCATGTCGCAGTGCCAGCCAAAATGTCGGGCTTTTATTAATAAAAAGAAAGATTAGCGTAATGTAGGCCCGTTCAGTCTGTTTTAGAGAAAAACAGGGCGAATTATCCCATGTGAAGCTCTAAAACATATTAAACTGGTAGCATCCACATCTGGCGAATATGAATCAGGATCTTTACAATTTCTTTTCATCTAACCTCCACACACTCGCTCTTATTGTCCGTTTCAGTATTTTAGATTTGCTCAACTCATCTTACCTGTCCAAACTGTCAACTTAGAACATTCACAACTGCACACAATGGATACGGAGAGCGAAGGCAACCTGCTGGAGATCATGGATCTGGCGCGCACATTGCGTCAGGAGCAGCTTTTCATACAGCATGAACAGGCGGCATTCGCTAGTCTATCAGAATCATTGACCATGAATTCATCACAAATTGCTCAGGTAAGCTCCAGCGCTCACCACATTGTACGACAAAATCTCTAGCCGTCTTTTCTCTAGCTTGCCTATATATGCGCCCAGCAAAGACAGAATCTTAATGATCTTATCATCTCCCGGCCCGAGTCTGGCCCTTCAATCTGCTGCAGTCGAGCCAATTACTTGGAAAACACAAAATTTGTTGACGCAAACAAGGCCAAGGCTCTCAAATACGAGGTAAGCTTTGCAAACAACACTTCGCAGTAAACGTGAACTTAAAAGAGTTTTTCTTTTCCAGTACATCATTGCGTATGTGGAACTGTTTAACTATCTGTATCGGAATCCCTATGTTTTGGCAATGACACTCTCCACTGGCGATCGCATTCCAGAGATCACTCCAAATCAAATGAATTCCGTTAATCATACAATAGCCACTGGGTTGTACGGCAATGTAATCCACACAAAGGATATGGAGATGTTGCTGAAACTTCTGAGAGAGCTAATTGAGATCCAGATTGTGGTCAGTGAGAATCCGAGAAGGATGCTGCGGGCGGGATCGTCATCTTTTGCGAGACTCTTTCATCGTTTGAATGAATCAATGTTCTCGGCAAAGATTTTTCTTACAGCGGCGCTGTATGAGCCGCTAATGAGCGTTCTTGTGGATAGTGAGACGATGCTGGACGTCGATCCCAATAAGGTTGTCAAAAACTTCAATAGTAAGGAGCGACTGAAGAGGTTCGGTGAAGAAACGTCTCCCGATTACCAGGAAAAGGTCCAGAAATTCCGAGAAGAGATCATTACCAAGCTGCATAAGATGGCGAGCTCATTTATTTCGAATCTTACAGCCAATTGGTCTCTATTTCCTTCGACGCTACGATGGTTAATTCAAACTATGTGCCACCAGCTAAAACAGGCGCGTACCGATGAAAAGGACATAAACGAAATCATCACCGATATGGTTTTTACGCATTTTGTATGCCCAGCTATAGTGAGTCCGGACATATTCGGGATTATAGATGCTCCAATCTCAGAGTTGGCGCGATTCAATCTCATTCAGATCGGCCAGATCATACAGATGCTTGCCTTGATGAAGTTCCAAGACGTGGATCCCAAATTCAGTGAAGTTTATCAGCGTTTCGACGCGAATGTAGTCACCAAACTCTTGGATTTGCTCCTGGTGAGTAATTCCGGCGAGGATGTAGTGGCAATCCGATCGCAACAAAGTGAATTTGAGCGAGCACATCTACTAATCACGCAGTCAGAGTTGAATACATTCGTCGAATTCTTCCGGGTTCTGCTGAGGAGTGAAGATTTGGTTCTTTCGGAAGACGATCGTCTAAAGCTGAAGAAAATTATCGATCAGATCCCTGAGCACGTGCAGATCAATGGAGATGTTCCCAACGTCGTGAGCACAGATTTATCCCATCGCTCCAAACAGGGTCTTATGCATCTGGGAAAGAGCACGAAGAGTAAGCTTTCCAAGACCTTGAGCAATGGCTCAAGTGTCGGAGCCAATGGCCACTCTCCCAGTCATTCACCTCCCTCAGGCCATGTGATGGAAGAAAATGAGCAGGTTTTAGTTTTTCGCATTTGCATCTCGGATGACAACAAATTACAGCCGCTCACGGAGGAAGAGGTCCTGAAGATGAACGCAATTGGCCAGGAAATCGCGGATGATTCGACGAACATTGAAAAGCTTGAATCCGATGGAATTGACGGGCCTCTACTAAGGCCGCTGCATGCAAAAACAACACGTTTCTCACTGTCACATGATGACGCTTCCATAGGAAATTCGGACAATCTTGAAGCTGTTAGTGAGGCTCCAAGCAATCATTCTGTGACGAGTTCGCTGGAGCTGGAAGAGAACGACCAGAATGACAATCTCTCTGATATGGTTTCGGCAAATGTGTCTGGTCGTGGAACACCCAACATATCTGGACGCGATACGCCTTCATCTCAGGTAACAGACGGCGAATCTGTGACGAATGTAATTCCAACACCTCAGATGGCTAAATTGCTCTCTAAAGCCCGTTCGGACATTGAAGATAAGTTCTGCAAGTTTGAGATCAAGAAACTCATCGAAGGTGACGAGACTGTGTCGATTATATCAGATACTTGGAGCACAGATGTGCTGGCAAGCGATTCAGAAACTTTGGATGCGAATGAGCGTGATCGGAACTTTTCAACGCCACTTATCCCGTCTGCCGTTGTTTTGCCTGGAGACAATAACTTCGATCCTCTTTCGAATGCAAGGCCACAGATCGGTACGAACTATTTAGACGCTTCAGAGACTCGTTCAGAGTCCAATTGGAGCACCGACGTCCTGGCCAGTGATTCGGAGAAACTCGCGGAAGTCGATACCGATGACAATTTGAGTATCACCGCCAAGTCTGACATAACAAACGCCTCAGTGCCCGATCAACTGTGTACGCCTGACTCTCCGTTTTTTGCACCTCGAGCTGTAAACGTGAATTTCCACACTCCAGAATCTCCAGCCGGATCGGGAGCTGGAGTTTCAAATGGTGATCCATCGCAAAACTCTGCGTTCTTCGATGGAAGTGATTATCAGGCAATCTCATCGCTAGCTCGAAGCTCAGTTCGCACAACTAATCAGTATACGGGAGAAAATAGCTTCCAACAGAACTACAAAAGCGACAAGGAGTCATTTTTGTCACCGAGAATGAGGCGTCAAAATTCCGCTGAGAGCAGTATCTCAAGTCAGAGTCTCAATATGGATGACAAACCTTCGACTTCGAGACGCAAGAAGGCATCGCATACGTCTATAAAGGATCTGATCGACTTCTCTGACTTTGGCGAAGATGGAGCCGTTGGTCTGGAAGAAAAGGCAACGGTTGCCAATGAGGATGAAGGTGAATCATTCAGTGACATGTTCGAAGCAGTAATTCACCGAAGGGTGAGTACTGAGCAAAGATCGGCCGTGTTTGACGGACGCCGGAATGGCATCATGGAGATGAAGAACGCAGGCGAGTCCTCTTCATCTATTATGAAAATGCGACGTCATCAGAGTTTGAATTACGAGAACCACGAGATCATTTTCAACAAGAACTTGCACAGGTTAAGCATGAAAAACTCTTCAGTAACCGATGACGTGAAGTCTGAACAACAACAGGGACGTCTTAACGATGAAATGATGCTCGTCCTGAAGACAGAGGAATTAACTTTGAATGGTCCTTTGACGTCGATTCCTAATGGACCAGTGCCACCAGCACCATCGTCGGCTACAACCAAACCAACAAAATCCACGGGAGCTATACCGAAATCGATAAGCTTCGATGCGTCAGCTGATAAGTCTGCTCGCAGTATGCAACTTCGACGATTGCAACAGGAGCACACTCTGCGAGCAACTGTTGCGCCGACGACCAGTAACGCCGCCGCGACTGCTGTCGTCAATGGTTCGGGTATATTATACAAGCTCAAGCAAGGTTTATTTAAAAATCGCCGTGGCAATAAGAACCGATTGACCGCCGACGACTTTCCAAGCCGCAACGTTTCTTTCAGCACCAATGCTGAGACACTGGAGTTCAATGACGTTACTCTGCATGTTAATCCGGTGGGCAATGACACACCGTACTGTGATATCAACGAAGACATTCTGGCCAAGTATCGACGTAAAGTGTCTACGTCAAGTGAAACCACTAATTCTGATTCCACGGGCAATAGTTGTCACGTCAATCGGAAGAATTCATCGGATATCGATACAAGGTTAGTCGCTTCAGTTTTTAAACTATCGCAGAGTTTTCAATGCCATTTTCTTTGCAGAATTCCAAGTGTGATCCTTCATGACAAGGTGGTCGCCTTCAATATGGTCAAACGGAAGGTACGCACTGTCTTATCGAAGACAGACCTTCACACCGGTGATTTTCGACACACCACAGTAAGTTACTTCTACCATCCACCCTAGGCAATCTAGTTTACTAAACGTTTCCCTTGTTTTCAGTTCTCCAATGCCTCTCCCTTGCTCAC
Source organism: Matsumyia berberina (assembly GCA_917880715.2). Lineage (NCBI taxonomy): Eukaryota > Metazoa > Arthropoda > Insecta > Diptera > Syrphidae > Matsumyia > Matsumyia berberina. The sequence goes on along the minus strand of OU862871.1, from coordinate 128,032,622 downwards.
ATATCTCCAAATTCAGTTGGCGCAGGCCATCAATTTGCAGAATTTTCAACAAATCTCGTACGTCTCTGAGGCAATGCGATGTCTGAACACCTTGGATGCCGCACAACATCAACAACTGATGGAAGAACTGCAAAGTGACATTCTCAAGCGACAGAGCTACCTACAATATCTAATGAGGTACCGCCAGAATCTTCTCCTAATAATGGAGAACATCGATCAGTTTGAGGAACGTCTACGAAGCGAAAGGGAAATGTGTAACAAGCATTTGGTTGCAGTGTGCGTCAAAATGTTTCTTGAGAAGCGAGAGACGCGAATTGAAACTTTCCAAGAGGAATTCAGTAGACTCACCGCAGTTGATGATAAAATTGATTTGCTCGATGAGTTTATGGAGAGTTTGATGAGCGAACTGGCCGATGGTGGTTTGTTACATGGCATGGCAGAGCGGCAGCTACAGGAGGCGAGGGTTTCAATAGAGAGGGTACTCTTACAGAGATTATATCAGCAAGTGATGTTCCCAAACGATGATGGTGATGTCTCAAGGGATAAGTAAGTCGAGTAGATGTTTTTTTTTTTACATGTGCGGGTAAAATGATACCATTTCTTTTCAAGTGTCCTGCATGAGCACATTCGTAAACTTCAGCTAGTTATTAAACCATCACATGCAGCACTAAGGATTCCACAAGAATATCTTACCGAAGCCCCATGGACTTTTGCACAACAGCAGTTGTCCTTCATTTCTGCGTACAAAACTCCACGCGAGAAGCTCCAGTGTGTAATCAGGTAAGTGTTTTACAAGTAAAATATTTGCGATTGCTTTGGTCCATATGTAATGACAGATCCGTTCATTGCTAGTTTAGTAAAAAGAGAAATGCACAAGATTTTATTGGTTGGAAATAGCCCACAGCGTGGCGTTGATTTTATGCTAAGTTCAGTTGGTTCTCAATTGGATTGCTGATGAATATTTTGGTCGTCTAAAGAAGTAAATAGCTAGCGTGACAACTCGGGATGATCCAAGGCCTAGCTCTCACTACATTCATGTTGTGCGTGTTACATTTTTCGCACGAATGGAAGGAATCTACAATTTGTTGCCGACTCCGAACGGCTAATTGAGAACCGTTTTCATGACAATTTGTACTCTTGGAGGTTTGCCATTCCCTGACAAGAGGAAATGGTTGTGGATTGCAATCGAGAAAAATAAATATAACTTGGCAACCCTCATGCAACGTGCATTCCCCTATTCCTCTTTCTTCTTCTTTTCATATTTCTCGCTTTATACATTCATTTTCATTTTCCTTTTTCATTTGCATAATAAACTTTGTACAGAACGGACGTCCATACTCTTTAACTTCAACATTGATGTTGTGCCAGTGTTGTTTTAGTGAGAGAGCGATGTGCGTTCCATAGGTACTGTCACAGCAAACTACGATAACAATGGCATGATGGCAAGGTACTTCATGGCATGCGACACTCGGTAAAGTTAACAGGAAACTGAAGTTAGTTCTTCCAAGCTTAAGTGTACAATACCTTGTCACTTGGTCTATTGCTCACAGATCATTTAATGTAATAAGTTGAACTAATAAGTCGAAGAGAAAGGCAAATGAATGAATATCATCGGTTCAGAAAATTTGCTACAGTCCAGGGTAGACCTGGGCCTTAACCAACAAGCATCTCCAGTCAGATCGATCTTTAGCCAGCTGCCTACAGTTTCGCACGGGACCAAGATAAGAAAACAATTCTATTATTATTTCGCTCACCTCCTTTTTTCCCTTCCTTAATTGGTAACAGGAAGCAATCGGCATTATTGGCTTAACAAAACTTATTTCTTTACAGATGCATTTCCAGTATAATGAACCTACTTCAGATGGCTTGCGATCGTATTCCGGCAGCTGATGATTTGCTACCAGTTCTCATTTATGTTGTGATCCGGGTAACTATCTGATCCCCCCCTATCGTGATCTTGTTGTAATGCTTATCCATTTCTTTGCAGGCCAATCCGCCCTACCTACTGTCAACAATCGAATACGTGACGTGCTTCATCGGCGATAAGCTCGATGGTGAGGAGCAGTTCCATTGGACCCAATTCTGTTCAGTGGTTCAATTCATAAAAACCATGGATTACTTAGAATAGATCTTCACAGAGACTCACCCACTCACACCATTCGATTTTAGAATTGTTTGGCTTTTTTTTGTTCTAAAATGTATTTAAGAGAAAAACAAAAACTTGTTACACGTTACCAGATTTATATGTATATCCATAAGCAGAAAATGTTATTTTTTTACAATTGTATATCCGTTCTCAACTTCAGTTTCATGCAAACGAGTGCAAACAAGAGATATTAAAACAAATTGTGTTTCAAAGAAATCGTCTTTTTTACATTTATCCCGAAAACTAAACAAAAAATATGAGAGAAAAAGAAAACAGTTGTAACAATGCAATAACTAAATATTAAGTTAGATTACTACATACATATTATACGCGCATGCAAATTTGTTTTGTGTAAGAACTGCAAGGAACCAGTAAAATGCAAGAGTATCCATAGACGGCGTACTAAAGCGGAAAGCAAATGGAATTTTATTCGAAATAAATATAGGAAAGCAGTTAAGAGATGTGCAAATTGTAGATGAGCGACGCAGAGCGAAGAATGGAAGAGAACCAGATAAATATTATTCGCATATTTTTTCGATATTTATTATTATTCTTAAAAAAATATATAAAAAAAATCATTAAATATATGACCAAAGCCGGTGTTTTTCTTAACTTTAATTAGCTGTAAAGGACTCCTAACAATGGTGTTTATTGAGTTGCTAGGTTGTTGAACTGCTTGTTTCAGACGGTCATTGGCTCCGGGCTGTGTGTTCTGGTGAAAACACACTCAATGTGAGGAATGGATTGCATCATGTTATTTTGTGTGGTTTGTTGGAAAACAAATAATTATACACAAAGTTGTTTAATTGTTATAAACATTTTAATATTCTCCGCCCATATGGAGGATTTGAAGTCGAAATTCAGAGGTGCAATCAACCTGTTGATATTCGAACTTAAGAGTCTTAATGTGTGCTACAGCACTTAGCAGGGCTAACTGAAAGTGTTCGTACTTAACTATCGATTATCTTGACTAAACAGCGGCAGTAGACATCCAAAACCTGAACTTAATGAATTGCATAAGAATCTAGACTAACATTTCTACCTGTTCATCGATTTGAAACAAGCTTCAATGCCGTGAATAAAGTTTCTATAGATTATATTTTTTGCATGCTGCTTTTTCTCTTAGGTCATTGTTCTTTTTTTCTTTTGCGGGAGATGACGCTCCAATTATTCTGGAGTTTTACGTTTTCCATTTCTTCCTTCCAAAGTAAGTTGGAGAATGATATTCTCTTTCCTGATGACAAGCCCCAACAAAATTGATTTCTGTATTTTAATTTTGTTCACATTCTAAATAAACAGCGATTGTGATAACTCAAAAGGTGCGTCAAAAAAAAAAAAAAGGATTTTTGGATTTGTGTCAGTTTGCTCACCAATCCAACGCGCTAACTACTGTCGTGGCTCAGTGGTTAGTGCGTTGTACTGCTGTGCGAGCTGCGTGAGTTCAAGCCCCAGCGGCACCAACTCTCGTCGGGGAAACCAAAACTCCAAGATTATAATTCGTCATGAAAAAGTTTCTTTATTCAGCATTCGGAGTTGACTATAAATTGAAGGTCCCTTCCATTTAGCTATTTCTTTTTTAACCACTGCGTTATGATGAGCACCAACCCTTGGATCAAATTTTCTAAAGTAAACCTTTGTAGGCTGTAGGCGATCCTGTTGCTGAATAATTTGTAGCTACCTGCCTGAACAATCTCGTTGATTGGGCGAACTATCACATACTAACGTCAAAAGTATCCTCAGCTTCATCAAGAGCTCCAAATGGTTTCAATAAAGTGAGTGGCATTTTTCAGGGTATAGATCTAAGTGATATCACAAGGGGCCTTCCTGGCCGACGTGTGTCCAATCCACCTGCCTACCTACTTAGAAGTGTTCACTAAGGCTTGGGCATTATCAAATGAAGTGCGCCATTTCCTCTTGTGTATTAAGTCCGTTGCTCTCTGAAGTTGACTAAAGCCAAAGTAGGTCCATTGTTATGTCGCTGATTGCGAGCATAGGCTTCCGGCCGACTACTCTCAAAACCAGTTTGATGATGCTGTTTTATTTGCAATCATTTATAAATATGTTTCCAGTAAGAAATGTTGGAGATCGCAGGGCATATGTAAAAGGAATGAGGTACCTACTGCCTGTTCTTTCTTATCTTTGAAGCTTCTTCAGTTGTTAAAAGGGATTCCTGCTTATGGGCGAGTCTATCAATTGCACAGATAAACAAGTTAGTAGGTAGGGAAATAAATAATTCCCAACTCCCGTACTTGTGCAGACAGTTTGGCCACGCAGTTTTACAATACCGCGTATGTGTCCAGTTTCATTTTAAATATGTTTTAGATTTATATTCTACACAGTTTTAGATTCAAAATGCATTGGAACTGGCTTGAAGGCGTCACAGATATCAAGGGAAACGAACTGGCGGATAACCTGACAACGCAGAGGATCACCCTCTGAGTTTCTTGATCTTAACTCATATGCTCCTATAGATAAAGGAATAGTGTAGGACATGATGGATAGGAAATCGTGGCTTAATTCAGACATAGCGATTAAAATATTTGCTTATTGCAGCAAGAAGGAACTTCTAAGTGTGATGTTTGAAATTCTCAAGTAAATAGTAGCATTGTCCATTCAATACGAAAACGTTTGGTGCCATCTGAAGAAGATAAGTCTCTTTAGGCTGTAGCTACACATACATATGTACATACTCTGTGTAAGTGTTTAGCACAGGCTAGCAGAAGAAATTATATTTTTAGCTACCAACGGAAACAAGTTCGTCTTCATACATTAGGGTTAAGGTAAAGACCGAAATGTTGTCTTTGAATATACATAACTACAGACGTCATTGTCCAAGAAAACTATGCTTGCAGGTCTTGACTATTCCTTCCTTTTACAAATCTTATATGTGAGTCATTTGTTTTTTCTAAAAAAATATTATTATAGATCAATCCACAGATAATATTCCACTCAACCACACTGCAATCAGTGAAACAGGCTTTACAGTCCATCATCATACGAGTTTTTGAGTCTGATGAAATAGGAACACCGAATTTAATAAGTTTATCAACACATTTCAGCGAAACCAGAGGAAATCAATTTCTTTTTCAATTTATCTATTCCAACTGCAAATCTATAAAACATCCAAGCAAAGCAATCTATGTATCTCGCGCCTGCAATCTCCCTTAGGCTGTTTCCAATAAACCTCTGCCGCAACGAAAAGGTCAAATGCTCTTCGCAACAAAAGCCACCGACACGACCAGAAAAAAAAAGAGTAAACAACATGTTTCCACCAGCATCACTAACCCACTTCCATATACCTATCAACAATTCCACGCGAATTCGTCGACCAAAACAGAGATCGTGATTCTGTGCTCTGACGTAACACCGTCACAAATCGCCAAGAATCCATAAAAGACGTCATCAAAAGATTAGCCACCTGTAGCTCTACAACAGAGTACCAGTTTTGTGATGACCCTGACAAAACAACAAAACTTCGCTGATCCAATCCGATCCCTCTCTCTTTGTTTTAGTCTCTCTAGGTTCTCTCCGCTTTCTGCACAGCTTCTCGAACTAGACCAAGCCACTAATCGGCCGCAAAACATAAGCCACCTTCACTTTTTGTTTATTTAACGTCACCATAAATGCTTAGCTTCGATTCTCTTACGTTGAACACGTAAAGCGGATGAACCGATCCGTCAGTTTGATATGTGCGCTTTTCGAGAGTGGACGCGAGTACCTATTCACACATCCAGACGGCACAAAGCTCACGACGAAGATCACTTTCAGCGAATTTTTAAAAACACATGACGAAATGAATGATGCAAAACTAATCGACCTTGTCGAGGCGCAGCCCTGCATCTATGACAAGACAGACCTCTTCTACAGTAACAAGGAACACGTACGGTCCATCTGGCAGAAGATCGCCGGAGAAATACAACAGGAGGGTGAGTAGGGGTGCATCCCAGACCACTGCATGTGGCGCGGCTAGACAAGGTAATCACTGTGATTCGGTTTAATTTATGCAAACGCTAGGCGGATAGTGAATGTACACACGATCGGCGATAAACGACCAGCGAGAGACAGACTACAAGCGGACCAGAGTACGGATGTTATGTTAATGGTTGATCGTTAAAAAAAAAAAAATCCAACAAATCTCGATAGTAACGACCTTGGCGTTTGCGTAAAAAACCGCTTTTGCATAAATTTCGCTACGATCACTTACAACTATAGAGGGGGAGGGTTATTTCAAAAAGAACGCCGCCATACTCTGATGTTCGCTTATATTTGCGTGTCTTGTCTTTGCAGTTCCGGTTTGTCAAAAGCGATGGCGATATTTGAGGGATTACTTTGTCCGACAATTGCACATCACCGAGAACAACAACAGCTCTGCGAATGACGGTGACAACAAGCCAGTGACGACGTCTAGTGTTAAGCGCAGCTATTGGCCACTCTACGATCGGTTGTTGTTTCTCAAGCCATTCTCATCCACTCGGCGACGATTGAAGAGGAGTTCCACCGAAGAAGCTACTAGTCAATCCTTAAAGGTTGAGCATGACATTAACTCCACGCCATCCGTTTGCAGCGAGAGCAGTGATCGGACGGGACCCAGTAGTAATAGCACTGTTTCGGGGAATTACGCCGAAGCCATGGGAAGTTTGGATTACTTAAAATTTTACCAAGCAATGCAGATGGCAGCACAACAGAATGTCGTCAACTCAAGTGGCAGCACGAAGGATTGTGGAAGTCAACTTCCGCTGGAATTTGACAAAACTCAAGTGAAACGGAAACGGAATCAAAATGACTTCCTCCCCATCTTTCAGCCGGTTGACCATGCCATAGATGAGCATGATTGTTTCTTTAAGAGTCTTCTGAGTTCGGTTCGGAGGATTAGTGATGAGCACATAATTTCATTTAGAACGGAAGTGTTGCAGGTCATAATGAAATATCGTCATTTAAGTGAGGTTATGGATAATGGAGATGTGAACTACGATGATGCGACGAATGAGGAGCAAGATGGCGACGATGTGGTCGTGGTGAATACAGAGGAAGCCCACTGGAGGAAGAATCTCTTTCAAAAGCAGTTTTAACAATTAAATTATAAGGAACTGCCGTGTTGTTGTTGGATTGTGTCTGTGTGCCAGTGTGTATGATAGTACAAATAAAGTGTGTTGTTTTTTAATAGCTTAGAAATTGGTTGGAGATCGTGTCTAGTTTTGGTAATTTGTGCAATGTCAACCGCGATTTCGTTGAAGGCACGTTGTTTGACCATGAGATCCTTCACAACATAAGCTAGACCTCCACCGATGGGCAGCGAAAATGCACCCGGAATGACCTCTTTCGCTGTCGGTTTAGAAGTTGTCTCGAGAAACCTTCTCTGTCAGAAACAAGCGTAGAACCAAGATTGGAACGACAGGTGATGACTATATGATTTCGAATGATTGGTTTCAGTGTGAGCAGTAGTGCACTAAAGACAACTGGAGCACTAAAGACTGCTCTCTTGTACAGCAAGGTAGATAACTCAATTTTAGGTTGTTTCATTAACAGATTGGATTTTCAACACCCTAAAATCTGCAAAGTAATCCGAGCAAAAGTGGGACGATCTGATGTTCCAGTGTCGTCGGCCTCTGTTATTCGTCAGGAACTCCGTTAAGTCCAAATGCCCTAGTGCTTTTGAGTGCTCTAATCGCGGTTATGATCTCTTAAGACTAACATACCGCATTGTGGACCGTGAGTAGCCTGCAATCCTTTCCGCTAAGAGATGGCAAGAAAGCTGTCGGTTTTCTACAGATGACGAGACGGACTTACTTGGTTTGTTAATGAAGTTATTCCGCCTTCCACCACCTACAAACCCAACTTACAATGGAAGCCCTAATTGTTGGCGAATCGAATGTGGGTTTAGGTCTTTTGAAATTTGCATCCAAACCTTATCAAGAAGACTCCTTATTTCCTTTTTCCTATTTCATCTTGGCCATCAAATAAGGTTCAGTGAGTCCAGCTAACTGACCGAACTTAAGTTGGTTTCGAATTTGTGAACCAATTTTGAATGAGAAAGGATTAAACAGAGTCTTAAGCGCACCCTGACTGTTTCTACAAATGGAGCTACAACTTCCCTTCTACCTGTGCTCCACCACAGCCATTAGTCCGTTTTAAAGAAATTGGCTTGTAAGGGCACAGGTATAGAATATCTTATTACCGAGGCTAATTCGCAGAAAAATTAAAGAAATTCTCAAATCAGGCAGGTCACAGTTAAGAAAACTAATGGACATCCTGTGCGATAATTGCTTACTACGGAAATATGACATAAGATTCTATAACAACACGTCCGTAGTAGAGGGTATGATATATATACATATGTATACCGTGCATGTCAAGGAATAGACCGCAATCGATAGGAACTTTAAGGTCCCTACTTTTTCGGCAAGTGGTCGTTGTGACATAGCAGTTTGTGTGTTGGACTGTTGCGTGAGCTGCATAGGATCGAGCCACAGCAATATTTAACTTACATTTTCACAGCAACACCTCTCGTGGAGAATGACGAACCCCGAGACGTGTAGGGCTCTTCTGTTCGTGCGAAAAATGGTACACGCACAACATAAATGGTTACAAGAAGGTAAGCCTGTGCCCACCCCAGGTTGCGGCGCCAGTTATTTTTATGAAGAACGTGTTTCCGTTTTTCAACACCTGCAATACTCTGTTTGTTGCCTCATTCGTATTACATGACAACTTACTTTGACGTCTTCTAGACTCCTACTAGACTTGAGAATTTATCACAATTCAATTGTATTTGGTAATAAATGTTAATTAAGCCACTTTATTTTAAATGACGGGACAATGATGTTCTTCACTAATATGTTAGCAATATGTTTTGAAACTGAGTTTCTAAAATAATCGAACTAAAAAAAATTTGAAAATTGGAAAGTCTATTCTAGTTGTTAGGCCATTTAATTTGGTGATTGCTTGTAGAGTACCCCAGTGATTTCTCCATCCTTTTGGATGATGCATCTTCTGCAAAAGAAAAAAATACTTTTTTATAACATCAACGTGTGTTGGGAGTTAAATTTACCTATTTCCACTGTACATGCACACAGTGGGAGGATTCAGATTCGGTTCCAATTTGCAAGCTTGTTCGGATATGGCTATACCAATACCAGCCATATCTGGGCTTATAGCTCCTTTAGCTTTGAATATAAGATAATGAATAAATTTTTGTCACTTGAAATGAAATGAAAAATAAGAAAAACATATCTTACTGCAGAGACAAAGACCTTGCTTGTTGGCGAACAAGCATGCTGTTGTTTCTGGTGCTGAAACACTTGAAAAGAATTAAATCAGCCGGAAGTTCGAATTTGAATTGAAATAGTTCGATCTTACATGTCATTTAATACTTTTTCTAGAGATTGTTCCATATTAAATAACTAATAAATGACGAAATAGATTTCCTGATCCAACCCAGACGATAATGAAAAAATTGTAAACAAAATGACGAATGGACAAGTCTTGTTGACAGTACAGCAGCTGATAGATGACAGCAGGTTTTATATGAAGAGATCTACAGGGTGTTGCGTATATTTTTCCAATAGGAAAGCTGCTACCCAGGCCTATGTTCGGAACTCTTCCTTGACTTTATAAACGACCCTTATCACGGTGTTATCAGCGACAACTCATACGAGTAGAAGTATGCTTGGCTGCTATGAAATAGGGGTCCTTTAATTTGCTGCTAATCCTGATGGAGAGCATTTATGTACGACAATTATCATCACAGTCGTACGCAAAGTTGGGGGCTGCTCCAAAAGAGAAGATGTTCGAGTAATTTTTGGTCCTGGTGGCATCAAGGAGGAGTGAAGGAAAAGATTCAATAATAAACTATAAAGATTATTACCAAGCGACATAACCGTAGTGAAACGGTTTCGAATCCAGTGTGTAAGACGATCGCCTTGTAATGCAAATGTATCCGGTGCATGTATAATTATTATTTATGAACTATTTAATTTTATTTATATGTATTTTTCCATGTTTATTATTTTTGTATGATTGTTCTTTTGTGCGGCCTCAGCTTAGAATTTAGATGGAAAGAAGAACTCCATGTTGTTGTTCCTAAAGTTTTGACTCGCAGTACAAGGTAAGACTCTGCTGGATACCCACTCGCAAAGATATTCTAGGGAAGGCTTATACATTGGCAGAAAAAACTCAGCTCTTGATTCAGAACACTTTCTATCAGAGGCTAGTATCAGGTGGTACGGGTTGCGAATTTGTGTCATATCAAGGCAAATGTGGTCCAACTACAATTGATCCAGAAAAGCACTCGCACAAACATTGCGAGGATTGTGACAATCGGTACTGGGCACTGGCCTATAGGAACATGTGGGTCCAAACTAGGTATCCCCTTTAAAACCCACTGTCGCAACTGGAACAATGAGAGCGAGAAGGAAACAGTGTTTCATTTGCTCTTGATTAAAGAATTGGCTGAAATGTGCCAAAATATTGGGCTCTCGCACAACGCAGAGGTGCGATCTCTTATCGAAGTTGGGGTAAGTTAATTTCCAAGTGAATTGTATAAAATGTTGCAGTTAGAGTTACTTTTCCACCTTTTCCACCTTTTGAATTGGTTTGCATCACTTTCTTTATCAGGTACTCTAAAAGGTAAAACACAGCCTAGTTTTTCTCTCTGTGAATCATATATTTAAGAACAATCTTCCTAGATATACATACATGCTAAGTAATGGCGCAGAGAGATGTATTTCAAGTAGTGGCGCCCTAGGCTCTAGAATTTCTGTGATTCCTTCATTAATACAGATTTTAACCTTAGGTTTACATGATATTTATATAAGTGTAATAAAAATAAGAGAATATATTTCTTTATGTGTATATTGTGTACGGGAATACGATGGATATAACAAAACAAAAACGGGGGGCGGGACAACGTGATCCTTCGGTGTTTAGACGATTTCATATTTATCGACAAACAATACGGATTCGGATGAATACTTCACTGGAGTTTCGTCGTCAACGTGAACCACATCTTTAGCACGGATATCAGCGTAGGGAGTTTTAGAAGCAAAAGAAACCTGTGGAGAAGTTGATTGGTATAACACATGGTATAAAGTGAAAGTTTTTATGGGATTTCACCTGTAATGGGAAAAAGTCCCCTGGAATGGAAGATGCACAACTGAATTCCATCGAACCGGCTTTGTTTGATGCATCAATAATTGGTATAAGCCATTGGAGAACATGTTTTCGTGAATCATAGTTGTAAGTACCATCGTATTCGCCCACAGATGGTTGGATACTCATCCTGAAAAGATACACAATTAAGTGAGGGCATACGGAAAATTTAAATCAAACTCACGGCAGGGGAATCGCAATGCAAACGTCCTGCAATTCCAAGCGCTGTGCCTCTAGCTCATACTCAATGTTGACATCGCAACCGCCCTCTCCATTCTCTGATGGCCAACAGTTAACTAAAAATGGCATCAGATAGAAACTTATCAGGTTATCGAGTGTTTTGTGAACCTTCACTCACTTGTAAGTGGAATTGCAGTGTCATCCTGGGTGGAATAACGCCATTTTAGCACACCAACATCAGTGTTCAATGGGAATGGCTTTGCGGGATTCTTTAGCCCGATTTGTGAACGTGTCTTGAAAAGCTCCTTGTCAACATTTGGATGAGTTTGCAATTGGATGCCATGCGTGTCCTTGTTTTCCAATTGAACCTTAATGCGACCCATTGCTTCATCGGAGATTCTCAGAGTCAATAGGCCCGAGAGCTCAAATGTTTGCAGTCCACCATCACGACCAAGACGAACAACCAATTTGTCCTCCATTTTCAAGTGGATGCTGGAAAAGATTACAAGTTAGGGGACTCTCATTCTAAAGGCCACATTTAACTTACCCCTCAGTATGAACGTCGGAAATGAGTTTAGGCCTAGCGGTAGTGGTGGAAGGTATTCCACCAACGTTTGGAGTTAAATTGGAGATTTTCTCCCCTTCGCTCTTTAACTGGTCGACAAAACTGTCTACATCCTTGGTTTTACCGCCCAACTTGAGAGCGTTGCGAGCCACTGGTTTTCTAGAAAGAAAAGGAAGTCATTTAGGACTAATCTCCAATTGGGTAAACGTTGAACACTTACTGTGCCTTTGGTGCCGGCTTGATGTCAGACGTATCAATCGACGGTGTACTCATCGATGATTGACTACTTATACCTCCCGACGAGCCAAAGCCTTCCAAACTGTGACTTATATGATGGCTGAGGCTTGAAGCACTGCCACTACGCTTGGCAGATTCCATGCGCTGCCTCTGCAGTTCCTTCGCTTTCTCTCGCATTTTTTGACGAGCTTCACGTTCCTGTGTCTGTCTCACTGCTTGGTAAACCTTCTCCTCATGTGAGTCCATCTCGACAAAGGTCTTAATTTGTGCCAAGTTAACACTTTCGCGATAGCCCAGTGCAACGATTTCGTCGAAGGCAAAAATCAAATTAAATGCATTGTCTAGGATGTCCTTCTCCTCGAGAGAATGGCAGTACTCTGGAATCTAAATTCCAAGTCAAGTCACGGCACTTCAAAAACTCTCAGGCTATACTTACAACTTTCGAGAACAACCTCAGGGTCTCTAAATCCTCTAATATGTTACTCGCTTTAGTGGTAATTAGCAACATATACAGCTTCTCCATGGGTTGGTAGACATACCGAACAGAATCTGTTTCGACAAAAGTATGCTGTTTGCCAGAGGTCATAAGCTTGGGAAAGGCGGCCAACAATCCCTCGATGCGGGCTTTTGTCATTTCGACAAATTGTCGAGATATGATCACTGGGAAGTGCAGAAAACATGCCAATTAGAATTGTATGGAATAATTCTATGGTTATATTTACCTTTGCCATTTTTTGTGCATACCGCGGAAGCGATTAAAACCTGTAATTTCACAACGAAAATTTAAGTACTTTATTGCATTTTACGGGCAAATTTTATAGTTACCATGTTTACAGATTAATTAGGAGAGGTTTTTGGTGATTTGTTGGCAATTTTATATGGAATTTGAGCAAAGAAAATGAATTTTCTTCCGAATTACAAACCGAGTACGCTGACGTGTTCGATATTTTCTTGTAGTTAAACGTCAAAAATTGTGTGTTTTTGACACATGTTTGTTGGCAAGTTGTACGTCGATTGGATTTTGTAGGAATCGATAGAATGGGATAAAAGGTTTGTTTGTTTAAAATGAATTAAATTAAAGACATAATTTCAAGGTAATTCCTTTTTATTATTTACTTATACAGTTGTCTACCCTTTCGATATGTCGGTGGTTCTTGATTGAGACCAAGGGTTAAGTATCCTTCGACAAACCGTTTGCTTCTGAATTGTCGAAAGCTGAGCTTTTAAGATTCAGAGCCTTTTTCGTTTGTTGGGCAATTAGGTTGCATTGAGTACCCCAATGGTTTATCTTCCGCTGACATAAATTCCCAGAAATTCTGCGTAGCGATTAGTTAACGAGGAGGAATTCACATCATTTTATAAGTGACGACCTGATATTAGCATTTGATTATTAATTGGTACCATATGTAGGTATTTTATCGATTTCTTTGCGTTTCGACAGTTTTGATAATGATTATGAGCCAGTCCAAATTAAGATCTAAAGCGCTACGAAACAACCGCGCCTTGGTCTTTATTATTCGATAGGAAAACGGGTGTATCGACTTTTATATCGATAAATCGTCAGCCTCCTTTCAAACTGACAGTTGTAATCTTTAACAAAAAACCGCGTAATTTGATGGCTGCTTATTTCCAATTTGTTTTAATTTGTGTATTTTTCGTTTGAAATAATCCATAACTAGTAAAATCAAACTTCCATAATGAGTTTCGATGGAACAATAAACGCTTACTTTATCCTCGACGAAGAGAGTGACGACGAACCGGCAGAATTAAGCTCAGCTTTTGCCACATTGAAAGAACACATCAGAAGCGATGAACACATCAAATGGATATCTCCTCGTGAAGCCTTTTCCATGATTATTGCTGGCCAGCTGATGAAAAAAGATGTGTTCGTCTTTTCGAAATTTGAAGGTGAACTCTTTGAACAGTTGCAAACCACCAAATGTTTAATAGTTGGGCCCAAATGCCTGATCAACTGTCTACACCGATGTGAACCCATTCCCCCGGGTCCATCTCCAATTTTCACCACAGCCATGAGGGGATTGAGCATATCGGCTTCAGGAATTCGAGTTGAAGACAAAGAAAAAATTCGAGTTCTGATATCGTGGATGGGTGGCTATTATTTTCAAAATTTGGGTCGATCTATCACTCATTTGCTGTCGAATACGATTAAGTCGACCAAGTACGAACACGCTACGTTGAATGGAATTCCAGTGATGCACGTTGATTGGGTGCACAAAGTATGGGAGAGAAGTTGTGTCAGCAATGCCGTCACTGCCACTGATCCTGAGTTTGATAAATTCAAACTGCCGGTGTTCTATGGTGTGAATATCACCTGCTCTGGCTTGGACAGCGAGAAGAAGGCTGAGATTATGCGGTTGGTGGAGGAGAATGGTGGAACGTACAATCGAGCGTTTAGGTCTCAGTACACAGACATCGTTATCACAGAGAGGAGCAAGGCTAATTCGGACAAGTATCAGGCGGCAATTAGGTACAAGAAGGACGTACTTATCCCCGAGTGGATTTTTGACAGTGTGACCAAGGGGTTTGCATTACCGACTAAGAATTACAAGGTGACCACCATGAAGGCTTCAACACCGACAAAGTCAGACCACAGTGTGAGTGATTACACCCAGTTGTCTGATGTTTCAAGGATTTCAGTGGTCGATGGAGGCAAGCGAGGAGATCTTACAGTCAACGACTCTGTGTGTTCGACTTTGAATGATACATCCCGGTCACAGGGAATGACCAAGGCGGTTCTCGCCAAGCAGGCGACATCGGCTGAACAACAATATAAGACAATACTGGCTGAGATTTGTCCCAAAAAGGCCAGAAAGGCAGGAACTTTCCTCGATGGCTGCTGCATCTACCTGAGCGGCTTCCGAAACGAGGAGAAAGACAAACTAAACCGGATACTCAATGCTGGGGGAGCCACACGCTACGACGAGATTAACGAGAACCTCACGCACATCATTGTGGGACAATTGGACGAAGCGGACTTCAGAGGTTGGCGCAAGGAAGGCTTGCTTTCCGTGGTGAATATAGTCCGACTAGATTGGCTGGCGGAGAGTATCAAACTAAAACAGCCAGCGAGTGAGAATATCTACCGAGTCTCACTGCCAACTAATCGGGAGCCAGATGCCCCATCACCTTCGAGTAAACGAACACTCCGTTCTATGAATCACAGCTTCAAACAGCCAGATATTCCTAAGAAGCGTTTATTTACCGCCCCTACGCCAGAGCTTCCCTCCGAGCACGACTCGAATATTTCGAAAAATGAAGAAGACGACTTGATCTCCCAATACTCTCAAGATACACCTGTTCCGGTGCTTCCACCCGCTCCTCCAACTCCTAAAGCAGACACCTCCTCATTCAATCCACCGCCAACAAGAACGTCGACACAAGCAAATCCAACAGGCACTTCTGCACCTCCGTTGACTACGGACTCGGAGATGACAAATGGTTTGACAACACTGGACTATGAAAATCTCGACTTTCTCCAGGGAATGGCAGTCTACATCAATCCAAAACACTTTGATGAAGAGTTTCATGCGCAACTGGTCGCCGAGTGTGAAGCTGCTCATGGCAATGTGGTCAAGGATACTTTCAGAGATCCTGTCGACTATGCAATCGTTTCATTTGAGAAGACGTTGGATGTAAAGAAGCTGCCAGTCAAGGCGAAGAATATTGTCACGGAACTCTATGTGGTAAGTTCTTAATGTCGCGTTCTTGGGTCTTGAGGTATTGATGTCTTCAAGCTTCTCCCCTTGAACTACCTACGTCATAAGGTGACTGATTTTCATTTCTCATTCTATGCAGGAGGAGTGTATGAAGCAGAACAAACTGGTTCCGATCGAGTACTTCCACAAGTATATTCCAAGCTCAGCCGAGTCATGTCCGCTAGAAGGAATGACCATAGTTGTGAGCATCTACTCCGGTTTGGAACGTGATTTTGTCGATGCAGCTGCACAACTTCTGGGAGCAAATGTCAACAAGACGTTTGTTAAGCGAGAAAAGCCACTTCTGATCTGTCCACAAGCGGAGGGTTCCAAGTACGAGGGGGCTATCAAGTGGCAATACCCAGTGGTGACATCTCAATGGTTGCTGGACTGTGCTGAACGTGGAGAGAAGCTTTCGTACAAGGATTACCTCGTTGGAGATAGTCCACTCGATTTTCCTCAATCGCCAGCACTGCGGGAGAAAAATTCCAATGAGTTGTCGCGCACTTTGGCACCACCAACTCCGCAAAGAGTGGTGCGTATGGACACTGATGCCGCAGAGAATATCGCAGCTGTATCTGTTGCCAACACCACCGCCACGTCGGAGTTTACTCCTTTAAGGAATAAACGAGTCACCGAACTTGCAGGACCGAGTAGAAAAAGTTTGGGTGCAGAATCTCCACAAACTCCAATCAATGGAGCCGGCAGACCTTCATGCAATTTTGAATTGATGGACGAGTTTCTAGCTGAAATCGAAGACGAAGCAGAGAGGGAATGCTTAAGAGAGGTCATTCTCGAGATGAAAAACAATCAGACACCAGAACTCGAGCGGATAAGACGACAAGCGTGCACTCCAATCAACAGAAAGATTCCAACACCCAAGGGCATACCAGACTTCTGTACCACTCCCGAGTTTGAAAAACGGATGTCTGAAGAATTCGAGCGTCGCTGGCGCTTGCCCACAAAGAAACTGAAGCCCAATACACCCATCGAAGAGATTCGCAAGAGGATACTACGCGTCACTTGTAAAATGTACGGCATCGAATACAAAGGTGAGACTGGGTCTAAGACAACAACACCGAATGCTAAACAGACAGCCCCAAATGAAGCAACACCTCTGGCGGGAGCCTTATGCCGGAAGAGGTCTACTTTCCAAGAGAAAATGGACTACGACGACTGTACCACGAATAGTTCATCTCAAACCCCCGAGCTCAAGCAGATCAGCGACTACCTCAAGAACTGCGAGTCTCGTCGTCAGAGTGGACCGAAGTCCAAAAAGCAACATACCCTTGACAACACCGAGCAAGTTGATGCCCGAATTCACCGTTTCGAATCGGAGCAGTTTGGCGGAGGTACCGAGGAGATGGTTACATGGCGTGATCCCACTGAGTTTTCAGTTTCACGGCGATCAAAGTCCTCTTCTATGCAATTCAATGGAACTCCTCGCTTCAGTATTTCATGCTCCACTGACTCGATGCGCCATGGGGTGATCGAAAAAACTCAACGGCTGCGAGGGGAGGTCTCAGAGAACCTCACGAACTACGACCCGGACTGTACGCATTTTCTGTGCGAACGTCCCAATCGGGGAGAGAAAATGCTGGGGTGCATCGCCTCCGGAAAATGGATTCTCGGTTTGGCCTACATCGAGGAGTGTTTCGCTCAGAATTGCTTTATAAACGAGGAACTCTTCGAGTGGGGCAATCCAAAAGCGTTCAACTTGCCAGATCTGACGAAAGAGGAACAAGTAATCGCGGCCGCCGCACATCGTTGGAGGAAGCAACTGTCCGAATCACAGGAGCTAAATTCGGGAGCTTTTAGTGGTTTTCGTGCCATTCTTCGAATCTCCGAACGTCATAAGGAATCGTTGAAAAATGTGATTAAAGCTGGACACGGAGAGATCCTTCAAGTGGATTCTCCATACGCTAACTCCGAACAAGTGCGACAAGCGACACACTGCTTTGTCGATGTTAAGAAGACTCCACTAACGCCGGTCGATTATGCAGTACTGATGGAGAATGGAGTGCAGGTTGTATCGCAGATATACATCAACGCGTATCTGATGAATGGAAAGGATGCAGATATCGGTCCATACACGATAAAGATGTAGAGCTAGAGGAAGGCGTTTCATTGTCTGATGATTTTTGTTAAAATTTAACCCTTATTGTTGTTTTTGTAATTTTGTCGAAATAAAATACAACCCATCAACCTTTTTTTTCTTCAAATATTTGTGGTTTCCTTAGCAAAGGTGGACGAGACTAGAGGTTGAGCAAATGGAACTGATGGAAATATTCAGATTGCACTGCAGAATCAGTGAAAAAGGGAATTAGCAAGAGGCTTTGCTGGAAAGAGGCAGCATTAGCAAGTCTGCTTGCAAGGGGCTAAGTTGGCAACGCGCTGCTGGAATCTATACACCTCCTCCATGGAGTGGAGAGCTTGTCTCATAATCATAACACCGGTTTCCAAGTTGAACACTTCCTCCTTAAGACATCCAGAAATTCTTCGAGCACAGCTGTCATCTACGGGTGTGCCTAGGCCTCCCTAGAAAGTCAAGAACTGCAGTAACTGGCGAACGATATGTATTAGTGGCTTTAGAACCTACAACGGGAAACCGGACACAAGTAAAAGAATGTAAGTAATCGACTTCTTAAACCAGGAGTGTCTGTCAACTTGACCATTTTTCCATTTTTTTTTTTCAACTGATTCCAACGTGACCGATAAAAATTGAAATTTATTCATTCAAATTCGATAACTCTTGCTTGAGAGCCACTGTTGTAGGCACAACTCGTGCTATCGAAATTCCACAACACTCCAAACATTCTATCACTCATCGGTCGTTCCGCCCTCATTTGACATTCGTACAAATCAGAAACATCTAAAAAAATAGTTTTTCCTTCATTCGTTCACTTGCTCGCTCCCAAAAAGGAGAGTTTTCGCCAAAATCGCCTTTCTGGACGCAGGGATACGCCGCGGCTCCCGACAAAAAGTTTAAATTCATCCATTTTCATCCCGCAAAACCAATGTGAACTTGTTTTCCTTCATTGTTATCGTTTATTTGTTTATTTTAAAAAAATTAAAATTCAACAAAAAGTGTCTCGAGAGAAAAATTAATTATGACTTGGAAAAAACAATAAGCCCCACTCGCCGTAGTCCAGTTTTATTTGGTTTTAGTTTCGTTTTGAAAAAAAAAGAAAAAATCCCCTCCGCGATAAAAAGAGTGTTAAATCGCGAGAATCAAAAAGCAAGCGCAAAATTTGTTCTTCATTGCAGTAAAAATTTATTCGTTTACGTGTGTGAGAAAGTGAAAACGACGACACAACGCTCCCGTGAAATAGGCAAGAAACGCGAAAAATTCGTGCATTTTTCCCTTGGGAGTTGTAGTTGAATGTGAATCTTGGTCGACCGCACCGCACACACAGGTGTGTGCTCTGAGTGCAAATTGGCGATAATTTAGTGCGAACTGTGTATCCCCCTGGCCCCATTTCCTGAGAGGGCGAAGCAGTTGAAAGCAGGCTTTTGCTTAGAAACCCAACCGAATCCCAAAAACCATGGCAATGGCCAATGATTTATGGCGCGAGTGTGTCGCCTGGCTGACACACTGTAAAATTCTCCCCCCTGACCACAGGGCCAACTCGCCAGAGGCTGAAATTCGAGTGCTCGCACTGACGCTTCGCGACGGTGTCCTTCTGTGCAATCTCATCATGTTCTTGGATCCGACGTGCATGGATAAAGGAGACTTCAATCGGAAACCACAAATGGCACAGGTGAGTCGTAGCAGGATGGGACGAGGCGCACTAAAACCTTTATTTTTGTTTTCCGTTTTCTGTTTTTTTTATATTTGCAGCCACCTTTGTGGCTATTTATGTAACTTCCTTCCGGTTGGGTAGCGCACGGCGCGTCCCATAGCCATAACGATTACGTAGGGGTTTTATGTTTATGAGGGGTCTGCAGTCAACTTATCAGTGCTCTAGCAATCTGGCGGCTATATGCGCTGGGTATCATTTATCTATCCGCCTGTCTGGTTATCTTTTAGGAAAAGGAGTCATTTCGCTAATGGGAATGTAATTAGTTGTGTTCGGGGCACCAGCACAACTCGCCGGAGATAGGGACGCCGCACTTTACATTTGGTGTTCCCAACTAAGGACACCACACTTTTACACTCTACGAGTCTGCTCTTGTGGGCGAAATTGTTTACGTTACGGAAATAAGTGAAATGAACAAAAAATATATTTGTTCAGCTTCGTAGAGATAATTCACAGCACATCACAACCCAATGTGGTTCAATATGGCTTTGATTGGGCAAGACGAACCAGGCCAGCGGAGTGGGATAGCTGCACGAGGTGGTGAATCGATCTGGCATTCTCCGAATCAAGCACTTATGTGTAGTTTAATAAACGTGTTGTTGACCTTACCCGGAACGGGGAGTGGGGAGATGGTTTTTATTGTAATTTGATCACTGTTGGGTGATAGTTGAAGGCAGAACAAGAGCAGTTTGAATGCGATAAATAAGAACAGAACGAAAGAAGAGGCGATAGAGAACGAGTAAGGGAATGTTGTACATAGTTGGAACATTGTTAATTAATTTTATTCTCGTGGACGGTGCGTCGTTTATGGTGTTTTGCACTATAGTTGTGGACGTCTTCATTGTTTGTTCAGAGAGGGAAATTCCTTTATATTTGTAAACCTGGTATGTGTCCAGTCTGTCGACAAGTAAATCAGAAGAGCTTGCTATCGGTCAAGGTCAGTGGCAGTTGTGATTCATCTTTCAAGTTCGATATCCAGAAGCCTTGGTGTTTAAAATAGCAGCGTGAAATTTATCGACTAACTGAATGATAATTGAATATGTTCGAGCTGTAAACACGTGTCGAAAAATCTGTGGCCACTACCTTCAATGATGTAATCTCCAAATTGAACATCGAAATTCACATTTAGTTGTAAACGTGCCCTGCGAGTAAATTATCCGTATACTTCTCGCACTACACCAACTTCGCCTAGCCCATTGGGAAAATGTCCCCGGGATTAGGCAATCCATGAGACTTATAAAGGCCTTTTCCTATAAGGAAATTCTACCATTAGAGGAACAACATGAGGAAGCTAGTGGACTAGCGGCCATTGTGTGTAAGATATCATCTCAACAAATTTAACCTTTGTTCAGTTCAGTCGGTTCTGTTTGGATGAGGAAGAAACCTCTGAGAGAATGTCTCTGTGAATGTCCGGCACTATACTGGCTACGTTGTCGGATCTTTCATAGGGAATTCTGTTGTTTAGCGGAGTTTGAAAACTCGGCTACTAATGACATAATCACTTTCATTAGGAAGGTAGTAGACCTATTAGGCTAAGCAGACCGGAGACAGAAGAGGTTCTACTAGGGCACAGTGTCAACCATACGGCCAGGTTCGCTATAAAAAAAAAAATACGTCTGGGACTACGTAAGGAAGTATTTCTTAGATGATCATGAGATCTCAATCTGACATTGGCAAGCTTATGTTATGTCAGGTAGAGTAAGGTTATGCAGCCAACCCTTACATAAAACCATAGTGGGCCCACCGCAATCCCTGTGAAACCAAAATTGGCAAAACCTTAACCCAGGCATTTGATTTCCCTACATAATTTTACAATGTTTTTGTAGCTATCAAAGCTTAGCTCATCTGCTTAGAAGTTTCTTACTTATCTTGGCAATTCCCTACTATTCACATTATGCATGTGTTATGTTGCCAGTTGCGCATAGGTCTAGTAACTGCAAACATGTACAGCTGAGAGTTCTAATCTTTTAGTGTGCTTCCTCAAAAGACAGTGGCCATACAAGATTCCAGCGACTAGTTGTAGTTTTTCCCTGCATTAATTAGGAATATCTCTGGTTCTTTTGCGGTCTAGCGCAGGATGTAGAACCTTGGATACCTTGTTTCCACTTGTGTTAGACCGTCTCTGATATCTAAGATTTCTGGTTCACCTACACAGAAAGGATCTACAGTGGTTCCCTCTTCCATGTGTTGCTATTCTGCGCCGAGCTTGGCCAGTTTGTCGGCCTTCTCGTTTCCCTCAATGCCACCAGGTACCCAACAAAGTCTTACTTCATCCTGCGAACACAATGCCTTCAGTATTACGCGACGTTTCAGGATTGGTGCAGATCTGACGACATTCGATTATAGCGCTAGCAGCCTGACTAACAATGCATGTAAATGGCGATGTCCCTTGCGGATATCGAGTTCATCCCAAGTGATACCGCAGCATGAAATATCTTGGGAGTAAACATCAGACCCATTTCAACCACCCGTAAAGATCTCATCTGCTGAGATTATAACGTTTCTCTACCAGTCCGTCCTCTCAGAATACAACGTGATGTATGGTGTACATATTAAAGTCTAAGGCGTAAGCCGTCTCTTCTGTTCCTTTTTTTGAACGCCGAACTTATATTCATTCACGATGGAGCAGTGTCCAATTCTGTTCCTAAAGATGCCTTAATTAGTCAGTTTCAGCGCATACTGTTTGCATCGTGTTTTATGGGTAAGTCTAGCGGTAGCAAGTGCAGAAAAGTGTGTAGATCTGCCGAGGATCTTGAGCGAAAAGCACATGGCGATGGTGATGGCGATACTGGCGATACTTTCTACTACAGCTAGCTAACTCAGCGTTGTTTTCTTTCTGGTTGCCTTCCACCAAACGAGCGTTCTTTACGAGAGTATGGGTCCGACTATTGTTGTGTATAGCCAGTGCATCATACTTGGTTTCAAACCTCATATCTGCCCGTTACCTTCTTCCATGTAAAAAGAGCATTGAGGGCCTTTCGGACCCTTTTCTGTGATTAAGATTCCAGCTTAGCTTTCTATCAAGAATTATTTCAAGGTATCTGGCACTGTCTGACAGGGAGAGCTCGACCCTTCCAAGTTTAGGCAGTCTAAAAGGCGAAATGTTGTGTTTCCTCGTGAAGAGAATATTGCCAAATACCACGCCTTAAGCAACGTTTTACGCGAGATATGACTGGAACCTGGTTGGATTAGCATCAACAGAGCGTCAAGAAAGATAAGGCAGTCCACCAGAAACTAAATTTTGTCTATTTAATGTTCTGCTCCTATGCATATAGTCTGCAGCCTCGATAGAAGTTCACATTGTTTGCCACACTCAGGTCAATGCAGAATTAACCTGAAGCTCATAAGGGGAAAGTATTCCTTCTCTAAAAGACTCTGGTTTTGCCCTTGGGTTTCGAACCATCTTGCAGCTTTGATGAACCTACAGATGTCCTTGATATATACATATATCGCTTAATTCTTTGATATCTTGCAAGGAATTTACGTCTGAGACAGGAGAGGGTTGGACAGTGGCCGAGAAAGTGGAGTGTGCTCTCATTGACTTTCTCATCCCCGCAGCCCCTGGAAAGTACTTCTTCATTTAGCCGTAGGTTTTTCATGTGTTACCGCAGAATACTATGCCCTTTAGGCAGTGCTCAAAAATGTCCATTCAACCGAAGAGACATATCCATTATTGAGACAACGGAGAAGACAGAAGGGGGAAGAGTGTAACTAAAGAATATTGAGCATCGCTTTCAACTTCGCTGTTGGGGTAGTTCCAGACTTTAGTGCATGCACCCTGTAAATTTTAGCCATTAGGTTGAAGGTTTTGGTTGCAGAGTTAGTGATTAGCGATCCATTCGTATGTCACCAGCTTTTTCCGAAGAATCTACCCCAGGTTTTAGTAATTCGCGTTGTCTCATATGTACATATGTATGTAGCTTAGGAAGGACACCTTCCATGGTCAAATAAATAAATACCTGGCACGACAGCCCGGGGTGGACCAAGGTCTTATATCCATTGATGTTGTTATGTAAATGAACACCTGACACTCAATGGTCTTACTTACTTAACACAATCCGGGGTAGACCTGGGCCTCAATAAACAAGCGTCTCCAGGCAGTTCGATCTTTAGTCAGCTGCCTCCAGTTTTGAACGCGAAGATGGTTAGGGCCCCTTCCACTTGCGTGCGCCATCTGAGTCGCAGACCCAGCCACCTTAGTCGTTGGAACTTCACTCTTCCACTCGTCCAGTATCTCCTCCTTCTCAATTGTCAGTAACGTGAAAAAATCTTTCTAGGTCTTCTGCAAGTGAGAAGCACTTGTTCGTTTTGTTTGTGGGCTTACCCTCAATCTGCTTCCAACAAACAAGGTCCTAACCACTATCAACGAGTTATTGAAACACTACACGCAACACTGGCACGTCAAAATGCACCCTTCCCCTAGAGCCAAAGACACTTCCAAGAGTGATAGATCTTTGAAGTTAATTAAAACAAGTGTATGGGAGGTATTCCGTTGAAACCATTATGTTTGGAACATGACATTGGCCAAATGGTCTCCACGCCTTCGTAGAATTGCATGCCGAAGGTCTAACTTTTGATTACATTTTCTTTACACCACGAGTGTGGGCGTCGTTAAGATCTTCAATTGTTCTTGGTTTATGGACGTAGACGAGAGATTTAATGTAGAAAAAGTCTTAAGGCATTAAATCGCACGATCTCGGAGAGCAATTAATGCAGTGTGGCACGTAGCGTCGTTTTGGCGAAAGAACATGTTATTAAGGTCAACTCCAAGCAAACGGGCCAGAACCAATCATAGCTGGCGCCCTTCCCTACTTGTCCTTGCCGACAAGTCAAAAACAACACCATATAGCTTTTCTTTTTCAGAATGGAATGGGAGGGTCTAAAATCTTTGGTGGATTTGGTTGTTATAGGACTTTGCCGTTGCAAATGATATTCTTGTCGAAATCGGGGTCATTGTCGGTGTTATAAACGGTCGAATGTCCTAAGTTTATGGATTCACTGAATTATATATGGACGGACGCTCAAGACCAAGTTGAAATCTGTAATTCACCCCATTTCTTGCGAACGACGAAGAATTGAGAGATTTAGAATCACTCTCACACTCGTGTCATCCCTGACTTTGAATTACAGGAGTTGATTCATCCACAACAGGGGTGATTATTTGACATTTCATAGCAATTTGACGAATTCTGCCTTTAGTAGTCCCATGTTTTCCCCAATAAATTTCCGCAAACACACAAAATGTGTGGCCAAAAGAAAACTTGTTTTGGTGATAAATTAAATTGTAATAGACGCGTTGTGCTATTTTGTCGCATCCAGTGCTCTAAATTAGATTAGATTGTAAGTAGAGGTGGCATCGAGTCGCCTTATCACTGCGGCCGCCTATGGGCCTATTGTGATTTCCTCCATTTAGAGATCGCTTATGATGCCTGAATTCGAGATGAATCCAGAGATGTCTTTGAGATGGCATCATGCATTTTGATGCGGATCCTTTTCTGGCTAGTAAGTCTGCTATTTCATTGCCTACATGGCCGCTGTGCCCTGGAACCCAAATGAGATGAACTCTGTTTGAGCTGGCTAATGCTGTAAGCAGTTGTACGCAGTCCCATACTAGTTTCGATGTATGGTTAACTTTACTAAACCAAGTATGATTCAGTAATAATTAGAAAATTCCAAGAGTTTTGGACAGAAAAGCAGGTAAATGTCCTTCTCAGCATCTTTGGCATGTTCTCTCTCATTTTGACGCATAATTCTGGTTCTATTTATGAGGTACCAGCTCGTACGTTGTCCTTCCGTATTCTGTATTAGGGGTCTTAAATGCACACGGCCACCTATTATGTCTACTATGGTAGAGAGTTGTCCTTAAGCTTTTCACAATCACTGACTTCACAGGACCCTATCAGATTTTAAAAGATCAGTCCCCTGATCTTTTCCAAGCAGAGGTGACTGTACGGGTATAAGAGTCTCTGTACTGACTTTGCTACCTTGACACTTTCTTTTTCGAACATTGTTCCTGGAGTATAAACTCTCTATAGCCTAAATCACGAACTTTGTGTGGTTTTTCTTCTTGTTTTCTAGAAGCGACTGTTCTATTCGAGTCTTGCTCGTTGAGATCCCGAGCATCTCTGGGCTGGTCTGTTTATGCGGCCCCTCTATCTTTTGTTTCACTGTATGCGTTTTCCGGCATTGTTCGTCGAACCAAGAGTTTCGTTGTGATGGCCGAGAGAATACCAGCAGATCAGCTGCGGCGTTGTTTTTTTTTCAGAGATTTCGGGATATGCGTATGGTGATTACAAGCTATCGATGACGGCATTCGTACCTCGGCTGCAACAAAGTATTGATTTGAATCGATGTTGGCAGCTCGGAGGAAGCGCGCCTTTCGTCGATGGACATTTTGTCCATTTGATTGAGCGTTTTATGATCATGGAACCGTCACGTCCACTTGTGCATATTAATATCAGAAGTACCTTGTGCTTGCTATGGTGGCGTTCCGTTCGTGGCAAAGTCAATTTGTCTAAGTCCGTTTCTAGACGAGATGCGTGAATTCTATGCTCACAAAGTGCCCTGGCAAAGATGTCCTTCTTTTCTATTTTGGTGTTAAAATTGCTCTTAACGATGCTGGAAATTGTTTATATGTTTTGTCGAGGAGCTCGTAACAACATCTATCGGTGCAATATTCCTATTCCTGTGGGAAAGGGGCGATGTTGTTGACGAAATGCTTTCATTCGTGTCATAAGCTTAGGAATTATTGTCTGAGTCGGCCGCATATAACAAATCCGCATCTGAATAAACGTTGCTTACGCTCACCCTAGTAATTTAATAGATGTCACGATCGCAGCCCATCCCATCGCACTTGCTTAATGGCGGTTAAGTCTGCATTATAGCAGTCTAGGACCTTCGCTTATGGTTAGGCTGCACGCGACCTGTTAAAAGTGCGAACAATCCAAGTGCAGAACCGAAATCGTTGTTCCTATTCTATATCACAGGTTCGTCAACCATAGTATCATACTTATCCGAGGCTTATCCGAGATCTACACGGATGGTTCTCCTAGAGCAGGTGTTTTCTCAAAAGATCTAAACCACGAGATCTCCTTTCGCCTTCGAGAGCACTGTAGCGTGTTCCAGGCGGAGATCATGGCGATAACGGAGGCCCTGCCTTGGCAGAGGTTGAATGTAATATATACGCGGAATATCAGCATTTTCACAGAAAGCCAGGCCGCCACTAAGTCCTTGTAATCAGTCTTTGTAACATCAAAAATAGTTTAAGATTGTCGGTCGCATCTCGTAGGCAGAACAATTCAACATACTCCTCTGCTGGGTACCAGGACACAGAGACATTCCAGGAAACCGCAAGGCCCATGAACTCGCCAAGAATTCTACTAAAATACAGATTTTTCCTGAAAAAGAGAACTTCGGAGTGCAAATTGAAATTAAAGGCAGATGCAATCAATTAATGGCCGAAACTTTGAACATGCTCCATGCTTCACTCAGTACTTCGAATTGACTGGAACTTTAAACGCCACAAGAAAGACTACGAGGGAAAATTAGTCAGACTTCAACCCTGGATGACATCACAGACCAGTAGGCATCAACGCGTAATTTTAAACTTCAACCTGCGATGAAATACCTACCAGTGATCCCGTGGGTATACCTACTGAAAATAGACAGGAGTTCAGTGTCTCTTGAAAATTTCCACGGACGACAATAACTGTTGCCATAGAAATGCGAAGGCACACCAATTTTTGCAGCTGTTGAAGCATGACAATTACAGCCTTTTCCTGCCCACATCCCACAACGATAGACAGGGATAAGCATGACTAACTAATGACCAATAGAACTCAACTCAATTAATCTCCCACTCCGACACAATTTGGCGACACCTCTCCACCAAGTAAATGAATTTAAACTGCCACATAATGATTGCTTCAATTTAATTAAGGCTCCGCCCATACTTTGCGCCTCATTACATTAATCAATTCATTTTGATCGCTTCATTTTCCCACTAATTGGATATCATACGCTTTATTCCTCTTTTATACGTTCCAAACCAAATCACGACAAAATCAGCTTTTAACTTTATTTCGCCAAAAAATTTAACGCGCCCATAATGTAATCTTCCATTTTTCCGGATTCCACATTTGCATCAACTTTTAACGACAGCACACTTTATGCCCCACCTTGAGAATAATAAAATTCTAAAATTCCACAAAGTTGACAGGAGAGTCACAACAAAGTCCCCCTGGCATCGCACCACATTTGTCAAGATTTTATTACGGTCGACCGCAAAACAACTCTTTTTCGAAACACTGTACACGATGACACTTGAAAAGTTTCACCAAATTGTCGCTTCATTTGACAAGCTTAACTACACCGAAAGTTACATAAACAACCCACAGCCCTGTCTCTGTGTCAATTATGAGTGTCACACAATATGTCAACCCCGAAAGGTGAATCCCGAGACTCTTGCAAAAAGTTTTTCTTCCCCAGAAAAGGTCCTCTTAAGTGTCTCTCATTACTTTCTTACCCATCCGTTATGCGTTGACTTCAAATAAAGTCACTTGAACAAATTGCTAGACATCGTACGAGTGTTTTACGGTTCGTCCTGGCAAGGAAGCGGAAATAAAAATAACAAAACAAGGAAACAGCAAGCAAACAAAACAAAGTTAATTAAGTTTATTCGTCTTAAATGGTTGTTTGCGTACGCTGCCTATGAAAACATTTTCGATAATCCCAAAGTACCATGTACATGCGACAGGGAGACAGGGTCTCGTATTCCCTGACATACCTTTGGTTGTGAGTCTCCAGAAAAAGGCGTTGTTCGTCAGCGTGTTTTATTTTCCTTTGCGTCCTCCCTTCCGAGGGGGGGGGGGGAGGCATAACAATTCCACATCCCCTTTTATTGTCAGTTTTTATGTCACCACCACTTTTGATAACAAGCATATATGTACCATCGAAAACCGTATTGACACTCAAACCCTATGCTATCCCAAGCACACACACCGAGCGACAGGAAAAGGGAGGAATTCGCTCCCCAATATTGGATGAGAAACGGAATTGAAATCGAAATCGAAGGGCAGCCATATGTACACACGTTTGACATTTAATCCTCCAAGCGGAAAAGAGAGGCCAAACACACATATTTGACATAAATTGGCCGATTTCTCTCCGAAAGCACTTTATTTTGTTTTATTCTTTGAACTTGAAATGTCAAAAGCAATTTTTTTTCCGCTCGACAAATCGGGGGAAAGGGTGTTGCAAAATATGAGTTTCCCATAATCTCTGGTGTCATTGAAAATGTAAATTTAATTTAATTGAAACGTCACGTCGTCGTCGTGTCGTCGGTTTTGGACGGAGAATGTGTTAAGCATGGGGGTGGTATGTGTTTTTATTTTTTTTTTTAATTTACGCGTGTTTTGCAAAATCCCACGACAAATTCCGTATTCATTACCGGATTGCTGAAAGGAGCTTATTTGCATCTGGGGTAGAAGCGACACCTAAAGTAAATGGGGTTGAGCCGTAGGCTAGTCGCGTTCTACAGAGCGTTGTCAAAATATTTAAAAAGCCTTGGAGTAAACTTTTGGGAAAATTTTCTTAAGAAATAGAATTTTACGAAAAAATATTAATGAGATTTTCGCAGAATTTGGACACGTTCACGACTCAGGTTGTTGTCTTAGCAGGTAGGTTATGTATAGGCTGTGTATTCAATCTGTCCAAAATTGGGGTTACTGTTTATTATCTGGCTAACTTTAATTGCTAGACGTCAACGGGTAGGTTAGAGGGACAAGGCGGAACGTGGACATATTCCACTGAAGAAACACAGAAACTCCTCATGAATGCAAAGCACATCCAGCATATTATTCGTAACTTACACCATAGAATGATATTAACTCAATCATTCATTATCATCATTGTCATAATTTTCAATGACCCGCTAATATACTATAAGGGTCGCGGGGTGAGGGTACTTAAGTATACGTAGACTCTCCACATCCCCCGATCTGAGAGGTGAGATTTTGGACTTGGTCTAACCATCTCCTTCTAGGCCTACCCAGGGGAGGCCTAACTGATGGCACGGGCCTCGTGATCCGTTTTGAAAGCCGGGTTGGGGACATGCGATTAAAGTGCCAAAACCATCGAAGTATGAACCTTTTACTTCGAAGAAGTATCTGCTCGGCATTGAGTGCCTCGCGTATTCATTAATTTCGAATGAACCACTTCTTCACTATGAGGGTCACGGGTTTAGGGTGCTTAATTGAAGCCTCCATACCTCCCGATTTTTCGCCGTCACGAGCTATCCCCATATGGGTAGATGTGGATCTACCCAGGGCACCCCTATCTGATGGGACGGATTCCTTGCCACGTCCTGGAAGAGGACATGCGTTTGACGTGCCCAAACGATCGAAGCATTTACCTCTGCGTTCGAAGAAGTGACTGCTCAACATTGAGTACCTTGCGTATTCTGGCGTTTCTAACTCGATCTCGGAGAGTTAGCCCAGTAATACAATGGAGAAACTTTATTTTGGCAGCTTGTATCTCAATCTCAATCTCAGTTCAATCATCAAAGAGGAAAAGATTTTCTGGGATATCAACAGTTTCTTCCCCGAGAAGTTACCAGGCCAAACGACGTTATATGGTTGCTTTCTTTGACTCAACCATATCTCCTCGACTTAGAGAAGGGTTCTTCGATTTCATTTCAAGGTTGGCAACCGTGGTCATGAAACAGCTAAGGATTTCAGACCTATTAGTCTATCATCCTTCGTACTTAAAACCCTTGAGTGTATCCTGGACATGTATGTCCGGGAAGCTCTCGAAAGATCGATCACTGACAATATTTCATCAGAACTTGATAAAATTGGAATCAAAAGCTAAGCGCTTGGGCCGCATCTATGGACTTGGTGTTATTCCGAATTAAATGTTATTTACCACCAAAATAATGACTTTCAGTCGGCAATGTCTTCATGTCTCAACAACAAAACACTTTCCGTTTCTTTCAGTGAAAGGTACTTGGGTGTCATCTTTGACCCCAAACACAACTAGAAATTGAATATAGAAGACAAAGTACGCAAAGCATGAGTCACGTTTAACGCCTGTAGCAAAGGCGTTGGGCTGAACACTGCCGTTGTTCGTCCTATTCTCATTTATGGGTCGCTCGTATGGTCGCCCGTCTTCAGCGTGTCGTAAAAAATTACTAAAATAAGCCAAGTTATGTAAAAGAAGTTCGTGAATCAAAAAGACAGATTCCATGCGATCAAGCACAACCGGAGCATTCAACGTACCCCTAAACATCCTGTCTCCGGATCTGCATATTTCCTCCAGCGCTGTAAAACTCAGAGAATCTGGATTTTGATCCGCCAAACTATATGATCATAGCCAGGCTCTGGCATCAATACCTCAACTTAAATTGAAGAATAATATTCAAGTACATGTCCGTCGAGGGCGGAATAGAAAAATAACCCATCACTACAAAAACAAACCAAGTATCAACCTTCGCCGACTGCTCTAAGATGAAATGAGGCTTTCAATCAGGTTTTTTTCTCAGCTAAATTGAGTGTCTCCAAACCTTTCAGATTTCAGTGGAAGTACTAGCGACCAGAAAAGCTTTTAAGATACGCAGCTTTTATCCCACAACTATAAGCAGTAAGGCAATCTTAATTCATAGTCAGGCCGACATTAAAGAACTCCAAAAAACGCTTTCCAAATTAGTAGAACAGTGTAAGGTAGTAACAATCCAGACAAGCACTCGGTTCAACATTCTCTTGATTCTCGACCATAGTAACATAGAGGGGAAGGAGAATGCTGACGAGCTAGCCAAATGGGGCTCAAGCCTTGATACTCCCTTTGCGGAGGAAGTGTACTCTCCCATGGTATTCTTTAGGGACAAAATCTTCCAGCGCTTTTTATTAATTGCCAACTATCTGTCATAAAGTTCTGAAACATTATGAACTCTCTTAACTCCACAGGATGGATCTGAAAACTTTAGACACATATGTCCATCGAAACTCAAGTCACGTGAATTAAAATGAGTCTCTTTTCCTCATAAGAGTCGTTGAGTCTGAGTGCGTTTGGCCGCACCGGCAAAACGAATAAAGTAGAGGTACAACCATAATAAGAGTCACAAAGCAATGATGATCTTATAAGGTTCACCGACCAAGTCGCCAGAGTCAATAGAAATTTGTACTGTAACCGGCCTCCAAAACTAATTTTAACCGGGGGCGTCACATAAGCAATTTTACTTTCGAACACAACTCAACTCAACTCCATCCCACTTGGTCTGCGAAAATCAATATTTTCGTCGTAAGAATGTTCTGGGATTCATTTCAGCTCAACTGTGTACTCTGTATTTCCCCGACCTTTCATACAAGTGCCGCTTAAGGGGGACAAACATTACGATCCCTTAAGGTGCTCAAACTACAAGGACCTGCTTTCTCATGTTAAGCTTTAATGCGAAATGGCATTCTCCGGCATTCCTGGAGCTTGACACCTTAAACCTAAAGCTGTATTTAATGACATAGTCATCACTGTCGTTTATTACTGGCTCTTCTGGTGGTTGTATCATATAGGCGTCCTATGACGACGTAGATTACATTTGTTTTCGCTGGAAATGTTTTCATCGGAACAAAAAGTATTAAATTTCCCCAACAAGCCCTTACATGCGCATGGTTTAAAATTGCATTCCCTGCGGTTGTGAGTATCCTTCTTTTCTCAAGGACTTGTTGCTCTGCTATTTAATTTAAAATTCAGGGCCACACTCCATCTGTCGAAATGAGTTCAAAAAATCACATTGCATTCGGATACCATGTGCTTACCAAAGGTTAGTTCACTACTCATGCAGTCAATTGAACCCATTCAGGATTTTAATCAGATTTCCCATTGAAATATTCACCCCAACCTGTTAGACTGTATTATCCTTGTTTTCCTTCGCCCACATTTCACACAAAAATGAACTGGGGGCGGAAAACACAAATAAGAAAATAACAGCATCAACTTTCCAATCCAGACACTGGACTTCCACCCTAGTATCGACTGTAGTAGACAATAATATGACACCACAGACTGAGAGGGTGTTCACATCCACTGTTTCATGAAAATATACATATACATACGTGCCTTATAATTGAATAGCAATTAATTGGAGAAAAAACACATTTTTGCGTGGTGAAGGACGCGTTGTCAATTAACACAATCCGATTCTTTGTCAGGACAACGCAACCAGCGGTTGGTCTCCTTTTGGGAAATAATTTGAAGTGCTTGCCATCAGCACAAACAAGGTGGAAAATATGTTTGTTTTCGCCAACACAAGAGTTGGGGGGGTTTTCTTTTTGCTGACTTTACCGACATTTTCCTATACCAAGCAGACGTCAGACCAATTCACCCGTGTGCTGCTTCAAATCGAAAATTTCACAAAATACCTGTACATGTTGAATTACACACAATCAGCTATAGGAAGTGGGATGTGATTTCTATGACCATGTGCGAAAAAGGAAATCAAAAAAAAAAAAAAAAAAGAAGGTAAAAATGGAAGTCAAGAGGATAATGGAGGAAAGGAAAAACGGTAACGAATTTTCGTTGACCAAGTGTGACATGGGGATAAACGCAATCAATTTCCAATTTTTTTTTTGTTTCTGCTTCGTTCTCATTAATATTCAAATGGTGGAGCGGTGAATGACGGTTGGCGCTGAGTTCAGGTGAAGCATTCGTATTCTTCGCAAAACTGTAGTTTGATTAGTTTAATTGTTTTTTGGTTGCAAACACTTAACAAGAAACTTGAGACAGTGTGTGCAAAAAGAAAAATCTGTCTGAACAAGGAGTCGAGAAGATCTTTGATGTTCAGTTGGTCAGGCGTAAACGGAGGTATAGAACGTTCGGGTTGGATTATCTAAGTTAGAAGGGGTTTCCTGGCAAAGCCGATCAATATATGTGAACGAGCACCTCATAGCACCTCGTATCAACACCAACGTCATCCCATCCGCCAAGGAAAAAGATGACACCAATGATAGCTTGTAAGAGCTTTAAAACAAAATCTGCGAGCAATGCATGAGCCATGACATTAAAATTGTCCTAAGAAGAGAGACCACCTTTGGTAGTATGTCAGAGAGCTCAGTCTGCACGACAGAACCTACGACAAGGGAGTCGGTCTAATCGACGTGGCGGCGGAGGCGAACATGCTCGTAGCAAGCACACACTTCCCGTATCTCAATATTCATAAGCTGCCATGGATCAACCAGATTGACCACATTGGGATCGACGAGAGTCACTCCTCCAGCTAATGGATGTCGAAACGTTCAATGAATATTGACTAGGACCTTGGACCTTGTTGTATTGAAGATGCGGCTGCGTATGTTGGGCAAGAGATCACCACAGCCTTTTCCAATCGAGTGGCACTTAATCTCTCAAGAGTCCTTTGCCGCCAGCATGAAGTATTGAAGACCAGTTGCAACACTTTCAAATGACTTCACGCACGACCCAAATCATCCCAGTTCTGCTCTACGGCACAGAGGCATGAACTTCGTCACTTTGACGGTTTCGGTTGCATGGGTTATGAACTGCATGGGCTGTAAAGCGACATCAACCTCTGCAGACGCGCCCAAATACCGTTGTATTTGGTAAAATTGGTCTACCTGGAAAATGTCGATATGCGTACATACATACATATATAAAACCTTGCTAAGGATGGAGTTATCAAGTGGCCTATTTACAAAGAGTGTGTTAGGGTTCCAAGGGGCGAATACGGTTGTATTTGGGCGCGTCTGCAGAGGTTGATGACCGGGACATGTAGAGCTGATGAATACCAGTGCTACACCCTGGAGGATTTTTAAATCTATGGCGCAGTAGAGGAAGACCCACACACAGGTGAATCCTCCAAACGAATAGGGAACTCAACTTATTAAGGATGCGAATGTGGAGGCCGCTAACTAGCGGCATAGTCTCGAGAACAGTTACTCTAAAGGCGGACGAACTGGCAAAACAAATGGCATACGAATGGAAATTTTTTTTAACCTCTTTTTTTTATTTTGTCAGCGGAGGAAAATGAGGCGCTGAATGTGAAGAAAAGTGTGTTTGAATTTATGTACTGTCAATCGCAAGTGGGTTTCATAATGAGATTGTATGGTAATCTCGGATTTCAAAAGCGAAGAATGTGTGGAAATTTTTAGGATTTTGTGTAGGATTTGGTGGGTGGGGGTGTGGGATAGGTGGGGTTTGCCAAAGCCCTGCGTTATTGTGGTCTGGAAATGTACTGAGATGTTATGTATGCCTTCAATTTCGAATTCCAATCTGCACACGCATGGCATTTATCATTAAGGGGATGAAGGAACGGGTGGTACTTTGTAAAGGTTTACCGACTTGGAGTTGGTTGTTGCTGGCCTCAGTGCCTCCCACCCTCTTTAACAGCCTCCTTACAATTTTTTTTTTTTGCATCGTGTCCCTTAAATAATGCCAGTGACTTCGACTTGGAATTCTTAATGAGCGGTTGATATCTTTCACAGAAAACACCAATTCCTGTTTTTTAGCGTTTCAAAGTCTTTAACCTGAGTGACAACTGACTGACAAAAGAATGGTGTGGCTGATTTAAACGCTTAAGGGATGAAGATTCCACATACTTCCCGTCACTTTCAGTTTGAAACAGTGACTATCCATTTAAGCCAAGGAAATGCAACTTCTTCATGCTCTTGTATCATCACCGGTCGAATGTTATCCAAATCTGGAGCCGAATTACAGCAATCGATAACGAGTGAGTGAGTGGAACTCGTGATCGAATAATCGATAAACTTCATTGGGAGCGGTAATTTTGATGGCGAGTTAAGCTATCTACTGCTCATCAATAAAATCATTGATTGTGTACATTCTACTACTTTCTCTTGGCCCAGAGTCCGCACTGCGTAGACAGTCCACGGATACCTTTGTGCAGCACGGAAAGTGAGTGCTTAACAGCAAGTCGGTAGTTTCTTTGTTTTAATCGCTCTAGCTACATTTGACATCGGTGATGGGGACTAAGTCTGTATCAGCATTCTCCCCTTAGAAACTTACCGGACTCTTTATAGATAGGCTACTCGATAACTCCATCCTTAGCAAGGTTATACGTACATACATAAATAGCTGGCGCGACAGCTCGGGATGAGCCAAGGCCTAGCTTCTCGCAACTATCCATGTTGTGCGTGTTACATATTTCGCACGAATGGAAGGACCTACAATTTATTGCCGACTCCGAACGGCGAATTTAGAAGCTCTTTCATGACAGATTATACTCCCGGAGGCTTGTCATTCCTCAACATGACGTGGTGCCGCGAAAAATGTTCGGTGTTCCTGGCTGGGGCTTAAACCCACGCCGCTCGGTCAACAGTCCAACGCATTAATTACTGAGCCACGGTGACCACTATATCGACATAGAGCTGAGAAAAAAACTCCCATTTCTCTGCGTTTATCGAAGGTAGACGAATTTTATCGCCAGATTTTTTAAACGGTTTTGTATGACGGTTATGAAAGCACTATTGAATCAACAAAACCAAGGATTCTTCTGTGTTGAATTTTCTGACTGAAGGCACACTCAACATCGATGAAAACGTCTGTCTTACTTTTTCCTGTCAAACTTGCCCACTTTTGATTCTTTCGATTACCGAAAACGAAGACGTTTAAAGCCTGATTCGTATATATACATATTTGTAATAGCCGAATAGTCCTTTCTACTTTTTTCTGCGACGTCTTTGCAGTGTTTTAAGCTAATAAATTTCAAATTGTAGTTTTTTTTTTTTCAATATTTGGTAAACGGTCTTATCAAACATTTTCATAGCTCTTGTCAATTAACTTGCGAGAGGTTGTCAGTCACATTGATACGTGATGCTTTAATCTTCTCTCAAGGAAATGCGCGGCATCAATGTCAGATTTGCATCATCAGCTCACAAAGGAGCTGGCAAAGAAAAATCAATTTCAGAACCAAAATTTCCTAGTATCCGCCTTTTTCAACAGAAGGAAAAAATTTGCCCTGCTAATCCTGTCAATCATTGTGCAGCACGTGTCAAACCACTTTGATTTAACTATCCTGTCACTGGCAGACACGTTGGCAAAATACTCCATCATGTTGGGTTGCATACATCCAGCAAACAAATTCCTTATTTCTGCGGAAGTAGACATGTTTTGGGCCGGCCATCGGGTACTTATTGGAAAATTTTTCAAAAAAACTGAAGCTGTTTGATGAATTGTAACATTCTTGGAAGAAGTAAAGGTTAGGTTCGGTTGGATTATGCTCGGCTGAGAACGATAAAATTCACGCAAAGGCCTTATATTCCATTTCTGTGGAATATCACCTTGATCCCATTCGTTTGTTGACAATTCAGTATTCTGAAAAGTTGCCAATTGTGTTGTGCTTACCAAGAACCAGGCGTGTCATTCTTGCAAAATGAGTCATGGAAATAAATCCTAGATGCTGGGGAAGTAGATCGACCTGTTCCCAGAATGACAATCACTTTACTTTCCGTCATATTTCAGCACAATCCTCTCAAAGCACAACGTCCTTCGTCCAACGTTTCTCTTGAATCCCCTCATGAAAGCAAATTTGTTGGAGGTCCTTGCAGTTCTTCTCCTCCTGATTTCATGAAAATCTATTTCCAGCCAAAGCAAGGTTTTGCGTTTAGAGTGCAGGTGGAAGTCGGAGAAAAGTCGATTCAGTAGAACTCATTAGATGCAGAAGGATAATGAGGAACTGGGTAAATCTCTGATGAGCATTAGCAGTTGCACCAAACGGATGTTTCACGGAAATTTATTTTATATGAGTACTAGTGAAACATAAACAACTTTTAATTCCCCACACAGTTGCCTTATTATTTATTTTTGCTAGGAAGCCCATTATGTTTTCCATTGGTTTGCTTAATTGCGAAACATAATTTGAAGGAAAAGTTTTCGCAAATACATGGGCAATGTAGCAATCACTGATTATATGGTACCCTTCCTAGACTTCAAAAGCCCATGCGCTTGCTCATTCTCAAGCAGAGAAAAATGGACAAGGGGAAAAATACCAAATACGCGAACCAAAGCCATTTATACTGATGGGTCCAAAAGGGATATTGGCGTGCAGGTATATTGTCAGACAAACTTAGGCTCTTTAAATCAGTTAGACTCCCGAACCATAGCAGCGTTTTCCAGGCGGAGGTCCTAGCAGTGACAATTGCTGCCCGTGAGACTGTGATGAAGGTCATCCAGGCAGCACTTAAAGCGATTTTTGCTATTGAAATCAAATTGAAGCTCGTGAAGTGCTGTCGCTAAGAGCTTAGTGCTCTTGCCACACAGCATGAGGTAAACCTATGCTTGGTCCTTGAGTTTGAGAGCATACCAGCGAATGAAAAGACTGATGCATTGGAAAGGAAAGAATCTACGCTAGACCTAAAGCAGACTGATCAGTCAGTAAAAGTCCCGCCATGTAAACTCAAACATGAGGCATGGATCAGGATTCTAGCAGAAGCGAACAACAGATGAAGCTCTTTGAACTTTTGTAAACAAATCTAGAAAACTATGGCCAAGAAACAGCGGCGCCAGAACTAATACTCTTATGCGGAAGGACAAGAAAACCCTTCTCCATACTAGTAGGATTGCGAAGACAAGGAACTCAATGAGGAAACAACCCACTTCCTCTGCCACTGCCCAGGTCTTTGCCACCTCAGATATAATTCCTTTGGAAGGGACTTTTTTCCACCGAAGAATTAAGGGACGTACCCGTAGTAAACCACCTGACGGTGTCGACTTCAAGAATATATTTAAAATACAAAGAGAACATATGACATTACGCATGGGTTTATATTGAAGATTTGCGCAGGACAGAAGGTGACAGTTCTACCGATGACATCTGTTATTCGTTTGGATCCACTCTTCGGTAGAACTGCCAGATTACAGGTACCACCAAACCAACGCGATTTAATTGCTGCCGAGTGACGGCGATGAATCTCTGTGATAGCTGTCACTCAAATTACATGGCGGTATATGAGAAAGCCCACAGTAATGCGATTATTTGACGCCGCGACGGCGATTTTACAGCGATTTTTTTTAATGTCGCTGCATATCGCGTTTTTGTCGCTATAGGGGGTTTGTCGCAACTAAAATCCTCTAAAGCAAGAAAGAAAAGAGATTTTTCTTCGTCTGATGAAAAGTACGTTTAAGCAAATACTGCGACAAAACTGTCGCAAAATTGTCGCTTTACATCAGTACCTTTCAGGGACATCTGGAGGTTCATTAAGGCTTCAAAATGGTTCGAAACCTTGGGCCAATAGGACAGTGCTTTGGGTAATGCTCCACGAGCAAGGGGTATGGTATATGGTATATGAGGGTGAGCGGAAGGCTCATCACTTAGGCCTCTGTCGGGCCCGTTGTGTTCCCCTCCTTTAATTCTCGGAACTGCAGGGATAGGCTTGGCTTGGGACGTATGTTGGGAGGGATCTAGGGAAGGTGGAAACAATCATGGAGTTGACACTAGTGTACGTGTGGTCTGGCGAATCTTCCTGTTTCTTTGGTGAAGGCCAGGATGCCGCCGATTCCTTTGTCCTTGAGATGTTTCAGGTCCGCTATCCACATGGACCCCAGGGTCCTCTGTCGCATCCTCGCTAGGGCTGGGCAATGGCATAGGAAGTGTTCGAGGTCCTCTTCTTCTTCCTCACAGTTCCTACAAGGGGTACCATCCCCCCCAAAATGGGCATCAACATGGGTCTCTACTGACCTGAGTGTGGCGCAGAGGGCTTCTCTCTCCTCGCCAACCCATTTACCTAACCTAACCTACCAGGAATTTCTGTACGCCATTTTTACCAATTAACAAAAGTCCCTTTTCTGTAATTTTTCAAAGTTCCCTTCATTTGAAGTGTATCAGTTATAACTCTTTTTTCCATCCTTGATTTATGCCCGTCACTCGTCATTCAATTAAGGTCACTCCTGCCCGGCCTTCGTTCAATGTTTTTCAATAAAACTCGCCACATCGAGTTACACATTAATTAATTAGGTAATCAATTAACCAGCAGGCTGTTACCCAATAAAACCGCCTATCCTCACCCCAAACCTGACATTTCTCCCGATCTAGGTAATTGAAACCAAAAACCACATCAATGGACGAGCACTTTGCGCCATAAACAAAGTTATTAGCCCCCTCTGCTGGCTGTGATTGAATGAGTCCTTTCTGTTCCAACGATGCTGGTTAATTATTATTTCGTGAAATTAAAACTGATTGCCATGACAGTATCAACCCGGAATCTGAAACCAACCACCTGTGCCTGTAATTATTCAGCCACACGACTACCCGAGTGGGTGTTGTCGTTGTCTCTGTTCTAGGCAATTTTGATTTTCAGTAGTTATCTATCGTTGAGTGTCCTCGTTTCTGTGTTGCTTGGTTGGGCTCACCATAAATTACGCAATGTCCTGCAACAGCAAGCACAGTCACAAATAATGATCACCATTTCGGCTGTTCAACTATTCTTTAGTTCTTTTGTGACCACGCACCGGTCATGGGTTAGATTATTATTCGTTCCATTTCATTGCCCATTGAAAATCCCTCGACCAACACGAAAATCACTTTGAAAGGATTTTCGGGTTTCGAACCAATCGCATTAAATCATTTCTCCTTCCATTCTACGCCCCCATTCTTTATTCAAGGACTATTTATGCGAATGAATTCCGGGTAGGGATTTTCGTTTGGGCTTTAAAATCTATCTGGGGAGAAGGAGGACGTTTTTCCTTTTATCTTCCATTCAGGCAGCGGCCTTGACCCGAACTCTTGAAATATATTTATGTCAAGCCATTTATTTTAAGGGGCGACTGCGGTTGCACATTACCATTGCTATACCGCCAGCGTGAGATTGAAATTACACTCATTTCCTGGCTGTTGTTGGGTGGTCTTTCCATGTACCGGAAATGGGTGGAAAGTGGGGCACAATTGTAACCTTCGATGACGACGACGACGTTGGCGGTGGTGTACGTATAATAGTTTCACAAGGACCTTGACCCAATGGCCATTTAAAATTAAGTGTCACGTGCAGTAAGCGGTCGAGGAAGTCAATTAGGGTGTGGGAGGAAGTGGCAGGAAACTCGGGGGTTTTATTGGGGAAATTCGTTTTTGAACCGCCATTGATGGTGGAAAATATGAATGGGACAAAGCGCAGGAAAGGAAAAACGGTCACTGTGGGCGGAAAATCCGATTAGTGGTGACTTGGTTAAGCCTTTCGTTCACCAGGGAGTTGTTTACATCTGTATGACACAAAATGAGCCGACGTCATTGTGGTGAGGATTCATTATTTCTTTGGGACACAATTTGTCGCATGGAGTTATGAAAAGGCTCACAACTATTTTAACACAAAGGTTTTGTAGTCGTGGTGTTGCTCGTAAGCTCTACATGCTCTACATGATTTATGATTTTCTATTCAGACAAATTGTATGCTGAGAGACTTTTCTTAATTAGTAGCTTTAGTGCTAATCCCTGTCCTTGAAGAGAATTTAAAATGTGATGTGTTCTTCAGGGTGGGTGACGTAGCAGCTACCAAAGCGAAACTCAGTGGAAATTTATAAGGCGACCTTCAGACAGGCGTCTATGTCCAATATTCAACACATGTTTAAATGTGGCTATGTGCCATCTACGATCTATTAAATGTATCTTTTCTATCTAGAGAGACCGTGCAAATTTGAAAAAGTCACAAAGGAGCTTCAATGGACAGCCACAGTGCGTAAATTACTTCCAAAGTCAGCTAATCGTAATCGGTTCAGTGATTAAGTGCCTAGGTTATCAGCTTAAACCACGTCAGTGCTAAAGATCTGCATGCTATTGCAAGCGTAAGTCGGGCAGTGACAGAGATAAAGCCATCCAGTGCCGTCATTACACTGATAACATGGGTTTCAGGTTATTGTGTTGCTTATGGGCAGCAAAAGTGAAGAGATCGATGAAAAATCCCTAAGTTGGTTCGTTGATTGAAGTGACTGTTTCGAACAACTCACCTGAAACTTATTTAGCGCTCAATGGTTTACTCAGCATTGCTTGAGTCAATGCTGGGACTGTGCTGATCAAGTTTCTGTTCCCCAAATGTGAAAGTGAATCTTTAAAGGGATACCAAGCTTAACTGCTTTAAATATTAAGATTAGGCGACGCACTGTCTGGTGATTTCTTCAACATCATTGTTCTTGAAAGAATTGTGCAGAACTTCCATGCCAATTACTCCCATACGTCGATGATATTGACATGATCAGAAGAACGTGGCGTGATGTCAGTAGTACGTATTGAGACGGAGGCGGCCAAGATAAGTTTCTCGGTCAATCAGGACAAATCAACGAACATGTTGTCAACAAAGAAGGACCTCCAAAGTCGACGTCTCGGACAGAGATCAAGACAAGAATAACTTTTGCCGATCGCTGTTCTTTTGGGCTTAACCTTAACTTACTTGGCGCGCGAAACTGAAGGCAGCTGACTGGAGACGCTTGTTTGATGTTCACCCCGGATAGTGCGATCATATGGAAGTAAGATAGCTTTTTAGTCTTATTGCCTATTCCAGTTGCGGATAGCGCGATCATATCGAAGTAAGAAAGCTTAACAGTCTTATTGCCTGTTCCAGTTGCACCAATTCGTGAAATCTCTGTGTGGGTTTTGCTGGGAAGAGAAGAGATACTTTCCTTGACAGTTCCAATTGAAGTGTAGGTTCTTTTGCCCAGAGAGTTGTCAAGGAGCGATTGATTAATCTGGCGGGTTCATTGGCTTTCTCGTTTATATGTATAACCTGAAGTCCAGACTAGGGCGATGGAGAAACAATTTCGTTTCAACGCAGTTCCATCAGTTTATAGAATGTGTTTGCCAAAGTGAGGGCCTTGATGGGTTCTCTTGAATGTCAATGTATATTAAGATGCTGCCCTTGGACGTTGGGTCATTGCTCATAGTAAGATAAGCCTCATGGATTAGCAGTTCTGAGTAAAAACAATTAGTGTGGTAGAAAAAATTCGCAAACCCACCTCTTTTCTTCTTTCAAACCGTTAGTAAAGATTTAGTGCTTTCTCCTCATATCTCCATTAAAGCGTACTCTGCACAGCAAAAGCTTTGCTTAAGTCAATAGG
Source organism: Matsumyia berberina (assembly GCA_917880715.2). NCBI lineage: Eukaryota > Metazoa > Arthropoda > Insecta > Diptera > Syrphidae > Matsumyia > Matsumyia berberina. The sequence continues at coordinate 127,989,779 of OU862871.1, read as the reverse complement.
GGATAAGGTTATCTCTAATTAATGATACCAATGATCTTGAAAACTAATCTAAGATGGGCCATACGGCTGGATCCTACAAACAGATTCTCTGAGTCAAACTGACCTACAAGTTGTCATAGTTTCGACATGTAGGTACAGAATATGCAATGAACTCTTACAGCGTCCATCGGACCTGAACGCAGAATTTCTGGCGGGGTATACCAACAGTTCTCTGAACTTTGTTCCTTTTTTTAATGTGCAGTGTTTCCCGCTGAGATATCAATGAAATTCCTTATATTTTTCATGGATATCGGGATACTTTTGACTGGTTTCCCTCCATCTTGGACAGTCACGTCATCTGAAGTTACATTCCTGAGAAACCACGGATACCTAAATAAGGACAGAGTCAAATCTAATGCAAACTTAAAAAAAAAAATAGCTGGGGCGACAGCTCGGTATGAGCCAAGGCCTAGCTTCTCGCAACCATTCGTGTTGTGCGTGTTTGTATTGTTTGCTCGAATGGAAGGGACCTACAATTTATTGCCGACTCCGAACGGCGAATTGAGAAGCGCTTTCATAACAGATTATGCTCCCGGAGGCTTGTCATTCCTCGACGAGAGGTGGTGCCGCGAAAAATGTTCGGTGTTCCTGGCTGGGGCTTGAACCCACGCCGCTCGGTCAGCAGTCCAACGCACTAACCACTAAGCCACTAATGCAAACTTATGTCCTGATAAACCCTCCTCTAAACCTTCATTGGAGTTTTATTATGTGTTGGACAAGTATTGAGTGCAACTTGACTGCCGCTAATACGACGTTATACGACATGACTCAATACTAATGTCGTTTTGCACCAAACCCTATTGGGATGACCATTTGGACTTAGAGTAAGGTCCAAGCTCTTGTTAACGTTTTATAACCCGTTAGAACACTTTCATTCGAAGAATTTCAGAGAAGACTTTTCGCAGTCTGTGGATTTCCGTTGTATCAAGTAATCCTTGAACGTGTTCTGAAATTTATTTGAGAGGAACTCTCTAAATGGAAAAAGTTTGTTCTAATAATTTTCACACTTCTGCATATCTAAAAGGATTTGGATTGTCTTTCACAAATCGCATTTATTTTGTGATGAAATCAAGTACTTACGTAGCACGCCCACTCTATACAGCGGCTCCTCATTACAAATTTAGAGGCAATTAAACTTAAAACTTCACATCTTCTTCTGTCACGTTTGTTATGGTTGTCATAAAGTTCGGTTCCATTTTGCATCTTCTCTACCGCAAAACCACACGTTTATGACGTCTAGTTAAAATTTAAAATTTCATTTCCTCCTCAATACGAAATCTTCTCGTGAAAACTCTGAATCCTCTTTAACTTTTTTTTCTGTTTTTATGAATCACGTGCACCACTACTAACAATTTCTCATTTTAATCCCCAATAAAACGTATTCTTGTCGCTGAAAATAATCGAATCACGTCTCAAAGTTCAAAAATTTATCACCGTTCATCGCGCAGAAAATGGTGGGTAATGCTCTTTCCCACGCCAGTGAGACAACATATTTCCAGCTCAAATACTCTTGGATTTCGTCCAGCAGCATCAAATCTGAAATCTATTAGCGCGTTCGTCAGAATTCCCTTAATTAAATTAGTCTCTCCAGCTCGGCACATGACCCACCACTGGATGAAACAAAGTCAAAGGAAAGCATTCCACCGTATCCTCACAAACAGGCGTCAAGAGCTTCTGCTTTCTAAAGTGTCCTCGAAAAGGACTTTTTTTTTATCTCGTCGTTTTTTTTTTCTTTTATCCTCGTGGCATTCATTCGATTTTGCTTTGATAGATTTTTGTTTGTGTCGATTCTCCCAAAAGATTGATTCAAGCGGCCATGTCGACCAAGTAAATTGGGAGAAGTTTCTCCAGCCACCACACCCTGTAAGTTGGTTCCTTGAATAATTAACTTTTAAAAGAACTTGTGCCCTCTTGGGAATTCTGGAATCTTTGGTTTCCAACAGAAAAGTTTGGTTCTTCTAAAAAAAAAATAAAAATCTGTTTTGCTTCTCGAGAGGTAGAGATTGGACCCTAATCGTCATCGTTGTCGGCGTGGAGATAAGTTTTTTATTCGGGGGTATTGTGTTCTGGAGCTCGCCCCGAAATGCTGATAAGAGAACCGAAAATAAACTTCAGTTTCATTCGCTTTCGCTTTCGCTTTCTACTTTCTACACAACTCATACGAAATTCAAATCAAATTGCGAAGAAAAGTTGTCCCAAACACTTTGTGTTGCTCCCTCCTAATGGAGAGGAAGTGTACCGGAAGGTAAGTGAGTGAATTAGCTCACTTATTCCCGAGAATCAGGGAAAAACTTGTTAACCAACCCATGTGAGCTCGGTATGTGCGGTATGAACTACTTGTGGAAACTTTTTAATTGTTTTTTCCTTACCCGGGGAATGTACTCATATGCACGAGTATGTATGTTAAGGCCAGATGAGCTCTTTGGCAAAGTTGCAAGGAAACTCCACCCCCTCAAACGGAAGGATGACGATGTTTATTTTGAGAGATCTCTGTACAAGGACGACGACGACGACGATGACGATGATGGGGTTTAAGAGCATTCCTGTTTCCCTGTTGCATAATAAATTGCTGCTGCTTCTTAGTGTACTCTCAGAGTGCTCTGCTGCTGCTGTTTTTTTCTTTTTGTGCAACTCCATGGGGAAGAAGACAAATCTATGTCTTGATTAGCCTTGCACGAGACGACTTGTGTGTGCCACGAGCAAGGAGATTATGGTAACAATTTATTGAAAGTAAGGTACACTTTGAATTTAAATGCAAATAGGGTAATTGCCAGACTCTGGCTCTGGGGGGAGCAGTTGAGAAATTGGTTTTAAAGTGACGGTTGATGGCTGGATGGATTCGGTAGTGCTGGAAAGAAAAATAATAAATTAGTTAGAAGATGAATAAATCAAGCCTCAGGGAAGTAAATTACTCAGATGTACGAACAAAATAAGTCAGCACTCGGATTGTATAACATTTCATTTCGGATCCATTTATCGGAAGGCGCTTGCCTTCGAGGAAATGTTTAAATATTTCATTTACTTTCAACTTTCAGTAAAAAAAAAAATAGAAAACCGGTCAATAGAAGCTCTCAGTCCTACGCCCCTTCAAAAATCAGTCTCAACTTCCATGCACCCATTCCTATCCTCAATGAGTGGAAAAATGATGCTGCTATGGATATTGACTCAGTAAACTGCTACACAGAAGGCTCCAAAGCCGGAAGTGAAGCGGGTGGTGGTGTCTTCTCCAAAGAGCTCAATGTGAACATCTACTTCTGCATCCACCGTAGCGTATTTCAAACGGAAGCACCTGATTGAAATGTAATGTAATATCTCCTTTGAATATCAGCACTTTCACAGACAGGCAAGAGGCAGGTGGGTAGTTAGAGGTGGCGGTTCTAAAGAACCCAATTATCGATTCCCATCCAGCCAAACCCAGTCGATTTTTATACCGTCAAGTTGGTACGTGTGATTTCGTTCCTATGACATCCGCTGTCAAACTGTCAAAGTATTCGGCATAAAACCAAATTGATTTTTTTTAATTAATTGTGAAAACCATAATTTATTCAATGGATAATAAAATGTCAAGAGAACAAAACAATTTGGCAGTGATACCAACGCTATAAATAAACATCGCTTTCGGCGCCCCCTGGTCGTGGGATATCGTACATTCCTAGCCAGTTGCTTTTGACTGGGGATAGAATCAAGAGTTGTAGCCAACTTGCTGTTGTATTTGTTTTACGTATAAAATTTTACTTTGCTAGCAACTACTGGCTGGCTAGGTTTCAAAAAAACACGCCTAATGAAGACAGCAGTATTGTAGATGGGTGTTGGAGAACTTTTTAGTACGCGCCAGGCTTCCCGAATAGCAAGGAGCTCTGCTTGGAAGACACTGGCAAAATTTCAAGACGATTTCGACAAATTTAGTTTCTCTGAGAAAATGCCTGCGCCGTCTGTAAAAATTGTCGTATCGAAATCCTTGATCACTTTTCCGTTTTTACAGTCTCCCCTCTTTCGAAACCTCACTGAAAAACATTTCGTGACATTTAACTGGGGAACTAAGAGGCAATTGGTCACTAGAATCGTTTTCTTACTTCAAATGTCGGTCTAGAATTCTAGATTGTCGCTCATATCTCAAGTTGATGACAGAGAAATTGAGCATTCATCTACAACCCACCAGATACAATACTATGTTTAACGGCCGAACAGGGCGACAGGAACTGGATATGCCAATTGCAACGTATATACTTTAACTAGATGCAACCAGAAAAGCCAACCGTAAATGGGAGGAGGCACGACATGCCGAATCGCCAGACAGTTTTGGCCCAGACTAGATCACAATGGATCCAATTGTTTGGTCCTACTACAATTTAGCACTGTTATCGGTGTCCTCACAGTCTTATAGGCCTTTATGCTAAGAGACTAGGCCTCATCTCCTACAATTTCTGCAGAAGCTGTAGAGAAGAGAAGAAGGATACCATCGCAAACTTAATTTGCAGCTGTCTGACACTGTTCAACTGAAGATTGCTCCATCTGGGGACACTTTTCTTCGATGACCTCGGCGACATTGTCAAAACGTTACTTCACGGGCTTCACAAAATCTCAATTCGTCATCGATTCAGTTCTTGATTGGAGATGGATTCTGTAGTATTACACAGGACCCCTTCTAGTCTAAGTGTTTGTATCAAATGCAGAGCAGGCAGCCACCTTAACATTACCTAACCCAACCTAATTCGGTGGCAGGCTATTGGTTCGTCTGTACAAACTTGATGCAAAAGAGCTGTAGAGCTGAGTAGTTATCCCTGTCTTGGCAAAACTTTGAACACGGTAGGGTATGAGTGCTGTTTTTACCTCATTTGCCATCCGATAGATGGGAGGACCTGAACAAATTGTTCTTCGTCACACGTGTCCAAAAGTTATTGACAAGCTTTTTCATTTCCTAATGCTTGAAGTTCTCATTCCATATCTTTACCGACGACACAGTATAAATCGATTTGACCTCGTAATTTAATCATCTACATTGCCATCAATTTCCTACAATAAAACATTTTAAACAGACCACTACAATATGTCAAGGTAAACATATCCATTTAATCCATGACTCGGTGGCCCTCCTCGCCAGAGTCAGTGGCACAGGATCAAATGTCAATACACTTCAGTTTATTGCCTTATCGAGCAGAGAACACATTCATTCCGCAAATAATCCCCAAATTCTTTTCTCTTTTCAGTTCCTTTGTTGCAAAAACATAAAACTCTTCTTGGATATGTGTAAAAATCACTTTGGCATCCGGGAATCCGATCTATTCGAGCCAACAATGCTGTACGACTTGACAAATTTCCATCGTGTACTCATCACCCTGTCCAAGTTGTCACAGTGTCGTAAGGTACAACAGCTTCATGCGGATCTAACGTAAGTCGAACAATGAGTGTCAACATGACAATGTCAGCAGCCCTGCCTCGTTTTATTTTTCAGTGGATTCAATATACAGTTGTCCCCCAGCGAAAGGAGTCACTCGGATGAAGCCATCTACAAGGATCTGCATTCGACGTGAGTAGAATTTTCATTTCTATTTTTTTGCACACACTTTGTGTTTTGGGTTTGATTTGGCTACCCCATCTCCTTAATTTTTTCCGTTGGGATTCAATGAACATTTATTTTTAATCCGCCCAGACCTTAACACCCCAGAGAAGGAGTAGTTTAAGGAGATTTTTTTTAAAGAAATCCTTTTCTATTGTCTTTTTTTCTTTTCTTTCGATTTCTTTGGCTGTCTCTTTGTTGAACAAACAAAAAATAAATGTAACACCTCCTTCCTGGGATTATCTATCGCTTTGTTTCACAACACCCGACCCGTCCATCTGTCACACCCACTCACTTACACTGCCTCCCAACTCCCCGCGAACCAAAGTGAACGCAAGTCGAATGGCACCACTGAGACGGAGACGGAGACGGAGACGGAAACGGAGAACACTGACGCCCGAAGTGGCTCATTATCCGTGGACGATGACAACAGTGACATTATTGTCGAAACCGGCACCGACACGGGCTTCGACGATGATAGCGCCTCTTTGAATGGTCAATCGAGTGTGGTGGGATCGTCCTCGATAAATTCCTCATCGTCGAGTATCAACAGCAGGCTGCATAGGGCCGCTGCCAATGCGACAATATGGACCTACACGACACACGCCGCCGGCGGAGCAGACGTCAACGACATTTACTTTGACGAAGAGGAGAAAGTTTACGAGGACCTATGCTATGTCACGTTCTCGTCCAATTTACGCGAGGTGCTTTGGATGAACACTCTCTTACTGTCTTGTTCTATATCTCTGTGTCTCGCTCTTGCTCACACTAATGTTGTTTTGTGTTTTATTTCACTTATTTTTGAGAGAATGCCCTGGTTTTTGTTTTAAAACATTTTTTCCAATCGTTTGTGTAAAACTTAGCACTCCTCACGCGCGATGTGAACGTGGGTTTAGTTTGTTTGCCACTCGGAGGCTGTCCCCCGAACAGCTCTGTTTGTTTAATCCACCTCCGTCTCGTATTTTTGGTTGTTGCTCGTGCTGTTCGTGTTCTTTTGTAGATTTGAATGTGTTTTCAGTTTAATTTCGTTGTTTTGTGATTAAAATTCAGATTTTTTTGTCTTCTATTTGATTTCACTTTGGAAATTGAATGCGCGATAAATTCTTCTGCTGCATGATGGTTGGCATATATTTATTATTTCAATTTTTTCTTTGTAGTCTTTTGGATTTGAATAAGGTTTTGTTCCACGTCATTTAGCAGTTTATGCTGATTTATGTGCGTGGGAACGAGGGAAGCTGGTAGCTGGATGAACTGATTTTTTCGGAATTTTATCTCGAAAGTGGGACAGAATATCTTAACATGAAACCCTTCGTTTGCCTGGCATGGGGTAGTCGGTATTTTATTTTTGTTTTTGTTTACATATTTGGATAGGTTGCTATTTTTGCATACGACGGAACTTTCGGTCCATCATGTTTTACATCAATATGCGTAAATAAAAGTTATTGTTTACATAAATTTCGCCCCCGGGTATCGGACTTGCTTTTGTCATGTTAAGCAATGTTTTTGTTTTTCCATGTAACCGATGGGTTTCCATATTATTGTTGTCAATTGCGTATTTTGCGAAAAGTTGGTTGTGGTTTTGCTGGAGTAGCCGTGATTTGAGTGAAATGTAGTCAGCAACGAGGTTATTTTTTTTTTTGCTGTCAAATGGCTTCATAGATAAGTATAATTGTGACATTTGTTACGTTCATAATTCACGAGATATTAAGCTCCATTTCATCTGCAAGAGAGCGCCCTTTGCATTAATTTTGGTATGGGGGCGCTTCTCTTCTCTTGTTGGTCATAAGGTGTTTTTTATACCTAAAGACTTAGTAATGTACTAGAAGCCTTATAACTCCTAATTGCCCATTCATGTCATCGTATAGTAAAGATCCCTTTTGCGGTCCTCGTACCCAACCAATCTTAATAAATGAGGTGTCAAAAGAAAGGAAATTTCCTCGAGCAATGACGAATTGCCCTTTCACTTCTTAAAAATTATCTACTCGTAGTTGGCTGGCATATAGCCATATTGATCTTATATACTTTGTTTACTTGTAAACTGTCAAATTTGCTAGGATTCAGCAGTTTACCGGCTAAGATTCAGAAAGAACCGGCGCTAACTCAGAACTGGCCAATGCCTTTTGGAAGTTCCAAATTATTGACAAAACTGAGCTCCATCACTTCGCCGTCTCGTATCTCACAAGATTTTTCGCACGAATGGAAGGGACCTACAATTTATTTCCGACTCCGAACGGTGAATTGAGAAGCTTTTTCATGACAGATTATACTCTCGAAGGCTTGTCAATCCCTGATGAGAAGTGGTGCCACGGAAAATGTTCGGTGGACATGGCACGTCACTCGCACAGCAGTCCAACGCACTAACCATTGAGCCACGGACACTAATGGCTTCCAAATGACCAAATGCTTGTCTGTGACGAGTAACAGAATGTTCCTCAAGTGTTTCTTTTTCGACTTTAGCAGGAATCTAGTTTCTCTTTTTGGTGCGGCTTCTACCACCACTCCTGTAGAACGCTGACGTTTCTTTAAGGGAATGTACATATGTACCTTTTTATGCAATACGCTGGTTACGTTCGGCATTCTAGGGAAATGGACTTATTTGCAGTCAAACAACAACAATTGACTTAATCCTTAGTCGATGTTCTCTCAGTCACCAAAACACTTGAATTTGAATGCCGAACGCGACTACTGCTACCTTTGCTGTGCATGGTTAGTGTTGGGGAAGGTAAGACTAGGAGAATGTACAGGAGTCGGCGTTCCTTTATCGCAACCGTAAGACCAAAACGTTTGAGGAACTTAACTTTCGTCCCGAAGCAATTGTACCAAGTACCAAAGTATGGCTGACTATCCAGTTCATAATTTTAAGACAATATCTTCGATTTGCTGAACATTGAAACGACGTTGTCAGAGAATATTGATGGCGTCACTGCAGGAGTAAGTGTTCAAGTTTCTCTTAACATTCTAAAATGTTGCCAAACAATATTGACGGTATTTATCTCTCTTATGTCTTGATTCTTTTGCAAGTTCCACTTTAGACGGACGTCCAAACGTCAACCTCGGCTACGACAATTTGTTCAAGACGGCTGTTGCATTAAAATTGGCGTATTGGTACTCGAAAATATCATTCCCGGTAATACCGTCAACCAAAATAAGCAAGATGAGGAGACTACAGTCCACTTCTCCTGCACGATAGGTTCAATACTAAAATAAGCAAATAACAGTCAAATCATCATTCAAATACGATACAGACCTATGCAAATAAAGAAACGTGAATAAAAACTTTTATTGTATAATAATGATGACATTTTGATAGTAAAAACTTTCTGTGACCTCTTAACTCGCACAAAATCCATTGAAGAGCTTTTATCCGTCCCACAAAGGCTGACAACAGGTGTGAAAACTATTGACATTCAACCGCATATGGCCTATCAATAGCAATGTTTATGGTTTTCAGATGTCCGCACACTTATGGGTCCTCAAATAAATTCACACTTTCAAGATCAACGATTTGTTTTTATTGCTTCCCAAATTAATTGTAATTTGTTGACAGATAGATGGTTAAGGCATTATTATGTTCGCCAATATTGTCAATTTAAAAGCAAATACATACAGTGTGTCGTAAAGGAAGCGTTACCATTTTGTTTTGCTGCCATTTTATGTTTTTCATATTTTTCGTTGACGTTGTCAGTTTTTATTCGATTTGGCAGTTGTGTTGAGAAATGATTTGTTTTTATTATGTGACGGTTGATGCTTCAACAATGGTCGCGTTCAATATTCCGGGCAAATGGATTTGTTTACATATTAACGAGTTTTGATTGGCTGACAGCCTGAAAAATGATTAAGGATTTAGTCAATTGTTGTTGTTTGACTGCAAATAAATCCATTTGCCCGGAATATTGATCGCGACCAATGTTTTGTTGAAAATAATTTGCAAGAGCAACTTTATTCGTTTGTCGGAGAAGAATAAACAACAAATGTAAGTACATATGTCAAATGAAATCTTTTCTGTTAGAATAATATCATTGTATGTAAATACGTATGGATCCGTAGAAGACACAGTGGTTTAGATTTCAGAGATTTCCGTAAAATGTTGTGCGTAAGAATCTGGAGCACCCCCGCGACCATATCCGTGTCTTCTTTGTAATTATATTGGCAACCTAGTACAACAAAATCTTAAATGTCTAGTTCGTTTTATCAAAAGCTCCCACTGGTTCATGGACGAACAGGAGGAATTCTTCCTAGATTTCGTGATATCACGGTGGACCTAATACTAATATAAGAGCGTCGGCGGTTATATCTTGATAGTCTCTCTAATATAATCCAACGTAGAGGTATCTCTAAGTCCAACAATAGCAGCCCGGCGCGAATAACTATCCTCGGACAGGACGTTTTCACCTCCCTTTCAGAGTCCGAACATGCTGGAGAGGACACGGAATTTAAAACTTAACCAAGCGGTGACACCGAGGACTTAAAATTTTCTGCACTGAATCTTTGGGGAGACAAATGCATTAATACCTTTGGCCCATTTACAATTCGTGGCCAAATTATAGACATCACAACAGGACCAAGCTTTGTTCAACAGCCCCCATGAACATCAATAATTCAGGGAAACAAACATGGCTTCATGTCGGCGAATCATATTCATCCGACGCACATACACTGACGCCTATCGGCTTTCCACTTCAAGTATATTGGAGGCCAATAAGATTGCGATAACACCTTTTTCGTGACACCCTGCATGCATTTTTATTTGAATTTCATTCAATTGCCTAGCCCACTATGGAAACAATATGCGATACGTCAAGTCGCATTGAGATAGGCGAAGCCGAAAATCTCACTGATAAGATTTTTCGAGTTCTTCGTTGCCTATCGCTGAATAATAAGAATAATTAAAAGTTTCCTTTGAAATGAATCATAGTTGGGTTCACAATAAATTCTTTGTCCAATTAAACGTTCAATTAGAAACCCTTATCAAGTGCATGCATTCATTGGGGGTTCGAAGATTACTCGCATGCATATGCCTGTGGTATCCAAGAATACCTGCTACAGAAAATAACAACCAGCGAGGCTGCTGGAGATCCACCACTAATGTAAACATTAGGATACATTTGATCGTTGCACCTGCGTCAATTAGCGTTCATCTGCATAGACGAATGCCGAACTGCGATTTCCACCTTTTCGCTTCCATAAACGCAACTTTCAGTTAGGAATGCAAAATCGCAATTTTGGCGTTTCAAGCCAGAGTATTGAGGGTTGAGAATCTTCATGGAGGGCGTTCCTATAACCGTCTCTATGCCGTGGCGACTGACATAGGCGAATGTTGAATTGCTCTGCCTGTCTGCCATCTCTTTGAGAGACGACCGACAATCCAGAATGACCTTTGAAGTGAGTACAATTTAACTGATGTGGGGGCAGAATAAAATGCCCACAGTGAGATTTTCGGAGAAGAAACAAATGTTTTGTGCAGAAATGAAATTTTCGGATCTATTCCAGACTGAGGAAGACTAAAGTGTAATAGAGGAGGATTAAAGTGGTGGCCCGCATAAGTGGAAAGAGACCCCAACCAACTGGATAAAATGGAGCCAGATTGCTGTGGGCCAGCTCAATGGTTATAAAACCACCCACACCAACAGTTGCATTGCGATTTACCCACTCACTTCAGCAGATATTCCAATCTCTAATTCGTGTGTTATGTCGAACCAACAAATGGAATGTTGGATTCAATCGAGTTCTAATCAAATTTTCTTCGCTTGCTATTGAAATTTGGCATTTAGAGGGCAATAGAGTTGAAAATCCTGCAATTCAAAGGAATGCGGGTATTGGCACGTGCGAATCAATTAGGGCACAATAACACGCAATGTATGTACTCGCAGATTAGTATTTCTGATCAAAAGCAAAGGCTGCGAAAATTCTGGCTGTGAATTTATCGAGCACAATCTTAACAGTTCTACCGTCTATGTCACAGGCAAATACGAATGAAGTTCATCGAAGATGATCATACTGGCTGTTGGATTTCGCCAGCGTCTTCCAAGCGAAATTACTGGCTGAGGTAGTGTTTATGACGAAGCTGATGGGAATAACCAACTTGGATACGTAGTGAAACGGATTCTGAAAGTAAAGCTAAAGGTACGATGGAACTTATGTCAAGACGCTTTATTGCTTAGGAAATTAACTCTGCTACGTCTCGGAATGTGGCATTTCTTCTACAATCCACTTGAACTTGTCACTCGAAAGCTCTCTGTAATGCAAAGACACCCGACAGCTTTAGTACACGGTCACAGTCTCCATTTTTCTTTATGATCGCAGGGGAAAACCTAAACGTTTAGGAACAAATCAACTAAGAACACAGTCTCCTCTGTCGGTAATAGAAACCTTTAATATATTTGATTACATAAAGGAACAACAAACGAAACATCTACATTTAGTAAAGCACTCTATCTCTTACGCAAAAATTCAGTCTACAATAAGCAGCAGCACTTTTGGTACTCAGCCACATCCTCTTCATAGGCCACTTTCATCAGACGCCGACGACGATGCCGTACACGTGGATTCAGATTCAACCGAACACAACGACATCGCCGAATCTTCGTCTTCGGTTGATACCTGATCGCTTTGCGCCTCCAATCTACTCGTATCCACATTTGGATAATGCTCCTTAATAACTTGACCAAAGACATTCAACAGAGCGTCAATGCGACGCTCATTTCTCCGGTCATAGCGCCTCTTGTGCTTGTAGTATTTGTCCCTCTCGGAGGGCTTTCGCTTCTTCCGCTTCTTCTTCGTTGAGACGTCAAGATTTTGTACTTTCTCTTCCGGCTTTGGATGCTTAATACTATTTGCAGTGCAGTTCTCTCCTGTGATGACCACGCTAGACGCAGTAGTTGCAGCCGCCACTGGGGAAGGGGATCCTTCTGCGTCCATTTGTATGTCTATTATTTCGCGGCGTGCTGATTTGGAATAAAAGTCATGATCGGTGTTTGGTGGAATTGTTGCTACTTCGATTATTTGCTTGGGTTCCTCCTTATTCGGGGAAGTATGTGATGGATCCGCTTCATTGTCGTAGTGAGCATTGTTATTGTTGCTACTGCTATCAGTAGAACGAGGTGTCTGTGCATAGGAATGAAAATTGGTCGGCTTTCGCGACATAAAGCTATGGATTGGGTAGAAAAATTCCCATTCTTCGCTGATTTCCCGCACTATCTGGTCGTTCAGCTCTCCACCACTTTTGCCAAGTTGTCGTAGACGTGTTCGCTGTAAAAAGAAATCCATTTGAAGCCACCTAACTTTACTTTTGTTGTCATCCCTTACCTTGTAAGCTTTGTATCTGGCCAGCAAGTTAGCCCACTGTTTCCGGACGAAGCAAACATTAAAATCGTTCAACTTGGCAGCTGCCATAATTTTTTTCCATGAATCCATACAATTTGAGGATTTTCTCGAAAAAATTCCATCGTAGTTAATGCGGGCTTCAACTAACTTCCGTTTCTGCTCAATTGTCCCTAGAGAGTTCAAAGGAATTTGATTAGAATTTCACAATAAAAAAGAAAATGTGTGCACTTGTTTGGCTACGCACATTTTTTGTATCCTCGCAACTTTGCATACGAATGTAGCTCCATTTTTTATGTAATTAACAGGAAATACATTCAGAATATTATTCAATAACATTTAAACTTTATATTTGTAAAACATTGTGGACATTAAATATAATTTTGAAGCGAAAATTTGCAAACAGAAAACTCGATGAGGAGAAAATCGAAGCAGATGCACCACTTTGCTGACTGATGACAGCGAGAATAAATTTGACAGTTGGCAGAGAGGAAAATGTGTGTGAGGTGTATTCACAATGAATTATTTTTACTGGGCTAGTCGGTTTGTGGGAAAGTAATATTTTTTATGAGGTCACAAGTACAGGAATGTAGGGAGGTTTTTCGTTATAAATATTCAAAAAATAAATATTGAATAACTGAATTAAAGATGAAAATTCATTATTCTCCGATGTATGAGGTAAGATGTCATCGTCCATCGTATTACAGAAAGCTTATCCTAAGACTTATTTAGACCTCAGACCTCTCTCATTTTATTCCAGGATTTATGTTTTATTTGAAATTTTCGTATTCTTTTTATAAATTTATTGTTGTGTTATAGTTCGTATTTAGTTAATAAAGAAAACGATTGTTCAATGTAAATCTCCATTTAAAAAGATAGCTCCTTATTTTTCACCAAACAATCTGAGTACTCTAAATTGTTATAACCATATCCATTCTATTAAAAAAAAAAATTCATTTCCTTATTAAAAAATGTTGCATGTGCCACCATTTTCAATTCATGTATATTTATTTAATTTAATTTTGAAAATTTGCGCTTATTTGTTTGTTTTCTTTCTTTTATTTATTTTTATGTAAACATACGTATTGGCTTTTGGCTGACAAACATACATGTGGCGCGCTGTCAACAACAAATCAAATCGCACCCATATTTTGTTTTACGTTCTTATTTTTTTGTTTAAACAAATAAATTGCGCTCGGATCATGTAGTACTACAGATAACCATGCGTGCAACGGCAACGTTGATGAACTGAACACAAAAGAGGAAGAGGTCTATCAGGACCTCTGTGTAGTTAACAAAAAGCGATCGAGTCAGGTATTTATTTATTTTTTGTTTTTGTTTTTTGTTAAATGGTTTTTCTTTTCTTCATATTTTAATTCAAATTAAATGCATGCATTTCTTAAAAAATAAAAAAATTGAGAAAAAATGCATTTTTAATGCCTTACACACGCTTATTGTTGAGAGCAGTTTTGTAATTTTGTTAAATGAATTTGTGTTCAAAGAAAAAGGTCTAAAATGTTTTTCAAAAACCGTACCCCCATCTAGCTGACAACAACAAGTTTCGAACAACGGGACTACGTTATAAGAGAACTGATTGACACCGAGTCAAATTACTTGGACGTTTTGAACGCCTTAAAGTACAAATTTATGCAGCCAATGGAGAAGTACCTGGCGGCGGAGGATATTAAGTCGATATTCCCAAGAATAAAGGTAAGACTTGACCACTCACATCACACATCGAATTGGATTGATTGGGAGTTGTTTTCTTTTAAGGATCTGTCGGAAATCCATAGTAAATTTCTGGACAAATTGCGAGAAGCTGTGCTCCCAAACACAAAGTTGAAACTAAGTCAAGTTTTTCTGGACTTTCGGGAACCATTTCTTATATACGGCGAGTATTGTTCGAATCTAATAAACGCCATCGATGCGTTGGGTGATACATGTAAACGAAATAGTCTGATTGAGCAGCTGGTTCAGGTAAGGATTGTCTGGATTTTTCTTGCATTTCATAGTGAAAACCGCCCTTTCTCTGTCTGTAGCAATGCGAAAAAGAGTACAACGTGGGAAAATTACAACTTCGTGACATTCTCTCAGTGCCAATGCAGAGAATATTAAAATACCATCTCCTGCTGGACAAACTAGTCAAGGAAACATCTCCTGTATGTCAGAGAAAGTTTGAATTTCCTTCCAATTCCCAATACATTGTGTGTGTTTTTTTACAGGTCCACGATGACTTTCGGGGCTTAGAGCGTGCCAAAGAAGCAATGGTTGACGTTGCCCAATATATTAACGAAGTCAAACGTGATTCCGATCACTTGGTCATTATACAGAAAGTTAAGGTTAGTTGGTCGACACCAAATGTCCTCTTCAAGTTCAAAATTGAAATACTATTATCTCTCTTTCTAGGACAGTATAATAGACCTCCAGATTCTACAGAATGGCAACGATCTGACACAGTACGGTCGACTGCTGCTGGACGGAGAGTTACACATCAAGGCACACGAAGATCAAAAGACTAAACTTAGATATGCTTTTGTATTCGATAAAATTCTAATATTAGTTAAACCACTGAATACAAAGACTGGTGATACACAGTACACGTTTCGGGACTCTCACAATTTGGCAGACTATCGTGTGGAACAAGGTCATTCGAGACGAACTCTGGGACGGGATACACGTTTTAAGTGTCAGTTATTATTGGCACGCAAGTCACAAAAAACAGCGTTTACGTTATATTTGAAATCAGAGCCGGAGAGAGATAAATGGAAAAAGGCACTGAACGAAGCTATGTAAGTGCGCGTTTAGATCAACAGATCCTAAACCTTTGAACACTTTCTCATTAACAACTTTAAATTTTCATGTTGTCCTCATTTTCAGGGATAATCTTGATCCACCTGGCTGTAGAAATACTGATCACAAAATGGAGATAACAACCTTCGATGCACCCGTACAGTGCACGCACTGTTCAAAATTCCTTAAAGGTCGTATTCATCAGGTAAATAGTAGTTCAACTAATAGCGAGTTAGGGAGAGAAATGCTTAGTTATGTAATCTTCTGTGCATCTTCTTCGAGCTCTAGACAAGACCAATTTTTCATTACTTATCTCTCTCTTTGCCTCTCTCATTGTATCACAGGGTTATAAGTGCAAAGTCTGTGAAATTCCGGTGCACAAAGGCTGCATCTCATCGACAGGCCGCTGTAAACAGAATCCTGTTAGTATACCACCTCCGGTATGCGATCGACAGCTAACCGAGTTCAACTGGTAAGTCGGAATATCTTTATTATTTTTCCGAGTATTTTTGAGATTCGTTTACTTTTAGGTTTGTAGGAACAATGGATCGAGACACAGCCGCATCAAGGCTTGAAAATCGTAAAGTTGGCACCTATTTGTTAAGGGTACGTCCACAAGGTGCATCCAATCCACATGAGACTATGTATGCTGTCAGTTTAAAGTAAGTTTTGTGAATGCCTTGAGTATTGAACAGTCTCATTGAAACCTATGTTTTACCAGAACCGACGATCACGTGATAAAACATATGAAAATCAACCAAGAGACTGATGGTGACCATGTGGTCTATTGTCTATCGACACGACGACACTTCAAAACCATTGTCGAATTGGTTTCCTACTATGAACGCAATGACTTGGGCGAGAACTTTGCTGGGTAAGTAGAAAGACTGCAGGGTCTTCAATCAGAGTAAATGTTTCCCTCTTTATAGGTTAAATCAATCTCTTCTGTGGCCCTTTCGAGAAGTGATCGCTACAGCCATCTATGATTTTGAGCCAAAAGGCAGTAATCAACTTCAACTGAAGCACGGCTGCCAGGTTGTGGTGATCGGAAAAGATGGCGACAGCAAAGGCTGGTGGAGAGGTCGAATTGGCGAAACGGTAAGAAAACTGTTCAATAGGCAGCAGTGCAGTAGTAATTCACCACTTATTCCCGTTCTAGGTGGGCTACTTTCCTAAAGAATATGTCCAAGAGCATCCATCAACCACAGATGACCTATGATATTACAATTACTTTGTATTCATCGATCCAATTGCTGCCTCATCATCCATGTCGACAGCGACAACGAGGCGTAACAGCAACTCAAGTGGTCACAATAATTGCTAAGCAAAAAATGTTCTGCACATTTTATTCGTATGACTGAGTCTTGAGTCAGACAAATACAATTTTAGGTAAATTTATTCAATTTTATCTTAGCAACGTCTAGCGGCCAGTGCCAGAAGCATTTTAAACTAAAAAAAAAAAAAGAAAAAAAATATATTAAAACCAACAAATTATTACTGGAAATTCTAAGCTTTAACTAACGGTATTCGTGTGTGCGTGTATAAAAACAGAAACATTTTTTGATATAGCAAAATTAGAGAAGCAGAGAAAAAAAAATAATTAACTTGTGGAATCTAGAAAAGTTAAGAGTGAGAAAATTTAAACCAAAATTCAAAAATCCGTCAAATAAATAAGTGTTAACAAGAAAATTTAGACATTATATTATATGTATAACCAATAATAATTTCTGTGTAAGGGCTTTAAGCGCCATCTGTCGTGCAACATTGGATGTGTTTAGTAGTTAAACAAAATAGTAGAAGAAAAGAATCTATTTAAAAAGAATATATATGTAAAGAGTGTATATTTTTGATTGTATACACATGTAGTTAAACAAAATGATAAATATAAATATAATTGCATACAGACATATACATATAAACATAAATATATATATATTTCTATGAAATTTAAATGTTTAAGAAGAATGCAAACAGTTGCTGGCTAAATTTTTTGTTTATCATCAGTGAATGTATATTTTTTGTTTGAACTCATCATCAGCAATTTGTAGGGAATGTATGCATGTAGTTGTTATTTACAACACTGTTATTGTGAACTCTATTGTTGGAGGATATACGAACTTGTGTTTAGGTGTTTAAGTATTTTTAATGGCAGCTTATTATTTTAGATTAAACATTTGAAGGGGCGGAGAATAGCAACTGAGCTTATTCATTTTGCGAACGTTTTCTGATGATCTACATTCTAGTGCACTTTTGACGCTGGCCACATTCTCGTGAAATTTAGGTTGATGACTTGGTGGATCTTTTTAGATTGTCGCTCTTAATTCTCGTTCTCATTTACAACGAGAACAATTTCGACTCGCCTTTTTCGATCATAATTGTCGTACTTGTTGACAAAAGAATCCTAATCTTCTCGGGCTAAGTCGGAAGGCACTTTTTCTGTGGTTTAACTGAAACCAGATAACTTATTTCCTTAGGTGGTGTTACAGTTCGGGGTGAACCTGGGCCTCAACCAACAAGCCTCTCCAGTCAGCCCGGTCCTAAGCTAACTGCCTCCAGTTGCACACGCCTAGTTGGTTGATGTCCCCGTCTACTTGTGTGCGCCACCTTAGGAGAGGTCTTCCACTACGGATTAGATTCGAAGACCCTGCGTGCCAGAGGGTTAGTGTCCATTCGCTTTACATGTCCTTACCATCTCAAACGTCCACTGCGCAGTTTTTTTGACTAGGTCGATGTCGCTGTACAGCTCGTATAGTTCGTGATTAAATCTTCTCCAAAGCCCGTCAACGCAAACGATACCGAATATCTTTCGAAGAATTTTTCGTTCGAAACTACTATCCGCTTTCGATAGAGTCTATGCTTCAGCGCCATAAAGCAGGACTGGCATGATTAAGGTTTTACATAGAGTAGCTGTTCGGGATACGGCCCAATTACTCAATTGGCTTCTCAGCCCGAAGAAACAGCGATTGGCAAGAACTATTTCCGACGAGGTGTCATTATCGTATAGCTCGTTTCTATAAATGCTGTCATAGGCGGCCTTAAAATCGATGAAGAGGTGGTGGTTATTGATTTGGATTTCTTGGATTTTCTCCAGGATCTGCTGAAGTGTGAAAATTTGGTCAATTTCCTGGCCTAAAACGGCACTGATAGGGTTCAATCAGGTTGTTGACGAAAGGTTTCAGGCATTATGGCAGATAATATCTTGTACACGATGTTAAGAAGGCTGATACTTCTAGCTATTGGCGCGTAGTTGACGCAGTTGAGGGGTCTCCTTGTTTTGTGGATCGGGCAAGCGATGCTGAGATGCTGAAACAAGAGAAAAGTTCGAACAGTTGGACCAAAAAAAAAAATCAATTTTCTTCTACGACTGTCTTGCTTATAGATAATTGGTTGGCTCAGGTTGGGTTGACCCTGCCTAAATATTTATATTTGTCTGCTTCGAGTCATCGTGGGACAATCGCACAAGACGTGTTAAGTAGTTCCTTAACCTTTGAAACATAGTGGATACATGTCTGAAGGACTCATAACCAGTTTTTTGAGATGATAAATTAGGTTAGAGTTGGGTTTGTGAGTTGATAAAGCGGATATCAGATCAAACCAGTGAAGGGAAAGGTTGCAAAAGGTCGATTTCAGTTGGCTTTGTATTTTTTGAGGTGACATATTTTTTTCTTAATTCGGATGTGTATTTATGTCCTACTTCCTATTGTTTGCACAAACTTGTTTGCTACACATCAAGAGTATTTCAAGTCGCGTCTTTTTACCTCTCACCTAACCACTTTCTTGATACTTTTTTACAGCATATATATTTGTTTTGCTGTTGTATTAAAAATAAGAGTGTAATGCGTCGTGGTTGTAAATCCTCTCCCATCTCTAGTGAATTGGCTGGGTACTACCTTTCAAAGGCAGTGTTTTAGTTGTTCTTCCATTTTTATTAAAGACCAAGTCAACCACGAAAGCAGATTGTTGCTGTACTTGGAAGCGCTGTGTCCTTGTATTAAGCAATATTTTTTTATTGATTTCTGGTTGTTCTTTCTGGCAAATATTAGATTGTTCTTCGACAGACAGTTTTCAAATCTTACCCGACGTTTGTATTGTTGCTGTAATGAAGCCGTGACTGATTAATACAAAGAGAATCATGTGAGAAATCGGATGTACAAACGTACTTTTGGGAAAAAAGGCATTTAATCCTGTTCTAGTTTTATGTAATCGTTTGAAGAAGTCTGGAATTTTGACAACTACTAAACGTTTGTTAAAAGTTATTCGCTCTATCAATGTCTTCTCTAAAACTAGGACTCAACACTGATTACTATAACATACTATAAACCGATGTATCGTCCTCCTGAATAAATCACAAACTAACATATGAGCCATAGGCGCTGATGAAATTGAAAAATAGCTTTCACTTGTGTAAAATTCAAACAATTTTTTCTCTAGCAGCCTCATTGAATACACAGACTTTATGCAGTCTCCCTTGAGATTAAGTCCAGTTTTTGCTAGAACGATGTCATTAGCCAGCTGTCTGCGGGTAGAATCATAAGCAAATCCATTGTCACAACTCTTACAAATATATTTCGAAGCGGTGCGATCTAGACCACAAATGCAACCCTCAAAGCAAAGTATACTGGAAGTTTTTCTTTAAATGCACCTGTTGAGATAACCTTACAATAGAGTTCACAATATATTTTCGTCTCCTTCCATCGTATTTTATTTTGTAACTTCTTCCAAAGAATAGAAACTTCATTTTTGAAACTTTATGTCTCGCTGTTTTGCGCTTCCTTCCATTGAAGTACTAACGCCAAAATAAATTAAATCTTCTATGCACATTAACTGTTATCTATTGCTGTTCGCACACAAAAACTAATATATTTATTAAATTCTTAAAACAAATCAATAAAAGAATTACAGGAAAACTAATGCCTTCGAGCCGAAAACAGAAAAACAAAAAAAACATATTGAAAAAGAAATAGAAATATCGTTTAAAAAATAAATAAAACACAAAGTATCGATCGTCACATTCCACATATCAAAGTTTTGTTTTGTTATTATTGCTTTCCTCAGACGAATATTAAAATATTTTACTCAAAAAACCGATAGTACTATGTATACTCTTCTGTCCAAAGTTCAAGTCACAAATTTTGTTGAATGAAAAATCATTTTAAAACTATAAGTTCGTGCACAATTTCCAATTGTCAATTCTCTTACAAGTTTTAAACTTAGTAATTAATATAATTCTTTCTTCCTAAAAATATTAAATCAAAACTATGTATTATATATATTTTTTTTAGACTTGTATTATATTCTATCCTAATCTGGGCTTGTGTGTGCTGCGAATCTTAAAATTTAATAAAAAAAATAATAACTGTATAATGCTTAAGTGGAAAAAAAGTGAAATTATTATTGTAATTTAATTGTTATTTTTATTGATTATATCTAAAGAAAATATATATTAGCAAGTACACCATAATGATGATAAAGAACGGAAGATAATAATTGTAATTTATAAGAGAAAATCAACGAAATACATATATTTTTCCCCCCAATTGATGATTTAATTAAATAAAACAAAACATAATGCAAAAGAAAAAGGGAAAATTGAAATGAAACTTTGTGTTTGTTTTTGTAAAGCTGAGAAAAGATTCCTAGGCAACACATGATTGGTTTTCCCTAGTTCCATGGAAGACGGCGACTAAACAAAAACCGCCCACAAAGAACCGATTAAAGACGTCGACCGCGAAAGGACAAATCTCTAGTGATGATTACAGCAGGAGGAGATATAATGACGAACTGTACGGGCTATACAGCGACTTAACCAGAATAATGAAGATCCAACGACTGAGGTGGCTGGGTGATGCAGAGCGGATGGATACCAATCGCAATGCTCCGGCTCGAAAAATCTTCGAATCTACGCCCGAAGGACGACGCAGTAGAGGAATACCGTGACTCAGGTGGCGCACGCAAGTGAAAGGGGACATTGGAAGCAGCTGGCTAAAGATCGAGAAGGCAGGACTCAGGTCCACCTCGGACTGTAGCGCTACCTAAAGTAAGTAAGTAAGATGATTCCAACACGACCCTCGAATAGAAGGACTTATTTTATAGCTGACGACTTTAGCAAATGTACAAACAATCTGGAATGCGTGCAGTTCATAACCTTGAGAGATCGCCGAACACTACAAAGCAGATATAACCACTCTTCAGAAAGCCCATTGGGATGGAGCTGGAAAACAAGTACGTCGTTGCGACAACTAAAACTTCTACGACGACTAGAAACATCGGCTCTTTGGACGGAGTTTTGTCATTAGCGGTAAAATTAAGGGGCCACAATGTTAAGGTTAGCATTATCGCCTGTCACGCTGAAAGTCCGGGTTCAATTGCTGATGTCGAAAAAACATTTATTTCTTAAATAAATAAAATCGAACTGTGAAAGCTGATGTCTATTCTAATGTGAAAGCATAACACTGGCAGTTGAATGTCATGGCTTGAAGAGTTGATTGAGCTGACAAGGATTATGCCATCAAGAAATTCGAAAAAAATCCTGTGAATTATAGCAATGACCAACACTACAAAAATGGCCCCAGCTAGTCTGGACACCACCCTCGGACGCCAATGAAACCTAATACTACCTGAATTTCAAACCACTGCTCCTCGCTCGGGATGTGTGAATAACATTACCCCTAACCCTGGGTAGGCCTAGGATGAGGTGGTTAGCCCAAGTTTGAAATCTCATCTCTATCCGTAGGGAGATAGCCCCTGATGATTTAGAGTTGATGGCGGATGATTGGGTGACATGGAGAGTCCACTTAAGCACCCTAACCCCGCGACCCTCATAGTGGATACGCGAGTCTTTGAAAATGTATGCCATGAAAATGTATATGTGGGTATTCATATCTTCTTTATCCGCTTGTGGATTATAAAAAAAAGGCAAACGACAGCGTTTTGCTATATAAAAGTGACCAAGTGCTGACGAACCACATCAAAATAGTCCGCATGCAGTTGTCCAGGGTCCGAAAAAAGTGGTAATTGGTAGGCGAAAGGTCAGGTGAGTACGATGGATGAGAGAGAAATTCGTGACCCATCTCTGTATGTTTTGGCATGGATCGGATTATCCTAAATTAAAGCACCATTTAAAGTAAAGAAAAGTTAGCCATCTAGAAGAAATTTATTAAACTTTCGTAGTTTCGTTATAGATTTTCCCACGTCCAGTTGTAGAGCGTAACTTCAAATGTCATGCGTCAACTGATAAACAATAAATTCAACCAAATTTGTTGAAAAATAGAGACATGAAGCATCATTTAGCTCACCCTGTACTATGGGACTACACAAATATACACAAATTCCCATTTGTCATTTGCCTAATCTGACAAATGAAATCTCTGATTTGCTGTGTAGTGTGAACGTAACATTTTCATCTTAATCGGTTATTTATGTCGGCTGAGTATAAATTCGACTTTGTTCTTGGCGAATAACCATTTTTAACCAGTCGATAG
The DNA here is from genome assembly GCA_917880715.2 of Matsumyia berberina. NCBI lineage: Eukaryota > Metazoa > Arthropoda > Insecta > Diptera > Syrphidae > Matsumyia > Matsumyia berberina. The sequence goes on along the minus strand of OU862871.1, from coordinate 127,966,592 downwards.
AAGAAGCCCTATTTAAGTCCTCTGACGTCAGTTCATTGCAATGGAATAAGGAACGTCTGGAAACTCCGTAACATTGTAGGACGCACTCGGTTGTTTTGTGTCTGATTTATTCTTCTCAAAGGCTTTAGATAAAGTGATAATACATTTTCGTTCACTTCATTTTTTAAGATAGCTCCAGCGACATGGAAAGAATGAATCGAACCCCTCCTCTATGCAGTTCAATTTATCTTTTCTCTTTATCTCCTTACCAATTGTCACACATGGGGGTAATTATCCAAAATTAAACGAAATTTGTTCTTATCTCACTTTTCCAATATCGATTGGAGATAAAATTGTATCTCGTATCTATTGATTGAGTAGTTAACACTGTCAATAGTCAAACCCACAGCAAACAATTAAATGAAAGCTCACAACAAACACGATCAGCTGTGAGATAATCTCACGCTTTCAAAACAAAACACCGAAACGAAGCTTTCTCCCCCAAACAGGTATGATAAGGTGCGATCAGCCTCAAACATGTCTGTCGGAGGTGGAGCTCTTCGAGCCGACTCCACTAGACCTCCAGTCACTGTGTAAGCTCCAGTCAATGTCGAGAGTTCCACTAGTTCGAACGTGTGGAGTAGCGTCATCTACCAAGCAGCAGTCTGTCTCACCGATCGTGCATGTCAGTTGCAATATTGCACGAGTTCAGTAATCGATTTGATTTTTTTTTTTAAGACGATACTAGCAAATCGATAACGGAAGACACACACAGGGTGTGGTAATTGGTAACTGGTAAATGGTAAATGGTGATTGGTACCGATACACTGTTGCGGATGAGCAACCCAGTGAAATGTGTTCATTTTCGGTTTTTGTTGTAACAAAACTTCAATAGAAGTGTATCCACCTCTCTAGTTGTCACGGTTCGATAGTCGCTTTAAGAAGATCGTTTGCCCCATAGTGTTCGGTTTACGGGTCTATGGCTTTATGGTCACAAAACGCGTTCTAGTGTGCTATGAAATTCAATTACTAAAAGAGTATCTGCCTGTTGTATCTATCTATCCCTCAACGGGCATTGCTTGTGATTAATTAAAAAAAAAAAATACAAAAGGAAAAAATTGTTTAACGTGTTCAGTGCAGCGATTTACATACATAGTTTCATCTTGCAACCTATAACCAGTTCAAAGTGCAATCTTTTTGGCTCGTGGTCGATGCATTAATTTTTTAAATTGTATTGTCGCAACTGGTTTGTATTTAATTGCTCTTTCGTTGAGAGATATAATAATAAAGCAGAAAAAGAAGTGGAAAAAAAAACAAAAAAAAAAAACTCTTCAACTGAAACACTAGATGCGAGTACAAACCTCTGTTGGATTATTTGCATAAATTGGAGCAACATGTCGCAATTCCGAGATAATTCATGGGTAAGTTTTGAAGTTGTTTTCATATTTTGTTTCTTTTTTGGGAAAATAACACAGTATTAACACTAAAAGTTTAATTACCGTTGTATGCATGTTTTAATGAAGAAGAAAGTGCCAGTTGGAAGATGTGGATTTGCAATTTGTTTACCTTATGATCATAAAATGTCTGAAAAGATATTCATTAGGAAGTTTATGGGGATGTTTTCCCAATGCAATTTGTTTTGGTTTTTTTTTTTTATTAATATTTGCGGTGAAGTGGCCTTACTAGAGTTTGTTAGTGTACCTTTGTGTAGACTTTCGCCAAGCAATTTCAAATGCAAGATACATAGTTTGAAATGACTTTTGGATTGAGACATTCGACTTGAAATGAAGTTCGCGTTTTAGGGCAGAAGAGAAATGTCGGTGTTTAAATGATGTTGCAATTTGTGTCAGGATAAGCCTTAGTCCCCAAGACTCTGCAGTTAAAAACTATCAAATTGGAAATAGTCTAGGTCTGCCACATAGTGCTCAAAGCATTATGCCAAATCCTGGTCACAGATGTGAACTTCCAGATAAACTCTTCACAACCCTGTCTAACCTAACCTTTGTCACAACTTTATCTAAACACTACCAGTTCGGTTCGGTGTATTATGATATCTATTCACATGACCGGTTTTCTTGTGGAGCGGTTGGTTTGTGATGCGGTTCGAATTTTCTGGCGGTTATCTGTTAGCGAAGGCTTGCAGCCTACAAGTGACAGTAGTGAACACTTCACAAATTCTACCTGCAAAGAAGTACCGAATCAAGAAAAAGGTCTCAGCCTGGTTTTGGTGGTGAAAAGATTAGTTTTTCTAATTTTGGAAAACATTTCGAAGGCCAAAGTGCTCCACAATGCTTTATGGCCTCTTTTTGACATCACTCTAGAATCTGCCACTTCCATCTTTCCTAACTCCCAGTTTACCAAGGTATTCTATGAGCTTAAAATGCCCGCTGATTAGAATGTGTGGCTAGTTCTTATTGGCAGGGGTTTCCTTATTTTTGGATACAGTTTCCGAGAATTTATTTTGCTTCAACAGTTTATATTCTTTGCATTCTTCCTCCGCGATCCGAACCCGCAGAATAGCTGAGTTTCAACGAATGGGGTCTCTGACCCTTTCCTCGACAGATCATCAGCAAAATGGTTTGACTTTACTAAAGCCTCTACTTCCACCTAGTACACTGTGAACTTAGTATTTTGTCTTTGAATCTTTTTCAAGCACCTGCATGTACACCAGTTAAGACCTGATTCGTTATGCATCTTTCGAAACATACTAACATACTTCTGCAGGAAACATACTAGCTCATATTCTTAGAGATTCCAAGTACCTTACGCACCCTATCGCTGTACCATTGGTCGCTGTGGCTCAGTAGTAACTGTATTGGACTGCTGTGCTAGCTTCTTTGGTTCGAGCCCCAGCAATATTCACCGAATATTCTTTGCACCATCGCATCTCATCGGAGAATGTCAAACATCCGAGAGTATGATTGGTCATGAAGAAGCTTCTCAATTCGCCGTTCGGTGTCGGCACCGAAAATGCAGCATGAATAACATAATGGGTCGCAAGAAGCTAGGACTTGGCCCTCCATGGGCTGTCGCTCATGGTATTTTTTGTTTTGTTTATCTAGCAGCGTTGAAAGCATTCTGTTTATTCAACGTAGCAACAGGTTGATATAGACTTGAGAATTTTTTCTACATTTTGGCTTCGATTGCCAATGCTTGGTACAGAATCAAATATTTTGGCACGTGTTTTATTTTTCTTTTCAAAGTCACCGCTGATTCGTAGCCACTATGCAGACTAAAACTAAATATTCCGTTTAAAAAGGCCAAGAGTTTCAAAGAGCCTAAACGGCCCTCACCATTAACAATAATAACAACGAAAACAACCACAGAACAACCGCCAGGAAACTGGCTGAACCATATCCACTTCATTAGCCAAACCTGATTTCCAAAAGCGCTCCCCATCTTGACCTAATGTTTCGTCAAAACTGATCGTTTAAGTTCGTATCTTTCTTGATCGCAATACAAAACTCTGATCAGTTAGCCCTGCATAAGCAATTAACAAGCTCACCATGCTGTGAACCAGAAAAAAAACCGAAAACCAGCACAAAACAAGTGGCCTAAGCATCCCAATCCCATCCCTATGAATATTTATAAGCTCATCATTTCAAATTGAAAATTTCGTTAGGCGCTTCACTCAAATGTTGTAACGGACATAAAGAGACACCAATGAATCGGTTTCATCATTCAATTTGATTGTTGATAAGAAGTCGCATGCGACCACTGTGTTGTGTTTGATTAAATAAATATTCATCGAACTATGGAAACCAACGTCCCAAATAGGAAAAACCATCAGCGACTGTCAGTAATTTGATTTATTGCCAACAGATTTTGGCCATAAAATCGAATTTATGTCAAAAGAACGGATTTTTTTGGCACGAATTTGGATAACCTTGATATTTTTACGAGATTTTTGTGTTTTTTTTTTTTTTTTGTTAAGTTGCGTTATGGTGGACTGAAAAGAATGGTAATGGTAAATGAGAAAAAAAATTGTTTTAATTAATAAAGGCTTCGCTAACTGAGTAATAAAAGTTGCAAAGTTCGGCGAATTTAATGTCCGGTTGCACCATAAGTTTGGCATAAGTTGAAGTTATGTTTGAGGAAATTTTTGGTAACCAGTTTTTGCCTTTGAGAAAGGAAATGTATTTTAAGACAGGTCAAGATGTGAGTTGAGAGTGGGAGTTAATTAGCAACACTGAGCCAAGGGCGAAATTGCTAAGATTTTTGGATTCAGAATGGGGAAAGGAATTTTAAGACAAGTTCAGCATTTTGGCGTTTTGAATGAATGCGACTTAGAGGCTCATGTCAAAAAGAGCGTTATTGATCGCGATTTCTTTAGGGCTACTTTTTGCACAACGACATCCAAGACTGAGCTCAAATCACGAGGACTAACTATCCTTCTTCGTCTTGTAGGTAAAGAGCTTCTATTCTAATGCTTACTAACGTTTGTAAGTATTTAAACAGGATCTTCCGGCAGGTCTACTTAATTATTTGACAAGAACCATGCATACATTCTGTTGCGTTTTGTAGGTTATAGGCCCTCTACTACGTTTATGTGCCGTCGTTTACGCTTTCTGGCAATATGACCCAGCACTCTTCAACTTTTTTCCAACTGTTGAGATTCTTATCGATTTTTCTGCGCCATGTATTTCTCGGTCGATCCACTTTTCTGCCATCTTATTAGGCAACGAAGTAGTTTCTGCTACATGAATAGCTCCAAAATGGACATAGGCACGCATGCTGGTGATCTTTTCTGAGAAGCTGGGACTCAGCAGCTCAATAAGACTCCCTGACAACAGTAGTGTTTTCCGAGTAGAAGTTCTACCACTGACCAGAGCTGCTAATTGGCGTCAATGCTTACGTTATCACGGGAGGATATCACGATCTTCATAGACACTAGACAGCCAGGCGGCTACAAAAGCACTAGCTGCTACTCAAATTACATCCAAGATTGCAAAGTGCTGTCGCGAAAGGCTAAGGGTTCTGGGCACTCAACATAATCTAAAACTCTGCTGGTCCCCGGCCACAGTGGTGTGCCTGAAAATGAGACTACTGAAGAACTGGGAAGGAAGGAATCAAAACCAGAACTAGCGGACATATAAGCCTCCACTTTGTCATCTGAGGAAACCATAAGGCTACGATCCTTAAGTGGGGCGAATAAGAGGTGGAAAAGACTAAACACCTGCGAAATTTGCAGAAGGCTATGACCAGAATGTAATAAAGGCCGAACTTACAGACCACAATATGCTCAGCTAACATAAAAAAAACTCCACCTGACCGAGGACGACCTATGCAGAGGATGCGGGGACGAGGAGATACATGAGGATATAACCCACTTTCTCTGTCCAAGCCTTTGCAATATTAGAAAAAGATAACATCGATTAGCTATCCGATGGTTCACTGTCGGATCTGCTCAATCCCAAGAATAGCCAAGTGGCTGTCATCAGGTATATAGAATCGTGCAGTAGGAAGTAGTTAGTAAAATACATGGATACCACAACGGGTCTACATACACCTTAGTGAGATGAAGAGGGTTTCATCATCTTAATCGGCCTGCTAGCCTAACTTAAACTTCTGTTCACTTTCGTCATACTAACGGTTAGATTAGGCTTAATAAACTAAGGTTCAGGGTCTTAATCTATGCCACGCCTCCCGTGGCGGAATTTTGACTTTGAAATCTTTCTCAATGGATTTGATCGGAAGAGTGACTATAATGGAGATTGAACACGAAGTGATGTTGCTTTTAAATGAGCAGATGCTTTTGCTGCTAACTGTTAGATTAAGATGTCGAGGGGTGGGAGATTCAGGATGGTGTGTGGGGTATCCAAAGGAATGAATTGAAAGGCCCCATTTATATAGAGACACACCATCCTTTTTTAAGGATATTGGCATATGAACTCCTTTCAAGTGCAGTCAACGTTACTATAGCTCCATAAAGAAATATGGGTCTGACAATTAACTGACGAACAACTTGGAGCGAATTGCCTCATGTTCGGCCGATTAAACTCTTCGAGGTATTAAGAGTAGTTTACCTGACTTGTTATGTAATGTTGGACCTCAAGGAGAGCTAACTATCAAAAAAAAAACTTTCCGGAGAGAGCCGCTTAAGCTTTTGTTCTGATTTTAAGGAAATCCAACAGGCGGGAACAATATGGCGGACGAAAATGTCCACTTCAAAAATGGATCTGTACTAACTAGCTCAAGATGAGTAAGGATTTTCAATTTCGTGTCATGAGGACGTCTGCAATAGGCGGAATTTCTACCTAAAATGTCTCCAAGGAGTTTGGCTTCGTTTGAAGAAGTAAGCCTAGTGCGGTAGGGTATTAGAAGCTTCCTTGTTGGAATTTTGTATTTTCTGGAAAAGACTACATAGCTCCCTTTTGTGTGGGTTTACTTTTAGCCTTTCTTAATAAAACGGAGAAATTTATTAAGAACTTGAGGTTAAATTCCTGAGACAGTAATAGCCACATCATCAACCGCCTAAGCTACCTTTGTAGATCTTGAAGCTATATTTCAAAGAAAGGGTGAGAGGACTCCATCTTGAGGAGTGCCTCTGGTGGTGTCACCCATCTTAGCGTTGACCACTCTCTCACAAGGAAGTTGCATTGCTAGCTCGTAGATCTGATAGTTTTACAGTGATTGTCTTCGGTTTGTTTGACATTGTTGACACACTGAAGTTTCTTGAACTCAATTTTCGACAGTCTCTGAGAAGCTAAGCTTACTGACTTTAGACCTCACTGTGCTGGATTCAACGCGGCCATCCCCTAATATAAGCTGATTTAATCTACTGCAGGCAAGGTTTTGATATACGGTTCACAAATACTTAAAACAAAACTTTTTAAACACACGTCTGACGAATAACACACGCTTAAAGATTCTTTCAGTCTTCAACCCCAACGCCAATGAAGGCATACAAAATATAAAGAAAAGATTAATGATACACCTGAATACCACTTAAGCACTTAATAACCCTTACATTTCAAAGTGGAATTCTAGGAACTTGGAATTTTTTATTTTAGGTTGTCAGCACTTAACCAACTAACTGTTTGAGATTTGGGTGCTGTTGAAGAGGGTCTGGGTTATGGGTTTTCTTAACTAGGTCATGTGCTGTGATTCGCTACGGTGGCGCTTGATGTATGTAGGATGTAATGTGAAGTTGTGTCTCAAGATTTGCTTTTATAGTTCCGATGATCTTAAATGCAACTTTTAATTTGCAGTCGCTTTGGCAGAACAAGCTCATTGAAGATTTGGCACGTCATGTCTTTTTCTTATCTAGGATTGTTTTTCCTGATTGTGTCTAGTTTGAGTCTTCGAGTCTAACCCGGAGAGATAACGCAGTAAAGGAAGACCTCGCCCAAGGTGGCGCGCACAAGTGGAAGGGGACCTCTACCAACTTGGACTGCGCAACTGGTGGCATTTAGCTAAGGATCGGACTAAGTGGAGTGGCCCAGGTTCACCCCGAACTGTAGCGCCACCTATGTAGTTAAGTCTAGTTTAAGAGTTTGTAAAAAGTGAGATTATCCAGTCCCTGTCGTCGTTTAGGCAGGAAGCTTAGTGTAGTAGCGTGGCTGGCGTGTCTGTCAACTATGTAGCTATCTGAAATGTTACCTCTGCGACTTGTCTAATTGGCTGCGCCAACATATTGGAAACACTTGCTCTAGTTTCTGCATTTTATTGTTATCTTGAAATGTTTTCGCCTTGCATGCCTGCATTCCTAAATCATTTTCTATCATTTAAACTATTTCATGTTCCATTTAGAGCTGGCAGAGTCATTCCCGCTTGTTATCGAAATGTAAACAAAAATCAGAATGACTAATCAAAAATTGTTATCTACTTCCAAAGATATCGACTTCGAACTGCGTTTCATATGCGCCTTAGACTTTGCTTTCATCATCAATCCCATAAATTGACGTCTAACACAAGTCGCTTTCAGCTTAGTCGATCGAAATGATCTATTAAATCTGCAAACTGACAAGTTTCTCCATGCGTGCTATCTTCGACAGACACATATCGGTAACTGTAACTTTATGACAACCGCAAATTTGCACAATAACCTTGTTTGGCGGTAGCAATCGATACCCACTCGGTGGTAAGTCAAGCAAATTAACACACATTTCGTAACCAAGTGACCCGGTTTTGAAGCGTAAAACCGATCAACGCACCTCGATACACCGTTCTGGCAAACCACTCAGGGATGAATTGCGGAAAGAGGAAGTGTACCCGCGGCCATGGTTAATTGAAAAAACCACAATAACTCACATAGACTCTGATTGTGGGGCTTCTGTGTGCCACTCCGCTTTTCTATTTTCGATTATTGAATTCCCCCTGTAGCTCATTTAAATCTTCTCGACAGATTTAGGTCATTTGGGCCTCTATCGATAATTGAGATTGTTCCCCTGTCTGGGCAGATTGATGAGATCGATTTAGTCATGCAGCTGTGCGATTGTCATTTGAAAGGCGCCATCGTCAGCGCACATACTCCTATTCCTTTGACTAAAAGTTTCGCGCCCAAATGAAAGTCGAATAGAGTCCATTCGGAAGAAATGCAAAAGAAAGTAATTTTTCATTTTTTCGGATCTCTTTTCTTGGAAGTCACGTTCTTTTGCTTAGTTTTTTTGTGGGTTTCTTTTTCGGAGGGCTTTACTCCATTATTTACAATTATTCTCTTTCGTTTGACTGTTGTTTATGGGATGTTGTTGTTGTCAACGGCGTTGCCGTCGTTGTCGTTGGTCGACAATCGTGACAAACATACAACAAATGAAATTTAATTGTAAAAATGACTGTCTCCGTCCAGCTGTGCCTTTCGAGGCCAGAGAATGGAAAACAAAAATGAAATTTCACATCTAAGTGCTGAGGGGATTGACTTAAATTGCACCGCGGTTATCACCATGCGTATGGTTAAGAGATTTAAAAATAAAAAAGACATACGAGACTGGCTGTGTGACAGTTTAAATCCACTGATAACCTGTTGTTGAGATATTCGAGTAAAAATAAACTTTTTCGTGGCGACCAGTGACCGACGACTCGGAATTGGGTTTATTTGCGTTTTTATTGAAACAATGTTTAATGTTTATTTGGGGCTTAGACTTCTGCGGTTTGAAATAAACCACAATTTTATTATACGATACTTCGCTTTTTAGATTCTCATGAAGTGGGTAAATCTAGGCTTGGGATGAGTAAAGAATTTGTAGAAATATAAATATAACCTCAAAACAAAAATATCCGAACAAGCTAAATCAGCTCAATAAGAGACAAAACTCTTCAGTTCATCATCTCTGTGAGATGAGAGAAGTGCAGCGTAGCACAAGCAGGTTTCCGCTCTGGATCCTCCAATGTCAACCACATCAACTCCCTGCGGATCATCCTTGAGCAGTGCGTTGAATACTGTTCGCTACTTCATCTGTTCATTGATTTCGAAAAGGCGTTCGACAACGTCAACAGAGAATTTATCTGGGTTGCCTTGCGCTTGAGAGATATCGCTGCGAAATTCCATATTATTAAGGCAACTAATGAAGGGTCAAAGTGTTACATTCTGCACAGAAGACGGCTGTCAGAGGAATTCGAGATCCAAAGAGAGGTTCGACAAGGCTGCGTTCTTACACCAATATTGTTTTTACTGGTGATTCGCGCCGCATTATCGGTGGGAAATAGAGGAATTCGTTGGACTCCACCAAATGACAGCGGGTGTTGAGACAGAGACAAACGTTCGTGTTGAAGATTAACACAGTCAAAACCAAGATCCTCAGCCCCTGGGCGAACTTATTATCTCAAGTTAGTATCGCTGGACAACCGGTATTGAAAGTAGAGACCTTTCAATATCTTGGGAGCATTTTCTAGACCGATGGTGGAACCGAACACGATATTGCCACCCGAATCGGCAAACCGAAGTGTGCGCTTGGAATGTTGTCCAAAATATTCCGAAGCAACGTTAAGAGGGTAAACACCAAACTACGACTGTTCCGTTCCGATGTTGAATCCGAGCTGTTATATGGGTGCAACATTTTGAAAGTGACTTCTACTATCATAAGAAGGTTGCAAATATTCGTTAATAGGTCCCTACGCAACATTCTGAAAATGTTCTGGCCTTACCGCATCTCCAACAAACATCTCTGCCAGAGAAAGGATCAGGAATCAACCGGCACCATCGAATCGGCAAAACCATCGAACGACGAAAGGGGCAGTGGATTGGTCCCACATTACTCAAGATGGGAGGAGAGTGGGTCGACCCAGAAATACATGGCGCAGAACAGTTGAGGAGGAATCTTGGCAATTGGGGAAGAGTTGGAGGGAGCTGAGGCATATTGCCAAAAATCGTACACGATGGCGCGTAGGGATGGTAGAGGCCCTAAGACCCACAAGGGGAAACAGGACATAAGTAAGTAAGTAAGTATCATCTCGGTGCTATTTGATGGTGTCTACCTAAGATATGACTCCAGTAGGTATCACATCATATACCTACAACGACCCCCAGTAAGATTCACACAAACCTTTCATTAAGAAATGACAAATCTCCGAGAATATAATTTGTCATGAAGAAGCTTCTTAATTTACCGATCAGAGTCGGCAATAAATTGTTGATCCGATCTGGGCTGTCGCGCCAGGTATTTATTAATTTATTTAAGATCTCTAAAGGTCACAGCGCATCTGCTGATAACAAAATAAATATAAATGCAACACTTTTTTTTTCGAACCATTTCGCATTCATTCGAAACTGTCGGATGGTATTTCCTCTCAATCGTTCATATCTGACAGTTTCTTAAATTTTGATTGAAGAAGTGCGCGATTGAACTCAAACACTTGTCTTATGTTAGTAACTTATCAGATAAATGCCACTTTACAGTGGCAGCCACTGGTGTTGATCAACATTTTGACAGCTTTCTTATCGACAACTGGATAGTTGGTATGATCAACAAGGTCATACGGCTAATAGTCAACTTCACAGCGCAAAATCGAGTTGCAATCAATGAAAATAACATGAGTAGACAACTTTATCTCAAGTTTTTCGTCTATAGCTGCCCTTCTATTATTCAAAGCTGTCGAGTTCGATATGCATTCGACCTTCTGTCATAAAAACGCACCAATTGACCGATTAACTTTTGGCAGTACTGCTCTCTACACACTTTATTATACGAAAAAAACTAATTTACTCATGAAAACCGAAGTGTTCCCATCTACGGTTCACCTATCTATGTATCTCCACTCCAATTGAAGTATGCATCATTTTCTTTACCTATCTTCTCGCCGCCAATGGGCCTCTAATTGCACTTAAATGGGAAAAAATTTCATATCAATTAATGTTTGTAAAATATGTTGTTAATTATGAATTTATTAATTTACTATAGACGAACGTTCATGACTTCCACTTGTCATACAAGATCGAAAGGTCAACCATACTTAAACCGATTAATAAGTGTGCGAGCGTCTAAACATGCCAAACGTCATTTCAAAAGTCAGTGAGCTAAAACAATCGTGACAGTCACACCGAGTTATTCATCTTTTCCTTCACAGAAGTCATTTTATAAATCATTATGCATTATAAATAAATCAATTAAATTTAATTTCCCTTGGAAAATGACAGTTCTCAGCCCCCAAGTTTCGATGTGTCACTGCAACTGAAATACAATCCATGACGGTAAATCTACCGCCGCCGTGGTGAAAATATTTCTCCAACCTTCTGAGGCTTATAACCGATAAGCTGCGCCCGCAAAAGAAACAACTTAACACAGTCGGATATGACGGTAAAACTTTGTTCTTTGACACTTTGTACAAAAAGTAAATTGCGTCGGTGTCATTGTTTTTGCTTTGCTCTCGTGCAGTCGCAGTTAGATTAAACAAAAAAGAAAAAGAAAACAATTGACTTTTATTTGTTTTGTTATCGTTATCGAGATTAAAATAAAAAGATTGTTTGTTTAAAAAGCAAACTTTACAGTCAAGTAATTAGTCATGTATGAGTGGGCACTTGAAAATTATAAAGAAAGAACCACAAATCTAAACATCTGATAATTAAGTCAAATAATTGCACTTCCATAAGAAAGGGAAGAAATGGGTTGGTTGCATGGTAAAGTTTATTGAACTGGCGACCTATTGCACATTTTGACAGCTTTGTTTTGTTTTTAAATGTGCGTGCACCTTACAAGTGTCAACAGATATGGTTCACCTGTCAAACTTGAATTGGGGTTTTGCTGATTTTATTTTTCAAATTTAGCGTCTTATTCAAGTGTTTAGTGGGTTTCACTGGGGTGAATTAACATTCTGATAATAGACTTTATGGCTGCAGTTGATTTGACTGTTTGATGAAATCAAATTTCCGCTTAAATTATCAATTATCAACCTTAAACAGGAAGTCGGTGTGAATTTTCGTTATTTTTAGCAATCTTTTCGATGACAATACCTACATGTTGTTTTCTCAATAAAACTGAATAAATATGTGTGGAAATGTTATTTTTATACGGTCTGATCTTTTGATTAAAAATTTTGCGATATAAGGAAGGTGTGACCATGCCGTTGTTGAGGAATGCAATCCAAAATCAAAGCACTTTTATGACAGCTGAAATGTCAAAATGTACTTTTTGTTGACTTTAACAAAGGGCTGTGTTGTCTTCAAACAGACTGTGCGCAGTCAAGTTTTTCTAGACTTCGTGTCAGATAAGATTGGCTGGTTCACAAGTACCTACTTTTGAGTTTAAAGTCAAGTAGGCACAAAATTCTAGAACAAAGGCATGTATCTAAGATAATAGTCCACATGTCGGTAGATGAATCCTTCTGCTGTGAGTAAGTGCTGCATAGCCCTTAAGAAAGGTAATTTCTTCATCTTCTTCGCAGAAGTTGCACTTCCTATTAACATTTAGGCCCAGTCTGCTCAAACGCTTATTTGGTTTTCTGTGGGTATACGCAGCTTCTTCTTAATCAAATTAATGTAGGTGGTGTGTCTCTATCGGTTGTCGTTCCCTAGCTGTATCTTAGTCATGTCGGATACCATGGAGCTCAGCCAAGTCCTTAATTTTTTTTTTGCTCCTCATTTTCAAGGCAGTCCCATTCCATTTCTGATTTGTTGAGGGTAATATGCCCTGGAATTGGTCCCAACGTCAACCTTAATTGTTCTCTGTTCGAACCAATAACCAACCAAGTTCTCTCCGGTTGTGCACTTGTAAATCTCCTTAATCGTCTTATTTCTCAATCTGGTGATACAATACCAGTGATGATTCTCTTCTACGTTGAAGCTTTTAAGATTACCATCAGTACTTTTGCTTGTCATCATTCAAGAGTGGAAGGGGACTAGAGATGACAGGCAAATGCGGTAACAGTGATAGCAATCAACACAGAAGAAGCCTCACAAAGAACATCCATCATTGGTTTACCTTTCTTAATTGTATCTCTCATCTGAGATCGAATATGGTTCCGATCGCTTATTGCCAGTAAGAGAAAAACCCATTAAGCAGTCCATTAACCTTTTACTGTTGCCTGCACTAGGTCAACTTTTTTTCCCACATTTTTTGTTCCTCTATCCTCCCGGCAAGAAAACTCGGTCAATATCGAAGCTTCATTTGTTGGCAACAAATCCCTTTCAACAAAAAATCAGCACACAACGCTACCTGCCACCTGTGGCATTCAGTTTTACTGCCTTCGTTCGTCTCCGATGCATAAAGCAGAGATACTGCATCTCGCTCAAACGGATGTACAATCGCTGCCATTATGAAAATCACTGTCAGTGCAAAACTCCCAAGCATCAATCGCTCGACAGTACGAGTGAAATTTTCATTGCCTCATACGTAGTAGCAATGTCATCGCCACACAAACTGCATTCACTCCCCAAACAGGTGGTAGTAGTCTGGTGACAGATGCATCTGGAAGGCAATAAGTAAACGACTCGAATCTACCCGCATAACTAGCTCCATCTATGTAACGTTCATTCATCCGTCTGGTGGCATGTGTAAGCGCGTGTCTACTTCTCAACCGGAGAGAAAACTTACTGTCAAGTGAAATTTTTGTGATGATACACCGCACGAGAGATTCGCATCAAGCAGATGCACTCGCAGAAGACACTTGATGCTGTCGAGTAGTGATTTGATGATTTTGAATGATTTCCTAGAAATTTGGTTCCAGATAATTCACCTTGTTGATCACTTCCGGTGCATAATTCACAAAAGTAAAAGTTTCACAAGCATTTTCCTGGCAATTTTGTAGCAAATTAACGTTGCGTGGAGCTCGCTTATTTTCTTAGGAAAAGCCTCCATAATTTTCACACAGTTATGGCGTCCAGTTAATGTCTCTCTAACAAGTGTCATATAAAAAACAGATGGCAGCAACTAGACAACCTGTCACGATTGTCAATTTATTGGCAATTGAATGATGCGTACCGGACAGTGCAAGACAAATTTTTACTTCAATTCGCCGCAAACGGAAGTCTGGCCAAAAGGATGGTGTTGTTGACTTTTGTTTTAAAATGTCAATGGACTTGGGGCAGATTGCTTAAGGTATTGGAAAACTGTTTTCTGTTTTGAGTGCGGAGAGCTATTTTTTGCGCTGAAAAGATGATAAACTTGTGAGCTGGGCTACCATATTTTTTATTGCCCTTTTTAGGTGAAGACAGTGAGAAGTTGTGATTGATTTAGCGTTGTTGACATCTGGTTGTCGCGCCATATTTGATGACTGTATTATGTGATCGAACAACATTAACAGAGAAAACTGAAAATGTTTCTGAAATTCCACGCTGGAAAGGTATTTGGTCTGTCACTCGCATTTTCTCAAATACGAATGTTTAAAGCAGAACAAATACTGTCAAATCGTCGTCCTCCTCCTAGTTTTCCAGAATCCAATTGACGTATTGTTGGCGGTTTAGCATTCTTAGCGTTATGATGGGACAGTTACTGCTCCGAAATATTTCGGAGTAATGAGATCTACGGCGCCCCGCTCCTGTAGTTTCGGCTTGAAATACCTTTGCTCTCGTTCACGATCCTTAAACAACTGGTGATGCTTAGAAGTTCTCATTGCTGTCAAGTTTTCTAGTAGTCAACCTCTGATCTACTTTGCAGACCAGGCGAACGAGTAACTCAGTTGATTTGTCGACTTGTGTCAAAAAACCGTGTCCAAAAAGTTTAACCATTTTAATGAAGATATTTCTCAATCTTGATGTAATCTTACCATAACGAATGTTGAAACCATTTGTGTGCATCTTAATTCTTTTCCAGAACATAACTGTTTTATGTAATTCGCTCTCCCATTCAGTTCACAGCTCTAAAATTAACATAAACCTCCATAATAGGCCTACGAAAACGTCTACCACCAGCCATAATTCTTTTTCCCGCAAGGGTACACCACGAATGACCTTTAAAACGAAGGCTTCAGCTTATCTTTCCCATGATTTCAACCAAACAGGTTCCTACACACGTTTAATTTCGAGTAATTGGCCTGCGAGATCACCCCAACTTGCAAGTTTTGTTACAAACAGTACAAGCAGTCAGGAGTCAAAGTAACTTCACGGGCCAGTTCGAAAACTGGCTTCAGATCGTTGCGCTGTCATTGATCGATTGTAAGATGAAGGTCAACCACTGGGATCCCATCAAAGGAACCAGAAATTCTGTATAAGCCTGCGAAAGGTTTCACTTTCATTTATGTACTTGTCGGAACCATCATACTTATGTCGCACGACAAAAGCTCGCCGTCTGTCTGCGCGATCAAAAATGATTGTGAACATCATGCGTACGATGGCAAATTAATTCACCGGGCGGAGCGGGAAGGTCTTGTCATACATATTCAACGGCTGGGGCATTTCTTTTTATATCACCTCTGTATGTAGATTTTGATGAAATGATTTAGTAAAAACGGTGGGAAACCGAGCTCAGATAAGATATTGTTACGTACGAATGCATGGTCAGGGGATTGGGTAACCGGATTTGGTGTAATGGTCGATTTCAGAGGGGACAGGGCATTTTAAATGGGATCAATACAGGAAACCTGAAATGCATTTTGACCGCGATTTGTTGTCTGTATTGCATCAGAGATCGGTCGATTCCCTCATTTTCGTGGGCTTTAACGGTGAAAATTGGATTGTGTGAGGGAGGACAGGATTAATGAAGATGCCGGCAGCAATTGAAAGGCTGGGCTCTTTTCTTTTTTGATAATTGCGGCTTTAAAACGGTAGATTGGGTTACAGAGTCAGTAATGCATCTTATGTAACTGCATTGAACAATTTTGAGTTGGATATTGTTGGACTCAATACCCTGAGTTCGATGACTTGTTGTGGAGACAAGTGTTCATTTTGGTGGGTAATATTCGGTTGTCCCCCAATGCAGTTGTCGTTGAACTGACAACGAACCAATTCAAACATTAAAGGCAGGTGCGTGTGACTTATAACAACCGTTGTGGTAAACTTCGAGCATGGAAGACTGTTCGATGTCTTTGGCTTTAAAAACTTAAGATTGTACTCCAACCACGCGTCCGAAACCGATTAAGAAGCAGCATTTGAACAAGGATCGGTTCAGAAAAATCACAACGAGTTGTAAATTAAGTTTGAGAACAGAACTTAGAATTTGTCTTTTGATATTACTAAGTTGCAAACGACTCAGTACTTTGAACTTCAGAGAGTAAACAGCATTGCGTGATACGGAGGAAGGTTAAGCCCCCGTGACTGCAGTTATTAAGGTGCTATGCGAATTTTGTGGGCAAGTCAAATGTTTTCTGTTCTCTTATTTTCAGGAATCTGGTGAGTTGATCTAATGAGGCTTAACACAAGGTGCCGATCCTGATAAGGGATTTCAGAGAGAAGGACTTTCCGCGAGCTCGAAGCCAAGGGGTCTACCGCCGCTGAAGAGAGAGTAGGTAGAGTTTTGTGATGGATTTAAAAGACGACTTACCGAAAACCCAAAGCCGAAAGGCTGGTCGATACTTAAGGGCCAGCCAACAGCTTGTAACGCGAATATGAGAAAGTTTCGAAACCAATGCAATGTTCACTGTTCTACCTGATGGTTGAATTGTGTCTTTAAGAGGCGCATTATTGCTTCCAAAAGATGTGGAGCGAACAACCTACCTCGAACTTGAGGCAGAACATCAGATTTTCCTTGAAGGGTTGAACGAGGATTGGAAGGGAACCCCTAGCAACTCATGACTAATGTCGGTCCCGAGAACAATCCTTACGAACAACTTCGTGAAGTGCAAAAGACATAGACAGCCAAGCGACGATTTACGTCACACCATGCACACTGTGAGTTAAACCTCTCCAACTCACGGTACAACAACAAAGAAGTATTCTTCGTAGTAAGAGGACCGATGATTGAAGTAGAAGAAGCTTAAAACTTAACAACTGAATTGGTTTGTCTCCAGCACCAATGGAACGTCTTAAGACGAGCATGCCATACATCTCGAATGCTATGGACACACTATTGTAACGTTCACATGATAGGTAAGGTTAGGTTAAAGTGCCTGCTAGCTAAAGGCAACACACTTAGACCCATGAGGAGTCCCATACGATGCGTTGGATTGGATTTTACAAGTATATGCGGCTTTTAGCAAGGATACGCCTTTGTAGTTCTTTCAAAACGTAGGATCGGCAAATATGTAGAGCTGGTAGCCCAGTCATCAGACATACTTTCATCGACACATATTTGTTTGATGACTTGGTCCGTACACCCTACCAAAATATCACTTATATATTTGAAAAGGCTCGCTGACAGGCCATCAAAGAACGTGGATTTGTGTTTCAGGTTCTTTATGGCTGCTCCAACTTCTTTCACACATGCAGAGGGTGCTGTTTCTTCGTTAATTGGTTTTAGGCTTTCCCTGCGAATCCCTATCTAATGGACTTTAAGAAACTTTTCGAAATGCTGTGCAAACAAGAATACGATTACGGTCTAGTGTCATGAACACGCTTCTCAATTCATCGGTCGAAGTCCGCAATAAATTGTAGGTCACTCCATACGTGCGAAGAAAGTATCGCGTCAGCAATTTATATATTTTTTTACGTCTCCCACTTTTTTAAAGAGTCTGCGGTCAAAGTGAAACCTGTCACGAAGTTATCTCTACAAGAACCCAACCAAATTTGGGTCGGCGACTCTGTGGCAGAACTATGGCAAATGACCGTTCCCTGTTCTCTCACACAAGAAATCGGAACTTTAAGAAGACACTTTAAGAATCATGGTCGTCGTAATTAGCAGTTGGTCTCTCTCTCTCTCTCCAGAATAAAACTATCGTTCGTCGTTATTTTTTAAAAAAAAAATTTACATTTGCAGTGAATTCGTCACCTCGGCTAATTTTGCTGTCCTCCCAGTGAAAATTATAAGCATTATCTGGAGTGAGTCAGATCCTCAAGAAATACCCATTAGACGGCTTACCAAGTTCTACTGAAATTTGCTCCAAACTTTTCTAATTATATGCTTTCTGTATCTAATGAACAATTGATAAGAACAAGCAAACGTCGTCTTATGTGTCCCCTGTAGAGTGGTCGTTTCCGCTATTTTTACTTTAACGCCTTCGAAAAGGAAGTGAATAGTGTTGACACTTTGGACAAGAACATACATACATATCTATACAGTTCAATCGGCACTGACATGTAACCTTAAATATTTTGACATCTCTAAAGATTAGACAGTTGACAGGTTAAAAGGGTAAAAAGGAGTCAAATTGTCGATTCCGTGTTCGTATAATTTGTCACGAAAAAACGAGCAATCTGGACCAAATCGTCTCGGTTTTACTTGACGGAAGAGATGTAACGTTTTCATCTCGCTTACCTACTAAATATTCACCTAAACGATGGTAGCGCCAAACTTGCTATGGGCAACAAAGAAAGGAACTAAAAGTCGCTCAAAAACGTGGAATAATTATCTCTTCAGTGGCGACTCAATTCATTTGGACACAAAACATCGCTTTCGTTTCCTGCTTTTAACAGCAACCAGTGATCATCGTTGTTGCTTGTCGCACTTTATCTTGGGAACTACCTACCTTTTCTTGACTCAAATGTGGTTCCATTTTCACATAATAAACAATCACCCCTTTCACACTGGAATATCTGGAATCAGTTTAATTTCTATCTTCCGTCCTCAAAAAGTCAGCGAACTCATAAACTTTAACAAAGTTTCCCACTACCGTCATTCCATACCATACGCAGGAGTTCATTGTTTTAATTGTTTCTTTGGCTAAGCGGTGAGTTTTATGTTTTGCGCCGACAAGACAACCACTACGGAACACCATGCGAAATGAAGCAACAATCAGTTATTAATTTATGGGATCTGACAGATGACAGACGACATTATTAATGGTGAAAGTACTTTTTAATTGAAATTTATTTTAAGTATGTATGGCAAGACTGATAGTTTATAATTGTTTCTTACTTTGTTGTTCATGAAAGTGGAATCCAGGAAGCAGTGGAGAATGGGTGAGAACAAATAAGACACTTGCTACAATTGACATGTGAATGCAGATGTTAAAGATCGAAATTAAAATGTCAAAGTCGGTGAGTGACTTAATAAAGTGATGGGTGCAAGTAAATGCTTAAAAGATCTATAAAGCGAAGCTCAATTTTACACCATTCGAGCAGAGTAACGAGAAAAATCAGACTGACCTCTTTCCACCACTGAATAGTGATTTAATTCCTCTGAGCTGCCAAAGGTAGGAGGCCTCTTGTCCTGATTATTAAGGGCTTTACATATGCTTGCTAGGTAGGTATCTTTTACCTTTTACCTGTCAAGACTCGAAATAAACCCAAGTTTTTTCGGTTTTGCATCCACTGACAGTTGACATGTCAAATACATCTCTGCCTTCTCGTAGCTTTGCGCTGCGAATGTTTGTAGCACAACCCATATTTTCACTGTACGAGTACTAACTGAACGACAAAACTCTCCGTCTGACAAAACAAGTTGATATCAAAAGTCGTTTACACTTGGCTGTCATTTTCAAAGTTTCTCTCGGAGTGTCCATATTCGATGGCGTTACACTTTCTTTCGAATTGAAATGTCACACGTGTCATTGATTTCTCACTGAATGACGTTCTGAATACAAACGAAAATAAATAGTAAATCCACTCTGATAGATGTGATAAGCCCACACACCAAGTGTCAAATTTATATTCGTTCGTTCAGCTACTTATGCAACTTCTGTTGCTACCGTGTGGACAACCTCAATTTATAACCTTTTAAGGTCACTCCTCCGCACCGAGTGTTGTTTATTCTTTTTCATTTTTTTTCCACCTAATTGGCCATCATTTGTTTGGCGTTATCAATTGTCAATTGTTTGGCGTAGTTTCACCATGTATGCATAGACGAACGCCGATGTAGCACAATTAATACCATTAATTCCACTGTGGTGCTGACTTTCGAGCGTCAGTATGAATATATGATGTTTGGAGTTGTGACATCAATCTGCTGACAAGAGTACAAGGAGCACTTTTGTTATGGCATTGGCATGTCGAATTGTTGTGGTGCGTTTCGCTTAAGCTTGCATACGCGAATCTCATTAGATGAGCAGAGGGGAAAAAAAAAATCAGTACAAACGCTTGAGTGAACGCGAACGAAAAACAAGCGGATAAGTTGCGTGCTGGTCAGATGAATACGCGCTTAGTTTATCTGCAAATGAAGCTCAAAACTTTAAAAAATAAATAAAGATTTTAAAGAGAGATTTCCAAATATGTAAATAATTATGAATAATGGTTATGTATGTACTTATTGAGATGTAATGGGGCACGATCTTCTCATCAGCATAACACTGGTTGTGTGATTAAGTCTCCCAGGTTTTATCATGTCAGACCTCCAGACTTGTTTGCCTTATTGTGCTGCAGCAGAAGCTTAAGTCATCCTAAGCCTTGTTTTATCTTCTAGATCTTTGGTATATCGCGATCTCTATCTGTCACCTAGTTCGACAACGCCTGCTACTTGCGATGTGTCCTTCGCGTCCCTTTTGATTCCAACTAGAACTCGCTGCCTTCTTTTCATCCACCATTCGTCGCACAGATGTTTGTTCTAAAATGGTAGCCACTTACAAAGCTCCTACGTGACAAACATCCACGTTCCACATCTAACCACCTTGCTCAGGTTGGCAGCACTGAAGAAAACAAGTATTGAAGTGTCAAACCACAGAGAAAACAAAGTTAAGCGTCTTAATACTAAAGGATCCATTGATTCTCATTTAAGACACAATGGTTTCAGATTTCAAGGGTTTTCCATGTAAACATGTACAGAAACCACTTTATCCTCCTTCAAGGTTGACTTTGACACCTTTTTCTGTTGCGGGACAAAAATGTTTTCATTTAAGGAAGGAACTCAGCCGGTGATTTGACAACTTCACTTAACGACATTTAATCTACCCACACCAGCGAATACAAAACGAATATTTGTTTCTGGCGCACTGCGCAATAAGCCATAAACAAATTAGCATCATAACTCCCCACAAGGTGTAGCATTTAAGCCACTTTTGAGCCACTTCACCGAGAAATCGGTGTGTAGATGATTTTACAACGAGCCTCCTACTCCCACTTATGACTAATTGTGGGCTCGGTGTGATTCTCTGGCGTGACCACAATGAAGCACAAACATTTATAAGTGAAGCCATTGTCATGGAATCGGCGTCTTTATGAGAAGGTCTGAGAAAATTACACGCTGTACCGGCTAGGCTATCGCAAAACTCATCGGGCCAAGCATTTGCACTTGGCTTAGGGTATACTTGTGAGTTTTAGCTATCGAGTTGCAATTGAGAATTAATTCGATTTATTATTGTTTTCCAGTTTTATTGCTGTCGACCGAAGATTCCCATGTGGGTCAGTTGGTGGTGGATAATTGGATGTGTGTTGTTGTACATGGGCGGAATGAATATAACCAGGGGAGTATAAGTGGATACGGATGCCGGGGATAGTTGAGAATTAATTGAAAATAGTTCAACCGTGAAGGTGGAAACACGTTTCTGCTGTAATTAATGGAATTTAGTTCGATTTTTATCTGTAAATGCTCTTGATTGTGTTCCGAGGTCGATTTATTGCGCTCAAAGCACACCTCTTTGTGTGGACAATTTAAATGATTCGCTGTGGTTGTAAATTGAATTTTAAAATGGTCCTACAAATGTGACAGCTGCCACTTTGAGCGCTGGCAATAATGTATGGTGATCCAAACGTGGTGCTTCTCTGACAAACTTTTGACCTAAAACTTTCGATCTGGCATTTTTAGATAAAAGTATTTAGATCCAACTCACAGGCTACATTGTGTCAAAGCTCGAGGCCTGTTGGTTTTAGAATAAGAAGGAGACACCTTCTCTGTTCGAATTATGTAACAATATCATGCGCTGTAGCTGTATAACCTTCGATTCTACCGAAACCGGGTCACCATTCACTTTTACCGTCGAACTCTACCGCTCTTGTAACATACCGATTCTGAATTCATAGAAGGCCCTCAGTTTAAGGACCCTCCATCTTTCATCTGGGACAATGTTAGTGGAGTATGATGGCTGTCCTCGTATCAAAACTGCGAGACGTTCATAATGAAAGGGAAGAAAAGAATTCCAGTCAGGAAGCAATTAGCAATTAGTCAGAAATATTGCTTATTAATGACACCAAGTTTGTAGCGTTGATTCGCTCCTTGTTAGCCAGTCATTTATGTCACTATGAAAAGCAAGTTCTATCCAGAACTGATCTACCAAATCGGAGTCTATGTTAGATCAGGTAGCTGCCCCCGCTCAGACAAGGACAGACTTAGACCAGATTGGCCCATTGTGATACCACGATGAAGAGTCGGCTTACCAGCGCCGTAAACCAGAGTTTGTTATACAGAGTACATCGAGATGAGCAACCGTAACTGTATTTAACCCTAAGAGTTGAACCATTTTGTCCCAGAGATGAAATTTTTTATCATCAGGATGTCGAGTTCGTTAAGATCATCGTAGAAGTATTCCCGGAGGGTTTTGCCTTCTTACCGTCGCAAGGGGAGGACACGTGCAAAGTAGGTGCGTTGTAGTTTCCTCCTCATCCTTGTCTCTACACCTTCTTCAGAAATTATTGGAGAAGACCCCCAGTCTGATCGCATGTTTGCCTGTCAAGCAATGTCCGGTTAGGATGAGGATCTCTATTGGTGAGCCTTAGTTTTTTATTCGGTTAGTGGTTTAAAGTCTCTCCGTCTTCTTTAAATCCAGGTTAAGCCAGATTTGTTTTGACAAAAGACATGTGCCGATGTTGTTCACCCGTGGCTTGCCACTTTCTTAGCATCGGTGTCAAGGAGGAATTTGATTGATTCAATAGGCGCAGGTGATTCCTCCAGGTTTTCAGGGAGATGCCGTCCTGCGCCTTCTTTTTCCAGCTCGTCCACTTTGCAGTTGTCTGGAACCTTCCTGTCTCCTAGGCCCCAGCACAGGGTTACGTCGCACCTGTCTCCAATCTCGTTAAGAGATCTGTGGCATTGCTTTACCAACCTTGACCGTATTGTCGGCGTAGTGCAGTTGTCGATGTAATTGCCTGACTATCTATGTAAAGTACAATAGCGCTACAATCTATCAAGTTAGGAATTCGAGTTCTGTACCTGACGTTAAAGTCAAAATGGGGGACAACGTATTTCGTTTTACTTAAAATAGTATGGTTGTTTTTGAGGATCCCAGAGTGACCTATTGCTGTGGTAATCGGATAGGAGGATTCTTTGAGCTTTAAGAAGTGCCCAAGCAATGTGTGAGCATTTACTAGGGCCTATAGGTCCACTGTGTTCCCTTTTGTTTTGTGATCCTTATTCCAACCTTGGGTTGGAACCTTCTTCATCGAACTTGCCTGTTCTCTTTATAAAGTTTCCTTCCAAGGTCTAAGTCGACAGTTTTGAAGATTTGGCGGCTTATGGTTTCCATATCTTGACAGCTCCTGCAATAGGTCTGGAAATTAATGCTGAGCGTAGTGGGCTCTGTGTCTATGGCACAAGTTTCTCTTTTGTCCAATGTCAAGAAGTTGATTATTTATATTATCTTGTGGTTTGCGTTGCCTTTAAGAAGACTAATAGAAATATGTACTGATGTGTGAATATGTTTCCTTCCTCAAGTAGATTCTTGCCGAGCCAGTTCATCTGCATTTTCGTAACCCTCGATATCACTACAAAAAACCCCAGAATCAATAGTGGGTTGGGATTCCTATCCGCCAAAACCATCTCCCACTGCAGTCAAATATTTGATTGCATGAAGGGATCCAGTCTTTAGTATTCGGCTTACGTATATTTCCATACTACTGCTCAATTTTCTTGTCGCTCCTGGCTACACCGTTGCTTTGAAATAAACGTACCAAACAAAGCTGATTGCTTCGGTGTCCCCAATCCTCTGTACAGCTTGGACAGTTAGGTGTGATCGAGAATTAAGTTTTGGCAGCCATGTCGCATTAGCTAATGTATTAAAAAAAATTCAACCTATGCATCCGGCTTATTGGTTCCTCGATGTTGGGAAGTAGTTTTTAGCTTAATATACCGCGCTCTTGGGAACATTTGCATCTCCTCTTCGCCTTCGTGTGTCCCCTTTGTTTAACCCCTCTTCACACTTGAATCTGCAACTGCAATTTGTTCATTTACTAACTTCTTATAAGTATCTTGATGTTTCCCTAAGTCATCCCTATTTATACAAGACTTCGCCTCTAAAATGTTAAACAAGGATTTCACACAGTTTTCGTGAGTTGTATCTGTCAATGTAATTTTAGCAACACACTTGGCCTACATCCTGCTTTATGTTTATGTTTCAACTTGTTGGTATTCACGTGGTCTTGTCCACCTAACACACTTTATAGAGACGTTAAATGTCAAATCAATGAATACAATTCTAAGAGACTTCCTGAATCTCAAATGAGGCAATCAGAGGGGAGTCTACCATTAAGTCGTGGGCATGGAATTCATTGAAATTCTGTCAAGTTTGCTCCCATTTGGGTTAAGAAATAGAACAAACTCTTCGAAATGAATTCGAGGTCACCTAATTTGTGTGTTGACACCCTCAAACGTCCCGTTCAATTGAACACCTTAACTTCAACACCGACGAAATAATGTACAAAATGTTCGTTTATGCATTCAGCTCGAGTGAATAATGAGCCGTGCGGTGAGTCTTATTTCAGATAAAAATTTCTATTTATTTGTCAGTGGTGTGTTGTCACCTGTTGAATACAATTAAATGAAAGAGTACACGATATTGTTGGTTTTATGACTCGTCGTAGAATAACTAATGCAGTAGTCATGTTAAGCGTGTTGCTTAACACGCGGTTTTCATATTGAGCGGAAGAAAGTTGATGGCATTTTTATTGCTTTTATTCGTGGGATTTTTTCTTCATAAACACAGAATGTAATTTCATTTTACTAAAAGCGCTGAAACTAGTCAGGTTAAGAGCTCACCGAGCGCATTTTGTAGTTGAAGATACACATAATGGGTGAAACAGAAAATTAGTTAAAAGGTTAAAGACAAATATTTCCAAAGTTTAATGACTTTTTGTAGACTGTTTTGTGTTTAGAAAAGGTTTGATTAAGTCACATCAGCTCATCTTCACCAAAGTGTGGTTCAATAGTAGTGGTTTGATTAAATCCTCTTGGAAACTTCTGAAGATTCAGTATCGACTTTCTCAGCAGATTGAAAACTCTAAAGAAAGGCCTTAAGAACATAGAGGCAATCTTATCAAAACCTTTTTTTTTATAATCCACGGGAGGAATAAGGAGATATGAATACCCATTTAATGTTATTCACACACCGCGAGGCGAGGTGCAGTGGTTTGAAACTCGGGTAGTATTAGGTATCATTGGCGTCCGAGTGGTGTCTAGACTAGCGGGGGACATTCGTGGTGTTTGTCATTGCTATGATTCAGAGGAACTTTTTTCGAGTCTTTCATTATCAACACCACTTAAGAAGTCTGGTTATGATTGACTAAGAGGATACCTTCAAGCCGCTTCCTCATGGGTCTCTTGTCAGGATTAAGAACTTCCTTGTAGGAAAAGTGTTTCTTTTAGATTGCCCCAGCCCGCGAACATTTTCTTGTTGGGCTAGGCGAAGTTAGTATTTTCAGCTCTTAAGCAACCTCGTGACAGTGCCTCAATTAGCTCCACAGAAGGAGTCTGTGGAGCCTTAGTTAACTTTTAGATTTAAATATTAGAAGTAAAAATGGGGAACCACCGTTTTCCAATAGATGGCGCCAGCAGTAAATGCTGGTCCAAAATGTCGGATCAGAAACGTCAAATGGTCAGCTTAGGCATCTGTCAACAACTATTCATCATTACGTTTATGAATTTTTATAGGCGCCATATATTTTTTTGTGCGTAAAAAAGTCGAAATTTAACCCAAATAATCGGCATTTGCGGAAAGATTTGGTTTTTGCATTCAATTCGAAAAAATTTGCTGCTGAGAGGCGTCGAATGACTGTAGAAATTTATGCTGAGGCTTGTATTAGTGAGAGAAGGTATCGCAAATGGTTCCAATGCTACAAAAGTGGTGTTTTCGACGTGGAAGACAAGGAGCGTCCCGGAATGGTGAAAAAGTTCGAAGACGCACAATTGGAGGCCTTACTGGATGACGATCCAGCTACCGAACACAACTGATGCGTTTGAGCCGAGCATTGAATGAAAAACTGACACAATACGAGCAAAGACACGACAAGGTGATTTTCCAGCACGTCAACGCTCGGCCACATGTTGTTAAGGGGGTTAAAACCTACCTGGAAACATTGAAATGGGACGTCTTGCTTCACCCGCCATATTCTTGAGACATCTCTCCTCCCGGCTACTACCTGTTCTGATCGATGACGTATGGCTTGGCTGGGCCCAAAATTAGGTCGATTCGTGGATCGCCTCAAAAGACAAGCATTTTTTGACATGGTATGGAATCCATATTCTACTTGAAAGATGGAAAAAAAAGTTGGGGCTAACGAGGGGCAATACTTTGAAGAATGAATATGTAAGTATTTCTCCGCAATACAGCCTCAAATGTTAAAGAAAACAAAAGGCGGTTTTCCATTTTTTCTCCCAACATGTCGGCAACTTTTTCTCGGTATTGTTGCCTTCGGAAAGTCGTTTGAAGTTTCTAGAATATCTAAACTTAGTTGCGGACTTGCTTTCTCACATCCAGGTTTATTAAGATGCTCTGGCTATATCGTAAATTATCGTTCGATGTGACATCTGCCATCATTCTCATCCAACGTTTCTAAACAACAAAATGTGGAAGTGGATCATCAAATCAACACGATCTAAGCAACTCGATTAAGCATCCCCCTCTGCAACACATTATGAATGCTTCCACCAACTGGATGCTCCAAAAGAAGAAACCATTTCCATTTTCATTTTCATTTCTCGTTAATCTCATCTCCAGCCAAGCAGTTTTCACTTCGTTTAAAATTACGAGCCCCACTTAGTCATACGTGTGTACGCGAGACCGCACCAAAGCACAACATGACTCCTGTTGCTCCACCTATCAGCGAAAAACTCGTACAACATGTAAAATTTTACCAACAAATTGGTCTGCAGCCGGCCTCTGCATACTAAACATTGGCATTGAAGCCACCTGAAGAGCTCCAAGAAAGAGCCTTGGATATGTATGCTTGCGCCGTGGTAATAAGTTTATGTGCGTTATTTCTCATTCATGCCTGGGGAATTGGTATCTATCTGTTCTACCACATGACAGTTGTTGCCTTGAACGAAGACCAGGCTTAGACGCCGCTTGGGTCTTTTTTTCTTGTAACACGTCCGCCACGAATGAGGTCAGTAGTTGAACTCGAAATTAAGTACACAAAACGAACAAATTACACCGACAAGCCAACCAGACCGAGTAAACAAACGCAAGCTGGCAAGCAAGCCTAACGTGCAACAAATGTGTGAGTGTTACATTTATTAAGAGTGACATATGGAGCGACACAAGATCACTGACGCGACGCGTCTGCACTTGGATTGGATCGGATGGGAATATTGACCAAGTTTTTCGTGCGTGTGGTGTATGTGTACCTGCTTGACTTGTTTAAGTGGCAACTGATACGTCACTTGAAGTTTTCTGGTGAAAAAGAAGAAGAACGTGAAGTGGGATTCTCGGCCAGGAAGTGGACGGCTGTCTTTAAGAGCCGTTGTTGACGACTCGACTGTACGAAGTAATTGCATTCTAGTGTGAAGATGAAGCGGGAATTAGGTTCGCATAATGCTATGGAATTGTGTCAGACTAAGTATGAGACCTCATTGGAATTCAAGGGCAAGGAGAGACGAGGAGATCTTCATATCGTTGTCGATGTTATTGTCGGTTTTGAGATTGCAGCAGAAGTGCCTTTTGCGTGATTACCTCTGGATAGGTAGGTGCATAGAAGACTCTGTGAAGTAGAATATGGGCTGGCCTTTTTTTTAGGAAGAAACCAGAGAGAGAGGAATAATAACCGCATTGTAAATGTCTTTCTAGCGAATCTACTTAAAAGACGAAACGATGTTAGTGAGTTTTAGCACCTTCAATCCAAATGCTCTGAGAAATTTAAGTATCTGTATGGGATCCAACGATGAAAGTTTAGTTTTTAAGACTGGTATACTCCCAGTCGTGGAGAAAAGACAGATAACCACGACTCCACGTACACTTCCGAAATAGTGCTTCTAGACATCCTGGTTTTGGAGGGACATTCCCGATTTTTTAACTCTGTCCCTGTTTCTCGGTCGACCCACTCTTTTCCCATTTTAGAAAAGCGAATTTCAGTGCCTAGCGTAGTTAGTAATGGAGCTGTCGGCTTTTCGAAATGTATAACCAATCCACTGCCAATAATTTTAACCAATGAATATGTAGTTCAACTGCTGAAAACACCTGAAATTCCGGGAAAATATTCCACATACGCCCCAGTATTTTATGTTATACAGGGTGAGCAAAGTAATGTCATAATGTGAATTGGCTGCCATTTTGTTAGAAATAAAAAAAATTAGGCTCTGTTTTCAAGGAAATTTTATTTACAGGTATATAATCGATGACATTAAGTTGAAAAAATGATATCGGTGAAAGGACCACCTCCTGAGTTGATGTACATTTGTGCTCGATTTACGGCGATCTGGCCGGCCAGTTCAAATCGCCAAAATGAGAGATCATGAAGCCAAGAAATTGGTGATTCAAAATCTCCAACGTTGCCCTAGTTATGTGAGCGGTTGCTTCGTCCTGCTGTAAGCACATGTCCTTCAGTCCCAAGTCATCAGTTTGCGGCAGTAAAAACTCGCATGGCACGTCGTCTGGTTGACGTTGATGGTTCATTGCGACATCTTTAGCCACAGCGGCGACATTAGAATGAGCACTACGAGGACGGCCACTTCTTGTGACATCTCTAGTGGACCCAGTTTACACGAGACACTCAGTCAAACGCTTAATTGTTCGAAATTGGTCAAATAAGCAGTAACAATAATTCCGCGTTCTTCAGGTGTGTATCGCTCCATTGCTAGTTGTCAGCTAATTCTCAATCTGTCTACAACATAAATGTCAAAGAATAATGACATTTGATGTCATTTGCAAAATATCACATTATGACATTACTTTTGCCCCACCCTGTACATCGACGAGAAGGGGCGAATTTGTATGCCCCGTTTTGGCCCGATTTTTGGGCTTTGATGTTGCGATTTCCATGAAGTTCTGTCTGGCAGGCCTACTCCGAAATGAGCATTATTGATCCCAACGCATTATAATCCTTTATTTCAAAAACATACAGCCTTCTATGCAACCGCTTCACCACGAAGTGACATCTAGCTCACGCCAAAATCACTGCCGTAGGTGTACTTACCGCGATATTGCACCGGCATCGTTTTTATCTCTTTCGACAAAATGAGATGTGCTTTCCGTTACCGTGAGTTCTTTTCAATGCATTTCTCCATTACTAAATCCTAAATAATCACAATTCTCTTCTTGTTCCATTCTTTATCACCACAAGTTCCTTTGCCTTAACGGAAGCCGACAACATTACATTTCTGGTCGACGAACTTCCATCATGGGAGTTAAACTTCTGTTTAACTTTTCTTCAGCTGATGTACAATTAAAAACATTTTTTTATTCAACGCATTTTCCGTCATAAAAACAAACTCACGTAGCAGTCGGCAGGGGAAAAGTTACTCATAACGGCTTCTATGCCACCTGTGAGTAAAGTAGCTTGTACAGCAAACAATGGCATATGGCTGTGTGAGCGCAAATGGCCGACTTCCGAGTTTGGTTAGGTTATAGATGGTGGTTTGCTATTTTGCTATTTTGCTTTTCAATTCCGCAAACTTTTTTCGTTTATTTTGCTGCGCTGCACGCTTTCTATAGACATCACGGGCGATTGTTTGTTTGACCGATGTAACTTGGGTGTTGAAGTGATTGACGATACCGATCATGAGTGTTTTACTGTTTTGTGGTTTGTGTTTGACCTATGTATGTTTTAGGTCGGTTATTCACTTTGCTGGTGAGGAAGTGCAATGATTTAACGGTTTTTGGTAGGGTGTGGATAAGGCTACGATTGTGGGGTTAAATGTCAAGTTTCTCCTCATCCATTTACACACAGATGACGTGTGATGGCAAATAACTTGAACTTGTAAGTCGAGGAACTTTAACCTGGAAACATGGACACTGAAGGTTAAAGGCAAGGGTATTCTTAAACCATTCGGAATGTCGATTACCGACGCGTGCTTATGAAATGAGTAGATTGAGCATCAAATACTGAAGATTTCAGCATGGACAAAGAACGAAAGCGTCTTCCAACACATCCTTCTATATAGTACACATGTATGTACATGTGTACAAACTTTTTTATCCCCAAATTGATATGGTAGGCTAGAGCTAGTTCCTCCTTGCGCTCTTCCATCTATCAGAGATCCATTCGTAAAGATGGTTCAGTCTCCCTACTCACTATTCAGAAGCGATCCTCGTAGTACTTTTCAATAAACTTGGTTCTTTCCCTACCGTTTGTAGGCATATCAAAACTCCTATTTTCAGAGCTCGGATTCTCTCTATGTCATAAATAAAAAAATAGCTGGCGCGGCAGCTCGGGGTGAGCCAAGGCCTTGCTTCTCGCAACCCTTCATGCTGTGCCTGTTACATTTTCCGCACGAATAGAAGAGACCTACAATTTATTGCCGACTCCGGCCGGCGAATTGAGAAGCTTTTTCATGATAAATTAAACTCTCGGAGATTTGTCATTTCCCGACGAGAGGCGGCGCCGTGAAAAAAGTTCGAAGAACATGGCTAGGGCTTGAATCCACGCCGCTCGCACAGCAGTTCGACGCACTAACCGCTGAGCTATAACGACCAACAAACGAAGTACCATGGTTGCTGCTAAAAAGATGGCCGCCACACCACAAACATTTTGATTTCAGTATTCAGTGCACCGTATGTCAGATCCCACAGCTTGAGTGTGAAACTTTTCCAGGAATTTTTGAATAGTGTGCCCATTTCCTGAAATGAAAAATTGACACCTCAAAGGCCATGTACAAGTCTTTTAGTCACGTTTACCCATTCCATTCGAAGAAGGCTCAAAATAACCGTTTATTTCTTCTCAAATCTGTATCTGTTCCACTCACTGAACCCGCACTTGTTCTATATCTCCGTAATCCAACACCCGTTGTCCGCATTGAATTACTTGTTGCAGTCGCACCCATCAGATACACAAGTATTCGTTTCCCAGATTCAGTTTCATCTAGCCAGTAACAGTGCATCCATCAGCCTCATTTTTTGCTGTGTAACACCATCTACTGACACATGTGTGAATTATGATTGCATAACCTCAAACCTGATTTCATCATTCTTAAGGCACACTCGTCGCTGTCAGACAGATCAGTGAAGCCTAAAGGGGAATGGATAGATACACTCATAACTTAATGTGGAAAGACCGCGGTCGGTCTCATCTTAACCTGTGAATCGTATCATTTATCGGTGTAGACTGGGTGGGCAATCCACCGACGGGAGACGTCTTACCCATTCATTAAAGGTAGCGCATCAGCTAAAGCATCAATGGAACGCAACATTGCTCCCGCCAGGCCTAATGGGGTGTACAAACTACACAGTCTATGTGCTGAATGTAAGTCTAATTGGTAATAAAGTTTTGAACTGTGGCCTTTTAATTCGCTGAGGCAAAATGAAGCCGCATATCTAGCTATTGCTTCATTGCCTAAATGAAGGGGCACTGTCCGCAGTGGCTGTAGTGACTTTTATGAATTAATCGACAAGAAAACGCATGACTACGCTCGACTAGGTGTTGCGTAACGATGGTCTCTTCTACAAAATGGAGAAGAAAACGCCCAAAAATTGTAATGTGAAAGTTAATGACGGTGGTAGTAAGTCCAATTAGCTTACGCACCAGTTGGATGTGTGACATAATTTTTGGACATGCAACTCTTGCGTAATAGTTTATTGTATGGGACTGCCGCTGGGTGGCGTTGTTTATTATTTGTGTGGATAGTGGGTGTTTGAGGTAGGTATTGACCAACTTCATAAGTCCGTTTTTGATGTTTTCCCCCCCATAAAGTCAGTCTACACGATTTAACCTACCTGATCCTGAAAAATCAGCGACATTATGTGACAACACAAGAGTTTAGAAGAGTTAATTTGTAGAAGAACTCATAGCCGAAGGTCATTCGGTTTTTTCATTACTGGCACAAAGAAACTTAATGCCTTCGATCCATGACACGTTTTGAAATGGGCATTTTCTTTCCACAGTTTGGGTGAAGCTAGAAACAAAAACTGATCGCATAACGCCAAACCCTGACTTCGAACTCAATTTCCAAACTTTTTTTTCAAGGGAAAGATAAAGCTAGAACGAAGGAAGGGACATTAAACCAGGCAATACAACCATTTTCACTGACGGCTCAAAAATTGATGATGGGGTAGGCTCTGGAGTGTACTCAGAAGAACCCGCCATTGCCCGGTCGATAAAAATTCCAAACCAAACGCCAGTGTGTTTTAAGCTGAAAGTCTAGCAATAACCGAGGCCGTAAGAGAACTATCCTCAGTAACATGGAAAGGGAATATCGACATATTTATGTCGGCCGCCATCAAAGCCGTGTTATGCACAATACTCAAACCATTTGTCGCAACCAGCTTAGGATTCTAAGCTCACGACATAATATATTACCCTTTTGGGTCTCGGGGCACCGAAGCATCGATGGCAATGAAAAGGCCGATGAGCTGGCAAGAAAGGGATCGGAACTGAACCAAATAATGATCGACCACACGGTTCTGACCCCTATGGAAGTTCTAAAGCAAGAGATACACTTGGGCTTCTGGACGCTTGCCGATGAGCGATGGAGCACATTTCCGTCATGCCGCATATCAAGAAAGTGTGCCCAAAGCTCAATAAAAGAAAAACTAGGAAAATACTTACGCTGAACAGATCACATGAAGCTGTAGTGATCATCATCCTCACAGGCCACAACCTACTGGCGGCCCATCTAAGGGTAATGCGACTAAGCACGACTGACCTCTGGAGAGGATATGGAGATAAAGACACTGTGGATGACACGTCGCACTCAAGCACCCAAGCTTCAGCAGAACCAGAAAATACACCCTATGGGCTTTCTTCTTTAGTGGCCCAGGCCAACTCTCAACCATGCTGACTGGAGGTCCTCCTAAAGTGTATAGGGAGTGAGGCAGCGTCTAACATCAAGACGCCAACCCTTTAACCTAACCTAACTTTCCACATTCTATGCTGATTAGTAGGTAATACGATTTATGAAAGATCCCGAAGGCATTATTGGGGCGTAAGTGAGGTCGATAGTGCTACATAAGGCCTATATGAGCTGATGAATGTGTCAAAGTAGAAGTTGTCAATAAAGACTTCGAAACAACAACCGCACCCACATTTTTTAACCAAATCAGGTTCCCAAGAGTCAAGGCCAAACGCGGTAATTGGGTCTTCTTCTACCTGTATATCTACCTGTTTAAGTTGGCAAGCGATGGGTGTAGCTTTGTGGAGTCCTTAAGTAGTTTTGAGGTTATGTTAAAAAGGTTGATAACTAGCAAAGTGATTTTGGGTTAATTATGACATGAGATGAAGTGACAAAATATTAAAGATCACTTCTAGGAGCACAGAGCCATTTAGTCTTCGAAGTTTATTGAGCTCGGCTTGTGGAGTAATTGGTTCAGTTCTCACCAGGGTGCCGCATGGGTGATGACAGGCCTGGCAACGTCATTTGTGAATTTAGTACCCAGATGTTGTTATTAGACTTTAGTGCATAGTGAGAGCCTGACTTTGCTAAGGTAGTATTCCCAAGTGAGTCTTTCATCCAGGGTGACTCACAAGATGTTTACGTCTTGCATTCTGTTGACAGATTCACCAAAGTAAGCATGTTGGTTTTCTGTTTGTTTCGTTTCGAATCCGATTATGGCGCGTTTTGTGCGATTAACGTAGAGACCTATGTAGCCATGCTTCGGGCTTTTCGTACCCGCGTCTTCATTTTTTTCTAGTCCGCTTGCGCTCAAAGGGTTGTGAATATCCTTATGATGCTACTCACACAGGACGAGTGAGGGGTAGCCTCTGAAACTCAGATGATGCTATGACATTTTACTCGACAAAATCTGAATATCTTGGCGTGTTGTCTATTATCTCCCTAGATGTTAAAAAAAACAAATGTCCACGGTTTCTTTATCTCTAAGAGATTTTCCCATCCTCTGAAGAGCTTAGGTGGCTAATTTGCCGAGTTAATAGGCATCTTCCAGTTATATTTCACGATTTCTTCCTAACGATACGAATTCCTAGATCGAAAGTACGATGTTTGGTCTTATTCAAGTTATATAGCCACCAAAAGACCAAACGCCATGAATTTATCAGCATCCACAGTTTTCAAGCAGGCAAACCTTCAAAAGAGCCCAATGTCTAGCCTTCATTCGTGTAACTTAAACAACCACAAACCACCTAGGTCCCAGCACAGATAAGTATGTGATGCCAACTGCTATGACATTCAATAAAAGAACTAAATGAGGAAAAACAACATTCACCACAAAAGTCAATACTCCCATTCTCCAACCATTCTTCACCACCATCCAACAATCAGTCATGGGACTGACTGCAATCTTCCATCCATCACTTCCATTTTGGAACAAAAATTACCGACTCCAATTAAAATGAATGCCGCACCACCACTTCAAAGTGCACCTAATGAGTTTGTCCAACTAATGAATCCACCACGACGAACAATTCACCTGCTTCCACCACAATAGTCAAATCAATGCCACTCACCTTGCTTGTGCGGTCCAAACCAGGCACGAAAAGTACTGGAAATTTATGCTTATCACTTAGCACCAACTAATTGCCAGTCAACGGTGTGCAATGAATCACATCTTGGAATGGCCATCCGTGAA
Organism: Matsumyia berberina; assembly: GCA_917880715.2. Taxonomy (NCBI): domain Eukaryota; kingdom Metazoa; phylum Arthropoda; class Insecta; order Diptera; family Syrphidae; genus Matsumyia; species Matsumyia berberina. The sequence continues at coordinate 127,931,402 of OU862871.1, read as the reverse complement.
ACCCACCAACCACCCGCTGAGGCACGCCAAAAGATCATTTCTCCAGATCATGTCGTAAATCTATTAACTTGGATAATTAGTAGACACTTGGGCCGTAAAGCAAAAAGAGAATATCTTGGCCGGAGCTCTTTTGCGGTGTTCCCAAGTGCTGCCAATTAAATGCACACATAATCGTATTTAACGGTAGCAATGGCGGCATCTATGAACCATCGCGAATCTGCCACAATAGCAGGAGAAAGTTATTTATCTTTTTTTCACCCGATTCAGTGGACGATCGCTGGGTGAAAATCATCTTTTGTGTAATCGTTTTCGTTAGTCGAATAACAATTACGGTTTTTGTACACTCTAATGGCGGTAATAATGGTCGAACTGCCAACAGATGGAGCTATTGTATCCGCGAATGTCTTTATTCCAATTCTGACATATCGCCGATGCAACGCAATTAAATCACCACTCACGGACCGTTGTTTCGGGCGTTGTACGTTGTTAGTTGGTTACAGGCAAACGCCATTGCGTAACAATCGAGTTTTTCTCCTCCATATGGCCCGGATGAAAGGCCGACCTATCAAGTCGAGTTGTAAATAAACAATTTGTTAACTGAAGTTAATTTGACGTCGGTGTGTGGCGCTATTTATGCTTCGATTGGTTTGTTTGTGCTGCTTGATTGTAATTAGCGGGCAATAAAAACAGTGGCACTGCCCGTGGTAATTATGGCTGCTTTCTAAAATCGGGTACACAACACATACCCAGCTTCAAGGAGGCTCGAAACAAAGTAAGTGCTAATGATAATTAACGTCTTGTTTGATACCGCGATTTTGAGAGAACATAATGAGCGATGTGTGTATGTGGAAGAGTTCGTTGGTCCATTCGATTGAATTGACAAAGTTGATTAGAGTGTGTCCGCCGGCCTATTAGATACGCATTATAATTTATGGCTCTACGAACGGATGCCACTATGGATGGCATTGAAAACAGTCAGCGAAGGCCTTTGAATATACATTTTTTACAACTCCTCTTACATTTTGTTTAATAACTAATTAGGTAATGAAGTGCAGGCATTGCAAAAAGTAATTTGGCTCATGGACTCGAATATTATTTTCGGATGGGTAGATTGTGATGAAAAATGACCTCAATTGGCCTTTTTCCCGGGCTTACTGGCTTCAAGACGTTATCGAAGACATGGCCTAATACAATGGCGGTAACTTTTGTTTTGAAACTTTGTTTCTCAAGCGAAGTAGCGAAGATTCAGTTCATAAAATTGAACGAAACATGGACATTTTTCGGCTTCCTTGCAACCATACATAAGTGATGGTTAGATGTTGTTTCATAGAAATAGGGGAGGCACTGACTGGCGTAAATCTGTTGCTACTGCTGCTAAGTGCGAGTGTTGACCAGGAGAAGAAAACTGTGTGGCAGCACTATAAACACTAAAGTGGAGGAATTTACTAAATGGATCTAGCCGTCTCGTCAAAAGCTTCCGAACGTAAGCCCAGTTAAGAACAGGCCGCCCAAACAAATGCCAAGCGCCAGCAGGCAATCAAAATCCCACCGTGGTGCCACTCGCCCATCTTTCGCCGTGTATATCGTCAAAATGGATTTTCAAAAACTAGACAGCTGATTTAGTGAATTAATCTTGGAAAAATGATGGTGGGGGCTGAGCTCTCTAAGCGGCTAGCGGCAGTGCTCACATCCTTAAAGTGGTTTCTTGATACTACTTCTACTGACCCCTCCCCTCCCAGGGATTTTTGTACTAATCCTTGAGGTTACGAGTTGTGGCGTCTGCGTTACTGTTTTACGTATCCACTACAAGCCGAAGACAAAAAACAGTGCTGCCAAAATATCATCATGAAACACCTGGTTTGACCAAAAATGCCGGTATGCACATTGGACAGACCGAGCGAATCTACCTTAACAAAAACACGCCAATGACTCCGCTACCTAGCTTTACAAAGTATTTTACTACAAAGCTGAGCAACAAGAAGGATTGGATCAATGAGGTTGAAATGTGCATCTTTAAAGCACACGTCTGAAAATGGTATACAGAAGGATCAAGAACCTGCTTTAGAACTGGAGCAGGAATATTTGGACTTAAAATTAAGGGCTCCACACCAATGGGTATCTTTTAGCCGGAAGAATACGCAACAGAAAGTAATGTGCAGATTAACCACGACAGGGGATACAAAGGGCAAAACATACCGATTTTGTCAGACAGTCAAGCAGTCGATAAAGTTCTCAGCTCGTGGACAATCATCTCCAAATTAGTGCGCACAACTAAGATGGTTTGCTAGGTCATGCACAGTGGTTGAACACCAACATCAATAGTTTCGAAGGACCGCGGGTCAGATGCCACTCGCAAATGGAAAGGGACCTCAACCAAATTCGCATGCAAAATTAAAGGCAGATGGTTTTTGATCGAGCTGGACGGTGATTACACGCTGATTGTGGGGGGAAAACACTTCACATTTTTTCATACAAAATTTATGTCAATTAGCTTGCTCAATCCACGTGTAATCACCGTCCTGGCTGGAGAAGTTTGTTGTTTAGCCCAACTTTGCCCGACTGTAGCGCCTGATTGCTTTCGAAAACGATAGAGTTGTCGGCATGCGACCATGAGATAAGATCCAGGTTATTACAGAGGCCACTTACTTTGCATAGATCGGATTCATAAAGACAATGCATTAGTGAGACTTCCCTATCGGACATAGCATTGAAGACCAAGGTAGACTCATCTTCTGATTGAATCTATTGGACGTAGAAGAGATTAAAGTTCCCAAGGTTTTGATGTCGTCGTTGGGATCCACGAAGGCAAATAAAGAGTCGAACATGTACACAGCACACTGGTACGACTCATTTGTTCCATTGTGTGGTGTTCCAGCGCTCATGCTATGATGCATTTAACGCTTCTGTCATCGATTTGCATATGTCACTGGTTTCGTTAAGCACGTGGTTTCAATTCTGAACTTAAAAACGCCTTTGATACCAAGAAAAGTTGGAAGAAAGAATTCCTTGTTGCTCATTCCTAAAGTAATTTCTGATACACTGATGTTAAACAGCCGACACTGAGTGGGAAACGAGCCCACGTTTCGATGATTTCTTAAGTTTTTAAGCGAACAGCTATTGACTGAGATATTACACTTCTGGCATTTCGTTTAATAACCCTGCACTTAGCGATTGTTTAACACTAACTCAACTCTTCCACTACCAAATCAAAGAATGCGCATATTTCCAAAGCCAACAACTACCGGATGTCCTAGGTGACACATGTCAAAACGTAAGTCAAACTCGAAATCTACTACCATCAATCTAAAACATTATGTGGTTATGTGCGACCTTAATCGCAGTAAACCGTCTAACATCCACTTGAAATCTAATTCCGCACTTAGTAACCCCGTATACTGGGCATCGTAAAGTAATTTTTCTTTTTTTTTTATTATTCTCTGTTTAATTTTTGCATTTCTCTTCTTTTTTTTCTCTTTTCTTGATCGTCTGCCTTTTTCTTGTGATCTTACGCAATCACAATACAAAACAAAACACAATTAACTCCAAAACAACGACCGCACACTGTAAAATGAAAACGAAATACCTCTAGCTGGCAAGTTCACGGTCAAAATCCGTCCTGATGAGTCTCAGATGCACCACGCACCGATCGAGATCGCGTTCGCTCTCCACCGATAATCTTGGCCACGGAAAGGCAAAACTTCAGGTAAGCCGCGCGAACCAGTGTCGCCATTCACGTAATCCACGGTTTGACAGCTGTTTGTTTGCACGATTCGTTTCTGTTTGTTTTGCGCTAATAACCTGGATTAACATGTTAACATCAAACCGATCGGTCAAAACGCATTTTCATTCATTATGTACAACCTCCCAAATTAATAAAAATGTCTAACCCGCCTCAAAACCATTAATTCGAAACGAGTTTGAATTTTGCTGCACTTCTCCCTCTTCATTTTTGATTAATTTAATTCGCACCTAACTTTCACATTTGCACATCATACCACGATCGAACTCACTCACGAGACACTGTCACTGTCAAAAGCGTTGCTTATGGCCAAGGTGCCCATAGAGAAGCTTTGACAGCTGGTGGGATATGGAAATTTAGTGCGATTTTTCCTCTAAATTCAAAATTTATGACATAACTCACCGATGGCAGGTGATAAATTTTACAAATTGTGTAACTCCCTTTGAATGGCATATCCATTTCTTTCTTTTTTTGACGTGATAGAGAAAAGAAAGTGTCAACAGGAGGCAATCTAATCTGATTAAATTATTTTCATTTCTTTAATTATTCGCGGATATTTATAGTCATTATGCTAATTGCTTGAGTAAATTCAATTTGCATCACGTAAACTTGAGCAGAAGGTGGCGGGAATAATAATTATCATCCGCTCACACAGATTTCCACGTTCCGAGAAAATTAGTTATGAGCAAGATTCATTTGAATTCTAAGCTAAATGCACGCAGTTTATTCTGCAACAAGGTCGTTTGACAGTTGGTGGGGCGATTGTCAAAATGTCATAACTGGCGATGCAATAAGTTGAACAGCTAACTAATTGTCGCGTTAGGTAAGATTATTCCTTTCTCTTTGAATGTTTATGTTCGACTTTACATATTCCCTGATTATTCAGAACTGCGGTAATTGCGTAATGACAGGTTCTCTGGCAAAAGTCTTGCGTTACCTAAGTGCACTCTCTTTGCAGCAAGGCTCCCTATTACGTCAAAATTCAATGTCAGCCGGTGGCTTATCCAAGTGCCAAATGTCACAATTGTGACTTTTGTTTGGATTCGAGTCGAATGCAGTCTCTCAACTGCTAAATTTTCGTTTATATAACAGATTCACTCCATAAAATGCATGGATTTGCTTTGTTTCTGTCAATTGCAGGCCATTTTACCGCGCTTCCTATGAAATTCAATCGTTTTTAGTAGAAATCAGTGAATCAACACATCCGGGGAGGAAATTAATTGACCATGTATCATCGTGTCACGCTTAAATAAATTATTTCAGTTTGTTGCTAAAAAAAAAAGCTTTCGTCAAGAGTTCGTTAAAATAATTCGAATTAACTAACTGACACATGAGAGCAGTTTTCTTGCACTTGGTACGACAGGGTTCGAAACGTTGATAAAAGCTTTGAACGAGAAATATTGTCGTGTGTCTTAGCTACAATGAGAGTGCAAAAGTGTATACACGAACCCATTGCAGGCGTAGCGTTCGTAGATAAAGCGAAAAAAATACTGCGAACTACAACAGGAATGAAAAAGTCTTAAAAAACGCGTTTGGAGACTTCACACTCTCCGACGTTTTAAACAACTCAATTTGTTTTTCTGATCGTGGCCTGGCGAAATTTCTTTCCTGATATTTGTTTTTCTGAGAATTCTGGTGGCCTGGTGTCTGGTGCGAAATTTCAGTAAAATTCCGATTCGTCGTGACGTGGATGTGAGTCGTGACTAACTGGCTGGCTAGGTTTAAAAAAAACACACGCCTATTGTTAGGTCTTCCAATGAAAAATGTTTCTCAAATGTTGTGCATATTGTTTTGATGGAAAATTGATATTTTATTGAAAGGGAAGTAAGGATAGTTTTTGGACAGAAACGGTTTTAGAAATATAGAAATATATGTAGATATCAATAGATACAAGGATCTTTTAAATTCATGGACATTTTTGAAGAATACCTGCTTTCCTTTTTGGGTAGTAAACCGCGTGGGACAGCCAAAATCGCGAGTGCAGATCGTGAGCGATCGACGGATCATAAAACCTAAACATGTTCCTCAGTTTTTGAAATTTTTTTGTTGAAATCTTGAAGAATTTCGTAGAAAAGTTTGCATTGCAAGTTATGGAACTATTTTTTCACTATTTTACCTGCTATTTTGTTAGCAGGTAAAATGTCGCATCATCACCTTCCAAAAGTGATCGCCTCTGACGCCTTTCTTTACCCATATCCAACCCCAATGGGAACGTATGTGTTCATGCCTCTAATGAAGAGTTTGAAGACATTACTAAGAACAAATTTTATGACTTCTAACTTGGAATGTGGAGTCAAAGTCTTACTCGGCGACTTTAAAGCCAGAAAAAGCGGAAAGCACAGACTGCGCGTCACGGCGGCAGACAATGGCTTCTGACTTCTCTTCTTCTGACCTCCAATGAAACTCGACCTGATGTAATCCAAGTACAATGCAGAACCTGCGTTGCTTGACTTCGTGTTGCACGTCAGTGGAGATGTTATCGTGTCATCGTGGAGTTCTTTTTTGCTTCTCTTGTCAGGATGTTTTACGCTTCCTGCTGCATGGTGACGAGCCTGACTCGTTTTGCGTTTTGTATCCTGGCGATGTTGACGTTTTATATTAATTTTGTGGCTGGCCAGTTCTGTTTGTCGGTAGTAGATGTCTTCTTAGACAGATTTGGCTTGTTTGTCTAAGGTAGTCTGACAGTCCCTTTGTGGTTTTGTCCGTTTGCTTACTGTGATGCGTGCCTTGCACTATTACTCATTTACGTCCCTGCTTTTCGAACGTAAAAGCGTAGCGTTAACGTATGGTTAACTGGACAGAATAATGAAAAGGAATCTGTGTTTCCCTTTTCTAATGTTCTGGTGTCAATATTTCTACAAGGCCTGGTCTGGTATTCCTAAGACTGCCTTGCACCGTCCAGATCGACTAATGAGATATTATGGTCGCCGTGGCTTAGTGGTTAGTGCGTTAGACTGCAGTGCAAACTACTTAGTTTCAAAATCGAGAATTACTCCTGGGAATCGCTGTTTTTTTTTTGGATTTAGGCGGCAATTGAGTAACAAAAGACCTCTCTTAAGTGAAACTCTACAAAATCCCTATCAGCCTTTACGTCGACTTGAGGTCGTTTTGAAATCCTTTGCGTGATCTCTGGTCCCGTCTGCATAGACGTTCAGTGAAGAAGAAGATGTAAAACGGATGCACACCAATGCTCAGAGAATCTTTAAATTAACAGCGCAATTGAAGAAGCCTGCGACTAAAATGAAAATGACATTTGCACGGGTTGCGGAGATGAGGAAGTTAATGAGAACACAACCCTCTTCCGCTGCCACTGTCCAGGTCTTTGCCACCTCAGACATAAATCCTATGGGACGCACTTTTTTCCAGGATACCAAAGAACTAAGGCTTTAAAATGGTGTGAAATCCTGGGACAATAAGAGAGTGCTTTGGGTATTGCTCCACGAGCAAGAGGTAGCTTCCCCTCAAAATGAGCATCACAATGAGTCTCTACTGACCTGAGTGTGACGCAGAGGGCTTCCCTCCCCTCGCCAACCCATCAACCTAACGTAACCTAACCTAGAGTGTGGCACTTTAGTAGAAGGGGGCCCCAACTAGCTCGGCTTGTTAAACTGAAGACCGTTAGCTGGAGATAGTTATTCGTTGAGGTTGTAATATGGGTCTGTCTTCAGTCGTAATAACATCTCTTACTCAGTCACAAGACATGAATGTCGTGCCTTTCTACACTCAGTCTTTTTCCTCACTACATTCCATAAGCATTCAAAACCTAAGTGCATCGAAACCTTCTAAGGCTTAAAGAGTGTTCACACGATTGGTAGATACCTGACAATTTCATTGTCAGATGGCGGCCTTATAATTACCTGGCAATGCTTTTCTTACAACATTGTCAGATAATAATTGTCAGTTCGCAAGATTGTATGACAGTTGGGACACATTTTTTATTGGGAGACCTGACAATATTGTAAGATCTGACAATCGTCTGAACGTAGCTTTAGGCACACGATTTAATGGATTTCTTTTCCAACACAATTTATGTCGTTATGCGTTACTTCACCTAAAAGCCACCGCAAATAAGGAAAACCCATCTCAACTGCGACAAATTCGTGAAATACGCACAAGCCTCCACTCCACCCAAACCAACGCTTGTCAAGCTCTAATTGGATATGCGTGTGCTTATTGCACTTTAACCGTCATTATTCTCAAATCCTCGCCACATGATGTCATTAGCTCGTGCCAACGACAAACTATGAGATACTTAACGCTATTAGCTGACTAACGCGCCGCTCTGTGTAGAACGCATCATTGCAATGCGAGTCGTAAAATTATCCGCTATGTTGCATTTTATGCTCTTATGCAATGTATCTCATTGCGGTGTTAAGCGATTTCAATAAAAATCTAAAGTTTAGTACCACCAATTAAGCGAGACTTCTGCCACCGAGTAGTAGAATGAAACATCATTTATGCAGATACGAGTACTCGTACCTCGTACGAGAGAGAACACACATCTGGAGATAGATTTGTGTATCTTTTGTATCCCATGGGATACCGACACGGGATCCACTTGTATTCATTCTCTCTTGGCAATAAAAAGGAATTTCAATGAACTATTTTTGAGTTTATAGGCACACTTAAGATACGCGATAGTAAATGAGCACCTAGGGCATTCAGTGGACGGACAAACGAGAAAATATAGATTTTTCTTATGTGTCTTTATTTTTTTTATTTTAGATCGGTCCGTGGCCCTGTACTTGGATGAGATGCATGCACTTTTTTCAGCTAAAACAGGTGAAGTGCAAGTGTCAGAAAATTGGCACTGCAAAATTCGTAAACTAGAAAGCATCGTTTGTTCATAATTGTGCAGGTTATTGGGGCACAGAGCAATCCGAGAACATGTTGTGTTGTATCTTTTCGTTGTATATTTCCCTCTCCTTTCACTAACATTATTTGTACTGTGCTTGTGTGTTGCTTTATTGCCGTTAATGTGCTTTTATAATTTTTCTTTTTAATTATTGTTATTAATTTGGTTTTTTTCTTTTGTTATAGGTGAGTCAAGCAATTGAACTACGTAATTGTTTGTGAATGTTTTATTGGCAATGAACTCTGACCATAAACCAGAAGTAAGTTTAAAGTTTAATTGTTTGGCGTTCAAATAGATTTATATGTTTAGAAAGTAAGAAAATCTGCTATGTCAAGCACAATATTGTAATCCAATGACGTAAATGTTACCGAAAGACTGGTGCGAATGACGATGAACAGTGCACACTACTGCCTGCATCAAGGTTAGGTTAAGTAAATGGGTGCCTTATGACGTTTGTCACTGCTCACTTAGACCAGCAAAAGGGTCCATTGCGCCCATCTTCTAATTCTATTTGGAGAACCTGTAAAGAGAAGGGGAGCCGCTAATTTAAACCACCAAGATAAGAAAATACATCCCAGGAGGTCCCTCAGCTCGATGTCACCCAAGGCCTCCAGTTCCGTGAAGAAGTAACTACCAAGATTCCTCTTTCTCCTGCCGACAGGCAGAAGGTCATTCACGCGACAGGTGACGAACAGGTGACGATTTCTTCTTCGTTCCTGGAACTTCTACAATAGTCGTTGTGATGTATACTGAGGCGCTCCGCATAAATACCAATGGCGCAGTGTTCAGTAATGATGCTGGAGTGTATCCTTTCTTCGCGACGACTAAGTTTGACCAGAGACAGAGATATCTTTTTATTATGACCCGTCCATAAGTTTTTAACGAGATTATTGGAATCCTCGCAAATGAGAGAGCCTGTGAGGCAAGCTGCACTGCTCTCCTGCGTGCAAGTTCGTCAGCCCTTTCATAACCTGGGATATCCATATGCCCTAGCACCCAACATAGGATCACCGTATTGGCTTTCGATATTTCGTCTAGATGGTTTTTGTAGATTCCTACAACCCTCGATCTAGTTATCGCGGATTCAAGAACTTTAACGGCTGCCTGGCTGTCGATATAAATCGTAATTGTCCTTGGAATGGCTGTGATTTTGGCCTGCAGACGTCATTTATTCTGAAGAAGTGGTTTATTCCTAGGAGCTTGCAGTAGACCCCGGCACCTGCACAAATGTTCATCATAGAACCATCGGTGTAGAAGGTCACTTCTTTTTTATTGGTAACTTTGTGGTTCCTCCAGTCATCTCGGTTAGATATTCTGATACTGAATCTCCTGTCAAATGCCAGAGTCCTGGTTCATTTAATCTGTTGTTGCCTGCATTAAAGTTGCTAAAGAACTCATCGAGGCCTTTTATGGCATAAACGAGGCGCTATAATATGACCACTTTAACATCGTTACTAACACGCCAAAAGCAGAGCCACGATCTTTCCAATATCTGTTCAATTATTAGTATATGTATAAGAGACTGCAGTGTAATGTCAGTAGCGCGAGGGCAAAATGGAGTAGATGCTCAACATCAACGTCTCGGACAGAAAGTCAACCTCGAGGGATATAACTTTGAGGTAATTTTCAACTTTGTCTACCTACGCTTCACTTTAAGCTTGGACAATGACACCAGAAAAAGAATGACTCCTGTCAGCCGCTGTTTCTTTGGGTAAAGAAGACGATTGAGTATCAAAGCCCTTTTTCAGACTACAAAGGTCACTCTACGTAAGGCTTTGTTAAGTAAAGATGATGTCGTCCTATGTTGTTTCGAAAAAAAGAAGTCTAAATTGCAGTAAGGATCCGTTTCCATAATACCTGAAACACAATAATTCATTGGTGCTAGCGTTCTTCCACTACGTTGAAGATGCGTTGAATTGCGATTCTCAAATTTATCAGCTGTTTGCACAAATTTTCTGAAAAAAAAAAAAAAAAATTGCGATGCAGTGTGAGAGCGAACACAAAAGCTCAACCCAGTCGAACTTTTCCTCTGAGAGAGTGCGTTGTTACGTATTGTTACGTATGCCACTTTATTCTGTGTCGCTCTCAAACATAGAACTGTAGCACGATGCACGATTGTGACTAGTGCCATTGAACTCCTTTGGTTGAACATTAAACGTCACTCGACGCTAGCACCAACGCGGTATTGTGTTTCAGGCATAATGTCCACTAACGCACGCCTGACGCCCACGTGACATTGTGATTTGGGCTTAAGAGTTATGCCTTCAGGTATCTTTCACCTGTTTTTTACTTTTGTTGCCGTGTGATTTAGTGACGTCAAATTTGAGTTTTCACTTTTGGCCCTTTGTTGATCTCATTACTTCTGTTTGCCGTAGGTTCATGACTGTACGTTTTCCAGGTTATAAAAGTAAGAAATCTTATCAGTTGCTTTAGCTCAGCGTTGAACCACTATGCGGGCTAAGGGAGTGGAAAAGTGTTCCAGAACTCCGAACAAAATGTTGAGAAGAAGTGATTGATACGAAGCGGTGTATAGATACTTCTGAAATTATATTCTAGTCTATCTAATGGGTCCCTTTTTCTGAGTATTGCACTTTGAGTCTGAATACACAAATTTTCATTTCGATATTCTAGTCCGTCGACTAAGATCAAGAAGAACAATTTTATAGGAACTTCTTCCAAAGAGCAACACACAAAAATTCTCCAAAAGTATTCACCTTGGAAGTTGCAGACTTCCTGGTTTTTATTTATTCACTAAACAAAAGCAAGTCAATCGCTTTATCAAAGCCTTTAGCTACGCTAATTTCCAATGAGAAAATTCCCATTTGAAATGCGTGCTCTTACACACCAACATTTGTTCTGTACTTAATCAAAATAAAAGCACACCCCGATCTATCAAAAATTGAAAACTATTTGGAACAAACGAAAGCAAGAAGGAAAAAAAAAAGAAGATGGGAGAGAAAAACCATCCTAATATAACTCGTCGTTGGTCTGTATCCAAATTCTCAAAATTCCTATTCGGCCTATCAGTGGAAACAGAAAAGATGTGAACCAACAAACGCATTAGGAATGCCGAATTCTCTCTGTCTATTCGATTGGGAACTGATAAAAGTCTCTAAATTTAGCAGCGATGCAGAAGCAACAGCACCCTCCACTGCCTTCACTGAACGCGAAGCATTATTTATGGCGGTGGTGTTCCTCTTGAATCTACTTAGTATCAAGATTCCTAGAACAAATACTGCAGTTAAAATCCTATAAATTAATGAGCCTCAAGATATTCAAATTTTGGGAGATTCCACCGAAACTGACGGGGATCTCAATTAATCTCCGGGATCTTGTTTGGATACATTTCCGCTTGATGGATGACAAATCCAATTAGGGTGTTTATATCGCATTTAATCTGGTTTTCCTCCAAGTTCCTTACTTTCCACCCACGAATGTTCTATTTGAAATGAATTGGGACCGAATCAACATGACAAAGCCTCTAGCAACATGTTGCGTGAACCATGAACCAATTGGAGCATAATGTGATTCAATTTCATTGCACGTTGCAATTCAATTAGAAATGAAAACCGAATAGAGGGTGTTGATGGTGGAAATTTATCTTTTCCTGATTGGAATTGGCACCCCGCAGAGTTCGATGAACTTCACTATCCACTGCCTGTATTTCATTGCAACATTTGTCAGTGTACCATTACAACTAATGATAGTTTCCAATCGAAATGAACCTATTTAAGGGCAGAACATGTTTGTAGCTTTATTTTAGTCTGCGATTTCAGACCGGATAGACATGCAATCTAACCAAACATGGTAAGAGTAAGTTAGCTGCAACAACTGCAGCTGGGAATGGTATTTCCTCTCCAGGTTGTTCTTGTCCGGCTTGGAGAGGCATTATGTACTTTGAAGGCGGGCTGAGGAATTTTAAGTGATAATAAATCAAATTTTGGAATTTTTCTCTGTAAATATATTTTATTGTGATGTTTTACGAGCACTTTTATCACTCGCACCCCGGCTGGAGAGTGGGAGTGGTTTGGGGTAAACATGCAATGTGCGTCTTCAAGGTGAGCAGTCGTTTGGAATGGATTCTATGTTTTCGATGATTAATTGCTGGAGTAGGTCTTGTTTTGCAATTTCTATATTTACCAGCAGCAAATATAATTTTTTGATAAACGTTTATAAAGCGATATGGTGAAGGGCGTCATTGACTTTCGGAATAGATACGTTATTCCATCAGTTGAATTGTCTTACAGAAGATATGATCCAAACCTTGTTGTTCTGTTTCGTTCCGAACGTCCTTCTGAATGCCGAATTTGAGTAGTTAGTTAGTTTGGAGTGGCCCTCTAGAGAGGGCTAACTCGAAGCAGGAACCTAAGTCCACAAATCATAATTCCACAATCGACTACCTTACATCCAACGGCTTAAGTCCAGCGTTGGGATGACACGCGGACCTCCTGCACTAGTCAGAAACACCCACGCATACTAATATTCGTAATATCCAGATAATACGGACAACACAACCCCGTAGTGCGCCAACAATTTAGAGGCCATCTTATTCCAGAAACTAAGATAGTCAGCTGTTCTACTTCCTGCTTTTGGTATCATCCGCACTGGAGTTTTGATGAGCTTGCGCGACAATTATCCTACGACCCTAGTTCCATGGATATGCCATCTGATGGAATGACAATAGAACTTCGGTCGACGTCCCTTGCCTTCAGGACTGACTTCGGTCAGAGTCTCAGCCTGGATAGGGGTGTAGTAGAATTTTCACGGATGGCTCCAAGACCAGTCATGGGTCCGGTGGTGGTGTCTTCGTGAAGGTCGAAAACACCAGACTTCACTACAAGTTGGGCAAGCATGCCTCTGTTTTCCAAGCACAGACCTTTGCTCTAATGGCCACGGACTACATTGTTAAGAATAGATGGAAGAGTCGGAGCATCTGAGCCTGTAGCGATAGCCAGGCTTAAGGCCCTGCTCAGCCCTTTAACCAGTTCCAAAATAGTGCGAAAATGCAAGAACTCTCTGAATTCGGTTGTAAGCCTGAAATCTTTGACTCTTATCTGGGTCCCAGGTCACACTGAGATCTCTGGAAATGAGATCTCCGATGAGGCTGCTAGACAAGGCTTAAAGAATGTTTTCTCAGAGCCTGAACCTACGTTGGATTTTGCACGTCCTCATTTAGGGCGTCCATAGACGCTTGGGTTTCCTACAAACACAATAACCTATGACACGGCTCTCCAAGATGCAGGCATACTAAACGAATGCTTCTGAATGTCTGTAAGAAATCAGTGGCATTCTTGCTGTCACTCAGCAGAAGAGACTGTAGACAACTTATTGACGTTCTAAGGGGTCACTTCGCTTTTGCCAAGCATCTTAGTGTATTAGGCTTAAGTGCAACCACTGTCTGTGACGATACCTCGGATCATTTCCTTTGCAATTGTCCTATCTTTGTTCGGATCAGGTTGCAGATTTCCGGTGCTGATGAAGCTCCTTATCATTAAAGCGCCTTCTCGGCTTTCTGTGAAACTCAAGAAAATTCCAGTAAAATAAGTAAATCCTGGGTGCTGCTTTCTGGTAGTTCAATGGACCAGTTGCGTCTGAGTGTTCCAGCATAACGTTTCAAAACCCGACAAAAACAAAACTCCGCTGCCGCAAAGGTGACATTCCTATTGAGCCAGGCTGTGTCAAATAAGCCGGCAGAGCAGCTGAAAATAAATGAAAAGTGGGACGACTGACAGGAACGTGCCAAGGCGTAGCTTTTTGCACGAAAGAAGGGACCTACAATTGATTGCCAGCTCCAAATGGCGGATTGAGAAGCTTTTTCATGACAAATTATGTGACCTCTCGGAGGATTGTCATTCACCGATAAGAGGTGGTGCAGCGAAAAATGTTCAGTGGACACGGTTAGGGCCTGAACCCACGCAGCTCGTATAGCAGTCCGACGCAATAAATACTGAGCCATGGCAACTAGTAGAGCGGCTATGTTCACTTATAAGGAGTACACGGTGAACCCAACGCTTCCCAGTTGGGTGGAACAAGAGACTGAACGTCAAGCTACAGAATAAGGGATATCTAATAAAATGCGGAGACCAGCGAGGTGTTTGTGTTCTTTTGGTAGAGGGAAGGTTAGGTTAGGTAAGTTTGGTGGGGGGAGCGAAGCCCTCTGCTCAGGTCACTAGAAAACCCATTGTAATGCCCATTTTTGGGGGGAAGTTAGCCCTTGTTACCATTTTAAATCCTGAATGAACCTCCAGATGTCCCTTAGTTCTTCGGTATCCTCGAAAAAGTGTCTTCCAATGGATTTATGTTCTGAGGTGACAAAGATTTGGGCAGTGGCAGAGGAAGTGAGTTGAGTCCTCGTTGATTTGTTCGTCTCTGCAACCACTGCAAAGGTCGTCCTCACTCAGCCTTAGCTTTTTCATGTGCCAACGCAAAGTATTATGACCTATAATTACTCCTACAAGGATGGAGATGGTCCGGTAATGGCAAAACTAATGGCTAGATAGGTAGATAATTGGGGTGGCTGCGCACAGACACACGTAGGCCAAAAAGGCCCTTTGTTGTACCACATGGATCAATACCCTGAGCCGCGCCACTTTATTGGAACCATTTGGAGCTCTTGATGAAGTTGAGGATACTTTTGACGTCAGTATCTGATCAGATGGACATTCCTTCTTTGGGATAGGGCAGGACAATTGCAGAGAAAATGGAGGATCGTTTCCTACTCCTCTTTGTCCCTGCAAAAGTCATTTGAAAAGGTGCCCATCCTTCTGGCATGAAGGCCAATGGGATAATGGCCAGTGAGAACACCAATAACGGTGCTAATGAGCGACCTATTGAGCATGAGATTTAGCATAGGCCAGATATCTCTGGAGGTGCCGTTGCTTCATATTTGGTTAGTCTTGCTAATCGCGTCATACTCTAAGAGAAGTTTACATTCAGCGAGTGAAATACCCCGATTTCTTCGTTCCGGAAGAATGTCTAGACTAGTACCACATTTGGCGAGTTAATCGGCCTTACAGTTCCCTGGAATGTCCCTATGACTGGGTACCCAGCATAGGTGAATGTTTGAATGTTCTCCCATCTCCATGAGAGATGAGCGACAGTCTGAAGTAGCCTTTGATGTACATGTTACCGATTCGAGGGATTTTATACTAATGTCTAAGATACTTCCTAATAGAATCAACATTTGCGTTCATCTCTCAAAGTCAAACAGACTGCCTTTCGCTCAGGATTTTCTGAGTCGACTGTAGGACAATGCCATGATAATTGTCTATTGGATAATTGACTCAGAATTCAATTCGGAATTTCAAACACCGGGTTTTATAAGAAAAAAGCATTGGAACACGCTTTTAGATGCGAAGGTCATGATGGAATACCAGCGTTCATTATTTCACTCCAATTTGTATGCAAGCATCCATATTTCGAAACTGAAGACGTCATGCATTGATTCCATCCATCAACTACGAGTACCTACTATTCGTGCTATGGAGCTTCCGCACCCAGTTTCATCCAGGCACACGCTCACCTAATTATTAACCGGGTATGCATGTCATTAAACAAATTCACTATCTGGTTGCAAATACGACAACAGAAAGAAAACAACTCAGCAACCTCAAGTACATTCCCATATTTCCACCAGATTCCCATGTATCCAAAGAGCACCAGCAGGTGCCTCCACCTGCTCCGGCGGATGACACACACAGATTGCTTCCATTCCATTAGAAATGTGTAACAAATGCACTGCCGTCATTCAAATGACACATCTGGGGAAGCTCGCCGTGCTCAGATCCCCAGTGCAAATGGTTACCTAATCCACCACTAATCAGTATGCCGCCGCGTACTGTAGCCAAGCTCCAGCGGAACCAACGAGTTCTATGTCAATCTGTGTCTTCACAGAGCGCACTCACATTTGTTTATGGGCCTGCTGCCGTTATAATTATTATTATCATCCCAGCACACACACACACACCGCGCACACCGGTGTGCGCCGCAGAGTCAAGACTGTTATTATTGCCAAAGCTGTGCCTCCTCAATATCGGGCTGTCAATCTGCAACAACTATCTAATTGTGGCCTAGTATGTAGCTTTTTCGAGTGCGCACACTGGGTTGCGGGTTGATGGGTGTTTTGGTTCAACGAACGAACTATAGAGGAGGTCGTCGTCGTCGTTTTTTCTTCTCCCAGAGCTGGTATTTATGCTGTGCACCTTCTGTGAGACAGGAAAAACTGTCACTGTTCTGTGTGTTTTCTTCGCTTTTTAACTAATGAGAGAGTAAAAGTGTACAAACACAGGTTGTCTAGTTTTTGTCTATTTATCCTGGGACCACTGTGCGTGCATGGGTTTTAAAAGTTGAAGGAGACACTTGAAGGAGCCTTTCAAAGCCCAATGGGGTTGCGGTGTTAGTCCAAGTACCAAGTGTCTGATGAAGAGTTTAGCAAAGGGGAGACGATAGGCTACTGGATGCATTTTGTGTTATGATTGTGGCGCGAGCGCTGTACTCGAGAAGAATACCGAGTAAATCTCACTTTAGTGCATAGAAGAGAGGAAGAAACCACTCGTAGGGCTACCGCAAAGTGTGTGGCAGTGCCAGTGGCAGGTCTTGGGTGGTGTGTGCTAATGCACTGAAACAATTTATTTGATGAGTTTAGGAAGAGTTTGGCTCAGTAATTGCATTCTGAGTTCGAGAGTTCGACAGTTCATGATTCGAATCCAAAAAGGATTGTTTTAGTATTCACTCAGCGTTTTGTGAAACTCATTACAAAAGTCGCCGTGGCTCAGTGGTTAATGCGTTGAACTGCTGTGCGAGCGACGTGGGTTCAAGCCCCATCCAAGTCCACCGAACATTTTTCGCGGGAACACATTTCGTCGGGTAATGACGAAATTCGCCGTTCAGAGTCGGCAATAAATTGGAGGTCCCTTCCATTTGTGCGAAATATGTAACATGCACAACAACACGTATGGTTACGAGAAGCTAGGCTTTGGCTCATCCGAGCTGTCGTGCCAGGAATTTATTTTATAGTTAAGGACTTTCTCTACCTAGGCTCCGCTATCAATTCAGACAACGACACCAGCGCAGATCAAACGAAGAATAACTTTTGCCAATCGCTGCTTCTTTCGGCTGAGAAGGCAATTGAGTAGCAAAGCCCTCTCTTGAACAATTAAGGTGACCCTGTACAAGACCTTAATCGTCTCGGTCCTGCTCTACAGCGCAGAGGCATGAACTCTGTCAAAAGCGAATAAGGTTGCTCTCGGCTGTTTTGAGAGGAAAAATCTTCGGGTGATTTTCGGTCCTGCCTGCATAGACGGTGAATAGAAAAGGAGACACAATGACAAAAGTTTGCCTAATGTAAGACAATTGGTTCTGACAAGAATCGGTAGGAAGTGTTGAGCAAGACTGTTGTTGATGCCCAGCATGGACCTTCCAATAACCTTTGCAGATTGGTGCAATCCGAGAAATGACCTTTCGATGTTTGCTAAGGTGGTATCTGGTTCTAGTTTGGTTGCAAGTGGGTCGTATCCGGTCCGACCCATCTTTGGTTAGTCACTTTCAAGAAGTATAAAAACAATTGTTGCCTTGATAGAATCAAGTGGAATGTGAAGAACTTCCGCATGAGAGGTATCAGGAGTGGAACCACGCCTGGCTTATTCATTGGCCTCTTCGTTGCCTAATGAGTGGCAGAGAACTATTTGTCCAGATTTGCAAGTTCGTTTCGACATTTCTCTACCAATGGAAGAATAATTAATAACCGCTTGGCTGTCCGAGTAGATTGCAACGTTTCCTTCAGAAACTGGGTAGCTCGAGGCATGTGTCTAGAATCGCTGGACTCGCGAAATCCTGTAGCCTGAAATTCTTTTCTAAGTTGAGTCTTGGACTGCGATCGGTCTAGTTCGTAACCACTTCTTATTGCATTGAGTTGAAAATGTAGCTGTGGCCATGTATTTTGTCTTTGGCTCTGACAGCGCTGCATGTGACCATAAATTTAACATGTGCGTATTTAGGTGGAGAGGAAGAAGGTGCTAGAAAAGTTAGCGCATTCGTTCAGCAGAAACGCAACGTACCGGTCATGCCTATGTCTGCAGTTTTTTCAACTTTGCTCAGTTTGGTTATGTTGAATGCTTTAGTCATCCAGGCTGCCAGGCAAGTGACGCTTACTACTACAAGCGGGACTTACAACTGCCTTGTCCGCCCATAGCTTAATTTTCGCCCAAGCCTCTACTTTTTACCAAGCATTCTGTTACAAGGGCATAGGGATATACATGCCCTTCTTACTCATGGTTCTCAATGCCTACTTGGCACGAGCGTTTAGTTACATTTAGGAAAATTCAGGTATTTCAGTCTTCGGGGTTGATTTGACTAAATTATCTGTCTCCCACTATATGCCATCATAACCTTATAACCGCTCACAAATTGTAAGAAAAAAGAATCAATCTACATCTGACAACTAGTTGTAAGTCGCTTATTTTAACAGAAAGATCGATATATGTACAGTGAAATCTCTCTTAGGCTGACAGCGACGGTACCAACATTTTTGTCTGCCCAAGGGAGTTGTCCGTCCAAGAGTAGAAAAAATGTTTAATGTTTATTTAGGTTTATGTAGGAAAGTCCATTTAAGGGAGCTGTCCGCTTAAGAGATTTCACTGTACTCAGTTTTTCCGTTTCTTCTTTCTTCTTTAAGACGGAGTATTAAAATGCAATTAACAAATAATATTTTGATTAGGAACCATCCCACGATTAGTTCCTCATTCCTTTTTTCGAAAACATCTCAATCAACTTTTTTATGCCCATCTTCCGCGTTTCTATCAGCGTAGCTCATATTATACTAATTGAATTAAAATCGCCATCACAAATTCAAAAACCATCCATCCCACTTTCGGCCGAAATTCTAAAAATATGTCAAGTATAGCATTTTTTATTCTAAACAAACAATTCTATTTATACCGGAGAAAAACGTAGCAACATTTCTCTGGGTGTACCATCGCCTCCCCATAGCCGCAGCCCAAAGTCATCCCACAAACCACATACAAACGAGCACACGTCTCGTACTCGCACTGACATTGCCGTCGCTCGCTGTGTTGTTGTCGTCGCCTCGACTCCAATCGACCACCGACAGTCAACGTTGAAAACTCGTACCCAGCCAGCGTACGTTGTCGTCACACAAAATTGTATTCTTGGCACTGAGACGGCGGAGAACCTGCACTTTAAGTCAGCCCCGCGAGTTCGATCCCTAACGCTGCTGCAACGTAGAATCCAGTCCATGCCTCCCGGCTATGCATTGAACCGATATCGAATCTCGCTGTGAACTCGGAATCGCTGTGCGAATTAGTTGTACCGGTTGTTAGCTGGCGCGAGATCAGCCCCAAAGTCTCCTACCTGTGACTACGGGCGATCGCATTTGATTTTGTTTAAACAAATAAACTCTCTGGATGGAGATTTTGTGTTTTTTATCTCGCGTATCGAAAAAAAGAAAATAATTAAATAAACAACGAAAAAATAAAATAAAATCCAAAATAGAATTTTTTAGCAGTTTTTTGCGGATCATTTTGTGAGAGTGCGCGATAGTCGTCGGCAATGTCTCGTGGATAACTCTCGCTGTAGATCTCTACCGTCTATCCTCGGTTATCGGTGTGCCTTCAGTGGACCAGGTTTTCCACATAACAGAATTTTTTATTTTTTTTTTATCCCGAAACGAAAGTGAAAAGCCTCAAATAAATGAGAATGAAATGCAAAAATTCTGGACAAATTTGTTGCTGCATCATTGTTGCAAAGGTCCAATGATCGTTATTTGACTTGAAAAGCGATTGTTCCAAGATTTAATCATTTAACTTATATTTCGAGGTTAATTATAAATAATTTCAATAAAAGTGAGTGTCAAGGAGGGTTCTTATAACAAGTGTTGCCAACATGTTACAGTTACAGTGCATGTTGCAAGAGAAAATTGCCTCCTTCCCAAAAATGAAAAATGAAAACTCAAATTCTTATGCAATCTGTGCTAAATAAAATAATTAAATTGTTTCGCTTGTGTTATTGTTCCCTATTGCGTGGTTTTTTTTTTTCGGTGAAAATATTTTGAATAAATAAAATTTTGCCACAAACCCCCTCCCAAAAAAAAAAAACGAGAAACGATCGTTCTAACGTGACACACAAATGGAAGGTTTCAACGCGACAAATTTGTGCAAAGTGGTTACATTTCCACTGTTCTTGATGCGTTTTTTCTTTTTCCGTCATTGACATTTTGTTTTTTTATTTTTTTGCGTTTATTTTGGGAAAAAAAATGTTTTTTTATTTTTATTGTTTTTTTTGTCATCATTTTATTTCGAGAGCGGGAAAAGAAGTTTTTCAAATTTTTCCTTTGAGAATTTAGATTTTATTGTGACAATGACAGGGAGAGCTCTATGGTTTATGAGGCTTGTTGGCTATTTTGTGATCGTGATTAACACAATTCTGTTCGTTTTCTGACGTGTTAACATGGGAAAATTAATTTAATTATGACTTTATAAGATCAAGTTGAATTTACTGGGTCTCGCGCTAGATTCTGTGGGGAAAGTGTATTCACAAAATGCGAATGATTCCATCTTAACAGTCTGCTGACGTAATTTGCTGTCAAAAGCTTGTAAAATTTGCGGTTGTCACCGCAACCAAACCGCATCACGTTTATCAAATGTCAGAATACTAATGGAGATCGAATTTTACTGTTTTATCATAATCACGTGCCAGATACAGGTTCAAATTGCAAGGCCAGATCTTCCAGTTGATTTCAAGTTTTTGCGTAAAAGGTGAACTTGAAATTTAGAAGCAGGTGACGCAGCTTTCTTTGCCGAATTAATGTGGTCTGAATGCCAAACTGTGCATATTGACGTATTATAACAGATGTTACCCGTATCGGAACAATGCGGAACGAACTTGGATGTGTTTAAAGTTGTCCCCGATGTTTGCACATTCATTACGGCTGTGCGTAGCTAACGCAAAACACATTGCAATTCAAGATTGGTGCGTCTGCATGTTATCACTTTCTGTTGACAGTTGCAATTATTTCCAATTATCAACCTATCACCCGACTTTATTATCTCAAAGTTGATAAATGTCTGTCAGTTGAGACCAATTTTCTTTTCATTCTTCACGAATGCTTATGAATAGCCACTATTGTCATTGAGATCTAAAAAGGGCACTTCGAAGCTTTAAGATTTATGATGCTCTTTGTCACCTGAAAATGAATAATCAGAGGTTCAACCAGTTATTGAATTCCAGTGACAGTGAATGCTAATCAAGCGCAGCTTGAACTGAGTTTAATGTGCTAAATGCTGTCTTCCGTCATTGAACTTATGTAGCAAAATGGAAGATTACCGGCGATAATGTAAAAGATACCATATAACCAGTTTTGTTTCCTGCAAGGTGAGATTTATACTTAGGTGGCGCTGCAATTTAAGGTGAATCTGGACCTCAACCAAGGAGTCTCTCAGTTAGTTGGTGCCCCTCTTATTAAGGCACGACTCCAGGCGAGGTCTTCCTCTATAGCGTTGTTCCTCCAGGTTAATTTTAGTGTCAATTCGCTCAATTCCAAACTTTCGTTGCGATGCAGCTCATATACCTACCTCCTCCTCTTCAGAATCCCTTCAACCCAAGCGGGATCTTACGGATAATTTTTTACCCGCAACCACTAAGCATACGCGTATCTTCATCCGCCTTTAACTAGTTCGTACTACATCGTCTCAGTTTTCGATTGGATTGGTCTTATATAAGGTCTCTTCGGAACAGACCCTTACTTTTGAAAAACAGCGATTGGTTTTCATTAGTTTGATTCCTGTTGAGAGGAGCCATATCCATACGATTGGCATTAAGAAGATCGACACTTTTCTGTAGAAGCTGTAGGGACGAAGAAGGAAAAGAGTGTGCACAACCTCACATTATCTCTTCCATGATTTAAAGGATCTGAGCCCTGTCAGTATGGCCGTTATGCAATTTTTCATTAGAAAACTGAAATATTTTCAAGAATAGACAGTGGTATCACAATGAACCTGCATTTGGGCTAAATTCACCTCTCTAAAGGATCATTCCAAACTTATTAATCCGGTTGTCTGAATATATAACAACTTGGGCGACTTGGCATAGATACCACGAACGGAGCGAAAACGATTCATGCAGAGAGCTAGGTCAGTCAGTTAGATGCACATCCTACTCTACCTAACTTGTCATGCATGTCATCAATTTAGTTCCCCGAGTTCAATTGATTGGTTGAAGAAGGACATGCTAAGTACCTTACATCTTGCATAAGCCAGAGCAGGACAGGCCAGATGTAAAATGTCAGGAGGCTCAAGCCAGGAAGTGAAATTTTTGACTATGTCTTGTTAAATCAACCAAAAGATCTCGGTAGGCAATGGACAAACCTCTAAAAGCATAATTTGCTATGATGACGCCTTTCAATCTGCGCTAAAGACTTTGAAGTACGATTAGCCTGCTCTTGGTATTGGCCAGCGCCCCCTTGTTTGCATCTATCAACTTTATTTTATGGCCTTCAATCGACAAAGCGCTATTTTAACTTAAACTCAAATAAAAAGTAGTGGTGACAGTTTACAACGTTGCAGTGCACCAACATGAATTTTACATTTCTATGACAGTCTGCTCCTATGAATTACATGATGTTTATCGCTTCGAATTGAAGAATATGCTATTGAGTCATACTCTCTATTTAAAGTGAATACAAAGGCTGTCACTCAAAGTCTACCGCGTCAAAAGCCACTCCCAGCTAAGTCAAGACATTTCAAATAAAACCCGCAAAAGCTACTTCATGAAATTCACTGAAACTGATGAAATTTATTCTCGAAACTATTTTAGTGCACCTAAAAACGGCTTCTTTATCAGCTTTGACGTAACTCCATGAGCTAAGCCGCCTCCAACTGCCATAATTCGCACACAAATACACTCGTATGAGTCAAGCTCCCATCGCATCGTATGCTAATTGCTTAGCGCGTGAGATTGGTTAACTTATTTGCGCCCAGCTCTGGTGTATATCGTCAACCTCCAACCTGTTATCTTATCTGGGAAAACACAAAATTCCGCAACCAGTGACGATTTAAAATATTTATTCTTTTGCCACAAAAAAAAATCATGTTCTCCGTCTCCAAAAAATCAACACAACTATCTTCAGTTCCTGAGATAAAATTGCAAAGTGGTAACGCATACGATGGCTCCATGGGACTGTGTAAAATAATTTCCGTAACTCATGCACTGAAGTACTATAGATTGAACCAAATGCGGTAGAAGATGCAAATGCATCCTTAGGCCCACGGGGAAAAAACAAACAATGACGACCAACTCTCCACCGAGTCAACATTCTGTGGAGAGAAAAACAATTTTCCATCTTTTTTCTTCCGTACGAATTCATAAGTTTTTGCAGATTTTTCTCGGCAAATTTTCACATCGTTTAAAGATATATCACTGGAACGCGGTGCATGAGGCTGAGGGAAGTGCCCTCGTAATTGTTTCAGCGTCTCGCGCATACTTTCCCACTTGAGTTTTTATAAATCAATCAAAATACCAAAGACGAGGCACACACACAATGGGCGCAATATGGCAAGCAGATTGCGTGCAATGAGACGTAGTACTTGGCCACGTCCTGTAGTGAGCCATGGATAGCGGGGTTGACTTCCGAGTCAGGAGGTTTTTGTGTGAGTATGTTCGTGGTACTTGGATCTAGGCAGTGCACTCAAGATGAATGACAGTCGCTGAGAAGAGTTTCCAGGGCTTATCTTGGTGACCTTTGAGTGGTTTGTGAGTACGCGTTGGAGGGTTGTCATTTGAAATTTTGGCTATTGTCAGAATCAGAGGCTTCTGGAGGACGCTTATTTAAAATTGAAACGAATGAAGCGGCGAGAAGTTTAGAGATGGAAGTCAAATTGCACTTGACATTCTGTTGTACACTCATGCGGACGCAACATGAATGGTTGTGAGAAGCTAGGCCTTGGCTCATCTTGAGCTGTCGCGCCAGCTAAGTATTGAAATTATTAGAGCCTTGAGGTCCATTTAACTCTTTTCTGCATTTTTTGATCGCAAGATGCTAGTTTTCGATAATTTTTGTCACTGCTTTCTAGTTAATATAAAGAGGTTGGCTGGCCACCGAGTTTCCTGAGAAATATTGCCTTGGACCTGGATGAGATATGCGAACAGCTTAAACATCAAGTTGCAAATGTTCCACTAAAATGTGGACCAAAAGCTCTCGAAAGTGTGTACCTAGAATCATTGAAACGACTTTGTGACCGTGGATCCAGCAGAGTTTCACCTTGGGTTGGGTGCGAAGAGCCTTTAGCAGAACTCAGCTCACGACTGAGCTATTTTTATAACTATGCTCGCATTCATGTTCAGTTGTCTCCTTAAGGTATGACATTCTGAAAGTCTTGGACTTTACTAAGCCCTTCCACCGTAGCAAGATTTGGAAGAAAGCTATTCAAGCAATGGTCCAAGCTCGGATTGCTTTGCGTTGGTTAGTAGAGTTTTTCTTTCATTCATCATCATCATCATCATTTTCCAAAGGTCCGCTTATCCACTATGAGGGTGGCGGGTTTAGGGAGTTTAAGTGGACTCTCCACATTTGCCGATCTTCCACCATCGACTCTAACTCATCAGGGGCTATATCCATATAGGTAGAGGTGCGATTTCGGACTTGGTCCAGCCATCTCATCCGGGGCCTACCCAGGGGACGCCTACCTAATGGCACGGCTTCCATAGCACGTCTTGGAAACCGAGTTGGGGACATGCCTTTACCGTGTCCAAACCATCGAAGTATGGACTTTTCCGTTCGAAGAAGAAGCTGCCCGATATTGAGTGCCTTGCGTATTCTGGAGTTCCTAAGCCGATTTCGGCGAGTCACCCCAGCAATACAATGAAGAAATCTCATTTCAGCAGCTTATACCCGCGATCTTATTCTTTCGGTCATTACCCAAACCTCATGACCATAGGTGAGGGTCGGAGCAAACACTGGATTAAAAACCGATAGCTAAGCTCCGATGCCAAGTTCAGCCCTCCTGATAACAGATTGGCCCAGTTGTTTCAAAATTGCTCCAGCCTGACCACTCCTACAGGATAATTCAATATTGCTACTTTCATCAATCGTGAATTAGAAACCGAGATACTCAAACTTCTCCACCTGTGTCAATGGGACTCCACTAACATGCAGAGTGCATTGAACAGGCGTTCGGGACATTACCATAACCTCTGATTTATTCAACACAGACGGCGACGAACCTTCCTAGTACGCGTTCGGTCTGGGTGGACGTAAGGATAACCAAGTCATCAACGAAAAGCAAATGACTTATACTCAAGTCTCCCAATTCGAACCATTCCTTGCCACGACTGGCACGATTTAACGCCGTACACCCGAACAGACCTCTTACAGTTTGTGTATAGAGATTGCATGGGCCTCAGAAGAGATCCGTCTCCTGCAATACACTCCAGAGTTTACCTCGAGGGACCCGATCTTACGCTTTCTCCATATCCACAAGAAAACTGTATATAGGTTTGGCATACTCCCAGGCCTTCTCAAGTACCATTCTGAGAGTGAACAGCTGGTCGGTTGTGCATCTACCTGGACGAAAGCCTCACTGCTCATCGCCCAAACTGGACTCGACCACAGCTCTGGAACGCGCTTCCAACTCCTTAGTAAAGACTTTTCCGGGGAGACTTAAAAGAGATATACCCCCATAATTGGGGCAATCCCTCTTATCCTCATTCCCAGGCCACTTTACAGACACGAGAGAGCTATTTCACTCCCTCTTTACCTAAAACCTTGAGCATTTCTGGCCGGATTTCATTCACACCATCAAATTTGCCGACTGTTAGCGCTTTAATCGCCGAAGTCACCTCCTCTACGCTGGGACTATTCTCCGCCCTACTCAAAACCATGAGTCTGCCATCCTCAGTACCCTGTTCGGGATTAGGCAGCTCCGAAAAGTGTTCGCCCCATCTGCGCAAGATGTCCTTCTCATCGGAAAGATGTACACCATCTTTGGATTTGACTCCTTCGATGATATTAAACTTCCTTCCTCTGGGACGGCAGATGGTCTGCCAGAATACCTTGTTTGCAGATATGTGATCACGGTCCAAATTCTCGCCGAACTCCTTCCAGGACTGCTTCTTGGCTGCTTTAACAGCCAGCTTGCAAGTTCTTTGCGCCTCCATGTACTGGTTGCGAGAAGCTGAATCCCCCAAGTATATCCACACCTTGAAGGCTTTCTTCTTCTCTCTGACGGCTTATTGAACTCCGGGTGTTTTAAACCACCCAGTTCTTTTCTCACCACAAGAAGCTGCACCGAGCAGCTTTACTTCGCATCTCCTGTAGAGGCAATGACTGCTGTTGAAAACATCTGCCATTCTTCCTCTACATTTGTCGGCACAGTTGGAATTTGTTTAAACCTTTCGGATACCTGCCGTGCAAACTTCCTCCATATCTCATCGGTCTGCATTTAATGTCATAGGTGTCTACGATGATCTACAAGATGTTCATGCGGTCGAAGGTAGAGGATTCAACGTGTAATCAGCTTGGGCGGCCTCTAACTCACTTCCCTGTATAGTCTGAGTTCGCTTTTTTTAGAAATCCAAAGTAAAGTAAGGCTTATGCCTCATATCAACATGTACTTAGGTTAGGTTAGGTTACGGATAGACCTCATCACTTTCACTTGGAGAGCTGGAGGTCCATTGTGAGTACCTTATTAATGTTATCGGAATCGCAATATATTTTCCGGGACAGCCTAAGTACATATCCTATTGTTGGCTGTTTTGTGAACCAGAGTTAGTCCTCTTTAAGGATCTGAGTAGGTTCGTTAACTGTAAGTCTTTTGCCTCTGCTATGCTTGCAAGGAACCTTGATCCTAATGCGGGTAGACGTCGTTCTTGTAGGGTGGGGCAGTGGCACAGCAGGTATTGGATTGATTATACCTCTTCCTCATCTCCACAGCTTCGGGATAAATCGATATCTCCTCTTGCGGAGCATGACTCCGGTAGCGCAGTGTCCTGTGATAACTCCAGTGAGCATCCGGATATAGGATGTGTCCAGTGCCAGAAAAACGTGTACCTATCTCTGACCTTTATGTTGTTTCGCTAAGAGCTCTTTGCGAAATAATGCCGGCAAATGTCGGTGTGTATTTGCTTGGCACTGCGATAGTACCTAGGTCAGCTCCCCTTGAATAAAGTTTCAAAGGAGATGCAAACTATTCTTTGCTCATGATCGACCTTATCTTCGATCTAATCTCGTTTCAACCAACAATAACTTAATTCGATACAAGCATCTTCTAAATTGCCTGCCAATTTCCATGCTATCCTCTCTAGAAACACCCTCCCCAACCATATCCTGTGCCAATAACAATAAATACTAACTGCCAACATATCCAGAATAGCAATTTTCCAGATCGGACAATAACATACATCTATTTAATCGAAGCAAAGACTCCGACGATTTGCATAGTTCGATGCCTTGCAGCGGCAATTTCAGATTATCCTTTGAAAGCCACCGATTTGCGTCCTCCAGTGGTTTCCACTGAGACTTCTAAGTGAAATAAATAACTCTAGAATGGAGGCAGCACCTTAATCACCACGGCTTTGGTTACACATGTAACCATTTGCCAACAACAAGAGGCTGGACACTGTCTTATCAGAGACAGTGGATTCTGTGGAGATTCTGGGAATGCATCATGGTAAGCTAAAGCGTTCGGCACCAGGGTCCTGGGCATGCAATTACTTGTACCCTTTTGCCAATCAGGTAATTGAGAGTGAAGATGGGGCAAAAACTTGTTTATTGGCGAGATAATAGCAGAGTGGTGGGTTGTTCCAGTTGCAGTAGGGAAGGTATCTATCGAGTTTTTTTTTTAATTGAATTGAAGATCAGATTAAGTCGATAAGAGGTAATCATCAGACCTTGAAGTGGATTTGTGTAAACTATTTTCGTACACGCTACTCCGTTCTGTCAATGATCTCTAATCAGGTCAATCTGTCCAGCTACACACAGTTCGCTATGAGATACTTTGTCTCTCAGCCGTTGGCACGATCTTTATCCGTGTATCTATCGCCTAAAAGCGAAACTGAACTAAATCACACGTTTGTCGTCTCTGGGAATCTGACAAAATGAAAACAAATTACTCAATGTCTGCTCTGCTCCTAGCGCACGAAACAATAGAGAACCCCACCAGCCAAACGCGATGTTGAAACATTGCCAACTTGGAGTTATTTGCTGCTGTTTCAGCGTTCAATTGCTGGTAATACCACGGTGACTTGTGAACTCATTTCATTAAAAAATGTTAACCCATAAAGTGAAGTGTTAATTTCTGCACGATGCACTGGAAAAAAGTGCACACAATGTGTGTAGTCTCACACGACGATGACGACGATACTCGTACACACACAATGTGTGTTGAAATATGAAATCGTTTTCTCGAGGCTGGTGGTTCCTTTGCGACGTCAACTAAAAATAAATTTGGAGTGCCTAGCCTGAGATAGAGTGTGCGATGCAGTATCGCTGAGATTTTTTCCCATCAGTTGTTGTTGTGAACATTCGGCTCTTGGTGTGCGATCGGTGCACTTGATCATTCGACGTTGCTCAAAAAACACAGATGACAATCTCTGGGAACAGACCGCTGCTGTGCCTCTAGTGTGTGGCTAAGAATATTATTCAATCGGAATGATCTTGTATCTAATTTTGACATCGTACGGGTATGTGTGGTTATTTTTATGAAATCGACTTCGATCTGTGGTCGATGTGTCGTGTGAGAGAGACGATCGGTTGCGATTTTCAAGGACCATCGGCGGGTGACATTTTACTATCGTTTGGGGAATGTGAATTCATAGGCATTTCCGCTTTAGAAACATTTTTAGAAGAAAATTCTAAGACTTTTGCGGAAGTTAGACCAAAAACAAGGATTTAACAGACAGATTCCACAAACAAATTTGTCACTGAGACCTCGAATAAAACTTGTAGAGCCTGACACAGCACTTTGGCGAAATTTTGAAACTTCGGAGAAGCTCGGAGAGTGTTACTTGAGCTTGAGGTCTCCAATCGACTACCACACCCCCAAACTAAACATCAGCAAAAAACTTCTATGATGATGATGAAGTGGTAAAAAACTTTGACACAGTCATCTACACCGACGGATCAAAGATGAACTGCGGTGTAGGTGCTGGTGTTTACTCGAAATCACCGAAAATATCAAGATCATACCGCCTAGCGGATTTTTTCCAGCGTCTTCCAGACGGTATTACTGGCAATCCAAGAAGCCTGCACATAACTCGAGGGTGAAACAACGCACAAACCAAAACATTGCTATCCTCTTAGATAGCCAAGCCGCTTTCAGAGCTATTGACTTGGCTACCATATCCTCTAAACTGGTACAAGAGTGCCGAAACAAGCTTAGACGAACGGTTCAGAGTTCCAGGGCTCCAGGGCACATGGACATAAAAGGAAACAAGCGTACAGATGAACTTGGTAGACAGGTGTCAGGTTTACACGACTCACTCACGGCAATGGTCCACATCCCGCTTGGAGCAGTTAAAGGACGAATCCACACGCACTTTCTGCAGAAGGCCAACTTCTAGTAGAGGAGGAAGATATGGCCGACCTACAATAAGATTAGAAGAAAATATCTCCCAAACAGAATTCATACAGATATCGCCAGAATAACCGCGATAACCACGAGGCATTAGCCAATTGGATACCATGCGGCCAAGCTAAGTACTCCATACAACCTCCACTGCCGCAGCTGCAGAAACGAAAACGAGAAGGAGACTCTCTCCCATTTTCTTTGCAAATGTCCGGCACAAGCAAGGGTCAGACTGCATATATTGAACCAACCATTCTTCGACGACTTTAACGACATCTCGGGTAAAGGGATACGAGATCTAATTCATTTTCTAAACTCCACAGGCTGGATTTACGCACTCCCGGCTGTCTCATCCACCCTCAACAATACACATCGTCAATCAAGATACGTGGTTACAAAAAGGCACATCGGCGTGTTAATTGGTTTCTGCTGAACCACCATTTCTGCTTGCTTTACCTACCCTGCTTGAGATCGTTTTAAACACAGTCATTCATGGTCTACGATGGCTTAGACTGCAAACAATGGAATCCATGGTCCTACACCAGATGATGTCCACCATACAAGCCGGTTGTTTGGTGTTTGAAGTTTGATCTATTCAAAAATCATTTAAAGACTTTTTGCACGCTCTTCAGTCACCAACTGTACATGTCGGGAAAAGCCCTACAGATCAGTGTTGTTCTTTTTAGAAGTGATTAAGTCTGTCTTTGCGAGTGAATATCTCTGTTTTCTTGTTCCTTTGCATTCTGATTCTCCTCAGTGCCCAAAACCCCTATGTGGTCGAAGAGAAAAAGCGCAGTAGTACGAGTATCAGGCACATTTAACTTCAATTTTCCGACACGTTACCAGTTCTTCCAATGAAATCCACTAGGAGTGGCAAAAAAGTAGTCATCGGTAGCATTAATTCAATTAGCAGGTTAGGTTAGGTTAGAGTATGGGGGAAATGCCCACATCCAGGAGGCCTTCTGCTCCATTTTGTTCCCCTTTGTGTTGTGGTCCAGGTTCCAACCTTGGGTTCTAGATGGGTGATCTATCGCCTATCACCCTGTTCTCTTAATAAAGTGGAGTATATTCCTTATTGGTACTTCTGCAAGGTTCCCCAGTTCTGCAAACAGCCTTTTGCCCATGTGTCGGAGTCGGCGGTTTTGGAGATTGGGACACTCACAGAGTAAGTGCTTGATGTTCTCCATCTCTTCCGGAATCTGACAGCTCCTGCGGTAGTCTGAGGAGTTAATGCCGAGTCTGCTGGCCATGGTGCCTATGCCACAATGTCCCGTCAGTACACCTATTAGGATCCGAGTATCTTTTTTATTCATAGCCAGGAGACATTTCACATTTTGTTTTGTTCTGGTCTATTCTCTGCCATGAGCATGAACTGCCATATAATGCAGTCGCCTCTGGCAGACCAAGAGGTGTTTATCAACTCTCTCATCTTGTGGTCGGCGTAACCTTTCAGTACACTTTCCAAAGCGAATCCCTGCCGAGTCAGTTCGTCTGCTTTTTCGTTACCCTGTCGCTGTATCCGTAAACCTGTCGACGAGGATGGTAATCTTAGCTGGGCTCAGTCTTCTAGAATCTATGGTCCTTGCTGCTCTGTTAATAGCGAAAATTTCAGCTTGAAAGACACTACAGTCGTCCGGGAGTCTGTATGAATCGTTTATGTAAAGCGAACTACTGTACACCCATGGTCCAGTGACTTTCTTAGGGTGTTTGCTTCCCAATCTTGTCTGCTAGGTATTACCCTTTGCCAAAGTCTTAATATGGTGTGATATAGTCCGTTTTCCTGACGAGATCATCATGCCCGTAGAGATGTAGAATGGGCGTAGTGACTGTAGGAGCTGCGCTTCTATAAGCCTGACTGTCTCAGTCTGCAATTGGTTAGTAATCACCTCCTATGGCGGTGCGTGTGGTGGTTCAGGCTTTCAAAAATCTAGCTCCTGCTGAACTCTCCGGATTGGAACCTTTTGTTAAGGTTAAGCCGGGCTTGACAACAATATGTTAACATCTTCTATGGGACTATTTGACCAATTGTGTCAGAGTAGATTTATGTCTGTCGTACCGATCGATTAAGCCGGTATATTCGAAGTTTGAGTTTTTCTACAAATTATCTGTCTACGTAAAATTGATATGAGGATGCAAGGCATCATTATCCCTTGTCTTGTGGTAAATCATTATGATTATCTTTATTATCTTTATTGGATTGAACTTAACCTCGAGTCGACAGAACGTTGGAGAAGCAAAGAATAAATGGGAAAAGCGTTCGACTCTAAGTATTTTTAAGGAGTTCGCCCTGCTGTGTTCGGCCTACTATCTGCCTTTTCGGTCTGCTAGTTAAAGCAGATTCTGCTTACTCATGTTTCAAACTATTAAAAGCTTGGCTTTGCTTTCTTCATTCCGATTTATGTCGTCAGATGCTTTCATATTTCTAAGGTTTTCGTATTCTTTATTGTATATCCTGCCTTATTCATTTACTCAGTTATAACTACCTCTAGGCTTAAGCCAGACTCTAACTGTTGGCTGTTCTAAATATTTGCATTACCTGCTGCGCCTGCAAAACAGCTCTGACTAGTTATTGTGCAATGAATCCCTAGCAGGTCGTTAAGGGCTTTCCACCTTTTCTAGTCCAACTTGTGTTAATAGAATATTTATAATTTCCATTAAACCACGATCACTTCTACGAAACACCTAAAGCAGAAACGATTCTTAAAATACACAAATCGAATAATCCCTCCTCCAATCCGCGAGGTCGCGTAAGTACTTATTAATCTGAAAACGTGACCCATCAGTTCGAGCGTAAGCCATCAATTATTGACTTCAAAATAAAAAAAAAAAAAAGAAACAGACTTTGAGACTCGTATCACATGACACTCATTAAGAGATTTACAAGTGTTTGTCAACTAATAGTTTTAAAACTGAGAACACTTTGAAGTCTTCGCATTTCTACAAAAATTTCGCCGAAAAGCACTTCTGGTAAAAACGATTAATTTAATTATCAACTTGTTTTATTGTCGGACAGTGGTAAATTTTGAAATTTTTTAGTCAAAAATAGTTTACTTAAATTTATTCATGGAGGTTGGTAACGATAACTAGTCAGTCCACGTCAAGTTAGTTTTGGTCCTCTTTCCGGTCGACCTTAAATGCTATGGCACTTGTTGGCTAAAATTGAATGGCCGCCAAATGATAGATGTCAAATGCAACAATGAACCAGTGCTGCCACATACCAAAATCGACCATCCTATGATGTATGATGAAGTGTCCTCAAATTCTGTCCGAAAGAATAGACTTAACAAATTGTACGAGTACAGGGAAATAAGTTTCCAGAAAGTTTGGTAATTTCTAGGCTTATAAGCTTCCTGCCGAGCCTTGTTTATTCCACAGCTGTGGAGCAAAACGCGATTACTCTTGAAGATAAAAGGCTTACTACATTTGTGTCCGAGTAGGGGAACTCTCTATTTGTTTGGTTCTGAAATAGCACCCCAACTCAGTACCTCTAACAGCTTTAAGTAAAAGTTTTAAGTAA
This sequence comes from Matsumyia berberina, assembly GCA_917880715.2. Classification (NCBI taxonomy): domain Eukaryota; kingdom Metazoa; phylum Arthropoda; class Insecta; order Diptera; family Syrphidae; genus Matsumyia; species Matsumyia berberina. Next base: position 127,897,719 of record OU862871.1, on the reverse strand, counting down.
TCCACTAAAAAAAAGGTAAACAACTGTCTCAGAGTTGAAACTCCAAATCTTCTCTGCAATAATTGAGGTACCCTAACGTACCAGTTTAATTCTGCTGTTCAGATCATTAAGGTTAGGTGGGTTAGGTTACAGAAATAAGCCAAAAAGATGTTATATGGACTGATATTGGTCTATTCGCTCAATCAACGACACTAAAAATGCCAAAATATGATGCAAACTAGAGTTGATATACAATGTACATACATACAAATGTAGGTTTTGAACTGATTGTGTTTTTTATTGTTTCCGAAACTCTTGCTACAATCGTTAGACAAAATTTGCCAATTGCGCAACATGGTACCGGTGGTAGAGTATTCGTTTGGCTTCAGTGGTAGCAGACGGCTGTTCGTCCGTTCTAGATTCTGTTCTGTGATTCCCTTAAAAACCTGGTCTCAAAACTCCAAATCTCCTCAGTGGTTTAAGCAAACCGAAGATCGTAATACCACACCTCGCCTCCTCTCATTTTGTTCCGAATTTTATTCCTATTTCGACCACTGTCCATCGTTTGTTCTCAACGTCAAACTAGTTTCGAATTAATTACGAATTGTTCAATGTATTGAATTGTATTCGCATCACAAACACTGTGTGTATGTCAATAAAATACGAAACCCGACCAAACTCTGTCTTGTGCCGACGCGGTTTTACACCGATAATCACCACACATGGGTGGAAATTCAATTACAGCTGACCGCAAATGTTGCGTAACAGATCACCTGTTTGTTCGGTCTTTAGACACACAAACAAACACTGTCTTGCCGCCTTACCGCTAACTGTGACAGAGTGTAGTGAATCGGAAATTGCTCGGTAAACTGTTGTTAATTGTTTTGCTTTACTTGTTGTGAATGCTTATTTTCGCTTCGTTTTAAAGATACTTGACGAAGTAATGTTCACACTACGTGAAATTTTAATGTTGCGCGTCGAATTGGAGGTTTTTCACCTCAAAAATTGGCACAACGCCGCGCCGTTGAATATGTATGTTGACAGATGAACTTTGGCAGCTTTCTTCTAAAACTATTTCAAATCTAACATAATGTCAAAGTAAGCCATGAGTGACATATGGCTCTATAGTCTCAAACTCTGACGTTTGTTGTTTTTTTTGTTTTTTCAAGGCAGCATGATGACATTCCATGGATTTATGTCATAAATCATCAACGCCAACAAGTTTATCTTGTAAATACTAACCGGCTTAGTGTCGCCCATCAGACTTTATCATGCCCATAGATAGCAAAGCCCAACTGACTAATTACCAACCGAGTCGCCTCATGGGCGTTTTGCACATATTCATCTGGGGAAATGTCAAAACGAAACCGTTGCATGTTATGACATTGCACTTTCATCGAATCATTTGCATTTTCCGTATCAATGGTGTCTCACCTTTTGCTTCTCTTTTTTCTCTTCTCTTTAAGAAAAACCCCTCCGTCACCTCCAGCGTAAACAGTTCAATGCATCATCACTATCGGCGAAAGAGGCTTAAATGTCTGGCGGCCAACGCTGATGACGAAGTGAACCAGCGTCAACACCTAGTGTTGACCATTTTGTATTGTTTGGTTGTGGAGGTGTACACGTATTTTCTGCTCTTCTACAACCACCTGAAGAAGCTGAGGAGTGAGTTGTAAGCGGATTTTAGTTTGTTTTTGCGGGCCTACCATGCCTTAGGAATCTGTCAGTCGGTCAGGTGTCAGATGGGCGGAAAAGAGGTACGTGAACATTTGAGTGAGAATGAAACGCTATATGCACGGCTTTTATTCTTTGACTTGGGCATGTTTGATTTGTTGTGGTGGTTGCATTTCAGCCACCGATTTGCTGTGTGCGGCACTTTCCGTTTCAGTGCTTTGTGTTTATTGCGTTTGCGTTTTTATAGGTCAGTTTGTTTTTTTCTTGTTTTGGGTTGTGAACGGAAAACGGGGTTAACCTTCGGTGAAACGATAGGTTGATGGTGGTCGGGTTAGTGGGGTGACTATTTTTGCTAGAGGGTGTAATTAAACGCTGGGTAAAAGCTCTGTTCAGTAGGGCTTAAGAGGCCCAAATGGGAGGGATTACAGTGTTAGGGCTGCTCGTGTTTTGAGAATTGAATCCAGGAAGCAGATCAGGGAATTAGTGCCAAATACATGCTTATTGCATTCAATCTAAAAGAGATTTTGAGGGATTAGAAAGCTGGTGTGGTTGACCGATTTCGACTGAGGATAGGGCAGATGTTTACAGTGGACACAAGGGGGGAAATATTCAAATCAAGTTATGGTCGTAATCTATCTGAAGAGATAGGCCTTGTTTTCCATGTCATAATGTCAAAAATGGAACTAAAAACAAAGTAAATTGAGAAGGCTTCTGTGTTCGTTTAAAAATCTGCATGAAGGCTTTTAAGACTTCTAAGCTCTACTTCTGATCTTGCTTTACAAGCTTCTCAGTCTCTGGAATGCATCATTTTAGTATTATGTTCCGATGTTCTCAGCTCAGGCATGCTCCCGGTTTTTCTCCTCTGTGTTCTTTCATGAAATGAATGATTCCTAGAACCTGCTTGATAGGCTGCCATTGGCAGCGTTTGGCTTCGTTTTGCTCTAATTTTCAAATGCCATTGGGACCCCTCATTTGCAACCTTTCACCACTGTTACTCTTGACAAGACATAACGGTGAATCCTCCGATTAGAACAATAACACAAGCGCTAACTCCACATTTAAAAATCCCCTTCAACAACTAACTCCCTACGTTCCACAGGTCCCAGGAGAACCATACAAACTTCATCATCATGAACAAATTACGATCGGGAAAATACAAAACAAATCCAGATGGCAGCAGTGGTGGTCTCTTTACAAAGATCACCAAACGCTATTCTACACTCAGCAATAAAATTATTAAAAGACAAACTCCTGGTCGTTCGGGCACATCGCCCACGAAAGTCATCTCGGGCAGCTATAATATGACGGGTGCCCATTCCGACGATCACCGATTAGAAATCGGTGAACCAATTCTAATATCGACGACAACGATCAACGCAGATCGTTTGGAAGACATGAATGGCCGTTATAAGACGCTACCCATAGCCGATCCGAATCCTGGTTCTTCCAGCAGCGAAAACGAGGTGTTTGTCGATGCAGTAGACTCGATGCCAACTGTGCCGGATATCAAATTTGAATTTGGAGAAAGATCACCGATCACCACTGGCAAGGAATCGTCTCCAGAAATAGTGGATGCGACTATTTCTTCGGCTGAATTGAATGACGTGATGGATAACTACTATGAGACTCCAAAGACGAGGAAGGTGCTAAAGAAAACTCACTCTAGGTCAGCGCAGAGCTTGCATAGATCGGAGTTAAAAGTTTTTCTCCAAAAAGCGCCATCGTTAGAGATGACCAAAAAACTAATGAAAGCTGACATTGGGTTGGTTGAGGTGATAGAGGACGAGGAGAATAAGGAGAATGCTACACCGATTAAGAGCAAGAGTGAACCGAATACGCCTCTCTGTCCGGATAAGGCTTTGTTGGTGGCTCCTCCGCACTATCAGAGTGCCGATTCCATAAATATTGGCGCAAAGAAAAATCGAAGGAACTCAAATTTTGCCAGTAATATCAGCATCAATCGTGGCAGTAAGGACAGTGTGGCGTGTGACAGTTCTATAGAGAATTTTGACATGAAATCTGTCAGCTGTCAATCTTTGACCGCACAAAACTTATTCCTCTCGATCGATGAACTCAATGAGATCACCAGGCAGATCAATGAATCCGAGGACTTCAACAAGGAGATTGACTTGGAGTACTGCACGCATCGGGACAATCTAAAGCCAAGCGAGAGAAGGATAACATTGTTGAAGAACAAAAACTCTCGACTAGTAAACAAGGAGAAGATAAACAACGCTTGGAGTGGCTTGAAAAACTGGATCGGAGAGGAAAGCGTTCGTATCAAGGAAGTTGTCCAAAAGCAAGCTGCAATGCAGAGGGTAGGACATGGTTTCTCCCCCGACTCAAAGGTGTCTCCAGCTCGTGGAGGAAGGGGAGATTCAATCGAAAGAAGCCAGGATTCAGAGTCGATAGCGGCGTCTTCGTTGTTCCTGCCACAGCTTAGTACAGCGAATGCATCAACTGTCATCGGTGCAGATGATGACGACTTCGAGTCTTCAGTGACCACTATGCGACATGGAGAGGTTTCGCCATTTTCGAAGAAATCAAAATTCAAAGAGAAATGGGAGGTGAGTGGGTAGAGTGACAGTATTTCTTTTTGTGGTCAGAGTTTGGTTTCGAAATGTTCATTTTGATAAAAGTTTGTGTTAGATCAGTGTGTGACGTTTGCCTTACTTTTTCTCATTCTAGGGTCAAAATGGGTTTGAGGAACTGCGCCGTTATATCAAACAAGGCGGTGACTTTGGAAAGGAACTCATCCTCATACTCCAAGAAAGGTTTGTTGAAGTTTTCGCAAAGTCTTGACATTTCTGACACATGAAACGTCACTTTTCAGAGTCGAATCCGAGCAATTGTATTCGAAATCACTTTCGAAAATGGCAACCAAATTAAACAAAGCATGTCGCGAACTACCTGGTAGCATTGCCGATGCCTGGCGTGGGGTTGCAACTGAAATGGAAAGTCGCAGTGAAATTCACAGGCAGCTGTCAAGCTCATTGGTAGAGGACCTGGTTAAACCACTAAAGGCTTTGGTCGAGAATCACCACAAAACAAGGAAAACCGTAAGTTTTTTTTATTCGAAATCGAAATCTGTCAGAGTGTCACAACCTTTTCCCACTTTTAGGTTGAAAACAATGTAGACAAGAGCTCTCGTGTGCTAGCTGAATGGAGAATCAGTGAATCAAAGGGTAAGAAGGCATCTCACACTGCAGCTCGCGAAAATGAGAAACTTCAAGATGGAATGCTTGACGTTCGAATACAGAAATCACCATCGATAGCTTTGCTGCATCAGGGTCCAAACAAGGTGGCTGCCGAAAAAGAAATGAAATCCGCTGAGAAAGACTGTGCGAAGCTTGATAATAAACGACGTAAAGCCGAAGAAGCTGTCAAACGCGCTGATGTTGAGTACTATACACTTTGTGTACGTGCCGAACGTGCCCGCGTTGATTGGGAAATGTCAGTGCTGCGTGGGTCGTCGCTTTTGCAAAATGTCGAGACTCAGAGACTGGTCAGCATGAAGATGTTCGTAACAAATTATCTTAGACTTACTGCCAACATGAATCCGATAGTGGACGGACTTGTCCAAAGACTTACACCCACGGTGGAGGCTTGTAATGTTCAGAAGGACTTGAGTGTGATTAAGAATATCAGACGCATTGCGGAGGGACCAAGTGAGCAGCTGTTGCCTGATTTCTATTGCGAACACACAACGCTGGCAATGAATAGGGAAAGAAGGAAGCATGCCTTGATAAAACTGCTGCAGTTGGTCAAGACAGATTTGGAGAGGGAACGACGATCTCGGAACGGGCTTAAAGGACTGTCGGACTCGCTGAATAATGCGGAAAATCAAAATATCACAGATAAACTGTATCATGTGAGTAGGGATGAGAGTTTGATGGGCGGACTGGGGTTTATGGTGAATTTTTCAACAGATTCGATCGATGTTGACGTACTTGGAAGGTGCCCGATTCAAACTTCACTCGGCGCTGCTGGAATTGGACCATAAGCCGAGGAGTTCACACCCATTGGCGCAACATATTCAGGTGGGTGATTGAGCAGGTGGTCATTTAGCACATTCCTCTAATCTTCCTTCCACGTTTCAGATAACCCGTGATCGTACCGGCCTCCAACAGAGCATCCTGAAGGTCCCCCTCTGGCTGAAGAACAATGACAAGGTAAACAGTCCCGACAACCGAGACAATGAGTACGACACAGTGAACGAAGAAAATGGCAGCTGCTCCGACGTCAAAAACGACATCTTAGTCAAGCAGTTTAAGCGCAGTCAAAGCAACCTCGAAACAATCAGTAACTCCGGTACCACTCAAATCTGTGTTGGTGACAAGGCCAACACGATTCCGACTACAGTCCTAGACAGTCCGTACTTTGATCGTGGTATCGCCGATGGTGGTTCCAATCAACCCGACTCAGACTTTGATGAATTCAGCTCACAAGATGGCGATGACAATGAAGATGACATTAAGCCTCAGCAAAATGGTGTGGCCATACCACTGACAGTTGGGCAGGAAACCGTAGGCGACTGTGCGTCAGATGATGCCACCAATAACGGGCATTCCGTGGTCATAAGCAGATGCAAGGCTCTGTACAGCTATACTCCAAAGCTATATGATGAACTCGAGCTAAATCCTGGCGATATAATTGAGGTGCATGTGAAACAAGAGGACGGTTGGTGGTTGGGAGCGCTACGTGACCAAGTTGGCATTTTCCCCGCTACCTATGTTGAAGAATTCGCTTAGACTGATTATTTGAGAAACTTTTCTACAAAAAGTTTTCCGAGTGGAAACGTTCTTCTGCCTGTGGGGCTGGGAATTCGTTGCTATCGATCGTCTTCCTTCTGACTGCCTAATCCGGACTGGGTCTAGGTTTCGGACCTTCCTTCTCTCGTGTACATTTTCTTTTTGTCATTTTATTTTTTATTCTCCTGTTTTTGACACACGAAATCGAATTGAATTCGAAGAGTTTTGTGCGAAATGTTATGTGATGCAATCGCACCCTTAAGTTAAGTGTAAATTTTTATAGTTTCATTGTTTTATAAGTCTAGCTGATAAGATTGAAGTTTATTTGAGAAATTAAAAGTTTCAGCGGAATGTTTGTTGATTTAGTTTGTAATTGTAAATCATAGAGTAATCGCAGTGCATTAAATGAAAATATTACAAAATTGTAAACAAAAATAAAGGAAAATCATTTATATTAACCGAACAAATTGAAGAGTTGTATATAAATAAAGTTAGCGGTATTGTATAATGTATTTTTAAAATTGTTTTGTTGCTCGTTATTCCATTTCCAGGAAGTTTCGCCTTTAAACTCTGTTACAGTTTTGAACTGTCAAACATAAGACCGGGATTCATCTGTAATATTCGCTTCAAAAGTTGACAAGATATCGTTTCAAAACCCTAGTTTCTTAAGACTCGAAGTATAAAATCCGGGATGGACTTGGGCCTCAATCAAAAAGCGTCTCCAGTCAGTCCGATTGTTACCCAGTTACCTCCAGTTTCCCAGACTCTTTCCACTTTCGTACACCACTTAAGTCGCCGTCCTTCTATACTGTGCCATCCCTCCGGGTTATATTGAAAGATTCTCCAGGTCGGAACGCAGGAGGTCATCCGCATCTTAATAATTGTATTTAAACTCTTCTTAGTACGCTGTACAGCTTTGTATCCTCTCACACCGACTATGCAGTGCAGACCAAAGATCACCCGAAACATTTCCTCTAAATAACTGATAACAAAGTCCATGAACTTCTGCCATAGAGCAGGACTTTGTTGTCGTGAGTACTGAATAGGTATGTCGAAGTAGGAGAAATATAAGGGCTCAGTTTGTCTGTAGTTCAAACTAACAGGGACTGTAGATTCCAGTTTTTTTTTTTTTTTTAAGAAACTGCCCTTTGTGACTGACACCGCGAAATAGCAAGATCTATTGTGTCTCCGGTCTACTTAGCCTAATAGGTCTACTGCCTTGCTAATAAAGGTGATTATGTCAGTAGTAGCCGAGTTTCTAGGCTCCGCCAACGAACAGGATTCTCTATGAAAGATCCATCTACGCAGCCAGTACAGTGCCGGACATTTACAGAAAACGTGCTCAGAGGTTTCCTCATCTTCCAAACAGAACCGACACTCTGTATCTGAACAAAGGTTTAGTTTTTTGAAATGATATCTGAGGCCACAATGGCCGGCAAGGAAGTCCACCAGCTTCCTCATGTTGTTCCTTTATAAGGCTCTTGGATTGTCTAAGCCCGGGGACATTTTCCCAATGGGCTAGGTGAAGTTGATTTTGCCGGTTGTTTAACAAAGGTGTGGCGGTAGCCCAATCAATACCACAGAAGGGTTCCGGTCCCAAGAGCGCGGAAGCCGAACTCGACCTAGCCACCTCATCCGCAGTTTCATTTCCTTTAATGCCCTTGTGGCCGGGAGCCAAGAAAGCTTGACCTTATTATATCTGGCAAGTGATTGTAGGGTATTGTAGCAGCACTTGACTGACATAGATTCCACGAAGTGGGATGTCAATGCTTTAAGCGCTGCCGGACTATTTGAAAAGATATGTATTTTTGCGCCTCTGAACCCTTATCAAGATTTATCCTGACGCAGATCTCAATAACATGGATTTCAGCCTGGAACACGCTGGGGCACATCCCCATTGTTACCGCATTAGTGTTGGGTCCAAAGACGCCATCTCCCAATCCGGAAGCCATTTTTGATCCATCGTTAAACCTGGTCTGATTTGGGTTCTCCATTATACCAGTCGACACGGTCTAATATTTCTACCTCAAATAGCCTTCCGAAACTGTACTCCCTGGTCATAACGTCGGGGATAATGCAGAACATGTCCATACTTGGAATTCAGTGAAGTATTTTCAGATGAGCCACAAGATTACCTGATTTATACTTGGGTTCTAGCTGCAGCTTTATAGCACAACGGGCAGCGGTCCTCCTAGTAAAGACATGTAGGGGTGTGAGCCCAATAACAGCCTCTATGCTTGAAGTAGGGCTGGTGCGCCTTACACCTGTAATACCGAGACAGGCCATTCTTTGTAGCTTCTCAAGCTTCATTGCCGTCGTTCGTTCAAGTACTTTTGGCCACCAAACTATGACTACATATGTTATTATGGGTCTAACTATCGAAATGCACAACCAAGTTCTGCCGTAGAGACGCCGAGTAGCCCAGAAGGTTCTAGTGGCACGATCAACCGCGAACTCGATATGTGCATTCCAATTTTAGCGTCTGTCTAAGACAACGCCGATGTACTTCACTTTGTTGGAATAGCCTACAGTGGTGCCTTTGACGACGATAGGTTCGAGATTGATTAATCTTCTTTTCGTAAAATGCACTAAAACAGTCTTGGAAGAATTGATGGAGAGTCCTTCAATGTTGCACCATTCCAAAACATGGAGCAAAGCACTTTGCATGGCGTTGGAGATCGTTGTCATGTTTATCACTTATTATATTCCCTTGGTCCTCAGCATAACCAATAGCTTTGTAGCCCAATCTGTGGAGAATGACCAAAAAATTGTCAGTGACTAAGGACAAAGAAGAGGAGAGAGAATAGACCCTTGGGGGATCCTTGACACTCGTCCTAAAGAAGAATTTATTATAAGACTTTCCAACATGGCCCTTATCCATTGATTGGTCGAGTCTTTAGCTTTTCTACTACTGATTGCCCTTGCTATCGAGTTGTAGTCGGTATTATCTAAAGCGCCCTCGATGTCTAAGAAGACACATAGGGCTATTTCCTTGGAATGGTGTGCATTTTACTAGATGGTGAAGGGCACCCTCGGTGGATTTGCCTTTCCTGTACACATATTGACTCGAGTGCAGAGGGGTAGACATCTCTAGCTGGTCTCTGGATATGGACATCTATTAGTCTTTCCATAGTTTTCAAGATGAAAGATATTAGACTGATATTTCTGTAAAACTTAGGCAGCTCCAGAGTTGATTCCACGTGAATAATTCTTCTACTGCACTCTAGATTGTTTTTCCTTGAGGCGTTAGATAGGTCGAAAAGAGATTTAATCCAACCAATGGAATCGGCAAGCTACAACATCTTTAAACTACCACCGAGGAGACAGAAATGTCCTCGACTGAGTCGCCGCAAAATAAAAGCTTGAAGTGGTCCCTTCTTCGCTATGAATCGCACTTAGTCTTAGTAAAATTCCAACCGTACCGGCGATAGCCAGCTCAGCTGATCTACATACATATATAAGTGCAGCTTTGTCACGATAATGCCACAGGCGAGTTAAAACAGTTCACTTCTTGAAAGGGCCGTGCTCTTTACAGTGAACAATGTCTCTTACCGTCTATAGCTTTAACTGAACTGCTCTCTAAATTAGAGCCGAAGTGATATAAGCATGCAAAAGCCCGCTGCCCGACCAGAGCAATACTCACCAGGAATTCATTTATCACTCTTGAGTTACCGCTCCACCTTTTCTGACCCAACAGTAGACCTTCTTGATTGATAGGCTTAATCCCAGCTCTTCAAGTCATTGAATCTGTACAAAGAGAATCCCAACAAATAGACGTCACTCTTCTAGAAGATTGCTGTTTTATCCCGACCGCAGCCATCAATCCCATGAAAATTGTTAACCGGAAGATTTGAATCATGTCGGCTCTACCGAATCAAAGCTGCCCAGAACTATGCGTCGGAAATGCCCGCCAACAAACTTCCTAACCGTAATTTGATTACTTTCCTCTAAGTATGCAACATTTAATGCGTTTTAATGAGAAACATTTCCCTCCAGATCGTATGCAACCATTTTCTATTCAACAAAAACGTCGAACGTAGTCCCATTTTCGAATTTCCACGTTCGAAGTAAACGGCCGCTTTTCAAATTTGATTACAAAAATGCTTTAACATATATTTACGTTTGTTTTTTTTTCTTAAATGAATATCTTTGCTATGAACTCCTCCATTTCCCTTAGAAAACTATAAAACTACAAAAAAAAATAAACACAGAAGTATGGAAAATAAAAACATTTAACAAGTACACACGATCAATAAATTAAATAAAGTTGCTGCTACAATCTGTTTTGTTTTGTTTTTTTTTTTTTTTCTGAATAAGACTCCTCTAAACCGCCTCCGAGACGCTGCTATTGCTGTCCAAGTCTTTGATTTTTTGATACATGTTGATGTAGTGCATCTGTAATTGCTTTTGATACTTTAGCACCTTTTCCTTCTCCTCAGCCCACTGGTGGCGTTCCATTTCGAAATTTTTCCTCAGCTCTGTCAGTTCCTTCCGGAGGAGTTCCACTTCGTCCTTCGGCACCGGTTTCTCCTCTGGGTATTTAGCATTTTGAGCAATATCCGGAAGGTTCAACGTTCCGTAGACAAAGTTTTGAATGTCGGTCGACATTTGCGCCAGGCGGGATTCAGGTGTCATGTGTCTTTCCAAAGGTCTCACTTCGGATTCAATGAAAGGCGGCACGATCTGAAGACAATTCATGATCACTTCCAAATTGGAATCATCGATCGCTTTTGGTGTAAGCTCTTTACGTTTCTCTTCGTCGTTCATTTGGTTCTTCTGACAGATGGTGGAGATTTTGTCAATCTGATACTTCAGCCGACTTAGTTTACCCGATGGCTCCTCGCCGTACTCATGGAAAATGGCTAGATCGGAGAGTTCCTTGCGGAGTTTGCCAAGTTCATTGGTCAGCGCTAGGATCACTTGATCTTTGAGGATGATAATGCGATTGAGTTGACTAATTTCCACCTCTTGTGCCTGTACAGATGGTGATGGTGGAAGGGATTCAGCAATGGCGACTTGATCGTGCTTAAGATGAAGGATTTCCTGATCTTTTGTTGTTAATTCGAGCTAAAAGGAAGGAAAGAGAAGGAATGAGAGTTGTGGTACAGGAAACTGACTTATGTGTACTTACATTGGCCTCTTTGAGTTGATTTTTAAGTAAAGCTATTTCACCATTTTTCTGGCACACAGTCCATTCGTTCTCCTCCAACTGGGCCTTTAAATTTCCTATAAGACCATCCATTATTCTGGTCTTTTCTTCTAGTTGACTTATGCAGTCACGAATAGAGCGCTCCGATGTCTTTAAACCCTCATTTTCACTTCTAGAAAGAAATTGATGATGAAAATTAGTGTTGAGCTTGAATGAATGGTTTGCAAGGAGGCGAAGGTAAAAGTTGGAAAACACATTTCGTTTAATGAGATTGAAGACCGTTTAACTAAAAATAGAGACGTAGGTAAGTCTCTACAGACCCTAAAGTGTAGAATTTTGACCAGTGCCCGATGGAAAGGTGGACACTATAAAGATAGCAAAATGAGAGAGACAAAAACAGAAAATTTGTCAGGAGATCTGAAAGCTAAGACCCGCGAGAGAAGAGTATGATTGTTGCGTAGAGACATAATGCCTGGAAATTATCCTTTAAGAACTACGACTCCTGTGGTTTACGTCTAGCAGCCTTAGGCTGCACACACAGTGAAGCAATAAAGCGATACAATGCGAGAAGCAAGAAGGGTGCGCTAAAACTGTTCACTTGTATTCTTATGTAAAGGGTTTTTCAATAGGGACGCTACAAAAGTAGAGCGACAGGGACAGCAAACGACGCCATATTTTTCTTGCGGTTTTTTGACATTTCTCTTCAGTAAGGTTTGCCATTTCATGATGGAAAGATATACGAGCCAACAACGAGTCGAAATTATTAAAATTTACTACCGAAATTCGGAGTCAGTGGCCTCAACGTTAAAAGCGCTACGTCCAATTTATGGTCGTCATAATCGTCCTAGCAGATCAACAATTGAGCGTCTAGTGGAAAAATTTGAATCCACAGGCACAGTACAAAATGTTCCCGTGCCAGTGAGACAAAGAAGTGCCCGTAGTGTCGAGAATATTGCTGCCGCTGAGGCTTCAGTTGCAGAAAGCTCAAATGTGTCTCTCACACGTCGTTCTCAAGCGTTGGGCATCTCTGTGACGTCGTTGTGGCGAATTGATCTTGCGAAAAGATCTTGGCCTACATCCTTACAAGATTAAATTGACGCAAGAACTGAAGCCGCTTGACCACCAGAAGCGTCGTATGTTCGTGAATTGGGCTAAGCAACAACTTGAAAATGATTCGGATTTTCATCGAAAAATCATCTTCAGCGATGAGGCTCATTTCTGGCTGGATGGCTTCGTCAATAAACAAAATATGCGGTATTGGTCAGGCAGCAATCCACACGTACTCCATGAGTCATCATTGCATCCCGAAAAAATTGCGGTTTGGTGTGGTTTATGGGCCGGCGGCGTCATTGGGCCGTACTTCTTCCGTGATGATCAAGACCGGCACGTTACTGTGAATGGGGATAGCTACCGTTCAATGATAACCGAATATTTTTGGCCTCAATTGGATGATATGGACTTGGAGGACATGTGGTTCCAACAGGACGGCGCCACAAGCCACACAGCGAATGTCACAATCAATTTATTGGAAACCAAGTTTGGAGAACGTGTTATCTCACGAAATGGTCCAGTCGCTTGGCCGCCTCGGTCGTGCGATTTGACGCCGTTAGACTATTTCCTGTGTGGCTACGTCAAGTCTATGGTCTATGCCAACAAGCCAGCGACGATTGATGAACTTCGTACGAATATCGAACGTGAAATTGCAGCAGTATCGGCCGATTTATGCTTGAAAACCGTCGAAAATTGGGTTCAGCGTCTGGACTTCTGTAAGCGTGCCCGTGGTGGCCATGCAAAAGAAATCGAGTTCCATACATAATGGCATCGAACGTACTTTCACAGGAATAAAGAATTTCATTGATATCCAAAACCGTTTTTATTTTATTTAAAAAAACGCTCTTATTGAAAAACCCTGTACATGCACACAGTGAAGCAATAAGAATTCAAGTGAAAAGTTGAATGCTTCTCGCTTCTCGCATCGCATCAGTGTGCGCGTAGCCTTAAGATAGCCATGTGCTGCGAAGCTTCTTTGCTTTTTCATACAAATTTTGTATCGCATGTTTAAAGAGATTTGGGTAATGACCGAAAGACTAAGATCGCGGATACAAGCTGCCGAAATGAGATTCCTTCGTTGCATTGCTGGGGTGAATCACCGAGATCGGGTAAGGAACCTCAGAGTACGCGAGGCATTCAATGTCAGCTGCTCGACATCTTCGAACGGAGAGGTCCATACTTGGATGATTTTGGCACATCAAACGCATGTCTCCAACTCGGTTTCCAAGAAGCGCCATGGAATTCGTGCCATCGGATATGCGTCCCTTGGGTAGGCCTAGGATGAGATGGCTGGACTAAGTCCGAAATCTCACCTCTACCCGTATGGGGATAGCCCCAGATGAGTTAGAGTCGATGGTGGAAGATCGGCAAATGTGGAGAGTCCACTTAAGCTCCCTCAACCTGCGACCCTCATAGGCGATAAGCGGTCCATTGGAAGATGATGATGATGATGATGTTTAAAGAATGTTGCGAACGAAATATGGCTATTGGCTCATTGCTTAACAAAGCCTTGAGCATTTCAAGGAATTCTATAATAGTTGCATACGGAAACAATACATCGGCGTCCCATCTGAAGTAGGTCAACTTGGATGTCCGCCTTAAAACAGGTAAAAATCTCACAAAAAAACTGATCACATCAGTTTTTCTATTTAATGGTCCGAAGAACTAGACAATAAGTAGGAAAGCAGGGCAGGTAATGGGTGCCTTGGAGTGATAATGGATTCGTCGAATACATTTTTTTTTTATAACCCACACGCGGATCAAGGGGATATGAATATCCTTTTAATGTTATTCACACACCACAAGGGAGGTGCAGTGATTTGAAACTCAGGTAGCATTAGATTTCATTGGCGTCCAAAAGTGGTGTCCAGACTAGCTGAGGACATTTTTGGTGTTTGTCATTTCTATAATTCACAAGATTTTTTTTTCGAATCTCCTGATGTCAAATCATTGTCAGCTTAATAAACTCTTCAAGCCATGACGCTCTACTGCCATTGTTATGCCTTCGCAGTAGAGTCGACATCAGCTTTCACTGTTGATCGATTGTTATTTATTTTAAGCCGACATCAGGAATTGAACCCTGACTTTCAGCGTGACAAGCGATGATGCTGATCACTACACCATGGCCACGCCCAAGGAAGACCGAACCTTTATGACGCGGAAGTCAGCTTAGACAGTGGCTTAAACAGTGGAAAAGAACATAGAGAATGCAAGGTCTCATACAAATCGTCATCCGGGTCAGAAGCAGATAGTCTCGAGAAATGTAGTCGTTGTTGGCTTCAACGAACATTCCTTGGTGTGATCTTTGATCTTGTCTGGATAGATCATGAGTGATGGAAGAGCTAAAACGAGCATTGAGCTACCACAACTCTGGACTCGGCAGGTGATAGTTTATCACGATTTCTGTAGGAGTTGCCGAGCTATGTTTCCTCTTCACGTCGAAAAGATTCTGGGTTCTCAACCTGTTGACAGTAAAGAAGCGTTGATGCGAATATGTAGTATGTATTTATCTTCACAAAGAGCTTCAAATATCAGTATGCCTGCAGTTTTGAGCCATAACTGCCATAACCTTTAATTGCTATGGAATTTCCCATGATTTTACGAATCACCTACCTGGATTTGCAGCGGTTCCTGACACTCAAAAACACTATAAACGTGAAACTTGAGACCTAAGCTTAAAAAACCTTCGAGGCCATACTAAAAGGAGGCTCAGGGAGAGCAATATAGGTACTAAGGAAAGACCAGCTGGAATTCGGTTAAGCTATGAAGTTTATGACTGACTGCACTCGGTATTGGTTTAAAACAAGCAAAAACTAATCTTATGATTACAGTCACTGGAAACCTTCCTTCAAGATTGGGTAGAGACTGATGTAACCATTAGACTAGTTCCCCGACTTTTCTCTCGTAAGTAGCTCTACCTATCGATCAGTAATTCGAACTCAATCATTTAGCAATGACTTAAGGAGGTTGGGTAAGTGGGTGCTTTACGACTGAAGGCCCTGCTCACGTGGGCCAAATCTTCGGTCTACGGTTTCTCGTCTTTGCTTACTATCATCTTTGACTACTAGGAAATTCCAAATGTAAGCTCCAAACTTCAAGACAATTACTTTGAATACTCACTTCAGTAGCTCACTCTCCTTCTTCAAATCGCCGAACTGCTCCTTCAGTCGATTCGTATTCTCCGTTATTCTCAGCTTGTTCTGTTTAAACTGAAATGACTGCAGTGTCAACATTTGTTCCATTTTCTTCATCTTCAACAGATACTCCTTCTGTTGATTCTCATAGAATGCCTTCAAACGCTTTGTTTCATTCTCCCAATAGGCCTCTTTATCCTAAAGTGCAAACAAAAACATAGAAAAAAAAACATAGAATTAGCAAAACTATGTCCAACTTTCAAGGGAGTTAATTCAAAAATTTTACTTTTTGAACTTTGAAAATCACTTTTTCATTGTGCTCCATAGTTTGCCGAAGATACGATAGCTCCGAGTCGCGATCCTTCAAGGCGGCTTCCAATTCCGATATGCCCGAGTCCGATGGCGAAGGCGTCATGTCGAATTGCTCGCTTATGCTATACTTATTGTTACCACAGCTTGATTTTCTGCGAAGTAAATCAAAACTTTAGGTAGAATCATACTTACCAAGGATTCCTACTTACAAAGTACTATTTTGGCTAATTGCATCTGAGTCTGGTGTGTGTCGAATCGATTCCATACTATCGTTGATCTTCAACGATCGGGAACAGCGTCGACGGGCCATTAGATTGTTGCAATAACTATTGCTCGATGAGTAACCATGTCGAAGGTCAGAGGTGCCTAGACAAAGGAGTCTCGTTAGAGGGGTTTCACCTAGTTAGGTAATGATGTGGCTTCACTTACTTCCAAATCTTAAACTTGAACCCTGAACTGGTGCTAGTGATGGCGTTGATCCGTAACGATCACCAAGCTCATTGTATCGCGTTGGAATACTGTAGTCCGGCTCAAAGGGGATCGGCTTGAATGCGATCGGTCGGAGGAGATTGGTGGCCTAAAGTGAAACGGTTAGTAACTGCGCATGTGATGTCTCTCGACGATGAGATCGCTTACCTGATTTGATTTTTCCCTGCGAGTCGCACGATCATTGCCTCCACTGTCTGCCTCGACAATGTTCAAGCTGTCACTGTACTCCACTCCCCCACCCATTGTGGTCCTCTTCAGCTGCGGGTGGTGATTATTCGCACTGCTGCTGCTGTAATTACTCGTGCTGCTCCCTCTGTGACCCAGTTCCGGATGCGCATGCATCACTGTCGCCACGTGAATATTTTGCTGGTACTGGGAATGATTCATTTGATTGATCTGCTGCGGCTGTTGCATGGGATGCATTTGCTGTGCCTGTGGTTGTGGTTGCTGTGGCTGCAGCTGTAGCGGCTGCTCACAATCACTGCCACCACCACCGCCGCCGTTCTTATTGGTCTCGAACATGCTGCGAATATTTTGAAACTTGGACCGGCTCTGCTGCACATAATCCTCCAAATTACTCTGACTGCCAAATTTGTTGCGCAGTCGCTTCTGCTCGTTGCGCGACTTAAGCGTGCCGGTGAAGCCCGCCTGCATCAGCGGCAGCCCCAAGGTGTTCTTCGATATAAACGAATTCGCATTCTCCAGCGACGCGGAGCGAATGTGGCCTCGCTGCTTGTTGTACGAATTTTGGAGTGAGCTGTCCATTGTCGGGTATCTGCAACGAAATGAGTGAAAATATGAAAGTAAATGATAATTTTGATTGATCACCGTGTGTGTGGGTTAATTGGTTACACAATCGCGCGAAAAAAAACCTCAAGACATCTGCTGCTGGTCCATTTGTCAAAAAGCTCAAACTGGGGCGCAGTAGAGTGTATGTGTTACGCAAGAGCCCACCGCGACGGCGCCGATAACAAAAATTTGAATATTATTCCAATAAGACTCGAGTGACAGGCACAGTCAATTGGTATGGTAAGGGCTTTTGGACAGAAGGAGATACAAGCACAGATAATCGGTTGTTTTGAGAAGACGTAGCGAATGAGTTTGGTTTTATAAGTCCACTTGAGTGGAGAAATTATTCCAAGTATGCATAACTCGCATAAGAAGGTTGGGTAAGCCCGTTTGAACGGAGGAGAATCCGGCGGAAAATGAAAGTCAATGGAATGTGACACTGACAACCGAAGGCGAATTTATGAGATTCACCAGCGACAAAAGAAGATAAGACTGGCGTCAGCGATATCGACACCTGGCGACGATAATCGAGAGATCTATTGAGAGTGGTCATAGGGGAACAGTAGTCTTACATAAAACAGGTTCCACTGGTATGTCAATGGAAACTTAGTGGATGTTTTTTGAAAACAGTGACATTATGGCGGTGTGACGTTACGTCTTGCATGGCGCCCACATTCTTTGGGTGACAGTTGAATGATAAAAGATTTTTATATCATGAAGGAGCTTCTCAATTCGCAATAAATTGCAGATTATGTGTGGTTGCGAGAAGTCAGGCCTTGGCAGATTTTGGATTGAGGAATTCCAACTACAAATTGATTAATTTCAAGGCCGCCTTGATGGGATCTTTAAGAGCTAAGAATGTGTAGTTTAGGCATCCCTGTCAAATTCATCCAATCGTGCATCAAGATCGGTAAAGAGCTCGGGGACGCGTGGTCATGGATGGGGAACTCACAAGCCAACACCAGAGGCACAAGCTTTCAAAAACCCGTGATATTATTCGAAGACGCTCGTGATGTTGACTTCATCGGAAGAACGTACCGTGATTACTTCGAGGTAGTGGTCGCGTTTCTGCTCTGACTGAGATCAAAAGAACAATAATTTCTGCCAATTGCTGTTTCTTTGGGGTAAGAAAGCAATTCAGTAGCAAGAAATATTCTCGAAAAACTATAAGACCCCTATCATCGTAGTCCTCTTCGCAGGCGTAGAGGCTTGAAAATTGTCAAGAATGGGTCAGATTGCCCTCGGTTATTTCGAAATAAAAATCTCCTTTGTGATCTTTGGTCTCATCTGTATTGCGCTAAGTGAAAGAGAAAATTCAACGACGAACTTTAGGACCTGTACAGCGACATTGACTTCAGAAAAGTTCAAATACGGTGACAGCTGAGAGATGAAGAGCGGATGCACAATAGTACAGAGAATCTTCGAATCTTCCCTGGAGGTATGAAGGAGTAGAAAAATACCCCGAGATAGATCGAAAAGTGGCTCAAGCAACTAGAAAGAGTCCTTAACCAACTTGGAGTGCGAAGCTGGAGGCAGGTAGCTATCTATCAAGCTGGCTGGAGACGCTTGTTGGTTGAGGCCCAGTTCAACTTCGGATTGTAGTAATAAATAAGTAAGTGGATGCAATTTTTATAAGGGGAAGACCATGAAAGCGATGAAAGAGATCGTGAAGAGATTGTAATTCCGACTTATTAAATTTAAGTACATTCGCTCTTTTATTGTGCGAGATATTCATATGCTCTGTTACCCAGCAAAAGGTAACCTTCTCTACTTCTACTTATCCTGATTTGGCTGCTTTTGACTTCAGAGCTAGACCGTGTTTTTCGATGATGTATGCAGCCTGAATGTAGGCTGTGATTTCGCCTTGAAAGACTCTGCCATGAGTGATCATTTTGAAGGGCCAATTGGTTCCTTAGGTTTCACAGTAGATTTGTGATTATGCTCCTTCAAAATCTAGTTCTAGAAGACACTTGGAAGCTCTTCAGATTCAAATTAAAGAAAATGAAAGCATATCCATAGGCTGTTGATGACCAAATGACTCTCGTTAGCGAAAATGCTCTTTTTGCCCTGCTGTTGCATTGAAAACCAAACAAAGTATCAGTTGGAGTACAATGAAATCTAACGCCTGACTGCCTCTGGTCCATCAGAAGAGTCTAAACAAGCAGGCAGAAGAGAGAATGCCTTCTTATTGACTAGAAATTTAGAAGATTTTTGCACCAAAAAGTGTTAACAGAGTTTCAATCAGTGGACTTTTAGAACAAGGTATAAGAATACAACGACATAAGTATGCTTGAAAGGAACTGCAGCCCTTAGCTTGCGCCAAAAGCCTTGAGACAGTAAGGATTTCAGGATCTGCTGCGCCTTGTTCAGCCTGATCTTTAACAACAATTGGTTACATTTTTGTTTTTTTTCTTGTCAGGTTTGGAAACTCTTTACTGGAGCACTCAGACGCAATGGGTCTATTGCACTACCCAAAGGCAGGACCCAATTTTAACACATTTTACTGGAATTTTCTCGACTTTTAAAGAAAGACGAGAAGGCGCTTCAATGATGTTACAGTATCAGCACTCAATATATCAGCACGGAAGATCAGCCACCTTATCCGAGCCAAGTTTAGACAATAGCAGAGGAAGAGTTCCGAAGTATCGTCCCACTTCGTGGCAGCAAGAATGCCGCTAATTCCTTACGGACGTTCAGAAGAAATTGTTTAGTCTGCTTACCGAAGACGCGGGAAGATCTAACGCAGGTTCGGGTCCTAAGAAACCGTCCTCTGAGAAACCGTTCTCAATTCGCCGTTCAGAGTCGGCAATAAATTGTAGGTCCCTTCCATTCGTGCGAAAAATGTAACACGAACAACATGAATGGTTGCGAGAAGCTAGGCTTTGGCTCATTCAAAGCTGTCGCGCCAGCTATTTATTTTTTAAGAATTGAGCAAGGCCTTAAGCGCAACCTGGCCTTCGCTATAGACGCATATGCTTCGACTCCTCCACCTATTCAAAAGTCTATTCTAGCAAAAGTTTCTGCTTGGAAAACAGAGGTATGCTTTCCTAGCGAGTAGTGAAGCCTAGTAATGTTGGCCACCACAAAGACACCACCTGTTTCTCGAGCCATCGGTAAAGATTCGACTACAGCCCAGTTCAGGATCAGACTCTGGTCGAAACCAATGCAAGTCGACTTCAAATTTGCATAGTAACCAATGTTCTGTTGTCATTGCATCAGATGGCATATCTATGGAACTAGACTCGTAGGATAAGTGTCGTGAAAGGTCATCAAAACTCCAGATATCAAAATCCGCCCCGTCTAGAACGATAGATTGCTTTGATAGTACAGCCCTGGGATCAAGGGGAGATAGATCAAGCAGAGCATCCAGAACAGCGCCAGGTGTAGTCAAAAAAAAAGCTCCCGTGCAGCCAAGACAAGCCGTCCTTTGGAGTTTAGTACAGAAAGCAGTCACATACTTACTAAGCCCCTTTCACCAAACAATCGACGCATAAGCTAGAAACGGTTTTATCATAGCCATATAGATTCAAATGACCTTTTCGGTGATAAGCTCCATGTCCTGTCAAAAGCACCCTTACACTGCCAGTAAACTGAGAGCTGTGTTCGACTTGACATGCTTTGCCAAAGAAATTTTTTATCCAGGATCTCTCTCAGACCGGTCATAACCTACTTTGTCGTAAAGAGGACAACCTCAGTTCTCAAAGGATTAACCGAAAGTCCGCTCCTAGTGCAACCTGTCTAGTCAGTGTCTTGAGACATGCCCTGACAGAAAGTATGATAATATTATCCACATAATCCGGAGCGTAGATGTAATGGGAATGGAGAGTATGCAACAGAGAGTCAACCACGATGCACCAATGCAGTAGATTCTAACCTTTTTTTGGCTTGTTCATCCGCCTTCTAAACGTTTTGTGGTTTTAAATGCCATAAAGTTCCTTTACGCCTACTTAGTAGTTCCGGGTATTCTCATACCTTTACTGCGTACATTGCAATAAACTTTTCCTAAAATCATGAGGCTCTCACTTTTTTTTTTAACAACAAAGAAATCCTTGAACTCGAGGTGAATGTCAATGGCACTTGAATTATGAGATGGGAAGTGAAAACACACCCAGGAAATCGGAAACATAAATCTGCCAAAACACCTTCGATTAGAGTCTTCAATTTATTAGACCCAAAGCAATGTTGTAGGCGTTCAACAGCGGTCTGAATAATGGCTTAAACAAACATTTATTAAGGAGCATCTACATGCATATGCATATCGTAAATATTCTGCTTTCACTCATTTAGATCAGCGGCGACAGTAGGTGGTCGCAGCCTCTTAAAATGACGCAACATCCACTCATGTCTCAAAATCTATCCCAAAGATAAAAATCATAAGTTTACGGCAAAAAGCCATTTGATTTGCATGGCGGCTGGCTGCAATCTAAAATCGTATCTCAACTCTCATACTTGCCGTGTGTGCTTGCTTAACCTTGCCGCGCAGTCGCAGAGATAAAAAAAAAATAAACGAATTTTATCTCAAATCACAACCATTTCAGATCGCTGCCGATAGCGGTAACGATAGCGATACCAATGCCCATAAACATTCGTACTGACGTTGGTTAGAATTTATTTCATGTTCCTCGGAACTTTTTTCGTTTTTTTTTTTTTTGGTTTTCTCACTCTCTTTGAACCAATATCCGGTTTTTGAATCTTTTTCTGTTTGTTCTTGCCATTCAAGCGAAACCTTTGTGGTTTCGGGGTGTTGGCGTTTAAGTGTACCGAGCGCTGTCAAGTTTTCCCACACCATAACCTCAAGGTGTTGACTGACTATTGCACGAGTGATGGATTGTTTTCTTTGTTTTCCCAAAAAAAAAATAATAATAAACGAATCGAACTTCACAAAATAAATACAAGAACGCGCGTAGATTTTTTTAAAGAATTCTCATCTTGAATTGCCGAAGCTTGGTCTGTGTCTTGAGAGTTTCGAGATGAATATGAATAATTGTCTCGGAATCGATGCGATTCGAATTGGAAATCGTGATGAGAAAGTATTTTCACTGTTTAGCCGGTAAGAAGAACCATTTATCATCACCCATCGGGGAGGAATTCTTTTTATTTTTTGCTTTAGAAAGGTAGACACACAGGCACAGGTAGGTACTCGTCGGATTGAGGTGATGCCCGCGAAGTCGATTGCCCTGGAGCGGGAGTGAAAACTAAATTTCACGAATCGAACTATTGCTGCCAGTCGATTTGGGTCGTGTAAGAGGGGAAACAGAGTTTCGAAGGCCGCGAGTGGATGCATTCTTGTAGAGAATGGTTGCAGATGAGGAAGTTGGTGTGGAGATCTCTGCAGGCATGGATTACCTATTTGGAGCACCGATGGAATCTTAATAGAACACTTTCGAGCAGTAAAGTGTCTCTCTGTGATCTGTGGTGTAACCCATTAACCTAATAGTGGAACGAAAGTAGGGATCTTTGGTTGAGAAATGGGAAATGTGGAATTTCCTCGAGATGACCTATAAAAGCTTGAGACATGGCTTCATTGTGACAGTAAACGCTATTGGTGTCATTAAACTGATACCAGCTCTTGACGGTGGAATCAATTGGACATTTTTTTAAGTTAACCAGTGGGACAATGAGTAAAGGTCTCAACAAAGATGGCAATCATACTGACACTAGGCCTTTAATAGTGTTCTTAAAACCTCTCGCAATAGGGGAATTAAGCCCTGCGGCCGCAAGAATGATTTTAATGATTTAAGCTTCAAATAGAAGGTATTACGTTGTCTAGATATTGCCAAATACATTCGCAATGCATTCCTGCAAAATCTTCTACATAACTTTTGAGGAAAATTATCACGTCTTGTCGTTTCTTAAGTCTAAAGAAACTCCAGAGGGCAGTATAGTAGTATACAGTGGTGTAACCAAAACGGGGCACGCAAGCTGAGAGAAACAAGATTTAAGCCATCCAAGAGCAGATGATATGTTCATATTCTGCTTGACTACCTCACCGACAACCTCAAAGATTAAGAAGTTCACAAAGAAAATACATAATTTCATCATCATTTTCAAAGGCCCGCTTATCCACTATGAGGGCCGCTGGTTTGGGGAGTTTAGCTGGGGCCCGATCTTCCGCCATCGACTTTAAATCATCAGGGGCTATCGGTATACGGGTATACGTGAAATTCCGGACTTGGACCAGCCATCTCATCCTAGGCCTACCCAGGGGACGCCTACCCGATGGCACGGATTCTATGGCACGTCTTGGAAACCGAGTTGGGGACATGCGTTTAACGTTTCCAAACCATCGAAGTATGGACCTCTCCGTTCTGAGGACCAATCTCTATATACTAACTGTAGGTGCTGTGTTCGGATGAATGGCGTAAAATCGACACCTTTCACTGTGGACGTTGGACTTCGCCTCTCCTTTTCAAAGTGTATATGAATTCGATGTTACAGCGCAGCCGTGGCGAGAAACAGTTCGAATTGGGAGACTTAAAGATGCTTGTCGCGTATGACTTGGTCATCCTTACCTCCACCCAGACCGAATTTCAGCGCGCACTAGATAGGTTCGTCGCCGTCTGTGTTGAGGTTGGGATAAAGGGAAACGTGAACAAATCAGAGGTATTGGTAAAAGAAAATAAAATACGTAAGAGAAGCAATTGAATTCACCAGATGGCCACAAAAAATAAAGGCTCGCCCTTCTACACTAGAGGATCCAAAATGAACGATGAGGTGATATCTTCTGAAAGCCCTTGAGAAAGAACCCAATCTTGTTTTTGACAAGATTAGGGGTTTATGTCATACTTGTAGAGATGGTCGACGAAGAAAAGCGAAGGCGAAGGAGGCCCTAGAAAGCTCTGCAAGATCTATCAGCTTGCTTATTGATCAGTGGTTAGTGCGTTCCACGTCTGCGCGATCTACGTAGGCCCAGCAAAATTCATTAAACATTTTTCACGACCTTTGAGAGTTAAACTCGTCATGAAAATGCTTTTTAATCTGCTAACACGAATGATTGCGAATGCTAGGATTTGCCCGGTTTGTCATACCAGGTATTTATTTAATTGATTAAATGGAGCCCAGGACACAAGCGCATTGTTTTTCAGCGCCAAGCTACATATACTTAGATTTCGATTCATAGGAGCCCAACAAAAGAAGTTCGATAAGCTGAAAAGTTTACCATACAACAAAAGAAGTCAAAGACGTCTCTTACAAGGCAAGCGTGGTGCTAAGCTCCTAAAGACCTTTCTCATTGGAAACTCATCACTCAACTATCATCGCAACAAGCTGGGCATTAGTCCTTCGGACATGGGTGAGGTTGAATTGACTGCCAGCTAAAGCCAACATACTTAGACCCATGAGGGATCCGTTGTGATACCACAAGGATCGCGGAAAGATCTCCTGCCTACTCATTGAACCAATTGAAACTTCTTATGAAGCGTAGGAGGCTACTAACATCGATGTTTATGAGGTCGCCTAAGTTGGTATGGCAGAAGACTCCTAAGTAGAGTTTTCTTTTGCCCGAAAGAGCTGGACAGGTGCGTACAGCTCCTACACAAGTCGTTTGCGTAGACGCCAAGCCTTGTTGCATGCTTGCCTATTAGACAGTATCCAGTAATAACACTTCTTATAGTGCTCATATGCGATTTATTAAGAGAAATCAAATACTTAGAGCGTTTCAGATCCAGCTTTGACACGTTGTACCACTTATCCACCTAAAATGTATTCTTTCGATAGCATCTAGCTTTAGTTTAAGTTTACAAGCAGCGATTGATGTACCTAATGTGCCCTTATCAGACCCAACAGGTAATGATGTTTCATATCTGGCGAATTCATCAGCCTTACAGTTCCCTGGTAGTTCACTGCGCCCAGGCACCCAACAAAGATGAATATTAAACTGCTCCGCCATCTGTATATAGAGACGATCGGCAATCTAGGGCTATAAGTGAATTAGAAGCGAGCGATTCCGAGGATTTTGATGCCGCTTGATGCCGATAAGACTTATCTGATCGCCATTATCTCCGCTTGGAACACGCTACAACGATTTGGAAGACGAAACGCTAGGATGAGGTGAAGCCTGTCGGTGAAAAAATCACCACCCACCCCGTTGCTAGTTTTTGAATAGTTGGTGTAAAATTGAATCGACTTGTCTTCTGAGAATATGTCGTCCTAAAATGACCTGGGAGGAATGGTTACTATGTCTATGTGTATGTCTATGTGTATGTCTAGTTCTGTGTAGTCTATGTTTCTGGGAGAAATTTTTCAATATGGAGGCGTGGCTAAAATCTTTACCAGACCACTGTGAGGTTGCTTTGAGGCGGATGGCTGCACTATCTGCCATTTGTTTGCCGAACATTTCGAGGGGCGATAGATGAAACAAAATGTCCAGTCCTGCAGTGGGAGTCGTGCGAAGAGCTCCACTGATACACATGTAAGCTGTTCGTTGGATTTTGCTTAAATTATCGCGGTTTATGGCTATATCCAAGGCGGTCCACCACACCATTAACCCGTACGTAAGTATTGGTCTTATTACCGAGATATAGAGCCAAAGCGTTATGAGGGGTTTAGCAGACCCCATTTATTTCCGATGGCTTTTTTGCAAGAAAAAGGGTTTTCTGTATCTTTCTTTAGTATCTCTTGAATGTTGATTTTGCTTCAGTGGAGGAAATTAAACTTGTGCCACCTACGGTAGGAGGGTCGATATGTAGAATTTTAAACTTCCTAGTGAAGAATACCTGCTCAGTTTTGTGAGTTGTTTTGGTTAACTTGTCTAGAGCACTTCGGAGGAGTTATTTTAAGGTATCAAGGTGATTTCCCGAGACGGCTAAAGAATCGTCATCTTGTCGGACATAAGTTGAATATGTTTGAAAGATCAAGAACTTCTCTTGGCACAAAAGATCTTATCCCATAGAGTCTGATATGTAGTCTCAACTCAGTCTCAAACAATTTCGTCTCGCATCAAGGTTACGCTACTCTCATTAGTCTGTAGCAGTTCTGGAGTGAAGAACCCCAGTTTAGTGTCTCTTTTGATCAGCTCCCTTCACAGTCACCACAGTTCAGGAACCCAGTACAGTGTAAGATTGCATCGATATTTCGTTCAAAGATGCACAACGGTGGTTGACCAATAATTTCGTCTGGTGTACGTCTTTAAGTTGTCAAGACGAAAGACGAAAGCCTCTTCTTTATCCACGAATATGTACATGTGAACCTGTTTAATATTTGTAAGCATGAGATTTGTCATGAAACGTCAAAGATGTGAAAGGCTGTGTCTAATAACCTTCCTAAGGCTAAGAACAGATTTTTTGCACTGTTTGTCGTAACTGCTTCCTTGAGAATAACTATGTTCATTCAGCTACCGTGTTTTTCAGAACCTAAGCATGAAATCATGATATCCTTGTGATTATACCTTAAACCCTATACCGTCATACCGAAACTATCTAGTCGTGCCCAAACAGTCACAACATATTAATTCCCCCTTCACATTAACTTTTATTTAATTTGCTACATTCCCCTTTACGCAATAGACAAACAGAAAAATAATTTCATAACCATCGCCCACTCCTTCCTCAGCGAAGATCAGCAAAACTCACACGCACAGCAACTTTGATTAATGACCCACACCGCAGCGGCCGCCGCCATCAACAAACAAAACGAAACTCCATGTACCGTGAGTAATGTTTTGTGGTGCGATTACATCGAGTCCTACATTGTTACTCCAACATGTCCAAAGTGTGGCAAAAGTTAAAGGTCACCGCCATGAACAGACAAAAAACAAAAATGATTCCAACGCAAGTTTAAGACTTTTCCATTCTTGCTGTTGCTGTTTTCCGTTTGCCCATGCCACAATCGTAATGAAGACGTCTGACAGCAATTTACATGGACTGGACTCCAATGTTTGTGGTTTCATCTTGCTCTCCTTCGAGGCTATAAAGAGGGAAACGAACACGAGGAATATAAACAAAGTGACACCGAGAAGATTTCGCTTCAAGATCTAGGTAAACATGAGAAACTGGAAATTGCCACATAAGTGTGCCTCCTACCGTGTGGAGAATATCGTTTGCCTTTGGAGAATCTGCACTAGAACCACAAAAAACCTCAAGTTTAAGCGAGCAGCCATTGAGATGGATGTGAAAGCGTCGCCATAGGTGAAGGGAATGGAAAGAGAAAGGGCATCGGAACAAGGACTGACTCAAGCCCGAGTGTGTCGCTTACCACATTGACAACGGAGACTATCAAAGCCCGCGAGGTGCGAACAAGTTATGTTGTGGGAATATGTCAATTGAACTGTCAGAGCAGCGAGCACCAGTTTGCACCACCACCGCAAAGCCAGTGATCCATTAACCTACATTCCTGGTTACAATTTCTTGGCTTTGACTTATTTTGTAATTATTTTGTGGAAATTGTTGTGCAGTTTTTTTGTTGTTGTTTTTTTTTTTTTTTCTTGCTATTGGCAGGTCCGGGTGTCAGTGGCAATTTAAAATCACTTAGTGGCTGGGTGCGCCTGGGTGAAAGAGCATAATTTGACGTGAGGTCCCTTCAAGGTAGACATCAATCAAAATATGGAAGAAAAAAATACAATATGACGTCTACGGTCGATTGGTTGAAAGAGAAATTGCAATGAAAAGTGTTGAGCTTGAGTGGTATTGTTGGTGTGTGTCAAGGGGCGGGTAACTATTCAAAGGTGACAGGTGGCAGTGAAATTTACGAGGAAATTGTTAAGGAATAAACGTCTCTATCTTTGGGCCAGTGAGGATGGGGTAATAAAGAGTACACTTTTTGCAGAATTTTGTTAAGACGTTTTTTGTATATTTCACGCCACTTATCGATGATTGACGTTCACAGTTATGCTGCAAATTAGTGCTATTCGCAAAAATTAAATGAACGGATGTAATTTGAAGGCGGGTGAGAGCATAGCAATGGTCGCCTTTTTTTGACTTTCATGTGGGATGGTAGGTATTTATTGAGAATGATTGAAGGACAGCCATGCGACTGAACGTCAAAGTTGTGAAAGTTCTTCAAATGTGTTTTCTTCTTGATTGCAAGTGAGTGACAGTGATCTCTCCAGGCTTTGAAGTTATTTCACTTGTCAGTTCAAAATGTAGCATTACTTGTAAAAACAAATTGGTAAGACTGTAATCACCGCCTTATATAAATTTAGAAATCAGTCTGAGCAACATTATATGTGTCCCACAGCGAATGGAGAAATGAAGGCCCTACTGCATTACAAAATTCCCTAATCTGGTATACAGATGGTACAAAATTGGATAACGGCAGCACATGTGCTGGGGTTTATGGTCCTAATTTCCAACGTGCGACAGCGCTTGGAGAGTCTCCTACAGTGTCTCAACCTCCTCGAAAGACTTGCATCAGTAAATAAGGTTAGCGTGGCCTGGATCCCAGGACATAAAGGCTTTGAGGGTAACGAACGGGCTGACTGCCTGCCTGGCGAGAAGAGGCGCTTGCCGCCCACTCGTTGGTCCCTAACCCTGTTTTGAAGTACCACCCAAGAGTGTCTACTCCAAGATAGCACAATGGGAGATCAACAAACACGCCGACTACTGGGTCAACCTCCGGGACCTTAAACAAGCGAAAAAATTCATCAACTCCAACCTATACAAGGCCAAGACTTTACTTGATCTTACCAAAGACGAGTTAAGAACCTCAATGGGCTGTCTGACAGGACGTTGTCCACTTAAATACCATCTGCATAAAATAAAAGTATCAGATACCGATATTTGCCGGATCTGTGGTGAACAGAAAGAGACCGCTGAATATATTCTGTACATGTCCAGGAGCTGCAAGGAAAGGATTACTCCACTTGAAGTGGGCCTCGGTCAACCCTGCCGAAATTCGGGAAACTGAACCTAAGGCTATGCTGAGGTTTATCTAAAGCCTCAATATAACCTCTGGTTAAGCCATATGGGCTACCACAATAGACCTCACAGATCGCAGTGCGCATTTAGGGCCTCTAATACAGAATTCTGTACATTATATGTGTAGCTTCGCAATTTGACGTTAAATGTCATAAATGTCATATGAAACTCAATTTTGAAGAAAGGAATTCAGGAATAAAAAGTCGCTGTTCACGTATACCAACAGTTGACTCATGTCGCTGCCCCGAGAACCAAGAAATACCTAGAAACCGCTGGGTTGGAATTATTCAGATAGAAACAAAAATCTGTCACCCGGCTCATTACAGTCTTGCGGTTTGATCGACACTTATATGTCATAAAGATCGGTGAAGATCAAAATGTTAACTACCATGATAGATCTGTCAGTCAAAAAGAAATAAAAGAGAAAAAATGTCCAAAAGGATCCTACTTCGATCAAAACAGTCCATCTTTCTTTAGCCAAACAGCAAATGTATTCACATAATGTCATGGTGGTTTGACAGTTCCAAAAAGTTGCAAATTTCTTCACAAAATGGCTGAACGACAACGTTGTCTAACAGTGTCAATATTTAGTAATGGATCGACTCTGGTGCGTCGTTGTCACTGTCTAAAATTCCCAGAATGGCGATGTCATTTATCAATTCATAACTAGCTCCGCGGGGATTTACGTAACCGCATCTTCCGGCAACTTACCAGACACAATCCCTCTTTAGACTTAAATAATTCTGATATATGATACAATTAGGAACGATTAAAAAACCCACAGTACTTAGTTCCGTTCGCCTTGCTCTCCAACACTAAATAACTACACAAATTATGCAAATAAATTGACTTAACCGCAGAATGAATTAAGGAGTTCATCACCCCTTTTGTATTGTGTGAGATAGAATAGACCTTAAACCAGGAAGTAGCCTTGCCACCATATTATGAATCTTTCTAGAAAAGATTCCATTTACATATTTATACCTCTTCTAAAAAAAAACTTCACATGCTAAAGAACAAATGAAAATTTAATTTTCGTACAAAGTCTGTGAGTCTGCTCTGCATCTTGTTCGTGTTGACTAAACATTGTTGCCACCATAATTAAGTCTGAAACAGCTTGCAGCACGCAATTGGATAATTTCTTATGCGGCTTTTGGCGAATTAATTATAAAGCATGAGACTGAATTTGATTCTTCTTTTTACCGTCATTATGATTTTTATTCATCAGATGCTCTAACTGAAGACAGAAGTTGTCCAATGACCGATTCCATCTGTCATTTTGTGAAATCAGACAGATGATGGGAAATGTGATATTAACAACGAATGCTATGAGAATCTGTTACTTTATTCAATTGTTGTGGGTGTGTTCAGCAATAAATGTCAAAAAACTTATGACAGATGTTCGGTTGACATTAACTGAAAGAAAACTGACATTGATTAGTGGAATCGTAAATCAAATGGGACACACCCTTTTGATCTGTAAAAGATTGCGATTTCTTCTGCTGTCATCAGATGAGTCGGAAGAAATGTCTATAGCAAACTAAACTCATTTTGATTAAGCAACACAGAGGCTTCTTTGCTCTGGAAGAGACGCCACTTGAGCGGAATTATTATCAACCGTATATCTGAAATAATTTCATGTTTTCTGAGTACTTTTGGCAATGTTGTTGCAAAAAGTAAAACACAGATATCAGTCACGAAATAGCAGATGTGACATTGGGGTGTAAAATTGTAATGTCACTTTCTCGCAAGTAAATGAATTGTTGGTGAGACACCCGGAGGGAGGCCAAGGTCTAGTTTCTCGCAACCATTTATTTTTTGCGTGTTATTATGACGATTTAAGAGGTGGTGTCGTATAAAAAGTTTGGTTGAATAAGATGGAATCGAGTCTGTGTCAGCTCATTCAACAATCAAACGACGAGCGCAGGGCTCAAGTGCCCACTAATTGTGTCGGATGAAATATCTTTTCAGAAGTTAGAGGACCAGGCACAGAGCTCCCACGAAGAACCGCTTGAGATCTCTTCTCACAAACTAGGTAACTAAGCAAGAAAAGCTTACGACGAGCTGCCTTAGGATCCAAGTCACGTGTACATCGGCGTCACTTACCGCCCACGAAAGAGAAACGACCTAGTGATGCAAGGAATACGAGCCTCTGGTGATTGATTCAACTATTGACGACGCCGTCAAAGGGACTTAAGGATTTTCATGTGCAGGGACATACTTCGGGATAGATTTGGTGTCCGGAAAACAAGAACATACTACATCTTTTATGGCACCTTCTTCCATAACGAAAGACAGTGGCTGTGGTCTGCTGTTTTGCTGTCAGAGATAATCGTGTAAGTGAGCGAGGCATGACGGCCATCTCTGTACTACAATATCAGATTATCCTGAGATATTTTGGGAACGAGACCATCTTTGGCAAATCCACCAAATTTGACTTTCGTGCGGGGAAAAACATCACAGCCACATGCACAAGGCGACATGAATCAAACTAGCTCCAACCGAATCCAACGTTGCGATCGATAGAAAATTTTCTTTGAGTGCACTACACGATCGAACCTTCCGAAGGTATGGATGAGAATATCCAATTGAAAATCAGTTAGGAAGGTCGAAGCTTAAAGTTCGACCGAGAAATCCCCTAGCAGCAACAAAAAACCTAGAACACAAATCAGAGCACTGCCGGCTAGACATCAGAAGTGCCGAATTCTGTGAACAATGTTAAACTCGTCGTCACAGTGAAAGCAAGTTTAACCGAGCGACATACCCAAACCGATGATGCCATCTGCCTCCAAAACCCAACCCAGCTCATTCGAATCCTTAAATCCATCAAAAACTACCGCAGCGCATTCCAGTCATTCCATTCGAGTCATACTTTTTCATTTGCACGTCTTTTTAAAGCCGCTGACATCAGCATTACGTGCGCACACTCGATGCCTCCTCTCATCCAAAACTATTTTCTTAAAAAAAATTTCTGAAATCCCAAGTTATCGCCTTGCCTCGCCTCGTGGCATCAGGCCGGCGATTAAGGTTAACATCTTTCATACCGGCTTCATGGAATTTTTTTTTTTTTTTTTTCATAACCACCATGGAGTGCATGAATCTCGATACGTACCCGTACCCACTTGGATGCAGGTTTGGTTTGAATTTATTGACACACTGTCCGTCTTGTCAGCTGGTAAACTTGACCTTTTTCTTGACGTTCAAGTGGATGTTGGTTTACCCTGGTGGGGTTCTGTCTGTGCGTGATTTATTGGAAGTGTCCGACGTGGAATCTCGTTGTATATCGCCGCTGGCTGAGTTTAAAGTTAATTGACATTACGATTGTATCACTGTAGCTGAAATGTAGTCCAAGGATCCAATCGAAACAAAAGCTTTCTCCATTAATCCAACCAATTTCTCGATTGGTTTCGGTCACTTCCTGATTCTTCTAACTGGTACACAACCATTCAATCTCATTAGGAAGGCATCGCTTCATGTGAACACATTTCAAATCAATTCATTGGCAATGTCAAAACCATCCTTCCACTCGAATTTTTATGACCCAACTATTTCCCACCAAATGAAGCGACAAAATCGCGACTTTCTCACACTCTATCGCGACCGGATTCACAGCATCGTCGTGTCGTCGAGAAATCATCTAAAGAGAAGCGCCCGCCTAAGATGACAGCCGGTTGTAGTTAAACGATTTGCATTTGCACCGTGGTCGCATGCATGATTATCGAGCTGAAGACGACACCGTCGCTCCAGAGAGGAAGACCAGGTTGATGGCAGAGTGATTATTCCAAATCCACATGGCATTGAGAGTGTCATCTCATTAACTTGGCAATAAAACATTATTGCATCAGCGGCAGCAACAGCGGCAGTGGCAGCTCATGAATGGGTCAATAGATACAAAAAAGTGACTGTCAGCGAGTGTATGTACTGCGGACACTCACTCGACGAACAAAGCCCAAGAGCGTGGGAAAATGTTTGTATTCTGTTGCGATCCCCACAAATCGTCGACGTCGACGGCGGTTTATAGACAGCCCATAGCCCAGGCCAATGCAATTAAGAGCCACCGACCGAATGGCTTTAGGGTTTCGATTCCGAGTAGTATGTGCAGCACACATGACTCACAGGACCATAAAGGGGCGCGAGAGCACACACAGCAAACGTCCGTCGTCGTGTGTCGTATTCATACTTGGAGTCAGCGTCGGAGTCGGAGTCAGAGTCATTCATTCATCCGGTGTGGGGGAATTTTCATGCAGCATGACTGTGCAATTTTATGCAACTATGCTGGAGCAATATCCTTTGTGTCAGAGATCATAGACTGCCTGGTGGTGACCAAGTGTTCGTGTCGCGCAGCCGTGTGGGATCTTTTGGAGCCATAACTACACAAAAAGACACACAAGAGGGCTTCTATGTTTTTCCACCGACAACGACAACGACAACGACGACGATTGGACGTTTTGATGATACTGCTAAATCATGTCCCTTGAGGGTTGATAGAGCGCACAAAGGCAAGCGAGGCGCCACAGAGTCCACCTTTCACTTGGAGGATTGACAGAAGAATTGCAGTTAATTGGCAGCGCGTTGCGGTAAGGTTCTATTTTGTTTGTGTGATGGAGAGCTCGAGTCTGGCGATTAGGCAAGGAGTTAGTCGTTGTCGTTGGAAGAATGTCGGCAAGGCTTGGTGTAGGTCGGCAACATGTTTATGAGGGTATAGGGCCGCAATTGCGTGTAATTTTCTCATAGAAATATGTGATGGCTTTTGTCGAGAAGAAATTCTTGGTCTACACTACTACAAGGCCACTAACGGGCAAAATAATCATGCGCAAAACTTTGCGTTTAGAAGGTTAAGTTACGTGGCTGCTCCCACTCAGACAGGAATACACTTAGGCCAGATTGAAGATCCGTCTTACCAGCACTAGGAACTAGATGGGCAACGGTAACATTATAAACCCTACTAGCCGAACCATTTCGTCCCAGAGGTCAGAGATGAAGTTTCTTTCCTCCTTAGAGTCGCAAGAGCAGGGGATAAGCACAGTTGGTGCGTTGTAGTTTCTTCTTCCTCCTCGTCTCTGCAGCTTCTACAGAAATCATTGGAGGGGACCCACAGTCAGAGTACATATCGGCCTATCAAGCAATGTCCGGTGAGGATCCCTATTAGTGACCCTAAGTTTCTCCGGCTTGTGGATAAAAGTCTCTCCGTCTTCTTTAAATCCAGGTTAGGCCACAATTATTTTGACAAGAGACAAGTGTTGATGTTGTTCCACCTGTGGTTTGGCATCCGTGTCACGGAGGAATTTGATCAATTCAATAGGCGCGGGTGGTTCCCCCAGCTTTTCAGGAAGATGCCGTCCCTCGCCTTCTTTTGGCAGCTCGTTCGCTCTGCAGTTGCCTGGAACATCCCTGTGTCCTGGAA
Organism: Matsumyia berberina; assembly: GCA_917880715.2. Taxonomy (NCBI): domain Eukaryota; kingdom Metazoa; phylum Arthropoda; class Insecta; order Diptera; family Syrphidae; genus Matsumyia; species Matsumyia berberina. Next base: position 127,863,136 of record OU862871.1, on the reverse strand, counting down.
CCCAACACAGGGTTACGTCGCACATGTCTGCAATCTCGTTAAGAGATCTGCGGCATTGCTTTACCAACCTTAATCGTATTGTTGGCGTAATTTCCGCTTGAAAGACACTACATTGATCTGTCAGTTGCGTGATAATGGCTAAGCCAGGTGCCTTAGAGAAGACTTCTGCCCCCGTACCACACGCTGTCTTAGATATGTCTGTGAACATTTCTATCGCGGAATCGCTTAAAACTGTACCAGATTGCCAAGAGCCTCTGCTAGGAATCCGAGTCTTGTACCTGACGTTGGACAACGTAGTCCTTTTAACTAGAAATAGTATGGTTACCCTTGAGGATCCCATTGCTTGGAAGATTCTCTGACCTTCAACGCAGCTTTGACGGTCATTAGCTTCCCAAAGATATCAACAAGAAGTAGATGGAGTATAACCTCCAGTGCGGCAGTGGACGTTGTTCTCAAGGCACCAGTTATGCAGATACATGGTCCCCTGCTGCTTTTCTTGTCTAGTGCTGTCCACTAGACCAGTACTCTATACATAAGGTTCGGCCTCACCATCGCCGTATACATCCAGTGGACTACTTCAGGCTGCAGGCCCATTTCGGGCCAAGAGCTTTCCGGCAGGAATACAAGGCAATTGAGCCTTTCCTAGCATGGTCCTAAAAATTCAGCCTTCAACTGAATTTGCTACCCCCAGGTATCTGGCGTGGTCTGGGAAGGGTGATATTCGAAACCTTGTAGCGTTTTGTGAAAAGGACTAGTTTAGTTTTTGAGGGATCAGCCCCGAGGCCTACCTTCGTCTTCCATCTTGCCAGACACCTAAAATAAGCTAAGTAGCATCTTATAACTTTGACCACAGCTGTCTACAGCACACACATTCATTTCAAAGACCGAATAGAAGTGTAACGCGTCTTAAGCGCAGAATCGTCGGACACATCCAGCTCTTGCCAGAATAAGAAAACCTCGGAAACAATCCTCTTCAATGATCTAAATGATTTCGAACACTGCCAGTGTGGTTGAACTGTTTCAGAAGCTACTTGGGGTCAACCCTAGTCCTCCCCTGTGGTCTAAACGAAGGACCACTCTAACCAAACTTCCCAAAAGGCACCAACTGCCGTACACAGATGCATCTCTTAACCTCAAATATCGGTGGTAAACCAAATTTTTCGAAATCATTACACACTGAGTCCAAAGGAGGTGGAATGAGCGCAAATACTCAACAATGAACATCCTTGAACTCGTACAATTAATTTCGACTACGTCTTGATCCTCGACCGTGGACACTTCTACAAAAATCTTGTAAATCGCAAGAGAGTTACAAGATCTGTGACTTGCTCATGATAACGTTCCAGATGGTATTTGACGCTAGGTCTAAACCAGCCAGCTGTAACCCAAGACCGCACAAGATGAGCTTGTCTAGTCTCTAAACTTTCAAGATCCCAAACCCCTTTTCGAAGTTCACTTACCTAAACTCGTCTTCACATCCATTAAAATAAAAATTTCACTTTACATCTCCCAGCCGTCATTGATCAATTTCACGACCACTTTTGTACACTCGCACCGCACTCGGTACCGCTCAGGTCATCAGCTCAGCAGCTCATTTGCGCATCCCAGAGCCCATTTAATGAAAATCCCTAAGCCGTGAAAAATATGCTCGCCATCGTCTCACGTGATAATTCACTTTGGTTATGCTTTCACTTTCCATCCGCCGCCGCCGCCAATCGATACACGAGTAGAGTATGTATCCCCATTCTCGCACGCACCCGGAAAAAAAAAAAAACCAAAACACACACCCAGACTCCGCGATTCAGATATTCTTGACTTGGAAATGGAAACTTTTCAACTCACAGATCTCAAGCGACTTCTGCGACCCACATCTTTAGTAGGTTATTCATCTTCATCGTGCTTTGCCGCCTTAAGCGGATAAACATGGCCGTGTATCTCTGATGGATCTCTAAGTCGGAAACTTGTATTTTTCGTTGTGGCGGTGTGGTTGCGGTTTGGATTAATTAATTTCGTTGTCGTTGTTGTTGTGGAAGACGTGTCATAGATACAACATCGCATCGGATTGCGCTTTGTGCATTTGACTTAAGCAGGGTTAGAGTCGGAGTCGTGCAACTTTAAGCGTTCCAGCGAGCATGCGTTGTATCCGATTGCTAGTTTTACGATTGAAAGTTTGTTTTGAATTCACAGCTTCATTAGTTCCGGTATACACACATGTGTGATGTTGCATCGAAATGATATTTAACACTTCGCAGCGCATTTAGTCTCGGATAATGCTTTCTCATCTCGTCTTTCATTGGAACCGCTTTTCCTCGTTTTATGCCGAGATGCGGGTTTTATTGATTTGGATTCAATGCAAAAGTCGAAAATGGAGATTAAGTGGAAATGGTCTTGATGGTGGCATTTTGTAGCCTGTCTTTGGACACTTGCTTGAAAGAAAGTTGGAGGAAAAGCTGGCGTAGCAAGTGTTGAAATTGTTCAATGGCTTGAAATGGAACGAGGGCAAGTTGCATCGGCAAAACTAATGATAGAAACTATTTTTAACAGCCATGACTACATAAAAGTGATCTGACATAGACATTAAAAGTGTCAATTTCATGACACTTGGGTTACATCCCGATACGGAAGACCTTTACACGGATTGTGGAGACGAGGAAGTTAACGAGGACACAAACAACTTACTCTGCCACTGTCCAGGTCTTTGCCACCTCAGACATAAATCCTTTGGAAGGCACTTTTTTCAGGATACCGAAGAACTAAAGGAAGTACCTATCAGGGACATCTTGAGGTTCACTTAAGCTTCAAAATGGTTCGAAACCCTGGGGCAATAGGAAACCTCGAAATAGGCATCACAATGGATCTCTACTGACCTGAGTGTGACGAAGAGGGCTTCTCTCCTCTCGCCAAAGCATCTACCTGACCTTACCTAACCTACATCCCTATTGGTCAAGCGACAGTTTCGATGCCGATGAAATCTGTGGCATTCATAGACCTGTAGGCAGCAAATGGCACGGTAAGGAAGCTGCGACTAATCTACAACCTTCTAGAGATTGTACGCTTGTACCTGAAAAAGGTACAAAGGACTCTAGGTTACACATACTCTCAGGCAGCCATGCAGCTCACTCAATGGGATCCAAGTCAGTGCTGCTAGGATATTTAAGAATCTCTAGCCAAACACAACATGGTTAAACTTGGTTGAGTGCCTGGTCAAGAAGAAATTGTAAACATCAAAACCTAGCCAGGGCCGGCTTGGCTTACACGTTCTTCAGTATTTAGTATTTCAGTATTTATTATAATTAATATAACAACATTTATAATAGACTATACATAATCTTTATGCTATAAATGTGAATTTTACAATAATGTGATTTAAATTTAGTTTATTTATGAATTCCAATTTTGAGTATTCAGAAACAGAGATTGACAAAGAGTAAATTATAAGATAAGAAAGATATTTATAAGAAGCAAATTTTACCATAAAAGATATTAATCTTAATTACCACCTGCTAAGTGCCGAAAGAGAGTGTCACCAAAACCATTCGTATCGTAGAGCCGTCTTAACGTGAGAGGGAGTGAGTTCCAGAGGCGTATGGCGTGAATGAAAAATTGTCGTTCACAGACTTGATAAGTAACAAGTGGCAAAATTAGACTTAAAGAGCGGTTAGATTGCGAGAAGCTGAGTTTTTCATATAAGTATTGAGGTTGTTTGCTGGTGATAATCTTGTGTAGACACTTGAGCGTGCAATAGTCAAGGTACTTATCAAGTGAACACCCAAGAATATTTTTCGCAAATGTCGACACATGATCATGGCGTTTTAAGCCATAGACATAACGTGCAATATTATTAAATGCAACATTTAGTTTACGTTTGGTAAGTGCATTGTGGCAGCAATAGATTTCGCAGCCATACGTAATTAACGGAATGAGTAAGGACCTAACTAGCATTAGTCTAGTGCTAACTGGAGTGAAGTTTTGGGACAGCGAGAGGTTCCTGAGGCAGCCATAAATTTTCCCGATGACTGTACGCACATGGTCATCCCAGTGCAAACTTGTGTTAAACCAAACTCCAAGATTTTTAACTTTATTTAGAAACTCAATAGAGGCGGAAATTGCGGGAAAGCTGCTTGTGTTGAGATCACTTCTATTTATGACAAGGCATTTCGTTTTGACCGGGTTAAGTCGTAAATAGTTTTCTTGAGCCCAGGCAAGAATATTCTGTAGGTCTTCATTACTTTTAGTTGCCGAATCTGCTATTTGTCCAAGCGCAAAACTTGAGTAAAGTTGGACATCATCCGCAAACATGTGAAACTTGGAATGTTTAATTACTTTAGGGAGATCATTTATAAATACTGCAAAGAGTAAGGGACCCAAGATGGATCCTTGAGGAACACCTGCTGAAGTTGCAATTAATTCAGACATAATATTGTTAGCTAGGACTGCTTGTTTTCTCCCAAACAGATACGAATAAATCAATTTTGCAGCTGATGGAGAAAAATTGTACAAGGTTGAAAGCTTTGAAACAAGCAGCTTATGATTAACCGTATCAAAGGCCTTGGAAAAGTCTAAAAGTGTCAGGAAAGTAACTAAATTCTTATCCATTGCAACTCGTGTGTCATCGGTTACCTTAAGTAGTGCTGAAGTGCAGCTATGGTATGGTCTGAAACCAGATTGATATGCATTCAGCAGTTTGTTGTGCAAAAAATAGACTGACATTTGATTATGCAAAGACTTTTCCAGGACCTTTGACAGGTAAGGCAAGATCGCAATAGGTCTGTATTCAGCAGGTGAGTTATTTGATGCTTTCTTTTTAAGGACTGGAATGATCTTAGCAATTTTCCAAGCACACGGAAAGGTAGATCTTGTTAAAATATTGTTAAAAGCATAGGTTATGACAGGCAGAAGATACGGCAGGATAATTTTTATAAAATAAGGATGAACTCCATCAATACCAACAGCTTTGGATTTTATTTTTAACACTGCTTTAACAACATCAGTTTGCTCAACTCTGCAAAATTCAAAATAGCCACTTTGCGACACTTGAATGTCCTGCAGTAGTGCACCTGATGTTGTCTGAATCTCAGTAAATTCTTTATTTAGCTGGTTGGGATCGATATCATCCATCTTAGGCTTGTTTTGCTTTCCTGCACCTAGTTCTCTGAGGTTCTTCCAAAGCGTTTTAGTTGGAAGCCTATGGTCAAAGTGCCTACTATAGTATTCACGCTTGGCTGTTTTAATCTTAGAGTTCACTAAATTTCGTAGAACCCGAAAAGCTTCATAAAACTCAGGGAGTTTGAACTGCTTCCACTTTTTATAGGCCACATCACGATTTTTTCTTAGTTCGTATATTACGGGACTAAACCACGTTATGTGGCTACATCGAACTTCTTTCGTTTTAAGTAAAACATGCTTATTAAAGAGCTGGACTATGGTATCTTGAAGATATTCAATTTGGGCATTGACCGAAGTTTCGCAATACACGGGCAGCCAGTTAACACTTTGAAGATCGTCTTCAAGTAGCTCCACATTCATATTTTTAAAGTCTCTATAGGTGTACGTCAAAGGCTTTCTACAATCTGTGAAGTTAAATGTAGCAAAGATAAGGTCATGCTTGGAGAAAACAGGAGCCGGTGCCTGACTGAAGAAAACCTCCTGACTGTCACTCGCAAGAAATAGATCTAAAAGAGTGCTAGAAGAGCTAGTAAAATGCGTTGGAACGTTCGAATTAACAAGATCTAAACTGAGAGCTTGCATTGATTCAAGAAATGATCGTGATCTCTCATGATTTAAAATGTTACAGTTGAGATCCCCACAGATGATAGTTTTTGAGTATGACGATGATAAGTTTTCGAGTAAATTATACAGTCGTGATAAATCAATGTTGTCATACGGTCTGTAGACAACTCCAAAAAGACATTTTTTCTTCGCAATTTCAATAAAGCAATACTCGAAAGGACTATCAGGGGCCGACTCAATCAGGAGATCAGCGGTTAGGTACTCACGAACATAAATCGCAACACCTCCACCGATTCTGTTTTTCCTATCAGCTCTAAAAATGTTGTAGCCACTCATGGAATAGAGTTCGTTGCTTATTTCAGGGTTAAACCATGTCTCAGAGACGCACACAACATCAACACAAGAACCAACGAACAAACATCTAAACTCGTCAATTTTCCCAAACAGACTCTGTGCATTTATGTGACACACTCTTAGCCCTTCACGCTGTCTACAAAAAATATTAATAAGTACACGCAAGTTATCATTTAAGCCATGACCTCCGGGCGAAATCTCACCTGTATCACCCATTGGTGGTACGGACGAAAAATCTCCCCCACACTTTCAGACTCAAACAACGAATGTTGTAGTAGACTCTCAACTCAAACGGCAAGCAGGAAATAACAAAAAGCAGATAGTGAACAAATTTACAAAATAAGAATAAGAATAAAGAAATAGAATAGATAAGAAAGAAAGAGTAAAATTTAAAAGAATAAAATTTAAATAGAAAAAAATTAATAATTGACTCCAGCTTACGAATACTTGTAGATCGGTGTAAGTTCATCATGAGTAATTAGCGACGGCAGCGGCAGCAAGAACATCTAAGCGCTGAACGTGGTTTACCAATAAAGCTTTGTCATTTGGCTTCACACGCACATACACACGCCCACCTCGAGTGAAGACAGAAGTAAGAAGCTTTTGATGTTTTAATTGAAAAGCTTTCCTGTAGATTGCATGATTGGTAGCAGAAAGACTTTCATTAAGATGCACTCGAGTGTCAGATTCCATCCCAATGTTATGTAAACAAAGCGGCTGTCTTGTTTTCCTATACGCATAGTTTACAGATTTAAACAATTTTATTTTATCTGCGACAGATGCAAATTTTATGATGATTGCAGGACTATGCGGGTTTCGTTTGGCTTTAGTGCGAAACATTTCCTTAGGCAAAGGTGCTGGTGTGCAATCAATTGAAGTGCATAGTGCAGTGAAAAGGGAATGGAGATCTTCATTTTCTCTTGTTGGGACACCATGTAGAATTGCATCAGTGGTTAGTTTTTCCCGCTCAATTTCATCGATTTTCCCGCGTAGTTCAATTATTTCGTTTTCCAACTGGGAGCATAAAACCGATTCCGATGTTTGTTCAAGTACTTCGATACGCACAGATAAAGCCGAAATGGTTCTGTTTACATCTTCGAGACGATTGTTGAAGTCTTTGATAGTTTTGTTGAGTGTATCAAGTAGCAGGCTGTGAGTCTCTAGAATGGTCGATTTAAGCTGTTGGTTGAACTCTTCAAGTTTTGCATGGGTTTCCACAATTGTAGATTTCAGTTGAGCGTTATTATCTTCAAGCAGTTTGACCAGTTGCGTTTTATTGTCATCGATTTGCTTTGTTAGGCGCAGCTCCAAGATTTTTGGCTGATCCTTATTTGCCAGCGATGGTGAATGCGGCTTGTTGCTTTTTAGACGTAGCTCAGACATGTTGTCAGATTTATTGTCCATGGCGGCTAGCAAGGGTGAATTCGTTTGCTTGTTTCTAGCCAATAGTCTGACTTCACGGGCGCTTTGGGCATCAGACGACATATTTAGTAGAAATTTGCACTTATTACAACAACAATTTGAAACGAAACAATTTGTAAAACTTTGTTTGCAAACTACGGGAAAATTACTTCAATCCGTGAGAAAATACTTTCGCGTAAATGAAGACCACAATTTAGATAAATGATTTGATAACTTTTTGGAATTATTGAGATGTTTTTAATAAAGTAGCTTGAGATTAAATGCTGCGACGAAACTTTTGTGTTTATCTTTCGAGAGCTGTCATTTCCTCTATGGTTCTTAAGACCTGAAATATTCTGTCACAGCGCTGATTTGCAACTAGAAACACAAAAATGTTCCGGAGCATATTCAGAAGATTAGTTAGTTAGTTAGAGTGGTCTTCCAAGAAGAGGTACACTTAGACCAGAAAAGTAGTGATACCATTGAGAGCTGGGGTTTAACCCCTGCTTACTCTTAAAACCATTTAGATTTCCTAACGAAGCTGTTGAGATCGGTCGTACTAACGGAGTCCAGATCATTTAGATCAAAGCTGTCCAAACCGCGGTCCGCGGGCCGCATGCGGCCCATGGCAGGCATCAATGCGGCCCGAAAATGTTTAAGGTTACTGAAGCATGTCCATTTTACTGAGGAATGTTGTGTGCGCTTTTGTGCTACAGGTGCCAAGTAACGTTTTTTTTTTACACTCGTCAGCTATGGTAATATACTTGTGGCCCAAAACACCATGTCTTCTTCCAATGTGGCCCAGAGAAACAAAAAGGTTGGACACCCTTGATTTAGATCGTTAAAAAAGTATTGGTCCAAGGTGGCCTTCCTGATGTTGCCAAGGACGGGACACCTGCAGAGGAAGTGTGCAGTGGACTCTTCCTCTTTTTCGTCTCTGCAGCTCCTGCAGAAATTGTTACATGCTATACCCAGACGTTGAGGACGTAGGAATCAGTTCCCCTTGAGGACGTTGATTAGTTTTGAAAGTTGGTCTCTTTTAAGTCGTATTAATGCTTTTGATCTTTTCAGATCCAGAACAGGCCAGATCAGCCTGGAATGGTTGCAAAAATCGAGGTGTTGCCATCTACGATTTGCTTTCGACAGAGACATGGTCGAGCTCTCTGCCCTCTGTGCATTGAGAGCCTAGTCTAGCTAATTCGTTGCCCGCACAGTTCACTTGAATATCGCAGTGACCGGGGACCCAACAGAGTGCGGCGTTAAACTGGTTAGTGATTTCGTTTAGAGACACGCGGCAGTCCTTCACTGCCCTAGATTTCGTTGTGTTGGATATGAGGGACCTGATCGCAGCCTGGCTGTCGATGTAGATCGCTTAGAAGACACTACAATGAGAAAACTGTAGGAGTGGTGGAACGTACGAAAGATTTGAAGAATATGCTGGAGCTTCCACTTTTGAAAATCTTTACAGTACAGTTGAGCTTCCGTTCTTAGACCTTCTATGATTCAATAAGCCTTGAGATTGGTTCTTATAGAAAAGGTCCGAGCGATAGAAATACTGGGACTCGTTGGTTTCGTTGGTTTGTGGGTTCAAATGCCAAAACGACACTTTCTGGAACTAAGTTCTGAGTTTAAGTGTCGAAAGTTGAGTTGACCATTGTTCCCTCCCCAGAACTCGAAACCTCTTCCATCATTTGCTTTAATTTTGGAAACATCTTACTTATTCTGAAGCTTCAACCAAGAGAAAGGTGACAGGAATAGACCGCGCTTGAATTTTAAAACAAGTGACCTTACTTGACATAAAAGGGAGTGCACCTGCGTTACTAATCAATGTCCACCCTTCAGTCTTAACTTTGTATAAAATCAGATAAGTTCTCATGTAAAATTGTATATGTCCAACTACCTACTGAGCTCCTGCACACCCGACAAAGAAGTCACTTTACGAACATAATTTTCACATTTGCGACAAGTTTTCGACAATTTTTCCAGTTGGTTACCCTTGTCCCCAAAAGCAGTAACAATCGCCGACTCGCAGCTACGGTCTTTAAACACCTCCTTTGCGTCCACACCTTAGCCTGCCACCACTGAACAATGCAAAAGCCACACACACTCAAAATTATAGTGCTAAATTTAAATTTTTAGCCAAAGGCATCTAGTTGCAGACTCGAGCACAAAAGGATATAAACTTCAATCGATGATTAATATTATTTCAACAAAAAAAAAAAAAAAAAGAAATCCTACACACGAAGCAGGTGATCACAGGTGAAAAGTGGTTTGGGTTTGTTCGCCTGCAATACCATGCGCGCACACGGTGCAGTACTGGTGGTTCTCAGATACTTGTTCTACAACATTTTCCCAAGATGAAATACCATACCACGGCGCATTGGAATGAGGAACAATGTCGTTAGTGACAAACACAAGTGCTAGCTGGTACAGTAGAAACACGTTTCTTTTTTTTTTCAAATTTTTTTTTCTCCTCAACGGCACGAGCAATGATACCATTGTTCGATGGCACGTTTATTAATTTAATTTATTTATTTAAATATGTACAAGTCCGTTTATGGAAAATGTCATAACATTCAGAAAGAAATGATTGCATTCGAGTACAACTGCAGTCGACAAGTGTCAGCTACTTGCTACACGGCATAATAAAAATTTCAATATTAATTGGGAGACTGCGATTGGGTGGCGCACGACCTTTTAACGCAGACAATGTACAAAAAAAAATAAGAATGGGACTTTTACTAGTGATCAGGGCAGCAGTAACACCAACGGCAACAGCATTTATGCAGAAAAGGTAAGAAATCAGAACCCACCTCCATCGCAAGAAATAGGCAATCAACTCTAACTCTCTGCAAATCAGGAGACGTTCCGACATCGTCACTTTTTCAAAAGTATGGGGTTTTTGGGGTTTACCAATGTAATCAGAGACCGAATTACCACACTCGTTAACGAGTAACTCGTCATCGAAATATGAAGATTTGGCATTACCGCTCCCAATGTGGTTAATCTATCATTCAATCGCGAGTACTACTCACTTACTCGTTATTGATTGCGGTAATTCAGACCCAGGATTTTCTTCAAACTTTTCCGATCGGAGAAATTTCGACGCTTCAAAGGGTCGAGAGGCTTCAGATCTCGAGTTAATTTGATCTTGTTAGGGTGTAGGCCAAGATCTTTGCGCAAAATTCGCCACATTTTGGACTGATAGATTCCCAAATTTCTGTGAATGGCGTGAAACGTTGCTCTTTCGTGAACTTCACTGTGATAAAAATGTAAAACTTGCCTGACATTTTGACATTAGTAGAACATAAAGAAAGTCTAAGTGTGCGTTTGTATTAAAATATAAAATTGTTATGTCCCTATTTAACAACCCTGTACTTCAGTGTCAACAACAAAATACATTCAACCACTGGTATCTTTTAGCATAATTGTTCGCGGGGCTTAGAGCCCCATTTGCAAGCCCTTCACCTTAATTGATCAATTCTAGATTGAAACACTTGTAACACTCCCTCTGACCAGTGGCAAGAAAAATAAGCCTTTCAACCGTTCAATAATTTTCCACCCTGCCACTGAATGCAAAGAGGCTTTTCAACTCAGTCCAGATCCCTTAAAGTGGGATCGCTATAGGTGACAGAAGCAACCAAAGACGTCGCCAGATTAGAAAACCTGTGAGTCCAGGATATAAGACAACGTTTTAATTGAATGTTGATGGACGCATCAAAGATTACTTCGCATGAGTCTGTCCATTTTTTTTATTTAACAGCCCTGGTGCTAGGGGTAACCGTAACTCTGTAGTGATTGTGTTGGATCGCTGCCCTTTTGTCTATACAAGGCTTTCTTTTCTTGACTTTTTCGGACTCGATACTTTATTCATGTTCTGACTCATGCGTCTTCTGACTAGCGTGCATCGATTTCTTTTCGATGGTAGCTCATAGCCCAAGATAGTTTTCGTCTTTTTCTTCATAATGCTGGTATGCTGGATCCACTAATCATTGGTGTTTAGTAAATGCACTAGCTTCTGCAGCGTAGCCAAAAGTAGCCATAGTTGGGGTCTGAATTTGGCAGCGACCAGGAAATGGTCAAAATCTACGTTGAAACCTTACAATGTGCATACATCCAAAAGGGTTGGATGAGTGCCTTATATCGATTAGTACATAGTCGATCCGATTGGTAGTTTGGCTATTTGGAGAAAGTCAGGTTGCTGTGTGGACTCTTAGGCGAAAAAACCTAGTGCTTCTTATCATTGCTCTAGGAGCTGCTGAAAAAGCGGTAAGAGGGAAGTCAGGAAATTTCAGAAAATTTCAGGAAATCACAAAACTCTTTCTTGAGATGGTGTTCAGACTATTCGGTGGAGGCATTCTCACATACTAAGTTGATGTTATAGGAAGACATTGATGCCCATCACAGCCACAGGCAGGCACTGACCTATCGCGTTCAAGGCAATAACCCATGACCGTAGCATACCACAACTGGTTTTTTACATTTCTGTTCTTCTCCATCGCACCTTCGGAAAGATATTTACCTCATGCTGTGGCGGACTTATTCAAGACTAGTGACGGAAGAAAGTTCATCTATAACTGAAGAATGTTGTGGTCCAAAGTAAGATCGAGATCATGAAGAAACGATTCATCCGTCATAATCTCTAGGAGGATTAATCCTAACTGGGCTAGCGGCAGGATTCATCTGTCACCATCTCTTTCCTAAGGCCCTGTCACAGCTCTGAAAATCCTCAATAATATGAGCTCCGAATATATCGAAGTAGATCATGAAATGTAGTCATGATGTCGATCTTACTCTGGACCACACTGTCCTCCAACTGCAGATGAACTTTGCTGTGAACAAAATATCTCTCAGGTTAAAGTCCTCTCTGGTTCTAGTGTGTTTAACCGCCACGGAGCCCTACTCTAGTAGTCCCAGAATAGTTGTCTATTCGCTTAGCCCGAGAAGATAGCATTTTTATGATTATTTAGGTCTCAAATAGTCTGACTGGAGACGAATCCACGCCGTTGGTCCCCTCAAGAGAATTCTTTCGTCCTACGACTCCTGTTTCTAGACATTTGAGACGCATTTTTGCGAATTGATTCAACAAAAGATGCCATTCTCGTCTAGTGCTTACGTGCTGATGTTCACTATAAGGTCACTTTCTGACAGCTATCCAGCGGACATAGTATGGAGATGATATTTCGACATTTTGTCCCTCTCTACCTCTACTAGAGACTTTACTCTTATTCTGACTAAAATCGTAAATTACGTAGATTTCCCTGAAGAAAATCTACTGCGACACACTCTGTATGACAGATATATGATCTTCCCCCATAAAAAGTGCTAAATCATTTATCGTACGATCTCGCTATTAACTGCCACAGCCTTTCATCCCCCATCTTTGGAAAGCATAATTTAATGGCACCTCCAGGCCATACATCACACCAAATTGTCAATTAAAGTTAACATAAACGTCGGATACAATACTCTTTCCGACAGCCATTGAAATATGGCCGTCATTTATGTCATTTCATTTCAGAATCGCCAAGGAACTTCATTTTTATTAACCGCTCAAGTGTCAACTACACCAAATAAAAATAAATTCACGTTCATTCCGTGCTGCACTCTGTCAAACCCTTCACATTAACCGACATATGATCTGTTTGATTTATAATCCCGAACGTCAACACTTTATTTCACAAAATTAGCAACTAACATATGCTGATTAGCTTTACCTTTTCCTCGTAATTAAGAAAACTTACGTCAAGGGAATAGCACGCGTTCAGCGGATTTGAATATGCAGAGTTCGTTTTGCAGTTGAATGCATGCTGAGGACATAAATCAGCGAGTGTAGCTCCACCTTAGATTTTTATAGGAGTAAGCGACTTAATTTTAATTTCAATTTTCCAAGAGTCACAGGAGTTCTTAGTGAGCATTTAAAATGTATCGCTGAATAGTCATGTCTCCTGTAATTTATATGAACGTGGTTTTGTTACTGTCATTTGAAATATTGGTTTAAGTTACTTTAGGGAGCGCCTTGGGAGATTAGTTCTATTTAAACGAGATATTGGACTAATGAACACGAGCAATGCAGCAATTAAAGTCTTGTCTTTATAGAGGGTAAATAAATTAACCAAAAGGAATTTAAAGTTGTTGTGTCTTACTTGAATGGTTGACAGGCTTAGGGTCTGTCTATATTCATGTATTGCAAGAAGTTAACAACTCCGTTGTGTAATATTGTTTGAGGAGATCACTAAATCTTTGAAGGTTGTCAGATTTTTTCGACGTTGATGTGTTTGGTGCTCTAGGAAATACGATATATAGTACCTGGAATGCTAAAAATAACATGCTGTGGCACGTATGCACATTCAACGTGGCAAGTCAAGACTCAGAGATTTTAAACCGATCTCCTAACTGTGACCCGCATCAAAGTTATATTCCTGAGCCAGTTAATTCCTTACCCAATCCATAAACAAAAAAACACGCTGAAGCATTTTTAAGAGCCATTTAGCAAATATCTTCGGATCTTCAATTGCTGCTTCTGAGTTTGACAAAGAAATCAAATCGCTGACTTCAGCTTTCTGCACAGCTTTCCTAACCTCGTCATAGAGGCAAAGGAAGGCTCAGATTGACCTCATGGTCAATCAAGCTTTCGAACTTAAGCAAAGAAAATTGTCTAATTTGGCCAAACGAAACCAGTCAAACAATCCCCAAATATTTTAGGCCCATATGCCTTACTTCTTTCTATCTTAAATCACTAGAGCGGTCGAGAGACATACACATTGTGCTAGGGACATGTCCGCAGCTCAACACACCTACACAAAGCGCCAATCAGTTGCGACAGCTCTGCATGAAGTGGTAGCAATAATTGAAAGATCGCTCTACCTTCAGAAGTTTCCTCTAGCGGACATAGAAGGAGATCTGAAAAATTCGAAGTCACAAGCAATAAGCCTTAACTCAGCATAAACCGCATTCTCTCAGACTGAGTGGAATTCCTCCCAACACGAGAGGAACCCCACAAGGGGAGTTCTATTCCCTACTATCGATTATGTTCCTTTACGAAAATTACATGGAACTAGGGTACACAGAAGGGCGATTCATTGCCAGCAAAGTACTTAAAGAACGACCAAACTACTAAAGTCGGCCCTAAATATCTTACACAACTGGGTTAAACGATGTAGACATCCTAAAAACGGAGGTAGTAGTTTCATCAATAAAGGAACGATACCAACGTTCAAGGCCTCAAAATTCGATTGAACGCCACTCCAGTCAGAGCGAGCTGCCTAGGAAAATACCGCAGAAAGAAGAAGAGAAGTGGTAGAAGAGAAGGTAGGTAGGTAAGGCGAAGCACAGACACACGTAGGCCAGTAAGGCCATTTGTGATACCACTTGGATCTGTACCCTGAAAAACGCCATTCACTTTATTGAAACCAATTGCAGCTCTTGATGAAGCTGAGGATACTTTTGCTGTCAGTATATGATAGTTCGTCAAAGTTTTCGAAGTGATAGGCTCACAGATAGAGCTTCCTTCTTTGGACAACTGCAGAGGAAATGGAGGATCGTTACTTCCTTATTTTCGTCACCGCAGCTCCTGCAGAAGTCATTAGAGAAGAAGCCCATCCTTCTATTATAAAACCCTATGGGACAGTGACCAGTGAGAACACCGATAACGGTGCTAATGAACGACCTATTGAGCAAGATCAGACTTTTAGGTCTTGTGAGATTGAGCATAGACCAGATCTCCCTGATTTGTCTTTCTGATCGCGTCGTACTCTCGGAGAAGCCTACATATAGTGAGTGGAATGTCCAGATTCATCCGTTCCAGAAGAACGTCCAGAGTAGTACCAGGTTAAGCGAGTTCATCAGCCTTACAGTTCCCTGGAATGTCCCTATGACCATGTACCCAGCATAGATGAATGTTAAAATGTTCTGCCATCTCCATGAGAGATGAGCGACAATTTAAAGTAGCTTTTGATGTACATGTTACTGATTCCAGAGATTAGGCTTCGTTGATCGCCATGATTTCTGCCTGAAAAACGCTACAGTGGTCAGGTAGACGGAAGGATAGCGCTCAGGCGAAGCATATTTGAGAAAAAACCACATTTTAGAACCATCGGTATAGACATGAACGGAGTGATCGTCTCTAACGTCAACACTCTCTCACTCCTCTCGGGAAGGAATGAATGTCCGGAAGCTGAGGTTGAAATTCAACTTGGGCGGTGTGTAGTCGGTGTTTTCTGAAATAAAAGTTAGAGAATTTTAAGATCGAGGAGTGGCCAATATGGTTGTTTAACCATTGGGAGGAGGCTTTCATTCTTATGGTTGCGCTAGCGGCTGACTGTTTTGGACCTAATCCTGCCATCATTCACTGCCAGTGTCACACCTATTTTGACTTCTAGCTGCCTAGTCTGATGGCCAGCGGAAGAAAACGCGACAAAGCTCAAGAAACTTACAAAGACCTAGCTATTATGCCACACCATCTCCGGCTTCAGCCTAAATGTTAGAGTCATCCAGTCAAGATTTGACTGGGCTAAGGGGAAGATGGGATTTCACCTACCTTCCTTTAAGGTGATACAGAAGATGTGGATGAATGGAAAATATTAATGCGATCAGACAGGCTAACCCACAAACTTTTCTTCCATAGACTCAAAGAAGGTTAAGCATGATACTCGTATATGTTCAAGAAAATGAAAGTCGACAAGGTTGTATGCTGTCACCACTCCTTTTTTTACATTTATCAACCTGAGAAGAAGGAAAAAGCATTACGAAGCATTGAATACTCATGAAATCTAACCTCCGAAGAAGATGAATAAATGTCCCAACATCTACGTGCACATGAGAAAAGCAAAGATTCAAGGTCCAATCAACAGCAGATCTTTACCCAGAAAACGAAAAGGTGCTTCGAGATAATGCTCATCTTCATCGTTTCCAATATCTAACAACTCTTGTAGGCTAATGGGAAAGAAGAATTAATAGGCCGATTGAAGAGAGGTCTTTGTAGTTGCAAACACCAAAGAGAACCATGTACAATATCTCTGAGACTATAAAAATCCATCAGACCCGATATAAGGCAAAGGACCTAACAAAACCATTGAGAGGCCGCAACAGAAATCTGACACAGACTTCCACGTGAAATTCCAACTTCTGTTGGCAGAAGGCTGAAAAGTATTCAATTTCATTGCCCTTCATCAAGCCCGACTCCATAGATTACCCAACTACCTCCCTTAAACTCTATCAAAAGATAAACGGTTATGAAAAGGCCCATGTCATTTAATCCTCTCAGCTCTTCTTTATCCACAGAACAGATACTTTTTCCGTATCACACTACCAGACCGTAATTCAAACAAAAGCCTCCCAGCTCAACTCAATGCAAAAGTCTCTCAGACTCCGACCATCCCAGCCTCGTCGGTCCCGCTTTATGTTTCAACCAACAACGAAGCAACAGAGAGAATCGAAAATCCACGCTTAGAAATTGCCAAGATATTTATATAAAACGTGATCTTGCCATTGTCATTTCCCGATTCCGATTCTAAGCCCAACCGACGAGAGCCAGCGCTATTGTTGTTGCCCGTATATGCAACCCGCACATGCAGTGCTTCCCTTCCATGCTGCACTATCACTCCTAATCATCTCTTTGGCCGTTGCAAAGTCCGTCGCATCCGCAACCATAACCAAGTGGTGGGTACACGCGCAATTTAAGCCTCCACCAGGGAAGAGGCAACAATGTGCCCACAAATGGCCACAACGTATCATATTCTCTTTAAAATTCCCAGTAATAGATGGTAATGGCTGGCCTCTCCGCCGCCAAACCACCACAGTCTGGCTGGCAATGGGAATATGGAACTGGAAATTGTATTTCAAGTGGATGATCCTCCAGATTTCATCCGCCTTCTTTGGGGTAAATCATAGTTTACGGTACGTTACAGATCATTCTTTGTCTCGCGCGGCTCGCTGCTTTGTGCCTCTTCCAACGAGCGGACCGGAAGAACTTGTAATTTTACGGCTAACGATTGTGTGGTTCTTGGGGAATCTCGGTGTGTGTGTGTGTGCCATGTTATGCTTGAGTTAAGGAGTTTATTGTTTTCATTTTGAATCAGATTCACCTGAGGCTACAGAAACTTTCAAAAGTGGTTTCTTGCGATGACTTGCAAAGAAGAGTTCACCTTGCGCAAGCGTACGTCGTACTACGTATAATTTCGGTGATGGAGTAGAACACACACAGGCACTCTGGAGGGTTCCATGCGAGAGAATTTGACTTCAAGTGGAACGGACCTTAGTCTGTAGCAGGTTCTCATTAATCCGGTTTCGGAAAAGTGACTAATTATGCGATCACCGTCGTAGGCAATGCACATTTATTCTATACGCGTCCGCAACTCACATTCGATTGTGGTTATGAGTGAGTCATCGAAATGCCTTGTGCGATATTGCTCCAGTGCCGGTGTGATCAATTATTGTTAATCTCATATGATTTCCGTCTCGAAGAAAACGAGAAACAGTTCAAGGTGATGCCTTATGCCCGCATAGACTGCTATCCAGTTAATTTCAGAGCTTAGTCTGCCATGTTTGTTGTTCCCTCGAGATGGCAATGCTAATCGATTTCAATTGAAGCGATTTGTTCAATGAGTTTTGATTCGATTCCTAAACAGGGAAGTGTACAGCATGATATTTAATGTATAGGAGATTGCTTGAGGTAATTTGCATGGGCCTGTAAGTATAGGGGGTTCTACCGCCGAGAGCGTTATTACTTGGCCAAAGAAAAACCACATGTTGCGACAACGAGGACAACATTGCTGATAACGACCCTGGCAAACGAAATAAGAACAACAACCGTCGCTTATGCACGTGAATTGTTCTGACCTTAAACAGGCCCTAGAGATCTAGGACTGATATAGTCGGCATTCAAGTGGAATGGGCCAGGCAAGAGAAGGATGGCAAACAGACACCTCTTGACATTATACTGATTGCTACAGAGAGCAGCGTAATTCGGACTCGGTTTTGTCATACGTGACAGATTTGAGCAACATGTCTTAAGCTTCGAACACGTCTGCAAACATCTTAGTCTGATCTATGTACGTTCATGGTTTCATGCGGGACAAGAACAACGCCGCCAAGTAATGTTTCTACGAGCTTTCTTACCAAACATACGCAATGTTCTAGATCTGACGTCGAAATTATGTAGAGCGATAGCACAGCATAGGATAACGTTTCAACGATGACACAGCGCGAGTGTTGTATAGCGTCCGCGTTTGGACGAATATCTCCAACGCCACAACAAAGAAAAAAATCGTTAAAAACTGGTGGAGCCTTCACCAAAGACGTAAATCAAAATCTATTAATAACTCCTATGTCACCAGCATCAAATACCAAAGACCAGTAGCAACGCTGTCAACGTGCGATTAGATGCGCCGCAACTGATGTGCTCGATTTCTTTCGACTGCTACCATCAAACCCCTGGTTTGACAATGAATACTGGCGAACACATTCAGGAGAACAAAAAACACGAGGGATGTTCACGGCAGCGATGCCAGATGTGGGGATTTTTCCCCATTTTGGGGAATTTCTCACTTAATGGGGAAAATGGGGAAAAGTGCTCCTAAAATGGGGAAAAACGAAATGCGTGCAAATTTATTAATTTTACATAGTAAAAAATAGAACTCGTGTAATTAGCTTCAAAATAAAAACCGAAGAAAAAAGAATTACAGCGTTTAAAGCGCTGCGTCACTGACTTCAACTTCAACTCCAAGCAGAAAGCACCGATAGCGATTCATTTTCAGAAGATTTTGCGGCTTTAGAACCGGAAAAGATCAAAACAAAATGAAAAAAAATGATTGGCAATTCTATTGATAAAAGAGAAACAACATTTTTTTATGTTTTAATTTATCCATTTTTACGTTTTTTACCAGGAATTCAAATGGGGGAAAAAGTGGGGAAAAATCGGATGTGGAATGGGGACAATTTTCAAAAATTTCCCCAAAAATGGGGAATTTCACCAAAAAAAATCTGGCATCACTGGTTCACGGGCTTTATGAGCAAAAGGGACGGGACATTCCATTGGCTTCTCTAAAAGAAGAAGAAAACCTACAAGAAGCGCCCTAGGAAAAATGTGCATTGATTTCAGTAAAAGGAAAGCTAAATAGCGAAGACCATTCTGAACAATTCAGAAGACTCTGCACAAGACCTTAGTCATCATAGTCCTAATCCATGACACTAAAGTAAAGACTCTATCGAAGGCAAATGAAGACACCGTTTCGAGCGAAAAAAATTCTTCGTGACCCATTCGGTCCCGTTTGTATTGACTGCTGTGATCGTCGTGGCTCAGTTATTAGAACGTTGGACTGCTGTGCGAGCGCCGTGGGTTTATCCATGTCCACTGAACATTTTTCGCAGAACCACATCTCGTCGGGGAATGACAAGTCTCTGCGAGTATAATCTGTCATGAAAGAGCTTCTCAATTCGGCGTTCGAAGTCGGCAATAAATAGAAGGTTCCTCCATTCGTGCGAAAAATGTAACACGTACCACATGAATGACTGCGAAAATCTAGGCCTTGGCTCATCCTGAGCTGTCGCGTCGAAAAATTGCACAGTAAAGGTTTAGAAAAGACTAGGAGAAGTAATAATGCTCTAGCCCGCAGAATCTTCGAATCTAACCTGTCTAAGAAGGGATGCAGAAGTAGAAGAAGTAGTATGCAATGGGAACGAAACGCACTTTCACTTTCTTTTGGGGATGTCCGACACCTTCGACGTAGGTACAGGTAAAAGGAATCTCAGAGAAAACAATTGCCGATTTAATTTTTTGTGAAACACTGGCAGCACTTGGAAATCTGTAATATCCTACACTGTATGTATGTATAAGCATGTTCCGTGATCGGTTCAGTAAACAACGTTTTACCGCTGATTGGCTACCTGACCAAATAGCCTCTAACCAGTGAAAAGTGAAAAACTACATACATACGTGTGGTTCATCGCAAATAAATGCATCACCCCAAGACAGAGTTCAGTTTCTTTTCTTTGAAGAACTAATTGCCGACACCAAAATGTCACAGTTCGCAGAAATGATTGAGGATCTACTGATAGATGCAGAAAAATAACATTTATACATCTCGAAGAAGAAAACTCACACAACGTTAGCATTCTGCATCATTTCCTGGAATGTTGCACCAACAACCATAGCCCTAGGATGCCGTAAGACACAACTTGCAAAAGAAAACCTTCATAGCGATCTATGCTTTATGTAATTACCTACCGTTAATTACTCGAAATAAATCAATAATTCATATTCCGTACTGTTTTTTCCATTACTCTCCCTGCGATTACCAGCGTTGTTTTCTGTCTCGATCACGATCTATAACTGAACCGAAAAACCGCAAACAATTCCTAGGTGAAGTGGAATGGAACGAAACACACTGGCACAATGCGACCGCTGCCGCGTGCAATTAAATGCAATTAAAGCATTTCATGCGCGCTGCAATCAATTAAGGTGACGAAATCAATACGACGACAACGCAACGCAATTGAATCTTAATCGGGACGCACACGCGTTTGTCAAACATTCTGCGCATGCTCACACTGCGTAGTCGAAGGCGAAGGATTCCTTCGACAAGAGCGGCATTCCGCGCCGCACTGGTATTCCTGTAACGTGTAACAAGTGTGGCGTGCCCGACGAGGGATCGGCCGTGGCATGTGAAAGGTCTTTGCAAGCAAGTCAACGCAAGCACGCACGCACACAGCGCGCACAATTTTTAGAAAGGGAATAACAAGTGCAAGCCGCCGCGCCGGCCGCCTGAAGGCTTGGTGAATTGGTTATGATGGGATATGTCGATGGAAGATGAAAGACATTCAATTTTAAGGAAGCCACACACTGACAGACACGGAATGTCAAATGAAATGACATTGCGAGCTTAAGTTAGGAGCTTTTCGAAAGGCGAATGGATCTTCGTTTGAAGTTTTGCCGCAGTTATCGTTGGTTGGATGGGCGCTGTTTTGACAAAGAATTGAAATAATGGTTGAGTATTGGCTGATGAAAAAGTGGTTATTAGTCAGGATCTGGGTGCGTTTGTGTTTTGATTTTTACTGTCAGAGCTTCGATTTATATTTAAGGAAAATAATATCCGAACAAGAAATTGTTTTAATGGAGCAATTAAAGCACACGTAAGACATCAACAGAACGCTGTCAGTTGTCTTTGCAGAAAAAGATCCTGTTCATGTTCGATTTTCCGGAATTTCATCCAGTTTAACATTTCAAACGGCGATTTGCCTCCTCTAAAGTCGGTCAATACAAACGGAACCGAATATTTTACGACTCCATTAAGGCCTAATAAAAAGTTTCCTGGATATAGGACAATTGCCTTCTTAGCTGAAAGAAACAGAAATAGGCAAGAGTTATTCCTGATAAGATGTCTTTGTCGGTAGGTATTGATAAGCAAAGTGGCGTCTTTTTCTTTGTAGTTGGCACAGTGGTCTGCGTGGCTTAGTGATTAGTGCGTTGGACTGCTGTATGAGTTGCGTGAGTTCAAGCCCCAGCTATATATGTCCACCGAACATTTTTCACAGCACCACCTCTCGTCGGGGCAGGACAAACCTCCGGAAGTATAATTTGTCATAAAAGAGATTCTCAATTCGCCGTTCGGAGGCCAATTAATTGTAGGTCCCTCCCACTCGTGCGAAAAACGTAACATGCATAGCATGAATGGTTCTGAGAAGCTAGGCCTTGACTCATCCCGAGTTGTAGCGCCAGCTATTTATTTATTTTATGCACGGTAGGGGGTGTCTGCTTTCAGGTTAAGAAATTTCCCACTGCCACATTCGAAAAGTGGAGTAAATTCCCACTAGTGGTGGAGTAATTTCCCACTAGTTGTTGAGAAAATTCCCACTATTGATGGGATTATTTCCCATGTGGAGTGATTTCCCGCAGAGTAAATTCCCTGCACCTACCAAGTCATCTAAAGCTTTAAATGGTTCGACGGTTTCAACAGCCTTCATGAGTTTAAGTCGTCCGCTCTTTGGGTTGGTCAAATGAACGACACTTTAGGCTACCCCAAGTTCAGCGATTGTTTCTGTCTCGCAGCAGAATGTTGGCTAGCAGAAGCATTTTTTTTTTTTTCAAATTTACAGCCACGACTCTGACTCTGCTACGAGGTTTTTCTTCATCATCTCTCCAGGCCTCTGTCAAGGGCTTTTATACCCTGACACGTCCTTTTACCTTTTGATTAAACGTACATCGATTTCTCCTAGAGTATAATCTAACACGTCCTTTTCTTTCTTCTTCAGCGCTGTTCTTCTTATCCTATATGGACAGGTGCCGGCATTCTCAGTCAAATCAGCGAATTTGCTGTGGTGGCCGAAAAAATGTGCTGTAATGTGCTACAAACGATTTCTCAGATGACTCTTTGAGAGTGTTGCCACTGGTTTAAAACACTTGTTGCTGACAGCGTAGAAGTTTTAAAAGATTTCGGGATACGTCTCATAGTAGCCTACTGTAGCATTTTTAAAAATTTTTTGCGATTGCATTCTTCTTTCTTGGGCCTCTTGGGGTATTTGCACTCGTACCACGTCTGCAATAGGGGAATGGATAGTTCGGAAGATATCCAAAATACTGGAGGCATGCCATTCCTCGATCACAATGTGATCAAATTGATTGAGATAATTTGTACACTGAGGTGAAGAAACCGTCTGTAATGTTCCGTAGGCTCTCTTTATCATTTGCCAAATGAACCTCATTCAATTTAACAAGATAACAAGATTCACCCTGATCACATTTTTGCACAAAAGCTACCCACCATAGGACATTACCGCGCGAATTTGCCAGTGTTTACTCTCCCAATTGCAAACGTTTGAACACATAATTTCATTGAGTCCAACGGGAAGGACGTTTATACATAAATTGATCCAAGTGTCTTAAGAAGTCCAGATTTCTAATCCTAACCGCATCTGACCCAGAATTAATCTAATCCTCTACAGTTGGAACAAATGAGTGCGCCATCATCCATCATATTCATTTTATCCGCGATAAAATCTGAACTAGAATTACTCTTCGATGCAAACCACCCCTAAGGTTGCGTGTCAAAACCGAATCGTTTCATCATATCTAAGGCAATGTGCCTTCCCGCTGAGCTTGTGACATGTAAAGCAAGCAAATTTGTCAAATGTCAAATCGCTTACGCCATATTGGCTCTTTCTAAAAAAAAAAATAAACAAAGCTCTGCCTAACCCAATGTCAAACGTCAGCTTATCGATTATTGATTATTAATTATGTAAATTCATATAATTATCCAATCAATTAACTTACCAGTATACAATTACGATTGGAATCCGCCTAAACCTGAAAAAGGCCAAACGACAACTTATTTAGTATTTCATTAATTCAAATAAAAAAAAACATTAACAAAACGTCAAATTAATAAATATCTTAATGCGTACAGGTCCGTGCGAAGGCAATTAATCTAATTTCAACCCGCAGTGGTGCCAAATTGGTCAAAATATTACCGCCAATTTGTGCAAGAAGCCAGTCAAACACACACAGTAAATTCTGTTAGTTTATGCTAATGGTTGACACTTAACTGTGAGTGTGGGTTTCTATTAACATTTTGTGCACATTTTAGGTTTCACAAAATGTTTTGTCGCCTGCGAAGTGAAGGAGCAGCGCACTAGAATAACGGCAATCACAAACTTGGTGCAAAGTGACTTACTAGACTGATCCCACGCATTATTATACTTTGGTTTCGTCGCAACTTGAACATATTAATCATGGCTGTGCCGGCATATACGTATTAAAATTATTCACAACTGACAGATTTAATTTGCGTGATTATAGATCATTTTAACCATTTACATGGACGTGGATGCTGTTGCTGTTGGCAGAGGGTTATGTAAGACGCGTGAGGTTTTGCACTCGAATCGAATTCATTACGGGCTTAATAGAGTGGATAGATGTTTTGTAGATCTGAAGTCGCTTACCATGCTTGAGCTTATAAGCTACAAAACCTGAAGTTAATTGCCAGTGTAAGGCAATTATGAGGTGAAATGGTGGGGAATTATCAGTAAATGATAGTCGTATTTTATTTGCCATATTTGTCATACTCTTCGATGAAACGGAGATTAATCAGCGCCGTCATTTCACAAGAAGACGGAAACAAGTCCACAAAAATTTCATGATCTCGTTGAAGGCTTTCATGTAACTGAGTTGGGTGTCTGGTCTGGAGACCGGCCGCGGTAAAAAGCCACAAACCTTAAGACTCTCACAAAAATCCAGCAGCCTTCGAAACGATACTCTTACCCCTACCGCTAAATCTATGCACTAAAGATTTGGCAGCATGTTAGCGATGTTAGAAACAAAAACTGTTAGCATGACGCCATACCCTGACTTCGAACTCAATTTTCAAACTCTCTTTCCAGCAAGGGAAAGTTGTGACGAAGGTAGGGTCATTAAACCCGGCAATACATTCATTTTTTCCGACGGCTCGAACATGGATGAAGGGGAGGGCTCCGGCATATATTCAGAAGAACCCGCCATTGCCCGGTCACTCCTATGCTCAAGACATAATATATCGCTCTGTTGGGTCCCGGTTCACCGAGACAGTGATGGCAATGAAAAGGCTGATGAACTGGCAAGAAAGGCATCGGAACTGAACCAAATAATGATCGATTACACGGTTCTGACCCCTATGGAAGTTCTAAAGCAAGGGATACACTTGAACTTTTGAAGGCTTGCCGATGAGGGATGGAGCACACTTCCGTCATCCCGTATATCAAGAAAGATATGGCCAAAACTCAGTAAAAGAAAAACAACAGATCAGACTGACCTCTGCAGAGGATGTGGCGATATAGACGCGGATGAGGACACGACACACTTTCTATGGGACTGCCTAAACCTCAACAGAACCCGACAGGCGCTTACTTCTTCAGTGAACCAGGCCAACTCTCAACCATGCCACCGAAGGGCATGCTAAAATGTATACTGAATTCAAGGTGGCTTAGGGGGCTAATAACGATCAATAAATAATAATCTATTCTCATCCCAACAGATAAATGAATGCAGGCCCCACAACGGGGAACACAATGGATCCTTGAAGATCCGAGTGAGGTGGCGGCTAACATCAAGCCGCCACCCTTTAACCTGACCTAACTTAACTGAGTTGGGATATGTTCTGTTCTAATGGATGGAGGTGCTTCTTTTTCATAGAACCAATGACGGTAACACGGAAGATCGTTATGCCTAGTATGCAAATTAGCCCCATAAAGAAGTATAAACATGCCGAATAAGGCTCAAACCCGTCCTCAAATATTAGTGACTTTCACATTATCACGTCTAGATTACGAAGATCTTAGCAATGCTTGTCGATAAGATTATTTTCACTACTGCGTGAACGCACTCAACTCATATCGTTAACTTGAAGTCAACCTCGGTATATTTCAAACCCCTCGAAGCCTTATATTTTCGCCAAAACAATGCTACGCTAATTCGCATTTAAAGGGAGCACTAAACCAATTAAAGGTTCACTCACAAGCTTAGAAGACAAACAGCCGGACTATGCAACCTTCTTCAAACCTTAACCTATAAGATAAGCCTGAATTCAAAACAATTTCAAGACTCTTTTGCAAAACAGTTGAAGCTCATTGCAAACGTATATTGTATGCAATATTATTCCCTAATTGCACAAAATGAAATCCATAAGCTGCGCTTACACAGTGCCATGGAGATAGACATCACACGCTTCGTTAGCTTTTAACCGCCTCACTAAACTCGACCGTGGGTTATGTGGGCCTCAGCGATTTCCATTTTATCGAAAACCCACTTGAGCACTTTCCATTGTGTCTTCGTGTATTTATTGACCTTACACCATTTGTCGCCCGATCGACAAGCGCTTAATCCGCTTTTCCAAAACATGCGACCACATCTCCGCAGCAATTTGTTAATAATCCCGCCCCAGTGTTCAAGAGCACCCCGCGACCATTGGGCAACCGTCCATTATACGTTGTAACACCCAATTTACCGTGTGCATCCAAATAAAACCTCCAATCAAAATCTAAACTCACTTCACTTTCACTTTTGAATAAATTAACGCAAACACCAGCTAAGCCGATCCGATTGTGTGTTTTTTTAATTGCAACATTTGATCGTTCAAACATTTCCACTTTGCTGATCACACGCCGATTGGCGATTGCCCAACGACTCTGATTGAATCGGAGCAACCAGCCGCCTTTCTTTTGCAATAATCGTTCGCCAGAGTTGTTCAAAGCGAACATATCCTCAATTCACCGATGGCCGACTTCCTGCGACGGAAGTGAAAATGTTTCCTCGGTAAAAAAAAAAAAAAAAAAATCAAAACAACCACCAGCAACATGTTGCACAGGTTGTATCCGTTTTCTTTAAGTCGTCCCCATGACTGTGACATCTTTCAAAACTTTTACCCATTAATTTTAATGTCTTAGATTTCCAAAGTAGCTGTATTCCGGTTCGGCGTCGGCGGCCCAAGAAACGGGGGAAATGAACCTGAAACTCTTTGAAAACACATATGCAAAATGCTAATGTTTCGAAACCGGCTCCGGTGGATATCGATTACCGATGCAGGAGAGAAGAAACGCTGCTGATGGCACCCGTGTCCGCGGAGATTCCCTCCGAGGGCATTTGAATAAAATTGAATTGAAAAAAGTTTATAATTTTACTTTTTATGAATTTTATTCGCTGCTTACATCAGGCGGCATGAGTTATGGGTGTAAGTTACGCATTTTTGCGTCAACCTGTTGCGAATTAGCATTTCTACACCGTTATGGGTTTAATATAACGATTGTATTGGGAATCAGTAGGGCGTGACGGAATGAAAAGCATAAATATTTGAGTGACGCTTCCAGAATTTTAATATTTTTTTTTTCTCTCCATTTTATGGATTTTTAAATGTCAACGTTTTGTTTTTTGGGTCCAAACGACCTAATTAGGGAACGCAGAACTTGGTGAAAATGCTGGAGAATCAAAGCGTAAGGTAGGATTTCATTTTGATGGAATTTTTGGAAATTGAATTTTTATGAAAAGATGAGTTTTTTATTCACCATTGTTTTTTGATTACGCTTATAAATATCAATTCAGGCTTTTGTTTTGCGGAATTTATGTGGCAATGCCGTCAATCAGTGTCAAATTACACGGAGATACAAGTAAGCCTTTTCAGATCTAAGCCAAATCAGGAGGAGTAACGATTTGTTTGTCATCGTTTAAGGAAACTTAGATATTTCGTAGCCATTTTGGCGAGTTCGGAAATGGGGTCGCTCTAGCGAAGTTGGTTATTGACACAGATACTGAGAATGGAGTGTGTTTTAGATTCGGCGATACAAGAACAATTCAAGGATAATTTTATGAGATTTGGGAAACAGAAAACAGCGTTTTGGACGGACTAAATTCGCTACCATTGGTTGAACTCCGGCACCATTCTACTATGAAAGGACTAGGGTTAAATATGGATGGCTCTGGTGTTGGGGCTGGTGCCTTAAGCCCCGACCGCACTTGTTATGTATCCCAGTGTCATTTAATCTTGATAATGGGATCAAAGCTGAAACCGTCCATATACTTATCAATAGTCAAGCCGCGCTTTGAACATTCGACTCTCACTACCTGGGTTCAAAATCCGTCGACGGGTGCTTCAATGCTCCCTTAGACTAACATAAGCAAACGGCAATAGTCTGGTCGACAAAGACAAATGAGGCCACCACAGCCAAGAAACTGGAACGGATTCAACGCCCTGCCAAAATCTCCATGGCGGGTTGCTTGCGCTCTACCCCACAGCATCGCTTAAAGTCATTGTCGGTCTACCGCCAGTTCGAGTCCATGTAGAAATGCAGGCAAAAATCTGTCTGCACAGGTTCTTCCACCTAAACAACATCAGCTCCAAACATCCCCCTGACGGTCATCTTAACACGCTTTCCGCCCTACTTTTTAGGAGCGAGTTCAGCATGTCGTTGGATGACATTCTCCCAAGGTAGTGCTTTAAACGAAACTACTCAGAAGTCATGTCCTCAAGTGAAGACTGGGAAAAATTTAAATCCCGTCCTTCAGAGCACACAGCTCTTCAAAGGACAGTGGATCTGGGGCTGAAATATTTGGGGAGTCCTCTGGCACTAACATATACATATACCGATCCGTCTAGGGACATATTCTTCGATTTTCCAGGCAGAAATATTTGGCATAAATCAGTGCACAAGATTTAACCGTCCCTCTAATTTCCGTGACAAAACCATCTTTATCTTCTCTGACAGTCAAGCTCCCCTAAAAGCACTGAACTCAGCCACAATCAAATCGGAACTAGTCCTAGAGACAGTCAAATTGCTTCAAGAACTAAGGAAAAACCACTTGGTCACACTATCCTCGCTCACAAGGGCCTCAAGAGCCATAAAACAGTGGACTTACTGACCAAGATAGCTGCAACTACCCCTCTTACTGGTCCTGAACCAGCCTATGGAGTAAGAAAAACCATTTTTAAAAACTCAAATCCAATACAACTTGAAGGGGAAGTGTAGGACAGAAATGTACCAAACACTTCTTCCCCAATCTATCACAAAATCAATCCAAGTTTCTTCTAAATCTGAGCAAGAACCACCTTAAAATCCTAACCGGTATCCTAAGTGGCCATTGCTGACTAAAACGGCATCTACACAAGCTTGGCCTGTTACCAGACCCTACCTGCAGACTGTGCTTGGAGAATGCCACATGGATTATTTAAAGCCCTGCACCAGGCTTTGAACCCTTAAAATCCAAAACTATTCGAAAATCAAGCGGAGAAGGACTTGGACTGGCACCGTCTGAGCATTTCTCTCTTTAGAAGGAAATCTTTTAGACTCTTAGATTCTGGAGATCCCTCGAATTTAACCTTTAAGGTCTAAAAATCAACCTAAGCATGTGTCTAGTCATCTTGCTGGGTATCATTTTCGTTATTAAATGTCACTTACAGTCTTCCCCCGATAAAATCTTTAAGTCTGTCTTAGGTGACGTTCACCCACCTCTTTTACACAGACTGTAGAACTACAAAGTCCAATTAAGTGTATTACCACCATTAATTGGGGTTATGATACCAGTTAGAACCCTCCACCCGAAATTAAGGACTTTTCACACCTCAAAACATCTTAAATCGTTTTAATATGCCATGTCGTTGTCGAATAGAGAGAAAACAAATTAATTTTGCAACGCCATCATCAACTGTTAATCACTTTGAACTTTCCACAGAACCACACGTATGGTAGACTCTAACTTAAAACCGCATCGTGACTTTGTCCAATCTTTTCCAACAAATTGCTTTTGAAACTCAACGATTGCAAAATCAAGGCGACCCAACTAACTCCAAGTCACAGCTCCAACCGCATACATCATGAATACCATTACCACCTACTTCCACGGAGAGTCGCACTCCAATGAATGTTCTCCAAAAAGCAATCAATTTCAATCAGCGAATTGATTAGAGCCAAAACAATTTTACACACGGCAATATCAATAAATTACTGACAAAACTTATTAGCTGCAAACTTCCTTCGATGGTGGCGCCGCCAATGGCAATCGGGCCACACCACCACCGAGTGTCGCCTTTCTCTTACGTAATTTTCTCACATTTCACAGTGCAACGGGCAACGACTCTGGCAAATGCCAATTAGGCGAGCAGTCAGAGAGCGCGTTTTGATGGCTACAACTGTGCGGATACCCTCGGATTCATTCCACGGATCATAGCACACAGACACAGAGTGTGTTCCTGTGACACCGTTTAAACAAATCTACAGCGACTCCAACCATAACGGCTGTGGAAAATTGTTCGCTTCCCTGAGTGGATTAGGGAGCGGGGAGAAATTGGGTTCAGATGTGGTGCCAACCTCAGCTACCAAGAGATGACTTCATGAAGTCATCCGAGTTGAGTTTCTTAGCTGAGGATAGATGGATGTTGTTCCATTGCTAATGGTCGCCTCGTTGTGTTTCAATTTTTCTCCAGCAATGTGGAACGCTATTACCACCGCTTCTGTGATGAGAGCAGTTGATGACGATGACGATGCTGCTAACGCTGATGGTAATGATGGCAATGATGAAACCATCTGTTCGCCATTGTCGTGACATTTTCCCAGAGCAATTACCATTCCTCTGCTCTCACTTGCGGCTGGCGTCATCGTCATCGGCAACGTCTTGTGTTGTGTTGACTTTTTTTTGAAAGTGAGATAAATAAAATGTTGGCATGTCAATACAATTTACATTGTTTAGACGAGTGGTGTGTGCTGTGTGTGCGAAAGACAAGGCGATTCCCAGAGTCCGACTTCAAATTGTCTTGTTCCGGGGCGCACAACAAGAAGTTGTTAATTGTTGTTAGTTGGCTGTGCAAACGGACGGACGAACATACATAAGTGGACGTGGACGGACCAATTATCGGGGTTATCGGTAATTGCTATGGATGGCGTGTTAAAAATGGCTAATTGGTGTGCTTTTTGGGAAATAATGACCTAACTGGCTTCGAGTTCTTTTTCTGATGGATGGGGTTTAATAGCCCTAACTCTGAATTGGTTTCATTGAGTGCAAAACTGTCCAAGATACGAAAACGCTGCTTCCTTATTCCTGGTGTGAGTCATGATTGAATTCTTTCGTAGTTGGTAGACAAGCTTTGGCTTCTTTAAGTAGAAGCATTCCGAGACAACAGCGATTATCAGAAGTTAAATTCCTCCACAGGAATACAGAGCCCCGATTTTCGAGTGCTTTGGCCACGTCATAGCTAATTATGGTGATCACTTTGTTAAAACGTACGTCTTCAATTGATTGAAAGGATCACCCATTCCAGGTAGGTTGTTGATGAGTTACCAATAAAAAGCGTCCATCATTTCATATAAATTCTCGTGAGACCTTGCACATTGAATAGTGTGCAGACAGAAGATAATGAAGCTTGTCTTAGGCCACTCGTCAAAGGAGATAAGATTAAGGGTGAAGACTCACTGGGACCGAAAGACTAATGATTGTGATATCACTGCTCCAGTTGGTTCAATTATTCCCTCTGTAAGTCTGGATAAGTAGAAGATCCTTCAGCATCACAATGACAATCTTTTGGCCAGGAGGTCGGTGCAACCAATCAGAGCTTTTTTTTGAAGCGGAGAAGACTTCTAACGTCAGTATTGACTATAACGTCGGGGTCACGGAGGAAAGAAGCCTCTCAAAGCAGTCGTCTTTTTCTTAGACGAGATCAGGCAAGTGCAAAGGAAATGAGAGACAGACTTCTCCTCCTCTTTCCCCGTAATTTCTGCACGAATTGCTTAAAAAAAGACGGAGGCCTTATGCGGTACACCTATGAGACAGTGTCCTGTGAGGACAGCGATTACTGACTTGGGACCGTTTTAGCGTACCCTACTTTGGGCCAGACTTGCCTCGTACTTTCGTTCCATTTGCGGTTAATTTGTCCGATTGCGTTTAGTTGAATCTGGCAACAACGAAAGTCCTTTCTAGCTTGATTGAACCCAATTAGGTTTAAGAGTACGGACAACCTTAAACTTTTCATATGGAGCTCTAAAATGCCGGACCGTTTCTTACCAGCAATTCGTGCGACCTGTGATCAACCAATTCAACATCAATTACCTTTCAAAGGACCCGAGGGCATAACCTCGATTGATACCGCAAGTCGCTTGGAACACATTTTCGCTAAGACAACGTCTTCCAGGCATTTGTAGATTCCGTAATAATGACAAAACTTTCTGTCATTCAAGGTACTGCGAAACGTTATTTTGCTGATGGCAGGACCGTCTAATAATCGACTGGATTCTTCGAAAATACCCAAGGCTGCACACGCAGTGATGTGATAAAGCAATGCGATGCGAGAAGCGTGCGCTAAAACTGTTCACTTGTATTCTTATGAACGTGCGCACAGTTAAGCGACAAGAATTCATGTGAAAAGTTTTATCGCATGCTTCTCGCTTCACGCATCGCACCCTTTTATCGCATCACTGTGCGCGTAGCCTAACTTCCACGGACTGGGAAAGACACTGTTTCTATCAGGGTGGGCAAACTCTACTGAAGCCCGCAGACTCATATACCAATCATTGGTAGAAAACCATATTTTACTGCGTTTTTTCTTCTTTCATATAAGGACCAGAAGGTGCATCAGTGATCCAAAGCTTAAATCAATATAACCCTTCAGCTTAGAAAGGGTGATCCGCAGATCGGTAGGACTCTGTACATCACTGGGTCAATGAACTTTGACTTAAGTGATGCAAGAAATTAAAAGAACGAGAATCACTGGAATGTGGAAGATTCTCCTCGCCTAAGGCATCGCTGTTAGAAGTGCCGCGTAAGCTTAACATAGTCATGTACATGCGAAAAGGTTGTAGACCGTAAGATCGCCCATTCATTTTCTGCAATCTTTCTGATAAAATTTAGCAGGGAACCCTGCGGATTTTTTACAGATGTCAGGGGGTATTCGTTCAATTGTTTGGTTTGTCTACACCCTTGAGAGTCATTCATAGTAAACGAACATTTAATGTAACCACCACACACAAAGAGGGTTCAAGTGCGGAGACATTGTGTAGAAAACTTGTTAGAGATCTTATTCCTTATTATCCCATTGTGCCTCGGTACCCAAATTAGATTCAGTGAGTTCAGTCTTACAAACTTATCATGACACTGCTGTTCGTAGTGAACCAGGATTCCAACAAGCAAACTTCTTCGACCAAAACGAACCTTAAGGCGGCTGTCATGCAATGAGCGACACAGCGGCAGAGATTGATGCTCAGAAATGACGTTTGCCGCTCAACAATTGTGTGGCCACAAACATACGATTTCATACGTATTAATTTTGTCGCTCTGCTGCTTTGCCTCTTTCCGCTCATTGCATGGCCTTGGCCTAGGCAGCTATTTCTAGGCAGCATCCTATAAGCAGTTGAAAAATAGGGTGATTCACATCAATATCGACGATGTTGAAATATCGACGCTCACATCTCGAGGATGTCCTCAGGGCGGTGTCTTGTCGCCACTGATCTGGTCGCTCGTCATAGACAGCCTACTTCGGTCCCTAAATACCTAGGGATTGAGGCCAGTTCGAGTCCATGGATAACATTCTCCCAAGATACTGCTTCAAACGAAACTACTCAGT
Source organism: Matsumyia berberina (assembly GCA_917880715.2). Taxonomy (NCBI): domain Eukaryota; kingdom Metazoa; phylum Arthropoda; class Insecta; order Diptera; family Syrphidae; genus Matsumyia; species Matsumyia berberina. Next base: position 127,829,588 of record OU862871.1, on the reverse strand, counting down.
AATTGTCCCCTCGACCATCCCCCGTCCTTCAGAGCATGAACAGGTATGGTATACGGATGGCTCTAAAAAGGACAGTGGATCTAGGGCTGGAATATTCGGAGAGTCGTCTAGCACTGATAAGCGTTACAAATCTCGTATTTTACCTACAAATTAACACTTTATCAATGCCAACAAACCTGTCATTCTTAAATCGGCCTGCCTTTAATTTTACCCCTTCTAACAGCAACCACATAAGGCAGAAGTACCAACTTACCATCCACCTTAAATAATTATAACTTATTGCGTAGATTTATGAATGGTTAAGACCCAACTGTTGCCCTAAAATTTGTTTATATGCTCCATTCCCTGCAAAATTGCTATAACAAATCTTTTCCACATGAACGGGCCTAAATCTGTTTCCTACTCGCTCTAAATAAGAAATCGGAACTCGTAAAACTTTTAATGATCACTGTCCATCTGCTAACATAAGCCCTTTTCCCGTTAAAATTGATTTTAAGTAACTTTATATCTAACCACTGTATTCCCTTATCTCAGTGTTTCATCTAAAGTGTAATTTAAACTTATGCAAGCAATTTAAAAGTAAAACCAGTTCTGTCATTAATTTTTCGGTGCCCTACCACTACACAAACTTGGCAATAAAAATTCATTCGCGCAACCATAAAACCGTTTTATCTTATAAGACAAAAGCAAATAAAACAACAAAATCGAACAATATTGGAAAAAAAAAAAGAATATGTCGCGCCCTTAAGTTATAGGAAAACATTTATTTAACGACCGTTTTTTATTTATTTCAACGATAACATAGACTAATAGGAAGACTTAGGCTTACATATTGGACACACTCATCTACGAACGCATCACTCTTCATGTCAATTTAACTTCAACTTTAATAGATCTGAAGACAATTCAGTTTTAATAGGCAAAAACCAAGTTAAAGACACAAATTAATGGATGTAATCACTTTTTCGTCGCTGCTACATAGACCACTGGTTCAAAAATATGAATCGATTAGGCTTCAATGCCATCTGTCAGTAATGACAATTATTACGTTTGCTTGTGGGCCTTAAATGCACTGATTTTACGACGCATAATTCCTTTATTAGTTAAAAGTTAGTTAATGCCAGAGAATGATTGGAGAAATCGATTTGCTATTAAAAATAAATATCTTCATTTATGACAGAAGCCGCGTCCACTCTAGCAGCGGGAATTGGAGAATGTTTAATATTTTGTTAGGCCCCACAAGGTTTAGTAAAAGTTTAAAAAAATTATCGGCGATAAGTCGAAACGAGAGGCTCTTTGCCTGACAACCACTAAACAAAGTTGTGAACTACATAAAGAATATGACATCTGTCAAATGGCTTGACATAAATTTAGCAAAAGTGAACCTACAAGAAAATCGTTCAGATTAAAAATCTCTAAATCTTCTAATGGACACTCACTTGTCTGTACTGTACGCCACTGTAGTCACTGCTAGTTTAAACGTTGTGGACCGAACACAGTAAATCTGACCAACGGCGAGGGCATGAATCCGCGAAGGATTATAGACCTATAAGCCAGCCCTCCGTTGTACTTAAGACTCTAGAACGTATCCTAGGTTTTCACATCCGCGAGACCTCACGGAGCGCTCCACTGTCGAAATTTCAGCACGCTTACCTCAAGAGTCGGTCTACTGCGACGGCTCTTCCTAAGGTGGTGCGCACGGTGGAAAAGGCTCTCCACTACAAAGAATCAACTCTTGCTACCTTTCTTGACATAGAAGTAGCCTTTAACAACATCCAAACTGAAGTTATTCAGGAGGCTCTCACCGAGCTAGGTGTAGAGGATTTTCTGAGTCAATCGATAGTTTCCATGCTAAAGACTTGAGTCATTCAGGCAACACTAAGTAACAGCAGTGCAACCAACACGGTTAGTAGGGGCACCCTACAAGGAAGAGTTATCTCCCCTTTGCTATGAAATTATGCTATTTACCACCAAAACCAAGGTTCCGGTGTTCACCCCACCCAAACTAAATGGTCAGCCACTTTCACTAAGTCCTAGTGCAAAATACCTAGGCACAATACTAGACTCGAAACTGAGTTGAAAACTCAATATACATCTTGGAAATAACTCCAGGAGATTTTGTCGAGTCTTCGACTGATTATATGACACCTACCCTCAACTTTAGGAAATTGTTCCTTGCTTAATTTTCTGCCAGAGAATAAGAGAACAATGAAAGCGAAGATGGATTGCCGCATTCCCGCAGGCATCTGTTCTGACCAACTGAATATATCGAAGTTTTATCGCCTCCCAGACTCTGCTAGTGTCTTCCAGACGGAGCTTCTCGAGATTCAGGAAGTCCGCCGCTTGTGGAACAATCTCAAAACATTCAACCAAAATATCACTATTTTCTCGGATAGTCAAGCCGCTATTAAACCCATTGATGCGGTTACCATATCCTCAAAACTGGTACAGCAATACCGGCTTGAAATTAACCAACTAAGTACCCTTTCTATAATTACACTCACCTGGATCTCAGGTCATAGGTATCATAAAGGCAATAAGCGTGCCGATGAGCTGCCCAGGAGCGGATCGGCCCTTAACAGTTCTCTTGTGGAAAGTGTCGATATTCCGAAAGGCACTGTTAAGAGCTACATATGTAGTATATACATCTTCACTTCCTGCAGTTTGCCAATCCGAAGGGAGCTACATACTTGAGAGCTGAGAAATCAAGCAGGTGTCCGGCCCTAGCGATAACCAAACAGGGTGCTTTGGACCCTTCTTCGTGGACTTCGGCGAGATAGCTGAAAAAAAAGGATTGGAGGACTGATCCTGTATCTGAACTCGACCGGCTGGATTTAGCCACATCATCCCAACACAGCCAATCAACACCCACACTCAAATAGGTTTAAACGAGTTTCGTGGTAACAAAACAGCGCACTCTAGCACTAATTGGATTCTCAGGAACCGCCACTTTACCTTCCTACCTACCTAGATCTGGTTATGACAAACAATCTTAAATTTGCAGTTTGCAGTTTGGAACCCAATTAAGTACAAGGACATGATGGTATATTTTAACGAGCCTCACTGGTGGGTATGCTGCCAAGCTATCTAGGTCTTGGTCCAACACTTGAAGTTAATTTTAATACATATATTTCCGAGCAATTCAAATGTCAAAATGCAGTCAAAATCTCCATTTTTTACCAATCTGAATACCTACGAAAAACATCAAACGCTAGCAGAACTAAATTTCTAAATCAGACAGTCCCACCTACATAAGAGGTGCGGGGTGGCGTTCTTACAACTTTCAAAGATGTAAGGTCACATGCGTTGGTGGATAGGACATGCGTTGATCTGTTTGTTTTACAGTCTGTTTCATTGATGTATTCAGAAAAGTGGTTAGCGGGGCAATTTAAATTGTTGACACGTTCGTTTATGGTTTATCCCAACACTATATGAATAAATTATTTCTTTAAATTAAATTTGGCCATGAGAACTCCGACAGAGGGTTATCGCCATTCCTAAACGAACAGCATTTCATTTTTTCTGCTTTTATTTTTTCCAAAAATCATTGTGTAAATGTCTCCTCGGATTGAATCAACACATCAAATACAAAAACAGGCAGCGACTACCTACCTACTTTTCAACCGTAACCAACCACTCAAAATTTGAAGATGTTATGACTAATCAACGTCAACATAGACACATCTCCTTTTGATCTTTTTTCGAGTTCATTGTGCCAGAACCGCCTGTACAAAAAACCCACAATTATCATTTATCCAATCTGATGTTGACTGACTCTGCGTAATAATCATGGAAATTGATTTAATGTCATTTCGATAGATAGTACGCCGCATGGAAGACCTAATTGTAGGTTTCCACTGGTAGCTTGAGTACACCTAAGCACTGCTAACTCTCGTGGGTGGCTCAAATGGTTTCTAATGAACTTCAACGACAACGATATTTGGTCTGGTAAACGACCACGACGACAACAAGAACGACAACGACAACGACATCAACGGCATCAACGACGACAACGACTTTCCGGGAGGAAAGTTATTGCCCACGTTAGATGAGAGTTTGCGGAGAAGGAAGCCAACCAGACTATTGAGGATTCAGGGCGTTTCATCGGCAATAAATTGAAAATGGTTAACTTATCATTCAAGATGTTGAATTGGACACGATGCGTGGGGGTTTCCCCGTTTTCCACCGATAAGACGGATGACAATTGACAAACAATGCATCGTACACAATATGAAGTCGAATTTAATTACATGTCTGTCACACAGGGGGGCACTCACTTTGACAAATGTCACTGAGAGAGATGTGATCGCACCGCATGTGGAGATCTATTCATAGATCAGTCAAAAGAACATCGGAAACGAGTGGTAAAGACTGACACAGAATGGAGGTATCGTATTTTATTGGTTTCCTCTTGTGCGTGATGCAAGATATGGGCACGGAAAGGCTGTTGCTTGAGGTTTCACGATCATTTCCGGTAGTTAAATTTTTAACAAGAAACAAGACTGTGATACAGAAAAACGTTTAACTTTCTTTTGTTCGAAATGAACGAGTATATATCGCCCACAGCAGCATTCGATCACAAGTGCTCGTGGCGATCTTTTGAAGATCGCCTACGATCTCCAGCACATAATTTGTATTCTTAACGACTAATTTGCTTACATTGGCATTAATTGTCTACGTAATCTAGTGCTACATCCAATTATACATTCACATCCTATGCAGAGATCGTGTTTACCCCTAACATTCGCAAAAAACATGAATGGAGATCTTTTCACGTTCGACCTTGATAGCGGTTTTATTCTTTTAAACAAACATTAAATAATTATGTCACTCCCAGATCCTCTTAATGTCGTGGTTTATAGGCACACACATGGGATCAAATCAAAAGGAGAACCTACCCGATGACATCAGCTCTATAGTTATCGACTGTTAATTGGAATTTTACCGCCTTCGGTCTATTTGAATTCTTCTCTGATCGATTTACCCGTGAAGGTCTAGAAACATCCAAAACCAGGAGTAATTTAGTGTGTTTTATCTTTTATTCAAGAAATTAATTATAAACTAAGACTGAAGCGGAATGTGGTGGGTGAGGTTTATGAATGTTGAAATTTTCTTAATGGAAAACATTTTGGAAATCGATTATGCCTACAGCAAAGCGACATATTTGGAATATCTAAGAATTCCTGAAACAACAAGTGGTTATGAGTTGCTCTCAACATGTTTTTAGGATGCGAAAAATATGGGCAGTTGTAAATTTTGCGGACGGTTTTATGGTCAAAATAAATTTGAACTAATGACGCTATCTATGCAAATGGTCAAGTTGTGTGGCAGGTAAATGCTTTTGTATGAATTTAGATGGCGCTGATGTAAATTTTGAAATGACAGTTGACAGTCGATAACTGAAGACTTCTTTAGGTGCGTATAAGTTTACCAACCAGAAATTGCTGTCTAAGGCAACAGAAAGGCGGATTAACTTCACAGAAAAGAATCCAAATCAGCCTTTACTGGCCCGTTACTGTTCTGTGAAGTACCAATAATCGAGACTAAATTCTCGGACTTCTCATGAGATTTGTGTGCAACGATTTTTCGCTTGTACTTGTAACTGCTAAAGTTAGTGAGCATTATATCTGCCACATCATTATCGCTAGCTAGCAGCACACTCTATTCAAACTTGTTCCTCAATTTTAATGTGAAAGTTCAAGAAGACCATATCAACCCACCGTCAGTGAGTTCCATTACAGACTGGTTTGGAAGGCTTACCACTTTTATTTCTCTAAATTTTATTTTGGGCAATAAATCCCACGGTTCTCACGACAAGGTTAGTTTATTGGACATCCTTAGACTTACGTAGACCGCAAACGGGTCAAATGTACCCATACAAGGTTTACTCATGAGAATCTGACCAGGGGTTGAAGTTGGCTTTTGACTTAGAAAGGGATAGGAATCTCAGAAGTTTCCTTAAATCAGCAATATGAATGTCCTCCAGCCCATAGATGAAGCTTGCAGCGTCTGCAGTAATCGTTGTAAAGTAAGCCTACGTGGAATACTATCACGCAATTTTATCAAATCATTTGTATTTCTCTTCGATTAAGTTTTACGAGATATTTAGATTTCTTCGTATTGAAGACTAGCGATCTGGCTACTGCACATGTGTTCATGTAGCTCCATCGCGTATTACCCCTGATCATGGTTACCTCCCTTATTTCCCCGTAAAGAGTGCTAAATTGCGTCCTTGCAACCGGCAGGGTGTAGCAAGTTCACCCGCTAACTCATTCCCTGATATATCTTTGTGGCATGGCGCCCAACATGGGATCACCTTGTTGGTCGTTGATATATGCTTGGAGTCTTACTTAATAGCCACCTGACTAAGAGCATAAATGGTGATAGTTCCTCCGACAATTTTGTCAATTTTATTAGTTTAGCGGTCTGTAAAAGCGGTTATCTCAGCTTGAACAATTTTGCAGCCGTCTCCTATTTTAGAGGACTAGCTTACCACTCTAAATCTACAGAAGATGCCGGCACTGGTAGCAGCAGGATCCGTCAGTGTAGAAGACTAGTTCTTCTTTATTACAGACGGTACCCTCATACCAGTCCTCTATTGTTATATTGATATTAAATCTATCAAAGTCTCAGATGGTAGAATATGGAATTAGAAAAGACTCATGATCATAGATGTTAGTTGTCCATAGACTTTCTGTCCCTGGTCTGAGTGCTGTTTGTGTCCCTCTGTTGCTACTATGGATGTCTACTGGAACAAGGTTCAGCATTGTTGCAAGTGTCACTACGGGTGTGGATCTCATCGATCTCGTTATCCCCATACAGCCTGCTCTTTAAATCTTAGTTACACTTGTAAGTTGGCATTTCTTCTTTAGCGCCTTCTATCAGGACAATAGAGCCGTATGACACTGTATTACTGTACATCTACTGTGAGCCTTGACTCGCAGAAGTTCGTCAGGGTTGAGTTTTCCCTCGGGCTTCCATACGTCAGGAAATTAGATATTCTTTAGTTCACTGATGACACAAGAAATAGAAGTTCAAATTAAGTTCTCGGAGTCCATGGGAACATCGCCAAGTATTTTTCAAGCAGAGGTTCATGCGATCGAAAGATATGCGCAAATCAGCCTCAATAGAAGGTATCACGAGCAAAACATCGCGATAATGACATAGGGCCAGGCTGCCATCAGGGCAATGAGTTCTTATGAAATCAAATCGAAACTGGGGTACGAGTGTCTAGAAAAGATGAACAGACTGAGCCCAAAAAATAAAACAACCCTCTACTGGATGACAGGTCATGTAGGAATAGAGGGAAATGAGGCAGCTGATGAACTTCTCGGGAACTATAACCGAAAGAGGAGCAAGGCTTGCCTAGGCATCAACAAGAACCAGTTTTGCATTCTAACCGGGTTCCTAATGAGCCATTGCAGACTCGTGGAGCATCTCAGGAAAATGGGAATAGAAGCGAACGGAAACGGTAGATTCTGCAGCGATGCCAAGGAGACCCTGTCACACCTCCTTATTTTTGGAGCATTAATCCACAAAAGATGAGCACACCGGATTTCCCATCACTGGACCCAATCCAGATACTCCGATTCCTCAAAGCGGTTGGATTGGAGGAGACTCATCGGCCTACATGAGTTTGGATGATCACAATAGATTACTACAGGTCGCAGTGCATGCATACACCCCAACTTTTAACATCTAACATCTAGTCCACTCTCTATGGTTGAAACATGGATATCAGCCTTCAATAGACATGTCCCACTAGTTTAACAGACTAAGATTAGCCATTTTCAACGGACGAATGTTGTCCCACCTTTGGATTAGAAAGACAACCACAACTTTTCTATTTTGTCGGCTTATGTAGCTCAAGTCTATCTTTAGCATCGACTTTCAATCCGACGAGGCCATAACACTTTCCAGCATTAAGTTCATCAACAACCATCTGGGCAAAAATTTGCCAACAAATCTCCGCAACACTCCTTTCTCCCATAAAACTCGTTTTAATATTCAAAAAGTAACGGAAACCAATAAACTTACAGAGATTTGTCATTCCTATTAAGTCTTTTAACCTATTAATGAAAAATAAACACCAACAAAGTGCAAATTGATGCTAATGATCAGACAGAAAAGGAAAAAAAAAAGAATTTATGCTGACATTATACAAGTCGAACAGATGTACATACGTACAAACGATATAAAGACTTTCTAATACAAATAACAAATATTTTTGTGTTTCGTGAATGATGTAAGGAGGTATCTAGTATCTACACCAAAGGAGTTCATAAGACATACCCCCGGGGCAGTATAACGTCAGAAATAATATTTTATGGCGTTTAATGGATTTTTTTTTTCTCGTTTTTGATTTAATTTATGAGATTTGGGCGAATTGCGGGTTTCGTTTTGCAAAATTCATTCAAAAGATTTCCACAATCAATTGTGATTCGAGAAAGGAATCTAATAAATATTTAATTTTGGAAGGGGTAGCGCGAACTCAACGTGATTCAAGGCGGTTATTAATCTTTTAAGAGATAGATGTCGTTTTTAATACTTGTAAGTAATCCCTATTGATCTTTCGACTGTCATGATAGTTGTGGGGTTTCTTTTTTTGTGTAATAAACAAAAGAATGAGAATCTGTATTAGAGATAATCTAGGAAAGCTTTGAGACGTAAATATCTGACACAACAGGTCTCTTGGAGGTCAGGTCAGGTTGTAGGTTTTAGAGGCCAAATTTAAAAGAATTTTCTTTTCAATGAGTTGAAGTTGTAGTTACAGTTTTTCACGTAACTAGTGGTCACTTTAGATTAAAATGTTTCAGCCTTAAAACGAATTTTTTTTCGCAGAGGGTCTTCGTCTGCTTTGCTTGATGCACATAAACAAAACAATAATGAGAAAACGTTTAAACAAATCCGACTCCATGGACAAAAAAGTTGTGGCAGAATAGAACTGTTGCTTTTTACAACAAAGACCTAGGTACCATTTGGTCACAATCTTAAGGCAATCGTCAATAAGGGCACTACCCAATTATTAAGCTTTGATGCCCCGAAAGTTCGAAGTGAAGCAAGACGTCAATCAACACAAACCGCAAAATACAGCGCTGTTTGCTCGATTCAAAACTGAAAAATAAATAAATAGCTGGCACGACAGCTCGGGATGAGCCAAGGCCTAATTTCTCTCAACCATTCATGTTGTGCGTGTTACATTTTTCGCACGAATGAAAGGGACCTACAATTTATTGCCGACTCCGAACGGCGAATTGAGAAGATCTTTCATGACAGATTAGACTCCCGGAGGCTTGTCATTCCCCGACGAGAGGTGGTGTCGCGAAAAATGTTCGGTGGACATGGCATTGACCCACGCAGACTTGCACAGCAGTCCAACGCACTAACTACTGAGCCACGGCGACCACGATTCAAAACTCAACTGGAAGATAGTCACAGACTCACCGAAGACTAGCAGCAGACTTATGCCTCTATGACAGATATTACCATGATAGATGCTCCGGAACTCAAGGCAATAATCCTAGAAATAACGGTATTCGATCACTCGATCAGGAACACTTCAAATGCTCATTATCTTTATGAATGTACATTGAGCAACTGCACTAGTAGATATTGAAACTTGTTCAAATGCAGAATCAACAAACCCCGCTAGACAGCAAGTCTCTGCGGGAATGCCCTAATTCTAAACCGATGGACCATCTCGGAACTCCAGAAGGAAACGAGCAACATCATCCCCCGAAGATGAACTGGTTGTCTATACCGATGGAACCAAAAGGGACCGGTGCTGGTGTCTACTGCGAATAGCGAAATTCAAAACAATCTTTTAGACTGAAGGATGAATGCAGCATTTTTCAGAGGGAAGTTGCCGCAATAACACTAGCTCTGGAACTTATTATAGAAGAACACATTTCAGACAAAATACATAATCATCGTCCTTACATATGGTTTTTCAATAAATGTAGGTCACATATTAGATTTAAGTATGGAATTCGATCTCGTTCATATGACCACCGCGAGCAGGTTTGCAGCGACCGATTCTTTGGAGCCAATTTTCCACAACTCTTCCACACATATCGGCCGGAACGTTGGCAACTTCACGTTCAACATTGTTTCTGAGCTTTCTTAACATTATTAGCTTGTTGGCATAAACCCACGACTTAACGTAACCCCATAAAAAGAAATCGCATAAAAGAGGTGGCCATTCGACCGGACCAATTATTTGACCAGCTGTGTGGCGTGTGGCACCATCTTGTTGGAATCACATATCACTGACATCAAGTCAATCCAATTCTGGACAAAAATAGTCTTCCAACATGGCACGATAGCGAACTCCATTGACGATCATATTCATGGACGAAAAAATACGGTCCAATCACACCTCCGGCATGAAATCCACATCCCACGGTCACTTTTTGTGAATGCTATGTTTCTTGAAGCAAATGTGGACTTGTTGCTGTCCAATAATGCATATTTTGCTTATTGAAAAAGCCTTAAAATTCAGGATTTTCTTCAAACTTTTGCAGAGCCCTATCGGAGAAGTTTCGACGCTTCCAATGGTCAAGATGCTTCAGTTCTTGAGATAATTTAATCTTGTAAGAGTTTAGGCTAAGATCTTTACGCTAAATTCGTCACAACACAATGTGGACTTAGAGATTCCGCCGTTCGCAGGCGGTGCTGAATCGACTGATTTGGCTCGTTTTGAACTGAAGCACGGCTCCAATATTTTCGGTACTTCGACCCGTGTGTTGTCTCCCTGGCACAGTAATATTCAACGGTGAATATGTTGACTCGAATTTATCCACTACAGCACGCACAGCCTGTCTGGTGGGACAATTATTTCGACCGAAAATTGGAGCAAGCGAAAGTAAACTTGCGACCACCGACTCAGAATCTATTTTTAATAATTTCCCGACGTTGCTCGTTCCTGAACTTGAAAAACCCTTTAAATTAAAATAAAACGAGATACATATGAAGAAGAAACGCTATGTGACTGTCTTACACTGGCCCTCAAAAGAAACATAATTCGTGGCAACAGTTACCTTCTAGGACTGAAGGACCAGCGAAATATTGAGCTCAACAAATTCTTGAGTGGTTTTGAAACAAATTGGGCACAATGGACTCTGAACCACTGACACTCCTGTCAACAGGGGCGCCCATTAACCTAAGTTGCATAAATCATTAAATACTTACAAACAAAACGACACACTTCTGTTTTATAAACACGCAAAGATATGAAGACAAATGTGTGGTTTGTAGAAAGCCAATAAATTAACTGACAAATTATCATTTTTAATTAATTCATTAGCTTGCGAAATTGACCATCGAACATAAATTAGTAAAAAATTTGTAATAAAAAGATAAACAACCAGATTGTAACTCAAACTTAAGCAAGGCTTTGCACTCATAAGCTTTTTTTTTTTTCTAAGTTGTAAGAGATAGTGTACCACCAACTAGAGTTATTAAACATTAAATCATTAGATTAGCTTAGATACTTTTTGACTTCATGTAATGAAACCATGTTCATGTCAAGTTTCATTAATTCGCATTAAGGCATGACTTTATAAATTATCGAGTTTTCCACATTGCGGTGCAAGCGACAATTGGATTATTACTCAATTTATTGCTAATGGTACTTTATATGTTAAAAGTTAGAACATTTTAGCCTAGTTCAAGCTGATAAGGTGCTGAAAGCTGACGACGCTTCAGAGTGCGAACTACAGGCGTCCCCGAAAGAAGATCAGCAAAAATATAGAGTGAGATCTGCCATTTTGACAAACAAAATCTTGAATCTTGCCAACAAAGTGAACTCTAGGAAATAAAACTCAACGACCTCCAAGGATCCTAAGAACGAAATTGTTTAAAGGGGTCATAACCCGTGGAGACACAACAACCTGCCATCCTCTTCAGAAAAGCTGCTCCCAATCTTTCGATCTTGGCTCCGCGGTGGCTTAAACGGGGTATACAACTAACGCTACATGAATTTAGCGCCAGAAAGGGGCGCCAGAAATGGCAAATAGTTGCTTCCTCCTCTTTATGCACCTCCTGCCAAAGGCGTTTCAAAACAGACAGTGTCCTGTGAAGACACCGATAATAGAGCAGCATTTAGATCCCTTAAGCATAAACAACCTATTGGATCTTGGCTCCGCGGTGTCTTGAAATGGAGATTCGGTCTAGATGATGAAACCCTCTTCGTCTCACTTAGGTCTATGTAGACCCGTTGTCGTACCCATGTATTTGACCAGCTACTTCCTACTGCGTGATTCTATATACCTGATGACAGCCTTAAAAACTTGAGCAGATCCGACAATGAACCAACGGATAGCTCCTCGATGTTATCGAAGAGGTATCTGCACAAGATGATGAAGTCCAGATACGGAATCATGTAAACAGAGTCGATACTTACGCCCGGATATTTGTCCAATATCTGGACGTGTCCATATGAGCTCGCTTTACAGAGTTTAGACTGATCTAATTTTACAGCGCTCTTTGCTAAAGATTCTTGCACGTAAAGATCAAGGGGTAGCAGATTAAGAATTGTCTCCAAACCTGCCGTCGAAGTTGATCTCAGTGCACTGGTCGTTCCAATGCAAGCTAGCCTTCGCACCTTGGTCAAGGCTTTGAGGTATGTGGTTTTGGTGTAGAAAACATGGAGACGAGTCTTTGTCAGAGAATTTGTTTAACCCGATTTCCTGAATTTAGAAAGAGCTAATTTCTTTCCATCCTTAGTCTTTTCTACCCTCGGTCGTTCTTTTTTACTATGGTTCACCAGCAATTAAAAACGCAGGTACATCGGAACCTCCCTTTGCATCTCTTCTCAAGTAACATTTACGGCAACGATAGTCTTCCGAGTATGTCAAACGCTCTTTCTGTGACACTCACCAGTTTAGTGCTGCCACAACATGTCTGACCTTTTTGACGACATTGCTACCAAATTAATTCGAATTCCCACATCGATTAAAGAAAAATTCAGATTTCGAGATCCAAATCTCGCTGTAAATTAGTCGTCAATAACTTCCCAATTAGTCCGCGCGTTTTATAAAAACAATTTAACCAAACTTGGTATCGGCGGCACCATTACTTGAATCACGAACTTAACACCTTATAGGTCAAGCCTCAAGCCCTAAATAATAGCTCTTCTCCATCCGGACCAAACAAACAAATTAAATTCTATAACCCACACTTTTCAGAAAAGCAAGATCACCTAGAGCGGATAACAGAACCTTAATTGGAAACTCGCACAAATTACTCCGAAATGGGCAGGTCTGCCCTTCCACTTAATAGCTCGCACATATGGAAACTTGCATCAAACTAATGACCTCATATCCGGCAGTGCTGAGTCAGTCATAACCTCTCCCCTTAGGGCTACAATGAATCGCCCTAAATTCTTGTTACATTGCATGCGAACAAAGTCATCAGCCTTAACTACTTACACACGATATTTCAGCATTAACAGAAGGAAGTCAACAACAACAAAAAACGAAACAAACTCGAACTTGTTACTACAAAGTGCGCTGTACACTCTTAACCTCAATGATCAGCCAATAAAATGGCCCCAATGACCATCGTTAGGCAGAAATATCGCCAACAAATGCAAAACAAATAGCACACCATGTGTATAAAATGTATCTATGCACACGCAAGAGTATCTGGCCAACTACGAGTACACTTTGCATCTTATCAAAATCGAAAAGGCAATAAACTATCTTCATGCGAGAGCGGTCACAAGACCGGCGGCGGCGGCGACACAGACACACAGTGTAAGTAGTTCTATAGAATGTGCCATGTATCTATCGCATGGCACGATTTTCAATTTTCATAACCCTGGCCAGTGGTTTACTTCGTAGATACATTTCCCATTCTCACGAAGTGTACATAAAATCCAAAGCGAATATGAATCTGGAAGACACTCGTACTCACCATGTCGCAGTGAAAATCCCAAAAAGAAAACAATAAAAAGCGGAAACAATCCGCGCAGCAGCTCCACAGGTTGTTTTCTTCGGAAAGAAAAAATTCAAATAAATTCACAATTTTTAACGGACACTTTTGGAAACCGACAGAATTATGCAAAAATCCTCTCTGAGGCAAAAGATATATTTTTATTTTTTTTTTCACTGTGAATTGCACATGGGTTGGCAGGGCACTCGAAACACAAATCGGAAAGATGTACTTCAAAAGGCCAAATCACACACCGAAATCAGGGACAGAGATGAGGAAAATTTCAAGAACGAAAAATCGTAACCACTTGACTTCGATTGCGCGACAATCCGTGAGATAGTTTTTTTTTTTATTTCGCTCAAGAAAAAACACGAAAAAGATACTTGTACAGATACAATTCCGTAAGACAAAAAAATATACAAGTCGTGCCTGCGAAGTTCGTTTGCTTTTTTTTTTTTTCAAATTTTAACTGAAAATTTTATGAAAACACTTTTAAGAGTTACAGTTTGAGCCACCTTTCCGGTCTACCGCCAACAATTGACTGAATGGTCCAGAAAGTGGTACATGCTGGCTCGGCCGGATTTTCGTTTCGGAGTTAGCATAAGAGACTGGATTTTTTCTTGGTTACTAGTGGCATTGTGGAGTTTGCGATTGCTTTGCTATGACTGGTGGTGGTGTAATTCAGTGATGACACTTTTCAATTTTGATTTGGGTTTGAATACTTGCAAGATGCTTATAAGTTGTTGAACATGATCGATGTGTACGTGAGGTTTAAGGGTTACAAAGGAATCATCATACATTAAAGAGTTAAAGGTAGTACAAAGTGGTTAAAAAAATATAAATCGTCAACCTGAAGATGGTGTTACTAGCTGAAATTATGGAAGTGTACATACTTTGAATGATGCCTTTGAAATTTGAAGCGATTTTGCATGTTCAGATATTTTTTGTACGAATATAAGCTTTTCTGTAAGTGGGGTTAGGTTAGAGTGACTGCCAGTAAAGATATAAACACACTTAGACCGATGTAGGTCCCTTGTGGAATCAACAATTTTTTGCGGCATCGATAACAGAGCAGCATTTAGACTCCTTAAGCTTAACCAACTCATTGAATCTTAGCTGATTTAGTAAAGTCCAAGTCTGTTTGAAGAAATGTAGCTGCTGTGACAGCTCGGGATAAGACACGCCTAGCTTTTCGCAACCATGTTGTGCATGTTTAATTTTTCGCATGAATGGAAGAGACCTACGATTTAATGCCGGCTCCGAACGGCGAATCGAGAAGCCTTTTCAGGACAACATATACTCTTCAAAGGTTTCATATTCACCAACAACAACAACAAGAGGTGGTTTCGCGAAAAATGTTCTATAGATATGACTGGGGTTTGAATCTACGCAGCTTGCACAGCAGTCCAACGCACTAAGCCACACACTTTGAGCACTATTCCTGGTGATTAACTGTCGCTTCGAAGCCCAACATCTGCCTAAAATAAGTGATCTAGAAGGTGAAAGGAGATGTTAAATTTACGCTTTCGGAGAAAATGCCTGCAGAACAAAACTGAATCGAACTCCGAACAGAGTCATTTAGTACGAGCGGGAATAGTTGATCTTTTCAAATCCTAGTTTTGACGCGATATAATCGGTCTTGGTAATTTGAAAACTAGATCATTGTGAGGATGCCTAATGGCATCATGGTCGCATCAGCAGCAGAGATTAGTTAATAATATATGTAGCTAATCTCTGATCAGCAGCCATCTGCCTAACGTCAATATCTAAGGACATTAGATAAAACACAGTACCTAATGCTGCGGAGGAAGTAGTTCTTACACCGCTAACACAAACGCAGGAAGATCTTTAAAATTTTGCAAGAAAATTGAGATAGACCGTGTTCCCAGACAAACACAAACAGCCAAACTGTGCTACAGGGTTGTTTACCCCAGTTACTGTTAATAGCGTTTTCAAAAGATTAGAAAGCTACACTTGCACTTTCAAGGAGTTTGGTTTCCCAGTTTGGTTTCCTGTCCGCAAGAAAATTGTAGTCCTTTGCTTTCTCTTTAAAAAAAGACTGATGCCGAGAGCTGATGGGGTCTGTTTGACGACTTTTATATTTCCCAGTAAAGGGGACCAAATTAGTCTTGTTTGGATTGATACCCAGTCTACTACTTGTGGCTCATTCGGAGAGCAAGCAAAAAGAATGTTGTAGAAGTTCTCTTAAAGTATCGGCCACTCTAAGGCTGTCACAGCTGACTTAACCTTACAATACATGTGCTAGGATGCCAGTAGTATTATTGGACTAATGCTGGGGCATAAACGGATATCGATCAGTCTGCAGTGTTTTCAAGAGACAGGGGGAAAGACTTACGGTTCGGAGATGCTTTGGATCTACATAAGGACTGCTAACAATCTCTGTCTCCGGCAAATTTAACTTGTATCTTCTTTTTGAATGGATCTTCTCAAAGCAATTTGTGATATATAATCATATGTACTTACCAGCTGACTTTGTAAAGCGACACAGGCACTTTAGCCTGAAATGCTATTAGCATAAAGGGTCAGATAAATGTATACTTGCAGCCTGTAGCCTGTATATCGAAGTAGCCCGGATCAAGTACTCTCGAAGCAGTTTCAGACAGGCCATTGACTCTATCTTGAGAATTTTTCCATTGCCCCCTGGATGCTCGAATTTTCTATTGTTTTCCCCAAATAGACTTCCACAAGTGCCAAAGCGCTATCTCCTTTCGAGGAATTGGGCACCCAGGTTTCAACGCGAGGATGTTAGGGTAGGAGATAAGACCTTACGACTTAACGATACAATTAAGGAAAAAATTGATTTTTGGCTTACTTTTGCAGAGTGGGAACACCGTTGATAATATCCGCCACCATTGTTGGTACTGTCGCAGAACATTTTCTGTTTTTATTTTTTTTGATTCTCCAACCGACGACGGAGGAGAGTGCAAAGTCGCGCAGGTTGTTAAAGACATACATGTATTTATCTATTTTTGTTTTTCTTTTTTTATTATGCCTTTCTGAACATTCAGATACTTTTACACCTCATTCTTGCTTTGTTATTCTTTTTTTTTTTTTTTTCTTGAACCAATGCTGCTGAGAGAGACTGAAGTTGGAGCTGGAGTTTCGTGGTTATCCGCTGACTGTCCAAAATCAGTAAAAAAAAAAATAGAGAATATTCTCCTAACGGCGGCGGCGGTGGTGGTGGGTCCCGTGGTGTGGACGTGCGCAGGCATATTCCCCGAAAAAAAAGTCCCACATTCCCGGTTGAGAGTTGTTCGACCACTTTGCAGTGTTGCTTCTTTTTTCTTGCTGTTGGTTTTGTTTTTGTCGTTGTTGTTGGTTGGTGACGATGTTGATTGCTGCAAGTGTCTCTTCGTTTTGGTTTCAGTAGATCAGAGTCAGCAGCAGCATCGCGTTTTTGGAAATACCCTGGGAGTGTACTAGTGTGGCACAGCGAGTGGTGGTTTCATATTGGGATTTTTGTGGTCCTATATCTCTTGAGAGCGAATGGTGGTCTCCTGTCGGGATGTGTGGTACTGGAGCTGGACAGTTTTATACCTGTTTTGGACAGAACTCGATGTTGGGTAATTTTTCTCGAGGCATCTCGGATCTTTTAGAATTTTAGATAGTGATTGGATGGAAGCACTTTTCAAGAATATCTCAGTTCGGTGGTTTTTCTCACTTGAGCTATACATTTCCAAAAGTCCAAAGGGAAGTTTAGTAGTCAACAGTCAACACTGTAACATGGCGCAGTAAACGGCGATTTAAAATGACGTAAAATGACAGCAAGCTTCTTTCGAAAGATTGAAAACAATTCTTTATTGCAAAGTTGACAAGCTGCATTTAATCCGCAAATGAAATGTGTACCAAATGTCTTGCGCTACTCTGGATGCATAACTCTATTCTTTGACATTTATCTCACCAATCACGCATTAAATGTCGACCTTGAGCTCCAGAACTATTTGTGGTTTGCTGACGTAAACCGGAGATTTCACGAAATCCCACAAAAACAAGTCAAATTCCACAATCTTACTGCCACTTTGCAAGACGTCATATAGCCCGAAAGATTTTGAGGCAACAGATCAATTGTTGCTCATAAAATGTGGCAGGCCATCGTGCTTTGACCATATGTCAACAAGGTCAGTACTTCACACATCGTTAACTACATGTCTGAAACTGAATTTAAATCCAAACTTCTAAGTAACCATGTTTGCCGGCGAAGAGTGATAAATGGTCTTAAATACAGATTCAGTTCACTTCTACACTGATGGTTCCTTGGATGGTGTTGCATTCTCCAAAAAGCTCAATGTGGGAATCTCCTTTCACCTCTTAGATCACTTAAGCGTATTTCAAAAATAATGAGGATTAACAACGTCCGAACGAGACGCCTAACGACACAACAACGTTACACCTGGGTGGGTCCCAGGAGGTACTCCTAGTAACGAAAGGGCCGAAAAGGCAACTATAGATGTGGTTCGGAACTGAACACCATTTGGTTCTAACTTCTATGGAATTTCTAAAGCCAGCAAAACTACAGACTTCCTTAAGATGACAAATTATTGATGGAAGGCGCTCCCATCAAGCTGTACTTCACGAAGACTATTTCTTTGGATCGGGTTTTGAAACTCAACTAGTCCATTGTATTACCAGAAAACGGGAGCCAGTTTTTTACCCATTTAACTGAAATTTCCTTGACTTTCGGAGAAAGGCGAGACGGTGTTTTAATAATGCGAAGTTTACAAGATCAGCACTCACCACATAAGCACATAAAATCTGCCACCTGATCCGAACAAAGGCACAACAATCGCAAAGCCTCATCACTTAAGCCTAACACACTGAGATGCCAGGCAAAAACGTAGTGTCCCGTCAGAGCTCCAATCAGTTGTCTACAGTCATAAACATGTCGCCGTTTTCTTTCAGACGTTCGGGAACATTCACTTGCATCTTAGAGATTCGTGTCACACGTCATTGTGTTTGTAGGAAACCTCATCGTCAATTGAAACCCTGACCGAAGACGTACGAAGACCGAACGAAGGTTCAGGTCATGAGAAATCATCCTCTGAGCCTTGTCTAGCAACCTCATCGGAGATGTCATTTCCATAAATTCCAGTGTCACCTGCGATCCACACAAGAGGTAAAGACTTCAGCCTTGCGACGGAATTCAGAAAGTGCATTCTTGCACTATTTTGGAACTAGTTAAAGGGTTGAGCAAGGTCTTAAGCGAAGCCTGCCTTTCGCTATAGACGCAGATGCTCCGTTCCTTCCGTCTATTTTTAACAATACAGTCCGCGCCCATTAG
Source organism: Matsumyia berberina (assembly GCA_917880715.2). NCBI lineage: Eukaryota > Metazoa > Arthropoda > Insecta > Diptera > Syrphidae > Matsumyia > Matsumyia berberina. The sequence continues at coordinate 127,810,354 of OU862871.1, read as the reverse complement.
CATAGCAAAGGTCTCTGCTTGAAAAACAGAGGCATCCTTGTCCAACGAGTAGTGAAGTCTGGTGTTGTCGACCTCCACGAAGACTATGGTCACTTCATAGTTGGAAAAAACTTAATCTCAGACTCCTCATAGAAAGGCTGCAATTCTCTAGGGACTCACCTAAAGAAGATGCGTCTAAATTCAATAGACCTACATGGAAATGACCTACTTCCTCTGCAAGCGTCCAAGACTTAGGAAAGCCAGAATGACGGACCTCAGTAAACATTTTTCCAACGACTTAGGTGGAGCCTTCAAAAATCATCCTAAAATAGGTTTCGAATTCCAGGAGGTTATGAAAGGCTTCTAACAAATCTCAATCTTTCACGCAAACATGGACCACAATGAATACAAAAAGATCTCGATGGGGCAAAGCGGATTTTATAACCTTAGCCTTGACTTTTGGCATTTTTACGGCGATTAGGTACCCAAAATCATCCTCACCTTCCTAGAATGTAGCTCTTGGTTGTCCCTCGTCCCTCATACTTATTAACTTATGTCCTGTTACCCCTTGTGGGGTAACCTATGCGCCATCAATTGGTAATCGCCATCGGTTTCTGGCAATATGCCTCCGCTCTTCCCCAATTGCCGAGACTCGATGATCATTCCTTTGTTCCACTCATATGAAAAGTTTTCGGCTTCCCACGCCTTCTCCACAAGTGGGTGCAGAATTCAGGCAGTAATTGTTGGCGCTGCTTCTAAAAATTCCGCAGGTATACCATAAAGTCCTACGTCTTATTGTTTTTCAATACTTTGATCGCGGTAGTGATCTCATCTTTTCGAGGAGTTGTGGTGTGTATTCGTGTAGTTGTTAATTCGAACGGCTCAACCTGATTTGAATGCAAATCACTGGCGAATACACCGTTTAAAACCATAGTAAAATGCTCTGGTCCTCATCCGAAATTAGCAGGGAACCATCTAGGGCTTTCACCGGGCGTTGGCTTGAACTTTGACCACCTATAAGCCCTCTATTGATTCTGTAAACGCTTCTGCTATAAATACTTGCTCCTTCTTCTGCTTCAGTGGACATCGCATTGATGTGATTGCCCTTTGTCTTGTTGCATGCTACGCTGCAATTCTCTCAGCTTCATGCGATAAAGATACTCTAGCTTGCTTCTCCCTACTGCTGGAGGCGTTTAAACATGGAATCGTCGAACTGCAGCAGTACGTAATTGTACGGTAGCTATGATGATCTCGTGCCATTCCCACATCGGCTCCTCGTCTGTTTCTAGCATCCAGAAGACAACTTCTAGAATGGCGGCTGATGGCAAAATGATCAATTTGGTTGGAGGTTGCTTGCCTGTCAGTTGATACCCAACTGCCTTCGGGCAAAGCAGTTGGCGTTGCAGAAATCTACAAATCGCTCGCCATTGTCGTTGGGGTTGGCTAGACCGTACTTGCCGATATCATGTCTGAGCCCTTCGTTGTCATTGCCTACCTTGGCATTCAAGTCCCCCATTACCAAGGCGATGTCTCCTCCCTTGAACCATAAGGTTGTAATACGATCGAACTTATACCTATGAACCTAAAGCTTTGAATCTTAAGTGAGGCCCATAAGTACAAGGTTTAGAGACATACATAGGAGGCTCCAATTTTCATTAAAATATGATAACTGTGCTGATGTGCTTTGTATCTATGTATGACTACCCTCAGGGGCATGCACACGAGTTGTTTTAGATCGAAGTGCGCCCTACCTCTTATTTATTCATTACAGTCTTAACCATAACTAGCCACTTGAAACACTCCCAATACGAACCAAACCAGTTTTCCAGTCCGAAGCCTCTCATTGGGATTATGAGTATCATGTCCGTGGCACATCCCATTACTTAAATTAACGATGCCCGTCTACACTTTACGGTCACAACTAATTCCTTGAAGACAAACTAATTTCATGGACATTACTTAACTAATTAAAGACCCTTCGTTACTGCGTATCGCTATGGATTCATGGAATCTTAACTGATTTCCAATTTGTTCACTGAAATCAAAAACGTTTCATATTTCTTCAACGTCACCATTCATTCAAATGTGCTACAAAGTACATGTTCACTAGTTCCCACACTGCCAGACCGCTCCTCTGTGTCCACTTCTTACTTAACAATCACGGCACCCATCCTATTTAATTCGAATAAATTCATTCATATCCATAGTTCCCAGCTCCCAAGCGTTATGCCTGAGATATCGCCACCAACGCAATGCAACATAGAAAGAAAAACAACAGACTCAACCGCAGGTCAACGAAAAAGTATCCAATTCCATAGGATTCTTTGGAACGAAAAACACCCCAAGCAAGGTGTCCGGTGATCGCCTTGGGTACTTGGTGGTCCGCGACGTCTCTATACACACAGGACAACCAAACCTGGTTATAGGAGCTGGTTTTTCGTTGTCGCAGTGTGTTAATTCTAAGTCACTTGTTTGGCTGTGAGAGGAGACTGCGAGTAAGTCCAATGTCCAGTTGTGGCGGACGATTGGGAGTGGGCATGGAATTACCAGAGGAGGCCAAAGAAGAAATAAAAAATAAGTTAAACCGAACCAATTACTTATTGCGAATGAAAGAAGTAATCATTTTTATTTCATTTTTTCCGAAAAGATACACGTGATGAATGAGGATTTCTAGCTTCGTGCAGAAATTTTGGAGAAACGATGGAGGTATCGCCGATGAGCGCTTTATGTGTAAATGTTTATGATTTCTCGGTTTTTATTTGACAAGAACTTCGAAAGGAGTAGATCTGAGACTGCTAAAGAACATGAAACGAATCTTAAGCTAGTTGTTAACTGGAGGTTAAGTACTAAAAATCAGGCTCTCCCAAGCAAAGCTTTCTCTTTGAATCTAGAACCAATGACTGGGTCGGTTTTGCAGCTATTCTGTGCTTGATTGCCTTTTATAGACGGTCCAGGTTAATTTCTTGCAGATTACTTAACCAAATGTATTGCGAAGGGGATTGCACATTGTCTCCTAAACTCTGGAAAACATCACTTTGATCAGCCTAATGTCGTGAAGATGTGACTATTATAGCAATCATTTATGATTCCACATTTTATCTAGATGATAGCACAATTGACAAGATTTCGGTTCTAAAGACTTCTGAATACTTTGCTACAAGCAGTTGCTCTGCTCAAATCCCATCGTAACACGACTGTCAATCGTTAAAAACACAAGCAGATCAATAGATGGCCGTTTTGCATTTTGCACTGATCGGTGCGTCTTATCGCCTCAAACTATGTTCACTTAATGAGTTGAGAAATCTTTGAATCTACAGTAAGATTTGCTTGCATACTTCGAGGCTATATAATATACTCTTCTGGTGGATGTTGTAGAAATAGTGTAGGCACTGATTGGCGATAAATAGGCGATCCCCAATGTCGTAACTGTTACTAGGCATCAGTTGTGCTTATTTTACCACGTGATAGCCATCGGGCTCAAATTCCTGAACCAGAAAACAAAAATACAAGCTCTTTAAACAGCACACGAGCTCCTAGATGGAATCAGTTAAAGCGTCAGCAACAACTGCTTATCAGTGCCAATTCGCCACATTCAGAGCTCAAACAGATAAAGGGTTTCAAGCATTATTCAGGGTCTTGGAGAGGAGATGGTGATGGAAATTGCTTTACTAACATCGATTTAAGCGACTTCTCGTCCAAAAGGATTTTCTTTACAATGGAACTGGTCCTCTAGGCTAGATGTTGTGCCACCAGGGCAACTGCCCGGTTACGCATTGAAACAGTAAATACGAAGATAAAACAAACCTCGAATATGGACGGATTTGATTTTGACGACCCCTGCAAACGAAACAAGGACAAAGACCTTCAGATCTGCATGTATGGTGATCACTAGGAGTATGTATTATTCAATAGCACGTAGAGCCTGTATTTAGTGGTTTCTCTTAACGAAAAGCTGTGTAGAGAAGTCACCTTTTGTAGTACTGTCGGAAAGTATAACCTGCACGACACCACCTTCGATGGACTCAGGCTAATCGATTTTGCGTCGGGACAAAACATTGTCACAGCAAGCACACCATTCCCGCATGAGAGGACATGGAGGTCTCGTAATCAATCAACCCTTAACCAGATTGACAACATTGCGATCGATGCAAGCCACTTCACCTAGGCCTGCCAAACATTCTGATTTTTGCGGGACAGTTTCGATTTCGTTCCGTCTTTTCTTACCTTAGGCTACGCGTACAGTGATGAGATAAAGCGATGCGATGGGAGAACGCTTCACTATGCGCACGTACATAAGAATTCATGTGAGCATGCAAACTAAGTTCGCCACAAAAATTGGTTAAAATGTTCCACATACGCCACAGTGTTCTAGATTTAGTGATCCTGATAAGATTTGTTTAACATTTCATGTATATTTCTAAATGTCCCAATTTGTCTCGACTTCTGTGCTCTGATGTCCCGATTCTTAGGAAGTTCTATCTGGCAACCCTAACTCCTCCAGTCTAGTGGATGTCCTACTGAATGTTCTGAGTAGATAACATTGACTCGGCCAATACCTTGTGGTACCCAATGTACGGACACGGCAAAAATAAGGCAATGGTGGGAGGAAGTTTAACATCAGAGGGGCAGGCTAGAGACAAATTTGAAATTTCTCAGGGCCAGTGACAGAACTGGGTAAAAGTCATCACATATGCTGCGTCTCGGCGTTCTCGGCGTCACAATAAAATCCCTGATGGCATGTTGCTTTCTTGACTGATGAGACGCCAGGAACCATAACGGCCAAATTCTTCTTCAACTTTTCATTTCACAAAACCTAACCCTTGTGACTTGTCTTTTCTTCTTTATTGCCATCAAAATCAGAGAGAGAGAGATCACTTTAAACCTTTGGCTACGTGTCTTGAACACTTATTCAAGTTTTTCAGTGGCAAAGATCGTGGGCCATCTCGTTTCCGGTTACATCCCATTGAAAGCAACACTGTGCTGTGGGCCAAGAACCTAAAGCTCTTCGCGACAGCGTGGATTTTATTTCAGTAGCAGAAATTGCTTTAATAGCGGCCTGACTGTCAATTAAATTGTGATATCATTTCGTGGTATTGCCATCATTGATACCATACTGGCTGCCTCTGTCACTGCCAGGACGTTCGCTTGAAAGGCACTGCTGTGATCAGGGAGTCTAATTAAAATGCGTATGTTCGAAGGCCATACCTATATCTATCTTTGACCCGTATGTGTAGATAGGTGGTTTCCTATTCTTCTCTGCTTGGGAAAGTGTAGGAGAATGGCTTTTCGAAGTCGAGGTATGGTGACGTGTAGTCACTGCTTACGTCTCCACCCATGAGCTTTTTCAGAATTTGTGCATGCCCTTCCGAATTTGAGTTCCAATCATGCGTTTGGCTTATCCTCAAGGCACTCTTAGCGGCAGACTGCTTCATGCACAAGTCTAGTGGTAGCCCGATGAGAATTGTTTCAAGCCCTGCTGTCGGGGTGGTTCTTATCGCACTGGTTGTGCCTATGCATGCTAGTCTTTGATTTTTTGTCTTTAACTTAAGATTGATAGCCTTGTCTGCAGCCCGCAACATGTTGCCATACATGAGCCATATACATCCACAGAATTATCTTAGGGTTTGGTCCCTTTTCGGCCGAAGATCCCATTGCATGCGTAGATGGCGGTAGCTTCTTTTTCAACTCTTTCATTGACGTTGAACTTTCAGTTAAGTTACCTATCGAGTATAATTCATAGGCATTCCGCACTATAAGATATCCTTAGGGGTATTCTCCCATTGCAACTAAGAAATGTTCTCGACGAGCAGAGGTTGCTTGTACAAATCTCAAGAACCGATCTGGCTAGAGAAAACTCTCAACAACTTAAAGCACTTTACTTAGTTTTGGTATACATATATTTAATAATAAGGTACATAATACAAAGTATTGTTTTGTTGTTTGTTTCTTGTTCCACAAAATTCACATGTAAAAAAATTATAAAATAAAATCTACAACGTAACAGACACCTGCATGTATGTACGTCTCTTCGTCTATTTTCATGGATGGAGTCCTAGTGCATACACATTACTTTTTGGGTTATTTTCACGTTCTGTTGGTTACCATTAATAATTGTCTTGTTTGGAAAAATACACATATATAAATATATAAAAGTTTAAACATTAATTTGTTCATTCTTAATAGTTAGAGACTTTTTCAATCTTTTGTTTGCTTATGTTTTACAAATAGACAGGGTGTCCAACAGGAACACAGCACCATTGATAATCATCAATGATCCTGCAGCCAGAGCGTTGCGTTTACGCTCTTTGAATAGAAGATCGGAGCTATCGTGCCATTCATCGATGACCAGAGCGCCGGATACAACGAACAAAATGCATCCGATGAGTGAGAACAGAGCATTAAGACGCTTCTCGACGATTGAGTTAAGGATGTGTCCTGGAAGAAAGGAAAAATATGAGAAAAACAACGGGATAAGGACTTAGAAAAATTACCAGTTAACAAAACAGCACAGATGACGGTGTAGCCTGCAATGGTTCCGCAAACAATGATCGGTCTGGCCGAGAGAATGCCCACGACTTCCCAGAGAACCACACAGGCGACTGCTAGACCCTGGAAAATTAAATTTAAAATCAATTAGTTGAGTTTACATAGAATTTTTAAAAATTACAATAAATTAACAACAATAATTTGAATTCTAATTTTTTTATTTAGTCATTTCTTATGGAAGACAAAATGTTAATTTTGAAAAATAATATAAGCATCAACGATAAAGATCGCCCCGTTGATGATAGATATTGAGCCTGAAGCTATTAAAGCATTTTTATCCTTGGCCTTGGTGCAGGCGATGGCCCACTGGTCAATAACCACCGCTCCGGCGGAAATAAATAAGACACATCCGGCCGCACTGAAGAGCAAATCGATACGTTTGTCAGTTGCTGCACCAAGGATGTGACCTAAAATGAAGAGGAAAGGACAGACAACAACTCGAATTGGGTAAAATGGTTTTCTTAAAAAATCTTTTAACAAAATTGTAGGAAAAAAAAACAATTTACCAATCAGTAGAGCACTACAAATAATCGTGTAACCTGTTAACGTTCCACCGACAAGCATTGCCTGACTTGTATACGATAAGTCGGTAACACTCTCGATAAGGATTACACAAGTCAGTGTGAAGACCTGAAATATTCATTGAAATGAGAATGGATACTTTGTAGGGAACATTGGGAACTGAAACAGACACAAGATTAAGATACAAACGGGACGTTTAGAAGGAACAGTCAAGTTGTGTGCCGAGGAAATTGTGTAGAGTGTGGTGTGTTGGAGTAAAGGCTGTACTGTGGATCACGCTAAAAGTCTCTTTACATTTCGATGCCGAATCTTTAAGGCACGCCTTGTCTTTGAATGACCATTATATCGGAACGTAGCTATATAGGACCATCTGTCCGTATCTGCCAACTGAATATCGAAGTCATCAGCTCAACGAAGAGCAAACATTCGCAGCGTATCATCGAAAAAACTAAATTGATGTGACCCTCTTCCAAGGAACAACATCCAAAAGCCTCCCAATCTACACTGGCCCAAAAGATATTCCCGGTAGACTCTAACAGCCACCCCACTATAGAAAGATATCAAGGGAATGGAGATAATGAAGATAAACTGCCGATATAAATCACCTGTCACTTATAGTACATATATTCGCCGCTAAAGAAAGAGAACCCTTCCACTCATGTCGATGAAGGAAGGATTTTAATCTCGATCTGGGCTTTGCTACATCCATTGTCATTAGCGTAAATTTAAGAAGAGTCAACACGACCCCACTGTCCTAGATACGAGGATTCGACTGATAAACTCAACCCAGCCGTCAAAGTTAAAGTTTCACTAACCAAAAGCTTGACTCCAATCTTCATTGGATCCGCCGACTACCAATAACTATTGAAGGTTCTTTAGCGCCAAGGTTTTCACTACGAGTACATTCCTAGTTAGAGTGCTATATCTACAATTTTAAGAGAATGGTGATCGTGAAATTGTCCTGCAGGCTTAAGATTGTACCATCGGGGTTACTGTCCTAAAGAAAAAAATACTCGTATATGGCGCGATAACTTGGGATGAGCCAAGACCTAGCTTCTTCCTCCCGCTCATGTTGTGCGTGTTGCATTTTCGCCCGAATCGAAGGGACCTAACCACTGAGACTGAGCCACGGCGATCGCCCCCCTGCCACCGAAAAAAATTAATGTTTACGGTTCCACACGTGAAATATTCGAACCCTTAACACGCCGCATACAGCCGAACCATAAGCGGAGAGCTTGGATTACGTAACGAGGATTACGAACGTAAACTTAACCGTCATCCAGGAAGTGCGATGGGTTGGGTAGCGCAAAAGTAGGATACAAACTGCGATATCTATAATGGAGGTTTCTATAGAGGGCGAAAGCAGCGCTTATTCAAGTGGGGATTTGTCACATGGGGCAGACTTTGGTGATTGTGAAGTGAAATATCGCCCTTCACTTAGGCCACAGTTCAGTTCAATTCGGTTAGACACAGTCTGAAATGATTTTTATAGAAGCTGCTGGGATGAAATTGAAGCATCCGTCGTGTACTTCCTCTGAGAGTGTTTCACGCTTGCTAGTATTAGTTAGACCTTTTGCCTCTTGACCTCTAGACATGCAGGAGACTGGAGCGAAGAGTGCTCTTAGAATCAGCAAATCTAAACACTGGAGATTAAATCCGTATGGACATGACGAGATACTAAACAGTTATCTGGGCGTCAATGCCAACCCGGATTACACTGTCCCGGACTTGGGTTTCGAGAGATCCTTTTCGTGGGTCTTACCAAGCAGGGAAAAATGGCAAAACAAGGAAGTCTTGAACGAGGGCAAATCCAGTTAGGACTTAGCAGCTCCATAAGACTCCCGGATCACAGCAATGTTTTCCAAGCGGAGGTCCTAGCAGTGACAAGAGCCGCTCAACTGGTGTCAATGCTAACAATATCACGGGAGGATATTACGATTTACATTGACAGCCAGCCTGTCATAAAAACAAAAGCTGCTACGTAGATAACATCAAAACTTGTGAAGTTTTGTCTCGAAAAACTAAGGCAGCACAATGTTCTCTGGTCTCTGGACATAGTGCGGTATCAAGTAATGGAAAAGCTGACGAACCTGCAAAAATGGGTTCAACCCAAACCCGAGAGCACTGTACGGTCAAACCGCCACTCCTGCAATCTAAGAGCGAAAATTGCACAAAAACCTTAATAGAAGCCAATAACAGCTGGAAGTCTCTAAACACATGTGAAATATCAAGAAGGTTGTGGCCAGAATATGACACGGCAAAAGCCTACAGGATTTAACAAAAAGACAGGAGATCACTGTCGATGCCGGTGGAAGTGCTTACTTGCCACAACATGCTAAGATATCACGTAAATTATCAAATTACGCCTGAATGATAACGGTATATGCAGGGGATGCGGTGTCGAAGAGGTCCATGAGGACACCGCCCATTTTCTCTGTCACTGCCCTTACCTCTGTCAGATAAGAAATATAACCCTAGGCAAATTCTTCTTCTATCACATCGATAAACTATCTGATGGTTCACCGTCAGAACTTCTCAAATTTGCAAGGGCGATCGGATGGTCAGCACCAAGGAATTAAAACCACAGTAGGAAGTATCATGGGTATCACAATACGTTAACAAAGACCTGGTACAGGCCATGGTGCATCATTACTTGCCACACTGAAAGTCCGGGTTCAACTCCTGATGTCGGAAGACATTTATTTCTTAAATAAATGAAATCGATCAACTGTGAAAGCAGATGGCGACCCTACTGAAAAGACATAAAACTGGCAGTAGAGTGTCATGGCTTGACGAGTTGATTGAGCTGACACTGATTATGACATCAGGAGATTCGAAAAAATTCCTGTGAATTATACCAATGACAAACACCACAAACGTCCCCAGCAAGCCTGGACACCACCCTTGGACGCCAACGAAACCTACCACTACCTGAGTTTCAAACCACTGTACCTCGCACGCGGTGTGTGTATAACATTAAAAAGTTATTCATATCCCCTTGATACGCGTGTGGATTATAAAAAATAAAACCTCTCCGCGATGGAATAACCCTCATCGGACCGCAAACCTAACCTAACCTAGTATAAGAAAATCCACTTTATGAGCTCTTTAACGAACTAAATTGTCTTAAAACTGCTTATACGGGCGATTTGAAGTTTGACAAATCTCAGCTTTCGACCTTTCCTTTCTGTCAATTTTTTTTCCTGTTTAAAAACTGCATCGGTGGATCTATTCTCAAAAGTTCAACGATCAGATTAATCAAATTAAAAATTAACTTTTAATCAGTTCGTTGACAGTTGACCAATTGACAGATCTAAAATCAGACACGGATAAATTGAAATTTAAAGGAAATGCTATTTTTATCACAAAACTAACGTTATCAGGGCTCCTCTGACGTATGTGCGCCATTGTTTCGATACAATGAATTCCACAATGTTCAAGTGTCAACTGCATTTCAAGTTTAATCTCTTGGACTTTTTCTATTTTTCTATTCTATGTACGTGCGCTGTCTTGGGTCATCAATCTTAATAGGAACACTACCACATTCATTACTTAGCACTAATGCCACGAGACAAGGAAAAACAATCCGACTAGCGATTAAATTTGTCGTCATTTTGATTAATCACATTCAGGAAGGCGATAGGTATGTACCTTACCGACATCTTCCCGCAGAGTCATTGCAGCATTTTGTAGTGAATGTGTCTAGTGTCATCTATTTTCGTGCAGCCACACCCAGTCATGGGCTAAGGGATATTAATTGGGCCATAAGCCTTGGGAGCAAAGAATGCCCCAAATGTGATACCCTCAGCACTCCCATCACACTCCATTCCTTTTCGCGTCAGGCACTAGTTGCTTACTTAGCCAATGTAATCATTATGGCCTCATTGACAATCGCCAAACGCTGGCGACACTCCGTCCTACCAACGGAAACAGATACCATTGGTAATTTTTGCGCGATAGTGTAAATACATATTTTATCAATCCACTCCCACATTTTATGGTCAATTGTTATCCTTTATTAATACCTTTTTAATGACGGTTGACACAGTGTCACAATTGAGGAGAGATGGGTGCGGGATTAAGTGAATTAGATTAATTTATTGGGGGTCATTCGAGAGGCACTCATCCAGAAGGAACTCCAAACGAGTAGGTGGAATTAAATAATTTGATTTGGATTCCAAGTGCTCTTTGCTGATAGTAAATCAGGTTTTGTGTTCGTTTGAACTCGCTATCTAGTGGATGTACTCATCTAGATAAGAGGGAAATGCGCGGCTAATTGGCCGTGAATTAATAATTCCATTATCAGCATCAAAGAAATTGGTTTGTTTACTCTGAGTCGTTGCGACTGATACGGTGGGGGATTCCGTATGCAACCCTGATGAACTTGTTTTCCGTTGAAATTCATCAAAATTTGGGTTGAAGAAAACAGATTTTAGGTGACAGACGCATGTTATCGCAACGCAAGGGTGATGGCCTTTCTTTACAGTCAGTCGCCACTGAGTCGCATGCATCTCGTTAAGGCTTTTAATTTACGTTACCACAATTGTAGTGGGGCACACCGATAAGCTGAAGAAAAGACCTTGACACTTTGGACAGCAGTATGTGATTACAAAATTTTCATTGCAAGCATTTTGATAAAGTGTCAACCTAGGGCCACCGACATTTTACAAGAAACAAAACAAACATGGCTCCACTTCCATCTGAATCGGATAGGGAGAGCTAGACAGTGCCGTAAGGGTCAGTATTTTAGTCCAGTAAATACATCAATTCAATTTTACTGGGATTAACACCAAGTCAAGGCAACTAACATGATCAGACTCATTACAGAGAGAATCAACACGGACACCAAGATTTTTTTTTTGTCAAGTTTGGAAACGGTATACTGGAGCACTCAGATGCAACTGGTCCATTGTACTACCAGAAAGCACGAGCCAGCTTTTGCCCATTTTACTGGAATGGGGGACAGCACTTCAATGATGAGGAACTTACAGTATCAGCACCGAAAATCTTCTACCAGATCCGAGCAAAAGCAGGACAATCGCAAAGAAAATGATCCTCTCCACAGGCTTGGCAAAAGTGAAGTGTTCCGTTAGAACGCCAATAAGTTGTCTACAGTGTATTCTCCTGAGTGACAGTAAGAATGGCGCTGATTTTTTACAGACGTTCGGGAGCATTCTTTTAGTCTGCCTAGCTCCTGAAGAACCGTGCCACACAGAATTGTGTTTTAAGAAACGTAACCGTTAATAGAGGCCCTGACCGAAGACGCGAGATGGTCCAACGCAGGTTCAGGTCCTAAGAAGACATCCTCTGAGTCTTCTCTAGCAACCTCATCGGATATCTCATTTCCAGAAATCCCAGTGTGACCTGTGAATTAGACAAGACTCCAAGAGTTCAGCCTTGCGACCAAATTCAGAGAGTTTTTCATTCTCACACTATTTTGGAACTGGTTTAAGGGTTGAGCAAGGCTTTAAGCACAGCCCGGCTATCGCTACAGGCTTAGATGCTCCGACCCCTGCACTTATTCAAAAAGCAAAGGTCTCTGCCTGAAAAAGCCCTGCTTAAAGAGCCCAGCCCAGAGCCCAGTCCGGGCTCAGACTCTGGCCGAAGCCAGTGAAGGCAAGGATAGTCGACTTTAAATTCGCACAGCAACCGAAGTTCTGATGTCATTGCATCAGACGACATATCCATGGAATTAGGGTCGTAGGATAAGTATCACGCAAGGTCATCAAAATTCCAGTGCGTTTCGTATCAGAAGTCGACCCATCTAAGACGATAGAAAGGAGGAAGATCAAGTAAAGCGTCTAACGTAAAGTCGAGTGTATTCGGAAAAGCTCATGTGCAACCGAGACAAGCCATTCTTTGAAGTTTAGTGCAGCAGGCAGTCACATATCTATGCGAAAGCCCCTTCCACCAAACAACCGACGTATAAGCTAGAAATAGTCTTATCATAACCGTATAGATCCTAAGGATGATAAGCCCCATGTCTTGCCAAAAGCACCCTTACACTGCCAGAAAACTGAGAGCATCTTGGATGCCTTTGACTTGACATGCTTTACCCAAACAAGTTTTTTATCCAGGATCTTTCTCAGACCAGCCGTATCCTACTTTCTCGTAAAGAGGACAACCTCAGTTCTCAGAGGATTGACCGAAAGTGCAACATTCGTCGATCATGTCTAAAGCCACCTGCGCGTTACCACAGACAGTCTTGAGGCATGCCCCGACAGAAAGCATGGCAATATCATCCGCATATTCCTGAGAGTAGATGTTAGAAGAATTGAGAGTATGCAGCAGAGAGTCAAGCACCATGCACCAATGCAGTAGCCTTTCTACGCTTTTCAACAGGAAGGAAGACAGGCTTATGAGTCTGAAACTCTTAGCGAGAGAATAGTCATCTTTACCAATTTTTGGTATGAAGGGCACTCTAACCGTTCGCCGGGATGTAGGAAAATACATCCATTACACTAGAATAGCAATCTCACCCGCATAAACTGACGCTATCGCCTTTCAAGTCAATTGAATAGTCATCGCCTTCTTCGGACCGTTTAACTGAGTCAATATCAATTACATTTTGTTCCGAATTTAGGTCATGAGTCGTCGCTTGAAATTTGGTCTTCTCAATGTCACGCGTACTTTTCACTGGCGGTGTCCAAAACCATGCAATAAATTCATCAACAATTTTTAATCTTTCTAACTCTTGTGTGACCGCATGACAGCATCCACACCGGATCTCCGTATTCGTTCGATTTGATTCATTTTTGCAAGCACAAGTTTTCAAAATGAATGCTGTCCTGAACGGATCCATTTTACTTAGATACATTGACTGTCACTTCATATGGTGGAGTTGCCAGCGCATAAAACATAAAAATGTGTGGAAAAAGAATCTGTACCGGTTATTTTGGAAACTGATTGATCTGCCATCATGCACCTATCTATCAATAGTTATTCCTAATAATTCTAATAGCGACGCAGTAAGTAAAGAGATTTACTATTTTAAGGAGAAAACAAAACAATATAATTAGCAAATGGTATACCACATGCGGATTAGATTTCATCTGTGGGGACAACATTAACTCACAAACATACATGCGTCCAAGTGCAGACCTAATAAAATACGACTCTTCTCTCCAGTGAAATCATCCGACCCAAATTAGACGTCGGCCGCCTTTTCATACTCAAATTAGGACTTAATTAAATTTAGTTGTACATGCATTAGACCGAATGAACATCGCTGACTATGTCTCAATGAAGTCATAATAGTCTGGCTGACCAATACAAAGTGTCGACACGACACTCTAAAAATAGGGACATTACACTTGAGTAATTCTTTCTTTCTCCAGAGAATTGTGTCATGCAAGTTTTCCTTTACGATAACATTTGTTGATTCATGATGAATGTTAACATTTAATAATCCTTGGTTTCTATCAACAGATGTGCCTGCAATCAAAACAAGTGCAAACAGAGCGAGAATAGCTAGAAGTAATAAAAACGTGACATATAACTCAAGCACTGTCACACAATTGAATCACTTGATTAGGGCCATTTACACTTAAACACTTGAATTGAAGTGTTATTTGTAAATCAATTAGGAGTTAAAAATGTCAGGTAACATTTAAATTAACAGATAGGAAAACCAATTACAAAATAAATATCTCCTTCATTCTGGAAATGCTACTATTGACATGCCAATCAGTCTTTTTCATTTTGCATATGGATACGTGAAGAAATGATAAGAAGCTGAATAAATATGAAAGTCAATAAAGCAAAGGTGGTATTTACGTTGATAAAGGTGGTATTTGCGTTAAAAAAGTGTTTTAATGCAAACGGGAGATCACCACGGCATTAAGTCGCATTTTTCTGACGCCTGTTCACACTAGAGTGAGTCCGAAAGCTGATAGAACTGACAAATTCATTGATCATGTGTCAAATATAATGAACAAACAGATGCATAAAGTATCACAAATGTTCTTGCATGTGTAAACTATTCGGCAAATTCCTTGGTACGTTCGCGAACTAATCTCAATTAGAATGAACGAGGATTGTTAATTAAAGAAAATTCCACAAACAATTTAATTTAAAAAGTGCCAATTAAGTGTATTTCTACCAAAAAGTCAAAAAATTGTGACATGAGTTGCATTACCAAAGTCTTAGCTTTCATAGAGGCTGTTCATACAAGACTAACGGACTAAAAATTTGTTTGACGTTTCTTGTTCAGAGTAATAGTCGTGTCTGAACTCTTCCGCGGTTTAATTTTGACATATTGATTGCCAGTATCGACCAAATTGATTTGATTGTCGGGCTGATTTCACAAGATTTAAAACATTTAAATAAATAACGCTAATGCGATCAGCCATCAGCCATCAGCCCAGCAGAAGCATTATTCTTTTCACAAAAACAATTTTTTTTTATACGTTCGTCGAGTGACTACCGTCAAATGTCAATTTACAAACGTCAAAAAATATCCAAACATATTAAAAAATCTAAAAATCCGGATTGACGTCCTGTGTGAACAGCCTCATAGACACCATTCCAAGGTGGACGCTGGCTTGGTTGAAATAATCTTTTGAGTGTGCTAAAAGCTTAAAACTCCGACTGATTCATTGTAATAATTCAAATTTGACGACCGTTAAAGTGAAGTAATGCCTAAAAAAATTCTAGAAAAAGATAGACTCTCAGGAGTTTCTTGAAATCAGGAATGAAGGTCCTATAGCTCCGGAAAGTCGCTACTACCAAAAGAATTCATTCTTCTGAGGACTAGATTAGGATTTCATTCCCTCTTTGCTCCATAAGCTTCTACAGTAATCGTTGTCAGTATGGTAACCCAAGTGGTTCAGCGTCGATTCCAATAACAAAGTGACCTGTAAGAACGCCTGTCTTATGAGATTGTTGAATTTCTTCTTATTAGAGTCTGGCCATAATGCTCTTGCTATACCACATGTGCCTAGATGAATCCATCGCACATTAGTGCTGATTATAGTTTTCTCATCTATTTTCCTAAATTGGGTGCTAACCGGAGGCATTACAAAGACCAGGATACAAACGGGATCTAGCTCCCTACATACATAAGTCATAAACAATTCCTGATTGCTGAGTGGATTTGTCTTGCTCGAGACGTCATCGTCCTTTTCAATGTTGCAGAGATTTCACATATTATTGCAAAGCTTCATTTAAAGTTGAATCTACATTGCAATGTCAGAAAAGTACAGTTTTTTGACAATTCTGACATTTGTAAACCCTACTGACAGGACGTAACGTAACTCCGTTTCAAAATTGCTTCAAACTTCCCAAATGCAATTCTCTCTCATCCAATTGCAGCCACAACTATGCCCACGATAACGGTTTTTACGCAATCGCCTTTTTATTAAATATGCAAGCGACTGACTTATTCATACGAATGAATATTAATGAGATAACAAATAGAAAATATCAAAGCAAAATTATAGCAAAACCAACGATAGTATGGTATAATAATAGGAATCCAAGTGATTTGAAAGGCGTCGCTTTAGACATTTTTTTTTTAAATACCAACCATATCCCAGTGACCGTTTTCATTTATCTAACTTTTAATTTATTTCATTTTGCTATAACGCAAGCGAACGTGCAATGACTTAATGCATCTGTATTCACCTCATGGAATAATAAAATGCTCACGAAATGCTTGCGCGTTATTCACAGTTTTATCGATGACAAACCCAATTGAAGGTAAACAAATTTCTTTCTGAGTTGGCACTGATCCAGAAATTAGGATTGCATGCTGCTTTGTATGTATCATGGTGCACTTTTGGAAGACCGTGAAAGCTGTTGAAAAAATGCGAAGAACTCATATGGCTTCAGAGTGAAAAACATACTTGTTTTGACTGCGATTCAAGACCATTGAATGTGAGGCAGTAATGCTTCAACGTTATCCGGGCCGTACATCATATTGCAAGTCAAAAACCTTGTCTTCAAAGGTTGATGCACTAACCGATGGGGGTAAGATTGAGACTGCCAAGGTATACCAAAAGAGAAAAGTGTCTGATGACCCTTAAGTCGGTCAATCTTGGAGTTTCTCGGGGTTATAGTCGGAACAACTGGGAACCGTTGACCATCAGAGAAAGGAAAGTGATTTAAGATTGAGACCAAAACTGACCATTGAAGCCCTTAAAGGTTGAAACTCACTTTCCAACCCAGGCTACGGATCATCAAGTCACACTAAATCTGAAACATCAGTCAGTTTTCATTAAGTTTAAGAACAATATTTTCCTTCCAAGAGCTTTTTCAGATGGCGACCCGGGGCCGAATTACCGCAATCGATAATGAGTGAGTGAGTGGCACTCGTGATCGAATGATCGATAAACTTCATTGGGAGCGGTAATGCCAAATCCTCACATTTCGATGAAAAGGGACTCGTTAACGAGTGTGGTAATTCGGCCCCTGATTTTAATCACACTACCAAAGTATCCCCAAAGGTACCTTACTAACAAAAGGAGTATGAATAAGAGGGATGTCCGCACGTCTGTCAAATAAACAATCTCTATGGACATTCTTCGTCTTCGTCTTCGTCTTCGTCTTTCTCAAAGCATGAATTTTTCTTTCCAATTTTACTGTCCACATTTTGTTTATTATCCCATCAACACCTCAATTCACGCACAAACAATTAAATTCTTTGAAATTACCTCACCTTCTTCATTTTTAATGAAAATTATAAACAAAATTTCAAACTCGACCATCATTGGTCGTACATTTTGTGCAAAAACGAGGAGGAAGAACGTTTTCCGAGGAATTGTCAGTATGTGTAGCTATTCAGCACAGTATAGCTAATTAACAACAAAACAACTAAACAATGCCGCACACCGCACAATAAAACAGGTCAGACGGGCATAGTATCAAAACAATTTGCTCGGACATCACACGAAACCATATCAAAGTGAGATCATCGTCAGTCGGCAGAATTTTCATTTGAAGGCGAACAAACTGTATACACTCCTTGGGAAGTGGTAGAGTATTTATCGGTGGAATTTAAAAATCGCTACGTGATCTTGAAATGAACACAAGTTCGTGCTCGTAGAGTAAAATTTGCTTCCATCCCTGGTATCACGACTTGTGCATGTTTCATGTGTTTTGTTTTCAACATAACTGCTATGAACTGATCCTTTAATGTCAGAAAAATCTTCCAATAGTGTGATCAACTATGTGTATATATCAAAAACGGGGCCGATGTGGGGAGAAGACTCCGTTCGCGTACAGCCAACTTAGTAAAGTCAGAATGCTACAATAGCCGTGAAACCTGACTGAACAGCACCCAGATGCCCTGAGTCTGACCGCTCTACGGGTAGCACTCTTTGTGACGTGAATGTTGAAAGGGATTAGGTTTAGAATAATCGCCAACGCGTCCGTCGGGTATGACCGTAGTGCACCTGTGGTTCCCATGCTAACAGTTCTATGAATATTGTTTAGTTTAGTTATGTATAACCTTGAAGCAGTGCAAGCCACCAGATCAAGGCCCTGTTTGTAACAAGTTCATTTAAGAAATGCTTGAACAGCTCCTGTATGAAGGCAAAGTGTGTTGTTTTTCGTGACTGGATTTTTTAATCTTACACACCACTTCGTTAGGAACCGTTTCTGTTTTGTCTCGTTATCATGTCGACCCCACTTTCGGGTTGAAAATCACACGCACTCGTCTCTAGTTTCTGGAGACATGATTGAGTGCGATACGACTTCAAAAATCGACACCAGCAAAGGAACAACTGTATCATGCAGTTTCTTTGCCCGGAGTATGCCATCGGGGCCAGGTGATTTATGTGGACCAAAGCTGTTGATTACCAATGAAGTCCTTTCCTTGGATATAATAATTTTAATCTCATTTCAAGGCGCAAGCTACGCTCTTGGAGAGGAACAGGGTGCATCCACCTTTTTGTCTTTACATCCCGGACAATGAGTGTCTAGTAAAATACCTAGATCCGCCCTCTATAAGTTAAGAGCACAGGTGTTCTTTGGATTATTTTTTTAGCTGTCGCTAAGGACTTCTTCTACTTTGCAGGGGTTCCGGAGACCAGGAAGTCAATGAGGACACAACCCGTTTCCTATGCCACTGCCCAGGTCTTTGTCACCTCAGACGTAAATCCTTTGGAAGGCACTTTTTCCACGATTCCGAAGAAATAAGAAACGTTCCTATCAGGTACAATAGGAAAGTGCTTTGGGTATTCCTCCACGAGTAAGCGGTACCTTCCTCCCCCCCCCAAAATGGGCATCACATCGGGTTTCTACTGACCTGAATATAGCATAAAGGGCTTCTCTCTCCTCGCCAGATAGATGGGTATCTACCTAACCTAACCTAAGGAATTTTTATATGTATAACTTTAAACAGTCCTTCTAAGGTTGCTAATACTTTTATTTATATATCACACATATTAAACATACCCCTGGTCATCTTTCTTAGGAATGAGAGGTCTTCGCTTCTCCTTACAGAGCAAGCTACCTTATATGCTGTGTTAAAAGTCTTTTCATGTTTCTATAAACTTACAAGAAGGCAAAATGATTTAATGGTCAATTTTCAAACAGGGAATACCATTAACCAACTTCCGTCCTAATCGTATTTTAACCACAATGAGTATGATTTCAGATTTCATTGCTATTGTAATGGGTTAATCCAACTACAATTGCTACCCCAGCCCAATCAATGGTGATAAATTTCATTCTTTTGTTATTGTCTTCCGGCACATAATATACGTTTTTTTGTTTTTTTGGTTTCCGAGTTCTTTCATTCGGCAAAACAATGACCCAACCATATTCATGACATCACCTGCTATGTATAAAAGTTGACCAAAACAAAATATTATCTGTACGCTATTCAATATTCTAATGATGGTCGTAGCGGAGAGGTAGGTCTACGTGATTTGAAATAAACATTTTAGGCACACTTTCCGGCCTTCATATCGCAATTAAAATTTGAATTTAAACTCAAAACCCCTCACATCTAATCGAGGAACAATTTTCGAACGGTAGCCGCAACTTAACTAAGATATGACCAATCGATGAACCACATCATCATCATCAGCAACATCAAAACATGAGAAGACAGCATAAGGGACCGGGAATACACATTAATCATGAATTTTAGCTCAACCCCTCAAAAAGGCCTTACGAATGTGACATTCATAGTGTGGTCGCGGAATAGATTAATCGAAAGATTGCCTGTGGAATGCTTTCATCTTTTCGGATAGATGACGTAAGTTTTTTCCGCTGAACTCACAACGGATGTTGGTAATATCTGCGTTGAATGCGTGGAGTGTAGGTCGCACACAATCTAAGACAAAGGCTTGTTAATTGTTTATAGTGGTCGATGTATGTAGAACGGCGTGGAGTCATTTAGTTTTATAAGATTCTAACGACCGAACGCGTAGGGGGTGTCCGAAACTAATTGATGTGTGCAGTAATAACTTTTCCGTGGACAGTGTGGGAATATGGATGGTGATCATGCGTATGAAACAGTTATTGTGACAGCAATTTGACTGGTTGAAGATTTTGTCAGGCTTTTAATCACTTTGACAGCAACTGTAAGAATCGCTGTGCCACCTGCCTTCAGCTGGGCATCCACGATCAGTCATGAATGACATTCCCGACCTGGGGTTTTATTTTTATTTTTTGTATTTTTAGCCTCATCATCCACTATCATTCATGAATGGAGTTCATCAGTTAAGCTTCAATATCGGAGACAGTAGGTTCTTCTTAAATGAGTGAAACCTTGGCGCTATAGCTCCGCGCACGTTTACAGTCAAAGGTCAAGTGAGAACAAAAGAACGACACTCATCGCAAGCCACTATCACGCATGAGTGCGGAGTTCAAAAATGTTTGAATTCCTTCGCGCATGAATGCGCACTCTCGTGGATCGTGGATGCCCAGCTTTAGAAGCATAGCACAGTTACTATAATTCAGCGTTTACGCTAAACCAAGTAGGCAGAATAGGAGCACTTCTATAATTAGCGCTGTCCACAATCTAACACCAAAAAGGGGATTTCAATGCCAAGGTAGGCAATAACAGCGTTCAAACGTGTTGTGGGACGCCACGGCCTCGGCAAACAAAGTAACAAAGGGTTGTTGAGCATATTACGTGTTGTAAGGTTAATCGAGTTTTAAAAGACAGGCAGATCGCATCAAACAAGATTAACCTCTTGGCGATCAGGTAGCGCTTTAGAAATCGGATTGGAGCCGATCACAATTTTAAAATTGTTCCCATCTGCCCTAGACAACCGGAACAACCATACCAAGAAGATTCGATATAGTGACGATGCGTTTGTCACTTCCTCGCAGTAGATCCAGGATGAACCGAAAGGTGAACTAACGACGAACCTTGAGCTTAAGTGGCCCATTAATTATACCGCCTAAGCTATTTCCTCAGGAAGTAGATACAAACATATGTATGTATGTAAGTTAAAGATTCATTTAGGACGTTCGTCGACATCACTTTTCGACCGTGAAAAGGAAACTTTGTAAGTGGCGGATGTAAGACAAGCCTCGGGTAAAAGAATTGATTTAACTGCTGATGACCCCAGCAAACATAAGAAGGACATCTACTTGAGTTAGTGAACTTAAAAGTTTAATGTCTTTGCTTGCTTTAGGTTAGTGATTTCTCCCCAGAGGAGTTTTCTCCCCGCCAGCCTTGTAAATCAAAGGCAAACACCCCTCATTGACAAGAAAATCGTTTTATCTAATCAAATTCATACAAATCTGTTATTGACACCGAGCTTAATTTATTTAAATATCAAGGAATGCATGGCAGACTTTCTGAGTTGTGAGATCCGGCTATTGGCAAGAGAGTGTTAATAAGACTGTTAGTGCTGTCTTTGTCTCTGTCCAAGTTTGAAGTGAGTCTACGTGCTTTTTGACGGGTGGTCTGTTTGATTGAGTGACTAACTAAGGCGATGACTTGACTTTGACTAATAAATGACGGCAAAAATAGTCATTATTTGCACTTCAAGTTGACTGAACTTGAGTACAGAAGGCATGCAAAACGGTTAATTCGATTTCCCCAAACACAACTATTGGCCGGAAATGGATTCTTTGGTGCATGAGAACCCGAGAATAACCCCTACTGTAAACACTGCAAAGTTGGAAGACTTCTTCAAATGTCCTGTCCACGACATGTACATAATCTGTACACAGATAAGCTAGCTGTAAGGGAAAGTGGAGTGTTATTGGCAATAGTATGTCAAAAACCATTATGCGAACTTTATTGCCTAGAAGGATTCTAAAATACTGATTCCACGAGGACTAGGAAACAAGGGTGAAATATTTGCATAATATCAGTGCACAAGCTTAAACTTGCTCTCTAATTTCCGTCTTTATCTTTATTTACCATCTTTATCTTCTCTGACAGTCAAACTGCCCTGAAAGCACTGAACTCAGCCACGATGAAATCGGAACTAGTCCTCGAGACAGGAATAAACAAACTTGGTCACACTACACTGAATTCCCGCTCACAAGGGACACACTGGCAATGAAACAGCGGACTTACTGGCCGATAGGTGCAACTACCCACCTCACTGATCCTGAAGCAGCCTGTGGACAAAGCGCTCCCCACTAATAATAATAATTGTATATGTATGTAAGGGAAAAGGGTTTAGAAGGCCAATAACCGGAGGTTACCGGCAATAGACAATTCCTAATGTAGGTTGCAATAGAAGCAGCTACAATATGCCCGGAATCTGCATTTGCCTTTGCATAAAGCAACAATTTTACTTTCACTAAAGTCATGAGGGAATTGTATTCTATTTGTAGGTGAAATATGCCATCAAATTATTAATGGACCCGTTGCTACGAAAACCGAACTACCGGTCATTGAGAAGTTTTCATGAATCAAGATACAATATTTAATAGGATGACAATTTATCAGCGATTCCATGACCTTAGGAAGAGGGACGTTAGTGCAATGTATCGGTGATTGGGGGGAGAACAAGATTCGCTGGACAAATGTAGTTTTCGATCTGCTCGGAAAGAGACAAGAGACGTAGGACAAATAGGATGCATGCCTTCTGTCCTCGTCGATCTAGTTCAAAATTCATCGAATTTGCTGGATTTCATCACACTCAAAGCCACCCAGAAGATGGCCATTCGCTCAATGCAGTAAACAAAATTCTCCTATTACGTTAATATGATACATTGCACGGTGCCAACACACGAATTACCCAAAATGTAACAAAAGCATACGATCTGTCGCAGACAAATGTGAGTGGCTCCTGCATCACGCTGTGATCGAATGATCGACAAAGCCGCCATCAATCATGGCTATCGATAGACACCTGGAGATGGAACATGTGTATAGAGTGTATTTTACGTAAAATTTGGATTCCAGTAGGCCCAACAGTAGAGAATCCCACACTTAAATCTCAGCACTGCGTAAATGGTAAGCGTCTTCACATCATTGCTTTAGCAGCACATACCTAGGATGCAGTAAACAGGCGGCGCATTAGGATGATCTACAAAAATAGTTGAACTTAGCTACAAACAACACTCGGTCAGTAGTTTAGAAGATTCTCTTCCTATCAGTTCAGGAGATGGAAATGGAGTTCGGGGGATGGAAATGGAGTTCAGGAGATGGAAAGAACAATTTACAACGGTGCTAAACTATTTAGACGACAGCTTGGTGCTCTTTAACACAAATGAATATTTCAACGGAACAAATGTCCGTGTCTCCTAGAAACGCAAATCTTACAACAGCGATCAGTGCTCTCAAGAAACAACCAATCGGCGGGTATTGATGGCATCTTTCCTGAGCAATTTAATAAAATCTGGAAACTGGCGAGGCATTTAATATATAGTGTTGGAGATTATGGAGATATCTAGATTAAATTTTCGAAGTCAAACAGCGTGACCACATACATAAATACCTTGCAGATCATACAACATTTAGACTTATCTCTAGAAGTTGCACAAGCTGGCTTCAGCTAAAGAGGTTGCTATGTCAACTAAATAAACACTATGATGAGATGTCAGAAAGCAGGGCCACCGGGCTGCATACTTGCACCATAGCTATTCTTGGCTAATATTAGCAATCTTATCTGTGCAGCTGTGACGGAGAGAAGCATGGTTGTTTCTATGAAGGTGAATCCCCTGCCAAAGTGTTTCAGTCTGTAGCGAACTTTGGCAGCACATTGGCACAAAATATGTTCGGCAGTGCCTTGAACTTTCAAGGCGAGTGGTCCGGTTTTTCACTGATGCCCAGCTTGCTAAGATGGTAATTGAGTGAAAAATTTCCAGTGAGGAAGTCCGTGTTTTATGCGACAATTTTGTTGACTTCTCTTGATGAACTTCATCAATTTAAGAAATTCATCAATTCTTAGATTGATGAAGTGCCGGTGCTGAATTCCATTTGGAGAGCTTTTCATTGAACTCCCACAAATCGAGTTCAGACATCATGTCGCTGGTGGATAAACCACAAAAGAGAAAAGCGGCTATCAATGCAGATTGGGCTTCTTGTCTAACGAGCTCTTCTGCGATCTCACTGCCCTAAATCGCCCTGTGTCTGGGAGCCCGATAGGTAATTATTTTGTTAAAGAGAGCAAGTTCTATCAGTCACCGTATATATGTACGAAGGTATCGAAATTTCTCATACGCATACCTTCTTCGTAGTTCTTTTCACAAAATAAAGGTCTGACAGACCATTGATTCGGTTTCTGTAAAGCACGGTCAATCGTAGAAGCTATTGATAGTAAGAAATGTGGAAAATGTTTAAAGATGAAAAGAACACTCGGCAAACCGGAGTCACATTCCAAAATCCCTTGTAGAATTGAAGAGAAGGAATCGAAGTCACTGGGCAAGAAGGAGCTGAAATGCTAGGTTTTTGAAGCCCAATATGTAATGATCACCAAAGATTCAAGGACTTGGATAGGAGAAGATAACACAGAGCAACTCTCCTTGGCAATCCACCCAACATTGTACCAGTTTTCAATTTACGATTGGCAAACATTCAAATGGATTCAATGTAGTTATTTTGCGAAGATCAGTGGCTGGCAGTGACAGTGATCACCACCAAATCCAACAAAAGGATGTCGTTTTCCATTAATTAGCGACCATATTGTTCGATCAACCATTCACTGTCGAACCTTCTAACATCCGGTGAGTACTGTACCAGCTCATCAGGTTTCCAGTAAAGCCATAAATAATTTGTGAAACACATTTTTCTGTTCTACAGACTGGCCTTCAAACTCAAATTTAAGCCAAATTTTAAAACAAACAAAACCGGTTTTGCAATCCCACCGCAAATTCCAAAAAAAAGCATCTGGCGTCTTCCTGTTTAAGGTAAAAACTCTCTACACACACGTACTCGTACGTAAGTATCTCAAGCAATATTGCGTTCAAAACTTGATTGAAATACAAAAGTTCTACTAACGCCATGATGTCATCGTGCTGTTGCTCTCTTCTGGTACGTATATCAGTGTCGGATTAGCCCATCTCCCCCCCCCCCCCCAAAACTCATTAATACATCACGCTTGCACACCCAAATTTTGTACGCAAGGACAGGAATCACAACAGTCAACCTTCCATTTCCAACCCTGGTCACCACCCATTAAGACAGAAAAAAAGAACTCAAATCCAACAGGCAACAGACATCCGATGACATCATAAATGCGGAGTTATACAAAAACTAGTTTTAGACCACACCGCGACGACCCAAAAAGAATGAGATCCGTAATTTAATCCAAGGGTAACTGCAGAATGACGCTATCTATGGATGTGATGGGGTACACAAATTTTTGTTTCTGTTTTTTTGTTGGTTAATTGTGCAATGAGAACAAAAATCAGATCGAAAAGTACAATCACAGGAAGAAGTTATCTTTGACAGAATGTAGAGGAAAACAAGAAAAGTATCGACGCATTTACAGGTATAAATCATCCACTAGATTACATGAAAACGAAACACAGATGGAACGCTATATAAACAAACACAGCATCCTATAGATACATTGCGAACGCACAGATAGATACATTGGAAGGAGAAACACTTGCAGAATGTAACAGGGTACTTTCACTTTTTCTTAGAACATAAACTTTTCTTTTCATCGCAGCAGTAAATATTTGTAAACGAAGGAAAAAAGTTTAGAGAATTATTCCACAAACGACAGGTAAACATTGAACTTTGCAATAACTCACCAATTCAATGACTTTCAGGAGGAGGCGATTATTGAATTCCATGTTTACTTGTTTTTTCTTTTCCCAATTTGTTTACACAAAACTAGATGAATTCGATTTGAATTTTAATCTGAACGCGTAATCACAATGCTCACTCAAGAAAAGTTCGATGGTAACTGATTTTCTTGGCGGTCACAGAGTTTATCGGGGCGAATGATGAACGAAATTGAAAAAATTACAAACCAGCAACAAGTTGCTGGGAGTGAGCTTACGGATATGTGGCGGGAGTTTGTTGTGGCTTGTTGTGAACGACGACGACGCTGGAGTCGGTGTTTACCACTTGTGGGATGACGCCGACTGTGTGTTGAGGGTGGATGCCTGGAGTGTGCTGGAGTGCTACGCAGAAACTAATGCGTCATTAGTTCCAGCATACAAGGAAAGTGAGTTTCAAGCAACATGTTGAAGAAGAAGCTTTTTTGTTCGTAAACATGAAAATGTTTAGGGTTACCAACCACTCTTTTACTATTGTAATAAAAATAACTGAAAGTTCTGTTGTGCATGTTAAATTTTTCGCACCAATGGAAGAGACTTACAATTAATTGCCGACTCCGAACGGGGAATTGAGAAGCTTTTTCATGACAAATTATACTCTCGGAGGCTCAACTTATTCCGAGCTTAGTGTTGAACACCTTCTCGCCAATTTGTCAGCATTCTCGTTTCCTGGTATGCCCTGATTTCCAAGGACCCTGTGCTTCAAGAACCTTAAACTCTTCTCGACAACACTTCACAAGCTTCAGTTTTACTTCTATAGCAGAAATTGACTTGTTGCTGACTGTCGATGAAAAATGTGATATCCTTTTGAGATATTGCCTTTATCGCTGTCTAGCGTTACTGCTAGGAACTGCTGTAATTCAGAAGGTTGCCGAACTTAAAACTTAGGAGAAAATACCGTCATCCACATTTTGGATTCATCGGTGTAGATAGACAGCTGTGGATTCCGCGTTTTGTATTTGACCGCGCTTTCATTCTTCCCTGCTCGGGACAAAAAATGGTCTTGTAAAAGCTAGGTATAATGTTGTAAAGCCAGTAGTGAATACATTGCCTAGATACTTCTGTGTGATCAGACTCATTGCGTTTAGTCTCCAGACAAGCTTATATGCTCGTACAAAGATGTCCACCGCGAGTAGGTTGAGAATAGCCTCGAGTCCTGATATAGTGTTGTTCTCATTTTACTAGTAGTTCCCATGCACGCCAGTCCTTGTACTTACGTGATGGCCTTTAGGTTAGCAGGTTTTCAAGTCAAAGATCTATGACACGCGCGTAGCCATCTAAGTGCTGAAGGGAGCTCGCTCTGAGATTTGGAAGCTCCCTCAGAAATTTTCATTCACCGAGAAAAGAATTTCCCGATTTGTGTGAGAGTTCCCTTCAAAATCTCGAGAATTCAATCCTGGCTACAGACGTGGGCTATCCGTCGTGTTGTGCTTTAAAACTTAGGTGGTATCAGGACTATGTAGATAAGTGGCGGTTCTAAAGAACCCAATTAGCGCTGGGATGGGTAGTTTGGAAACCACAACTCATTTGACCTGGTTGTTTGTGGGTGTTCTAGGTTGATTAGGTGAAGATAGGTGATGAGGTCGTCGAAGAAGGGTTTGCTTAGAGTGTGCTGCCTGACTCTGATTCTTTTTCGCTCTTATCTTTGCAACTTCAGCAGAAAATATTGTGGGGGATATCTGGCTTGACTGCCTGGTGTCCTAGTGGTCAGTGGCCTGTGCTAACGGCTACGATTCTTGCAATATCTGGTCTCGATCTACTAAATAGCTTTTTTTGTTTTTTGTTTATTGTAAGCGGGCCAGATCTTCCTTGATATGATGCATTGTTTAGTTTTTCCTGCCATTGCTTTACCAGTTTTAAGGATGTAGTTAGCTTGGCTGTCAATTAAGATAGCAGGATTGTAGATTGGTTTTGGAGAATTTTTCAGTACACGGCAGGCTTCTCGAATAGTAAAGAGCTCTGCTTGGAAGACACTGCCAAAATTAAGAAGTCGAAAGGATTTCGAAAAATTCGATTTCTCTGTGAAAATGCCTGCGCCAACTCCGCAATCCATTTTCGAACTGTCCGTAAAAATAGTCGTATCAAAATACTTGATCATTTTTCCAATCGTCTCTTCCGTGGTCGTATATTCCGTCACTTAAAAGTGACACTGGGGCCAAATTTTCTCTTCCGTGATCGCATAACTCGTCACGTAAAAGTGACACTATTTACGTGACGGAGTATATGACAACGGAAGAGACAATTTTGCCCCAGGATTAACTGGGAAGCATTTTGTGGTCCTGTTGAAATTGCTTGTAGTTCACAGTATTTCTTTCCAACCTCTTCAACTCATCATTATTTATCAGCTCGATCAACTCTTCAATATCATATGACTTCTCTACTGACTGTGTTTGCAGGAGAATTGACATCAGATTTCGCAGTTGATTATTTCTGTTTACCTTAGAAATAAATCTTTCTTGATATCAGGAATTAAACTCGGAAACTTCATCGGGGCAAGCGATAATTCTAACCGCTGTATTTTTGTTACGCTCGGATTAAAGCGCCACTTCCTACAGTTGGTACTCGGAAAGATGGTTCAGGTCTAATGGCGCTACTTGCGTCAGGCAGAAGACTTAGTGTTGGAATGTGAATGCCATGTCGTCAGCATTACTAAATTCTCGGGAGGTCGAAACATTGTTCTTAAGTTATCCGGAGGCTGTTGACGTGGTCTCCACAAGAGGACTGAAAACAGAAGCTTGCTTATTGGCTATTGAAAGTACTTTCAGCGGCAGTTGGTTTATGCATTTTATTTTATAGAAATAACAAGGTGACAGAACTTAAATTCTAAACCACGTCATTCGAAAACTCGAAACAGCTCCACAGCAATAAGGCTTTAGAAAAGTACGCTCTGTAGTCCACACTATCAAAGCCATGATCGATCAGTCGAGAATACCAACGAATATGCAAAGGATCTTTCAAAAAATGCCGTGTGGAAATAGCTCTAGACACAGACATCTTTCGTTAACTGGAAACTCATTAAATTTACATACAAATTATTTGCAATTAAATTAAAAATAAAATCTATTCACACATTTCTCGTTCTTCTCTATCCAAATATTTGGCGTTAGTCAGAGTCCTTCAAGCCACTGCGTAGTTTTATTACACAAAATTAATTTTAAATCGTTTTTCTTTTATTATTCTTAAATTGATATAAAAAAGATTCGTAAAAATTGTACCATTCTGTCGAGAGAGAAAAAAAAACTTCGGACACTTTCACATTTACAATCATTTATCCTTCAACGTAAAAAGTGCATCGAATCCAAACAGCGCTCCGTTGACAATCGAGAGCGAAGCCTTCACAATCGCCAGATCCCGAGTTCGTGTTCGAAACGAGTACTCCCAGGCCTCGATCAGTAACACTCCAGACGTAATAAACAGACAGCTTCCGATGACACTGTAGAATATATCGATCCTCTTGTGGATCGGAGCACGCATTAAGATTCCTTCAATGAAATTGAAATCTTTAAGAAATTTATTCCTCTACCAAGCTTCTCCTTCTTGAAAAACCAACCCGCGAATATTCCAAGCACGATGAGAATATATCCAGCAAAGGTTCCGGTAGCGATAAAGGATGTCATTATGTCACCATCGTTAAAACTATAAAAATGCAACGCTAGACACGCGATCGAAAAGGCTAGTTCTAGAAATTTCACGACATTCAAGTGCGCCTTACGGTCTTCATTGGCCATCGGAAATAGGGCGATTTGACAAAAAAAAATTCGAGAACACGTTCGATGTGCTTGGTGCAGCAGTTACTAATTGACTGATGATGACACAATCCTCGATATCAGACTATGGCCAGACAAAACGGCGACACAGGAGCATCACTAATTTACTGTCCAAAGAGGAAGGAAATGCGTTTCACTCAAGAGATGATCGAGAACCACTTTAACCGCCCACGAGAACTGGACAATTACTATCGCTGAGTGATCATTCAGTCGCCATGGGGGGCTCTAAATCCCAGAAAAGACGAATGAATGGGATTCATCCCAATTTGTAGAACATAATTACTACGAGGAGGCTTTTAAGTGTTGAAACCGGGTTATGAGAACTCTGTGTGCATAAGCATCATATAGGTCGTGGAGTGCAGTGCGGAGCATTCTGAAAGATTGCACTTTGATTCTGTCCTCATGAATATGTCATTCACAGATATGTTGATGTGGTTGTCGATTGTTTTGTCTGCTTTGCTCCGATGCGAGTTGGATTGGCGGTTCAAAGGCCATTCGGGGGTGTGCGATTAAGTACAGTGAAGGGAACAATAAAGTGAACCGATTTTTTTTTTAAGTTATACCGTTCCATATAGAGTCAACGATCCAAGACATAAAAATAAATATCTGGCGCGACAGCTGGAGATGAGCCAAGGCCTAGCTTTCCGCAACCATTTATGTTGTGCGTGTTACATTTTTCGCATGCATGGAATTTATTTCCGAATCCGAACGGCGAATTGAGAAGCTTTTTCATGACAGGTTATACACCCGGAAGCTTGTCAGAGAAATGTTCGGTGGACACGGCTGGGACTTGAACTCACACCGCTC
Organism: Matsumyia berberina; assembly: GCA_917880715.2. NCBI lineage: Eukaryota > Metazoa > Arthropoda > Insecta > Diptera > Syrphidae > Matsumyia > Matsumyia berberina. Next base: position 127,779,578 of record OU862871.1, on the reverse strand, counting down.
GCACAGCAGTCCAACGCAATAACCATTGAGCCATGGCGACCACCGATCCAAGACATGCAGCTGAAGAAAAAGATCTTCATCGAAAGAATGCGATTAAAAGTTTCTTTTTACGGTAACCTGTAGACCGAGTTGCACATCCTAATCCGTGGACGTTTCAAGTCGAAAAAAATAGCCGCTAGTGTACTTAAAGTCTTTTAGTACATTAAGTTTCCTCTTTCTTTTTTATTTTCCAAACATCCGCATTGAGGCGCACAGTTCCATTCAAACTCAATTAGAGCGTCATTCATAGGACAACGTCATTATTTCTGATTTTGTAGTCGTAGGCAGTGATGATTCTTCCGATTCTAAAAATGAAATAGACCACTGTCGGCATTTAATGTTTGCAAAGCAAATTAGTTATGTAAAAAAAATAGGTAATCGTTTTAATTTTAATAGGCTAAGCACACATCGTATTATCAGGGAGGTAACTTGGTTGACAAGCGATTAAGATTTGCTCGGCTTATGTTGCGACAAAGATAGGTACATACATATAATTTTCCTTTCATATGTTTTCAAACTGTGTCTCGGTTTTCAGTTGAAGCATTAATTTTCCAATTTGTCTGCCTATAATAATTATTCACATTTGTGACCTGGATGTAGCGAGCGCTACAAGCAAAAGAAACGTACAAAACCTGTGTTTCTCAAAATGAAGAAGAAAGAAGCACGTAATCGGCGTATTGAGAGACTGCACTCTAGGATAAATATTCGGGGGTTTTACCAAAATTTAAAAAGAACAAGAACGTGTCAGGGTGTCCAAACTCATACTGATACATGTAGAAATGAGAATTTGGAAAAAAAAATACTTCTGCAAACTATAACGGCGACCAGCATTCCGCTATGAGCAGCATACCAACAGGGCGGTTGAACTTGACCGCTTGCCAACCAAACCATTCAAAGGTGGGTGGTAGGGAGCCTATACCGCCTCATTTCCAAGATTTAGCCAAACGAATGCTTGCGCATATGCCTGATGAATGAAACCTCAGAAAGAAGACCAACTAAATTGCTTTATCGGCAGAGGTATTAGTATCCTCAGCGGCGGTCAGTACAAGTTACCTGTCATATTGTATGAACACATGAAACCTTTAGTTAACAAACTAGTTGGAGTCTAGCAGTGCATTAAAATGCCGGAAGAGTTCAAGTTCCACTAAATTTTCACACTTGAATAAGTCATGGAGAAATACCAAGAATTTAAGAATTTAAGATTTTAAAGCCGCCTATGACAGCGTCTAACACAATGAGACAACGCAGCAGAGGCACTCGGCCTAAAGTAGCGCGCACAAGTTTAAGCAGACCTCAACCATCTTAGAGTGCGCCACGAAGGTTTACGACCAGTTTAACTAAAGACGCCTGTTTATAGAGGACCGTCGTCAACCAAAACTGTTTCGCTGCCTAAGCAAGAGCTGTGGATATTCATAAAAATGTCTGTGTCCAAATCGTCTCTTCCGTGGTCGGTTAATGCTTGTTTTCACGTGACGAATTATACAGTCACTGATGAGACGGTTTGGCGCCTTGGTCAAGTTCAAATTCATACATGATTGCGTTCTTGTTTGCATGTAGGGCACCGAGTGAAATAAGTTTTCGAAATGTCAGACTGCGAAATCGCCGCAATTTAATCGATCTAAAATTCAGGTATATACAATTTCGGCGTCGCAGAGTGTTACTATCAAAATGCGCATTTTGGGTTTATAAATATAATTGGTGGGGTCGGTAGGTCTACTAAGATTTATTTACCTACTTTGCTTGCACAATCTTGATGTGCTCTTATATTAAATAGAAAAGATCTCGACATACATATTTGATCATGGAATTTGTTAAAAAAAACAAGTGGAATAACTTTCAAATTAATTTCTCCTTCCAACTTTAACCGAAAACCGAACTTACCTATTTTGACTTCCGACAACAACTGTCACTGTCAAATTTATCCGGGTTATCCGCACCGTCACGTTTCTTGTGATATTTGTTTTGTGCAACTTTCATCAGGTTTTTTGTGTGGTTTTTGGTTAAATTTTCAATTTCTATACCCGGCAAACAAATCAACGAAATAAGAACCATATCAAATGGCGTCCGCGGCAAGCACTTCCAGTGAAGTCAACAAAAATGAATCGCTTTTCCGTGAAATTAATCCCGATGATCCAGATCCAGAAACAACCGACATCGAATCGGCATGTATGCAGTGCTTCAAGACCGGTTCCACCAAGATGTTGCTGACGAAAATACCCTTTTACAAAGAAGTCGTTCTTATGTCCTTCAAGTGTGGTCATTGCGGATTCGAGGATAATGAAGTCCAATCGGCCATGGAAATCCAGAAAAGAGGTGTTCGCATCGTGCTGAAAGTACGCAATGTCGAAGATTTAAATCGTAAAGTGGTACGATCAGATTTCACGGCTACATTCATACCCAAGGCAGATCTTGAGATTCCAGCTAGATCGCAAAAAGGTGAAATAACCACCGTCGAGGGAATCTTTGATCGAACAATACGTGGGCTGAATCAAGACCAAGCGAAGCGCCACATAGAAAATCCAGAAATAGCACGGTCAATAGATGATTACATCGAGAATTTGCAAAAAATCAAGGAGACCTTTCCATTCAAAGTGATTCTAGAGGACATCTCTGGAAATTTATTTGTGGAAAATCCTCTGGCTCCAGCACCAGATCCAAATTGTAAGATAACTCAGTTCTTTAGAACCCCCGAGCAAGACAGAATGCTGGGAATGTACACTTCCGATGATCTGGCAGAGGAAGAACCAAAGCCCAATAAGGACAACTTGCTTAAACCCATTGCTGAGGGCTCGTGGCCTATAGAGGAGCTACACGGTGAAGTGTTTCAATTCCATACCAATTGCCCGTCGTGTAAGGCGCCTTGCGAGACAAACATGAAACTCACCAATATCCCCCATTTCAAGGAAGTCATTATAATGGCAACCGTTTGCGATCATTGTGGCGCCAAGACCAATGAAGTAAAATCCGGCGGTGGCATCGAGACCCAAGGCATACGAATAGAACTCCGAATCGACAACAACGAAGATTTCTCGAGAGATGTCCTCAAATCAGAGACGTGTCAATTAGAAATCCCAGAAATCGAACTCACAGTCGGGGCGTGGGCCTTGGGAGGCAGATTCACCACTGTGGAGGGTATTTTCGCCGCAATGAAGGAACAATTGGAAGGCAATGGAATACTGTTTCACGATTCTGCTGATGCGGTGACAAAGGATCGATTAGCAACGTTCGTTGAGAAGTTCGATGACATCTTGGATCTGAAGATAACAGCCACACTGATACTTGATGATCCGGCAGGAAATAGCTATGTACAGAGCTTAGTCGACGAGGGTACAGATCCCAAAATGAAAGTGATACGCTACGACAGATCTTTTGAGCAGAACGAAGAGTTGGGACTGAACGATATGAAGACAGAGGACTACTGAAGTAACCTCGAGGATGCATCTCAAAGCATTTCCACAAATAAACAGAGAACTTGGATTTATATTTACAGATTTCGATATTTATACAAAAAAGAAAGTACATTTGATGTTCGTTGGAACTCAATAAAGTCTATTTTTTTTTCTTTTGGTATATTTATGTGTATATTTTTTATCAGGTCCTTTTCTCACATTCACGAAGTGAACTCCGAGTACCTAGTGTATCGAAATAAGGGAAATTTTTAGTCGTAACGAAGACATTCTTCGCTTCGTCTAAATCTTCGGTTCCCAACCGGTAGGACATGCCTCCCAGAGGGGGTGGCATGGGGACTTTAAAGAGGGGACGTGGACACAATTTAAATTGTGAATTTTTGATGCAAAGAATACAAGTGTTTGTTGAAACCAGTGTTTTCTGCGTAAGGGCTGTCTGTCGATTCTATTGTTGTACCACTTACACGTATTGCTACGTATGGTTATGGTTTTCATTGGTGCATGTGTATCAAATAGGTGATTGACGGCTGATGTGAACAACTGAACCTGCTCGTCAACCGACGCAAGAGAATAGATCCTGTTAAAACTAAAGTTAATTACATCAGTTATTAAGGCTGCCTGGTTTATTTCCCTGAAGTTTCTAAACTGGATTGTTCTTCTCTCTCTGGATCGTGCTGATTGATTCAAATTAAGGTTATAGAAAAGAACAACCATGTCGTGCTTTGAGAAACCCTTTGATTGACAAGCAGGACATCAAGAAGTGTGCAGCTGGTTGCAGTGAAGTGCGTTGGGATGGAATCGTTTGCGGGAAAGAGATTTAAAGAAAATAAGTTATCTAAAAAGTTTTGAACATTAGTGTTATTTTTGTTTAAGAGATTAATATTGAAGTCCCCTGCTACCAGGATGTGGTTATAGCTTGGTGTGAGTTCTTCAAGAATATTGGTAATGTAGCTTGAATCTGTAATATTAGGAGGTTTATAAATTACACCAACCAAACACTTGTCGGACTCACCTACAATTTCAACAAAAAGGAACTCCAGAACACTATTTAAATCAGACGAACAAATCAATTTAGACACTTAATTGTCCCTAATAAACATAGCAACTCCGCCTCCCCTATGACCTTCGCGATCTGATCGATATATTTTGTAATCACCAGTTGCTAGATGGCTATTACCAATTTCCTGGTGCAGCCATGTTTCAGACACACAGACGACATCGACAGGTGAATCTACGAGACTTGCCTTGAATTCATCTAGATGTTTACTCAGACTTTGTGCATTTATATGGCAAACCGAAAAACCCGAGTATCTTTTTTGAAAGACATTCAGCATAACTCGTGTTTTATTCAGTACACTACTACTACTACTAGTCACCGAAAATTCACTTTCAACCTCCATAATACTAAGTGAGTTAATTAGATGGAGATAATATAACGACACGATGGGAGGAGGAAGGAACAGCGGAAACAATCTAAGGGAGGCATATTGTCAACGGCTGCCAAAAACATTCTATACATCCAAAAATCATTGCACTTTATATAAAACAGAGACAAGTTTAAATGTTTATTAATGAGATTTTTCCCGCAAGGAAAAAGAAAATATGAAAAAAAGAGAATATTCAAAAAAAATGGTTCAAACATACAAAAAAAAAAGAATGAAAAATATGTATAACATATGTATAAGCAGCTTTGAAGTCGACGAAAATCTGTTAAGTCTCGACTTAAAATTCATTGGTCTTTTACATTACAGGATGCGGCTCGGTGTGAAGATTTGGTTTATCGTCAATCTGCGGGCTATTAAACACATTGTTGCTTGTCGGTTAATGTGTTACAGAAGATGTTAAGCCGTTCACACAGTACGTTGTCGTATAATCCTGTATACAACATTTAGCAAGGACATGCCTTGATAGTTCTTGCAAGACATGTAGAAGGGTCCGATAATTCATTTATCGGGCACACTTTCGCTCAACTAGATATCTGTGCATACCTATGTATGGACCCTACTAAAGCATCAGCTCTGCGGTTCCCAACCGGTGCGGCTTGCCTCGCATGGGGGGTATGTAGTGAATAAGGTTGGAAACCACTGGTCTAGAAGTAGCCGAGTTCAACGATGAATACGCAACTCTTGTCAGGCTTAACTTGTTAATCATTTACTTCCATCTATTTGCCATCTCCCGACGGAATCAAGCTCAGGGGCCGAATTACAGCAATCGATTATGAGTGAGTGAGTGGTACTCGTAATCGAATGATAGGTTACCCTCATTGGGAGCGCTAATAAAAAATTCTCACATTTCGATGACGAGTTACTCGTTAATGAGTTTGGTAATTCGGCCCCAGTTTTATAAAGGCAAGTAGTGGCGACTTATAAACCCTAAATGGGCCAAGGAAAATGCTAACATTCTCGAATAGAGCTACTGGCTTCGGAATGAATGTCCTCCGACACTACTGCGTCTTTTATCCATGGACCAAAATCCTGAGTCGACGAGGCACCTCTACCAAGAACCTTCTTTCGCGAGTATGTGACTGGAATTTTTGATAAGAGTGCGCTGTCATTTGATATGTTTATTTTGTTGATGTGGAACAAGTTTAAATAAGGAAACCACAGCTTAATGGTGTTTCGAGAGAAGGCTCAATCGTCTGTCCATGAGAGCACGAATGACAAAAGGTGGAAATAATAATCACGTCTTCTCTGAGCTCTATGTTGATGCATCGCGGAATAGTTAAGGCCCAGTTGTGCACATTGGTATTCCTATTATTTTGTCGGTTTTTTGTCTACGAGACTTCAAAATCTATCAGTAGAAAGACACAGCTATGGACCGTCTCGTCAAGAGTAAACTGATACTACCTGTCCCCTCAGCAATCCGCTCATCCTCACCAATCATAAACCTATTCCAATTAACTTTTAATCCATTTATTTAACCGATACATTAATGTATGTTATAAGATATCATGTAATCTATAGTTAAGTTCCTAAAACAATAAAACAAAAAAATGCGTTTCACACACATAAAGCGTAGTAATGATGGAGCTCATTCTTAACTTAAAAAAAAAAAACGGTAACTCAAATATACTCTTCTGTTTAGTAAAACTCCTGCATTGGATCGTGTATTTCATCAACATTCACTATTGGTGTAAACGTCTCACACGGATTCGAGTGGCTCGTATCTGAGTCGTACTCACTGGAACAACTCGCCATCCTCTTCTTTGGCCGTGAATGTCTGCCGTCAATCAATCTTTCCGCGTCCATTGCATCGATTGCATTGAAATTATACGTCAACCAAGAGACTTTTGTTGGGTCTTGTAGCAGTCGCGGCCATTCCATGTAGACACTCTTTACCAATCGAACAACGACATTCAAACCACGAATTTCATGGGTTACCATGTCTGGTTCCACATATCCCAAAAAATCGAGTATAAGCACATGTTGTTCGCCATTGACAAGGGCAACAAAAATCAATCGGTTTGGAGTAACCTCCAAGTGGTAGTCGGTGATATCTGGAGCATTGATGACCAGGTAGATCACGCACATTGTCTCGTACCAAGTAGTTCGAGGACGTTTATGAAGCGCCCGCAGTGTGGGCAGTAGGGAGTCTGTTTTTGGCAAAAGTGCATTTGTCACTTCCACCGGCGAATCTGATGTTATTTCCACAATTTTGGGTTCCTCATCCTCTTTTATCGACTTGAATGGTGAGTTGCGCATCTTTTGTTCGTCTTCTGCATCCTCCTCGTCCATTTTCTGCACACGGTCGAGGAACGCTTGAAAGTCATATGTCTCCGTCTCACCGTGTTCATACTCGAAATTCGAGAAATCTACTTTGGATTCCAGCTGCAAAAAATGCTTCGTCTCGTCGTCGTAGCTTGCCAAGCCACTATCAACTAGCAGTTTGTTGATTTGAATGTCTTTCTTCCCGGTTAAACACTCATATAGGATAATCTCGTAGTTACGAATGTAAAAGCCCTCATCGCAGCCATCAGCGTCAACGATTTCTTTCACGACATACGCGAAACGGACACTGTCTTCGGATTGTAATATATTTTGAATCTCCTCTCCCACACTCTCTACACGAATGCCTGTTAATTTGCAACAAATCGCTTGAAATGGAAGGTAATCTGTGAGGAATTTGCTGCTCGACCGAAGCTGCTCTACTGGATAGTTGGCGAATATTCCAAGATCGCAAAAGAACACCCTAGCTTGGACACATCCTTCAGCCGAATCAATTATGAGACGTTGAATTTTTGCACGGTAATATCGTCCATCACGTGGTGCCAAGCAGTTTTGCATTGGATGCGGATCTTCAAGTAGTATTTTCTTCTCACTTCGTATAAAATCGTCCAATTCCTTGCGGTCTTCCTCTTTCTTCAGCAGGTACACGTAAAATTTACTAGGATCGTGTAGTTGAGCAACTTTTACTTGCAACAGCTCATCTATTTCCAATCGTTCCCATTCCTCGGTATCTTGTTTGGAGACCTTTAACGAAAAGAATAAACGAAAGACGGAGTTTCTTTATGAATCAAATGAAATTGCAGAAGAGCTTACCATTGGTATGGACGTCTTCTTCACTGAGCTAGGAACTACCTTTGTCTCTGATTCATTCTTTTCTTCCGCAGAACTCGATGTTGAGAATTCCAGCAAATTTTGCTCCTCTTCCAGTTTCTCTGCGGTCTCGCCCTGTTTCGTAATCTCAGATGTGTCATCCAGTAGACCATTCTCTAGCGCAGTTTGCTTCACCGAATGCATCCGGTCATCCGGTAATGCAAAATTCTTCCCCAGCAGTGATCGTCGTACATTGATCTTCATAGCATAGCCATGAATAGCGTCCAACTTCTCCAAAAGAAAAACATTGTTCACCCAAATGGTGTCCATCAGAGCGAAATTTATAGTCGCCTGAAGGCAATCCTTATCCGTTACATCAGTCATTATCCATTTATTGACAGTGCGGGTGCTTCGGGAATCCCATGTTTGTTCATTGTCAAATGGTACGACTCCAGTCAATCGTATATCCACCGCCTGCGGAGGGAAGTCCTTAAACTTTTCCGGAATAACGAATATATCATGTGACTTGCACATGAAACTTGATCCAGAATCAATGAGCTTCACTTTAACATTGATCAGCTTCACAAAGTTTTCGTGTAAAACGGGCGGTACCTCAACCACACGACATCGATGAAAGATGTTATCGCCTTTCACCACACAAATATCATTCACTCGCAGAGGCCAATGGATAGTCTGGTAGTCGTCGTTCATAAAATACAACGACAGCTCCATGAGGAAATGGGTAAACTCGTTGGAGCGTCTCACAAGTTCCCAGGTTTCTCCATTTTTGTGTGTCAAAAGTCGAGCGGTGTAGTGAGTGGGCGAGACGACATCTAGTATTTTCAATCTCACCTCGCCGCGCGTTGGAATTCCTTCGATTGGTCCATCGTACTTAGTCAACTGATGACGTTGCAGGCATTTATTATTCTCGTCACATGAACCGAATTCAAGAATATTAGGGCACATAGGAATTCCCTTGTCAACCCGAGATTCTTCCAACTCGGCAATCGCTTTTGCAGCCACGGTAAGGATGTCTTGGTGAATATGTTTTAATTGGTTGTGGTGCTTCATGAACTCAATTAATCGTGGCAACTGCAGGTTGTTGTTTTCATCGAGTAAGATAAGAGATTTCGGTACTTTGGCGGGAGTTTCAAAGTCTGTTGTTAGCAAATTCTCATAGTTTTGGAGAAACACCGAGAAACGAAAGTTAAATTTTGTCCATGACGTGGGCAAAGAATAGTGAATTGCTGTCCAAACATTTTGAATCATCAACTCTGGTAAGACGCGATCGATAGTAATTAGGATATGATGGCAAATTATCTGAAATAAATTTGGAAAAAAAAAATTAGCAAAAGCAATTAATTTCATATAAACAATATGCTGGTTGTCATTCGATCAAAGTCTGCAAATATGAATTAATGTACAAATTTCCTGGCATCCTACAGTATTGTTGTCGTATTGTACCTTCACCTATAAAGGTATTTTCCAGCAGAGTTAGACTCAAAAGAAGAAATATTCAGGCAACCTTAGCAAACATTAATTATCCAAATACGGTGAATAATGATTAAGAAGAAGGAAAGCTTAATGAGACGGGGTTTGAAGGATTGACAAGCTTATTCATGATCAATTCTACGTTCGGAGGTTTGTCATTGCCTGCCGCGAGACATTTTGGTTGCTTTAGCTGAACTCGAACGAGCGTCAGCTCACTCAGCAGTCCAACGCACTCATAGAAGAGAACTGAAGTAATAAAATAAGCTAGAAACCTGATCACATCTAACGTAGACAGTTGCAGAAAGCGTTTAAACGGAAAGTCCTTATTGATTAACCCATTGTCCCAAGCCCTTATGTCTGATGATCAAGAAGGCCACAATAGCCTTCTGCTCGTGCAGCAGAATATTTGGGAAAACCTGGGGACCTAATCCGAAAATTATCCTGTGGATGTATACTGCTATAATAAGATCCATACTGACCTACGGCAGCCTTGTGTGGTGGCAAGCCGTTAGTAAAATCTCTTACCTAAAGGCCATCACGAAGGTAAAAATACTGGCGTCCATCGGAACTACCAGTGCAATGAGAACAACACCAACAGCAAGACTTGAGGCTATCCTCAACGTACTCTCGGTGAATATCTTTGTGCAGGTCTCGGCGGCCATCAATGCATTGCCAGTCAGGCTGCTGGAAGCCAAATCCAAAAGGTCATAGGTCATTCTAAAAAAATATCTGGGCAATGTATCCTAAACTGACTACATAACACCATACTTGGACTTCACAAGACTATTTTTAAGCGCGTATCCGATCCGGGAATGGAAAAGCGGGCAAATGCCAAACGCACATTCCACAGCTATCTACACCGATGGATCCAAAATGGATATTGGTGTGGGGACGGGTATCTTTTCCGAAACGCTCAGCATCTCTAAGTCCGCCCGCCTTTCGAACCACAGCAGTGTTTTCCAAGCGGAGGTCCTGGCATGGCAGTGACACTAGTCGCCCATGAGACTGCGATGAGGGCAATACCACGAGAGGATATCACCTTTTTCATTGACAGTCAGGCAACAATAATAGCAATTTCTGCTAACGAAATAAAATCAAAGCTTTTGAGGTGCTGTTGAGAAGAGCTTAAGGTTCTTGGAACACACCACAAGGTAACGGCCTGTTGGGTCACTGGACATGAAGGCATACCAGGAAACGAGAATGTTGACGAACTGGCGAGAAACGGAACAGGCTGACGCTTCGGTGAACATCCCGCCTTGCCACACTTAAGCTCTAAGCGGGGAAAAGAGCGTTAATGGAGGCTAATAACAGGTGAACGTCTGTAAACACTTGTGTAACCACAACGAAGATATGGGTTTTATTCGATAGAAGACCGATAGAAAACCAACAGACTTCTGCAGATCGACAGAAGATCCCTGTCTTCCCTTATTGGAGTGATCACAGGACATATTACGCTGCGGTACCATATGAAAAACCTTCGAATTACAGAAGAAGGCCTTTGAAGCGGGTGTGGCGATGAGGAAGTCCACCCACTTCCTTTGCCATTGGCCTAATCTCTACCATCTAAGAAATAGGTTCCTCGGACGACAATTTTTCAAGGACATTGAAGAATTATCTGATACACCGGTGGACCAAATAATGAGATTCATCAAATCCACAGAATGGTTTGTATCAGACGCAGCAAGTTTGTCATGTTCTACTGATATCCATTAGATATTGGGTAGCGTTTTTGCAGGTGGGAGACTTCACTTTTCCCTCAACGGGTATCACAATGGGTCTGAATTGACCTGAGTGTGGCGATATGATTTCTTCCTTTCGTTTGCCCACTAACCTACCCTTACCTAAGCCCTGATGCTGGCAAATCATCTTGAAATTGTCTAACGACCCACGAAGAACAGAGAACGATTTTTTTTCCTACGGGCTCCTTGGCAAAACATTGGAGCAATTCCGATGTTAACCCCAAAAAATTACTCGGAAAAGATGACAGACAAAGCCATCTGGTTCGCAGTCATAAAATCAAACTACATACTAATGGGTAGGTTGCATTTTTCAGCTCACGACACATCGTAATACCCTGCAAGGTCCGGGACACAGAAGTGTTCCTGTTAACAAGAGGGCTAAGAAATAACCTAGAAGATATTCGGAACTGAAGAAAACACTGATTGAATACTTGGTGTAGGGATAATCATGAATACAGACTTCCTACTCATGGTCAAAGCTATTGACTCAAATACCATATCCTCTGGACTGGTGCAATGAGGCTTCCTGCCTCCGATCGGCGATCGGCTTAGTCTTACACTACTCTGGATTTTAGGACACAGTGACATAAAAGAAAACGAGTGTGCTAATGACCTGGCCAGTCAGACCGCATCTCCGTTAACTCGCGGCAAAGGTCCACATCCTGCTATGGGCGATTAAAAGGCCAAACCACCAAAAAGGGCTCTCTTTTCGGCTAATGTTCCTCGAACCGCCACTTCTACCTATCTACCTACCTTTTAGATGGTCAACAAATGGTGCGCATTCCCACCACGGGCCTCGCGAAGTCTGTGAACACACAATAGCAACAGGAAAACTAGACTTCTTACGCAGAGTAAACCGGAGTTTAAACTTCTAATAAGCATCATTACAGGCCACTGTCGAGGTTGTAGCGACGCAAAAAGGACACAGCACACTTCTCGTGTACGTGCCGTAGCCTCAGCAAGACAAGTATGATGGTCCCCGGAAACCATTTCTTCATTGACGTTTAGAGAAGTGTCAACTAAACCGCCAAAAACCATTCTACAATAAGCTTAGATTCCAAATTGTTTACAAGCATCCCTGCACCACAAACGGAAACCACAACGAATTCACGAAAATTGCAATGAGACGTGGTTCGATTTCCTGCATTGCGAGAGCAGATTCTTAACAACTCCTTCCATGGAGGGACTCATCACAGGACACATTAACCTCAAAAAACATATGCATAGAATGGGACTCGCTCACACAGCGACATGTCGGAACTGCGAAGAAGAAGAAGACCTTGAACACTTCTTATGCCACTGTCCAGCCCTAGCGAAAATGCGACAGAAGACCCTGGGGTCCATGTACATACCGGACCTGAAACATCTCAAGGACAGAGGAATCGACATCCTGGCCTTTACCAAAGAAACAGGAAGATTCGCTAGACTACACGTGCACTAGTGTTAACTCCATAATTGCTTCCACCTTGCCTATGTCCATCCCAACATACGTCCTAAATCAACCCTATCCCTGCAGGTCTGACGATTAAAAGAGGGGAACACAACGGGCCCGACTGAGGACTAATGAAAAAAAAATTAACGTCCCCATCTTAACGGCCAATGACCCAGCCACGAAAAAAAAACAGCAATACACTACCAAAAGCAAAAATGAAAAACTAAAATCATACGTACTTAAGGCAGGAGACGGTGAATTTTGATAAAAGCACGTCCAATTAGAAACGTTGGCGTACTTGTATTATTATTGGTTTATTTTCACCCTAGAAACACAAAAAGCACATAAGACGCACCCAGAACATAACACACCACAAGTCACAGGCAAATACCACAGTAAAATCAAAGAACTTACCTTGGTCCTCCACTCGGTGACCAAATTTGAGACTTCTGGTGACATACGGTCCGTGTACGCAAGGCATGTATAACCAGCCTCAAATAGATTTTTCTCCACCTCGTCTACTTCATCGTACGAACTGCATATGATCACTACTCGCTCCAGGCCGTAGGGACATTTCTCCAAAAACCGCAGCAACACATTCATCTTTTCACTGCTGCTTTGCAATTTTATGGAAAGCTTAGACTTTGCATAGACTGCCGCTTCCAGGTAGTCCGCAATGCACAGTAGTGGTTGATTGCTGATCCTCAGCAAATGTATCAAGCGTCGAGACCATTTTCTCGAAGTCACCACGATTTGAAATGGAACTTTACCATTCTCCCGATGGTGGACGATAGGTCGAATGAATTTATGCAAGGTCGCGTTAAAGTCTTCGTCCTGATTCATCATTGTGTCTAGATCATCGACGACCACATACTGGATGCGTTCCGTATTCAGTAGAGATTCTCTTTCATTGGCAACGAGGAGACGCTGCAGACTCGGTGGCGTGATGACCAATATACCACAACCATTGTGGAGTTCAATCTTAACCTCATCAGCGTTTCGGAACGCATACGATGGTACGACGGATATCTTAGTTTTAGCGCTGGTTAACAGCCGGCGGCACTGTCGAGTAATACTCTCGACTTGAGCTGAAGATGGAGCGATAACGACGGCTACTGGTCCAAAAGTCTCTGGAACCCCTTGGGTCTCCAATCGGAAACTAACCATACTGCATAGGGGCGGCAAGTAGCACCATGTCTTTCCCGTCCTGGAGGTGTTGATAACAAAGAACGAATTGCCACGAACGAGATGTGCCCATGCATAGGATTGGATGCGATACATTTTAGTCAGGCGCATGTTCTCCATTTCTTGGTGGATCTCGGGCGAGAACAACGCGTTCGACATGCGCTCAATTGGAGTCACTTTAACATTACTGTGCGCCATGACAAGATGTTGAACGAAATTTGTCTTCAGTGAGGCTTCACCAGAGATTTCGGGCAAACGGGTCGGGGTTTCGTTCAATCTAATGGTCGAATCAGACGTGGTTACCAAACTCCGATCGGATCCTGACAAAATCTGTTTCAGCGGCGAATGAGGCTTTATAAGCGTACTCGACGATGAGGACGATCGAGGTTCCAGTAAGGAGCTCGGGCATTTATCCTTTTTAATGACATGGGTTGGAGTGACAAAAGGCGTTCCTGATGATGATGATGATAACGATTTAGGATTTTTCAACAGGTTGCTTGGAAATTTATTCATTTGCTGATTGGCTTTGACGGTAATGTCTGAGTTAAGAGCAAAATCTGTTTTAGACGACGCCTTCTTGACCTCACCACTTTGCAGTTCGTCGAACTGAACAGTCGATGCAACCAGAGGACCTGAAGCTCCCAAAGAACTTGATGACGAAGACTCCACTATAGGGTCAGTAATGGGACTCATAAGCCTAGGCAGAGCATTATTTACGATCTCAATTTTCCCCACCGAACCAGAAGAATCTGACGACGATGAGGCCTCATAACCCCCAACTGAATGTTTTGAAGTTTTTTTAAACTGCTCATTGCATGCTTCCGAGTTGTGCCTTGTAGACTCAAGTTTGGTTGACTCAAGTTTTGTAAAGGAGCCTGATGAAATCGACGACGAAGACTCCTCACAACTAGTTGTCACTTTCACAGTATTCAGATCCTCACTCAATGCCTTTGTTGGGCTCTCCGGAGTCACAAAATCCACTGAACCATCACTGGTAATGTAACTGGTTTCCAAGAGTTTTTCCCTTGAAGTGTCCCTGACTGAGTTCCTTTCCTTTACGAACTTCACAAATGAATCTGATGATGCAGAAGCGGATACATCGGCCTCTTCGGGAACATCACTATTCACACTCAAATCGATTAGCTTCTCAATCTTGGTGTCTTCAGCTGTAGATTCGAGATCTTCTCTTTCACTAAAAATTAGCAAATCATTGAGTTCCTTCGAACGCTTTTCAGCGACAACTAGTGGTTTCATTGCTGGTACACAGCCAACATCACTCACTGACAAATCCAAAAGGTGCTTATCTTCCGGACTGTCAACTTCATCTTTCTTTCGTTCCTTACGAGACCTAGTAAGCCGAAAATTCTGCTCTTCAACGTGTTCTGTGCGCCGGGGAATCAATTGTTTTCGACTGCTGTTATTCCTACCGGCTTGATTTTGGAACTCTTCCTCGACGGACAAATTCAAATGAAGCGGGTCGTTAAGAGTTGATTGCTTTGTGTGCCAATGTTGATCTTCGTTGTTACGGATTACTAGTTTTGTTAGGTCGTAACCAGCCGGTACCATTTTCATATTGTGGAAAGGATTCTCTTGGATCTGCAAAGGAAAGATATTTTTTTTTATAAATACATGTGTACAAAGGACGTATTGAATTCTTTACATTTTTTCGTAGGTTTCGTAGCTCATTTTCACGAGCCAAAGACATTCGACTATTGGTATTATCGTTCTTTACTGGTGGTGGACACGTTTCCTGTGGTTGTCCCAGTGGTGTTTCGACATATTCATGGGAAGTTTTCGACTAAAAACACACAATTAAGAGAGTTTGTCATATTTTATACCCAAAGTTGTACTTACAAAGTCTAGTTTGGTAAATTTGGGACTCTGTTGGGGCATCTTATAGCCTTGTTTGAGATTCTTTACAGCTGGAATGGTACTTTCTCCTTGCGAGTACTTCTCCTTTATCTGTAAATAGAAAAAGGAATAAACATTTGTCCATGTTGTAATGGTACCTGCATTTTTGAATAGAAAATATGTGCACACTGCAAACCCATGACCGTCTTAAGTTCGACAGGCTATGCGTCACATCTGAGTACTTCAACAGCATAATAAAAGTCAACCTGGACAGTCACTAGAGTGAAGTCGAAACAAGGTCTTCGCAACTGGAACCAAGGGGTTGACGGTTCAAGGCGAAGAGTCGAAGTCAAATACCAGTCCAACAGAAAAGAAGTGCACTACACTATAAAATCTAAAACCTTGTGCAGAAGGGGTGCCTCACAGAAACAGTCCTACGTGTACAAATTACGTTTTGCATGACGATGAGGTAACAGAGTAGTGTATGACAAACCTTCATATTATCACTGCTGCTGCTCGTAGTTATTTTTTTTTCTTTTTTTTTGCAGCGATGATAGTGAACTCACCAAATACATTTGGCAAAAACAAGCTGAATTTGTCCACCTGATTCTGCTCAAGGTAATGCAATACGAAAAAAATGTATACATTTTTTTTCGCCCGGCGACGACCCAACGCCGTCGACCATCTCCAACACAGCCTATGGATGTCGCCTGTAAAAAAAGGTCCGAGTTGCCAACTTCGACTAGTATCACCATCTTATACTATGAAAGCGAAGGCGTCGGCAGACTTCAAAAGACCACCAGAATTTACGCCGGGTACCAATTCGAAATTCCTAGCTTCGATTCTAACGCAAAGGGACAATGCAATAGAGAAAGACCTCGTTTAATATTTCAATTGTCTCGAGCCTTTGTCTAGTGCCTTTCTTGGCCAGTCATCCGCTTGACAGCTAACTTAACTGGCATATATCTGCGCAGAAGACCGCCATATAGAAAGATTGCGTCGAGTCAATCTCTCGTTCAAAGATGCAAGCGTACAATGCAATTGCAGCTTGCCTGATGCGTTTAAGGGCATTTACTTCCCCTTCAGTTGGACCTAAGTACATAAACTATCTTAAATGTATTAAACATACCTTCTTGCGCATGCTGATCAATTTTGCAGCGTGGGCCGAAATTCTTGACTCTGTTTGACTTTCAATATCTGCATCACTGTTCCAAGTTGGCACATCTCTTGGCTCGACTTTATGTTCCAACTCGTTTACATTTTGTTTCGAATGTTTTTCTTTTATCTGCAAAACAATTATTTTGTTATCCATGGACTACTTTGTCTATGCCTATTGCGAGTACCTTCTTTAACTTAAGCAACCTTGTCGAAGTAGTTGACGCGCTCCCTCTATCATCCTCTACCAACCCAGCATCACTCGTCATTTCTGCACCAGAGTGGCTGTCTTTATGAGAACTAGCATCCTCGACTCGTCGTTTTCGCAGTTCCTTCAACCTCTCCAATCGGGCGCTTTGCGCATTTTTCTGAAAAGAAGTCTTTTTGTAGGTTAACATGTCTTAATGGTAGTCGTCCCCTTACCTTCTTGCACGTCTCAAGAAACTCCTCAGTTCCGGCTTCGCTTTGTGAACTTATGCTAAGTTTGCCCATTTCGTCATATGGAATGTCTTCGTTTGCCTTGCCTTTTGCAACCTCTTCATGCTAAATCAGAAAATCCTTGGATTAAAACTAAGAACTATCAGAGAAATAAATGTCCAACCTTTTTGCGCAAATCCATGAGCGCTTTAGCTCTTTGAGATAGTACACTGGCACTACTGTCGCCAGACTTATTCGAACCATCCTTTTCATCATGCTTTCGATTATTCTGCTCTGGAATTACTTCAAACAACTCTGGTGTTGGTTTCGGTGGCAACCCCTTGCCTTCATATTTCTTCCTCCTACTTTCGTGTAGTGCACCAGCGTAACCCATAACTGTCTCGTCATTTGTAGCGTTCCTTCCTTTGAATTTTTTCACGCTTACAGAATCATCAAATGAAATATCAGTAGCGTCCAATGCAGATGTAGGTCCCAAGGCATCACGGCCGGCATCGCTATTATTATTGAGATTCTGATTTCGTTCGCACCAATCCATGACTTTCTGCTTAGAAAAATTATCACACGAAGATTCGGAGAACGAACCAGACAGATCAAATTTCCCATGATGAGCATAGTGTACATTCAATGTGTTCAGTTTGTTCTCGATTATTTTGATGTCCTTGCTGTTTGTCTGCCAGCATGGAATCTTGGTTGTCTGTAAGGTGGCCAATTTGTTGTGGAAATTGTCCACACACTTTATGGAGTAATTCAACTTAGTTAGATAGTCACTGACGAAGAATTCATCGCCAGAATGGTTTATGATCTTTAAATCGCCAAAATACTGTTTCGGTGAAACTTTATCGTCACAAAATGATTCAATGAACGATATGGACGCTGCGTCGTTAATTATTTTTTCCACTAGCTCCACAGCGCGTTGAGACCACGACTGTTTGCAGACTAATCGACTGGTAGTGGTAACAAAATCAAAATCCAACTCAGCCGGGATCACATTTGCTATTCCGCCAACGCGAATGTGATCTGTCGGTTCAGTAAAGGCTAGTGGTAGCTTCCTAATATGGCACAACTTAGTCTGGAACGGGAAACCATAATCGACTGCCCACACAACGTACTCATCGTCTCCTTTGACATATTTGGCGACATATTCAACACGTGCACGGATGAACTTGTTCCAGGAAACGAATGCGATAGCTACAGTCTCGCCTACGCACGGACGATGTGGCCGCGGTGCTGCAGATTGCTTTTCACTGAACAGATTTTGTAAGGACTCCTCAATGCGTTGCAATTCTACAAATGCGTTTTGGCCATTGACTTTGTGATACCAGAACAATTGAGGATTTATAAAATGAGGAATTGATATGAACTCCTCTTTACCCATTGCTAATTGAGTGTTTGACGGGGAAGCAAGTGGAATTAGAGAATATAATTATACACAGGTAATGCAATGTATTAGAATATCTTTTACAAAATGCTTGTACTTACCGTTACAATGGCTTTCAGACATTTTGCAACAAATATGTTGTTTTCAACACCGGTATACCAACTAAAAAATGTTAATGTACGCGAATCAAATCAAAACAAAAGTAGGCTGTTGTTCAGTGCGTGATAAGTACACGAGCGAGCTACAAGTACTGCCAAACTTTAAAATTGTTACCAAGTTATAACGAGTATGTAAAGTTTGTACTGCAGGCTACAATTCCAGTAAATGATGCGCGCGATATATAGAGATCGTGAGCGCCCTTTAAACGTCTTATTGTATCGCAGCGTTCATTCGTTCTAGACTCGAGGACTCTGTTGGCCAAAATGTCGTTCCTTAAGCGCTCTACATATCTTCGCCATCTGAGCCCAAAGAAGTAGCGATTAGCAAAAGAAATTCTATGATTGATTTCTGATGAGATGTCGTTATCAAAGAAAATAGCAGATCCTAAATAATAGATATTACTTTGAGTAGCGAACATTCTCTACAGTAATATTGTAAAGACGGATAAGTTATGTCAAAGACGCTAAAACTATTCATGGCGCTGTATAACTCACCTCTATAAGTTCTGTTATAAGCGGTCCTAAAATCTATAAAGGGATAGGGAGTATAAATTTAAACTTCTTGGATTTTCTGCAGTATCTGCAGTAGGTTTCAACACACTCATTTGGTCGATTGGGGATTTTCTTGACTTGAACAAATAATGCTTCAGCTACAGTTATACAGCTCTGACAACGACAGTCACGCTTTCTTCTGCTAAGAAAGCATCTGATAACTTCAGTTATTAGTCAGCAGGACTAAAGAGGCTTTACATAAGTCTGCCTAAGCCTCAACGATACAAGTCTTCGATTAGGTCTTCAATTGACAACATAACAAAAACCAACACACATTAAAGCGTACACACAGTTGTGGAGAAATTATGAATCAGGGCAGCTGGTTGAAAAGATTTGCGTATTGAGGCTTAAGTCCACATACGACCGTAAGACAATTTAAAGTACCTAGGTAAGTTTTATGGCATACTCACTGAACAAAACCAGGCGTGCCTAGATCTCCTCCAATCAACGAGTAAGTGTTCGAAAGTACGTCGTTTTATTTCACGAACTTGGCATCACTTTATATAGAACGCTCAAATGTCAACAAAAAGTAAAAAAATAAAAAGTAAAATATTTTTCAACCAACTCAATCGTGTTCATTTTTCGTGTATAAAATAAATTATTAGCATTACTATTTACAATATTTCTTTAGTTTAGAACGTGTCATACTTGTCCGCCACTAGCGGATTGTATGCCCTCAGAGTCTACTGTGAAAAAATGGGCAGAGAATCTGCTCCTTGCAGAGTGTGCATGAAGAAGTCCAAAGACTCTGTCGAATTGGAAGCAATCTTTGTGCGGAAACCGCGAATTACTTATCTCGATGGTTACAACATCTGTACCCAATTAAATGCTTTGATTAGTGATGGTCTTCCGAAGAATCTTTGCACCAATTGCAGAGATGAGTTGAAAGCGGCTTTTCGGTTTATAGAAAAAGCCAAGGAAACGGACAAGAAACTAAGAGAAAAGTTAGGAGTTCATCGCATCACTAGAAGCAACCGAAAAATAAAGCAAGAGGAGAGTAACAACAGAACGGTGCAGCCGCAATTAGATGTGGAAACTATATTCGAAGAGATCAAAACTGAATTTATCAATTGTTCTAAGGATCCCCTGGAGGATACCGATGTGGAAGTGAGTTGGTCGGGATTTTCTATTATTTGAGACAGTAACCTAACAGTGTTGCTTCCCAGGCTGGTGAGAAATCCGAAGATGAGATCGAAATGAGTTGGGTGGCAGATGGCAGCAGTGAAATGGAAATAGAAGACTTTGATGATAAGAAAACCATGGCCGAAGATGACGACGACGATGACGACAAGCCACTTAAAGAGCTCATCAAAAAGGGTAGGTTGTGAGCATACATCAAACTTAACAGCGATGTACATAAGTACATTATATTTTGTAGAAAAACTGAAACCTGCCGCCGAAGACTCTGCCAAGGTGACTGTGGTCTTTGATTCATCAGACGTCTTCAATGATTTTCCTGAACCCAGCAATTATTCCTCTGATGATGAGGGTGCATTCAACGATAAAATGGTTGAACATATGCCTAACCCACCAACCACACCCGAAGCACAAATATTCCCCCAGGGTAAGTGTCAATATATGTTTGCGGAGCAGTTAATTCATGTGGTTCCTTCGCAGGGCGCTACATGTGCAAAATCTGCAAGAAAACATACTTCACAGCACCAGGCCTTAAGGCGCACATAGCCGTGCACATGCCTAAGAAGATGAAAGTGAAACGCATCCGCGGTCCCAACAAGAAGGGAAAGAATAAAAAGAAGTCTAAAGGCGGCGACGAAGACGATGATGATGGTGGAGATGAGAATAAGGATGAGGATGACAGTGAATCGAAAAAGAAGGCCGAAACAGCAACAGTAGAAGAGAACGACGTGCCAGCGACAGCGAACGGAGAGGAGTCAGTGACTGCCGAAGTAGAAGTAACAGAGGGAAAAAAGAAACGCAGGGGAAAGACACCGAAACCTAAAAAGATGTTCCCATGTCATGTCTGTGACAAACATATGATATCTGCTTCCAAGCTGCGGTATCACATGGTCATGCATACCGGCGAGAAGGACTACCTTTGCACAATGTGTCGTAAGTTGAAGTAAGTGGTAGAGGGTCTCCTTTCTAATGAAAACTTTTTCTTTTTCTTTTTAGCGAAAGCCTACTCGACGATATATGCACTCAAGCACCATATGCGTACTCACACTGGTGAGCGGCCGTACGAGTGTAAATTCTGTGGCGACAAATTCACAAGACCTACAACGTTAAAATCGCACATGCGCAGGCATACTGGCGAAAGGCCATATGGCTGCGACATTTGTGGGAAACGCTTTATCCAGCACTCGTCCATGACCACCCACATGAAACTAAACCACATGGCAAAGACAATTGCCTGTCCGCACTGTGATAAAAAGTACGCTCGCCAGACAGACTTGAACACTCATCTGCTAAGTCACACGGGTGACAAGCCATTCTCGTGTGTTCTGTGTCCCAGTCGGTTCATTCGGCAGGCGAACCTCAATAAACACATGAATCAACATCACTCGGCGAAGAGTAATTCTGCAGTTTCTGTAGTAACCGCAGTGGGAAGGAACAATGCTGCAGCTGCAGAGTTACCATCTGCAGCCTCAGTCCCTGTAATCAACTACATTGGTGGACCATCAGTGCAGCAGCACCGACAAAATCACCGACAATTGCCACACCAACAACAAGATCCGCCACCATTGCCAAGAGTCATAGATGTTAGATCGTTAGCCAAGCCAATGTCAGAGACATCCACAGGCATGCAGACAAAATCTACATCACCCCTGAGTGTGGGGAATGACGAGAGTAATGGTAGTAATCACAGTAATCACATGCTTCTGCCACATCCACCGCCTCCACCACTGTCATCACAACAACAACTACACCATCAACAGCAAACGCATATGCAGCATGTACAACATACGGCGAATAATGAAAACAGTATTCCTATGGGCATGAATATTGCAGGAATCCCCGGGGGAATACCAACACATAATGTGTTGGGTTCCATTCCACCTGGTGCAGGAGGAGGTGGCCACATTCAGCTTGGCCGACTGGAGTGAGTATGACTTTTTTGTAGAAGGTTCATGTGGATCCATTGCGATATACATGGGATATTTTTCTGGTACCCGGTCGCTCCTGCAAAATTGAGTAGATCTGCTAGTGCACCATCAGATAGCGTGCTTACTTGGCAAAGGATTGCCAAGTTACGAGGTCCTTTCCACTGTGGGTTTACGATGGCCCTCACAACCTCGACCTCTCACATTCTAAACATTACTTATAGCTTCTTTTTGATTTTTCTTTGATTCTTGCAGATCTATTGAGCATTTAAAGGTGATTCATCCGCCAAGTGATAATTTGACAAACTTGCTGGGACAAGTTATCGACCCCGAACGCATGGGACGTTCAGTTGACGATATAATTCGATGGAATTGGCCAAACACATCATAAGCAACCAAGAAGAGAATGAAACAGAGAAGTTTTCTTAAGTTTTTATTTTTATACGGATTGTTTTTACGTTTAAGCGCGTCAGAGAAATGCGTCGCCATTTTTATCTATGGCACCGGCATAATCCACTATATTTTTGTAAGACTAGGCTTTAGTAATGAATACTTGTGCATGCACAGAATGGCTTTTATATCAAATCACACCTAAGTTGATGTTATAGCAAAGAAAAACAAATGTAAAACATTGCTGGGTTGCTACAACAGTTAGCTTATAGGACTTTTTTTTTTTTAATGTTAAGAGCAAAATCATATCGGAACATACCCGACGACAAGAATCCCTGTAATCACAAGTGAGAACTTATAAAATAATTATAAATCCAATCAATGTAAGTTAATAAACAAAAATTTCCATAAAGTGAAAGTCTTGGTTCAGTTTATTCCATCGGAAGAGCTGCAACAAGACGTAAATATGTTGAAACGAAAGTGAATGCTGGCAGAAAATACTCACCAATTGTGTGACACTCGCATATGGGCTTCTAAACTCGACCGATTCAAATATTTCTTGTGGCAGATTTCACATTGGGATGTCTGTACGTCTATGTGTATTAATTCGTGATCACGTAAAGCCTCACTTGTAACAAATCTCCGATTACAATTCAAACAACGGAACGGTTTTCGTCTCTCCACTTCATGGATCTTGCTGTGATTCATCAGGCCCTTCATTAGGTCAAAGCGAGCACCACAATCGGGACAAGGTAATCTCTTTTGTCTTTTTTGAGGGATTGAACTAGGATTGGATGTCGTAGCAGTTGTATGTTCATTTTCATGCAAGCGAAGTTCACGAAAGGAATTGAAGAGTTTGCCTGGATAAATTACAAGAAGCGTAAAAATGTGTACATTTACCGGCACAATTAACCACTTGTCCTACTTAAATGACATACATACATATGTCGTAAGAGATTACGAGCACGAGCTTAGCTTTGAGAATTAAGGAACGTAAACGTGAGTGAAAGAAAAGCGTGTAAAAGGTAGGAAGAGAAAAAATTGAGGACTTTTCGTTTAGTTCATGTAGCACAAGAGATCGTCATTGTTGCCTTTGCGACCATATTAACTGGGTGACTTAGAAGTCAAAGATTTAAGACAATTTTAAGAAACCCAAACGGTTGCCGACGTTCGATGTGCACCGTCTTCTCTTGTGGAGGTAGCCAAAGATTCAAGTAGGTGAGCTTTAATTGTGCCGGTGAGTGTATTACTTACTGCAAATCAGGCAGACAAATCTTTGTTCACCCTTTGAAGCATACACTTGAGTGTTTGGAGGAATTCGGGACTCTTCACTGTTTTCTGTTGGAGAAGATAAGAATTATCGCAAAACAAATTAAGGCTTTTGTATACTTACGAACTGCTTGGCTATTCACTTCTACTTCTATTAATATTGGATCCTGATTTACTTCATCTATATAATCGTCTGCACTCTCAAACTCTGTTGTGTAGACTTCTTCAACGTCGTGCACTTCTTCAACGACGTGGACCTCTTCAATGCCGGAAACTCCTTCGACATATTGGACTTCATCAATAAAATCATTTTCTTCTGAATTTTGGAGGTCCTGTGATTTACATTTCAAATATAATTCAACATCACGCAACTGTGCATAGAAGCGTTTGAATTCAATTAACGTGCAATAACACTTTCGGCACACAAGTGCCGCAGATTTTTCCTCGAGTTGTTTACATTTGAAGTGGAGCACTTCACGGAGGAAAACACCCATAGGTTCTGGAATGCTCGCTCCATCTATAAGAGTTGATAGACATGTTAAGCACCAGGTATTTGAACTTGTCATCGATATTATTCGCGGGTGAATTTTTGCTCTTTGGGAGTTTATTATTCTCGAGATTGTGAGGAATCTTTAAGTAAAATTGCTTGCCTGGTGGAACATACTGCGATGTTGACAACAGAGAAATGTTTTGGTTGTCAGAAATGACAGCAAAACAGTGGCGGGTGTAACTAAAGAACACTGCAGCATGCTCGAAGGCGAATGATGATTGATCGTTTTGAGCTAAAACTCCTTCATGGCAGGAGCCGTAGTATGAATATATAAAATAGTGAAATGTCTACGATTTCCGAGGCACCAAGGTTTGAAAACGCCATTTTGTAGATGTCGGTGAAAAAAACACAAAATATAAAGTAAAAAAAATTGATTAATCGCTTAGTTTAGGAGATATCGAGACTTGAAAATGCATTTTTCATTGTGAAAATTCTATTGAATTCCATTAATATTCCATTGAAATAAATTCATTTTTGCCTCGGCACAAAAAACTGATAACTCCTAGTGCATAACCAGTCCTTCATTCAAATATATTTTAAGTCGAACCACCTAAAAGTATGAATTATTTTTGTTTTGAAGGATTGTTTACCTCTAAATGTATGCAACATTTTTTTTGTGCCGAGGCAAAAATGAATTAATTTCAATGGAATATTAATGGAATTCAATAGAATTTTCACAGGGAAAAATGCATTTTCAAGTCTCGATATCTCCTAAACTAAGCGATTAATCAATTTTTTTTACTTTATATTTTGTGTTTTTTTCACCGAGATCTACAAAATGGCGTTTTCAAACCTTGGCGCCTCGGAAACCGTAGAATCCCCAAAATAGTTTAGCCATCCACCAAAATCCCACCTGAATCGTGGGCATTTCGTAAGCAGAAATCTTCAGCTTATGCATGTAATAGAAATATTGTTTAACATTTTGGGAGGCTACACTACAAATCATGTTTCCAACTGCTCTAATTATTAGCTTCTCTTCTTTTCTCACTTTCTCTTAGGTTAATCCTATTTAAATGACATTTACTGCTGAAATAGACATATTTCTGGGTGTCATTAAAGCAGGAGCGCAATACTCGCGAGAAAAAGAGAACTCTACAAATTAACTAAAGGACGTCAAAAAGAAATCAAAACAACTTTGACGCCCCAAATTAATTGTTTGATATTTTTTTGCCGATGAAAATAAAATGGAAAACTTTGATATTATTTGCCGAACTTGTAATACAGAAAGATCAAATTTAGTTAATATTTATTCGATAGCATCAGGCAATGATGCTCTTAAGCTGCATGATATGCTTCTCATTGTTTGTCCATCACTAACAACTCAGGGCTACGATAAGCTTCCTCAGAAAATTTGCTACTTTTGCTCCAAACAATTGGAAATAGCTTATGAATTCCAATTGCAGTGTGAGAAAGCACACAAGGAATTATGGAAAATCATCGAAGAAAGCATTAAGAAGGAACCTGTGCAAACTTTACCTGTCGTAGAAAATGAAGATCCCCAAGAGATGGAAAAAGATGCCGAGAAGTAAGTGAATTACTGTAGTAGTTACTCAATGAAATCATTTAAATTCATAGGTTAAATCCAGAAGAGGAATTTGTCAATGATTCAGCTGAAATGACCGAAAATCTGGAGTTTCTAGACGAATATGAAATGGAAGACAATGGTAAACATTTAAAAACACTGGGAAGAGTCGTTCACACATAAATTTATTCCATAGATGCCGACGAGCTACCTGAAGAAACACCAACAACTGAAGAATCGCCGGGAACAGAAGAAAAAAAAGATACCGATGAAAATTCTTCACAATCACAGACCCAAGAGTCTGTTTTACCTCCTCGAAATGAAGCACCCATCATGTGCTGTCATTGTGATAAAACATTTTTCACCGCGAACGGTTTGCGGCTTCACGAGAAACTAGCCCATAAGAACCTGAAACCAATTCTAATTAAGGCGGAAATCCTGACAATTGAGTGTAAATACTGCTTCCAAGTATTTGAAAGGAGAAGCGAATTAATGATGCATACCCGACTTCAGCACAAACGTGAACTAGCGAATGAGTTCACATGTAATTTTTGCCATAAAACATTTTCCGGCAAGAATAGGTACGATCATCATTTACTGTATCATGCGAAGAGCAGATACCAATGTCAGGAGAAGAATTGTACAAGATCATATGTTATCAAATACAAGTAAGTGATTCGTATTCAGACTGGGCGCTGCTTAATACAATTGTTGATTTCTTGCAGGCTGACAGATCATATGCGTCGCTTTCATGGTATCACTCTAAGTGCTAGCGAAACGAGAGCCTTAAAACCTAACATAATTGAAGAATCATGACGATGCCTTAAGGAAACGTAATGAAGAGGAAAAGACTTAATGATTAGGAATTCAACTTAATTTTAAACTATAGGGTGGTGCGGGAATGTTTTGTGTATAGTTTCAAAATAAATATGCTAGTACCAGTCAATCCAAAGATTTTTTGAACTCATTCTTACAGTGCCCATCGATTACATAATCCACTCTAATTAAGAAAATGACTGAAGGTCATGGGCAACCACGCGATTTTGATGTAATGTGATGAATGCCCCCGAAGGGAATACTATCCGGACATCAGCATGTTAAGGTTAAGGCAGGTTATGTAAGACGAGTTCCCTGGCAGAGCCAACCAACTAGACCATAGATTGGTCTTTTGTGATACCACTTGAGGAGCTGTGATACCACTTGCCTACTGTGAAAGGTCTTGAAATGTTTGTGAGTATGATGGGTGCATGAGAGACGTCAGAGTACCTGGTTGAGTCGACCGAACCCAATGGTTCGACTCTCTAATTTGGAAGAGGCATTAGCGTAATTATTGTTGATATCCAGCCATTAAAAGCAAAGGGGGTAATTGATGTAATTTTACCTCCAGCCGAGTTCAACCTATTATTTGGATACCTAGGTGCCCGAACCTTGATTGTGAGTGTATGGAATTCTTTTTGCAGAGTTCTTAGTTGGGTGGAAAAGTAGGCTATTGGTTGATGTTCGAGGTGACTGATTTTAGTGTAAACTTTGTACTGTTACCTTGAACAATGCCCTGTGAATATCCCGGTACTAAACAATGATAGCTAAAGCAGTATCAGTCCATTGGTTCGACTTTGATCCTCAATAAGCTAGACCTGTCTATAGATTTGGCACTTTTTTCGTAGTTTACCCCCATTTATATTTTCTTATTGCGTCCAGTTTAAGGATATGTTAACACGCAGCGAAAGTGTGTTGTCTAAAACCCCATTGATTTGTGACCAAATTGACAAAGCTTGAGTTGTCGAATAAATACACATAGCACCTAACCTAAGTCAAAGCCCATATTACTTTATCGAACCCGAAAGTCTTTATCAAAGAATGCGAATACCGAGAAAATTTATTATGCAACACAAATTTTCATTGGGATTATCTATCATATGATTTTTGCAATCTCGTGTCGTAGAGGGTTGGTCAAAGGCTAACATGACTAACCATTATAGAAGTATATGGTACTAGTACGTCTATAATTTTACATCTAGGGACTGGCAGCACTGCCAGATCGGAACCTACTACAAAAACAACAGAAAACTGACACATGTCATAGAGAAAATTTTTGACAATTAGATTTTTTTTATTATTTGAGAAGTTGGTGAATAATTTTTTGAGGAAAGTAAAATCTTAAAAGGAGAACACGTCGCAATTTGTAAAGATTTATTTTAAAAACCATTTCACATACCCACAGACATGCAGCGGGTTAGAGAATTTCTGATTCTCACTTTGTTATGCAGTTTATGCGTGGCCCGTAAACATCACCTTGAAGTTCGAGTAGGTTTATGAAAATCTTGTTTTGTTTTCTTAGTTTGTCTTTCATTCGGCCACGCCGCAATATTGATTGTGTTTAAATTCATTAAAATTTTATATAAACTTAGGACGATATTCGACGGTATATTGCGTTGAGTACATTTGGCTTTTACCAAGGTGGTATTCTTGATGTCAAATTGAGCAACTTTGTCATCTCACAGGAGCAGGAAAATGATTTGGTAGGATAGCGATACTGGTTATTGGAAACAAAGGAAAATATTGTTTTTATATTTAGTTCGGCCTATCGCTGGATAAGACAACAGTGGATGCTATGAATCCATATCTGGACTCGCACCAGAATAAATGCATTCTCGAGGAACCCGCTTCAGCGCAACGGAGTGGACCAATTGTTTTCTTTCTGATGGACCTTAAAAATCTGATGTAGGAGTTATTTCTCATCTTTCCACAATGGTGTCTTGATAATTTTGTTGTTTCGTTTGATAGAGTTCATGTGACTTGCTCTCCGGACTGGAAGAATCTCCACATCTACAAAAACCGCTCAATGTTGCCTGTGTTTCGATCTAAGCGACAATCAAAAGTGAGTGATTCAGCATTGTTCATGCAGAGAAGGAAAAGAGATTTAGTTCCGAACGAGGAGGCTGCTCAAGTTGCGCCGGCGGAGAACAAGGCAATCTGTAAGGATCTCGCTTTGCCATTGACTAAGACCGTAGTTGGCAAACACAGGGTCTACAACACATCGGTAAGTTGACATGTTCTCAAAAGAAAATTTGATTTAAACTGTCCTTTTGCAGTTCTCAATGTTTGTCGCATCACCACACGAAGAGGGTTTGTATAACTTGTACTTCCACGCATGTCCAAACTACTACACATCCAAGGAATTATCTTTTGACGTAAGTATATGAGTATTCTACCACCGATAGTCTAATAAGTATCCAACGTCTAGGTTGATATCGAAGAGAACAACAATGGAAACTTCCTCTCAGCTGGGGATATGCCATTACCAGCTTTGTACTTCATGATGAGTCTGCTGTTCTTCCTTTCTGGACTTTTCTGGGTGTTCATACTTAAAAAGAGCAAGTAGGATCAATTTAATTCCCAGTTTGCAGCAATTGCTTGATGTGAATCTCATTTTAGGCATTCTGTGTACAAAATACACTACATCATGGCTGTTCTGGTGTTCCTCAAGTCGCTGTCACTAATATTCCACGCGATAAACTACCATTTCATCGAGGTCAAGGGCGAGCACGTCGAAGCGTGGGCTATTCTTTTCTACATTACTCATTTGTAAGTTCAGTTTGGTTGTAAGTCGATGCATATATATATAGATTATAAGTACCGACTAGGTGGTCGCCGTGGCTCAGTGAACATTTTTCACGGCACCACCTCTCGTCGGGGAATGACAAGCCTGCGGTCGTATAACTTGTCATGAAAGAGCTTCTCAATTCTCCGTTCGGAGTCGGCAATAAATTGTAGGTCTCTTCCATTCGTGTGAAAGGACGAAACGCCTATCCCCAGCTGTAGCGTCGACTATTTATTTATGACTAAGTACCGACTAGAGTACCTGACGTATTTCCTACGCTATGGTAAAAGCCTTGGAGCGAATTTACCTGTCAAACCTTGTAATAAAAGTCCTTTTGGTTACTTTTCCGCATCTAAACATTTTACTTCGCCTACGCTTCAAACGTTTAGCCTACATCGCATGAATTGTTGCTCAAGCCGAAGGCATGTGGCGTTTTAAACTTCCTCGGTACCAATCTTAGACCGAATACAAAGCCAAAATTCACTAATGCATTGCCTATTCTAGAACCGCAAACGGTATGTACTTTTAGTCTGCATGTATAAGGACTAATAAGTACATAGTTACCGCTGACCACCACGAAGAGGCACTTGGCTACTAGTCCATTTCATGTTATAGGACGATCAGAAGTTACTCAATCAATCGCTTCTAAGGCCACCCTATCCTAGTGTCCTTGGTTCTTACTTAAGATGCCGAATAGCTGGAGGTACTCCAATTTGCACAGTAATCCGTGATTGAGTCCTCCAACTGTGACCTTCAAAATTCGTCCTAACATGTTTCAACAACTTTTATAATTAAATTGACTTGAATCCCTCTTTATCAGATTAAAAGGAGCAGTATTATTCATAACTATTGTTCTAATTGGAACCGGATGGACATTCATCAAGCACATTTTGAATGACAAAGACAAGAAGATCTTCATGATTGTGATCCCATTGCAAGTGAGTGTTTATCGACTTTGTTTTTAAGTTATGTTAGCCCATCATTTACTCTGTTTCAAGGTTCTTGCAAACGTCGCCGAGATCATCATCGCGGAAAGTGAAGAGAGCGACATCGAGTACCGCACATGGGCTGACATTTTCATTCTAGTCGATTTGCTATGCTGTGGAGCAATTTTGTTCCCTGTTGTTTGGTCTATTCGCCACTTGCACGAGGCATCAGCCACCGATGGTAAAGCTGCGATAAATCTACGCAAACTAAAGCTATTCCGCCAGTTCTACATCATGATCGTTTGCTACATATATTTCACTCGCATCATTGTGTATCTGCTGAAAATCACAGTCGCATTCCAATACGCCTGGCTGGATGAGATGTTCCACGAAATGGCCACCTACGTATTCTTTGTGCTGACCGGTTACAAATTCCGACCAGCATCGTCACATCCGTACTTCACAGTACCTAATGAGGACAACGAGGACGAGGTCGAAGTACTTACTGAATCAGGCCTTACCGAAGGCCTTCACAAGACAAAAGCTTTAAACCGTAATGCTCCACCAACCACCACAATAGTCGAGGGCAATGACGAGGAGAGGGAGAATCTTATAAGTCAACGTGAATCAAGTCATGAGTACGACTAAACATAAAACTTAAGAAAAAACAAACAAAACAGCTCCAATTAAAAAAAAAAAAAGTTAAAACTTTATAATTGTTGTGCTTTTAAGGACGGTTGGCATTACAGACTGAGGTATTTTTTTTTTGTCCTTATTTTTATTACTTTGTTTCCTTTTAGAAGATTAAAACAAAAAACCACGGATGATCAAGTATTGTTTTCTTTTTTAATTTGTAGTATTAGTGATGTAAAATATGTAAAAGTAAAATTTAACTTGTTATCGACCAAGGGCACCAAGATAAAAGCAAAAAAAAAAAGTTTTGATGATCAGAATCAAGAAGTAAAGCAATCCTTTTACACTGACCTTGCAATATATTTGCTGTAATGTATATTCACAATTGCTTTTAGAGAAACCTTTATTTATTAAAAAAAAAAAAGAATAATAATAATTTGAACTAGAATTTACTGTGTATGACCGTAGTATCTTTTGGGAAAGTGAATCTGCGTGCTTCATTCGAATTTAGACTTGAACTTTGGCATGAATTGTATGAAGAAAACCATGTACGTTATAATAGATCCAATTGCCTGAAATGGAAGGTGGGTTTAAATTAGCTCATGTTGTGGTAAAATGAAATTTGTGGTTGGAGTGGTTAAGTTGTTGTTTGACAATGGAACTAGGGTCCTACTCTGGTTATTTTGCAATCCAGAAAAGCCTTTCTAGGATCCAAAAGGGTGACGACGAACTGTGCGGGCTGTACAGCGACAGGGTTACCCAGAAGAGTGAAGGTCCAACGACTGAGGTGGCTGGGACATGTAGAGCGGATTGACACCAATGCTCCGGCCGGCAAAATCTTCGAATCCACACCCGAAAGACAGCATAGTAGAGTAAGACCACGACTCAGGTGGCGCATGCAAGTGGAAGGGGACCTCAACCAACTTGGTGTGCAAAACTGGAGTTAGCTGGCTGCAGACGCTTGTTGGTTGAGGCCCAGGTCCACTCTGGACTGTAAGTAAGTAAGTACGTAAGGATTCAAAGGGTAAAGTTATAATTCTCCAGATCTACCATTTAGTTAGGTGGAACTGCTTAGTGGGAACATTTGATTCTTAAATGGCATCCCGCTGTAATATACGCAACTTACAAGCACCGGACCAGGGTTCTTTTAAAACGCAGTGCTCTCGGTTTTTCTCGAGTCAGTTCCTTAAAAGAAAATAAACCAAGCAAAACTTCAAACAGATCCCGTGAAAAATCGTAGAAAATATTTAATTCATGCGCACGGTTAATTTCCTGCTTTTGAGTAGGTATTGCATTTGGAAAGTATGACCAAAATGTATTTTCTCTAGTTTCTGACCTGGAATGAACGACCTACCAAACTTGAGACTTTCATGTGAATGAGAGCTTCATATATGAGTATAGGTCTGCGACGAAATCGTCTCTTCCGTGATCGCAATTAACTCGCACGTAAAAACGAGACGATTTGGTCCCATAACGCTCGTTTCTACGTGACGAATTATACGATCACGGAAGGGACGATTCGATATGTATACATAATAAGTGCATCATTGCTGATTTAGGTTTCACTACTTCCATTCCACCCTCTTGCACTACTGCATGAAAACAGCGTTTAAGTGCGACTAGTTCCATCGTGTGTTCAATTTTCCATTAAAGCAAATATCATCAGCGGCAAACATGAAAGCTTTGT
Organism: Matsumyia berberina; assembly: GCA_917880715.2. Classification (NCBI taxonomy): domain Eukaryota; kingdom Metazoa; phylum Arthropoda; class Insecta; order Diptera; family Syrphidae; genus Matsumyia; species Matsumyia berberina. The sequence goes on along the minus strand of OU862871.1, from coordinate 127,746,578 downwards.
CTCCGAAGGCAGAACTATCTGAAATACGAAGGTGGTGCATCGAAGAAGACCTCTTTGTAAACTCTAAAAATACGGCTATACAATACCTCAAGAAAAACATTAAGTCTTCTCATTCGCTCCTGCAGCTATGGCGACCCTATCCAATTCTCACAAGAACCAAAGTACCTCGGCGTAATTCTGGGCAGTAAATTGTCTTGGAACCCCCACATTGGCTGGGCCGTCGAGAATGCCACATGAGGACTCTAGATCTGTCATCGCATCTCTGGCAATTTTCTTTTTTTAAGTCCTCAAATGATATTCCATTTTTACACCGTGGTTGTCAGATATGTGGGGAAAAACTAACGAGGCCACCACAGTCAAAAAAACTGGAACGAGTTCAATGTCTAGCCAAAATCTACATGACGAGATTACTGCGCTTTACTTCCCCTGCATTGCCAGTACAATTCCACATAGAAAGGCTAGATAGACGCTTTCACTTAGTTAGTTAAAAGTGGTACTCCAAGAAGAGGTACACTTAAACCAGAAAGGAAGTCCATTGTGAAACCACTGAGTACGGTGGTAGGAACTCTGCTTACTCCTGAAACCATTTAATCGTTTAGACCGTCAAAGAAGTACGCGCCCTTCGAACCATGCTCCTTTTGTTGCCAATAGATATCTATGCCATGCAGTAAGCCACTAACACAGCTTTTAAACTGAGAGATACCCACCAATAGTGTGAGAAAAATGTGGGACATACCAGAATCCTACCGACTCACCGCAGCCTTCCCAAATCAACAAACACGCTGCCCACCGAAAACGTCGTTAATATAGGCTATAAGCACATGCTACCGGACAGAAGTGCCTGGAGTCAACGCGAAGTCCTCTTTTATGAATCCATCTCTATGTATTTTTACGGATGGCTCTAAAACAGCCGAAGCAGTCGGTGCCGGTGACTTTTCAGAAGACCTGGACATTCACCACTCTTTCAGTCTCCCCAACCACTTTAGTGTCTTGCAAGCTGAAGTTACAGTTTACAGATATTAATCAAGCCGTCGCTTGACTGAAAGCTAACCCAATAACACGCACGGATATTGCCATCTACGCCGACAGCCAGGCTGCGATCCGGTCCCTCGAATCCAACACAATAAAATCTAGGGCAGTGAAGGACTGCCCCTTGTCTCTAAACGAGATCGCTAACCAGTATAACGTCATATTCTGTTGGTTCGCTAGTTACTGCGACATTCAAGGGAACTGTACGGCTGACGAATTAGGTAGACTAGGCTTCCAATGTACAGACGGCAAAAAGCTCGACCATATAAAAGCGCCTATGTCGTTTCTTAAACCTGAATCACACCGACGCTCTGTAGCAAGCAAATCGCAGATGGCAACACCTCGATTATCGACCGGTTCTAAACCTCTCCCGATGGATAACTCAACATGCTTACCCCATTTCTCCCAAGTACTGCTTCAAACGCAACTACTCAGTAATCATTCCCCGAGGAACGACTCGAAAAACTTCAAAACTCCTCCCTTAGAGCACGAACAAGTATGGTATAAGGACGGCTCAAAAATGGGCACATCTTTCAGGTAGAGATGTTTCTCATCAATCAGTACATAAGCTTAAACATGCCTCCTTACACAAGTGGCAAATTCATTTTTATCTTTTTTGAAAGTCAAGATGCTCTAAAGTCACTGAAGTCAGCTGCGACAAAATTAATGCTGGATCTAGAGTCAGTCAAAATGCATCGTGAACTAAAAACGAAACGGCGGACTCACTGGTCAAGTTAAGTGCAATAGCCCTCTTTCAAGTCTCCAACCATAAGGAATACCTGACTTCAATCGGAGTATAGCCAGAAACTATATCTTCGAATACACTCCGAAGGGTGGAAGCCAAGAGAACCACATCTCACTAGAAATATTCCGACCAAACGAAGACAATAACAATTACAAAATATACTCATACCCTAGTCAACATATACCCATCCATCGAAGCAATTCCCAGCCCATCAATTTTTATTTGTTGATGTAACAGTTGCAAGGAAAAATTTTGGATCTACGAATAGAGAAAGTCGTTTATTTTTGGTCAAATATGTCTGAAAACAGCAAAAGAAGTACCTGAATGGAGGTGGCCACGTTATCAGAACTATGCTTCAGATTGTGCACCCTGTACGAAATGTATTTTGCCTAAGAAACAATAGAACTCATAAAACACTTCCGGCAGCCGCTTGTATTCGTTCGATTTTACTTACCGCAGTCATGCAACTCTTGGCCGTGAGCAAGAACATGGGAATCTCAAGAACTGCCGAAATAAGCATGATGTCCTCTGCAAAAAGAAAAGCAGAAAAATTGTAAAGCCCAGCCAAAATACCCCCAAACCCACTGATGGTAAAGAAGGAATGATGGAACGTCCAGTACAGCCAATAGCAGCTGACCAACACTCGTACGAAATACTTGAAATAATTCGTAATAATCGACAACCCGTTTGTATTCTTAAAACTCTCCACCATTTCATAGATATCCTCATAGATCTTCTGTTTCTCTACGATACGCAGTCGAATGAATTCATCGAACCCGGGAAAGGTATTGCGCTGCACTCCGAACTCGCTGTATTCCACCAATAGTTGCATATCCCTGTCCAGAGTTTGAATCTCAACAGCCACCAAATCTAAGCAGAACATGAGGTGCATTGATCTGAACCTCAAGAAATATGTATACACAAACATAATTGTCCAATAGATCAATTTGATGGTGGGCTCTCCCCATAGCACTGCCAGGACAATGGTTTCCAAAGATAGATTTATCAGGAAATACAAGTAAAATTTGATCAGGAATGACTTGTACTCCTTTACTTGAGTCCAAAACGAAATGGAGCCCAATTCACGGGTCGAACTAAGTCGCATGTATTGCCGCCAGAAGGCATGCTCATAGTGCTTCTTAAACAGCGGTTCTAGGATGGATATTTGCATGGCAAAGTAAGTTGTGAAAAGTTTAATGCAATCGACGGCAAATCCAAAGAGATCATCCGTGTGCATAAAGATTTCATGATGTGTGAAGTAAGAATAGGTGACAACGCTGAGGGCGGTAACAATGAAAAGGCTCCAAAGCGACCATAAGTGCTCCTGAATGCGAGTGATTTTGCTTCTAGCACTGAGTGAGATTGGACAAAAGCAAAAAAATCGAAAAATGTTGAAATGACACCGCACTACGGAACAAATGTTTCCTTCCATGATTCAAAGGGCTGACTGAGGGTGAAAGTATTCACTGTACCTGCGTAACTTATGAATGCTCGGGTCGTAATTAGGCTAATTGCATTTAAAATTAATTATTGGGTAATTCAATTTGATGGACAGCTTTGACGCTTCAAGTTTTTTTTTGACCTGAAGCTGTCGATAGTAAGTTCTGCGAGGAGACCAAATGAAGTACGGAAATGAGTTTGAAATATTCCATTCTGATATCGATGGTAAGCCAAGGAACTTGTTCGTAACCCAATTTAAATGAGAAAAGTTACTGAAGAACTTTTTTATCCAGAATTACTCTTGGACTGAATCACTTCATAATATACCGTCTAACGCGTTTATTGAAAGCCCAGCTGCAATTTCTCGCACTGCCGTCATTTCTGACCGGAAAACACTACAGTGATCTGGCAGTCGTCTGGTAATGTTCACGTTGGATGGGCTGGAAAAGACTCCTGCCCACACAAATCCCTCAACAGAGCACTACGCAAACCACGTGGTACGAAAAAATTACCTTGGTGGAATGCGTCACTTAGTGGCCTTAGGAAAAGCTGCAGAAAAAATTTCAATAAAGTCAAAAGCTCCAAAAATATAGCTGACTGGAACTGCTACAAAGAATCCTCAAAAAATAATTGAGAAGGGAACAACGAGCTTCGTGGAAGTTATTCTGTGGCAATATAGGTTACGCCTCGGAAGCCTCGCGACTCCGGAAAATCCTCTCCACCAATCCCCCAATGTATAGCTACCTAAGGAGTTCAGAAGGATAGTGGACATCCTCAAGTAAGGAGACAGTCGACTCACTTCCCTGGTAGCTCCTCAGTCGTACAGCGTGACCCAGAATGCCTAACGAGCAGCCCGCCATGCAAAGACTTCGACACTATTATCACACACAGCAAGATCCGGTGGGCCATAAGAAGTTTTAAGCTATTTAAAACTCCACAACCGGACGGCATTATTCCAGCTGAAATTCAGCAGACTTTGGATATAATTCTGGCTAGACATTTTTCGGTTCCGTCTGCATAAACGGTGAATGGAGGAGGAGATGCAACGTCGAACTGTATAGAGTGTACGGCGGCACCGACCTAGCCAGAAGAGTAAAGCTCCAACGACTGAGCTGGTTGAGTCATGTAGAGCGGATGGACACCGACGCTCCGGCCCGAAAAATCTTCGAATCAGTACCCGAGGGACGGCACAGTAGACGAAGACCGCGACTCAGGTGGCACACGCAAGTGGAAGGGGACCAACTTGGCGTGCGAAACTGGAGGCAGCTGGCTAAAGATCGAGCCGGCTGGAGAGGCTTGTTGGTCGAGGTCCAGGTCCACCCCGGACTGTAGCGCCAACTTAAGTAAGCAAGGCTAAATATTATCCTTAAAGGTTACCTGTACCTTGTTCACATACCTAGAAGGTGGACTAAAGTTGAAGTCGTCTTCATACCCAAGGCAGGCAAGACCGCACAAGTTAACCCTAAAGATCTGCGTCCCATTAGTCTATCATCTTTCCTATTAAAAACACTGGAAACGCTACTAGACTCCCACCTACGGTGTAGCATAGACAACAAACTTCTGTCAGCGTCCCAACATGCTTATTGCAAAGGCAGATCTGTTGAAACCGCTTGGCACTCATTGGTATATACCATTGAGCGATTAAGAGTTCACCATGGTTGCTTTTTTATACATCGAAGGTGCCTTCAATAACACCAAATAAGTTTAGGCCTCGTTCAGGCTTTCAATTGGGCAACTGCTTACAGGCAGAACAATTAGTACCAAGCTGGGCATTGCCTCGGCCTGCAGATCGATGAACTGCGGTACGCCACAAGGTGGTGTTCTGTCCCCCTTTCTCTGGATTGTAGCGGCCAATAGATTGGTGCTTAACATGGAAAGGGCTAGACGTGAAGTGATTGCTTATGCAGATGATGTTGCAATAGCTGTCTCCGGGAAATACCCAACCTTTTGGTTTACTAAAGGCCAGACTTGTCTGCTGGTTTGACAGGTACCTATGACTTAGTTTGCTGATTGCATCCAGCTTTAACTTCAGTTTGCATGTAGCTAGTGCCATTCCGAGATTCTCCTTTTCAGGATAGTGTGGTAAAACTTATATTTTTGGTGTCAGACTCCACTTCCTTGCAAATAATCTCTAGCATATCCATAACCTTTTCTTCCTTTTTTGTTAGAGCAATAAAAACGTTCTCTCCAACTAAAAAATCTATTTTCTCCTTAAAGGTTCTGCGTCAAGTATGCTTAGGTTGCTGCCCCTTGACAGGCATTAAAAGTTTCATTTATCCCCTGGATAGGCCCAGGATGAGAAGGTTGGACTACCTCCGAAATCTCAAGTCTACTCGTATGGAAATAGCACCTGATGATTTAGATTCGATAGCGGAAGATCGGAAGATGTGGAGGGCCCACTTAGGCACCTTAAACCGCCGCCCGCGACTCGCATGGTGGATAAACGGGCGATTGGAAATTGATGACGATGATGGTAAAAAAGTTAAATTTGTCATGCCAGAAGCTAGGCTTAAATCCTCTTCGGATTTATTTTCATATCCACGTGGACATCAGTGTCAACCTCTGCCGAGATAACTGTCCCTAAACTAAATCTTCTACTTTCTGGATTGCCAGATAAGTTGCCCTTTCCTGAGCTATTTGATTGATTGAGAGCTTCTGCAGGTACCACTTTCGAAATCATTTCTTGGAAATTTGTTAATCCAAGGATTAAACTCAACTAGAAAACAATGTTTTATGTACATTTAGTACCAAGCGTAATTTTTAATAATACAACTCACCTACAGGACTCCAATTCCAATAATACGACCAAATGCAGAAATAGCAATTAACCAAAAGCCTTATATAACTGTAAAACATATGGAAAATCATCGACCAATTGTAAGCACTTTGAAAACTATTAACCATTTCAAAAATCGTTTGATAAATACGTTGTTTTTCAACGATACGTCGTCGTATAAACTCTTCAAACCGTGGCAATGATCGATTTGCACTTTTCCACTCTGAGAACTCAACTAACGTAGCCAACTCCGTTTCGAAATTCTCCACTTCCAGACGAATCAAATCCATACAAAGTATAAATTGCAAACTTCTAACTATTAATGCGCATGTATACGGTGCAAATGCAAACCAGAAAAACTTTAAATATTCGGGCGTGTCCAAAATGTGTAGACCAACTGTTATTGGCACGACTGTATTCGAAATACAAATTCCAATAAACTTCAGAATATATCGTCGGTGCTCCCTTAGTTGGCTCAACAAGCACATGTCTTGTACCCTGGGGCTTCGATTGGACCTAAGCTCTGTGTACAATTGCCAAAATGTACGTTCCTGGTGACGCATCGTTAAGGATTGCCAAGCAGATACATTGAACGAGACCAAATTAGCGAAAAGTTTCAAATAATAACTGAACAAAGCTAGGTCATGGTTGAAGAAGAAAAAGTGTTCTTGGTAGGCGAGTGCAACAAATGCGGAAAAATTCCCTAACACCACGGCCGATATGGACCACCGAAAAATTAGCTTATCCCTACTTGCATCGGGCTTGATGTAAATTGGACAATAACCGAACAATCGGAATAGAGTCAGTTGCCCTTGTAGCAGAGAGCCGATGCCGGTGTTCATTTTGCTAGTTCACCTCGCGCGTCGGTAAAGGATGCGATTTCGACTAAAAGTTAACTGAAACTGGAACAGCTAGACGACTCAAATCGACACATGAGTGAACTTAAAGTGATTGGTTGGTGGTCTGGGGGGAAAAAGGTTTAAAATCGATTGCGGGCGATATTTTATTTCCCTTATCTGTTTAAATAATCCATTTCGTATGGTTTTGCCATTAATTTGCTGTTGGAAATCAATCGATCGGCTAGATGTTGACATTTTTCCTTTGTTGGACCTTCTCCAACAAATAGGTTGTCTGAATGATTGAATGATGTTAACAATTTATGCATTCGGAAGAATACAACCGTCCACCTATTCCCTGCTTCGTGTTTACAATTACACGGCTCGTCTTTTACGGAGTGATCAGCTTGTTCTAGGTATACGGCTAGTTTATCAGCTTTCCCATTTCCTATTATGACCCCATGTTCAAGCACTCGCTTAGTTTTATCACATGCTGTGTGCCAAGAAGAAGAGAAGCTAGGCCTTTGCTTATCCCGAGCTATCGCGCCAGCTATTTATTTATTTTGTGTGCGTCAAGAACACTAAGCTCTTCGCGATAGAGCGTAGCTATGGTCCGGGATGGCATGCATGCCATTCTGTATGGCTGCGAGATCTGGGCCGACGTCCTTAGAAAAGAGAAGTACAGGAAAGAGATGGCAACAGTACAGAGACATGGAGCCCTCCCGGTAGCAAGCTCGGAACCAGCCATTATCGTAGTGGTAGGAATGATTCCCATCCATCTCATTGCGGCAGAGAGAAATTTCGTCCACGAGAATAAAGCCGAAACAGGAGTGGAAATGGCGAAAGCAGAGCAAAAGGAGCTCACAAAACAAAAATGAAAAGTGCGGTGGACCTCTGAAACTAGAGGAAGGGGGGCGGCAAGACTATTTAGGGAAGTTGCTGAGTGGAAATATGGAGAAATAAACTACCAAATAACTCAGTTTCTAACCGAAAATGGAAACTTCAACGCATAAAAAGTGGGGAACCCATCTTGCCGATACGGCGTTTCCCTAGTAGATGATGCAAACCACAACTTGTTCAACTGTAGCAGATGGGCACCAGAAAGAACCAGGCTGGAGCTAGAGACAGGAAACATCACCCCGGAAAACATCGTGAGAATGTGGAACCAAATAGCGTCCTTTATCGCGTTCGTGCTGCGAGGAAAAAAGATCATACTGGAACGCTATTGGTCATAAGGAATACCGGAATGGGATGAAGGCCGGCTTCTCAAAAGGAAAAAGGAAGAAGCATAAGAAGTGCGATACAGAAAATAAAGAGATACTTTTGCACGTCTAACTAAAGGGTAAAAAGAACATGCTTATGCCACAAGGCCCGCAAAGACGAAAAAGAGAAGATAGTATTGGAATCGTGCTGATGGAAGGGCTATTCCTGTAGAGGTAGACTTTTCGCCAGATATTTATTTATTTACATATTTTTTGTTCCCTCAAACTGTATGAGGTCGACGAAGATTCAAATCCTCCTGAAAACCCTCTAAACCACATCAACATCGTCTACAATCAGCAGATTGATTTTGATGTAGTTAGGGATTTTGTCTAGCTTGTCTATCTATTATAAAGTCAGTCAACGACAACAGTATTAAGATCAAACGCAAAAAGTGCTTGGTTGCCAATAGCTGTTTCTTTGGGTAAAGAAGGCAATTGAATCTATAGGTAGGTAGGTAGCGTGGATCTATACCCTGAAAACGCCACTCCCTTTATTGAAACCAGTTGGAGCTCTTAATGAAACTCCAAGTTTTCGAGTGATAGGCTTCTAGATAGAGCTTCCTTCGTTGGGATAGGGCAGGACAAATGCAAAGGAAATGGGGGATCGTTTTCTCCTTTTCTTCATCCCTGCAGCTCGTGTAGAAGTTTTTTGAGAATAGGCCCATCTTTTGGCATGCAGGCCACTGGGACAATGGCCAGTAAAAACAACAATGTTGGTGCTAATAAGTGACCTTTTGAGTAAAATTAAATTTAAAATCGAGTGGGATTTGGGAAAGGCCGGATCTGCCTGGAGGTACATCACGTAGCACCATTCCCCCATTTTTGCTTTGTCTTGCTGATCATGTCGTACTCGAAGAGTAGTTTAGAAGTACCCAGACTCCTCCGTTCCGACAGGATGTCCAGAGTAGTACCAGGTTTGGCGAGTTCATCGGCCTAAAAGTTCCCTGGAATGTTCCTAGGAGCATAGGTGAATGTTAAAATGTTCTGGCATCTTCATCAGAGATGAGGGACAATCTGAAACAGCTTTTATGTACATGTTACTGATTCCAGAGATTTCATAGCACCCTGACTATCAGTAAAGATTGTGATGTCCCTGAAGGATATCGCATTATGCCTAAGCCAGGATAAATCTTCGTTTCTCGCCATGATTTCCCCCTGAAAAACGCTACAGTGGTCAGATAGACAGAAGGTGATGGTCATGTTAAGCACATCAGACAAAAAACACCACCCCCCACTCCGGTCTCGGTTTAAGAGCCGTCGGTATAGAAAATGGGGTAGAAAAGCCCTTTCTAGAACAATGAAAGTGACTCAACACACGACCCTAATCATGATCCTGCCTCCTTAGATGATATGTAAGAAAGAAGCTTCAACGACGAACTGTTGTAGAATGAATCAATATCAGCGGAAAATTCGTAATAGAAGAGGACCACCACAGGGGGTACGCAAGTGAAAAGGGACCTGAACTTTTTATGCAAAACTGCAGGCAATGGACTAACCATCGGGCTCACTTGAGACGCTTGTTGGTTGAGAGTGATAGTCGAGCAAGTTAGCGCCTAGCCTTTAAATAATTAAATCAGTTTCATAATAAAAACACTTTGAATCTTTAGAATTAATTTGATTTACTCACCCATCTGATAATGTCTGCTAAGCCTTACCCACACAGAAAAATACAAGTCAACTACAAGCCTGGTATATGCCCTTAACAAGTGCATCAGCATCGACCAATTACTGGCCGCCTGGAAGCTTTGAGTCATTTCGAAGATATCCTGATAGATTTCCTGTTTCTCAACAATACGCCGTCGAATGAACTCATCAAATTGAGGAAATGATCCATTCGAACGTTCCCACTCAGTGTAATCCACAAGTGTAGCTAAATCCTTCTCAAAACATTCCACTTCCTCGCGAATAAGGTCCATATAAAGCACAAATTGCATATTTCGAACTATTGTTGCGGTTAAACATGGTGTAAACATTATCCAGAAGATTTTTGCCTGGGCATTTGAGATGCCCTTTAAGATGAGGGCAAATATTATCGTGGTCGAAAGATATATTAAAGCAACGACGGAAAATTTAGTCACCAATCCCTGGTGTTCATGAACTTGACTGTAAAGACTTTGTCCCTTAACAATTGGATTTCGACTTGACCTCAGCTTTATGTAGATTTTCCAAAAATTTCGTTCGTGATTCCTCATCAGCAGAGATTGCCATGCAGATACATTTAAGGATAAAATCGTAACAGACACTTTGAGGCAATCGTTGAAAAATGAAAAGCCTTCTGCAGTGTTCAGGAAAACTTTATGATGCACGAAAACGTTCACAATGACTACATTCAGTGATGTTATTAGAAAAATAGACCACGCGACTAGAATTCTATCCTTGCTCTTTGTGGAATGAATAGATACTGGGCAGTATCCGAAAACGCGAAACAAATAGATAAACCATTGGAGGAGAGAACCGATTTCGTCCTTCATTTGCGGTAGAAGTTGGTTACTTTACGGTCGGGGACATACTGACCTAGGCGAGGAATTTGAATTGGTAAGCTAATGAATTAAAGGGACTGCGTTGGGTTTCTAATTTATTGGCGATACATATCGAACATATTCACCATCAATTGTTCCAATCTTGATTTTGAAATTTACAGCATTTGTTTGTCTTTCCTCCAGGAATGATATGCTTTAAAGGATCTAGACATTGATTGGCCAGGAAACTGCTGATTGCTTATAGTGATGCCCTAGTGATGGTACTTAAGTAACTTTTATATGATACATGTGGAATTCATCAAGTTGCTTGTTCCTCCAAAGGGTGTCATGATGCGCTGTAACTAGACTTTAATTTCATTTGATACGATGTTACCACGTTAACAACTAAGTTGACACTGGGAGTTTGTGATTCCTTGATCTGCATTTGTCGTTCTAATCGTATTGATGCTGTTTGGTTGAAGGTGTAGAATGAATTTCGACGGAGTGGCGATTTCAGGAATGACAGGATGACAAATTGCTACTTCCTCTGTGAAACATTTTCGCAACTGGAATTGTGGACACTTTAGCGATGTGAGCTTGATTACGCTAGGCAGTACTTCCAGACATGTTGTCGATTCATGTTGTTGCTGAAGATTCTTCATAATTAAGGCGAGAAAGGCTCACCCTTCTTTATTATCGAGCGCCGCAATCGATGGGTAACTGAAATTCTATGTCTAATATCGTTGGTCATCCTTGGACCACCACAAGTTACGCTGCATCACAGTCTCTAACAGCTCGATTTGAACATGCTATGGAATCGATAGTATCCCAGTGTTTAAGGATGATACCCGGGGCGAAATCGTAATGTAAGGACGCCACACAGTTTTAAGCATAAAAGGACGAAAGGACAGTCTTAATGATGAATCGTGGAAAAACCCGTCAATTAGTGCAAAGAATTTAAATTAACTTCTGTATCGTACCGTTGTACCGTCATAAAGTACGGGCTGTCGCGGTAAGAAGTAGTTAATGGTGCTACAGCTCGAAGTGGATCTACGCCTTAACCAATAAACGTTTCCAAACATCTTGATAGCTAGAATGAATGAACATAGCTACTTCCGGTTTCGCATACCAAGTTGGTTGACAACCTTTTCCATTTTTTCGCGCAAGTCGCGGTCTTCCTTTACTGCACCGCCCCACCTGTAAGATTCGAAGATCCTCCGAGAAGTGCTGGTGTTCATCCGCTCTATGTGTCCCGGCCATCTAATGTCTATGTTGCTATATACGTAGCTTATACAGTCCCAGTCCCAGGTAAAATCAAATATCATTCGAAGGATTTCTCTCTCGAAGCAAGTTCGTCTACATAGATTCAGCTTTATCCTATCGAAAACAATCAAGAGGATGACTTCACGTTCACACCATTATATTTTGTCCCGCGACAAAGTTAATGAGGTTGAATTTGTTTGAGGACGAAAGACGTCCTCCTATCCGATCTTAGCATTAAAATTTCCAAGGACAATCTCGTCATGCTCGTAGGTTCTCTCGATGAGCTCGTAGAAATAATCTCTCTCCTTTGTGGGTATGTGAGCACAAATGGGGTCGATGTTATGAAGTTGAGCTTTGATGATCGTCACAATTCGTTCACTTTTTGCCTAAGTCTACCTCTGAGAGCAGAGTTGCATCCAAACAGTCGCTGTCTCTGTTCGTAGAAGCAGCTACCATAGTAGATATCGCAGATTGTTGGTTTCCGGACACCCATTCTATATTGACGCATTTCCTAAAGAGCTGTTACACTCTATCCTCTTTGTAGCACTTAAAAGTGGTTGATAGTTCGTTAGCTGCATGCGATCTCTTCAGAGTACGAACTGTCTCCGTGCAGATTCTTAAATTGTTATCCTTTATGCGTTTGCTGGGGTAGTCAATATTTAAGTCAGTCCTACTTCCTGAAACTGATTGTCTCCTCGACTTTGCGAGGCTGACAATTGACGACGGTGCAAGACGTGGTCGAGATCTTTAATTGGTTATTCGTGGGCTCTCTTTACGCAGATCTCTACTTCCTGAAAACAGATCTCAAAAAAGACGGTTTTCTAATCGGTTTTTCGTGGGTAGTCTTTGCTCGGTCTCCTACGTTCTGAGAGATATGTAGCTCAGGTGACATGACTGGTGGGCCACATAAGCCCAATGCTCGTCACTAGCTCTCCTTTCGGTTAACCCGGGGGCAGTTCAAGGAAGTGACGATGCGTTTTCGGCCTGATGGCCGTAACAACATTGATATATTGAATAGACTTCGCACCGAAACTTACTACAAAAGTTTTAACGATTCGCCTGCTCTGGGATAAGAGTCTCCCCAACTGCGGGCTGGAAGCTCGTTCAAAATGCACTCCTTTGTATAGAACAAGCAAAAATTCTGCCGCCAACAGCGCAATAAGACTATATCACATGGCACCTAAGCACTCTTAAAAAAGCTCCCGGTACATTTGTGTCTCTGGAAAGACAGTTCTACCTTCTATTGCGCAGAGGCATAACATTTGTCAATAGTTGATGAGATGGCTCTTAATTGTTTTGAGAGGAAAGTTCTTCGAATGATCTATGCTCCCGTCAACACAGACGTTAAGTGCCTACAAAGATATCGACCTTCGATATTTAAGATGGCTGGGATATGTTGAGCGGATGAACACCAGCGCTCCGGCTCGAAAAATCCTTAAATCTACTTTGGAGGGACGGGAGGAAAACACAATGTTTATAAAGTTTTCACAGTGATTTGACAGTTGACTTACCTAATGGATTCCGATTCACAATGCCCAACCAAACGCCAAAATAGCACTCCACAACAGTTCGGACGTATCCTCTCAACAGGTGCACCAGCATTGACCAATTACATGCCACCTGGAAGTTATAAGTCATTTCAAATATCGCTTGATAGATCAGTTAATTCTCAACAATTCGTCGGCGAATGAACTCATCGAAATGTGGAAACGATCGACGTAAACGTTGCCACTCACTGAACTCCACCAGTGTGGCCAAATCCTGCTCAAACCACTCGACTTCCATGCGAATCAAGTCCATATGAAGAATCAGCTGGGGATTTCGAACATTGCTGCAACATTCAACCATGCACTCGCGACAAGGAATAATCTCAACTTCAATGACCAGTCCAATTGCAAAAGAGCCACGATTGATATCACGTTCAAGGATACTACGGAAATAAATTTAAAAATAAATCTACGATGTTCCACTAGTTGACTGCATAGGCTTTGTTCTTTCACATTAGGCTCTCGACTCGACCGAAGTTTTAGGTAAATTCTTCAAAACTCCCGGTCGTAATGTTTCATCTGTAAAGCTTGCCAGGCGGACACATTAAATGCGATTAGAGCCACGGAGAACTTTAAATAATCGTTGAATAAAGCAAAAGAGTCGTCGGTAAAGAAAAACATGTGAAGATGCAGGAGAACGACTATTGCGATACAGTTTATGAATACCATTAAAATTAAAGACCACAATGAGTAAAGTCGCCATGCGTGTTTACTCGAACATCCGAAAAAGCGAAATAAATAGATAAACCATCGTAAGAACGAACCGATTTCGTCTTTCATCTCGGAGGGGCTTGTAAATAACTTCGAGGTTCAGGCTACACTGTGTTAACTTGTGCATGCCAAATGTCTTTTCGCGTGGTATTGTGCGTACCATTCGTTTAACTGTGTGATTGATCGGGCTTGTATGCAAAGAAAAGTTTCTCATCACCCTCAGGAGTTCTTGCGGCGACTTGAGAAAGCGAACTTACCGCTGTTTCAATACTTGTCAAACTGGCGCAATGAGTATGTCCACTACAAACCATCGTGATAACTATTCTTGTTAGGTCTACGCTCTACGTGAATTTTCGCGGGAACACTTTGCGATACAAAATAAAAAAAAAGGGTTGTCACAATGGCCAATCTAATTGTTGTGCTGATGTTGACCGAAGTTTGAAACAAAAGACTTTTAAAGAGTTTGAGTCTATTGAAGACGAACTTCGCTATGCTCTGATTGAGCTTTATTACAACTTTTTCTTATATTTTGTAAAACTTAACAAATAAAAATACACTGATCATGGCGTTGTTAGCAACCTAATAAGGTTTCAAGCATGCTAGAAAGGACACAAACAGCCTGGATCTCGATGCATACACACGCTCCTTATTTTGGTGGACAGCTACCTTTCCGAATACACTTTCCATGCTTATTCCTCACATACCCGTCGATACATTGACACTTTGGAGAGCCTCCGGTGTTATTGAAGACCAAACCATTGCAAGTGTAGTCACATCCCGTCTCTCGATAGACTTCGTTGGATCCAGTGCAGTTGGGTGGACAACTAGCCTTCAGAATACACTTTCCGTACTTATCCCTCACATACCCGTCGATACATTGACACTTTGGAGAGCCTCCGGTGTTATTGAAGACCAAACCATTGCAAGTGTAGTCACATCCCGTCTCTCGATAGACTTCGTTGGATCCAGTGCAGTTCGGTGGACAACTAGCCTTCAGAATACACTTTCCGTACTTATCCCTCACATACCCGTCGATACATTGACACTTTGGAGAGCCTCCGGTGTTATTGAAGACCAAAATATCGCAAGTGTAGTCAAATCCCGTCGCTCGGTAGACTTCGTTGGATCCAGTGCAGTTCGGTGGACAACTAGCCTTTAGAATACACTTTCCGTACTTATCCCTCACATACCCGTCGATACATTGACACTTTGGAGAGCCTCCGGTGTTATTGAAGACCAAACCATCGCAAGTGTAGTCACATCCTGTCTCTCGATAGACTTCGTTGGATCCAGTGCAGTTCGGTGGACAACTAGCCTTCAGAATACACTTTCCGTACTTATCCCTCACATACCCGTCGATACATTGACACTTTGGAGAGCCTCCGGTGTTATTAAAGACCAAACCGTCGCAAGTGTAGTCAAATCCCGTCGCTCGGTAGGCTTCGTTGGATCCAGTGCAGTTCGGTGGACAACTAGCCTCCAGAATACACTTACCGTACTTATCCCTCACATACCCGTCGATACATTGACACTTTGGAGAGACTCCGGTGTTATTGAAGACCAAACCGTCACAAGTGTAGTCAAATCCCGTCGCTCGGTAGACTTCGTTGGATCCAGTGCAGTTCGGTGGACAACTAGCCTTCAGAATACACTTTCCGTACTTATCCCTCACATACCCGTCGATACATTGACACTTTGGAGACCCTCCAGTGTTATTGAAGACCAAACCGTCACAAGTGTAGTCAAATCCCGTCGCTCGGTAGACTTCGTTGGATCCAGTGCAGTTCGGTGGACAACTAGCCTTCAGAATACACTTTCCGTACTTATCCCTCACATACCCGTCGATACATTGACACTTTGGAGAGCCTCCGGTGTTATTGAAGACCAAACCGTCACAAGTGTAGTCACATCCTGCCTCTCGATAGACTTCGTTGGATCCAGTGCAGTTCGGTGGACAACTAGCCTTCAGAATACACTTTCCGTACTTATCCCTCACATGCCCGTCGACACATTGACACTTTGGAGAGCCTCCGGTGTTATTGAAGACCAAACCATCGCAAGTGTAGTCACATCCTGTCGCTCGGTAGACTTCGTTGGATCCAGTGCAGTTCGGTGGACAACTAGCCTTCAGAATACACTTTCCGTACTTATCCCTCACATACCCGTCGATACATTGACACTTCGGAGAGCCTCCGGTGTTATTGAAGACCAAACCATCGCAAGTGTAGTCACATCCTGTCTCTCGATAGACTTCGTTGGATCCAGTGCAGTTCGGTGGACAACTAGCCTTCAGAATACACTTTCCGTACTTATCCCTCACATACCCGTCGATACATTGACACTTTGGAGAGCCTCCGGTGTTATTGAAGACCAAACCATCGCAAGTGTAGTCACATCCTGTCTCTCGATAGACTTCGTTGGATCCAGTGCAGTTCGGTGGACAACTAGCCTTCAGAATACACTTTCCGTACTTATCCCTCACATACCCGTCGATACATTGACACTTTGGAGAGCCTCCGGTGTTATTGAAGACCAAACCATCGCAAGTGTAGTCAAATCCCGTCGCTCGGTAGACTTCGTTGGATCCAGTGCAGTTCGGTGGACAGCTAGCCTTCAGAATGCACTTTCCGTACTTATCCCTCACATACCCGTCGATACATTGACACTTTGGAGAGCCTCCGGTGTTATTGAAGACCAAACCATCGCAAGTGTAGTCACATCCTGTCTCTCGATAGACTTCGTTGGATCCAGTGCAGTTCGGTGGACAACTAGCCTTCAGAATACACTTTCCGTACTTATCCCTCACATACCCGTCGATACATTGACACTTTGGAGAGCCTCCGGTGTTATTGAAGACCAAACCATCGCAAGTGTAGTCACATCCTGTCTCTCGATAGACTTCGTTGGATCCAGTGCAGTTCGGTGGACAACTAGCCTTCAGAATACACTTTCCGTACTTATCCCTCACATACCCGTCGATACATTGACACTTTGGAGAGCCTCCGGTGTTATTGAAGACCAAACCGTCGCAAGTGTAGTCAAATCCCGTCGCTCGGTAGACTTCGTTGGATCCAGTGCAGTTCGGTGGACAACTAGCCTTTAGAATACACTTTCCGTACTTATCCCTCATATACCCGTCGATACATTGACACTTTGGAGAGCCTCCGGTGTTATTGAAGACCAAATCGTCGCAAGTGTAGTCAAATCCCGTCGCTCGGTAGACTTCGTTGGATCCAGTGCAGTTCGGTGGACAGCTAGCCTTCAGAATACACTTTCCGTACTTATCCCTCACATACCCGTCGATACATTGACACTTTGGAGAGCCTCCGGTGTTATTGAAGACCAAACCGTCACAAGTGTAGTCAAATCCCGTCGCTCGGTAGACTTCGTTGGATCCAGTGCAGTTCGGTTGACAACTAGCCTTTAGAATACACTTTCCGTACTTATCCCTCACATACCCGTCGATACATTGACACTTTGGAGAGACTCCGGTGTTATTGAAGACCAAACCGTCGCAAGTGTAGTCAAATCCCGTCGCTCGGTAGACTTCGTTGGATCCAGTGCAGTTCGGTGGACAACTAGCCTTCAGAATACACTTTCCGTACTTATCCCTCACATACCCGTCGATACATTGACACTTTGGAGAGCCTCCGGTGTTATTGAAGACCAAACCGTCACAAGTGTAGTCACATCCTGTCTCTCGATAGACTTCGTTGGATCCAGTGCAGTTCGGTGGACAACTAGCCTTCAGAATACACTTTCCGTACTTATCCCTCACATACCCGTCGACACATTGACACTTTGGAGAGCCTCCGGTGTTATTGAAGACCAAACCGTCACAAGTGTAGTCAAATCCCGTCGCTCGGTAGACTTCGTTGAACCCAGTGCAGTTCGGTGGACAACTAGCCTTTAGAATACACTTTCCGTACTTATCCCTCACGTAGCCCTCGATACATTGACACTTTGGAGAGCCTCCGGTGTTATTGAAGACCAAACCATCGCAAGTGTAGTCAAATCCCGTCGCTCGGTAGACTTCGTTGGATCCAGTGCAGTTCGGTGGACAGCTAGCCTTCAGAATGCACTTTCCGTACTTATCCCTCACATACCCGTCGATACATTGACACTTTGGAGAGCCTCCGGTGTTATTGAAGACCAAACCATCGCAAGTGTAGTCACATCCCGTCTCTCGATAGACTTCGTTGGATCCAGTGCAGTTGGGTGGACAACTAGCCTTCAGAATACACTTTCCGTACTTATCCCTCACATACCCGTCGATACATTGACACTTTGGAGAGCCTCCGGTGTTATTGAAGACCAAACCATTGCAAGTGTAGTCACATCCCGTCTCTCGATAGACTTCGTTGGATCCAGTGCAGTTGGGTGGACAACTAGCCTTCAGAATACACTTTCCGTACTTATCCCTCACATACCCGTCGATACATTGACACTTTGGAGAGCCTCCGGTGTTATTGAAGACCAAACCATTGCAAGTGTAGTCACATCCCGTCTCTCGATAGACTTCGTTGGATCCAGTGCAGTTCGGTGGACAACTAGCCTTCAGAATACACTTTCCGTACTTATCCCTCACATACCCGTCGATACATTGACACTTTGGAGAGCCTCCGGTGTTATTGAAGACCAAAATATCGCAAGTGTAGTCAAATCCCGTCGCTCGGTAGACTTCGTTGGATCCAGTGCAGTTCGGTGGACAACTAGCCTTCAGAATACACTTTCCGTACTTATCCCTCACATACCCGTCGATACATTGACACTTTGGAGAGCCTCCGGTGTTATTGAAGACCAAACCGTCACAAGTGTAGTCACATCCTGCCTCTCGATAGACTTCGTTGGATCCAGTGCAGTTCGGTGGACAACTAGCCTTCAGAATACACTTTCCGTACTTATCCCTCACATGCCCGTCGACACATTGACACTTTGGAGAGCCTCCGGTGTTATTGAAGACCAAACCATCGCAAGTGTAGTCACATCCTGTCGCTCGGTAGACTTCGTTGGATCCAGTGCAGTTCGGTGGACAACTAGCCTTCAGAATACACTTTCCGTACTTATCCCTCACATACCCGTCGATACATTGACACTTCGGAGAGCCTCCGGTGTTATTGAAGACCAAACCATCGCAAGTGTAGTCACATCCTGTCTCTCGATAGACTTCGTTGGATCCAGTGCAGTTCGGTGGACAACTAGCCTTCAGAATACACTTTCCGTACTTATCCCTCACATACCCGTCGATACATTGACACTTTGGAGAGCCTCCGGTGTTATTGAAGACCAAACCATCGCAAGTGTAGTCACATCCTGTCTCTCGATAGACTTCGTTGGATCCAGTGCAGTTCGGTGGACAACTAGCCTTCAGAATACACTTTCCGTACTTATCCCTCACATACCCGTCGATACATTGACACTTTGGAGAGCCTCCGGTGTTATTGAAGACCAAACCATCGCAAGTGTAGTCAAATCCCGTCGCTCGGTAGACTTCGTTGGATCCAGTGCAGTTCGGTGGACAGCTAGCCTTCAGAATGCACTTTCCGTACTTATCCCTCACATACCCGTCGATACATTGACACTTTGGAGAGCCTCCGGTGTTATTGAAGACCAAACCATCGCAAGTGTAGTCACATCCTGTCTCTCGATAGACTTCGTTGGATCCAGTGCAGTTCGGTGGACAACTAGCCTTCAGAATACACTTTCCGTACTTATCCCTCACATACCCGTCGATACATTGACACTTTGGAGAGCCTCCGGTGTTATTGAAGACCAAACCATCGCAAGTGTAGTCACATCCTGTCTCTCGATAGACTTCGTTGGATCCAGTGCAGTTCGGTGGACAACTAGCCTTCAGAATACACTTTCCGTACTTATCCCTCACATACCCGTCGATACATTGACACTTTGGAGAGCCTCCGGTGTTATTGAAGACCAAACCGTCGCAAGTGTAGTCAAATCCCGTCGCTCGGTAGACTTCGTTGGATCCAGTGCAGTTCGGTGGACAACTAGCCTTTAGAATACACTTTCCGTACTTATCCCTCATATACCCGTCGATACATTGACACTTTGGAGAGCCTCCGGTGTTATTGAAGACCAAATCGTCGCAAGTGTAGTCAAATCCCGTCGCTCGGTAGACTTCGTTGGATCCAGTGCAGTTCGGTGGACAGCTAGCCTTCAGAATACACTTTCCGTACTTATCCCTCACATACCCGTCGATACATTGACACTTTGGAGAGCCTCCGGTGTTATTGAAGACCAAACCGTCACAAGTGTAGTCAAATCCCGTCGCTCGGTAGACTTCGTTGGATCCAGTGCAGTTCGGTTGACAACTAGCCTTTAGAATACACTTTCCGTACTTATCCCTCACATACCCGTCGATACATTGACACTTTGGAGAGACTCCGGTGTTATTGAAGACCAAACCGTCGCAAGTGTAGTCAAATCCCGTCGCTCGGTAGACTTCGTTGGATCCAGTGCAGTTCGGTGGACAACTAGCCTTCAGAATACACTTTCCGTACTTATCCCTCACATACCCGTCGATACATTGACACTTTGGAGAGCCTCCGGTGTTATTGAAGACCAAACCGTCACAAGTGTAGTCACATCCTGTCTCTCGATAGACTTCGTTGGATCCAGTGCAGTTCGGTGGACAACTAGCCTTCAGAATACACTTTCCGTACTTATCCCTCACATACCCGTCGACACATTGACACTTTGGAGAGCCTCCGGTGTTATTGAAGACCAAACCGTCACAAGTGTAGTCAAATCCCGTCGCTCGGTAGACTTCGTTGAACCCAGTGCAGTTCGGTGGACAACTAGCCTTTAGAATACACTTTCCGTACTTATCCCTCACGTAGCCCTCGATACATTGACACTTTGGAGAGCCTCCGGTGTTATTGAAGACCAAACCATCGCAAGTGTAGTCAAATCCCGTCGCTCGGTAGACTTCGTTGGATCCAGTGCAGTTCGGTGGACAGCTAGCCTTCAGAATGCACTTTCCGTACTTATCCCTCACATACCCGTCGATACATTGACACTTTGGAGAGCCTCCGGTGTTATTGAAGACCAAACCATCGCAAGTGTAGTCACATCCTGTCTCTCGATAGACTTCGTTGGATCCAGTGCAGTTCGGTGGACAACTAGCCTTCAGAATACACTTTCCGTACTTTTCCCTCACATACCCGTCGATACATTGACACTTTGGAGAGCCTCCGGTGTTATTGAAGACCAAACCGTCACAAGTGTAGTCAAATCCCGTCGCTCGGTAGACTTCGTTGGATCCAGTGCAGTTCGGTGGACAACTAGCCTTCAGAATACACTTTCCGTACTTATCCCTCACATACCCGTCGATACATTGACACTTTGGAGAGCCTCCGGTGTTATTGAAGACCAAACCATCGCAAGTGTAGTCACATCCTGTCTCTCGATAGACTTCGTTGGATCCAGTGCAGTTCGGTGGACAACTAGCCTTCAGAATACACTTTCCGTACTTATCCCTCACGTAGCCCTCGATACATTGACACTTTGGAGAGCCTCCGGTGTTATTGAAGACCAAACCATCACAAGTGTAGTCAAATCCCGTCGCTCGGTAGACTTCGTTGGATCCAGTGCAGTTCGGTGGACAACTAGCCTTCAGAATACACTTTCCGTACTTATCCCTCACATACCCGTCGATACATTGACACTTTGGAGAGCCTCCGGTGTTATTGAAGACCAAACCGTCACAAGTGTAGTCAAATCCCGTCGCTCGGTAGACTTCGTTGGATCCAGTGCAGTTCGGTTGACAACTAGCCTTCAGAATACACTTTCCGTACTTATCCCTCACATACCCGTCGATACATTGACACTTTGGAGAGCCTCCGGTGTTATTGAAGACCAAACCATCGCAAGTGTAGTCACATCCTGTCTCTCGATAGACTTCGTTGGATCCAGTGCAGTTCGGTGGACAACTAGCCTTCAGAATACACTTTCCGTACTTATCCCTCACATACCCGTCGATACATTGACACTTTGGAGAGCCTCCGGTGTTATTGAAGACCAAACCGTCGCAAGTGTAGTCAAATCCCGTCGCTCGGTAGACTTCGTTGGATCCAGTGCAGTTCGGTGGACAACTAGCCTTCAGAATACACTTTCCGTACTTATCCCTCACATACCCGTCGATACATTGACACTTTGGAGAGCCTCCGGTGTTATTGAAGACCAAACCGTCACAAGTGTAGTCAAATCCCGTCGCTCGGTAGACTTCGTTGGATCCAGTGCAGTTCGGTGGACAACTAGCCTTCAGAATACACTTTCCGTACTTATCCCTCACATACCCGTCGATACATTGACACTTTGGAGAGCCTCCGGTGTTATTGAAGACCAAACCATCGCAAGTGTAGTCACATCCTGTCTCTCGATAGACTTCGTTGGATCCAGTGCAGTTCGGTGGACAACTAGCCTTCAGAATACACTTTCCGTACTTATCCCTCACGTAGCCCTCGATACATTGACACTTTGGAGAGCCTCCGGTGTTATTGAAGACCAAACCGTCGCAAGTGTAGTCAAATCCCGTCGTTCGGTAGACTTCGTTGAATCCAGTGCAGTTCGGTGGACAGCTAGCCTTCAGAATGCACTTTCCGTACTTATCCCTCACATACCCGTCGATACATTGACACTTTGGAGAGCCTCCGGTGTTATTGAAGACCAAACCATCGCAAGTGTAGTCACATCCTGTCTCTCGATAGACTTCGTTGGATCCAGTGCAGTTCGGTGGACAACTAGCCTTCAGAATACACTTTCCGTACTTATCCCTCACATACCCGTCGATACATTGACACTTTGGAGAGCCTCCGGTGTTATTGAAGACCAAACCGTCGCAAGTGTAGTCAAATCCCGTCGCTCGGTAGACTTCGTTGGATCCAGTGCAGTTCGGTGGACAACTAGCCTTCAGAATACACTTTCCGTACTTATCCCTCACATACCCGTCGATACATTGACACTTTGGAGAGCCTCCGGTGTTATTGAAGACCAAACCGTCACAAGTGTAGTCAAATCCCGTCGCTCGGTAGACTTCGTTGGATCCAGTGCAGTTCGGTGGACAACTAGCCTTCAGAATACACTTTCCGTACTTATCCCTCACATACCCGTCGATACATTGACACTTTGGAGAGCCTCCGGTGTTATTGAAGACCAAACCATCGCAAGTGTAGTCACATCCTGTCTCTCGATAGACTTCGTTGGATCCAGTGCAGTTCGGTGGACAACTAGCCTTCAGAATACACTTTCCGTACTTATCCCTCACGTAGCCCTCGATACATTGACACTTTGGAGAGCCTCCGGTGTTATTGAAGACCAAACCATCACAAGTGTAGTCAAATCCCGTCGCTCGGTAGACTTCGTTGGATCCATTGCAGTTCGGTGGACAACTAGCCTTCAGAATGCACTTTCCGTACTTATCCCTCACATACCCGTCGATACATTGACAATTTGGAGAGCCTCCGGTGTTATTGAAGACCAAACCGTCGCAAGTGTAGTCAAATCCCGTCGCTCGGTAGACTTCGTTGGATCCATTGCAGTTCGGTGGACAACTAGCCTTCAGAATGCACTTTCCGTACTTATCCCTCACATACCCGTCGATACATTGACAATTTGGAGAGCCTCCGGTGTTATTGAAGACCAAACCGTCGCAAGTGTAGTCAAATCCCGTCGCTCGGTAGACTTCGTTGAATCCAGTGCAGTTCGGTGGACAACTAGCCTTTAGAATACACTTTCCGTACTTATCCCTCACATACCCGTCGATACATTGACAATTTGGAGAGCCTCCGGTGTTATTGAAGACCAAATCGTCGCAAGTGTAGTCAAATCCCGTCGCTCGGTAGACTTCGTTGAATCCAGTGCAGTTTGGTGGACAACTAGCCTTTAGAATACACTTTCCGTACTTATCCCTCACGTAGCCCTCGATACATTGACACTTTGGAGAGCCTCCGGTGTTATTGAAGACCAAACCATCGCAAGTGTAGTCAAATCCCGTCGCTCGGTAGACTTCGTTGAATCCAGTGCAGTTCGGTGGACAGCTAGCCTTCAGAATGCACTTTCCGTACTTATCCCTCACATACCCGTCGATACATTGACACTTTGGAGAGCCTCCGGTGTTATTGAAGACCAAACCGTCGCAAGTGTAGTCAAATCCCGTCGCTCGGTAGACTTCGTTGAATCCAGTGCAGTTCGGTGGACAACTAGCCTTTAGAATACACTTTCCGTACTTATCCCTCACATACCCGTCGATACATTGACAATTTGGAGAGCCTCCTGTGTTATTGAAGACCAAACCGTCGCAAGTGTAGTCAAATCCCGTCGCTCGGTAGACTTCGTTGAATCCAGTGCAGTTCGGTGGACAACTAGCCTTTAGAATACACTTTCCGTACTTATCCCTCACGTAGCCCTCGATACATTGACACTTTGGAGAGCCTCCGGTGTTATTGAAGACCAAACCATCGCAAGTGTAGTCAAATCCCGTCGCTCGGTAGACTTCGTTGAATCCAGTGCAGTTCGGTGGACAGCTAGCCTTCAGAATGCACTTTCCGTACTTATCCCTCACATACCCGTCGATACATTGACACTTTGGAGAGCCTCCGGTGTTATTGAAGACCAAACCATCGCAAGTGTAGTCACATCCTGTCTCTCGATAGACTTCGTTGGATCCAGTGCAGTTCGGTGGACAACTAGCCTTCAGAATACACTTTCCGTACTTATCCCTCACATACCCGTCGATACATTGACACTTTGGAGAGCCTCCGGTGTTATTGAAGACCAAACCGTCACAAGTGTAGTCAAATCCCGTCGCTCGGTAGACTTCGTTGGATCCAGTGCAGTTCGGTGGACAACTAGCCTTCAGAATACACTTTCCGTACTTATCCCTCACATACCCGTCGATACATTGACACTTTGGAGAGCCTCCGGTGTTATTGAAGACCAAACCATCGCAAGTGTAGTCACATCCTGTCTCTCGATAGACTTCGTTGGATCCAGTGCAGTTCGGTGGACAACTAGCCTTCAGAATACACTTTCCGTACTTATCCCTCACGTAGCCCTCGATACATTGACACTTTGGAGAGCCTCCGGTGTTATTGAAGACCAAACCATCACAAGTGTAGTCAAATCCCGTCGCTCGGTAGACTTCGTTGGATCCAGTGCAGTTCGGTGGACAACTAGCCTTCAGAATACACTTTCCGTACTTATCCCTCACATACCCGTCGATACATTGACACTTTGGAGAGCCTCCGGTGTTATTGAAGACCAAACCGTCACAAGTGTAGTCAAATCCCGTCGCTCGGTAGACTTCGTTGGATCCAGTGCAGTTCGGTGGACAACTAGCCTTCAGAATACACTTTCCGTACTTATCCCTCACATACCCGTCGATACATTGACACTTTGGAGAGCCTCCGGTGTTATTGAAGACCAAACCATCGCAAGTGTAGTCACATCCTGTCTCTCGATAGACTTCGTTGGATCCAGTGCAGTTCGGTGGACAACTAGCCTTCAGAATACACTTTCCGTACTTATCCCTCACGTAGCCCTCGATACATTGACACTTTGGAGAGCCTCCGGTGTTATTGAAGACCAAACCGTCGCAAGTGTAGTCAAATCCCGTCGCTCGGTAGACTTCGTTGAATCCAGTGCAGTTCGGTGGACAGCTAGCCTTCAGAATGCACTTTCCGTACTTATCCCTCACGTAGCCCTCGATACATTGACACTTTGGAGAGCCTCCGGTGTTATTGAAGACCAAACCATCACAAGTGTAGTCAAATCCCGTCGCTCGGTAGACTTCGTTGAATCCAGTGCAGTTCGGTGGACAGCTAGCCTTCAGAATGCACTTTCCATACTTATCCCTCACGTAGCCCTCGATACATTGACACTTTGGAGAGCCTCCGGTGTTATTGAAGACCAAACCGTCGCAAGTGTAGTCAAATCCCGTCGCTCGGTAGACTTCGTTGGATCCATTGCAGTTCAGTGGACAACTAGCCTTCAGAATGCACTTTCCGTACTTATCCCTCACATACCCGTCGATACATTGACAATTTGGAGAGCCTCCGGTGTTATTGAAGACCAAACCGTCGCAAGTGTAGTCAAATCCCGTCGCTCGATAGACTTCGTTGGATCCAGTGCAGTTCGGTGGACAACTAGCCTTTAGAATACACTTTCCGTACTTATCCCTCACATACCCGTCGATACATTGACAATTTGGAGAGCCTCCGGTGTTATTGAAGACCAAACCGTCGCATGTGTAGTCAAATCCCGTCGCTCGGTAGACTTCGTTGGATCCAGTGCAGTTCGGTGGACAGCTAGCCTTCAGAATACATTTTCCGTACTTATCCCTCACATACCCGTCGATACATTGACACTTTGGAGAGCCTCCGGTGTTATTGAAGACCAAACCGTCGCATGTGTAGTCAAATCCCGTCGCTCGGTAGACTTCGTTGGATCCAGTGCAGTTCGGTGGACAGCTAGCCTTCAGAATGCACTTTCCATACTTATCCCTCACGTAGCCCTCGATACATTGACACTTTGGAGAGCCTCCGGTGTTATTGAAAACCAAACCGTCGCATGTGTAGTCAAATCCCGTCGCTCGGTAGACTTCGTTGGATCCAGTGCAGTTCGGTGGACAGCTAGCCTTCAGAATGCACTTTCCATACTTATCCCTCACGTAGCCCTCGATACATTGACACTTTGGAGAGCCTCCGGTGTTATTGAAGACCAAACCGTCGCATGTGTAGTCAAATCCCGTCGCTCGGTAGACTTCGTTGGATCCAGTGCAGTTCGGTGGACAGCTAGCCTTCAGAATGCACTTTCCATACTTATCCCTCACGTAGCCCTCGATACATTGACACTTTGGAGAGCCTCCGGTGTTATTGAAGACCAAACCGTCGCAAGTGTAGTCAAATCCCGTCGCTCGGTAGACTTCGTTGGATCCAGTGCAGTTCGGTGGACAACTAGCCTTCAGAATACACTTTCCGTACTTATCCCTCACGTAGCCCTCGATACATTGACACTTTGGAGAGCCTCCGGTGTTATTGAAAACCAAACCGTCACAAGTGTAGTCGAATCCCGTCGCTCGGTAGACTTCGTTGGATCCTGTGCAGTTCGGTGGACAGCTAGCCTTCAGAATGCACTTTCCATACTTATCCCTCACGTAGCCCTCGATACATTGACACTTTGGGGAGCCTCCGGTGTTAATGAAGACCAAACCATCACAAGTGTTGTCGAATCCCGTCTCTCGATAGACTTCGTTGGATCCAGTGCAGTTCGGTGGACAACTAGCCTTCAGAATGCACTTTCCATACTTATCCCTCACATACCCGTCGATACATTGACAATTTGGAGAGCCTCCGGTGTTATTGAAGACCAAACCGTCGCAAGTGTAGTCACATCTTGCCTCTTGGTAAATCTCATTTTGTCCGGTGCACTTTGGTGGACAATTCTCCTTTGGGATGCACGTTGCATTGTGTCTCACGTACCCGTTTTTACAGAAACATCCTACACTTCCTTGAGGCTTAATAATTTCTTCACAATTCTCACAGGAGTATTCAAATCCATTTACTTCGTGTTCCTCGTTTGGGTCTTTGCAGCATCGACTTTCCGGAACACACTGATTCATCCAGTCCCTAGCAAAGCCGGTTCTGCAGTAACACCCAGTTCTTATGTTCTGTGCTTGGCAGGTTACGTCTTCTATTTCGCAATCGGTGTCGCAGTAGACCTCCGTGTAGATCTGATTCACTCCACAATTTGTCGAAACTACGTGTTTAAAATGGAAAAGGTTAGAAAATTGGCTACTAATGCTTTGGCTGACTTACTGACGCTGGAGGTTACAGCCAAGAGGATAATGCTTACTGTTATCATGCTTGACTTTGCTTGAGTCTTCTAGGAGCAAGTGCTTTCCATTTTATACTGGCACTGCGAAACACAGTCGCATGCTGCTATTGTTTCGGTATGTGGCTGAAACAACATCAAACATCTGGTAGAGCTTTGGCCCATTGTGATGAGTTCATGTCCAAAGTTTGCACAGAAATTTAAACTTGATCTTGACAATGCATGCATGTATTTATTGTCGAGATCAATGTGATGCTGTGTCTTTGAACTGAGCAGATTTGAGAAAAAATTGAAATAAAATAATGAGACTCAGTAAGTCAATATTCATGTTTCGCTGACTCAAGCGGGCATGATTTCGATGACACTAACAGATCATTCTGGTATTCAGAAGAAAGGGAGAATATAAGAATAGGTTTTGTGGTAATATTTGCGAAATGTCAAGTAGAAGTACTTACTCGCCAAAACCTCCTCTCACTTCCTCCCAATCCTTCTTTTTACAGGGCTTTCGTCAGACTTTACACAGCGAAGAGGACTCCTGTCTTAAACATCTCGGTAGTTAGGTCGTCAGTTTTAGCAGCTTTGTTGGACGTAAGTTAAGTTAAGGTTTTCTTTACTTCGTCCAGTTCAGGTGGACGAAATTGTTGGCCAACATCGTCAAATGCGATTGATTTATTCTGCTTGACAGTGGAGTCTAATACGTTATACAGAGTCTACTGCTGTCTTGCCTTCTTCGTTTTTACAGGCTTTGACTCGGACTCGATAAATTCTTTGTACGCTTTCGTAAAAGCTGTTGTTTGTCCCTTCTTTTCCGCCCGTAGAGTTTATGAGCAGCTGTGGTCATTCAATGCAGCACTGCTCCTGTTTTGCTATATGTGCTTGCCGGAGTTCACTGTGAAACCAGGAATTTTGTTAGGATAGCTGAGCGAAACTCAGTGCATCAGAAGCGGCATCTCTTAATAACTGATGCTGGTTGCATAGAACCTCTTAAGCGATTAAAGAAAACAGGATCGGAAACTCTCTAGCGATTTCTTGCGTTGGTAATCGTCCGACTTAAAACTTTCTATCAGTAATGCCTTATCTTTGCGGCATTCGGGATATCTGCAGCCGTACCTTGGACACAACCGGGTAGTGATCGCAGTCAATGTTCGCCGCTTGGAATTTTAGGAGAAGTGCCTTGCTTTCTAATGTTGATTGATCATAATGGTTCTGCCCCGCCCCAAACTCGATTGTTGCCAGTAACATTTGCCACACTAAACTTCGCAGTGTTTCCTCTTCATCTTCGATCGCACTCCTTGAATGACGGTAGTGTTAAACCCTGCAGCAGTCCGGGACCTTCGTTAATTGCTCCATAGTTCCACGTGCAGATCCGAAGGCCTTTCTCCTTGTTTTCTTGTTCTGTTTGCAGGAGATTTGTTAACGATCGCCGTGCGAGCTGCTCAGATTCGATCCCCAGCAAAAACCACCAACCATAAACTTAAAGATGAATGACAAACCGCTGAGTGTATAATTTTTCATAAAGCAGCCGTTTGTAGTCGGAATAAATTGTAGGTCCCTTCCATTAGTCGCTCTAGCCCTCTAGGTGGAGTGCCCTAGAGAAAACAGATCACTAAGCTCTCGCATTAACTAAACCTTCAGGAAACTAAACTTTCAGGAAAAAATTAAACTAAAACTCAAGTTGACGTACTATGCACCTGGCATTCAAAAGTGGAGGTAAGAGAAGGTAGATAGGCTGAACTCGGTCTTTTAAGCCACCTCGAACCGGAGGGCTAGGATTTGAAACCTTCTTAACTGAAGCATTTTTGCCTGCTCGCTCGATGTAAAGGAGCCGAAGCATTAGACGTCATGTTGCTTTATCAACTGCTTTCACATCTTAGTAATGCTAATAGAGTTATTTTTTTATATTCTCTGCAATTTGCCATTCTTTCATGCAGGACTAAATGTAAGACAAAGTTTTAAGTCCGAAAGCTCATCATTTTACTGCCTATTCTTCAAAATCGGTACTATTTAACCGGACTAGACTTAGGAGTTAGAAGTTTTAAATCCAATTATTTCGCCTAACCAAACTAGCAACGATTTGCAACAGTTGGACTTTCCGAATCACCACTTTGTGTTTTGCGTTATTGGTTACAGGTAGTAAAGTTTTTAAAATGGCTTTGAGGTCTCAAGAAGCTTTTTTTTCGGACCTTAGGGATTATTATGCCTTTCCCCCACAGTTTGGAGGATATTTCACGAAGTTAAATAGAAAGCCTTCCTCTATTCTGTGTGATCGTTTATTCTATCATGTCGGCTTCAACGAGCGACAACTACCCTATTGAATGTGCAGACTTTTCCTAAATGAGAAACATTGAACGACGATCCTAGTTTTTAAGCTCCTAAATTCCTTTCATAACTGTGAGACCTTATTTTATCCAAGCCTTTCCATACGATATAAATAATTTGTATTCGACAGAATCTTCTTATTTATGTACTCTACAGTCATTGTAAAAACTCTAGTATAGACAAATATTAAGTCTAGAAGGATTAAAACCACTTTTCATTCAAATCATCACTTGATAATACAGTGCTTTTCCCTACAGCGGCTTTCTATCAAAATGTTAACTGAGTGTAATGACAATCAGCTGATTGCTCACGCTGTCATCCGACTGATTAGTTTGACATTGACGTGACATTTTGCCTCCTTTAAAGGCCCAGGATAAAAATTTTCTCCGGGAAATAAAGTAATTTTAACTAAATAAAAGCCCTAAAAATATATATTGCCTACATTGAGAAATAAGAAAAAATGTGTATCTTTTGATTGAGTGCAAAATTACCTCCACTTACAAGCTGTAAGTTGAATTTCGTTACATTTCTCTCATCGCACTGCGTACTACTTGAGAACACATTTCTCTATCTCTTGTTTAATTATAGCTCTTGGTGGCGATTTCTTTTTTTTTCCTTCTTCTCACTCCAATTTTCAATCACGCGGGCATAAGTAAAATCACTCAGGAACAATGCGTAGCCGCAGCAACTCAGGCGTTCGCCTGGATTACTACCAGCGAATTGTACATCGTCTCATCATGGCTCATCAGGAGCCTGTGACCGGCCTATTCCCGGCAAGTCCAATAAATTCACACGCTTGGATTCGCGACAATGTATACTGCATACTGGCAGTATGGGGACTCTCGATGGCTTATAAGAAAATCGCAGATCAGGATGAAGATCGCGCCAAATGCTATGAACTCGAGCAGAGTTGTGTGAAACTAATGCGCGGCCTCCTCATGGCCATGATGAATCAGAAGGACAAAGTGGAACGTTTCAAAATTACCCAGAATCCATTGGATTCATTGCATGCGAAGTTCTCCAGCCGCAATGGACAACCGGTTGTTGGCGATGCTGAATGGGGACATTTGCAGATTGACGCAGTGTCGCTGTATTTGCTCATTCTGGCTCAAATGACTGCGTCGGGCTTACAGATTGTTTTCTCGTTGGACGAGGTGTCTTTCATTCAGAACTTGGTTTTCTACATCGAGTCGGCTTATTGTATCCCAGACTATGGGATATGGGAACGTGGTGACAAGACCAACCACGGAGAGCCAGAGCTTAACGCCAGCTCCATAGGAATGGCCAAAGCTGCGCTAGAGGCAATGAATGAATTGGATTTGTTCGGAGCAAGAGGTGGACCTGCCTCGGTGATCCATGTGTTGGCAGATGAAGCTCACAAGTGTCAGGCTGTGCTGCAGTCTATGTTGCCACGAGAGTCGAACAGTAAGGAGCTGGACTCGGGTCTCTTGTCGGTAATAGGATTCCCCGCATTCGCCGTCGACGATCCACAGCTGATCAAGACCACAAAGGAAGCGATTATGAACCGTCTGCAGGGAAAATACGGTTGTAAGCGATTCCTCCGGGACGGCTATCGAACTCCGAAGGAGGATCCGTCGCGGTTGTACTATGAACGCTGGGAATTGCGCATGTTCGAGAATATTGAATGTGAATGGCCATTGTTTTTCGCCTACCTGATTTTGTTTTATGCGTTCCAGAATGATAAGCTCTCTGTCAAGGACTACGCGGACCGGTTGGAGGTGAGTTCTAGGTTTCTGAGTGCCCACCGGTCTTTAATTGAGTTCTATTTGTAGAAAATTATGGTTCGCGGGGAGGACGGTGTGCTTCTCATACCCGAAAGCTATGCAGTTCCATACAACTTGGTCGGAGAGGAATACCAAAGACCTGGCTCGCAATCTCGAGAGGTTGTTGGACGATGTCCATTCCTTTGGGGACAATCGCTGCATATATTGGGAAAACTACTTCAAGAGGTGAGTTTCGATTTCATTTGGGTCTCGGTTTGCCTCATCTGGGCCTCGGTTTTTCTTGTAGGGTTTCCTTGCCGTGGGAGAACTTGACCCACTCAATCGACGTCTCGGAGCTCAAAAGAAGCCCGACGTAGTCGTCCAAGTCGTCATCATCGCTGAAGACAATGAAATACGTGACAAACTCGCCGAGCACGATCTACACGTCCAAACCATCGCCGAGGTGGCTCCTATTGAAGTGCAACCAGCCCGTGTGCTCAGCCATCTGTACACATACTTGGGCAGAAACCGCAAACTTGGCCTAACTGGCCGCAAATCACGCGACGTTGGCATTCTCAGTACAAGCAAGTTGTACTCACTCAAGGACAGAATATTCGCATTCACACCACAGGTGAGTTCCACGCATCCCGCCATCTGCCGAATCCCCCATCCGTCTCCAGCTCTGTGCCCAACTTCTATTTACTTGTAGACAACTTTAATTGTATTTTATTTTTCAAAGTTTATTATTGTTTTTGTTTTGAAATTGAATACGAAAACGAAATAGTTTGTCGATCTGTCACGATTCTACATTGCGTCGGACAACGAACTCATGATCGACATACTCAAGGGTGAGATAAATTTCCTCAAATCAGCCTGGGACTTGCTCGGACGTCCGTTGGTCACGTTGGTCCTAAAGAATATTCATCTAGGTCCGTTTGTATAGCAATGACAACACGAAGAAAAAATGTCCCTTAGCCGGACATCGATATCTTTTGTGTTGAAGTTTTTTTCTTTTATTTTTTTTTTACTGTTTAAGTGTTTTTTTCCTTTTCTCCTTGTTTTCTGTTTTCGGTTTCTTTCCGCGAAGTAAAGTGAAAGCAAGTTAAATGTATGTACCGTACCTAGTTCTCTTATTTTTTCGGGTAAAAATCAAACACAGACACACACAAATACACAAAATTTCTCGTCCAAAGAATTGATTGCGATGCGACTTGTCCGGTTTGAAAGCAAAAGGAAAGGAAATTCGAACACAATCTCACAGGTGGTGGTGATAGGCGCTAGTGCTCAATCTGGTGAACGGATGTATGCATGTTGTAGGAATAGTTTTCATTTAATTTATAGAACTGGCGGAATTGCTTTCGAACTACGAATGCGCAGCTAAATACGAGAAAAACGGTGGTTGAAGGGGCTTAGGATCTTTGGGCTGGAAATAATGCTAACACCTTGCAAAAAATTCATTTTTACGTCAGAGTTGTACAACCATTGTCGCGAACCAACGATACTGAAGTAATAATCGAACTGAGTGGTGTCTGTGCTGTTGACGTCCAAGCCAGACTTGTTTGATACCTATTTTGAAACCACCATGCAGTAGGCTTGCATTCGTTTTGTAGAACCAAAAAGAAACGTTGAGATCAACTTGACTAATCCTTCTACGTCGCTGTGAACTGGAATCCATGACTCACTGCGTTTCAAACTGCTCACTTTGTCCGTTGGTAGGTGAAGACCTTTTTCTTTATGTGGAGCAGCTTTGGGCACACTTTTTACAATATTACCAGTCATCTGTCACGAATGTCTTTATTTTTAGCAAATGTTCTCAGGCATCTCTAATAAACCGGCTACAGAGTTTCCTTTGTAATTATACTTATTTGGGCCGTTATTTGGAATTGCCAACTTGTCTTCTCTCCGCCGATTGTGAAGATATTTGTATCGATTTGAAATTCATGGATCTTCTTCGACTTCTGCCGTAGGGTATCTGCTCCCAATCATTGCCTGCAGCTTCAAACAACTCGGCATTAAAGCCCACAGCAACATAAAGATTATCAAGCTGGAAGAAAAAACGTGGTATGACTTTAGCTACAAAGAGTCTGTCAGGAGGACTTTCCTGACCTGAAGCCACACTAATATGGACGAATCAGGTTGTTGACGAACGGCTTCAGGCGTTCACTCAATACGGCAGATAAGATCGTATAGGCGATGTTAAGAAGACTGATGCCTCTGTAGTTGGCGCAGTTCAGAGGGTCTCCTTTCTTGAGAACTGGACAAACAATGCTGAGGTTCCATTCATCGAGCATACTTTCCTCCGACCATATTTTACAGATGAGTTGGTGTATGTTCCTTACCTGCCGCTTTGAATAGCTCGGCAACTAGGCCGTCAGCTCCAGCAGCTTTGTTGGACTTAAGCTTAGATATGGCTATCTTCACTTCGTCCAGGTCGGGTGGACGGAATTGTTGCTTTTCGTCGTCCAAGTTGTATGGTTCATTTTGCTTGACGTCGCCATTAAACAATCAGACTGTTTAACGGAGACTGTAGACTGTTTAACGACTCCATTCACCACAAATATATTTATCCAACGTTATATTGAAAAAAAAAAACGCTTTGGACCATGCTGTGCAGCAATAAGTCTGTGGACACCAGTAGTTTTGATAGACCTTAATTTGAGATTTTTATACTCAGCTGGTTGTGGTCGGGTGAAAGAAAATGTTGACGAGATTTCTCTTTTTGTCGCTACATACTTCGGTTCGAGCGTTGTATTCTTAACATGCTCTTTTTTTCCATCTGGTAAAACTTTCCAACAATCACCTCTGTTGCAGCATCTTTTAATGGACTCAATCACATGCTGCTTATGATCTTTTTGTCCCTGCGCAGTTCCGGTTCTTATCCAGCAGCTCTTGTCTGACTATACAGCGAAGCATTATACATTTTTTGGTCTTTTTCGTTTACCTGCACTGTCAAATAATCACATCACATCCGGGTTGATATTTCCGATAGATTTTTGCTGATGTTACCACTGGCCTAAAGTATTTGTATTTGTATTGTTGATTGTTCATTAAATTTGTTTTGTTGCAAGCACCACAAATTCGAAAACGTTAAGAACTCTGCGAAACGCCATGTTATCGTTGAAGCTTTGAATGAGTTATCATTTTCAGAAACAATTACCCCTATTCCGTAAGGCGTTTATAAAAAACGACAGTTGGCGTTTTCGATCGTGTCGTTAAAGTATAGATATTCCGTAACTTAAACGCCTCCTTCTTCTATTAATTCACGTTTCTCATTTGAAGTTTTGTCGTAGATAAATGGATTCTAATGACAACTGGGCTTTAACGGCGTACATTTTTTGGTAAAAGCCTTACGGAATAAGGGTTAATATTCAACGAAAATTTCTACTTTACGACGAATTCCCGGAACAATTGCTGCATTGAATTCTCTACTCTTTTTTGTTATCTGCCACATATTCAGGATTTGCTCTCTAGTCTGGACCACAGTACACATCAACACTAAAACTGTCAGCAATTGGTCTCTTATCCCTTTTCCAAACTTGCTTTCACGAATCAAATTTATTTCCTATCTGAGTAAATCTCTGCATGTATGAAACAAAATAGTTCTACAATCGATCGGTAGATGTTAGTTACCCTTCTTCGTGATTAACTCCACACTAGATACCATAGTTTCTTTTTGAATCCTCTCTAAACCGCACAGACTTTTTATTTTGCACCCCTTTTTTTTCAAGGTACCTGATGTCTAAAGATCCGTTGTGTATATTAATTGAAATAATAATTCCCCAAAGTTTTATCCCTTCTCTCTTCTGAATTGAAATAAATCTTCCTGTTTTCCCATCACCCTTTCTTTTTTTATCACTCCCAATCCCAACACACACAAAATAATAAAAACAAACAAATCCTCTAAATTGTATATAATTAATCGTAGAACATCGATTTTGACGAATACTACACAACTCGCGATCCAGATTTACTCGCAAGTATTGTTACAACAAATTTGGCCTTCCTAACGAACAATTGGCGGCACATGTTGGGAAGGCCGACCATAACTCTAATGGCAACTCATTATCTTTTAGGTAATTACCACTTGTATCGCACTTAATAATATTGGCATTAAAAAAAAAAGCAGTCATTTGTAAACTTTTTTTAATTTTAAACTAAAATAAAAATAAAATAGTTTTGAAAATTGTTAAAATTAAACATAACGTTGGGAAAAGGTGTTTATTGAAAGTGCGTATTAAATTAAAAATACATTTGCAGCTATTAGGCATTTATTTAGACTTGGCTTATACATATATGTTGCTTAAGGCGGATGAATGATCTATGAAGTTAATCCTCGTGCTTACAGTCCGGGGTGGACCATGGCCTCAACAAAAATGCTCCTCAAGCCAGATCCGTCTCTAGCTACCTGTCTGCATTTACGCATATCGATTTAGTTGAGGGTATTCTCCAATTGTGCGCGCCATTTAAGGCAGGCTCTTCCTCTACTGCGTTTTCCCAGCCAT
Source organism: Matsumyia berberina (assembly GCA_917880715.2). Lineage (NCBI taxonomy): Eukaryota > Metazoa > Arthropoda > Insecta > Diptera > Syrphidae > Matsumyia > Matsumyia berberina. Next base: position 127,710,114 of record OU862871.1, on the reverse strand, counting down.
CTCCACCACTGCACTCCTAGATGACCACTGCGAGAACACTTTACCACCGACTTATATGCGACATTTAGGAGACTGATTTGACTGTAGCTGACAAAGTTCCGGGTATCTCGTTTTTTGTGGATGAGGCACACAATGCTGGGGTTTCATTCGTCGGGCATACTTTCATCTGACCAGATTTTACAGATGCTCCATACCAAGTTACATATCTCCTGCTGCTTTGCAGAGCTTTGCCGGCAGGCTATCTTCCCCGCGGCCTTGTCGGATTCAGCATTCGCTATCTTCACTGCGTGCTGGTCAGGTGGACTGAAGTTTTGATCGTCATCGTCCAAGTTGAATGGCCTGACAGAGGACCGTTTCAGTCGGCAAATATTCTTTCCAAATCGTCAGCACCGACTAGGAGTCTACTACCATATTTTCATCTTCATCTCAGCGGGCTTCTGTTCAGGCCTTACAGCCTTGGTTTGTCCATTTATAAAATTTTCGAACATTTCCTTTGCAGTAAGATATTTTTTAATCGATTTAATTGACCGTACTCTATATAAGAGGCCCTTAATGCGCACTGCGACCTATAAGGTCTATTGTGGTGGCCCCCATGGTTTAACCAGAGATTATATTGAGGCTTTTGATAAACTTCAGTATAGTCTTAGACTCGGTTTTCTTAATTTCCGCTGCGTTGACCCAGGTCCGCGTCAAGTGGAGTAATCTTTTCCTTGCGGCTTCAGGATATACGCACAGAATAAATTCAGCGGTCTCTTTCTGTTCTCCACAGAGCCGGCAATCTGTTACTTTTATGGACCCCTCATGGGTCTAAGTGTGTTGGCTTTAGCTGGCAGCCACTTCAACCTAACCTAACCTAACCTACTTTTATTTTATGCAAATGGTACAATGTGCCATTAGATAAGGTTCTTAACTCGTCTTTGGTGAGATTAAGTTAAGTCTTGGCCTTGTATGGGTTGGGGTTGATGAACTTTTTCGGTTGTTTAAGGCCCAGTCGACAGCATGTTTGTTGATCTTCCATTGTGTTATCTTGGAGTATGGACTGTTGCGTTGTTCCCCAAAACAGGGTTCGGGACCAACGAGTGGGCGGCAAGCGCCTCTTCTCTCCAGGCAGTCAGCCCATTCGTTACCCTCGAAGCCTTGATGTCCTGGGATGCAGGCTACGGTAACCTTATTTACCGATGCAAGACTTTCGAGGAGGTTGAGGCAGTCCCACACAAGCTTGGATCCTACCGTATAGGATTAAAGGGTTGCTTGGCTATCTGAAAAGATGTAGATGCGGGTTCCTTGGGTTATTCTCCGCAGGCATTCTCTTGCACACAATTCAATAGTGTGAACTCCCACTTGAAATACTGTAGGTGACTTTCCAAGCGCTGCCGCGCGTTGGAAACTGGGATCATAAACCCCATCACTTGTGCTGCCGTTTTCCTATTTTGAACCATCTGTATACCAGATTTGGGCGCAGTGGCTCAGTGGTTAGTGCGTTGGACTGCTGACCGAGCGGCGTGTGTTCAAGCCCCAGCCAGGAAAACACCAAACATTTTTCGCGACACCACCTCTCGTCGGGAAATGACAAGCCTCCGGGAGTATAATTTGTCATGAAAGAGCTTCTCACCTCGCTATTCGGAGTCGGCAATAAATTGTAGGTCCCTTCCATTCATGCGAAAAATGTAACACGGAGAGCATGAATGGTTGCGAGGAGCTACCCCTTGGCTCATCCCGAGCTGTCGCGCCAGCTATTTATTTATTTTTTATACCAGATTTGGAAATTTGGTAGTGTAATAGGGCCTTCATTTCTCCATTCGCTGCGGTCTTCTATATCAACTTCGAAACTTCTGTAGAATCAAAATCTCTTGTGCATGGTATCTGGAATCTTAAGAATTGGCTCACGATGAATGTATTCTAGTATTCTCAGATGACCTGTAAAGTCACCGACTTTAAGGTACAGTATCTGAGGCAGCCTTGGAGCAGCCTCTTTTTGTACTGCCAGATGTAGCGGCGTGAGGTTAAGTATTGCCGTTGGGCACGTTGTCATCACCCCGATGATTCCTTCGCAGGTTGAGCGATAGATTTTGCTCAGCTTTTTCCTGCGTTGTGGTTTGTAGGGTTTTTGGCCGTCATACTAATGACGCGTAGGTGATCATTGGTTTGGCGTTGTATGACCAATAAATCATTCACTCCTCAAGTTTTGCCGTACAGGCTCATGAACATTGCCCTAGTCGCCTTGTTGGTAACTATGTTAAGGTGCGAATTCCAGGTAAGCGTTTTGTCAAGTATTACTCCAAGATACTTTGTTTCGCTGGACAGATCAACAGGGGTGTTTTCTAGTGAAAATTGTTTGAGGTTGTGTTTTCTCTTTCTAGAAGAGGGTAGCAGAACAGTTTTTTTTCTGTGATTTATGGTCAGGCCATTCGTCCTACACAATCTTTAAGTTAGGTTAAGGGCATTTTGCATCATATCTGATATGATGTCATCGAATTTGCTCCCTGTACTCTGTTGACCTCCCATAAAGTCCGTGGGGAGTTCTGGTCTTCTTCTGCAGCATTGCTTTATAAGCCTTGTTGCTGGCGGCATATGCCTGCTGACACTTTTGATCAGAACCAAGGGTTTCATTGTGGTCGCCGCGTAAAACCCAGCACAGCAATGGCGGCATTTTTGATCAGACATATGAACCTTAGGAGGTCCGTTAGCTTAGTGTTACGCAGGTAAGGAGGTAGGTAGGGGTGGCGGCACTTAGGTAAACTTAACTACCTCGAAGTTATACGTAGTCATCAACAGTGACTTTAGGCTCTATGCTATGCACTAATGCTGCTTTATTTATTGACGAGATATACTACATATGTATGTACACACATATCTCGAGAAGCTGTTGCGGCTTCTCAAATTTCGCAAGGAGCAGCCGATATCTGCCGATATCTCTTTTAAAAATCGATGTCTTCTAGTAAGCTAAGTGTTCCTATGCCTAAATAAAACTAAACACAACTCATAGTGCTAAAAACGCCTTTTTCCATCGTCTACGGGTGGCGGTCATCATGTGTATCTCATTCATCATCAGTTAAAAAATTTTAAGAAATGTTCACTTTGGAAAAAAAAGCTCATCTTTCCTCGAATAAATGTAGAAAAAAATGTCATGCATGTCTCCTCACTAACTTTGTGTACCTACCTTGTCCGTGCTTTTGGTCTATTTGCGTATGTGTTTTCTATCGATTCTTAAAAAAATAGAAGACTTCTCCGCGAAGCAGTGTGCTAACATATTCCTCTTTTCTTTGTTCCTGTGACACGGTGAATTACCCCAAATGCAGATCAAAATAAAATCCCCTTGGCTATGATACAAACAATGCGTAAACTCAAGTCTGGTTACATAAACGGCACTCGAGTGATGTTGGGCAATTTGAAGGATTTCCTTAATACATCAGCCATCACAGATTTGAGTTTCCTTGGAAGTCAAGAAGATGGCTATCCAGATCGTCTACACCAAGATGTCCAAACCTATCTCGATGATCATCTTTTGCGTTCATTTAGCAACAAGAACGCCGTTAATATTCGTGCTTCAGGTCTGCGACCACGATCATTGCGTAGACGAATGTCTTGCAAGGGTGCCATCAAGAAGACACGATCCATCAATGTTGATTGTAAGTCGAATTTCTCGCTATTGAAGTACAGTTTGTAAAATTGAGTTTTTTTTCGTAGCCGACACACTAGGAATGGAAGGTCCAGGTCCACTGACTGAACGACGTCTATCCTCAATTGTGCCACCACCATGGCTTCAGGCAAACGCACAACAACACCACATTAATTTATTCGCTACGACACCAGAAGAAGAACATGCCCGTTTGGAAATTCGAGAGAATATCTATCCCATTGATCCACATCACAATCGAACGGTTCATGAACGTCGCAGTGAATTCGCTAAGCAGCTTGAAAGTGAGTATCCGCATTTTGCGATTCTTTTTTCGTCCTTCTACTCCAATGGCACTCTGTTATGTTGATTTTTTATATATTTTTCTTTTTTTATGATTTCAACTTTTGATTTGTTAATCTTCACCTTAAAAAAAAAAAAAAAAAAAACTTGCAATTGTGATTGTCTGACAAAAAAGTTCCTAAAATTCTCATACAACGCCATCGCACGGATACAAATTTTGCCGAAACAGAAGTCGAAGAGCTAATTGCCATGCTTCGTGAAACAGAAAATCTTGAGGAACAAGGTGATATCCTACAGTATTTGGTTGATACGCAAGGGTTGGACTTCAACACAGGTATGTTTTACTTATAAGAAAAGACACATCCGAGTTTATCTTACACTAGGTTACGATACAACAATACCACACGTACATAACACAAAATTGCATGCATGAACCGAATTAAAAGGGCTCAATTGGCTTAAGTTTTGATTCTTTTATTTTTGTAAACCAACATTTTTTTGAGTGTTTGTGTTTTTGTTTTTTGCCTCTATTATGTTGTTTTGTCCAACCAAAAAGGGGAACTGTAGTGAAGGCGTTTTGTCCAAATTCATAAAATTTAGTTTAGTAGTTGTGTTTTCAAACAGTCAAACAGTGACATGAGTACATGTAGCACCTAGGACTAGAGCCTCCCATGAATCTTTCCTTATATTCGCCGTATTTGCACACTGAGGTTAGAGTTTTATAGTACTTCTTGCTGGAGTTGTAAATTTAACCGGAGTTTCCTTGAAGACCCCGCCAAACAGTTAAAGAAGAAAAAACGCTTATCGAGGCGTAAAATACGTTCACCGGGGCGTTAAAACCGCTCTCTGTTTGACGGAGACTTAAATCTGGCTTTTGTAGTTTTTACAGCATTTAGATACTTAGTTTTCTGTCTAGCGGATACATTTAGATGGGGCCTTTCAATCTTTTATGGCTATTTATTATTAGCATGGCTATTTATATTAGCTCGTTGCCTCGGAGTGTGTTGCCGATCCAGTGCCACTTACGTTTTTGTATTATCGCGTCTATATGTTCTTCACTCGTCCTCTCATACATACGTTCACTTAAAATACGATTTGACCAGAATACTCGTGTATCTGTTTTAGACAGCGGATAACAAAAGTCTGCAGCCTTTTTGTGACATTGACGTTGTCTTTCCAGCAACTATACCGACTCCACGTTTGATCGAATCAGTCGCAGCTTGGTATTAAGGCTGTTTTCCTTAAGAAAGTAGCCTTTGGTTATCTATATTAGCTACCTGATGCCATTGACCGATACAATACTTTCAAGGCACCGAAAGTGTTGTGCTTGTTCGACTTTTTGATCAGCAATGCATACTTGCGAAGTCGAGGTGTTATTTAGGCTGAAAAGTTTTGTTTTGGCGGAGTTAATTTTCCGTCCCATCAGGCTCATCACACTTGTGGTCGTTTGGTGTATGTACATTTTTCGTTGTGCGATGCGAGTTCTGCTTCCCACAGACAAGAAACTGCGAAGAATGTCACTGTTTAACACCATGGAAATAATGTACACTGTACAGTCTTGACGGACACGCCATAAAAGCCATAGTAATTTCGATGACTAGCTTTGGTATAGCCAAGCGCCAACAACTACAATTTCGATGCTGGGGACCAGATGCACTGTGACCAGTAAGACCTTTTGTGCTGGCCTAGTGGTTAATCGGAATAAACCTCAATAATGCTTCAAGTTCCATTTCCAATAACTTTCTTGGTAGTTCTTTAGCCACTTCATTTCCTGGCACGCCCTTGTGACCACGGACCCAGCAGTATTTTACGTAAATCTACGTACCAAGAACGTTTATCTCTTTGCGAAAATAATCTCACAGAAAACATCAACTCCTGTAGACATCTTCGTATAGAAAGCTAGCTCCTTTCCTGGTGACTATTTCATACATCGGGCGCATAACTGAAGCTTTCCCTTAGTAGGTACTAAGGAGAATTCAACTGATACATCTATGACAGCATCACCAGCAGTGTTATTTTGTTCATCTTTGAACAACCTCCACCCTGCGGAGTTCTTTTGTCAACTTTCTTCTCTGCGACTGGGTCTCCCAAGACCTAGTGAATAATTTGGAATAATTTGCAAGTACAGTGACGGAGATCCCAGATTGATGAAGACTGTCGAGGATAGCTTACCCCTGTGCAGCAAGTGACATTTTATGCCTTCTTTTGTGTAATAAACGAAGAGCAGGAGTAGTGGAGATGCACTGTCCTATGGTGATCCGGATGGCCAGAGACTTTGGAAGACTTGAAAAGAGACCAGAAGAGTACTTACTTACTTACTTACCAGGCAGCTCGATCTTTAGCCAGCTGCCTTCAGTTTCGCACGCCAAGTTGGTTAAGGTCCTCTTCCACTTGTGTGCGCCACATGAGTCGCAGTCTTCTTCTACTGGGCCGTCCCTCGGGTGTGGATTCGAAGATTTTCCGGGCCGGAGCATTGGTGTCCATCCACTCTACATGACCCACCCACCTCAGTTGTTGGACCTTCACTCTTCGAGCTAAGCCGATGTTGCTGTACAGCCCGTACAGTTCGTCGTTGTATCTCCTCCTCCATTCATCGTTTATGCCATTGTCATTGAGCGCTAAACCCATCTTCGCCACCTCCGTCTCAATACTCACGAACTCTCCAGTGACATCACGCTGCGTTCTTCCGTCGGCGTACGGACTAGAGATTGCGCCTCTAGTGTTGGCGCTTAAGTTTTGCACTATTCTTTCAAGAACGATGTTAATGAAGTTGCATGACAGCGCTGTCTTTAATGTCGTTGTCTTTCTCCTCTGTGGGGGCAGGCGCGCATATTTCGTTTATGTTGGCGAATTTAGCCCTGATGCGAATTGTCGTGAGCCGCTCATTCACATACCGGAAGCTTGAGACTTCTTGCCTTGTCCGGTCCTCATTGGCCTTTAATTCAGTTATGTCAAAGTACCCCAAATAAGGTGTTCACTAAGTGGTTTGACCTAACTGGGATTGTAGACGCCACTGTTGAATCTATCCTGGAAGTTTTTCCGTTGTCGTCTGGATGCAAGGGAGAGTGCCTTGGTGTGAACACCCTTCCCCTCTTCTTCGTCTGCTGCCACCAACAACCTTCTACAGGGATTGAACCCTATCTTCGGTTGAGGTACTAGGCACTCAGCGTTTACCCCGAGGACGTGAAAGGAGGAGTTGGTAGACAGAGGTTGGTTTAATAGACATAGGTATGGACATATCTACCCTACAAACAGCCATTTTGAATTAGTTTGTAGTTTTTTAAAAATCATTTTTGGCCGCTGTATAAATATTTTGTTACAGTTCAGTAGGTACCTTGCCGTCGAAAGGTTTATATACTCATTTCCAAGAAATCCTGAATGTTTTATACACTACTGCATACAGTTTAAACATATTCCCATTTATTCAAAAGTACAAGCATTACATACATACCATACCATACATATTTTCATAAATGCCGACAATTGTACACTCTCACACAAAAAAAAAGTGTAAAATTTTTTTACATAATATGTACATATGTGTCTACGTTAAAGCTTTTTTCTTAAATTCATTAAACAATTGTTATGTTTTGTCTGTTATTCTCTTCTCCTTTGTCCACCATACAACACAAACAAAAAAAAAAACAATTTAAAAATCTCAATCCAACACATCACCTTCTAGCTGGACTGGGAATACGAAACAAATCGACCGGTAAGTACGCCAACTGGAATTATTCTCCACTGCAATAGAATTTTCTAGCACTTTTGCCTGCCTATCTCGCCTGCACTTTCTGTCGCTGGACATAAACCACATAGACACTCATGCACACATGATACACTATCCCAAGTCATCCTTTCTCTAGCACGTTTCTCCTTTTCCACTTGGTGTTGTTTCTCTTAGTAAGTGAGAATCAAATCTTTTTTTTAAAACAAAACCTAAACACAGTCACATTTATTTGAATTGGTTAAGAATTTTAGTTGTTAAGTAGAATTTTTCGTTGGGATCTGCGCTTCGTTTACATCGGCTTAAACTATTTGTCGCAGATACATTCATTCTTTGTTCCATTATTACTTCGTTTTCACGTGAGTCAAATGGGAGAGTTAACAAATCACCCATTTGGGAGTGCCCACGCTCGGTTTGCAAGGACGAAATCAATTCGCCTCATTTGACTGCGGTGACAACGTGGTAATCAAAAATTCTTTTCATAACTTATTTATCTTGAAAATCGATTTCTTTACCTAATTCTGGTTTAAATTAAATTTATTTCATTACCCACATACGTATATCAATGTGTACTTAAATGCTACTGAATGCTGTTGGGCTGTACTGTGCTGTGCTGTTTACTGCTTTGTATTCTATCGTCTAAATAACGGTTAACAAATTGCAAACAAATAAATTTAATGCTTGAATGGTTGATTAATTAAAACAAACAAAACAAAATGTTAACTCAAAAAGAGATCGAATCATCATCTTTAGTGGAAGAGAATGGTTCCTCGAATGATGATCCAAAACTTTTGTTGCCACAAGATACTAATTCTTCTCAATCTGAAGGGATGCTGGAAGAGGGTAGAGTTGTCACAGTGCGTGGCCTCCTCAAGGGCTTATACGAGAAGGCATGTCAGCAAAAGTTGTGGGGTCTTGTACGTCACACGGCTGGTATGTTGGGTAAACGTGTCGAAGATTTGGCTAAGGCTGTCACTGATTTGTTGGTTCGACAGAAACAGGTAAGAAGTTAATTTCATTCGGATTGCAGATAGTTGTAAAATTTTATATTTTCTTTTAGGTAACAGTTGGTATGCCACCGCATAATGAGTTTACCATCACTGCACCTCTTCCAGAAGCGGAACTCCGTCAATTGATTCACGATGTAAGGTTTTTTGATGCACGTGCTGTTTGATGAATTTAAAACTATTTCTTGCAGGCATATGGAGATGATCAAAGTACATCAATGTTAACTCAGGAGTTAATGGTCTATTTGGCCATGTTCATTCGTACCGAACCGCAGCTGTTTCATGAGATGTTACGCTTGCGTGTCGGTTTAATTATTCAGGTTATGGCCAAGGAGTTATCTCGTACTTTGATATGTGATGGTGAACAGGCTTCAGAGCATTTGCTTAACTTGTCGCCGTTCGAGATGAAGAATCTGTTATACCATATTCTAAGTGGCAAAGAGTTTGCTGTTAGCAGTGGTAGGTTTTCAATTTGAAATTTTGACGGAGCCGTTTATTTCACATTTGGTTTGTTGATTTACAGTTGCTCGTGGTAATTTATCGATTGTTAGCTGCAAATCGAGTCGGGTCAGCAAGAAGAGTCAAATCGGGCTGGGGGATCCGGAAAATGACGAATTTGTTCCTGCTATAGACGATAGACAGGGTCAATGGCTGCGAAGACGGCGTTTAGATGGAGCTTTGAATCGTGTGCCGAGAGATTTCTACTCAAGAGTCTGGACAGTATTGGAAAAGGTAAGAAGAGTACGAACACTGGGTGATGGAGTAAGACTTCAGCACTATTCACAAATAACTTTGGGTTGGTTTAATTAGTCGGCGGTGTAGCGCCGGTTTAGCAAGAGATTCTGCAGTATCACAATAGACTTCCTCTGGTCCACGTCTAGGTGCATAGCTTTCAACTTTGGTAGAAGGGTTGGAGATCATTGTCATATGACAGCTAAATCTTCGCATTATTTTAATGTTGCTATGCCAAGGGCACCAAGACACTGAGTCCCAGCGACAGCAGCATATCATAGTAGCATGCACGATTCGGTAACCTGGATAATCGATATCAGGCATATGAGTGCGTACTAACCCACACAGACATAGACACGCATAATTTGGTTTATGAGGAACTGTGAACTTGGCATTCCGTGAAGCGTTCGTGTAGTGATATATTCCGTACCTTGCCCCTGATCTTGACTGTCTGATTAGGTATTTGCGATAGTCAACGTAGCGAGATATGAACTGCGTAAGGAGATATTTGCAAATCCCGTGTACTCGGTTTATCCAGAACTTCATGCTCGGGATCAACTTATAGTTTTACCTGCCTTCTGTAGCATTCTACCTCCTTTTTGCTTTAAAATCTCATTATCTCTTTGGTTTCCCAGTGTCAAGGACTTGCAATTGAAGGTCGCATTCTACAACAATCTCTAACTCAAGAGATGACACCAGGCGAATTAAAGTTTGCACTTGAAGTTGAAACAGCGCTCAATCAAATTCCCCAACCCGAATATCGTCAATTGGTTGTTGAGGCTCTAATGGTGCTTACACTTGTCACCGAGCATAATATGGTGCCATCATTGGGTGGAATCATCTACGTAGAACATCTAGTACACAAGGCAAATCAATTGTTTCTTGACGATCAACGAAAAGTAGAAGGCGATGCCACTCTATGCTGTGCCAAGTCAAAGGATGGCAAAGAGAACACAACAGCATCTGGAATGTTGCTGTGTAATGGAGCAGCATACATCTGTCAACACTTGTATGATAGGTAAGTTCAAAATCCATAAGCAGTTCTATTTGAACTTGTATTCCTTTCTTCTTCTTTTTTTGTAGTGCTCCCAGTGGAAGTTACGGAACCATGACATATATGGCTCGAGCAGTTGCTCTCGTTTTGGATTGTGTACCAAAACATGGCGAAATGGATTGCACAATTTGTTGAGACGACAACAGAAAGACAGCTAAATATTTTGATTTATTTTTTTGTTTTACCTTACTCATATTTGGCATCAAATGCCAATAGGCTTCTTTTGTTTAGTTTCTGACTTACATTGTATGCGATTTTTCTTAAGTTTTAAGCCCAAATGTTTTCAATTAATAGTCCTTCGTCAATCTACAGAATTTGTAATTTTCAGATATCCACGACAAATGTTATCGTCAACTTATTGTCTCGAAATTGATATTGTAACGATGAATACTTAACTAATTAAGCATAGCTAGGCGAAACGCTTATGTTTGCCAAACACAGTAGAATTTAGTTATTTGTTAAATTTTAACAAAAAGAAAAAAACAAAATGTTTCAGGACACACGTCTCGAAGAAGAGCAATAAACATGTATTTTATCAAACTAATTAAATAAAAGTACTTTTATCTATTCTTCACTTCGAATAATGGAATGTATGCATATGCACACATAGTTTACCTGTGTTTCTTGACCAGAGTCTGGACTTTTTGATTCAAAAACGAAACTGTTAAACTTTTTCAGTAAAAGGGTTCTTGGACCACTGATCGAAAATTCACACGCGAAGAAACCCATAAAATTTCAATTTCTACATCCATTTCAACGACTTACGGACCACGTAAAACATCATCTATAGACCCGAAATGTACAAAGCAAAGTCTAGTTTTGGTATCCCTGCCAAAACAGTTCCGATTATGCAGGATGATCATATAAAATGCACGGAGCTCACCCCCAATCCAACCGAGATCTTTGTCGTCGAAAGACTTTTTAGACACGGCGACGGACTGTTATGCGTTGGTTCTTAAAATAAATGTGCAGAACTCACACGGCAACAACAGAGGCTCAATCTTTTTAATGTCCGTGCAAGTGCCACAAATGTCGACGATGTGCATATAATGTAAGTATCGAGAAGAAAGCGGCCAAGATGAGTTTGATGATCAAAGATGGCAAAACAAAGTTCACGTAATCAGCGAAAATAAAGGAAATCCAACACGGACTTGTAAGACAGAAAATGGCACCCAACAGACAACGATGCTAACGCTAAGATCAAAATAAGATTGACTCTAATGCGCTATGATGTACCAGCATGGACTTTGCCAAAATTGAAAAATCCTTCGGCTGGGTAAAATAGTTCCCGCCCACACTGACTTCCTTTTCATCGTGTGTATAGTTCTATTGGTTTTCAAAAAACTCGGGAAGCGCGGAAAAATGTGCTCGTGTGGCATTGGTGTAAAAGAGAAAAGTGCAGTGAAAAGAGACCTTAACTAACTTTTGGGGTAAAACTGTAGACAGCTAGCTAGCTATTGACCTGACTAAAGTGCATTTGCTGTAGATCTGTAAGCAGGACCTTTGCTACAATAAAATCTTCAAGAGCACTAGAGAGAAAAACTTAATTAAATTTCCTTGTATTAAAATAAAAGACACATTCGCGAAACTGAAAACTTTAGAGGGATCTCTTGCGTCACGTCTATTAAAATTTAGGAAAGTTTGCTCTTTCACAGATGAGCAAAAAAAGGTGGCTCTATGAGTTCCGAACAAGTTTACGACCTAACTACTCCACAAGAAGACACAATTCAGGAAAGAGCGATTCGCCTAACAGATGATTGTTCTATAACGCCAATTCTGCAATCGCTAAATCCCGTAGTTTGGTAGCAGATTTGTGCGTCTATTACAAATATTACCACTGTAAACGCTCCGAAAAACAAGGGAATAATGCCGGAAAATGCAAGATTCAAAAGTCCCATCCGACAGGTTGCAAGGGCCCATCATCTCAATGATCACTTGACAGCTGCACGAACTCGTCTCTACCTTATACATAGAACCAGAAAATATTGGAACGCGATAGAGAATAAATGTTTCCGGACGAATTCTGAATCAACAAACGGCTGCAAACACCGTTGGGCGCCACACAAACATAGGTTTGTTTTTTCCGAGAAAAGTAAAATACATTTTCAAGGAACCTGTGAGAATAAAAAATGAGGTGTATCCTTGACAGTTTCAGCGTCACCAAAATCCTGCACAAGATGTCGTTGCTGTCATTTAATTTCATTGTATGCACCGAATGTTTTTGAAATGATGAGATTGGAAGAAAGGCATGCGCATTTTTTTCAAAACAGAAACGTTTATTTAAAGATCTACGAAGTATTCCTAATGGCTACATTTAAAAAAGTTTTATCATTACTTTTGAATTTTGGTAAAAATTGTATAAAAAATAGCATGTAAACTGCAGTTGAACCTAAGACCTGAATTAGAATTAATTTTAACTTTTCTTTAAAGTCATAGTATAAAATTACCTTCTTTAATAACTTACAGTCGAATATAAATAGTCCAAAAGCATTAATTTCCAACTTTTGATGTAAAATTTGCAAAGAAAAGTTCTCAATCTGCAAATCATAATTGGATTAGTTGGTGCAAAATGTTGATAAACACTTGTCCTACCAAAAGAGAAAACCGAAACATTTCAACCGGATGTCTTAGGCGGTGAACATGATAGGATGTGTATGTAGCCTGTGGAAATAATAATTTGTAAAGATATTTTATTTTTATAGGACTGCTTTGCGTGCTAGGGGACCTGGGATGCGATTGACAGGGGTATAACATAGAATAGACCACCAGTGGAACAACCAAGTTCGTAGCCAAGCGCTTGTGTAACATGTTTGTTGTGATTCCCAGTAAATAAATATTATAAACTTTATAAATACAGACTAAACTTTTAAGTGTGAATGAACTAGTGATGCTGTAATCGGTAACGTAAGTCCGCGTTATAGTTTGGACATATTGGGGCTAAGCGAAGTCAAGGTAAGATACGGAAGAGCATCGATCTACAACGCGTCTCATTGTAGTACTCCACTCTTGAACATTTGGAAATCCACGGACATCTTGAGTGGGACTACTGCGTTCTGGCCAAATTTCCAAATTTCGCACTAGCCTACTATGCGCCACCCATGTATAGTGATACGCCTTAACGGACCACGCGTCTGAAGACAAAAAGGAGACTTTCTACTACCTGCTAGGTGCCGTACTCAACACAAAGTCAAATGGATCATGATGGTGATGGGGGACTTCCTTATCGATTCTGAGAAGGCATTTAGTAGTTTATCAAGGCAACGTTCTGCACAGAGTAAGGCTGTCAAAGAAATGCGAGTTCAAAAGCGGAGTTGGACAAAGCTGCGCTCTATTACCAATATTGTTTTAATGGGAATAAGCAGGAGGGCTCTGCTTCGCTGTACCTTGAATAAAATCCATTTTCTTTTATAGCGCCATCCAATGGAAAGTAGGCTTTTTTACTTTTTTTTCCCCTCACTTGTGTCACTAGGATAGTAGTCCATATTTATAGAGAGAACCCTAATTTCAATACCACAAAAGACTCACCTCTCTCATGCCATTTCTCGAAATCACCAAGGGTAAGCCCATCTCCACAATAGCCGGGATCAAAAGAAGCCATTCTTAAACAGAACTCATTAACAAACAATTAAAAACAAAAACCTTGCACATTTACCAACATGTTCATCTTCATGGTACATCAAGAAAAATGTTAAATAAAAGTCCACCAATATTATAATGTACGATTTTGTGAAGTTTGCTGCCATAGACCAGCCGCAGGCGGCCTTAAAATGTTCCGTCATCTCATGAATTAACTGATAAGTCACCATCAACTGGTTGATTTGCTGAAATTCCACTTTCAATGCAGCTCCACGCAATCTCTTGCTTCTTCTTCTCAAGGCTATAAGTCGCAAATTTAGGTCCCCAACTTCAGTTCGAATTAACTCGATGTATAAAATAATTTGCATTGTTCTCAAGGCCGTAACTAGTGTAATGGGTGTACAAATTATCCAATTCAACAGCAATTGTCTGCGAAGACGCACCGCCACTCCAAATGAGACTTCGAAAACAAATTTAATGGCAAGATAACCATAGAAACAAAACAAGAAATAACGGTATCGATCGCTTGACTTTTTCCAAAATTTCTGTGATATGCGCTTTTGCAATTGACGGTACTTGGTCCAGAAACAACGGTCCTGTTCTCTGCTAAGCATAGCCTCGATAACAGACACTTGATAAGCTACGGCAACACAGGTCAGCTTTAAAGTGATGTTGAACTCTTCAAAGTTGTGTCCAATAAGATAGAAATTGTCTTGGTAGAGGAATGTTCCCACCGTAAGTGCCATAAATGTTATCATGGATATCACTGACCATGTTAGCAGGAACTTCTCAACTCTTTGCCAATTGTGACGATTGTCCAATGAAATTGTACAAAAACCAAGAAAATTAAATATCTTCATGTGGTGACGAATAACAGAGTTCATTTCAAAATCCATGTACATAGTCCAGAATGTGCAGCCACTTGCTCCCTTGTCGGATTCAATGGTCAAACTGACCGCTGGAATTCATGCATTTCTTCTGTATCTGTTTAAAGGATCAAATTAATTAAGTTGACATCAATTATATTTGACAGCATTGCTGATATTTATCATTCTAATCCGTCGATAAGCGAATTTACTCGGTTAACTTTAGGTTGTGGGCTGCATGAAGAAAATTTGATATCATTTCATCATTCATATGGAAGGTAGCACTTTAAATTAAATGACGTGGTAGTTTAAGACCCGAGCGCATAAACTATGAGTGTAGTCCTCCTTTGTTCTAAGCGCCGGCGGAAAAACACCCACCTAGCGGGTATCGTAAAATATCGGTTACGATTGAGGGTTATTGACACCAAATCAATCAAACGGATAAGCTATAAGCAACGTTTGAAATAGCTAGAACATGTAGAGCGAATGGACTGCAAAACTCCGGCTTGCAGAGTGTTTGAAAATAACCCGGAGGGGCAACGCCATAGAGGAAAACTTTGCCTAAAGTGGCGCGTAAGAATCAAACAGGACCTTAAAGCATAAAGTGCTAAATCTAAATCGTTCTGGATAACTACAATACTACCTACATACAGTATGGAAAATTGTTTAGTGGATTGAACAGATACAAGTGTTTACTACAACTTCGAGGTAGAAAGGTATTTTTACTACTTTGGCTGTACCGTCACTGTCAACAAAGGTCTCTTATGGTAAATAAAAGAAAACATGACTTTTTCTAATTGCTAATTTCTTACGCTGAAAGGCAATTGAGTCGTAAGGCCCTATTGCAAACATCGAGATAGTGAGGGATTTCCATCTACATACCTAAGGGTACCTATTGAGGAAAATAACCAATTTGCGTAAGTAGTCAGTACAACTTTGGATAGAAGAGGATGCAGTTTACTTCGACTAATATTGCTCCGGTCTATGCAAAACCGGAAAGACGGCATTCGACGAATCCTATTCAATTACTTCGGCCTCCCGTCTAAGGACCACTAAAAACTACTCTATAATTCATCATGAACTCGACATAGTTCAGGGACTCCAAGCAAATACAAATGTATCCTCAGAGGTCCGAAAAAAGGCTGCATCGCATAGTGCCTGTCCACATTGGTGCAGGAATGAAAGTCGTTCCCATGAACGCCGGCTACACACAAAAAAAAAGCTTCATTGCAATGAAAGCAATTTGACAAAGAGGGAATGCTTAAAATCAAAACACAACATGTCGTCGAAACAGAAGGTTCGTACGGAGGAAATTTTCTCCATACATTTTCCGCACGCAGGTAGCTACTGCAGTTCCGCACTACTCGACGCACAGCCATCAAATGAAAATTTCTGTCAAAAACGAAACGCAATGACAAAGGAACATTCATGCTTGCGCCGAAATTTATGTTGAGAATGGTTTTTCGGTGGATTTTCGGTGCATTCAACCCTTCTCCTTCCCACTCAATGAAAATCATCCTATCTCTCTCCGACAGTCTTTCATTCCTGCACCAATATGGACAGGCACATAGGATGTAGTCAGCCATTTAACCTACGATGTGGACATAGTCTAAAAAACTAAAAGATGTCGACTACATTGGCATAGACATTTCAAGCATAATCAAGGAAGCTAAAACAATCTTTGAATTACAGCTTTCGGATTCATTACAGTCAGGTAGATCGATCCTCTCTTATAAGGACCAAGCTTTATCGGAGATCAAGATAATTGATATGAATAACTAACAACAAGAGTCCAATTTATAGGATCCCGGTATTTCATGAAAACCTTCTTCGAGCATTTCTGATTTTACATCCGCCTTCTCAGGGGAAGGTTATTAGTATTAAGTTATATCGCACAATTTTTTTTAATTAAAAATGTTACAAAAGTGTATCCCTCTCGACTTGGCATCACGCTTTTTCTTTTTTAGCACTCCCGATCTGGCAATAACGTCTTGACAAAATTAAAACTCACATCACTTTTGACAGTTCTGCACAGAACCAACAACACAGCTGAAAACACTTCTTGCTTCGTCGTATATTTTTTCTCCATTCGCCTTTCTTTTCAATTCTTCTGCATTAAAATGGCGTTCATGTTCTTTCGAATTTTCCGTCTCAATCAATTTTCGTGACATAAAACTTCTTTTCATTCGTTGTGAAAAATACACAAAAAAAATTCGCTCGCTAATCATTCGGCCCAAGTGTGACCACTATAAACCCGTGTATTTACAGATCAATAAGCATACAAAAGAAATCAAATATGTGCGCATAAATTGTTGTCGACCTCCTATATACGGAAAATTATCTCGGTGGTGGAAAAAAAAATTTCAGGAGCTCTTCCCAACTCAAAGTCTCAGACGTCGGAGTGTTGTGATTTTGGGTGGAAAAAAGTTAAAAGAAAAAAAAATCAATCGCATCGGACAGACCATGCAACAAGAGCCCAATGATGAGAGTTGGCTGGAGGAACAGTGCCTTCATGAGCTAGACGGGCAGAATGACTTCGAACGAGAGTATCACAGACAAAGGGACAACTCCATCAGTTCGGTTTGGGGTGCATTTCAAGATTCAGCGACAGCTGTAGCACAATTATATCGAGGTAAGTGTTCGGTGTGCGATTGCAGGCATTGGGGCATTTCTTCATCCTCCTCGTGTTAATTTTCCCTCAAGGACAAGTTTGCTGATGTGATTCGCTCTTTTTACCCTCGATGTTACCCTTCCCGTCTAGTCTTTATGTGCCGACATTTTGTTTTCGCTTCCTTTTAAATATGAGCACCTCGATTTTTAATGAGGAAAAACGAACGCAATCATCGGTGGAAGTGTCGAGAAATGTATTTTTAAATTCATGTGCAGGTATTTACTTGTTTGTTTAGGTTCATGGGTCAGGAAAACGTTTCACCAGCAGCTGTTGTGTGATGTTTATCGCAAGGGGGATGAGAGGTTACACCTGCTGTTGGAGAGAGGCTGGCCTCTTTCTTTTGTTCCTGGCATGACAGGTACATCTACCTGAGAAGTGGCGGACCCCGATGTTCTTTGACCTTTTCCTTAGCCTTATCAATCAAGCGGTTCCAATCGAAGATTGAAAGTCGCAAACTGTTCTTATCATGCTTCTGGAGAAATGCATCTCTTACTAAATTTTTGTTATTCTCCGACCGTTCGTCTACTTTTGTTCTATGGTGTCTTTAATCTAATGTTCGCTTACGTTTTTATTGTGTCTTGTCACGAGGGAGTAAAGTTTCACAGTGATTTTTGTTCGATTTAGATGCTTGCGGCTGTTTTTTTTACACACAATCATTAGTCATCTGTTTTTGCATACCATACGAAAAGAATTGTATACGGAGAGCCAGCACTGTTGACAAAGTTAGGTAATCAATTGTGTTGACTGAAAATAGGCAGAAGCTGCGGTTACTTGGTTTGTGAATGGGAAATAGGTAGCATTGTTCGGGCACTGTGTTTCTCTTAAGATCTGGTCGAAACCCAAACCGGTCGCCCGTTGGCAAGTATGTCCTGTGTAAGCGAAAATAAACGATCGAGGACTACCTAGCAAGGACGACTTACATGCGTTGTATTCCATTTTTTTTAAATTCTCAAATGTCGAACTGCTGAATGGGCTACAAAATAATGCATGGACGTTCACCTGGTATTTTGTCTAGTCATTTACTTATAATGACAGGATGGTTCGGCATAGAACTAGGTCTCAACCAACAGGCGTCTACAGCCAAGTCATTCTTAAACTAGCTACCTTCAGATTAGAGCACCAATTTGTTTGAAGTCCGCTTCAATTATCATCTACCGCATCGCCTCTGTATTGTGGATTTAAAGATACCCTGGGCGAGAGCGTTGGGTCGCATCATTAATTACTTTGTTCCAGGACTAAGAAAGCAGGATGCCACCTTGTGTATATCAGCCACTGGCTGGCCGCACTTAAGATAATGCTCCATCTGCTTCCTGTTGATATCTTTGGGAAGCTAATGCCAGTCAAAGCAGCAACAAGGCTCAGAGAACCCTCACAGCTGATCACAGCCAATCTAGGATCCTCAAGGGCAACAATACTATTCCTAGTAAAACGGACTGCGTTGTCTCCCATATTGACTTCAACGTCAGGTACACAACTTGGATTCCGAGCAGAAGCTCTTGGGAATCTGGTACAATTTTGAGTGATTCCGCGCCAGAAATATTCACAGACGGATCGAAGACAGCCGGTGGTACGGGGGCAGGCGTCTTCTCCAACTACCTGGCTGGATATTACGTTAGTCCACGAAGCTGCGGCTTGGCTTTAAATGAACGCGATAGATTGTAGCGCTATTGTACTATACATGCCAGCCATTAAAGCCTTGGAATCCCCGACAATACGATCAAGGTTGGCAAAGCAATGCCGCAGATCTCTTAACGAGATTATAGACAGGTGCGATGTAACCCTGTGCAGGGTACCAGGACCCGGACGTTCCAGAGAACTGCATCGCGAACGACCTGACGAAAGAAGGCGCAGGACGGCATCTCCCCGAAAACCTGGAGAAACCACCTGCGCCTATCAAATCGATCAAATTCCTCTTTGACACGGATGCTAAGAAACTGGTTATCCACTGGTGGAACAGCATCAGCACTGGCCTGATTTAAAGAAGAAGGAGAGACTTTTATCCACTTAGGTTCACTAATAGAGGTCCTCACCGGAAATTGCTTGATAGGCAAATATGCATTCAAACTGGGGGTCCCCTTCAATGATTTGTGGAGAAGCTGCAGTGACGAGGAGGAGGAAGAAACTACAACAAACTTACTGTGTACATGTCCTGCTCTTGCGACGCTAAGAAGGAAAACCCTCGAGGAATACTTCTACGATGATCTTAACGATCTGGACGAACTCGACATTCAGAAGATAAGAAACTTCATCTCTGGGACGAAATGGTTCAACTCTTAGGGTTTTACGCCGTCTTAGGGTTACCCACCTTGATGTCCTTTGTGTTATGTACTCTTGTTCCTGGTGCTAGTAAGGCGGTTCTTCATCGTGGTATCACACGATGCCTAAGCGGGGGCAGCCACCTTACCTAACCTAACATTAATTCATAATCAAAACGACTCAATCCGTTTGCAAGTCTAATAATATTTTCTGTTTTAATTTGCCAGAACGCATAAACAACACCTATCACCAAGATACCGGTGCTTTGTGGTTACCCTTTCAAACAGCAGCAGGCACCGTGACTACTTTGTACAAAGGTAAGTGCTTTCGCCTCCCAAAATCGCCACTTACTGAAAATCATTTTTTAACAGAATCGTGCGAAGGAATCAAGCGGACAGGTGACGCGGCCGTGCAAAGTGGATACCAAAAACGGACAAAAGAGCTCGTTGACTGGGCACGAAGCAAAAAGCGCCGGGTCATACGCCGTGCTGATCTTCTAGCCTACTTAGCAGGAAAACCACCGCCACCTTTGAATGCAACACGTCGGTGAGTTGTAAATGGTCTCCATCAGAGTCATTGATTACCAGAGAGCACAAATTATTTTCTCTTTCTTTGCAGTTCCCCTAAGCCCGAACAAAGTTTGAATACATTTAGCAATAGTTCAGCCCCTGGAGGAGAACCTATAACAGATTTGCACACATTCAAAGAAGCTCTAGTGTTAAGACCTCGGTAAGTGTTGACCAGGATTTTTTTTCTTCTCATATCTCATTGTTTTCCCCTTTTCCCCAACAGAGGTCCAGAACTTTTTGCATTTGTAGCTAATGAGATCGCACGTCACTGTAAGCGTCCGGCAAGTCCATTAGATGACACGATGGATGTGTGTCACTACAGCAGTAAACGGCAACGGTTTATGTAAAACAAACGAAACCACCTCAACGACAAACGGAAAACAATACGCTAACACCCATTTGTCTCTCCAGTCAAAAGCAAATAAAAAATATTTATAGTTACACTCCAACGTATGAATCGAATTGTATGCACCTAATCCGAGAATGGAACAGAATTATGAAATGACAAGAAACCAAGAATAGTTTTATTCTAATCAGCAAATAGTGATTTTATTTCTTTTTTCTTCGGATAGCCCGGAGAGAGAGGGGAAAGTTATTATTTTTATACGTGTACCATACATAAAGATTTTGCTTTAATAATCTTAAAGAAGAATTGTTTTAATTTTATTTTTAATTTTAACCGATAGTTAAGCGATGAAACAATTTGATTCCTATCTCAAATGAAAAAAAAATGTCTACCTTACAGAACTCAAACACAAATTACATTTTAGTGTTAAAAGAAAAACATCTTTCGGATCGCGCCATACATTTAACTATAGTGAACATTTTATGATAGATCAACGTTTATATTGTTATAAAGGAAAATTTAATCTCCGCAATATTAAACTGACAAAATTTACATGTATATAATGAATTATGTAACATACTACCTTGGCAATGTTTATTATTATTGTTTAATTAAATTTTAACCTCGGAATGTTAGATATTTTCCAAATAAAAATGAATACACAGATGTCGTGCAGAAACTATGATACAAATAATAATTATTTCGTCGCATATTAAGTGTTTTAATTGTAAATTGTCTGTAGTAGCTATATTTCAATTAAAAAAAATTATAAGCTAAATTATCACGAACAATTAAAGAAAACTTTTGAAAATCTAACTCTTCTTGGTGTGTTCGCTGTGTCATATTGAGAATGTTTTGTTTGCGCAAAGAGACGAAGGACAAGGATTCCAAATTGTTCATCATTAACATTCTGGGCTTAGGATTCCACGGCATTCTGGTACCGTGTACAATGTGCGAAGGGTGTACGATAACCCTTGTTCACTAGCAATTTAAATGGCGCTGCAGACTCAAAACCTGTACATCATTGTTAGTTAAGCTACGATTACATGGTCAACGAAAACAGTCAGCGCGATGACTGTGACGTCACGAGGAAATTGGCTGTCAACGGTTAACGTGTCAACGCATGAAACCTTGACGATCACACGAATGACGCGAGACGATCAATCGATGCGTTCCTAACGCACTTAACACGCTAACGCTAAAGTCAACAGATTGAGATCGCCTTTTATCCATTCTAGCGCTAAGTGCCATTTTTGGCTTTGGTTTACAAAATTTGAAGAGGATTTGCATGTTGCTTCATTCCCCCTCTTTTTTCCTATTCGCATATTGCTATTTTTCCGCTTCTGTCATCCTGGCACAAAAAGATTGATTCCGCTGGAATTTAAAGTGCGTTAGGAACACACGGAATGGTGTCCCAAAATGAGGTGAGATGGGATGGCAACCTCTTCGGTGCGTTGACACATAAAACGTTGACGATCACACGATGTTACTAATTCCAAACACGTGGACCGTTGACGATATGCCGAGGCTCGAAAATAGGTAATTTTCTTTAAAAACATTGGCGATTGCATTGAGCCAATGGTTCGTGGTAAGAGTTTTAATTTGACCGCGATTGCTGCAAACGTAGCGAGAAATTCAAAAATTGGTCGCATGTGGCATCAGTCGCTCACTGAGAGAACATGCAAGACTCTATCAAAAAAAAAGACAAAAACGCTATATTTATGAAATCATTCATTTAATTATTTTTATTACATTGATGAAATCTTCATAGTGGTCGTCGACTTCCAGTGTCCCATGTGTAACCCGTAACAAAAGCAAAAATCAGGAAACCTGAGACGCTCTAGGCCATTTTTTATTTTGAACGCCTTTTGTTTCATTAATTCATCATAACTTACTTGCTAACAAAAACGCTAAAAACTAGAGTAACTGACTTAACTATATGTTACTTATGTATATCTAACTTACTAGCCCTACGTGGGCACTCTAAGCTTAACAGTATTCTTTAAACTATATTTTTCGACTTAAATATCGTGCTATTCGTGTCCGCTCATGTACAATCAAATTCACCGTCGTCGTCACCACTTCATAGATCATTTTGCTTGTGTCGAAATTGAAATGCAAAATATCTATTATTTAATTTCACAATTCACAAACAAAATACTACGTCTACAAGATACATACATACATAGGTACCTACGTCTGATTCGCACAAAATACACACACAATACACCACCTGAAAGGTTGTATGTACTCTGAATCGACGAAAACGTCAACCCAGCGAACAACAACAATACCAGGGCCAAAAGTTGTCAACCCAGGCTACTTTGATGGCCAAAGCGTTGACGACCAGACCCAACCCGCGTCTTACGTTGACGATCACACGAGTTGACTACTTTGAAACAAGTCCTGACGTCAGAGAGTCATCGAGTTGATTGTTTTCGTTGACGGTGTAATCGTAGCTTTACCGACCTTCAAACGACACCTGTTTAAATTTCAGACAAATTCATCTTGTGGTGGACGGTGTAGCGTAGGTCACCTTAAATACAATTGCGAGACCCTGTTTCCTCTTCATATTAACGATTTTTTAGAATACACAACGACGACAGCACATTTATAGGTGAAAACGATCCCTCGCTTATGTCAAATCTCCATTCACTGAATAACCATAAACAGGTGGCGGACATGTCCCTATGCTCCGAAGAACTCAAGGGAACGCAGCATTCCAGACACCAGAACTCATCATTTCGATGTGAACTTACTCGATTAATAAAAAAACATGCCTCAGGAGTGATCTACGTCTTTAAGTATCCAACTCCTGAAAAAAAAGCATAAAAAGTCACAGCATAATCCCTAGATGAAAGCAAGAAAATGAAAACTTAAATGGATAACCTACTTCCATATGACATTTGCAGTGAAGACAAAGCTGGACTCAAGAAATGTTCATCAAAACACGCAATACAACTAATTAATGAGACGGTCAGACAAATTTGCTATTTCCAAGTCAAAGTGTAGTCGCCATGGCTCAGTGGTTAGTGTGTTGGACTGCCGTGCGAGCTGCATGGGTTCAAGCCTCAGCCATGTTCACCGAACATTTTTCGCAGCACCACCTCTCGTCGGGGAATGACAAGCCTCCGAAAGTATTATTTGTCACGAAAGAGCTTCTCAATTCGCCCTTTGGAGTAGGCAATAAGTTGTAGGTCCCTTCCATTCGTGCGAAAAATGTAACACGCACAACATGAATGGTTGCGAGAAGATAGGCCTTGGCTCATCCTAAGCTGTCGCACCAGCTTTTAATTTTTTTGTTTAAGTCAAAACGAATTCCAAACTGTGGCATTGTTTTCTTAATAAAGGTTGCGAAGTAAATAGTTAGAGTATACAACATACATACGCACATTCATCGACACCCAAGTTACAAGGTGTTACAGTGAAGTCCTAAGCTCACATCTTAGTCGCCAGGTATAGAGGCATCGAAAGCAATGAAAAATCCAAAGAACTAGCAAGGGAGGGTCGAAACTTTATCAAGAGATGTTGGATCCAAAATGGGTTTGAATTTCCGAAAGGTTGTCGATGAGGATTAAAGCGTGCTTTCACCATGCGCCGTATTCATGAAAATTTGGCACAGGTGACATTGAAAGGAAAACTCAAGACAAGCGTTTAACAGATCTCACTTGGTACCAACCCATACACAACGTGCAGATGCCGTGCCACAGAACAGGAGATAGCTCACTTTCTCTGCAAAAGCCCTCGAAGCACATGTCTTTAACGACAATGAATCCATGAAAATTCGAGTAAGGCAACATGGAAGTGGAAGCTGGGTTATGCGAATTTCCGTGGATTTTACTTAGATTCAGTGTGGTCCATTTTGGCACGGTAGCCTAGCCAAGCTTTATTTAGAAATTACACCCGAAAGACATCGTACACTTTCATTACTTACGCTCACCCTTAGCTCTCTAACTCGTTCAAAGCTAGTGGGTACTACAGCCTCCATGGTCCATGCATGCGTTTGGAGCACACCCAAGCAACCGCAGTACTAATCGCTGAAGAATAAGTCCTGGTTCCAACTGAACAATGCATTAAAATCCTTTTATTTCTACTTCCATGAATAGTACATAAATTAAGTTAAAATAACCCTGTGTCGTCCATCTTTTACCTTCGTCCATGCAAACTGTCATTCGGAATCATCTACTCTTTCAAGGCCAACGGAATGGTAACATGAGGCAAACTATTCCTTGGATTATCCGAGTAGAGTGCATAGGTCTTAGCTTTCAAATCAAACACTCCAACCGCAATGGTCTTGACCACTTCAGAGAGATCACCATTCTCCCGAAACACACAGTGCTCACCACCAGAACAGTCGCCCAGCATATTCAAAACATCTTCCTTGCTCTTTGGGACATCATAGGTATTGAACGTATTCATCCGAGAAACACTGGAAGCCGACATCATTTCATTCGCTTCGGGAATGTTATGACGAAGATAACTAAAATTATAAAATTTCTAAATGACTAAACTCTGGCAATTGAGAGGAGCTACTACCTATTCGCATGGTAGCTGTGTCCTCCTAGTGGAATCTCCCTAATGTCCAATACTGATTCGTTTTTATCCCCCACAACTGGTCCCATCTCGATGTTGTAAAACGGTTGGGGATTCACACTGGAATTGAAAAGAAGTTAATCAAGTGAATCAACTATGTACATCAGCATCACGAACTTTAAGAAAGTCATGTTGATCGAGCATCCATCTCCTGCACCTACACCAGAATCCTTCAGAATGGTGACAGCCTGTTCATAGTTTTCGGCCGACAATAATGCACGGGTGAGAAAGTGTCGAGCTAGAGGGATACAATTCAAGGCAAACATCAAGAAGCTTAGCTTAACACAGACCCTGTTTTACTTACGTGTCTTTCCACTTCGAAGGTACTCCGCGGATAAAGTGTTAATGGAGAACACCAATCCGTGGTGGTTGTAGTTCATTGTATAGCCCGGCAAGTGTCCTGCATAGCAAAGAGACATGAAGCGTTCTTCTTTAACGTTGTATTTTCCCTGTGGGGTGTCGTTGATGATGTGCGCCACCACGAAGTAGTAGTGATTAAGGGTTTCTGTTAGAGCGTCCTCTGTGTGAGCAAGTATTTTCTATTCGGAAGAAATCACATTAATGGTATTCGGAGTGGTTCAGAAAATGATGTGCACTTACACTGTCCTCTGTATTCAACATAATTGTTGAACATCCAGTCGCTTCCTTTATTAAATTCTGATGCTTGAGTGATTGTGGGGTGATCTCATCCATATGGAGGAGAAAGAGCTGCAAACGTAACGAAAAAGAATAAAAGAAGGAAAAGGTTTCTAAAAGGAAATCTGAAAGATTAGGAGACCTAGGAGATATAATTCATGCAGAAGAAACAAGGCATCGCTCAGGATCCCTCAACTATATCAACAGTCTTGGGATAATCGTTGGTCACCACTTACTGCAGTTCCATCGACTTCTGAAAACCTGTCAACAGTTTTAGCGACAAGACCAGCATTCCCCCTATGGGTCGAAGGATCATTGTCCTAGTGAGTTTGAGATTTAAAACTGGTGCCGCAAGAAATGTATACCCTTACGAATATTGTTCTTGCTGATATTTGTGTAGTTAGCGGCTTTAAACATTTTGAATACGCTGATAACTCAGAATTGTGTTTACCCTCAAAATCGGGAACCTTGGCCAAGTTTTTGAGGCTGTAGACCAACTCTGTAAAACTAAAAAAAAATTTTTCATCGATTCAAGTGGGGGTTGTTGGAGAACTAATCGATGTTATTTGCAGAACGACAAAACAAATCGTCACTCGGGACAAGTCAAAATGTGAAGCCGTGTGAGAAAAGTTGTTATCTCTGCAGATGGTAAAAGCTAATTTTAATCGTAGTACCACATAAAGATTCAAGGTTGAAGTCCAGGGTCGCTTTTGGCGTCGTGATACAATAAATCAAGTAAGCGGCCATGTTGAGCAAACCACAAAACTGGAAACCTGCTTACAGAATTAACAAAGCGGTGATAGCTCACGTCAATAGCTGGTGAAGAGTTCAGACGGTTCTCATTTGGTTTCGGATCAACTAAGAAGCATTTTTAAGCCGCTTTCAACAACATTTAGGACGATAAACTACCTCAAAGTCAGAACCAGCTCCCCGATGCTCATAACCCCGAATACGCACCACAGCACTCAGTAAAGATCAAAATGCTTGCTGTGATCAAAGCATTCAAAAACGTGCTACAGCTAGACTTGTATGTACATGCAAGAGTCTGCCTTAAGGATAAGTCAATCGCATGATTGGAACTCAAATCCAGAAGGGCATGTAAAAATTCTGAAAAAGCATGTAGGTGGAGATGTAAGCAGTGACTACATGTCACCATACCTCGACTTCTCATGCACTTTTCCAAGCAGAGAAGAATGGGAAACCAATGAGCCAACGAGAAACAGGTCTATATCTATCTACACAGACCATTTTTTTTTTGACGGTCAGGCAATTTTGACAATCAAAGCAATTTCAGCGACTCAAATAGAATCCAAGCTAGTTCGACGCTGTCGCGAAGAGATTAAGGTTCTTGGCTCGCAGCACAGTATTGCTCTCTCCTGGGTCCCTGATCACAGGGAAATAACCAGTAACGATATGGGCTACGAACTTGCAAGAAAAGGGTCTACAATGAACCGAAATCGAGCACTGCAGTGGATTAAGCCTCCACTCTGTAATCTCAGAAAGCAAATGGAATGTAGGACCCTGATGACAGTCAAGAGAAGGTGGAAGTCGCTTACCACCTGTGGTATATCAAGGAAACGTTGGCCAAAATACGACAAAGCTAGAACCAACAAGCTTTCGAAATATGACAGGAAGTCGCTGTCAATGTTGGTTGTGGCCAGTCACAAGCTTCTAAGAAACCAAGCAATGAAATTTAAACTCAACGAAGACAATAGTAGAGACTGCGGTGACGTAGAGGATCAGGCGGATTCTCCCCATTTCCTCTGCAACTGCCCAATCCAATCCAATTCTACGTCACCTGAGAAACCTAAAATTAGGAAGACACTACTACTAGGTCATACAAGAACTATCTGATGTTCAAATAAAGGATCTTTTCAGGTTTCTGAGGACATCACGATGGCTGGAGACAAGTCAACAACGAGCAATAAGGTAAAAGCCCGGTAGGTACCGGCATCAACATGTGTCCACAAGGACCTAAGTGTGATGAGGTCGAGTGCTTTCTCCTTTATCAACCTAGATATTTAACCTAACCTAAAGCATTCAAAACGTAACGCAGCATGGCTTGATGGTATCCCTACTGAGCTCTGCAAATCTCTGTGAACAACATCAGCAAACCGTCTGTATGTACTTAAGGGAGGAACCTGAGACTTGCCCTGTAGAATGGAAAAATTAAATAATCGCAACTTAGCAGAGTGTGAGAACTGGACGGCCATATGTGTAGTTCCCGAAATTTTTAAGATAATGACCAGAATAACTCTCGAACCTTAAAAGCACTTACGATAATAAACAAGAAGGTTTCCGTCCTTCTGCATCGACCACATCAACACTTAAAAGCACCGAATATACATATGTACACCCTGCTCTTTATAGGCACTCTGAGGAATTACAGATTAGAAGCAAGCCGTTACTATCAAGGTCTATCTATCTATCTATCACTACGTCTATCACCACATCTTTTTACGGTGGTAGTTAGCGATGTGCTGTGCAACGCTTTGTTGGTAAGAAATTGTGTCGATGATACCCATCTCAAACATGTTGACTACGGCGATCGGCTTATTATCGCACTGAATTATGGACCTGCAACAAGTGGTTACAAGCCATTTGCGCATTATTGGACAATAAATCTTATTGATCAGCTAATGTCACCAAGTCCCATTGTAATAAAACATCTTGTTTAACAAGTCTACAATTTTGCTAACGTGACATATTTATGTATGTCTTAATAAAAGTCTGCCGTCCAAGTTACGGTGCACCTCGTAGAGAGTTTATTGTACGAATAATGGATTGGCCCCGGTGATATTGGTTAATTCGTTTTATACATTTTTTTTTGCTGGTGTAGCAACTGTCGATGTGGGGTAATGACCTGTGTTTGCTTCAGGTTTCGCTCGTGTTGCATTTTCGTTACAATAACCGCTGTTGGACTTCCAGTTGTAAAAAGCAATTCGTGCTTGTTGAAACGACATGTCCATACCAAGAACAATGTGTCCAACAAATCAGTTACATACCACACACTTCTGACAGTACTGTCCGAGGTCATCGCCAACTTGTGCACGCCACCGTAGATGGCGTCGTCCTCTTCTGCATAGTCCCTCAGCGGTGAAATCAAAGACTCTTCGGAGTGAAACATTGTCTTGGACAATGACAGCCAAAATGTCCGTCCGCCTGATCAAAACGAAGTACGGATGGCAATATGAAAACTAAAATCCAACAATGCTGCTACACCCGACGACCTTCCGGCCGTACACCAATGCATTTCTAAGATTTGGTCAGATGAGTGTGTGAGTGTCTGATGAATCGAATCTTAGCATCCATAAAAAAGGAGACCCCCACAACTGCGCCAAGTACAGGGGTATCAGCCTTCTCAACATCGCGTACAGGATTTTATCTGCCATACTGTGTGAAAGCCTGAAACCTTTCGCAAACAACCTGATTGGCGATTTTAGGCCGGGAGAGTCTACAATTTACCAAATTTTCACACTTCGGCAGATCCTGGAGAAAACCCAAGAAGTTCAAATCGATACCCACCACCTCCTTATTGATTTCAAAGCCGCGGGTGACAGCATCTATAGATACGAGCTATACAGAGTCATGTCTAGTTTTTGCATCCCCGCCACTCTCGTCCATCTGTGCAACATGACGATGGAGAATGCTCCATCAAGGTCGGTAACGATCTCACCGAAACCTTTGATGTCCAAAAAGGGTTTAGACAAGGTGACGCGCTGTCATGTCAGCTCTTCAGCATCATACTTGAACGAATTGTGCAAAACTCTCAAGCCAACACAAGAAGCACAATCATTCATAAATCTGTCCAACTGCTTGCGTACGCCGACGATGTTAACATTATAGGGAGAACCCAGCGTGCTGTGACCGGTGCTTTCGCGTGTATAGAGACAAAACTCTAGAAAAACTCTTGCCAATTGAGTAGTAAGACCCTATCTCGAACAACTAAGGAGACTCTATATAAGACCTTAATCATCCCAGTCCTTCTTTATGGCACTGAAGCATGGACTCTATCGAAAGCGGATGAAGGTATTCTTAGTCGTTTCGAGCGAAAAATGCATTCACAGGCTTTGGAGGCGAAGATTTAATCACGAACTAAACGAACTGTACAGCGACATCGAACTAGTCAAAAAGACTGCACATTAGACGTTTGAGATGGCAGAGCGAATGGATACTAACGCTCCGGCGCGTAGAGTCTTCGAATCTAACCCGGAGGGATAACGCAGTTAAGAAAGACCTCGCCTAAGGTGTCGCGCACAAGTAGGAGGAGACCTCAACCGACTTGGCGTGCTCAACTGGAGGCAGTTAGCTAAGGACCGGGCTAACTGGAGGGGCTTATTGGTTGAGCCTCAGGTTCACCCGGACTTTTCTCACGAATTTTCAAGGAAAGTTGTTACGATTTTAACAAAGTCCATTTTTCTCTCTGTATTATTCTGTATAAGGGGCCCTAAATGCGCACTGCGACCCTCGAGGTCTATTGTGGAATATGGTTTAACCAGAGGTAATATTGAGAGTTTTGATAAACTTTAGTATAGTCTTGGTCTCGATTTTCCGAATTTCCGCTGGGTTGACCACGGCCCGCGTCGTGTGGGGTAATCTTTTCCTTGCGGCTTCTGCATATAGGCGCAGCATATGTTCAGCGGTCTGTTTCTGTTCGCCACAGAGCCGGCAACTATCGGTATCTGATACTTTTATTTTATGTAAATGGTATTTGAGTGGACAATGTTCCGTTCCGTTTGTATAGGTTGGGATTGATGAACTTTTTCGCTTGTCTAAAGCCCCAGAGATTGTTCCAGTAGTCGCCGTGTTTGTTGATCTCACATTGTGTTATCTTGGAGTAGGCACTGTTGGGTGGTACCCCAAAACAGAGTTCGGGACCAAGAAGTGGGCGGCAAGCACCTCTTCTCGACAGTCAGTCAGCTCATTCGTTATCCTCGAAGCCTTCATGCTCTGGGATCTAGGCTATTGTAACCTTGATAAAGTCCATGGTTGTGCACTACGAAGACGGGAATGATAAGTGTCTTCTATGACATCTCCTTAGTTCTTCTCGATAGGGCCTTGCTGAATAGTTTGGAATGGTATTTGAGGGTGAGCGGGATACTCTTCACTTAGGCCTCAGTCGGGCTCGTTATGTTCCCTCTTTTAAGATTCAGTTCACGTGGTGTCTTAAACGATCGTCATCTTACATAATCGCATGAGTTTTGCAGGCGTTCCAAAACTACATGTGGTGTACATAGTATAGCTCATCTCTGTTCTCACCATAATGTGCGAACGCCTGCGACCTTGAACAACTCAGATCCTAGGCCACTCGGGCTTGCTACTTAAACTTCGTTTCGGTCCTTTGGAAATAATTGGTTTCCGTCGCCATTTTCTTTTAGAACTGTTTCCCAGATACATACGTTTTGAGTTTTGACTGTCAGTTCTGTTTTCTTTAAAGTTTCGCTCTTATGCATTCTCTGGTGCAAAGCTCAATTGCATGCATTTACTCTGCCTGAAAGACAGATTTAAACAGAACACCAGCTGCTTCTCCATTACGGTATTTCAGTTTTATGAAATACCACAAGTTTGAAGCTTAGCATGCATTGCAATATACATATTTCAATTCATTGTTCGACCGTATACATGAATGAATTCGAATGCCAGCATTCCTAAAGTAAATGCCAACTCCACTGAATGTTAATTTCAAAAAATGCTGCCAAAGTCCTCTCAAAGATGGCCATATTTGTCTTGTCCTAAAAATCAAAGAATTTCGTTAGACTTGTGGAATGCATTACCATTAATTAAAACCTGCCTTTTGAATAGAGGCGTATTTTTGAACTCGCTACCAACCCCACAGAAATCACATATTAATCACTCAAAGTTCCTTGAACTTTCAATAATTGATCATAACAGCGCAGATAAGGCAAGACCGCCACGAATTACCCATATTCCATGCGATCAGCCACAAATGGAAGGTCAAGAAAAGGCAAATCCCTCCTTCTGATACACTGCTCCGCTAGATCTAAGTTATGATGCGCTAATAAGCACCTAGGTAGCGACGTTAATAGCTGGTTTTACGGCTCAACACCCACTTTGTTTGCACAGCGCAATGGTTATTTACGGCCCATTGTAATTGATTAAGTGGTTTCTTTGATTTCATCGATGGTTAAACAGGCGTGTGATGAGCGTGCAACAAGGCGCAACGTGTTTACAGCGCCAATTAGGCGCCTAAGTGTCCAGACTCGCTTGACTTGGCCCAAAAACGCGCTGAAACGAGTGAGTTCAAGTTCGAATGTTCGGTGGTGCACACACACCATGCTTTGGACCGGGCTAATCGGTGCAGAGACAATCTTTCAATTCCCCGTCATTAATAATAGTCGTTTCGATTTTAATGGCAAGGCTAATCGAATTCGGTTCTGGCCATTAACTTCGAACTATCTGTTTACGCTGCGATTGCATTTGTTTCTTTTTTTTCTGCCGACCTTTTAAGTAGACCACGAAATGGCACTGCAGTGGCCTTGGATAGAATTCGATTACAGTTAAGCTGTGTCCATGGCTTGCATGGCTTCTTTCCCGCCCCATAGAAATAAGTTATTGGATTGGCCATGTAGTCAGTGCATTCGGTGTCACTCTGATGCATTTCGTCGATAGTAGCACGAACGATTGCTATTGCTGCACACTTTGCCTGGCAAGATAATGTAGCTTGTGGTGTTGAGTAATTAGGCACATAAGCCTTTTATCAATAACAAGCTATTTGGTATTAAACAACTGGAATTAAATGCGGCTAATTGAAATGTTTCCTTTAGCGGTGCAAAGCAAATTCCATGTGAAGACCTTCGTGGCTTATGTTCTTAAGCGGCTGAGGCTGAGGCTAGTGGGTGCCCTTGGGTTTTAAGCCTTTTTGGTGTAGTGAAGCTTGTATTTAGAATAAAGTAGTGCGTTTTGGATAAAACGAGGGTTGTACTTATGAAATGCAAAGTAGATATTGAGAATAATGGAATAGAGTTGAAGGCTGACATTGAAGGCTGTTTTTAGACCAGATACAAGCAATTCTTCGTCCACTCTGAATATTCAATATGCTCGAACCTTTTTTTATACACTCACAACCCTTCTTTTGCCCAATGCAGGAGGCCCAAGGTGAAGATTACTTTTGGGCTGAATAGTATCATCCCGAATCCTCTGCGCCATACCAATCTGGGCGAGGGTCATGACGATTTATATAAACAGGATTAACATTGCCTCAGTGTACCTAATATGTGTAGAGTGTGCGGCATAAACCGAACCACCTCGAGTGACGCAACCTGCGTATTAGCTACCAATAGACATTCTGGCAGAAGACCAAGGAAGACAACACGAATAAAAGCACTCAGAACGAGAGCTAAATGCTTCAATCCCCGGAAAACGGCAGAAACCATTAGACGCAGAGCGTAGGAGATTGACAAATTCCCCACTAAATAGAAAGACAGTATGATCAATAAGGCGGTACCGCAGGAAAAAACGGTGAAAAGGGAGTATTGGTTAATGGGTACAAATTCTACATTATTACTGGGTTCGGGCCCAGTTTCGTCTTTTGAAGAGTACTACATCCCACCGACAAAAACATCACTTCTTCTGGAGATCTTTGACAACATACCAGAAGCAGCGTTTGCTTTCTCGATTTCGCTGTGTTTAATTCGGCGCGCCATCGATCGATTTTATTCTCGTCTGACTTCTTGATCAGACGAAGAACTTTTACATTGACTGAGTTTATCATTTACCTCAGCAGGTTTGCCTCTCTGAGGAGGCTTTGGAAGTATCCTGCTTAAAAATATAGTGCCATCTACTTATTTAAGATTGCGCTACAGTCCAAGTTGGACCTAGGCCTCAACAAATAAGCGTCTTCAGCCAGGTCGATCTTTAACCAGCTGTCTCCAATTTTGAACGACAAGTTGGTTAAGGTCCCCTTCCAGTTGCGTGCGCAACCTGAATCGTGGCCTTCCTATACTGCGCCGTCTCTCGGGTGTGGATTCGAATACCCTAGAAAACGCCACTCATATTATTGAAACCAATTGGACCTCTTGATGAAGCTAAGGATACTTTTCACGTCAGTATGTGATGGTTGGTTGGTTTAGTGGGTGTCCTAAAGACTTACTTAGACCTCAAGCGGGTCCATTGTACCCATAAAAAGTGTATTCATGGGAGTCAAACCAAGGAATAGGTTTGACTAATCCGGAAACCACCCAGAAAGGGATAGAAATCTTAGGAGTTTCCTAAAATTAGCGATTTTAAGGTCCTCCAGCCAAGGGTAGAAGCTACTAAAAAGAGTACGCAATCTTCTGGTGACCAGTGCGGGACATTCACATAGCAGGTGTCGGACAGATTCTATTTCCTCTTTGTCCCAGCAACTTCTGCAATAGTGGTTGTAGAGCAATCCAAGACGATCCGCATCAGTATGTGATACTTCGCCTAAGCTTTCGAAGTGATAGGCTCCCAGATAGAGCTTCCGTCTTTGGGATAGGGGAGGATAAGTGCAGAGGAAGTAGAAGATCGTTTCTTTTTCCTCTTCGTCCCTGCAGCCACTGCAGAATTTGTTTGAGAAGAGGACCATCCTTCTGGCATGAAGGCCAATGGAACAGTGGCCAGTGAGAACACCGATAACCGATGACCAAGAA
The DNA here is from genome assembly GCA_917880715.2 of Matsumyia berberina. Lineage (NCBI taxonomy): Eukaryota > Metazoa > Arthropoda > Insecta > Diptera > Syrphidae > Matsumyia > Matsumyia berberina. The sequence goes on along the minus strand of OU862871.1, from coordinate 127,675,535 downwards.
ATAACTTTTAGATCGAGTGAGATTTAGCATAGGCCAGATCTGCTTGGATGTACGGCACGTAGAACCATTCCCCCATCTTTTGTTTTACTGATCGCGTCGTACTCTAAGAGAAGTTTCCATGTAGCGAGTAGAATACCCAGATTCCTTCATTCCGGAAGGATGTCCAGAGTAGTACCACGTTTGGCGTGTTCATCGGCCTTACAGTTCCCTGGAATGTCCCTATGATGTACATGTTATCGATTTCAGGGATATTATAACAGCCTGGCTATCGATTAAAATTGTAATATCGCATTGTGCCAAAGCCAGGATAATGAAAAATGTTACAGTGGTAAGGTAGACGGAAGAAAATGCTCAGGTTAAGCATATCGGAAAAAAAAAACCATCTCCCACTCCATTCTTGCTTTTGGAACCGTCGGTATAGAGACGAACGGAATGGTCGCCTCTAGCGTCAGTATTGAGTGTTCTTTCTTGTTGAAAGCATATACATATGTATGTATGTATGTACTAGGTCTTGCCCTCATTGATCGCTAAACCCGTCTTCGCCGCTTCCGTCTCAATACTCACGCACGCACGCCAGTGACATAGCTGGGATCTTCCAATTATGTCATAACATCGGCGTATGGGAGTATGCGGACTTTTGAAATATTGTGCCTCTGGTGGCACTATTCTTTCAAGAACGATGTTGAGGAAGTTAATTTGAATAGTCCTATTTCGGGCTGATAAAGTTGGTAATCATGTTCCTATGGTGCTTGCCATTGACCGTTACAGCATTGCCTTCTCGTAGCTGGATCATATAGCGCACCAGTGCTGCCGTTTCTCCTGTCCTGACAGGAGACTACTGTTATTTCGATCAAAAAAAGTTCAATCTACTGTCTCCTGTTACCACAACATATTTTCCCCAATTCTCCTGTTCATTTGAATTCATGAATTTGTTTCTTCTTTCTGTTTTAAAGTTTAAATTTTTTACAAATGCAGTTCACAGTTGAAAATTTTTATTCAGTAATTTGTCATTTGGTAATTTTTGAATAATACGATTCTGGCTGTCCTTGTTAATTCTTGCCGTTTTTTTTCAACAAATCAAAATGTAATTTGCTTGTTTTTTATTCATGTATACATACATACATAGGCTGTGAAACATCTTTTCTTTTAATAGGGCAGGCTCATCATCAGCAAGAAAGGTAAAAAGCGATCATATGTGGAATCTCCTGTTATTTTCGATTCCTAAACAGGAAATCTCCTGTTTTTCTCGAATTCTAAAACGGCAGCACTGTAGCGCACCAAATTGCCACTCGTTAATTGATCTAAGGGCTCCTTGTGTATCTGTTCTCAATTTTTAATTTCTCAAAAAATGGTTATTTTATCTGTTAATGACGCCACTAAAATCGACGTAAGCCTCAGGGTCACTGTTTATTGCTGACAAGCCGGTGAACGTGTTCATCGTGAATATGGTCACAACAACGGTGAGCTCACGCTCGAGCCTAAACATCACCAATTTCAACTCCAAACTTTACGTTATTTACGCCGAGCCAATTAAACTCTCCTTTCTATAATAAGATTGATTAGTTGCCATTTTAAGTAAATTCGTTTGTTGACACTTGTTCTTCGCCATATAAAGTGACAGAAACAAAAGTCACTAGGAGAATAAATCATTAAATCCATATGGCAAGCACGAGCAAATTAAAACCAAACACTCGTCCAAAAGATCCTAACTTCGATAATCACTTCACAGTTAAATTTATTGTCTCACTAATTAAATATTCACACCACGTTTGCACGCGGTAGGTAGAAGAAGAAAAGAAAACAAAACATCGCGAGCTCCAGTTTAACGTCATGCATTCATGCATGCAAAAGAAAAGATCGGCTTATTTCAATCGTGCTGTTAACCCATTTAATTGAAAAATCGTGAATAAAAATTGAAACATGTGTTGGATATATTAACTTACTTTGTGAAATTCTACCTGGGCTCCATCGGCGATACCTTCCAATTCACGAATATATTGTGGGAATGATTGTTTGACACATTCTAGAGTTTCATTGTAAGTGGCTTCTACGGAAGAAAAATAGATAAATTTGATTGAAAGAATTTAGGACACACATTTTCAATAAACTTACTTCCTTTAGGGGTGGCATAGAGTGGCAGGTAACACTCGATAAGTGGTTTCGACAGCTGTAGAAAGCTTTTAATCATCGAACCGAATGTTCGACCCTGAAAGTAAAAACGAAAGTTGTTAACAATGCAAGGGAAGTTTAATAAACGATTTTGGCGTAAAAACCTGTCAAAATTATTTGAAATCACATTTTATCAAGTCAATGCTCAATCAAAAATGGTGGAATTGACTTCCTTGAACTTTTGTCTACTCACGAAATTTAAAACAATTCCGGCTGGAAAGTGATTTTTCTCCAACGACGAGCCGAAAGGGTATTATTCATAAACCTAAGGCCGAGTTACTACAATCATTAACGAGTAACTTGTCATGCGAGGATTTGGCATTACCGCTCTCAATGAACTTTATCGATCATTCGATGACGAGTGCCACTCACTCATTTGTTATCGATCGCGGTAATTCGACCCCTGTATTTCGAGAATCTAAAAGAAAATCACTTCTAAGTGCAAATGGAAAATGATTGGCTTGCTTGGGAGTCACTCAAGCTTTGACAACAATGGCTGCCAAGAGATTCCCAATATCCTAACAGTATAAGTCGAAGCAAGGAGATTGGCTGCCGAAAAATTATCGAAAGGATCACAGAACTTATCAATCCTTAGAGTAATTTAGAAAACAAATGCATTTAACTTTGTCAACAATTTTACGACAATATTGCTCTCGAACGATTCTTGATCTTGAACTGACGGGATTACCGTATTCACGGATGGTTCTAACATCGCGGGCATAGGAAGGAACGCAGCTATGTGTACAACAACCCAAAACCAGTGATTTACCTAGACTCTTTCGTGGCAAGCTTCTAATAACAGTCCTACCTATTTAAAGGGGAACTGGCATTTTCTTGGAACACCACACTCAAAGCAAGAAAATAGAAATCTTCTCAGACATTTCAGCCATCATAGATTTTACGTCCAGATCAATAAGTTTGCCAACCATTGATACCGGGCAACAAAAGTGTCGATAACCAGCGCACGCACTGAGCGAACCACTGAAAACAACAAAGGTACTTCGCAATTATTGGGCAAACCTCTGGACGTGCAAACCAAAAGGCTCACTCGGAAAGGAAACTAAAAACCTACCAAACAAATTCTGTATTCAAGCAGCGCGAAATGGACGCTAATTGTGGAACTAATTAGGGGAAACTTTAAAACTTTAAACCTGCAACTAGAGCTCATCGACGCAGCGATTTGTAGAAACTATGAGCGAGAACAAGAGGGCCTTGATCACTTAATATGCCACCTTAACAAGAATGCGACAGAAAATGCTAGGATGTATGTGGTCACCGTGGCTCAGTGGTTAGTGCGCTGGACGTGCGAACGGTATGGGTTCAAGCCCCAGCCTTGTATAACAAACATTTTTCACGGCACCACCTCTCGTCGGGGTATGACAAGCCTCCGGGAGTATGATTTCTCATGAAAGAGATTCTCAAAAGAAAAAACAAGGGTCAATACTTCGACTAATCGGAAGCACGGACAACAAACTTTTGCAGGACATGGCTGCATGGGAGTATCTCCTTAAACATAAATATGAGACTGATCCCTATTCCTCTTACTGTGATAATGCATCGGGAAATGTGGAACGCGTGTTTTTTGAATGTGTTTAATAGTAGGGTAGTTTAGGTTAGGTTACACAGGGTGTGTGATAGATAGACCTCATCACTTTCACTCGGACACCTAGAGGTGCATTGTAAGTACCCTATTAATGTTGTGGGAATAGCAATTTGGTTCCTGGGAGGACCTAAGGACCTATTCTAGGGTAGGTAGGTAGGGTGCCTAGATCCAACCTGTGGAATTTAAGAAACGAATTAGGTCTTGTATCCTTTTGCCCGAGATGTTGCTGAGGTCGTCGAAGAATGGTTGGTTCAGTGCACGCAGTCTGACTTTTGCAAGTGCCGGACACCTGCAGAGGAAGTGGACGAGAGTTTCCCTCTCACTTTCATTTCCGGCAATATCTGGGCGGGTTCTGCTTAGGAGATCCCTTGTTCTGGTCTTGTCGTAGGTCGGCCATATCTTCCTTGATATGGCGCAGTTGGTTAATCTCCTCCAATTGAGATTGGCCTTCTGCAGGAAGTGTGAGTGAATTTGTCCCTTAACCACTCCTAGCGAGTGGTTCCTCCTTAACCAACCCTTACCGCGGGTGGGCCGGGTAGAGCTGACCCCTGCCTGGCCAGCTCATCAGCACGCTCATTACCTGTTATGTCGCTGTGCCCCGGAACCCAGAGCAGTGTGACCCTGAACCGTTCGCCTAAGCAGGCAAGCTCGTTCCGGCACTCTAGCACCAGTTTAGAGGATATGGTAGCCGAGTCAATGGCCTTGATAGCGGCCTGGCTATCTATGAGAATAGCAATGTTTTGTTTGTGTGATCTGTCACGCCCGAGTTGCGTGCAAGCCTCCCGGATTGCCAGTAGTTCCGCCTGGAAAACGCTGGCGAAATCCGGCAGGCGATAAGATCTTGCTATTTTCAGTGATTCTGAGTAGACACCGGCCCCCACACCGCAGTTCATCTTTGATCCGTCGGTGTAGATGACCGTGTCGAAGTTCTTTACCACTTCGTTTTTCTTCCACTGTGCCCTGGTGGGAGGACCTATTCTATTGTTGACTGTTTTGTGGACCAGTTAGTATTCTTTAACAATCCGAGTAGCTCTGTTAACTGTAACCGTTGAAGTATCTTGACTCACGAAAACTCCTCAATGACCGGCAGTACGATTTTCGTAGCAACAGGTCCACGGGTGATTTGATGGCATATCTCACTGAGAAGTGGAACAAATCTATACATCACTTTGGTGAAAGTAAGATTGCTGCGCTCGATATTTCAAAAGCATTTGACAGAGTTTGGCATCAAGCTCTTTTGTCGAAAATGCGTGCATTTGGGATCGATGTGTCTCTTCTTCAATGGATTAGAAACTACCTCTCGGACCGTTCAATCCAAGTTGTTTTGGACGGTTTCAAGTCTGAAATTCACCATATAAATGCTTGTGTTCCCCAAGACTCTGTTTTGTCTCCGACTTTCTTTCTCATTTTTATAAATGATCTCTTGTCTGCAACTTCTAATCCAATCCATTCCTCATATTCGTTCCCTAACTCTCGTCCCTGCTCTTCGGACGTAGAAGAGAAACCGCACTCTTCAACCATTATCCATGAATGGTACTTGCATCGTCGAAACCGAAAGACTTTCCATTCTCGGTATGTGTGTCAACGACAACCTGCGTTGGAATGACCACATATTCGAAGTTGCCAAAAATGCTGCGAAATGTCCAGGTTTCCTTAAACGGTGCAAACAATTCTTTACCCCTTCTGATCTGGCCTCAATTTATAAGGCGTTTATTTGCCCAAAGCTCGAGTACAACGCTCATATCTGGTCTGGTGCACCCAAAACCGTCTTGCACATTCCGGATAGAATCCAAAATCGCGCGTTGAAACTTATTGGTGACAGGGACATTGCGAAGTCAATAGACTCGCTCGAACATCGACGAAATGTTTCCTGTCTCTCGCTGTTTTATCGTTTTTTTCATAAACAGTGCTCCAGCGAAATAGCCAGTTGCATTCCATCCCTTCAATACTTCAACCGCAATACGCGTCATGCTACGAATGCTCATCAGTTCACCCTTAAGCCTAATTTCGGGCGTACAGTTAAATATAGAGATTCTTTCATAAGCCGTACTACGCGAATGTAGAACAATCTGCATAGCTCTGTGTTTCCCCATCACTGCAACCCGCAGGCATTTAAGACCAAAGTGCATCGGCATCTCCTACGTCTCTCCTCTAATTTCCCTAATGCCCGTGCTCTCGTTTAAGGGTAGTCATAACCCCTTTATATAAAAAAAAAAAAAAAAGTCTGTGACCTCTGCTATGCTTGCACAGAACCTTGATCTTAATGCGCGTAGACGTCATTCTAGCAGGTTGGGGCAGTGGCACATCAAATATTGGATGATTCTACCTCTTCTACCACTGAGCGGATAGCGGATCTGTCCAGTGCCAGAAAACACCTTGATGGTAAGAAATGAATCCGGTCAATGGCTGACTGTAGAAAACATATGTATGATCTCCAATAAATAAAACTGGACTGCGGTGAGTGAGGCGGCAGCAAGAATTTTCTGTGATTTTACACGCCCGAAACGCATACGTGCCACGAATCTTAGAACTACATACCAAATCAGAGGTCTGCGAGTGCTCAAAGTAGGTGGTTTAACTGGTAAGAATCCGGCACTACCAACTGACTCCGTGTCATTGGTGCCACCCGCCCACGCAAAAAAAAACCTCAAACATACGATTGCAATATGTCTATCCTTTTCATTGTGGTTTTTCAAGGTCCAAGCTGACCACCGCAAGAACAGCGCAATCAAATACGAACTTGTCCTTGATCCAAGATAGCAAATCATTCTACTGAAAGTAACCGACAGACCGCAATAAGAACGAGATAAACAAAAAAACTGTTACGTATACGCCACCGTTTGCTCCGGTTAGTGGCCTAGACAGGACAGACACACCTCGTTCACATATTGCCGGTGTGCGGTCGACTGAGTTGATTAATTTCACGTCGCGTTATTAACAAATTGCAATTCGAACGCTTAGCCGGAATTACAATTCATTCTTGGCCTCAACATTGCCACCCAGGGCACGAGTTTGGATGTGTGTACATTATTTAATAATAAGCAAAACAGTTGTAGTGATGTGGTTTTGTTTTTTTATATTTTTTTGTTTTTAATGAAGAAACATGAATAATTAACGAAACAAACACGAGTACCACTAATAATGTTCGAATGATTGGAATCACCTGGGGTTCGGTATTACTTCCGTGACCAGCATAACCTTAGCGGTGTGTGGAACATTTCCCAATCCCTTGGATTAGTCACACGTTGAAAATAAATTTTGCTGGTAGTATTTTTGTTTCCAATTTATTGGACTTTCAAATTTTACCGTCGCGTCGGTAGATTAATGTTTAATAGTTCGAATTGGCTAAGTCAATTCGTGTAATTTGAACGTACAATCTGATGGAAAGAAGAATCAGATTTGGAAAGAAGACAAAAATATGTCTTACTTAGGAAAGGTAGATAGAGGTGGCGGTACCTAGGAAAAGCGAAGCAGATCTTTGCAATCACCTAGGAGTAGATTAACAATAGGCGTGTTTTTTTGAAACTTGCTGGCTACAACTCTTGATTTTATCCCCAGTCAAAAGCAACTGGCTAGGAATTTTACGATTTCCCATGGCCAGGGAGCGCCGAAAGCGATGTTTTTCATTTATAGCGTTGGTATCACTGCCAAATTGTTCTGTTCTCTTGACATTTGACCGGCGTCTGAGTACGAAGATGGAAGACGTTATGATTTCATACCTCTTTTTTTAAATTATCCATTGAATAAATTCTCTAAATTATGGTTTACACAACAAATTAAAAAAAAACAATTTGGTTTAATGCCGAATACCTTGACAGTTTGACAAGAAAGAAATCACACGTAGCAACTTGACGGTAAAAAAAATTGACTGGGTTTGGCTGGGAATCGTCTAAATGAACGACTGGCTAGCTAGGTTTCAAAAAAACACGCCTAATTACTGCATAGAGTCTACTTATTGCGTTTATTGACAGACAAAGAAAAGGTTACCATGCTAGCACTATGACGTAAAAAATCTGCCGAAGAGACAGCGCTGCCTGACTGAAGGCTCTTAAATTCTACACGAAGGGGTCAGAGCTTTACTGAGAATGTTCTAATCTTCTCGAAGACCTTGCGTTCATAAACAAGGTTACTGTGGCGTTTATCAGAAGACATGAAGATCTCGGAAGAAATGTTTGGGCGGATTGAGTGTACCAAAAAGGCGCTTTGGGCCAATTTATTGGTCTTGAACTCTATTTTGGGGCCCCACTCGGTAGTGTCAACTCCAAAATAAGACAATGTGAGGTCGATGGCTTCGCTCAACATTGGATTAATTTATAAGGGCTAAGGCAAGCAAAAAGTCATCATCAACTCCGACAAAAATGGGGGAAAAAAATTACTTGAACTCGGTCAGAAGATGTAGGTTAGGTTAGGTAGATGGGGTGGCGAGGGGAGAGAAGCCCTTTGAGTCACACCCAGGTCAGTAGAGACCCATTGTGATACCCATTTTTAAGGTGGGATGGTACCCCTTGCTCGTGGAGCAGTAGCAGGTTTCCGAACCATTTTGAAGCCTTAATGACCCTCCAGATGACCCTGATAGGTACGTCCATTAGTTCTTCGGTATCCAGAAAAAAGTGCCTTCCAAAGGAATTATGTCTGAGGTAGCAAAGACCTGGACAGTAGCAGAGGAAGTGGGTTGTGTCCTCATTGACTTCCTCGTTTCCGCAACCCTTGCAAAGGTCGTCCTCACTTAGGCTTAGCTTTTTCATGTGATAACGCAGAGTATAATGACCTGTAATTACTCCTACAAGGATGAAGAAGGTTTCCTATCCTTCTGTATGAGAGTATTAGTTCTGGGACCATTGTACCATCTCCATAGTTTTCTAGTTATTTTACAGGAGTTCAAAGAGCTCCATCTTCCATTTGCTTCCGCTAGAATCCTGAGCTATGCTTCATGGCTTTGTAGTTCTAGAAGCTTCATTGCTGTTGTCCCTTCAAGAACATTCAGACACCCGAAAGTGTTGTAATGGGTCTCACTCTTCTTCTGTACAGTGTATGGTTTTGGAACTAAGATCCTGGTGTAAAGGTGCCGATTGTTTCTAGTGAAATGATGATTCAATACCTACAGAACCTGTCTTAAGTGTGGTCTTGATACGATATACAGTCATTGACTTTCAGGGCCAGTCAGTGCTGTGGTGTACTCAACATGCAATGGAACTACAAATGTAAATCATATTTAATAAAGGCTTTATGGTTCTGTGGAGGAAGAGCACGACTCGGGTAATGGATGCAAATCGAAAGGCACCCCAACCAACTAAGCACGTGAATCTAAAGACAGCTAGATAAGAATTTAACAGGCTGCAGAAGCCTATGAGTTCAGGTGCATCTCAGACTACAGGGCCATCATAAGTAAGAAACTAAAGAAATCAGGTTGCAAATACCCTCAAGACTGCTAGATTTGGGCTCGTGCAAATTTTAAAATTATTTTTACAACAGTCGTCAGCTTAAGGTCCCAAGAAATAACAAAGAAAGCAAAATAATCCTTGGGAGAAAATTGGAGGTCAACACACGCCATAATTCATTGGCTATATACGGCCATCATTAGGCAATTCCAACCTAAGGGTGTCTGGTCTGGTGGCCGGCCGCGGAAAAAGCCACAAACCTGAAGACACTCACAAAAATCCAACGATTAGCATGCATCAGCACAACGATACTCTCACTCCTACCGATCGACTTATACACTAAAGAAGTGGCAGCAAAAGTGGCTTACGACTGAGAGCACTTTTGCTTAGGGGGTGGGTTAGGGGGACTTATTAACGATCAATAAATAATCTATTCTCTTCCCAACAGGAATATCCGAGTGAGGCGGTGCCCAAGATCAAGCCGTCGCCGATCACAACGACACCAGCGCTGAGATCAAACGTAGAATAACTCTTGCCAATCGCGGTTTTTTTTTAGGCTAAGAAGGAAATTAAGTAGCAAAGCCCTCTCTCGAACTACTAAAGTGGCCCAGTATACGACCTTAATCATCCCAGTCCTGTTCTACTGCGCAGAGGCATGGACTCTGTCAAAAGTGGATAAGGTTTCTCTTGGCTTTTTCGAGAGGAGAATTCTTGGGGTGTTCTTCGGTCCCGTCTGCATAGACGGTGAATGGAGGAGGAGATACAATGACGAACCCTATGGGCTCTTCAGCGACATCGGCTTAGCCAGAAGAGTGAAGCTCCAGCAACTGAGGTGACTGGGTCATGTAGAGCAGGTGGATATCAATGCTCCGACCCGGAAAATCTTCGAATCCCATCCCGTGGGACGGCGCAGTAGAGGAAGACCGCGACTCAGGTAGCGCACACAAGCGGAAGCGGACCTTAACCAACTCAGCGTGCGAAACTGGCTAAAAATCGAGCTGGCTGAAGACGCTTGTTGGTTGAGGCCCAGGTCCACCCCAGGCTGTAGCGCCACCTTAAGTAAATAAATATGGTGTGGGCTATGTCTTCCGATGGTCTTCCATTTCGATTCTAGCGTTGAAATCTTTAGACTTTAATTGTGACGAGGCCGTATTTTTTCGAAAAAACTCATAGAAACAACGTCTCTGCACCCTACTGACCAAGCACTCAACTTAGCTTAGAGGGTTAAAACCACTTTATTCAGTTGCAGTTAAGGACTTTTTGTGATCTCTAATTTTTTCGAAAATATTACCGCATGCCTTGGAATATTGCATCACTGTTTTAGCATTATGTCAGGGGCACTTCCTACCGCTAGTAAACTTCTTCCATGTAGTTAATGTTACCCATCGTGTGAATAATTTATTTAATAAGTCTACGCTATTTCAATCCCGTCTATATATGTATGTATAACAGTTCTATTCGGATATAAAACAAGTTCTGTTCTCGTTAAGTTAAGTTCTCGTTTTATCGAACTTAAAAATGATTGTTTATGCAAATTTAAATTTTGTGCTAACTTTTCGAGCGGCAACGAAATGTCGTGACTTTGCAGTGGATATTGATGGGGTTTTACTCTACTCGCGTGATTCGATCGAAATAAATTAATTTTATTGACTTTGGTCGTGTGTAATTGATAGACATATTCGAACATTCTCACTGAACTCAGTTAAGTTACGGATTTAACGTAGATTTACTCGATAACTGAGTGGAGCAACGGAAATTGATTTCAAATATTTAGATTTACATACAAATTCTTGATCAGATTTGCATTGGACTGAGGTTGACGTTAAGTTGCATTATAACTGACGTCTAAATATCAAGTGGATATTCACCTTCACTTGGTGAAGTTCAGGTGTCTGGTACCACGACTTGAACAAGTTGATAGGGTGGAGACGGTTATGACGGTCATGGAAATTCCGTGCCGGGTTTACTTTGGGCATTACCCTGGAAATCTGATATCCGCTCCGGTCTTCCGGCTCATAAATCCCCAAAACAAGTTTTTCTCTCCAGCGATGAGTGCTAGACTTGATTTTTAACAAATTTGACCTAAAATATGAATCTTGCGGGAGATCTGGGATTGAAATTCAATCGGAAATACCAGGTTGAATCACCGACAAAGAGGGAATTGGTGTTCTTTCAAATGGACCAATATCTCATTTCCCCTGTCCAACGAAAAAAGGGTAAACTGGCAAGACCACGAAGTAATAAGAAACTTTATCTACCTTGACTCTGCTAAATGGGTCCATCGCGTCGGCCTACTTTAGGAACTGCTCGAGCCGAAGTAATAGCTAGCCGCACAAATAACCACCACCTTTTGGCCGCGAAATGACAAACCTCTGAGAGTAAAATTTGTCAAGAAGCTTCTCAATTTGCCGTTCGAGGTCGACGAAAAATTATAAATCCCTTCCATTCGTGCGAAAAATGTAACACGCACAACATAAATACTCCTCGTCCTCCTCAAGCCATCACGAAAGCCATTTATTTATTTACATAGGCTTAGCGTTTCCGGGTACACTTTTATGTTCTCGGTCAAAGAACTTTAACCCTAAGAATTGCTTCCACAATGTCTAGCCAACGATAATGTATTCGAGATATCATTCAGTTCTCGGTTGACCGCCGATAAGTTTACTCAGTAACTGCCATATTCAAGGTTACACGCTGAAGGTTGCTTTGCAGGTTTTGTTTTGATATAATCATTGGGGGCTAGTCCACCAATCATAACAACTTGCCAAGCAGTTGTTATCTGGACGATACGTCAACTACGATAACCACATGTTGACCTTATTTCTTCTTCATTGTTCACACTTATTATCAAAATTGAATACCGCTGCTAAGTAACAACAATAAACATAACTCTGGATCTAGCCCTTCAGGTTGGGGACGAGCTACACAGAAAAATGTTTCGGTTTGACATCTCTCCCAAACCAGTCCAGGAGCGGGATGACCATGAAAAATGCTGCATCAAGGCCGAAAAACACCTCACTTTTGATGTTGAAAAATGATTGGGACAAGGCGATTTATTCAACGTCTTGTAATTTATTCAACGTCGCCGATGAAAGAACGACGCAGAATTCACACGTCAACTCCAGGGCACAATCTTTCAAAAGTCTGTGAAACTACTGGAATACAACGACTGTACTGACATTATTGGGAAAATCCAGTGTGCTGATAGGAGCGGAAGCGGCCAAGATGTGTTAAAAAAGTACGAGTGCAAAAAAAGTACCAGTTGCCAATAAATAAAGAAGGACACCCAACACCCACATCTCGAACGAAAGGTCATCCTTGACAGAAATAACTTTGAAGTACAGTAGCTAGAGAGTTCTTCTGCCTAAGCTCCACTATAAACTCGAACTCGAAATGTCACCAGTGCTGAGAATTAAAGAAGAATAACTTTTGCCAGTAGCTGTGTCTTTGGCTTTCTCGAACAACTCAAGTGGCTCTTTATTAGACAGTAATCATCTCAGTTCTACTCTATGGAACAGACGCCTGGACTTTGTCACGAACGAATCCTCGGTTGTTTTGAAAAGACAGTCCTTTGAGTGATCTTTGGTCCCATGGGCTGTAGAGCAACATCAAATTGGTCAGAAGAGTTCGAATACAATGACTAGGTGGGCGACTTAGGTGGGATACCAGGGGCAACTGCAGATCTTTTTTGGTAAAGGCCCTGGTCCATCTCGGACTGTAACGCAATCATAAGGAAGTAAGTTAGATAGGAAAGGATTACCCAACGCACGACGTCTTGTCTTGGCAATTGGCGGGCACCTGCAAAGGAAGTAGTGGAGGGTACGGGTTCAAATAGATACCAAGCTTCCCGTACAGATGGCAACTATACGCGCAATGACTCTTCGGGTTCTTCTAAAGACATTGTCTGTTTTCATTTGGTTGTATGTTGACCAACTGCTAGAGGATGTCTTTTCAGGACCTGAACCTGCGTTGGGCCTTCCTGCGTCCTCGGTCAGGGCCTCCATTGACGATTGCGTTTTCTACAAACACAATTAGTGTGAAACGCTCTCCAGGATACAGGCAGACTAAACGTCTGTAAGAATTCAGCGGCATTCTTGCTGTCACTTAGCAGAAGAGACTGTAGACAACTTATTGGCGTTCAAGCGGGACACTTCGCTTTTGGCAAGCATCTTAGTATGTTAGGGTTAAGTCACACAACTGTCTGCAATGCCTGTGGAGAAGGCGACGATACTTCGGATCATTTCATTTTGCGATTGTCCTGCCTTTGGTCGGATCAGGTGGCAGATTTTAGGTGCTGATGTGTTGAGTTCTGATACTGTAAGTTCTTTATCATTGAAGTGCCTTCTCGGATTTCTCCGAAAGTCGAAGAAATTTCAGTAAAATGGGTAAAAACTGGGTCCTGGTTTCTGATAGTACAATGGTCCAGCTGCGTCTGAGTGCTCCAGTATCGTGTTTCCAAACCCAACAAAAAAAACAAAAACTCTTTCTGCATATGACACAGCTTGTAAGGTTGTGCCATTTCTGCTTAGTGACTGAAAGGTAATGTGAGTTGATTCCACCCTTGACTGCTTTTAGTGGAACGAGCACTTCTCTTGTAAGTGAGCTGTCAAGGGCCGATCCCCGCCCGGCTAGTTCATCAGCCACCTCATCTCTCAATGCCCCTGTGGTCCGCCCCTGTGACTTGCTACTAGCTTTTAGGAGATGGTTGTCGAAAAGATGACTTTGATGGCTGCCTCTCTATCGAATGATAACGACATTAAGCTTAGAGTTTGGTTTTTTCATTAACCGCTCGACAGGCCTCATGGACTGCGAGTATTTCAGCTTGAAGGACATTGGCGATGTTCAGAAGTACAATCTTGATATCTTCAGGGACATTTCACTTTGGAACCGTCCATAAAAATTGATGTTTTCTATTATTTGGTTATCTCACCGTTGTTCCATTCCGCTTTCGATAGGATACGCACCACAAAATCTTTGCTGAACGCAATACGTTAGATGCGATAGTCTGAACCGTCTCCCGAGGTGGTGCTTCTGCTTAATTGTTAGTGAATCTTCTCCCGAATTTCGAAGATTCACCTTTTGCCATCCACCAGACTAAGACATTCGTATACAACGAGTGGGATTATTAAGACTGTAGCCTCCATCTCAGAGCTACGGGTTAATAGGACTGTTACAATCCAAATCAGTTTACAACTCCATAGCTTATGAAAAATTATAGCTGGGTGTTTCTACTTTCTTCTTAATAATACTAAGTATCCGTAGTTCAGTTGTAGAAGTACTATGTACCTCGAAGGCATATCACGAATGATTATTACCTTGGAAAATTTACATTTACATTTCGAAGCTTTCTTCTGACTTTAATTGATCGTGCGCGGGTAACTTCTTAATAATTCTTTGTCTTCAACAACCAAGCGGATAAACTGTGTATTTTCATAATCCAACAGTAATCGTAAAATGAATTAACAAGTCGCACTGTAACTGACAATCAAATTTCAATTGATTGCCAGGTGTATAACGTGAGATCTAATAAACCAATTTTGCAGAATATTAATTTCAACATCAAAGCAGCAATTAGTGCACTTAGTAGCTCATTAGCAATTAATGGCCAACTGGCCACACGGCTTACCTTGGAATTTAAGCAACATACTCCGAAAAACTCATTACATAAGTAAGACAATTTGTATGCACATTGTGTTTAAATATTTTAAGAAATTCCCCAGTGATCGACATGATTAAAAGTGCCGCCTAAGACAATTTGGTTAAAATGCGGTTATTGATTGCTTACATATGTATGTGTGTGTAAAATGAAAAAAGTTAATTATTTGACAGAATACCGACTTTAATTAATGAGGCGTGCATTTATTTATAAGCTGTTAAGTTCTCCATTACTCAATACGAGTACGTTGATGTCCATAAATTGATAAAAAAATTAAACGTGAATTACACAGTCAGCCGAACATTGTCAATGGCAATTTATTCAGATACAGCAAATAGGAATTGGTGCGGTTCAGTAATTGACTGACCTCTAGGATCCTATTTACCATGATTCGAATCCAGCACAGGCGCTTTAACTGAAATTAGCATTTTTTTAAATTAAGATACATACATACATGTTGCGGAGGTGTTAGATCGTGCAGGTGGCCGGTTGTTGAATTTGAGCTATCTGGCCAAGTGAAATTTCAAGGTTAGAGCTTATAGAGGATTTGAAAACCGGCATTTAAGGAAGCCCAGGAACCCTATGATATCATTTATGGAGACGAGTTATGCAGAGTAAACCTTCTTGTAAAGACCTCTTGCTGCTCCATCAAGGTCGGTGACGATCTCATCGAGACTTTTGATATCAAATGGAATTTAGACAATCTTTGAATATACCTCGGAGAAGGGACGCAGCAAAAGAAGACCGCAATTCAGTCAGCGTGCGCAGTTGGAAAGTTGAAGTTGGTTGGGGACTTTTGTTGATAGGAGCCCAGCTCCACTCCGAAACCCGGATGTAGAACCATTATAAGTAACATTGATGATTACACCAAGCACCTCGAAGATACCAACAAACAACCCCAGTGCGAGGGATGAGTTGCAGCCTGCCAGTCGCTCTGATGAACGAAATCACTTTCGATGGAAAAGCGGTGCTGGCTGAGTGGGTTACCCACCATTGGGTATAGTGGTTAGCATCATCCCTTGTCACGCTGAAAGTCCAATTTCAACTCCTGATCTCGGACAACATTTATTCCTTAAATAAATAAAATCGATCAACTGTGAAAGCTGACGTCAACTCTACTGCAAAGGCATAAGACTGACAGTAGAATTTCATGGCTTAAAGAGTAGGTTGAGCTAATAATGATTATGATATCAGGAGATTCGAAAAAATACCGGAAATTTTAACAATGATGAAACATTAAAAATTTCCCCACCTAGTCTGGACACCACCTCCGAGCGTAATTTAAACTTAACCCTCTACCGCATATGAAGCCATGTTTATGACGTATTTTCTCTACCTGATCTCATTCAAACTGATAAGAACACAATACGATCCTTTAGTGTGTATACTTAGCCATGATATTTTTATCTGTCAAAGATCGACTTTCGGGGATATTCACATTTGCAGCTCAGTCCACCGCACGATTGCATTTAAAACAACAGTGAAAACAAAAATCAGGTTTCAAGTCTCAATTGCTGCAATTAGTTGTAAAGCACAGTGATTAAAAAATTACTTTTGAATAATGTATTTAATAATGTTCGTCTTAGATGTATTTCGAATAAAAAAAAAGTATTTGTTTAGTTGTGAGAGCAATTTTTTTATTGAAGCCATATATCGTCGGTTGACAGGTAAAACACACTAAGTACAAAATGACTTCAATCACCAAAAACCGTATTTTTCTGTAATCTATCGCTAGAAGTCATTATGTTCATTAAACGATCCGCAACTTGTTTCAGATTTTTAAATTTCATTAACTGGAACTTGTGCGGTAATTTAACGAAGATAAAAATGATTATTAGTGGCCGTGGGTCGGTGGTTAGTGCGTTGGACTGCTCACCGATCGGCGTGGGTTCAAGCCCCAGCCAGGAATACCGAACCGAACAGTTTTCGCGGTATGACAAACCTCCGGGAGTATAATTTGTCATGAAAGAGCTTCTCACTTCGCCGTTCGGAGTCGGCAATAAACTGTAGGCCCCTTCCATTTTTGCGAAATATATAACACGCACAACATGAATGGTTGTGAGAAGCTAGGCCTTGGCTCATCCCGAGCTGTCGCGCCAGCTATTTATTTATTTTTTTTTAGTGGACTTAAAAATACACCTTGAATACGAGTATGTGATGGGTAAGCGAAGACTGCCAAAAAGACAGGATTTTTAAATAGGGACATAACAATTTTGTATTTTAATACAAACGCATCTTTAAACTTTTTTTATGATCTGTCAAGGTTAAAACATCAGTTAAGACCTACATTATTACCATGGTGAACTTTATGAGCGAGCAACGTTTGGAAGTTATTAAAAATATATTCTGAGTCGGTGGTCGCAACTTTAAGAGCGCTTACTTCAATTTTCGGTCGTAATAATCGTCCCACCCGATAGGCTTTTCGTGCTATAGTGTTCACTCTTGAATGCCAGTGAGACAACGAAATACCGAAAATATCGCAGCCGTAAGAGCTTCAGTTCAAAGTGAACCAAACCATTCGATTCCACGCCGTTCACAGGAATTGGGAATCTCTCAGTCTACACTGTGGCGAATTACAAGATCAATTTAAATCAAAAACTGAAGCCTTTTGATCTTCTCCGATTGGAATTGTTAAGGGCATAACAATGAAATTCAGGAAAAAATATAGTCACCTACTGTGTACATGAATGGGATATATTACATAGCACATAATTTTGGCTTTAACCTAAGATTTGTAGTCAACGAACAAGTCATACTTTAGAGTCAGTTTGGATGTTCTTTGGAGCAGACCTACCGGGGATGGAGGATTCATTGTACATTTTGAATGAAAAACGTGGTTGGAACGTTTTGTTTTGCATCACTCAGAACTATGTCCTCTAATACGTAACGAACATTCGAAGGAAATGATAAATTAACAAAAACAAAAGCTAAATGATTTATAATATTTAAAAGTTGTAAACACTTAAAGTATTAAGTCAGTATCCATAAAATTGCAAAAAAAAAAAAACAGTTTCTCTTCTCATTTTAACATAAATAAATATTACATTTTCTTTGAAATGTACAATATGTATAATCATATTGCATGAATGAAAAATATAAGATTACGTCGTGCGCATAAATTCTCTTTTTTTGATGACGTCGCTCGTGTCTCTCACGAAATTTGTTTTTGTTGGTTTTTTTTGTCAAACTATTTGAGTTAAATGCCAAAATTTTGAAATTTAAAAATGAAAATACAAAAACAATTCTAAGCAATTATGACAAACAAAACTGAAAACACATAATTTTAAATTTCAAGAGAAAATAAAAGTCACATTCTCTCATAATTTATCACCAACTACGTAGTTGCGCAAAAATAATTCAATTCTTCGCTTTACAACTAATTGCAGCAATTGAGACTTGAAACCTGATTTTTGTTTTCACTGTTGTTTTAAATGCAATCGTGCGGTGGACTGAGCTGCAAATGTGAATATCCCCGAAAGTCGATCTTTGACAGATAAAAATATCATGGCTAAGTATACACACTAAAGGATCGTATTGTGTTCTTATCAGTTTGAATGAGATCAGGTAGAAAGAATACGTCTTAAACGATGGTTAAAGATAAAAGATGAAAGGAAAGATAGTGAGGTGATGATGCGCGTTAATTTTGAGCCTTTCCTTTCTGGAAATATTGAGGAGGGCTGATTGTTCCATAATGGTGTTGTGTGGTTAAATTTTTTTCTAAATTAAACTCTCCGAGCAAAAGCAGACTTAAAGCTGTAAGAGTGTGCGGAAGATGCAGTAAGTGTACTACGATTAAACAGACGGGCTGGCTGGATACAACTATATATTTCGTCCGAACAGTCATGGTGAAAATACTGGCATAGGATCGCCAAGCATCGCACGTTCCGGCGGTGTTCACCAGAAGGAATTCGAATGCAAATCGATTGATCGTTGATCAGTCTAAACCCTTGCAGCTGAACACGATCGTGTTGACTCAAGCATAAAATAGGAGCACCTACATGAGAGTTATATTCCAGTTTCGGTAGAATATAAGCTTTATAGACCGTAGCGAAGTCTGTAGGAGTGAAGAACTGTTTGCAACGTTTGACGAAACCGACGCATCCTGCACCACCAGAAATTCGCTGGTTTCAACGAAGGTCTGGGCTAATGTGCATCCCAAGCATTGAAAAACTATTTGTTTTCTCAATGTCAACTCCTTTCATTTTTAGTTTGGGTTCAAACAGTAGACAGCAATGGGTTTTTGAAGCGTTAAACTAAACTCGCGTTGAACCCAAATAATTATTGCATCAATATCTGAGCTGAGCTCGGTTGACATTCGCTGGCGCTGGGACTCAACGACTTGGGACCCTTGTAGCGGGATCGTAAAGAATATGTAAAGTCTAGAGTACTATCATCCGCCAAGGAATAGATTAGATTGCGAGTAAGAGAGAGAAGGTCATTGATAAATATCAAAAAAAGTGTCGAAGAAAGAACGGAGCCTTGAGGGACACCAGCGTTAGTTGAGAAGGGAGGCATTACTCTATAGAACACGCATTGAAGCAGACTTTTAAAATGTCGAATTATTTTCTTCTATCGTTCAATAAACAATCTGTCTTTTATCTAATTCTATCACGTATCTATGAACGTGAGTATCAATCTGGTAGACAATATAATGCCAAACCAACTAGGCTACTTACATATTTATGAATATAGTCAATAAAAATTAAAATTAATAACTAACGAAAAATATAGGAAAATATTTAGAAGCCGCCAGATCAGACGAGAAGCATACGTATGTAGATAATGTAGCTGGCGAAACAGCCCGTTGTGTGCTAGCTACTCTAAACCTGTAATGGATGGGAACCTGACTCAATTAGTTTATAGGAAGATTATATAATATTTATCTGATAAAAAACACAATTCCCCAAACGTGCACCAGGTTGCCTCGATTGCACAATCTTTTAAATCTGTTTTCACAGCAATCTACACACTTCAAGCGTGTAAAGGTCTTCTCAAATCACCGATAATCTGTGCTCATCCAAAAACAAGTTACAATTTTGAGATACAAATCTTAGATCACCTCCTCACCATATCAAATCCGACATCATAGTGTGTTCCTCGAGTGTACAAAATAGGAATCGCCTGTCGCCTTGGAATATTTTTCGCGATCATGTTCACGGAAAAGTCTATCAGGTCACACACAATTCCTTAAAGTAACGTGGAAACAGAAATTCAAATATTCACCGCCAAAGATACTCAATTGAAATTTCAATGAATGCGCGTATTCTACCAGATACTGTGCTGCGAGCCCCCACAAGATATGATTAATCAATTCGCAAATATAATTTGGTGTTTAAGTTTTTTTTTTTTTATTTATCACCGAACCAGTTAGCGCACAGTCAAAGTGGAAGACCGAATAAAATATTAGCCCTCTAAGCTGGCCAGCACGTTCTCAGACAGTGTTAGCACGTTTAGAACTGACTAATTGTGAACCACTTGCGAGCGAAGAAACTTCACTGAATTCGTTATGTAGAGAGCTTTTCTTCTCAAAACTTCTAACCACCAACTGGTGTTGGTAGTTGTAGTTGTAGACCCACCAACCAACCCCTAGACTTATCGTCTTGTGATAAGCTCGTGGGTGTGTGGTATAAGTTATTTTAATTTATACATACCTACATGTGAGTTTTGAATTCAATTCCGTTGTCGCGGGTTTAATGAAGGTTAATGGCACAGTGAGCCGCTAATGGGATTGCTGATTAGTGCACCACGGATTGACGGGTGCGTTACATGTATCTTCACCTTTGTGACACCTGCAACAATTACCTTCAGCTATTTATAGTGCTTTGTTATCATGAGAACACCTAGGGACATTCTGGAACATATTGTGTCTACAATTGAGATTTGATAAGACGGTTAAGTTTGCTTACAAAGCCGTGTGAAAACAAATACTTGTTCATCATCCGCGCAATGATAAATTATTTTCAACAGATGCCAGTGTTTTTGTTGTTCGTTTTGTGTAAACTTGTTTTAGCCAAAAGCTGGGGAAGACCATAAAGTGTTTATGCGTTACGTTGGTTCCTATTTTCGTATTCAAATAATCGATTTCGCTTTACGATGCGATGTGCTTTAAATGGGTTCGTCTTGCACTGCTATTGTGCAATAAAACGGAGAACTTGCGTGCAATAAATGGGTCTGATTTTAATTGCGTACTTTTCCATTGAAAAATAATGGAAATTAGCTTAAGTTCACACTTTGGTGGTGGAAATGGGCAACCTAGACTGCGCGTGTAAGCGCCGTTTTCCGATAAAACGACTCGCGTGATCAATTGTTCGAATTGTTTCTGATTCTCAAAGGAACTCAAGAAACAGATTATTTCTGAAACTTCATTTTAAGTTATTTCCTCTAGAGTCTAGATTGTTTAAAAAAAGTTTGCCTTGCTTGCTTTCCATGGCGCTACAATCAAGGTCAGATTGAACCTGGGCGTCGATGAGATGGATGTATGAGGGCTTAGAGTACCTAGTTGAAAGTGTTAGTGGGGAAGGGTGATTAAGCCAATCGAGCCCTAGTGTAAGACTCTGTGTATTGGAAATAGCATTAGCAGCGTTGCTTTTAATATCCCGTCATTAAAAACAGAGGGCGTAATTGACGCAATTAAATTTCGGGCTAGTAGCCGCGTCCCTATGGTGACTAATCGCTCGAATCTTGGTTGCTGCTAAATAACCACGTATTATACATACATATGCACATACTCTGACTTGGGTGCTTATAAGATTTTGGAATTCTTTTCGCAGAGTTCTTAGTTAGGTGCAAGGGAAGGTCCCTGGTTGAAGTTCGCGGTGGCAGTTTTCAATACAAACTCGAGCAGGTAACAAAGGGAAGATAGAAGTAAAAGCAGCTGTGGGGTGGGGGAGGTTACTCTATGGCAACTAAGATATGTGCTCCTAGAAGTCGTCTATTTCTGTGTAGGCTAGACCACACCGCCGTGACTCAGTATTTGGTGCGTTGGACTACTGACCGAGCGACGTGGGTTCAAGCAAGCCCAGCCATGTCCACCAAACATTTTTTTACGGCACCACCTCTCGTCGGGAAATGAGGAGTATAATTTGTCATGAAAGAGCTTCTCAATCCGCCATTCGGAATCGGCAATATAACACGCAAAACATGAAAGATTGCGAGAAGCTAGTCCTAGGCTCATCCCGAGCTGTCGCGCCAGACTATTTTATTTAATTATATTTTAATTTAGTGATAAATTAGCTTAATGACCGGAAACATAAAATCGCGGATACAAGCTCCCGAAATGAGATTTCTTCGTTGTACTGCTGAGGTGACTCGCCGTAATCGGATTAGGAACACAAGAATAAGAGAGAAACTCATTGTAGAGCAGCTACTTCTTCAAACGGAGAGGTCCATACTTCGATAGTCTGAGCACGTTAAACGCATACCTTCAACTCGTATTCCAAGACATGCCATGGCATTCGTGTTATCAGGTAGGCGTCCCCTGGGTAGACCGACATAAATGAGGGCGTGGCATTGTGACAATATGAAGAGAGCTTTCATCGCTCTCCATGTATAGTCTGCAGATAGGTTCCGGTGACAGGCCAAGCTTGTGTAGATGGCGTTTTAGTCGGCCGTGGTCACGTGGCCGTGACCGGTTAGAAGGTGGTTCCTGCTCAGATTCAGAAGAAACTTTGATTTATTTTGGGATAGAGATGGGAAAAAAGTATTTGGTCTATTTTTGTCCGATACCAACTTCCTATTCTAATTGTGTTGGATTTAAGCAGGGTCTGTTTGTCCGTGTACCACATTTGGTCATGCTGAGGGACGTGGTTTAAACTTTTCTCAGTCTTCACTTGGGAGGATGACTATTAAGTAATTTCGTTAAAAGCTGTACGATGGAGGAGTGTTGTCCAATGGCATGCCGAACTCGCTACTTTGGAGTAGGAAGTAAAGCCTGTTAAGGTGACAGTGGTATTTTCCTAAAAGGGTATTTACTTATGAAGGGTGATCCAATACGAGATACTTTTGTTAAAAGGGATTTTCGGGCATAGGACGCGTGATAAATGTCATGTCATTTGGCATTTCATCATGAATAAACTTACTTGACCTTCGTTTGCGTCGTGAATTTGGTAATTGGGCCTTGGAACAGTTCCAAATTGATCCCTCCGTGAGTGAAGGACACTCGTCATCGAATGCCCGATTAACTTCATTGGGAGCCAAATCCTCACATCTCGATGATGAGTTACTCGTTAATGAGTGTGGTAATTCGGCTCCTGGTTTCTTCTTCTTCTCTGCTGAAGTCATTGGAACGGACTCCCAATCGAGTGGCTTGCCTGCAGCCCAAGCGTTGGCCAGTTATTTTTCCTACTGCGGAACTAATATTCTCTCTGTTTATGGAAGTCTATCGCAGGTCATACTTACTTGGTGGATCTGCAAGTGTTTAGGTGTAAATGCAAATTCTCCACACAGTTTAGCCAAGAAAAAAAAACACTACAATTGTTTATATTTGTAATTTTTCTTTTTTTTATTTAATGATAGTAATAATAATCCATTTGTTTATTTAAATTTTTTTTACTTTTTCCTCTTATAAATAATAAATTATTTACATAACTTAACAACCATAAAATACAATATTGTTTATGGTATATAGATTTATTTTTTATTTTTTATTTTTTTGTCACTCCACTCCTGTTTCTATCCAGCTTTTACCTTTTATTTGTTAAATTTCTTTTTTCTTTTTAATTAAAAGAAAAATAAAGACAAAAATTTCATCTAAGAAAAAATCAATCAATTTATAATGAGAGCAATTTAAAAAAGACAAAATCTAAACAAAAACAAAAAAATATTACATACACAGTTCAACAAAAAAAAAAAAAAAATAACGCGATTCAACCAAGCCTGTCTCTGTCCGTGCCTACATAACGTTTAAATTCAAGTCTTTCACAGTTTTACTTTAAATTTTTTTTTCTTACTTAACGAATTGAGTGGTGTCACTTCCGAAATTCTCTAATTTTTTTGTTTTTGTTTTTATTTTCATTTGATTTTCGCAGAACCATTGTATGCAGCATTAATAATTTAATAACGAATATTTAAAAAAAAAAAAGGAACATACATCGAAGTTAATCCAAAAGAAGAAAACAACTTAAGCTCTAATTTAACAACAAATTGCGTTTTTAGTTTTCGTTTCTTTTCTTTTTCTTTTTTTAATTAATATGTTTAAATAGGTTTTTTTTTTTTCTAAAGAATATACATAAACAAAAATTAACTACATACTTAATTGTTTTATATTAAGCTTATGAATTTCACGCAATTTTCAATTAACCATCCTTTTGATTTGATATGACGCTAAGAGAAAATAATATTAGTCACACAGTAAAGCAAATTTCGTTTTCAACATACAAATTTTAGAAGAGAAAAAAGTAAATTTGGATTAAGTTTAACGGAAAATTTAAATTATATACCAATGGTGTATTAAAAGTTTGTGCCATAACTATTGCATACAGTTTGGTATGAGAACTTTAACCAAATGTAATAAAAGTTGCAGTTATAACATATTTTAAATCAATCAGTTTAAAGAAGAGATAAGGTTGTTGGTAAGGAAACAAGGTACGCAGCCTGTACCAGCCATACCCTAAAATAATATAAAATAGCCACACTTTAGGTCCAGCCATGGGCAAACGACCTTTTGTATAGGCAATGTACAAGTATCTTCATCAAGGCACCTAGTTACTGCTCTAAACGCAGACGATGGAACCTCCTTTATTCTACTACGCTCGATGTTTTAATTGAACTAAACTGATTCGGTAAATTCTGAATTTCAATTAATTTTCCTAAAGTTAAAGGACAAGCTACCAACACCAGTTTGCAGAAAACACATAAAGATTTTCAATAGTCTCTAACCCTATGCAAATCAACCAACCAGTATGGGTAGGAAATCTATATCCAATAAGGACATCGCCATTCACATCGGTAGTCAGGCGGCGCTTAAGCTGGTGGAAGGCATTAAATCTGATGTGGTCCAGAACATTGTGCGGCAGAATCGGGTATCTAGTTGTTGCGAAACAGCAGGGAATGATCTAGCAAGTAACGGCGGTAAGAAGACACAACTCGACGAGCAAGCTGATGAAAACCACCTTTATGCTTGCAAAGTGGAGTCATTAAATGAGGCATAAACTAGAACAGAAGCGAGCGCAGTCAAACGCAGCCATGTAAATAATCGAAAAATCGCAAATCCGCGTGTTCTTGTAAGTCTGCCCACCTAACTTGCAGCGAACTATAGTCTTGCAACCTACACTATAGCACTTCTTCCACCATTTTCCCCCTTGGTTCGCGCGATCTACTACAGTAGGAAACATGTATGGTAGGGATCAGTACACAGGAAGTCAAAAGACTAGGCATTACACACTCGCATTGCAGATACCTCGAATCAATCATGAAAAAACGGCAAAGTAGAGAAAAACCAATCACGAAAAACCGAAGATACAAGAACAGTATCCAACACCGGAAGTCGGTGTTCTGTGAATATCTACAAAGTTTAACATGCTTTCTGTTTCTCTGCAAAGACTAGGACAAAATACCATTGGAGCGTCGGACCTTAAGAAATTCTTTAAGCACGTGAACAAAGATATTCAAATTCACTTGCGTCTAATTGACGTCTGTAAAACATAGGTGCTGAAGCAAGTGCCTTATAGACCACCTATAGAGTATTACCTTTAGGGCGTCAGACATTTACAAAACCAGCAAGGCAATGTAAGGCGAAACTATTGAGAAAAGACTGAAATTAAAGTGCCCACCAGATGATACATACTTACGTTGGTTTTGTACTTTTTTCATGATTCCCGTATTTGTCAGACGAGAATAAACAGAATCAGTACTCACACCAACCATCATAAAAAAAAAAATCTGGCGCGACAGCTCGAGGTGAGCCAATGCCTACCTTCTCGCAATTATTCATGTTGTGCGTGTTGTATTGTTCGCACACCAACCATCACCGTATGATTAAACAGAACCCTGTGCATTTTTGCTTGGACAATTAAAAACCGAAGCTGCTGAGAAAATAGATATTTAAGTGTCTGATAGATTAAACATACAACTAAGCGTCGCACTTTGTGTTATCAGTACTCACACCAATTATCAGTAAACAATTTAGACGCTATTTTTGGACGAAACATTTATTTTTGACAAAGTAATGACGATAAACATTAAATGAAAGTGTACGTCATGAAAAATTAATGACAATGGTCGCGTTCAATATTCCGGGCTGGATTTGTTTACATATTTACGACTTTTGATTGGCTGACAGCCTGAAAAATGACTAACGATTTAGTCAATTGTTGTTGTTTGACTGCAAATAAAACCATTTGCCCGGAATATTGAACGCGATCAGTGATTCCCTTCTCTCGTAAGATTTTTTTTTTTAATTTTTAAAACCGTCCTAGGGTCTTACAATTCTCATCTCCTAGGTGATGAAATTAATTTGTGTTCTATGTTCTCAGTAAAAATGGACCAGTCTTTGAGTCTGAATGCCCAGTAGTGCTTGTTCTACGAAAAACAACGGAATAGGATAACTTGTATTGATTTGAGGGAGTCATGTCATAAACGGCATTGAATAATGCTACACAATATTGTCGCGTGAAATGTCAATGACAAGGAAAATTTGTAACATTCATATATTTTATAATAAAAGATTTCAATTAAATGCAAGTCATATGGTTTTAATTTAACACAATAAATTTTTAAAGGACCTTACAGGTCAGGAATGGTTTATGTTTTAAAAAAAATTATGACTTGAGTAAAGGAATGCTTTGCATTCTTTTAGGAAAGGTCAACTTGGAGTGGAACCTTAATGTAAATTTTAGAAACAACATTGCAACTATAATTCGCCTGTTGGCCCCTAGTGACTACGCCAACAATTAATGCACAAGAATCAAGAAAACTTCGACACCTAACAAATCGATAGTAACTCTGAAGATTTGTGAGGATGTCTCAAACCCAATAAATAACGGCTGCATGAATTGGGGTTGAATGACCGCAGTTTTGTACGGTATGAAGGTTCCGCGTAAAAATAAATGCTTTACATCACAGTTCCCAAAAGAAACCATGAAAGACCTGCAGCAACGTGGTTAGGCATACTCAACGAAAAGTGAATGTGAATTTGAACAGAACAACAACTCACGGCCAAGTTATTTGGTGGCTTTGGACTCGACTAAGAGGACCGATTTCAAGCTGATTAGAAAAACCATCGCCGAAAAAGAAAGAACTGACACCAACTGACTGATTTTACTCCGTAGAAAATCGATGGGACATATTGTATAAGGATGTGTACTCAGATGGATGCCAGTTTGAATCTATTTTACAGCTAGCAACTGGTATATAAGAAGAGTGGCTTTAAAGTATGATGTGAATTATGCTTGTCTAATACAATTACTTTTAAGTTCAACAAGAAGGCACACTCAATACGGAAGAATTGAACAGAACGCCAGTTTACAGGTATAAGGGACTTGATTTACCTTGGCTGTGCTATTATCTCTGATAACGATATCTCATCAGAAGTCAAACAAAGAACCACTCCTGGCAATCAATGTTTATTCGGTTTGGGAAAGCAGTTGAGTAGGTACGGTCCTATCCCGAACAACTAAGGAGACCCTATACATACATATAAAATTGTAATCATCCCAGCCCTACTTTGTGTTGCTAAATCGTGGACTCTGTGGAAATCGGATGAAGATATTTGCGGTTGTTTTAAGCGAAAAATTCTTCGTATATGTAGTATTCCGTCCAGTTTGCGTTGAAGCGACCTATACATCGATTTAGCCAAAAGACTGCGCACGTTTAAGATGCCCAGGACATGTAGGACACCAATGCACCAACTCGCAGAGTGTTCAAATCTAACCTGGAGGGACAGATAAACTGTACAGCGACATCGATTTAGTCAAAAGACTGCGCTATGAACGTTTAAGATGCCAAGGAAGTGTAGCGCGAATGGACACGAACGCTCTAGATCGCAAAGTATTGAAAATTAATCTGGAGGGACAGCAACGTAGAGGAAAAACTCGACTTAGTTAACGCGCACAAGTATTATAGAAGGGAACCTCCATCATATTGGCGCACTGGAAGCAATTAGCTAGAACCGGGTCAACTGAAGAGGCCCAGGTTCTCCCCCTAAGTAAAGAGACAACTACAGTGAAATCTCCCTTAGGCGGACAGCGACGGTGCCAACATTTTTGTCCGTCCAAGGGAGTTGCCTTCCAAGAGAAAAAATGTTGAAGATTTTTTTTTGATTGTTTAGGAAAACATCTCCATCTAAGGGAACTGTCCGCCTTAGGGAGCTATCCGCATTGGGAGTTTTCACTATATTTCACGTACAGCAGAAGTTCTTGGTGAATTTTGTTCCCATCTGTGCCTTTCTTATCCGAAAAATCTTGCTTGTTTCGCGAGCTATGGCAATCTACTTCTTGTGGTCCTATCCTAAGTCACGAAGAAATTATCATAAAACTAAAAACTTTAAAGAAAAATAAACCTAAAACCACAGTCGACACATTTAAAACCGCAACACACTGACCGCCGAATCCTACAAACACACCCTCGCAACACTCACGTACAAAAGTAAAATCAAAAGATGGAGTTACAGAACAACAAAAAAAAAATATCTATTAAGGTTCAAAAATATCTTTTTTGTTTCTTTTAGTTTTACTACTACATTATTTACAGGTTAGATTTTAATAAATTTTTTTTCTTCTGTAATTGTTTTAATATTATTTCATTATTAATAACTAAAAATCTGATTCCAAGAAACGAAAAATTAATAATAAAAAAGAGAATAACATAATATAAGCTGTTTATATATATAGAGGTTTGCATTTTGTTTTTCACTAATATAAATTACAAAATAACAATTAAAAAAGAAAATGTTTTTTTTTTTTTTTGTTTAGATATATATGTATATGTATGTATAGCTGAAGGGTAATAATAGTACAAAAAAAAAAAAAAGAAAACAAAAATATTTTCAATAATTTCAAAGTTTTATCTGTTTCATCTTACTGCCTAGGAACAAATCGCTGCTAGTTTGTTTCTGTAATTCTGTTACTCGAGGGGATTTCTATGAATTTTTGCTATTCCTTTCAATTTCCGTGCGATTTTTTAACGTACTTGTACTTTGCCGGATATTGATAGGGTATCGTTGAGTTGGTGGTGTTGGTTGGCTGTTGATGGTGGTTGGCTACTGATGAAGCTCGTTTACCTGTTTTCTTTAGTGTCAGAGTTGATGATGCGCTGGTTATGCGTTTTGTAGGAATTCGATAAATGGCTGTGTCCGCGCCGGGAGTGGATGAGGAGTTATCTCGTGGAGGTGCTGGTGATGATGGAACTCGCTTGCGTATCAATTTGTATTTGCTACTGTTGTTGGTTGCGGTGTTAGCAAACTTTTTGTAGGGCAAACTGCGTGTTTGTCGGACAGGTTGATGTCCTCGGCTGATCTTGTTGATCTTCTCATGGTTTAACTGATTGTAATGTTCGTCTGGATTACTATTAATAATTTGTTTAGCTGAATGGATTGATGAATTTGAATTTGTCTTTGTCGATTCGTCGCCAGTCTTTACGTTGTCTGTCGTTAGATATTCTACTTCATCCGCATTTGTTTGATAATGCTGCTGCTCCTTGTTGTCAGGTGCTGATGATTTGTCGTTGTTTTTTGTGTCGTCCTTAGGGTCGTGGTGGTCATCGTCACCGCCATTGCCATTGCCATCGCTGACTTTGCTACTTTGTTTGCTGCTGTGTTCGCTCTGCTCTGTTTCTGTTTCTGTTTCGCTGGTTCTATAGAATTTATATTTTTGCATTAGAAATCTTTTTTTATAATGATATGGCTTCTGCTGTTGCTGTTGCTGTTGAATTGTTGTCGGTTGCGCTGGTGGTGATGGTTGTGATGAATTAAACGTGGAAAGCTCTTGATTGATTTGATTATAGGATGCAGCGTCTATGGAAGCTTGTTGTGAGCTTTTACTGCATATTTTGCTGCTGCTGCTAATGGCATTGGCGTTGATGTACGTGTTTGTGTTATTATTTTTGTCGTCCCTGATAGGTCTCAACCATTGTCTACTGCTAACACTATGGTCTACCGCGGTGGTATCCGGCGAATTGTTGTACGCATTTTTCGACGAGCTTGCTGACTGGCCGCTTGTGAGCCTGGTGTTGGCATCGGACTGTAATTAAAACGAAGCAAAATCAAGTCTGTGGTCTTTTCTGTAAACTGAAAACGTAACAAAATTTAACATTTCGAGTGATGTTCGGTCAACAGAAATGTTTTCTGTCGGTGTATGTACATAAAAATGCGTCTTTCATGGGGATTATGACGCACAGACAGATTCCACATGCAGTGGAATGCAACAAACATATCACAAATGAAACACAGCAAATATACACATAAATCCATGCCAAACAAATGAGCTATATGTTAAGAGATTTGATTAAATTAAAACATGATGCCTTGGGACGAACGTTGATCGACATGGTATCCCCATATCCTAACACGCACATGGAAACATGTACCAGTGTATGTAAATGAGAAGAATTCGAAACATCTCTCCCGACAAAGTAAACAAAAAAAAAAATTACATAACTCACTACGTGTCATCAATTTAACGACTGTACTTACGCAAAAATATTATTTGTTGCTGCTGCAGGAGCAGCTGCGTTAAATTGGAAAGGCCCACTGGAATTTGTTCCCTGCAAAGAGTAAAAGGAGAAAAAAAAAACGTTGTTTTGTTGTTTTGGTTTCTGTTTCTTGTTAGAAGTTTACAAATTTATATTCGAAAATACTCAATAGCGTGGATAGTATGATGATGAAAGACAAAGAACCAAAAAAAATGTATGAAATGAGATACACGAGGAGCAAGTGTGCATTATATAGGACGATGGGATGTTTAATACGTGAGGATGTTACTTGGAAAGGGAAAGTAAGGAAAAACTAGACATTGACAAAGTTTGGAGGAATTGTAGGACCATTTCAAGCAATTGTAAAGCATTTTCTACAACGTAGAGACGAATTAAACGCGTTTTTTCGTTTCAATTGTGTACAGCTATTGGAAAAGCATAAACAGGCTAATCAAGAACTTTCCTGTGGCATTCTTAAAGCTATTAGTCGTTTCTATGTGGCAAGAAGTGTTTTAATTTTGTGTTTGTTTGTAAGTACGTATAGTGGTTTCTTGCGTTCAAAGATTCTTAGCACTCCATCTATTGCGGCCCATGTAACTATTGGGTAACAGATAGAACACGCCGAGGCCTTATTTACACATAAACGAAAAGATGCCTTACTCTGAAAACGACCAACGATTTTCAAGATGGAACCACTTTTACTTCGATCTCAAATCAAATATCCGTTGGTGGACGTGGAATGTCCGTTTTGGGATCACTCCTGTCTAAGACGTCAACGCATCCCCTGCGTATTTTTTGATTGTTTTATATTTTAGTTACCGAAGGGCACGGTCACGCTTCCAACCGAATACATCACCCCAAAATAAACTTCAGGGAAAAATGTCCACCAGAACACGGTGGAAGAAAGACGAAGTGGTGAAGGACTTAGACAGGTCAGCTATACCGACGGACCAAAGATGAATTGCGATGCGGTGCAGTAGAAATGAGTAGTAGTTCTGAGGAAGATGAAATGCTTCTTCTCTACTCTTGCTATTCAAAAAAGAAGAAGGTGGATCCATGAAATAAATAAATAAAAAAAAAAGGATTATGGTGAATTCCATCGTCTTTGTAAGGAGCTCAATTTATTTGAAGACCATTTCTTCAATTATTTTCTTATGTCATGAGAGCGATTTTGAGACAGCTTGGTCAATCTGTTATTAGGAGGGCTAAACTAAGCATCGAAGCTAAGTTGTCGGTCTTTAGTTCTGTGTTTGTTCCGACCCTCACCTATGGTCATGAGGTTTGGGTAATGACCGAAAAAATAAGATACAAGTTGCCGAAATGAGATTTCTTCGTTGTATTGCTGGGGTGACTCGCCAAGATCGGGTAAGGAACACCAGAGTACGCGAGACACTCAATGTCGAGCAGATATGTACTTCTTCGAACGGAGAGGTCCATACTTCGTTGGTTTGGGCACGTCAAACGCAAGTCCCCAACTCGGTTTCCAAGATGTGCCATGACATTCGTGCCATCGGGTAGGCGTCCCCTGAGTAGGCCTAGCATGAGATGGCTGGACCAAGTCCGAAATCTCACCTCTACCCGTATACGGATAGCCCCTGATGAGTTAGAGTCGTTGGTGGAAGATCGGCAAATGTGGAGAGTCCACTTAAGCTCCCTAAACCCGCGACCCTCATAGTGGATAAGCGGGCCATTGGAAGATGATGATGAGAGCAGTTTGAGATGATACACGAACTCATCGCACCGAAGATCTCCAAAATTTAACGAACTGGAGAAAGCCAATAGGAACGTCGTATATCATATAGAAACTCATTTGGGCGCACTTAATCTGTTAATTTCTCCATCTCATCAGTCATTATTGCTGCTTGTCTGTCGCGATCTTTGTAAAAAAAAACTACAACCTTATATCTGCACGCTGTGTTTTCAGCTGGCCCCCTTTACTTGCCCGCATTCTGTTTGAACAAAATGATTAAATTCTACGCAGTATAGCGACCGCGGCGGTATGCGGGGAATCACTTTCCCACGCCGCTGGCCCGCGTTCTTTTTGGTGGAGCTTTTAGTGATCGTTTTGTGCATTGTTTGATCGGGCATCGCATCAACCCAAGTTATTACGACGGTTGTTAAGTTGCAATGTGTATGGGCCTTATTTTAAATTAAATTAATTAAAATAAAAACATTGTCTCTACCTAATACAAATGTACATGCATTCATAAGGACGCACGTATTACACAAAAAGCATAGGCAACAAAAAATAAATAAAATAAAAAATACAGGCAACACAAAAATGTGAAAATTAAAAAAAAAACATCAAAAATCATAATAACAAAAGTAATAGTCATATAAATTGCCTGAGTAGATGTCTAATGTGTAGACTACCGATTTCTAGATAAAGTTTCTTCGGGTACTTTACCATATATTCATCAAAAATAAATCTTAACACAAAGGTGCCTCGTTTGCTTAAAAAGTGCCAAAGACGCTGTGATTTCAAGGTTCAAAGGACAATACATACATATGAGGCGTTTCAAGAAGAGTCGACTAGGCATAGTGCACAGATTTCTACCCAGTAACTGATGAGAATTGCACCTCAAAGGAAAGGGCAGTTGTGTGGAATCGCAAAAGCATTATCTTCCGAAGGAAAGGCCATTTTCGGTCATTAGTTCAGTTCACAGCTGTGGGAACTATAGAATACGTGCAAAAGACTAAGAATGGAACATCAAGAACCCAAAGAACTCATCAATAGTGATTATATCTCAAAGGACAGTTTCAAACAACTGTGGTACATACTTTGTAAGAAGTAAATGACCACTTTTTGTCCGACCCGAAAGGAGACCCCCAGAACTGCGCCAACTACAGAGGCATCAGTCTTCTTAACATCATCTAAAAGATCTTTTCTGCCGGGTTGTGTGAACGCTTGAAGCCGTTCGTCAACAACCTGATCATGGCAGTGTGGCTTCAGGCCAGAAAAGTCCACTATCGACCAAATATTTACACTGCGGCAGATCTTGGAGAAAACTCAGGAACTTCAAATCGATACCCACCAACCTTTTCTCGATTTTAAAGCCGCCTATGACAGTATCTATAGAGACGAGCTATACAGAGCCATGTCTAGTTTTGGCATCCCTACCAAACTCGTCCGGTTGTGCAGGATGACGATGGAGAATGCACGCTGCTCCATCAAGGTCGTTCAAGACCTCACCGGGACCTTTGATGTCAGAAAAGGATTTAAACAAGGCGACGCGCTGTCATGCGACTACTTCAACATCGTTCTTGAAAGAGTTGTGCAAAACTCACGCGCCAACACCAGAGGCACTATCTTTCGAAAGTCCGTCCAATTGCTCGGATACGCCGACGATATTGACATAATGGAAAGAACGCAGCGTGATGTCACTGGCGCGTTCGTGAGTATTGAAACTGAGGAGGGCAAGACGAAGTATATGCTGTCAACCAGAAAGGATACTCAACACCGACGTGCCGGACAGAACATCTCAATAGACAGTTATAACTTTGAGGTACGACACCAGCGCTGAGATTAAACGAAGAATAACTCTTTCCAATCGCTGTTTCTTTGGGCTAAGAAGGCTACTGAGTAGCAAAGCGCTCTTTCGAACGACTAAAGTGACCCTGTATAAGAACTTAACCGTCCCAGTTCTGCTCTACGGGGCAGAGGCAGGGACTCTGTCAAAAGGCGATGAAATTGCTCTTGGCTGTTTCGAGAGAAAAATTGTTTGGGTAATTTTCGATCCCGTCTGCATAGACGGTGAGTGGAGGAAAAAATAAAACGACGAACTGTACGGGCTGTATAGGTGGCTGGGTCATGTAGAGCCGATGGACACCAATGCTCCGGTCGGAAAAGTCTTCGAATCCAGACCGCGACTCAGGTGGCACACTAGAATAACTTATACAGACCTTAACCAACGTGCCGTGCGAAACTGGAGGCAGCTGGCTTAAGATCGAGCTGGCTGAAGACGTTTGTTGGTTGAGGCCCAGGACCATCCCGGACTGTAGCGCAACCTTAAGTGTGTAAAAACTCTCACTTAAGTGAAACTAGGTAACGCGGACTAAGACTGATGTGCTGGCTCGTGACAGAGTAAGCTGTCTAGGAACCTGCCGAAAACGCTTGGAAGACCCACTGTAGGTTTTTAATTTTTTTAAGGGAAACTGAACTGAACTCCTTCCTCAGCACACACCAGAAGGCGCAACCATAACACGGAGGTTTCTTTTACAATTTTATTTTCATAAATGAATCCTACAAGTGACTGAGGACATGTTTAAGAGAATTCTAAAAGTACATTCACGGATTGGTGACTCTGCTCTGAATTGCTTTAATAAAAACTTCCTCGCATACGACTTTTCATTCCAAAAGTGCCAGTGGCGCTCTTCTATAGTCATCACATCATCACCAACTTTGTCGCTATAATTGTTATATTTATTCAAGCTCGTTGAAAGAATAATTAGTATTTTAAGCAAAAAAACACAAAAACAGCAAAAGTCCGACTACTGTTAGAAATGTCTTCTTTCTATTAATTCATTTTGTTAGTATCACTTTGTTGTTTCGATGAAACAAAGGCACACTCGATAGCAGGATGATGGAAAAACAAGGCAAACAAAAATATGCAAACGCAATAATGAGAGTAAATAAGTAGCATTGTTTGGAAAGCGGCGAGCAAATCAAAATACTTTTCATATTCACGGTGTTTTTGTACAAAATGCGTGTATGTCGTGTGTGTGTTTGAGTGTTGGAAAACCGTGTAAGCAAAAAAATACTTTTTACTTTACCTCAACACCACCAAAATTAAAGACAGCCGGTGTACTGGTTGGAGCTCCAAACTGAAACGGTTGTGATGCGTTCGATGGCTTTTTATTTTTGAAACAAGCGTTCGCACGTATTCATCATCATTGTCACATTCGCATATTTTTCATTTTATTTCAAATAGTGCATTCGAAACGAAGTGTATAGAACATAAAGAAGAACAAAAACAAAGAGAAAAACGGATTAACTACGGTTATACTAGAGCCTTTGGTTAGAAATGAGTTTTCTCTCAAAAGGCGAGAGAAAGCATAGAGGAGAGAAAGCCAGCAATTGGGGAAAACAAACATACCTCACTCAATCCTGTAAAATTGAAACTAGGCGCACTTGACGTGTTGAATTTGAATACGGAATCTGGAGCGGGTTTGTTGTTGTTGTTGTTGTTTGATCCAAAGGAAAAGCCACTCTGCAAGGGAAAAAACATTAGGATTGTCGACAGGCAGACAGGCTAAATGCCTTGAACTTACGTTTCCCATATTTTGCGAAGCGCCAAATTGAAATGCATTCACTGCTTTCTTTGGTGCGGACGCACCATCGCTACTGCCGGATGACGATGTTGCTGCTGCTAGCGACCCAAATCCGCTGGAGAATGACGAGGAGCCCATACTGCCGAATGTTGCCCCCGCTGTGGAATTGCTATTCGATGAAGTTGCTGTTACTGCTGGCGCGGCGGGAGCTCCACCGAAGCTCATCGATCCAAATATAGGTGTGGAGCTGGTTGACCCAAACACATTACCACTTGTTTGCTGTACAACACCAGCTCCAGTGCCAGCAGATGTCGAAGTCACATTTGATCCAAAAAGTGATGTTGATCCGCAAGCCGATCCAAAGGTAGGCGCCGGCGCCGGAGCCGCAGTTGTTGGTTTTACTTCACCCACCTGGGTGGACCCGAAGATTGGTGTTGCTTGTCCAAAAATTGATGCGGAGGACCCAAAAGCTGGTGCAAACGTCGTATTGGTTTTCACCTCTTCAGGGGGTTTACTGGAGCCGAAGGTGAATGCGTTTGTGGGCCAACTGGATGCGGCTGTTGTTGTGGAAGCAGCAGTAGATGCAGATTCAAATGGACTTGCTCCAAATAGTGGTTTATTGGGCTGAGGTGGATTCGAAGTGGCACCACTTCCAAATACAAATGGGGTGGAAGGCACCGCGGTTGTGGATGCTGTATTTGTGGCAAGCGTCGAGGAAATTGTGGAAGATGGCGCTGACGACGATGAAGCGGTTCCACCTGCGAATACCGACGAAGGCTTTGAGCCGAACATTGAAGTCGTTGCAGATGTTGATGCAGCTGAGGTCACTCCAAATAAGGATGTAGTTGCGGGCTTGCCAAAGACAAAGCCTGTTGTAGAGCTACTAACGGCGGTGGAGACATTTGAAGTTGGCGTTCCAAATATCGGTGTAGTACTCTGAGAAGCGACACTTGTGGAACTTGATGCCGGCGACTTGAATAACGAGGGTGCACCACTCGCTTGGTCCTTTCCAAATGCAAAGCCCCCAGCAGATGGCGACTTTGAAAATTCTCCAGCTGTAGCAGCTGGTTTGCCAAAGACAAAGCCACTGGTGCCGGTTGATGTACTCACGGAACTTGCAGCAGGCGTCATTGGAGAGCTTCCAAACAAAGCCTTCGGCGGCGACTTGTTGGCTTCCGATGTAGAGGTACTGCCGAATGTGATTGGCTTCACTGCGAGTGACTGTGTATTTGTTGTAGTTACGGTTGAAGCTGGTGCTGGAACCGATGCTGGGGCTGAAGCTCCAAATATAAATCCCGCCGCTGCTGGTTTGCTTGCCTCCGCCACAGTTGATTTCGCATCTTCAGATTGCTGTGCAGCTCCGAAACCCTTCGTAAGAATCGGGTTGAAGGGTGACTTCACCATAGTAACGCTTGAAGAAGTGGAAGTTATTGCCGAGGTCGAGGTCGTAGCTGTTTTGCTTTCAGCTGTCGTTGGGGGGAGATTGAATTTGACACTTGAAGGCTTCGGGTCTATTTTTGTCCCAAAGCTAAAGCCCACCGTGGCTGTGGTAGCAGCTGCCTCATTAGGTTTGCTACTATCTGCAGGTTGAACGCCAAATTTGAAACCAGTTTCGTTAGTCTTCGCAACATCCGGAACGTCCTTGCCAACGCTCGCTGATGAGGTAGTTGTTGTGACTGAGTTGACACCGAACATAAAACCAGTGCTTGACACGGGCGCGTTTGTGGATCCCACATCGGATTTTGCAGGCATTCCAAACGTGAATCCTGTCTTGTTCTCAGTCTTAGTCGCTGCTTGCGCCTTCAGCTCGTCTTCTTTGTTAGCTCCAGCATTACCGAAGCCAAAGGTAAACTTTGATGCACTGCTTGTACCAAAGCTGAACTTTGGCACGTTGTCGCTGACCACCTGGGTGCCAGGTTTCGCTTGCTCACAACAAACGCATTTGTTGCGTTCGGCATCGTTGCGAGTCATGCATGCGTCGCACTCCCACTTCGAGGCGGTCTGCTGTACCACCAGTGACTTGAAACCATCATCTGTGGTTTGAAGTTTTGCTGCTGGAGCGGTTGTCGAGGCTCCACCTGCCGCTGGTTTCTTCGTGTTACAGGCCACGCACTCGTTGGCATTGTTTGTGTTGCGCACCATACACTCTGCGCACTCCCAAGTGTCTGACTTCGGCTTGAATGCATCTCCAAACGAATTTTTCACCACCGAATTTGATAAAGGCAAGGTGGGTGCTGTCACTCCCTTCGTGCGTGGCGTTGTGCAGGCGACACATGCCTCTACAGTCTCTTTATTACGAATCATACACACCGAACACTCCCATTCGTTGGAAGGTTTTTTGAATTGGCTGCCAAAAAGTGAAGCTCCGGCTGAACCTATTGGCGTGGCACTAGTTGTCGGTCGTTTTGTCGCAGATGCTAGGGTGGGCGCCACTTTCTCGATTGGCTTCTTGAGCGCATCGAGGACGCTACCTGCTTTAAGCTGAGGTACAGTTGCTGGTACTGAGGTCGATGTGGGGACAGCCTTCTTAACTTCATTCTGCCCAATCATAACCGGTGAACTAAATTTGAAATTGTTTATTGGGGTTAAGTCACCCTTCGATGGCGTGCAGCCCAAGCTGAGGGGTGAGGAGAATTTAAATTCATTGCTTGTGGTAGATGGTGTTTTAGGTGTGGAACTTGTTCCAAAGTTAAAGTTCACTGCAGGCTTCGACAGTGCCGGTGCAGGTTTTTTCACTTCAGTAGGCTTACTACCGACGCCAAGTGTAAAGTTATTAGTGGGCTTTGCTTCGAATTTGGAGTCCATCTTCGCCGGTGGTGTTACTATCTTTCTTTTCACGGAAATATCAATCTTCGGCACCGATTGCATGAATGGGAACGCAATATTTGGAAGATTGGCTGGCGCAGGTGCCTCCTCGTCTTCAGCATTTGCGTTCTTCAAACTTACTCTCGAGCTGGAAGTCACCTTGTTCTTGATCTTGCTCACGTGCTTATTGCTGTTTTTATCGCCACCTGCTCCCTCATCCTCTCCAGGCAACTTGTACTCACACTCCCGGTTAAGAACCGATTTCGACGTGTTGGCAATCTGTCGTGAGCGCTCGGTACAGCTCTGCATCTTCTTCATTTGCAGCAGTTGCGACATCGATGGAACCTGCAACTCTTTGAGTGGAGGCAGAAGCTTCTTCGATTCACTGCCGCTTGGATTGAGGGTCACCGAGGGGCGTGTGTACGGTGTTCGTACCGATGATAGCCGTACACTCCTTGAGTTAGCCAAATCAGCATCGCTAAATCGCTTACCCGTTGCATTACGACTTGCCAACATTGCTGGCGTTTTAATATTGCTAGCCATCTTCTTCGCATCATTCAGCGGTGTGGAGAAGTCATTTATCAGCTCCAGAATCCTCTTAGCTGTGCTAGAGATTGTGGTATTCGATTGGTCGTTTCCATGAACGAGAGAATTTGTAGAAGAAGACAGCGTGGACAAGCTCGATGTCGGTCGAATCAGGGTGGGCGCGATGCGAACTGACTGATTCAACGTACGATTAAACTTATTGTACGCGGCAGCGCCGCCGTATGCCGTCTGTCCCTTGTAAAACGGTGAAA
This sequence comes from Matsumyia berberina, assembly GCA_917880715.2. Taxonomy (NCBI): domain Eukaryota; kingdom Metazoa; phylum Arthropoda; class Insecta; order Diptera; family Syrphidae; genus Matsumyia; species Matsumyia berberina. The sequence continues at coordinate 127,636,232 of OU862871.1, read as the reverse complement.
ATGTATTTAGCAAACGACTGTCACTAAGCGCCGATGTGCTACCGTAGATTGAGGAATTGAATTGACGACGATTCAAGCTGGTTAGGGAGAGCGTAGAGTTGTTCAACATGCCCGGCATGTTCTTCTCCGAGAATAGAGATTTCCGGCCCTCCAAGTGGCTGTAGAAATTCAATCCATTGCCAGACAATGTACGCAGACCGCGATTGGCCGAATTGAACATACCCGGTTTGGATGTTCCTGCTTGGGCAACACTGGAACTTCGACTCTCGCCACTCTCGGTAGCGACAGAAGATGAACGACCCACTAAATTGCCATTGGTGAACTTTTGCTTCTTCGAAGTAACCTTTGCAATTTCTTCACTCTCATCATTGTCATCTTCCACTTCGACATCCTCATCTTCGTCTACTTCTTCTACGACCATAGTTTGGCCTGCTCGTTCTTGTTCCCCCTCATCGTCATCATCATCATCGCCGTCTACTTCCAGAATTGTAGTTGATGTACGCAGTGGCGTGTACGATGACACTGATGGTGAGGCACCAACTCCCGATGCCCTTAAACTCGACATCGATTGGCGTTTCAAATCGTGTAAACTACGATAGCTCTCAGTGGACGATGTTGCTGGTATGTTAAGGCTTCTGCGGGAACTGTAAAAAAAAACAAAATATTAAAATGCCATTATACCGGGAGACTTGTTTCCTTTTTACCTTAGGCTGGTGTTTAGATTTCTCTCGGGAACCACTTCTATGATATCAGCCGAATCGACTGTTATATTCCGTTTTGTTATACCACCAACTGATATATTCGTTGTGGTTTTTGTTTGCGAAAAATTATACGCTGGTTCCTTCTGTTTTCCATATAAATTCAAATTTGTTACCCGACGGCGTCCTACTGTAGTTGGTGTCGAAGATAGGAAACTTTGACTATCCTTGAAGTTAGTTCTGGTGACCTATGAACAAAAAGAGAAAACAAAATACTTGTTTAGTGCTCTATTGATACAACTCGAACGGCAGGATGACTATTTCCGTGATCAAAGCTTGGTTTTTGGGTAGAGGAACGAAAACTCTTCACGTGTAGGTAACATTACTTTTATTGGTTGATCAGATCTAGAGATTCAAATTTAGCTTTGCTATTCGGGTCATTTCTGTCTTTAACGATCGGGTTATACCTATCGTTTGTTTATTTGCACTTATTTGCCTGGGTAATTCCTCTGTCTTGGAACCAGTTACCATTTGTCTAAGGTTACATTTCGGAAATATGTAAGTGAGAGGATTCCTTATCAGATTGTGACCAGAATGTCACGACTTGGCCAAAGTTAATATTTAGTAGGTGACAAGACTCCCATCTTTTGTTGGAGTCTTCTCCGACGCACCTCGCCTAACCATTATCATGCGACTGCCGGATGAGCTGACAAAAGAAGGCGAATGACGGCATCTCCCCGAAAACCTGGAGGAACCACCTGCACCTATCGCATCGACCAAATTCCTCCTTGACACAGATGTCAAGAACCTGGCAAACCGCCAGTGGAACATCAGCACGTGTCCCTTGTCAAAACAAATCTGGCCTAACCTGGACTTAAAGACGACGAAGAGACTTTTATCCACAAACCGGAAAAAACCTAAGTTCACTAATAGGGGTCCTCACCGGACACTGCTTGATAGGCAGACATGCACTCGGACTGGGGGTCCCCTCCAGTGATTTGTGTAAAAGCTGCAGAGACGAGGAGGAAGAAGAAATTATAACCCCCCTACTGTGTGCATGTCCTGCTCCTGCGACGCTAAGAAGGAAAACCCTCGGGGGATTACTTCTACGATGATCTTAACGATCTAGCCGAACTCGACATCCAGAAGATAAGAAACTTCATCTCTGGCACGAAATGGTTCAACTCTTAGCCTACGCGCACAGTGATGCGATGCGAGAAGCATGCGATAAAATTGTTCACATGAATTCTTATCGCTTCACTGTGCGCATGTACATAAGAATACAAGTGAACAGTTTTAGCGCACGCTTCTCACTTCTCGCATCGCATAGCTTTATCGCTTCACTGTGTGTGCAGCCTTAGAGTTAATATCGGTACGGTTGCCCATCTCAATGTCCTTCTAGTCGCGACGATCTGCGAATTGATTGTACATCAGCAAGGCTACGACACCGAACTTTCGAAATCCTTCAAACTGCCACTCAAACTTCATCCTTACATCAGTCTGGTGGTAAATGTTTAAAGAAAGCTGCTACAACAATTTTTCATTGCGATATGAGATCTTAGCCTAGCGAGTCGTCATCTTTTTTAGGAAAATTTTAGCGAAGGGAAATGCCCGCTATAATTCGTCCTTGGATATTAAGACGGAATGCGTAACGAACGAAACATCCGTTGACGGAATAGTGACAGAGCATCCTAAACTTTAACTGTGTAGTGCAAAACTGACAAGTGCATAAGGACTTCTGGAAACTCATTTCAATTTGGTCTTTTGTTCCAGGCGGATGCGGCACCGACAGTCAACTATAACCTTAGTTAAGCACAATTAAGTCGAATAGAGCAGAATATCAAGAAAAAAATTAAAATTCCAAGAAGAGCGGAGATAACTGCCTTGTGTGGCAATACACTGAAGTTGATCCGGCGCCAAATCGTCTCTTTCGTGATCGTATAACTCGTCACGGAAAAACGAGCATTCTAGGGCCAAATTGTCTTGTTTTTACGTGACGTGTTAAGCGATCACGGAAGAGAAGATTTGGCCCCTGGTCTTTCACAAGTGCAGAGAATAAACACAAAATTGCATTGTGTTCAGGGCCAAGCTTGCAGTCTGATTGGTGGTCGATCTTAATACAAGCAAACCTCTTCGCTTACACACCGTAGGAACGTTGGATGCTTAGCGCTCCTTTAACAATGTTAACACTACAATTGCTCGGAAGAGATACATAGTTTTGTCCTGCCTGTCCGCTTGTTCAATTATAATATACGAATGGAATCTTCCATGCATCACTATTTTTTATACCACGCGCAGTCTTTTGGAACTTTTGAATGAAATTCATAAGCTACCACCAGAGTCACAATCCTTCAAAAACACGCGCAACTTCTCGCAAATACCAAAAACATTGTCACATTTACAAAAACCCAACAGCCTGCCTGTGGCGCATTTGTAAGCACTAAGACTTTAGCCGCGACAACGGGTTTAATTGAGAACGATGGCTAAACGAAGTACAATTAAGGAAAGGAATAATCAACATCGGGGCACATCCATTATTTCGTTGTAAAGGTCTACGTCTCTGTAATCAAAAAATTACTCTTGTATGGCACATCAGACAGAATGTTGCAATTGATAGCTTTTGGAAGTAGTAAAGGACTTCATCTACCTCGCATCTGCAGTAAACTAAACAGCTGTCCTCTCCATCGCAATTTTTCTTTGTAAAGATGGAACTCACAAATAACTAAAGAGACTTTGAAAAAATTTTGGGTGGTAGATCTTTGACGTCATTTGTTGAAATTAACACCATAATTTACGTTGCATGCCATACAACCGAATTAGTTCGAATTTATCGTTAAAACTCGATTTCTACTTTGGTTGAATGGCTTCAAAAAAAATCTCGCCCAAGCTAGGGGAATCACAATTCACAAGAACGTTAACAATGCTGATAGCAATGGTGGCGTCATCAGACTGAAAAAAATTTTGTTAGTCCACCTAACACAATGTAGACCAACACGTGAGTTTAGCAAGACCATGTGCCATATTTTGTGCGAAACTTTACTTGTGAAAATGCAACTTCAACTCGTGTTCGAGATCGTGCGTTTAGGACAACACAATGTATGACGCTGGTGAACAGAACTCCAGCTAATATCAGGCATCAAAAATTATCAAATGTCTGTTACAAGTATATACCTGCTCCGTAAGGATAAACGCCCACTAGGCAACTGTTGCGTTACCTATGAAAGGTACATATGTAAGGCACAAGGCAGCCCAATTTGAGAGCATTATCGAAACAGCAAAAACTGTTGCCCTAATGTTGCTTTCATAGGAAAAAAAAAATCCATTGGCGTAACAATTGCTCGCGATGCAGCTATTAATCGGGAAACGACTGATGGACCTATACCATGTAAAGAACTTAAAGCGCAGCAACCAATTTTGTAACCAAGTGCTTGTTTTACCTCCTAGAGGTTGTAACTACATGTGTAAATCCTAATACTCGCAGGCTTAAACGATTCTTCGGGGTTTTGGAACTGGTAGCAAGGATTAGCATTCCGCGTTACCTAAACATGCGGCTAATGAAACCGACACTAGCTTTGGATATGAATTGATCCGAGCCATGTTGTTGAAACCTAGCTATTTACCCGAACCAAGATTGTTTCCTGAAATGTGAGGACACTCCCCGATTCAGAGAGTAAAGGATCTTAAAGATATGATAATACTTTGAGCAAGAAAGCGTGCTGATGCGTTGATTATTTTAAGGGCTAAGCGAAATGTCATGGTTAGATGCAAGAAACATGTAACACTGTGCTACTCTACTCTGGTAAACCGCAGGGTAATCCACGGGAAACTGGTGTGCGACTGTTTCTTTCAGTAACAGCGCGCATAGGCCTAATTCTCTGGCAGCCTTACAAAGACAGGATTTTGACGACTGTTAGCAGAAATCACTAAAGGGTGGTATAAGAGGTCAATGCTCCACTAAACGGCTGGTGAAGGGTTCTCTGCCAATCTCGAATGGACCAACTTAAGCGGTGGAAGAAGTATTTTTCTACAGCTTTGAATCATGTATTCACCAGGGATTTGCACCGAAATTAGCTTGAACCGCCCAAAGCAACGATTACCCGAACACACCCCATAACTTCCAATGATGAGATTAATATTGCGTTCAAAGCATAAAAGAACATGGCGGGAGGACTTGACGGTGAATCTACGGAAATCTTAGAAGCGGAACTACTGCACTTACACGTAGAGAAGGAATGAGATGAGTAGAAGGCGTTTTCAAATACCAACAGCAAAAGTATCTAGGACTGCCTTAAGCAAAGGCCACGCAATGAGCGGCAAGCGGCAAGGCGCGCAGAAAATATGCTCAGAAATGACGCTTGAGCGGTCACAGCGTGGCCACAACCATACGATTTCAAACGTTTTAATTTTGCCGCTCATTGCGTGGCCTTGGTCTAAGTGCTGTCCGACAAGACTGCATTTTTTGTTCTTATTGTTGATTAGCGACGTGCTTCGCGCTGAGGGCTCGATGAAAGATGGATAAATTCGATGGACTTTACAGGGAAAGTGGAGAATAATTGGAGCTTAGACATATTACTAGAAACTGTCCAAGATAACGCGTAAGAGTAGTAGGACCCACGAGGGGGAATAGTCGAGTTACAGAATAGTTTCAAAGAAGTTTTCGCAAAGAATGTTGAACCCGTTTTAGCATAAAGTGGCCAAGAACTTAACTTGTTGACATTTCTTTTCTGTATGCAGTGAGGTGAAACTTTCAATTTTTCTAACGAATACCAAAAGGTTTTACCGCTTTAAGAATACGGCTAAATTCCAAGCCATAAATTTGGACTTGTCCATAGATTTCTTGACAAATAAAACGAAGAAGGCCGCTTTCTACAATTCGGGCATCCTCCGAATAGAATGTGCACGTCCAAGTTACTTCCATTCGATTGCTTTGGAAATGAATTCGCTTGACATAGGTTGCCTATTGGTATGTTAGTTAATCCAATTGGTTTTCTGATCTTACCTCAACATTCAGCCGAGATCGCTTTGTCGGGGGCTGAGTGGTCGCTGGAGAGGCGTCCTCTCCATCCTCAGCACTGCTGTGACTTTCATCGTCGGAGTTATTATTTGCACGTCCGTAATCTTCGTCCTCGCAGTCATCATTGCGGCGTCGTCTGCGGCCTACCCCACCGTTGCTGGTTGTAGTGGTCGCCGCCGTCGTCGATGGCGAGAACCATTTGGTTAGCTTCTGTGGGAAGATGCTTGAAACGCGCGACTTGACTTTTCCAATAATTGACTGAAAATTCACGAACAATGACATTTGGGAGAGTTAGGATTTAATTATTACTTCCTCGTGGGTTGCAAGATTTTTTTTTTTAATTTTTTATTAAAAATCGCAATGCTTACGTTATTCGCATCATCATGCTCGTCGGCGTTATGCTGCGAAGATGATTGATTAAGCTGCTGCTGTGAATGCTGATGGTGGCGGTGATGCAGGTCGCCCCGTGTGGGGCTTTCGGGCTCCGACATTATTCCAACAGCGGCGGCTTGCTTCTCTTTTTAATTTCACCAAGAATCACTTTACTGCCTTCAGTGTGATCAGTTATTTTTGAACTTGTGCAATTTAGCACAATTTATTTATTTACTGGATAAAAATTTCTGCACTTATCCACGCGAAACCACAAAAAAATAGTACTACTGTCAAAAAATAAAAAAAAAATGTTGGCCTCGCTCCGCGTTCGATGTGTGAACCTCTCTCTCCGGTTATTTTTTTTTTTTAACTCTCTATCTCGTTCTGGATTATGAATTTGCGCTATTGGCTTGCTCACTCACTCGCATTACGCGCAACACACACTTTTTTTTCTATCACTGCCGACGACGATGAACAAACCCCCCATTTTACTTTGCATTTTTCGTTCGGGGAAACTTTATATTTCGGTGTTTGCCGTTGGTCGTGGTGATGAAATTGAAGTTACTCACTCGATGACGATTGAGGGAAATTATCGAGAATTAATTTGGCGGCGCAACTTGATGTGGAAATAAAATGAAATGAGAGAAAAAAAAGTTTCATATAACGCACAGAAACGCGACCACACTTTCGCGTGAAGAAATGGCGGACTTGGATTATTTTCGGAATTCAGCTGTCTGTGGTTCGGAGAAAAATGCAAATATGGCGGTTGAATGGTTGTTAGTGCTGTGAGAGCCGAGAGGGCGGTAGTAATTTGATAGAAGTGCTGCCGAGTTTTATCTGAGAGAGATGGATTGTTGAGAATTCGTTTGAATTACTGGCTGGGTTTATAGAACTTTTCGTCGTTTAAAACTACCAATATGAGCATTACCGGTTTTCATACGGAAATATAACGTGCACATCATGAAAGGTTGTGTGATATTAGGCTTTGGCTGGAGATGAGGCTGTAGTTTATCCCTGGCCTTGGCAGAAGCGAAAAAAGATATTTGTGAGCTGAACTCGATAAACGCAGCAGAAACTTTTAATTTGGAACCTAGACCGTTTTTGGTGTTCATCGAGAGTATCAATGTGGCTTCCTGTCAACCGCATATGCGTCATATCGTATCGTATCCATAGACTTGCGTATTCTCATTAATATAACCAATAATTTTGATATCCATCTTTTTAGGTTCTTCAGAAAATAATCACTTCGATTATAGGAAAATGCATGTCATCACTTGAAATCTACTTAATACTTACCAACGTTTTTACATGATCGACTGTTGCAAGTATGAAATACTGTTTAACCACGATATCTTAACATCCGCAAAATTATAATAAATACAAAAAAAGTCTTTTAAATGCGTTGAATCAGAAAAATGCGTTCGAACAATTTTTCAACGACTATAAAATGCAGATTCTACTTGTCTGGCTGAATGCGTCTCGTTGAGAATGAATCAGATGAGTGAATTTGATTCATCTTGCCACTGTCAGAATTTCACAACAAGGCATTCGTTTCGATTGTTTTTAGTTGCAGAACATTAAGTTAAATCCGAATAATAGCTTAAAAAGCATAAGAAAAACACCATAAATAATAGAATTTAAGATGGCTGTAGCCATTAAAAGACCACATTCGGTTTCGGAAACCATTGAAACCGTCATCAAAGCGCCGAAAAAGATTCGCATTCAAGCTAAAATCACACCGGGTCGTACCACATCTATACTTGCTTCCCTCGAAGGAGTCTCGAACAACAACAGCAAGGAACTTCTGGAAGTTCTTGTGAAAATATGTGACGAACTGAATTTGGAAGAAGCCCTACCCGAGCTTTATGATTGCATTCGCAAGTTAATAGAGCTCTTTCGTCAGGAATCAGAGGCTTCAATTCGAGCAAAGATTCTGGGACTTTTGGCGGACTTTGCTGAAGTGAAAGTAAGCGAAATCCTCAACGTTCTAATTGACGAGATTGTCAACGTGCTTAAAAGTGAGAAATCAGCAAAGGTTATATCCCAGGGTCTGTACAGTCTGTACAGAATTGGCACCACAGCTTCTACATATCTACCTTCGACACATGTGACCAAAATGGGATCGTTCGCACAGAATCATTTGACTTCTGAGAATCACAACACGCAGAAAAATGCTCTGCTGGTGTTGGCCGCTTTTATTAGCCTGACTGAGGCTAAGAAGGGAGTTCTTGACACGATTGCTCATTATGCCGACTCTCAAGATGCTGGAGTAAGAGCTCAGGCGTTTCGATCAATGCTTACGCTTGGAGAACGTGGTGCTATTTTATCGCCGAATCTGTTCAACCGATCTGTAGCGGCTATGCATGACGACTATGAGTGTGTGAGGAAGGAAGCACTGCGTCTGGTCTTTGAGTTGGGAGTCAGGCATCCAGATCACATCATAAATTTAAACGACGAGGAGCTGAGATTGATTGATGCTGCATTCGGGAAGGTGTGCGGAGCGCTGTGCGACCTTTCGATGCAGATTCGCACTCAGGCTGCAGAGCTTCTGGGGGATATGACGCAAGTTAGTGTGGAATTCCTCCACCAAACACTGGACAAGAAGCTGATGAGCAATTTACGGCGGAAGAAGAGCCTCCACGAGAGATCCAATGATTTATTCTCAAGTGGGGAGTGGTCGACAGGCAAACGATGGGCTGATGATGCTCCAAAGGAACAACTGGAAGCTGCTTCGATATCCTTGATAGCCTCAGGAGCCTGTGGCGCACTGGTTCATGGTCTGGAAGATGAATTTCTCGAGGTAAGAACAGCGGCTGTGGACTCGATGTGCAAGCTGGCAATCACCAACTCTGATTTTGCTGTGACGTCTTTAGACTTTCTGGTTGACATGTTCAACGACGAGATCGAGGACGTGCGCCTAAAGGCGATCTATAGCCTGACGGCGATTTCTCGACACATAATCTTACGAGAGGACCAACTAGAGATTATGCTAAGTTCTCTTGAAGACTATTCGGTTGACGTTCGCGAAGGGCTCCACTTGATGCTGGGTGCGTGCAAGGTGTCCACCCAATCCTGTCTGCTAATAGTCGTTCAGAAGCTGCTCGACGTTCTCTCCAAGTATCCCCAGGACAAGGACTCTGCCTTTGGCTGCATGCGCAAAGTCGGCCAGAAGCACGCTGATCTCTGTTTGGCGGTAACCTCGGATCTGCTGCAAGACCACCCGTTTTTCGACAGTGCCGAACGAGATGTAGAGGATCCCGAGTACATTTGTATTCTTATCATGCTGTTCAACGCCGCGGAGCATCTAATGCCGATCATAAGCCTCTTCCCTGATGTCACCCTGAAGCACTACGCTTATCTCCGCGACACGATGCCAGATTTGGTACCTCATCTTCCCATCGAGGGAGCGTCCATCAAGAAACCTCTTAAGATGTCGGGCTCAACCACGTCCCGGCAGTTTCTCGATACGATTCTCGCCAATATCCAGTCATCTTTTGCGATCACCAGAAACCGCGTATCGTTGCTGAAAACGGCGCAAGAAAATCTCAACCGCTTGGGCGAAATCGATCCAGAAATGTTTGGCACGGCCAACTTCTTGGGAACATTCCTTGCCGCTCAGATTCTGATCGAACAGCTGCAGTCATTCACAACTTCACAGAGAAGCCGAACCCCATTGAAAGAATCTCTCTCTCAGTTGATTCGCAATTGTTTGAAACTTCAGAACATATTCTCCGGACTGACCTACAGCGACATGTTGCTGGTCAAACAGATCTGCCTTCGTGCTAGTGCTCTGCATTTGGTGCTAATTGTGAAAGATCGCTCTCAGAGTGCACTGGGTCCCTGTCAGCTTCTCCTCCACACAGCAGCCGACATAAGTAACTTCCTTACCGAAGGCGTTGCTCCAGATCCATTCACGACGTCCCTCCTCGGTCAGCTTTCTACAATCTCGGACCCAAAACCAGGAAGGGTGTTCCGCGAAATTCTACCCATTGTCCAATGTGCTCCTCCAGTGGTAACACCGCCGGCCAATGTCAACATAAAAATGTGCACAGCTCGTATAGTGGAACCCTGCCCAGCACAATCACAGGACAACGTCATCAAAGTCACTGCGGGACTCATTGCTGCTCTGCCATTTGTCGCAGAGATTGATAACCTTCAAGAGACACAGAAGCAGGAGATGCGCATTAAAATCAAATATCCCGATCAGAATGTGCACACGGTGGTTCCGAAACTCTCCGACTTTAAGAAGATCATGACAGAAACCGGGGAGCATGAAACAAACTGCAGGCTGAGGACAACAATACTTCTGTCGCACAGTGTATGGACAGAGGCCTCCTCTGTAGAGATTACTCTCTGCTTGTCTGTACGTCCTGGCACAGAGTTGGAACTGTGCAAACCGGCAAAAATATTGTTTGCCCCGAAACCTGTTAGAAGGGGCATTTAAATTTTTTTTATACAAGTACTTGTACACATGTAGGCTCTTTGTATCGTAGTTAATAAAAAGTACCATTGGAATACATACACCCGTGTTTTATTTACATAGACATCAATATTTAACTAAATATTAGCTGACCAGGATCATCCGCTGCCTCATCTTCGAGCTTCAACTTGTCAATATTATCATCTGCGGACTCATCTTTGATTTTAGTTTTGTGACTATTCCTTAAATGGCGTCGGTATCTGAAACGAGAACGGGAAACGGTTTTTAAAGATTGGTATACTAAAATTAGCGAGGCTAAGTTAGGGGGAAGGGCGTCCAGTCCACACAAGTGTTAAGAAAGACTCTTCGATTCCACGCTTGAATGACTCGACAGAAAGGAACGATCTCATATTTATTGGCGTGCCTAACTAGAGACTGCTGGGGAGACTTGGTTGAGGCCCCTCGTTCACTCAGAACTATAGTGCATGTGTAATGAAGCACACACGCAGATTGGGCATTCACAAAGGTGATAGTTGTTCTAGTGTTATCAGTAAGGTCATTTAAACGTGTGATAGTTCATTATCATCATCATCTTCCAATGGCCCGCTTATCCACTATGAGGGCTTAAGTGGACTCTCCACATTTTCCGATCTTCCACCATCGATTCTAAATCATCAGGGGCTATCTCCATACGAGTAGAGGTGAGATTTCGGACATGGTCCAGCCTTCTAATACTAGGACTTCCCAGGGGACGCCTACCTGATAAGAAATCTCATTTCGGCAGCTTGTATCCGGGATCTTATTCTTTCGGTCATTACCCAAACCTCATGACCATATGTGAGGGTCGCAACAAACACTGAATTGACAACTTAGCTTCGATGCCAAGTTCCTGACCAATCCTACAGGATAACTCAGAATTGCTCCTACCATCACCCGGGAATAAGACCCAGAGATACTTAAACTTCTCCACCTGTTTCAATGGGACTCCACTGACATGCAGAGTGCATTGAACTGGCATTCGGGAAATCACCATAATCTCTAATTTCTTTACGTTTACCCTCATCCCAGTTTCAACACGGACGGCAACGAACCTATCTTGTGCGCGCTGAAGTTCGGTCTGGGTGGATGTAAGGATGACCAAGTCATCACGGCTGCGCTGTAAAATCCAATCCATATACACTATGAAAAGGAGAGGTGACAAAACGCATCTTTGGCGAAGTCCAATGCCCACAGCGAAAGGTGTCGATTTAACGCCGTTCACCAGAACACAGCTCTTACAGTTTGTGTATAGAGATTGAATGGCCCTCAGAAGAGAACCGTCAATCCCGTACTCCTGCAATACACTCCAGAGTTTGCCTCGGGGGACCCGATCATATGCTTTCTCCAAATCCACAAAACAACTATAGATAGGTTTGGCATACTCCCAGGCCTTCCCAAGTACCATTTTGAGAGTGAATAGCTGGTCGGTTGTGCTTCTACCTGGACGAAAGCCGCACTGCTCGTCGCCCAACCAAGACGTGCAGTTTTATCTACCAATCAAGCAAGGTTTTGCATCATACCAAAGATCTGCATTGCCCTCAGGCATGGACAATGTAGAAAGAAGACTAAGAGAACCCCCGACTATGATTGTATTTGTGGGACACCGGGAAAAATAGCGGGTCAATGCCTTGCTTCTCGCAACCGTTTGTTGTAGGTGGTACATTTTTCGCACGAATGGAAGGGTTATCGACTCCGAAGGTCGAGCTAAGAAGCAATTGGCGTGGCCATGTCGTGCGTTTAGTACTCACGGGCAGAACCATACAGAGTGAACTCAAACAAAAAGTAAAGCATCGAAGGCAAAGAAAAATGAGGAAATGTGCGCTCCAATTGAAATAAATTTCTTCGACCTCGCTGCTTTGTTTTTTTGTTCTCAGTTCCAGTATGTCTTAAGACTTAAGGTCCCAGCTTCCGGGAACAGTGTAAGGCAATGTAAGAGCTGACTAACTAGTGAGAAATGTCTTCGCTTTTAAAGAAACTTTTACGCAATCTGTGTTTATTCCACTGGGAGTGCTTAAGAGTGATATCTCCGCACATTTTCTATCAAAGACTTAACTTAGGTGGAGTGAACTTACCAACTGTGTCATGTGTCCAAGGGTAACAGAACTAAGAAACGACGAAATATATGTAGATCCGAACATAGCCAAACTCAGAGTGGTCAGTACACTTGGAATCAAGCAAAGGGTGGCTCCTTCAATGCAAATTTCAGCTGTAGTTTTTCAGTTTTAGTAGAACCAGACAGAGTACTATAGTCAAACCCTTTCCTTAATTACAAAGAAGAACTGCCCAGTGTAAAACTCATCGAGAGATTGTATTGTAATCTGATAGGTTAGTAAGTGCCCTCAGGTGGGATTCGCCACCAGAGCACAGGTGAAGGACTTCGACACGGTTATCTTCACCGACGAATCAAAGATGAAGTGCGGTGTGGGGTCCTGTGTCTACCCGGAATCACTGAAAATATCAAGATCATGCCGCCCGCCGGATTTATCCAGCGTCTTCTGACAATCCCAGAGACTTGCACGCAACTCGGGCGTGACACAACGCACAAACAGAACACTGCTATCCTCATAGATAGCCAAGCCACTTTCAAAGTTATTGACTCGGTCACCACATCCTCCAAACTGGTGCTAGAGAGCCGGAACGAATTTGCCCGCTTGGGCGAACCATTCAGCGTCACACCATTCAGCACAGTCAAATAAAAGGAACCAGCGTGCAGCTCTACACGGTAAGGGTACACACCCCGGACAATCTACTCACTCTTCTTGCAGAAGGTCAACCTTCAATGGAGGAGGTTAACCAACTGCACCATATCAAGGAAGATATGGCCGACCTACGATAAGATTAGAACGAAAGTTCAGAAATCGGCAGAATAGCGACGATAACCATTGGAAACCATGCGGTTGTATGATTCCCATACAACCCACACACAGAAACGAAAACGTGAAGGAAACTCTCCCATTTCCTCTGCAAATGTCCGACACTAGCAAGAGCCAGAGTGCGTGCACGAAACCAATCATTCTTCAGCAACATCTCGGGTAAAGGGATACGAGAACTATTTCGGTTTCTAAACTCCACAGACTGGATCTAGGCACTCCCGGCTGTCTCACCCACCTTCAACAAGACACATCACTAATCAGGTCACACGAGTCGTGGTAACAAAAAGGCACATCTTAGTGCTTATTGGGTTCTACTGAACTGCTACTTCTTCTCCTACCTGGTAACCAGCCCGACTCACCACTGGTCAACCTTCTAACAGGCAAATACTTACTTAAGGTGGCGCTACAGACCGGGGTGGTCCTGGGCCTCAATCAATAAGTCTCTCCAGCCAGCTCGATCTTTAGCCAGTTGGCTCCAGTTGGTTGAGGTCCCCTTCCACTTGCGTGCGCCACCTGAGTCGCGGTCTTCCCCTACTGCGCCGTCCCTAGGGTGTGGATTCGAAGATTTTTCGGGCCGGAGCGTTGGTGTCCATCCGCTCTACATGACCCAGCCACCTCAGTCGTTGGAGCTTTACTCTTCTGGCTAGGTCGATGCCGCCGTACAGCCCATACAGTTCGTCGTTGTATCTCCTCCTCCACTCCCCGTCTATGCAGACGGGACCAAAAATCACCCGAACAATTTTCCTCTCGAAACAGCCAAGAGTATCTAACCTCATCCACTTTAGACAGAGTCCATGCCCTTATAAAGGGTCACGTTAGTTGTTCGAGAGGGGGCTTTGCTACTCAATTGCCTTCTTAGCCCAAAGAAACAGCGATTCGCAAGAGTTATTCTTCGTTTAATCTCAGGCAAATATAAACTCTCAAATAACAGGTCACTCGAAAGCATGCTATCAAAACTGTACTCCAGCTCTAATTGGATCTGCAAGCCCATCGCTCCAACCAACTAAGTAACCTCAAAATTTCCTGTGTAATATCTCTTCCCGGAAATTCCAATCCGATTTTTAAGAAGATTTCTGTCGAATGGACAAAACTAGGTGAAAAATGTAACCGGAAAGCCCCAGTGGCTATGATGCTGTAAGTAGTAGTTACAGACACAAGAAACACACCACGCAAAACAACGTACATACATATATTCAAAGGGCAAATGAAACTCCCACTTAAACAATAATTTCTCTTTGATTTTAAATTACATTTTACAATTACAACCCTTAACATCGGAGTCTAAGAATGTGCAGTGTATTTGCGCGCATCACGCCAAACCAGCCCCTTTAGCTCAGTGGTAGAGCACTGGTCTCGTAAACCAGGGGTCGTGAGTTCAAACCTCACAGGGGGCAACCAGAACTTACAAAAAACCATTAATGTAGGTCGTTATTTTTACATTTTTTTCATTCAACTGTAAATTAATAATTGGGCATGTTCCCAGGTATGAGGTGAAGTAACGTGAAAGACGCACAACTGGTGTTTCGTTACATGCTTGAATAGAGACACCCTTTGGTTGTGGTTTCATCGTGTAGATGCGATGCGGTGCGATTGTGTAATATGTGTTGTAAGATGGAGGTTTGGAGGGTACCGTGATATGTGAGGGAAGTTGGATTGGTAAACATAAAGAATGACTGTACTCTAAGCGGACATCATGGGAATCGCAAGTATGACACGAAATGAACGAAAATGAATAATACGGGCCATGTAAGGGCGACATATTTGAACTTGATCAAAGAATATCTCTAACTCTTGCCTAGAGTGGCTTTGTAATTGCAATTACAAACAACACTTCAGTGATGTCTGCCTATGGCTGAGTCATTTTCGTTTAGCTGAATTTGACGAATGTTATCAGTTATAAGTGACATTAAGTACGTTGATTAGGAAAAAGTGGTTCCACCTCATCAAACTTACGTCTGAGTGACTCCATAGCGTTGTGCAATTAGGGGTTGTTTTGTTCTGTTCTCTCCTTGTTTATTTCTTGTGTGAAGCCACCGGAATGCCTTCAGAAATCAATAAAGATTAGAAATTGTGAGTGAGACAGCTAGAGGTGGTTGTTCAAAGAACTCAATTAGCGCAAAGGCGTCGTTTTAATTCCACATCTTATGAGAACTGATGTTTATGTGAGTGTTAGTGAAAGTAAGTATGATCAGCGGTCCTTAGATACACCTGGTGGAGTTTAGGAAGATACGATTCTTAATTCCCAACTCTCTCACCCGAGATCGCCTTAAGGTTGTCAAAGAATGAGTTTGCCTAATGCTTGTTGCCTGGCTCTAGTCAGAGACGGACTTCTGCAAAGAAAGTGGACGAAGGTTTTTTTTCTCATTAATATCGTTACAGCGCGTTTTATTGTGGATTTGGAGAAAGCATATGATCGGGTCCCTCGAGGTAAACTCTGTACGAGGATATGACGGCGCTGTTCTTAGGGTTATTCAATCTCTATACACAAACTGTAAGAGCTGTGTTCGGGTGAACGGCGTTAAGTCGACGCCTTTCACTGTGTGCGTTGGACTTCGCCAGGGGTGCGTTCTGTCACCTCTCCTTTTCATAGTGTACATATATGGATTGGATGTTACAGCGCAGCCTTGGTGAGGAACGGTTCGAATTGGGAGACTTAAGGATAAGTCAGCTGCTTTTCGCTGAACCGCACTAGACAGATTCGTCACCGTCTGTGTTGAAGCTAGGATAAAGGTAAACGTGAACAAATCAGAGGTAATGGTGATTTCCCGAATGCCTGTTCAATGCACTCTGCATGTTAGTGGAGTCCCATTGAAACAGGTGGAGAAGTTTAAGTGTCTCAGGGTTCTATTTACGAGTGATGGAAGCAGCAATACTGTACGATTGATCAGGCTGAAGTAATTTCAAGACAACCTGGTCAATTTGTTATCAGGAGGGCTGAACTTGGCATCGGAGCTAAGCTACCGATCTTTAATTCAGTGTTTGTTTCGACCCTCACTTATGGTCATGAGGTTTGGGTAATGACTGAAAGAATAAGATCGCAGATACAAGCTGCCGAAATTAGATTTCTTCGTTGTATTGCTGGCGTAACTCGCTGAGATCGAGTTAGGAACACCAGCTACTTTTTCGAAGAGTAAAGATCCATACTTCGATGGTTTGGGAACGTTAAACGCATGCCTCCACCTCGGCTTCCAAGAAGTGCCATGGAATCCGTGCCATTAGGTAGGCGTCCCTTGGGAAGGCCCAGGATGAGATGATTGGACCGAGTCCGAAATCTCACCTTTACCCGTATGGGGACAGCCCCTGATGTTTTATAGTCGATGGTGGAAGATCCGGAGATGTGAAGAGTCAACTCAAGCACCCTAATCCCGCGACCCTCATAGTGGATAAGCGGGTCATTTGAAAATGAATGAATGACAGAGTCTGTAATGGATAATATCAAGCTTCGTTGCACGTTCGGCAACTGGCCAGTGATTTGGTCGTGCTCTTGTTGTAGGTTGACCACATCGTTTTGGTTGGCCAGCGATAGAAAGTGTAAATGTATATTGTTCTTGACAGCGTCCATTGGAATATCGAGTTGTTCCGCGAGTGAGCTGTCAATGGCTGAGCCTTGCCTGGCAAGTTCGTGACCCAGAAGCGTGACTCTGAACCGAGCATCTTTTAGGCATTATTCCACTAGTTTGGAAGATGTGGATGTCAATGGCTTGGATATTCACTAATAAAGTGATGCAATGGTCGGTTGTTGGATTGTTTTTAAGTAGCCGGCAGGCTTCCCTAATGGCCAGAAACTCAGTCTGGAAGGAGGCCCTACACTGCTGCAAGTCATCTAATACGACGATTGCTACCGGCAACAAAATTTTGGCGGAGCTAGTAAGTGGTTGTCGCTTCTCCATATTCACAAGGGAACATGAAGATTTCCTGACCAATTTCCAGTATGGATATCCGAACGTTTTGAGGCGCCAACAATGACTCGGACCTCTATGCACCTTGTTAAGAAGAAAATTCTTCGGGTGATTTTCGGTTCCGTCTACATAGACGGTGAATGATGACACAACGACGAACTGTACGGGGTGTACAGCGACATCCACTTAGCCAGACGAGTGAAGGTCTAGTGAGTAGCGACTGAGGTTTTTTGGATCATGTAAAGCGAATGGACATCAATGTTCCGGCCCGAAAAATCTTCAAATCCACGCCGGAGGGACGGCGTAGTAGGGAAAGACCGCAACGCAAGTGGCGCACTCAAGTGGAAGGGGACTTCAACCAAATAAGCGTGCGAAACTGGAGGGAGCTGGCTAAAGATCGAGCTGGTTGGAGACGCTTGTTGGTTGAGACCAGATCCACCACGGACTGTAGTGCCACCTAAGTAAATAAGGAGAGTCTCAGAAAAAAAGGGGTGTGCCTTATGTGCTTCCTCGTCAACAGAGCCGCTAACCTATGAAAGATTCGTCTACGTATAACTCCCTTGGATTGCCTGAACCCGGAGACATTTTTCCAATGGGCTAGGCGAAGTTGGTGTTCCCAGTTGTTCCAGTCCATTGTGTTACCCTTTTGTTTTGTGATACTTGTTTCTTTTTTAAAGATATTTGCCGGGAAAGGCGAACCAATGTTTATCGACATGTCGATTTGTTGGAGGTTGAGTTCTCCTTGCACGCTTTTCCGTTTGCTAGTTGTGTGTGTAAAATCATTTTGGAAAAAGATTATGGGCATATGCAGATGATTGCCCCGTATTCCCTTGAGTTCTTTGGACGTCTAAATGCTCATTCATTGTTTGATCGTAAGACAAACCAGTCTGCACCCTTGACGAAACACATCATCCTCATTAATGATACGTACACTAGGCGTAAATATTAAAAAAAAAAAAAAAAAAAAAAAAAAAAGAGTTAGATAGTTGTAGGTCTTTCATAAATGGGTAGTTCCTTTAATATTCAAATAAATTGATGCTTAGCCTAGTGGTTAACTGAGCTTTATTTGCCCTACGCTATAGACAGTCACCTACTAGGTGATGAATATTTGTTTTTATTTCTTCTTCATCCTTGCGACTAAGTGTTACTAGATTGATAGATGTCGTCTTATCGTTGACGGCCTTTACCGATTTAGCTGCAGTACAAGCCCTATCTACTGCTCCATCTGCCTTTTCGCGATCAGAGACATCTGGGTCCTGTTTCTCAGCAGTTCTGTTTTGCTTCACACTGTTTAACAGGCGTGGATATTATCAAAGTTGATAACAATATCTGCTAGCACCTTCACTGAGACTAAAACGGAAACTTAGCCCGTCTTATCAAAGGGTTCTATATCAAACATTAGTTGTGCCAATCGCTCACTCGCCTAGAATTTCAATCAGTAATCAGCCTTCAATTCTGTTGAATAGGGTGGCAACTCTGGTTGTTGTTATTTTTGTAGACATAGAGGATGATCTTAATAATTCGACTTTCGCCAGCAGGTGCAATTCCCCTTAAGCTACTACTCGTTGAAGCTTTCTTCGTTACAGAAGCTATTAAAGCGACCATCTCCTGTTTTCCACAACACGCACTGGAGGTTTGAGGATCTTCTGCTAGAAATGTTGTCTGATGCCATGTGGCCAGGACTGGTTTTCCCTAGACTCTCAGCACATTAAGACGGAGTACCAAAGCCTGTCGCAATAGCAAAGCTGAGTTTAAAGCAACTGTTTAAAGACTAGTATTTGTAGTATTTTATTTTGATTTCAAGATACCACAGTGTCACCGAAAATATGTAAGAAATACGCCGAGCTTGAAAGACAAGGCTCAATGATGAACTTTGCGTTTGGGGAACGTTAGCCCTTTTTGCTGCCTTAGTACAAGAAACTGCCACCAATTTATTGGCACCTTAGCATGTCACAACACGAGAGCCTTCACGTATTAGATTTACATCTGTGATGTGAAAAAATGACAAAACTGACGAGCGGTTTCGTATCGTAAGGAGATTTTTGGGGGCTGATGAGATTAGTACTGTCAAGACTGTCGAAAGCCTGACTGGTTCAGGCCTAACCGCATATCTAACGTACACTTCTACAAAACAAATTAGTCCCGGACGTGGATTGGTTACATTTGATCAACACATCACACATTTTTATATAAAACATAGACAAACTCACCTGTCTTTGGTAGCAAATTCTCTTGAGCACAAATCACACTTAATCGGCTTAATATTACTATGGACAGACTTATGCATGTTCAGCGAAGATTTCTTCGAGTATTCCTTGCCACATATGTCGCAAGGATGCTTTACACCCAAATGCGTGTCGAGATGACGGTCCAAATGGCTCTTCTGCTTGTAACTATTCGGACACAAATGACACACATAGGGTCGTTCTCCGGTGTGACTTCGCTGGTGTAAAATCAAATGTGAAGGGCGACTAAACTTTTTAAAGCAATGAGGACACTCAACTGTCTTGCCCGTGTGTAGTGCTTTATGGGTCTTCATTACCGAGTTCTGTGCAAACGTTTTTCCGCAAATTTCACATTTGTACGGGCGTTCACCGGTGTGTCGCCTCATATGACACACCAGAGCGTGTTTTGAGAAGAATTTTTGCTTGCAGGTTTTGCACTCATGCGGACGTATATTCGCATGCATTCTCATGTGCTCTCGGTGCCGGAAGATAGTCGAGTAACGTTTTGCTAAATAGAAAAATATGAAGAACTAAGTTGTGTACTTCACTTTGAAACAAATGCATAAACTTACGACACAAATTGCATGGAAAGTTCTTCTCCTTGGTGTGAACCAGAGTGTGAACTTTTAGTTTCTGATTTGATGAGAAGCATTTGCCGCAAACTTCACAGATTGTATTCTTTGAATCTTTTCTTTTTAATCTTTTCGATGACCCTTTCGGAGGCTCTATTATAGAATCTTCATCCTGGAATGCTTCGATAGGCCCATCATCAGAAAGTATTTGGTCTGAAGATACCTTTTCTACAAGGAAAAATTAATAATACAAAAATTGATAAAACCTTTGTGTCACACTTACCGTGAATAATGAAGTGCTGCTCCAGTTCTTCTTTAGCAGCGAAGACAACCTCGCAAATGACACAGACAAATTCATTCTGATCTACATTCAATACGTCTGAAAATAACAACAGTTTTAAATCACACACATGGTCGGTGAATAGGCATTACATACCTTCATCTCCAGATATTCTGCTCGTCTCTTCCAAGTAAATCAATTCCTCCATTTCATTATCATCACAACTATCATCATTTTGTTCACTTTTGTATTCATCTTGTTGGGTACTCTCCTCGGTCAGGTCCCTTAGTACTTGTTGTTCGTCTAATTCCGCACAATCCTTAGTTACACTCTCAATGACCAGTTGCTTCTCGAGAACCTGTCTCAGCACTTGATCGGAAAGCGTTGCTTTTTTAATCACATCAAAGCTAAACTCTAAATTGCCAGCACATTCTATACAAAGAATTTTCGGCAAACAATCAGTTGGTTGTGCATTTAAATTCGTACAAAAGTTATATGCATCCCAGTAGGTTGAATTATCTGAAGAAAATTCAAAAGTATTATCCAAGCTGACGAATTCACCCTGGCTTTCTAGGCACATTCGGCAGTTTTCGGTTTGTTCTTTTATTTCCTCTGCTAAATGGACAGAGTAATCAGTTGTTTCCGACATGACGAGGACGTTTTAACTTGGATTTCATTTAAAAATTGGGCTGGAAGATCCCAGGCTAACTATTTGATAATATTATTGACATGTTGTGTGGGGATTTTCGGCGTGTGCGTTCAGTGTTTGGTTATTAGTCGCGTGGTGAGTAATTTCGATGACTGCGGTCAGGCACGGAGGAACTGAAAGGGTTGGTGAAATTTTCAAAAAAAAGATTTGAATATAAACTTAATTTCCATATGATGTAAGTAAAAGAAAAATTAGGTACGTATTTAAGACATTTGAAAACTTTTCTAATGTCGTAGATCGCACGATTATGATTCTGAGGGCCAGATGCATTGCAACCTGTAACTAATTATTATTCTTCTATAATCTTACAAAACCACACGAGCGGAGAGTTATTGGCCATTCGCTCGATATGGCCAAGCTAGTGTAGTTGCGTAGGTAGAGGTGGTTGTCTGTCTAAACGAAGATTCGTTCTTCCTTGTTCTTCATCTATTGTTTGAAATTCACGCTGGACATCATTTTACTTGTACTTCTCGCGTTTCCTCTTTTGCTTGTTGAGAATTTGGTATTTGTACCCTGCCTTTCTAATCACACTTTTGTGGGTATTTCTTATTATTCAATGCAGTGAAAACTTTCATGTCTCACATATGTCTCACACTTTCTTGAATGCGAGCGTGCTTTACTACCCAGTACAATAGGAGTAGCATTTCTGATGACTTGCTGAGGATGTTAATGCTGGCCCCTTGCATTTGTCGCATAGGTGTCATAAACATCTTAGACAAATACGTACGTCGAAATTGACGGCCTCATTAAGTCCCGTTTCATATATCTCTCACAAGTGCCTCAGTCAGAGGTGTCTTCTTAATTTTTTCGCATGTAGTTCTCTTCCGACTGCGAGTTTTTAGGCTTTAAATCCGTTGGTAGCCAAAAATGTAATTTCTTCTGTTAGCTAGTGCTAGTTTGGGTTCTACCCAAACCTCAACCAACAAGAGCCTCCAATTAGACCGGTCCTAAGTTGAACTCCCTCCAGTTGCACACTCTAAGTATATTGAGTTTTTTTTCTATTCGTGCGCTCCAATTTAAGCGAGGCCTTTCTCTATGTGTTAGCATTAGCTAAAAGTTGGTAGGAACTTGCACAATATGTATGTACTAGGGGCGTTTCCAAAGTTCTGGGAATCGCTCTCCCATTTCAACAAATTGCTCCAGAAAAAACTGAACAGCACTGGAACATGTTCTTACATGTTTGTTTATCCACATAAGCTAGTAAGTGATCACTTTTGTTTTTGTAGTCAAAGCGTACGGGTGTTTTTTTACCACACTAAAGCTGAACAATGGAAGATGCCGTAAAATCGCAGAGCTATAATTTGTTTCTTATGGAAAGAGGGAATAAAATCGCCCTATATTGTAACGCGTTTGCAAGGAGTATTTGGTGATTCCGCAGAATCGAAAAGCACAGTTTACCGTTGGGTTGATCGTTTTAAGGCTGGAAGGCCATCGCTCGAAGACGATCCTCGGAGCGGCCGCCCAAGCACCTCTGTCACCGAAACAAATATCGCTGCTGTGGAAAACCTGTTGATGGAAGACAGACGAATAACCATTCGAGAGATTAGTGCTAAACTCGGCGTTGGTATGCGGCAAATTCATGAAATTCTGCAGAATCATTTAGGAGTGAATAAGGTTTCAGCACGTTGGGTGCCCCGTCTGTTGGGCCCAGAACAAAAACTGAACCGAGTCGAAACTTGCCGTCACCTACAGGAGTTATTGGCCATTTATGGGGACTCTTTTTGGCATCGGTTAATAACAACGGATGAATCATGGGTTCCATTCTTTAATCCGGAAACAAAAAATCAATCCAAAGAGTGGCGAAAACCCGTAGAAGGCGCGTGCAGTTCCGTCGGTCGGTAAGGTTATGATAACGGTTTTTTGGGACTGTGAAGGCATAATATTGATAGACTACCTGGCAAAAGGTGCAACAATAAATGCAGAATATTATTCCAATCTTTTAAAAGGTCCATTACGTCAAGCTTTGATTAAAAAACGGCCGGGAAAGCTGCACGCGCGACCATTGCTGCAACAAGACAATGCAAGACCTCACACTGCTCGCAAAACAAAGGATGTTCTGATCGATTTGCGGTGGGAATTGCTGCCACATCCACCTGATGTAGCGCCAAGTGACTATCACCTGTTTCCAGAATTGAAAAAAACCTTTACGTGGGGTTCGTTTTGAGGACTTAAATGAGGTGAAAGCCGGCATAAACCAGTGGATAAGAGACACTTCACAAACATTCTTTGAAGATGGGTTAAAGAAGCTTGTACACCGCTGGGAAACATGTATTCAGTTGAATGGAAATTATATTGAAAAACTAAAATGTAATATCGAAGAAAATGAGTAAAATAAAGCTTTTATAAATGAATTCCTAGAACTTTAGAAACACCCCTCGTATATGTGTGCAGTTGTCACCTCGTCTTTCAAACCCAGCCTGCAGGCTTCATCTCCTAAAAGTTTCATATTCTTCGGAAGATACCTGAAGTTCTTGTTTCCTGTGGATAACGCTTTTTGTTATTAATTCTACAGTCGCATTTGTTGCGTAGTAGCTTCTCCAGCTTGGTCAGCCAGAATGGTGATATAGTCTCTTTTGTCACAGCACACGCAACGTTGGACTTCTCTCATCTTCATATGCAATTGGGAATTTAGTTCACTGGATGGCCGCAAAGAAATTGCTTCGGCTTTTCGATTCGTTGCCAGGTTTTTTTTAGACAGCCATATGCTATGACTTCTGTGTTTTTCACTACCAGAACTGTCTTAACCGGGGACAAAAACATTTTTTACAACATTGTTGTGCTTTTCTATGGTCGGAGGCGCAGTACTGCTAATTTTTTTTGTTTTCTGTGTAAAATGATTCCTAAAAGGTGCTATACATGCCTCTTCTTCTCGCTGTTCTATGGCTATTTTGTGGTTAAGTTTGGGATCAAGAAGAGGGCGCTGGAAGAAAGAACGAGAGATTGCTTGTGTAATCGAAGAAGGGGAAAGTCGGGTATTCTCTACCTGGTTCTTGTCGTAAAAAGCATTCGTACAATCCTACCCAGGCCACAGCTTGCCGAGTATATTCTCTGTGATTGTCCTGCGTGTTATACCTTACTTTTCACAGTGTTACAGACTTTCGGAAGACGAATGTACTCGTATGCTACCATTAGGTGATGACTTTGTTGTATACCCTCCACAGTTATTTCGGAAATTTAAAAGGCTGCTTCTAAGTCTGCTGTTGATCGCGATATGGTCGATTTAAGGGGTTTATATGCACATTTATTTGCCCGTGGGTCACCATTGTTACGTAAATAATTGGTCATGAACTTGCTTGCCCTCGTTTACCTTAAGGAGACTCAAGACTTCTTGCTTACGTCTGCTTCTAACGATGATTCTGCAGCTCAGTCAGTCTTAAATGAGACATCGGTGTGCTTGGGATTCCTTTCTTTCAGCATTATTTTCACACAAAAAGAAAGAGCAGATTTTTTTCGAATAAGACTCTATGTATGTGTCAAGTGTAATATACACAGTTGATCCCATTTGACCCTAGAGTTTGAAAGATCCTACCTCAACAACAATTCAGAATTGATTACAAAGTTTTTTATAGCGCAATCAAAGCGGCTTTCAAGTAGTAAAACACAAGTCCAATGTGCCCTATGTTCGCTGGGGACTAGTTGTACTTACATATGGCTTTAGTCGTACTTGTTCTTTCGACGAATGCACTTGTGATTCGCTAAGAAAATCTTGTTTGTTTCGCTGAATCGGTTTGAAAATAATTTTCTAAATTATGACAGTGGCACTTGACTTAGCCTCATGGAACAATCCCGTCTTCAAATCCTATGTCTATTGGACCGGTTTGCTTTGCTTAAAAATGCTCGCAATGTCATTACTCGCAGGACTCCAGCGGTTTATAACAGGGGTAAGATTAAAATCTCATAATCAGCATAATTGTATTAATCTAATCGGAAAAGGGGTTATAGACTTGAGTATCTTGTTGTTGACATTTTGCAAGGTCACAGCTACTTAATGCATTTAATCAGTAGTAGGTACCTACATGACTTATTGTTACATCGTAGTAAAGAGCAAAGTGCATTAGGTAACGAGTTTTTCTACTCTCCCACTGTCTAGTAGTTAAGATTAAGTGATGTGTAGTCATTCTAGAAATAATTGCATAAATGCTTACTCGCATGCCAGTGGCTTGGAATACAAATGAACTTACGATGCAAAAATTCTATAAAATTAGAAACTAATCAAAACATACACAAACCGACTGGTCTTGCTCGACTGCTTAGCCATAAAGTGGCATCTGCCTGGAATTGAATACATAAGCATATTTTATTCGTATTTTTGGTATGAGTACATTATTTATAATTCCATATACATATTAATTTTTATCTAAACAAATATCAATGACAGTATGTATAGGCTATTCTCTCTTGGAAAAAACATGCGCACGCATTAAGAATTGAAAAGCTTTTCAAGTTCATCATATTGTTTTGATGGTAGAGTTTTTACTTTACAATTTTACTGTGCAAAAGTCAAACTTGTAAAAGTAGGTACTTTGACAAAAAACGCGTCAAAAAACTTCCTCCAACTTCGTTTTATTTTCAAAATAATAAACGTAAACCGACTCAGTTATTCACTCTCAGAATGTTACTTGAGAAGGCCTGGAAGTATGCCACACCTGTCCACAGTTGTTTTGTGGATTTGGAGAAAGCATACGTACATACACATATAATCGGATCCGTCGAGATAAACTCAGGAGTGTATTGCAGAAGTTTGGGGTTGATGGTTCTTTTTTGAGGGCCATTCAATCTCTACACATAAACTGTAAGAACTGTGTTCGAGTGAACGGCGTTAAATCGACATCTTTCGCTGTAGGCGTTGGACTTCGCCAGGGATAAGTTTTGTTACTTCTCCTTTTCATAGTGTATATGGATTGGATGTTACAGTGCAGCCGTGGCGAGGAAAGGTTCGAATTGGGAGACTTAAGGACAAGTCATCCGATTTTCGCTAATCACTTGGTCATCCTTACGTCCACCCAGACCGAACTTCAGCGCTCACTCGATAGGTTCGTTGCTGCCTGTGTTGCAGCTGAGATGAAGGTAAACGTGAACAAATCAGAGGTTATGGTAATTTTTCGAATACCTGTTCAATGCATTTTGCATGCTAGTGGAGTCTTATTGAAACAGGTACAGGGTATGTTTCGACCCAAAGAATAAGATTGTGGATACAAGCTGCCGAAATGAGATCTCTTCGTTGTATTGCTGGGACAACTTGTCGAGATCGAGTTAGGAACACCAAAGTACGCGAGGCACTCAATGTCGAGCGGAAAGGTTCCTCGGGTTCCAAGACGTGCCATGGAATCCGTGCTATCAGGTAGGCATCGGTCGTCTGGGTAGGCCCAGAATGAGATGGTTGCATCAAGTCTGAAATCTCACCTCTACCGGTATAGGGATAGCCCTGATGATTTAGAGTCGATGGCGGAAGATATGGAGAGTCCACTTAAGCACCCTAACCCCACGACCCTCATAGTGGATAAGCGGGTAATTGAAAATGATGATGATGATGATAAGCTTAAACAGGGATTAGATCCCCAGACAGCTTTAAATATTCAAGAATTACTTTCTTCACGGGCTGAGCCAGAAATCACCTATTCTGGTGTAAGCAACTGAAATAAGACTCTGTGGGGCCTCATACTTATCTGACAAGGACCGGAAATCCATTTCGACCTAAAGGATATTTTGTGTCTCTAATAACTTACGAACATTTTACGCAAGGTGGTGGCGAAACCTCAGTATACTGCTTGCTGAAGCGTGAACGAATTGTTTCTAGGTAGGTGAATCCCCTGCTGAAGTATTTTAATCTGCAGTAAACTATCGCGGTGAGTTACACAAAATATGCTCTGCTGTCTCTGAATCTTCCAAGCAAAGTTGGCACCTGTCTGACAATATCCAATGAGGAAATCCGTGAGGAGCTGAGCATTACTTCTGTTTAGTGCATTTTGTTTCAACGTTTGTTGTTGTTAAAAACAATTGAAAGGGTCAGTGTTGAGTTCCATTTGGAGAGATTTCCTTGGACCTCCCATTGAGTTGAGTTGAGCAGAGGGAAAAAGGGACAGTTAAAGTTCCTTGTCTTTTGAGCTCTTTTGCGATTTCATTGCCCTTAATTCCCTTATGTCCGGGAACACAATATATAGTTTCGAAAGAATGCCTTCGCTTACCATAGATTTAGAAAATTTCTTTAAATTTCAAACTTTTTCTTTCCATTTTAAGCCTTCTTTACGTATACGTTCTAATTCTTCTTCTAGTCATAAATGTTTAGCGATTGGGCATTCCTCTGCACATTTTTAGCTCTTGGCAGCATTTAGATTAAGATCAATCAAAAGATGGTCACTACAGTCGATCTGAAATATTACATTTGCTAAATACGTATAATGTACTCTAAGGCCTGTCTTCCGCCGCTCTTTCTAAAATCTCTAGTTTTGTTGAAGATCTCGGTGGTGTCTTTCTGAGCTTATCGCAGCAGCGAGCGTTCTCTGTCATCGAATCGAATAAGTTTTGCAGGAATACTAAATCTAGACGTGGAGCAGAATAGATGATCTCCACTCACACTATCATATGTGGGCCTGAATTCAATAAATAGGTGGGTTTCGATCTGAAACTCTTGGGTCTTCTCTTTCTTCTTCTGTTTGACCTAAAATGAGGATGGCGATCATTAATTTTTCAAGCCTACAACTGATCGACGTATGAATTGCGGCATAATTCAGCATCACACCAAAAAGGAATTTGTAGGCAATGTGCATGAGATGTATGCGTTTGTAATTGGGGCAGGTAAGGGTTGGTAAAGCAATGTCGCAGGTCTCTAAACGATATCACTCCAGAGCAATCGAGCTGGTGAATGAAGGGAATGCGTGAGATCTTCAGTAGGAGCCCTCACGGGGCATTGCTGGATAGCTAGTCACGCTATAAAAATGGGTGTCCATTCCAATAATTTCTACAAAAGTTATAGATACGAAAAAAAGGAAGAAACAATAGCCCACTTTCTATGAACCTGCGCTGTGCTATTTAGATTGAGAAGAAAAATTCTAGGAGAGTACTTCTAAGAGCTACGTCTCTTCGACATTGAGAAATAATGAGCTTCGTCGCCAAATTTAAAAGGTTCTACGCATAGTGTGCAGCAGTAAGGGGTTGACACCAATAGGTTCACTTATAAAATTTCCTCCCCTTATAAGACGGAGACTCATCACACAAGGTTTCCGGTGCTGGTAATCCAGTGCTCCACGTCATATCAGAATAAACACACCAGCTAACCTAACCTCTCTGAAGCTGGATCACACAGTGTACATCCTCCGCATATCTGAAGATAACTTCCGATGATATGAACAATATAAAATGTGTTGGGTGCCTATTTCCAATCACTAAGCCATATGTACACAATTAGTGTATCATAAGAATTTGTTGAATCCGTTTATAGCGAATCGTGTTTTTAAAAGATTTAACGAAAACATGTCGCTCTCCAAGTTAATTTCAACCGAAAATCCTGTCTTCCGAAGCTACATTTTTTGGAGTGGGACACTTGGCTTGAAAATGTTATCAATGTCCGCACTGTCAGTATTCACCCACTACTGGGGCGTACGTACAAGGAGGAAACAGGTATTGTTTATCTCAGTTACACCAATCGACTGGAAATTGGGTAATACCTTTGCGTTTAAGGCCAAATAATTACATCGTTGGATTATGAAACCTACGTTTAGTGACTCAATGTTTTTATGCTCGATTGGTACTTTACATCGACGAAGGACGTATCAAATCATTGGTAAAACGCAGCAAGTCCATATATGATTTTTCTACGAATTGCTAATGGGATTTTCGAATCAAGAACACAGTCTCTAGCTCTCAACATGGGAAGCTTTCTCTCCATAGTGAAATAGCTTTTCTAATTAAACAGACACATAGACTTACATATTTAAAATGCCTCGTCATCGCTGTCCCTATCAGATTCACTATATACCACTCGCTCGTCGCACAACTTGTTAGTTACCGGCCGGTATAAACATTCGACAAGAAAACTCGACTTTAGTGCTGCGATAGTCTTCGTCTCGTTTGGACATTTTGATTTCGAACTGGTGTAGAGTTTTATTTTTTACTTTTTGAAAATGCCGCTCGCCGATTTAATATCTTTTGATAATCCCATCTTCAAATCCTATGCGTTTTGGGGTGGTGCTCTTGCTGTCAAAATGCTGGCCATGGCAGGATTAACGGCAATACAGCGTTTTAAGACTCAGGTGAGAATACAACACATATTTTCTTCAACAATTTGATAACGATTGTGGAACTCCCATTGATTTCATTTGTTTAAGTGCTATGGAGTGTCGAAAAAATAATATTTTTAATGTGTTAGCTACTATCTCGGGTGTTATATCTTTCGTTGATTGTATATGGGGCTGCCATTGCATAAAATTAAAACTGTATGTCGCAAGGTTGCGTGCTAATTGGTGGGTAAATTGATTGCTTTGGAGGCACATTCCCATGTGAAAGTTGCCTGGAATCAACTCTGGTGAAATTTACTATAATTGGGTCACAATTTTCCTGTTTTCTATCTGCTTGTCTAAAGAGAAATCATACACAAGTAACGCCTTTGGAGGGTTACGTTTGATATTTTTATTTGTTCATCACATTAGTGTCAGAATTCAGTCGCAAATCTATTCAATCACACGGCATAGGAATAAAAACAATTATTATGCAATAAATTGCATGTACTTGGTCCCTTCGGTGGTTCTTGTCATGGTCATGCCATAGATTCGCATTAATTCTACGAAAAAAATGCTCTTTGACCCGATTAACTATCGTGTTGGGAAAACAAGTTATCGCTTCAGAAATCTTTTTGATTTTTATTTTTATTTTTCATTTGGCCACTCTATCATTGTCAACATGTGTGTGTGACAGTAGAAGAAAAAGCTCTACGCTATCGTTGATATGTGCACACTATCTTGGCGTTGGGTCAAAAAGTCGATGCACTCGTACGTTGAAAAGTATATACAGTGGCTCAGTATGTCATTCGTGAGCGTACAAATGATGTTTTTATGATGCACCTTAGGTTAAGGTTAGGTTATGGTGTGGTATGGTATGCTAGGGTGGGCGGGATATCTTCAATTAGGCCTCAGTCAGGACAGGGCGTTCCCTTCTTTTAAGCATCAAAGCTGTATAAATAGGATAAGTTTGCGTCACCAAAGGAGAGTGGAAACAATATTATGGGATTGACATTAATATGCGTGTGATCTGGCGAATCTTTCTGTTTCATTGGTGAAAGCTAGAATGTCGCCAAATTCCTTTAGCGATGAGATGCCTCAAGTCAGGTACTCATTTAGACTTCAAGATTTTCTGTTGCATTCTCACTAAGACTTGGTATTGGTATATGAAGTGTTTGAAATCCTTCTCTTCTTCCTCGCAGTTCTTACAGATTGTTGCTTCGATGAGGCATTGTGGTGAATGTGTCCTGTGTCTCGTACCACCATCAGCCTTAATTGCTCTTTGCTTAAACCTTTTTGATGAGCAACTTATTTGGTTTCTGTAGAAAAGGCCTTGCCATTTTTCACGTCTAGATTTTTGAAATCCTTTTCTCGTTTTATTTACTGGCAGTGTGACTCCCTCTACATTTTCAGTGGTTTCCTCTATCGTGTGTGCTCCTTCTATTGCTAGTTGGTCAGCTTTCTTATCTCCTGTGACATCTTTGTGGCCTGGTACCTAGGCAAGGCGAACAACGCGTCGTTGTGATTGTCAAGAAGATTTTATATTTTATAGATTGCTTTTACATGGTTTTTCAACGACTTGACAGCTTGATTTATTCGAACAAATGTGTATTTTCCTACTATAGGTGTGATGTTCTAAGAAAATCTACTGCTCCTATTAAAATGACGGAAATATTTGCGTAGATGACTGTGACGAAGGAATCGAGGTGGATCGCAAGTTCTACCAGTGGATTGGTGCAGTATACGCCAGCCCTAGAGTTTCCTGTGATATTAGAGCCGCTTGCGAATAGGGTTATCCTGTCATTTTTTTCTTATTTGGTGAATTCGAACATAAAAATCACTCGAGGGAAATACTGTATTAGCATTTTTGACAAAATTGATTTGTTTGTCTCCAAAATCACTCACGATGCTTTACATTAGATGTTGTGTCGAAATATTCGAGGGTCTTCAGTCTTACAGCTGAGGGTCCTGCCAGTATTCTTGGTTCGAGGTGTACTGGTAGGATGTAGAGTAGAGTATCACTCCAATGGCAGCCGGTTAGGTTAAATTGAGTTTAGCAGCTAGGCTAACATAAAAACGCAAGGGCCTTTATGATTCCTTCGCGGTCCCTGAAAAATTCTTAAGGGTCTTCAGGGACCTTTCTAAAAACGTTAAACGGCACTGCAAAACGATCCGGTCCGTGGAGGGTCTCCACCTAAAACATAGCTCTGTGTTTCCTCATCACTACAACCCACAAGCATTTAAGACCAACGAGCCTCGGTAGGTCTGTTCGGGTACTTTCTGCACCAAAATTCGTAGATTGTCAAATTTTGAAGAGTGGGGGTAAAATTCTCTCAGAGCGAGGTAAAATAACGAAAAAGTAAACGAACGCGTTAAACAAGAAAACTTGCACAAATTTTAAAAGTCAAACTTCAACTGTCAAATCAAGTTTACAGAAAAGAATTTTCTAATTCACATTTGGAGAGTTTAAAAAAGTGTGGAAAACATTTATTCATTGTTCCAACACATTTTTTAAATTCCCTGGATCTTCGCATGATTGCTAGGTGTTCCAGAATTCTTAAATATCTGACAATTTGAATACCACACAAAAATAACGAACAGCTGTTTGGTACATTTGACAGATTTCATAAATCAGCCCAAAGAAATTTCTTGCACTAAAATTCGTAGTCTGGGGGAATTTCTTACTCTCTCGTGAGCGCTCTCTTTTACGAAACACTACGAAATTTTTGCGTACGCGAACAGGATTTGGGTAAAAATTCGTAACTTTTCGTAAAAATTCGCTGTTTTAGGGAGTACGTGAACAGATCTGGTATCTCCTTCGTGTCTCCTCTAACTTCCCTAAGGTCAGTCATAATTCCTTTGGCGCTCGCTAATTATAAAAACAAAAAAAAATCTTCGATTTTGAACACACTTCAGTTCTCCCGAGTTAGAAGTTTTGAGACCATCTGTTTCCCCAAACCAAAGTAGCACCTCCCCCTTCCTTATGTCCTTCTTTTCTTCTTGTGAGTTCTAGCCTACGTGCCATCGTATTTGGTTTCTAGCAATATGCCTTAGCTCTCTCAAACTATGCCTAAAATAAGTCGGTGGATTTGTTGGTTCTTTCCTTAATTACTTCAAGGCTAACTTCGTTCACGAAAAAGCTAAGGCTATGTGAAGACAACCTTTGCAGGGGTTTTGAAGACCTGGAAGTCAATGAGGACTTCCTCTCCGCTGCCCAGGTCTTTCCCACCTCAGACATAAATCCTTTGGAAGGCGCTTTTTCCACGATACCGAAGAACTAAGGGACGTACCTATCAGGGGCATCTGGAGTTTCATTAAGGCTTCAAAATGGTTCGGCAATAGGAGAGTGTTTTGCGCAATGCCCCACGAGCAAGGGGTACATTCCCCCAAAAAATAGGCATTACAATGGGTCTCTACTGACCTGAGTATGACACAGAAGGCTTCTCTCCCCTCGCCAACCCCTCTATCTAACCTTATTTAACCTAACTTCGTTCACCTGTTCTTAAATTACCGTTAAAGCCTCTATGACGGCACGCTGGGAGCGACCGATAATGTCGATGTCCTCTGCAGATGATTGCTTTCGTGTTAAAACCTGCCCATGCGCACTGTCTATTCCAGCACTAGATTAAGTTATCTCAACTAAAATAGGCTCTGTGAGTCCTCATACTTATCTGACGAGGACCGGAAATGCATTCCGACTTACATAAGTGACCATTCGTGCCAAGCAAAGGTGTCCTACAACTGATGAACATATGGAAAACGGTCAATATTGTGAAAGAACGGCGGGATCGTGCTTATGAGGGCGTGGTTGATGGTTTTCCGTGAGGTGAGTCTCTAGCCGATTTGTCTCAGCCTGCACTGAGCTATGGCTGGACAGTCGCACGAAATATGTTCACCAATTTGTTGATTTCTTACCAGAATTGGCACATGTTCGACAGACTAATGGCCAGCTTGGTAAGATGATACTTGAGTGAACAGTGTCCTTAGTGCCACTTTGGTGTAACTTTAGTTTATCGCTGCTTGGCTGTCAGAAAATATTACAATCTGTTTTCTTCGGAGGTTGCGTCTTATGCATTCTCTGGCACAAGGCTCAATTTGGATAAATCTCTGTTTAAAAGACAGATCTGAAACAGACAGAGCACCGGTTCTGTTTTCGGGCTTTGATCCGTCAATGTACCACACTATTTGGTTATTGGTGAGTGTTCTGTCATTACTCCATACAGTGCCGTCAAGTATGATTGGGCTGAAAGGGGAAGTGCTTTAAAAACGATCAGTAGTCACCCAAAAGTGTTGCCACCCCGGTCACCCCAAAAATGATTCGCAGTTTTGATTAGCGAATCTGAACAGTAAAAAACCAACCGCTGAGATTCGAACGTGCTCAGTAGTTTAACGCACTAAGTACCCCCTGTATTTTCAAAGTTATGTTGTCATGGTCACGATTACAAAATAGCTAACTCACAGCTCGATAAGACGATAACCCATACCATACCAGTGTAAATCGTTATCTAGTCTAGCTATAGCAAAACAATTCTAGTACATGTACCTCCCTCGTTTAAAGGTAATACAGTCCATAACAGTATAATTTTGCCTGCGAAGTAGTTTAGTTCGTTTTTAGTTAAAAGAATCAAAATGGTTACCTCCCTTCTGTCGTTTGATAATCCAATATTCAGTTCCTATGTTTTTTGGGCTGGGATTCTCGCCTTGAAATTGTTCACAATGTCGATATTAACAAGCGTTCAACGGCACAAGACTCAGGTAGAAACCGCAGAAAAATTATCAGCCTTGAGAATGACTAAGCAAGAGCTTAACTAAATACATATATGTTTCTAACTATTTTCAGACTTTTGCTAATCCAGAAGACACCTCCCTGTCAAAGAAAGCCAAGGTCAAGTTCGATGACCCAAATGTGGAACGTGTACGCAGGTATGTAAAAAATACTCCAAATATTCGGATTTGTACTAATTGGCTCTCCCCTCAGGGCTCATCGCAACGATTTGGAAAACATTCTGGTATTTTTCCCAATTGGTTTCTTGTACGTATTGACCAATCCATCGGAGTTCTTGGCTGTCAACCTGTTCCGCATTGTTGGCATTTCTCGCATTGTGCACACACTTGTTTATGCCGTGTATGTGGTTCCACAACCAGCTCGTGGATTATCCTTCTTTGCTGCCTTCCTGGCCACTGGATACATGGCGGCGCAGGTTATTATTAAAGCTTTGTAAATATCTATTGTAAATGGAAGCCTTTCTTTATTTCATGTTTAAATGGAATGTTAACATTTTGTACACATAAATATTTTTCTTTTTTTTTTGTATTTAAATAAACTACCGATGGGTATTGGATTATTTCTGTAATTGTTTATTTCTTTTATAAAAATATTCTATTTACTTTAATTTTCTTCAACACATACTCGTGGACCTTCCTCTCGAGTCGATAGGATGGACGATGCGCGTTCATTTTGAATTTCTGCAGATCAACTTATGAACCTATGAGTAGGAAATATTGAGGCAGGTTATTCCACCTGTGCGAGCTGAGTGGGTTCAAGCCACAGCCATGCCCAGCGAACATTTTTTGGGGCATTACCTCTCGTCGGGGAATGAAAAACATCCGAGTGTATAATTCATCATGAAAAAGCTTCTCAATTCGCCGTTCGAAATCGGGCATAAATCGTCGGTTTTTTCCATTCGTCCGAAAAATGTAACACGCACAACATGAGTGGTTGCGAGAAGCAATTCCTTGGCTTATTCCGAGCTGTCGCGCCAGGTGTCTATTTAATTTTTATTTCACTGGACGGTGTTAGAGCGAATGGATTTGGTTCCAGATAGATTGATGTGTAAGCTTGACTCTAGACTCGATCAAGTAAGTTCAAACATGTCCCAGGAGTTTCTGTCGAGGCATGTGAGTTATATTTGAATTTATAGATTGTGGTCAAGTGTGTTGAAGTAAGAAATTGTTGACATCTCAATAAATGCAATGAAATGAAATGAAACCGAGGCAACGAGGCCCGCGATTAGCAGCGTCAACGATTTGTTGATTCCATACCTAGCAAAATTCCAGAGCCACCGACTACACACCGTCCAAGTTGAATTTCAGATTCAAATTCCTTTCCGAGAGGAAGGGTGGTGACGCCAGAGGCGACTATTCGATCGGAGTGGGAGGTGGTGTTTCCTCTAATATGCTTAACCTGAGCATCCTCTTCCGTCTATCTGACCACTGCCACACGTTCTTCCAACGGAAATTATGGCGATCAACGAAGCCTTATCCTGGCAAGGACATTACAATTTTGACCGATAGCCACACTGCTATAAAATCCCTGGAATCAGTACCATGTACATAAAAGGCTACTTCAGATTATCGCTCATCTCTCATGGAGATGGCAGAACGTTTTAACGTTCACTTATGCTAGGTACCCGGTCATATGGACATTCCGGGGACTGTAAGGCCAATGAACTCGCCAAACGTGGTACTACTCTAGCCATCCTTCCGGAACGAAGGAATCTGAGTATTTCACTGGCTACATGTAAACTACTCTTAGAGTATGACGCGATCAGACAAAGCAATTATGGAGGAATGGTACTACGTGCTGGGTGATCTGGCCTATGCTAAATCTCGCTCGATCTTCTGCAGAAACTGCAGGGACAAAGACAAGGAAGAAACCATCCTCCATTTCCTCTGCACTTGTCCTGCCCTGTCCCAAAGAAGGAAGCTTTATCTGGGAGCCTATCACTTCGATAACTTGGGCGAACTATCACTTTCATCAAGAGCTCCAAATGGTTTCAATAAAGTAAGTGGCTTTTTTTTAGAGTATAGATCCATGTAGTATCATAAAGGGCCTACAGCTACCCCACCTACCTACCTACCTCACATTGAAAGACCATTCGATTTCTCAATATCAACTCAGAGATAGGAGACAGCATTGGACACGTTGAACTCGACTCTGTTCTTGGCACTTTAATTGATGATTGCATCAATGTCAGAGTTAAGTTCTCTCTCTAAGGACTCTATGACATGGGGTCCTTGTCGTATAGTCCTTGATGAATAAGTAAAATCAATCCGTAGGACAAGTAGTTACTGACATCATATGCTAGAAATTTGTTGACGATGGATTGATGTCACACTCTATCGCAGAGTTTGGAGATATCTGCATTCGCCGTGTCAATGAATGCATTGGTTCCCATATATTTAGCTCGCTTGTGGAACTTTGATGCCGAAAGCCATATTGACGGTCATTGAGCATACGGTTGAGCTCAAGATAAGGTAGAGACCATTGGTATTCAAGCCCGTAAATTTGGAAATCGCATGAAAGTGTGTCGAAAAATTATATTACATTGAAGGTCTCGGTGAAGCCATAAAGCAGGGTGCATTCTCCATGGTTACGAGCTGAATAGTGATGCCACAGCGAGGCAGCTACTCTCTTGATCATCTACTCTTCGTTATCCGAAAATATTTTTTTTTACTGAAAATAACCGAATGTTTTTTTCTTTCACAAAATGTTTTCTATTGCTTTTTTCTAATAAAATAATAAAATGGCGAAAGGACTACCAATAAAGGACGCTCTAAAAATGTGGGAGGAAAAGCATAATAAGGTTGCTGTCGAATCAGAAGATATTGGACTGCAGTTTCAATGGCCACCGATTGAAAAAATGGACAACACTATTTCAAGTTTAGTCGAATGCAAGTATGTGGGAAGTATGCGCTTTCCAACTTCCAAAACTTTCCAAAATTCTTTTAAATTACAGAAAACTCAGTCTTTCGACGAATATGATTGAAAAAATTACCGGAATTGCTGGAATGAAAAACTTGCGGGTTCTCTCTTTGGCTAGGAACTACATAAAGAATCTAGCGGGAATCGTAATATAGGCAATTCTAATGCAAATAAATTGAGGTAACTTTACAATTTTAGGAAGTTTTGGCGGACACACTCGAGGAACTCTGGGTGAGCTACAATTTGATTGAGAAACTCAAGCCCATTGATCAGATGAAGGCTCTGAAAGTTTTTTACGTTTCGAATAACTCTGTGAAGGATTGGATAGAGTTTAATCGAATGGGACAGGCTCCAAGCTTGGTAGAGATTAGCTTTTTGGGAAATCCTCTTTGTGATACCATGGATGAAGGACCGTTCCGCAATGAAGTAATAAGAAAACTTCAAAATTTGAAGAAGCTCGATGGAGAGCCAGTGATTAGAGGAATGTAATGGTTTTGGAAACTCCTAGTTATGAACTATGTGTTTTAATTGCATCAAAATGTGAATAAAGCATTTTTATACTAACTGTGCGCTTTACTAACCATGCGCTCGGTATTAGTTTAACAACTAGTAAACCGAGGGCAAAGATAGCGTTATGGAGGATTTCTAGGTAAGAAGTACTTAACTTCAGGCTTGTAAGTGAACGGCTAGTCACAATCCGCATACATACAGGCAATTTGCCGATATAACACTGATATTCGTACACGCAAGGGAGAAATACGACTGCGAGCAATGCCCCAAATATGATGCAAAGATCGACCTCGGCGATTTTCGTTGCATAGCCAAGTTTTTCTTTCCTGGTTCAAAAACAAGAAGCAATTTGACTGGTTTGAATTAATCGCCACTGCGTTCAATGCCTTCAAGACAGATTGAATATCAAAGAAAATAAAGATAGTTTTGCCAGGGCGGTGTTATAACTTTTCCCAGTCGTTCCCCGAAGCGATAACAACTACGTACGTTTATGTATGATAGTTCCGTTTGAAGCAGTACTTGGGAAAGTTATCGTCCAATGCCACGCAGAATTCACTGGTTTCTTAGAAGTCTATCTCAAAAAAGAGGATCGGGAGAGTTCGATCGATGAGGTCTTTGAACCCAAACTGATGTTGCTTTTAGACGAGCAGCTACTTATGTATTTTTTTTTACTTATGTACAGGCGCACTATTATTTGAACTTTGTCTGAGATATTGAGATGCGATTTCTTTTCAAGTGTAGTCCACGTATAGAGCCAGTAGGTGACTTTGGACGAGTAGCCCCGTTTTTATTCGATCCTGAAGTGAACTGTAATGTTGGGCCCCCAGCAGAGCTTACTGTCGAGGAACTTGGTCAGATATGAGAGAGTAAGCCTAGTGCCACAGAATATTGGAAGGTTGCTTGTAGGAATTTCATATTTTATTTTAAGGTTACTAGCCTTGTTTTGTGTGAGTTTACTTTTAGTCATGATTTTTCTGTCCATCTAGATAGAATGAATGGGGTTTTGTTTAGAAGTTCGTGAAAAACTTGAAGATTCATATCTAAGACAGCCATAGCAACATCATCTGCGTAAGCAGTCACAGTATAGCCAATCCCCGCCCCAGTTCGGCAAGCGTGAATGAGACTACTCCGCCTTGAAGAGTACATATTTCTGTCCTCCACTTACAGATCTTTGAGCTATATCTCCCATTTTAGCGTTGACGACTTTTTCAGATAAATAGACGCGATGATTGATTCCACGGTTTCCAGACCTGATAGTGCCTTAGGCCAAGGACACGCAATGACCGGCGAGAGGTAAAGCGGCAGAGCAGCAAAATGAAAGCGTATGAAATCGTATGGTTGTGGCCACGCAGTCGTTAAGCGGCAAGCGTCACGTGGCAACGGTTCTAATGGTTGCTTGCGGTTTGTAATTATTGAATGCTCTATCAAGGAAGGCGGGTAAGGTGCATTTTTTTTCTTACAATTGATCTCCCTTACTGTAGACGTTGTGCGAGTTTGAGATCAGCTTGAAATCTACGTATACTTGATCTAAAGTAGATTCTGATGATCCTCTCTAGAATTTTTAGTAGAAAAGATGATAGACTGATCGGTCTTAAATCTTTTGAATGAGAATGCGTCTTAGGACATCAGGTTGCTTTTATTTATTAGGAATACAGTGGATTCCGTTTATTTGGGAGACATCGGGCTACATTAATTTGTTCCAATTAAGCGGCTGTCCCAGCATCCGAATAAAGCGGAATCCACTGTATCAGGAGCCGAATTACCACACGCGTTAACGAGTAACTCGTCATCGAAATGTGACGTTTTGGCATTACCACTCGCAATGAGGTTAATCTAACATTCGATCACGAGTACAACTCACTCACTTGCTATCGATTGCGGTAATTCAACTCCAAGCGGGATTGCAGCGTTTGTAAATGATTAACAACCAATGGAAGATGATGTATTTTACATGCGCTTTCTGACGGAAACTTCCGTCAGGTTCTAACAATTTGTAGGGCTCGAAACTGGCTATAGCTCAATGAATTTTTCCCGAGAGGTAAGATCATCCACAAACACTCGCGAGTGTACATTTTGTGTTGACCCGCTCTCCGTCAGGAAAGTGGGTGTCCAGGAGAAGGTAGAGGATCTCTTCCATTCACGAATCATCTCCTTTTAGTTGATTTACGTATGCCGGTCTAACAGAATTTTCCGCGGAGTTTTTTTTTGTATTTCTTTATAAGGTGTCAAGTCAGTGGCCTTTCTTGTGTATTTCGCTTTGTTAAATGCCTGCTAAAAAGGCATAAGACTGCTTTCGAGGCATTTCAGTTGATAACACGGTCTTTTATATTACGTGAGACAACGGTAACGTTAATCGGTCAGAAAGTTCTTATGTCATCACTGATATCTTTTGGCAGGACATTCTTTCCATTCCCTGGACAGGGCTTCCTAAAATCCTTCCAAATAATCCGAAAAAGTAAAAGACAACAGGATTATTTAAATATTTTTTCCTCATATTTATTTACTTTTTTCTTGTATGGTTTTTTCTTCTGACTTTCGCTTTCACATTTATCTACAAAAATGTTTTGTGTTTTGTTTGTTTTTTTTTTTCTTAATTTTTTTTTTGTTGTTTTGTTTTGTTTTTTATAATTATAATAATTTCTTTTAATTTAAATTACCTTACATTACAAGTTTTCCTTTTGTTGTTTTCTCTCATAATTATTTTAGATATATTTATATATTTATATATGTATATATACTGCATTGCATTAAATAATAATAATAAATGGTTACAATTATAATTAAAAATGTATTTTCAATGATGATTATAATAATAATAACTAAATATTATTCTGTCGTTTTATTCCTTTTTAAAATTGTTTATCAACTGTTTTTGTTTGTTTATTAATTTACGTTTTGTTTTATTTTTTCTATTTTGATGTTTTGTGTCAGTTTATTTCCCCTCGTTTCATAGTTGCTCTTTCTGGTTCCGCTCGCGAGAGAGAGAGAGAGAGAGAGAGAGAGTGTGTGGTGTTGTTAGTTGTTGAATTTTGTTTTAACATGCGTTTTTGCTCTTAATAATCAAAAATCTTAATTCTTTTGTTTAAATACTTTTTAATAATAAATAATAGTTTTAGTGTTCTTTTTCATAGCAAATTAGTTTTTTTTCTCTTTTTGTCTATATCCTAATTTTATTTAAATTATTATGTCCTAACTCTCTACAATGTGTGTGTGTATGGTTGGTTGGTTGGGTGTGTGTCATTGTTAAGCCGGCAAGGGCGAGAGAGAGGGGTTCCCTTTCTATTTCTAATAAAAATTTACACTTACATTCCTTTATACACGTCATAATTATAATCTAATAGGTCTCTCTCGCTCTCTTGGATCCTGCTGTCGCTCACACAGGCAGACACTCCTAAATCCTAGGATCTTAAATCTATCTAAAGAAAAAATAAAAAGATAAATATATCTTTACACATTTGTTATATACTCGTATGTATAAAATTATATTTTCGTTTTTTGTTTTTTTTTTTTTTTGTTTGTTATTAAACATGTTCTGCTTGTGGTTTTGTGTGTAGAGTGTGCTTTTCTTTGAACAAAAAAGGAGAGCAATCGATCCTTCTTTCCCTAAGTTTTAACTGGTTTTACATAATTTTTGGTTACAAACGAATTTTCATATTTACAGCGGGATATTTTACAAAAGTTTTCTTTTCTTTTTTTTTTTACAGAGAAAGAGCAGGGATAACAGTTGAAAAAAAGCTTATTGTGTTTCTTATTATCTTACAGGCTAGAGAACTATCTACACAATGAGAATTGGTTGTTTGTTTTTTTTTTTTTAACAAAAAAATATATACGCTTGTCCTTTCCTATTGCATCTCTCATCTATAGTACATTGGGTGACCGTGTTTGGGGGTCCATGATTGAAGGGAGAGGATTTCTGTTTCTGTTTCTGTTTCGTTTTTGGTCTTTACAACACTGGGGATGTGGAGGAAGAGGAGCTTACACTCTAGAAGTATATACAAATATTCTTAAATAGATAAACTAATTAATTAGGTAATTAATTTTTGTTGCGCAGCCTATCATCGGGCTGGTGCGGTGTCTTCTTTTTTGTGCATATCCACTGAGACTTGCATGCCCTGCATATGTGGCGGCGGTTGTTGCGGTTTATGCGAGACCTGTTGCATTCGATGATGGGGAGGTGGTGGTCCAACCGCCGGCGGAATAGGACTTGGCTCTTTGCCACGGAGATGTGCTGCTGATTGCATGGCATACATGCCCATTGCTTTAGCACGTTCCTCTTCGTGGCGGAATGCTGCTTCGACGACCATTGGGTTATAGCGCAACATTTGACCGTATGGATCGCGGTATGGGTCCATAGGCCAACCACCGACTCCAGGCGGAGCGAAATGTGTAAGTGGGGGACCGCCCATCGAGGGCATCATTGTGCGTGATAAGTGAGGTGGCGGCGGAAGCGCATGTGCTCCATGGCGGCTTGTCATGAACGGATGATGGGCGGCACTGGCCGCTTGTGCTGCGGCCAGACTTTGATGGTAGCGGGGGTCAGTTCGCATCAGCATTTCTTGTTCCTCCTTTCGGGTGTCTATTCGTGGGTGCTCTTCTTTGATTCTTATATCGGGACCATCAGCGGTACCATTTCGAAGGGGAGATCGATCGCGAGCCGCAGAATTCGCAGCGGCAGCTGCAGCTGCTGCAGCGGCCATCTTTGAACTTTCATTCATACGCTGCTGTTGGATCATTCGTTCGCGTTCCATTTCACGACGTTCCATGTCTCGGCGTTCGCGTTCTTTTCGCTCACGCTCTCGTTCACGTTCGCGCTCACGTTCCTGTTGTTCCCTTTTCAGTTTTTCCTCCTTTTCTTTCCGTTCGCGTTCCTCTCGCTCCCGGCGCTGACGCTCACGTTCACGATGTTCACGGTCGCGTATTTCTCGCTCACGTTCTCGTTCCCTTTCCTCGGCTTCTCGGCGAGCTGCATCGAGACCAGGGTCCGGTTTCAGTGGCCAAGCGGCTTGACCGGGCGCAGGAGGATAACCGACTGATCGCTGAAGACTACTAGCAAATAAGAAAACAATTTAGTTTACAATTTACCACTCAACGACTGAATAAACTCACGTTCGCCATGGATCATGGATGGTGGCACCAATTGGAATATCGCGACCAAAGTGCGTCAAACCAGCGAAACCAACAAACGGTCCAGGGTATCGTCCAAATGGGGACACTGCTGTACCTAGACGAAACACAAACACACAATAAAATATTTGTTCTCCACTCGCTAGCTCTACTCTTACCCAAATGACTAGGCGGTGCTCCTAAGAAACTCGCCGATAGCGGAGACGTTTCAAATGGCGATCGTCCGGGAAGACCTGATGGATAACCAGCGTTTGGCGGCATTTCACTAGGACGATGTAAGCCAGAAGCGACAGCTGCCGCTGCTGCAGCTGATGAATTAAACATGTGTGATGGAGACCGTAATATTTCATTCATTGATGCTGGTGATGCCTTCAGACCCAGTGGCGGAGGAGCGGACGATCCAGAAGAATTCCCCGAACTTCCAGAAGCAGCTGCTGCGGCGGCCGCTGCAGCTGCTGCTTTATCGGGATTTTGTTTATTTTGGTGGTAGTAGATCTCCCACGCTATTCGCACGTGCATTGCGTTCCATCGACCGGTTTTCTAATCAAAAAGAAAATTTGGAAAAATAAGTTCAATTCAGTTAGGCTGGGTTAAAGATTGTGCTAAGCAGAGTTAGCCAACCGACACACAAAGATAAAAGGACAAAGAGCCACAGAGATATGTATAGTGAGGAACAGATAGATAACTGATAGATATTATGGATGATAAAAGCAAAAGAGCATATGAAAGGATTTTAACGCAGGAGAAGCGATTAGTTTACAAAAAGCTGACAATGTGTTACGAATGTGAAGATTTTTTATAGTAATTCTGAGCTTATCTAACTCTTAGCTTATGGCATTTGCTTTATGCATTGTTTGACAGATTGGAAAGCGATAGATGCTTATATTAGGACCATAGCCATTATTCCTTGAGTTCTGCCGGTCCTCTTTTTTTTGATTGGGGATACTTCTGGCAATTTTATTCTTATTCCGTGGCAGTATAAAGGATTCTTTTGTTTATTCCTTCAGCTGTTCGCTTTTATTATTCGAAGATTCCTCTGCTGCTGAGGTCATTGAAGCACTATTTTCTTGATGTTGCACATCCAAAGAAAGTGCAAGATTGCATCTTTTGTCTCATAGCCAGAACTTTTGAAATAATTGCTGATGCTAATTTTAGGAATGTTTTTTTAGTGAAGTGCCGGGCATTGATGTCGATGGGTAGAGATATGCACAGGCACCGGAGCTAGATCACGCTGATTGTTCAGTAGAATGTCATCGGGAACTCACCGGAAAGTGATGCAGTGAATCATGCAAGATCAAGAGATTTGATGGGTTTCTGACGATTTTCGAGCGTGATTCAGTATTACAGTCAGTCAGGCAACAGCTTGGAAGGTTAAATGTGAGATGAAAGTCCAAGTCTTTCGAGACTTGCACTTGTGTTTTGGAACCACCCACCAGATGTGACCTGGTATTAGATATCAGTTTTCCTGCCTTGGGTGTCCTGTTTCAAAAGAACTCTGACTCCATTAAAATGTAAAGGATTTCGGCTTAAAAGAAGGATGTACCATGGTTTGAAGCACGCCTGTTGGGGCGTATAACGTGTTAAAAGGATTTTTGGTGTTCTGGTGGTGTTGAGACATGTTCTTTTCTTGGTTTCTCAACATTATAGGTTACTATCGGTTTTACTAGAGCTGTAAGTGTCCTATGAATGTACAGCCTAAGCCTTTTTAATATAAGCACAGTGCCACCGACAGATTCCTGTCACTATAACTAAAATATTTCTTGAACGTTAGCTTCCTATTTAGCGGGGTATAAACTGGACTTCAGTTTGGGTGGAATGATGGATTTTTGTTGTTCATGGCGAAGAAGGTTAACTCTTGTTCCTATTGTCTGCAATTAAAATTATCTGCTTACGAACTTAAAAAGTGCGGCGTTAGAAAACTAGTTTATAGCACCAGTGAAACGCAAATTTTGCAACTAACAGGGCTGTCAC
This sequence comes from Matsumyia berberina, assembly GCA_917880715.2. Classification (NCBI taxonomy): domain Eukaryota; kingdom Metazoa; phylum Arthropoda; class Insecta; order Diptera; family Syrphidae; genus Matsumyia; species Matsumyia berberina. The sequence continues at coordinate 127,591,608 of OU862871.1, read as the reverse complement.
TGAGTGCACAAATGAACTCAGCAGGACGGAGTAAAACTGTGAAGTTCGTTAATTTGTCAACTAAAGTCCCATTAAATTTAAGTCTCACTGTCATTGTGGAATTCATTGCTATGTCCTACTAACAAATCTTGTCTCCATAATTACGTAACATATTGGGAATGTTTGTTAAATCATTGGAATAGGAAATTAAATTAAATCAGAAACAAACTTAAACCTACCATTTGCTTAGGCTTAGTGGGATCAACGATCGGGGTCGGTTGCTGCGAAACGAAATGAAAGAATGAATGAGTGTTAGCGAAATGGATTTTCAATTTTTTCTTTGTTTCATGATACAAGAAGGCGCATGGTTTTGGCGTGTAAAATAGTAATTTGCGATGATGTGTGTATGTATGCGTATGATATTTTGATGATTAATTAAAGCAATTCACCGAAAAAAAAACAAAGAAAAGTATAAAAAGAAAACAAAAAGTAAAAGGTATACACGTTGATGTCACGCATAACTTAGAGTACGCCGCCGTCGCACAGTATTGCATCTAGATGGTGGCTTAATGGTGAATTCGATGCATCAAAAGAATATGACATTAAATCGAATTCACCACAAAGCAAAAGCTTATTGTTCTTGAAGGCGCTTGACTATTAACTTACCTTGGGAGGAAAAGATGGCAGATGGCTAGGAGGCACAAACGGTGTCGGACCCCCAAGTCCGGGGTGCAACAGACTGGGTGAATAACCCGGGTAACCAGGTATACCCAGACTGGTCCTATAGAAAGGCGAATCAACGGCACCCATTTTGGGTATATCCTTGAAGAGAGGCGGGGGAAACATTGATGATGCAGGTTGTGGGGGTGCAGCTGGCAGCAATTGCTGATGTTGATGTTGATGCAGATGTGTATGCTGATGCTGATGATGATGGAGTTCTTGCCGTAAATATGTGGGTGGTGGTCCACCCAAACCTGAACGATCCAGGAATCGGCTATCGAGTTCACGGCGGAGGAGATCTGCTTGATCAGCTGTGGATTAGAGAAGGAAAAATCGTTAGTAAATAGTTCGCAAAAGAAAGACGAGTGGCTAGTGACTAGAAATCGAAGAGAATGTTTGACCATGAATTAGTGGACTGTTGCTAAGCATTTTATGGGTGACATAAGCCACATATTCAGTTTCTATTCAGCTTTGTCAGCCTGCATCAGTTGGATGGAGCTCGTCTATCAAAGTCAAAGTGTTTCAAAGTCATTGGCATCTAGAGAACTTCTTAGAACTGCTTACGAGTTCTACCACCATTTTAGAGACCACAACGTTCAGGTACAAAGTGATGCTTTGTGAAAACTTAACTCAAGCAATTCGCAGAAGAGAATAAACAACTCTTAAGCTCGCAACAGACAAAGATCTCCCGAGTTTAGTTTCACAGAACATTCCACCTTTGACAAAGCTCAACTTATAGAAAAAACTTACTTTTACTTGACTGGAAGAGAGATTCAGCGGTAAAGGGATGTGGAGCAGTCGATGCTGAGCTTACCGCCACCGGTGGTGGTAGCGGCGCAGCAAATAATGGCGGCTGAAATGTGGAATGCGTTGTTGATGCTGACGAATGATGCGGCGATACTGAGTTTGCACCGCTGGAAGCTGCCTGCTGTTGTTGCTGCTGCTGCTGTTGTTGTTGTTGCTGCTGGTTTGGAGGAGGAGTAGGTCGCGTCACTGTGCTCGTTGTCGCCGGCGAGAGTTGCGTCGTACTTGTTGTGCTGCATGACACAAAACATTTGATTAGGTTGAGAATGTATCACGTTTAAGTTGAAACTTACCTTGGTGGCCAAACAGAATTCTTCGGCGGATATGGTAGACTAGAAGGAGTGGCACCAATCGATGTGGGTGGCAGTGACAGTGGTGAGGATGTTGCACCAATCGAACTATTACTACTACTACTACTGTAATGTTGCAGCGATGGCGATGGTCCTGCCTGTTGCGCACTACTGTACGGTACACCACCGCCCGGTGTCGTTGAAGATCTCGACAAGCTGCTTACATTACTACTGCAAGGATAAAAAAAAACACACACACTCACATGTATTTCGTTGTGAGAAAAAGCTATCACTTGTTTAGTTACCTATAACTATCCCTTTCCCGATTCGGACTATGTCCTCTCGGCGAATGAGTTCGTGGAATCACAGATGATGAACTGTTCACACCAAGACCCGCGACTGAGGCGTGTGGTGGCAATTGATGCGGATGTGGTTGTCCCTGCTGCATATGCTGTGCATGTGGATGGGCCTGCAACGGCAAAGGCGGTAGCTGCTGATGCTGAGCGGCTTGTTGCTGATGATGATGCAATAGCGGCACCATTTGTTGCTGCTGCTGCCGTTGTAGTTGCTGCTGATGCTGTAATTGTGCACTCAATGATGACTGCTGATCCCTGAGAATGCCACCTGGCGGTAAATTTTGTTGCCCACTACTGCTATTACTAATGCTCGACTGACCGACCATCAAATGCGATGGAGGTCCATACGGCGATTGCGACTGCTGTGGGTGTTGTGACGACGGGACAATTCCATGTGGACCAGTCTGTCCTGGAGACGGTGGCGGCAGACCATTATTGGAGCCGGCCATCATGCCACCGCTACTTGACGGCGTATGCGGTCTCACCGACTTCGAGACTATCAGAGGTGACTCCCGACTACTAGTTCGAGAGTCCATGGTGCGTGGTGACGCCGTTGGTGATGGCACTGCAGGCGGCAGATACGGGCTATGATGCAGATTATTATACGGTGCGTACAGCGAGTAGTTTGGATATGGCGTCCGATACGCTGCCGATGGTGGTATACTACTACTACCGCCATTGGCTGCGATGCTAGCGCCATTCACTGAAGGCGCTGTTGCTGTATGCACGGCACCGGTGGCCACTGCTGGGCTATTCGTTCGCCCGCTGGCCGCTGCCGCACTATCCAAACCAGGATGATGAACGCTTGGCGCAATTGGTGGCGGTGCGGCGGGTGCAGTCGCAGGCGGTGGCTGTGGCATTGGAACTGACAGCGATCCAGGAATTGGTTGTACTAAACTGCTGCTACTGTTATTGCTATTACTACTGCTATTACTATTACTTAGGCTATTACTGGTGCTGATGCTATTGCTGCCGCTATTGTTGCTGTTGGTCGTTACTTGAATCGGCTGCTGTGACGGTGCCTGCGTCAATTGTTGCATTTGTTGATGCTGCTGCTGCTGAATTGATGGAGATGTTGGTGATACTCTAGAGCTGCTGATGGGATGCGATGTTGTAATCGACGGCGGCATCGATGACGCGAAACCATTAGCCAAGGTGGTAAGTGGTGCTCCAACTAAATTGCTAATGCCAACTGGTGAATGTATTGATCCTGGAGGCTTAGGAGATGCCGATGTTGCCGTTTGTGGTGAATGTGGTAACTGCTGCTGTTGTTGTTGTTGTTGTTGCTGCTGCTGTTGTTTATTGCTTGGCGACGTTGTTGTGCACGTTGGAGACATTTTCGCAATCGACGAGGGTAAAGGTTTAACAAGACCTGTCGCCAATTGCGGCTGACTTGAGATCGGCAGCAGATGTGTGCTTATCGGACCATTTGAGACCTAAAAAAGACAAGAAAATTGGTTTGAAAATACGGAACTCGTGAAAGGTAGAAAGAAATATATTCATTGGCAGGCAGACATCGAAGGAAGAGGTCTTATTATCGAGGAGGAAAGGCAGGTTAAGTCAGAGTTCGGTGAGGTTGTTTAAACCATACGATAAGGCTTGACGTGCGAAGTATTTCTGTGGGTATGTCGACTCCCCATAGGCACAAAATAGCCGACACCCATCGCAGCATATCACCTATTCCAAGCAGTTAATGAAGAACACAGAGGAGTGCTTTTTGGATAGTCAACAGCAGCAGTGAGTGCTTGTAAGTTATGGCAACATCCGATTTACATTGGACGGGGTATACTACCACCATTTACAAGAAAATCCCCGCCGGATACGACGGCGTCTCAACTTAATGAACATTTTCCCATTTCACTTAAGGACACAAATGAAAACTTTCCCTGCTGTGAATAATCCGCAAGTTAGGGAATCCCTTAGCTCTAATTTCACATCATCCTCCAGCTGTTCAAAGATTTAACAAACTTCTTCACTTGCAAAGGGAGTTTTCTCATTTTCGCCACCTTAAAACTATGCAAACAGATAATTAAGACATCATACAAAGCCACCGAGAAGACTATGATTACGATGATGATACTAATACTCATTAGGGTAAACGCTATCTGTGATTAGGTTAGCGGCATCGTGAAATACCGACGAGCGAATTCATCGCTCAAAACTCACAACCCCTTGTGCTCGCTTGAGTAGAAAACCTAGAAAACGAGTTAATTAGCAAGCAGTAATTGGTTTCGCTGGAGGAGATTGGAATATTATGCATACCGTGGCCACGTGGGGCAGGAGTGCCAGACCCAGCAAAGTCGAAAAGGGATTTTCACCGAGTTATCAAATTAACATTATAAGCGCTACAGATACTAAATCCGAATCTCTCTCCTGTTTGGTTTCGTCTCTGCACTTGCACCATTACAAAACAAAGCCAAACTCTGAAAATTTAACCCCTGAACGTTGCTCTGTGTAGAAAAAAAAAAAAACAAAACCCCCATCATCCTCCTGCCTCATCACATCTCAACCACATCACCGGCAGTGCTGCTACAGAAAAAAAAAATACGAAAATGGATTCTATTCCGACAACGACGACGTTGACTGCCACCGCCAATTCCAGTGTTCATTCTCCCATCCTCCAGCTTCAGCATCATCATCCTCATCGTCGTCGTGCATGGATATAAGTAAAATCCCCAAATGGGAATCTGTTTGTAGTTCAAATAATTGCTTTGAATTACAAATGGCGCAACGACGTCGAACGACGATAGCGGTAGCAGTAGCAGCAGCCATCGTTGCCATGGAATGAAAATTGCTCTACGACGAGTGTGCTTCTGCTACACAGGGGTCGTTTAAAATGTTCCATCTGTTTGGAGCTGCGAGGGGGTTAGAACAAACCCAAAGAGAGGAAGAGAGCGACAAGGATGAAAAAAGGGATTGCAGATAGCACGACAGAATTGCAGAGGGGTATTAAAACAAAATGGTTCCTGTCTCGGTAGTTCCTGTTCCGATTCGGTCTCTCTCGCTCGCTGTGTCTGTAAAAGACGACTACCGTGCGCTGACGATGACAACGAAATTTTAATCCTCAAGGGAGGGTTCGTCGGTTTTTGCGTCTCATACCCGCTCTGAAACAGCGTGAAAATCAGTTGAGGTAAATTGGAAAATCCCAAGTTAGCTGCATATCCACTTAATCGGATGGTGGAATTGTTTTTACAGTAAGTGGTGCGAGGAGATTCGTGCACGGGGAGTATGAGAAGACGCTATACAAAGATAATCAAATGATATTGGTAATGCGATTAAAGTCCGAATGTGGAAGGGGAATTATCCGTCGAGAGACGGATGAAAAGCGATTTAATCAGGACAACGTCGCCTGTTAAGTTGGCACTAATTGAAATGGTTTAGCCGAGAAGTGACGGGATATCATTTTGGGGTTTGGAGGTTTTTGTCTGGCGGCGAATGCAACGATAAATATGACGCTTAGGTTTTCAATGATTTGTTGTCTAAGCGTGTGTCTTGTCAGTTCGAAGTGCACTTGGTGTATCTTATGTTACAATAGCATGATCGCTGGATTTCTTAACTGAACTCACGGTTATCCGTAAAAGTACAACCGAAGGATGCTCCTACGTGAAAAAGAGTTCAATGTGCAGTTTCAAAATCGGGAATCTTTGTGCTGACGAACTGCATTCAAGGTTTTTATGAAAACTGTCCCTGTTTTTTTTAAAGTGTATCGGCTTCAGCGTAGCCCCTGCGACCTTAAACATATATTTTTATCACAGAAGCAAGTTTTACGTCCAGAGTGTGAGAACTTCCCCTGTGGATGCAGTTTCTAACTCTCAGAGATTAGGACGTCCTTGCAGAAGATTTGTAATCAACTTTTAAACAGAGTCAAAGTGCATGCTGTGGGATTTCATTTCAAGTATCTCAGGATCATTATGAATATCTTAGTTGACAGTGGACGGAAAGGAAACTCAAGTCTCCTTATATAATTCCTGAGGCAGTTCAGCGCGTTAGTCGGGTGTGTGCTCATAATGGCAAAATCCTAGGACGATCTCTATTAGAAAACTCCCTGTCACTAAGCATTTGCGCTTAAAACTTAGCTGACGATCCTTCAATCGAGAAAACCTGCTGTAGCGCTTCGTGACTCAATGGATATAATAACCAACGAACCTGACGGACTGCAAGTGTGCAAAATAGTTGCCTCATCGAAGTCGTGAACCAAATAATAACCAACCATACGGTCCCTCACATTTCTCACCACAAACACCACAGAGGTGTGGTATCCATTTTGAAATTTAAGACCATTAAAAATCCACAGTCTTTAGTGACTACTTGTATTCGAAACGAGAGAAAACAAAAAAACAAAGGCACACGTTGCAAGTATTTTTTTAAATTTTGTTTTTATTCAAAATCACTTCAAGTGTATGACACCTGAGATAAGATGTGAGGAGGTGAGTGATTCTGTTGCGTTTAACGAAAAAATTAGCCGCAAGCGCAATTTGATTCGTTTGCGTGTCAGATTGCCTGTTGCATTAAATTACCAAGAGACTCTCGTATAACAAAGTGAATTTAAAAAAGAAACGGATCAGATCAACCACTCGAAACGTGAAATAGGGGGCTGAGGCTATTTTGAGGATCATCATAATTTTATTCAATGAATTTCGTTCCACTTGAGGCTGAGCGATGAGGGTTTTTTTTTTTTTTTTTCTTCTTGTTATTTCTCCATCTTACTACTTTTGCGATGTGTAAACAATAAAGATGCTACTTGACCGTCAATTTTGTATGTCACATCATAAATGGAGCACACTCTTGAGATTTCAGCGATGAGCCAGAAGGTATGATATGAAATGAAATACTTGCTGAAGCAGAGAAGGGAGATGAAACAAATTGTTCACTGTAAATGAAAGTCCGTGGAAAAAAAAAGGACCGAAAATATTGGGGTTCCACAAGGTTGGATAATTGGTTGGCTTTTGTTTGTCTTTTTATTGCACAGCTTTGGAAAGAAGTGACTTGTGTTGAATGTTCAAGTTTATACGTGGATTTCCAACCTGAACCAGAATAAAACCGAATAATGAAAAACGGAAGCAACAAAATTCGAATGCTAGGTATAGAATTCAACAGCCAACAAACATGGTGGGTACTTGGTCACAGAGATGTTTCGGAAAACGAGAAGAGTGGTGAATAGGTTCAACAGGAATAAACTCATACATGGATTAAAATCCCATTAGGCATACATACGTAGTTGGGGTGCATTTAACTCCTATCCAACTCTTTAGAATTTCGAGGAACGGGGTAATAGAGATAGACCGCGACTCAGGTGGCGCGTAGGCGTCACTCAAAAAATTTGGTTTACGAATCTGGAGACAGCTACCTTATGATTGAACTGACTGGTGATGACTGGTGGTCGCCGTTGCTTAATGGTTAGTGCGTTGGACTGCTGTGCAAGCCCCAGCCATATCCATCGAACATTTTTCGTGGCATTAACTCCCATCAGGAAATGACAAACCTCCGGGAGTATAATCTGTCATGAAAAAGCTTCTCAAGTCGCCTTTGTAGTCGGTCCTTTCCATTCGTACGAAAAATGTCACACGCACAGCATGAATGGTGGCTTCAAATTTCCTTAACAAATAAAAGTCCATAATAAGCTACAGATATAACCCATCCAAAGGTCATAAAAGTTGCTAGTGAAAGGCCAACTTCGATCGACATCTGGCTTCCGACGTTTCCTGACATGATATGAGTGTGACAAGCTTCGAGTAGTTTTTAAAAGAAACCTCTTAATCGAAAGAACTTGCAAATTCATATATCATTTCTACATGTCAATTACCAGAAGTCGTTCATACGAATTCATCTCGCTTTAGTGCGCCATCACCCTCAGTCCCTGGCTAATTAGTCTTCTTTTATGCACCATAAAATGGCGAAACACAAGATAATTACCAAGCCAATAAGGGTAGCTCATTCTGTTTGGTAGAATTTACGACACCCTCGCGTGTCCTTGAATTTTATGACCACTTTGCAGATTTTAAGAGGCTACTTGATTGCAAAGCCTGCAACTGCAACTACAGCTCACCACGCCCTACGGCAACAAAAAAGTGACTTCCAACTTATATTCTTTTCCAATTAAGTGCAAAGATTTTGAACTCTATCCCCTTGGCGTCATTGCGCTGATGCTTTGGAATCAACACTCTTAAGTTGCTGCTGCTGAAGTTGGCTTCTTATTCCTTGTTCAGCTCTGGCTAAGCAGTTCAATTATGTTCTGATTTATGGGTGCGCACACACGAAACCCAGAGAATCCATGTCAATTTTTTTTTTTATTAATGTAATCAGCGCCCGCGCACAAGATGGTGTTTGTGTGTAAACACTTGCAGCGTCTTCTGAGAAACAAATGTAAACATTCGTAGCACTTGTGCCTCTTATCGTCGTGGTACCACTTGAGAATGCCACTTGACGAGGAGCTGCTCTTAGTGAATTGAGGCTGCTCAGCGGTGAAAAGATGTGCCCATGGCACAACCAATGAATAAAAATCAATGTACGACGATGGCGGCCGTGTTTGGATTGTGTGTGTAATAAGTTTTGTAACAAGAGTTCGGCTTGTTTATGAGTTTGACCCGAGGGGCCACCGCCCTCTATTTTTGTCCATTGTCGACAATAAGCGCGGCAAATTTGGCCTCTCCCCGTCCCTCCGATTTTTTTGTGAATTAATTTCTTGAGTTGGACTCAATTTCTTTTTCTCAGAAAAGTGTAGCCGAAGACTTTAAGACTCCACACTTCAACCAGAGATGTGGTGCTACTTGAGGTAAGACTTAACTTCTTCCACTTAAGTTGCTTAAACGAATGAGGAGAAATTTGTGATCAGTGAATCATGGGTAATCAAAGAAATTATCTTACCTGCATTGGTGTTGTTGTGTAAGGCGGTGGCAGGCTTGGTGGTGGCAACGCAGCGATTGCTGGTGATGGTGCCGGTTGTTGTGTTTGACCAGGACCCACACCAACTCCCATACCAATGCCACCACCAACACTGCTTTGACCACCGCTGGCAGCTGCTGTAGGCGGTTGAAGAGGAACTGGACTAGCACTGCCTCCCAGCCCCAATGGTCCGTTGCTGAGAGGCAGACCAGTTTGATTTGGAAAATCCGATGATTTTCTCGGTGTTGTTGGGCTGGGTGTTGTATTTGTAACTTGTGTTGGTGTGGATGGAAAAACCACTGACCCTCCATCAGAACCCTGAAAATATTAAAAAAAAAATTTATTAGATTTAAAGAAGTCAAAGGCCAGGATGTGGTATGTAGGTTAAAACAGTCGTTTCAGACAACGTACCCCAACGTCTAGTATCTAATGGGGAAGGAGGTAAAAGAGTAGACCTACTTAGCATAGATATAATCTCTTGTGGACTGTATAGGACTGCTGTCAAGACTTTATGGTACTTGGACAAATTCATTGTGGAATGCGTCATGTCATGGCATCAACTGGTTCCACCAGCCAATTGATGATAGAAATGTAGTAGCAAGTGCCAACACAAACATTAGACAAGTTGGAATTCCTCTCCAAGCAACAAAATACTAAAACCTCTGACTTCGGAAGTTTCATTGACACGAATCGAGAGTCATTAACAGCCACTAAGCCCTCCAAGACCAATTCCCATCAATTTTATTAAGTCCAATTCCCATGACTTCTCCTTACAACGACAACCTTGATCGAATTTAAGCTTGTCCATTAACCAATTATTGACATCTTGATGAAATTCCAATGACATTTGAGTCCGAAAAGTCAACCCATTATCATATAAGCCCCGAATGACAACCTCTTTAATCCATCAGACAGTTTAACGTCGGTCGCCCCGCTCTCCACCTCGCGCTGCTTCACAGGTCACAATTTCGACATCATAATGAGCCGCCGGTCGTGTTATTGCCTCCAAATTATGCACCCGTGACATTGCCCCACCGTCACTGCTGTCCACTTTGCTGTGTTTTTTTTTCTTCTTTGTTCCTAGGTGCGGTGAACATTTCACGAGTGTGTTCGTCGAACCGCCTAAAAATGCCCAACAGGCGGAACTAATTTAAATTGATCAACAGCGACAGGGAAATTAAATATCATTCACTTAACGAACAGCACCCTACCCAGCGCGATGAACGGGGGAAAATGCAGCGAAGTGCTGGCGCGGCAGCCTACGACGACCATGTCAGCGTGTCAGCATAAAATGTGTTCAATTTGCATTTTAATTAATTGCCAATTAATGCCTGATTAAAAGAATTAATTAATGGAATTCATTACACACATATACGGCGGTCTCGGGAGTCCCTTTTACAAGGTGCAGATGCAGGCCGCGCTTAGAAAGTGGATTCTTATAATCAATTCGATCCCCAAGCAATTATCCGCTGCCTGGCATACTCGGCTACTAAATTAATCTGTTGTCATCTTTAGCGCACAAGACTTTGTATGTGTGTGTCGGCCAACTTCACTACGATACCGAAGGATGCATGGATTGGAACTTGGTCCCCCATGGCGAGGGTTCACATAAAATGGCGCACAAAAAAGGATAGACTGTAACGTAACAAACAATTATTAATTGCATTCATTATTGGTAATGTCGGGTTTAATTTAAGAGTCTGGAGCCGACCACACACATGGGACCGAGCCGTGACAGCACACTGGACTTGAAATCGAAATCGTGTTGGAGTTCGTAAAACTTTAACGACTCAATTTAGATTAATTGCTGCATTAACCTGAACCAGCTGTTTCAGCGTTTTCTTTGCATTTTTCCATTCACTATAACTACCTATAGGGATCTGAGATACGAATTCTTTATTAATTCGCAAGAAATAAGACTTCGACGTTAATAGTTATTTATGGGGCATCGTCATTACCAACGGGGGTCAAGTACTCTGTCGACAGCAATTCGCCGGGTTAATAACAAAAACCGTTTAAAGTAATTTTATGTTGACAATTAAACAGAAAAGTAACGCTGGTATGTATTTATGGGTTTTATTAACGTCACACAAGGCCAAATGACATTGACATCTGTCAATTTTTCTAGAAATAAAGATGTTGAACTCTTAACTTATGTTTGCGTCAGATCAAAATAGTTTTATCCGTCAATAGTAGTAGTTGTCGATGTTTGAATTAATTTTGTATTTACTTTTCTATAGTTCGCAGCAGTCAATAAGTTTTGCTACCAATTCCATGCAGTGCTGCCATAGTCAGCTTGATGTTTAACACTTAGGCTGCACGCAGATGCTGTAAAATCTGACTACTTATGAGTAAACAGCCGACTGGCTTCAAGAACTACATGGTAGACTAAATTCTTTACAGTACCCTGTGTTCACTTTTTTGACAGATGAATGCAATTTTTACCTTTAGCTAAATCTGTAAATCCAGATGTGGTTACAAAAAATTGAGGAAAAGCATTTTTCTACGAAAAGTGTAGTAAAGAGTATCAATTAGTGTATGTAGGCTTCTGGAACTTCGTTGATTGCGGCTCAGGTTTATCACGAACAGTAGTGCCACCGAAATATGTATGTAAGTAAAGAAATGAATTAGATTTTTTGTGTCTCACGAAGATAGAGTTAAAACGTTGACTTGCTTTTCGACCAGAAATGGGAATTGACTTCAAACAACAAAATGAAAAGAAGTTGTATGACATCTTTTGGTCAAAGTGCTGCTGGGGAATCCCACAAAATCACCATCATCATTATCATTTTCCAATGGCCCGCTTATCTATTATGAGGGTCGCTGGTTAAGGGAGCTTAAGTGGACTACCACATTTCCCGATCTTCCGCCGCCATTTCCCGATCTTCGACTCTAAATCATCAGGGGCTATACCTACACGGGTGGAGGTGAGACTTCGGACTTGGTCCAGCCATCTCACCCTGGGGACGCCTAGATGTATGACTTTATTTAGGTTGCTCTTGCTTTAAGTCTCCTTTACTACAGCTTGCCAATGTTATACTTTGGGGACGTGGAGAACGTGAGTCAATGAATGGTGTTCGAGGTCACATCTGACTATTTAGCTCAAACAACCAGTTTGAGAAGAAAGTTTTCATGATCAAGGCAACTCTTATCTTACTGTTCTGGGGCGGAGTTCTTTAAACTGTTTTTCCAAAGGTTACTTAAGTGTAAAATGTAGAGTCTGCCCGTTTTTCATTCAAATCGAATATACAATAGTACCATTTTCAGAGACTTTGCTTTGCTATGTACTGAGTAAGACTTGTACTTTTTTCACTGTTTGCCCCTGTAGCCAGGATAGGTCTGGTAAGCTTTGGTGCCTGTTCGAGCTGGGGCTAGGCCTCAGTTCGATTTTCGTACCTTCTCTCATCTCTGTTTAATTTTCTTGATTGCGTCTATCAGATCTACAGGTAGCGAGAGGGATACCCTGCTCCGTCAACTTGTTAACGGTAATGCCGTGCCTGCAGCCATGCAGTTTTCTGAAATATCCCTGTGCTCTGGCACCCATCAAAGGTGAATGTTTGAAGTGTTCTGCACATTTTTATGAGAGATGAAGGACAATCTACATACAAAGCAGATCTAACTTTCAAGTAAGTGGAAACAATTGTAACTACAGAGATCAGAAAGAATATGCGGACTCTTACCAGTTTCTCAACAAAGTTTCAAGTTGGAGTCCGTAATTGTTCAAAGTCATGAGAATCAGTAAGAAGAGAACTACGACAAAATCGATTCGTTTTAAAGTGTCGACTTCGAAGTTTTTGCTGTCGGAAGGAACACAAAAATTAATATTTCCCGCCTAACTTTCCATCGATTAAAAGAAAAAAAAAACCTTTTTCAATTATTCAGCAATTAAAATTCGTTAGCGTTTTTCCCTCGTCGTCCTCCATCGCTTTTGTTGTTCTTTTAAACTCCAAGATACGACTTTTTTTTCCTCTTGCTTTCTTCTTAAGTGTACGCTATACGTGCATTTGTAATCGCATTTTCGCTGCGTTTTTCTTATAAGAAAATTTCTAAAGAAAAACATAAACACTTCCATGGAAAATGAGAAAACAAAAACTAAATCCAACAAGACTTCTTCATTTTTTCCCTCATCTTGCACAGCGAGCATCGTAGATGTTTGCCTAATGAAACTTTCATTAAAAATCTAGCCACCCAAGTATCTCTACCAAGGATAAAGGCAAAGTGCAAGTTAAAAGAAAAAAGAAAAAAAACGTTATTATATTTGCCAAGAGTAGACGAACGACTCTGAAGGAACGAGAGATACTTTCCTCCTCTTCCTCCTTCGTCTGCAGAGTCTTCATTCTTTGTGAGGGGGTGGTGTGTAGAAATCGACGAACGCTAAAAAACACAGACACACACAAAAAACCTTGAAGAAAAAGACGACAAAAAAGAAGACGAGGGGAGAAGTAGTTGAGAAAAAAAAACTGTTCAATGTATATTTTATCTTCTTCTATCCGAAGAAGAGACCAAAGACAGAGAGACGGGGGTGGAGATGAAAGAATTGCAAGTGAAGATGTTTATCATAATGAAAACGGAAAACTTTCACATTGTAAAATTGGCAGAAGACGACAATGACGGCGACGACCATGATGCTCTTCCAAGGAGCTGGATTAAGTTCTTTCTTTTTCTTCAAAGATATATGTACATAGTCCTCCTTTTTTCGAAAAAACTAAAAAAAAAAGAACAAGAAGCAGAAACAACTAAAAGAAAAGACGATGAAACTTTTCGACTTAGTCGTCTCAAATTGAAGAAGAAATGTTTCGACGAGTGTCTGCGCTGCAGTGTTTGCTTTTTTGTTTCTCCACACCTCACACCCCTTTCCACATTCCCACACTCTAAAAGGTGCACAGAATCATCCCTTCCTTTGCAACTTTCAACTTATTGAACTCCAGTGGAGTGAAGTTAAAATGAACAAAGCGAGGCAGTGGCAGGAGCAAAGAAAAGCTGTTATTTCTTTAGGGTTAATTAACAGCCAGTTCCATGCAGAAGCATTAAATGAATTGCACGCAGACGAGCTGGCGCTGGTGAAGGTCGTCTCTGTAGCCCAGCCACCAACCTCGCGCCATAAACATTGAAGCGAAGGTACTACGTCAAAAAACTTTTTAACTTTATGTCTATGAGAATCGAATCAAATATTAATTACTTTGTCATCATTTTTTTTTTCCCTTTAATGGGTTTCTTGAATCTTGATACGGAGAGCGATGCTAACTGGTGCTTCTTCGATTTGGAACAAAAAGTTTGGATTAAGTTTTAATTAATTGAATTGCCAGAAAGGAGTCAGAGAAGTTTTCGAAGAATTCGGGGCACAGTGAGTACCGGCTAAGTGAGTGTTTACAACGAAATATGTATCATTTGCTGGGCATTTAATTTTTTTTTTTATCAGATTGAAACTTTGTCGAGGCATTTTAAACACATTGTTCAATTAAGGGATTTATTACGTTCAAATAGACTCCATGGCGTAACGTGTCGTTCTTTTTGATTCTCACACCATTAAGTGGTGACGCACAGTTTCTTCGTCCTCGTTACAAGATTCATAATCTCTAGCCTATGCATTCGCAGCATGTACATATGTATATAGAGGGTGTGGAGATCTAATCTGCCCTCCCGATCACTCTTTTCCTTTCAGTAGCTCTCCTGATTGCCTCATTCAATGTACGGTAGAAGGCCCCTTAATTTTTACGAAGGCACGGATGACTGTTTCCTTTGAGTTTAGTTCCTTTTGGACTGCACTTATTAGTTTTCGTGGACTTGCTAGCGTGCCACGCAAGTTGCTTATGGTAGCGAAATATTTTCTTAAGCTCGGCTTCCGAGACGTGCCATGGAATCCGTGCCATCAGGTAGGCGTTCCCTGGGTAGGCCTGAGATGAGATAGTTAGACCAAGTCCGAAATCTCAACTCTACCCATATGGGGATAGCCCCTGATGATTTAGAGTCGTCAAATTCTCACTTACGGGTCGCTAGAATGGTGGTCTACGCTGAGCTTGTAGCCCATCTTACAAAACTTAAAAGGCTTCAAAAAGCAGTCCGAGTATCGGCACCACAGGAGCATTGAGGTCGGCCCAAACGGATGCCAAACGGTGCTCCTGCATCTTCTGCCTTTCGACTTACACACAAACAACACTCCAGTATGCAGCGCAATCAGACTCTGGATCTGGATGCTGGACTGCACGGCCCTATGGCCACAGCAACATCCTGGACTCGATACCAAACGGCATGGTCACGTTTCCAGCCGACTACATCACAACCAACCCAAGCTTCAGGAAAACACTTCTGCGTGGGATTCCCCTCCAGAGCACGGTGGAAGAAAAACGAAGACGTAAAGAGTTTCCACACGGTCGTGGTGTGGGGGCCGGTGTTTACTTGGAATCACTGAAAATAGCAAGATCATACCCCCGTCGGATTTTTCTACCGTCTTCCAGGCGGAATTATTGGCAATCCGAGAGGTTTGCACGCAACTTGGGCTTGACACAACGCACAAACAGAACATTGCCATCCTCATAGAGAGGCAAGCCGATATAATTTTGACTCGGCTATCATATCCTCCAAACTGGTGGAAGATTGCCGGAACGAGCTTGTCCGCTTAAGCGAATTATTCAGGGTCACACTGCTCTGGCTTCCAGGGCACAGTGACATAAAAGGAAACGACGGTGCAGAGAAGCTGGCCAGGCAAGGGTCTGCTCTACACGGTTCACTCGGAGCAAGGGTCCACACCCCGTTAGAAGCGGTTAAAGGACAAATTTTGCAGAAGGTCATCCTCCAATGGTGGGGATTAACCTACTGCGCCATATCAAGGAAGATATGGCGTAGCTACGATAAGAATTGAACAAAAGTCCAGAAATCGCCAGAATAACAGCGCTAACCACGGTGCATTGGCCAATTGGAGACCATGCGGTCAAACTAGGTGTTCCATACAACCCCCACTGCCGCAGCTGCGAAAATGAAAATGGGAAGAAAACTCTCTTCCACTTCCTCTGCAAATATCCGGCAGTTGCAAGAGCTAGATTGCGTCCACTAAACCGATACAGTCTTTGACGACCTCAGCGACATCTCGATTAAAAGGATACGAGATCTAATTTGCTTTCTAAACTCCACGGCTGGATTAAGGCACATCATACACTAGGTCACACGAGTCGTGGTAACAAAAACGTACATCTAAGTGCTAATTGGGTTCTGCTGAACCGCCACTTCTGTGTTATATAGCCTTTACTTGCAGCTTAAGTCCTTTGGCCTGTGAAACCTCAAAAATATAAGCTTCACACAAAAGCTAGTATCACATACCAACCTAGACTAACATTTCTCAGAAACTTCATTGCATAACCTTCCACTTGTACAAAAATGACTCAGAAAATCTCCAATTCCAAGAGTGTGTGTCCAACCCTTTGACGAAAAACCCCCAATCGAAAAACATGTCCTTCAAATGATTTATTCAACAATCATCGACCCACAGTGTGTACACTGTGTAGTGTGTAACTTAACCACTTATTCTAATTGTAATTGAACCTCTCCACCGTTTTGTCGATAAGCGAGCAATTAACATTTGTTCGGTACACAAATGCAAACACAAACAATCGCGCTGCGGTCATATCGATTTGTAATGATAATAACTAGTTGTCACACAGTTTGTCAAAGCACTTAATAAAAATTACATGGCAGCCGGCACCCCGCGGGCCCCACTGGCATTCTTTGATCTCGCCAGTCGCGCATACATTACGGTCGAACGCGAGTGCGAGTAAATAAAACATTCAATTCAATTAGATAATTTATCCACTAGAGAAGTTCACACTCCGCGGAAATGGAGTGAGTGCAGCTGAACAACGGTTTACACACTCGGAAAGTGGCCATGTTCGGTTGCACCCGGCTAACAATGGCGTGGCAGTGGCAGTGGCAATGGCGGCGGCGGCATCGGCTCTGCTGTCAAAGGGATGGTTACACCGTAATAATGTCATTATCTGACCGATACGTGATACAGATACACCGATACAATGTATGCACTCAGCTAACCAAAGCACCGCGCACTTGGTCGACCGCCCACTTGGAACGCAAATGGCCGGAGGAGGGAAAGAATTGAATAATTATAGGTAATTATCCTCGATTGGAAATTAGAATATGGCTGGGCGCGCTCTTTTCTCGACGTGGCCACCGTGCCGTGGAGCCCTCGCATTCGAATTGGCGTTGAAAAAAACAACGTCCGCGCTAACAATTGGAAAATATTTGAATGGAGTCGAGGATTCAGGAAGGGTGGTCCTGTTTTGACAGAGTGGAGTAACCCACCCGTATGCTGCACGGGAGGGAGATTCCAGACGTAAGTGGCTGTTAATATCGGAAAAGCCCCTGGGGTTGGGTTGGGGAATTCTTTTCGAAAAAAAAGGGAAATCCAAAACAAATAATGAAATGGAACAGCGGTCGTGCTTATTAATGAATTGAAATACGCCCCGAGCGAGATAAATTATACACGAGCCGATAATTGCGGCTAATAGTTTTCCTATCAATTTCAAGTAGTCAAGGGTCATTATAGTTCGTCGGGAAGTGAATATTTGAATAAACTATTTGAATCGATTAGTAATAGTTTTGGGATATTCCACTACCTACGCAGAGACGTATGAAGACCGGTTTTAGACGTCGCGACGGTGCTCAAAGGTGAGAAGAAGGATAGGTCGGTTTTGAAGCCACTGCATTTCGGAGTACTCCACCTATCGGTGAACAAATTGGAGCCTTCAAAGAACTTCTGACACATATCTGGGTATAACAGGGTTCCATATTTTGCATATCGCTCAGATCTTGGGATTCGTGGCTTTTTGTTGGTCTCTGTCGGAGGCATTGTCGAGATGACCAGTTCATACACCTGCACATCAACCTACCTTTTCGTTTCGGCGTTTAAGTGAAACAAGTCAAGCATCCATTTACCAGAGCACTCACAGAGCACTCAGGAAAGGGGCGCACAAAAGATCTTGGTGTCATTTACACCCCTCGAATACAATCTACGAGAGTAGCCGTCTACTTTGTCTTGGAACTCCAACTTTCGGTAGGTGAATTAATGCAAACGGCATTTTTACATGAGTTGTGTTAGTTGGATGTACTTAGATCCATTTTCTCAACAAACAGTGATCTTTTTTCTGGTATTTATCTGCAACCTTTTCATTCTTTCGTGGATTTAAGCAGTCTTGACTTTGCTTATTTTTCATGGGAACACAGGGGATCTAAAGCGATCGGAATGATGTAGCGCGGTTATTACAACACTCCTACAAGCTAAACACTTTCCGTCAAGGACCTCAAGCCAACTCTGTTCAAAAATCAGACTAATCTGACCGACACCAGAAAATCACTTCTATTTAAAAAGCAGATCTCTGAACCTTTGTTAGAAAGGTTGCTGCCAAAAAAAGGAGTTCGCTGCCTAGGTTTCCTCAAAAGGTATAAACACCTGTAGACTTACCAACAATTCACGATCTGTACTCGTTCCAAACTGGAGTGGAGACCGTGTTCAGATCATTCAGACTTATGGTCAGATCACCGCTGTTTAATTAATCATAGTACGCGAATAGTCCCTACCCCTCAGTCTGTCTTGTCTTAAAAGACTTCTTCAAAGAATTTCAACGTGTACTTGAAGATTTGTAAAGAAACTTTTTATTTTGATGAAAACTGTAGGTCTATGCTGTCAACCTAGTGGCACCTCTTTACAAATACGTTCAAAGCTATTCGCGTTAAAAATCGTCCGCTGTATCCTTATGAGGGCACTCTTTGACGACAGATCTCAACCTGAAAGAAAGCTGAGGTGTCTTTGTGCTTGTGCGCCACACCACAACGGCGGTTTCTTTGACAGCGTTGTGCCTCGTAGTTAGACTCGAAGTTTCTACGGCACTGAGCGTTGATGTCAATTCCTTTCACATGTTGTCACTGCGTAGTTGTTTTAGAAGATCCAGAAAATATCCAACCATGTCACCAAAGGCCGTCCTAAAATAAACACTGAAATCGGAGTAGTTCAAGTGGGCGAATTAGAGAAAAATGTGCTACACCCTTTCGTTTGTTTCTTCGAACAGGTACGTAAGGAAGTCTCACAACGGTGCACACAATGGACCCATGAAGATCCCAGTGGAGTGCTACGTTTCCCTCTATCGCCACTCCCTTAACGCAATAAAAAGAAATTGCTTCAGTTTCAGGCAGATTGCTCGCTTCACTGGTTCTAGCCGAAACTTTAAACGAACAGAACTTTACTTCAGGATTGCCGTTTCCTGTGAATGACCCTTTTCTGAGAGGTTAGGTCTCAGATCTATAAAATGTAAAACTACTCATGACCTTATAACCGCCTGCAGAATTTTGTAGAAAGCAAAGCCCCTTGTAAGACAGCATGACATATATTGAGCAGCATCGTCGAAGAATGATGATACCCCACTGAGACTGCAATCAGGACGTATCTCCAAAATTTATCACCAATGTCCAATTCCGACTGTCTTATCCCATTAGGAGGCATCAGCCTGTAACCGATCGGTTACTTTACAGACACATTGTGAATTTTGAAATATTAATAGCCCCGGCCTTATCTCCGCCAAGACGACACACCATCATTCCAGAGCACTATGCACCACTGTCCATGTCCATGTCCACGGTTAAAGAGCTAATTAAAGTTTAACACATCTCTTTCGCTATCGCGATGCATAAGATAATCAGCTCACCGTAAGCATTACACCGACAACGCGAACGAAGCGAATGCACACTCAGCCAATGTCCAATGGAGCCAGGGCGCCGATAAGGCATCTTTTTTTGTGTCTCGTGCAGACATATAACATCCAGTGACTTGATACAAAGGAGGACGACGGCCGACAGACGACATGTGTTGGGTCTCCGTTGGAGTTAATTTATTCCCACTTGGCCCGGTCCAGTCAGGCGATGAAATCGGTTGGGCGGCGGAGGATACCAATGGCATCCGGGTACCGTTTTCGGACCATTCGTCTCCTCGTGGAGTGTGAATTTATAACCGCCTCGGAGCGGCCATAAAAATTCCTCCAAAGTTTCACAGTCATGTATATCGGAACGTAATGAGTTGCGCGTCCAACACAGAAACAAAACCAAAGCAGTCCCGCAGAGCCGCAGCCCATAGCCTCTAAATGATATGCTAACGCAAAGATAACGATTGCTGTTTAACAACATTCAATTATTTTTAATAGTCACTTGGAAGTCAAGTCGCCGCGCGGCTTGTAAATGCACTCCTCGGACACTTTAATTATTGAGCGCGAGAGAGCGTTGGTTGTGTGCCGTGCCGTGCCGTCGTCGTTCAGCCGGTTGGTGGATTGACCGTGTTTGCACAGCTCGGAGTGGAGCCCCGGCCTACATGTCGATTAAATTGATTTTCAATTTGCATTTTACATGCAAACTTCTCGCAATCATTTGTAATCGAATCGGAGTAATGTGTCTGCCTGGCGAGTGTGTGTTTACTAGGCTCGGCGGGGCTATCATCTGAAGACAGGGTAATTGGGCCCGTAGTTATGTGCTTAAGAATATCATATCTCGTCGGGGTATCGGACATGACAGAGTTGTCGCGCCGCCGCTACGCTTTCCAAATGCTTCCTCCTCCAGCCATCAGAGGGGAGCACAGGCACCACACAGAAATGTTAAACAGGGGATGGGCGCTGCCCATAGAACTAACCGCGCGCTCACGTCGCCGTCGTCTTCGTGTAATTCCATTTGATTTATTATTCGAGTTAATTGACACTTTGTTACTCGCAATTTGCATACAGATTACGGTAATTATCCGTAATTCAAATGGAAATTACCGCGTAATTACGGGGATTAATGCAACATGTAGTACACAACACCACCGCATTCTGTCAGCGAGAGCAGGCAAATCATTCTTTTTGCGGCGCGCTCGAGTGCCTACGCTCCGGCAGGCAGGAGGGAGAGTAGGGACCGACAAGCCTTCTGTTGGGTTTTCTAATGCATTAGTTGGGATTTCAAATTAGCCCCGGATGAGTGTATAATTTTTCGAGGCAACGAGATGTGAAAAGATTTTTTATTTTCTTTTTTCGGGGGGTTGATGGTTGGTTTGGGATAATTACTGTTTTGCTGGATAATGATGACTGTGAGTCTTCTGGGAACAGAGGTTCTCTTTTGATGAGATTTTTGTGATAAAAAACGTGGTCTTGGGCGGAGGAGGAAGGTGGAAATTATAAAATCATTTTGCTTTGTGTTTGATGTTTGACAGTGCCACCTAGCAACCATTGTGTGTTGTAATTTGCTATCAGGTGTGAAAGTGAAGCCAACGCCGCTGGTGGTCATGCAAATTGTGAAATCGGAAATCAGCTTGCGCACGTCATCTCAATATTCGTATACCTCAAGGGTAGTTTGAAAGACTCTCCGAGCTAAGGCATCTATGGTTATCCGATCATAAACCCACCAGTGACCATAAATCGAATGCAAAACCATGGTTTCAAGTGCAATTTCATCTGATTTTGTAATGTAAAGGCTTCTGTTCTTGATTTCTCAACGGACCCTTGTCACATTGTGATCTTCGGAGGAGGAAGTGACACCGATTGATGAACGTTTTCAACGGTCAGCCTTGTCGTTGATTTCCTTGGCACTAGTAAATAGATTCGTCAGCAAAATATTCGAATCTTGACCTAGACAGGTAGGTTTCACGTTCAAATGTTTAATCACGAGATCTGCGGGTGTCTGAACGTGGATTACCCACCAGTTCTGTAAATTCTCAACTTTATCGGTCCGCAAATGAAGTATATAAACCTGCGTAGGATGTGGTAGACATAGTACACACAATACGAAAAACAAGAGGAATTTGATTTTCTGTAAGAGACCGATTTACACATACCAACAAGTCGCGGACTATTCAGCAGCCCAATCTGCCATTAGAGAGGACATCATCGGTACACAAGTTGAGGCATTAAGGTAAAAGGGTCCGATTCAACAATATTTTTCTGATCTCCTAACTATGGTTGGGGACTCGGGAGACTGTTTACAGATCTTGGAACTGTGGTTTCTCTACAGGGCCTAAATGAGTTTTATCCCTCAAGAGGATGTCCTTGTAAGTCAAGGAACTACTTTGGTATAACTTCGTTACCAAGGATTCTCTCCCTGAGTTGAAAGAGGGATGAACATTCCATTAGGATATATAGAGAGGTTTCTTCACTTCCAATGCAGAGTCTACGGCTTGAATCTGCTGAGAGGTTTATTCGATGCAAGGTTTTGGTTAAGGCGGCAGTGAAATCTGAAAATTAGGACTCTGGGGTTTGTTAGGAATAAATCTGGGATGGTTCCTATCAAGATTCACTAATGAAATCAGATTTTTTTTTGTGATGGTATTAGGAATACCAGTTTTGAGTCCTAGTGTATTGAACCAGGCTTCTCTCGATCTTTGTAGGTAAATAACGAGCGATTTGTTTACTCCATAGAAGGGTTGAGGTCCAATGAATGATGCCATCCTTTGAGTTGGCTTTTACATTCCGGCAAATCCGCTATGGATCTAATAAAATATAACCATAAGCCAAAGAGAGGTTTTCAACAAGCGACTACTTCTTGGAGTGAGTTTTTCGACAAGTTGGAGGAATTATGG
This sequence comes from Matsumyia berberina, assembly GCA_917880715.2. Classification (NCBI taxonomy): domain Eukaryota; kingdom Metazoa; phylum Arthropoda; class Insecta; order Diptera; family Syrphidae; genus Matsumyia; species Matsumyia berberina. Next base: position 127,568,986 of record OU862871.1, on the reverse strand, counting down.
GGAATTGAGCTGCGAGAGCTTGCCCTGGCTAGTTGATGAATCTGGACTCTTGACACTGATTACTTCGTTGAGCCGGAAGTCTTAAGTAAATCTGAGCTGCAAGACTGTCTAAGATTTACCTAGATGGCACAATAGATTCAACTGTCCTAACCTTTATCTAGAGGACGATAAACAATAAGTAACAAGCGCCAGGCATTGGCAATAGAAACGAATCTTAGCCCAGGTCTAGCACACTAGTCGGAACCTTTGAACGCTTTTTGCATAAAAAAAAAGAATGAGATGGGATAAAACTTGAAGAAAATTTCCTGACAAGACTGAACCTAAACCAATCATTCCCATTCCCCACCCTTCCCCATTCATTTACACGCGCGCTAGCTATTCCTGTCAAATTGAAAAGCGTCACCCAATAAAATTAACTCAACCATAACAACATCTTGTACATCAACAGCCGCGTCGCCTCTGAAAATTTCTACTAATGACAGCAACAAAGCTTTCCCCACCCCGTCGTTGTCGGTTCCATTCCCGGAGAACTTGCAAATTGCCTCATTTTATTAGCCATTCGGCTCAACAGACCAACTAATACACTCATTTCTTTCTCCACTCGCCGAAATTGTTAAATAAATTACCCTCGACAAAAGCCCCCAAATGAAATGCCTAATGCCAACCACCGAGAGCAGTCATTATCCAGCGCAACCACATCACTGGGAGTCACAGTCCACACCAGGGCCCCACCACCAACAAGCACGGCCAACAATAATTCCAACATTCAATAGTCCAATCCGCTATTATATTTAATCGTCCCATTAATTCAAAGTGCTCAACCGAAGAAAGAAGACGGAAAATAAATAAAATAACCAAACTGGGGGGATAACAAACGACAATAAACTTGCCAAACAACAACCGAAGCCGAAGCCGAAGCCGCCGCCCGGGCTACGTTGTGGGGGCCTCCATCGCCCCATCGCTCCATCGCTATATCGCCACATGGACTGTGTTTGCTGGCCTATGCCAGATACACACAGAGAGATAGATAGATGGATGGATGGATGCTTGGTTGCATGGATGCTTGGCTGCATACTGCATGCATCAGCGTTAACGTTTGAGGTAGGTCGGGCTTGACACAGCTCCAAACTGACGGAAAAAAAAGGAGAAACGCCCGGCACACAGGAGTGAAACAACATGGAACCCTCTACCTCATGCAAATGCCTGCAATTTAAATAGTTTTATCGTCTCTTGACATCGCAATGCTTGCACTATAAATCATTCCGAGTGGCTGCTGCTGCTGCCGTTGGAACAACTCTGCCTGCGAGGAGGGCGGTCAGGGGTCCACGGACATGTGTGACTTTTCGACTTGGCGACTCTTGCTGTTTGGTCAACATCCAACGGACGAGGGAAGCGAATAAAAACTGAAACCAAGGTATCGGCTCCGGTGACTATATGTACTCTGTCCGGTACTGCCCTGCCCTTATCCATGTGAAAGGTACAATCTCTGTGTGCTGTTGAGTTTGCGGTTCCGACGACTGACATACAGAGTCAGAGGCAGTAGTAGACCCCTCGAGTGTTACATTTAAATATGCAAACTGTGGACAAACTGTTGACATCGGGTGAAATAATGAATGTCTTGGACGCTGTTGGCGGCTTTTAAAGAGATTTAAATCACTTTCGGTGTAGTGGCTGTGGCTGCGGTCTTTCATGAGCAGTCGAGGAGGGTTTCTTAGTAAACTACGATGTGTCAGGAAAGTCAACGGACTTTAGAAGCTTAAGTTTGATTTTTCAAAAAAAATTTTAAGAGGTTACAGCGCTAAAATCAGAAAGAACAACGCACTAACGACCTCTATAAATTTGTCTGCCTTGGCGCTACAAGCGCCTTGAAAGTCACTCGGGAAAAAAGCATCCTTAGATCCTGAGAACATCTGTCAATTCTAGAACTCTATCACCAACTTGGTCATTCGTAGCCTCTAGAGTCTAGAAGCTGTAAAAGTTCATATGCTAGAGGCTGTAAGGGATACATGCCATCTTGATGGATGAGACACACACTACATGGCTTCCGTAAATTTTTCACCTCAGAGTTTTACACACCAAGCACTAGAATTGAATGTACAAAAGCAAAAGTGTAAAAGCGCCACGAAGAAAAACGCTGGAGGAGGAAGTTCAGGAGTTAAGTTTACTCGGAATCGTTAAAGACTATAAATATTGGAATTTCATTGAGACTCCCCAAGGATCTGAGGAATAAGAATTTCATTTTGACGACACCTCGAGAAAAAGGAAATTCGACATCGCTGTTAGTGGCCTTCTTAGCTTGACAAAGAGAACTGTGAAGCAGAGGCTGGAGCTACACTAGGGATCAGAGAATCATTCAGGCTGGGGATTTACAATAGACCAAGCAGGAGGGATTATTAAATTCAAGGCCTTCATACACAAACTTATATCTATTCAAGCTACGATCAAGGCTTCAACTTTATCCACCCCACTAAAACTCAATTCGATTCTTAGACACCGTGGATCCGAAATTGATAAACTTGGAAGACAGAGATCAGGGGCCGAATTGCCGGAATCGATAACGAGTGAGTGAGTAGGACACGTGATCGAATGATCGATTAACCTTATTGAAATGATGGCACTCGAAAGCCCACATATCGAATGAAAATAAAATTGTACTAGAGAAATTCTACTACACCTCGCAAAGTGACGTTTCCCCGGTTGTTATAAAAGGTAGAAAAATATTATTTGCACTGAAATTTCAGTAAACAATGGATCTAATGGAATGGATTAACTGGTGGCATTTCTGCATTTAGCAATTTCCTTAGCTGCTGCCATAGTCCTAGCGATGTTGCTTTTCCCTGTCTGCAGTTCGGTAAAATATTCCTTGCTAAATCGGGGTGTTTGGAGTGTGTTGCAAGAGAATGGGACTGACGGTTCTCTTCTGAGGGCCCTACACAAACTGTAAGACCTGTGTTCGAGTGAACGGCGTTAAATCGACACCTTCAACTGTGGGCGTTGGACTTCGCCAAGGATGTGTCCTCTTCTTTTCTTAGTGTATATGGATTACATGCCATACCGCAGCTGTGGCGAAGAACAGTTCGAATTGGGAGGCTTAAAGGTAAGTCATCTGCTTTTCGCTGATGATTTGGTCATCCTTTCGTCGACCCAGACCGAACTTCAGCGCGCACTAGATAGGTTCGTCGCCGTCTGTGTTGTAGCTGTGATGAAGGTAAACGTGACCAAATCAGAGGTTATGGTAACTTCCCGAACGCCTGTGCAATGCACTCTGCATGCTAGTGGAGTCCCATTGAAACAGGAAGAGAAGTTTAAGTATCTCGGGATTCTATTCACGAATGATGGAAGAAGCATTACTGAGTTATCCTGTAGGATTGCTCAGGCTGGAGCAATTTTAAGACAACTTGGTCGATCTGTAAGCAGGAGGGCTAAACTTGACATCGGAGCTAAGCTATCGTTCTTCAATTCGGTGTTTGTTCCGACCCTTTTCCGATGGTCATGAGGTTTGGGTAATGGCCGAAAGAATAAGATCGCGGATTCAAGCTGCTGAAATTAGATTTCTTCATTGTATTGCTGGGGTAATTCGTCGAGATCGAGTTAGGAACACAAGAATACGCGAGGCACTCAATATCGAGCAGCTACTTCTTTGAACAGAAAGGTCTATACTTCGAAGGTTTGGGTACGTTAAACGCATGCCTCCAACTCGGCTTCCAAGACGTGCCATGGAATCCCTGCTATCAGGTAGGCGTCTCCTATTTAGGCCTATGGTGAGATGATTGAACTAAGTCGGAAATCTCACCTCCACCCGTAGGGAGATAGCCCCTGGTAATTAAGAGTCGATGGCGGAAGATCGGGAGATGTGGAGAGTCCACTCAAGCCTGCTAACGCCGCTACCCTCATAATGGATAAGCGGGTCATTGAAAATGAATGAATAGAAAGAAGGTTTAAGCCAAGTGCTTCACCGCATTTGCCTGAAGCCCTACTCTGGCATACTAGGTTTCCACATTGTGAGTCATTTGCCCTAGGTCCATGATCCAGTGTGGTAGCAGCTGGATATTGTCAGAGTGGTTTAGATGTTGTAATTTTCCTCGTTTCTTCTCCATCAAAGTAGCTTGAACCGCTTTATAACTACCGTTTCCCGCGTTAGATTTCAAAATAGTCAAGTAAACAACCTTTCCTACCCTTGACTCTCCCAACCTTTTAATTCAACAACCAATTTTGAAGATGTCACAAGCTGCTAAGTTGATTTTCTCTCAGAATCGTATTACAAAATTCTGTTCCAAATCAATCGTTGACATATGACTCGGTTTACTAATTTTATGGTCCCACCATGAAACGTTACATCCGGCCAATCTGACTTAAATCTGAACTCGAAATGAGCCACTCGTATGAGCCACAACGTGCGACCTAGTTGTGCGGGTTACTTCCCTCTTCTGTTTTTAGTTTTATGGCTTCGACTTTATTTTTAAAACCAGAAACGAAAAATTGTTTCTACTTCTTTATTTTGTCAAAACGACAAAACATTGGTTTATAACTTTTGTCAAGATTTATCATAGATCGTATATCGAACACGTGAGACTGTCATACTTTGAAAAAAAACTAAAAATAAATTTTTTTTAACTTTTGCTTTTTTTATGAACTCAACTTATAGGACTACGAGCAGTATGTGTATTTTTAAATATAAAATGTTTATGCGTAGATCAAGCTGTGATACTCTACTGTATTTTGGCTACTTTTAGAAGCGAACAATAATCGTAAAAATGTTTTTAATGGCGGGAAGAAGCAGCAACAGGCGGGGAGCGACGGGACAACCAGTATAAAACGAAATAATGTCACAATTCTAAAATTTTACGACCACCACATGCAGGGAATTGTTAATTTCTGTTTTTATTTTATTTGGGAAATAATTCGTGACGGGAGTGTCAATAATTATGAGGCGATAATAATAACGATGTTGTTAAGTTTGAGTATAAAAACAAAATAAATATTTGTTGACTGGTTTTTCGCTTTGATCTTTGAGTTTTTCGTTTCTTTTTTTTTGTTCTATTTTCGAAATTGGAATTGTGGGGCAGTGCACGGGCTTTTGATCAATAACAAGTTTTATAGCTGGATCAACAGGATTTTTTTTTGAAGTGAAGGCTTGTGATGATGATATCGTCTGTGGCAAAGGATGGCTGATTCATTTCGGTGAATGAGAAACAAGCGACTGGGACTATAATGTCAAGGCTGGCAATAAAAGCGAGGTGAACACAGCCATCGCAAACGGAATGATAAGTATGACAATCTCTTTTGGGCGGCGCCATGCTTGGCTTGTGACAAATGGGCAATAAATTGATTATATGATACAGATTCAGTTTGTGGAGTCTAGAAAAGCAGTTGGAGCTGACAGCCTAGCTGCTGAGCTGTTCAAAGTGGCAGGCGATGACTTGGTAAGGAGAATGAATCATGCATCTGCATAACGCCCCACTGCTGCACTGGAGGTAATGCTCCATCTGCTTCCTGTTCATATATTTGGGAAGCTAATGGCAGTAAAACCAGCGTCATGGCTCAGAGAATCCTCCCAGCTGATCAGCACAGCAATAGGCCACTCTAGGATCCTCAAAGGCAACCATACTATTCCTAGTAAAATGGACTACGTTGTCCCCCATATTGACCTCAACGTCAGGTACAAAACTCAGATTTCTTACGGACAGATCTAACCTAGCGGGTGGTACGGGGGCAGGAGTCTTTTCCAACACACCTGGAATAGCCATTAAGATGCGACTGCCTGGATCACTGTAGTGTGTTTCGAGCGGAAATTACGCCAGTCTGCAAAGCTGTGGCTTGGCCTTCAATTAGCGCGTTAGATTGTAGCACTATTGTGCTATACATAGATAGTTAGGAAGCTATTGAAGCCTTGGAATCGCCGTCAATACTATCATGTTTGGTAAAGCAATGCCATAGATCTCTTAATGAGATTGCAGACAGGTGCGACGTAATCCTGTGGTGGGTCTGAAGATACAGGAACACTCTGCAGAGCGGACGAACTGGCAATAAAATGTGCAGGGCGGCATCTCTCTCTCTCTATCGAATCCATTAAATATCTCTTTGACCCGGATGCCAAGAAACAGGCAAACCACAGGTGGAACAACATCAGCATTTGTCTCTTGTCAAAAGAAATCTGGCCTAACCTGGATAACGGAGAGACTTTTATCCACAAACCTAAAAAACCACGGGGTCCTCACCGGACACTGCTTGATAGGCAAACATGCACTCAGACTGAGATCCTCTCCAATGATTTGTGTAGAAGCTGCAGAAACGAGGAGGAAGAAGATACTACAACCCATCTACCATGCACGTGTCCTGCCCTTGCGACGCTAAGAAGAATAACCCTCGGAGAATACTTCTACGATGATCTTAACAATCTAGCCGAGCTCGACATCCGGAAGATAAGAAACTTAATCTCTGGGATGAAATGGTTCAACTCTTAAGGTTATAATACCGTTACGGTTGCCTACCTCGATGTACTTTGTGTTACATACTCCGATTCCTGGTGCTGGTAAGCCAGTTTGGGTATCAATCTCGTCTAAGAGTGTCCCAGTCTGAACGGGGACAGCCACCTAACCTAACTAGAGGCTTATCTAACTGATAAAACTTGTTGGCTCGACTCGAACTCTAGCGCCACTTAAGTTAGCAAGTAAGGGTGGGGCTCTCTTTCTTGAGGTACTATGAGCAGGACTATAAATCCATGTGTTCATTGTAGATGTTTCAAAATTTCATCTGTCATTTAGTTCTTCCAGGACGACTTATGCTCAACAAATTCCAAAATCAAATCTTCTAACGAAACTCCATTGCATTCCCTTTACCAAAACAACAAAGTTTTTGATGAACTTCCTTCTCAGCCGGCTGTCATCATTAAGAAATAATTAAAAAAAGGATATAAACCAATCTGCCTCGAACTGGTCGTCTCTCTGTCTGTGAATTTCAGTCTCATTACAAAGAGGGAAATTGAGATAATTACTGTTCCGGCACACACAGTCAGTCCTTTTTGTTGTTTATTTTTCCTCCTTTTTTCGATGATGACGATAAAGTTTTATCAAATTAATGACATTAGTTTGAGTTTCCGGTAAGTTTTTAAGTAATTATATCTATCCTGTCCTGGAGGTAATGAAACAAAGTGGAAAAGGACATGATTAAACACGGATGTCAGGCAGGATCATTGGGATGAAGTGAGAGTTATGTTTGCGTTTTTTTATTTTTAATTGAAATTGACGGTCAAATTAGGGAGTTAATTGAGTGACTTATTTGCTTCTGCTTTTTGAAATAGAAACAGGGATGGCATGCTGCCTATGAGGATGACAGGAAGTGGGGTTTTAGTGTTAAACAAAGGTTGACCGCACGTTACCAAATCAAATTCTTTCTCGAAACCGCCTTTGACACGTTTGACCTGTTTCCTAATCGAAAACCACAAAAACCAGGTGTAATGGCGCCCACAATACTCCATCGGTACCGACGCGACGTCTCTTTCACCAACACCGCCAGCCACCTTCGTTGTTGGTTAACACAAATCCACTTAATTACGGAGAGGCTACCTGAATTGCTTACATGAAATTCAGACAACATCAGGGCGCACCCCCTGCACAAATCTGACACATGTTAGCCTCGTAAAAGTAGCCACAAATATGCCTTTTGATGGCGGTGGCGGTGTCAGTGGTGATGATGATGTCGGTGGTGTTCATGGTTTGGCTACCAAATAGCCCATCACCAAACAATTCCGACACCCTTGCCACCGGCTCTCTTGTGGTTCTGGTCTGTTCTCCCCGGCGTAGGTTGCACTAATTCTTCTGATTAACGTGACACCGCCGACACGACTACGATTACGAGTTGTCGGCGGCGGTGGCGGTAACGACGATGACGACGTCGCCATTGTCATCACCCATGGCCAGGCCATGTGAAATAATTCCAAGACCGCAATTGGATGTATTAAGTTTTGTAATACGATTTGAATAGAGTCATCCCGGGGGTGACGGCGGAGTACATGGAGTGTGTGCTCGTAAGGAATTGATAGCCCAAAACCACATAATGCCAGGCAAAGGGATTTTCTCCTCTCAACACAGAGCGGCGACATAACCTCAATTTCACATTTACGTACCAACACGTTTGGGTGAAACCTTCTCACGGTGAGAGGAAGTGAGAGAGAGAGCGGGAATTTGTTAGCAGCCATGTTATTTGCTTGGCGTACGGTTGGGCGGTTTCGGAATGGAAAAACGACGACACGTCAAAGAGGAGTTTCCACCGTTCCATGCTACAATCCTTCGACTGCTGCTGCCGCCGCCGCCGCTGATAATGATGATGATGATTATAAAGTTGATAATAGGGTCGGGTAAACTTCAGCAATTAAGTGCGCGAAGTGGCAATGAGTTGAGAGTTAAGAGTTGTGAGTGGTAGTTAGTTGCTTCTTTTTGTGTCCATACACTGGAGGATGAAAGTTTGTTTATATCGAATTGTGGAGTGTAGAGACTTACACTCAGGTTGAAGTGTTAGAAACTCAAGGAAGGGTTCATAAGAACCGAAGGCATTCGCAGAAGCAACATTTTTGATGCTTTTTCAAAAGTTGAAAGTTAAGTGACATTTGTGTAAAAAAAAGTAAATAACTGGCGCGACAGCTCGGGATGAGCTAAGGCCTAGCTTCTCGCAACCATTCATGCTGTGCATTTGTGTAAACAACTGCATAATGTCCAGCACGTTGTGACCAACCTATAATAAGAACAGGACCAACATGCTTCTTAAAAGGACCCATTTGGATGTTTCTAGAATCGTAGCGACCTATAGTGGTCATTGGCCCATTGGAAACCCTAAAGCGAAGCTTGGTAAACCTTCTCGTACAAAGCTGATCCTGAAGCCTAAGATAGCCAGTAAATAAAAATCCAAGGTGCTCTTCCTTGGACACGAGGACGGTGAAGATTTCGCCTTGTACACTGAAACTGGTAGCGGGGAAAAAAAAGCTTTAAGGGAGGCATATAGTAGATGAACCTCTCTTGACACTTGTGTAACCACAAGGAAGATATGGCCTTTATTTGATAAGGCTACGACCGAGAAACTTCTGGCGATCGACAGAAGATCCCTGTCCACCCTAATAGGAGTGATTGCAGGGCATAGCACGCTGCGGAACCATATGAAAAAGCTCCGGATTACAGAAGAAGACCTGTGTAGAGCGTGTGGCGATGAAGACGTTCATGAGGACACAAACCACTTCATTTGCTTCTGTTCAAGACTCTACCATCTAAGAAACAAGCTCCTCGGACGACACTTTTTCTAGGACATTGAAAAACTACTCGATACACCGGTAAACCCAATAATGAAACTCATCACATCCACAGAATGGTTTGTATCACAGACGCAGTAAGTTGGTCATATAGCGCCTTTTGCGGGTGAGGTGTTCTCTCTCGCTCCCCGTAAAGGGTATCACAATGGGTCTGAAGTAACCTGAGTGTGGCGAAATGGATTCTTCCTCTCGCCCACATACCTAACCTATGGTGGTCGTGATCGATTGGACTTGGACAGAGATTCAATGAGTAAGGCCGCAACTTCGCCTTAAGTCCTGATAAGCTTCGCTAATAGTTACTTGTACTTGATCATTTGTGACGACATCGAAATAGAAGTGCGCTCTTCTCTGCGACTCGAACTTGCCACGAAACTTGTATCGCTGCAGAGTTATTGACGCAGTTCTACTAATTTCTCTGCGAACTCGCGCGCAATGACTTGACAACGTTGCAAATCTCTGACCTTCGCAAAAGAGTTACAACTTGTAACTTGCAAAAGAGGGACACCTACATGTACCAAAAGAACGTACAAACTTTCAAGAATGCTGATAGGACCACGTCCACATCTGCTTACTATTCACAATCCTCTCTAATACCCTTTCTCACCGGAACGAAAACTGAGTTTTCGCCAAAAACTCACGAAACATTCATCCAAAACCGAAGTCTTTCCATACATTTTTCGGTTTTCGTAAAACCGAATTTTCGGCAGTTTTCCCCGAAAATTTTACGAAACCGTCTCGCAATGGTAAGGCAGTGCAAAGATAGTCAAACCAAACACACCTTTTGACACATTCACCAGAGCAACTGAGAGAAAACTGTCAAAAGCAGCTGTTTATTTTCCTTTGATGTGTTGAAATTTACTTTTATATTTATATATTTGGACATTCGTACGCAGAAAATATCTGAATTCTTTTCTTTTATACAATAATAAGAGAAATTTACCGAAGGTTTTTAACCTTCACAAAAAACTCACATTTAATAGAAAAATGATGAAAACGTCAAGGAAAACCTGTTTATGTTCGGTGGGAATAGTTCAGAGAGTTTTCGTAAACTTTTTGCCGAAAACTCAGCTTTCGTTCCGGTATAAAGCCCACAGGCCAACACCATACGTAAAATTTTAAGACGCCAATTCCTTTTGAACCCCACTGTATAAGTTTGCGCATATAAAGACCAATTCACATTGCCAGCCGTCAACGTCATCATCGTGCTTCAATTGAGGTATATACTCGTAAATTAAATTTGTAATGAGAAGTGAAATGCATTCTAAATGCCCTGCGCTTTTTACGTTCCTCCTCACGTCTCTTCATCGTCGTCGTCGGCGTTGTCGCCATCGTCCTCCAGTCAGTAGTAGTCAACCATGCTCATCATGCCAACGTCACTCAGTAATGAGTTTAATTACAAGCACGCCAAGCAAAAGACTGAACAGGGTATTAAAATACGCCACACGTTCTTTGGTTCTGTTTATCCTGTGGCCGGGCTTGTGGCACCGCTGGGGCCCAAGTTCCCTCAGATATCAAATTGCAAATTGCAAACATAAATGTAAGAAATCCATAGCAGCTGCAACGTGTGTGCGCACCCGAGTTTCTCGTTTCTTTTTTTGGCGGAATATTATTTTGCATTTTGCTCTAAAGACTGTGAAGGCTCACTCTCCCTACCCGATAAACAGTGTGCACACCCTTTTGTGGATTTTGTGATTTAATTACTCGGTTCGCGTCCACACCAGTGCCAAGTCTTTTCGTCCTGCTGTTCTGCTCTAAGTGAATGGCAGTAGCAGTGCAGTGGCACTAATAGAGGCAGAGCCTCTTGTTTTACCCGTAAACGAGGTGGCCAAGTCTTGGAAGAAGACTAGAACGACGGGCAACGAAGGAGGGTATTGTTCCCTTCCTAGATATGGAAAAGACGATATAATAACCTCTCCTGACAACGAGTTACAACTCGTTTTCGTTTTTTGTTGCCTCGGAAGGACCATTTGCCCATACCAGCACGAGGGCAAAGACGGAAGGCTGAACGTGTAATTTATCCCGGTGGTGCAGTTGCGCGGAGCGCGAAATCCATTTCCCTTCGTTAGTCCAACACACAAAGATCAAAGGAATCAACTCGTCATGGGCTGCAAGTGCAATCTGAATTGTGTGAGCAAGGAGCTGCTTCAAGTTGCCGTTGTAATCGTCATCAGGAACCCTGCTCCGTCCCCGTGCTCCGTTTCTTTCGAGGGTCGGGTGTGCTTCTTGTTAAAAGCCGTTCGCAAGTACTTTCGCAAAACTGCGGATGAATTTAATTAAATCAACTCGTTGTGTGTTGTATGTGAACACGACGACGACGATGATGATGATGATGATGATGATGATGATGATGATGGTGGTGATGGCTGATAGTGGCAAGGAGTTAGTTGGAAAATGCCGGTCTTTATGAAGAACCAACTTGATGGCAGGGAATGTAAAGTGATTTAGAGGAGGTAATGCATACAACGCAAGCATTAAATTTGGGGAAGCAAAAGCAGTGAAGGAGTGACTCCACTTAGGTGGTGGAGAGACGAACGTCAATTGGGGGTTATTACCGGCAATGGAGTATAAAAGCAATCAGGGAACTCTCATGCATTAGCGCTTTTCCCTGACGACATAACTTGAGTGTTATGTGCGTCAAGAAATTTGGCAAATTCTACTCAAGACAGCGATCAACAGAAATAATGGCTTCTGTTGAGGGTTGACATAGGGATGAAGTATCAGTTGCGCTTAAATTTGGTTGATTCCAGCCAAAAGGACTGCTTACTCGAAACCGAGATTTTAGACTGACGAACCAGAGCCGAAATCAAGAAGTCAAAGTATACGAAGATATGCAATGTCGACCTCAATCTAGCCTTGAGTTTGATTTGTATTCAGCTACGTACCCAGAACCATGGACTTAAAATTTAATTGCGACGACGAACCAAATCCCGCTATCAGACAGAATGAAACATTCAACCTGGACGACGAAGACCAACAATTCCGTCCACCTGACCTGGACGAAGTGAAAATAGCCATATCTAAGCTGAAGTCCAACAAAGCTGCTGGTGCTGACGACCTAGCTGCTGAGCTATTCAAAGCGTCAGGCGATGACTTGGTAAGATGCATGCACCAACTCATCTGGAAAATATGGTAGGAGGAAAGTATACCCGATGAATGGAACTTCAGCATCGTTTGCCCGATTCTCAAGAAACGAGACCCTCTGAACTGCGCCAATTACAGAGACATCAGTCTTCTTAGCATCGCTTAAAAGATCTTATCTGTGTGAGCGCCTGAAGCCGTTCGTCAACAACCTGATCGGTCTATGTCAGTGTGGCTTTAGGCCAGGAAAGTCCACAATCGACCAAATATGCACACTGCGGCAGATCTTGGAAAAAAAACCCAGGAACTTCAAATCGATACCCACCAACTCTTCATCGATTTTAAGGCTGCGTATGACAGCATCTATAGAGACGAGCTAAACAGAGCCATGGCCGGCTTTGCCATCGCTGCTGATCCATCAAAGTCGGTCAAGACCTCACCGAGACCTTTGATGTCAAAAAAAAAAAGATTTAGGCAAGGCGACGCGCTATCATGCGACTTCTTCATCATCGTTCTTGAAAGAGTTGTGCAAAACTCACGCGCCAACACCAGATGCACAATCTTTCAAAAGTCCGTCCAATTGATCGGATACGCCGACGATATCGGAAGAACGCAGCATGATGTCACTGTCGTGTTTGTTAGTATTGAGATGGAGGCGGCGAAGATTGGTTTAACGGTCAATGAGGGCAAGACGAAGTATATGCTATCAACAAGAAAGGACACCCAACACCGACGTCTCGGACAGAACGCCACAATAGACAGTTTGAGGTAGCTAAGGACTTTTTCTACCTAGGCTCCATTATCAATTCAGACAACGATCAAACGAAGACTGACTCTTGCCAATCGCTGTTTCCAATTGTGTTTCAAAGCTTTCTCTGTAACGACTAAAGTGACCCTGTATAAGACCTTAATCGTCCCAGTCCTGCTCTACGGCACAGAGGCATGGACTGTCAAAAGCGGATGAAGTTGCTCTCGACTTTTACGAGAGGAAAATTCTTCAGCTGATTTTCGGTCCCGTCTGCATAAATGGTGAGTGGAGGAGGAGATACAGCGACATCGGTTTAGCTAGAAGAGTGAAGGTCCAACAACTGAGGTGGCTGGGTCATGTAGAGCGGATGGACACCAATGCTTCGGCCCGGAAAATCTTCGAATCCACACCCGAGGGACGGCGCAGTACAGGAAGACCGCGATTGAGGTAGCGCACACATGTGGAAGGAGACCTTAACCAACTTGGCGTGCAAAACGGCAGGAAGGATATGAAAAGGATATGAATTCCCCACCTCCATAAACGACTCGGAAGCATTTCTATAGGCTGGTACTGATTGACAGCAGAGCGTCAGCGTTTACAGATTTTGGAATCTTGAAACCCAACCCTGTCCATAAACGACTTGGAATGGTTTTATGGGCTGGTACTAGAAAATGTTCTGATTGACAGCAGATCGTCAGCTTTTACAGACTACAGACTTGTCCATGAAGAACGGGTATTCAATTTTATGTACCCCAATCTCTTCGAATCAACAATAGCCTGAGCGTTCACGCAGAGGGATCTGCCTCCCTTCTACTTAATCTCTTCGAATCGATCAACACTCCAGCCAGAAGAGTCTTCGAATCTTACCCGGAGGAACTACGCAGTAGGAATAATGTAAACATTCTCCGCTAAGCAGTCTTGTGACAGTCTTCTGCTTTCGGCAGTTCCTACCATGTATTGTTCAACGCACAAAGGAATGTTTTTAAGTTTTTTATTTATCCAAATGTTGACTCCTGCCTAACCTCAAAAACAAGATTTTTTCTTTTTTTTTTTTTTTTGCGAAAAACTTCACTTGTTGTTCACTTTTTGCCGCTTCATTACCATTTTCTTTCAGTTCTTGCCCAACTCTCAAGGATTGCCGCCACTGCCGTTCACCCATCCTCAAGGACGAAGATTAATTAGGCAAAAAATGTTGGAACTTTTCTAAAAGCGCGCGCGGCGCCGAATTAATTAACTTAAATCTCTTCTTTCATTTGTTTTCCACCCACTGGCCGGCGCCTCCTGACTCCGTCCCTCCTTGTGCGAGTTAAATTGAAAATTTCCTCTTTCAGTGTTCCGTCATCCGTTTCTTGAAGGAAAGAAAAAAAATGAAAGAAAATTGTTCGTGGTATTTTCCCTAATTCAATGATGCTTCAGTCCGCGCGATTTTAATTTTTCCTCCTTAAGGCAGTTTGGGTTGGGTCGGCGGTGGAAAATACTTTTGGCCAGTCCTCAAGCCAAAGGCGAGTTCTTGTTTCATTTTTGTGTGTGGATTTGGGAGTACACCCACAGAGTCACTTTCTCGACCATTTAAAGTTTTGAGATACGTTTTTTTTTTTTTATGGTCCTCTCTGATTGAGGACGGAGAGGACTGAAGGATTATTATCCACCTCTCCCTCCTTCGTCGCAGTCGTTCTCATATTTAATTCGTAATCCGCTTAAAGCGTAATTGATGTGAATTATTATTGCCGGCATTTTCGGTGGCTCAGCAGATTGCTGCACAAACACAAAGCGAAGCATACGCACACACAGAGCCATCAGCGGCGTGATGGGCTGTCTGTTGGGGGCTTTGGGAGCGCTTTAGCTGCTTGATCAGCAGACTGTTGTGTAATTAAATCGGATTAATTTAGTATTTACGGGCTTATTCAATAATCATGCTGAATTGAGCTGGCTCTGGCGTTCCCTACAGACCAGAGCGGAGGACTGGAAAAATGTTGCAGTGTTGTGTGTTTTTTTTTTTCGCATTAAGTTTGTTTTTCCGTTTTAAAAGCGAAGACTGGGACGGAAGCATCGGATGGGAATGATCCTTAAAAGGCAGAGATTACTTTTTATTAACAGAGGCAGGGAATTATTAAGAGACTTGTTTTTGCCGATGGAAGCAAGTGTAAGTTGAAAGGAATTATTGGAACTCACCACGGAGACGGCATTATCTGCCTTAAATATGGAAACGTGTCTAATAGCCAGCCCTAGACGAAAAATCGATAAAGGTCTGATTAAACTTGGTCGTGAGTCTTTTCGAAGGAGAAATAGAATCTGTTCGGCACCTGCTCTGGTAGAGCACTACCCTAATAGGCCATTGAGATCTCTTGATAGTCACTTTCGGTAGTCATGTTCGACGAATTGGGAGACCTAAGTAATAGGAAGTGTCCAAGCCGCAGCAGGACCAAATGACAGTCCTCGGAAATCAATTTCTAATAACTTGGGGGAACTATCACCCGGTTGCAAATGACTGTGAGACCAGGTTTGGGGATGCCTCAAAGAAATACCTATCGAGAAAAATTTCAGCGCCCTCCCAACAGAAAAGAGAGGAACACATTGGATTCAAGGGGATCTGCCACCAATGCAACCAAAACCTTGGCTGCAGGACCTTCTGAGATGCTTATCTCCACCCGCATGGTTCCAACCCAGTCAGACCCATTCTGATGTATGGGACAGTGGCGTGGGAAAATATGGCAAGGCTAAGCCATGTACAAACCATAAGTACTTGACGTCTTTGGGAATATTTCGCAGCATATTTCAAGCAGATGTCCACGCAATCGAAAAGTGCATTGAACACGAACTTACGTGGGAACGTCATCACTATTCTGTGTGACAGCCAAGCTGCAACACGTGACGGCATCAAATCAAAACTAGGCCAAGCCTAGAGTTACCCTCTGCTGTTTACCGGGACATGTGGGAGTTGGGAGAAACGAAGCAGCTGATGCATTAGTAAGAACCGATTAGGAAACCCTGTTCTTCGGAGAGATACCATTCTGATTAGAACCGCACCAGATACGGGAAGAGCTAAGGAATGACGAAATTAACAAATAAAGCAGGCAGGCAACGGAATTCTAGGTAAATGCAACCAGAAGAGGAGCAAATTTCGCTTAGGTTAGAGAGGTTGTCTATATAGCCGACTTACGTAGACCAACAGTAGGTCCATTGTGATGCTTCAGGATCTAGGAGTCATTCCCTTTCCTAATCGTGGAACCAGTGGGGGCTTTAATAAAGCGGGTTTCCGACATCTTGTTGTGCTAGGTCGTCAAGATTGTCAAAAAAAGAAGGCACTGAGATGGTTGGATCTTTTGCGAAATAGCGCTGGGCAGGTATAGAGGAGATGGACGATCGTCTCTTCATCTTCCTCGTCCCTGTAGCTGCAGAAATCATATGCAGGAACGCCTAGGCAATGTCCTCTGATGACAGCAGTAGCTCCGAGATAGCGTCTACTTGACGAAATTAATCTCTTGGAGCGCTTATGGTCTATTGAGAATCAGATTTGTCTGCTAATTTGGCAGGTGTTGCCATTGGACCACCTTAGATTGGCTTTGCTGATTGCATCTGTCTTTAATTACAATTTGCATGTAGCTAGTGGCACTACGAGGTTCTTCTTTTCAAGAAGAATCTGTATTGTAGTACCATCCTTGGTGAATTCATCGGTCTTGCAGTTTTTCGGAGTGTCTCCGTGTCCTGTTACCCAGCAGAGGAGTATGTTGAACTGCTCTGCCATTTGTACGAGAGACGAGCTGCAATCTAGAACTATTTTTGATGTTACAGAGACTGATTCTAAAGATCTTATGGCGGCCTGGCTGTCTGTGAAAATGCTAATATCCCGAGTAGACATTCCATTCCACCTCAGCCAAGACAGAGCCTCCGTTATCGCCATGATCTCCACCTGGAAGACGCTATCGTGCTCTGAAAGGCGAAAGAAGATCTCGACGTTTAGATCATCGGAGAAAACACCTCCTCTCACACCATCTTCGGTTTTAGAACACGCTTAAGCTTAGCAAAAACCGCCTTGGCATCCTGACAGGCATACACGGGTCAATGTCACTCAAGGAAACTGAATAGAGAACAAGATGGGCACTGGAGATTCTTCAGGTATCTTGAAACTTTGACAAATTATACTCTCGGTGGTTTAAAATTTCCCAACGAGAGATGATCAGTGCATGTGGCTGGAGCTTGAACCCACGCAGCTCGTATAGCAGTGTGAAGCATTAAGCACTGAGCCAAGGCGTCATTGTGGATAAACATAACTGATATATTCAGAGCAGTTGAAGCCAATCATTTCCAATCTCTTCCCCGCTTTGGTTTCGGCAACGGACACTGTGTTGCTGCCTCTGTTCGAACGAGTCTAAGCTGCTTGACTTTCTACGTAATTCAAGACTGTTTCTCTAGAAATTTAGCGTCTAGAAAGGCTAAGTCTTCTTTTTAAAAGACGCTTTGAGAGTCTGAGCAAAATGTAAACGTCGAGACCGGTTGAGAAGCCGCATACGGTCTTCCTTCATCTATCGGTGTTGAATGGACCTCGACTTGTTTCAATTGAGATTTTTAAGATCCCGAGCTCCTGAACGGGCATTTGTTCCAGAAAATATTTAATGCGGTTGAACGCATAGCGAGAGATGCCAGACGAGTTGGACTAGTTGATACGTTGTAGACCATAGAATGGGAGCAACTGATTCTCTCTAGAATAATGATCACTTCGAGAATACCTAGTGAGCCAATTTATACAGTTCTAAAGTAACCTGGATGTGACTTGCCTACGGTTTTCTCGCTTTTGAGGGGTAGAAAGTGTCATGTGTTCGAAAGAAACACTACCATTGGTCGACTCAGCCTACCTTTTCACAGATAAGGTAACTCTGCGCAAAATGGCCGCATATTGCGACGGCATAACCACATTTCGTTTGTTGATGAGGGGATTCACCACGCAAATTGTACTCATCCTCATTTCCACAGTGTCTCGCTCTCAAGGATTTTCGTCCTGTAAACACCGCCATCCACTCCAGGGAATATTTCCTTTTCATTTTCTTTTTTTTTTTAGCAAATAACTTTCACTAGTCCCTTCTGCCCTAAATGAGTGGATTTAATGAATTTATAATTAAATTTTACGAGAGCTCACAACAGAGACTAATCCGCTTACAAAGTATTTTCCATTCTTTGCCAATTTGCGCTCATATTTGCGGCGTTCAACAGAGAACACAGGATTAAGGATTTCTTTTTGCGCACAAGGACGAATATAATTAATTTTTTGTAAAAACAAGAATGAAAGGAATTAACTTAATTAATTCCGCGAAAGCCAAGCAAGGAGATGGCAAGCAGCACAGGCAACAAAAAAAAAAGGTTAACACTTTGTCTAATTAATCATCGTTTATGCCCCCCACGTTCGTGAAGTCGTTGCCTTAGGGACCCGCGTTCAGGTTCGCCATGCACGCTGGAGTACACAATAAAATAATAAAATCCCCGAGTGGGTGTTCAACAAGCCGCGAGCAACAGCAGCACCAGCAGCAGCAGCAGAACTACACAAGAGGCCACAAGCTCGCGAGTTGGGTGTAATCATAATGACTGTTTGTTTGGCTCACAGAGCACACTCAGTTTGACATTTAACTCCATGTTCCCGTTTAAACACTGACTCGACACAAATGGCTTATGTCGTCGTTGTCGCGCTGCTGCCGCCCTCCTTGGGCACCCGAGAGCATAAGTGTTGTACTACTCCTCCCCGGAGGAGCCGATGCGAGAAAAGGTGCTGAGATGTGGATTAGCACTTTCGCAAATCGCTTTAAGTGTGTTCACACATTCAACTTGGTGGCGCGTCGGTAATGCGACACCATAACCTGCGATACGACACGACCGAATGGTGTCGCGCATAAAACATACGACGAATTGTGCTCCACAAGGGAGTGGAGAATGAATGAAACATTTTATATACACAAGATGAAACCTTTTTGTCGTCGTCTTCGTCGTCGTCTATTGACACTTGGTGTCCTGGTAGTGTTAGTTGTCGACAAATCCTTGAACGTACCTGTAAAGAGAAAAAAAAAAAACATTTCTATCAGACTCTGAGCGACAAAAAATCTACACACAGCTTAAGATCTAGAAAAGAACTCGAGAACGAGAAAAGGAAAAAAGGAGAAAACTTTGATTAAATGAC
Organism: Matsumyia berberina; assembly: GCA_917880715.2. Taxonomy (NCBI): domain Eukaryota; kingdom Metazoa; phylum Arthropoda; class Insecta; order Diptera; family Syrphidae; genus Matsumyia; species Matsumyia berberina. The sequence continues at coordinate 127,549,699 of OU862871.1, read as the reverse complement.
TTCTCAGAGAGTACCTTCCCCCCGCAAGCGGTCCTTCGTCCTGTAAAGGGATGGAAAAAAAAACAGGAAAAATCTCTCCAGTTGCTGACTCAATTCAAAGCGCACCAACGTGTCTTTGCTCGATTTACTGCTTTATGTCCTTTTCATCATTTCTGGCTGGCAAATCCCTTAAGTAATCGTACTTGTGAATGCATAAAAAAAATAGTCCTTCCACCCATTCTCTGCCTTGATCCTCTTGTTGAATGCGAAAGAAGCAAAAGCAATGGAAATGGCACAAAAAAAAAAAAAAAAACAGGGGGAAACAGATAGAACGACCACCACAACATTGGCATCGCCATGGGGTAGACACGATTTTGGGCCAACAAAAAAGGAAGTCCCCACTCGCGTCTCTTTACAACGTTGCACACGCTGTGTAAAGAAGCTTAACGCTCGTATAATGCTTCGTCGTTATTTCCTTTTCCCACTCTGTGTGTGTGTGCGTGTGAATGGCTTTCTTCATGCTGAGTTAGTTACCTGGATGGTGGAACAACAAATTTTCTGGTCTTAGAATGAGGAAAAAAGAAAAACCCACGCAAAAGAAATTGAGAAAAAGAAAAACTGTCAGACAGGAATGGAGCGAGAAATTGAGAGAGGAGGGCGCTTTTTCATTGCAATTTGAGGTTAGACAGAAGGAGTTTGGTTAAAAGTTAGTTGTCAAAATTTTATTGACTTACAAGTCTTTTTTCAGAGAGAGAGAGAGAGAGAAAGATGTACAAGAACTATGAAGTTTGTAAAACACTTGTCAGTTCAAAGTAAACGAACAACTGGAAGATGTCAGAATGGAGCTTTGGAATGCTCAATCTCTAACTGTGGCACGATCAGGCATAGCTAACTTTTATTCTTTGCATCTTTGGAAACCATGTTACGATTTGTTCCGCTGGATCTGTACTGAAGCAATACGGCAGCTAAAACTGCCCTGAGACTCAGAGAAGGGTGACAGTGGACACCAGCACCCAACGGTCATGCCTCCGTGCTGTCTTAATGGGTGAGTGTTGACAGATCGATAGAAGCAGATCATATGATCCAGATTCTGGCATTTGACAGGAGATTCAGTATCAAAATTCCTGACAGAGATGACCGAAGGAACCACAAAGTTACCAAGGACAAGGAACTGGCTTTCTACACCAATGGTTCTAAGATGGACATTGGTGCAGGCACGGGCGTCTACTGCAAGGCCCTAGGAATAAACCACTCCTTTAGAATAAACGACGAATGCAGCGTCTTTTAGGCCGAAATCACTGCCATCATCGAGGCCTCAAAAACTGTCCGAGAGAAGGGCATCACCGCAAGCACAATCACAGCCTATATCGACATCCAGGCAGCCGTTAAGGCTCTGGAGCCTGCAATAACTAGATCGAGACTTGTAGAAATCTGCGATCCAGCTAGGTAGATGTGCAACGGCTAGAAACTTATTGACGGGTTATAATAACAAGAGATCTCTGTATCTGGTCAAACCTAGTCGTCGTGAATCAAGGATAGTCTCCGCCATCATTCCTGGGCACTGCGCCATTGGTATTCATTCGGAGCACCTCAGTATACATCAGAACGACTATTGCAGAAGTTGTAGGGACGAGGAAGAAATTGAATTTACCAATCACCTGCTGTGTGAATGTGCGCGCAGAAGAATGAGGACTCTTGGTAGTAACTCCTTCATGGAACTGGAGGTCTTGCGTGACATCGAGCTGAGGGACCTCCTGAGATTCATATCCTTGGCTGGGTAGTTTTAAACCAGCGGCACCCCTTCTCTTTACAGGTTCCCGGTTGGAAGATGGACACAATGGACCTTATTGCTGGTCTAAGTGACCAGTGACGAATGTCACAAGGCACCCATTTACCTAACCTAACTTTTATTTGCAACATCTGTGGAAAATTCCGAGGAACGATGTGACTAATCATCAAACAACTGCATTAGTCTGGCGATAAGGCAAACATCAAATCAATCCAGATTGCTGTCACACTGTTCACACGGTTGCCATGAATCATTTATGGATAAAACTTCTATTCTGACGTCTTCAAAATGTCATGATTCAACACTGTGCCGTGCTGAAAATTGCATTCACAATGGCGGTCTTGATCGGTTACGTCAAAACCTTCGCCGAAAGTGTTTACACACCGCTTATTGAATAAGAAAAATTCTTTATAAGAGCTTTCGCTTGCGCTAAAACCCTTGCGGGCGTATATTACCCAACAATCATCCACTATCAATCGTTAAGTCTTCATTTTTGACTTATATTCTCATCAGTAAGACTTATTTAAGGATTATAATTCACTCCTACACGAGTAAGTCCTTCTAAACGTTACGCTAATTAGCATGATTTCTAAAGCCACTTATCAATCAAATGAAAATCTTTTCTTAATCTCAAGGCTGCATTGGGTTTTTTTCTTTTGAGGTTTTTAATTTGACTGAGTAGAGCTTAGGCAAGCCGCATTGATTCGTTTCTATTCTCTTTGATGTTGAGAAGAAGTCTTACGACATTTGACAAAAAAAAAATCAACAAGATTATGACTAAGAGTTGAAAGTGATAGCATGTCTTGCCGAAAGAGGGGGTTGGGGCAGATTACGATTATGGGTAGGCGGTGAAATTACTCGGCGCCTAGCCTATAAGCTATGGAGATAGACCACAAGTCTTAAAGGCAGAGAATTGAGATACGTCGTTTTGGTTTCATTTTAGCTTGATTGAACTTAATTGTCTTAAATGAAAAGAAATGGTATAACGAAGGAACCTTACTTGACGGAGGCAACGGTGGTCCTTATAAATAGTACTCGATTCTTGTATTTTATCACGTATTTGTGCGTTATATTCGAACTAGAGCCTTAGGGATTCCATCAAGTAAAGAAAGCAGCTGTGATATGTTTCCGAATATCGCATACAACGGCACGCATGCGTGGTAGACCACCTTAGATACACAAGGGGACAATAGACATAAGTAAGGAAAGTAGCAAACTTCAAGGCGTCATAGTTAGCAAGGCTGTCAATAGTTAAATATGTCCTGTCTTCCTTTGTAAGTCCTAGAAGTCCGTGTATGGCTTCTGACAATATGTCTAGCTCCCTCCGATGTGTCCGATCAGATTAACACCCTGCGAATCACCATTGAGCAGTGCGTTGATGTTCATCGAGTATGAGAAGGCGATCGACAGTGTCAACAGAGAGTTTATCTCTTTGCAGAGCCTGTGGAGACGAGGAAGTTAATGAAGACACAGACCTCTTTCTCTGCCAATGTCCAGGCCTTTCCCAACTCAGATATAAATCCTTTGGAAGACACTTCTTCCAGGATACTATGCGACGCACATATCAACGACATCTGTAGGTTTATTTAAGCTTCAAGGTGGTTCGAAACCCTGGAGCAACAGAAGAGTGCTTCAAGGATTGCTGCGTTAGCAAAAGGTACTTTTCCCCACAAATGAGCATCACAATGGGTCTCTACTGCAATGAGAGTGAGGCCAAAGGTTTAGAGGATTTTCTGAATTCTTCGGCTGGCATGAATAATACGTCGTCCATTCCAAAAGCAGGACATTAACATGGAATATTACTTTCTAAACCGACTTCGCAAACCATCCCGGTCGACAAGACCCTGTGACCGTCACTGAAATCCCTTTAGGTCAAAGGAAATTTTTATGTCAAAGGCAAAATTTCTCAAAGAAACAACGCCATCTACCAGCTCCAAGCACGCTCCTTGACTAAATGATTCTTAAATGTTTATTACTAACTAACCGAGACCCTTATACAGTGGAGAGAACAAATTTATTTCAAAACAAAACTAGGTAACCCTTGTGTGTTTGGCGGCCTAGAAAATTGTTAACAAATTTTCCATTTGCACTGTAAGTAGGTATACGTATCTCAAAAGCTTTTCTTTTACAAAGGGAAAACCACATATGTGAATACTTTCAGTTACACAAGAGATCCCTTTATCGTATCCCAATGCAACCGCAGAGTATACCTACCAGAAAGTGCATGTTACTCTTATAATGTAAGAGGCTTATAGTGCTCGACAAAGCCTTGAAATGAAAAGAAACTTCCATTCGCACTGAAGTGGGTTTACAGCAGTTTAACAGCATGAGTACGATGTAAAACGATGTTAACCGACAGGAAACAAAGCAGAAAAAGAAAAATACAAAAGAAACAGCAAAAACTCAAAACATGGTGTTGAGTGGGAGTTTGAAGGGAGTTCTTTTCTTGGGTGTGGATATGGTTGATTGAATAGCAACCAATGAGTAGTGAAGGGTTTTTGTTTTAAAATTTCACACCGATTCCGAATGGGAGTGGGAAGTTGTCAAACGTCGAAAGCAAGTCACGAAAAATGATTGCAATGAAAAATTAAACTGGCAACACTTTTATTTCAAACATTAGAAAATCTTCAAATGGTCGCCATTTGGATAATGCAGTTTGATGGAATTGCCAGAATAGGGGTTTGATTTAAAAAAAAATATTCAATCAAAGAATAAATATTAAAAAATGAGGCACTTTGGAAACCAGAGTTCAAAGTCAACTATATACGTAATTTAATAGATTTCTGTCGAAAATAATGAATTTGAAATATAATTCGCGTATTATAAAGTGAGGTTTCGCATACTGCTTGAGTTTTCGTTTAAAAAATAAGCCGGTGACTATAAAGATCGCTTAAAGTGCGTGCACCTATACCTGGGCCTTTGAAATGGGTTCAGCTCGGAATGGGTTCAATAGCAAGAACAGAGTTTATGTGTTTGATATTGTGTTCCACAAGGTTGAAAACTGTGGTCATTTCTCTGTCTGTAGGGGATTTAGTGCAGTGTTTCAAGGCTGCAGGATAGGGAGATCCATTTTGCGTCACAGTTTGGATATATTTTTTAAGTTCACAGATCTCCAGAGGTCAGCGTTGACATTGAGCTGGACGGATGCGCCCTAGACGGCAAAATCTAACCCTGCATCGATGTCTACTGTGAAGCTCTTAAGATCAACTTCGGAAGAATTTCTTGAGGGGTACGTATGAATCCGTCCGTTCCTTCTAGACATTCTTTTCTCTAATCCCATTACAGTTCGGGGTAAAACCTGAACCAACAAGCCTCTCCAGCTAGTAACTATCACCAGATGCGTACGTCGACAGTTAGTATACGAAGGTCACCTTCTACTGAAGCACGCCATGGAAGATGAGGTCGTCCTCTTCTGCGTTGTTCCTCAGAGGTGGTCAAGGACTCTTAATGGTTGAGAATCGGTGTTTATCGGCCCTGCATGATCAAGCCACCTGGTACACGTTTCGTTTTAACCAGATCGATGGAATCCAGGTAGCTTACATTGTTCGTGGGTAAATCCTTCATGACTAAGGTCTAGTATAGCTTCTCCTAGATTTCGATTAGACCTACTACCTACCCAAACGTAATGTACTAGCGAAGCTAGTCGGAGTGCTCTTTCTCGAGAGTCTCTCCCTCTATTCCGGTTTTCTTTGAGCTCTTGCAAAACTTGATTCGATACCCCAAGCAATAACTCATCATAATCCGAGTTAAAAGCAACCACAACTGCGTTTCGCACTTTCTGGTCAAACAGCAACCTCGCACCATCCACAAACTCTCTCTTCAGTTACATTTTCCACTCAATAACTTGTAAATATCGCCGCCCAGTCCGGTGGGGTTAACAGCAAACACTGTTCACACACGAAACCAAGCAAATAAAATTGGATTAAAATGTCTTCCAGCTGTCTGTGGTCTGTCCAATTCCCTGGCCTGCCACTTCAGCCAGTTCCACCTATCATCGTTCGTGTTCCACATCAACGTAGCCCAACACTAATTGATTGTGACGCTGAAATTATTTACATCTTCTGCTCGTGCGCTTACATAAATTTGTTTAGCTGACATTAAACTAATAAGAAAATCAGCACTATCTGGTGTAAGTTGGCTCCTCGTCCTGCCGATGGCTCCGTGCGGCACAAAAGCCAGTCCGCCGGTGAAAGGCGAGATGTATGCCACACTATTAGCTCGAGCATATGTCAGAAACCATGTAAATACCGAGCAATTTGCGAAATTCCATAAACTATAAGCACAAAACCAGTCACAGGCAGTCAGGCAGTCATCCACAACGGCCCACGTAGTCTGTAACTGAGTGTGGCCCCGCCACACTCCACTGTGTCTGCATATGCTCGTGCTATTCATGTGATTTCTTGAGTGAATGGTGAAACCCCATGAAATATTCATAAAAGCATATCCCACCGGGGAGAGACAAAGGGGGAGGAGGACCAACGACGACGACGAACGACGAATGACGACCCACCTTCCTCCTGCAGTGTGTGTATAGCATGTTACCTTCTAACATTTGCCATACTGAACTGGTCACACACTGCGCGCGACTAGAGTTATGGGGTATGTTGTGTGCCGTGTGCCCCGAAGACGGTGGGGGATGATAATGGTGATGTGGAGCCACACACATGGCGCATATATCGTACCCAGTGGGAGGGCGGCTATTAAAACTATCGCCGAGCGGTAAAAGTATCTCTGGCTCTACCCCTGACTTATTGACTTGGCATACGTGTTGCCAGCAGGAGCAGCGGTTCACATTTTTAAGGCAGAAACCTCAAAGTGAACACCGCCTTACAGGCAACACCACCAACACAGAACGAAAAAAAAAAAGGCGCACACAACACCCCTCGCCCGGTACAAGAGACAGCAGCGCCGTTAGAGCGAGTGTCATAGCGTGAACAATGGACGCATTGTGGAGCGGCAAGCAATGCCATGTAATTCCAACTTAATCCGATCAAATAGGTTGACATACGTGACAAGTAAATATTACCATACACACAACAGGCAAACATGCTTTCCGAGTGCTTTTCCTCCTTAAGAGGTTTATTTACGACGAGGAGTGCGCTAGGCGGAGGGTAAGATTGGTGTCTTGTCCTGACCTTTTTTGCCTCCATTCTTGCTTTTTGCTTTCTTGTAGGAAAAAAAAAACTGATGACGATGGTGATGGTGGTGGAGAGGGGGCGAGCATTGAAAGGAGCGACAGTCTGACAAATTTATGGGAATTTTTTTTTTAAGCAGACTTAGGGGAATCGATTTGGGAAGATGGAGTGCTTGAGTCTACACAATAGGGACAAAGTGGTTTGAATTTAGGAACTAATTCTAAAGTGAAATGGCGCACATACTCGTAGACAGTGCACAGTGTGAATAATATATGAGGGGAGGCAAGCTAGACATTGAAGCCCTACAATGAGCTTCGGCTTTGTGCCAAGGATCCATTTTATTTTATTTTTTTTCAAGGAAACGATGATGCGAAAGAAATGTTAGCCACCCCTGGCTGTTGAATGCCTCCTCCTCCTTCTCGATTTCTGAATGAGGAATCGGATTAGCAAGGATGTGGTCCTTGAAGCGATCTAGGATTATCCTATTGTTTGAGCAACCACGAGAAGCACTCATATTGGGTTTCTTAGTTTCCATCCGGGAAGAAGATATTTAGGGTAATCTGTTGGTAGCATATTGAGATGAAATCTCTGATATGAACTAATTATCCAGGTAATCGGACTGTGATTCATGACGAGCGCTGATCATAGAGATTGTGAGTGGAATAAGTGATAGAGGAAGGACCAGGCGTTTTTTGATGGCATTTGTTAGTCACATTTGGTATATATAGGTACAGAGCCATGCTCTCAGTTTGAGAGAACAATTCTTTTCAAGATATTTGCGTTGACAGGCGGTGGAGGAGAATTTTTAACGACAATTTGCGATGAGCTAAACACTCCTGCAGTCTTTAAACCGCGGAATGGATCAACATCTCGCCTAAAGTGGCAGGCATCTCTACTGTTGCCGCAGTGATAGTTGAGTAGATGCCTCCTCTACAATTAAGTTTAGGACCGGAAGAGGCTTGTTGGTTGAGGCCGAGGTTCACCCCGAACTGTAGCGCCACCAAAGTAACGCCTCAACATGGTATAAGACAAAAAAAATCCCCATATTCTGGTGTATATCCCTACTCGTTGGTGTACGCATCAGTGTTAAGTAAAGCCTACCCGAGTGCTGTCAGTTTTCGGCAAGACATAGGGCTCATGACGGATAAAAGTTTTATGGATCTACTCGGTAACGAAAAGACTCTTATTTACACAAGTGTCAATTGCTTAGATTTTGCGCGAATGCACTAATGCTGCCTCCACCAGACTACAAAGCAACCGGTTGGTCTGAGAGCTGTGATCGGTTGTATGAACACTTTCTCTAGCACGTTTGGATCTACTCTAGATGCTCTGTTAATCTACTTGACCTTGATGTTTGATTCACGAGCTTCAGGGAGAACTTGCACTTCCATCACTAGAGCTTCGATCGTCACGAATTTAGTATGGTTTCTCCTTAAGTTCACACCTACCTGGCGAGAATCGCAGCCGAGGAAACTAATTTAAAAAGAAACTCTATAGGTGACTAAGCACCCACTCCATAGCAATCATGACGGCAAAGAGCGTCCTGACGACCTGCCCTGGAGAGGATCGGCTCTTAGTTTCGGATGGCCAAAAACCTGGGCCCAAATCGTCTCTTCCGTGATCGTATAACTCGTCACGTAAAAACGAAACGATTTGGCCCCAGAATGCTTGCTTTTACGTGACGAGTTATGCGATCGAGAAAGAGACTATTTGGTCCCTGTGTTAGGTCTAATGCGTCCTTAGTCACAGCTCTCATCGACAGTTGGCTGCTTTGGTTTTTTGGTTTTTGGTTTTTCTACTGCATTTCACATGAATTTTGGATATTCGGCCCAAGCTGAACACTCTTTCCCCTCAAATGATTATTCCAGTCGCTTAGAAAGTTTGTGAGCTCTCACTTTCAGATTTGACTTGTGGTTTGGTCGCCCCATTCCCGTTTTCATTTAACAATTCATGACGTGCAATCGTTCACAATTCACAACGTAAACCGCGAATTCATGAGCCGAGTGCAAACAACCTTCCCTTCAACCACACATTTCCAATGAATTCTCCATCCCTCTCCGGTGCTACCCCCAACCATTGCCTCGTTATTAAAACACATAATTTATGACAATCCCTGCTGCTTTCCATCTGTCAAAACAAATTACATGGTCCAATCCATATTTAATGACAACAATTACCACCACCTTGGACCGCAAGTCCCACCAAAAGAGCAACTGCCAACTGCCATGTCAATTAAGTGACCGCCTTGTTATCGATCATAAACCAGAATGGTGGACGGGGAAAAAGAAAAATGCTCCGCAACAATCTCACATGCACATCCTTAACGGTATAACATCCTTAAAATTCCCAACATACCCCAACAAACCCCAAGTAGTTGCTTGCGTTTTTGCATTTCACCTTTAAGTGCCCTCTGCCACGGCATCATTCCGCGGCCGGTGGTGCCCGTGCTTGGACATTCCTTTCCCGATATCCCAAGTGGAAAACATGCTCAAGGTGTGCACCTTTTTGCACCTGCACATAACATTATAATCATAAATATTGTGTACTACCAACACCAGTACTACCTGAAGGCAGGCGCGCAGGCCAGTGCCAGTCCATGCCAAGGCATTCCACAGGATCTCGCACAATAATAATTTATCTTTATCGGCTTGATCGACGGCGACGACGACGACGGCAAGACGTAACGTGCCTGCGCCTCTGTGGCCCTTCGCGAGGAGGTAACATGTAATTAATACTCTTGAAAGGCGGGCGCACACCACCGGCCGAAAACGAAGGGGAAGGACGAAAGGTGTGCGCACTCAAAAGTCAATCGCTCGTGCCACAAATAATCACAAAATGTTGTCCCGGGAAGAGATACTCCTCATGCCGAGATGAAGATAGTAGTTTTGTGGATAAGTTTGACGCCATGTGTCGTTGCTTCGCTGTGGCCAAATACTGCTTCTTTTATTTCCTTTTCATTTCCCCGTTTCTTTTATTGCTCTGCTGTGTTCTTTTCCTCTCTCTCTTTCCATGGGCAACAAAACGGGGGAGCTGGCTTTGAGGCTTTGATGTCCCTTTGATGCAACACGGCGGATGTCTCTGGTTTTATGGTTTTACAATTTTATGGTTTTTATCTTGTTGCCCCCTTGCTGTGTGTTGCCACATTCTCATCATCGTTGTCATCATCATTAAATTAACTCCCTTCGGTGACATTTGATGTCCATCATTCAGTGGCAGCCTTCAGCGGAATATCGTCACAATGATAAAGAAAGAACACGTCCTTTTGTAGGATTTTGACACAGTCTGCTTAGCAGGCGATGAAAGAAACTAGTTTCGCTTTTCTTTTTATCTTTCAAGGACATACGCTTGGAGGTGGAAGATATTTCATTGAACACAGTTAAAGGAAGACTGAAAGGACGACGTCCATCCTGTGCGTTGAAATGAGAAATGTCCTTCGGATAAGGGTGGACTTTTGGAAGTTAAGACGAACTGAGCACCCAAGTGAAGGTGAGGATGTTGTCTTCAAACTTGACGAAGCCAAGAAGTATTTGATTTTGAGTTTATATCGGTCAGACAAGGTGTTGATTTGGTCAGAAACTACTGACTTTTAGCGACGAATATGATTATTTTGAACGTAAACGTATAAAATCTCAATAAAGACTTACAAAGAAGGCTAAAAGCGGGCCACGAGCAAAGCTTTGGTGATAAAACTGCACAATATCCATCAAGTTTTTTGCGTCCAGGATTTGTCATACAAGCAATAGACATAGACAAGGAGAATGGATTGCAATGTGCTGCTATACGACATTAGATATGGGATCCCACAAGGTTGCATATTGTGGCCACTACTGTTGACACACTTTGTACTAGATTCTAAAATACGAGTGATGTCAAATCTGTACAGTTAACTCCGTCAAAAATGTAAGCTTTTTAGAAGTCGGAATGGTAGACAAGCTAAGTGGATCTGAATCTCTATACACGGAAAACAGGAAAACAAATCGGAATGGTATTACAAGCCGAGCTCAAACAAGGAGATAGGGCAAGTAGAACTGAGACTTTAGTCCTCAGACATGCTTTCATTGGTTTTCGATTTTATCTTTGGTCCCCACATCACTTGCAAAGCATGCAGAGCATTCCTTATGTCGCCAGAAGTCGTGTCTTGGTTTTTAGGTGGAAGCTTGAACCCTACCTTCAGAGCAAGCAAGGCACTCCTTGTGCCATATCTAGGTAGAAGAGACTCCCAGGTCCGGTCTCAAACCACATTAAACTAAAACTAAACATAAAGGATTCTGTGATATACAAATTCGTGTTAAGACCAAGACCCAAGCCACACTATGCTGCCTCCCGGCAATTCCCTTAAACGGTTTTAAATTATTAAACCCGTCCTTATCCATAACCGTTTCCGACTGCCAACAGATTATCCCTCCATTCCCCAAAACAGCATGGCAAACACGATAACAATTCCAATATTTTACCCACTTATATTGGACAATAGCTTGTCAGAGATTTATCCTTCAAAATCCACCTTTACCATCACTGGTAAGGCTGCTGCTTTGCCCATTTGTCATCTGACAAATGAACATTACAAAACCCAACCATATTTGAGTGAATTATTCCGAATCGAATTCATGAATGATAAGTATGCCCAGGAAGAGATAGACTCTGACAAAGAGAGAGAACGAGGGACCATCGCACATAACAAGGCCACCCATAACATGGTATTCAATATTCGATCGAAGATGATAATCCATTTCATTTCAATCTGCTCTGTGTGTGCGTTTCGGTTGCCTGTTGTGCGCCAAGAGACCAACTCTGACTGAGGCACACTTCAATGAGGATTCAGGAGGGGATTCCCTCTGTCACGCTGACGATACGGCTCTGTACTTACATAAACGATAAAATGTCTTTGGGTGGGATTAACATTCCCATGAATTATTGACGAGGCAACATATTCCTGAATGAGATGTACATGCGAATGGACGTTTATTATTTTTTATTGAAATTGTTATAACAATTGCGATGATGGTTATGGTGGTGGCACATGATTTTTATTCTTGATTCTTGGAACAACAGTGATTGTGGAGACAGATCCATGTATGTGGGCTGGATTTATGCAAAAATGACATCAAGACATATTTAAATTTCCACCGATATGCGTTGTAGAAATGAGAATACGATGGAGTACCTCAGGGGAACCACCAAGGGCCTACACTTTTAAGAAAATTCAAATTTTAATGAAATAAAGATGGTCTATGACGGAGATTGTGAACAACACCGATATGCGTTGTAGAAATGAGAATACGATGGAGTACCTTAGGGGAACCACCATAAGCCTACACTTTTAGGAAATTTTAATGAAATAAAGATGCTGTATGACGGGGATTGGGAAGAAAATCTTTCAGATAACGAGTTCACGTGTCACTTCCGGTCAATTTAGATAAGCATCTCCATAAAATTACACAATGAATAAAGATTTACCTTATCTCTCCGTATTTCCTGCTTAGTTTTCTATAAACAAATATTTTTAACAAAAAAAAAACCAGTTTATGACAGTTTATCATGCGATACATCTCAGTTACGTAAGTACACCACACAAATTATCTAAAACAACCCCAGTGACAAGTGATAACCAATTTAGATGAGATAAAGTGGTAAAACACAAAGTTTTTCAATGCCGTTCAGTGAATTCGGCTACATTGTGCGGTGGGCGATGATAGCGATATCATTTAATTTCAATTAATTGGTTAAATGGTGAACTCTGGTTGTTGAAACATTTGATAACAATCTACTACCGTAACATGTCAGTTTTTTGTTTTATCATCACGCTCATGACAATGAGACACTTTTGATGTTTTGTTGACAATATTGTTGAGTGATCTTGGGAAAAAACGTGCAGTGAAGGATTCTGCTTTTGATTTTTGAAGACGCCCTGTGGAATACAACATTGATCACTGTTCTTGCTGACAGTTGAAGAATAGGTAGACGTCAGTTTGTTTTCTGTTCCTGAAGCTTGTCACAATGAAGTCTTGTTTCTCTTACTTTGGTATCACTTTCTGCTGATCGCAGAACACTTTTACCTTAGGTTAGGTAAGATTGTAAGGCTGGCAATGTAAAAATCGCGTAATTAGCTGGAAGAGGATAGTGGTTGATGAATTCTTTATGGCAAAAGGGCAGCTCTCATATTCCTGAAGTGGGTTACTGGTGTCGAAACCACAGGCCTTTTAGGTTGAAAGTTGTGCCCTGCCGTGGAAAAACAACTGGCCTTGCATTTTTATTGGCAATCCTTGTAAACTAAATAAGGATAATGACCTACGGATCTGCACTGGAGTGTCAGGTGCCTTTAGACCGCATGCAGCCAAACAGTGAATATAGGCTCTAGTCTCGTAAAGAGGATGAAAATCCGATCAAATTATAATAATTTTAGCAAACCAAAATTATTATGTAGATACAAATGCAGAAGCATGTCGAAGAGGAGAGTTAACAGATCGGTGTAATCAAAAGGATTAGATGGATTTAATTGGAGGATCCCGATTGCATCTAGAAGTCTTCGATTCTTAATGCTTCCGGGATGTGTTGCTTAAGAAAAGTTCAACCAAGCGCAAGAACTGCCGCAACCTGCTTTCAGCTTCATTAAGGCTGTCAGAAAAGTAAGAGGATTAACTTAATATTACTGCTACACCTGGATGGATGCATGACTCAGTGGTGAGTGTGTTGGACTGCTGTGCGAGTTGCGCAGGCTCGAGCACCAGCAATATTCACTGAACATTTAACAGGGCACCATCTCTCGTTAGGGAATGACAAACCTTTGAGCTACTTGCAATCTATCGTGTGGTAAGGATGGAGGCTTGTCGTCACTGAGAAACGGCGACGTGAAAAACCATTTTTAGTCTTTAAGCTGGGATTCGAATCTAAGTCAGCATACTCAGTAATCCTACCCCTAATCCATTTGAGCTTGATTCAATTAGCACACGAGGGAGATTCAGGCACGGCGACCTCAAGTTGGAGCTTTTAATTGAGTATAAGAATAATGACCTATCGTACTTCGTCTTGTTCTAGCCAGAGCTGGACAGCTGTCTATGAAGTGTGTGAGAGTTTGCTTCGGGTTCCCCCCATCTACGCCAATGTGAGTGAGGGCATAACCACAGTGAGTGAGTCTGAGTCTTTGTATGTCCGTACCTACTTACCTACGTCTCGTACGTATTAGCTCAGTTATCCTTGGTAAGTTGTAGGTTGGCTAAATCTTCCCGGTTGATTAGCCTGCTTGAGCTGCGACTGGCCTCTAATAAGAAGTGTGCGGAGATACCAATCTTAGCCTGGAGGAATAGATGACGATCCCTATTTACAGTGGAGCCTTTCCTCGCCAGTTCATCATCTTTTTCTTTTATGTGTCTATGAGCTTGGACACTTATAAGAGTGATGTGGAGCTGGCGACTTAGGTCCATCCTGGACGTAATCTTTTCCATTTTTGGAATCGTTCTCAATTTTTTTAAACTACAGGCAGAAATATAGCTCGAGATGATGAATATTATCTTTTGCTGCTTTAAAGACGAGTCATTTCAATTCTCTTGGTAGAATCAGCCTTAATGTGCAGACTATTCGTTGTAAGTACACTGGGCCCAAATCATCTCTTCCGTGATCGCATAACTCGTCACGTAAAAACGAGACGATTTGGGCCCAAAATAGCCGCTTTTACATGGCGAATTATCCGCTCACGGAAGAGACAATTTGGCTCTTGGATTGTGTTGTGTGGTTTAAAGCATTGGAAAAGGGCGTTGGACATGATTCTGGCGGAATAGCAGTGATAAGCCTCGGTGGTGTCGTAGAGAACTTTGACAGTAGAACGATGCGGGCTAGAGGTAGTATGTGATTCTTAAAGGCAAATTGGAGAACCCAACCTAGATCGTGATGGACTGAGAATGAATTTGAACTGCTGTGCGACTGATATGACACAATAGGCTTCTTATGAATTAGCGTTTGAATCGCTTTCAAGTCTCATATTACAGTCAAGCTTCCATCGAGTCATACTTAGTTGTTCAACAAACTCTGAATACTTAAGCATCGACGACAATGCAAGGAGTGACCATTTCGAATGAACGTCTTAAATGTTGCAAAAGACTCCTTCCACCGTAAGGCATTGAAAAAATCACCCCCTCTACGCCCAATTAAACCCAAAATGTGTACATAGATATGTTCCACATGCAATGTCTCCATATCGATCTAGGATCCTCCTCCATTCCTCCATTCAACTTGGGACAACATGTTTCGATTGAACTTCGAAAACTAATCGAAGTTGTCCCCCTCCACACCAACACCATCTATCGGTGACATTAAATTGATTCACGTACACAATTTACAAAATGTCATGTGCGCTACACAGCGAACATTGGAGATCTCTCCATTTCAAATGAAATAACAATCTTCCACATCTCTACGCGGAGCGCGGGAGCTCTGAGGAGCTCGTGTTCCACAAACGAAAAAAAAAAAAAACTTCAAACAACGAGAAGGAGGACGACAAGACTTCGCCACACAATCTCACATCCACAATCGAGAGACGACAAAAACTGATTAAAATTACAATCACATACCCGACATGATATTGGGTACGTGATTTAAAGATAATCATCGCCATCGCCATCGCCATCATCATCGTCACCGAGCTCTGTGTTCGCTTCTTTTTCTTTCATTTCCACAGCCTCCTCCTCCTCCGGGGACAGACAGACAGAAAGACATAAATGCGCGACGTATATGGCATAAAATTTCTCACTTGACTGAGGAATCCTCCTCTTGGACAGTCGTCCTACCCGACCGACCGAGGAGAGAATGTTGCCGGGGCACTTTGCAGACACTTGAGATGGAATTAAGTGCGCTGCTCATCACTATCAATCTACAATCCACTTGTAGATACAATTGGCATCCGCATACGCATAAAAATGGATATCGCCGCAGCTACCACTCCATATAAACGGAGAAGATTCTATCGGCCCGAAGAAGACGCTTGGAATTCGTCGTTGTGGAGTTGTTTTTGCTCCGACGACCACGGAGTGAATTTCACAAATTAAATACTCTCCTTCCTAACTTATTATTCCGACTCAATTCCCCATTCCCTGCGCCGGGTTTAGGCACACACATGTGGCATAGAATGTTATGGGATGCCATCACAGAGGCACACACGCCTTCCCGAGGAGTTTCTTGCTTTCTCCTTTCAATGGCTACTCTGGTGACAATCTTGGAAGTCTTTATGGCGTGCGTGTTCTGGCAGAACGGACGGGCAGTGAGACAAGACTTTTATGTCATATCTAGCACTGGCTATGGTCGTGGTGGCTTTCAGCTTAAGCAGGGAACGATGTGGGAGCAATTGCTTTATTAATAAGCCCGGCACGGCATGGGACAGCTCATGTGCGCTGCAATAAGTTTTGCGGATGATAGTTGTTGTGACAATGATGATGGGAGCAGCGTTGGGCTGGGTCTGGACAAAACACTGCCTCATCGGTCATCGGTGCACACGGATACCAAGTACGACATGAAATTCTTAAGGGGATTGATGAGGTTCTTCTTCTGGTGGTTGTTGTGTCAATTGAAATTCATCGTCAATGACGGTTGACGGTTTTTTTTTTTTGTTCGTTCGATGTCTCGGGATGTTCTGATATCTGTCAGTCGCGTGGATTTAATGGAGAACGACAAATGAGGTTGACAGTGGAAGGATGTGGGCTAGAGATGGTATGCGAATCGTAAATGGAAAAAAGGGAAAAGCCAACCTGTACATAGGTCGTGATGGATCGAGAGCATATTTGAATTGATTTTTTCTATTTTCATTGCAAAACAAGTGTATAGAAGTTGTCCACTCTGACAATAGATGGCGTCAGCTAACAACACGCGGTTTGTGTCTATGAAGACGTGGGTATAGGGTTTGCCAATGTATAAGGCGGTTTTTTTGTGAAATGAACTAAAGGAACTCCTATAAGGAATAATCCTTCATCAGTTACGTGATCTTGTGTCACAGACGAATAGAGGAGAAGATAGAGCCACAAAATTTTGATATGCGACCGAGGTCATCGCATCATTGAGCAGATTAATGGCAAATCTTGAAGACCCTGCCGTTTGCAAACGAAGACTTCGGATGTCGATCATCGGTCTGTAAGATGCTGAGATCTTCAATGACAACAGAAAAAGCAAAGGAATTTACCAAGGAAAACCGAGACTAAAGGAGGATTAGATCAGGAGGCTAATCGGTACAGATTAATGGGAAGGTAGACACAGAGAATTTTTCATGATGATGTACATACAGGGAACAATCACTTGCCAGACACAAGATGCGGCTTCCGCGCTTTTGGGACCGGAACCCTTCTTTGGCGTTAGATGGGCTACCGCCACAGCTGTGTTAAATAGCTGGGATTACCAACTTCGCCTAGGCCATTGGGAAAATGTCCCCGGGCTTAGGCAATCTAAGAGACCTATAAAGCCCTTTTCTTACAAGGAAATTCTAAACGTTGACAGGAACAACATGAGGAAGGTAGTGGGCTTTCTTACCGGGCATTGCGGCCTAGACCGGGGACACAATAGATCTGGCTAGGTCGCAGTGTCATCCTTAGGGCAGGTTCTTTGAAAAACAAGATAGGGAAAGGAGAGAGCTCAGCCTGTCGTCCCCTGACTACAACACAAGTTACACTGTCGCGGAGAATGTTGAAAGTGGAGGTCAAAGTCATCACACCGATCAATGTTTTGAGGACGATGCTTACTAACGAGGGACCAATGGAACCGGGCTGTGCTCCTACAACGAGGGAATACTTAAAGATAAGAAGAGAGATCAGCTGTTACTCCAAGCCAGACGAAATCAACAACCAGAGAGAAGGCTGTCTGGGCTTGATAGTGGCACAACCCTGAAGTCATGTGACAAGAGGTTCCGAGATGGACAGAAGCTTGGAAGGAAGAAGAGTTTAGTGACATGACATGACGGGTAGCGAGGACCTTCTCTCCAATGGTACACAAGTATTCTCTCCTCTGGGAAAAAAAAAGTGTATTAAGATGCAGACCGATCGACCGGTTGACTTATTGAGACCATGAGTGACAGTAGTTGAGCCAACAGTATCGTTGAATGTTTCCTTGGCGACATTGAGAACGATCAAATCCGCCTCCTAAAGACCAAGAAATCATGGGTTCCGGGTGACTTAATTTAGATTTTTCTGGACGGAGGAGAACTGATGCAAAGAAAATCTAATATGGGCTCTTTTTCCACTTCGTCGCTAGAGGTTCCGTAAAGCTCTTCCAACCGAAGAATTCCCAATCGTCCAGGATTTAGAAAACTGTATTGCTTCTACAGTTCCAAGTTGAGTGGGATCATCAGACGGAACTTAAGCATTCTTTCCGGTTTTTTTTTCTGTGAAAAGGTCTACATCTGCTGTGGTCTTACAGCGAAGTACAGCTTTCACTGGCTATTTTGTAATTTTTCACATGTTACCAAGCATTTAAGAGCTGATAGATAAACCACAGGCAGGTGGTAAACGGCACAGAAGAGTAAGTTCAGTAGGAAGTTGTGTAGGAAGCCGATCGAAGCTGACACCATTATAAGAGGAAAGACAGTCCAAGGACAATTAGAAGATACTTACAGATGTTGGCGGGGAGAAGCTCTCGATAGAATTTCGTTTCTTTTTATTAATAATCCACAAGCGGATCAAAGGAATATGAATACCCTTTTATTGTTTTTCACACACCGCGAGCGAGGTGCAGTGGTTTGAAACTTAGGTGATAATTGGTTGCAATTGCGTCAGAGGATGGTGTCCAGACTAGCTGGGGACATTTGTGATGTTTGTCATTGCTATAATTCACAGGAATTTTTCAAATCTAAAGCTTGTCTGCCCTACTTATACTTCCACACAGGATCAAGGACACCAAAAGCATCACTGCAGCCAGGTTTATGTGTCTTACAACACAGAAGGATTCGGTCGATTGAAACAAAGTTATTATTGCGAAAGGATGTTCACAATGAAGGCAATCACACTCGACATCCCATTGGAAGCTTTTCTTGAACTCCCAGGTGAAACGCAATCCTCAGAGTCCCATAAGTCTTTTTCACATTAAGACCACTCTCCACTCTGTCTTTTATTTACTCCTATGTGCTCTTCGCATTGTTATCGGATTTCCATCATGAATCACTTTCGGTACCCAAAAATTGTCGCCGAATGGCTCTCCGCCCCGTAGCTTTCGGAAATAAATCATCATAATAGCTACCAAACATGACTGCGCAAAATTCTCTGGTCTAGCTTCTCTTCAACGCAACCTCAACACCAACCCCAACTGCAACCCAAAACAGTGGCAATAAAATTAAATGATGCTCATAACACGTTTATAATTTGCTCCCGTTCATTCTCGAATAGGAGACCTCTAAGTTCTTCTCCTGCTGGCCTGACCGGCGTGAGTGTTCCTTTGTGTGCTGCCAAATAAATAAATATTAAGGAAGACATGAAATCAGCAGTATCTCTTACTGCCCCAGCCCACTTGTGTGTCGGGGTTATTTCATCTATCCAACCCTGAACCCACCCCCAGGTCCCGGTTCCTATATAGCCACACTGTGCACACTACTTTCAAACAATAAACACTAGTAATACACCCCAGGAGTGAGATTGCAGTACTCTGTGGTAAAATTCATGTTATCCTCCGAAGCAAGAGCAATCTGCTTGTTGGGCTTCGATCCGAAGTACTACGACGAGCAGCGTGTATAAATAGCTTAATGGTCTATTATGGAGAGGATAGCAGACAACGACAACTACTACGACCATGGACCATGTGTGGATGTGTATCTAAATGTTGGCGCACAGAAATTGCGATTATAAATTGTCTCGGATGATTCTTGTTAAACCAGCAGATCCAGCCCTGCTGTTGCCATCACAACTCAGAGCCATGTAGAGCGGTGTATGTGCGGAACACATTCTTTGTCTATATCATGCAGAAATGAAGTCAAAACTAGATGCGCAGGCCGAGCAACCAGAACCAGAACCAGCACCAGCACCAGAAGTAGAACCAGATATTCAGAAAACGAACATTTTTCCTTGTCCTTCTTCCATGGACGTGTGTGTGTGTGCTTGAACTTGTGGTGGATGCCAAAAGGGATTGGCTTCCTCTCTGACGCTCAGGGCAAATGGAAGTCCATTAAATGCATATTTTCCCCCCACATAGACGATGACTGGATGCCACTATCATGGATACTGCTTTCAGGCTCTGCTTCCACTTCTGTATCATGCTGCCGTCCTCAGCTTCGCATCCCCATCGTCGTCGTCATAGTCATCCCTGGTCCGAATAATGATGTATGTGCGACGACGACTGTGTCTCTGTGTGGCTATCTGCAGATATGTCGGATTGTTGGGAATAGTTCATGATTGCATGTATCCTTGTTTTGTTTTCCACAGCTACTCTGCATCATCTCCTCCTCGGAGCAAGAATAAAGTTTATTTTATTCTTTCTGCTCGTGTCCAAGGTAGGTACCTACTCGTCGTCGTAGTCGTCGTCCTCCAATATGCAATATGTTGTGTGCTGTAGTGCCTTGGAATTTTGCCCATTCGTGTGCATCCGATGGATACACGAAATCGTATGCATATTTCCACACTCTGTTGTAATGCTTCACCTTTTCAACGGGCCTGTGGTGTGGTGCAGTCGCAGTGTTCCTGCTTTGTTTGCATCTTCAGCTCGTGTGTGTACAACAACTCACTTTGGACAACTCTTTCGCCGTGCGCGAGAGCATACACTGGTTGTTGGCATGTGGCCTAACACGTTGTTTTTTCGTTTTAAAAACGATTGTTAGGGAGGCACGGAGCCACGAATAGAAAATGGATCCGAAGAATGTATGTATTTACTTGGCATGCATGTGGCCACGGAGATGTGTCGAGAACAAGTAAATTGGATGTAAAATCCGACGGCTAACAGGAAATGTTTGTGCTCTTTTGCTACGAGTGGCGATGTGGAAGGGCCATTTAATTGTTCATGGACGTTTAGATATGTTGCACAAGGAAGCACAAGGGGCTTGCCAACTATGTGGATTCTTGTGAGGCAGTAAAGTTAGTCATTAAAACTAACCAGTGGTGCACGTGACTTGACACCTTTGACAGACAAAGGTTTCAGGGACAACGTTGCCAACCGTTGAGGACAGTTTCAACTCTTTGTCTGTTCTAAGTTCGCAGAAATCTGCAGAATCCTTTGAAGAATTATTCGCCAGAGTGGAAACAGTCAAGATGTCGCCACTAGACACAGGACGCCAAAGCGAAGATAATTTCTCAATTCAATTACGTTGTCAACTAAGTCATGTTCAAGTTTTAAGAATTCATTTGAAGGAAGTCAACCTTCTTCTGTTAGCTATCTGAACGAGAGGACTGTTGGGTATGTTCTCGCGTGAAACACCGAGGATTTGTTACCTTCATGGTGTACGTTTCAAGCCAACACTAGACTAAGACCAGGTGCAATGAGTGCTATAATAATCTTCAATGTGTCGTTGTACGGTATGAAGCTCTAACGACTCGCACGTTCTAAAAAAAATTTGCTCATCATCCAAAACTTTGAGACTTTGAGACAACACCCGCTTGGAAAAAGACCAATCAATTTTGTAGAATTTCATGGTTTAAGCTCAGAATAGCTGACTCCTTCAGCGTTTTGGGCTCTTTCCCAATCTTTCCCTTCAATTCTTGAAGGGTTGTCAATAAGAGTTGTATACATTAGGCTCGTTTGGCGGTTTGGACCTAGATGCAGACATTTTTAGAGATCCATTAAAATACCACAAGGTCAATCACTAGTCTAAGGGCTAATTGAACGAGCTGAAACTATTCAAGCTAAGGATAGTTCCGGCGCAATATCGCCGAGGTCATTGAAAAAGATGCAGTCCTTTTTCAAGGAGACCTAGAGAGTTGTATATGAAAAGGATGATAGTCCTCCTCATTGTCACTATAGTTTCTGCAGATATCATAAAATAAGGGCCAACGTCTTGGCGTGCCTTAGCAGCAGCCACCCAATAGATCGATTATGATCCAACGTTTTAGAACGCTGTTCCTTCCTTCCCGTCTACGATTGATTCTCCTAAAAGCATCAGGGTCTAACCAGGGACTTGTATGTAGCTTGGCGTCCAGAATAGCTGAGTTTTTATTTGTTAAGATGTAGAATTTTGCTCATTGAGGAAAACCAATGACCAGTTTGGTAGCTAGATCACTGTAAGGACCCCTTTAAACGAAAGGCTACACTCGAGACCATCTGTTTATCAAGTTTGATTTTTAAAGCTACAACTTACTGACGAGAATTGTTCTATAAAATCGAATGCATACCTGTAAAGATAAGAGAAAAAGTACAAAGTTAGTAAGAATGTAGATTTAGGAAATAAGTATTTTTAAAATGTAATGGACATGTCCCTTCCCAGATTAAATCAAGCAAAAGTGTTAAGTTTCATAGAAATCCCTGGAGTACTTTCCGAGTTTATCCTGAACAAACAAACGAGACCATAGAAAGGTTGGTACACATATTTTGAAAAAAAAAAATACACAAGGGTACAACACAAACCTCATTGCACAACTCTTCTGTTTCGGAAAATTCTCTAAAGATACAATTTTACACGAGAAAAAGACCAAAAAATTGTAGGTC
This sequence comes from Matsumyia berberina, assembly GCA_917880715.2. NCBI lineage: Eukaryota > Metazoa > Arthropoda > Insecta > Diptera > Syrphidae > Matsumyia > Matsumyia berberina. The sequence continues at coordinate 127,527,208 of OU862871.1, read as the reverse complement.
AAAAGTGACCACCTCTTTATCAAGTTCTAAACTGCATAAAGCTGAGCATCCACGATCACTCATGAATGGCATTCCTGGTGCCGGTGGATGGGGCTGTGTGCTAGAGTGCGCATTCACGCGTGAAGGAATTCAAACACTTTTGAATGCTGGGAATGTTATTCATGACTGATAGTGGATGTCCAGCTTAAGAGACCATTCATGGCTCTAAGGTTTAAAAAGTGACGAATTAATTCAGGAAAAAATCACAACGACTGAGAATTAGGAAGAAAAAGTGAATATGTTTGAAAGAGTTTCGACAAACATAAGATTTTTGTAACTTATGCCTTGGTAAGCATGCCAAATCGTAACATGTAGGTTCTAAAACACTCGTCAGAGTCTCAAGAATACAACTACAAACATTCGTATAAATCCTTTAGTTCGTTTCCGAGTTTACTAAGAACACATCAAGGCAGTACCTTTGATTTCCATAGCGAATTACCACGTTTCCTTAAGTCACCATAAACTCGACCGGAACATTGTCCTAAAACCCTATAATTTGTTTTAGATCGGTCCATTGTCGATCAACACTCTCAAACCATGAACCCCCCTTTCACTAAAGACATTAATTTCTTTCAAAGAACATGCATCATCTCACTATTTAGCAAAAGATGCACATAAATCATCTGCTCGAAGCCAACCCACTGTGAATGGTCATTTCATTCATGTTTGCCGCGCGCTTGAACCTAAGAATGTGCACTCAATGTACTCTCCGGCGATGCCCATTCAAAATTAAACAACAAAGGCAAACAGTTACAAAACTTTTACTTCAAACAAAATGAAATTAATTTATGAATTATTCATTGGACACAACCGCAGACTTGAACGAACAGCTTTGCATGCTAGTTTCCCGCTCATTTGTCTGCTCATTAAAATCATTTCATTCTTCAAACAGCTCGAAGATACATTAATCAACTTGTATCTTACACTCGTTCATAGAGCCCCCCAGTGGGGGGTATGCCATACAAAATGCGATAAATTACAACAACAGAGGGACAACAAAAAAAGGGGAACAACAACTCACAGCTGCTACAAGAGCAGCGGCAGCTGCTGTCCACAGCAGTTGCCATTGCCAGTATGCGCTTGAAATTTCAATGAGACAGATAATTAGAAGAATTGGCCACCGTTCGTTGTCATTTAACAATTAATTAACCAGCTCACCAGCTAAATGGTTCACAATTCAACACACAACAACAAGCCGACGACGACGATGATGACGATGACGACTCCCCATTGTACATGTTTAGCGGGACTGAAAAGCTGAACAACAACAGCAGCAGCACCAGCAGTCGTCACAGTCAATAACAAAAGTGAAACATGTGTTCCGAAGCGCGCTACCGACTGTCAGATAGCTCACACCAAGCATGGCATATCCATCCATCGATCCAAGGCACTGTCGTCGTCAGAGCAACAGACAGACCGAGCACAATTACGAAGGAGGAGGAGGAGAGTGGTGTAAATAATGTCAAGTCATGCGCGATGACAGATTAGATCCCCACCGAGTACGTGTGAGTATGCTGTGCTCCTCCGACTGCCTGTTTGTTGGTTCAACAAATTAATCCCTTTTAGTTGTAAAAATATTTCATTTATCACGGATTAGGTGTTGACTCTGCTCACGGTGCCGTGTAATCCGTGGTGGTCGGGTCGGAGGGTTTTCGAGGCTTGTACACCTTTGTGTATGACACGCCATGAGTTTGGGGAATTTGAAGCCGAAACAGATCTGTGAATCATTACTGTCATGTGAATTCGCCCAGAGAAATGGATGACATAATTTTTTTTAGCAGTTTACTCAGGGTACAGAGGGCGACCGTCTACCTTATGACATGCTCACGTATTTAACGTGGGATTTGTCAATCGAGTTGTTTATCGTGATTCGGGACGATCTTAATTAGTAGATCGACGGGCATTGGAAACAGCTGTGTGAAGTGTTTGAGAGCAACAACAGTGTTAAATGTCTAGGTCAGGAAGTTGGTGGAGAACATAGGTAGCCTTGATGTACGACTGGTTTGTGAAATGCTAAAGTCGTCTAAATAAGTTGTAGTCTTTAGCATATGAGAGTCTTGTAAAGCCTTTTTGACGAACTTGATTTGTGAGAGAAGGTATAAAATGGCAGTGTAAGCATTCTTCAGAAAAAACAAAGTATAATACTCAGTCGTCACAACAACCATGTGATCCATATTAGGGACACGAACCGCTTTGATCCTTGTACGGAAAGAGCTGATCCAAGAATGTGAATCAGATGGGGGTTCTTAATCGAGAAGTGACCTCATTACTTTACTTAAGATGTCGCTACAGACCTCAGCCACCAGAGGAATGACTGTAAAAAGTCGGAAGAACCACAATGTTCTAGACCCTCCTACTTTCTTGTTGCAACAAAATTCTCCAGCTCGACTGTTCGAGAGGATACAAATGGTACAAAAAAGAAAACTCAAAGTTCGCAGTCTTAGCACGACTGAAGTAAGCAGTGCCTTCAGAGAGCGAGTAGGTGAGAGGATCTTGTGTTGTGCATTCACCATCCACAAATTTCAATACTCTATGGAATCCGTATTGCGACTTCATCAAAGAAATAACCGTGAGTATCATAGTTTAAAAGCCACCTCCCGTAAAAAGCCCGTAGGAAGAGTATTGGGCTTAAACGAGGAGAAAATCCTGCGGAGGAGGAGGAGGCAGTCTCCCGGCTCAGATTAATTGAGAGTCGCGTGACAAGCATGACGACGGATGGACTTTACCCTCTCCTCAGGATTATAGATGAAGACCTTGAAGTACTACCAAATCCGGTAACAGAGTACAAAGATATGCAGATTACGATGTCATCAGCGTTTTGGGAAAATTTGGGGATATCACATCGGATATGATGCAAAGTGCCCTTAAGCTGACCTTAAGTCTGACCATCAACACCAGAAAAAACCGTCCTTTTACCTTCTCAAGGAAGAAAAATCACGATGTTAGGCAATTGTCACTGAAAAGCATAAACAACAACTTATCCGCGAAAGCAGAGTATCTCTGCATAATCCTCGACAAAAGCTAAAACTCTCACCTCTACCAACAAAATAATTAGGCCGAAGTTAGTGTGCTTAAGCTTAACTTGGGGACTGAAACCCGAGACGATCCACCAGACGTATAATGTCATTATCCAACCAACGAATACCTATGCAGTTTTGGGAGAGTGGCCAAAAGCTTAGCCCTTATATGTTTGTTACAAGTTGGCGTCGAAATGGCTAGACTTTATTTGTTGAATCTTATATTACACCTTCCGGTTGAGTCAACTTAAAACAGGAACTGTCCTATTTCAACATGTCTCACAGTGAAAGAGGATCCCAAACGTTCCCATCTATAGAACACATTTTCCTTCCCCCAGACCGTGTGCATTCATTTCCACGCCCATTCAAGCATGTCCGCCCACACAAACAAATGGCATCGACAACACCAGTCCCTTAAAAAAAATAAAAAATAATAATTCACTCGGTTACACACATAACACCCCGCTCACATCAATCACAATCAAACCGACGCTAAAGTATAATAAAAATATTTTCACAAATTTTCAACTTCAAATATAAACACTCACTTCATCACTCACTTTCATAAAAATTTGCTTCTATTTGTTGTTCCATTTTTATTTTTAATTTTATTTTATTTTTTTTTTTTTTCACTTTTCGTTCTCTGCATCATCGTGTTGTTCGCCCCACAGAAAAAAATGCTTTTTAAGGAGAAATGTGTTTCTTTTTTTTCTGTTTTATGACAGCGATGTCATGGTATGACGAACAAATCTTTTTTCTTTTTTCGAATATTTTTTCCAAGAAGCACAAATATAGTGAGAGAGAGGACGGGGAGGAATAAAAGAGAAAAAATAAATAATGCCACGCTAATTAATAATAAAAATCTCAGCAAGAGATCATCATCATCATTAGGGCAATTTATTTAGTTTCCAACAGATACCAGCGCCCTACCTCCCGCCCGACAGCTCACTGCGATGGCGTTGGGCGACATTTTGTCAGCACATGTCTCTCGCTCCTACGGATTCCCTTAATGAGATTATCACCAGCAGTGCGACGAGAGCAGGGAGGAGCATAGCTATGGCCAACACGAAAAAAATGTTAACAACGGCGAGAGTGTCAGTTTTGACGAACTAAGCTCGGTGTTGTGGGAAAGCATTTGTGGACCATGAGTGGGTGTGTGGATGAAGGGTAAATTCCGAAAATATTTCGAGAGCTTGTGGTGTGTTGTGAATGATGATAGTAGTTGGAAATGACTGGAGGGAACCGATTTTAAATTTATTCACTTTATTCTTTTCGTACAGGGAATGTGAAATGCAAACGAATAACCGCGTACGGCATCACTGCATCCGTGTTCGATTTATCAAGTGGCGGCCTACCTTTACTAACTTCGACCAGAAGACATTCAGCTAAGTTCTTCTACAGACAGTTTTGGTCTACAAATAGATCAAACTCAAGGAGGAAACTCAACACTGTGTAAAGACTCTGCCGTCAAAAAAGACGAGAGCTATCTGAAGTTCCGGAGAAGTAGCCTAAGCTATCCAAAAACCTGACCTGTTTAAGTGGGAGAGTCCACTACCTCTTCATTAGGGGCTACCCCATACGGGAAGAGGTGAGATTTCGGACTTTTTTATTTATTTAGCTCAATTGCTACAACTTTTGCTCGTGCTTTCACACTGTACGTGCTTTTGGACTTAGTCTAATCATTTTATCCTAGGCCTACCCAGAGGACGCCTACCTGATACCATGGCACGTCTTGGAAGCCGAGTTGGGGACATGCGTTGAGTGTGCCCAAACCATCGAAGTAAGGACCTTCCCGTTCGACTGTAGATAGGTTTTGCATACTCCCACGCCTTCTCAAGTACCATTCGGAGAGGGAATAGCTGGTCTGTTATGTTTCTACCTGGACGAAAGCCGCACTTTTCGTCGCCCAACCTGAACTCGACCACAGCTCTAGAACGCGCCTCCAACATATTTTCAAAGACTTTTCCGAGGAGACTTAAAAGAGAAACACGCCTATAATTGGAGCAACAATCACCCCAGTTTGCCAGTCCCTAGGTGTTCCACCGCACGACACGAGAGAGCCATTTCACTCCCTCTGTACTCAAAGCCTTGAGCATTTCTGACCGGTTTTCATCCACACCAGCAGATTTTCCGACTTTTAGCGCTTTAATCGCCAAAGTCACCTGAGGTGATCTGCAGACTTAATTTCTTCTTCGTCCCGGAACATCTTGCAAAAATACTTTGCAACGATGCTTAGTCTTTTGACTATGACACTACACGCCCAGACATTAATGGTTCGGAAGAAGATTCTTTGGAGGAATATTGGGATCATTGTTCCTTTCATATCCACCACTGGCCATGAGCTAGGTGTTATGATACAATCAGTTATATCTTGCAATTTTTCCTCATTCAGTTTAACAGTGACGCAGGTTGAGTTAAACGCGAGTAGCACTTATTTGCCAATCATTACAGTATCCATGTCCGAGTCTTTTTTGTTCAATTCGTCCTCTTTCCTTTTCTTCAACTCAACGTATTAAGGAACGTAGCACGAACCCTTTAGTGTTCTAATAATCTAACTTTCGGTTCTCAAATTGCATATCCGCAGGAGTTGAGCGGTTGGATTCCACGATAAACGCATTTTGTGATATACCAATGGGCGCACACCAGATTTGGTGTAAGTGAATGAAGGGAAACCAGCGCTGGCAGAACCTTAGAACCTGAACGAAGAATAGAAGCAATTTTAACCAGTTTCGCATTTTGACATTCCTTGCCGCCGATTAAGAGGATTTTAACAGGAGGACAGCAATCAAGAGGGAGTTGTGAATTTCTAATTTCGAAAGCACTTAACCTGAAAAGCCCACTCTTATCTGACACCAGCATCCATGTTATGATTCATAACAACATCCGCTTACACACATAAACCGTCCATCAATGTCCCAAACAATAAACCAGTCCTGCCAAATTGCCAAATGAATACCATCATCCACTGGCTGCCTCCGGTTGTACTTACCCAATAATTTATAAGTTATTTTCCCATAAAACTCAATTATACCTCCTGTCATAAATAATTAATCGCAATTTAATCTCACAAACATATTTTCACTTTACAACATTGCAATTCACTTAACAAGCCAATAATAATTTAATAATCGCTTTTAATTACGTCTCCCCCGCCGCAGCCGTCGCCATCGTCCATTCACAGAGGACAACGGCTGTTAATCGAAATCACATTCGGGCCATAACGAACCGTGGCCCCCCGCCGTGCGTCAACGAAGCCCGAGACGCAGCTGAAAGCCCGATTCCGCCATTGAAGCGCGTCGTGTCTTGACCATAAAACATTGCAAAGTTAATAAAACACAAAAACAAAGTGTGATTTGGCGTTAAACGAAAACCAATGTTCGCCTCGGGCGGCGACAATAAATTCGGCCGCGCGACTCGGCGTGCCACGGTGAAAAATGACAAAAATCGATATTGACAAACGCCCCCAGTCAGCGCTGGTAGCTGACAGCAACCACCGCAAATCGTGGAGTTGCATAAATTAAATTGATTTCTGGTTGTCCCTCGAAGTGTCCAAAGTGGACGAAAATTTATTTTGCAAACTGGGCGCACTTAATTAACCGTTCACCGCCCCGTGTTCAGTGTTAAACCGCTGCGCGGTTAACTTTCGAGATCGAGGAGGTGGACAACGATCAGCAAGCCGACCACAGTCCGAGAGTGCCTCAATTAAATCGGGCAAATTACCGCGAGAGCCAACCGCGGTAGTTACACCAATTTTGTCGTCCCCTCTCCTTAGTTGACTCTTGACGGACGGCATGGAAGACAACCGCGTCTCGTCGTCAAACAGGAGCTTGGCAACAAAGTGAATTTTAAATGGGAAACCTACCCAAGCATAAAACACTGATTTCGAAAATTGATATCGGGTCGTGTCTCGGCTTTTTTTTCCCCTTTGTTTTTGTCGTTCCTTCTTGTGTTTTTCCACATGACAGGGGAGAAAATTAATGCAATAAACATTAATTATAACACTAGCGCGACTGCCTCCTGCCTACTGCCATGTTTGCGGTGCGGTCTCTTTTTTTTTATGGCCGTCTTAAGGCCTGCCTCGCTGTCATATCTCTGGAACTCCTCTCGGTGCTCATTTATTTTATGGTCGTTATTTATCGCGATGTTGTTGCTCTGTTGCTGTTACTGATGATGTGGTGCGGCAGCGGCGGTGACGATGGTGGGCTTTTCTCCAAGGCGCTGGGGGGCGGGCGCGGTTGGATCGAGATTTTATTTTCCAGATATAGAGCTATAAAAATAAACCACAGCTACAAAAACGAACGCAAATGATTACTACTCTACGCGTTTTGTGCATGATGGCATCAGATGAAGCAGGGTGAGGGGGAGGCGGAGAATTGAGTGAGCAAGCTCTAAAAAGATCCAGTTATGGCTTCCAGATTTTTTATGGCGAGTTATTTATTCTTAATTAGCCACTTAGCTTAGTTTTACACAAAAGAATCGCATAACACAAACGGGGCGAGAGGAAGAGACGGGGGTCGAGTGAAAATAAGTAGTAAATGGTAATAAAAGTAAATTTCTTAATTACTAGATTAAATCGAAATGAGAAGACGAAAATGGAGGGGGAGGGGCGAGAAGAAAGATAGGTTGCACCCTAAGTAGGGAGATCGTAGGTAATATCATTTAGGCATTGTTTAGATGTTTATAATCGAAATACGGATGCTCTTTGGGTGGTAAAAAGAAGAGGACGTGAAGGTTTTCACGGAATGTCGTTCTACCAGGTCCATGGCTAGGTGCAAGGTCTCAACGATTGGGTATTTAGATTACTTCGTTTTATGAGGTTCGGAAGTAACAGCAAAACTCTGTCTAAACGCCTTTTTCTTCGACTTACTACAAATTATTCCACGGTACTTAACCCTGGGGTGAATAAAGAGCGATGATTAACAGCCCATAACGTGAATGAAGTGGAACGCTATTAATAGGAAAAGACGCAACAAAAGCAGTCCAGCCGTTCTCCATTGATAAAAGCACAAACAAACAGAAACGATTAATAATTAATTGGGGGTGGCCATAGTGCCGTGGTTACCATCATCGCTTGTCACGCTGAAAGTCAGGGTTCAACTCCCAATGTCGGAGTATTTCTTAAATAAAAAAAAATCGATCAACTATGAAAAGCTGATGTGGACTCTACTGCGAAGGCATAACACTGGCAGTAGGGTGTCGGGACTTGAAGAGTTAATTGAAGAGTTGATTGAGCTGGTCATAATTATGAAATCAGGAGATTCGAAAAAATTACCATGCATTATAGCAATGACAAACACCACGCATGTCCCCAGGTAGTCTGGACGCCAATGAAACGTAATACTACCTGAGTTTCAAACCACTGCACTTCGCTCGCGGAGTGTGAATAATATTAAAAGAATATTCATATCCCCTTGATCCACACGCGGAGGATTTAAAAAAAAAATAGTTGCAAACGTATTTACCTAGATGGCGCTACATTCCGCATTCTTGGGTCAAAAACAGATCACACAGCAAGTGCAAGCACTTACGGCTAAAATTTCAAGCAAGTTGTCCCATAAGTTTTTTAAGCAGAGGAATGTACTATATACAATCGAGCTATACGCCCGCCATGTTCAGACGTTCACTTTAGTTCTTCCGACTCAAAGAAGAAAACAAAAGAAAAAGTCACACTTGATTCGATTTTCCTAAAAGGGCGCTCAACTACCATCTCAACGAGCTGAGCAGAGGTCCTCCGGAAATGTGTCGACTAATTTTTGAAGATCAGGATACTGTTAAGCGTCTCTCGTGCGATTATCCCGTCATAGTTCGTAGCAGACACGTCTAATTTGGCAGGGAATTCACATTCCCAGAATCAGTTTAACAATTAACCACAAATATGATCTTGAGGACCTCGATCTTGCTCTGAATCACATGATTTTTCAGAGGATCACTCGTCACAAAAGATCTTAAGACTCTGGTCCCAGCCAGTATATGTAAAGAGCTTCCACAGGCGCCTATTCTGATTATTCGAGAATAGATGGCTACCAGTTTAATCTTAGAAAATAGCTATTGTACGTATATGCTGAGCTTTCAAAAGCATCTCTATAGCTGCTCGTCCTCTGTTTATAAACGACTCACATAACACGCGTTCGCAAAGAAGACCCTGATGACTTTGGGCTATTTAAAGTTTTTATTATCCAAAGTATACTTGTAATCATCTTATAATAATGAAAAAAGTTCGTATACGAATTTCGTAGAGTAAAATTGTAGTATTAACTAGTGACTAATGGATTCTGAAGCAGACGTTTCCGACTATAAATATTTCACTGCGTTGATAGTCTTTCAAGGAAAACGCTTCCGATAAGATCTTACTTTTGAGACTCGTTACACATGGTCGCCAAAGGTCATTAGTGATGTGTCGATGACACTAATTTGTGTGGATTTCTTTTAATTTGTGTGAATTTCTGACAATTTCCTTTGATTGCGAAGATGATTTGTGAGAATTTCCTGCCATTTCTTGTCAACTAAGTGATTTTGAGAAAAACTTCTTTAGACAGACTCCAAAACTGTGCTCACAGACATTGGCGAAAGACATCGCAGTTAATTTAGTAATTTAGAGACAATCCACGACGTAGCAAGGGGTGATAATTAGCACAAGGTTTCCGGATATTTGAATTCCGATTAAAACGTTCACTTGCTAATTGATGCAAGTCACGAGTGAATTTGAATAATTGTGCAAACATTCATTGGGGCAAAGACCGAATGTGACCTTTCCTTAACTTTGAATTAATTAAGACCTCAAGTTTTCAAGGAAAAGCGAATGCGATCCACTCAAGAGAAAAACGTGAACGTAAAAGACTTAAGCGTGACTGGACTACACCACCAGTTGCAGAATCCCTATGATGTGTCTATTTAGCCTTGCGTTCTTTATTGCCGCGAATTGGATAAAAAATGTTTGCAAAAGACTTGGGAACGGTGACGTTGACACATAGAACACTTTTAGCTGGTGTAGGTCGTTAAGAAACAAGCGGAAGTCATCTACAGTCCTAAAGGTTATGGTGTTTGCTATAAAATCGCTTATAGTGAAAGACTGGCTGTCAATGTAGGGATATTAATAGATTGTGCACTAATCACTATCGAATACAGACCCCACCTTGGCCCCAAATTGCGTTTGGCAAGGGTATAGTGCATTCAGCAATCGGTAAGTTGAATGGCCGTCTTAGATTGGATCTCGAAGGATGTGCGATGGATAGGCCTCATAACTTTCAATCGGAAACCTGAAGGTCCATTGTGAGTAAGCTATTATGGTGTGGGAATAGCAATATGATTCCCGGGACAACCTTAAGACATATCCCATTGTTAGCTGTTTTGTGAACCGTTAACTGTAAGTCTGTCACCTCTGCTATGCTCGCAAAGAACTCTAATCCGTCGTTCTTGCAGGGCGAGGCAGTGGGACAGCATAAATCGTTGGCGCAGTGTCCTGTGATAACTCCATTGAGCATTCGGATAAAGGATCTGTCCAGTGCCAGAAGGCACCTCGTGCAAATTTGATTCAATTTCGGCCATAGCGTCCGAGAGGTGGCGCAATCCTCTCTGTCTAACCAGGAAGAATTAGCTTCCGTGACGTGCCTTGGAATTAAGCTTCTAAGCTGAGATTGTTGCTCCAAGTTTGGTATCACAATCAATATCAAGGAGCATTAGTTTTGAATCGACATCCAAGCCTGTTCATTTCCTAGTCCTAACAAACTTACACCCTAATGATCAAACCACCAGATAGTTTCGAAATAAAGAATCACCTGTTTAGAAGTTGCTGAGTACCGCCTATCACCACCTAACAAAGCCCATTCAAGACAAAACTATAAAACTTTCCAAAATTCCATAACTTCGTACGTATTGCACGAGTGTTTTCCGAAAAATTTCATAAAACAATTTCACCTCAATGGCGTATCATGCATCAAATTAAATTCCCCGCCGTTATCATCTCCATCTATCGTTCTAAACTTTGTGAAAACTAAAATAGGATGCCAGAGCACACCCCCATCAGACAATCTACATACAAAGTTTCCTGTGTGCACTCGGGATGTAAATACGCACGAATGCACTCCAAAACACACACAGAACGCATTCGAAGGATGTCTCATCGTTCGTAGCCAAACTCTACACTAGAATCCAAACTCAAAACGAAAATAAACAGAGGAAAAAAAAAAAGGAACACTCGCGGATATTCAAATCCCAGCAACGATCCAATTTCCATCCGGACGAGAACAATGCCAGAACCATAGCAGCAGTTAGTTCCTCTTCTTTTTTTTTTCATCTCTCAACAGAACCACCATGAAATGCATCCGTAACTAGGTGCATCCCGGTCGTCGTCATCGTAGTTGTTGTCGTACTCAATCTGATTTCAAGTCAAAGTGAATTGGATCCATGCCGTTCCGGCAGAATGTGTATTCGCATTGTAAGGACCTGCTGCTCTGGCTCTATCCACAGACAGCAGCCCAGGTATTTCGAAATTATTATTCGCAGAGACTCACGGCAGCAGTAGCTCTACCATGCCCGTAGAAAATATTTGAATACATTCATGAAGGCAATGGTTTCGATATGCCACAATCTCTCTGCCGTCGATGCAAAGTACTGTTATGATGATAATTCGATGACAATACGAGGAGGTTTTCGATTGAAAACTGCTTTTCCCAACTGTCATTCAATCAGGCAGGTTGCGGCACTATCATTCTCGAAATGATATGAAATTTTCCTCTCTTGTAAATCTGTCAGGTATGGCTATACGTGAGCGGCGATGTCATGCATGATATGCATGTGGGGAAAAAGAATAAAAAAAATATTGAATGAGTGGTTTTGGCCAAAAATTTGATATGCAACATCGAGTTTGAGATGGAATTTGCATGGAATTCAAATAATTCCCGACGTTGTGTCACACTGAAATGAGGAAGACATGTTGGCAGAAGTTAATTTAATTAACTCAACGACATGTACACAATAAAATTCAAATCCATTAGCCAAGATAAAGAGAAAAAGGAAGTTGAAAGTTGTCTGTCAATTCTGACTGTGAAATTGTTTGTTCGAATGCGAATCATACAAAGTTGAGTGGATGGAATTTCCAGGAACTCTGACTGAAGATGAAAATGTATGTTTCTGCATAACATGGAAACGACTGAGTGGAATGATGTGAAATTCATACACCGCTTTAAGGATGAAACAACCAAAAAAAGTAACCAACAAATTTTGATGACATATGACATTTGAGCAGCATTTCACCTTGTGGATTGTAGTGGAACGTAAGAAAGAAAAGGATGTTAAAACGAATCTTTCCATGGCAATAAGTCAAGTATCTCAATAAAATGTAATCTCAACCTAAAGCTCGTATTATAACTGTGTAAAAGAAGCTCCGTAAGTTGTTAATTGAAGGCAAAAAGCTTGGTCAATAAAAAGAGTTTATGCCCACCAAGAAAGATTACAAACTTTATCATCTGTCTTACGATGTGAAAAACACATCCAATGAACTCTGCCATCATAATAAACATCATCATCCTGTTGTTCTGTCTTTATAGTGTCCTTCACTTTCACAACAAGACTGTCAAGTGCTGCTGACTCAAACCACACACCATGTTACATCCACATTTAGGGCGGCAGTTCAATTCAAAAAAAAAAAAAAACAACGGCAAAATTCCACTTCGTTGTTGATGAGGTAATTGTCGCCATTGAATAATTTTTTCTCTCTTATGTCCCAACGATAACACCCCTCCCCATCCTGATGAGAATGGTGGAGTTCTTCTCGAATCTGTGATCCATATCAGGAAACTCTTAACAAACACGAAATTACCCAAGTTACCTACAGTGAAGTGCTGCTTACACGAAGAAGCACAAGAAAAAAACAATAAAAAAAAAATAAAACAAAACGAGTTCGAACAAAGTCCTTCTGAAGCACAAATAACAAGGTACAAGTGGAAGAGGAGCGAAGAAACCGCAATAAACATTCAAACCGCACTAATCACATTGAGTGGCAATTTAAAACAAATAAAAAGCAGATACAAGAGGGAATAAGAAAAAAAATTCTGAATTTCAAATTGATTTCCAACCGCAGGAACACTGACGGTCATAAAGGAAACGACAACGAAACAAACAAGACACAGTCCACACACCACACAGTCGTGTCGAACAAAGAGCCTGGCCGCAGCTAGAGGCGACCAAGAACTTCTTCTCCCAAGAAGAGAAGACGAAAAGAGAGCAAGGAAGGAAGACGTAACTGCTGCAATTTAAGTCAAGCGCGTCAACGACGTAAATTCCCATTTATTAAAAAAATTATCGTTCCATTAAAGTCTTAAAGAGACAGCGGCGGTGGCGGCGCGCAGCAGCAGCGCGGTGTAGCCAATCATGGTGATGGTAAACCCTGCAAGATGGTCAGTTTTACTTAAAAGAAGTCTTGCCTTTTGTGAAGTGAGGGAGAAAGATGGCTGACAGTAATGTGACATTAATGTGGGATGGATAGATGAAGACCGTCAAACGGTTTTGAACAAGTTTGACACGTTTTCAAGGCTTGAAGTCTTACAAGCACCCATCAGGCCTTAGAAGTGCGTAGTGCCGAAAACGTTAAGCTCACAAGAATGTCAAGTGTCACATACCTGTTGGCTCGGAACTTTTAAAGTGATGTGCCACAGGGTTACATACTATCACCACTATTCCTTCGGTTGTTAGAATTACAGTGCCGGTCGGCTATATTCGTGACTTCTTAGGGGGTACATTCCTTAACGATTCCTTACAAAATTTTGCGTCAGCGTTTCCACTTATACGACATTTGATATCTCATCTAAGTGAACTCTGTACTCTAGATCAAGGTTCGCGATCTCTTGTGCACAAGGACCGTCTCACAATCAAATTCGTCTGAATTTAAGCCACTTAATCTTGGTGTGATGAAAGAGTTAACGTTTTGGCCCCATGAACGCTATCCCATCAAAAATGTTGAATTTAGAGTTCACTTCCGTTTCCAAATGACACAACCCGTTATTCTCTTTCGCCCCACACCTAGTAGCACAATTCTTTACTTCCTTCCATGCCCCACTAGCAGTGGCATCTGCTTTTCACTAAACGCTGCCCAAACCAAATGTCAAACTCAACGCCCTGTCGAAAGGTAATAAAATTAAAAAAAAAAAAATTGTATAAAACCAATTCATTCTGTCAGTGAATTATTACCGTTAAATTTGTGCCACAACACGTTCCACGTGAATACATGCCATCTGCAGATCTAGTCAACCTAATGACAGATAATGATGGATGCTCCCTGCTGACAGCAGTCTAAACGCTCTAAATCACTTTAAACGTATCGATATGCATCAAATGTCACGTGGAGCTAATGACAGACGACGCGCATTGGGAGGAGAGGTGAATAAAAAAAAAAGAGAAAACTCATCTTGTATCTATTGACTCATGGAGACATAAATTAAAATGTCAAGTCGAGGAGGTGGCTGACTGGGGGAGGGAGGCCGATCACTTTAAGCCCATCCACACAACCGTTGACACGCAAGAGGCATCAATTAAATTGTTTGAAGGCTCTGTTGTTGTTAGATGGGGCTGTGGAACGACCCCCAGTCATTTAAATTGATTTAATTACTGTCGCGCCGCCTCTACATAATACCTCTCGGATCCGCTGTGACTTAGATTTTTTCGCGGCACTCTTACTCGCGCGAGTGCGCGGTATTAATTGACGCGCCGCTTCTATTTGCGCCCGTCTTAACTACCCGCGAAGTAATAAATCAACATCAAAGGCGGCCGTCTTTACAGGGGGAGCCACACGGCACGATAATAACACAAAACCTCTCCAAGGCAGAGATTACAAAAGGCAGATTCATATCGATCCGACGACGATGATGTCGATGACGCGTCGATAATTAACGCGCGTTGCATACGTTAATTAAGTCGGAACGGCACGACGGAGCTGCCGGAGAATGCTTTAAGGTTGTTGGCTCTACTCCCCTTTGTCTTTCCATTGGGGTATCTACGCGTACTAAATCAATTCTAGTTGCGATCTTCGGCTGAACTGGCATGCGCGCTTATGTAACTCACTCACGTAGCAATTAGGCATGCCACGAATGCTCGTCGTACATGCTGACGTACATCACATCACATCCAATCGCCACTCACGGCAAAAGACTTCTTCTCCAAGGCCCGATGCCATGATTGCTAATATGATTCGTCGTGTGATATGAGGAGCGCGGTTTATGTTGTTAACCACAACAGCGACGAGGATGATGGTGATGACTGCTGACTGCCAATGGTGGCTCAGTGATGACTGTCATCGAATTCGAAATTAACTCTCGGCCGTGCCGTCATGGTGTGCATTTTTATTGAGACAACCCAACGACCACGACGAAGACGACTCCGACAGCTTCGATGACTTCAACGACTCGGATGACTGCGATGGTGGCTGATTATAGGCAAATAAATATGCGGAGCTATGCTGACCATTTGTCGTTCAATTATATTCGTTTCTTTATTTGTTTTGTCGTCCTTTTCTTATCACGTACACACACATGGCCCTCACTCTATGACATATGCTGAGCGAGCTTCACATCGAACCCAACTCCTCTGTCTCAGCGACGAGCGATAAATTCTTCACGTCTCCTGCTGAGTTCTATTTTCAATCGATCCGTTGTCGTAGTCAGCGTATTTAAATTTTTACTTCGTGCCAGGACGGCAAAAGGGGACGAGGAATCAAAAATTCCTTGAATGCAAAACAAGAGTTTTTTTTTTGTTTTATTTTATCGATTCTGGTGCCAACATTTTGTGCACCACTGCGCGATGTGGTGAGAAAAAATCTTCCGCTTGACCTGATCGGATGACATTACTGCATACCTAGCGTGCTTTGGTTTTTTTGTTGGCGACCATTTTGGCTGTCATTTGGTGGGGATTGTCGAACATTTCTTACTTTTCTATGAACCACCAGAGAACCAAGTTGATAAAAGGACAAATCAGCGAAAGCATTTAACCTCGTTAGCATTTGATTTCTAATTAAAGACGAATGGTTGGACGAAAATAGACGTGTGGTAAGTTGAGCATCTGATTTTGGTCACATGAGGCAGAGGGAGGCACAGAGTAATCAATCTAAGAAATGTCATCCTCATCGACGCTAAAAGCATTCTTGGGAATTGCCCATTTGGGTGTTAATATCTGCCAGCTGGTGACGGAGGAAAAAGTGTGGTAGTTTAAGTGGAACCTTGTGGAATCTCATTTTAGTTAGACATTTGTTGGAAATATTTCTCAAATTCTCGTGGCAGAAGGAAAAACAAAGAAAGGTGAACGAGGAGTAGTTGGTGAAACAAAGTGCCGGCTACAATTTGACGTCTGCATTCACAGCGAAATGACGTAACTTAGCATCACCGGAAATCTGTTGTCCAAATCAACATGAAATCAGAAACAGATGCGCGAACAGTGTAGGAACAGTAGAATAACTGTTATTCGAAGACAGCAAAAATTACTAAACAAAGACCAAATCGTATGTCAACCTTGCGTCAGTGTCTTACAGGCAAAGCAGTGATTTCCATGAACAGTAGAATCGTCCCAGAAAGCGCCTTCGGGAACACGTTTCTTAGTCCTCTAATCAAATCGACACCTTGTGAAAGCATTCTCAGTTGACAATGTTTTGTGCACGACTTTTGCTAGGTCCAGATTGTGTTATTCTTGCCCGCAGCACAGTCTTTGGACCCTTTTGCATTGTCTGACTAACACATTACGAGTGCAAGCAGCCTTTGGTGATTTCCTTTCAAGAAACACTCCTATATTCATCCTCTTGCTCCCTCCATAAGACAACTGCTATGCTCTTTTTAAATTTTTAATTTCTTGCCGTGTGTCCTTTCGAAAGTCCTTGTCTTCTTGCAATGAAGTTTGTTATTTCACTACTTCTCTCCATGCCTCCAGAAATTCTCTTCAAAAGATGTTGAATGCGACGAGGAGGGCATAAGGGAGAAGAAAAAAAAACGACGCACACACCACTTAATAAACACATAGCACCAAAGGAGCGAAAAGCGGGGACCCGGAGACCAACCGAACGACCGACCTTCTTCTACTAAAGGCATTGAGAGAGCACGTACTACTAAAGTACACACTAAGTGACTTTGTATCCCACTTAGCATACCACTTGAAAAGCCGTCATAAGAGATTGTAATGCCTTGCCTCCACCTCCACAGAATATATTCAAAAGAACGGGCCACAGGGAGATTTTTTTTTTTTTTTTGACAAGAGACTCTACTCTTCCTCCTGTTACGCAGTCAGGACACGCAAAAGAAAAAAAAAATGTCAACACAGGGAACGAACGGCGCAACGGTGATGCTACGCGAAGCACAAAATGCCTCGCAAATATGCATACAGACGACGACAACGACGGAGACGATGTCCTTTGGCTTGGTGTCCTCCAGTTTCGTACGAGTACTCGTACTTGTACTCTTACTCGTACATACCGGCATTTTTCTTATTTCTTTACTCACACACAACAAGGATCTTTTATCCACTTAAGTGTACGCAATCATTATGACTCTTTGCCTCTGCTCTCTTGTGTGTACTGCTGCTTTCTTATTCATCTTTTCGTTTTGCATTTTTCCTCTTTCTTTGCGACTTTTTGCGTGTGTTTACTCCTTAAGAGGGAGCAAAATAAAATTCCATTTTCAAAATGAGGTTATACCTCCATCCTGCCTGCGCCACACTATTCAACTTCCACGCTGCCATCCCTGTTTTCCTCCATCACAGCACTTAGGATCGTATTACGTTCAACATGACACAATGTTATTCGATGTAATTTGTCGCGTTCCGTTCTGTCAACTGTCATTTGTCAACCAGACAGCGACTGTGTTCGGTGTGTTCATAATTTATAATAAAAATTTAAATTATAATTCATTTGCTCGAGTTGCTTCCTTCTCTCTCTCTCTCGCCCTAATTATTTGTGTTTAGTCAATTTATTGTTCGAGCGATAAATAAATAATTAAACAAATTTGTGCGCTTCCTCATCCGTCCCGAGACAACGGCGTCGAAATAAATTTCTCGAAAAACTAGTGACAAACAATTAATGAAAATGACAAGAAAGACAAAATAGTATTTTTTACGATCCCGGGGTGGAGTGGGACAGTCACATAAAATGCGAATGCGAACGCCAACGCCAAATGTCAACCGAGTGTAGAACACAGCTGTTGGCTAATTTCCATTTAACATGATTCTCTGTTTAATAAACATGTCAACGGATAGGCGGCAACGAACGAAGGAGGCACAGTCACACATAGGGTAAAATAAAAGTGACAGCACCAAACGCGTCGTTTGGGAAACTAAATTAACCAGCTTGACAATAAATATTTTCGTGTGATATTTGCGGCATGTATAGCTGCCGTTGAGAGGAAGGATTAAATTAATGATGCGCGGGAAATTGGCATGGAATTTCACACAATTTTTTTGTGGTGACAGCGACTAATGTCAAAAATCAAGAAAATGATTTTCTCAAATTGAGCGATGACAATTTGTTGACGCTAGATTAAGAATGGTGAGTGGAGGCGGTTAAGGTGAGTTTCGAACATCGCCTGGCAATGTTGGGGAGATTTGGGAGAACTACGACGGTGTACGTACAGGGTGTAGCAATGGCTGTAATAAACATTTATGACTTGGAATCAAATTCAACCTAGGGCGAATAAATAGTGGCAGGTGCTACTTCAGTAATACGCATGGGCAAAATCGTGAGACGATCCCTATAAGCAAGCAATACAAGAAGACTCAATTCTTGTATTCAGTGACCCTGGACAAGCTTATACCACGGTTGCCGGGCCTCTAACCGGCATGACCTGCTGCTGTGCTTTGTACCATCCTGGCCTGAATCACAATAATGGTTATAAAATTCGGCTAAGGTCGACAACAAGGTAATCTTCAGTTACAAATCCCTAATCCAATGTGGAACCGTATACACTGATGGATGATTTTTCGCGATACCACCTTTCGCCAGGCTTCAGTGATTAGTGCGTTGGACTGCTGAGCGAGCAGCATTCCCCACCTTTCGTCGGGGAATGACAAGCCTACGGGAGCTTAATTGTCATGAAAGAGCTTCTCAATTCGCCGTGCCGAGTCGCCAATAAATTGTAAGTCCCTTCCATTTATGCGAACAATACCACACGCACAACATGAATAGTTGCAAGAACCTAGGCCTTGGCTCATCCCGAGCTGTCGCGTCAGCTAATTTTTTCAACGATCGCCAGGCAATAACAAATCACGGAGAGTACCTATAATTTCTCATAAAAAAGCTTCTCAAAACACCATTCAAGATCCTTTGATTAAACTAAATCCACATAGGCAGCCACAAAGGTCGAGGCTGATGCTACACCTGACATTCAAACTTTTAGTCAAATGACCAGTGTTCTCACGTCGGAAGTTATTGCAATCAACGTGACGAGCCAACTGCTATTTATGTATATTTATCCAGGCGCAGCTACGGCTGGGTGGATGCGTTCGAAATTCGAACAAGAATTACACTGATGGAAAAAAATTAGTTCCCAAACCACATATCATCGCTAAGTTTTTTCCACAAACCACTAAACTCTCGGGCGAAACATTTTGACTATGACTGAGGCTAAGAATGCTGACCTCAAGAAACATGTATGGAAATTTATCCAGAAGGTGAAGGAAGGTACATTCCCAGGCTTTTCACTTTGGACAGGTCAAGCTGGTCCTAAACTCCATCGATAAACCCTTAGCGTCAGCTCGCAGTCGATACAGCAACAGAGGAGGTCAGCACAGTACACCCTTTTAGAAATGTGTCTGTAAAACTGTTCGGAAAAGTGGTCCCTTCGACTAGAACTAGAAGCAAGTATCAGCATTGCCGAAAACAGCTCGTGGGCAGCTAGCAGAAGAAATGAATCAGAGAAGACCAACTATCAGGTTTTCCAAGCCGAAATGGCTGCGAAGGAAAAAAGGTCACAAAAAGCTAACTTGGCTAACGTTGGCTCCTGGACATATGCACAGAATATTTTCAGCGATCTCTTTCTGTTCTTCACAGAGCCGGCAAATATCGGTATCTGATACTTTCATTTTATGGAGATGGTATCTGAGTAGACAATGTCCTGTCAGACAGCCCGTTAAGGTTCTTAACACGTCTTTGGTGAGATCAAGTAAATCCTGGCCTTGAATGGGTTGGGGTTGATGAACTTTTTCGCTTGTCTAAGGCCACGGAGGTTGGCCCAGTAGTCGGCGTGTTTGTTGATCTCCCATTGTGTTATCTTGGAGTAGGCACTGTTGGGTGGTACCCCAAAAAAGGGTTCGGGGCCAACGAGTTGGCGGCAAGCGCCTCTTTTGATTAAAGACTTAAAATAGCTTCAAAGGACTTACGTTCAAGCGCATTAAAAATTAATTGACCCATACCTGAAACGAGAAAGAAAAAATTCAAATTAAAATGAAGCCTACACATCGTGTTTTGAAAAGAGATTATTCAAAAGTAAGTCCAGTCTCAACAAGTAAAAGCCTAAAACAGCAAGAGGCACGAAAGTCCCTATCTCCTCGCTTCCAAAACAACTCCAAGGACTCAATTTTCGTTTCTCTAGTCCTCCTACTCCCAGGACAGACATGAAATGCAAAAAATTCTTTGAAAAATGAGTCAGAAACCAAGAAAGACACATTAACATGTTTAACACAAATGATTTACGGTTCTCCGACTGCTTTGTCACGCTGTCACGCTGTCACTCAACCATTTAATCATTTCAACAATTCGTGACGCGACACTAAACAGGTAATAAAAAGTTTAACCAGATTCTGTTATCCTTCATTCAAAGATAGACTAACGTCAAATCGCACAAAGGACTTACTCGACACTTTGCCCTTGTCATTCAAACGAACAACACTGAAACATCTTTATCCACCCATTTAGCACACTCTCTCTCTCTCTGGTGGTGAGATGAGCGTTCGTAGTGCACATAAACCTCTTACGACAGACTGCTGTCAGAATATTTTCTCCTATTTTTCCTTCTAACCCCCTATCCTCTCGTCAGTGCTTTATCACACATCACAACATTTTAGCACATTTTAAGGCGCAAAACAAGCACAAAGCTCAAAAGCCGTTGCCATCGCCATCGCCATTGCTGCCGCATAAAACCAGACGGAAGGAAATTCTACCGGAAATGTTGTCCGTGTTAATGATGCAAAGCACATACTACGAAAAGTACAGACCCTCTCTGCCGTCCCGCATTTACAAGCTCAATCTTCTTCCATTACACAGAGAGAAGAAGAACAAAACAAAAAAAGACAACAAATCCCCCATAGACAAAAGGATCCACAAGGATATACTATACACTAACCGGGGCATTAGAAGCTGCACCATCAGCACCAGTAGTGGCAGACATCACAACTAAAAAAGGAGAAGAGAAACCGGGATCCGCGCGCCATGTTATTAAATAATTTATCCTGATGGTACTTTAACTTGAGTTCCTGTTTGGAATATAAATGGATATCAGCAGGAGGACTACCAGGACTAGCACTAGGACTCATTCGTCTCTACAGCAAGAGAGATATAGTACGTATCCATGGACTCTTGGTGTGCTGTGTGCGCTCATCCTTTGCATTGTTTAGTCAGTATCTTCTTCTTTCACCGTTGCTACGTTGCCTGCCGCAATGGATATCTTCCTGTTGAAGTGTATACATTACAAATAGTTCTCGGTGAGCTTTTTTCTTTGTGCCAAAGAGAGGAAGAGAGAAAGTTAGAGTGTATAATTTTGCCACAGCAGGAGGAGAACGACGACGAGCACAAAAAAACCGACGCAAAGTATAATAATGAAGACGGAAAAGGACTTAAATGCTTTTGGCACGCAAACCAAGCCACAAAAAAGCAGCAAAGGCGACCAAAAGCCGTTGGGTTTAAAAAAAAAAAAAAGAAAAGCGGAAAAAGGAAATTCAATTTGAAAATAATAATCTTCTTAAGTCATATAGGAGGTCCCTGCCAGACCGCAACGTAGAGGCAAGAAGTGGAAGACAATGCATGTCATTGTGAGCAGGAGGCAGAGGTGCATACTCGTACTCTGTGGTTAATTTCAATTGAGTGTTTCCTTATTACATGTAGATATGTTGGAAGGTGAAGAACATGTGGTTTGTTACTTCTCATGGCGGGGAAAAGAGAATAACGAGGGTTCCCGGTGGAAAAAAAAAATGGGGTGCCACAAGGTTGCATTGTCCCCCATACTTTTATTTTTGAGTTAATACGCTATTTCAACGATCGGACGCAGAGGACTAGTGGATGATGATTTTGGTTAAAAAATCAGGTCTGAAAATACTCTGTTTGTCAATTTTCAAACTTTCAGCTGCCCTTTGTAATCAATCTTTCAAATCCGAGGGGAAAATCTTGTCCAGCACTTATGAAAATACTAGCTTCATCTTATAAGACTCCTAAGACGCCTTCAAGCACTTTGGTTGGCTACAATGAAGTGAAATGGTTTTTGGTCCAAGTAGCAACAAATCAGGCTGCTCTACATTAAATTTCCGTCCACCGGCACGTGACAAGTGACAGAATGAATTCCTTACTTAGGCCGGCGCCAGAATAACAAAGTCACAGTCTACTGGGTTCCAAGCCACGTGGAGTTAAAGAAAAGTAAAGAAGCTGACCAACTACGTAAAGTATAGATCAACGACTGCCTTAGTTGGACCACAAACGTTCCACAGGTTGGGATGGCATAAGAAATATGCCGAGAGCCTAGATAATGACACCGACTTCCCTACGCGTCACTACAGACTTAAGGAAAATCGCAGCAAATTGGATTTTCCTACAGATTTAGCAGGGACGCTAAGAGCACTCCAGCGCGCTTCATCAAGGAATACGGGTTACTAATTCACAAAAGAAGGAACACACTGAGAGACTATCAACTTACAAAAGGAAATTCGCCATCGACGGAACCATTTAGACTGAAGAAGAAGCTCTACTCATTGATTAAATATAGAAGTCGGGGAGCACATTGAGTTAACAGATTGCGGTTATACTCCAACAATCTAACTAAGAGCAGTGGAACCATCTGCTTAAAACCTTTTTGCGTATCCAACGGATGATATTCCATAAGCCAAATCAAAAAGGAAACTATTCGTACGTCGTGTATTTGAACAGAAAGACATTAAAAGACGTAACCCTCATACTTAGTGCCCATTGGCTCTGTAGACTGGAGGCTGTCTGAAGAATCATGAGACCTCTCTGCGTTGTCTGAGTGATTAGATCAGCTGTTCATACTCTAAGAAGACACTTCTTTAGGACGTTGGATCTTCACTCTTCTGACTAGGCCGATGTCGCTGTACAGCCCGTACAGTTCGTCATTGTATCTCCTCCTACATTCACCGTTTATGCAGACGGGACCGAAAATCACCCGAAGAAGAACAACCTCATCCGCTTTTGACAGAGTCCATGCCTCTGCGCTTTTGCGCAGGACTGGGAGGATTACGACACGCAATAGCCGAATGGAGATTCCGAGGCTTGAATAGGTTTAATGTTGGCCCTCATCTCCTTCAAAAAACAGCGTCTTCCCCATATGGACGTTTGTAGAACTGTCGAGCAGGGGCTGAGTCACGCACACATTCTTTGTTGCTTCCATCTGTCACCATGGCATGAGTCTAGATATAGAGTCCTCATATCTGCTTAACACGTACATATATCTAAATCTCCTTTTCTCAAAGGCGTAGAACGCATAACCAATTCGTTGTTTCCGTCACATGCATTCACTTCTCTCCCAACATTAGATTTGTCATAAGTGGCAATTTTATTCAACGCTAAACGACTGTTATGACAAAAACTTGAAGCCTTCCCCAGACGGCATCTACCAACCAAACAAGACAAACTAATTCGACGCCAAAGGAATTGTCTTCCTAAATCAGTGTTCCTCGGGAATGGCAATCCTCCTGCTAAGAGGATATCACTTGTCATTGCAAATTCCGAAAATGCCATCAACCCAACAAGAAACAACCAACTTCCACACAACTGCACAGCATTCCTCGCATCCGTGCTGCTCGAAAATATATTCAAGTTGAACACTTCTTGTATACATGTGCTTCCAATTCTGTTCACTATTGCAGTCCAATTTTGGCCCAAAACACATTACAGATACTCTGCATCCGTCTGTGCAAGAGGGAACAACAAGAAAGAGCAATAGGACGTGAGTGAAATAATTCACAAATCACATTTTTCCGCTGCAGTCTTGCTACCGACTGTGCGATCCTTTGCCTTCACACAGAGCTCTGCCCTGAGGAAGTTGTCTCCGCCGCATCTTCTTCACTCCAGTAAACATACACATCATGACGACAGGTTGAGAAGAGCGAGAAACACACAGGCCAAAGGCATTGCATTCACAGAATGCTGTGCGTTATTTATGCTGTCACCAAAGATACTCTCAGATACTCCACATTCGGATGCTTGGATGCCGGATCCTTGGTGCAAATTCCATAGTGAGAAGTCTCAGCTTCGGTGAAATATATTTATTCACTTGGTTCTTGTCCTTTTCGATGTGGATATGGGGGACTTTTTTTTTTTGCCGTTTTAATTTTGCTCGAAGCGATTTCTTTTCTCCACCACAGCCATGTGTGTGTGTGTTTTTGCTGCGATTGTCCTTGCCCGGCGAGCGGTGGCTGTGTTATATAAAAATTTTCATACGAAACGAATTCCAATTCCTTTTTGTTTTTTGCTAAATGGTTCTGTTCGAAGCTTGTATGTTCTCATGAATACGATTTCGATCTTTTGAAATTGCAGTGTCGTCGTCGACGTCGCCATGCCAAAAGTACTCGGCTTCCGAAAGCAGCCAACAGCAGCATTCTTTCAACACATCATCGTCAGCGTGCATGCAAAAAAGGACAAAAAACGGGAGAGAAAAAAAAAATCCCCCGACAGACAATGACAAAGGAACCAGGTTTGAATTTAAATTTGTCAACTTCAGCTTTTTGAACAAGTTTCGAGATGAAAAAAGAAGGCTCCCCGCGCCATTCCATCACACACAGTGTTTTTTGCCGCTGGTGGCTGCATTAACTTGTAGCTGCCTCGGTGGTTCTACTCAGCGCATACTAAGGAGTTGTTATACTGCCGCAGGCGAAGCCCGTTCTTTTTTGTGCCATGTTCTCCGCCGCCACCGCCCTGCAGCCATGTTGTGAACATTTCCATTTGCAAATCGCCGGAATCCAAAATCGGTGGATGTAAAATATGCTGTTTAAATATGTATGCTTACTGATTGCATCGGTGAGCACAGCGCAGCGCAACGTGGAGTTGAGTAATGCATACCAATGGATCTGGTTGGTGTGGTTGGTGCTTCTGCTGCATGTTTCTCCTTTTGTGGCTTTCGTGTCTTGTTGGGAGAGTTGTTGCTGCTGCTGCTGTAGCAGGAATGGAAAAGGAATCGTTCCATAAGTGGTGGTGCCTGGGTGCTGTGAAGTGCTTAAGAGGAAAATTAATTGCATGGAGTGTGGATTTTCAAAAATGTCTAAGTGGTTGCACGCTAATTGTAATATATTAAGCTGCACTTTGAATTCTAAGAAAATGCAGAGAATAAAGATTAAGGGGCTAATAGAGCAGCCTTGTGGTATGCCGTAGTTTTGGAATTTTCTTAAAAGTTCGAGTAGAGTTGGAAGCATTTTTCGTTGACATTTTGTGTATAATGTGCGATATGGTCTGCAACGAGGTGAAGTGTGGCTGCCGTGGTTTTGTGGTTGATCCAGGTCCTAGTAACAGAAAGGGTTCTGCAAAACGTTATACCTGACAAACCTCAAGAAGATGCCATATCATGGCTTGAAACTTAGCTTTTCTCTGTCGTGGCTTGTAAAGTTCGGCTTCGAAAATGGTCCTATATGAAGAAAGTCTAAACGTTTCTTAGAAAACCTAGCTAAGCGTCACAAAAAGTGAAACACTGTGGCCTTGCTATCTTGCACGTTGCTACCACTAAGAGTATGACGAAAATTGAAAAAACCCTGAGGTTGGACTTCATTAAGTGTGTGGCGAACACTATTTTCCTCTCAGCCATCTCTCACTGATGTATCGATCGACCAGGACTAGGTAGACAAGGCTTTCTGGAGACCAGTAGTAAGAATTTTGATCACGTCAAAGAAACTGTCTTTTATAAGACTTACTTAAGCCTTAAACGTGTTTATTGTACCCATATAAAGTTTACTCATGGGAGTCTGACCAAGGGGTGGGGTTGACTAATTTGAAAATCACCAGAAAGGGATAAGAATCTCAGAAGTCTTCTACAATTAGAAATGTCTCTAGCCCATACAGAAAGCTGCTACCTAGAGTACTTCTGGTAGCCTAGTACGATACGTTCGCACAGATGGGCCCCTTATACAACCTGATAAATACTTATAGAAAAAGTGAACTTGACAATGAATGACAATTGCCGAAGTGTTTAGAAACTTGTTTTTTGGTGTTACACAATTCAAGGCAAGTTGCTGAGATTCACTTGTCGGGTTGTGTTACGGGCTCAGGTGTCGGACGGATTGTCTTTCCATTTCAATTTCTTCAACTTATGCAGTAGACATTGTAGGGTAACCCAATTCATTCCGCACGAATTGCCATCGCCATTGCGCGAGGATGCTTGAAACGTTTTAATAGAGTGGATTTCTGAAACGTGACCATAGTGATTTGTTTAATATTTCTCAATAAAGTGTGCTGGTTGGTGTCCTTGCAATCGGATTTGCACTTGTCTTGCCTCTACGAGTGTAAGAAAATACATCTTCAACAATCTGAATGATAAGTGTCAAATAGTTTAAGGAGAAGACTTTGGGTTTCAACCCCAGCACTAACAGTGGTATGATAATGGATCTTCTTTTGGTCTAAAGTCATCTGTAGAGAGGACATCTCTCGATCTAGATCGCATAGCCTGTTTTTTACCGATCGTTCTTCTTACTCTTCCTACTGCTATGCATACATGTTTCACTTTTCGTGACGTTCAACTTTCCTACATTGAGACTTCCAATGCTAGCAGAAAAGTGCTCTTGTTGTCAAACCTGAGTGACAGATATTTATTATGATTCTGACAGACAAAATTATAGGTAAGGTATGTACATTGAAAAAAAAAAAAAAAAAATACTTGGTACTCTGACAAGTTGCTGCATGCTAAGACAAATGCCAGTGAGATAAAGATCACCGATATTGCTATTGTGATTTGGGTAAAGAAACACTTCTTTACCGGACGTCCAATCTTCCCCACTCTCAAGCTTTTAAGGCAAATTTCATAAAAGAACTTCTGTATCATATGTGGAAAGCGTGAGGATATTTATATAAAATGGCGCCCAACGATGCGCCTAGCCGGAATTTTTCAAAGACGTTGCCTAAAATATTTCCATAATCCTCTTGGTAAACCATATTCCAACAGGCATACAATTTTTTCCTTGAAAACATCTCCATCTACTTATCTTTGGGGTACGTAAAAAGAAAGCAAACAATTGGCCATTCCCTTTTCTGCCTCTCACCTTTGTTATCGTCGCCATCAAGAGTCAAGCGCTTACGAAACTTTTACGGCACATTCCTGTTGTAATTCCAGTGTCGTAAAAAAAAGGCCGTAAACCTTCCCATGCCCCGTTTCTGTTTTTTTTTTTCGTATTTTTATGGCAGACCTTTAAAAAAGTCGTAAAATTTTAATTTTTTTACGAATGAATTTTAACCACGTACATCCGTACATCAGATTACATAACTCATAACAAACAGTTAACGACTTAATAAACTCGAAAAGACAGCACAAGCAGTAGAACAAGAAACAAGACAATAAAGAAAGAACAAAAAGGGAGGAGGGACGTGAGCGCAAGAAAGGCACAAAAAAACCGAAAAAATAAATAAACGCAAACAGTAGCACTGTTAGCTGCTCTCTTATTTGGCGCTTAAGGGGTTCTACTTTTGCTTCAGGGAACTGGGAACTTTTTTTTCCTCTTTTTCCTCCTCTCTTTCCTGTTTCAACAAAAAAAAAAAACCAATAAAATTACATTCATTGCTCATGAATATTTGATAGAGTATCAGGGTCTTCCTTTATGCCCGAGCGCACACACACACTCCGATTTGCTCACCCAAAACACAAAACCCCTTGCACGACGTCAAGCCAAATCGACTCTTGAGGAGTAGTTACACCACCAGAACCAACAACAAGCACCAGGAGCAGCAGGAGCACATCAATCAAAATTCAGAACACAGAAAAATCGTTTTTATTTATTATTAATGGCGGCCCGTTTACACACATACACCTACACAAACACACAGAAATGAAATTTCATCCATCTCACCGAGGCTCCCCCGGAACCGAAGGGAGAAGAAGTTGGTTTTCAATGAAGAAGAGGAAATCTATTTATTATACGAAAGGAAGTTACACGGAAAGGAGAATGGAACGCGAATGATAAACCGCCCCAAGGCGGTTGGTTTGGCTTGACTTAGGTATGCTGGTGGCTGGCTGGCTGGATGGTGGCTTCATCCTCCTCCTCCTCCTCCTCTTCCTAGGGGAAAACAGATATCGAAACGGAAGGAAACCCTAAAACGCAGTCAGAACACAGTAGAAGCATTTACTCTCTAAGGCGCTCGACTGGTTTCGAGGAGAGAAGTAAAAGGGAACGGGGAATCAATTGGCAATACGCCCAGAGGGGGAGAGACGGCAGGTCGCGCGGCGAGAATAAAAATGAAGACAACATCGTGCACACAATTATTTCAAGCAGCAGATTTCTTCATTTAAATTCAATCATCACATTTATTTAAGCGAATTATAAAATGATTGACGGCGGCATGGTGAGAGGCGTTGACAACCATCGACGACGCTGACAACGACGAACGGAAGGAATCCTCCATTAAAACGCGATTTGCATAATTCATGTCTCGGGGTTTTTTTGTGTAATTAGTTGCGTTAATTAGCTGCAAAACTAATTTATTTGGTTATTTATCAATTTGGTTTTTTTTTTTTATGATGAATTCTGATGAATTTAATTAATTTCGACTGTGCGTAGTCGTGCTTACACTCCACCCCCCGTGTCGTGCCGATGGTGGACTGACGAAAATCACACACAGCACGCAGAGCTAAATAAAACAAACGAAGCGGAATGTTTGAATTCATTTTATGTTTTTCTTTATTTTTTGTTAATTTAAGAGGAAATATAATTAAATTTGAATTATGACCGCGTGTAGCATACAACATGAACGACCGTCGGTCGGTTGGATGGTAATGAGAGTGAAAAATCACAGAATATCCGAATAAAATTCAATTTGATCATTTGATTAGCAATTCAAAACAAATTGGCTTTTAAATATAAATGAATACATTTGATTGCCCCGGCGCGGTCAGATGGTCGCATTATAATTAAAACAGATAAATACTGCAGTTTTGTGGCTGGAGGCGGTGAAACGAATGTGACATGAACGACTGCACACGGAAGGTGGTCGGTATTTTGAAGGAGTTGGGAGAGAATAGCTGACAGAGTGGACCCGACAAAATTTTAATATCTTTTCATTCGTTAAAAACAAAAAGGAAAGAAATTAATTTAGAGAGCACCCTATAACAAATCATTTTTAGTGCATTTACCTTTCGAGGTTGGTGTATCAGCTAAACGCAAGTGTTAATCAAAGGATGACGGAGAAAGTTTTTTTGAAATTTACATTATTAGGGTCTGGAAAATATGTTTACCTAGCAAGACTGACATAAGAAAAACACTAGGTGCTAGTCCTTCGAAAAAAAGCTATTGGTAAGAAGTGGGGACTGCAACCTCATACCACGCACTGACTTTACGTGTCCGTTGTTAGACCTATACTCATGTATGGTGTGATTGTCTGGCCTTAGACAGAGCCTTACATCGTAATCTATTGGGAAAACTGCAAAAATCAGCCTTCATATGCATTAGCAGATCACTAAGAACCACCCCATCCGCCGCACTTGACGTGCTCCTACATCTACTTTTTGCCAAACAGGTTGCTGCCTCCTCCCAATGGTCAAAAAACCAAATTGGTCACCCCTTGATCTTAGATCCCCTTAATTTTATTTTAGAAAACACCGAATACACACTGTCCAATTGAACTTCAACCTCAACTTCTGGATATCTATTCCTTTCCGAGAGGAGTGGGAGAGTGATGATGCCCGTGACGATGACTTCGTTCACCTCTAAACCGAGAATGGAGTGGTAGATGGTGTTTTCTCCGATAGCCTTAATTTGAGCGTCCCCTTCGTTCTACCTGACCACTGTAGCGTTTTTCAGGCGATAATGATGGCGATCAACGAAGCCGTATCCTGGCTTAGGCACATTGTGATATCCTGCAGGGACATTACAATTTTTACCGATAGCCAGGCTGCTATAAAATCACTGGAATCGTTAACATGTACATCAGAAGCTACTTCAGACTGTCGCTCATGGAACATTTTTACGTTCACTTAGGCTAGGCACCCGAACTTAAGAACGTTCTTAGAAACCGTAGCAAATTGCACGTAGGTAGATGAAATGGAAAAAGTTTTCCACAAGAAAAGTCACCAATTCGTCACATGTTTTGGGGTGAAAATGATTCCAATCCAATATGCGTCACACAGTGGAGTCTACTTACCTAGTGGCTGGCAGAAAGTGGGTCGCGCTAGGCAAATATGACGCAAAACAATGAACAAACAATATTGCGAATGAGCTATGACGAACAGGCTTGAAGTTCCCATGAAGCGTGACAGAAACTAAGATTCATATGGACTTTCCTTCATTAAACTTTGTTTGTGCTCACTAAATTTGAAAAACACTGGACCTATTTTCACAAAACCTTCAGTGATAGACGGATATTTCCATTATTTGGAACATAGCTTAGAAGAAGAACAGCTATTTCGAGCCAAACTTGAAGTTGAATCCCTGTCTTGCAGTATGTGGTGGCTTGCTCGATTACACTAATTCTGGTATTTTCCATTGGGTAAGGATCGTGACAGAAACTAAGCCAAACTAAGACGAAAGTTCTACGATAGCCTCGGCGACTGAGCTACTTAGGTGGCGTTAGAGTTCAGCGTGAAACTGAGCCTCTAACATTAAGCCTTCTCAGATAAGCCGGTTTTCAGCTTTAGTTGTGCATTCCAATTTAGTTGAACTCGGATTCTACTTTTGCGCGGCACCGTATATGTACTTGAGCTTAATTGTACTTGAGCTTAATTGTTAAAACTCTAAAACCCGTCCCTTAACCTTCTTCTGATGACATTTTGAATTCAAATCAACTCTAATTCTGTTCTTGTTCTCTGACATAACTAAACGCGTCATTTACAACGCGTATGGATGATGAAAATAATTTCGATTAAGTGACGCTTACTAGAGCATTAGCTTAATGGCCTACGAGATCAAATGTACATCAAATGTGAGGTTTTTCTTAATACTTTGCGTAAAAACCCAAACGCACTCATAGAATACAGAATATCCCTCTCGTCGATCGTCGCAACTACACAACGTGCCAGTTAACACGATTTGAATATTTAAGTGTCTCTTTGCCAGTCGGTTGGCTAACTTAATTAAGTCGGACAGTTTAACATGCTTACCTTGTCCCGGGCTTAATCGCCACACGCTTAGCCTTAATGAGTCTTGAGTTTTATTTTTATTTTTATTTTCTGTTTCCATTCGTAGCTATAAATCTTTTTATTGCAATCTTTTGCTACCCACCTCTAGAGATACATTCACAGATACACTCTGGCTAATTAATCGCGTTATTAGCTGGTGCCTTTTCTCGCCAATCACGTAAAAAAAAACACACAGAATAAATTAGTCGTCCCCATGATTATATCATATTCAGTTAATAGCCGGCTTTTTGTTATAACAGCGCGTTGGTTGACTGACTGACGACTGATTGTCGGAGACCGACGCTAAACCAACTTATCCACGTCAATATGGACACATTTGTTTTTTTGCTTTTTATAGTCAACCAGGCATAAAACAGTAGTGAGCACAACGCATTTATTTATTAAGTTTATAGCGCTGCTAATTTATTAACATGGATATTTTAAGTTAGTTACTGTGTGGTCGTTGTTGCTCCCCCTCTCTTGCCATCGCCACATTAGTCATTATGGTTTCATGGAGGCGGTGAAATATAGAGAAAGAAAAAAAATATGAACAAGCGGCAAATGTCAAACTGCGACGACTTCCCAACAACAACCCGACGAGACAGCTAGCAAACATAGGTTAAGCGGTTTTGATTAATTTATTACCGCT
The DNA here is from genome assembly GCA_917880715.2 of Matsumyia berberina. Lineage (NCBI taxonomy): Eukaryota > Metazoa > Arthropoda > Insecta > Diptera > Syrphidae > Matsumyia > Matsumyia berberina. The sequence goes on along the minus strand of OU862871.1, from coordinate 127,495,019 downwards.
GATTGCCGTGATTATTATTTCTGTTTGCCTTTTTCCGATCTGATAACGAAATAACAATTTATTAAATTGTAATTTGTGTTTGTGGTGTGGTAAATTATTGTAATGGATTTTTATTATTCCATTTCGAGGTTTTTTGTTTGACTATTTTATGGCTGACTAAGGTATTAGGGGGCGTACCTTGTCAAATGACAGCTAAATTTTTTTGTTTAATGTAAAGTTGAGACTTTGTTGTAAAATAGAGTTGATAAGCCTTGTGTGACACTAATTGGGGTTTTCCTTGCACGGGAGGGTAATTGAAACTTTATGGCGCCCGTGCTGAGTCGTAAATAGTTTCCGGGCAAACAAAAATCACATCACAAGTCTCAATCACGTGTTAAGCCTCTTTTAAGCTTGCTGTGTGCGGTCGTATCTTTGATTTTATTGATTATTGGCTTAAGAAGTTGTGCAATTTCGAAAGGAATGTGAAGGTTCACGTGCCGTAAATAACTTAAGGGGACAAGGTTCAACAACTTTCACATGAAGTTGTAAAGGGAAATGAATTTGTTTTGTAGATTTGGCATCACTATTTGAGATTAAATGTATTTTAAATTAAAGAAATGTTTTCACCGCTGGGCTTGTTTTTTACTTTGCTTGAAAATGGCGAGAAAAAGTCAAAAGAAGAGACAAATTATTTACTATACCCCGCGCATAGTATGTGTCTAGCTTTTTCCTGCATGACATCAAACACAAATGTCGTCGACTCTCAACATTATCCTCATGACACATTTTGTCAGCTCAATAATAATTCCCTTTTTTTTATTGAGATCCAAGATTAAGCCTGAATTGTAACACCAAAGCGTGTAAAGTGTCCAACAAAACAACATTCTTACAAACTTTAACATTGAAAACTGTCATTTCAAAGACCAAAAACATATACTCATGTGTCAAATCACCCATGACAATCAGAAAATCCCCTGTCACTTAATTGTCACAATTTCAATCATACATATACCACAATCGCATGATATATTTTATCTGTCAATTGAAATCTTGCTCGCAATAATTGCACACGCAATGCAATTTAACTTGAAGTGATCACTTTTTGTAGAAACAACGAATCAAGTAAAGTGTGACGTTTGACATTGTTACCATGAGTTGTAACATTCTCTGTACGTATGCATGTGTTTTACTTGTATCTGAGGGTGGTAATTGCATACAATTCCACATCAATTAGCAGCAAAGCAATTGAATAATTGCAACAAGAGTTCATTTTAATGGTTTTCTGTGTAAGTCATTAACTGTGTGCTTACAACTCAGTCATTTGTCATTAAAAGAGGCAGTGTTCGTTGAATGAAATTAAAAAGTGTTGTTAATCGTTGGAATTAATGTCAGAAAGTGTTTTTAATTGTTAAACATGTTGATTGTGGTGCTTATAGTTTAAGGGGTTTTCACATCAAATGGATGATGTATTTGAAGTGCCTTTAGTTGTGTTCATTTTTCAAGGATGAGAAGACTGTCAAGGGATCTGTCATATACTAACAATTGACAGTTCTGTCATATTGCTCCAACCAGTAGCTTTAGATTTGTTGGACGTTTACAGCTGATGTCAATTTTGCATTACAATAGAATAGAGTGGTCATATGGCCTAACAAAGTTGATCGAACTGGTAACGGTAATGAAGATGGCAAAGAAAATGCTGTGAATTGTAATCAAAGACAACAGCACCAAATTGTCTACACTTAGTTTGGACAGCAACCTCGATGTAAACATGATCATGTCGCAATAGAGGATAATGAGGTCGCAGACTCTCTAGCAAGAAAAGAGACAGCAGAACCCTTTTGGGGCCTAAACCATTCCACCAATTAGAGAACCACTACCTTAAGCAGAAAATCGGAAAGAAGAAACAGACTAAAGCCTGTTTAAGAAACTACAAACCGACAAAATTAAACGCAGTATGTGACAGTTCGCCCAAGTTTTCGAAGTGATAGGCTCCTAGATAGAGTTAGAGAGTGCAGAGGAAATGGAGGATCGTTTCTTCCTCGTCTTCGTTCCTGCAGCTTCTGCAGAAGTCATTTGAGAAGAGGCCTATCCTTCTGGCACGAGCAAAATCAAATTTAGGCCAAATCTCCCTGAAGGAACGGCACGTGGTACCATTCTTTCAACCTCGGTTTGTCTTACTGATCGCGTCGTGGTTTACATGTAACGAGTGGAATACTCAGATTCCTTCGTTCCGGCAGGATGTCGAGAGTAGTACCACGTTTGGCGAGTTCATCGGTCATAGAGTTCCCTGGAATGTCCCTATGACCAGCATAGGTGAATGGTAAAATGTTCTGCCATTTCCATGAGCGACAGTTTGAAGTAGCTTTTGATGTACATGTTACCGATTCCAAGGATTTTATAGCAGGCTGGCTATCGGTAAAAATTGTAACGTCCCTGAACGATATCACATTGTGTCTAAGCCAGGATAAGGCTTCGTTGGTCGCCAAAATTTCCGCCTGAAAAACGCTACAGTGGTCAAGTAGACCGAAGGGGATGCTCAAGTTAAGTGTATTGGGGAAAACACCACCTCCCACTACGTTCTCGATTTTGGAACCGTCGGTATAGACATGAACAGAATGATCGCCCCTGGCGTCACGACTCTTCCACTCCTCTTGGTAAAGAATGGAAGTTCGGATGTTGAGGTTGAAATTCAACTTCGAAGTCGATAAGTGGTCAATATGGTTGTTTGACCATTGGGAGGAGGCTTTCAGTTTGATGGCTGTCCGAGCAGCTGACTGATTGCCAAAAATATTTAAAGGAAACAATCGAAATCTACAAATAACAGAAGGCCTTTTCGGATTCAGCAATGTAAGACTTGAGGTCACTTTGTAGTCTAGTCTGGTACTGACCTACCAAAAATGTGAAATAGCCGGGCATGCACTACTTATTAGATGAGGATAATTATCCTTGGACCCGCTTCTCATTGGACCGGCGACACTACTGAGACTTAAAAAAATTATTCTGAAAGAAACCTAAATTTAAGACAATGGCATCCGAGGTTGGTGTACAGACTAAACAGAGACAATTTTGTTGGTGTTGTTGTCATTGCTTACAGTTCACACTTTTTTTTTGCAAACACTAAGTGTTTGGTTTTCCTGGTTTCAGTTTAGTAGTCTTGTGAATTTGAAAGTAGAAGGTTCATACCCAGATTCGAGGATATTACTGAGGAAACGGGTCAGCCATGGTTTATTCTTTAGGTCGCAGTTCTTGGAAAGTGTGAAAGTTCTAATGAAGGTGAAGATATTGCATGTAAGGCCGTGAAGTCTTTGATTTGGCTTTTGTCTGACTTTCTCTGGATAAATCCACAACACGGTTGGCGGTTAGGTCAGTCCGTATAAGAATACAATGCACTGTAAAGGAGTGAGGCTAGATTAACATCTAAAAACGTCGCTGTTTTATAATTGCTATATTCCATGAGTGCTTTTCCAAGTCCCTACTCCAAACCCCCAATAGACCCAATAACACCGACAAACTCCCCTACCTGCGAACACCATCATCATCGGAATTTGGTTTAAAAGTTTCGACGAATAACATTAGGCATCATCCTCAGCCAAGAAATCCCTTCAATGTCTTAACTTCTACCCCACTTAATCTCAACTATAAGCCTGCCTAATCCAATTTTAATAACCCCCCATGAGTCTTGATTGCTATGCTTCGGATACGTTCATTTTTTTCTTCCTCTTTTTCGACAGGCAAACAATTTTATGAACCACAAACCCGCATTAAACTACTCCTGTGGAACTTCCTCTCTTCCACCCAGTTAATATCGATGTTCTCCGCCCCTTGGTTCGCCCTGCAACACACACATGCCTTGCCAAAGCTGTAAAATGTTATGCATAATCGACTTGTACACATGCAATGCACATTTATTAACAACCAGTCATCATAATCATCATTATCGTCCTCATAGTTGATGTGGTGTGGTGCGGAGGGGTCTCTTCGTCATGAAGCCCAAGTGTGAGTTGTTAAGATATGACATGCGATTTTAACATTTCAATTAAAGTGCTCCCCTGCTCCGGGGAGCTCTATACATCCTCTCCACCTCCTTGGTGTGGCTTTGGCTTTTTGTGTGTTATTTCTGTAGTTACACTTTAATGAGGGTAATGTGTTTTCAAGTGATTAACACCGGAGGCAAAATTAGCATTTAACATGCCAGAGAGCGAGGCAAAGTGGCGTTGGAGTGCTGGGTTCCTTTTTGCATGCAGATCATCCATTAGAAGAAGTTTTGTTTGTTTTTGCTTTGCTCTCGACGTCTGCTAAGCTGTCAATTTTGTTTAGCAACAGTTTTGCTTCCTTCGTTGTCCGTGCTTCAACCACACTGAAGCGCTACCACAAATCTTGTTTTCTTTTTCGCATGGTAGAGGTGAATGGTGTGGTCTTAACTGGAGTGGTGGTTGTGCTAAAGAGTGCTGGTGCTTAATGGTGGTGATCTTTGGTAAGCATGTACATACATAATCGTGGGACATGCTGTCTAAAGTGGATTTTGTGCAATAACATCTCATGCAAATGCGAACGTGCAGACGGCCAATGAGGATTTTGGACTTTTTTTTTCTAAATAGAGTCCAATCTTATAGGTGGTGGATGGAGATGGAGAAACACTTGTCCTGGAGAGAGTTAGTGATACCCACGACACGATAAAAATTCGTGTTTTTGTTAAAACGTTTGGTTATCTTTCTCTGCGGGTTGATACGGAAGGTTGACATTCACAAGGCCTCTTGACGCTACACTTGAGGATATGTTTTGCGATGCTACAGACTGGTTCACAAAATTTAAGAGGTTGATGTTAACGAAGATCGGCATTATGAACTCCTTCACTGAAATTCATTTCCAACAGGATGCCCTCCCTATGCCTTGTCGAATTTATTCGTTTCATAAAGAGTACAATGAAATTTGACAATTTTGATGCATCTTCAAGGGTTAAGGTCTCATAGCTAAGCATATTATCTCCCAGATACAAAATCAATCAATCAAACATAAAAGTCGCACGCGGTTTGCGAACAAGCAGAATGTTCAGGTGCAGTACTTTGATCGATGGTGCGCACACAGTTTATGGTCAAGCAGAGTGTTCCCGGGTAAGACTTTGATCGATTGTAGGCACACAATCGGAAGAGGAATGTTAACGGAGTTGGCAGAAAAAGTGATGCTTCTTCTCATGCTGCGCAGGACCCACTTTTCGTAGAGTCTGGAGGATTGGTTGCTTTCAGAAAAAGTTCTAAACTTTCCAATTTGAATTCATTGGATTCTGTCAATGTTCAGATTTGGGCTCCACCATGGCGAAATTTTGGTCACTTACCTGTAGAACGACAGAAATGTCTGCATGTGCTAGGATCTGTACTGTAGCAAGATGGCAACTAAAACTGCTATAAGACTGAGAGAAGGACGACAGTAGACACCAGCACCCTACAGTCACGGCTCAGTGTTTTCTCGATGGGAGGATGCCGACAGAAACAGATCATATGATCCAGACTCTGGCATTTGACAGGATATTCAGTATCAGAATTCCTGATAGAGATGACTGGAGGAACCACAAGGGTACCAATAAGAAGTAACTGGCTTGCTACACCAATGGTTCTAAGATGGACTTTGGTACAGGCTGCTGCCACTGCTTTAGAATAAACGACGAATGCAGTGTATTTCAAACCGAAATCACTGCCATCATGGAGGCTTCGAAAACTGTCCGCGAGAAGGGTATCATCGCAAGGACAATTACGATCTACATTGACAGCCAGGTAGCTGTTAAGGCTCTGGAGTCCGCAATAACTAGATCGAGGCTTGTAGGCATCTTCAAAAAGCACCTAGATGAGATATCGAGAGCCATTATGGTGACCCTATGTTGGGTACCAAGGCATATGAATATCCCAGGTCACGAAAGGGCTGACGAAGTTGCACGAAGGGAAGCAGTGCCGCCCACAGGTTCTCCCCTTTGCGAGGATTCTAATAAGCTCGTTGAAGAAGAGGCCATCAGTCGAGCTAATACACGTTGGATTCAGCTAGATACATGTACAACGGCTAGAAACTTATGGACGGGTAAAAATAAGAAGAGATCTCTGTTTCTGGTGAAACTTATTCATCTTGAAGCAAGGATAGTCTCCGGCATCATTCCTGGGCACTGCGCCATTGGTATTCATTCCGAGTACCTCAGTATACATCGGAATGACTATTGCAGAAGTTGTAGGGGCGAGGAAGAAATTGAATCTGTCCATCACTTGCTGTGACTGTCCTGCCCTCGCCGGTAGAAGAATGAGGACTTGCGTGACATCGACCTGAAGGACCTCCTGAGATTCATATGCTTGTCTGGGTGGTTTGAAATCAGCGGCTCCCCTTCCCTTTACAAGTTCCTGGGGTAGAATTAGAAGATGGCCACCATGGACGCTATTGCTGGTCTAAATGAGCAGTGACGAACGTCACAAGACAGCCATTTGCCTAACCTAACCTACGGTCGTTCGAAAACTTTGGAACCTGCCTAAAACGACAAAACTAGTCAAGCACCACAATTGTTCATGCTTTGAAAAACACCTCTGAAAATGTTAGCCAGTTTTGACGCTCAGTTGTTGCTTGATAGCCAACAACCGAATTGAACGCAGTTGATGGAGAGTCTGCCGCATCTATTGGTACAACCGTGGTTCGTTCATCTTTCCAAAGGTCTATTCGTTTTATCTGCGGCTAATAGTGCTAGCTATGAGCCAAACTAAATGCTGGGCATAAAATATTAAAGATCACGCCCAGATCTCACATAAATATTTAGGCGACGTTGTAGGCATGGATCATTCTCACTCTGTTTGCCCATCTGAGAATAGTGATTTATCTTAGAGCAATCCGTGTAGATGGACATGGGCGTTGGGGCTGAATTATTGTACGAAGTCCTCAGACTATCTAGGATCTAGGTGAATCAAACTCTCAGATTACAGCAACGTTTTCTTCATGGAGGTTCAGAAAGTGACAGCAAGGTGCAATGAAGGCATTACCACATGACGACATTACCTTAATCATCGACACTCGCGGCCATAAAAGCAATTATTCGTAGAAATAACATCAAAGCTACCAGTTCTTGGCACACTGCAGAGTGTGATGGAGGAAAATTAAACTTTTCTCCTTAACCTATTTAAGAGGTTTATCAAAAGTATAAATCGGGTGAGAAATTGGGGAAAAAGGTTTACTGTCGTATACACAGTGTTGAAATTCGTTCAAAAGAAAACGTATAAAGCCCTTGTTTATATACGAATATGCCGCCATCTATTGATTAAAATAACTCAACGCATAACTCACAACAAAAACAAAAGGTTTTTGATTATTTTACCGCACACAACATGTGAATGGCTGGTTATAAGCTTATTGAATAAAAAATTAAAATAAACACACCTATCAATTCTATTCAAACTCAGTTATTCAATTTGAACCGTTGTTTTAAATTATTTAAATGAAATAATTCATTTATAATCCCTTTGCTGTTGTCACTTCGACAAAAAAAAAAAACACCGAAAAAAAATTCCCAACTTAATTGGGTGCCTTGTTGCAATCAAGTTTTTGCGCGATTCACATACCCTTACATCACACGGATGTGTGCTTCTTATGAAGAATTCATATACACTACCGCTTAAAAGTTTGAGGTCAATTTGTGTCCGACACTTTGAATGGAAATAACAAAATGGAAAGAGCTTACAACCCATTTGTCATGGTTTGAAAAGTTGATTGAGCTGACCATGATTATGAGATCAGGAGGTTCCAAGGGAGTCCATCTACGGACTCAGACCATATAAGCTCAGATCTCTAATTGATCTCAAACTTTTAAGCGTTGGTGTGCATATAATAATCATTTATCATTTTTTCACAATAATTTTAAACCCGAGTCAAAAAACCTGACCGCCAATTTTTACTGCAATAAATAAATTAAAAAAAAAAAAACGAATCGTAAAAAAAAATATAAATAAAGAGGAATTTTAAACACAAATTAAACAGAGAAGAAAAAATTAAATAAATCCGCAAATAATCAATTATCAATATGTAAATTAATCGCGTCTACCTTAAATAATTGCAAATTGAATGAAACGAAATATTTGCATTGTTCATTTCTGCTATTAAAATCATTTTTTAATTTTCCGTCTCGTTTTTTATTTTTTTGATATGTATCTGCACTTGGTGTTCGGTTCGTCGGGTATTTTTATTAATTTTTTTCTCGGTCCTCATGAATTTGCATTTTTTACTCTGATAATTGCTTTTCTTTTTCCCGTTTTTTTTTTTTATTTCCATTTGCAATTCTGTGGAACTCGTTTATTGCACTATCATTATCATCATCAGCAGATTTTATCAATAAATTATTAAAAAAATAAAATGCATTGAGGGAAAAGTATTTATACAATAATTTCAGTCCAATTAATAAAGAAAAAAAAGATGTAAAATGAGTAGGGAGAAAATGGGTGAAGTGATAATTAATACACATTAACATGCAAATGTCTCTTTATCACTGAAATCAACGGATTTCTTCAATTTAAACATTCTTTAGGACAGTTATTAAAATAAATACAAAAAGCACCCAATTAAGAAACAATTTTAAAGAATTTAATTCCCCAACATCCGTGGTCATTTCATTATTACCCAAAAGTTAAAAATATCGTAATTTCTATTTTTATCGCTCGAAATTAAAAAATTAAAAAAAATCCCATCAATCTTGCATTTAAATTCTTTTTTCGACTCATAAAGCATCTTCATAATTTTAAGCAATTATCATCACTCTTATCTAATCACAACAAAAGAATGTTTATTTAAATTAGCATTTTTTTTTTTTGGTTTTTCTTTTTGTGGTGGTAAAACAACAACATACACGCATTTAACAAAAAAATCAGATTAACAATTCAAATTCAAAAGACGACACATACCTGAAAAGATAAAATCAGAAACAAAAAAGAATTTATTAGACAAATTAGCATTGAAAGATACACAAGAGGGGAAAAAAATAGTAATAATAAAGGAACCAACAAATTAAGAGGCATATAATACAGAAAAACATTTGTTTGCAATGCAAAGTAGCTGAAGAGAGATTTATTCGTCAGAAAATAGTTTGTGTATCTTTTTATATGGCGTTTTGTTGAAATAGTTGGAGATACACACACGTATTGTATTTTTTGTTTGCGTTTCTGATACTTTCCTGCCTTCCAGTTTTAAAGGGGTAAATAGGGATTTGCATTGTGTCTTTAGTGAGTAGAAAGAAGAATATTTAAGGTAAACAAAGGTGTTACGAACATTCAAAAACAATTGGAGAGCAGAGTTCATGCTTGAGGATTGTGTCTAAGCTTATTAGTACGTGTTGAAACAATAGATGGCGTTATCGACTAAATCAACGAATCAGATAGCATAATTGCGGGGTTTGACACCACTCTTGCTTTCAATAAACATCTCATAAACACGGCTGGAAAACTAAAGACTGAACAAAACAACTCGTTCGTGGTGGAGCGCATCCGTGACCACACTTCCAGTAGCTATAGTTATAGTCTATAACTACATACTGTCTGCCGTGCCTGTTTCGGGTGTAAAGCTTACGTTTTATAAAAGTCAACCGCTAGATTATTTCAGCAATGTGGGCGATAACTGGCGCCACCCACAGAGTGGCTTTCTACACTGAGCAATATACCCTCTAGCGAGTGACAGCGCAATCAAATCTTGATCCGCAAACACAACAAGATCTACTCGAGCCTTTTCATTCACGCTGACCTCCGATCACTGCAATTTATCGGGTTTGGATCAAAACAACTCTACAAGCAAACTTAAGAAACTTGCAAACGAGTTGTCTAGTGGGCGTATTGACTGAGTACATTTGAGCCCCAGCAATATTCACCGATTGTTTCTCGCGGCACCATCTCTTGTCGAGAAGTGACAAGTTGGTTAGTAAAAGTGGTCCTCCAAGAAGAGGTACACTTAGACCAAAAAGTATAGGTCCATTATGATACCACTGAACACTGGGGTATGCCCTGTTTACGCCTGAAACCATTTAGATTGCCTAATGTAGCTGTTCGGCCGTTCTGGCGAAGTTCAGATCATTTAGATCGTTAAAGAAGTATCGGCCTAGAGTGTCTTTCCTGATGTGGGCCAGGACGGGACACGTGCAGAAGAAGTGTGCAGTGGACTTTTTCTTCTCCTCGTCTCTCCAGCTACGCCAGAAATCGTTATATGCTATACCCAGGCGTTGAGCATGCCTGCCTAGGATGCAGCAACTCGTATTGATGCTTTTGATCTTTTCAGATCCAGGACAAACCAGATTAGCCTGGCATTGTTCCAATAATCGAGGTGTTGCCAGCTACGATTTGCTTTCGACAGAGCGTCAATGTAAGTCAGGTGTTTAACAAACGACATATGCCCTCTGACATGATCGAGCTCCCTGCCGTCTGTGCATTGCGAGCCTAGTCTAGCTAATTCATCAGCCGCACAGTTCCCTTGAATTTCGCAGTGACCAGGGACCCAACAGAGTGTGACGTTATACTGGTTAGCGATCTCGTTTAGATATTCGAGACAGTCCTTCACTGCCCTAGATTTTGTTGTGTTCGATACCTGAGCGCACTCTGACTGTCGATGTAAATCGCAATATTCTTGCGTGATATTGGGTTAGCCTTCAGCCAAGCGACGGCTTGATTATTAGCTGTAATTTCGGCTTGGAAGACACTACAGTGGTTGGAGAGACTGAAGGAGTGGTCCAAAAAGATGAAAAGACACCTGCTCCTGCACCGACTCTCTCGGCTGTTTTAGGCTGCACACACATTGAAGCGAGAAAGCGATGCGATGCGAGAAGCGTGCGCTAAAACTGTTCACTTGTATTCTTATGTACGTGCGCACAGTGAAGCGATAAGAATTCATGTGAAAAGTTTTATCGCATGCTTCTCGCATCGCATCACTGTGCGCGTAGCCTAAGATAAGTGACAAACCTCCGAAAGTATGGTTTGTCATGAAAACGCTTTTAAAGTCGCCGTTCGGAGTCGGGAATAAATTATAGGTATCTTCCATACGTGCGAAAAATGTGTCATAAGAGAGCCAAGCTTTAGGCTACCTTGGGCTGTCGCGCCAGCTATTTATGTTTAACTTTGCACTTGTGTTTTCTACAATGTGCTTAAAGAAATTCTCAGATTCACAGAGCCCACCTCGAGCATGATTGGTGAACGGGTAGCCACAACTTACGTGGATCATTTAAGACTGATTAAGTAACAGCCGTCGGAAAACCGTCTTCAACATTGCAGACGTTCCTCTTGTTCATTTGCTGCTAACTGGTGATTGTCTCCAAGTTCTAGGGCTTGTGCCGGTCAGGGTTGACCTTCCAAGGACCAACGGCATTGATTCTGGCAAGTTGTCAATAAAAATATAGAAATCAGCTGTCAATTTCCAAACAATTTTTGTTAGAACAACTTTCGAAAACATGTGCGAGGTTGAAAAGTCATAAATATTGGTATTCCGCAGGGTTCCATGTTCTCCCCGTTGCTTTTTTCTATGCAAACTGCAATTTCGTTTTTATAGACTACTCTCAGTCTTTACTTCGTCGTATTTCTTAAGGATTTCACGGCCAAGTGGTCCGATTTTGTAATCTAGAGATCAACTAACGAAAACTTTTATCCCATTTGTTGTTTCTGAAGCTAGAACTCTGTCATTTCACACAGAATATCATTCTGTCATCGTGACGGGAGTGATCACCAATGTTAACCAAAGGCGATGGAATTTCATACCCTTACAACTGTGTCAACACGTGGCTGGAGGGTTAACATTTATCCACATATCCACTACCAAACTCGCCTAACAGTTTCCGAAGTCCACAGGACCAAAAGTTATTCATTCCTAGTGGTTTATAGTGTTTGTTTTTCTCTTTCACTTCCCCAATTTTATTCGGTTAATTTTGACTGAGGATACAAGTTTTTACTGAAAATGTTTCCCCTAGAGTTGTGCGGTTAACATGGTTATCAAAAAATTATACGAGTACTCTACACTCTCAAGTTGGGAAACCCCCCTCATCGCTCTGGTTTGTCAAGGGAGATGGCATGTATTTGCTGGTGCTTCGTGGAAAATTGAAAATTTTATTATCCGACAAAAATCTCAACTATTTCCACGTACTCTCGGATGCATTTTCAACAAACTCACAATGAGTAGGTTACGGGAAATAGGGTGATACCGTCCTCGTAGTCTCTTTATGATTCTCTTCTCCCTAGTTATTTATTTTTTGGTTTGTCTCTCTCTCTCCCTAAACTCTAGACATGCAACCATGGAAAATTCATAATAAATTTCCACAATTTTCTTCCTTTTTTTTTCAACGATGAATGTGCATCAGATACACACATACAGATCTAACTAAGCGAGCGAATGGAAAAATATGCACGAATTCTAGGGGAAAGAGGGAACAATAACACAATGATGGGCGAAAGTGGGCGAAAAAAAAAACCATCCACCACCACCGACGAACGAGAACAAACTAGCGCGCGGATGAAAAGCGAAAAGTTTATCTGTAATTTTGAAAATACTTCCCTTGCGGCCCCCTGCCTGCTGCTGCTGCCGCCCAAAAAATTAAGTGAAGCTGAAAATAGTCTGGTGGAGTTTAGATCATGGAATTTGTGCAGGGAGAGAGAGCGAGCATAGACATAGAACCCTCTTCAGTCGTTTATAGAACGTAATGTCGTATGCAAGGAATAGCACTGGCGGGGTTCGAGGGCTTCCAGGAAGGAGGAAATAAAGTGAAAAACTTTGTCCTTGGCAACGATTCGTGATGGGTTCCTCTGGTTAAATTGGAATGAGTACACATCAGAGTACACGAAACTAAAGAAAAACTAAATAAAAACTTTTTTGATTGTTTTCGAGTGAAAACAACAAATATTAGGATGAGCGCACAGAGTGCAGGACTGCAGTTTTTTTTTTTTTTTTCCTATAAGGGACAACATGGAGGACGGATTTACTATTTTTTTTTTAAATCAACGATAGTCCCAGAGGATACATTGAATATACAATTTCAAACAGATATGCACTTTGGACAATTGGAAGTATTTTTTACTTGAAGCTTAAGCTATTCTCAATTGTAGTTAGTTGAATGCTTTATCATGATACTATTGAGTGGTTGATCCCCTTTCGGAAACTCATCAGAATTAGAAATGACGGGACAGGAGTATTAAATTAAGAGTTGATGTTGGAGGACAAGCTACACAAGTATTTATTGGAGCGAATAGCCGAATCAACATTCACTCGTCATCATCAGAGGATTGTATCTTGGCTAGTAAGTACATAGTGTGGCACTAGATGGCGGTATCCACTTATGTTAGGTTATTTGGATTTAAAACGATTGGAACACATACAAAGGAGTTATTTTTGCATGGAAAGCATTAGAATCAATTAAGGATGCCTGTATGATTGTACGTCTAGAGGTCAAACGGTTACCTAAGGGAGCAAAGTCTTCGTAAACTCGGTCTTCAATAAAGACAGGCTTGGTTTCATTCCTTTGGATATGTACAGCAGCAGTATGGGAGGGGAGAGAGAGAGAGAGAGAGAGAGAGAGAGAGAGAGAGAGAGAGAGAGAGAGAGAGACAGAGAGAGAGAGAGAGAGAGAGAGAGAGAGAGAGAGGGGGGGAGAGATAGAGAGTGTAGGCAGATCGTGGTCATCATATTCCTACGGTCAAGATCTTGGTCTTATCTAGATGGCACAAATCGACAGAAACTGATCATATACCTCCGATGCTAGAATTTGACAGGGAACCGACAAGTCATAACTGGAATGGAACTAGACTTCCTCACTGAAGATTTTAAGATGAATGTTCGTACGGGAGCTGGTATTTCCTGCGAAGCCCTTAGAGTAAACCAATGGAATAATCAACGATTGCAGTGCTTACAAGACAAAATCATGACCATTATCCACGCTGTAAAACTTATTCGTCTAAACGGTAAAATCACAGACAGCCAGGCAGACGTGATAGCCCTGGACTCCGCGATAATTAGATCAGTGCTTCAAAGAACCCGCCAAACGAATGTGAATGAGATTTCAAGAGCCAATAAGGTGACTCTATGCAGAACATGGGGATATCGAAGTAAAAAGAAAGGGCTAAAAAAAACTCGGAAGGAAATGCTCGGCTTTGCATATTTCACACCTTAGAGACCCAATTAGCGTTCTGTAAACATGCACCGGTGAAGCTATCAGTCGAGTTGATCACGCTGGATTCAACGAACACATGCATAACGGCTAGGACTCTATGACCGGCCTATAACAAGAAGAGATCTCTTTTGCAGTTGAGCCTAGTTCCAATGACATACATGTCGTCTCCGGCATTATTAGGTTAGGTTAGGTCTAAGGGGTGGCGGCTTGATGTTAGGCGCCGCCTCATTCGGTTATCGCTAGAACTTCAGTTTGGGCTCCGGCATCATTACTGGGCAATGGTTTAGAAGTTCCAGCGAATCCTTCCACCATTTCCTATGCATGAATGCCATGTCCTTACCAATAGAAGGTGAAGGACTTTTGGTACTTACTTGTTCACAAGCTGGAGGACTTGTTTAACACTAAGCCTAGAGACCTCCAGAGACATTGATTCATCAGACCATGCCAGAAATTTTTCAGTGAAGGAAGCGGCTATAATCTCACTCATCGGCCGGATAGGTCTTCGCGAGTCTATTTGTTGGATTCGCAAGGCAAAATATTCATTGATTATTTAGAAAGACAATCACGGGGCTGATTTATAGGGCCAATTTGACTCCACTGTTCGATTTGAAAATTTTAAGCTCCTAAAGCTTGACCAGGAAACACTCCAATGAGTGTGTATCTGAGAGGCCATTTATCTTCCAAAGTAAAGGGAGCTTTACAGCCCTTTTTGTGTTTCGATTCAAACCCTATGTGTCAACCCAAATAAAAAGCATGTTCGCCTGCCTGAATATGTAAGTGTCCCCTTAGTCCCGAGAGTAAATAAAATTTAACGACACTTGTAATATAACTTTAGAATGACCCAAACTTCCAACGAAAACACTATACGACATACTTAAAATTTAATACCCGAACAACGACCAGCCTCCGGGGAATAATTCTCCAATTCATTCTCAAGGACAGACTTCCATGAAAATTGCCAAACATCAATTGTCCTCACTACAATCCACATTCGGCATTGTTCCATCGCTTTGATTGAACCCTCCGAACAAAGTGATATAATAAAAGTTCTCTCCCCCTCCCGCCTGCGATGAGTAAAATGTTATAATACCCCAACTTTTCAGCACTCCATAAAACTTACACAAGTTGTATCTATTTCAATCAATTGAACACACACAACCCTTTTATGAATGCGGAACGTGAGCGGCGCACAACACCAGACCGAATTTATCGTCCTCGTAAAACTACTAAAAACGACCGACCCACATATCACTGTCCTGCACCCCTTGCAAAACAGCTTTACAAGGCCCAGACACATCATAGGAAACCCGTAAAAATCCGCTGGCAATATGTAATCTCTCTCCGAGAAGAGCTCTGTGTGTATCCATAAAATCCCGTCTCCTTCTTCGACAATAAAATCGGCGCGCATTCAACTTTCACAGCCAAATCCTTCCTCTGTGTGCGGATGTATGACGATGACGACGACTGGGACAAGGACGACCCTAATTCACAGAAATCAAATCGAATGTGCGGATTGCCAAAAGGGGTGAGGAAGCCATGCTGTACACACGGGCAAGTGTGTAGTACTCCGCAGTAGTATACACCATTTAACACCATTACATCATTATATCGGATTAACTGCGTATTCGCCCTGAAAGCATATCAACAACATCTCGTCAACATACACGTACACACATAAAATGTGATCCTTATTTCCTGTGCGAGTATTTGTTGTTTTTATATGCCTCGGTCCCCACCACCCTCGCAAATAAACCGACACCGATAAACAAGCAATGATGACGACGATGACGACGACGATAACTCTGCCAAAGGAAACAGAGATGTCTGACTGGCTGCGGAGGCCACGTAACAGGGATATGGGCGCTGCTCATATGTAACTTGGATTAAAATCCTTGAAATTCATCCAAACCAATTACGGGGCAATTCATTTTGATTGATTGATTGATTAAGTTTTACAACAGTTCACTTCATTTTCCACCCCCCTTCAGTCAACCGTCAACGGCAACAAACCCTTCTTCCCTCCGCACTGCACTGCAAAAAAAATGGAAAAGAGGAACAGATTTAGAAATCAATTCCAAAGTCAGTTTGAATGGGATTAACACGACTCTCAGGAGCACAAGAGGAAGCCAAAAGTTTGAGGACCAACTTGCGAACTGTGTGCGAAAGGAGTGCTTTAGAAAGTTTCCCAAGTACCCACTCTGTGTTCTGTGCGCCATCGCTTCTCGTGTGGGTAACTAATGTTCTGTAAAATTAGTGAATTTTTTGAGATTTTTTTCTTTTTGAAATTATTGGATAAAGGGCAAGTGGATAACTTGTGTGGATTATCGATTGAACAGGAAAGTCTGCAAGTTTGTTGGCACAGACTGTGGATTAGTTACATAAGTGGGGAAATTAAGAGACGATGTCGTGAAAGAGGATTAGTTTCCTGGCGACAGGGTAATAAACTGAGAGAGGCATCTTAGGTTTTCGTTCATATACGTTGAACCGTTTTTTTTGGATAAAATTACTGAGACACGGTGCCAAAATCATATTCGCTTAGTCGGCCTAAATTAGCTCTAGAATGCAATTTTCTAAAGTTTTTGAAATATTTGAAAATTTGACATTAAGATGTCAGATTGTCAAATCCCGAAAACGTACATATTTTCACTGCCCGTAATCTGACATTTGATTTGACAGTTTCCAGTCATTTTTGTGTCTGGAAAGTTTTTCCAAGAGAGGACATTGGAGACAAATGTCTTATTTTCTTCTGTTTGACAGCTTAAATCAGTTTTTAACTAAATTTTGCGACTACGGCTTGCATTTGGTTTTTTTTCGGTCTCATTTTGTTGCTCTATCCGATTGAAAGGAAATTTTATTGCGATTTCATTCATATCGAACAATACACCTCGTTAAGGTTCGGAAGAACTGAGTTTTTTTCTTTTAAAGAGCCTGCACTTATGACTGACACTGCGGCCTAGCAAGATCTATTGTGTCTCCGGTCTACTTAGACTAATAGGTCTACTACCTCATCCGCGGTTTCAATGCCTACAATGCCCTGGTGGCGGGGCACCCAACCAAGCTTGACCTTGTTGTGTCTGTCAAGTGATTGTAGGGTATCATAGCAGGACTTGACTGGCATAGATTCCACGAAGTGGGATGTCAATGCTTTAAGCGCTGCCTGACTATCTGAGTGGATACGTACTTTTGCGTCCCTTATACCTTTATCGAGGTTTATCCTAGGGCAGATCTTCATAGCATGGATTTCAGCCTGCAACACGTTGGGGCACATTCCGAGACTTTAGTGTTGGATCCAAAGCTGCCAGCATCAACTCCGGAAGCCATTTTTGATCCGTCGTTAAACCATTCCAAACAAACTGAGTCTGATACGGGTACTCCACTAGACCAGTCGACACGGTCTAATATTTCTACCTGAAGGATTTTTACCACGCAATGCAAGCCTTATGACAGTTTGACACTTTGACATCCTTTGACTTTGACAGAAATTTCTGGTGAAGAAAAAGTCAGATTGTTTTGAATTTACTTGACGGTGGATATTCATAATACTATCCGAAGTTTGTGTCTGAAATTGGACATCATAATTGATGTTTCAATTGATGTTTTTTAACGCATCGGAATGTCTTGTAGGAAGCACGCACATAGTCATCAATAGGCGATGGCTTAATTTGAAATCCAAAGCAAAGAAACAAGCGATATGCCGTGTAACCTAAAACACTTGGTCGGAACAATTGCACGTACTCCCTAAATCTCGTGCTGGAGTAGGTTATGCATAACGCAACGCATCAACTCAAACAGCACTAGGTAGGCGTCTTTCCAAGAGTCCGTGCATTTGCTGAAGAAATGACAAAACGTTTCTATCGGCAGCTTTAACTTTAAGGAAGTAGGTTGGCTCCTTTCCTACTTGAGATCTGGCGCTTAATAATCACAGGCAATAGCTGCTACTTCGGAGAAAAAAAATCTTAATATGAAGAACAAAAAGGATGCTCTGGTTCTGCAAAAGCTGGACTAATGGTGGCAGGGACTGGAAAGCCGAGCAGAGTTCCTTCAAAAGAGAAATTCTTCATCGAATATTTGGTCTGGCGAGGAGGACGAGCAAGAAACTTAGTACGACTGCGATCTTTGCACCAAGATGTGAATGCAGGATAACTCGTAAAGCGAAATCAATTCGATTTCATCCGATGAATGGAAAAAAATGCTCCAATCGAGAGGATCTCTGAGTACCAGCTTAAACGACAAAGAAGCTTGAGCTTTCATTACGAAAATCAAATGATCGCCAATGCCAGAAGACTTGGAAGGAAGATTGCGGCGTATCAGGCAGAGACTGTTCACGGAAAGTGTGGCCTGTTAAAAAGTTAGTACTACACTGACAATTAACTGAAGAATCGCCTGGACACTACCAAGTCATTCCTCTGCAATATTCAGAAAGTAAAGGAAAGCCTTCCAGCTCGTTTTAAATGTAGATTACTTGGCACTGTTATGTACGTTGTTAAACGTACTGTAGGTGCTGTTGAAGGCCAATTTTCATCTCAACGGCGAAATTTAGCTGAAAGGGAAATAGGGCAGAAATGACTATGAAGGAGGTGGTAAAAATGTCCAGATGATAATAGGCATCCCAATTGAAGGACACATCTTCAATAGATTGTGCGACAAGGGGATATGAATAACCTTTTAAAGTTATTCACACTCCACCAGCGAAGTGCAGTGGTTTGGAACTCAGTTATTATTAGGTTTCATTGGTGTCCGAGGATGGTGCCCAGACTAGTTGGGAGACATTTGTGGTGTTTGTCATTGCTATAATTCATGGGAATTTTTTCGAATTTCCCAACGTCATTATCATTGTCAGCTCAATTTTGGTTATGACATAGACAGTGAGTAGAGGAAAAGGTATAACGAATCGTACGGGCTTCGAGCGCTCCGACCCGGAAAATCTTTGAATCTGACCCAGAGGGACGGCGCAGTAGAGCAGGTGGCGCGCCATTGGCAATTTGTCGTGCGAAAGTGGGGGCAGCTAGGTGGTTGAGGCCCATTGAATAGTAACAACTAACGATCTACATGAGACCTTGATCAACTTGAATTTAACCTGTAAGAATAACACAGTAGAGGAAGACTTTGCTTTAGGTGGCCTGCGCAAGTAAAAACAGTAGTAGAAGTTGGGTTTGGTCCTCAACCAACCTGGAGTGTGCAATTAAAGGCTGCAAGTAAGGGCCGGATGAAATAGAGAGGATTGCTGATTAAGGACCAGATGCTTTCCGAAACGAAGTTAGTAATAGTAAAATTAGAATGATTCATTGGGAATACTGCCTAAAACATGTAAGACAATTAGCGTTTGTCTTTTACGTTCTATCTTCACCCTCGTATCGATTTCCGTGAGTTCTTCAAGAAAACTTCGGAACTGTCCCAGAATTGGTCTATTTGTTTTGTAGAATGACTCGAAGCTCGTAAAAGCCAATTTCGAAGTCGCAACAAAAACTTTAACGACTATTTAAACGAGAAACAACCTCGTTACGGCGCAAGTAAAATATATGAAATCCCCCCTCAGCCCATCGGCCACAATCCATAAACTAATTACGCACATTTAACCACAATAAAATTCCCCGAAAATCAAATGAACATAACAGTAAAAATAAAAGATTATCACCATCAACAGAGATAAAGGAAATAACACAGAGAGAGATCTTCTTCCAGCGGAGATGAGAAATATGTGCCAACAAATTTATCGCCGAATCCCACGCCATAAAGCACGAGAATACTCGCTTGTAAATTTGACGTTAAATCTCTTTCGCCCCGCATGGTGTACTTTGTGCAAAAAAAAAAAAAATTAAATCTTTTTTGCTGGCTTCTTCTGTTTATTATTAGATATAATAACACTCACCACATGCAGAGGAGTCTAAGGAAGACGACAGAGTTAAGAGTCGTAATCATAATATTTCCACCGCCACACTGTTTCAACCGACTGGTAGCTCCTCTTCGCTAAGAAGATGAAGCTAAAGAATAAAAAAAAAAAGCAGAAACCCCAACGACGACAGAAAAATAAATAAAACTAAGCACTGTAGTGATATCCTTCTTCATTTCGACTTGATTCACATCCTCCCTCTCCCTCTCTCTGCTTTTTGTACCGCAAATCTCATTTAATTTGCTTCTTCCCAGCTCTCGGTGGGTGGCGGTAGCAGCGCAGAGTGGGCGGCGGCCGCCGAGAACGTCTTTGCTGCTGCTGAAGCATTCTTTATGATCTCCGACAAATAAAAATAAACATTCCTCCTCCTTCTTCCTTCTTAGTTTTTTTTTTTTTTTTTTTTCTTCGCTTTTATGGGTTTTTCGCGCAAGGAGGGGCCGCCATCATAAAAACCCCAAGCCAACAACACAACGTGAATATCAAAAAACCAAAGCAAAGGGAATTGCCATGCCAAGACGGAATGAAACAGCAAAAAAAAAAAAAAAACCAAAAAGGAGATACGAGGATATATACGTAAACGACCGTGCTAAGATGGTGGATAATTTGTATCTCATCTCGGCTGCCAAAGGGGGATAAAACCCAGAAAAAGTTGAGGGATTACGCAGCAAATCTGTTTCATCCACCCGAGTAAGGGTGCCATAATCTTGCAGGCACTCTCTCATCCTGCAAAATTCCACCTCGAATGGTGGCGGCGCACACAAAGTTAATGTAGTCCCAACGGCATTCGGGGTCCTGCAGGATGCGCCCCGGGAGTGGGGTTGTCATGTTCTGCATGAATAAAATGTTTAACGTTCTTCGGGACAATTCAATTACTGGAATTTTTTTTGCTCCCCTCTTCTCCTCTGTACATGGAGATAGGAGGAAAAACTTCGTGTTCCGACTGTGTCGGCTTCTTATGTGCGCCGCCCTCGTGACAGCGAAACTGGAAAAAAAACATTATCTAATCGTCTGCCAAGTATAAATCGCATTAGAAGTGAAGAAGCGGTCGTAAAACAACAGATTTTCTTCACTCGAAATCCCCAATGGAATCCCATGTACAACAAATCTATACCGAGAGACCCACTCCAAGTGGATTGCTCGCCTTGTTATGGTTGTTCAATGAGTTACAAGTGGATGTACAAATGCAGGGCTTAACACAAATCTATCGATTACCTTTAGTCGACTGTGCCATCAAATCGATGATTGTTGTGTCGACGACAACCAACAAAACGACAGACGACTACAACGACGACAACGACGACGACGATGATGATGAGCTCAATAGTGCCACCACCCACCCAGTCGTTGGATAATTACACTTGTCGACATTGTTGGAATAATAGTTGAACGAGCTCTAATAGATTGTTTGAGATGGGAGATAGCTACCTAACTTGTTGTCGGTGGGAGTAAGTGAAACCATTGATTGTTTGTATGGCGAAAGGTGACATGTTCACCGAGACATCTGTTGGAGCTCACACTTATTTTCTTTTGACTGAGTTCCTCCGACAGACAGTGAGGGCTTTGTTGAAAGGTTAATTCAATCGGAAAATGAGCTGAAGGCGGATTTATTTTACGGATGATACGGTCTTCACGAAACTGGAAACAGAAGTACAACCTAGAGGCGATTTTAGGGGTGAATACACCTCGGAAAATAAACAGCTACTAGCGTTTTCTGAAACACCGAGTCAGAGGAACGAGGATAAAACAAATTGAATGCTGTCTACAAGCCTATGTCTCGAACAGAACGTTACAACGGACAACTATAACATTGAGGTGATGTCAATCAGGACAATGCCACCAATTTCGGCGAAGATGGTGTCAACTGAGACTCAAGGTAGAATAACGCTCGGTAATAGCTTCCACTATAGTCCTACTTGGCAACCCAGGTCTGTGTCCCTTTATGAGATTCCTGACATATACCGCGCCTACTCGCCACCGTGTTCGATTTTTGTAGCTTATCTCCAATCGCCTTGACACTTCGTTGAAAGTCCAGGGCGGCGTTTCCTTGGGTTACCCACTCTTCTTCCATTGCAGGCTCATATGTAGCACAATCTAGACGAATCAAGGAGACGCTACCCAGGACCCTATTCATCTCCGTTCTGTCCTATTATACAGAACCATGAACTTTGTCGAAACTATACGAGCTGTTCAGCGGGACTAGCCTTGTCAAAAAGATATGTGTACCACGATTCAAGTAGCTAGGTCATGTAGCGCAGCTGAATATCAATGCTTCTGCCTGAAGAATCTTCAATTTCACCCCTGAGGGTCTCCGCTGCGCTGAAGGACCTTATTTCTGACGGCCTGCGCAAGTAGAGGCCGGTTCAGTCTTGTTATCGTTCCGGAACAGCTTCAACTCAATCTTTTTTACTCCAAAGTTTACAAGGAATGGAATCAGCTATTGACTGATCCTTGCTGAACTTTTCAGTACTGAACGTACAAAGATCTACCACGACCCTCTAGTTATTGACTGGGAAATCAAAATTTGGATACGCCATGGCTCTACAAATGACCTCTTGGACGCTGGCGTCTTAAAGCTGAGAGGACTCACATCCTCATCGAAGACTTCCAACTGGGCTCCAGGCAAGATCTCGCCAAGACTGCCTGTGACAGACTAGGTGAAATCGACCGAATGTCACAGCATGCGATGTTTTATAAATTTTTTGTCCTAACCGACATTTTTGTAGATTGAAGGGGTTGAAAGTACCAGTACCAGATGGCTCGTCCGTAAATGCGCTTCATCAGCTCAACTTTGATTTCACAAGTGGCCTTTCCTTCAAGATCAGACAAGTCCGGTATCGCAACTATGATATTAGACCAACTTAGGTGACACCACAGTTCTTGGGCCTTAACCAACAAGCCTCTTGATTTAGCAAGGCCCTTAGTGTGCGCTTAAACACGCCAGTCCTTGGGCCTCAACCAAAAAGCTTCTTGATTGAGCCCAGCCTTCAGTGTGCCTTTCAAGCCGCTGAATAATAGAGACGTTTCTCAGTAGCCTGCACCACAGACAGGAATAAGTATGACATGAATAGTCTAAGAACCTGCGAGCTCCTCTAGCTTGAAAAAGAAAGTTGTACAGTGGACTGGTCTAATAAATCCTCAGACTTTTGCTTTATAATACACTCGCGTTCAAGGAATTATAAATTCGCATATCTCGAGTGAGGTGTAATGGTTCGAAACTCGGGTGGAACTAGGTTTCAATGGTTTCAGAGAATGATGTCCAGACTAACTGGAGAAATTTTTTGTTGTCTTTGCTTGTAATTCACGATATTCTTTTCGGTCAACTTTTAAGCCAATTACTACTCTACTGCCTTTAAAGTAAAGTTCCCATCAGCTTTCACAGTTGATTGACTTGAAATGTATACCTCATACGATCCGATTAGAGTCCCAAACAAATGCATACACCACGAGTTTTTGGATTCCTAAATCAACCCCTCCTTGAACCCCTTTCACGGTGGTTGTCACCTCATTCCCCCTTTTTTCACTCATGTGTCAACCAAAAGGGTTATTGTCCTCAAACAGCGCAATCAACTAACATTAAATGTTTTTCGAATTATAAAAGGTAAATACGTCAACACAACATGACAAGCGAACGTTTCTTTCATTACGCACAGCAGCTCGACATTCTCACACGACTTAGAATGCAGCCCGGCCACAGGGTATAGTACCATGTGTAGATAAAGATTCAGGTTTTACGTTCTCACCTCATAAAAGCGGGTTGAAAAAAAAATAAAATGAGCAGAACGGAACGGGAGGAATAAGATAAAATATGAACACGTTACCGTGTCGAGTCGTAAATTCATTAAATTATTGTTCTTCTGGTGGCTGTGAGTCTCTCTGTGTCTGCTTAGTACCCTGCACACACGATAATTCAACAAATGGGAGTCGATTACGCACGCATTATTGAATTTTCAATGAGTCTACAAGGAGTAACACAAGGAGAGTTGCTCCTTAGGTGTTTGTTACAAAAAAAAAAACAATCTCACTCGCACTTTTTTTTTCTTTTTGTTAAAAGAGTCTGTGAATAATTTATTGGCTACGGGGATGAAAGCAAAGAGCAGGGGACCGAAATGCGACCCCTGTGCGCATTCATGTTTAATTTATATAAATAGGGATCTGGTTGGTCGTAATAGAGATTGGACACACTCCCGGGGAAAATCTCAATTTAATTCATCCGAGGATTTGGATTCCGCTCGGATGTGCGAGTAGATTGTCGTTTCGGTTGAATCAATGTCGCCGCGTGTGACCAAAAGTGGAAACACAGACCACTCGAGAGGAGGGTAGCGTACAGTCCATGGATTTCAAATTCTTATTTGTGCACACAGATCTCGCTGATTAAATCCCCAGGGGTTGCTGCACAACACACACACAATGGTTGATGGGCCAGTAAATTTTAGATTCGTGGATGGCTGCACGCCCCTAATGTAATCTGACGTCAGTTTTTCGTCAACCCTAAGAAGGGAGAACCTGCTGTGGCTGTGACTGTGACTGTGGCTGTCTTCCCTTCTGTTTTTCTTCCCAACTAGGGGAGAGTACATACCATTCTGATGGTTCTGCAACCCCTATGAAGGGGATGTGTGCATGTATTTCAATGAATATCTTATTTTATTGTGCAGATACGGTGCGGCGCCGCCGCAGCTACCTGACATTCAAGGGGATTTCATCAATTGTTCCCCGAGAAACGTGCACACACATTGTTTGACAGAGAAATTAGACATCAATTTGTTGAATGGCACCGCCGCGCCACTACTGGGTGCAGCGAATGTCGTATAAACACGTGAAATTAGCGCTCTAAGGGGAACAAGAAACCGCAGCATCGACATAATACAAAACAGTATGTTCTTCTCACCTATTGTTGCGCTCAGGACCCCGTATAGTGTTTTGTTCGCCCTAATGCTACAGCACGGCAGCGGTATAGTTTAGATGTACATGCATGGCACTTGGTTCCATTCAATTCTACGGGGAATCATTTCTGAAGTGGGGTTCGGCTCTCTTCACTCATTCGATGGAGTAGTTAACGAGATGAATAAGCCAGAGCCAGGGTGAAAATTGCATCCAAACTTACCGAGTGTGCGTTGCGTGTATGTGGCCGTGTGCATGGGAAATCAGGCGAAACGAAGTGGGATTTGAAAGTGCTCGCCGAGTTGCACTTTTTTGCCTTTTGTCCCTCACCAAGGAGGTGTAGTTGTTGTTAGCGTTGTAGGTTAAATGAAGGGTTAACAATAGGGGATATTGCATCTGTTTGTGAGGGTTAGAAGGATTAAAAAAAAAAGTTTGTTGGTTAAGGGTTCTAGAGAAAAAAGAAGGAAACATGACGTGCTCAATGAGAAAATGACACTACGAACTGAACATGAGGTGCGCCTGCTGTTCGTATAGAAGTTGTTTTAAAAAAGTACTTGTTGTCCGAGTTCGCCATTATACGTTCATTCAACCTTACTACTTAAAATAATTGCAAATCTTGTGAAGAATTCGATCTTGTTATCAATTCTAGCCTGAATCCAGCACCGCCCTAGCTGGGGAAAGATGCTGGACCATCATGTAACAGTCACACGAAGCTATGTGTTGCTATTCCATCAGACACCAGAGATTTTGCACAATTGTGTCTCTAAAAGCGATTTAGTACTCAATCCGAGGCAGAAACCGCGAATCTGTAAAGTTTTACATTTTCCCGTGTCGATACTTTACGTCTTGCTACAGCAAACATATTAGAATAGACCAATGCGAATATTCCAAGAAACGCTGTAGAAGACGGCCTGTTTCTGTCATCGTCGCGGCTTAAGTAGTCATGACGTTTAACTGCTGACTTGGGTTTGAGTCCAAGCTAAACAACCAACGAGTTGTTCTTGGCACATCGGCAGGTAACGCAAATCTTCTACAGCATAATTTCTGATGAAAAGGCAAGCAATATCGTGCTAACCAGTAGATAATTCAGTTTTCGAATCATTCAAGGCCTTTATTAACCGGCTTGCTCAATGCTTATTTCTTTAACCTCAACATCGGCCTATCGAGTTCACAAGACAACTAATGACAACGGCCAGAGGTGTAGATTGACATCGACAGTATCGACATGACCTTAGAAGTGCTTAGTGCACTTCTTACATGACGTAATGGCAGGACAAAAGCTCCGAATTTCCTTAAAATGTTAAAAAAGAACCTTCCGGCAAGCGCCGCAAGAGGTAGGTGGATTTCTTATGTCATCTATTTTGATGGTGGGAACAAAATGGCGGACGAAAATTTCCACTTTACGAAATTTCCACAAAACGAATTTGTACTAATTACCTCGAGATTTGTAAGGATTTTCAATTTCAACAAAATCCAATCAATTTTGAAGAATTTCAAAATTGCGGATCCAAGATGGCGCCCAAATTGGTAGCAGGCGGATTCTGTTCCCTGTTATCTACTATATTACTAAAAAATCAAAACCGGAAGTTGGGATTTATTTGAGTTGTGAATTATATCGTTTGAGACATAAAAAGGGGCGTAACCCGCCCCCCTCTGGACCGATTATGCCCATCTACGAACTTAGCCGAGGTATTCGGCATACGAACGTGTATACCAAATTTTATTCAAATCGGTTCATAATTGCGACCTCAATCGTGTCCACAAGAATCCGTTATATTGCATATATATATATAAAATTATGAGTATGAAGTTAGTGTTTACTATGATAGCGAAGACGAATGGCATTCAAAATTTTTGAAAGTCGCGTCATGAGGACCTCTGCAATAGGTGGTATTTCTATGAAATCCACCTAAAAGACAAGGAAGACAGCCCAAGGTCAATTTTTCAAAGTCGGGATAGAAACACTAAAACAGCAATTGAAATCATGATGGTGTGTCTACCATTAGACTGTCTAATAGTTAATCTCAGCTTTGCGAACTTAGTACAAGACTTGGGCGGAATCAAAGTTTCGCTGTATGCTGAACGACGATTGAAGACAAAACTGTGTCACTGTGACGTTGAACGTCTCCCTCAGAATAATAATTGATATTTCCAATTTAAGAGCAACTTAATCCGGGCTTAGAGCGATCAAAGACACTAGCTTAGACAATACAAATCAAAGGTAATAATGGAACAGGAGATGTCCTGACATGGAGCTTGTTAATCGAATACACTCATGGAAAATCAAGCTCGACAATTGGAGTCTCAACCTCTGTCCGAGCTTTGAGTATGAACCCTCTCCAGTCGCTTGTAAAAGTCTCTAATGCGGAAGGGAAATAGTTAGCGTCCTTTCAGTGCTGCTTTGCCTTAGTAAATCAGTCACCGATCAAATTTTTAAGCTAACAAGATTAAGGCAAATAGCATAGTCGATACACAAACCCGTTTGAGCCCAACTTGGTTGTCAAGACTAATTTTGCTTACTGATACCATAGTCGCGATTCAATTCCAGTAAATGCTTTACGCGACCAGTGCGTTGCCATGCAGCGTCAACAATAACTTTGGTAAAGATAGCGACATTGACAAAATCAAGTCAGTTCCAGTAGGATGAGTCTGCCTTCCACTGGGCTGTCGCCTTGACTCTGTGGAAGGGCTTGACAAGTCGTCAATACGATTTTGATACCTCCAAGAGGGTTCAAGACTTGTTCTCGTTTAGCACATGTGAGGACGTTAAAAGTATTATATTGGCAGGGTTCATGAGATATCGAAGGCCTTAGTCCAAGAAAAGTTGGAAATTTGAAAGGAACTTCGACTATAAGGTGGTTATCTGACAAAATTTCAATTCAAAGCCTCCACATCCCTATTAATTTTTTTTTTATTAACAACTCACCTTATTAACTGACAGCGGTGATTGTCCACCACCACCAGCAGCTGTTGAATTATTTTGCTGCTGTTGCTGCTGTGTTGATGTTGGTGTAACCAGTTTTTTTGGGCTCTGTGGTCCCGCAGTTTCCTGCGGGTTACCGGAGGGCTCTACACGTACTATGATCGCTATGGTTATAGATTTGAGATGTGTCCCCCCTAAATAGGGACACTACTCTCAAAAATCAAAAAAAAAAAAAAAAAAATTGTCGAAGAATAAAAAATAATAGAAAACAAAACCGCGAAGGTATTCTCCCAGGAACGAGGTTTTTTTGTTTTTTTTTTCTAGATTGATATCCTTTTGATGATGATGGTGTTGACGGTGATGAATTTATGTTGTTTACTGCTTTTGTAATCCAATTTTGACATGTGTTTTGTGTTTGTTTTATCCTTTGGTTACATTTTTTATTACATTTCTCGAGAAGATACTTGCGATTGTTTAAAACACTGGAAAGGGATTTAACAAACTGTGTAAGGATTTTGGGAACTTTTTTTCTATTTTTAAAATGTTGACGCAATAAGGAAAGTAACAGTGGCAACAACTTTGCAGAAATATAAAACAATTTGTTTGTTTGATCTTTTATAGCTTGACAACCACTGGACCGATTTCCGTCAAACACGTACTCAAACGAAGTATTTGTGTCCGAAAGAAGTTTGCACGATAAAAATATTGATTCCACGAACTGCAAACATGAAAACAATCATAAAGCAAACGCCTATGTCTCAGGAACCTAATATTTTCCCAGATATTCATCGAACTTGTTCAGGTTTTGTTTGACGATGACGAAAACTGACGACAAAAGACACATATCTCCCCTCCATGCTCGATGTAAAAGAACAACAGTTCAAAAATCAACTTCACCTGGGGAACTGTCATGTCAAGAGACACATCCTTTATCCAAAAAGCCGACGCAACGATAGCAATAAGCAAATTAAAAGGATATCTTGGTTCTTTTGCATTTTTATTCCAACTTTGTAACGGTGCTCTTTCTTTGTAATGGAAATTCAATACCCTATTCAGATTAGACTTCCCAATTGCGATGAATGGAAGC
Source organism: Matsumyia berberina (assembly GCA_917880715.2). Classification (NCBI taxonomy): domain Eukaryota; kingdom Metazoa; phylum Arthropoda; class Insecta; order Diptera; family Syrphidae; genus Matsumyia; species Matsumyia berberina. Next base: position 127,466,125 of record OU862871.1, on the reverse strand, counting down.
GACCGGTGAAATGAGTTCAGTCTGACCAGGCAATGGGAATCGATACGAAATGAAAAACGAAGCAAAGGGTAGGGTAACCCCCCCACAACTGATATCAGATCTCTTCTCGCGCTATTTGAGATTCACTGGAACTAGAGAAAAACGAACACAATTTCGGTTCTCAAAGGAAAGATGGCGGAGAAAAAAAAAAGAACTTGAAACTACTACTCCTACATTCGAGAGCCTGGAAGTGGGGGGCTTAGGAACTGGTCAAACGGATGGAGCAGGGAAAAGAACGAACCAGGATGAATGAAACTCGGTGCGTTCTCGAAGAGCATTGCCGCGCGGCATCCTTCTTTTTCCAATTCACTCACAGGAAGAGGCCGGTAGGAGGAGGAAGAAGTACGAGAAGGACATGAAGCTATTCTCTGTGCAGTTTTTTTTTTTTTTCTTTGCCCCGTTTGCCATCGTTTCTTTTGTCCTCCATATGCTGCTGCTGTTACTGAAGGTTCGAATGGAAAAAAAATTCATTAAAAAAAGCGGAACAGAATGGACAGACGGACGTATCCACACACAGATGCATGAATGTGTATCCTTGGGAAGGGGGGAAGAAAAAAAACGGTTGATCACTTTTTTTCTTCTCCTTTCGGCTACGGGGATTTTTTCACTTTTTTTTTTTAATGGAAAAACAAATACTCGTGGGTGGGTGGATGGCTGAGAATGGTTTGTGGTTGCAGCAGCAGTTTTGGTCTGCCCTGTCTCTGAGTAGAAAGAACGTCATCTCAACCTACTGGTAGGACAGCAAAAAAAAAAAGTGAAAAAATGGAGCACCAGTGCAGAGAGATGGGGCCAGTCGAGGACGACGACAAGGAAAAAACCACTCTGAAATTTGTTCGATGGTGAAATTTGCTCCTTTTTTTTTCGTGATAGAAGAGTCCAGGATATGTGTAGTATAATGATTATGGCATGCAGGGAGAATATGCGGATACTTCGTACTGCAATGATATATACAGCTAGAGGCCGATAAGGTGTGGGATGAAGAAGATTGTCTGTTGCCAGACGAGGTCTTGGTTCTTTTGGTCTTTTTGGGTACAATACGGTTGAAAAGTTCTGCTGGATCAATAAACGAGAGAATTTTTGTTCGGTTAAACTGGAGAATTGACAGGGACTACCTTTGAAGGGTTACTTTTGGGGGAGGGAAACAAATGCGGGTTTGAGAACAGGTAGGGCATGGCTGCTCGGTTCATTCGATTACAATATCGAATAGAAGAGTAATTTCAGCTCAATGCAGGATATCTTGATTCAATTCAACAGACAGAGGACCGAAATCAAACCAAAAAATTATCGATTAGCTTTCGAATAAGAGGAACAGGTAGACCTCGGAGATGGCAGAAAAGGCTGGTAATCCGCTGGTAGCAAAACGGGCCCAGACTTGGGCTGAACACACAAAATGTTATTTCAAATTCAAAAGACTATGAGCACCTACATGATCAGGAAAGAATGACAGACCGAAAAAAGATCTAATACGCAATCCACAGCTGTCTATACCGACGGCTCTGAAATAGACATTCACGTGGGGTCAGGCATCTTCTGCGAACCGCATCCAATGAAGTCCAGTTTCCAAATAATAGCAGCGTTTTCCAAGTGGAGGTCCTAGTAGAGGCAATAGCCGCTCGTAAGACTGCGAGGGGATATCATCGACAGTCAGGTAGCAATAAAAGTAATATCTGCTATAGAAATAACAACGAAGCTTGTAACGTTTTGTCGAGAAAAGCTTAAGGTTCTTGGAAGTCAGCACAAGGTAAATCTCTATTGGAATGAGAATAGGTCGTGACGCTAAGCTGGGAAGAAGCAGACCCTTTGGTGAACATCCCACCGTGGACACTTAAACTTGTCGCAGGGAATAACTCTCTAATAGAGGGAAACAACAGAACCTCTTAAGGCCCGACAATCTTCTGCAAATAGACTGAAAGTGGTTATGTTCTCTGCGGTACCATATGCTACGAATAACTGTCTCGTATTGCTTAGTCTTTTGACTTCTGACAATTCACTAGGGAGAAACCTTCAAATTCTTTTCGAGAGGACCAATCGAAGTGAAGTCAAGCTTTAGAGTTTAGAAAGGTTAAAGTTTAAGGCATGAGTGTCTAACATTTACCAGTTGCTGTCTTGTGGCACTTTCTGCATTAAAGTGGGGCGAACTGTTGGTATATACATCCACGAAAAGTGATGTTAATCTCAAATCGGCAGACAAAAAAGATTAAAAGGATTTAGCGTAACATCGGAACCACGTCTAAGACGTTTCAAGAGGTTGCTTTTCTACACTTTTACAGATTTTAAGGCTGCTTCTGTGCTTTCTGCTTACTGCCACCTGAAACATTTCGTTCCGCTTCCATGTGGCCTTAACACGCCGAAATTGCATCGATGCTCAATCCGGCCAAAGCCTTGCGCTTCAGGAAACTGGGTTACCACTACTTTCACCCTCCACCCAAAGTAAGAGACCAAGCCCTTGAGTGACGCTGCCTTCAGCATAGGGATTGTGGATTGCTAGGACAAATCTGAGAATTGGTTGACTTTATTTTGATACCACACTTTGGGGCGACTCTCTACATGGAATGGAGGTCCACTTAGATGAAAAGTGTAAATGAGTGTTCTATGACCAGAGTGTGACGAAAAGTAAACAAAACATAGATCCTCAAGACAGAGGTTCACGGGGCACAAAAAGGAGGATATTTTCGTATCCAAACACAATAGATCTTGCGGGCAGCGGGTTTGTTCCTTATTAACTAACTCAAGAAAGGAGACCCTCTAAGCTGTGCCGACTACAGAAGAATATGTAAGTCTTCTTAACATCGCTGACAAGATTTTACTTGCTGAGCGTCTAACGCCTTCGGTAAACAAACTTATTGGTCCACACCAGTCTTAAAATCACAGAGGACTTGCATGATGCAGTATATCAGCACAATGATGTGTTACCAGCTTGTTATCACAGCGGCTGTGTTCCCAAAACCAGGGAGTCTAAGTCTAGGATTTCCTGGGGGTACAACCAATTTGCAAAGCTTCAAAAGAAAGTCAGGCAACATTAGTCATTGACAACCTTTAAGTCAATCTTCACAGTATAGGCTACATCGGCACCATGCATATAGCGACGGTTATTTGTCCCAGTGTGTTCTAGATTGAAATCTAGAAAACAAATATTTTCAAGATGGACATGCAGCGCTTAAAGCACTTATGTCCCACTCAGTGAAGTTGAAATACAGGCACAACAAGATCAAAGTTGGTTGGGTGCTTGGTCATCAAAGAATTGAAGAAAATAAATCTAAAGGCGGCTCAGCTTCCGAACAGGATCCTTTTGTAGCGTCAAATTGGCTACAATTGGGAAAATGTTTCCTGTGCTAAGGACGATCCAAAAGACCAATCAAGCCTTACTCCTATAAGAAAATAAGGTCAGTCCAGCCTCCTCGTTCTGAGAATCAGAGGCCTTTTGCTATTTTTTCTTGTCTTAGCTTCTCGGCCATCCTCCCCCAGCTAGTGCATTACCTTATAACTCTTGACGAATGCATAGCACACTGAAGTCTCAGACTTGTCAAAATTTCAGTTTATTTCGTGTAATATCTTTGAATGTAATATGCCGCCGGGAATGTCAGTCAAAGAGACAGCTGTCATTTTTTTTCATTGAATCGTAGGTGAGTGGATTTGACCTAGTTCCACTTTGAATAGATCCGGACGGCGGAAAAGTGGTTTTCGAACTACTTTGCCGACGCAATCCATATCCGATTAACTGCCCACCTAACACTAGATCCATCATGGTCAAACGTGACAAAAAAAATTTTAATTTTGCCACGATAATTGTGTGTTAAAGTTTCTGGTCGAACCCAATTTCGAATGCAATCCGTCACATTTTACACTTGCAAACACGCTACCATTAGCGATAACTTATTTTTTGAGCCAGGATAAGCTAAAAAGGCAGAGTTCGGATAAAAACCTGCTAAACAGAGGTAAAAATCACAACGTGGCTAGTGTGTTCTGTCCTTCATCCTTAATTTTTTCGAAGAAAAAACCAGACCTTTTGTTAGAAACCTAATTTTCGTACAAAAGATATCGGTTTATTTCGGATGGGCTTACACTTTTCTACGACTTCACTGAATGCAAACAAAATGTTTGTAACATTTTGACTGAAAATGACGTTTCCTCTTCGAACAGCATTTGTCAAATCTTCCACGACCTTCAGTTTGATGGTTCATTTTCGAAGAGCATCTGTCAAATTGCCCAACAAATCCCAATAAGTGTGTCTGTCCAATGCCGACGGATTTATTTCAACATTAGCCACATGGCAAATGATGAAAAGAAAATCGACAAAGGAAGCCAGTGTACCCATTTTAACCCACAACCCGTTTGCCGCCATTGTTTTTTTTATTTCGAAACCGAACTTGTGTCGGCAAAAGTTCAATTCACTCCCCGCTGTGATTTTCGTGTGACGGTCTGGTGAGTTTCTAAAACACGCTCTGCCATTCGCATTGAAATTGCAATTCAGGGATTATACACCGTCCGTCGGTGAGTGTACAAACAACTGCTTCCAACTATCGATTTTCCCTAACCAGATGGACCTCATTTAAATACCAAATTTGCTTGCTTCCTTCGAGTTTGTCCGTCGGTCGATTGGTCGGTCGGTCGGTCGGCCGCCACTGTGCATTTCCTTTATTGCGTCAAACAATTTGTTTTCATTTTCGCCAAGGTAATCCTCTTACATTTTCTATACAACACGAAGGAGCAAAGAAAAAAAAATTAAGTCACGTCGCGTGTACGTAGGTAGGCAGAGTTCCCTTATTTCGACGACAAACAGACGAAACAAAAATAATCCAATTGACGGCGGTGAGTTGGCTGCCGACGGCAACTCCCGGTAAATGATATTCCAATGTTTTCCAAAGTGTAATCGGGGTGTTAATCCTTTTAGACTGGGCAAACAGCGGTAATGCTGCAGCTGTCACCTGCTTCACAAATCAATCACTTGTTTTCACTTTTTTTTTCATTTCTTTTTAACTTTTCACACATTTTGTTGCCACTTTTTGAAAAAAAAACCCGACAATTATTTACAAACAGACTGAGGTACACTAGTCGCCTGAACGGCACTGGATTTCTGTGTCAAAATTGCGAGGACACACAACAGAATGGGGCGGCTGTGGCGGCACAGTAATATAATTAACCACTTAGTTGTTATTTAAATAGATAAACACTCGATGGCCGGCACCACAATGTAATTAGCACTTAAATCCTCTTGATGATTAATTAATCCAAACACGATAAATAGTGGGCGTGTGTGATGGGTGGGCGGGCAGCGGTTGTGAGTTAACGCCCTCCCCCTGGCGGAAAAGGAAACAGCACGAGTGATTCCCTACACGAAACGCGGAAAATCCATTTTGAATGCAACGTAACGCCGAATTATTTATTTTATTTCTCGAAAAACACAGAAATGCGGGGAAACTCACAGAAAAACGCGAAACACGACCCACCGTCAACAATAGCTCTACTCGGTCTGATTTGATGTGTGCGCTTGGATTTCTCTTCGACCCAACTCGGTGCAATTTGTTGGGAAGTTGAATCCAAAACAAGTGTTAAGAGAGGGGGAACACAAAAATTTCAATGGCGGCTGTCGGCCGATGGTGAAGATTTGTTGTTGTTTGTCAGTCGATTCTCTCTCTTAAGCAGCTGTCTGGTTTGATTTGGTTCTCTTGATAAGTGCGCATGGTAGATGCGATATTTTCTCCTCGAATTGGCATCTCTCACACAGCAGGGATGTTATCGGAATTATTTTTATTTTGGAATTCGTAGCATGTGACGCGTGTGGGTGAATAATGATGCGTGAGATGAATAAAAGAAATAAATTTCCTAAATAAAATATAAAAGAATGACAGGAATGTCAAAATACACATTCGTTTTGGTGATTTTTAGATGATTATCGCTTTTGTTTTATTAAGCCTGATGATGGCATAATAATTGATGGAGAGGGATATGTGAGATATGTCTTCCTCAATTTATTTCAATTGGATTTTATCATTTTTATTTTAGTTTTTAACATGAATTATTAATGACCATGAATAAGGCAATTATTGGACGGTGTAAAAACGTTTTAGTGGCAATAAATTCGAAACACATTCATTCGTTTGCGTCGAGGTTTGACGTCTGATGGCATTATTCGAGTTTAAACATTTTATCGGTATTTCCAAGATCTTTCGAGTGGATAACGATTTGAAATTGGTCATTTGTTTCTGCAGAATGACAACAACGTTTTTCGTAATCGATATAAAATAAGTGAGTGAGTACTCTGCATGGACTCTGCAGATACAGTTGTATGTGAAAGAAAGGTGCCAGGGGACGAAATGCCACTCATCTTCAGTTGAAAGAAAACGAAAGGGAAGTAGAATCTGATAATAAACTTTAAAAAGCCAAGATAAAAGTCCGAACCGATTGATTTAAATCTATAGGAGCATGTAATCGAATAATGATGATACCATTTATAGGCAGTGAAACCCTGAAGCACCCATTAAAATGGCAAACATCGAACCAGTTCCGCTTTTTGCTCAAAAAATATTCCTGATTCAAACAGGTTGAACGATAAGAGACATGTTCAAGTGCGACTTACAAAATGAAAGACCCGACACAGATTGGAACGTTGAATGGTGTGAAAATGAACTCCTCAAAGATTGAGCTTGTTTCCTTATTCCTTTACAAAAAAAGAAGAAAATTCCAAACATTCCCCTTCCACAGCTTGAAGGAATCACAGTAAATCTATCGACGGAGTCAAAATACCTTGAGGTTAGATTAAGCTCTAAACTGACTGGGATGCGAAATGTTGAAGAGAAAATAGAGAATGGACTTAATGCTTTCCGCCTGTAAAATGATCTGTGGAAAAAGATGGGGACTCCAACCCGACATCACTCGTTGATACGCTACAATCTTCAGAGCTATCATCACTTGCAAGTCCAAGGAAAACTCACCAAAGTGCAAAGGGTAGCAGCACTTGGTGCAGCTTAAAAATGATTCTTAGTACTGGAGCAGGTAACATCTCAGAACCACTGGACAAACGAGAATCGGTCATACTACCGAACGCATATAATGCTTGCCAGGCAGAAATGCTTGCAATCGAGAAAGGATATCCTTCCAAGATAGCAAACCCTCCTCATCGAAGATAGGCAACTTGTAGACAGTTAGGGGTCTCAGAAGTCTACAGGATCAAATAGACTCAAATCAGAATCAATCTAGAAATGTCGCAATGCACTTAATGCCTTGAACCACCTCAGTCAGATTATGCTGATCGGGCCTAGCCGTATAGAAGGTAACAAACTAGCGAGACTGGAGTCGACTACGAACAAAAGTGAGGTTGACAGACCAAACATTTGTTACTTTCAAGGAGTTTAGAGTCTCTTAGTGCGGATGATGCAATCTGCCATCATATGCAATGGCTCGAAGAAGCCTATTTTCAGAGGTAGTATCGCTGCAATGTTAATGACAACCTTCACTGGAACGACCACATATTCTAGATACAATACAAAAGCGCGTTAAGACTTTTGTTGAAGTCAAAAAGATTTACGTTCAGTAGGACTTTTATCAGCTCTGTCACTCTAGTTTACACTCTTGTACCTAGAGTAATTTTTTTACTCCGGAGACGGCCAGGAAATCAAGTATCTTCTTCAGATAAATGGGGTAAAGATATTCCGACAGTACAACCTTTTCTAAGGTAAAAGTGGCCAGTGAAATTTGTGAGAATATGAACAGAGATTTTTTCACTCTCAAGGCTTGGTGCATCTAACGAGACCTTCATTCGACGATAAAAAGGCAACGGACACTGATTCAGTATCAGTAGGTGGTATATCAGTATGTAAGTGGTTAAAAGGTGCATTAAGTTCTCTTGACTCAGGCTTCTAATTGATGATAGATGACAAGAAAGACTGTGTATTGAAACGGGTAAAAAATGTCCTTGAAAGTCTAGTGAAAAAAGTAGTATGGTCGGGACAGTCTCCCATGTCATCGATTCACGTTTTTTTTAAAATTGCACAAGGTGGGGTAAACATATTCTAATAACTTTGGGAAAAGACGTAGTTACACGTTTGATTCATGGGATTAGGTCACCACGGCAATACAAAACATGGGACGTCATAATGGGCGCTTAGTAATCATATTTTTAGGGTCCAGAAAGTTAAACAATACCCTTAAACCATTAAATTGCCCTGCAGCTAATTTTTAAGCCGCTAGAAAGGTACTACGGGTGGCATGTTTAGGAAAAATCAGTGCAGCTGGATGAGAGGAAACACTTAATCTGCTACCACTACGCCTACATATGCAAGAATAAGAGAGAGAAAAGGGGCAGTGAAAGAACGATGGATTCCTAAACAATGAGTCTGACCAAAAGAGACAACCGTAAGAACAGGTTTCATTTCTGAACCATTAGAACTGAACAGCTCGTTCAGTGTCTCCGAACATTTTCTAAGCGGAGATTCCAGCAGTCTTTTTAGCCCCAATGACAACAATATTTCGGGGGATAATACGACTCACATTGACAACCAGTAAGCTATAGAACCAATATCTCCTACACACATTACACCAAAGCTTGTGGAATGCGGTCACGAAAAGCTGAGGATTCTTGCCCCTCAGCACAATGAGAAAAAAGTGACGTATATAAAATGGATTTGCAAGCCGACACTACATAGTCAAGGCTCCATTTTGTTTCCCTTAAGGGAAAGATATTCCTGATGAAATGAAATACCAGGTGGAAATCTCTAACAACCTGTGAAGCATCAAGAAGGCTCTGGTCAGAGTACAGCCTTGAAAAAAGATTGGGAAAGTGTTCCTGTCCATGTTATTAAAATTTTAAAGAAAATCGTAGCAATGTGAAATTTTCCCCCATTTACTGATCAATTTGAAGAAGAATGCTTATATTGAACAATTCAACTCCATCTCAGAATAAAACTCGCATCCGTTCTTACTGCCTCCAACATCATCCCTGTACTATTTATCCGTGAAAACTGAAATGTATCTGGCAAAACTCTCTTTACTATGAGCGCCACTCCACCACCACTACCACCGCCACTGTGCTAACTCAGTAGTACAGCGGACTAACTACACGGAATTTTTTTTACGCTTATGTACTTGAATTCCACACGGTACAGCGACGCTGACGACGGATTCTAACTAACACACAATGATATCATGGAATTACGGCAATAAACAGTAATTATGCAGCAATTAAACAGTAAGCTGTTAACATAATGAAATTAGCAGGTGTAGTAAAAATTCAATTAATTCCCCAGCGGCGACGGCGGCGGCGGCAGCATTGGTCGTTGTACACCGATGACTGCCTTTTCTCGTTTCGGCTTTTTTTTGTCGTTTTTCTACCTTTTTATCCATTAGGCGCGTACTTCTCTCTTCTCGTTGACTCGGATTAAGTGGAACGGTTCTCTTCTTTGTGTGAACAAGTTTTTTCACATGTTTGTCTTTTTTTTTTTTTTTTGGTTTCGTTGCTTTTTTGGTTTCTTTTCATTTGACTAAGTGTCGTTTACCTCGCTGACAAGGCAGAAACTTGCAGCGCGCACAGAGAGACACCGCTGCTACCTCTGATCCAAGGAGACACGACGACGAGAAGAGGATTTCTTTTCGAAGCGAGAATTGGCAGAAAGCAGCAAATTTATCCGACAAAGAGCGTGTAACTCGTATCTATGGATCTACTCGGGCTAGAGATACCTATCCGTAGTTTAGGGGACCGCGTGTGTGTGTCAATTGACAGCTTCTTTATTGGCCGAACAGGACTGACACTTTAGCACTGTGGGGCACTAATTTCTGTGATGGAATGTGGATAGATCTCCTGTGTGTGCGCGTGATTTTTGCGCAACGTTGCCAAATTGTCGCCAAGAGTATGAGTGGCCGTATCTATCGCAGAGAAAAGTGCATCGAAAGGCACTTTCCCGGTGTATCTACGCGGTGTTTTCTAGTGTCTATGGGGTGCTTTCAAGTGCTAATTTCGTACTCATGACTCACGAGGCTAAGTGGCTTGTGAGCAATTTGAATATCAAACAAGCACGAGGAGGAGATAAATAGACAACAGCGCCGAAGAAAGTCAACAAACTGAGTTTTTTTTTCTTTTTCTCTCCGGAATCCATCTTGGATTAGTCGTTTTTGTTGTTGGTGGTGTGGATATTTTGCCAGACTTGCTACGGTAAAAAAAAAAAAAAACCAAATGCCGATACAATGCAAAGAGAGAGCAGCGAGCGCCCTCGAAAAAGCAAAAACCGACGGTCTGCCTCTCTTACCGACTAGAGATTCTATAGGAAGAGGAGTGTACCTACGCTGAACTGAACACTGCATAGTAAGTGAAGGTTTTGCGTAACTACTTGCTCTTCGGGGTACTCTACTCGCGCTGAACGCGCCTCTGTGTATCTTTTGTACACACGTACCATACTACTATTAGCATTTGCATTTATAAATTGAGAACGTTTGCTTGGGGCAAACCGGATTCAACAATGCGATGGATGGTGGATGAATGGATGGATCCACGATGATGATGATGATGATGACGATGATGGTGGTGGTTCTTGTACGGAAAGGATGGCTATCTCGGTAGAGAGTGCCCCCAAGGAAGAGCGATACTCACGGCAAAATGGTACAACACACATGCATATGAAGCAAAAGATGCAGATACACCCCTTTTGTGGATTGGAAATCGTGTTATTAAAGGTTTTACTTTTATTATTGTGATTATCGTTTTCCCCCCAGCCCCCGGGCGACACGGCGAGATTGGGTAAACATTTTCGGAGAGCCATGTTTGCGTTCGGATTGGGGGGGGTTTTCCTGGGCCTGTAACATGTGCCACTTTTCGTGAAAGTAAACATGATGTAATGTGTATGATTAATCAAGTGATTGCGAGTTGGTTACGAAGTTAATGAGGCTATCAGTCGGAAAATAGTTGGCAGTTCAGGCTGGAAGGCCACAAATCACGCCCGCAAGGGATCAAATGGATTCTTTTCACAGAGCACACATCGATGGGAGGATATTTTGGTAAAAATGTAGGAAATTCACTGAGTTAGACTTTGAGCTCGCTTTGTGATGGCCATATTCGAGGTGATTCAGACGCCATTGTCCTGCTCGTAGACTGATGAAATGATGGTCCGAGCTATGAAATTTAAAAAGCTAGACCCCTTGGAAAAACATTTCAAAAGAATTTTAATTTGAGGTCCAATTCGTGTCTAATGAAGCAACGAAATGGACACACAACAAAGTCAGACAAACCAAGTCGGTTTTGCTGCCGGTGTCCCCCGAGTATCAGGGGAAGTCCCCGATAAAATAAATTCGTGGAAGTACGAAGTTAGCTAAAAATCAAAGGGACCAGACCATTGCACCGTAAAAATTGTGCTAAAAAGTTTAAAATATCCTGTACCCATGCGGAGCGTTGTCAGTGCCCTAACAGAACAGGACGAAGAGCTCTGCTCAATAGACGACTACTGGATTTGACGAATCTTTTTTGATGACCTCGGCGATATTGCGAATTCTGTAGTGAAAGATCCTGTGGTTACTCTACGTTTGTCTTTCGTGTCTTGGACTGCACTGATACCACTATCTGTGAACAGAATTCTGGTAATATATCCGTACCAAGCTGTTAACCATTAAAGTAGAAAGAACACTGTAAAGCATGGTTCTCCAACTGGTAATACTTATGCAATGAATCAGCCCTTACGACTAAGAGCTCCAGTAAATTTTGCCCGCCTCGGTTTTGGTAATGTACCTACTGGCTTAAGTTAGGTTAGGTATCTGGGTTGATGAGGGAGAAAGCACTCGACCACATCACACTTAGGTCCTTGTGGACCCATTGTGATGCCCATAAGGGTTGATCACGGTTCCTACAGGGCTTCTACCTTTCTGCTCATTGTTGACTTGGGCCTCCAGCCATCGTGATGTCCTCAAAAACCTGAAAAGATCGTTCTGTGGAACCTTAGATAGTTCTTGTATGTTCTGGTAGTAATGCCGTCCTGATGTTCTGTTTATCAAGTGACATAGGCTTAGGCAGTGGCAGAAGAAATAAGGAGTATCCTCTTGAACGCATTCGCCACCGCCGCCCCTACACATATTCTCAGCGTTGAGTTTAAATTTCATTGTGTGGTTTCTTATAAGGTTGTGGCCGATGAGGTCACCCACCACCATTGACAGTGACTTCCTGTCATATTTCAAAAGTTTGTCGGTTCTGGCTTTGTCGTATTTTTGCAAAAGTTTCACTGATATACCACCTACTGGCTTAGGTAGGCGGAAAAATAGTTAAGCCAGCGCCATATATCGAAGAAATCAAACTGATTGAGTATAGATCCTCAACAGCAAGAGCACATGTAAGCCAAAGACACATGCTTTCTTGCTGATTCTTAAAAAGGACTCAGAGAAATGATTGTTTTGTGATGAAGCACTTTTTGTAGCTACTATAGCATGGGGAGCTAGCAAGACAGCACGATAGGCCTCTATGTAAGACCGCAGTGCTAGAGCGGACGAACTGCTCCCCACTAATAACATTAATAATAGCAATCTTCAGCGTGGGCGTCTTTCACTTCAGGAAGTCACCGTGCTAAAATATCAACCAACACTTCGGCCCACAGAGTCTTTGAATCTAATCGGGAGGAACAACGCAGTAGAGAAAGACCTCTCTTAACATGTCGTACACTTAAATACTGTCTGCAACTAACTTAAAGCCCTTGTAGGCAATTATGTTAGCGAAGTGACTAACTTGTGAGCTTTCAGTTTCCCACACAAATCGATTCCCAGCTTCATAAAGAGGCTAGGTAAGTGATGATGAAAGGATGCTTTTCACTTAGACGTCGATTGGACCGGTTGTGTTCAGATCTGATTTAGGTAAGTAAGTAGGATCGCTGTCTGTATGAAGCACAGACACATGTAGACCAAGAGAGGCTCTTTGAGATACCACTGGGATTAATAACCTGAAAAGCGCCACCCACTTTATTGAAACCATTTCGGGGTCTTGATGAAGCTAAGAATAATTTTGACGTCAGTACGTGATAGTTTCCCCAAGTTGTCGAAGTAATAGGCTCCTAGATAGAGCTGCCTTTTTTGGGATAGAGCAGGACAAGTGCAGAAGAAATGAAGGATTGTTTCTTTCTCTTCATCCTTGCAGCACCTGCAGAAGTCGTCTGAGAAGAGTTCAAATCTAAATGTTACATGAAGTCAAAATTTTGCTCTAGTCTTCCGACGGTCGAATGCCGCAGTGTAAGGTCCCTTAAAAACCTTTTGCCATAACATATCCAGCTCGAGGATAAACTCACTTCTAAAATTCAATCCAATGAAGGCTTACTAAATGTGTGTCAAACAAAGCTTGAATCGTCAAATTCAGACAGATCCCTTTAGGCTTCGAATATTCTAAAGGTTCCTGGATCTCAATATAAAGCCAACGCCACGATCTTAGAAAAATCAATCGAGGTAAGTCAAGAAATAGATATAAATTCAAGCCCAGATGGAGTCAAAAGAGCGTAATGGATAAGTCATTTAGTGGTTCTCACCTCAGGTAGTATTCGATTTTAATGGGGGCCAGGGATCATGTCTAGACTAACTAGGGAAATTTGTAATGTGTTGCCATTGGTGAATTTTTTTCCAACCAACTGCTGTCATCTATCAATTCGATGAACTGTTCAAACCATGACCACTCGCAGATAGCAGAAAGATCGGCTTAAACCGCAAGACATGGTCGTTTCAAGTCCAAATTTTTTTTAAAGGAATTTTACAACGTGCTCAGCTTAATTTCGTTGAATCAAGCTTAGCGAGCCCTATAGCATTTTATACAAGATTTAGTCGTAGAAGGATAGTTTAAATCCACTTACTCCTCTTGGGAGTTAGCACAGAACATGTTTCTGTGATTTAGGTACACTCCAGCATTTCTGTTCAAAAAGAGCTTGAAGCGACGTTTAATAGATCCTAGAGTATAAATGAAGGAATGGGAGTGAATTGGAGTGGTAATGTAGACCAAAAAGGATGAATCCAACATTTCTAAGTATGAAGGCGGGCGATAACAATTTTTATTTTGGGTGGTAAAACAGATGCGGTAGTGAAGACGAAAACCTCGGAGTGTGAAGCTGAAATAGTGTTGCTGTTGCAGCCGAAATTTAATTTGAAAGAATGTTCATTGCCACTAAAACACTGGGACATTGCGAAGAAATAGAAGGACCCAATTCTATTTCGTCAGCAACAGCTACTCAAGATCTAATTAACAAGCTCCACTGCATTCATGGTAATTGATCTTATGGGCTATTTCTAAGAACTCAAAATCATTTCACTGCTACCCTCAAAAATCTCCACATGTCTGACATCAATTTCGAAGAAATCGAAGTCCCCCCCACACCTATTAGTGTGAATCAACAACTGCATTACCACCCCGGAAATGCTTCGAATTGCATACTCTAAATGAACCTTCATACACTTTCCATTTCAAGGAATTTCACCCAATTGAGGCGGTCAGCTCCGCTTCATCTGAATTTGAAATGCGATTTCAGATGAAAATTATATCGCCTCACCACCCCACCCCACCATCAACCTCCAACAACAAAGATTTATGCGGTGTTTTTCTAACACATTTCGAATGCGATTGCTTAACCCAATATAAACACGATCTTTTGATCTGCGCTGATATTTTTCCGCCTCTTGTGTGTCGGTTGGTTTTCGATCTGCTATGCCCTCTTCTTCATCTCGAACTGATCGCGGCGCGATCTATCTAACCATCTAAGCGTTTTTAAGCACGGCGCAGCGGTAGTAAAAACAACACCATCAGTAATTTCAATCGAAAAAGTTTATTTGAAAAGCAATTCAACGTTAAGACAACAAACCGAAAAACCGATCACCGATCATCGCCCGATATCACCCCCCGACTGGTTGTTTCATTGAGATGCGCACGCACGCAGCGGCAGGCCATTAAGTGCTTTATAGGCAGGCTCTGGCCCCAGGACGGGCGGCGGAGGCGCACAGAGACATACTAAAATAGAAAAAAACAATAAAAAGAACTTCAAAACTGCACACAGGGACAATCGCGATACACACAGATACGGGGGAGCAATACTCGAATAATTAAAATGCTGCACAACAAATCATTTGGATGCGGGGCCACGGATGCCTAAACGGACGTGGCATTCGCTTTGGATTGCGTTTCGATTGCTTTTTTTGTGAAGAATCTTTTCTGTTTTTTTTGTTGCCTTTTTTTCGAATTATTTTGCGGCGAAGTAATTTATCTGCAAAAGTATCTGTTCGTGTGTGTGCGTTGGCAGCAGAGGGCCAAGATGAGATGTGCGGATGGATGGTGTTTATTCAGTGATAAATCGTAAATAGGAAAATTTACGATTGTTTTGATAGAGCTGTTGCGGATTGTTGGTTATTTTTTCCTATGAAATATTATTTGATTAAGTTTCTGCTCTGTTTGGCGGTGACACGCAGGGGGTGGAGGGCGTGAGCGAGAAGAATTTATTGGCGTCTCAATGAAATCAATATACACAGAGGATTTGTGGAAAAGAAAATAGCACGTGCTGTGTTGTGTTTAATTCTTGGTAATGAATTGGACATGACCGGGGGGACTGTGGAGGATTTGTCAGGAACAAGTTATTAGAGATGCAGGTATACGTGCTATAACTCTAGTGAAACATCTCACGCAAGGGGTATTTATTTTTGTTGCAATGATTTCAAGAAGAAGCTGTTCACAAATGTTGTATTGGAAGATGCAAAACGTTAACGTCACAGGGTAGCAAAATCATGTTCACGACAGTTTGGCTAATTCGCTGACGGGAAGCAAGTAACCATCCATTAAGGATGCTCCTGTAAGACTAGATTGAAGCGGTGTTTTGAACTTAATTATAAACGCCAAGTAGCTGTAATACGGAATGTAACGTGGCAGAGTGTATTAAAGGAACCATTGTGTCTTCTGCGATATAGAAGGAGCCTTGACGACATTTCACAAGAATTGAACTGAAAAAAGGCTGCAAAAGATCTGGACTCCTAATTTTTCTCAGTACTTAAGCGTGAGATAGAGATTTAGTCGATTTTCCTTTCTTCAGGCCTTACACGCCACTGGTAATTCCCCACCATTTCGTTGATAAATACTTTCAGGACTGCATTCTCGACAATTTGTTGGCAGTGCTACCACTCATCCTCGGCGCTTCTTGTTACTTCTGAAGGAATTTTTGAGGGGTCTAGAAACAGGCTCTTGCCTTAAATTTCCTTA
Organism: Matsumyia berberina; assembly: GCA_917880715.2. NCBI lineage: Eukaryota > Metazoa > Arthropoda > Insecta > Diptera > Syrphidae > Matsumyia > Matsumyia berberina. The sequence continues at coordinate 127,449,909 of OU862871.1, read as the reverse complement.
TAATTGTGGCTCTGGGGGTGAATTGAAAGATTGACCTCCGTCGATCGCAACGTGATCAATTTGGTTGGCGATAGTTTGATCAGATGCCACCCATGTGACATCCACCGAGATTAGCCTTCGGGCCAGCCAAATATCAGAATGCGATGCAGTGACACTATCCTTGGTAGCAGAGCCCAATGATATCCCAGTCAATGGAAGAGCAAAAGAATTTGCAGAGAGGGCCCTCAAAGGACGCGAATCAATACTGTAGCCTGCTGAGGATGAATCCAAGGATCTCCAATGAGGTTTATGTTATGGGATTGCTCTCGCCCGTATTACCGAACTATCGCTATTGACGCGACTCCAAGTAGCCCACAGTGATGGGAAAGCTGAATTTGTTCATCACGCCTCCTGTAAAGAGCTCGCTCTAGCCAATGAGGGACTTAAGATCCTCGTAATCAGTTCTTTAGAAAGCTGGAGGAGATCGATTACATTAAACTGCAAAACATTGATTTTTGGTTTCAATGGCATTCATGGTGGCTTAGCCTTCTGAGAACAATCGCTATCTTCTATGAGTTCCAAAACTCGGGCTTGAACTTTAACAACCTATTGGCTACATTCATCAGATGGATTCCTTTTGCGTTGGATCTCTAGTTGCGAGAAAAAAAAAAAAGGAGCATGAGAAGCGCGTGATCAAGGAAATAGAGAGATGCTACTGCAGGAATGAGGGCTTAAAGATTTACCAAAGGGTAAAAATAACCTGTGAAGGCTACATAGCCCGAATTGAAGCCTGCAAGGATAAACAAGGGAACATCGTAGTACAATCGTAGTTGATGCTGAGGATATGGAAGAACTATATCTGCAGACTGCGGCGACGATGAATCAAATCCCGCTGTCAGGCATAATGAACCATTCAACCTGGACGAAGACCAACAATTCCACCTGTGAAGATAGCCATATCGAAACTTAAGTCCAACAAAGCTGCTGGTGCGACTTCTTCAACATCGCTCTTGAAAGAATAGTGCAAAACTCACGGGCCAAACCCAAAGGCACAATCTTTCAAAATTCCGTCCAATTACTCGCATACGCCGATGATATTGACATAATCGGAAGACCGCAGCGTGATGTCACTGGCGCATTCCTGGGTATTAAGACGGAGGCGGCGAATACGCGTTTAGTGGTCAATGAGGTCAAGACCAGGTATATGTTGTCAACAAGAAAGGACATTCAACACCGGCGTCTCGGACACAACGTCACGAAAGAACAATTCTTCAGGCGATTTTCGGTCCCGTCTGCATAGACGGTGAATGGAGGAGGAGATACAACGAAGAACTCTACGAGCTGTACAGCGACATCGATTTAGCTAGAAGAGTGAAGGTCCAACGACTGAGGTAGCTGGGTTATGTAGAGCGGATGGACACCAATGCTCCAGTCCGGAAATTCTTCGAATTCACACCTGAGGGACGGCGCAGTAGAGGAGGACCGCAACTTAGGTGGCGCACGCAAGTGGAAGGCGACCTTAACCAACTTGGCGTGCGAAACTGGTGCCAGCTGGTTAAAGATCGAGCTGGCTGAACATGCTTGTTGGTTGAGGCCCAGGTCTACCCCGGACTGTAGTCTAACAGAAAATCATCAGACAAAAAACTTAACTAACACTTCAACACTAGCTCCAGCAATGTCCACTGAACATTTTTCGCGGCACCACCTCTCGTCGGGGAATGATAAGCCTCCGGGAGTGTAAACTGTCATGAAAGAGCTTCTCAATTCGCCGTTCGGAGTCGGCAATAAATTTGTAGGTCCCTCCCATTCGCGGCGGAAAAATGTAACCCGCAAGACGTGAATGGTGGCGAGAAGCTAGGCCTTGGCTCATACCGAGCTGTCACTCTTCAACACGATATGCGAGTTTTGGAGTTGAACCTATGTACATTGAAGTTTGGTTAGGGCGACCCTCAAGATCATGGCTGCTTCGCCTCCACATTAGATAAGGGCCCTGTGAGACCCTGAGCACGTTTGTTGCCTTATAACTTCTAAAAGAACGCTGTGCGACCCTAACTCCATTCATTCACCCCTTTATCGTCGGGTTATTTCCCATCTTATTTATAGACTCTTCGATTTTCTATAAATAAGCCACTCATTCAAAAGACGCCTTATTAGATTCCAGAGATTTACTCGGCAAATCCCCTTTCATCCACTCCGCAATCTTATACAGCCGATAACACCCTTTATATCGACGGTGTCTTACCGAACTATTTTCGTCCTCATCTTGATGACACAAATCCATTTCACTTTCAATGTTGTCTTGTGTTTCGGAATCAGTCACCCCTGCTGTGTGGTACCTGCCTGAGCTGTCCAGACCATCATTAACATCAGAATACACATCATTGACATTGATCACTTCCCCCGGTTGTATTACATTTAATAATAGACGAAAGCAAGCATTTTGTCATTAGCACACACCACAGATTACTACCCCCACACACACAGTCGCACACACAGCATTAGGTGCGATATATATACTGTCACACACGTAATTATTTTGTTGTCCTAGCAAATTGACAAACAATGAGCTTTGCTGGCCTCCTGCCACCCTTCCACACACACACATAAGCCACCGCACAGCCAGACAGACTAAATTCAAACACGGAGCTCATAAAATACCCGAATGTTTTGTGTGGCGTGGATGGAGAGTATTGAAGGATGGTTGTGGGGCTGTCGGTGGAAGGAGGACACGACACATCACCGACTCGGAGTTGTGTTTTATGAGCGATGACAAAATCAGCCATGGAATTAATTATACCGCCGGATTTCCCCTCGTTCCGCACACAGCTCCTCGTCCCTGCGTTGCTCCCGCAGCCTCTGTAATGACCCTCAAGGGAATGCATTAAATTAAATTAAACGTTGATGATTATGTGTGTACTCCCGAGGTCTGGGGTGGTGGGCGAGATGCGAGATGATGATGACGCCACTGACGCTATACTCCATTAAACAACCCTATGGCGCGCAGGCCTTGTGTGAGTGTGTTTGGAGCCGGTTCATGCAATCTTACTGACAATAGAGAATGGAAAAGTTATAAACATATGACAGGGGGTGGTAGAGTGAGGCAAGCACTTGATTTTAGGGGGGTTGAAGGGCTTCACTGAGGTTTTATGATCACAAAAGCTCACTTAACATTGCAAATTGAAATGCAAATTGCTGTGGCATTTTCCATGGGGTGGGAGGAGCACACACCACACAAGTTCGGAGTGAGAAACTGACCAGTTGCTTGTCGGGGGTCAAGTGTTGAAATCTACATGAGGGTGGAAGTTTTATTATTTTTATTACTTCTGTGTGGACGAGTGTAAGTGTCGGAGTGGGAAATCTTCTAGTTACATCCACATGCCCATGACCCATCCCAGCTTTCTGGACGTTCTACCCGCCGCCATGGGGCATGAATAATCGCGTGTAATTATCACATCAACAGGGTAATTTGTCGAAATGGATGTGATGATTACGCTATAACAAAACTGATTGTTTCGATAACGGCGAGAGGTCGGTGAAGGGGTGTGATTCTCCTCCAAACTGACTATCGCTGCTGAATGGAAATTCAGTTCAGGGTGCAATTACGAGCCCAATGACATGGGTTGCCAACCCATTAGGATATTAATCTGACTTATAAACGCAAGGTGTGCGTAATGGACGGTATTTGAAAAACTATTGGTGACAATAGATGGCGTGCTATGTTCATCAAATAATTATCTGAAAGTTTACAAAGTAGAAAATTTTGATTGATTTCTAAAAAGATAAGGAAAATCTCTAATGCTGTAGTTCACAAGGCAAAAGCCGGCCAGATTTTACAAAAAGACAAGAAATCGCTATCAGTGCTGGTGGGAGTGCTTACTGGCTAAGATTTTACACAAAGAAATAACGCCTGAATGATGACATGTAGGGGATGCAGTGATGAAGAGGTCCATGAGGACACAGCCCATTTTCTCTGTAACTGCCCATGCCTTTGTCAGTTAAGAAATAGAACACTAGGAAAAAATTTGCTTCTATTATATCGACGAACTGTCTAATGGTTAACCGTCAGAACTTCTTAAATTTGCAAGGGTTGGCACCAAGAAATTAAAACCGCACTAGGAAATATCATTGGTATCACAATGGATCTTCATACACCTAAGTGTGATGAGGTAACACTCATCAGCCCACAAAACCTAACCTAATCTAAGGATTTCCAGTCTCAGTTGGATTTAGTTTGGATATTTCTGTCAATTCCCTGTCAAATGAGCAAAGTCTTGACCTTAAAACTGTTCCACCTGAGGTCTAGAGCAAGTGGATTATAAAAATCGCCATCTGAGCTGAGCTTATTCGAAGGCCATCTGCCAAAGTAGCGAATACTTATCATAAAAAACGACTATACGCCCAATTTTGAATCACGATCTGAATCACAGAAGCTTGAACTCAAAGACATCATTCTGAGCTGTAGATCAGTGTATGCGATTTTGGTATGAAGAGCGTCATCACGCTTAATCCTGGATTAAGTTGCACGATTTCTGCTTCAAATCTACAATCGCAGCAGCGAGTTTTGCATATGACGACCTTTGTGAGCTGCGAATCAAAGAAGAAGATTTCTATCTTCAACTTCCTGTCAAAGCAGCAAGGCTTGGGCGTGAATACGTCACTGTTTTGATCTTAATATGAAGACTGGCATCAGACTGAGCTCTGGATCAAATTTCAAGACTTGTACATCACATCCTCAATCTGCTCAGCGAGTTTTAACCATGAGTCCTTATGGCGTGCTTGCAGGGCACAGGAGAGTGGTGGGCTAACGAATACCCTCGGTGAATCCCCAAACCATTCAGTTCGCCTTAGAATTTATGAGTGTCTAATGGGAGAGAAAACCACCAAGCGTTGACAGTTGAATTTTTTTTTTTTATAATCCACACGCGGATCAAGGGGATATGAATACCCGTTAAATGTTATACACACACCGCGAGCGAGGTGTAGTGGTTTGAAACTCAGGTAATAATGTTTGGTTTCATTGTTCGAATGGTGTCCAGGCTAGCTGGAAAAATTTGTGGTGATTGTCATTGCTATAATTCACAGGCATTATTTCGAATCTCTTGATGTCATAGTTAGTGTCAGCTCAATCAACTCTTCAAGCCATAAGTGACTAAACGCGTTTAAACCTTGGTCGTTGACTGGCAGTTGATTCATGTTAAGTTATGTTATAATGGCTGCAGATACAGTCTCGCAAAAAGAGGTTCAGTGCGATGCGACAAGATCGATAGCTAATCCAAAAGTATTCCCAGGACTTAATGAAGCAACCAATTTGTAAGGTGGATGCAATGTTGCTGAGGTTTTTTGGTCAGTGCCGGTCAGGTGCAGAGGAAATTAGTTTCCATTTTCTGCTTTGGCAAGTCTTAATCCATCCTGGGGATTCAAGGAAAAGTTGCATGTTGGAGTTTTCTTTCCACAATAATTCGTTGAGGTTGTCCCAAGTTATCCCAACACACGATGTCTTGCTTTGGCAAGTACCTGGTCGTGGTTTCCTCCTCGTTTATGTCTTTCCAACTGCGGGATAGTATTTTAAAAGGAAAACCAAGCTTAGCTGCGTGGGTAGCTACTGTCAAGTACGCGGCAGATGGCAACTATACGTGCAATGTCTGTTAAGGTTCTGGTAAGGAGATATATTTTTTTCATTGGCATGACCAAGCCTTTCTGGGTAAGACGCAGCGAGTAAGCTGGCGTTTAGCTACTGAAAAGTAGTGAATCGATTCTTTCCTAGACAGCTCCTAGAGGGATGAAGACTTCTTTTGTGAGCGAGCTGTCAAGAACCGATCCTCGCCTGGCTAGTTCTAAGGTCACTTCGTTCCCTTCAATGTCCCTGTGATCTAGAACCCATACGAGGTATAGGGAGGACCGACTCGCTAAGCGTAGAAGTTCAGTTCTACATTGTGCTACCAGCTTGGAAAATATAATTTTCGAGACAAGACCATTGATGTCTACCTTCCTATCGGAGAAATTTGCGACGTTTCGGTTAGTGGTTGGATCTTCGTCAAGCCCACGACTTTCCTTGTGGATTACGACGAGCTTGGAAAACACTGGCGAAGTTCGATTGTCGGTTGTCTATACGACCTTAGGGTCGTTGAATAGATTCCCGAACCTACCCGCATTCCATGCTCAACGAAGTTTTTGCTGAACTGAATTCGGGAGGTTAGATAGGCTCACTGTCTCGTGAGGTAGTGAAGCCAAAATGCTACAGTGACCATGAGGCTTAGAAAAAATTCCCTTAATCTGACAGCACTCCACGCAGCCATCTTTCTGATGTGAAGGTCCAGTGGTAATAGGTTTAGAATAACCATCCGTTGGGCATGACCACAATGCACCTTTAGTTCCCATGCAGCAGTTCTCTGGATTCTTTTAAGTTTAGCGATAGTTTAAACTTTACTCAGACTAGACCAAAAATCTATGTATATGGGAGAATTGGTCATTCTACGGCAATGTACATCAACAAGGTAATTTTCGGTCTCAGTCCCCACTTTTTGGTGCTTTTTTAGCCCTTTACTCTATGTTTAGGGGGCGCAAATGCCCAAATTCTTGGCACTAGACGCTAATGAGACTGTTTGACCATTTAGAAGCAACTAGGTACAGTCAGTCAGTTCGTTATTTGTTGTGAACAGCATCAGTTCAGTTTGTGTTGCACCCTCCACGATTTCAACACGAAGGGAAACATCCATCTCCAGTGTGGCTTCGGTGATGCAAGGCTTCCACGAACCCTCATCGCATGATGTTGTTTTTGAAAAACTTGGCCGACTGTGAAACCACAACAAGTTGACACTGTCTAACCCAAAAGCACACATGATGCTTAAATGTGAATGTCCAACTGAGGTGAGACCTCTACAAAGCTGTAAACAAATTTTCTAATTAGCAACCTGAGTTCACAACGTCTTCAATACTTGCTAATCATTATAGTTATCCGACAAAAAAAATATTCACCTAGGTGTAGAGGCATAAAGCCTTATAATTAATGATAATAAATATCGTCATGGTCGGGGGGTTAACACGAAACTAATTGTACTTAGCTTACGTGCGCCAATGCCCGTTTTTTTTTTTTTTTGGTTCTTCGAACAGCAATTAGGTTAATAACTTGTTGTAAAGTTAACTAGTATAAAACGCGAAACAATTTACTGCACTAGTGGTTTCACAGGCATACATTGTCTGACGAATTACCTCGAAATGAATACTCTGCCATGTCGCACATACCTGGAAAGAGAAAAAGAAAAAAGAAACGTTAGTGTGAAGTGTGAAAAGATCCTTCCTACGGCTCCTAAAAGACCATCTAATCCCTTCAGAAGGTATTCCATTACAAATCAAATATGCCATCATCAATCAGCCTGTGCATGCGCCCCCTTTAACACCTAACTCTGGCGCACCCAACTCTCCAACTACAGTCAGGCAGCTAGTCAGCCATCCAAGCCAGCCAGCCACTTTCAAAGGCAATAATCAATTAAACTTTCACCGTTTTGTCCGACACCTCCCTCCCTCGAGGAGGCAGCACAGAGGAGGATGATAAAAATAAAAGAAAAAATAACAAATAAATTGCAGCAAAATTACAGTAATCAAGTTTAGTGGTGATAATCGCTCTGTGGAATCTCAATTAATCGCTTTGCTGCCACAAGATTACTCCACACTCCGGCTTTGAAATTCCACCTCCTCGATCTCTCCTGCTCCGTCTCGTGGCACATTTGTCGCTTTTGTGCTGCTGATGGCGGTGGTGTGGTGGCTGCCAAGCCACACAGCGTCTCCAGCCAGCCCTCACAACTTTTGCGCCCACAAGGCAGTACCCACCTATGGAGCTGGCTAGAGACCCAACCATGGAATACATTACCTGTGCCTTGTGCGGCGCGGCCTCTCTTATCATTTTCTCAAGATCTCTTGGAAAAAAAAAAAATAGTTTTTTCTGTGGAGGGCTACACATCTTTCACTCCTTCGATTGTTTGTTGGGAACAAGGTAGTTTGGCACATTCAACATAGTTGGAGTAGTCATAGTAGTAGGTACCTCCGAGCTGATGGTCGTTTGTTGGTCGGCAGGTCTTGATGATGATAGCCATTCGGTAATCATACAGCCACCTAAGTAATTTGCAGGTTTTTTTTGTGTGCGGCTCTCTCTCTCCGGCTGTTGCCTGCTGTTTCTGCTGCTGTGTGCGATCTTGCGCCATGATATGGCGAACTTGGAGTGGTACCTGTACAGAAGACATCGCCAGCCCAGCGATGGTTCACAACAAGACATCGGTGATACTGCAACAAGATAATTTGCACAACGTTTAGACGGAACACGTTCGAAATGGCAACCGCCGGAGAAAGGCGGACTCCGGACATCATCAACATTTTTACATTCATCCGTTCGGAGGTCTTGCAATTCTCGTCAAATTTTTTTTTTTGTTCCAACTCCCGGCCAAGAGAGTTACTATTTCGCAAAGAAATTCGCAGAATGTCACCAATGCCACGCAGTATGGTTGTATCTGTAGTCCTGCGGATGGCTGTGAGCAAACACTTGCCACCCATAGATGGAAGGTTGCGTAGACACTCGCGGAATGAGAACCAATTCCACTTGGAGTATAAGGAGAATGCCAAAGTGCATACGCAATTAGTGAACATAGATGGATGTGCTCCCCACACATAAAAGGACAGAAATAGCGTCACGTTTTCGGAGATTGTTAGGCGAACTGGACCACGTCTCGAGAGTGATGGGAATATTAAGAAAATTCCTACGACTTAACCCAATCAGTTTCGGTCGGTGGGGCTTTATTCAACCGTTTTGTATCCAAAAAAAAAAAACACGTTAAGTTTACATGAACTATACACAATATCGTTCAACATAACCTCTCTTCGTCTCTGGTTTTCATTTGTTTTCATGTGTGGCGACGAGGAAGGATCGTGATTTTTCATTTTTTTTCCCGTTTCTCCTTGTCCATGTTGTTTCGGTGTTTTCGATGTTGTTCGTGCCCGTGTTTAACTTTTGCGGAACATGCTAGTAAAAGCCGCAGAAATATATATTTTTCTTGTAAAACATCAAAGCAAACATATAGCTGACACCACTCCTCGGCTGGTATTTTACTTCTTTGTTTTGTTTTGCTTTTGGATTGTGGGAGGATTGGAGAGTGATTCTAAATATGTTCCGATAAATTCGATTTGGGGGTTTGGAAATTTGTCGAGACAAATTGTGGTTGCGGTGGCGGAGCACACAACACATTTTGCGTGGGTCGATGGCACACTAAAAGGGAAAATAACTGCGAGGCAGTCATGAAGTATATGATTGACCCGAATACTGAGCCAATTCCTTAGAAGTTGGTGGTGCCGAAGGGTTTTTTTTTGCAACAGCTGGAGATATTTTGTTACTGGCTACGACCAGTATATTGCCATTTAGAGGAGTGCCAGTGCTACTTTGTGGACAACCGAAGTAGTAGCCGGAGCAGAGGACAAATCAAAGGAAGGATCGTAATCAAGTGGGAATGACGGGATTATTTATAGTTGGGATTAAACAGCACACACAATCGTAGGAGTCGAATTGACCTGAATTAATCCTCATATTGAACAGAAGGAAACCTCCTGGCTCAATCACTTTCACATTTCATTCCTGCTGATCGCGGTTGCTTGTAGTATCTTCCTACCAACAGGGATCGGCTGATTTTTCAAACGTGGTTGGTGTCTAGAATGGGACTCAAAGGCCCTGCTGGCTGCAAAGTCTAGACAAATACTAGTCTTCCTAGTATTCACTTCATTTATTGACGCCCATGTCTGAAATACCGCTAAATTTGATCCCTGATGATCCCGTTCATGCTGCGTAATGGCAAAACCACATAGTGTCCTGTTAGTCTGGACACCACCCTAAACCGATTATCACCTGAGTTTCGAACTACTACACTGAAACAAAACGCTTTTCAATGTTCTCTTCTTCTCTCCTTTTTAAGCCGCGCAACTATAGCACATTCAGGGGCATTGGGTTCTAGGCGAAAACCCACTGAATCTAACGTCGGTAGGCTACTAAGATGCATTCATAACTCAGGCCCATAAGAAGCAGTTTATTTAGCTCATCGTATTTAGGATCCGGCAAAGTAGATATTGACGGCATCCAAGAAGTGCGAAGCGGTGGACTGGGCAAAAAGAAAAGAAAACGGACGACTTCAAATCAGCAGAAAAGTTGACCTAATTGCGTTCCAAGTTCTGGGAGAAGAACATTGATTCAGATCACAAGCTGGCTATAGTCAGGGAACGTCTGTGGATATCCCAAACACTGCAAAAACAAAGCAATACTGTCAAGAAGTTTGACGTTCCAAAGCTACGATCACAAGAAATCGTCAAAGCCTTTTCCGATCGACTGTCCCTTACCCTCTCGAGAACTCATATGCCGCCAAAACAAAGCATTGATGAACAGTGGCAACACTTGTTAAAAGTTTCTCTCAGCTACGTTCTTGGAACAGAGCACAAGGTGATGCTCGGTTGGGTCCCTGGTCATGAGGGAATACCAGGAAATGAGAATGCTGACGAACTGAGGAGAAACTGTTCGGCAACAAGACCGGAACAAGCCGAGACTTCGGTGATAATCCCGCCTTGCACAGCTCGAAGTAGGGAATAGAGTCTTAAGGGTGTTTAAGGACAGACACTAAACACTTGTGCAACAACAAGGAAAATATGGTCTGAATTCGTCAAGGCTAGGACCGACAGACTTCTCCAGATCGACAGAAGATCCCGATGTACACTTAGAGGAGTGATCATAGGGCATAATACGCTGCAGCACCATATGTAAAACCTTACATTACATTACAGAAGAAGACTTTTGTAGGTAGTATGGCGATGAGGAGCCCCACGAGGATACAACCCACTTCCTTTGCCATTGCCCTAGTCTCTGGCATCTAAGAAATAAGTTCCTCGGGCGGCACTTTTTCGAGAATATTGAAGAATTATCCGATACACTGGTGGATCAAATAATGAAATTCATCAAGAAGTGTTCCCTACCCGTGGGTAGCGTTCTTACGGGTAGTTGACACTCTCTTTCCCCAACGGGTATCACAATGGCGATATGGTTCTTCCTTTCGTCTGCCTAACCTAACCTTCTCTCAGCCACACAACGAAATCGCTAAAAATGTCGTAAAGCACACTTAGCTCACGTAGGAGCCATACAGACCGGCGTTGCATCGAAAGACCAGAGCTGCTCGTGAGCTCAACGTGCAGAAGAAAAGAGAGGAACACCGAGCGATAAAATAGAGAGTTGCTATTGCAGGAATGAGATTTAGAAGAATAGCGACATTGGCCTAGTCAGAAGAATCCAAATACAATGACTAAGACGACTGATGGCACAATAGAGGCATACCTCACCTATCGCTGCGTATGGCCTCTGGTGTACCAGAGCCCCTAACCATTTTAGGGGCTTCTTGGTTGAGGCACCGGTGCTTCCTCCCGATCTACATATAACGCCGCCTAAGTAAGTCAGATTCTAGATCGAGTTTTATGTTTTTTCTATGGAATGGTACCTAGCGTAGAGCCACCTTAGGTTCAGCGTTCGCCTGCATAACGTTACAAACTTGCACTTTGACGACATTGATTACAGAGCCTCGATAGCAGCCTGTAAAAAAGCCGTGACATCGACTTAAAAAATGTTGCATCCGTCTCGGGACACAGAGAAAATGCCAGCTTAGGAATGATGTATTCAAAACCTTGACGCATGACCGGTGGTTTAACCATTTGAATGGAAGGGCCCTACGAAGCAATGTGTCAACTCAGAATCCAATGGGGACTTGTGTAGTCAAACAAGGCTGGATTCTGTAACCTCTGCAAGATTTGAAGTCGGTGACTAGACTGCTATCCTTAAACCTCGAGTTGGTGGCGGAACACGAAAACTTGGAAACAATCCACTTTTGTTAAACGTAGCATGCCAGTCCAAATTTTCCCCTCTGTATGAGAATTGCGATGCATCACAATCTCCCAACAGTCGTACATTTATAATACTTTTGCATACGTCACTTTGAATCACAACTGCTCTGCTGTCAGTAGTGATTTACACTGGATCGCTCCGCGTCTGTAAATTACTCAATTATGGCAACAAAATGCAGTAGATACAGCTCCACGAAGGCAGAATCACAACAAGCACACTCTCAAAGGGCAATACATTAGTGACAGTTGTTGTCGTGCAAGTAAACATTGTGAATTGTGCTGGCATCTGTGCTGCAGCACCACAATCCCTGATAGGTACATCCATCGAGTGCAAAAGTTCAATACCGTGTCTTCGCGCACAGACTGCACACGGCTTCCATAATCACACGAGGAACATGCTCTTCGTGAGTCTCTAACAAATTGGATTCGATTTGCATCTGTCTTCCATACAACTAGACCGGAGCAGCACCCATTGCAGCGACCGCGTTGTTGAACATTCTCCCCATTCGTCTACTGGTTCCCGTCCCGTCGTCCGTTGCTGTTTTGCATACCGTTCGTCGTTGATTTTCAAATTTTGACAAATCAATAATCCATCAGCACGTTTTCCTGTTACACCCCATAGCCATCATCCTCGTCGTCGTCGTCATGTCTCTCATCAGGTGACACATAAATAAAACTCACAGCCCCCGACATGCAGCACTTTCAGTCGTCGTTCTATGTTTATTTCTTTGGCTTTCTACACAAAACATTGAACATTCAACATTCCCGTCTTGTCTTGCCTTGTCTTCATTTCTGTCCACTTACTTTGGCCATAAAAAATCCAAAAAAAAGGAACAAGACCGTCGACGACAGACCCCGTCCCGCCAAGCGCACCAAGCCCACCAAATGCAATTAGCTAACAAATATCATCGAAGGAAAATTCCTCATCGTCGTCCATAGTTGTCGCTGACTGTAGAGGTATCGTTAACTTAGGGCCGATGTACAACATGCACGCGAATTGAATTTCAATTCGACGCGCGTATCCGTCGCGTTATCGCGTATGCATACGGAAAATTCAATGAGCGCGTTCGCGGGTTTTGGCGTTACTTGTAAAGTAGACTCGCGTGCGTGTGCATGGTAATGGGAATTTATTGCGCAAAACATTCATTGGAAATTGCAAAGTAATAGTCGTGCCTGGTGTGTGTTGCTGAGTGTGTTTGCTTCAGGAGATTTATTTTCGCCGAGTCGTTTCGTACACAGAAAACAAAAAAAAAAAAACTGAGAAAAAACCAAACAAAAACGAGGATTCAAATGGAATGGACAATTATTTTTTTTTTCTCCTTTCGAGCTGTGTTTTGTGTTATGCGATGTTGAGGGTTTTGTTTTGTTTTTGTGGAATTTGTCGTTGTTGATTGCGTTCCACTTAATTTTCTATAAAACTGAAGAATCATTTGCCTTTGGGGTCATGTTGTTATCAGCGAACGTCAATTTGTAAATATGTCAAGCACGTGGAAATGGAAACAATGTGGTGGGGTGTTTTGTGTCGGGCGCCAGTTTATGGCACTGTCCGATGGAAGGGAGTTATTGACAGATGGAAGTTCGCTGACCAGCGATGACCCCCTTCAATCCAATTCTTGAAGGTGACAAACTTTTATATGAGCAATTCAGCATTTACTAAGAAAAAAATTGCCTCACGGACCAAAGGACCATTTTCAAAAAATTTCGGTTTTTTTAATCCATTCACGCTCAAGTGTTGAGGGGTGAGGTGAAGCGAGTGCGGTGCAGTTGTTCAAAACTTGGGTGGCACAACCATAAGATTTCAATTGTGTTCGAGCTTGGTAGTAATTTAAAAAAAAAAATCAAGTAGTCGAAATTCATTGTAATAAATGGAGTGAATTTTCACATTTAGTGACGCTAGTTAATCATTGCCTAACACTTAGATTAGGGCAAGCTTTAGGCAGCTTAGATACTGCGATTTCACATAACAGCCCATCGGGTCATCCCTAGCATAAGTAGAACTGTACACCTGGATGAATGGTAGTAAGGTTGACTAATGTTGAAAAAGGCTGTAGGCATTCAGTGAGAATTTGTAAAAAAATACAATATCAATAGCATTACAATATCTAAATGGTTTAACTCTTAGGGTTAATACCGGTACGCTTGCCCATCTCGATATACTTGGCGTTACATACTCTGGTTTTCTAGGCTAGTAGGTCGGTTCTTCACCGTGGTATTACCTAACCTAACCTAACCTAAGCAAACAATTGGCTACTGGTTTCAAATTCGAACGTAGCCTCTTCGGACCAGAGAATGTAGATGAATGGAGGCAGCAGCTATTGAATAAGCATCAGATAGAAAAAGTGGGCAAGACGACAAGCCAAGCTTAAATCCAGACAAGGAAGAGGCTTTCTAGTTTAGAACCTCAAAAATACCATGGTTTAACGCAAAGAGTTCGCGAACTATGGAAAATGGCGAATTTCCTATTCAATAGCCGGCTAAACGACGTGCTCGCTGGAATGCACATCGGACTGTGGTGTTATCTACCGAATGACACTTATTCTACCTGAAGTTAATTATCAAGCTTTGGTTTTCGGGAGTGGGTTGTGTAAGACCTGGCCTTTATCGACGGCCTCTCCAGCTAGCTGTCTTCAGTCTAAAGCGCCAAGTTTGTTGAGGTCCTTTTTCATTTACATTCACATTTTCGGAAGAACGCAACGTATTGAGATGACTGAGATGAGTTTAGCTATCAGCGAGTACAAAACACAGTACAATGGACTAACCAACCGATTCTTGGACTAAGAAGACAATTTAGTAGCAAAGCCTACCTAAATACAATGAATTAGATGGCTGCGGTATGTAGATTGGATGCACACCAGTGTTCGTCTTCGAAACTTAGCTAGAATGAAAGGCTTTGGATCCAGAATGGAGACTCCAACCGCGATTAATCCACTGGTTGTACCTGGCAGCTGTCAGATCTTTCGTGTTCTGCTGCCCAGAGCTAGATAAGAAGAGCAACACTGGTACCATTAAAATAAATTTTCATAAATAAGAGAAACGTTACTGATAGGCAGTAACCATATGGCATGGGGTGCGATCACAAAAATCGTTAAAAATCGCGTAACAGCCCGACAGGAACCACAGCAGCACCTAGCTCCTCATAGCTATTCATATTGTACGTGTTATAATTTTTGCCTTACAGTATAGAAACTCTGAAGACTTATAAAGGGTTTTTCAATAGGGACATAACAATTTTGTATTTTAATACAAACGCACCTTTAAACTTCTTTTATGATCTGTCAATATCAAAACGTCAGTCAAGGTTTATATTTTCATCATGGTGAAGTTTACAACGAGCAACGTTTGGTAAAAATCTCTACCGAAATTCTGAGTCGGTGACCGCAACTTTAAGAGCGCTTACTCCAATTTTCCGTCGTAATAATTGTCCCACCAGACAGGCTGTGCGTGCTATAGTGGATAAATTTGAATCAACATATTCACTATTGAATGTTCATGTGCCAATGAGAAAACGCACCGGTCGAAAAACCGAAAATATTGCAGCCGTAAGTGCTTTAGTTCAAAATGAGCCTTTCACAGGAGTAGGAAATCTCTCAGTCCACATTGTGTCGAATTTTGCGTTAAAATTTTGGCCTTCAACCTTGCAAGATCAAATTAACTCAAGAACTCTTGATCACTTGAAGCACTGAAACTTCTCCGATTGCGCTCTGCAAAAGTTTGAAGAAATTCCTGAATTTCATCGAAAAATCATCATCAACGATGAAGCTCAATTTTGGCTTAATGGTTTTGTCAAGAGACAAAAAGTGACCTTGTGGTGTGGATTTCAAGATGAAAATGATCGCCATATTACGGTCAATGGAGTTCGCTACCGTGCGATGCTGGAAGACTATTTTTCACCAGAATTGAATGAACTTGACATCAGTGATGTGTGGTTCCAACAAGATGATGCCACATGCCAAACAATTGATCTAATCTCGAGAAATGGTCCGGTCGAATAGCCACGTCGCTCATGCGCCGTTGGATTTATTTGTATAGGGTTACGGGGAGTCGTTGGCCTATGCCAACAAGCCAACAACGTTAGTGAAGTTCAGGAACAATATCGAATGCGAAAGTACCAATGTTCTGCCCGATATGTTTGAAAGAGTGGTGGAAAATTGGCTCCAAAAATGCTCGCGGTGGTCATATGAACGTGATCGAATTTCATACTTAAACTCAAAATGTGTACTA
This sequence comes from Matsumyia berberina, assembly GCA_917880715.2. Taxonomy (NCBI): domain Eukaryota; kingdom Metazoa; phylum Arthropoda; class Insecta; order Diptera; family Syrphidae; genus Matsumyia; species Matsumyia berberina. The sequence goes on along the minus strand of OU862871.1, from coordinate 127,433,799 downwards.
CACCTGAAATAAATTTCAGCCCGATATCTAAATTATTCTGTGTTTTTTGTTTTTAAATACAAAATTGTTATGTTCTTATTGAAATAAATCTTTACTTTCGGCTTAGCTGGAGTCCAACCTGCGTCATCTCACTCAACAATCCAACGCACTGCGACTCTTTCCTGAACTAGAAAGCTTCGATGGGATCGAGGAAATAAAATTCAAAAACACTGTTGTAGCCTCAAAATGTCCTCTTTTCCAAATGCAAAACACACAAATCTGTTCTACTCGCTCGAATTTCAAAGCTTCATGGTGATGAGGTAACCTTTGCTAATTTCACAATCGAAATCTTGAATTTACGATGCAGCAGGAATACACATCGACCACCCTTCTGTTTTTGTACGTGACATTTTTGCATCTATTTCACCTCAACACCTCCGAGCCTTTGAAGTTCACCCCGATCACCGCCTACTGCTCTGTGTGATTGTGACTGTCGTCAATCTGCTGTTTACCTCACTCAAACGACTAACAACTAAGACAACCAAACGGCAAAAGAAGAAAACAAAAAAAAGCAAAACACAACCATCTAATTTAAATAACCTAATGATTCTAAAAATATCTCACGGCGGCCTGTGTTAATCCGGCGATAATTGAAAATATCTGTTAGCACCAACAGAAGAAACAGTCTCAAGCGCTTTATTTACTCATAAATTACACACCAAAGTGCTAAAATTTTATTAGCATTTCGCACTTTGCCTCTAATTGAATGGAGCTCATTTGTTGACATTTTTATTTTCTTAAAATATTCTCGATGTGGTTATCTCTGGCCCGTCGACCTACGTAGTTAGTGTGTACCCAAGGCATTAGCATGAAAATTTTCTCTAATCAATTACCGGGTGTATTGTGTGTGGAGCGCTCATGCAATAATCCGTATATAAACATCGATGATTTACATAATTGTGCAAATGCTCGCACGCACACACACACACGCACAGCGAAACTTGATGAAGAAAAATCACCGTTTGTAAGGAAAGGTGGGCAGTTTTAGGTCAAGCCACACCAACTACACCACATTTCGGTTGCAATTAGGAATCACACGGCGTTGGGTAACACTGCTTCACAGGCATCTCTGAGGTGATTGGAATCCATTTAACATTTCAATTTACACCAGCAGAGCTATAGATACACGGATGAGAGGAGTGCGGTTTCGAGACCGGCATATCCCCATTTATAGGAGGCAGCACAATAAACCCCTAGGGGCTTTCGATTTGTTGGCTTCGGAATTGACTTACTGTGCAGTCGGTCTCAGGCACGCTTGTGCAAACTAATTAATTTAATGACCAGCGGGCAGCAGCAGTTGGTCCAAGTCCAAGTATCTGCAAGTATCTGCAGATATCTGTATGTGCGTATCTGCGTTCGACTTCTTGCGGTATGATTGTGACAATCTGTAACTGCCTTTTGGTTAAGGAGAGCTGTGTGTTACCATATTTGGAGCGGCTGTCGGCGCAGCGCAATAGGACATTGTCGATTCGATCGATGACTATTTTTTTGTCCATAGTCCAACCCATTGGTGCGTTTGTAGCTCTCCCAAGTTTGTGCGGCGCATAATGATCAATTATTCCGATTAGGCGTTGTGTGTTGCAATCAGGCACAACTCTCGAAAAGTTATTCGTTTCGATTGCCCTCTAGAACCCCGGCTAACTGGGCAACGTTCAAAAGAACAACTCTATTAGCGAGAGAAGGCTCGAGAGATACCTACTTCCCTGTGAAATATCTTCTTCCATTGCATTGACGATTAATCTTTGCTCGGCCGCCTCTGGGCATGGGCACACACCACTCTGAAAAGATTTAACCTGTTGTTGGCTGCAAAGGTAATTCCATGCATTTTATGTGCTCTCTCCACTGACTCCTCCAACTTGTTCACATGAAAAATACTACCTTCCCCTCTCGTCGTTTTCTTACCGCAACTTCTTACTGGCGATTTTCCAAGTCTTTAGCACTGCGTTAAATCCAGCAATTACCCGATTCTAATTGAATGCCATTACGTTGGGCAGCAGTAGCTCTTATCTGGGCAACAGAGCATTTTATGTGCTTCTGGATGCATGAAAGAGGCTTTAGTGCGAAATTTCTGCTGACTTTTCCCCTCGTTTATTTATTTCATCTTCTCGTCTTGCTCCATCTTCTCTCGGTGTAAAAAAAAAATAATTCAAAAACAGTGTGGAACGAAAGTTAGCGGTCTTTTCGTTTTCCTTTTCTTTTTTGCAAAATGGAACGAATTTGTTCGAATTAAAATTTAACACGGAACCAACAGAGAGTGAAGATTGAATTGAGATGATGGAAAGAGAGTGGATTTTGACGTTATGAATACAAGTAGATTGACTGCAGTTCAAGGCACGTTAAGCTTAGGAATGTGTTAGATTGAGTTAACAAATCAGAGCGTAGGCAGCTGCCAGTAAAGCGAAGCGGATGTGGTCTTCAATGTGAAAGAAAACGTGGAAAATGTTAATCGAATCTGTAATATGAACCCTTAGTATAGTCTAAAAGATCGTAACCTTTCGTCAACAATTTGATTGGCTCTGAGTGGGGTTTGAAGACCAACAAGCCCGCACTCAACCAAATTCAGACTCCGGTAGATCCGAGAAAAGGCCCAAATGGGTATGCACTCTCTCTTTATCGATTAAAAGTCCACCTATATAGCTAAGCTGCCAGCGGTAGTCACCATGCTCGCCAAACTCGTCGGTCTGTGTAGGATTGTGATGAAAAATGGACGCTGTTTCATGAAGTCGGTGATGATCTGGCAAATGAAGGTCCTACTCGAACTACTAAGGAGACTCATTGTAATTCAGCTTTATGGAAAGTAATTTCGGTCGAAAAAATTTTTGGTAAAATATTTGGTCTCGTTTGCGTTGATCGGCTTTGGAGGAGGAGATTTAACTGCGGATTACATGACCTATTCAGGGACGTCCACCTAGTCGATGGTCAAAAAACTGTGTAATGACCTAGCACATGATACGCAAATGGACACCAACACTCGGGGCAAATTTTTAATTCAGTGCGACATTTATCCCTCAAGATTTGTCTTTTGGATATCCCACCATTTGACGTGATGAGGTCAACTGAACTTTACGTGTGTTCATACCAACTCTGACTAGAGTTTTAGCCAGAAAAGGAATGTAGTCAAACTTACGTGAATGGGTCAACACAAAGTCAATGACCTGCAACTGGTGCATTTGCCTTAAACGCGCAAATGATGACGAAAAACTATGAATTCTGAAGAATACTTGGAAAATACAGAGCATTTCCGGTGTCTGCACTTAAGACCTTTTTCGAACATATAACCGCTTTCTTATAGCCACGTCTTAAATGTTTCCAAATTCAGTCAAAAGTGTAAAAAAAAATTAAGCGACTTCTGGACTTCTAAGTACTTCAACACGTTTGCCTCCGCTCAGAAAGTTAAGTTCTGTGAACACATTTGGTATGAGTCTTCAGCATGCAAACCAAATTAAACGAATACGGTCTGTTTTCCTAAAAAATACTACACGTCTCACGCAGCGATACTATTTCCAAAAGAGACGAACAGTGCGTCACATAGAAAAGTGACGAACATTCCGCCACTGGGAAAAATGAAGAACAGTCCGTCACTTGGAAAAATGAGGAACAGTCCGTCACTTGGAAAAGTAACGAACAGTCCGTCACTTGGAAAAGTAACGAACAGTCCGTCACTTGGAAAAGTAACGAACAGTGCGTCACTTGCAAAGTGACGAACAATGCGTCACTGTGAAAAGTGACTAACAGCGTGTCCGTCACTTGGAAAAGTAACGAACAGTCCGTCACTTGGAAAAGTGACTAACAGCGTGTCCGTCACTTGGAAAAGCAACGAACAGTCCGTCACTTGGAAAAGTAACGAACAGTTAATCACTTGGAAAAGTAACGAACAGTGCGTCATTTGCAAAAGTGACGAACAATGCGTCACTGGGAAAAGTGACTAACAGCATGAACACTTTGGGCAACCGTCGATTAGAAAAAGGCTCTTTCCGTGGTGCACAAGTTGCGTTGGGTATTTAATCGGATACCCTACGATTATCATTGGTTGTTAGCGGTTCATGGATGAAGGAGAAACAGAGTCTGTTCGACATCGACTCTTCGAGTGCTCGGCCAAGACTGATAGAAAAATGGGAACTCTTGGCAATCACTTTGAAAAGCTGGAAGGAAGAAAGTTGGTTCTCTAGCGTTTATGCCTATCCCCCACCGTTTCGTTGGCTTGATTAGATAAGTATACATTGTGAGCATCAGTCAGGCTATGTACAGACATGTTTCTACTTATTAAAAGACCCCGTTGAAGACAGCATTATCAGGTTTTATTTAAGGTCCTCGAATTACCAGGCAGCTAGGTGAGCTCGCTCTAGAGCAGGCTACCTATAGCAATTGCTTGTAGAACTTGTAAGTAGACACGGCCAAGCGAACCTTGAAAGAACTGAAGCCTCCCTGTCAGGTGTCATCCCAGAGTTTAGGCGTGTTGAGCTTCTGCAAGAACATTCCTGAAGCTTCAAATTTACTGATCAGAGATGCTGGGACGATATTCAGTAACACCAGGGGGTAGTGGACTGTTTCATTACTATGAACCAACAAGCCGATAGACCTCTGCTCTATTCGAAAAAAATCGAAAAGGCTCTTATTTACCATAGCAGAAATGATGCTGTTTGGCAGCTCATACCAGAGATCAAAGTCATACCAAAGATTCTTCCATAACATTCTCATCATTTGGCTAAAAGGTCGGTTAGGGTAGACACGTCTCCAGACAGCTCGATCGTTAGCTTCTAGTTTCGTACGGCATGGTGGTTGAGGTCCAATTTGATGCGTCACCTGAGTCATGGTGTTAAAAATTGAATGCTGGTCTGCATTAAAAATTCACAAGATTCACGTGATTCAACAAGGTTTACTTGCCATCAATACACTTTTCCCATACCAACACGCCAAGTAAGCCCTTGGGCTCAGTGAAAAAGAATCAGTGAGCGTATCTGAAAGTGTAACGAAGGATCCAACAATCTTCAGAAGATGGAGTTTCCAACAAGTCTATCAGTCTTATTTCGTAGTATAAAAAGGCGGTTCGTGAACATAGACCTAAATTGGAGCAAATTTCCTCGAAAAAAGTGAGTAAATACAGTCCATGACCAAGAAGTCTCAATTCTGGAGTTGCTAGAGTCGCAGGCGACTAATTTTGATGCTTCAGCTACAAATCTGTGCGACTCGACAAGCAAGCGGTATAAGTTATTCTTGCAACTGAATACTCCTTAGATTTCGGTGCAATACCCGCCTTGACCATCACAGTCATTTCCTGCATCCATGTCAAACGACATCCATTAGATTTCATGTAAAACTTCTTCACACCACTGTATCCCCAGGATATGTTCCTCATTTCTCAATGCCAGACGTTTTTTTTCAATAGTCACCTCTGAACCATCAAGTCAGTTGAAAGCCCACGTAAAGATTTCGAGTTTAGAGATGTTCATCAACCTTTCATTTATCAAACAAAGAGGCGGAGGAAACAGCACTAAAGTGGAATTCACCGAAACCTCCATCAAATTACTGCTCGTACACCCAACAATGGCAGAGTGTACTTCCTCCCATTTAGTTTGCCGACACTGATTGAGCTACTGGATACGCCTTTCCCGCAAAACAAGGCAACGAAACCAAAAAAACAAGAAGAACTGCCTAAACACATCCGAGAGGGCAACCAACACAACCTCATTACACCACACATCGGTCCTAAATTGAGCAAAAGACGACTGAACCGCACCGCACCGCACCGCACCGAACTGAGCTGAACCGAACCGAAGCGAAGCGACCAAGAAAGATCTAAACGTAAACTTGATTACTACCGATGGGAATGGATGCTAAAGGCGATAATATTCCCGGACGAGGAGTTGCCTCCGCCACCGACCTCCGCCTGCCGCCGCTCCCACAGGTAAGAGGAGAACACACTCACCGCAGCCCCAGCATCGGCAGATGAAATGGGCCTTCAGGAATTTTATATTAGTCGAAGGCAAGGTAATAAATTACAAGGAAGGACCATGTTACAAACGCAAACCATTACGTTTAGATATTCGGATGTAGCCACCAGCTCCCATCGGCCAAACATAACAACAGATTGAGAGCGAGAGGAGGACTGTGTTTAGAGAGTAATTGTGCGCAATGTAATATCGATTACCGATATCTGTTGCTCTGTTGTCTCTCCGTTGGGCTGTCCCGGTGGTGGTGGTGGTGCTGATGATGGTGCTCCTCACTAAGTCGTGACTTTATTCGAAGAGGTAAATTGAAATCGGCGCACACACAGAGAGGGAACATGATGTTGCCCCTTCCGGTGGTGGCGCACGGAGGAAGCAGAACACCACTAACAGCAAGAAGTTAGACCTCAATTTGTGGATGATAGGGAATTTTAGTTCTGCAAACCATCCGGCCTACTTAGGGTGCTGTTGCTGCTGCTTCTTCTTGGTCCGCCCAATGGTTATGGGAAACTCGACTGGGAATGCGGCAGTTCGGAGCTATGGCTATGGTTATCACCAAAAAGGTAGCAAAACAGCAGGAGTTTTACATCCTTCGTGAGTGTGTTTGTGCGTAGGTAAACCGCTTCGAATTTATCCGGTCAATCTGTTTATACTGCCTAGAGGTCTCTACATTGCAGAGCCACATCGATGCGGCTCCGCATAACCCAAACATTGATTAGCTCTCATCAATGCTGATGGGAACGCGAGGCATTCGATGAACATCACATGTGGGCTGTCTTTGCCAGACGGGGTATTCGAATTGAGTTCCATAAGCCGAAAGGCAATAATTTTGAAATATCGAAGGACTAACAGAGATTTGGTAGCAAAGTGAAGGGTTAATCTTTATGTGAAATGCGAGAGGGAAGCGCATGACTGGGCAAGTGAGCAATCAACTAAACGCCTACAGACGCCCATTGGGAATTGGCAATTTCTATGAAATTAGAGTCGTTGGAGGCGTGGTGTATTAAGGAAAACTTGTGCTAAAGTGTTTCACGAGAAAGGAAGCTATTAGAGCGTCAAAGGCTTGTGGAGATTTTATCTCACAGTCGTAGCTAAGAACGATGGATTCTTTGACTTTGACTTCCTTGTCAAATAAGACTACGTGTAGGTAATGAAGCCTAGGACCCACAAATAGAAACGAAAATTCAAAAAGAACAACTTCAACCACGATTGCAGCCTTGCGACCTTACGAACCTGCATAAAAAATGGACTACCACAAGGTTGTGTACAATTAACTATACTTTTTTGAAGTCCGAAATCTCACCTCTAACCAGGACGCGGGTATAGAGATATCTCCTGATGATTTAGAGTCGATGGCGGAAGATCAAGAGGGATGGAGGGTCTACTTAAGCACTCTAACCCGCGACCCTCAAAGCGGATAAGCGGGTCCTCCGAAAATGATGATGAAGATGATGAGCATCATGTAGATTAGGTCTAGAACCTTTACAAATAAAGCAAAGCAGCAAACAATCCTATTTGTAGGCACAAACGGTGTTAAACAGTGGACAGAACTTAGTTTATCGTTGGGGTGTTCAGAGCTCATTGCCTTCCAAGTGTCTCGGCTGATTTCTATTTTCCATCGTTGTTTTTTTGTAATTCATACGCATGAGAGAAGCATGACTTCCTTTGAGCTGAAGGACGAGTCTTTAAGGAATTAGGTAAGAAATGAAGCCGCTGAAGCATAAACTCGATCAAAGGGAGATAGAGATATTCTTGTTCGATTTGTGAGAAACTCTTCGGTAGATATTCGTTGCCATTTGCGTCGACGGATGTTAGAGGAAACACGAACTATACGAGTTTTAAAGCCACATGGTTCTAGTTAAAGGAAACCGCACATTGGACGTTTGAAATGTCTACGATACGTATAGCGAAAGGACACCAACGCTTCGACCCTTAGAGTTCTTAACACCTAAACGGATGAACAAGAAGATATCGCCTTAATTACCGCGCACATGTTGAAGGAGACTTCAACTTACTTGCAGGGCGCAACTGAAGACAGTCAGATAAGGACTGGGCTAACTAGAGAAACTGTTTGGTAGAGGCTTGGGTTCACCCCGAACTGGAGCCGGAAAAATGTGTCCGGAAATAACACCTCCGAGATGACTCGAAGCTGTATTGCTGTAAAAAGAACATAACTTACTGACTGAGTGTTGAGCAAAGGGTCTTTAAAGCAGGGTATCACCGCAAGGACAACCACGGTCTATATTGACAGCCAGGCAGCCGTTAAGGCTTTGGAGTCAGCGATAACTAAATCAAGGCTTGTAAGAATCTGCAAAAAGCATTTAGATTAGATACCGACAGCCAATACAGTGACCCTATATTGTGCACGAGGGCATTACAAACTTGCACGAAGCGGAGCAGCGCTGCATGCCTTACAGGCTCTCCCGCATTGCGAGGATTCCAATAAGCACGTTAAAAAGGTATTTTGAGACGAGGCCATCAGTCAAGCCAATTAACGTTTGATCCAGCTAGACACGTGTGCCACGGTTAAAAACTTATGGACGGGTTATAATACTCGTAAGAAGAGATCACTTTCTCTGGCCAGACTTAGTCGTCGCGAAGCAAGGATAGTCTCCGGCATCATTATTCGGCACTGCGCCATTGGTACTCATGCGTAGCGCCTCGTCATACATCACAACTGCATCACATGCTGTGTGAATTTCCTGCCCTCGCCAGTAGAAGAATGGGGACTCTTGGTAGTTACTTCTTCACGGAACTGGAGGACTTGCATGACATCGAGCTGAGGGACCTCCTGAGATTCATATCCTTATCTGGGTGGTTTTAAATCAGCGGCTCCCCTTCTCTTTACAGGTTACCGGAGTAGAATTAGAAGATGGCCACCATGGACGCTATTGCTGGTCTAAGTGAGCCGTGACGAATGTAACAAGGCACCTTCTATCTAACCCAACCTAAAGGCTCTTTAAAAACGATTCTTCCACAACATCGATTCAAGGGGATAAGGTTTGGTTGGGTTGCGATACATGAAGAAGCTAAAGACTGGATTTGGTCACCGTCTCGCCATACCCTAGTCAACGTAACAAGATCACAGAACGCATTTCTCATTATGAATCCAGTCTTTGTTAATAAAGCACGCGATGCAAGCCTTCATCATCCAAAAGGCACGAGGCAAAGCAGCAAAAGAACCATTCTAATCAAGGCAGCGTTACCAGCTGAAAGGTAATAGAACCAATATTTAGTCCTTAATTGAGATCCAGAGCGCGTTTTCATGGATTCCGACGAATGCCTTTGCGATTAAAACCGAATATTCCCTTCCAAAAAATCACAAGCCAGGCAAAAAAATTGTCAAGCGTACCACATCCTCCATCTACCACTTCATAGCAATCATCCATTTCCATTTTCCATTCAATTTATCGAGTTTTATTACATCTCCAAGCAACGACATCCCTCTACGGATGCATTTTTTAAGCGCATTCAGTTCGTCCTAGAGAGTTTTTTCATAAAAAATTCACCGCGACTTGCGCAAAGCTACCGAACGAATATTGTACGTTTTTAAAAGGATGACCATCCCCCCCTGCCGAACCGTTTCACCGCCGTACATATGCAGAAATAATAACCAAAAGTCCATATATTCCATGACACGACTGGACGACATTCATCCTCGCTGTTATGCAAAAACCAAATATGAAAAAGAAAAAAAAAACACACGCATCAGGATTGGAACGAGAAGCAGGGCCACAAAAAAAAAAAACAAGAATTCCCTGAATCAATCATGCAATCATGTATGCGCTGCGCTACAGGATAAAAGGGTACAATCAAAATGTTTTCAGTAAAACGAAAGGACTTTCAGTTCCCTTTTTTGATATTCCTTCATCGCTCTTCAGCTTTTCAATCATCTCTGGACTGGGGTCCAGTCCCAGTGTTTCACTCGTTTTTTTAAGCCTTTTCGCGCTCTCGTCCTGCTGTTCTCCTTTTTTTGCTGTTGCTGCCGTCGACAAAAACTTTCATTATAGAGACGGCGGCGACGGTTTCATCCCACGGCAATGATATTGCGCGTACCGGTTCGAGGATATTTAAAAAAGGATTTTTTTTTTTTATCCCTGTTGGCTTTTTAAAAAAGCAAATATTAATTTGTATTGGAAAGAGGGAAGAGACGCTGTTTCTTTTTTATTTTCTTTATTTGGGCCTAACGTAGTGGAAAATGCTATTCACGAGATGAATATTGTTGGGAAAATATTCCAAAAAAAAAAGTGTCCTTTGACAGAAGCGCGACAGCGAGTGAATGGCGAATGGTATCACCGATGTCGATGGAAAAGAAAAACGAAATCAACACACCACTTTGAAATAACAGACGTGCTAAAATGTGTACACGAATAACAGAGCCAAAAAAAAAATATACAAAAAACACCGAAATACCCGCAGATTAAATTAAAAATTGTTTAAAAAAAAGGAAGGACAGGAGCCGCCACCAGCACATGAATGTCAAAGCAAATCTAGAAATGTACGGAGACACACAGAGAGAAGGATAAATGAATTTTCTATGAGCAAATTCCGTTGGGAGCTGGGGACGGATTGGATTGATTGGATTAATTAGCGAACTTATTAATTCAGATAGACGGGGAAAAAAGGATTGAAATTATAAATCGGATTAGCGAAGGGCACTGGGATGGATAATCCAATGGGGATAAATTGAATCGATGAAAGAGTGTGGGGTCTAAAGGCCAGCCCTGTGGCACTCGTGATTATTTTTGCAGTTTTTAGCCGTGGCTGGGGGTAATTTTATACCTTCAAATTGGCTTTGGGGTATTGGCTCTGTATGATTTATTTGACTTACTGCCTGACCAAGTTTTAAAGGAGTTTTTACTGAACACGAAGCCTTAAGAAAAACAGGGCGCGGGGTGACGGCTCTTGGCAATTTGCTTCGCTGGGATGAAAATTTTGTAGACTTGTAGAGTCATGGCTAATGTGAAGCGCAACCCCCAAGACGGAGTAAAATGGCCTCGGATATTGCTAAGCCTAGAGGGGGGCAGCATGCGAGCATCTGGTGGCCAGCTTGTCCCGATCAACCGCCGGCTTCGGGTTTAACCCGAAACGGCTACGAGCTTCTCAGCAACCATTACGGGGGTCAAAACTGGGGATATGCTATGCTCCGATGAGGTTATAAGTGGACTCTCGACTTTTCGACAACGACATCGACTTAGGATAGGCACATAAAACGTTTCTTCGCTCACAGGAAAAGACCCTGAGCTTCTTAGGGAGCCTACTAAATGTCGTTGGTATTTCCTCAACAAATCAAAGAGGCCTGTGAACCTTAGGGATGGATGGAAACTCTTTACGTCTTCTCAGGCGGGAGTAAGGATACTCGCAAGCCTCAGACTGGCAGGTAGAGCATTGGAGTGAATACTGGAAGAGAGAGTTCAACTCTGGCTTTGGTGCAGGTATATATATGCGCCGAAACTGGAGTCGGAGTATGTAGCATTCTTGGATGAAGTAGATCCCTCCCTAGAACAGGTGGCAGGTATGGGTTCTTATGTCCTGATGGGCGACTTCAATGGTCACGTGGGTGTGGACGTAATGGCATGGGAGAGTGTGATTGGGAGGCACGGTGGCCCAGACTAGAACGCGAACGGAAACACACCTCTACCCGTATGAGTATAGTTCCTGATGACTTAGAGTCGATAGTGGAAGATCGGGAGATGTGGAGGGTCCACTCAAGCACCTTAAAACCGCGACCCTCATAGTAAATAAGCGGGTCATTGAAAATGATGATGATGATGATGATGACTAGCCCCAGCTAAAGCCACCTGTCTGGGAGAATAGCATACACTACTGAGATATTTTTATGTTCCTCCGACTTGTGGACGCTTGTGTTCACTATTCGACTCAAGACGCTGCCTAAAGCTTCCTTGATAATACGAAACTTGTGGGCAAGTGATGCATCAAGATCCGACCAATGGTTCTTCAAATCACCGCCTACAGTGAGGTAGATTGAGATGCTAGTAGAATTCAGAGATAATCCTGGACAAGAGTCACGTCCACCCATTGTTCGCGAACATTCAAAACCAATAAATCTCTCCAACTCATTCCGAATCAGAGGATTCCCCTTGAGCCCAATCTCAAGTCTCAAATTACTCCTAATTGCGTTTTCTTCTGTCCAACTGACTTTCCCACACACTAATTTTCAATGGTCAACCGCCGCACAGTGCATTGCGGTTGTGGCGGCACAGCACAAATGAACCATAATTAAGCACCTACTCTGGCCAACACAACACACTAAGCTCTCAAATCCGATCTCTCTTCGCCAGATATCCACTTCTGCTGATGTCTTGAGCCGTCATCACAAATCCATTTCCCATTTCTCACACAATTTCAACTCATTCTCCTCAGCTCTGGGGTCTACCCATTAAATCATCGATGACACTTCTTCCAAAGAAAAACTGCCTCCTCCGTCTGTTGTTCCACTCTTCCATCGTCATCGTCTGAGAAAACGAAAAAAACAATCTGGACAACTATTTCCAAGAAATTAAACTTTCATCTCGAGATGCTGTCGTCGTCGTCGTTGTCGCGTCTTGTGTAATATTTATTCACCTCATATGCTGTTCCGTCTTGAGAACACACGAAATCTAGCACGTAAATCAAAAATGCGGGTGGTCTTGCTCTTGGTCTTGGTCTACTGTAGACTGCACACCATGGTACAAACTACCGAAACTACCGCAGTACCATCCCCCTCCCACAACATTAAAGCGATTATAATGGTTGCAGAGGAAACCAGTGCTGCCGCTGCCGCTGTGTGGCTACTTGGTGATGTGTTTATGCTCCATAAGTCGTAAAATGAATTGTTGCGCCAGTTTAACCCCCAAAACTCTCCCCTCCGGGCCAGAGAGGGTGGCAGCAGCCGGAGTGCAGATAATAAAACTTTTCCAGACTTTGGTTTCTAATATGAAATTTTGGAATTTTTAGAATTTTCATTGAAAATTAAAATTCCACAACCTACCTCTCTCTCTCTCGCTTTCTCTCTGTGTGTGGTTAGCTTGTGTTCTAAGGGCGGCTGGTGAAGCCTTGAAATATGTGTGTACATATACGAGAAGGCGGTCCTTCGTCGACTTGTCGGTTAGAGGAGTGGATTAGTTGAAAATAATTATTAAAGTTGCTGAGGGTTTTGTAGGACTGGAAGGGACGATGATGGCTGGCTTTTGGAAAAGGCTAGTAATTAATTTTTGGCAAACAAGTGGATGGGGTTGGGATTTTTATTACAATTTTACGACTCTGGGGGATGAGAAGTTTTCAAACTGAATTTTCTACGAATCCGGGCACATTTGATGTGGATACGATGATCTGTCATAGAGGAGCGATATAAGTTTAATTGTGGGAGAAGTTTTATTCTCCTAATGAACTGATGGATGCTCTGTTTGTCCTTGCTGGGTTAGAGGAATTCTGTGAATGTTCTACGTGGGCCACTCAAGTGAGCGATAACTTTATTGAAAAATACCAATGGTCCTCTACACCAGGGCCATAAAAAAGACGTTCTTTTACAATCGAGGAGATGGTTATGGTCGAACTGTTTAATAATGATGACATCAGGAGGTTGGAAAAAAAAAAACCATGAATTACAAGCAATGACAACATCATAAGCAAAACTGTACCGAGTTAGTCCAGACACCACCCTCGAAACCTAATATCACCTGAGTTTCGAATCACTACATCTTACTCGCGCTGTGTAAATAAAAACTCAACCACATGAGTACAGGTGGATCATTAAAGAAGCAGCATGAGTACAATTATAGAGTTCAGTCTGATCGGAGGTATCTTCATCATCATCATTTTCAATGGCCCGCTTATCCACTATGACGGTCGCGAGGCTAGGGTGTTTAAGAGGACTCTCCACGTCTACCGATCTTCCGCCATCAACTCTAAAACATCAGGGGCTATCCCCATACGGGTAGAGGTGAGATTTCGGACTTGGTCCAGCCATCTCATCCTAGGCCTACCCAGGGGACGCCTACCCGATGGTACGGATTTCATGGCACGTCTCGGAAGCCGAGTTGGGGACATGTATTGAACGTGCCCAAGACATCGAAGTATGGACCTTTCCGCTCGAAGAAGTAGCTGCTCGACATTGAGTGCCTCGCGGATTCTGGTGTTCCTAACTCGAAGGAATCTTCATGGCTCAAATGTTCCCGATTCCCTTATTCATGAAATTCTTAAGTGCGGTATTGATCTTATCATTCTCGCTTAGGCTAGGAATACAAAATGTTCGAAAGCTTTTTCCTGTCTTTTTTTTTAGACAGTGAACATCAGTCTATGACTGTGTTTCGCGGGAATAATGCGTCCCACCGCCTTTGGCCTCGCCTGTTTGAACCTTTATTACAAGGAGGTTGTTTAGTTCTCTTACGAATAATGTTGCGACTATGTACGCCGGAACACCCGGATCACTAATAGCATTCTTCAACAGGAAGACTAAATCCGTACACAGAAAACAATATTATGCTGCCATGAATGACTTTAGAACACAAAGGTCTGCTGAGCCAACTTGGCGTGCGAAACTGAAGGCCGCTAGCTAAATACCAAGCTGGCTGGAGATGCTTGTTGGTTAAGGCCCAGGTCTACCCAACGACACCTTAAGTAAGGTCTGCTGATAATCCAAAGGTTTAGGGTGCAAACTTCTTATAAAAGCAGTGACACATGAGTGACTTCCATTGTTTCTCTGGAACGATGACTCTTGATGACTTTAAATCAAATTTCGTGCGTCAAAGGTTGCGGTTTGATTATTTGCTTAGTCGTGCAAGTCTAAAATTAAACACTTGGGAACAAGGCCTTCTTTATGCCCACAAATGTCAAAATATAAGTGAGAAATGTGTATGACAAAGTTCTGACCCACACTCCTTGTCTCTGAAGCACTTATTTGAGTGTCCCGATATGCATACACCATTGCAATACAAGATCCAACAGATTTTTGAAATTCTCTTCTAAAAGAAAACAAACGAGGTGAAAACACGAAATTTTGTCGTGAAATTGCAAAACTGCTTTCAACGACTTGGATTCTAAGTTACTCACCAGAGTCTTGAATGTATGCGTTGACGGGGTTTGGAGGAGAAGATTTAACTACGAGTTATACGACCTGTACTGCGACATCGACCTAATCAAAAAACTGCCCATTGGACCTTTGAGATGGCTCGTACATGTAAAGCGAATGGACACAAACGCTCGGGCACGCAGAATCTTTGAATCTAAATCAGAGGGACAACGCAGTAGAGGAAGACCTCGGCTAAGGTGGCGCGCATTAGCAGAAGAGGACCTCAACCGATGTGGCGTGCGCAACTGGAGGCAGTTAGCTAAGAACCGGGCTAACTTGAGAGGCTTGTTGGTTGAGGCCCAGGTTCACCTTGAACTGTAGCGCCACCCAAGTAAGTTACTTAAGGACTGAGCTGCCTGAAGAGATTTTTTTGCACCGAGGCTCAGGTCGAGCTCTAGCTTCTGAGTTTCCATCTATTCTAACTAAAGGAGCCATTTAGTGAATATGATTGGACGACCAACGATCGTCGTTAAAATAAATAAATAAATACCTGGCGTATGAAATCAAATTGAGCCAAGGCATAGCTGCTCACAACCATTTATGTTGTGCGCGTTACACTTTCTGCACAAGTGGAGCGGACCTACAATTCATTGGCGACTTTGATAGCGAATTAAAAAGCTTCTTCATGACGAATTATACTTTCAGGGGTTTGTCATTCAACAACGAGAGGTGGTGCAGCGATCTATTTTCGG
Source organism: Matsumyia berberina (assembly GCA_917880715.2). Taxonomy (NCBI): domain Eukaryota; kingdom Metazoa; phylum Arthropoda; class Insecta; order Diptera; family Syrphidae; genus Matsumyia; species Matsumyia berberina. Next base: position 127,418,053 of record OU862871.1, on the reverse strand, counting down.
TTCGCACAACAATCTAACAAACTCACCACTGAACCATGCCGACCGCATGGCAAGATTCACTTTAAACTCAATCTAGCACACCGTTCGAAATGTCCAACGATTTTCTATAAATTTCTCTTCAAATTTTTCGGTCGCACTCAAATGTCAGAAACGCATGTCTGTGATGCGTTTAGCAATGTCACAAACCATTTGGATTGGAAAGTGACTATTTAGAGTGGCAATTTCTAATTGGCAATTCATGTTGGAAAATTTGCATGGAAAAAGTCGGCTTTGCAGTTCTTTTAGGCTGAAACCTGTCATCATCCTTGAAAACTATAGTCTGACTGACGTATCTTACATATGTACTCTTCAAACTTGTTGTGGGCTCGGTGGATGTATGTTCATACCTCAGTGATTTTGACAGCTCAATTCTAAATTACTCTCACACCGACTAGGAACAAGTAAATGGAAATTATGTCCTCCGGTCGTTTACAAAACTCCACCTGACTACAAAGTTTTTCCATACAATTTCTTCTAGTCCCTTAAACAAGCCAGTGAACTCCCCTCAAGTCCTTTGAAAACCTCCACCCACCTGCAACCCCCTGCGGCGAAAACAAAAAAAACCTAAATCCCAGTCAAACATTTCTCCAAATGGGCACACAAAACCAATTAATTCTCCATCCAGTCAGGACGACGGAGGAGGGGTTATGATATGAACTTGTCATCACAAGCATAATCATACACGAGCACGATTTAAACACAAATTTAACCCAAATGGAGTTACAAATTAACCATTAAAATCCCAGACAACCATCCTGATGATCCCTCACAAGGAACCATAATCACTTTGCATGTCTATCTATAGTATGTGCCCCTGCAGCCTTGACTCCTTCAGTATGAAATAATCACCCCACGGCGCGTTTGGATATTTATGCCTTCTAAACACGCGACACATCTTTTTCCCCCTCTCTGTCCTCTATACTCGTGGGCTCATTTCCATATTGTCGTGTGTCAATTCATTTTATCCACCCCGTTTGTAAGGCTTTCTCCTGTTTTTCTTCTTCTTTTTTTTTTTGCTCTCTTTCTCGGTGGATTTTGCAAAATGAAATTCCACTTCGCTTACTTCCTTGCAATGTGTTCTGATTTATTGCTGTCTGCGGTAGAAAACTTGCAGACAGGCGTTCTCACTCTCTCTCTCTCTCTCATCCGCGTCTCGTCCTTTAATGGAATTCAAATCGAAGGTAATAAGAGACTAGACCCGTGCGCGGCAAGAAGTGTTGGGCCAATTTTGTTGGGTGCAAAAAAGTCACCCTCGCAAATCGCGCAAATCTCTTTATAAGCCGTCCTTTCCTCTCTTTCTCTTTTGGTTGCAGTTTATTCATGAATAAACAGCAAACTAAAAACAAACGGTCGACCGAGGATAATCTTGCTCCTTTTCCTTTCGGGGAAAAATGTTGGCACTGTCGCAGGTCCTTCAGAGACCATAAACTGCTTTACATGTCTACTCTACTCTTGACTGCCGTAAGCCGCGGTTCTTTAGTTTTTTTCTTTCCTTCTTAAGTTTCCCATACCGTCGTCGTTGTCGTTGTGGTAGTGGTTTTTGTTATCACAGCATTTTGCCTTTCATCCCAGCTACTTGCCGGTAGTTTATGGCGCAGAAAACCCCAAAAGAAAGGACATGCGATGAAGTACGAGTTCGAGTACTCGTCTTGGCTGAGGACGCGCTTTCCTCCTGCACGAAAAAAAAAAAAACATTTAACTTGGCGAAAACTGAAAAACTTTTCTCGTCATGTATTTTGAAGCAATTGAAAGTTTTTACTAGCTTGGCAGGCTCTTCTCCCACCATCCTTGTGTCTTCTCGACGACGACAGCAGCGGTTCATTTCTCCATGAGGGTGCTTAGGGTACTTTTTTTTCCCCGTTTGCCTTTTCTCCCCGTCCAACTCCGTTGGAATCTTTGAAGAAAATTTGCTTTTTGCGACAGTTGCTGTAAGTCGGACGAGAGGACTCCACCGGCAAAGGACTAACGTGACAGACGGAAGTAAACTTCAAGTAATTTGAGATACTTTTTCCACCGATGTGTCGGGAGTTTTTCTCTCTCCTCTTCCCCTTCGTACCGTTCGAGGGTTCAGTTCGAAGAAAAAACTTTTCAAATATCTGCGGTTGTAGGTGAAACTTTGGTAGTAAATTTCAAAAACAATAAAACTTTACGTTTGTTTATGTATCCACTTCATAGTTGCCTTGGAAAATGCATTTAAAGCGGCGCACAAGTTCACCCCGAGATCGAGACCGACACAGGGAATGAGAGGGAACCGTTCAAAGTTTTCACTTTGAATATTCAAAGTTACGGATTTGAGGTTGTGAGGTTATGGTGTTTAGCAGTTTGACACCTCATTTGTTGCATCCACTGTGCAATGATGTGGATGATGTGGAACGTGTTTCAACACAGGAAACACCTTTTGTTTGCAAAAAGACAACTCGTAAACCCAATATACACGGGTAAAGTCTTATTTATGAGTGTCGTCGTCGTCCCTGTTGTGTGGTTTGTTTTGTGTGTGGGCACAACTTTTTGTTTGCAGTCTGTCTGTCTGTTCTGTGTTTTTCGTTTTTTTTTTTTTTTTCGTGTTCAAAAGAAGGGCAGCAGCAAAAGGAAAACAGAAAAAAAAACTCTGCAAGAGTTGTTAGTGCGGGAGAGCGACGGGCGTGTAAACGTTGTTAAGTGGTCCGGAGGAGGAAAAACTTGAAAACCTTGTTCTCCGCTTAAATGAATTCGTGTAAATTTGCTAATGAAGCCATTTAGGGTTAAAGGGGTGTAGTTGGGATGCTTAGGAAAAAAAAAAAAAAAAATAAAAAAAAATATGGAAATGAATGATGTTTTACCTAGTGTATGTCGAACAGCGCTGAGAAGCACTGCTGAAGTGGGCGGATGAAGAGGAAAGATTTCTGATGCTAAGTAAGCAATTTGGATTCTCTTTCAGAACAAATTTCTCTTAATAAAGTTTCTGTTTATTATTCTTAAGGGCTTACGTTATTTAGATTTACGGGCGATGGCAGGTTGGCGGTGAAACGAAGTGACTTTTGGACATGTTCCACATTTGCCTGAGTAGAGTTGTGTGCCAACGTTTATTGTAAATGAAGCAGCCCGCAGAAGGACTTGCTGACATAATTTTGTATATTTGCCAGGAACTTGCTTGAGGCAATTCAACTCAACTTACTGGGTTACAGTCAAGCCAGTCAACACAGTGCCGACTGTGGAATAGAAGCGGGAATCTTTTCCGCGGCAAAAGGCCCGATGGACCTGCTGACAATCGACGAGGCTCAGCAGTGACCTAACACCCAACCGAAGTCCGCAACACCGCAATACACACTAGCAGTCAGCCTTTCACTTTAGCAACTAAGTACATATCCTCTAAACTGGAAGGTCAGTGCTGAACTTTGGGACGTCGTTTCTTCATCGCCTTGAAGGTTTATCGGGTGAAGTAGCCTTGTGGGTTAGTAGATTTATTGTGCCTCTCTCCCGAGAGGAAGACAAGGATCTGACATTTTCAGCTTATTTGCGCAGAAAGCCTACACTCCACTCTGTGCTGTCGAGAAAAGTATCACTTAACACCATCTATCAGACCAGATAGCTTCGTCCTTTCCAGAAGGATATGGCTCACATGTAACCAAAAATGTAAATATAGTCTGTGCCATTGAATGCATTTTCTCATGAGAATCCGTACGAACATAGCACGAATTGTCGTAACTTATACTGGCCATTAGGTTCTGAGTAAACTCAGAGCCTCGATGGCCTCTTGACTGTCACAGATCTGTACATCTGTAGTTCGATTGCTATGGAGTGTCAAAGACAGAGGCACAGATCTTGGCTCCAAACTTGGTTTCTAGTTTAACACTAATTGCCGCAGATTTTATTAGTAGAAACCCTTGTTCAGGTTGGAACCGAACTTCGCTAAACAACCTCAACTAACTTTCGGGGACAAAATTGCAGACACACAGCTCTTTTTGAAGTCCACAAGCTTCATTTAAGACCAACGACCACACCTCTCCCATCAGAACACTTATGAAGATCTTAACCATGTCAACACCAGGACTAGAGGCTATCCTCAATATGCTTCCACTAGACCTGTTTATACAGGAATCTGCGGCCAGAAGTGCCCTGAGAATCAGCCAAACGAACGGCTGGTAGTCAAGTATGAATAAGCATGCCCGGATCCTAAGTAAGTACATGGGCAATGCAGCTACCATTGATTATACGGAGCCCACCTAGACTTCAAAAGACCGTTCTCTTGTTCATTTCCAAGCAGAAAAGAATGGACGAGAGGAACATACATATACTTAGCTCCGACATACTTAGCTCTGACATACTTAGCTCCTTCAAATCAGTTAGACCGGGCGAAATGCGATGAAGGTAATACATTCTATGTAATAAACTATGGCCAAGGTACAGGTCTGCCAGAACTAATACTATCATGCAGAAGGGCAGGGAAACACTCTCCATACATGTAGGAGTAATTACAAGTCATAATTCTCTGCGCTATTACATCAAAAAGCTAAGGCTATGTGAGGATGACCTTTGCAGAGGTTGGAGACACGAGGAAGTTAATGAGGACACAACCCACTTCCTCTGACACTGCCGAAGTCTTTGGCACCTTAGATATAAATCGTTTGGAAGGCACTTTTTCCAGAATACTGAAAAACTAAGTAACGTACCTATCAAAGACATCTGGAGGTTCATAAAGGCTTCAAAATAGTTTGAAACTTTGGAGCAATAGGAGCGTGCTTTTGGTTATTGTTCCACGAGCAAGGGGTACCTTCCCCCCAAAAATGGGCATCACAATACGGGTCTACTGACTTGAGTGTGGCGCAGGGTGCTCTTTCTCTCCTCGCAAACCCATCTATCTTACCTACCCAACAGCTTACTAGTAAAGTTAACACATCGCCGCAATACAGCCTCTTCCGCTAAACAGAAGGACTGTAGAATTTCGAAACTTGTCTTGAGACTGCTAAAAAGACTAAGCAACTCAGAATGCAGTATCGCATCTATAAAGAATGACCCTCTCTCTCTAAAATCCCTGCTGCAAATAACATTTTCAAGTCACATCTGTCCTAGTCAAGGAATTTAAGACAGATGCTTGCCTTTGGATGCGAAAGAACCGAACTGCACCCATTTACTCTTAGCGAATCCCGAAGTAAATCAAATGGGGTCACATGTTCACATGTAATCGTAAAGCATTACCTACCTCCTCACCCAAAAGGTCGACAAGTGATTAAGAACGCTCAAAACAACCTCATCAACTCTACTTGACACGATTTCCCGACTCGCTACAACCATAATCACGGTCTGTTCGAAAATGTCACTCCTTAAAGGATTACCGTCCACCCAACCAGAGGAGAAACGAAGGGAAGAAAAATTAAAACTTATTCCAGGAATCCACCTAACTTATCCACAAGATAAATCCACCGAGTGTCCCTTCTCTCTCGCCTCCAAGAACAACATCTCGGGCAGAAAAAAAAAAACTGCATTAACTCGCCCCGTGGTTTCACTCACAAATTTATCAGTCTCACCGCGCACCGACACAACCCAACAGCCATGCATTACCCTTGCCAACTTTAGCCAGCAATTAATTTTACAAATTGCTCGCTGCACAGATTCTTAAATAATTCAGCAGCAAAAAAAAAAAATTACCCACTACTACTAGATAATTTATTTTAATGAACGATTAAACAAGAATTTACAGCGCGCATAGCTGAGTAGAGCGTACTCGTATCTGTGCCCCGGCATTACAGCGCAAGCGACCGCCGACAATCTTGTTCTTAACACCGCGTGTGGTTAATTATATACGATGTAGATGCAATTAACAAATTAATATAATTAAATGTGGGTTGAGGCGGGTGGGTAAGTAAAATATGTCACACAAACCAGCAGGGGCCCCCACCCCTCCTCTCTCTGTCGCTTAATCGATTTTCTATTTCCGTCAAATTGCACCGACACATAAGGAGGCAAGCGTCCCTTCCCTTCCCTTTCCTTTCCTTCCACAACATCAACAGATTTTCCAGCGAGCAGGAGCAAAGCGGAAGAAAAAAAACTTAAGGAAAAGATTATCCCTCCCTCACCGGGGGGAAAATAACGCTGTTCGTTCTATCCTACTGCTCGTTCGGGAAGAAGTTACGAAGCATGAAAAGCTTAGATAAGACATGTGTATCCTTCCGGAAATAAAGAGGACCAAGGAGGAAAAAAAAAAAAAAAAAAACGAACGAACAAGGATATGTGTGTACAGAGAAGGGGACGGAAAAAAAAAACGAATAAATGTCCCAGCGAAAGTCTGCGACCAAAGTGGAGACCTGAGAGCAAAAAAAAACCCCCGCACAACGGCAGGAGCAGCAAATGTTTATGTACACGACTGGTAAGGAATTTACTCCCATCTTCACAGTAGAGACTCACTGTGTGACACTTCTCAATGTGGATATCCCGTGGTCGTCGCAGTCGTCGTTGTCGTCGAAACAAGATTTATGCTCGGGATAGTAGAACATTTTTGCACGTACTACGTGCTCCACGAGGCGAGCAACTTCGAATAACTAAGCACAAACTGAAGGAGCAGCACTATCTGTGGCTTGGCACATGAAACCTAATACAATAAATGTAAAATTAAATCTCTTACTTATCCGAGAGCAATCCTCGTATGTCGTTTATTGCACGAGCGCAGAGCAGGGGTAACAGGAAGACGTGATAGACGAAGTGGATGATGGCAGTAATGGAGAGTGGGTATTATTACTATTACCAGACACTCTAGAGTCTAGAGGATGGGAAATTGATTTCTTGTTATTTTTTCCAGTCAATGGGTGTCCTAAATTAAAGATGGGGAATATAAGGGCAAAACAGCGCCATCTCTAGAGGAATGTCAAGGACAAGGACAGATGTAATAGTCATACCAAAGACGTCTAGGATAAGGCCACTCGACTTAATTTGAGTGCAGCTAAAGACCATCGAAGCTCATAAGAACTCACTTTCAGTGAGTTAAACCGCTCTAGGGCTGAGGAATTGGGTCTTTCCGTCAGAAATCGTTGAACGTTCTTAGCAGACCTCTGACCTTCCATCCTGTTACGGTCTCTGGTGCGATCATTCTACGCCAAGGTTCATAGTTATAAATAAATAGCTGGCGCAACAGCTCGGGATGATCCAAGGCCTAGCTTCTCGCAACAATTCATGTTCTGCATGTTACATTTTTCGCACGAATGGAAGGGACCTACCATTTATTGCCGACTCCGAACGGCGAACTCGCGTAGGCTTGTCATTCCTCGACGAAAGGTGGTGCCGCTGAAAATGTTCAGTGGACATGGCTGGGGCTTGAACCCACGCAGCTCGCACAGCACTCCAACGCATTAACCACTTAGCCACGCCGATCAGCAAGCTGCAGTTAGGGTAAGTAAAATGGCTGATGCCGGAAACCTTATATGAAGAGTCCCTTTCTCCAAAAGAGGGCGATTTCATGGGTAACCGTGCGGTGTCAACCCCTTACTGCTTCACACTGTGCTGAGTGTGGTTCAGGGACAAAGTTCTTTATTTTGTTTTCCTTCTCAGTCTTGATAGGATAGGGCAGGTACATAGAAAGTGGATTATCGAGACTTCCTCCTCCTCATTTCTACAGCTTCTGCAGAAATCGTTGAAAGGGGCACCTATTCTTATATCGTATCTACCTGTCAACATATGCCTCCAAAGGCTCCTACTCTAGACCGTATACATTTTTACCAATAAACAGAAGACCCATACTCTTTAGATCCAGTCTAGCCCAGATCTGCTTCGATGAAAGACAAGTGTCGATATTATTTTAACTGCTATGTACTCAGCAGTTTTCCTGAACATACCAGCACAGGGAAATACGGCATCTGTCAGCGAACTCGTTTATAAACCGAAAAGCTTCACGGTATCCGGTTGGTTGGTCTTGTGGGTGTCCTATAGACTTATTTATACTTCAAGCGGATCCATTGTATACTCATGCGAGTCAAACCAAGGGGTAGTATTGGCTAATCTGGAAACCATCCAGAAAGGGATAGAAATCTCAGGAGTTTCCTAAAATCATTGATATGTAGTTCCTCCAGCCCATGGAAGAAGCTACTATCAAGAGAAGTCTTCTGGTGGCCAGTGCGGGACATTCGCATAGCTGGTGCTGGATGGATTCTATTTTCTCTTCGTCCCTGCAGTAGTCATTGTGGGTAAACCCAAGACGCAGTGTCCTGTAAGGACACCGGAAACGATTCGTATGGCCCTTCGACTAAGTTGTACGAGTTTTTTTGGAATTCTTCTTATCGAAGGAAGGTAATATCCATATGATACCATCGCGTTTTAGCCCTGATCATGGTTTCCGACTGCAGAGACTTAATAACCGCCTAGCTGTCAACATAGATAGTAATAGTTGACAATGTTGTCATTTTTGATTAACTTTGCGGCCTGTAGAATGGCAGTTATCTCGCCTTGAAAAACGCTGTAAGGGCCTCCAATATTGAAGAATTGGTTCACCCCTCTGGATTCACAGAAGATACCGGCACTAGTACAATTGTAAGATGGAATTCCTTCTCAAGTGTCTTCCACCAAACAATCGAAACGTAGGTTAGGATTCGTAGTATCTGACATGAATTCGCGGCTGAATTTGGGAAGTGAAATTTTACTCTCATGGCCGCGGAATAGTTGTCGAGTTTAGTGGCCGCATAGATAGAACTCAGCCATACATTCACTTGATCCTGCTTTTCAATTTTTCCTAACTAGAGTCATGCAGCACGGTCTACGACTTCATGCCAAAATGCCTCTAGTTTGGCAGGAGAATTAAAAGAAAATATCCCAAGTCGGCGATTATATTACATAGAACTGAGTCATGGAGTTTTCCAGATAAAAGGGTGCTCACCGTCATCTCTTTGGCAGGAGTTGTAAGATCATAATCCTATGCAGTAATACCTGACCTATTGGCAGTCCGCTGCGTAAGTTTAAAGGTATCGTTTGGTATTTGGACGACTCAAACCAAGGTCTCTAAACCAGTTCTAGTAGTAACCAAGTTCATGCTATCGAAACATGTGCCAATATTCACCAGGTATACTCACTGACAACCACCGAGTGCTGCTTCAAAGCCCTTAAAGGCTTACCCTGCCATTTCAAAGTCAATTTCTGGTAGTAAAAGAGACATCAATGCGATGATATGACTGTTGAATTAGCCAGTAAAGGTCCTAATAAAGAAAAATAAATGCGGAAACCAAAATCAGGGTTCAGAAGTGATGGTGGCATGTGCTATAGCCACTCTTCTACAAAGCGTCAAGCAGTCCTTTAAAGTGTATTCGAAGGAAAATACGAGTCATATCAAGTGTCCTATGAAATTCACGCGAAAGGACTTGAATTAAGACATTAGTTCATCCCGAACTGTAGCGCCATCATAAGAGTATAAGACTTGGATTGCCCAACCATGACTGAGCCAGTAGAATTATTAACTTGAACAAACGCCTAGACACATGGTCACAAACGCAGTGATTTTCAGAAAATGCGAGAAATGAAAACACTTCCTATACAATTGACTAGCCTTAATGAGAGTCCGATAGAAGATTCCGAGGCCTGTGCAGATACTGAAACTCAAGTGTCGTAGAGGTGTAATAATCACTGATATCCTGGTTTCAGCAAGGTAACAGGAAGACTCTCCAAATTACATGCAATACTATTGACAGTTCCATAATTTTTTTCTTATAATCCACACGCGGATCAAGGGGATACGAATACCGCGAGCGAAATGCAGTGTTTGAAACTCAGGTACTTTTAAGTTTCATTGGCGTCCAAGAGTGGTGTCCAGACTAGTTGGGGACATTTGTGGTGTTTGTCATTGCTATAATTCACAGGAATTTTTTTCGAATCTCCTGATGTCATAATCAGCTATTTAAGTCATGACACTCTGCTGCCAGTGTTATGCCTTCGCAGTAAAGTCGACATCAACTTTGAATTTTCCTTCTCAATGTCCCAAATTCCCCCTTTTCCTATGGTTGCTAACGAAATAAATAAGGGGAACACAGTGGGCCCAACTGAGGCCTAAATTAAAGACACATCGCGCTCAAATATTCCAACCCACATTCAGCGAACTCCAATCAAACGCACAGTCTACACATTAAAATAGTTTGGCACGCATCCATCTTCCAATTGCTATTCTCCTCCTGATTCCCAGTCAATATCCGTAACAACCAACTTTAATCCCATTTACCGCCCAATACGTTTAACGACATTTACGCAAGCATTTATCTCCCCCTAAATAATTGCATTAAAACCGTATTCTCTCTTTCCGCACGAAATGATGTCGTCCCGTGGTTAAACTCAAACAATAAGACTCATAAATCTCCAATTGGCAGCATCCCTCTTATTTATCTATAACCCCACGTAAAGTATCCTTCAAATATCGATGCAAAGCACTATTTTATTACACCAATAGCGCGCCAGCAAAAAAAAAAAAAATCAGCAAACTTCTGCCAAACGATACTGGCGATTATCAGGATATGCTACACCCAACGCGATGGTGGAGCGCCGCCAATAAGGATTTCAAGAAACTGCACGTTAAACTGTCCCCTGGCCCCCCTGTGGATGTCCAAAAATGACCATCAGGGGCAGACGACACAGACGACAACAAAAAAAAAACTTCGATTGCTGCTGCAAGCTGTTCCGACTATCATCCTCCTAATTCGACACAAAGGACCAACTCTGCAAAACCAGGGGTGGAAATATGAAAATAAAAATAAATTGTAACAAATTGACAACGGTACTACTACTGCTGCTGCTGCTGCTCATTCTGTGAACATTTTATGTATCTCGCCCCACAGTTGGATAAGTTTTTCGAATTTCAGTTTCTTTTTTTTTTTTTTCCTCTTTTATTCTTTTTGTCCTTTGGAATTGGAAAGGACTCTACTTTCATTGTTATCCCCAAGGGAGTCAAACTCTCGATAAATTTCTTTGGCTATCATATATCTTCTTCCGTTTGGCAGCGAATGGGTATGGGCACTTGGACAACAACAAGAAAAGAAGAAAAAAAATCGAAAGGACTAAAGAAATCTCTTTTATATTGAGATATAAAAATGGGACAGTAGATCGAACGAAGACGGCCAAAGGACGGGAGGGGAGAACCCGGACATATTTAAATGTATGACTTTTCTGTCCTCCTCTGTGGATAGCAATACACACAGTAATGTGTCCAATTGTGTGCCATTGGAACATTAGTCACTTGGACTCTCGTCGAGTAATTTTCTTTAGTGTGGTAGATGGGGTTTCAATTTGCATTGATTAAAACGGAGGTTAGAACGAAGGAAGTGAGAACATGTGCACATGTCGTAACAGAACGATAAAAACAAGGTCTTTTGTCCTTTCAGTGAATTAAAAACTAATAAATCAAGTCTTGAAGGGATAACAGGAGAGAAGTCCAATGATAATTACTGGCTCGTGGAGGGGAGGGGAGAACTGATAAGAAGGGAAATAATGGTCGAAAGATTCATCGAAAGGTAAAAGCAATACGTCACGGCTTAAACAGGACAAGCAGAAGTTTCTTTTCTGGTGTGAGTTGTGGATGTGGAAAGACTACTTTTGCAGAAGAACTTTTGGTCATCAATGTGAAGTTCTGATCCTTAAAATATTGTGTGTCATTATCAAGGACACTCTCTGTTTTTACTTATCTTAGATTAGAACCTTGGTTCATGATATATAGCAAATTCACAAACCTTATGTTTTATAAATATCAACTGTGCAGTAGGTGTCACTGTTGCATTTGCGGGTGATGATTGCTTGGCTGTGATGGATGGAAAAAAATGCATACAAACAGTAGATTTCAGATTGAACATATAAAAGTTAACGGAGAAAGATAACGCCTCGGATTAGATGTAAAATGCAATCTTATACACCGACAGAGCATCTGGATCCACTTAAAATCGCTGTTTGCGGCTCCAAAAGTCATGCGTCTCCACCTTAAGTAGATACATTGACTATCTCTTTCTAACGTTTTTTGAGTTGCTCATTCAATAACAGGCACCAACAAACAAACAAAAAGCCCGGTTATGGGTCTGTGGTTAAGGTATGCTCTTCGCCTAGGCTTCAGTCAGAACTGTTGTGTTTCCCCTGTTTTATAGGTGAGAACAAAACTGTAGGAATAGGGCAGTGAGCTCACTTTCACACTTGAGCCTCAAATGTGAACGCTGGGATGTTACCAATTCCTTTATATATAGAATGCTTAAGGTCCGATAGTCTTTTTCGAGTGATGGTTGGTTATGATAGTTTTGGCAGGAGATCTGTAGCGTTGACGAAAACCAAGGCCAAGAAGTAGCAAGCTGTCCGAAAAGACAGAGCAATGATGACTTGACAAAGACAACGTCTCCGCTAGACACCAGCAAGAAGTCAAGAACCATCATTCCATCAGAAAAAAGTCTGACGAGTTAAAGGTCTCTGTAGCAGCAAAAGGCCGCATCGGTGATACACTGATAAACTCTTCAAAATCAATGGCAGTTTTTACATAGTTGTCAGGCATAAAAGGCTTCCTAATCCCGGAAATATGGAAAGTGAGGATACTCTGGCGAATTACCCATATAGAGATTTTCCAGAAGAAGGGCCTAATAAAGTTTGTATGCAAATCATTGGGTCATGCTTTACAAAAGTAAGATTAGGAAACTGTTTCAACGTTCTCAAGTGACGAATGGAAGGAGAGAAATGAAGGAGTTTATACAAACGACCCAAGAGGCTGTCATCATGCCTAATCACGAAATCAAGAACAATACCATCCATCAAGATTGCTTTGAATTTCAATTGGTTTGTTAAAGCTTACACTTCTGCCAGATTTGTCCAAGTGGACACGCTCTGTAGTATAGGGCTTATTTAAGTCAGTCAGACTTTCAGACCACAGTAGCGTTTTCCAAGCAGAGGTCATAGCAGTGGCAACAGCCAAACTAAAGACTATTATGAAAGCAAAATCACGTAAGGATATCACCATACGGATACAGCCATAAACCGCGATAATTCAAGCCAAGTCCAACGAACAGCTTGCAGCACTGGACATTTTGTTTCATCTATCACGCCTAGGCTAGTGCAGCCATCCGCCTCAAAGAAACCTCACAGTGGTCTAGTAAAGATTTTGGTCATTTCCATTCCGAAAAATGTCAAAATTTCTCCCAGAAACTTAGACTACACCACACCCAAGCTAAGTTTTAGCAAGAACTTCGAGGTAACCATCCCTCCCAAGTCATTTTGGGACGATGTTGTACTCTCAGAACACAAGTTGATTCACTTTTACACCGACAACGACGGCTCAAAAACTAGCGACGGGAGAGGTGGTCGGTGTTTTCTCCGACAGGCTTAACCTCAGCCTATCGTTCCGTCCTCCAAATCATTGTAGCGTGCTCCAGGCGGAAATCATGGCGATAAGAGAAATCTTATCTTTGCTGAAGAAAATCGTGATATCAGCGACGTATGTCCGCATCTTTACGGACAGTCAAGTGGGATTTAAGTCCTTTGAATCGCTCGCCTCAAATTTACTAATAGCCCTCGATTGCCATTCGTCTCTTATAGAGATGTCGGAGCAGTTTAATATAAGCCTTTATTGGGTGCCAGGGCACAGTGACATTCCAGGGAACTGTAAGGCTGAACTCGCCAGATATGGAACAACTTTACCTATTGGGCCTGATAAGGGCACCTTAGGTATACCAAACGATACTTGTAAACCTGAACTATAGCTAGATGCTATCAAAAGAACAAATCTTAAGTGGACAAGTGATACAACATGTCTAGCGACAAACCTGGTTTGACCAAAGCGGGATCTGAAACAGATCGCATATAAGCACTATAATTACTGAAGACTGTTTCACAGGCAAGTATGCAACAAGGCTTGGCATCTACGCAAACGACTTCTGCAGAAGCTGTATGGACGAGGAGGAGAAGGAAACGATTTGCACCCGTCCAGATCTCTCCCGCAAAAGAAAACTCCACTTAGGAGCCTTCTTTCAAGCCAACTTAGGCGACCTCGGAAACATCGATGTTAGAAGCCTCCTACGCTTCATAAGAAACTCTAATTGGTTCAATAAGTAGGCGGAAGGTATTTCCAAGATCCTTGTGGTATCACAACGGACCCCAATTGGTTTTAAGTGTGTTGGCTTCAGCTGACAGCCACTTCAACCTAACCTAACCTAAGGATATAACCGTTTCATCAACAGCTATAAAAGCCACATCTGCTGAAATAGTTAAATCGAAGCTCGTTCAGTGCTGCCGAGAAGAGCTTAGAGTTCCTGAAACACAAAATAAGATATGACTCTCCCTGGTCACATGGGCGTGGCGAGAGAGAATGAGAAATGACTGATGAGTTATCAAAGAAAGACGCGGCATTGGACCCCAATTGTGTCTCGTATAATTACAAAACAGCATAGTAAAAAAACAGGAGAAAAAGGTCCAACGTAGGTAGACAATAAATTAAGTCTAGTGTCTATGCTTGTCGGTTCAACCAAAGAAAAACCGAGGAACACATACAAAAAAAGAGGCAATTCCTATCTACCGTTGTAGGCGTGATTACAGGCGATAATGCTCTGCGGTACTACTTCCAAAACTAGGCGTAACTGATGAAAGCGATAATGAGGATCCATTTTCTTTCCCCGTGCACATGCTCTTACCACCAAAACATAAACACATTGGCACTACTTTGAAGGCACCTAGGAACTTTTTCAACAAACTGGTAAGTCACATCTGAAGCTGTATAAAAGCCTTATATCACTTTGTAATGCAGAAGTAGACTTCACTCTTAATTGAGCATCAAAATAGTGTCTCTATTTTCCTATTCTTACAGGTGTTTGAAAAATCTATTACGCACTAGAAGGCAGGCGCCAGGTAAGGCGTTCTTCTTGTAATGGAACACTTCCCTACCATGTCACTAAACGACAAACTTCAAACAAATAAACTCTGCCTAGCCACAGGCCTTCGTTGTCTACTACATTCCTTTTAAGTATGTCATATCCCCATTGTTGTTCACTCACCTTATCATCGTCTCCTTCACTATCACACTGCAAAAGAGAGGGAAAAAGACTTATTTTTAGTACAATCATCTAAAAAAAAATAAAAAAAAAAAATGTATAAAGTCTCGACAAAAATAAATTTCTCATATGGTTTTGTGGCTTTGTCCAATCGAGTCAAGGACATGCCCGAAGCCAGACCTATTCACGTCTTCTGGGGACTTTATAGTCCCCACTCCTCAAGCATTTAGCCTCTTTATGTGCGAATGTTCTGCAGAAAGTATCTTACAACTTCGGCCAATAAGTGTTGACACACTCTCAATAAAAATACAGCTACAAGGAGAAATGAAACAAAATCAATTGTAATAACCATAATCGTAACCGTAAAAACTAAAAGGATACGCCTGAGAGGGGATGAATGGCTATGGCAACGACAACGACATCGACATCGACAGCGGCAACCTCGACAACGACGAGGACCATTGCCGTCATCATCAGATAATCTCATTCACAATTCAAACGATTGATTTAAGTACCAAACCGAGGCAAATCGTTATATCACATCCCACCACCCCGACCGTTGGAAGGAGCCAGGCACCGGTCTTTGTTGCCACAGCTTACACTCTCGCACACACTCTCGCACAGAAGTGGGCTCATAAAACGTAAACGAGGAGAAGCAAGGCAACGAAAAAAAAAATCGGAAAGTCGACGACTGACTATACGCCAAGAGCAGCGTATGCTTCGGTTGCAAACAAAATGACCGGAAAAAATTCAATTGGCCATTTATTCAAATGTGAATGGTTTTTCAAGGAAAGTTTCATTTTCACCACCATTTTGAAGTTCTTACTTTTTTTTTCAACAAAAAGAAAAGGAGAAGAGAAAGAATAAGAGGAGCAATGAATACTTACGATATATCCTTTGCCGGAACTGCATCTACTGCTTGCCTGTTGACAAAAAGAATAAAAAAAAGGGGGAAATCAATCATAGAATGACACCATTTTTATTTTTTTTTTGGAGATAAGAACTTACATCACTGAGTCGATCTCTGGAGCTGTCCGCATCTCTGGGCGCAACCGAAGATGTCGTTAACCTTTCCGACGCTCTACCACTATCATCAGACGTACCAGCATCTTGAGCGAGTGTAATTGAATTCTGTAAATTGAAAGAAAACATAAAGTCAAAATCAATTTAATGTGACTTATGTATGTGGTTTGGGAAAATGAATAAAAAGGGCTTGCTACCAAGACTGAGATATTCGAGCTACGCTTTATAAAATCATTGGGAGTTAGCTAAGGGGTTGAGTACACTGTACTTCTGAAAACAAAACTCTTGAAGACTGTGTCCTGAAAGATGTATTGTGCCATAGGGTGCTGTAAAGTGCAAGTGACATTTCACCCTCCTTATGAGGAAGATGCGCTTCTGACGTCTCCAAGGCTTTCATGTAAACAACACGCAAACTGTTCAAAGCGAAGGCCGGACAATCACAGAGAATATGTTTGGCACGCAACACCGACGTCTCGGGCAGAATATCACAGTGGACAGCTAAAACTTCGAGATAGTAAGGGACTTCGTAAACCCCGGCTCCGCTATCACATTCCACAACAACACCAGCACAGAAATCAAGCGAAGAACAACTCTTGGTAATCGCTGCTTCTTCCGTCTAAGAAGTCAATTAAGTAGTAAGGCCCTATCCCGAAAAACTAAGGAGACTCTATATAAGACCTTGATCATCCCAGTCTTACTTTATGGCGCTGAAGCAAGAACTCTATCGAAAGTGGATCCTTGGTTGCTTCAGAGAAAAATTCTTCGTAAGATATTCGGTCCCGTTTGCGTTGACGGGCTTTGGAGGAGAAGATTCAACAATGAACTTTACGAGTTGTACAGCGACATCGCCCTAGTCCAGAAAATACGAATCCATCGCGTGGGGCATGTTGAGAGAATGGACACAAATGCTCCGGCTCGCAGAGTCTTCGACTCTAACCCGGAGAGACAAAGGAGGAAAAGAATACCTTACCTAAGGTGGCGCGCACAAGTGGAAGGGGAGTCGGCAGTTAGCTAAGGACTGGGTTTACTGGAGAGGCTTGTTGGTTAAGACACAGGTTTACCCCAAAGTGTAGCATAAAGACGGGAACGGGGCAGAAACTCCCGACTGCTTACTTCATCAATACAAGGCTTTCGCCAAAAACAAAGCATTTTACATCAGGGAAACGATTACTTAAAAACATTACCGACCTGTCGAATAAAAATATCTCTGACATTTTCCTCAAATTCACAGACTGGATAAGAGGAACAATACACAATGACCTCACTCACGTATTTCAACCAAATCAGGGGCCGACACTCGTTAACGACTAACTCGTCATCGAAATGTGAGGATTTGGCATTACAGATCCCAATGAATTTTAGCAATCATTCGACCACGGGTGCAACTCACAAAAAGACACCAAATAAGCTAGTTAGCTCTCAGGCATGCTAGCCTGATCACCCTACTCCTATCTACCTAACTTCCTGCTGTTGGTAGCTCCAAAGCATGGCAGTCTTTGATAACCGACTTTCCTCGGAATCAACAGGTCAACTTTGGCAAAAAGCGATAATTCTTGACTTGGTTGATGCGCTCAGCTACATGCTAGAACAGAACTTAGTTCCTGTGACCTACTGACAGGTCCCATCGAATAAGGCCGCTCAGGATCAACCTTAGAACATACCTAAGTGTCTGCATGGTACTTTAATTGTTTACAAGACAACTTTATAGTAATCGTTTATTCCAAGAAATGACCAAACATCCAAAGCAACAAAATAGCACGCACAATTGGAATTAACAAAGCCTTAGACATCAAGAGACTTCAACGAACCCAAGCAAGTGAATGCAAATGGGAAGAAATACAAATAAAATACCAGAGAACCATTTGAACAGCCATTACAATGCCAATTCAATTAGAAAGCAAATAAAACCTCTTCGACTATGTGAAACTTTTATTTTTTTTTGTAGCAAACCTGTAACAACATTACTTCATTACAATTCAATAGCTAATCGCATACAATTCTCCCCCCTGAACAACAAGGAACTGAATAAATAACGTAACCTGAATGCGAAATCCATTCCATAGCCGTGGCCTCCCCTCATGGCTTATTCCGAAACTAATACTCCCAAGAGACGTTCTGCATACCCGAGGAATTCGCATTCGAAGAACGCCTAATGAAATTGTTAACAATAATGCATTTGCCATACACACACAAATTGCCGCAAGAGTCCCATTTCCGTATTCAAATAATTCGCAAGCGCACACACGAACCCAGTGTGTATCCTTGCTACAAGGGAATAACAATCACATCCGACCCAGACCGACATGGGTAATCCGAATTCACAATTGAACCAATCGTGCACATCCTGCTGCACGAACTCGAAAGCCCTTAAATCCGAGCCACATTGCAAATATTAACCCAACATAAGGTGGAGGGCGGAGAGGGCTGGGATAAGCGGTACGAATAGCAAACCCCTATTCAATAAACATTAACTGTGGCAAATACACCGGAGAACAGCACATCCAGGTGGAAACTTGCTCTTGTGCCCATAATCCTTGCAAGTAGCCAACCTAACAGTTTGACATAATGTACTTATCAAAGGCTAAGTGCTGTGCAGAGAGGGAGCAGCACCGACCGGCGTCACGTTAATCCAGCTGAACTAAATCATAACTTCATCAAGTCATGTGTGGTCGGTGATGATAGAGATGCCATGCCACACATACCCACTTGGGTATGGGAATGACCTTTAATGCGGTCTAATGTGCCAGGAATAGCAAATAAATTACAATCGCACAACCTTTGGTCCCTTTTTCGTGTCTACATCTCCATCGTCCTCTGTGTGCGAACTGGGAGAGTCGCAGTTCATGCTCCCAAGGAGCATGTTGAACACCGAAGCCAATTGATTAGAGAAGATCGAAGAAGAAGGCATCAATGGCACCGAGACCATCTGCACCTTTCGAGTGCCGACAACAACGCCACCGCCGACGATGATGCCATGTAACCAGATATCATATCTCCCTCCGAGTAAGGCTTTCGCGATAGAACACCACTTCGCTTCACAGCTTTTCAGCGGCAAAAGAAGGAATCGTGAAAAAAACACGCAACTACTACTACCGACAAGCGACTCCTGGCCTCCTTCCTGCTGCTGCCGCTTCCATGTCATACCGTGGCCTTTTGTGTGTCACAAGGCATGCCACTGGGATTCGCTGGTGTGTTCCATGTTCCATGAAGCAACAATGCGCACGCCTGAACTGCAAATCTTAATGGCCGAAATGACCCATGGCAACATGGGGGATAAGTGCGGCAGATACAACCCACACACACACGTACACCCGGGCCGGCATGTGAATATCCGACAAAAGCGTACTTCGAAAAGAGCTGTACATGTGTGCTGTAGTTCAACAGGAGGAGGACGACAACGATAACGACGACTACGGCGAAAGGCGGCAGAAAACAGATGCGGCACACATACAACATGACGACGCACACTCAGTTGCAAAGTGTCAGAGCAAAACTGGAATGCAGCACAACAACACAACATGGTGGATGGTAGGGGGGATTCCATTGGAGGGTGGTGGTTGCTTGAATCGCGTGGTTGCTGCTGCTGATACTGCTGCCATCTCTGAATTGTTGCACACAATCTTTGTGCAAACTTCACACGAGTTGCCGGAGCAAAAGCTTTTCCGGAAAGTTATCTGACGTAGATAAGTTGGGTTAGGTTAAGGTGGCGTAGATGGAAAAATATCGTATGTAACTGTGGTTCAGTTTCGTATCCATGGTTCAGTTTAACGTTAGTCGCAGGGTTGGTAGGTCGTGCTAGGGAAGTTCCATGCCAACCATTTAGTTGGAGGAAACATTTAAAGTTCTCGTTCTCGGTCAGTGGAATACGAATTGTTAGTGGTGAAGTGAAGTGAACCCATGGAACTGTATGATTCGAAAAGAAGTGAGAAGGTGGATTTAAGTGAGTCATACGAGTGGATAAACTAGAGCTTATAAGACTTCAGCTGTGGTGCACCATCATCCCGGAGCAAAGTTTTTTTAATAGAGGTTTATAAGGATATTCGTGATAAGACCAAAAGTTGAAGAAGTAACCAGAGAGGAAGGATTTGAAGGAACATTTTACAGCACCCACAGTACAAAGCAGGTGATTGAAGTCTGAGAAAGAATCGTAACAGTGTCTGAAACTTAGCAAAACCTATACGATTTCTGTGTCTGGATGATTGGATAAGATGATTGCTTCATCGGTTGTCGACCGTCAACAATCATAAACTCGAGTTGACTTCTTGGAGAAATCGTAAGACTTCATCTTAAGAAACCAAAGTTTTGTAGAAACTTATAAATTGATCAACTTGAAGCAAACTGAAGCTTAAATTTACATTTGCAGGACAGGACTGGACTTGGGCAAGAGAATATACGCTCTGATGGGTGCAAAAGCGAAACATTAGAGAAGATGGCACAGAGAGTTGGATATAAAAACAACAGTGTATGAGCCTTGCGTCGCCGTAGCGCAGTGTTTAGTGCGTCGGACTACTGTACGAGTACGTAGGTTCAAGTCTCAGCCATGTTTACGGAACATTTTTCGGGGCACCACCTCTCGTCGGTTAATGACAAGCCTCCGGCAGAATAATTTCTCATGAAGAAGCTTCTCAATTCGCCATTCGGAGTCGGCAATATATTGTGAAACACGCACAACATGAATGGTTGCGAGAAAGTAGGCTCATACCGAGCTGTCGCGCCATCTACTCAATCATTCACTTCTTCCTGATAATGAAAAGTGTCGACATGCAAAAGGGACAAACAACAGACCTTTGTGCACCATGGACAAAAAAAGAACCAAAACGGTCAAGCTGAAACACAACTAGGGCAGCATCGTATGAAATCTAACCGAAAGGATGACAAAAAAAAAAGGTTCCAAAGCCATAGACCACATGGTAATCTCGAAGAGAGGTAAACAATTGGAAGGAGATAAGAACGGATTAAGAAGATATTTCCTGAGCTCTGGCACTGCAGTTTCCCTTAAATCCTATTGTGACATCCTATAGGGTAATAGTTTTTTCTACAGCAACAGGTTATCAGGAAACCGAGTATCTTCTCTGGAAAGATGGCTGCGAGGTTTTCTAGAAAGACAACTTCAATACGGAAAACGCACAAACGTAGGGTGAAAGAAAGCCAGCTATCTGCAAGAAAATGAAAAGAGGTCTCTTGTCTCCTGAAATCATTTGTGAAACTCAAACATTCAAGCAAATCACTGTACGGAAGCTCTGTCGATAATGTTTTGTCATAAAATTCACAACGTGAAAGAATCGAGACTCAATTTACTGCATCTCTGCCGTCAATTATTGGACTTATGGCTTAGGGAAGCACCTCAGGTAAGCATCTGTGTACCCAAAAAAAATGTAAAAACAGGTTTGAAAAGACCCTGTGGTCACTTTTTTTTTGGGTACACAGTAAACTCACGCTAGCGGAATTGGACCCCACTAGTGCACTAGCACTAGTGTGATACACTAAAGGCTATAAGATTGGCTGTGCTGTTTAGGCAGGTGTATTTGACCCCAACCGCAAAGTCTTGGAGGCACCATGGAATCAAGAGTGCAACCATCAACATACACACCGACATTCAACCAGCGGTTAAAAACACTGGGCTCTCGCTACTTTAGGTCAGAAGTCATCGCCACCTGCTGCAATAATTTTCCAAGACTTATCTTAGCGATGCAAAAATTAAACTCTGATGGGTGATAGAACACAAACGCATCGAAAATGCCAAACCCTTCTGCGGCTTCTTAAACTCCGCGTTGAGAACTATAATAGACAGAAGGGGAAAAAACACAACGACTCACCCTACTGGGACTTATCCTACACAAATGTCAAAAATGTCCAACAAGGACGATATTCGAAGACTCTATACCTTTCTTTCCGGACACCGCAGTCTGAGGAATTATTTACACAAGATAGGTGTTGACCAGGCAACCTACTGTCGACTCTGCCTACAGGAAGACGAACCAGAATATTAAGAGACGGGTTTTTCTCGCTTGACAGGTTAAGTTCCTTGTAAAGATTGCCCTCCTTGTCTAATCGAATCTCGGCACAATTGATTTCAGAGGTCTCATTTTCAACCAGAGCCAAAGGAACATCTAAATACTTTTGTACTCTGAAGTGCAATTCTTTGCAAAAGCCACTTCCTTCGTTATCTCTTAACAGACGAGGAAAACATTGTTGTTGACGCTATACAGAGCGAGCAGGCTTGTCTAGTCTAGAGACATCGATGGACAACACAATAGGCAAACGCAAGGCCAGAGTTGAACAGCTTCTTGAATCTCTATTTAATCATACTGCAGCTAAGACCGATGGGTTCTACAATTTTTCTCGGATTTCTGCTTCCGTGATTTGATTACTCTAGTGTGCTGGAACAGGGGCCGAATTACCGCTATCGATAAAGAGTGAGTGAGTGGGACTCGTGATCGAATAATAGATTATTTTCATTGGGGGCAGTCATGCCAAATCCTCACATTTTGATAACGAGTTACTCGTTAACGAGTGTGGTATTACGACCCCAGATCTTTTAGTCCGCAGTGCATTGCTAGTCTTCGTCAAGTAGGTACGCGGCCCAAAAAAGCCTAATTATGATTGAAATCACCAAAATAGATGCCTTTCGACAGTGTGCGACCAATCAAGCCACACTCTCGCTGTCTTATTTCGAAGGCGTTGACTCGCTTTTTGTCACATTCCATAAATCGATATCGTATTTGTGGCAACAACAACGAAACAACGAAATGTGTTGCCTTTGAGCTGCGATTTTCGAAAAGAAACCAGGGACGACCTCTTCCTTTGTGGAACCACACTCCAACCAACAAAGTAGTCATCTGCTCCTATTGTTAGACATGATTTGTCATAACCCCAGCTAGTTCAGATCATCACCATTAAATCACAACAATTGCGACCTACGTGCCGTGTGAAAGCGCATCCAAAACCAAAATTCCTCAACTGCAGCGCTATCCTCTCTCCATCTAATAATTTTCGCGAATCGTAAATCTCAAATCTGTTTACACATAAAACTCACGCTTGCGGAATTGGACCCCTTGACACTAAGATGTAAGATGGGCTATGGTGTATAGGCGGGTGTATTTGGCCCGAACCGCAGTCTTAGAGGCACTTGCAATTTATTCTAATGTCTTCTATTCCGAGCTTTCTGCCATTAAAACCTGTGCTAGTATCAATCTCGACCATGGAATCAAGAGTCCAACCATCAATATACACACTGACAGTCAACCAGCGGTTAAAAGCACTGGGCTCTCGCTACTTTAGGCCAGAAGCCATCGACGCCTGCTGCAATAATTTTCCAAGACTTATCTAAGCTTTGAAAAATCAAACTCTGATGGGTGATGGAACACAGACGCATCGAAGATGCCAAACCCTTCTACTTCTTCTTAAACTCCGCATTGTGAACTATAATAGACAGATGGGAAAAAACACAACCACTCACCCTACTGGGACTTATCCTACCCAGATGTCAAAAATGTCCAACAAGGACGATATTCGAAGACTCCATACCTTCCTTTCCGGACACCGCAGTCTGAGGAATTATTTACACAAAATAGGTGTTGACCAGGCAACCTATTCAGTATTTAGTATTTATTTTTATTATATATGTCTAACACAGTAAGTATACACTTTTAAGTCTGTGAGAGATAAACTATTGGTATAAATTTAAATCAAATTAAGTTAACAAATTAAGAAAATTAAGAAAAAGATATATGTATGTATAAAATTGAATTGAAGGAAAAGAAGTAAATTAACAGAAAAATTAAAAAAAAAAAAAAAAGAAAAAAAAAAGAAAATAAAATTAAATTGAAATTCAGATTATTAATAATATTAATATACATTTAACAAATTCGTTAAATTATTTTTATTTTTTTAATTTAACCGAACCTACCGTCGACTCTGCCTACAGGAAGACGAATCAGAATACTAGGAGACGGATTTGTCTCGCTTGACAGGTAAAGTTCCTTGTGAAGATTGCCCTCCTTGTCTAATCGAATCTCGGCACAATAGATTTCAGAGGTCTTCTTGTCAATCAGAGCCAAAGGAATATCTAAATACTATTGTACTCTGAACTGCAAGTCTTTGCAAAATCCACTTCAGTACTCAGTTTCCTTCGTTATCTATTAACAGACGAGGAAAATTTCTGACGCTATACAGAGCGAGCAGGCTTGTCTAGTCTAGAGACATCGATGGACAACACAATAGGCAAACGCAAGGCCAGAGTTGAACAACAGCTTCTTGAATTTCTATCCACCCAAACTGCAGCTAAGACCGATAATTTCTGCAAAATTTTTCGGATTTCTGTTTCCGTGTTGTGATTACTCTAGTGTGCTGGAACGAATTACCGCTATAGATAACGAGTGAGTGAGTGGGACTCGTAATCGAATGATAGATTAACCTCATTGGGGGCAGTAATGCCAAATCCTCACATTTCGATAACGAGTTACTCGTTAACGAGTGTGGTATTACGGCCCCAGATATTTTAGTTCGCAGTGCATTGATAGTCTTCGTCAAGTAGGTACGCGGACCAAAAGAGCCTAATTATGATTAAAAACACCAAAGTATATGCCTTTCGACAGTGTGCGACCAATCAAGCCACACTCTCGCTATCTTATTTCGAAGGCGTTGACTCGCTGTTTGTCACATTCCATAAATCTATATTGCATTTGTGACCATCGAATTCCGAGAAAAGAACACAATTTCACAGTAAACAACGACTTAAAGAAAATGTGTTGCCTTTGAGCTGCGATTTTCAAAAAGAAACCAGCGACGACTTCTTCCCTTGTGGAACCACACTCCGACCAACAAAGTAGCCATCTACTCCTATTGTTAGACATGATTTGTCATAACCCCAGCTAGTTCAAAGCATCACCATTAAATCACAACAATTGCGACCTACGTGCCGTGTGAAAGCGCATTCAAAACCAAAATTCCTCAACTGCAGCGCTATCCTCTCTCCACCTAATAACTTTCGCGAATCGTAAATCTCAAATCGGTTTTCTTTCCCCAGAAGAACATCAATAATCTTCGTTCCTGCTTCGTTCACAATTCCACACAAAATGTATTAAACAAATAAAATTCCTTGCAACGAACGTCAAATAAAGTCCCCACCCCCCCTCCGGACTGAGTAGCGAGCCCATACCAAAAGTTATTGGCCAATATTTTCCCGCCATAAACTACCGCCGCACGATGTCCTCCTCTCCGCCTCCCACACACATGTACACGGAAAATCCCATTTAATTTGATTTTCCCCACAAAGTACACGAGGAAAAAACTTCGCATTTTTGTTTCTAGTGCTGCTGCTGCGGTGGGTGATGGGCTATGTGGCTATGTGGCTATGGGGCTATGGGGCTGTGTTGCGGTTGTTTGTTTATTATTCAGTTCGAAACAGAAACAAGCATATTAATGGCAATTTTCCGCCCCCCACTCGCCGGTTGCTGCGATTTGAAGCGTTAAATGCGATGATTTTTCATGATATTTCCTCAGCTCTTCCGACGAGATTGCCTCGGGGGTTGCCTCCTAAACCTGCTCATCTCTCGGTGCGCGCAACGGAACGTCCATTTGTCTGACTATGTGTCTGAGTCTGTCTATCGTCGTTTGTCTGCTTATTTTCCTTGGCTGTCATCATTGATTGATGCCAAAGATGGCTAAATGGAGTGGAAAAATGCTTTTTCCCTCGCTGGTGGATGGAGCATTGTGATTTCCTCGCGGGGAAAAATCACTCCAAACTCCCAAGGCGATATGTGTGTGTGTGGAAGAAGGGGGTAATTCGATTTTTTTTTCTTTTCTGTTCATGTTGCATGCTTCCTTCTTCTGGTTTCATCCTCTGTGTGTGATGAATTTGTGTTTATTGTTTGTTCATGCAATTGGATTGCGATTGTGGATAATTTGTGTATCGATAACTTTCGGAGGGAGGCGGCGGCAACCGTTAGCACCCTCACGTATTAAACCAACACACAGGGGAGGGCGAGTGCGCTCGGCAATAAGTGGGTAAATAATAATTTTCGGGGAAAACTTATAATCGTATAATCTTCTCATTTGGGAACCATAATCCACCCCTTTATGCGAGCAGGAGCGTGCTCTGGTGCTCCTTCGGGAATATGGAAATGTGTGGGTTCCTCCTTTTTTCTTGTTTTTTCTTTCTTCCTCCCTTGACTGGCTTGGCCTCTCAAAGAGGAAAATACTAGAACGTGAGCTTGGAAACTTTTCCCGACTGTGGATAGATTTCGTCTGTGTGGCAGTGCGCCCCTCAGGGGCTGACGAGGAACGAGGAAATCCTCTTTGATTGGGAATAAATTAATTAAAACAGTTTAATTTACTCGGGATCCGCAATGGAGCGTAACAATGGATGTTGTTATCTTAAGATACAGAGGAGAGTGATTATTACTTGCAGTGGGTTGTGTGTGCTGCGGCTCTTTGTGCGGTTTTAAGTTCTTCTTTAGGTGGAAATAGTTTAAAGGAGTACTGTAGTGAATAGGAAATGCGGTTGAGTTGCCCCTTTGTGTGTATCCTTGTTCAGAAATCTCTCAATTAAGATTCTATTCATAGCATATTAGGATAGTGCCTCCCCCTTTAAGAAGTGAAGTCTTTATTTTGATAAGAGAGACGTTACTGCGTAGTTGGGTCTGTGTGATGCCTTTGAAGTTTAATAAAGTACCGAGTACCTCGAATGCTTTTCATCTTTGGAAAAATGATTTAGACAATGAAAGTGATTATCTTAGCGAGATTAGATGGTGAGGACCGGAGCGGATCAGTGCTAATAACGTGTGGTAATGACGATACGTTCACGTCCTTCCGCTATTGCAAAGAAAACCATAACAGCTTGATCGCGTCATGGCATGTGTTCTACATTCCAAATATCTAATAGGACCGTAGCCGTTTCAAAATCGATTAGATGGTTCTGAAATCTGTCAGGCAGAGACAAACTGCTGTGAAAAGAAAGGCATGTCTTTAACTCTTTAATTTTTAGTGGGAGACGAAGGCAGTAGTCTTAAGTCAGTGGTTTCGAGCGTTAAACCGCTGTGCAAGCTACATCGGTTCGAGCCTCAACAATACCACCACCTGCGGCAAATTTGCGAGTATACATACATATGTATGTACCTTTGATGAAGAAGCTGCTCAATACGCCGTTCGGAGTCGACTCTCTTCCAATTTCTATGGGCTGCGTAAGCTAATTTGAACTTAATCTCTATCACTTTTGGAATTTTTGCCAAAAGAGGCACCAATTTACCTTACCTCTACTACAATAGAAACTGAAGCGCTTAAATTAAAAATGGAAGATGACTTGGTGTATAACAGTCAAAAATAAGTCACGATAGTTGAAGAAAACCTGGAAAGTCTTGTACAAACTTAGTAGTAGATTTGTTTGCACTACAATGCCAACTGGCACTGGAGTGAAATCATCTAATGGCATAGAAAGATTTTGGACGTAGCTAAAAGCGAGTATGTCCTCGAACGAACCGAGGAAAGTAACATTTACCGAAAGGTATCATCCGCAGTGAAGGTTGGGAGAAATCACGATTTTCGATGATGGCTCGTTTATATATACTTAGATGGCGCAGCGGGAGCAGGAGTCTTCTTGGAGGAACTTAAATCAGCCTGTCATCTTAGTTTGAGGACAGAACCCTCAGTGTATCAAGCCAAAATGCAGGAGGATCAAGTGAGGAGAAAGTAAGTCCTAGTCGGATATGGTTTGGCTATGATCAGGCGAATGAGTCAGAATGTAATTCAGTGATTAGTGACAATGGAGTGTGTTTCGAAACCCAATACACGTGCAACTGAGTATGAACTGGCACCGGCTTGGGTAAAAGGACAGTTAGAAATCGAAAGAAATGGGAAGCAGCGGTCAACATTGGAATTTTGTGGGCCCGAACCATTTGCTACCATAGGGATTTATAAATGAGCCACGAATGAACACACGAGGCAAAGTGCAGACAAACCAAAATGGCGATAAAAGTGTCTGCTGGCTTCATCAAGAGAGAAGTTTAAATGTTTAACGCGAGGAACTCTCGAAAGTATTGTAGTGCTCTTCACTGGGCATGAAAACTTCAGAGTTGATCTGTTGAAATTAGGCTGGACGTGGAGACAGCGGCGCATATAGTGTGCCAATGTCCAGTTTTGGCAAGCAGAAGATGCGCGATTTCGGGCTGTCGTAAGATGAAAACTCAAAGAATAAGAAGCGAGAGCACGAGGAATCGATAGTAGAAAGAAGCTGCGAAGATATTCGGAGGCAACCTCGATTAAGATTCTGACTGAAAGAGAGACGAAAAGGGGCTCAATCAAGGCCATGATCTCTAAATTGAGTAAAATTACAGTAGTAGATTTCCATGTCTTACCTCACTGTCATACTTTAGGCAATCAAAAGCTTTACTAGAGCGGTAGGAACGGATTGAAAGTCTGGCCAACAAGTTCTTTTTTTTAAACTCACACAGGTGCCATGTGTTCTTGTCTCACTGTAGCTCCGCAGGCTTCTTAAACCCTACTTCCTAATATACCCAACCATTTATCTAACCTCATCTAAGACAGAGACTGTGGCCCATAAAACCCAAAATGGAAGCAGGCATGGTTCATGACAGTTGACAGTTCGGTCAAGATAGTTGGGATAAGAATTTTGGTATTTCGACAAAAATCAAAGATGGCTTGAGTGCTACAAGAAATATGTAGAGAAAGACGCTTTTGGGATTAATGGCAACGACGTGGAAAGAGAACGAAGGAGGTTTACAGCACGTACCTGTTGAGAAGTGCATACAAGAGATTTAAGCATGGTTCTACTTTTCTGTGCGAAAATTAGGGAGATTCGCAACTAGGTACAGTCTTCCTTTATCGGTTTTATTATTTTTCGTCAAATTTGGGTGTTCTGTGCGAAAAATAAAGAAAACGCCACTGGGTGCAGACTTGAAAGAGATCATGAAATTTTTTTTACTAGTAAGTCACATTCCTTAGTTTTCAGAAAATCTACTGTGGGCTGGAGTTCAGTGAGGTATGGCAGCGTTCTTCTGTAAAAGTTAAAAAAAACCCAGATGACGGCTTTGAAAACGATTTGTGATTTAATGGCAGACGATGCTTGTGAAAGAAGACAAAAAAAATCAAGTAATCCTGGATGTGCAAGTTGCTTAGAGCGACGGAATGGCACCTCTTGACCGAAATTGGAGAGGCAGTTGTTTCGTAGTTACAACACTCTTTTTGGGTCGAAAGCCCGTCTGCTAAGACTGAGCGCTTACTTAAGCCATAAACACAGACCTCGGATCTTTTAGAGATCCAAGACTGCGCCTTGATGTAAGCACGTGTATGACATTATCAACTGTCAGTGGATAGTAGTATCATGACAACACTTTCTGTCAGCAAGGGAATGACAGTGAATAACTGTCTCACAGCACACTCCTAATACTTTATTCCTCTCTTCCATCGACCAATATCAACACTGAATTCCTATTAAAATGGCTAAACTGTCAAGCAAAATGTGTCTTCCTTTAAAAATCCGTGTTGCTGGACACATTCAAAATCGACTCCATTCAAAGTAAATTTATTCCAATCAATCGTTCTTATCACACACGTATAGCCAAGCCCACGTCATTCTAAGAAAAGCCATCAACTGTCAAAAGTCATAAAAACCCCCCACAACCCTACACAGTCATGGAACAACTAAACGATCAAATTTATTTTATTTTTTCATTCTTTTGGCACCACACCACACCACATCCGGCAGAAACCAATGTTTTTCGTGTGCGAATTCGCATATAAAAATCGCCAAACACCTCAATTTAGCGCGGGGCTGTCATTAGCCTGCGAGAATTCACAAATTCTTCAAGTCTAAAACATAAAGTGTTGACTTTACAACGAAAAAAAAAATAAATAAATTCCCAGAACATTATATCTTTAAACACAAAGAGAAAAACTTTTATATCTATGTCAAGTTCATTAAATTCAGACGCGTAAATGTTGAATTACTGATGAGAGCTAAAGTGAGCGTCTACGTCGTCGCGTCCCCTTTTTTTTTTCTCTTATAAAATGGCAATTAGTATGCCGAAGGAGACAAATCACTCTTTGAGTGACATGTAGATGTACTGTCTGATGGCGACATATTGTGAATTGTGATAAGTCAATTGGTGGAATTTACGTCAACTTAATGTCATCATTACGTCAGAAGAAGAGTTTTAACTGCTGAATGTGACCTTGTTTAGAAGTTTGACCCCAAAAAAACCAGACAGATAATTGTTTGTTTTATATTTGAAATCACAACCATGACGAAGAAACGTCAGACAAATTTTGCAAAAGTGACATTGTGACGTTTCCCATAATCAATAAGCACTGACACATGACAGAAGGGAGTTCAATTACCCTGGCATCACTTAAATTGATACCCTCGCATTTATGGATAAATTTTAAGGACATCAACTCTCTGACTTTGTAACCGACCCTCCTTAATCCTTACACCGCGACGCAGGGTAGCAGAAATAAACGCGCGCAAAAAACCAAAATGATTACCTTAACCTTTCGTTATTTAATTTTTCATCAGTCATCCGTCGTCCGTGTGTGTTCAGTGTTTGGTTTGCTGATGGCGTAATTTAAGTTTTACATTTCCACAAAAGGCAGATGCATCATGCAGCACCGCCGGATGCCACCTCGGCTCACACTGCAGATGAACCACCATTGCCGACCGACAACACAGCTTGAGTACGAGGATTTTTCGTGTAACCCATTTCGGTCGATAACACGTTGATGTGTGGCAGTCATATCCTCTCGACGAGTCCCAAAAAACTTACACACACTCCTATGTTAAATGTATTAGCCGTGCAGAATAATATGCTAAAATGTGCATCCGAGAGATGAATGATGGATGGGATGAGAATGCTGCTGCGGAGCGCGGCGGTTTTGCTGGATTCGTCGAATGGATTTCCCACATTTGTGCGAGGACGTGTTTCACGTAGCAGCACGTTCTACGTGCAATATATGGTGTGAAATAATGCCCGGGAGCAGAGCGGCACGGAGTGTGGTGAAAAATGTGAGAAGTGATATAAAAATACAGAGATATCCGTTTTTCCATGTGTATTCAGAGATACTTGAAGGGAAAATATGTCAACAAATGCCTCCTAAATGGTAACGAGAATGCTGGCTGTTATTTTTTGTGCTGCTGCTGCCGCTGTTGTTGTTCGGGTGATGAATGAAAGGTGTGATGGATGAAAGCGTTTGAATGTGATTTCACTGTAACGGGTTAGGATTAACGCCTCGAGGAATTCTTTATCCATTTTTTTCGAGAGATTTGCGCGTAAAGTGTATTTTAAGTTGTTTCAATCGAAATGAAGGGAACATCGGCTTGTCGTCTTAGTGTGGCTCAAAGGATCAAAGTGGTAAGCAATACCCTTGAGGTATGCGACTGATGGTGGATTGGAAGAACTTCTATAGAACGTTTTGGTGGACGTTTATTACTTGTTAGATGAAAACTGAGTACTTAATGCTTGACACAGGCTCTTGGTGGATTTAAGTGCCGAACCCGTGCTACTCAAGATAACAATGGGACTGCATTATGCTCATGCAGAATTTCAAGGTCTAGGAATGGTACCAGCAGTACACTGACGGACAATGGCAGTAAGGATAGAACTAGTCCTTTACCACGTTGAATTCCACCATGCATTCCGAAAATCCAGTCCCACAGGCCGAGCTAAATGAAAATGAACCTACTATGAGACCAAGTGAGTCTCACGCGGCTTAAGTGTCCCCAATTTGTGTGAAGGTATTTTGGTCTGATGTGGCATTCAACATGTTAAACAAGCCGATCCTCTGGCTGCACAACTTTTAAAAGGTCTATAGACAGCCAAATAGCCCCATAATCTCTATACACTTATACTTTGGAATCTAAGCTTACCTAGAGCTGCCCAACTGCCCTAAAACAATCTCGAGATCTCAATTCCCCTTCATCGGCTCGGTGCCTTTCTGTAACCAGACCTATAAGGCTAGAACTCAACCCCTAGCAAACCTTAAAAAAAAACGCTCGCAAGGTCAAGCTTAGTACCCGAGCCAACTAAACTTCTTTAACAGAAAAATAAGTCAAGACCTTTTCGCACTAAGCTTGATCACTGCCCCAAGCCACAGTTGGTGGGATACTTAAAAACTTTGCTTTCGACAACACATTCTGCATCTTTAAGTTTCTTAACAACCTCTTCGATCTAAGAAGCTACGTTACTTTGGATTAGGCGCGCTTAGGAAAAACATGAAAGATCTTTTATGATCGCAGTCAATGGTTTGTTTCTAGCTATGGCAGGAGACCCACAAAGGTTAGGCCATGGCTCTCCCCAAGAATAGGCGGCTTAGGCTTTTGTCCGAAAAGAATGCAAGTAAAACTTAAGCGCAGTCAATCGACCTACATACATATCACTGGAAGGGTGTATACGGAGGCATCAGAAATCTTTTTTTTCAAAGTTTTTCATAGCTTCTGAGTGCAGTTCAGAAGGTGTCTCACCAATGACGAACCATATTTGAAAGCTCTTCAACCCTTGGACAGAGGTACATACTGAAGCAAAATTCAAAATTTCGGGACTCAGAACTGTAAGACAATACCTCCATGATCGTAGAGAGTAAAGAGGTGAGAAGACGGCTTTATTTGAGGTCTCCTTTCTACGATGATCTCGGCATTAAGCATATTGGCTTCAGAAATATCCTCGTATCATAAAAAGCTGCTGATCATAGTCGTTTGAGTAGTTTTGGATTAGTGAATGATCCTATGTTATGCTATGGTGATCTCATTGGTCTAATGTACAGACAGCCCCCCAATTTAATGTACAGACTTTAGATACATTGGAACTACACATGGTGTCCATTCTGGAAGACAATCAGAGCAAACCCTAGTGCTAAAATGGCTTTTGACAGATGTAGGTTAGGTCGGTAACCAGAGCCACACCACATATCATATCTATGAAGGAAGGCAAAGTAGAATGCTCGATGCTACGTCGACATCTGTTATGCCTTTACAGAAACCTTTACACGTTTGTCACTGTAGATAAGTCAATTGCCAAAGATCAAACAATCCTTAAAGATCAGGTCGACATCGAAATAAAGAAGAACACAGTGACGGTGGTCCACTTCACACCGGGAGATCGTGAATAACATTGAACGAAAGTAAGGTTTGATGCGACTTTGTCAACCTATGTAGGCTTGATTACAAATCCTGGTACCAGAGTAGAGATCGAAGACCGTTCTTGTCAACTGCTGTTAAGAAAGTCTTTAGGACAGCTTTTGATGCATTCTGACATACTTCCGACGTTCAACTTTATCCTCCGAGTTCTGCTCCACGGCAGAGAAACAGCAAGTCTATAGAGAACCACTGGATTTTTACACAACGAAGACCATAGAAAGACACCTCAACCAAATTTGGGCCTGAATTGCAAAGCAAGGTGAGAACTACAACGTCTATGAAAGCCTGCTAATCGAGAGCCTGACTTCTTGCAAAGTGTAGTACCGTCATCAAACTTTAACACATTTTTTTTTAAAGAACCTGCCCCCATGGCTGACACTGTGACCTAGCAAGATCTGTTGTGTCTCCTGGTCTACTTGGCCTAATAGGTCTTATACCTTCCTAATATGTATGTATGTCATTAGTAGGCGAGTTTCTAAACTTTGCTAACGAACAGAATTCCCTATGAAATGTCCCTCTACGTAGCCAGGATAGTGCCGGACATTAACAGAGAATGTGCTCAGAGATTTCTTCCCTACGACAATCTGTATCTGAACAAAGGTTTTGTTTGTTGAGGTGATACCCTGAGCCACAAGGGCCGGTAAGGAAGCTCACTAGCTCCTTCATGTTGTTCCTGGCAAGGTTTAGAGTTTCTTTAAAGAAAAAGGGCTTGATAATTTTCTTGGATTGTCTAAGCCCGGGGACATTTTCCCAGTTGTTAAACAAAGTTGTGGCGGTAACCCAATTAAAGCCACAGAAGGGTTTCAGTCCCAAGAGCGCGGAAGTCAAACCGGCCATTGCCTACAATGCCCTAGTGGCCGGGCACCCAACCAATCTTGACCTTGTTGTATCTGACAAGTGATTGTAGGTTATCGTAGCAGGACTCCACTGACATAGATTCCACGAAGTGGGATGGCAATGCTTTAAGCGCTGCCTGGCTATCTGAGCAGATATGTATTTTTGCGCCCCTAATACATTTATTGAGGTTTATCCTGGCGCAGATCTCAACAGCATGGATTTAAGCACGCTGGGACAAATCCTCATTGTCACCGAGGCTTTAGTGTTGGGTCCAAAGATGTCAACATCTACTCCGGAAGCCAATTTTGATCCATCGGTAAATCATACCAAACGGGTTCGCCAAACTTCAACACATTCTTTACCTTCAAGTTCGTTGTAGTGCCTCAGGAATGCCAACTTAAACCGACACTCTTTCTCTCGTAAACGATTCATTAAACAGCTTCAAATTCCTTTCATTCCAAGGGCCATCAAACCAACTGGAGAACTCCCAGCCCCACTTAGTAAATGTTTAGGGCATTTCATACGCGCAATTCCAATTTCTAGAGCAGAGATAATCATGTTTTCAGCGATAGTTATTTCCTAGTCAATTAACTACCATTGCCTTTGGCTTTGAGCCGACATATCCCGAATGCCTACTTCCCAACAACTGCATCCGAATCGGTCTCTGAGTTACCACTCCATCACCACTGCACTATGGGTACTTCCATCCACACTCTTGTAACATTCGCGCGCGCACTTATCAAATAAAGCACCGTAAAAAGACCCTGCCAACCACTTTCAACTCAAAGCACACAGGTCCTAGGTCCTAGTCCTGGGACCTAGAGCAAGAGAGAGAGAGGTGGAGGAAAAAAAAAAAAACGGAAAATTCTCCAGTAATTGCGAGATATTTCTGCTAATGGGCTCTCTAATACACTCAGTGTAGATTTCGCGCTATTCCTGTCATTCCAGGCACCGCCAACACAGACGGTACCACCAGCATCCAGCAGCAGCAGTAACGGCGGGTTAAAGTACCACACCGCACGCCGTGGTACAACCGCCACCGACCGTGTACAACAGTGCTCACAATAAAGCACTCGTAAAATCGCTCGTATTTCATTATGTGTGTCGGTGTACGGCGGCGGCAGAGCCCCACACAGAGGTATGTGTGACGGTGTCAAAGGCGTAAACCCTCCTTGTAAATGGGTTTTCTGGTTATGTGTGTGGTGTAACGACAGCCATAAGTAGTTGCGAACGAAAATACCATCCGAGTGGGTGGATGGGCGCTGCGACACTGAAAACAGAATTCCAAGGAATGAGCAAACTACTTATGCTTACTCAATGCCACGTTTCGTGTCACATTATGATGTCTAAATGTCGTGAGGAAAAGAAGGAGAAAAAAAAACTTTTCGTCCTTTTCGCTCTCTCCCAGTGACGGGGTTCACTGTTGTACTAAGGAGATTTGTAAGATTCACACCTTAAAATTGGTTAAATGGAGTAAATTTACAAATCCTTTGGCAGTTACTTACTTTTGCTGCGCGACACGAGAGGAACGGTGAGTGGCAATGGCAACGGGGCTCAGTGGTGTAAAAGTTTTACGATGAATCGAGGCGAGATTCAGGAGCCAGAGGAGGAGAACCATTTCGAGATTTATGGAACGATGAGTGTTGTGTGCGAATGTGTGTGATGTGGTAGAGGAATTATAAGAGCTCTGACAGATGTTTGCGAAGTATTATTGAAAAACTTAATCGGGGCAGACGATGATGGGATGGAGACGGAAACTTTTCCCCGAGGGAATTTTGCTCGAAAGAGGAATTCACTTTCGTCATACTTTGGAGGGTTCTTGCGGATTTTCCAAATCTGATCCAGTTGTAGTCTACCAAGTGCGGTAAATGTTTTTCCAAAACTTAATCATGGTGGTTAAAGGCGATTTCAGAGACACATTGGTTATGTGATGTTCGACAGAAGAGGTTAGGATTGAAACACATTAGCAATGAGCTTCTCTACTTGATCTGTTGATTGGATTGAGAATGGGATACAGTGAAAATTCGTAATGCGGACAGCTCCCTTAAACTCACATATTTTCCTGAACAGACCTAAAAAAAAAAAAAAAAATTTGTTCTTCACTTGGATGGACAATTCCCTTGGGCTCACCAAAATGTTCTCTCCACCCAAGAGAGATTTCACTGTACTAATTTTAACCAAAAATCGAGATTTTTTCCTCCTAAATTAACGACGCAGGTTGCTTCATCTCGAATACACCTGTAAGCCTATGCTGTTGGTTAGAAGTATTCGGCTGATTTAAGAGCAAATGAGATCAAATTCTTGCTAACCACTGTTTTTTTCCACTACGGAGAATAATCCAAGGAACCCGCATCTACATCTGTTGAGACAGCCAAGTAGCACTATTAGCCCTTAAATCCTATAGGGTAGGGTCCAAGCTTGTCTGGGACTGTCTCCACCTACTTGAAAGTCTGGCATCGGTAAATAAGGTTACCGTAACCTGGATCCCAGGACATGAAGGCTTCGTGGGTAATGAACGGGCTGACTGCCTGGCCAGAAGAGGCGCTTGCCGCCCACTCGTTAATCCCGATACCATCCAACAAGATAACACAATGGGAGATTAACAAACACGCCGACTACAGGGCCAACCCCCAGGGCCTTTCACATGCGAAAAAGTTCATCAAACCCAACCTATACAAGGCCAAGACTTTACTTGATCTCACCGAGACGGTGTTAGAACCTTAATAGGACATTGTCGACTCAGATTCCATCTGCATAAAATAAAAGTATCAGATACCGATATCTGCCGGCCGGAACAGAAAGAGACCGCTAAACATATTCTGTGCGTATGTTCAGGAGCCGTAAGGAAAATATTACTCCGGTCAACTCGGCGGAAATTCGGAAAATCGAACCTGAGTCTATACTGGAATCTATCAAAAGCCTCAATATAACATCTGGTTAAACCATATGAGCCACCACAATAGACCTCATAGGTTGCAGTGCGCATTTAGGGCCCCTATACAGAAAAGATAATCCAACGAGAAGAAGCTGCGAACCCCCTAAAAAAAGAAATTCAATGTTAAAAACTTAATCAGTGATAAACTGTCCGAACAATCTGAAAAACCAGTACCGCGACATTATCCAAAAGGCTATCAAGACCTTATTTGGGCACCAGCCATTCCCCAAACAGAGTTGGTGGTACGGTGATCAGCTCATACGTTAGAAAAAGGCAGCGCGGAAAAACATCGAGCCTAAAGAAGAGAGAATAAAGGGTCTCCTAGATTTAAGATATCGAAGACTTGCGCGACAGGAAGGCCACGCAACTGACAATTGGCATCAAAGCATCAAAGACTCAACGAAATAGTAAGCTTTCACTTAACGAAGAACTTACCCCGCACCCAGTTTAGAAGAGGTTGGCACAGTTATTAAAAATCTGAACAACAACAAGATCCTTGCTATATATCACGCATGGTACTATGTGAACGTCTGAAGACCTTCTGCAACACACTAATCGGTATTAGTGTGACTTCCGGTCCGCCAAATAAACGATCGAGTAAATTTCCAGTCGAAAAACATCACGTCACGTCTTAAGCTCTACGGTTTAATGGCTGATCTTGGGATCCTAGCCAAACTGAACCAGATGTGCCGCTTAACGCTGCAAAACACGCAGTGCAATGTGCTATTTGGAAACAGCCCTTCTCAACTTTTTCAAACATATATCAGATCTCGCCAAAGAGATGCGTGATCAAGTGATTGCTTCAACCTCGCGCAGGCAACATCGACGTTATTGGTCGCTTCCAACATGTCATCATAATGGATTTTACGGCGATCAAAGCACCCGCGAAATGAGTTGATTTTGGGGACAAAACCAAGTAGATACAACAAAAAAACATGTGTCCACCATTTAAGACCTTGAATGACATCTTAATGGAGATTCTTCTTCGATTTAGCGATTTTAGAATCAAAACTCAAAAGATGAAATACATGCTCTACAAAACGTTGATCCTTGCAGCTCTGCTATAAGGTAGCGAATTCTGGATGATAAACAGGATATTACATATTTTCGAGAGAAAAATCCTTCTTCGAACATTGGTCCCGTCTGCGAGGAGGCGAAGAATTCTATCAGCTGTATCGAGGTATCAAAAAATCTACTCTTCTCTCCTGAGGGATGACGACAAGTGTAGTCAGAGTAATGAGTCTTTGCTTCTGGCCTGTCCTGTGAAGAAGAGCGTGTCATTTCATAAAGATACTCAATAGCTTAGGCATAGCTTTCACATGGAGTTCACCGAGAAACTGAAGTCTGTGCAAGCTTTTCTTTAGAAGGCAGTGACCTCTGAGAGCACCCCTGACGTTCTGTCCATTTTCACTAAAAACTTTGATTTCTTGACACGGAGTTGACTAAACGCGTCAACTCCATCCTAGAGAAGAGGTTCAACATCGACTGAATGTTTTTGGAAATAGCACCTTAGCCTTAAAGTGAACGCAGGACCAGTCAAAGAGTCAGCAGAACTGGTCTTGGCGAACAATTCATCCGTTTAGTTTGTCACATGTCCTTTGTGAGTGATGGACAGACACCGTCTTGTTGAAGTGAATAACTTGGTCCCCGTTTGTCGAAAAAACTTTCCTACTTTGACGTTCCTTCCTTCTTATTCTTCAATGCTGTTACACTTTTTAGACAGTAGAGCAACTACCGCACAAACATCAACCACTCATCCACACCAAAGACGGCTCATTTCCCGCAGCTACAAATGTAAGTTTCGACTTGTAGAGAATCATTGTATCTAGGGACCTTAACCTACCCAAGACCCCATTAGGAAAAGTAAAGAGAAGGAAATATCTACTCACATGTGTTGAATGATTGGTAATCAGTTCAATGTTTGTGTTTCCACTTTCCACATGACTGATCGCATTGATGTTGGTTGCTACTGCCACCGCTGGCGCCCCTGCTCCAGCTGCCACAGTAACATTTGTGCAATTCACGGCTGCCACTGCAGCCACACTATTGCCCAAACTATCCCCAACAATGGCGGTTGCGTTCGGGTTCAAACTGCCGACAACACTGCCGCCATTACTGATGTTGTTGGTGACCAATCCACCGCCAATGTTACTGTTATTGGCACCGCCGGCAATAATGTCACTGCCGCCAGTACAATTGCTGGTCAACGACGCTGACGTTGTCATCGGTGTCGGTGTCGGCTCAACGATATTTCCATTACTACTGGCGCTGTTGTTGTTGTTGTTGCTGATGTTGTTGTTGTTATTGTTGCCGTTGCTATTGCTATTGCTGTTGATGCTCAGTGTGTTGTTTAAACTTATGCTGTTTACAGTTAGAATTAGGTTATTACTTGCACTATTGTTGTTCTCGCTACTATTACTATTGTTGTTGTTTAGATTTTGATTTTTATTATTATTATGCACTAGATTCCTGTTTTGATAGTTGTTGTTCCACTGTTCGCGGGTATTCGCCACTAGGTCCTTGTCAATGGCGGGGATATTTATTCCGACGGCACCGACCATGCCCCCGATTCCTCGCACGGGATGCGGTTGTCCTGTGTCAATGATTTTCGGTAGCTTCACGTCCTCTATGCAGTACGTGCTGGTGAGCTCCTCCAGTGCCGAGAGACGTTTCTCCTTTCGCTTTTGGCCCAATTTGATGGCAAACTAGAAGGAAGAAAGAAATGAAAATAAGTATCTTCTCACAAAACAGCAAACAATACACAAAGAGAGAACACAAACAAATAAACAAACAAACAAACAAATGTGTCAAGTACTTAAATACCCCCGATTGTTGTCGAATTCAATTTCAATACACACACTCCTCTCGTTCCTCGTTCTTCCTCGGCGTCTAGATACAAGATACAATTATGATTACTGTTATTATTGTTGTGGTTCGCTTTTGAGCATGTTCTTCATACGTGTCCCTCTCCCTGTGCTTCGTTCGTTCGCAGCCAAGTTTAACAATTACAGTGCGGTATTATGTTTGACAGGTAATCCAACAGCGATTAATTTTATCTCGTTGAACTGGGGGATCGGTTTTCCCTGGGGGGCAGGTGGACACAGAGGGGCGGATTGGATTATATATGACTGCGCATGGGTCATGTGTGCGCTCCAAGTGTGGCGAGAAGCCAGATACCCATTATGCTGTCGCCGTCGTTAAGATGTCGATCAGTGGCGGTGGCGGTGAAGGAGGATGTGAGGAGGAGGAGGAAGTGAGCTTGTTGTTTTTGTTGGTGTTACTTTTGGGTATCAAGTGGTTGCTCTCTGCATGACGACTCTCCGAGTGCTGGGTTTCGATGGGGACGAGGTGCATATCTACACCACGCTGTGGAATTTTTAAAATGCAGACGGAGATGTAATTGTTGGTGGAATAAAGGAAACCCGAGAAGTTTTAGGAATTTCCATCCACATTTGTGTCGTGTGAATTTCGATTTATATCGTCGTGCTTAGCTCTTGTTTGTCTGTATTTTGTCTCAAAAGGTGTCTAACAAGCACTACGTTAATAGATGAATAAATTGTATGCAAGAAGTCGTTGAATATATTTGCATCTGTCAGCTGTCAGACTGTGGTTTTGGCAAACAATGTATTTAGTTTTCAACGCGGATAGTACTTGAGAATTATGTCGTCAGTCAGACAGGAAAAGGTTAGTCCTAATTACAAGACAATGATTTAAGGGCACGTAGTGCAAGAATTGGTAGGGACAGGATTCGGCATCCTTAACATCCTTCTCACCCTTCAAACAGGATTCGACAACAGTCATAACGAGACATCTGGAGGAGCTTTTGGGTGAAATGACAGCGTTGACACAGTACAGAGACGACTGAATGAATTCTGATCAAAATGGTATCGTGACATACATTTCGTAGGTCGGACGTTGACTAACCTGTTGAGCTGCACTAAGAAAAGTTTACAACCCCAATAGTCTTGTGAAGGTAGAAAGAACACTGCGGTAGATTTCATCTTGCTTACTTGCTTTTGGACCTTTTATCTGTTAATCTACACACACATACATAGCTAGTTAAGGAGTTCACCTATATTGTACTTAACTTTAACTCCGCTAACAACACTTGAAACTTCACTGAAGGCTGATCATACACCATTCGTACTCTGGTTTGCTTTATGGTTCGAGTTGGTGGACAATAAGCCAGGAAGAGATTTTGAACTCTTTTGAAAGAAAAAATCCTTTTCGAGTGTGCGGACAAATCCCAGAGTATGATTCTATCATAAATTCTTGAAACTGGAGGTAAGTAGACTCATCAAACGACTGAGCAACAAGCATCGAGGCGAGAAGACCTATGAATCGAGATGTGCATATATGTACATATAAGGTCATTCAACAAGAGGTGTCATTTTAAATTTCGCGCCATTGTTGAACTGTCAACATTCAACTGCCATTGCGATGACTTTTGATAAGTAAAAACTAGGAGGTTCAACAACGTGTTGAAATTATGAAAATTCACTACAAAAACGGTGAAAATATTGCGGAAACGTTTCGCAA
Organism: Matsumyia berberina; assembly: GCA_917880715.2. NCBI lineage: Eukaryota > Metazoa > Arthropoda > Insecta > Diptera > Syrphidae > Matsumyia > Matsumyia berberina. Next base: position 127,376,589 of record OU862871.1, on the reverse strand, counting down.
AATTCGTACTGCCTTTGGTCATCATCCAGCGCCTTCTCCTACAGCTACTGAATTTAGGCGATAGATTAAAACGCCTCGGACAAGTTAACGATGTGAAGACTCCAGCTCGTGTCCGTCCGGTAAGGTCAGCTGAAAATTATCGCTGGTGTGTGTCCACTTCGAGAAGATCACAGGAATTGGGCGTATCCGCAATCACTTTGCACCGCATTTTGCACAAAGATCTTGGCCTACATTGCTTATAAGGTCCATTTGACACAAGAATTGTTATGCAGACCACGCATAACGTCTAAAAGAAAAAGACACCTCTTACTGTATGACCCTATACATATAAGGGACGACGAGCTTTACCGGGATCCAAGAAAATGGTAGGGCCTACGAGTTCAGTAATCTTCACTGATAATGGCTCAAAGGTCAACTAAGGGAAGTTGTGAGGGAATCTTTCCAAAAGCATTAAGGTCCTGCCGATACCCAGACTCTTTAAGTGTCTTTCAGTCGAGATTATCAGCGATTCGAGAGGCTTGGCGGTTACTAAAGGAAAAACACACCTAAGTATTGATCTACATAGCTGTCAAATCCCCAGTGTCAGTCCACTAGTACTGAGGACATTGTCGTTTTTCTTAATTTCTACAGGGAATTTTTGTTATTAATGCACTCGAGCGCTTGCGGTCTCATATAGAGGCCTATTGTGCTGTGCCATAAGTTTAGAGCAGTTAGTCTGCTCCAGAGGATGTCAGGAGTTTCTCTGGGTGGAGCGTGGCAGATGCCGTTGGTGAGACGAGTTCACTGCCTAGGGTCCGCTTTCTCACATGAATGAAGGCGAGACACTCTGTGACGATGTGGAGAAAGCTTTCATCACTCTCCAAGCATAGTCTGCAGGTAGGGTTCGCGAACAGGTCAAGCTTGTGTAGACGCCGTTTTAGTCGGCAACACTTGGGATACCGCCTCTAAGGTGGTTCCTGTTCAGATTTAAAAGAAACTTGGATTTCTTCTGTGATAGAATGGAGATTGGATTTGAGCAGGGTCTGTTCCCTCATGACGCTTTTGGAGATGGATTTGTTTAGTCCACAAACTGATTCAAGACCAGTGAGGTGGGTAGTTGCACCTATCTTGGCCAGTGAGTCCGCTGTTTCATTGCGGGTGTGGCCCTTTTGAGCGGGGATCCAGTGTAGTATGACCAAGTTGTTGTTTCCTAGTTTAAGAAACAATTTGACTGTCTCTAGGACTAGTTTCGATTTTATCGTGGCTGAGTTCAGTGCTTTCAAAACAACTTCAGAGAAAATAAAGATGGTTTTACCACGGAAGTTAAAGAGCAAGTTTAAGCTTGTTCACTGATTTCTGGCAAATATTTCCGCCTGGAAGATCGATGAGTATATGCCTTGACTGACCGATATGTTAGTGTTAGACGCCTCTCCGAATATTCCATCCCCAGATGCACTGTCAATTTTAGAGCGGAGTTTGAATTTTTTCCCAGACTTCACTCGGGGGAATGACTACTGAGTAGTTTCGTTCGATGCAGTACCTTGGGAAAATGTCATCCAACTGCATGCTGAACTCGCTACTTTCGAGTAGGGAGGAAAGCGTGTTATTCAGATGGAAGAGCCTATGCAGGCTGAGTTTTGCCTGCATTTCTACATGGATTCGAACTGGCGGTAGACCGACAATGGCGTTAAGTGAGACGGTGGGGGTGGAGCGCAGGAAACCCGTCATGCAGATTTCAGCTAGGCGCTGAACCCGTTCCAGTTTCTTGGCTGTGGTGGTCTCATTTGTCTTTTTCCACCAGACGATTGCCGTATAGGTCAGTGTAGGTCTGACGACCTTAGAGCATGATTTAAGGACTTAGTCCCCAGTTGTTGCCACAAATGAGGCAACAAATTCACAGTGCTCGTGTGGATTTTCCGGTCGATTTGGGGAATCCAGGACAATTTACTGTCCAGGATTACCCCAAGGTACTCTAACTCTTGCGAGAACTGAATGGTTTCGCGGTAAATAGAGAGACGAATTAGAAGAGTAAAGGTTTCTTCTTTTGGTAAAAGGAACTATAGATGTCTTTTAGGGGTTCTACAGGCAAGATCTTAAGACTTTCATTTACTTAAGCCAACTGCACTACCATTTAACATATGCACGTAACCCAGCATGAGATGTCACTTCAGAATAGGACGCCATAACCACACAACGCAAGACTATCGGATCCAACAATCTTCAACACTTTGATCCATCAGAGAAGGAAAATTGTGTTCTTTCAAGCAAATGCTTCTTTATGTCGATGGTTGTTGTTCAGCTTTATTGTCTATACTTTAGAGTCGAAGAGACCTCCTTCCACTGTCGATTTTACGATGACTGACCAACTGCAAGGAGTCTAGACACCTTTTTAAAAGGTTCTTCGCCTCCAAGAGGTTATGACTTCATGACTCCGAATTATGGACAAATGCTAACGCCTTCAGTTCAGTCTCCTCATTTGTCAAAAACAGTATCGCCCAGATTATACATGTCCAACATGTTCTCTTCACCTGTCAGATTAAACCCTGCAGCCTGTAGGTAGATACCAATCAAATAGTCAAGTGGCATCACTCCTTAATCCCGCTTTTAGAATTTACTGTCCACTTCCTAATCTTGTCCTACATTCAAATTGACATTCCTCCCGTGCTTCCTCATGCTTCTATAAATCAACACCCTTCACCATGCCCATTCAGCACGTTCAATGCATAATCTTCTAAATCAAACTCTATTTTTAGACTGTCCCCCTCCTGCTATCGCCTCCCCCCCATTTCACCTACGGCCCAAACACGACAAGCCATAAGCACAATAAGCCTTGACCAACACTCTCAGTATATTCCACCTCTTCAATTTTCTTATCTCGATATGATTAATTTGTAATTTATTAAAAGTCAATAAATACACACACTAAACTTAAGTGGCTTCTGCTGTAGATAACAGACATAACATAGAAGGTATTCTCCTCCCTCCCCCCGTGTGACGTCACACACTTGACAACACTGAACTGAACAGAACAGAAACCCCGAACAAAAGTGAGATAAGATACACAAACATTTGAAGATGTTCCAACAAATTGAAGCGCAGAAAAGACGACAAAAAAAAAATAACAAACTTCTTAAGTAGCAAAAACAGAAAAAGAAGATGAAAAATACACACTCCCGTTCGGACGTGCATTGCAATTCTTCAATCTTCTCCTCCTTCTTCTGTGAAAAGAAAAAGAATCCATAACTACCTACGAGTCGACCAAATCAAATTCACTTTCGTCCTTCCCCCTGGTTCATCTTTTTTTTTTTTCAATCCATTTCCACGTGCAGTGCTACCAACCTCGACGATACAATAACTGTGAGAAAAAAAAAACAGAGAAGTAGAAAACGTAAGGGGATTCTTTTTCGAATCAGAGTAGAACAGGCGCAACGAGTACTAGATTCATCTCTCTCTCTCTCTCTCTGTTCGTATTTGCTCCTGTTGTGTTTCGAGGACCTTTTCTTCTTTCCTGCCTTTCCACCCCATTCACAGCAGCCATCCAGCAAACCACTGCCAGCTGTACGATGAAGAATCAACGAAAATGATGAGGAGCATGACTGTGTGTGCAAACAGGAAACGGGATATCTTAGGAGGAAAGGACGACGACAATATACAACCGACCGAGCTATGAGGGGAGAAATTCAAAAAGGAAGTCGAAAATAGAAAACAAAAACGGTAACAGTCACGTAAGACCGGTTCGGAAACTGATACAGGAAATGTCAGAAGAAATATTTCACTTGGCCTTTTCTTTTGCGCTGTCAAAGAATAAACTCATTACGACGAACTGACCCCGAGTGGTCAGGATGAATTTGCCTCCTCATGGTCAGCAGCAGCAGAAGCAGCAACACATAACAGTTAAAAGGGGCGGCGAAGGGGATAGTACAGAACGAAAAAAAAAAAAAAACACAATTAACATGCACAAAAGAGAATGCCGGTCTATAATACACACCAAGTGGGTATTTTCCTCTTTTTTTTTTTTTGTTCATTTTTCCTCTCGTGTACACTTAAATGGTTAAACAGGCGTATGAATGGGTGAGCACGTAACATGGTTATTAAGTTGTTCTCACACACGAAGCGCGGGGATCGGCTGCGTCTCCCAGCCCAGCCTAACAATGGCAAGAGATGATGGAACGACGACGAGGAGATCCACAAAAGAAAACGAAAATGAATGCAAAAGCTGAGCTAATTCGATTACTGAAACTGAAATATAAGTTCACAAAAGGCACTGCGCGCGAGATGAATAAGTGAAGTGTAAGTCTGGAAGGCAATTTCAAGTCTCGGAAGCCGCACCATGAGGCTGGGCTGCGGTGGCCGCCAGAAGTGTGTTGACTTTGTTATGAATTTTCGCACATACTTAGGCGAGGGCTTATGTTTCCACACAATCGGATGCTTGAGTGAGGAGCAAAACTTGTTACACTGCCTCGGGGGTTGACTCCTTGTCGGTGTTGCTATTGACTATCTGGTGACTCTGACATTTTGACACTTTCTCCGGGGCTCACTTTGTTGACCGAACATTTTTTTTTTTGGATCGCGGCACGAGATTATTACGGGCGCGCGTGTGTGTCTCTGGTTTGGGAATAATTTGCATAAAATGTCAACAGGATTGCCACGGTAGAATGGCAAATTAGGGAAGCCAAAGACAGGTTTCGCAGTTTGGCGGCGGATTTATGTTGCTTGTCAGTCTTTTGTCTTCTTTATGAATGGGACCCGCTTTTTTACAGATAACCAGAAGCTTTGGAGTTAAGTATGTTACGGCGTAGGAATTTCCGTTTCTATTGTTTTGGAGAGGATAGGATAGGAGTGTGGATTCTTGTTTTGTTGCCAAGTTTGCGACAAACTTAAACCAAGTGGAAAGAAGGAAAGAGTTGCTTGACTTTTTATAAACATACAGTCACAGGAGCACAACGAGTCTGTTGAACTTTGAAGATATTTCAATCGCGATGGGATCGATATGATTCCTATCCACTTTCTAAAGGTCGTCCCTGATTTGTGGTAGATTTGAAGAAAGTTTCACACAGCTCCTCCTGTCAATGTATGTTTGACCACGGAAAATTTCGACAAATATCCCATAAGGAAGTTTTTTAGTCTAAGTCTGTTGATAAAAAAAAAGCGCATAAATACAGCAGACCTATGCAGAAGTTGTTACGCGACAGAGTGCTTCAGTATAGCGTTTAAAAACCCGACAAAAAGAAAAAAAAAAGCCACTCAAACAAGTTCGAGTCACCGCAACCAAAAATTTTGAATCTGCTCTCAGCAGATAATGACAAACCTTCGGGAGTATGATTTGTCACGAGAAGTTCTATGTACATTCGCATAAAAACTGTAGGCCCCTCTCCTTCGTGAGGAAGGGACTATTCTCCACTTTCTTTGCACCTGTCCCGGTCTTGTCCAGAAGACCTATTCTTTTGTGAGCTCCTTTCTTCGAAAACTTTAGCGACTTACCGGCTTCTGAAGCTTCATAAAAACCTCTGTCTGTCTACTCTCCTGGGTGGTTCTGGATAAGTAGAAGATCCTGTGGCATCACAACCGACTTCTTTTGGTTTAAGTGTGCTTACATCCCGATGCGGAAAGTCACCTTCACCTAGCCTAACCTTCTATTCGTGTGAAAGTTATAACAAACACAACGTGCGAAAAGCCAGGTCCTGCGCTTCTATGGACTGACAGGTCGGACGATCATTTTCCGAAGTTTGATCCCTAACGGCGTTCGACTGTGCAAAATTGGAATTGGAGGTTCGGCTGATGATGTTCGGATGAGGGGAAGTTTGTTAACTTACTTTGCAAGTAGCGACATCGTTCATTGGTTACTCGTTTCTTCGACCAATTAGGCAGCGACTCTACACAAGTCTCGAACCTTATAAAGTGTTAACAAGACGCACCACTAGGGCTGATTGGGTTCTAAGTAAGACCTCCTGAGCAGCTGCTTTTACCTTCCTTCCTAATCTGTTCGAACTTCCATGGGGACCTAAAGTATATAGAAAACCCAATCAGTGATGGTTGGTTGGTTGGTTTAGTGGGTGCCCTAAAGACTTACTTTGACCTCAAGCTGGTCCTTTGTACCCATAAAAAGTATACTCATGGGAGTCAAACCAAGGGATAGGATTGGCTAATCCGGAAACCACCCAGAAAGGGATAGAAATCTCAGGAGTTTCCTAAAATAAGCGATAAGTAGGTCCTCAAGCCGAGGAAAGAAGCTACTATCACGGATCAGTGATAATCAGATGAAATATGGTTGAGAACTTAATCCGGGTGAGGCTGGATTGTTAATCCCAGCACCTAGGTTCTGGATCAAAAACATGACTAAACCTGAAATTATGTTGCATCGCAGGAAACTGGCCCTGCTTACTGTGCATTCTATCAGTCATGACAAACTTTAGACAGATTGATAGAAGTTTCGGCACAGAACCAAAACCGGATTAGACTAAGAAGGGCTGAACCTCTGTCTCAAAACCAGGCGACGACGGGTTGAATAAGACTTGGACTAGCGTACTGAATCTTCGAATTCACACCCGAGACTTAGGTGCCGCAGTGGAAGGAAACCTTAACCAACTTGGCGTGCGAAACTGGAGGCAGCTGGCTAAAGATCGAGCTGGATGGAGACGCTTGTTGATTGTGACCCAGGTTCACCCCGGTAAGTTCATAAGCGTACTGAACCTACATTCGTCGGTGATGACCAAAAGCGGTACAGAACTCAAAACGGATTAGGCACCCAGATTCTAGATGGAAAAAATGATTGAACCTTTGTTTAGAGATCAAACGGTGAGGGATGGCAGGAAGATTGGCTTACCTGGCTTTGAACCGAAGTCACTAATTTCATCGGCTTAATTGCGATAAAGAACTTAAGTTTGACGCAGTGGAACAAAAGCTCTGTTCTAAAGTCCATCTTTGTAGCAACTTGACCGCTTCTTAGGATAAGATCATAGAGTATGATTGGGTCTGGCACTCCATAGAAAGATGGCCTATCCCACGGGTGTTGAAAGTTCACAACGAGATGGAGAACGACCACAAATGAGATGCGAAAATGCCACGGAAGTGCGCACGAAAAATTGTACAACGAATGTAGCCCCAAAGAAGTCGGAACGACTAAAAGCGATAACGACCGTCGTGGCATAACATTTGACAAATTGTCTAAACACAGTCCTTTGCAAATTTGTTTCCTGTCAAGGGACGAGATTCCCCTCCTCAAAAAAGCAGTGTTAAGTACAAATAATGTAACCAGCGCTTGCCCCCAAAAACTATTCCTCCATATCGCAGTTAGAACATCTTTAAGGCGCCACCCACCCTTCGCCCAGCTCATTATTCATCCGTAATTAAGCAAATAGTGCGCGGCGGCCCTACACAAGACAGCTAAGTGTTTTCCATGTTGTTTGCCATCGAAGTAAAGTGCTAATATCCACTCGGATTATATTGAGATTAGGGCCTAATGTGCTCCCGAGCCCTCACTCTCTTTCGCTCTCATTCCATCTGTGTGTCATGTCAAAACATAATTCTGTACTTTTCACAGCTAGTACGCCTCCACCCCCCACCTAACCAGCACTGGAGTGAGTGTGACTTTTTCTTTATTTCTTCTTCTATTATTATTATTATTATTTCTTCGCCGACACCTACTGCGGGCGCAAAGAAGACGAATGTGACTTAAGGGAAGGGGCGACGACGACAACGACAACGCCGACAGAAAAGAGATTTTATCGCACGATGAATGCCACGTCTCGATTGTTGATTCTGTGCGCCAGGGAATTTGTGTGTGTGCCTTTTGGACATGGCGCACGGGACGAAACGTAGAATATAGGGTTACATTTGGGGCTTCGCTTTGTTGTGCATGGGGCTTGTTCATTGGGTTCATCTTTAATTTAATTTGGGGTAATTGTTTTGGGACCAGACTGTTTGGTTGTTTCTTTCCTTTCCCGGTCCTCATCCCGGCGGTCGGTATACTATGTATGCAAGAGGGACGACAAATGAATTTAAGTTTCTTAGGTGTTAACGACACTCGGGTTGGTGATTGCCATTCAGCATAAAGGTTATCTTTCCACTGTGGGAGAGTGTCAGACAGTGATTCGGTAGGTTGTTACACGGTTGTGAAGGGCATTAGCTGATGGGAGGGACAATTAGGTGGAGGTGTGGGAAATAGCAACCAAAAGACTTGGGCGGAACAGATTGTGACCGGAAAAGCCAATAGCTCAGTGGAAGTCCAGTGACTTGAGAGGCACACGCATTTGTCAACATAAAACCACAAAAATTTATTAAACCGACCAATCAATCAATCAATCAACGAAACCCTTGACGAAAGCAGCAGTCAATCACGCTCAGAATAGACAAACAAGGCAGGTGGACGTCTCTTGCAGTCCATTGAGTCTATTTATGATGAAGTTTTGAAGACGGAACCCGATTGGCTTGTTGATTGATAGGTCAACTATCGTCTTTTCGTCCAGAACAAGAAGCTAACGGCAAATAAAATAAACTGAGCGCTACATTGATCCCTGAATAAAGAACTGCCCTGGGGACGATAAATTCATGGAGAAGAGGAACCCCAGACAAACTAAGACAAGAGCCCGTAGGTTTTGTCGTTCTCTGACTAGCTATGTGATCATGGACGCTTACCAGCCATTTTTGATCTCAAAGTGTGAGGCGATCGGCAAAAGCAAACGGGGTTCTGAACCACTAATCAATCCCACCCCGTTTTCTTTGACAGGCACTGCAACATCAAAAACGAGACCCTAATGGCTCCACGCAGATCTTAGTGAGCCGACGAGGTGCGCGAAACCCCAACGCTTACAACCTGTACCTTTGTTGCTTTAAAATGTTTCAACCCAAAGTCATGAGGCCCTTAGGGTCAAAACTAGATCTGAAAGCAACTTGACACTTTCCGCAAGGAGCAAAACGAGCCTAAGGCAAGCTACATACAAAAGTGCTTTGATCGGTGGCAACGTAATGAAGAGTTTCAGGCATAGTTGTGTAACAGACTATCCCGACAAGATGGTAAGTCATTTTCACCTACATTCAGAAATCGTCTCCGGCATCCAATCTCGACAACGCAGCGTATCTTGAAAAATTCTCCTCTGGGAGAAGGTACTCCAGGCCTCACTGTTTAAAACAACAGATACATCGAGACCAAGAACTACCTGGCGCAGGATAGGACAACCAGATGTAGATAGCAATCTGGACAACACTGACCATGCAACACCATGCTGACCTCTGGTGAGTGCTTGTCTCATACAATTTTAGGCCTCAGTGGGACTTGTTGCGTTCCCCATTTTTAACCGTATATTGGGCGGGATCTAGGGAGGTGGAAACGATTATGGAGTTGACACTAGTGTACGTGTGGTCTGGAGGAGGTACCCCTTGCTCGTGGAGCATTACCCAAAGCATTCTCCTATTGCCCCGGGCTTTCGAAACCGATGGGTACATCCCTTAGTTCTTCAGTATCTTGGAAGAAGTGCCTTCCAGAAGTGTAATACTAACACCGTATGCTCTTGTGGGATATAACAAAGTGAACTTAACGTGAACTCCTGCCTAAAGAGGCTTAATCTCACAGTGGGCCTACCCACAATATCAGGACCAAGGAAAAGCGCTAGCCAGAGCCTCAAGGAAGTACGAGTACTACCCCCTACGCTCCTTGCAGGGAGCGAGGCCTATCTGGCACCTCTTACGTCCTGAGGGTCTTATATGTTAACAGGTCCCTTAGGACGTGGTTTGTTCCCGCTTTTGGGTTACCACAACCACCACGATACTCCCACTAGGGGGCCTACCTCAATAGACAGGCTGCGTCAAGCCGACTGATGTCAAATGACACCAGAAGCCAAAGTGACCCAGGGGCTCCTGTCTACCGTGGTACCAGGATATAATTTCCGGTAGAGGTTCGCAACCGTGGAGGCTGCTTCCAGATGGATCCTTACCGTCCGAGGCCTGGCAACCTCATGCAACACATGTCTTGTTTCAGCCACCAGTTGAGGCAGAAAACTAGCAGCCTGGTAGGACATTTAGATGATCTTAATATTCTGACATCATCAGAGACCCAAAAAGAAAACAGGGAGGTCCCTTATATTAGCATAATGCGGGCAGTCAAGGCAGGACATGCCAACAACATTCTGCAGAGTCAGACAAGGTTCTTACATCCCAAAAATGCATTCAAGGAGCCATGTCCAGTCATCAAATAGCCCATATAGAGTGAGAATCCCAGATTCCTTCGTCGCAAGGCATGTATTACATCGGGAAGAAACTCAAAAGTTACCCTTCCCACTTCGCTATTGGTCCATCTAGATTGCCATCGAGAGAATGGAGGCTTGACCAGAGATTCTGTTTTTCCCCAGGTCTACTTTCAAGTTCAGCTTTGTTTGCAATGCCGCTGTGGCCTTATGTGGTCTCATCTCGATCTGTAGTCCATATGCAAGATGACGTTCCTCCTACTCCCCGTAACACAATCGAAAAATGTGTTTTGAATAGGCCGTACGACTACAGTGTAGAGCCGGTATATCTCGTCTAAATCTCTTAAAGCACTCCGTTGCGTTTTCACAAAGTGAAAACTTGAGCTCTTTAATCTTGTCGATGTGAAATAATTTGACTTCCAGACTGGATGACTCGGTATATCGAGTAAAACATTATCGACGTAACCCCTATCTAATCACTTATGTTCCTGGAAACCATATGTGCTTATCGCTAATAAAATCAAAATTAATCTGGGGTTCGCCTTCAACAACGACCTTCATAATCTTCTGAACATTCGGCCACAAATTCGTTCGTTGTTGGGTCTGTTTCAAGCGCCAAACAGAGTTGTCTTTGGTGATCATTGTACAAGAGTATGAGCTTCACAGCCGAGAAAGCAGAGATTCATGCCGTGATGTGCGTTGCTCCCTGGGGTAACACAATGGACACCCAATTGCAGCTTCAGATTTGTCAATGACTGATATCTATTCATCCAATTTCTGACAATATGGCGTCCCGTGGTAGTCAATACTTCACACCAAATTCCACTGTCACCCATCCATTGTGTTCAATGCCTTTGTGACACTTGCAAGTGAACACTGAAAGGAAAATGAAATTTTCCGCCCATCCTGTCATCGGATACACTAAACACTCACGTATGTCTCTCGCTGCCTTTCTATTTACTTTTAACCCACATTTGCAGGAGAGCACAATCCCATCCGACCCACCCATCTGCACCACCCCACTGACAGCAATAACATTGCAAACATGAAATATCAATAAATGGCTGCTGCTGTTGGATTACAGGCCAAAATTAATTCAGGTTGCCACCATCGTCATCCCCTCGTTTCGCTCAGGAGTAAGATGAATTTCTTTCGTTGTAGTTCGTTGAACCTTCACCCACTCTGCATCGTGAGGTAGGCAGCCGTTTTTTTTTTTTTTTTTTTCACTTCCCTCCCCCAATTCGGTAGAGTGTACGAGTACACTATCAATAGTTGACAAAACTGCTCTATGAAAATCAAGCACACCGCCCGCCCCCTTTTTTTGTGTCCTTTCATCACCACCATTCCAATCGGCTACAACACTCTCGTGTATAACTATGAATATGTGTGCCAAGAGGAGAACAGAGGAGTGCAGCACGAGGACGAGGACGAACACGAGGCTTGTTCGCAACAGAAACAGAAAAAAAGGGAAAAAAATCAAGGGAAAGTCCTTCTCCGAGCTAAAATCTGGCACTAGAAGAGCTTACCTAAGCAAAAAACAAAAAAAAAAACTCTGCCACTATACACTGCTTGCGGGGTTCGGTTTCGTTCTTCCCTGCTAACCTTTTCTCCGTGCTCTGTTCTGTTTCTTTGTTTTTTTTTTTTCTCTTCTTGCACAGATTCTTCTTCATCATCTGAAACTGAAACTGGAATGTGTGCGACGACGGCAGCGGTAGGATGTTGTACATATGTTTGTTTGTGAGACAACTCCTTAAGGATATAAGTATCTCCTGCCATTCCGGCCACCTCCCCCGCCATTCATCTCTACAAATGACAATGATTTCATTATTATTTTGGATTGTCCTCGTTCTCATTTCTCTCCTCTGGCTTTGTCTCTGTTTCTGTTTCTGTTTCAGTTTCAGTTTCACCGCCCCATTCCCCAACCCTCTCTCGGTCCGCTCATTTTTATTTTCCTTTTATTTATGATTATGGGTTTCGTTTGGTATTTTTATGATTTCTTTTCTTCGTTGGTTTCTCTCTCTCCTTCCATTGCCACCACGACCACCATTCATTCCCTCACACTATCTGTGTATCTTTCTTGTGTGGGCTTCTCTCTAGCTAGCTATTCATGGGTATTTAGAATGTGTTGTTTAGGTCGGTTATTTGCGGGCTTTTTGTTAACCATTTTTTGGGGCTTCGAGGCTAATTTGACAAGGTCTAAATATCTTTCGGGTGTAATGGCAACAATCTGTTGTGTGTGCATGACGATGGAAACGATGTTGGGAGACGGGAAAATGGGGACTAAGGAGGCGGAAAAAGGGTTGCCTTTCCGGTTAAATGTGTTCCAACGATGATGGCGACGACGATGGGTGTTTGTTGTTGGTTTTCTGCTCGAGGAGAGGTCGGATGGCGAGGCGAGGAGTGGTAGTGGATTTTGTGGAACTTTTTGGTTTTCAATTTGGTTCCTAGCCCCCGGAGGAGGGTATCATTTTAGGTGGAGAGAATTAAATTTCCTCTTTTGCCACGTTAATTGTTTAATGTTTAGGGGATTTACATACACAATCTGTGTTTGGTGGCGGCAGTTCAACAGATTATCCTTAGAGCATTTCTCGTTTCGGTTAGTAGGGGGCTAGCCATATAATTGCTTCTAATTATGGTTGGTCAGTTATAGGGAGGGAGCCACTGCTAACGAGAGGTTGTTTCCGTTTTTTTTTTCGGTTACTGTCGTACGAGTCGGTTCATTTGGTTCACAACGGACGATGTCATAGTCCGTAAATTTCCAAATTGAGTTACGTGTAGGACCTTCTTACCTAAAAGGTAAAATTTTGATGACGTGATGTCGTTAGGTTCGGTTAGGGGAATAGGTCCCACGTTGGGCGCCAATTTGTTGAGAAATCCCAGTGCGCGAAAGGCGACAAAGTAAACAGCGGATGAAACAGATAAACGCACATCCAAAATTCCCAACACTTGCAGTAACTTTCACTTGCTGCACCATCGGATTCGAATAATAGGAAGAGATTCGAGAGAGTTCAGAAAAGAAAGGGGCCAAGGGCGCCACACGTTTTTTAAAAGAAATTGTGAAAACTTTACGAATCTGTTCACATGAATTTGTAGGTGAGCGTGCTTGCAAAAGTTACTAAAGAAATTCTGACTCATACCTGTCACAAGCTTCTGGAATGTTATGTGTGTATACCAAAGTATAATGTAAAGCTGTCAGAAGAGGAATGCTTGCAAAACCTGAAAAACTTCAGTTAATGAAAGTATGGCTCAGCAAAACAAGAAAATGATGTTAAAAATGCCACAAGTTGTTGTGACTGTTCTTCAAAGCTTATCAACTTGAGATGCCCACTTCTGACACCAATTACTTTTTTTGAAGTGTATTTTCAGCAAAAGCTTACGTAGAACCACTAGTTGAGTGCATTGTTAGATCCTTCAAAGTTATTATTAGACTGATTGTACTGAAGTAAGTCGAAGGCTTACAAACTGCCTTCGTAGACACTTTTAACTCGACATGCAAGAAACTGATATAAAAGATTAGAAGATGAAAATGAGATACCAAATGTATCACCAAAAATTGACCGTGCAAGGCAAAACTGCAAGGCACTTCAACCACCCTGATTCGGGAGCTCATAGAGGAGAAAGATTGACTGTCTCTCCAATTTACGAGACAATGTGTTATCTCGGTGTGACTACGCAGTGCATTCCCTCTTACTAAGCCGACATCAGTCATCTCTGAGAAGAAATGAAGGAGTCATCTAGGAAGTCAGTCAGGAATTTAGCCTGCAAGATTAAAATTATCAAGAAATGATTTGCCTATCACGCTTTGTCTGGTTCTAGCAAGTGTTGGAGGCTTGTCAAGTGTTTGAAGACGTCGTTGTTAATCAAAGTTCTGGCAGCTACGGTTGTTAAAAGAGATCCTCAGTTGTATCCAATGGGATAGTGACCGAAACAGCCCATCTATCTACAGAAGTGCTTGCTAAGGTCCACCAACGCCAGAGTAACGCTCTTACGATAAATCAACGCGTTGCATATTAGTTCCCGGCCCGATCTCGTAGCTCTCAAAATTCTTGAAATATTTTATGGGAACCTATTCACAAACTTTTACAGTTTTCTCATGATGAACGAGGTCAGTTTCCAAGTATTCCACACACGTAACAGCTTGGATTCAACATTCGAAAGGACCAGCCGTAGCTTAGTAACTGCAACGCAAACCTCGCTTTGCCGATTCAGATGGTAGCACAAAACCAGTGATAAACATGGTCAACCGCACTTTAAAGGCGCAAACGTCATAGAAAAAACACATTTAACCGCCTTAACAGCCAGAATCTTGTCAAACAACCTCGAACTACTTAACGAAAAGTTAACCTTCCAACACCAATGCCAAATCCCTAATCACCCAACGAACTTTTACAACTTCTTCCAAACTTAAAACAAAATTTTTTAAAGTAACAACCAACCAACCACCTAAAGCGTTCGTTCTAGACCTTCCTCTCTTCATCAAGGCATCCGCCTCATTTCGAAAACAACACTCTTGACCTCGAAAATCCGGATCAATTGCGCTTCATTCTCATCCGATCTGGCAAAAAGAATGCCATAAGAATTTTCCCAGCGTTTTGCCAAAACCACCCCCGCCTGTGTTGACAACATCTTACAACTTTTCTGCTCGACTCCTCACGTGAGTGCGTTTGTCAAATCTAAACAACAAATGAAAAGAAAAACTTTCGGAAAATTCCTAAAATCCCCTTAATTTTGTGTCAAAATAATTTCCCAGAGTGAGAGATAAACATGGCAATCAAAGTGGAGAAAAGGAAGGCGCAGCTACTCCGCCCAACCACTCCCCATCGATAATTTTAAATGAAATTCCAAAACAAAACTCATTCTCGCATAAAAAGCAGAAAAAAAAAAAGGACACGAACAAGAACAAGAGGCGAAAAGAGTGAGCCACGTAAAAAGGGATATAAAACGGAAGGAAACCGGAAGGAAGGACACACGGAACTAACGGAAAATCAAGAAATGAGAAAAGTTTGCCCTCAACCACACACGACATAAAATGCCAGCCAAAGCACACACAGTTAACAGCTCCGCCATTTACCAACAAACACACACTCGTACGAAAAACACGCAGCGAATATACATTTCCTCGTTACCACCGATCGAAGCTTTAGCCAAGCCAAGGAGGAGCAACCAAGATAGATATCATCACATCGCATTTTGTCGACGACGACATCAGCTGGCACTTCACTCCCCTGCACATCGGGGTCGTCTTCCAAGTTCCCAGCACTGCCATGCCACATTGAGTTCTTTAGGATCCCGACAATCTGGGTGGTGGTGTATGAAATAATAATGTTTTCCCGGCGCTTCTTGTTTTTGCAATGGTGACGGCGGCGGCGATGGCAATGGCGGTGCTGATGCCGGTGCCAGTAGCGGTAACTTAAGGGAAACTGGATTATGAGAGGATAAAGGTGGTGTTGGTCGTCATCATCGTTGCCGTTGTTCGTTGGAAAGTAAAAAATATTATTCACATACCCTGCAGGTTGTGCATGGATGCAGAAATGCGAATAGGATAATGGAGGAGAGACATTTTGCACTTGAACTGGGAAGGACTTAATGTTTGTGTTTGTGTGTGTGTGTGCGGGATTATCCGGATGAACGATACAATACCTGGGCGAGAGTAAATATTTTTCGTCACGATTTTCGACACAGTTCGATGGTGCTTGTCAAATTTGACATAAGCATAGGCTTGGTGGGTAAGTAGAGATTGGCGCTCATAAAAGTCGACTTTAGTTTGATGAGCTCGAGCTTGATCTTGACAGGAGGGCAGGGGATTTCCAAAATGGTGGGACGCATCATTAACTGTCAAAACCCGAATCAGTTTACACCAGTTCGAATCAACCGCCCCCTGTGCACACTCTAAGTATCATTTTGACAATCACCCATTTGCCTTGGGTGTGTTCGTTAATAATAACGTGTTTGAACAACAAATCAAGTACTCTGCTTCAAAACAATTAGCACCTCTTCAAGCCTCAATAACATCAAACATAAAAAATAAAAGTTAAAACACCTCCAATGCGGTTCTATCACTCATTCTGTCCGGACACACTCATCTCCTCAGGACATTTGCCGCCCCTCTTCAGATAATAATCTCCCTTTCACCTCAACTTGAAATCTATTCAGTTCTGACACGCTACGGCGAATTAATTGGCCACAAACATGAAATCCAAGTGTTTTGCAGACCACCATCGCCAAAAAAAAAAACGGACAAAGGATTTAAAATTACCAATCAACCCAGCAGTGACGTGCGGGGTCGGGAAATCTTTTTCTTCATCTGCAAGAGTCTCTAAACTGTTCCATTACTTAATCAAAATGGAACCGAACCACTTTGAATTGTTCAATTTTTTGACAGATTGCAGCAAGTACACGCACATGCATGCAACCACACGGCTGATGCTGCTCGGGATACCAATCTGTTTTCCATTTGTCCATCGGAGGGATATGTCTTCCTGACAGCACGTCAGAAGCCATGAACCATTTGCTTCTTGCTCTTTCTCACTTGTAAATGCATATTTTCACTGAATGACATTCAATGGCAGGTGGTACTGGCAGTGATGTATGTAATACAACCATCAAGTCGCATGTTTTATTCATCTTTTTTTTTGGTTAAGGAAGCTGTGTGCACATAATACGTACTGGGGACACTGTTTCGGTACATGAACACACAATATGCACGCGATTGAATTGGAATAGCTTCTGGGTATAGTATAGTCGGTCACAAAGGTATCATGTTGACGACCGCATATAAGGAGGACAGATGAAGAGCTCAGAGAATGAATTCTGAGGTTGGATTTGAGGTTAAGGCTGCAACGAGGATTGTGTGAGTTAGACAGCCGGTGACATGAGGTTTTCTTTTTTGTCCAAAAACCAGTGTGATACGAAGCCACAAGAATTTCTCTATTGAAATGTCAAACTGACATTTGGGGTCAGAAGCAATCTACAGCAGAATTTATGCAAATTGGCTTGGGTCAGTAATACTAAGAAGTTATTTGAAATTTATAAAGAACTGAATCCATCTTAGTGTGGATAAAGGACTACAAAAGCCCTATGAAATGACAAATGTCATAAATCCCAGAAGTTTTACCTGCAAATTTGCAAAGGCGCCTTAAATTTAATATCAAGAACAAAGATTTTATAAATTTGTCTTTTGACTTTGGGTGACAACGCACTTGTCGGTTGGTTCACAGTCTGTCAAAAGTTCACAAATGTCATAGGCAAGTGATATCGCTAGTGACATCCCTGCACAAATAGTCTACGAATCAAATTATTAAAGTGTTACGTTTGCGTTACAAGGAAGCAAGGTTAAAGTTCCGTAAAATAAATCAAAATATTCAGTCAAGACTACACCACTTAACTAAATTCACCGACAGAGAAGCACCACAGGGAGGGCGTTATATCCACTCTACTATGTCTAAGGGATTGCCAACGTTGATGACCTACTGACTCTGACGTCAGTATGATGTTTCACTGCCTAATAAGAGAATTCATGGAGTTGTCAATCCGAACAATGCCGAGCTGATGCTATTCTCTAGTGAAACGGATGAACTTTTCTCTGACTGAATAGGGAAGGACTTACAGTACCCTCCAGCGTTAGTCTCGGCTCTGATCTCAAATATTGAGCGCCGGATCAAGAAAGTCACTTCAGCCAAAGACAACATTGAGAATGTACACAGCTTCTTTTAAACTTTTGATAGACGACAGTGTCAGCGAATTCCGATAGCAACGATAACGGATTGCCGCAGGGGTCAGTACTATCCCCGGTTTTTCTTTGGAAAATAAATTCTTCGTATGATTGACGATATATTGAAGAATAGGCCAAACACAAAATGATTCTAGACACCGGGACCTGTTCCATAGCAGGACCACTTGCATTTGAGTGCTCCAGTCAAGTGTTTCCTGATTGCGTGTTAAAAAAAAAACTACCCGACTGAATTCAACAATTTAAATAGAAATGGTCGCCGTGGCTTAGTGGGTTCAAGCCCCAGGCATATCCCCCGAACATTTTTCGCAGCACCACCTCCCGTCAGGGAATGGCAAGCCTCCGGGAGTATAATCTGTCATGAAAGAGCTTCTCAATTCGCCGTTCGAAGTCGGCAATAAACTGTAGGTCCCTTCCATTCGTGCGAAAATTGTAAAACGAACAAAATAAATGGTTGCAAGAAGCTAGGCTCTGATTCATGCCGAGCTGTCGCGCCAGCTATTTATTTATTTTTATATTTATTTTAAGTCCTACAAGGTCAAACTGTTTCAGCGACAGATCTCCAATAGCATCTCTGTGTTACAGTAATTCAAACAAACGTCACAACTATCTAAACAGCGACCGATGAGATCCAAAGCATTCTCTAGACAATCTAGATGCTCCAGTAGAATATTAATGTACGTCAAGCATCCTGAGCCACATTTTCCATGCTTGCACAACAAAAAAAAAAGCATAACACATCAGGCAGACAGCCTCCAGCAGTCGGAGCATTGCATAGCAACGTGAGCAATGCTGGTGGTGAAATACCTGTGTGGTTTTCGCATACTTATTCGCATGTGAATCTACGAAATTCCCCTCACACATCGCCCCTATCCCAGTCATTTCACTGAATTTTACCACTTGGATGATACAAAAAACTCATGACCTGACAATGAAACCAACGTGTAGTCATCTAAACACGTTTTAAGATGCCAAATCTGCGTGTGACCGCAGTTCACAAGCAGATTTACGACTTGATAGACGAAATCAGCAGGAATAGCAAAACCATGATTCACAGTCGTAAAAGAAAAAATAAATTCCGCGCTGCTATCAGCGAATCAGTAAAAATTTGTCTCAACTGCTTGACACTTGACATTTGCCAACTCGAAATCATAGGTTATCATCGAAACACTAGATTAACTTTGAAAAAGAATTAAATTACTTGCATCCCCCCACATCCATTGCAACACCGATTCATCTGACTGATTGACGTTGTTTTCTATGTTTCCTGACCTAAATTCCCTTGACAATACTGAAACCAACATCGAATGCAGACAAAATTCAATTCAATTTTCAGCACCCCATCGGTGCTGCCAAGCTGAACGAAAATTCAATGTAAAGTAGTCCTTAAGGTGGTTTGAAACTTCTTTAAACACAACACCTTACAGACATGATTTCCTCTCGAAAAAAGAACGAACTAAGTCCTTCCATTGTCGATATTGAAAAGAAATTTGTTTTTTATTTTCTCTTTTTTTTTTCTCCATCGAAAGTCCTTCATTCGTATTCTCAGATTCGTCGCACTCGTCTGATGCGCGCGATATCATCTCGATAGAGAAACTAGTCCTTTGAGATCCTTTTCATGTTTTGAAGTTTTTTTTTTTTTCTTTTTCTTTTCAAATGTTTGAGAGTATATTTACATTACGTAACGTGGCAACATAAATAAAGAGAAGCCAGTTGCAGGTGAATGAGTGTGTGTGTATAGTTCTTGTTTTATACCTCTCACAGGACAAAATGCTTCTTCTCTCGAGTATTGATGGGAAAATAAAGAAATAGAGGCAATAAAAAAAAAAATAAAGACTGGAAATATCTTTTGTATCTTCTAGGTCCAAATACCGAAGAAGAACGGCAGTTAATCAAACACAAGCTACCTGTTGAAATCCCATTACTTACAAGGAGCTTTTAAAGAGGTTTGCATTCTGTCACTGAAACAGTAGTCGTACTTCACAGCTGTCATTTAGAAGCATTGGCATTTTGATTACCGAATGGTATCCAACGAGTACTTGACATCCGGAGGACTTCGACACGATCATATGTGTACATACACCGACGGATCAACGATGAACTGCGGAATCTTGGTGTGTTTTCCAGGCGGAAGTGCCGGAGCACAGCGACTTAAAAGAAAATGAGCGTGCGAATGAACTGGCCAGGCAGCCAGGGTCGCGGTAAAGCTCCACATTCGGCTTAGAGCGGAACCCACTTCCTACAAAAGGCCTACCGCAAACTGAAAAGGGTGACCAAAGGCGTCATACCAGAAGGACACAAAGACGAAGGACATCCAAAACAGAACCCAGAATAGAGGCAGATGTTAAAAAAATCGAATTAGAGGGCATGGTGCCGATCTAAATGTACGGTTCCAGTAAGAGTACGCATCCTCCTGAAAGGGATTTATGCAAACAAAAATCATAGCCGGGGTTAATTTGGCCGCATTTACGTAAAACGATTCCATAGTTACATACGTTCTAGTCTACTCGATTTGTATGGTCAGACCAAACTTTTCGACCTTAGACTTTCATCTAGATTGACTGTACGAGTCCAAGAGAACTGCTCTTAGTACAGTTTCCTCCAAAAGCGAAGACATTCTTAACAAAGTCGTAAAATATCTGGTCTTTACGGACAAAAGTCGGACCAGCAGAGTAAACATTCCAAATATGATCACGGACCAACTCGGTTGAGATCTGTTCATCTGACAAGCGAAGGAGTACCAGTCTTTAGGTTTCCTGACATCCATACAGCTAGTTCTGAACACTCCCGCTGCATTTCTTCCGGGTTCCTGTTTGGGTGTCTCAAGAAGGTTTTCCACACCATCAGAGGACCGGCCACTCTTTGCAGTGAAAGCGTCCGTTTGTCGGCCTGTGTCAAACTCTAATAACTGGGTATCTCGCTGGCGTGGGCCACTGGGACCTACCTTAGCGGCGGTCTCCATAAAGGGGTTTTATTTCTAGTCCTAGTGACGGAACTTCAATCTTTCTGACCAACCATATCCTTGAGCTTTCGCTTCCGGCTTTTAAGCTCCCCTCTGCCTTACACAAAACCCCTTTGAGAGTCCTTGGCTACAACTTTGTCAGCATAAGATGAGAAAATATGGCATGATCTGTCAAATTAAGGACAAATCCCTTGAACCCGTTTTAAACAAACCAATTAGGCAAACAAGTGTACCAATGACACCTCAACTACCAGATGTGTTATCAAGACCTACTTCCCTGAGCCAACAACACATGCCTACAGCTAAGATTTGTAACAACCCCATACGATCTAAAGATCTGACATTCTGACAGATCCTGATCAGTGTCTATCAACTGTCGCCCACCATCTGTCATCACCTCAATCTAACCAAAGCCCAATCTATGTCTAATTATTTTCACAGTGAAAATATTTACAATTCGCCTGTTGGAATTTGTGACAAAAAAATAAATAAAAACAAAACTTCCTGATGTTTGCCCACTCGATCCACAAAAGATTAATTACGTCCCGTGTATCTATATCGCTTGCAAAACATCCGTAATTCCCTGCCCAGATAACACGGCAAAATCAACTTTCAACAACTCAAGCCCAAACAGAGCTCTGATTTGCAAACAAACGTAAACGCAAATGTGTACAACATTTTGTGTGTTTAAATTGCCTCGGATTAGCGATAAGGCTGTCATTATCTGTGAGCTCTGTGACTAACGCGCAGATAGTCGTCGCTCGTCGGACTGATGGACATTTATTGCCACACCAGGCAAACACTGTGTCTTTTTATTTTCAAAACATTCTCGCAGTAACACATGCTTTGGGAAGAAAAAAAAAAAAAAAAAAAAAAAACTCGTGCTAATTGTGCTAATGCGCTGCCAGCTCGAGAGTTATCACCTCCGGCGAAGGAGAGTATAGCCTTCTTAGGTTCTAATTGCTAAATTAGCCAAATTCTTGACGGGCGGGGGAGGATCCGAGAGAGATACCGTGCTTTATGGCCGTGTCACGAGCGCCCACTTCTGGGAACACAAAAATCACGACACCCAATAAATCACACGGAAAACGTTTATTATACTTGAAATTGTGGTAACCACCGCCGTCACCGCAGCACTGAAATTAATGCTAATGGAGTAATTCCTCGGTTTTGTTTGGCTTTTCTCCTAGTGGCGGCGGTAGTGCTGCCAAATCTATAAATTCGATAATTGACAGGTGGAATTTGTTTAGTTTAGCTGTCAGCGGTATGTGTTGATTTGTGCAAATCAATTGAAAAATAAACACAACCGCTATGGTGGTGTGGACGTGGATTATTACCGAGTAGTTGCGCTGCCGTCGTCATCGTCATTCGCCCCGCAAGTAAGATGAAAGATAATATTTTTGCTGGCTTCTGTTTAGTGTGTGATCGCATCATTTGCAGAGGGTTTTCTTCGTTTTCTTTTTTTCTTTTTTTGACATATCCATACTTCTGTCTGAGCTGTCAATTTTTGGTAAACAGTCTTTGGTTGCTCTTCATATATTTGCTCTGCATTTATGTGTGAAGTGTAAATATTTTAACAGAACCGTAAAATTGGAAGAAGAACTTTGTTTTCTGTTTTTTTTTTTTTTTTTTGTAATTCACTTACATATTTATTTTTAAAGATTTCTGGGCTGTCATTACTGATAGAAGATCCGAGGATTTCTAAGAAATTGCAGTACAGTCTGTACTTGGAAACCTTGCGAATAGAGAATACAAGTGCGAGCTCATACTGTGCCGCATGACAATGGCGATATTAGAATGCTACTGTCCGTCATAAAGGCAATCAAGTCGGTTGAGCCGGATCGTGTTCATATGGAAGTAAATTCTAAAATAGTTAAGCAGCAAGAGATCTAGATGCGAAACGAGGTTCAGAGCCAGTGGAAACGCCCTTCTAACCGGCCAATTGTTAGGAATTAACCACAATTCCTGGCAGAAGTCGATGTCCGATGTAGGTAACTCACTAGTGCATGGTGACACCATTATGAGTGCTAGGGTTGATAACCTTAAGATTTCCTAACAATGTTCACACCATTGTAGTTTTCGAGCTTTGTATTTGATCCATCCCTGAAGAACTCCGCAGAAAAGAATGATCCCATCTCCTACATAGCCTAAGCAATCTTAGTGACCTAAACCAATACGGTGTACGTTCCCGGTGAATTGACTTGTTGGCTGTGGTTGATCCCGAACTGTAGCACGAACAAAAGTAAGAAAAATATACAAGCTCTGCCGAATTGAAGAGATCATACAGCCTTCTGACCGTAAAGATCGAAGTTGCAGCCCATATCCAAGACCGAATAGATGTCGGATTGCTTATATTTCCTCCTCGCCTTCTCGGTTGTAACAGATACCAAGTTTCTGATTGCTCCAGTTTGTATGTGTATAGAGAATCTGGGCAGAATCAGAAGGCTCTGTGTGAATTCAACCAAAGGTTTGTTCAAAGGACTATTCAGAACTCTTGAGACTGTTCCCACCAACGTTCACAAATAATTGGAATTGTTCTGAGATGGAGTGGTTGCTTTCATTTTGGACTTAGATACTCCGATGAAGGGTGTTAGATTAGGTAGGCAGCTCGCACCTGGGTGCAGATAAACTATGTCTCAGGTTGTGCAGACACAATAATCTCGAACTATTGAGAGGGTTATTTGAATTAACTATAGCAGAGGATACTTCTGTGAAGCAGAGGATACTTCTGTCTTCAATATTTGCAATGTCGCCGAGGTCTTAAAAGAAAGGAGGCTCCTGATACAGCTGAGAAATTAGAGAATGAGCCAAGAAGGTATTGATATGATTTTTCAGTGGTCAAAGTGGTTGACTGCATGGTATATCGAGCTACGTAGCTACGAATTCGTTAACCCGAGACAGAAGAGAATCGCCCGCTCTCGTACAACTTGCCGCCAAGCAGTGAATGAGAAGTCCCTGCAGTCAGGAAGTAGCTTTATAAACTCCACAGGTTCGATTAAGGAATTCGCAGCTGTCTTTCTCTTCATCAACGATAAGCATCATCAACCAGTCGTGGTAACAAAAAGGCATATCTCAGCGCTAATGGGACTTCGTTGAACCGGAAGTAGCTGAAGTAAGCTACGATATATTTTGAGAAACCGCACAGGACAACGCGTAGGCGTGTACACGCTGTAAAACCCACAAAAGAACAAAGGACACGAGTCACCTTTTGACAGTGAGTCAGTACTTTTTTAATCAGTTAATCCACTGTGGACTGGAAAGCAATGAAAAATGACCAGACTGTTCTTTACCAGTTCACGGAGTACTATACATGTAGGTTTCTACAATTAAACAACTTGGCTGTCTGAAAAGATAAATATAGTCTTCCTCAAGGTATTCATGATTGATATCAATTTACCTGTTTATCTGAAATCTAAATGAATGTACCGTCCAGTACGTGATGGGAGGTTTCCTCTCCTGTCTAAGCCAATGTTTTCCTGCAGGAATGAGACTTGATAAGTCTATTGGATTGCCTAAGCCCCGGATTTTTTTATTTTTAATTTTTTTTTACTGGCTGCGCGAAGTTTTATTAAATAATGATGTGCCAGTGGCCCAACTGATGGCACATAAGAACTAGCCCAACCATAGCCAAGTCATCCGCAGACTCATTGCGTAGCAAACTTCTAAGGCCCAGTAAGGATTCTTTATTAGACGAGTCAACACGATCCGATATCTCTCCTAGGAATTCTCATCTTAATCAGCCATTAGGGCTCAACATAAACCGACAGAGACGTTGAACAGCGACCAATGAGCAGATAGTCTGGGTTCCTATTGCGTCCTCAAGGATCATTGTAGATCATTAGTGCATTAGCCTGTCTTAGAACGGAGGTTCATAGGCCCTAACGGCTTGAATCCAATACCAGCAAAGAAAAGCCAATTTAACTCTATTTAACTTCTTATTTGCCAGTGGTTTCCAAGCATATCTTCGTCGGTTTCGTTAACCTACATCTGTCACTCAATGTCAGCTTCAGTACACCAACTGTTGATTTTTAACTTTACTTCAAAAACACAAAAAAAAAAAAAAAATCCAACAACCCTGACCTAACCTCTGGCAAATGAGATGACATCTGTCATTGTCATATAATAATCAGGAAATCTATGCAAATCCCCAAACAATTGTGCGATCCAATTGCTTTCTCCAATCAATTTCCTTCAACAGATTTTAGAAACAAAAAAGTACTTGACACATATTCCCCAAAGCATCACGATAAATCGCTAAGCAAAACACACAAGAAAATGAAAGAAAAAAAAAAAGGAAAAACTCTCGACTCACCTCTAAATCCTCGTACGTCTTAAACTCGAGAATCGCAAATCCATCGATAATCTCCTCCTCCAGCACCGGTGATTTTGGCAATTTTCTTCGCACCGGTGGTGGCGGCCGCGGTGGCGGTTTATCTCTTGGCAATAGCAGCGTCGACGACGACGAAGTCGACAGTAGATCTTCATCTAAACTCTCGCCCTCTGAATCACTGGGTGCTGCCATTAGGCCCGTGTGTCCCTCTGGCGAATTTGGTGGGTTCAACAAGAGCGATGCGATACTATCCGTTGGGGGGATTAGATTGCTGCCACTGCTGCCATTACTGTTGCTTGTGGTGAGATTTCCACTGGAATTGTTACTATCATCTCCCACACTACCGGCTCCACCGCTACAGACGCGACTGTCACGCTCCGCTTGCATACGCTGAGCGCGCTCTCGGCGACGCTTCTGTTGACGTTGTTGCTTGGCATTCAAGCCGTTGCCATTTGTTGTTGGATGATGTGGCGGGATGCTGCCATCGGCGGTGCTACTCGTAAATTCAGGATCTGAATCGACGAAGTCATTGCCAACGTTGCTAACACTATTCGAAATGGCCGTAATCGTGGACGTTGGAGGTGGTGGCGGCAACTGCAAATGGTATGGGAATGTTGTGGTTGTAGTCGTTACAGCGCCAGATGAATTGTGTGGCGGAGGTGGTGGTAAAGTTAATTGATCATGCGATTGCTGCTGCTGTTGTTGTTGTTGTTGTTGTTGCTGCTGATGCATCTGCAGCGTTTGTGTATGATTCGGTGACGGTTTCATTTCTGAGGGATTATTCCGTGAAAAATATTGTCACCGTTGAAGCTCATGGCTGTTTTGCAACAAATTTTACACCGTTGCGATGAATTGAGACAAACAGTTGACGACTTGACTACATAACACCACATTCAGAACCTGAAAACAAAAGAAAAAGTTCAAATAAAATTTATTCGCAAGGAATGTCAAAACAAACAAGTGTCAGTTGTTGATTCAGTTGGTTAGATGTCAAGTGAGATGTGTGGGCGTGTTTCAGAAGAATTGGAGCATTATTCATGACTATCTACTTTTCAA
The DNA here is from genome assembly GCA_917880715.2 of Matsumyia berberina. Lineage (NCBI taxonomy): Eukaryota > Metazoa > Arthropoda > Insecta > Diptera > Syrphidae > Matsumyia > Matsumyia berberina. The sequence continues at coordinate 127,350,355 of OU862871.1, read as the reverse complement.
TGATCGTTTGACATTTACCTAAACTTTGTTTGTGAATATTAGATAGTGGAATAAAGGGCAACGTTATCCGGTGTATTGCAACTACCATAAGGTCAATGTAGGCCCCTCTCGACAGTTTAGTTGATTGAGATTTTGACAAATGTCACTATAAATGTTCGATGACTATTACATCGCTTGTTTTCCACTGCATCGGAATGCAATACATCGAAACAAAAAGCTCACGTGACAAGTATGCAAAATTAACCGCGCAGACAACCAATGAATTGTCACCTTTATTGACGTCTCCCTTTGAATTTAAATAGAACGTGACAACCTGCCAGTGACACAATCACTGTCACCGCCAATCAATGGCCACTGTTTTTCAATGACGTGACATTCTGTTGTTATCTTTATGAGTAGACTTAAGGTTGTCGTGCCTAACTCAATAAATTTATTTTATTTTGCTTTTATGAGTTGACATTGTAATGCCGGCCGACATATTATCTCAGTTCGCCGAAATCATCGCCCTGAATTATACAGCAGCAATTAAGATTCATGCGTATTGCAACCAGTTAGATAAGATTAGATTTCAATGTGATTTACTTGTGGAGTGTTTTCTTCTTTTTGTTTTCTTAACACATGTTCTGGTAAAAACTAGAACTGATGACATGGAGTCTTTCAATTGTTGAGAGGAGCAGATAAGCAATGAGTGAAAGTGCAAAAAAATTATAAGGGAAAACCAGGTCGATAAGAACCTGCAACAATCTGTAGGGTTTGGGAAGTTCCAGCATCTAGCGTTGGAAATGTTTATTTTTGAAGTGTAAAGGGAATTCGTCACGAAATGGAATCCATTTATTTATCCGACAAACGTCGTTGCGGAGGTTACGCGTGAGTTGAAGAAGGTCTGTAAAGTATTGCAGAAGGCCGAATATGATGGTGAGAGTCTAGTATCTTGACCTAGGACTTCACAAGAAGCTACTGAACTTAGAGTAATTAGTAATCGAAAAGTACACCAGTCCACCAGAGGTGATTGCAATACATTGATACTTATAGGACACTAATCCACCTAATTGGGCCAACTTTTTGGACTACTGTCCAAATGTCGAAAACTTTGCGGAAGTCTCACTGATGAACATACGCCGACAGAGATAGGTTTGAACCAGGGCAGCCAAATCAAGTTGAAATTCAACTCATGTGAGCTCCAAAAAAACCTTTCCAAATAGAACTGAGCACCAAAACTTCGTCAATCTAAGATGTTCATCAACCTCTTAAGGAACAAAAAAATTCTCGCATTAAATTAAAGCGACGGTCATCTGCTCACGGGCTTCCTTGCTGAACATTGATCCCTCAACTGTCATCTTAACAAGCGTCGGACATATGCTGGCTCTGCTTGGAAGATCAATAAAATTCAGAGCATAGTTTGTGCAAATATCGCTGCAGGCTGAAACACTTCGGCAGGGGATTCATCTCGTACACAATGGACCTTAAGATCTCTGAGCGGAGTTGTATCATCACACACGCTTGCCAACCTAATCTAAGGGGAATTAACTTGATTGTACCAAAAATTTCGCCGAACTATGTAGGTTTAGTTCTGCAGATCTGGATACACTTGTCAACTTGAAGCCGCTGAACATATTGATTGAGACTTCAATCGTAGGGAATCGTAGAACATTCAGGGACAAAAAAGTAGGATGTCGCTTAGCCTAGCCAAACTCTAACAAATTCGGTCGATTTTTGTCGAATTTAGTCGAATTTAAGCGTGACCATCTGAATGTTTTTAATGTTTTGCGATACATGCCAGTACAAAAGCCTGTCGTAGCCCATATCTACCTAATCTTAGGCAGGAACACCTGCGTCGTAGTTTAATGCACAGAGACAGTAGATAATCATTCTACACTCATCGCCTCAATAAATCACACACTAAGACATTATGCAACCCCGGCGACTGTCTTAACCGCATAGCAAGAATTCTAACAAGTCCCTGAAAAAAATGTTCTTCCTCTCGTTAGTCGTGCAGTAAATATAGTGGCAAGCGTATGTGTAAGCAAATCGATTTCTCCTCTGCTGCACAAGCAGTACAAGCAGTTTTGGCGCAACGAACCGAACCTCAACCTCTTTCTCTTCCTTCCTCCTAACTTCTGAAAATGGAGCTTGTGCCTGAACGGCGTAGCATATGTCACTTGAGTAGAGTGAAAAATTATTTTAGTGGAAACGAGATACGAGGTCGGACTTTGCATTCAACTTCGCTAGCGTGCAACAACAAGAGGATTATCATCGCTAGGAACCTTTCGTCGAACAACTCACTTGATAAACAATCGAGACCCGGTCTAAATGGTTGAATAGTCAGCTTATTCCTCAGAAAATCCGACCCAACGGAGGAATGGTCGTAGAAGAATAATACGGCAATAAAAGAACAGCAAATGGAGCGGCCTTAATTCGTTCTTTAGGGCTCTGAATACGTCATCAGCCGAAAATCAGGCTGATAACATGACTAGAGATGTGGTGGATAGACAGAATGGTTGTTCATGCAGAGCAGACACATGTAGGCTAAACTAGACCCTTTGTGAGACTGATTACAGACATAGTATTGCTTGACTTGAGGAAAAACAAAGTTTCTGCAAACCGGGTAGAAATGACAGCAAGCCAGTTCTAAAGGAAAGTGGCCCTTTAATCAGTAAAGCTTTCCGGTCATTTGTTAAAATAATTAAAGGCTCAGCCTTTTAAATTATTCCAGCTTGTGTCTGCAGAGATAAGAATGTCAGACTCCAAAGCCAAAGTTTATCTGCTGGCTGGAATATTCGCAACGAATTTCACCTTGCCACACAGCAATATAAAGCTCCCATTCGTCAGAAAGTTGAATATAACTCTCATGTCATAGACGACAAGTTTTAAGATGGATCGGTGACGATTGAACAGTTTGGATGCACGCAATGGATTGAAATTTCCTTCTTCCAAGCTTTTCCCTGCAAATTTTTCACTGAAGCTCCTATCTTCTGATCCTGGAGGCAGTTAGCTGAGGATCGGTGTGCTCTATAAGCGTTATGCATAGTTTGGCTTCTCTTGAGAAGTCTATCAGAAGACGGGCCTGCAGTTTTTATTGTCGACTTCATCTGGGGTAGGTCAAGGTCTAGCTTCTTGCAACCATAAATGTTGCGAATTAACGTCATTGCCATCACCGAATAGTGAATTGTGAAAATAGCGGCGAGCAATATAATTTGTCATGACAAGGGTGTAGGGTTTGTCATTCCCCAACTAGAGGCGGTGCCAACGGACTAACCACACAGCCAAGGTGACTATATAAACGGCGGCGGATGGAAAACGTTTTCAAAACAACTTATACATTCAGATATTGTCCATTACCTGCAGAGAGGTACTAATATTTGCTAGAATCGGAAATGTGTCAGCGCGCTCAGCAGTCCAATACACCAGACAGCAACGCCGCCTGACATATTTAAAGTCTTGACAAACCAAAAATAACCTGAGCCGCATTTTAGACTTTTAAACCGCTTGCGCCTAAGAAATGTTTCTGGAAGGCTTTGACTGTGCATTACCAGCGGAGACACAAACGGTCCTCTTTTGCGTTGAAGAGATTTTGGAAGAGGAGATTCAACCATACAAGACCATTATCACCGTACTGCTATATGGTGCAGAAGTGTGGACTTTATGAAAGTCGGACGAAAGCGCTATTGGAACTTGGGAGAGAAAACTCCCATGTACGTTCAATTTATGGTCCCACCTGCGCTAGCGATTCATAAAAGAGAAGATTTAACCACAAACTACATGAGCTGTCCGCCGACCTGGTCGAAAAGGCTCTTGTAGAACGAAAAAGATGGTTAGGTTATATTGAGCGGATGAACACCAATGCTCCAGCACGAAGAATTTTCGATTTCACAGAATTTAAATGAAGACAGCTGGATAAGGGTGTTTTTGGTTGGAGGCTGGTTGATGCATGTTTTACCTCGAAGAGTAGCTCCATCATAAATATGTGCGTATGTTATGGCACTTTGAATGCTAACAGCAGTGATGAACATAATTCGCTTGTCTTTTCGAAGACCACCGCAATCAACATTTGGCAAACTTTTGCCCAGAGTTAATTTACCGGCGTTTGTCTCTCTCACTGATCGCTGATAGCTCTGTCATATCATATCCTAACCTTCGAGTGGGCTTTAAAACAAAACGTTCGTATATGAACCTTTCATCAATGTCTTGGGCCACGAATTTCACATAGAATCCGATGAAAATAAGAGCGGGTCAGGCAGTCATTTGACATTGGCAAATATTAACCAGAGACCCGTCGGCGTGTACCCATCTCCTCACTAATAAGGGACGTTTCTCATTCGTAAAATTTGCGGTTTGACGAATGTTCGCCTCAAAAGCATACAACTGAAACTCATCCTTCGTGCGACTGCAAAATGTCAGAGGATGTCCTCCTCAAAATGACGTCAAAATAACTCAACCAATTCCTAATCAGTAATCAGCTGTCGAGTTCTATTTAGTAAAACACCAACCCCACAAGGATTAAAAAAAAAAAAACATGGCGGACACGTTAGCCAATCAAACTGAAGGGGAACTGACACACAAGTTCAACAATTGTTAAATTAACAGGCCGAACTACAGAGTAGAGTTGGAGGCTTCTTATTGGAAAGGATACGATGAGTACGAAGGCCTGACAATAAGAATCAGAACACTCGGTTGTGAAACGAAATGAAATTAATTAACTCTGGCACTCGTCAAGGACAATTCGAAAACTGCACAATTGGACGGAATGCACCCACTGCCACCCACCGCAGTGAACATGAAAACAAACCGCAATTATCCACACGCTCTGTGAGCAGGTTTATAGGAAATTCTCGAAACGATATTTATTTTCGATTTTGAATTTTTCTGGTTTTCCTTTCTTTTTTTTTGTAAAATTTCGTCCAATTTTCTGTGATTTTTTTTTTTCTTTTTTTAAGCGCTAGAATGCCATTCTTCTGGATTCCGCACACACAAACTCACTCTCGTCGCACACACAATAGCGCGCATGTGCTACAATATTTATACACACACCTTTTGGATGAACTTTTTTCTTTTCTTTCGTTCTTTCTTCGAAAAAAAAAAAAACTTTTTCCTTTCGCTGGTTTTGGTTTTTTTTTTTTTTAGAATTAAAATGGAATTACCATCATCGGCGAGAAATTACTTAATCCTTGAGAGTGATGATAGGAAAAACTCTCATTCACTGATCGCGACGATCGAAGACATGGTAATAGGAGGAGAAAAAAAAACTATCGACGAACGCAACAACGATGAGGATGACACCGACAACGAAGATGAACCGACATTTTTCTTTTCTTTTTGCTTCCTTTCCCGAGGGACTATTTTCTATGTTCACCGACGACGACAACGACACATTCCGAGGATACCACACACAGGAAAAAAAAACCAAAAGAAATAAAATTCTACGTAACGAGCGAAATGTAGTAATCACTGGTGGTTGGGGGATTAATTTATACCACCGGGGGAGGGAAATTTAAAATTGTATTACGAAAAAACAATTTTAATTGAGAGGAACAGTGTTGAAGACTTTTTTTTTGTATCCTTTGGAGATTTTTTTTTGGATTTTCCTTTGCTTTCGACTGGAATGGAGAAACACACAACACAAGATGTGTGTTACACAGATGTGTATATATCTATCTCTCCCTCTCTCTAAACAAACACGCACACATTACACATTGTAAATTCTGCAAAAGGAGTTGCGATTGCGATTGGATTTTCTTTTGTCGATTTTGGCGAACTTATTTGCAATATTTTCGAGGAAATTTTTCGGTGTAAACTTCAAAATTTCACTTGAAAATTTCGTCGAGAGATTGGACACATTTTTCGGGGCAATATTTATGCTTCTTGTCAACTCTTTCGCGCACGTTACCACTCTACCACGGCATATTCACGTATTCAACACTCTTGGTTGGGGGAAAGAGAAACAACGAACCGGTGTGTGTGGGGAAAAACGACGGCACACAAACGGCGAACGACGACGGACGACGTGAGTTTATTAACCGCGAATTAACACACACAAGCGAAGAGAACTTACGGAAATATGTTTTTCTTTTATTCTCTATTTCTTTTTCTTTTTGTTTATTTATTAGTTGCACTGTTTTCTGCTCTTATCCTGGATAAGATTCACCTCGGATTCTGACAAGCTAACGGGCCCGAATTCGCACGAATTTCTGCTTTTAGATCACCACATTGCTGCACTTCTCTGGTGCCTCCAAGGAGGAAATACACTTTTTGACATCGACTATTCGAATTTTCGAAATCTCCTTCGAATTGGTGTCAGAATTTCATTGCCAATCGAATTTTGTGTGGGAAAACTCTATTGGATTCGGTGGAAGGGAACCGCGGGGACTCCTTTCTATAACTTCTGCACGTGTGTGTGTCGGACTTTTGTAGTATTTTGCAATCTCGTGGGGTACCGACATAGATCGCCTCGAAAATGCACACGAGAAAAAAAAAACTTTGAAATTCACTGTTGGAACTTTGCGCGAGGGGCATATGAGGAAAAACAGCACAAAGGACACATGTGACACGGGGGGAGAAAGATTTATTTTCTTTTGAATTTTTCTCGTATTTTCTTTGCACGTCAAATAAATAAATTTTCCCCAAACGAGAGTGTGATGTCTTCCTTTACTTGGATTTTCGAATATTTTTGTTATATGCGGTGATTCTCATCTCTTCTAGGGTATATCTTTCCCATTCACTTGAACTGAACATACACACACGCACACATATGTACACTTTATCCACTGGTGAGAATGAAACACGGCAAAACGAACGAACACAACGACGACGACGATGGTAGCGACAACGGCGGCGGACAAGGAAAAATCACCACACACATTCAGCGCGACGGCAACGACGACGGAGACGATGAGAAGAAAACGAAAAAAACGAGCGAACGAATTTTTTTTCGTTTTTTTTTCCCTTGGAATTGTACGAAACTTTTGTAATCACTTTTTGTGGGGAAATCTCCAATGGAATTCAATGGTTTTTTGCATACACGCACTCGGAATTGATTAATTTTCACACTTTAGTTGGTTTGGGTCGAGTTTGTTGGTGTTTTACCGATGAAAACATTGAAAATCTCACGAGCGAATTTAACGAACACACATCACACTCCAGTGGTAAATTCTCTCCTCTAGAGGGAGATTTTTTCTTTTTCTTTCGTCTTTTTCTCCGATCGGGTCGGTTTTCTCTGTCGCACACAATTTGTTAGGGTTTGTGTGTATGTTGGCAAGCGGCAGCTGCTGGTTGCGAGTCATTACCTCTCTGTTGCACTTGGTGAATTTTCGGGAAGTGTATAGTGCGCAGGGATGGCAACTGTTGTGGATGAAACATTTTTCACGTACATTCGGCGAATGCTGCCAACATTGAGAAAATTTTTTAGCCTGACAATGGATGGATGTCAGTGTGTAATTGAGGAAATTTTTTTTCTATGTGGTGACGCCCGTCATCGAAAAACACAAGTGGTGGTGTGGCGAGTGCACTTCTCGTGTGAGTTCATCATTCTTTTGGTTTTCCATTCGTTTGTTTTGTGATTGTTATTCGTGAGGTGGATGTGCTGATTTGTGTGTGTTTTGCGGTTATTATTTTGATCTGAATTCAAGGTAAAGGACTGCCAACATTTGATATGTGTGACATAAATACTTTGGGATTGTATAGAGGTGTGTATGGCTTTTTTTTTGTTTTTGTTTTCCATATTCTTTATCCGTTTTCGGTTGGTTTTATCGGAAAGATAACGCAGACGTTTATTGGCTAATCTCAGGTATAAATCTTAATTAATGGTTCTAGAGGTCAGTTTTGTTTTGGGTTGGTGTGATAGCAGCGTCGAAGTTTAACGGTCAATTAACTGCCATTACGATCGAGTTTTATTTTTAGATTATTAAAATTTTGTTATGTATGTACGTTATTTATCTAGAGAGGCAGAAGTAATTTTTTTGTTAACATATTTGTTTGCAAGGCTGTCTAATTGGCATTGGACCCTTACTTCTGTAATCTAACCACGTAGTCTGAAGTACCTAGTTACAATTAGAATTTATTGGCGATGGTTACAAATTTTATTGGGCCAGCAGCTTAGACTTTTATGGTAAAACAGGAACTTCAACAAGGCTGTGTATTGTCATCGATTTTTACCGAGCGTTTACACCAATTTATCTAGTGACGTACATAGCCTTACTTTAGAGCACGAACACACTGGCTGACGATGACATCTAGAATCGGATCCATTTGCATAGTCAAGCGTATAGAAACTACGAAGTGTGTGTGTGAGAACCGATGATAGAGAAAAGGTTTGTCCTCGCACTACTTTCGAAAATCCAACGAAGGGCTTTCGTGGTGATATCTGAATCCACGGCCATGGATACAAGTTTGAAGACACTATCAATAGGAATAGTCCGGTTATTATATATTCTTAGACAACCCGGCAGCTTTTAAGGAACCCGCAAAGCCAAAAATTAACTCGAAATTGGAGAGGGGATGCAAGGAAAAAGTTAATATCTAGGCCATCTCCTTACAGATCAATCTCTTCTGTGTACCCGGTCATTGTGAGCTGTGGATGAACTGGCGTGGAAGGTGGTGAGAGACATCGTTATTCCTCCGGTTGAAACCTTAAACGTAGCCGTAAAGATTATAGAAAGGGTTACACATTTGGAAAGCGGCTAAATAGAGCGCCGTTGCTCCTGTCTAGCAAAGGAGATGCTTGACCTTGGTAGAAAGCAACGAAGAAAAATTATCGGTCTGTACACCGAACATATCAATCGGAACAACCATGCCTACACAGACTGTGACTGGTGACATCTGGCACTTGCCCGGAATGCGAGCAGGAGGAAGATGCAAATACCTGCCTGGTCTGAGTTATCTAAGACGATTTAGTTTCGAGAAAATCCTGCTGTTTACTAAGCACAGAGTACGTTTTCCAGACCTGTAACCCAACTCTCCATTCCCACATATCAAACCATCTTTCACCCACCCTCTCCCATAACTTGATTTGCCTCCAACAGTTGAGGGGAAAGCAGCGGCCCCCAATTGGTGCCTACTTGAAGAGGATTGACCCTGATCCCTCCGAACCAACCAACCAACAGTTAACTCCATCTTAATTTTGCTTTCGATCATTCGCTTCACCATGGATGTAGAAGCATAAAATGGCGCTTTTCCTTGAGTGATTGCCTGACGCGACAGTCCGAAGTGTGCCAATGCCTAACTTTTATCGCAACCTTTCATGCTTTACGTGTTACATTTTTCGCACGAATGGGATGGGATGGATCTAAAGTGTTTATTGCCGACTCCGAACGGTGAATTGAGGAAATTTTTTTTGACAAATCTCGGAAATCCACTTCGAATTGCTATGTAAGTCTCCCAAAAATTAACTGCGACGACGAAGAGGAACTGCAACGTACATGTGCTTATATGTTAAGGTCAATAAAGTCCAACCATGACAGCATATTAAAATGGGGTTCAGCTACTAGAGCGGAATTTAATGGGTACAAAATCCAACGTCGTCTTTTTTCACTTAAATGAAACTAAAACCTTGAACTATAATCCATGAATTGTGCTTGCATGGCTGAATCGAAAGACTTTTCATCCTCGGTATGTGTGCTTATGCTTGGTTGGAACGATTTCATACTGGAAGTCGCCAAAACGCTGAGAAATGTCTAGGTTTCCTCAAGAAATACTTTTCCCTTTTTGATAAACGACCTTGAGCCCCCAGAGCTCTAGTGTCGCACTCTAGTGTTGTGCACATAAGACTGTCTTGAGCTTTCTGAATAGAATCCAACATAGTGCATTAGGACAAAAGGATTGCAAAGTCAATAAATTCGAAAACAGACATAGTTTACATATCTGGATCATGGTTTCCATCAAAGGCTACAAACTTTCGCCACGTGCGTTTTATGTAGTACGTAGGGGAACTGAATGTCAGCTTTTGTGCAAATCAGGGTGCGAATTACCACACTCGTTAACGAGTAATTCGTCATCGAAATGTGAGGATTTGGCATTACCGCTCCCAATAAATTTTATCGTTCATTTGATTACGAGTGCCACTCACTCACTCGTTATCGATCGCGGTATTTCGGCCCAGATGCCTGTAATCAGAGTATAAGTCTCCTTTGAGCTATACAAAGCCATGTCTAGTGATATAAGGAACTTTGTCTACCATGGTTCTGCTGTTTCCTCTGATCTCATCGAAATCAGGGACTGAGAAGGCGATTAAGGAGTAAGGTCCAAACCAATAAGACAATTCTGTATAAGACCTGTATCATCCCAGTCCTACCTAATGGCCTTGAAGGATGGACTCTATCGATAGCCGATGGTTTTCATCATTTCAAGAAAAAAAATCTTTTTGAGATATTCAGTCCCGTTTGCGTTGACGGGCTTGGGAAGAGGAGATTAAATGACAAATTTTACAAGCTAGTGACACCAATCTCGTCGAAAAACTGCGCATTGGACGTTTTGTACTGAATTGTCACCAATGCTCCCAAAGAGTCATCCTAATCAAAGAGTCAACGCATCAGAGAAAGACTTCGTCCAAGGCGGCGCGAACAAGTAGAAGAGCACCTCAACCAACTTGGAGCATCCAATTGGAGGCAGAACTGGTTTTGGCTAATGCCGATATAAGAAGGAAACACTTGTGCAGATGACAGGAAGTGATAAAGTATTTCCCTCCTGTGCGGATTTTGGTTTTGGTTGAATGCATCCCTATTAGCTATTGGCCCGGGCAAGTCCCCAAAACCCTACCAATGTCTTTCCGAATTCCGTTTTGGATTTCGTTTTTTGGCCGGATGAGAAAGGTTCATATCTTCCCGGATATGGTAAAATTATTGAAAAATAGTTTACCTAACATCGGCCGTTGATAAGAATCTGAACCTCCTTTCCATTGGATCTGTTAAGGATTGACTTCAGGCGAGTTCATTGACCTTGAACTGAGAGCTTAATCTTAGTCTAGCTTCTTCCTGCACTGTTTTCCCCCTTCAGAGGATGAGAACAGCGATTTTATTGATTGCATATAAGGTTATCGTAGACTTACCAGCAGCTCCTTCTAAAAGACGCTGGATGAATCCGGAAGTCGATAGAATTGTTGTTTCTGCAAAAAATTCCTCACTGTCTTCACAGACTATATGTGAAGATGCTGTGTCAAGTTCTTAGTCACCGTTCTGTCACTCTGTTCTAGTTTTGCTTTAGCATGTTGTGGACGCTATAAGGTTCGACTGGTTTCCAGATCTCCATCAGTGTGACTGCGCTTGATTGTGCTATGGTTTGAGTATAAGGTGGTCGCCGTGGCTCAGTGGTTAGTGCGTTGGACTGCTGACCAAGCAGCATGGGTTCAAGCCCCAGCCAGGAACACCGAACATTTTTCGCGGCACCACCTCTCGTCGGAGAATGACAAGCCTCCGGGAGTATAATTTGTCATAAAAGAGCTTCTAAATTCGCCGTTCGGAGTCGGCAATAAATTCGTGCGAAAAATTTAACACGCACAACAGGAATGGTTGCGAGAAGCTAGGCCTTGGCTCATTCCGAGCTGTCGCGCCAGCTATTTATTTATTATTTTTTTATAGTATAAGAATCAAAAGTTTCTCCCTCCCAAGCCTCATACTCAAACCATCTCAGAGTATATACGTAGGCCTCCCGAGCCTACTTCCACAATTATCCTAAATCAAGAGCGACAGAGTGTCGGCGTACAAGCCTCTCGTAGGGCCTATTTCCGCAATTATTCAAATCCTATTGAGTTATTTTTTTTTTAAATAAGAGGCCATGTCTACTCAATGCGGGCCACCAACCTGGGGACCCATTAGTGTGTTTTGGATGCATCAAGGCGGTTAATATTCAAGAAATTATGGTTTACGATCCCACTTCTTATCAAAGGTTTTTTCAACGCATAATTAGCTTAATTCACTGTTCAATAGTCTCTAGCTGAGGTTGAGAACAACTTGTAACTACGATTATGAACAGGGAGAGTATTTCCTTACAAAGCCATTAAGCCCGTGTTGCTATTTAAGTAGAAATTAGCATCAGTTCATGTTTTCCAGGATTGACACTAACTCCACAGCTTGGCAGCCTCTAAGGAATCTTCCATAATTTCACATATAACATTATCAACAACTGTTGGATACCCACGTTATCGACAACTTTGATCCTGGCTCTTTTAAGCCTCGACGGATTGCTCATAGATTCCCTCTTGAACACTTAACAGTCCTATCTTATAAAGATCGTTGGAACGCCTTTCTATTTGTTAGTCGTCCTTCGCTAAAAATTGTTGGGTACAAGTAACAGATGTGATTGACGGATGTAAGGTGTTGTGCTCTTCACTAGAGAGAGAGAGAGAAATAGACCTGATCTTTCATTTTTGTACTCTAATGAGGCGAGATACTTAAATGTAATCCTGGACAGAAATCATGTTGGGTCAAAGGCGACCCAAGTACCATCGATGGAAGGTGTTGACATCAGACTTTAATCTTTAAGGCTCTAGACTATGTGGGGAAGCAGAAATAACTGTTTCTGTAGTAATGCAAGGCTGTTCCTAAAGCCCTGTGCAGCCCTCTTACTTACCCACTTTGTTGGTAAGTTTTGTTTGGATCGCAGGATACAACTCATTCACCGAAGAATTCATTACAACTTTCAGAAGAGAACTTCTCAGAATCCGAAACCCTACGCGTGCGTCGTCAGTGAAGACATCCATTAATTCTATAGTTCCCTGCAAACACGACTGTAGATAACATGAATCTTAAGCATGTAGGCAGATCAAATGAATACATCCCAGCGTCTGTAAAAGGTTCGCAGCCATACTACTGTCTCTCAGTAGAAAAGAGACTTAAATGAACGAAACTCCATTCGAAGATTCCTATTATATCTTTCGACTGCTCTAAACTGGTGTTTCCTAAAAAAATAATTTTTCTTAGATCCTTATACTGTTCCCAAATTCAGAAGTACTGTCCCAGGAACTATTACTGAAAGAATGTACTTACACTCAACAAAAACTTTGTTGGTAGTTACAACTGATCTCTCCCTGACCCGTCGATGACTTACGTTTCTATTAATGTTTTCTTCGTCCTCTTCGGAAGCGTCTTGTGACTTATTCCGACAAATCCAGCACAGAAAACGCAGTTATTTCGCACATATCCTTTCGCAAAAAAAAACTCAAACAAGAGATTTTCCCCAAAAGGAACTTCGATAAGGCTGTCCATTCTTCCGAACTACCCAGAACAATGAAATGAAGAATAAATGAATCTGGGTGAGGAAAAAAAAAATTCTCACCCTCATCTCAGAAGACAGTCTTGAGTAATCATATCCACCACCATCACCGCCCATTGCCAAAACCTCGGCAATTCGTCGGCAGAGATGACAGTCATTATCATTTCGAATTTCATTTACGAATTCAATCTGTTTCTCCTTTTCCAGCGCCACGTCAGGGATACACGACATAAGATCCGACTGTCTGTACGCACAGAGAACAATATCCGCAGGCAGTAAATTGGTCCTCATTGAAAATTCCATAAAATTTGCATAACAATGAGGTATTTGCGCTGCGTGGCGGCAACGGCGGCGGCGGGTGTCTGGCGACTTAAGCCCTCTGCTATACGTGTACATTCGAAACATGATGGGTTGTACATCAGATTATTGGCAAGTCTTCAACCCCTTGAAGCGCCGCCCCGAGACGGAAAGTAAAAGCAAAACAAAGTTTGTACACCTCAATTTTTTGTTGTTGTTGTTTATTTCGGATTGTTCGTGGAAAACAATTGAATTTCAAGTAACTTGCGTACTTGCCAGATACGACGGACGCGTGGCGGTATGTGCTATCGCCTTGATGACGACTTCTCTGTCTCCGACGATGAACCAGGCATCGGCAAGGAAGAGCAGTCCGCCGATGAGCTGCGTGATTGTGATGGAGAGCATTGCGTAAGTCATGGCTTTGTGTTGATTCACCAGCTTGAAGTCATTTGCTCTTTTGTTCTGAGTTTTCCGCCAACTTGACTGCAATTTTTCGGATATCAGACCCACCAGGTATGGGCTTCCTGCATCACCGAATGCGTGACTCACGGCAATTTGAAAGGCCTCGGCCGTTGATCGGCTCTCTGGGACGACAGTTGAGAGTAGAATGTCAGCCACAATGGTCCAAGTGAAGTTCATGAACATTTCTCCGATGAATACGGTGATGTAAGCGAGTGGAATGCACTTGTCCGAATAGTAAAGGGCTCCTACAATCATCGGAGAAGACACTAAAAGTCCAAAGCTGCAGATAGCAGGATCAATGGCTGGATACCTTTTCTGAAGCTTAGAAGATATAGCTGCACCCAGCGGCACTCCAATCAATCCAGTACAGACTGCAATAACGCCAAAGGTCATGGACACTGCAGCCAGGGTTATGTTCTCTTCGCCAGGTATCAAGCGAAAGCCAGAGTGCATATATTTCGGTCCCCACCAGGACAGAGCGCCAGCTACGAACGTCACGGATGTGAAGCCAAATGTTGAGAGAAGATAGGACCGGTTCCTGGATAAGCTTTTTACGTCTTTGTCAAAAGTTAGAGTGCTTTCGGTTAACGTCTTTCCCGTGTCCAAACGTTCACGTTCGCCCCTGACTGGATCTTTGATGAAGCTCAACAGCACAACTCCGAGCACCGAGAAAAATGGTGTAATTCGCAGACCCCATGACCAATGGCCTCCAATTTCAGCGGCTTTGGCGCCCATAACAAATCCCAGGCCGGCACCGATCGGAATGGCGATGTAAAACAGGGCCAGCATTTTCTTGCGAATCTCGGCGTACGTGACATCATAGATGACCGTAGGGGCTATTGAGCAAAATGACGCCTGCCCCATTCCAACAAACGATCGCGTCATGAAAAACAGCCAGTATGTCGGCATAAATGAACCAATCACTGTGGCCAAAGCCCACACCAACAAGCTTGACATCATGATCAAACGGCGAGAGTATCGGTCCCCCATATATCCGAAAATGGGCGCGCCAACTGTGTAAAATACGATGAACGCTGTTTGCAGGAGGCCGCCATAGTCGTCACCAATTTTGAAGTCTTGTTGCAGGTCCCCAAGAATACCAGCGACGTTATAGCGGTCCATGTAAGTTAGAACGTTGACGTATATGAGAACTCCGATTGTAAATTTCTCGTGCCTTGAGAGCGGCCGCGCCATTTAGAAGAATTTTCATAGAAACGGTAATTTTGCTAAATTTTTTTATTTTGTGGTTTTGCCCTTCCCTATTTGTACTTTGACCGGTTCCAGCCGATTTTGTCAGTTACGGTAAGTGAAGAACATTTTCTTGAATTTATTTTAAGTCAAAACGTCAAACGTCAACTGATTTAATTTAAAAAAAAGTCGAAAAAATAGCTTTGCTTGTTGGAAAGTTCTGTGACAGTTTGACGGTAGTAGTTTTTTGTTCCAGGAAACATTGCCATCTTAGTCGATGACAATGCGGACATGGCTCTAGAGGAATCGGGCCTTAGATATAAAACACTTGTTACCAACCTTCGAGTTGTACATCGCTTTTGAGTTTCCTCTACTTTTCCATTGGTTACCTGTCATACTTCAACGTAGACCTGTTTGTTTAGGTTATAGGCTGGTAAAAGGGCAAGTTCAGCTTAGGCGGCTCGAAAATTGTCTGCGGAGTGGGCGCAGGCATTTTCTCAGAAAAATTGAATTTGTGGAAATTCTTTCGACTTCCAAATTTTGCTGCTGTCTTCCAAGCAGAGCTTCTTGTTATTCGGGAAGCCTTCCGTGTGCTTAAAAATTCTCCAACACCCAACTACTATATTGCTATCATCATTGAAAGCCAAGCTCCTATAAAAGCTATTGATTTGGCAACTTCATCCTTAAAACTGGTAAAACAACGCCAGGAGGGACTAAATCAACTGGGGGTCAAAGACAAGGTCACTCTCACCTGGGTCAGTAAAATTGACGGCAACGAAAAAGCTGATGACCTGGCCAGGCGGGGATCAGCCCTAACGACTTACTAGCGGAAGTTGTTGATATCCCTCTGGAACCATTAAGGGCAATACCACTTTCTAAAGACGGGCAACCAAGAGAGGAATAGGCTTTACAACTGCGTCATATCAAAGAAGATCTGGCCCGGTTACAACAAGCAGAAAACAAACGTGCTACTAAGCAGATCAAGACCAGATATTGCAAAAATCGTAGCCGCTAGCACAGGCGACTGGCCAATAGAAGACCACGCACCCAAGCTAGATATCCCGCACAACACTTTCTGCCGTAGTTGCAAAGATAGGAGCGAAAAAAAATCTCTGCATCGTTTCCTGTATAGTCCGGCCCTAGCGAGGGTCAGGCAGCGCACTCTAGGCAAACCCTTCTTCGACGACCTCAAAGATATTTCCATCACTAGCCTGACATTTCCGCTTCAGATTGTTCAATCGTTCTATTCCTATTGAAAAGTCTTTGTTTTCGATTGCATGAGTAACGCAGCTTAATCTCCACTTAGACCTAGCGTTGGGGCCCTGGGTATTCTAGGACATTCAACCATGACTCTGATGCATCAACAGATTACTTGTCCACGATTCTGGCGATTGACAGGAGATTTCACATCACAATTCTTGACAGAAATGTGTGGACGCATGGGAAAGAAGAGCCAGCCTTCTACTCTTATGGGTCCACATCGAAGATCTGTACCGAAGTTGGTGTCGTTTGTCAGATTCTAGTCAGAAATAAAAATATTTACTTCAGGCCGAGGTCACTGTCATTACTCAAGCGGGAAATGTTACACAAAATTTTAGTATGCCACAGGAGATAATAGCTATCGTAAGGTATAGTTAGGCGGCCGATAAGCCTCTACAGTCAGCAATAATCAAGTCAAAATTGGTTGCTTTGCAGGGAATATCTACATAAATAAAATATCCGAGGTCAAAACGGTGACTCTATGTTAGGGACCATGGTACACTGATGTTTTAAAAAATGAGTGTGCAGATGGGCTTCCATAGAAAAGGACGGATAACCTGATACTTCGTAAGAGCTCCGCTCGGTCATACATGCAGAGAGATAGATATTGAGACCATAAGCAGGGCAACTATGTGACGGATCCAATTGGACACATGCGTAACTGCTAGAAGCCCTCGATTGGCAAAAAATCCAAGGTTAAGAGGTAATAAAGTACGAGCCATCTCAGGCCTCCTAACAGGCCATATTGATATTGGCATGGTACTCATGCAGAAAGACATGGGATTGTTTAGAACGAGTACGGCAGAAACTGATTTTCGTTTTATTTTCAATCAGCAGTGGAGCAGTGTTCTATCTATAGGGGTGCTGAATGTCCGAGTTCAACTCATGATGGCGACAAACATTTGTTTCTTAAAAATAAATAAAACCGATCAACTACAAAAGCTGGTGTCGACTCTCATGCGAAGGCATAACACTGGCAATAGGGTGTCATGGCGGAAGGGTTGATTGCGATGATCATGATTATGACATCAGGAGATTCGAAGAAATTCCCGTAAATTGAATGTCTCCAGCTAGTCTGGACACCACCCTTGGACACCATAGAAACCTAATACTACCCGAGTTTCGAACCACTGCACCTCGCTCGCGCTGTGTGGAAAGCATCATGAAGCGCAAGTGGATTATTAAAAAAAAAATAACCAGTTGGCTAAATGACTTGAATATGAACTGATCGATGAGTTGTTTATATACACATACATATATGTAGGTCTAATCTCAAAGCTGTGACCAATCACTCTAAAGGCTGTCAATTAACCACGAGTCAACTTGCACCTTTATCCGTGGTACCATCCCCATTTTTTATGGATTACATTGAAATTTTGTCTTATGCTTCTGATGACGGCTTGCTAGAAAACAGGTTAAGGAGCCACCATCTGTACAAGACTCTAGTTCGCAGGGACCCCCCCACCAAACCACATCTGTTCATAAAACTTCTGACATCCCTTGGTATCCCGTCAAGCATCTCACTCAATAAGTAGCACAAACTTTAGTACTAAAAGTTCAACCTCTCAATTACAAATCAGTTCCAGAGAACACTTCCTCTGCGTCTAACTTTCATCACCAATAAACCAGAAACCCCCATCATTATCCTTAAACGGAATCGTAAATTCCCTCTGCATTCTCCTGTCATAAGCCGGCGTTCATTAATAAAAAATTAATTCGGCCAATCTTTGATATCAAAATACCGATAAAATAGTTAATTTTCCCCGGGCAGATAAATCAGTTCATTCGAAACCTCTTTCTCGGAATGTAGTCCCACTCAGAGTCGGAGGAGCACCACGAACGTGCATCAACTTCTTGAGGTGAAAACCAAAAAAAAAAAAGGGACGAAATCGATGAAATTGGATTTTCCATTTGCCACCTTTACCTCCTCTTCTTCTTCGCACTCGCTTTCAATTGCATAAATCTCCGACTAAAGGCGTATCATCAAAAGGACATAAATCAATCACAAACGTGAACCGCTTTCCGCTTGTTCGGCTTCGGCTTCGATGTACAAAGGACATCTGAGCGTAACAGCAGCTCGATAGCAGCCGAAACCAAAACTCCTCCTCGAGTGTACCTTCGTGTTTCATTAATAATTCATTGCGCAATTTTTCTTTCATTGCACCTTTCATTAGAGATGACCGTCGTCGTCGTTGTCGTTGTCGTTGTCGCTGTTGCCGTCCTCCTTGGCGTTGTCTTTGTCGTCGGCGCGAGCAATGGATATATGTTAGGAGACCCCCATATAATAAATGTTAAACGGAGAGGAAAACAAAAAAAAAGAAGAAGAAAAAAACACACGAAAGGTACAAAATAGAATTCCCGTTGAGTGAATAAATTATCATAAATTTTGCATAGGGGATTAAACAGGGAGGAAAAAATATTGTATAACGGAGAATCTGAAAAGTAATCCTGGCGGGGATAAAGCAGATGGAAGAAGGTCTGTTAAGTGTATCGTGACAGGTGGAGGGAGAGCGGCGCATCGAGCACATGTCAAACACGCGCTGGAAAGTGATTTAGTCTCCTTAGCTCGTCGTCGAATTAATTTTTGAAATATCGTTGCGACAATTTTATTTGATTTTAATGATTTTCTTCTTCTCTTTTTTTTTTGTAGGTTGGTCACACTTTTAATCGGCTTTTGGGCAGATTGAGATTCGGTATTAATGGTGTTTTGGGGGATGGCAGCAATGTTTGTGGTTGGAAAAGATTTATGAATCTCAGAAGCGTAAGCGCGCGGAATTACCTCTGCGAATAAGATTTGTAAGTACGATATCGATTTGGCAGCACATTTATTTATCGACGGAAGTTATATAAACTTTTGACCAACCGACATGATGTTTAAACGGTCGGACGGAACAAGTTGGGTCAGAAGGCTGACAAGGAGGGGAATTGCCTTATGCCTATAAATGGAGGCGTTTTGGGAGTGCTTCCAACTCTATAGAACCATCTATGAGACGATCGGTTTTCAGCCAATTGAGTGGTTAGAACAATTTACTGCTCGGTTCACGGTTAATTGATAGTTGTTGAGAATCCCGTGCCTTTCTGCTTGGGTGACAGCAGAAGCATAACTTGTTATGTCCGAGTTGGCTCATGAATTTGTGTAGGGAAATGAATTTTTTGTCAATCGATAGGGACAGGGTTGGGTTGTGACAGTTGTTTATCAGCTCGTTATCTGTCACAATGCTTGCATGGCGGAGTTCTTACAAAAAAAGAGGACATTCCGTCGCTTTCCATGCAAACTCAACCGCAATCTCATTTCCAGGAATATCAATGTACCCTGGTATCCAGCAGGGAGTCAACGTGTTAGTTATTCGCAAAACTGATTGAATTGTCGCTGATTCTCGAGTTTTAACGGCTGCTTCTCTGTCGCTGTACAGTTGCGGTGACCTCCATTTCTGACCCTAAACGAGCGGTTTTTACCTTGAACGTCACATAAGGCCCAAACTCATTTACCGACCTTCCTTTTGGATCCATGCGCCCACTTATTTCTGTCCTCGATTCTGATATGGAATTTTTCGTTAAATGGTAGAATCGTGGGCAGGTAGTCAGTTGAAACACCAGAGTGACCATACCCCACGTAAAATTGAGGTATCCGCAGCCCCTTATTGAGTCTAAATGCCGATGTTTTGTCTTTTCATTTTTTAACATCGACAGCTTTGTCGTTTTTATCACTGCAAGTTGGCATGGATTTCATAGGTCAGCCCTAGTTTGTTATGACTAGTTCCCTAGTAATCATGAGTCAGTTGCGAGACTTCTGCATTTAGTGTTCGGACTCGGCAATTAAAACTGCAGGCACCATCCATTCATGAACCTAACACAAGTGCTTGCGAGAAACCATGTAGTTTTTGGCTCTCTAGTGCTGCCAGCTTCAGAATTCGTCGTTGGAATTATCAGGATTCGCTGATGAAATCGGCAGTGAAATTCGTCTCTATCTTCAACTTACCCGTTATGCCACTCAAAAAAAGCAATCACACGACGGCTGTCTTCTTATGGAGGCTCAAAGTCGTCGTACATTTGGCTTAGACAGTCTGGTAGCCATTGAGTTGACAGGGCAGTGCTCCAACAGCACACAATTGAAGAGTATGTGAAGCCAAAGCCTTGTTGTTTTTTTACTTTATTTAAATAAAGTCAATAAAACCCAATTCCCACTTAAAACACAAGCCAGTCTCTCTTGAAAATGATGTTCATTTTCCCCCACACGAACTAGTTCGTGTTCCTGCCCCTGCAATAAGTGTGATTGTCTTCTCTTTTTTTTTTCTAGGCTTCCTAAATTCTTCTATTTGACTGTACTCGATATTGGCAGCATTTGGTCAAAGGAAAACTGAATAAGGAATCCAACTCCTTTGCGCTTTCTGTTGAGTGATTTTTAATTTCCAACAGCATGACCGTACCCCGCTACTTTTAAACATTTCCTAACAAGAATCGTTCAACTCATCCTTTTTCATCGGTTCTAGAAGATACCAAAACCTCCCTCGACTTCAATGCAGTTCCACTCCCTCCACTCAGCCCACCAGATATTTCCCAACACATTTCTCGTGTCGAAATTCGCCCTATTAGCTGTCATCATCATTTGTTGCATAGTTTTAGGGTGGGTAAAATAAAAATACTCTCTCTACACCTTGCCTACTAATTGGCGTAATAAATTATTCAAACGTCAGCACTTCAACCCCTCAACTCGTTCAATCCGAACTGTAATTCATGATGGATATCCCTCTTACCTTGAAATTTAATTCGAGACAACAGTTATCGGGACGTGGCATAACAAACATTTAACAATCATAACAATCCGCATTACCTTCGAGTCAATGACGTGAAATGTCACAGCAATTATAGCCGATAGCTTTGAGGCAGTCAGATTTCATAACGCTAACCCTGCCATTTAGACACAAATAGAAATTTATTCATCCTCGCGTGGGCGTCACATGTCTACAAACGCCTTCTCGCCACCACACGCTCCACAGTTCCGCCATTCCACCATTCCAATGTCCTCCGTGTGCTTCTTCTCTGACCCGTGGGACAACCACGCCGCAACAGTGTTCCAGTTGTTTACCTACCTACACACGACAAAGTGCTTCGCCGCCCCGATCGATAATATTCCCGACACCATGGCGTATAGCAACCCCCTCTCTGCGCCCACCACCAGCACCCACTTGAAATATACCCCGCACAAGAGAGATTGTCATTCCATTGCATGTTTCAGTTATCTTTCACTCCTTGCAGGATTCACACAAAATTGGAAATCCTTCACATATCCATAAACAAGAGGAAAACTTGATTGTATCCGTCGACATCGTCTCACGTCGCACTTCGTTTGGCGAATACATCACTGGGTACAGCTGCAGAGAGCTTCGCATTCGCACACACGGCAGCCTTCAATCTCCGGCTATAATCCTCCCCATTGGTCATTCGTCGTATCCGGGATAAATCCCCCAAACGAAACATACGGCAAGCAGGCAGGGCGACCCGGAACAGCAGCTAGAGACACCAAAAGCCATGACACGCAGCGACGACGGTGGTAATGTCAATCGACATGTGTCGTCCTTCACAACGGAGCACAAAGGGACGACAGCATCGCCGACGACGACAGCGACCAACTTCAGCATCAATACAATCAGCCCGGCGAACACCGTCGGAATGATATTAACCTGCTTAATTGGATTAGCTCTGTCGGGATATGCGACGTATGTGGAAATCCAAGTGGAAAAGGATGATGACTATCGGGCGATGTGTGATATCAGTGAAAAAATTAGCTGTACAAAGGTCTTCGCATCCAGGTGAGTTACTCGTTGTGTATGAGCTCCTATGTGTGTGTGTGTGTTCTTTGAAAGGATTTTTGTGTGAATTTTCTGTGTTTTTTTTTTGCCGTCCTTGTAGTCCTTGCTTATTTAATCCCATGAAAGCGAAGCGATTTGAATGCGAATGACATTAAAAGCGGCCCTCGCTTGTTTTGACACTCGCAGGGGGGTGAGCAAGAGCAACCCCAAGTTAATTGATATTTATTGGAAAGTGTGTGTTCCTGGGTGTGTGCGGCCTTGTGTGGGGCACGCATATGGCTTTTACTGTTTGTTTTTTTGTTTATTCGCAGATATGGCAAGGGATTCGGGATTATCGGCTGGATTTTTGGCGAGGAGTCGCTGCTTAATACGCCTAATGGAGAACTGGGAATTGTATTCTATATTTTGATTGGCATTTTGAGTGAGTATTTAACGAGCTGTCTGCAGTAATTAATTTCTTTTGATGTTTGTCAAATGTGGGTGCATGGGTGGGTTCGCACAGTCGATAATTGTCATTTGAGGTTATAATTGTGTGAAGATTGTGATTATAAGGCTGATGGTTTGAAATCTATGGAATCTGGTATTTAAGTAAACGAAAGCATCATGTATTTGAGACAGAAATTTTTAGAGAATAATTTGCATGCGCTGGAAAGGCCAAAGGACTTATTTTAGGATTTTAGCGCTACTTTCACGTGATAAAATTTTATGGAAGTTTTTTGAGAAAGTTGAGAATTGCTCCGACGAGCGTCCGACTAAAATCAGCGTTTGGTGGACACATCATGCCCTAGACTTGAGGCAAGCTCAATAGCGGTTGGTAAGAGTCGATCTCTTCAGGACTCACTTTCGTCTTGATTGTGCAGTCTTAATATTATTTTCTAAGATGAAGGGCTTTAATCGATTCCTATCCTAAGTACTTAACTTCAATTTTGAGCCCATCGTTCAGAAACCTAATCCACATACTCAAAAAGCGTGTTTTACTTGGTCGTTAGAGAACCCCTTCTTCCCCCAAAATCGAACGTTTAAATTTCAAAGTAGACTTCTTGGCTATTGCCTTAAACTTTTTGGCTTTGAATACCTCACTTCTCAATAGGCTCCTGATCAGTGGAAAGTCTCTGCATGATCCGCCGCAGCTGCCGGTTCTCTTGTTTTCTGGCTTAAATATTCTTGCGATCACCTAACATCCCCTCATCTCCTCCGAGGGAGGGACTGTATTACGGGCGGGGATCTACTGCGAAACGCCACCTCTCAATCTTGCTATCCATCTGGAGCAGCTTGTGACTGTGTTCCAGGCAGAGATTTTCGAGATACTCAGGAGCACCGAACTCCTACTGAATACGGTAACCTTCGGTGACAGAATTTATATCAGCTCCGACAGTCCAGCTGCACTTGCAAACCCAAGAACCATCTCGATGTTGGCAAGGGAATGCAAGAAAAAGGTCAATACCCTGACAATCTCTGCCTAGGTCAACCTGTTTTGGGTACCGGATCACTGCAACATACTTGGGAACGAAGGTACGGATGAACTGCCTTGGAAGGGGGCAGGAAATGGGGACACCATCACAACTACAACCGTGGAGGTGGCCCTTAAGGTTATTAAAACTGATTTAACCGGCTCGTTTGCTAAACTTCAGGAGACTTCCTTGAAAGACTTGCAAACCTGGAAAGTGGCCAAATCAATAATAGAGCGCCCCTGCTGTCACCAAGCAAGGAGAACGCTTAATTTTGGCATGAGGCTACTAAGACTGATGGTAGGTCTGTACACAGGACACATCAACCGGAATAATTTCTTTTGATGTTTGTCAAGGGGGGTGGTTCAATCAAGTACTTGCCCGGGATGCGAGAAGGAGGAGGAGAGCCTCGAACACTTCCTCTGCGATAGCCCCGCCACTGTGGCGCTAAGACATAAAAGCCTGGGTAGACATGTTCTGCCCTGGTTAAGCTTTCTTAGGCAATTTAGTTTCGAGAAAATTCTAGAGTTGCCTGGACTTACAGGACGTTTTTTCCGGATCTGTAAACCCCATCCGACTCTCTATACGCTAGCCTATAACTGTTCACTTAAGGCACATCCCGTTACTAATTGGGTTCAGTCGAACCACCACCTCTAAAGGATCCTCAGCCTTACCTTTTCTCTCAGACAAAGGATTTTAGCCTTATCTTCTTTCTCAGATGACAAAGTGGAAGTTGAATGGAGGTCCGCTCTTTCTCGGTCTAGGGTCGGGCCTTTCCTTGCTAGTTCGTCAGTAGTCTAGTTTCTTGGTACACCGCTGTGACTAGGAAAGTCTACCTGACAATCCTTTTGTTCATCGAGTAAAGATTTTTGAACTCATTTGCTTCGAAGGCAATACACACTTGTAGAAGTGGCTTTCTTGGGCGTCGCTTTGTCGAATTATTTCGAATTAGGTCAACTTCTTCAGCGCCGTCGTCAAGTCGTCGTTCAATTTTGGCCTTTAAAATTCGTCAAAGCAAAAGCGACTGAATATCTTACGGAGACTTTTCGCTCAAAACGATAAAAAACATCTTCATACGTCTTCGATGGACAAAGTCCCCTTTTGAAGGCCATACGTTGGAGTGGAATGATTAAAGTTTTGTTAAGTCTCGTCAAGGTTTCGAGATACAGCTTTACCTTTTTAAAAATATTGATTCACGTCTAGGACGCATGATCCCTAAACGCACGATCTAAAGCGGAGAGAAGTAGAGAAGAAGCAATGTAGACGAGGTCTCTTACTGCCTCAAAGTTATACCTGTCTTTGGCAGAATTGCCAAGACTAGAAATGGCTCTACATAGCTCATCTCTAAAAATGCTGTCACAGGCAGACCTCAAATCGATTAAGAAGTGATGGGAACTGATTTGAACTTCTTGGGTTTTATCCAGGATCTGCTGAAATATGCAAATGTAGTCGATGGCGGATATCTCTGGACTAATAGGGGCGAATCAGGCTGTTGACGAAAGAAGCTGGTCACGCATTATGGTAGATAAGATCTTGTATCTGCTGCTGTCTTCTTTCTTGTGAATGTTTAGTATGATGAAATTTCATTCATTACACGTGGAAATCCCCAACTACTTTCAATAGCTCCGCCGCTGTACCGTCAGGTCTAGCAGCCTTGAGAATTTACAAAAATATCCTGTGAATCTTTTTCAAAGGCTCAATGGATCTCGACAACCATTTGGTTTCACATCCTTCAAGTTTATTGAGTACTAAATCGTTTTACGAAAACCGACATCCAATAGCCTGATTCACTGACTCAAACTAAACCTGCCTTCCTCTTACTCGCCACTTTAATGTCACGTTTCACTGACATACGTCATCCACCTTTTGCCATCCATTTTCCCCTTAAATGATAAAATTCTTAAAGAAAGACGTTTTCCGTAAAACAAACTCAATTTCCACAATTTTCTCCTGAAAGTCCGCCCCAAACACACAGTTGACTGTGAAGCAGAAGCACACACTTCTGTTTTTGTATTTATTTAACTAAGGACTTAGCAGTTCTGTGTCTCTATGTCATTACACATAGTTTTGAAGGATGCGGTGAGACTGTGTTTTGCTCAACACAATACCGTCTTGTGGTAGAGCGAAAAATAAGAAAACTTGCTTTGTGATGTGAGGATAATAGAAAGTAGAGACACCACACATCCTTTGGCAGGATAATTTAGTTGTCTTTATCGATAGAGCACGAGTGTCTGTGCGGGTAAGGTCGTATTTTCTACAAAAAGCATGTTGGCTGTCTGGAAAATACTTTGTTGTCTCTCTCATAATGTTTTAGGTTTTGTTTGTGCATTTGGTGAGCTGTCGTCAGCAACATGTGATAAAAGAGACTTTAAGCAAATGGTAGGTAGGTATTCTTTTTTTCATGTTTCAAACACTTTTATGATCTGAAGACATGTGAAGGCAAGTTCTTGTGAAAGTTTTAATAGTTTACACTTTCGCTTGGGTAACTGAGTCTAGTTTTTGTGTCGAATATTGGTGAACACACTCACTTGGAAGGTATTTTCAATCACGAGGTGATGTCGTCTTTTGACGTTTGCGGCATCAAATGAACAGATTTATGTATAAGCTTTCGCCTAGTTCTGGGAAGTTTATTCAAACTTGATGGAAAATTGTATGCATAAAAGCTTCCTGCGATCTCAACGATTAGTGCTCTGGATTACTGTGCAAGCTGTGTGGGTTCAAGTCCCAGCCATTTCCAGCGGACATTCTTCGTGGTCGGGGATTGACAAACGTTTGAGATTTTAATTTGCCGTGAAAAAGTTTCTCAATTCGTTCGGATTCGGCAATAAATTTTAGGTCCCTTCTGTTCGTGCGAAAAATATAACACGAACAACATGAATGATGGCGAGAAGGTAAACCTAGGCTCAATTCAAGCTGTCGCTACTATACTGGGCTTTAAAAATCGACTACGTACTTTAGTTTTGAACTCCTGCCTTTTTTTCAAGATCTGTGATAGTGTGAAGGTGCTTCTGTAGCAGAAAAGAACTTATATGCGAAGTTGAGGAGACTTATACCTCTAAAGTCGGCGTATTTCTTAAGGTTTCCTTTCGTGAGGATCGCAAGAAGGTTGTGCTCATATCTAATCCGCATGACTTCCCCATTGTTGGTGGGTAGTACTTCGGTTTTTTCTTCTACAATTTGCAGACCCATTGATATCAGGCACTCTCATCCTAACAGTTCTATTACACAAGTGTTCTGACAACATAATCTGTGAAACTAACCAAGTATTACATTCCCTGAGGGCGGCGGCCTCAGGCTGTCGCTCCGACTCGTTCGTACATTCGAGTCCACAGTGGCGAGCCTTGTGCAGAGATTTTGGAGACATCTTCTGTGGCTCTGTACTGCCTTTTTCTTTCGTCTGGAGGAACTCTAGCACTCTATTAGAAGACGATTGCCTGTAAGATGATTTTCCGGTACGCAGCGCCGAAGGCATGACGCAGCACTTTGTACTCCCCTTTCCTCTCTGTTCTGACGACTTCATCGATGGCGTCTGAAATCGGTCTTTTGAGGACCATGTCTGGTGATCGACAGTATACTGCATGCATAGGAGTCAATTCCATGATGACCTTACCCGTTTAGGTAGCAGGAACTGGCCTTGCTTCTTCCACTGGCCTGGGTGGTTTGTATCTTGTAGGCAGTAGGACTAGTCATTGCTTCTACCACTGGTGAATGCAATTTTACTTGTTGACGTACCCTTTCATCCAGAAGTAGGACTCATCAGCGAAGATGATTTTTTTTTTTACGGAAATTGGAATCCGCTTCTAAATGCTCCAGAACCCTGTCAGGGAATATACGACCTTGTCTACGGTCGTTTTCCTTCAGCTCCTGGGTCAGTTGGATTTTGTACGGATGTGGGCCCAAGTTCCGACGTAAAATTCGCCAATTTAATGTCTTCGAAAGGCCGACATCATGGCGCGGAATTGACTGCTTCGAGTTCTTCTGCACACTCTCACGGACAGCGGCGATGTTTTCGGCAGATCTTGCATTTCGTTAACGTACGGGTGTTGGCTGATTGTTCACTGAACTGGTCGATTCGAATTTTGCCACCAAACGTTGAATAGTAAACTGGGGAGACTGGGGAGGACGACCATGTAAATCGTAAAATGGGCGCAACGCGCGAATCGTTGTCACAACAGAACACCCACTTGCCATGAAGTTTTGTCTTTAGTGTCGGAAAAATAAAATTTGGGAAAACTAACAACAGATAAAACAACATGGCCGCCATGAACTGTAAAAATCTACCTATCCCTGTTGGAAAACACTTTACACATTCATAATACGTGTGGAAGCCGTCAACGCCAGATTAATGTATCAAAGCCTTATCGAGCCGAACTGCCGATACTGAAATAATGACGGCACCAAAAAAATGGTGGTCTTTGCCAATAGAGTGCACTGCTTTGTTATTGTTTGCCAAGGACAGTAAGGGTGCTCTAAGACAGGTTCTCAGTGCAACGACTACTAGCTAAACTTCTCACACTTGATTGCAGAATCAATCTATCACGCCAAGAACAACTTAAATTAGCTTCACAGAGATAAGTCACTTAAATATGTATGTATACGTATACGTCAGTACAACTTCACATGTGGGAGTTGACATAACAATTGACAGGCAAATTGAAGCTCATTGCCCTTCAAAACTCTAGAAGGGTCTGTTCACAGAAAACACAGCTCTACGAGACTTTTCTTAGCATGGACTGCGATAGGCCAAAAAGAAAGTTATTAGGCCCTTGAACAACAGGCGGCGCTGTCTGCTAGGAAGTATGTTGATAGACTATTTCTAGAGGCAGGTTGGACGTAAAGGAGACCTTCTACAGTTTTGCCTTTTTATTCGTTAATTTAGGCCGACGCCTTGACTAACTACTACTATGTTAATACTAGTCCTACTTCTATCCACCTTATTGCCTCAAAAGATACTTCAACCTTGAATAAAATTATTTTCTTTTCTTACTTCTTTCAGGTTTCTTCGAAAGCGCCTTTTTGGTTAAGATCCAACTCATCCTTGCTGTCCTGTCCAATTGCATGTCACTCTACTTGGCATACCTACTCTACTTCGTCCTCGATGATCTCTGTGTGGTTTGCGTTGGAACATACGGAGTAAACTTTATTTTACTAATTCTAACCTGGCAACGCCTGACATCAATTATTGTCCCCGCCGAGCATGACATGCCTGTGAAACTAGATTAGAACGCACCTTGCTTGCGTTCTTCAGCTTGTGTATAAATAAAAATTCGCTTCACAACTAATTGATGTAAATATTTTTCCCCCAATGGATCTCCCACATGGCCTGATTGACATCTTGCCACAACTATCTGTGCACACTATCCTCCGGCTTTGATGTTCACAAGTTGATGTTGCGCGAATGCGGTTCACCTTGACGCAATGACATAACCAGATGCTGCGGTTTTATAACAATTTTCAGTAATTTTTTTTCCAACTGCTGTACGCTGCACTGCAAAAAGGGAAATCGAATGAAGATCAATGGAGTTGGAACTGGCGCTGACGCTGAAGGAGATGAAGATGGAGAGTAGATTTGATTCCACAAGAAATAAAGCAAACCCGCGCTCGTGATGTCACTTGATTTTCACATTGGCATCTCATAAATTGTCAATAAATTGACTGCGGATCTGGTGTGGAGTGGAGATAGGCATCTCTTGGCGCTCACCGGCTAATTTGGAAACTTGTATCTGACGTGGGCCGGCCGGGTTCAGAAATGTGCTAATGGCATGGTGACCTTGGGCGCAGCTCTCTATTTGGGAAACGTTTTCGTTTTCTTGTTTCTTGTGGAGAGAAAACTAATTTCTTGATGAAATAGGAAAAAAAGTTTTTGTTAAGTATTTTCATCAGTTCGGTAAATGTTGCTTGTGTGTCTGTTGAACTAATTGTGTCCCAGCAACAACTCGAACAGTAATGTGCTGATGGTGGAGAAAACGATGTTCTTTTGGAACTGTGGTGTGATTGAGATGTCGAAGTGTGCTTCTGATGTAATTTTTTCAAAGCAGAGCGTTGAGATGATTCAACTCTTTTAAGAGGTCTTTTGTGGAAAAAGGACTGTGACCGAGTAATCCAGATGGAATCATGGAAAATACATCTTGTTCAAGGCAGGTTAAGCTTGTAGACCTTCGAAGATTAAGGCTATAAGGCTTAAATGCTTTATTACGCTTGCTCCTCCGCACAACCAGTGTGCGATGAAACCAGGGGTGGCGTTTGATGTACGTGGATTGAGTACAACGCAGCTATCTTAACTGACTGCACATGCTTTAAAGACAATTCCTGCCGGCTTTGGAAATACGATTCTATCGGGTTTTTTTTATTGCCTATACCTACACTCTTCGGACTGCGATTGGATATTTATTAAAGGATTTGTGGGACACACGTAACGGGGGCCGTAAAGTGAATTTATGCTGAGAGCTTGGCTTAAAGGAGGGAATTTATGAACAGGATTTTGGAATTAGGCCGGAATCCATGTTTGCAAGAGTTACGAGATGTCAGTTCACGGGCTCGTGAACATCCTAGTGATAAGGCTAATACAGGATGGATTGAATCGAGCGTTTACCGTTAGGAGATGACATGACCTTGCTGGAACTCTGTGATCGGGGCTAGCCACGTGAATGATGAATTTGTCACTTTGAAACAAGTCATAGGCTGTTTTGTAACAAAGCCTTTTGATGAGCAACTGCGTAGACCAAGTGCCTTTTTGTCGACTAAAGCTAGAGAAGATTACGAGGGTAATCGAAATCATCGCAGATTGGACGGGGTGAAGGTATGCCCAAGGGCATTTCTACCTCACAAAATTTCGTGCCGGACATGAATGCTTCGGCAACTATCAACATAGGGCAGGTAAAATAGTGAACCCATCAGCCCGGTATGGAGACTCGAGATATCGCCAAAAACATGCGCTAGATGGCTTACAATGAGGCGACTAGATGCGAAGGTAGGTGGAATGACACTGCTGATGGGCTCGGGTGAGGAAAACTGGAAGCGAGTGTGCTTCTAAATCGACGAAGGGCTGAATGTGAAGAAAAGAGAACAGAACATAAAGTCATAGAGGTCCGTTAAGAGGGTGAACAAATTGGTTTAAATTGGGAGTAATGCAGAAGTGGTCGCCGTGATTAGTGCGTTGGACTGCTGACCAAGCGGCGTGGGTTCAAGCCCCAGCCAGGAAAACACCAAACATTTTTTCGCGGCACTCTCGTCGGGGAATGACAAGTCTCCGGGAGTATAATCTGTCATGAAAGAGCTTCTCACTTCGCCGTTTGGAGTCGGCAATAAATTGTAGGTCCCTCCCATTCGTGCAAAAAATACAACACGCACAACATGAATGGTTGCGAGAAGCTAGGCCTTGGCTCATTCCGAGCTGTCGCGCCACCAATTTATTTTTTTTTGAATGCAGAAGTAAAAGAAAGGAGCAGATCCCTACGGGAGTGTACTTTGCAGAGACCTAATGATATTATTATTTAATAATGCTTACTGGAAGGCCTGTCTCGCAAAAATAAGTAGAACCAAGAAGTCACCGCCATGGTGGAATAAAGATCTCGGCATTAGGTAAAAAACTAAGAAACTTCTTTATGAGGCCAATAGAACGAGCTCCGATGAAGACTGGGTGCTGTTCAAAGCAAGTCAGAGGGAATTCAAAAACGAAACACAGAGAGCTTAACGCAGTTCATGGCAAAATCGTTGTAATAACATTATGGAGACCACAGAATACGCAAGACTGAGGAAGATCCGCTCTAGAGAACATCTAGCTCTAGAATCTCTCAAGGATTCCTATGGCAACTGAGTCATGCTCAGAAACGTTAAGATTACTGCTGGATAGTCACTTTCTATGGTGTAAAGCTTATCAAGTTAACAAAGCAGAAGTTACCCGTAGAACGGCGTATGGGGCATCGGTAGAAATGGTTACAGAGGAGATGAGTGGTAAAATATTTCCAAACTTCGTCTAGAATATCGACTACTAGAGATTGGAGTCGATTATGCGGCTCTAGAAATAAGTTAAATTTATCGCGGTACTAACATATGTACATAGGTTCTTTGTAGGTCTGTGGGTCTTACAGTGACGTATGGAGATCTATTGGGAAGCCTTCTAGTATTAGCTACTGCAGTTCTCAGACTACAGCAACTCACTCGGCTTAGTTTTTCTTACGAAATGTTGAACCTCGAGCAGAGGGTAGGTCTGTTTAAGTTTTTCGCACTTTGCTCCTTGAGGTATGCCATTAAGTTCGGGTCTTCAGGATATACAAACTCAGGCTCAGGCCCAACCTCAGATTTTTTCCAACTTTCAGACTTCTTTTCGTTTGTCCTCCTAGTGTTCCTTAATCTTCTTTAAGTGGATTTCATCGCTGCAGCCGTATTTTCCTAGGATGTTCCTTATCCAATGCCACTTTCGCTCCCGTGCATGACTTCCAATTCATAAAAGCCATCAACTTCTTGTCATTTCTGGCATTGATCCATTCTGCAACAGCATATGTAGATCCATCCATCGACTGTTACCGAACGGTAACAACGGATTTCGTAGATCCTCACCACAAATAAGTTGTGGAGACAATATACAATGTTGCTGAATACAGCTTCGGACCTCAAATTCCGCCAGCTGTCTACTCGTATGCAGTACGTGACTTTTGACGATTTCATGACTTGCCTCGATAATAGCGTCTAATGTATCCATGATGCCTCTCCTGCATAAAGTATGACATATGAGGTCTTTGTTCACATTATTGACGCATTGTCACGGATCCGCATATACGGGATTACCCAAAGAGAAAATCAACTTTTTCATTTCGATGTTGGGGCAAACAGTCTTCAGTCACTAACTTATTTTTCGATCCCATACAAGGAAATCTCGGACATCAGCTAGGTTAGGTAAGGTTGAAGTGACTGCCAGCTAAAGCCAACAGACTTAGACCCATGAGGGGTCCGTCGTAATTCCACAAGGAACTCGGAACGATATCCTGTCTAATCATTGAACCAATTGGAGCTTCTTATGCAGTGTAGGAGGCTGTAGAGAATCTAGATCGTTCACCTGAATTTTTGAAATAAAATTCTTCAGCCCCTTACGTTGCCTCAAATATGTCCTGTGACCACCCTTAATTGGATGCTTGGCTGTTTGTAGCTGGGTGCAGTCACACTGAGACCAAAAAAGGTCTATCGTGATAGTCTATTGTCTCTTCCTCCTATTCCTCTTGCAGGTTGTGGAAAAATCATTTAAGGATGAGCCTAACCTTACGCCACATAGGCTGATCAAACAGTATTAAACAGAACATTATCCAGAGATTATCTTGAGGTAACCTATGGCTATATTTAGGCCAAAGGTTCGAACTTCCGAATTTCCGCTGGGTTGACTGAGGCCCGCGTCAAGCGGAATAATCTTTTCCTTGTGGCTCCTGGACGAAAAATATGTTTTTGCGGTCTCTTTCTGTTATACACAGAGCCGGCAAATATCGGTATCTGATACTTCAATTTGAGATCTTGGTATTGCATAGGTTGGGGTTGATGAACTTTTTCGCTTGTCTAAGCCTCCGGACTTTGGCCCAGTAGTCGGCGTTTTTGTTGATCTCCCATTGATTTATCTTGGACTAGGCACTGTTGAGGAGAGAGGAGATGCAAGTCAGCCCTTTCGTTACCCTCGAAGCCTTCATGGTCTGAGATTCAGGCTACGCTCCCCTTATTTACCGATGCAAGGCTTTCGAGGAGGTTGAGACAGTACCAAACAAGGCTCGGCTCTACCGTATAAGATTTAAGGGCTAATAAGGCTGCTTGGCTCTCTGAAAAGATGTAGATGCTGCTTCCCTGGGTTCTTCTCCGCAGGCATTCACTTGCGCTCAGTTGAAATACTGTTGGCGTTGGAAACCCAGCACATGTGCTGCCGTTTTCCAATTTTGAACCATCGGTATACCAGATTTGAGAGTTTGGTAGTGTAGTTGGGCCTTGATTTCTTCATTTGCTGCAGTCGCCTATAACAACTTAGAAACATCTGTAGAATCGAAATCTTTTGAGCATGGTATCTGGAATCTTAACAATTGGGTCACGATGAATGTATTTTAGCAGCCTTAGATCACTAAGCATAACCACTTTTTGTACTGCCAGGTGTAGCGGCGTTAAGGTTAAGCATTGCTCCTATAGCTGCCGTTGGGCACGTTCTCATAGCCCCGGTGATTCCTACGCGGGTTAAGCGATAGACTTTGCTCAGCTTTTCCTGCAGAATATTTATGGCAGTACCGTCTCAATCGAGAACAGTGTCAGTCTAAAGCGAGTAAGAACGATTTCAAGGACTTCATTGCCGCTTGGTTCGAATGCTGTTCAAAGTGTTTTGTCATAAGGTTACGATTGTTCCTTTCCGCTCTTGCACCTCCATGGTAATCTTGTCACTCTAGAGATTCCAACATTCGGATCCCTTGACTGTTCCCTAAAGCCCAGAGTACTTTTAACATGATCGTAGTGGGAAATCTTATTTCGAGTAGCGTAACAGATGGAAGATGTTGGTTCGAGAATTACATGAAATTTTTTTTAGGAGCCCTGAACATTTTCCGTTTCAACAAATGTCTGGACGTCAATGTGTTGACACCTATGCTTCGACTGATTTGTTCATTTTATCGCTTTCAATGGCGTAATTCTCTCATCCTTACTCGAATTTGTGATTAAAATTCGAAGAAAGGCATCAAAATTAGATTTTATGGCGTCGTCGACCGTCACCAGTTACCTATACGTGTGCGACAGATAACACTCAAAATTCCATCGGATATCTGGAGCTCACTTGTTCGTGTGAAATGTATAACAACCCCGCCCCGAAATAGGCTGAGTCATTCCACTATAAACTTTGCGTAGGAATGAGTCTTGCCCAATGGCCAATTCCATTTCCAAATTCAATGCAATAATATTAACAACAGTGTAGCTTACATGTGTTTCCAGAATTCCGTGATGTAATGGATGAGATAGGAGCATACATGTGTAACGCTTGTTTGCCTCGGTCGAGCAGCAATAAGTTCCCAAACAACGTGACTCCACATATTTTATCCAACTGGATTAACTGTGAACTTTCACTGTGCAATTATCAATGTGGGCTTTCGCACACACATGCCCTGAGGTCATCTGTAAGAAAGGAATGAAGTATCTGCGATAAATATCTACCGAACAAATTTAACCCGACAAAACAGCGATCTTTCGAAGGCAATTGACAGGTTGTTTGTTGATTCATGATTTTGAATTAAGATTCGGTCTTATACTTATGAACCATAACCGATGGTTGTTTTTTTTGGAGCTGAAACTTCAGTCAATAAGCGGAGGAGTCACAAATTGTGAGCGTGTGTGTGTGTGCTACCACGGGAGCATTATTTATTGAGGTTAAGAATTTTCTAATTTATTTTTGTCGACTGGACAAAAGCTATGGGGTCTCAAGATGTGGCTTCAATTCACAGCACGTATTTTGGCGTGGCGATTCGAAAAGAGATTAGTTCTTGGAAGTTCCGATGGTGAGCCATTAATAATCACTCTAAGCGATCGAGATTAAGCTATCCAATTATAGTATAAGGTAGGTTTCAAGGACAAGGACGATGGATAAAAATATGAAAAAAAAGTGGAATCAAGAAACCTGTGATTAGTGGAATTTATTTGCTTTAGTTTTTAAGCTACGCCCTAGGTATGTGTTTTCTAAGAACAGTCCTGCCACTACATCTTTACGGATCTTTACGAAACGCAGACGTATAAACAGAGGAAAGAATAACCAAAAAACTTGTCGAATGCCCCAGTAATTTGAGTTGTTTCTAGGCAATGGCACAGATGATTAGTAAAAATCTTATTCATTCTTCATTTGCAACTTTTTTTTATAGAACCTGTCCTTATTGCTGACACTGCGACCCGGCAAGATCTGTTGTGTCTCCAGTCTGCTTAGCCAAATAGGTCCATCCTAATGAGTATGTCATTAGTAGCCGAGTTTCTAAACTCCTCTAAACGAACAGAATTCGCTATGAAAGATCCGTTTGCCGGACGTTCACAGAGAATGCTCCGAGGTTTCTTCCTCTTCCAAACAGAGCCGAAACTCTGTATCTGAACAAAGGTTTTGTTTGTTGAGATGATATTTTACTCCGCAATGGCCGGTAAAGAAGCACACTAGCGTTCCTGTCAAGGTTTAGAATTGCCTTGTAGAAAAAAGAGCTTTATAAGTCTCTTGGATTGCCTAAGCCCGGGGACGAATTCCCAATGGGCTTGGTCGAATTTGATGCTCCCAGTTGTTTAACAAAGCTGTAGCGGTAGCCCAATTAACGCCACAGAAGGATTCCGGTCCCAATAACGCGGGAGCCGAATCGGCCCTAGCCAGATCATCCGCAGTTTCATTGCCTACAGTGCTCTGATGGCCGGGCACCCAACCAAGCTTGACCTTGTTGTGTCTGGCATGTGATTGTAGGGTATCTTAGCAGGACTTGACTGACATGGATTCCACGAAGTAGGATGTCAATGCTTAAAGCGCTGCCTAAATACCTAAATAGATATAATTTTTTGGGCCATTTCCACCTTTAGAGAAAGACGACAGGTCCCTGGCAATAACAACAAGGAAAAAGCCTAGTCTCTTCTTAACCCTATTTGCAGGCGAATCCACGCTTAAACTGATGCGGACTGAGCCATTGAAGTCAGACGTTAAATCGGGAATGAGTTAGGGTACTTAACCCACCTATGGACATCGGACACTCAATCGTCAATGGAGGCCCTGACCGAGCACGCGGGAAGATCCAACGCAGGTTCAGGTCCTGAGAAAACATTCTCTGACCCTGAGTCCTGAAGGCAAGGAAAGTCGACTTTAAATTTGCA
This sequence comes from Matsumyia berberina, assembly GCA_917880715.2. Classification (NCBI taxonomy): domain Eukaryota; kingdom Metazoa; phylum Arthropoda; class Insecta; order Diptera; family Syrphidae; genus Matsumyia; species Matsumyia berberina. The sequence continues at coordinate 127,313,859 of OU862871.1, read as the reverse complement.
CAGCAACCGAAGTTCTGGTGTCATTGCATCAGACGGAATATTCATGGAACTAGGGTCGTAGGATAAGTGTCGCGCAAGGTCATCAAAACTCCAGTGCGGATGGTATTAAAAGCCGGCCCGTTTTTGACCACAGATTGCTTTGATAGTACAGGCCATGATATAAGTATTAACTGGAGGTAGACTAAGCAGAGCGTCTAAAGCAGAGCTAGGTGTACTCGGAAAAGTTCCCGTGCAGCCGAGACAAGCCGTTCTTTGAAGTTTATTGCAGTAAGCAGTCACATACTTACGCAAAAGCCCCCTCCACCAAAGATAATACCATGAAAATCGATAGTCAAGCTACGATCAGAGCACAACGAAATCTCAGGCACCAATCTAGGGACTGTCGTGGGTCTCTTAACAAGATTGCTAAACAGCATAAAGTCACACTCATCTGGGTCCCCCACGGTTACCAGAAAAAACCGGGAAACTGTGTAGCCACCGAACTAGAGAGACAAAGCTCTGTTCAGTAGAAGGTATATCGATCACGTCAAACAGCACTTAGGGCATTTGCTAAGCATCTGACTTACATCGATGCTTTGTCGAAAGCATATCATAAATGGTAACATCTTTATTAGCCTGGAAGGGATTAGGAAGGGACAGGTTTTCAAAAATAACCAATGTCAGCACAGAACAATGCAGACATTCTCAACGGCTTGACGATTTCTGAAGAAGGTGCAGAGATAAGGAACGGAGGATTCACTCGTGGACTTCTTCTGCACGTGTCTTGCTCTTGCAGGGATTTGAAACGCAAACTAGGTAAATACCTCTCGAATGATCTAAGTGATCTGAACACTGCAGTGTGGTGGAACTTAACTGTTACGCTTGGAAATCTAAATGGTTTTAGGAGTAGACTAGCACTCTCAGTGAACCTACCTTCAGTCTAAGTGCACCTCTCTCTAGAGAACCACTTCAAACTAACTAACTAGATGTCACGATTGTTCACTTGTTCACTATGTATTTTCAAAGCCGCTTCAATAGGGTCTGGGCTTAAAACCAGACGATACTTTTCGACAAACTTCCACACCTACACTACTAAGACGGGAGATCGGTCAAACAGTGGTTTTCGATGGGTAAATTTGCTTCAAAGAAAAATAAAACGGTTTTACGGCCATAAAGGCGATATTAATTGTTTTTCTTTGGGGTAGTCATGGAACGTCAAAGTTCTACGCTTCATTATTTAACAATCGGAAGGCGGAATGACAGAAGAGGGAGGAACTGTTCCATCGAGAAGTACCACCTCAAACTTCAGCTGTCGGCATGCCATGTCATTGTCAAATCTGTCTCCATTCGACAGGTTTCCTAATTTTTTAAGCGTAAAGTGTGACTCGGAGGGCGGATATTTTCATTAAACGAGGAAGTCATCGCATCCGTAGACAACAAAATCTGATTAAACTCGATCATTAGTCAGTGCTAAACTTTTAGAACTCTTAAGTCTTTCCCGGTCCAAAGTCAGTTTTCTCAGAACTTGTATTTCTAAGTAACTTATCTCAAAACATCTACCACACATATTAACCGCACACACAATCTTAGGAGCGGAAATAGATGAGCTACTCAAATTGCCTATCGAAACCGATCCACCCAAGCTCGCCGCACTCAGAACCACACAAGCGTCAAACACGAGTGTATTTATTTGTAACTCTCGTTTCAAGCTTCTAGATACTTAAATGAGACGACGGACGATCGGGTTTGTTTACAAAATCGCACAGAATGTGTGGATATGTATGTACGCGCGAGAGGAGCATTGCATCGAATGACAAACATTTTATCTCCCAATGTGGATCGTGAGAGTGTAAGCTTCGCTTTCGACCGAAAGAAAAGCTCACCATCACCACACCACACCACACCTGACGAAAATGTCGATACTGGCGGAGACAGATATGTATCTGCTACTAGTGCCACCACTAAACCCATCTCGCTTTGTTTGGCAAATCGATCTACAGATACCAAGGCAAGAGAAGAGGGAAAAAAATGGTCTGAGTTAAGCTGGGCTTTGTTCTACCTGTTGGTTGGTGTCCAGTTCAGCTACTGCTCCCCAAAGTGTATCTGTGAGATGAGATTTTGATTAGGTTTTCAGTTTTCTCCATTCGTACCTGTTTCGCGATTGTGTGTGGAATGTATCTGCTCATTTTTATTTGTGTTTTGCTTTGATGTTTCGTATTTTTTTGCGCTGTTTCTGTGGGTCGTGAGTTTTTTTTCAAACCACAATTCGCGCGCGCTCGGTATGATCGATGTTTTGTCTTTGCAAAGATACAGACAGACTTAAAAAAAAAAAAAAGAATCCATATCTGTATCTCTGTCTGATCACTCAGTTCGCACTTGACTGGATCGCTGTGTTGTAGTGTTGTGGACCATAGCTTGTGTTTGTATCGGCACAGGTAGATCAGTCGTGACGCGATTTTTGCACGGTCTACACGATACGAGGTATCCAACGTCGTCTTCTAACTTCTCCAACTGTGTTTTGTTTTCGTTTTAACTTTGTTGACAGCGCAGGAAGACAAATGAATTCCATAACGAATTTTTAGAATCCGAACAGTGTACTTCTGGCCCGCCCTCATAATCCGTGAAGGTCTCGCCTTAAATTCTCCACCTGCCAAATCGGAAATTCCTCAAAAGCGACCAGCTGTTTCGCAATCAACTGTGTAATCGCTACGAATTGTTGTAGATACTTCTCGTGCTGCTACTGTTTGTTTAGTATTTCTACATTTTTGCGTGTTACGCGCTAGTGCCTTATGCGTCAGCATTACTCAGAAACGAGGGTTCGCGAGTGCAGTGCAGTGCCGAGATGTGAAGTGGCTTTATCCTAAACGAGGCGAATAATGATGTCAAATCAATTCAGCGTTGGTAAATGCTAGTGCGTTGTGCGCGTGTGTGACGTGAGTAGGTATCCTACGCGTTAAATTTTTGGTGTCACAGAGGAAACCCAATCAAAAAAAAAAAAAGTGAAGCGTTGGGCGCCCATCAATCCACAGGCGACGATCGTGTGTTAAAGTGTTAAGCTACTCGCTAATTTGTTAATTGTGCATAACTTTGGGGCCTCACCTGCGCTGCTGATCAGGATACTCGATACTTGATACTTGATAAATTGCAGATATTTTGTAAATTGCTAATTTATTTTGGGATTACGTACGTCAACCACTCGAGAGCCACATGGTTTGAGCTCATCGATTAACGAACGGGTTTTGCCTTGATTTTTTATTTTTTACTTTTTGGTAAGTTGAGTGAAATTTTTATTTACTTTTGTATTTGTTTAAACGTTATACAAATGTAGCCAGTTTTGGGGGTTTAAAAAGTCTTAACTTTTTATTTATGGCGCGTCGTTTCGTGGAAGACCAACACACTGGGGGAGATAATACAGTATATCCGGGTTTATTTGGAAATTTAAAAGCTGCCCATTAGTGTTGTGTGTTTTTTGAAGAAAAAGAAAGAAGACATCCCGGTCTTCTGACATCAGTTTTGTATCCACAAGTATGGGCGTATCGGGCAGTAAAACTGATGTCAGTTTATCTGGGTTGTAAAGACAGACGATGTGCTTAAAACGTTTTTTAATAACTAAACACTGGTGGCTTCAAAATCAAGGTGAGTTGAGCTGCCGGTGATAAGTGATTCTTGCAATTAAAGACAGATTTGTTGGGGTTCGAGAAAAGTTAAACATTTGCTTTGAAATCTATGACTGAGTCATGAGTAATAATGAACGTCAAGGCGAGTGGAAAACACCGATCATATGTAGGTGACAGATGATTCATCGGCTTGTTAGAGATATACGTCGGATTGGAACTAGAAAAGCAATAGAATCTTCAAATGTTTACATAAATTAGTCTCTTCCTTTTGCTTCAATAATTTATTTGTCTAATTCTGCTTGAGATACTAGTTGGTTAGAGTCGGTACTATCAATCGCGGAAGATTTTTAAATACATGACACCTAGGTCGAGTTCCACAGCTGCTTGGTAACACCCTGCCTTCCAAACGAAATAAGAACTTTGAAAAAAAATACTGCAATAAATTGAACTCTAGTTACTGTCCGGTCATTGCCTTGACCGCTCTTCTCTGATCATAGGACCAAATTATCACGACCAAATTTCGTGGTTAAATTAAATTTTTCAAAACCGCTTTGCACTCAGTTTCCCCAGAAATCTCTCTGAAGTCTTTTTTGGGCTAATATCCCCACCTTTTGGTCGTTTATTACTCAGCTCCCCCATTGCTTTTCGGGTACAAGTTCTTCAGAGAGTAAATTCACAAAAGTGTTTCCAGGATATTTCTGCGTGTTTACGTGCTCTGCATCTGCCAAAGCAATAACAGTTGGAAATGCAATTTATTTGTTATTTTTTTCGTTTTATTTCGACTTGGCATTCGTTTGTCTTGCACTCTTCTTTTCAGAATGAGCTCCCTCATGGGAGAGTTACTTAAGAAAGGATATCCCGCAGAGAAATTGATAAATTTTAAGTTGGTGGTGTGCATGCAAATAAATTGCTACAATTCGTCCTTTTTACACTTCAATTGAGAAGTTGTCTGTCCTTTCGGAGGCTTACGAGTAGCTTAAGTTTCTTTTGTAAATTATTTAATTTTTTAAAGGAGAGTGGATTTGAAAAGAAGCTATTGTCGGGGAATGTGTTTCTTCTAAGGGCTAGTGTAGGATAATCACGTAGTAGGTGGCGGATAAATTCGGTTTCTTCCTTGTCCTGTAGTATGGGAGACCTTGCAGTGCTGTATGATTACCTACTGATGTGTGTCTAGTTCGGGTGCCAATGTACGGCTAGGTTTTACTGTGCTAATAGATCTTTTTTATCGAAGATAAAATAACATAATAAAGTTAGCAATTCTCCTCAAACAACCCTATTAGCTCTCTGTGAACTGCACAAACATTAAAATTCTACAAAAAAAAAACTCTTCTGAGGTTGTGGAAACAGTGGCCACCGTGCATTCAAACAACACTGAGTGTTGTCACCTCTGGCCGTTTCTAAATTAAGTCTTTTTCTCACCTGAACACCATCAACAGTGCCTTCCAATCCCAATTTTCGTCTGTATGACTGGCGTTCGGTTAGTCGGAATACCAAACAAGCTGTAGTACCGTAGAGGAAGCTGCTGAATGTCCTCCGTACAAGATTCGGGAGCTTTACGTTAAAGTTAGATTAGGTGGCTGCCCCCGCTCAGACAGGGATGCACTTAGACCATATTGGCCCATTGTGTTACCACGAAGAAGAACCGGCTTACCAGCACCAGGAACCAGAGTATGTAACACAGAGTGCATCGAGATGGGCAACCGTAACGGTTTTAACCTTAAGAGTTGAATCATTTCGTTCCAGAGATGAAGTTTTTTTATCTTCTGGAGTTGGGCTAAATCGTTAAGGTCATCGTAGAAGTTTTCCTCGAGGGTTTTCTTTCTAAGCGTCGCAAGAGCAGGACATGTACAGAGTAGGAGAGTTGTAGTTTCTTCCTCCTCCTCGTCTCTGCAGCTCATTGAAGGAAATCACCAGTCTCAGTGGATGTCTGCCTATAAAGTAATGTCCGGTGAGGACCCTTATTAGTGAATCTAGGTTTCTCCGGTTTGTGGATAAAAGTCTCTCCATCTTCTATAAATCCAGGTTAGGCCAGATTTGTTTTGACAAGAGACAAGTGCTGATGTTGTTTCACCCAGATGTTGTTTTGCCAGTTTCTTGACATACGTTTCAAGGAGGAATTTGATCGATTCAATAGGCTCAGGTGGTTTCCCCAGGCTTTCAGGAAGAACGTCCCTGTGTCATGGAACCCGGCACAGGGTTACATCGCACTTGCCTGTAATCTCGTTAAGAGATCTCCAGCATTGCTTTACCAACTTTGATCGTATTGTCAGCGATTCCAAGGCTTTAATAGCTGCCTGACTATCAATGTATAGCACAATTACGCTACAATCTATCGCGTTAACTGAAGGCCAAGCCGCAGCTTCACAGACTGCCTTAATTACTGCTTGAAACACACTAGGTGATCTGGCAGTCGCGTGGTAATGGTTAGGACACACTGTCTTAGATCGGTCTTTGAATATTTCTAGAAAGCAGATAGAGTATTACTTCCAGTGCAGCAGTGAGGCTTGTTCTCAAGGCACCCATTATGCAGATGCATCATCCCTTTTGTATCTTTCAAGTTTACTACTGTTGCTTTTCTTGTCCAGTGCTGTACGCCCAACACGTTGAAGTTAGTGTTTCCCCAACTCTTCGATTTTGGAAAATGTATAAAACAAGTAGGTATCGCTGAAGACATCGAGTAGGAGATAGAGGAAGAGTTAAAAGGCAGGCGATGGACGTGGTATATATCAGTGAATATTGCTGATTGAAACAGCGGTCTTAGCTTTGGGATAATTGGATTACCACAATACTTATACGGTATTTAATATCTTCGATGGGTAATTTCTGTTACGATATCAGCTCATTTACACAAGTTGTCCCAAATAACGAACGTTGCGCCTATAAACAGCTCCTTGATAACCACATCTCAGTTAACTCGCCCGATTACTTGGGATAGCACTGTTGGAGGCTAGTGTTGCCTTGTGTAATATAGCAAAACGGAGGAACAGGACCGAAAGTGCTACAGTACTGCCAATACACAATCAAAGACATCAGGGCAAAAAATGAGGTGATAGGGTATCGAGGTGTAGTCATGCTACTTGTTGGGTGCTCTTTACGACTTGTGCCTAGAGTTACAAGCAGGTGAACGCAAGACCCAAGTTAAGTCATATCTGTAGCTACTTATCCAGGAACCCTCGCTCAAGAAAAACATGAGAATTCATTTAAGATATAATGCCTCCGCTAGCCAGTTCTCCCAACGGCTTCTCATAACAGGTGACGTGTTTGTGAGACTTTAATTAGACCTTGCTTCAGCTGTGAGTACTCTAGCATACTTCTCAGTCAAAAGAACATTATGTAGAACTCAAGACAATGACGTTGGGGTTCCAATTTAATAGAGTCTTCTTGATTACTTCGAAAGCATATAAATTGAGTATAGATCTGTGGAATCGGTCGTTCAAAATGAGGTCCAATTTCTCCACATAGTTCTTCAAAAAAAGCGGTTGCTTCAGTATGAATGTTGTCGAGGATATTACGGGCTGCGGATCTGTATAAAATTTTAAAAACCTTTCAGTATTCGTTGTTGCTTATCGGGTTCACTAAGAGTGCTTTAAGGTAAAATGCAATTTACATACCATGCCTGCACAGTTGTTAAGTATTTATTTTGAGGACATTATTTTTAATTGATGGGTTATAACATCGGTTGGATGCACTGTGGTCAGCAGATGCAACAAATGTTGTTACATCAAGTTTGACAATTTATTAGCAACCAATTGCTATAAAGTCTCGGACGAAACGTCTCAATTATAACTTTGAGGTAGTTAAGGACTTTGTCTACCTAGGCTCCGCGATCAGCTCAGACAATGACACCAGCGCTGAGATTAAACGAAGAATAACTCTTGCCAATCGTTGTTTCTTTGGGCTAAGAAGGCAATTGAGCTGCAAAGCCCTCTCTCGAACGACTAAAGTGATCCTTTATAAGACCTTCCTGCTCTACAACGCAGAAGCATGGACTCTGTCAAAAGCAGATGAAGTTGCTATTGGCTGTTTCGAGAGGAAAATTCTTCAGGAGATTTTCGGTCCCTTCTGCATAGACTGAATGGAGAAGGATATGCAATGAGGAACTGTACGAGCTGTACAGCGACATCGACTTAGACAGCAGAATGAAAACTCAACAGCTGAGGTGGCTGGGTGATGTAGAGCAAATGCTCCGGCCAGGAAAATCTTCGATTACACAATCGGAGGGTTGGCGCAACAGAGGAAAAACGCGACTCTGTGGAAGGGGACCTTAACCAACTTGGCGTGGGCAACTGCAGGCAGCTAGCTAAAGATCAAGGTGGAGACGCTTATTGTTTAAAGCCCAGGTCCACCCCGGACTGTAGCGCCACCTAAGTAAGTAATTGGTATCAGTTACTAGAGGAGGTTGTAAGCAGCATCTACTCCAAAAGTAGGAGTAGACCTCAGAAAGTGTACCCAAAGCAATTGTACAAGCCATTCAGCATTCACTGGGGGAGAAAGCCCCGTCCCAAATGTTCATAATTTTTAATTTTCCCCCCAAAATGTTCATCCCCTAAACTTTATTTTTAAAAATAAAAAAAGTACATGCAGGCATCCACTTTCCAAAACTAAATCAAAGTGGACATATAAAATTTGGTTCCACTTAAAAATTATAAATTGAATTGTAAAAAATTGGGGGAGTACTCGTATTTATTACGGTGAGGGCTGTTAATGTTCGAACTTGGGGTGTATTTTCATTATGAAATACGGTCCAGCGAATAAAGTTTGTTATTATTAAAGTGGACGTTGTGTTACTTTGTATTTTAATAGGGTTGTTGATTATATATTTCATTTTGGGACTATTTTTTTATTTACGCTCAAATCTTATTGTTACTAAGGAAATGGGATATTTTTTGTTAAGGAAAAAAGAGTGTCCCAGTTTGGATTGGCGAAATTTTTTTATACCTTATTTATTTTTAATGATGTTGAGAGTACCAAGAACGTTGGAATTGTGTCTGAAATTCTATCTGGACTATCAATCTTCATATAGACCAGCTCGAAGCTGTCAACACTGATTTTGCAGAAGCTAATCTAAATGAATCAGTTCTTCACCTGCTTTTATGAATGCTTCAGCATAGACAAGGCGGTCAAATCTTACTAGGATATAGTTTCTCCTTTTATGGGATTTTGTAAAAGCATCTCTAAAAAATGGAAAGAAAAGTCTTTGCTTACCAAAGATTGCACCAGGAAAAGCATACCCCAAGCTTATCCAGGGTGTTGAAGAGGCATACAGAAGTGTAACATCTATTGTGGATATTGCTACAGATGGAAGGAACAGAAACAGAACCTTATTCGGATGTTTTCAGTTCGGAGTGGATCAGAGCCTCAACTTTTGAACCTCTTCTGTACAATGTGCACCCAACTATCTTAAGTTACGTAGGGCCTGAAACATTGGTTTTTATGCTATCTACACGACCTAAGCACTTTAATTGTTATACAGCTCATATAGTTTTTGGTTACACCTGCTCCTTTCATTCCGCGTAACCAAGTAGGTTGAGTGCTTTGTGGAAAATGGTCCTTGGTGTGTTAGCTTGAGAATTTTGCACTGTTTTCTCCAGTAAAGAAGCTATTTGGCAAAAAAAAACCGCCTTCTCAAAACTTTAAGTGCCATTGAATGCCTCGGTGTTGTCTTTTCCGACTTTAACGTAGCAGCAAGAGTTTTTCATCTCCATTCTACGTAAGCAAACCAAACTTGACATCACGCATAATAGGTCATTGCTCTTCACACTCTCATAAGTGGCCTTGAAATTGTTAATTACATCCTGAGTATCAATATAGTAAATTCTCACCACTTTGTCGATACATATAATACGATTTCAAAAGCTTCACCGTTATACCAGATAAGATTTCGATGTTAATTAGCGCATCTGAGACGGTTTCCTTTCTTCTCAAACAGTTGAATTGTGCCCATGTTTCAATCATCGGACATCCTTTCATTGAACCGTAAATGCATGTATGTATCTTCAAGTCATCGTCTGCAGCCTTGAGGGGCTCAGTTACTAGGTCATGACTTTTCTTCTATCGGGTAGTGGTTATACAGGGTAAAATGACATAACAATGAAATTCAGGATTTTCTTCAAACTTTTGCAGAGCCCGATTGGGGAAGTTTCAGCGCTTCAAATGATCAAGAGGCTTCGGCTCTTGAGTTAATTTGATCTTGTAAGGGTATAGGCCAAGATATTTATGCCAAATAAGCCACAATGTGGACTGAGAGATTCCCAATTCCTGTGAACGGCGTGGAATCGACTCATTGGCTCATTTTCAACTCAAGAAGCTGCACGCTGCTCCATCAAGGTCGGTCAAGACCTCACCGAGACCTTTGATGTCAAGAAAGGATTTAGATTAGGCGACGCGTTGTCATGTGACTTCTTTAACATCGTTCTTGAAAGAATTGTGCAAAACTCACGCGCCAACACCAGAGGCACAGTCTTTCAAAAGTCCGTCCAATTACTCGCATATGCCGATATTGACATAATCGGAATAACGCGCGTTTGTGAGTATTGAGACGGAGGCGGCGAAGTTGGATTAAGCGGTCAATGAGGGCAAGACGAAGTATATGCTATCAACAAGAAAGGACACCCAACACCGACGTCTCGGACAGAACGTCACTATAGACAGCTATAACTTTGAGGTAGTTAACGACTTTGTCTACCTGGGCGCCACTATAAACTTAGACAACGACACCACCGCTGAGATTAAACGAAGAATAACTCTTGCCAATCGCTGTTTCTTTGGGCTAAGAAGGCAATTGAGTAGCAAAGCCCTCTCTCGAACAACTAAGGTATAAGTCCTTAATCGTCCCAGTCCTGCTCTACGGCGCAAAGGCTTGTACTTTGTCAAATGAGAATGAGGTCGCTTTAGGCTGCTTCGAGAGGAAAATTCTTCGGGTGATTTTCGGTCCCATCTGCATAAACGGTGAATGGAGGAGGAGATACAACGTCGAACTGTTTAGGCTGTACGGCGGCATCGGCCTAGCCAGAAGAGTAAACCACCAACGATTAAGGTGGATGGGTCATGTAGAGCGGATGGACACCGATGCTCCGGCCCGGAAAATCTTCAAATCCACACACGAGGGATGGCGCAGTAGGGGAAGACCGCGACTCAGGTGGTGCACGCAAGTGGAAGGGGACCTCAACCAACTTGGCATGCGAAACTGGAGGCAGCTGACTAAAGATCGCGCTGGCTGGAGAGACTTGTTGGTTGAGGCCCAGGACCACCCCTATCTGTAGCGCCACCTTAAGTAAGTAAGTAAGCACGCAAAGCCTGTCTGGTGGGACGATTATTATGACCGAGAATTGAAATAAGCGCTCTTAAAGTTGCGACTACCGACTTAGAATTTATTTTTAATAATTTTCAAACGTTGTTCGTTCATAAACTTCAGCATGATTAAAATGTAAACCTTGACAGACCTTTTTGAGATTCACAGCTCACAAACAAAGTCTAAGGATGCGTTTGAATTAAAATCCGAAATTGTTATGTCCTTATTTAAAAATCCCATACTTGACTGTCCACCAGGATGAGACCACCAGACTGCCTACAGCGAAATTTTGACTTTTGCGCCGTTCCAAAGGCACAGACATACATAGTTCCTCCATTCATTGGGCACAAAATGTTTTTTTTTTATTCCACAGTGTATTCCCATCTAAGCAGGGTCCCAGCCTTTTCATTTGTCTTCAAGTACAACGCCCTTAAAGGAATCCTTACCGGTGCAAATGTAAATAAATGTGTTTAGTAGGCTCAGCACACAATGAACGTGTTGTATGATCATTCAATCGTTGACGTGACAAGCAAACTTGATTCGGTTCAGAAATAACTCACGTGTCAAAATTCCCTATACCCCGAACAGTCAAACAGGGGCAACGACCTCGACATTTCCTAAAATGCCCTCACCCAGGAAAAGACTAAAAGCCCTTGAATCTGTTGCTATAATTATCCATTTCCACCTCCGCTCATGGAAAGAACTTCAATCGTCCTTGTAACGTCAACGTACACGAACTCATTAAAAGTCAAATCCAGACCCTAGTGGGCTCCGTTACGCCACATAAATTAATAGTTAAAAACTACAAGTATTTCCAAATCATAACAAGAGCAATTTCCCAAAGCGGGCTCGCTGCAGACACAAATATATAATCGCTTGGAATAATTTTTCAATTTTCAATCTAAATGCGGACGTAATTTCAATACGAACTCACGCGACCCACTCGCGTTCGCGTTCGCCTTTTTTTTTTTCGAAGCATTGATGGCCATCCGTCGGCGGCCGGCGGACATGTAGGGGAAACACTTGTTGAATTGTTGTCCCCGTATTTCCATTTTTAGTTTTGTGTCGAACGATACGTTTTGTTTGTTCTTCGCCTTGAAATGGACGCCTTTACTTTTTTTTTCCACACAGTGTTTGACTTCTACTCCACCTCCACCTAGTAAATTGGCTGTGCGTCTCTGTTTCTTTTTTTCAAGATTTTAAATTATTCATTCAAAATATTTATTTCGCCATGGATTCTCTGTGTGTGAGCGGAGCATATCGCAGTAAAAAAGCAACAGCCGAACGTAATAATCGAGTTTATGAAACTGCGGTTACCATTTAGGGTAATGAGCGAGGATTTTCTGGATGTAAAAGGGGAGAGAGCTGTACATGTTCAGAGGGATTGTGCACGGTTGGGTAAGAAAGGGATATTTTTGAAATTCGAGTGTTATTTTTCGGTTGCTTTAGGCTACAGTCAAGGATATCAGGCGGAAGCGGATTACGTGACCTTAAGGCACGAACCGCACTGCGTTTATACCTTTCAACAGAATCATGACTTTCATATGCGTAAATCCACTAGAGCATGATCCTTTTGGTGAACCGAAATAGTGTCTATATACATACATATGTATGTACATGTGGAGCATCTATCTAGCAGATTGGTCAAGAGATGTCGAATTGTGTCCTTCTTGTCTGAATTTTGACTTGGCAGCCATCATCGAACGCGGAGAAGTTCGGAACGCTTTCGACAAAGTTTCTATGCTCCTCTCTGTACATTCCCCGCCAAATTCTGACTGAAATCAGAGTAAGATGAACAAAAGTCATAAACACCTGCGGGTTGCTGGGAAAATTTTAAGCCTTAAGGGAGGAAGAAGTAACTTTTTTTCTAATCCACTTGCGCCCAAGGTCATGAATACCCTTATGAGGTTATTTACTTAAACAAGCTTGGAATATTTGTAATGTTTGTCATGGCCCTATCCCGAAAAACTAAGGAGACTCTATATAAGACCTTGATCATCCCAGTCCTGCTTTATGGTGCTGAGACGTGGACTCTATTGAAAGCGAATGAAGATAACCTTGGTTGCTTTAAGCGAAAAATTCTTTGTAAGATATTCGGTCCCGTTTGCGTTGACGGGTGCTGGAGGAGAAGATTCAACGATGCACGAATAAAACAAATTGAATTGAATGAACTTTACGAGTTGTACAGCGACGTCGTCCTAGTCAAGAAGAAGATGGCTGGTGCATTTAGAGCGAATGGACACAAATGCTCCGGCTCGCAGAGTCTTCGAGTCTAACCCGAAGGCTCAACGCAGTAGAGGAAGACCTCGCTTAACGTAGTGCGTATAAGTGGAAGGGGACCTCAACCAACTTGGAGTGCGGAACTGAAGGCAGTTAGCTAAGGACCAGGCTAACTGGAGAAGCTTTTTGGTTGAAGCCCAGGTTCGCCCCGAATTGTAGCGGCACCTGAGTTATGCCTTCGCAGTAGAGTCGACATCTGCCTTCGTGGTCTGTAAAACAGGCTTCGTGAGTTTTAGTCATAGCAATCGTCGAAGACTGATTGTGCATTGCATTGTCTTAATGTACCAACACTTTTTTCTTTTAGAAATGCACCCGATGTTTTACAATTGCTGACTTCACCTCGTCAAGTGATGATACAAATGACCTTAGGACTCCACATTGTCTCTGTCACTACTATGACACTAAATAATGCTTTAACAAAAACTTCTCAGGAGTTATCCCACCCAGAAATTATTGAAAGAAGCATAAAGCCCGACTATCAACATTTGACCTTGTATTGGTTGGTTTGAGTGATTGTATCAGGCAGAGAGCGTCCGACACTGAAATAGTGCTGAAAGGCACCGTTTTTTTACAACAGTTCTCATGACCGGGTTTTTAGATGAGTGTGGACAGGTGTTGACAAACCATGGCTGTTAGTCTTAATCTGTGGAGTTAAGGTAGAGTAGAATGTTAGGGATTTTCTTCTCTAAAAGTTCGTCAAGGTTGTCGAGGAAAGATTTCCCTAGCAGACTGAATCTTGCGATGGCAAGTGCCGGGTACTTCTAGGGTTTCACTCTCACTTATGTCTTTGCAGCTGCGCCAGTAGGAATTAAAAAGGATGCCAATCTTGGCCGCGTGGGTACCTACTGCCTGCCCAGTAACCCGCATCGTCTGTTAGGGTTCTTCTAAGGAGGTCACTTGTTTTCCTATGGTTGTATGTGGGCCAAGTCAAGGTTGCAAGGTTGTTCCATTTGTGTTTGGCTACGGAAGTCTTCACTTTCAGTCAATGTGTGCCACTTAATCCTCAGAAGAAACTGTATCCAGCTTTTTAGACAGCCAAGCTGCTTTTTAAGCATTTCGTTCGCCTATTATCAAATTCAAACTAGTTCTGGAAACTCGTAAAGAACTTAGTGAGTTGGAAAGGAGCAATCCAGTCATTCTTTACTGGATAACAGCTCATAGTGGATTAACTGCGAAAAATTGGGCTCTAAAACTCTTCAGTAGTCCTGAATCCTTCTGCGAGACTACCTAATTCTACTCTGAACGTCAAATAAGTCTTACTTCATTCGATCTAAAGTCTGATCACTGCCTCATCGGACTTCATGCCAGAAAGATGGGCATCTTCTCAAATGACTTTTGTTGAACCTGCGGGAACGAAGAGGAGGAAGAAACAACCCTCCATTTCCTCTTAACCTGTGCTGCCCTATCCCAAAGAAGGAAGCTCTCTCTAGGAGCCTATTACTTCAACAATTTGGGCCAATTATCACATACTGATGTTAAAAGTATCCTCAGCTTTATTTGGCTTCCAAATGGTTTTAATAGATGGAGTGGCACCTAAGGTATAGATCCCAGTGGCATCACAGTGGCGTACGTGTATATGTGCTTCGCATGGACCTTACCTACCTACCTAGATCATTGAAACTATCACTATGTATCCGAACAAATGTTATAACCGGATGATACTTTGTATGTATAAATGTCAACCGTGACCTTGAAGCTGAAAAAATGGTGAGGAAAGGTCTCATAACATAAAAATTGTTTTGGACTAAAGTACAAAAGTTTCTAACTTACTAAACAGAAGCTCCGGGTCAGTGTAGACTGATTTTATCCAAACGAGAAATAATTCTTAGTTCAGTAAAGTCTTCTCGTGTAAATCACACACGATTAGAATTTGTGGATTCAATCAGTTTGTGTCCATCTTTTTAAATACAAAATGACAAATGCCTGATAAATCTGACGTTTATTGTATTTCCCGTCAGTCTGCCTTTCACTACACTTCTGTTTACACTGTATAGAGTTGAATGAAAACGTTTCAATCATTCCGAGGCCTTCACATTATATTTATCACAATGCCGTTGATAGATACCCTCTTTGTGACATGAACATTTTACTGCAAAACTTGAAAAATGGTCATTAAGTGCTTTGACTTTAAGAAACTCTTCCCAATGTTACATTTCAACTGTGAAGTACTAAACGGATCTTCCTGTCAAATCAAATTCTAAGAAACTTCGGTTGAAACGATCGTTTAAATTGTAGTAGATTGGGTGCGCAAGTTCTGGCACTCCAGGTTTTCCAGAACTCTACAGTATCATGTCGACTTAGTACTATCGTCAACGATAGACGAATTAAATTCAGAGATATGACGGAGGTGTATCTTAACTCAGCGCTTTTAACCAGCACTTTTACGAAGTTTTTATAGCCAGAAAGGCAGATTGACACATTTCTCATGACGCAGTGTTCTCTTTAAGGTCATTGCCTGTCCAGAAGTGATGACGAGAAAATCTTATTCGCTGTTGCTACGATTCAAATCTCAATCTGTGGCATCATGTTCAACTAGAGCTAGAGCGACGATCATTGAATTTTAAAGGGAATAAATAACTGAATTGTGACGTGCCTTCTGCTGCTCCAAAGGAAGTGTTTAGACTGATAGGTGATTAGTTGTACCGGTCTTAACGACACTTGACGATCTACACATGTGTTTGTTGAGGTTAATGTGCCCCGTAAATTGTCCCGCCATCAGCTTCAAATTGCTCTTAGCTTTGACCTAGAACCCTTTTAGTGAGCAAGTTGCTTGGTTTCTTTACGACTCATCTTGCCATTTTGCAAGTCAACAGGTTCGCCCAGTGATCTTCGAAAGCACAAATAGGGTAAAGCAAGAATAAATGTCTTGATGAGAGACGGGAAAGTATACCGATCATGACCATCCTAGTCCTGTCAATATCTGCTAGAGAAGTAACTCTACTTTTCATTTTGGAAAGAGTTGCTTTCCGAGATACGGCAGTCTTCCATCCTTTTCGATCCCGAGCCTGCTGCTTTGCGTTTACTCGTGGCATTCCCGATCATTATAATGGAGGCTTGGTTACATTTACCGTCTTGATTTTTGATCTGGGAATTCAAAAAACCTCATGGCTAGACCATTTTTTCACCTGCTCGATGTCCAATTGGAAGCAACCTCTTCGTTGTTTGGAGTTGGGCTTATGATTTCTTTTTACCCTACTTAGGAAAGGGTTAGTGGTTCTACGAGGAGAATTCTCAACACATCCACAATTTCCTGGCCCCAGTGACTAGATTTTCTTGGTCACTTTGAAGAACCTGCATTCTGGTTTGAAGTCAGCTACTTCAGCACTAATCTAGAACAGCGAAAGATGAATTTTGAACCAGAACAAGGCAACAGAACAAAATTCTACGCCAAAGAGTCCCAAGACCGCAACAGTATTTGGAATGAAGGGCAGGCTAGATAAACTCAACTCTGACTACTGGTGGGAACCTGTCAAACCGTGTGAACATATTTGTGACTCACAAACATGACCGCAAAGGCTCAAAAGTCAGTTGTTTAAGATCCATTTGTCACATTTGATGTCTCACAGACTTTTCGACCCAAAAACGAGACCAAGCCAACAAACAAACAAACGAAACATCAAAAACACAATCCAAGATCATTAACCGACAGTTTCGCGACATTATAAATTCCAAACCACACACCTCATTAGTGCATCGACTCATTAATGGGGTATCACGTCAATGTCACTGACTAATTGCAAAACCATGCAAGATGTGAGATTTCGAGAAAACTAATTTAAATGTCATTGTGTGTCGGCATATATCTAAGATCTTCGTTGTGGATTTCCCTGTTCCTCATCTTTGTTTGACTCAAGATGTTTGCCCGCCATCGCTCATGAATGACAGCACTAGTGGGTGACCTAATCGCCGCAAACAAAAAACTGTCAACACACATGGAAAGGCCAACAGGCAACAACTCTTACCTTGGACTCTACCGATATCTGCATGCGTTTTGTCAATGTTTACACGCGGTGTTGGTTCGCTCGTCGTGCATCGAGTTACAAGGTCACTCAAAACAACCGAGAGTGACAGCCAGAGCGGCCAATTAAATTCAAATTTCTTTACCTTTTTCTGTTATCCAAGCCCTGGCTGAAGAAATTTCACTTTCAGAGCAACTCTCCAGAGCCTCGCATATAATTACCAAATGGCGTGTGCATTCGCTTAATGGCTCCGCTTTTATTGACGTTTAGTGAATCGTGTCGCGAAGCAGCCAAAAGCAAACTATGCCCAGATGTCTCGTTGACGTTTATGCGACGCAATTCGGATTTTGATGGGAGGAGGGGTGGGCAGCAGCGTTAACGAGTGTGCTAAACGAGTTATGGACGAGGGGGTTTGCTTTTCTCGACTCGTAACTGTGTATCAATTGGACGTCTCACTTGAATAGCGCGCGTGGGATGCCCATTAGGCATTTGTGTAACGGTGGAGCTGTCAACTTTGCTAGGGAAATTACAAAATCTCCGCACGCACAACTGACCCACGCTCAGGGACGACCAAATAAATAATATTTGCCACCGCCTTCGCAAGAGTGCAGAATTTAATTGACTGATTATTGGAGACTCGCGGGTCGCGAAAACTGGCAAGTCCTACACACAGCGCCCGGAGGAAATCGCTCGATGACGACTACAACGATAATGGGGATATGCCTCTAAAAGGCCAAGACAAGAAGTTTAACTACACAAATAAACGTCGACAAGTCTACTTGTGGTTGAATGTTCGTCCCACACACTTCTACGGCCCAGAGCTGGTGGCCAATCCTGGGGCAGTGCTTGGCTTCTCTTTGTTTGGTTGTAATGCGTTGGATTTTATGTGATTTGTTTTTTTATTTGTTTTCGGTTTGAGAAGAGAAAACAAAAAATGAAGCGAATAACGAACGCAAATATGTGTTCAAGATGACTTCTAATGGCCGGGTGATTGGAAATCCTTTTTGGCACAGTAAGTGGTGCGCAGAGATAGAGAAACCGAAATTTACGACCCTCGATGGGGAATAAATTTAGATTTTGTGAATTGATGGACTTGGATGTTGGCCGTTGGATGGTGGATGTTGAATGTTTATGGACGTGTTTTTGGTCGGCGTTATGAGCTTGATTTCCGGGGCTAAGCTATCAAACTGAGGGTCGTAAATGTAGGTGAGATTTTTTCCGAAAAAGATAAAAGTTTTATGTGATGGCTGTGAATGCTTATCAAGATCTTTATGTTTTTTTTTCTGTTTCTTACTGCGTATCAGGGGGAGAGATCAAACGAGAATGTAGGCCAGATCATGCACCTGTGTTGCCGATATTTATCATTTTGATGATGTAACAGTGAAGTGTCAACAGAGGGATTGGGTAACGACCATTTCTAGTCGTTAAAGGAGGTTGGTGCGGATTGGGTAACTACTTAGGTAACCCCTGAGAGGAATGCTGTTCATAGATTTGATTGATGTAGTTTTTGAAGGGCCATTCGTCAATTTGTTGAGGACCCCATATGTCTTAAGTTTTTTAATCAATTTTCGCTCAATTGGTTGTTTGATGATTTTTATTTCATTGAGTAGAGGGAGATGAGTTGTATGAGCTTTTGCGACAAATGTCCTAAGTCAGCACAATCTTCTGGAAGTTTGCGTTATACAGATTGGTTGGAATACCACACAAAGTAACAAGTTTAAGAGTAAAGCAATGAGTATTTACTGCAAGACGCGTATTAGTTAGTTAAGGTGGCGCTGCAGTCCGGGGTGGACCTGGGCCTCCAGCAACAAGCGTCTCCAGCCAGTTCGATCTTTAGCTAACTGCCTCCAGTTTCACACGCCAAGTTGTGTAAGGTCCCCTTCCACTTGTGTGCGCCACCAGAGCCGCGGTCCACGGTCCCGTTTCCGGGCCTAAGCATTGGAGTCCATCCGCTCTACATGACCCAGCCACCTTAATCGTTGGAGCTTCACTCTTCTGGCTAAGTCGATGTCACTGTACAGCCCGTATAGTTCGTCATTGTATCTCCTATTCTATTCACCGTCTATGCAGACGGGACCGAAAATCACCCGAAGTATTTTACTCTTGAAAAATCCAAGAGCAACCTCATCCGCTTTTGAGAAAGTCCATGCTTCTGCGCTGTAGAGCAGGAAGGTCTTATAAAGGGTCACTTTAGCCGTTCGCGAGAGGACTCTGCTACTCAATCGCCTTCTTACCCCAAAGAAGCAGCGATTGGCAAGAGTTATTCTTCGTTTGATATCAGCGCTGGTGTCATTGTCTGAATTGATAGCGGAGCCTAGGTGGACAAAGTCCTTAACTACCTCAAAATTGTCTATTGTGACGTTCTGTCCAAGAAGTCGGTGTTGGGTAACCTTTCTTGTTGACAGCATGCACTTGGTCTTGCCCTCATAGACTTCAAAACCCATCTTCGCCGCCTCCGTCTCGCTGCGTTCTTCCGATTACGTTAATATCGTCTGCGTATCCGAATAATTGGACGGACTTTTGAAAGATTGTGCCTCTGGTGTCGGGGCTTGAGTTTTGCACTATTCTTTCAAAATCGATGTTGAAGAAGTCGCATGACAGCGCGTCGCATTGTCTAAATACTTTTTTGAAATTAAAGGTCTCGGTAAGGTCTTGACCGACCTTGATAAAACAGAACTCCGTCGTCATGGTGCACAAACAGATGAGTTTGGCAGGAATACCAAAACTAGACATGGCTCATGTACAGTTCGTCTCTATAGATGCTATCATGCGCGGCCTTAGAATCGATCGATTTGAAATTCCTGGGATTTCTCCAAGATCTGGCGTAGTGTGCAAGACGCGTGTTGCGAATGAAATATCCATGTGCCGGAATGTAAATGATCATTTCGCTATAACACTGCTTGTATAAGAGTGAAACGCTTTAGTGTTGAAGTGAGTCTATGAAAATCACGCCTCACCCGTGAGTTTTTGAGTTCCATGAAGAATTCGAAAGACACTTTTTGGTGCATCAATCCGAATGTTGCTTTTCGATTTCCGATTTGAGCTTTTCTCAAAACAAAAAAACTTCTGCAAAACTGAGACTAAGTTAGAAAAAGTAACTTATCATATTGTTTGCATCATCTAAGGAAACCTAGACATTAAGCATCGTTTTTGGCAACTTCGAATACGTGGTTGTTCAAATAAAATGTAGAGTTTACAAGAGTAATAGTAAATAAATAAATAAATAGCTGGCGCGACAGCTCAAATTGAGCCAAGGCCTAGCTTCTCGCAACCATTCATGTTGTGCGTGTTACATTTTTCGCATGAATGTAAGGGACCTACAGTTTATTGCCGATTTCGAACGGCGAAGTGAGAAGCTCTTTCATGACAGATTATACTTCCGAAGGCTTGTCATTCTCCGACGAGAGGTGGTGCCGCGAAAAATGTTCGGTAAACATGGCTGGGGTTTGAAACCACGTCGCTCGCCCAGTAGTCCAACGCACTAACTACTGAGCCACGGCGACCAAGTGTGATAGTACCGCGATGTAATAGATTTATTGTCCCCCTGTACCTTTTCTCTAGTTGATGTAATACTCGAGCTAGAGCAGCTCTTCCAGTCTAACTGCTTTAATAATCCGGAGTATCTAACGTGGATCCAATGAAAGTGAATCATTCTCTGATAAGACATAGACTAGCAGGTAAACCCTTTTTCCATCATATGAAGCTTCATATACCATGAGAAGGTGTGCTGGTGTTTCCTTTTTTTTTTTTTTCAAAACACCTGCATAATTAGCAGTGCCCACCCCATTCAATTCAATTATCTAAATTCTAATCTATCTAAAGTACTCCTTGAAACCGACCCGTTGGTATGGCTCTCAGGATGTGCGGCTGATTAATGTTTGGGCTTAGCTAGTTTTGCTCCAGATTTCCTTGGTCTACCTCAAATGTGTGATTTAATCCTAATGGTTTGTCTATATGTTCAATTGCTTTTGTTGATTAGCTTATTTTGTGGTCATTAGAAAGGGTTTTCCGAGTCGTTACTTGCTCCTTCAGTTGCTTTCTGGTATCCAACAGCTATCCAACATGCTATCTCTATTGGTTTGGCTTAGTTTGTTGATTTTGGTTAGGCAATCCGATACCAGTTTTAATCTAATCTCTTGCGAGTTCAGTGACGTCTTTCCTGCAATAGTTTCTGTCAAAGCTGAGTTGAGCGCTCCTTCCGATTGCGTGAAATGTTCCCAGACTTTTTCATACGTGCGTATACCACTCAGTTGGACGTTGTTTAAGTTGATATTTTTGACTTCATTGCACTATTCTTTCTTACTGCTTAGTTCTATGTTAAAATTCCTTCCAACGCTGTGCTTCTTGACCATGTCATCCCTACGTCAGTCGAGAAGAAACACTGATTTAGATAGATTGTCGCCTTTTAAGGGCGATGCATTTACCTTTGTCAACCCTCTGGATGATTCTAATTATTGCATGTTGGCGTTTCTCTCAAGCCCTAAGTATTTTCAAAACCTTTGTAAAAAAAATTTGCTGTCAGATTTGTGATAGCTTATTGTCTGAGCTGGTGATGGTCTCGTCTCTCTCCTTTTTTTTACTTTTAAATGGTTCAGACAAAGGTCGAACATACCTTATCGCCATTTATCCAGTTTAACCCAAATGGTAATGCGTTATGGCTTTTCTCCGTGCACCAAGAAAAGCCTTTCAGCAAATCCTAAAAATACAGTTTCTGTATCTTTTACCAAAGGAAAAAACTTAAATATTTTCAATCAAACGTGGCACGCGTTCAACTTCTAGCCGAAGTTCTAATTGTATCTATCGACGCTATCCTCTTTTTATTTCCAATACTTCATTTCACTTCGAAATGAAAATGACACTTAGTCTGCATACATATGTATGTGTGTACATATGTAGGTTTCATCACCTAAATTATTATCTTCCTGCAGCGAATTAAGCACGAAATTGGATGACATGCTTCCCAATTACTGCTTCAATGGGAACGGAACTCAGTAGTCATTGTCCTAAGAGACGACTGGGAAGGGTTAAAACGCCGTCATTTGGAGCAGGTTCAAGTAGGATATACGAATGACTCAAAAATGGACAAGGAATCTGGCTCTGGAATACTCGGGAAGTACATAGTCTTGGCCCAATCAACCAGTTAGTCCAGGCACTTGCTGCTGCTTTCAGTGCATATGCGTCAACTTCTTTTTGACACCTGTGGAAAAACCATCTTAATCTTTCCTGATAACCAAGTCGATCTAAGCACTGAACTTAGCTACGATAAAATTGAAACTAGATCTAGACACATGTAAAATGCGAACATTTTTCTCGCCACCACCTCTCGTCGGGGAATGGCAAGCCTCCGACCCTAAAGAAAAACTGGATCCCTCGACGTAAAAGTCACATTGGTAATGAAACCGCGAAAATGTTGGCCAATATCATTACATCAACTCTCTTCACTGTGGAGTAGGTATTTACCCCATCAAGACCAATAGAAGTGAACACACTTTGCCTAAATTTAATGTGATCCGGATGAGACAGGAATGAATCAAATTTATTTAATTTATTCCCTATTCAATTACACACTTGACTCATTCACTCGTCCAGCACATGTCCAAAGTAAAGAAGCCTCTCAACTTCCAACCAGAGTTATCACATTCCAATGGATACCGACAAACTTTTTTAATCACCTCGGTTATATGTAGGTTAAACGAAAGTTAACTCCCAACGTTTCCCCTTCACTTCTTTAAAGCAAACAACTCGACTCGCGTTGCATCATAAAATCCCACAAAAATCCCCACTATCCACCCACGCCTTCGGCAAAGCACCCTTCTCCGTATCAAGAACCATAAAAGCCAAACCGCACATTCATTGAATTTCATTCTCTACTCCAGCAAGGGGGAGAAAAAAAATCGAAAT
Organism: Matsumyia berberina; assembly: GCA_917880715.2. Classification (NCBI taxonomy): domain Eukaryota; kingdom Metazoa; phylum Arthropoda; class Insecta; order Diptera; family Syrphidae; genus Matsumyia; species Matsumyia berberina. The sequence continues at coordinate 127,290,832 of OU862871.1, read as the reverse complement.
TAAAAATCTATAATGACCTGCCAGCAACTTCAGAGCTAGCGAGCGAGTTCCGACCCCGGACAGCCACAGTGCGCCCCGCGGTGTGTGGAGTACTAAGAGAGATTTAATCGACTTATGGAAGTCATTTTATCAACCGCCACTCATTCGCCATTCATAAGCAAAACCTCAATCAAACCACTACAACGGGGCTTCGTCAGGCACCGCAGCTCCACTCCGGCACCACTTGCCAGCTACCACCTATCAACCCACTACCCTCAACAAGTGCGAGAACATTGCACAACGCTGCAATAGCACTGCGCCAACTACGGCGAGGAACACCACTGCACACAGTCACCGAATGCATTCCATCGTCGTCCCATTCATCCGTCTGTCCACCCAGTCACCGCCAGGCGACTCGGCCCGGTCCCGGTCCCCTGGCAATAAATAAAAACAAATAAATAAGCGATTAAAGCCGCCATGGAAATCGCATCACGTCCACGTCCTTGTGTGAGCTCGCGCCCCAGACCATTTATGGTCATAGTGACGCTGACGCATCTAGCTTCGAGTTGTCGCTAGCTGTGTGCTAGATGTGGCACTGGCAGCAGCGCATACGTGTAGGTGATTTGTAAATTATGTACGTCGAGCACAAGATGGATGTATAGATGGAGCCACGGACGGACGTTCGACTGAATGATTGCATTTATGGATTATTTCGACGTCTGGGCCATGTCAGTTGATTCCTGTGTGCGCGGGCGAGGGCCGAGACCGGACGACACGACAAGGAGTGAGGCAATTACTGTGGCACGAGCCGTGTCGTCGCGCTTCTTTAACTATGACTGACTGACAGATAGCTGGCTTCAAGGATGGTAAAAGTGAAATTTAAATAGTGACAGGCATGCAACGTCGACTGGTAGCTCGAAAGATCTGGCTCTTGGATGGGGGAACGATTTAAAAGTTGACAGGAAGTGCATTGAATTGTGTTGTGATTTGCTGGATGAGTTCTACACCACTTGTATGACTGCAACGCAGTTTATGTGACTTGAACTTGATCTCGGTGATAATTCAAACACTGACGGTCGCTGCCCGGTTTCATAGAATTTGCAATGCAAATGCCGATAGGTGCTGGCTATTGCTGTGAGGTGTTAATTACGTTGTGTATCACGTTCCAATAAACAGCTCTGCGGCCTTTCCAACTGATGGTGGAAGTCTCTGATATTTATCAGGCGGCTGGGACTGAAGATGAGTTTTGTGACTGCCATTTAGTGATTTAGTCCATTTATCTTCTCGAGCTAGGTGTTCTAGTACATTCTTGTTTGATTGATCAAACTGAATGCCTTGCAGGATCATCTTGTCGAATAAATCTTGACAGAAAGAAATGCGGGAAGTTAGAAGCATGTTAGACAAAGGACTCTTCGTTTAAAAATAAATAAATAGAAAGCTGGAGCGACCGCTCGAGATGAAACAAGGCCTAGCTTCTTCCAACCATTCATGTAGTGCGTCTAACATTTTTCGCACGAACAATTTATTGTCAACTCCAAACGGCGGATTGTGAAGCTCTTTCATGACAATTTGTCATTCCGCGACGAGAGGTGGTGCCGCGAAAAGTGGAGATGGCTGAGGATTGAACCCACGCAGCTCGCACAACAGTCCAGCGCACTAACCACTGAGCCACGGCGACCGACAGGACTCCTCGTTTGGTAGTTGAATACATACTACTTCAACTGCTTTTGTCCATACTCCTTAGCTCGAAAAGGTCAATCTTCAACCTTTCCACAAAAGCAAACTTTCTGCCATTCCAAGCTGAACAATACAAAAAAGGGTCACGAAATGTCAATTCACTTACATCCAACTCTGGCGCATGTGCTAATAAAAATCTTCCAATTATCTGAAGTTTGATTAAATTTACGTTGACTCCTTTCTTGCGCCATTCCGAGCGTTTCGACGCTTTTGCTCTCATAACCTCTGATCCACACAGTCGCCTCAAACCCAGCACCCACAGCCATTGCCCCGAATAGAGCCAATGGAACTCGGCACAAACAATGACAGTCATCAGTGTGTTGTAAGACGCAATGTCTGCAGCCTTAGGGCATTTTACTACCATAAGTGACATGGGCAACGTTCAGTCTGACAACAACTACCACAACTTCTGTGCTAAATAGTTTCCATTTGTGTTAATAATCATTCAATTTACGACTATTCGTGGCCTGAACCCCCACAGCAGACAAATGCGTACACACTAGTCCGCCGCGCGATTTCATCTAACCTGCTTCGAAATGGACGCCATATCGTCAGCCGCAAGGCACCCACTAAGACACTATGGACGACACTCTACGTTCCGTGCCAGATGATGGCCTAGGGATACATTTTCCTCATCAACCGCAAAATTCAATATAAATACGCGCTCGATGGAGTGCTGGTGGTACAATTGAAGCTGGAGGCAGCCAGTGTCGTATGGAACAGCAGATTACAACTAACGACGTCGTAATTCGATTACGTACGGATCGTGTAAATTTCAAATTGTCCGGCTGTGTTGCCTTCAAGGAAGTGGAGAGATGCCGCACAACAACTGTGACATACTATTTTCCTCTCCATTAGGGCGACAGCGAAACAGATTCCAACCTGGGAATCGAGCGCTAAAAATACACATTTCCTCTTCGAATTGATTAGCGAGTCGGCTAAGTGACAGATTCATTTGAATTAACATCAATGGAGGGTATCTGTCTGTCCAAGGCGGTGAATAAATATCAAAACAACAGAAATTGATGTTGAATGTAAATTAATTTTATGTTAATCCCGGCTTATGCTGGCCTCTGGGTTTTGTTTCGAAGACTTGCTGTGTGGCATAGTCATTGTCAATGAAAATGACATTCATGTCGTTGTTTCTTTCTTTTTTTTCTTTTTTGCAGACAAACTGGGTTAAATGTGTTCGCTTACTTCCTTGACAAGTTTGATAACATTTTTGACAGCTCGCGACAGAGTATGTCATAACAGAGTATAAGGTCAATGTCAAGCGCGATGACAATCGTTTTCTTTTGTCATGGATGGACGGATTCAGAGTATGGATTCTTAAATGTTAAACTCTGTTAAGAATTTCTTCAAGCAAATATTGCGTCAACCTTCTTGACGTAAGAGAAATGAGTTATGTCATGATTTATGCAATTTATAAACACAATCTGCTTATGCATTTGCATAAATTTTCTTCTTAAAGTTCCGTCTTCCCACCGTTGTAGAGGAGGTGACTTAAAGCGTTAAAAGTCGGCAAATCTGCTGGCGTAGATGAAATCCGACCAGAAATGCTTAAGGCTTTGAGTGCAGAGGGAGTAAAATGGCTTTCTCGTGTCATTAAAGTGGCCTGGAAATGCGGTAAAACATCTAGCGACTGGAAAACTTGAGTGATTGTTCCCCTTTTTTAGAAAGGTAATAAGAGGGATTGCTTCAACTATAAGGGTTAAGTCTCTCCGAAAAAGTCTTTGCTAAGGTGTTGAAAGCGCGTTCCGGAGCTGTGGTCGAGTTCAAGTTGAGCGATGAGCACTGCGGCTTTCGTCCAGGTAGAATGACAATCGAGCAGCTATTCACTCTCAGAATGCTACTTGAGAAGGCCTGAGAGAATGCCAAATCTATCTACAGTTGTTTTGTGGATTTGGAGAAATCATATGATCAGTACCCTCAAGGTAAACTCTGGAGTGAATTGCAGGAGTATGGGATTGACGGTTCTATTCTGAGGGCCATTCAATCTCTATACACAAACTGGAAGAGCTGTGTTCTGGTAAACGGCGTTAAATCGACACCTTTCGCTGTGGGCGTTGGAATTTGCCAGGGATGCGTTCTGTAACCTCTCCTTTTCACAGTGTATATGGATTGGATGTTACAGCGCAGCCTTGGTGAGGAACGATTCGAATTGGAAGACTTTAAGATAAGTCATCTGCTTTTCGCTGATGAATTGGTCATCCTAACTACCACCCAGACCGAACTTCAGCGCGCTCTAGATAGGTTCGTCGCCGTCTGTGTTGAAACTGGGATGATGATAAACGTGAACAAATCAGAGGTTATGGTAATATCCCGAATGCCGGTTCAATGCACTCTGCATGTTAGTGCAGTCCCATTAAAACAGGTGAAGAAGTTTAAGTATCTCGGGGTCTTATCCACGAGTGATGGAAGGAGCAATACTGACTTATCCTGTAGGATTGGTCAGGCTGGAACAATTTTGAGACAGCGTGGTCAATCTGTAGCCAGGAGGTCTAAACTTGGCATTGGAGCTAAGCTATCGGTCACTAATTCAATGTTTGTTCTGACCCTCACCTATGCTCATGAGGTTTGAGTAATGACCGAAAGAATAAGATCACGGATACAAGCTGTAGAAATGAGATTTCTTCGTTGTATTACTGGTGTAACTCGTCAAGATCGAGTAAGGAACACCCGAATACGCGAGGCACTCAATGTCGAGCAGCTATTTATTTAAAAGAAAGGTCAATACTTCGATGGTTTGGGCACGTTAAACGAGTGTCTACAATTCGGCTTCCAAGACGTGCCATGGAATCTGTGCCATTGGGTAGGCATCTCCTGAGTAGGCCCGAAATCTCACCTCTACCCGTATGGGGACAGCCTGTGATGATTTAAAGTCGATGGTGGAAGATCGGGAGTTCTGGAAAATCCATTTGAGCACTCTAACCCCGCGACCCTCATAGTGGATAAGCGGGTCATTGAAAATAATGATGATGATGATGATGAATACATGCATTACTTGAGTACTGATCCACTTGGAGGTCGTTCTGCGCCGTCCCCTACACTTCAATTTAAATAAGTGATCTTATAACACTTCTTATGAAAACTGTATGTACATCTTGTGAAGACTTCAGCAAACCCTTGTCATTAATCCATCGCGTTTAGTGTCATACTTTGAAAAGATCACCCCGAACAATGCATTCTCGTAACTTCGTTCCATGCCTATCAAGGACATCTTCACATGCACTTCACTGACGCGATGCAATCGTTGGTTAAAGTACATCTCTTTCATCTTTTTTTTTCGCAAAACAATTCTAAATTGAAACAAAATTCCATTTAGTTTCGACAGATAACGATCTGTTAATTGATTAACTGTCTTATTGTGGCCATTTTCAATGAATTAACAACATTGTTTAGCGCATGATTAATAAGGCTACAAATTCATTTATTGTATTATTCTATAGGTACAATATGATTAAGGTAATCATTTGTTTGTAAACATTTTCATTATATCGTTGAATATCGTAAAATGTTGCTGAGTTTCATACCGGCTATCCTAAGAGTATGCAATGAGTTCATAGTGAAAACGTGCATGAACTGAACGTGTGGCAATGAAAATGTAACATGATGTTAGGCTGATTACATTTGAATTATGCGAGAGTGGGAAGTCAGTTAAAAAATAGGGTGTGCTGTGCTGTGCTGTATTTGGCAGAAATATACTTTGACTCCCAAACAAATTATTTGAAACACATCACGGGGCGTATACTTATTTTTTTTGATTTGAATTGCCTGCTATGTGTGTATGTATGTACATACCTAGTTTCTACAAAATTTAAAATTTTCTGCCGACTTTTGTGGTCCACATTGTGCATGATTTAGAAATCAAGGCCACCTTAGGCATCATTTGGCAGGAACGGCCAAATAAGGGTTGTTGAAACTTTAATAGGTTTTTTAGAAGACTTGTTTACCAATAGACACAATAAATGCAACGAACGTGGTGCTTTAAATCGCATAAAAGCTATACGAGGAAAGATGGTGGTTTGTAGGAAATTTTGCCTAGCCTTGACAGTAATAACGCGCTTAATCTAGCTAAAATCTTGTGAAGTATTGCAATCAGTCTAAACACCAAGCTGCGATTGTTTCGTTGAAACGTGGAGTCGGTACTATTAGGTATGTATATTTGTGTGGCCCGAGAGAATAGGCTCTAATATCAACCGATGCCCAGCAAAAAAATTTACTACACGTAGGTCGGTTAAGGAATAGAGGCAATTGGGAAAAAGCTGAACACAACTGAGACACACCGCCAGAAACCGAACACGATGGCGTGTTAAATGCTTCTGTTGAATTTGGCATGCATATTTACGTGCTTATGTGGAGTTCTAAGTAATACATCTGACTATACAAAACACTTCGTTTGCTAGAAACTTCAGCAACATCTAAAGGTTCATTGCCTTCTTACTTAGGCTCGGTGTCCCTTTATAGGTCTGATGAAAACATACGTTAAAATCCAAGCTCTTCGGAGCAAAAACAAGAGAAAGGTCAAGATAGACAAACTCACACACTTCGACGCCGATTGACAGAACTACAACATCACCCTAATGCTCTACAGAAAAAAAGTCAGGAAGGCACAAAATGCCGGTAGATCTTTACATTGTTTCTGTGAAAAGATTGACTAAAAATACTTAGACTGCGCAAAGTTTTTTTTTCTAAAAATTTTGCTCCAATGCACTCACTTGATTACTTAGATTTAAATGAAAAAATTCTGGATCACAGTTCCTTGTCTATATGCCTGTAAGTATAGATAAACCTGCTTTGTAAAGCACTACTCGACCAAAGCTTTCTAGCACCTGATCAGTGAACACATGGTAGAATGGGCAAGTAGCAGTTCCGAATCACGGGTATCAGAGAGGCTGTTTTTATATGAAGTAAAGACTCTATCTATTTCTCTTTAGATCACAGGTCCAAAAGCTTGATCGAATTTCTGACTGGTTGGGCTAAGACAAATCTTCTAGAATATCTCTCAAACGCTATGGTCAAAAGTTTCGGCAGTAGTTTACAATTGCGGCCTTGCAACTTTAAAATTTCCCACATTACTGAGTCTAGTAAAGGTCCGGGCCGACGTCTACATTTCAAAAAGTATGTATATAAATTCAATACGCTGAAGGAGCATCGTTCGTGGCGTTGATTGAGAAGCAGTGTTGTACACACCATACAGCTGGAGTTCGTTTTCAGTGGGTGCGCAGGATTTTCTTCTCAATGGTCCTACCAAAAGTCCTTTAATCAATTTTAACTTCTCAGCTCAGGCATTACTTCTAGGCATACTGACTGCTTGTAGAAAGTCGGCGATGTAGACACGTTTCTCTGTTTGTCGTGATTGCATGAGGCAAATGTTGTCGACTTTCCCATGAATCGTCATCTATCCTTCGCTTACATGCGAAGGTCTCAAGACATTTTCCCTAAGCCTGTTGTTGATAGCAAACGCTGGGTTTTCTTATGTTATCACTTCCTGTAATAGGTGTCAGAGGTTCGTGTTCTTCGTACGTCCCATCCACACATCATGAATTGCTCTTACATCTGCCTTGTTACACGCTAAGATCTCCTCCAACTTGTCAGCCACCATTAACGACGAGCTCCAATAATTTTCCTTTTACTGTACTAAAATCAATTTAAGTATTTTCTAGTTTTAATAAAAAAACTGTTCACCTTTCCATTTCAGAGATTTTAACCAAAGCATTCCTGGATAATGATATTGCACTGAATATATTATGCCAACGAATATGACTGACACTGTGCCTCCTCTTGCCACCAAACATCACATCAAACGTGCCACCACCCCCAGCAGCCCATTGGCGGTGCAAAAATTCGAAGGATTACCACTGGAGCCGCCGACAAAGGATGTGGTGAGTACACACATTTATTTTTAAGTCAAAAATGTCCGCGCCACCATTATCAGGCATTAGCCTGTCAAACTAACAATATCCGCGCAACACATACTCTCGTGAATTTTTCAAACTCAACTGTCGATGGTGCCCGCACGTGAAATTGGAATCGCTTTCGATTTGGAATTAAAACATAGCCACACACAACTTTGTTTTGCTGAAAGGAAAACCCATCCATCTACAGGTTATCCAAGAGCGCGATCACCGTAGTACTTCCAAATAAAGCACAGCGACGGCGCCTGGACAACCATTTTCCATGTGATCCGTGTGGCGAAAAGTATCTTTATGGAACCCCGCGTTACCGTCTAAGCTGGACACTATCAACTTGAGAAGATCTCGCCCAGACACACGCACAGGAAAAGACGAAGAAAACGAAAAGTAAGATAGCAGTGGACAAAGATAGACCTGAGCCCGATTGGTCATGGGTTCCCACGAATTTCACTCTGCGTCTTGCGTGCGAGCTAATTTCGTTTCGAGTATTACACGGTTCAAGTGAACCATTTATGAGAGAGCAGAGCTGGTAATAGACCACCACCGGGTACCGTGCACCGTGTGATGTGCCGGAGTTGTTAATAGACTCGATGAGGTTCATTTTTGAGAGATGATGGAAAATGTGTAACAACATCCACTGAGGCTACAATTTATGAGTGATGAAATGTTGCGATAAAAATCGTTGCTGGCACACAAGGTCGGAAATGAATCATTGTTGCGGCAGTCTAGTATTTCAGCGCGAGAGATGCTCCGGAGATACGACCGATAGTGTGTTTGTTTTGAGTTGAAGTTAAGTTGGTGTAATAGACACAAAATGAGTGCGTGGAAAAATGGAAGATGGGCTTGAGACACCTACAAGGTGGGGCGAGTTGGGTTTGGAAAACCAATTTTCAGTCTAGGAAAGGGTAGGACTTCCGACGAGATACCGTGAGGGCATTTCTACTTTCACTATTATACAGCTCGAGTTTGGTTGCTTCGGCTTCGAAGCTTTGCTTCTATCGCCACAAGTCCATTACTACATTTGAAAGTCAGCAACTGTCGATAGCTCCGATTCTGTGTCAATTTCCCTGTACAGTGGGTTAGGTGGTGAACTAGCATCGACCAGAGCCTTTAAAGAATTTATACCTGACCCGTTTCTAGCTAGTTCTTCCGGGACATCCCTGTGTCCCGGTACTCAGGATGACGATGGATAATGCACGCTGCTCCATCAAGGTCGGTAAACACCTCACCGAGACCTTTGATGTCAAAAAAGGATTAAGACAAGGCGACGTGCTGTCATGCGACTTCTTCAACATCGTTCTTGAAAGAATAGTGTAAAACTCACACTCCAACACAAGAGGCCCAACCTTTCAAAAGTCCGTTTAATTATTTGGATACGCAGACGATATTGACATAATCGGAAGAACGCAGCGTCACTGGCGCGTTCGTGAGTATTAAGACGGAAGCGGCGATGGTGGGTTTAGCGGTCAATGAGAGCAAGACGAAGTATATGCTGTCAACAAGAAAGGACACCCAACACCGACGTCTCGGACAGAACGTCGCTATAGACAGCTATAACTTTGAGGTAGTTAAGGACTTTGTCTACCTAGGCTCCGCTATAAATTCAGACAACGACACCACCGCTGAGATCAAACGAAGAATAGCTCTTGCCAATCGCTGCTTCTTTGGGCTGAGAAACCAATTGAGTAGGAAAGCCCTCTCTCGAACGACTAAAGTGAGCCTGTATAAGGCCTTAATCATCCCAGTTCTGCTCTATGGCGCAGAGGCATAGACTTTGTCAAAAGCGGATGAGGTCGCTCTTGGCTGTTTCGAGAGGAAAATTCTTCGGGTTATTTTCGGTCCAGTCTGATTGGAGGAGAAGATACAATGACGAACTGTACGAGCTGAACAGCGACATCGACTTATTCAGAAGAGTGAAGCTCCAACGACTGATGTGTCTGGGTCATGTAGAGCGGATGGACACCAATGCTCCGGCCCGGAAAATCTTTGAATCCACACCCGAGGTACGGCGCTGTAGAGGAATATTGCGACTCAGGTGGCGCACGCAAGTGGAAAGGGACCTTGAAAAACTTGACTACTTAATAAACGATGCAGTCGTCTTAAGTCTAGGAGGACGATTTGTACTTTTGCACTAACAGTAGGCATAAGCTCACGTTCCAACGACCATTTTGGATCCGGCAGTAAAGATAGATAAAGAATGTGCTGACCTAGTCCTGGAGTCTCGAGATATTCAATCAAGTAAGAACTGAAGCAGGCCTTGCTGTCCGGATATTGGTTTCCCTTTCTCTAAGTCCTCTGGCATAGGGAATTTAATTTGTTGATACATTTTTATTGCTTAACTTCACTTGACGCATTTTGGATTAAAAATATTAAATTTCTGTTGAGATATCATTGACCTACGACGGAAAACTATGGCCGACTGATCTTTCATAACAGTTCCACCACTTGACATATTAATTATGAGACGTAACTCTGCTGAGGTAACACTTATAGCTTTTGAAAATGGCTAGTTAACGATGGCCGCATTAATTTTTTCCATAATGAAATTCGTTTTTTTTTTTGCGTTTAGTCTTTTTCTCAAAATTAAATAAAAATCCAATATTTTTTTTAAACTCGCTTGACGTATTCTTACTGGCGTCAATGATGTTTTCCGCTTTGTATCTCATCGTGTGCTGCCAAATTAACTTCACACAAACAAGCTGAAAGCCATTCTACTACAATAATTCCAGTGGGACAAATTTTTAATTAACTCTTCGACCGACTTTATTCACTCATAATAGCCCGACAGTTAAACGTCAAAATGAAACCTAATTATTTTCCATTCCCCAAATGCGGTCCACATAAATCCAACTGAAAACCCCTTAAGTAACCTTAAATAGCCACAGCACAATACTTGCTGCAGCCCGGCACACATTCCGCTTTATTAACTCGGAATGCTTTCAAATACATTTTTGTCATTCGTTTATGATTGGTCGGCGACATTTGCTGCTGAATTGACGCCTTATTCTCCATCGTTACCCGAGATTAATTGGAGAATAGCGAAGTGAATTGATTTTGTTGACCAAATTGAGATGATGGCGACAGTTGGGCGGCAAAAGGAGATTTCTATCAAAGCGCACAATTTTCCTATTCACTAGTTAGTTGCGAGTTGTGAATTGCATGTTGCTATTGCTGCTGCCCACATGCTGTTGTCCGAAGAATGTTTCCTATCCTTACATGAAGATATTTGACAGACACCCACAAATGACATTTGAAAACGTGCGCACACTTCGATGACAGATCAGCATCGAACAGTGTTTCCACTTACTTTTACCTGATGCCTCCCAAGGGGCTACTCACTTACGACCGGGCTTACGGTCATAAATTGATACTGACCTTTGGCAACCAAGTCAGGCTGTGTTACCATTTTCCCTTTTCATCTTTGCTGCCCGTGTGTGTGTACTATAATTGCCCCAAATGGGCATATTTAGTGGCTTAGATGTTAATTGGGTCAGCATAGGGGGCCAAACGCAGGTTCATTGTGAGTTCGTCGTCGGGTGCTTGCTTGGTTGGTTGTTGTTTTTACGACCCATTGTGTTGGAACTGGGTGATGTAGTCTTGGGCTTGTACGCTCACAACTAATGGACATTAAGTGCACCCTAAGGTAGTTTTTACGACGCTGCTGTGTCGGTCGTTTGTACTTGTGTCGCTCGAAATTAACTTTTGTTTTCGCTTCTTCTTGTGGAATCCTGCACACGGAGTTCCTTATGAAATTTAATATTATTGAGCTTTGCTGTTAAATTGTTTTGAAATGAGTCTGGCCATTCATTTTGGGTTATAGCAGCTGTCGAGAGAATGGATTTGGGATTTGTGCAACCGAATCTATTGTGATGCCGTGGAATAATGGAAGTCGCCATTGCTTCATTGGAAATCTTATAGTCTGACAACGATCGAGCAGGTAGACCGAGTGCAATAGCGTTGCTGAGTACTTTCTCTTCCTTCAGTTTAGCAATCGGATCTTGAAAGTTTGAAGACAAATTGGGAATCTGCCCAGGCGGTATTTACTATACTTGTCATGGCCGGTCGAGAATTGATAACTAAATTCTTCCTGTTTTCTGCTTGACTGGTTGGTTGGTTTTGTATGTGTCCTAAGGACTTACTTAGACTTCAAGGGGGTTCATTGTACCCATTAAAAGTTAAACCAAGTGATAGGGTTGGCTTATCCGGAAACCACCCAGAAAGGAACAGAAATCTCAGGAATTTCCTAAAATCAGCGATATGAAGGTAATCCAGCCCATGGAAGAATCTACTACCAAGAGTACGGAATCTTCTGGTGGCCAGTGCGGGACCTTCGCATAGCAGGTGCTGGATGGATACTATTTCCTCTTCGTCCCTGCAGTAGTCATTGTAGGGTAATCCAAGACGCTCCGCATAGATTCCAATTCCGCGGTCCTCTGTAAGGACACCGGAGATATTTCGTATTTCCCCACGGCTAAGTTGTACTAGATTTTTGGAATTCTTTTTATCGAAGGTTGGCCATAGTAATTTGGTTATTGCACAAGTGTCCATGTGACAGCATCGCTTATTAACCCTGATTTTAGTTTCCTCATATATTTTCCTGCAAATAGTGCTAATGGGTGTACTTCCAACCGGAAGGGTGTGTGCATATGCTAGTTCTGCATCCTTCCTGTTCGCCCGCCCTCTCATTACCTGATATACCTCTGCGGCGTAGCACCCAGTGTATGGTCACCCGACTGTTCGTTGATATATCGATGAGAGTTTGTCTGCAGACCTTTACGACCATTTCTTCAGCGATACAGCTCTATCTTGCCTTCTGACATCTGTGATTTCGTGAATACGTTAAGCTTTATCAGCTATAATGTCTATCGGCATCGTATTGGCAACGCTAATTAGTGGATTTTACAAGGCCGAGTCTTAAAACGCCTTTACTAAGTACAATGTTCCACTTAACAAGTCTTAGGTGCAGCCTTAGCCAAAAATTCCCCTTGTTATCTAGCTCGTTGGATCCGATACTATTGGTGTGTCTGCATTTGGTAGGGTCCACCCACCTAGGATTACATAGCAACTCAAATCGCTTCAAGTCCCTTACAAACTTCGCGCTGTTTGAAGGCTGCCTACCAACCACCGATAGTCTCAATAATCGCTGAGGACACACTTTCAAATCGCCAAAGATACGCTCAGACTGCTCTAAGCTGCCACGATATATAAAAATAGATTCCATGACTTTACCCTGCTAAGAATGCCTTTGCAACCAATGCAGGCCCCTCCTAGGCTCGTGTGTATTACTCATTTGTTTTTATTACAAACTGCCCGCCACCATTAACCCAATAGCCTGGGCCCTTTATGGTGCAAACAAAACCCAGATACCAACCAAAACCGATTGACCTTTTGGTGCGCTCTGAATACCGCACATTGGCGCACTGCGCCCCGTCATTAACTTTTCACGCGCCTTTAAAACCGCCATCGTCCTCCTCGCCGCTCCTCCCCGCTGACCAGACAAGTGCAAGTGGCCAAGTCAAACTTGTGCTAAATTCGAAATTCCCTCATTTGCACGATTGAGATGGTAAAGTGGAAAATTACAATTTTCCCATAACCTCGACTTTTGTGGTTTTACACTGCGTCCACGCTGACGTGCAGCAATGCCCACTGGATGGACCCCGAAAAACGAAGTTCTCCTCCACACTCCACAGAGGAAGCGATAACCGTTTGTAGTGAAATATTGGAATCACTCCGCCCCAGCTCATCGTCTCTCTATCGCTGAGGAAATCTGTGAGTTGTAAAAATGTGCCGTGCCCAGCCCATGTTTATTACATGTGCATACACCCAAGCAGCTTAAGTGACAGGTACCATGGTTCTGGCAGTGCGGCGAGAAAACGTCAATAACTTAGGCCGCGAGTAAAGCGATCTGACTGCGATCTCACTTTGTTCCTACTCTCCCTGATCGATCATCAGTCGGCCGCAAATCGTTTTGGATCTACGTCCGTCGTTCTAGAAACGAGAAACTTCATCGTCGTCGTCGTTGCTGTCGTTGTCGTCATCGTCGTTGTCCAAATGAATGCATAAATCAGTTCCAGTAAGCCACCTAAAATGGCCCGTTTTGCTTGTGACTCCCTGGTTCCATGTGGAAAGGTATTCTCCTGCAACGATCTTGTTGACTCCGATCACGCCCTGATGTTGGTTTTCTTTTTTTTCAATTTTTGTTACGTCAGGCGGTGTGGTGCATGACCAAATCCAAAAGTATGGCTAGCGGGGAAGTTCTGACTCGCGAACGGATCTATAAGGTAAATGGGTGGCGGCCACAATGAATGGCTTTGTGGTAGCGGTTATGAATATGATTTAGGCGATGGATTTATCGCACCTTATTAACATCTCAATGCGCCCGCGAGTACTGCACGGGGTCAAGCGAAATCAAATGAAATTGTCCGTCATGTCAGGGAGTAATGTTGGTTTGTTCGTGCCGACGAAACGTCAGAGCTGACAGTGTTTATTGTGACAATGGTGCAGTAGTGTCAGGTATCACGGACAGACCTTCTTTGTTTGCTTTGAGTACTCTTGGGTAATTGTGTTAAAGGTACACAAGTCAAGTTAAAAAAGCAGAGGGCGCCCGCATTGTGACCAAGGCGAGTGATGTACAAAGTGAAAGTAAAGTACAAGTTCAGGTCATCGTCGAAGAAATTTTGATACTCGTACTCGTATGCAACGTGGGAATGTTTATTCTGTCATTCCGCTGGAGAGAGGAGTCTCTGTAATTTTGTTATTCTAATTTTGTGTCATTATAACGTGTGTCAAGTGGTGTAAGGCGTCTCCTGATTAAGTGGGAGAGAAAACTGTTTATATGGGGACAAGTTGCTGATGGGAGTGTATGTCGTCGGTTTTAATCTGTTGGACAGCACAACTTAGAGTCCTTAATTGAGATACAACAAATTCCGAAGTGTATGAGTTGAGCCAAAGACAGAACCAGCACACGTAACGCGAACCTTAGCAGTCAAAATCTATATGATATTCAAGGATCTCGTGATTGAAGCGCCAGCTATTTATTTATTTTTGAAGTATTGAACTAGACATTCAATACTATCCAGTCCTTTAAAACACCGGGTGTTGACGGTATATATTTCCCCACATAACTCCTTGGAATAATTCGGAGCAGTTTTGCCCTTGGGTAGCATATACTAAAACCTTGGAGCTGAATTCATTTTAACATCGAAAGTGGTGAAGAAAGGTAGTACATACTTCTCGGAAATTCTTTAGTTCTAGCATGACCACATTTACATCGAAAAAAGTGGACAAGGTCATAGAAAACTACTTAAGAATGGCGGGTTACAATGGGCAGGTTAAGTAAGTTTATGTGAAGTAGAGTCAAGCTTCCTAGCCCCCAAAATTGGTCTCTAGCGACCTTTAGGGAATTTGTACCAAAACCACAACCTAAGCGCTTCATGCGCCTTTGAACTACACCTTTTCTCATTGACACTACAGGCATCAAGTGTATCAGGCTTAAGTGTATCAGGCTTACAAGCCAAACCTAGCATGTACTGAATAACAAGGAGGTTGTAACTTCTGCATTCGTGTCACATTATCGATGGCACGGTGTAGTGGGTAGTGTGGTTGCTTGTAACCCGAACTGTGCAGGTTCGAGCCCGATCGGGGAACAGCAAAAACCACTGCACCAAAAAAGGATTTCTACCTGGGAGTACAATGGACCGATAACGAGTCTAAGTATTCCTGGGATTTGGAAATGTCCTTCATAAAAAAAAAAGGGAAAACGGAAACCTCTGCATTCATAGATATCGCAGCAGGTTTTGATAATCTCTTTCATTGGGCAATCAGGAAAGCTCTTAAAAAAAAAGAGTGAACCGTCAACATCCAAAAAAAGGAATAGGCTAAAATGGTGCCCCACCAACGTGAAGAATCATCGAAATAAACGCAATTGGGGGCTGTTCGCTAGGAGGCCTCCTGTCTGCAATAATAGGAAACCTGGTTGTAGACAAACTCCTACAAAAGTTAGAATGAATCGCCGTAGACTGGGAATGATACGGTAGCGACACAGACGTCATTGCTAAAGGAAAATACGCAGACGCGCTCCGTAATATTACAGAAAGAGGATTGCAGTCTCTTTTGCTGCTTACTTTTGTATCGAATTTCCTTTCGAACGGGTCTCTCATATCCATTGAAATCCTGCCTTTCACGAGTCAGGTACTGGGCCTGATTTTGAGAGAGAGTTTCTCGATTTTTGCATGCTAGACTTTTTCCCTTCCTCGTTCCTTTTTTTATGATTCTACGCAATCTGAAGGAGGTTAGCCCCGTGATGATTCGGCATCAACTCCCCAAACTATTGCAGGAGCTTTCAGTATGCGGAAGAGACAGAGACTATCAAGCACCTACTCTGTGAGTGTCTGAATCTCAAAAACCACCGACTCCGATATATTGGGAAACAGGCTTTTGGGAGAACTGGGTAACCTTACAAAGGTATCAAAAACGAACATATTCCACTTTATAAAGAGAACAGGGTGGTTTCGCGATAGACCAGCCATCTAGAACCCAAGGTTGGAATATGGACCACAACACAGAGGGGAACACAATGGACCAGTAGGCCCCCGTGGACGATTAGTTATTAGACTGGGCACTTATTCCATAACCTTACTTAACTTAGCCCCATGATCACCTCTATTACAGCCGTGGGACAATCTGTTGCAGTTTTCTGTATGACTTCCTTTGCTGTCATGAATTTGGTTCATGGTTCCTTCCCAAGTGGGTCTGTTTATCCAAATCAACAAAGATTTTCCTGAGAGTCTCCTGCATACATATCGTGACTTCTCGATGAGTGTTTTCCAGAGAAGCTTACTATCTAGCGCTAGATATTTGACAAGTTGTCGGAGGTGAATTCTGACTCTGGCTAGTTAAATCGGTTGCATGTGCCTTCGATGATTCTCCCTTAAGACCGTGGAGCACTTATCCATAAAAAAACAGCACACTTGGATGCTTTCCAGCTCTCACAAGAAAATCTTCCATCGTTGATTCACATATTCCGCAATTGGAATTGAATTAGAGGAAGTGCTTTATTTTTCGAACGAATACAACCTACATTGTCTTGCCTTGGTAATTGCTTAACGGATAAAAAGGATATTGATCTTGGATTTAGTTTCATTTAAAAGTCATCCATTAAACAGATCTGAGGCTAGGCCTGCCAGAGATCCCAATTTTTTTTTATCCTGTCCGATTTCTGTCCCGATTTAGAGAATGCCCCGATTTTATCCCGATTTTTCCTAGTTTTTCCTACATTATGTTTGATTTTTACGACCTTATTTTGTTTTTTAACAACCTGCCCATATGGCTGACACTTAACACTATAGGTCTACTACCTTCCTAAAATGTCATTAGTAGCCGAGTTTTCAAACTCCTCTAACGAACAGAATGCCCTATGTAGCCAGCATAGTGCCGGACATTTACAGAGAATGTACTAAGAGGTTTTTTGTTCTTCCAAACAGAACCGACACTCTGTATCTGAACAAAGATTAAGTTTGTTGAGATGATATCTAAGGCCACAATGACCGGTAAGGAAGCTGGTGCAAATCTCAATAGCATGAATTTTATCCTGAAACACGATGGGGCACATCCCAATTGTTATCGAGACTTAAGTGCCCAATGACGCCAGCATCGACTCCGGCAGCCATTTTCGATCCGTCGGTAAACCATACCAAACATCCTGGGTCTGACACGTAGACCAGGCGACATGGTCTAATATTTTTAACTCATAGAGCCTTTCGAAACGGAACTCACTGGCCATAAAGTCGCGCAAAGTGCAGAACATGTCCGCACTTGGAATTGAGTGAAGTATTTTCAGGTGACCCACAAGATTAAAATAAATAAAAAAATAGCTGGCGCGACAGCTCGGAATGAGCCAAGGCCTAGCTTCTCGCAACCATTCATGTTGTGCGTGTTGTATTGTTTGCACGAATGGAAGGGACCTACCATTTATTGCCGACTCCGAACGGCGAATTGAGAAGCTCTTTCATGACAGATTATACTCCCGGAGGCTTGTCATTCCCCGACGAGAGGTGGTGCCGCGAAAAATGTTCGGTGTTCCTGGCTGGGGCTTGAACCCACGCCGCTTGGTCAGCAGTCCAACGCACTAACGACTGAGCCACGGCGACCCACAAGATTACCTGATTTATACTTGTGTTCTCGCTCCAGCTTTATAGCGCAACGGCTGTGGTCTTCCTAGTGAAGGTATGTAGGGATGAGAGCCCGATGACATGCTCTATTGCTGAAGAGGGGCAGGTGCGCATAGCACCTGTAATACCGAGACAGGCAATTCTTTGTAAATTCTCAAGCTTCATTGTCGTCGTTCGTTCAAGTAATTTTAGCCACCAAATTATTGCCGCATGTGTTATTATGGGCATAACTAAGTATCGAAATATTACGACCTTAACCACAATAGGAAATTTTAATTGTTTTCTTTTCCCTCCCTGTATTTGAAGTATTTAGTTTAATGACGACAGCATGGCACAAGAAAAAAAAACAGCTTATCAATTGAAACATTGAAAGCAGCTTTTTAAAGGAAGATCCAATCGGTCAGACAATCATGTATTTTTAAAACAAGTTTAACTGACAAATATGTTAAATATGTAGATCAACTACTGAGAACATCTGCAAAGTTGGGTAAAATATTCCACATACGCCACAGTATTTTAGGTTTAGCGATTACCAATGAGATATACTTAGAGGAAAGGGGGCGCATTTCCTTGCAACTGTAAGGATCTATTGGAAAATGCCGTTTTACGGTCGGCATAATCGTCCTTCCGAGAGGAATATTCGCAGTGTGGTGGATAATTTTGAGTCCACTGGTTCAAACGGTTCGAAACGCAAGATCTGCCGAAAACATCGCCGCTGTCCGTGACAGTGTGCAAGAGAATCCGAGGCAGATCGCGTCGCTGACAAGAACTCGGCCTTTCGCAGACACAATACCCACGAATTTTCCGTCGTGACTTGGGCCTGCAACCGCACAAAATTCAACTGACCCAGGAGCCAAAGGTAAACGACCATAGACAACGACGTGTGTTCGCTGAATGGGCTCTGGAGAGTTGGACACTGGGCCTAATTTTCATCGAAAAATCATCTACAGCGTTGCTAGCAATAGATTGTCAGCAATAAAAAGTTCGGAAAACTGTTTGCCCAAAATTTTGGTCAGGCAATATTCCCACAGTAAAGTATAAAACATCGATTATCCATTCTCGCAAAAAAAAAAAAAACCAAAAACCGATCCAAGCCATGCTGTCTACGTAGTTGCCTGTCCTCACATCTTGTATTCAATTAATTTAATTTGAATGGCCACCCTAAAAATCGGACAAGAAATCATTAAAAAAAAAAAATCCCCGAGGTCACTAATATTTCATTTACAATTACTATATCGATCATTTCCAAGCAATTTGCATTCCCCAAAAACAGCCTAGCCTAAAGCACCTTAAACTAGCACCTGTCACATATATCTCTTGCACTCATAAATAAATTCTATCTATTACTCTACTAAATCGTGCGTTCACATAAGCAGAATTTCAACTTTAGAGTTTACGATTCCCACCACACAAGCACCTGATAATGCTGCACTTGTTGTGTTTACCCAATACCAAGAGGCACAAGACACATTGTCGCTATTTGTTTTTATTTGTTTTCCCTCCAAGTCTGTGTTAAGACAAAAGTTATCCAAAATATCTATCTTAATCTATATAGAGATACAAGTATCTCTTACTAAACCGCATTCATTCAATAAATTTCTCAAGCTTTTTGCTGAAAAAAAATAGCTTAGTTTTGGGAATTATTGTGAATCGAAGCTTAGATCAA
Organism: Matsumyia berberina; assembly: GCA_917880715.2. Lineage (NCBI taxonomy): Eukaryota > Metazoa > Arthropoda > Insecta > Diptera > Syrphidae > Matsumyia > Matsumyia berberina. Next base: position 127,271,366 of record OU862871.1, on the reverse strand, counting down.
GTGGGGTTTGGCCCATCAAAGTAGTGCGCTCTGTATCACTGTATCCAAGCACAAGGGTTCACTGGGTCACAGATGTGCTCCCACCTGCATACAGTCTCTGTTCACAAAGACAAAAGCTACAAACACCCTAAAGATACTTTTTGCCCTGCAGAAACGATAAACTACGGACACAATAATTGTAGATCGTTTATTTGCCGCTCATTACCGGGCTCTTACCATGCACGACGAGTGAATTTTCTTCCTCCCTACCTTTGGCACTGTTTTTGTTTTTGTTATCGTTTTTCCATTTCATTTCCCTCCCGAAATAACTGTTAAGAAAATCCCTCTAAAACAACACTCCAAAGTGAAGAAAAACGAAACGAAACACCAGCGTGATGACTGTGTTTGTTCGTAACATATCTCAGTACCCTTAAGTATCTAACGTTAGCTTGAAGAGCTCTGAGCAAAGTTTTGCCATTTTTTTTCAGTTATATCTGTTGGTATTTGTACCTGTATTGTGTATTCTTTCACTTTAAGGCTTTTGAGAGGCAACTTTGCCCCACAGAGATATACATACTATAGATACTCTCATAGAAAACTTCCATGCACACCGTATAGATTGTATTTAAAGTTTTTACCTCCTCTGAGCGCTGAGCTCTGGAATAGTTGAGTGCCTGGCCTGTGCTCTGTGAGAGTTACTGAGAGTGAAATAGTGAGATAGGTGATCACTTGGCAGTCAAAAGAAGAATAAAGCGACGAAGAAGGTGTAGCGGTGGGGTGTTTTGAGGTTTGCAGTTGACTGTGCGTTATACCATTTTCCGTATCCCGCAAAATGACGAAAAAAAAAATGTTTGAAAAGCGATTTTCTACTATAGTGTAGTTTTCTAACGTTTTTTTTTTCATATCTTTTTGCAACAGCAACAGTTTAAGTTCAGGCAGCGGTGGCGTAGGAATTCCAAAGTGCGCCGCACCGCACAGTCAAAAGCACACGATTTTTCCTTCGTTTTGTTGTGGATACTTTTTGTATCTTTATTTTTCTTCTTGAAAAGTTCAGTTCAGGTGTAACAGCTCTAAAGAGTTAACGTGCGCATCGTCGTCGTTGTCGTTGTTGTTTGTCGCGTCGTTTTGTTGATCGTGTTTCGCATAGAGTTTGTCGTGTCGCATTAGAAGGTTTCAAATTGATTTTTTTTTTTTTATTTCCAAAATTGGTCGAAAAAAGATGACAAGTCTGCCAATGGATGAGATGCCTTAAACGGAAAGTGTGTAGAGAGTGACAAGCTGGTTAGATGATTACGACCTCAAAGTGTGAATTGAAAACAATGGCCTGTCGGTAAAGTTTGAAGGTGTCAGAAAATATAAAAATGTCTAAACGGTAGAAAATCTGACAAGTAGTCAATTTGTCATAAAAACCTGAGACTCCACATAAAGGAGTTAAAATTCGGCAAAATTTGTCAAAAATATTCCAAAATTAAACTAAAAGTGTCAAACTTTGATTGAAAAATGTTCAAAATTGTTCGGAAGTACTTAGAAGTCATCAAATACAAGAAGACTGCAAAATTATAAGGATCGGCCAGAAAGTGTAACCCATCACAAAAAATTTTTTCTAAAAGTGTCAAAAATTTATAAAAAAAAAGTGTTCAAAATTGTTTCATGAAAATTAGATAGAGTGAAAGAAATTGCATAGATTTTCCAATTGAATTACTCGGATGCAATAAAAGTCTAACAAAAAAGCAAATCAACACCAACAATAATAAAGCGAACCAGTAAGAGTTATGTAAGTTGTTTGGCGATGTGCATCACTCTATTCATCGAACTGATGACTGCCCCGGAAAACAGAGGATAGAGCTATAATAGTAGGAGTCCGTGAGCATTGAAGATCATGAAATGAAACAAATCGTTTTCGATGGCAGACAGTACAAACCATGATGTCAACAAAGTTGTTACTTAATTTATTTTTATTTATTTTTTTCAATGCACATTGTGTGGTGTGTTGGTTTGGAGAAAGATTTTTAAGTTTTTTTCGCTTTAGTTTCGTTGGCATGATTGATTTTTGTAGTCACAAAAGTTGTATTGTCACGATCCGACATTGAGTTCATGTTCATGTTCTCTGCAATGGACAGTAATTGTGGTTATAGGCTTGTGGCTTGGGCCTTAAAATAAAGTATTTCCCAAGGATTAGTCACTTATGTGTGTCAGTTGTAAAGTATTTAGCAATGTTGATGGATTTTGCGCGTGGGGAAGTATATTAAAGTCGTGGCAGGGTTGTTCAGGGTGACCTCTTGTGCTACCCCTTTGGTGGATTTTGTCATAAAATTTTTACAAAACAATTGGCCCCTTCAATGACATTTGGAAGTGTTTGTCATCGTACTTTTTGTCAAGGAATCAGATGTTGTTCGTTTGTTTTTTCGTCGCTCTGATGGTCGTCACGTATAATGAGCGAAGCGCCGAATGAAATAACAATTCACTGTGTCTAGAGTCCGAATTTTTTTTGGACATTCTATTTATGGATTAAATTATTGTGCGGCTGCTAATTGAACGTTTTTAGGAGTGAGCTTTTTAATGCTAATTCTTTGTAGGGTATGATAAGGTCGGTTGGCACATTTTTTGGCAACAAATGGGAGGTTTTTTGTTCGTTTCTTTAAGGGGTTACTGACTTTGTTAATTGAGGTCCTTATACTAAATAAGGGGTGCCAAATATTTGGAGGAAAGGTTTGACTGAATAAACGGTGTGAAATCTTGTGGGAAAGTGTAAATAACCCTCAAAGTTGACTGTACAACTCTGTCATATCGAATTTGAACACAGTTTCTTGGTTTTGCCAGTGAGATCGTTACCAATCTGGTGGAGTTTGACAGAAATGTCAAAACTAGCCAAGGCTATATAGAGCTCATCTCTATAAATGCTGTCATAGGCGACTAGGGTTGCCAGATAAAACTTCATAAAAATCGGGACAAATCGGGATTTTTGGAAATAATAATAAAATGATAAACACACACATTCCTACCTATGAACATGACCTTGTCCAATGGATCCTTTCAGTTGCATGAAAATGCCACCCTCTTCGTGTAAGTATATCTCATCGGAGATCGGTAAACCTAAAGCACTGGCGTATGTGGAACATTTTAACGGATTTTGCAGTTGATCTGCAAACAAACGCAAAATCGGGACTGTCCTCCTAAAATCAGGAATGGATCGAGATGCAATTCTCGGGTTTTCTTTTGAATATTGCTCCTGGACATATATCCCTCAATAAGTTCGGTTAAACGTTTCTTACGCTCTTCCATCTTCCTTGGAAGGAGTGATATTCTTCCCGTATCTTTTGCTTATAGAGCTCACGGGCAGCCCTCGCCTGGCATTTTTCGTCAAACCAGGACTGGTTGCACGTCAGTTGCACTAGTGGCAGTGTTGTCACAGGTTTTCGACATTTGATGGTGGCGACAGAGAAGTTGTTGAGAGGTTTCGGGGTATGCGTTCGGCAAAGATTGTGGCAGCCTCTGGCGATTGTAGCCTATTGCCATTGTATCTTATCACAGTTAGCCCAATGCCGTTTCCAGACGTGAGCGATACACGTATCGGAAGCTTAAGTCTAGTTGGCTTTATCCGCTGCGTAGGACATATCGGTATCTAAAGAATTGTTGCTTCGACTCTGTACCAGTTTCCTTAGTAGATGTAATAAATGGTCATCTTTCTTTAGACCGACTTATCCCATCGCACTTTTTGGATCTAGGGCTTCTGTTAATTGTTCGACTTCACGCGCCCTGTTAAAGGTTCAAACATTCTACGTGCGGAACTGAATATCGTTGGTCTTATTTCACGTGCCAGGGTCTTCAAGAGTATACGAGAACACAGCTCTCAAAGCTAGTGCCCAGTTTCATTGTAACAAATAGCCATAGGATGATGGATTGGAATGTGAGTGCTGCCATATCGAAAGCTTGAATGTGGGACTTTAATCCACTCAAAACCACTCTCTCTTTATCTGTCTCACACGTATGTTATGATGTTGTGCCTAACGAAGTCGCCGACTACTGTGACAGTCCCAAAAGTCAATATTTTAGAATTTTGGTACCCTCAACTTGCGCAGCCTGCCCAGGACATAGGCTCAGGTATATCATTACCATCTCAAATGTCTCAATTCGGGTTCTAATCGTTTGGAAGAAGTACATTGACTCAGTTCGTACTTAAATCCCCAACCCTTGAATGCACCACCAAACAGCACGGAAGTAGCCCCGCGGAGGTACCTCAATGAGACATTAGACTGAAAAAGTAAATGGTCTTAGCGTAGACTCACTTTGTACTTCATCTCTGGGCTCTAAAGGATTTCTTCAAAGCAACGTGCGAACGTGCACAGGCTTCTAGATTTCAAAGATAAATCGATTTCTTGAGGTTGAAACCTCGTGACACTGAACACTTCAAGGCATCAAGGCAAATTGACCCAATGATGAAATTCGGTACCACAAAGCTCGCAAATCGATTGCTCAAACACTCCGAGTTCTTCTAAGGCCCAGCCTCACCACACTTCTTTCAAGCGTTATTGCAACCCAAACCCAATTGCAATGCAATTTCTAATTTAAATTTGCATCAGTAGCAACAGTAGCCACACGTAGTCATTAAATTCGAGACGCATGATTCATTTCGTCCCAAAGCCTGATTACGCATAAAAATTACAAACATGAGATACAGCAGACCAACATGAATTATTGGCACATGGATTTGAAGATTATACGTGCTGTCCCGCGCAAAGCACTTAACATCGGGGCGCCGAGTGCACTCCGATGCCGGGACGCCATAAAACCCATTTAAAGTTGGTCATCCAAATGGCCAGCAACAGCCGTCTGTCAGATGAGGCAAACGAACATCAAATGAACATCCATATTGCAAAATCGCGAATTGTTGTGAGAGAGGCAGACACAACGAAAAAAACAGAAAGAAAAACTCAAACAATGCACCATTGCATAATCACGCAATGGCCTCCGACATATAAACCGACTAACATCGGATGAATGGATGGATGCTTCTGTTCCTCCTTCCTTCCCCCATTCCCATCGTTCACCTGTATCTGGTCACTAGGCCGCAAATTTATTCCATTCCAAGGCATGATGAGCAGCACCAGCGCCAGCACCAGCACCATAATGTATGGGTGGTGTTCCGCAAATACGTTTAGAGCTTCCGTTTTATGCAAGCGCACCACATTACAACACTCGGTCCCGCTGCTCGCCCTGTGCATCCCGGTATCTGTGTCTTTCACTCGTGTTTTTGCATATTTTTTTGAATTTTTTAATCACTGCCCGCATTGGATAACAACACGGGCACAGTGGCGGCAGCGCTAGGTGCTAATTGCCCGTCTAATTCATTCATAATCGTGAGTACCGTCTGGATACCGTGGGGATTCGTATACAAACACATGCCAGACATTGTGGGAACCCGGGGCGGGGTACAAAGACAAACCTCCATCCGAAAGGAGGAGGAAAAAAAAAAATAGATAATTGAACTTTTACAAATCCCCCAGCTGAGTAGATATCTAGCGCTAGCGCTGGTGCCTTTGCGAAAGACGGTAATGTGGGTTCGCTCTCGATTTCCTTTGCGACTGGCGATGGCGATAGACACACAAACAAACCGCAAACGGCCTAGATCTCACGGTGCTCATCAGGGCTTAAATTTAATATTTACGGTCAGCCTTTGAAGAGTGTACATAGGTACTCGTAGTCGTTCCTATGCCTGACGGTACGGTATCGATTTTTTTTTTCTTTCCACCTAAGGTGTACCTTGATCTGGTTTCTGTGGGGTGGAGGATTGCCTCGCAGTGACAAAACAAAGTTCAACGCAAATGACGGTAATAAAAGTTTTCCATTTTCTTTTTTCTGTTTTTGCCTCAAGTCCGGAAGGGAAGTTTAAAGTTTTTGTTGTCGAACAATTAGTCTAAACTGCTTTGCGATATCGGATTGCAGTGCATGTGACTGATTTTCACTGATAATTGAACGCAAAGTTGGTCGGACACAAGTTTTTCTCTGTCAATTATGTCATTAGACGTTTAAATTGGCGCAGAGACAAGGAGAGCGGTAATTGTTTCATGGTGTCTTAAATTGAAGGGAATCGGGAAAGTTGCTGGTAGGTTATGACTGTGTTATTACTTTATTGCATTGCTAACGGTGAATGGCGGACATGCATATGTTTCCAGGTGTTGGATTGCAATCACATTGCATCGTCCGGGCCCAGAAGTCAGCCAAGAGGTCGTGTTCAATGGGCATATGTCCAGGGCTGTTTAATTAATACTTATCGGCACGAAGTTCGAAAGGCATGGAGAATGCAAGAAAAAGTTGCTCAAGCTGACAGTAGGAAAGGGAATGTGGTAAAGTGGAAGGAGAAGGTTGTTTCTGACGTTCTGTTCGATTCGTCGATGTGTCAATGTTTAGCGCCTCTTTTTATTGACAGCAAATACTTGGCTTGTCAGATCGCTGAGTTCTGTCGGCGACATCGATTTCGTCGGCGCACGGAAGCAGTTCCAGTTATCAATGGTATTATCACTGGTGTTGGCTTGAGAGTTTTGCAAAACTATTTTAAAAAGTCGCATGATAGAGCGCTACCTTGTCTAAACTCTTTTAGACATCACAGGTCTCTATGAAATGGTTACCGACCTTTTGGTTTAAACATCTAGATCAAGAGGGTGACAATGTAAGGGCACATGGAGGCTAGTCTTTTCCTTGCGGCTTCTGGACATACGCACAGAATATATCTCTTTCTGTTCTCCACAGAGTCAGCAAATATCTGATAATTTTATTTTATGCATATGGTATCTGAGTGGACAATGTCCCGTTAGATAGCCCGTTAAAGCTCTTAACACGTCTTAAGTGAGATCAAGTAAAGTCTTGGCCTTATATAGGTTGGGGTTAATAAACTTTTTCGCTTGTCTAAGGCCCCGGAGGTTGGCCCAGTACTCAACGTATTTGTTGATCTTCCATTGTGTTATCTTGGAGTAGGCACTGTTGAGTGGTACTCTAAAACAGGGATCGGGACCTACGAGTGGGCGACAAGTGCCTCTTTTCGCCAGTCACCCAGGCAGGATGTAGCACGGTGTGGTGTTACACATCCAAGACTTCTTTGTTTGAAGGTTACGCTTTTTGCTAAAAGATGTGTTGGAGGCATAGTACCTACACATGCTCTCATAATACACTCTGCAGTGCTACTTTTCTAACACAGCTTAGGGTCGAGGATAGTTCTTAGGTTTGGTAGGGTGGCCGTCCTGACCGGGCCAGGACACACTGAGACCAGATTCGGTCCATTGTAATACCACTATGAATAGCCGGGAGTTCCAGTCTTTCTATAAGAACCTATAATATCTATGAAGATAGGGTCTTAAGCGACCTCAGTGTACCTGCTAAGAGGTTGGATAAAGTGACTGAATACAGGCGAACCCTAGAAGAGAGGTGACCCTTTATGGATTTGCGGATACCTCGCCAGTGTACAGAGAAAGTAAATGATACAATAGACCTTGGCTGCATTCAGGCTAGTAATAGACGGTGGCGCAGAGTCATAAGTCCACAGGCCAAAAGTCACAATAGACTTTTGACCCACCTGGGTTAGATATAAATTTACAAATGCTTTATGGACTTATAACCCACCCTAATGAGCCAAAAGTCCACACGAAATTTCTGTGGACTATAGACCCGTCGATTGTGGTCTCATGGCTCACTGCTGAGTAAGGAACCGCTGAGAAGTTCCCGCTTTGTGCAATGTGAAATAGCTGTTGCCAGAGGTCGTAGCTCGGTGGGGGAAAGGTTTGCTGTTGTGGGTGAGATATGATGATGAGGTGACTATTTGAGTGGGAACCTCGTTAAAAGAGGAATTCGAGCCGAGGATTGGGGGTGGGGAGGGGGCGCTATAAGTATGATTTGCTCAGTTGAACCCTTATATGGCTGAGTTATGAGCTCCTTGGCTATTTAGAATGATCTGCCGAGGTTATAGTTGAACCATTTTGATCTACAGATCAATTTGCTGATGCTACGTAAGTCGATGTCCCTGCAGCTTATGCAGAAGTCTTTGGACGATAGTTTTTAGATACATGAGTGTGTACATCGTACTGGGGATCTTTTTTATAAGAAAATTTAAAGAATAGAAAGCCGATGAGCAGAGGTGGATTCCCTGAGATTATCTTTCATCATTCTGGTCCACGCTGCACCACCGTACAGCCTTTCAACACGGAGAGAAAGGTGAGAGAGGGCTTCATTCATTGGTGGTCGATGCCACCGTTTTTGTTTTTCTGCGTCTTACCAAAACTAATAAGAAACCTTGGTAACCAATGAAGAAACTGCCTACCATCGCAGCCTATCATCTAACTTTCGCTGGAACACATTATTAGTCTTAAGCAAGATGTTTATCGTAAGAATAAGTGCTGGTGTTCATTGTCCATTATCAAATAACTTAAAGAAATCCATTTCGTTCGAATCATCTGTTCGAATTTCTGTTGTGTCATTTTCTCTCTTCTCATCCACCACGGAAGTGCTTCCAAAACTTCAAAGTGTTACATAGAATTAAGTAGAACCCTCCCGTAGCGTGCAGTTTGAGATTTCCAACATTTTTAAGTGTTTCTGAACAAACCCACGCCACTGTCTGTGCTTGCATTTGACGGTGTACCACCAACAATGGCGGCAGTCACAGCAATTAAGACACATTTTCCGAAAGTCATCAATCACAAAAGCGGTTTTCTCGTTAATTACAGAACGACAGAGCGATAGGTGCATAGCATAGCGTATGTGTATCTAATTTTAGATCGCTAATAACACGTCAGTGTAACATCTGCTTTTTAAGGCTCCGTTCACACCGGCATCGCTTATGCAAACATGCAAAACAGAGCAAATTATTTGCAACGTATACGTACTTTAATTGTTTTAATATTTGTTTTTATCTGTTCGTGTCGCATGCAGTTAGTTTCCTTGAGCATAAAAATAATCACTTCCATAAATTATATTGCATTGTGCGCCTACTATGTATCAGCTCATGAATGTATCTGTTGCAATCCATTGTGACTATTTTTAGTCCACTCAGTGTGGTACAATTAACACAGATGTTGCATCTTTCAAAAGAAACTTCGTCTACAAAAGGGTGACGAAGCTGCAGACGTCAAACGGCGACGCAACGACAGCGACACGCGAGACAATGCGAGAAAAGAAAAGACCGTTACAATTGCCACAATTGGCGTTTAGTCGCATTGTGGTAAGAAAGACTTATCTGCAGATGGCTATCTGTATATCGTGTGTGTGTTTCTGTGTATGTGGACAACTTAACGCGAAACAGATCTCAAGGGCATTTGCTAAGAGATTTTCTCTAGCCAGTTGCATATCGAGTTTCAGCAGCAGCAGCTCCCTCCGCCGTGTGTGCTGGGTAATTGAATTTAGTTGAGCGTCAGCGGCGGCGTTTGCACGATCAATTTGACTGTGCTGCGCACCTAGCACTGCCAAATTGTGAAGGTGAAGTTGGCTTTTTTCTCACAAGCCTCCATGTTTCACGATAAAAGTATTCTCGGCCCGGACTTTGGCATGTTCGGTGGCAATTTATAGCGCAGAGGTGATAAGTTATGCTGTTTTGTTGCGCAAATAATACACAAACAGCATCCCATTAAGACGGTAGTTGGTTGTAGGTTAAATTACCAATTCTATTAAAGATACACACGGCCGTGAGAATTATGTGTGAATGGAGGTTTAATTTTTCTCGTTTGCTTTCGTGAAACGATTATAACAGGGAAGAAGAGTGATCTGTGAACGGTGTCATGCATACATGTGTTTAGAGAAGATTATTTTGATTTCAAGGTACATTCATAGATACATTTGTACACATGTTCACGACAGCCTTATGTCAACGAAATTATTTGAATTTGAATTTGATGAGCAGATACAGTCCAGTGTGTGATGTGACAATGGTTATTACCTTCAGCACTGTCAAATGCGAAGCCCTCTTTTGTCAACATTTGTTTCGGAAGTAATAACCGGAATAAATTGACACAGTTCCGCTTTGGTTTTTGAATACTTCGTACGAAACACGATCTGAGTCCAACGCAAATAGGTGTGTCTTTGACCACATTTCCAGTCAAATTTTTCCTAAGTAATGTGCTCAGTTTCGTCACAAATTTTGTAATTTTGTTGTTTGTTTTGAACAGGAAATTAATACTCAGAAAAGCGTTAACATTTGCAAATCAGTTTGCTGTCTAAAACCCACTTAATTAAGTGGTTACCTTTCATTCATTTCGATCCCGGGCTCGCTGAATCTAGTTATTCAGTGAAATGACATGATAGCGCATCTCCTTGCCCATACCTGGTTCAGAAGCGCTGTTTCCACATTTATCATTGCACTGCGTGTTTTTTGCCGGACCCAGAATTTGGCTGGAGCTCAAGACAATGAATGCTATCATATGCGGCTTTAAAGTCGACGAAAGTCGTTGGTCTTTCAAGAAAATGACTAAGTGAGAAAACTCTGTCTATCGTCGATCTGCCGAATCGGATGCCACATTGGTATTTGCCGATTGGTATTTGCCGATTGGTGTGTTATAGAACAGCTTTAAACGTTTACACAGTAAATTGGATAGGATCGACGTTTAGCAGGCATATGGCTAGGTAGCTGATGCAAGACATTAAATTGCCTTTGTTGTAGATGGGGCGCTACAGTCCGGGGTGAACCTGGTCCTCAACCAACAAGCGTCTCCAGCTAGCTCGATCTTTAGGAAGCTGCCTTTAGTTTTGCACGCCAAGTTGGTTAAGGTCCTCTTCTACTTGCGTGCGCCACCTGAATAGCTGTCTTCCTCTACTGCGCCGTCCCTCAGGTGTGGATTCGAATATTTTCTGGGTCGGAGCATTGGTGTCCATCCGCTCTACATGACCCAGCCATCTCAGCCCGTACCGTTCGTCGTTGTATCTCCTCCTTCACTCACCGTTTATGCAGATGGGACCGAAAATCACCGAAAAATTTTCCTCTCAAATAAGCCAAGAGCAACCTCATATGCTTTTGACAGAGTTCATGCCCCTGCGCCGTAGAGCAGGACTGGGATGATTAAGGTCTTATAAAGGGTCACTTAACTCGTTCGAGAGAAGGCTTTGCTACTCAATTGCCTTTTCAGCCCAAAGAAACAGCGATTGGCAAGAGTTGTCTTTCGTTTGATCTAAGCGCTGGTGTCGTTGTCTGAATTGATAACGGAGCCTTGGTAGACAAAGTCCTTAACTAAAGTTATTACTGTCCATAGTGACGTCTGTCTGAGACGTCGGTGTTAAGTGTCACTTCTTGTTGACGGCATATACATTCTTGATCTTCCCTTGATTGACCTCTAAACCCATCTCCCAGTGATATCACGCCCGGAGTCAATATGGGGAATATGAAGCTGATATCCAGGCATCGGGAATTCTTTTGTCGTTATCAAATTCGTATTTGAAAGGCTTTGCTGGTAAGCCATCGGAGCCGCAGCCTTACAATTTTCAATGTTAGCAACGTCAGGTACTTCTATACTGGGTGAAGACACTGATTTTTCTTTGACTCAAGGCGGACGCTCTTCTTGCCCCATCACTCTCTTAGCAATACGTATGAGTATTTAGCACTGCTGGCAGTTTTCCTACGATATCATGTGCATCGGTGATTGGGTTCCCTTCGTTATTTCGGAGAGCCTTGAAGCCAACTACCAGTTGCTTGGTCTTTCCTGTTGGTTAGTATTCTTTTTTGCCGGGTGCGGAAACGCTATACTGGAGCATTCAGATGCAGCTGATTCATTGTGCTGCCAGAAAGCAGGACCCAGTATTTACCCCTTTTTTTTTTTTTTTTTTTTAACACACTAAGATGCATAGCAAAAGCGAAGTGTCCCGTTAAAACACCAATAATTTGTCTGCAATCTCTTCTGCTGAATGACAGCAAGAAAGCAGCTTATTTCTTACAGGCATTCGGAAGCAGTCATTTAGTCTAACTGCATCCTAAAGAGCCGTCCCACACACAGGATGCGATAAGCCCAAACGCAGGTTTAGGTTCTGAGAAAATATCCTCTGAGCCTTGTCTAGCAATCTCATCGAAGATCTCATTTCCAGTGATTAATAAGTTTGAAGTGTTACTCTAGAAAGACGTGCACTTAGACTGAAGGCAGTTTCATTGTAAAAACTAGGACCGATCCCATGCTTACTCCTGAAAACATAAAGATTTTCTAATGTCACAGCTCAATTCGGCTATACCTGTAGGGTACAGATAAATGAGAACATTGAAGGTGACCTTTCTAATTCTGACAAGGGCGGGACACGTACAGAAAAAGTTCCGGCAGGATATACAGACTATACCCAGTCGTTGAACACATCAATATTCTGTAATTGCCTTCCTGCAACTCTGTCAGATGTTTTTATAGTTGCGCGACTTTTCGAATTCCTGAGTATGAAGACTGCGTATGCCCTCTTCTTCATAAGCATAATTTTTTTCTCCTTAGCTATAAGGCCAGGTTTCCGCCCTGTAGCAATTGTTGGTGTGGATTCTCTCTCACCTTCTTCCGATGTCCTATTTCTGTGGGGCGGTCTTGTACCCTGCAAAGGAAAGCTATGTACCGCCCTTGAATTTGCGTTCGCTTACCAGCTTCTTTAATGTGTGGGGAGTTTATGACCATTAGTATTCGTAAGATAGCGATTCTTGGCCGTTTAGAACCGGGCACTAAATGCATTCAAAATGTTTTCTGATCAACTTGTAATTTATCTGCCAGTCGAACTTATTCAATAGGTTTTTCCCTTATTTATTCCAGTTGATTTTCATAATTAACTCGAACAAGCTACCGAAACTACATAAGAAATCGAACGATACAATGTGCGTCGTTGTAAAAACATCCACTGTCTGATCTTGTAGCTTCCCACTCATCGATGTAACTACAGCGATCTTCTAAATATCTTCTCTGCAGTATTCACTGCATAATATAGCATAAGTAGTGTCTTTTCTTAAATTTGAGGCTAAATTTGTTCCACCTATCAATTTAAAATGTTTTAACTCATTAACCTGTTGACAACACTGCAGCCATAATTATTGACGTTTGCTTTGACCTCAATAATCGGCTTGGTGTTATGAATCTTGATCGTTTGTTATCCAGTTTTCAATTATAGCTAAACCCATTCTAAGATCACTTACTTTGCAACGCTGGTGAATGAATAGTTAACTGCCGGTTAATTTTTGCTGCACCAAAGCCGTGATTATCGTGGGCATGTGGATACTCGCACGGAGAGCTGGATTAACCAAGTGATTGGCGATGTCAGATAGGATCCCATGTGTATGACTTTTAAGTTCTTAGATTGATCGAAGTAAACATTTTATTTGAACACCGTATGATTTGATATGACATTTTTGTCTATGAAATGTGTCAGAGACCAATTTTGACGGCAGTGAAACTAACCCTAGTTGGGTTTGCTATGTTACATGAAGGAAGGAAAGCATTCGTCCTGCATTTTGTATTTTGCAAGTAGAGAATAGTAGGGTTAAGTTAAGTAAGGAAGGAGGTACAGTTCGGGATTGTTTGCAGGAGTGAAACTAGAAACTGAAACTCTAGTTCCACAAATATATTTTTTTCTGATACGGCGAAAGATGTTTGTCAAGACGTAGGTTAGAGAGGCTGTCGACATAGTCGACGCACATAGACCATCATTAGGTCCATTGTGATGCCTCAGGATCTAGAAGGAATTCTCCTTCCTAATCGTGGAACCATTGAGAGCTTTTAATAAAGTGAGTTTCCGACATCTTATTGTGCTAGATCACCAAGATTGTCAAAAAGAAGGCACCGAGGTGGTTGTGTCTTTTGCAAGAGAGCGTGGGGTAGGTATAGAGGAGATGGAAGATCGCAGATATAGCCTTCCGACATGAGATTTCTTCGTTGTATAGCTGGAGTCACTCGTCATGATCGGGTTAGCAACACCAGAATACGCGAAGCACTCAATGTCGAGCAGCTACTTCTTCGTATGAAGAGGTCAATACTTCAATGCTTTGGATACTTTATACGAATGTCCTGAACTTGGTTTCCAAGACGTGCCAAGGAATCCGCGCCATCAAAAAGCCGCTCGAGTTAGCCCGGTCCTTAGCTTACTGCCTTCAGTTGCGCACGCAAGTTGGTTGAGCTCCCCTTTTACTTGTGCGCGCCACCTTAGGCGAGGTCTTCCTCTACTGCGTTGTCCCTCCAGATTAGGAGCGCTCCAGCACTCTGGGGGCTGGAGCGCTCTACATACCTATCTCAAACGTCTAAGGCTACGCGTATAGTGAGGTGATAAGAATTCATCTGAAAAATTTAATTGCATGCTTCTCGCTTATCGCATCGCATCGCTTTATCGCATCACTGTGCGCGTAGCCTAATGCGCAGTTTTTTGATAAGACCGATGTCGCTGTACAGCTCAGTGAACGCCTCATCCCTACAGCTTCTCCACTAGTCCTTAGCATTGTAGCAAGTTAACCTACTTTCTCATTGCCTGTTATATCTGTATGACCTGGTACCTAGCACTGATTAACTTACAATAGATCTTGGATTAAATGTTTAAGGTTCGTCTGACGAATTTTACAAACTTGAACTTTATTGAAGTTGGCTGGAGAGTCTTGAATGCTGCCTTATTACTTAAAACACGCTCCAATTTTAAATGGCAGAATTATGCCTCCAAAATTTATTTTGGGTTCGTCTGTGTAGAAGGCTTCTTCGTCGGAGCAGACCAGAATCTTTTATAATTTCATCTTTCTCCCACAGCTTGAGGCCCAGAACTAAGTCCATCAATAACGTCGCTTCAAGGGTTCTTAAAAGCTGTTGAAGTCATTACTTAGATTTAAAAGCGATTTCTCAAATCGAAGGTAATCTACTCGCCATTAGTACTCAAAAATGTTCCACTCCATTTACAAATCAATTAGTGACCAGTGCGTATCCACTGTTCCTTATTACTCTTCACATTCTTGCCTTGTATCAGTTATCACATCACAATTTAATAAATCAATAAAAATTCAAAAGAAAAAATCTCCAACCAAACAGAAAAACTTCATTCGATTATCGAACCAACGTGAATTGCAATAATTAACTCCACTATCCGACTCGACTACAGCCTTGAGAACTGCGATTTGGTTTCATGTCAATACTCATCTGACTCTATCGCCTAATCTCTGCTGCGTGGCACACGCGATTCTGAGTGAATTCAACTAGAAAATCTGGAATTTTTTTCAATTCTCTCAAAATAGATACGATGTTCGAGAACAGTGAACGCATTAACAAACTCACTCGGCGGCGAATGACCAATGGAACGCTTTAAATGTGGGTTTAGTGTGCGTGCCTTGTCAAAGGCCCTGTGTTTATAGCTTTTTTTGCATCTCAAAGAGAACCGAACGACCGACAAGTGAAACCAAGAAGAAAGAAATTCAAATTCCATTTCAAATGATCGAATGGTGGTGATTTTATTATTGACACGATCGACAACAAATGGCTGTGATGGAGGATCTAACGAGAGTACATCTACGACATCCACCGGCGCGACCGCAATCCCTACTGCCGTCTACAGGGCATATCAGGAGCAACAAGATTACTATCACAATCAGCATCATCAGCAGGAACAAGAATATCAACATCATCACCATCAGCAGCAGCAGCAAAATTATCACCAACCGGCGTTCTCTAGTCATCACTATAAGTCTCATCGAGGAGGGGCGGAGGCAAGTCATCAGCCCTCTGCCGACAGTTACGGCACCTCATCGAGTTTCCACCAGTCGCGCCATGCCTATGGAGCGACCCCGGCACCTCCCAAGAAGCCCCACAAAGTCACATTTGATTTTGACAGATCACCGGGACAGCGACCTGAGGACGGAGCAGATCGTCCTTCTCGTGCTCCTCGTCGTCCTCCATCATCTACATCACATTTGCCATTATCCCCATCGCCCCCACCATTGCCAAAAATTCAACCACCAAATGTTCAACCCTGCGGCTATCCAGCAATCAATGCGGTACCAAAGCCACCTCGTCGAAGGCAGCCCCACACAGCGGTGGCTGCGCCGGCCCGACACTATCCTGCGGCACCATCGACATCGAACGGGTCATCCCTGCTGGGGCATCCATTGCAAAATTCAAATACCACTACTAACACAAAAGACTATGTTCGTCACGTGACCCGTGTTAACTTTTACGATTACGATTGTTCGCAGGTGGAGTATGGGAACGACGATGACGACTGCTGCGATACCGAAGCAATTACCAAAGAAGGTGAGTTCCAAGTTCCAATTAATTTCCATTTAATTCTAGAGTAAGCCCAGTCGAGCCATTTAATCAGATCTGACGAATAGTCAGCACCGACTCCGAGTTCGTTTTTTATCGCCGCAGATCTCAGGTGATTACGAAAAATGATTGTTGGCACAGCACCATACAACACCACACAGCTCCGCACGGCTCCGCACCGCGCGTACTTACGGCCAGAGTTCAATCCATAATTATGGTTCATAATTACAATAATGTTTGCCATTTTGTGATGTAAGAAGTTAATTGCTGTGAACGAGCACAGCAGCAGCAACACAGCACAGACAACAGTTTCCGGGTACACTTGGCAGTTATCCGGTGCTTTGTGGTGGCTCAAATAGAGTTGAGTGTCGGAGTCAGACATTTAGGGAGCTGGAGTCGGCTTAAATGGCAGAAGAGAATAATTAGTTCAACGGTAGGTTGATACTTTTGGGTGGAGACACGTCGCTGGGAGGCTTTCCGAGTGTGTGCCCCTTTATCGATCGAAATATGAGTTAAAAGTTTGCATACAAATGAGGTGGGGATACGTGGTTGGCTTCAAATTATTTCGTTCTGATTGCATTGTTTGCTTTGTTTGGCACCAGCCAAGTTGACAGCTGAACCGGATTTTGATTTTATTTGGGCACAAAGCGTGCGGCTTTATGCTTTTGGAGATGGCTTTGGCTTGATGAGTAATGGTGCCACTTGTTCGTAGCACTTGATGACACTCAACAACAACCTCTGAAGCATTTGATATATGTATGTATGAGCAGCTGTGCTTTGCTTGGTCTAAACTCTAGACGGATTTTATTCCGTCGAGCTGTCAGAGAATTCGCTGTTGATGGCTGTAAAGCTCTGAGCTCTTAGGTCTTCAGTAATTAAAAATCACAAATATATATCCCCCTTTGGCGTTCTCTTTTCGAATACTAAGTTCCAGACGAATCTTGGAGAAAAAACCTTAGAACTTAAGAAGAGCGGCGGCTCAGTTCCTTTTCGAGACCTTTACATGTCCCGGTAATTTTGATCGTCATTCACGTACGCACTGAACTCATCTGCACACATCTTCTTGACCATAAAATCCTTAGGTTCTCTCAAGTCTAGAAAGATCTCGACGAAACCGGGTTTATTCTTATCAACGTCACGTTGTAAACCTTTAGGCAGGTGTACGTATCTTTTGATTTGAATCAGACTTCAGCTGCTCCTTCTCAAGTATTTTTCAATTGTTGCCACATATGAGAAACAACAGCGCTATTTTCATTTATCATTTCCACTGCGATCGAATACAATAAGCACAGAACTTAATCTAGACACCACCCTCGGACGCTAATGAAACCTTTCCTCTGTCTAGTTTTCGATATACCTTGTGGAACTAGACTGCAGTAAGGGACTACGTCCTAGGTGCAAATCGATCATCATTATCACCAATTTCCAATGACCCGCTTAACCAGCATGAGGGTTTGTGCATTCGAATTCTTAAGTGGAAGTTCCACATCTCTCGATCTTCCGCCATCGATTCTTAATCATCAGGAGCTATCTTCATACGGGTAAAGGTGAGTTTTTGGACTTTGTCCAACCATCTCGAGTCGGGGACATGCGTTTAACGTGTCCAAATCATCGAAGTATGGACCACTTCGTTCAAAGAAGTAGCTGCTCGACATTGAGTGCCTCGCTTATTCTGGTTTTCCAAACTCGATCTCGACGAGTTTCCCCAGCAATACGAGAAGAAAATCTCTTTTCGGCAGCTCGAATCCGCCACCTTATTCAGTTGGTCATTACCCAAACCTCATGACAATAGGTGAGTTTCGGTACAAACACAGAATTAAAGACAGATCGCTTACCTCCAATGCCAAGTTCAGCCCTCTCGATAACAGATTGACCAAGCTGTCTCAACATTGCTTCAGCCTGACGAATCCTACAGAATAACTCAGTATTGGTTCTAGCATTCACTCCCTCTTCCTCCAAGCTTTTGAGCATTTCTGGTCGGATTTCACCCACACCAGCAGATTTGCCGACTTTAAGCGCTTTGATCGTCAAAGTCACCTCCTCTACGGTGGGATTATTCGCCGCCCTACTCAAAACCATGGGTCTGCCATCCTCAGTGCCCTGTTCGGGATTGACCACCAATATCCGCGCAAGGTGTCCTTCTCATCGGAAAGAAGTACACCTTCTCCGAGGCGGTCGTCGGACGGTTGGGCAGAACAATTTTCAAATGCTCAAATGGCTCTATCTTATGCTTATCACACCTTTCTTCGGGTATTTTCAACTTCGACTTAAGAGCCCCTGATATCTATTTCATCACTTAGACTATGCGACAAAAATTAGTGGTCAATTCCACGTGCCACTGTAGCCATAATGACCGTTTTAGCGAAACCTCATTCCTAAATCTTTTCGGTGCAAAACGTTTGTCAAAGGTCGACCTCATATACCCAATTCGTTTCGGCCTCATTTTTCTACCGTCACGCATGGTATCTGAGGAGAGCTATCGGTTACGGTCGCTAATGGGTTTGTGGAAACCCAAGGCCAACTTATGCATATGGCGCCACGTACAATTTGTCAATCTCATCCAAGGAAAGCCTACATTTTGCCTCCTCCAACTAAGTAACTAATTGCCATTAATCGTACCCACTTCCGATTCATTACCCTCAAGACATTTTCAATGCGCTCCACCTAACTCGTTAGCCCACATCAAACTGCAATAAACAAAGTTGTTAGGCAAAAACTGTATTTAGCATCAAACTTATTAATAACTCTCTCCTTGAACTTCAACACTACCAGGCCAAGAGCAGTAATGGCACCCAAACCCAGCCGCCCGTCCGTCCGCGCCGCCAACTATTAAAACAACTTCCTCTGTTCGGTGATTCGGTGCTTAACACGTTCGTGGATTATGGAAATAAGCCACCCACCAGCGCGCAAAAACTATTTTATGTCACTTTGCATCAACGTCCTCCGGTGTCGTTTTGTATGGCACGTGCCACCGAAGTGGAATAATGCGAAGCCGGGGCAGGTGTTCTTGTGTGCGAAAGTAAGTCGGGTTGACCTAGAAATCAGCTTTCGTGTCTCAATTATTTTCTTTAATTCGCGGTCCATCAACCCGCGAGCCATTCTCTCTAATTTAATTAATCAAACACCTCGAATCTGAGAGGCAAAACAAAAGCAAACCACACAACGGATACGTCGGGTAGTATCTGCGCGATCTCTACCCATTCCAACCATCGCGTCGTGGCGTTTTTTTGTGTCATTGCTACGATCACACGGTGCAGCATGAGGTACGAGTACTGACTGCTGAGTGTGCAACTTAAGACGGTAGAAACTTATAATTGACCGGTTCTGAGATACATCGAGATACACTCCCTTAATGGCTGCAGAGCATCTGGAACCTTTTGCATGTGATAATTGCAACATAGATACGAGCACACAAGAATACCTGCCAATCTACGTCGAGCATTCCCACACCGCCATTACGACGTCAGGTCCGCTTAAATGTTGCGTAACACGCGATTACCGCAACCAACAGTCAACAGTCTTCGCCATCGCCATCGTCGTCGTCGTCGTCGTGTGCTATACTATGGAGTGTCTCCCCATCCAAGCGCCTGCGTACACAACACACCCCCTACATGCATATACCCACGAAAGCGACCGACAACAGCGACGTCGATGGCGAGAACGCTATGTGAATTAAATTCATTCCGAGTTCAATAACTGGTTTAATTGCGCGCCTGCTCACCCGCCCGAGCGGGTGACTCCAAACTTTGGTGGCCTCAGGTGCATTCGCTGAGTAAAACACATCTGAGATTCGGCGCAAAAAATATACAGATACGACAAAAAAAAAAAGATTTGAACATGAGTTTAAGAAACCGTCGACCTTTGGCTGAGAGAGGTGGATTGCATTGCTCTATTGAAGGTGGACCAACGAGATCGGGGTTAGGATGACTGTGTTGGCTTGGAAAAGCTCTGGTGCATGGAGCTACTTCATTACTTGAGCTTGAGATCCAAGAGTGCTCAGTTGGTCAGGTAAAGTTTAATCTAGTGGTCAACTGGATTGATTTCTCAAAGCCCAAACTTGACAAGATCAAAGCTTACGATATACAGTAGCTTAGAAAGCTTTTTGTCTGACAAACACCTAAAAGTATGCCAAACTAATCAGAAACTTGAAACAGATTTGAAAACAAATTGCGTTGAGATCGGTGCGTAACAGACGTGTTTGAAGGCTCTTTGTATTGTACAGTGTGTTCCATTAGTTTTCGAACTTTCTCTGATTCTTCGATTATATATATTTTGTATTCCCTTTACAGAAGAATGGATTACGAAAAAGAAAACCGAATTAACAACAACACGACAAATAGAAACTAGAGTTAAACGACAAGTGGTGCTGGAAGATGGCAAAGTTATTGAAGATTCAGGCCCAATTGTGTCTACAAATACTACAGAGGATACTGATAAACAAGAAACTGAAACAACTGAGGTAAGTTTGGCACTAAAGACGAGTGTTTTTGACAGTTTAATGGAACTTTTGTGTCTTTTTTAGCGACGTGATTTAGGAAGTCCCAAGCCTATAGAAGGTGCACAAGCAATAGAAGGTGACAAAGATGAAGTTGATGCGGCTGAACATAATCAACTTGCAGCGACGACTGGGCAAATTGCGAATTTTGGTGGGACGACGATTCAAAAATTTGTGCCACGTCCCGCTGATGGTTTGGTACGAGAAATAAAAGAGAAGAAGGTGGTGTCCCGGGAGGAGATTAAGGATCGTCTTGAGACCGAAGATATTCGACACTTGGGGGATTTTTCCGATGAGGTAAGTCAAAAGGATATCATATACAAATTTAGAAATAAGCCTGGCTTTGAGAGATTTTTATCTGATTGTCCTCGTCCTGTGGCTTTCAAATTGGTTCACCAAGACTTGCTTTCAGGACTTTGTTTTGATTTGCACCTAGAGAGCCTGACTTTTGGTTTGTCGTCGGATGGCCTTTTGGTATTCAAGGGCTTCTACTTACTTTGCTTAAGTCCCGATTCGTTGAAAGCCTCTGCCTGAGGTACCAAAGCCTTCTATACTCTGCAAAATCGGCCATAAGTTTGCTAGACTAAGCGTTTTTTGCTGATCTTGCGCAATAGGGAGTATCGTTAACCAACTGAGTGTACACAACTAGAAGCCAATAAGAGAGTTTTGTTGGTTGAGGCCCTGCTTCACTCCGAACTTGAGCGTCAGTTAGTATATAATCTTCCTTTTCTCGAGTGCAGGGACTTAAAGGTTCTTTTGGTTTCTGGATAATTATCATTCGCTCGATGTCTTCGAGGCAGTAAACATGGTTCACCACACAGGGTTTGTAGCTTTATCTTCTTTTCGATTGGACCTGACAGCAGCTAGGACTTACGAGTACATAATATCGGCCAAAGCACTTTTCACTCGAAGACGCCTAGTCTCCACTCTATTGTTCTACCTACCGTCCAGTGCTCGGTAATATACAATTGGTGTGATTATGCAAATTCACTCTACGTAACCCTGTACTTGAAAGTGCTTGACTCCGCTCTGACACATCCGAATCTGGTGGTGATCGTGGGACCTTTAAGCATCCATCCAGTTCACGGTTCTCTTTTCTTTAAAGATTCACACTTTTTCTTTGCAGTTTTTGTTCTGCTCTCCAGTGGTTGACTATATTTCACCACTAGTGTCACCTTTTTCCATTGTGGGCGTCATTTTACTACTGGTTGTTTTTCGGTGGTGGCTAATAGCCCAAAATGATGAGAAATGATTTGACACTTGATCTGCTGGTCGGCGTTCGTTGTTGGTGATATACAGTCCTTGGCTCCACCTAGGTAATAAGTCACAATTTCGTCTTATTTTCATAGTCTAGAAAACCTGACGCTATTAGTTATTGGATTACGAGCTACTGCAAATCAATAAGCCGAAACCAGTTTCGTTTGTCGCCTTAATTTAATCGAAGTCGGTGATAAGCATTCGCCCGGAAGCCATAAAAGTTTTTCGTGACAGTCGAGTCTTCTTGACGTAGACATATGTAGATAACATATTAGGATTTTAAGGTCATGTGACTTATTTTTTGGATCACAGGGAGAAGATAAATTATCAATTTAAAGTCAATACCTCCTGACTGGTTACAATCAATCTTTTCAAAATAAATGCCAATCCTAACATATGCAATCTTTTGTGGCAGCTGTAATAAAACATGCAGATGGTTTCCTTCAGGATTTCTGTTCCTGTCCATCGCACCGAAGAAGGGAGTATCCCTTGCTCGCGAAGAAACTCCTAAAGCACGCTTCCATTCTCCTTGAGTTTTCGAATTACCTTGAGGCTTTGATAAGCCTACAGATGCCCTTGAAGGGGTTTTTTTTATGCCCAGGTAGTTGCGAACATTCTTTATGGATACCTCTCCGTACTTTCTACAAGTCCATTCATCAATATTGGGGATCAGTTTATGTATCTATCGCCCTTTTGCTGTGGCGTTTCACCTATGTTACCATTCTGCTTTCATAGCCTCCTTGGCTATTCGTCTGTCGTCGGGTTCGTTTTTGCATCGTGTCGCAGCCTTCTTTGCTTCTGAAACTACACTTATAGCATCCGCTGACATAGTTCTAAGGGCGCAGAATACCCTTAGCAATGCAATCCTGTGCGCCGAGTTCATCCTTCTGATGTATAACTTATGGTGAGTCGCTGTCGCCCATATCGAGGCCGCATACAAGAACATGAATTCGCTCACGGTCGTCAAAAGGTTTCTGACCGGCTGCCTTGGTCCTCCAATGTTTAGCATGATCCTGCATAGTGCTGCTACTGCCCGAAAGGCCTTTTCGCCTGCGTACGTTAAGTGGTCCTTGAAGCTGAATCTGTAATCCAGTAGCACTCCCAGGTGCTAGATGTGCGGCTTCGACTCGATGAAGTGCTTCCCGACCTGTTTGGTTAGGTGTTTGACTTTTCTACGGCTGTTTATGAGAACGGCTTCGGTATTGTTGTCCGCTAACTCTTATCCTGTTGTCTGTAGCCAAAGTTTCAAGTTCGCGATTGTTTCATTGCAGTTTGTCAATCGACAATTTCCATCATACATGATGTTCCATAGAATTGGTCCCAAAACTGACCCTTGTGAAACTCCGTTCGTAATATTATACTTCTTCGGTCCTTGATAGGTAGACCACTATGTTTTCCTAGGTATGTCGCTTAGTTTTTCCATATCCCGGCAGCAGTGTCATCGAAGGAATTAATGATTGAGATGGTGGAGGCTTGAACAGTGGCAAAGAAAGTATGAAGTGTCCTCGCAAGCAGAAATTGCGACAGCTAGGACCTCTGCATGGAAAACATTGCCATTGTCCTGGGTCTGGTTAATTTAAAAAGAGTTATTTTCGCAGGAAAGGCTTCGGCGTCTATCTTGGGTCCATCATCACAGGTCCTTTTTCCTTTCGTGATCGGCATGCTGCCATTCATCTTGAAAAAGAACAGTAGAACAGTCTTTTAAAGGCTAGGTAGGTCACTGTGTAGTCAGAGTTTATTTCACCGCTCAGGTACTTATTAAGCACCATGTCGCGTCGGGTCCGACTTCCAGCCATCTGTTTGGTAGATTCTCAAAGACCTTTTCAAAGATGATATCGGTCAAGTGGGTGCCGCCATTGTTGATGACCATTTGGGCTCTTTTTACCGCATTTTCAATCGTCTTGGCAAGAACTTCGATAAGTTCTCGTACTCTTGTCGGATATTCACTTTGAGAACTTCCACAGTCTGTGGCTTGTTCTCATAGTCTGGTCAATTCGGGCGATCTTTCCGACCAGTGCAAATCGCCAAAACAAGACATTAGGTGACCCGGAAACGCATCCTTCAAAATATCTATTTTCGCGCGAGCAGTGTGTGCGTTTGCACCGTCCTGTTCGAACCAAATGTGCTCCAGTCCCAAATCGTCAATTTGCGGCTGCAGAGATGAATGTATAATGTCCAATTGCGTCGCATATCATCTGGTCGACGTTGTCAGCTCATCCGCGACATCTTCAGCTACAGTGGCGATATTCTGGTTGGATTACGCTCTACGAGATCTTCCGGGGCCTCTTCTGTCAGGTGTTGTTCCAGCTAAATGCTTCAGTGTTTGACCATTTGACTTAGGACGACCGGGAAATCTGCGCCGAAATTCACGTTGCGCCAAAATCACTGACGAATTATTCCGTAAAAAACAAAGTCACGAGTATTCCGCGATCTTGAGGAGTATAGCGTTCCATGGCTTGTCAAAGTGTATTCTGCATCAGTTTACTTCTTAAAACAAAACTGACAGTTGCCGCCATTTGCAAAAGTCATAGCATCTTCCGATAGGGCGATACATTTTGGGCCACCTTGTAGCTGCAATACACGCTAGTCTTAGCATTTTCGTGATAAACTTGAACAGCTTGCCACCACATAAGGCTGCCATTGGAAAGTATAGGCCTCATAATAGGCATATATGTACATCCAAAGAATATTTTTCGGATTTGGTCCCCAGGCTTTTCCGAATATTCGACTGAGCGATTAGAAAGCTACTATGGTCTTCAAAAATTGTTTCGTTCTAGGGCTCTTGCACTGTCAGGGATACCACCCATAGAATGTGTTTTTTGTCAACATTCTGGTCCTTCCTGGCATTTCCTGGTCCTTGCGCTTAACACCTTGAGGACTCCCACTATTTATTCACTTATAGTTGAAAGGAATTTGGCCATCACTAACAGCACCTCATAATTCGCATGCTATGGCTTTAATTACGCTGTTTTCAAATTGTTGAAGCATTGCATTCAAAACCAGAAGTCAGAATAGAGGGAATGTGCCCATCCTGTGGCATGCCTCCTACAAACTCTTTCTCCTTTGGCTAAGAAAGTTCCATCCTTTCATATCATTTCAAATCTGACGTGTTTATGACATGTTGCTCAATTAAATAATTCAAATCCACATAAATGCCGCTCATGCATCTGCCTGCATCATATAAAAGTCTCTCTCACGCAATTTCATGAAAAATCAAAACTCCATCCATCCGCATCAACTTTTTCTTCCAAGAGGTCAAAGTCACACGCATGTGTAAAGACGGCTTCACACCATATGCTCGAGACAGAACCTGCTACAGAACACCATGCCGTCGTCGTTATTTCGAAATTAGTCACACGAAATGTGTTTCCCATAAAAATTCACTTCAATCTTCAATCTCAGCACAGACTGTCTGATTGTAAATTCACCACCAAAGACCGAATGTATAAATAATTTGCTCGTCTGTAACAATGTGGGTGACTCTGGCTATATACCTTGTATTCCACTCCTCACGTTTGAAAGCGAAAGCCGAAAGGGAATCAGTTAAGCCACGCAACAAACAAAAACCCATCTTGTGTCCAATTACCAAAAAAAAAAAAAATTCTTTTTGGCCAAAACAAGTTCACTGGCCAAAAAATGAAAAAAACCTGAAAAGGGCTAACAACCAGCGAAAGGAGGGTATAAATCACGACGAGAACATCTTTGGCTGGAGATCTTTGTTTGAGATTTTTGGCCGTTTTTTCTCTGTAAGAACGCACGTAAGCAGATGAACGTACAAACAAAAGTGGACTCCTTCTAATTTTTTTTGGCTGTCCTTTTGCCTTGAGGTGAGGGATGGTCTGACGTCTGAGTATTAACATTCCAGCTAAACTCTAGGTGAATCTAACGCACTGTTCCCATTTCCACCGCTCAAATGACCACGATTGCGTAAAATCCGAATTACATCGCTCCGCCAAACCGGAAATTCACTGAGCTATTCCCCGGTATTCGGTCTTAACAACATCTCGGCAGCCAAATAGATTTATATCTCTTCTCGTTTATGCGCTTCAAATGGATTTCAACTCAAAGTCCATCCCAGCAGTGACTCAAAGCACTCGTACTCCCATCCATTGGACACCGAATCTCAGCCGGCTTAGCCATGAAGCCAGCCACTTGAGCTGAGCCAAATCGTGGATAAAAATACCACAAACGGTTCGTCTATTGTTCTCCGAGGTTGTTATTATTATTATTTTTTTTATCTTTAATTTAGCATTGAACCGAACGGTGGTGTTCGATGACCGGGTTGGGTGGCTATTTGTTCTCGTTTGATGTTTCATTGAAACGACGACGCGCTCGTTTTTATTGTTGTTTCGTGGAGTGTATAACATTCATCTTGCGCTTGGTGTCGGATCAAAGAACCAGAGGTTTGAGCCAAAGCTGAACCACCAGCAAAGTCGTTGTTCTTTCTAATGATGGCATTCGCCTAGGGCACAATTAGAGTAGAAGCCCTCATCAATTTTTCATTTTTAGTTTGATGTAGCATTGGCTCTGGGACTGGGTTTGTTGTCTTGAAACCGGCACGCCAATGTGTTGTTATAATAGTTGTAAGTCTGTTAATGGAAACAGACAATTTTATTAAACAAAACCGAGAAAGGTGTTTTGTTGTTTGTGTGGAATTTGTGAGGGCAGTTGTGTTTCTTGCGGTTAACACGAGTGAATAGAGGTGTTGATTGGAACATGAGGCTTCTTGATGGGATTTTGATACTTGGACACTGCATCCTTCAATGCTTTTATGGACGAGTCTATTATTATTCTCTTATAATTATAACATTTTTTTCTGTAAGGTAAGGCAGTAAGTAGACGAGTGGGAGCTCTTTTGAGCATTAATGTAAATACTGACATATTTCTTACTTGAGAGCAACGAAACTTGTAATGAATCCAAATCCATCTACAACTTCGACTCAAAACTGTACATAAGCAAAGGAAATAGTTTCTCCTTTGAGGAGAATTCGCTTTACGGCTCAATAGGACAATCGGGGAGCAGCGTTTTTCAAGTGCAGATTCTAGCTGTGACAAGAACCGCAGATTCAGCATTAATATGTTGAGAGGTTATTCGATCAACACGGACAGAGGGCTATGAGAGCGATTTCTTCCATGCAGATCATACTGAAAGTAGTATAAGACTTACTTGGATCTCTTTTGGATCCACTCATAGATATTATACCGATAGGTATGCTTTGGATTTTAAGGGCCTTCAACCCATGGAAGAAGCTAAGGTCCAGTTGGGCCCTGTATGAAGGGGACAAGTTTGAGACAAACATACTATGTTGGAATCTGGAGTGATTTGATGAATTTTCCTGTTTCTTTGGTGAAGGCCTGTATCTTAACGATCCCTGTGCTTCAGGTCCAGTTTATCCGGACAGCGTTTTCTTCTTGGTGAAGGCCTATTTGTTGTCGATTCCTCTATCCATGAGAGGCTTCAAGTCCAGTTTGTCTGGACAGGATTTTCTTCTTGGTGAAGGACTGGATGTTGCCGATTCCTCTATCCATAAAAGGCCTCAGGTCCAGTTTGTCTGGATAGGTTTTTCTTCTGGATGAAGGCTTAGATGTTGCCGATTCCTCTATCCATAAGAGGCTTCAGGTCCAGTTTGTTCGGACAGGGTTTTCTTCTTGGTGAAGGTCTGGATGTTGTCGATTCCTATATCGATGAGAAGCTTCTGGTCTAGTTGCCCGGACAGGGTTTTCTTTAGTACTCTCGCTAATGCTGCGGAGTCCAAGTATTCGAGATCTTTCGTTTTCTTCCTCGCAGTTCCTTCGTCGACGAAACCCAGTCTATGCATGTGTCTGTTTAGATTCGTCCCATCATAAGCCTTCACTGCTCTCTGCTTGAACCTTGAAACCTTTTTAGTGAGCAGATTGTTTGGTTCCTTTACAAGTGATCTTGCCACTCGGCACGTCGAGAGGTTTGCGCAGTGATCTATGAATTCCTTGTTCATATTCCCGTTGCTTGCTGTTTTGATTACAGTTAGTGCGCTCTGCCATTTATAAGTATTAAGGGTAGTTCGTCAATATTTTGAAAGAGATGCTCGCAATGGCATCTCAATTGAAGGGGATAAAGGTTAGGGCTGTGGCAGAGACAGTAAAGAATCTTATGTGGAAGAGGCAAGGACAGCGAAAGTACTGCAATGTACTCCCTTGTCACTATAGTCTTTGCATCAGGTCATCTAAGCTCTGTTTAAGCTTTTTCATTACCGCATAATATTGTGCTTAGTGATAACTCCTTCAAGGATAGCTAAAGATTGTCTGTCATTTTGTAGAAGTTTGTCGACTTTGGCTTCGCAAATAGTCAATCTTACCTTCTATGCAACGTTTGTTCTCTGCGTACAGCAAGAATCTTTTCAGGCGAGGTCCTTAAGGAACTGTCAACCTTCAGAAGATAGAGTATCATTGTTTGTTGCCTGATTACCATCTTTTGATTTGCCTTTGTGGCCAGGCGTTCAGGGATTCAGTACCTTGTGCTGTTATCTAACAACCTTAGGCTCTTGTCGACAGCACTTCACATTTCTTCAGTTGTGGCAAAATTATCGCGTTTACAACCTTGTCTTCGCGGTTTCACTGTCGGTTTTTATGATTTCTATATCCAATCTCACCTGGTGCTTGTTGATCTCTTTTTGATTAAGCATTCATAACACCGACAGCTGGAATGGAATGGAATGGAAACCATGCTAATTTTCCTTCCGCTGGATCTGTACTGTAGCAACACGGCAGCTTAAACTGCTTTGAGACTGAGAGAAGGACGATAGCGAACACTGTTTCGACAGAAACAGATCATATGATCCAGACTCTGGCATTTGACAGGAAATTCAGTATCAGAATTCCTGACAGAGATGACTGGAGGAACCAGAAGGTTACCAAAAAAAAAGCACTGGCTCTGTACACCAATGGTTCTAAGATGGTACAAGTGCCGGGGTCTACTGCAAGACTTTAGGCATAAACCACTCCTTTAGAACAAACGACGACTGCAGTGTCTTTCAGGCCAAAATCACAGCCATCATCGAGGCTTCGAAAACTGTCCGCGAGAAGGGTATCACCGCAAGGACAATTACGGTCTACATCGACAGTCAGACAGGCGTTCAGGCTCTGGAGTCCGCGATAACTAGATCGAGGCTTGTAGGAATCTGCAAAAAGCCTCTAGCTGAGATATCGAGAACCAATACGATGTATGGGTACCAGGGCATATGGATATTCCAGGTAACGAAAGGGGTGACGAACTTGCATGAAGGGGAACAGTCCCGCATGCCTCACAGGCTCTGCTCCTTGCAAGGATTCTGATAAGCCCGTTTAAAAGGTATTTTGAAGACCATCAGTTGAATCCAGCTAGACACATGTGCAACGGCTAGAAACTTATGGATGGGTTATAATAAGAAGAGATGTTTGGCTCTGGTCAAACTTTTTTGTCGCGAAGCAAGAATAGTCACCGGCATGCTTATTGAGCACTGCGTTATTGATACACATGTGGAGCGCCTCGGTATATGTCACAACGACTATAGGAGAAGTTGTAGGGACGAGGAAGAAATCGAATCTGTACATCACCTGCTGCGTGAATGTCCAGACTTCGCCGGTAGAAGAATGAGGACTCTTGGTAGTTACTTCTTCACACATTCTGCATATTCATGTCTGGGTGGTTTTAAATCAGCGGCTTCCCTTTTCTTTACATGTTCCCAGGGTAGAATTAGAAGATGAACACAATAGACTCTATTGCTGCTATAAGTGTGGAGTGACAAATATTACAAGGCATCTATTTACCTAACCTAACCTAAGCATTCGTAAACCATTCGTGATATGCTTGCAATGTCTAACTTGCCGTAAGATCTTGAGGTAAAGCTAAACATACTTTAACCAGCAGCATTTTAGAGAACAACCCTCTTTCCTCGGAGTATTTGGTCCTTGCCTCGGTTCACTCAGTCAATCCCAAACATTTTCAGGTGCTTTGAAGAACCTTTGACATCGTTCCCCAGAGGCACTTATACTTTAGCATTTATGGTATTCAATCTGACGCGTGTACGCCCATGTTTAGAATAAATCCAATGAAAGGTCAATTGTGTGACTTCCCGAATGTACCGTTAAATTCGCATGCTTTGTCACTTGATTATTGCTCACAATCTTGGCCTTTAAACATTCCTTACAAGGAGTAATTGAAGCCCACTGGGGTCTATTGCTAAATAAGTTAAACATCCATTTATCATCTCTGAAATGACCATAATTGGGTAGAAATTTTATTGGTTGTCGTTAAATTGCAGACAAAGCCTTCCTATTGATACATTCCGTATTTGTCTATTTTTTTTTTTTTTTTATTAAATAATTTCTTTGGTTTATGGTTTTATCTCTTGTGGATAAACACTTTTCTTTTCAATTTTTATTAGGTGTTGACTAAGTCGCCGTCGAAGTTAGTAGTAATTAATTTTGAAAAGAAGACAAAGAAAGTTTAATTTATATGATTTTTGGCATATTGAAATCTGTACATGTTTAATTCAACGAGCACAAAGAGTCTGAAAATTCACAACCTAGCACATCGGAACTTTTCATCCTTTCTGGCATGCACAATCGCTTAATATTTAAAAAAGAATTGGTTTTCCCTATCTTTTCGAACTTGAGTGATAAGATTCGAAGTATCTTTTAGCGAGAAGTGTCCAAGTTCATTTATTCCTTTAGCTTTTCAGACTCATTGGGATCCAAGTAACTTACTTACTTACTTAAGGTGGCGTAGTCCAGGGTAGACCTGGGGCCCAAACAACAAGCATCTCCAGCCAGCACGATCTTTAGTCAGCTGCCTCCAGTTGCACACGCCAAGTTGGTTGAGGTTCCCTTCCACTTCCGTGCGTCATTTGAGTAGCGGTCTTCCTCTACTGAAGCATTGGTGTCCATCCGCTCATTGTATAGCCCATACAGTTCTTTGTTGTATCTCCTCCTCTCATCACCAGCCAAGATCAACCTTATCCCCTTTTGACAGAGTCCATGCCTCTGCGCCACACAGCAGGACTGAGATGATAAAGGTCTTATAAACTATCACTTTAGTTGTTCGAGCCCAAAGAAACAGCGATTGGCAAGACCTATTCTTCTATAGCGGAGCCTAGGTAGACAAAGTCCTTAACTACCTCAAAGTTATAACTGTCTATTGTGACGTTCTGTCCGAGACGTCGGTGTTGAGTGTCATTTCTTGTTGACAGCATATACTTCGTCTTTGTTTTAAGGTTTCATAGCTTATCGCGTCTTTGAGCATTCTGGGACGTGACTCAAATTCAGCTAACACGTTGTAGAGTTCACAGCAATCAACATTGTGTTTCATAAATGATGCGTATAAATGACGCCGACGCCGATTATAAGCGGCAAAAACTAAGGGAAGTGGGTCTATGGACAACTAACACTTATGGTCACAGCTCCATTCTTACCCGATGGAGAATATAGATACCGAATAAATTATTTCAACCGTAGACTTCGATAGGAGATTTAATATCAAAATACCAAGAAGAGAGGACATGGATGAGGGTATAGTATCCACTGAAGAAGAAGTAGCCTTCTACACCGACGGATCCAAAATGAATGCTGATATTAATGCATCTTCTGTAAACCCAAAGGCGTAAACCAATCCATCAAAATGAGAGACGGGTGCAGCATTTTCCAAGTCGAGATAACCGGCATTCTTTAGGACAATGAAAACATTGTCAAGGAAACTATCACCAGCTAGGAGGATATCAAGTCTCTGCAGTCAGCATCGATAAAATTGAGGCTTGTAAAGGTTTGCAAACGAACTCTCAACGAAATACCAACGCCTATTAAGGTAACTCAATGGTGGGTATCAGATCACAAAGGTGTATCAGGAAATGAGATGGCGGACGAACTTGCCAGAAAGGGTGCAAAATCAGATCATGCATATACCCTTTCGGTTACATTGACACCTATAAGCAGAAAAATAGATGAGGAAACCATGATCAGGGCTAATACGCTATGAGGGACAGCCTTCGATTAGAAGACTTTAAAAAATCTAGTACAACTTAGTCGAAGGGAAATACGAATCGTATCGTATTCAATGGAAGGGACCTACAATTTTTTGCCGACTCCGAACGGCGATGTGTGAAGCTCTTTCATGACAGATTATAACTCCCGGAGGCTTGTCATTCCCCGACGAGAGGTGGTGCCGCGAAAAATGTTCGGTGTTCCTGGCTGGGGTTTGAACCCACGCTGCTTGGTCAGCAGTCCAACGCACTAACCACTGAACCACGGTGACCAACCCATCAGTATCCCTATCAGCTCCATGTAAATATGAATGTCACAGTGTCCAGTCTCCAGTGATTAAGTATGATCGATGAAATGGTTTTCTCTATTAAACAGCTCTATTACACAGCTGGTGTATATACTTCTCTCCTTTAGAAGCATTGAATGGAGTTTTAGAGAGCTCTGTAAACCTAAGCTCGGGATACGTCAAAGAAGCTCATAAAACCGTTTTACCGGGAATTTTCTTGGTTCAATTTGAAGTCTTGTTCCTTTTGAAGGACTCACTGTGCGTTCGCTGAGACGCATAAGAGTCGGGTAGAGTAAGAAGAAGTACCCCGTCGCAGTAGTGTTCAGCTCTATATTTGTAGTTGGAATAAACTCGTCGTAGGTTCATTATGAAATAACTACTCAGCTGGCACTAAGTATCACAATCCAATTTTTTGTTTAGAATGTTTCGTGTTCAGAAGAGTATATTCGATGGGAATTGTTTGGCTGACACTAAGGCTCATGATTCTACGAGTTGAAGTCAAGTTCTTAACATTTTCCACTGCTCCCACCGGTAGCTCAAATAGTTCTCTGAAGATACCGCAATATCTTCTGTCAAGAATTTGAAACTAGTTTTGCAACATAATTGTCGATGGTTACTGTTACAAACGAGCACTTTCAATCTAAGCTCGGCTTAGCAAATCTCACCTGATAGCAATTTTCACTTTACACTTGCTACACATCGCTTACACTTGACTCCTCTGTTATTAGGCAAACCCAAAAGAAAACTTAATTAATTTCTCAGGTGTGCCTCGTCTACAATCTGGTGTATATTACTTACTCGCAAAAGAAAAAAAAAGTAAGTTTTCCACTCCAATACACACCGAAAAAAAAAAATCAACCAAAACCCGAAGCAACTACCACCGATCGATCAGATTTTTGCCAATAATTACCCGGTATGCCTACCAGCGACTGACACACATCTCTTTCCAAAGAGCATCTCTGCAAAATCCAACCGAAAGCCGGTTCCCCACCAATCTCTCCGACACACCAGCTAAGAGAGCTGAAAGAGCACACCTTGCTGCACTTTACGACCGCATTAAGCATAAAATTATTGACAAAGCCTCTCATTTCTTGTTTAAGGCCTATCAAACCAGAAATTTACAAATCGAAAAAGACAACAGAAACAAGTACACACACTCACACAGATACACAGATACTCGCTACAAGAAGTGCGGTTTTCAACCCACAGATTGTCCAACAACAAAACATTCGACAAGAATTCAAAGTAAAAGGCAATGTTGTTGCTCACTAGGCTACTGCTGAGGCTTCTTACCACTGTCGGACTGTTGGAGCATAGTATCTCCAACTCCAAACCAGGCTTTGGGTGGTGGTGAAACACCAACAGAAACAACAACAACGCCACCAACTTGTAAGAAGTCAATTATAAGTGCACCGCCGACGACCATAACGCGAAGAGATTGTGGTTGCTTAAGATTTTCAGATTCTCCAACTTTAGTTGGCTTATAGCGTGCCACCTGACTGGATGGATTTTTGTGCGATTTCTTCGTTTGGTTAGGTTGGGTTGAATGTGTGATTCCCGGGGTCCACCGTTGTCGTAGAGTAGAAGGTTTCACATTAGTGCTCTTTTGTTTCTTTTTACCGTGTGTCGCTGTTTTTTTTTTTTTTTATATAAAAAATTTATTTATGCATCTTTTTTGTGTTGTCGAGTTTTTCGCGAGTCTCAACTTTTCTCGTGTGATGTATGTGTGATAACTTGTTCAGCGCGGTGTTAACTTTCGGTGCCTTCTTCTATTTCGTGTGTCGTGTTGAAAATGAAAAAAAAAACTTTCAATTGCAATAAATGAGTGAAAATTTTTGTTTATAATCGTACACTAGACTTTGGTGCGGGTAGGGTTAGAAAAACGGCCTGTAGATACTTGTGGAGTCTACGTGGATTGAAAAGGATTGATTCACTATTGGAAGGGAATCCCAAGCATATAGTCCTTCAAATTTGAGTACTATCAGCCCTGAGGTCAGCGAGTTCTGCCCTGTGGATCGTATGTGGATTGTATTGGAAATATTCGCAAACTACTTAGATTATCAAAAAAAAATTCATCGCGAAAGGTCACGCGGCTCAGATTTTACCGTTTTCCTATGAATAAAATAAAATATCACGCTGGAGAGAGGAAAAAAAGTGAAAATCACATAAATAACCTTAATTCGAGTGTGCATTCTGCGGTTTCTGTGGTGCAAAAGAAAATTAAGTCAGTGGAATTGTTTCAACAAGTGTACTAGCTACTTACAGTATCTCGTTACATTAACACTATGTTCTGCCAGCTCTAATGGATATCGATACGATAGTGTTCCACTGAAGGTAAACTTGAAACATAGAACACTCTTTTTCCTCAAGACACTTTTGTGGTATTTTTTTAAGCAGGAAATCTTTCATCATCATCATACAGAAGGAGAAGACGGTAGAAAACAATTAAGGCTTCTTCTTTTGAGATGAGTTGAGACGGCTGTAAAAAGAGTGTGTAATTAATTTTCTTGATTTTTTTTTTTTCTGTCTTTTGACGATGATGGAGTTGGAGTTGGAGTTGAAGTTAAGGTTTAAGTTCTTCTGCGGGTTAAGAAGTTGAGGACCTAAATCTGTTCTGTCCGTTTTATATTACCTTGTTCTAACTGTGCCATGAGCATGCTTACGTCGTTATCATCGTTTGGTACACTTTAGGATTTTGAACTGGGGGGGCCAGCCACCAAGTTTATGCCCGTGATCCTCTGAATAATGGCGAAATTTCATCATCAACAACATCACCGTCATCTGAGATGACCATCTCAAGATACCGGGTTTTTCTTCGTTGGCTTTTTGTGTTTTTTTTTTTTTTGTTTTGTTTGCAAGTATGATTTCATTTGAATTGGGGTTGAGAAAGTTAGGCAACGAGTTTTGTCGGAAATATGAAAGTTTTGCTTGGTATCTTGTGCCACACCAGAGAGTGCTGGGAGATTTCTTAGCCTCTGTGTGCACATACTTATTGTATTTTGTGTAAATTGACCGAAATGTAGTAAAGTTGTAAAGTTTAATGTCTTCTGAAATATAACAGAGTCGAGGAAATCTTTTCAGTCGTCAAATGCATGTGAATGTGTTTAATCAGTTTTCATTCACCTTGTGGTAGGGCAGTTTCGTAAAAAAGTGCTGAGTGTGGCTTCTGATTTTCCCCGAAGAGCATCCGATGAGCAGCTATTGAAAGAAGGTTAAGACTACCAAATACGTACGCTTATTTTAGATGCTTCAGACCTTGGTTTGTTGAGCAATTTGTAAAAAACACCCTTATGGAAAGATCATTGAGCCATCGGCACTGTGTCGAAATCTGGCAACTCACCTTTCATGCTCTAAGCCATGGTGGGAACACCTACGTTGAAATGTTCTTTCAAGTTCTGTTTAAGGATGATGAGTAGATACATTCCATACTCCAGCACTTAATTTTTTTGACTCTAACTTCGGTGATTGAACAGGCCACCGTTCTAATTGAAAGTTGGATGTATCCTACACGTTTAAAGTTTTTGGTTAAAATTTCCACTTAAAATTATTGAAACATTGAACCATTGAATCGATACCAAGATACCTTGGAAAGGAGGTCTGTGAAGGTGATGATATTTGAGTAAGACCTGCCCTACCCTAAAGGTAAGATATGCCAAGGGGTTTGTTGAACAAAAAGTCGTCTCACTTTATCACGGTTGAGGAAGGGACCGCTTGCTTTTCTATCTTCAATCCTATGGATAATTTGGTATGATCCATCCTTGAGGCCAACACATTTGTCGGACTTAGGAGATCCTTACAGCAGGAGTGGGATATATTTCGTCGAAGAGCTGCATGGCATTTATTTAGTAAATCAGAATCTTTTTGCAGAGCTTTTCCAGTCTTCCAAAGTCCGTCTTCTTTAAAGAACATTTATCCTCCTTGTTGATGCCATCAACACGTAAGTTGAACACCTTGAGTCCTCTGTAGAATTGCACTAATATGTATAAAGAAGGTGCAATGTAAACAGAGCCCCTTAGGTTAGGTTAGGTTAGGTTATGGGGGGAGTGCTTAGTTTAATGACTGTGCATCCACCGGGGCCATTGTGTTCCTCTTTGTGGTGTGGTCCATGTTCCAACCTTGGATTCTAGGTCAGTGATCTATAGCAAAACCAACCTGTTCGCTATTGGTACTTCTGTTAGGATTGCCAGTTCTCCAAACAGCCTGTTTCCCATGTGTCGGAGTCGACGGTTTTGGATATTGGGACATTCACGAAGTAAGTGCGGGATGGTCTTCGTCTCTGGCGCATTCTGACAACTCCTGCAGTAGTCTAAGAAGTGGCGTAGAATAGCGAGTCTGCTGGCCATGGTGCATATGCAATGTCCTGTCGGTACACGTATTAGGATGCGAGTATAGTTTTTATTCATAGACAGGAGACATTTTGTCTTACTCTGATCTATTCTCTGCCATAAGCTGTGGGATATAATGCAGTCGCATCTGGCGGACCAAGAGGTGTTGATTATCTCTCTTATTTTGTGGTCGACGTTACCTTTCAATACACCGATATCGATGTGTGGGTGTGCTCACTTTCTAAAACGGATCCTTGCCGAGCCAGTTCGTCTACATTTTCGTTACCCTCGATGTCGCTGTGTCCGAGGACCTAGCAGATGTTGACGTCGTGTATGACGCCTATCTTGTTTAGGATTTCGCGACAGTAAAAGCCTTGATAGTTGACTGTCAACGAGGATGATAATCCTAGCGGGTCTCAGTCTCCTAGCATCTATTGTCCTTGGTGCTCTATAAATGGCGAAAATTTCAACTGGGAATCACTTAGCGAACTACTGTGCTCCAACACCTTTCTCCATCTTAGAACTATCAGTGTAGATTTGGATAGCTTGTTCTCCCCTTAGGTTGTTAGCTTCCCAATCTTGTCTCCTGGGTATGGAGTGTGGGTATGAGTGTGGAGTAATTTTCATATCATCAGAGCCCCTTAGATGATAATGCGATCATTTTTAACACTTGGGACCGTGTCCTTTAAGTTGGTGCTACAACCTTCACACATGGGGTGGTTTAAAAATAATACTCGTTCTTGAATAATAAATAGCTAATGCGACAACTTGGGATGAGCCAAGGCCAAGCTCGTTCTTTACTGAAATCAAAATCAAAGATTTCTAGAACTGAATGCAAAATGCAAAATGGGTACAGAGTTCAACAACCTACTGAAACTATCAAAATAAAGATTCCAGTTTGTTACAAACTTCGAACTAGGAAGGTTTTTTTTTTTTAAGGAAACGCTGCCGTCATCATGCGCATCCCTCCCAGTATACACATGGACATGGGTAGTTTCGTTTTATTTTCCACTTCAAAAAGAAACAATAAATGAACTCCATTCGGAATGCAGATTGTATTGCAATAAAAATAAGATTAAACCTTGTTCGGAGCAGTGGTCATGTGTATGGTAAGAGAGACCACCAACATTGCTTCAGTGCCCAAAGCCATACTTTAACCAATGCGGTAGACAGGTGTGGTCTTACTTCTTAGTTCGCTACGAATTTCTGACAAAAACAAAATAAAACAATGACCATGTAAATATCTTTATGTAAATCATGTTCATTTCTTTTACTTAACCCTTTTGAGAAGCATTTACCAATGCACAGTTTTTTTTTTTTCAACTTCACAATCTCAAAATTGTTTGAACGAGTATGTAGATTGTTATGACATTAATGCCTAGTTTCTAACAATTTCAAGACAGATTCCTATGACTTAGCAAGGAAAATATTACAAATTACCATTGCATCACAAAGTGCTAAACACGAGCGGTTTTAACAATTCTTTTTTCTTTCGAGAACACAAGAAATGATGAGTAAACAACTTAAGAAGCAATTTCCTTGACCATCTTGAAAAATTCTGACTAAATACCCTCTTAACATCGTTATTATGATTAATTGTTGATACTTACCAAGCAGAAACAAAACACTCCTCCTAATGACTTTAAGACCGTTTACCTTCTTTTTTTTTTTTTCAATTTCATAATTAATTAAAATTTTAAAAATAACAAATAGCACAACATAAATTATTATCACCACATAATTGTTTTCTCTGAGTAGATATTATTAACAAGAACGAATACATGAGTTATGACAGAATCATTACGTTTAATGTTCCACGTTTTACAATTTTAATTGAATCTTTTCAATTAGGTCGATGTTGGTAATTGATCAGATGAGATCGTAGATCTGGCGGAACAACCAAAGCTACACCATAAAACAGAACTGGAATATTAGAAAACTAAGTTGTTTGGATAAAGATTTAGGTTAGGTCAGGTTGAAGTGGTTGCCAGCCGAAGGCAACGCACATAGACCAATAATTAGTCGTTTGTGATACCACGTGGATCTAGGAGACTTCTCCTTTGCCTACTCGGTAAACCATATAGAGCTTCTGATGAAGCGTAGGAGTCTTCTAATATCGTTGATTAGATCGCCTAGATCATTGGAGAGGAAGGCACCTAGGTGAATTTTTCTTCTATGGGAGAGAGCGGAGGACGTGCCAAGAAGGTGGAGGATAGTTTGCTCCTCCTCCTCGTGCAGCTTCTCCAGACATTATTTAAAAAGCCGCCAAGCCTTTTTGCATGTCAGCCTATTTGACAGTGTCTAGTGATGACACTACTATATGTAACCCCGATGTGCAATCTTTTTAGGGAAATCAAATTCTTAAAGCATTTCAGATCCAGCTTGGGCCAAATCTGTTACGTTGCTAGACACGTTGTACCACCTTTGTCCTTTCGAGAGCATCACGCCTTATTTTAAGTTAACATGTAGCGATGGGTATGCCTAAGGCACCGTATTCTGCCTTACAATTCCCTGAAATGTCCCTATGCACCGGCACCCAAAAAAGCTGAATATTGAACTGCTTTGCAATCTCTACGAGAGACGAACGGTAATCTAGGGCTATTAGTGAATTTGTGGAGAATGAATCCAAGGACTTGATTGCAGGTTGGCTGACCAAAAAGATGCAAATATCAGGTTTTTTTTTTTTTTAGCTAAGGTAACAGTGGGAGAAAACATTTCCACATACCCCTTCGTTGGTCCTTGATCCGTCGGTGTAGAAGTGAACCGAATTGTGTTCTAAGAATGGGTCAAAGTTTCGAAGTTTTTGTCAGAATTCAGTTTGCCCAAATAAACAGTAATTGGGAAAAGAAATTCTTCACAAGATTTCTGTTCAATCAAATATTAAAGTCGAAAAGAATGCAATCCTTGTGGTTGTTATGGGGTATATTGAGGTCACTGTCCAACATTCCCTGGATGCATTCAATCTATTTACGTCATTTAAATTGAAGTCAATGAATGCATTCAATCCTCTGAAATCGTTTAAGTTTTTGAATTTAGTTGTCAGTCCATGTCAACTACTTTGAAATGTTGGACTAATTTCTAACTTTGATCGCAATGTGATTAATCTGGTTCATGGACTGCTGGTCCTTTTATGAATATAGAGGTGTTGAAACTATGAGTTAGCTCATCCCCCGCCAGTTTCCAATTTCGAATGTGATGACGTGCAGACTATATTACCAAAATACCCCCCGTCTTCATTTTTTGGGCATCGCTCATAAGTTTTGTCCAGAAGCTTGTAAACTCAAACAATGGTAATGTTATCTTTCTTCGCCGTGGAGGCGTTGACACGTATTAGGCTAATGATGGCGAATAAATTACAATGATGATGACATTCGTCAGCAGACATTCGCGTACATACTTGAAGCTGAAGGTTTTTTGCCTAAATCGGCAAGACAGATCCATGACCAAATAATGTAGCACAGTGTAACCATATCACGATTTCTCATATTTATTTTGTCCGGCTGGCGGTTATAACTGCTTTGTACCAGTCTAGTGCTTGAACTTATTTTCAAATTCCATGTACCTTGTTAACGATTCCAACTTTATACGTACGGATTGTAGAGTCTGAAGGCTCAGCTCCTTAAAGACCATCGGTGAGATAATGAACAGAAAAACCGGCCTGCTGGTCTTCGTGTCGTACTAAGTACGACTTAATTGAAGCTGTAGGGACAATTGTTAGTTCTTTCGTTGCTATTTGATTCCATAGAAGAATGCCTTAGTGAAAATACGCACCTTCAAGAACCTTTGGGTTTAAATCTAATGTCTAGTCGAGGCATAAGTGAGAATAAAAGTTGGCAAATAAAAGTTATTTGTTATTACATATTTTGGTTTGAAGACTAAGGCCGCCATTTGTTACATGACGCACGGATTAAGAGGTGGCCATGGTGAAGTGGTTAGCATTATCGCTTGTCACGCTGAATGCCCGGGTTCAACTCCTGATGTCGGAAAAGAGTTAAAAATAAATAAAACCAATCAAATACGAAAGCTGATGTCGACTCTACTGCGAAGGCAAAACACTGGCAGTAGGGTGTCATGGCTTGAACAGTTGATTGAGCTGACCATGATAATGAAATCAGGAGATTCGAAAAAATTCCCTTGAATTATAGAAATGACAAACACCACAAATGTCCCAAGCTAGTCTGAACATCACCCTTGGAGGTCCTTTAAACCCTCGCGCTGTGTGGAAAACATCATAGGAGTATTCATTACCCCTTGAAGGGCGAGTGAATTATAAGAAAAAAGAAAGACTATTCGGCTAATGTGTGTGTGTACGGGTCCACCACGGGTCCAACGATGGCCGTTGGCCTTAGATTCAAGCAGAGGAATTTGTGTAGTTTGTCACCGATTTTGTCTCTCGAGAGTTTGTCTAAGTTAGGGCTTGATCAGTGCCCGATGTTTTGTTCTAGCCAAGGCAGGGTATTGGCATAGGTCAATTGCTTCATTTTCACTCTATGGGAATGGGTGTATTGTTCCTACAATGTGTACGGTATGAGATTTACCGCGCCATCATTTTTTGTCTCAGGCTTTACTTCTTTCAAAATTGTGTTAAGGTAGATTGGTTTGGGTTTCTGGAAATATCCATTTATTCAGTGAAGAAAAAACCATGACATAGTTCGGAGTGGTCCTGTAGAAAAAAGCAACGCTTAGACCAAACTTTAGTCTATTGTGATTGTGACACCGTGACCCAACTTTCAGTGGTAGTTGTGCAGAGATCCCTTTGAGCGGTAGAAATTGCCATTTATCTACTATCTACCAACAGAGCACACAGATTCTCTGGAATCTACTCCAAATCGCTGCTCACTCAGATCCCTTTCTTATTACGTGATATCAGCACACTTTTTCCTCGATGATGTAACAATTTCTTCACATTTTCCTTTGTCGATTGCTCTGCCCCCGCACCCAGCCCCTCCACTTTCTAGGAAAACAAATCCCAACTAGATTTGTCACACTTTACTGATCCACATTTCCATTTCACTCACTTCAAGTGGCATACCACTCGTTATTCTCTTCTTCTTCTTCTTCCACTCGCCGCCCTTTTGGAGCTACCTACTTCTCATCAATCATAATTTCGCAATTCAATGCGTATTGCATGCTATTACGCCATAGCACCTCCACTTTAAGTCTTCATACCTTTCGACAGCCTCAAGGGAGTTTGATTCCACAATTCCATCCCTAAGAATCCGTCTTGTAGATATCGGATTACATCGAAATGAAAACGATATCTCCGTAAACAAATAATAGGTACCTACATTTAAAAATAAAAAAAAAAACCTATCTTATGCAATTGAAATAAATATAAAAAAAAAAACTGTGCCGAGGAAATGAATCACTGAAGCTGCCTCTGTGGATCCCCTCCTCTTCAGTGGAGATTTTCTTCATTTTTTTTTGCCCTGTGCAGAGAAAATCCCGGCGGAGGAGGTTTAGTCTTGGTTTTCCTCCTCATTTTCCCAATGACTTGACTTGACTTCCATCATCATCATCGTCGTAGTTGTTGTAGTCGTCTTTATCCCATTGCCCTGTCCGTCCGATGCGATGGTCTTTCTTCAGGTTTTTGCATGGCTTAGTGTGATTATACCCGCAGCAGGGATTATAACATAGATTGATCGGTGAACTGTGAAATGCATACCTAATGCGCTCTCCTGCTGTAGTCGGTAACAAACATGTATCTTTTCCCTTAAACTACTCGATTCGGTAGTGTTGCAAGGAAAAAACAAAACGACCAAACCAAGACGCGACTCTTGTACAAATGGAATTACAATACTAAAAAGTTGTTGACCACATTTTCGTTAATTTTAAAGATCGATGGTGTGTGTGTGTGTTTGTGTGCGGTGGCAACAGTTTTGCAATAGTATCTCGCTCCAGTAGTGACACTCGAGAGAACAAGTCGAACGGCTTTATCACTTAGGTTTGTATCTTTTGGAGTGTCATGTGTATCTCGCATTCATTTGAGTTTAATTTTGTTCGAATTTTACTTAAATTTCATTGAAGTGCTCCAGGGAATAGGCAATCAGACTGTGATTTGGCCAAGCACCGCGGCGGTGGTGAAAGAAAACAGGACTGGCTTTGGACTAGGAGGTAGGCGAGCGATATTACACTCGCAGCTGGAACTAGTTTAGCGGACGGGTTGCGGATAAAATTGTTGGCTTGCAGCTGTTATTGTTATTAAAGGCACACAGGGTGGACAAGCGGGATACTGAAAGGTACTAGTTTTGCAGGAAGTTTTGGTAGCTCCCACTATGGTCAGCCAAGGACTTGAAGTTTGATTTTTTGGAATAATTTTCTGTTATGCTAATAACCAGGTGCACTTAGTAGACTGTTATCAGTGATTGGTACATAAAATGATTCGGTTCAGGGAACCTTAGGCGTACTCTGGACGTGATTAAATTTGAGTCATGTTCCAGTTTTTAGTCATACCACGTGCGGTTGTTAGTTGAAAGTAACCCGGCAACATTTTGGAATTCTTCAGCTTGGTTCGCTTATTATGTCGACACTTAGAGGCAAGGATAGGAGGGTGAACTAGTGGTCATTTTAAACTGTGCTATTAGGTCGTTGGCATGAATTACATACAAATTGAGCGTAGGCCTGGATGCATTTCTTTCAATACATTGTGCTCAAGTGAATAATTTCACCAACAAATTATGTACACTTTCTCCTTCATTGTCCTTTTGAGCTTTGTCCATCAAAACTTCTTGGTTGATCGGTCATTTAAGGCTTCGTTTGTGGTACTTTAGGTTTAGACTACGATGCCTCGACGAACTCAATTTAGACCTCGTTTATGCGGTTTTGCGAATTAAATTTTTTTCTAAGACTAGGCTTTTAGTTTGGCTTGAAAC
Source organism: Matsumyia berberina (assembly GCA_917880715.2). Lineage (NCBI taxonomy): Eukaryota > Metazoa > Arthropoda > Insecta > Diptera > Syrphidae > Matsumyia > Matsumyia berberina. The sequence continues at coordinate 127,227,948 of OU862871.1, read as the reverse complement.
TTTTAAGGACATGTACTGGAAAAGATCAGTGCCAAGCGAGCGGCGTGAGTTCAAGCCCCAGCCGTGCTCACCGAATATTTTTCGCGGCACCACCCCTCATCGGAGAATAACAAGCCTCTGGGAGTATAATTTGTCATGAAAAAGTTTCTCAATTCGCCGTTCAGAGTCGGCAATAAATTGTAGGTCCCTTCCATTTGTGCAAACATGTAACACGCAGGAATGACTGGTTGCGACAAGCTTGGCCTTGGCTTTTCCCGAGCTGTCGCGCCAGCTATTTATTTATTTTTAAGATCCCCACTTGAATATTAAGGTGGCGCTACTTTTCGTGGTGAAGCTGAGTCTCAACCCTGCCCTTAACTAATAACTTTCTTCAGTTGCGCATTGAATTGGGTTGAGATAACCGAAAGTGGGCAGAATTTTTGACTCTCATCATCTATGTAGTTTACAGAAATGGGTTTTTCCTAATTGTCAGCACCAATTCATCCTTTTTTTCTTTTGGACACAAGCTGATGTTCTCCGCCCCTTTTTTTGCTGCATTTATGTATGTATGTACCTACTTGCCAGCATTCTTCGTCAAATCGCGGGTTTTATGATTGCAATCGGGTGAAACCCGGCACATGACAGCGTTGCTACTGGTCTTCGGCATTTGTTGCTGGCGGCATAGGAATGATTAAGACATTTCGGAATACGCTTTCAGGATGATTGGCCAGAAGCTTTCGGGAGAATATCACATCTGCTTGTGAATATTGAGCTATGAAAACCGCGTACTCGTCATATTAACGTTGCACCCCGCAGCAAAGTCAATCACCCCGAACCCGTTTGCAAATTTGGTATCGTGTAGGCTGTCCTTTGCAACTGTCATGCCAAACATGTTCTCCTTTCCTATTTTGTAGTTTTAATTGATCAAAACAAGGATAAACATTCTTTAGTGCCGCAGTCCTTGTTTTCTGAGCTCATGTCAGGTTGATGTTATGCTCTTGCCTTTTCAATTCGATCGCGCATCCTGGGTGGCGGATAAGTGAGCGTTATAGCGTACAGCCTGTAAAGAATCTGGCAGGCTAAAAGGATCTACTTTCCTCTCTATGTCAACACTAAGCTTCCCTAACAAGGAAGAGCGTAAACGCCAGGGTCTCCTGTGAGGTAGGGCTAAAATCATTCTACGCCCAGAACAGATGAACGTTGACTATTTTTCGCGTGACAGATAAGTCAACAGCAATCTCATCGTTATTCAAGGCTTGTGCTTGATATGTAACGAGCATTTTTTTACTTGGCCGAGCTCTTACCCCAACCGCACAACCTCCAAACTATAGGATCCATATCTAAAAAAAAAGAAGGCACCTATGCATGTTCAAACAGCCTGTATCTATCATTAGCACTAATCTCTCCTCTTTCGTGTAGCTCCATAAATGCAGTTTATTGTCACCATTAACACTCTGCGATTTCTAAACAGCCTAACGCACATCAAATTTCCCAGCACTCACCTCAGTCTCAACTAACCACAGTCTCAGTTAACCAAAAACCGGTAGTAAACCGTGAAATTTAACATGAAAAACCTCCATTAAACCATCATCACCGGAATGGCCAACATAACTTATGTCATGACCACCGGAAAAGCATCCCGCTGAGTGTGTGGCTCCCACGAGCACACCAAACTTCAAGTAGTCAATGACACGACCACCATCTTCTACACAATTTCAACATCTCAACACCGAAACAACAAACGACACGCAATCCAAATGCACTAAATAATTCACAATTTAGAACACGAGAGAATTTCCCCGTGGGCCACTATGATGGAAATCTCTGGTTGGACTGCTTTAACGAAACCCTTGCACTGTCGCTCTTCGATTCAATTCGATGACATGTGCTGTGCATAAGACTTGTCCTAGGCCGTGCGCGTGGGTTTTCGTAATATCACTGCTCCAAGCGCACAGCGTTTTCTGTCTTTTGGCGGACATTTTTGCATAACTGTACGCCACCACGTCCATAGATGTGGGCTTTTTGGGTTCTTTCAACCCACTGCCTACATTCCTCGGCGAATGAGATTGAGAGGCGCAACGATTGCATTAAACACGTAAACGACTTGCCGAGGCAAACCAAATCATTCATTTCATCTATCAATCTACTGTCGTCACTGTCATTAAACGACAGCTGCAGTACGAGCTTAGATTGACTGTGTTAATTTCTCAAGAAGTTTGACGTGAATTTAGGTGAAACTAGCGACAAACATTCAAAAGCACCAAAAACCGAAATATCAATGAAATGAAAACTCAAATTCGTTAGTCATAATGTGATGACAGGTGAGTGTGGCGCGTCAAGAGGTAAACAAGTTCCGTGTTGAGGAAGCGATTAATAAACGTTTTTCTACCCGAATACGAGCGCTCTGTTTCGATGTTGAAATCGAAAGTGGTACCGGTACGACTGCGAGTGACAGCGGAGGCGACCTTGACGCGTAAATTTATCGACCGTAACAAAATTTTGGCGTCGCGTCGGTCGAATTGGTTCGTTTTTTTGTTTTCTCTGAGTCAAGCTTAGTGTAAAAGGAATTTGATCGACGGTAAGGCGCCAAACATGGAATCATTGTACGTTTGCGGCGATATGGCTGCATAACTGTGGCTTTGGCCGATGTTTTAATGCGCTGACTGATCGTTTGAGGGACTCTTAATTCGCGTGCTAACTGTAATTGACCATAATTAGCGGTGAAGAAAAACCGGAATCGAGTAATTAAATTAGACGAACATAAATCTTTGATGTGATTGAGTAAGAGGTTGATTTGACTCTGGCTTGGCGGATGAGCTAGGGAAGAGAAAATAGCGAGTATAACACGAAAAAGGCAAACCTTACTGTGAAACCGGCTAACGAGAACGACACGAATCAAATGGCATTGCAACTTGGGAGATAAATACGTACTAACGTGTTGATAAGTTGATGAGAAGGTGGATGGTGAATCATCGGAGTTAGTTTCGGCTTTAATTGGTGTTAGGAGGGCAAACAATTTGGTGGTTTATTTTTAGATATTTAAAATACCATTAGAGAGATTTGTTGAATCTTGGTTGTTGACCTTGATTCTTGGGAATTGATTAGGCATGATTAGACTAGTGCGTGAGACGTGATGTTAAAGGAAAAGCTAAGGCAAAACTCAATCGGACAGAAAGTAGAACTAATGAAGCATGTGAATCAAAAAGGCCAAAATATTCTCAGAGCATTACATGTCTTTCAGAGTTAATAACACTGGTACACATTCTGTCCAAACTGAGAAGTCTCCCGTAAAGAGCTTCTATATGACTGAGTTTGTACCTTTTTGAATTCTTATCTCAAGCCTTTTGTATAAAGCTTCAAGGAATAATCTTAAGAGCAAAAAACAAACCAAGTTGAATCGTTTTGAATTGGGTTTTCAAATATGCTTTTCCCAATGTGTATGTAATTTGGTAAGCAATTTAAAGAAAATAAGAGAAAGTCTTACGTAAACTTTTCCAGATAGCCCGGACCTTGGCTAACCACTTCTAGTTGCACACCTCAAGTTAGTTGAGCTTCCTTTTTAATTTTGCGTGCTTCTTTTGATTAGGTTTTCCTTTACTGCATTGCCGTTAAGGGTTACATTTGAAGAGCCATTTGGTGGCAATTTGCTCTACATGTCCTGGCCATGGTGTAGTGGTTAGCATCATCGCTTGTCACGCTGAACGGCCAGGTTTAACTCCTGATGTCGGAAAAACATTTATTTTTCTAAAAAAAATAAAAATCGATCAACTGTGAAAGCTGATGTCGACTCTACTGCGAAGGCATAACACTGACAGTAAAGTGTCATAGCTTGAAGAGTTGATTGAGCTGACAATGATTATGACATCAGGAGATTCGAAAAAATGCCCTTGAATTATAACAATGCCAAACACCACAGCTAGTTGGTGTCCAGACTCCCCCTCGGACGCCAATGAAACCTAGTACTACCTGAGTTTCAAACCACTGCACCTCGTTCGCAGTGTGTGAATAACATTAAAAGGGTATTCATGTTCCGCGATGTGTTGTTTTTAACTAGAACGATTTTGCTTTACAACTGCTATTACGAAGAAGCGGGCAAGATTATCTTTATCGGTCTTTAACAGAGGCCGATTAATTGTTTGGTTTAGATCCTTACTATTTCACCGGCAAAACAAAGAACGATTGGCAAGATGAAATCTTTGTTCGAATAGCAAAAGCAAGGTAGACGAGGTCTCTTACTACCTCAAGGTTATAGCTGTTCACTTGAACGTTCTATTCGATTCGTCAATGTAGAGTTTCCCTTCTTGTTGACAGGAAACACTTGGTTTTTGCCTGGTTCATCGCTTAACCTATTTTGGCCGCTTCTGACTCTTTTACGCGCGAACGCGATATCAAAATCATCGGCGTAGACAAGGAGTTGCACAAACTTAAAGGAGATAGTACATGATGTTGGCTTGAGAGTTTCGCACGATGACAGTGCGTCGCCTGGTCTATTTCCTCTTTTAATATCAGAGGTATCGATGAGACTGTGGTCGAGCTTGATAAAACAGCGAGAGTTCTCCAGTGTCATCCTGCATAGGTAGGTGCGTTTGGCAGGTACTTCAAAATTAGAGATGGGTTTGTATAGCTCGTCTCTATTGAAAATGTTCCTGCCCTGAAACCATGCTGATAGGGTCGAAAAGCTGCAGGCGTTTACACAATATGGCAGATAGGATCATGGGTGAATAAAAACTGAGGCGGAGTGTTCCCTCAACTTTGTATTTAAAACTCTCAATTTGAGTTGACTAAAAATGAGTTTCGTCAAGTTTCAGAAACACTTCCCTCAAGAGGGTTTGCTCAAAGTGTTCCCTTAGATTTTATTCACACCACCCCATGTATGCGATGTTGAGGGGACTAATATATCTTCTTGTGAATCGGGCAAACGATGCTGATATCCCACTCACCAGGCAAACACTCATCTGACTAAGTTTTACAAATACGTTAGTTATCAAGCTTCTTCCAGGTCATCTGTGAGCAGCGATATCCACCAGCCTTATTGGATTCTAGTGTCTACAGTACCATTCTCGCTTCGTTTTGATCAGGGGGGCAGAAATGCTGGCTATCATCGTCTAGGTTAAATGATTCATTCTGTCTGACATGATCTTGGGCTTCGTAACCGTTATACAGTCTGCAGAAATACTTTTCCCAAATACTTACCGATCTAACTCTATTCGTTCATGGGAATGTAAAAATTTTTCGATTGCCTTGAACCTCAAACACTAAGAAGCTCTCAAATTCTAAACAGCTGATTTTCGTGACATGGATCTCTGGCCTAATATTATCCTTCAATCTTTAGCTCGGGATGCGCTCAGGGCTAGCTTCTCGCAACCATTCATACTGTGCGTGCTACATTTTTCGCGCGAATGGAAGGGACCTACAATTTATTGCCGACTCCGAACGGTGAATTAAAAAGCAGATTGTACTCTCGGAAGCTTGTCAGGTGACGCCACGGAAAATGTTCGGTGGACATAGCTGGGTCTAAAATGTACAAAGCTTGCAACAGTCCAACCCACTAATCAAAGAGCCACGGCGACCGCAAAAATACAAAAGCATTCAAAATCTGATGTAGGGCATTAACCCTCTTTTGGAGCTGCAGATGCAGGAAGACTTTACTTTGTGGACTGATGCTTGGTAAATTGACACTAAAACAAGTCTCTCTGATCTCTGCTGACAAAGTCAGTTTCTGTCGTTAATGCAGTTCTTAACGCTAAACTACCCATAAGAATTTAGCTCACTTCCGGGAAAATGAATGTGTCCCCAGTTTCACTGTAAAAAAGCTCTTAAATTAGTTTACATAATAAAATTAATCAAAATGAATAAAAATAGAAAGTTCCATTTAGCTCCAAATAAACACCTGTCGAACTACCTTGGTCACAGTCATTTAAATTAATTCGCTGCGTTAAAAGAAAAAAAAAAGTTTAAAAATTTGTCCAAACAATTACCATCGCTAATGAGGAGACTTTTTCTCAGCAATTACCACCTGAAAAGAAGCACTAAATAAACAATTTCACAAAACAATTCAATTCATTAGTTGACCCTCGGTTAACAAGTCAACTTTCGGGCCTGCCCTCGTACCACACACGCACAACAACAGTGCGCTCTTATTTTCTCTTCAATTAGTTGCATAACCTGAAACAATAAATTAAAACCCCAAAATAATATAATAGAAAAAAAATAAGAAGAAGAAGAAAATCATATTTAAACACACACTCTTGATCGAGTGACTCCATGATGTATGGCTCCGAGCTGCCCCTGAAAGTTCGATTCGACACAATGAGGGCCCAATCAAGCTGTCCACAGACAATGGTCCGCCAATGTCATTAACAGAACAAGTGCCAACAGTGGTATTCAATCCAAGTTGACCAATGGCCACAAGCGCTTTTGTATTGTATCGGCCCGATGATGGTTATTACTGCGTCCACATGCGAAACAAATCGCCCTCGAGACAACAGAATGCGCCCAACGCCCGGAGTCCGGATTGCACACAATGTGCACCATCACTTAATTGACACCGAGAGAAGCGGAGAGAAAGTGTTGCTCAGACAAATAACGATGATTTTTGCGCTCGCGCGCCTGCGTCCCACTTCGGCATCGACATCGTGTCCAGGTCATGGATCAAGCGCGTACATCAGGCTTATTGCACTCATACACAGACGCCCCGTGGAGTGTACTTATCACCGTGTAATTTAAAGTGAGTGAGCTACACTTTCGATTGTTAATGTCCATAAAACTGTGTGTGCGGTGTGGATTGTCATTCCATCCGAACGCTATTGTTTCGGGTGCCATGAAACCGGCTAGGAGTACATAGACTGTGTTCACATTGCACAATGACAAGCTATCACTCTCTTTGTGGAAAAAGTCCGTTCGTGGTGATGATGGAGCAAAATAAGCAATAAAAACCGCCAAATTAAAAGTGCTTCGATGTAACAATTGGCTTTCTCAAGATATGAGATCGTCTTCGTCTTCACCATCATCAGACAGAAGCATTAGAGTCGCTCACATTCCTCTGTGAAAGGCAAAACCAAATAAAAATGAAAAAAAATTGTCGAAGATTGTTTGTGCCAAAATGACATCGCATTAGGGACGGGCGGGAGATTTCTTCTTCTTTTGCTTCTTTTGCAATTCAAAGACTCGGCGATAGGTAGGTATACTTACTCCGAATCCAGTCTCTTGTCTAAGCATGATGGAGTGGTTATTTTTAGAGCGATATTGCAGGCAATTTTCGGTTATAATGGATGAAGAAAGTTATTTGAAGAATTTTTTGTTTGCGATTACCCGGAAACTGGGTTAATGATTGGGAATTATATTTCATGGAATATATAAACGGGAGAGGGATTTCCTGGTGGTATTGTGCAAGTAATCGGTTCTTCAAACTCAGTTTTTATCAATTGGCACGGCACTCACTGGGTTCTTCAATCCAAACTCGGGCGCACAGCCAAAAGGTCAGTACACAGAGGTACACAGGGGTACACAGTGGTAGATATTCTTGAGGTGCGACATGATCGAAGCTCGTTCAATCTCTAATCGGTCTATTTTTGGTCTGTATTGTATATTGTTCAGATCCTAACCTCGTTTAGCTAGTTCTTCTGCCTTATCGTTATCAGCGACTCTATGTCCTTTATGTGGAAGCCAGAAGGGTGTAACATTGTGCACTGTGTTGAGAAGGTTAAGTTCGTTACTGTATTCATTTCTAGTTCGATTTTATGACTCTGAACGATTATCACCAAATGGCTCTGTATCCTTTCGCGGAGTTGCCAGTGGAACAATTCTCATGAGATGTCGGTGATAAGTGAAACTGCCTATAGGCAGTCTTGAGAGCACCAACAATACGATCTTATTCGATGCGACGTTTTCCGTCTTGCTTCCAAGAAAAAAAGACCTTTCGGGTAACTGCAGAACAGACGAAGTAGCAAAGGGAGGTATAAGCCAGAACCTCTCTGGAAATAGAAATATTTGAGGCCAAATGGTCTATTCCGTGATTGCATAACTCGTCACGTTAAAACGAGATGAATGTTCATTTTTACGTTACGAGTTATACGATCACAGGAGAGACAATTTGGCCCCTGCTTCCATAGAAAAATATGAGCACTTGTCTTTTATCGCGGTAGGTCAGGCCTAATCTAAATAGATCCTTAAAGAACGGCAGACTTATGTCTAGTGTCTATTGATAGACAATGGGTTAGAGCCTTAGTAGTACTCTTCAGGTTGAAATGTTATATGAATGGGTGTTCCTTCCAACGATTCCTGCAGAAACTAAAGAGACGGAGGAAACAAGAATTCACCTCCTCCTGCCCTGCCCTATAAAGGTTGAGAACGTAAACTTTAAAAGAGTACTTCTACGAAAATTTCACCGACATATGCAGCTAGGCTCGATATTATTAAAATCTAGAATTTTATCTTCAGCTTTATCTTTAAGTGGTTCTGCACATAGTGTAGACCAGTAAGAGGTTGACATCAATACATCATGAAAGGTTCCGGTGCTGTACGTGTTATCAGAATGAACCTACACGTGGTCAAAGAGTGTTTCTGCCTAGGTGGGGATTTTATTATTTTTGGAGAGCGCTTTGTACACTTTAGCACTGTGGTTTCATATAGAGGCCTATTGTTCGATAGATTTAGAGCAGTTTGTCCAAAGGCTGTCAGGAAGGTTATCAGCTTCTCTGGGTGGAGTGTGGCAATTGCAGTTGGTGGGATGAATTCACTACCTAGGGTCCCCTTTCTTACATGAATGAGGGCGGGACATTCTGTGACGATTTGCAGAGAGCTCTTGTCGCTCTTCAAGCATAGTGTGCGGGTAGGGTGACAGGCCAAGCTTGTGTAGGAGCCGTTTTAGTCGGAAATGGCCACTTAGGATACCAGTTAAGGTTGTTCCTGCTCAGATTTTGAAGAAACTTGGATTTCTTTTGTGACAAATTGGGGAAGAAGTGTTTGGTATATTTCTGTCCTATATTTCCCATCCAAATGGTGTTGGATTTGAGCAGCGATTGCTCCCTCATGAAGTTTTCAAAAATGAATTTATTTACTCCACAGGCTGGTTCAGGACCAGTGAGGGGGGTAGTGGCACCTATCTTGGCCAGTGAGTCCGCTGTTTCATTGTCAGTGTGGCCCTTGTGAGCGGAGATCCAGTGTAGTATGACCAAGTTGTTTTTTTTTTTTTCTTATTCAAGAAGCAATTTGACTGTGTCTAGGGCTAGTTTCGATTTTATCTTGGCTGAGTTCAGTGCTATCAGGGCAGCTTGACTGTCGGAGAAGATAAATATGGTTTTGTCATGGAAATTAGAGAGCAAGTCTAAGCTTGTGCACTGATTTATGGCAAATATTTCTACGTGGAAAATCGGTAAGTATATGCCTAGACTGACCGATATGTAAGTGCTACACGACCCTCTGAATATTCCAACTCCAGATCCAATGCCCATTTTAGAACCGTCCATATACCATGAAGGAGGAGGTTTGAATTTTTTCCCAGTCGTCACTCGTGGGGTTTCGAGTAGGGAGGAAAGCGTGTTAAGGTGACCGTCGGGAGGATGTTTGGAGCTGATGTTGTTTATGAGGAAAAACTTGTGCAGACTGAGTTTTGGCTGCGTTTCTACATGGACTCGAACTGGCGGGAGATCGACAATCTCGTTAAGCGAGGCGGTGAGGGTGGAGCGTAGGCAACGCGTCATGCAGATTTCGAGTAGGCGTTAAACCTGTTCCAATTTCTTGGCTGTGGTGGCGTGGGGATAGTCGGCTAATCTAACCTAGGACTCCTTGTAACACACTACCGTGTTATTGACCGGGCGATGAATGCCTCTTCAAGAATTAATAATAGATTATGGCGCCTGTGATGATCCGAGGGAATGGGGGGAGTATTAGTTAGATACAATTCGGTCCCAGCTGACCAAATTTGACTGGATTTCTTCGAGAGTGGCTCCGCGGTGCAGATTTTAAAACGATTTTTGCTGCTTTCACAGAACGATATTGGCAGAATCGCCACGATTTTTATTACAACCTACGTATCTACATCTGGGAGTACCATAATCACTTTAAGAACGTGTTTTGATTTCACCTTAGCTGTGCAAAGCGCAAACTAACAGATCTTATGAATATGCCCATGCCATTGGAGTACACATTACATGATGCTTTGCATTTCTTTCTTCAATTCGGATTAGTTTCTGCCAAGTCGCAGCAAGAAACTTTCATGCGTTGTCCTGCTGAATAATAAAGATCCAGCAACTTGGTCTCCTTGGTCAACTAAATGATGTCGAGAACCAATATGCCATATGTCTGATTTTCTCCTTTAATTGGCGTAATGAATGTGGATTAAAACCTTATGAAATGAAGTACAGTTGCAATTTTTGTAGACCAAAGCTCATTGGCTCCCCTTTTTTTATAGAAAAAAAAACGCAGAAATTGAGAAAATCTCCTCTTCGGCTTTCCCTATTTAAAATCTCCATCTTACCCAGGCATAACAAGGTGAAGCACTTAATAACAATTGCGTTTAAATTTTGCAAAACTAACGTTTCAAGCAGTCTTTTATGCACCCCAATTAGAGCCCATTATGTCTGTGCCTCTTGCCATCGCCGTCGTCGCCCAACAGTCTCCAATGTGCAAAGCCCTCAAATTTACATGCCCATTCTTCACTTGTTCGGCTCCACCTCTGGCTAATAACTCAATTTTTTTTTTCCTCTTGCTTCACGTTGTATCTCATTAGCATAATTAATACATTTTTAAGGCTTCATTAGCTTCTTGAAAAAAAAAAGCGAAAAATACCAAGAAGTTCAAGCATAGCCAGGGTTAAGCAACGAATTTTGGAATTTGTTTGGCGCATATGCATGCCCTGCATACGTAACACGCTTCTGAAGCTTCTGATTCCATAATCGTTTCTTCTTAGTTCAATATGCCCAAGTGCGTATCGGCCTGGAAAAGACACTAAAGGAGGAATCTAAGCGCGTCCCAGACATATTCTTTATGTGCATCGCATCCTTTACGTGGAATAAAAAGCGGTTGCGATAATATGGCAATAAAATTCCATAAATTTGCGACGTGAGAATCGACGGTGGCACGTCTTCTCTGTCGTCGTCGTCTTCGTCGTCGTTGTGTCGTCGTCATTGGTCGGGTCGGGAGTACTATATTCAAATTTAGCCTCACATTCGTTGTTTCGTTCTTTTCGTTTTTCTACGGAAATTCTTCATTGGATTTTATGTCTTTATGGTGGACATGGACACATGAGTTGTGCTCCTCCAGATAGACGAGAATTTATGCTTTAAGCACTAGACATAAAAATTTTCTTCAACTACCCGCGGCGATTTAATGCCCTTTCCAGTCATCTAGAGTGTGTTTCTACACCTTGGAATTTTTTAATGCCCGGCGCTATAAAGATATCTTTTAATTTTTTTTTTTCTTTATGCACACTTTAACACGATTAATAAATTTAATTGAGGAAGTCGACCAGATTATGACAATTGATCAAAGATTGAGGAAGTCTTGGGTGGGTCGCCATGTTGATGTAAAGACGGACTGGTGAAGTTTAACCACCATAAAAACTGAACTGGTGATTTTACTAGTTTGAGATACGAGCAGATCTCCCGTCAAAGATCATAAATCGTCGATAAATTCGACGATAAAAGGAGGAACATCCATAACCCGGTCAATAAAGAAATTAAGTAATTAAAACCTTCGTCTTATTTCGGAATTTTTATTAAAACAGGTGCGCATCGCCCCTTTCGGCAAGCCAATTTATATTTTACAAATTTTTAGTTCGCATGGGAGATTCCTAGAATTTCTAATGAAAGATCCTGCTGAAGGCGTGCTGTGATTTCGAAGCAAATGCCAACAAATCATTTTCGGAGTTACGTGCCAAAATTTCATAATTTTCTAAATTAATCATACAGTTGATTCATCCTGTGATGGTTAGGAGAATCTCTACTTCTCCTTCGGAGAGTTTTGGTTTAACGCTTCAAACGCTTCAAACTATGGCGCTACATTGGGGCCATCTATAGGGCAGTTTGAACCAAGACATCGTTGTTTCCTTAATCCGTTGAAACATTTTTTTTATTGAATAAGACCGGGTCTTTGGCTGAGCAATTGAAAGTCAACCCCCATCTTGGGTAAGCGGACTAGCAATGAAGTTGTCGCCTTATCTAAATATATGACATTGGAACTGTAGACTCCTTAAATGAAGGATTGCGTTTTTGGTTCCTGACTCGTGAAAGAATCCTTATGATGTAACTTAGGCACCTGTTAACGAACTTTCGCAGCTTTCTCAGGACAGAAGAAGTCACTTTCCACAAACTACACCTACATTTGAACAGTCATAGCTTGGGTTGGTTTAGACTCTACTTTGGGATTCAACTGTTAAAACCTTCTTGCACCATCGATCGATTCAAATTCCCCAAAATATTAGAAGCTCTCTTGTTTGACCACAACGGTTGCTCAGCGATGCTAACTGATGCGTTAGTTCCGAGGCTGATGCTTTTCGTTTTGGCAGTATTGGTCTTCACGACTTAATACCCGCTGTTATTTGATGGAGGACCGTAATCCTATGTGATAGTAGGTAAACGTCGTCAGTGCAGTCAACATGCTTAAGTTGATAAGGTGGAAGAATCCATCGAATTTCTTAATTTTCCATCGAGAAGGCAGCGCGACAAATTACCATTCCGCTAATTACCAATAAAAACAAATATTGGTGAAAAAATTCAGCCTTGTCGAACCCCACTTTGGATCGCGAATTCCTCTGACAGCCTTAGGATGCTCTCCTAATGATCAATGAAAATTGCTTTTCATTTATCCAGGATACCTTTCCGGCGCAGGGGAACCCAGATAAATTGTATGTTGACACTTTTGGACGTATTCTTACAATCGCTTAACAGAAGTTAAAGAGACGAAGGGTATTCAGCACACTGCTCAATAATGATTCGAAGGAGGTTTAATTGGTCAACACAGGATAATCCAAAGCGGAGACATGCTTATTCAGCGTTGAGTGTGTTACGATCATATTGCGTCCTGTCCTCTTCTTTACCCCCAAGGTTGAGAAGGAATTTTGAAGAACTCTTATCTAGCCCATTCACAGATCACAGATCACAGCAAGAAGTTGTGTCCATGCGAGATACAGGTAGACCAAGGTAGGCCGTTTGTGATACCACTAGGATCTTTACCCTAAAATGCCACTCCCTCTATTAAAACCATTTAGAGCTCTTAATGAATCTGAGGATATTTTTGACGTCAGTTCGTGATAGTCCGCTCAAATTGTCGAAGTAATAGGCTCCTAGATAGAGCTTCCTTCTTTGAGATAGAGCAGGACAGGTCAGGATGAAATAAAGGATTGTTTGCAACTCCTGCAACTCCTGCAAAAATCATTTTAGATAATGCCTATCCCCAATGAGAACACCAATAACAAGGCTGATGAGCGACCTTTAAAGAAAGATGAGACTTTTAGACTGAGTGAGGTTTCTGGAGGTATGGCTTGTAGTACCATCCCTACATCTTTGTCCTGCTAATCGCATCGCACTTTAAGTGGAAGTGGAGTGGAATACCAAGATTCCTCCGTTCTGGTAGGATCTCTAGAGTAGTGCCACATTTGGCGAGTTAATCACCCTAACAATTTCCTGGAATGTCCCTATGGCCAGGTACCCAACTTAGGTGAATGTTCAAATGGTTCTGCCAACTCCATAAGAGATGAGCGAGAATCCTTAGTAGCTTTTGATGTATATGTTACAGATTCTAGAGATTTTATAGCAACCTGGCTAAAAATAAATAGCAGGCGCGACAGCGTGTTACATTTATCGTAGAATGGAAGGGACCTACAATTTATTGCCGACTCCGAACGGTGAATTGAGAAGCTGCTTCATGACAGATTATACTTCCGGAGGCTTGTCATTCCCCGCCGAGAGGTGGCGGCGCGAAAAATGTTCGGTGGATTTGGCTGGGGCTTGAACCCACGCCGCTTGGTCAACAGTCCAACACACTAACCACTGAGCCACGGCGACCATCAGCAGCCTGGTTATCGGTAAAAAATTGTGGTGTCCTTGAAGGATACCACATTTTGCCTAGGCCAGGATAAGGCTTCGTTGATCACCATAATTTTCGCCTAAAAAACGCTACAGTAGTTTGGTAGACGGAAGAAGAGGTTAAACAATCCGGAGAAAACACCACCTCTCACTTCACTCTCGGTTTTGGTACCGTCGGTAAAGAAGTGAAAGGAACGCTCGTCTCTGGCGTCATCACTATTCCACTACTCTCTGGAAGGGATTGACGTCCGCAAGTTGAGGTTAAAGTTCAATTTAGACGGTGTGCTGGCGGTGTTTTCCGGGAAGAAGTTATCTTCGACCAATTCTGTTTTTGAAGGGGCAAAACCTATAAAAGCCGATATAATGCAGAACCTCTACTAAACTGACACCAATGATTGATTTAGGACTCAGCGAAATAGACTCTAAACCCTCCTGCAAGATTGTTTGCCTTCAATTGTGTTTATTGCCTTATATGAACCGCAACTCTGGTAAGACCAATCCTGTTTAGTTTATCTTGACATTCTAAAAGAATCTTTGAGTAGTATGTGGCAGTGTTCTCATTGCAGTTTGACTGAGTTTTGGCCATCTCTTTTCAATTCTTCAATCATCTATTTCGAATATGGCAAGAACTTCTGTTTGGGAGACAATCTTTACTTTGTTCAGAGTTCCGAAGAATTATTGAAATACCAGTCAATTCCAGCACCGCTTGCAAAGCTGGAATCATCTTTTTAGAACACGTTAGTTAAATCTTTACGAAGGCCATCTCTCTCTCTCAGAGACTTTCACGTCATGCATATCTTCTTCTGAGCATGTCGACAGAGCTGACTTTGTCGAAATCTCATTGCTCGATCGTAAATAGCAGGTATTGTTCAGATATCTTAGGATGTAGTCCTCCATGCCAAAAGTCAGGTCCTTCGTTGTAGCTTATATGCCTTTCTTTTCGTTTTATCTAGTTGTTACAATGTAAGGTTCTTGGCACTCTCTCTCTCTCCAGCAACAAGTTCATAAACAAAGAAGAAACAATTAAGCACATCCGCCCAAGCAGTCACCTGTTCTAATGCACGATTTAAGGAGTGGAAATAATTTCCCTGAGAATCTCCCAAGCCCACTCTAACTACCACTCACTGTTGCAATGTAACTCATACATTTGATTGTTGTAGATGCACCCCAAGACCCTGCTCTGATATTCGTTTTTTATAGTGCAACTCCATCCATATACCAGCAGCGCAGCGAGCGAGCAACATCATCTTATCACTTCGATCTTCAACCGCGAAATGCATTTCCAGAATCAGGTTAACCTTCACCATTAGCTTCTGCGAAGCACTCGTCCCCGCTTCAAAAGATTTATACCAAAGGGTAAAAATTGTAACCGACAATAAAAAACATGTTTCTACGACTACAAGTCGGTGCGAGATAAAGTTTCCTACTAGAGAGTGGCCTCCAGGAAGAACAGCCATTTCCCTTGGTTGGTTGTTGTTTTTTTTTTATTTTTTGTTGGTAGTGATGCCGCACCGCCAGTGATGCTGCCAGAGTTTCTGCGAGAGATGCATTCCATGCACTGGACTTGAACTATATAAAAAAGTTTGCTAACCGGTCCACGGACGCGCACATGCAATTAAAAACCGCACCCGTGCTGTAAAAGAATGGGTTCAGGCTGGCGTTGCATATACTCCGTGTCCAAGTCGTCGTGGTGTATACACAGATTCACTATCAACCGAGAGCTCTTTTGCGGCAATCAATTACTCAATAAGGAAGTCATGATGGTAATATTAATAGAAGACGCGTGATCGGAGGCTAACGGTTAACTTAGGATACAGAGCTCTGTTTGCAACTCTGGGCATAGTTGTGGTTGATCTCTTTTTTGTTTGTTGATATGTGGTTTGTTCTATGGAATCATACGTCCATGCCAATGAACCGCGCACCGCAGTGATTCGGGTTGGCTTGGATAACAAGATCGAAGCCCGCTTTGGTTGGTGCTCCCGTCTCGTTGTATGTATATTTTGGTGAAAGGCGCAGATTCTGTTTTGATTTGCTGTGGAAGTTTTCTTTGTTTCACAACAATGATGGCCGTGCCAGTTAACCGTTGGGAATGATCGTGTGTAAATAATGACAGGTCTACCAGTGGTCTAACAGTTGTTGATTCTTTCAACTGAATTCAAACAGAATCACTGCCATTAATTGACACTCCTTCCCTGGACAAAAACAAGTGACATTCATTCGACGCAATGACTGTCAAATTTACCGTCAACAGGTACAAGCAATGAACCCAGACGTCAAATTTATGACTTCTTTTAACATTTTTCGCAATCGAGTTACGAAAACGTGATTTCCATTACAAATACTATCTGACATTTTGTCTGCACTGTCATAAATGAAAACCTTCCGCCGTCGGTTGTCAACTGCGTTGAGCACATCATTATTCATCCACGCTGCAACCGGTGACAGCACCTCGAGAGTTAATAACGTCCAGTTTGACTTAACCCACGATGACATGAGTTGATGGCCGTGTTCGATTTATTATTCCACTCTATCGGTGAGACCCACTCTTCTGAGATGGACGTATGCAAGATCACTCTCATGACCTCAACTGTGTATGATCGGTTGTGGCCTTCAATTGCGAATAAAGCGAATTTACCTCGCGAGCACTCATCGAATGCTAGTTATGCTGCTCGTTAAGATTGCTGGGAGGTGCTTTTTGTTTTTTTTATTTTGTTTCTCGTTTCCCATGGAGTATGCTCATGAACCTAGTGTTTTGTAATGAAGCGGATTGATCAATGCCAACTACGTCGTCGTCCGGAAGTGTCATAAGTCTAAATCATCCAAACATGGACGTACACTTCTGACATTTGACAGTACGAATTGAAAAAAACATTCTCCAATTGGATTGTATACACAACACAATCACATTCCAAGACGCGACAAAAAAATTAAAAAAACTTGGAAAACAATTTTGAAATTCGACACTGAAACTTGATATTCGCAAACGAGTCCCCGTCGACGTGCATAGTTTCCCCTTTCAGGTGATTTTTCGACAGCCAGACATTACTCTTGCGCTTAACGAAATTCCATCCGCAGATTAGTGGCACAGCAACGAAAACACGAGTACGGAGGGCTTTAGGTAACCACAAGTGGTTGTTGCTATGGTTATTGGTTTGTTGTATGGTGAAGTTGGTGGTAATTGCGGCCAAAGTGTGATGCAAAGTCGCCAGAGTGATGTATGCTCTTGAGTCAGGGAATGTGTGTTGAGATTTTCTGCTGTGCTGTAGGTGTCCAATAGCTTTAATGCTTTGAGTTATGCCCTGAGGGCTGCTTTCGTGTGGTTCAGTTTGGAGACGTTGATAGCGCCAGAAATGTCAGACCAACCGTCCAGGAGGTGATGAAGTATAAGTGGTGGCTTTTTTGACAAGTATTTGTGATGATGGATGTTGCCCAAGATTGCGGCATGGTTTCATTTTTGAAGTTGTTGCATGTGAAGATGGTTTTTAAGTCGAGTCGTCTTATGAAATGGAATAAGCGATTAGAAACTGGACTATGAGATCCCTTTCGGTACATTATTAGTGGGCAACTCGTTTGGAGAACGAACATTCAAATCTACTGTGATTTCTTTACCGAGGCGCAAACCGTCAAGCTCGCTATCGAGATGTTATTATTCTGCATTGTCCTTCTAGGCTAGATTCGAAAATTCTGCTATCTGAAGGTGCCTATTCACTTTACGTTTCTCAGCTATTTGTACGTGTCCGTCGTCAGTCATTCGTTTGAAAGTCTCCTTGCCGTTGTCTAGCCACCAAACTGGTCCCTCCCCTATCCTAACTGAACAAAATTTTACTTGTGAAAGCACCAACTAAACCTCCGCACCTCCGAAACCTCCAAGAAGTGGGAAAATACTACTGCCGTGGGTGTTGACTTAGTTCACATCTACACAGACGGCTCCAAAGACAGAAGTTGAGTGGATGGTGGTACCTTCTCTAAAAAGCTCAATGTTAGCCTCTGCTTTCGCCTGTGTGATCACTGTATCGAGCTTCAATTATGTTCTTGGAATCGTTCGCACTTTGTTCAAAGGTCTCTCAAGACGTTTGCTTGCCTTTTAAACAGATGACAGAGGGATACAACATTTATGTACCTTTGCTAGTTTCCAGGCCACAGTGAGATTCCAGCAAACTACATGTCCGACGATCTCGCAAGCCACGGTACTCATTTAAAAATTCTCCGAAATGACGAAAACTAGGTTTATCGTTCGTTACGTGTAAACATTTCCTTAAACTAAACGACATTTAAAAAAGCGAATCATAGATAGGAGAAAGGCACGACATGCCAAACAGACAGATCTGGAATAGATCAGCTCAGAATGAATCCAATGCAATGGTTTGATCTTGCTAAAGTGATCTCAAATTAGCATCGTTATAGGTGTTACTACAGAAAATGGTCCTTGGGCCTTCCCCCCAAAACGCTTGGTCTCTTTCTGTAAAAGCTAGAGGGGCGAAAATTAAAAGCAAACTATTTACCATTTCCTCTAAACCTGTTTGGCCTAAACTATTATCCTCTTCACAAAAAGCCCTGGTTACTTACTTGCTTTAGGTGGCTCTACAGTCCGGGGTTGACTTGGGCCTCAACTAACAACCGTGTCCAGCCGGCTCGATCTCTTGCTGCTTGGTTAAGGTCTCTTCCACTTGCGTGCGCCACCGGAATCGCGATTTTCCGGGCCGTAGCATTGGTGTCCATCCACCTCCACTCACCATCTATGCAGATGGGGCCAAATATCAGTCGAAGAATCTTCCTCTCAAAACAGACAACAACAACAAGCTCATCCACTTTTGACAGAGTCCATGCCCCGCGCCGTAGAGCAGGACTAGGACCATTGAAGTCTTGTAAAGGATCACTTTAGTCGTTCGAGAGAGGGCTTTGCTACTCAATTGCCTTCTCGGCCCAAAAAAGCAGCGGTTGGCAAGAGTTATTCTTCGTTTGATCTCAGCGCTGATGTCGTTGTCTAAATTTATACCGGAGCCTAGGAAGACAAAGTCCTTAACTACCTTAAAGTTATATCAATCTATTGTAACATTCTGTCGGAGACGTCGGTGCTGAGTATCCTCTAGTTGGTTTAAATAATTCTCGGTATAGCTCTTAATTAGTAATGTGGTTTTTGCGTCTGCCATCTTAACCTAACCTTACCTATGTCGTGTTATTTGATTGTTATTTCGTTCATCTTCCCATTCGAAAGTGACCCAGTCTGTGATATTCAACCCCCAGCCAAACATGAGTAAATCACGTTGTTGCCTTGTAAATTCACGGTCAACAACTTTTCCGTATTCAACTAAAAGCGTAGTGTTTCCGATGACTAAAATCAAGGGAGTGACCTTCAAGCAAAAGTCAGTGCACTGTCAGAGTTATACGTTTCAGGGTTGTCTCTACATAGAATAAAGTTATTTGTAGTTGGTGTCGTTTATGCTGGAGTCACATGCAATGTTTAAGCTTCGGTCATTGCAAAATGGCCTTTTACTTGACCCCTCTAGGTTTTGTAAGCACCCTTGCAGTTGTTCAACTTGTGACAAAACTGTGACACTACACGCGTCAAAGTTAGAAAGTGAATAAGGCAATGCAAGAATTTTGTTTTCTATTTCATTTGCACCTCTACACAGCTCGTATAGATCGTAGTTTAAGCTTTAAGTGCTATTCAATGTAAATTCCAGTGCTCTTACGGCATTTTCTGACTAATTTCTGAACTTAACCTCAACTTCAACTTAATTCCTTGGAACCAACTTACGTTGTTTGCTTAGTACCTAAATATTTAAATCCATACATCCGTGATAAACTAAGACGCAAACTTGATTTTTAAATCAATCAACTGCCAGACTAATTGAATTTTTAAATATCCCCAAGCTGCCAACAGCGCCTCTTGACCCTTAAATCTTAAGCTGCCCAATTGGTCGTGCGAACGTGAGCACTATTCCAGTTTTTGTTTTCAAAGAAAACCTTCAAAAGCGTTCTAGAATATGATTTGCTGTTACCTTGAACTGAGTATTAATCAGATGTGGATACGCAAGTTAATCTAGTGCGCCTTTCGCAACCATTGCCCGCCTCTTGTGTCTTACACTTATTCCCTTTCTTCTCTTTTTTCTAGGCTTACGTCAATGCAGTCAATAGCGGAGCCGAGAACATCGAAGATATTCTTTATTCCCCAGAAAGTCAAAAGCAATTGGTACCCACTGGACCAAGAATCTTGAATCAATCGACAAAGGGTCACAAGACAGTCGACACAGAAGACATCGAACAGCGGTGTTTGGCTCAAGCAGATGGAACCTTAGTTACGGAGAAGAAAAACACAACAGAACACGAGGAAATTTTCGACGAAGACCTCCCGGAGAAAGACGACAACTCCACTGGAAGTAAGGAGAAAATTTTCACCACCGTAAGTAAAATGTCCACTTCCAAGGGAGATTACCTTTCAATCGTAATCCGCTTTAGGAATCATCTCAACGGTTCTACAAGCAACGTGATGAACAAAACGTTGAATTCGTAGCCGATGGTAAGGTAGTTGGTAAAGAGATGCGTTACGCTGCAGAAACCGAGCAAATGGAGCGTGATGGTGCTCCAGAGCGACCTGGCGATTGGGACAGCTTGTCGGCGAGAATTCGAAAGGCCAGGCGAGCGCCAAAGACGCTCCTTCAACAGCAGAAAGGTAGTTGCCTAATGAACTTTGATTTCACCCCCTTCTAACCCCTTTTATTGTGCGTTAACTTCCCTCACAGAGGCAGCACTGCTATCTGATCGGAAGGATGCACTTACTAAACGACCATTAGATTTCGATCGTGAAGAGGAGACTCGCAAGGGCGAGACCATGAAATGGTTGGAGTCGCACTTTGGCAGCGAATCTACAGCTTCGAATGACTCTCGAGATGAGTACCAAGAAATTGAGCCGACCAAGAAGACATACTTCAATGTGACCATCAAGTCGAATCCAACTACGCCGCCCAATGTGGTGGCGGTTAATCCGGTAATCGCTCGTCTGCCTAGTAATGGCATCGCGAATGGGAAAGCTGCTAAGGTCATTGTGACCGACCATGATCCAGACAAGGCTAAGACTTATTATCAGGGAATCTCGAACTGGGCTGATCGGAAGGAATCTACTCCGAAGCATTTCGCCACAAAGGCTTTTCGGGACGAGTTGCAGGGTACGCTGGACAGTCGGAATCGTATTAGGCAGAATGCGTCCAGGGAGGACTTGTCATACTATCCCAGGGACAGCGTTCCGAGGAATGAGACTTATGTTACGCGAGAAGATATTCTCCAGCAGAAACGACAATACAACTCGCGCAGTGATTTGCGCTTCCGCAGTAGCTCCCGGGAGGATCTGGTAGATCTAAAGAACATTCGGTCCCAAAAGGAAGACTTGGGTTATCTGAGTGGTTCAAGAACTGATGTGCGTTATCACCGGCCGGACTCCAACGAGGATAATATCCGTAACTTGAAGAATGCAAAGAATGCCAGCTACTTGAAGAGAGAAGACTCGGGCTATGTGAAAGACTCCAGCGAAGACGTGACATCCTCTCACATAAGATGTGATGGCGAAGAGGATGGCAAGCTAGGGACCGAGAAGTATCGCTCAGGAATGATGATGCAAGACGATTCTGCGTATGTTTCATCGCCAACTTACTTCAACGAGAACCGCCTGCCAAAGACGCCAGAATACGCACTGAGATCCCCATCACCTGACGTAATAACTCACGAGTCTTCGACTTTGTCCCGCCCGACTGTACCGCAACGCCGACGCGGCATGGAAAAGAAACTTCGCCAACAGGCACCCGTGGCTGTTCCATCATTCCATCATCACGTTCACGAACGAGACGAACCTCCACCAGACTATTCGCCACCGCCACAGAGCCGCTCAGCGTCACCAGCGCAAACCCGTTACATAGCACCACCCCCGCCCGCTTTCTCGCCCTACACGAATGGCAGCAGCCCAGTAAACGCGTCAACTGCCAACGGAATCCCACCACGGAAACCAAACCAACGCACGCGTTTCGCATCTGAGTCATCATCAGCGAGTCACCAAATGCGTCCTTCGATGTCAACGCAAACTACCCAGACATCCCCGCCGTCCGGGGGTGGCAACAGCAAGCAGTCCTCGACGAAAGTCGGACAGGCCATCGGAAACTCTTTCCGCAAGTTGGTCGGCAAAATCCGTTCCGCCAGTGCCGAGCGAAAGTTCCGAATGAAGTCGAAGAGTAAAAGTCGCGACAAGTCTCCAAACAACGCCGGAACCCCACCGAATGTTGGAGAAATGTCCACATACCAGCAGTACAATGTCATCGACAGTCACATCGGCGGCGGTAATGGTGGTAGTGGTGGGCAAGCAGGTAGTAGTACAGCAACAACAACTTCCTCCACACAACAGCACGTCTCACAGGCATCCAACACACATCACAGCCAGCTCCAACAGCGCAACTCGGCGCCCATCAATCGAGAATCGAGTGTTGTTAGTAGTTCGACGACAGTTGGCCGAGACAGGCCAGCCCAAACAGTTAATGGGAATCTATACGCCAATTCAGGTGATCATAGACGTGGTTCATCAGATCTGGACGTGATGGGAAATCCCAAGCAGCGATACTATCTGGGGGAGGATCCCTACGGCGGGAGCTTGTTCGGCAAGGAGAACAAATACGACCCCGGAGCAGCGAGGAGAATGAGAGATTCGAGGGACGCATTGAATTCCACCAGGGAGGCCAGCGCCGGAGGGGGTGTAACCGCACCAGTTGCACCTGGAATTCCACCCCCAACCAGCCAATATCACCGATCTCGTCGCGGCGGTTCATCGGATGAGAACCGGGAAATCTACGTGCAAAGGTAAGCCTCCCCTCCCCCAACCAAGTGTGAATGAAACTAAGTGTTGTATTAACAAACTATTGAAAAAAAAAACCGTTTACCTAACAGCCAGCTTGAGTTATGTGATCACAAGCAAGCCCACTGAGAACGGACGTTGAAGGTCAGCGAGTATGCTAATAGATTGTTTGCTAGATACGCAGATACCTCCACAGATACATGTGTCTGTGCGTGCATTTGTTGATTTAGTTTAGATAGTTTCGTTTCGTTTTCGTCTCGCCTTGGCGACATTGTTGACATTTTAATTGAACGCAATCGGCTTGAAAAAGTTTCGAAATTTGTTCGCAGCCCAAGTGCTCAGGTGCAAAAGTGAACGGATGAATGGATGGAGCGCGTTTTGATGCGCAGTAGATTGACGGCTGATGGGATCTCTCGGGTGATCAGTGATCGCGGTGATCGACCTAGTCAATTTGAAATAACATAGGTGTGCCGAGTGCTGACTCCCGATGAGTGTGCGAGATTTGAAATTCGAAAAGTGGCAGCGAGTTGGTACACATTACACAGATGAACGTTGTTTACAAGCGAACGCGGTCAACGACTATGACCGTCGTGAGATACTTGCATCGATCGGTTGCAACAACCGAGACTAGATTTCAAGTTTTGGTCGTTGTGCTTACGCAAAATAGATTGATAGATGCATTTAGATGAGATGAGTGGTAAAGTGGTTGACAAAGGTTTCGAAAACGAGTCTAGTGTGAGTAAGCGGTTGTAGATTGATTGATGTAAGCCGTTCGTTAAGAAGCACAATCGAAAGTGGCATCGGAAGCCTTTGTGTGTTTAGATAGGTCTCTTTGTATACATCTATACAATTGTGATTTAATTGCCCAGGTTGTTCGGATTTGGTTGGCGTAAGCACCCATTCCAAATAGAATTGAAAAGTTTATTATGTACTCCCACATAGGAGGTGCCACATACAGGTGCTGAAGTTTACGTCTTACAGAGCACTGAAAGTATTCCTTTGTTTTCACCGCCCTACGTTACTTCGTTTTTGTATGAATGGCGGGCAAGCATTCTTTATCAGCCAGTATTTGCTTGGTATCTTGGTATACTTGGTATCTTGGTATGCTTGGTACTTCAACCTGGTCTTCCTTTTCTGTCTGCTCATACGTCGTTTATAATCGACTTGGTTATACTGAACTAAACATATTCAGCTGTTTCTTCGAATGATTTCGTTAGAAACCATGCAGTTTCTTACCATTTCCCTCTCAACTTACTTATGAAGTCGTTACAGTCCAAAATTGACCCAGGCTTCAGCCAATAAGCATCTCGGGCCAGCTCGATCCTTAGCCAGCTGCTTTAAGTTTTGCACGCTAACTTGATTGGGCGTCCTTCCCATCTGCGCGGGTCAATTAAGTTAAGTTGCACTTTTCCTCTGGAGTAGATTCAAACATTCTCCGAGCCAGATAGCAAGAGTTCATCGTCGTAGCTTCTCATCCACTCAGCACCAGAAATAGAATACTAAACCTTCCAACTTTATTGCTGAGCGGCGCTAATGTCTCATTTTCACTCTCAGTTCGTGACAACAATTGCTGCTTGAATCTTGACCATCGGCCTTTATGACGCGGCTTCATCGAGTGGTTTGTTGACTTTAGGAAGAGCTTTTTTTTTTCTACTGCGCTGGAAATAATCCCTTCCTTACATGTCACCTTCACTTTATATACACATTTGTTGTGCTGTTAGGCTAGGTTAAGTAAAAGTGACTGTCCGCACATGTAGACAGTGCGGTCTATTGTGACACCGCAGAATCTTCCGCGCTGTCGGTCTGAATACAGACCTAAATTGTTTTCTTCATGGTGAGCATAAGCATTTTTACAGCATGTCTAAGATCTTGCATTGATTTTTTTATAGAAATTCGGTTAAGTTAGGTCTCTGGCAACTTTTTTATGAAGATCAAGCTATACCCCAAGGATTTTAGTTTGCTTCACTACATTCTTCGACGAAACTCTGGTGTGATCTTCTTCAGATAAGAGTTCATAATTTGAGATCCTTTTGTAATGCCTTATAACAACTCTAGACCTTCGACCTTTATTTCAGTGGTCAGCACCCGTTCATAGCTTTCATCAGACTTTTTATTCGCTCGCAGCTGACGTCCTTAACACGTTTTCCTACTCTCTCTTTGCAGAAACATCACATCAAACACCCTTGGACGGTACCATAAAAACAATCATCGCATTGGTTCGACGCCCGATTTAAACTACGACTATCGCAGCGCCCATACTCTTCCCCGAAAATTGGACTCACACAGGCCAGCACCACAACCTCAACATCATTCTTCCAAAATCAACGTGTCAATTGTAAATCAACTGAAACCGCCACAAAACACCGGTCCTGCCAAACCGGCGCGCACTTATAAGACCCTCAATCGGAGCAAAAGTTTCAATGTACACGGCATGAATGGCACCAACGATCCTAGTCCCATTTACATAGAGAAATTGACTAAGAACAACTATTCCAGCAACACAACAACCAACAGCAACATGTACAAATCAAACCCTCATCTGTATGTGCCAGAGAACGCCCCTCTACAAAGCGGGCTCAAGAGTCCGTCCATAGTTAATCTAATTAGTCGAAGTCAAAAGGATCTTACACGGATTGATGAGTCAGACCGGCGCTACACCAGTAACTTGGGTGAGAGACGATTCTCATCGGCGGCAACAACAAGTGCAAACAACTACTCAAATGGCGGCGAAAACAAACGCAGTGTTTTCCTCGAAGGCCTTCGCGATCAAGCACCCGACCTCTATAAGACTCTTCATGGGGATGAGCCAGACATGGGCTCACCATCGAGAAATATGTACAAGTACTCACAACTAGTGGGTAGGGATAACAATGGGTCCCCGTTGGGTGGTGGCTCTCGATCTCCCGCTGTGGAAATTATCAGACGGAATAGCTCCAGCACTGAAGACTACTCGGAAACCTACAAGTATACAACTCGGTCGGATGACCCCAATCGACCAATGGTCACTGACACCGTACAGACTTTCTCCAAAAAGACTATCCCCTCAAAGGACGGACGTGGCCTAGAGACCATCCAGTCATCGGAGCGACAAAGCGTCACCAAAAGTCATTATCGCGGCGAGCCAATGTCAAACTTAAAGTACATTGAAGACCAAAAGCGCCGCAATGCTGGCAACGGCGTCGGCGGTTCGACCATCATCGAAGTGCGTCGAAAGTAATTCGGCTACAGCTTCCCCCGAAGACAGGAGACACATATTTTGAAGATTCAAGGAAGCATGCACAAGCAAACAGAAAGCAGAAGAATTCAAAATTTCCTGGCTTTAGTTTCATTTGACGTCGCTAGCAAATAAAAATCCAAAGCCATTATATATACAAAGTCTAACACCCCCCGCCCGTTAATCGGGCTCAAATCGGGCCACAAACTTTATGTTTCATTAGAACAAGCACTTTTCGTCGGAGTTTATCTTGTGATTGGCAAGTTTTTTTGGAACTTGTGCGTGTAGTTTGTTTGCACTTGCTTGGGTCTATCAGAGTTTGCATCGTTTGTGTGGTCGTCTGTCATCGGCCGTGCCCCCTTTTACTGGATGGGAAAAAAATACTTAACATTTGCCATTTGTTTTTATTTTATTTTTTTTTAATTTGTTTTCTTTTGTAATTCTAATACGACCCATCGATCGCCATACATTGTAACATTGTATTCATTTATCCTGACATGATGTGACGTAGCCATTAATCCGTCACCGGCAATAAAAGACACACACAGCAGACAAAAATCAGCACCAGCCTTAATGAATAGTTAGGTACCCTGCCTGTAACCAGTCGTAATCTAAAGTATATTTGACGATCTTAACTTGTGTAATCCATTATTTTTTTTAGTATTCTTAAAAAAAAAAAACAAAAATTAAATATTAACAACTTAACAAGTACGTTAGTTCCCCTTGTTTTTCTTTTTTTAATTTAAACTCTAGAACCATATGTTTATTGTAGAATTAATTGAAAAGTATTTTAACAAACAATTCTTTCGCATGAGAATGCATAATATTTCGTTTCTTTTATTTAAATGAATAAAAAAAGAAATTATACAAAACAAAACAACAAAAAAAAAATATTAAAAGTGTTTAATAAGAAAAAGAATTATAGGATGACTAAATAATAATAACAATAAAACAAACAACAAAAAAATGAATTTTTAAAGTGCCAAAATGTGTTTGTGTTTGATTTCGAAAGTAAGCGTTATCGGTGTCAGGAGATCTGAAATGGCTGTGCGCCATTGTGTTCGGAGCTTGTGTCGCAACTAGGTTAGTATGTTTTATAGCTCACCGTTGGGTAAGTTATGCAGCTACTGCCTTGTGATGTTTTGTTATGTTAAGAACTTTCACAAAATTGAACTATTGAAATTGCTAAGCGATGCTAGAATTTACGGAGCACTCGCAGTAAATCCGAAAGACCTGTAGCTGCACTGCCAGTCAGCTATTACAAATACTTCCTGCTTGATAGCTGTATTCTAATGCAAATTGGTACCGGTCGGGCGATTGGAAAAAGCTGTCGTGAAAAGTGATGCTGGAAAACTAAAATAATTACTACGGCAACTTTGCACTATCGGTGTCGCCGTGACTCAGTGGTTAGTGCGTTAGACTGCTGACCGAGCGGCGTGGGTTCAAGCTCCAGCCATATCCACCGAAAATTGTTTGCGGTACCACCTCTCGTCGGGGAATTACAAGCCTCCGGGAGTATAATCTGTCATGAAAGAGCTTCTCAATTCGCCGTTCGGAGTGGGCAATAAATTGTGTAACACGCATAACATGAATGATTGCGAGAAGCTAGGCCTTGGCTCATCCCGAGCTGTCGCGCCATCTATTTACTTAAATTTGCACTATCTGGTTGACCTTGCAAACTTTGACAATGCGTCTCTTCGATCTGCAAACCCGTCTTTAGCAACTCACATGTGATGAAATCATCCCTTAAGAAATCCAGACTCCACGACAGACATCAACTGCCGCACAGAACACTCGCATGCTGTATAAAACAAAGTACGCCGAATTCACCGGCAGTCCTGTTGAAACTTATCAACTCCTATTTTCCCACGATACTTATCCGATAAAATTCATCTGTTCCGTGATCGCATAACTCGTCACGTAAAAACGAGCATTCTGGGTCCAAAATGTCTCGTATCATCTCCATCAAGGAAGAGGCGTTTTCCCCATTTACTAGGACAGGACTCCATACATGTATTTACATATATACGTGGCAAAGTTTACACTGTCTTCAATATCAAATGGATCCTTAGCCCATTAAAATCATTAGGTGAGGGCTTCATCTTACACTGTTTCTTGTAGCAAAGACAAAAACAACTGATCTGCTTCATCACACGGATGTTCAAATCCAGCCTAATAATAGGCTACATACCAAAAAAACTGGATAGAGGTTAGGGCAGCCTTTATACCGAAGCCAACTAATCAGGCGGAGCAATCAACTAAATCTTTCCGTCTCATTAACCTGAGCTCCTTCCTCCTTGATTTATATCTTCTGAATGTCGAGTTCGACCAAATCGATAAGATTATCGTAGAAGTATTCCCCGAGGGTTTTCCTTCTTAGGGTCGCAAGAATAGGAAAAGTGCACAGTAGGTGCGTTGTAGTTTGCTCTACCTCCTCGTTGGTTATCATTCATTATTCGCCTAACTAAACCAACCCGAATCCAGTACGAATTTTAAGATGGTCTTCGGTGGCATGGTTAAGAGTTGACCTGGGTCTTAGAGATATGGCCAGGAAAAGCATCCCACCCCACCTGTTCATAAACTAGATTATAGACCAGCTGCAAAGCAAACAAATAAAACTAGAGTGTGGAAGTTCGCAGAAAGCTATCATACCAACCAGAGGTTGACCGCAAGGGGTATGCTCCCCCACATGCTCCTAACTCTGGTACTACTAGCCAAATTCGAAGACTTAGTATCAGATATGATGCAGTATGCACTTAACGTGACTAGCCTCTGTAACACTGTCCTTATATTCTTCTAGCCTTATACCCCATCCAAGGATCCTGCAATATATCCAAATTGATTCAATCTTCAAGATCCCAAATAAAATCGTCAAGAGATTTCTATTCTCCAGGTGACCGCAATGAATGGCAAAATAAGGGTCTCCTTACGTTATCAAACTCGCAAATTTGGCAACATGTGGCTCCAAATTCGTAAATGACAGATCTGGAGCTCGGATTTATGAACTCAAATTCCAACCTGCGGCAGCCCTTGGAAAGTCTCCAGACATCTTTCAAACGGAGATTCACGCAATCCAACTTTGTTTACATGTACTGCAATGCCTGTGAAGGAAAATCAAGGCGACCCGCATCTTCGTATATCCTCTCGCAGCAAAAAGTGCTCCTATGTACTACGCGATAGGATCAAATTTCTTCTGGGATTGTCTTAACATTCTTGAAGACCTTGCCGGATTTGATAACTTGTACACGGCACTGCAACACCAATTCTTAGCTACATATCATAGTACTACGTTTTTTGGTATGCCAAAACAATTATAACTCCTTTCAGGCAACATAAGGGAAATTACTTTCCACTTTAAGCAAGACACTAAAACCATCAACGTTAAAATTTGAATAATTCAAATTAACTTAGAATCATAAGATTTCGAATACCTGAATGCGTTCATTCCATACTGGGTTTTATTAACCATTCAAAGAATGCTATAAATCGATAGAGGGATCTTGAGTCGGTTTATAAAACCGGAAGTAACATTTTTTATTTACTCGAGATTTAAAATGTTACAACAGTCAAAGTTGGTTGGTTCATGTGATTGTCCCAAACTTTTGCTAATTGATATCCTGATCCTTGGTCATCTATCTCTTCTGATTGAATAAGATCATCTGTTCGTGTATTCTCCCTCCATGAGACCAATTAACTCTTTTTTCGAAAAATTAACCCGTCGCTCTGCAATCGCCGTATGTTAAGATCTTTCGTCTGTAGGCGTTTATTGTGACCTTTGATCGTCCTTGAAGGATATCTTAAAGATTATCCAGCAAACCGGACCAGATGGCCCGTCTCTTTTTATTTGAGACACCTTCCGTTTTGCAATATTCACCTAAATATTTCGTTTTCTCAAACAATCATCCCTGATACTTGATTTTACTGGATAAGAAAACCGTTTTTGTAGGTGTTTCCATTTAAAAGTCACTTAATCTATTCCCCACCAGACAGCCTAACAATCGCCCTATTGGCACAAATGAAAAGAAAAAGACAACTACATTTACTACCCGCCATTTTTCTGACGCCATATTCTTTGACAGCTGCTGTGTGCAAACTAAAAAAAAAAAAAGCCTAGAGAGCAAATTCAATTTTGTTCAGTAAGTAAAGTATTAAAAATTTGGAAAATATCAAGACTGTTTTCGCCCCTTTTGCTACAAATAAGTCCCGCAAAAATCAATTTTTCGGCGGAGATAGTTTCAGCGATAAAAGTTTAATTAAAACAGCTCCAGCAGAAAATGTCAGGTATTGCAGTTGCACGACTCGGTGAAGAAAGAAAAGCGTGGCGCAAGGATCATCCATTTGTGAGTGTTTTTCTGTTTTTTTTTTTTTCTGATGCTAATTTTCCGGGAGAATTCTATAATTCATGTATCTCTTATAATATTTCAGGGTTTCGTTGCTAGACCCACAAAGAATCCTGATGGTACATTGAATCTTATGATTTGGGAATGTGCAATTCCCGGAAAGAAGGGGGTGAGTTACTAGTTTTTTTTTTTTCGTTTTTGTAGTTAAATTCGTCTTGTTTTGCATAAAAGTGGTTATACAGGTGAATCTTATGGGACTTCATGGTATACATTAAAAGTGAAAATGGTTTTTTTTTTTCTTCAAAAAATTGTTCCCCCCGATTAAGAATGAGATATGCTTGTGACTATTCGTTGCAGTTTTTTTTTAGCAAAAATGTGCCGCTTAATAAATATGATTGAAATCGCTTGTGGGCATAACGGGGGCGGAGGTGATTCGAGTGTAGAATTTCATGTTTCCGAGCAATCTCCTAATGCTCAAGTAATGCAACAATTAAATTGGGCTATCGACCGCCTGAATAAATCCATCTAATCGATTGATTTGCAAGTGAGTGGCTTATGTTGTACATTCGAGCCTATTTCATTGATCCACGTGGTTCAAGGCTTTTGGCACATATTTTTTTGGATGACAAAACTGACGCTATCATTTCTCGTTGAATTCTGAGGGAATTTAAGTTGGAAAAGTATGGACGACAAAGTATAATTTGTGCAATTAAAATCGATCGAAACAAAATGCGTGGGATGCAAATATTGTGTATGCAGTGGCGCAGTGAAGTCCTTCATAAAGTTTTTATATTCCACCAACGAATTGAGCTCATATTGTTGATTTTTGATGATTTACGTGCAAGCACGTCTTGCTGGTACACCGTGCTTCTTAATTGTGTTGAAAACAGGGTATTGTGCTCAATTATACAGGGCAGAGCGTAGGTTTTTTCTTGAAACATCAAATGGCGAACAGATTGATAACTGAAACATAATCACACTAAAGAGCATAGAGTTAGAGAAAAGTCAAACATTAACAAGTGAAATTGCTATACAGATAAGCTGTGGTTTCTTAAGCTTGACGTCGACGACCACTTTTAAACGGCATTTCCGGCATGAGCGCACTCATGAATGGCGGTGGATGGAGCTGCCCGGAATGTCATTCATGAGTGATCGTGGATGCCCAGCTTTAGGCATCTTGACACCAACAAAATTCTCAGATCCCACACATTACATGAGGGGATCAGGTCTCTGGCAAGAAAGGTGTGCCTAACGCGCGATGTCATGGTTTGCCAAGTGCCGGGTGTCTGCAAATGAAGTGGTTTAGGGTTTCTATTAAGCGATGTCGAGCTTGGCTACATGAATCCCCATTGCCAAGTGGCCCATGCGGATGCAATTATACGCGTGATGCCTCTTTACGTTTTGCTAGGAGATCCTTTGGTTGCATATTGGTCAAGTTTTTCTGGATATGGCGCAGCCAGGGAGGTTATTCCATTTGTATTTAGCTACTAAACAGTAGTGTGAGTTATTTCTTCCTTAAGGGATGAAACTTCTCTTTCAAGTGAGTCAAGGGCCGACGCTCGCCGGATTAGTTCATCAGCCACGTAGTTACTTTCAGTGCCTATATGACCTGGGACGAATGCGAGGGATAGGGAGACGCCTTAGACGTCCAAGCTCAATTCTGCATTGTATTATCAGCTTTGAGTATATGATTGTCGAGACGAGGACTTAGGCCTGGCTATCTGAGAAGATTGCGACGTTCCGCTTAGTCTAACGTCTACGTTGAGTGCCCGACAGGCCTCATGAATTGCGAGTATGTCAGCTTGAAGGACAAAGGCGAAGGTCGGAAGTCTATATGGCCAAGATAGCTCCACGGCCGCTGAATACATGCCCAAACCTACCCCGCTTTTAAACCATCTATAGAAATTAAGTTGTCGTACTTTTTTGTAACCGCGCCATTGTTCCATTATTGCCACTAGAAGCCATAGATCTAGTTATACCCTCATCACATTTTATTTTTTATTTTTTTAAATTTCAGACTCCATGGGAGGGCGGTTTATATAAATTGCGTATGATTTTCAAAGACGACTACCCGACCAGTCCTCCAAAGTGTAAATTCGAGCCACCGCTTTTCCATCCGAATGTGTATCCTTCGGGCACAGTTTGTCTATCACTTTTGGATGAAGAAAAAGACTGGCGTCCCGCCATAACCATCAAACAGATTCTGCTTGGAATCCAGGACCTTCTCAACGAGCCCAACATTAAAGATCCCGCGCAGGCAGAAGCATACACAATTTATTGGTAAGTTTTACTTCCTCCTAAACCTCTCCACACGCTAAAATTGTTTTTTCCATTTCAGTCAAAATCGTTTGGAATACGAAAAACGTGTCCGAGCACAAGCCAGAGCTATGGCTGCAACAGAATAAATATTTTTTAACAAACAATGATAACATTTAATTTCAGGAGTATTCCTTTAATGTTGAGGCACTACTCCAAAGCAAACCATATAACTTTACGAAGAAAAACAAAACGAGAAATATAAATAAACAAAAAAAAAACAAAACAAATATGAATACACAAACTTATTTCTTGATGTTGGATAAATCACGCTGATGAAAAACAAAAAAGAAAAACATTTTATTTAATCCTGTAAATTATTATACAATGTAAAATGTTGTGTACCCTCTTCTCATAAAGTAATGCGTTTTATTTGTTTCTGTCAAAATGGATTTGGAGCAGGCGTCGAAGTTTGATGCGCGGAGAATCGGAATATTAAATGAATCTCTAAGCGATTACCTTGAACTATTTTTTACTTTCAAATAAAAACCAAACTTAAGATATTTGATGTCACTTAACACAGATGCATTATTATTGAAAGAAGTTTGTCTGGTTTTGGGGTTTCTCTATGTGGGTTTCTCTTTCTCTTGATCTGTTTTTATCATGGGATGGGAGTTCACGGCCTCGAAAAACAAAATGACAATGGCTGTCGTTTGTTAACTTCTGCCTACAGCCAAGTCATTGCAGGCACACTTTTTGAGCAAAAGCGTCGAACGGACAATATTGCAATTAGCCTTTGAAAGTTACATCTTTGCCGTCCGGAGCAGACGCGGAGTCGGATCTTATCACAGCTCATTCGCGTTGTATCCATCTAAAAATGATAATAACCCTCAGCCATAACACCTAGCAGCTCCGGGAAGTCGTAGTGTGCCAACATTATTTTATGGACCATTTTAATCTAGAAACCGAAAAAATCACTGCCACGCTTTTACAAATTTTATGCGATGGAACGCAGAGATTTGCTGTTAAAAGACGGGCCGGATTACCACACTCGATAAACTCGTCATCGAAATGTGAGGATTTTACAGGACATTAAAAGGACATTACAGCTCCCAATGAAGTTAATCTATCATTCGATCACGAGTACCACTCACTCGTTAACAATTGCGGTAATTCAGGCCCAGAAGTTACACCACATTATTATCTATAGACACCTGAAACAGATCGAAGAGCGTATATCACTTAAACTTCGGATTGCTGGACCTTAAGGAGTAGAGAAATCCGAACTCGAAGCCCAATGCCGCGATATAAGGAAAGTTAAGGCTTGATTAGCGTAGCCAGATTAACGCTTAGCAATACAAGTCAAAGATAAGGCGAACAGCTGTGGCAAAGGAACCATCTATTGCAGTACG
Organism: Matsumyia berberina; assembly: GCA_917880715.2. NCBI lineage: Eukaryota > Metazoa > Arthropoda > Insecta > Diptera > Syrphidae > Matsumyia > Matsumyia berberina. The sequence continues at coordinate 127,193,890 of OU862871.1, read as the reverse complement.
AAGGAGCTAAATGGTGGACCTTATTCCGAACTGGAAGGTAGGTGCTAAGCTCTGGCTTCTGCACAATGGTAGGATGTCAGAGAGCTGACGTGTAAAGTTGGGTATGACAGCTATGCACCATTCACCCGTGGTTATCAGTGTAGCTTCGATCGAAAAAAGTCGAGGTGTACAATAGAAATGACCTCCTATTTGAAACATCTGAACTAGGCTGACGATGTCTGTCATCTTTCACACAGGATTATGGACCTACATTTAATAGTTGAAACTATTTCGCTCATCCGTTGAGTCAGTTGAGTACGTCTTAGCGGTTGTAGTACTTGAAAGATAATCAAAGCGATCATCCCTGCGTTACGGTGCGAAAAAAATTTCACTGCAAAATTCATAAAACAAAATCCACTGACTCAATCAGGCAAAAGAGTCGGTCGCCCTAAGCCAGCGGTTCCCAATCTTTTTTGGATGCGGAGCACTTTTCAGGAGAGAAATTCGTCGCGGAGCACTACGTCGTTCATATGCCATTTTTTCACAATTGTAGTAAAGACAGTTGGACAGTTGCGGGTTGATTTCTCGTTTTCACGCCGATAGATCCAAAAGTGGCATCAATAAACAAAACATAAACTAAACACAACGAATACGATGCTAAGGCTCGGATGCACTACGACCTGTAACATCTATTGTTCTCGCCTAGTGAACAAGAGTTCGCCAAACGTTTCTTCTCTGCCTGCGTGTCCGGGATCCAGTTATTTATTTGCGGACGCAAGGTCTTCGAGAAGGGCCATTAGTTCTGCCTGGCTATCTGATTGCTCATGCACGCTGAATTTGAGATCAAAGACCCCAGCTCCAGTATTGCCATTTTCCAATTTGGAGCCATCTGTGAACCAGATTTACGAATTAGACAATTTAATTTTACTTTTCCATTGATGCGGTCACCTATGACCACTTCGAACTTTCTGAAAAAACGAAAACTCCTGAGCATTTTATCTGGGATTTCGAAAATTGGATCACTTTGGATGTGTTCCAGGATCCTCAGTTGGCCCTTAAGGTCGCCGGCTGTGAATTCCGATCTCTGAAGCAGCCTCAGAGCACTCACTTACGAAAAGCATTTATAGATATGAAGTTATGTGACCTCTTCGAAAAGTTGAATGTTGTTTTTGTTTTGACGTCTCGAGAAAATTGTTTTGTGTGCTGTTGTCCAAGCTGTGCTTGGTTGTTAATGCTCACGTATGCTAGCCATATGATTTATGTATTCCGCAAGTTTAGAGTTTAGGCCGGCGATCGCGATTATGGCGGATTTAGGTCCCGATTTTTACCCAAGAAATGTACTACATGCATTAAAACCGATGCTTACTCTCTTCTCCCATTGTTGGTCTAGAATGCAGTTAGGAATTGTACGTTTTCCAAAACTTGGTGTTGCCTCTTCTTAGAAAAAAGCCCCACACCCTTGATCAGTGCACTTAGGGCCTATTGTAACAGCACTCTTCGAAATGTGTATATGCAACTTACACTCGTGGCTGCCGATTCACCTTCCTGAGAAAAAGAAACTCCGTTTAATTTGTGAAAATATTACTTTATTAGCGTTGTAACTTTCACATCAAGTCTTTAGAGAACAAAATGAAAACAAAAAAATTATTCTATTGCACGACAATTCTAAATAGTTGTACTCATCCCGTCACAATTTATTCGCATTATTTGAGAGTTGCTACATAATAAAGAATTTCATCCAAAAATGTAAAACAAAAAAATTCTTTTTTTTTTATTCGAAATATAAAAATAAAAAATATATCTTCCAGATATAATTCGGATTAATACAAAAATTTCGAAATTAAACACTCCCTCCCACACTTCGCTGGGTCGGCCAAAAGGTACATGTTACATCTGACCGATACACAGAAGCGCCGAAAAAGAATTCTAGAATTCTGCCTTGTAAATAGCACCCGGCTTACGTTCTAAACACATGTATAATATATATTTGCCTATTTTTTCTTTGTTATACTCTTATGGGGAAAAACACATGAAAGTATAAAAAAATAAAATGTTGAATATTCATTTGGATAATAATTGCCTACAGCTGGACGAATCGACTAATCAACTGTCAATACTATTTAAACAACAACTAAGTCTTGGTTGATAACTTTGAACTGACGTAAATGTTAAGCGAAGAAAAAAAAAAAAAAAATACAAAAATGTTTAGGTATGTCGATTAGCATAAAAAGGTTAGTTGCACACGCAATACACAAATACTTGTTTCGAATTCGAAAAGCAGGAACATAACACGAATATGTACACACCACGCGCACACATGAGAAGGATGATCTGTTGCTGGATCTATTCAGAGTTTCGTATATAATCTGAATTGAAGAAGAGGACGGTTATGCTTATATCATCTCGATAGAGACGCACCACATCCTGTGGCAAGGTCAAGTAGTACGATATCTTCGAGTGTTCAATGCCGTAGTCTGTGCCACCGAGTGCGTTGCGTATCAGATGGGTTGCTGAATTTTGATCCAATGGCTTGCGTTTGCGTCCAGCTCTGGAAAAGGAGAAAAAAGTTGCATTTCGTGTAAATAATTTGGGAGGAGGGGATGAATACATATTGGCTCCTTTCTAAGGAGCGAACAATCGGGTTCTAAAGCATAGCAATGCCTGCATGAATTTCACATACAACGGCGCTAGGGACGAAGCCCAATTGTTCCATCCATGAATCTCTCATCAATGTCATAACTTGTAGACGTGAAGCGAGAAAGTTGGCACAAGAAGGAAGCGTTATTTTAGGTGATGTTTGGCGTTGTCAGTATCTTGTGTCTTTCCGGGGTATTCAAGGTGGTAATGTCTAGCTAGTCAACACCCAATTGCCCGCCGTTGTTTTGCAGACGGAAGCATGACCGAGGATTTGAATCTCAACCTTGTATGCTACAAAAAACGAACTTGAGGAAACAATCAAGGGAAATTCCCTTTCTCTTGCAAACCTTATTTCGACCACCGTATTGTGAGAACGTCTAGAAATGAGATTTCAGTGCCAATCCATCATCTTTTTATGGAATTCAAACCTGCATTTGATAGCTTTCATCGCTTGCAGGACTAGAAGATGATCGCAGTTTGAAAAACGTAGCAAATCGACGGAAACCATATACATTTACAAAAGGCGACTAACCTAAGATAGCTGCACCGAGAATCTGATTGCGCAGAAAAGTTGAGAATGAGTCACACCAATTGGAAAAGAGTTGGAGAGAGGTGCGTCATATTTCTAAAACAGCGCATGATGGTGTGTAATCGCAGTAGAGGCCCTAAGACCCACAAGGGGAAAAAAGACATAAGTGAGAGCAATAATGCGTCATGGACTCCTTTCCAGTCTTTGAATTCATTTACAGAATACGATCGGCGATTGATGAAACAAGGCACAGTGTGAATGGAAATCATTGCATCATTCTTGTGTCTGCAAAAGCTGTTGTATGAGCAATGTGAAGATGCGGTATTATAGGCCGATTTCAGCGTGCAGCTGAAACAAATTATACTAAGCCCTTAGATAAATTTCAATGCCTGCCATCTTTATTGACCAAACACAGCAGAATGCTGCTTTCACTGTAAATAGCCTAATCACCGATAAATGTCTTTAAGTAGGATTTGATGGGCCTGTCTTCACGTGATGCATTTCAACTTTCGCTCAAAATGATTCCAAACATCTGGACTAAGGTGAAAGTTCCGCATGTGTGGAAAAATATTTCACATTTGCTTGAGAAATTTGGAAATAAACGATTGTAGCAATCAAATGTCGTTTAGGCTGCGATTATTTTACAGCTGCATGAGAACACTTGTGGCATTGAAAATGGTTTCAGACTCACGGAAGGGACAGCAGCAAAACCACATGCGAGGTCAAACTCTAGATTAAGAAGAAATCTGTTCTAAGTCATCGATTTCGTTGGTACTTACTTTCGTTTCGCTAGAATATCTGAGATCTTTTCCAATGTTTCGCCTTCAGAAATCTTGAGCGGCTCCAAAATCTTCTTCGACATTATATGTTCGGCCACCAGGTTGACCACTTGTTTCGGTGATAAAAAGTCCCACAGCCCGTCGCTAGCTATCACTAGAAACTTGTCATCAGCCGTGAGCCTATGATGCACGATATCAGGCAAAGCAGTCAAATACGGTGGAGTGTGGTAGTTTGGCGGCATGTACATTGGTCCAAAGTTCGCAACCACGTGCTTTTCCATTAGTTCGTTATCCCATTTGTAACGAAAATCACCGAAAGCGCGCAGTGGCGCTAATTGGCCTAGAAGACGATCACCCCGGATTACAGTCTCAGCCTCAGATGGCGGATGTTCGGATACTATTCTCTTGACTTCCTTCAAATTGTCCGTATTGTGCTCATAGGACAGTTTCTTGGACATCCATTGACCAGTATCCGTTTTGTAGCCAATAACAGCGGCGCAGTCGCCAGTGTTAGCTACGTAAATGTTGCGGCCCTCCACATGAGCCACACATGCAACAGAGCCTAGCAATGAAACAAATAAGCCTTGCTTTGTGTGGAGAGTGTAAGACACAATTTACCTGACATAGCCACAGCCATGGTGGTCCGCACGTCGACGTACTTAATCGCCTCCGTTGATAAATCGGAATCTAACTGCGTAAACGCCTTTTCAATGGCCTTCTCCTTGCCAACATCGGCGTCCACTATCTCCTTCACATACCGCGCGAAGCTTTCCTCGTAGATGTGTTGGATTTCCTTGATAAAGTCTACCTGTGAAGTGAATTTTTAGTTTCTACTGCACTACCACATATTGCAACTCGAACAAACTTTATCATTGTGGCACTTGAGAAACGATTGACTCGTATATCCTTTTTCAATTTCCTTGCGAAGCGCATCCTTGTCTATGACGCCCGCTGCAATGTACCGCAATAACCTCTTAGAGATTACTTGCGAGCATGACGGTCCACCGTGTCCGTCAAATACTCCACAAATAAACGCTAGATAAGCGAAATTAGTTTATTGACCTTGGCACCAAGAAAAAACAGCTTACTCACCATTTTTGTGAACGAAGCTCGCTTCGGTTCTTGTATCCTCCATTGGTCTATTTGATGGCAATTGATTGGACTCATATCCCATTAATGGACTATCGCCATCGGCGAATGTGTGTGAGAATTCATTTTCACGCAGAACTAGGTTGACCTTAGATGAGGTCGGGGATAAATGTGTGACACAAATATAGAAAACAAAAATAAAAATAAAAAAAGATGCCATTGAGGCAACGTAAACAAGTCTAGGAAACGCAATTAAAGAGAGGACACACCATTGGTGTGGACTACTTACATCATATGGTGACAATTGTGGCAACTGCACAAAACGACTCGATGTTGTGGAAAAATCTCTGATTGTTGTGACAGAGCAGCGAATATTAAAAAGTGCATTTCTCAGCTGAAATGTTAACATCGGAGAATCGTACAGACGCAAAAGATCTTTGTGAGGGCGATGGGTACGGCAGCAGTTTCAGCGTTGATTTGATGACAAAAATCGTTGATTTCGGAAAGAATACGGTTTGTGAAATTGCAGTAGAAAGACGTGGTGTTTTGTTGGCTGTGTTTGTATGCGCTTCTATCATAAACTGATTTCTACTAATCGAGATTTAATTTCTTTTACAGTGAATTTACTCGATTCAAAGGAAATAAATTTAAGATTTTCCGTAAGTGACAGATGTACTAGTGTCAAAATGCACGCATCTCTCGAATGATAAGGCTGGACACGCATGGTGGTTGTCGATAAGAAAGATTCTTGTTTGAAATGTTGACGGTTTGATGAAGACCGAAAATACTTTGACTGAAGTTAGCTTCTTGGGAATTCTCTCATACCACAAATTAAAAGAGGGCTGGCAGAAAATGCAATGTCGTGCATACTGATAGATAGAAGACCAATTGTATCTGAGACAAGAAGCGATTACGAGTGCAGAAACGCTTGTGCTTATAAGAGAAAATCTAAGTATCATCTTTTACGAACCAGCTATTACAGTTATCCACCAAAAAAAAATTGGCGTTTCTAACGCATCTAACACGCTAATACTAAAGTCAACAAATTAAGGAACGCCTTTTAACCATTCTAGCGCTAAGTGCTATTTTTGCCTGTTGTTTACAAAATTTGAAGAGATTTTGCATGTTCCCCTCTTTTTTTTCGCATAGTGCCATTTTTCAACTTTTTAATTCTAGGGAAGACTTCCCCTCTACAGCTGTTACCTCTCATCCTGTTACAAGAAAGTGGATTCCGCTAAAACTGGAATGCATCAGGAATGCATGGAATAACATCAGTGCTGCAAAATTGGGTAAGGGTCCATTCTCGAAAAAGTAACGTGACTCACTACAAGAAGACCCATGGACTTTGTCAGAAATGATGAGGTTGTTATTGGTTGGTTCAAGAAATCTTTGGTCCCGTCTGAATAGACTGTGAGTTGAAGGTACAATGACAGACTGAATGTGTTAGACATCGACATCAACTTAGTCCGCAGAGTCCATATACAGCGAACTAAGATCGCTGGGACACGTAGAATTCCTTCGCTCCGACCAGAAAATTATTCAAATCTACTTCTGAGGGATGGCGCAGTAAAAAGGACCATGATCGAGTTAGCGGGCTGTACCAAGAGGCGTATTGCATCAATTTTAGATCCATGTGTATAATTTACAAATTTCTCTGACTGAATTGTTTAATGTTATCGATTTCACTCCATCTGCAAAAACTCCACCTTATCGCCTACATTATCAATTGCAAACCTCCATCGTAGACCATTTTCATTTCCTTCAATCTATTCAACTTCGTACTAGATTGTAGCTGGAAAATTCCATCCTCTATTACATTTCGAAAAATAATGTACACCTGTTTCTGTCATAATTTTCGAGGGTGTTTATATTTTTTCTCCAATTATTTGTGCAGAAAATTGATTAAAAACCAGTGAATCTTGAAAAATAACGAACATAATTCAATGCTAAACTAATTCCCAAACAATTTACCCCCATTTTCAAGTGAATTGCGTGCGCTAACGAGTGTGAAAAAATGATATGATAAATACATTTGTGAATTTTCCCCCATTTTTCGTTCTTTTCATTTTCATTTCCTTCTTCCCCCACAATTTATCGAGATGTTTACCATTCGAGGTAATTATTAAGAATAAATTTTGAGTTTTCTAAAATTGCATTTAACTCCCAAAGTGATGTTTGTGTGAAATTTTGTGATCGCAAAGCGAATATTTGGCGTTTTTGCCTTCATCCATCGTCGTGATTTGTCGTTCGCCCCGTTTCAGACATCTCGCAGTCGTCGTCGTAATGTGAAAGCTGGATAGAAAGTTTTTCAGTGCATGCCCTGCCCCCCCGCCCGCGATGAACAAGCAGCACCTTACACCAACAACACCTTCGGCCGTCGTTGCTTGCTCCTCTTTTTTTTTCTCTCTGTTTCTGTGTGTAGTTTGGGGTTTTGAGTTTTTTTTTTTCGCTGCTCGTCGATTTTACATTTGTGGCGAAAATGCGAGGTTTAGAGTGGAAATTTGTCTGCATAATTAATGTTTTATGCATGTGCGCTGCAGCAAACAACTCGGTGTGTAATATTCGGGTAAATCATTGGTGCATTTCATAAATAATTTAGGAAATGCCCGTAATGTGGATGTTAGGCGATCGCCAAGCAGACTGCAATGTATGAGATTTACATTTGGAAGGGGTAGTGATAACTCGGTGGCTTTCGTTTGGTTCATGGCCATGATGTGTAGTGTGCTGCAGCAATCGGTTATTTGTTTGGTGGTTAAAACTCGCTAAATTATGTACAAAAAAAAAATAATAACGGAATGGACCCTAGATGGACAGTGAAGAGTTGTATTTTTGTTGAGTTGGCTTTGTGGCAGACGAGGGTTACAGAGTAGAGTGAGTGTTGAGATTTGCCGTCAAATGGGGAAGCGCACAACAATGGGAAGTTTCGACAGAGCCTTACAAATTGTTTTATTCTGTGATGGACAACTGAATAGCGAGTGAATAAACAGAAAACAAAATTCCCATGGTATCGCGCTTACATTTCTATACCAAATCGTTTTCACAGATAACTTGTTTAATTCCTTGAAACTTTGTGGATGACATCGATGGTTTTGTTTGCTTCTGCCAGTGTTTCTTCATTTCGTGGCTTGTCTAGTGTCAATAATAAACTCCTTGCTCTAGACCACCAAGACAACAAAGAACAAAAAACAAATCATAGACTCAGCTGTTGTAATAGGAGACGCTGGCTGGCGTTCAAGAGTTGGTCAAATATTGAACTTGGAGTTGTATGTTTCAAGGTTTTGAATGTGACTTCTCTTGTTGAGCAAATTTTGAAGATAACACGTATGCAGCTCATCGTATTCTGGTCTACATTTCATCAACAGCGTTTAACAATGACATTATCTGTCTTCATCCATATTCATGCAACCTACTGACCGCCATTAATCGTAGAATGCTAGAATTGACCTCGCTCTGTAGTGCGTCACAAATTCATTGATTGTGCTATTGTAATGCCTACGACGAGCTCTCTAGCTTATTGTGCACATGAAGACTACATCTGAGGCATCACTGCCATCCATTCTCTTAATTTTAGCATCCGTAATCGTTTGGTCTTCGAATGAAAGTTCGACCTTCATGTTGTCTTGAGCAGTAAATTGATGTCTAAAAGCCAGGGTCTATGTTTTATTTTATTTCAATCACATCTCCGTATAGTTTCCTCTACTAGTTGCTTTTGCACAGAGGATGGGATTCTCTCTAGAATTGAGTAAATCGAGGCTTTAAAAACGATGATGATAGTTTTCTTTGTTTGGAATCAACGTCCAGTACCAGTACAGTTCTACAGAAATTGTCCATTTTAAACAATGTCACGGTGGTTTCTGACCTCGTAAATATGAATATATTAGACGCTAAGGAGATCCGAACATACCTGCTCTGTCAACCAAAAGTAAGACTTTTCAAAGCAGGAAAATATAAATCCATTCGGAGAGTCACGGAACGCCTAAAACAGCAAAAAAAAAGCATCATCCTAATGACATTTGGTCAGAAAACGTAAAATCAAACTTAACTTGGTTGTCAGTTGCAATGAAGTCCGTTTTATCTGGGAATCGGGTCACGGGATATCAGAAGGCCGACGAGCTGTCAAGAAAAGAATCATAAACGATAGAGCGAACCCTGAAAAAAAGGCTGGAAATCGCGGGGGCTTGTAAGCACTAAGCACTGCGATCTGTAGAGATCTATTGTACTCCCACAAACTCCAGTTGATAGATGAGTCTCGACATATAGCACATCCTCCAATCCAATCCCTCTGAGGAATCAGAGTATCTGGATTGGGTCCAAGCATGGGAGATCCGTTTCAGAGAAAGTGTACGCTCCCAGGTGTGCTCTTCTTTTGTGGATCAGTGCTCCACAGTCCTTAAGGAGGTATGATAGAGTCTTCTCGGCATCACTGTAGAATCTGAAATTTCTCTTCGCTTCTATTCCCATCTTTCTGAGATGCTCCCTGAGTCTGCAATGGCCCGTTAGTAAGCCCGTTAAAATGCGAAGCTGGTTTTTGTTGGTGCCTAGACGTAGTTCACGAGAAGTTCCTTTGCCTGCCTGAACCTGAGAGGTTCGACTCTCAGCAAAGTCGATCAAACATTTTTCGAGGCACCATTTCTTGGGAGACAATTGAAAATCTCCGAGGGAATAAATGGTAATGAGGAAGCTTTTTAATTGCTCGTTGGGAGTCAGCAATTAAAACCGTAGGTCCGTTCGTGCAGAAAATATAACACGCACAACGTGAATGTGGTTGCGAGAAGCTACGCTTTGGCTCACCAAACACTTGCACTAGAACTCTTCAGGATCATGCCCAATAGTATGGAATAACCGGTTTCGTTTAGAATTAAAAAAAATGTGCTGGACACAGAACTCAAATTGGATAGGAACGACATCACTGCCATAGCAATCACAGCGCATGAGCCTAATGTCCTTCTAGTTCACTAATCCGTCTAGCCTATCGATGCTCGACTTATTTCCAAATATGCCTGCGGTTTGGGAAACACGCGAGCATGTAATCGGCACCGAATCGTAAACTCTCTGACCGATCGTTACTTATGCTCTTTCTTTTCCCGTTTGTACATAGCATCGTTTTAAGCTCTATTGTGGTTACGTTTTCTTGGACTTTATTTTTGTCCGCGATCTTCTCAACTTTTCGCAAGGTTGGCCTAACTTCACCCTATTCCCTGTAGCTATTTCCTCTTAACTCTTTTAATGAAAAACAAAAAATTGAATTTTTTTTTTTATTTTTTTTCAGTGTGTTTTCGTTGACATGAATAATATTCGCTAATCAAATCAGGCGGAAGGGGGTTGCAGTAGAAGTTTGGACGCAAGCATAACATCCATTCTGCATCTGAATCTCTTACCGCCAGACAATAAGAGGAGATTTCCCACATCACACGTAGAGAGGAATACAAATCTCAAAATAATAAAAAAATACAAACGAATCAAAATGGGCGCAACAACATCATCGGACTATCCGATGCCATCGACATCGGGAATGCAATCGACATCTTCTGGGCTCACCGGAGGTAGTGGCGGTCCCAGTGGTGGTCCTCATTTTCGCGAGCAGCGACGTAAACGAGTTACTGGATTCGCGACGTTAAAGCGAAAATTTATCCGGCGACGACGTTCCTCGAAAGCCTGTGATCATGCGAGGGTATTGAGAGATTTTGTTTCGGACTGGAGTCCATTAGAATTGGCTGCTTTGTGTGAGGAGTATGAGGCTTTAGCTGCATTAAAAGATTTGTCTGTTCAGGCGGAATTGGCCCGACCACCGGCAACCACCTTTAAACAGGATCTAGCGAACCTTTTCGATATGAAGACATGCACCGATTGTGATCTGGTATTTCGTGGAACGATCTTTCCCGTACACCGGTCAATTCTGTCGTCACGATGCTCGTATTTTCGTGACTTGTTGGCTGGGTGTCCGGGCTTTGGTGCACGCATCTGCCTCGAGCTGCCGTCTTCACCGATTGACGTACAAATGTTCTCATCACTGCTGCGGTATTTGTATACCGGTGATCTTTGCCCACACGACCCGAGTATCGATATAAATCTCCTGCGACAGTTGGGCGATGATTTCGGGACTCCAAATCCCCTGGAACATGATCTGAGATATTTACTCGAGACCGGAGATTACGCTGACGCGGCGCTGGTGTTCACTTCTGAGGGCAACGACTACCATCGTCCCGATTCGGGCAGTTCAGAGTATGGTTTCCGACCGAAGCTGGAGCTGCCATGCCACAAAGCCATTCTGAGTGCTCGGTCGCCGTTCTTTCGTAATCTTATTCAACGGCGGACGCGCAACGTTGATGAATACACGGAGCGCGCGCTGCATGTGCCAACCCGTATAGTGCTAGACGAAACTGTGATCCCGAAGAGGTATGCTCGTGTTCTGCTACATGCTATTTACTTGGATACTGTTGACTTGACACTGATATTGAGGGGAGCCGGCAGTGGTAACAGTGCAGGAAGTCTTGGCGAAGTTCATGCACTGACTCACACTGGTAGAGCGCGTCCAACACCTCTGGAAGAAGCAATGGAGTTGTATCAGATAGGACGGTTCTTGGAGTTGGATATACTGGCTCAAGGATGTGAGGATTTGATACTGGAATGGTTATCGCTGGATACGCTACCGACTGTGTTAAAATGGGGCAATCAACCGCATGGATCCGCCTGGGTGTTCCGCCAGGCGTGCCAGTATTTGAGGGAGGAATTCTCTGCGGTCATATCATCACCCGTTCTCCACCAGCTAGACAAGACGCAGTTGATCTGCGCTTTACAAAGCAATTTTTTGCAAGCTTCCGAATTAGAAGTGCTTCAGGCTGTCCTTAAATGGGGTGAACAAGAGCTGATTCGCCGTATGGAAGACCGCGAGCCGAATCTGTTAAGCCATACAGCACATTCGGTGACGCGAAAGGGCGTAAAGAAGCGTGACCTCAGCGACGTCGAACTGAGGGAGATTCTTTCCGAGTTGCTGCCTTTGGTGCGAATGGATCATGTTCTCCCGCCAAATAGTGAAATACTCTGTCAGGCAATCCGAAGAGGGCTGGTGAGCACCCCACCCTCGCATATGATTGGTGATGAACGTGAAAATCTCCGCGTTAACGCTTGGATTCGCGGTGGCAAGAACCAGGGACTCTTTGTGCGGCCACGTCTATTTATGCCGTACTTCGAGGAGGTAAAAGCTCTTTTGGAAGATCGAATGGCTGCTTCACATCACGTGGAGTTGCTGCGTATGCGGCGATCGCGGCACTTGCCTGACATTCCCGATACCCTTTATATGGTCTCTAGAATGAATGCTGCTGCAGGCGTTGGCGTAGGCGCCACATCTGGCCCCGATAACATTGATATGCTAGCTGCAGCTGCGGCAATTCCCCCACCAGACGGACCTACAATGACGGCGATGTTCAAACGCGAGCATAAATTGCGGCAGTCGCCCATGTGCCAGCGGGCACTGCTCCTTCCACTTTCCTCCAAACATGAAATCAATCGCCAGATTCGATTGCGCGTGGTTCGCGAATTCAATTTGCCTGATCCAGTTTCAGAGTTGTTGGAGAGCTCGTTAAGCAGCCAAACTGGCGGAGACGAGGTTGCTGCCAACAACACAACACAGACTGACGACATCGATGATGATGATCAGACACCACCGCCATCGCCAGCTATGGCTGGCGGCAATGATGCCACATCAGTACAAAATAATTTGCCGTGTTACAGTCGGAACATGACATTTCCGCGACAGCATTTAAGTGTTGGGCCTGCTCATCACGGTTCCGCTGCTGGAGGCGGCGGCGGAGGCGTAGGTGGAATCGGTGGTGGAAGTAGCTATGGATCAAGACACTCCTCCAGCCACAGAGGTGATTTACCTGCATTAATAACCGAGGGTGATTATCGACAATTCGCACCAATGAATGACGGCGTGGATGGAGCAAACGGAGGGTGTGAAGGTGGCCATTTGTCGGATATGATGCCCGATGTTGCGATGGCAACGGCGTCTTTAGGGCAGTTGCATTTGGCGGGAGAGCCTCCGGATAGTTTGCAGTTGGATTTAGGCGATGGACCAAGTCACATAATGGGCGCAGCTGGACCAATTGGATTGCGGGGACTGCAGGTGAGTTTTTTTTCAGTTAAATCATCTTTTGAATGTGTGTCAGGATTTACATTATGAAGTTTTATGAACAAGGGATTGAGATGGTTTCTTAGGCCGCAATGGCCAGCAAGTGAGCAAAAGGAGAAGGCCATGATAAGTTCTTTAAATTGGTGTCTTAAGAGCGCAGAAGCGAAAGCCGGGGGCCGATTACCACACTCGCTAACGAGTAACTCGTCATCGAAATGTGAGGATTTCGCATTACCGCTTCCAATGAATTTTGTCGATCATTCGACCACGAGCGCCACTCACTCGTTATCGATCGCGATAATTCGGCATCTGCATTGCTCGCAATACCCTGGTGGCTAGGCACCCAACCAAGTTTGAACTTATTGTTAATTGATGAGTTAGTGATTCTTTTAAATCTTTCGATTCAGGTGAAGAAATCGCCTTTCATAGACCACAGCACACTTGTTGCTTCCCAACATAAAATGTCTCGGGGCAAGTGTTTACTTCGCTACCCATGAGTTTATTAAATGCTGCGCGGGCATTTGCTGCATGTATGCTGCATTTGGTGCCCGCGGCCCTAGGAGGCAAATCATTTAAATGATAGACAATGACTATTTCAGAATTTTGTTGTAGTGTAACCCTTTCATTTAAAGATTATTTATAATTTTCGTTTTCTAGCATCAACTGCCACCAAGCAATTACCACCACTTTATGCAGCGTTCAGATTCACCATTTGATGTTCTACGTCAAGGTCAACCGTCGCCGGCACCGCCGCAGGGGACATATAATTCAGGACCACCAAGATATTTATAGAGTTTGACAGTGGCCCCCGATGAGGGCCTTTATTTTAGCATGCCTTTTTGAAAAATACAAAAAAAATAAAAATAAAAATAAAAAATTAAAAACAAAAAAAAAAATGTTATAAATAATTTTAGAAAAAAGAAAAAAAAAGCAAAATGAAATTTTCAAATTCAAGCTAAAATAAAGCGAACAAAAGAAACAAACTAAATTTATAAATATTATATATATATATATTATAAATAAAATTACGTTAATAATTAATTATAAATAAATTATAAACAAACGATGATAATATTTATTAAAAAATACTTAACACAAATTCAACAAATATTATATACAATATATACATATACGTACATATATGGATATATTTAATAAACAAAACAAAATTAAATTCAAAGCGCACGATGAAATAAAAAGAAAAAAAAATGGAGAACATAATAACAAATTGAAAAACAAATGTGTATTTTTAAAAACGAAAATTTATGAAATTCGCAGAGTTTTTGTGTTTTTATTTTATTATTTTGTGATAAAGGATCTCCTTTTGTAAAAAAAAAAAAAGAAAATGAATTACCTTTCAAATAAAACTCTATTCTTCTTCTATTTTTATACAAGGTTAAGTTTTCCTTGTTGCGCGCAAATTATTTCCCTTTGAACTGTGAAATATTTAGGAAATAACAAATTAAAATTAAAACAACACAAACAAGAGAAAAATTACAAAGACATTAAAATTAACAAAACAATTTATATGCGTGTTCTTTTATTTTTTAAGTTAATGTGCGAATGACAGAAACAAACAAAACGAAAAACGATAATTTGAATTTTTATTTCTATTTTTTCTGTTTGCCTGGCTTGTAATGTTAATAACTAAAATGAAAAAAAAGAAGAGAAGTGCAATACGTTTTTTTTTTTGCCAAGCAGAGGAGAATTTATATTAAAATTGACTAACTCAAGCACAGTTTACGAAATTTTTTGAATTCTTATGTACAAATCAAAGCAGTGTGCACTTAAATTGCGCTTTTATGAATTATTCTATTCTCAGTACTGATTATTTTTTATTACATTGCACTTGTACTATTTGAATTTTGTGGAATTTATTTGAACGGATAAAACTCAATGAGATTTGTTTTTTTAGATGTAAGCGTGATCAATTGTATTCAAGTGAAGCAGGTAAATTTCATAAATTGCTTCACAAATGTGTTACTTGTAATGCACTCCATGTTGGGTTTAGAACGTAGAATATCAACACAGAGAATAGGCGGAACAACTGTGCTCTCCCCAAGAAGTTTGGTACAAGTAAAAGAAAATCTACAGCGTATCACCATATAAGCAAAGGGCGTTCTCAAGAAGTTTATCATGCTGACCTTAATTATTAAGATTTAAAAGCATCGGCTTGTTGCTTGTGTACCTGCAGTTCAGTTCACTGAATTCTCCGGACAACACAAAAGAGATCTAAATAGTTTATTTGCAGCACCACCTCTCGGATGGCATTATTTGTCATTAAAAACTTCTTTATCTGCAGTTTTTAGTCGATTTTTGGTTATGAATTGTTTATGAGCCTTGCGTTATAAGTTGGGTTAAATAGGCGTCCCATGAGGCCTCTCATGCCCATTGTGATTACCTACCCGCAAAATCATTTAGAGCTGTTAATGAAAGAGGGGAAACTTCGATTAGAGATTTGGCTTAAATCGCAGTTATCATTGAAGGGATACTGACTTAGAAGTCTTCTCTTGTTGTGTGGTGATGCAGAGAAGGCGAGTGGAGATTTATTTTTCCTCCTCATCTCTACATCTTTCGTTGAAAGGAACCCCTGGTCTCCTAGCATGTTGTTCTGTTAGGCAGAGACCCTTGATGACACCAAATATGATGTGAAATTGTATTCTGTTATGAGTAATAAGTGCCCTCGACTTCTAGCTATTTTATTTATACCCATTCCGCTGGTATACATAAGATTGCTTGGAGGCTTCTAGATTTGGCAAGTTCCTCGGCTGTGCAGTTTTATTGACATTTGATATAGATTTCAAAGCTTCTTTGCTATCCGTTAAGATAAAACTTCCACTTCCGTCCTTGCCCTAATTTCCGCTTCCAAAATGCGGCAGTGATGAAGGCGAATCACCTAAGTTTGTATGAGTAGATACCACAGCCCACATCATCATTGGTTTTGGAGCTGTAGGTATAAAGATACAGATCAGTATCGGTTTGAAGTATGAAGTGTGACCTTGAAATCTCTCTCAAAAGAGTTGATTTGTTTGGTCGGCTATAGAGTCTGCATAAGATCCGAGAGTGACCATGTGGTAATTGAACCCAAAGTGACGTTGCCTTTAGACGAATAAGTGGGTTTGTCGCTACATGTTGGTCTGAAAAGTCAAGGTGTGGGAGGTTCAGGAACATCTCTATTGAGCCTTGTTTTATGGTCTTCAGTCTTTTTAAGCTCCCTCAAAACAAATGGTCTTCATTCCAGTCTTACAAGTAATGCACGTTAAGACAGTCTGTTCCAACATTTAACTTTAACGTCCTGTATCCGTATCCCACATTTTTCATTCATACTAAATATATGTAGGTCCGGCTTTCATTTCCAAAGATGTCTTCTTGAACTTATCACGCTTCATCAACGCCAAATTACATAATTGTATAAACATTTTTCGTGAATCTCTTGTTCTCTCTTTTGGAATCGTTTTTAAATATTTCTATACACCTTAATAATTTATTGTCACCTTTACAATCCCATACACACAATCGTCAAACAAGTGTTAAAAATGGTCGAAAAGACTTGAAACGATTCACACAAAATGAAACAAAAAAAAAAAATCTTTACCAACAATGAGATAAAATAAAAATTAAGAACAAAATTAAAATACAAAAAAAAAAAAAATACAAAATATCCATTCGTGATGCACAACGACCATGTGAAAAACTAATATGTAATACGTTTTATTTTTTAGCTCTTAAATAAATTTAAAAACAGACTAAAAAACAAAATAAAACAAATGAATGAAATAATAATTTATTCTTCTTTTAGTATACTCATTACAATTAAAAACAATATAAATACGCCCAGCATATATATAAAATATAGTTAAACAAAAAAATAAAACATCAATATTTAAGTGTAAAATAAAATTTATTATTTTATTTAACTCTTTCCCGATAGACTGCTAAGTTTTACTTTTATTATTATTTTTTTTATTAATTGTGTTAATAGTTTTTAAACCGAAATATTCAATAACGAAGTTAAAATGATATTTTTTTGTTTGTTTGTTTATTTACCAGAAATATTTTTTTAATTATTTACCCTTTTTGTTTTGTATAATTTTCATATCAATAACTATTAATTTATTAATTAAAGTGAAGTAATATATAAATATACATATATATTTACCGTAACTATACATTAATGAAAGAAAAAAAAAACAAACAAACAAAAAGTAAATTATCCCTATCGCATATTTGTAATTGTAATTTACAAATGAATAGAAGATACAAAAAAGAGAGTAAATTATTATAAGAAAAGCGACAGAGGATATAGTATTTATGAAAAGAAAAACAAAATAAGACAAATTGAACATATTATTATTAATTATAAAATAAACGGATATAAATAAAAACAAATGAATGAAAAAAGGACGTTTCAACATGTTGTATTTAAACAAGAAATTGTTTTATTACATACATTCATATGTATGTACATACTTCTGCCTCTTATGTCAGTTGCCCGCGAGATTACTCGTACTCTGCACTAGCGAGTTCAGCCCTAGGGACACTGCAACGCGCGGGTTCTCACCATTCCATATTTTTTCCAGTGAGATGTTCTAGCTCTCCAACTGCACCATGACTTTTGCTGCTGTTCAGCTCCACGCATTTGTCGAAGCAATTGGGTTTCCTAAAAACTTACTTGGACCTGTAGTAGATCCTACAATGAAGTGACGCTTTATTGATAGACACCATAGGAGTTACCTGCTTTGTTGCCAGCGGTTTGAAGGTCCTCCAGGCTATGAAGGAAGTTATTTCTAAATGTACTAGATCCTCTGGTGGCTATAATCGTAAAGCAGGTGGTGCAAAGATTGTATTTCCCTTTTTGCAGCCGCGGAAATATCTTGTGGTAGAAGAACAGAACGACATTGATCTAAGTATGTCTTATAGCCACCGTCCCCTATCTAACCTAATCTATTCTGGCAGTGCAACTCTGCTAGAGGATATACTTTCAAATTGACAGTGGATCTGGGGCTAGCATATACGGAGAGTCGTCTAGCACTAACATATCAGTCAGTCTAGAAACATACTCATCGATCTTCCAGCAGAAATATTTGCCATAGATCAGTGTACAAGCTTAAACTTGTTCTCTAATTTTCGTGGCAAAACTATCTTTATCTTCTCTGACAGTCAAGCTGCTCAGCCACGATAAAATCGAAACTAGTCCTAGAGACAGTCAAATTGCTTCTAGGACTGGGAAAAAACAACTTGGTCATACTACACTGGATCCCCGCTCACAAGGGCCACACCGGCAATGCAACAGCGGACTGCCTGGCTAAGATAGGTGCAACTACCCCCGTTACTGGTCCTGAACCAGCCTGTGGAGTAAATAAATTAATTTTTAAAAACTTCATAAGGGAGCAATCCCTGCTAAAATGGATGGAAAGTTAAGGGGAAATGTACCCAAGCTATCACAGAATAAATCCAAGTTTCTTCCAAATCTGAACAGGAACCACTTTAGAATTCTAACCGGTATCCTAAGCGGCCACTGCCGACTTGCCGACTAAAACGGCATCTACACAAGCTTGTCCTGTCACCGGACCCCACCTGCAGACTGTGCTTGGGCGTGATGAAAGCTCTCTACACATCGTCGCAGAGTGCCCCGCTCTCATTCATGTGAGGAAGCGGACCCTAGGCAGTGAACTCGTCTCACCAACGGCACCTGCCACGCTCCACTCAGAGATCAGCTTCCTGACATCCTCTGGAGCAGACAAGATGCTCTAAATATATGGGACAGCACAATAGGCCTACTATATGAGACCGCAGTGCTAGAGTGGACAAATCGCTCTCCACTAATAATAATACTAAAAGTTATATTGAGAATATAAATTTTCGCTAAATCTGAATTAAACCACACGAAGCTCTTTATCGAAAAAACTCCAAACCCTTAGTCCGCACCTTCGACTTGAATGCGTCGACTTGAAAATTCTCAAGCGAAGAAACTACTATTTGTATGTAATGGGACATTTCATTAAGCTGGCGTAAGCTAATATAAGTCTATTATGGTTGGGCCTTTACTTTTTAGACATCCGATAGATGAGCAGTTTCCTCTTCTTTATTTTTGTGACGCTTTGGAAAGCTGCCATGTCACGCACACAAGCCCGGAAAACATTTTGGAATATTCAAGGAAATTGTTTGATCCAAAAGCATTAATACATAGATCCAAGTCCATCCGTCTATTCTATTTTACCTACTCGTAAGATCAGAGAGGATACTTACTCATCATTAGGGGAATTTTAATTGAATATTTTAAATGTAATGATCCAATGTATGATACATTATAGTAGGTACTTGTTGTGCCATAAAAACAATAAGCGAATCATTAAAATTAAAAAAGAACCTAATATTTACACCCTCGCTCGTTTATTTCAAATTTCTTCGTCTGTTCAACTTGACGTTTCTTAATTAATTTGTTAATCACTTTTTAACTGCAGTACTGTTTTCGTGCCAGAAAGTCTGTTGAGTTTACCGATAGGCCAGGCTTAGTGGAAGTGGCAAAAATTGGAAACAGTTGAAAGTCCACTTTATAAACTCTATCAACGCACGTCGAGTTAGTGGTTAGTGCGTGGGAATGCTGTGCGAACTGACTGGGTTCAAGCCACAGTTATGTCCACCGAACATTTTTCGGGGAATAATAGACCTCCAAAATTACACCTTGTCATGAAAAAAACTTCTCAATTCGCTGTTCGGAGTCGGTTGCGACCAGGAAAGAACGCGTGAACGTCGTTAAATCGACTTCGCCAGGGATGAGTTTTCATTTCGTATATAGATTGGAAGTTACAGCGGAGCCGTGTCGAGGAACGGTTCGAGATTTAAGGATATGTCATCGCTTTTCGATGATTTGGTCATCCTGGAGTCCACCTAAATCGAACCTCAGCTCGCACTTGAAAGGTTCGTAGCCATTTGTGTAGAGATACGAGATAGAAACACCAGAATACGCAAACCACTCAATGTCGAGCAGCTGCATACTTCTTTAAACGAAAGGTCAATACTTCGACGGTTTGGGCACGTTAATCGCATGTTTCCAATTCGGCTTCCAAGACATGCGTTAGAATCCGTGCCTTTGGATCCTCTGAGTAGACCCAGTACGAGATGGTCGCACCAAGTCCAAAATCCCAACTCTTCCCGTATGAGGACAGCCTCTGATGATTAAAAATCGATGGGGGAAGCTCGAGGGATGTGCCGCGACTCTGATAGTAGCGGTTCATTGAAAATGATGATGATGATGGCGTAACAAACTTCGCGTAATTGAAAACCAAATCTCTTTCACTTGCAATACACAAGACCAATTTCACTCACTTCTGCATTTTAATTGCATCGCCTTGGCCGAATGATCATGTAATCTCATATGTTGCATTGCAATGGTGACATAATTCAAAATATCACGTTTTTCCGCAAAACATTTTTTCCGCCTGCCTACTCGCACACGGCGAACTCCACAAAGCTGACGGAGGATGCAGTTTAAGCAAGGACAGTGCTCTTTATACCAATTAATTTCAAATCATAAGGCGCCATTATGAAAATTTTCGCTTCATCATTCTATTAACGATTATTGCGGAAATAGTTCTAATTTTATGCGCTGGCATTGCAGTAATATATAATTTTTTTTTTATTGACGACCTCAAGCCAATAAATATGAATTCAAGCAATTAACTCACAGAACTCATTTCTTTCATGTAAGTCGACCACACCAGCTTGTAGTTTACCAGCACACATCCCCAGAACAAAAGCAAATTCACTGTCCATGTTTACTTTTGCATTTTCATCGCACGTGTCTTTCGTGACATACCTTTCAAATTTGTTCTTTTCACGTTTTTAGTCAAAATTCAAAAAGAAAAACAATACGAAACAGAGGCATTTCCATTTGCGAAGAAAGAAAACTACGCCAAGGTTGCAGTTTCTCAACTATCTACCAGAACCAGAAGACACTTGAGCTGACACCGCAGAAATCTAGATTTTTGTGTACAAACAACGCGCAACAATTTAAGAATTTACTCGAGTAGTGTTTACAGCAACATGTTGCTGCTCCAGCTAACCCACCCTGGCTTATGCAAATCAGCTTGGGTAAGACGGCTTAACGCTAGCCAGTACAGCCAGGTATAGACTGTGAAAAGACAAACAATTGTTGACTCCATAACCGGCCTACGAATCATTAGCATCAGTTCGATTTGAACAGCCCAACTGATAGGTTGAACGCGATCGGTTGGTGTCATAAAAGTGCAAGTCGCTAATTTCCTTATATCCCGTCTGAGGTTTAATTAGAATTGAGAAGAATTTGATTTAATTATAACAGTAGATATGCGGGAAGTATGCGTTGTGGTTGTGTTAATGTGCTTCGCAGTGAATGCGCGCGATCATTCAAATTTGCGCACAATTTCCGGACCGGACCATAGTGCAAGTGAATTTCTTAACGTGAATTCTCACACGGAGAGTTCTCCATTTCATGGACGGATACTACGGATTGATGAGTTTCAAAGATTTTCAAAGGCTCTGCAGCTTGTACAAGATGAACGGTGCAAAGAGGATTTGAATGCAACTCTGTGGGGCGTTGTTCAGGAAGAAAATTGGGCCGTTGCTAGTAAGTACTCGTAGCTAATGGTTGTAAATATGGAAATGTGTTAATTGTTAATCTCAACGATTGTTGAAATGTGAAAATTGAGGTAACTTATAGTGATTCTTAGAATGGATGTGAAAATGGCAAGTATACTCCAAAGTGGATCCCTAGGAAAACTGTATTTCCTTTTGTTTGCACAATTGCACAAGTATCTAGTTCTAAAAAAGAAATTGATGCAATGAATAGTGATGTGACTTATGCCGAGCAGTTGGTAGATATTCGTGGATTTTAAAGCGAAGCTGGTGGAAGCTTGTGCAGACACAGCATCGTTTGCTGTTGCATCGTTTTTATTGTTTTGCTTTCGATGTGACAATTTATGCATCTGCTTATTTCTAACTGATGAATCCGATTAGTTCTCACAATTGCTTGGGTATATGTCAAAGATACGCACATATTTTTCGATTTATACTGCATTTCGTAATTAGTTTTCATTATCATACACATTTGTAGCTAAGATGTCTGAAGAGTACTGGTTTTATCTCAATTCTGGCGAGTAGAAATGTCAACAATCGTTTCTCCTTACCAGTTCATGAAATGTTGCATAAAAATAGAAACGTATTGAATTAATATGATAAACTCCATGGAGCAGAATTGCACCTTAGTAGGCAATACAACTTGTTAATTTTACTTGAGTTGAGGTTCAGTTCGCAATTGCCTCTGTAACTATTTTTTGTATACTTAAACACCCACTGATCATTAGCATACGGCTAAGCAATCAAATTCAACTTTAACTTCGATTCATTGCAGACAGATGGATCTGTAGATTTAGTTTGAAAATGAATCTATTGCAGGTGGGAAGGAATTACTTTTCTTGATTGTAAATTTGTGATGACATTTTTGGTACTATCAGCAAAAATGTAACAAAAAATTGTTAAGATTTTGTTGCATTGAACTTAGACGAGTTCGGTTTTCCGATACTGGGCTATTCTATTTTTTTTTTGTAAATATGTTATGGTCCCTAGTCTATTCACATTCCTTTCAAAAGTTTGGTTAATTATTACAACTTGAGCATTCTTTGATTCTGTGGAGCTTTGGATTAGTATAGAGATATCCTTCTAAACCGTGTACTGTTTCCTGTCTCTTTTTTTTCTAAATTTTTAGTATCATATAGGGTTTTCCAATAAGAACATAACAATTTTGTATTTAAAAAAAAAAACACATAATAATTGATATAATTGAGTAGGCTGAAATTTATTTCAGATGTAGACATGTTAAATTTAAATATGGAATTTGATTTTGTTCATATAACCACCGCGAGCACTTTTGTAGCGATCTATTGTTTGGAGTCAATTTTCCACCACTGAAAGGCGTGAAATCGACAGATTTGGCCCATTTTGAACTGATGCACTTAGGGTTGTGATATTTTCGATGCTTCGGCCGGTGCATTGTCTCACTGGCACAGGAACATTCAATAGTGAATATGTTGACTCAAAATTGGAAGAAATTGGAGTAAGCGCTCTTAATGTTGGGACCACTAACTCAAAATGTCGGTAAAAGCTTTTTAATAATTTCCAAACGTTGGTCGTTCGTGAACTTTTCCGTTATAAAAATGTAAACCTTGACTGACGTTTTGACATTGATAGATCATAAAAAAAGTTTAAGGCTGCGTTTGCATTAAAATTACATAGCTCCTTTTTTAAAGCGAGCGCCGACGGCTTTGCTTGCTTATGAAGATATGTATGTAGATTGGCGTGAAAATTGTCTTCTTATTTCTGATCTCTGCCTCCTTCTGAATAATGTTAAGCCTTTTCCACTTAGACCTTGGGCTGTTCCCTTTATTTTTGTAACAAGTGTGGTATTTTCTAGTTTTTTCATGACTTCAAAAAGTACGCCACATTGTCTACGTCAAGAAACGCTTTCTTATGGTCGGAATTTCTACAGTTTTGGAATTCCTCTGGCCTTACGGTCTATCATTTTAATAGTCATAAACATAACTTGGGTAACTTTGTGCATTTTTGACTACTATGTAATTCCATGGGGACAAGACATAGGGCGCCAACAATGCAATTCGTTTTAGATCCTTTCAGCTTTTCCCCTTAATTCTTTCTTAAATGTTCCCTGCTGCGTTTACTTAGAGCGACTCACTCTACTGCGTGATTGAGTGGCTGGATTTAATTGTGTTTTCGATCGAATGTCTCTTCTTTTGGAGTATTGTGATGTTGATTGTATTCTCTTTTCTGACCCTTCCTTCGTTCGAGATGTAGTTCACCCCATCCTGCAATTGTGTAGAATGCGACACTCAGCATATTTATATGTAGCCTCAAACAATGCTATTAGTTCTCCCGTAATGCTTTTTCTGCGATAAGCCAACCAAATAATGTTTTGATTCACGCTCTTTACAGCCTTCTTAAAATCCGGAAGAAACAGATGAAGCACAGGAAGGTTTCAATATGGTGGGCTCAGGAAGATTTAAGCCAAAGCCACCCCGTTCGATGTTCGTCTAATGTCTCATTAGATTTCTCCTCCTTGGCAGCTTGTTGATCAAACGTTTTTTCCACTTTTCTGGAAAATACTCAAATTCCCATGCACTGCTTATGAGTCGATATAGTATGGTGGGGTATGCTATATGAGAAAGACCGGAAGGCTCTTCACTTAGGCCTCAGACGGGCGTGTTGTGGTGCCCTCTTTTAATCGTCGGAACTGCAGGGATAGATTAAGTTTGTGACGTATGTTGGGAGGGATCTAGGGATGGTAGAAACATTTATAGAGTTGACACTAGTATACGTGTGACCTGGCAAATCTGGCCAGGATGATGCCGATTCATTTGTCCTTGAGATGCCTCAGGTGCACATGGACTCCAGGGTCTTTTGTTGCATTCTCGCTAGGGCTAGCGCTAGGGTATAGGGAATGTTCTAGATCTTTTTCGTCTTTCTCGAAGGTTTGTTGAAGTTAATGTGTCTTGTGATGAGTTCCACCATCAGTCTCAATTGCTCTCTGCTTGAATCTAGAGCCCTTCTAGCGAGCAGGTTGCTTGGTTTCTTTACGAGTGATTTTGCCACTTTGCACGTCGGAAGGTTTGTCCAGTGATCTTCGAAATCCTTTTGACTCTTATGAGTCGATATAGTAGGGCTACCTGGAAGAGCTCAGCGGGCATGTCATCAATATCCCAGGTTTAGTTTTTCTTTAGAGCTCTTACTGCTGTTGGAGTAACGTTTGCGTTGTTAAGAGGTCCGGTAGTTATTCGAAATTTTATTCCTTCGAAGGACTGAATCGAGTCCTTAGAGGTTTTACACTGTTTTCAATTTAGAAATGACCTCTGAATCGCTTGAACTCTTGACCGGTTGTTGTTTAGAGCTGCGTCAACCTGTTAGCTCCTTGGTAATACTATGGACGTCCCTTCAGTCATAGCTGAACTTCCTTCGCTTGCGCCTTTTATGTGAAACAAATAAAAGTAAATAGCTGGGGTGACAGCTTGGGAAGGGTGTTACACGGAAAGGAGTAGACGTACAATTTATTGCTGACTCCGAACGACGAATTGGGAAGCTTTTTCATGACAAAGTGTACTCCTGGAGGTTTGTGCTCGGTGGACATGGCTGGGGATTCAACTCACACAGCAGTTTAACGCACTAACCACTGAGCCACGGCGACCACCTTCAATGTAAAAACAGAAGGTACTTAAATATGGATGCTTGATATTTCATGCCTGACTCTGACTAGCTCTTTAGGTGTCTGGAATGATAGACATGACCTACATTCCCTTTGTCTAGAGTCTAGACTAGACTATAGAATATCGAATGTGACCATTGTCAAACAAAAAGTAAAATGAATCATTGTGCCACGTATGTTATTTAGATTTGTTATAATTCAATAACATTTATATATGTTCTGAAATTTCAATCCAAGTAAACCATTGTTTTCGGCTATCATTACCTCATCCTTTTGACGTCTGACGGCGTAGTCGGCGTAGAATAAAGACCACTTTCCTTAATTCTTTCAACTAATTTATGCAAGATTTCTTGTTTTGTTGCCTTCTTTTATTTTCTCTTAATTTCGCACCCTGATATCTTTAGAGCGTGGTCATAAAAAGACTCTAGACAATTTATCGATGATATCATTGATGTTGATTGAAATTTTGACCTGACATGGACCCAAACTTCGTTTCTTATATTCCTTAACCCGTCCTTTAGTTCAGATCTGTTCACCCTGCGATATTTTACCAATTGCAGTGTGGTGATTAAAAACAAGTGTCGACAAATATGACCTGTCAAATCTGCTTCCATGCAATTATTTTTCATTTGTAAAGCAGTTTAAATCAAATTTGGGTTTTTTATTGTCTTTCAAAAACCGCAATACATTATCATAATTTCCTCTTTTAATCAACACTTAAATTTCGCATGTTATTTTGTTCAAATAATACGAAAACTGGTATTTTCGAACATGTGTACTAGCAGGTGTTATTAACCCAAGCCCTAAATGTCGTTTGCCAATTTTTTCTTTTTTCTTTTTACCATAATGTATTCAAAACGAGTTTCTTGGATTTTTTTGACGTTTATACAAGTTTTGGCTCTTTAGTTTACCTCAACATGAGAATATAAAAAAAGTAGTCCAAGTCCATGGATGTAACTGGTCTTTGCTAAGTTCTGAATTTCCAAAGATGGTTCTGGGATCTCCCATTTAATTCATCGTCACCTTTTCTGCGTTTTAAGTCGAAGTAACTGTAAATTGTAGAAATAATATTTCGAACATACATATAATGGTCTGATTGTTTTTTTATTTTATTAAGGTAAGTGCCATCAAAGCGCCATTTAGAACCTTCGCACAAATTATTGTCAACACTTTCACCAGCTAGTTAGTTATCGGGATTACCCACGATCCCAACTTGAACTGACGCGATTCAGTAGTGTCAGTTTTGGACTGTTTCTAGAGTGTTAAGTCAAACAAAATGCATTTCATTTACAAATAATAAATAGATATTTGTGTTCTTTAGTTAGTCCAAATCGATCTCAAGTTTCTGGATCAACAATCCAATAATTGATTTTGGATTTGATCAAGCAAATGACGTTAAATATCACGTTTAGGGAAATTCAAACCTGACTCAATGCTTAAGTGGTTAAATGGATTTTTAGTATGACCGTGATGAGTACACCATAAGAGGGTGGGAAAACTAAACTTGAACTTATTAATCAGATATTTGAAATACTTTGAGTATCTCGATCACGTTTAAGGAAAGTTTTGTTTAATAATTTACCCACTTAGTAATTGATGTTTCTTAATTTTGAAATCAATTGACTTTTCTGTACTTAAGGAGTATTTTGACCAGTGACAAGGGAGTTAGATGAAAATATTATGTACTCATATTTGAAAATAGTTTCGCTCCTTCTGTTTTAGGTGAGCTTTCTCAAAGTTAAGTCAATTTATATGGATTAGTAACCAATTTCATCAATTTTTTGTTGGCTTAAGCTCTCAAATTCTATGCTTTCCATTAACATGCATATCTGGTCGTAGACGGTCTTATTTCAGTTAGCAGACGAGAGTTCCGCTAGATCTTAACACTGTTAAAGTGTAGGTTAGGTTAGGTTAGGTGGTTGTCCCCGTTTAGACAGGGAGACACTTAGACCAGATTGGTCCATTGTGATACCACAAACAAAAAAAAATACCGGCCCCTCAGCACCAAGCCAAGTGCGTTGAGATGTGTGACCGTATCGATAGCGACCCTTGAACCACTTTGACTCGGAGATAAAATTCCTTATCTTTTGGATGTCGAGCTCGGCTAGATCGTTAAGATCATCGTAGTATAGGGTTTTTTAATAGGGACATAACAATTTTGTATTTTAATACAAACGCACCCTTAAACCTTTTTTACGATTTGTCAATATCAAAATGTCAGTTAAGTTTTACGTTTTTATCATGGTGAAGTTCAAGAACGAGCAACGTTTGGAAGTTATTAAGAAAAAATTCTAAGTCGGTGATCTCAACTTTAAGAGCGCTTACTCCAATTTTCGGTCGTAATAATCGTCCCACCAGACAGGCTGTGGATAAATCCGAGTCAACATATTCACTATTGAATGTTTCTGGCCCAGGAAGACAACGAAGTACCCTGAAAATATAGCTGCCGTAAGTAAGTGCTTCAAAATGAGCTAAATCAGTCGATTCCACGTCGCGTCGTTCACAGGAATTGGGAATCTTTCAGTCCACATTGTGGCGAACTTTGCGTACAGATTTTGGCCTACACCCTTACAAGAACAAATTAACTCAACAAATGAAGCCTCTTGGTTTTTTTAAGCTTCGAAACTTCTCAGTTTGAAAAAAATCCTGATTTTCGTTGTTATGTCATTACTGAAAACCCCTATATTTCCTAAGGATTTTTCTTTTTAATGTTGCAAGGGCAGTGCAATTGCAATTGTAGGTTGGTTGTTGTTTCCTCCTCCTCTTCGTCTCTACAGCTTCTACAGAAATCATTGGAGGGGACCCTTAATCTGAGCCTATCAAGCAATGTGCCAGTTTCCTGGCATCAGTATCGAGGAAGAATTTGATCGATTCTATAGGAGCAGACAGAGCGGTCCATTGTCTCACACCATACGGTTGGGTTGGCCACAGCCACTCAATTTTGGCAACAAATGGACCCCGCAAGGCGTGTTTCCCGAGTTTTGCACTTTGACTCTGTAAAAGAGTAATGCATCGAAATCTGACTATGAAAATCCTATACGTAGCTTGGTGTGGCTTTCAGGAAATTAGGCCTCATCGTGCTGTTGGTGAAATCGGCTCTAGTTTCTCATGGATTTCTGAGGTTTTCCTTGAGATTTTACATTGGCCTCTGTACCAACAGACAATCCTGAACAATATTCTTATTTTTAATTCGATTTTTGGTTAGTTTTTAATACAGGTAGGTAACATTTTTCACTCCCTTCACTTTGTTCCAGAGAATCGAAGAAGGTTCTTAAAAAGTTCAGATAGAGCATTCCATAGTCAGTGTATCAGCCTCATGTATTTGTATAGGATTTTTAGATTCTGTCGTTAGGTCAGTGGCCAATCAAATCTCTTTTTTCGAACGCCATAATGGAAATCTGGGTCGTAATTAGTAATATGTGTGTACGTATGTATGTACACATGTAGGTTCTAAATTACTCAAAAACTGACTCGAAGATAATGACAAATTTTTTCTGAATTTTCTAGAAAGACTATTTAAATCAAAATCGCTTCGAAAACGTTCTAAAGTTCGAAGACTAGAAATGCTTTACACAGTGTTCAATAAAATATTTTTAAATTTACCTACGTCTTATCTATTTGAGCTCTTAAGCCCGGCCAGTCTTGTCTTGTTAACTAATCAACTACACATTTTCAACGTGTGTGATGCAGTATTTATTTATAGCCAGGCATTCGCTGAACTAATAATATTTACTTTAGATTCGATAGCGCTATAAAGATTTAGATGGCTTTAGATTTAGCACACTTCATTCTGATGTTAAATTTGAAAAAAAAAAAATCTGCACAGTTCTGAGTGTTGTTACTTTAATTGTCCTACGTACGTTATGCTTGTAAGTCCCACCGGAAACGATAGATTTCCCTTGACGTGACGTTTACATGCATTGTGACAGTTGGTTTGTAAGGATTCTAAGAGCTTTGAAATGAAATACACAAGAGATGTAGACTCCCTAAAAATATTATAAATACCAAAAATATTATTACAATCAAGATATAACCCACAATTTTGCACAAACAAAAGCAAACTAATAAATCAATCGAAAAACAGAATCACTCGCTCACTTGACTCATTTCTAAACATAAAATGTCTGCCGACCAGCGCAGCGTCCAAAATTCCTCAGTATGATGACACCGACTGTTTGTGTGTTGTTTCAAAAACCAAAAGAAATTCCGTCGCTTAACGATCCACGCGAATTTCTATAATTTCTCGATAAGAATTCACCAACCGTAATAGACATTAAGTTGCGCTCGTGAATTTTGTCCACAATCGGTAAACAAGACCCCACACTGACCAGGCTTCATTCCCATCGTTAAGCAATCTCAATGCAAATTCTAGCCGCCTTTACAAATGCCAAATAATGAGTAAAATATTCTTGGAACACTTGGAACAATAAAACTTTATTTGACAGGCTCACGACAAGTCTCATCATCAGGCATTAGACCCGGAAAGTCAGCGCCATTAATCAGTGCTACCAATGCGTCGCATGCTAATCCCCATTGTGTTTGCCTAACATCTCAAACAAATAACAAAATTGGAACAAATCAAGCATACATTATGGAAATAATTGTAAAATAATAAGATTTACTCAATTTGGATTCGATTAGGAACGTGAGTCGTCGACTGACAGAGGCGGTAGTTAATCCGTGCACGCGGTACACATTTTGTAACTTTACTCATCTTGTTTACCAGGGAAGACGCTTGATTGCCAATTCAATTTCTGTCCCATGCCAATGCGTGATATTTGTATGACTGCAAACAGTTAGAGCTGACGTCACTGGTGCAAAATCACGTTTTAACTGACAGTACCTGTTGCACATTCAAATGTTGCGCCGGTGTCGTCGCGTCGCCGGCAGATACTAAGTGCAATGAATGTGAGCATAGCACCTTTGTTTGCCAACTATAAAAGTCAGGTAGTAGTTCGACTGAAAATGGTAGTTGGTTCGGAAAAAAAATCCCCTCCAGTCTGTGCATCGACTGTGTCAAGTTCGAAATGTTGACACGAAAAAATTTACACCAAACTGTTAAACTGCTAGGAGGGGGAAATAAGTGCACTTATGCGGCTGCTATTTGGATTGTTTGCGAAAGTTAATTGTGGTAGATCAGCACCTTATGCGGTGCCCCGATGACTGAGCGTGTTTGGTGGTGAGGTTTTTGGAAATTTTATGAGCGGATGGCACACCAAGTAAGTAAGCCAGATGTGCATTTCTCTTGCATACAAATTTTTATCGCAAGCAAGCACTTTGTATTCCTTGGAGTGCGATGTGGGCTTAATGTGCGAGTCGTTTGCGTATTCGCGGATAAAAATGTTGCGTCCGAATTGGGAGAGATTATATAATCGGCGAATATGAAAGAAGAGAAGTTTGGCCTTGAATATTTGGACAGGATGACGCGTTATTGTGAAGATGGGTGGTTTACATAAAAGGGTATGGTACAGAGTACAGAGTGGATTTGAATTGGTCAGCACAGCACAAGGATTGCGTGATATTTTTTTGGATTCAAAGAATGTATTGTGTCATCCATGTATAAGCCGCATTTCATGACTTGGTTAAATGATCTTAGCTGACCCTAATTAGGCTTCAAATTGGTGAAATTATTGACGCAAATTATAAGTCCACTCATCATTCGGCCAAAAATTAGTTTAGGTGTTTTGTTTTTCAATGAACATAGTGACTCACGACTTAAAAGTTAATATTGCTCATGATGCTATCCGAATGAATTCTTTGACTAAACGTGCTCATTAAGACGAAATCCCAATTCTGAAGGAAGCGTAGACTCCTTTCGACTTCTCAGAAGTTGATTGACAATTTGTTCATAAGCTCTGTATACTGCATTCATCATTTTTTTTTCCAAGGGGGTTTGCTCAAACTTCTTTGACCGATCGATCTTCACATATTTAATACGAAATTATAAATTCCATTCCACGCCCGTAACCAGCTAGGTTTTGAAGGGAGCTGATCTGAAGTTTGGGGAGCTCCCTAAGAATATTTCATTCACCGAGAGATGAATTTCTCGATTTGTGTGTGAGCTCCCTCCAAAATCTGCTGAAAATTTAATCCTCTCGAGAATTTAATCCTGGCTACGGGCGTGGTTCCATAGTTGTCGCCGTGGCATAGTGGTAAGTGCTTTGCGCAGCTCTTACAGCTGCTTAGTCTCGGGTCTCAGCAATGCCTATAGAACATTTTTTCACAGCATCATGTTGTGCACGAATGGAAGGAACCTTCCCATTTATATTTACCCATTTATATATATTTATTTAATTAATTATTTTGTATTTACCTCAGGGTAGTCATTCTGTATGATAAATAGACGTTTGTTGACTATAAGAGCTCGGCCGACTTTTTAACCAACTTGTCTAAGTGTGCATTCTATTCCACTTTGCTAGATTTAGTACTGGATTTTGACATTGCCTTGACAGAATCTTCAGAACTTTTGTAGAATTGCCATCTTCTAAGGCAAAAAATAAGGCTCTGTAGATAGGTAGATAGGTTCCAACTATACTGACTAAGACCACAGAGCGCTTTATCCTTTTCTGCTAGTAACAAATCCTTAGTCAAAAGGCGTTTCTAGTCAGTTCGATTCGCAGTTTGGATGGTTGTTAGTTGAGCTTCTTACTTCATTGTAGTGTCCTCCGTTTCGGGTTAAATGCAAAGCCTAGGTGAAAGGAATAATCACCTGATGGGAGGTGTTCCCAAACTTTTTCAGTTCGCGGCGCACTTACAGGTTTAGTATTTCGTCACGGCGCCCTAGTCAAAACTTTTAACTTTTTGTTTTCAAGTTTCGTCTCATTACGGTTGTTGTAAGTAAGTACAGTTTGCGGATAAGAGTAAAAAGAAGCGTCTCGCGGCACCTCTGTTTACTCTCCGCGGCGCTCCAGGGCGGCGTGGTGCACGCTTTGGGAACCCCTCCCTTAGTTATTTGTTCATGGTAACAATGGAACGCTCTAAATTTGTTTACATTGGGGTTTCAAGAAAATTGAATATCTTCTGTAAATGGAAAATAACAGCTTGGAGCATCTTGTTCTGCCGTGTTTTGCCAGACTTCACTGAACTTCACTAAATAAGCATATGCTTTAAAATGAGTTTTTCGAACGGTGTTAGTGCTGCCTTTAACCAGTGAGCTGTTTTGCAACTGATAAATTCACTGTAGATTGGAACTCTGTAATGGATGACTAGATATGTAGACTAACCGGCTTTTGCTTAAAGATTTGAACACCTATCGGTTGGTTGGTTATTTTATAAGCAGCCCATGAACTAGTGAAAAGGCTTCGATACCGCTGAAGTCTAGCCGATTTATTTAATATGTTTTGTTGGGTACAGAACATAAATAGTCAGTAATAAGGTGAATTTGGCTGGCAGACAAAGGAGTTCTTTATTCCCAGATGAAGACATTCAATATTGTTAGCAAAAGTAGTAATTCCAGTTTAAAACGAAAGAAAAAAAGAAGATTTAAACAGTCGATTGCGGGCCATTAAAACTCGAATTTCTAAAAATTACCTCAGAGTACTAAAAATCTTCATCCTCATACTTACTACAGTTCTAAATGCGCTCGATGACGTAACCTTTCGATTAGGTACTTTTAATACCTTGTGAAAGAGAAAGTGACACAAAGTTGAGTATTCAGAACAACTTCTTTCTTTTCGGTTCTCATATTTTTGAGAGGCATCCTTACTTTACCTTTAACCTTTACCACTCAAAATAATTGTTTAATTCTAAGAAACAGTCAATCAAGTAATGCTACATTTTATTTTGGGATAAAAGTGGGCTGAAAACCTGCTCGATCCATGACATGGATCCGTTATTTTTTTTGAAGATTTCAAGGTCAGTCGGGGAAGACATACATTATCTCTTTCACTTAAACAAGTTTTACCAGCAATAACTTCAAGTAAAAATACCCAACTTTTCAATTAAAAAAAAATTCTTGATCACTTTTATTGACAAACAATAAAAGTATAAAAAAAAAATATTTTATCGTTTGTTTTCGGCGATTTTGTTTGACTACGTGAAGAAAATAAATTTCTTCCTTTTTTTATGTAACATGTGTTGAATTAAAATTCACAACAGAAATAAAATTATTTAAATTTTGCGTGTGTCAAACACACGTCTTTTTTAAATAAACTAAATATAAAGAATGAAAAATATCGTAGGTGACTAACAGTAAATTGTTTTGCAATTTATGTCGTAACGTCATAAGTTAAAATGTTAGTAAATAGAATCGATGATCTGACCAGAAACTTACAACAACAACTGACAACTTAAGTTCCAATACAATCCAATTTGCCCATATCTGTATTCTAGAGTTACATGCAGAGATCAGGTAATAAAGTTTATAGCTTATCTCTGATTACCTGTTGAAGCAGTGGTGGTAGATCAGTTTATTTACATAATTATGCCATGTATAGCCAGGCTGCAATCAAGGCGCTAGAATCAAACGTTGTTTGATTCAGACTAGCTGTGAACTGCCGCACAGTACTTAAGACACTAAGCGCGCGAAACCAGATACGACTATGCTGGGTACCTGGACATTGTGACATAAAGGATCAACTAGCTAGAGACGGGGGAGAACGACTCCAAGGCACCGCTGTAGTCGTCAAACCGCCATCCTGCGCAGTTAAGGCGAACTTCTTAGGCAACATAAACATGCAAGCTGACTTCAGATGGTCAAATATAAGAGAACATAGTGTATGCAAAGCTTTATGGTCAAGGTTAGATAAGAAAAAGACAAGGGAAATTCTTAAGCTAGAAAGATCAAACCTAAGAAAAGCTGTAGGAGTTCTGTCCGGGCATTGCCTTGTACACAAGCACGTTATGAGACTTAGGCTCACAGAATGTAGATACTCTTACGATCTATGCATTACAGAAGATATTACACACATTCACACAAACCGTAATGGCGCTTCAAATACCTAGTGAGCTACTTTTTTAAGAACTTGGAGGAATAAGGTTGTATTAACCATAAGAGGATATTACAATTTTTGCAGTGGAATTAAATGCTTCCGGGAATGAGGGCTTAGGTTTTTGGTGCATTTGTAGGTTCAAGTAGTAACATAAACAGAACGCAATGGCTTCTCCAATGCGGTCTTCCAATGCAATTTTCTGAACTGATATGACTCAAAACAGTTCTTTTATCGCACATATCGTATATCACCAATTTAAAGACTCAATTGAGTCTAAAATACATTGAATACGACAATCATTTTTTAACAGAATGTGAACCAATTTTTTTTTAAATTTAGCATATGCATTTCACATGCTAAGTATGCAAAAATCGCGTGCTAATTAAAATGAATAGAAATTCGTATCGTAAATTCCATCACTAATTCGTACACAAGAATGGCAAAGACATTTTTTTAACAACATAAAATTAACGCTACAAAGACTTGCTGTAAGTATTTTAGATTAAAAATGCGTCGGCAGTATGTTGCCAAGGTTAACAAGTGAATTGGTTGCAATGTAAAGCTTCCTGAAACTGGTTGAGAAAATTAATTAATTTGCAAATTTATTACAAAATCAATGACTAAAAAATGTGCAGTGCAGTAAATAAAAGTGGAAATGAAGATGGGTGGATGATAACCTGTAAGAGTGACTAAGATGATAAAAATTATGTTAATTTGAATGTATATGAACATTTGTTGCAAGTGCCGGAAAAAAAGTAAGAAATATGAAAATGAACGGTTTCTTGCAAAACGAAGAGACTTGACCAAACTTAAGGAAAATGCCACCCAAGTTTAAAGGGAAATCTTGCACTACAGTTATCCAGTCTCTCAATGTTGAGCAACATGCGAGACATATAAACGTAATATCTCGGCAGCGAAAATAGAAATATTAAGAACGTCGGCAGGAATAATAAAACGCGATTGCATCAGCCCACTCGTATCCGCGCAAGTTTTCATCCTTAAAATTCATTAGTCAAACAACTACACGCAGGCAGGATGTGTTTTTGTAGTTACCTGCAGGAAACCCGGTAAAAAAGCAATGTCAATTGAATTCCCAGGAAATACAAAACTTGAATCGTTCAAACGACATTAGAACATATGTAAACTACTTCATCTTTCGATTCGATTCAGAACTGAGCGACATGCAGAGGAATTCTGAGATCCACGACAATTGCGAACCCCATAATGGGGAACTTACTATGCATAAGAAAGGTAATAAGAAGCATACTCACATGAAATAAACACTTAAAAAAAAATATGTTTACCAAAGCGACCACACAGTTGAGGGCATACTTAGGGGTATTTCCAAAAGAGTGGGGCCTAAACCTAAAAATGATACTTTGGACTTCACCAACTGTTTTAGTTCTTCGCTTGTGTGGTAGGAAAAACTTGAGCAAGTCTTTTCAAAAAATTCAAAGACTTGCTTCCACTAGCATCACAGGTGTTATGCACACCTGCATAAATGTAGATTTGGAAGCAGTTATGTTATTCTGATCTTTCTGCTTACAAGCCCAAAGGTCGGCAGAAGCTTGCGGCTATATAACTTTATCTTTCATGCAACTTCAAATTGGGCAGCCTGACTAGACATCTAAAGATCCAAATTTAATGATTCAGTAGGATTCACAAGCAGGTTCAATCAAATCCACGTCTCAATCAGTGTGGTGTAGAAACTCATCAAAAACATATAACAGAGTAGATGCGGGCATTTATAGCCCAAACTTTAAGCAAGCAGTGCCTCTTGACGGCTCCACACCCGCCTTTCAGACAGAATGCCAGAGAATTCAAAATGTAGACGAAACCTCTATGGGAGGTTATTAGAGACAGGTAGCTACCAAAACTCGTAACTTCACTCGGCTTTGATTTAAATATTATCTAATACCCTAAAGCAAGCAGCTAAAAAAAAGTGAATAGCTGGCGCGATAGCTCGAGGTGAGCTAGTTGCGTCTCGCAACTATTCATGTTGTGCGTGTTATATTTTTCGCACGAATGAAAGGGACATACAATTTATCGATGAATCCGAACGCCCAATTGAGAAGCTTTTTCATGATACTCTTGGACGCTTGTCTTTCCCCGACGGGAGGTGGTGCCGCAAAAAATGTAGCTTTCACTGCAGTCCTACCAGTCGGCTGCTCTCAATAAAACGCCATCTCATAGACAAAATAAGCATTTATGTCTCTGAGAACAACAAGATTGTCGATGAGCTCATCAGACAAGGATCTGAATCAACATTCACAAGCCTATTTCCCTTCTGTGGTTTCTCCAAAGAAGTTGGAACGCAACTCATGGGGGTATCAAGAAAAGTGCTCAAAATTAAAACTCAGAACTTGTTGCCTATGTTTGCAGGATCTAGAAACTGCTGAGATTTGGATCAAAATATTTTTCAGTTGTAAGACGACTTTGCTTGCTCTATAGACTCTCTAGGTGGCTCAGATCAACAGTTCCGAGACTATACTGAGTGAAAAATTTCAATTCAGAGTCAACAATAAAAATCTTCAATATAAAATGTTGAGGGGAGCTAGGCCTTGGGACTGTCCCCTAAACTTATTTTTTATTTTTGGTTTATTCTCATTTTTTAAAGTGTCTTCGAAAGCTTATTCTTTCACTTTTCTTATCCAGCAGACGAGCCAAACGAAGAAATTTTTTGCCAATTTGTTAGTTTCTCCATTGCGTTTCTCTAAAACATGAGCGCATACCCATCTTGTAGATCTCGCCTTCTAACGACCACTTAAGTCAATAATTTGGGTTGTAGACTATTCTATTGGGCGAATCATTCATTTTCATGAATTGTAACTCGAAATATTGGATATAATCACTTGGAATAGCTCTCAAAATGTCATTACTCTCCAATTAGCCAACTCGTGACAGACAGTTGATCAAGTGACTACTGATGTCGCTGTGCGGTACCTAAATTCATGTCGTTCACCTTTTCCTGAAAGCCGAATTGGTCAGTCTGAAGTAAGTTCAGGGAGCGTCCATGCTTTTTCATATGCCAACGGTGTAACTAAAAAACGCGCTCTTTATATGAATAATCAAAATATGTACAAGGCATTAAATGCTAGGTGTGCCCTTCCTCAATGCATTGAGAATACGAATCGACGGAAAACCACATGGACTAAGGTAGAAGCTACCTGTCGGCGAAACACTTAACAAGTCAGGCGACAAAGCTTCGAATAAAGATTAGTCATAAAATCAGACACGAAGTTCTCAGTCATGGTGATGAAACAAAAGCAGACACTCTGTATCAATTAATCCGCACGTTTTCAATAATAAAGTCTACAATAGTCACTTTCTCCAAATATTCTGTGAATTTAAAATTAAAATTCTTTTAAATCCACATCATGATGAATCAGCGAATCTTCTATATCAACAAATTGGTTCCGCCAAAATTGGACTTCCAAAACCAATCGGACTTTTTCACAAGATTATGAATTGTGACCGTCAAATATCAGGGACGTTTTTTGGAGACTTCTCGACAACGTTCTAAGTGTGATAATAGATTTTTTGCTTTAACTGCTTTGGGGTCATAATTTGTCTTAACATTAATAAAACTTGTTTTAAACTTAATCTCTTGCTAAAAATGAAACCAAACCGATCTGTAGGCATGGCTGCCCGTTGCCCAAGCCCATCGAACTGTTGAAGTTAATAAAGATCATCAGCTAATTGAAATGCTGACCAGAACCTTTCGCAGAGCCACAAGCAGAATATTGAGCAAATAAATTTGACTATTGGACAGTGAGACTCCAAAAACGTGTGTAAATTACATCTATTTTTGGCCCTTGGAAAAACAAAGAACGGAAAATGAATGTGAGATGTTTTACAAATGACAATGGTATTTCTCACAGGATGGCGATTTGACGCAAATTGCCTTTAAATGAGGTGAATTCGTTTCGTATTTACATATGTAATTAGCATCAATTTTGGCATCCTATCCAGTACATTTTCGATGGCACATGGCTTCAAAGGTAGCGGAATGTC
The DNA here is from genome assembly GCA_917880715.2 of Matsumyia berberina. Classification (NCBI taxonomy): domain Eukaryota; kingdom Metazoa; phylum Arthropoda; class Insecta; order Diptera; family Syrphidae; genus Matsumyia; species Matsumyia berberina. The sequence continues at coordinate 127,155,552 of OU862871.1, read as the reverse complement.
TTAATAACTTGGACGCCCAAATGTGTGCGATTAAGATTCAAGTTTGTGTAATTCCATCCACGTCTACCTATCCAAATATCGTTCCACTCGTCACATTTACATTTTAAGTTGGCAAAATCGAATTTTATGTGAACTTTGGTTAGACTTTTTCAGCCAGCTCGATCAATTGCGCTGTCCTTCATGTCCCAGGCTGATTCTTAAATGTCTCTGAAACCTTTTGCTATAGACAAAGTCAGATGTATGAAGATGTTGCTCCAGGTGATGGGAGCCTTACTTTACCATATATGCTATCAACAAATTTCGTTTTGGAATGACGATTCCTCCCTGCTCTGGACTTTGGTCATAGACGAACTTCTAGAACAAAAGCTGGCTACGTTAGGGGCAAATTCGATGACATCATATCAGATATTATGCAAAATGCCCCCAACTTAACTTAAAGGTGGTGTAGGACGAAGGGCCTGACCATAAATTCCGCAAAAACTGGTCCTGTGTCCAGGAAGAGGAAACACATCCTCAAACAAGTTTTACTGGAAAACACCCCTATTGATCTGTGCAGCGAAGCCAAGTATCTTCGAGTAATACCTGACAAAATGTGTACTTGGAACTTGCACCTTAACATGGTAACTAACAAGTCGACGGGGGCAATGTTCATGTGCCAACGCCTGTACGGCAAAACTTGGGGACTGAATTCCAAATTATATTCAAACCAATGATCACTACGCGTTATTAGTATGAAAGTCTATCGCTTAGCCTGCGTAGGAATCACCGGAGCTATGAGAACGTGCCCAACACCAACCTATACAAGGCCAAGACTTTACTAGATCTCACCAATGACAAGTTAAGAACCTTAACAGGCTATCTAACGAGACATTGTCCACTCAGATACCATCTGTATAAAATAAAACTATCAGATAGGTACCGATATTTCCCGGTTCTATGGAGAACAGAAATAGACCACTGAAGATATTCTGTGCGTATGTCCAGAAGCCGCAAGGAAAAGATTACTTCACTTGACGCCTGATTCGGTCAACCTAGCGAAAATTCGGAAAACCGAACCTAAGGTTATACTGAGGTTTATCAAAAGCCTCAATATAACCTCTGGCTAAATCATATGGGCCACCACAATAGACCTTATAGGTCGCAGTGTGCATTTAGGGAACCTAATACAGAATTCAGAATAGTGACGATGCTAGATAAGCCTAAAATCCTTCTGTGTCCACATTGTTCGTTGCAGAACAGGTCCACTCTGCATCTTGTCTCTAAGGATTTGTCGATAAATTTGTTAGCCTGCATGTATCAATAGGTTTCCGGGACGAATTTTGAAAGGGATCCAGGAGAAAATGGGGACTAGTTCACAATAGTGTACGTGAACTGGCGAATCTTCTTTGGTTAAGGCCAAGATGCGATCGATTCCTTTGTTTTTGAGATACTCCTGGTCCCGTATCCACATGGACCCCAGGGTCTTCTCTCGTTAGGGGTGAGCAGTGTCATAGGATGTGTTCGAAATCTTTTTCTTCCTTCTCGCAATTTCTACAGATCACTTCATCAGTGAGGCCCAGTCTATGGATGTGTTTATTGGGGTTGATGTGCCCTGTGGTTAGTCCCAATAGCTCCCTGCTTGAACCTAGAGCCTTTTTAGTGAACAGGTCACTTGGTTTCTTTCTTTTGTTGTATTGCATTTATAATTCAAAACAATGCCCTTTAACATAAACCCACTCTTACGTCTCTTTTACAGTGTACGATGCTTCTGTTAAGGGAGTTGCTGGCATAGAAAACGGAATGGTCTACCAATTTGGTCACTATGATCAATGTATGGACTTAAACCGACATCCGGGAACTGACGTAGATCACGTTCCAGTTAAAGCAAAATATTGTCTAGCAGATGTGACCCTGGATGGGGTTAAGATACAGCAAACAGCATCAAGAAAATATCAGGTAAAAAAAAAATTCATGAATTCACGCGTAAATTTACCATTTAATTGAGTGTTAATTTTTTTTCTTATTTTTTTTAAATTTGTTGATCTCTGTCAATGTTATGATTGTGCATACATTTTGTTTATTAATTTTTTTACAGCCGGGAAACCTCACTATTGTTCATTGGGGTACATGTGTGCCAGCGTCTTGTGATGCCAAAGATGTTGGAATATTTTTAGAGAATTTTCTACAGAAATCTGTGGTCGTCGATGAAAGAATGTGTCAAGTAGATCGGGATTTCCATATGACCAATGATATGATGATCTATGCGTAAGTAACTACTGCTAAGCTTATCAACTTAAAATTTTAAATAAACGAAATACCATGTATTCACTAGACAAAAATGGAAGGTTCTTAAACGACTCATTTGGGGGAGTGTTCCGCTGTCAGGACCACACTTGTCTGTAATTGATAGCATCGTCTACGTATGTAGAAGAGGTTCTTAACTATTTCGAATCTCAAGCAGTGTATCGTGTGTATTAGTCAGTCCATCAGATGCATAGTTCTCTGGGATATTGTAATGACCTGGGACTCAACACTGTGTGATGTTATACTGTCCAGCGATCTTGCTCAAAGATTCGCGCCAGTTCTTCACTACCCTTACTGAGTTGGAAGCTGAATATAGGACACCGGGTAAAGAAAGCAAACGTAACTTGGGCACTCCAGCCAAAGAGGTATACTGCCGCTGTGCTTCCAATTCTCACTTTCCGTCGTCTGGTGCCCTGCCCTGAGTAAGAAATACAATATCAATAAATTCAAAAAAGTACAGACATCGGCGTATGTAGGTGTTACAGGAGCATTGAGATCTTGTCATATGGATGCTCTAAGTGTGATCCTGCACCTAATCTTCCTTGAACTTCACATCAAAGACACAGCTTCCAGCAGCGCGGTCCGGCTGAGGGAATCTGGGTGCTAGACTGCAAAGCCATACGTTCACTGTAACATCGTGGAAATAATTCCAAGCGATTTGGTCGGGTCTTTGACTGATTACATGACACCCACCCTCAATTTTGGGAAATTGTTATTTGCTAAATTTCCCACCAGAGAAGATCAATGAATATGATATTGGTATATATACGGACGGTTCAAAGATGGACTGCAGAGTCGACACAGGCGTCGGTTTTAAATATATCAAAGTCTTTTCGTCTCCCAGACTCTGCTAATGTTTTCCAGGCAGAGCTTCTCGCGAACAATCTTCAAACATCCAACCAAAATATCGCTATTTTCTCGGATACCCAAGCCGATATCAAAGCCCCTGATGCGGTTACCATATCCTCAAAACTGGTAGAGCAATGCCGGCTTGTAATCAATCAACTATGTACCCACTCCATAAATACGAATACACTCCTCTGGATCCCAGATCATAGCAATCATGAGGGCAATGAGCGTGCCGACGAGAGGATCTGTTCTTAACAGAATTTGCCCTAAAATATTCAGTATTTCAGTAAGTAAGGAAGACGGATGATCATGAATAAATCTGGTTAAATTTACAGCCTTGTGGCGGCTTGACGTATAGCTATGACTTGGGTCTAACTTACTTACTTGGTGGCTCTACAGTCCGGGGTGGACCTGGGCCTCAACCAACAAACGTTTTCAGCCAGGTTGATCTTTAGCCAGCTGCCTCTAGTTTCGAACACCCAGTTGGTTAAGGTCCCCTTCCACTTACGTGCGCCACCTGAGTTGCTGCCTTCCTCTACTGCGCCGTCGGTCGGGTGTGGATTCGAAGATTTTCCGGCCCGGAACATTGGTGTCCGTGCGCTCTACATGACCCAGCCACCTCAATCGTTGGACCTTTACTGTACACTGTACAGCCCGTACAGTTCGAACAGTTTGTCGTTGTATCGCCTCATTTCCTCTTGAAAAAGCCAAAGACAAAGTCCATGACTTACCGCCTTAGAACAGGACTGGGACGATTAAGGTCTCATAGAGGGTCACTTTAGTCGTTTGAGAGATAGCTTTGCTACTCAAAGAACTAACAAGGGCTATTTTTCGTTAAATCTCAGCGCTGGTGTCGTTGTGTAAATTGAAAGTGGAGCCTAGGTAGACGCTGCGTTCTTTCGAATTTGTCAATATCGTCGGCGTATCCGAGTTATTGGACGGACTTTTGAAAAATTATACCTGGTGCCTGGTGTTGGCGAGTGAGTTTTGCACTATTCTTTCAAGAACGATGTTGAAGAAGTCGCATGACAGCGCGTCGCATTGTCTAAAACGTTTTTTTGACAACAAAGGTCTCGGTAAGATCTTGACCGACCTTAATGGAGCAGCGTGCACACTCCGTCGTCATGCTGCACAAACGGATGAGCTTGGTAGGGATGCCAAAACTAGACATGACTCTGTATAGCTCGTCTCTATAGATGCTGACATAGGCGGCTATAAAATCAATTAAAAGGTGGTGAGCATCGATTTGAAGTTCATGGGTTTTTTCTAAGATCTGTCGCAGTGTAAATATTTTATCGACTTGGGTCTCCCACTACTTAAAACACACAGTTCGACACCTAGCCCGTCCTATCTTTCTGCTTTAAGTTTAGATGTTGCCATGTTTACTTCATTGTGGTTGAAAGGAGCCCTCAGCCTCCCTAGCCCTCAGCCTCCAATACACAATGTTGACAACTTGCTTTTATTTATATTTCAGATCCATTGTCATGTTCTTCGTAGTGCTTGCATTGGCGAGTACTTTTTATCACATCTTTCAAATCTATGCAAATAGAAGCGAATCAAAAAAGCCAACGTATGGAACCCTCGATATGGCCTTGAAGGCTTTCTCAATAATTGGTAAGTGTCGCTTTACACCGTTGTTGAATATTTTTTTAATATGCATTTTATTCTAGAAAATCTTAAGAAAATCGGTAAATCTAGCAAGGATCAGCTCGGTTTGAATGCAATCAATGGAATCAAAGCAATTGCCATGTTACTCATCTTGGGGGGTCATGCTCTATTGTTTATTTACAGTGGACCAGTGTACAATGGTGGATTTATGGCTGAGGTACATTTAGAGATTCTTCTATTTTAAAGGCAGCCGTTCATGATGGTTTATCTTCTTTCAGAATTTGAAACAGTTCCAGAATGCTTTCTTGACTAATTCGCTTCTGTTCGTGGACATTTTCCTCTTCCTTAGTGGATTCCTATTCTGTAGAATACTCCTCATTGAATTAGAAAGACGTCGTGGTAAAATAAATGTTGCGGTGCTGTATATTGGACGTTACATCCGTTTGACACCATCTTACATGGCGGTCATTGGATTCTACATGACATGGTTTGCAGCTATAGGAAGTGGTCCGACTTGGGCTAGTAAAATTGGTTTGGAGCAGGAAAGGTGTCAGGAATCATGGTGGCTGAATGTTTTGTACATCAACAATTACATTGGAACTGAAAAACTGGTAATGGAATTAAAAATCTCAGTGACATCTGATGGAAAGTTAATTTGTAATTTTCTCTTTGTAGTGCATGTTCCAGTCATGGTATCTCTCGGTGGATACACAACTTTTCATCTTGGCACCACTGGTGATATTCTTTTTGAACAAATCTCGGAAGTATGGTCTCCAATTCTTGTTGATCGTGCTGGTGGCTGCCGTGGCTATTCCATTTACTATCACCTACATGGATGGACTTGATCCAACTCTCTTGGTTTATCCCGAGTAAGATGGTTGTAATCCAAGCTAAAGGATAAATTCTTAAGACAGTTTCATTTTAGTGAAGTGCAAGACTTTGTTTCCAACTCCTTTTACACCGGATCGTACATCAAAACACATATGAGAGCCACTGACTATGTGATGGGACTTCTAGCCGGCTACGCCGTTCATCTCATGCAGGAAAGAAAGTAAAGCTGGGTTGATTCCATAATGTGTAGATTTTAACGCTTGATTCCATTTCAGCACAAAAATTCCCAATTATCTAGTACGCATCCTGTGGGTGTTGTCAGTTATTGTTGGTGTTGCATCAATGTTTTGCGTGACGGTTTTCTATGTGAAACCATTTACGGTATTGGAAAGTTCCTTGTACTCAGCATTCCATAAAGTCGGCTGGGGCCTATCGATTGGATGGTTGGTTATAGCAGTGACTACAGGACATGCTGTTGGTCTTCAGAAGTTCCTAAGCAGCTCAGTGTTTGCTCCAATAAGTCGGTTAACCTACTGCGCATATTTGTGCAATGGTATCGTGGAGCTTTATCATTCAAGTGACATTAGGTCTGTTGTCTACTTGAGCAAGCTGGACTTGGTGAGTTATTTCCCAGCTCTCTTTTAAGCGCCGTTTTTGAAACATCCTTTATCTTTTCAGTTCAACAAAACAGTGATGCATTCGTTCAACACCTTCGTATTAGCGCTCTTCGTGTGCCTTCTTTTCGAGTCACCAATCCACGCTCTGGAGAGGATACTTCTCCGAAGTCAAAAGAAACCACCACAATCGAAGCGGAATAGTTCGACACCCAGCACATCGGAGGAACAAATAGCGTAGTGGACTGTAGCTGTATAACGGTGTACTGGTATTTATACGGGTGATAGTTTGTTTGGTCTAAAAAACCGCAGGCGAAACCAAAAAAACAAGATTGAAACACGTCGTGAATAGGTTACGTGAATATTGTGATCCTTGCCTTGTCTTAATTGTGTCTGAAAGCAATCTGGAAGAATGGCGCTCTTTATTATTTTTTTTAGGTCAGGTTAAGAGATTTTGTTTTATTTTTTTTAAAACTTTGTAAATACTTGTTTTTTTTTTTTATATTAAAAGCGTTACAACATGAAGCAGTTATGTCTTTTTTTTTTGTTATTCCTCATCTTCGATGGTGGGACGTCGTCTTCGGTAGCCGATAGGTGTTTCGACTGATGCAGTTGGTGGTGGAGTACTGGGAGTTTCTGGAGTAATCGGCCTTCGAATGACTTCATCTTCTTCAGCGATTTCATCCTCCTCTTCTTCTTCAACTTCAGTTTCATCATCGATTTCTATTTTATCGTTTGAATTTTCAATCGTCGTTTCTAGATCCAATTCTGAACTTGAATCTAGTTCCGGCTCGCTAAGGAAAATAATACAAACATTTGAGATAATTATGAGAATTCGATGTAAAGGAAAGGGAATGCTATGGAAGAAGGGAAATTTGGGAACGAAAGGGGAACAAGTCATGAGGAACAGATATACTCATTGGGAGCGTGTTAGTTTTTGGTTTAAACGGGAAAACTGCGACTTAAAAGATTTTTTGTACTCAATATTTTGATGTGGAGGAATCCAGGTTACGAAGGATTCTTCAAGGGACGCGACGGATGCGCATGAAGATGACACCTGTTTGTACCAGCGACTATACAAGATAAGCACATTCATTGGTTGTGTTACTTACTCTCATCACTGAGAATAATGGACTACTAACAGTGGGTTTGTGTGGAAATTAATGGTATTGGCAGGGCAGCTCATGTGTTTAGTAAATTAGACTGTCAAGCGTGCTGACCTGACTCAGGTTTGAATCTCAGCCACAAATAAACACTTTTCGCTGGTGACGACAAATCCCCGAGACTGTGATATTTGCCATTAGAAATTCCAATATCAGCAATGACCAGGATTATTTCTTACGTAGAAGTATTGAGAGTATTATTGGAAAGGAGGGGACTGGATTTTCTTGATTTTGCAAACCTTTGCTTAAGTGTTTCTACCTTATACTCGATTCGATGACTGCTCCAATTCCATTAACCAAATGGGTATTAAATCTCACTACATACTCATGTTCTTTCTCTTCCGGATCAGCGTCCCAAAGATCGGCAACTGGTGGCTCAGGAGTATTTGGCTTAGAAACCTGATTTTCTAAGCTCCCTTCCAGTGCTACTTCAGATATATCCTCTAACTGGTCTAACTCACCATCATCCTGTACTTCTTGTGAAGGCTTTTCCGTGAACAATTTCTTTATGATGATCACTCGGACATTTTGAAAGGGTACATCGATAAGGAATGCCAGGAAAGTTGAACACAACACTATGGTGGCTAGTTCAACAATGTTTATCTAAAAAAAAAAGGAAATTTGTTTGGTGACCCATTTCAGTAGCTCCCTCGCTTACCAAATCACTTAAGTGGTACTTGCTGGAGTCCTTGACACCAGCTGTTGTGTACATTACGACTGTATAGCTGACAAGCTGCATGGGAAACGAAATTCGACTAAGAAACAGTACAGGCTTCGATGTCAGCAAAGCTGACAAAATGGGAACGTCTTTGGGTGTCATAAACACGATCCATATTATGGCCAGTCCAAGAATCAACGGACACCAAGAGGCATACGATGCAGCCTCCCAAGAATTGTATATATAATCCGATCGCATGCCGGACGATGGATACCAGAAGCACCAAACGATACTGCAAAGTGTTGCAACCCATCCGACTTGTACCATACCAGCGGGAATCTCAAGATTTCCATCAGTAGATCTGTATATGATTCCAGCTCCGATTCCCATGAGGTAAGGCGTAGCGCGGCTGATGGGAGACGAGAATAATATATTCGCTGTACGATAGAATTTGCTGACGCTGTTGAGTCGAAACGAAAAAAAAGTGTTAGACACATGTGATTAGTGATTCAGTTCGAACTCACTTCATTCCATGAAACATGATCGCCGATAGCTGCTCCAAGTTAGTTCTCGCAAACCTGACCGCAACAGACATCGCCTGGAATGCCCCATATGCAAAGAATCCAGCATCAGCGTCGGTGTAGTACAGCCAAACGATTAAAGGTCCAAGTAGGTATAGTTGCAGTTCTAATGCCAATTGAATCGTTATTGGAGAGCACTGCCAAAGAGATCCTGAGAGAGGATTCAGCATTCACGAGATCTGTACTTACGGTCTCTTCGAAATCGATAGCATTTTGAACACCAAATAGAACCCGCCACATATTTTGTTCACACAGATCGGCATTCTGTCCAATAAGCTTATTCCACAGCGGCCCAGCCCCTAAGTGCGGAAGAATCCATGTCTGGAAGAAAAGAACCGCATAGATCGTGGGCAAATAGCGTAGGACTTTCGCTAGTATCCTTCTAATCACTCCGATGAAGGTTTTCTGTTCCATTTCTTCAGACAGTTGGTAGGCAGACAAGAATCCACTGATGATCAGAAGCAGATCAGTGTACAGCATTGGTGATCGAAAGACAATACTCAATGGTTGGTCCACTGTTTTAACCAATTTGTCCCGATTCGTTATTGGTAAGTGACCGACCATCATGTACTTTAGGCAGACATAGAGAAAAAACGTTGCGAGGATCTTCAACAGGTGGAATACCGGAAACTGCATGTCAAGGCGCTCTTGTGATATCAATTGGGATAGTGAGCGCTTCGGAGAAAATGAATGAAATATTTCCTTAATGATCACTTCGTTTGTAGGTGTAGATTCATCTTCGGGTTCCTCTGCTGGAGCTTCTTCGTTACCAGCATCCTCTGGTGTTTTATCGCTGGACGATTTGAAGAACCCGTTGAGGTATGTAGAAAATATTCCCCAATTCTCAGAAACATAGGCAGCAGCAGAAATGAACCAAAAGAACGCCAGATAGTACCTACCACAAGCATTTAGATTAGACCGATCGGCGAAAATAGTTAGAGAACTCCTTACACGGCAAAACTGAATTTCTTATCCTTTTTGAACAGTTTAGTGAGCTTCCTGCTGGTCCTCACATAGCAATCACTTTCTGCAACTTCTACGTGAAATTCCACACCAGTATTGTTGTACGGTCTTAGATTTGTTTCAAGCATGTCTTGGACAACACTTGCCGAGCAGGCATTGGGGATGCAAACGCCCCAACTAGCCACTGGGTAACGTGGCACAAAATGACTAGGCTGAAAAGGTCATTATAACCGGTAGCAACGAGATATCTAGAGCCTACTTACATTCCCCAAATGACTGCGCCATAGTCCTCGTCCCTGTGCCAAATGCACTGGAACCTTCAGTTCATCTATCTTCGCTTGGGTCTCAATGTGAGCCAGGCAGTACTTCCCGCGAATCCGCTTCGAAATGTCCGATGTCACCTTGACCACAGTTTTGGCGTGTGTACACATTTCAAAATCACCAAGTTGGTTGATGTTCCCGCGCAGCATTCCCGATGTGACCTTTCCGGTCGAGTCGAGCACTAAATAAAATTTAAACCCTGCTTCACCAAAGATCACTTATTCCTACTTACTTTGTAGAGTCCAAAATTTATGACCACGTAATTGGCGATGGAAGATCTGCATCTGCTGTTTGCACTCGATATCCTCAACATCCGATCCGTTCAGAACGAAGCCCGGTAGTGTGTGCAGCAACGATTCGAAATGGACTTGGCTCATCGGCTCCCCTCCATTGATAAATTTGTTCAACAAATCGGGAACGCCAGGTAAAGAGATTATCTTTTCAGGTTTCCCAATCGGAAAGAAAGAGTTGAATGGCCAACGATTGAGGTATGACATCCAATCAATCCCATTCGACTTGGAATCTTCCAGAGAATCCTTAAAATAACCGCCTATCCATTTAATCCAGTCAATGATTTCATTTTTCGGCTCCACAGTTTCCGGAGGATCATCGAATAGGTCGGTAATGAATGACAGTAAAGAGAGAAATCGTGGGTGCTCCTTCTTGTCCTCTTTCCTTTCTTCATCTTCCTCAACATCCTCGGTTGGCTTTTCGACAGTTTTAGCCTTACTACCGTCCACCTTGCGGACTGCTTCAAATTTAAATTTATAATCCTCATCATCGTTATCGTCGTCGTCCTCGTCATCTTCAATAGACGGAGCTACTTTGACCAACTTCCGGAATTCGAATTTTTTCGGTGCTTTCGCTCGAACAGCCCTCCCATCGCAAGTTCCCTCACTTCCATCCTTTACAGACAATTCATACGAAAGAAGCGGAAAGGTGAACAACACTACGAGAATTGCCAAGCGCAGGCATTTCATCGATGATGTAAACATCGATGTGTGACCGAAAAAGCTCTATTTTCGTTGCAAAAAAAAAGAAAAAAAAAGAAATATACGGGGGAGGGCGGCAGCAAAAATAAATTTCTAAAACTCCAACACTCTCCAAAGGCCCAACGAAAAAGTTGGTTACTTTCTGCACTAGAGTCGTTAAATAGTGGGAAAATATTCGTTAATTTCGTTGAAATAAACCCGCACAAACACTCACGAACACCAGGGAGGAAATTTCTCCCCTTTTTTCGTGATGACAAACTTATGAAAAACTAGAAAATAAAATTTTTAAATTGGCAAAAATATTCATCTTCTGCCTACTGTCGCGTTTTCGCCTTAACTGAGAGCTGGTTGTGAAGAGCTAAACTGCGATCGGCCGTCGCGTTTATTTTTAGAAAAAGCGTCTAAACGAAGCATGTATGTATTTTGGGTTTCCAGCTGTTAAAAAACATTTTTTGTTCGGCAGAGCGGGAGAGAGGATTTGTTTTGATTTTTTCCCTCAATGCTTTTGGCGAAAATGCGAGTTTTTGAAAAGCGTGCTTGAACGGTGGTTGCAATTTGTTTTTGAGTGGTTTTTGTCTCGGATCAGAACGGCTCATGCGTTGTGGGAGTGATTTATTTAATATCGTAAATACGATATAAGAGTGATCTCTCATTCGAATGTGAAGTTGGGCAGGTATTTGAAAGGGCGATATGATATTTGCACCAATTGTTGGTTTTTTGAAACCGGCAGATTGTGCTGAGGTAAAATTCTAACAGAAAATATCTACAAGACAGAAGGAGTCACGCATGAGCTGGTTTGACTTAGGCACGGTTAATGCTATTAAGGATTTTCAGGGCAGGATCAGAGCCATGTGAATAAATAAACAGCTGGTGCCTAGCTTCTTGTAACCATTCGTGTTGCATTTTTCGCATGAATGGAATGTACCTACAATTTATTGCCGACTCCGAACGGCGAATCGAGAAGCTTTTTCATGACAGATTATACTCCTGGAGGTTTGGCATTTCCCGACGAGAGGTGGTGCTGCGAAAAATGTCCGTGGGACATGGCTGAGACTTGAACCCACGCAGCTCGCACAGCAGTCCAACGCACTAACCATTGAGCCACGCTGACCAGGACCTTAGAATGACCAACGGCAGCGTTCGCATCCTAAAAGAGGTTACTAGGAGATTTTAATGTTAACATCAGTAAGGAGAACAAATTGGGCGCAGCAGTTCGAAAGCACAGACCCCAAGACGCCATAACAGACAACCTTCTAAGTAACTGTGCAGCCATAAGTCATACTGAGTTTCCTGGTCTAAGAATCCATGACACCCCTGGCTTTCTACAAATGGTCGAATCGCTAACCAGATAAACCAGAACAACAGTCAATGCGAGGCATACATTCAGAGAGGCCAACGTCGACACTTACCGCTTTCTTGTTGCATCCAAATTCAGGGGTCGATAATTCGACGAGAAGCTGTGAATCATAAAAAACAATCCCTGTTAGACGTCTTAGAATACCTGAAGTAGTTAGTCTATGGATAACACCTGAGTGAGAACCACTCCACAGTGAATTTACTAATCAGAAACGCTTACAACGAGTAGATTCAGTATCAAGGAGGGAGTCGAAGAGGAAGAGAAGAAAATTCTGCCTAGAAGAAGAGGGCCTAAGTGGTCTCTGAACTTAAGGAAGTTGAAGAGTTTCGAGGACGCAACCACTTCCGGAATTTTAACATGGCAAATGAGCTGTTAAGGTGTTCGAATGATAGGCACATGCATTCAAGAGATCCACAGGCTTCACCAAACCAACCTCTGTCTACCCTCATGCTCACTTACACGAATGTGAAATGCTTAAAAATAAACCCCTCCTGTCTTTTCATTGAATTGAGATAACATTCTGAAATCTAGAACTTTCTCTTCGTATGCCTGAAAATTCTATTTTTTTCCCGTATGAAATTAAAACTCAAGAATTAAAAAAAAAAAAATGCTTTTATTCTGCATCCACTAGCAATAATCTCCCATACAAATAAGATTCATGGTTTTTACAAGTTCAAGCTTAAAAAATATAAAAATGTTGAAATACATTTAAGGTGCAAAATAACTGGAGATCCATCTCAATCAAAATAATCCGTATTCCAAGTGTCATCCGAAAATAGCTGAAGGAAAAACATAATAAAATTCAAATAGTTATGTGATTGTGCTGCATTTCTCGATCATCTTCTGTCAGTCGACGAACGGGAACCTTTGTTCCCCGTGAAAGTTCTTTGAGACACTCGGCATACGAGGAACCCGATATCCACAGAGGCGGAGTCATAACTTGTTGTGCTGGATGGTAGAAGTTAGTGCCACCAAACTGCACTTGACTGAGGACATGATTTGTTGCGAACCGCGATTGTGTTAACGAGAGCGGTAGAAGTGTTAGCCCAATGTACGGCAATCCATTGTGCCCATAGTCAAAACGTGCAACATCCCAGGGGACATAATCTCTTCCGGCAAAAGTGGAATTGCTACCGGTAATTTGATAACACAATGCCAATACGATTTGCGTGTCATTTAAGTCGTACTTCAGAGGTGGTTTGTTTCTATACTTTGGCATGATTGTGCCGAAAATGCGAGTACCGAAGACCCAATCAACGAGGTAAGTGTACACTTTGGAGACCATGAAACTGTCCTTGTACGCCTGAATGAGTTGCGTTTCTGGAGATTTTGAAAGGATGGCACAGGCCCAACTAAGATCGATTGCTTCCAATAGGTCGATGCAAAAATCTTTTGGAACGCCGCGTGATGCGATGAATGATATCTGTGGATGCATGACCATTATTCCAACTGAAAGGGAGAAAGAGACCTTCATTAGCATTGTTGAGGATTTTGCAGAATTCATTGGCTTACTAAAGTGGGCGGTGTCTTTTTGAGCATAGAAGACATAATTGCAATCGGGAAATCCTCCAATTTTGTCGATCAGTGACACAACTACCTCGCAAAGACGTGAATGGATGTCAACTAGTTCTCTACAATGCAGAGCAACCATGACAAAACGCAGCGGACATTCCGCATTTCGCAGTAGTACGACTGCATATTGAATTCCTTCCATCTCGAAGAAAGTTCCGAATATGACAACTGGGATGGCCCAGCTGTTTGCAATACACTTCAAGCGTAGGAGAGAGTCGAAATCAATGTTTCGCATGCGATGTAGGGATTGCCTGAAAGAAACGAATGGAATAGATGAATTTTCCTTAATGGGAACAGCTGTAGTCAGGGAATGATTTCAACGAAAACTTACTGCGCTGATGGCTTGGCCCATTCAACGATAAATCTGGAATTACCCAGCACGGCGCCCTGCATCTTCTGCAAAACAGTCTCAGCAGCTTCACGGCAAGTAAAGTCCACGAACGCATTTGTTCGGACTTTGGATATCTTCCGAATAGACGTTCGTGGGACAAACTTCACCATCAAATCAATAAGATCCCGGTTGTTTAGCTTCAGATCGACATTGCGCACGAACAGTGTCTTATTCTTAAAAGTACAAAAATATTTCATAACTCCTTGTAAGCTAAGGTTATTTCTTACAGAGACTGAGCTGTCTGCGCATTCCGTGTTAGCCCAAACAACCTTCAAATCGTGACCCCAGAGCCGCACTATTCCAGGGCAGGTGCTTTTCTTCGCCTCCAGAGCTTCATTGTGAGTTGAGAAATTCACAAATACATATCCCACGTTCCCCTCGTCGCTTTTTAGTGGACCTTTCGTGTAGATTCGTTGCATTGTGGGGAATATTGTCCTCAACTCTTGTTCGATCTCCTCCTCGCTGAGGTGCTTCGGTATGTTACTCACAAATAGACGGCACTTCTCGCACGAATTCACGATATCAAGAGTTTTTGTCGGCTCAATAAAGTAGTGATTGAGCACTTCCATGGCACATCCGGCATCCTCTTCACTGGTGTACCGCACATAGGCGTATCCTCGAATGCCATGAACAAAATCAATTGGCACACGGAATTGGTAGATTTTTCCAAATCGGAGGAATGGTTCCATTAATTTTTGTTCACTCGTGTTTCTGGGAATACGACGAATATATAGCTCACAAGCGCTAGTCGGTGGTGGACCAACCCAGTCTTCAGGTGGGCCAAACACTTTGCAACCATTGGTCTGCATTAGCGAATACACAACTGTGGTGCTCTCAATGTTAATGGGTGCGAACGACATTTGCATTCTAGAGACTTTAATTCGTAAATAACTGAAGATAAATAATTGGATTATAGATTGAACTGAAAATCGCAAAAACTCAACTGAACTGAATAGAAATTGGGAATTTCTGGAGAAAACAGGAATGACGACGGAACGAACGTTGTGTTTTGAAAATACCTCAAACGAAACTTCCGTTATCTAGGGCGAACAGTGATGACAATTGTATTTGTTGGAGGAAATTTTGTTGAAGTTTAAATTGTACTAGAATTCCTTTTAATCGGAAGAGACGTTTATATTTTCAATTTTTCAAATAAAAGGTTAAAACTCCCCGTAGCCTAATTTGAACATAGATTGATGGGTTAAATAGAAATTCATGTACTATTCTTAAAGTGGCTTTCTAGGACTTTGTCTGACAAAAAATCCCGATCGTCCATGGTGGAGGGAATCACACAATAAAGCTTTGAGTGGCCTCCTATCTATTTTGATAGATACGAGAAAGCATTTCAACACAAAAAAATTGGTTGTAAAAAATAGAGTCCTCCTACAACTGCAGAATATTGTAATTCATATTTATCGAATATTAATCATGGAGAGCCGTCAAGTTCATCCTTTAATCTTTCGAGCTACAACAGTTTCTCGAGCTTCTAGATAAAGCTAAAGGACTTGTGTGGAAGTCCGAAAGTTCCCTATACAATTTTTTTTATAGATCCAAGAACAACATTGGAGTAGTAAATGAGCTTTCTAATTAAAATCATTAATTGCTCATCGTTATTAAATCTGAAACTTTTTTTTACCGATCACAACACGCGACCTTATTTAACCGAGGACACAAACTCTCTTTTTTCCGCTGTACATCGTCCTCCACAAATTAGTACTTAATTTTGCCGACAAATGTCGGCTCGCCTGTCTCGCCAGAAATCACCACTGGTGGCGTCAAGAGAATTCGCTATTCGCCATTCCGCAGAAAATTGTGTCGCTCGACGGTTGGGTTTTAGGGAATTCGAAGTGCGCATTGAATCAATCAAAAAATGTTTGTATTATTTGTGTCGTGGTCGTCTCTTGTTTTTAAATGAATGGTCGCAAAGTCTATGGTCCACCGGACAATTGGATTGATCCGGTACCCTCATTCCATTGTGAATTGTTTATTAAAAATGTTCCCATTGAAATTAACGAGAAAGTTTTCCTGCTGCTGTTCAAACGCTTCGGGATCGTTTACCAATTCCGATTAATGCTTGATTCCACGAAACTGTCTAGAGGCTACGCTTTTACGCGTTACACGATCGAGCTGGACGCTTTGGCGGCGATGGAATTGCTTAATCGATATTTTTTGCCGAATGGTGAACGTCTGAAAGTTTGTAAAAGTTTGAATAAAAGATCGTTATATGTGGCAAAAATTCCAAAGGAACTATCGTATACGATTATTTATGAGGGATTCATGCAAGTGTTCCCAAAGATGAGAAAGTTGGTGTTACATAGTGCTAGTGCGATGGAGAATCGTGGTTTTGCTTTTATTGAGTTCGGAAGTCACGAAGACGCTTTGGAAGCGAAGAAGCAATCGGCGAATGGAGGCTTGAAGCTGTGGGGTGTGAATCTGAGGATTGTTTGGGCACAAATGCAACCGAAGGCGATTGTTAAGTCGGTGAGTGTGAACTATAAGGGTGTTGGCTGGCTTTCAATTTTGTGTGCTTGTAACGTATTTTCAAATGTTTACGATACGAATCGTAGTAGAGAGAGACTATTTGATTCTGGCTAATTCTTGGATAGAGCCGTCGGTTGTTTATTATTATTATTATTATTGAAGTTTACGCACCGAGGAAACAGATATCTCCTTCTAAAGGCCGACTAAGTATACACACATCCCTAGGAGTTTCGTTTTCTAATTTCTTTCTTGAGAAAAACGTAAGCATACGTTTCGTAATAGATGTCTGATTAAATCGTATATCCACTTTTCTTTGGGTAAGGACTTAGCTAGAGGCAAAAATTGTCTTAGAATTCCTTTCAACTTTTGAAATTCAAATATTTATCCAGGATCGGTACCATTGTTACAGTCAGACAGCCGTCAAGCCCCTGGACTTCGCGATAATTTTATCAAAGCTTGCTAAAGTCGGCAAAAGGTAACTACGTGAAATATCGGGAAACAATACGGAGACCTTGAGGGTACAAGGACAAATGGATATTACAGGTAATGAGAGGGCTAATGTCGGCGTCGCAAGTATCACAAGTTCTCTCTTCCTAAGAGCCCAATTAGCTACTGCAAAAAACGCATCGAGGATGAACCTATCAGTAGAGAGATTTCTTTACCTGCTGACCTTATCTGCTTTCAATATCCTTGTGTCTGGGAATCCAATAAAAGGTTCGCTATAAGCATGTAGCGGTTTAAGAGTGGTTAGACAGCTCTAGACAAGTCTTCGATCAAAGCTGAATGAACCCAGAAGTTCGATTGCTGCTTGGCTGTTAGGCAAAACGAAAATATGTTTCATCGAAGGCAAACATTCTCAGTAGCTAGACTGTTACAGAGCCTCAAAGACAGAAGCACAAAAGATGTTACATTTCGAAGTGCTCTCTGGCTCTAACCCCCATAGAGTCTATTTATCGTATTTCCAGAATTAGTGAATTTAAGCTTGTCTGAGAAGATAGTAGTTCTAGTGCTTGGTAACCAAGCAACCAAGATAGACTGCTTGATTGAAGTTTGGTCGTAGATACCGGCACTGGTTCCTTCCGTATTCGATTCACCAGTTTACTACACTAATTGAGTTCTTGGAGATTGGGCCACGATTGTTTCATTGAGTTCATTGAAAGGCGATTGTTCGATCGGACTTGAGAAGTCCAGAGGGAGGGAAACAATTTGTGACATTGGCCATATCACCGCTCCTCTAAAACTTTAAAAAGTTCAGGCGACAAGCTTAACAGCTGCTATGATCTTTTTTATTGGATGGGGCGACCAATGGGGTTAATTAGATTAGCCAACCAAAAGAGCTTCTTACGAAAATGTATCACCAGATTTCTTGCACTTCTTTAAAGAGCTTACGAGCTTGTACGTGTCAGGTGCTTGGCTTACCTTTATGACTCGTCTGACGTCAACGTTTGTAGGTTCTTTATAAGTTGATGTACTAAATTTTCTTCAAATGTTCTTACAGACCAGATACTTATCCTTACTACTTCCTTTCAGAAAAACACATTTTTTGTACGAGGTATCAGCAACGACCGGATCAAAATGGAATTTCTAAGAATAATTCAAAATCATGCTAATCCCAAGGATGTCAAGGAGATGGATTTGAGTGAAAATCAGGGACTTGTTGCATTTCACAATCCAGAAATAGCAGCTAAGATTTATTTTGAATTGAAAAGCAATTGCATCCCTGAATTTTCTATAGTCTGGGCTAAGACTTCTTCCTCTGGGTGAGTGTTTTACAGATCCAATTTCGGTTCAATTGTTTTTTGATCTCAGTCGTTTAGGAAGACGAAACGTGTGTCAGACTTCTGTGCTGAGTTGCGCATGATTTGTCTTGCAAATGGCTGGCAAATCCCAATAATTTTATTTGGAAAGAACTACCGCAAGAATAATGTGCAGTATGGATCGGTAAGGAACCTTCTAATAGATGTCTTGTTCAAACTTCAAAGTTTCTCT
The DNA here is from genome assembly GCA_917880715.2 of Matsumyia berberina. Classification (NCBI taxonomy): domain Eukaryota; kingdom Metazoa; phylum Arthropoda; class Insecta; order Diptera; family Syrphidae; genus Matsumyia; species Matsumyia berberina. The sequence goes on along the minus strand of OU862871.1, from coordinate 127,136,899 downwards.
AATTGCAGATCCTTCTGGTCGATGGGAATAGAAATTTGGCAGCTTTTCTCATGGAAATTGTTACGATAAACGTATACGATATTCAATCGATAATGTGTGAGTTAGCAGTTGGAGTTATCTACAAAACAAGTGGCTTTCCACCGCAAAGTCTGGTGTATAAGGTAACCAATCGGTCTGGCCATCGAGGTAAGGAACACATCAGAATTTCAATTTACATGTGTTACATTCCTTCTTTTACAGTCTGTGCTCTGAATAATTTGTCTGAATTTCAAAACGAAGAAACAGATCGCATACGAGATTGGGCATCTATAACCGAAATGGCGTTGACTTTGAAACAAATATCTATGTTTTCGGATGAGCAGATTCTATCCAAGTATAGGAACAGCTTTTTGGTAACCTCTTCCGATGCGAGCATGAAACAAGTTCTGCCGAATTGTCTTGCTATTTATCCAAAATACCGCAACAAGTCTGCGTTGATTTACAATTTAAATGATACTGAGATCATTTTGGTACTACGAGACAACACTTGCGAAGAAAGATTGCCACCAATGATGTACGTCAGCGAGCTTGACGAATACACCATTCATTTGACTTACAAGCGAAAGCCAGACGACTATGCATTCAATTATGTCGACTCTGGCAGATGTGATTTCTATCACCCAAGTCAAAGGATTAATGTTGCACTAATTTGGATACCAGGTCACACCTACCGTCATTCAGTTAAGAATTTTATTTTTAATTCATTTCTTTACAAACGATAAGTTTAAGTTTAAAAATGTAAAAGCTTATGATCTCGTTAAGAAAGGACTTAGATGTTTAAGGTTTTGGCATGCTTACATGTCTCTGGAAATTTATCATTTCGTGCAAATGTTTATTTTACTTTTGTTTACGCATTAATAAGCTGAATAGTTTGTTTTTATGTTTAGCGTATCGTATATCGATTTACAAGTTCGATGATATCTTACCGTTTACGTTTGTTTGTATGATTTTCACCATAAGTGCCTTGGTATGCAACATTTATTGCCTTCAAAGTAAATTTTTTATCTTTTTTTCCTTAGATGTATGCACATCTGCGTTTTTTGTGAATGATTATTCTTTAAATAAACAATCAAGTCTTGTTTATATTGTCGCGTCTTGTCGAATGCTAATGTGATGTTTAAGTGCAAGAGAGTCAACAGTTCTATCGCGGGATCAGATCGGAAGGGAGTTTTTTCGGATTTTGTATGAATCGTGGCGATAATTTGTGCCTGGAAGGGATACCATACAACGATTGAAAGATATTGTATGCTAAGGAGACTGATCCATCCGTTGCCGGCACAGGTGAAGGCGTCTCCTTTCTTTCATCAGGCACATCGTCGTATGACCAAATCCTAGAAATGAGTTGGTTTATGCTTTTCACTAAGCTATCTTCAGCTGCTTTAAATAGTTCATCACGTAAGCCATCAGGTCCAGCAGCCTTGCACCTCGTTTTGATCAGAAGAACGGGTGTCATCGTGCGGGATGTTGGTCTTCGTCGCTGTCCTACAGTTTGCAGAAGTCTCTTTGTTAGTCAGTTGTTTAATTGCCTGGCAAACCAGGAACCCATGTATGTACATACATCAATTTTTGAGTCATCAGTGTTAAAGGATTTGGGGTAGGTAGAGAAGGATGTTTAAGTATCTCAATTAGCACTTAGACGCAGGTTTGAATCGACGCTGCATTTGACCTAATGGGTTTTTGAGGCTTAGTGAGGGTAAGTATGGTCAGGGGTCTTCAGATCAATCCGATGTAGTCGACGGAGAGTATCAGTTTACCAATTCTCTCACCCGAGATCTTAAGGTTGTCAATGGATGGTTTGCTTAAGGTTCGTTGTCCAAAGTAATGAACGAGAGTTTCTTTCTCGTTAATATCCTTGCAATTGCGTCACACGAATCAGCACGTACGTATACATAAGTCTAGTTTACAGTTTTATTTAAATTTATCGTTGCTAAAAAAGGTAAACTCACGTCTTCATCCGCGTCATGTCCGGTCAACTAAAAGAATTGTAGAGCTTTTACTTGGTTAATTTTCGCAGAGATTTGAGCTACCATCCGTAGGAGTTTAAGCCAATTGCAGCGCTAGCAGTTCACTGATTGAGCCCTGAAGCTATTGGAAGCAACGATTTTGGAACGTGAATATTCTAGAGAGATCTGGAGGGCTCGAAAATTTAATATATTTTTGGTGGAGACAAACGGCTCCATTTATTCGACTTAATACAAACTAATCTTAAACAAACTTAAACACAAATTTAAAAACTAAACCATGGTGGTGAAGGAGACGGTAAGGAGTGGTATGGTTGAAATCGAAGATGGTAAGATTTGAGTTAATCTCTCGTAGCATACGGGAGATTGGTTCGTTCAAGCCTTAAGAGGTGTGATGGGTCGGTAGATAGAAGAGGCGAGGGTTTCGAAGATTGCGAGTGTAAGTGTGGAAGAGAGATGCACAATCAACAGTACTCGAAAAGAATGTCGGCCGCGCCTTTGCGTTGCTCGAGGGTATTCAAGTTAATGAGATTGAGGTGATTTTCATAAGGCGGCAGTGAAAAAGGGTCGTTTCAGGGAAGACCTCGAAGAGCAAAACGAAGAAAACTGCCTTGGATGCTGTCGATTCTCGTAATATGAATACGATGATATGGGGACTTGATTTGCATACTCTAATATGGGGCGAACAAAGGTGATGTAGGGGCATCTGGTTACGTATGGATTGGTGAATTCTTTGGACCACCATTTTACAAAATCAACAACAGATTTGGCTTTAAGGATTATATCATCTACATATGTATATGTGATCGTTAGTTGAGTTCCCTATCACACAAAATGCCAAGGTCGCCAAGAGATTGAACGGGGGAGATGGATTGGTTATGCAGACGGTAAAGACGGGGAGGAAAAATTGATTGTATAGCCTAGCAGAATCATCTCTTTTCTTCAAGGATGTTTAATGCATGAAACTAACCATCAATGATACAAAAAAGAAAGTAAAGAAACTTTTTACTTTAGTGGAATTGTTGTTACCAATCCAGCCGTCAAAAATTTAACACTGTAAACACATAAAAACGCTTGAATTGCTCAAGAAAAATACGAAAATTAATAGAAATTGTTTCGCATTCATAACTATTGCCAAGAATTTAATAAGATATGCACAGAAAATAAATTAAAAGCGTGTTGATCTTATTTTTGAACACATCGTAAAAAACAGGAGCATAAGCTTTTTTTTGTTTTAATGAAACACACATAATTGGTAGATTAAAACTTGAAAATGTTTTTTTTTTTATTGATTTATTTTTTTTCATTAATTTTTGTTGAGAATTAATATTTTATTTGAAGTCTTTAGTAAAATTAATGTTTTTAGTTTATATTACAAAGAAATTACAGAGATTTATTGTTCTTATTTACACGTAGTATGCCTGGAATGGTACTTAAGCTTGTTCCAAATTTTCAATTCCAATTAAATGAGACACAAACACAAAAGTTAGAAATAAAACCTATGGTTACATATGGTAGATATTTACTTAAAATGAAAAAAAAAAAAAAATATTTGTTTAAATACTAAAACTATTCTGCAAGACTGACTCAGAGTCAGTTTTAAATAGCAAAGAGCGCTTTACTTTTGAAAAGTAAATTAAATGCAAATGTTAAATTCCTTTTCACGTAGGTCTTTCTCTATGCTAAATATTTTACTTATAGTTTTCTTGTTTCATTTTTATTTCTTTTGTTTTGTTTTATTGGTTTAGTTTAAATTCAATCAAATCCTCAGTGCTTGCAGTGCATTTAAAACATTTTTCTTATATTTTATTGAAAGTTTTCATTTAATTATTATTTAAAGTTAGTTTTATTTCTTTTATAAACAAATAATAGATTATATTTAAAAAAAAATGTTAAAACACACCGTTGTATAGTTGGATAAGCCAAAAATTTATATTTTAAATTGGTTTTTTTTTTAACTCTTGGAATGTATTATTAACTGTTTCTTAAATTAGTGTTTATCGTGTTTGAGCTAAAACTATGTTCAAATATTATTTATTAGTAGTATATTAAAATAGTAATTTTGAGTTCAGACTTTTTTAAGTACTTAGTACTAAGCAGATTGTTTTGTTTCGTTTGTTTTAAATATCTAAAAATACCAATTTTTATTTATATTATGTTACAATTTATTACAAGAATTTTAATGGTATTACCCGCTTTAGTTTGAAGGAAGTTTTATCAGAAGGAAAGTATTGTTGAAAGGAGAACGCATAGAAAATGAAGAATGCACGAAAGTAAGATGAAAACGTAGAGGTTTCTATAGGAAAAGTTTCAACTGCGTTACGTAAAAATGATCTTATTTAAGTGAGTGAATAAATCGATATCGAGATCTTGTTAATTCAGAAGCACAAAATAGCTTAGTCCTGCCTACGTACTTCTAAGGTAGTAAAACAAGAATGTGAATTGTTATTTATAGACGTCCAAATGAAGTTTTCAGAAATGGAGTCTTGAAAAAGAAACTTTCTTACAAATTTAAGACTAAGCAGTCGTTATCTTTGATGTATTCTGCAGAAATTTTTTTCCTAATTTTCGGAACCGTCGTTTTATATAAAGAAATTAGTACTTCTTCGAATCTATCCCGAAAGGACGACGCAATAGATGGAGACCGCGACTCAAATGGCGCCCGACGGTAGAATGGGACCTCATCTATCTTGGTTTGCGACAATAAAAGAAACTAACTAACGAGCATGCTGGCCAGAAACGCTTGTTGGTTGAGACAGAGACCCATCCACCGACTGCAGCGCCATCTTAATTAAGTAAGTAATTATCACAAGGAAGGTCCAAGTCTGGGGTCCTACTCTGTATTGACTCTGTATTTAAGAACTTTAGCTAGCTCATTTCTTACCTAGAAACCAGCGATGCAGTTACCGGTTGTGTAGGCGTAACAAGCACCCCAAAATGTATTACCTACACCAAGACCAACGGATAGATAGATAGATAGGTAGGTTGATCGATGCCCTATGACATGTATTATTGTCCAACGTAAATTACTAATCCATAACATAACCTCCAGCAATCTGAAATGATCAGAAAAGTGTCGTTGAGTTAAAGCCACCTGAATTTGAATATGAATCTCAAAAGGTTCCTCATCTTAATGGCAATATCTCCTAGATCGTTCAAGAACCAACCACTGAGGGACAAAAGTCGAATGTAAGCTAGGGCGAGTTATTAAAAGTGCTGGTGATGGAAGGATTTGAAGAAGCAGTATTTAGTTTGGTAGGCATCTCGTTATACTCATGTGGCTATAAGTTACAATATGGCAATAACGAGCATAACTTTCTAATAACTTCATAGTACATTTTGTCGCAGGCTTGCACTCTATTTATTTGTTCTTGAACTATCATGTACATGTTATTAAAAAAAGTTGGCGAGACACCCCGACAAAGGTTATCGCAACTATTCATATAGAGCGTCTTTCACAAATGAAGACCCTTTGTGATGTCACTAGGTGCCACTTCAACTAATGAAACTATTTGGAGCTCTTAATAAAGCTGAGAATATCTTTGACATCAGTATGTGATAATTCGCCCAAATTGTCGAAGTGATAAGTTCCTAGGTAGGGTTTTCTTCTTTGTTATAGAGCAGGGCAAGTGCAGAGGAAATCGAGGATCGTGTCTTCCTCCTTTTCGTTTCTGCAGCTTCTGCAAAAGTCATTCGAGAAGAGGCCCATCCTTCTGGCATGAAAGGCGATGGGACAGTGGCCAGTGTGAACACCGATAACGGTGCTAATGAGCGACATTTTAAGCAAGACCAGACTTTTGGACTTTTGAATGTAAGAGACCTATAATTTCTTGCTGATGGTTCATCACTCTTTTATCTTGGAGGTTTGTCATTGTCCGCTGAGAGGCCTTGTCGCGGAAAACGTTTATTCCTAGGGCTCGAACCAACGCAACTTGCACAGCAGTTCACCGCACTACCCACTTGGCCGCAGTGATCAATCCATTTGTACTTAAAGTAAATGCACAAGTCAAGTAGAGATTATCGGGGCTGTTTGGTGCAGCTAATTTTATTTATTACCACTATATGATACCCACATCACTAAACGTCCCCAGTGTCTCGTCTTAGACGCTTTCATGACAACTAAAGCTCAGAAAAAGGAAGTTTGTCTGAAAATTACGAACACATGCTTTTGACGAAACAATTCGTCAACCACCTGGCGTAAAACGCCACTGCTAGGAGTTTACCTGCATTCGAATAGAGGTTAACTTCAAAATGACATTCATTTCCTTACTTCGGTTTGGCAAAACAAGTGAATTCAAAATTCCTGACATGAGTTAAAAAATGATTCTCCGTGACACACATTGTGCGGTTAGAATGTAGCCCAAAAACTATTCCGGTTGACTCCATTAGCTCTGCCACCTCGACATGAACAAAAGCTTAGGCATTTGAATACAAACACGCAGATAAAAGATAAAACCAAACCACAATTTGTAAGCACTCATCAGAATTGAAAATAAAAGAAAATTAGTCGCTGGAAAACAATTTGCAGAAAAGAAAAACCAATTTTCAAAGAACTCTACAGCAAAAATCTCATATTTACACGTATTCTTTGGTGATCAAATGGAAATAAATTTTAGTACATTTTGTGAATACATTTATTTTCAATAATAAATACTTTATTAATTTAAGTAATAAATATATTTACATTAGATCAATCAATGTTTTAATCATTTAATATTGTTTTTTCTTTCATAAACACTTATATAGCTAAAATTCATAAGACATTCGTTTCAGTGTAGATTTCTTTGTCAAGTACGATAAAGTAAACAAAAATTCAAACTATTTATTTATTTATTTATTCACAATGTTGATAAAGTGTCCTCTAATAAATAGAGGAAGGAAGTAAAAATATTATTTTCATTTTATTTACTTGTGTGTAAAACTAATAAGACTACGTGCTGCTACTAATTCAATAAAAATTTAAAAACCTATTTTTGTGGGACGTTGAAAAAACGTGTAAGTGTATTATGATTATTTATAAATTCCATTTTTTCTCTTGTGTTGTTTTTCGGGTATTTGGTTTGGACCCTGTGTTTACTTTTCTTTTCTTTTAAATTATTTTTTTCTATCTAAGTTACTAGGTTCAAAAATGTGTCTTGCTAACAATAAATTGCTTAAGTAGTATGACATACTAATAGTTCAATTATTATTCTTTGTCTGTAATAAAGATCAATAAAGAAAAAGAAAAAAGAAAAAAAACAAATTTCCGAATGAATGATTCGTTGTTGTTAAGAAAAAGCGAAACAATTCAAGACTTTTATGTTTTTTTAAATTGTTTAACTATTTACATTACTAGAAATATCTTTAAGAAGTGGATTGTCATTTGCTAATAATGAATTATTATTCTTAAATTAGATTTTCTTATTCCTTATACAAAGTTCATAAAAACAGAAAACAAATATCCTAACAATTTGTCGCACATTATGGGGCTAAAAATATGCAATAAATTGTTTTATTTGATTTGTTTTGTTTTTATTTATTAGCGTTGTTGAAGTTCATTAAATAATTACCAATATTATACCATTTGAGTTTTTTATTTAATCCAAACGCTTTATTCAAGTTTCCATTCTTTTTTTGTCATTTAATCTAAATATTGCATTTGAATAATGTTTAATTCTTTTTAAACTTTTCTTTCTTAATAATTGACTGCATTCCAAATACTTATTTACGGTTTTTTTATTTAACTTCAAAACTTAAGGGCTAGTAATTATTAAGAGATTTACTTAAATGTTTTTTTTTTAATTAAAAAGAATTTTCAATTATTTTAAAATTAAATGATTGAAAATGTTTTATTCCTTTTATTTACATTTAAGTCTTGTAAAAAAATATATTTATACATAGTTGTCGTAATATGATTTACTAAAATATTATACACATGACTTTTATTTCTATTTTAAAGTTTATCACTTGTATTTTCAAAGATATTAATGTTTTATACATGTCTTATTAGGAGAAAAAAGTTTCGATTGTGTTTACTTATTTAACAAACCTAATTATGAGATAAGTTTTCGTTGAGTGAGTATTGTTTTTTTTTTTTAATTTTTTGTTGTTAATTTTTTTTTTTAAATATTTACAAGAGCAGTGATATGCATTTAGAACTAGCAAATTAAAAATTCAATGTTACACACAGGATAAAGTTGAATTACAATTAGTGATGCTTTCTTGTGTTTCAAAGTGGTTGAGATTGAAAAAAATGGGATTATCTTCGTTTTTAATTTGCTTCCATGGAGAATTATATAGTATAAGATGTAATTAGGTACCAGGTACCTATTTACGGAAAAAAGATTAATAAGAACTCTGTCTCAGACGTACATCCCGTCAATAATTGGGACAACACTCAGTTGGATGACTTCAATTGGAAGAATGCACATCCGTTCGCGTAGCGTCCACATTTGGTTGGATAAATGTATGCGGATTTTGGAATCCACTACTGGAAAGGGATATGCGTTCATTCTCTGTGTAGTATGTGCCTTTTCAAACCTGGATCTACACTGTAAAAACTACTACAACGGCAGAGGTGATTCAGGAGCTAGAAATTCATATCTTGAAAATTCCGATCGTATGATTTCAGACAAGGGCACAGCATTGGCGTCCAACAGGTTTAAACAATACGAAGGAAAACATGAAACTTCTACCAATCACGACAAGTGCGCCGAAAAGAAATTGACAGGGAGAGAGCATAATTTGGATGACCATATCGGTCAAACTAACCGTGGTCGATGCTTCGAAATGGTATGAACATACGTTTAAGCCTCGGCAGTGTTTGAACTCAACGTGGCACCGCAGCACCAAAACGACACCATTTCAGTTGTTAAGTATGCGTGTGAACAGCGATCATCCACTGGCGGAAGTAGTCAAAGAGGAGCTATTATACTTAGCGTTTCCATATCAAAGCGGGAAAAGGCGAGAGGACATGCAAGGGAGAGCATTAGAAAGATTTACAATAAAAATCGAATCTCATTCGACAAACGGCAAAACCATGGATGAAGTACAGAGATTTAGTGGGCATAAAGCGAACGCAGTTTGGAAACAACCTCAAGATCTATCCGAAGTTCCTAGGTCTCTATAAGATATGATGTCCAGAGGGTGGGCAACCGGGTAAAACATCTACGAGTGCAGACTAAATGAAGCCATGGTTTCATCAGATAAAGACTACCAAGAAACTGATGATGAAGGATGAAGGGAACGCTAGTGATGACGGCAACGAAGATGAGGCAGTAACGAATGCAGTTTGGAAACAACCTGAAGCTCTTCCCGAAGATGTTATGTCCCTATAAGGTATTATGTCCAGAGAGTGGACAACCAGGAGGAACCGGGTAAAACGTCTACGAGTGCAAACTTCATGAAACCATGGCGATAATTAGATTAACACTACCAAGCCACTAAAGATGAAAACAAAAAAAGGCAAGGCTGTAAACCGCATACCGTATTCGCTGACCATACCCAACACGATACCAGCGAAACGATAAAATTGAAATACATCCATTAAGACGTATTGTATAGGGATGAATGCTAATGAGGCAGAACAACGAAGACATTAGTGAACAAGACCCACATGAACTTATGGTGCAAGGCCTTGGCTTAGACTAGGTATTATACTTTATGGTTGACGGGTATTCTTATCATCTATACGCTAAAGGTTCAGTATACACAGGTATAGCAAAAGAGTGCGTAAGACAAATGTGGGCCAGAAAAAAAATATATAAGTACATCTTCACTAACAGCCACCATTTACAATTAGGAAGGTTTAAAAACGACTTTGATGAGATTCACAAACAACATGTAGTAGGTACTCTTAATTTGTTTTCAATTACAGTTGCATATGGAATATCACAATGTTTTTCTATTTATTACTAATAATGATTTCAATCGAAGCAAATAAATTAATGAATTCACATTTTCTACGTTGGATTCTATAAGTCAAAATCTAAATAAATTTCATTTCAATTGAGATTTCAAAAAATATTTCGACAAGTGTTTGGTTTTATGTGTATTCTTAACAATTAAAATTAATATCTATAAATTATCATCTTATTAGTCAACGTATTCGTTCTGTTATTTAAAATTTAAAACGGTTTGTTTGTTGCTCTTAATTTCTATGAATAAATACAATAATAATAAATTTAAACATTTTTCTTTTCCTTTTTTTTTTTCTTACAATAATAGATGCCTACTTAAATGAATTAAAATTAGAAACAAAATGAAACAAATGTGATGTGATTATAATTTTAGATTTGTTCTTGCAGATCCATGTGTAAAAATCTCTCTTGACCTAATTTACAATTGATTTTTTGTGTTAATGTGTTTTAAATTGGAATGTTGACGTTTGTTTGTTTTTTTTTTTTTGTTTTTGGCAAATAAAAATACATTTTTCCGATTTTTGCATTTGTGGAAAGGAAAAAAAATGAAATATTAGATTATTAAATTGAAGAAAATAAATATGAAAACAATTTGCAATTATGATTTTATGCACAAGATTGCTTAATGGGTAGAATGAATCTAGCGCTAATCGACTGAGGAGACCAAAAAGGACTTTATGGGCTTTACACTAAGGCGCTATGAAGTAAGGTTTTTTTTTATACAATAATTTATCGCTCCACTAACGCTCCAAGGTCTTACTTTCGAGATAGGTGGCTATGTCGCGTGCATTTACGTTGAATGCAACCATCATTGGCGTACATCCAGCGTCGTCACGCAGCGAAAGATTTGCACCGGCAGCCACTAACATCACAGAAATGTCGCGGCGCTTATTTTCAGCGGCCACATGGAGAGCGGTGTGTCCCCTAAAAAAGAAAAAAAAGGAGTATTTAAATAACAAATCATTATAAAAAAATGTAATATCGGCATCCAATGGCCAACAAATTAAAGGTCGAATACCATTGCCTCGGATCTGCACGTGGAATGTTAGGTCCCCTAACATACCACGTGCAGCCGAACAATTAGCGGAGGCCCTAGACAGCTGCAAAGCAGAAATAAGTCAGGCAAAAAGAGGGTGGAAAATCGCGATATCTATTACGGCGATTGTTACCGACAACAAAAAATATTTGGACGTGGATTCGTCGTTGGAGGCAGACTTAGGCAAGAAGTCTTAAGCTTCAGGTATGTGAGCGAACGCCTCACGACAATTCGCATCAAGGCTAAATTCCCCAACATAAGCCTGATATGCGCGCATGCCCCCACAGAAGAGAAAGACGACGACACCAACGATAGGCGCAGGGAATTCCTCCATAATTATGGATGTCCGAACATTCCGGGGGGTCAACATTGACTCGGAGCACTACCTTGTTGTACCCAAGATACGGCTGCGGATACAACAAGTGAGGAAGTTTGACGTCGGACGGCTGCAGTCGCAAGAGATCAACAGATCCTTTGCCGCCAGCATCAACTATTAAAGACCAGTGGCAACATTACCAAAAAGCCATCAGAGATGTCGCCTTTGATATGCATGGTTTCACTCGGCCACCGCAACGAAACCTCTCATTTGACGACGAGTGCTGGCAAGCACATGAAGCGAAAAAAGAAGCGCCGCTGCATAGAAGGACCGGATTTGCTCGCGAGCTCTACGAGCAGAAGAGGAGAGATGAACACCAGCTTCTCAGGAGAAAGAAGAAAGAGCATGAGAAGCGCGCTATCAAGGAAATAGAGAGATGTTACTACAGGAATGAGGTTCGGCATTTTTTCTAGAGGGTAAAAAGACACTGCCAAGACTACAGAGCCTGAACCTGTAGAATCTGTTTAACGGCGACGACGAACCAAATTCCGCTGTCAGACAGAATGAACCTTTCAACCTGGACGATGAAGACCAACAATTCCGTCCACCCGACCTGGACGAAGTGGAGATAGCCATATCTGAGCTTAAGTCCAACAAAGGTGCTGGTACTGACGGCCTAACTGCCGAGCTATTCAAAGCGGCAGGCGATGACTTGGAAAGGAGCATACACCAACTCATCTGTAAAATTTGGTCGGAGGAAAGTATGTCCGATGAAATTAACCTCAGCATTGTTTGTCCGATACTCAAGAAAGGAGGCCCTCTGAACTGCGCCAACTACAGAGGCATCAGTCTTCTTAACATCGCTTACAAGATCTTATCTGCCGTTTTAATTGACCGACTGAAGCCGTTCGTCAACAACCTGATCAGTTCATATCACTGTGGCTTCAGGCCAGCAAACCACCGACCAAATATTCACACTACGGCAGATCTTGGAGACAACCCAGGATCTTCAAATCGATACCCACCACCTTTTCATCAAATTTAAGGCTGCCTATGACAGCATCTATAGAGACGAGCTATACAGAGCCATGTCTAGTTTTGGCATTCCTGCTAATCTCGTCCGTTTGTGCAGGATGATGATGGAAAATGCTCACTGCTTCATTTTGGTCGGTCAACACCTCACCGAGACCTTTGATGTCAAAAAAGAATTTGGACAAGGTGTCGCGCTGTCATGCGACTTCTTCGTTCTTAAAATAATAGTGCAAAACTCACGCGCCAACACCAGAGGCACAAGCTTTCAAAGGTCCATCCAATTACTCGGATACGTCGACGATATTGACATAATCGGAAGAACGCAACGTGACGTGCCGTAAAAAAATGGCATAAAATCGGAAGCTATAACTTCTAAAGAAAACGCTAAGCTTAACTCGAAAACGCTAGGAAAGTGCCTCTACTTTGAAATGACACAAATGACCAAGATGATGATCTATAGAACACTGACTCTGTAAGTCTTGCTGTGTGGTGTCGAGTGCTGGACAATAAGCAAGAAAGCACAGATACTGGGTTTCTTGGAAGGAATAGTACTTCATGGGATGTTAAGTTCGATTTGTGAGAAACGTAATTAAAGAGAAGACACAAGGCGCCACTTTCTCAACCGGATGTACATAGATGTAGTTCGGAAAGCTAAATTAGAGCTTGGACACACTGAGCGAATAAGAAACCATGTTGCAGTTAAGAGAGTTTTTGAATCAGAATCCAGAAATGCGAGATTAGTGTTTAGCAAATTCCAAAATGGCTGACAAAATAGTTGAGGCAGATACTTTTCACACAAATAGAGGGTAAAGTTAGTGCGAGTTGTATGAGTATATGCAAGTAAGACGAAGTAAAATATTTGGTTTGTATCGAAATTTAGACGCATATAAGACTTTAAACCTGAATCTCTTTTCAAGATTAGTGTCAACAAACATCGATTATATTATAATAAAGCATACAAATAACATAAAAAGAAGTATGTACTTACATAATATTATCCGTCTTATTGATAACACTATGTGGTGCACATGATATAATATATTTAACAATGTCCTTGTGGTTAAGTTTGCATGCAATATGTAAAGCGGTTTGTCCTTTTGAGTCTACTGATTGTAATGAGAATCCTTGTTCATGTAATGCACGTAACTGCAATTATAATGCAAAAAACACAAAAAAAAATTCACCAAAATTAGTTAGTATATACACAATTATCTCTCAAATAATATTTAAAAAAATAAATATAATAATAGATTATATTTAATTGCTAACTACCAAATTTATATCGCCACGTTGGGCTGCTAATAATACGGCATCGGAAGTTTTTTCCAGAACAGAGCTATAAAAAAAATACAAATATTGAACACAAAAAAAATATTAACACAATTTCGTTCTCTTTTTTTTTGGTTATCATTCCAGGTAAGTGGGCGTGGTGCGTGCTTTTTTTTTTAACAAAAATGAGTCAAGCGATAGAATTTACAGAGATTTGTTGCCAATTTGTGAGAGCGGAGCAGTCTTTTTTTCACAGACTATAGACAGCATTGACAGTGACAGCATAAGTAAGGAGTAGCCAGAGTCCGGGTTACACGAAGAATAGGCTTCTAATTTCTTTATAAATACAGAGGTCGAGCCGTTTTAAATCATGTATGTTCGCAGTTAAGGAAACATCTTGTTTTATGTGATAGCGAATTTGATTATTAATATTTGGGAATTTTACCAGAATAAGGTTGTCAATCTCAGAACAGGAGTCGTTTTCTTAAATTAATAGATGGCAAGACAGCTCGGGATGAGCCAAGACCTAGCTTCTCGCAACCATGCATGTTGTGCGTGTTACATTGTTCGCACGAATAGAAGCGACCTACAATTTGTTGCCGACTCCGAACGTTGAATTGAGAAATTTTAGAAAGCGTTGTCGAGACCAACTAAGATACCAAAACCGTAAAGGACCACTTAATAGAAAAAGTAAAAGTTTCGTTTTGCATGCTATTCCAAATCTAGAAGAGCAATGTCCGAGTGCATAAATGTAGAAATACTGCAGCACTGTAGACCTTCAGTTAGTTATTCCATGAGGAGTGCAATATCCAAGTACGTACATATACACCATCAATTGTGTTCAACATTAACTCTTGATAGCAAACAAGTCTGTCTCCGTTCGAGGTCCTTCTGCGTAGAGAACTTTTCGGATTATCATAGAAACAGTACATGGAGTATGAATCTTTGTTACGCCTGGTATTAATCGAGATCAAAAACGCTTTTGATAGCGTTGACATAGAAAAATTGATGGTTATTGTAACAGTAAGCTGGATCTCAAATGTTCCAATCTTCTAATCATGGAGAAAATGAAGCATATTAGTACAATACTAGGTGTCATCACTGGACACTGCATAAAGTAGCATGGCCGCAAAGGATAAAGAACCAATTGTTTACTTTCTCTTCCAATCTGACAACTCACCTGGGAGTTAATTTCTTTCATAACCTTGGCTAGCAAACATCAATATTAATATCAGGCGCCTTCAATACTTCATAAACAGTTCCGTTTGGTTCTGCGTGTATTTTTGGCGAACTGCCAGATCATTGTGGTGTCACAAAGTTGAAGTGGGTCCGTATCTTGTATAGACTACCACTTGAAATTAACCCAACTAAAGAATGTGAAATTTGAGGTAGCGAAACAACACATTCATATCCTCACTAGCAACCAGCCGCTATGAAGCCCATAGATGATCCTCAAAGCTGGTAGTTGAGAAAGGAATCTATCAACTGTGTCTGGGGTCTTGGCCCTGATAACACAAAGGAAAATAGCCGGGCGACAAGAATCTACTTGGTGTACTTGGTCATAAAGTAATATCCATTACTACTTTGTTGGTTTCCATCGATTTCCTTAACAGGATAGATTTTTCTGCACTCGATTAAAATAACATCACTGTCACTGCCGCCATCTTAGTCTGCATCAAAGCAAAGCGGGTAAGTTTGTAGGTTAGAAAATGATAGAATAAAAGTGAATACCTGAAGTTAAGTACATCTTCGGTTAAGCTGAACAATCTTTGTTTGTTGCTGCATGCATTAAATTTATTTTTTATAATTTAAAATAAAACCAAACGATAAAGAAAACATTGCAAAACAAGTAAAATGAAAAAAAAAATTTAAAAATAGGATAAAATTATTAAAAATTAAAAGTGTTTCGTTATAAGAAATAGAAAAAGAATAAAACAAATTGAGGAAAAAAAAAAAGAAAATCCGTGAAAAAAAATTTCATTTGTTAACAAAATTTTACCTCTTGAACTTGAGTTCAGCGTTCTTTATCTTAGTCCTCACTAGATGTCGTTAGTAAAAACACATAATAACATTTGTTATTTTGTTTAAAATAAAAAATAAAAATAAAAAAAGTAAAATAAAATGAAACAATATCAGAAGTAAAATAAAGTACTTAAAGAATAAAGAAAATTATGGAATCTACATTTGGTTATAAAAAAGATTTTCGTACATACATTTGCTTTAGGTTAAGATTTGTAGAATTTTAGAGTGTGAAAGTTTAATTGTGCATGCTATACCATACTTTGAAGACTTCGGAATACTATTTAGTCTTTGCTTTGAACATAAGTTGGCTACATCCATGCAAATGTGTAGTCCGATGAATACTATATTTAATACAAATACTTACGTTGGGCAAGGACTAAGCTGTATTCTGAAATCCCTAGTAAAGCTTAATTTTATACAAACATTAACAACATGTGATATTAGAAAGTTGAAACTAGTTTTTCTCATTGGTTTTTCTTTTTTGGGTAGCTTGGTAATATTTATTTTTAAAAGAATAATATAACATGCAATTCGTATTTGGAGAAGAGTTACATAGAATAGAGATAGTTTAGCTAAGATATAAAGACAGCTTAAGTAATGCAATGAATCTAAATTCAGTAAAGTTGAATAGTGCACATACGCCATGCAGTTCGATTGGAAAATTGATTGAATAATGAATGAAGACTTGAAAAGTTGAAAATTAAACAATGTAAGTACCCTAAGCCATGCTACAATCCAAATCATAGGAAAAGTTATCGAGAAGTGAATCCAGTAAGCTTTCCAACAAATTTTTTTTAAAGATAATAACTCAGAGATTACGAGCAATGCCCTAAATATACTATGAAAATCGTGACCTCTTTGGTAGCCCCGTCGGTAAACATAGCCTACATAACGTCACGTCTGGAAACGGACTTAGGCTAATTGATTTTGCTTCGGGACGTAACGTCACTATAGCTAGTACGCGATTTCCACACCTTAATATCCATAAGGGGACATGGCTTCCTGATCAGCACCGTTAACCAAACTGATTATGTTGCAATCGCCAAACAAAGGTATGCCTCCAGTATTCTGGATGTCCGAGCTTTCCGAGCAGCCAACATTGATTTGGACCACTACCTTGTTGTAACCAAGGTACGAATGCGGATATCCCAAACGCCTCAATAACGAAGAACTACTGCGAGAAAGTATGACATCGAAAAGCTACATTCGCAACAGACCGCCAGAGTCTTTGCCGATCCTGTATCCCGTAATCTCTCGAGAAATCCTATGCCGCCAGCACCAAATGCCGAAGATCAGTCATCAGCCGCAACTAATGTGCTGCGTTTCAAGACCACCCTCACCAAGAAACCGCTGGTTTGACGAAGAATCCCGGCAAGTGAACGCAGCAAAATAAGATGCATACGAAGCGGCGCTGCAAAGAAGGTCGAGGGCTGCTCGCGAGCTCTACGAGCCGAAGAGATGGGAGTAACATCAGCTTCTCCGAAAGAAAAAGAAAAAGCACGAGAAGCACATAATCGAGATCATATAGAGGTGTTACTCCAGAAATGATGCTCGGAAGTTTTATCAAATGGTAAAAAGAACATATCACAGCAGCAAGGCCCGGCCAGAAACCTGTAGTGATGAACAAGGTAACATTGTAATAGAGTCACAGTCGGTGCTGAGAATTTGGAAGGACTACTTCTGCAGATAGTTTAACGGCGATGAAGACCAGTATCCCTCTGTCAGGCAGAATAAACCATTCAACCCAGACAATGATAGTCAAAACTTTCGTCCACCTGAACATAATGAAGTAAGGATAGCAGTATCCAAACTGAAGTCCAATAAGGCAGCTGGCCCTGACGGCTTACCGGCCGAACTGTTTAAAGCAGCTGGGAATGAGTTTGGCATCCCTGTCAAACTCGACCGTCTGTGCAAGATGACGATGGAGAATGCGCGCTGCTTCAACAAGGTCGATCAAGACCTCACCGAGATTTTTGATGTCAAAAAAGGATTAAGACAAGGTGACGCGCTCTCATGCGAGTTCTTCAATATCGTTCTTGAAAGAATAGTGCAAAACTCACGCGCTAACACCAGAGACACAATCTTTCAAAAGTTCATCCAATTCCTCGCATTCGCCGACGATATTGACATAATCGGAAGAACGTATCGTGATGTCACTGGTGTGTTCGCGAGTACTGAGACGAAGGCGGTGAAGATGGGTTTAGCGGTCTATGAGGGCAAAACAAAATATATGCTGTCAGCAAGAAGGGACACCCAACATCGACGTATCGGACAGAATGTCACAATGTCACAGCTGTGACTTTAAGATAGTCAGACAACGACAACAGCGCTGAGATCAAACGAAGAATAACTCTTGCCAATCGCTGCTTCTTTGGGCTACGAAGGCAATTGAGTAGCAAAGCCCTCTCTCGAACAACTAGGGAGACTCTATATAAGACCTTGATCATCCAAATCCTGCTTTATGGCGGTGAGGCATGGACTCTATCGAAAGAGGATGAAGATATCCTTGCTTGCTTTGAGAAAAAAATTGTTCGTTAGATATTCGGTCCAGTTTGCGTTGACGGGTTATGGAGGAGAAGATTCAACGCTGAACTTTTCGAGTTGTACAGCGACATCGTCCTGGTCAAGAAGATACTTATTCATCGGCTCAGATGCTGGGGCATGTAGATCGAATGGACACAAATGGTCCGGCTTGCAGAGTCTTCAAGTCTAACCCGGAAGGACAACGCAATAAGGGAAGACCTCGCCTAAGGAGGCCCGCACAAGTGTTAAGGGACCTTAACCAACTAGGAGTGCGCAACTGGAGGCAGTTAGCTAAGGATCGGGCTAACTGAAGAAGCTTGTTGGTTGAGGTCCAGGATCACCCCGAACTGTAGCGCCACCTACGTAAGTAAGGAACTCACATTGTGAGCTTTGTGAAGATGTGGAGAGTTTATTCAGTTCAGACAGTGACGATGTAACGCATGTCTTGCTTTGGTCTAGGCGCGGCAACTAAGGACTTTTGAAGATTGATTAAATAGATAATTAGCTTTGTTTAAGACTTAGATACAAGTAAACCGATAACTTTACTGAATTTAGTTTCTCACATCCAAGCGATTGGGGACTTAAAATCTAGAATACTGTTAATACTTGTGTGGATATTCAATGGACAAACAAACAATTACATAACACAAACAACACAAAAGCATTAGAACAGTACAAAAACAAAAACCAAAACGGATTTATAACCGCCGGACATGCATGCATTCAGTAATTGTTTCGTTCAAACAAAAGAATTTACAATTGGAAATTTTTCTTATAGAAATGGTAATGTAAAAACATTCGTTTACAACAAAACGGAAGCGTTGCCATACCCGTATTGGTCGTACGTCCAGTCTGGTCAATATTGCGACGTTCGTTTTCTTCCTGACGCTGTTGATAAGCTGCAAATGCTCTCTCCTGATCTGGTGTTTGGGGTAATGTTGCACATTCCTGATCCAAAACATATACATCGCCGCTGGCAACATCGGTAATATAGTGCAAATGTTCCTGTGCTCGATCGATACGAAAGAATCTTTCAGCTGTGCAAGCTAAAATATAAAACACACGTAAGAAATTTAACATTTGGAAATTGAACTCACAATCGACAAAACACCAATCCTGTGACATTTTCGGATAACTAGTGGACTCTTCAAAGAATTTATTAATATTAGTCCGTACTTGTTCCAGATCGGATACTGGATCTATTTGCATGGTACCCAAATTGACGGCTGTGTTTTTAAGCATTTCCTTGTCGTAATGGTATTGCTCATAATTGGGCATAGTTATGCGAAGGATGTTCATATTCATTGGATCCAAACCAACAGTTCTGAGGAAGAATGATGAGTTAGGTTAAGTATAAGTAGATACATTTCCCCCTTATAATAAAGTTTTCACATAAATCATCATTGCAACATCACTTGCAACTTTAAATTACGGTGAACGTCTCAATTTTCAACGATGCAAGGAGCCCAAGTCATTGACTTGGTTCGATTTCATTAAAAGCCAATCAAGTGTCGTCGTCTTGCACTTTTAATTAGAAAGTGCAGACTTAGTTGCTGCTCATCAGGGATGGAGAATGAAAATCAATATCCACCCCATCGTCCCACATAACAGTAACCAAGTATGAAATGAAGTTGCAATTTTAATTTCATGCCAAACCCCCTATTTCTCATGGTTGGTTAACCGTCCTTCTATCCAGGACTGAAGGCCAATTAACTTAGTTATTTATCCAGAATGTGCCAGGGAATACTTACGCCACGTCCACTCGTCCCTGCTTTCGTTTCGCCAACATCACCGCCTTGTTGAGGAGTTCGATTTCGATTATCGACGGCTTTACACGGCACGCCTCTCCATCGACCTGCATAGGGATTGTCTTGGTGGTGACGATTTTTGCAGTCTTACACTGGCAAATACAAGTGCCATGGGCCCCGGCCTGCAGGAACGGCAACTGATATGTGGTAAGACCAACAATCTCGAACATACCATCATCCGTTGAGGGTACGCATTTGGTGAATGAATCGTTCCACGGGTGAGTACCTCCACCGTAGCTGCAAGCAAAATAGACAAGTCTCAGATGGTTTGTAACTATCGCCGCAGAATCACTTACCTTGGGATATTCAAGACGAGTATTGCATGAACGCGTGCCTCCTTTAGCCTGCTTGTGTAATCGACACCATCGGCTTCAAGAGTAACACAATCTGCGAGATTTCTATACTTCCGCAGGATGAGATCTTTGCCACCCATTTGGCCGTAATACATTTTGTTACGAAGACGTGAGTTAAAACGCTCCGGATGAGCTTCACGTGCCTCGTGAAACTCTAAGGCAATATGGGCATCAACACCGAATGAGAAGTAATTATTGATCACATTCAAGGGTAGGTTATCCTTTCCCTTTTCATTTGGATCGGCATCGGGGTTTGGAGTGACTTTCACTTGCCAGCGATCTAGCAATACAGTGTTGGATATTCCGATCTCACGTAGAATTTTACCAATCGGTTCATCAGTGTAGCCCTATGGAATGGAAGATTAAGTAAGCAAAATCGTGATTAAATTTGTTCCGTATACTTACACCACCCCAACCAAGAGCACGAGCTAAATCATTGCCCGTGCCAAGTGGTAGGACACCGACAGCTGGTGGTGGTTGAATATTGATTTGATCCAAAACAGAGAGCACCCACCCGACGGTACCGTCGCCACCGCATGCGAGTATTCGCAATTGCGGAGCTTTTCGGAACAATTCCAAACTAAAAAGAGAGAGGAAATATTGAGTAAAGAATCACATGCTTTCAAAGGAGATGGAGAAATGGTACAGTAAAATATTTTGGAACTGCCTGCTGTTGTTAGACCATTTTTGGCGGATGCCGTTGGTAGTCTAGTGAACAAAATCCTGATGAAGTGAATGTTGGGAAGCTAGATATGGTGCAACTTTTGGCCGAAACAAGACTGCTGTCCATACCAAGTGCATTCTTGAACATACAGGGGTTTATACAAATTCAAATTGAAATAAAGGTCATCTAAGCTTGCTACCCAAGCGATAGCTTAAAAACTCAGAGACCTCACCCACTCAACACAATCTTGATGGGTACGTTCATGGAAATAGCACTGGGCTCGGATAATTCAGTAAAATAAGGCAGACAAGCCAAAATGGAAAGAGAATTCGAGTCATTCAGCAGAATAGCTCAGGTCGTGGTAGAAAGAAAACATCAATTTGAAATATTGAACTAAATACTTCCAGAGATGCTTGGAACCAGTAGTGCATCGATAGTGGTCGTGTCAATTAGGACGAAGTTTTTAAGTTTTACATTCACCTTAGAGGTGAAACCTCTCCTATAGGGCATCAACCAATATAAGATAGTAATCTTGTATGTCAACGCCAGTGACAAGACTATCGTCATTTTTTCTGACAGGCTATCGGTGTTAAAAAGGCTCTGCTCAGTTATAACGAAATCAAAGCTCAAAACATATTTTCTATGGAGTCAGTAAAAGTCATTTGAAAAGCCTTAAATTTTTTTTTGTGATCAAAATTGCGAGCCAATAACCTCCTTCTTTTAAAAAAAAAAAAACAAAACAATATCCTCCCACTTGCTTTTGTTTTTTCATTTAAAAGCAAAATGGAGCAATAGTCCTTTTATTTCATCATACTCACCCCATTTTTGGACCACCTTGTGTTAAATCAAAGACCTGTCGTGGGTTAAGAATCCATTGAAATTTTCCTAACAGCTTCACACCCTGTGAATAGAGAAATCATACAATGACCGTGAATGACAAAAGATGAAAATGAAAACAAAAAGAAAAAAATCATTTCCACTTACCTGGTTGCCACCGCTCTTTGGATTAATAAACACTATCACAGGTATTGCCTCGGGCGATGGAATTGGTTTCACAATGAATGCTCTGGGTTCCTTATCTTTTGGTTTCTTCTTATTCGTTGGTTTGCGTTTATTATTCCTCAGTGAGGATTTAAAATTTCCTTTAGTCGGTAGCTTAACGATCCACGATGGTGGTACAATAATCGGAGAATAGTTTCCTGTGGAATTAAAGAGGAAAATGGAGAAAATTCAATTTTCCGTTTATAAAAGATGAAATTATTAGAATGATTGTTATATTTTGTTGTTGCGGGTCCTTTATTTTGGAATTGAAATAGTGGCTTTGACTGGTATAAATAGAGAAATCCATCTCATAATGTAGCGCCATCTAAGCGGAAATGAATCGGAAAATGTCACTCAAGCAAATAACATCAGGGTTTAACAGTTTTTGATGGTTAAAGTCTGGTCTAGTTTAAGTTAAGATGGAGGCGTAACGGATTTTAAAGATTGGAGGACAATCAGAGCTAAAGGACTTACAGGTAGCGATCCTTCGCCTTACCTATGGTTCCACTTATTGTTATTACCTAGTTACTGGTTCCGGGTTACCACTTTAATAAAAAAGAAACTGCAGCCAGAAACAAAAACTCTGAAGGACAAAGGTATACAGTTTCCTTATGAACTAAGTTAGGGAAGGGACGAATCTTTGGTGGCTGCAGTTATAATATTATAATATTCGTTGGGTAACCTAAAGTTTTGTATCGTAAATTTCAATCGCACAGTGTTAAGAAGATATTTTTCCTTATTTTGTGTACCAGGGTCGTCAACAGTAACATCCTTATCTGAGACTTGTGGTCAATGCGTAACATGAATTTATTTTACGTAGCTAGGCACTTACCCCGATGGAACTTCGGAGATATGAACACTGCCATTAGTACCTTAAAGGGCTCATTCGCTCTGACTAATATTTGGAAATCCTTATCCGCCTAAGCTCCGAATACGGAGTATGGAGTACTGGTCTGGTGGACAGCACTGGACAAGAAAAGGAACAGTAGCCTGCTTGAAAAGATACAAAGGGGATCACGCATCTACATAACGGGCGCCCACGGCCGCACTGGAGGTAATGCTCCATCGGCTTTCTGTTGATATCTTTGGCAAGCTAATGGCAGTCAAATCAGAGAATCCTCCCAGAGAATCTTCCCAGCTGATCAGCATAGCTACGGGTCTCTGAAGCTGTGGCCTTGTAATCGCCGACAATACGATCACAGTTGGTAAAACAATGCTGCAGATCTCTAAAAGAGATTGCAGACGTAGCCCTGTGCTGGATCCCAGAACACAGGGACATTCCAGGCAACTACAGAGCGGACGAGCTGGCAAAAAGAGGCTTGCTGGCAGAACAAGATCTGCGCCTATCGAATCGATCAAATTCCTCCAAAAAAACTAGCCAAGCTCAGATGGAACAACATCAGCACTTGTCTCTTGTCAAAACGAATTTGTCCTAACCTGGATTTAAAGAAGACGGAGAAGCTTTTATCCACAAATCGGAAAAAGGATAGGTTCACTAATAGGTGTCCTCACCGGACATTGCTTGATAGGCAGACATGCACTCAGATTGGGGGTCCCCTCCAATGATTTCTGTAGAAGCTGCAGAGACGAGGAGGAAGAAGAAACTACAACGCACCTACTGTGCACGTGTCTTGCCCTTGTGACGCTAAGAAGAAAAACGATGATCTTAACGATCTAGCCGATCTCGATATCAGAAGCTAAGAAACTTCATCTCTGCGACAAAATGATTAGACTCTTAGGGCTAATAGCGTTACGGTTGCCCATTTCGATGTGTTGCATAACCTGGTGCTGGTAAGCCGGTTCTTCATCGTGGTATCACAATGGGCCAATCTGGTCTAAGTGTGTCCCTGTCTGAGCGAGGGCAGCCACCTAATCTAACCTAGCTTAAGCTCCGAACATGTAAAAGCAGCTCAGATAATACGCTGTTTCGGAAGTTTTTGACACCACCATTGATTCCATCTAGGTAGGTAATTTGTCCGCATACTCGGTGGAAGTAAAGGTGCTGGAAATAAATTGTAGGCACCTCTGTTCATCATGCACAATAGGAAAGCATTTCTGTAGCAACGCCAGATTCGATTATCACAAAAATTCCAAGCAAATGACCGTAGGCACTGTCGTGAAACTTTAGTTTAATATTCACACATGTCATAAAGCGAAAATATATGTATTTCGTGCGAAATTAGGACTGACGGTATCATTGATACATGGGACATTGAATGTAGAAATTCTATATCATGTGCAAAGTGTCTTTTTCGTGAAATAAATTCAAGCACCATGTGTTTGTATAACATACTTTGAAAAAACCCACAGGCTACCGGTTTTTCTGTATCACATACGACAATAATTTTTGTCATAAATTCTGTAAATAATTCAACCGTAAAAATGAATAATTGAAACAGTTTCAGTTTAAAATTTATTCAAACTCATCATCGAATACATATTATATTTGCATATCGTTGCAATGATATTAATCCTTTTTAACTCCTATTCCCTTGGTGCATTACTCTCAACAAAATTCGATAAAAAATCCAAAGAAACACGATTTTATCATGCTTTATTCAACCAACAACTTCATCCGCTGACACTATTACAGAGTATTCATGCCCATCCTATGACACACATCTCGAACATCGATTCACTGACGTTCTTTTTTAAAATTCAATTTAAATTAGTTCAAGCATATCATCGATAACATGCATTTGCCTCTCATCAGAATACATACAAGTACATATGTATGCATATAAACCGCCTTCATCGATTTAGTTCCACATGATGGTATCATGACCACATTTACTTAAGCTCATCATCTTGACAAAAGGCTAGAGAGGATTCACAGAATGGGATGTGGTGCCCTTCTATTGGCAATTTGCCCAAAAATATGAAGAGGAACTGAACACAAACATGGTATTATGTAGGAGTCTCTTGACATTTAAAATGGATTCTATATTCAATCAATGGAATTAAGTGGAAGCTACTTGGTTGTAAGAGTTTGTCATTTACTGGCACACAATTGCCTTCCTTGCTTAGTAAAACCCATTGATGTGCATTCTAAATTTGATGTCCTCTAAGAACAGACTGTTGTGAGTCAGGACATGTCCATACAGGCAGATTTAATACATTTTGTTTGTTGGGGGTGATTCTTGTAAAAATCTATTCTGCAAGTCCTGCTTAGCGTACAAAATGCTCGTGCAAACTTCCACACGCATACATCGAACAAACTTACTTGCGCTACACTTCGGGGTGGACCTGGGCCTAAATCAACAAGCGTATCCAGTCATCCGAATTATCAGCTAATTGCTTTACGTTTTGAACGAGGAAGAAACGTCCAAAACGGATGACATCAGCGACATAGACTTAGTCAAGTCTTTGAATCTCACCCAGAGAAACAAAGAAGTAGAGGATGACCTTGAATAAGGTCACAGAAGTAGAAAGGGATCTCAACCAACTTGGAGTGTGCAACAAGGAGCAGTTAACTAAGGATCTGGATGACTCGATAGGTTTTTTGGTTATCGCATAAGTTCACACTGTACTGCAGTGCCACGTGCCACCTGAGAAAGTGAGTATCCTTCGCAACTTCTTAAATGGTTCCTGAGATCGTTCTTACATAGAGTTTGTCGTTGAAATTGACTGCCTCTTAGCCATCAGGTAAGATTTTTTTGGGAGTGTGTCCTTTAAAGGCTAATAAAACTCAGAAAAGGAGAGGGAAGGACATAGAGGAGAGTTAGAGAGTAGAGTCGAAAGTATGGATAGTATGCATTGATTGAGTTTGTGCAGTTCAAAGATTTCAAGAAAAATCTTGATTTATACCCCATTTGTGTAGCGTTGTTAAAACAGGAACTTCAGAACTTCACCGTTCGCCCGAAATAGACCGAAGATGCCACATGAATATTATGACTAAACAGATGGACAGAGGCACAACTATTGTACATAATTTCGTCCGAGCAGTTGTGATAGAAAAGTCGGTACAGGAGCGCTTGTCAGCTAAAGTCTGCAAGCTTGGCCCTGGGATCGATCAAGTAAGCCCGAACATCTTGTCCTGCCCTGTGAGTAATGCATATTCAACTTTCGGACCAATTTCTGCTTTATAGCTTGTAGCCACGTCTGTTAGAGTGAAACATCATCTTTAGTCAAACCAAGGCAACGAGCACCGCCTTTAGCAGCGTCAACGATTTGTTAATTCAAGGGGATCTCTACTTTTTTCCATGATAATTCATAACTATAAGTCGGTAATTGCACGGAACGATGTTATCCTCTTTTTTTGGGAATTACCTGAACATTTGCAAGGAGATTCTCTAGTCTCCAGTCAAACGCGATTTTACTACTTGAACATTTTATAAACTCAGCGCCTTACTGATACCCACCATCTTTTCATCGATTTTAAGGCCGCCTATGACAGTATCCATAGAGAAGAGCTATACAGAGCAATATTTAATTTTGGCATCCCTGCCAAACTCCTCCACCTGTGCAGGATGGCCATGGAAAATGCACGCTGCTGCATCAAGGTCGGTAAAGAACTCACCGAGACCTTTGATGTCTCTAACGACACCAACGTTGAGATCAAACGAAGAATAGCTCTTGCCAATCGCTGCTTCTTTAGGCTAAGAAGGCAATTGATCAGTGTTATCTTTATGCGATAGTTGACATGCAATTTATGCATCAGGGAGGATATTATTAGTCATAATTACAATTTCAAACTAGCAAGAGTACTCAGTAATCATGACATGTGTGCAGCTAAAGAATCCAATTAAACTTTACCTAATGAACATTCTTCACCGATGCGATCTGCATTGAAGCAAATTTCCTTGTTGTGAAAGACTTCCTTACACCAAACGCAACATAATGCAACAATTTCCTTAGAACCAAACAGTTTCCCTTGTACAGCCTGTAAAGAAAAATAAAAAAACAATAAGTACATTTATATAGGAAATCAACATTCAAAGTTATAAATATTTATAAATGGGAAACACGGGCAAATAAGGACTACAAATGGAAAAGGAGAAAAGGAGAATTAATTATGGAAAAGCTATGCGAAGCGAATACATAACGAAAGCGAGGGATTGCATTTAAAAGTACTGCGTGCGCTCTGAACATAGTTTGCTACGAAAATAGCAAACGAATCGAAAAAAATTATTCGAGAAAAATAAATATTTGAAGAGAAATGTGTGCAAAGTTATGACGACCGTTAGTTTGATTGTTTTGGTATTTTGCGAATATTACTCGTTCAATGTACGCGAGGGAAAACAATTGAATTGTGCACAAGCGGATCAAATACTTTTGTTAATTTTTCCAATTCTCAATGATGGATTCTGGACTTTTCTAGGCATGTTTCCACCGAAGAGGGATGAGTTATTTTAGTTTGAAATTTTCCAATTTCATATTAAAACTAAATTAAGGCTGGTCCTGAATTTTCTTGGTAAAACTAATGATGGAAGTTTACCCTATGGATCGAGGGATTTAGCATCTAAATGAGTTCTAATAAAAATAGAGACCACTTCCACTTCCTGACTGACACGGCAACAGGAAAAAATAAAAAAAAAATTGGATGATGTTCGGACTTTCAACAGATTTGGATTCTTTGGGTGCGATTGCACAAAGAACGAACGTATAAATTTCGTCCCTTACCAGAGTATAGAGCAAAAGAACACTCATTCGCTCTTTAATTGACATTGAGGAAACAAATCGTTTGTCTATGTTTGGCATGCACAGACCAGACTTTCGTTGGAATCAGAAAATTTTGGATGCTGCTAAAGGTGATGCCTTCACTTAACTTTACTTCACTTCTTTCGACTTCTTTCGACTTGGCTACGACTTATAAAGCTTATACTCGTCCGAAACTGGAACATAACTCTCATGTTTGGGCAGGTGCTTCTACTCCGTGCTTGAGTTTACTCGATCACGTTCAGCGGCAAGCGTTTAGACTGATCGCCGATCAATCAATTTGCAGTCGAATTCCTTCTTTTGAACACCGCCGGAACGTGGGATGCTTGGCGCTTCACCACGACTGTTTGGATGAAATATATACAGTCAAAATCGCTTCCAACGAAATCGGTTGTAACGACCAAATTTGTAAGTCCCTTGAAGGTCGTTATAACCGATTTTGACTGTAGT
Organism: Matsumyia berberina; assembly: GCA_917880715.2. Lineage (NCBI taxonomy): Eukaryota > Metazoa > Arthropoda > Insecta > Diptera > Syrphidae > Matsumyia > Matsumyia berberina. The sequence continues at coordinate 127,108,829 of OU862871.1, read as the reverse complement.
TGCATCCCATTAATCTGTCTACTTAATCGCAATACACGTGCGGCATCTTCCACACACCCTTACATCTTTAAGTCTGCTTTCGGTCGAACAGTGAAATATAGAAAATCGCTTTTTAACCACACAACACGACTATGGAACAGTCTGCTCTCCTCAATATTTTCAGAGACCTATAACCTGCAAAGGTTTAAAATTAACGCGCATCATCACTTCACTATCTTTCCTCTCATTTCTCGTCTCGAACACTTCCCTATACTCAATATTTTCTCTCCATCACTGAGATAATAAACTTTAAAGGACGTACTCCTAATGCAGATGCAGAATATTAAAAAAAAAACAATCCAAAATCACTGTCGAAATGCTATTGTGGGGAGGAAAAGAACGAGGGTCATTTGCCTCCAGAAGCAAACTGGAATGGGAAACCCACAGAATCCTTCAAAAGGGCAAAATTGCTGTTCAAGACAAGATTATGCAGGAGGGCGTTCGTTAGCTACTGGTCTAACGAAGGTAATTTGTGATACCTCGGGGTCTAGGAGGAATACTTCTGTATGAGCTTTTGATAAAGCGAACTAGATTACCGACATCTTGTTGTTCTAGGTCGTCAAAATTAAAAAAATTAAGGCACCGATATGGTTACGTCTTTAACGAAACAGCGCTGGACAGATACAGGGAAGATGAAGGATTGTTTCTTATATTTCTGCAGTCGAATGGCATGTCTGTCTATAAGCCAGTGAACTGTGATGAAACCTATTTTACACCGAGATGCCGTCTATTTAGCGAAATCAATCTTTTGGAGTGCTTTTGGTCAATTGTAGGTCAAATTTGTCTGCTAATTTGGCAATTAGACCCATTTGACCATCTTAGATTGGTTTCGTAAATTGCATCCAACTTTTATTTAAGTTTTGCAAGTAGTCAGTAACCAGACACTCCGAGATTCTCTTTATCAGGAAGAATATGCATGGTAATACCATGTTTGGCGAGTGTATTGGCCTTGGATTTCTCTGGGGTTTCCCTGTGTCCTAGTACCCAGCAGAATAGCATCTCAAATTTCTCTGCCATCCGTACGGGAAACGAGCAGCAATCTAAAATAATTTCTGATGTTATGGCGACTGATTCCAACGACTACGACGGCTTGGCTCTTTGTGAAAATGCTCATAGATATTACATTTCATCTCAGTCAAGAAAGGCGTTCTTTAATCACCATAACCTCCGTTTGGAAGACGCTTTAATCATCTGAAAGGAGAGATTGAGGCTTAAATCATCGAAGAAACACCTCCTTCTGCACCATCTTTGATTTGGGAACCGTCTGTATAAATCTCTGAAAATTGCTTTTTTAGTTGTTCACCATCACCACAGCAACCTTAGATTCTGCATCTAAAAAACACAGTTCACGAGATGATCCTAAAAGGCGAGGAAATCGGTTGTGATATTCAAACTTTTTAACGAGATCGTAAAGGAGGATCTTAACTTCGGAATCTTTGATGGATAATCTGGTCAAAGATCGAGAGATAAAAACTGATGCTGAAAAAAAATGTATTCAACATACTGTCGCAATAGATAGCAGCTAGTACCGAACCAGAGTTAAGTAGAATTACAAGCTTTCATCAAGAGCTGATTATCTAATTAGGTGTCTTGCTATGTACCTTGGCACGATATTAAGTCGCATTTGAGGACCTAGGACAGGCTGATGGTTGAAAACTATTCAGCTTCAGTATAAAACCAGGTAGGAACGCCATACCACAGGAGGTTGGCTCGGCTTTTCGCTGTTCAAGTTTGGTTGTGGTTTTTCTCTAAGAATGTACATAAGCTGCGCCATAACTTTCAGTGCGTAGTACAAATCATTCCACTAAGAAGAAAATCATTTAGAGATGAATAATGAGAACAACTTGCATATATGGATGTATCTCCTTTGTTGTAGAATAGCCCCTGCCAACGTTTCATGACACCCGGCATTTAGGATTACTAGGAAGCTATCCTATCCATGAATCGTTAATTTTTTTGAGGGTATGATTTGGATTTATCCTATTTCAGTCCGGGCAACAAACAAATTTGCTTCTATCTCGGTCTTTGAATACATTTTTGCCGCAAATCTCGGTTCCAGGTATCAGCTATCAGCTACATACATACTTTCCTATCGCGCCTTATGCGGCTCAATAACACTAACTTTTTCCTGGGATCCTGGGAATTTCTTAGAATTCCCCTCATTTCTTCATTCATAATTCATCATCGACACTTAAACTAAACCGAAAAGAACCCAACTGGACTACAATCTCCTCCTCAACCCTTATCTATAACACCCCGATTCAATTTCATCCCGTTAACCATCCTAATTGATAACGATTAATTACTTTAATCCAAAAATGAGATTCAATAATTAGCCAAATCCAATTATTTCCGTTTCCTCCCCTTGCTGCCCCTTTTACAGGAAAAATCATTCGTGCAGCCATCGTTTATTTGTGTTGTCCACACTTGGGTTGACCGAGACGCAAAAAGGGACAATTATCTTGCGGCACACACGCTCCCCCACAGACATTAGGATTCCAATGCCAAAGCGAGAATAATTGAATAACTAAGAATAACTGCTTGTTGAAGTTCTTATATAGGACAATCCAATGGCAACAAACACCCACTTCCAGCTGTCCCCCCAAGGGCGATTACCAAACCAGAGAGACACTCTTCTCTGTCAGGAGTCACGGTCCGTCGTCGTCTCGAAGTGTGTATGTGTGTCAAATAATAAATAGATTGCCATCAAGTCAAACGAATGAATTGAAGTCATATTTCATTTGGGACGCCTTTGAGCGGATTTTAATTAATTCAGAAAAATCCGCGTCCTTTCATTTCGAAAGACGGAAAGGCGGACTTTACGTCACAGCTTCTGATGCATTTCAATTTAATCCGAGATTTCGTTGCGTTGGACATGCTTTCTATTGGAATATTTCAGATGCTACAACAAAGTACTTTCAATTGGAAAATATTAATTCCATTTGAAGAAAGCAAAAAACTGATTAATAAAAGATGACTGATGGCAATTGGATTCGCGAAGGAGCATCATCCTTGCTGGCTGAGACTGAGACTGAGGATGACAAATGTCATTTTAAGAAGCGAGCGCTTTTCTCTTTTGTCTGACGAATTTCCAGCCCACTTTTGGATTAGCCACCTGTCAGGCTGTCACCTTGCCTAGTTCAGGTGGTGGGAGTTTGATGATTAATAAGAGATGTTTTGTTGCCTATGGTGGGTAGATACGTTTATCTCTTAGTGATAAATGAGAGTGGAATCGATTTGATAAGGAAATGTTTAAAGGATTTAAGTTGAAACACTTACCTTTCCACAATGCTTGCATTTACCCTTCTCTGCACGACGATGCACCCAATGATGATGGGTCGTCGTTTGCTCTCTGTATTGCCTTACACCTACGTCACGAAATGTTGGCTTACAGGATAACTGAGATTTTTCATTAACGAGTGGAATGCAATTTTGATGAGCGATTAGCTGACATCCTGAGCATTTCATACGAGGACCGTTTTTCTGAAAAAAAAGAAGAAGAAGATAACAATGAAAACTAGTAAAATGTGAAATAATCAGAAGTCTGTCGACAAGGACTCAGAGGATATCAATGTTGAGCGGTTGCAGAAGGGCAGTGAAGTCTCTGAAACAGGGTCCTTAAAGCAAGCCCACTGTTATATTATAGAGATTCAAGTAGAGAGGTAAGAACTTTTGTGAAAGAAGGACTTGTCTCACAGAGTCAGTCATGAGCTCCCACATTAATTAAGAAATTCGGCTTACTCATGGGAATATACTCTCAAAACTTTTTTTTTACTCCAATCCAAGCAAAACAAAAAAATACGAACATAGGCTTCAGAACAAGACCTCAAGAACAAGACGCTGCTAAAAGTGGTTTTTAATGAATCCTTCGGACTCCGAGGCAAGATTAGTCAGCATCTCCGTTTTTTGACACAGAAGCACAAAAGTCAAAGCGTATGGTGGTGCGTGTGCATTCGTAGGCTTATAATTACTTCTACTCAACTTTGATAAACCAAATGGGATGTAGGAACAGAAAAACAAGGAAACGAAACAGCCCGTTAAGTACTTCTTGATAGACAACCTGAATCGGGACCACACGTCTTTTCCTGAGATGCCCTGCTAGATAACTCTTCGTAGATGGTTAATACAAGAAAGAGGAAGTGAAAATCAAGTCAAACGACTCAATCGGAGTCCAGAGGTTCTTTCAAGATCTACTCATTCATAAGGAAGACTCTCTTTCACTGTTGCCAGAGGTCCTTTCAAGATTAAGTCATTTACAAGGAAGACTCTCTGCCACTGTTGCCAAAAAACGTGTACTGAATGTCAAACGGACCAAGGTGGCAGGACGACGGGGATAAAATGCTAAAGATGCGCAGGAGCCATCGACTGAGACCACTTATTATGTGCAGAGAAAGTACGAATACGGGCCACAACACTTAATCCCACAATTGTTCCTAATTGCTGTTAACTTGTCAAGAAGTCCTGATAACAGACCTATGGAGTGATGCTGCAAAGGACAATATAATCCACAAATTTGGAGAAAGTATATGATCGAGTTCCTCGAGGTATACTCTGGAGTGTGTTGCAAGAGTATGGGATTGACGGCACTGTTCTGAGGGCCATTCAATCTCTACACACAAACTGTAGGAGCTGTGTTCGCGTGAACGGCGTTATTTCGACACCTTTCGTTGTGGGCGTTGGATTTCGCCAGGGGTGCGTTTTGTCACCTCTTCTTTTTTAAAGTATATATAGATTGGATATTACGGCCAAGCCCTGGCGAGAAACAGTTTGAATTGGGAGACTTAAGGATAAGACTTAAGTGGTCGCCGTAGCTCAGTGGTTAGTTCGTTGGACTGCTGACCAAGCGGCGTGAACACTTTTCGCGGCACCACCTCTCGTCGGGAAATGACAAGCCTCCGGGAGTATAATCTGTCATAAAAGAGCTTCTCAATTCGCCGTTCGGAGTCGGCAATAAATTGTAGGTCCCTTCCATTCGTGCAAACAATACAACACGCACAACATGAATGGTCGCGAGAAGCTAGGCCTTGGCTCATTCCGAGCTGTCACGCCAGCTATTTATTTTTTAAGGATAAGCAATCTGCTTTTCGCTGATGACGTGGCCATTTTTATGTCCACCCAGGCCGAACTTCAGAGCGCACTAGATAAGTTCCTCGTCGTCTGTGTGAGGTAATGTTGATTTCCCCAACGCCTGTTCAATGCACTCTGCATATTAGGGGAGTTATATTGAAACAGGTGAAGACGTTTAAGAAGAAGAAGTTTAAGACCCCAAGAGTCTTATTCACGAGTGATGGTAGGAGAAATACTGAGTTAGGCTAGAGCAATTCTGAGACAGCTTGGTCAATCTGTTATCAGGAGGGCTGAACTTCGCATCGGAGCTAAACTATATATCAATTCAGTGGTTGTTCCGACCCTCACTTATGGTCATGAGGTTTGAGTCATGACCGAAAGAAAAAGACAAGCTGCCGAAATGAAATTTTTTCGTTGTATTGTTGGGGTAAATCGTCGAGTTCGAGTTAGAAGCACCAGAATACGCGAGACACTCAATGTCGAGCAGCTACTCCTTCGAACAGAAAGGTCCATACCAAGATGGCTTGGGCACGTTAAACGCATGTCCCCAACTCGGCTTCCAAGACGTACCATCAGATAGGCGACACCTGAGTATAACCAGAGATGAGATGGCTGGACCAAGTCCGAAATCTCACCTCTACTCGTATGGGGATAGCCCCTGATGATTTCGAGTCAATGGCGAAAGATCGGGAGATGTGGACAAGCACTCTCACCCCGCGACCCTCATAACGGATAAGTGGGTCATTGAAAATGATGATGATGCGGACCAATATAATCGACAGGAGAATTACTTCTACGGAAAAAAAGGTGGAGCCTAAATGAGCCATACTTTGGTGTCATTATATGGGTTGTGCTCTAAATTTTTACCGGAAGGTAAGACGATGTCATTGCTATAAAACCTCAGTAAAAATCTGCAGAGGTGATGGAATAAGCCTCGGTGTAAAGTCACATTCGGTGACTATCAGATTCGTGCAACGATCTGTACAAATGATCCCTTCGGCGAGCCTTGAAGGGATCGCCCAATCAATTTAAATTGGGCGGTGACAGTCAACCCTTTAAAATAAACATGTTGATGACAGTTCTCCACCTATTTTTTGACAGGTTGGCCGGTTAACTACGGAACACTTTAATGTAGCGTGAAACAATGTGGTCAGGATTATGCATCAACTCTTTCACTTTTTTCTTTCTTGTTTCAAAACAAAAGTTTTCTCAAGGATTTCGATCGGGTACAGCGACATCAATTTAGTGAAAAAAAAATAATCTAGTTGCTCTGTGGCATACTAGCTTGACTTTAAGATTTTACACCGCAGGAAAAACGCATTCGAGTGCGTTAGTACGTTACGTGTCCCGCCCAGTAGGAATAGGACTCTGACCAACTTGGTGCGAGAAAGTGGATGTAGCTGTCGATTGAAGCCAGATCCTCTCCAGACTTTTATAAAATGAAAACTCCGGACTATAAGTTTTAAGGACGAATAGACATCCCTCCTTTTTTTCAAATCTAGTACAATTCTCATCACATCGCAATTCCAATTCGTAATTATTTCAAATGAATAAAACTTACCCGACATTCATTATCCACACAGCAAAGATCACCAGAAGCCGATGAGGGTTTCCAGTAATGATCACCTTGTATAGCGTTCTCCGTCCAATCTGGTACAATTCGTATCGTCCTTTTAACTGCAGATTTTCTGTAAAAAAAAAAAACGAAGAACCATTAAAAATTTTTTCGCAAGAAATCCTCCTTCAAATCCCAAGCAAATCATAAAAGATGACCAAAACAATCCAAATGAAACGAATCGAGGAAACCCCAAGGACTGACAATCAGAACAGCTCGCTACATTGACATTTAACCCAGATCTCCTCTGTGTGTCAACAATAATTTGAATTTTTATTGCATCGTTCTTCCAAGACTTAAGTGTCCTCCCTCCAACTACCATCGGCTGTTAAATAACTCATTTTGAATTCATCAATCGTCCTGTATAACGGTTCACACATACACTCTGGAGATGACACCGAGAGTCTCAGGTCCATTTGGCAATAAACCTGAAACTGCAGTATGATTTGGTGTCATAAAGATGAAGAAAGACATGACCTGGATAGGATTTCATGAGAGTTTCCATGAAGATATGACATCCTTACAGTGTTCCCTCCTATCAATCAAGACAAAAGGATGGAACACAAAAGACGAATACTCGGTCCAGGAAAACCACCAGACCAGCGGAGATGTTTTCATCTGTCGAAACTCCATGGGTACCGGCTGCAGTAAATCAATTATCAAACACAACCATTACATCGTACAGCATTCCACCTGGTTGGCCCGGCCGAAATTGAATTGGTTACTACTGCCGAAATCCATTTGTTCGGCCGCTCTCGTGGTGCACTAAGACCGTGTGCAGGTAAAATATCCTTCAACACAAATTGACAATGAATTCGATGAATAAAGTGGACGACCACGGGGTGTGCCAACACTGGGGAGGATATTCCGAAGATTTTCAGAATTTTCTAGACCAGTGAGGGGTATGTCGGCAAACACTCTGTTAGTTCAATTACACTTGACAAGCATTCGAGAGAGCATCGTATGGATAGCGAGAGAACATATTCCCTCCAGATCCTTGTCCAATGCAGGAGCGTCCTCTTCTGGCACTGAGAACAGGTCTGGATTTTCATCAGGCGAACCAAGAGCATGATGATGGTTCATGTGTGCTGGCTTATATTCGCCAAGTGCTGCTACTGCGAGTGCATCGTGTGGGTTAGGTTTCACGAACGGTATACACCATGTGCATGGGTTTCATTCGAATCGCAGGATAAAGGAGAAAATTTAATTTTTTATTGAAGTGGAAGGATGCGTTCTGTTTGCGTAGTTGTGGCGGCAGTGTTGATTGGACGATGATGGTGGTGGCTTAAAGCGAGTATTCTGTTTCGCAAAATGTTTGAGTACGGCGAAGGCTTTAAAGGTGTCACGATGAGCTCAGATTTTGATGGGATGAAATGGTGTGATGTTAAATACCAAAATTGAATTAGTTAGCGTAACTAAATTTTTTTGAGGGGAGGATTTGTTTGGAAAGAAAAAAGAAGTTAGCCAGTTGGATCCAGAAGGAGTATATTGTGACAAAGGTTTCAGGTTAAAGAAACTGAATTGATGGGAGTGGGGCGGCACTATTTTATGGCACCGCAACTACATACATGTACAAGATGGCCTTAAATGTATCACCCTATTCAAAGGTTCTATAACTTTTGGAAATGGCGGCAACTGTCAGTTTTATTTTGATATTTGCGAAGTTGCAGAATACACGTCGACAAGCCATGGATCTCCTCAAGACCGCGGAATACTCGATTTTTTTTTTAAGGAAAATTTGGTCAGTGATTTTCGCGCAGCTTTAGTAAACCTCTGTTCAATTGAATTTTATCACCGAAATAGTTTAAAAAGGCGGTGATCAGACTGCCGTGCCTGATTAGCGCATTTAGCGCCGTTTTTTTATGCCACGACTACTATGGCAGTCTGTGGATTTGAGAAAGGACAACATATCAGAAATATTTTTCTTCGATAGGTCGTTAAAGTTGTTGAAGAAAGGTTTGCCTAATATACGATGCATGACTTTGGCGAGAGTCTGACATTTACAAACGAAGTGGTCGAGAGTTTCTGTCTCATTCACGTTCCAGCAGGTGCGGCAGTAAGTTTTGAAGAGGATGCGCAGCCTTGCTCTATACTTGCCAAAAGTCCAGCGACCCGTGCAGATTGCAACAAGCCGATATGTCCGATATGTCGATTTTTGTTATGGAGGTCTCAGGCTCAAGTTTGGTTTAATGTAGGCCATATCGCCCTTAAGATGACGCAGCTATCTAATTCGATCCATCTTTGGTTCGCCATATGTAGAAAGTGTAAGAATGGTTTACCCTTGACAGATCCAAGTGAATGAATTGAAGATAGCCATATCTAAGCTTAGGTCCAACAAAGCTGCTGGTGCTGACGGCATAGCTGCCGCGCTGTTCAAAGCGGCAGGTGATGACTTGGTAAGGAGCATACACCAACTCATCTCGCAAATATGGTCGAAGGAAAGAATGCCCGAAGAATGGAATCTAGTACTCAAGAAAAGAGGCCCTCTGAACTGCCCCAACTACACAGGCATCAGTCTTCTTAACATCGCTGACAAGATCTTATCTGCCGTGTTGTGTGAGCGCCTGAAGCCGTTCGTTAATAACCTGATCGGTCCATGTCAGTGTCGCTTTAGGCCAGGAAAGTCCACAATCGATCAAATATTCACACTGCAGCAGATCTTGGAAAAAACCCAGAAACTTTAAATCGATACGTTCTACCTTTTTAATAGATTTTAAGGTCGCGTATGACAGCATCTACAGAGAAGATCTATACAGGCCTAGGACTACTTTTGGCATCCCTGCCAAATTCATCCGTTTGTGCAGGATGACTATGGAGAATGCACGCTGCTCCATCAAGATCGGCTGAAACCTCACCAAGAACTTTGATGTCAAAACAGGTTTTAAACCGAGCGACGTGCTGTCATGCGACTTCTAAAACATCGTTCTTGAAAGAATAGTGCAAAACTCGCGCGCCAACACCAGAGGCACAATTTTTCAAAAGTCCATCCAATTACTCAGATTCCCCGACGGTATTGACGTAATCGGAAAAACGAAAAGTGAAGGTCCAACTGAGATGGCTGGGTCATGTAGAGCGGATAGACACCAATGCTCCGGCCCGGAAAGTCTTCGAATCCACACCAGAGGGAAGGCGCAGTATAGGAAGAACGCGACTCAGGTGGCGCACGCAAGTGGAAGCGGACCTCAACCAACCTGGCGTGCGAAACTGAAAGCAGTTGGCTAAAGATCGAGCTGACTGGAGAAGCTTATTGGTTAAGCCCCATGTCCACCCCAGACTGTAGCGCCACCTAAGGTAAGTAAGTAGGATCCAATTAGAATGTAAACTCGTTCGGCGAAAGAGCTGTCGAGAGTTGAACCTCGTCACCCATGCCCATCTTGGGACCCTACCCAGGTTAGAGTGACAGAGAAACGATTGCCCAGATTGGCAAGTGCCTTCTGATATTATTTTACCAAATTTGGGGTGCGTTAGCATTTACAGAGGAACGTTGCTTTTAGGAGTAGGCAGGCACCGTTGAAAAAAGATGGTAAAATCCGATAGCCTAAGTGACTTCGATGGTTAAAAGTTTCATAGTGCATTCCCGCACCAACATCACATTCTATTTTAGATCCGCCTGTAAAAATTGAGATGTTAGAGTTCTGCACCACTCCTTCACTTTCCCATTCCGGTCTTAAGAAGATCATAGTCTCCATATTTATATCTTAAGCTCATAAAACAACTCAAATCGACTCAAAACACCAACGAAAAAGGTGAAGCCAATGAGGCCACCAGCTAATAACTTAAAGATTTTAAATAGTAAAAGCCGCACAAAACACAAGACAAGACAATGGCACCACTTCAATGTGCCATGCAAAGACAATTCGAAGATTGAAGGTCCACCAACATCAGAACAAAAAAAAAAAAAAAATTAGAACAGGATGCAGCAAATTGAACGAAAAATTGAACAATTGCACAACAATTGTAAAGTGCTAGTCTTCCTCTGAAACATGCACAAAGGACAGTAAAGGAAATAAAGAGAATACGAGAGTTTTTCCGGGAAAATCCAGCAAAAAGGGATGAAAAAATCTATCTCTTGAAAACGTTTTTCTCTGATAAGGAGTTTTTCAGAGTGAGAAGTGTAGATAATAAACCGCATCACTTAGGATTTAGTCCTATAAAGCTTATTGCGGGTTTATTGATGCAAAGAGTTCAGCACTTAACTCTCCACTGTACACCGGAGTGAAAAGATGGATGAAGTTGATGTGCTTTACTTTTAAATAAGAAATGAAGACAAATTTAGGTTGCCAGTTACCGATGACAGTTTTCTATTGTCACGCATGTGACATCCGTCTATCCCGCGTTCTACCTCAGAAAAGGAGGAAATACAAATCAAAATATTTTCAAATTAACTGACAGATGTTTTCATAAGAAAAATCAATTTTGTGCTGAATGATGTCATATCTGCATGTGAAAGATGTCATTGAGCTGTCATCGGTTTTGGAAATGATGGCGGTGGCATGGAATGAATGGGATTCGTTAACAAACAATGTTCACATGAAAGTTTTCAGTTTTATGGCTGATATCGTGAACTAGTGATAAATATTTGAACAGCATCCGCTAAGAGTTAATTAACTTCTATGAAACCTTGTTGAATAATTGAAAAAAAAAACCTCTTATCGGCTCATTATCGCTATTCTTTTACAATCTGTGTCATCTTATCTTACCTTTGCTTGCGCCAAGTGCCCACTGAATCATGTTTTCGCCTCCGAAAGCCCGCTCTACGCTCGATACCAATCACCGAGAGTCGAGGAATTTTCGGATTTTGTTGCTGGATGAGTGTAGCTGCCTCCATTCAATAATCATATCAATAACAAGGACACGATGAGAAAAAAAGGATTTTCAATGAAATTATCTCAAAGCTATTTAAACGTGTACTGCAAATAATTTTTTATTTACACTGCAACTCAATGTATGCACCGCACTTCATTAATTCAGTCGTCACTTCACGTCCACAGCACGCGTTTCTCTTGCAACCAATTTATGGGTTAATTCACAGTTCTTTGTCCTTTTTACAATTTTTCCAATTATTTTCACATTAATTTTACATCATTACATGAATTACAAATAACTACGCGTGTATTATGTGCGGTTAACTAAAATTAATAACCTCCCGTCCGAATGCTATAGCAAAAAAAAAATACTACATCGTTATTTTTTCGAGCACTCTGGCGGGTAGATTTTTTCAGTTGGGGGTTTGATGGCAGTAAGTGGTTATCGATAGAGATGGTGGTGGGCACTCGGTGGCCACATTTATAGACTGCGGATCAGGACTGATATACGCTTAATTTTTATATGCAGACCGCGTCGGTGTACGTGCGTGTGCTCTGATTATTACTGGTAGTTTACTTTGACTTGGATACCGGATCAGATAAAGGCTTACCGGGTAATTTAACTTAATCATAATGTAATTATGGAAAAAGAAATAAATAAATAAAGCAGACGAAGCAAGGTGAATATGCGATCCATTGCTATTTTGTTCCAATTAAGTAGACATTATCATTAAAAATGAGAGATAACGTCGAACTGCGAGTATTCTTCCATTGACAAGGGGTGGAGATTTCAGATAAAAGACCACAGTAACTGGAAAATGAGATATACCACCCACGAGTCAACACCAATTAACACAATAAAGGATAGGCTTTAAGGATCTGAAAGTGAAGTGAGAAGAACTATGCAGGGTTTACAGCGTCACCAAATGACTGGAAACAGATGGTTGGAGAAGCTTGAGTAGAGGCCTTGGCTTACGCCGATCTGTAGCGCCTTCTTAAGTAAGTAAACACCGGACAAAATATTGCTGAAAAATTCAATCTTCGAAAACAGGATCTGCAAACACCTGCAAAAATCTCAGACCTTGCTACTTGTGTTCGATTGTAAAGGGTTTTTTTCTTCCACACATATAGGTCGGAACGTTGGGAATTTTGCGATCGATATTGTTCCTGAGCTCCTCTAACGTTGTTGGCTTGTTGGCATAAACCAACGACTTAACGTGACCACATAAAAAAAATTCAACGCCGTTAAATCGCATGATCGAGGTGGCCATTCGACCGGACCATTTCTCGAGATTACACGATTATCAAACTTCACCTTCCAGAGAGCAATTGTTTGACCAGCTGTGTGGCATGTGGCATCATCTTGTTGGAACTACATATCACTGATGTCAAGTCCATCCAATTTTGCGCAAAAATAGTCTTACAATATGGCACAATAGCAATCTCCATTGACCGGAACATAGCGATCATTTTCATCGACGAAAAAATACGATCCAATCACACCTCCGGCGAGAAATTCACACCACACGGTCACTTTTTGTGGATGCAATGGAGTCTTTTGAAGCACATTTGTAACGCATATTTTGTCATTTAGCCAAAAATGAGATTCATCGCTGAAGATGATCCCTCAACAGCTGGAAGATCCCGCAAAAAGGTTTCAAATAAGTCAGTCAACCTGTTTCGCCTCCAACCAGCTATGTACATACATATGTATATCCTGGTCTCTAATATTCCCATCTTGTCTATGGATATTTTTAGATTTTTCATTGAACTCCCGGAGATTGACCAAGTTGCCTCTTGTTATCAGGAGGGCTGTACTCGCCATCAGAGCTAAGCTATCGGTCTTCAATTCAGGGTTTGTTCTGACCCACACGTATGGTCATGAGGTTTGGGAAATGACCGAAAGAATAAGATCGTGGATACAAGCTGCAGAGATGAGCTTTCTTCCATGTATTGCTGGGATAACTCCTCGAGATCGAGTTAGGAACACCAGAATACGCGAGGCATTCAATGTCGAGCAGCTACTTCTTCGAACAGAAAGGTTCATACTTGGATGGATTGGGCACGTAAACGTACGCCCCCAACTCGGCTTCTAAGACATGCCATGGAATCCATGCCATCAGGTAGGCGTTCACGGGGTAGGCCCAGGATGAGATGGTTGGACCAAGTCGGAAATCTGACTTCCACCCTTGATGACTTAGAGTCGATGGCGAAAGATCGGGAGATGTGGAGGGTCCACTTAAGGACCCTAAACCCGCGACCCTCACAGTGGATAAGCGGGACATTGGAAAATGATGATGATGGGCCCGGTAATTCCGACTGATTCCCAGTGATATCACAATGAACCGAACTTTGGTCTAAGAGAGTTCCGGTCTTGCCAGGAAAGCCACCTTGCCTATCCTAATCTCTTAATGAATTTATTTTTGCATAAGCCCGAACCTCTCCTCCAAAAAAAGCTACACACATGCGCTTGCTTCTTGAATAACCTTGCTCACCTGATAAAAGGAAAAGTTGTGAACCTCCAATGCATCATCAAAAGCTCCAATGTAGTCCTGGAAATTTTCTAATGGGTTGTCACTACAGCCTGATCTAACCTAATGGAGTTTTCGGTTATATCTGGGCCAAAAAGAATTTATGAATTTACATTCATGATAAAGATCTGATCCTCTTAGGATCTCATTGGTTTAAGGCCTGACCAAGGGGAACTGAGAAGATAGGAAAGTGCAAAAGAAGGATGCTATGGGAAACAGTCCCAGGACTAAGGCAGGCGAAGAAACTCGTCGGGAACTACGACCGAAGGAGGAGCAAGTCCTGCCTAGGTACCACCCGAAAACCAGCTTCGCATTCTAACGGGCTTTCTAACGGGCCATTGCAGACTCAGGGAGCGTTTCAGGAAAATGGGAATAGAAGCAAGCGCAAACTGCAGATTCTGCAGCGATGCCGAGGAGACCCCGTCACACCGCCTTATGTACTGTAGAGCATTGATGCAGAAAAGAAGAGCACGCCTGGGAGTGTACACTTTCCTTGAAATGGATCTCCTATCGTTGGATCCAATCCAGATACTCCAGATACGATTTCTCAGAGTGATTGGATTGGAGGAGGTTCTCTAGGTCGAGACGTATTGGCCAATATGAGTACGGGGGAGCACAATAGATCTAAACAGGTCGCAGTGCACACACACACCCCAACTTCTAACGTCTAACATCTAAGGCTTGACCAGCACAATCATGGAAGCTGCTTACTCCAGAGATCTTTATGCGTAGCAACAACGGTGATCAAATCGGAAAAATTTCTAACGAAAATGTATAGCTGAGTTTGGCAGTGATAACGATAAGTGTGCACTTAATTCACTGGAATGCTGTCTAAAATATGGAGAAGCATATCAGCTTAAACACCAAACTACGACTGTTCCGTTCCAATGTGTAATCCGTGCTGTTACATGGGTGCAGCACTTGGAAAGTGACTTCTACTATCAGATTTTCTGGCCTAACCGTATCCCTTACAAACATCTGTACCAGAGAACGGGTCAGAAACCGATAGGTACAACCATCCAATGACGAAAGTGGCAGTGAATTGGTCACTCATTTCGAAGTGACAGCTCCGTTGCTAAATACGCAAAACAATGGAATCCGCTTATCCAAGATGGCAGAAGAGTGGGTCGATCGAGAAAAACATGGCGCAGAACAGTTTAGAAGGATCTTTCTAACTTTAGGAAATTGGAGAAAGCCCTGAGGCATATTGCCAAAAACCACACGGTATGGCGCTGTAGTAGATGCCCTAGGATCCACAAGGGGAAACAGGACATAAGTAAGTGAGTTATTCACTTGGATCCTGTCAGAGATGACGGCGAGTGCGATGTCACCTTCTATCATGCGATGTCTTGTAAGACAATCTGCATTCTTCTCTATCGACCGACGATAACTGGTGGACCTTGGTGAAACCGATTATTTCCTCTTACGACGTTAGAAAGCAGTGCACCATTCTACACGTATCCAGGGTAGGTATAGCTCTTTTAATCTTCAGCTAAGCCAAAGTGGAATTCACAATGTCCTTAGAAAGTTCATCTTCAATTAAAGTCCTTCCTCCTCACACTGTGCATTTGCTTGCACTGGCAAGGATAATCCCAGTTTTCTTTTACCTAAAAGTCGTTGATTACACTTAAGAATTCTGATTTCGTTGAAACTTTTCCCGAAAAGAACTTAAATTCCAAATTTTATAGAAAAAACTTCCTTCGAACTTGAGGAACAATTGTGAAAAGAGAGATTCGTGAAGGATATCCGACCGGATACAGGTGTTCATGCCTTGTAAGTTGCCTCTAACTCCTCCCATCTGCTTGCAGTTGTCATCGGGATAAAAACTTCGTAGAGAAACTTCTCCCAGAGTTTGCTGCACGCGCTGAGAGTTTACTGAAATTCCCCTCGTTAAACAATGTTCATCAAGTTGAACACTTTTTTTGAGTTCAAAAATTACCCAAAATCAAAAAAACCAAAAACAAATTGCACTCGAGCTAGGAGCGTACGTGTTTTACGGCGGCTTTTACACCCCGCAAATGGTTTCGAAAATCGCTGTCATTACGAAAATCCTGCCAAAACATCTGGATGGATGGATAGGAGATAGGGGATGGGCTTTGTGGTTCTTTACGGCAGCTCCGCGGGGCTATAGTATAGTTCCCGCTGATGATTATGATGATGTTGATAGCCCGGCCTAACAGATATTCTCCATCAGGCTTAGGTGAGATAATGTAAATTTTTATTCGGGGGTTGTATTCGTGCATAGTTTACGAGCTGCGGTTGTAATTAGCCAATTTGGAGTACTTTGTGTTGGAAAGCCGGGAAAAAAGGGGTCAACGGGGGAATAGTTAAATGAGCGACACGAAAATGTAATTCAGATAAAATAATTGCAGGTGATAAGCTGTTGGTAGGTAGGAAGGCGTACGCTGATAATGGTTGGTACTTAATGGGAGGTGTTTGTTGTTTAGTGGGCTATTCGTGATAATTATGTGGGAGTGGGACGGAGGAGTGGTCGTACGAATAATCTAGATGGGCTTGAGATGAGAAATGTGTTTTTTTTTGACGGAAATTGTTATGTCCTTGTTGAGTAACGACCACTTATAGGGCTCAGCGATTTGCTTGAAATTACTTTAGGGCGCAAGTTGTTCGCACATTGAATCGTAGCAGTGTAAAATTGACTTTGACTTGGAGGGTAAGTGGTTTGAACGCGATGTTGCAAGAATAACATGAAAAAAGAATCTAGAGAGGGTAAGACAACGTACTCTAGGTAAACTCTACCTCCACGACATCCAAGAGATATCCAAGAAAAAGTTTTGGAAGGGGTGTGGACCCTTGCCACGATTGAGTCGTTAAGAGTTGACCCCTGCCTGGTCAGCTCATCTGCATGCTTGTTTCCTGTCATGTCACTGTGCCTGGCATTCTAGCACCAGTCGAAGGATATGGTGGCCGAGTCAATAGGTTTGATAGCGGCTTGGCTATCTATGAGGATAACAATATCCCATGTGTAAGTTTTTTTCTGAAGTTAAGTTTGGATGTGGTGTAGTCGGTTGGAAACGTGACCATGCCGTTGGTAGCGAGTCCTAGATGTTGCTGTGTCCGTAGGGCTGTGCAGTCCAGCACCCAGATTCTTTGAGTCTGACTGCGGTGTATAGTGCGGTATTTTTTGTGTGTAAGTCGAGAGGCAGAAGAAACGCGATGGAGAATGGGCTGTGAACTCTGAAACACTCACTAAATATAACCAAGAAATTAGAAGAGTCATCTCTGGATTCATCTCGAATTCAGGCATCATGAGCGAGCTCTAATTGGAGGAAATCACAATAGGCCCATCGGCGGCCGCAAAAATTTACGAGGAGACTCAGCCTAGCTAGGATAACCATCCTCGTCGACAGTCAAGCAGCTATCAAGGCTGTGGATAATGCCAGCAGCAAATCAAAAGCTGTTTCCAACTATCGTGAAAGCCAAAATAGGCGTCATCCACCAGGTCAACATTTGCTGGGTCCCTCGAAACAAGGCAACGAAAAAGCAGACGAACTGGCTCGGCAAGGGACCGCTTTAGAAAATGAGCACACCGATAAACATCCTTATCGGTGTATTGAAACGTCGACCACAAGATTAGAGAGCTAATCAACACCTATTGGTCCGCCAGAGGTGACTGCATTATATCTTGCAGCTTATGGCAGAGGAAAGACTAAAGCAAGACAAAATGTTTCCTGGCATGAATGGAAAGGATACTCGAATCCTAATGGGTGTACTGACGGGACATTGTACCATAGGGACCATGGCCACTAGACTTGGCAACAACTCCCATGCAAGAGAAATGAAAACCATCAAGCACTTACTCTGTGAGTGTCCCAATCTCCAAAACCGCCGACTCCGACACATGGGAAACAGGCTGTTTGGAGAACTGGGGAACCTAACAGAAGTACTTATAGCGAACATACTTCACTTTAATAAGATAACAGGGTGGTGTTGCCAAGATTGGGATATGGAACAACAAAAAGGGGAACACAATGGACCAGCAGGCCCCTGTAGACACACGAGTAATTTTGGAAATAATTAATGGGTCAGGTCTTAGAGCATAACCTGTTTGTCACTCTTCAAGATTTTCTTCACAATAAAGTTTGGAACCATCGCTGAAAATTCGACTGAACTAACTCCTTGGCTAAAGTTCTGGCCGTAACCGACAGAGCAAGTCCTAACGCACAAGCTGGTTAACGCCCAGGTACATCCCAGTCATAATTAAGAGCGTAAGAAAGTTCAGCAATGCACCTTAGACCGAAACAGTTCGGTCTTTAAGAGTTTTTCCCGGATTAACTTCCAAAATTAAATTTTTAAAGACTTGAGTCTGGACAACAAACTAAAAGGCGAAGTTTTTGAATACCTTGGAAACCCTTAGCACCTACAGATGGAGATGTATAACATCACACATTGCTTTGAAATCTCCACCTGAGCATCCACCTTCGCATTGATATTTTACGTACACAAGTGGCCATGCATGTGCAAATATTTTCTCAGAATCAAGGGTCTAGCCCCACAGCATTATCACCCTTTTTCCACTGGAGGGCTATCATCTCATGCTTCAATTAATATTCCAATCATCGTCGAAGTGAAGACATTCCTCTCGAAGTAAAAACCCAATTATGACATTTCGACACGATGCGTGACTTAATTTTTATTTATATGGCATCCCCACTCCCGTCCAAAGAATAGGACGAGTGATAAATTGTTCGCAGAACTAGGTAAACTACAATTTAATCCTGGTATTACAAGCACTCTTGACAAGCAAACCCCTGTTTCCTCAAGACGGTGGGTGGATTGCCAAATACAACTGCACTCCTCCATCTACGTTTTAATTTCGCACACTCGACAGAATGAGCTAGTCTGCAGCTCCTTAATGAGAACCAAATATGAAAAGCACGTACTCACCGCACACAAGGAGAAGGGGAGCAGTATTTCGAAGGGGAAACCCAGAGAAACGCCATCAAAACGAAGGAGAGCTCATTAAAACACACCATCAGACCGAATAAATTTCCTGCTCAAAGTCGAAGGACTATTCGAAGGAATCCCGGAACGCAATTCTCCGTTCTGCGTACAATTTGACTTTAATTAGAAAATCCGCTTTCGACGAAGGAGCACCCTCAGGGGTAGGTAGCACCACCCAGACCGAGACGATAGAAATCAATTTGTTAAATGAACTGGTGGAATGATTTCACCATCAGACAGGCAGGGGCTCTGGCAAGGAGGAGCGCCAGTGCACCACCATTGGTCTTTGCAGGGAATTCTCAGAACGAGAGCAGACAATAAATATAATTTTCCAAAACATGAACAAACAATAATCGAATTATTGTTGTCTCTAGGCTGCCGCCATCCTCCCTGTCCCTGCTCTTTGACTTTGCAGAGCGGAGAAAGAAAAACAAGCATCCAGGCACAGGCTGAAAAGCAACGACCTGAAGCACACCGGGGTTCGTGTGATGCTACTGTTTGTGTTGGCCTTTCCTCTAACCCTGCCTTTCACTCTCTTTCCCTGTGTGTGTGTGATGTTTATTTTCATTTTCAACTGTTTATTGGCAGTCGATGGAGAAGAACCTGGAGGCTTTCCGGCGACGAACCTGCCTCAACTGGAAGTGTGTGAAGAGCACGCGTACACCTGAAATAGACTCGGAGTAACTGTGGTACAGATGGTGTCTGGTAGCACGTGTTGAAGCCCTTGGGAGGGAATCGAACTGAACTCCACAGGGTGGACGAGGTGTAATCAAATAACCATTTGCCATTGAGAGCGAAAGAGAGAGCGAGGTGGCATACTAAATGAGACGCCCGTGTCAGTATTTGATTTTCATTTTTGCAGGTGGCACTGAAAATCGATGGCGAAGAATGGCAACACGAGCTATGAGGCACTTGGAGGGTCCAACTTTTGGATCAAGGATTTCAAGGAATTTCGAAGAAACGTTCTTCAGTTTTTTTTTTGTTGAGTTGTCACGTGTGTCGCATGACGGTTGAAGGTTTTCGAATCGGAAGGTAGGAAGGTTGCAAACGGAATCAGCATTTTTTACGTTCATGAAGTTTGGAATGTCGCAGTCTTAGACTATGTTCGGGTAAAATACGTGTTGGACTTTTTTGTAAGCGCAGATCAAGTTGAGGAACTCAATTACAGGAGTTTGCAAAGACTCGATTTTTTTGCAGTTTAACGTGGATTGCAAGATGGAGTTTCGTCGCATTGTGAAATCGAATTCGATTTTTACTCCGTCATGGATAAGTCAGAACTACAGCAACCAACAGGGACGACTCGAGCAGAACGTAACGATTGATAGGTATAATGTTGAGATAATAACAGATTTGAGCTACCTAGGACCGTATGAAATTTAGTTTGCCAATCGCTGTGTAAACCACATTTCAAACAAACTGCTCCACAAGAGAACGGGTCGGACACAACTTATGGGTTGAAGACAATTTCGTTGGACTGTTTGCCATTCAATGAAACCCACTCACCCAGTCAGGTATAAAAGTAGGGCGGCCGAAGCTACGGTGGAGCAGAACAGTCGAGAAGGAATTGAAATAACTGTAGATGAGCTGGAAGGACCTGAAACACGTTGAAGAACTCCGCAGGCTTTGTTCACGAGGGATCAAAAGATTTAAGGCTGCTTCGGGAGAAAAATCCGTTGGATGGTTTTCGGTTTCGTCCCTATAGTAAGAGGTTGGATGAGAAAATGTAACGATGAACTAGTCAGACCAAAGTCGAATGTATCAACCCAAAAAGTTGGGTCATTTAGAACGATTGGACATTAATGCTTCTCAAACCTCTTGATGTACACAACCGGAGGAAGCTAGCTAAAGATTGAGTTGGTTGGAGAGACTCTTTTGCTAAAGCTCAGGTCTACCCATGACTGTAAAATAAAGTAAGAACCTGCCAGACAGAGTATAGATGGTTCTTCAGTACACCAAGGTATACTTCTGTTCTGAAGCCAAGCTCTAAACGAATTTGGATGAAATAGCTGGCGCGACAGCCCTAGGTGGTTTCGGAACAAACCTTTTACAAGCATTTATGTTGTGCGTGTTACATTTTTTGAGAACCTGACTGGTGGGTTGAGGACCTTCCTCTTAACGAATAATTACCTCAAAGATTTGTCATTTTCCGCTGAAAAGGTAGTGCCGCAGACGATGTTTTTATTTCGCTATAAGCAAAGCTCACTACATTTAGACACTTTCACAGTTTTGCAATTCACTCTCTTTATAGATAGGGCTAACAGCCTCCGCCAAAAGACTCAGTGCTTAGCGAACCGAGACAGTCTTTTACATCAAGAAGGACATGCATAAGCTTTATTCAACTCGAATTTTAACAGCTCATGCTTAACAGAAGCAAGTTTCACAGAACTTTGTTTTCCTTATTTTCTGAGTAAAAAGTTGCTTTGTGCATCAACAGTCAGGACGTTATAAATTCCATGATATCCAGCCACATCTAGGGCTACATAAATCCTGTTACAGTGTGTTTCTGGGGAATCGTGAAAAGGACCAGCTACTGGACCAAGCTCATCTGGTATCGTAGTCTCGTTTATTATTTCAGCGTGAGACACAGCTCATCAGGGAGAAAAACATGTGAAATTTTGAAAAGGCAAAAGACTTCCGATTCGAATGGCAGAACGACGATCAATTCATACCGTTTAAATGAGATCAGTCGGTTACTGGCATCTTCTTAAAAATGCTGAAAATATCGAAGCCCGATAATTTATTACTTCCCACCTACATAGATACTTCCACCACAATACTTTCCCTGTATTGTAATCGGTTCGAACAAAATGTTTTGAGATATGAAATCGTTTGCACCCATTTTCGAAATGATGTCTGTGTGTGTGTGTGTGATCAGATTTTTCGCCTTCGATATCTTGAGTCCAAAACAACGCAGGATCATGCAGTTTTCTTTGATTTATTTGTCCCCATTAAGTTTAGAGCTGATTACATTTTAAGTACAATCGGTCTAGCGGATGCTGAGGAAATTTAAGAAATGTTTTCTTTTCGAGTTCGCGCACCAACTCTTTTTCGAACAATTAAGCAGTTTGTATTCAAATTTTTCGCTTTCGATTAATGTTTTCTTTAATTATTAAATAAATAGTAATATTTATCTTTCCAATATAACACAATACGAGGTGGGAAGTATAGGACTGGCTCCCCAGTCGAATTTTTTTCAGTATCTTCTAGGTCGATCTACTGACAATCCAGAAGACTTGCTCTACACTTGAAGACGATCCGATATCTGAACAAACCATTTACATCTTTCAATCAGTTATACGTCTAAGGAACGCAAAAATGAACTTTACTGTATAAATTCTCTATAATTTCATTCCGTGTGGCACCCAGAAGTCTCATGGGAAGAAACTACCGCGCTGACGTATTGGTAAAGCCATGTTTGGTCTTCCACATGTTCCATTTGAAACAATGAACTGAACTGATAGCGTCGCGTAGACATCGTTACGATCTACATCGAGAATCTGGGTCTACTGGCTAGATCTTGACTTAGTAGCCAAGCCAACCTCACCTATGGACGCAGATCTACACACGAAAATTAAAAGAAATCTCTTCTTAACAGACAAACTCCTTCTCGACGGCCTTAACGAGATAGCGGATCTCAGCATTGATCTTATTCCTAAATACTACAAGATTAATCTTAACATTATCTGGTTGACCCAGACCTACTCCAATCAACAACACACCCACATAGCTAGGGCACATCAGATGTGGTATCGAATGATACCATTAGTGCTAATTGAGTTTTCTCTGAACCACCACTTCCTTTACATGTGTTCTGTGTAATTGGCTCCATCAGTGTACCGAAGTATTTCCACCTAGGAGAGATGAACCTTATCTGGTCTAAGAGTACTTCGCCGAATGGCAACGAAGTAACCAATTAAGCGGTGGTTGGCTTCTATGAATGCGGTTGAAAGACAATCAACAACATAACTTCCGCCAAGTTCTAGTAACGACCGTGACACGTCAAATCGATGTAAACGAAGCAATTGAAATTCAAAGTATGGTTGTCCCTAAGGTTGTCAATTGTTTTTGGCTTATTGGGTATGATATACTATATCCAGTCTTTTAACACATCTTGACAAGCTTCTCAAACAAATGTCAAAAGAAATGGTATTAAACTCTTTTCCAATATGGCCGCAATCGGTTGTCAAAAATTCAGCGCTTTCTGACAACTGGAGCAGAAGACAATGATGAAGGATAGACAGATGGATTTACGCCAAACAGTTCGACCCACTGCTCACTCGTGTACACAATTCCAAAGGGATCTCAAGCCCCTCCGAAGTATCCTTCGCCATTGACCCTAAAAACCTACACAAACCCCACTTCCTCTTGATCTCAAAACTGACAACAATCGGCACGAAATTCATCTGAAATTCTAAGAACTCCGACGGAGAAAAAAAAAATTGAATAAAACACTCCACGGTTAACAGTATCTCGTACACTCCTTCAGTAAATAAATTTGGTAATTCTAATCTTCAGCTCGTTAACCTTTCCAAATATACTCAAGTGTTTACTGAGTCATTTCCCTTTCGTTTGATTTCATTAGCCGTATCATCATCTGTCGAATTGTTCTCCAAATACTGACTCACTGCCGCGGGCGGTTTTGTTCGCCCGCGCCAAGCAAATTAAATTCCTGTAACAGAACTTAAACAAATCAATTTGCGTCATTCAAACCGTAGTCGTTCTTTTGTGCGTCCTCTACCATTCCATTTCAGTTGTTCTCCTAAAAATACACAAAAGAAGCAAAAGACGAGGCAAAACCAAGAAGACGTAGACATAGAGAGATGAATAAAGGAAATGACTTCCCGGAGACCACCTTTCTTCGTACGCAAATGGGTGTTGTATTCCGTTGGAATGAATCCGTCGTCGGTCGGTGATAAACGTGCGTACGTGCCTAAGTACGTGAATCCCGTGACTAGAAGCAAGTCTTTTACAAAATGAAGCACTTGCACGTCTCCCTTTTGTTAGATGGAGGCACATCTTCATTTTTCAAGAACTCGAGTTCGATTAACTAAAACTTGAACACACCCACACATACAGACACTCAGATCGCGTAGTTATGTCTTCAAGTTAGTTGTTCCACATCTCTTCAGATTTCTTCAAGGGAAGAAGTTATATTTTTAGATTCCTTGTGATTGATTGCGAATTGGATAGGTTCTTGGAAATGTGGCACACATGTGCTAGGTGGTGAAATGTTATCCCCCTGAAAGGATTCCCCCAACTTGAGAGTGTAGGTGAATGTTTCCGTTTTACGAGTAGTGCGCGCCTATCCGATCCGGTTCGTGGAAAAGACAATGGGAACAGTGAAGTGGTGTTTGCTTTTGTGTCGAGAGAAGAGTCTGACGTTTTGTATTTCTTTTGCCAGCGGCGCGGTAAGGATACACACTGACGTGGAAAAATAATGACTCTTGTCTAGGAATTCAAAAGAATACATTGGAGGGGTTCCATTTGTTGTCGGAGGATGTCCTTAGGCTATGAACTTACTGAGGAAGTCTTACAGGGAAATTGTGATTTCGAAGAAGAATGAAAATTGGAATCTTTTTCTTTCTCGTCAACCGTTAGGGATGGCACCAAAATTCAGACCGGATCTCGGAACAATTTATTCAGGTTTTAGTGGTGACCATGAGATGATCCTCATCAGTGAACCGCATAACTGGCGCCTCATCTTTCTTTTTAAAACTTTTCAAATCGAGTCCATTGAAACTTTCCTCTTAAGGGTCATTTGAACTAAGTGCTGAACATTGATAAGTTTACGAGAAGTTTTTGGCGAAAGGCGATATTTGTTTCCATCTAGTAAAAGTATATATTCTCCGCTCATACTCGAAGCACTTTCCTTCAAGAAAAACAGATCTGCGCACGTTTGTAGCCAGGATTAAAATTTTCGGGGGTGCTCAGAAGATTTTGAAGGGAGCTCACACACAAATCGTGAAATTCTTCTCTCGGTGAATGAAAATTTCTAAGGGAGTTCCTAAAATCTTAGAGGGAACTCAGCTCGGGCGTGACTTGCCAATGTCTTCCTTACCATGGCAAAGACTTTCTAGGCGATTTTACAAAGATATACCCATGCTGCAGTCTTTCCTGGCATTCTCATTCCGAAATGAGGAAGCCAATGGTAAGCAAAATGACTTCAATCATCACCTTCCCTTCTTGCTCTTACCGAGAAGGTTGGTTATTCAAAAATTCCATCCAACTGTCACTTTTCCCAGTTCTGATTCTTTGGAAAAATAATTTAATCCCTCCCTCGCATTTTAAACTGAATTGCCATGACAGAATCGTTTCAGTAGTGCAAACAGAACGGTGAGAAGCAGTCAGATATGAAAGGCATCTGACCATGTAATCGCGGTTGTCACATGGGTACACTGTAGAGATCTCAGATTGTGAAACTTGGACAGTTAGCGAATGACACATGATCGTCATGTGCTTACGAGCACGACAGCCTAGTCACGAATGGATACCAGGCGATGTCTGATGCAAGTTTGCTTAAGAATTCTCTTCGGAAGTTGTGCTAAAGCCAATTGAGAAAAATTCGTTGTAATATTCTGAGTTTAAAACCGCCCTGACGGAGGCGTCTCCAAACCGGGGTATTGGTCACCATTGTCAACTATGAAGTCTACAAAGGTTAAGTTAGATTAGGTAGATGGGTTGACGAGGGGAGAGAAGCCCTCTGTGCCACACTCAGGTCAGTAGAGACCCATTGTGATGTCTATTTTGGGGGGAAGGTATCCCTTGCTCGTGAAAAAAATATCCTAAAGCAGGAGAGCGCCCAGATTGCCCCAGGGTTTGGAACCATTTTGAAGCCCTAATGAACCTCCAGATGTTCCTGATAGGTGCATCCTGGAAAAAGCGCATTCCAAAGGATTTTAGTTTAAATTTTTCGTCTCCGCAACTCCTGCAAAGGTTGTCCTCACTTAGTCTTAGCTTTTTCATATGTTATTGCGGAGTATTATGACCTGTACTCCTACAAGGATGGAGAGGGTTTTCCTGTCCTTCTGCGTGAGAGTTTTAATTCTGGCAGTGCTATACATTGCGGATAATTTTCTAGTTATTTTACAGGAGTCCAAAGAACTCAATCTTTCATAAGCTTCCGCTAGAGACCTGATCCGTGCTTTATGTTAGAGTTTACATGGCGGGACTTTCACTGATTGATCAGCCTGCTTTAGGTCTAGCGCAGGTCCTTTCGTTGCCAATATATCAGCCTGAAAAACGCTGCTATGGTCCTCTGATTTAGAGAGGCTAAGTTTGTCTGAAAGCATACCTGCACCCACACCAATGTCTATTTTGGGCCCATTAGTATAGATGGCTTGTGGTCCCTGTGGCTCAGTGTTCAATGCGTTGGGCTGTTGTGCGAGCGGAGTGGGTTCAAGCCCCAGCCGTGTCTACCGAACATTTTTCGGGGCACCACCTTTAACCGGGAAATGGCAAGTCTCCGGGAGTATAATTGGTCATAAAAGTGCTTCTCAATTCGCCGTTCGGAGTCGACAATAAATTGTAGGTCCCTTGCATCTGTGCGAAAAATGAAACACGCACAACATGAATGGTTGTGAGAAGTTGGCTGGAGAAACTGGTTTCCTTGGCTCATCCAGAGCTGTCGCGCCAGCTACATATTTATTATTATTTTTTAGTAAAGATGGCTTTGGCTCGCATATTGTTCCCCTTGTACATTCTTCTCTGCTTGCGAATAAGCAAGAATGGTCTTTTGAAGTCTAGGTAGGGCACCGTATAATCAGTGGTTTCTACATTGCCCATGTGCTTACTTAAAATCTGGGCTTGCCCCGTCGTGCTTGACCTCTAGCCATTCGTTTGGCTGATTCTCAGGGCAGTTTTGGGCGCAGATTCCTGTATAAACAGGTCTAGTGGAAGCAGGTTGAGAATAGACACTACTGCTGCCGTTGACGTGATTCTGATGGCCTTGAGGTTGGTGGTTTTGGTAGCAGCTTGCCACAATAAAAAGCTTAGCATGTATCGGAATTACTAAGGCTATGTGATTCATATACGGCAGCCCCAGAGGCACTAATTGGACTTTGGACATTCTTATCAAAAAAGTAGCAGAGCGCAGTGCTAGATTGGAACCTCGCTTGGTAGACCACCGCTGTATCTCTTGGTGATTAACTTCGACAGTTTCGAGCTAGAAATGATCAGTAAGGTATCAGATCCTGAATCGCTGGGCCTTGGAAACCGGTGATCCTCTGCTAAACATCAAAGGACAAGTGGTGTATGTTGTTGCCTCCAAGATGGACCCTGGTATTGGGACGGGTGTCTTTGGCACCAATCGCAAAGTCTCGAAGCCGCTTGGAATGTATCCAGTATCTTCCAGATCGACATGATCGCCATTGAAAATTGTGCCTATATCAATCTTAATTCACCGATGGTCAGAAGCACTGACTCTCACTCCTGAGCTCAAAAACCGACAAAGGCTGCTGCAATGCTCTCTAAGACTTTTTTGGAGCGTAGTTATGTCGAACTTTGGTGAGTGCCTGGGCACAAAGGAATCAAATGTAATAAAATCGTTGACCAATTAGCCATAAAGGATTAGATAAAAAAAAAGGCTCTCTGACCTATGAGTAAAAATTTAAAGAGCTAGCTTTCTTTCTGGACACTGCAGTCTGAGATATCATCTTCACAAGGTGGATATTGTTCAGGCATGTCGATGGTCGAATGTCGATTCTGCCCAAACCGAAGACGCCATTCACCCCAACATTGTACCTTCACTGGGACAACATCTAAACTCCATAAGGACCTAGTTTTATGACTTCAGTAGAAGTTGTATGGACGAGAAGGAGGAGGGGACAATTCCCCATCGTCTTTGTACCTGTCCAGCTCCCTTTCACAAAAGAAAACTCCACTTAGGAGCCTTCTTCTACAACAACTTAGGCAACCTGATAAGCTCAAATTGGTTTAATGACTAGGCAGGAGATCTTTCCGAGATCGTAGTGCTATCACAGTGGACCCCTCATGAGTTTAAGTATGTTGGCTTTACCACTTCAACCTAACCTAACCTAGTTTTATGACAAATTTCGAATAAGTATTTCAACTTCAAGGATACATACGGAAATGGGCATTAACTCGCACGCATCTGGTCGTAAAGACGAAAGCACGTCCTGCTCCTCTGACATTTAAAAGATTATGTCCATCAACCATTTAAAAGATGAAAGACTGTGACATTACAATTTAATTACACAAATCAAAATCCAAACACATAATCAGATGAAAGCAAGTTTGCAGACCTCAATTTCAGAAGTCAACTTGGCAATTAACTTGTTTGTCTCAACGGGTGTCAATCAGCGTAAAGTCCTACGCACTATCTCTCCCTCGATCGGGCACTAAAAACCTCACCATGTCCTCACGCAGCCTAATTTATTTTTCGTGTTTTTTTTTTATTTATTTTTAATTTGTTTTCATAATTTATCAAAGAGCGTGCAGTGCCACCCGTGGCAGGTGGGAACAGAAGCAGCACGGACTGTGTTTTTGTTGCCAGATAAACAAATGGCTCGCCAGCTAAATCATCTTCAAGTGGACAATGCTGTCCATTAATCAACTGAAACTGAATCATCTAATCAAATTCCTCGGCAACAAAACCACACACAACCAGACACATCCACCAAATTGAAACCGAAAAAATCAGAGCACCTCCTGCTGAGTTGCGTCGCCAACTTATGCAACACCTCCGCATCGAGCATAGCTCGAGCTTTGGACCAAATCTTTTCTCGAATTTTTTCTTATCTACGTGTCGTTAGATTATAATTACTCGAGAGCACTCGAAAATAGAACCCACACTACGAGTATGAATGTGTCGCCAGAAATAAGCGCACAAATTTTGGCACTTGTCGCGGTATTTTTAGAGCGATCGCGACGATTCCGCGCACATTCGTCTCGATTTAGTGTTTTCGATTTGCCAAAGGTGATGGCGAATAACGACCGCACTTTAAAGATTCAAACAGGTCACTTGGGCTTTCTAATTACACTGATGCATCCGAACAAAGCACGGGGTGGGGGTGGGGGTGGGGTTTGGGGTAACCCAGCGAACAAAAGAGCGCAACAAACACTTGTTACACAATTAACGAACGTCGAGCGAGAACAATTGTCTGCAATTTACAATTAATTACTTTCCGTGTATTTGTGTCATTTGAAAGTATTCCCGCCGCGAGACAATGGGCGACACGGAGTGATAAACCGAAATGTCTCGTTCGTCGCCACAGAGAAAGATACTTTTTTGAGATTTTTTTTTAGCTATGTTCTGCGTGAGATTCGCGATGCGAACATTGTTGCGGGGAATTGCACAACAAACCGAGTGGAAGCGCGATACTTGGGGGTGTGACAGTAAGGGCTATGCGGCAAAATACCGACTAAATTCTGCGACGAGCGGAGCACTATAAGAGCGCATTCGGTTGGCAGCGGCGGCGCCCATGAGCGGTGATCGTATTTGCGAGGCGAAAACACTGCTCTGACGGTGGTCGTGGTTCGTGGTTCGTGGTGTGTGTTCACAGCAGCACGCCTGTCGGCTGGCTAGAACTGTCGCTATGGCTGAAGTAAACCTACTAATCGTGTATCTAACAATTATTGCCAATAGGCTTGCCAGCGTGCTGGAAATGGGTGGGTTTGCAGTGGTTTTTCGGGTTTGCACTCATAGCAAAGGTTGCCAGTAGCTAGGAGGCAATTTTTCCGGACACTATTTCCTATTAATCAGAAACTGCTTCGAGGGCGAGTCGTTTAGACCATTTGAGACCTTGCCGAAAACCATGGCATCCCTTTTCGACAGGCAACGACTAAAGCCCGAGAGAGATGAGAGAGTAATTTACAGTTTGGAGTCGGCAATTAAGTTAAGTTAGTAAGTCGGCAAAAAAGCTAGGCCTTGGCCCTCTGTGGATCGATGGTCCAAACCTTATCCACTCTAGCAGTACAAAAACCTTTGCTCAGATCTCAAAATCGAGTTTAAATATTGTTGTGCGCCGAAGAGCATAAAAACTAGACGATGGAGAACTTGGGCAAGGTGCTGTCGACTTACTAGTCCAAACATAAGATCTTTCCCTCAAAGAGACAGATCGATGCGAGGCGAATGAACCATAAAAAAACAAAGGGTTCTTGCTAGGGAGGTATAAAATTTGGTGAGGAATGTACATAGTTTGGCCAAGATTGTCTCCAGATTTGAACCCAATAAAGCTCTTATGGGAAGAATTCGATCGGAAGGTACGCCAATCATGGTCAACGTCCAATAATCACTTGTGGACTTGTTTCCATCAAATAGTCCACAGTGGAAGCCAAAACAAGAAAATTTGCACTAGAAAACCACTCTATTTGCCACATTTGGCAACCCTGGTTGTCCCATACCATCCCTCGTGCTCACCACTTTTTGGCATGTGTTTGTGTTTACATCCATTGCTTGTGATGTGCAAAGTATGACGCGCAGACTGACATGTTAGTTAGACTGTCACTATGACGATCCGCGGAAAGGGAACACAATTCATTTTGGCATCGATTGGGCGCTGACGTTAGTTGTTCAACAGTTGGTGACAGGTAGAATAATAAAACTGTGCAATTCGATTACCTTAATTTTGGGAACACAATTTCATTAAAGCAGTTTTCAAAGCGATTTCGAATAACGTGACATGCTGACACAGCGAATAGTTCTGGATAGATTTGTTGGTTTATTTTATCACATGTTCTACACACATGTCACATGTGTGACATCTATACGTAGCTGAGGGATTTATTATTGGAAGGCAGCCAATATTTTCGTTGTTTAAAATTGCACAATTCCAATAAGCCATTGAACTAGTCATTCACGACAAGCTAGGATCAAACAAAAATATTAGCTTTTAAGGTACAGTGAAATCTCCCATTGCGGACAGCTCTCTTAGGCGGATAACTTCCTTAAACGGACATATTTCTTAAACAAACGTAAAAAAACATTAAACATTTTTTTCGTTCCTTGTATATGCTGTTGATAAACAAAGATGCCCATGTCTGCAGTGCAATCTCACTACCATACCAATGGACACAAGTGTCGGTAATATCCCCATTTCTGCCTTACTTGGCGATCATCCACTTCAGCAACATTCCGCACAAAAAGCTGCCCAAAGCCAAAATGACTTAATTAAATTGAAACTATCAAGAACTTAAGGTCACAATATATTTTTTCTCGTTCGGTTTGGTACCTAAGTTGGGAAGTAATGCTCCAAGATAACATCTACATTTACCTTATCAGTTTTTGTAGTATAGTTTGGCTAGAAGATAACAGCAAACATTATCTTGCCGTTCATTTGTGGACTGTAGTTTTTGAGGAGGGATCTAGTCGGCTATCATTGTGACCACGGAAGCGCCTACTGTGATTTCCTCGTGATTAAAAGTTGCTTATGAAGCCGGAGTGTAGTTGCGAAGGTTCGAGTCCCAGAAATATCCACTAAATATTTCTCAAGGCACTACCTCTCGTCGAGGACTGCCAAATCTCCGAAAGTATAATTTGTTGGCGGTAAATACCCTTAGGATTTCTGACAGTGCAAGATACTTGGGACTTGTACTCTACAAAAAGTTGAACTGGAAATAGAATATAAACGAAAGACTTACGATAACTTTCTACTCTTGCAGTAGAGTATTCGGTAAAACCTTGGGACCATGCCCTAAAAACTTCCTATGGATGTACACGGTGGCAAATTGCTACCAAAACAACGAAAATTCAGAGACTGGGGTGCCTAGCAGCTACTAGTGCCATGAGAACTACGCCAACAGCAGGACTAGAGTCTATTCTCAACCTGCTTCCACTAGACCTGTTTATACAGAAATCTGCACCCAGAAGTGCCCTGAGAATCAGACAAACGAATGGCTGGAGGTCAAGCACGATGGGACATGCCCAGATCCTAAGTAAGTACATGGGCAATGTAGCAGTGAAAATAGCTGCCCGTGGTATTGCGATGAGGTAAAACCACGTGATGATATCACCTTTTTCATTGACAGCCAGGAAGCATTATAAGCGATTTCTGTTATTAAAATAAAATCAAAAATTGTGACGTGCTGTCGCGAAGAGCTGAGGGCTCTTGCCACATAGCATTAGGTAAAACCACACCAGAGAATAAGAAGGCTGATTAATTGGCAAGGAAAGGACCTGCGCAAGAGCTAGAGCAGGCTGATTATTCAGTGAAATTTCCGCCATGTAAACTCTAACATGAAGCACGGATTAGGGCTCTAGCTGAAGCGTATGAAAGATGGATCTCTTCGGAATCTTGTTAAATAACTAGAAAACTGGTCAAGGTACAGCGGTGTAAGACTTAAAACTCTCATTCTGAAGAACAGGAACACCCACTCCATCCTTACAGGATTAAATACAGGTCATAATACCCTGCGCTATCACATGAAAAAGCTAAGGCTGAGTAAGGATGACCTTTGCAGGGGTTGTGAAGACGAGGAAGTCAATGAGAACACAGCCCACTTCCTCTGCCACTACCCAGGTCTTTATACCGAAGAACTAAGTAACGTACCTATCACGGACATCTGGAGGTTCATTAAGGCTTCAAAATGGTTTGAAACCCTGGGGCAATAGGAGAGTGCTTTGGGTATTGTAACATGCAAATCATGATTGGTTGCGAGAAGCTAGGTCTTGGGCCACAACGCACTGTCGCACCAGCCAGATAAGATGACATTGATCGTACAAAGCTTGGCAGCGATAACAATTAATCAGTGTCTATGGATCTCAGAAAACTCCGGTGATGACTAGAATCGCATCTTTTATCTGGGGGCATCATCCAGGTTGACATTAATCATGAACCAACTTTTTTGTGCTGCTTCTTTATTTACAAAGCGTTTTTATAAGCGGTAGGATATTTATGATGAAAAACTAAGAGTCCTGGGTAGTACACGTAATTATTTCATTATTTCTCCGTAAATTTTCTATCGGATAATTATTCCTCGGTACTGCGAAAGAGAGTACAACCAGTGGAAGAGGAATACACCGGACGTTCATAAAATGCAAAACGTCAGTTCTAAGGAAGTCTCGAGTAAACCTCTGCCAAAAATCTCTACAAAAGCTTGGAACCGAAAGGTAACGCTTAGGAGGACCTGCGTATGTAGACTGTAATTTGCCCAATTCCCAGTTTGTAACTATCCTGTTCCTAAAAAGTATTTCTCTGACGAACGCCTTGAGCTCGTTTGGGGTTTGCGAGTCTGCTTCTTTTTAGACCGTTCTTTCACATTCTTCCACAAACTCTTTCACCTACAAACTTTTTCTTGACTTCTTCACAAATTGCAAGCATCCAACATCTTGGGAAAAGCAAAAATTATTACAATTCTTAGGTCACCAAGTCGAGATTTCCTTAAATACAAGCCTATTGCTAACCTAATGGTAGTTATGTGCAATCAAGAGGACACAAGCGTCCTCAACCAACCTCTGTCTACCAACTCCTACTCTCACATCCACGAGGTGAACGCTGGGTGCCTAGTACCTCAACTGGAGATAGGGTGCAAATCCCTGTGGAAGGTTGTTGGTGGTAGCCGTCGAGAGAGGGGGGGGGGGGGGGAGGGTGTTCACACTAAGGCACTCTCCCTTGCATCTGGACGGCAGTGGAAGAACTCCCACGATGGAATCAACGGTGGCGTCTACAGTTCCAATTAGGTCGAACTACTTAGTGAACACCTCATTCGGGCTACTTCGACGTATTCGGATTATAGGCCAATGAGGACCGGATTACCCGGCCCCTTAAGTCCAAGGGGTTTAACAAAGGGCCTGGCCCTCCAGGTTGGGGGTTGTGCGTGGGGTTAACGGTTCCACCATTTAAAACAATCATTGTTACGAAGCACATGGAATGTTCGGACTCTGAACAGACCGCGTGCAGCCGAACAATTAGCGGAGGCCGTAGACTGCTATAAAGCAGATATTACCGCCATCTGGGCCGGGCAAAAGGAGGATGAAAAACTGTGACATTTACTACGGTGACTGCTACAGAGAGCAAAAGCAGCGTCTATTCGGATGCGGATTTGTTATAGGCGGCAGACTTAGGCAAGAAGTCTTGAGCTTTCGACATGTAAGTGAACGCCTTATAACAATTCGCATCAAGGCTAAATTCAAAAACATAAGCCTAATATGCGCTCACGCCCCGACAGAAGAAAGTGACGATGCTACCAAGGAGGGTTTTTACGAGCTCCTCGACAAAACATACGAGCAATGCCCCAAGTATGACGTAATAATCGTGTTAGGCGATTTTAACGCAAAGATAGGGAAGGAAGACCTCTTTGGTAACACGATCGGGAAACATAGCCTACATGACGTCACGTCTGGAAACGGACTTAGGCTAATTGATTTTGCTTCGGGGCGTAATGTCACTATAGCTAGTACACGATTTCCACACCTCAATATCCACAAGGGCACATGGCGGTCTCCTGATCAACGCACCGTCAACCAAATTGATCATGTTGCAGTCGACAAAAGGCACGCCTCCAGTATTCTGGATGTCCGAGCTTTCCGAGCAGCCAACATTGACTCGGACCACTACCTTGTTGTAGCCAAGGTACGAATGCGGATATCCCAAACGCCACAACAACGGAGAACTACTGTGAGAAGGTATGATGTCGAAAAGCTACATTCGCAACAGACCGCCAGAGCCTTTGCCGATCGTGTATCCCGTAATCTCTCAAGAAGTCCAATGCCGCCAGCACCAAATGCCGAAAACCAGTGGAAACGCTGCCAACAAGCCATCAAGGAAGCCGCAACTGATGTGCTGGGTCTCAAAAGGCCACCACCAAGAAACCCCTGGTTTGACGAAGAATGCCGGCAAGTGCACGCAGCAAAGCAAGATGCATACAAAGCGGCGCTGCAAAAGAAGACGAGGGCTGCTCGCGAGCTCTACGAGCAGAAGAGACGGGAAGAACACCAGCTTCTCCGCAAGAAAAAGAAAGAGCACGAGAAATACATGATCAAGAGCATAGAGAGGTGTTACTCTAGGAATGATGTTCGGAAGTTTTATCAAATGGTAAAAAGAACATGTCACGGCAACAAAGCCCGAACTGAAACCTGTAGAGATGAACAAGGAAATATTGTAGTAGAGTCACAGTCGGTGCTGATAATTTGGAAGGACTACTTCTGCAGACTGTTTAACGGCGACGACGAATCAAATCCCGCTGTCAGGCAGAATGAACCATTCAACCTGGACGATGACAGCCAAAACTTCCGTCCACCTGACCAAAATGAAGTAAGGAAAGCAGTTTCAAAACTGAAATCCAATAAGGCAGCTGGCCCTGACGGCTTACCGGCCGAACTCTTTAAAGCAGCTGGAAATGAATTTGTAGAGAGCATACACCAACTCATTTCCACAATTTGGTCAGACGAATGTATGCCTGATGAATGGAATCTCAGCACCGTTTGCCCGATCCACAAGAAAGGAGACCCCCTCAACTGCGCCAATTACCGAGGAATTAGTCTCTTAAATGTCGCATATAAGATCTTATCTGCCATATTGTGTGAACGCCTTAAACCCTTCGTCAACAACGTGATCGGTTCCTATCAGTGCGGTTTTAGGCCAGGAAAGTCCACAATCGATCAAATTTTCACACTTCGGCAGATCCTGGAGAAAACCCAAGAAGTCCAAATCGATACCCACCACCTCTTCATCGATTTCAAGGCCGCCTATGACAGCATTTATAGAGACGAGCTATACAGAGCCATGTCTAGTTTTGGCATCCCTACCAAACTCGTCCGTCTGTGCAGGATGACAATGGAGAATGCACGCTGCTCCATCATGGTCGGTCAAGACCTCACCGAGACCTTTGATGTCAAAAAACGATTTAGACAAGGTGACGCGCTGTCATGCGACTTCTTTAACATCATACTTGAAAGAGTTGTGCAAAACTCACGCGCCAATACCAGAGGAACAATCTTTCAAAAGTCCGTCCAATTACTCGCATACGCCGATGATATTGACATTATCGGAAGAACCCAGCGTGATGTCACTGGCGCCTTTGCGAGTATTGAGACGAAAGCGGCGAAAATGGGCTTAGCGGTCAATGAGGGCAAAACAAAATATATGCTGTCATCAAGAAGGGACACCCAACATCGACGTCTCGGACAGAACGTCACGGTAGACAGCTATAACTTCGAGGTAGTAAGGGACTTCGTTTACCTCGGCTCCGCTATCACATCCGATAACAACACCAGCGCAGAAATCAAGCGAAGAATAACTCTTGCCAATCGCTGTTTCTTTGGGCTAAGAAGGCAATTGAGTAGTAAAGCCCTATCCCGAAAAACTAAGGAAACTCTTTATAAGACCTTAATCATCCCTGTCCTGCTTTATGGCGCTGAGGCATGGATTCTATCGAAAGCGGACGAAGATATTCTTGGTTGCTTTGAGAGAAATATTCTTCGTAAGATATTCGGTCCCGTTTGCGTTGACGGGTTCTGGAGGAGAAGATTCAACGATGAACTTTACGAGTTGTACAAAGACATCGCCCTAGTCAAGAAGATACGTATCCATCGGCTCAGATGGCTGGCGCATGTAGAGCGAATGGACACAAATGTTCCGGCTCGCAGAGTCTTCGAGTCTAACCCGGAGGGTCAACGCAGTAGAGGAATACCTCGCCTAAGGTGGCGCGCACAAGCGGAAGAGGACCTCAACCAACTTGGAGTGCGCAACTGGAAGCAGTTAGCTAAGGACCGGGCTAACTGGAGAGGCTTGTTGGTTGAGGCCCAGGTTCACCCCGAACTGTAGCGCCACCTAAGTAAGTAAGTATTGCCAACCTATCCCTTAAAATGCTTCGGGTGTGCTACAATCCGGAGGTAAATAGGGAAAATTAAAAAAAAATGTTACGTATACGCCCAAGCATACACACTTTTGGTGCTTTTTGGTTCCTTTGTATATCGGTTTGGCCCAAGTCCAGGTCGAGCTTGTCTTAAATACGAACCTAATGCTACCAGGTAAGAACTTAACTTTTGCCTGGAATTTGAACTATCTCTGTGTGCAAGTAGTAGACTTAGGATGGAAAAGTAAACAAATTTTTTTACAAAGCATTTATCTGTACATTTTACTGGATTTAAACCTTCTTCTCTTTTCATGAAATTTCAAGCTTCTACTTGAAGAAATCACTAAATTTTAGAGAAAGAGCATATTCGTTGCACATAGTAAGCCCTTTGATCTTCTCATACTCATTACCTACAAGGGCGCATTACGGGTAATGATATCCAACCAAAGTGAATAAGAATTTAACTTAAAAACATTTTCTACTTGGCTTGAGCCGTATTACTCTCAGGGACATACTG
Source organism: Matsumyia berberina (assembly GCA_917880715.2). Lineage (NCBI taxonomy): Eukaryota > Metazoa > Arthropoda > Insecta > Diptera > Syrphidae > Matsumyia > Matsumyia berberina. The sequence goes on along the minus strand of OU862871.1, from coordinate 127,071,542 downwards.
TCAGCATGAAGTGTCCCACTAATTCATTCATAGAATATCATTCTCGAATTTGCCTTGAGTAAACTTTGCTGTCTGTCATAAGATTAAGATTAAGATTAGATTGTGTCAACTCTTAGCACATCGTCAAGACATAATTGCGCGTCTTTTGAGAGAATTTATGGTACTAAATTGCTTTGCCTGATGAAAGATAAACAGGTTAGTAGTACAGTAGAGAACATTATATTATGAACACTCGTAAATTTTTTTTTTTTTTTGTATTTTTATTAAAATGATTGAATGTCAACTAAATATGGAAACTAAGTCAAGACAAGGCTTTCCAATTTGCTGTTTTATTGTTTTCCCTTTTAGAAAACAGACCAGATACTTGACTGTCCTTCTAGTGGTTGTAACATTTTCCAAGCCACGATCAGAGGATTTTGATCATTTTACAATTTAGTTTCTTCAATTACCGAACTTTAGTAGTATTTTCCAGACAAGACTGCTAGAGATTTCTGAAGCTTGCTGCGTAAGTAACAGCAACCCAACGTTCAAACATAAAATTGCAATACACACCCTCATGTGTAACGGAAAAAATAACGGCTCATCCCAAGCCACCATGGTAAGCGTCATCGTTAAGGCCATTGTGCATGCTTGACGCGATTGGGAAAGTGCTTGAAAAGAAGAGCAATAAACGGAAGGGGTCTCGGGATTCTCTAATCAGGAGTTCGGCTTTAGAAAGAAGCGAAGCACAGTAGGGGAGATAAGGGCAGTGTGTGGCGTTGCGCGCGAAGCAATCGCGAAACAATGATGGCTACGAAAGAGGAAACATTGTGCCGTCGCGTCGTAACCCTCGACGATCTCTATGTACCTAACTACCTACCAAGAATAATAGGCAGCTATTTCAGTAAAATAACCCTACATTTCACTATGATGCAGAAAACAGCCCTTGTATGCACAAAATCACGGGAGGAGTTCCCCAAGAGTCAGTGCTTTGCCCAATCCTGTGATAGCATCCCGAGAAGGGCAATTCTGACCGGTGTAAAAATCTTAAGCTACGCTAATGACATTGCAGTAATTGCTGTATGGCTACAAGCATCAAGTCTGGAACTGGCAGTCCATAAGACTAAAGCAGTGCTAGTTAGTAACAGGACAAAGGTGGACCTTACTATGCAGGTCGGTGAGCATCATCGAGTCTAGTACATATCGAGCTATTGGTCCACAGGCTTAACTTTAAAGAAAACATGATGTATGGAGGCGAGAGAGCCTCTCGGGCAGTAGCGTAGGAGGACACAGACAGATAATACGAAGCCCGCTAGAAACGGTGAGGAACTCGATCCTTATGTACGTATCCCACATATAGGCACCCGCGTCAGATCGGAAAACTTACATGAGACGGATAGATGGATGAAATCAGTGTACAGAGTTGCATCGCTGATGATCTGCTGTGCCTTTAGAAAGGTATCAGTGGAAGCGATTAGCATGACGGCCAAGTGATGCCGAGAGGACTTATAGCATATATAGCATGCTGACAATAAGCGAAGCCTGGAATTTAACGGAAAAAGTCGTCGCATGATGTAGCATGATGTATGTGAGGAGCCTACCTGAGAACAAAGCAGTGCACATGCGCCAATGGGGTTCTCAAGAACCGCCAAGTTACCTACCTACCTATATATGTAGACAGAAGGAGGCACCTATGTACATATGACTGAATCCTACAGAGCAAATAGTTGTGCCGTGTGTTTAACAGGTCAGGTAATGACGTCAAGCTACCAACACTGCTAAAAGAGCTGATTTGATTAATCGCAGACCTAGGTTTCATAAATACAGGTTTTGACGTCTCTTACGAGTCTCAAGGATCTAACTTTAGAGTCAAAGACAATTTAACAATTTTTCAGGCTGAGATAACGCTTTTGCCCGCGTTGGCAAGATGACAATACATCGAGAGGACCATTACTGTGTGTGTCGGACGTAAGGGTCCCGTCTCCAGTCGTTCATTACTAAGTTTATTTCAAACAAACCTATTCACGTGTACATAATCAAACGCCCGATACTGTATGTTTGATATTTCTCTAGAAACAGGGCGTGTGAGTTCCATTTGTTGATTACCCAAGGAAATGCTGACATGTTGTTGCTAAATTTTGATTTAAGACGAAATTGTAATGGAACACACTTCTTGGAAAGGTTTAAAGTCTTTCGTAGAACAATTATTTAACTCAAACCCAGTTGTACGACGAAAACTAGAATGAGTAAGTACAAATGCGTAAGCACCGGCGTTACTAGGACCAGACATTCGGGAGCTAATGTTTATTATTTGGCTTGGGAAGATTTTCAACATCAAACATCCGCAATAAAACAATAAAATTTCAACGGAAATGTACAAAAATTGTTTGTTTAACAACCAAATTCTGACTGACAGAAGGAGCTTAAAGGATTTTAAGTTAAACATTAGTTGACCTTAAGCAGAAGTTGTTGTTTAAATCTTGTTGAAGAACGGAAAGATTTGGACCAATATTGATCTAGGGTTTGATGGGATTGCTCAAGCAAATGATTTGGGTAATTCCAAGAAGTTTTAGGAAAATTAGGTTGCAGTGGTAATCTGATTTTCAGAAGACAGAAGATGCTGACTGTATCTGCCTACAATATAAATGTTTTTTGAAAAAGGTAAATGTGAGAGCGACAAGGATATACAATGTCATGGAGCAGAAAGCTAGAAAAAACATGATAAGTACATAGGCTGTTTAACAACGACAAAGAAGATAGTGACTTGCAGGTTAAAGAACGGACTCACCACGTACAACCAGGAAATTAAAAAAATCAAGAAATAGATCCAAAAGTTATTTGGGCGAAAGCTTCACCTCTGTTCTAGGCTACGAAAAACTAACAACAGTAGAACCCTCAACGTTACTTCAGAACACATGAGGTAGCTGCACGAAAGATGAGTAGAAAAAAATCCGCTTCAACCGCTTATTTGAGTCCACAACCATTAAGACGTATCGTCCTAAGTTCTTTCATAATCCTGCGATTATGTTAAAATCGAAACACAAATTTCCAGGAGTGACAAATTTGGACCGTCTGTACTTAAACTACCTTGTTATAGCAAAGGTACGACTGCGGATATCCCGAACACCCATAAGACAAGGAAATACTATGAGGAAGTTCGACGTCGGACGGCTGCAATCGCAAGCGATCACCAGATCCTTCTCCGATCAAGTCTCTCTCAACCTCTCAAGAGGTAATATGCCGCCAGCAATAAGTATTTAACACCAGATGGTCAAAATAGCCATCAGAGATGTCGCCTCTGGCGTGCTAGGTTTCACTCGGTCATCGCAACGAAACCCCTGGTTTGACGACGAGTGCCGGCAAGCACATGCAGCGAAACAAGAGGAATACACAGCGGCGCTGCACAGAAGGACCAGAGCTGCTCGCGAGCTCTACGGGCAGAAAAGGAGAGACGACCACTGGCTTCTCTGAGGGAAAAAGAAACAGCATGAGAAGCGCGCGATCGAAGAAATAGAGAGATTTTACTGCGGAAATGAGGTTCGGAAGATTTACCAAAGGGTAAACAGAACCTGTCAAGGCTACGGAGCCCGAACCGAAGCCTGCAAGGACGAACATCGTAGTAGAAGCGCAGTCAATGAGGAAGACATGGAAGAACTATTTCTGCAGACTGAAAGGCAGAATGAACCATTCAACCTGAACGACGAAGACCAATAATTCCGTCCACCAGACCTGGACAAAGTGAAGATAGCCATATCTAAGCTTAAGTCCTTCAAAGCTGCTGGTGTTGACGGCCTGGTTGCGGAGCTGTTCAAAGCGGCAGGTGATGACTTGGTAGGGAGCAAACACCAACTCATCTGTAAAATATGGTCGGAGGAAAGTATGCCCGATGAGTGGAACTTTAGCATTGTTTTTCAGATCAGCAAGAAAAAAGACTCTCTGAACTGCGCCAACTACAGAGGCATCAGTCTTCTTAACATCGCTTTCAAGATCTTATCTGCCATATTGTGTGAGCGCCTGAAGCTATTCGTTAACAAACTGATTGAAAATGCACGCTGCTCCATTAAGATCGGTCAAGACCTCATCGAGGCCTTTAATGTTTAAAAAGAATTTAGACAAGGTAGCGCGCTGTCATGCGATTTCTTCAACAGAGGCACAATATTTCAAAAGTCCGTCCAATTACTCGTATAGGCCGACGATATTGACATAATCGGAAGAACGCAGCGTGATGTCACTGACGCGTCCGTGAGTATTGAAACGGAAGCGGTGAAGATGGGCTTAGCGGTCAATGAGGGCAAGACGAAGTAAATGCTGTCAACAAGAATGGACACTCAACACCGACGTTTCGGACAGATCGTCACTGTAGGCAGATGTATCTTTGAGGTGGTTAATGACCAGCTTATCCACCATGAGGGTCGCGGAGTAAGGGTGCTTAAGTGGACTCTTCACATCTCCCGATATTTCGCCATCGACTCTACCTCATCAGGGGCAATCCCCATACGGGTAGAGGTGAGATTTCGGACTTGGTCCAGCCATCTCATCCTAGGCCTGCCCAGGGGACGCCTACCCGATGGCACGAATTTCATGGCGCGTCTTGGAAGCTGAGTTGGGGACATGCGTTTCACGTGCCCAAACCATCGGAGTATGAACCTTTCTGTTCGAGGAAGTAGCTGTTCGGCGTAACTCGTGTTCCTAACAAGATCTCGACGAGTTACCCCAGCAATACAATGGACAAACCTCATTTCGACAGCTTGTGTCCGCGATCCTATCCTTTCAGTCATTAGGTCAAAGGCCAACGAGTTATATTCTTTAAAACAAAAAAAAATTTAAAGCCACTACTCACAACCTCCTTAAGAGTGCTTAACCCTAAACCACGATAGAACAACACATTGACTGCAAAATATTTTGCAAAGCAGAACAATGTTATCCTTTGGGATAATCTCTCGAATTGACTGAGGTCTCACTACTCCTGACAAACACCAGCCACGTAGTTTTCAAAGGCAACCTTCCAACAAGCAATCATTGTGAAGCGGGTCTGCAGGCATCCTTTTTTCAACCGTTTTACTGTTTTTTTTTTTTTTGAGGAAATTTCAAAGGAATACGAGGATCCTGTTGACGCCATTCTCCACTATTGAATCATCTTTCTGTGTTATTTCCTCACTGTAAACAACTTTTGATGGAAATTTCTATAAAATTACCGTTATCCGTATCCGAGCACAACGGCAGCAAAACATTTTTCTTCAAAATAATAAAAAAAATAAAAAAGCGAAAAGATCATCTCAATTTGTCTGCGGGCAAAAGGCAAAGGATTTTTTTTTTCCTTTTCCGTTCAGAACACCTTTCCAGGTAAACATCAGTGCTAAGGGGAATTTCATAACAGACACGTTTCCGCAGAAGAAGAGAGCCGAAACCCTCACAAAAAGAAGCCGACGACGAAGGATAATGGCGTTTACACACATTCTTTTCGAAGGATATTTCATTATAAAGAAAGCCTTGGCTCGTTCCCATCACATTTTAATAGATAAACATGATATCTCCGGAGGCTGTGGGCACACGCACCATCCCTCAAGTTTACGTGACTTTTACAAAACGACAACTTTAGGATCAATTAGCATTTGTGTGCGTCTGTTTGGGCAGGAATAAAGGATTGTAGGCGGGTGACTTGCATTAATCAAAAGACGTGACCTCAAACGATGAGAGTGTTGTCATACGGGCACCAATGGCACCTTGAATCCTTACAACCGAACACAATTCGACTCCAAACACACAAGAGGTAGAGAAAAGAAAAGGAATTCGTTCGCATTAGGATAAGTGTTCTGGAATGTGAATCAGTGAACAAAGCCTATGGCAGCTTGGGAATTTCGAGTAAACGCCACACAAAGACTGAGAAGAAAAGAAGTCCTGGGAAGCACCATAATTTCATTATTCACGTATGTCTGAGGTGGTAATAATGGCTATGGCCGGGATGAATGCGTTCACCTTACCGTAAGGCAGGGAATTCGGTTCGTGAAGTGTTTACAAAAAAAGGGTTTGAGTTGGAGAGAGGTAGGACTTTGAATGGTTTTATGCTATTATTCAGGAGTAGCCCAACTTTTTGTTGACTATGGGTCGAGGACCTTTCAGTGATTGAATTTTTACAGTTCCGAAAGGATTTGTCCCAAGGGAGACATTCAACCCAACGGAAAGTTTTGGTTCTTTCCAGAGAAAGTTTTGCTTGAGGGCGAATTGTTTAAAGCATTTCAATGCTCTGTTGACGTGAGTTTACAGTTTTACATAAATTATTCAGGCAACGGGTTAGTGTGTAGAGACTGAACAGAGGGAGTACAAATCAGTTAACTGACACAGATTCAATATAACAGTGGCGCACACTCGCAAGGGTCAATATTCTTAACTAAGGTTTCGTTAACTACTCTGTTAAGGGAATTTTTTCAATCGACGAAGTATTTTGATGGCTAAATGCAAGACTCCTTTGATTTGAGAAGAAATTGATTGGTGAAATATGTGTGTGCACAAGAATAAAGGGTTGTGGATGAGTGGACTTGCATTCAACACTATACTAGTAAAGCAGGAGAAATCATGGTACAGAAGTTGTACCCCATTAAAAGTCAATTGGACGGCGCCGAAAATGTAAAAATAATCGCAATGCGATCAGTTCTTATGATAGGAGTTCATGGACTTGGAGACCACAAAGATACCGGCGAGTGCTTTGTGGACATCTGTACTGTCACTCGCCCTATCATTGAAGGTACTCTGTTGGAGCACAAAACCTGGCGCCAAATAAGTTGGATTTAATAAGGAAGTACCTAGCCAGTTTGTCCAATTAAACGCCAGGATGCATTTGCAAAGGTGCGACTGTTCAAACATGCTTCACCTGGTTAAATATCGACAGTCTGCAAGTTCCTTATACATATATGACTTCAATCAAGAGATCATCTAATGGAAGGAACCGATACAAAAAGTAGCACAGGGCACATTCAATTTAGATAAAAAGTGGAGAGCCGAAGAAAACGCCCTCGCATCTGGAGTACAGTCGGTGCAAGACTTTGATCTAAAATGAGATCGCTGAGCGCGTATATATCCGGCAGTAGTTTCAATCGGGGCAGGGATTCTTCAAGAGAGAACCAAAAAACACAAAAAACTACTGACACACATAGGAAAATTAACTTTCGAAATACGCCGTGTAATTAACCGTGCTAACGAATGCACACCAATTAGACTAAGGATTGGACCGCCACGTAAAAGCAGAAAGGCTGAAAGGAACCAAAGTTGCTAAGAATGAGTTAAAGAAAGTTAAATTTTTCGCAAAAAATTAAAAAAAAAAAAAAAAAAAAAAAATGTTACGTATACGCCTAAGTTTACGCACTTTTGGTGCTTTTGGTACTTTCTGCATATCGGTTCGGCTGTTGGTAAATATGCATGTTCAAAGCCCGAAAGAAGACAATTTGAGCATTTTGGCATTTTCCTATAAAAGACAGTATATAGTGAGACAATCTAAAAGAGGTGTAGAGGTAAACTACTTCCTTAGGCGACCCTTCTCTTAAGGTCTATTATTGCTGAGTTGAACCATCGCCATTTGTAACTGCAATTATCAACTAAACTCTATTCAGTTTTAGTAGTTGAGCGATCCTTAAGAAATTATCTTATCTTCCGTGTTGTGTGAACGCTTGAAGCCGTTCGTCAATAACCTGATCGGTTTATATCAATGTGGCATCAGGCCACGAAAGTCCAGCATCGACCAAATATTCACACTGCAGCAGATCTTGGAGAAAACCCAGGAACGTCACATCGATACCCACCACCTATTCGTCGATTTTAAGGGCGCCTATGACAACATCTAAAGAGACCAGCTATACAGACCCATGTCTAGTTTTGGCATCACTTTCAAACTCGTCCGTTTGTGCAGGGTGACGATGGAAAATGTACGTTACTCCATCAATGTCGGTCAAGACCTCACCGAGACCTTTGATGTCAAGAAAGGATTTAGGCAAGGCGACGCGCTGTCATGCGACTTCTTCAACATCGTTCTTGAAAAAGTTGTGCAAAACTCTCGCGCCAACACCAGCGGCACAATCTTTCAAAAGTCCATCCAATTACTCGCTTACGCCGACGATATTGACATAATCGGAGGAACGCAGCGTGATGTCACTTACGCGTTCGTGAGTATTGAGACGAAGATGGATTTAGTGGTCAATGAGGGCAAGACCAAGTATAAGCCGTCAACAAGAAAAAACACTTAATACCGATGCCTCGAACAGAACGTCACTATAGACAGTTATAACTTTAAGGTAGTCAAGGACTTTGTCTACCTAGGTTCCGCTATCCATTCAGCGCTAAGATCAAACGAAGAATAACTTTTGCCAATCGCTGTTTCTTTGGGCTATGAAGGCAATTGAGTAGCAAGGGCCTCTCTTGAATAACTAAATTGATCCTGTATAAGATCTTTATCATCCCAGTCATGCTCTACAGCGCAAAGGCATTGACTCTGTCAAAAGCGGATGAGGCTGCTCTTGGCTTTTTCGAGGGGAAAATTCTTCGGGTGATTTTCAGTCGTATCTCCATAATGGTAAGTGGAGGAGGAGTTACAATGACGAACTGTAGTGAAAGTCCAACGACTGCGGTGGCTGGGCCATGCAGAGCGGTCAATGCTCCGACCGGGAAAATCTTCAAATCTACACCCGAAGGACGGCGCAGTCGAGGAATATCGCGACTTAGGTGACCCACGCAAGTGGAAGGGTACCTTAAACCACTCGGAGTGAGAAACTGGAGACAGCTAAAGATCGAGCTGGCTGGAGGCGCTTGTTGGTTGAGGCCAAGGTACACTCCGGACTGTAGCCGCTACCTTAAGAAAGTAAGTAAACTTCAGTGCTAAGTCTAATACGGACGATATTGTCATATCGTCAGGATGTTTTCTCCTAAGCGATAGACACAACTATCTAGTGTTGGGTTACATAGACGTCGGAACCAATTTCACCCATGAAAAACCGAGAGAGCTCTATTCACTAAGAAAATATTAGTCTTTGTTTGCCTAATTTTTGTGGGCATTGATGAACTTTTTTCCCTTGGTTCATTATTTTGTTCAACTTTCGGTGCGAATTTTCTTCATAGATTTAGGCCAATCTTGAATGGGCGTGGTGCCTGTAACTAACCGTTGACATGAGCAGTGAGCGATGTTTAAGAGCATCTGTCTGATTAACCTACTTCTGGTCATTGCTATTTACAACATGTAACTCGATATCCAATAGAACAGTAGAGTAGAATAGAACCTCTCGGTTCCAGACTACGCATCCTATATGTTAATCCGCGTTGAAAGTTCTGGTAAAACTCAAGTGTGCATGACGAATACTTCCAAGGACTGTTGCTTTATTTTTTGTTTTTTATGTATCCCAACTGTTCAAGTTTCAAAGAGCCTTCAAGACAGCCGCCCTTATGAGCCCATAAAGACAGAAAAAATGTCTTCATTTACCATCAATTCAACTTCCATTACCTGAATTTAAAGCCTTTAAAACATCTAAAGGAACAAGTCTCCTGCTCCAGAATTGACTTATCTATTTGCCTTCAGTCAGTGCTCGAAGGTAACCTAAAGGCTTTTTTTCCCCGAAAAACATCTCTCCTCCATCCCCAAAGGAATCAGAACCTCATAAATAACCTTTACATGTTCTCTAACCAACCCGACAGGATTAAGTACACACGATAAAATATTCCGGACCGCAACGCATTATCAATTCGACAAGTCTCCATGGAAATGTGTACCGCTATGCTCTGCCAATTTATCACTTTTTTCAACTTTCATTGGATCAATGACATTACGACGAACACAGCAGACCCTGAATTTAAAAAAAGCACAAATTTCTTCTTCTTTTCCAGCTTCAGGCCCCCGAGGACTAAAAGTTTAATCCTTTTTCTCCGTCCCAGGCCAGGTACGAACCTTTAAATTTTAAATTCAACTTGTTACCTCTCTCAACTCTCAGTTCTGTGCACTTCGTTGGCTTTATACAAATACATACCTGGAAAGATAAGAAGAAAAAAAATTATTAGTCATTCCGTTGGCAGGATGACAAAAAAAGGATAAAAAAAAAAACACAAGGAAATAAGAAACCCGTAAATCAAATTCAATTTGAGATAAAAATCGATGAGTTGCCAGCATTTTTCTACAACATAATTTCGGTACGTATCGCGGCTTACGACCAACCAGCGGAATCCTTAGCAAGGATAACACACGTTCGCCCACTCACTCGAAGCAAATAAAAATCACATTTACCGCAAATGAAAAAAGAGGAAACATCCGTCACGTTGGTTTCCTTTAAAAAAAAAAAAATCATGTCCGCGATGAATTGGGAATTACCCTCCCAACACCCCTGCGTCCTCGACACAAAGATAAGCCGCCGATGAGCAACGGATAATCCAGAAATTTAACCACAATGTGCGAGGAACAACAAACAACAGCAGCGAATAAAAATAACAACAACACGACCAGCTTTGTCCTTTCGAGATGTAAATGTGGTTGTGTCTGCGTATTTGCAAGTGCGTAACGCTCCATAAAGAAAATTGTATTCGACTTGGGTGATGGGATCGTAAAGAAAAATATTTACCCCTACCCGCCGCCGCCGCCTCATCACCCGTGGGAGGGTGACTTAATCCTTGCGGGCGGCGATGATGCTGAGACAGGATCTATTACACGTAATCAGGCATATTTTTGTTTACTGCGTCAAGTGATACGAGGTCCTGACTGGAGGAGGCCCGATGTGCGTGTGTGCTCTGTAATTCACAGTAATTTACGGGTCACCCCACCGTGGTTATACAATTTCCGAGAAAATTAGTCCATGGGGATGATTGGTGGTTAGATAGTTCGATGGCCTACGCGCAGATGTTTTTAAGGATGTTGATCTACTGCTCGATGGATGTATCGCATGCGATAAACCGATGTCGGCACACATACACATTTGATGGAATAATAAAACGGAAAATAGTGTTTATCGTGGGATAAAGTGTTATTGCGTGTCGGAACGGATGTGTTCTGGTAATGGAATGGGAAAATAATGTGAAGCGATTGAAGATAAGTTTGTTCGTAGTCAGCGACATGCGGCGTTTTCACTTTGCAAATGTACTAGTAAATGTTTAATAGGAAGTTGAGTTGTAGCTTCTCAAGATGCAATCAAATTTATTACGCTCATTGGATGGCTTTTTAAAATTGCTTTCAACTACTTCTACGATATACTGCACTCACGAGGAGAAATATGATGATTGGGAGCGCATAAGATGATGAGCGACTAACACGTTAAGACCATAAAACGTGTCCTCGACGAAATACTGGTTCTTTGAGAAAAAGGCATGTTCTGGACTTGGATTCTGAGATGATTTTGACCAGACAAACAGTTGTAACACTAGAGAGACTAAAAAAGTCTCGACCTTGGCTCAGCACATGGGTTACAGCTCCATGGATGTGTCTGGAGTGTTAGCCTATGACTATGCTTCATCTTATTGGACGACCAAACTCCGCCTGCTTCGGCCGGCGAGAAGATTCAACCCGGATTTTCCCAAATTAAATCAACTGACTAGTGTTGACAGGTTAGTTGTTGTCCTACATCAGACTAAATGGTTCTTTTCCAACGGTATGAGGCATCTCATTTCTTGCTCGCATAACAAATCGGAATGGTAAGTCTTCATTTACTTAGACACAAATGCCGCTGGGTGGTGGCCAAAGACAGACTTGACTACAAAATATTGAACTCTCATGCGAGCAGATTCTGGCTGCTTTTGCAGGTCAGACTGCTTATCCCAAGGCCAGCTTATTAAAGGTCATCCAGAAGGTGAAGAAAGCGGCTTATCTTTATCTTATCGACACTAAAATGTTAAATCGGCAAGTTGGCCTAGGTAAGCTGATTGTCAAAAATACCGATAAGGTGATCAGTCATGGTCACGGTCTTTCGAAAACAACAGAGGAAGTTGGCACAGCCCCTTTTATCAGAACTGTATTCGCTACACAGAATGGCAAGGATCTTTGAAAAGATTGTACGCCTTGTCTTTACTTTTGTAAATTTTTTAAGAGATCATAAGGCGCGTCAAAATAAATAAATAAATACCTGGCGCGACAGCTTGGATCGAGGCAAGGCCTTGATCCTTTCAAGTCTTCTCTGAACCATTCGTGTTGTGCGTGTTACATTTTTGGCACAATTGATTGCCGACTCCGAAGGACGGATTGAGAAGCTTTTTTATGACAAATGGTACTCTTGAGATTTGTCATTCCTCAGCAAGAGGCGGTGCTGCGAAAAATGTTCAGTGGGCATGGCTGGGGCTTTAACCCACGCAGCTCGCTCAGCAATCCAACGCACTAACCACTGAACCACGGTGACCATTAAGGCGTCTCCTAGTTTTAGAAACTCCCTTTCAAGGAAGACCTTGGTAGAAGTATAACCTTGCCTCTTCTGTTTTACACGATGAAAATGTGGACTCAGTATTGGGTCTTAAGATTGGAAGAAGATCTAGATGTCCCATTAAATCAAACCTTAGTGCAGAAATACGACATAAAAACATTTAGGATTAAGTGCTTGTATCAGACAGAGGGCGCCCGATACTCAAATAGTGCCGAATTGCATCGTTTTGTTACCACAGTTCTCGTGACCGGTTTGTAGATGAGTGTGGATGGGTATCGATAGACCATGGCTGTTGGTCTTAAATCCAACCTGTGGAGTCAAGGTAGAGTAGAATGTTAGGGATTTTTTTCTCTGAAAGTTCGCCGAAGTTCTAGGGCTTCCTTCCCATTTGTGTCTATACAGCCGTGGCAGTGGAATTAAAAGAGATACCAAGCTTGGCCGTATAGGTACCCACTGCAGTGACCCGTACAGATGGCGACAACACGTGCAATGTCGGTTTGAGTTCTTCTAAAGAGGTCGCTTGTTTTCGTATGGCTGTATGTTGGCGAAGTTTTCTTGAATATGGCGGAGATTGTAAGATTGTTCCATCTGTGTTTGGCTACTGAGTAGTAGCGTAGGTTGATTTTTCCCTTGACAGCACCCAATGCGATGAAAACGTCTCTCGTGAGTGAGCTGTCAAGAGCCGGCCTCTGCTTGGCAAGCTCATCATCCATTTCTTTCCTTTCGACGCCTCTGTGGCCAAGGAAGATAAGCTTCCCAGGTGGGCGAGCCCGGTTCTACACTGTTTTACCAGTTTTGATGCGGTTGTTGTGGAGACAAGAACCTTAATAGCTGCCTGACTGTAGGACATTTCGTTTGGGGGTGGTGTCGTTGTTGAGTACATGACAGGCCTCATAGATTCCGAGTATTTAAACCTGAAATATTCCCGAACCTACCCCGCATTCCATCTTCGAGTCGTCCGTGAAAAATAATGTATCGTAGTCTTTGTGACCACCCCTATGTTTCATTCCGGTCTTTATGAAATACGCACGGCGAAGTCTTTGCTGATTGTAATGCGGGGGTAAGGTAGTGTGTTGGCCATGGGGTCTGGCCGACCACCACCTAGATTCTCTGACTCAAACCACACTACAGGTTGCCATCTTTTTGACGCGAAGGTCGAGGGGTAGAAGGTAGAAGAACTGTTAGTGCATCCGTCAGTCATGAAGGTATAGGACCCGCGGTATCTATACCAGCGGTTCTCTAAATTCGATTTAGTTGTGTCCTTTGTTCAGTGCGGGCCAGCAGACCATAGACCCATATGTAAGAATTGTACGTACTATGGAAGTGTACATCCACACGGTAATTTTCGGTCTAAGTCCCCACTTCTTTCCAAAGGTTCTGCTACAGGCATAAAAGTCTTTGCATGTCTTTTTGGCTCTTTGCTCTATTGATTTTCAATATAGTCTATGATCGGGAATGATGCCCAAATATTTGGCACTGGGCGTTAGCGAGAGTTCTAGACCATTTATATGTGGTAGGGTATAACTTTAGTTTTTGGAGTGAAACGCATCAGTTCAGTTTGTGTGAGGTTTACACTAAAGCCACAGCTAGTTGCCTAAAAATATTTAACTCGGCTCATGTATCGGAACTGACGGGATAAACCCTTTTGTGAGAACTGGGCAAAAATTTGTTTGACATAGGTTTCGAAGTCGCTGGTATTCGAACGTACGTATGTACATATAATTGTTTGAGAATGTTTGAGGCTGGAAAGGATCAGGAAGTGATGAAAATCTAGCGCATTTTGAAGAGGCCTACACGCTTTTAAGTGTAAGCGAATTTAAACTTAAACTGTTACTTGTGACGGAAATTATGAAGTCTTCTACGAACTCTTCTTCGAGTTGAACATGTTGATTAGCAATTTCCAAAAAGATACTGGCTTTTGCCTGTAGTAGTCACCTCGATTTAAGTGTAATAAACTGGTTCAGGCCAAAGTTTCAGCAACAACAAATTGTTTTGACAAAAGACATGAGGAATTTACAAGTTGCCTCTCAAATTCGACTCTAAAACGACTAATTGCGAAAAACTAGGCTTGTGTTTCCTATCGGTTGAACAGTCAAAAAGCGAGAAAATGAGTCACTTTGATACTGGAACAATTGGATCTCTTGCCACACGCACCAATCGATGAATTAAGTTTGTCTGCCTTATTAACCAAACAATCCCACTCACAGCCAGATGGGAGAGCATACTCCATAAGTTAATTTTTATCCACCACGTAAAAGATTAACCCCCACGAAAAAAGTTCCTTAATTTTTGGGCCAATTTCCCCGGATCCATTAGTAAAAGTTGAAATCCCAATTATCCGCCTTACCCTGCAGCCTTAACCAAGTGAGAGAGAGAGAGTTACTCCCAATCACAAGTAATGTACACATGCATCACAGTTCCAATGCCAATCAGATATTCAATTCCTTGATTGAACTTATCCTCGGTCCATCTCTCTCGCTGATTGCAATTTGCTTCAACTGATTTCCAAACTCGAGGCGAATGGAATATTTTCTTTCCAACTTATTATGCATACAATGCCACTTAACTGCTCAAGCTAATGCTCCGGCATTCCAATGAAAGACACAGGCAGCAAACGATATTATGGATTCATCTGCTTACCCCTTTGGGTCCTTTTTTTTTATTTAATCATTTGTCCATTTCGTTTGGCCCTATGGGGAGCGGAAAAGCACAGGAAAGGAGCTCGCTTCCGATAGTGTTTCCGGTGTAAGGGAGTTCGGTGTGATTCCGGACATTTGTACCTTAATAATGTATCTTTGCCCAATTTCTGGTATCGGTACTTGTATCTATTGCATGAATAATATCGAAAAATAAGTACGCAAGCATGGCCAATGAGTGTCGGAAGGAATAAGTTGATATTGTGCTAGGGGGACCTATGGAAATAGATGGTTCCTTAGCACTGTCATGTCAATTAGGGTAAAGTGAGGCAAATGGGAATTGATTGCATTTCAGAAACTGAGTATGGGAATACCACAGGAAATGGTAGATGTACAACTCAATTGCAAAGAATAGGAAGACGTGAACAAGTTAGAAATATCACGACGCTTGAAGATTCTGCTGGATGACTTTGTTGTTACCTAGTTCATCGTGCCAACAAGTGATATCAGAGCGACTACAGTCACACATTTAGCAGTAAGTCCTTGGGCTGTCTTCTTGTGATTATGTATATTCGGGAACTCATTTCAGGAGACAACGACTTCGATTGTAGGTCAGTAATACACAACAAGCAAAAAATCAAAACGTACAAGGCTTCGAATATTAAGAACTTTAATAGGACGTTGGATCTTTTATTTTGTGGAAAGCAAGTTCTGCATAGATAGCTACCGTGCAACTACGTACTGCTGCAGTTCGACGATCCCACGCCAACACACGAATGCCCAGGTATAATATCGACAGACTAAAGGATCCCTCAGTGCGCCAACAATTCATGGGCCACCATTCGCAAGGATTGGAAACAATCAGCGGCTCAATGCCCGCCACCATTCAAAACCAGTGGTGTGGAAACGTTTTCATATCTGGCGCTGAAGGAATTGTCGGTCGATCACAGGGAAGACTGGCTTTCGGAAGACACCTCGAGAAGGGTCAACGAGCGAAAACAGCTAAAAGCTCGGGTTGCAGAGCCTCCAGCAGTACGGAGAAGCGGAGCCAGAGTACCTATGTATATCACATGAAGATGAAAGAAGTGCAGCGTAGGGTGCGACGAGACAAGCGCAATTACATCAGTGCACTGGCCACTCAAGCAGAAGAAGGAGCCAGTATGTGCGAGAGCAGAACCGTCTACAGAATCACTAGAGAGCCTATAGGTGGTCAAAGCTCCAGCTCACATCCCGTGAGCGCCCTAGATGGTTTCCTGCTAATTTCGGATGAGGACCAACTCAAGCGATGGAAGGAGCATTTTGCTGTGATTTTAAACCGTATATTCGCCACAGATTTGCACCCAAATCTGGTTGAGACCACAACTCGCAGAAGGACGGCAACCAAAGCATTGAAAAACAATAAACCGGTAGGACTTGACGGTATACCAGCGGAACTTCAAGCGATAGCACCAACAATTTTTGCTTAAATTCTGCACCCACTTGTAAACAAGGCGTGGAAAGCCGAAAGCTTTCCCGATGAATGGAAAAAAGGAATGATCGTCAAGCTCCCCAAGAAAGGTAATCCTATGCAGTGCGAAAACTAGAGAGGTATTTATAGGCTGCATGCAGTACCCAAGGTAGTAGCTCAAGTCATTCTTAAGCGAATAAAAGAAGAACTAGAAGACACACTCGATGCCGAACAAGCAGGTTTGCGCTTCGGATGCTCGTGTGTCGACCACATCAACACCCTGCGAAGCATCATTGAGCTCAGCGTTGAACACCGTTCGCCACTTTACCTGCTGTTCATCGATTTCAAGAAGGCGTTCGACAGTGTCAACAGATCTGGGTTGCCTTGCATAGGAAAGGTATACCTGAGAAATGAATAGCAATTATGAAGGGCCAAGGTGGCACGTTCTATCAGAGGAATTCAAGATCCAAAGTGGGGTTCGACAAGACTGCTTTCATTCACCAATTTTACTGGTGATTTGCGATGTGCTTTTCGCTGCCCTGTCGGTGCGCAAAGAGGAATTCGATGTACTCTTACATCTCAGCTCAAACATCTTGACTACGCTGACGCTACGCTGGAACTCCACCGAATGACAGCGGGTGTTGAGAGAAACACAAACGTCGTGAAGTTGAAGACTAACACAGCCAAAACCAAGGTCATAAGGCTCGAAAGGAACTCATAATCTCAAGTTAGCATCGCTGGACAACCAGTAAAGAAAGTAGAGAGCTTTCACTATCTTGGGAGTATTGTCTCGACCGATGGTGAAACCGATCAAGATATTGCAAGCCGAATCGAAAAAGTGAAGTCTTGCAGCTCCTGTATGATACCGCGCTGACGTCATATGAGGACCAGGTCAGAAGACGAAACCATATTACTCAATGTCCTGAAGGGACGATGAACGAACTTACAACAAAGTACGTAATGCGTACGAGATGCGTTCCTGAAAAGGCTTCTGCAGAATAGATTGAATTCTGAGCTAGACAAGGCTCCGAGGATGTTTTCTCAGGACCTGAACCTGCGTTAGGTCTTCCCGCGTCCTCGGTCAGGGCCTCCGTTGACGATTGGGTTTCCTACGGCTCTCCAGGATGCAGAAAGACTAAACGCATGCTCCGGTCTATAAGAAATCAGAAGCATTCTTGCTGTCACTTAGCAGAAGAGACTGTAGAAAACTTATTGACGTTCTATCGTGATACTTCGCTTTTGCCAAGCATCGCAGTGTGTTAGGCTTAAGTGACACCACTGTCTGCTACGCCTGTGGAGAGGGCGACGATACTTCGGATCATTTCCTTTGCGATTGACCTGCATTTGCTGGAATCAGGTGGCCGATTTTTGGTGCTGATGAGGTGAGTGCTGATACTATAAGCTTCTCAACATTGATGTGCCTCCTCGGCTTTCTCCGAAGGTCGAGGGAATTCCAGTAAAATGGGTAAAAACCTGGTCCTGCTTTCTAGTAAATAGAACAATGGATCAGTTGCGTCTGAGTGCTCCAGTATAACGTTTGCAAAGCCGAAAAAAAAAAAAAAAAGAATTCCTAGTAGAAAATTTGATAGGGAAGCAGTTACGCGTGTGTAAGGCGGACAAGAAAGTAATTGGTGATAGTGGCTTGTCTATGCTGCGTTTCTAGCTCATCAATCTCATTGACTTCAAGTCACCTGTCTTCCATGAGTCAATGATGCAGAGAAGCCTAGAAAATGCTCCATGGCTGTAGGTCGAGCCAATGTAGGCACTGTTCCTAAGAGCTAGAGAAGTTGTTTTTCTGACCAGAAACTTCTCGATCCTTGGACCGACTGAATCGGCATATCTACATTTGCAACCCTAAACTTACTTCACAACTTCAGTCAGTTAGTTAACATATTCCACAAAATTATCCACAAAGCACCTCTTAAGATCCTCCACTCCTTAGGAAATCCAAATCAAATTACAAACTAAGTCCCTTTGGAAGAAAATAAGATATCCTCCCAGCTTATTGCCATTCTCACGTTTTATTTACTTTGTCTCTCCTCCTTGCTTCGACGTCCCCACTCATTTACACTCAAGTAACGACTTGATCCTCCCCCAGGGCATATTCTCCGCCTCGGAAAGGATAGCATATTTCATTTCCCCACTCATGGGACTTACACGAATCCATAATTTTTAACAACCGCATCATATATGGAATTTTCCAAATAATTTGTTCACTCTGGTTCCACACAGTGTACTCAATCACCTCTGGGGGTTTTCCCTTAACATTCTGCCTTTCCCTTCAAATCGACAACAACAACAACAACAAAAATTATTCAAAACGCGTCTCGCACGCAAAATACATTGTATTTCCTTGCCCGACTTCTGGTACAAAGGCAAAAATTATAAATGGCAACACATTTCCGCGGAATGGGAAATTTTTATGATCTTTGGCACGCACATACCCCGCCTTTTCATAAACTGGGCGTTCCAGCTCCAAAAGAGGCAGCAAAAAAAAAAACCGTCCACCGATTCATCATAAACTTATCGTTGAGCCTCGCAAAGGACGACGAACATGAGAGGAGGACTCGTTAAACGCTCAGCTGGCGTTTCCTGAAATTTGGAAAAAAAAATTTCATAACGCAAAAAT
Organism: Matsumyia berberina; assembly: GCA_917880715.2. Lineage (NCBI taxonomy): Eukaryota > Metazoa > Arthropoda > Insecta > Diptera > Syrphidae > Matsumyia > Matsumyia berberina. Next base: position 127,052,483 of record OU862871.1, on the reverse strand, counting down.
TTCCATACATGGCAGACGATAACCTCAAGCAAACGTCATCGGCCAAGGAAAACACCTTGAAGCCGGGTGGTGTATGATGGGTCTATTTCCCCGCCCAGGGTTTGTTGGTTTATGATAAAGGATGGTGGCTTTAGTCGTCCTGGTGTTGGGTTGTTTTTTTTTTTTCGGTTCGCGTTTAATGTCTATAAATATTCATAGGGTGGGCGAGACATTGTTTCAAAGGAACAAAGGGGTGAACTACGACTTGAAATGGTGATTTTGGATTTCATGCTGTTTACCGGCGGGCTAATGCAAATTACTTCGAATGGAAATTTTTGGGTTTGGTTGAGGAGAATGGTGGGAGTTAGCGACTTTGTGTCAACATTTGTTGCGTGATGTAGCACTGGTCGTACGTGAGAAGTGACATGTAGCCAGGTCATGGAACTGATTCAAATGTTGAGGATTAATTAACCCATTATTTGGAGAATCCAATTGGGAGAACGTGATATGCATCATTAAGAGGATTCTGATTAACTTGTGCATGCTTATCGGGTCAAATATTAAAGAGTCACATCCTCCATGGCTATTGGAGGAGGATTGCTTAATTCTGACGCAAGGATTATACAAATTTAAAGGAATTATGAGGCCCAATAAGGACAATGGGGATTTTGAAACCCTTCATGGTTCCCAAACATTTAATTTCTGATGACTGATGTAAAATGTGATACAGAGGACGAGATTCTTTGGATTCACAATGCTTTAAGCGCTGGCTGACTATCTGAGTAGATATGAATTTTGGTGCCCTTTCACAGATTCACGTGGAATATGTACCCGTTTCATAAGAATACTGACAAAAAACAGAGTCTCTGGGTCACCTACTCGTTGATCAGAGCACCTAAATGCTAATTTCTGGTGGCATATACATTTTTGAAGTAGGTTTTCCTAGATTAACCCCAGAGACTCTGTTTTTTGTCTGTATTCTTGTGGAACGGGTACATATTCCACGTGAATCTGTGAAGGGGCACCAAAATTCATATCTACTCAGATAGTCAGCCAGCGCTTAAAGCATTCACATCACGCTTTTTGAAATCTAGGTCTGGAAACACCATCTACATCTAGGTTAGGTAAGTTGGCTGTCCCCGCTCAGGCAGAGACACACTTAGGCCAGATTGGCCCATTGTGATACCACGGCGATGAAAACCGGCTTATCGGCACCAGGGAACCAGAATGTGTAGCATAAGTACCACGAAAGTGGGCAACCGTAGCGGTGTTAACCCTAACTCGCCTGATGAATGGAGAAAGGCGCAAATGCCTCAAAATATAAGATTTAAATGAGTTCGAACTGAAAATAATTAATTTATGCAGGTTTACTCATCCCATTCGCTTTATTATTTTTGAAGTGAATAAAAAAAGCATCTAACCTTGGGCGCCATTTTTTCAAGTTTCTTGTTTTAACTATATTTCCTCAGAAATTTATTACGAAATTCTCTCAACTTATGATGAAATTTTTCGAAACTCATAAAACTTGAAAATGAACAAGGATATACCCACCAACCGACACCTATGGGCGTGGCACATGCACTTTCCAAACTTCCTCATCAAAAAAATTAATTAAATTTCCCAAGTTGATTCCAACACATCACACCTTATTCCCTCCCCTAACGCACGTGTAGTCCTAAATAAATAGAAAAACCGAAACAATGCTACAAACATGAACACCCTCTCTCACACGTAGTTGACAAAAATAGACGAAAGGATCCTTCTTTCTCTTTAAGTAAATAACTGGACAATAAGACACAACATTCAAATCGAATCTACTTTCTGTTTATTGTTGTCCTTTGGTTTTGCTTTTCATTTGACAACAAGAATTAATATATTACACTTTGCCAACTCTGTGTGGGTCCTTGTGATCTGTGCCTTGTCGACTGTGTTCGCACAGCTGTTGTTGTATTAGTGTGGGCTTAATGCAGTCACTGCAAATGAAATTTATTAGGCAAATTGCTTACTAAGTTGGTCCGCAAATATTGTCTTTCTCTGTGCGCTGTCTTAGTTGAGCTATTTGTCTTTGTCGGGATACACAAAAATTGTATATTTCGGGTGGAAGGAATCCCTGGGTTGAGTGGAATTTGTGGAGTATTGCATTTTTGACAGGACACTCAGATGGAGAAATGAAAATTGTTATCAAACTTGGACAATGGATGGCATGACATATTGAATAATATCTGCTTGGTATTTTATTGAATTTCAATGTGTCTTTGTTCCTTCAGAAAATGCAAAGCAGCTGTGGAATTTAGGACCTCCTCTAGTAATGTGGTAACATCTCATTCCGTTGAGATGTCTGCTTTTTTAATAGAATTCTTTCGAAAGTAATTAGGCAACGAATGTTGGTCATCACTTAATAAATTTTTAATGAAAATCGAATCGCGTAGAATATGGCGCCCAACGCTGAATCTGTTTGATTATATGAGGAATTTATTGAGAAGTTGCTCGAGGTTTGGCAATTCAAGTCATGAGTATTCCGGGAAATTATCCCCCATCACATCAAGTTGAACACTTTCATCATCATACCACGTGAGGATGGTAGCCCAAATTTGATTTCGGCTGCCTCCTCGACGATGATGGAGCGAACTGGAATCTGAAAACTTTATTGGCATTTCCGACAGGTATTCGTCGTAGACTCTGGCTACTCTAGGAATGCTAAAGTGTCCAAGGTTTACTTTGTATTTTTGGGAGATTTGTGACTTCTTCTTGTATGGCCGACTTCTTAAAATGGTCAGAGTCGACCTTGGCCCTTTTGGACGTATCTCGACTAGCATGTGGTTGACTTGGTTAACGAGTTAACCATTTGGAGAAAGCAGGTTGTACGCCACCTTCTTGAGTCTCAAAATCATTAATGTGGTGCTTAACGCTGAGTTCTGTTTAAAGTTTTCCTTACTTTCACCACCCACGGTGGTCGATTGAAAAGATCTTGCACGACGACGAACGAAATTTGCATCAAATCTTCGGTAAACTACACTGAACCAGGGTCCTTCACTAAAAAGCGACAACAAAATTTTCCCAACATCGTTTCGGGATTATTCTTGAAATGGCGCCCAACGCTGCTAGGAAAGTCGTTGCACCTTTCTGTTACAAAATCAAATTTCTTCACTGGTCGAAGTGAGCATGCAGAAAACATCAACAAAAGGGAAGTCTACTGCCCATATGCATGGAGAATTAATCAAAATCCATGTCCATCAACACAACACGTCAAAGTTATCACTGAACCTGAAATCCTTTTCCATTCGAAGCAGATTTCCCTTTCCCAGTGCCATCAGAAGATTTACATCCGTTGGCATGTCATCTTTCCTGACCTACCCCTATCCATCTCCATTTGGGTCTGATGCACACATCACTGGCTGTTAACATTGCATCCATTTCAAAGACTACGAGGAGGCCATTGGGATCAGTCTCTGTCAAATCATACACATGTTCGAAGAAAACGAAAAAAAAAAAAAAAACATCTTCCACAAGGACCGGCACAGAGTTGGCAAAAAATCGGCCATCAATCACTTAATGAACATGACACAACAAGAAACAAAACGGAAAACGAAAAGCAACAAAACAACATTACTGAACATACCCATCAGCGTAGACTCCAGCTGAGCCAGTCAACGCCAGTGCCTTGTAACGAGCCTGTTCATCGGTAGGCAGGACAATGTCAACAGAACGCGACCTCGTTGCATTGATATTCGGCACCGTGAGGAAGCATCCGTCATCACTGGGCTGCAGCTCTTCGGTTTTACCGCTTGATGAGACCTTTGAGAAGCACGAGTCCACAGAAGCAGCTCGGTCTCGTTTCAGGTCAGGTACCGCCAAATAAATATCCCGAACGACAAGAGCGGGTGGTTTCGATGCACCATCTACTGCGTCGACCGTCGCATCCTGCTGTTGCTCCTCCTCGTTGGAGACATTCTCCAGGGAGTTCCCTGTTGGTTCGACAAACACCGCCTCCTGGCGTGATATCGACCGACGACGTGGTCGCAGTTGAATTGGAGGAACAGGTACGAGCTCCTCGTCATCTAGCGCAAACGACGTACTGGGTCCTGGGAGTGAGAGGTCTATCGAAGGTGACTGCGGAATGCGTTCAATCGTTGGGGACTGCGGTGTCGCCGCGGAGAGAAACATGGGAGACGCAGGCGATATGGGAGGTGAGCCATGCTTGAAGGGAAACGCGGGTGGATCGAACTCGCCATTTGTCGGTGAGAGCGTGAACGTGATATTACATGGCGTCGTTGGCGGAGGTGGCATCAGACTGTTCCCAAATTGCGGACTATCATCGTCGACCCCTTCGTCTTCACTAGTTGTTGCCGATGGAGTTCGCTGCAGACCGTCATCGTCATCATCCTCATCTTCACTACAACTTGTGCTATAGCTAAGCGATTTCAACTCCCGATGATCTATGAAATACTTCTGATCCGCGCTAACCTGCTTCTCATACTCGTCCAAATAAACACAATGATAGCAGGGAGGCGGCGTTTTAGTGTTGGACGCCCGTCTCGCTCGTATCCGACGCGGCACGTCCAAAAACGTTCCCGAATCATCACTGCCAGCTGAATCGAAACTACGCGAACGTTGTGACGTCTGTGGCTGAGGCACTTGAAGTAATCCCGCATCAGAGGAGGAACGATCTTCGGCTGAGGAGGAGGACTGTTGCTTGAACAAATGTGAAGTGGCACGTTGAGCTTCTAGTTGCATTTCGTCAAATGATGCGGATCGTACCTGTGTATGTTTGGGTTGTTGAAATTGATTATACAATCAAATTTATTTTGTATCTGATAAGAGTACAAGAGGAAAAAAAAAACATGGAACACCAGGCGGATGTGGTTAATTCGCATGCAAAGCTGTGTGCAAAAAATAAAATGAATTAAAATGGCAGTGGTCAAAGCAAAAGAAATTTCAAAACAAATAAGGAGAATCGAAAAAAAAAATTAAGCCATGCAGGGAAACTTCATGATTCGGGCGGTATATGAAAGTTGCCCTGATTCGGATAGAATTGTGTTGGGCGCCAAACCAAATAATAAAATAAAAATTTGAAAAGATTTCTGCAGATAACCGCTGATAGAGGAAACCATTTACCACAATGAAGTAAAAAATAGAAATGTTTAAGCTGAAATACAATAAAATAGCTCGAGTCGGAAGACATCAATCAGTTTGCAGTACGAAATGTGAAAGTCATTGTAAGCCTTACTCCCGGAAAAACCGGAAACAGATTCCGTTGTTTGGTAAAATGGAAGAATTCACTGACCAGATATGGATTTCTAAATCAAGCATCGGGCGCCAATTGGCAAAATTTTATGGATATTCATATGTAAGCTAAGAAAAAACGCGTGAGGAGCAGCAAGTATAAACTCTGAAAATGACAGCGCAATATATCCTTGCCGTGCTATACTAAAGTGACCAAGCAAGGATACATTGTATAAAGTTGATTTAATAACTGGCGCCCAACGAAAAACATTCTGAGTGGTCTGAAGGAGAAGTAGTAGCAATAAGATTTGGCTATCTTGAAATGCCAAGTACCTTGAAATTCGTTAACATGTTTTAAAGTCAAGCAGAAGCTACTCTCACTTAACTTAGTCATCAGAAGTAAAAAAAAACTTGCATAGACACATGCCGATGTTGGACGTAGTTAGTTCTTAGTTTTTTGGCAGGAAGATCATTTCAGCATTGCCAACGAAACAGATGTGGTTACGCTTGCTGTATCGCTTCTCGAGAAGTTACAGAGATAAGAAAGAATAAAAATCTGTAAGAAACATGCTGCTTCCTTCGCTTTTCAGAAGCAATGTGTTTTTTGTCGATTGAGGCAGTCTGCCGAACCTAACTTCACTCAAATAAATTATTTCTCCTTTTTTCCTTCAAGTGGTTTCTTGTCGGGCGCCACACTCAACAACCAAGTGGCAAATATTTCTTTAATTTAACCTAAACGAGTTTTCATGTCACCATGCCCCCAATGAGCCATCAGCACCCTATGCCATGTGGTGCAGAGGGTACGACGCCGAGCCACTCCATATGAATAATAACACGTAATAACTTAAAAGCTTACATGCTGCCATGCGAATATTTACACGAGACATATTTTCGCCCCCGCTTTTGCCAACGCACACACCACATATGCTGATAATATCACAGCGATACATCTGCCGCAGTTGCATACACCAAAACCAGAGGGATATGCTGCAGTCACTGAGTAATTTATATGTGCGAACTGTGTGGACGTGTATGCGAGCGACTGAGTGACTAGCTGATTGATGGTCGGATAAAATTACCCGATGTGCAGCGACTGGAAATTTCATGGAAACGAATGCTTTTTTCGTCCTTCCAAGTTTTAACATCATATTTGCTGAGATTCATTTGGTTTTTAATATTTTTTTTTGTTTATTTTAGTTTTTATCGGCCGGCATGTGGGTTTTAATAATAAATGCGAAAATTTGAGGTTTAATTATTCGAAAATGTGAAAGTCATGCAAAGATTCATTTTAATGGAAATGAATTAAAAATGGATTCGGTTTGTTGAGAGTGGCGCATGAATGGGGTGGATAAAATGTGAAATGACGTCGGGAGGAATATTTAATTTAATGAGAGGCTTTGACTGTATTGTGCATCAGATTGATCGTGTGGTTGAGTTGGACAGCTTATGCGGTGACGAAGAGAGTTAAACAAATGGAACAAAAGTGCAGGCCCGGGCTTTGGGTTTCCAAATTCGATCATTTATTGAAATTTTGTAGACCTTGGGAAATTTGTTTGTCCATACGGACGGGCTATACAGAGGACTTTTTCATTCTCCAGCAACATTTAGCCGCCTGTGCAAGATGACATTAGAGAATAATTGCTGCTCGGGCAAAGTAGGTTTACAGACACCCTAAAGTCAGGTGTCAGTAGAATTCACAGGTGAAAAGCAGTAAACATGTAAAGCTCGAATTACAACGCCTTGAACTGCGTTCGAGTGTCACATGAAGATGAGCGAAATTCAGCGTAGCTTACGCCGTGATAGAAGAAAGCCGGGCAAGTCGAAGAAATTGCAAATTTGTTGATGTAACAGAACTAGGTGGTCACAGCAAATGTTAACATCTTGCGTAAAGCCAAGATAGTTTCCTTCTCATTTTGAATCAGCTAAGAAGATTAAGAGAGCATTTTTTGCATCATCTTATAGGAGGAAATTGGCCTCTAAATAAGAAACAGTTGCCCAATACACTTAATTTCCGGATATGCAACACAACACTCAGCAAAAATCATATTATTGCTGCGAACAAGACACTCGAAAAACACGTTAAGCAGCACGGCGTGATGGCACACCAGCGGACCTCTTCAAAGCATCGCCAGCAACATATGGAGATCTTCTGGATCCACTAATAGTTAAAAAGCAGGACGATTCTGAGGAACTGCCCATGAACATTGGCGAAAGGACTTTTGTGGCTTAGAGACTTTTCATAGCGAGAACTTCTTTGGCGAATAAGTCAGTGGGTACAAGCTCTACAAGACAATAAATGGGTTTTTCAAATCAATTTTCTAAGCAAAACATTATACTATATATCTCACCTTCAACTTAACGAAGGAATTTGGCTGTCCCCAGGTGGCCAAATTTGTACCCAAATCGACTCTCAGGACGGCATACACATTGGGGTGCGATAGAAAGAAATTGAGGCCAATCAAGATGAAGTTTTTTAATATCGAACGATTAAGCACATCTAGAGGTCTCAATGATCACAGATCGCCATTATATGGAGAACTCTTTCCCTATAAGTCGGAAATTTTAACGACAGACAGTGCCAAGTTAGTATAGTCATCGAGGAAGTAACCGAAACTGCTTTGAGCTGCTAATCACCTTCAAAGCAGAAGGTGTGGGACAATGGGGACAATTCCCCAAGGGCATCAATATCTGGTGTCGCTGCTGAGCAATAACATAGCCTACCCTCTCAAGAAGCAGTTGAGTTCTCGACGGCCGCTTTATACAGTGCTGATGTAGAGCACGCTGTGGCTTCAACGTGTCGGTCTGCTGTCGGCTAGCCGAACGATCGTAAAAGTATGGAAGGTGCTGCCACAGAGGCCCCTTCCGCACTTTCCTCACGTACCAGAACCAGTGTAGAAAAAGAACTGTCTACCACTTCTGATTCTGACACATCCAATCTTGTCGACACTTGTAGTGTCAGATCAGAGTAATCTGACTGTTTTTCCATTGGGAAGAAGATCGGTTAGCTCAGGATCCAACAAAGTCATAAAGTTAACCTCCTACAAGGCTTTTTCAAAATGCCATTCGCTGCGGTGAAAGTAGAGAAAGTGCTCTCACTCTAGCCAAAGCGGCTCCCCTGAAAAAACCGGATGCAAAGGGAGTTAGATCAGAGGATAAAACTCCACCAGCACCGACTGCTTAAAAGGCCAGAGCAAGCCCCATACTCGACGTTTGGGTGACTAGTGCGGTCAGGTTGGAAGTTGTCCCAACAAAACTAAACCTTTGTTCAAATATAGAGTGTCGGTTCTGTTTGGAAGAAGAAGAAACCTCTGAACATGTTCTCTATGAATGTCCGGCACTATACTGGCTACGTAGATGGATCATTCATAGGGTATTCTGTTTGTTACCGGAGTGTAGAAACTCGGCTACTAATGACATATTCACCTTCATTAGGAAGGTATAGGACCTATTTGGCTAAGTAGACCGGAGTCACAATAGATCTTGCTAGGTCGCAATGCAAGAAAAGGGCAGTTCTTTGAAAACAAAATCCCCAAGGGTTTTCCCTCAGGCGATTTCAAGGCCTGACTTTTACATATGTATTCATGTACAGTATAAGAGTGCTACAACTCAATAGAGTTAATTACAAGCAAAGTCGCATCTTCGCTGACTGCCACAATTTTTGCAGTCGTTTGGCAATAGTACATATGTCAGGTGCGTTGGAAAAAACTTCCGCCCCTGTAAAACCGTCTTGAATATTTCTTCCGCGGAGTCGCGGAGTCAATATGAAGGCCAATATAGTCCACTTTACCAGAAATAGTACTGTTGCCATTCAGGGCACTAGAGTGGCCCATTCTTGTGCTGACCAATGGAGAGGACTCCAAGCACAATAGGCGGCTTGTAATAGGCGGCAGCGAAGTTTCAATCAAATTTATCTTACATCGATAAATCGAAGTTTTAGGAGCTCTTTTCGCTTTTCGCCTTGGAAGTAACAGAAACACAATTTCTTTAGAACCAACGTTTTAGTACGCCCATAGTTTGGTGATCATCTTGCCACAACGCTGTAAAAAATGTTCTTTATATCCGTCGGAGCAGAGTCCGCCCTGGAGACCTTAGCAATATGAGCTTTATTTATTCATCACATAACTAGTGTTCTACGTGAGCCAAGGAGATACGTCATTGGACAGTCCTCAGCCCACCTTCCTTTTAACGTAGGTCTCACCAGGAGCTTTATTTATTCTCCTCTTAATGGCACTTTGAAGGTTTCGACAACCTTTAAGCGCCTCTGCATAATTTCATTCCCAGTCAAATCCAGTTCGAAGGATCAAACTTTTTCACCAAAAAAACAAAAACAAAAACAAACTGGAAACCAAACCGACCCTTCCTGTTCAACGATTCCGCAACCTATCCAAAATTATTTTACGAATTCCCCTCCACAAACAAACCCCCCCGCCCGGTTCATCGTTTCCCACGAACATCTCAATTTGTGTTCCTTCTTGATTTTTGATGGTTAAATAAACATCTGCCATTAGTATTGTCGATAGCAAAACAAACCATAAAACAGTCAATAATCACATCAATTGTAAGTATCTAATAAAAAAGCAAGGGCCAAACATAAACATCAACATGCACTCCCTTCCGAAAACGGGGTTAATATTTGCATATTCCGAAATAAACTTTCTGACAGCGTAGAATCAAATTTATTACATCACGATGCCCGAGAAGAGAGGAGACAGACACCGAGAGGAAACGAGCGAGTCAGTGAAAAATAGGAGCAAAACAAATAAACGTCTCATTAAATAAACATCGAATGGCAAAATGGAAAAAAAAGGAAACAACGACATCTATGTGACAACGAATGCAAACAAATAAATAAAAGCGCCAAAAAAACGGTAATTTTTCGTTCTGCTTGTTTTTCTTAAATAATAAACGAACGGAAGGTTTTTTGAAAAAGAAATGCACACGTAGTGGTAAAAAAAATCGGAAGGAGGAAAGAAAATTTAAGGAAACAAACGGTATCCAGACCTGTTTGGGTACTTCGAGACTATTTTGTGTTTTCATTTCGGCCCCAGTCGGTGTGCGTGACCTTGTGAATGTGGTGCGCAATCGGTGCATTCTTCCAGCTGAATGTGGCTAACCCACCACCACCACACACATTCACTGTTACTGTTGCTCTCTGTAATCGATGTTATTGTAGGTTCTGGTTTTGTGGTCTTGTTGTTGCTGTTCGGGTTGGTTGTTTTGTGTTTTGAATGCGCTGCCCTCCCCACCCTCAGATGACGGTGGTGGAGGCTACATACCACCCCATCGTCTCCATCTGGTTTTCCAATCCATTTTTTACACCCTTGTCTGGAAAGGAATCCTGATGTGGTTGTCACTGCTCCTCGTGTTATCCGTCGCCTGTTATCGATGTTGTTGTTCAACTTCTCCCTCTTACTGTTATTATCCTTTTTTTGAAATCCCTGTTGTTGCTGCTAAAACAACACAACATAAAATGACATTGTTACCCTAAAGCATTAAATTCACAATTTCAGAAATAATAAGGGCAAAGGATCAACAAAATACACACACACACATATGCATACACACGCGCAACAAAAGGAAACAAAAGGACATTTATCTTAATTTAAGCAGCAGGGAGGACGAATGTGCTTTAAACATAAAAAAGTCAATAGCTGCTGCATTCGTGGAAACTGAGAAAAACTGTTTCCACAAAATATGTAAAATCACGTCTGTCTGAGGTGTTTGTACTCTTCCGTTATCCTTTTTTGTAGTTTTATGTTAAAAAGGGATACCATTTGCATTTTGGCTTACGTAGAGCTCGTCGTTAAATCCAGTTGCATTCACAGCGTTGAAGGGGAGGATGCGACGCGGTTAAGAGATGCACGTTGAATAAATTAACACAGACTGAAAGGATATTCCTAGTGTTCGAGGGATTCTTTTGTCCTTCCATGGCGGGTGCAATGTTTCACGAATATTTACAAGTTTACAGTAGGTTTATGCATCGATACTTGATTTCAGATCAGAGAGAGAGTGATTTAATTCAATGTTTACTTTATCTAGTGAAAGACGAGGATTTATCTTGACAAAAACGGGAATGTCTTTTGGAAATGTCCTTAAAAAGTAAAACTCGATTAATCAGAGCGAGTTTTAATGCATTTCACTACGATTTGGAAGAGCAGACATCGAATTGCATTCATGTGAAAGTAATTGTAATGCGTTGCGAGCTTGAAATGACATTTTGCTGACTTAAGGTCCTTAAAATTAGATTCATGACATATGGTGAATTGTTGTGAAAAGTTTTCTATAACGCGATTGATGAAGGACGCCCGTAGCCGGGATTCAATTCTCAGGAGATTTTGAAGAAAACTCACACACAAATCGAGAAATTCTTCTCTCGTTGAATATTTGCTCCGCAAATATCAGAGGGAGCTCAGCTCACTTCTGCACCGACGTAGCTGGCTACGGGCGTGTGATAAAGTCATTCTTGACTGCAATCCTCTGAGGCCTGTTTCACAAAGCAGCGTGAGGACGAAAGCGAGACGAGAGTGCGAGTCTAGTGCGACTTGTCAAATGGATAAATGAATTCCAAACAAAGAAAATTAATGAAACAAAACACAGTAGTGCGACCCACGTCGGTTCGCAACTCTCAGAGTTCGAAAAATCAAAAAAATCCCGTGCGAGACGACGTGATGTTTATTTGTTTGTGAAATTTGAAAGAGCGGTTGATTTATTTAATCGATTTTTAAGCGGTCGTTGTCAAAAAACTCATGGACGTGCCGCGTTCATTGTGAATTGAGTGCCGATTTCATAGCGAGAACGAAACGTCGGCGTTTCCTGCCTCGCTCTCCTCCGGCATTTTGAAACAGGCACGAGGATTATCTAACGATAAAGAAAGTACAGCTAAGCCTCGTCTGGTCAATTTATCGGCGTGTTCGTTTCCGGCGATATCTCTGTAACCTGGGACCCAATGGAGCGTGATCCTGAACCGGACATCGAAGTACTCCACCGAAACTTGGAGGATGTAAAAGTCGAATCAATAGTTTTGACTGCAGTTCGGCTATTTACTATTATAAAAAGTTTATGCTTAGGTGTTGGATCATTCTGAAATAGTCGGCAGGCTTCACGAATTGCCAGGAAGGCAAATGGGGAAAAGATTTCATTCAGACCACGAATGGATAACCACTTGATTGCAAGTAAACTATAAAAATAAAGAAAAATTGGTGTCACTAAGCCTGACTGTCACTATGGACCAACATTGGTATATGCAAGGTTCAGCCGCCATCTTAAGCTAAGACTAAAGGGCATTTTAGTAGTCTCTACAGCAATAAGTCGAATAGCAGTTTCTTAAGGTAGTTAGTAACGCAAACACTTGAGAATCTACTAAATTTTAATCTTGTGGTGAACTATAACCTCTTAGCAGATAAAACCTCTTACCCACCACCCAGCTTTTCCTCTTTGGGTGTGCTGTGCCAAGTTTTTTTTATATCTAAGCTAGTGAATTCAATAGAATTTCTTGGCCAACTAGAAAGCCATTGTGGAGTGTAACCAATCCACTGGCACTTTTGCAGTATTCCTTCCTTTAGTAAGAGGAACATTGCCTAGAGATCAGACTACTATGGTCGCCATCTAAAGCAACTCAAACCAATGTGCATAAATCAGAAGCATCTTAGAGTTCACTCAACTCAATGTGGCTACCACATTCCTTCTCATGATGACTACTGCCATAGGTATTCAAAAGATATAGACAACATGGCCGTCATGACAACAGATACATCGAGCGAGTGTAAAGCAACACCTTGAGCAATGAAAGAACTTCCATAGCAACTACAAAGTACAAAATTCAAGTTTAAGGACTCACTGTTCGCACGTGTTTTTGAGGGCAAATTATCCCAATATTTCCAGAAAAAAATTCCTAAAATAGCACAGTAATGCTCGCCAATCGATCCAATCATTAGTATGCATTGCTATTCCGACCATAAATGTTGACAAACCCAAGGCAGTATCCCGAATTATTTGCTAGGAAATCATTTTCCATCTCTCAGTCGATCCCTACACACAAATGGACTCACAAATTCTGACACCCACTTCGAAAAAAAAAAAAACAAACTTGTAGGCAGTTCGCAACAACTGTGCCCAGATGTTCAGCCCAATCGTCCCGCCCGCCCAGGACGAACGAATTAAAAAGCCTATTAAAAAGCGATTTAAGATGTCCAGCAGTCTGTCCTCAAAGTTGACCCTCATTTAGACGTCTTCCCGGATGAATTATTAAACTTTTCGCAAAAAAGCCATATCTCATCCATAAGGTGGAGCTTAGGTCCCAAAATAGAATTAGCATACCTAATTCATTGCTTAACCCGGAAGTTCTCATCCATTCCCTCAAAGACGCAAAAAGAGGAAATTAAGTCGATTTGTTTCATTTTTCTCTTCTTTTGCGCTTTGAAAAATCTACGACGACACGCTATTTAATAATTTCTACTCTGCTACTCCTGCACTCATTCATGAGTCGCAATAAAATAAAAAGAATGTTAACGACATAATCGACAATCCTTTGTAGAAATTATAGAACCACCTAACCTTTGTCGGATCGATGCTGACAAGTTTGTTGCAAAGGAGAAGCTCCGGCACACTAGCCACACTCTCCAATGGTGGGCGAGTTTCCTCCCTCCTTTCTGTTTTGCTACTTATTCGCCCGATAGTCCTTGTGTTTATTAGCGTAATTTTCTTCCCTTTTATTCCGTTTTTTTAGTGCGCAATTTGCGTCTTCTTTATTTTTTTTTAATGACTAATTGGTGGTAAAAGAGTTTGGTTTCCTTTGAAACGGAAAATATGGTCCTTCCACCCGGATCGTCGTCCTTTTTTTTTTTTTGTGAGTTTTTCCGCTTTGTAAGCGCGAGTAAACACTTTAATTATTCATAATTGAAAAAAACATCTTAAATTGAATAACAAACACAAATGGAATTTTATCGACACAACAGCTTAATGTCCCGATGAAATCGTGCCTCTATAACCGCAATTATGGAAATCATTGAATGTGAAATAATTATATTAATCGCGGTTGCATGTTGCTTTTCAGTGTCCTGCAACGAACAACAAAGAAAGGCATTCCACACAATTTCTCCTTCATGCATGATGGAGATATTTATCCTGCAGGACATGAAATATCCATTAATTTCTCGTGTATTTTATTGCATGTCAATTTAAAATGCATTGAGAGGTTATTTTTGAGAAGACTACCCGTATGGAGTACTCAGTTGTGGTTTTTTTTTAACATAAAGCGAAATTGTTTAAATTAAATCAGTCACAGTGTCAATATTTGCATACATGGTATTTTGGTACACCCTGTAACATTATTTCGAATTTAAGAAATTATATAATTTCAAACACAAGTTGGAAGGCAATGAAGTTAAAAATAGTTATAGAAGGATCATGGCAGGAATGGAAAAAATATCAGAATCCTTGGCCCTCCTTGGAAGACTTCGTCGTTATCAAGAGAAGAATGGTACCCATCTGAGGTAGGTGGCTGTGCATGCGAAGCACAGAAACACTTAGGCAGCGGAAGGCCTTTAGTGATGTCACTGGAATCTATACCCTAGGTGCCACTCCAACTACTGAAATCATTTGGAGCTCTTAATAAAACTAAAGATACTTTTGACGTCAGCATGTGATAGTTCGTCCAAATTGTCGAAGTGATAGGCTCCTAGGTAGAGCCTCCCTTGTTGGGATACGGTAGGACAAATGCAGAGTAAATGGAGGATCGTTTCTACCTCCTCGTTGTCCTGCAAAAGTCATTTGAGAAGAGGCCGATCCTAGCATGAAGGCCGATGGAACAGTGGCCAGTAAGAACACTGATAACGCTGCTGATGAGCGACCTTTTAAGCAAGATCAGACTTTTGGATCGAGTGAGGTTTAGCATAAGCCATATCTTCGTGGAGGTCGTCGTAATCTAAGAGTAATTTACATGTAGCGAGTGGAATACCCAGATTCCTCTGTTCTAATAGGATCTCTACAGAAGTCCAACGTTTGGCGAGTTAAACGGCCTTACAATGAGCTGGAATGTCCCTATGACCGGGTACCCATCATAGGTGAATGTTAAAAGGTTCTGCCATCTCCATGAGAGACGAGCGACAATGTAAGGTAGATCTGATGTATTTGCTACTGATTCCAGAGATTTTATAGCAGCCTGACTATCGGTAAAAATCGTGATGTCCTTGCATGATACCACACTATGCCGAAGCCAGGATAAGTCTTCGCTGATCGCCATTATTTCCAGCTGAAAAATGCTGCATTGATCGGGGAGACGGAAGGAAATGTTCAACTTGAACACTTCGGAGAAGAAGTGCACGTCGGTATAGAAGTGCACGGAGCGCTCGTCTCTGGCGTCCTCATTCGCCCAACATCACTGCAACTTCAACTGTATAAGCAAGCACTTCACATTCAGCCCTAGCCAAGTCGAGCACCAGTTTATTAACCGCCACAATCCAGAGAAAGGGGGACAGAATACAGCAGCTCACAGATCCGCGGGCCGAGGCATTGCCCACCTTGGTGTTAATTGTTCTGCCTTTAAGCAGTTTTAAGAGACTAAGCGAAGCCTCGTCTTCCAGATTTGTTAGTGCATCGGTGATCGTCTCTGCTTTGACGTTGTTGAAGGCTCATTCGATGTCCAAAAAGGCAACCATGGTGAGCTCTTTGACGCTAAGTGGTTTTTTCAATGGAACGTACAATGAGTGTAAAGCAGTTTCGACAGATCTGTCTTTACCTCTGCAGTGTTTTTAGTAGGAACGATGATAGACTAATGGGACACAGATCCTTAGGAATAACGTGTGAGCTTTTTTCTGCCTTGGGTATGAAGACGACTTGTACCTCAGTCCACTCGCTGGGAAAGTGGACAAGGTTCAGACAGCCTTTTAGAATATTGTCTAGCTAGGGAAGGATTATACCCAAGGACTGCTGGATTTCAGCAGGAATAATACCGTCCGGTCGTGCAGACTTCAAGGGCTTGGAGCTCCTTATAGGCCAACGGATCTTGCTGCGTGTGATTATTATAACAGAGTCTTTGGATAGTGGGTTGGTGGTTTCACACCTCGTATCACGCAATATAACTGAGTTGGGAAGTGAGTGCCTAGAAGTAGGTCAGCCGTCTCCTTACTGGAGGTTGTCCAATGTCCTTCTGGATCCATTAAGTACCTAGATATTAAGTGATTAGTGGAGAGGATTTTCTGGAGTCCTGAGACTTCCATGATTTTACTTATGTTTCCATAGAATAATTTCCACGAAACTCTTTGTTCCTTCCTTTGAGATTTTTTGTATAGTGCGAGAAATTCTTTATAAGAGTCCCAGTCCCCTATATCTTTGGAGCCTTTGGCTTTATTGAAATTTTGTCTGCACCAGGGTGGTTTATCCACCATGTGGATTGCGAGGTAGACACGCCAACGACGGAGCGCTATTGAGAGCCCCGGTGAGGGTTTCAATGATAGAGTCGAGCTCTACAGTGCTCCTAGGAGTGCTCGTTTGTTTTGTAAGAGCTTCTGAAGCCTTTAGTCACATGAAACCAACCATCTAATTCAACCGGTCCCGGGTGAAGCACTTAAACGGATCAACCAGTTAACCATTGTGACCAAGGACGAGTTGCATAAACTTCTCTGCACTTCAAAAGTCCATCAGTCTCTTTATCCATCCCATCCATTCGAAATGACTTTAATTAAAACTTCCAATGGGTGACACGGAATACCAGTCGCAAATATATTCTGTATAAATAGTCAATGAGAAATTAATTTATGTGTTCACCTTACACCCGGCTGTCATCCATTAGATGAGTTTTTAATACCGTACAGCACTCAGGCTAACAAAGGATACACACAACAAGTGCAGCACTGCAAGTGATGCACCAATAAAACAATGAAAGAGCAATCAATTTTCAATAAAAAGCAAAAATATAATCCACACTCTGGGGAATACGTTTTTCTTTTTCTCTTTTTAATTAAATAAAAATTTCCTTTTTTTTTTTAGAGTACAAGCAAATTTCAATATCGCGTTACAGTTACCCATGGGACACAGAGCAACCCGGCCCCCACTAACCAAACGCAGCGAGACAGTAGCATGCGACAAAACACAACCCCACTCATATTTTAATTGACAGCGGCTGTCACAAAATACAATTTATTGACCTGCAATGGGTAAAATATGCTGCGAGCGATTCTCGTGCTTGTTTTCGCGAGGACATTTATCATACTTCCGGTGGTGGCAGGGTGGGGGATGCTTGTAGGCAGTTAATTTTTAGACCATTTGAGCTAATAGACTTTTTGGTATGTTAATGGCTGTAGCCGCGGGGGAATTTTTATTTCTTTCATGAATTTCGTGAATAGTGTGGAAATTTGTCGCATTAATTTATTGCTTAGTCTGATATAGATCGCATGCAATCTTTAGGCCGTGTTAAGCCGGCTGGTATTTATCAGCTGGAAGTAATTAAATCATTGATGGCACACTTTTGGGAGCACTTTTTTAGGGGTGTTTAGGATTTTCATTTTCATTATGATTATAGATCAGAACTCTTGCATTTTATTTACTTAAGCCACGACTTATGTATGTATGTGCATTTTTGATAAACGATCACTTGATCGTGGTCAACTTTGTGACGAGACCCAAGTAGTGTTCGACCTTCTGAATCGGAGTCTATAAAGCCTGTAGTATGATATTGTATTTTTACTATGAAATTTATTATGACATGATGACAAGCTCAAGATTACACACCCACTCGCATCGGACGGCCTATTGGTCTTCCTGAGGAAGGAAGACATTAATATTGGCATCTTACAGGAGCCCAGGGTAAGAGGATCGCCCATAGGTCTGCGAGAGAACAAATTTAACATAATCTACGAACAACAAAGCAATCAAGGCACTTAGGTTAGGTTAGGTAGAGTAAGGTAATGCAGCCAGCGCTTGCATAAGACACTAGGAACCATAGTGGACCCATTGCGATCCCTGTGGAACCAAAAAAAAAAAAAAAAAGAAGACGAAACCTAAACCATTTCCTGAAAGCATTTGATGTCCCTGCAGAGTTTTCCCGTGGTCCTATAGCTGTCATAGCCTAGCTCCTCAAGATTACTAAAGAAATACTTGCCGAGAAGTTTCATGCGAGTCCTGGCAATCCCCTGGCTTTCACATATATAATATAAAAAAAAAAACAAGTGACTTATTGGTCGTTAAACTGGAGGGTATGGGCAACCAGGATATCTATACATAGATCACCACTGCCAAAAGAAGCCCGACTTTGTGTCATCACTCCAGATCAAAGAGAAGACCGTGCTTCTGCGATGCCAATGTCAGACATTCATTGTGGGGAAGCATCGATCTATTTCCCTTAGATTGCCATCCAGGTTACGAAAGTTGTAGTACCAAAATGGCGCACAAGCCCTATTTGTTTTTAAAAAGACAAACCAAACAACCACTTCTGTAAATGTCGCGCACAATACTAGTTACGCAGATGGATCATCTATATTCTGTTTGTTCGCATAGGTCAGGAACTTGATTAAGACATCAACGGCTTCTTTGATCATTTCGCGATCAAAGCCTAAATCAGAGTCAAACAGATTGACTAAGAGGTTGTCAATGACAAGAGAGGAAAGAAAAGTCGCCTTTGGATGCATCATTTATCCATGTCCACGCAACATTTTTCGCGGCACTACCTCTCGTCGGGGAATGACAATCCTCCGGGAGTATAATTTATCATAAAAGAGCTTCTCAATTGGCCCTTCGGAGTCGGCAATAAATTGTAGATTCCTAGTTGCGAGAAGCTAGGCCTTGGCTCATTCTAAGCTGTCGCGCTCTTTCTAAGCTGTCGCGCCAGCTATTTTTTTTTACACAAACCTACGCTTCTCCGGAAGAAGAATATATTTTATTCGGCTCTTCGTTAGTTGACCGAGCTTTAGATCCCTCTACTGTGAGCCCTACGGTTTTATCTTCTTCTTGCGTTTAAAGCACTGGCATTCCACTGTATGTAGGTCTGTCAAGCGCTGCTACGAGGCCTGGTACTTGGCAGGCACAATGAGGTCAAACTTAGTTGGGCACCTACCGACGATGCCATTGTAGACAATGAATCCACGGATGAACTGGCAAGCACCGGCTCAACCTCCTCGTTCGTAGTATGAAAACCCTAGCGTGGCAATAGTTGGGGAACTACCACAACGTTGCTTAATAATTGAGAACTTCCTTGGGCTAAAGCCACCCAAAAGAATTATTAAGCTCTTACCCTACACTTGTATGGGACGTTAAACAGGGAAAATGGGCTCAGTTTCGACATTTGAACATTACCACCCCCCAGCGGAAAAAAAAAAAGTTAAAAACCTTGACCTTCACTGGTCATTGCAGCGTGAGATGCTATCCTACGAGCACAGTATCTGTAAATGTCACGCACTTTACTAGTTACGAAGACGGATCATCTATATTCTGTTTGCTCGCATAGGTCAGGAACTCGTCTACTATAGACGTACTCACCTCATAAGGAAGGTGGAAGATCTATTATCGTACATATGACATGGTCGGGTTTATTTAAAAAGCAGGTCTTTTCCTTCCGAACAACCCCCAACCAGTCAGAATCATGACCATTTGCGTACAATTTTTCAAAAAAATGTAGAGTATTGTCTTCATGCAGTTGTGCCTTGATGGTTTTGTGTGTTAGCCCATGATTGTATTCAGTGCGTAAATGCACATAAAGAGATTTGTGAACTTATAAAAATTTAAAAGGTCCCCAGAGACCTTCTTAGGGTTAAACTGACAATGATTATGACATCAGGAAAGTTGAACAAATTCCTGTGAATTATAGCAATGACAAACACCACAAATGTCCCCAGCTAGTCTGGACACCACCCTCGGACGCCAATGAAACCTAATACCGCTGCATATATTCATATCCCCTTGATCCGGGGTTATAAAAAAAAGATAGTGGGAGGCATCCTTCGTGGATCTGCACCTTCTGCATCTGAGGGAAAGCCACTTCGAATCGGTCTCTGACATGAACATCTACAAGGCTTTCCAAGTATTCTTTTATTTTTGCTTTTTCATGCCCAAAGCAATTTAATTATAATATTTCGACAGTTTCCTGCAGGCTTGCATGCACAAAGAATTTCCACAAAAACTTCCTCTATGCATAGTGCGTTTTAAAACAATTTCCATCTTCTAAGCGAAGTTGGTGAAATATCTTGACTTGTTCAGCAAAAACTAGTAAAAACTAATCTATGTATCTGTTTTAAGTTTCATCCAGATGCCAGAAACATTTTTACTATTAGACTTGTTCGAGTGCAATCCAAACTGTTCTGCCATGTTCACATTTTAGTTCGGCGAAAATGTTAATGCCTCCAGTCAGTATCCCACCCACGTAGTCATTCTTGTGACCACTATTGTTGGCGGAAGATATTGTTAAATTTGCAACTTTCGAACAAAGTAGCATGCACTCTCGGAACCCACATAGCCTCCGCTTTAATAATCCAAATTCCAAGAACTAATCCTGTGTGCTTTCTCCTCATTTTCATTTCCTCGCACGTAAATGTTGCAGAAAACAAAAAGAAATGCGTTATTCAGAGCAAAAATTCTTAACATTTTCGCTCTCTCTACCTTATAGCCATGGAACACAATGTATGCGCTTGGAAAAGCCACGAACAAAGGACGCCCAACCGTTCGTCAGAGAAAAAATAAAAAATAGAAATAAAGGAGTATTTTCTGGTCGCTCTGGTTGGCTATAAGCAACATCCTGGCCGCTTCCATGATAATTCTTATTTTCTGTTTGAGATTAAACCTGGATACAGTGCATGTCAATGAAGGTGGGGTGGGGTGTTGTACACGTGTGCACTTTACAAAAAGGAGAAGAAACAGTGGAAAATGTTTATTTTTATCGCTGGCTACATGCATGTTTGGGTGAAAAAAAATTTTCGCTGAAACGGAATAATGGACATTAAGCTTCGTATGCACTATGAAAGCTGCATGAAGTAAATTTTTAATTACTCTACTAGGACATAAAGGTTAAACCAGTCAAAGCACAGTAAGTACATATGTGACTGACTGTGAGTTTCCTTTATGTCACGAATTACTGGGAATTATTTACGTGAGTTTTCCCACTCTTCTGCGTTGTCACTTTTGGAAGGGAAATGTCACTATGATCCGTGGTGTCTCAATGTTCAAAAGATTTGCATTTAAAATCAGGTAAGTCTCATTCGAGTCGAGTTCGGGTTTATCCAAGAAGATTGCATAGACCACAATATCGAGCAGAGTTCTTAAAACCTGTAACAACTTTAGCCGAATAATCCATTCAGATTCCCTGCCTTGGATCAAACTTAACGTCATGATTCGAGCAGATTCGATGTTGATCCAAATCTTCAGACAATAATTACAAAGAATAACAATTTTAACAATTGCATTCGAATACATTTTCTGACTTATAAAGTAAAAAGCTAAAGATAAAGCGACTTAAGGAAAGCTGGTATGACTTTGGATTTATGCAAGTGTCTACAGATGGATTAATCTGGTGAAATACAGCAACCAACCCAAATCGATGCCTGAATATAGTGAGAATGGCTCCAGCATCGCAGGCAACTTCTGGGCTGGCGTATATTGCAACAACACACCGGTAAAGTTTGCGATTCATCTAGATCCCTTCGTTACAGTACTCAAAGCAGAAGTCTTTGCCATTTTGAGGGGATTTGGAGTTCTCTTGAAACACCACACCCAAAGAAGGAAAATAGAAATGTGCTCGGATACTCAAACAGCACTTAAAGTCATCACAAATCCAGCATCCAGATCTCATCTAGTCAGGGAATACAAAACCAAACTTAACAGGCTTGCCAGTCACAACGACTTTTATCTTGTATGGGTACTGGGTTAGGAAGGTGTCACGCAAACCTCCCGACGTGCAAAGTGGCTAGATCACTCGTAAAGAAACCAAGCAACCTGCTCACTAAAAAGGCTCTAGGTTCAAGCAGAGAGCAATTGAGACTGATGCTGGAACTCATCACGGGACACATTAACATCAACAAACACATGGATATACTGGGCCTCGCTGACACAGAGCCATCTAGGAACTGCGAGGTAGAAAATCTGGAACACTTCATATACCACCGCCTAGCATTAACGAGAATGCGACAGAAGACCCTGGGGTCCATGTGGATACCGAACCTGAGATATCTCAAGGACAAAGGAATCGGCGGCATTTTGGTCATCACCAAAGAAACAGGAAGATTCCCCAGAATACACGTACACTACTGTCAACTCCACAATTGTTTCCACATTTTCTAGATCCCACCCAACATACGTCCTAAACCAAACCTATCACTGCAGTTTCGACGATTAAAAGAGAGGAACACAACAGGCCCGACTGAGAGCTAAGTAAAGAGCCTTCCGCCCACCCCGTTATACCATACCATAGTGAGAACTTATTGGAAATGTCTTGAGCTTAATCGAAACTGGTTTGAATATTAACAAATAAAATAAAACCCAGTATTTGGTGTCAATAAGAATTGGACAGAAAGTCAAAGTAGACAGCTTCAGCTTTTTGGCAGTAAGGAGCTTCGATTACATTCTCTGCTATTACTGCAAACAACGTTTAATCAGAAATCCAACGAAGAACAAGTTTTGATCAATCGCTGTTTTTTGAGCTGAGAAGGCAAAATAGACCCCAACAAAATTCGGCTTCCGCCTTGATAAGCGAGCAGTTGTACAGATTTCTAAAATATCACGCCTCTGGTATTGACTTCTGAGTTGCTCACGATTCGTTCTAAAAAAATGTTAAATAAATCCTCTTCTCTAAAGCCTATTCTGACATGGAATATGCCACACATGCGGCTTTAAAATAAAAAAATAGGTGATGAGAATCAGTTTAGAAGTCGATGGTCTTTAACAGGATTTGACAAAGTGTCAAATTTGCCCGATGGTGGACTTCTTTGGAAACCTCTACAGATGACGCAGTTTAAGGGCTGGGAAATGATGACGATTGCTTCTATCGACCATAATTACGTCTGATCATACGTTAGTACTGACTTGGTGTATACCCCCACTAAGATCATCCACAGCTGATCTGAAAATATGGGCAGGAAATCAATCGTAGGGAGGTCAGATATCTCTGCCTTTATAAAGTCGAACAAGCTGTCGCCACAAAATTTAAATCGTACGTCTTGCTTGTTCTGCAGATCTACGACAATCTTTCTCTCTGTTGATTTTTGTTGACTTTTTCTATTTTGTGAAACTTTCCAACATCTTTCCCGTTGTATCACATTTCGTGTCCTATTTTTCTTCCTAAAAAGCTTGGGTTCTTCTTTTCTCCTTTCCTCATAAAACTCACAAGCATCTCACAAACTTCTTTGCAGTGCAGCTTCGTATATGGCAGGATCTTCATTTAGGCATTAGTAGGGCCCGTTGTGCTGTATGTAGCTTTATACGCATTCCCTGCCTGTCTGCACTCTGGGTCGAATAAGTTATTTCGTGGTTACATCTCTGAAGGATTCTAGATTCTAGTCACTTAGATGCGGGATGACTTGCAATTTTGTTGAAAATAATAAAAACTTTGATTCTAGACATATCCAATGTAAGGACCTCATAAGATTTAATTAATCAATTTAAGAAAAGTAACCCGTTGAACATGGGTTAAAGCTAGTAAAGTCATGAAACTTATCCTTGAAACAATTTTTAATCCAGAATCACTCTCAATCTGTCACCAACTTATCGATTTAAAATGTCATTGCTAAGAACCCATTCTCAAATGTTTCCCCTTTCACATAATAAATAACCAAGGTACTCAATTTTAATTTACCACCAAACAAGGAAATGAAGCGAAGAAAAATTAAAACGCCAACAGCTACTTGAACCAATTAATAATCCGACTGAAAATAGAAAACCCTCGAAAAAGGGAAAACCCCCTCCATTAGTAGTGGCGACTTTGTTTGGACGGCCGCTGGTGGCAGCAACAGCAACATCAGAAAAAAAAAAACACTAAATTATAACACATAATTAATTGCTACCTCTTATAGCCTCCTTCAGCGCCTGTTTCAATTTTAATTAAATCCAAACACGAACCAGCATCGCGCTCACTCTTTTCCTTTTGAATCCCGAAAATTCTTTTGTCCGAAACTGGTGGAAAAAAATAAAATGGAATGAAATTGCGCTTTAGCACACGTCTGCAGTGGGAGCCCTATCCCCCTTTATCCATTTACAGAATTTTGCACTTGAAAATTACAAAAAAAAAAAAAAAAAAGTTTTTAATTATGAGAGAAAAGAATGAAGCAAAGGAAAGGTAATAAATTTCATTTTGTTACTCTAGACAAAAATACATGCACGCAGGTGAGAGCTATGGATCGTCAAAAAGGAAGGGGATGCGCATCCGTTTAAAGCTATAACATAGCATGCAGTTTTGAAAAGGACCTTAAATTTAAAAGCCAGAGTACAAGGATGCAATGGGGCAGTCGCAGCGGATAATTGCGTTGATACTATGGTTTTTCTCAGAGAAGAATTCTAACTATGCGATGCGATGAAAACACATCGTCACTAGGTGATCTAACGAAGAGTGAAATTGAAGAGATGCCAAGGTTGAGGAAGGAAAGAGATTGGGAATTTTGATAAAAACGATAACGATGGGAGCCCAAAGTTGTCTACGGACTGTAAAACGCAGACGGAAGCCAAAATCTTACTGTCAGACTATCTGAAAACTGGAGTATAATTAAATCTCCACAAATGTGAATTTGCAGAAATGTCATTTGCAGACCGATCACACAGTTTGCGGAATTTGTCCCAAAGCTGCAAATTTTAAGAAATGCGCAAATGTTCGAAAATGAATTGTCTACAAATTTTTTCAGAGCATTTGTTGCTCAATCACACATGACACCTGCAATTCGCATATGTATTTAGCGACCCATTTGCAGAAACGTTACTTTTATTTGTTTGGAGGGATGAAACAACTTGAGATACCCTCGTAGTTGTATTGGCTGCGTATGTGTTTTTTTTTTATTTTTTATAATCCACGCGCGGATCAAGGGGATATGAATACACACCGCGACCGAGGTACAGTGCTTTGAAACTCAGGTTTCGCTAAGTTTTTCATTGGCGTCCAAGGGTGGTGTCCAGGCTAGCCGGGGACATTTGTGGTGCTTTTGTCATTGCTTAACTCACAGGAATTTTTTCGAATCCCCTGATGTCATACTCAGTGTTCGCTCGATCAACTCTTCAAGCCAAGACACTCTACTGCCAGTGTTATGCCTTCGCAGTAGAGTCGCCATCAGCTTTCACAGTTGATCGATTTTTATTTAATTAGTTTGAGACCAGCAGCGAGGAGGACGATCAAAGCGAAGAGGATGATGAAAGCGAATTGCCGACAAAGCTTCGCACACGTTCGAGAAATACGAAAAGAAGAGCCCACATTGTATTATAGCAGATGTCCCAAGTTCACAAATGCGTGTGGGAAAATTTCCAAAAGTCTGGAAAAGTATGCAAATGGTCCCAAAATGATGATCACACGATTTGCGGATGACATGTGCAATCGTTTAGGAACGACGTCTGCAAATCGACCGCAAATGTTATATGTGAAAACATTTGCGAAAAAAAATTTGCTGATCACATGGTTTGCGGACGTTTGGGACACATTTTTATGCAAAATTTGCGCACATCTGGAAATCGTCTGATCGTAGCTTAACAGCCATAGCTAGAACTAAATCATACAAGGCTCAGATGGCTTAGGAGCTGAACTATTCAAGGCTGCAAGAGATGATCTCGTAGGGTACAAGTATGTACTGTGTATGGTCGACAGCATGCTCCAAGATTAGAACCTAAGGAGCATTTGCTTGATGAGAAAGGAGATCGCTTGAAATTTTAGGTCGACGAACTGGTGAAGAATTACCAGTGTGACTTGAAAAATCGATGATTGACAAAATCTTTACTTTACACCAAATACTAAAAGAGATCCAAGAGTTTCAGATCAAAACCCGCCACCTACTTGTTGATGTTAAGGCACCCCCGAGGATCCCTCTTATTTTCACTCTGTATTTTGGGTACGTCTGGAGAAACTCTAAAACGTGGACTGGAAGAATATAAATATGGTTTCCGAAGGTCGCGGTAAACGATAGATGCAATCCGAGAGGTCGTTGACACAAGGGAAACAGCGGATGAAGGGTTGGTGCAAAGTGAAACTGGCAGCAGATTTTTGAAGTTCTTCGAAATAAGTATGAGGTTACTAACAGTGATGTCATCAAGACAGTGATGGATTATTTCAGATAGAGGACTCTAACAGATGACACAGATGATGATACCATCGAAACATGCCATCAAATTCTTATGTAAGCGGCAAAGGATCCACTGGCATATGAATTCAGAAAATCTTATGGAATGAGGAATCTGAAATCAGAGTCAACCAACAATAAAGCGAACCCACTAAACAGGAGAAACAGCATGTTGAAATGGCAGCAACGATGGAATAAGTCAAGCAAAGGCCGACAGACAGCGGTTTGTCTGTTCCAGAGGCTGGCAGGAAATTAATCAGTTTCTAAGGGTAGAGATGGTGAGATGAATTCACTGCCTATGGTCCGCTTTCTCTCTAAGCATAGTCTGCAGGTAAGGTCCGGTGGCAGGCCAAGCCTGTATAGATGCCGTTTTAGACGGCAGTGGCCACTTGGGATATCGGTTAGAATTTAAGACCTCTGCTCAGATTTGGAAGAAATTTAGATTTCTCTTGTGATACATTGGGAAAAAAGTATTTGCTACATTCCTGTCCTATACTCGATTCGAGCAGGGTTTGATCCATCATGATCGGAACCGGTGAGAGGGGTTGTTGCAGCTATGTATTTTCGTCAGTGAGTCACCTGTTTTATCCACGAAAGTATGACAAAGCAGTTTTTCCTAGTTCAAGTCTCTAGGACTAGTTTTGATTTTATCGTGGCTGAGTTCAATGCTTTTAGAGCAGTTTGACTGTCAGAGAAGATAAAGATGGGTTTTCCACGTTTAAGCTGAATAATGGCAAATATTTCTGCCTGAGAAATAGATGTGTATATGTATGCCTAGACTAACCGATATGTAAGTGCTAAACGACTCTTCGAATATTCCAGCCCCAGATCCACCGGCCATTTTAGAGCCGTCCGTTTATTACACTTGATCGTGCTCTGACGGACGGGGTTTGGACTTTTCCCAGTCATCACTCGGGGGGATGACTACTGAGTAGTTTCGTTAAAAGAGTGTCATTCAACGGCATATTGAACTCGCTGCTTTAGAGTACGGAGGAAAGCATGTAAAAGTGACCGTCGGGTAGATCTTGAGAGCTGATAGTCTGAATAGAGATAATCTATCCCACGCCATGTATATATTGGTATTCCTACTAAACCAATTCGATTATGAGGTAGGTAGTAGAATTCGAGATTGAAGAAGAAAAACTTGGAATAGAATAGGGAATGGCAGTCTTGGTAGTTAGAAAAGTGCTAAAGGAAGGTAAAATGCACAGCACACGATAGCACGTAGCCTTGGGAGACTTTCTAGGACCCAGAAGCGAACAAAGGACATAAGCCGATGGACATCAATTTTATCCGAAAGATAAAGGTTTTTTCGAGTTGGTTACCAAATAAGATCACAAATGGGACGATCTCTTTGTTGTTGCTTTTGTGATCAAATGACAGTTGAAAGATTCTACCATGTCGAATAAGAATAGACGACATACCGATACACTCTACAAGGCTGTGGGTACTACTCTCAGAAGCAAAATATCCTGCGGTTTATGCAAATTCCAACAATGGGAATTTTGAGAAAATTGAAATTGCAAACGTGGGTTTATTTAGCGAATAATGCACCCAAATTCAATGACGAATACCACTGTGTAGGACCACAGCAATGTCAGATATGTAATTCATTAAATGCTAATGACACTCGATATGATACTTCCAAATGGCATATGAGTACCTCATTACGCTGAAAAGTTACAAATCAGAATCTTTGTTCTACTGGATCCCATACCACTAGGGAAAATTGCTCCCTTCAAAGCGGATTGCGCAGCAACATGAAACCGTCAGCATCATTGTCATCGTCAAAGCCATCACGGTATCATATTACCATGCGATACAAATGGCGTTCTAACATTTCCGCAAAAGAAAACAACGATTGGCGGAAATTAAACATTCCTTTGGGTACCTTGTATCTATTCCACTCGAACTTTATATCAATTTCAATCCGCAATCTATGGGAATAGCAATAGGAATATTGAATGTTGATGTTTGTATGTATCATCTTTCCAAATTAGTTGACTATTGAATTATACATGATCCAACATTGTTGCCGGAGATTAACAACAATAGGGACACAATGCGGATTACAAGAAGCCGCACTTTGTATTTGATTTGCATACGGCATTGACAAGGACTCATGCTGTGCATAGGATGGATGAACTTTTTTCATGCTAAGCATGGAGTGAGTCCTTCCGATGGGAAATATTGACTTTGAACAGGAGAAGATTCTAAGAAATGCATTGACAATCCACCGTTTAGACTGAAGTGTGGAATAATTCTGGTCTTGAGTCACATTTTCTTTTATCCTTTGCTAGTTATCCTGACAAGCCCCAATTTCTCTGTTTCCGGGTATATTTGTCGTCACAAGTGCGTGTCTAACTCCGGCATCAATGAAAGAAGGATAAATATTCTTCAAGCAACAAAGAACGAACAATGCGACCGAAGAAGTCATTATCCTGGGACAATCGCATGCTTTTTTTTTGTTTACCTATGTACACCAGATACAAACATACGTACGTTTGAGATATGAAACTACCTCATATCTTCAAATTAAACAACGACGACGACAACCACGCCAACGATAACACCAACGAAACGGCACGACATGCAAATGCGATGGTGAAATTTTTGTTTTGATATTCAACTAGATAAACATTTGGATAGATACGGATAAATGGCATGAGTTAGATGTGGGGGATGTATATTTGGTGGCAATATTAAGTTGATCCATGTTTCGGGTCTCATTTTCTATTACGCAACTGAGTTTTCATACAGAGTCCTTCGTGTGTGTCTGTGTGTGTGTGCGTAGTATAAATATTTCACATCGGTTAACTTGATTAAGAGTGAGCACAAATATTGGCAGCAAACAAAATGAAGGACGACTACCAGAGGTGCTGGGGGATGACGAAAAAGGGCGTCAGAACGATGAAGAGTCCTTCAATTTAATTAAACGAATAAACAAGAAACCAATTATAAAGTTAATTTTTTTTATGTGGCCATTTGCGGGAGGACGCAATGAGGGGGTGTTGTGTTTACAGGGAAGTAAAAAAGTGACAGAGTTCATTGGCTTGCGAGACAGGAAGTTTACAAAGTAATGTCGCTGTTAAAAGGTTTTTTTTCTTTCTGTTTTTGTCGTGGAGGTTATTTTTGTAAACCCTCTTCGGGAGAATTGGTAGAATGACGTAAATCAGTGGGTTGGGTTTTTGACATTTCTTCCAAGAACGGGAGATGGGGATTATCCTTAAAAATTGGAACCATTGTAATGATTTAGGGGTTTTTCTTCTAACAAAACCGAGTTCATTCGTTTCTTGGAGAACGAGTCGTCCTCGAGAAGTAGCTGTAGACATTCGGATGACGTTGATTCACATTTGGATTTCGTTGTAACACACTCGAATAATGTGAAACTCTTTATGAATTAAATTGTAAATCTTCGTTCTAAATTCATTTGAGATGATGAAGGATTCATTGACAAAAAATATAGTCACTCTTGGACTTTCATTATTATAACGTGGATACAACGACGCTTGCTATAAGAAACAATTCTTAGATGTTCCACCTTGAGTACCTTTTAACAATGCAGCCTAAATGAACGATCTCTTGTGGTAGTTTTGGTTCTCACGGCCGGATAATAGCATTCAATTCATCACGCAAGTTGCGATAAAAGTTTAATTTTATTCGTGTAGGTTTAGCTTAGGTTGAAGTGGCTGCCAGCCAAAGCCAAGACACGTAGACTAATGATAGAGAATTAACTCGTTAAACCACTTAGAGCATCTGATGATTGCCTAGATCATTGTAGAAGGAGGCACCTAGGTGAGCTTTGTTCGGGTGAGAGTGGGGCAGGTGCAAAGAAGGTGGAGGATAGTTTTCTCCTCTTCTTCGTCCATGCAGCTTCTGCAAAAATCATTTGAAAAGACGCCAAACCTTTCTGCATGCCTGCCTATTAGACAGTGTCCAGTGAAGACACCTATAGTAGCGCTGATATGCAATCTCTTGAGCGTTTCAGATCCAACTTGGGCCAAATCAGTTTTGTCGCTAAACACGTTGTACCACCTGTCCACCTAAGATTTGTCCTTTAGAGAGCATCACGCTTAATTTTAAGTTTTCATGTAGGGATGGGTATGCCTAAGGTTCCATATTCTGGTTTATACATATGTGCATTGTTGTTCCATATCTGGCGAGTTCATCAGCCTTACAGTTCTCTGGAATGTCCCTATGCCCTGGCGCCCAACAAGGGTGAATATTGAACTTCTGTGTCATCTCTACGAGAGATGAACGAAAAACCAAAGACTTGATTGCAGCTTGACTGTCCGATAAGATGCGAATATCTGAAGAGGATATCACGTTTTTCTTTAACCAAGATGAGACTTCTTTGATCGCCGCTCTTTCCGCTAGGAACACGCTACAGTCATTTCGGAGACAGAAAGAGAGGCTGCGATTGAGTCTATTAGAGAAAACACCCCCACCTACCCATTCGTTGGTCTTTGATCCGTCGGTAAAGAAGTGAACCGACTTGTGTTCTACGAATGCGTCCTCCTCCCGGAATGGCCTGGAGGGGATTGTAACTTCGAAGTTTTTGTCAAAATTCAGTTTGGGTATGGCGTAGTCAATGTTTTCTAGGGAGATTTCGAAGGTATTCAGAATGGAGGCGTGGCCAAATTCTTTACTGGACCACTGTGACAATGCTTTCATACGAACTGCCGCATTGGCAGCCATTTGCCTGCCAAATACATACGTCAATCGGAGTCAAATGAAACAGAATGTCCAGTGTTGCAGAGGGTGTTATGCGAAGAGCATCATTTATGCAAAAACAAGCTGATCTTTGTTCTTTATTTTGCTTGTCGCGATTTAGGGCTTCATCCAGTGTACTCCACCAAACGACTACACGATACGTGAGTATCGGTCTTATGACCGCGGTGTATAGCAATCGCCACTTATTTTCGATAGCCTTTTTGCAAGAGAAAAGTGCTACTGTAGCTTTCCTAAATCTTTCTTGAATGTTGGGTTTCCAGCTTAGTTTCCTTGCAAAATAAGACCCAAATATTTTGCCTCGTCAGAGAACATTAAGTTTGTACCATTCAGGGTGGGAGGGTCGATAAATGAAATTTTATGTTTCCTTGAGAACAGTACCATTGGATGTGGGGGTTCACATCTCGTTATCTTATTCAAAGCATTTTGTAGGAGTTCTTTTAGAGTGTTAAGATGCTTTCCTTATTCGTGTATGTATTGTGTGACTTAAGGGAGGACATTGGTGTCCTTTCATTGATTCTAAGCGACATCCCTGTCAAAAACATCTGTAGGTTCATCGAAGCTAATAGGTAGTTGAAATCCAGGAGCAGTCGGAGAGCGATTTTTTTAGAGATTCCTTCACGAGTAAAAAGAGGCCTGCAAGGACTGCAACTTATGTATTCACTGGTGAATAGAGACCTCTATTTCCCTTTTCTGATCCAATAGTTTACCAAGCGAAATGAGAATTTTATCCCACTCCCTTCGGTTTGGGGTTGCTTTTTTGAACGACGAATGGGGATGGTTGCTTAGTTGCTATAGAAAGAATCAGATCCTTAAGTGCCTAATTGATTCGCAGGGATTACGTAACAGATATGGGTATTAAGACATCCCTGCTAAGTTTTTCCAGGCGGAAATAAATAAGACGACAAAGCTGTTGCATCTAATCTTAAAGTGTGCATGGAAAACTTAGGGCTTCCTTAAAAGACAAGAGCCTACCAAAGAAATTAGATCTGATGGAATGTCAAAATTTGCGAGATATTTTGGTTCTTTCAACGAAATGCCTAGTGCGAGAGACCACGAGGATGACACGAAGAGACAGATAAACTGAGAAAGAAAGGGGCGAAGACACCACTTCTGAGACTAGGGTCCTTTTACGAAATGGGCGATAATGTCATCCGTAAACACCTGCAGAAGGAAGGAGAAGACACAACAGAAAGAATCTGGAGTAAAATCTCAGACTTAGCCATTTTAGAGAGAAGAAAAAATCCATCCAGGTGTGGATACACCTGGGGGACTCAGCTTCTCGAAACCGGTACATGGAGGCGCGAAAAACTTCCAAACTGGCTGCTAAAGCAGCTAAGGAGCAGTCGTGAAAGGAGTTCGGCGAGAAATTAGACTGTGATCACAGATCTGCAAACAAGGTGTTCTGGCTAAGGTGTTGGAAGCACGTTCCAAAGCTGTGGTCGAGTCCAGGTAGAAGGACAACCGACCGGCCATTCACTCTCAGAATGATACTTGAGAAAGCCTGGGAGTATGCCAAACTTGTGTTGAAGTGTCATGGAATCAGATGGAAAAGTTTAAGTATACCGGGGTCTTATTCACGAGTGTTTGTTCCGCCCCTCACCTATGGTTATGGGGCCTGGGTAATGACCGAAAGAATAAGATCGCAGATACAGCTGCCAAAATGACAATTCTGCGTTGTATTGCTTTGATACCTCGTCGAGATCGAGTTAGGAACACCAGAATACGCGAGATACTCAAAATCGAGCAGCAACTTCTTCAAACGAAAGGTACATACTTCGATGGTTTGGGCATGTTAAACGCTTGCTCCCAACTCGGCATCTAGGACATGCTATACAATCCGTGCTATCAGAAAGGCGTTCCCTGCGTAGGCCCAGGATGAGATGGTTGGACCAAGTCCGAAATCTTATCGCTACCCGTATGGTGATAGTCCTTGATGATTTAGAGTCGATGGCGGGAGATCTGGAGACATGCAGAGTCCACTTCAGCACCCTAAACCTGGACCCTCATAGTGAATAAGCGGGCCATTTGAAAATGATGATGATGACGATATCTTTGTCAGGAACCTAAAAAAAAAAAAATCTTGGCGCAACAGTCAGGGATAGATCAAGGCCTAGCTTCTTGCAATTATTCATGGTACGCACGAAAGCTTCCTAAATGACGAAAAGCTTTTTTTATGACAAATGATTATATTTGTCATTAAAGTGACTCAAACCTAAGCAGCTCGCACAGCAGTCCAACGCACTAACCACTAAACCACGACAACCATAGGATCGCTTCTCCTGAAAGATAAATAATGGGAGCCTATAACATATGTACGTAAATCGAAAACATGTTGTTTACAAATTGATTGATAAATTTTCCCAAAGCTTTATGCAAATCTGTCCTCATCTCCTAAAGCATTTGAGCGTTAATTTGTCCACAATTAGATTCCATATCAGTGTCCACACGTATGCAAATCCAATTTGTGTAACGTCCTTATTCCATCCCGCTGCGCAGATATTTGAGCGAATTTACAAAACATTCAAAATCCCTTTCGCATACTCTTCATGTGTAGTAATTCCCGCAATAAACCAACCGACGACCATAGGATCCACAACCCAGAAGTGCGATTAATATCCCCACAGCGTGTAATACATCCACTGTTTACCAAAACCCGCCATGTTGTCCAAAAATTTGTTAAATTTGCATAGAAAATCGAAGCAGAAAAGCCCACCACCTGCACAAACTCGCCGCAGGACATCGGATTGTTAACGCATGTGGACGGTTTAGTACAATTAAATTAAAATTGAATTAAAAATCAATTTGATAAATTATTACCACTCCCGCACTGTCGGAGAGAATGCATCGTCAAAGTGAATTATATTCACGAGAATATGCTGGAGCGCCCCATGGTGTATTGATTTCAAAGACATCTCGCTCCACATGGCACAAGCACAATTCAGAGATCTACTCGCATTCACATCATATCATGTGAATATGAGCCATGCGAGGATGTTTCATTTTCACAACGCACGGTTGATAATATTCTACAGGATATACTCGTATAAGCAGCTTCCTTAAAACTTACGAGTATATTCATCTACATTCGAGCAAGGGAGCACTACAAATCACATTTACCTTACGCTGTCGACCGTGCATGGATATGGAACAACTCATGCTGCCATCGTTCGTGTATTAAAGACACAGTTGTCCTTGTTCAGTTGCAGTGCAGCTTTAATTAATTCATCCTTCAAGAGTTTGACTTTGAATATAAGGAACGAATGTGAAGTGTGCCTCAAAGGAAACTAAATAAATAAGCAAAGGATGGCTTGAGGAACTTAACGTTGACTTTTCCATATGAAATCTCGACCTACGATCTCAGCATCCCATCAGGAGCTCACGATATGATTTTTAATTAAAACATAGATATTCTTAAAAGTTGTAAGCTGAGATGAAATTTGAGACAAAATATCCTCCACTCGGACCATTAAGACCAACAATTCCGTCCACCCGACCTGGAAGAAGTGACGATAGTCATATCTAAGCTTATGTCCAACAAAGCTGCTGGAGCTGACGGCCTAGCTGCCGAACTGTTCAAAGCGGTAGGCGATAACTTGGCACCAACTCATCTGCAAAATATGGTCGGGAAAAGTATGCCGTATGAATGGAACCTCAGCATCGTTTGCCCGATCCTCAAAAAAGGAGACCCTCTGAACTGGGCCAACTACAGAGGCATCAGTCTTCTTAATATCGCTTACAAGATCTTATCTGCCGTGTTGTGTGAACGCCTGAAGCCGTTCGTCAACAACCTGATCGGTCCATGTCAGTGTGGCTTCAGGCCAGGAAAGTCCATAATCGACCAAATATTCACACTGCGGAAGATCTTGGAGAAAACCCAGGAACTTCAAATCGATACCCACCACCTCTTCATCGATTTTAAGGCCGCGTATGACAGCATCTTTAGAGACGAGCTATACAGAGCCATGTCTAGTTTTGGCATTACTGTCAAATTCGTCAGTCTGCGCAGGATGACGATGACGAACGCCCGCTGCTCCATACAGGCCGGTCAAGACCTCACCGAGACCTTTGATATCAAAGAAGGATTTAGACAAGGCGATGCGCTGGCCTGGGACTTCTATAGCATCGTTCTTGAAAAAATAATGCAAAACTCACGCGCCAACACCAGAGGCACAGTCTTTCAAAAGTCCGTTCAATTACTCGCATACGCCGATGACATTGGCATAATCGGAGCGTGATGCCACTGGCGCGTTCCTGAGTATTGGACGGAGGCGGCGAAGATGGGTTTAGCGGTCAATGGGCAAGACCGAGTACATATGTATATGCTGTCAACAAGAAAGACACTCAACCATGACGTCTCGGACAAAACGTCACTGTAGACAGATACAACTTCGAAGTAGTTAAGCACTTTCAAAGTTCTCTCTCGAACAACTAAGATGACCCTGTATAAGACTTTAATCATCCCAGTCCTGCTGAACGGCGCAGAGGGATGGACTCTGCCAAAAGTGGATGAGGTTGCTCTTTGCTGTCTCGAGAGGAAAATTTTTCGGGTAATTTTCAGTCTGCATAGATGGTGAGTGGAGGAGGAGGTACAACGACGAACTGTACGGGCTGTACAGCGACGTCGACTTAGCTAGAAGACTAACGTGACTGGGTCATATAGGACGGATGCACCCCAACGCTCCGGCACAGAAAATCTTCGAATTCACACCCAATGGACGGCACAGTAGAGGAAGACCACGATTCAGGTAGCGCACGCAAGTGAAAGGGGACAACCGCCAACTTGACGTCCGAAACTGAAGGCAGATCGAGCTGGCTGAAGACGCTTCCCCTGATCGACCCCAGATTGCAGCGCCACCTTAAGTAAGAAAGTAAGTCCTCCACTCTGATCGTCCTCTCATGCTTTAACATGTCCGACAGGAAAGCCTTCAACGTTTAACCGTTTCAAGAATCATTCTTCCCACATCCTCGCAGTCGTCTAAGTCAAAATAAATTCTTTGTTTTTCTGTTGTCTGTTGAATTCCTAAAAAAAAAAATTACTGACTGCGTCTGTCATCGTTAGTGGACGAAGGAACAACATCAAGTCATTGAGTCGGGAAATCCTTGAAAATATTAATTAATCTCCTCGTCCTTCGTTTATTTTTGTTCCTAAAATAGCCCTCAGCAGTGGCATCAGCTGCGATAAAGCCGACAGACAATCTATTCACAAAATTTCTAATGAAACCAATCTCTGCCCTGTTGTCCCGAGCAAAAATTTCGCCATGAAAAACATAAACATCCACAGCCCGAGCCGGAGCCAGAGACCAACATCCCATTCATAATCTCTATTTGCCGGGACTTAATGTATCCTTGGGTTTTGGTTCAACGCCTGCACCCACCTCGTCGAGGATGAACTACCCCCGTAATGTTGTCCTTAATTAAAACTCGTGTAAGCCGATGTAAATGGCTTCGTACGTAAGTGTACCACGTCCTCCGCCCGTTTCTTATCCGAATAGCTAATCATAATCGTTTGGTTATCATAAATTCAATTTGCCTATAATTAGCTAATTTAAATTCTCCAATTCTTCTAATTATAACCGAACGCGCCCCTAGGTGAATATTGGCGTCGCTGCCACAAAATAACGGCACCACGGAACCCATCCCGAATGAGGATATCACTGCCACCTTGTAACGTCGGAAGATAATTAAAATCGGCTGCGCGTCAATTGTCAGATTCTTCTTCTTCTTCTGCTTCTCTATCACCGTGCTTTGGGTCTCCTTTTAGTCCTTTTGTCCTTTCCTTCGCCAGAATTAATGTTTACTTAATGTCGATTACAATGCCTTTGATGATTGTAATTATGTAAGGCCGGAGCGAGGGTGAGGACCTGAGGTGATGAGAATGCCAAAAAAAAAAAAAAAAACCCTTAATCGAAAAGGAAGTAGAAGGGCTATACTCCCACCAACTGACTACTGCCCTGACTTCTGGGGAATGTTGGGAAACATGTGTATTTTCCGAGGAAAACGAAGGAAAAAACCCATTTAAAATCAAACGGATCACTGCGCCTGAAATTATGCCTTCGAATTTAATTATGCAGTCGAAGGGAAAAATAATAGCGTGCAGTGGGGCGTATGAGTAACGTTTTTTTTTTTCGAATATTATTCCCCCACGGGTGGGGTGGTATCGATTTCGGATTTCTTTTGTAAAGCAAATGAGGGAATTTCGATAAATGAGGAAATTTCGATAAATGAGAAAATTTCGACAAATAAGCCAATGTCAGGAGCCGTATTGTTTAATGGATTCCTTTTAGGCATGCGAGGGGTTCCTAACGTATGACGTGTGTCATCTTCTCTATCTCACCTGTTGCTAAACACGCATTTATCATCATCTTTCCATCTTGGGCTGAAAGAAACTTTGAGGATCCGATTTCCACTGTGTGAGAAGGATAAATTACTCTGGAAACCAGATGAAAGTTGTAGTCAATTTGGGGTCATATCAACGGTTTCAGAAGCTCCTAAGTAACCTTTTGACAAAAAGCTGTGAATGGCTGTTTTATTTCGCATGTTTTTCATCAGCATGTTGAATCAGTCATTGTCGTCTTGTGAAGCTCTGGCTGAAGAATGCCGTCTTGCGTGGGTTGAAAGTCGATCAAAAGATGATGGGGTTCGCCTTCAAATTAGTTCATATGTTCCTGGCTTGACAGAGTTTGGTTTGATTCTTTTTAGAAATATTTTGTAGCGACATGTGTAGCTCTGTAGCGTGAAAAAGCTACCATACAACAGGCTGCCCGTTACTTTCTTCTTTCTTTTCTTTCATTAGCTATTCCGATTACAGAAGTTCTTCCTAACAGAAGTTTTGAGTGAAGCCGCGCTAAAAATATTCACAGACGGATCTAAGTCAGCGGGTGGTACGGAGAGAGGAGTCTTTTCGAATGCATCCAGCTAAGCCATTGTCAAACGACTGCCAGATCATTGTAATGTGTTTCAAGAGTGTTTCTTGCAATCTACGAAGCTGCGGCTGCGACTTTCAATTAACGCGATATATTGTAGTGCTTTTGTACTAATCATTATATAGTCAGGCCTTGGAATCGCCGACAATACGCTCAAGGTTGGTAAAGCAATGCCACAAATGTCTTAACGAGATTACAGACAGGTCCGACTTAACTCTGTGCTGGGTCCCAGCACACAGGAATGTTCCAGACAACTGCAGAGCGGACGAGCTGGCAAAAGAAGGTGCAGAACAACATCTCTCCGAAAACTGCGGGAATCACCTACGCCTATCGAAACAATCAAATTCCTCCTTGACACGGACTTGCACAGTCAGTGCGCTCGTGGGCTGCCCTTGCCACGCTAAGAAGGAAAACTCTCGGGGAAAACTTCTAGCTGAACTCGACGTCTTAAAGATAAGAAACTTTATCTCCGGGACGAAATGGTTCAACTCTCAGGGTTAACATCGTTACGGTTGCCCATCTCGATGTACTCTGTGTTACATACTCTGGTTCCTGGTGCTGGTAAGCCGGTTCTTCATCGTGGTATCACAATGGGCCAATCTGGTACAAACGTGTCCCTATCTGAGCGGGACGAGCATTCGAACTGGATGTCCAACATCCTTGCCATTGGTGGATTTCTCATCATTGCTGTTCTTGCTAGGTATTGGACTGGCATTCTCAACTCCTAGTTTTCGATTCCCTTCGTCTTCTTTGGTTCCACTTTATGACATCTTGTACGTCGCAGATTCGTCTAATTTCTTCATTGCGTAGTGTTTGCATTCCAATTGTTGATACCGCTCTTTCGACTGGTTTTGTGTCTGTTCTCACTTCGCCGGCACCCGTCATTATGGGCCTTACACAGGTTTTACATATGCCTTTAACGGTCAGATGTTTGCTTCGCCAGATGACGTGTCTTAGGCACCCATATATCCGCGCTCCTTAAGTTACTTCTGCACTGACTTCTGTGGCCAAGTCTTTACATGACGTTACCTTAGTACCGAGATAGGCAAAATGCATCACCGATTGAGTTCAAAATTCAATATTTACTCAAAATATTTTGAGAGTTTTGAACACGGCTTTATGCATAGCCTTTACAGAAGGCTACACTATGCGCATCTACTGGTCAATACCCGGGCCAGCAGCAAAGGGCTGGGAGTCAATCTTGCAAAGACAGAGGTTGTGTTTTTCACTAAGAAAATATCAATCCCTGACTTCAAGTCTCCGAAGGTCGGGTGTGCTGAACTTAATCTTGCGGGATTAAGACGATACCTAGGCGATGTTCTTGATTCCAAACTGAACTGGAAGGAGAACTTCGATGAGCACATCAAGAAGGCATGCGTAGCCTTCTACTCATGCAAAAATGCGTTCACTGGCTGTACACGGCGGTTGTGAGACCCATTCTAACATATGGCTCACTAGTCTGGTGGAAGGTGCTTGAGAAGCAATATCAGCTTTTAAACCTTAGTATATATAGGATTGCTGGGATCAATGAGAACAACACCAACAGTGGCAATCTGTACTGTAGCAAAATGGCAGCCAAAACTGCTTTTGAGACTGAGAAAAGGACGACAGTGGACACCAGCTCCCTACGGTCACTTCTTCGGACTGTCTTGATGCGAAAATGCCGACAGATCGACAGAAACAGATCATATGATCCAGACTCGGGAGATTCAGTATCAGAATTCCTAACAGAGATGACTGGAAGAATCACAAAGTTATCAACAAAAAGGAACTGGTTTCTACACCGATGGTTCTAAGATGGACATTGGTACAGGTGCCAGGGTGTACTGCAAGGCCCTAAGAATAAACCACTCCTTTAGAATAAACGACGACTACAGTGTCTTTCAGGCCGAAATCATAACTATCAAAATTGTTCGCGATAAAGGTATAAGCGGAAGGACAATTACGCTCTACATCGACAGCCAGGAAGCTGTTAAGGCTCTGGAGTCCGCGATCACTAGATCCAAACTTGTAGGAATCTCCAAAAAGTACCTAGATGAGCTATCGAGACCCAATACGGTGACTCTAAGTTGGGTTCCAGGGCATATGGATATCCCAGGTAACGAAAAGGCTACGAACTTCCACGAAGAGGAGCAGTGCTGCATGTCTCATAGGTATATTGAAGACGAATGGATCAATTGAACCAATACACGTTGGATCCAACTAGACACATTTGCAACGGCTAGAAACTCATGGACGGGTTATGATAAGAAGAGATCTCTGGCTCTGGCCGAACTTAGTCGGCGCGAAGCAAGGACAGTTTCCGGCATCATTACTGGGTACTGCGCCATTGGAACACATGAGGAGTGCCTCGGCATACGACGAGGAAAAAATCAAATCTGTCCGTCTCCTGCTGTGAGAACGTCCTGCCGTCGACGGTAGAAGAATGAGGACTTTTGGTAGTTCCTTGTCTGTAAAAGGCTTTAGTGAGAGCAACAGCTGCTCCCAAATGTTTGTGTTAAGTTTCATTTAGTCAGCAGGCTCTAAGTATGTTCTACAGATTCTTGAAACGGTCTTCTCGTTCGAGTCTTCTTGGTTGGCCCATCATGATAACATGATTATCGACACAAGGACCCTTAATCCCACATGCGACTTCTCTTGCGACGAATCCACATCCTCACGCGTAAAGTCTCTTGTAAGAGCTGTAATATACACATATATGCCATCGAATGTTCAATATAGAGTTCCACATCGTATCCAGATCTGTTTTTGTTCTCAACGCCCTCACAATAACCACCCGCTTTGCCGATGCCGTTCAAAATAACCGATAAAGCTTTATGAAAACTGACAAAAAAAAAAATCAAGCAAAACCACAAGTTCAACAAGAAACAAGTCCAACAAAGCCATTCACACAGTTCACTCTTCATTATCCATTTACACTCATCGCAATTAAGATAAACAACGACAACAGCTCACACAGCATTTATCTCCAATTTATTCATTTCTGCCACAATTCCCCATCGCCCTCAACAGTTTGCCCTCATGCACAGGCTCCCACTAACATTGCTTAATCACGGTGGCATTTATCTCATACGTGCACAGCTTATCCACTCTCTTATCGGGTAACTGCGACCAGACCGACCCATACAATGTGTATATGGACTTGGGAGCATAGATGAATTTCAGGATACCCGTATCCGGTGGCACGTGCACATTTCGTAGAACGTACTTCCCCTTCAGCAAAGGACACGTCAACGACATATTGCCACTCTCTGGACGTAAAAAGAAACTGGCGACTTCCTTGAAGACTCGTACCCGTTTCACAAATTTCCAGAAGTCACAAACCTTAACCGTTCCGTTGTAGTGTACCTTCAGTTGGTTGGGTGTTCGCTGCACCAGCATCAAATTCCACATCGGCACTGGTATGTCCTTCAGCACCAGAGTCTCTGATGAGATTGTATTGTTCTTGAACAGCTCCATGTTAACCTTGTAATGCGGGGACTCACTCGACCGATACGACACAAGGTTCATCTTGTAGCAGTACTATGTGGGAAGGCTGGAGTTAGCAGACACACTCCCTCACACAATGTAATCGCTGTAAACTCACCTGAAATGCAAGTCGTATCAGCAGAAGGTTTACAAGAAGACGCAATGCTCCATTTATCGACATGTCGTCTTTTACTTTCGACATGGGGTGATACGCGGACAGTTTTACAAAACACACTTCGATTGGGGCCCGATGACAGTGCGCGGGGTTCAGTCGAACGGAACTCTTATGCAATCGGTGGGGCAAGTTAACGAGATTATAATGTCCTGACTTTAGGGGGACGAAGACGGCCCTGCTTATGCCGCCGTGCGATGGCGGATGTCAATTAAAAAAGCAATTTGTGCGGATTAATGAGAGATAACTCGTGCAGATACACGCTGCCTCTCTAACTAGGTCGCAGCCGGCAAGAATGTTCGGATTGCGACGACTAATTACTCAATTGGGGGAGCTGTGTTTTCTGTGATTAATTTTGACATGAAACCTATCGCCACGGAGCATACCATTTACGGTTTTTATGATGAATCGGAGGCAGTGACGTCCATGAGTCTCGGGGTGAGCTTTTTTCGGATGTTTGATTGATTTGAAGTGTAATGGATGCATTGGGGGAGTTTTGTGCCGCAAACAATTGGCTTTTAGAACGGATGTGGTGTGGTCACTTTGAGTGACCGATTACTGCATCTGGAAACTGAAGTGTCACATCTAAGTTATACACATGCTCGCAAGTGTCAAAGTGCAACCTTACATCAGTCCATCTACAAGAATGAAAATTAGGTTAAGTTGAGTTAGTTGAATGGGCGCCCTTGTTGACAGAGATGTCAATAGCTCACTCAGGCCAATGAGAGTCCATTATGCCTGATTGATTTAAAGAAGTTTAAGGAGTTTATTTAGCTCACTCTTTCGTAGCTCATCGAGTTCTGAAAGAAAGTTACTACTAAGGGTAGAACATCTTTTAAGGGTCAGTGCAGAAAACTCACAGATGACAATAAACAGATTTTATTTCCCCCAGCCGTGCTGCATTGTTAGATATCACAAATGCTTGCCCCTGATCAACACTATGTACAAGTCCACTGAAGTAGCTGGCTGGACCTGAGCGAGTAAGGCTGCCTGAGCCTCCTAAAAGATCTTGGTAAAAAGGAGGAGTTTGGGTCAATCGATGAGGGACTCATTCACGTGGCCTAATGCGACTCCACAGACGTCCAAAAATGCGAAAAGCATGTCAGTGTTAAAACGCGTTCTCCTGTTACCCTTTCGAACAATGCTGTGCACCTTAAGATTGCTGCTCGTTTTAAAGACACAACAAAGAGCAAGTCTGTGGTTGAAACTAAATCTACAGCCAAAAGTCGTAGATCCATTGCAATACTGTCCAACACTACAAAGAAGGTTCGAAGGGCATATACTTCTTCCGAGGCTTCCTCTGAGGCCGTAGAGGGCAGATATGTGTGATATTGATGGGAAAATCACTTACGACAAGTGGAGGCTGATTAACAGTTGTCATGAACGATCCATCTCTGGTACCTACTCTAACTCCGTCAGTTTGAACAAGAAATTCATAAGGCCTTTGGAATACCATGACAAGAATTAAGTCGAAGATGGTCCAAATGTTCTCTTATCTT
Organism: Matsumyia berberina; assembly: GCA_917880715.2. Taxonomy (NCBI): domain Eukaryota; kingdom Metazoa; phylum Arthropoda; class Insecta; order Diptera; family Syrphidae; genus Matsumyia; species Matsumyia berberina. The sequence goes on along the minus strand of OU862871.1, from coordinate 127,009,261 downwards.
CTTCACACGATAGCACAACCTTGCACGGAAAGAAAATATTGATCCCTGGGAAGCTTTCAGTCCGCACCACTTACGACTCTACGGAAGATCGTTAAAGAGGTAACTGAAAGGCAGGAAGCAATCGTGTTACGGTGCGACACAAATGCCAGCTAGGAAAGTCTGAGTACACTACTTTTAAAAATTAAGGAGACTGTTCTTGTGTTTTAAATAGATCTACAATAGCCGTGTTTTTTTGAAACCTGGCCAGCCAGTTGTTGCTAGCAACGTCAAATTTTATACGTAAAGCAAATACAAAAACCAGCTGGCTACAACTCTTGATTCCCCAGTCAACTGCAACTGCAACTGGCTGGGAATTTTACGATATCCCATGGCCAGGAGGCGCCGAAAGCGATGTTTTTCATTCATAGCGTTGGTATCACTGCCAAATTTTTCTGTTCTCTTGACATTTGACCGGCGTTTGAGTACGAAGATGGAAGATGTTATGATTTCATACCTCTTTTTGTAAATTATCCATTGAATAAATTCTCTAACAACAAATTAAAAAAAAAAACAATTTGGTTCAATGCCGAATACTTTGACAGTTTGACAGCCGATGTCATAGGAACGAAATCACAAGTACCAACTTGGCAGTATAAAAAATCGACTGGGTTTGGCTGGCTGGAATCGTCTAAATGAACGACTGGCTAGCTAGTTTCAAAAAACGCACCAATGTCAATCTGATACAGGACCAGAAAGACCGTTTTTTTTAACAATCTGGGCCACCTTTCCAAGCGGCCACCAAAAACCATCTAAAATTCATCACAAACTCGGGATGGTTTAACGAGGCCAAACAACCACCGGGCAACTTACAAAGACCCCTTAATCTTACGTCTGCTACTCTAGGAATTCTACGCCAGGGTACACTTAGAAATCTCAGTAGAGGCCGCCTTGTTTAGCCGTTTCAATCTACCTACCAAGCTTCCTTAATGCTTCACGGAAATGAATTCACGAGGGATCAACCTAGATTTTGATAGATATTCACTTCCTCGGCTGCGCGCTTGTTCCTTTATTTTCTTGGAAATCTCGTCTCATGAAAACTATAGACAGAGCCAGGATCTTCTTATGGACCAGCAAAAGTCCACCATTACTGGACGAACACTGAAGGTAACAGGCAAGCCAAAATGTTCATGCCAAACTCCTCCCATACCAGAACGAAAAAACTCCTAGGAATAATCAGGAGTTACAGGCTTCCTAACGGGACACTGCTGAGTCAACACCTAATGACTATGGGAAAAGTACAAAGCACCACATGCAGAATGGGCAACGAAGACGAAAAATCAGCAGAACATATTTTATGTCACTGTAACTGTGACACGTCATCGTCATTTAGGCAAATTTTACCTCGAAACGAAGGATATATCTGCCAGCTCACTCAAAGACATCTCTGGATTCATGTCGAATTCGGGCATCATTAGCGAGCATCATTGGAGGACATTACAATCGATGCATCGGTGGCCGCAGTGATAAGGTGACACGGTCCCACCTCTACCTATAATCCTCTATTTTCTTGCACAATAATGCGAGACCTCAGCTTTTACTCGTACTTAAGCTAAGGACTTGCCATAACACAGGTAATTCGAAAGTAGCTTCTGCAGTTCTTTTTGCGTACAATTTTGTGAGCACTTCGTCGTACGCAAAGCGAAAAGTCAAACTTTTTTGATAGGAATTAACGCGTTACATCATGCCACTCAACTGTAAGTATGGCCTTTAAGCTGTGTTAACTCAAGTCAAACTTAGCACCTCCACCGCCTTAGCGAGGTTCAACTGGCTACACAAAGTCTTTTATGTCAAATTGTCAGAAAAACACGTACCAGTACGAGCTGACAACCCTGTGGTACCCCATTTTAAAGGAACCATTGTTTCAGCATAAAATTTGAATTTCTCTACCCGCAGTCTTGATTTCTACCTCCGATAACCCGCCCTTACAACTTCCACATCCTCTTTATTCCCACTAAATCTCCAAATTATTTTTTCCCATCCTCTTCGGAATAGTATCCAATAATGTCCCTGAACTAAGCCCATCTAAACCATATTCCACAAGCTTGGAAATGATTGTTTACAAAAGTGACATTTACTTACCGTTATTGATTATGACTGGCTATTTGCGAGACCTGAATTCAACACAATATCCTGTTATTTGTTGTTCGCATATTTCAAGAGTTTGCGCTGGCATTAAGGACACAAGTCGGAATTGTTTCTCCGGATATTTGATGTTCGGCTTTAGTGCCTTAGACAGAAGTTATGGCTAATTGTTACATTGTTACACTTGTGTCCTTTATCCATGTGTGCGTGTGTGTGAGTGTGTTTATGTGTTTGTTGAAGGGATAATGATAAATTTATGATAATCGATTGCTCGGGATTTAGCAGCAACCTGTTAGTTTCAGAGAATTGAAACACGTATTACCATATCTGATATGGCAATGTGTACGATAATCTACGGGGGCCGAATGGAAAGTTCTAGAATAGTTGAAGAAGAACGGAAATTATGTTAGTCGTGTTTGGAGGGTTCCCTGTGCAGAAGCTAGTCGGCATAATGGAGGTGTGAGTGATGGATGGGGATGAGATTAACCATTAGCAATGCTAATGACAGAGTCTTGATGGAGAATAGAGCTTATATGCAAATTAACCAAAAGGATATGAAACTAAGAGGTTTGTGCAAAACAACCTTGTCGTCTCTGTCAGTGAGATGCTCGGAGTTTTGAGAGCACTTTGTTAATTGGAAGTGCCACAATAGTTCTGTGCATTTCGATTGGAGTTGATTTGAGCTCTTAATGAACGGCAGGTGGTGTCCAAATAACGAGGGAAACATGAACAAGGCATTTATGGAGTGGTTGGTGTGAGTGAGATGACCTAGATGTGGTGTTATAGGAAATCGAGTAAGTAGTTGGTCGATTGACTCTATTGCATGCGTATACAGCGTATGCAGCACATTATCTATGGGGCACATTGCCAAGTACTTTATGGTCAGTTTGCTTGCTTTATGTGTTCGCAGTGCCTTACTTGCGGCAACAGTCGCATCCTATAAATCTATGTACATACATATGCAGCTCTGTGCTCATCACCAAAACCCATAAACATTTAAAACTAATATGCATCGGTACTGTTTCTCCTCTCATGTGGCTTAGGCTCGTGCTTTAAGTTGTAACTATAACACTTTTAGCGTCAACTTATTAAAATATCCTTACTTAGTTCTTGCTTTGAGGCAAATTTTCATTCATAATATGCTTCCAATTGGCGGATAAGTGCTTTCTTCACCTTAGGTGATCACTATGGACTTTGAGTAAAATTTCGATCCATAATATGATTCATAATATGATGGGCATCTCTGCCCAACTTATTCGTTTGTGCAGGATGACTATGGAAAATGCACGAAGCTCCATTAAGGTCGCTCAAGACCGCACCGAGACATTTGATGTTTAAAAAAGACTTAGACAAGGCAACGCGCTGTCATGCGACTTCTTCAACAACATTCTTGAAAGAATAGTGCAGAACTCACGCGCCAACTATGACATAATCGGAGCGTGATGTTACTGCCGCGTTCGTGAGTATTTAGAAAGAGGCGGCGAAGATGGGTTTAGCGGTCAATGAGGGCGAGACGAAGTGTATGCGGTCAAAAAGAAAGGACACTCAACATCGACGTATCGGACAGAACGTCACTATATACAGTCATAACTTTGAGGTACTTAAGGACTTGGCCTACCTAGGCTCCGCTATCAATTCAGACAACGACACCAGCGCTGAGATCAAACGAAGAATAACTCTTGCCAATCACTGCTTCGGTCGCCATGGTTCAGTGGTTAGTGCGTTGGACTGCTAACCAAGCGGCGTGGTTTCAAGCCCCAACCAGGAACACCGAAAATTTTTCGCGGCACCACCTCTCGTCGGGGAATGACAAGCCTCCGGGAGTATAATCTGTCATGAAAGAGCTTCTCAGTTCACCGTTCGGAGTCAGGAATAAATTGTAGGTCCCTTCCATTCGGTTGCGAGAATGGTTGCGAGAAGCTAGGCCTTGGGTCGTACTGAGCAGCCGCGGCACTTATTTGTCTAATCACTGCTTCGTTGGGCTAAGGAGGCAATTGAGTAGCAAAGTCCTCTCCCGAGAGGCATGGACTCTGTCAAAAACGAATGAGGTCGCTCTTGGCTGCATCGAGAGGATAATTCTCCGGATGATTTTCGGTCCTGTTTGAATAAACGGAGAGTGGAGATACAACGACAAACTGTACGGGCTGTTCCGCGACATCGAATTAGCTAGAAGAAGCCAGAAGCTCCAACGTTCGAGATGGCTGGGTCATGTAGAGCGGATGGACACCAATGCTCCGGCCCGGATAATCTTCGAATCCACATCCAAGAAACGGCGCAGTAGAGGAATACCGCGACTCAGGTGGCACACGCAAGTGGAAGGGGACCTTAACCAACTTGGCGTCTGAAACTAGAGGCAGCTGGCTAAAGATCGAGTTGGCTGGAGACGCCTGTTGGTTGAGGCCCAGATCCACCTCGGACTGTAGCGCCACCTTAAGTAAGTAAGTAAGTAAGTAATATGACAAGAAATGGCGGAAACGTGCTCCCTTCAACTTTTCAAGGGATCTCAATCCCAAATTCAGCAGAGAACTGTGACCTCATAGGTGGACTCTGAGTCAAATTTTCATCCATAATGTGAACCAAAATGTCGGAAAAGCGCTAAGCTGATCCTGAGCTGTAATAATATTTAATTTCTTTGGTTATTCCGTTAAGAGTTTGGCCGTCGGACCTCAGGGCGTATACGTATTTTCTTATATTTCGGCGAATATTACGCTTGACTTCGCTAATCGACATGCGATACTGGGAGCTGGGACTCAAGCTCGCTTCAACCCCATCGGTAGTTCGATCTCAAAATTCTTTCCGCTCTTCGACCTGTCTTCCCTTTGCGATCTTACGATACTATCAACTCACCCCCATTATTAAATCCGCCGGGGGGAATAATCCACCAAAATTTCAACTTCGGTATCATTCAATCGTTCGAAGGGAATCGTCCACTTATCGGTAATGTGAATGACTTTTTCATTCAAAACGTACGGATCGAAACCCTCCATACAAAGTTTGACATTTCTCATCCGCTGCCTTTTCGGTGGAAAATTTATCTCTAAACGTATGTTCTTTCTAGGACAAAACAATCATTCCAATGCAGCTAACTGATGCCTTGGAGAAACGGAATACGATTTGTTGGTCAGAGAAAGGTCCTTAATGAACGCTTCCAACACAAAATTGAAGGCTGCCTTATTTAAACGAAATTTTTTTATAAAACTGAAATTCAAACTGATTTCATAGAAATGATGACCTACAATGAAATCTTTTAACTAACTTGACATCTGATAGCTCCATAATGTCTTCACTGGATGGCCGTAAGTATGCGCGAAATGTTCGTCTATTTGTCTTCAAAAATCAGGGCAATGCTATCCATATCTTTAAATTTAATTTTATTTTGTTTTTATCAGCAGGTGTTTAACTTGTAATTTCTGTCAACTATGGCAGAACACTCGATTTTGAACAGGGAAAATCGTAGTCGGTAAAACAGTGCATCCGGCGGATTGAATGATCAGACTAAAGGTGAACGCGGATCGGATAGTTGAAGTAAATCTCAGATCCGTCGGATTTAATGATAGGGGTGACGACTATGTGCTACAGGTGAAATAACATATTTTACAGCATATTTTATATTATATTTTTCTAAATTTGGCATCACTGTTGCTGCTGAATTAAGAAATGAACTCCCTGAAAATTGGCACACTTTCGAATTCCTATCGGATTTATATATGTGGATTATGTTACTGTATAAAGCAATTTTGCATTCGTACAACTCTGCAGATTCTTGATAAAATAGCAAATTGCATTCGGATAACATCCAAAACCACACCAAAAGCGATCCAAACTCCTCGGATAATTATTTCTTTGGCCAGGAAAACATGATATCTAGATTGCTGCTACCAATCTGTATTTGCAATTTTCTTCTTTCCCACAAAATTTCATGCTTCGAATGCAAAATTTTATCTAGATTTTCAATCTAAAAATAAACCTCGGGATTCGAACGGAAATTATAACCTCGTTAGTGGATGTCAACGTGCCGAAGTTCGTTAGAAATTCAATTCCAAATCAATGCTCCGAACCTGGAGGGGGGTTCAAAATCTCTTCACACACATCATGTCACTCAGTAACCCCCAAACCAATGGCACCGTCAACATCGCTTTGGCTGTGCTGCCACCGCTCATCAATTATGTCCAAAACGTTCGGCATACTGCAGGCACTCGTTCATCTCGCCCTCATCCCAGTGACATTGCCGGTGAGTTGTTGCATTCTCTTCAAAAAATATATCTAATTAGCTGAGTTGATTAAGAGATATTATCTCATTAGTATTGCTACAAACTGAACATGTTGACGTACAAATCAACGGATACAGAGTTTTACCGACTGAGAATGAAAATGTACGCAAACAACACAATATTCTCCTCGACATCCGTGTACAAGGAGATCCCCGTGCCGATGTGGCATTTGAAACTCCTGCAACGCGGTCACAGTCATCAGAAGATCCACTACGAGGGCACCATCAAAGTGTGCGATTTCTGGAAGTTCGTCAAACGTGTGAGGGTATTTCGCGAGGTGGCATCACTCTTTTTCCAGCCGGAGACTGGAAATTTGTCCCTAGAGTGTCCAATGCCAGTTGGGTATTATGTGTTGGAGAATTTGTGGGTGCCTCAAGATTCGAGATTCCTGAAATTTATCTACGCGCCGAACTCGATGTATACCCTTTTCGGAACGGTGCTGTCAGCTCTGCCGAACAACCGAATGGATAAACTGTGTACCTATGAGATAAACGCAACCATTTCTAAGATGTGCTAGGGATAAGTAATGAATAAAATTAAAACAAGTTAAGTGGACTTTTATGTTTTTTTTTTCTTCCCTTCAACTAGGACGTCTCGGTGGATTCTTATCCAGTCTGACAGTGATTTAGTGTGAAAATTATTTGGTGGGTTATCCTGGGATAGAACAAGTCAATGATAAATGGGCAGCGCAAGGAAGTTGTGACGGAATTTCAAATTACACTTGGCGACTTAAATGTTGACCAGCTTTACATTGCAAATCTATGCCGAAGGAGGAAGAGTCGTGGTGGAAGATTTCCCTTAATATTTTATCCATGTTAATCCCAGTTCACTTTGTGAATCATAAATTGTAGAACTGTTTCTCTGTCGCAGAGTGTAAACACCGTAAAAGGACACCATCCACTCGATCTGCTTCTGCTTTGCTTCATCACTGCAACGCTTTGAATTATTGAAAGTTTAGTTTCTACTAAATGGGAAAGGATAATTCATTTGTCGTGAGAGTGAAGGCAGAATCGGGAAAATTCTAACCACAATAAGAGCATACACCCTCTCAACCACAAAACCCAACACACCATGCAAACGGGCTTGAACACTACTGAGTTCTGTACATTTCGTTGGCTGGCTATGCACATACTCGTTCTAATATTCACATTCAAAACCATTGCATTGAACTTATGAATGATTCGGTGGTTTTCAAAGTTCCTCTGTTGGTGTTAATTTATTTAAAACGGGTGGTTTCGAATTTGTTAGAGAATTTCCAGACTTTAAACAGGAACTGCTCTGAGCAATGACTTTCTGTCTTTTTCATAAAAACCGCAATTGCTTTTGCACGCAATTGAAACATGAAGAGCTTAAGTGAAGTTCTGTCTAGATGTTTTCCTATCCGGGAGGATTCTAGTTGACTTAAACTTTATCCAGAGGTGTTTTACCATGAAAAATATGTCCCATTAGGATCGCAGGCATCTTTTCTTGACTGACCGTCGCTATTTGTATTTGTATTTCATTGCAAAATGTCCACTAAACATCCTTGAAAACTCTGATAACACGCGATTTTTCTTATGATCAATTTTTCAATGAAGTTTGCACAGATCTGTGACGTGGTTAAATTTTTCGACGTCCTAAAACTTACTAAGAGCTCGAAACGGGTTCTTTCTACCTGCACCAAATTTTTCCATGGGAATCGGTCCAAGGAGTGAGGTTGGCTTATCTGGAAACTACACAGAAAAGCATTGGAATCTCAGGAATTTCCTAAAATCAGCAATATGAAGGGACCTCAGCCGATAGAAGAAGCTACTATACTTCCAAAAGTAGTGAGTCTTCTAGTGGCTAGTGCGAGACATTCACTGTTAAGACCTAGAAAATGCTAGTATGATCCGGTAGTCAAAAAAGATGTCTGAAATCTTACACCAATGTCCATTTTGGATCTGTCAGCACTGATGGTTTGGTTTATGTGCCTGGTATTGTGCATCATAGGGGAGAGGGGGGCAAAACGGGGCAGACGATTAGACTGGGTACGCATACAATATATTTAACAATAAATTTACTACAAGTGGCCAGTCTTTCCCTTACCGGTTAGTGAATGCCATTGAAGTAAGATCTGGTCTACTTGTTTTTGTACATTTCAATATTTTTTGTTTGTTTTGGATTAACGGCGTGATGCTTTCAAAAGACGTTATCATAACGAGCTGGTTCCAGGCCACGCTGGGATCGAGGGTAGCAAGAGACCAGATGAACTACCTAGGAAAGGGTCGGAGGCAACCATAAAAACCAGAAGCCTTCTGTGGGCTATGGATTTGCCTCCCTGGTCATCGACAGGCTAAGAAACTCTTTGAAAACTACAACAGAAAGAAATACACCTACTTACAGGATTCCTAACGGGCCACTGTAAACTAAATAAGTATATGAGCACACTTGGGCTAAAAGACAATGGAAACTGCAGATTCTGCGATGAAGAGGAAGAAACCCCAAATGCATTTTCTTAAGGACTGTGCGACACTTATGTATGTACTTACAGCAGAAGGACTAAAATCTCAAAATTGTTATTACATACACCCTTGCCTCTTAACCTGAATCATTCTGAGTCACTTTGTAACATCTCTAAGCAAAGTGGCACAGTTCAGGTGCTTCAAGGAAGCCAAAGTAATCGTGTAAGATGACTGCACCAAAGCTCACAACGAAGTTATTGGGGCTCTTAACAGGACGCTTCTGTACATTAGCGGCCGCAATCAGCTTATGGGTGGAGTTACATTGATTTTGGGTTTTGAGTTCAAACAAGTTGCCATGGGGGACATGTGCTGATGAAGTCCCAAGTCATCTGTCTAATGGTTTCATGTCAAAGTCCTGTTAAAATATGTATCCACCTTCAACTTGACTTGAGGGCAGAGGTGATGTCTAATTTATTACTTAATATTGATGATTTAGGACGAGCAAATATTCCGACTAACCCTTGCGATATTACTGTAGATCTGATAACTTTGACTCACAGAATTTACCTCAACATTCATCACGTTGGAGTTGATTGCGCTTCATGGTTGAGGGAAAGAGCTATTATTACTCTAACAAACGAATCGGCCAACACCATTAACAACTCTCTGCTGGAGAAGCTGCCATCTAACCATATGAAGTATAAATCTGAAAGTCGAGAATGGTGAATTACTCTGCAGAGTTGGGGCTCTAAACCTACCAACTGTTCAATGCCACCAGGCTAAAGGTAAAAAGACAAGACAAACGTAATTGAAGCCAAGATTTTCACAGGCATTAATCAGGGAGAGACCGCCTTCATCTCCCCAATTCCTCTGATCCCATCAGACTATTACTTTAAGTTTAAAAGTCTCTTCATGATCATCACAGGGATAGAGTTAGAAAGTGGCTGGTGTGGACCAGATGAGTGACTGGTTTCTCCCATAACCAGTTGTATGTAGAATGCTCAGAGTCAGTTTACCTGACAGCATGGTCATCCTCCAGCCAGAAAGAAAAACCAGAAATATTATTTACAGGGAGGTCTTGAAAAATTAGTATGACGAATTGAAAGCCTATATTTACTCATCAATGCGTCGAAACCCGGAGAAGGACATGTGACGTCTAGGAGACCCAATCTTATCTCGTGGGTGGGGTAAGATTGGGATTAATACAATTTTAAATATTTTAGTCAATTATTCTAAAACTTCTTAAGATATGTTCCTCTTTTAACAATTATGTAATTATGAAATTGATAACCACAGGTTCGAGTTTCCCATACTACCAAAAATGACGTTTTATTGGTCATTCAATTTTGAGTGCCCCATTTTGCCCCACTCTCCCCTACTATTTGCGTAATGCGTTCTTCATTTCCTTTTTGTATTCTCTGCTGATCATAATATTTTTGAATAAAGTATCACAATGACATCAATATTCATAACCTTGTGACCAAATGTCTAATCACATTCCTAAACATCCAGAGACTGTGTAATAGGTTTGTTTAATTAAAGACCAAATAAACACTTTGACCGCAATACAAGTGTACTCGTACATGTATCCAATTTTCAAATGAAACTCATTTACGTCTCGTTGTGTTTGACATAAACGGAAGACTGACAGACAGCCTCAAGAGTCTCTTTTAAAAATTCATGAATTCATTAGATCAGGAATCAATAGGACACGAAAAGAGACAGAGACCGAGTAACCATAAAGGTGAATAAATTAATAATTTCACTCACTGATATTGAGTGTGTGGCAATGCTTTGCGGTTTCAACATATCCACGTGGCACAAGGAGGCGTGTAACTTACCCGGTGGTTATGCATTGATTGATGAAACCATGTTAATTGAGTTTATGGGTGCTTTGAACTTACTTTTAAAACGATTTCAATTAAACATTTATGGATGCAAAGTAGAGTGCTGAAACCACATGTAAATGTGAGACAACATATGTGTACATCCATGCATACGCGCACGCAAGGAGCTTCGGCACACACCTAATGTGATCTAATCAATCATTAAACAAAGTGGCGAAGGAACGTTTAAATATTTTACAAGTTTACTTTGTTTCATACTACAGGTGAAAGTATTCCAATTTGTTTTCTTGTGAAAAATGAATGAACATGATGGCGGGGGAGGGGTGGGCGGGGGAGGGGTGGGCGGGTTAACCTAATAAGACGTGAAGTCAACGGGTGGTTAATGCGATGTCCCTCGCCAGCTTAGGGGCAATTTATTATGATTTATGTTTTTATTAAGACTTTTGTCTGAATGTGTCCTCCGGGACGAATGATATTGTTTGTCATTATTGTGTTGATATTACTTTTTATTTATTTGGCAGAGAATTTCGTGACAGACAGGATATGGTTGATTTTGTTTCATTACGAATGACAGCATACGCAAGTGAATGGGATCTTTCTTACCAGCGGCGTATGTGAGTTAGCCAGGGTTGGATTTTTTATTATAATGAAGGTGTGTATACTATGTAGATGAATTGACACCCATTTGTGTGTAAGAACCTCTAGGTTAGGTTAGGTAACTGGGTTGATGAGGGAAAAAGCACTCGACCTCATCATACTAAGGACCCATTATGATGCCCATGAGGATTGATCCTGACTTCTACCTTACTGGTCATTCTTGACTTGGGTCTCCAGCCATCGTGATGTCCTTAGAAACCTGGAAAGATCGTTTAGTAGAACATCAGATAGTTCTTGTATGTCTTGGCAGTAGTGTCTTCCTAATGTTCGATTTTTCAAATGGCATAGGATTGGGCAGTGGCAGAGGAAGTGAGGAGTAACCTCTTCGTCACTGCAGCTCCTACATACGTATATTGTCATCGTTTCTTAGAAGGTTGTGGCCAGTGAGTGCACCCACCAACATTGAAGGCGACTTCTTGCATTTTAAAAGTTTTTTGGTTCTGGCTTTATCGTATTTTTGCCAAAGTTTTCTTGATATACCACAGGTCGTAAGCCTACCTAACCTACGGTTGGCTATTGTCAGGGTCTTACATTCCAATCGTTCTCTGAGACCACAGAGTGGAGGTTTAATCTATTACAGTGCTCGATTGAAGACCCTTTACTTGCACGTTCGTCGGCCATCTCGTTTCCGGTTATGTCCCTGTTACCAGGGATCCAACAGAGAGTAACACTGTGCTCCGACCCAAAAACTAATTTGAATTTTATTTCAGTGGCCGAAAATGCATTAATAGCGGCCTGACTGTCCATAAAAATGATGAAATCATGTCGTTGTGTTGCCATCATTGTTACCATACTGGGTGCCTCTGTCACTGCCAAGATCTCCGCTTGAAAGACACTGCAGTGATCAGGGAGTCTGATTGAGATCTGAATGTTTAGTTCTTTGGTGGCTATATCGGCACGTGTTCCTATATCCCATCTTTGACCCATCTGTGTTGATAGATATGGACCTACTTCGCGTTGGTTCATTAGTTTCCCGTTCTTATCTGCCTAGAAAATTCCGGAAGAATTGTTTTTGGAAGTCGAGGCATGGTAATATGTGTTTACGTGTCCACTTTCAAGCTGGTTTAGAATTTGTCCCCTGAGTTGATATTTAAGGAGAGACGCAAAAGTCACGACATTGTTGACCGGACGAATGGCAAGTATACGAGGTGCTACCGTTAGTAAGCAAAGACCCGAAGATAAGAAGATTAAGCAGCTCTAACTGCACAGAAAAAGAAATAAAAAAATAGGAAAGACCCCCTATATGGAGTTTTATAGTGGCACAGCCCTGCAGCGATAAAGCGATTTCAGTGTGACCAGATGCCTACAAAGAAGGAGAATTTAGTCGATGGGTGTCCAACACGCCGAGAGTGAGAAATCAAAAAAAAAAAAAACAGAAAAGAGCCACGATGAGGTATAATAGCGGACAAGCCCTGCAGCAATGAAAAGAGCGATTCCAGTGTGACCAGATGCCTGCAAAGAAGAAGAATCTAATTGGTGGGAATTCAATACACTGGGAGTGAAAATCACCCTATTGATAGTGCACAGTAAATTCTCTCATCATGTTTCTGCGAAGATGACAATTTATCTGAGATTCACTTCAATTTCTATGGATAATATTCCAGAGTCTTTGGATAAGATCCCATTCATACTGAACCTGCTAAGTGTCCTTGAAAACCCATGTAACCTTCCCGGATAAACTTGAAACGTATACAGCCACGTCGACAAAGAATATTTCGTTGGTGTTGTTACATCAAACCTGAAGTCTGGTAGATGTACAATCATTACAGGCAAAGCTTCCACCTATCCAATTTCAGGTAAAATGTAATTTAGGAAAATGGCCAGTCACTTGGAAAATACAAGCAATGTTTGCCCTAAAAATAGCTATTCCCTAGCGACTAATTGCCACGAAGGGCATACGACTACTTTTCAGTGAAATTAAGGGCGTACATTTCCCTCAAGATACATCTCATTCTCAATTCCATTTCGGTCGCTGTAAATTCCCCAACCTACCGTTCATGTTTGTCGCGAATAAATCACCACGTATCTACGCCATCACTCATAACCCTCATATCTCGCGCATGCAATTAATTATCTCGAACAGAGGTCGTTGCCTATATTACAAGACTTTAGAACGCGGTGTGCACTGCGTCACCGCAGGCTTCGTCACCCACAGTACTCCTTGTACGGTTCCAATGAATAACAAAATCTGACATAATTAAATGCTGTGGTGCTGGAAACTACCAAACAGTACTGTAAGTTCCCAACCCACGTACCAGGAACCCACCTACTTTTATACGTTTCCTCCTTTTTCTCACTCTACTCAGTTAGGCTCCTGGAAGCGGAGTCCTTCTGGATAAAAGTTGGATCGCAATGAAGTGTGGATTTGTCGCGCACTATAATATTTATTTGAGCTGTAATTATTTTCACCACACTCAAGGTACACTGAGAAGGTTTTCTCTCTCTGTGGAAGGATTCGCATGTCCTTCTGTTGTTCCTTTATTTTTTTCAATTAAAATAGAAACCATTCTCCAATAGTGTTTTGAAACTGCGACATAGATGTCACCGGTGTGGCTCATGAATTTTGAATATTTCCAGAATGGGGTTGGTCATGCGAAGTGGTCCCGAAGGATATGTGTGGGTAGGGTGTGGGTATGTTCGGTTGTGCATTAGGCAAATGACCAGTTGATGGGGTAATATGCACACATTATCCGATTAAAACACTTTTTTTTGCGGGTTTCCTAATAATTTCTTATATTTAATGGTGTGGCTTAGCATGCACGTGTGGAGCTGGTAATTTAAATTTTCCAGCGAACGGCATGAGTTCTTATAATGATAATGCCGTCAATGACAGTCATTATAGAGCTGAAAATGCTGGCGTGGATAGTGATAGTGTATGTGTATGTGTTTGAATATTATAATAATTTTTTTACTGACATGAGGGCGGTTGCTTATACACTTGTACATACACACCACAAGGATGTTTGAACAAAGAAAAAATGTTTGGACAATGGAACGTCAAAGCATTGGAATATTGAGGAAGAAATTTACTTCACTCTTCAGACTCTGAGCATTAAAGACGCCCTTCGAATGATCTCTGACAAAGTTTTTCGTGGGCGAGGTAATACAACAGTAGAGGCTCGAGCCATCAAGGACAAATGCGTTCAAGAGAATAAAATCAGAAGAATACATACAAGAAAACAAAAAAATAGCCAAAGGATGAGTAGTCCGGTAATACAACACAACAAAAGGCAGATGGATCAACATATACAACAAGTGAATTTGGACAAACTGATCTATTACCTTACAGATTTCCTGCCTGGCAAATATATACACCGATTAAGACACGATAGCTCATCTTTTTTGCCAGAACATCTGGTCCGGGTACAGAGCACACAGTATTTCATTACAGACATTTCACAGAATAGAAAATGGAAACGAGAAAACTAGACGAATGAGATGGAGGCCACACGATAGAGCAAACCGCTGAAAAAATAGTGGGAATCACACTAGCGATAACCAAAAGAACAACCAACGAGGAGAAGCAAAAGGAACAATCTCCTCGCCAAAATAATTTTAGCTTCATGCATCGAGCAATTGATGAGTCAAATCTCTTGAACCAATCACCGACGCAGTGACTTGTCGAAGCAGAGAGAATACAATATGCCTGGGGCCTATGTAGATTTTTTTTTCGTCAGGCTTGGAGAGTCTTAACTGGAGTAATCAGACGCAACTGGTCCATTGTTCTGCCAGAAAGCAGGACCCAGTATTCACCCATTTTACTGGCGCATCAATGATGAGGAGCTTACACTATCAGCACTCACCACGGAGAATCTGCCACCTCATCCGAGCAAAGGCAGGACAATCGCAAAGGAAATAATCCGAAGTATCGTCGCCCTCTCCACGGGGATCGCAGAGAGGTGTGTCACTTAAGCCTAACACACTAAGATGCTTGGCAAAAGCGAAGTGTATCCTGAGCCGTGACACACACAATTGCATTTGTAGGAAACCCAATCGCCAATGGACGCTCCGACCGATGACGCGTGAAGACCTAACGAAGGTTCAGATCCTGAGAAAGCATCCTCTGAGCCTTGTCTAGCAATCTCATCAGAGATCTCATTTCCAGAGATCCCAGTGTGACCTGGGACCCAGAAAAGAGTCAAAGAGTTCAGCCTTGCAACCGAATTCAGAGAGGTCTCGGATGCTCGCACTATTTTGGAACTGGTTAAAGGGTTGAGCAAGGTCTTAAGCGCAGCCTGACTATTACTACAGACGCAGATGCTCCGACCCTTCCCCCTATTCTTAACAATATAGCCCGTGGCCATTATGATAGGTAAGGTTTTTGCTCGAAAAACAGAGGCATGCTTGCCCAACGGGTAGTGAAGTCTGGTGTTGTCGATTTCCACGAAGATACCAGCACCAGACCCATGACTGGTATTGAAGCCATCCTTCTACGGCCCCGTTCAAGCCGAAGCCAGTCCTGAATGCAAGAAATGGCGACTTAAATTCTCGTATAATTGCATCAGACAGCATATCCATGGAGCTGGAGTTGTAAGATAGGTGTCGCGCAAGGTAATCAAAATTCCACTGCGAATGATACCAAAAAGCCGCCCAGGCTAAGACTATAGATTGCTTTGAAAGCACAGCCCATGATATAATTATCAAGAAGAGGTAGATCAAGCAGGGTATCTAGATCAGCGCCAGGCATACTCAGCTCCCGTGCAGCCGAGACAAACCGTTCTTTGAAATTTAGTGCAGTAAGCAGTCACATACTTAAGCAAAAGCCCTCTCCATCAAACAACCGACGCGTAAGCTAGAAACGTTCCTATCATAGCCGTATAGATCCAAAGGACCTTTTACGGTGACAAGCCCATGTCTAGCCTAAAACACCTTTACATTGCCAGAAAACTGCGAGCGCCTTGGGTGTCCTCGACTTGACATACTTTGCCCAAAGAAGTTTTTTTTACACAGGGCCACTAGATATTTGGCTTCATTTGAAATCTTGATAGTGACGCCCTTTACCACTGGCTGAGTCAAACCGGTCACAATCTTCCTTCTCGTAAAGAGGACAATCTCAGTTTTCATAGAGTTGACCGAAAGCCCATTTCTAGTGTAGCATTCATCGATCATATCTAAAGCCGCCTGCGCCTTAGCACAGACAGTCCTGATTCATGACCTGAAGGCCAATGTAGATACCGGACTTGAAACATCTCACCGACAAAAAAATCGACATCATTTAAAAGAAAGATTCAAAAGTTTCATACCTGACGACGGTTCACCCTTATGTACTCGTCGCCATATTTCCGGCACAGATATAGTTCTATAGCGTGGCAGTCAACTGCACCATCAACTTCCTCTTGGTCTAGGTCTGCTCCCTTTCTTGTTCGCTAGTCGGCTGCGTTATTGCCTGGCACCGCGATGTAACCAAGGATCCAGCGGTGTTTCACAGTGCTTAACTCTTCGCGTTAATTATATCCTTCCATCTGGGTGTCAATGAAGATCACTATATCTTCCGGTGATGTTGTTGGCATTGACGACTTATGTCACTACTACAATCTGAACAAATGCTGTTGTGCTCGGGGAGTCTTATTGCGCCCTTAGTCCTAACTCTCTAGAATAGAGGCCTCCTTCTAGCCTACGTTCATTTTTGAGCCATCATTGTAGATGGATTTAGACTTCTAGAAAATTCCTTGCTCTGGCAGCAAAGGCCCACGAAAATGATGAGTTGACATTGGCTCCAAGATAATTAAAATATCTGGGAGTCCCTTCACAATTCCACCTAACAACTGATACATTGTTGAAACTTCCTTCCTTTCATGTCACTCCATCGCAATCCCCAAACCTTCTACACACTTCCCTTTCCTCGTATTCGACATAAAATGTCAAACCAATGCACGTCATTCTATACGTCACTTTATCATCTCTTCCCACAATGTCGCTTACTGTCAATGATAAACCGATATCCTGTCAAACAACATCAATGAAATCCCCATTACCTTTTTGGTTTGCCAAAATGCATTACTAACATTGATTACATCATTATGGGATTAAGTACACTTGTTTGGCTTTCCAGGAGGCCTACTAAACTTATCTATTCTTTAAAACCCTCCTCGCCTTGAACTTTGTCAACGGAAAACTTTCATCATGCCTCTGCCTCAGTCAGGAGGAGGACATGAGAAATGTCCAAAAGCCGCACTACTACTCTTGGCCTTCTGTGGCCTTTGCACAGTACAGGTGAATGAACCGACGGAATTATGTACATGAATTATGAATCCGTGTAATTTGGCTGAAGACGAAAAAAGAAGCCAGGAAAGGAAGTAGGATAGTCAAACAATAGACATCCTTGCCCCACCTCCGTCTTCCGACTCTACATCATCATCTCGTTGTGAGCAGACGTGAGTGTCATTTGACTCTGATTGTACCGTGCTGTGCTTTTTGTGTAATCAACCAGATCGACCTAATTTAGTGAAATACAATTGTATAGATGGTGTTGTGTTAGAGGGCAGGGGGACTCTCCACATGTTATCCTTTGTCTCTCGTTAGAGCGGCGTATACCTGTGCACAACCCTTCAAAATGGCTGAATAAACAGAAAAACACAAAATTCCACCCTGTAGGCATGAAATTGAAAACGCTTTTCCGATTCCACCCGGCTAGCCTTCTCTGTCTGCTTTGCCTCCGGTGGGACACAATTGGGTTAGACACCACTGTGACATGAGAGGAACTGAAGTACATCTGCATGACATGACAATACAGATAAAAACTCTACGGAATACCACTCAAGCATGTGGATTGAGCACGTCGGCACATTGAGTGCCTGCCAACGCCCCACCTCTCAGGCGAAATTTCACGTCAGTGGGTATACGTCGTATTGTTCTGTTTCCCATCCAGCGGCACCTAGTGTTCACTTTGCAAACGAAATACAGGTCAGTGCAACGACTCAGTGTGGAATATGCATGCTTCTAAGGTTTTCGAACCGCACAGGGGCTATTTATACTTCTCCCGACCCCTTCAACCACGTAACCTTTCCACCAATGGCCTAATTGCAGTGCAAAGCATTTTTTTTTTTTAGGAAAAGCCTTCCGTGCAAGACGGATCCTTGGTGGGATGAGAATTTCTTTCCTTTTGCTGGCTTTTCCAAGGATTTGTCGGGCTTCCTTTGACCGTTTTCCTTCGGTTAACTTGAAAGGGAGAAATTACTGCGTTTGTTTTCTTATTTTTTGTGGTTTCCATTCAGTTTCCAAATGAAAATGTTCCTTTGTGTGGCGTCCGTGTTGGCTTTTCACTAGAATTGGACTTAGGGTTGAAAACAACGCCCGATTAAGGGAAATTAATTGAAAATATCTCGAAAGCAGGTCAGTTGTCGGGGCTGTATTTGCGAATGGGAATTTGGGAATTCCAACGGTGGCAACGCTTCATAAATGTTTTTTTTTTTTTTTTATTAGAAGGAAAAATATTTCAAACAGAAGCCCAACGATTGCCTTGAATAAGGGGAGATTCACGAGATAGGCTTAGGATATGGTTGGCACGTGTTGGTAAATAAATTTGTAAAATATTAAAAAACAAACGTGGGAAGAGGACGGAAGAATCAACACAACCGGAAACCATCCTTGAAAATCTGAATTGGAATGGATTCGTTACCTCAAGTGGAAACAGGGTTGATAATTGTTGGAGGTAGTTAACGCGAGGAGTATAATAATTGGGAAATGATCTAGACTCCTACAATACAAATTTAACTGATATCTAGGATCATATAGGAAGGAAGGAAGGTGATTCGCAGACCCAACTTGCGGACTTTTTACAACAATCAATGGCCGAAATTCGGGTCTGATCAGTTACGCAGATGGCAATGATCACCACGTGAAAGTCGCCCAAAGTCAGCTTAACCAAGACATGAGATGCGTCTAAGGACCACGCATTAGGCTTGGTAACAGAAAAGACAGAGCTGGTCCTGTTGACTAGAATGAATATTTCCACTATCATTGAAGTGCAGGTGCAGGGAGACCATAACTACTAAAGATGCGGTAAGGTGGATCAAGCCTGGACACAAACCTCTTACATTGCATCCGAAAAGCTTTAAGCTTTAAGGAGACTTTTCTATTTTACCCTTTCGCATGGCTGTGAGATATATCCTGGCCTGTCAAAAAAATATTGAAATGGTAGCAGTAAGGGGAAGAGTAATTCCCTAAATTTAGAGCCCGTGTACTCGTGGTCACGGGTTTATATAATTTCCATCGATCTTCTAGAGGCAGAGAGAAAGTACATTTACAAGAGAAAAACAGAAACTGGGAAGGGAACGACAGCAGCCGAACCTTACTGCATCACATGCTGGATCAACAAAGATGGAGTGTAAGGCTGATCGGAAACAAAGGTTTACAGGACAGGAAAAAAGCGAACTGAGATCGCCAGTGTGATGCCTCGACTCAAGACAATGCCAAAACACACGGTCTTCGAATGCAGCAGATGGTTAGAGAGAGAATCACACCGGACAATAGCATTCTGGTAATGCGCACCAGTCAGAAAAACTGGAACCGAATGTGCTTCTATATGGAAAAAGGGAGTGGAGTAAGAGACAACAGGTTCACTATAAGGATTGCCACTCGAGTTTTTCGATTGCTTCGAGTGCTTTTTCTTGCGCTTCTTGTGGGAGGATGAAAATGATCCATTGGAAGTCGATGAGCCAGTAAACGATGGTGTCGACATTAGTGAAACATCGGGACTGGTTTTCGGCTTAGTTGGTTCCAATGGTTCCAATGGTTCCGTCGACTTTTTCATATCGATCGTCTTGAGACCGATGTGCTTAGCGTAGGTATTCAGATCGGAGAAACAGAACTTAAGAAAACTGTCCGGGAGAAGGATATCACCGAAAGGACAATTACGGTCTACATCGACAGCCAAGCAGCCATTAAAGTTCTGGACGCCCCGATAGCTAGATTGCGGCTTGTAGGAATCTGCTGTAGGAATACGGTGACCTTTGTTGGCTACCGTGGCATATCGATATCCCACGCAATGAAAGGGCTGACGAACTTGCATGAAGGGGAGCAGCGCACAGCATGCCTCACAGGCTCCTCCCTTTGCGAGGAGACGAGACCATCAGTCGAGCCAATACACGTTGGATTCAGCAAGACACATGTGCAACGGCTAGAAACTCTCGGACGGGTTATAATAGGGAGAAATCTTTGTCTCTGGTCAATCTTAGTCACCGGGAAATAAGGATAGTCTCCGACATTATTACAGGATACTGCGACATTGGTACTCATGCGGAGCGCCTCGGTATACATTACAACCACTATAGCAGAAGTTGTTGGGACGAGGAAGAAATCGGGGACTCTTGGCAGTTACTTCTTCACGGAACTGGAGGACTGTCGCAACATCGAGCTAAGGGACCCTAATGAGACTCATATCCTTATCTGGGTGGTTTCAAATGAGTGGCTCACTTTCTCTTTACAGGTTACCTGGGTAGAATTATTAAAATGGGTACAATGGATCATATTGCTGGTCTACGTGAGCAAGTCACAAGGCACCCATTGACCTAACCGAGCCTAAGAGAGAACAGGTCCTAAATTCCTCATATAGGCCAAATAAAGAGAAACCACCCTGATGTAATGCAAGAAGCAATTCTGGCACTGGATTTCCCAAAAACGGAAAGAATTTAATCGGTCGGAATCCGAACAGTTCACATCCTATCAGTTGTTGTTTTTCCTGAATCTTAGGGTACAAAATCATTCCTTCAGTAAAATTCTACTACGTGCTCCTCCAAGTTCGTTTTCAGACGAATCTCAGCTTGAAGCTTGCCACAACAAGTGATTCCAAGTACCCGAATCTACGCATGAATACATCGCATGACCTTTAAAGCCTTCGAATTTTCATAAGCCTAAGGATTGTGACAATAACCTTCTTCACGATATTCGCTTTCAAAAAGGCACGGTACACTAAATAGTATAAATTTGGCATTTCAATGAAAATTATTATTTATAAGGTCTCCACCTTCAATTATTTTTGACAGAATAGACCAAAGGTAAATATTCTGACGAATTGAAACAATATAACTTGGGCACGTTTTGAGATTCCAAGAAATGCCATAACAATCGGCAGCAGCAGACATAGAAGTACAGCGTGTCATCTAAATATACATCCTTGACACAGTGTCTTTCATTTGAATGCTATTTCGGGATATTTCAATTCCAGTTTTATATTAAAAATGTAAACACATACGTGTGCACACGTATGGAGAGTCTGGAATTGACATCATCGAGGCTGAGTTTGTATCAGTAGCCGACAGTGGGGGTTTTGATGATCTTAAACAGCAAATATATTTCTATTTTTGCTTTGTGGCGCTTTTACGTCTGACGTAGTCCGAGTCTGTTTCTTCATAAAAGTTAATCTGACCAGAATTTGGCCAGAGTCTTCGAAAATTTTGTGAATAGTATCTGAATGAATGAACTCTTATGCTGGAAAACCGTGGAAACAGTCAGGCTTTCTACACTTAATCTAAAAATTATAAGTAGTAGCTTAGTTCTTTCAGCAACAAAAAAGATAAATTTTTAAGAGCTCAAGATCCTCTGCCACCAAATACTGATACCATTGAAAAATGTCTCCTTGGAAGATGAGCACGCCGCAGTACAATGCGCAAACCCAAAAGCTGACTGCAAAAAACTATTGGAAAGCGAAACGTCTTCAAGTTATCAAAGTTGAGAAAGTTCCACCTGACGATGGTCCCACGCATTTCGTGGATTCTAGCAGAGATAGACACCAAATCGGTGGTAGAGTCCAGCAAACGCGAGATTAAAAATCGTGAGGAACGCCTCTAAGGGTGTATCAGCCCAGTAGGCTTAGCGGTATCTACAGATCTTATACACATAGTTCTCTCCAACTACTGATAGGAAAAATGATGTGAAATGCCACCTGACAAGTGCAACCAAGATTCAAAGAGCAGGCTGCATAGGGATAACAGGATCGATAAGATCACCATCGACGGCACTTGAAAGAATGCTGAACCTAGTTCCGATAGCCATCCACTTAAGTACATAATAGAGCAGCAAAAACAGCACTCAGACTGAGGGAAGTTGGTCTATGGACAACTAACACTGATAGTCACGCCTCCGTTCTAACCCGATGGTTAGACTTGGATAGTAGATTTGATGTCAAAATACCAAGAAGAGAGGACTGCGATGAGGGTGCACTGAAGAAGAGACAGCCTTCTACACCGACGTTGGTACTGATGCCAGTATCCTCAATGAGATGGCGAAGGAGCTTGCCAGGAAGGGTGTAGGACTAGCATATGCATACACCTTACCGGTTGCAAGGACAACCATCAGCAGTCTTTGCAGGAAAATAGATGAGGAAACCATGATCAGAGCTAATACGCGATGATGTTACATAGACACATGTTCAATAGCCAAATCACTATGGCCAGCTGCAGAAGCTGCAGGGAAGAAGAGGAAATAGAATCCATCCAGCACCTGCTATGCAAATGTCCCGCACTAGCCACCAGAAGATTGCGTACTCTTGGTAGTATCTTTTTCCATGGGCTGGAAGACCTTCATATCGATGATTTTAGGAAGCCCCTGAGATTTCTGTCTCTTTATACAGGGTATCCAGATTAGGCAACCCCCCTGGTCTGATTTGGATGAGTATACTTTTTATGGGTACAATGGACTCGCTAGTGGTCTAAGTAAGTCTTTAAAACACAAAACCAACCCAACCAACCATGATGAGTTGACAAAAAATATGTGTTATTCGTCAAAGTGTACCACATCCTCTCTCCAGTCTTAAGAAGGAAAACGGCTTGAAAATCACACCCGAAGGGTAGGACATACCAACGCGCTCAACATGTCCTGAAATCCCTATTCGGAGACTTAATTAGAATAACAGAACCATTAAAGGACGAAGAAATTTTTTTTTAAAGCGGAACATACTATCCGAAGGGGTCTTTCTTGAGAACAAAGGTAGATTTCATCCCCTTTGCAGGAACAACACCATAAGTCACATTAAAAAATCATCTTGTTCCTGACGGAGGACGTCATTGTTTGCATCAAAACCACAAAAGCCCAGAGACCTGCATCTACAAACCTTCTAACCATTTTCAATTTTTCTTCCAACAACCTGCATCCTCGTCATTCTCCCATGAGACAACATTTTTTTGTTCTTTTTCTTGTGTCTACCAGAACAATGTGCAACTAAGCTTTTAAAAATGTTACAACCACGTAACGAGTTTTTTTTTTATATGAAATCCCTTAAGTGGGTAACATGTCAGGTTCTCGAATCAATGGTACCAGCAGCAGCAGACTCCATCGCCAAAAATAGGGGACAAACTCTTGAAGTGGATCTATTTTGAGGGGAGAAAAAACATTTTTTTTCCCTCTCTTGTCAGTCCCTCAAGGGAATAACCGAATTTTTTTTTTCATTTTTCAACTTATCCCTGCGATGGCGTGCCGTGATCTAAAAAAATCCATAAGGATTACTTTAAAAATTACTCGAGCATTATTATCTGTTCATCGATGGGTTATAGAAAACATAAGCCAGCTCGTGGGAGGGTCCTTTTTGAAGTCACGAGTGAGAGTGCATGTAATAGACAAAAGGGAAAAATTAATTCCACTTTTTGATACAAAGGACATTTACGAGAATGGCCTGTGGTAGTGGCAGTACCGCCTGAGTACACAGAATTTGAATAGAAAATATTTGCTATAGACAGTTTGAATTTAGACAATGTGCGTCATATGTATGTCCTGAACTAAACGCTGATAACGTCGCTTTGTTGACAACTTGTGTGCTTTGTTCTGTAATGTGTGGGCGACAATTGTCCAATACAAATAGTGAAATTGATGGTGGTTGTGGCAGAATTAAATATTACGCCTACAAAATGGTTTAACTGAATCGTTTCGACTTATGGCCAGGATTCAACTATCCCCTCTCGATTCAGTGCAATGAAGTTCCATATTCCATCGCCATTATGCGATGCAAACTGTCAAGGGTCAAACAAAAACTGTGTTAATGGTCAAACACTTCAGAAACCATTTTCCAAAGGACCCCTTTAGCCTCCGAAATCCAAAAGTTCACAACTAATTCCCTCTCATCGTCCTTTTTTCCAGGAAAAAATCATTTAACAAGCCAAAACTATCTCTACGTCCACATAAGCTACTTAAGATTTAAAACCCCGTTTAGTGTTTCCCATTGACTCCCACTCCAGAATGTCCTTCAGGAAAAAAAAAACATTATTATCTGCTAATTTGTCTTTAACTACCATTTTACCTTGAAAGCAATTTCCATTTCAGTGATTTCTCTTTCAGTTCTCTTTGTTTTGCCGTTGCTGCTTGTGTTCCGTTGCCATTCACGGTGAAAGGACAATGGATACACTTACATGAACTGAACCTCTCACAAATAATTTCTACGAATTCTCCTCCCAAACTGGGAAATGAAATGGAATATCCTGCAGGTAAACCATTACCACCCCTACATTCCTCTCACTGAGTCAAAGAAGGAAAAAGCCATTGAATTTATATTGGGGAATTGCAATTTCCTTTTTTTGCGGACTGGACCCTTATTTTGTCCGGGGTAAGGCGACCTACCACTCTGAGAACTGTCATGGTCCTGCAGAGGTTAGTAATTTTCTTAATGTTGTTCTCCGGATCCTCCCCGCGCGCCTGTCGAACTACAAATTCTTTTGATGCGGCAATTTGCAGATACATCAAATATTTATGTTATAGTCCTTCAGCAAGGATTTATGTATATCCGAGAGCCGACCAAGGACTAAACTCAAAATAATTGCCAAAAAGGGGTGAAGCCATTACTCGTTGACCTTGCGGAACACGTCTATCTGTATCATTAAGTCGGGAAATATTCAGGAAATATGTGTTCCGTATCCTTTTTCATCCAAATCGACTCTCCTGTTCCTAGGCAAGCTGTTGCAATATGTATAGAGGGAGAAAAAACTTTCGGTAACAGAATGGAGAGATTTAATTTAATAGTTGAAAGCAAACTTTCTTGAATCTTAAGAGGTGTCATCGAGATGGATGGAGTGAGACGTGGTGTCCTTGTTCAAGGAGAGGTTACTCGAATTTTGTATAATCCTATCACTTTTTAATGAATTTCGGATGGATGTTGCGTTGCTTATACCCTCTGCAAGACATCCCTTTCCCAAGATCTCTGCCTCTCTCTGTTGGAGGCTCGGGTTGTCCTTCTAAACATTTTGAGGTTAATTTAAAATGAAAATGAAACCATTCAAGCAGCTGGACCTGATGATAATGATGATGATGATGAAGAGAATGTTGTTTTTTGTGGATGGAAAAAGTTTTCCAGGATATAACAGTCCTTCAAACCACGTTGAACAACTGTGAGTCGAGGGGAAGGATATCAGAATTCTTAATTATCAGCCCAGTAATGCGTTCAAGTTTATGGGCAACAGCAGTCGCCTTTAATTGTTCTTATCCTGGTAAAGAAATCGATTTTTTTTTTCTTGTTGGTTGCGAATATCACTGGGCCGGAATGTAATTGTATTAATAGGACAATCTGTCAATCATTGATGAAAATCCATTTAGAGAAGTCTTAACAGGATTTCAAAGATTCAGCCGTCTGTATACGAGTATTGTATTCAAAATTAATGGGAAGGGATTAGAAAGGACTTCCTTAATCCACTCATCCCGATTTAGCTGAGCCGATCATCTACAGCAAACTGCATAGTTCTTAGGATGGAAAATCAAAGGTCGGACAAACATGACTTTTGGCAAGGGTTAGTGCTATTCTCCAAAAAGAACAAGTCCACAGGTAAGCACTCGTATTTGTAGATATGGTTAAAAAAAATGATATACCGGGAAGAAGATACATATATCGGGAACAAGCACTCAGAAACGTGTGGGTTCCAACTCAATCAATCAACATTTTAGACGCATGGCTGGTGTAATTTACCACAGAATTCTCAATTGGATCTTCTAATGTTTCACCGATGTAAAACGAAATTCAGCGTCATCTAATATCTGACAACATTTTCATTGCTGCAATGCTATTACTTAAGGTTGATTGAAAAAAAAATATGGCGAATTAAACCCATAGCAACATAACAAACAAAATAGATTCTTGTTAGTCTGGACACCAACCACGGACGCCATTGAAATTGGATGTCACTTGAGTTTCGAACCACTACAATTCACTCGCGCTGTGTGAGAAACATCACAAGGGTCTTCATTCAGGCACTCTTGAAGGCTTTTAGACATTTTGTCAAATTCCGGACGGTATACCAAAGTCCCTATGCTTCAACACAAGATGTTAGATATAAGTCCCAAATAGCAAATAATTCAGATTCAGGTCGATAGGAGTAGACCACCAATTGTGTTCACTGTATCTATAATATATGCTGTGGGAACTGAAAATAAGAAGAAGAAAATTACTATTGAATAAGAGCCACTCAGATCGGGATATGAGGTCCCAACGATAGTCAATGAAACAACTACCAAGAGTCCGACATCCAATGTTAGCCAAAGCTGAACATCCACAAAGCTGCTGATGGACAGATTCGATAACGTCATCGTCCCAACAACGTCAGGAGTAGTCGTTCTGCCCAACACAGTTTTTTCGCATTGGTGTCATGATCTTTCTGTTTTCTTTTAAATATATAAGTTTTGATTTCTGATTGGTTAGGTGAATTGATATTTAAAAATTAGATCTGGAGTCTGAACGTGACCTTGAATATGATGCCCGGCGAACTGGAGAATATGTGGGAGTGCCACGTCGTCTTGGTCTCGGGGAATATGATCGGGAGCGAGATATATCACGGAAGTCACCACCACCGCCGCCGCCACCGCCACTAGTTCCTCCACCACCACCGCCGCCACCGCGTCCTCTTTCTTCGCCGCTGTCTTCTCTGACACGAATGTAAGATACTTCACCCTCATGCGACCGGAATTTGGAATCGTCAAGTTTTTTGATGGCATACTTCATGTCCTCGTGACGCAGGAATTCAACAACTCCTGTACCATCTTTGTATGTATCCGCAAAACAAACATCGCCCACCTCTCTCATGTCATCCTTCAGGTCTTACCATGATCCACTTGGGGGTAAACCAGTCACCATAACGCGGAATTGTGATCGTTTTGTTGGTGGACCTCGTCCGCCACCCGCCACCTCCTCCACCCCCGCGGCCACCTTCTCCGCGGCTGCGATCTCCTCGGCCGCCGCGGTAACTTCCAGGTCCACCACCGCGAGGGAATTCCACTCGCAAACGGTACCCATCATAGTCATATCCATCACGAGCCTTCACCGCATCCTCGGCATCCCTAGCGTCTCCGAACTCAACAAATGCAAATGGCGGACCACGCCGGTTCTTCAAGTCGACAAATGTTACTTTTCCAAATTTATGGAACAGATCTTGGATGTCCTTTGTCCTGATGTCCGGCGGCAAATTACCCACATATATATGTTTCACGGGATATCTACTCAAAAATTAAATTTAAAACACAACACACCAGCAGAGCAGCAAGTTTTGCAAAATTCACGACGTATGGGTGCGTATGTTTAGACAGAAAACACGCCTTTTCCGCGCGAGAACAAAGTTGATAATTAACGAATTAAACTTTAACAGGGTCATGTGTCCAGTCGGATCCACTGCATATTCGCCGTATTTATAGCCTCACTATCTATGTATGTTCCCATTTGCCCGATTGAGCAAGATTCCAACCAAGGGAATGACATTACATTTAAGGAAATACATTTGTACTTCCATCCTGTCCTCGATACCTCATTCTCACATTGCAAGGCTTAACCAGCTAAAAAAAAAAAAATACTGGCGCGACAGGTCGAGATGAGCTTCTCGCCACCATTCATGTTGTGCGTGTTTTATTTTTCGCACGAATGGAAGGGACCTACAAATTATTGCCGACTCCGAACGGCGAATTGAGAAGCTCTTTCATGACAGATGATATTCCCGGAGGCTTGTCATTCCCCGTCGAGAGGTGGTGCCGCGAAAAATTGTCTGTGGACATGGCTGGGGCTTGAACCCACGCCGCTCGATCAGCAGTCCAACGCACCAACCACTGACCCATGGCGACCACAGTTTGACCACCTATGAATTGATTGTTGGTGACTGCAACGCCTGGCTTTCGCTTTACTTTACCGGGGTTATGTTCAAGTTTATGTTTTGAACAATAGCAGGGAAAGCAGTTTTAAGTGAGGAGATACTGGCTTTACGCCGATCCTTGTTTTGGATCCGTCGGTGAAGAAGGCTAGAATTCTCTTCTGGTGGTTATTACAAACGTCTTTACGTCTATGTTAGGAAATCTCATATGAAATCTCCCGTCACTTGAAAGATTCGTGAGCAAATATTCAGTTAACAGGCCAGTCTAAGCTCAGAATTTCCAAGCCACTAAAAATGCATCAGAATGCTCTTTAGCTTAAACTTCGAATTACAACTTTTATCAACCCACACACTAGCATCTCTAGGCCTGTGTTGTTACATTTCAACCTCTAGTTTGTTCCTGAAAGCTATAAAGGACCAAATGAACACTTTGAAGAAAGATCAAAGACAAGCCCGTAGAACCAGAACCTTTCTGCAACCGTGCCCGAGAAAAGGATGAAAATAATGCAGGAAATTTTCCATAAAAACATGAAACCATCTCGCTGGCTTCAAACATTCTTATCCGATACAACATTCTATTAAGACGAAGAGCTTTTTTTAATTTTCATTATCTCCGCTTGAATCACGCCATAGGGATTTTAAAAGAAAAAGCAGATCCCATCGTTTACTTTTCCCCGCTATCCTTGCCTTGTCTGTCAACATCCTTAATACGTTTTCATTACAAGTTTTTCGTCCCACAAAAGAGGAACTGCAATTGGGTTAACAAGTTGCGGATTCCTGGCAGAACTTTTAATGCCATTTAATTATGTTACACGCCAGTGGAATGGTAGACCCACTCCCAGAAGTTTTAAGACTTTTACCACTTAAGCCCGCTAGGGAAGGTAACAATTAGTTGTGGCTAAAGAATTTAATATTCAAAATGAATATTCATCTAGCGAGAGTTTTCGTAGAATTATCATTGTTTTTTGGTTCTGCAAATACTTTGCAGACGAATATGATAATTGAATTGGAGGGCAGAGTTCGTATGCACGTCTGCGTGGGCCTGGGAATATTGCAGCTGTTTGAGGTTAATTTACATGTGAATATGCAAAAGTCATGAATTTATTTGACCTTTTGTTACAACAGCGACAGAAATGTGATAGTGAGCCTGAAGCTTTTCAGGAAAACGTTTTCAGTGTTAAGTCGCCTGGGGCCAATGAACAAATGTGGATGTATCCTGAATTTGTTAAGATGAAAAGTAGTCTATGAAGGATGATCTTTTGGTACTGCTTACTAGAAGCGGCATTTGCTCAAGTGCTGAATTCTAATAACTTCTATACGATAGATGAGATCAAGTATGCAAACAAGGAAAAACTGCGAAACTACTTACAACTGTCACAAAAAATTTCACATCCATCCTATGCAGCACCGAATTTGTTGTGGAAAATCAATTAAAGTGAGTGAATATTTGGAACTTAAAGCGATAGTGATCTGCATCAAGGAAGCATTTTAATGGATCAGTACAATATGTACACACGTTCCTGCCAACCAGATCAAAGATGAACTGCGGTGTGAGGGCCGGTGTCTACTCGGAATCCCGGAAAATAGCAAGATTAGACCGCTTGCCAGATTTTGCAAGCGTCTTCAAGACAGAACTACTGGCAATCCGAGAGCCTTGCACGCAACTCCGGCAAGACGCTATCAAATCTATTGACATGGCTACCATATCCTCCGAACTGGTGTTAGAATGCCAGAACGACCTTGTCCGCTTAGGCGAACGGTTCAGGGTTACACGACTCTGGGTTCCAGGGCACAGTGACATTATAGGAAACGAGCGTGCCGATGAGCTGTCCAGGCAGGGGCCAGCTCTAGACGACTCATTCGCGGCAATGGTCCACACCCCGCTAGGAGCGGTTAAGAGACGAACCCACTCGCACTTCCTGTAGAAGGCCAACCTCCAATGGAGGGGACTAACCAACTGCGCCACATCAAGGAACAGAACCTGCCCACATATCCCCAGAATGACGGCGATAACCACGGGGTATTGGCCAATTCGAGACCATGCGGCCAAACTTGGTATTCCATACACAATCCCCACTACCGCAGCTGCGGAAATAAAAATGAGAAGGTAACTCTTTAGAGCTAGAGCTAGACTGCGTGCACTAAACCAACCATTCTTCGACGACCTCAGCGACATCTCGGGTAAAGGAATACGAGATCTTATTCACTTTCTAAACTCTACAGGCTAGATCTAGACACTCCCGTGGTAACAGAAAGGCACATCATATTGCTAATTGCGTTCAGGTGAACGTCCACCTACCTATCCTACCAACTAAGCGGAAGACTATCAGGAGCTTCAATTGATCTAACTATAGGTAAGGAAAATAAACCTGTCATTAGTCTTATTGCGTTGACTTTAGTCCGAAACTGCTTCACTCTAACCTTACTTGATGTAAAAATAGTACTCGTCGAATTTAATACGAAATGAACATACATATCTTTGGCGAATTAGTTGGCGAGCACATCTTGTAGAAGAACACACACCTGCCTTCGATCGACCGATTTTACAGCAGAGCCGTAAACTTAAAAATCGGCAAAGTTGGGCGCCAGATCCTACAGAAAGATCCCGAGTGAGAGACTCTGTACTCTGCTTATTAACAGAGTTTTTCAAATATGGAAGCGATGAGCTGTTTTAAAATATGGATGTTGTCCAAAAAGTCAAGACACGAACATTCCATGGAATGGACTATATTGCTCTAGCCTAGATGATCTTCGAATCACAGCCCCTATGTTCGGGGCGATAAGGAAGATCGAACCTCGATTTTAAAGACAAAGTTATCGCGGATGCCAGGGCGCTTGATCTGGATAACAAGAAACAAGTAGAGATTCAATAGGTTGGAAGCCAGCTAAGTAAGTAAGTAAAGGAGGCATAGAAGCTCCCACTTTCAACACAGTTCTATCTTCTGACAACCTGGGCGGATTCGACCTTCAAGTGATGTCAAGCCATTATTCGTGGGCACCGGACCTCAAACTACCTCTGTTCATCCAAGCCAATTTTCATATTTTCAAGCACATCGTTCACTCTTATTTCGCCACACCCTGCATTTTGTCGATAAAGTAGTTCACTAAGGTTCTAAAATTTCACATGATTTGACTGAATTATACCATCCAAAAACCGAAATGGATTGAATAATGTCATCCTCTACCACAAAACCATGTTCCTGAAGCGTAATTTCCTGTAAAACGCCATTAAGCCACCCAAAAACTATCCGGACGACAAGGATGTAAAAATCCCATCATACTAAGTATTTCCACTCAATTGCCGATTTGATGAAAAGCTAATCGACATTTCGATTATTGCCAATTCAATGCAAAAGAATATGACATGCCAACAGTTTATGGTTCCTGCTTTGCCATTCAAGCAGAAGAGTATCCCTGTAGGTATTTCGCACATTATCGCCTGCTGATTTGACTTTAATGACTATACGCTGTGAAAGGAATTTCCATCCATTTCAAGATGAAAGGACAATGGATACGCTCTCATCCCACACATATAGGCCACTCAAAGGAATTCATGCTTCCACATTGTGTAGAAGGAAAGTAATCGCCTTTACCTTTCGACATGGGATGTCCCTCAGGCGGCCCATATTGAGGGGAGAAAAAATTGGCAAAAGTCATTGAATTTATATTGGGGAATTGCAATTACCTATTCGGATGGATTCACCGGAGGTTTTTGTAAGGATCAAACTACGGTGAGAGATTCCTTTGATGCGACAATTTGCAGATACATCAAATATTTATCTCAGCAACGATTTATGACATGGTCACCATTTAAACTCAAAACAATTCCAAAAAGCCAGACCAAAGACGAAACTATTGCCTGGTGATCCTCTGGACCATGTCTATCCCTATCATTAAATCATGAAATATTCAGGAGATGTACGCATTCCCTTTTGGGTGCTAGAATATGTATAAAGAAACTTTCCAAACCAGGATGGAGAGATTTAACTTTATAGTTCCTAAACAGTGTTGCCTTTTCGAAAGGATGTCAAATTTAGAAGGAGCTTCCTTAATCATAGGTTTTGTTGGGTGAGTGTTCCATAATGGATGCTGGTGAGCTGGAGAATACACAGCCTCTGTTGAGGTAAGTCGCATTTGCAAACATAATCTCATCACTTTTTAATGAATTTCAGATGAATGGTGCGTGAGCCTTAATCGCCTTTGGAAGTTTCTCCTCGAGACAGCATCTATTCTTCGTCTTTTCGGAAACCTGGTTAAACTGTGCCTTTGCCCAAGTGTTTGAGGTTAATTTAAAATGAAAATGGAACTATTCAAGGATGGTGATGATGATGATGAGAATGTTTTTGGGATGGGAAAACTTTTGATCAGGGTGTAGAAGTCCTTAAAACCACATCGACAAGAGTGAGGCAAAGAAAAGGATTTCTGGATACTTAATTACGACCACAGTAATGCGGCGTTCAAGTTTGTGGGGAACAGCAGACGGATTTAATCTCTTTCATTCCGAGATTGAAGTTTTGTGCACGTCCTTGGCCAATTTAATTGGACAACGAGGACAATCTGTCATTCATTAAGGGGAATTCACTTGAGAACGACTTAAGATTGTGGGTGGGAGATGCCTTTGAGATTTTAGAGATAAGGTCTCATTGATCCCTCAGGGGAAGGAAAGTTGGGAGTCATAATGCACCGTTTACGCACTTTAAAATATTATGACGACTTTGGATGGGGTAGGCTATTGGTTCCCTTGGAAACTGTATGAAAAGGATCACCAAAAAAATATGATTAAATCAATTATCTTCTATTGGAAGGAGTTCGGCGATAAATTGCACCGTGATCACAGATCTGCAAACAAGGTGTTCTGGCAAACCATCCGCCGCCTAAGAGGAAGGAAGTTTAGTATCGTCGACGGAGTTAAATCCAAAGATTGCGTACTTCTTTCCGATGAAAAAGACATCCTGCGCAGATGGGGCGAGCCCTTTCGGAGCAGTGAATGCCCTGAATAGGGCTATTTGGATAGCTGACCCATAGCTTTGAGCAAGGCGGAGAATAGTCCCAACGTTGAGGAGGTGGTTAAAGCACTAAAAGTCGACAAATCTGCTAGTGTGGATGAAATCCGGCCGGAAATGCTCAAGGCCTTGGGGAAAGAGGGAGTGAAATGGCTCTCTGGGTAGGTAAGGTGGCTGTCAATACGAGGCACAGACACCTGTAGGCCAAGGAAGGCCCTTTGTGATACCACAGGGATCTACCCTAAATGCCACTCCAGCTAATGAAACCATTTGGGGCTCTTGATAAAGCTAAGCATACTTTTGATACTTCGCCCAGATTGTCGAAGTGGTAGGCGCCTGAATAGATCTTCCTTCTTTGGAACAGGGCAGGGTAAGTGCAGAGGAAATGGAGAATCGTTTCCTCCTTCTCTTTGTCCCTGCAGCTCCTGCAAAAGTCATTTGCGAAGAGGTCCATGCTTTTGGCATGAAACCCAATAGGACAGTGACCGGAGAGGACACCTATAATGATGCTATTGAGCGACCTTTTAAGCAAGATGAGACTTTAAGATCGAGTGAGGCTTAACCAAGGCCATATCTCTTTGAAGGTGCGCCATGTGGTGCCGTTCCTCCATCTTTGGTTGGTAGTCTGGGAATGCGATGAAACACCTAGCGACTGGCAAACTGGGGTGATTGTTCCTCTTTTCAAAAAAGGGGATAATTATAGGGGTATACCTCTTTTAACCTCCTCGGAAAAAGTCTTAGCAAATATGTTGGCAAGCGAGTGTCAGACCTGTGGTCGAGTCCAGGTTGGGCGATGAGTAGTGCGACTTTCGCCCAGGCAGAAGCACAACTGACCAGCTCTTCACTCTCAGAATGGTACTTGAGAAGGCCTGGGAGTATGCGAAACCTATCTACAGTTGTTTTGTGGATTTGGAGAAAGCATAGGATCGGGTTCCCCGAGGTAAACTCTGGAGTGTATTGCAAAGTATGAGATTGACAGTTCTCTTCTGAGGGCCAATCAATTCCTATACACAACTTGTAAGAGCTGTGTTCGGGTGAACGGCGTCAAATCGACGTCTTTTGCTGTGGGCCTTGGACTTCACCAAGGGTGCGTTTTGTCACCTCTCGTGGCGAGGAACTGTTCGAATTTGGAGAGTTAAGGATAAATCATCTGCTTTTCTCGACTTCAACGCGCACTAGATAGGTTCGTTGCCGTCTGTGTTGAAGTTGGGATGAGGGTAAACGTGAACAAATCAGAGGTAATGGTGATTTTCCGAACGCCTGTTCAATGAACTCTGCATGTTTGTGGAGTCCTATGGAAACAGGTGGACAAGTTTAACTATCTCGGAGTCAGTCTGTACCAATTTTGAGACAACTTGGTCCATCTGTTATCAGGAAGGCTGAACTTGGCATCAGAGCTAAGCTATCGGTCTTCAATTCAGTGTTTATTCCGAATCTCACCTATGGTCATGAGGTTTGGGTAATGACCGAAAGAATAAGATCGCGGATACAAACTGTCGAAATGAGATTTCTTCGTTGTATTGCTGGGATAACTTGTCGAGATCGAGTTGGGAACACCAGAATACGCGAAGCACTCTATGTCGAGCAGCTACTTCTTCGAACAAAGAGGTCCATGCTTCCATGGTTTGGACACGCTAGACTCATGTCCCCAATTCGGCTTTCAAAACGTGCCATAGAATCCGTGCCATCAGGTAGGCGTCCCCTGAGTAGGCCAAGTCCGGAATCTCACTTGTACATATATGGGGATAGCCCTTGATGATTTAGAGTCGATGGCGGAGGATCGGGAGATGTGGAGATGTGGAGAGTCTACTTAAGCACCCTTAACCCGTAACCCTCATAGTGGATAAGCGGGACATTGAAAAATGATGATGATGATGATTTCTTATTAGTTTCTAGTCTGGATGACTGTCACAAAAGTAAAAAAAACTTCAAATCAACCTGGCGATGGCGTTCCAAACCTCCATAAACACTACAAGTTCTAACAACATGAACTAAACCAAAGGATTCCCTATCCTTTCATTCAACTCATCAACAACATCCTTATCAGGTTTCATAAGAAACAAGAAAATTTGATTCCGTAAAAATAAACTTACAATTGGCTGAGCAACTTTCAGGAACATTACGCGAACTTTTAATTAAGTTTCACTCCGCCAAAGAACTCCCTGAGATGGATCCATGAAATTTTATGACTTTTGACTCCTTGAAACCTCATGAGCGTAACAATTAACTTTTGGTTAAAAAATTTCAAACTCAAAATGAATTCATATTCATTTCGTGGAAAATTTTTCGGGGAAATAATTTTTATTTTTTGGAAAATACTTTCCAGACGAATAATAATTGAGATACACGAAGGAGGTTGAACACGCACCGCACCTACTGCTGTTTATGGTTGAAGGCTGAATTCCTAGAAGTGCGAATTCCTGTGTGAGTTTCAAAATGAGCTTGATCATTAAAAAACCATGTGAACATATGGCATGTGAAGGCTCAAGGTTTCAAATGTTCGTTTTAATAAAAAAAAAAAATGTGAGTATCGCATATTAAAGATTTTATGAATGAACATTTTTCGTGCATGATTAAGTGAGGTTTATGTAGTCATTGATGGGCATGAGTAATTGTTGGCTTGACATTTGAAAGAAATTGTGATACAGCACAACAGCTTTATGTGTCTGTAAATCATTTGGTGGAATACCCCTACACTGCAAACTTGATTGACGGTGTCCCACAAGGTTCCATTCCTTCAACGATACTACTTTGGAAAAAAAATGTTTGTAGAGGAATTTACGTAATTTTTCAAACTAAATCAGTTAACTCCACGAGAAGAAGATCAAACACGCCATTTCGAAAATGATTCGTCAAGCAACTAAACGGACGAGTGCGTACGTATTCCATCATGACGACATCACTGCGAATTTCATTGGAATCCATTTGATATCCGATCGTCATGTGAGATTACTTAATGAAAGATTTTACAGTAATGTTCAACAACGGGTCAAAGATAGCCTGCTGGGTTCCTGTGAAGTATAGTCAAATATCTAGGCATAGCACTAGATAGTACTTAAAATCCTATGGAAGACCCCTATGGAGTCGGTAGTGGGCAAAGCCACCCGAACACTTATGATATGCAGGCGTATCTCAGGAAAATCCTGGGGATGTATACCAGCAATGCTGAGGATGTACATCATTTAGCTCAGACCCGTCATGACCTACGGGACAGTAGCCTGGGAAGGACGAACTAAGCTAAGCACAACAAAGCGAACCCTGGAAAAATTGCAAAGACTGTCATGCATCTGCATTACAGGAGCAATGATGAGCTGTCCCATCGCGGCAATAGAGGTGATCCTAGGACTTGCTCCCTTCACATTCTGCTAGAAAGGGTCGCAAAGGAAACAGTGCTTAGAATTGTAAAAGAAGGAGTGGGGAAGGGTAAAAGCATCGCTTCCCAAAACTGTCCCAGTATAAGACTGGCCTATAGACGAGACAATCAAGAAAGACAGTCAGGCTGCCATCAAGGCATTGAGTTCCTACGAAATCAGACCTAAACTGATTCACGAGTGTCTAGAAAAGATAAACGGACTGGGCCAGAACAATAAGGTCACCTTCTACTGGGTGCCAGGTCATGTAGAAATAGCGGAAAATAAATGATGAACTGGAAAGAAAAGGATCAGAAACACTGCATCGAATCCAAGAGGAACTGCGAAGAGAGGAAGAGTGCAAAAGAAGAAAACTATGGGAAGCACTCACAGGACTAAGGCTGGCAAAGGAACTTCTCGGCAACTATGACCGAAGGAAGAGCAACGCCTGCTTAAGCACCAACAAGAACCAGCTTCGCATTCTAAAGGGTTCCTAACGGGCCATTGCAGACTGAGGTAGCATCTCAGCAAAATGTGAATAGAAGCAAACGGAAACTGCAGATTCTGCAACCATGCCGACGAGACCCCGTCAAACATCCTTATGAGCTGTTGACAGACAAAAGAAGAGCACACCTGGGAGCGTTAATTTTTTCGGCAACGGATCTGCCATCGTTGGACCCAATCCAGATACTTTGATTCCTCAGAGCGATTGAATTGGAAGAGGTGCTATAGGTCGAGACTCATCGACCAATACAAGTTCAGTGAAGCACAAAAGATCTCTACAGGTCGCAGTGCGTACACACACTACAACTTTTAACATCGAACATCTAGCCTGCTGGGTTGATGCCGAAATCTTCCCAGAGATGCTAAATATGTCTGATTAACTGAAGAGGCCCTGCCAATGTGTTTCAGATGGACACTGACTCACTATACAATGACGTCGGTTCGGCTACCCTATGGTAAAAATGCTGAAATCAAACTGAATTTGCTGGTTTAGGTAACCTAGGCTTAGTGGGATTTCGCTCAATGTTACGGCTTGGTGAGATTACGACCGAAGAGTTCGGAAACTAGGCGGGTAAACAGTTTGCATCGAACGTGAGAAAAAAGACGAAGTAACTTGCCAGCTGCTACATATTAAGAAATAAACAGCACACCTACGACAAGCCAAGGACAAACGAAGGCATTAACAAGAATTGTGGATTCAAATATAATACAAGACAAGTTGGAAGCAACGCAGCTAGAACCTTTAAGCTTTAACCTTCAATGTACATTAGAACGAAGACGGGTATCTAAAGGGAACTATAAAGTCCTGCCTTTGCAAGTTCGTCACATCCTAACCCAAGACACAATGAACCCTTTTCCGCCGACCTACTGGAAGAAACTATTACAGAAACACCACTGAAGCCAAGCTTGGTATTCTTCACAACACCTTCTGCAGAAGTTGGAAGGACGTTTCTGAGGGAGAATCTCTACTTCATTTTCTCTCTAGGTCCTGATGAAGACCAGACAGCGTACTTTAGGCAAACCCTTCTTCGTGGACCTCGGCAAGATAGCTGAAAGAAGGATTGGAGAACTGTTTTGTACCTGAACCCCACTGGGTGGATTTAACCACATCATCCCAAAACAACTAATCAACACTCATATACGAATAGCTTTGAACGAGTTACGTTGTAGCAAAGTGGCGCACCTTAGCGTTAATTTGGTGCTGTCAGAAACTTCTGCTCTACCTGCCTCAAACCCCTATCATAGCCAAGATCAAATTTCCAGAATCAACTTCAACCTACACGACGAACATTTCACTTAGATCCCAATGCAACGAATCAGCTGGGGCGTGAAAAACCCATTCACTGACAAACCACAGTCGTCCTTCCAAGTCTATATGCCAAGTTATCACTTCTCAAGTAAACACATTAAAAACGATAACCGTCCACTCATTTTGCTTTTCTTGAGCTCAATTACAACCAATTTAACTTTCAAATGGCAACACGAAAAGTCCATTAACTTGGCCACTAACTGCTCCGCTTAACTCTATCAAGTTGAAACCCGCTTCTGGCAAATGCAAATCCAAATTTAATTCTCTTGCCACAGCCAATTAACAAATCCATCTTTTCCCCCTGCGTCTGGACAGTCGAGAAAAGTTTTATCTGTCACTTCCGCGAAATTAAAACTTCATCATCATCTTGGTCTTCCCTCCGATTTGGTGGAAAAAAATCCCGATTTCCTAGAACGATAATGGTACTTTGAACAAACGTAAAAAAAAAACATAAATTGAAAGCCTTCAGTTATCCCCGAAGGACTCTAAGAACATCTCCACAAGCATGCCACCAGACTTGGTTATCATCATCTTCTGTGGGCGGGAGGGCTCCTCTTGCAGTTGACTGACTCTTCATTCATCTGTCATGTCATGCTTTTGACGATGACACTCAGCCGTCGTCGGTAAAGGATCCGACTTCCAGCCAGCCAGTGCCATTAAGATGTCTCCTCCAGTCATTTAGTGTTGTTGATGACCGAGGTAGTTAGTTGTGTACGTGCAGAAGGAAACCGTCACAACCACCATTATCGCCACCACCACCTGAACCACCGTCGTGAAGTTGCTCACGAGTATCCGTGTTTACAGTTTGTGTGTCCCATGGTGGTTTGTCTTCCTAGGAAGACAGTTTTTGCTGTCCAAAAACCTGGCTCGGGCAGGATTCCGTCTCATCGCAAGTGTTTCATTTGCGAGAAGGACTCATTTAATTTAATAATCCTCACTGTGTGTGTGGGTGGTGTGAATTACTTATTGCGAGGGCATGCTCCACGTATTTGTCATGTTTCCAAGCCAGCGCGGAGGCGAAGTGTGCATTTGAAGGAGCACTTAGGCCGTTATCCTTCGTTCCGCATAATTGTAAGCTTATCCCTGAGGTCAGTTGAAATATTTGTTCAGCTGCAATTTGTTTTATTCTCCAGTCTTGAGGGCCAGGTGAGGGGCGCGGAATTAAGTCCTTTTAATGGAGTTTTCCTTTGAAAAATTGTTGAGCCTTTTTCAATTGGTGTGCGGTGGGCACGAGATTACGTTTTTATGAGTCTGCGTCTAAAGGATCAGACTTATTTTTTTTCTGTTTGTCCTTATCCGGGATGTGTCCACTAAAAATGGGGGAGAGTGGGCTTTTTTTGTTTTGTTTTATGGAAAAGATAAATATTTAGCACTCGCAAGAGCCTTGTAAAAGTTTAATTGTCCATTTCGTCGAATGAGGGCGAAGAAGGAAATTTAAACACAAACAAATGAATCACGCTTACAGTGTCACGGTATTGTAATGAACAACAAGTGCCAAGTGCTTAGATTTAATTAAAATAAACCGTAATTTGTTACGGATGACAGAGGAGTGTGTAGTATATCCTTATTTGACGCACAATTAAGGCGACGTTGCTTGGGAAATATCACTTAGGGGAGAAAATTGTCGGAAAGTTAGTATAGTACTTCAAGAATTAAATGCTGTAAATCCAAACGTGAGCCAAGCGCTAATAGTTCTTAGTGTGTGTCCTTGCCATCCGAAATTGATAGTATTTTAATCAATCTAGTAATTTGTCTTCTTTTTTTTTGATGAGACAATAATGAATCCAGCTTAGAATCCCCAGGGTGTTGCCTTGGTTTCACATCTGGATTTCACGCCTTCCTTTGTTATCTAAACCCAGACTTCCGTCTTCGTTCATGTCCTTGAAGTTTTCTAATTAATTGGTATTGAGAGTATACTTCTCTTCCTCGTTACGAGGGATATCTATGTTGCAACCGAAGAACCTATCGACATAGTTGAAAAAAATTCAATTATCCAACCGGTACGCAAATTCTCAATAAGAGCCCTAAACCATCCGCATATTACGCTGTTGTTAAGGAAACTCCCCAAACTATTTGAGCTGCCTATATCAACTCGAATCACTACCTTGTCCTAGCAAAATACGGATGAGGATACACTAAGCGCCACAACAAATAAAGAATTACTGCAAGAAGACAAGTTGCAATCGCAGGGGATACCCAGAGTCGTTCCCGGACGTCTATTCCAGAATTTCATAACAACACCTTTGGCGACAGCTTCAAATGCCGTAAACTAGTGCCTAAGCTGCCAACCTGCCATCGAAGATGTGTTACATTTTAATCAATCGCCACCGAAGAACTAATATCTAGTTAAACGAGGAACTCCAAACGCATGCAATAAAACAAGAGCGGAACTGCAAAGAAGGACGAGGGCTACTCGTGGGCAAAAATAAATGGGTATACCGGTTTCTCTGAAAAAAGAAGGAACATCATGAGATGTGCACTATCGAATCTATTGGAAGAAAAATGAACTTGATCGGGTTAGCCAAGCTAAGCCTGACAGACGTCTCGATTTCGACGGGGCAGGCCCAATATTGTAAGCCTGTCCCGATTTAGAGAATGTCCCGACTTGTGCTACAATGTTCCGAACACGTCATAGTATTTAAGGTCTATCAACCCCGACCATGCTCGAAGATTTGCGCTTTGCGGAAGCAAGTGAAATCAGAACTATGACCTGGAAAATCGGTTGAAATATTCCACATACGCCACAGTATCTCAAGTTTAGCGATCCCAGAAGAGATATACTTTGACGCATTTCCTTCCACATACGCCACAGTATTTTAGGTTTAACGATCCCCACCATGCTCGAAGACTTAAACTTTGCTGAAGCGAGCAAAGTCAAAACTGAGATCACCTGGAAAATCGGTTGAAATGTTCCACATACGCCACAGTATTTCACGTTTAGCGATTCCCGATGAGATATACTTTGACGGAAATTTCATGCGACTGAAAGGATTCAGTGGAAACTACCACGTTCGAGGTATTAAACTCTGTAAAAGCGAGTGAAGTTAGAACTGAGATTACCTCAAAAAATGGTCCACATACGCCACAGTATTTTAGGTTTAGCGATCCCCGATGAGAACGGCGCATTTGCATCTAACTAAAGGGATCCATTGGAAAATAGCATGTTCAAAATTTTAAACTCTGCAGAAGCGAAAAAAGTCAAAACTGAAATCACCTCAAAAATCGGAAAAAATGTTCCGCATACGCCACAGTATTTCAGATTTAGCGATTCCCGATGAGATATACTTTGACGGAAAGGGGCGCATTTTCATGCAACTGAAAGGATCCATTGGAATATGGCTGCTCGAAGTTTTAAGCTTTGCGGAAACGATGGAAATCAGAGCTGAGATCATCTGAAATTTGAAAGGCTCGGATGACCCGATTTTTATTTAAAAAATTTTATCAGACAGCCCTGAGAGAAGCCCGTATAGAAATTTGTTGGGATGAAGAAGAAGACCTTGTTGAAGGGTCGCAGTCGATGCTGAGCATTTAGAAAAACTTTTTATGCAGACTATTTAAGGAAGATCAACAGCTCGTTCTCTGGCAGACTGTACGATTCTACAAAGACGACGGTAGCAAGATTTTAGTCCACCTTTCTTTCAAACGTCTCTGCAAACTACTTGTGCACCCGAACGATATTAGTATTATCAGCTGAGGCGTCACCAAGTATAGGGATAAAACTGGCTAAAATGGGTACCAAAACTAAATATTTGATGTCAACAGGAAGAGACACTCAACATTGACGAATCGCATAGAACGTCACAGTGAACAGCTCATTTCGACTGCTGTTTCTTAGAGTTAATAATCTAATTAAGTAGAAAGGCCACTCAGAAACAACTAAAGGGACTCTGTATAAGACCTCAACCCAGTCCTACTGTACAGCTGTGAAGCATGGACTCTATCAAACGCAGATAATAATGAAGATATCCAGCCCATTTACGCTGAAGGGCCTTGGAGGAGGCCAAGCTGTACAGTGACAACAATCTAATCAAAAAAAAAAAACAATGCACATTGGACTTTGAGCGAATTGGACGTGAAGAGATGGACAATGACGTTGCAGCCCGCAGGTTTCACCTTCCACCCGGAGAGAGAACGCAGTAGAAAAAGAACTCATCTTAGGTAGAAGAGGACCTCAATCAACTTGGAGTGTTGGGTGTTGGTCAACTGAAGGCGGTTCGATAAAAACTGATTGAGGGGCAGAGCAGCTTCACCTCGAACTGAAGCGCTACAACATCTGTGTTCTTGTCGTCTGGCCAAAATCCAGAAATCTATAAACAAGAACTTAATCAAAATAACGTGTGTTTCTCACATTTTAAGAAAATTTATTCATAACTCAAACGAGGTGGTGTACTTTATCTTATATCAACCATCTCGGCCTTCTTTGGTGTCATTTCAGTTGGCAAAATCTGCTGTTTATTGGGGGCGCTCGCAAAAAACACTCCTATTTCAGTCAAATTCATCTAACACATGTGACTTCCATTAAAACCAAGAAGTCATTGCGACCCAACATTTCTATTCCAAGGATCTGGACAAGTAAACGTGTCCTTTCATCTTGAAAACAACTCAACCCAGTAGCATTTGTCAAAAACGCAAAATTTTAGTTGAGTGCTCTGTTGTTTGAGGACTCAGATACACCATCAGTGTTTATCTTACGCCAGAAATCATGTGAAAACAAACAATTGCTCAGATACTACGCATCGGAAGGTCACCCACTGCGACTGAATAAAATTTTCCCCGTCGGCCCACTGTCTGAGCTCTTAAGTCTGAGGAAACAAAAAAACCTTGAAAATATCCTCCAACCTTGAATGATATGATAAAACAAAAATAAAAACTTCCTCTCGGCCTCTGATACGAAAACATTTAAAAGTCTTTGAAATCACCCTCTGAGGGCAACCAAAACCACCCATCCAGTGTTATTTTACAATTTCATATTTATCGAACCGTAAAAAGTGGAAGCTCACACAGGCATTCCTGGCCAGCCACAGTTATCGAAGCCCCAACAGCCGTCACTGTTTTGTTTTAATACAAAATCATTTGAAACATCCGCCAGCGATCAATAATTCATGCCATTCATGGTGAATCAATTTGTCCCTATGTGCAGTTCCGTTCGTTATTATTTTATTTTCGGGGGCAAAAAGGAGGAAAAAAGAATTATCGATTTCGATTTACAGAAACACACAGTAGAGCTCGCCGAAATATGACTCCTTTTGCGTGCCAGAGCGGGCGGGTGAGCCACAGATACAATATCTATAGCCATTCATCATTGTTTATGGGAACAAATGCGTCGTAACGCTGATGGGGTGTTGCCACAGCCAGTCGTTGGCGCAGTACTTTCTCCACAAACATTTTGATTGATGCGAC
Source organism: Matsumyia berberina (assembly GCA_917880715.2). NCBI lineage: Eukaryota > Metazoa > Arthropoda > Insecta > Diptera > Syrphidae > Matsumyia > Matsumyia berberina. The sequence goes on along the minus strand of OU862871.1, from coordinate 126,965,334 downwards.
TCTAAGGCGGTTTATGATTCGCCTCCCCGGCACACACCCCAAAACTTTTCAATCAGAGAACAATTTATTAAGGCCGGAACATAAATCTGAATATCAATTTATGGTTACAATTTAATCCCCAATGGGGGGTCATATATTAAAAAAAAAACCTGGGGAAAGCACAAGTCACCACCTTTAGGTCCGTTGAAAGGCCCAGATCGAGCCTTGAAGACCCTTGCACTAGACCCCGGGAAAGGATATGCACTTCCTGGACGTGGAGGGTGAAAAATGGAAGTTGTAAATCTCTTTGGCCTATCTGCGGTACAAACATAACCTCCTGACACCGGGATCATATAATTTATTATTATTACCGAGTTGATGAACATATTATCTTACAGGACGTGCTACCGCTGGTTTATACACGTATCCACCGCACAAGGGGACAAGGGAAGTTGAATGCGATTTGGCCTTTTTTTTTTCTTCGCCATCTCACTCACTTTCTGCATAACAGATGCAAACTAGTATGTATGCATGTCAGACGCAAGTATTACATCCTGACTCGGTCCGAGGTCCTTTTTCTCTTTTCCAATTCACACATAAAGGACATGAAAGAGAGTTTTTAAAGTATTATTCTCGGGTTCTGTTGGGGTGGCTGCTACCTGTTTCCATTCGCATAGGGTGAGTGGAAAAAGTTGTTGACGCACTTGTTACACTTTAGAGCCATTTGGGTTGGAGGATTTGAATTGTTTTAACATTTGCAAAGTACTCTTTTGAAAAACGATTCCATTTTTAATCTTAAGACTCAAGGTGAAGGTTTTTGTTTCGACATATTGAACACAGAAGTGCACATGTAAAGGACTATTAAGACGAAACTGGAACGCACTTTAGAAGGTTTGTTCGAGATACAACCTTGTCTTCTCTCTTTTATAATCTAAAAGTCACACCTGGAAGACAAGTATTGCAAAGCAAGGCCGTCTATGGTTGGGTAAGGGAGGAAAAGGGCTGATAACGAAGTTACGACAAAGCCCTATGACATTGAAGTCACTTACATTCAAGTACAGGATGGTCCGTTTAAACCTACAGCATCTGGGAACCCTACGACATCTGTTTTCAGATCGGTTTATGATAGCCCGCGTTCGAAGCCACAGTCCAAGGGTATTTATGCTATGGAAGAGTACACGCCACCACAACGGGCTGTCATCGTGCGGCTTTACATTCAAAACATGCTCTCAGTTGTAAAAACGCAACATGCGTATCGTGCAAAATATCGAGTGAGGAAGAGCCACATCATCAGGCGTTTATTTGAAGTCCAAAGTTTATGTCAACAAGCCACGGACAGTAGAAGCCTTGAAAGCCAATATAAGATAGGAAATGGCCGCTATTTAGCCCGAAACACTTCGAAAAGTGATGGGAAATGTCGAGAAACTAGCATTCACTCTGGCGGCGACCATTTACGCGATTTTACATTCAAAAAGTTATAAGAACAAATTTGTAAGGTTCAACATAAACGAAAAATGACTCTACAGCAAATAATTGGTGTATTACCTTTTAATTATCGCCAAAAACATTCCGAAGGTTTAAATGGCTCACCCTGCACCACAAAAGTCTTCGCCGAACAAGGTCTTATAGACCTATACCCTAAGAGGTTACCACCATGGAATCCAACGATGAGTAGAAAAGTCTTCACTTCCTGCTATGGGACGTGATGTCAGACGATATCCTATGTCAATCGTGGGTTTCACGGATGACATCGCAGTCGTGCTGGTTGTCAAATTACTAAAAGATGTAAAACCCTTTTGTAGTAAGACGATTGAGGTAATAAAGAGTTGGCTCATTATTGGTGTGACAGCCTGGGGATAGGCAAACGCCAATCTTCTCTCAACCAGTAATGTTGTGCGTGCTACAGGAAGGGACCTAGGGTTTATTTCCAACTCAGAACAGCGATCTGAGAAGCTCTTTCGTGACAAATTATATTCTTTGTTATTCCCCAACGAGAGGTGGGGGATATGACTAAGGCTCGAACGTACGCAACTTGCACAGCAGTCCCACGCACTAACGACTGGGCCACGTCGACCGGCACAAAGTGGTCTTCGTCACCTAAAACTTCTCGTCGAACCCATTTCTTAGTTATTCTCAACTTGAAGATTGCTCAAGGCTATCCTTACGAACAATTAAGACCTTTCATCAGAGAAGTAAGCAATCGGTATACAGTGCGGCATTCGGTGACTCTCGAAAACGAGAAAGATTCTTTAGGAAAACCCAGTAGGGACAGGATTAGGATTAAAACCCAATTATTATTTTATAGCAGATGAAAAACAGAAGTAGATCAATAGCAAACTCAACCAAATATGGTCTCAGAATCAATTTGACTAAAGAGCTTAGTTGTTTTAAGCCCAAGTCAACACCGAATGGCAGAGCCAACTTGAATAAAGTTGACTAAAGTGAAAGAAATACAGCTTCTGCTGATTTCATTCTTGAAACTCAGCGTAAGCTTTCATTTCACCCACTCTGTGCACTCATGCATCTAACGTATTTCAGTATCTAAAACCTTTCATTCCGACTGTTAAACGCAAACTCCCTGCAAATTTCATCAAACTGTTCTTAAGTCCATCATTCGAGCACCCACTACCTCTAAAAAATGTCTCTACAATATCAAAGCCAACAACAAACTTAAAGCCAAAACTACCCTTCTCCTCTGCTCCCCAAAACAAAGCACGAAACGTACAACTTCTTTTAAATTAGTTTTATAATTTTCACCCTAATGCTATAAATAAATGGGAAAATAAAAAATAAACTAAAAAAGTCAGAACTGCAATTCTATTGCTGTACTAAAATCTTTTTCACAAAGCGGATTGTCGTAGTTTGTCGAACAAAACTTTGCGAAAAGCAGATCTTTTTCGTTCCTGAATATTTCGAGTTGTAGTTAAAAAAAAAAGTTCAACACAATTGTGTACCTTATACAAGCGTGTACAGTCAAACTTTATGCAGTTTTTAGTTTTTGTGTGTACCGATATTGAACAGGGTGTAGCTAAAGTTTTTTTTAATGTCAAAAGTGGGTTTTTGGAGAGACTCCGGACTTGGGATAGAGAAAGTTTGAAAGCAAACAATTTTCATCATTGGTATTAAATTTTCAAATGAATGTCATGTCAGAGTCTGTTTATGGACAAAAACTTTAATGCAATCAGGAAAAGAAGAACTGAGTTGGGTCGTTTTTTGAATCCTCTGGACATTTTGGAATCACTAATTGAAATTCAAGGCTGTGTCTGCTGCTGTCCTCTGTTGTTCTATTGAGAATTTTTTGACGAGTTTGGAAAGAGGTACATACATACGTGAATAGACTGAGTGCTTTGGATAAGGTACACTCATGGGACACAAGCAGTGGCCTTAGGGTAAATCCGGATAAGACCGAAGTGATGCTATTTACCATCAAAACCAAGGTTTAAGTATTCACGTCCCCAAACTAAATGGTCAGCCACTTTCATTAAGTCCCCGTGCGAAATACCCAGGCATAATACTAGACCCGAAACTGAGTTTGAAACTCAATATAAAACAGCTGGTAAAACATTTGGCAAAAAATGGGGACCACAGCCGAAGATGTATACTGTGTGGATGTATACTGCCATTGCGCGTCCAATTTGCACTTATGGCGCCATCATCTGGCCTGAGGCTAATATCAATAAGTTCAAAATAGTACAGACATCGGCTTGTGTAGGTGTAACAGGAGCATTAAGAACTTGTCCTACTGATGCTCTAAGTGTGATTCAGCACCTGATCCTCCTTAAATTTCACATCAAAGACACAGCTACCTGCAGCACGGTCCGGCTCAGGGAATCTGGGTACTGGACCGCAAAACCATACGGTTACTGGAAGATCGTGGAAATAACTCCGGGCGATTTAGTCGGGTCTTCGACCTTTAATTTCAGAAAGTTGTTCTTAAACGGACACATTTTCCCAAACAAACCTAAAAAACATAAAACATTTTTTCTTCCATTGGACGTTATGTGGGACGTTTTGGTGGGACCAAAATGTTGGCACCGTCGAGAGGATCGGCCTTTAACAGTTCTCTTGCGAAAAGTGTCACTTCCTCCAGCTTGCCAATCTTGGGTGGAACGGCCTGTTCAGCTGCGTCATTTCAAGAAAGAGCTACTTGGCAAATCAAGACAAGATATTGGCAGAATAGTAGCCATTATCACGGACCACTGGCCAGCATGTGATCTCCCATGCGGACAAGCTTGGTATTTTTCACAACAACTTCTGCAGAAGCTACAAGGACATTATTAAGAAAGAATCCCTACTTCATTTCCGACTCTAGCGAGGACCAGACAGCGTACGTTAGGCAAACCCTTCTTCGTAAGTCTCGGCAAGATAACCGAAAAAAGGATTGGAGAATTGATCATCCCACCCCACTGACTGGATTTAACCACGTCATCCCAACATAACCAGTTAACAGTTTCGTGGTAACAAAACGGCGCGCGCTAACGCTAATTGGGTTCTCAGGAACCGCCACTCTATCTACCTATTGTACATACCTATGTTAATAGACTGTCTTCTCTCCCTTAAAGATTGGATTTCTGTGGTCGTCGTGGTGCGTTGGACTGCTGTGTGAGCTGCCTTCAAGCCCCAGCAAGGTCCACGAACATTTTTCGCAGCACCATCTTTCTTCGGGGAGTGACAAACCTCCGAGAGTATAATTTGTCATGAAAAAGCTTTCAATTCGCCGTTTGAAGTCGGCAATAAATTGGAGATAACACGCACAACATGATGGGATGCGGGAAGCTAGACCTTGGCTCATATCGAGCCAAATTATCACATTTGATTGTCAATGATGAATTGACCTTTGTCGGTTACAAGTGCCTTATCTCTGCTATGTTGTCTTATGTGATGGGGATATCTCTGCCCAGAAACTGACGCCATGAATGTGATCAAACGCGTATGGCAAAGCCAATATCTCGGCTTGAAGTTCTAAGTTTTTTGTTCCCAGACCACAATGACAGATCTGCTTCGAAAAGACACCTGCTCCCGCTCTACCGTCTATCATGAATCCATCCCTGAACATGGTTTAGTGTTAATTTCCTCCTTGTGGTAGCTTGTTCCACCGTGCACTGGAGTATCAGTTTCAAAAGATCCGGAATCTTTCTACCTTCGGAGATCAATTTATGCCACAACAAGCGCGGTGCTGTGAGTACAGATGTTTTCTTACCAAATAACTCAAGGATACAAGGAAATGCTACAATTCAGAGCAATGTAATGTGTGATTTTTGATGCAATTTGGAGAAACGCGGCCAGATCGTAACCGCTGGCAGCCTTAAGAGAAGCTTCCACCACTCCTGTTCAAATTCCCTTCACCTAAAACCTCTCTTCACTCTTCTCCGATGCACAGCTTATCAAATCAGAATATCAGTTTTTCCAATCAAATGGAATTCGTTTAGACTCCATTTAACATAATGAAACTGATAAGCCAACTCGGCTTCTACTCTGAACACTGAGAACTACCACATCCCCACTATCAAGTATCGTATTCGACGACAAGGTTTAAGGTGGGGATATAGCTCAGTGGTAGAGCATTCGACTGCAGATCGAGAGGTCCCCGGTTCAAACCCGGGTGTCCCCTTTGTAGATTCTTTTTTTTTTCCTACTTTTTCTTTAATTTGTTCAACTTTACCCTAAGCTCCCGCCTTTGAGCGGATAATTCATCTCAAAATTAACTTTTCTTCAAGACTTAATACCATCCCACCCCACTGGGTGTTTCCAGCAAAGAATGGAGGATTACCGTGCCATCCCGAAGGATACCTGGTAATGTGCATCAAATATGAAAATTCTCCACATCACAGACTCCATAAGGACACGACGAACAAAAGAAAATCAGTTCGCGGAACAAAATTAAATTTATGAGCTCGTCCTGTTGCCGACTGTTGTGGGGCGGAACTTTTGTAATCATTATCCAGCTATGCGATGACTATGACATTCGCAAAAAAAAAAAAAAAAAAGAAAACCTGGAAAGCCTTTAATCCTGGTCTATACACTCTTTAAGTGTTATCCTTGCCCTTATCCTGTGTTCGGCTACAACAATGAACGCAAAACACTTGGCAAAACAATTCCGTTTTTGTCTACTGGTGCACGCGTGTGTTAAATGTACGTGTACATACATACGCATTTACATATGTGCGATGAATAATCACAATTGTGGAAAAAATGTTACGTTTCGTTCCGCCCACGCCTACGGATATCCTTCGAGACGCCACAGCCATGCAGAGTCGCACGGATACAATCGCAAATGAAGTACATATCTTCTAATGATGTGCATGGCAAATGCTGTGTCACGTAAACCGCACAAAGTTGATTAACATTCTCGGGATGTTTTTCCTCCTTTTTTTTTTTGTAGGAAGACTTCTAAATTGGTGACTGGAGATGTTCCAGATATCCTGGATTGAATAAGCAGTGCTAAGGGAAGGAGAACGAATTAAGTTCAACTTGGAATTCGACCAGACCAGAAAGAAACACATGGGGCAACGCAACAAGTGTTCGAAGCATTGGAACACATCGGAATGTGTGAACGTGTGCCTCACATCTGGGGAGCGATTGGGTGGGCAAACCACATCTGTCACTTTATCAACCACTTTGACAAAGGTCTCGGTGCTGGTGTGGCATGTTTTAAGCATAAGGTGAAAAGCTGGAAGGAATCTGGTGTACAGTGTGGGGTGGAATGTATGGGGACAATAGAAGGATGTTTAGATTCTAGGAACAAGAAATTCGTGCTTGTTCTAAAGAAAAAAGGCAGCAGAGTGCATAAGAACGACGAAATGAGAAACTTATGCATGACAAATTTTACCCTCGAAGGTTTGTCATTCCACGACGAGAAGTGGAGTGTTGGGTGGATACGGTCGGGGACTGAGCCCCGGCGACAACTGCCCGCATTTTTTAGCAGAAAAGAGAAATAGGACAGATGGATGTACGAATGTTACCTGGGTGTTAGACTCCAGTTTAGTTTTCGATCTGGTTTGACGCCAGTCACATGATTTAACTAGCACAACTTTACCTCCTCAAGCTTCGAGTAGTTATGTAAAGGCAGATACAGTGAAATCTCCCATTGGGGACAGGTCTCTTAGGCCGACGGCTCCCTTAAATGGAAATATTTTCCTAAATAAACCTATAAACATTAAAAATTTCGTCTTCCCTTCGACGGACAACTCCCTTGGGCGGACAGAATTGTTGGCACCGTCCGCCTAAGAGAGATTTCACTGTACTTGAAAAGAGTTAAAATATTACGAAGAAGTTGGTAATCATCGACCTATGGCGCTCGCCGTTGACGGTGATGGCCTGGCCAACGTCGTTCTCAAAGAAATATGGACCGATGACGCCGCCAGCCCAAAATCCACACCAAACAGTGACTTTTCGGGAAGCATTGGACAGTCTTGGATCTCATGTGGATTAGTATCGTCCCAAATTCAACAATTTTGTTTGTTGACGTACCCATTGATCCAGAAATGGACTTCATCGCTAAAGATGATTTTTGGATGAAAATTAGGGTCAGTTTCCAACTGCTCCAGAGCCCATTCAACGAACACACGTCGTTGTATATGGTCGTTTACCTTCAGCTCCTGGGTCAGTTGAATTTTGTACGGGTGCAAGCCCAAGTCACGACGAAAAATTCGCCAAGTTGTGGTCTGCGAAAGGCCGAGTTCTTGTGAGCGACGCGAAATCGACTACCTCGGATTCTCCTGCACACTCTCACGGACAGCGGCGATGTTTTCGGCAGATCTTGCGTTTTGTCGACTTACGGGTGTTGGTTGATCGTTTACTGAAACAGTGGACTGAAATTTATCCACCACAATGCAAATAGTTCTCTCGGAAGGACGATTATGGCGACCATAAAATAGGCAAACCGCGCGGAACGTTGCCCGGACAGAACACCCATTTTGATAAAACAATTTTATTATTTGCACGTGTTGTTGAACGCTATATCCGTCCATGGTGATTTGGTAAAACTGACTGAATACATGACAGCCAATTTGACAGATGTAGCTTCAACAATATGGCCGCTATCAATTGTCAAAGTTCGGAAGTCCCTTTTGGAAGACCCTTTAGAAGCAAGTGGCCGGAAATCGAATGAAAAGGCTTATTAGTTAAGCCTCTTATGAACTCGTATTGTGCTGCCGAGGACTTTACTTTTATGTTCAATAACCTCAAAACGTGTGAAGCTCCAACGACTGAGGTGGCCCGGAAAATCTTCGAATCCACACCCGAGGGATGGCGCAGTAGAGGAAGAGCGCGACTCAGGTGGCGCACGGAAGTGGAAAAGGATCTTAACCAATTTGTCGTGCGAAACTGGAGGTAGCTAGCTGGAGGCAGCTGGGTGGAGACGCTTGTTGGTTGAGTCTCAGGTCCACTCCGGACCATAGCACCACCTTAAGTAAACATTGGAAAAAAAAAAAACAAAAATTTGAACCTTTTGGGCAAAAACTTGATTGCAAGTTTGAGTTTTGACTCTAAGCACGGACTTTGGAATTTGAGGGACACTTTTCGATATTTTTTTAAAAACTGATGCTCGCCTTCGAGCATGTAAGAGACAGAAAATGTTCACTTCCAAACATGATTGAGACGGAATCCAGCAAGTCTTACGGAGATTTAATTCAAGACTGCAGCAAAAAGCTATCTGAATTGATGTGCCAGTAAAACAGTGACTCAAAGTTTCATTTCAGGAACATTTCCAGAAAAAGGTACATTTGTACGTGTTGATATACTGTTGAACGGGAAAGTTCAGCTGACTTTTATGATATAACCCCGTGGCGCTGAGCTAGATCTCTAGCGATACTTTGGCTATGGTCCTTCAACTCGTGGTATGGGGCCATCAAGCCAAATTTGATGTGATCTTCCCAAGAAAAAGTACCTACGTACATACAGTCAAAATTGGTTATAACGACCTTCGAGTGATCGATGAATTCGGAGCGAAAGGTCGCTATAACCGCTATCAAGGTTAGTTGATGGAGTTCAGCCGAGACCTAAAAATTTGGTCGTTATAACTGATACGTCGTTATAACCGGTGTCGTTGTAAGCGATTTTAGCTGTATGTACATGTGTAGGAGTCGCCGTTGCTAACTAGGAAAATGGTAAACAACTGGTCCAGCTCTGATAAAATCCAGCTTTTTCCTTAAAGTCACGGTAAGATTTGGGGCAAAAAGCGATTAAATCAACGCATGCCTGTGGTCCTTTGAACCACGATATCTCCTACCTAGTTATCCATCTGGATACGTACTTTCAACACACACTGTTCCCCACCAACAAAAAAAACCTCAAAACGAGCAACCACACTTCAATGGCAATGGATGACATAGTCCCATTCAGCCGCGGCATAACGAACCAAAACGACGACAGAATGAGTTAGCAAACGAAACTTGAAGTATCTGTGGAATCTCATTATCTCGAAGCACGGCACTGCTTCTCATTTCCCGCGGGAGGATAACTTTCAAACGAAGTTAAGTGTGAAGAAAACTCACCAGTCTGCAATCGATCCTCGGCACCCGGCAGTGTGTACTTTTCTTCGATTTACAGAGCCGTAACAACCCAAACCCCTTATCGCAGAAGAGAGTGTACCAGAATGTCAATGATTCCACCCGGAGATTCAATCCAAACAACTGATGCCTCACAAGAAGGGACCACAAAGAATTTTCTCATTTCATTTTCGCGTTCAGTTTTTTTTTTTTCTTTTGTTTGATGTATCCTGGAATGATTCTGCCTCCATCTGTGTGATGAGTCCAACTTCTGGAATTCATGAGATGACAAGGTCATCGGTGGTGACGAAGCGAAATATCATAACTTTTGCCATGGTTCTCCACTATGCAGTCATTGTTTTACCACGACGATTGGAAGAGAAATGAGATTCTAATTCGATTCGGGAATGATTGGCGCGAAAGTTATTTCTGATTTGGGAACTCTGAGTACAGACAGGGTATTCCCTTGCAAATTGATGGACAAATTGCCGAGATGGGAATTTTATCGAATAATCCACATTGGTGGAGCGCAAATTGGTGTGGTGAATCTAGGACCGACCACGAAAATTTCAATGACAACAGAACCGGCAATGATAACCCTTATCTCACCGATTTGACAGCCAAAAATTGTTGTTCCACGGGGTATCAGAACACCAGCCGGCGCGGATGCTATCGGTTCTTATCGGTGCTCAGTGAGATTGAGACACGTCAGTGTCGGAGTTTATTACCCCAAATGGCGTGAGACGGTCTTGTTATCGGAATCACGCTCACAATGGTAGCACATTTCAAAGGAAAAATCGCAACAACCACGCACAGTGTTAAATTGCACAACGACGGAGAGTCTGCGTTCTAAAAATACACACGTCGACACGTCCCTTCATGCACACGACACTTCAAGGTTTATACTTCATGTTCATATTCCATTTTTCTTTTACTGGCATTTACCAGTCCTGGTTGTAGGAAAAAAAAAGGATTTTCATCTCAATCTCTCGTGTAGGTTATGCGCTTTTTCTAGTTGGAATGCCTTCCTCCGGGTCTTATACATAGTGTACCGCCTCCCACACACACATGGTGTGTTTCCTCGCTCCTCGATAGATTTCATCCGCTATTGAGACCATTTCACGTTCTAGATATTACCATTTCAAGTCGCACGTAACTGACTCAATAACAATCTCGCAGCATTACAGCGAACGTGCGAATATAATTTGTTCACAGATATATGGGCATCGTCTTTGCGTCTCTCCCGCTGGAAGCTGATTAAAAGATAAAATTGCAATTTTATTAAATTGAAAGAGGAAATCCAATATAACGGTGTATAGTGGATGAAAACTCTATTCGCAAGTTAGTATACTTTGAGGCGATTATTCGCTTCAGAAGAAGCTTCATTCAGGTCGGTCAATGGATGGAGTTCCCTTTGTAATGTTTCTCTTTTGAAAGGAGACGTGTTTTGATGGTCTAATTAGGAGGTATATGGACGTCGATAAGGGAACCTTCTTTATATGAGACTATAGGTGGTTGGAAGAAAGATAGTCATGGAGCTCAAATCGTGGAGGATACATAGGAAGCGCGTGCCGTCAATTTCTTCTTGGCATCTTCTGTCACATGCTTCACACGATTTAAAGCTTACGTCGAGTTTTTCAGTCGGTTTTGGTGGAGACTTTTCGTTTTCAGGATGAATTTAGAAAATTGTGCAATAGCCTGATGAGAATGGGGGTGAAAACGCAATGCCTCTGGATGAACCTAAAGGTGACTTGCTAACGACGAGGTCATGTGATCCACTGATTGTGTTAACGAAGTTTTCTACTAAGAAAAAACCACAAAAACCGCTTTAAAATCGAAAATGTCTCGACGTCATGGAGAAAAACAGGCTTTGGATGGTAGGACTAATTTGACTGTTGACGACCAGCTTGATCACTCTTCAGTGCATTGGAAAGGACCGTCTGTACCTAAAACCAGCAGACCTAAAACAAGGTAACTGATGCTCTTTGGAAGAGGCTTTGCTCTCAAAGGAAGATTTAGGCAAAAAGTCTTGAGCTTCAGTCACGTAAGTGGGTGAGTTATGACGGATTTTCTGTATAGCTTCTCATCTTCTTCGATATAATCGGACGAAAGCGGACTTGGAATATTTGAAGGAAAAGTTTTGGCGCTCGATATAGGGCCTCACTTATGATAACGGTTCATGTAGGATCGGATTTTATCACGTACAACGAACACCAATCCTCCTGCATGAAGAATGCCCAATTTCTGTTCTGAGGGACTACTAGAAAAGAACGATCTCACCCCCGATGGCGTGCTTAAGTGGAGAAAAAGATGTAGACAAGGCAAACTGACTAGATTCCTCATAGGACGCGACACTGTGCCACAGGCACTATGGCCATCAGACTCAGCATCAACTCCCCAGACTATTGCAGGAAGAGACGGAGACTATCAAGCACTTACTCTGTGAGTGTCCCAATTTCCAAAACCGCCGATTCCGAAACATGGGGAACAAGCTGTTTGGGGAACGTGAAAACCTAACAGAAGTACCAACAGCGAACATATTCCACTTTATTAACAGTACGGGGTAGTTTTGCGATAGACCACCCATCTAAAACACAAGGTTGGAACATGAACCACAACACAAAGTGGAACACAATAAAACAGTAGGCTCCCGAGGACGCACAGTCATTAGACTGGGCTCTTAGCCTATAGCCTAACCTAACCTTACAGATCGCTGTAAACTTAAAGAAAACCCTTTAAGGTTCAATGCAGAAATCGAAGAAAAATGTTGATTCTACCATGAAGATTTCGAAATATATCATCATATCAAATTCCATTAGATCGAAGGTACTGTAAGGATGCACTTCGGGCCCTAAACAAAACCCAACTCTAGTCCGGGAACAGTCTCGACGAATGCTAGTGTAGAACACAATAAATCTTCACAGATCGCAGTTCGCATCTCACTTTACTGCTAAGCAAGAAATAACCCATAAAGCACACTCCCTCAATATTTTCTAAAAAGTGCTTCACTTTCACGAAACACTGAAATATGACATTTCTTCAGCCAGTCTACGTTCAGTCTCCACATAGTCCACACGGTGCACAATGGATCGCTGGAGAAATCGCGTTGCAGTGGTAACCGGAGCTAGTTCTGGAATTGGTGCTGCCATCGCCAAGCTGATAGTTGGTGCCGGTCTACAGGTGGTCGGACTAGCCCGTCGTCTTGAACGTATGGAAGAACTTCGAAATACACTTCCTGCCGATCAACAGAGTCGCTTTCATTTCAAGAAATGTGATGTCTCACAAGAGGATGACGTACGCGAGGCCTTTACATGGATTGAAAAGACTCTCGGCGGTACAGATGTTTTGGTCAACAATGCCGGTACCATTCGAGATGGAAATCTCGTCAACATGGACATTACTGCGGTGAAAGAAGTTGTCAATACGAATTTCTTGGGTCCCATCTATTGTACACAACAAGCCTTTCGGAGCATGGAAAAGAGGAACTACCCAGGACATTTGATATTTATCAACAGTACGGCCGGTCTGGCTGGCTACAATCCAGGACATGAGTATCCCAGTTTGAATGTGTACACCCCGACTAAGTTTGGATTGAATGCAATCAATGAGATTTGCCGACAGGAATTGATCACCCTCAAGACGAAAATTAAAACAACGGTAAGGATATAAATCAGTGATGCCAACTTTGAAGTTTTTGTCATGAAATTGCAAATTCTTTGGCAAGAATCTAGAAGAGATTAGGAACGAAAGAGGATTCTTCCTCCTTTTTCCTCTAAGAACTTAAATTTCAATTTCCTTCCCGTCATTCAGCATTAAATTCTCTTTTTTAACACAAATTATCGTTTCCTCTTTCGCAGAACATCAGCCCGGGATGGGTATCAACCGAAATTGTGCCAGACGAAACGAAGGAAGCTCTCGGCGATGTTATCCTCCAAGCTGACGATGTAGCACAAGCAGTCATGTATGCATTGTCAACGCCACCGCACACTCAAGTTCAGGAAATCACCCTAAGGGCAGTGGGTGAATGGTACTAGTTGAGACTACGCACACACATCAACACACCCGAAGGATATTTTGTGGCGGAGGCTTTCAATTGCTTTTGTAGGCATTTACGCCTCTTGAGAGATTAATTAATTAATTTTTAAATAAATTGACTGATGAGGAGAAGAAGACACATAGGCTCCACAGGGCTTTATTCTATTCCGCGAATTCTGAAAAGACGCCTTCATTCTGCGAAGTTCCTTGATTTCCTCATTAAAACTCTTTTAAACTTTTAACCCTCCTCCCTAGTCGAGATGTTATTTGCTCAATTATTTGCGTTTTTCATTCTGATTAACAAGTCTTCCATTGAGTGCGCGCCTACTCTTTGGCCTAGAGTCAGCGAGCACACAGCGTTTGATGTCGACTTAATTAGCACAAGCACAAGTCCAAATTCGATAAGGGGCGAAGCTAAACAAATAGAAATTGAGTGCCTAACAGGCCATAAGCCGCCTTCCTACTCGCATCCGTAGTCCGCGGCCAAGCGACCCACAGAAAGGGATTAAAACGAAAATCCATTTCACATCATTTTAGAGACGTCAAAAGGTCCCCGCACCATCGTTGGACTTTAAGGGAAAACTTCCGGTGGTTTCCAATTAAAAATGTTTTTCCAAAACGGACAACGACGGGGGTGAGTTCCTTGGAATTATTTTGTTTAAGTTTTTGTTCCAAAGGGTAAAACATTATTTGACTTGCGGTGTTTGGTGGAGCGGGCGTCTGGCAGTGTCAACACATGTGGCAGTTGGAAAATGTAAAACAAATATAACATGTCAATGTTCAGTTTGAAAGGTCTTTTCTAGCAGGGGCTACATGATTTTTGAACAGAACGATGGGGGGGAATGAGTGTTATCAGGCAAGGTAACGATAAGTGGACACCAGCAGGCCATTTAAAACTTTGTTTGACCTACAGAAACTTTAAATTTGAGATAAGAAGAGAAAAGGGATCGGGTTTTCAGAAGATGGGAAGATTTGTTTGGACAGAAAATTGACACTAAGCGCTTCAGTTATTTCGTTTCCAGGAATGAGCAGAGCCCTACGAAGGTTTCCTTACTTCATAATAGAGGCGTTAATTGCCATATCTGATAGGGGCGGGATTTAGGCGCCTCTAGTAGCCCATTTTGTTAAAGTAGCTTTCACACCTTTGAAACGATTTAGGAGTGACATTTAATGCCAACAATGGCCTTCGGCATGATTGACTGATGGGTGGGTGGATTCAACCTTTAAAGGCATGGAACTGATATCAGATTGTCGATTGAAATCAGATTGGAATGAATTTTTGTTGCGTGCTGCCCAAAAACTATTCAGAAATACCAATGTTTCGTGAAAGTTCTCCTTGAATATTTAATAAAAGGGCAGCGCTAAACGAACCGCCTTCGCGGTTTTTTTATACATTGTTGGAGGCATTGTGAATATGGAACTGAAAGCCACTCGAATCCACTTGAATGTATCATTCTCAGACTGGGGGGAATGTACGTAAGTCCAAGTTAGGATGCATCAGAGCAGAGCTGGTAAGTGGCAAAATACAAAGTTTGATCTAGAGGCTTACCTTCGAATGGGTTTGCTAGGACTTCATATACAAATAGAAGAAGCATAAGACCCTTGTTTGGTAGCCAGTTGTAGAAAAGTGCATACAGTTGAAGACACACAGAAATCCAACTATCAACATGCATTGACTATTGGCCACGACCATGAGAACAACTCTGATTTTAGTCGCTAAACCCGTAGAGAGCGAATTATGTCTATGGAATCGATGTCCAAAGTTTGCAGCTCTGATCACTAACAAGCAGAACACTGACAGAGTAAGCGCTCCGTCATATCGTCGCTTGAAAGAATTGATAGAATATGTTGGCCATGTGATCATTTTCAAGCTCATTAGTAATCTTCTCATCTGGTATGATTGCGTATCTGCTTAGATTACTTCTTGTCAATTCTACCGACCTCAGGTATTTCAGCAAAAAGAAAATAATAGCCTTGTAGGTATGAAGTATAAATGTTCTCTACCAGATTTTCAAATAGACAGGAGATGGTCTTTCAGTTTTCCTTTCGACTGACCACTGTTGTGAATTAGGATTGGGCCACGGTGGCAACTTAGGTGGAAGTGAGGAACACGGTGGCATGCTTGTAGTTGTTGGGCTCAACTCGTCGTATGGGGGTAGTCCTTGTCAACCCCACTTCGCGCCACTTGTTTAGCACATACAATTCCATGTCAAGTAAGAAAAAAGAAGCTAACTATAGAAAAAAAAAAGTCCCTAAGTCCCTAAGTCCACGGAGACCACGCAGGGACCAAAAGATAGTCAGAGGAGAACGTGGAAATGCAAAAGAGATCTCTGTGGTGGTGTGCTATGTTACAAACTCATCTAAGTCAAAAAAAATCTCTAACGTTCTTGAGAAAATAAGGCTGACGTGTGTTGACGAAATTCCCATCCGATGGAAACAGACTGAGGTAAATATAGACACTAAGACCGCAACACCCAGTCATAAAATAAAACCTGACTACTAGGTTAGGTTAACTATAAGGGGTGGCGGCTTGTTGTTGGGCGCCACCTCATTCAGATTTTCAAGGTTCCATTGTGTTCCCCGTTGTGGGACCTATATTCATGTATCTATTGGGAAAATAATAGATTACCTACTGATCGTTATAAGCCCCCCTAAGCCGAGCTGAATTCGGACGGCCTTCGGTGGCCGTTAGGACGGTCGAGCATTGGCCTGGGTCACTAAATAAGTAAACGCCTTTCTGGTTCTGCTGAGGCTTGAGCAGTCGCAGAGGCAGTGTGTCGTCCCCGTGTATATCGCCACATCCTCTACAGAGATCAGTCGTGCTCAGTCATATTCTCCTTAGATAGGCCGCCAGTAGGTTGTGGCTTGTGAGAATTCTGATCACCAGAGCTAAATGCGATCTGTTCAGTGTAAGTATTTCCTTACTTTCTCTCAATACAGAGTTTTGGCCACATCTCTCTTGATATGCTGCATGGCTGAAGTGTGCTCCATCGCTCATCGGCAAACTTCCAGAAGTCCAAGTGTATCTCTTGCTTTAGAATCATGCGATCATGCGATCGACCATTATTTAGTCCAGTTCCGATCCCTTTCTTGGCAGTTCATCGAGCTTTTCATTACCATCGAAGCCTCGGTGCCCCGGTACCCAAAAGATTGATACATTATGTCTTGAACTTAAGATGCTTAGCTGGCTGCGACAACTCTTTACTACAAGTGATTTGAATATTGTGGATGACACAGCTTTGGTGGCGGCTTGGCTATCGATGTATATATCAATGTTACCAACGACAGTTCTCTTGTGGCCTAGGTTATCGCTAGAACTTTAGTTTGGAACACACTGGCGTGGTTTGGAAGTTTTATCGACCGCGCAATGGCGGATTCTTCTGAGACTATTCCGGAGCCTATCTATTCATCCAATTTTGAGCCGACGGTGAAAATGGACCCTTCCTTCGTCCCAACTTTCCCTTGCTGAAAACAGAGTTTGGAAATTGAGTTCGAAGTCGGAGTATGGCGTCATGAAATCACTTTTTGTTTCTAGCTTCGGGTATCTAGCGCTACTGTGGTGACCTATTTGGCCGTTTTTCCAAAAACTAGATGCTTACAGTCGTAGGGCGCTTTTTGCTGCCAATTTTTTTAGTGTAAAGGTCTAGCGGTAGAAGTGAGAGTAGCGTTTTGAGGGCTGCTGTCGGGGTCGTTCTTATCGTTGTGCTGATGCATGTTAATCGTTAGATTTTTGTGAATGTCGCAAAGTTTGTGCCTTTTCCCGCGGCCGGCCACCAGACCAGACACCCATAGGTTAGAATTGACCTAATGATGGCCGTATATAGTCAGTGGATTATGGCGGATCTTGGTCCCCATTTTCCCCCAAGGATTCTGTCATATCCATAGAACGCGATAGTTGCTACTAACCTCTACTAACATTAGTCGTTTCTTTTACCTGAGGTGCATTTAACTAGAGATAGTCAATTGGATTAGACCGGTGTACTAGGTGCAGGTGCGCAAGACGATATATGAAATCCAAGTATCACAGCCATCCCTGACGAAGGAGGGACAAAGTTGTATACAAATGGATCAAACATGGATGGAGAATCGAGGCGGTTCATGCGACATTGAGGCATTCGGCAGTAAGCTCCCGCCTCCATTCTCCTATGGTAACAGCAGTTATCTTTGTTCAAACAAACAGAGAGCCTAAATGGTACTCACAAGCCCATGAATAACTTACAACCATAAACGTAAGCTCGTTGGAAAATGCACTTGAGTCCTCATATCCTTTCAGCCAGGACAACTTGAGCCGAAAAGCAAATTATTGTAACGTGAACGTGAAAATGCGTTCAATTTTCATTCACAAAAGGACATTTCAACGTATTCCCTTCTGGCAATCTGTTATGTTAATCTTGTAAAGTTTTACCTTTTAAATAACATTTTCCAAGCTACAACGCCACACCATTGTTCACCAAAAGCAACACAACTTCCCTCCATAGTTTACAGAATTTCCAATTCTAATTGTGTAATCTGAAACCCAAGATAAAGCATAAAAAAAGAGAACCACCATCTTGTATTTGAAAAAATATGCGCCTACACTCGTCCGGCAATTAGTTGTACTCTTTCTGATAGCCGAGGACTGCGTCATCAACCACATGCATGCAGTATCCGCTCCAAGGATGACTACAATACAGCCAAATGGACTTTGAATAGCAAGGAAAAAATTATCTCTCATGCTCGTCCTTTCGCATACATACTATCTGCATACTGCCGCGCATTTTATGTAAATTCTTTAAAATACACGTTTCGAAACGATGTTAGGAAATTATAGTTTTTTTCCTTTCTATTCACTTTCTATGCACAAACAGAAGGAGCAAAAAATATGCATACTCTATGCGATAGTAGAGAGAAAACTTTTAATTAAATCCAATCAAGACTGCATGTGCGATAGTCCTGTACTGGTTCTTGTGCCGGAATGGATTTAAGCAAAAATGTATGGATTCCTCAATGAATTCTAGACACTTCCGCTTACATCCAAGCGGCCATATTAAATTATTTCTCAAGTATCTGTGATTTCGTAGGAAGAGGGAAAAAATTAATTTAAAACGACTTTGACTCATGTGTGTGGAATATGGATGTATGGCTTGACTGGATGTTGGCAGGTGAATATGAACATGACTAATAGGACAGCAGGAAACAAAGCAAAGGGAGAAAACACAGACACACGTCCATACATAGTCAACTTCTCGTTCCCTTCCTGCCAAAAAGGATGCATAAGTTGTACGCCATCTTTGTGCGAATTTGTATACACGAGTGTAACACTGATTAAAGCATATTGTTACCGTTTTTACGATGTGAAAAAAGGAAGCATATGCTTCTGTCTTCTCTGATTACCTACACCTTGTTCTACAGCGCCTGCTGTTACTGTTACTGGTGCCTCTGTTCACTTAGGCTGATGCCTCTTAATGAGGCAGTTTACACACATGGAATACTTGCAGCACGAGGGAACCAGCCAACTGGAGATGTGAATTAATTGAATATGTATTTTTAAACGCCCATCGTATTCGGTGTAATTCCGCTTTTGAATAATGGAACTGCCTGGGCGTTGCGGTATTAAGAAGCAATGTGGTGTACTGGGAACTACTGATGTGAGTTTCTTATTAAATTTGAATGGTATAATGCGTTGCGAGAATTAAACGTGTAATTTATCTTTAATGGTAAAAAAGTTTCGCCCTGCTAGAGGTTAAATTCATTAGAAATGACTTAATCGATTCTGTGTTTCTTTAGACAGTGGTTATGCGTCCTCTAGTCAACGTAGAGAGCTAAAATGATCTTCGGAAGTACAAAACTGTAGGTCGTGAACATGAATTGTTGCGAGAAGTTCAAATTTTTTTTTTCACATATCCTGCTTCTACAGATGAGAAATGGAGGCTAGTGTTGGGTTTATTTCCTAGAAAATTTAACCTTCCAAAAGGGATCTTCCGCTCTGTGAAAAGTGAAATTGTGGAGGCTGCTCTAGACAAAGTAAGCACCAGGGCTGCTAGCTTTGGTCTTGATATTCAAACAAAGAAAACTGAACAAAATTCATGCTCTGCAGCGCAATTAAATTCAAAGAATCTGAATGCAGTACTGCAAAGCGTCATGGTTACCTCTTCAACCGACCATTCTCATAAGCAGCCGAACAAAAGTGGAACAGCTTACCATACAGGTCGGGAAGCACTTCATCGAGTCAAAGCCGCATATCAAGTACCTGGGAGTGCTGCTGGATCAAAGACTCAGCTTAAAGGACAACCTAACGTACGCAAGCGAAAAGGCCTCTCAGGCAGTAGCAGCACTATGCGGACGCATGTCAAACGTTGGAGGACCAAGGCAGCTAGTCGGAAATCTTTTTAATGACCGTAAGCAAATTTATGGCGTGTATGCGGGCCCCGAAATGGGCGTCAGCCACTCACCAAACGTCGTACATCAGAAGGATGAACTCGGCGCACAGTATTGCATCCCTTAGGGTAAGCTGCGCCTTTTGAACTGAGTCAGCGGATGCTATAAGTGTAATCTCAGGCCGCATGTCTATCGATCGGGAAACGAAGAAGACTGTGGTACTACGCGAAAACGAGCCCGACGACAGACGAACAACCAGGGAAGCTATGAAGCAGAACGGCAACATAGGTGAAACACCACAACAAAGGGGCGATGGACATATCAACTGATTACCAACGTTGATGAATGAAATTGTAAAAAGCACGGAGTGGTAAATTCCTATCCTCCTGTTACAAGTGCAAGCATGCGGATTACCCATTCTATCAGCACTGTGAAGGAAAATCCGAGAACGCTGAACATGTGCTGATGGAATGCCAAAAACACACACGTGCTTAAACTATCCTAGAAAGGGAAATTGGAGGCCAATTGATCCCAAGAGGCCTGATCACATTTATGCTGGCGAACTCGGCTACAAGCTGCCGAAATGAGATTTCTTCATTGTATTGCTGGGGTGACTCGTCGAGATCGGGTTAGGAACACCAGAATACGCGAAGCACTCAATGTCGAGCAGCTACTTCTTCGTACGGAGAGGTCCATATTTCGATGGTTTGGGCACGTTAAACGCATGTCCTCAACTAGGTTTCCAAGACATGCCATGGAATCTGTGCCATCAGGTAGGCGTCCTCTGGGCAGGCCCAGGATGAGATGGCTGCACCTCCACCCGTATGGGGATAGCCCCTGATGATTTAGAGTCGATGGTGGAAAATCGGGAAGCATGGAGAGTCCACTTAAGCTCCCTAAACCCGCGACCCTTATAGTGGATAAGCGGGCCATTGAAAATTAATGTATAAATGAATGAACGTGCGAAGGCTGCAACAGCAAATAGAGAAAAGAGCAGCGAGAAACGAAGACACTGCTAGCCCTGACAGTTGAGAAGAAGTAGACGAAACTGCCCGGGTACAAACAAAAGGCAGAGCAAGGAGAAGGTTTTTTTTAGCACAAAGACAGGCAGGAGCATGGAGTCGGGCATAACTCAGGGCACGGAACGGATATTATCCATAAAGGATTTTGATTCGAAAAATAAAATAACCCTCTCCAACCGACTACATTACCCTCAAACTAAATTCAGGAAAAATATTCATGTGGTACTTTCCCCACCTAAGCACAGGGTAAGAAAAATGAAGTGGTGGAGGACTTCCAAAAGGCGACTTCTAAGCAAGCGACTGGCAATCCGCACAGTGGCACAAACAGAACATTGCCATCCTTGTAGGTTAGCCAAGCTCGGCTATCATATCCTCAAAAAGTTCTGGAACGCTCTTGCCTATCTGGACGATCGGTTAAGGGGGCACAGTAATATAAAAGGCAATGAGGAAACCATTCTTAAAAGGAATATTCATCATGCGTTGGGACTTGATAGTTTCTCCCTTCAGACACCTACCTGAGATCTTCTTATTTCTCAAAAATTTGGTAAAATCCTGACTGCGTTTCCACATTGAGTCGCACCCTCTACAAGAACTACAAAGTTATTCAGAAAATTCGTCAAAATATTCACGACACCCTCTGTCGATTTGCCTTCCCTTTAACAGATTAATCATCTCCACGAACACATGAAAGAAGTTTGCTTCGTCAAACCCTTCTCAAGTTTCTGTCTATTAACCCGACTATTAGAAACAAACCCTTCCATTACACTATGATACCTAAAACTACTCCAATTAACTGACATCTTGACGGTTAACCATCCTTCCCCAAACACAACCTCTGAAAGCTCTATGTTTCCATGACAAATAAACCCTCATAAAGGATAATGACGACAATGTCACCTCAGACTCATTATACCCAGCCACCCGCCGAGTTAACGTCACAGACAATATCTAGAGCAAAAAAAAAAAAAATGTAATCCCATGCATTCCATCACCTCACAACAGCCCTCACCTGAGCAAAGCCTCTGCCACCACATTCCTATGAATTGCAGCCTCCGAGTTTCGCGACCCCAAAATTTATGAATTCACTTTCGGAACGTTTTCGTAGAAACGACTTCCCGTCCGCTATCCCTCCACAGATCATCATCGGTCATGCCCTTCTGTGAACGTGAATTTTCCCATTAAAGCCCACTCTCGTGCACGATACCGCGACACGCCCCCTCTTCTTCCGCCCCATCACCGAAAAACAAAAAAAACCCTTCAAAGTTTATTTATTGTATCCGTACGAACAAAAATCCCTTCTTGATTGAGTGCAAGTATGGATTTTTCAGTGGGGGCGGCAGCAGCGACAACGGGGCGGAATATCCTGGAAAAGAATAACGGATATTATATCATGTGTTTCGAAATCGATTTTCTGCATTTAATTGGAGCAACGTGGCTCCTCGTTAAGATCTCGCGCGACACATACGCGCACTCAACACGCCAAGAGAGTACATTAAATGCTTTACGGCGAAAACTGGCTTTGATGGCTGGCCCGTGCCCGTGTGCGTGAATGATGGAGAATCACCCGCATGGGGCGGGCTACAGGAGGGGATGAAAAATTAATAATGAAGAATGTATACAGAGAAAGAGAGAGAGAGAGAGGGAGAGAGTTTGTCGTTTTTTTTTTTGTTTTCCTCTTTCAGGTGTGGGTTCTATTGGTTTTCAATTGACGTCATTTCTTGTCGCCAAACAGGGAGGGAAGCACCAGAAGAAAACGCTTGATGAAGCGAAAAAGACAATATTTTCATATTTTCCATTTCTATTTTCTTTAAAATTAAACTTTAGCATGAGGCTTGAGTTTGGAGTGGCGGTTTGCTCCTTGGGTGTAGTAGTTGAGAGTGAGTGATTTTTTTTTCCAAGAAAACGGGTCCGGGCTACGCCTGAATGCATGTGTTTCTATGGAGACTCGTGGGATGGGGGTTTTCTTCTTGACAGATGTGGGGGTGGGTTAACAGTGCTCGATGGCAGTGAAGGTGTTTTGAATAAAATCTAGGATTTGCGGGCATTCAAAGTTTACGGTTGAGTTAAGGGGATTTGGCTATCCATAGGGTAAAAGTAGCAAAGACGAAAGTTTTAAGAAAAATTTGAGATTCCTTATTTTGACCGTAGATTTTACTTCCTAAGAGCATGGGGACCTCTCCTACAGCAGCCCTTCAAATTGTGCCATACCGCCTTGAAATATAAGGACAACCTAGCGCGGACCTCCCGCAGAACAGACCTTTAAAACGTACAACACCTCTTCCTGATAGAGCGACAACTGGCTTTCAGCCTGCTCAGCCTTCAGCCTCTGACAATGGCAAGAACAATACATACGATAAGGACGATTTTTAACGCTGTATACTTGATATCCTGTGTAATGATTTAAACAAAAAGTGCACAGACGAAGAAGAAGATATATGTATGTTGATCTCTTACATCCTAAAAACCGATCATATCCGATAATTCGATCTACAGCAGCATGACTAAAATCAGCAGATTTAACAAATTTCGCGATTGGAGTTCCACAAGGTTCAGTTCTAGACCCCTTTCTGGGGAATATTCCCTGTGATGGTGTTTTCCGGCTCCAAATTCAGACCCACTGGCCTGCAACTAGATGAGCTCAGAACTGGAATGGTAGAATTGACATCAGCCTTCGTTTTATAGACTCTGCCTTCGATTGACACCCATCCATCTTCGCAGAAACACTTGTCTCAAGGAGGGTGTATTCCCCGACAAGTGGAAGAAACAAAGACTGGTCGTCGTATAGGCCTTTATGCAGGTTGGACATCGTGGGGAAACTACTCGAGCGCATCTTAAGTGACAGACTGCAAGCGCAATCGCTGAGGCAGGAAGTCTCGCGGATGGCCATAACGGTTCCGCAAAGCACGTTATACGAGGTCAGCAATAAGGCGAAAAAAGCTATTAAATGAAGACAATGGAAGGGTGGGAGTAAACAGCACTGCGCAATCATTGTCCTGGATATCAGGAACGCCTTCAACACCGCAAACTGAAGAGACATTTAGCGGGCCAAGAGAGTACCAGACTACCTGCAGAAGAAATGACGGATTATCTTAGAAATATGATACCGCTCGACGACAACGACGATATACAAAGCAGTATAACATCGGAGGCGGTATTCCCCAAGGCTCCGTATTTGGTCCTCTAAACTCCTTAAGAAGTTGGAGCATAATTGCAATGCATCTATCGAGATGGTTCAGGACCGGCTTATACGCATGGGCCTACAAGTTGCAGAAAAAGAAAAGGTAGAAGTAGTGCTCATCAGCAGCAGGCGAGTCATGGAAACTATAAGAGTAACCGCGGAGTTACCTTGGCATGCAAGGCTAACCTTTAAGCAACATCTGCAGCATGCCGCTGAAAAAGCAGCGAAGGCAAAGCCTGTCTTGGCAAGAATTATGCCAAATATCGGAGAACTAAAGCACAAGAAGAGATTGCTCATAGAGTTGCAGCGTCGATATTGCTCTACAGCTACCAAATATGGACTGATGCAGTGAAGACGAAGTCATACAGAAAGAAGATGGAGCCAGCGTACGGAATCAACGCGTTGAAAGTATGCAGCGCTATACGAATAACCTCCTACGATGCGGTGTGCTTAGTGCCTGGCATAGTACCAATAGACATTTTGCTGAAGAAACCGTGCCAACTTGACAACAACAATGAACTTAATTGATACAGAGGTAGCACCAAGGACATGTCTAGAAAAATGGAAAAAATATGAGATCACTCTTTCAGATGGACGCATAGATTGATCCTCCATATAGACGCCTGGATCAATAGGAAGCATGGGGAGGTGAATTTGTACCTAACTACCAGATGCGTACTGGCCATGGATGCTTAATTTTTTTTTTTGTCTTAGAAGTTACAATCTCTCCCCAGGATCTTTTAGACTGAAAATGTTGGACTCGTCTAACAAATATTTTATGTAGGATTCACACAATTTCTGCACAGCGATATCAAGCACGTAAGGAAGGTACACGCTCCGTGAATAAGATTGTCATCTATTAAGAAAGACGGAGAATATTCGCATCTATCGTGAAAACGTGACCTCACTGTATTGCCATCAAACATATGAAACATAAAATATATGCTGCACTGCACCTACCGAAACACCCACCCTAAGGGTATCTATAATGCCCTGCAGGTCATCATTTTATTTTTATCCACTTTATATAAAGTGTGTCTACTGAAACTACACCAAAGTCCCATTGGTCCTTCTCAGAATCTGCCCTAGAGCGCTTTGCCAATTTTTGGTGACTTTACCCTACCTTCTCGTTCGCCTCAATCTGTGGGTTTGACAGCAAACAAATGTCGACTTTTAAATCCGCAATTTCATCGAGTTCAGTGAGACATAACAAAAAAAAAAAAAAGAACAGAAAAAAAAAGATTCAATTCAGTGAGTTTTTAAGGGATTCCTTGGAAACGCCTACGGAGGATGGTTCCTCTAGTTGAACGGCGAAGACAGGCCTTTCGGTGGAAAATTTCAATTAGCTGTGTTGGATATTTTTTCTCTATTTTTTTGCGGCGGAAAAGTTTCCATTTTACGCATTTTAAGTGTTTATTGTTCTTATTGTGCGAAAATCCGTACTCAAAGTCCGTGAAAAATGGGAAAAAAATTTGAAACCGGAAGAGACTTTGACTGGAGGAATAAAAATGTGGTAGAGCGGTATGTGAATATTGTATTTCAACTGATAACAGATTAACGTCCTTAAACTTTTTTTAAATTTGTCGTTACGTCATTAGAAATCGTTTTTTTTTTTGGGCTTTTTAAGGCCTTTGGAGTCCACGACCTAAAAATAAAAGCAAGGAATGTCCTCAACGTGGCAGTCTACATTATCATGCTCATTCTCACGAAGCCTTGACATCTTTTAGTAGTGTAGTGGTTCGAAACTTAAGTGATATTAGGTTTCAATGGCGTCCGAGGCTGATGTTCATATTCCAAATATTAAGACATGGATCGACTGGAAGCATGAGGAAAAAATTTGAATTTTTTTCTAAAAAAAAGTTAACAGGCAGGTCCCAGCCATATTTACCGAAAATTTTTCGCGGCACCACCTCTCGTCTACGAGAGTATAATCTGTCATGAAAGAGCTTCTCAATTCGGCAATAAATTGTAAGTTCCTTCCATTCGTGCGAAGAATGTAAAATGCACAACATGAATGGTTGCGAAAAGGTAGGACTTGGCTCATCCCGAGCTGTCGCGTTTAACAGCCAGGCCATTGAAACATCAAAAAGAACCTATGCAGATTCGGGTACGACAGCAATTTTCAGTTATCTGAAGCTGAACTTCAGCAACAGGGTGATCTCTAGACAACATCAGCTGTCTAACGTCACCGTTTCTTCTGTCGTTGTAAAGCTTAAGGCAAGCCACTAGAATCCTTGATAGCAACTATTGGACATATTGGCTGGTTTTTAAAAATTTGAGCAGGGCTTCTTCACTAGCGACACCTATGTATATGTATATCAATACAAAAGCTGTCACTTTTTGTGAGCTCCAAAATATTTTGTAGGTCGATCGACTTTTAGCAAAAATTCAGAGCCTAGGTCGTCGTTGCTCCGTAGTTAGTGCGTTGATCTGCTGAGTCAGCTGATGCCAGTTCGAGTCCAGCAAAGTTAACAACCTCTCGGCAACATGAATGGCCACTAGGCCTAAGGCCTAAAGCTGTCGCGCTGGCTCTATATTCTCTTGTTATGGTTTTGGGTCGAAAGACCTTCCTTCAAGAAGTCACCGACACCGATTTCAGCTTTTATTTTTGGTTTTGAAATAAATCCTACAAGTCGTCTGTGCTTTCAAGTTTCTCCGATATATAATGGACCTTGTCCTTGCTCAGTTTATTAAAAAAGTAGAAGCGCATGGGTACTAAGAAGACGGTGTTTTGTCATTAACTCTGGCAGGTCCAATGGACTTCAACGCTGGTGGGAAGTAAGACCAATACCAGATTATGAAACAAGACCACAGACCTGACCATTATCTATGTGCGTATAAATACATAATTTAAGGCGATCACTCTCTACTGTTACCCATTTAAACCTTCTGTGGATTCCTTGTCCTTTCGTCAGCAGGACTAATACAGAGTGACTTGAGGCAGTTCTGCATGAGTTTTGATAATTACTCACTACACGAAGGCTCTGTTCTACTGTAGCTGACAGAAGACTAAGGGCATTTTGGCAGTCGTATCTTTTACTTTATTTTGAGAAACTTCCCAGTGTAGGAAAATTCTGAAGAACTGGGAGGCTAATGCTCTCGCTAAGAACTGACTAATTTAAAGCGTACAAATAAGGGACGCTGGCTTGAATATTAGCTACGTATTAGCTAACAAACACCACAAATGTCCCCAGCTAGTCTGGACAAAACCCACAGACGCCAATGAAAGTATAATGTTTCACCTGAGTTTCAAACCACTGCACCGCGCTCGGGGTGTGTCCTTGATGCGCGTATGAATGATATAAAGAGGACTTGCCCCTGTTTTAGAAAAACGCTCTTTTTTCAATCAACTTGCGGACTTCAAGGCTGCAACAGCACCTAGATCCAGTGGAATTTAAATGGCCTATGTATTTTGATGTAAGGACGCAAGAAGCTACTTTTACCTACCTACGATTGACATTCTTGTAGGCATGGTGGAGACTCGAATAGTAAAAGTCAAAAAGAAACAAAGCACTAAAATGACTTGGGGAAAAACGAATCAACAAAAAGGACCCAACAAGATGTCATTTTTGATATCTCCCGAAACACATGCTAGTTTCAAACATTCTGCCGTAAAACACCATAAACACAAAAGACCTAATTGTCGACCCATGACGCCCTTACTAGTGTAGGTCGGTGATCCTACGTCACACTTTGCCCTAACTTTGCCATCGCCCCCCCCCCCATGTCAATCAGCAAAACTTATATCCCACTAAAAACCCATACAAAGCTGTTACTTTCATTCATTTAAACTTTCTTGGAAAAAATGATGAAAACTTTCACCACTCCCACACACACAAACGCACACAATTACCCCATAAATATCTCACTTGGCAGGATAAACACGGCACCGAACAAATCTCGGAAAAGAGGGAAAGAAAAAACTTTTCGGCAAATTATTTCACTCATTTGATACTCGTTGAACAGGTGATTAGATGTCGTCAAATCCCATCCTTTGCTGCGAAACTTTTCCCACCCGACACGGAATCCGAACCGAAACCAAGTCAAAACTTTTCAATCCCGAGCGTGTGGAAAAACTCCGACACAAGACGTATTGTTTTCCAACAAATATTGGTTGACTAAAACAAAACAAAAAATGGCGCCCCACACAAGTCAGTCAGTCAGTCAGTCAGTAAGTGGCTTTGTTTTGAATTTAACGACATTTTAATTATACAACGAACGAACGAGTCCTGTAATGCAACATGAAATTGAATCCTAAAAATAGAGAGGATACAGGACAAGGGAATTAATATGAAACAAGGGAGAGAATTCGACAAGAAATTCCCTTGTTTTGCTTGGAAAACATGAACCGTTCACTTCCTGCTGTTGGTCGAGAATTGTTTGTAGGAGGGTCGCCTCTCCTCTGTGTATCCTTTCCGAGAATTTCAAAATGAAAAAAATTTCTTTGCGTCGACTGATGAGGCAAAACTCGTTTCAGGCATTAAAACATTTTAAATGCTTCATTAGAACATCAAGACTCGCCTGCGTTCACTCCCCTCAAAGATGTCCGAACGGGAAAAGAAAGTTTTGCGCCCCGAACGTGTGCGGCCAGAGAAAACAAGTTGCCTGGGCTTCTTTTGTTTTGAAGGCAATTATTGTTGTACCACTACCCATCTCGGTGTGGTGGCACTAATTGAGTTTTCAACATCACTTCACCTCGCCGTGTGTCGAGGCCAGAGGGTCTGGGTAGAGAGCAGAATAATATCCTTTAATTGAAGTTCTTCTTCAAGAAAAAGACGAAAAGTAAGTCAAAAGATATAAAACGAAAGTGGCAACATCGATCCTTTGACTGTGGATGTCTGATGTTTGATGTATGAGATGTGAGGGAGTAATTTCGAAAAATGAAGGAGAATCTTCGACAAAGTTTACGCCTCTGTCAGAGGAAGAGGGACAGGCGTAAATGGAATGTGGAGTGGTGTCTTGCTGGTTTTTATTTCTGGCCGTGTGTTGTTTGAAAGAAGAAAGTTCGAGTGGAAAAGAATCTTCTCGAATAGATACATTGGAAAGATGTAAGTACAGGAGACCATGCTAGAGGGGAATAATGAATGAAGAAAGTCATTTAAAGGAAAGACACTTAAATTTTTCAGGCAGGAAGTGAAATTTTATATCAATTTTGAAACAGTTTTTGGAGATTTGTTCGAAAACAGAGTCTGTCTGCATTTATTTTGTTCATGTACGTGCACATCATGGGCGAGTTAGCACTCCACAGAGCAACTTAGTCTGGTGATGGTCTAATTGCCAACCAAAATTAATAAAATGAAATGAAACAAAAGGCAAACGTCGACTCTTACCTTTCCTAACTTACAGCCCTTTCCAGGAAACTTTCCAACAGAAAAATTAGTACAGTATCTATTGACACACGTTCGCATTCGCGAGTCCCAACCTCATGGCACGCTTCCACAGAATGCAGTAGCCGGACAGGATATATTTTTTTTATAGTCCACACGCGGATCAAAGGAAGGTACAGTGGTTCGAAACTCAGGTAGTATTAGGTTTCATTGGCGTTCGAGGGTTGTGTCCAGACTAGATGGGGACATTTGTGGTGTTTGTCACTGCTATAATTCACAGGATTTTTTCGAATTTCCTGATGTCATAACCATTGTCAGCTCAATCAACTCTTCAAGCCATGACAAATCATGACAGGATATCTATTGCTATGTGGACTATGTCGAAAAAAGCCATTAGTCTCAAAATCTTCCTTTCACATTCGTCTTCAGTCGTTGCTCATCAATTAGCTCTTCATCTTTGGAATACATCTCGATGGCTTCCTATTTCCAATACATTTCAAGTGAAGCGACAGAGCGCAGTGAGCTTCTTAGCTATGTACATACATTCTCCTACGAATGTAGGCCAATCAGACTATCGTTGTTTCTGCTGAAAATCCTAGAGCGACTGAATGATCTGCATATCAGAGGTATGATCAACTCCCAAAACCTGTGTGAAGCTCAACACGCCTACATTAAAGGCAAATCAGTGGAAAGCGCTCTTCTGAACGTAGTTCGGGAAATTGAACATTCAATGGACATGAAAAAATATACCATAACAGCGTTCCTGGACATAGAAGCTTTGCAAGAACTGCAAGTGAACGGATGCATGACCAACTGGATTGAAATCATGCTTAACAGCAAAATCATCAACTCAGCCGTTGGAATAAATTCCATGAGAAAAATGACAACAAGAGGCACGCCACAAGGAGGAGTTCTCTCCCCTCTATTATGGCTTCTTACCGTCAGCAAAATCCTCAAAAGTTTTCCAGTGAAAAGTCTAAAAATTATAACCTATGCGGATGACGTAGTTATTCTGATGGTAAATTCCTTCCATCGTTCAGCGAACTAATCAAATCCGCTCTCAAAGAGCTCTCCAGGTGGGCAAAACAAAAAGGGTCTAGGAGTCAATCCGCAGAAGACCGATCTAGTCCTGTTCAATAGAAAAAGGAAGATACTTAGTTTTACTCTGCCAAAGCTGGACGGTATGTATGTCTGGGCGTCATTTCTGACTCCACGTTAATTTGGAAAAGGAATGTCGAGGACAGGATAAGAAAAGGAATGACTGCACTCTACGCTTGTAAAAGGACCTTTGGGAAAAGATGGGACTTGCAACCACATGTCATTCATTGGATGTACACAGCAATCGTAAGACTTATCATCTCCTGTGGGTGCTTAGTATGGTGGAGTGCAACAAAGATCAAGAGCTTTCTTAACGAACTCTATAAAGTACAAAGACAAGCTGCACTTTGTACCATGGGAGTCGTAAGAAGTTCACCGCAAGGAAGATCCTCCATCTCCAACTCCTGGGCTTGTTGCTAAAATTCCCTGCTGCGAAAAGTGCTCTCAGATTGCGGGAATCCAACCTGAGGAAGCAGACCGTCTATGAAAACGCCGGGAAATACAACTCCGAAAGCGTAACAACCACATTGGACTATCTGACCACCTTTAATGATTTTAACTGATTTTTCTATTCTCTTATCAACCCGGTCTTCGTGTGTTGGACTGCTGACCGATCGGCGTGGGTTCCCAGCCAAGTACACGGTACACGAAACATTTTTCGCGGCACCACCTCTCGTCGGGGAATGACAAGCCTCCGGGAGTATAATCTGTCATGAAAGAGCTTCTCACTTCGCCGTTCGGAGTCGGCAATAAATTGTAGGTCCCTTCCATTCGTGCAAACAATACAACACGCACAACATGAATGGTTGCGAGAAGCTAGGCCTTGGCTCATTCCGAGCTGTCGCGCCAGCTATTTATTTATTTCTTTCACCCGAAAGGACTGGAAGTCAAAAAATGTAATCAAAGACCACGACACTGACGGCTCAAAAAAAAAACAGGAACGGAAGCCGGATTTTACTCGGAAACCCTACAGAAACAGGAATCCTTCAGATTGCCAGAAAAATGTAGAGTCTTCCAAGCCGAAATTCTGGCAATAGAAAAAGCTGCATAAGAAATTGTCACCTTCCTTCATATTCGTTGACAGTCAAGTCAAGCCAAGCCAATACAATCAAATCAAAGGCACTCAAGTAATGTCGAGATACGCTGATGACCATAAGGCACCAAACATTCAAACTCTGCTGGGTTCCCGGACATAAGGACATAGAAGGGAACACAAAAGCTAATGAATTGGCAAGATTGAGGTCGGTTCTGAACATTAGCAAAGCAAACGCCGTTATAATGCCACCGATAGGGAGATTGCATGGGGTAATAGACAGCATAATAGAGAAAAAATATTATTCCTCCTGGTTAGCTAGAGAGGATTGCGCCACCTCTCGGACGCTATGACATAAATTAAATAAAATCAAAACAAAGTGCCTCCTGGCACTGGACAGATCCTCTATCCGCATGCTCACTGGAGTTAACACAGGACACTGCGTTATCGAAGTCATGCTCCGCAAGTGGAGAATCGAATGCAACGGTTTATGCAGAAGTTGCGGAGAGGAAGAAGACGTAGAATCAATCTAACATGTGCTGTGCTACTGTCCCTCCCTGCAAGAACGACGTATACACAGTACACACATTAGAATCAAGGTTCTTTGCAAGCATATCAGAGGTAACAGACTAACAGTTAAAGGACCTTCTCAGATTCTTAAAGAGCACTAACTGAATCATAAAACAGCCAACAATAGCATAGGTCCTTAGGTTGTCCTCGGAACCATATTGCTATTCCCACAACATTAATAGGGTACTCACAATGGTCCTCCAGGTCTCCGAGTGAAAGTGATGAAACCTATCCATCACACACCCTACATAACCTAACCTAACCTAACTTTTTCCTACGAATACATTTATTCCTCTTTTAATATACGAAATGCCAAGGATGTCTGTCTCCTATCTCACCGGCAAATAACAACGCATTCCAAGTCAAAAATGCAAACTCAATAAATCATCCGCCGTCAGGGTTATGTCGACAGGACCTCCGTTGCTAGCGGGCATTTCCTTTGTCTTCTACGTCGCCTCTGCATCTAAGGCGATGCGAATGCTCTACCCTTGAGCAATGCAATTAAAATATTTATCCTTCCATAGCAAGCAATCTCTTATTTTCTTCCTCCTTTTCAATTCGCCAGGACATTTTTCCTTACCGAGGATACTGATTTTTTCATATTAATTAACCTGCGAATATTTTTAGCTCAGTTGCGCTTCCCGAATTGAAACAATAACTTCAGTAAAAACGATATGTGCTCTCGAGTTCTCAAGTGAGGAAGGTGAAGGATGTTATAATGTTATATTATCACGGATGCCCCTTTGAGTACTAATTAGTTCGACCAACTTTTTTTAATTACGAGGAACATTTCGAAGCGCCCTCTATCGAGGGGAATATTTGCATTATCCTCGCGGTGAAATCTGCAATTTCGCGAAAATCAATTTTCCCAACGAAAGTCTATCGACAGCTGAAAATGCCCCCAAACTGGCTTGAAATTGCTTCCGTTTATCAACATGTATGGGATGGTGGTGCTATAAAGGACGAGTTTCGATTTGATACAGGATTTTGGGACTACCTTTTTTTTTTGGTTTTACTTTAGGCGGTCAATATTGGAAAGCAGTGGTATCCAATATGGATGCATGTGTTTGAATGGCTGTCAGGATGCTACTGCAGGAGTTTTTGTATTGCAAAACAGCGACGACCTAAACTAATAAACTTTCGGACGTTTTATGTGACCGTGATGGACCCTTAAGCGTGGGACGATAAAATCCTGCAATGCAGCCTAAAATAAGGGGAAACTGGTGCTGGTTCAGAAAAACGCTTGCAGGCGACACGAATTTTCGAATTCACTAGGAACCCTAAGGAAGTCTGCCAATTTTTACTCTACGTAATACGCATACATACACATCTGAAGTTACATTTGTATGGACACAAGCCTCTACAGCCATTGATGAAATAAATTTCCACTGCCTAGAACGGTCGTTTTAGCCGATATAGTAAAACGTTCAATGCCGGTTTTCATTTGGTTCAAATTAGCCGGAAGGAACAACATCTATCTGCTGTCCTTGACAGCAATACATAATAGCTTGTGTCGAACGGATATTGGTTTCACGTTTAAATTCCTACAGTCGCTGCAGTATACATGTGTTGTGAGGTATATCTAGCTCGACTATAGGCTCTCTAATTAGCTAATGACTGTGATTCTGGATGTTATAATACGAAACGAGTCCTGGAAGGTAGGAGTGGCAGTGACCAGGCTGACGTGCCTGAGACCCGATTACCACTGTTTTATGAGTGAAGTTAGTGATTTAGTCATCCCGCCTATATATTTGATAAAGTACAGTTTACCACAGGCATCTTGACGAAGGGTTTACCTAATGTACGACGCCTGAATCTGGTGGAAACCGGGCATTAATAGAGGAAATGTATTTTGCTTTGTGAAAATTGCTTTCGACACCCATATCTTGTCTCAGACGGGGACTGATGCTTTAAGTGTAATCACAGGCCTCATGCCTATCGATCTAGAAGTGACGAAGGCTGCGGTACTACGCGAAAACGAGCCCGATGACAGACGAACAACCATGGAAGCTATGAAAGCAGAATGGCAGCATAGGTGGAACATCATAACGAATGGACATATCAACTGATCTCCAACATTGATGAATGGACTTGAAGAAATCACGGATAGGTATATAAACTGCCACCTAACGTAATTCCTATCCGGGCATGGATGCTTTCGGGACTGTGAAGAGAAACCACAGAACGCTGAGCATGTGCTGATGGAATGCCAAAACTAAACACGTGCCAGAACCATCCTTGAGAGAGAAATTGGAGGCCAATTGACCCCAAGAGGCCTGATCACACTTATGATGACGACACGCGAAGGCTGGGAGACTGCAAGTGAAGTTATCACAAGCATAAGGCAGCATCAGCGAAAGACGAGAAGAAGACACCAAAAGGTCAAACCTGCCACTGCGAAGGAATGCCTTGACTGGCGGTGCCGCAGGGGACAAACAGGAGACGGAGCAAGAAGTAGGTGTTTTTTTTAGCACTTAGACCATAGCTTTTGACACGGACCGGAAAGTATCCATAAAGGACTTTCACCTACATCAAAAAAAAAAAAAAAAGACGTGGATAGATGTGTTGACGATTTTAGGATGTAAGAACCATCCTTGAATCTGGCAAAGAGGGCCATCAAAACGGCGAATTCTCCATATTAGAGAACTTCAGAAGTGCTCCAATACGCACTATCTGAGATACAGAAATGGTACAGTTCCTTTTACCAGAAGAAGACAATTAAATCTTCTAATTCGCCCCCTATTTATGGCGAAACCATTCAGTTTTCGCAAGAAATAAAGTATCTTGGGGTTATTCTGGACAGCAAATTGTCCTGGAAACCCCAAATCGACCGGACTGTTGGAAAAGCCACGCGAGCACTGTGGACCTGTCGCTGCCATTGTGGCAACAACTAAGTCCCAAATCATGCCCCAAATCTATACCTTGGTCGTCAGACCCACTCTGGCCTATGCGGCAATAGTCTAGTAGACAAATGAGGCCACCACAGCCAAGAAATTGAAACGGATTCAGCGCTTAGCTGAAGTCTGCATGACCGGCTGCCTGCGCTTCATCCCCAGCGCCTCGCTTAACGCCATTGTCGGTTTATCACCAGTTCGAGTCCATGTCCAAACCCAGGTAAAAAAAAAAAAGGTATTGCTTCAAACGAAATTACTCAGTAGTCATACCCCCCAGTGACGACTGGGAAAAATTCAAACCCCGTCCCTCAGAGCATGACCAGGTATGGTATACAGACGGCTCTAAAATGGACAGTGGATCTGGGGCTGGAATATTCGGAGAGTCACTTAGCACTGACCTATCGGTCAGTCTAGGCACGTACTCATCGATCTTCCAGGCAGAAATATTTGCCATAAACCAGTGCACAAGTTTAAGCTTGCTCTCTAACCCACGTGGCAAAACCGTTTTTATCTTCTCTGACAGTCAAGCTGCCCTGAAAGCACTGAATTCAGCCACGATAAAATCAAAACTAGTTCTAGAGACAGTCAAATTGCTTCTAGAATTGGGAAAAAACAGCTTGGTCATACTACACTGGACCCCTCCTGATAAAGGCCACGGCGGCAATGATACAGCGGATTCACTAGCCAAGATATGTGCGACCACCCCCCTCACTGGTCCTTAACCAGCCTGTGGAGTAAACAAATCCATTTTTAAAAACTTCATGAGGGAGCAATCCCTGCTCAAATCCAACACGATCTGGATAGAAAGTGTAGGACAGAAATGTACCAAACACTTCTTTCCCAATGTATCGCAAAAGAAATCCAAGTTTCTTTTAAATCTGAACAGGAGCCACCTTAGAATTCTAACCGCCATCCTAAGTGGCCACTGCCGACTAAAATGGCATCTTCACAAGCTTGGCCTGTCACCGGACCCTATCTGAAGACTGTGCTTGGAGAGCGATGAAAGCTCTCTTCACATCGTCACAGAATGTCCCGCCCTTATCCATGTGAGAAAACGGACCCTAGGCAGTGAACTCTTTTCACCAATGGCGCTTGCCACACTCCACCCAGAGAGGTTGATTAGCTTCCTGACATCCCCTGGAGTAGACAAACTGCTCTAAACTCATGGGAAAGCACAATAGGCCTCTTTATGAGACCGCAGTGCTAGAGTGAACAAACCGCTCCCCACTAATAATAATTAATTAGAGAACAAGCCTGCAAAACTATGCACTAATCTGAAGCGGAATCAGAGTAATGCGCCCACAAGAAAACGATGTACAGTACTGTCGAAGAGGTGTCATGGCCATTCAGGAGCTAGGGAGTAGAAAATGACATCGCCAGGTAGATGCAATAACACCCATAGCGGGACACAAGGTCCAAAGCACGGGTTGAAATGCATTCATAAAGCTGCTTAGAGCACCATAGGTAGTAACTCACTAGCAATCCCTAAAACGAAAGAATCAATGCCGACTATAAATAAAGAAATCATGTCCAGAAACCAGTCATCTCCGACTCCTTTCCAAATACTCATCGCCACAATGTGTCAATTCTGGTCAGGCCCACTTCAAATCCAACCAACCCTACACAAGTCGTAAATATTTCATCTAATGTCCCCCAAGAAGCACAAAATAATGGCTAAAACCTCCATTAAATCTTCTTCTACTCAGTGGTAGTCTATTTCAACTTCTTTAATGACGACCTTCCTGTGGCTGCACATTCCCAAAACGGCTACATTTTCTCTCTGATGAACCCAAGGTCCCTGATGAACCCTGATCATTGTCGTTAGTTCGTAGAATTTTACCTTTGGATACAAATTAACTTCGTCTCATTGCTGTCTCATGGTCTTGTCTCCAATTTTATCTCGAAAAAAAACAAATTTTATGTTCCTCCCTGGTGAGGTTATCTCTCTGGCAAAAGAGGACATAATCTCTGATAGAATTCGTCTCCTGCAGTTTTCACAAAATCCACTCCGAAAGATACTTTGCCATCCATGACGGCTTCCAAATCAATTATGCTGCAAATAATTTAGTATCTGTTTCTCAATTTTTATTATCCTTGTAGTCGGTTGGTCCTGTTTACGACGTCGTCTTCATCATCATCGTCATAGCTACTGTATCACTATGATGGAATTCGCAGACCATCGAATTTGAAGCGAAAAGTCCTTGTCACCGTTTGTGTTGATTCCATCGTCCTTGGTATTGATTTTCGATATGAAAATGTCATCTGCCCAAGTGGACATTCACAACTGGTAGGGATAATTTAAGGGTTTACCTTTACAACTTCTAGTCGGATGCCAATTTGCATGTCCTTCGGAACAATTATGTATGCCAACCATGAGGGTATTTGCGGTACATCCGGAACGTACCCAGGTATAAACGAACTCCCCCTCCCGTCCCCCGTTACATGTGACAGCAAAAAGGAATTTTCTTTTGATTTCATTCCAAGGGTCTGTCTAATTAGAGCGGGGATGGTGCGGCGGATGCTAAATCGGGGATTAGGTTGGAGAGCCATCCGAGTCGACCAATTAATATTCGAATAATGGCTCATTAATGAAACGATGCGTTCGGATTTTGGCCAAAATTGTATTAATCAATGTGCGGCCAAGGGGGCGGGTGGTGCCAGACGGCAGGGATTGAAGCAAATTAATTGGATGTATTAAATAACGACAGTCGGTGACTTGAACGTTTTGCCATCGATTGAGGTAAAAACCTTGAGAGCTTACACTTGCGAAAGAAGTTTTTTTTTTTTTTTTGTTCCTTTTGTGCCCGAACGGACGTGTTCGTAGTTAAGTGGATTAAATTCATTTACTCGGACACTGATGTCGTTCTGATGGGGATTTTTGTCTCATTTGCGAGAAATGTTAATGGAAAATACTTTTACTGTTTCCTGTTGCGTGCCACGTTGACGGTGAAGCTTTGTTGGATTTCTATTGTAACGTGACGCTGAAGGTCTCCGAAAATTGATCAAATTAGTT
Organism: Matsumyia berberina; assembly: GCA_917880715.2. NCBI lineage: Eukaryota > Metazoa > Arthropoda > Insecta > Diptera > Syrphidae > Matsumyia > Matsumyia berberina. The sequence continues at coordinate 126,927,340 of OU862871.1, read as the reverse complement.
GGAAGTTTGACAACTTTGAACTGTGGATGATGAAAGGAACGAATTATATGGAGCCTGGATAAACTCATCAGGGAAAGTAGTTCAACTGGAGCTGAACGGGAATCCTGTACGGGTTGTGAATACTACGTCGTACTACGCTTCTGTTAGAGTTGCTGGTAATGTGGATAACATTTATTCTGAGTTTTTGACGCATTATGACCAAAACAGAAAGGTCACCCCATGTCACATAAATCCTAAAATCCTTAAACCTCTCGAATACGTTGTGCTGAATCAAAATGGCAATGAAATCGAGAAAGCGCTGTTTATCTCCGGCGAGCCAGGAAGTCCAAAAGTTGATCTGGTTAAGTCCTGGCACACGAAAATCTAATCTAAAGTTTAAGACCATGGTCTCTTTAGTAGATCTGAGACACGATTTAATATAAGATATTGAATTCTACCACCCAGACACTAGAGTAGTACTCCATTGGCTACCAGGAAGCCGGGAATCTTCTCTGAATAGACGGTAGCATACATTTTTAGGAGGACAACTTCGCTACCAACACTCTGTTTTCTGAGATGCAAGACTGTACAAATACGAAGAGAGGTTTCTTCAATTTCAAGGCATAGTTTCCAGAATGATTCTAATAAAAGCTTCGTTCGATTGGGGTTTTTTTCAGGAGGCAATGGTTTGCCAATCTATCCTTATTGGGATAATTAGGATTTTAAGATTGTTCTTATAGAGAACAGCAGCTTGGAGTATGCTTAGAAACGAATGGAAGAAACGATCCTCCATTTCCTCTGCGCTTGTCCTGACCAGTGAAGAAAGCTCTATCTAAAGCCCATCACTTCGACAACTTAGGCGAACTATCACATACTGACGTCAAAAAAATCCTCAGCTTTATCAAGAGCTCTAATTGATTCCAATAAAGTGAGTGGCGTTTTCAGCGTATAGATCCAAGTGGTATAACAAGAGGCTTTCCTGGCCTACGTATGTCGCACAAACAGCCATTCTAACTACCTAACAGCAGCTAGTAAAACTGTATCGAAAAAGAGCCTCCAGTGCATATAAACTTATGTAGCCCGTGCATAAAATTATGCGACTTAATACATTCAATGCTTTTGCTTAATGACAAATTGTTTAACGCAACAAAAGGAGAAAGCTTAACACGGTCTTATTCTGTCCCCGTTTTGGCCGACTTGTTCATGTGTAATCTATCGGCCATGACTTGTTTTATATTCAACTACCAAAATCGAGATTGGTTGCTCCACACCCGAATCATAGAAAGGCTCGTGGGAAATAGTAAGTTTTTGATAATAAGTTTGTATGCCACAATTTTGCTTCGAAATTTTTGAGTAGATTACAACCACTCTTCAGAGCGTTCAAATAATCTGAACCCATTACAAAACTCTAGACTACACTTAGGACATTTTAAGCCAAGTGAATCCTGAGTAACATTTTAGGGAAGTTCCTACAGATTGAGTCCAAAACTCATAAATGAATTAAGAGACATACGAAATTCGAATTTCCGAGAAAAACTGGGTACCTTCGAAACCTCATGCGAACTTCTACTAGCTAGAAGTTCACTAGTTTAGTAAATCGATCCGATTTCATACTATAATACTGCTTGATTGTGCGAAATTTACGTTTAGGGAAACCTGGAAAATATCAAAAAGCTGACAGCAGGGAATGTTTTTTGGGCACAAACTTCACGTACAGCTCGTGCAGAAGCTCGTCCGTTCCTTTTTTTATGGTATCTGACAAGCCCCAGAAGAAAAATAACTCTGGTATGCATCAGGAATTACAGTCTGTAGGCCTGCGCTAAGAAAAGCAAAACCACTGTTATCGTAAAGAATTATCCGTGCTGTTTCTGAAGTTATGAAGGTGCTTAAGTAGTAAGTAGTGCATAACTTTTGAAAAAACGAAGGCCTACATTAGTCTCTGGAGTTTTTTGAGTTTTTGTAGTATGTCCCATTAGATAGTAAGGAAGTAAGTAAGTTAAGGTTCTTAACTCGTCTTTTGTGAGACCAAATAAAGTCTTGGCCTTATCTAGGTTGGAGTTGATGAACTTTTTCGCTTGTCTAAGGCCCTAGAGCTTTGCCCAGTATTCAGCGTGCTTGTTGATCTCCCATTAAGTTATCTTGGAGTAGGTACTGTTGGATGGTACCCCAAAACAGGGTTTGGAACCAACGAGGGGGCGAAAAGGCCTCTACTCCCCAGGCAGCCAGCCCGTTCGTTACCCTCGAAGCTTTCATGTATTGTGATCCAGGCTACGGAACCATATTTACTGATGCAGGACTTTTAAGGAGGTTAAAACAGTCCCAGACAAGTTTGGACCCTACAATATAGGAGTTAAGGGCTGCTTAGCTGCCTGAAAAGATGTAGATCTGGGTTCCTTGAGTTCTTCTCTAAGGGCATTCTCTTGCACACAGTTGAAATACAGTTCGTGTTATTTCAAACACTGTCGCGCGTTAAAAAATGGGACCATAAAACCCGGCACGAGTGCTTCCGTTTTCCAATTTTGAACCATCTGTATACCAGACTTGGGGAATTTGGTAGTGTAGTAGGGCCTTCATTTCTCCATTCACTGTGGTCGCCTATAACGACTTCGAAACTACTGTAGGATCAAAATCTATTGAGCATAGTATATGAAATCTTAAGAATTGAGTCACGCTGAATGTGTTCTAGAACTCTCAGATAACCTGTAAAGCCTCCGACTTTAAGGCCTTGTATCTGAAGCAGCCTGAGGGCACTAAGCATAGCTTCCATTTGCACTGCCAGATGTAGCGGCGTGAGGTTAAGCATTGCTGCTATAGCTGCCGGTGATTCGTATGCAGACTAAACGATAGACCTCTCATATAGTCGCAAGCATTACAAAAGTGTAATAACCATGGGATTGACTAGAGTGTTACAATGCTTACCGATCTAACACAGGTTCGGCTCCAGCAATATTAACCAAACCTTTGGGCGGTGCCACTTCTCGGACTGATAAACCTCTACGAGTAAAATTTGTGAAGAGAAACCTTTCAATCCGCCATTCAAAGTCGAAAATAAAAACCTTGAGTTCCTTCTCTGAAAGATACAACATGAATATTAGCAAAAAGCAGGGCCTTGACATCACTCGCCAGCAATTTGAATTCTGTACCCACAGAGCTAGCATAGCATTGGTTATTGTCTTTCAAGATGTGGATTTTAGTCTTGTGTGCCATAGTTGGCAAAATTTAACAACTTTGGTTAGAGCAGACAATTGTCCTTCTTTGACAAATATTATCTTACTCAACATTCAATAGTTGTAGAGCTTGATGATGATGAAGGACTTGATATCCCTACAGATGTCCTTTTGACATCGAATTCCCATTTTATATTCACAAACCTAACTTACGCCAGTATTATGCCTCATAAAAGACAGCCAACACAGATTTAACGTTCTCCAAGGCAAAACTGGAACATGGCAGCTCGATAGTGCGTAGTTATGTGTATATTCCTCTACTCAATTTCAGTTTGTTCCTGTTGATCGATTGTTCTTGCGAAAACTAATTTCAAGTTCATTGGTAAACTTTATCCCACACCAACCATCTTAATGGCGTCTTCCACCCTAGCAACGCATCAAAGAACTTCCTTTGATGACATCGTATCTATCAGACAAAGGAGTTAACTGCCACCTAACGCACCATTTGACAGATGATACCATAACTCACAGATCAAATTCCCATTTTCCAACTATTCCCAGACAATGAAGAAATGAAAAGCACTCAAAGGCATAATACACAAGAGACAACTTAGCAACTTAACGCGATTCACACGAAATAAAACCAAGAAAACCTCATCCAACATCAAACAAAGACAAGAAGGACACCCTCGCGTCCTTATCAAACAAGAAACTGTTGTGCTTTTTTCTTGTTTTTTTTTTTTTGATTTTATGTCGGAAAAACGGAACGAATGAGAAAAAAAAAACAAATCAAAAAACACAAAAAATCACTTTAAACACTTTGTAAGCCGGCTTACTGCCATCATCACGAACACGCCAACAGATGGCGAAGATGCAAAAAGGAATTCGTTCTCCTTTACGGGCGCACATCGACATCAATCCTGGATGCTTTTCTATCCAATATCCTTTTACAAATAATTCCACTCATTCATTGCAGTCCGAACGCTCGCAACTACCAACCACCACGCCATTCATCAACATCTCACAGTCGTCCTTGCAACGCAAAAGCTAAAGGACGAGCGAGACAAAGAGGAGATTGTTTCTCTCAGCGCCAATATCAGGCTGCGATAAATCGACAAAGAAGCCAGGAAGTGGTTTCAAAAAAAAAATACCTCCAAAAGCACAGGATCGCAGATTAAAGAGAAGAAAGAAAAAAAAAGGACGAGGGCGAGTGTAACAACTTTTTAAATGAAAAAATGTCTGTCGAACAATTTTCCCTTCTATCTTCGCTTTTCCTTCCTCACACATGGGATAGATCTCTGTTGTTACGGCTCTGGGTAGTCAGGTGATAAATGAATTCAATAAATTCTTGATGCAGTTAGGGTGCAAGGGTCCTGGATAGCATCTGCACACAGATCCCTTTGTAGGACGGAAAATTAGAGGTTAAGTTGCGGAAGAGAATTCTACAAAGAGATGTACACAGCAGATAAAAGGTGAGATGCACAGTTCAGGATATTATTATAGAAAGGATCCTTAGGTTCCTAGGCAAGGATGTCATTTGTATTTGTCATCATCGAATTGAATTCCCCATTTGTATGTGCAGCGCGTTTTAGTTCTCATTTCCTTGGAAGAAGCTGTCATATTCATTGTGGTGCCACCTCCCAGTAATGAGGTCATTTCTTACAGAATAACCACGCACACATGTGCCCGAGGAGGAGTCTAAGACAACGTTTGTACTCATGAATTCCAAAATTAATGGCGTGTGCTAAGGAGTACAGCGATGACAATGTATGTCACACTCACATTGTTTTCGTACTTCATGCGTCGTTGTGTTCGTACGATGCTCTATTCGGAGCAACGACGCAATGAAATTAAAGGACGCTAAAAGCGTTTGGAATTTGGAATGGCGTAACGACATACTATGTGTGTACACAGTTTGTTTTAAGTGGCGACAGCCTGATGAAAGCAGAACTGAAGCCACATGCAGTAGCTCTAGAAAAGTATGTATTGCAAAACAGTTCACAGAAGTAAACACTTTTCTCTGGAGTTCCACAAGGGTGTCGATTAGGGTCATTAGTTTTTGTAGATGGGTAGGTGAGGAGAAAGAAGCCCTCTGCGCCACACTCAGGTCAGTAGAGAACCATTGTGATGCTTATTTTTGGGGGGAAGGTACCCCTTGCTTATGGAGCAGTGCACATAGCACTCTCCTATTGCCCCAGGCTTTCGAATCATTTTGAAGCCTTAAAGAACCTGCAGTTGTCCCTGGTGGGTACGTCATTTAGTTCTTCGGTATCCTGGAAAAAGTGCCTTTCAAAGAATTTCCTGTCCTTTTGAATGAGAGTATTAGTTCTAGCACCGTTGTACCTTGGCCATAGTCTTCTAGTTATTTCACAGGAGTCCAAAGAGCTCCATCTTTCATTCGCTTCCGCTAGAGCCCTGAACCATGCTTTATGTTCACATGGCGAGACTTTCACTGACTGGTCAGCATGCTCCAAGTCTAGCGTAGAGCCTTTCCTTGCCAATTCATCGGCCTTCTCATTCCTTGATATGCCCTCATGTGCAGGGACCCAGCATAATTTTACCTCATGCTATGTGGCAAGAGTACTAAGCTCTTCACTTTTACTGCTGCCTGGCTGGCGATAAAAAAGGTGATATCATGAGACCCATTAGTATAGATGGCTTTTGTTCGCGGGTTTGTTACTGTTCCCCTTGTCCATTGTTCTCTGCTTGGAAATGAGCAAGAACGGTAATTTGGAGTCTAAGTAGGGCACTGTATAATCAGTGGTTGCTACTTACTGAGAATCTGAGCATGTTCCGTCGTACTTGACCTCCAGCCATTCGTTTAGCTGATTCTCAGGGCACTTCTGGCCACAGATTCGTGTCAGGTCTAGGGAAAGCGGGTTGAGAATAGCCTGTAGTCCTGCTGTTGGCGTGTTCTCATGGCACTAGTAGCTGCTATGCATGTTAGTCTCTGTATTTTCGTGATGGTCTTCAGGTTGGTGATTTTAGTAGCAGCTTGCCACTTACATAACGCTGCTATAGGTTAGAATAGGCCTCGCAATAGGGTAGGTAGCTAGAGGTGGCGGTTCAACTGAACCCGATTAGACCTAGGATGTGCGTTTTTGTTACCACGCCTCGTGTGACCTGGTTGATGATGTGTATTGTTGGAAATTGGTGACAGCCGGGAGGGCCTAGATGTAGCCTGTGTTGCTTAAAAAGCAGATTAGATCTCGTATCCTTTTACCCAAGATGTTACTGAGGTCGTCGAAGAATGGTTGGTTTAGTGCAAGCAGTCTGGCTCTTGTAAGTGTGGGACATTTACAAAGGAAATGGGAGAGCTTTTCTGAGTAGATTTGATATCACGTTTAGGTGCGGAGCTCATGGAAGTAAAAGTCATTCAGCTTATAAGACTCTCAGCAGAAGTTAGTCACTTTTTAGTTAGAAAAGAGGGATTGATAGAATTCGTGCTTGAGCAGAACTTGAGCGGTTTATTGCGTCCTCTTTCCACCTAAGAAGCTTCGGCGCTTAAAACTACGTGTCTATACATCGGACAGCAGTACGGAAAAGTTGACAATTTGCTTAAATAAGGCAGAATCATCTCAGTCCTTGATAGCAATACATTTGATGAAAACAGCAGAGTCGGGAGAGTAGAGAGTTTACAGTCCAAAAACTAAGCCATAGTAAAGCTACGATTACACGGTTAACCAAAACAGTCAAAACTCTCTTACGTCAAAATGATGTCAGAATTTGTCCCAAAGTGGTCAACTCGTGTGATCGTCAACGTTTTGGGTGTCAACGCATTGCCACCGAAGAGAGGAAATCGCGCTGACACAGATTACATGTCATCTCATTTTGGGACAACATTAACGGTCTTGTGTCATTCGTGTGATCGTCAACGTTTCATGCATTAACACATTGACCGTTGATAGTGCGTTGACAGCGAATTGGCGAGTTTTCCCGTGACGTCAGAGAGCCAACGCGTTGACTGTTTCCGTTGACCATATAATCGTAGCTTAAGCTTTTTACAGAACAATCGAGAAGGCACTCACGCACTCAGATCTACGAACACGTTAAGCGAGGTGTCATAGTCGATGTCCGATGCTTCACAGGATAATGGTGGAATTAAATGATGCCAAGCACTTTCATCACATTATCAGAACAAGAGTCAAACTTGAGTCGCACTTGAGCTCGCTGCTTCACACTGCAATTATAATTTCATTCTGCTACCCACCAAGTTTCCGCTCTCATCCCATGTCGAGTGGCAAAAAATTGTCTTCACTTGAATGGTGCTCAATGCTTGAAGTGACGACAACCCACCGAATAATGTGGCACTTCCACTCGGAGACATTTTCTTAATTATTCCTGCAATTACCGATAGTGCATCTCAAGTTGGCCTACTCCCCTCTTTCGACGAAGGATAATTGAAACTTTTACACCACTTTTCTCTGAAGACATCATAAAACCCCGTCATCAATATGAGCAATGATTACCCTTTCATTTGGAGAGTGTACCGTATTTTGAGGGTTAATTTACCGCAGTAAGTGTAGAGTCGGTCTCCACTTTAATTAAGACCCAGAACAACGTTCGAGTTCCTTTTTCTTTTTATGGCAAAATGTCCATAAAGATGGCAGTAAAAAAAAATGAAAAGAAAAAAATATATATATTCGACAATAAAAGAAAGGACTAACCACCGAGCCCACACCGCCGCGCAAACATATCTCGAGCACAAGAAACTCCAATGAATTTTCATTGCGCCAAACAATTCTTCGAGAATATTTGGGACAAATTATACGAGAATCCTGTTTATGTCCTTCTCATTGCGTTAGTAGTTATTGTGCTGGGAATGTCGTTGCCCCCTCGATGTGTTCTTTTTATAGCGCTGACTTGTAACTCGTAAATATTGGCAGAATGACGTTGGGATGTTGGAATGCACTAGTGTGTCCGTCGTCGTCGTCGTCGTATATCCTTTCAAATAACTACACAAGACAAGACAGACGTTAATGGTGGCGCATGCACACCCCCACCAAGGATATGTGAGAAATAAAAGACAGAATGCATTAAGCCAAGTGTGGATCACACAATTGTTCGTTCGTTGCCTGTCCCCCCGGAGCAGGGGTGTGGAAGTACCTCTCGGAGGTGAAAAATGTGGAACCGGGAGTGGAGGGAACTACAGTCGAGTTTATATTGATTGCAAAGTTAAGGATGACATGAGTTATTTTATTGTTATCGTCACTTGTAGTCGTAGTTCCTTTATAGTACACGTCCCAAACAATTTTATCCTTCCAATGGAGTGACTTTGACAGTTTGACAAATTGTCGAACTGAAAGGCATGTTAGTATTCATTTTGAGGACAAAAATTGACTTTTCCATTGAAGTATGGAGAGTTTCGCCGTAAAAATTGAAACAGTAGTTGGGGTGATTTATGGGAATTTCGATGATTTACGAATTTTTTAAGGATTTTTTTTTTGGTTTTTTTTTTTCTAAAAAGTTCGTCGTTGTGAAGAACCCACGCGAAGCAAAGTAAAAGCCTTAAGTGCTTTGAAGGAAATTACTTGTATGTCACAGGTAGAGGACAGTGTCCTTCGGATTGTAGTTTGAGTTGAAGTTTGACGCGGAAGGAAAGAAAAACGAGCTCAAGGATTTTGAAGGAAATTAAAGATATAAAATTATAGTTCACTGTAAAGATGACTGTCGGGTGGCTTTCGCAGTGTAAAAAAAATTTTACAGTGGTCTTGCCTGATGTCTAATTGTCGGAACTCTGATTGTCTTTGTATCGTCGGAACCGGTGGGGGTTTGTCCTGGCGCAGGACGTTTATATTTTGTATTATTTTACAGTATAACATTTAAGAGTATTAATTCCGAAAGGAGAGAAGAATGTGTGCCAATCATCTGTCATAGACTAAGAATTGTGAATGACGTGATTGAAACGTGTGTTCTTTGGAAAAAGGATGAGATCTGTAAAACGATCATGAACGAGTCATGCCTACTCATGACTGGTGTGTACAAAAAAGGAAAACTTCTAAAACTCTTTCAGAAAGTACTGGAAAACCTCGTCGACGTATTCAGAAGACTCTAGCTTAAGTTAGGTAGAGGCTGCCGACTTAGCCGACGCACTTATACCAATAGTAGGTCCATTGTGATGCCTCAGGACCTAGGAGGAATTCTCTTCCTTAATCGTGGAACCAGTGGAAGCTTTTAATTAAGCGAACTTAGTTTCCAACATCATGTTGTGCTAGGTCACCAAGATTGTCCAAAAAGACGGCACCGAGATGGTTGCTCCTTTTGTGAAAGAGCGCGGGACAGGTACAGAGGAAATGGAGGATGCAGCTTCTGCTGAAATCATTTGCAGGAACGCCCAGGAAAGTGGCGTTTCTGCCTATGAAGCAGTGTCCTGTGATGACACTTATATTAGCTCCGAGATGCCTTCTACTTAGCGAAATTCTCTTAGAGAACTTTTAATCTATTGAGGGCAAGATTCTGCTAGTTTGGCAGGTGGTGCCATTGGACCACCTTAGAGTGGTTTTCCTGATTGCATCTGCCTTTAATTTCCATTTGTATGTAGCTAGTGACACTCCGAGTTTTTCTTTTTCAGAAAGAATCTGTATTGTAGTACCATTCTTGACGAGTTCATCGGCCTTGCAATGCCTCTGTGTCCTGGTACCCAGCAGAGGAATATGTTGAACTGCTTTGCCATCTATATAGAAACTGATTCTAGGGGCTTAATGGCGGCCTGGCTGTCTGTGAAAATGCTAATATCCCGAGTAAATATTACATTCCAGTTCAGCCAAGACAGGGCCTCCTTTATCGCCATGATCTCCGCCTGGTAGACGCTACAGTGCTCTGGAAGGCCAAAGGCGATCTCGAGGTTTAGATCATCGGAAGAACCATCTCCTCCCGCACCATCTTCGGTTTTAGAACCGTCCGTGAAGATCTCCAGGATAGGTGGTCTTGGCTTCTTCTAGAAATCTCTTGTAGGAATAGCTCCTGCCCTTATGCCAAATATTATTATAATAAAGGATAGCTTCCTGAAGTGCTGGCTAAGTGCCAGCAGCAAACAGAGAAGTTCACGTATGTTATTAGGAACGTTAGGAAGATCTTGGGTTAATTTTTGTGAAAAGGTCCTTCCACAAAGCGTGGAGTTACAAGCAAACGAAGCGCAACGGTTAAAAATACATCTGTTTCTAAGTAGATCCTTTGGAAAAAAAAACTTGGGATGCAGACCCAGAATAAACTTGTCTACTCAGCTATCGTTAGAGCCATTCTCATATAAGGAGGACCAATCTAGACGCAGTCTGCCTCCAAAACCGCCTACCTCAAAGACATGATCAAAAAAACATGCACTGCGATGAGAACAACACCAATAGCAGGGATGAAAGTAATTTTTAACCTTTTGCCACTACACCTTTACATGCAGAAGGCCGCATTGATGATTGCTCTTAGAATCAGTAAGCCTAAACACTGGAGACCAAATCCATATGGACATGCCAAGATACTAAGCAAACATCTGGGCGCCAATTTCGACCCGAATTACACTCTCCCGTTATTGGACTTCGAGAGACCCTTTTCATGGGTCTATCCATGCAGAGAACAATGGACATAGGTATAGAAGCAGGTGGCTTCTCAAAAGAGGTAGGACTTAGCAAGTCCATAAGACTCCCGGAAGCAAATAACAGTTGGAAATCACTAACCACCTCAGAAGTACCAAAAAGGTTGTGGCCAGAATATGACGAAGTAAAAGCCAGCAAGATTTTACAGAAGGACAGGAAATCATAATCGATGCTAGTAGGGGTGCTTACTGGCCACAACGTGCTAAAAGACATCACACAGAAAAATTACGCCTGAATGATGACGATATATGCGGGGGATGCGTTAACGAAAAGGTTCATGAGGGCACAGCCTGTTTTCTCTGCCACTGTCCACACCTTTATTAAAGAAGAAATAAAACTCAGACAAATTCTTCTTCGATTATATCGATGAATTATCTGATGGTTCACCATCAGAACTTCTCAAATTTGCAAGGGCGACCAGATGGTTCCTACCAAGCAATTAAAACCACAAAAGAGAAATATCATGGATATCACAATGGGTCTACAAAGACCTAAGTGTGGTGAGGTAATCTTCATCTACTGATCTATTCTGTAGCAGAAATTTCGACAAGAGGTACGTTTGACTCCCTAACTGTGCTTTTGAATTTGATCTCACTGGGCGTGAATCGTTCTGAGGCCACTTAGGTGGCAGAATCGTCAAATTAAGACATTTTCGACCTAGTACAGCCCATATGTCCAAAATGCCCTTTGTGTAGGTAATGCCCTTTTCAAATTACAATTTGATTGATATGTATAAAGAAATCAAACCTTAGTCACGGTCTATGACGAACTTCACATTCAGCAAAAATTTTGAACGCGAATAGGCGATGGAATTTTCGGTGCTACATTTATCAGGATTTAGGCGAAATATGTATCTGAAGCTTGTCCTGTCTGTCTACAACATCTCTCTACAACATCGGAAGCTTTGAATGCCAAAGATTAGAATGTCACAGACCTGCATCTGCACTCTTACCGCCCTCCGTGTCAAAACAGTCAAGCCAACATCTGCCAGAAGCCGTCCATTATCTCCAAACAAAATTTAAAAGCATCTCCGTATCGTGACCCGTAAAGACACATAGTTCTGTCTAATTAAACAACAAAAACGTTGACATGAATATTCCCTCCTTAACCCAAAACACATACACAAGCCACGTCCAGCGAAACTCAAATAAGCAGCTGACAGATTTATTTGGAATTCCTTTTCCTAGAATTTCATTCCGAACAAAAAAAAAACGAATGTGTCGCTTCAAATTCAAAAGCTAATTTGTTTTTCTTTAATCTTCTTCCACTTCTTCTGAATTTTCTTTTTTCATTTCAACGTACGAGGGTAGAAAGTATCTATGCGAGAGACCTTGGCCATGCCTTTTGATCTTTTAATCTCATTCCTCCGAGTGACCATCATTCGAAACTATTTGTGGCCACAAAAATAAAAAAAAACTCTGTCTCACTCTCTTTCTTTGAATCAAAGTGCAATTATGAAAATTCCATTGAATGATGCCCAAATTGGATTCAAAAAGACGAAGCATTCAACACTTGCCAAGCATCTGGTTGGAAGGGGTTAGGCCATAGATCGATTTCTCGTGTCGAAAGATACTTAATTCGTATAACAGAGTGCGCCTCACCATATGAATGCATAAGCGAACGGAGAATGCTATTCTTGAAGCTTGAGAGAGGATTTGTGTTGTTAAAGTTGGCAGGACACTACCAGGTGATTATAGAGTCAAGTGAATCGAATGGGGCTGTCAGACGGTCTGTAACTTTAAAGGAAACATTTCGTACCTAGTATCCAGTCTAGAAGCCGTCCCATTGATCTAGAATTACAAATTCCCCTCCCTTCCTGCTTGAGTTTGAATTTTGATTATTTATGACACCCGCCGGCAAATCTATCTCATTTCCCATTCGATAAGTACAACACTCCGCTGCTGGCAATTCTAAGCCCGAATCCCCCTCGTATCTGCGCTCGTATTTGTGGAATCAAATTGTTAAATGAATCGTGATGCACCTTCTTTCAAGTTCAATCAAATGTAGCAGCCAAGGAGCTCTTGAAAGAATGCGATGTTAATTGGAAAAGTGAAAAAGATACATTTCATGCAGGTTGTTACAGGCACACAATCCGTTGAGATATTTCCTACTTACTGCCGGTCATAGTCAAAACGAATATGATTTCGATAAGTTTAGTATTTAATTGAACATTTTCTATAAATAGCGAGGAATGTCGGAGTGCAGCACGTATTCGGGGTGGCGGTTCATTAATTATCTGAGAATAGAAACTTAATCGATTGCATTCGGGGATTCTCGACCGAGATTCGATGACGATTTCTGAGAAATTCCATACTTTGGAATTTATGGATTGGTCTGGTTTTGGAGAGAGGTAACAGTGATACCTGTGGGGTATTTCTCGGAAAACAAGGATTTGCTTGAAGGACGATGTATGTTTCGATAGAAATAGGAGACATTTGGAAAATATCGCCTTTCAAAATGAATAGCAAAGCGACAGTAGTAGTTATGTTGTCATGTGTACAAATGGACCAAAACACAGATATGACTGTTCTTCCTCTACCTACTATGTTCATAAGTTCGTCTGAAGTGGGAGGAATCTCTGTATGAATTGACATTGAAGTTCTGCTAAAATATTGAAAATAGATAGATTCTGGTTTTATGTTGGAAATGAATGGTCAACAACTTGAAAATGCAATGAATTTTACCACAACAGGGACCAGGTGTTCGCATAAATTGCAGTCATGGTTTGCATTCCTAGATATAATAACGTTGGGAGGCTTTCGATAATCAATGCTCTGAGAAATCTAGACATCTGAGATCCGGTCTGCAGTCTCATACACCACATCCTTAATATCAGAGTCATTAAGGCCTCTTTTGGTTAAAACTCTGCCAGGAAGAAGCCACACCGGGGCACACCACCCGCTCTGTGTTATGTCCTCTTCTATGGAATCTTGTTCTCAACGTACTCCTTCTAAAAAGGAAGATATGGCCAAAATTCGTTAAGGCTAGGACCGACAGACTTCTGCAGATCGACAGAAGATCCCTATGTACCCTTATAGGAGTGATCACAGGGCATAATACGCTGCGGTACCATATGAAAAACCTTCGAATTACAGAAGAAGACCTTTGTAGTAGGTTTTGGCGATGAGGAGGCCCACGAGGATACAACCTACTTCCTCTGCCATTGCCCTAGTATCTGCCATCTAAGAAATAAGTTCCTCGGACGGCACAGAATTATCCGATACACCGGTGAACCAACTAATGAGATTCATCAAATCCACAGGGTGGTTTGTATCACAAACGCAGTAAGTTGATCATGTTCTACTAATATCTAAATATATATACATATGTAGGTGTGAAAATAACTATTGTGTTGCACTTTTACGGATAAGGGACACTCTTTTCCCCCAACGGGTATCACAATGAGTCTGAACTGACCTGAATGTGGCGATATGGTTCTTTCTTTCGCCTGCCTACTAACCTAACCTAACCTAACTGCTTCTGAAGCTAGAGGATGGGGGCTGTGGCGTGGTAGCATATGTAGATGACGTCGCCATCGTCGTGATGGGAAAGTACTCTCAAACACTGGCAGATATTCTTCAGCACGCTCTTAACAAGATCACTGCGTGGACAAACAGCTGTTGCCTTAGTGTCAATCCATCTCAAACGGAGCTGGTCCTTTTTACTAGGAAAGTCAAAATTCCAATCATTATCCCACCCAGGCTCAACAATACTCCTCTGAAATTCCCAAGCAGTGCCAAATATCTAGACCTCATTCTAGAACGGAAATCCAGCGCCAGGAAATCCCTGGTAGCACTCTACTCACTCAAAAGAGCAGTAGGTTCCAGATGGGACCTACAGCCAAAAAATTATCCACTGGCTCTATACCGTAGTTGTGAGACCGGCATAACATAATGGTTTGGTAACCGGTTCTAGAAAAGCAGACCACCATTAAAGTTCTCGAGAAAGTCCAACGTATGGCTTGCCTATGGCATTACTGGTGCACCGAGAACTTCTCCTGCAGCTGCCCTTCAAACCATAATCCACTTGTTGCGAATAGATATCTATGGCATGCAGCAGGCCACTAACGCGGCCCTAAGAATGAGATATACCCACCAATGTTGTGAGAAAAATGTGGGACGTACCAGAAGCCTATCAACTCATCATAGCCTTCCCAAATCAACAGACACGCTGGCCACCGAAAACGACTTTAACTTGGGCTATAAGCACAAGCTACCGGACAGAAACGCCTGGAGTCAGCGCGAAGTCCTCTTTAGTGAGTCTATCTCTATCTTCACGGACGGCTCTAAGACAGCCGAAGGAGTCGGTTTCAGTGTCTTTTCAAAAGACCTGGCCATCCACCACTCTTTCACTCTCCCCAACCACTGTAGTGTCTTCCAAGCCGAAGTCACAGCTATAATCGAGCCGACGCTCGGCTGAAGGCTAAATCAATATCACGGACGGATATTGCGATCTACATCGACAGACAGGCTGCGATCAGGTCACTCGTATCCAACACATAATCTAGGGCAGAGAAGGACCGCCGCCTGTCTCTAAACGAGATCGCTAACCGATTTCTGCAGGAGCTGCAGAGATGAGGAGGAGGAGGAGTCCACTGCACACTTCCACTGCATATGTTCTGGCCTGGCCCACTTCAGGAAAGCCACCCTAGGCCGATACTTCTTTAATGATCTAAATGATCTGAACTTCGCCGGCATGGCCGATCTCAACAGCTACGTTAGGAAATCTAAATATTTTCAGGAGTAAGCAGGGTTTATGCTCCCGTACTCACAGTACTCATAGTATAACAATGGACCGACTCTCTGGTCTAAGTGTACCTCTTCCTGGACGATCACTTTCTAACAAACTAACATGGTTGCATGGAAGCTATCTTAGGCAAGACTGGGCCTCCTTTAAAGGTTGAAGCAACCTTACTGGACACGATCACCTTTACAATGATTTCTGTACAAGTTTCGAGTTCGTCTAGTCAATCGAAGACATCGAAAGGGGTAGTTCCACTGTATACCTTGAACAATCTTGCAACAGTACTTCTGTTTGACGGTTTTGTATTTGAAATATCTCTGTAAAATGTCTACCTACAAACACTTCCATACCTCAACTCCCCATGAAAAAACATTCGTAAAAACAAAAACTTTATTGTTCCGTCAAGTGTAATCCTATTCCAAGGACATTGCCTACATCTTTAATGATCTCGAAATTGCTCATCTAAGACGCTACAATCAATTCCTCTTGCGAATTCTCCTCAAATTGTATCCTTTTCAGATCTCGTCTTGCTAATGAAATTCACTACATCCACACGTACACACATCCATAACGGGCAAAGTGTATCCCACTCAATTTCCCCCCTGACCCCACCAAAATAAAGGTCTTCCCACATTAACAACACATTCATGTTCACCACTTAAAGCCATCAGGACACAACCTCATTCGCATCCGTTCTGTTGTCAGATAATATCCTCAGTCTCTACTTCCACACACATATCTTCATTTCGTTCCGCCTGACTGTTATTGCATATTACTTGTGTGTTTATCTTGGAATTGTCTCAGGACATATCGTATAGCATCGTGTTCTGGAGAAACGACAGGGATGCGTGAATAATTTAGACATGACATTGCCTAGCTAAACATTTGTTTAATCTCATAAAGTTTAAGTTACAAAAGGAGTAGATGGGACACAAGGATATCGCGTTGGCTATCAAATTTGTAAAGAATTTCGCAACAGTTTCATGGGACAGGACACGAGTACACTGCGAGTGTGGCATTGTTTTTGTCTGCACCTGAGAGAACGTTGGAATTACGTAAACTTTTAACCGACAATGCCGCACTTTACGATAACTCATGGGAGGATCCTGCTGGGCGCGTCAATGGGTATCAGACAGTTTTGCACTTTCTCTCTCCCTTTGAAACTTTACAATTTAAACTATAAACTCGCCTCCTTACTGAGAAATTTAAGTGGATCCACGGGAGATAAGTTCCACACAAAAAAAAAAGCGAGTAAAACCACGACCGAACCGAATAAGAAGAAGAAAACTCCTTGAGTTGGGTAAATACTTCATAAATTATCCACACGGAGGAGGTAGAACCGAAGCAATGGCCAACGAACGCTCGCAGAATCCTTTTCAGAACTTGTTGCTCAAAGCGCTGTTATTAATCTTTTTGAAAGTTATCCTCCCTCTCTGTTCCTCTGTTGGCTCGATGGCCTTCCTCCGTTCTGCTCTGGCCCAAAACGAACATAATGCCTTATGCCCTTTACAGTTATGGCAACATTTTATTATTCATTCTTTGGATCATTTCTGGATAATGTTGTTTTTAAGGTAATTAAAAAAAACAAACGACGAAAAGGAGCAGTCGCTTCGGAGAGGCGAAAGATTCGTGCCTCGTGGCCATTTTGGCGAGAATATCCTTCATTTACTTTAAGTGCACTAAGTGTGATTTACATTTCTTTGAGGGAAGCCCTTGAAATGTAGACGAGGAGACCGCAGCAATTTGTTTGTACACGAGATGTTGAGACTTAGTTCCTAGAAGGTATGGTAATGGAATGGTTTCCTTTTTTTTTTAAGCCAGACAATGTGGAGAATTTTGTTTACGCACGTAGTTAGGGTGTGTTTTGGGTGGAATCAGTGTCAAGGGAAGGCATTGAAAGGAACAATAATTTTGCTCAAACCAAGTTCGGCTTAAGGATCAACTCTAGCGCGACTCATTCAACATTCGAAAGCAAATCACCTTGACGGGTCCTTAACTCTTAACGGAATTTGTATGTTTGCGTTCAATCTTGTCCCAGTCATTGCACTTACTCAACTCACAGTTCTCTCCTGCTTAAACTCAAAGCTTTATCGTGAAGGCATCCTTTCAGAGGTTGCAACCTCTTTTCGTAATCAAACTTTTGAGTTGGACCATTCTTACATCACTTCAAACGTCAAGGCTGAAAGATATTACAAGACTGAGTAAGATGGCCTTGGGGATTATCAAGCCTGCTATGACAAGGTGTCCTTCGAAACCAGGCCTAAAGAGTGGCAGCATGCGAGCGTCGGCTGATGGTTTTATCCCGCTCGGCAGCTGACCGGGTTAATGCCTAAAAGACAATACTGCGTTGGTGAAAGCGCTCTTCTGCTACGTTGGAAGTGTTTCACAGACGCGTTGAATTGACATTCTCGAATTTATCAGCTATTTGCACAACATTCCGCGAAGTGTCAGAACGCATAGCAAACTTCAACCCAGTCGAACTTTTCCTCAAAGAGAGTGCGTTGTTACGTATTGTTACGTATGCCACTTTACTCTCTTTCGCTCTCAAACGTAGAATGGTAGCACGACGCACGATTGTGGCTGGTGCCTTTGAATTCCTTTGGTTGAACATTGAACGTAACTCAACGATAGCACCAACGCAGTATTGTAATTCAGGCATTAAACCGAAACGAGCTTCCCGGCAATGGTCTCCGATAGGGGCATAAGAGTACTTTCGGCTTTTCGACAACGGCATCGACTTAGGATACGCCCAGGGAACGTTTCCTCGGTCACAGCAAAATACCTTAAGCTTGTTGGGGAGGCTAGTAAATATCGACTAGAGATAGTTCGTATCTCCTCAACAAGGCAAAAAAGGTTCTGAAAATATGGACCTTACGGATGGGTGGAAACTCTTTATGTCAGGAGTAGCACCTTCAATGTCTGCTCAGGCGGGATTGGGGATACTCGCTAATCCCACGCTGACAAGCAGAGTATTGGAGTGGATACCATTAGGAGGGAGAACTGCGATCTTAAAGCTTGAGCCTGAAAGGTCAACTTTGGTTCTGGTCCAGGTATGTACATGCGCCGGACCTGAAGTCGGAGTATGCAGCTTTCTTGGATGAAGTAGATGCCGCCTTAGGAATACCAAAATACGCGAGGCACTCAATGCCGAGAAACTACTTCTTCGAACGGAAAGGTCTATATTTCGATGGTTTGGGCACGTTCAACGCATGTCTCCAACTCGGCTTCCAAGACGTGTCATGGAATCCGTGCCATCAGGTAGGGGTCCTCTGGGTAGGCCTAGGATGAGATGGCTGGACCAAGTCCGAAATCTCATCTCTGCCTGTATGGGGATAGCCCCTGATGATTTAGAGTCGACGGCGGAAGATTAGAAGATGTGGAGGGTCCACTTAAACACCCTAATCCCGCGACTGTCGTAGTGGATAAGCAGGTCAATGAAAACGTATGTATGTATGGAAGGATGTGATCTGGACACACGGAGAGGAGGCGGAGAGTTGTCTTCTTCTGCTCATTATGTCTATGGCTTCTGCAGAAGTCATTGAACCATAAGTAAAGACCTTCAGCATACATTTCCAATAGGAATGTAGTGTTCGGTGCGGACATTTTCCACTGCTCCCGCAGTTAGGAGTCCCTTTCAACTGTGTCGGCGTGTACCATAAGGATTAGCTTCAGAGTCACGGACTTGAACATAGAATGGATTAACTGGCCCACGATTTATAGGCCTATTATCCTCTGTACGAGATCTACACGTTTTATTATATTCCGTGGGCTCTGAGAAGAAACTTTTTTGAAAACGCGGACTGCTGACAACATTTTCCTCCGAGGTAACCCATGCGGATTTCGGGTCATGCTAATTCCTTATAGCTGGCTCAGCCCTTTGGCTTGGTTTGCAAGAAAGGAAAACACACTGGTATATCAAGCTCGATACTCCCGAGTGTTCATTGCGGGTCAAGAAAAATACTGTCACTGTCAACATCCATGCAGAGTTTTTGCAGATAGTCCTTCATTTTCAAAGAAGCTGTGAAGGCCAGTGTGAATGCTTTGTTACAAGTTCTCGCTCATTTAAGTTCTACGGTACCACTTAACTCTAAAGTCATTTGATTCCACGATACAAGACTGCAAAGTGATAGATTCACCGCAAAGAACTGCGTCTAGTTTGTCAGTTCACACTCATACCTCGTACCTCTTATAAGCCCCACTGTTTACCTATCAAAGTTAATTTTACGACTCAAGGTACATTAGCAAACAGTAACAGCCACAGTGCTAAGTCAAGCAAACATTCAACGCCTTCATTCCCAACCACAAACCCAAATTGACTGAGTTAATTTCATTTTACGACGCCGCCGTCAATAAAATTGACTTCCCAGCCTTTAGACAGACATCCCGATCCAACCGAGACGTTACAAACTGTCAACTTAACAACCACTTACTGTCAACCGCTTCAAAGCACAAGCCACTCACCTGTTCAGCATCTTTGTGATTACTCCCGCTCTCGCGACCTGTGTGTGCCACCATCAAACGTGTAAATCAATCAAAGCCACCAATGATTAATCATTCCACCGTTTCGTTTTGATGATGCTGATGCCAGTGATGATGATCGTCATGATGACGATAAAATAACAAAAGCAGCCGCACATCAACATCAACAACATCAACAGCTGTTCTGCAAAATTACTCAGATAAATAAACAGACACCCGCCTAAGGAGTCTGAGGAGTCTGAGGAGAGCCCCATTGCCATGTTGGGTCGTGTCTAGTGGCGCCTCATTCACCACCCGTCCATCTATTCCATCCGTCCATTGGCAGATCTGACCAGCACCAAAGGTTACTGCTTCCAATCAATAGGACAGGAACACGGCCACGGCACAGCGGAGAACATCTCTGATCTCTGAAATGACGTAGAAGCAGCTCCATGCGCCATCAAACGAATGTGCCCCACTACACAAGGAAAAAAAAAAAAAAAACGGAAAAATGACCAAATCGACGGGAATAACCATAAAACCATAAAACCATAATTCACGGAGCCAATCGGGTGTTTTTAGCGGCGAATAAAACCAACAAAGCCACCAACTGAGATCCGGATGACGGCAAGCGGCGGTTGATGGCTGTCGACGGCGCTTGGCGGCCGGTCGGTGCCCGTGGGTGGTGGTGGTCGGATTAACCTTCAGGGAGTGGATAGTATATTATAAAGCAGTTGTAACGCCGACGTCGGATGCCAGAAGAAGGATTTCTCGTTTTTGTTTTTCTTTGATCTCGAGAATAATGAGGAAGAGGGAGCCGCACACAACGATACTTAAAACTTTCTCAGGGGATACCTCCTATTGTGTGCGCCGTCGTTTTCACTGATGGCCAGAGGCCGACGGCCGCAAGGGCTATTGAAATTGGCAACAATCAATACGATTTGTGTTATTCTAGAACTTTTCCAAAGAAAATAGAGTCGGCGGTCTAATTGGGTTGATTAAAAAGTTGACCTGGGAAACCTTACCTTCGAAGAGATGCTGTCGTTGATCTATGCTACTTACGAAGGTCTTAAGGTCTTAAGGATACACCACAAATATCCTAATCAATTGGGAAAAATAAGCATTGTCTTCCCGTGTTTTGATAAGTTGGAAACCACTGATCTGAGGTTGGGGAAACTTTGCTTGTTAGCCGTAGGATTTAAGCAAGTTATAAGCTTACAATTATTTCATAGAAATGTAGGCAGCGAAGAACAGGCAAAGAAACAAAGGCAGCGACCAAAAGGTTGATGATGAACCACTTAGAAGGAGTTTACTTAAGGAGCAAGTTAAGGAGCTTATTTGAACAACTAAGCCGCCTTAAGAGGATGATTATGACTAAGCAGAATAGAGACAGGACGTCTAAGCAACGAAAAAGAGTCTTTGCAGTAACCATGTATCCAAGAATGACAATCATTCAATCTATAATGAGAAACAGCCATCAAACAACAGTGAAACCCTCCAAGGTGGAGTATTCTCCCTTCTGATTTGGTTGATAGCAATGAATACAATTTTAATGGACACGTTTACAAAACTGAACTGATGCTGCTCACAACAAAAACCCTGATGCGATTGATAAGGTAGAGACTCTTGTTAACGTCTTCTGCTAAGAATTGATACTCGATACTTAACCAAATCGGAAGCTGAAAATCGACAAAAGGGCTGAATAGGCGTGTATAGTCTCCTATACCATTCAAAAACCTAATCGGCCCTTATCATGTGTCTTCTGGCCAGGAAAGTCCACCATCAACCAAATATTCACACTGCGGCAGATCCTGGAGAAAACCCAGGAACTTTAAATCGATACCCACCACCTCTTCATCGATTTTAAGGCCGCGTAAGACAGCATCTATACAGACGAGCTATACAGAGTGATGTCTAGTTTTGGCATCCCTGCCAAAGTCGTCCGTTTGTGCAGGATGACGATGGAGAATGCACGCTGCTCCATCAAGGTCGGTCAAGTCCTCACCGAGACATTTGATGAAATGATTTAGACAAGGCCACGCGCTGTCATGCGACTTCTTCAACATCGTTCTTGAAGGAATAGTGCAAAACTCACGCGCCAACACCAGAGGCACAATCTTTCAAAAGTCCGTCCAACTACTCGCATACGCCGACGATATTGACATAATCGGAAGAACGCAGCGTGATGTCACTGGTGCGTTTGTGAGTATTGAGATGGAGGCGGCGAAGAAGCGTTCAACGGTCAATGAGGGCAAGAACAAGTATACGAGGTCAACAAGAAAGGACACTCAACATCGACGTCTCGGACAGAACGTCATTATAGACAGTCATAACTTCACTAGGCTTCACTATCGATTCAGACAACGACACCAGCGCTGAGATCAAACGAGGAGTAACTCTTGCCAATCACTGCTTCTTTGGGCTAAGAAGGCAATTGAGTAGCAAAGCCCTCTCTCGAACCTGTATAAGACCTTAACCGTCCCAGTCCTGCCGTACGGCACAGAGTCATGGGATCTGTCAAAAACGGATGAGATTGCTCTTGGCTGTTTCGGGAGGAGAATTCTTAGGTTCATTTTTGGTCCGGTCGGCATAGACAGTAAATGCAAGATGAGATACAATGAGGAACTATACGGGCTGTACAGCGACATCGGCTTAGCCAGAAGAGTGAAGCTCCAACGACTGAGGTGGCTGGGTCATGCAGAGTGGATGGACACCAATGTTCCGGCCCGGAAAATCTCCAAATTCAGACCCGAAGGACGGCGCATTAGAGGAAAAACGGGACTCAGGTGGCGCACGCAAGTGGAAGGGGACCTCAACCTACTTAACCTGCGAAACTGAAGGCACCTGGCTAAAGTTCGAGCTGGCTGGAGACGCTTGTTGGTTGAAGCTCAGGTCCATTCCGGACTGTAGCTCCACCTTAATTAAGTAAGTAAGCCTTCTATGCCTAAAAACCTTTGGGAAGAAGTGGAGACTAACACCAAAAATTACCTTATGGATGTACACTGTTGTAGTATGACCAACTCTCGCATACCGGTCTTTAGTCTAGTGGCCAGCAGTGAGGTTCTAACATTATTAAATAAAAAAAGACCTATCCCGAACACGTACAGACTACCGAACAGTGGCAGAGTATTTCAAGCTGAAATGCTCACAACCGTTGAGATTTGTTGAGCGCTCAATGAATACCCAACAGCTAAGCGAAACGTGACAGTTTTTTGCTATAGCCAGGTAGTCATTAAAGGCCTCATTTCGACAACCATCTTCTCCAAACTGTTGGAATAATACAGAACATAGCTTGAGAGCTCAGAAAGAGCGAACTTTGCATCCCACTCGGAGCTGTCGAGTGATGACCCAACTCACTCTACGAACAATGAATCAATGAGCCAGGTGCGCCAGTGCTCCACATCCAAAAAAACTTGACCAACATAGAACCATACGAAAACAGACGTTGACCTTAGCAGAACCCGAACAGGCATTTTGCGCATAATGGCCATCTGTACGGGCCACTATGTAGTGGGGACCTACGCAACCAAACACATACCTCCGCAGCTAAGAAAAACATAAACGAGAAGGAAACTGTCTACCACTTCCATTTCCAGGTGCCCAGCTCTTGCCAAAGCAAAACATCTTTGGGCCGTGCATTGACATCCTCAACTACATATCGAGGAATAAAATCTAGAACATGGTACTCTTCCTTAAATCCACAGAAGCACCCACGGCTGTTGTCATCCGCCCCTACCCAACCAATTACCTGGTCACGAAAATTGTGATGGCAAAACGGTGTAATACGGCACTTATTGAGAACCAGGACCGAAATTTGCCACTTTTGCCTACCAAACTACTTACGTCCTGGTGCCATTTGGAAAATTTCGTATCTGGAGAGGAGAAATACCGAGCTCACATCTTGGAAGGGAAAATCTCAGATGGTGGTTGACTAGCAGCCCGCATAGAAACTGTAACGCTTCAAAGCGCACGGCAATGACTATTATACGGACTTTATAAATGAGAATAAGAACTACAAGTGTTTTTTTCGAATCCAAGGATTCTTCTCGGTTCTTGAATTAAAGGCTTCCCAAAGTCTTCTTCGCTAAGGGTGGGAGTTGTTGCTGTACTGCATCGGTTTTCTATATTCCAAAGGTGTTCTGACGTAAAGGGCCAGAAAGAGGAGCCCACTAACATCCCATACCATACCCATAAAATTGCAAAACAAACAGGTATCCTTCGGAAATTTGTGCAAAAATTGTCCCAAAATTTAAAATACAACATTTCAGACAGACAGTTGCCTGACCCTGTCAACCTTCCATCAGAAATCCCCAACAGATATCGACTCCTTCAGTGGTATAATCCGTTTATCCTTTCCCAGAGATCTCAAATGATTGGTCGGCTTTCGCCAATCCCAGACGGCAGCCTGACAACCATCTACCGCCCTTCAAAGACATCATTTATTCTTTTCATTTCAAATTGTGTACTTTTCGTCGCCTAGGTCAAGGACACCATTTCCAAACAAAACAGAAAATGCAATTTTCCCCTCAATTAGCAAAACGAAAAACATAGTCCTCCCTCATTCACTCAAAGTTCACTATCAGGTAATTTTCTGTCCCATTAACCGTGTATACTCCATCTTTGCTTCTGACTATCCTGAACCCTTTTTGCTCCCACTGAAGTCACAAAAAAACAGGGCGACAAATCCCTCCGCAAAATACAGAGCGAGAGAAAGAAGTCCTTATGCCTTGAAAGGTTTGAGGAGTGAACTCCTCCATCTGCAAGTGATTACATGAAAAATAATCAAAGAGGACTCCGACTAAACACAACAACAACCAGAGCAACATTAAGGACGAACCATTTACAAGGGAAAGTTTGTAGACAGGTTTATGTTATCGTCTGGATTGGAAAAAGATTTCTCTTCCAAATCATTGCTCCCACATGTTGGCAACGGTTTTTTATTTTTTCTTCCCCTAGCTCCCATTTGCTCATTTTTTTTAAAGCAGTTTTTTACACAAGGACAACAGACGAAGGGAGATGAAAATTTTAGCTGCAAGGAAGAAATCCATCCTTGTATGGAAATTAAGTTGAAAAAATACTCCTTCGTCATAGGAACTAATTAGTTAACATCATCAATTTGCCCGAAGGAAACGCGTCCAGCAGTGGGTGGACGAGTGTCAGAGTGTGTAATTTATAGCAGGAGAGAGCGGTTTTCCTTATTCTCGAAAGCTAGAAGATGAACAAACTCCTCCGATTACACAGCACGTGTACAAAAGTCTGGTAATGAGAAATTGCGCTTCATAATTCACTTTACCCACTCTTGCGAGTTCCTGTCCCTTTTTTTCCGTTCCGTGGCAGTGGTGGTTTGGTTTGGTTTGGTTTGGTTGCCTGAATCTTTGTACTTTTCCTAAATTGACTTATCACAGCGTTTTTAGTTGTTTCCTAGCAGTGTTTTCACGGGGTGTCAGTTTCTACGTTCTCTCTCAAAATGAAGTCGTTAAGGAGATTTATGGCGCAAGACTCCTATTATCCTTCGAGTGGGTTGGACTCTCAGTGCAATTCCGTGTCTGACTTGGTATCTGATGGATTTACATGGAAGGTACATATACCTTTTGAAAATCAATTTCAAAACCACATACACATAGGTAAGAGATACGAGTTTACATCCCTGTTCACTAGACCTTGTGTTCCTCTGAAGCACATGACGGAGCCACTTTTAGTGGCTGTTCTATTCCTGGGGTAAATTCATTCAAGCTGAGATTTCTGTTTTCGGGAGTGGTTGGGTACACATTCAGGGTCGTTTATGGGAATTTTAGCCCCAGGTATATGGAATAAATAGGGATTTTCCGTTCACGACGGAGCAACAATTGCAGGCCTACCAAAGGAGAGCATGGATTTTCTATATCGATTTGTGTTGTAACGACTGTGGGTTGTGTATGTTAAGTAATTTTTTTGGAAAAACAATAATATTGGCTTTGGGAATGTAAATTGCCGGGTAAATTAAATTAAATTTCATGCTTCAGTATTCGCCCTTGTTGTCCTTGGTTTATCGGAGGGTTATCTGGGCTTTTAAATTGGTTTCCTCTGAGTTTTCAAATCGGAATGACTTTTGGCTATAATGGCGGTAGTGGTGGTTGTACGTGATTTTTTTGATTTCATTTACAAGTGAACCAAGCATTTACAGTGTTTTGTGGTGTGGGAAAGAGGATTTAAGAAGCTGGACCATTGTTCGTAGTCATAAATGCTTAACTGCAGAGGCATCGACTTAGCGATTGGACTGGATTTTTATGAGGAAAACATTAGTCTAATGGTTAGCATCATCGCTTTTCATGTTGAAAGTTTGGGTTCAACTTTTGATGAACTGTGAAAGCTGATGTCGACTCTACTGCGAAGACATAACATTGGTAGTAAGGTGTCATGGCTTAAAGAGTTGATTGCGCTGACAATTATTAAGACATCAGGAAATTCAAACAAATTCTCGTGAATTGTAGCAATGACAAACACCCCAGTTAGTCTGGACACCACCCTCGGACGCCATTAAAACCTTATACTACCTTAGTTTTGAACCAATGCACGTGGCTCGCGCAATGGGAATAACACTTTAACAGGGTGTTCATAACGCCTTAAAGCGCGAGTGGAATAAAAAACAGCCCTTCCCCATCAGCCTTACTCCTGCAAAAAAAACCTACGATAAACGGTGGGGAATGCGGCCGCACGTGATACACTGGATGTGCATAGCGATCGTCAGACCTATACTTACCAACGGCGCGACAGCATGGTGGAAAGCAACTGAGGAGTCCACATATCTCCAAACCTCACAAAGGTGCAGAGCTATAAGCTATGAGGTCAAGACCTCAAATAGGGTTAGAAGTTATGTTGAATTTACCCCCACTTAATTTAAGTAGAAAAGCAAAGCGGCAAAAGCAGCACTTAGGCTATGAAAGTCAGGTTCATGGAAGCACAGCTCCTATGGTCATAGGTCCATACTTCATCAGCAGGGACATGTTGATCTCAAAAGGAAAACGGACTATATCGCACCATATTTAGACTTTGACCCAACAGACAAAATTGAGAAGCCAACACCCTAACGGGAGAACAACCTCTCCAAATCTACGGTGATGGTTCTAAGATGGAGAAAGGTACTGGAGCAGAGGTGTACAGTAGTTCGCTAAAGAAAGGGTCTTCCAATAGGGACTTCCGAACTTTGACAGTTGATAGCGGCCATATTGTTGAAGCTACATCTGTCAAATTGGCTGTCATTTATTTAGTCTGTTTTGCCAAATTACCATGGACGGATATAGCGTTCAACAATGGGTGTTCTGTTCGGGCAACATTCCGCGCCTTTCGCTCATTTTACGGTCGCCATAATATAGTCCTTCCGAGAGGACTATTCGCAGTGTGGTGGATAATTTGAGTCCACTGGTTCAGTAAACGATCAACCAACACCCGGACGTCGACATTACGCAAGATCTGCCGAAAACAGCGCCGCTGTCCATGAGAGTGTACAGGAGAACCCGAGACAGTCGATTTCGCTTCTCTCACAAGAACTTCGCCTTTCGTAGACCACAACTTGGCGAATTTTGCGTCGTGACTTGGGCCTGCACCCGTACAAAATTCAACTGACCCAGGAGCTGAAGGTAAACGACCATATACAACGACAAGTGTTCGTTGAATGGGCTCTGGAGCAGTTGGAAACTGACCGTAATTTTCACCGAAAAATCATCTTCAGCGATGAGACCCATTTCTGGATGAATTGATACGTCAACAAACAAAATTGTCCAAGAGCTTCCAATGCATACCGAAAAAGTCACTGTTTGGTGTGGATTTTAGGCTGGCGGCGTCATCGGTCCATATTTCTTTGAGAACGACGTTGGCCAGGCCATCACCGTCAACGGCGAGCGCTATAGGTCGATGATTACCAACTTGTCTTGGCCTGAATTGGATGATATGGACACCAACGACATGTGGTTTCAACAAGACGGCGCTATGTGCCACACAGCTCGAGAGCATGGTCATCTCACGTGGAGGTGATGTAAACTGGTCACCGAGATCGTGCGATTTGACCCCCTTAGAATTTTTCTTGTGGGGTTTTCTGAAGTCGCAGGTCTATGCGAATAAACCACAAACCATAGCGGCCCTCAAAGCCAACATTATCCATGCCATCTGATTTAGGCGCTAGAGTCATGGAAAATTGGACATTTCGGATGCGCGCCACCCAAAAAAGCCGCGGCAGACATTTGAACGATGTTATTTTCCATAAATAATGGCATCGATAGGCGTTTCAAATGAATAAAAAATATCGACGATAACTCACACACACTTTGTTTTATTTAAATTTTAAGATAAGACGCGCCTAATGAAGAAGAGACAGAGACCAATCTCCAAACCCGTCGACTCCGACACATGGGAAACAGGCGGTTTGGAGAAGTACATATAGCGAACATAATCGACTTTATTACGAGTACTGGGTGATTTCGTAATGGACCACAACACAAAGGGGAACACAATGGACCTCGTGGACGCTCAGCCATTAGACTGGGCACTTCCCCCATAACCTAATATCTAACCTAACCTAATCAGCCTTAATTGAAGGTTCCCATCTTCCATCAGTGAATACTTTAAGCCCCACCCAACAAATGTTTCTACTACTCAGTTCTAAATCTGATGAACCACATGCACCTTACAACATGAGAGACTTTTGAAAGCTCCACCTTCAGTTGGAAAGAAGTTGTACCCTAAAGTCTACCATTACCGGAGCCACGTCAACAATTCTACAAAGTGCCCACATCGTTTAAATCACCAACATATGTACATAACTCGCATCCCACACATCCACTTAATCACCCGTCGACCCACACGATAAATTAAAATCTTAAAAGCCTTTCCCGAGAAAAATGCTTCTATTTGAAACATCCCGATTAGTCTAGACAGAAGCGGGTAACATTGTGCTCATAGATCAATTTACCCGCACTATCGCTGTCATTTCCACCTAACAGAACGCCCATTCAGAGAAACATCCTTCGGTGAATAGCCGACCCTTTTCCGCAGAATACTTTCCAACTTGCTCTTTCAACTAACACAGCGATTAATCATCTCTTTCCTTGGAATGGGTTCGCCCTCCGCACAGCGCCGTCTAACACGTCGTTTGGCTCCCTCCAGGAGAACGTGTTAGATCCGTTTCCGACCACCGTCCCTCCACCGGCAGGGAGTAAAACAATTCTCATGTTTGAACGGTCGATTTGTTCAGATGTTCAGATGCTGTCATCAGTTTTAAAACGTGTACTCTACTAAACCGTGTTACGACCTGCCACATGGAGATATAACATATCCTTCACAAAGGATTTCTCCTGTTCCCTTTTCAATAATCCACTGGAAAAATTCTTCCTTATATGTAGGTACGCCCAAGTTCATGGACCCGTCAATGCTTCCCAGAACTACGAGTAATCGTCAAAATGTTTTCACTCCCAAAAAAGAATCTTGTCTTCCCGGCAATTATGGGGTATGGCAGGGCGGTGTGGACGGATTGTAGCAAAAGAAGAATGAAGAACACATAATGACGATGTTATGTCCTGAGAGCCTACAGTTATCGAGTCTGATACATATTTCATTTGAAAGTTATAAACCTATTGAGTGTTTTATTTCTTGTTGTCGGTAGTAAATCATATAATTGGCTGGGCGCAACGGGGGACTGCCATCGCTTTTATGACGAATCATATTTTCAGTCCGGTCCTTGAACTCCCAATGGAATCGTAAACGGGAAAAAATAACAACAACAACAACAAACTTGGTCTAATGGCCTGAAAATATGTCAAGAAATGCCATTAAACACATTTACTATGGTAATCATGGAAAAAATGTTCCACATATGCCATACACGTTTTACGAGTTAAGCCCTGGGCATCATCAAGAAAATTGTTTTGGAAAGGCTCTTGCACTTGCAAGGTGGAATTATTTTGGGCGTATCTCCCTTAAATTAAATATAAAAGTTGAATGGGACTTCAAGTCATGATATGAAAGAATTTTTAAAAGGCGGAGGTTTAAAGTAGTTCAACGCAAGGGATGGCGGATTATAGTTGGGGGTTTTCAAGAGTTTATGGTGGAAATAGTCTAAAAGAGACGGCAGAAATGGCTAAGAAACTTGATTAAGTCAGGTTAAAGACATTCAAGGCGCTCTAAGTTTTCGGGCAGTATAAGGGTGCTTTTGACAAGACATGGGCTTATCGCCGAATAAGGTCCCTTAGATCTACACGGCTATGATAAGGCGGTTCTAGCTCCTACGGCGGTTATTTAGTGGAGGGGGCTTTCGCGTAAGTATACGACTGCGTACTGTACTAAACTTCAAAGAACGGCTTGTCTCGGTTTCATGGCAGCTTTTCCGCCTGACACTACTCCAGATGCTCTGCTTGATCCACCTCCCCTTGATACTTATATCATGGGCTGTACTATCAAACCAGCCAATCTTCTTGGACAGGGCGGCTTTTAGTATTCCCTGCAATGGAGTTTTGATGACCTAGCACAACACTTATCCTTGCATTGCCATCTGATGCAATGACACCAGAACTTCGGTTGCTGTGCAAATTTGAAGTCGACTTTTCTTGCCTTCAAGACTGGCTTCGACCAGAGTATGAGCCTGGACGGGGCTATAGTCGAATCTTCACGGATAGCTCCAAAATCAGTCATGGGTCTGGTACTGGTGTCTTCGTGGAGGACGACAACCTCAGACTTTACTTTCTGTTGCGCAAGCATGCCTCTGTTTTCCAAGCAAAGACCTTTGCTATCCTGAAGGCCACGGACTACATTGTAAAGAATAGGTGGAAGAGTCGGAGCATCTACGTTTGTAGCGATAGCCAGGCTGTGCTTAAGGCCTTGCTCAACCCTTTAACCAGTTTCAAAACACGTCGCGAATGCAAGAACTCTCTGAATTCGGTCGCAAGGCTGAACTCTTTGACTCTTGTGTGGTCCCAGGTCACACTGGGATCTCTGGAAATGAGATCTCCGATGAGATTGCTAGACAAGGGTCAGAATATGTTTTCTTAGGACTTGAAACTTCGTTGGATCTTCCCGCGTCCTTGGTCAGGGCTACCATTAACGATTGGGTTTCCTGCAAACACAATTAAATGCGGCACGGCTCACCAGGATGTAGGTAGGCTAAACGAATACTCCCGAACGTCCGTAAGAAATCAGCGGTATTCTTGCTGTCACACAGCGGAAGAGACTGTAGACAATTTATTGGCGTTCTAACTGGACACTTCGACTTTGCCAACCATCTTAGGCTAAACCCGCGACCCTCATAGTGGAAAACCGAGCCATTGAAAATGAATGAATGAATGAATGAAGGAATCTTAGGCTTAAGTGACACCACTCTCTGCGACGCCTTTGGAGATGGCGACGATACTTCGGATCATTTCCTTTGCGGTTATCCTGCCTTTGCTCGGATCAGGTGGCGGATTTTCGGTGCTGATGTGATGAGTTCTGATACTGTAAGCTCCTCATCATTGAAGTGTCTTCTCAGCTTTCTCCGAAAGTCGAGAAAATTCTAGTAAAATGGGTTAATACTGCGTCCTGCTTTCTCGTCGTAAAAGGGACCAGCTGCGTCTGAGTGCTCCAGCAGAGCCGACATAAAAAAGCGGTAAAGCTTTCATTACATCTTTGGCCGGCAGAGTCCCGTTTTTCCCAAGGATCTTACCCTCGGGATCAACAAATCGTACAAGATCTGACTGACTTTAAATTTTTTTCAACATTGTCGATGCGACCAATATGCTTGTTACAGGGCAAAACACAGTAACTGTACAGATCTTGTCCCACAGCAATAAAAAATCAACAATCACTGCCTCCTTAGCTTTCAACGGCATCAAAGTAGGGTAGAGCCAATTGTGCTTGTACTACACAATGGCAATAACAGCAATGTGATCTTTGCCAATGTCGTGATTAAACAAACTTTACCATGAAAGAGGAGAAAAATGGTTGACCTTGTAGTGGTTAATAATTGTGGCATCAAGAGATTAAAAAAAAATACCGTGAATTGTAGCAATGATAGACACCACAAATGCCGCCAGCTAGTCTGGACACCACCCTCATCCGCCATTGAAATTTAATGCTACGTCTAATATGCCCAACTCTCCCTTGGTAGAAACTTTGTTTCATGTTCGACAATGTTGCATTTTTCGCACGAATGGAAGGAATCCTGAACTTATTGCCGACTCCGAACGGCAAATTGAGAAGCTCTTTCATGACAAATTATACTCTCGAAGGCTTGTCATTACTCGATGAGAGGCCAAAAATGTTCGGTGGGCATGACTGGGGCTTGAACCCACGCAGGCTTGTACAGCAGTCCACTAACTACTGAGCCGGGACCAAGACTTACCTACCAAACACTGCGAACTCAGAAAATACCTTAAGAGTTACGGAAAAAACTGCCAAAACTCTGAACTATCTTCTAAAAAAACTATTGGGCACTGACCCGAGTTAGTCTTCACTACCTACAGGATTGAAAGATAGACGAGAGAAATGCAAGACATGCAAGACCAAGAAAAATGCCTTCACAACATCGATTTGGAGATCTGGTACCACGGTGAAAGCCTGGACTGCGATTGATCGGAAATCTATTATTGACTGCATAAGCCCTGTGCAGGGAAGCTAAAAGTGCAAGAGCGGGCAATCTAGTGTTACGATTCTTGACTAAACAACGTGGGTCAGCATTCTGCTTTACCGAAATGGATTTGCTTTGAACACAAATAAAGTACCGATGTGGTAGATACCCTAGAGGGGCAGTATTCTGACTCAAACGGACTCAAAAATGTAAAAATAGCATTCAGCAGACTTTAGCTTTGCTTCGAACCACTTTACGCAAAAACGAAAAGAATTCGAAAGAAAAAGTCACAATCAGGAATTATGACCAGGGACCGAATAGAAACACATCCTTTAGGCTAACAAATGACAGTGAGAATGAGTCATCTTCAACTTAAGGAGTCAAGCGTCACAAGAGTGCCTCTAAGATAAAATCATCCGACGAAAAGGAAAAAGCAGATTTCATGAAAATGGCTGCAGGAAAACCGTGACTGTAGAACCCTAGCCCTAACAACAAACCTAATGGTAGCTTCAAACTGAATACTTCAAGCTCTTGCTCCTAGGAGGAAAAGCTAGTGTCATGTTAACGCTGTATTGTTCGTTGTCTTCTTCAAACTTTTACCTTCACGGTACCAAAATCTTTTTGCGAAAATGATAGGAAACTGTGAAGGTAAAAATCGTGGAAAAAGTTCCCTGCAGTCTATGATTTTACTACGAGTCCAAATTAAGCTTCTAAAACGGAGTTCCTTACTCGTCTAGCCACTGCCACATACATATCTAACAAAGGGTGACGAAAAATCTCCAGAACAGCTCGTAAATTTTGGCACGACTGACTCTTACATGACTCACATCCGTCTTCATCCTCAAAAGCTACTATTGTCGTTGTCATAACCCCCCAATTTGACATCCCAAAGTTAATAACCCTGTCTGTCTCCATGCGCTCGACCACATTTCGATCAATCTAACCTCAACATGGCACATTTTGTATTCAAATTGCTTCACGTAATTTATTAACCACCCCAAAGGGAAGGAAGCCAATTGGGAGGAAGCATTCCATCAACACAACTAACTCACGCAGTCACAACCAGTTGCTTTGGTCTCCATACCCTTTCTGACAAATTAACTTTTTCCTATCTAATTTCGTGGATTTATTATCCCAATGAGCGGCCTGTAAATTACTCTACTTCCTCCAGATCCTGCCGCAAACAACAACTGGAACTCCCTCTTCGATTTGTTATGAAAAATTAATTCCATCACAAAACTCCAGCAGTGCCCGTTAATTTGGTTGTTTATGACGGTGACACCTACCAAAGGCCGGACAATTCCACTATCCTTTCTGACTTACTCTTCCTTTTGACCCCAAATGTGTCGGAGAATTCCAAAAACTGTCGACCTATCTCTTGGGCAAGAGTAATTCGAACAAATTCCAGCAACTGAATAATTGATACGTCGAGCCGGGGATACATACTTTTTCCCCCCATTAAATCTGATGACAGTTTAATTGTCCGGCTGCAGCTGATATATTCCCGATTGCACTGCGCGGTTCCCGGTATTGGCGTCCACAAAGCAAACACGCATTTCATAGCCTGGATCGTATCTGGTTCAATAAAATATTCAAAGATAGTGTATCTAGCACGCACTCATAAGGTATCGCTTTTTCTCCGACAGTAAATAAAGTGAATAAATTATTCTTGCGGAATCTGAGAGCGGTGACAATTTATGACATTCAGTCCGGGAGAGATAAATTCTGGAAGGGCACCTCCCACAATTTGGCTCATGTTTTGGTTTTGGTTCCTCGGATTACCATCCCGCCAGGCTGTTGGGGGAACAGTTGCGGAATAAATAATTAAAATGAAAGAAACTCGAGCAGAGACCAGGCGATGGGAAGCGAGATAAATCCCTTAAGGAACACGTGGTGCTGTTGAATATTTTGCTGTGATATTTTCTAATTACCCAAGCTGGGTCCGATGGAGAAAGGCACATGTTGACCAGGGCAACGTACGCGTGTAACGTTGCACACACACTGTGTTTTGATAAATAATTAACCAATTAGGGAAAGTTATTGTTCCCTGTCAGAGGAGTGGAATTATTCCGTGCGAAGGAAACCACACTTGGTCTTGTGTGTTGGCAGTGCTGGCTTTGGGTGAGACTAGAACATGTGTCCATCACTTCTTGGCAAAGAGAGAAAACAAACACAGCGAGGAGCTACGTATCTAAATATTTACAGATGTCAATGCTACTAACGACTTTTGGATATGGGATTCGGGATGGCGTTTGAACTCTTTGACTTTTAGAAAAGTTTTTGTTTCTTTTATTCGAGATAAGACTTGACAGACGAAGGAAGCTCTTATTTTAAAACTGACGTCTGAATGGTTATGTTTATGTGGTGCTTACGCCATAACATTCGCTTGCTCTTTTCCACTTAACAACTTCAAATTTGACGGGATACATCCACGGGTTTCACACAAGTTGCAACGCACATTATAGCCTAACATAAACAGAGTATTTAGAGAGCTGATTCCAGATACATACATACATATATAAGCACGAGATCGACACTTATGTTCGTCTACCAACTGCTGCCATCTGAAAGAGTTGAATGATCGGTGGAGCCAGGTATAACACCGAGAGACTTAACGGTCCCATAGCGTAGCAACAATTTAGGGACCAACTTGCACAGGAAACCGAAACAATCACCAGCGCTGTACCTCCAACCTTAGAAAAGCACTAAAACACGAAAGTAAGCAGTAAAAGAGACTGGAAGTAAAAGAGAAAATCAGATACAAATGTCTGATACAGTGTCTGAAAAAGATAAACAGACTTGGTCAGACCAATAAAGTCACCCTACACTAGATGCCAGGTCATGTAGGAATAGAGGGACATGAGGCAGGCCACATTCTTTGGATCAGAGCCATTCTACGGGCTGGGATCACATCGAATCCAAGAGGAACTGAGGAAAACACGAAAAATCCAAAAGAAAAAAGCTGTGGGAAGCACTACCAGGACTAAATCTGGGCATTCACTGACTGATCCACCGGCATTCATGAGTGCGCTCAAACCGAGAATGGCACTCATGAGTGATCGTGGATGTCCAGCTTTAGGCAGGCAAAGGATCTTCTCGAGAAATACGACCAAGGCGGAGCAAGGCTTGACTAGACACCAACAAAACCCAGCTACGCATTCTAACGGGCTTCCTTATGGCCCATTGCAGACCCAGAAAATGGAAGCGAATGGAAACTGCAGATCCTGCAGCAATGCCGAGGAGACTCCATCACACCTCGTGAAATGTGGAGCACTGATCCACTAAAGAAGAGCACACATGGAAGTGTATCAGATCTCCGAAAAGGAGACCCAATCCAGATTCCTCAAAGCGATTGGATTGCAGGAGGTGCTATAAGTCGAGATTCATCGACAAACACGAGCTCGGGGGAACAGAATAGATCTCTTAAGCTCACAGCCCATACACACCCCAATTTCTAACATCTAACATCTAAAAAGCACTAAAATACCGAAAGGAAAACGTTTATGTCTCCTGTGTGCACAGTCCAGACGAAGACTGATACTAGGAAACCGGTGCGGGAAAGCGTGGATGTAGTCCGAAAAGCCAAAAGCACACCGAGCGAATGGACAATAATACTCCAGCCAAGAGAATCTTCGAATCTCAGCCGCCAGGTTTGAGACGACATGGAAGACCGAACCGTTTTAAAGACCAAGATATCGAGGATGCTAGAGCACTTGGTCTGGACAACTGGAAACAGCGTACCGAAGATTGAAGAGGGTGGAAGGCTGCCGTGTCACAGGCGGACCCCCAACACGGGTCGGGTCCCCTTTAAGTAAGTAAGTTCACAGTTCGCATTGCGGCCACCAATAAAAGAGAAAAAGCTACATCGTCAGATGAGTGGAGTCCGTTGTGCAGGATGACGATGAGGAATGCACGCTGCTCCATCAAGATCGGTCAAGAGGACACGCTGTCATGTGACTTCTTCATCATCGTTCTTAAAAGAATAGTGCAAAACGCGTCAACACCAGAGGCACAATCTTTCAAAAGTCCGTCCAATTACTCACATACACCGACGATTTTGACATAATCGGAATAACAGCGTGATGTCACTGGTGCTTTCGTGAGTATGGAGACGAAAGCGGCGAAGATCAATTAGCGGTCAATGAGGGCAAGACGAAGTATATGCTGGCAACAAGAAAGGACACCCAACACCGACATCTCGGACAGAATGTCACCATAGACAGCTATAACTTTGAGGTAATTATGGACTTTGTCCACCTAGGCTCCACTCTAAATTCAGACAACGAAAACAGCGCTGGGATCGCTCGAAGAATAACTCTTGCTTGTTTGGGCTAAGAAGGCAATTGAGTAGTAAAGCCCTCTCTCGAACAACTAAAGCGAGCCCTTATAAGATCTTAATTGTCGTTTTCCTGCTCTACGACACAGAGGCATGGACTTTGTCAAAAATGGCTGTTTGGAGAGGAAAATTCTCTGAGTGGTTTTCGGTACCGTTTGCACAGACGTCGATGGGGACCCGGACATGGGGACACCACCTTAAGTAAGTAAAACCCTACCTCAAACATCAAATAATAGACGCATACTAAATGACTACGAGGGTGGTGAGAGATGCCAACCTGGTGGGGTTGAAGAATAATTCCATCAAAAGAAAAGTGCTCACCCTGAATAACCCAGTAACTTGGTGAGTATGCATTACAGATCAAGAACTTAAATAAGTACAAGACTTTCGGCGCTTTAGGAGTATTGTGTCGAGAGATGGCGGGACTGAACTAGAAGTGTGCAGTGAAATCGAAAAAACAAACATCTGCTGTCAAAGATCTGGAGAAGTAGTGCAATCAGCCTTAACACCAAGCCAACAACCATGATTCTGTCAGCACATCAGCTTTCCTTCTTATTTATTTTTTCAAGTTTATGAAGCACTTAATGCATTGAGCCAAGACTATTCTAGACACTCCTCGATGCAAAGAGACGCCAGGACACTCAGAGAACAGAACGATCACGCCACTCTTCAACCATCAGAGTGATTTTGGAGACAAGCAAATCAGCTTTGGCAATAATTTTAAAACAGAATTTCCTTAAAGGGATTCTTGAGCTTGGACCAACGAAACAAGAAATCAAGACGGGATAACTGGCAGCTACGGTGCTGGCGTATATTGCAACAACTCACCGGTAGCACTTGCGATTCATCTAGATCCCTTCGTCACAGTATTCCAAGCAGAAATTCTGGTCATTTTAAGGGGATCCAACCAATTGACTCAAACATGCTGAGGGAGTGGACACTGTTTGCAAAGGACTTGGAGGTAATCAGCAACATCCGCTTTCCACGATGACTGCAAACAGATAAA
Source organism: Matsumyia berberina (assembly GCA_917880715.2). Taxonomy (NCBI): domain Eukaryota; kingdom Metazoa; phylum Arthropoda; class Insecta; order Diptera; family Syrphidae; genus Matsumyia; species Matsumyia berberina. The sequence goes on along the minus strand of OU862871.1, from coordinate 126,889,497 downwards.
GCGACTCAAGTGGAACTGGATTCTGTGATGCTTCTGAAAAGGCATTCGGAGCGGCAGTACATGCGCGTGTTGGACATGCACGCAAAAGTGCATATGAATTTATTCATTACAAAGACAAAGATGGCAGCGGTGTAATCAATGAGCATCCCCCGCCTGGAACTGTGTGGAGCGGTGATCTTAGCAAAGCTTCTTTACCACGTTGCACTAACCCCTACGCTAACAGAAACCCCGATGTATGCATGGACGGACTCTACGATAGCACTGTGTTGGACCCAAGGAGAGCCATCACGATGGGAGACACAGTGCTTGCAAAAACACATACGAGTACCATACTAGACACTTCTTTCTACATAGAATTAGTAATTATTTTTTAAATAAAAAACCACATCGATTCGCGGCCGGTACATAAAAGTAGCAACTTCCGCGAAAACTATTTCACTTTCAAACATTTTACTCCACTTTCAATCCACTAAAGCTGCAAACGCAACTTTTTCCCCCTTTAAACTGAAATTTCAACTAAATGGTTAAAAATCGAAACTAGAAACTAAAAAATTAAAAACAAATTGTTTTTGTTTTCAACTCCAACGAATTTATAGTCGTTAAAGTATTATCACACATTTTGCGCCGGACGTTGATATTTATTTTAAAGCACATTCGTCGACGAGGGATTATAAGCACAAAATAAGCTAAAAACACAAAATGTGGGCAAAAAAAAAAACAAAAAACAAAAGGTGGGAGGGAGAAAAACATTTTTTGTGTTTGCATACCTTCAGCAAGGTTGTTCCAATGGGCATCCTAGGTAAGACATTTAAAACGCCTCGTCCCTCTTGTTTCTGAGAGACCAAACCGCTGAGACCGGTTTCATGTAGTCGCGTGTTAGTCCTCCTCCAACAATTTAATGTTGAAAATTTAATATTTCAAACAGGTAGTTGTAGAGCACTAATATCCGACACAATCTACCACGGACGAGGCAAAAGCCCCCACAGACCGCCGCGTGTGGGTGGCCAACTTTTTTTTCTATTTTTCTTCCTTTTTTCTCCTTTCCTTGATGTTTGACTTGTTTTCGAAAAAAAAAAAAAACTTCAACTTCTTCCTCCTCGGGTTGTACTCGACGTACTAATTAAATTTTGTATTCAATTTCAATTTGAAATTCCGATGATGGGATTTTATTTTGTTTGTTGAAGCTGTTGCATGAGGTTTTTTTTTTTTACTTTTTTTTCGAATCTAGAAAAGAAAATATTTAAATTCAAATAAATACGAACCAGGAAACATGAGAGAGAGACCAAAAATTGAATTTCGAGTACTGTTGTCGGATGGGGAAATGTTTTTGAAGAATTTCTGTTTCTTCCTTTTTTTTCTTGAGCTGCCTGAGACGTTGGTTAACAAGATTTACATTGTTGATATCTTTTAGGCAGGAATTTAACATATTCAGGAAAAATAATTTAAAAAGGGGAATTTAGTCAACATTTTTACGGAAATCTGAGCAGACAGCGTGGGTGGTAGGAAAAACTAAGACAAGCGGAACAAATTAAGATTACAAATCAGGATCGGTGACGTAAAATAATGTCCAAGGTAACAGGGTATTTTTTCATTGCAAGGTTATTGTACATTTAAACAGCAAGAAGTAAGAAATTTTGAGATATTTCTTAGGCGTCAAGGCGTCAGTTCAGGTACATAGCTCACTCACTTTGCTCGCCTTAGAGTCTTTAAATTCCCGCTTTCATTTTTGAACTCGAATTATCTTCATCATCATCATTTTCCAATGGCGCTCGTATCCACTAAGAGGGTCGCAGGTTTACGGTGCTTAAGTTAACCCTCAACATTTTCCGATCTTTCGCCATCGACATGTTCTGGTGTTCCTAACCCGATCTTGGGGAGTCACCCCTGGAAACGGTAGGGGATAAGGTCTGCAGGCAAATGGACCAGAGGTACAGAGACGCTTCGTCGAATCTGTCTTTAAGACCGTCCATACGTGGACGCCAAACCCTGCACGAGGTGTCCCCGCTATGAACTGAATGTGGCGGATCTTAAGAGGAAAACTTGAAAAAACCCTTAATCTCAGGTGTCAAACGACGGTGCCCAAGGGATGAATGGTACTTCGTAAGTGTGTCTTCTAATGGTACACTCCGGATACCAGGCGACCTCCGTTTTTAACTAGACCGCCCGACGTTCGGGGCTCTGCTTCGGGTGAACTCCTTTCCCCATTTGTGAAACCAAATTAAACCTAAAAACTAAATTAACGGTAATGAGGAATGCACACCTCAATTCGTGTAATCCCCGAGACCAGTCTGGGCCTCTCAATCTCTACAGAAAGGGCATCTGGTCCTGATTTAGTGTTTGAACCTTAGGACGACGTATCAATCGATGGGGCACCATCAGGCACCATCAATTTATATGATGGTATCCGCACGGAAGATGAAGAGACCCTACTTGCATCACCCAGATAGGATGTCACAGTGGTTGGTGCTTACAGTGATGACGCCAAAAGACCCCAGAGTGGGAAGGTCAAACTTTCGGGTGCTGGGCGCAAACGCCTCAAAAATGCATGCGTGATGGCTTCACCCTAGAGCGCTAGATATACCTCCACTCGATCGAAAAGGCCCATCTAAAAGACCCAGAGAAGCCACCAGTAAACATCGCCAAGAGGACGGCGACCGCTTTAAGGCCAACGATAGAGCCTAAGAATCATGTGCCCACCTATAGAGATGTCATGGCGAGCACAAAAATCGGTGTAATACCACACGATTTCTCCACCACCATCTGGACACAGATCAGCTCCGGCGACGTGCAGCAGAAAGAGGGATCCATGAAACCACAGTTCCTTGGCTGTACTTATAAACCGGGCTGGCTTCTCTTTGCGTGCAAAGACCAACCTACGGTGGACTGGCTTAAGGCAAAAGTACCCAAAATGTAAAGTTAAGAGGGAGAAGTCTGCAGGTCTTCAACGATTACTTTCCGGAAAAAAATACACCGGCACAATGCATCTTGGATCTCATTACAGGCCAAAACGAAGGACTACGGGTAGATAATTGGAGAGTGCTCAATAGAGTCCAAAAAGCAGCCGTCATGGAGCTTACCATAGTCCTTGACCGCACATCAGCCTTACACTTCGCCAAGAAAAAGGGTGAAATCAGCTACGGCTTTGGTCTCGTCCACCTCAGGCAATTTTTCCATTTTTTCACCTTCTATCTCCTATAAATCTTTTGCATTCGGCCGTATTTTCTTACCAATATTTTTGTAACCTCTTGTTTCTGGCAAGTAAGTGTGTCAAACATTTCATCCGCGTGTGTGAAACGTAAAAAAAATGAATGAGAACCCGGGTACTCGGTATGGTATCATAAGGGTTAAGGTCGGTGGACAAACCCACCAGCACAGCCGAAACAACATAGAACTCCAAGATCAAACAGGAGCAAACCAGCGACACTGAGGCTTATAAAGGCCCAAGCAGTAGCAAAAGAGGGCGACAGGCAAAATGCTGTCGAAAACAACTGCAAGCTCTCAACTACCCTCCGACCCGAAATCAATGTTTCCACCAAGGGAGACAACAAGAAAGGGCCAAAGAAAAGGAGCCAGACACAGACCTGCACCACCATATGGGAGATTGCGAAGGTGAGGTTTATCAAAAGCCTCAATATAACCTCTGCTTAAACCATATGGATCACCACAATACAATTCATAGGTCGCAGTTCAAATTTAGGGACAATTATTGAAGCTGATGAGTCCTACATTTGGCCGAACCAAAATTGCATCTTTGAAACTGCTAGGTAAATCGCCAACTCAAGCTCCTTCTGCCTCCATTCCTCCCTTACGACGTCACTACCCTCCTGGTTACAGAAATGCCCATTAATTGACATGTGCTTCCATAAAAGTGGTCGCCCTGACTCAATGGTTAGTGTGTTGGACTGCTGTGCAAACGGCGTGGGCTCAAGCCTCAGGCACCGAATATTTTTCTTTGCAGTACCTCTCGTCGTTTGTCATGAAAGATCTTCTCAATTCGCCGTTTGGAATCGGCACTAATTTCTCCATTCGTGCGAAAAATGTAACACGCACAACATGAATGGTTGCGAGAAGCTAGTCCTGGGCTCATCCCGAGCAGTCGCGCCAGATATTTATTTATTTATTCCATGAAAGTGAACATAAACTCTAACAACAAAGAAACATCACTCGTACATCACTCAATCTCCTTTCGCCTTCACCCTATGACACCAAAACACGGTTCCATCCGATACAAAATGCCTTCTCTTTGCCAGTGAAACACCCGAAACCACATCAAAAACACCGCACCCACCCTAAAATAAATCCAAAAAAAAAATGAAAAATGTTTACAATGCATCCAAGTGCATGCCCAACAGTCCCCTTCTTCGCAGTGCACAACATTGAAAAATTGCCCGAAGCATGTTTGAAACGATTTCTTCTCATTTCAAAAACACTCGTTACAACCTCTGTTCTGGACGATGGCCAACCGGCAAAATGATCGTTGCCCCAGTACTCTCGCAATTTTTCAAAACATCATCATGAGAAATTTAAAATTTAAAAAAAAATTCCCTCCCCAGTCGAAAACTCATGTGTAAACGTCAACACCGGCGTACACACTACACACTCATCGGAAACGGTAATAAAACTGAAGAACGATGCAATTCCTCGAATCTATTTCCACTCCAATAAATATTTTCGCAAAGATTAGCACAAGTAGCGATGTGTACATATAGTAGCAGCAGTGTGGAACCTTAGAGCCATTATACGGATGTTTAAACATTCAGCACAATTCAGCGCAATTCAGCACTTTGCAGCACGGGTCGAGCACTAGCTCTTCGTCGTCGTTTGTGTGTTTGTTTACTCTTTGCTTCACTTTGGGTTAAATAAACAAAGTCATCCTCAGAGGGAGCGAAAAAAAAACGCCAAAGAACCAACTTAACGTCTTAAGGGCATGTGTAAGTACATTTCGGGAGTGCAATCGTAGGGGGTGCTACTTCCGATTGAAGATGCTAGCTGCACTGAGATTATTGAGAAACTTTTTCCTAAGTTTGTCTTCCAATGATGCTCCAGCGATAGAGAAGTACCTCAGATGTGCGAGGATGTCGAAGGAATGCTGCACCACTTACTTTAAATGGAAGGGAAAGGGATCCTTAAACTAATGAGATATCCCGCTGGAAGTTTTTCTTCTTTACACGAAAAGTTTGCTCGCACCCCCCTCCTCCCGCGTCAATTACTCAATGCCGGGCTGTTGTGGAGGGTTCCACAGTTTGATAGCTCGTATTGGGATAATTACCGAGCTTAAGTTTCATTGCTTTTACAGTTCAATTTAATTAGGTCGTCCTCAGTGTTTTGCGGGTGGTAACGGTGTGCGAGGAATTTCTGAGAGGATTAACTATTCGCGCGAGTAATGAATCGAATCCATGGTGAATAAGCTGATTGGGGATCGGGTGACTTACGGGTTTGGTGTCTCCAAATTCAAAAGAACACTCACGTTTCGGTTTAAAGTTGTAATAACTTTTGCATCAATGCATTGTTCCACCATCTGAGATGTTTCCAGGGACAACCGCTTGTGTCGATGCTTACGGAAATGGTGATGGCGGTCATAAATAGTTTTTCCTCATTTTTATGACAGAGTTTCTCGTAAATTGGACGCTTTACAACCCGTTTAATGTTTAAAGGCTTTGAGAGGACGTTAAACTATTATGGGTACAAGTTTTTATGATCCACGGAGAATGACGGGATTAACATTGAGTGCGTTGATGCTGCACTTGGGAGATAAACGTGGAAGATATTTTGCATCAAAGTTGAGTTGTTGTCTCCTGTTTTCCTGATTCTCCTGCCGATGGGCGGTAAAACGGAAGAGACAACTGAGATAAGAAATACTGGTTTAACTCGACAATAGGTAGGCATTCCTCAAGGGATCATCACCTGCATCATCTAGCTGGCTTCGACTGAAGCCAAGGATCGATCTCGCTTGGATGACTTTGGGCTATGAACATGACTTTCAACTCACAGAACGTAGGACCTCAAAACGCTACATTTCTACAATTTGAGCGAAAATATATGCGATACAGATTGGACGTTTTGCCGTTAAGGAAAGTGTGGTGGTCAGTTGCTGAGAAAAAATTTCCCGGCAGCCATGCGGAGACTGGATTTTGTCATCCAGATTCCAGACTAGAGTACGACGCTTCACCATCATACAGTGCTAAGAGCCAACAGAGCTCGGCCTATGGCGAGAAGAAGGCCTTTGACCAGGAGTTAGACTTCCACTTAACACCAAAATGAAGACATCATCATGGTAATGGGACGACTTGAATGCTAAAGCTGGCCATCCACGATCATTCATGAATGCCATTCCCGGCATGAACACAGTCAGGAATGCCAATGGATAGGGCTGTTTGCCAGAGTGCGCATTCATGGGCAAATTAATTCAAACATTTTTGAAATCTTCACTCATGCCCGGAATGTCATTCATGAGTGATCGTGGATACGTAGCTTAAGCCAGGCAATGAAAACAAAGGAGTCAGCCATATAATTAAGAAGCACGGACTTGGCAGTGGCAAGCGATTTGCAGATTCCTGCGACCTTGTTTGAGCACAAGACCAGGTCAGTAGTGTGCTGTATAAACACATTTTCCTATCTAGCGCTAAAATCATTGTGGTCGATCGGTGATACTTGAAAAAGAATCAACGATCGAAAACAGCTTAAAGCTCACAACAACTTCAGCAGCGGAGAGAAGCGAGCCAAGCTTCTATATCGAATGAAGATGAAAAGAGTGCAACACGGGGGGCGACGGGACAGATGAAAAAACCACCAAAGAAAGGCTTTCGGAGAAATTTTAAATCCAAAGCAGACTGCGACACCAATCCTTGCAGCCTTGTCGATGCGAAATAACGGAATTCAATGGATTCCTACATCTCAACTAAAACATCTTGACTACACTGAAGACGCAATTAAAGACCAAATATTAGGGGATATAGAGATAGACACAACCTTCGTCGGGTTGAAGATTACCACCGCCAAACCAAAGTCATCAAGCTTAGAACAACCGACAAGACATAGCAAGAAGAAAGCTTCCAGTATCTTTGCAGTATTGTCTCGATTCTTGTTCAAAATAAAGCGAAGCAATATAACCAGCTTTGACACCAATGACTGTTCCGTTCCATAAATGGTGTAACACTTGCAAAGCTCAGTAGAGCTTCCAGAGTCATGGCTGCAATCTTGGCTTAGAAAACTCTGTAGACAAATTCAAGGAAGTCACAAACTCTACTATGTCCCAAAGACTGAGTTCGTAAGATTGAAGTAATGTAGGATTGAAACCACTGATTCAGCCCACAAAAAATAGACTAATGACTGCAGTAATACGAGTAGTAGGTTAGGTTAGGTTAGGTGGCTGCTCCCGCTCAGGCAAGGAAACACTAAGACCAGATTGACCCATTGTGATACTACGATGAAGAGCTTGTAACCCAGAGTACATCGAGATAGGCAACCGTGACGGTGTTAACCCTTAGAATTGAACCATTTCGTCCGAGACATGAAGTTTCTTATCTTCTGGATGTCGAGCTCGGCTAAATAGTTAAAATCATCGTAGAAGTATTCCCCGAGAGCAGGGTTGCGTTGTAGTTTCTTCTTCCTCCTCTTCTCTGCAGCTTTTATAGAAATCATTGGAGGGAACCCCAGGCTAAGTGCATGGCTGCCTATCAAGCAATGTTCGGTGAGGACCCATACCTAAGTTTCCCCGGTAAGCAGATAAAAGTCTCTCCATCTTCTGAAAATCCAGGTTAGGGCAAATTTGTTTTAACCAGAGACAAGTGCTGATGTTGTTCCATATGTGGTTTGTAAGATTCTTGGCATCGATGTCATGGAGGAATTTAATCGATTCAATAGGCACAGCTAGTTTTCCAGGTTTTCACAAATATGCGGTCCTGCCCCTTCTATTGCCAGCTCGTCCGCTATGCAATTGACTGGAACGTCCCTGTATCCTTGACAGAGAGTTACGTCGCATCTGTCTGCAATCTCGTTAAGAGATCTGCGGCATTGCTTTACCAATCTTGACCGTATTGTCGGCGATTCCAAGGGTTTAATAGCTGCCTGACTATCTATGAAAGCCAAGCCGCAGCTTCGCAGACTGCCGTGATTTCCGCTTGAAAAACACTACAATGACCTGGCAGTCGCGTGGTAATGGATAAGAATGCAGATGCACTGAAGGAGACTCCTGGCCCCCGTACCACACGTTATCTTAGATTCGTCTGTGAATATTTCAAGCGCGGAGAAGAAATCGGGTTAGAATGTCAGAGAACTAATTTAGAATCTCAGATGCTCTCACAGCTCGAACATCGCTTTAGGGTAAGGATTAGTTCATATCTTGTAAGTCGCTGGCACATATCTTAGATAGTCAATACCGTCTGTGGTATAACAAATGTTCTAAAAGCTGCTAGAATTTCAAAGCGGAGACGATAAAAGTCGAAACGTACCTTGTCTTGCTTCAAGTCAGAAGAATAAAGAAAGAAGTCTTGGGGGAACTACAAATAGGAAATTACCTCAAGGGTGATCTGGTTATCCTCAGCAGGTACGTTTTTGACTAGATCGCCATCTTGGCTAATCGTGGTTGTACCAAAACTGTTTAACTTCAATTCAACAGAACTCTTTGACCCACACAATAGAATGTTTTTTCGTTGTGGAACGAAAATTAATGATGAGCAAGACCATCCCCTGCTTTATGAACAGAGCCCAAAATGCATCTAGATTCTCTTACATTGTCCCAAATGTTCTTGCCTCCTTTATGTTCATTCTTACAGTTGACATACAATTTATGACCAATTGCATCGCCATGCCGTTTTTATCCTTAGTGGCCATTGCTTATTCAACAATTTGTAGTTTCTTGCTCCCCCCCTCATCTCATTACCGACAGATAACTGTTGACATGATAATTTTTTCTTCTTTTCATTGTACAATGCACCGAGACAGGGGGAGCAGAAAAAAAATGTGTCGAAACTTTTGCCTTTTCAAAGTGCAATCAACCGGACCATGAACTTGTATCTGATTCCTTCACAGACAACGATACGCACTTTATAGACTCTGTAACCCGAATACATTTCTTATTATCCCGCCCGCTCTCCAACAACCTAGACGAAGCAGCAGACGGCGACGTCTCCCTAGACACTGTATAATTTGGAACGATAAACAAATGTTCGGCTCAGCCGCTCCGACCGACTGTTTGTTGTCCATTGACACTGACATCACCCACCAGATTCCCGACGAAGGAACGTAAACATAAAAGTCCTCAACGGAGTGCAGAGTTCATTTGGCTGTAGCTCGGTTTTTATGACACGACCAAGATAAAGGGATTCTGACACTTAATAGTGAGACATTTAACGCACCCCCAAGAGTGGAGAGCGGAGAATTACATCTGTCACACAGATGCCATGCACTCTGGTGGAATTAAAAGACACTCAGGACGGAAGGTCCTTTAATGGGAAAACCTCTAACGCTAATTAAGGAATGTAATCAGTGGGGTATTCTACTCTGGGCGAAACTTTTATAGTCTGTTAAACATGGAGTGGATGGGTTTATGGGAATGTTCGTGAAATAGCGGTATTATGTAGGGTAGTTGGTCTAAATTTGATTGCTAGGCTATAACTTGAGATTTCTTGATATGAACTTGCAGTGAAGGCCAGAGCACATGCAGTTTCTTTTGGAAAGAATCGTTAAATACGAGTGAGTGCATTTGCTATTGGATGCTATTACCGTTAATGTAGTCCTCATGAAAGATTCTACGTCTGACTGAAATAACAGTCTTTGTGTTTGAGTTTCATGAACAGTTTCAGGATGATGAACCTTTATTTGTTATTCCTTTGTCTTTTTAAGTGCAGTTTCTCCAAAGGGAGCGTTCGACTTAAAGGCTTTTGCAGATGAGATTTGCATCTGCATGTGTTTGAAATATTTAAACCAATTCATCTCGATTTTGATGTGAATTATTTCATCTCTTTTACTTCGTAAACAGAATATTTAAGTGTAGATTGGTTCAACGCGAACACTGTTGTGGAGCAAAATGACTGTAGAACGCTCAATTCGTGTACATTGATGATCCCTGTCCATAGTTAAATGGTAATCAAGGCAGTAGGCCTTAAGGTCAAAGGCAGTCGCAAACTAAAGCCGGATCTTGATCTTGAAGTCGTTTTCTGATTAAAAGGCAGTTGAACCGGCCAATACCAGCTTTTAAGTATCTTGGAACGAACATCAATTGTAACAGGAATGACCTAAATCTCCTGTAGATTCAGAGGTCACTGTGTTTTGGTCCATTTAGATGTGTTATAAGCTCACAATTTATTTCTGGAATTATAACCCACGCAAGTGGGTCAAAAGTCCATTGTGGGCTTTTGGCCTGTGGACTTATGACCTTGCGCCATATCCTGCAGGTTGTGGTCGGAAGAAAACAAAGAGATGAGAACCTTCTGTTGAAAATGGGAATAATGAAACCCGTATTCTGATAAAATGTAGGCTCGGTAGTCACTAGGTTCGGTTAGGTGGCTGCCCCCGTTCAAGCAGGGACACACTAAGATCAGATTGATCTATTCAATACCGTGATAGATAACGGCTTACCAGCACCAGACACCAAGAGTATTACGTCGAGTGCGCTGAAATGAGTGACCGTATCGGTAGTAACTCTATGTGTTGAACCACTTTAACCAGGAGGTAAAGTTCCTTATCTTTTGGATATCGAGTTCGGCTAGATCGCTTAGATCATCATAGAAGTATGCCTTCTTAATGTTGCGAGGGCAGGACAAGTGTACAGCTGGTGGGTAGTGGTTTCCTCCTCCTCCTCATCTCAGAAATCTTTTACAGAAATCGTTGGAAGGGACCAAACAGTGTCTGGTCTAGTATCTATCCGTCTTTTTAAATCCAGCCTGTGCCAGATTTGTTTTGCAAAAGACAAGTGCTGATGTTATTTCACCTGTTGTTTACCAAATTTCTGGCATCTGGAGGAATTTGATCCGTTCGATAGAGGCAGAAGGTTCTCCCAGGTCATCGGAGAGATGTCGTCCTGCACTTTATTTTCTAGCTCGTCCGCCCTGTCCGTACAGCACAGGGTCACGTCACATCTGTCACTAGTCATATGCTAGCCTTCTATTCACCTGACTGGCTGGCGGTCTGGCAGTTGAGTAACGACAGACTTTTTAGATAGACGATCTAATCAAAAATTCAAGGGATGGTTTTAATCATCAAAACATGAGCTAACGAAAGAACAGGCGGCAAATCGTCTCTTCCGTGATCGTTCATATAAATCGTCACGTAAAAACAAACATTTTGGACCAAATCATCTCGACGGAAAAGACGATTTCTACACAGCCCAACAATTCAGCAAATCCAAGTTCAAATAGCCTTTTGAAGTCTCTGCCAAGCTCCTTACTTCCAGCACATCCTTCAATGCATAAATCCTACTATGTTCACATTCTTTGTACATGTAGTCCTATCCTGTCAACGATATTTTCTTGAAATTTCAACCAAAGCATGGACAAATTAAAGATTGTTCTCATCTAAAATTTGAGCTTGAGCTAGGTCGCCATTTGGAAGCCTTCTCGTAATTGTTACTCAAGACATTTCACAAATGGATTTGTGACGGTGATAAAGAAAAAATTGACTAAGAAGAGCGCAGGGTCATAAGAGTCCATGAAGGAGGTAATCAAAAACGTCTGACATTTTGTGTAAGGAAAACAAAAATCCCTTGAGTGAAGTTTGTCCAGAATATGTATGGCAGTTTCTATAGCCAACGCACAACTTACAGGAACAATCTTCTCTTCATGAGTGTTATCGGAGAAGTTCTCAGACCAATGACTTCACAATCATCCCAGCTTTTACCATCTCCCTTAGTTCCCTTTCTACATAACGGTATATTGCCGATGAGGTGAGATAATAACTCCCCTTCGACGTCCCAATTTCATGTTCAGCAATTTGTCTCGGGAATACCAACAACCAAAGTTTCTAACGGCCGTTTTCTTCACTTTTGCGAAATCTCGGCGAAACCTAAAACTGGGTTTGTGAAGTTTTGAGATTTTCGTCATTTCTTTACATTTATGCGAAACTCCAATACGAGTTTTAATACCAAGTTTTCGTCGCAAAAACAACTCGAATATTGAGTTTTAACGGCTTCACGTCGGTTACTCACCTTGAAGAAGTGCGAAGATTCAGTACGATAAAGACTCCCGAGAACAGTCTCTAGACGAACCCGAAGCTAGAAAGTACACCTCCAATATTCTAGCTCCTGCCCATTATTACCCCCCCTAACTACAAAGTGAAACAGCATACGCGTGGGGTATCGAGCTTCGCTAGGAGTTACCTCCTTTTGCCAAATACTCCACAGGACCGCCAATGCCATCAATCCCTTTAGAGATTTGTGAGCCCATGGTCAGTTGGGAAGCAACTGCTATCAGTATGATCACCCTTCAATCTCCGTCATCACGACCAGACAGGAGGCAGAGGATATGTCTTCAGCTTCTGACCTAGAATTCACGTTGTGTGAGGATTCTATGAGTACGCTCTTAGATGAATTATCAGTGATATGAGGTATCATGGTTGCCGCTGCAGCGGTTTCATCAAACTTAAATCGTCTGAGCAGAGGCGTCTCAAAGCGGCCCTAAAACGAGAAAGTGCTGTAGCTGTAAATACCTAGGATCGGCTCCACTGTATTAGTGCTTTTTCGTGGTATGATGATGATGATGACAAGACAAAGAGTCCCATGACCGGAGAGAGTTGTACGGTTTTCAAGTTTGACAGAGGATTTTGTGGTGTCTACTTCCATTTTTTCCAGGTAGACTCCGAAAGATTTTAACAGAAGGCATTGAAGTGGTAAAAGGTTCTTAAAGCAACTCTCCTCTTATGACAAATGAAAGAAGCAACCAGCAACAGAAGCACTACGGAAACAATGAATAATTTCTTTAGACACATTCAGCTTTTTGCTTAAGAACTCCTTCCGAAACAAATACTTACAACCACACATTGCAAATTTGTTGGCTCTCGACAAGTCTATTCCACACCAGTTTCCACAACTCGAAATGACTTCCAAAACATGGCCAAATCTCTAGCGTGCACCACTTGCCCAACAAACGTTTGACTACTTTAATTACCTACCAGTCCTCCCTTGCCCTTTCCAAACGGCATTACCACTTTAACACTTGAAAAATGCTTTGCCAGCAAGACCTGTGTCCCGCTCTCCGCATGACAACCCAATTTCATAGAGCTTCTTTCACGCCTTTTAAACTCTTGAATTGATTTTGTTTTCCCCTCTCACCCTTAAGGCGACAAAGAGAGAGGTCGAACAATCACAACACTTGCACTCTTTGTGCAATTGACTGCACACACTAGCGTAACAAGCTGCAGCAACTACGGCAGAGTCCCCCTGAAGAAATGCTGAGTATGTGAAAAACTGCCATGTTAAGTGCAGGCGCAGGATAAGAAAACACAAAAGGTTCACAACAAACTGCAACGTGCAGCAGAAAAAAAGGGCAGAAAAAGGACGAAGAGAATGTGAATATTTTTAGCCAACAGAAGGATGTCGAGCAAAGTGGCTATTTTTAGACTGAACAATCTAACCGACGCGTAACCCCCTTCAGCCCGTCCTCGGTCGGGCACCTGAATCGAAGACTGAATGGAAGTCTATTTTTAAATGAGTCCACTACAACGAAAGACCAGCACAACGATGCGGCGAACATGATGACGGTGTCGACAATTGAGTATCTAGTGCAAATACGTCAAAAGCACTTAAGTAAATGCGCACCTCCCACCACCAGCCGTTGTCTGAAGCATTCCCCAACTAATTATGACAGGATGCCGTAGTACGTAGTTTCACGGAGAAACTGGACCAAAGGACCCATTATCATGTCCCTAGACACGGATGGAGAATGCATCACCACGCTAATTTAGGACTGGGGAAAATGGATGCTTACGTCTAGTGTTTTCGACGGGACAAACTAGTCCTGGTCGGAGTAACAAGAAGACAATTTCCAATTAAAGTTCCCAGATTCGTTCGACCGAGTTTTGTAAGCACGCACTAGTTGAGGGTTTCGTGCAGCATGATTATGTGATTAATCTGGGAATTGTAGGGGTTTTGGGTTGTGGATTTGATAAAATGGTAGGCGAAAGGACAAGAAATCAAACTTGTGATTTCAAAATCACGACTGGTAAGCTCTTTGAACAGAAATAGAGTTTAACATTCTTCCTGTGAATTCGCATTAAGGAACGTTGTACTAAGTCGCTTAGAGAAGAAGACTTTGACGTACTTTCTCGGAAGCTGCATTAAGGAACAACGAAGTCTCGTAATCAGTTTAGGTTGAGAGCATTTTAGAATTTTCACTATAATTAGGGATTTTCCTTGGAAGTCAGCCCTTAGAACTTGTGTCTGTGAAACAACCTTATTATACCACGTGTACCGTAGGGTGAAAATAGAGTATATCACATACCAGGAAATACACGATTTGCAAGTCTTAATCTGGCTTTAAACTCAAAAGATTGGATAGGGGTTGGGTTGAAATGCTAGAGTCCAGGCTTAAAATTTAAATTTTGTCCAACTTTAACCTGTTTTACATGATCAATCCAGCCATGCTTTGTACAAGAAGTTCTTTGAATGCATAGTGAAGACACAAACCATATGTGGAACGTATGTGAAACATAAGCACATACAACTTTAAATATCAATAAATAATCGTGAAAGATAAGTTTTTACAGATATTAGGATGCGTTTACATTGCAAAATAAAATTTAAAATAAATAATGGAAGTGACAGGAGCCATAAGGGATAGGTAGTCAGAATTTCAAGCATAAAAAATGGTCAAAAGCTGAATGAAAAACTTCAACGAGATCGAGAATAAGTCGTCATATATCAGATCGTGGGCTCAATTCAGGTTTAGCTTCAATTGCAGAGTTTTAGGAATTCACAATAAAGTCGACGAGGACAGGATTACAATGTTAAGGGAGCTTACAATAAACAACAAAGCCTTGTACAATTGATCGTCGTTTAAGAATCATGAAAACGGAAAAGAAAAATTCAAGTCATGCTTAATGGCTTATTGTGCAAAATTTTGTTCAAAAATAAGCTTTGAAGACTTGAATACAGAAGATATCGATTCCAAAAGTAAACCGAAGAAAACCGAGACCAAAGGTTGGCAGAAAACTAAAGCTGAACTGTAGAAGTCTTGAAAATGAAAAAAAGTCTCTTGACCAGGAGAAGGTCCAAAACCATGCTTGAACCTCTCTTTTATGATAAAACACAAGAAAGACATTCCAGTAAAAGAGTTAAAATACTTGCATCAAAAAAAGATGTCTGCGAATTGATATGTAACTAAGTTTGAAGGTTTCCAGGTTTCACTCTATTTCTTGATCTAGGCTTCAGGGACCTCTCTTTCCTTAACTAATATTTCTTGAGGTAAGACTTTCAATTTGGCAGGAGGTAAAGATCGCAATGTTCGCGCTGTTATTAAAGAGAACGCGTCTAGGCAACAAAGGCTGAGCGGAGGCCTCCAAAGAGGGACAAGGGAACATAATAGTAGAAGCACCACTTCCGCAGACTAAATTTCGCTGTCAGGCAGACTGAACCATCTTGCCTGGACGACATAAGTCAATTATTCCCCCCATTGGGTAGTAGCAAATATAACCGAAGAGACGGCGCGGTAGAGGGAGAAGACGGCACTCACGCAAATGGAAATGTACCAAACCAACTGAACAAAGAAGATGAATATAACTTGGCTGAACAAACAAACATCATACAAGGTGGCGTAAAAGTCATCACCCTATCGGAAGATGCTATAATTTTTGCAAATGGCGGCAAATGTCAATTCTACTTTGACAGATGCAAAATACACGCCAACAAGACATGAATCGCTATACTCCTAAAGAACGCGGAATAATGGTTTCGATTTTGTTGCGGAGCAGCCGTTCTGCTGAGAATATCGCAGCTATGGCTGAAGATGACGCAGAGGACCCCGGAGTATCGACAAGACGACGTGTCACGCAATTGGACATCCATCGACGGTTTTTACAGAGAATTTTGTGAAAGATTGTAAGATGTTCCCTTGCAAAGTGCAGAAGCGCGCAGCATTTCCGGGTCACCTAATCTCTCGTTTTGGCGATTTGCATTGGCCGGCAAGATCGCCTGAATTAACCGTTCCAGACGTCTTTTTGTGGGGTTTTTTGAAGTCACGAGTCTATGTCAACAAACCTCAGACTCTTGGAACCTTCAAAGAGAATATGCGTCAAGAATGCGAGGACCTATCGCCGGAAGTTCTAGCAAGAGTGATGGAAAATGTCATTTTCTAATAAACATAATCCAAACGCAGAACCAAAGTTTTTCATTCATAAAAAAAATTAAAGCCAAAGAACTCCGGGTGACAACTCTTACGCCACCTTGTAGTTAGTTAGAGTGGTCCTCCAAGATGAGTTACACTTAGACCAGAAAGTAGGTCCATCATGGCGAAGTTGACTTTTACCTCAGTCTACCTACACAAATACGGCCATGATGACTCCCGATCCTGACAAAATCGTGTACAAAATCGTCGTGTACATCGCCTGCGTGAGGTTCCTTTTGTCGCCAACCATTGGAGTTACCGGTCAAAACTCATTGAGTCATCTTGGAACGACGTCAAAGCTCCAGAAGATTTGAAAAAATTTAACCCACAGCAGAGAAATTTAAAGGAACTGGTTGCCAAAGTACTGACTCTCGAAAGCATCGCTAATCTAATGCAGTCATCGCAAGAAATATGAGAAGTTTTCAAAACAAACGCAAGAATTACAGTAGAAGTCGCTTATTCCGACGGTGAAGGGACCGAGCAAATGGAGTGTTTAAAGCCGGCAGTCGTTATATTCGACTGTCCTTCACAAGTATTCGCTATCTAAAGAAACCAAACAATGAAAGAAAAGTGGTCGTTATAAGTGACTTCCACTGTATATTAAAAGAGCTTAGATAGATGAACAATAACAGAGGAACCTGACTGACAGCTGGGCTTAATTAAGCTGCACTGTTGTAGCTCTGCATCAACTTTGTTCCTACCCCTTTCAGTATCTATTAGCTCTCTGACAGTCATCATAAATATGCCAAGACATATTCTGATGCCAATTATGACTGTCAGAGATAAGAATGTAAGTCAGTCAGTAAGTTCTCCAAAAATAGATAACCCACATCCTTCTCCGAGTGCATAATGATACCTTCACTGCAAAGTTAAATTCCCTTCTGACATTTTAAACCACACACACACATACACAATCCAACCACAAAACCGCACACTTCATTCATCTTCATCAGTAAAAGGGTTCGTAGTTTGTAACGTCACCCCAAAGTATTTCATCTCATTATACGCACTTATTCCATTTATTCACACGCATTTCAAATGGCGAATGTTAACAAAACGCACGCATAATCTAGCAAATCTCCTCCATTGATGGTCCTTCATGCTGTTGACAGCATTAATCGTCCCACACTCCCTGTCACAAACAGGAGGTTTCCCCGTACATTCTCACCCTGGGTCATCGAGGGCACACAGAAGTATGTAATTATGTTTCATGTGATCAAAGTTTCTCCCCTTTTCTGTAATTTGCCACCTTTCGCTTCCGGGAAAGAGAGAGCGAGAGAGAGTTGGGCACATTTTCCAGGATAAACCAGACCGGATCGTATGTCGGGGCTAATGGAACAAATATGTCATTTGTGACTCTAAAGAGGTACTAGCAGGTTGGCGAGGTTGTAAGGTGTGCGCCGTAATCATCATTCAAAAGCATTTATCCCCTCCGAGTGAGCAACCCACCGCTCTTGGATGATGTGGTTATTATTTTCGGGGGTTTTCATGTTTTTTAACTGTAATTAAATATTAAGTACCTAAGTGTGGGGATATGACTATATTTGTGAGGTATGAAGCGTGGCAGCTTCCTTTTTTTATGGAAAGTGTGTAAAAAATTCATTTTTATATTTTCTGCATTCAGCTAGTGTAGGGGTGGGTTTATGGTTGATTTATGGGATGAACCTCACATTGCCGGAGGTATTGCGTCCACAGTTACTTCCACAGAAATTGTTTCCTTTTTACAGTGCTTTCGCCCCATGTAAATGTTTGATTGCGGACGAGAAAAGATATTTTAATGACGGACCGTGAAAAGTTTAATCAAAAATATGAGTACACTCTGCGAACGGCGCACTATATTGATATTTACAGAAATAAAAACCGAATGCAAGGATCAAATGAGATAAACTTTTACAGGTAAAGATAAGAGCGGATTCATTAAAATGTATTTCTGCACTTAAGGACGCGGAATACCCTTGATGTTGTACTGAAAAATGATGAAGAAATCGCTCGTATAAAAAGCATCAATCGATGGACGTTTGTGGCGAGTAAAAGTGATTGCAGGTGTAGGTCCGATTATTATTGGTCTTGAAGTTAAGCATTGAAATTTTTTTTATGATTTTCCATTGATTACATTTTTAGGTGTCTAGGAGTTGCTTTGCAACAACACAGATCAAGAGAAACGAAGAAGATTCAGTGGTCAGCGCAGGGGCGTAGGTAGGATTTACTTATGGGGGGGAGGGGAGTTTTAGCGAAATATTCTCAAAAGATCACAGAATATTCTTACAGAAGACAAGCTGCTCTTTCAATAGCGTTATCCGCCAAGTTGCAGAAAAGAAGTTGGGTACTGTGTTCACTTCTACATCGCGATGTATAGGGTCATTCAACAAGAGGTGTCATTTTAAATTCCGAGCCATTGTTGAACTGTCAACATTCAACTGTCATTGCGATATCTTTTGATAAGTAAAAGATACACACTCGCACAACGTGTGCAAATAGTGAAAATTCACTACAGAAACGGGGAAAATATCGCGGTAACGTTTCATAAAGTTGGTACTGCTTCTGATCAAGAAATTATCAGCTGGAATCAGCTGGTGGTCAAATGCAGGGTCACTCTCACCTGTGTCCCAGGCCATAGTAAAATTGGAGGCAACGAGAGATCCGATGACCTGGCCAGCCGGGGATCAGCCCTTAACGACTCATTAGCGGATGTTGTTAATATCCCGCTAGAAGCCGTCAAGGGCAATATTCAACACCACTTTCTGAAGATGGCCAACCAAGCGTGGAATACGCTTTACAACTGCGTCATATCAAGGAAGATCTGGCCCGGCTACAACAAACAAAACAGAAACGAACTACTAAGCAGATCAAGACCAGATATTGCAAGAATCGTTCCCGTTAGCATAGGCCACCGGCCAATAGGAGAAGGAGCTAGGCATCCCTCACAACTCTTTCTGCCGTAGTTATAAAGCGAAAAGTAATCTCTGCATCATTTTCTGTGTAAATGTTCGGTCCTAGCGAGGGTCAGGCAGCGACGACCTTAAAGATATTTCCAAGAAAATGATTGGTGAACTCGTCCTTTTCCTTAACTTCACAGATCGGATTTAAATATCTTCATCCATCAACCTACAAAACCCGCTAACCAGGTCAACGATCACAGGAATTGGGCCTGTCCCCAACCACTTTGCACCGCATTTTAAATAAAGATCTTAGCCCACATGCTTTTATGGTCCACTTGACACAAAAATTGTTTTTGTTATAAAAAAAATTACACCTCTTGTTGGATGACCCTATAAAGTCGCCTATGTAGCTATGCCCTAAGTATGGCTTTAAAAAGCTATCTACAACAATGAGCTTTTGAACCGCTTTAATTATATGCTTCGGTGGTGCGACAAACAGCCACAGTGCGTAAGCACGACGATTTTGAGCTCAAAAGTTTGAACATCACTTGGAGCTTAATTTTATTAAAAAATTTTACCACCAATGGGGGGATGGAACCCCCTAAACCCCCTCTTTTCTACGCCATTCAGTGGCATTCGAAATTTCCTCTCCTCCATCAGTTAATCTACTGGTTGGCCCGAGAATGCATCGTCCGTGGAATGCTGGAATTCCAGGAGGCGATTGTTCGAAGCATACTCCGCATAATGAAAGAACCCAGGAACGAAAGCTCTATCCGGCGGTACCACAGCGAACTAGAGATTGAAAAGTAGTCGTTTTTAGTGTAAGAGAATCCCACACTACTACTGAGTACGAGCTCAATAGTGTCGATCAAACACTTCTACCTTTGAGTTAAGAAAAAAAAAGCTTCTTCACAAGTCCATGTCGAAATTAGGCATAAAAGAGTCGACGAAGTGGTTAGAAACAAACAACCAGAGATTGGTCAGAAAAAAGGAGCTGGAGAAGCATGGGATTGAGGAGATGCAGAGATGTTACGGCAGGAAAGAGGGCAACCCAAGGTTTTGCTACCCAAACCGGAGCCTGTAAGGACGAAAATGAGAATACCACAGTGGAGAAGCAGATTGTTAAACAAAAACGGAAGTTAAAACCCCCCTGTCAGGCAGTCTGACTGTATCAATCTAGAGGACAACCAGCCACTACAACCACCGGACCGGAACGAAGATGAAGGAGTCATAGCTAGGCTTAAATCATACCAGGCCACAGGCCCAGATGATCTACCAGGTGAACTGTTCAAGGCGGTAGAGGATGACTTGGTAGGGTACATGCACCAACTCATATGTAAAATAGCCCCACGAAATCATGCCCGATGATTCGAACCTTAGTACCACATGCCGGATCCATAAAAAAGGAGACCGCCTCACCTGCGCCAATTACAGAGGAAAAGGTCTCCTGAACATCGCATATAAAATTTTATCTGGCGTAACGATGAAGCGCCTGAAGCCATACATCGACGAAGTAGTGTAAAATTACCAATGTGGTTTTAGGCCTGAAAAATCGACAATCGACCAAATTTTCGCTTTATGTCAAATCCTGGAGAAGGTCTAAGAGTCCCAGATCGATACCCACCATCTATTTATCGATTTCAAAGCCGCATATGACTATGTGAATAGAGACGAGCTATTTTACGTCATGTCTCGGTTTGGCGTTCTTGCAAAACTCATTCGTTTGTGTAGAATAACGATGGAGAAGGCTCGCTACTCCATCAAGGTCGAAATTGCCAATAGAGGTTTTAAACATCGCGACGCAGTGTCATGTAGCTTCTTCAAATAGAAAAAATATTGCGAAATTCCCAGGTCAACGCTTCAGGCACTATTCTCCACAAGTCGCTACAACTACTTGCTTACGCGGACAACATTGGCATCATTAGCAGAACAAAACGAACAGTCACTGACGCCATCGCGAGCATCCAATCAGAAACTGCAAGAATGGGTCTGGTTGTGAACGAGGATAAAACGAAATATATGTATGCTGTCTACGAACACTGAGACACAACACTGACGCCTGGGCCAGAACGTTACGATGAACAACTTTAACTTGGAGGTAGTGAACGAATTCCTCTACCTTGGCTCTGTTCTCAACTCTGCTTAAGATATCAGCGGGGAGATCCAACGTAGAATAACATTGGCCGATCCCTGTTACTATGGCGTTTGAAGACAACTATTTAGCAAGACCCTATCAGGAAGAACCAAGGAGACGCTAAACAAGACCCTCATCATCCCCGCCCTGCAGAAGCATGGACCCTTTCAAAATCGGATGAAAGGGCACTTGGAATTTTCGAGAGAAAATGGTCCCACCTGCGTTGACGGTTCATGAAGGACAAGATTAACCCACGAACTATACGAGCTGTACGACGACACCAACCTAATCCAAAAGATACGCGTTCAACAATTAAGATGGCTAGGTCATGTAGAGCAGATTAACACCAATGCTCCAGCCTGAAGAATCTTCGACTCCACACCTGAAGGACTACGCAGAAGAGGACGCCCTCATTTCCGATGGCGTATGCAAGTGGAGAGTGACCTCAAACAGCTGTAAGCCAGCTGGCTGATGGGGCTTATTGGTTGAGGCCCTGGTTCACCAAGAACTGTAGCGGCATTCTAAGTAAGTAAGCAATAGGCTTCAAAATGGTCCGAAACACTGGGGCAATAGGAGAGTGCTTTGGATATTGCCCCACGAGCAAGGGGTACCTTCTCCCCAAAAATGGGCATCACAATGGGTCTCTACTTGATCTGAGTGTGGCGCAGAGGGCTCTCTCTTCCCTCGCCAACCCATCTACCTAATCTAACCTAAGCAATAGGACTAAAGTTGGGAAAACTAACTCAGGACTAAGGCAGGTCCAGATTCGACTCAGAAATATTACTTTGAGAGGTGCTCAAGCCTCCATAAGCCTAATCAACATAAGCTCATCGTAAACTGCCAAAAAAACACAAAGGGATCTAAGCCTAAAGACAGATCGTACCTGTAGTTTCTGTAAAAACATTTGACTTTCCAAATTACCTTCTGGAAACAGCAACTGTCTGATCCACAAACGAAAAACAAAACAACCAAATGCTTGGAGGCATCCACTCCAAATCGTTTAGTTTCTAAACGGGAGGCGCTTTGATACCAAAAATACGGCAGCACACCACAGCAGGCAAAATGTCTTCTCTTCATTAACCACATGTTGGAATCACAAAGGGATTCCAAAACATCCTTCTAACCAGACAAAAACTATAAACCAAACAGTCTTTGAACGTAATAAGCTCTCGCATTCTTGTTTCACAAATCCACAACCAGCCTCGAGGAAAGAACGCATAATTCCCTCTTCTCAGCCATTGAACTGCAATACAATATCTTCGCATCCATTATCCTGACTTAGAGACAACATCCATGATCCCCTAAAGTTCCACAGTAATTCGGTTATTTTCTACTCCATTGTATCTGTTATTCCATGACAACAAAGCAAAGAGTCTCTTGTTTCCCTTATCTGTGGCTGTAGTTTTTGAGGATTTTAAGATTTCCCCCTTAAGAGGATCCTGGCTCTGGTTTTATTATTATCCCTGCAAGTCGTCGGGGAACAAAAATCCAACTAGACTTCATTGTAACTGTTATTCTAAGTACCCGTATGAGTGTGTGTCTAAAACAGATAAAGGATGTACCTGTATGCGTGTGCGTGTACTTACTTCACCTAAATCGCTAGGGACCAGGGAAATTCCTTGAATAAGTTTTATTATTTTCTTCCTTTCTGCGCCGTGAAAGTTCCGAAAAATTCATAAACAAATTTCCATAGATTTTGACCGTTTTTTGTCAGCTCAGGCCGAAGCTTGTGTCGGGGGCCATTTTATTGACACGCTCTGCGTGTTATTTTCCCCGCCAGTGGATGGGTACGCCCGGCCCGGCCCGAACAAACGCAGAAGAAGAGAAAAAAAAAGTTTCGTAATTTACTTTAACTTTGTTTGTGATTTCTTCGAGTTAGCGTAAGTTCGGCCGGGACCGGGAGTGGAACTGGGTGGAACGGTGCGATGTTGAATATTTGTTCATCGAAATGTGATGGGAATTTTTTTGGGTATTCCCAGGACTCTAGAGGCGGCGTGTAATCAAAATTGTATGAACAGGACTTTCTCTCCTATTTTTTTTTTCTCTTTTTCGTTGTGTTTGTTGTTAGGCGTTGTTTATTGTCATGAGATTGCCTATTTGACTGTAGAGAGGCTTTTCTGCCATTTTGCGGGAATGACAAGGCGAATCATATTTGCGGAACACATGTGTGTGCGGTCTAGGATTGCGTGGCACGTGTTTTTTCTGAGAGATTGGAACATGTGTGGTTCCGAATTGATAAAACTTCCTTCTGTGACGTTTGTTCATGTCGTTAGATTGAATGCAAAATGTTTTGAAAATTTAGGGCAGATACAGAGGGCTGAGTAATAGTCGCTGGGGAGTTTAATCGTTTGGTGGCACGTTTCTGGCGAAAAGGTAGAGTGCGTGACCTTTTACGATGTGGAAAGCCACATTCGAGAGGAGGTTCGAGGTACAGAAACCTTCAACAGAATTTGACAAGTGGCAATAGATGCTGAGGATATGGAAGGACTACTTCTGCAGACTGTTTAACGGCAACGGGGAATCAAATCCCGCTGTCAGGCAGAATGAACCATTCAACCTGGGCGAAGATAGCCATATCTAAGCTGACGGCCTAGATGCCGAGCTGATCAAAGAGGCAGGCGATGACTAGGTAAGGAGCATGTACTTACTCATCTGTAAAATATGGTCGAAGGAAAGTATGCCCGATGTATGGAACCTCAGCATTGTTTACCCGATCCTCAAGAAAGGAGACCCTCTGAACTGCGCTAATTACAGAGGAATCAGTCTTCTTAACATCGCGCACAAGATCTTATCTGCCGTAATGTGTGAACGCCTGAAGCTGTTCGTCAATAGCCTGATCAGTCGGTATCCGTGCGGTTTTAGGCCGGGAAACTTCACAATCGACAAAATATTCACATTGCTGCAGATCTTGGAAAAAACCCCAGGAACTTCAAAGCGATAGCCACCACCCTTTGATCGATTTAAAGGCCGCATATGACAGCATCTATAGAGTCGAGCTATACAGAGCCATGTCTAGTTTCGCCATCCCTGCTAAACTCTTCCGTTTGAGCAGAATGACGATGGAGAATGCACACTGCTCCATCAAGGTCGGTCAAGACCTCACCGAGACCTTTGATCGTTCTTGAAAAAAAACCTCACGCGACAACACCAGAGGCACATTCTTTCAAAAGTCCGTCCAATTACCCGCATACGCCGACAGACATAATCAGAAGAACGTAGAGTGATGTCACTGACGCGGCGAAGATGGGTCTAGCGATCACTGAAGGCAAGACGAAATAAATGGGGTCAACAAGAAAGGACACTCAATAGCGACTTTGAAATAGTTAAGAACTTTGTCTACCTAGGCTCCGCTAACAATTCAGACAACGACACTGGCGCTGGGATCAAACGAAGAATAACTCTTGCCAATCACTGTTTCTTTGGGCTAAGAAGGCAAGACCCTTTATAAGACTTTAATCGTCCTAGTCCAGCCCTGCGGATGGACACTGTCACAAGCGGATGAGGTTGCTCTTGGGTGTTTCGACAGGAAAATTCCTCGGGTAGTTTTTGATTCCGTCTGCATAAACGGTGAGCGGAGAAGGAGATACAACGACGAACTGTGCGGGCTGTAAAGCGATATCGGCTTAGCCAGAACAAAGGTGTCCAAAGACTGAGCTGGCTGGGCCATGTAGAGCGGATGGACACCAATACTCCGGCCCGGAAAATCTTCTAATCCATACCCAAGGGACGACATAGTAGAGGCACGCAAGTAGAAGGGGTTCTTAATCAACTTGAGGTGGGAAACTGGAGGCAGCTGGCTAAAGATCGAGCTGGATGGAGAGACTTGTTGGTTGAGGCCCAGGACCACCCCGGTCTGTAGCGCCACTTTAAGTATGTAAGTAAACAAAGATGTGCTTTATACATATAGGTATGTAGTTTAACCACGCGTTGTTCTACTCGAAAAACACGTGACCAGATTTCATACTGGAAACCAAAAAAGAAACGCAGTCCTTATTTTGGAGTCAGAACCAAAGATTTGCTATACATACGAGTACCCTTAGAAATGGTAACAAGTATGTATGTAGTCTGCATAGCCAAAAACGCTTAAACTCAGATTTTCTTGGCAATGACAAGTTACATCAAGAGGGGTACGAAAACACTACCTTTGAGCAACTTTTTACTTCCGATATCGCCATAGACACCTGCATACACAGCTCAAGCTTGATACTCGTATTGTTTTGTGGATTCCAAACATGCATATGTACATAGTTCGAACCCATCTGTTATTTGCATCATCAACACCTCTTCGCCTGAAGGGGAAAATTCAGGAAATCGCATCATCCTTTGATATACGTGATCAAATGCGACAAATGTTGATCTACCTTCCAGTTCAGGAAGTATGGTTGCCTTTACAACTTTAGCAGCAGTTCGCAATCTGTCAAACAACTCTTACACAAATTTACATTTCAGAGGAACACCGCTCAACTACAAACAGACCTCAACTAACTCGGTGAACGCAATTAGACACCGTTAGCTAGGAAGGAACCCACCTGGCTGAAAAAGCTCGTTGATTAATGCCCCCGACTCGCCCCCAAACTGTACCTCCCTCCATAGCAAATAAAAGCCACAAAACTAAACACAATATTTACATCAACCCCCACAGAGCACACAATTCAAAACGTCGGAAATGGCAATTTCGATTCTAACCCCAAAACAGCAAGACGCAAAAACTAATGACACTTCATTGCGTGGTAAATTGAAAAAATCAAATATCGCCGGCAAAATCTCGAATGATACACCAGAAAACATCAAATAACAGAGAGCAATCATTAGGAGGAGCAATTTACCAGAAAACCCCATCAAAACAGCCACAAACAGTCGAAAGCACTTAAATTAAATTTCGCCATTAATCATCGGTCCCCAAAAGGTCGCGTCGGATACCGACGAGTTTGGTCCCTGCGCACGCTGTGTTCCCAACTCCCACCAATCGATTGCCAACGGTCTGTATTATATTTATTTTATCTAAACTTGAAGCGTTTACTGATGTGGTTGATGATTGCTGCGGTATTACGTGATAAATAGATTTGATATACTTGTTTGCTGGAAACATTGAAGATAATGCGGAATATTTCTTTGCAAAGTTTTCAACCAGGGGAGAGGGGAGGATGGTAAGGAACTAAGATCCAATTTTGAGAAGGGTTACCGCATCGTAATAGTCAGACGATGGAAGTAAACGCCATCTTTTTGTGGGCTTCACTGGATAACGACTCTAATATTCATTCAAACGAAATTGACAGCTAAAGGTACTTCCGTTCCACCAATCAATTTTTGTTTGAAATATACCCATACCCGACCTTTTTTGGACTTAATTCCATGTGAGGGAGTTTCACTTTTTTTTTTTCCTTAAGAGGGATAAACTTTTGCGCAATTTGTTGGCATTCAATTTGAGTGATCTGTCATAAATAAGTTGCAAGTAACTTTATAACTTCTTAATACACGGCACAGAAGGTTGACTGGGTAAGGTAATGCAAAATGCATTCAAAATGGCTTCGGTATCAACTTTTGACGAGTTAAAATCGCACACAAACGCTTTCCGAACACGCCCGTTCCCAGCTAGATGCTGAAGAGAGCTGAGCTCCCTCTGAGGTTTGGGGAGCTCCCTTAGAAATTTTCATGCACCGAGAGAAGAATTTCTCGATTTGTGTCAAAATCTCCTGACCACTCTCGAGAATTCAATTCAGGCTACGGGCGTGTTCCCGACTATCACAGCAAGACATAGATTAGTTTTTAGAATATGGAGGTTACTAGCCCTCCATATTCACCACACTTGAGAAAGTAAGACTACGTTTCGAACTGCGGTTCTGGACGAATAACCACGTGACTCTATGTTTCATTATGCTAAAGCCTGTGCTGGTGACTTCATGGATACCGACACCACTCGCCTTCACTACTCGTTAGGCGAGTATGCCTGTTTTCCAAGCAAAGTTGACCATGATAATGATATTAGGAGATTCGAAAGAATTCCCGTGAATTATAGCAATGACCGAAACCACAAATGTCCTCAGCTACAATAGATTGGACACCACCCTCGGACGCAAGTGAGACCTAATACTACCTGAGTTTCGAACCACTACACCTCGCTGGCGCTATGAATAATTTCATAAACGTGTTCATAACCCCTTGAAGTGCGAGTGAATTCTAAAAAAAAAAGTGTTTTGCTATCCTAATGGCCACGGATACCGGGTCACGAAGGTGTCACTGCGAATCAGAAAGCCGATGAACTGGCAAGAGAAGAGGCGTACGCTGTAGAACAAACCGCTGAAACACAGTGGGAGTCGCACTAACAATAATTAAAACAGTAACCAACGAGAGGATGCAAAGGCATTTCGAGGACCACTGGGCAAACCTCCAGACGTGCAAAGTGGGTAGATCACTCGTAAAGAAACCAAACGACATGCTCACCAGGAAGGCTCTAGATTCAAGCAGAGAGAAGTTGAGGCTGATGGTGGGACTCACCACAGGACAGAAGACTAGGCCTCGCTGTCCAAGTTAATATCGGCACTGAGACATCTTACGGTGGCATTCTGGAATTCACCAAAGAAACAAGAAGATTCGCCAAACCACATATACACAAGTGTCAACTCCATAATTGATTTGGCCTTCCCTAGAACCCTACCAACATACATACGTCCCAAACCAAACCTATCCGTGCAGTTCCGAAGATGAAAATAGGGGAACACAACGGGCCCGACTGAGGCCTAAGTGAAGAGTCTTCCGCTGTCCCTCATACACCATACCATAATGGCCACGGACTATATTGTAAATAGATAAAGGAATCGGAGCACCCGCTTCAGTAGTGATTGTCTGACTACACCTAACGCCTTGTCCTGTTGTCCAACCCTTTAACTAGTTGCAAAATAATTCGAGAAAGCGAGAACTCTCTGAATTTGGTCGCAAGGCTGAACTCTCTGACTCTTGTCTGGATCTCTGCCCTGGCAATGAGAGCTTCGACTGCTAGAGAAACCTCAGAGGATGATTTCTCAAGACCTGACTCTTGGGTTGAATCTTTCACTGTCCTCAGTCAGAGCCTTCATTCAGTCTCCAGAATGCAGACAAACTTAACAATTGCTCCCGAACATCTGTAAAAAACCAGCGACTATCACTCAGAAGAAACACACAACGCATTGGGGTGCTAACGGGACACTTCGGTTTTGTTAAGCATCTCAATGTGCTAGGCGCACGGGACATTACTTCGGATAATTTCCCATGCAATTAGGTGGCAGATCTTCGGCGCTGATGTGGGGAGTGCTGATACTTTAAGCCTCTTATCATTGGAGTTCCTTCTTCGGTTTTTTCTGAAAGTCGAGAAAATCCCAGTAAAATGGGTAAACTGGGTTCCGCTTCTTGATGGTTGCGTCTGAGTAAAATGCAAAAAATCCAGAAGCCATCAGCAAGTACTTTTGATTCTGCTGTTGGACTTCTTTCGACTTCTCACTAGTGTTGCAGACGAAATTTTTGAAAAAGAGCTGAAGTGGATACCCCCTAGTTCGTTTGGTTTCAATGGTTATATCAGGCAGAGAGCGCCCGATACTCAAATTGTGCTGAAAAAAATGTGCCACCCTTTTGTTACCACAGTTCTCGTGATCGGTTGTCAGATGAGTGTGGAGGGGTGTCGACAGACCATGGCTGTTGGTCTTAATTCCAACCTGTGGAGTTAAGATAGAGTAGAATGTTAGGGATTTTCTTCTCTGAAAGTTCGTCGAGGATATCGAGGAAGGGTTTCCTTAACGCATTGGCTCTTGCTATGGGAAGTACCGGGCACTTGCAGAGGAAGTGTTATAAGGTTTTCCTCTCATTTGTGTCTCTGCAGCTGCGGCAAAGTTTGGCTGCATAGGGATGCCAAGCTTGGGCGCATAGCTGCCTACTGCCCAGTGACCCGTTCAGATGACGACAACGCGCGATGTCTAATCGGGTTCTTCTAAGGACGTCCTTCTGTCTGTGGCGCTTTCTTAATATGACGCGGCTAGCAAGGTTGTTCCATTTGTGTTTGGCTACTGATTTTTCCCTTGATAACTCCTAGTGGGATGAGAACTTCTCTTGCGAGTGAGCTGTCAAGGGCCGATCGCTGCCTGGCAAGCTTAATAGGCACATCGTTCCAATCGATGCCTTTGTAACCTGGAACCCATACAAGGGTTAGGGAAGATAAGCTCCGCAGGCGGGCGAGCTCGGTTTAGCATTGTGCTACGAGCTTTAATGAGGTGGTTGTGGACACAAGAGCCTTGATGGCTGCCTGGCTATCAAAGAAAATTGCGACATTTTGTTTGGGGGTTGTGTCGTTGTTGTGCGCACGACAGGCCTCGTAGATTGCGAGTATGTATTTCAGTTTGAAAAACACTGGCAAAGTTCGAGAGTCCGAATTTTTCCGATATTTTCAAGGCTGCTGAAGATATACCCGAGCCTACCCTGAAATCCAATTTTTAAACGTCCCCGAAAATTGTTGTGTCCTAGTCTTTTGTGATCACCCCGCTGTTCCATTCCGCCCTTAAAGGAATACGCAAGTCTTTGTTGAGCGTAATGCTAGGGGTAAGATATTCTGTGGGGGATGTTACCGCCTCCTGAGGCAGTGAAGCCAGAATGCTACAGTGGTCATGGGGCCTGACCAGCCAGATTCTCTGAGTCTGACCGCATTGCAGGTTGCCATCTTTCTTACGTGAAGGTCGAAGGGTAGGAGGTTTAGGATAACCGTTAGTGCATCCGTCGGACATGAACGTATTGCACCCGTGATACCTATACCAGCGGTTTTTTGGTTTCGACTTAGCTAAGTGCGAGCCACTAGATCTAAGATCCGTGTGTAAGAATTGAACGTACTATGGCAGTGTACCTCCACGGGGTCATTTTCGGTCTAAGTCCCACTTCCTCCCAAAGGTTCTGTTACAGGCATAAACGGCTATTCATGCCTCTTTCGCCCTTTGCCATGCCCTAGGAAATTGTCCCACTTTTTGCATTTTGATTTTGATGGCAAACACAAGACGACCTGATGGAATGACAAAGTCACAGGACCTGAAATTTTTCCTTCAAGGAATGCACTCTGCATTGACTCCATTTTTTTGTACCGACTTTGTAAGTCTCCTCGTCCCATAAAAACATGGCGCCACGTTAAATCTTCATCGGTTCTGGCTGCAAGCAAAATTTGTCTCTTTGTCTCACAACAAAACCAAATTGTATTCGAGTGCTTTTGGGCAAATTGGCGACTGTCTTCCAAATGAAAGTTGTTGCCACAATCGAAATAGTCAACTGGGTAATTGCCGTCAATCAGGCTGCACTGATTCGGTATGTTTTCCAAGATCTGACGAAGCCATATTAAACCAGATGCTATGACCGTTTCGTTGAAGTAGCATCCATAACGTGACCACCTAATGTCACAAGGAAAGTTGCAAACTTCTAATAATCATTGTGGGCGATGAACATGTGGGAAGGGTGATAATTACGCATGTATGTATTTAGCTCCCTAATCTTTGCAATAAAACCAACCCCCTTGCACAAGACGGGACACTGGTGACTTCAACTTGGTGTGAAGTGAAAAAATCTGTAACCAACCACAAATTATGGGACATTGAACCATAAACGAACCTGTAGAATGTCAATTGAGAACTGGGTTCCTTCAGACCATTTGATGTTGTCAACAACAGCTCTATTGAACGATGCCAACTAGACACAGACGCAAACAAATTTAAGGCGACTCTTGTGTGTTTAACTAAGTCAATCCGTCGCGTCGCATCTAAAATGACTTTCCCATTTGTCACCCAACTTATTTTTAGCTCCTTTGTTCTTTTTTCCTTCGTTTCACCTCCGTCATTCCGATTAATTGCTTTGCCTCAGTTACAAGTTGAAAAAATCGCAAGTTTTCAAAGTGCCATGACAGACACAATGTCTCACCCTCGTCGAACTTAATGTCGAACTGAATTGAAATAAAATTCCTGTATGACTGTGCCTTTCTATTTATAAAAATTAATCGTCTTAAGTTTTTAAGAGATTAGCACATTTTTTTTAAATTAAATTTGAAAAACTTTCCTTGTAGAACCAGAGGATTTCATCCCCATTTTTCTGTTTCAAATTCATTAATTCAACCAAATATCCTTCCACACACACACACACATGTGGATACTCATAGCTCAACTATGATTAATGATATAAAATTAACCCGCTGACAAATAGGTTAAGAGCCCCCATAATGAATAAAAAGAAGAAGAAAAAAAAATGAATTACTGAAACTTTAATGTAATTTTATGACCATAAGGGAGGTCGGGAGCCTGCCTAAATAATGAGTCTCTCCAGTGGAGGACGGTGTGGATGTGTATTCGAGCAACATGTGTCCCATCATCTGTTGTAGTATCACCACCCCCACCCAACGTCCCCACAAGGGAATTTTTCGTCCTTTTTTGTGCTTTTCCAGAAGGAACCTTTGTTGTCATACATTGGGAAAAGGCATAGACATCGGCCGACAGTTGGAAGTTTCCACACCAAGCTCTGTTAAGCACACACACAGACAATGGGAGAGAATCCACAAAGCCCGACGAGATGCCAGTAAGGACTTCCTGATGTTCGTTTGAAAAAAAAAAGGAACAACGAGTGGGAGAAATGAATGAGCGAAATGTAATAAAAGCGAACAAAAAAGAACCGAATTTTGCTTTAGTTCTAGTTGTCGCCGCTTCTGTTGCGACCATTTGGCTCGTGTGTTGGAGGCGTGGATTTTGGTGGCCGGGCTACAATTGTTGCTTCTGCAGCGGGAGGAGGATTTGGCAATTTTACCCACTAATTCTTTTAGTGGTCATTAATAGGCGACAGGACAAGAGAATAAATTAACAGCTTACGAAATTAAAAGCGAATTAGTTGTGGGTGACTGAGAAATTAGTGTGACTTAAAGCATACGAAAGTGAGGAGGACGAGCTTAATCGGTTTCATTATGACGCGCAAACGACTTTTACACAAAAAGGGCGCGAATATTGTGATTCCGAGGAAAGTGTAATAGAGGGAACGTAGCTTATAACAGAAAAGCAGCTGACAGTTAAAAATAATTGTTTTCCCAATAAACTCAGTTGGAGGTCTTACTTGATGATTTAACTTCAGTCGAGACTTTGAGAACCATTTCTACAACTTTCAGCCTTTCTCTTCCTTTCACTTTATTTTATTATGGCTAATAGGGACAAATAAACAAAGAAAAACCTAAGGAAGAGTCGAAAGCAGATAATGATAATGACATAAGGAGATTCGAAAAAATATCATTGAATTTTATGAATGACAAAACACCACAAATTTCCCCAGCTAGCCTGGACACCACCCTCGAACGCAATTGGAACCTGATACGATCTGAGTTTCAAACCACTGCATCTCGCTCGCGTTGTGTGAATAACGTCATAAGGGTATTCATAAACCCTTGAAGCGCGAGTGGATTATAAAAAAAAAATTAACAGAGTAAGTACACGCTGAACTAGTCCTGAATGTGGAAAACTTTGGCGAGCTTTTGAAAAAGATGCACGCAAAAAAGAAATGCACTAGTCCTCTCTGTCATACCTCACAATGACTCTCTCTACAAATGTCCAACCCCAGATTGCAGTAGAATGCATACTCTTGGCACTTACTTCTAAGACGAAGTAGAGGACTTACGTAATATTGAGCTGCAGGACCTTCTGGTTCTGACATTTCTATCTATCAGGTTCGGCTGGATTTTTTACTGGTCCTCAGGCGTTCTTTAGGTAGGTGGGTAGATAGGTAGGGTGGCTGTGAGTGCAAAGCACAAACACACGTTGGCTAGGAAGGCCCTTTGTGATACCACTTGAATCTATACCCTGAAAACGCCACTCCCTTTATTGAAACCTGTTGGAGCTCTTAATGAAGCTGAGGATACTTTTGACGTCAGTATGTGATAGTTCGCCCAAGTTGTCAAAATGATAGGCTCCTAGATAGAGCTTCGTTTTTTGGGATAGGACAGGACAAGTGCAGAGGAAATGGAGAATCATTTCTTCCTCTTCTTCTTCTTGAGAAGAGGCCCATCCTTCTGTCATGAAGGAAAACGAGACAATGACCGGTA
The DNA here is from genome assembly GCA_917880715.2 of Matsumyia berberina. Lineage (NCBI taxonomy): Eukaryota > Metazoa > Arthropoda > Insecta > Diptera > Syrphidae > Matsumyia > Matsumyia berberina. The sequence goes on along the minus strand of OU862871.1, from coordinate 126,856,104 downwards.
AAAACATCAATAACGGTTCTAATGAGCGATTTTTTGAGGAAAATCAAATTTTTAGATCGAGTAAGTGGCCTTTAGCATAGGCCATTCCTCCATCTTTGGTTTGATCGCGACGCACTTTTAGAGTAGTTTACATGCAGCGAGTGGAATACCCAGACTCCTCCGTTCCGGCAGGATGTCGAGAGTAGTACCACGTTTGGCGAGTTCATTGGCCTTACAGTTCCCTGGAATGTCCCTATGACCGGGTACCCTTCATAGGTGAATGTTAAAATGTTCTGCCATCTCCATGAGAGATGAGCGACAATCTGAAGCACCTTTTGTATATGTTACTGATTGCAGAGATTTTATAGCAGCCTGACTATCATTAAAGATTGTGATGTCCCTGAAGGATATTACATTATGCCTAAGCCAGTGGTCAGGTAGACGAAAGTGGATGCTCAGGTTAAGCATATCAAAGAAAACACTACCTCCAACCCCGTTTTGGTTTTTAGAGCCGCCGGTATACAGATGAACGGAGTGAACGTCTCTGGTGTCATCACTCTCCCACTCCTCTCGGGAAGGAATGGATATTCGGAAATTGAGGTTGAAATTCAATTTGGACGGAATGTAATCGGTGTTTTCCGGAATAAAAGTTAGAGAACCTAAAATCGACGAGTGACCAATATGGTTATTTGACCATTGGGAGGCGGCGCTAGCAGCTGACTGTTTATCAAAAATATTTAGAGGAAGTAGATGCAGGAGCACATCAAGTGTCGCGGGTTGGGTAGTTCTTAGTGCTCGGCTAATGCAAATAGTCTGAGTGCGTGGTACGGTGTGTTTTTTTTTTGTTATTGCATTGAAATAGAGGCACGACTGGAGAGCTGAGTATTTGTTACCTCTAGCGGTTGCTGAAAACAAGGGTCTTGATGGCCTAAGTGTTGTGAAGTTAAGAAACTTTTCAATTGGCTATTCATCTGGGACAGATAGTCAGTCCCGAAAATTGACTGTCTACGAGTAGTTTGAAAGTAGAGAAGACAGGACAATTGTGTTTTGCTGTCGATACTTTCACAGTCTCATGCACGTCTCATGTAGATTGTGGTCCTCATTTTTCAAACCTCCACGGCCTTTAAACAAAATTGTCCTTTTCATTGTTGGTAACACACGATAAAGCCATTTGTGATACAAATTAATAAAATCAACAGTACACATACGAGTAATTAAAAATTATTTAAAAAAAAATTGTAGCATGAATTATAATTAGTTTGTTTTTATTTTGAATATCAATTTTCCCATTAAATTAAATTAAATAAAAAAATATGTAAAAACCCATAAATATTTAATATGAATTTTCCCATTCAATTGAATGTAATTAAAAAGCAGACAAATGCAGCTTGGTCGCGTGCATAATTCTAACTAAACAAACTGCTGGCCTTGTATAAATACTAATTAAAAATTAAAAAAAAAGTCAATCACAATACTTTATTTATTACAAAGTAAATAAAAAAAAATTATGAAACAAAGAAAATGGAAAAAAAGGAGACTCTTTAATTCAAAATGCGTTTGAATCTATAAAATTCAATTTACAGAATTTAAAAATGGGGTTCCATTTGTAGCCTGATATCTGGACAATGTAAGCTTCGTCGTGTCATTGCTACAACCCCTTCTACTCAATTTCAAAATGTCAGCTTTCTCTTTTTAGTCGTTTTATGGAGGTTACACAAGGGGCGAACAACTTCATTTTTAAGGAACCAAGCCTGAAGTCTTTCGCTGTACCAAGACTGCCCTAAAAAAAAAGTTACCAATGTAATTTTCAGATGCCATGGCAGTAAATCAGAGATCGCATTGTAATAAGGGTAAAGGCAGTCTTCCCTCGATAATGGCATTCAACGTTCTATAAAAGCCCATCAATACCAAAAGATTGCCTAAAGCAATCCTCTTTGCGAGACATCTCATCATTATTTCGGATATATACAGACAGTATAGAGCGTGGTACAATTTTCCATGTCCTCATGCCGAATCCCTCATGGTCGTGAAGTGTTGTACATTTGCCAAAATGAAAATGTCTACCAGAAAATGTTTTTTTTTTTCTTTTCACTTTAAAATGCTCCGCATCCTTTGAAAAAAGGATAAACCCCCTAACCCCGTTTTTAAGGCAGTAAAAGAGAAGAAACCTAGATGGATGACAGTTTTTTTTTTTTTGCCTTCGATTTGGGATCGGGGTTGGTTGCCATTAAATTGCAAGGCACGGCATCAGGACATGGGTACGTATAGTATGTGGACATTTGAGATGTCTTCATTTGATATTCGACTCTTGCAACGACTTATGGGTTTATTAGACAGGAGGTAAATACGTCTATTTTAAGGAAAATTTGAAGAAAATTACTTTAAGGTCCTTAAAAAGCGACTAAGTGTCGGTAATGTCGCCTTGAATTACGTTGTAATGGCTGCTTTACTCGACATATTTCCACTGAATGATCCTAGTGCAAGCTAGGAATTTTAAAAGGATTTGAGTATTGTAAGACCTCAGAATACGTATAGAGAAAGCTTTAAAAAAATAATTTTAAGGACATGCTTGCAGTCATAAATCACATCTCTATCTCCTTCTACTACCGCCAAAGCTCAAAACCCATAATCGATTAATTTTTTCTTATCGATGGTGGAATGGAGCTTAACTTTATTGTGACAGTTCCAGAAACAGAAAACGCAGATAACTATTAATGACACGCCATTGGATTATCAATCTTAGTCACTTTCCACGGTTTTAACGGCTTTTCATGGTATTCAACGGCAGTGTTCTGCCTGACGATGGGAAGAGTAGTATTTCTTGAATAGAATAGACCAGCTGTTCCATAAGAGTATTTCACACGCTTTTTCATTGTTCAGACAAAATTTACAATGTTGTCTTGCATTACTGCATGAGTGAGCAAACAATTATTAGTGTAGGAACCAATAAGCGTCACTAACTCACCAAATGTGGGGTTACTGCAACCTAAAAGATTTTTTATTTGCCAGGCAGTCAGTTTTAAGTATATCTTTGGTGTAGTTTTTGAGAATTTCCCTAGGCATTATGGTTTCTCCTTGTTGCATTCAATGATGTGTTCCGCAGCTTTATCGTCTTCCAAGCAAAAACGACATTCAGGCTGCTGAATGATACCTGTTTTGTGAAGGTGATAACGGAGCCGGTAGTGTCCTGTTCGATATGCCACCAGTCTTCTAACATTCTTTTCAAGACAAAGAGTATTTGGATTTGTTATGGAAGGGATGCCTCTCAACTTTTAGTGGTTGAATTCATTGCTGAGTTGTTACAGAACGCCTATTTAAAACACTGGAAAGGCTACTAGATTCTCACCTACGCTTTCGCATTGCAAAGGCAGATCTGTTGACACCGCTTTGCACTCATTGGTATAAACCATCGAAAAATCACTAAGCGTCAAAGAGTTCACGATGGTTGCTTTTTTAGACATCGAAGAAGCCTCCAAATCAGAAGCGATCACCGATGCACTCATGAACCTGGAAGTTGAGGCCTCGCTTACACATTTAATTGGGAAACTGCTTACAAGTAGAACAATCAGTAGATCCATGAGCTGTGGTACGCCACAAGGTGGTGTTCTATCCCCCTTTCTCTAAATTGTGGCAGTTAATAAGCTGCTGCTCAACCTCGAAAGGGCTGGATGTGAAGTGATGTTGCGATATCCAAGCACACTGAGTGAACTTCTTCAAAACGCCCTTTCTATCCTCTCAAGGTGGATAGCTAAATGCGGTCTGGTTAAACAACTACGAACACCAATTTCGCCTAGCTTATTGAGAAAATATCACTTAGGCAATCCAAAAGAATTATAAAGCCCTTTTCTTACAAGAAAATTCTAAACCTTGACAGGAACAACATGAGGAAGCTTCCTTACCGGCCGTTGTGTCCTAAGATATCATCTCAACAAACTAAACAGAGATACAGAGTGTCGGATCTGTTTGGAAAAGGAGGAAACCTCTGAGCACATTCTCTGTGAATGTTCGGCACTACACTGGCTACGTAAACGGATCTTTCATAGGAAATTCGGCTCGTCGAACTTTATTTAACACCTCTAGAATTATCGTATCTTCAAACCGTCTATCGTATCTTCAACCCCTTCTATCGTATCTTTCCCGTCTCTTTTATTTTTACATAAAAGCGAATATTTTACATCAGTTCTTAGTACTTTCTTCCTAAGAGCGACGTATTCCCCCACCATTTTGAGGCAATCATTTGGTCGACATTTTATCCCACACATAAGATAAATTATAATGAACCAGAAAAACCAACGTATTTAGCCAAAAAACACATCATTCACTTCCAATTTGTACAGGCAGCATTAAAGGTCTTAAATCCCACTCATCCATTAAAATTGATTTGATCTGAGTCACCCTGTATGTATGACCTTATCCGTGGCAATTTTATCATAATCAATCGATAATTCCAAGAATTTGGGTACGAATATCCTTCGTATCGGAGTTTTGGAAGCATATTTGTGAGAAAAAAAAAATTAATTTTCCTTTTTCCTTTATGCACGCATAGATATTTGATTAATTTATGGAAAGCCTTACAAATAGCAGCAACAGTTAGGAGTTTTATAGGAAATTTTTAGATTTATTGGAAACTTAAAGAAAGCGCCAATACGAAGGAATGGGAATACAATGAAATATCCCCTAGGCGGACAGCGACGGTGGCAACATTTGTGCCCGCCCGAGGGAATTTTCCGTTCAAGAGAAGAAAAAAATGTTTAATGCTTTTTAGGTTTGTTTAGGAAAATATTTCCGTTTAAGGTAGCTTTCCGCCTAAGAGAGCTGTCCGCAATGGGAGATCTCACTGTAGAACATATATTTATTTAAAGTTTACATAGTGTCACATTAAAACGGATAATAAATGAACCCACAAGTCTTAGAAGCCGAAGAAGGAAGTATTTAAGGTCATGTCACTACATAGAGCGAGATACGTGATTGCATTTTCACATGAAAAAATAATCTGTTAGAAGACAATTAAATCATCATTACTCAGAATGTTGCAGAAAAGTAACGTGAATTGTAAGCAATGACAACAACCCCAACAAAATTGTACTCAGTTAGTCTGGACAAAACCCTCTCGGAAGCCATTGAAACCTAAATTACCCGAGCTTCGAACCACTACACCTCACTCGTGCTATGTGAGTTACATCAAAACTCCTTGAGCGCAAGTGAATTATAAAAAAAAATCAAACTGCATTAGAAGTGTTATTTCGCGTGAGTGAGGTTAATGATTTAGAGTCCTGTGGTCCTAGTATCTACGGTGTGGATTTACGCAAAGACACTGCCAATAAAAATTTATTTTTATCTAAAAAGTCATTAAGTCCATTGATAGAGGGTACGACAGATCGACAGAAACAGACCATATGATCCAGGCTCTGGCATTTGACAGGAGATTCAGTATCAGAATCCCTGACAGAAATGACTGGAGTAACCACAAAGTTACCAATAAAAAAGAACTGGCTTTCTACATCGATGATTCTAAGATGGACATTGGTCAGGTGCCGGGGTCTACTGCAAGGCCCTAGGAATAAACCACTTCTTCAGAACAAACAATGACTGCAGTGTCTTTCAGGCCAAAATCAAAGCCATCATCGAGGCCTTGAAAGCTGTCCGCGAGAAGGATATCACCGCAAGGACAATCACGATCTATGTCGACAGCCAGGCAACCGTTAGGCCTCTAGCGATGACTAGATCGAGACTTGTAGGAATCTGTATCTAGATGAGAACCAATACAGTGACCCTATGTTGGGTACCAGGGCATATGGATATCACAGGTAACGAAAGGGCTGACACGCAACGCTACATGCCTCACAGGCACTTCCCTTCGGGAGGATTCTAATAAGCTCGTATATTGAAGACGAGGCCATCAGTCGAGCCAATACACGTTGGATCCAGCTAGACACAAGTACAACGGCTAGAAACTTATGGACGAGTTATAACAAAAAGACATCTCTGTCTCTGGTCAAACTTAGTCGTCGCAAAGGAAGGATAGTCTCCGGCATCATTACTGGACACTGGGCCATTGGTATTCATGCGGAGCGCCTCGGTATACTCGTACATCACAACAGACAAGGAGGAAATCGAATCTGTCCGCCACCTGCTGTGTGAACGTGCTCCCCTCGCTAGTAGAAGAATGAGGACTCTTGATAGTTACTTCTTCGCGGAACTGAAGGACTTGCGTGACATCGAGCTGAAGGACCTCCTGAGATTCATATCCTTATCTGTGGGGTTCTAAATTAGCGGCTCCCCTTCTCTTTACAGGTTGCCGGAGTAGAATAAGAAGATGGGCACAATGGACCGTTTTGCTGGTCTAAGTGACTAGTGATGAATGTCACGACCTAACCTAACCTAGAGTGTACTACGACGGATTCTGAGGCCATTAACAGAGGTCGAAGATTTCTACCTTGTTCACATCTTTGCAGCTGCGCCAGTAAGAGTTGAAGGGGATACCTAATCTTCCCGCAAGAATTTCAAATTCCTCCGACAGCCTTGCCTGATCTATCTATGACTTTCTCTATACCTAAGGCAGCTGATTATAAAGCTGCCTTACCACATATGTATATCTACAATTCAGTGCGACTCGGTGATTAGTTTTCCTTCGTTGCTTCCAAGTTTAAAGTCATTTGCTTCGATTTCTTGCAAAAAATATGGATGACGTCGCGACAGCGAGACACCTCGACTTTCTAAGGCGGTGGTACTGCAAAGGTCGACAGATTTTCATCTCTCCACTTCTTCTAGCTCGACACACATCTGCAGTTGTCTTTGCTGCTGACGACGACCACTTATTTATGAAGGCTTGGCATTTTCATGTGAAATTAATGTCGGCCGAACAATGAACTGTTTACGAGGTAAGGGTGTTTTAAACGTCGTACAAGAATTTCTGTTCACTGTAAGCAATCCCCATGGAACGTCGCTTCAAGGGTCTGTAACAGGCGTAAAAGTTAACGAAAATGGTTTTTTTTTTTCTCGACCTTTTGAGAGTAATTTCTGTCCAATTGAGTGTGCGGTCTAACATTAAACTCGGACCCTTGGTTGCATTCTTTAAGAAATTCCCCTTGGTCTCAATTGGTCAGTACCCAGTTCAAAAGTAAGTTACTGGGTCTTCGTCTCGACCCATTTCAATTTAGGTTGCCACAGGTCCACAGTTTCTTAAATAAGCATCATAAATATAAATGGCATGGAATTTTCTTAATTTAATATTTTTACAATACTTTCTTGTAAGTTATTCACGTTCAACGTTTGCAATTTATGACACCGAGGCCATTTTTATGAAAGAATTAATTTTTTTAAACAAAATGAAGTTGTTTTCCGTCTGATTTATTTGAATTCATAGTTTTTTCCGTGATTCACCCGTGCAATGTGAAAATTATTTTCTTCCGGTAACACGCGACTGCGTCATATATGAAAGAAATTTTTATTTTTAATTTTCTTGAATGAAAACTCTGAATCATGCGTTTTGAATATTTTTCATTTACGCATTCGGACAGTGAAAGTGTTGCGGTTTATAAGGGCGATGTACATATAATATGTATACACCTCTCGAGAACAATTCCTTTGTTGATCAAATTCAAATTATTTTACACAAAGTATTGTACATCCCTGAACTCGTGATTTTCAATAAAAAGAAATGTCATCCTATCCGGCCCCATCACAACATCCGCTAAGAGAATGTCGTGGAAGTCTTTTATAACAGTCGATAAATCGAGTACCTTAAGTAAACCAAGATGTACATATGCAGGTGGTGACGTGTGGTTGCCGTAGCTCAGGTTGTAAGTGCCTTGGACCGCTGACTCGAGGTCTTGGCCCTCTATGGACTGTAGCGCCGAATATTTGTTTATTTATGTGAGGTATGGCGGAAAGCATTACTTTAGATCAGAGTATGTATATTCAATGCCAGACGTTCAAATATACTCGATGAACTTTGAGAAGACCTTCGAGGTACTCTTTCCAATCAGCACGACATGGAGGGGTGATGCAGACTGATACTTAAATGTTTACGGGCAGATCGAAGATGGTTGGAGGTCGGAGGAGGCACCAACACTGATATTTTGAAGATATCAAGGTCGCTCAGGCTTCAATAGACTTTTTCGGCGAAAATGTTAGCAGAATGGACACCGCCAAAATTAGCAGTGCAGAACAACCGGTAGCATCGCAGAACAAGCAATATCTTGAGAGTATCGTCTCGACCAAAAGCGGGGTCGAACAAGACAGTCAACCGCATAATCAAGGCTATGTTTGGTATGTTGTCCAAAATACTGAGAAGCAAGGCTATTAGCTTAGAGACCAATATGTGACTGATCTGATTCAATGTTGAATTCGTGCTTCTATATAGGATCAGCACCTGCAAATGCCCGCCACTATCACTAGAAAAAACGTTTGCGAATCAAAGTCTACAAACATCTTCCGACTTTTCTCCTTCTTGCGCAGTTCTGTGAGAGAATGGGTCAAGATCCCATAGACATCACAATTTAGAGACGGAGGTGGAAGTGGGGGATGAAGTGACATCTCTATTGCTAACCAATCCCGCTAGGTTAGATAAATAGGTTGGCGAGGGGAGAGTGAGCCATCTGCGCTACACTCAGGTCAGTAGAGACCCATTGTTATGCCAATTTTGAGGGGAAGGGGATCCCTTGCTCGTGGAGCAATAGCCAAAGCATTCTCCTACTGCCCTAGGATTTCGAACCATTTTGAAGCCTTAATGAACCTCCAGATGTCCCTGATAGATACGTCACTTAGTTCTTCGGTGTCCTGGAAAAAATGCCTTCCAAAGGTCTGAGGTGGTAAAGACCTGGGCAGTGGGAGAGGAAGTGGGTTGTGTTGTCATTTACTTCCTCGTCTCCACAACCTTCCGCAAAGGTCCTCCTCACTTAGCCTTAGCCTTTTCATGTGATAGCGCAGATTATTATGACCTGTAATTGCTCCTACAAGGAGGTTTTCCTGTTCTTTTGCTGGGACCAAACCCTCTAGCACCAAACCCCCTACTTATTGTAGCGCGCAATTGGAAAGGAACCTCAACCAATTCGCATGGAGCTGGTAAAAAATCAAGCTAGTTGAAGAGACATGTTAGTTGAGGCACCACTTCACCTTGAGTCAGATTGTCATTGTCATGTCTTAACAGGTCGACATTCATATTTCGTGCAGGTGTAGCTTTCGGCACAGAACTTCATTAAATAAAAGAAAAGGATGCAGCCCAGTTTGTAAAACAATTGCAATCGAAAACATACATATCCGTTTAGTAGGGAGGGAAACAAAAGCTCTTATAACTCCCGTTTATACGTTTAAAGATTCCATATAAAGTCTCTCACGCCTCTCACGTCTCTCACCCCATAAACGGAAAAAGGTGTTCGTGTTGCATTGTCAGTTCCTCAGGTAACTTAAATTGTAGTTTTCAATTACTCCTTACCTCTAAGAACCTTTTTACTTTGCTGGCATACACACTGCTCTGCAATCAGCAGTTAAACAAGTCAAAAGGATAAAATTTCCTTTGAAAACATTCTACGTACATTTCGTGCTTATTTCCCATCCCCCTAAGAATTCGCGGTGAAATTTTTCTTGCTCCTGGATAGGATTTTTCGTCTCCCACCCCGCAGTGCACCTAGAATCTCATCACGCATTACAAAAGCTGCCCCCGTGTAACCTCGTGTCTACATTCTTTCCGCTCCCACACTCAAAAATTCCATTCACGTAGCTTAATCCCAAAGGACAATGATTTCTTGTATGCATCGCTATCATATTAAATATTTCTCAGTTGCGTCGTAAGCTTAATTCACGAAAACAGATGCACATTTCTCAAAGGACTCGACAACACCAGATGGACAGGAGCACAATAACATCTGGCAATTGACAATCTGACAGAAGGTTGTTTTAACACATCCCCAGGTCACGGGGGTAACATAATCTGAATATGAAATCATTCCCAGTGGGGCTGGATGGTTGTGTAGTGTATCCCTCCTGCCGCCTTAAGTTTTTCCCCTTTCTTTTTAAAAAAATGGACGAAGTCTTGCCTCCTGTCAAGTGACAAAGGAAAAGTAAAAGTATGCGGAATAGTTGGAGAAGTGGACACATATCAAATTGAAATGCAAAGAACCAGCTGAGCTGGAAAAGGGAGGTTAGGCTACGAGTATATATTGTACAAGTTGTTTCTAAGGGCATTTGGAATTGTAGTTCCGAAGCAGAACGGTGACTTGGAACATTGAACTGTCTACGCAAACACTGTCAGAAAGGCAGCTCCAACCCTTTTAATTCAATAACTCAATCAAATGAAGGATATTCCTTGCCGTCTGGTGTAGATGTGTAAATAAAAAGAAAAGCTGAATCAATTTACAACCTTGGAGTAGAATCTGGTTTTGGCACATAAACAATCCAGTGAACCCTAGCCAGAAGGAAGAAAGACACTTATAGGAATGGATTCAAGAATATTTTTCCTTCTTTGACATGTTCAGTCGTCAGGAAAGAGAACATGATGATTAATAGTAAAAGACATAGGGAAAGAATCAAACTATAAATAGAAGAGGACGAGGTCAAGATCCGTTTAATGGTGCTCTGGCTTCAAGAGGGGATACAGACAGATGGGTTGGTTTTGGGCGCCAATATGGTATCAGCTCTTTAAAGATGAATGCAGACCCTTCTCATTCATTATCTTTCCACTTATGGAGGACTGGCATGGCCACCAAAACCTCCAACATAAAAATCATGACAAAATTCAACGGCAGCATGTATTGTAACGACCAGTCCGATGAGAATCTCTTGACGACAGTAGGTCTAGAAACAATGCTCAATCTGCTGCCTTTAGACCTACAAGAATCTGAAGCGAAAAGTGCTCTTAGATCGAGCCAGTGGAGGAAATCGGACCCAAACGGCGGCCTATGTGACGAGGTTCTTCGAAACTTCACCCTCCTAAACCAACCGAAAACACTGGAGAGCGAACTGGTATAAACACTCCCAAATATTAAGAAAACATCTAGGCTCCGACTACAACTTCGACCACACTGTTCTGTTCAAATCGTCTCTTGTGACGTAAAATCGAGAATTCTGAGGCCAAATTGTCTCGTTTTTACGTGATGAATTATGCGATCACGGAAGAGACGATTTAGGTCCAGTCTTATGCATCCTTCCGACTAGAGAGCAGTGGCTTAGCCCGTAAGGAATACAAAGCCATCCAGAAACAGATCTCTCTCTCTCTCTAAAGAACTGGGACGTAGGAGCCCTGATCACACAAGCGTTTTCCAGACGGAGGTTCTAGCAGTGACAATAGCCACCCAATTAACATCAATACTAACAATGAACGCTAAACAACAGCAAAAGAAATACCTGCTTCTGTGCAAAAAACGTCGAAGCTTGTTAAGTGTTATCGCAACGATCTTAAGCACAACGTAAAGCTCAGTGGTCGCAGAGGTGTCCAAGACAATGAAACTACTGACAAACTGTAGCAAGAGATGGATCGGTCTTAGACCAGTTCTACAATGATACAAAAATCGTTAAAGAAAGCCAGCAAGTGGAGCTCACTAAACCGTGAAACGTCAATGTTGGTAGTACTACTTAATGGCCAAAATATGCTAAGACATCACACTAAGTTAAATTTGTTGATGACTTATGTGGTGACGAAGATGCACATGAAGACATACATAACTCATTCTTTCTCTATCACTGCCCAAACCTTTGCCATGACCATGATTATGACATCAAGAGATTCGAAGAAATGCCCGTGAATTATAGCAATGACAAAAACCACATATGTATTCAGCTAGTCTAGACACCACCCTCGGACGCCAATGAAATCTCATACTACCTCAGTTTCGAATCACTGTAGCTCGCTCGCGCTGTATGGAAAACATCATACCTCCTTGAAGCGCGAGTGGATTAAAAAAAGAAGACCCTGAATCAATGTTTCTTTGATTACATCGAACAATTGTCCGATAATCCACTATCAGATCTACTCAACTTTGGTAGAATGATCGAATCGTCAAGAACTAGATGTTTCAAAAGAGAATTTCTTTTCGATTCCATTAACACAAATGAATTACAATTCAACACGAAAAGGGGCTTCCTCTCATGCCTATGCTGCTTGAGATACCATCTTAACAAATTAATCCTGTTTGGTAATACACTCTTTGCAAGTATGTGGTGATACGCAACGAATGAAAGAGTGGTACTGTCATGGATATCGACTCGGTTCACGGGTGGTGGTATCTTCTCGAAAGAGCTCAATGTAAGGATCTCCTTCCGTCACCTTGATAACTGTAGTAGATTATGCCGAAGCCTTGTCCTGTTGAAATGCAATGTTACATCTGCCTTGGATATTTCCACAAACAGCCAGGCGGCAATTAACTACCTGGAATTGTTCTCGCTCTCATCAAAGGTCGCTCTAGAGTGTCGTTGGTCTCTCATTTAGATGGCAGAACGATTCAACATTCACAAAGAAACTGCAAGACCGACGAACTCGCCAGATACGGTGCTTCCCTTAGCATTTTACCCGAACAACAGAAAATGGGTATATTGCTCTCTACATGTAAACATATCCTTAAAATGGACGAAATCGGGAAAACAAACTCTAGATGGGAGACTGACACAACGTACCACATCTTGAGACAGATTGACCTAATCTAGACAGCAATCGCACAAATGGTTCAGTCTGATTGAAGCAACCTCAAATCAGAGCTGTTATCGGTATCCTCACAGGTCTTATAGAACTTCATGCCAAAAGGCTAGGCCTCTACTGAAACGACTTCTGTAGAAGCTCCAGAGCTCATTTTCATTCATATTTCAAAGGAAAATAGCTCTATCTGGAAGCTCCTTTCCTTGATAATCTCGGCGAACATTGATGTCAAAATTATCGAACAGCTTGCATATACATTAGCGGAGCTCTTCGCACGACTCCCTCTGCAGCACTGGACATTTTGTTTCATCTATCACCCCTCGATATTTTCGCCAGACAAATGGCTGCTAGTGCAGCCATCCGCTTCAAAGCAACCTCACAGTGGTCTAGTAAAGATTTTGGCCACGCCTCTATTTTGCTCCAAAATTTCTTCCAGAAACTTAAACTACACCACATCCAAGCTAAGGTTTGACAAGAACTTCGAGGTAACCATCCCTTCCAGGTCATTCTGGGGCGATGTATTCTAAGAAGAAAAATCAAAAACAAGATAAAAACTAGCAATGGGGTGGGTGGTGGGTGGGTTAACCTCAGCCTAGCGCTCCGTCTTCCAAATCATTGTGGCGTGTTTCAAGAAGTCTTATCTTGGCTGAAGAAAAACGTGATATCAGCCACGGATATCCGCATCTTTTCGGGCAGTCAAGCGGCACTGAAGTCCTTGGAATCAGTCGCTCTAAATTCAATAACAGCCCTAGATTGCCGATCGTCTATTATAGAGATGGCGGAGCAGTTCAATATCCACCTTTGCTGGGTGCCAGGGCACAGTGACATTCCAGGGAACTGCAAGGCTGATGAACTCGCCAACATTACCTATTGGGCCACCTTAAGTGTACCAATCGCTACTTGTAAACTTAAACTCAAGCTAGATGCTATCGAAAGAACAAATCTAAGGTGGACAAGTGGTACAACATGTCTAGCGACAAAGCAGATTTAGCCAAGCCTGGATCTGCAACGCGTCTATGCAAACGACTTCGGCAGAAGCTGTATGTACGAGGAGGGGGAGAAGACTATTCTCCATCTTCTTTGCACCTATCCAGTTCTCTCCCGTAAAAGAAAATTCCACTTAGGAGCCTTCTTCTACACCAATTTAGGCAACCTGATCAACAGCGATGTAAGAAGCCTCATACGCTTCATGAGAAGCTCCAATTGGTTCAATGAGTAGATAGGAGACTTCGTCCTTGTGATATCACAACGGACGCCTCATGGGTCTAAGTCTGCTGGCTTTTGCTGGCAGCCGTTTTAACCTAACCTAACCTAAGAGTGTGTGGCCCTTTTTCAGAACCGACGGAGTATTCTTTGTAAAGAAATTATCCACCGCGAAGCCATTAAAAAAGTCTCACCCGAGGACCTATTTTTTTTCCATAAAGAGAGTGGAATGTCTTTTGGGCTGAACAGTACCCCATGACGCAGTAAACCTTTCAGATTGCAATGTCACCTATTGAGCAGTGCCAACGGTAAAAAAAAAGTCAACCAAAGACGAAAGGATTCCAAAACTTTCTGATCTGAACGGCGGCAGGTTGTGATATCAAGTAAAATAATATCAACGCGGTCCTCCCCGGACCATAGCGCCACCTTAAGTACATATCAATGCCTAACCCTTTAAAGCCTTTAAATCCATTCCTCAACGACGAAAAAAAAAGGAAGTTGTCACCTAAAGTTGAAAGGAATCTCAAATGATATAAAACTGAAGGTGAATAGCTAAGTTGGGAGCTAGATCCACACCAGACTGTGGGGCAACCTAAACCAATAGGTGCATTTCTGCTGCAATGTACATATAAGCAGCTCCAGAACTCAATCACGACCGCGTTTAAGGCAACGTTCGCTTTGAAGCCTTGGAATTACTCTCATAATTGGCAAACGTCACATAGAAACATTTTCACAAGAATACACTCAGGAAACATACATATGTACATATAACATCCCTCGCTGGTAGCCTTGAACAATCTCGAAACAAAATTTTTATGCCAATTTCAGACTTGTCATTAAAATGTTGACAAATGTTTCCCAACAGATTTTACACCTTGTACACCTGTCAACCTTTTTCCGTTTTGATTATGAAAAACAATTCTTCAAAAACATTTCATCCCAAACAAAAACAGATCTCTTTTCAACAAAAAAAAATAAAGTCGACCCACCTCTATTGAAGCTCCTTTGACGAAGGGTCCTTTCTCTTTTGCTGAAAGCACGACTTGTTTATGTGTCTATTCACAAAACCCAGGACAGGATTATCATTAATCACATTTTCATTGATACGCGAAACACCGAACACAACAGATTGTAACAACTACACAGACACTTAATTTTCTTCTTATTTTTCTTGTTGCATTCCACCCTCTTCAACCGGACGAGAGAGATGGTAAATAGTCCGAAAAAAATAAAAAAACGGAAAATCAAAATGGAAAGCCTTGTTGTAAGCAAGCTACCCACTCTTTAGCACACGACGAACAGGTGTTCACTTTATTATCGAAAGGAAACAGATAGGAGGACGAACAGGACACCAAACACAAGGTACTCGCACTAAATTCCACCTCCACTCCTTTAGGATGTCATTCCTGGCAAGCGTGTGTATAAACAGAAAACCGCTGCGGTGAAACAAGGACCTCTGACGACAAACAAAAACCGACCGACAAACGACAAAAATCACACACAGTCCCGAGAAAAGCAACAGGGCAGACGAGACTGTTTTTGTAACTCTTTTCCTCGGATTTTCTTTTATTTTTACTGTGGGTGGTGGACGGGCTAAGGAAACTGCTTGGTCAAAAGTAACACCAAGCAGTTGTGGGGTCTAAATGAATTACCGAACCGGAAATGAATTAAAATTAATTTTTCCCGTTTCTTTTTGGTTGCGAATTTTCGTTAGTTTTTCCTTCTTTCCTTCAAGTAGAAGTTAAGTTATTTCGCAGGCCATAGTTTGAAAATTACACACAGAATAAATTTTTTTCTATTTTCCTCGAACAGAAAAGAAGATCAAAACTCGTCGAGAGAAAACCGTAAACTGAATTTGAAAATTCAGGGAAATTTGGCGAGGAAAACTCTGCGGATGGGTTTTTTCCTCATGTGCAACACAGTGGTGAGACACAGTGGCAAGAACAGCGGAATTGTGTATAAACCCCCTCAGAGCGCAAGGCATTCATTGTGATAAGAGAGAGAGCGAGAGCGAGCGCGTGAGCAAGAGTGAAAGCTGTGGGGGAGATTTATGTCCTTTTGAGTGTCACCTGTTGTAAGTATCTAGGCTTCTGGTGGAGAAAAACGCGACTATTTAGTGGGGTTTTGTCACCTGTTTCACAACAGAACCAAATCCGGGAGAGATAAGAGAGTTGCGTGGGAAATTTATGATCCTTTGAGTGAGTAACAGTCGAGTACCCTTCCCTCTGTGGGAAGTGGGTTAAGAAGGGGATTATCATTTTGAGTGGCTACTCTCTCGAGTGAGTTTCTTTTTGGTCCACCTGTTGTGGACAGCACAAATTGAGTAACAAACACTTGTTTGAGTGGAATGATTAAATGGGCAAAGCCCTCTCCTTGATGGTTTTGTCCCTGATAGAGTCACAAATGTAATGAACCACTTTCCATGAGACCCGGGACACGGATTCATGAATTCAACAGATGTTCGTTCCGGACGGTCAGCGGATGTATAATTTGGTTGCAACATCGTCACATTTCCTTTGATCTATGGAGCCATTCTCATTCTGTTGAATCGATGGTCAAAGGGAAGGGAACATATGGAGCTTGGAAGTTTTGCTTTTTCCTTTTTATTTTTGAAGTTATAAATAGCGTTACATGAAATGTAGGTTGTGCAGATTGTAGCGCATCATATTTCATTTTAACTCATTGCATGTTGGGCGAGATTGGCATGGCATGCGGAGAGTTTCAAATAACGAATCGCACTGCGTTACAATGAAGTGGAAATTACGTGTTCTTGCACACAAGCATAGAGGAGAGAATTTCAGTGGAAATTTCGCGTGATTTTTCCTTCATTCATGTGACTCAGGGTGAGGGTGTTGTGTAGCCATAAATCAAGGAGTAATAAAAAAAATAAAAAGAATCGGAAATAATTGAGAGGGGGAAAACCACTTGGAATAAAAGTAAAAATACAAAGAATTGGATTATAATAGATGCAACTGATTTATAGGAATCTGTGACCTTTGAACAGGCAGACAATTTATTTTTATCAACAGCAGCAAATGTGTGAGATGTGGCATAGGCCTCAAATTTAAAGCGTTATGCCGTGATGTCAAGAAAGGGATCGGAACTGAACCAAATAATGGTCGATCACACCTTTTTGACCCCTGTAGGAGTTGTAAAGCAAGAGACACACTTAGACTTCTAGAGGCTTGCCGATGAGCGACGGAGCACACTTCCATCATGCCGCATATCAAGAAAGATGTGGCCGAAACTCAACTAAAGAAAAACAAGGGTAATGCTTACGCTGAACAGATCGCATTTAGCTCTAGTGATCAGCATCCTTACAACCTACTGGCGGCCCTTCTAAGAAGAATGGGACTGAGCACGACCGACCTCTGCAGAGGGTGTGGTGATAAAGACGAGAAGGAGGACACGACGCACTTTCTCTGCGACTGCCCTAGCCTCAACAGAACCAGAAAGACGACCGTGACCGTATGCACTTCTTTAGTGACCCAGGCCAACTCTCAACCGTGCCCCCGAAGCCCATCCTGAAATGTATACTGAATTCAGGGTGGCTTAGGGAGGCTTATTAACGATGAATAAATACTCTATACGGGGAACACAATGGATCCTTGAAGATCCAATTAAGGCGATACCTAACATCAAGCCGTCACACCTTTAACCCAAGCTAACCTATGCCGTGATTTGAGTGTTTTTTACTAGACGAAATAAACCTCCAAGTGTAGGAAAATGCAATATGCTTGGCATCAAGGACGCGAAACTACTTCTTGGTACCGGAACCCATGGTTCCAGCTTACAGTATCAGCACTCACCACATCAATACCGAAAATCTGCCACCTGATCCGACCAATGCAGGACAATCGCAAAGGAAATGATCCGAAGTATCATCGCCCTTTCCACAGGCGTGACAGTGGTGTCACTTAAGCCTAACATGTGCTTGGCAAAAATTGTCTTCAGTCTCTTCTGCTGAGTGACAGTAAGAATGCCGTTGATTTCTTACAAACGTTCGGGTACATTCGTTTAGTCTGCCTGCATCCTGGAAAGCCGTGCCACAGACAATTGTGTTTGTAGGAAACCCAATCGTCAATGAGGTCGCGGAAAGACCCAAGGCAGGTTCAGGTCCTGAGAAAACATCCATCGATCATGTCTAAAGCCGCCTGCGCGTTAGCACAGACAGTCTTCAGTCATAACCCGACAGAAAGTGTGGCAACATCATCCGCATATGCCTGAGTCTCTGTTTACCCCTGCCGTAACATAGCGCCCACAATCCGCACCTCCAACCAAAGATCTATTCATCAACATTGCTTGGATCCACAATACCAGGGTTTCATCCACCTCGTATTGTCTAGCAGAGTCGCACATGCAGTCAAAGGTCGCATTATCGAAAGCACCCTCTATGTCGATGAAGATGCCCATGGCGTATTCTTTCCTATCAGGTAGCCCTAATGGCATTCGCAAATCCAAAGACCGACTCAAAGCGAGGAAATGCTACAAAAAACTTAATATCCTTACAATCTCCTCACTGATCAACCTGCTCTGTAATATAACAGAGAACGAAGCTGCGAATGAATTGGTGAGATAGGGGGCGGGACACGGGAACACTCACGTAAATACAACCACAGGGGTGTTAGCAACTCGTTTTTCAAAACGTCATGAAGTTTTATGGAAAGAGGTACTAACCTTCAAAACGGCCAAATCCATGATAGAGCGCTCTTTCTCAGGCCTAGGAAAGAGGAGACTTGATGTTGGAAGAAAGCCACTCCTTACGGGCATCCTTTAAGACTTCTTCAGTGGTGGCTGCGATTCTCTGGCTTCCAAACATCGCCCTAACCCACCTATTAGTGGGATGATCAATGCCCCTGCAGATTAGAGCATTGGTAATTGAATCATTGCCGGTGTTGTCAATGACAAGAAATGCACAAATGGCGATCTCCTTCTAGCTATAAGTTGCCTCTCTCTGTGTCACCAGATGATGCAGGGCGCCCTCCGCATATCTGCCCGTTTACAACAACGACAATGAAAAGAATCACTCAACAGTGTAACGTGCAGTATCGTAACGAATAAAGTAAAATATGATAGAAACCATTTGCTGTCCATATCTTGACACAAATTCAAGTATGAATACCCCCATCAGAAAATCTCCCTCATCGAAAAAAAGAAAACAAATCACATCCCACTTCGCAATCACAAAAAGTATTTTTACCCCATTACACCTCGCACCCAGTCACAATTATCAAAGAAACTTCGCCCTGGCCAGGAATAGAAGCACGAATTTCCAAAAATAATCCATCAGTGGCACAAACAGAAATTCATTTTGATTTCTATCCATTACCGTCAATGGCACCTTCCTCCCCAAGCCAGTCCTCCAGTCGTCGCCAGCGCCCCTCCCGGTGGGTTAAATGTGCCAAATTACATCCATCCCATGGCACTCAATATAATTGTAAACAAATCGCGGTGCTCATCTCGCGGTGCGAATCACTCGCCTAATGGTTGTGTCTATCTATACACTGAACAATATTTTACATTAATAAACGCGCGGATAATAATCTATAATCCGATTGGGAGCCCGCAAATCGATAAAAGTGTTTCCGGAATCTTGTTTCTTCGATTTTGTAGCGAGGGAGTGCGATAAATTGGAATTTATTCCAGACCTGTGGGAGAATTTTACAAAAACTCAGTACTCCCAGGTGGCATGTGTCAGTGAACTCTCACCT
This sequence comes from Matsumyia berberina, assembly GCA_917880715.2. Classification (NCBI taxonomy): domain Eukaryota; kingdom Metazoa; phylum Arthropoda; class Insecta; order Diptera; family Syrphidae; genus Matsumyia; species Matsumyia berberina. Next base: position 126,836,583 of record OU862871.1, on the reverse strand, counting down.
GTGTGTTGTGTACCTTCCGACAGGGGTTTGGCTGGTTGGTTTGTTTCAATTTTCAATTTTTTTTTTTTTTTGATTTTGAATGGCGCCGTCATTGACTGGGTAAAGTGGGTGAATATGATTGAAAAGCCTGTGAGTGCCGCAGTATGGTGTCGATTTGTTGCATGTGATTTAATTAATTTTAAATGCAGTCCTTGCAAAGGATGTCAGGTAAAAGTGACATAGTTGTTGACGATTGACAGGTGACAGTTGACGATTTGACAGTTTGGCAGCTTGTCAGTAAGAAGTTGATTAAAAATTTCCAAGCATTCTTTTGACACACTAGTCCAAGCTAAAGGCTAAAAGTAGCAGCTCCTGATGGAGATGGTGGCTCATCAGAAAACGGGAACTTCTGTTTTTGACGTATTAATAGCCATGAGCACCCTGTTATGAAAAACCATCACCCGAAAGAAGGACCTTTAAAACACCACAACTACGTCTGGATTTTAGAATTCAGCCAAACCCTATACAGTAAAACATGAGGACTGAAACCCAAAATGATTCAGTGGCTATACAGTGCCATCATCAAACCAATGGTCACCTTTGCATCCCTGGCATGGTGGCCAAAAACCCTGAAACATCATCATCATCATTTCCAATGACCCGCTTATGCACTATGAAAGTCGCGGGGTTAGATGCTTAAGTGAACTCTCCACATCTCCCGATTTTCCGCCGTCTCTAAATAATCAGGGGCTATCCCCTTACGGGTAGAGGTGAGATTTCGAACTTGGACCAGCCATCTCATCCTAGGCCTAAGAGGGAACGCCTACCCGATGGCACGGTTTCACTGGCACGTCTTGGAAGCTGAGTTGGGGACATGCGTTGGGAGACCATCGAAGTATGGACCTTTCCGCTTGAAGAAGTAGCTGGTCGATATTGATTGCTTCGCATATTCTGATGTTAACCAAAACCTAAGAACAGCTAAATCGACTGCATCGCCTAGCATTCGTGGGTAATAAGGTGGCAATCAAAATGTGCCCGACGACAGCCATACGGGCAATGCTTAGCCTCACACCACTGCACCTCTGCTCTGAGGCTACCGCAGATATCGGAATTCAAAGACGGTGACCTTACAGGCTTTCTGCGGATCCTGGAACACATCCAAAGTGATCCAGAAGATTTCGGTTCTCCAAAAAGTTCAAAGTGGTCATAGGTGATCGCCCCGAATGGAAAAATAAGGGTTTCGTTACCTTGCCAACTTCGCAAATCAGGTACACACTAGAAAATGGCAATACTTGGCAAGTCACCAGACATATTTCAAGCGGAGGTCCACACAATAGAACTATGTGCACGAGAAAGTCTACGGAAGAAGGCAAAGGGAACCCGCATATTTATCTTTTCAAAAGGTCAGGCAGCACTTATGACCCTTAAGTCCTATAGGTTAAGCTCAAAGCTCGTCTGGGACTGTTTTAACCTTCCCAGAACCTTGTGCCTGCAATCAAGGTTACTGAAGCCTGAATCCCGGGATACGAAGGTTTCGAAGGTAATAAACGGACAGATTGTCTGGCGAGAAGAAGCGCTGGGAATCCTCTCGTTGATCCTGAGCCCTATTTTGGGGTACCACCCTGTAGTATCCACTCCAAAATAACACAAAGAGAAGGTGATAGGCTCGTTGAATATAAGGCACAGCAAAACGGCCTAAGACAAGTTCATCAAACCCAACAAAAACAGGACAAAGAAACTACTTGAACTCAACAAGGAAGATCTAGGGACCCTAATGGCCTACCTAACTGGACATAGTCCACTAAGGTACCACCTTCATAAGATGAGCTTATCAGATACAGACATGTGCTGACTCTACGGGAAGGAAAATGGAAAATGGCTGAAGATGTTCTCTGCAAGTGCTCAAGAGTCTGCAAGAGAAGACTACTCCATCTAACAGAGGGAAGAATGTACCCAGTGGATGCTTGGAACATGGAACCGAAAGCATTATTGAAGTTTATGTAGAGCCTCAATTTAGCTTCTGGTCAATCACCAGGCCAGGACAATAGATTTTACAGGTCGCAGTGCATTAAAGCCTTAGCATCGTAAAGATGATCTTACCTAGGTAACGCATGTTGGCCTCACCATAATATTCATAAACGACCAGGTAATCTCCTAATTCCCAAACTGTCAACTCAATACCCCCAGCATCAAGCATTCAGAAATGCCGTCTTTGATGTGATTGGTACCACTAGGCGAAAACAAGACTGCTGACCAACTAGCAAGGAAGGGATCGGCAAGAGAACATTGGACAGATATCTCTTCGATAACATCGAGGAGTTATCCGATGGTGCACTGTCGCATCTACTCAAGTTCGTAAAGACAGCCAAGTGCCTGTCATCAGGTATATAGAATCACCCAGTGTGAAGTAGCTGGTAAAACACATGGGTACCACAACGGGTTTACATAGACCGAAGTGAGATGAAGACGGTTTCATCATCTTCATTGGCCCGCTAAACTAGTAGACGATTCGTATTTCCTTCGACTAAGTTGTATCGAAGGCTGACAAACTCCTGTAGTTTTTGACCTCACAAATGTTCTCCCAATCAACTATTGCCTCAAAGTGCGCCTAAATAAAGTTCACTCCACCAAAAACGAGCTTAATCCTAGAAAAAACCTAAGCTATTTCCAGTAACCCACTCCTGAGGTCATCCCATACTTTACGATTCACTTGGTGCATAAAAATATCCCTTACTCCTCCGAATCCAGTAAAACCAAAAGCCAAGTGGAGCCAGAGATAGAATGCACCAAAAAAAATATATAAATAACCGCCCCCCATGCACAAGGACACATAACTACCGGCAGAAAAAAAAAAAGTCCTAAACTCGACCAGGTATACAATCAATTTATAGATCCTCCGGATAAAAAGGAAACGAAAAACGTAGAACCAATATTCCGGACTGATATCCATTCCGTGGCATCTGGTGTGCAGCGTTGGACGGCATTGTGTGGTGTGTTACTCGTTTTAGTTGCCAACATCGACATCTGTGTACACGGAACAGGCAGAACGTATCCTGGCCATAATAATAACATTCAAATAATTTCATTTGACATGCAAAATATTCCGCCGCATCGACACCACGCCAGTTAGGATAAAACACACACCATAGAAGGAAGGACATCCAGGTTGTGTGTGCTGGGTAAAAGTTGGCTCACAAGAATGCTTTTCTTTAAACTGAATGGTGAACGCCACGCGATAAATGATTCCCAGTCGTGTCGTTTGCGTTGGCAGTATCGCGTTCCGGAACGCAACGGAAAATTATTATCACCACACAACGACAGTAGAGTGAAAGACGGATTTTCCCGTTTTTTTTTTTTTTCCTTTCTCCTCTGCCTGTGTTCTACCCTTTGTGTGAGTGTTATCCACCCATGTATCGTTGGGGATTTTCATTTCACCTGTTTTCATGTGAAGCATAGATATGGACGGGCTGGTGGCAGGAGTGAGCTCTTGTATATGGGAGACCCAGGGTCGTAATCGAGTTCTGAACGTTGGAAATATTTTGCGGGATTTTCCCCATTTGGAAGTTCTGTATTGTTTGTGTGGTCGAGTTGGATACCAATCTCAATTGAAGACTCTATAAAACCAACTACCATGGCGTCGGAAACTACGGCTTTGCTTCTCTTTCTCTAGGTAGGTATGTAGTAGACACTTGTTCACCCTTTCCGTGGAAAACGTATAACATGCCAGCACTGCTCTGGGATTTGATGCGATTTTTTCTTGGTAATTGAAAAAAAGGGAATGGTGTAGTAAATGTGATGACGAGGATTTAACTTGCCGAACCAACATTGTTCTGGTTTGATATTGCCACTAAGACGGATCGGGGATGGTTACTTCGACATAGTTGCAGTAGAGATGACAACGCAAAACGTAAATAGAATATGCTTGACAAGGGAGTAGCAGTAGTGCACAAACATCTGGTTTCAATGGGTTGGTGAACGAGTAAGGACTTCATTAAATGCATTTCCTGAGAACGCAAACATTTTCATTTACAAAGTTACAAAGTTCAATGGGATGGTTCGGGCAAATGGAGGATAGAAAACTATAACATCTACTATGGTTCTATGGAAATCGCTACAGAGAACAGAAAAACAGGCGCATACTATCACCATCACTAGATGCCATCTCTGATGTGCTGGGTTTAATTCGGCCACCGCAACGAAACCCCTGCTTTGATGATGGTACAAGGCGGCGCTGCACAGAAGTACAAGAGCTGTTCACGAGTTCTACGAAGAGACGAACACAGGCTTCTCAGAAGGAAAAAGAAAGAGCATGAGAAGCGCGCGATCGATTAAATAGAGAGATGCTATTGCAGGAATTAGGTTCAGAAGTTTTGCAAAAGGGTAAAAAGAACCTGCCACGGCTACAGAGCCCGAACTGAAGCCTGCAAGAATGAAGAATCGCAGTCAATGCTGAGGATATGGCAGAACTATTTCTTCAGACTGTTTAACGGCGACAACGAATCAAATCCCGCTGTCAAGCAGAATGAAAAATTCCATCTGGACGATGAAAACCAACAATTTCGTCCACCCGACCTAGACGAAGAAAAGATAGCCGTGTCTAAGCTTAAGTCCAACAAAGCTGCTGTAGCTGCCTCGGCCTAGCTGCCGAGCTGTTCAAGGCGGCAGGCGATGACTTGGTAAGGAGCATACGTCAACTCATCTGTAAAATATGGTCGGAGGAAAGTATGCCCGACGAATAGAACCTCAGCATTGTTTGCTTGATCCTCAAGAAAGCAGACCCTCTGAACTGCGCCAACTACAGAGGCATCGGTCTTCTTAACATCGCTTATAAGGTCTGAACTGCCGTATTGTGTGAGCACCTGAAGCCGTTCGTCAACAACCTGATCGGTCCATATCAGTGTAGCTTTAGGCCAGGAAAGTCCACCATCGACCAAATATTCACTCTGCGGCAGATCTTGGAGAAAACCCAGTAAATTCAAAGCGAAGCCACCACCCTTTGATCGATTTAAAGGCCGCATATGACAGCATCTATAGAGCCGAGCTATACAGAGCAATGTCGACTCTTGGGGTCCCTGCCAAACTCGTTCGTTTGTGCAGGATGACGATGTAGAATGCACGCAGCTCCATCAAGGTCGCTCAAGACCTCACCGACGCCTCTGATGTCAGAAAAGGATTTAGACAAGGCGACGCGCTGTCATCCGACTTTTTCAATATCGTCCTTGAAAAAATAGTGCAAAACTCTTTCAAAAGTACGTCTACCTGCTCGCAAACGCCGACGATATTGACACAACCGGAAGAACGTAGCGCATTCGTGGGTATTGGAACGGAGGCAGCGAAGATGGGTTTACCGGTCAATGAGGGCAGGACCACGTATATACTGTCAACAAGAAAGGACACCCAACACCGACGTCTCGGACAGAACGTCACTCTAGACGGATGAGGTCGCTTTTGACTGTTTCGAGAGGAAAATTCTTTGAATGATTTTCGGTCCTGTCTGCATAGGCGATGAATGGAGGACGAGATACAACGACGAACTGTACGGGCTGTACAGCAATATTGACTTAGCCAGAAGAGTGGAGCTCAAACGACTGAGGTGGCTGAGTCATGTAGAGTGGATGGACACCAATGCTCTGGACCGGAAAATCTTCAAACCCACACCCAGGGACGGGCGCAGTAGAGGAAGACCGCGACTCAGGTGGCGCACGCAAGTGGAAGGGGACCTCAACCAACTAAGCGTGCGAAACTGGAGGCAGCTGGCAAAAGATCGAGATCGCTGGCGACGCTTGTTGGTTGAGGCCCAGAACCACCCCAGTCTGTAGTGCCACCGTAAGTAAGTAAGTAAGATGAAGTTTAGAGAATTTTTGTGTAAAGAAATGCCCAAACAAAAATGTAATTATGTAATAAGTAATCATACATTCAAAGCCAAAATACCTAAAATAATAATTGCTTCCCAAATTCAAACGTTACAAATGCATTTCACAAGTTTAGCTGAAAACTGCAAAAAAAAATGATAAACGCTGATGTTTAAATAAATTAATTTCAAACAGTCAGATAATAAAATATTTAATATAATCAAAATGTCCCTTTAAAAACTGTTAAGCTCACTTATTCTACGAAACATTGACTCCAAAGCTCAACACTTCGCATGTCTAAAGGACAACACCATGTCACCATCAATGTGAAAATCATCACTGTCAGTATAATTTTATTATTAATGCGAGCACTCCTGTAATCGAACCGCACATAACACGTTATATCGTGTATTGTAATCGCTTTTGTTCTGATTGTAAAAGTTATTTTCATTTCTTTTTAACAATTTTTTTTTTGTTTTAAAACTTCTTGCATGAAATATTAATATCACTGGAAACCAATTTTTATTGAAAATATCCATTAAACTGGTACTTTGTTTGCTTAAATGGGGCGCCAGTTTTAAATGTTTTTATTATTCGCGTAATTTAAAATTGAATTTGATTTTTCGAATCGATTTGTAGAAAAATTAATATCTAGACTTACCCCGGTTCATCAGCACTGAAAGTAAAACAAATAAAAACCATTAAATATAAGCATAAAAAATATTTTAATAATTTATTGGCATTTCATGAGCCGTGACATCTGAAAAAGGGCGAAAAACCATCAATGGCGAATTTTATTGTCAACTATGATATGTCGGCAATTATATCAAAATTTGTTTGAAAATTTACGTTTATATTTATGTACAGGACGTGCACGTCAAATAATGCCTCAATTTCAAAAGAACACTGCTGCCAACTTGCAGAAAAATATAAAGTTTTCAAATTCGTTTTAAAATTGATGAGACATATTAAAAATAGATACGAACAAACGATGATAATAGTTCCGTCATTTTTATGTACAGGGTCATTCACTAAGCGCGATTCGAATTAAAGTAAAACAAATTGTATTTGAGGTTTTTTAAGTTAAAGAGCACTCAATACCATTATATTTTGAAATAAATATCGTTCATATGACCTCCACGGCTTTGCTTGACGGCGGTCATCGGAGAGGTCCAATTTAGGATGACTCGGACACACAAGTTGGCCTCAATCTTGCCAATGACGCGAACAGTGTTGTCCTCAAGGTCGGAAATTATTTCTGGGCTATTGGCATAAACCAGAGATTTTAAGTAACCGCACAGAAAAGGTCTAAGGTCTGAGGAAATACACGGAAACGAGAATGCTGACGAACTGGCGAGAAACTTCTCGGCAACATGCCCAGAACAAGCCGAGACTTCGGTGAACATCCCGCGCAACAGGGAATATAGCCTTAAGGGAGGTTAACAGCAGATAAGCCTCACTAAATACTTGTGCAACCATAAGGAAGATATGGCCAAAATTCGTTAAAGCTAGGACCGACAGACTTCTGCAGATCGACAGAAGAGCGACAGGTACTCTTATAGGAGTGATCACAAGGCATTATACCTCGAACCTTCGAATTACAGAAGAAGACCTTTATGTGTGGTGATGAGGAGGCCAACGAGGATACAACCTTCTTCCTTTGCCATTGACATAGTCTCTGCCATTTAAGAAATAAGTTCCTCGGAAGGCACTTTTTCGAGGACATTGAAGAATTATCCGATACACCGGTGGATCAAATAATGAGATTCATCAAATCCATAGGGTGATTTGTATCACAGACGCAGTAAGTTGGTCATGTTCTACTGATATCTATATATATGTATGCAGCTGTAACTATTGGGTAGCGTTCCTATGGGTAGGGGACACTCTCTTCCCCCAGCAGGTATCACAATGGGTCTGAACTGACCTGAATGTGGCATTATGGTTCTTCCTTTCGCCTGCCCGCTAACATAACCTTACCTAAGGCTGTCAATTCGCACGCCAATTGACGTCAACTCTTCGTGAGATTACGCGACAATGTTTCGTTTGATGTGTGGCACGTTGCACCGTCCTGTTGAAATCACATACCCAAACGACCAATTTCTGGCCAAACAAACTCGGTTATTATGGCCCGGTAACGCTTTGCGTTGACAGTGAGCGCCCACCCACGCGCATCTTTTTTTAAAAAAAGGTACGATTATGCCGTTTGCCCATAATCCACACCAAATATGCCGGAGTCAGCTGTCAAAGTTATATCATATCTACTGAATGACCCTTTACATATTTTTTCATGTATTATAAAATGGGCGTCATTTTCAAGATTAAAATATGACAATTGGCTTTTCATTATAGACTCACAAAATGTATGCATAAGTTTGGTAAATAGAAAACTTCAGCGATCGAGAAAAAATTCTGTCAGATTTAAGTTAAATATAAGGTCTGTTCGCGTAACCTCCTAAAACAGCGAATTTTTACGAAATGTTATGCATTTTTACGAAATCCTGTTTGAGTGCGCAAAAATGTAATAGTTTTTCGTAAAAGAGAGATTTCCCCAGGCAGCGAATTTGAGTGCAAGAAATTTAATTGCGCTGGTTCATGAAATCTGTCAAATCTGCCATCTGGTACTAAAATTGTCAGATATTGAAGAATTCTGGAAGAACCAGCTATCAAGCCAAGATCCAGTGAATTCAACAAAGGTGTTGGAACAATGAATAAATGTTTTCCACACTCTTTTAAACTTTCCAAATGTGAATCATAAAATTCTTTCCTGTATACTTTTCTTAGATTTGACGTTTGACGTTTAAAAATTAGGCAGTTTTTCTTGTTCAAGGCGTTCGTTTACTTTCTCGTAACTTTACCTGTCTCTGAAAGAATTTTACCCCCTCTCCTCTTCAAAATTTTACAAACTACGATTTTTGGTGCAGAAAATACTAAACGCTTGTCTTAAATGAAACTTGAAAAATGTCAGAAAAAAAGTTGAATGAAGTTCAACGTGTTCCATGTATCCCCGTAATGAAATTTTTAACTAAGGACAACTGCTTGAGGTCGTCAAGCTTCAGAACTGTCACTCATTTGTCAGTTTTCAATCGTTTATCTAACGCAGAATTTCTTAAGAAAATTATTCGAAACTGAACGTCATTATCAAAAATTACCAGTCATGTCAGCTACAAGAACTTTTGGTTATGACTTGTTGAAATTTTCATTGGTGTATTAACAAGATTGTATGCATATGAACACATTTGTTGAAACATTTTATGAAAAAGGTAGAGAGTTAAAGAGAAGTTTGACGTCTGATAAGTTTTGGTAATAAATAGCTGGGATAGCTCGGAATGAGCCATGGCCTAGCTTCTCGCAATCATTTCATATATATTAATAAAGTCTTTTACATTGGATTCCAACAATTCATGTTGTGCGTGTTACATTTTTGGCACGAATGAAAGGGACATGCAATTTATTGCCGACTCCGAACGGCGAATTTTTCACAACAAGTCATACTCCAGGCTCAATCCCCGATTAGAGGTGGTGCCGCGAAAAAAGGTTGGGAAGGAGTCTCGGCCATTGAGGAAGAGTTGGGGAGAATTGAGGCTTATTGCCAGAAATCGCACACGATGGCGCGTAGGTGCAGTAGAGGCCCTAGGACCCACAAGGGGAAACAGAACATAAGCAAGTAAGTAAGTGATACATCTCAATGTTGCTGACATCCCCCGCTTTGGAAAAAAACATAAGCGGCAACATCAAGCAAAGTAAATCTGATCCCAACAAATGGAAACCAACTAAGCATCTCTCCCTCCGCAGAAATAACGATTAAACTGAACTAACTGGATATCCTCACTATCTTTCTAAATATACTGCCCCTTTCATGGAATTCATTCCTCCTACACGTTTTAATCCAAACTTTTGCAAGCAGAATGAACGGCATCAAATTGCAGGTTACCAAAGGCAAACTCCGAAGTTTTCCTCGCAGATTTCCTTCATGAAGAAGGATTCCCCTTTCGAGTCAATTCTAGGATTTTACATAAAGTAATACGAGGGCAGATAATCCAAAAAGTACAAAAAACTTTTATAAGGATTCATCATCGTCAGGACACTCAAACCAATGCAGTGTCCTGGAACATGCATTTAAAACCCTCAATGCTATTATTTGAATTTGTTTCTAACAATACAAAAAAAAGCCATTACCGTTTGCATTCCAGCTTGGATTAGAAGCTTGGATATTAGTTTGGTGCACAAAGAATCCCAGTCCCTGTCCAGAAGTCGAAATATGAACAAAAAAAAAAAATTCTCCTTCAAATAAAATTTGTATTCAGGATTCTTTGTTACATGCGGGAATACTGTCGATTCATAAGCATAATACATATATCGTCACATGTGTGTACGTAACGTAGTTGTGTGGAAATGTGAAATCGGACTAAAGTGCTTTGTTCCCCTAAAAATATGCTTTCCTTGGAAATGTGTCATATGTGGTTTTCGACTGAATATATTCGAAGTACAAAGGTACACAACCATTTTTGTCCTGGTGCAGAGGCAATTTGATTACGAATTCAGTAGAATATGAAAATGACCGCACATCACTGATGAAAATGAAAAAAAAAATATCCCAAAGGGAGATTTTGAAATTTTTGAAAAATTTTCTGATGAAATTCTGCATTGTCTCGTTTATTCAACAAATGGCGGCTTTAAAAATGGTGCACCACAGCAGATGTAATGCAACGAGTAGTGGCATTTCTCCCATTCAACTGAATATAAATCGAAAAGCATAAGTCCTCAAGCGCTTTTTATATGAAAATGTGGTTTCGGTGAGGACCGAATTTTGAATAGTTTACCACAGAGTGGTTCATGGAATGACACATGGGTTTTCTAGGGAAAAGCATATCGCCACTTGGGTTAGATTTTCAAACTAAAGGTGTTTAATGCGACACGTGTTTGAGATTTCTGACCCAAACTGACTGCGTGGGAAACAAAAATTACATGAGTCGTGTTTTTTTTAAACCTAGCCAGCCAATAGTTGCTACCAAAGTCAAATTTTATACGTAAAACAAATACAAAAACCAGCTGGCTACAACTCTTGATTTGATCCGTGGTCAAAAGCAACTGGCTAGAAATTTTACGATATCCCATGGCCAGGGCGCGCCGAAAGTGATGTTTTTCATTTATAGCGTTGGTATCACTGCCAAATTGTTCTGTTTTCTTGACATTTGACCGGCGTCTGAGTACGAAGATGGAAGATGTTATGATTTCATACCTCTTTAAGTAAATTATCCATTGAATAAATTCTCTAAACAATTTGGTTTAATGCCGAATACTTTGACAGTTTGACAGCCGATAGCAACGAAATCACACGTACCAACTTGACGGTATAAATAATCGACTAGGTTTGGCTGGCTGGGAATCATCTAAATGAACAACTGGCTAGCTAGGTTTCAAAAAAACACGCCTATTGATGCAAAGCATAGTTTCAGTATCTCCACCTGTAGCACTGACACTGACTTACAGCATTTTCAAGACATTTTTCAATGCATAAACTGTTGGCGCTACTTTGTCTACCTCCTGGCTAATTATTTCTTCTGTGGTCTCTATAGTCTATGGCGTGTTTGTTCATCCTGTTGACTTTGAAATTGACTTTCCCGACAACGTTTAATAAAAAGATCCACATAGGTTCCACTCACTTTCTCCAGATCATCGAACTGCCAACCAAATCGATCACATGCTCTCTGATAGCCGGCAAACATCAAACTTATGAATGTGGTACACTTTCAGGAGGACAAAGGTTGACCATTTTTAGATTGTGGCTCGTTTTGGAGCTTTGACATGAGCCCGCCCTTAAAACGAGTTTTTTTTTCGAAAGCCTAAGCCTAGAATTGCTATCACCAGGCATAAATGCCAAGGATCTGTGGATCCAGTTACGTGCCCTCATGAACGAAGTAGGCGAAACCACAGGGGACTACCAAGAACCACCAGAATAAGAGGACCATATAGGCTAAAGTGCAAAACAAAAGCAGCGCAGACCGAGCTAAAAGATTGGAGGAAAACAAAACTTTGAGTACAAAGTAGAGGCCCTTCGTGACCTACCATCAAAGTTATGGAAGAATCTCGCGATATGAGCAACATCTGGAAGTTCTCTAAGAAAGACAAGCAACTGTCTGCTGGCGGTGAACAATCCACCGTTGAATAGGTAGGTAGGGTGATACACGTAGGCCAATCAGGCTCTTTGTGATATTACATGGAACTATACTCTAAAAAACGCCACACAATTTATTGAAAGCATCTGGAGCTCTTGATGAAGCTAAGGATACTTTTGACGTCAGTATGTGATAGTTCGACCAAGTCAAGTGATAGGCTCCTAGATAGAGCTTCGTTCTTTGCGATAGCAAGTGCAGAGGAAATAGAAGATCGCTTCTTCTTCCTCTTCCTCCCTGTAGCTCCTGCAGAAGTCATTTGAAAAGAGCCCAATCCAATGGCAGAGAGATTGGGCTCTTGCCAATGGGACACTGTCCGGTAAGAACACCAGTGACAGTGCTAATGACCGATCTTTTGAGCAAGATCAAAATTTTAGATCGAGTGAAATTTAGCATAGGCCAGATCTCCCTGGAGGTACGGCCCGTGGTACCATTCCTCCATCTTTGGTTTGTCTTACTGATCGCATCATACTCTAAGAGAAGTTTACATGTAGCGAGTGGAATACCAAGATTCCTACGTTCCGGCTGGATGTACATAGTACCACGTTTGGCGAGTTCATCAGCCTTACAGTTCCCTGGAATGCCCATATGACCGGGTACCCAGCATAGGTAAATGTTAAAATGTTCTGCCATCTCCATGAGAGATCAGCGACAATCTGAAGTACCTTTTGAATTAAGCTTTGAATAAGCTAAAGAACAACAAAGCAGTCGATCCGAATGGCTTGCCGTTTAAGCTTTTCAATGATTTGATAAAGGACATGAACCAAATTATTAATCAAGCACGCTAGTGGCAGCTCACACTACTGTCCAACCCACTAAACAATGACCCGCGACGACAACAAAAAAACAACCTTATCTTGCAAAAACTGAAAAAGGGAATATCCTTGCTCAAAATCGTATACAAAATCCCATCTAAGCCATTCTTGGAACACAGCCTAAGGTAAGACTGCTGGGCCCAACCATACACCAGGAAATTAAATGGCATATGAGTGGGCAAAAAAAGACTCGGCTGTAAAACAAGCTAATAGCTTTCTGTGAAACCACATCATGCCAACTAATACATAAAGCTCTATAAAAAATAGAGTTCCCTCAAAGCCAGGCAAAAAGGTATCACTATTCAACGAAGCCAAAACTGACAAAGTTCTGCATCCTATCCTATCCTGCCTCCTAAGCGCAGATGACCCCTGTAGTTGCCACAGTAATAAGGAAATACATGGGGGTACACCCAACTGTCTCTATCATTGCCCTAACCTCTAACACTTTAGTTTGACAGCAAAACTCAGAAAGATGCAGACCAAGAACACTTGAGGAAACTTACTTCAATAATTGCTCGCGCTTTACAAACTGAGGTGATTCATTATCACTCCGAAATGCTGGAGAAACTCTCACTTGGTCTCTCGAAAACCTGCTAAGAGCATTCAGAAGTAAAGCAAATTTTATTCCTAATGAACAAACTTAAGAGATTACCACGTACCTATACCTTTACCGCTCAACCAGCTTTCCTGGCATCCAATTAAATGCTCCTAACTCAACCCCCCCGCCCAATCAGCTCCTTGTCAGGCCCCAGACAATAGGACAAATTCGTATTAACTTTAGTAAAAATCCGTGTTGGACCTACAACACACAACACATTAGGATTTGGAGATTCCCGTGGATTTCCCCCTGTGGGGGGTTCCGTGTCCTAATTAAAATTAATGAACCCCCCACTTCATTGGGAGCAGCGTGTTAGCTCAATTAAGCTCATTTCCATTTCGAGCGAAACACAGAGCCAGTCCCAGACGTTTCGGTGATGCTTGCCGCTGATAAGGACTGATGTGTACATGGAGAGAAGTAAATATTTCAACAGTCCTGGCGAGTCGTTAACAGTGTTTCGAACTTTAAATGTAATTTAGTTTTAAGGATGCCAGCGAATGGAGGAAAACGGAATAATTATTGTAGTGCAAAGGACAACAGAGTTAAGATGATGACACGGATAGATTAAGGTGTCCTTGGTAAGTGAAGATATGTTGTTTTGGCGATTAATTTTGAATGTAAATTGTAAATTTGAGATTTGAAGGACTGACTAGGATGGTGGAGACATTGTAGCCTTGGAATCTTTTCTTGACTAATGCCAAGCTGGAAGGAGTAATGAGATGTGCAGTGGAATGGAAATGGAATCATATTTTAGTTAATTTTGACTAATATTGTATTACAAGGGATTTTGAATAAATTAGCTCGAATGGTTAATCTGTGGTAACCCAAGGACACATCCTTCGATACCAATGGCAAAGCAACAAATCTGTCATTATGTCTAATTAAGGAAGTCCCACGAGACTTCTGAACCACTACGAACTACAGCTTGGATGCTTTCCATGAAATTGCCGTGTAAGACAAAGTCTTTCTTACATACAAATATGCTCACCCTGTCTGTCTTAGGTGCCTTAGTGAAACAAGCGTGTGGACTTATGTGGTTTGGTCTGCAAATACATATGTATGTTGAGCAACGAAAATCAATTTTGTCCTGTCCTTCACGGGTTCTAGACCTAACCAAACTGAACATTTCGCATCTAAGCTCACTATAGAACACGTCGTAGTAATTTCAGAATTCACAATGAACCTCTAAGTCAAAACTTCGTTGGTTTTGTATCTCTTGTAACTATTTGCAGCGTATGTCTGTATCTTCTTAAGCTTTTCTCTAGTATCCATGGAAAAGGAGTCTTATTGATCTTTCTTAGATTTCTAAGCTCGTTTAGGACCTCCCAAATCAACTGTGAGCTCTTGTTTCGAACAGTTTCGGAGAAACCCGAGGAGGCACTTTAATGATGAAGAGCTAACTCACTACCAAGATCTGCTACCTTATCCGAGCAAAGGCAGGACAATCCCAAAGGAAATGCGTCCTCTCTACAAGCGCCGTAGGAAGTAGTGTCACTTAGGCCTAGAACATTAATTTACTTGGCAAAATCGAAGTGTGCATCATGGAGAGCCGTGTCACACACAATTGTGTTTGTAAGAAATCCAATCGTCAATAGAGGGCCTGATCGAATACGCGGAAAGACCCAACGCATGTTCAGGTCCTGAGAAAACATTCTCTGAGCCTTGTTTAGCAATCTCATTGGAGATCTCATTTCATGAGATCCCAGTGTGACTTGGGACCCAGACAAGAGTTAAAGAGTTCAGTCTTGCGAACGAATTCAGACAGTTCTTGCATTTTTGAACTATTTTGGAACTGGTTAAAGGGTTGAACAAGACTATCGCTACAGAAAGGGATACAGGGATAGGAAAGGCATGCAGGAGAGGCATGCTTACCTAACGGGTAATGAAGTCTGGTGTTTTTCTCAAAGATACCCGCACCGGACCCATGGTATTGGTGCCATCCGTGAAGATTCGACTACAGCGCCGTTCAGGCTCAGATTCTGGCCGAAGCCAGTCCTGAAGACAAAGAATAAATAAATTTATTTAGCTGGCGCCATAGCTCGGGATGAGCCAAGGCCTAGGTTTTCGCAACCATTCATGTTGTGCGTGATACATTTTTAGCACGAATGGAAGGGACCTACAATTTACTGCCGACTCGGAACAGCGAATTGAGAAGTTCTTTTATGACAAATTGTACGCCCAGAGGCTTGTCATTTTCCGACGAGAGGTGGTGCCGCGAAAAATGTTCGGTGGACATGGCCGGGGCTTGAACCCACGCCGCTCGCACTGCAATCCAACACACTAGCCGCTGAGCCACGGCGACCAATTTAGAACAAAAGGAAAACAACTCATTCACTAGGCAAAAACTTCCCATTGAGACCTTTAATTGACCTTAATTCGTTTTATGGAATCAGCAGTAAAAGTTGCGTACTACTACTTTGGGGGTGAACCTACTCCTTATCCAAGTTAGCTCGGTTCTTTCACGATTCAAAGTGCCTAAACTAAGAGAATAGCGGGAGAAATATGGGAACTGAAGCCACAAGTGCTTTACGCACAACCCCAACGACCGCACTAGAAATGTTTCTTCACCTCCTTCCACTGGACTTACAGACAAAATACTAGGCGAGCATAAGAACTCAGGCTCGCAAATTTGGGCTTATTAAAAGTCGGGAGGGTGGGACAGTGCTCTGTCTTCTCTGACTTCCTAACCGGTAATCACCATAATACAGGTAACATCCTTCCTGTACTAGATTTTGACACGCCATAAAAAAAATCACATATTCCGAAAGAGAGGAATGGTAAAGAGATCCAATAAGACAACCGGAGAGCCCTGTATACAGATGGCTCTAAGGCACCAGATGGAACGGGTTCTAGTATCTATTGCCTCGAGCCAGAACTAAAAATACCTACTTCCGGATATATGTAGTGTATTCCAGGCAGAAGTTCTAGCCATGTTCAAAGCTGCAGAACAACTGGAGTCGAAGGCGCTATCCGACAGGAACATCGCCATTTACGTCGATAGCCAGGCACTCAAGGCGCTAGGATCGAACGTCGTTCGATCATTGCCTTCTACGTAACCACGCTCTGAGACTGGGGCTCACAGAATCGGACGCGTGCATTACAGAAGATATTACACACATTCTGTTCGATTGTGCGGGCATAGCGCAAAGGCGCTTCAAGCACCTATGAAACTATTTTTTAGGAACTTGGTGGAATTAGCTTCTATTAACCATAAGAGGATACTACAATTTTGTAGGGAAATAAAATGCTTCCGGGAATGAGAGCTTAGATTTTTTGTGCCTTTGTAGGTTCCCACAGGAATCGCGATAGGCCCATCTTGGTGCCTGGTATTTCTATGAGATGTCTCCTAGCCCTAATTAACCTAACCTAATCTAGCCCAGTTCTAAGCTAACTGTATCCAGGTGCGTATTTTAAGATGGTTAAGATCCACAACCTAACCCGACGTCTCTCTTTATAGCGTTGTTTTTCCAAGTTCGATTTGAAGACTCTGTCTTGGTGTTCATTCGTCCTACATGTCCTGGCAATCTCAAACGTCCAAATCGGAGTTTTTGATTAGATGGATGTCAATGTATAGTTCGTGATTGAATCTCCTCCTTCAAAACCAGTCAATGCGAACGGCACCGAATATCTTCCGAAGAATTTTTTGCTCGAGACGACCAAGGATGTCTTCATCCGCTTTCGATAGAGTGCATGCTTTAGCGGCATAAAGCAGGACTGAGATGAGTAAGTTCTTATATAGAGTCTCCTTGGTTGCTCGCGATAGGGCTTTATTACTCAAATGCCTCCTCAGCCCAAAGAAACAGCGATTGGAACGAGTTATGCTTCCTTCGATTTGAGATATAATTATCAGAGATAGCAAAGTCAAGGTAGACAAGTTTTGTCAACTGTGACGTGCTGTCTGACGTTAGGTGTCTCTTCTTGTTAACAACAAATTCTTGGTTTTACCCTCGTTCACCGCTAAACACATTTTGACCCTTTCTGTGTCTATACTCGCAAAAGGACACCAATAGCCCGCTGCGTTCTGCCTATAATCTCAATATAGTCGGTATACACAAGCAGTTGAACAGATTTATGAAACGTTGTGCCTCTGGAGTTGGCTTCAGAGTTTCGCACAATTCGTTCAAATGTGATATACGTATTGTAGAAATCACATGACAGCGCGTCACCTTGTCTAAATCCTTGTTTGACATCAAAGGTATCGGTGAGGTCTTCACCGACCATTCTCCATCGTCATCATGCACAGACGGACGAGTTTGGCAGAGATGCCAAAACTAGACATTGCTCTGTATAGCTCGTCTTTATAAATACTGTCATAAAAGGCCTTAAAATCGATAAAGAGTTGGTTGGTATCGATTTGGACTTCTTATCTGCCGAAGTGTGAGAATTTGGTCAATTCTGGACTTTGCTGGGCTAGAACCGCACTGATAGGGGCCAATCAGGTTGTTGACGAAAGGTTTGAGGCGTTCATACCGTATGGGCGATGTCGTGGAGACTGATAGCCCTGTAGTAGACACAGTTGAGGGCTATTTAACTAGGATCTCTATAAATGCTGTCTAAGAGTAGCTTTAAAAGAAATAGCTGACGCGACAGCCTCGGATGGGCCAAGGCCTGGCTTTTCTCTTCCAAAAAAGAGTTGGTGTGTGCTCTCTGCCAAGTCATTTCCAGCAGCCTTGTTCAATTTGAGTTTGAATATTGCCTTCCGCACTTCGTTTTGATCAAGTAAACGGAAGTGTTGGCTGACCCGACCTGACAGTGGGTTGTTTGTCTTCGTCGACGACGTCGGTCTTATGCAATCTGCAGAAGTAGCTTTTTGAAATTCTCAGTACCGACCGTGAGTTCAATAAAAAGTCTTTATCTGGGTCAAATCGTCTCTTCCGTGATCGTCTAACGTCACGTAAAAACGAGCATTCCGGGGCCAAATCGTCTCAATTCTTACGTGACGAGTTATACGATCATGAAAGAGACAATTCAGCCCCAGGTTTCTTAGAGTATAAATCTTCTATCCTTACCGGCCTGAGCTGCAAGGAGGCTGTTTCCGCTCCTGACAGTAACATTCATAGCATTCGAAAGATACTGCATAAAGCTAAAATAAGCACAATCGATGTGCAGTTACAACACTGGACATTGTCAGGTTGACGCCAATCAGTACCTGGCCTATAATCCAACAAACAGAGGGACCTGACAAAGAGAAATGTCATGGGACCTAAATCAACTTAAAATACTCATCTGAAAGCAGTTAACTATGAAGAGCTTCGCTCGTAGAAGCCCAGGTTCACCCCGAACATAATATAACTCCCTAATTCCTCACGCAGAAAGTTCCCTTTTTGTTGTGAATCTTGACAAGAATAACCACAAAATAAGTCACTTCTACAGCCTGAAGGAACACCTATACAACATCCAACTATTACTTGTTCGACTTTGTCCCAAAAGCATCTCTCTACCTTAACACCTACCACCAATTCGCCTAGCAACCAATCGGAGAAGATCATAAACTTCCCGAAGCGGTCCTGAGTGACCAACTTACTTCAGTCATTTCCAAATGAGGACACAATACGTCAGTTAATCCCTGTCCTGCATATAAATTTTTTCATCTCAAGTAATATACAACAGACAAATTGGAAATACCAACATGACTCAACATATTTCTCCCCTGTGGTTACTTCACTCAATGAAAACATCTTTCTCTATACTCGCATTCCATGCAACGCAAGGATGACTCTTAATAACACCAAATATGTCGTACATCCAAAGGCAAAGAGAAGAGGATAAACCAACTTACTTCTCCATCTCAATATTTTCCTCATCCTCCATGTCGTCGTCATCGTCGGTCCTTCCGCCGAAATCGTCCTCGTCACTGTCATAGTCAACGATTTGACTCTCCTGACGATATCTGTTATCCTCTGGCATTTTGAACTAACTGGTTGAACTTTTGTCCTGATTTTCTTGATTAAACTTGAGAAACAGAAATCCAAAATGGACACAATGGTTTTTAGTTTTAAATGAAACACTCGGCACAATCCTTCCACGAATCTCAATATTTTCCAACGAACTCTATTGAAACACCTTCAAAATGGATTGAGTTATCCTTTTGAAAATATCCTTGAGAAAATTTTATTCGCCACCGCAAACGAGAACTAAGTCAACAAGGAAAAATTAAACACTAACACAAGAGAGCTACCGCAACGAAACTAGTTTCAGGCGTCGAGAAAACATTTTGTACGAGTCTTTGGAATTCTAAGGTGATGCAGTTATGGGGCTTCCTCGGGATAGTTTTTCATTCGCCTGTTCTAAATTCGATTAGGTATTTCAACATTAAGTTTGAAAAGAACGAAGGCAACTATGAGGAAATGAAAAAAAATTTACACAGCCATCACGGGGGAAACAAAAAACCAACTTGAAGGTAGAAATTGGTTCGACTCTAGTTTTTTGTTCGGAACAACAACGGTAATGTAGAGTGAAGCAGTAGGAATTACTATGCCTAATTCGCCGTCAATGCTAGGAGAGGGGCAAGCTGGAATGTGCCTGAATTAGGTGGAAGGGGACACCTTTTGTGATTTTTTTTGTTCTCTTCAGCTTGTTTGCGGCCACCAAGTCAAGGAGGGAAGACCCAGAAGTTCCTTAACTGAGCAATGTGTGAATTGTTGATAAAATTGCGGAATTAGTGCTAAGCTTTGGATGACGTTTTTCAATCGATTAGGCTTGGATTGAACTACATACAAGGATGAGTGGCTGCGTGTGACCCGTGAGTTTAAAAAATCAATATGAGGAATCGATATGCGAAACAATTGGTCGTCTGCCTTGTGAAAGAGCCGCCGAAAATAGTGAACACTGACAATTGGAGATGACCTAGCATCGATAAGAGCATCGACCAAATGGCTTCTCAAATTAGACAAATGTACACCTGATGAGTAGAAACTTACTGATCCAAAGAAAACAGCTGAATAAAGATTTGCTTTGCTGTTTGGAGCGGAAAAATATTTAGTACCGCTTGTATTGTCAAGCTTTGAACGAGAAAGGAAATTCAACGACGAACGATATGACCTGTACAGCAACATCAGTATTCTCGAACAGCTGCGTCTTGGACGTATAAGATGGCTAGTACTCGAACAGCGAATGAACGCCACTTTCTGGTCCGTTGGCTATTTAAATCTAAGCCTACGGCGCCACGCAATAGAGAACTGCTTTTACCGAGAAGTATAATATATTCCTTTACTGCTCGATAAGAATCGTGCAGTGTCATCTATCTGGCACAAGACTGACCTGAATATCTCGATCCACAGCCGGGCAGGGTCTGTGCTATCCGCGAAGTTATGATCAGGGAGTACTGTTTCGGAAAATTATTTAAGGTACAAATATTAGACCATGTCGACTGGTCTAACGGAGAAAAGATGTCTAATATGATTCACCGACGGAACAAACTTGAAATCCGGAGTAGATGCTGGCGTCTTTGGACCCAACGCTAAAGACTCGGTACCAATGTGAATGTGAGCCAGCGTGTTCCAAGCTAAGATAAACCCTTATAAAGACATTAGGGGCGCCAAAATACTTATCTACTCACATAGTCAGGCAACGCTTAAAGCATTGGCATTCCACTTCGTGGAATCTGGGTCAGTCAAGTGCTACTACGATACCCTACAAGCACTTGTCAGACACAACAAGGAAAAACTTGATTGGGTGACCGGCCACTAGGGCATTCTTCTGTATGAATTCTGTCCGTTAGTGGAGTTAAGGAAC
This sequence comes from Matsumyia berberina, assembly GCA_917880715.2. Lineage (NCBI taxonomy): Eukaryota > Metazoa > Arthropoda > Insecta > Diptera > Syrphidae > Matsumyia > Matsumyia berberina. The sequence goes on along the minus strand of OU862871.1, from coordinate 126,815,429 downwards.
GCGACTACTAATACTCACGTTTATAACGTTTATACAGTGCACAAGTAGTAGGCGAACTCAATCAAATTACCGCAATTGAAGGTAGTTAGCTTAGGACCGGGTTATTTGGAGATATTTGTTGGTGAAGTCCGATTTAAACGCAAATTGTAGAGCCACCTAAGTTATTGAAAGCGGCAGGGAAGACTGCCAACTACTTAAAAACAATCCAACACCAAGGCATAACATTGTCATCTTAATCATTGCCACTGATTCGGCCTCAATATCCTTTAGGCTAGTAAAACAATGCCGAAATTAATTGAAGTATCTAGGGGACCGGTTCAGAACTATGTTCTAGTGGGTCCCAGATACCGAGACATTGGCGGAAGCGAACGCGCCGGTTTAGCATGGCTTAGCACTTGAAAGCTCACTCTCTGAACAAGTCCGTAATGCACTGGGCGCTTTCAAAGGCAATGTACATTCACACTTCCTATCGCTGGTCAACCAGCAAGATATGTATGACTAACCACAGTTGTAGCGATAAGCAATGGTCTCTAGCCAACTTGCGAACATGCAGCGATGATTAGTATCCCCCAAAGCACATACTGTCGTAGCTGTAAGAATGTTAACGAGAAAGAAACCCTCGTTCGCTTCCATTGTAAATATCCGATTTTGGCTGAGGCCAGACAACATTAGGCAAACCTCGCATGAATGAAAGGGACTTACAATTGGTTGGCAACTCCGAAAGCCGAATTGAGAAGCTCTTTTATGACAGATTGTACTCCCGGACGCTTGTCAAGAGGTGGTGCCGTGAAAAGTGTTTGATTGACATGCCTGGGGCTTGAACCCATGCCGCTCGGTCAGGAGTCCAACGCACTAACCACTGAGCCAGCGGTAACTAGGTTATTTGAACTTGGCTTGGCGTTTTCCAGAACTAGGAAGCGAACGAGAGGCAACCTCGTCTCCTAGCATAAGGAACTGATGGACCACTTGATGGATGGAAACACCACTATCAGGCTTGGTATAAACTTTAGCTTTGTAGAGAGAATACAAAGTCCAAAGAGCCATACATGCTTGAAATTATCTAACATCGAAACAGATCCTGTCTTGAAGAAATGCGAGTTGACATCCTTGATTGCGTGTCAAGACAGTGATTTTCATTTCGTCATACTCTTGGTGTTTCTCTGCGTATAATTCGCCTGACCTACATATTTTCAACTATTGTCTCTGTTCAGATAGCAAGTGTCTCACAGAGAAAAATGCATCGCAGCTCAGAGGGTGTGGCTGCGATTCAAACAAATCGAATTCAATTATAACCGTCTCGCGATTGATTGATTGGCATGACCTCGCTCAAGTGATGTTGGCCCTCCCAACTAACTAAGTGTCTGTTGATTTGATTTCAATACAAAAACTAATCTATTCTAGTGTTTTCATCATATGTAAATTACGCCGCCGCATGTTTAATTTTAAAAGCATTCGTCGCCGCAAAACATCTTCATTAATTAATTACTGAAATCCCAATGGCACCATGCTGTGCCTCTTCCCACGCCACTAATGTATAATTTTCTTTTGCTGTCGATACGGACAAGTTCATGGTCAAGTCTCAATGCCTCGAATGTTTTTCTTTTTCATCGTCACGGCACACGACAGCAGACTCTCTGAGCGAATTAATGTGTGTTAATCACTAATGCAGCTACTAAGTGCATTTTCCCACAAATCATTACGAGAAAAAAACAAAACAAAAACAATGAACAGACCTTTCTCCAATGCGTAGACACCACAAACAACTCGTCGCTGTCATCACTTGCTGCTCTAAAAATAAACAACCACACGCTTCCACCGCCCAGGCCCCGACAACACCCGCTCGCTGTCCAATCGAAACCAATTGAATGGCTCATAAATAATTAATCACCGCGACACCCGAACTAAGCGAGTGATTAAACTATTATCGTGTAATAGAAGTCCCGTCCTCGATTGCGCAATTTTGCTGCGAAAAAACAGCACTACAGAGCCGCAATCGCTATCAGCTGAAACTAATTAGCTATCGGTTTCTGAATGAAATTGATAGCTCATCGATGGTGGGCTGACGGCATAGACAACCTGTCGCACTCCCTCTCCTGACCCAACCCAATACAAAACAAGGCCCGTGAATATCTAATCAATCCGATGAGTAAACATCGCGTCGAGAGTGTTGAACTGATAAGCTACAGCACGCGCGTCAGGAATTCTTATCAGAATTTTGTGTAGGGAGTTCCCAATAGACTTACCCATTTTGGTCAGACGGCTGTACTCCATCCAGCGCTGTTGACACGGAAGAAATGGGCCGGTAGATCAACGGGCGAACATTTCTGCTCGCATCCTCATCCAGGAATGCCACATCTCTGACTGGAGCCACACGATCTGTGGCGGCCGCCGCATGAATATCGCGAAAGGAACCATTGAGTATGCATCGCAAGGCAGTGACATGCTCATTGGGCATCTGTAATGAGAAGAAAATGAGGAAAAACTCAGAATTTCCATTGTAAATGAATAAAGCAAGTGTTTCCTCTCTCTCGTGGATGCGTGCTGGCCGTCTCTACAGTACACAGCTCACGCTCCATGGGGATGGTGCTTAACGGGTGGTAGCAGTAGATTTACCTTAGACTTAGACGAAAACATTGGAGAAGTTTCTCATTATTGTTAGACATGCAGCAGGTGGGAGTTTTTCCGGCACTCCAACAATGGACATAAACTGTTCCACGTGAATAGTTTTCTTTTAATTGTTTTGCACTTAACGGTATCCGGGAACTTTCTTATCAGTGGGCAAGGTAATATCTTCAAACACAGCAGATGCTCTGAGGGCAATTTGAAAGTATTTTTCTGTGAGGAATTCACAATATAATTGAATTTTTCTTTTTGATGAATAAATAAAAAATGTAAACAAATATCTGAGGGAGGTCGCCTTGAAGTTTACCTTCTCGCGGAAATGTCATTTAGATATGAGAGCGAGATGGCAAATCTGCGCAGGTGTAGTGCAATAGTGTGGATGCAAGAGAGAGCAATGGAGATGCTTGAGCAGCTGTTTGCAAATGGCCATGAAACGCTTTTTGTTGTGTTGCGCGACCTCTCGATTTGAAGTGTTGTGAACAGTTGCAATTAAAAATGGTTTATGTTTTCCACACTCTTCAAAAAATGGTAAGGGGCAACTTTTGTTCGATGACGAATGACAAGAAAAAAAAATTTTGTACGTAAAATTGTATTGAACTCTGTGGAGATATGACTGTGAGGGTCTAATGGGAATTACGAGACATCTGTAAACAAAGGGAGCTACACGCGGAAGGAGGCCAATTGGTTGTAATAAGAAAACACAAGTTACTAGTAAACGAAAAGCGCTAAATGAGTAGTTGTCATGGATCAGATTCCTCAAGACAATGTTACAAATAAAAACAGAAAATAACACAAGGAGGCTATCCATCATTGATACGGTGACAGCTTTAGAGGTTGGTTGTTAGCTTTGATACCTTTTGGTTAAAGCCCAGATTTATTCTGTACTGTAGCCATCTTAGAAGTTAAGTAAACACATGGTATGTGATGTCGCAGGGATGACATGCAAGTGACAAGACAGCATGTAGTTTCACATTGACAAGAAACAAAGTCTAAATTTTGTAACTGCACATCTCGAACAAAAAACTCTTCTATTTGTCCACTCTCCGCATTCGCATAGTGTAAGTAGAACCAAAACAAATCATAAAGCTCAGCGAAGTCAGCAGCAGTTCGCTTTTCCACATCACTCACGCACACCTCGAAACAAATACCAAATAGAACGCCGTCGAAAAGAAATGAGACAGTTATACCGCGCATAGTTCTCCGATTATCAATTAATTTTCACAATCAGTTTTCTGCATTTATTTAATATTTCTACGTTGTTCCACTAGTACCCCACCTAAAAGCGCATTGCAAGAGTAAGCCTCCATCAGCACAACCCGAATTTCAGTCCTCTAATACAAATTCCGATTTTCAGCTAACCTAAAAATAACTGCGGCCGCTGTCATCCGACGAAGCTCTACTTTTTTTCTTGTTTCCTCCAGCACTTTTGAGGTTTTTCTCAACGAAATAAGTAAATTACTTCACCGCAACCATGTCACACACAATTCTACTTGTTCAACCGGGTTTGCGGCCAGAAACTCGCACCTACAGCGACTACGAAAGTGTCAACGAATGTATGGAGGGAGTTTGCAAAATCTACGAGGAGCATCTAAAGCGGCGCAATCCGAACACCCCCACAATCACCTACGACATAAGTCAATTGTTCGACTTTGTGGATCAACTCGCCGACATCAGCTGCCTGGTGTACCAGAAGTCCACAAACACCTATGCCCCCTACAACAAGGAATGGATCAAGGAGAAAATATACGTGCTTCTGCGGCAGGCAGCCGGTAGTACAGATTAAAACAAAACAAAAACGTGTTAATTACATTTCTCAATTGATTTTCTTTAAGTCGTAAGATGTTTTTTTAGTTATTTTGATTTTCTTTTGCTTTCAGTTGCATTTCCTCCCAAATTTCCTTCGAGTAAAGTAGTTTTTTCGTTGTTTGGATGTTGTGTATTTGATTCGCGCAGCTAGTGGAGTGATGTGAAATAAAATACTTCTTTTTTCTCTTGTTTTCTATTCACAGAAAGCAACAATTAAGAATTAAGAAACAAAGCTAAAGATTTTGGTGTAAAATTTTGCTAAAATATTAGTCGTTTAGTTTTTGACTGAAAATAATTGGTTGGACTGACATGAATTGGTTTCTCTCTCGCAATCAGAAACAAACCCTCGAGGACGACAAAAGATCAATTGATGATTTGTATTCATAAGTGAATTTGGCGAAAATTTTTGTTCATTTTCTTTCGCTCTGTATATTGGAGTTTGGTATTGACTTGTAATCACGCTCGATTACATACTTTTTTTTTTCAAGTAAACACTTAAAACAAGTGAATAAACTATGAAGTGAAAATTATAAGAAAAACAAAACTGTTCTAACTATTATTTTTCAAAGAACTATTTAAAAGAAAACAAGAAAAACAAAACAATATACTTGTAGAATATTAGCGAGTAAGTTATCGAACGTAATATATTTAAATAATTAAATTTAATGTATACACTTTTCAAGAAACAAATCCGAACAAAATTGTTTTATTCCGTTGGTTAGAGCTTTCCGCTGATGACTAGAAAGCCATGGGCATTAGGTTCCACAATCATATAATATCCTGCTGCATGAGATATGTTTCAGGGTATCTTCTCTAATCAATGACATTGGCTAAAACATCCAGAATTGAATGTCACAGTAGAAGACACAGAGAACAGTAGGAACTTTATTCATTCTTCATTTCCGCCGTTAGACAACGGGTCTCTAAGCAAAGAAACTGGCAGGACATTCAGCGGCAAGACTGAAAGACATCGGATATTTCGACACGACTTCTAATATAGGGCACCGACCGAGCTACTCATAAACCTCAGAGTGATTTTGGAGGCAAGCAAATCGTCTTTTTCAACAATTTTAAACCAGAATTTTCGTCAACGGATTCTTGGGCCCGAACCAACGAAACAAAAAACCATGACGGGATGACTGTATTTACAGACGGTTTCAACATCGTAGGCTACTCCTGTGCTTGCGATTCATCTAGATGCCTTCGTCACAGTATTCCCAGGAAAAGTCCTTGACATTTTCAGAGGAGTTCTCTTGGAACATCACACCCAAAGAAAGAAAATAGAAATGTGCTCGAATAGTCAAGCAGCATTTAAAGCCATTACAAATCCAACATCTAGATCTCATATGGTCAGGGAACACAAAGACAAACTCAATAGGGCTGCCAGCCACAACGACGTACGTCGTGTCTGGTAACCGGGTCAGGAAGGTGTCACAGGAAGTGAGAAAGTCGATGAACTGAAAAAAGAAGGGTCACACGCGATAGAACGAACCGCTGAAAACACACAGTGGGAATCGCACTAACAATAATTAAAACAGCGCGAGGTTGCAAAGGGATTTCGACTTCTCGACGTGCAAAGCGACTAGATCACTCGTGAAAAAACCAAGTAACCTGCTTACCAAGAAGACTCTAGGTTCAAGCAGAGAGCAATTAAGGCTGATGGTATGACTTATCACAGGACACATTAACCTCAACAAACTCATGGATAGACATGGGCTCGCTGACACAGAGCAATGTAGGAACTGCGAGGAAGAAAAAGAAGACCTCGAACACTTCCTATGCCACTGCCACGACCTAACCAGAATGCGACAGAAGACCCTGGGATCCATGTGGATACCTAACCTGAGATATCCCAAGGACAAAGGAATCGGCGGCATCCTGACCTTCACCAAAGAAATAGGAAGATTCGCCAGACCACACGTACATCAGTATCAACTGCATAATTGTTTCCACCTTCCCTAGATCCCTCCCAACATACGTCCTAAACCAACTTTATCTGTGCAGTTCCGACAATTAAAAGAGGGGAACACAACGCGCCCGACTGAGGCCTAAGTAAAGAGCCTTCCGCTCACCATCATATACCATACCATTCGGCGGATTCTTAAACCACTTGATTATAAAAGCAACCGGACCAGAGGCAATACCAGTTACATACATATGGTTCTTAAAACCCACTAGAACAAGTTCTTTGTTACAATACGTTCTACATGACAAAGACAACCTGTGTTTGACTGAAGTTAAGAAAATTACATTCCCATCGCTTTACTGTGCGTGTTTTCAAAAAGAAAGGCCATCTATCAAAAAAGTCAAATTTGTATTTTGGAATTAACGACAAAAAATATGGTTTCCGCAACCGCCGTTCAACGGGAGGTCTGTTAGGCTACTTAACACTCCTATGGATATCGACCATTGAACGACAAAGGGAATTACATGAACATCTCAAAAGTATTTGATAGAATCCCCCACCAAGCTCTTTTAAGTAAACTAACCACGTATTGGAATATCACAATAGCTTTGTAGGTAGATGAAAAGTTTTACTCAAGTCGAGACTATTGATATAACCTCGCCACGGCTTCTAGAAAAAATAAGTAACCTGGAGGACGACTACTCCCCGTAGTCTGAAAAAAATGTCCAAACTATCTAGTCCAAGACATTTCGCCAGAAATGTTCCCTAAACCGAACAAATTCACACATATCCTTCCATAAAAACGGTCGTAAGGAACAAGTACCCAACTATCACCCCATGTCTAAACTCTCTGCATACCCAAGCTCTTCAAAGTATTGGTTATGATGCAATGTTTTTTCACTGCAAGCTGAACAAACACAGCTTTCATAAGGGCAGATCAACAACCACTTATGTACCTAACTGAATTTGTGTCAAGAATCCTGTGCGCTCTGGAGGAAGGGAAATAAGCTGTGTGGTTACCACCGACTTTTGCAAGACGTTCAGAAAAATCTCGTTCAGTATAATTTTCCTACAACTTAAGGTTCTTGGTTTTAACCCAGGGTTTACAACATGGATTAAATCTTACTTGGAAGATAGCTAGAACAAAGTTGGCAATACATGATGTTGATCGCCAAAGACTCCTTTATATCTTTTTTACGCTGACGACATGAAAATCTACAGGCACCTCATCCCCCAACGTCTCTCGCTCGCCCACTTCAAAATGAAACATTTTCAATCAGGTGACCAACCAACAAGCGTCTTCAACCCCCTCCCAGACCTTACTTCATCTATTGCGGTAATTCGGCCCCTGGTCTGGTGGACAGCACTAGATAAGAAAAGCAACAGAAGCCTGCTTGAAAAGATAGAAAGGGGATCTTGCATCTACATAATGGATAATTTGATTACAACGCCCACTGCTGCACTGGAGGCGTTGCTCCACCCGCTTCCTGTTGATATCTTTGGAAAGCTAATGGCAGTCAAAGCAGCATTAAGGCTCAGAGAATCCTCCCAGCTGATAAGCACAGCAACGGGTCACTCTGGGATCCTCAAGGGCTACAATACTATTCCTAGTAAAACGGACTACGTTTTCCCCCATATTGACTTCAACGTCAGGTACAAAACTCGGATTCGTAGCAGAAGCTCTTGGGAGTCTGTTTTGAGCGATTCCGCGCTAGAAATATGCACAGTCGGATGGTACGGGGACAGAAGTCTTCTCCAACGCACCTGGTTTAGCTATTACCACGCGACTGCCAGATCACTTTAGTGCATTTCAAGCGGAAATTACAGCAGTTCGCGAAGCTGCTGCTTGACACTCGCGATAGATTCTAGCACTATTGTACTATTTATAGATAGCCATGCAGCTATAAAAGCCTACAATACGATTAAGGTTGGTAAAGCAATACCGCAGATCTCTTAACGAGATTTCAATCAGGTGCGACGCAATCCTATGCTGGGCCCAAGACATAGGGGCATTCCAGGCAACTGCAGAGCGGACGAGCTGACAAAAGAGGGTGCAGGATGGCAACCACCTGCGCCTATCAAATAGATCAAATTTGACACGGGTGCCAAGAAACTGACAAACCACAGGTGGAACAACATCAGCACTTTTCTCCTGTTAAAACAAATCTGGCCTAACCTGGATTGAAAGAAGACGGAGAGACTTCTATCCACTAACCGGAAAAAAAGGTTCACTAATTGAGGTCCTAACCGGACATTGCGTGATAGGCAGACATTCAGACTGGGGGTCCCCTCCAATGATTTCTGTAGAAGCTGAAGAATGGGCCAATCTGGTCTAAGTGTGTCCCTGTCTGAACAAGAGCAGCCACCTAACCTAACCTAACTAACTCGGCAGCCAGAGATGTTTGCCGAATTCGGAATTGAATACGATTTTAGTATCATGCTGTACACAAGCGCCGTAGCCTACATTCAGATGGTCATAAGACTCCTTGATAACATCCTCTGGTTTTTCTGTTGAGGTACATTGGAGCTGCGTACAAGTGCACCGCAACTGGTTCAACAATCCTTCGAACAAAGCGTTCTGAAGGTCTCCTTTTATTCTACTGGAAGTGGTTGTTGTGATTTAAATGGCTGCATGTCCATTTAACATACTGCTTACCGCCCACTGGGTGACGTCTGAAAGTCACGGTCTACGTACAACCTATGTATTTATCTTCATCGAAACCTTATGTAAGTTGTTCTCGAGCTAAGTCCTGTTTTATAATTATCTAGGAACGAACACGAGCAGGTGTGGCTAAAAATAAATTCTGACCGTCCAACAACGTAGTTGCCAAAAAGTAACGCATTTCCCCAGAAGAGTGACTCATCACCTCGACAAAAGCTCATATAGCCTTTTCTGGAGAAAGAAAAACACGTTTTATGACAAACTCTGTCGTGTTCTGTCGACTGACTTTACCATGTTCCAATACGCCTCCAACAACTTTTTAAAGCGTATATCACACCGAGAACGTACACATGTAAATGAAAAAACTAATATTGACATGGTCCCAGAACGATGCCTGTTCAACTTCAATTGTTTGTTGAAGATAGGTGAATTGACAGCACTATACACTAGGCAAATACTTTTTTTAATGGCCAATAAAATGCTAATTATGGGCCATTCGAACTGGTGTCTAAAAACTTAAGGTTAATGATTTATTCTCCTTCTATGATGTGCCAATGATACAGACCCCAGTGCCTTTTCTTTTCCGCACTACATAGCGATCGAAAAACGTGTATTTACTTCAGAACAGCAATGGCGTTGGGTAGCATAAGTCACCGACCACCCGACTGGACAGTGGACACTGACTTTTAATCAATCGGCCCAATAAACTTGGTGGTTCTCTTACTTTATGACGTATTCGCCAGAGTGTGTTCAGCCTTAACCGGTTATAGCAAATTTTACAGCTGAGTCGGACTGTTTTGCATTATTCTACGGTTATGGGCTTTGTTGTCTTACTCAAGGTTATTCCGGTTAAAGTGGGAATGCCATTTGAATACAATGTGTTCCAAGTTTCAGGTTTACAATCTCTACGCTTACTCCACAAACGTGCTTGAGCGTAATTCAGCTATTACGATGGAGTCTGCGAATTAATGTGCGCCATCGTTTGGTCATTTTATGTATCTTTAAAGCTGCCACTGGATTGCTCCGTTTCCTCTCCTGGTGTGTCATCCTAATGAGCGTGGCTTAATGCTCCGCATGCGAAAAGCCGGTATGTGAAGTGATTTAACCGCAGGTGCATGTTTGCGCTCTTTCGTCGGCATATTCGTAACGAGTTAATTGCAAACTGTGCAAAAAAATTTGTTTTATAACCACGTATGTGTATTATGACGTGTGGATGTATCGTAACTTGAAATTAAATCCTCTACAAGTCGACACCATGCAATTGTGGACCTTAAAATATTTTGCGCCATGAAATCGTTAAATATGCTTTTAAGCATTAATCAGTGGGGAAAAAATTGGCAGCTTCTCTGTATAGATTTTTTGGCTCGTTGAAGGTCAAAAGAGGTGCTGGCCGTGGACATGAACACCGTAAGCCTAAGCCATGACCTAGTTTATGATGAATCGGGAATCATCACATGATAATTAGTCGACAGATAAGAAGTTATCTTTTAGACGTAAGACAATATCTGACACTGAAATGGAACAAGATCAGCTGCCACGAGAGCTTTTTGAAGCGGGAACTTGTTTGATCCACTGTATAAGACAGAATGTCGCTACCGACAACTATCACTTTGAGGTAGTTAAGGAGTTAACCTACCTTGGAGTAAACACCAATTCCACAACTCCACAAACTCCAAATGACGAAGAATGAACTAAGAAAATCGCTACTCCTGGAACTCTTCCAAGTACAATTTAATAACTGGTTCAAATCGCGGCCGAAACATTGCGGTATTTTCAGTCAGTCAGATCGGTACGCTACTACCTGCACTAGGTTTGGACCAATTATTTACCCTGTATTGGGTGCCCAATCTCGTATAAGCTGATGAATTCTATGATCTACTGAGTTCCGTCATACCGAAACAATTCTAGACGGTGATCATGTGCACAATACTAGCCGAATAAGGTTAGGTTTGCGGGCCTATCAAGACAATATGGATCCTCCTTACCTTGCTTACATAGGTATATGCATATGCCTACTACGCTCCTACCACATAGTTCTACCTTTCTGATGCTAGTCATCCGGTTGCCCATGCAAACTGGAGCAGTTCCGATAATAGGTTAAGTTAGGTTGAAGTGGCTGTCAGCTAAAGCCAACACACTTAGACCCATGAGGAGTCCGTTGTGAACAACAAGGATCTCGGAAAGATCTCCTGCCTACTCATTAAACTAATTGAAGCTTCTTATTAATTGTAGGAGTCCAGTACCATCGGTGTTCATCAGGTCGCCTAAGTTGGTATAGAAGAAGACTCCTAAGTGGAGTTTTCTTTTGTGGAAGAGAGCCGGACAGATGCAAAGAATATGGAGATGGAATGAATCATCGGAAAGCTCTGTGAATTCGATGTCATCGAAGTGGTATTTGTCCCGAGTTCTTTTTCTTACAAAAGAGAAGTTTGAACAATGACAGAGAAAATGAAATGTGTCCCCATGGACCTATTTATCCCTCTGCATAAGTCGCCTTCGCTCCGATTGCAGCTTCTTTGTAGGGTGTCTTGGCATACTTTTGCCAGTCACTATGCCTATCAATGAAAGCTCTCTCCACATCATCACAGAGCGCGGCGCCCTCAGTCATGTGAGGAAGCGAACCCTAGGCAGTGAACAACTAGAGAGACTGATTAGCTTCCTGACATCCTCGGGACAAGGTAAACTGCTCTAAACATATGGGACAGCATAATTGGCCTCTATATGAGTCGACAAACCGCTCCCTACTAATAAAAAAAAAAAAATTCCTACCAACAAGGCAGCACTCGGAATCACTAGGAACGTTTCCCAGAATATTTCAAGCAGAGGTCTACGCAATTTAAAGATGCGCTCAATTCAACCTCAACAGGAAGTATCACGGAAAACGTATCGCAATACTCTCACATAGCCAGGCAGCCATCGAAGCACTATGCTCCCATGAAATTAAATCAAAGATGGTATAGAATCGCCTTGAGAAAATCAATCAAATGGGGCCAAGGCGACGCTGGGATCGAGAGTAAAGAGAGTGCAGATGAACGAGCAAGAAAAGGGTAGGAGAGACAACCCATAGGACAAGAATCCTTCTGTGGGCTATTGTCCCACAACTTAAGGGAAAAGCTGAGAGAAAAAGAAGAGCAAGAAATAACAAGGTTATGGAGAGAGCTCTCTGGTAGGCCAAGAAGTGTAGCCTTCTGGTAGAAGAAGAAGTGTAGACGAAATAAACAAATGAGCAGACTCGGGCTAGAAGACAATGGAAACTGCAGATTTTACGATGAAAATGAAGAAACTGCAATATACCTTCTTAGGGACTGTGCGGCACTTACTCACAGCAGAAGGACTCCCCTAGGGACCTATCTACTATCTGACGAAAATCTGTCCTCGCTAAGTCAAAGATGCTCCAATTTGTCAGTGGTCGCCGTGGCTCAGTGGTTAGTGCATTGGACTGCTGTGTGAGCGACGTAGGTTCAAGCCCCAGCCATGTCCACCAAACATTTTTCGCGGCACCACCTCTCGTCAGGGAATGACATGCCTCCGGAAGTATTATTTGCCATAAAAGAGGTTTTCAATTCGCCGTTCAGAGTCGACAGGTCCCTTCCATTCGTGCGAAAAATATAACACGCATAACATTAATGGTTGCGAGAAGCTAGGGCTTGGCTAATCCCGAGCTATTATTCTTTTTATTATTCTTACCTTATAATATTCAGACCGTAGTCTTCTTGAAGTTTCACAAAAGGTTAGAGGCTTCCACCTATTGCTTGCTTCGACAAAGGACCTTAGCCTTACTTTTTATTTTTAATGCTTCCCAAGAACCTTCGCCTCTTCGCGACAGCACTTCACAAGCTTCGATGTGATTTGAGTACCAGCTCATACTTTTATAGCCGCCTGGCGGTCAAAAAAGATCATGATCATGGTGAGATTGTGACCATTGACTCTAAATGGGTGGCTCTTGTTACTGCCAGAACTTCAGCCTAGAAAACACTGTTGTGGTCAAAGTCTTATTGATTCCCAGTTCCTCATATAAGGAGTCGGCTAGACCCGTCGGTCTTGATGGACTCATTAGAAATGTTGCTCTCGCTGTTCTCTTCTTGGAAAGACAGACGAGAAAGCGTTTGACAAAGTTCAGATACGAGATACCCGGAGCCAACATCTGTGGTCAGGTATTTGCTCAATATTTGGGCGTGTCCAATGTCCATATGAGTTCGATTTGCAGAATTTTAATTGTCTTAGTCTTTGAGGGTTTCTACTTGCAGCAAGGGTCCGCGGATAAAAATTGGCTTCTCATTTTCACAGGCTTCCTTATGGAACTGACTGGTCGAATATCTACTTAAAGGTTTCCCTGTAACTCAGAATTGCCAAAATGTGGATCTAGACCGAATTTCCTGCCATTTTAAAGGCCTCCACAGCAGGGAGGGTAGATAGATTTCTAGAATCACAGACATCTGAGACTTTTCTACTGTGATTTTCGAAAACTTTAAATTTCTCCTAAACAGTAAGCTTCGCAGTTTTCTATTAAATCAAAATAAAAAATTTTCATGCGAAGATTTTTCAGTTCATTGGGCTAATAAATATTTTCTTTATAAATTTTAAGTAGAATCTCTGTTTTCTCGAGAAAAATGAAAAACCAATCCGCCGAACAACGTCGTGTTTCAAAAAAACTTCGACCTGGTCCAGTATCGAGGAATCCATATTTAAATTTCTGCCGAGAATTCCGAATGAACCACAGCGGTCTAACGGCTGTGCAACTTGTAAAGAAAGCTGCCATTGCTTGGGCGGGCTTAAACAAGCAGGAAAGAATTAAATACGTTGTGGATGTAAGTACTGGTCAGATGATAGTAAAAAAAAAGGAGGCTAACACTTGTGTTCTTTTTTATTTAAGGCTTTCTATGCAAAGAAAAGGTATGTCCATAGAAATCCTGGACCTTCAAGTCGACGTCTAAGCGGGAGAAGAAATAGTACTAGAAAAATTCGAAGAAGGTGAAAGGAAAGGTTGAGTGTGCACGACAATCTTTTAATATAGTACACGTTTTAAAATGTAAAATTAAATTGCAAATGTTTTAATTAAATAGAAGTAAGGCGTGTTGTCTTATGTGAGAAGTTAGATACGTCTGCTTCATTTAAAAGCCTGTTCGCCCTGATCTGGCTTTAGAAATTGCATCTGTCCATCCCCTGTTGTAGATATGTCCTGATCACAGAACGAGGATTGTTGGTAGTTTCTTCTTCACGGGAATCTTAAATACGTAGAAAAGGGTCCAAAAGGCATTGTGGGCCCTTTATAAAATAAATAGCTGGCGTGACAGCTCGGGATGAGCCAAGGCCTAGCTTTTTGCAACCATTCATGTTGTGCATGTTACATTTTTCGCACGAATGGATGGGACCTACAATTTATTGCCGACTCCGAACGGCGAATTGAGAAGCCCTTTCATGACAGATTATACTCCCGGAGGTTTGTCATTCCCCGACGAGAGGTGGTGCCGTGAAAAAATGTTCGCTGTTTTTTCTGGCTGGGGCTTGAACCCACGCCGCTCGGTCAGCAGTCCAACGCACTAACCACTGACCCACGGCGACCACTGACCACTGGGCCCTTTAGGCGTGTAAAAAAGTAGCCGAGAAAAAATGGGGTCAAAAACCAGGTTTTGGGATCTACTCCCTAGAGGCAAACCTCAAAGCTTCCATAAGACTTCCGGATGCTTCCAGTGTATTCCAAGTAGAGGTTCTGTGCTCATAGCTGCGGAATCACTAGTGATGAAGTCGATATCCGGAAGGTATATCGCTTTTTAAATTGACAGTCAGGCCGCACTTAAAGCGCTAGAATCAAATGTCGTCACATCTGCACTAGTCTTGCCGAAATGCCGAAATGATGAAGTCATTGTGCGCCTAGGATTAAATTAGACTTTGTCGGGTGCCAGGTCGCTGTATCATGGAGGAAAACGAAAAGGCCGACGAACTGAACAGGACTAAGTCCGGCCACTGTCTTCTAAGAAAGCACACTAGAAGATTACGCCTCTCAGATACAGATAGACAGCTATAAAAAAATGGTAAAATTCTGTAGGGAAATCAAATGCTTTCAGGAAATGGCTTAGGTTTTGTGAATTGAAGGACCGCGATGGGTGATTTATTTGTTATGCAAGCGCTGACTGGATAACCCTACTCTACCTAACCTTCTTCTTCACGGAGCTGGAGGACTTGTGTAACGTTGCTCTGAAATATCTCCTGGGATTCATATGTATGGCTACCCTGGTACACAGATGAGTTCTGAAAACGCAATAGGATGATTTTGGGTGGCAAATTATCTGCAATAACAGGACACGCTTTCAATGAATGGATTGAAGGATGACTTCATGAAAAAATAAAGTTTCCAGATATGAAGTACAGAGAGCGATGCATTCACGACGAGCTAGTATTTGATGAGCAAACTCGTTAACGCGCGAATGAGTTTTCTCCTGAGAAAATGTAGACCATCCAGTAGTCTATGAACATACGAAGACCTTGCTTGACTATAAGGAAAGGTCTAGAAGGATCCCGCAGGGAGAAAATTACGGCATCCACCCGACTAGTGGAACATCTGCGATAGAATCCTTCGAATGGAGATGCCCCAACATACGTATCTGGTAGGCTACGCTAATGATAACGTAATAGTGATTACCAAGCGGGATACAGAGGACGCCCAAAGGCGCCTCAATCAAGTCTAAGGTGCGTCCACTCAGTTAGGCCCGTTATGCCCTCCTCTTTTAACCGTCGGAATTGCAGGGTTAGATTTTCATAGACACGTATGTTGGGAGGGATCTAGGGAATGTGGACATAATTATGGAGTTGACACTGGTGTACATGTGGTCTGGCGAATCTTTTTTTTTTTTTTTTTTTTTTTGTTGAAGGCCAGGATTCCACCTATTGCTTTGTCCTTAAAATGTCTCAGGTCCAGCATCTACATGCACCCCAGGGCCTTCTCTCGCATTCTCGCTATGGCTGGACAGTGACACAGAAAGCCTTGGAGGTCTTCTTCTTCCTCGCAGTTCCTATATGTCTTAGATGATAGTCTCTAAACGGCACCCGCCTGTGCATTGCTAACAAAGCCAAATTTCTAGGTCTCATTCTGGACAGTAAATTAGACAGTAAAGCCAATACTATTGAACGCGTTAAAAAAAGCCACTGCAAAAAAGCCATTGGTAAGAAGTGGGGACTGCAACCTCGTACCAGCCACTGGCTTCGCCTGTCCGTTGTTAGACCTATACTTATGTATGGTGTGACCGTCTGGTGCACGGCCTTAGATAGAGCTTTACCTCGTAATCTATTGGGAAAAGTGCAAAGATCAGCATGCATATGAATAGTGGAGCACTAACAACTACACAATCCGCGGCACTAGACGTGCTCTTCATCTACTTCCTCTAGATATTTTTGGCAAACAGTCAGCTGTTAGCATAGCCATTAGACTGAAAGCCTCCTTCCAATGGATAAACAACCATATTGGTCACTTCTCGATCTTCTTAGATCCCCTAACTTTTATTCCGGAAAACACTGACTGCACACCGTCCAAGTTTAATTTCAATCTCAACTTCCGGACATCTATTCTTTCCCGAGAGGTGTGAGAGAGCGTTGACGTTAAAGACGATCATTCCGCTCATCTCTATACTGATGTTTCTAAAACCGAGAGCGGTATTTTCTCCGATATGCTTAACCTGAACATCCCTTTCCGTCTACCTGACCACTGTAGTATTTTTCAGGCGGAAATCAGGAGCGATCAACGAAGCTTTATCCTGGCTTAGGCATAATGTGATATCCTGCATGGACAGCACGATCTTTACTGATAGTCAGGCTGCTATAAAATATCTGGAATCAGTAACATGTACATCAAAGGCTACTTCAGATTGTCATTTATCTTCCATGGAGATCGGAGAACATTTTAACATTCACCTATGCTGAGTACCCGGCCATAGGGACATTCCAGGGAACTGCAAGGCTGATAAACTCGCCGAACGTGGTACTACTCTGGACATCCTTTCGGAACGAAGGCATCTGGGTATTCCACTCGCTACATGTAAACTTCTCTTAGAGTATGACACGATTAGTAAGACAAACCAAAGATGGAGGATTGGTACCGCGTGCCGTACCTCCAGCGAGATCTGGGCTATGCTCCTCAACCTAAGAGTTTGATCTTGCTCTATGGGCCGCTCATTATCACCGTTATCGGTGTTTTCCCTAGCCACTGTTTCATTTGCCTTCATGTCAGAAAGATGGACCTCTTCTCAAATGACTTCTGCAGGAGCTGCAGGAGCTGCAGGGACGAAGAGGAGGAAGAAATGATCCTCCATTTCCTTTGCACTTGTCCTGCTCTATCCCAGATAAGGAAGCTCTATCTGGGAGCCTATCACTTCGACAACTTGGGCGTACTATCGCATACTGACGTCAAAATGATCCTCAGCTTCGTCAAGAGCTCCAAATTCGTGTCTCACTCACTTTATTAGTGTCGTTTTGGTATCACAAAGGGCCTTCTTGGCCCAAGTGTGTCTGTGCTTCGCACCCCACCTACCTACCTACCTAGATGATAGTTGAATGAATAATGTTCAGGAAACAAGTCCGTAAATAGCTAAGCATCGCCCGTGCTAAGTGCAAAAAATGCTTACCCTCTATACTTTTGTATTTTTGGTGAAACGGGGCATATTTCTTTGTAGCTCGAGCAGTACTATGTTCAAAGTATCTTCCACGGTGAACTTTGTATACTTAAGTTGACTGGCGATTTCCAAGTTTGCGTTTTTCTAAAGTTCAAAATGTCCCGTTATAAATAATCAATTAAAAATTCTTACTTTTTGTGTAAAAGTCACGGCTAAAAAAAAAGCTCTCTTAAAAAAATGCACAACCTTGATATTAACATCTTAAGTAGCCTTTTATAACACCTCGCTAAATGCTAATGCATTACCACTTATGTACGTCACAGTGTACTCGCACCCCTAACGAGGAATTGTCCGTCTCCCTGCTTCGTCTGGCAGAGCAAGTACTAATTACAATCGATTTTATGCCTAATTAGCATCGCAAAAGTAAATTCAATGAAAATGGAAAATCAATTTGAAGGTCAGCAACGAGATTTTGCTGAGCCAGTCCAGTCACGAGATGGGAGTGAAACGAGTTTTTGTTTTCCTTATTTTTAAAAAAAACTCGATGATCAACGATGCGCTGACCTACAATTTTGTGGGAGTCTACCTGGCCAGGTTGTTGTGTAATGGAAAAAGTGAAAGATCAGCAGACAACAATCACGAATATTTATTTAAAAAATAATGGGAGTTTAATTTTTGCGTTTAAATTGAGGAAGGGCGATCGCGTTAATGTTTTTTGTTTTTTCGTAAGTTGGCTTTTAGAGGTCATTCACGTACGTACATATAATTCTAGATTTGATTCGAAGCCCCGGAAGCAATGTTGTGATTGGTAAAACAAATATACACATATGTACGTATGTTCTAAATTTATGGAAGTATACATCTTACTAAACCATGAGTCATTTGGCAGTAAATCGCCTACCTTGGGAGGCGTAACATTTATAACGTTTTAGGTGAAACCTGTGCGTAAACAGCGAAATTTAACTAGAAAAATGCGCTTAGAAGGCTGAAAGGTGAGACTGGCATGTCACAGCCCCTGCTTTTGTTTTAAACGTTCTTTTTGATCTACAAACGTATGTCAAATTTAAATCATTATTCAGAGAGGAGCTTCACTGAATGTGAATCTCAGAAACTCATTCTGTTTTTGAACTCGGTAAGAGAGTCTGACTGAGACAACGGCCTTCTATCTTAATCAATCTCGGACCCGTTGTTTTCAGTTCACTTCGTTGACACTAAAATGAACTAAACTAGGGACCAGGGTTAAATATTCTAATTCTATCATTCCTGCTATATAGCGCCGAGTGGTGGACGATAACCAGGAAAGCAGAGCAGATACTGGATACATCGAGGAAAGGGAAAACTATGCTCCAGCCAAAACAATCTTCGCATAGTAGCCCTCAGGTTCGAGACGACCAGGAAGACCGAAGGTCCGGTAAAAGGGCCAACCATCGTGGATGCCAGAATGATTGGCCTGACTAACTAGCAGCAGCGAACTCGGGAACGAAGAGAATGAAGAACTGCGGTGTCTTAGGCAGACTCTTCAAGGGTCGGGAGCCCGTTAAGTAAGTAAGACCAAGGTTCGAAAACCTATTTGTTGTCCATTTTCTTGTTTGGACAGAATTGAAGGGATACAAAGGATAAGGGAGATAGTCTCGTCCTTCTCCTCCGAGTTCCTGCAGTTTATGGAGAAATTGTTTGAGAGTAGAGATTTACCTAGACATTTAGCACACCGTAACTTTATCCTATCAGTGGTTGGTTTTCCTGAATAAGTTTATTTACGGAATATGCTATGACATACTGAGAGGTATACCCAGTTACCCTCCTTTCACCAGGATACTTGCATAGTACCGCGTCTGCCAAGTTCGACAAATATCTCTGTGCCTGACACCTACCATGTTAACTAGTTCGGGTATATCTATGGTTAGGTATGTTGTTGCAAGATAAGTATCAAGACTATACTCGATGATGGCCAATTCCTGTAAGGAAGTGAAGTACTGAAAAAATATTTTAGTTTACTCGACTCTAATATGCAGTACAGAAAGGTGCAGAGGTGAAAAGACACTTCCGGAGTAGATGCTGGCGTCTTTGGACCAAACACTAAAGTCTGGGTAACAATGGGGATGTGCCCCAGCGTGCGCCAGGATAAACCTCGAGCATTTAAGCAATGAAACTGCAGATGAGCTGGCTAGGGCCGGTTCTTTGGAACGAAACCCTTCTTTGGCGTTAATTGGGCTACCGTCACGGCTTCCCCGGCTTAGGCAATCCAAGAGATTTATAAAGCACTTTTCTTACAAGGAAATTCTAAACCTTGACAGAAACAACATAAGGAAGTGTAAGTGGGGTTCCTTCCCGGCCATTGTGACCTAAGATATCATCTCAACAAACTAAACCTTTGTTCAGATACAGCATCTCGGTGCTGTTTGGAAGAGGAAGAAACCTCTGAGCACATTCTCTTTGAATGTCCGGTACTATACTGGCTACGTAGAAGGATCTTTCATAGGGAATTCTGTTCGTTAGCGGGGTTTAGAAACTCGGGTACTGATGACATACTCAAATTCGTTAGGAAGGTAGTAGACCTATTAGGCCAAGTAGACCGGAGACACGATAGATCTTGCTTATTCGCAGTGTCGGCCATAAGGGCAGGTTCTTAAAAAAAAATGGGATCAGGGATATGGGACTCTTGCAACAACAAATAGGCAACTAACAATCGCATAAAAAAACAGCTCATTTCGCTTGTGAGACCAACAGGTGATTCCTTTTCGCGCAAAGTTGTTTGCTTTTATCCACCTGAATCCCTCTACAAATCGACTTAAGCCTGCGATCAGTTGATTGCCTTTTTATATTTTTTATGTTAGAATGACTCTCCGCTTTTTACTTTTATTGCGTAGTAACCATGTTCGGTAGGTAGGTAAGGTTCATGCGAGGCACAGACACACCTAGGCCAAGGAAGACCCTTTACGATACAACTGGTATCTATACCCAATCTAAGGTAGCTTTTGATGTATATGTTACTGATTCTAGAGATTTTACAGCAGCTTGGCTGTCGGTAAAAGTTGCGATGTGCTGGCACGATACCACATTATGCCTAAGCTAAGATAAGGTTTCGTTGATCGCCTTAATATCCGCCTGAAAAACACTACAATCGTCGGGGAAACGGAAGAGATGCCCAAATTGAGCACTTCGGAGCACCTCCCACTCCGTTCTCGGTTTTAGAACCGTCGGTATAGAAGTAAACGGAGCGCTCGTCTATGGCTCAGCTCGTCTATGGTCAACTTAGACGGTGTGTAGTCGGTGTTTTTCCGGTGAATGTTAAGGGATCCATGATCGAGGAGTGGCCAATAACCATTGAGAGGAGGCCTGGAGATCGGAAAAATATCAAAGGGAAGCACCATTCACGTCAAGTGCCGCGGATGGGGTGGTTCTTAGTGCTTCGCTAATGCATGTAGATGCTAATCCTCACACCTTTCCTAGAAGTTACGGTGAAAGACCATGTTAAGGAATTACATACATATACAGTCAAAATCGGTTATAACGACCTTCAAGGGACCGATGACCGAAGCGAAAGGTAGCTAAAACCGATATCAGATTAATTAATGGAGCTCCTTCGGGACCTAAAAATTTGATCGTTAAAGCCGACACATCGTTATAACCTATGTCGTTGTAAGCGATTTTGACTGTATGTACATATACTAGGCTTCAGCACCAAAAATAATTGCTATGAGAGTTTCGAAAACATTTGACTAGTGCCTGACACATAATTTAGCTTGATCACTCAAACAAGATCAGAAACCAATAGACATCAGGACACGATCCAGAAAGTGACAGTGAATCAGACACAACTCACTAAACAAAGAAGAAATTCAAGCAGCTGGATTGAGGAGGTCTTGAAGTTAATGGAGATAAGCCCTTTAAAGCGCTGCTGCAGAACTCTCCACAATATAGCGTGCAGGTGTTGCTGATGTCCTGTACCTTTCGGCCGATGACAGAATTTCATTAAAATCGAAAGAAGATTGCAAAATTGACGAATTTGCAACAGTACGAATTGGCGTCTAGTATATACCACGTGGGTATGCAGTAACAAATTAAAATTTAAAGCATCAGAGGCCTTAGTTTCATTGGTACACCCGACACTTGAGTCACCTTACTTACGATTATAATGACCTTCAGTCGAGATTTTAATTTCCAACAGAAACTCCACTCCATTGCACCGTCGTTTTAATTGATGATCTAAAGCGGTTAAGTGACAACCCCTCACCAGAATTACCGGTCAATAAAGATCAATACCACTACACCACCACATTGCCAGCCTTAGCAAGTATGATACATTAAACACACTTGTTGGATGTCTCATTTTGTTATTAAAAATATTTTTACTATATTTATTGGTTTTTCCTTTCGTTAATTGTTTATACAAAAGCACATTTTGTACCTCACTTATGTATCCTTTCCCGTGTCGGGGGGTCAGCTTCCACTTCATATTCGATTTCCACTTTTGGTTTCGTGAGTCGTCGCTTGGCTTTGACAGTTTTTCTGCTACCTTTGCTGCTGGCTGCTGCTGATGCGGTGACTTTTCCTGTTTTGGATTGCTGTTCATCATCTTTGTCACTGATATCCTTGCGAAGTTTCACAAATGCACCGACACCATTGTCCTGAATAGAATATATCACATTTATTGAAGAACACTCTCAAGAATATATTTATCTTTTTTCTTAAATCAGGACCAAGCTAAGTATGGGAACAGATCTAAAGCAATTCTACCGTGCGTCACAACCAGCCGGTGTTAATTTTGCCCACATTCAAATTCACTCTCGACTGGGTTTTAACCTTGACCGTGGGACGACGCCAAATCATATGCTCAGAGCGGGCAGAAATAGAAAAATTTATTAAAGCGCGCGCGCACAATACCGGAAAGGGAACGAAAAACTCACAACACGTTGGTTTGCTCGGCGCGATACCACGACGAGAAACAGACGAACACACAAGAAAGACTTCCAAAAAGAAAAATCGTTCAACGAACGTTTCGGCGGAGATACAGATACGTGACAACAATCGAGCTTTCACGAGACTGCAGTGGACAACCGCTCTTATGTTGGTTTGAGCCCCCAGCGGCAAGGTTTCGCGGCATGTTCGTATCGCTGTGTGGTACAGTGTCTCGCAGTGTGCTGTGTGACTCAGTTGTTGAGAATAACTGACGATTTTAAGTTTAAATAAAGTCCAAGCAACCGCTCCATAACGAGGATTAATTAGCTTGTTTTTGAGGGAATCTCCCCGCCAGGTAAACGAGCCTGTGGAGTGACCTCAGCATCTAATGGAATGGAAATACTTCCACCGCTGGTATTTACCTTTAGGCGCGAAGTCTCCAGCACGAAAAGATAAAACCGGAGATAGTTGAAATGGAAATGTAAACAATAATAGACGGTGATTATGTCATGTGGGTGCACATTCCCATTGCACAGAGATCTAGAGCTGGTGAACGTTCGTGTGAGGCATGCACACGTTACAAAGATCTGGATGAGATAATGCATGTAAATTACAGCAAACCGAGCCGCAGTCGACCAATTAGAATTTTATTAGAAACCCTGTGCCGCTCGCTAGATGGAGCTGGGACTTTTCCTTTCATTTCAAACCGATATGTGGCAACTTAAAGGCTTGGGAGAGAGCAAAAAAACATTTCACCGCCAGAGGATCCGATGTATTGTTGACAATTGTAAGTGGAAGTAACAGTTTAAGCTGTTCAATGACAGGTATTATGCGAAGCTATCGGCCGTGAAATTTTGCGTCGTCTCCCCTACCATGCTCTCCGAAACCTGCTATAATTATATTGACATTGAAATGTTGTGTTTGATGTTTGGGAGAGATAACGTCTGTCGGATTTGATCTAATCAAATATTTGCACAAGAGACTAGAGGTGGAACTTTTAAGTTTACCAGGCACATTATTGGCCGTTAGGAGCTTATGTAAGCCGGATTGTAATAGGTGAGCTTCTATGATTCATCGAATGGATGTTAGAGCAGTTGCTATGTAACACTGAAAAGTTGTTCTGTGTTTCCCACGTGCAAATGACTAGAGAAATATTATATGAAATAAGCAAACAGTTTAGTTGGTCATTGGATGCCGTAGCAAAATTTATAAAAAAAAAAAAAAAATTTGCAATTCTTTACATTTTTTGCTTCGATACAAATGCGTAACTGGTGACTAAGCTGAGTTGTAGTGGGTGATCGATCACCAACGGTTGACAAGGTTATTCACTGTGTTCATCAAGAAGCCTTTTCATGACATATTATGCTCACTTGCTTTTGCCTGCCATGAGGTGATACCACAAAAATAAACTCCTGGGCTCGAATCTAGGTAGCTCGCTCAGCACAGTCACTGAGTCATGGCGACCACTGGCGTTACTCAGTATAACAGATTGCTAAGTACAATCCAAAACCTAGTGATACTATCGTCATCGTAAAGTGATCAACATTTCAGGTCAGCCAAACTCGTCCGTTTGTGCAGGTTGACGATGAAGAATGCACGCTGCTCCATCAATATCGGTCAAGACCTTACCGAGACCTTTCATTTGAAAAAGACAAGACGACGCGCTGTCATGCGACTTCTTCAACATCGTTCTTGAAAGAGTTGTGCAAAACTCACGCGCCAACACCAGAGGCACAATCTTTCAAAAGTCCATCCAATTACTCGGATACGCCGATGACATTGACATAATCGGAGGAACGCAGCGTGATATCACTGGTGCGTTTGTGAGTATAGAGACGGAGACGGGGAGGATGGGTTTAGCGGTCAATGAGGGCAGGACCACGTATATACTGTCAACAAGAAAGGACACTCAACACCGACGTCTCGGACAGAACGTCACCATAGACCACTTTGAGGTAGTTAAAGACTTTATCTACCTAGGCTCCGCTATCAATATCACTTGCCAATCGCTGTTTCATTGGGGTAAGAAGGCAATTGAGTAGCAAAGCCCTCTCTCGAACGACTAAAGTGACCTTTTATAAAACCTTAATCGTCCCAGTCCTAGTCTACGGCGCAGAGGCATGAACATTGTCATAAGCGGACGAAGTTGGCTGTTTTGAGAGGAAAATTCTTCGGGTGATTTTCGGTCCCGTCCGCATAGACGGTGTATGGAGGAGGAGATACAATGACGAACTGTACGGGCTGTACAGCGACATCGACTAAGCCATAAAAGTGAATCTCCAACGACTGAGGTGGCTGGGTCATGTAGAGCGGATGGACACCAATGCTCCGCACCGGAAAATCTTCAACCCACACCCGAGAGACGGCGCAGTAGAGGAAAACAGCAACTCAGGTGGAGCACGCAAGTGGAAGAGGACCTCAACCAACTTGGCTTGCGAAACTGTGAGGTAGCTGGCTAAAGATCGAGCTGGCTGGAGACGCTAGTTGGTTGAGACCTAGGCCCACTTCGGACTGAGGCGCCACCTTAAGTAAGTAAGTAACAACTGTGAAGAGCTATTGCATTTTTGAAAAATGTTATCCAATTCTGCAGCATTAGACGCTTTTCACAGGTGACGTCATATTTGAACTCCAGAGACTCAGAGATTCTGCTCCAAAACCCAGGGTTTGAGAACTTTAACAGAACCGGTTATGGGCCCCTAGTTTGCATTGTCTTTTGGGAAAACATGTCAAAACCTTAGCATACGCAAATATCAGTAAATATGGCTCGCCTTTGTAAGAGTGGCGAAGTTCCAACAGAGGATACTGACGGATAGGTTACTGCTGTACGACATTGTGTCTCCCAAAGCTCTGTAATAGGTCCGTTGTTGTGGAAACTTGCACAAAATGACTTCCTACAACTAGGGATTCCGAGGTCATTAAAATAATTGGCTTTGCCGATAAAATAGTCGTCCTGGTGAAAGCTAAACTGCTCGAGAATGGGTGAACAGCGAACGAGATTAGTTGACACCCACGATTCTATGACTCACATTTCAGGAAGAAAGCGCCGGCGCCTTTTCAAATTAACGTTTGAAGAGCTATAAGCACAGTCCGGACAACATGTGTGCAATAGTTAGCAGTCAAATCAGTACCAGTCAAACTTCTTGGTTCTTTTGGTAAAGCTTAGCAACGTTACAGTTACTACTACGGATAACATGTTCCCATTAATAGTAGAAGGACAAACCGAGTCATTCCATACATCAGCGCATGGATCAACCGAAGACAAGGGGAGCTTAGCGTCTACCTCACGCACCTGCTCACAGACCATGGGTCTTTAAGAGTCTATCTCCACAATTCCACGGTTCTAGAGCGACCAAATACCAAAACAAATTGAGTACGTTTTGTATTTCTAGTAAACTTTACTGAGTGATAGCTACTCCCAATACGATGCCTAGAATTTTTGACAACTCGGATTTAGGTACATATATACATGGTCAACATAACATCCATTGCTTTCCATGCTCAGCCAACAGAAACTTGATTAACAATTGATAAAACGTGAGAACTTTAGGGGAAAGCCCATGTAGGAAACCATTCTGTTTACCTCGAAAAGGTTTATCCTATCTGTACGTCCTGTGACCGCCATAGCAATGCTTTAGAGTTAGATACAAATTCGACTACAGCAAAGTCAAGAAAACATTTCTTTCACCAGAAGTGGCTAAGGAAGTAGAGGCCTTAGAATTGACAGATGGAAGACTGTTCTCAATTTCTACTCAACAATTGGTTTCATGTTTATTCTTACACTATCCTGATCGAAAAAAGAAAACAAAGTGAACGATGAACTCACCTCTATGTCAGATTCATCTGATGATTCAAAGTCACTGCCCAGTTCAACTTCCTCGCGATTGCCTGAATCACTTTCAATATCTTCCCCATCGTCCTCTTCCTCCTCTTCATCATCTGAATCGGCTTCGACGAATTCCTCGTCCATATTCAACTCTCGCTGGAGCTCCTCATCCAATTCCATTTCGTGCTCAATCTCTTGCTCCTCTTCGACTTCTTCTTCATCCTCTTCCACATCTTCAGCCTCCAGTGCCTTATTAAACGCTGTCTGCGGGAAATTGTAAATATCCTGATAAGTACCCTTCTTCAACCGTTCCAGTAATTCCTTCTCAATATGATTATCTATCTTCGCCGCAACAAGTGCCTTCTGCTCTCGGCGTGCCTCTCTACGTTCGATCTTTCTCGACAATGGAACGATGAGCTTCTGACGACGCAGTTTCAATTTTCTCATTCGTATCAAATACTGAGTGATCTTAACGAAACGTTGTTTGTTCTTTGAGATCATATACTTTGGCCAGAACACCAAGTTCTCATTGATCTGTTGAATGGCTTTTTCAAAATTACGTGACAATTTCACACGTTCCCACAGTTTGTTGGGCATGTGAGAACGCTCAGCCGTTTTCATGAACAGGTAGATGACACCGTTCTCTTCTCTTACTGTGGCATATTGACTGTTGGCCAAAGGACATGTCCTACGTGTACAGAGACCGGTTATATTGTATTCATGACGACAGAAGGTTCGTGTGTCGGTTCTGCAATACAAAATTGTTTGTGAAAAGTCTGTTTGGGTGAAATAAATTGTAAAAACTCACTTGACTTTGTGCGAGCAAAAGGTTTTGTTGATTATGCTCCAAACAACCTGGAATACATTTGAAATTTCATTAGATTTTCAGGAAATAATTGGCGAATTTATATTTTATACAGTGCACTGATTTATTTCTTACATCGTCATGCTGCATTTTGTTTCAGTTTTTTGATAAATCTACGAAAAGTTCACTTAAATGCAACAACTGCTGGGAAAGTTTTGAATTTTTAGACCAAGAACACGTGTGAAGGCACGGCTCAGAGAATTGTCAAAAAGCAGGGGAAATCAAAGTGTGGTGAATTTAAAATGGGAATCAGGGAAATAAATTATCTTAAGGTGTTGCCACAAGGTAATTGTTTACTAAAGCGGTTTCTTCAATTTGTTTTTAAAATAATTTATTTTAATGAACATTTGCCTTTTAAGGAGTAAAATAAGCACTATTGCCTGGATGAAGAAAATTTATATGGAATTGTGCTGAAATCAAAGACGAACATTGCTTCAATGTCGATTTGCAAATTATGTTTCCAAACAAACATCGATTTATAATGAAATGGACGTTGCTAAACAAATGATAGTTCGAGAGCTTCTATTAATAGGTTGTTGCCGATTGGTATTATGTACTGCCTCTTCAAAACTAAATGCAAATGACTCATTACTTTCTTTAAGTGAGCAAATGATAACAGATCGATAAACTACTGAGCCAGATGGCTCTTGAAACTTTGCATTCAGGTATAATCAAATAACTTATGACTGATAAGACTTGAGAGTGTTCAAACTAAACAGATACGCGATGTGAGATGTGCCCGCATATTATCTTTTGCTTTACATCAATTCAAAGTCATAAAACATGTTTTCCTCATGAAAAATCTTTCCAAGAACTCGTTTCACTTGTTTTTTCTTACCATTTATTTCAAACAAGTACTTTTACTGTCCCTATTGTCCAAACTCCTAGAAAAATGCTCGTCTGCCGCTATTTATATATTTCTACCTACTTACAACCTTACATCTATGAAAACCATCTCACAGCCATATCTGATAAAAACAAATTCGCGCGCATGGTGAAAAGAAAAGTCACTCGCCTTTTCGCTGCACTCGTGCATGTGTGTGACAGTCGGCATTGGCGAAAAAAACTTCGCGTGATTTGTTTGCAAAAGAAAGTGTGTAAATTCATTACCCAATTGGTTGTGTTAAAAGTTCAATTTATTTAAAATGCAGTACATATTATCGCTGGCGGTAACCCTTATACCGCTGCTATCAATAAGCTTTGTGACTTTACTAATTCTTTACAAATTATATGTGAAAATAAGGTGAGTTACCGAATCACTGCCGGATCGGTGTACATGTGTGAATTTTTCTTGCGCGTTATTCTTGATTTTCGCAAAAAAAAGAAAATGTTTCCCCGACAAATCTATTTATAACGTTCCCGCATTTTAGATCAAACTTCAAAGTGACTGTGAATTGCTGGTTTTGTAATCAAAATACAAAGGTCCCCTACTTGGAGGCAAATAGCTTTACGTGTCCACAATGTGAGCAGTATAATGGATTCACGAAGGATGGGGACTACAATCGGGAAATCTATCAGCAGCTGGACTGTAGTAATCTGTCGATGTCGAGAAAAGATGACCAACATGATTTGTCGGATTTTAGTGATCAATTCCCATCGAATGGATTTTGCCAGTCTTGCAATGAGGAGCAGCGATTGAAGGTGGAGAAATTGGCGCAATTTGAACCGAAGAATGAGTCCAAATTCGAGGAGGAACTAAAGGCATACAAGTGAGTAAAACGGGTTTTTGCTATAGACAGCGGAATGTGGTATGATTTCTTGTTGAGCCTTGCAGATGTTCGCGTCTATTTTCCTATTTTAAGCAGCTGTTGATGTTTGCCTACCTTTGCTACCTTTCTCCTCAGTAATGTAAAACAATTTTAGAAACAAATGTTTCTTACCCATTATCCTTTGACGTCTTGTTGGTTTATAATTCGCACGGAGCGTTGAAGAAACGGTTGTGTTTCTGGTTCTGCAGAAGCTTGGACAGGTTTGAATGATAGGCGGCTACCATTTAGCTGAACTGCTTGTAGATTGTAATCCATTGAGACGCTTGCTACTTTTAAATCTGGATATGCGGCATGACGGAAACATGTTCTATCTCACGTCGCCAAACTTCTGCAAGTACCTAGTAGAATGGGGTCAGAACTGAATGCTCGACTATTGTGTGATTTTATTTTGACCCTGTTCTTGGTGGTTCATTTCACTTTCTAATTAAGCCACGTCATACATGCTACGGTTATGAGAAAAACAGTTGAGGCTATTGCCGTACGGTAAGGGATTTTTTTTTTTTCCTTCTTTGACAAACCCTAGAGCTCTTAAGCATAAAAGATGGTTTTCATCTATCCGAGAAGGATGAGGAGATGCTTCAGTGATGAAGAACTTTTGGTCATCGGCATTCACCAAAGAACCGTAAAATCAACGAGTAAAGACAGGACAACCACGAAGATAGAACTCAAAAGTTTATTTTGACGCTTCGAGCGTCAGTAAAAACGCCATTAAGATGTCGACAAACGTTAAGGGATAGGCTTCGTATGTCCGTTGATTCGCGTTCTGAGTGCTCTTTCGAACCTTGTCTAGCAAGCAAATAATGTAACAATCGCTGCTGCTGCTGCAAAAAAAAAGAAGCAAACTCTCCAAAGAAGAGTTCTTCCATAAAAAAGGTCAGGTTTAGATGTTAGATGTTTAAAGTTTGTGTGTTCATTGTGCTCCCCGAACTCGGACGCGCAGAATGGGTCCAACGAATGGTGAATTGCTGCCCTATTTCCCTCTATTCCTATATAACCCTAGATGCCAGGGTGACTTTATTGTTCCAGCCCAGTCTGCTTATCTTTTCCAGACACTCGTAAACCAGTTTGGATCTGATTTCATAGGAACTCAGTGCCTTGATGGCAGCCTGGTTGTCTGATAGTATCGCGATGTTTTGCTCGTGATATCTCCTATTGAGGGGGCCCGTATACTCCAGGTCAGGCTTAAGAGTACCGCCAAAGTGTGCCGTCGTTAAGCATATCAAGACCAATAAGCTTGTCAACAAACTCATTGGTGGCCAAATCGGCCGCTAAATCGAGGCAAAAGGTGGATCTGAAGGCACCAATGGGAGAAGCCAAGAATAAGCCTGTGGCTTTGTTGACAAACGAAAAGATTCAAACTAAGGTCATCAAGGAGCTTTTGGTGACCGCAAAGGTTCGCATCCGAGTGCATTTTCTGCAGGCCAAAGACTTTAGATTTTCCCGCAATCCAAAATATATAGAGCAATCAGTTCCTACCAGGAATCGCATGGATGGCTACAACGAAGAAGACCGAGGACAACGACACAGTAATATTCTTGACCCATCTGAGATCAAACAAGAATCACATTCGTGTCACTGTGCATAAGTTATACGACAACAAGGTCGTCAAGATTATTAATTTCATCAGACCCGGCGGCCAGAAGAAGTTCTACGGTTGTCTAGAGACTACCATGCGTTGGACATAGTCAACAAGATCGGCATCATATAGACAGTTTATATCCACGTATCATTTGTTTTGTCAATGTACTTGCGCTCACCGTGGTGTGGTCTGAGTGTGTTTGATTTTTTTTTTTGCCTCTATTTTCGCGGTCGCTAGGAGTATGTGAGTCCTTATGCTTAAGTTGCAGTGGCAACGTACGGTAGCCGAATTTTTTAGTGATACCGCGTAGACAGGCATACCAACACCGCAACCGTAAGTAACGCACGAAGTGTTTATTGGGTAAAAGCTGTAGGAGCACGATGGACCTGATTCCAAAGCACCTGTGGTACCTATACTTGCTGTTCTCTGAATCTTTTTAAGTTTAGTAAGGTGATATTCTTTGCTGAACATGATCCACTATGTATCACAAGTGATACATGCATGCATGCACTAGCAATGATGGCACGTACATACGGTTATGTACGGGGCCTGTTACCCCTACTACGGCTGGGTGACGCCTAAGTTTCTTACCAAAGGCTTAATTGCTGCCTATACAGGCTCTCTTGACTCAATTCTCTATGTTTAACTCTTCTCCTTACCTTCTAGTAACTAAAATCCTTCCCATTTCAGAAATCAACTGGAAGAACAATATCGCCTTTGTAAAACCTGCGATCGTCACTTGAAGAGAGTTTTGCGTGAGAAGAAAAAAATGGTATTGGGCTCCAAGTTCCTGGACTTCATCATCAAAGGAGCAGAAACATTTAAACAGCCGCATTTTGCTCGGATTAAGAGCGTACAAAAGTCTAGATTGAAGCGCAAAATCTCAATCTGTCTTGGTATGCTGGCATTTGTGAATGCATTTTGTATTGTCAGAAGTCTCCCAGATCTTACAAAGGACAGTGTGACTAACATTTTGGGTGCCAAGTTCGGACACTATACATTTTTGATGATCTCACATGTTTTGGCGCTGCTCAAAGTGGTCGGCTCTTATTCGGAAATGTTGAGTAGCCATCATACAGTTCAAAAAGTCGGACTGTTCTTTAAGACAATCATCATGATGGTGCTGTACTCGATGGGAATGAAACTACCTCAAGTTGCCGCATTGAATATGACCTCAATGTTGGTGCTGGTGAGTCCCTTCTTGATGCTGAGCCTCGCTTTTAGCCACAACCTGGTCGATGGTTTTAAATTGAGTCGATTCACGTTTATGCTGACACTGTGGAGCTTGTGCGCTGGTGGCATTCTTGATTACGAGGCGATAATTCCATCGAGGGACATGATTATGGTAAGAACACCTGCAGTGACTGATTTCTTGTTAATAATTAAGTTTCGATTTTCAGTTGGTGGCGTCAGCAGTTACGGTTTATCTGGCATTGTCGACCAAGACAGAGTCAAACGTGGTCGCGAATGATAACAGTTTGAGTAGCTTTCACAAAATTTACTCAGAAGACGGCTTGAGCGATGAAGACACCCGGGAGACAATTAGTTTAATAAGCCAAAAACTCAATAGCAGTGGAAATAGTGTGCTAAGTGGATGCAGTGAGAGGTCATTTCTGTCACAATCCGGCATGTCAAACCTCGGTGGCAGAGGCCTAAGAAGATCTCCCATTACTTCTTCAGTTTTTAGCTTAAACGGCGTCCAGCGGTCGCCAAATTTCAAAAGTTTCTGTAGAGATGGTGATAGAAACTTCAAATCCTCCATTGGTCCATTGTTCGCCTCGAATCTGGAGCTCAATTCCGTTCGTCCGCAGTCTAATCTCTCTGCAAATGCGTCATTCAACCGTTCATTGGTAGCGAATGCCAGCCAAAAACCATGCGATGATAGTTTCCAAAAAATGAATCACGCTACCATGGGTTACGTTAACGCACCATTAGCCTCACCGTTTTCTGTGTCCAGCAGTGCTGTGTATCAGCGTTCTAACCTACTAACACCCTCTCGGTTCAGTACTAACAGCTTGCTAACTAAAAATCCCTCAGCTTCTTGGCTTTCAGGTGGTTATTTCAATAGCGCCCATAACGATGCGGCCCACCACTCTCCAGCGGACACGCGCAACTTTTTCTTGGAACATCGCAACGCGATAAACCCCATTCAGGAGGATATATCACGTGCTTCATCGCAGTCCTCAGGCTTTGAGTCACAATCAAGTGCAACGCTTACGGAAAACACAATTTTCCCCGATCATGAGCAGTATTCTCATGTCGCGACTTCAATACCTGACTACCAAAATGGTTTCTACCCGATTGACAACAGTGGCATACACCAACGACCATCTTCTCTGCTCAATACTTCCTTTCAGCCACCAATGGCTAGTCCGGTCGGGTCTGTTGGTCGTTTCTCCTCAGCTGGCTCCCAAATAAATCTGAGCTCTAACCTTCCACCGCTTTCGGTGAACTGCAATCAAGACTACTGGAAACCGATGAATACACACCGATCTAACGCCATGTCAAATGCATTCAACCTCCGTAAGATCAACGAGGAACTGCCACCGATTAAACGGGGCGACCTGCTGAAGAAGTGGAAGCAGACTCATGAACTGTCGTAGGTTTCTCTAGTATGTAGGCCAAACTTTTGTAAATAGGAATAAGGAATACACAAATATTTAAATTATTCACAAATTTTAAATTAGAAAACAAAAAATAAAATGTCACTGCCACGGAAGTAAAGTCTGTAGGAAGTCGTTTCATACAACAGAACAATGCTCTTCATTTTAGACATTTTTTTTTTCTTATTCTATTTATATTTATGACTGGAAACTGCTCTGCTGGCACGGATACAACTTAGTTTTAAGGATCACATTTGTTATTTGCCTGACTGAGCAAAAGAAAAAGGAAAACGTCCAGCTTCACCGCTCTTAACATCAACGTCATTCTAAGTAGACCTGAAATACAAACAATAACACTGCCACTTGTTGTTTCACTTGTTCTACACTCTTTTTAAATTTATGGAGTTGTTTTTTGTTTTTTTCTGACACTTTTACGGATAAGTTCTAAACCTCGTGCAGAGCAGTTTTCATGATTTGATTTTCTTTTGGACTGAAATATATTTTTTATAGATAAAATAGTTGACTTTTGTTTTTGATTAAGTATTTAATGAATTTATTAATAGTAGAGAGAATTTCTTTTTCTAAGACGCTTAACGTAAAAAAGACTAAAAGAGAAAAATACATTTAATTATAGTTTTTAGTTATAACTGACACCTATGTTTAGAGTTAGTTCTACCTTAGACGTAAGCTAATATTTTGTGTTGTTCTTTTTTCGTTTAAAATCTGCATTATCAGAAATAATAAAAAAAAAAACGCTTTATTTTTAAAATTAAATAATGTTTGTATGATATTTTGTTGTTACCTACTTAAGCGTCTCCAGCCAGCTGCCTCAGTTTCGCATGCCAAGTTGGTTGAGGTCCCCTTCCACTTGCGTGCGCCACCAAGTCACGGTTTTCCTCTACTGCGCCGTCCTTCGGGTGTGGATTCGAAGATGTTCCGGGCCGGAACATGATCCGCTCTACATGACCCAGCCACCTCAGTCGTTGGACTTTTACTCTTTTGGCTAAATTGATGTCGCAGTACAGCCCGTGCAGTTCGTCATTGTATCTCCTCCTGCATTCGAGGTCTATGGAGGTGGGACCGAAAATCAGCCAAGAGCAACCTCAAAGTCTCTGCCTCTTCGCCGTAGAGTAGGACTGTGACGATTAAGGAGTTATACTGGATCACTTTAGTTGTTCGAGAGAGGGCTTTGCTATTCAATTGCCTTCTCCAAAGAAACAGCGATTGGCAAGAGTTATTCTTCGTTTGATCTCAGCGCTAGTGTCGTTGCCTGAATTGGTAGCGGAGCCTAGGTAGACAAAGTCCTTAACTACCTCATAGTTATGACTGTCGTTTTGTCCGAGACGTCGGTGTTGAGTGTCCTTTCTTGTTGACCCCGTATACTTTGTCTTGCCCTCATTGACCGCTAAACCAATCTTCGCCGGCTCCGTTTCAATACGTTCTTCCGATTATGTCAATATCGTCTGCGTATCCGAGTAGTTGAACGGACTTTTGAAAGGCACATAAGTTTGCGCTATTCTTTCAAGAGCGATGTTGAAGAAGTCGCATGACAGCGCGTGGCCTTGTCTAAATCCTTTTTTGACATCAAAGGTCTCGGTGAGGTCTTTACAGACCTTGATGGATGGATTTTCCATCGTCATCCTGCACAAACGGACGAGTTTGGAAGGGATGCCAAAACTAGACATGGCTCTATATAGCTCGTCTCTATAGATACTGTTATACGCGGCCTTAAAATCGATGAAAAGGTTGTGGGTATCGATTTGAATTTCCTTTGTTTTCTCCAAGATCTGCCGCAGTGAGAATATTTGGTCGATATTGGACTTTCCTGGCCTGAAACCACACTGATATGGACCGATCAGGTTGTTGACGAACGGCTTCAGGCGCTCACGGCGTGAGTCGTGGGTGGGGGGGCTTGGGACTCAACCAGAATGCCTCTTTAACTAGTTCGATTGTTGATTGGGCTGAAGAAGAACTGTTTCATAGTATTACCTTCTAGGTTTTCTTGTTCGTGTTTCGAACATCTCTATTTAAGCTTCATGCTATTGCCATGCTTTTCTTATTTTACTTTTTTGTAAAGTTTTCTAACATCTGAAATCATCGCATCTCTCTATTTTCCTAATTGCGCGCTTCTTGACTTTCTCTTCATCCTTCTAAGTGAGATCGCACTACCGCGTATTTGCCGTGGTTATGGTTTTCGCATCCACATATTCAAATCGAAACCAAAGGTGAGATGCGCGAACAACCGAAGATCCAACATCTGCAGCAAAATTCAAATTACTACATTACCCGCTGGTAGCTGGGTGGGGTTTGGGAATAGCTGGAGTGATTATGATAAATTCTGAAAGTGTGTTCGGAGATTTAACGACGCCACACAATTTTTGTAGGAAAATTCTGAAAACTTTAGGGAAAGAGATAAGTTATTCTGAGAGTTTCTTAGAAGGGAAAATAGGGATTGTTTTTTTTCGACCCCTGTGGGTGGAGAAGAATAACAGAGAACTGCCAATTGGAAAAGTAAAAACATTTAAAGGTGAAAGCATGTCTCTCGTTGGGCACCAATTTGTTAACTGCTTTCCTTCGGGTTTCGCAACAATATTAAGATATCGGATAGCTCTTGAATGTCTTGGAAGTACTAGCTTCCTAGGATCCTAAACCTCAGATGACGCAGTCTAGGAAAGGAACAAAGAAAATTGATTGTTCTTTCATGGACTTCCTTATCATCGCACTCTCGTCATTGTTAGTATTTAACTCCGG
The DNA here is from genome assembly GCA_917880715.2 of Matsumyia berberina. Classification (NCBI taxonomy): domain Eukaryota; kingdom Metazoa; phylum Arthropoda; class Insecta; order Diptera; family Syrphidae; genus Matsumyia; species Matsumyia berberina. The sequence continues at coordinate 126,779,541 of OU862871.1, read as the reverse complement.
TCGTTTTTTAGCAGTCTTTAGCCAGTTGGCCAGTGAGTTCAATTACCAACATCGAAGGCGATTCACTGTCAAAAGAAAAATTCAAACGAGATTTTATGTTTATTTATTTATTTTTATTCAAAGAACTTTTACTATGATTATGAATATGCAAAATATTTGCAAATTCGTTGTGTATATTTTTTAAGAAAATTTAAAAAAAAATATTATACTTTGTTTATTTCTTTTACAATGTATAAATTACAAAAAAACCATTCATTAATCAAATTGCATTCGTTTCATATTCGATTCGTTCATCTTTCAAACTTCAAGTTTTTTATCCTTATTCTAGTGCTTATAGCTATCGCAATCGAAGGCCGGAGTCTTTCTATAACAGTCCCTTAGTTTTCTTTCCATTTGTTTAATTTAAATTTACTTAATTTTACGAATTCGTTATTGTTTTTAATACCACTGTTTTCTAATAGTATACTTTGTCATATTTTTATTTTAAGATTTTCTTTTTGATTGGCAGTAATTTTATTGCTTCATCATTTTTAACGCATTTTTATAGTATTGTAATCAAACAAAAAAACAAAACTGAAAGAAACAAATTCGAAAAAGAGGAAAAACAATGTCAAATATCAAACTTATGGTTAACCCATCCATATTTGAATTAGCGGAAAACCGAAGTTATAACGAGAGCGAATGAAACTGTTACCGTGGGCTATCAGCAGTTTCATCCGCACAGTTCCCTGGGATATCGTTGTGACCTGGTAATTAGCAGAATGAAGTTATGCTGCTGTAGACATCATATCAAGGTCCAGGTCTCATTTATGAGTGCTTCACAGTAACAGTGTCTCGTTAGCGCCCTGCTGCATTACACAAATACCTACTGGCAGCAAGTGTAGCGTTGTTAAAAGCATGACAGTTGGAAATGTTTTCCGTACACTCGTAATGAAATGTGTGAAAGCAAGAGAAAGAATATAGTCCCACCCCATCGGTAAGAAGCTAAACGTTTGCTTGTACTGCCGATTTTACTGTTAATGGCTGTCTTGTTGCACAACGCTGTGGCTAAGCGAATCTGACATGCAAGCGATATATTCGTCAACGCAAGATTAGCAAAGCAAAACATATGCAAAGCACATGCAGCAAAGCAGTTCAAATAAAAATGAAATGACCAACAAATTCAAGTCTATTACGGCAGCAAACAGAGAAAAGGTTTAGGCAATACTGTGCACTATGCACACTTTTTAATTGAAGCAAAGCTGTTTATTGAGCGTCAACTTCAACAGAAACGTTCAGCTTTGAGTGTTCTGCGTAGTTTTGGCTTGGGACGAAATCATTTCTTCCGTTATCGTATAACTCGTTCCGTAAAAACGAGCATTCTGGGACAAAATCGTTTCGTTTTTACGTGACGAGTTTTGCGATCATGGACGAGACGATTTAGCCTCTGGTTTGCTTTTAATTTTAGATGCAGTCAGTTGTTTGTCCCAACATGCAATTAAATGCCGCAATTTACGGATATATGAAAATTACGATATTCGCCAATTATTTGTGTTGACTTCCATTACTGGTGAATTCATATTGACAACTCATAAAATAGCTTGTTCACAGCGTGAAGATAAAGCTCCATTGTGTCCACATTGACTTCGCTGCGATTTTAATCTCACGAATCGTCAGCTTTTCGCAAGATATGCATTTACGACTGCTCCCAACTCTTTCTGCTAAGACAAAACAAAACACCTCCCGACTACATGCCCAATTTCAACAAAAAGTAGAAAAGAAAACCGTTAACTGAAAACCAACATTATCCATGCCAACGAAAAGAAAATAAAACGAAACGAAAAATAAAAAACTTCAAACGATTTGTTTTTTGTGTTTTTTTTTTTTACAAAATATTTCTTTTGTAAATTTTATTAATATTACATATCGATTCCTTCTGGTTGTATTTACTGTTTACATATTGGATTCCGGTTCGACTTTAAACTTAAAAAAAAACCTTTCGCTCTTCTTTGTGAAACATACAATTTTGCATTGTTTTTTTTTTTCTTAGACTTTATTGTTCTTGTTTAATAAAATAATACAATAAAAATAAAGTTCATTTTTTTAAGTTTTAAATATTAAATTTAAAAAATAAAATAAAAAATACTTGGGCGTTAAAATGCATTAAAGTATGTAATAAAAAAAAATTATTTAATATCCCTAACACTGATATTTTTCTTGCTAATTGGTTTAGCGACGACAACGAAAGATAATAATAAAAGCTGAATAGGAAAAATTTACTTGTAACATGGCCAAACAAAAAGAAAATGCTAAAACCTATTTTGTTTTTAAATTATTATCAGTTAAAAATTCACAGATTTTTAATAGAAAAAAAATGCATCGTATAATTTAATTCATATTACTACGTTGTTAAGTTTCATTTTTTTTTCAGTAATAATATTGTTTAATATTTATTTAATAAGAGGAAAAAGAAAAAAAAAATATATAGAGAACTATACAGAATATATTCACTACCCTAACTTTAGAGAAAACAGAACAAAAATAAGCAAAAAGAGGAAGATAAAAACGCATTAATATAAATGAACATTATAACAAATGTATAATATAATAATAATAATAGTTAAAAATTCCCCAACTGTAGAAAGTAAACAAATAAAAACAAATATCAAATACATACATCTAAACAGAATGACATTATTCATTAAATAATTTTTTGTTTTTTATTTATGATAATGTGTTAAAATTTATTCCGATTGTAGTTTTGTACAGATTTTTTTTGTTTTGTTTTATTTTTATTTTACACTGCGCTGCTGTTTAATTTATGTAAATTCAAAGGCCATCAATTGTTAAGTTTTTGATTCAATTGTATTTGTATAAAGGTATTGTGTATAAATTTTACAAAAAAAGAAACAAACTGTTGTACAAAGTTTTCCATTGTTATACATATTCACGGTAATTGAATTTATTTTATTTTTTTAGTCTTTTTGTTTTATTTATTTGCAAGTATAGTATATGTATAAATAAATCAGAAACTGTACTTTGTTTAATAATAATTGTAATACAAAGTTTTGTTGTAAAGAAAATATTATTTAAAAATAATACAAGAAACAAACAAATTTTCTTATAGGCAAAGAAAAAATAGAGTAGAAAGTTTTATTTGTTTATTCTTTTTTGTTTTAATGTTTATAATATTGTTTTATTTTTATTTTCATTGTTAGTTTCACCGACTTTTTCTCTGCTTTAGTAATTAAATAAAAAAAATATATTTATATATATTTTCGACTACCAATTTATGTTTTTTTTTTTGTTTTTAACTGGACGACTGCAATGGCGTTTATTGGTGTTTATTTTAATTTTTGTGTTGTTGATTGGATTTTTTTTTTAGTTTTTCTTTTTTTTAATTTTTATGGGAGATTTAAGCACTTTACATATTTTCAAACTGATCGACACGACGTTTCGTGTTGCCCTTTCGAATTTCTCGGAGTGTCTTGTATTTATCACGGCCTTGACGCACGTTCTCGCGATGAATCTTGTCGTTAAGTGTCTCCTTAGTCTCGTCACGAGAGTGTGCCAAATCTTGTTTGAGAACCTGGAAATAAGATGAAATAAGTTGAAATTTTATTTCATTTTCAATTATGCCCTTAAGACTTAAATAAAAAAAGAAAAAAAAATGTTTATATTGAAATACAAGAAAACACTTGATACCGCCCCCTTCAGACTACCTTAACTTGGAGGGGTCGAGAAATCCTTGACAGAAAACTAAACTGGAATCTTAATACAAGAAGGTATCAGGGAAGAAATGGGCCTAAAACGAAGAATGATGCACAGACAAATACTCACGTATTGAGCACTTGTCTGGTGGAAGGCAACTAGAAAGAAAACCAAGCTAAGTAAACTAGCAGCAGTACAAGAAACTGCCAGTTTCACGAGTGCTCTTCGTTCAACACAACCGGCAGCTCTAGACACCTTTTTGCATCTGCTACTGCTTGACTTACAAATAAAACACCAGGCAGCCAATAGTGCGTTGAGGTTCACTAATTCAGGCTTCTTTACGAAAAACAGAATTGGATACTGTTCCATCTTGAGTGAATATAACGTTGACGTTTTAAAAAGAACAGATGAGACGGCTTCCGGCATGGACTTCGATACACCATAAATCACGTTGTATCCTGAGAGGGAAGACTGACAAAAAAAAAGCTGTCGTCTAGGCGGATGAGATTGTGGTCTTCAAAGATGGTTCAAAACCCACCAACGGAACGGGTTCCGGGATTTACTCCCAAGAGACAAACCTCAAAGTAGCCATAAGACTCCCGGATACTTCTAGCGTATTTACAGCAGAGGTTCTGGCTGTGCTCGTAGCTGCAGAATCACTAGGGATGAAATCAATATCTGGAAGCGATATCACCATTTACATTGATAGTCATGCTGCACTTAAGGCGCTAAAATAAAGTGTCTTCAGACCTGCACTAGTCTCGTAATGCTGAAGGCATTGCGCGCGCAAAATCAAGTTGGATTTTGTTGGATACCAGGTCACTGTGACATTGAGGGAAATGAAAGGGCCGACGAACTGGCCAGTCTTGGTGGAGAACGGTAACACATGGAGGGGGGATCCTCCTTCCTGTATAGCTAAAGCAGAGATCTTAAGATAACTGTAAGTTAGGTAAATCAGAAATTGTCCAATATAAGTGGGCATAGGGTATTCAAGGCTCTATAGCCCCCTCTGAATCGCAGAAAAACAAGAGATATTCTTGACTTAAGCAAGGCACAGTTACAATTAGTCACTGGCATCCTGTCCGGCTACTGTCTTCTCAGGAAGCATGCTAAAAGATTATGGCGCTCAGCCACAGATGTTTGCAGGTACTGCAACGACCTATGCGCCGCTGAGGACATAACACACATATTATGTGAATATCAGGGAATTACCAGGGCGCGTATGAAACTTCCCGGCAACTATTTCTTTAGTAATCTAGAGGAGCTAGGCTATGAAAGCTATAAACACATGGTAACGTTCTGTAGAGATATCAAATGCTTTCAGGAAATAGTTTAGGTTTTGCCTTTTTGGTTTCACAGGGATCGCGATGGACTCACTACTCACTACTACTGTCTTATAATGCAAGCGCTGGCTGCAGAACCCTACTCTACCTAAGCTAACCTAGATTTAGATCTAAATCTAAAAAAAAAAAGCTAACCTAACCTTACATTGAAACATTGTAGCAATGTCCTTTGAAAGGCAAATCTACACTCATCAACTCCTTAGACAAAGCCTATATTCGTTGAAGCGAACTTCGCAGGTTTCAGATTCTCCTCTCTATCCCCGTATACTCGTGAGCATGGAATTCTTCGTTTTTTTTGGCACAGTTGCAGAACTTAAAGTTCACAAATCCGCTGATTCTGAAGAACTAATCTTTCACGCTGGGAAAATCACTGCGGAAACCTTTCCAACTATCCTACGTCTCTAATTTCTTTTAGTAATAAATGCTGTGGGCCCTTCTATTCACGCAAAAAAAAAAATGTACACACATCCTGTTTTGTCGTGAGAAGCTAACAATATTATAATTCTCAGAACGATCGCACATCATGTCACCATGTGCAACGTCAGGGGCTGCGGGCGAATTTCTTGGATCCTGGGGTCACACACTCCTCGAAGCTTTATTGTTTCCTTGGGTCACATGTGGTTTTCGTAGGACTTTGCCCTTGCCGATAAGGCAAAAATAACCCAAGCTTGCTGCAGGGAACATTTTGCTCATTTTTATCTTATTAGGCGAACCTGTATAGATTTGTTTTTCATAATCAAAGTGCGATTTACTTCTTCTATTTCTGAGGACGGAGTCGCTTTAGTGGCTTGCTTTCTCAGAATAAACCTACAAACAGAACATAGTTCAGTTGTTGATGAACTTGAAAAAATTCATCTCCGAAAGGACAAGTGAACTATTAGAACTATTTAGAATGCCCAATAAAAAACTCAAGATGTGCCTTGCGTCACAGTGTGGTCAACAAACTAAACACACGAGTAGTTTGTCATTCAATTAAACGTTCAAAGATCCGTGACCTTTGAAGAAACCGACGCGATTTAAGCTGAAAGTCCAATTTTTTAGTTGTAAGAGTATTTCGAATGTGAGCTTAACACGGCACTACCAGCGAATTTGCATTCTGCTAATAAATGTATATAAGAAGAAAAACACATAATTAAAGACACACAGCTTCTCGTTATGAACCTCATTAAGTGAGACACCTTCAGCGTACAGCTAATATCCAATTTGGCAATGTTTTAATTAATACAAAGGCAACTTTGACCACAACTAACCTAAAGCCGCCATCTTAACCACTTTTCTTTCTTTCTTTACAATCTTTCGTTCATTCCTCTTTGTGTTTTATGTTCGAGGTCCGACTCTTTGAATCTATGCAATTTTTAACGCGAATGTGCTTCATTTGAATCGTCTGACGTATGGACTTTTGAGAGTTGGCGTTTAAGATTAAATTTCAAGTAATAATTGTGGAGTACTGATATAACGTCCTTCATCGTTGACAAGTCACTGTAATCAGCAAAACATACCGTGCTACCCTATGTCACAGTGCGATTGGATCGAGGTATTCAAGTGAAACAATGAATTGTTGCCGACCGTTCACTCGCAAGAGCTGTAACTTGTAATTAACTACTGATAAGGGTGGACATAGCACAACCAATGACTGATGCAATAACTAACTGAGAAGAGATTCTCCAGATAAATAAAATGAAGACTGTGGACTGCCTAAAAGATTAATGCCAACAGCACTCAATATCGTTCACTATAAATAAAGATCTTGAGTCATAAGAGGAGGTATCCGAAAGTTCCTGGCTAGTATGAGTCTCGGCAGCCGCTGTTTTCTTGTGCCGTTCCATACTCTTTTAATAAAAAAAAGAAAAATAATTTTATATACTCTTACCTTCAATTGATCATGAAGTCGTTCATTTCGTTCGGCTAACGTGCGTCTATCCTCAACGGGATCGTTAATGTGTTCATCTGTGTCCAAGTCCCGTGAAACATCACCACCAGCATCACCATTGGCCAATTCCTCTTCATTATCATTTTCATCCTCAGCAACATGATGATGTTGTGGTGTTGTCGATGCAGCCAACAAAGCTGCAGCAGCTTCAGCCTAGAAGGAAATTCATTCCAATTATTAAACCTCTCCCATTCCCCATCCAAAGTTTTGAAAACAAACCTGCTTGCGCCTAGCTTCCTCAACTTCAGCTTGCAGCCGCCGTGTCTCATCGTCCTTGGCATTGACCTCCTCTTGGATTCGGAACACTTCAGCCTGTTTGGCTTGGATTTCTTCCTCGAGTTTTAGCTTCTCGGTCTGTTCCATGTGTTTGGCCTCTTCGAGACGGTTCAACATCGATTGTAGCTCCTTCTGGTGGAGTTCGAGTTCGTCCTTTGCCGCTTGCAACTGTTTAAGTTGCTCTTCTAGACGACGAATCATATCTTGTGCCTCCATGAGGTCCTTTTGTGAACGTTCCATCTCTTCCTGCATCTGCTTCAGACGATCTTCATACTCTTGTTGCTTTTTCTCTGCACGCTCGCGGGCTGCCAATGCCAATTGCAGCTTTTCACTTAAAATAAATAAATTAACAGTTAGAGAACAGCAGATGATACAAAACAGTCACAAATAACTTACCGTTCCTGTTGCTTGGCATTTTTCTCCTCCCTGGCTTGTGCTTTCATCTGCTGAACATCAATTGTGTCTGGTTTGCGTCTGCGCATATACAGTTCGTGGTTACCCATACACAAGGCCAAGATTCTCTTGTTAATCCTGACGCGAGGTGCAAAGAAAACAAAGTCTGGCGCTTTCTTGTCAATCGGTTTAATGATGAAACGCTTTTCCGAAAACGAAATGTTCCTAATTTCTGACCAAGGGAAACCAATCTTCGGTGTCAATTTGTCATCCTGTTCGTAGATATTCAATCCCAGAGCATCGACACCCAACCACAAATCAGTGCCCTTCTTGTTGCGGATCTCAAAGTAATTTACTCCATACATTTCTAAATCTTGAGCGATTTTCAAATACTCCATCATGGCATCTTCGCGTAGCATTCCACGATGCTCTTGCCACCAGGTCATTATTGACGCTTCCCATTCGTCCTTAGACATTTTATGCTGATCAATGACACGTTGCGGAAGAAGACGGTCGTTCGATAGGAAACCAGCAGTATGGGTGCTCTTATTGTGATCACCATGGCGTGCCTGTACAGCATAGGATGCCAGTAAAACGGACGTCTCTGGCGGGCAATAAATTTCATCGGACAATATGGCATTCTTCACTTGCAAGTAGAATAGGCGCAGAGTAATGTCTTGGATAAGCTCTTCAGCGACATCCTCTGGATAGAATTTGGCTCTGAAGCGGAACTGTAGGGGGTCCTCTTTCTTCACATCTTGGTTCATTACCTAAAAAGATAGACAAAACAGATGTTACAATTAAAACTACTCGAATCCCTATTGAGAGATGGAAATGTGTAAACTTTGACAACTTTACCCATGTGGAAAACGGCATTGATCCTGTCTATTTCAAGACAACGGAAGCATGGTGAGAGAATAAAAGAAACCATGTAATAGATGGACACATCGACTGTTAAATATTGAAAGCTCTACAAAAGCCTAGCATTTGATTCCTACTGTTTGTGGCCACAAATAGCACTGCTGTTACCATTCTTAAGTCGTCTTACCATATCCTCGGTATCAGTATCGTCATCGATTTCGGGATTATCGTCGTTTGTTTTTTTATCCACGTACTTTTTGACACGTTTCAGATATTTTATGGTTTTCAAGACCGCGCTATCTGGCTGCTTGTAATTGTATAATAAACAATACGTTCTTAATTTCTGTTCTAATGTTTAACAAGTACTTATGGGGTGAAGTGTCTAACTCATGATGGAAGCGATCTGTTTGTACTTACAACTGTGTGTTAACTTTATAAAAAAAAAATTGTAAAATGGGTGAATGCATATGATTTACTTGCTGATGGAGGAAATGTCACATATCACACTCTAAGAAAGGAATCGGTTTCTTCTCCAAGAAACAAAAAAGTACAGAACTGTGTTTCTTACAGCCGGTGCTGGCCGCATCTCTGCACAATTTTGCTTACAACCTGCCCCAAGATAAAAGATCTATTTCGAGCACAGCGACAACAACTTATTAAATTCAATGAGCTACATATGTATGTATGTATTATGTATGTCACGTAAGGCGGACGAAGACCGAAAGTTTCTTTATCCATTCCATTTAGGTTAGGTTAGGTTAGGTGTCTGCCTCCATACTAAGACCAGATTGGCCCATTGTGATATCGATGAAGAACCGGCTTACCAGCATCAGGAACCATGTAACACAGAGTACATAGAGATGGGTAACCATAACGGTATTAACCCTAAGAATTGAACCATCTCGTCCCAGAGATAAAGTTTCTTATTTTCTGAACGTCGAGTTCGGGTAGATTGTTAAGATCTTCGTAGAAGTATTCCTCGAGGAATTTTCTTCTTAGCGTCGCAAGGGCAGGACACGTGCACAGTAGGTGCGTTGTAGTTTCTTCTTCCTCCTCGCTTCCGCAGCTTCTACAGAAATCATTAGAGAGAACCCCCAGTTCGAGTGCATGTCTGTCTACCAAGCAATGTCCGCTAAGGATCCCTACTAGTAAACCTAGGTTTTTTTGCGGTTTGTGGATGCAGAACAACGGAGCTAATATTCGATTACCTCAGGTGGTAAGTACATATGTATTTCGAAATAAAGGCTGGAGTAGTGAAGTGGTAAAGCGACCATAGAGTACTCTATTTAGCCCAAAAGAAACTGGGGCTCAAACTTCGACCAACGGCTGCCATGGAAGTGATATTAAACATTCACACCGAAGCAAAGAGACTGACAGGACAATCTACCCATAACGCTGAGGACCTTTGGATACTTCGATACAAAGCGACTTCAAAGATCACTGGTTAGACCTCTCATCGTTTTGCAACACTCTAAGTGCTGGAGAAATCCATGGACCATCTCTGCATGCGGAAACACTCTTCACTTATAATTCAAACGAATGAACGAAAACACGCTTCTGCTAATAGTCTTCTAAACTCTAGTTGTTAGCTGCGAGACGACAAAGACTGAACATTTCATCAAACAATATTGTACGACAGGTGGCTTGGTCTAGCACCAAAGAGGGTGGAGATCTGTAGAATTTCATACCGGCTTCTTACAAGTCGAAGTCTTATCCATCTCTCATCATCTCCGTTCTTCCTTCATATCCACCAGTGAATAGTTTTTCAACGAAACTTGTTTGGCCGTATTCCACATTCTAACAATGCTAATCACAATCAAATACTTGTTTGGAAATTTGCATTCACGTGGAACTGAGATGCAACCATTCATCCTTATTCAGAAGAAGATTATCGTTCAGATTTTGTTTAAACTTCTATCGCAGCCTTTACATTCCATTCAATTTATTATGCTGTCAATGCTGACATTCAAAGAACTTAAAATAGTTTTCTTATGGAAAAGAAGAAACCCGAACTTGTATACGAATAATAAATAGCTGAGAGTAGGAACTCCCATTCAAGAATGAGTGTATTGGATTAACAGTAGCGACAAGTCATTACTCGTCCCATTGAAAAGGGGAGTCGGGACAAATATTTGATTTATTTTTTGTGCTCTGACAATTTATCAGAACTTCCAACCAGAATTTCTTCCCAACTTGGAAGGAATCTACACGTAAAGTAGAGATAAAATAATTGCGTCAGTAGTCTCCATTCCATTCAAGTAACAATCCACGTGTTGCCACAACATCAGTTCAAATTTTGACAAAAATAATCCGAATTTGATGAACTGATGATATAATCCTATCTCTTCTGATAATCGTCGAAGCATGACAGTCACTTTGGTTCATACTTTGACAAATGATATCGATTGTAAATATGCTTCCAAATGGCATAAATATAACAAAGTCCAAACTAATACTATAATTATCCTTACCTTTTTGTATAATTTGATCCATGTCAAGTCACCCCTCGAGTCGGTGTATTGCAATCCAAAGAACCAAACCTCACGTAGGCCAATTGTCTTAACAACTTGATCAAACAGCTGTTTGCCGGTGGTAGTCGTCTGTATGGCGAACTCCAGCTCGGCATCCATTGTGGTAACTCTGACATTTAACTGCAAAAAGAAAGAAAACAACGTTGATTAGACCGAGAAATTATCATGCGCTCATTTGTACGAAGAAGACCGCAGCTGCGTAAGATAACAATGCTTTCTTGGGTGTGGTGCTGTTGACTTTTTCTTCTTCTTGACCAAAAGTGAAGAAGACAACTTTCTTAGTTTATCATTTGCCTCCGCCATCGCCTTTGTCGTGGTCGTGTGTCATCGCCGTTGGATGTCAATCTAGAAAGTCAGTCACGGTTACTTGGCACGTGATAGGGAATTAGTTAGTCGAGAGGTACATACATAAGTATATTTTCTATTTCTCATGGAAGAAAAACAAACGCGTATTTATTGGTAATGAAGTGGATTTTTAATTATAACAGTTGTCACCAAAACAACTACAGTCGAATGCGCTAGGTGTATGATTGCACTGATACTTCTAGTAGTGTTGCCAAATCCAATTAGCATTTGGGGTTAATGTTTTCGGAGAAAAGAAAATCAAACGAAGCACGGCACTGGGAAGCCATAATAAAGTCAATACGCCACATCAATCGTGCAAAAAAGGCGGCGTGTGAGGGCACAGTGGTTACAATAAGAGAAAGATTTGACAAAAATTCTGCAGCGATTACCATATGTATTGTGTTTGATTGCTAAATTTAAAAGATGCCGCAGGCGGATTCCAATTTTATCGATGCTGTCGTAAAAATAAACGAAACAGAGACAAGGCTTGAGGTCTCCAATGAGCGGGCCATAGCAAAACCAGCAAACCAAATATAAAATCGAAAAGCAAATCGGTAAGCGACCTAGGCACACGTTTTCTGTAGAAGCTCATCGAGGGACAGAAGAAACAAAAGCGATTAATGATTGAGATAATGTTCAGGACTGAATTAGGAAGAAGCTGTACATTTGCTTTGTAGAGGATTTAGACTTTTATATCGAATGCTATAAGGCATTGCTACACAGATTTGTTCCCAAATATCAAGTAAGTTAAATAGAACACTTCGTTATAGTGAAATTTGTAACATCTTATGAAAGAGCAGATAAATAAATCGACTTCGAGAGGATAGTTTAAAAAACACTGGAGCAGGGGTGTTCAAGACAAGACGCACACATTCAGAATCAATGGCAGGAGTCAAAAAATTGTCAATCCCCTACACAATAATTTTAAAAAACTAAATGCAACTTTTTAGGTGGATTTCATAGAAATACCACCTATTGCAGAGGTCCTCATTTTGAATGCCATTCGTCTTCGCTATCATAGTAAACACTAACCTCATACTCCGTTAATAATGTTTGTATATACATATATACATACATATGTATATATGCAATATAACGGAATCTTGTGGACACGATTTGGTATACACGTTCGTATGCCGAATACCTCGGCTAAGTTCGTAGGTGGGCATAATCGGTCCAGAGGGGGGCGGGTTACGCCCCTTTTTATGTCTCAAACGGTACAATTCACAACTCAATTGATTTTGATTTTTTAGTAATATAGTAGATAACAGTGAACAAAAACCGCCTGCTACTAATTTGGGCGCCATCTTAGATCCGCCATCTTGAAATTCTTCAAAATGGATTGGATTTCGTTGAAATTGAAAATCCTTACAAATTTCGAGGTAATTAGTACAAATTCGTTGTTAAAGTGGAAATTTTTGTCCGCCATTTTGTTCCCACCATCAGAATACATGACATAAGAAATCCACCTACCTCTTGCGGCTTTTGCCGGAAGGTTCTTTTTTTTATTTGCTTTTCTCGGGAAAGATGAACCTATAATATTTAGGTTGCGACACGAAATGATAAACGGTGTTTGTTGATTTTACTTTTGAGCTAACAAAAGAATGATGAGAGACTATCTAAGAAGAGCTTTGAAAAGAAAGAACAAACAAAACCGTCAAGCTCTGCTAAAGACAATTTTTAAGGGAATAGGACATTCACCAGTTTAAGGAATAAATCCTAAAACAGGTAAAGAATACAGGTTGGTGCAGTACCAAAAAGCTAGACCTAGAATGCGTCGGTGTTTGCAGTGAAAGCGACAAGACAAGACAAGAGATATTTTAAGAAGTTGTGGGACAACTACTCCCAGCAGATGGGCGGATTAAAAAGCTTTTTTATGACAAAGTACTCGTATACAGATTCGACATTGCCTGGCGCGACATTCCCAGGGTGGGCAAGGGTCAAGGCTTTTACAAAAATACACCATGTTGCATTTGTTGCATTTTTGTTCATGATAAACTATGCTCTTGGAGGTTTGTCATTCTCCGACGAGAAGTAATGCAAAATGTTCGGTGGAAATTGGTGAGGCTCGAGCCTTCGCAGCTCGCACAGTCGTCCAACGCATTAACTACTGAGCCAGGTTGACCACAAATAACTTAGGTGTAAAAGGCGCTCCAGTCCGAAAATATCCCCGAGATTCCTACTATCCCACACCATACAATTTTGCTGAATTTTGTTCTGGTCAAGAACAACTGGGTAAACTTCAGACTAAACTGGGGATTGAAGCTACACAGCTCGCACAGCAGCCCATCGCAGTAATCACTAAGCCACGGCGACCACATATCCTGTTGACCTCTTCTGTTGTAATGTATCTCTGAAGTCGCAACAAAAGGCTGTTTGAAAGGAAAAGGCTGTTTGAAAGGAAAAGGCTTTTTCCCGGTATTGTCGGCGCGCCACACATTCCATAACTTCCCAACACATACACATACATATTTTCCTAAAGCCAGGGACGGGGTCGCTGTAGCTCGGTGGTTAGTGTTTTGGACTCCTGTGCCAGCGGCGTGGGTTCAAGCCCCAAGCATGTCCACCGAACATTTTTCGTGGCACCACATCTCGTCGAGGAATGACAAGCCTCGGGAGTATAATTTGTCATGAAAGAGCTTCTCAATTCGCCGTTCCGAGCCGGCAATAAATTGTAAGTCTCTTTCATTCGTGCGAACAACGCAAACACGCACAACATGAATACTTGCGAGAAACTAGGCCTTGTCTCATCCCAAATTGCAGCGCCAGCAATTAATTTGTTTAATTGTAGGTACAGGGTTGCATGTGCTCTGAGCACAGACACAACTTACAACGTAATGCCCTGGGATCTAGAAGCCTTGACTAGCTTACCAAACTTATTGCCAAAAAAAAAAGCATAAATCCACCTGCAGTTGGTTTTCCTTGCATGCAGAGATTACCCTTAGAATTTGCAACGGAGTGCTATGACTCGTGAAATCATTAGTGATAGGATTCACTGCAATATATTTATACCCCGGCACGCGGAGTATGCTAACGAAGAATTGTTTATTCTTCTTGAAGAAACGTCTGAAAGACCATAGCCCTAATCCATGAGCACCTTGACGAGGTTTACCTGTTACTAAGAAATAGTACTCTGTTCTTTTGTTTGGATGTACCCCAATGGAGGTACCCGTAGAACGTAATCTTTTTAAATTAGTTGCCGATCTCAAGCGAAAAAGATAGATTGCTGGAAAAACTTTGAAATCACGCCCTAATTCACAGCGTCGAGTATCATTGCGTCAGCAAAATTTAGAACACAAGTACTTATCATAAGATCATCGAAAAAAAGCAGATAAGATAATCATAAAATGAACCGGAAACTTTTGCTGCATTCTGATAGATTATGCAATAAAATAATCCAATAAATCGTCCGTTAATCAGCACCAAGTGAACTCAGCGATATGAATATCTTTGACGATATTCGAAGTAAATTAGATTAAAAATTAGGACTTCTTGGAACCATATCACTAGAAAACATTCAAAGGATGTAGAAAAAGAATATCAAGTCACGTCTATAGCAGTCCTTTTTGGTTGACACACAATGTTCACTTTTAAATTTCACATCTAGTTTTCAAAACTAACCGTTTTTTGTTTTAAACTTCCGCTGTGACGGATTCGAACCCGATTATCGGACACAACCATTTTGAAAAACTATATTTTTTTTTGTGTTAAAACAAACTGTACCACCAATCCCAGGCTCTTAAGAGTTATGACCGTACTGCAGGTAATTCTTTGACACACTAAAGTCAGGACGCCAGCATTTTTACGGTTTTTTAATGTTTCTCATTCTCTTCGAAGTGAACTTCTTACACCCTCCTCCTGCTCTCTTTGAAGGTGATTGGATGTAAATTGTGTTGTTTTATTTTTATCTAATAAGCCCACTGGCACAGCGACACCCTCAAACACCCCCTACTGCCTGGTAATGACTCACTGAAAGAACCACACAAAGAAGTCCACGTCGAGAACACTCGCGAGGTATAGAAAAACTAGGTTCTGTTTTGGTTTCCTGACTTTAAAATTGGCACGCAGTTTGAGGATGAAAGCTTGTTGAATTTGTAGAACATTCGGGTAACCAACGCGATGCGTACGGTGATGGTGTAACCGTTGCTATTGATTTCTAAGCTACCTTACATGTGACTAAGCGTAGGTTTCTATGTCGGATGTGCGCTTGTTTCTTTGAGTGGTGTTCTATTTCACATGTTGCTGATGTCTGACCCAAATTTAAAAAGAAACCAATAGTAATGCTTGCAAACATATCAGTACAGGTATGTACTACATGAGTGTGTGGTAAGTTAAATGGAATACTGGGTCGCAAGAAAGGAGGCGTTCGATTATGTTATAAGAATCTTGTTTAGGCTTACAATAGAGGCTTACAATACAGTGAATTGGTAACTAACAAAAGTCTCCATGACTGTCTAATGTGCAGAGCTTTGTCTATTCTTGAATAGTCTTCGTAGCCGTGCCTCAGTGGTTAGTGCGTTGGACTTCTGAGCAAGCTGCGTGGGTTCAAGCACCAGCCATGTTCACCGAACATTTTTCGCGGCACCACCTCTCGCCGGCGAATGACAAGCCTTCGAGGGTACAATCTGTCATGAAGAAGCTTCTCAATTCGACGTTCGGAGTCGGCAATAAATTGTAGGTCCCATCCATTCGTGCGAACAATACAAACACGCACAAAATGAATGGTTGCGGGAAGCTCTAGACCTTGGCTCACCTCGAACTGCCGCGCCAGCTATTTATTACTGAAGATCGACATCTCGGACAGCTCCTCACTATAGACAGGTAGTTAAGGACTTTGTCTACCTACGATTCGCTATTAATTCAGACAACGACACCAGCTCAAACGCAGAATAACTCTTGCCAATCGCTGTTTCTTTGGGCTAAGAAGGTAATTAAGTAGCAAAGCCCCCTCTCGAATAACGAAAGTGATCTTTTGTCATCCCAGTTTTGCTCATGGGGCAGAGGGATGAACTCTATCAAACGCGGATGAGGTTGCTCTTGGCTGTTTCGAGAGGAAAATTCGTGATCTTTGGTCCCGTCGGTGCGTGAAGGAGATACGACGAACTGTACATGGCGTATGGCGACATCGACTCTGCCAGAAGAGTAAAGATCGAACGACTGAGGTGGCTAGGTCATGAAGAGCGAATGGATACCAATGCTCCGGCCCAGAAAATTCTAGAATCCAACCCCGATGAACGCCGGACCCTGTAATGATTAGTCTTGGAGCCATCTGCATACATATGTAGAATGCTGATCCGATTAAAGTTAACTTAGCCACATGTTACCAGCATGTGCTGCAGTTCAGGTTTTTGTTTGCTGTTTCTTCTCAGGAACGTTCCAAAAGGTCATTGTTTGGTGGTGTTTGCCAGTGGATGGCTTAGTGTCTTTCATAACGACTATCTTGCGAAAAAAAATTTGGACAAATCTCGCTCTTTTTTTAGTTTAGATGTTACAAAAATACTAGTAGAGTCACAATCGGTGCTGAGAATTGGGAAAAAACTACTTCTACAGACTGTATAACGGTGATGAAGACTAACATCCCGGTGTCAAGCAGAACAAACCATTCAACTTAGACGATGATAGGCAAAAATTTCCGTCCACCTGATCAAAACGAAGTGCTGATAGTAATATCCGGCCGAGGTATTTAAAGTAGCTGAAGGTGACCTGGTACAGAGCGTACACCAACTCATTTCTAAGATTTGGTCAGATGAATGGATTCTCAGCATCGATTGCCTGATCCACAAAAAGGGAGACCGCCTCAACTGCGCCAACTACAGGGGTATCAGCCTCCTCAATATCGCGTACAGGATACTATCTGCCATACCGTGTGAATGCCTGAAACCTTTCGTCAACAACCTGATTAGCCCCTGTCAGTGCAATTTTAGGTGGGGAAAGTGACAATTGACTAAATTTTCACACTTCGGTAGATCATGGAGAAAAAGTCCAAATTGATACCCACCACCTCTAGTTTTGGCATCCCTGCCAAACTCATCTATCTGTGCAGGATGACAGAGGCGGTCAAAATGAGATTGGCGGTAAACGAAGACAAAACTAAGTATTTGCTGTCAACAAGAAGCGACACCCAAAACGGACATAACGTCACAGTTGATAGCTATAACTTCTACCTTGGCTATGCTATTACCTCCGATAATGACACCTCGTCGGAAATCAAAACGAAAATAACTCTTTCCAATTGCTTTTTCTTCTGGCTGAGAAGGCAATTCTGTATAAGACCTTAACCATTCTGCTTTATGGCGCTGAAGCATTCAGTCCCGTATGCATTGACGAGCTTTGGAGGAGAAGATTTAATCACGAACTATACGAGCAGTACAGCGACATCGACCTAGTCAAAAAACTGTGCATTGGACGTTTAAGATGGCTCAACCAACTTGGCGTGCGCATTTGGAGGGAGTTAGCTGAGGCTTGTTCACGCTGAGGTCCAGGATCACGCTGAACCGTAGCGCCACCTAACTAAGTAAGTGTTACAAAAATAAGCTGATATTACTTGAGAAAAAAAAGACATCAAGGCTCCGGCTCGAAGAATCTTCTCATCCACTTCGAAGATACGAAGCAACCAAAGACGGTCCCACCTTAAGTGTAGAAGACAAGTGAAAAAGAAATGGAGGCAATTGGGTAGCAGTCGAAATAGCCGGAGAAACTTATTAGCTGAAGTTCAGTTCCAAGCGTAACCTTAGAAAAAAACTAAGCCATCAACACCACACGATGAAGATGGCGACATTGAAACATTTCAATTACCTCAATTCTCTAGGGGTTAACCGTGTCAACGCGGATTTGTTTCCATATGCAAATACATTAGCTTTAATGATGGTATGACAAGTAAAATGAATAAACCGTTGAATGAAATGCTGCTTCATACTAAGCGACACTATTGGCTTAGTCATACTCGCTTAATGATGTGACATGACAACAATCTCTAATTAGAAGCGTTGAGTTGATCGAGTAGGTTCAAGGTTATGGGAATACGCTTGAACACTGATGATCTCCAACTTTGACTTATTATTGCCATGTCGTCAGCTTTTTGTTCGCATTTTCAGGGCTACGATTTCCGTCAGTACAATGGAAGTGTAAAGTGTAAAACATTCCTTTCGAAAAGCCGGCAGGTTTTTATTGAATTATTTCTTTTTTAATAGAAAATGTGGCATTCCGATCTGAGTATATTGCCATTCCAAAGTACAAACATCCACAGACCACCGCCAACCGTTACGGAACGTAAAGACCCGACGAAAACAATTTCATAATAACTTTCAACAATTAGATTATCGAACAAAGTTACCGAAATATGTACACACACTACACTCCACAACACGGAGAGCAAAGCAAAACATAATTATGGTGGGTATCAGTTTAATTGCGTTCATGGCGTACATATGTATATACCAGCGTGCCTTACCGGCTACGTATATCAGTATACACAATTTCTGCTATCTTTTCGATTAGAAACTCTAAAAAAGGCAATTTTCTCCAAATTTTTATAACAATTTTTGTTTTTTCCCCCATTTATCTCGATTAGGTCAGGTACGCGCACTTGAATGCCTCCACTAAGCACATAAAGTCCAAAAACCACTGGTCAGTCAGACAGCACTAATAATGAAAGTCTCTTGGCGTTTTCATAATCCCTATGAAATATTTTTTTCTTTTCTTTTCGCCAAGGTAACGTCAATCTAATGACGTCAGCATTAACAAAATAACATAAATAAATCGAATGACGGTAATTTTAAAAATTTCAAATCCCGATAAACTTTAACGATAAAAATAGACAAAAACTCTTTATCGCAACTGTCCTCTCTCTCCGCGTTGGACATTTGAAAAATAGGTTAAGAACTTTTATATTTATTTATAACGGTTATTGCGTCAATCGATAAATGAAGGTATTTATTTTGTAAGCCGATCAAAGGTAGATTAGGCGAATTCGTTATCTTTTGCCATGCGCCAGGTGGAGAAGATTGAAGACAAATTTACTTACAGATGATGATTTGGGCTTCATGTTGATGCTGTTTTCAGTTCTATGTCCAAGTTAGAAGGCAGTAAAAACCTGAAAAGAGATAACAAAAAATTATTTATTAGTTGACATAACTTCGAGAGGAGTATAAAACAAACTGAACGAGAAGAAAACGTATATGACTCAAAGAAAGACTGTCGCCAGTCTGAACAGAATTTAATCTAGAAATTACCTAGTTAGTGAAAAATTTGTTGTTAAGGTTTTGCAACCGCACGTAGTTCGAGATAAAACAACACTTTTGTTTAAATGATCGGTGGAAAATATTTTCTTAATTTGTTCAGATAATTTTGGGAGACATATGACATCAGAGGTTTGAAATTTAATTTTATAGGTAGATGGTAGGAGAGAGAAAGGCAAACATAAATGTTTATTTGCGATATTAAACGTGTGAGGCAGTCAAGATAGTCATTAAGTGCATTACTTCATCGGTAATCTTGAAATCGATTGTAGATAGGCAAAGGTTAGATATAAATTCTTGGAAAATTTAAAAGATAATCAAGATATACTAAGCTTTGATTCGAACAGAAATGGCTCTAGTGATAAAATTCCGCCATTAAGTGGGTCTTTAAAGTACATTCTTACATAATCTTCATAAAAATACAAGCATTTCGAAGAAATTAGTCAGCGTCTTTTATAGCTCCTAAGACATTCATCATTGTAACGAATAATCGTGTTTAGTTACAGCTCTCCTTAGCATTTCTGTCGTGATTCTTCTTAAGTTTGCTACCATCATCCTCATCAGCTTTATCATTTTCGAAAGACCCGTTTATCCACTATGAGGGTCGCGGATTTAGGGTGCTTAACTGGACAGTCCGTACCTCTCAATCTTTCCCCACCGACTCTGAATCATCAGGAGCTATCCCCATAGCAGTAGATGTGAAAATTTGGACTTGGTCTAACCAACTCATCCTGGGCCTACCCAGGGGACGCCTACCTAACGGCACGGCTTGGAAGCCGAGTTGGTGGCATGTGTTTAATGTGCCCAAACCATCGAAGTATGGACCTCTCCGTTCCAAGAAGTAGCTGCTTGACATTGAGTGCCTCTTGTATTCTGGTGTTCTTAATTCGATCTCGACGAGTCAACCCAGCAATACTACGAAGAGATGTCATTTCGGCAGCTTGTATCCGCGATATTATTGTTTCACAATGAAAAGGAGAGGTGACAGAACGCACCCCTGGTGAAGTCCAACGCCCACAGTGAAAGCTGTCGAGGAGCAATCACCCCAGTTTGCCAAGCATTCTGGGCATTCCCAGACCACTTTAATGACACGACAGGCCATTTCACTACCTTTTGTCGTAAAGCCTTCAGCATTTCTGGCTGGAGTTCATCAACAACAGTAGATTAGCCGACTTTTAGCGCTTTTATCGCCAAAGTCACCTCTACGGTAGGACTATTCTTCGTTCTACTCAAAATCATGGATCTACCATCCTCAGTGCCCTGTTCGGGATTGAGGAGCTCCGAAAAATGCTCGCCCCATCTGCGCAAGATGCCCTTCTCATCGGAAAGAAGTACACCATTGTACTCCTTCGATGATATTTAACTGAGACAGTGGATGCCCTGCCAAAACACCTTGTTTGCAGATCTGAGATCACGGTCCAACTTCTGGCCGAACTCCTTCCAGGACTGCTCTGTAGCTGCTTTAATAGCCAGCTTGCAAGTTCTTGCAGATTCGATCCGTTTCGACGCTATGAACACAAATCAACATGTTACACTTGTCAAAAAATACCCACGTATGTTCCGGTTCAGTAGAACACCAATGGATGATACCAACTATTTCTCAAAATAATAAAATATAACAAATTTTGCCCATTTATAGGTGTAAAACCATAAACTGATTGAGCGTACAAAAACACTTTATTTGAATCCAACTTGTACGCCTCGTTAACTTCCGTCGACAGTGTGTTGCGCTATTCAAGTTTGTTTCCTTCTCGTCTCTTCCTTTGGGTTTCTTTCGTCCAGAGCGAGAAATAATATATTTATTCACTTTATTTTCATTTCTCAATGGAACCAAATGACCCTTGAAATATTTCAACGTCCGTCCACACACAACAGAGAGAAATTAGTCACATTTTCCTTCAACATTATCGCGTTTCAGAATGCCAGAGTGCCAAATGAATAGCAAAAAAATTTCTCAAAATGAACGCTTTTTCCGATTTTTAAAATGCATTACTTAACTGTACAGAAAAAAAAACTTGTATTACATCATAGAGGAGCAACCGGCAAATGGACAGACAAACATCTCATCAATTGGGCGTGCACCATCGGTTTCAGGTAAAAATTCATATTGTGAATCAAAACAAATGGAAGCCAGCAAGGAGGTTAAGGTTGACACACTTCATTGAAACTGAAGATTGCCTCAAATACCTACTTTCGTAGAGTTGACAAAATCCGATTGCATTTTATGTACTGTAACTTCACTCACGAGTATTGAGTTATTATTCCCAATTCGAGAAGGAGTTGATTTTCTTTGCGTGTTTTTCTCTTTCCAGAAAACCTGTTCATCATTCATTTGTGGACTCAGTATGACTGTAACCAATTTCTAATGTATGACCGCAATTTTACAGGCAAACAAGTAACAACAAACGAATGAGTCAATACGGTGGATGGATGAGGAGACAGCACAGCGGTATAGGAGACAACACCCAGCGCACAGAGTTGATGAAGTCAGAGGCAGGTACAGGTAGTCAAGTTGCCAACTATATGGGGGCTTCCAATTGTGAGGAGGTTTTGCCTTTTATGTGCAACGCGATTTGTTTGTTTGTTCGTGTATTGATTTATCGTTAAATTGGATTGTGTGGTGGAATACTTTTTGCGCCTGCACGTACAGTCATATAAAACAGTGTTCGGATACTCAGGTGGTTGTCAAACTCTAGTTCGCAAACCGAAGATAGGTCTAACTTGTCTTTGATAGAATATTTTGGATCTTATTAAGACAAGAAAGCCTATTGAAAGTACGAGCTCATATCGGAGTGCCTCTTTGACTTCCATCTGACTAGGAACTTAATCAAACACGGTTGCAGCAGTTGAAGGACCTTAACGATAGTCTTTAAGACTGGTACTATTGTCTCCACAAGCCACAACGGAGTGTTTCAATGAAAACAAGTCAGCTTGTTCAGCTGGTTCAATAACCTCTTGCCTAAAGACTAAACAGGCTAATGTGATGTAACAATGTGACGGCCATCTGGATTCATGTGACCCTTCAATCGTAAATTCCCAACCAGTAGAATGCTTAAACTGTGTCGACTATAACCTCTGGTATAGCCGACAGACGAAAATGTTATTAAATGTGTGTAAGTCAGGTCGTCGCGGCTCAGCGGTTAGTACGTTGGACTGCTGTGCGAGCGTCGTGTGTTCGAGCCCCAGCCATGTCCACCGAATATTTATCACAGCACCACCTCTCGTCGGGGAATGACAAACCTCCGGGAGTATAATTTGTCATGA
The DNA here is from genome assembly GCA_917880715.2 of Matsumyia berberina. Classification (NCBI taxonomy): domain Eukaryota; kingdom Metazoa; phylum Arthropoda; class Insecta; order Diptera; family Syrphidae; genus Matsumyia; species Matsumyia berberina. The sequence continues at coordinate 126,756,671 of OU862871.1, read as the reverse complement.
AAAAGCTTCTCAATTTGCAGTTCAGAGTCGAACATAAATTGTAGGCCCCTTCTATTCGTGTGAAAAACACGCACAGCATAAATGGTTGCCAGAAGCTAGGCCTTGGCTCAGTCTGAGCTGTCGTAGGGAAAATGTCTTTCCGACAAACTTTTTATAGGTCGAAAGTCAGTGTTGAGCTAATTTATTTTCACAGGAGACCGGTATGACCTCAGCATGATGGATGTTAAGTAAAGGGAATGCAAATGCACTGCGACTATTGTTGTGCTCCTTATTCAACATAGAATACCACTTGCTATTCGCTGTTATTGTGGACTGAGGAGACAACTTTTCAGATTAGGCACATCTTATGCCCATCCTGATATATGATGCAGAAGAGTGGACTTTGTCTATATCGAATAAAATCACACTAGGAATTTCGGGGGAAAAGTTCCTGTGTTGAATGCTTATGGAAAAGAAGATTGAACCGGGAACTATACAACTTCATCGAACTCTTCAAATGGTACGCATACAATGATTATCATTTGGAGCGGATAAACGGCAATGCTTCAGCCCTGAGGGACTACGCAGAAGAGGAGGGCCTATTCTTCGAAGACGTGCGCAAGTAGAAAGTGATCTCATCCAACTCGGCGTACGCAACTAGAGACAGCTAGCTAGAGAGGCTTGTTGCTTAAGGTCCTGGTTCACCTCGAACTATAACGCCATTTTAAGTAAGTAACAACTTGGGTTAAGAGCAGATAGTATAGACTCAGGATCCTTTTTTTTTTCTATGCACTGAAGGAACGCGTTTGCGACATAGAGGACATAATGTTTACCTGATCTATAGCATACCCTGTTTCACATACCTTAACTCAAAAGCCTCGATTTTGTATTTTCGCGGGTTGGATCAACAAGAGTGTGCGTTTCACGTTTTTGGATCACAACAATCACTGCACCCATTTAAGCAGAATAATTCAGTCTCCTCTCGTACTCGATAAATTAGTCATATAATTTTCGTTTTCTTATAACCAACATTTCTCAAGGACAAACTCGTGATAAAACTTCTGTACAAATACCAAGCAATCAGAAAAAAAAAAAAGCGAAAAAAATAAAATAAAACCTGAAATGTGTAATTTTGTTTGATATATGAATCATCGCCGTTGTATCATCGAGTGAGTTTTAGTGACGAGATTATTTATATATGTTATAGGCATTTCTATTTAAAACTCTGACTGATATGTATTACATCTCCCTTTAGAAATGCTGTATGTACTCGTATATTTTTTGATATGAATGGAGTTGAATTGTTTTTTTTTTATCTGGAAACGTGGATTTCCTTTCAACAAGTTTTGCTTATCAATAATTAGCATCTGCTTTAGGTACACTTACATATATTTACAGAAAAAAAAAACTAGTATTTAATGAATAGCAGCAAATACATAAAAAGTGTCATTGAAAATTAAATTAGTACGTTTAAGGTAATTTGTTTGTTTAGATAAACAGGTAAAATATATGTACATATACAACATATAGTTAAGAGTTTCCTTAACAATCTATACGATTATTGTGGCAATATACATTTTAGATGAGTGAATGCTTTCGTTTTTCTCATCAGGATTAGTACACGGGTACGGTGGTTACGCAGAATTTTCAAGCAATGCTACTATGTTGACAATATGTATGCTCAGTAAAAAGTAACAAAATTGTAGTTTATAGTCCGATATGTTTGCCTGATTCATGTTACATGTTCTTGAAACTCGAAAGAGAATTTCTTGAATGAAGTTGTAATAGAGTCCTATAGACCACCATTTACAGATCTTAAGGTACCTGACCAACCTTATAAATTTCAAAAAATCGATTTTTTGTTTTTTACATCTTCTTAATCCTTATACATACTTTTAAAAATCACCTCCAAAATTTTTTTTTTTTTAAAATTCGAATTCTAACAGTGTGAAATAAGTGAAAGTGCTATTCTCTGTGCTTGTTCGAGTAGTAGAGAGTAAAAACTTTAAATGCGTTTTTCTCGAAACTACTTTTTTTCAAATGGCGGACAGATTATCTCCAAAACTACTAGGCCGATTTCAATGAATTTGGTCTTGTTTTCTTCGTTGAGATGTTATGTATGCCAATTTACCACATTTTGACAAAAAAAATTATTTATAAATTTTTTTTTAACAAAGAATAGTGAAAAACGGGCATTTTTTCAACTTTTTTTTTCAAACATCCGCCATATTCTTTTTTTTTTTGAGATTTTTGGCAAAATGTGGTAAATTGTCACGTAAGGGACCTTTCTTTTGAAGATGGCGTTTTTTGTTTTAGTTTCAGATTTACCAATCCTGAGATAAACTGTCCGCCATGGGACACCATTATTTAGAGGCCGCCTCCTGGATAGGTGTTAAAAAATGAAATTAAAAAAAATTTAATTAGTTTTGTATTCTATAGGCTTCAAATAAAACTTTAAAAAAAAAATAATTGTAATATCTTATACAGGGCCTGACCTCTTAAGGAGGTCAGGTACCTTAAAGAAAGTGACTCAAATCAGGAAGCTGACTTACTGAGCTTTGACCTAACAAATGTTCTGTAGTTCACAGAGCAGACTTCATCATTACCAGCCGCAAAGGGCATTCAAGTGAGTAAACCAAAAAACTACCACGGTTTCAGCGGTATCCGCGTTTATACTCAGTAAAACAATCAATGAAAATGCAAACAAAAAAGCACAGGGCGGAAGGATGGATCTTTGGGGCCCTCTTCAGTTTATTGCAATTGAATTTTAGATTCGGTGGACTGTAATCTTTCCATTGTATAATGCCACTGGCAACTTAATTGTTCCTTATCAGTGCGGCTTTACATAAGTCGGATATTGGACATGAAAGAAGAGAAAAGGACAATTTCAGCGTAGCGTTCACCGCCCAGGGTGATCAAACTAAAGGAACTGCTAAATTACTAAATAGCTGATAGGTGGTCATAGCTTGTGTCAACACTCGTTAGAGGGTTTCAGTGGTACACTCTGCTCTTTCGGATCATAACCAGTTAAGAAAATGGAAGTGCCATTTTGCTGTCATTTTGGTATATCCAACAACGACGAGGTTTTTGATTCTCAATATCCCCGAATACGGAAATCTCCCCCTGTAACGAAGAGAGACTACAAAATCCGCTAACCTGCTGCACTTCAATAAAAATGCATAAGGATGCAGAACACTCATCAAATATTCCATATGTATGTGAGTGAAAGTAAGCGGTGAGTGAGAAAGGACTTACATACAGAAAAGTGCAAAGAGAGTGGAGTTGAAATTCCTCACAAAAGCGAATAGACGGAGGGATATAAGCGGTTAGTGCAAAGAAGATCTTCAAATCCATTCCTAAAAAAATGATGCAGTAAGGGAAGGCACTCATAGTCACAACGACTATTGCAGAAGTTGTAGGGACGAGGAAGAAATCGAATCCGTCCGTCACCTGTTGTGTGAATGTCCTGCCCTCGCCGGTCGAAGAATGAAGACTCTTGGTAGTTACTTCTGTAGTAGTAGTTACGAAACTGGAGGACTAACGTGATATCGATCTAAGGGAGCTCCTGAGACTCATATCCTTATCTTTGTGGTTTAAATCAGCGGCTCCTCTTCTCTTAACAGGTTTCCGGAGTAAAATTAGAAGATGGGAACAAGGACCCCATTGCTGGTCTAAGTGAGTAGTGACGAATGTCACAGGAAAGGCACAAGCGGAAAGGGACTTAAATTCTGTTCAGAACTGATGTACTCCCAGACGGTAGTGCCACCTAAGTAGGCAACAACCAAATTAGGTAGTCATCATCAAAATCTCAATTCGGTCAACGCACCCAAATCACATTGAAAATGACTTTAAAGCAATTATTATACAAACGACTTTGGAGCTGGTTACAATTGCCAATGCTATCCGGTCAATCTGACCCCTTATGAATTTATTTAACAGAAAGTTTGTAAGGCTAAGTCACAAAGTCACGACATCAATTTATTGTTTTTCGTTCCCTTTACCCGCAATTGACTTGCAACATCATCACAACCCGACGTCATTCATCTCGAAGTCACAGAAAAAATAAAAATTAATTTCGTATTCGTCTTGCTTCACTGTATGTACTTGAACTCGCCATCTGAACATTAAAAAGAAAAAGGTCATAAAATTGTTTTCGTTAAACACAACCTGCATACGGGTAGAGCTTTGCTTCTGGGGTGAACCACTTGTCAAAGTTCTACCTTAAAACGTATTCAAATCGAAACTCTCCCGAACATTAAGTGAATTGTACTAGTGGCGGCGAATAACGAACATACCCGCAATAAAATTTGTTTTTGCTTTAAAATGGAAATATCGGCGTGCTTGACATATAGCTGTCATTGTGTTCGGTGTACTCCTCCGTCAAGGTCTGTGCCGTGTGCACAACATCAAATTCGTGTGGTATCCACTGGAAAAGGTACACACAATAGAAAGATCCACAACAAAACCCAATGCGGAGCGGAGCGAAGAGCCACAAAAACATTTTGGAATCCAAATCCAGTGTAGATATTTCTCAAAGTGAGCGAGAGAACATCTCTAATAACACAGGCATCCAAAAATGATGTCATTCTACATCATCATCATCATCATCGTCGACGTCGTAGTTGTGTGGTGTGATCGTTGCGGTTTCAAGTTTTCACCTGTACACGATGTTTACTGCATTCAAATTCGAGTTTCTGACAAAGCAGTCGTCGATACGATTCGAAGAATTACACAGAAACTTACAAAAATAAAAAATGCAGTAAACCACTTAAACTTGACACAAATCCAAGCATTTCGCCTCGTGATTTATGCGAAACGAAACAATACAATCGAAAGGGGAAACCACGGTGGAGCATAAAAAAAAAGTGAAAACAACACAGACACGATGGAATCTAAAAATAGAGGAGGGAGCAGCAAATCTTTGCGCTTGATTTGGAAGAAAAGAAAAAAGATATAAATTTGAAAACGAAAGGAGAACCGCGGGGGCAACAAATTTGCTTAAAACCAAACTGACAACACACACCACTTTTCTTTTTTTCCAGTCAGAGACACACCATTTTTTAGGAGATTGTCTGTCTATACGGAAGACGACTAAATTGTCGCGACGATTACCAAAAGCCGACAATGCAAACATCTCTGCGAGAAATCATTTCGTAGATGTCAATCCGAATAGCATTCAAGTCGCGTGTAAAATAGAAATAGAACCGCTGGAGGCAGGCCAAGAGAAACTGGATTTGGTTTCTTCGAGTACCTCCATATAACAGAAAACCCACAGACGAAATTCCAGGCAATTGGCGGAGCTGGTTTTCGTGCTCAAACGCAATTTAACTGCAGTTTTAGTTAAACCGGGCAGAAGTAATGTAATTTGGAACGAGGTGTGAGGCATTGCGCCAACCGGCAAAACATGCACCGTAAGCCGGAATGGTGCAGCATATACTATGTAACTGCGGTAATTTTAATTCAATGCACCCGTAGTTTAATGGAAATGTTAAAGTTGAATTTTTAGGTCAGACCACGTAGTGTCTTAATTTTTGGCAAATATCGTGTTCGTAGATCGTTAAACCTGGAAGTAAGGAAACGGTCAGCATAACTTTGTTGCAGTTGAAGAAATAGCACGTGGTGAATGTCGGCTGATAGATATCTCTGTTTATAGCACGACTTTGGCAAAGTGTGAATAACTATCAGCTGGGAGAGGGTTCATTGTATTGTTTCATGTGAATAATGAACCCTAGGCGATTGTCATTCATTCATTTATTTCATATTAAATCGTAGAATAATATCACGCGCCTACGGGTGTCATGTATTGTTCTCATGACCTCATGGCGAAACAAGGCTTCTTTTCTTTGCCTTAAACTTTTCCTTCGAATTCCACCACCCGAAGACTTACGATAGGAACAGTAGATAATGAATCCTAAGATGTGTGATGTGTGTCGCGTGATCTCGGGTTAGTCGATGAGATTTTTGAAATATATACAGATATGGAATCCAGCCCAACAGATGGACCATAGGCCGAATTTTCATACTGAGCTGCATACCAAAGAATTCATCGTCTTTAGCTCTACATGGCAATGACTAAAAAATGTATCCGACTGGCGCCCAACGCTTTGAAACATACGACGTTCTGTGCCAAACATGCGCCAGATTCGGAAAACAAGATGTGCTATTATGAGACTTCTTCAATCTCGTGGTGAAACGAAAATACGCAGGTTATCCATAAGGCCCAGCTCCTGGGATGTAAACGCTCCCAGCGTGCCGTCATAGAGGTACTGCTATTTCAATTGGGTTCAATATTTTAAATCGACGCACAATATTGATGCTCTATAGAACGCTGATCTCAACGTCCTCCCTCCTTAAATGGCGCCGAATACTGAACGATAAGACGCCAGAACAAACATTAATTTCCTTCAAAAAAAAAAAAAAAAAATCTTCGTCAGATGTACGTGTGTGAAAGTTGTGGATAAAATCCATTAAGCCAAGACACGTCGACTACATTGGCTCAATGTTTAAGAATGCTTTGACTTTCAGCGCCCAGGTTTCGAGATGACAAGGAAGACCGAACATCCGTTAAAAATACCAAAAAACCGCGGATGCTATATGGCCTTCTATCGACTATTTAAGACATTTTTTAGAACTTTGTGTATAGGTTAAGTAAGGTGGCTACCCCCGCTCAGACAGGAACACACTTAGACAAGATTAGCCCATTGCGATAGGGCGATGAAGAACCGGCTTACCAGCACTAGGAATCGGAGTATGTAATACAGAGTTCATCGAGATGGGCAACCGTAACGTTATTGACGCTAAGACTTGAACCATTTCGTCCCAGAGATGAAGTTTCTTATCTTCTGGATGTTGTTTTGGCAAGAGACAAGGTTTGATGATGTTCCACCTGTGGTTTTCTAGTTTCTTGGCATCCGTGTCAAGGAGGAATTCGATCGATTCGATAGGCGCAGGTGGTTCTGTCAGTTTTTTTGCCAGCTCGCCCGCTCTGCAGTTGTCTAGAACGTCGCTTTGAGTCACTTTGAGTATGCTCACTTCCGTTTTTCACTAAACCTTGGCAATTATCAAGATACAAATTCCATTAAATACATCAAAACAACATAACTCCCGGTGTATGTTATTAATTATTTTATACAGCGTTTTGCTTGTCCAGTCATGGGAATTAAGTTTGCTAAACATAAAAATTATTTTCTTTTCCCCGCATTCACATTCACGCTTCTTCACTGTCTCATGAGATAAGATAAACTAAAAGTAAAAATCGCGTGGCATACCTAAAATTAGGTAACCAAGATCACAAACTTTATGACTAGAAATTTAGTCACGAGGACATATTTGAAATTATATTCATAGTGAATGAAACGATATAATCCACAAATAAGTGTCGGTAATTATTTTGCTTAATTGTTCCTTGTCATATTCAAGTAGAATATCAAACTTCGATTAATGGGAGTTTAAGCCAATTCGAGGCGATAGAGCGTCAATGAGCTGTGTAATGTCCAAAGTGTAAATTATGTTTGTTATGAAAAACAAATTTATTAATTAATATTCAGTGAATGTATCTACTGATTGACGCCAACAATTAAAGTAATATTTTTTTCTTTTTAAATTTGTGGTTTGTTGGGAACAAAAATACGTAAGATGTCAACAGGTACTTAAGTTGAAGCACGCTACTGTTTTGAGAAATCGAATATTTTGTGAAACCTTTTTTTTTCTTTTGAAAGACAAGCAGCCTGTACTCAGAAATTTATAGGAGCATATCAAACCTTATCTTTATCAGTGCCTTTGATGATAGGGAGGAAAAAAAACCTTCAGGTCTTAACAACAACTGATTCGAAACATACAGGGTGGAATAAAAGGTGGTTTTTGCACACATAACACGGCTAATAGAGGTTTTGATAGCTGTGTAGCAAAATGACACGAATGACACAAAGGGCCACTAGATTACTGATTATTTTGACGGCCATTTAACGTATTTTGAAGTTTTAGCATTAAATCTACAGGGTGGGCCATTAAAACTTTCGAGATAGGCAACATTTGACATCTGTTTTCAGATCGGCTTATACATCCCGCGTTCGAAGCGTGCCATGGAACAGTAAACGCCACCAAAACGCGCTGTTATCGGGCAGCTTTGCATTCAAATCGACGAGGATTTTTGGCAAAAAAATGATCATGAGTGATGAGGCTAATTTTTCTTTGAATGGGACGGTAAATAAACAAAATTGTCGATTCTCCGCCAATGAAAACGCTCAATTAATTCACGAAGAACCTATCCACAACCAACGCGTGGAAAGAATCATCGGACCATTTTTCGTTGAAGACGATGCTGGAACAACCATAACCGACAATGAAGAGCGTTATCGGGCCCTGATAACGGTTTTTTTTATGCTAATTCTGACTGATAACGCCATGGACAACATTTGTTTCCAACAGGACGGCGCCACAGCTCATACACCCCGAACCACGATCGCTTTATTGCGTCCTTTGTTCCTCGGATACCTAATTTCGAAGAATTGTGATTTTGACTGACCTCCGCGATCACCCGACTTAACGGCTACAGACTTCTTTCTGTTGGGTTATTTGAAGTTTATGTCAACAAGCCACAAACCCTAGAAGCCTTGAAAGACAATATACGGCAGGAAATAGCCGCTATTCAGCCCCAAACACTTCGAAAAATGATGGAATATGCCGAAAAAAAGCACATTGCGCTATTCGCTGTGGAAGCGACCATTTATGCGATATCATACTCAAAGAGTTATAAGAACAAATTTGCAGGATTCAAAATATGTAAATAAAAAGTGACTTCACAGGTTTTTTTTTTACATTCCAAAGCTTTAAATGGCCCGCCCTGTAAATAGTGCAACAGCTTCTACCTAGAGATTACCAACACCGTCTGTTATAAATTAAAAAGGATTTCAAAACTTGGCCCTATAATCTACAATATGTTCTATGGAATTGAGATCAGAGTGGGGAAGATTGTACCAGCACCGACCATGGACAGGAGCAGGGCCCAGTTTAAAGCACCAATATCCATCGGGAGAAAAGCGCTTGGCCCAAAGTAAGACTGAAGGTTCTAAGATGTTGTGTCTGTATCTGTAGTATGTATCATCATAAATATCAGTGACGTTTGGCCTGCAGAAAAAAAATTTCTGTTTTTGTTCCCTTCAAGCAAAGCAAGCTTGGAATGGTATGTCAAAGTGAGCGGGATGCCTATTCACTTAGGCCTCAGTCGGACCCGTAGTGTTCCCCTTTTTCAATCGTCAAAATTGCAGGAATAATTCAGATTTGGGACATGTGTTGGAAGGGTCTAGGCAGTTTGAATAATGATGGAGTTGGCACTTGTGCCAGAATGTCACCGATTCCTTTACTTATAAGTTTCTTCGGGTTTGGTATCCACATAGACCACAGGGCCTTTTATTGGATTCTCGTTAAGGCTGGGCCGTGACATAGGAAGTGTTCGAGGTCCTCATCCACGTTTTGCATTTCTCTACAGTGAAAAGCTTCTCATTTAAGAACTGGATCCACTGCTAACTCCGTGTTTCGGTGTGACAATTCATTGTATCTTTGCAAAAGTATTCTCTCATTAACTGCCGTTGAGCGTTATGCAGTTTATAAGGGCAAAGGCGAAGAACGTCTTTTACGGGGGTCGTTTGAACTCTTCTGGACGGTCACCCAAATGCACAAGCTTCTGAAATCTTTTAATGGTACGATGCCCTATTGCCTATATGAGGCGTTAAGTAGCCAATGTTGTTTTCTTTAGTGATAGGACATATGTCATAGCGGTCTCCGTAGCTCAGTGGTCAGTGTATTTGACTGCTCTGCGAGCTGGCCATTCCATTCGTGCAGAAAGTGTAGGACGTACAAAATTTACCTTAGACTGTCACGCCAGCTTTTTATTTCAAAATCTAGATCAAAATCTATTTTTCTTAAGATCAAACACGCATTTGAATGGACAGAAAGCTTCATAAGAAAAGATGGAAAAAACATTGTACGGGTTTTATTGTCGCACCCTGTATATAAGCACTTCATTTGAATTTGTCGTGACAGCAATTTTTTTTAATGGTGTCCCAACTCCCCACAACAAAGAAGGATATTCACCACTCCAGGAGTGTAGTCAAACATTTGCCCAAAAAATAAACCACACCCTCTCTGCCTTAATTCGGATTAAGAAAAAAGATGAGCGGTGTCAATAGGAATGTCTATAAATTCTTATGCAATGTTTACGTTTCCGTTTAAAATTCTCTACCAAAAAGAAAAACTAGCTTCTAAAGACTACCTTAATGCAAACAAAAATTCAACGCACATTTACTTTGTTAGAGAGAGATAATTGAATTAACCTTGATTCCGCTGAGTAAATAAAAGGTGACATTAATGATCTAATTCGTAGAACCTTTCGCATATGAGTCATAACGCGTCAATTTTATGATAATTGTGTTCGATATATGTAAATGACAGTAAAAATGTCACGAATTTTGTTTCCATATTGGTTTTACTAGTTCTGGGGATATAAAGTAGCATGTTCTGTTATGTTTCCGGGTAAGAGATTTTTTGAGACACGTGCTTTAGCCAGTTTAGTTCTGTACCACATACATATGTACATACATGCATACCCCGATTCTACTTCGAAGATAGAGCCCTCTACTATGACACGGAAGGAGGACCGAAGAAGCATAATATTACGGGCGGAGTTCCACAAGGGTCAGTTTTGGGGCCAATTTTATGGAACATAATGTATGATGGCACATTAAAAATACAGAGACCGAGTGGAGTGGAAATGGCCAAAACACTGGGAAAAGTGAAAATTGCAATGAAACAATCATGAAAGTGAAGCTTTGGCTTCAGACATCAGGTTTAGAGTTAGCTAACCACAAACCCAAAGCCTTTCTCATAAAAAGCCGTAAAAAAGTGGAACACCTCATCATAAAGGTCGGGAATCACTTCATCGAAGCCGCACATCAAGTACCTGGCAGTTTTGCTGGATCACAGACTCAGCTTCAAGGAGCACCTAACGTACGCAGGCGAGAAGGCCTCTCGGGCAGTAGCAGCACTATGCAGGCTCATGCCAAACATTGGAGGACCAAGCCAGGCGGTCAGAAACCTTTTGACGACCGTGAGCAAATCCATGCTCTTGTATGCGGCCCCGATATAAGCGTCGGCGACTCACCACACGTCGTACATCAGAAGGATGAATTCGACAGGATTCCATCCCTAAGGGTATGCTGCGCCTGCAATTGAAGTTAGCAGCAAGAGCGAATAGAGGAAAGAGCAGCGGAAAACGAAGAAACTGCTAGCTCTGGCAGTTGAGAAGAAGACGACGAAATGTCAAACCTGCGCAATCAGTATCGTAAGCCGATAGTGTTACCTTTATCGTTAGACAGGACAGGCCAGACTGATAGAAAATCACTAACATCCAGAAGTACAAGTATAGGTTCTGACGCTTATCTCCCAATGAGTTTAATATCTGAGTATCTGATCAAATCAACATTCCGGAAAACATATATTTTGGCGATGGGTTAGGAAGATTATACTAACCGGGTATAAGGCCCCCAAATACAGATAAATCTACCTGAACAGTCCGTTCTACATATTAGAGAGAGATTAGGCTTAATTTAATCTAAACCACGCCTTGGCATTTGTTTCTTCTACCCGCACTTACTTGTTTAATGATCTTAATAATCCAAGCAACATAGTCAGAGGGTTAGTAGGCTATAAAACGAAGCATGGCTCAAGACTCGGCCGAAAAAGCCAGCATTGTCTCACTGGTATCACAATAAACTAGAAATTTAGGAGTACAAGGATCACTTCAAAACCATTCAACGAAGTGTATTTAAATTAGGGACACAACGGGCCCTACTTAAGCCTAAGTAAAGATCATCCTGCTCACACATGTAAGAATACATACCGCTCTTTGCTTGTTTTTATCGATCAAGGAATCAAATTCAAAAGAATGTTATAGCGCAAAAAAATCTTAAAGAAAGCATAGTGAAATAAACTACACTAGCTGGTCTGCCAGGGGTAGGTTAGGTTAGGTAGAGGGGTGCCTTGTGACATTCGTCACTGCTCGCTTAGACCAGAAATAGGATCCATTGAGCCCATCTTGTAATTGTAAGACTAGCAGCTGGTTTAAAACCCAGATAAAGATATTAAACAGGAGGTCTCTCAGCTCGATGTTACGCAAGTCATCCAGTTCCGTGAAGAAGTAACTACCAAGAGTCCTCATTCTTCTACCGATGAGGGCAGGACATTCACATCAGGGACGGACAGATTCGATTTCTTACTCGTACTCTGCATGAGTACCAATGGGGCAGTGCCCAGTAATGATGCCAGAGACCGATCGTTGCTTCGTGACGACTGCCAGAGGTAACTACAGTAAGCAGCAGCCAATAGAGAACTAACGGGCTTTGTGAACATCAGTTTCGTCATGAACGCGTCTGGTTTGTGACTATGGTTAACAGTGATAGAAACGCCAACACAATGAACCAAATTACTCCCGTGCAAGCACTCCCAACGTGCACCACCCTCCTCAACACAATTTTTGATATCACGTAAGCCCTTCGGGGCCACGCCATGTACGCTTCCATCCTATAAAATCCCCCTTTGGTGATTCATCCAGATTTACTGGATTTCCCTTTCACGATTGAGTCATTTCTAGAATCGAAAAAACTCATCACTAGACTAAAATTGATCACTAAAATTAATTTATTTAAATTAATTAATTTCATGACACTTACTTGACGTCTACTTTATAACACAATCACAACTAAGTACACAACCCAACTATTTTGCAATTCTCATGGATAACATGTGAGAGGTCTCCAGTGTCAACTGTTAATTGTAACTTGTTTCCAGAAATTAACTTGTCATAAACGGTGATTTAATGGACGAAAATTACAATTATGTACTTGGTTCTCCACTGTTGTTGTTTTGTGGCTCGACCACCTTAATACATCGTGGAGATGCCGACAAAAAAGAAAAAAATTACATCTTTGAGAACAATAAGGTGGCTTGTGCAACATATGTACATACGCGGCCACAGAAAAAAAGGGAAACTTCTGAACGAGTTGTTAATATATGCAAATTACAAGCGAAAACACTTTTGAGTTAATAGCAGAACTTAAGCCTAAGCCACAATGAGATAGAGAGAGAAACTCTGTGAAATTAAATTAAACACCTATGGCACACACACCGGTTGACGTTGGTGAGGCAACTGTCAGTTGATTACATAATTTTGTGCTAAAAGGTTTCCTGCAAAATATTTTAGGTAAAAATTAAAGACAGAAAGAAACAGAAAGAAGTACAGTTCGGCTAGAAGAGAAGAATGTATGGTTTACCCTATAGCCCAGGGGTTCCCAAAGTGCGCGCCGCGGAGCCCTGAGCCGCCGGAAACTAAACTTACTTCAAACAACCGTAATGAGACGAAACATGAAAACAGCAGGCTAAAAGTAAACAAATAGGAAAGGAATTGTACACATGTTTCGACTAGGACGCCGTGACAAAATACTAAACCTGTAAGTGCGCCCCGAACTAAAAAAGTTTGGGAACCCCTGCTAAAGCCAAAAATGTAAAAGACGGTGGTAACATTTACAACAAATGTCCTCTGTTCGCCTGTCTGCATGTTCGCTTGTAACGAGATCGACTGAACCAATTTCGGTCGGGCATTTCTCTTTTTATAGCTTGGTGGTTATCTCATCTATTTTAGGCATACATTTACACCGAGTTAAGAGCTCAAGTAACCAGCTGGAGTTTACTAAATCTTGTTAAGCGGTCAGGTTTTAGACTAATCAATTTGCACCCAAATTCCTTTTCGAGAACACCACCGAATTGATGCATTCCACATTCCTCGATCGCTGGTTTAAAAACAAATCTCGTATCCAGCCTACAACCTATCTTCAGATAGGTCTATTAGATATCAGATAGGTCCAATTACTCGCATATGCGGAAGATATTGGCTGGGTCATGTAGAACAGATGGACACTAATGATCGAACCCGGAAAATCTTCGAATCCACACCCGAGGGACAGCGCAGTAGAGGAAAACCGCGACTCAGGTGGCGCACGCAATTGGAAGGGGACCTTAACCATATAGACCGAGATGACTGTAGACGCTTTTGATTGAAGCCCAGGTCCACCCCGGACTGTAGCGCCACCTTAAGTAAGTGAGTAAGGGCGAGGAGTGGTCGCCGTGATTCAGTGGATAGTTTGTTGGAATGCTGAGCGCGCTGACACTGATTCGAATCCAGGAATTTTTCGCCGTCCACCTCTCGGCAGTCAATGCCAAATCTTTGAGGATACAACTTGTCTTGCATTGCAAAATATGTAACACGCATAAGCTGAGTGACTGAAAGAAGCTACAATACATACTTAAAATAATATTTTTATTCAAAAGGAGCGGGTCAAAATTCGGACTTCCACAAAACATGTGAAACGATTTAGCAAGATAGCAAAGGGTATTATGTTACCAATGACGCAGAGCTTAGAAGCGTCATTTTGTAATCTCTCCTGAAATTGACATACCAATGACAGATGTCCACCTGGTTATTTACCGTCATAAAAGTCTAGAGCTCACCTTATCGATTGTCTCAATTTTAAGAAAGAAAATGTTTCAAAAGCCTTTATCAAAGTTTACATAACTGGGACAATAAAAAAACAAACAGGCAAATACGTCAGAAATCTATAGAAACACTTTTTTCATCATATTGAAGTACTTTGCTCCAATTTACAAAAAGATTTACGATAAAATAAGTAATTAGTGAAATTAACTGATTATTTCGCAATCAAGTAGAAAGTGACGTTTAACGTCACTGCCAAATACGTCACGATCACACCTATAAAAAGATGAAGTACATGTGTTAAGAAGATGTGTCAATCTGGGATTTGTTTACGCATTTATGTGCAGACTCTTGACGTGGGCTAAGAAAAGCATCTAGTTTGACGTTTGTCAAGAATCGGCGGTAGTCACAGTTAGTGATTCGACAGCTATAATTGCTATATTTTCGAACTGAGCCGGAAGGCACTTAGACTCATCAATAGAACCTCTTATTGATAACGATGGTGACGCTAACAAAGATGTCATTATCATATTCATCTGGAACCAATCAGTTCTCCCTCAATTGATAGGCCGGCAGGTTAAGGGGTTCATCTGGGCTCATAAGTCATCCAAATGGATTTCAGTCTCAAAATTTCATTGACTTTTCTATTAGGAGCAGTCGGACTTCCACTCTTGGGGGGGGCAATAAAACTCACATCGATGTGCAACAGTAAAATGAATTTATGACTATGTACTTCATCAAAAAATAGATTGAAGTAGATGTTGGCCTCATTTTCGAAGGCAAGATCGAAACTTGTCCGTATGCGAGTTCTGGAGCAAAAGAATTGCAATTTTTCCATCGATATAAATGAGGAAATATCAAACAGGAAATCATATCAGCGCACAGAAGACACTGATACACACATGACCAATCATACTAAACAAGGCGAAAGCTAAATCTCTCTCTGGATGTATCGATTTACTTTTCTCTCCAATTAATAGTGTGGATTGAATAGATTTGTTGGATTATTACAGATATAGACACAAATGTAACCATAACTAGATGTGATGTGTGTGCTTGTATTTGGTTGTCTGGCTGGTTCCGTCAAGAAAGAAGAGAAGCATAGATAATAGTCATGTGAAGTAGGAAGAAAAAAAGTCACACAGCGTGACTTTCTTTCCACCTCTTGAGTGTAGGTAAAGAGAGAAGCATCGACAACGACGACTCTTGATGCTTTCAAAAAGTTGGTCAGTTCAGTTACTCTACATCTACCCAGGCATCTGTGCGAGTATCTCTCTGTCTATTTATTTATTCCCATCATATACAGATGTGGTTGCAAACAAGAGGAAACTAAAGTGTATGATCGGGTTGCTCGCAATGGTAATTGCTTTTAGGTGCACACTCGTACTATGTATTAATGCAAAGATGTGTGTTTAAACGAATTCATCTCCTATAGCCATTGGGCATACAATCCAGTCCGAGTTGGTCTTGGGGCTTGAGGCTAGGAAGCGCTTTTAAGATGCTTAACGAATCACATCGATCTTGGAAGTCGAGAGGCTAAACGTTTTATGGAAGCTTTACGCATGACATCGATTTGGAGACCTTACTATCGCCTTCATGGTTTACGAACAATTTATGGAATCAATTCTTCTGTTTTACGAGTTTGTGCTTCTTGTGTGTAGATGTCGCTGAATTTAACTCTGCCATGTTTGCAATGGAGGCCCGAGAGGGAGGAATGGCAAAGGGATACAATAAGACAACCAGAGGAGATAGGAGATATAAACAAATGGCTCTAAATCACCAGATGGAAAGGGTTCTGGTATCTACTGCCTCGAGCCAGAATTGAAAATAGCTATTAGACTTCCGGATATATGCAGTGTGTTCCAGGCAAAAGTTCTAGCCATGTTCAAAGCTGCAGAACAACTGAAGTCGAAGGCGCTATCCGACAGCACCAAACGTCATTCGATCCAAACTAGTTGTGAACTGCCGCACAGTGCTAAAAGAGATATGCGCGCGGAAACGGGAAAGATTATGCTGGATGCCTGGACATTGCGACGGAAATGGAGGAGAACGACCCCAAGGCGACGCTGTAGTCGTCAAACCGCCGTCATGTGCGGTTAAGGCGAACTTCTTAGGCAACATAAACAGCTAAGCTGACCGCAGATGGTCAAATATAAGAGAACATAGGGTATTCAAAGCTCTATGGGCGGGGTTAGATAAGAAAAAGACGGAGAAAATGCTTAAGCTAGAAAGATCAAACCTAAAAGCTCCCGGGAGGTACGGCACCTGGTACCATTCTTCCATCTTTGGTTTGTCTTGCTGATCGCGTCGTACTTTAAGAGTAGTTTACATGCAGCGAGTGGAATACCCAGACTCGTCTGTTTCGGCAGGATGTCCAGTAGTCCAATAGTACCACGTTTGGCGAGTTCATCAGCCTTATAGTTCCCTGAAATATCCCTATGACCGGGTACCCAGCATAGGTGAATTTTAAAATATTTTGCCATCTCCATGAGAGATGAGCGACACTCTGAAGCAGCATTTGATGTACATGTGACTAATTCCAAATAGGATAACAGTAGTCAATGATCCCACCAACGAAGGACATCGCCGAAAGTCTGCGAAGATCAATTCGGCATCGATTACAATAATTAAACATTTCGAGAAACTGCCTTTAACCAATTCTCCATAAATGCAAGAACTTGAGTAAATAGATCTTTCCATCCTCCGAGAGTTTATCAGTGGTTTCCCAGAGCACCAAGAAAACGAAGACTTAACAAACTTTGGTGATGCGACGCGCTTTTCAACACAATGGCTTCGTAAAAGAACTGAATCGACGGGTCTGGCGCACAGATCGTCGATTGATCCACAAGATATCGATGTTTCCTCGGCCAACCACTGTTTGGCCCGATTTAGAGGAAGGTATACTGATTAAGTTGTAGTTTTTTGAAGATGACATGGAGTTGCAGGATTCTTAATGGCATTTGTTACTTCATATTGATAACCGAGTGGTTGTGGTCTTCACTGATCCGTATGCCATTTGTAACTTCATCTTGATAACTTCGTCTCTGAAAGATTTACTGCCACATCCTACATTTTCGTGCTTAAACTTCCAAGCTTATAGCCGGTCGAAAAGAGTATCATTTTCGTGTTTCCAGATGAATCAACAAAAATCCACTAGATACGCAGTTGAATTCAAAATAAATCTCATCTATAAACAAATTATCTCCTCTCAACACCCCTTCCTACTGTGTATCTCATTCAAAATCTATCGAACTACATACATCAGGTTTTGTGTTTAAACGAAAAAAAGAAGGAAAAGGCGGTTTGTTTATAAATATTCAATTCGGGAAGGTCAACCGGCCTGACACCTGTTAGTCACTGATAACAGCAGCGCCGCCGAATCTCCTATTACTTTTGTAAAAATAGAAGCAAAAAAAAAAGGAAAGTTTAAGCGAAAGGGGGCGTCGTTTGGCGTGTCGTACTTGCACTGGCTTGGCTATCGCGATCTGTGTTCCGTATTCCGGCGTAGGTCAGAGTCATTAGATTAAAAATAGATTCACATAGCTATTCTGTAGTTTCATTCATAAGTATTTTTTTCGTTGGTTCCCCTTTTATTTGCTTTAATTGCCATTTCGATGAATTGTTGACGCTTGAATTGGAAAGGGATATGGTGGGGTGTGCTCGGGGATCTAATAGTTGGCAGTCGTTTGAAAATAAATAATAAAAGCGTGTCCCGCCGACTGAGTGGAAGTGGGGAGATACTTTTTGGCAACATAAACGGAACCGTTGAGCATTTCGTTTTGCGGCTTGGTGTTAGAATGCTACTCATCGGTTGAGATGTTTATATTTCGCCAAAAAAATATATGTGTACACAGACACATGGTTGTTAAATTCGGAAAAATTGATGATATTTGCGTGGCAAAACGGAAATGAATGTTTGTTTAGAGTTAGACTACTGTGATGTAATGTTACAGATATAAGTTGCTGTCGCAGAAAAAGACAAAAAAAAAACACCTTCATTAGCATAATTTGTGTCTGGTTAATTTTCCTAACAATAAAGAGAAACAAAAGACAATCAACGAACATGGGATTTGTCAATGTTGTCTGACTAGATTGAGGTTTTTCTCAAACCGCAGAACGCGTAGTGTGTACTTTTTGAAATATGCCTGCATACCTATACAAGCTATGTGTCACGTAGACAAAAGGAATCAAGGCTAGATCGGCAATTTGACAGCTTCTTAGAGAAGTATTATATTTAACAGACATTTCAGAGATGGGAGCTCTCGAATGAACGCCCTTACACAAGTCAATATGCCTATGTCGCTAGTCAATATGCTCAGCGAATATCTATGCTCTTAATACCCTCCGAAACGAAGGCTCACGAAACCTACATTCAAAACTGAATATTTACCATACATTTTTCAGTTTTCGTAAACAGTTTTCGCCGAAACCTATCTCGCAATAGTAAGGTTGTCAACGCAAACACACCCTTTGAAACATTCAGCAAAGCAACTAAGAGAATGTCAGTAGAGCAGCTGAGAGAAAAGCTGTCAAAAACAGGTGTTTATTTTCCTTTGACGTGTTGAAATTTATTTTTCTATTTTTATATTTTAATATTCGTACACCGAAAATATCTTAATCAATTTTTTTATACAATAATATCAGAAATTTAATTATCAAAACCAAAGTCTTTAGTCTTTGAAACGTCAAACGTAACCAAGTCAATGTTCGGTGAGAATGCTTCAGGCAGTTTTCGTAAACTTTTTGCCGGAAACTCAGTTTTCCTTGCGTTGGTATAAGAACCTCACTTGCTTACTAAGTTATGATGGCGCTACAGTTCAGAGTAGACCTAGACTTTTAGACAAGCGCCTTTAATCAGGTCGATTGTTACCTATGTAGCTGCCTCCAGTTTTTGTAAGTCTGCATTTAAGTGGAAGTTTATGTCATACTCGTAGAAGCTGTGTGTAAAAATTTGGATTTGGGGAAGGCTTAACAGAAAAATTGGAGTGAACCCTAAGAACTAAAGCAAGTGAATGCATTTTTTGGAAATTTTAAGTGAAAAATAAAAATTAACAAAATCCACCAGCTTACTTGCTTTCTAACCCAGCGTCTCCACAAACAATTTCACTGGCAATTAAATGCCAATTGTATTGCTATTGCATACCTTGTTGCTAATGGAGACGCTATAGCAATGGCAATATTGAAACTCAGATGATTGCTTTCCATCGCAAATCCAATTTGCTTGACACTTCGCTTTTTCCAAAATTGCTGAATTTTAACCCAAAACAGAAGAGCGCATCAAGATAAGCGAACTTTTAATAAATTTGCCTCTAAATCAAACTGTTGTCGATTTCGTTGTTCTTTTCCTAATTTTTGAATTTCTTTTAATTGTTTTATTAATTTAATGGCACGGATATCACAGAAATATTTATTGTTCGACGACATTCTGACATTTGACAACTGAAATTGTCGGGAATGAAATGCCCACGAATTATTTTTTTGACGTTTCAATTGTCATTGCCGCAGATATCGCCGGTGGAGACACAGTGTTACAAAACGCTATAAGCTCAAGCTCATCTTAAGCAAAGGAACATGCATTGACCAAATCAAAAATCAGTAAACCGCTTCAGATTTTTCGTTGATTTGCTTAAACTTTCTTCAAAAAGATTAGAGTTTGACAAACACTTTACTCACTTAGCACTACTAATTAGAATAAAACCACCTTGACATTTATGTAAGTTCTAATTCGGCAGGAAAATGTCACAGTGCTGCTAATTTTCACAGTGAAGCACTTTCGCTTTTCATCAACAAATTCGACCAGTGGAAGCATATCAAAAAACCAATAGAAAATAAATGTTGGACGAGAATCAATTAAGGATTCTTCAGTAAGCATCTCACTTTTACTCTCGTGACCTCGGTGGAAAAAAGCATAGAAAAAAGTAAGTTCTAATCTCACTCATCTATGTGGTGTATACCTTGAACTTTGCTCAGAATGTTACAACGATTAAGGACGGAAAACAAACAACTGACTGAATTTAATTACCCAGCGCGCACATAGCCCATTATCACTTAATGACTCCGACTGTAGTACAATTTCGATATAATTTACGTTACATAACATCAATACAATTCAACTCTCGCTGCAAATGCTATGATAGCCAGGTAAACAGCGCCAGCCACGCGGCAGTCATAAGCATGATCTATCATGAGATGGGCTAGTTTTTTTTTTAACTTGAAAATCGCGTGATTTAAACATTTATTTGATTAAACTTCTGAATGTTGGATTTTTATACGAGTTTTGAGCTCTTTTTTCCATCTGTTCAAATGTTACGTATACGTCTCAGGTGACCGGCAGCGAAATGGAAATTAAATTTGCACGCACACACTCTTAAGACTCGCCGCAGTTTTGTGTTCTCCTCTTTTTCTTATTAATTACGTGTGTGTACTCTGATAATGGATAGGAATTAGGTAAAAACAAAAATTTTTTTATTTTTTTTTTTGATGCCGCAGATAAATATTTGCATTTCCCATTTTTATCTCAGAATATTTGCGCAAATCATAAGTAAGACGCGCTCAGATGATGAAGTCATTTTTTATTTTTAGCTACAGGTGCGAGATTAGGAGGCAATCGTTACACAAACTTATTCGTCATTTGGGTTTGCATTTGGGCGGTGGAGTGCACACTCAAAAGCAGAGATACTCAAGATCAAGGGGAACTGTGCCGTTTATGGCGGCGTGCATTCGAATTGGGTTAACTGAAAATCGACTATGGGAAGGAGACATGAATGTATTTACAGTGAATTGCACAAGTGTTTCACTATTTGCTTTGCAATGAATAATTTAGACTTAGAGAATTAGGCAGCTTCACATCTAGGCAGATCAACAAGTTTTCGGAAGTACCGATGCTGATATGCCGCTGTGCTGGCTAATGTCAACAACGACAACTAGCTATGAAACTATTTCTTTAAAGGAACGGATCGGCAAGGGAAATAAAATCCTGGTTGGATCTGTTTTTGAGGACTGAGTACTTTCGTTTTCCATCGTATAAGAGTGTCAGAAACCAATGGCTAACCAATTTCAAAATAGACAAACATGGATGTATGTAGATGACCTGAATGCACCTTGGCAGCCTCACGACCTTGAATTTATAGAACAACGCTTGCTTTAAACTTTCGTAAATAGAAAAAAATGTTCTAAAAAATCGACTAGGCTATGTATTATAGTTGACGTCTTAAATAAAGTTTTAGAGGGATACCTGCACTTCTTTTTGAAGATGAAGACATGAGGGAAATCTATGACCAGATTACCGTGTAAGGTATCTGTCTGGAGGACAGCACTGGACAATAGCCTGCTTGAAAAAGTACAAAGGGGATCATGCATCTGTATAACGGATACCTTGAGAACAACGCCCACTGCCGCACTGGGGGCGATGCTCCATCTGCTTCCTGTTGATATCTTTGGGAAGCTAGTGACAGTCAAAGCAGCAAGGCTTAGAGAATCCTCCAAGCTGATCAGCCCAGCAATGGGCCACTCTAGAATCCCAAGGCAACCATACTATTCCTAGTAAAACGGGCTACGTTGTCCCCCATATTGACTTCAACGTAAAGTACAAAACTCGGATTCCAAGCAGAAGCTCTTGGGAGTCTGTTATGAGCGATCCTGCGCTAGAAACATTCACAGACGGATCCAAGACAGCGGGTGGGGCGGGGGCTGGAGGCTTCTTCAACGCATCTAGATTAGGCATTACCACGCGACAGCCGGATCACTATGGTGTGTTTCAAGCGGAAATCACGGCAGTCTTTCAATTAATGCGATAGATTGTAGCGCTGATGTACTATACATAAATAGTCAGCGAGTTATTAAAGTCTTGGAATCGCCGACAATACAATCAAGGTTGGTAAAGTAATGCCGCAGATCTCTTAACGAGATTACAGACATGTCCGATATAACCCTGTGCTGGGTCCCAGAACACCGGGAAGTTCCAGGCAACTGCAGAGCGGACGTGCTGGCAAAAGAGGATGCAGGATGACATCTTCCCGAAAACCTGGGGGAACCACCTGCGCCTATCGAATCGATCAAATTGCTCCTTCACAAGGTTGCCAAGAAACTGGCAAGCCACAGGTGGAACAACATCAGCACTTGGTTCTTGTCAAAACAAATTTGGCCTAACCTGGATATAAAGAAGACGAAGAGACCTTTAGACTGTTATCCACAAACATGAAAAACCTAGGTTTACTAATAGGGGTCCTCACCGGACATTATTTGATAGGCAAACATGCACTCAGATTGGGGGCCCCCTCCAATGATTTCTGTAGAAGTTGCAGAGGGGAGGAAGAAGAGGAAACTGCAACCCACCTACTGTGTACATGTCCTGCTCTTGCGACGGTAAGAAGAAATACCCTCGGAAAATACTTCATCTCTGGAACGAAATGGTTCAAATCTCAGGATTAATACCGCTACGGTTGCCCACCTTCGTTGTACTTTATGCTACATAGTACATTCCCTGGTGCCGGTAAGCCAGTTTGTTCATCCTAGTATCATAATGGGCTAATTTGGTCTAGGTGTGTCCCTATCTGAGCGAGGGCAGCCACCTAACCTAACCTAACCTAACGACACTTAAATGACTTTTAGAGAAAAAAAAAAGCGACAAGTCATGGAGAGGCTCAAGTGAGTCTATTAACTCAACGTATCATGTAGCATAAACCCCCCCTTGGTTTCCATAATCCTTTCGGAAGCACACAAGAACATCCAAGAACACATGTAAGGTCTTCCATTAAATGAGTAACGCGTATTACGTAATCACCGATATAGACTAATGTGTACATCGAGCGGCGGTAAGTGTGCTTAAGATGATTGTACATCAACGATGCTCATTCAAGTTTCTGATTGATGGACTTGGCACTGGTTGCTAGCCAATATGTAGATGAATATTAAAATATCTCCTTTTTCTTTCTTTTTTTTACCAGCGTTCAAAGTTTCAAGTTGACAGGCCTGGTTTCTTATACTCCGTCTAGTTGCTAAGTTCTCTTCAAAGCTAACGATCTCTAGAATGAAGAAAGATAATTTAGACAACAGCTGCACAAGATGTTTAGAGATATGTACATAGGTACTCGTATACCCAATCCATGTGTGAAGAATGCTAAACATATGTATTAAGAGCAAAAAAAAAATATGTCTTAAAATGAATAAGCTAATGACAACATCAAATAGTTAGCGATTCGCTCGTGCCTTCCTCAGAACCCGGAATCATGTCGTCATAGTGTTTAAGTTGACAAAAATCGCATGAGCTTCATAACGTTTTCCTCTTAATTAGTTTTTTTCATCGCTTCCTTTTGATAAAATTCCATTCTCGGTTGCATGGCACACACCAAACGCGATTATAGCAGTAAATAGCACCTACAGCAAAATGCGTGAATCACGACTTGAAGACGGTATTGCCAGCACATAGCTCACAGATGCTTATATACCGTGTAGCAGCAACAGCCTAAACTGCTATTTATAAACCTTTTCATCTTTCTAAGGTTATGACACGTTTTTTTTGTTTGCTCCGTCACTCGTTTGCTATTCGTGTGCGGTTCGATTTGACGTGGTATCGCTGCTTTGCTGTTGTCAATGTTAGCTTTATGATTTTTTTTTTTTAATTTTTACAGTCGTGTTCCAAAGGCAATTAACCACACACAGTCATTGCAATCAGTCAGGTAGCTTCTAAAGTCAATCAGTTTTGTGGGAAGCGAGACAGATTAACCAAGAGCCAGATAAGCGTAGGATTGCCGAGATGTGCATTTGCATAAGTCAAACGAACAGCTCACACTCAAAAGCACATTCGGTTTCTATTTAATTACCTTTTTACGTGAACGTTTGGAATAGACGCGCTGTCATAAGTTTTTCAACGACAGCTATGATTTTGCGTTCATGCTTTTTCTTAGAAAAGCACGTACGTACGCTACGAGTATACGACATGTCAGGGGAATTTGTGTTTTTTTCGTCTCATATCATTTTGAGTCACTGTTGATTGTTTTATGATGTAATCAGATAGCACCTGGGCATTGATTATGGTTATAAAATATTCTATGAAGCATTTGAAACGTTGCCATGCAGTTTAATACCAAAACAGGTAAATAGACGGGGTTTTGAAAGAACGTTACTATACATTTGCATCAGTGAGCGACAGAATATGGCATAGACACCTTATCAACAGAGGGAATTACTTACGCATTTTAACCTTCAGTTGGAAGGAGATCCATGGGTCAGAAAGTAGAAATTCTACTGTGAAGTTAAGCACTGTTGAGAACGCAGCGTGATGTCACTGGTGCGTTCGTGAGATAGAGCCGGCGAAGCTGGGTTTAGTGGCCAATGAGGGCAGTATATGCTGTCAACAAGAAAGGGCACTCAACACCGACATCTCGGACAGAACGTCACTATAGGCGGTTATAACTTTGAGGTAGTTAAGGACTTTGTCTACCTAGGCTTCCCTATCAATATAGACAACGACACCAGCGCTGAAATCAAACGAAGAAGAGCTCCTGCCAATCGCTGTTTTATGGGCTTTGAGTTGCAAAGCCCTTTCTTGAACGACTAAAGTGATCCTTTTTAAGACCTTCATCATCTCAGTCCTGCTCTACGGCGCAGAGTCATGGACTATGTCAAAAGCGGATGAGGTTGCTCTTAGCTTTTTTTGAGAGGAAAATTCTTTAGGTGTTTTTGGTCCTGTCTGCATAGACAGTGAATGGAGCAGGAGATACAATGAAGAACTGGAAAGTCTTCGAAACCACACCCGAGGGACGGCACAGTTGAAAGGGACCTTAACCAACTTGGCGTGCAAAACTGGCGGCAACTAGCTAAATATCGAGCTGGCTGGAGACCCTTTTTGGTTTAGACCCAAGTCCACCGTGGATTGAGCGCCACCTTAAGTAAGTAAGTTTGTTAGTCGGGCCTACTTCATGCTTCAATGCGGTGCCAGCTAGAAATGTTTTGGGAAATTGCAAAAATAAAAAGGCGAATGACAAGCCACCTGCGTCACAAAATAGGAAACGTATTGTTTAGATCGTTTATGGAGTAAGACTTATGAAAGAATCTATGTACATATGTATATATTCGACAGACTCCTAAAAAGTAGGTTTAAGGGTAAACGAAAGAGCATTCAAAGCATGACGCAATACTCAAGTCAAATGGATGCTCGCATTCCACTAGTCATGCGGACAACTTAAGCAGGACGGAACCTCAATTTGACTGCAAGTGGGCTGGGCTTTGCGATCTGCGGACAACATGACCGAAGTTTTGTAGACCTCATTACGAGTTCGTCAACTAAATAAATAAGCAAGTAATAGTTTACCTTAAATGTACCTAGTACCGTACCTGTGTCTTACTTCATTTGACTCTTATGACACGCCTACTAGAAATGCTTCACCTTTGTAAGTCCAACAATGCCTGTGCGACAACATTGTTATCGTCAAAGAAATGAAACATCTCATAGAAAAGATGTGCGCGACCGACCACAGTCACAGTCTTTTCAACTTTCCCAAACTGTCATCAAGATTTATTCATCTGTTTCCGTGTCTCTATCTCTACACAACCATTCAATGCTAAATATTTGTTTTGTTTCGCACTCCACAAGTTTTGTGTATTTTCTTTTTTATAATTAAATCCAATTCATTGCTGTATATGCTTGTACCTGTACCTATTGTTGTATTATTTTACCTAGAAACCTTGAAATCGACAATTGAACAAAAATTCAATCAACCGATACACCTACCACATCGCGTGGCGTGTAAAAACCGCATTTTCGTGATGCATCAGTTGAGGATGGGAATTTTCAATGGGAGTTGGTGATTTCCTCATTACCGTGGAGAAGGGTAATTTACTATTCAATTTACCAGAAAATTATTGTAGACTGAAATTTCTTAGAAATTATGTACACATTACGTCAAATGTTTGAAAACTGTAACTTACAACAGGCAGCCAACAGCCAGTAGCCAGCAGCCAGCGGCCGGCGAGACGTAACAAATTTTTTATGTGACTTCCAAGAACACTTAGGGCACACAAAAAACAGGGGAAAAACTGGTAAGGCCTGGTGTGCCGAGTAGCAATTAACTATTTTGTGTAGAGTATCATGTGATAAACTATAGAGGTATCGCTTATCAAAAAGCTGTCGTCATGCCAAATTACTGCAAAGATTGGCTTGCATGTGCATGACACAGGTAATGAGGTCATGTCTCACAGTGGCGACTCACTCAGGTGAACACTTCTTCATCTCGCAAGGGATAGGGAAAGATTCCTTTCTTGAAGCATCTAGAGAAGCATCTGGTTGGACTAAGTCTGAAATCCTACCTCTACCTTTATGGGGATAGCCCCTGATGTTTTAAGGTCGATGGCGGAGGATTGGGAGATGTGAGAGTCTACTTAAGCACCCTAAACCCGCAGCCCTCATAGCGGATAAGCGAGTCATTGGAAAATGATGATGAAGAGAAAATCTGCCCTTATGGCTGACACTGCCACATATCGTATGATCGATATAACTAGCATAATATTCGTACCAGCTCCCCTATGAAGGTGAGTATGTCATTAACACTAACAAACAGAAATCCCTATAGAAGATCCGTCTTCGTAACCAGTAAGGATGAACAAAGAACAAAGGTGAGGGGCTAATGAAAGTAAAGCTGAAGAAACCAGATCCAGATGGTATGACTATATCAAGGAAAGCGATATTACCAGAATAGTGTACTCTTCCATTCTCTAACTAATCCCAAAAGCAGAGATCCCCTCAAGCGACATGGTGGTCAAACATCTCAACACAAACGAAATGCCGAGAGTACAATTTTAAGCAGAACGCACGATGGCACGATGGTTGTGTAGAACTCACACTATTTCCTGACTTCAGCCTAAGCATCAAAACCGTAACCCCCTCCAGAGACGATTGGGATAACGAAAAGGCAGCCGACCTTACATAAATGAGAAGAGGCGACGAAACATTATACAAGAATGCCAAAATTCTCCAGCGTCTTCCAACCTAAAGTGTTCGCGATCGAAGGTTACGCTTAACTCAACTTTGGCAGGAACTATAGTAAGCAAGGCATTGGATCACTGATCTCACACGTAATCAAAATAATGACGAGGTCAACCTACACCAGGTGCCAGGCCATGCCAGGGCAAACAAAAATGAGGAATCTTATAAACTAACAAAAGAGTCAATTGCACCCTTTATTAGGCCAGAACCGTTCTGCAGGTGGACCTTGTGTAATTGCCAATGCGTTGCCTTATCAAAAGTAGGCATTTTTCCTTCTTTCCAAAATAGATTCCTGGTTTCGACCAGTCTATCACTCCAGGTCTAGGATTAGTGTCAGAACACGTCAACGATTCAAAGTGAAGGCCTGGTTGTTATAAAGAAAGTCGGTAGGTGTGACTTCTACAGGGTTTTGCAATAAGAGCGCTACAAAAGTTTTTTTAAATAAAACAAAAACGGTTTTGGATATCAATGAAATTCTTTATTCCTGTCAAAGTACGTTCGATGCCATTATGTATGGAACTAAATTTCTTTTGCATGGCCACCACGGGCACGCTTGCAGAAGTCCAGACGCTGAACCCAATTTTCGACGGTTTTCAAGCATAAATCGGCCGATACTGCTGCAATTTCACGTTCGATATTCGTACGAAGTTCATCAATCGTCGCTGGCTTGTTGGCATAGACCATAGACTTGACGTAGCCCCACAGGAAATAGTCTAACGGCGTCAAATCGCACGACCGAGGCGGCCAAGCGACTGGACCATTTCGTGAGATAACACGTTCTCCAAACTTGGTTTCCAATAAATTGATTGTGACATTCGCTGTGTGGCTTGTGGCGCCGTCCTGTTGGAACCACATGTCCTCCAAGTCCATATCATCCAATTGGGGCCAAAAATATTCGGTTATCATTGAACGGTAGCGATCCCCATTCACAGTCTTAATCATCACGGAAGAAGTACGGCCCAATGACGCCGCCGGCCCATAAACCACACCAAACCGTAATTTTTTCGGGATGCACTGGTGACTCATGGAGTACGTGTGGATTGCTGCCTGACCAATACCGCATATTTTGTTTATTGACGAAGCCATCCAGCCAGAAATGAGCCTCATCGCTGAAGATGATTTTTCGATGAAAATCCGAATCATTTTCAAATTGTTGCTCAGCCCAATTCACGAACATACGACGCTTCTGGTGGTCAAGCGGCTTCAGTTCTTGCGTCAATTTAATCTTGTAATGATGTAGGCCAAGATCTTTTCGCAAAATTCGCCACAACGACGTCACAGAGATACCCAACGCTTGAGAACGACGTGTGAGAGACACATTTGGGCTTTCTAAAACTGAAGCCTCAGCGGCAGCAATATTCTCGACACTACGGGCACTTCTTTGTCTCACTGGCACGGGAACATTTTGTACTGTGCCTGTGGATTCAAATTTTTCCACTAGACGTTCAATTGTTGATTTGCTAGGACGATTATGACGACCATAAATTGGACGTAGCGCTCTTAACGTTGAGGCCACTGACTCCGAATTTCGGTAGTAAATTTTAATAATTTCGACTCGTTGTTGGCTCCTATATCTTTCCATCATGAAATGGCAAACCTTACTGAAGAGAAATGTCAAAAAACCGCAAGAAAAATATGGCGTTGTTTGCTGTCCCTGTCGCTCTACTTTTGTAGCGTCCCTATTGCAAAACTCTTTATATCGTAACACCAATGATGGACCGGAAGTCACTAAAAAACAACAATTTCTAATCCCTGAAATGAATACTCAATGAATATAGGCAAAAGTATTGTATTTCGTCGCGTTTGGAATAATTTGTAATTCAATGCGTCTACTATACGAACTAGTAAACGAGTCACTAATTTGCTGACAGAACAATTTCAAGTCGACATTTTATGTGCTTTCAACTAGAGAACGTTGAGGATGCAAATATTGGTCGAAAATTGTGAAATTGAGAAAGAAATATATAGCGTAAAAGTTCTTATGAATCTTTTAGTTTGTAAGCGTTCGTAGGCAACGATGACGTTTAAAACCCCAAGTTGAACAAGTAAGTTGTGACCAGGCGTACAATGAAGACGGAGGAGCTCCTTATGTCATTAGAAACAATGAATGCTTAGTGCAAAACCAAAGTGCATACACTTCTACCATCCAAACATTGGAGAACTACATACGGTCTAATTCTAAACTCTGCTTTATAATATCTGCGAAAGCACTGGAACATATAGACTTGAGCAAAAGTTTATAAGCCATAAAATTAGTATCTGGACACTGTTTATGTATTTAACTCTGGATTCATCTTATTAGCTTGAGCACTTTGCAGTCAACAGTAGCTTGAGCTGTAGGGAGGTTAACTGGCACCGAAATGGTACACTATCTGGTCAGGTTCTTCTTGCCGATAGTACTTAGTGGGTGAATAGGTTAGGTTAGGTAAGATGGCTGTGTCGACCGGGTCAGACAATAGTTGGGTCCACTGTAATACCACTAGAATGGACCAGAGTAAAGTACTGGGTTTATTTTGAAAACCTTAAGGGCATATTTCCTTAAGAATATCTAAATATCTAGAAGGAATGACTGATTCAGTCGGCCCTCATTAACTTACTCAATTCAGTGTTAAGAGTCGGCAATAAATTGTAGCTCCCTTCTATTCGTGCGGAAAATAACGCACAACATGAACGGTTGCAAGAGTCAAGGCTTCGGGCCTTCTCGAGCTGTTGTGCTTATTTATTTTTTTTATTCCATCTACACCGAACACGCTTCAAGCATGGACCCTCGTGTCGGTATGGGTGTCTTCGGAATAATCGAATTTCTGTATTTCACCATTATTTTCTAAGCTGTGTTGCTGACATTCCGAGAGATTTACTAACTAATCAAGCAAGATACAGCCTCAAAAAAGGAGACTCTCTGAACTGAGGCCGTCCGTTTGTGCAGGATAACGATGGAGAATACACGCGACCTTTGATGTCAAAAAAGGATTTAGACAAGGCGGTGCGTTGTCATGCGACTTCTTCTTTGTGCAGAGGCACAATCTTTCAAAATCCCGTCCAATTACTCGCATACGCCGACGATATTGATATAATCGGAAGAACGTAGCGTGATGTTACGTTCGTGAGGATTGAAACGGAGGCGCCGAAGGTGGGTTTAGCGATCAATGAGGGCAAGACCAAGTAAATGCTGTCAACAAGAAAGGACATTCAAAACGTCACGGACAGAACGTCACTATAGACGGTTATAACTATGAGGTAATTGAGAACTTTGTCTACCTAGGCTCCGCTATCAATTCAGACGACACCAGCGCTGAGATTTAACGAAGAATTACTCTTGCCAATCGCTATTTCTTTGGGCAATTGAGTAGCAAAGCACTTTCTCGAACGACTAAAGTGACCCTTTATAAGATCGTAATCGTCCCAGTCCTGCTCTACGGCGCAGAGGCATGGACTCTGTCAAAAGCGGTTGAGGTTGCTCTTGGCTTTTTTTTAAAGGAAAATTCTTCGGGTGATTTTCGGTCCCATCTACGTAGACGGCGATTGGAGGAGGACATACCACCACGAATTGTATGGGCTCTACAGCGACATCGACTTAGCCAGAAGAGTGAAAGTCCCAATGACTGAGGTGGCTGGATCATGTAGAGCGGGTCATGCTCCGGCCCGGAACATCTTCGAATCCACACCCGAGGGACGGCACAGTAGAGGAGCTGGCTAGAGACGCTTGTTGGTTGAGGCCCAGGTCCACCCTGGGCTGTAGCGCCACCTTAAGTAAGTAAGTAAGATACAAACAGCGGGCAAAGAGCACTCGAACCAATATTGTTCACTAAATGTGTGCATGTACTACCAGGAAAGTCCGATTTGCTCCTCCCGAAATGCTTATTAAACTCATCACGTTAGCCCCAAATTTCGACAGATTATTGTGATCGTATGCCGGAAAACCGTAGCTCCACAGTGTCGTCATCCTAACAACAACCATTAGACCAAAGACATGACCGACATGATATACAATTTTAATAAAAATCTAGTGGTCATAAGAAACCATGAAACATGGGATCGCATGGCTCAGTACGCAACTACGCTGATCTAAGCACTTCAAAATTCGAGTAAACCGTGTTCCTAAGCTGGACTTAAGTGACTCATTTTGCAAGCTCTTTCTTGAAGCCGAATTTTATTTTTTCAATAGTCAGCTCTCAACATTCTCTGACCTTGAGTAATTGAAAAAAATAATTCAAATGGTTCATTTTATCGAATGCGTCATTATATAAACCAAATTCGTAACACATAAGTACTGTATGTACATTACTTAGGACTCCAATAAATCATAAGTTTACGCGGATCTTTTCAGCAATATTTCACTTAAGCCTACCAATTGAGTTCAATTGAAGGAATTATGTATAAACCGGTCACTTTTCATGTTGTTTTTGACGAAAAAATTTAAAGAAAAAACCATACTTCTATGCAAAATCCTGTACAAAGTGACCCAACCCCTCTGCAAGTTGCAGCAAACGCAGTACACAACACCATTTCAGTCAAAAGAAAAACTAAGCAATTTATAGAAAGTATGTCAGTTAAGAAAAAAAAAAAATGGGAAACACGAGTATGGTCGGGTTGCACAGTCATTATCACCACAATGATTACAAGTCACCACACCAGTGGCAATAGGTTCCACAAGAGCTAGAAAAGAAAAGGTACGCAGCAGCAGCAGTAGCAGCGGCGGCAGCAACAGCGGCACCACAATGCGATTTTGAATAAAGATGAGGGAATTAAGTTAATAAATCGAGAAAAGATTAAGACTGCACTGCGAGACTTACACAAACAAATTTTTTGAATTTAAAATAAAATCGACGGAGTACTAAACCACCACAACCGACACGACGACGATCGACCTATCTATCACACCACGGAGGCAAGTTTTTTTCGCCGACTAAGGAATTTTTTATAAAACTTTTTATTTTTGAACAAATTTGGTGATAATTTTTGTTTCTTTCTGGTTTCTGTGGTTTCTTTTATAACTCGTTCTCACTCTCGCAACACACGCAAACGCATGATAGAGAGGTGGAACAGGTAAGGCACTCGAGTTTTTTTTTCTTCGTCTTTGGAATCTCCAAATCAATTAGTGCTATAAAATCATATCAGCAAACAACAAACGGAGAAAAAAAAATAAGCACAATCAAAGGGAATAATGTCATGGGTATTTAAAATATCGATAACGCAACCAAACAATAAAGTTACTTGAACTTATTGTTCGTTCTCGCCCACCACCCCTTTTGCCCCGTTCTACGTACTTCTTTCGGTTTTGTGCTGGTTCTCGGTTAAATAATTGTAGTCTGCAACAATTTTATGTGTTCGATAAGATAAGACTGCTGCGGTAATTGTTTTCGTTTTCGCCTCCTACAGGTGAATTCCGAAGTCTCAAAAATTTATGTGAAAAAAGTCGCGCGGTGAAGAAGATTGTTAAACATCCAATTAAGTTTCTATTTGTGCATAGTGTTTAGTTAAATAAATAAAAGGAAAAAAAAAAGGAACCGACGACGACGGTAATGACGACAATACAAGATTTTTCTCTCACTCTGGTTGTTAAGTACACGGCGGCGCAACGGCTTGGAGCGTAGTGGAGAAG
Source organism: Matsumyia berberina (assembly GCA_917880715.2). Classification (NCBI taxonomy): domain Eukaryota; kingdom Metazoa; phylum Arthropoda; class Insecta; order Diptera; family Syrphidae; genus Matsumyia; species Matsumyia berberina. Next base: position 126,723,566 of record OU862871.1, on the reverse strand, counting down.
ACGAAGATGGAAAGATAGAGAGGAGCACACACACAGCGGAAACAAGTACAACGAGTTTGTAGTTTATAGCGTTTGTTTTCTACTATTTTTTTTTTTTTTTTTTTTTGAATCACAATTCCACTCCGCAGAGCGACGAACTAAAAAAGACTGACTGTGCGCGAAGCAGAAAAGAAACTGAAACTGCGGTTGGCGTTAAAAGCCGCTGTCGCTTGCTATTTTTTTCACGTAGTGCTAGGCGATCCTCCAATCTCCAATCGCTCCCCCTTGCTGCATGAAAGAAAGAGCACCACCACCGGATGGGGACGTGGGGGGATTTCGAAATACAGAAATGTTGTTGGATCGTCATTGTGTGTGCGGCAGTGCCTGTGCCAACTCCCAATGTGAATGAATTTTTTTTTATTTTTTTTGTGAGAAAGAGAACTAATTGACGGCGCTAGTAGACTGAGGATCAGTTCGGTGGCCGTGTTGTCGCTCTCTGCGACGATGAGAACGAACAACAATCGAGCCTATTGATCATCATCGAACAGAAATTCCTTAACCAGGGATGAGCAATACAACTTGGGTGTAGTTTATTCCCAAAAACTATGCCATGACGGTAATTTTAATGTTTTACAAAACTTTTTCAGATAAGATAACGTTTAATCACTGAAAAAAAAAAAACAACATAAGAAACAAATTAAAGCACAATACAAATTGGGGTTACAGGTGACTGAACATTTATTTTGAGTGCAAGGCTATGGCATTAAACATCGGCGATAAATGATAACCTTCGCTTTTTTTTTTATTGTAAACTAAAATGACGAATAGTGTTCAGATTAAAGACCGCGAAACTTTTAAGACGTTAGCTTAAGGACAGTTGTCAAGTGAAAAACCAGATCATTGTACTAAACACAGTAAATCATGTCAAGTGTGATTGTACACTGAAAGTTAATGGCAAAAGTTAGGGCAAAAGTTTTTTTTTTGTGAAAAGGTGATTCGTTGCTCTCGAGATCCTCGTTAATAGTAGTTATAACCCTTTCATTCAGCCAAAATGCCCTTCCAGTCAGAGTTTTTTGTTAGCCTACCGGCAGCCTGACTTTCAGGGAAAATGAAAACGATTTCTCGTCCGCACACAGTGACTTGATACGAAATTTCACTTGTGAATGCAAGATTTGAGCACCTTCAGATGCTTCCCATAGCTAAGTTGGAGAAGTAGCCAAAATGGGTAATGCGACAACTAGGGCCCTATCCCGAACAAGTAATGCATTTCTTAACAGGACCTTAGAAATTCCGGAATCTATCACAGGCGGGTGTGCATATCCATCTGTTTCGAGCGAACATTTCTTCGTAAGACAGTCGGTCACGTTTGCGTTCACGGGCTTTGATGGGCTTTGAAGCCAAATGTTACATTCCCAGAAAGTCATAAGCCAGACAGAATAAACTCACATTTGCTAGCAATCCACTTGTTTGGTACATCGATGGACCAAAAACAGATGAAGGAGTCAGGGCTGGAGTATAAGGTGTTAATATACAAAAACATACATTCGAGCAAGCATGGACAAATATAACTCGGTATTTCAAGCGGAAATCTTTGCTATAGAACTAAGTATCAGAGAAAATATCAACAGAACTACATATTATGTACATCAAACAAAAACATAGATATGCTCTCCTATAGCAAAGCCCTAAAGGCGTATGAAATAACATCGAAACTAGTACGGGACTCACCAGCCAGCACAAACAAAGGTCATCTCATTTGTGGGCCAGGACACCCGGGGCGTGTAGGCAATAAAATAGCAGACTTACTAGCCCGAAAAGGATCCGCATCAAACTTCATGGTGCCAAGACCATTCTGTAGTTTACCAAGCAGCACTGCAAAGTGCTTCATTAAAAACTGGCTGAAAAACAAACCAAAATGTTCATCCCAAACATTTCCCATACTAGAACGAAACCACTCCTAGAACTAACCAGGAGTCAGGTTCGAATGGTCACAGACTTCCTAACGGGACACTATCGAGTCAAACAACACCTAATGACTATGGGAATAGTACAAGACAACACATGCAGAATGTGCAACAAAGACGTAGAATCAGCAGACCACATTTTGTGTCACTGTAACTGTTTATTCATAACATGTCATCGTCATTTAGGCAAATCCTACCTGGAAACGGAGGATATATCTGCCAGCTCACTCAAAGACATCTCTGTCATCTCGAATTTAGGCATCAAGAGCGAGCTCTAATTGGAAGAAATCACGTGACACCGAAATAAGGTGACACGGTCTTACCTCTGCCAACAATCTTAATCTCAATCTTAAGGACAAGATCCAACCGGACAAGAACAACATATACGAGCTGTATAGCGATATCGACCCAGTTTAAAAGCCCCACATTGGATCAACCAATGCGCCTGCAGCCTTTAAATGTAAAATGGAGAGAAAACGCAGTAGAGAAAGATCAAACCATTTGGAGTGTGCAACTTTGCTAAGGACTGGTCGGTTTATTGGTTGAGGCAATTGTCATAGATCTTCTACCAGAATTTGGCGGCGTGCTATAAGCCACACCAATAAATATACAATTTTAAAAAGTATGATGTGGATGATGACAGCTTCTCGCTCGCAGACGAAATCTACTGGACCCCAACACATCTGGTGGATCGCAACTTTAGCGCGCTTACTCCAAGTTTCGGTCGTAAAAATCGTCCCACTAGACACTGTCTAGTAGACAGGCTGTGCATTGAGACAACGCACCGGTCGAAGTACCACCGTTCGTAGGAATTGGGAATCTCTCAGTCCACATTGTGGCGAATTTTGCGTAAAGATCTTGGCTTACACCCTAACAAGATCAAATTTATTCAAGAACTGAAGTCTCTTGCTCATTTGAAGTGCCGAAACTTTTCCGATTGGGCTCTGCAAAAGTTTGAAGAAAATCCTGATAAAAATGATCGCATTGTTACGGTCAATGGAGTTCACTATCGTGCCATGCTGGAAGACTATTTTTGGCCAGAATTGGAGGGACTTGACATCAGTGATATGTAGTGCTAACAATATGGTGCCACGTGACGCAAAGCTGGTCAAACAATTGATCCACTGAAGAAGAAGTTCGGTAATCGTGTAATCTCGAGAAATAGTCCGTTCGAATAGCCACCTCACTCAAGCGATTTAACGCCGTTGGGTTTCTTTTTATCTTTTTATGGGTGGGAGTTTCGTTGGTTTATGCCAACAAGCCAACAACATTAAAGGAACCCAGGAACAATATCGAACGCGAAATTCGCAACGTTACGGCCGAATCGATGGATTCATATGAACGAGATCGCATTGCATACTTGAATTTAACATGTGTACTACACCTGGAATAAATTTCAGACCGAAATCTCTATTATTCTCTTTTATTTAAATACAAAATTGTTGTGTCCTCATTGAAAAACCCTTTAATAATAATATGTATTTAATTTCATGCAGAATGGCTGCAAATAGTGTTCTTTATTTTCGATAACCGTGTCGCATAACCACCGCATATCTCTCATCTCAGTGTTTATATGTACATATGTACATATTTAAAATGATATAAGAGAAATTCTGAAAATAAAATTCTTATCACTGACGCATTCAACCAGTCCAATGATAATAAATTATCATTGAGATACAAACATTTTATAATTGAAAAACTGGAATGGACGGATGGTTTTGATTTTTAAGATTCACTAAAACCAATAAATGTTACAATTATCTGTATGATTCTAGGAAATTTCTAAGTAAACTTTGATTGACATCATTGATTTTGTAGAAAAGACAGTCAAAGGCAAAGATTAAGATACAGTTTGTACCTAAGTGGACCTCGGAGTCGGAGGGTATAATATGGCATGAGAATATTCTAATTTCGTTCATTACACGCATTCAGCAATTTTGTTGATTGACGGAGCCATTTAACCCGAAATGCACTTCGTCGCTAAAGATAGTTTTATTTTTCACCAACATCGTGATCAGTCGTAAAATATTTGACAGACCGTGCAGCAAATATGTAGTCGTTCGATCTTAAGCTCCTACGAGTGGAGACTTAAGCATTTTTGCAAAATGGGGCCCAGGACCTTATGCACATTTCGCGAACGGTGGCGGTGACAGTTTTTAGTGACCGTGCATTTCGAGGACAGGCAAGCGGTGGTAGATCCACCACAAAGCCGTTTGTTATTTTTTTTTTTTTTTTTTAACAATACGCCGGATAGTTGATTCTTTTAGACGATCTAATGAGGACAGATCTGTCTGGAACTTTGTCATTTCCATCTGAGGTTTGTTTTCCTGATTCCGCCTTGTTTAAGCAAATGTTTACTCGTAGCGAGTGACGTACCTAGTTTCCATCATTCTGGGCATATTTCGCGAAGTGAAATGGTAAATGATGAAAAGTATGCAGCTCTGTCGTACCCCGCTTTGGATTTCAGTCTTCTGACACCCTACGATTAGGTAAAACTGGCGACCTAGCACCTTCATATGAAGCCATAGCAAAGCCTGAGTTTTTTTAGAAATGCTCTTTCTACGCAAAGTCAACCAAATGAACACTCAATTTACTTTGACCAAAAGTTTTGAGGAAATCGGAAAAAGGAGATGAAGCGAAAACGTATTGCTTTGTAAACCGAAAGTTGTTGATGCTGGAAGATCCTGAACAGAATCCAGCCAAATTAACTTAGAGACATAAATCAAATTGCCTCTGACTCGATCCAGAATTGATCTTAAGTTTTAGTTTGGCTCCTAAGGGAAGAACACGAATACCTCAATAAGATTTTACTTGTTCCAGTCTTCTGAGAAGCGCTCCGTTTCGCATGCACTTTAATGAGTGAATATCGCAGCTCTAACGATTTCTTTCAAGTCCCTGGAAGAACTCAACAGGTATGGCTTTGACTTTCTTTGGGGCTCCTAATCGCTGTTACAATTTATGTGTTCTATGAGGTCCATCATTGGAGATATGTAGGTTGCAACGCTTAAAACAACTTTCAATCGAATTTCGTTTAAGGAATTTTGTTGTTTTACAAGAATACCTATTACCCCAATAACAACCCTGATTCGGTTAGTTTTGCTGATTGCTGCTGGTCGCAGTTTTCTCTTTGTGTGGGAAGTGAACCCAAACAAACATCACCAAAACAGTTACGTTTTCTGCATGCAAAAGTATTTGCAAATGTAGCTGGCTCCATAGGCAACCACTCATCCATGATGGTGATAATATTCCAATCACACTGTACACTATATACTGGCACAATTGCTCCATAACTCCACCTGTACTAAATTTGCGGCCCACTTGCGAATGCACGCGTACACAAATAAAGCAGCACACACGATCGCCACCAGTGCTCCAACACATCGAAAGTAGGATCTCCCCGAAAAAAAAAATACCATACCATGGGCGCGACGACTCCCATACAAGAAGTTCGAAAGCACCAAAAACTGAAAACGCTGAAGAGCGTGACTTGTGTGCCTCGCTCTCTCTGTCGATGCGACTTGTTGACAACACGCAACACAACGATGGAGTCGACGACGACGACGTCGTCGATGAATTATTTTATTTTGCGACTACGGCAGGGTAGCGCTGGCTGGAGATGAGATGGCGATCGCTGCCTGCCGCCGTTGTCGACATGTGTGACGACACTTCTTTCTCTTGGTACGAACGCATATTCCTCCCATTTTACATAAGCCCCAACAATTTCAAGCTCATGAGAATGAGCCTGCATCTCCTAGAAGTATCAATGTTCTTCTTTTTTTTTTTATTGCAAAAGATGAATAACAAACGAGGAGAAAAAAAAACATTCTTACGAATGACTCATGGGAGCAAGACCTTGAGCTGGTCCAAATCGTTCACTCATTTTATTCTTCTCCACAAATTCCATTCTGGGAAAATTTTGTAGAAATTTTTCAAAGTAAAACCAAAAACTCACCTTTTTGAATGCGCTATGACTCTGATGTTTTAAATTCCGATAGGGCGGCGCGCGGAAAGTCTTTGTCGCCTCTTCGCACTCGAGACAAGAAAACTGGAAAATTACCACAAAAAAAGATTTCTAATTTGTATGTCACACACTGCGAAAAATGGGTTTTTCGTTGGGTCTCTAGTTAACTGCACACAATTTGGTCTTTTGTGCAAAACATAAATCAAAATAAGGAAAAAAATAATAATTAATAGATTGTCTTTTTAAAAAAAATGCGATTTCACTCAACACAGAAAGAAGCAGAAAAAATTAGTTTTTGGACAAGTCAAGTGACACCTCATTACAAAAAAGCTCCTTAACGAAAATGTGTCGGTTTCCATTCGGCGGGTGTTCGTTGAATTTTTGAATTCCAAGCAGATTTGCCGGAGAAATTGTACTAGAAATTATTATTGGACACCGGCTTGGTAGTAGAATGAACATGATTGGATGAATGTTTTTAAATAGAACATGTTAAAAAAAAATTTTAATTTAAATTTTGTTTTACGGAGGCTCATGGACTGATATGATGCCCTAGATAATTTCAACTGTATGCATACGACCAACAAGTCATTTTTATTTCAATTTCAATGGCGCGGAATGAGGTCGCTGTCGGTTGATTCGAGAAACAAGTATTCCGTGTAATCTTTATTTTCGCGTACACGGTTAGTTGAAGGCAAAATAAAACAAAGAACTATGTGGGTTGTATAGCAACATCGACCTAGCCAGGACTCTCAACCAGTAACCAGCAGTCTAGGACAAGTAGAGCAGATGACCATCAGCGCTCCGGCCCGAGAAATTTTAGAATCTATCTCAGAGATGGACCACACAATAGAGAAAGAGTTGAATATAGGTGGTTAGGGACCTGAGCAAATTTGGCGTGTGAACAAGAGGCAGTAAACTAACGATCAAGCTGACTGGAGAAGTTTGTTGGTTGCGAGCTATGGTCACCCCAAACTGTAACGCCATATACGTAAGTAAGTGAGATGAATATGTGGAACAGACCAAACAAAATTAAGACTAAACACATGCACCTTAGGTTGGCAAGGACGATGATCACTTGTAGATTCGGTTTCTGAGATCACGTTTCATCGCCCTCTGAACTTTATTAAATCTACTACTAATACTTAACGAATACTGATACCACTCCAACCCGGCAAAATTCCTACACACCTGTTTTGTTTTGGCAGACTTCTGCACAGGAATTTCTCATGACAGCTGTCACAGTTGACAGTTGAGAAAATTCCGAAGTGTACATCTGGGATTATGAATCTAACTTGCACATTACGATTATTTGGAAGAATTGCAATAAACCCCTTCGTAACTACAGGATGTCGACTCAAGTCAGGTAAAGATTTTAGCAAAATAATCAATGAAATCTTCTCAATTCTTTAATGTGACATGACAGTGCCACCATCTTTCCTGCAAAACTTCTCAACCAACAAAGAACAAGAGACCCCATCATTAGAAGGCTATGTCTACGATAAAGTTTGCTCCGAAACCTTGGATTCGTTAACTTATTATATTGAGGAAATTACGGAAAACGCAACTCATTTGGGATCCACCGACATTACATACGGAGTAAGACTATACGAGTGGATTTCTTTTCACACGATCTCATTCGAATAGCTTTGCAGGACGGTGTTCTCACAATTAAACTAGGTGAAGATGTTGGCACGTATGTAATTAACAAGCAAACTCCAAACAAACAAATCTGGCTGAGTTCACCAACCAGCGGCCCAAAGAGATATGATTTTGTTGGTCCAAATGCAGATAAAGGTAAATGGGTCTACAAACACTCGGGCGAGTCACTGCATGAACTGTTGCAGAAAGAATTTAAAGATATCCTCAAGACGGATATTAACTTCTTTCAGTTGCCCTATAGTAAATAAGAGAAAGCAATGAATCTTAAATATATTTGAAAATAAAAAGGGTTCTTTTGAAAGCTAACTGAAAAGTGGTTTTTTTTTTTACTGTTTTGCATTGAAGTAGTTAAAGGAAAGATGCGACCTTTCGTGAAAATGGAATTGGAGTTCGGCCTTATATAGATGTCTGTCCCCGGCTTAAAATGGCTTCGACTTCTGCTTGGAAGACCGTGACCAAGGAATTCATGTTAATTCCAAGTCATAACGGTGAGTTATTGTAGTACATATATGCAGAAACCGTAATGGTTTCTTGTTTATTAAGTTCCACTTGGCTAAGATGTTTGACAATTGTTATTTAATTTCCCTCTGTACAGTCTGTAAAGCGATCATATCGCCACACCCTTGCTAATAAACTCAGGCAATGTTAATACGAATTTCTTAAAGAAAAATTAAAGACAGTTTCCACTAGACAGACCGGCACCCATTTTATAAAAAAAAATCACATTTATACATCAATGCATCTATAACTTGGACTGAACACTGGCAATTTTATTTAATTGCTTATGCGCTGCTTCATAATGGGGTTTCGTTTCAGTTCTAACTTTGGTAATCCACGCCTTGATCTTGGGATACTTATCAGTTGCATCGTAACCAGCCATTCCTAGAAGAACATACAAAACACTTTGCAAAGATTTTCTCAAATTAAATTCATCTCGACTCACTGGTCTGCTCAAGTTCACACGCAGCAAAGATATCAGCTGCTGTCAGCCTATCTCCAGCTAAATACTTTGTCTTCTCCAACCAAACATTCTCCAGAGTATCTAAATTTCCCTCCATAATTTCTTGAATTTTTTCGACTCTCTTTGAATCTGGTTCCTTGCCAGTCATCAAGGGCTCCAAGAATTTCTGTCTGAAATACAGGGAACATCCCAGACGAATGGTAAGATGCTGCCATTCTAGATATTCATCGACACGAGCTCGTTCCTTGAAATCAGTTGGATAGAGCGCTGACGAGATTCTGCCCTTTAAACTCAAGTATCTAAAAAAAAACATGCATAAGAAATGAGCTCCAGCTAAAAACGGTTGCCAACCTTAAAATAGCAATACTCTCCGCCAATTTAAATCCATTATCATTTATACAAGGTACTTTTTGGAAGCGGTTTATTTCTTTCTTGTACTCCTCAGTCAAATGCTCCCCTGCAGAGATAAGATTTCCATGTATGAAGTGGTCTTATAAATAAACACAGAGATTAGATAAAGTTTTACCTTTTCTCAGTGCTACAGGGCAGTCCTCAAACGATGTTCCACTCATCTTGAATATAATCCACATAGCCCTCGAAGGCTGTGACATAAGGTCATAGTAATACGACATTACCTTCGCCATATTGTCAAGTAAAAAGTGCAGTAAAAGTTCAAAGTCCGATCGTCTAGGTTTATGCACTGGACTGGGGGGTCGAATTCTGACAAGTAAACACAACCTGCCAGTGGTAAAGTGACAGCTTAACTAAAGAGAAGCATCCAATTTTTACTCCGGAGGGCTTTTCAAGCTTTTTGCGCAAGTTGTTTGTTTACATTAAACTGTGTGGGGGGCTATCTCTTCCATTATCACGATTTCTTCCATATTCTAATTTTGGTTTCAGTGGACTTTAAACCAGTGTAGCAATTATGTCAACAAACTTGAAATTATATATCGATTTTCTATCCCAGCCATGCAGATCCTTGTACATCATACTTAAGCAGAGTGCAACCCCATTCGAAGTGGTTCCAGTTGCTATTCGAAAAGGTATTACGAAATCTACACTCGATCTTAATAAATTAAAGAGATAAACCCCCTTGCTATTAGGTGAGCAACTAACAAGCGAGTTCAAGAAAGTGAATAAATTGCAAACCATTCCTTGTATTGTCGAAGGAGATTTCAAATTGGCTGAATCTATAGCTGTTCTACGGTAAGAGATTGTAGAAATCACCACTACTCCCCCTCTAATATATCATTGATCCTTTAGATATCTTAGCTCGACCAACCGAATTTCTGATCGCCTCTATACCAATGATCCTAAGGAACGTGCAAGAATCGATGAATTCCTTGAATGGCATCATTTACTTCGACGTGCAGGTGTCGAATTCTTTCGTTTGGACTGGATAGCACCTCTTCTGACAGGTAAACCAACTCCGGAGCCAAAACTGGAGAAGGCCAAGAAGGATATGGAAAAAATGTTCAATTTGGTCGAGAATACTTGGTTGGCTTCATCGAAATTTGTTGCTGGAAATCAAGTCTCGGCAGCAGATGTTTTTGGTGTTTGTGAAGTTCAGCAGACAAGTAAGAATACATATGGAAAAGAAATGTGATTCCAAGTTTGATAATTCTCTTTCTAGAGCTGATGAACTATGATGTGTCCAAGAAGTATCCAAAAATCTCAGAGTGGATTGAAAACGTTCGCAAAGAAACCAATCCAGATTTCGATGATGCCCATAAGTATATTTATAAGTTTGCTAAAAAGACTTAGTGTGTAATGAAAGATGAAAGGAAATAAATTGCATTTCATTAATTTTAAAGAACAAGGTCTGATTCTTATAGTAGAGTCCCTTTGTTGTTTACACAATTATAAACAAACATCATGGGCGGAACCACTAATGGGCCAAGACATAGCTTCTCGGTACCATTTATGCTGGGCAGGCATTAACTATTGAATCACTCTTTTACTCAACCGCTTTAACAATATCAAAAACTTCGCAGACAGAATTCTTTAAACCTCAGATGCAACTAGTAAAACAGAAACAGTGAAAAATGAGACTCCTAGGTTAGGTTAGGTTAAGGGGGTGATGTCAGGCATCGCCTAACTTGGATTTTCAAGGATCCATACGGTTAGGCAGTCGCGTCGTGTCCTACGCCGCGTCTATATCACCACATTCTCTGCAGAGGTCAGTCGTGCTTAGTCGTATTCTTCTTAGATGGGCGGCCAGTAGGTTGTGGCCTGTGAGGATGCTGATCACTAGAGCTAAATGCGATCTGTTTAGGAAGTGTGCTTCATCTCTCATCGGCAAGCCTCCAGAAGTCCAGGTGTATCTCTTGCTTTAGAACTTCCATAGGGGTCAGAACCCTGTGATCGACTATAATTTGATTCAGTTCCGACGTCTTTCTTGCTAGTTCATCTGCCTTTTCATTGCCATCGATGCCTCGGTGCCCCCGAACGCAGCAGAGTGATACATTATGTCTTGAGCCTAGGTTCCTAAATTCGCTGCGACAACTCTTTACTACAGGTGATTTGATTATTGTGGATGACACAGCTTTGATGGCGGCCTGGCTATCGATGTTTCTTTTCAGGGTTACCGAGGATAGTTCTCTTGTGGCCTCGGTTTTCCCCAGAACTTCCCATGGAACACACTGGCGAGGATTTGGAAGTTTTATCGACCGGGCAATGGTGTGTTCTTCTGAGTATATTCCGGAGCCTACCCCCTCATCCATTCAAAATGAGGCTCTTAAAGGCACTGCTCTTCTTTTGTCGATATTTACTGCTTTCTATCTCGTGAAGCGGGATGTCTTGTAAGCAGTAATTGTTTTGGCACATACATATGTACTTCGTTTTCTACTTGCTTATACTTTAAGAGGTTTTTGCCAATACCCAGTGTCGATTACCGCTGTTCCAACATACTTTGCTGCTCCTCTAGGTTATCGTTGACCAAGCATAACCTTTAAGATCTTAAAGCCCGACAGGAGAGCGATGGGATTGTATGATTTACATTGGTCCGGTGGATTTTCAGGTTTGGGCAATGGTATAGTTCCAGCTTTCCACATCCCGAGATCAGCAACTATTGTACGGAGAGATTTAGTACCGATGTCAGGTATTCTATTCTACTTGGTCCTAGTCCTAGGGTGCCAATGATTTTGAGCATCGTAGCCGTATTCAAAGACCGCAGTCTATAATTTATTAGTCTGAGCTACACTTCACGTCGAGGACATAGGGGTAAAGTGACAACTCAACATAAATATTACAGGACCACAAACAACTTACTAACAACACTTACTAACAACGTTGCCGCATGCACCATCTTGAGGATCCTTCAAGTCCTCGATATTGCTCGGGTCAACAACGTTTTCCAGTTCTAGGGGAACTTTTTTGATAGGCTTGAGCCTAATTCTCATAACAGAATAGATGCCTTCCGGCAAAGTACGACCGATAGTAATTCTATTATTATTCGAGAAACGCTGGATAAAATCAGTGTAGCTGGTTGAAAAACATATAAGAAAAGGAAAAGAGATTTTAAGGAACCAAGTTTAATGCAGATCAGTAAAAATAGATAGATAGCTCACTATCAATCTCTTAAGTCTTTTCTTCTCTTATTAGCAACTCGAAAGCTGTTTTCGAATTTTTTGTAAGAACACATGTACCCCCGTGCTTATCTAAAGCTTTGCGGGTGGTTTCTCTTGTTTAAAGCAACACAGTCAGTCAACAACAGCTGTGCCTATGGAGAGACTATAAAAATAGATTTCTGAACTTTACACTTTTTGTTTACGATCAAGATGTCAGCTGGATTGAAATTGTACTTGGATTTCCTCTCTCAACCCTCTAGATCATTGTACATTATCCTGAAACAGAGTGGAACACCATTTCAACCAGTTTTTGTTTCTTTAGAAAAAGGTACACTTTCCATTCACTCATAATCAAACTAAAATATCCTAAATGCAGGTGAAAATTACACGGAGGATTATAAAAAAGTGAACCGATTCCAAAAGGTACCATGCATTGTAGAAGGAGACTTTCAATTGGCTGAATCTATCGCTGTACTCAGGTAAAATGTCAAGTGAAAATAATTTTTTCTTTCATTTATGACTTGGGTATTTCTTTGCTCAGATATCTCCATTCAACTGGAAGAATTTCTGAAAGTCTCTATCCCAACGATGCTGAGGGACGTGCCAAAGTCGATGAGTTTCTTGATTGGCAGCACTTAGCTATTCGCAGAGAAGGTTTCGTTTATTTTCGCTTTAAATGGATTGAACCACTTATGACTGGAGAGCCGACACCCGAAGGAAAATTGGAGAAATTAAAAAAAGCGTTCGAAAAGCAATTGGATGTGATGGAAAATACTTGGTTGGCTTCATCGAAATTCGTAACCGGCGACCAGATGACCGTAGCCGATATATTTGGTGTTTGTGAAATTCAACAATCAAGTAAGTGTTATACATGGATCCCATGGATGGATGATTGAAACAGATTTTGTTTTCCAGAAATGGCAGAGTATGACGTCAGTAGAAAATATCCAAAAATCACTGAATGGATAGAAAATGTTCGCCACCGAACAAATCCTGTATTCGATGAGGCACATAAAGTGGTCTATGGATTTTCTAAATTTCCAAATGACGCTAAACTTTAAATTGATGCAATAAAGTATTTTTATTTAAAGAAGTAAAATTTTTTTAAAACTGAATCAGTACACCTTTTCGAACTCTACTTAAGCATTAAACGCATCAGGATAGTGCCTTCCGCATCACTGTTAGCGAAGCTACCGAGATTTATCGCTGTAAACAGGAATCACTACACTCTGCCTGCCAGATTCATCAGAAAATTTGACCTTAGATTTATAAGATGAGAACGCAGAGAATAGTTGTTTGGGGACAGTTAGGCCATCTATTCAGTAACACTTTTTTGTATTCAGTGCCCGTAGTTGGGGTGTGCAAACCATCCCTCTCGAAGAAGTAAGATCGTTGTATATCACGTTTATGTCAGTATAAAATAAACCAACTGTATTCTCTGGGATCGGTGGGAAATTGAACAACCCCTTACACTTAAAAGAGACAACTCAGGTACATGCAACTGATCCAAGTAGGTGGAACCGCAATTGACCTTCAACAACAAGTCAAATATCTAGGCATAACAGTAAATAGTAAACTTCTATGGAAGGCACACATGGAGTCGCAGACGTACATATCTCAGTAAACACCTGGGGATGTAAATCAGCAATGCTGAGGTGGATGTACATCATGATGGTCAGACTCATCATAACCTACGGGGCAGTAGCCTGGGTAGGACAAACCAAGCTTAACACAGCAAAGCGAGCCCTGGAAAAACTACCGAGACTGGCATGCATCTACATCACAGGAGCAATGAGAAGCTGTCCCACTGCAATACAGGTGATCCTGTGGCTTACCCCTATTCACATTGTGCTGGAAAAGGTCGCAAAGAAATTAATCCTATAAGAGGGAATAAGGAAGAGGGAATGAGGAAGGGTAAAACCATCGAAAGCAAAGAGTGAGACACCCTCTCCAAAACAGTCCCACTATTAGGCCTAGAGACGACACTTTCAAGAAATACTGCTTTGAAAAGAATTTCAACGCAAAACTGAGCAGTAAAGGAGAATGGAACGACGAAGTATATCAATTCGAGCACAACACCATCAAATGATTCACCGACGGTTCCAAAACACACACGGGCACCGTGGCGGAAGTATACGGGCCACGAACTAAGTTCTCGGTGTCCATGGGAACATTGCCCAGTATTTTTCAAACAGAGGTATGCATATGCGGTCGAAAGATGTGCACAACTCAGCCTCAATAGAAGATATCAGGGGCAAAACATCGCGATACTATAAGACAGTCAGGCTCCCATCAAGGCACTGAGTTCCTATGAAATCAGATCCAGACTGGTTTACGAGTGTCTGGAAAAGACACACAGACTGGGCTGGAACAATAAAGTCACCCTCTACTGGGTGCCGGATCATGTAGAGATAGAGGGAAATGAGGCAGCCGATGAACTGGTAAGGAAAAGGTCAGAAACATCATTCGTTGGACCCGAGCCATTATGCGGGCTGGGACCGCATCGAATTCAAGAGGAACTGCGAAAAGAGGAAGATTGCGGAAGAAGAAGACTAGGTGAAGCACTCCCAGGACTAACGCAGGTAAAGGAACTTCTCTAAAACTACGGCCGAAGGAGGAGCAAGGCTTGCCTAGGCACCAACAAGAACCAGCTTCGCATTGTAACGGGCTTCCTAACGGGCCATTGCAGACTCAGGAAGCATCTCAGGAAAATGGGAATAGAAGCGAACGTAAACTGCACATTCTGCAGCGATGCCGGGGAGACTCCATCACACCTCCTTAGGGACTAAGGAGCAGTGATCCACAAAAGAAAAGCACATCTGGGAGAGTACACTTTCTCTGAAATTCTCCCATCGTTGGATTACAATAGCGACCCTTTAAAAAGTTGTTTTAAACAAAATCTTACTCATTTTATTGAACCAACATTAACGCGCTTACGAACTAGTGCTTTTCTTAAACTGCTTTCATGACTCCACCGAAACCATATCGCGGCAGGTAAAGAATGCAGAAATCAAGGCTGTTGTTTGCGTTGCCTCCGTGCACCCTTTGGCCAATCTCTCTTCTATATCAGCCATCTTGATGACAATTTTGTTCATAACACTCATTGGAAGTTCAACTAAAATTAGAAATAATATTTTTTACAGTATGATGCTTGTGGTCAAGGACAGGAATGCAAAGTGACTTACTTCTCATAACGAATAAATGTAGTTCTGTAATAATATCTTCCAACGCTAGACCTTTGGCGGATTTAACCTTTTGGATTTCTGGAACGAAATCAGAAGCAAATTAGAGAACAGACAACAAAAATAAACTCTTCACAACTAACCATCATATGCCTTTTCAAAGCTCTCAGTGGACAGCAATGTTTCAAGAATTTTCTCAATATCTGTCCTTAGAGGATGACCCACACAAGTGTACACATTATCCTCGTTGACCTTGTCAAAAGCCATTGAGGTGCTCTGCAAGACGTTGATTACCTTTCGCATATCTCCCTTTGAAAGTGTCATTAGAGCTTGCTTTCCATCTGATGTTACTGTGAGACTGATAGGAAATGCATTAATGCCACAGGATATAGTATATATTTTACAAACCTTTCCATTTCAATGATTTTATCCAATCGTGGCAGGATCTGTTCTGGAGAAAGTGGTGCAAAACGAAACCTTGTGCAACGAGACTGCACAGCAGGAATAATTTTACTAAGATAATTGCAAATCACACAAAAGCGAACGTTCTCCGTGTATTTTTCAATAACTAAAACAAGAGTCTTATGAGAAATGGATTCATATAAAATATTGCTGTAACTCACTTCGTCTCAAGGCGTTTTGCGCATCATTGGTCATAGCATCGGCTTCATCCAAAATAATTAGCTTAAACGTTCCACTGAATATCGTCCGAGTGGAGGCAAAATTGAGAATTTGTCCACGAACTATGTTGATACCGCGATCATCAGATGCATTCAATTCCAACACCATCGATTTGAATTGTGCCGGCGTATACAGCTGTTTGGCACATGCGAGAATAGTACTAGTTTTGCCAGTGCCTGGAGGCCCGTAGAATAGCAAATGTGGAAGCTGCTTTTGTTCGATAAATCTGTTGACTATGTAGACAGGATTTTGGAATCATTTCGAAATGGAATATAATTTGTTTAACTCACTTGTTGATATGATTTCATCGTGGGATATAAGATCATCTAATTTTGCTGGCCGGTACTTCTCAACCCTGTTAATAGTATTTATAGGGATTATAGTGCTAGTTAGATAGACAAATTTATTTACCATGGCATTCGTGAAGTTTTTTCTGTATCCGTGGCCATAGTTCAATGAATATTTTCAAATATTTTCGGGAATATAAAGCGCGACTCAGGAAACAACTTCTTCTTCAGACAGAAAACAAATTTGACAGCTAATTGGCGCTTTTACTTGCGTTTACATATATTCACCACTTGGTTGAAAGAGATCCACCACAGTGACCATGTAGCATTGCCAGGCCTTCAAATGTTTATTCAAATGTTGGATGTATGCTTTGCACCAATTAGAACTCCACCTCAATAGAATCATCCATCTTTTTAGTAATAGCCTCAGGTCAGAGGCGATCTATCAATCTAATATCAAGGATTCCTAGAGCTCTTTCAACCGATTTTGACGACGTCCATGGTTTTGCGTTATTCAACATGATAGAATGATGAGTATCTTGTATAATCTTTAGTTCTTCTTGAACCTTTTTGCGTAGTTGTCTCAGACGGCTAAATTAACAGCGATTGACGACTTCGTTTTGCACTGATGTCGTTCGTAGACTCTTTATGAATGTCTAGTTAAGTGAATGCGAAAGAAGTTTAAGCAGGGGTTGGCCAGCTCTTGCACTGCGGTCTTACATAGAGGCCTATTGTTCTATCCCAAATGTTTTAAAGCATTTTGTCTGTTCTAAAAGGCTGTGAGGAAGCTTCTCAGGGTGAAGCGTGGCAAGTGTGGTCTGTGAGATGAATTCACTGCCTAGGGCCCGTTTTCTCAAATGAATGAGGGCATTCTGTGGCGATGTGGAGACAGCTTTCATTGCTCTCCATGCACAATTTAATAACAGCGTCCGATGACAGCTCAGCCATATTCATTGAACATTTTTCGCGCCATTACCTCTCGTCGGAAAAGACAAGCCTCCGAGAGTATAATTTATCATGAAAAAGCTTCTTAGAATTGGCAAAAAATTGTAGGTCCCTTCTATTCGTGCAACAAATAGCATGAGAGTCTAGGCCTTGGCTCATCCCAAGCTGTCGCGTCAGCTAATTATTTTCTAGAGCGGCTCTAATTTTAAACTTCATAAACTGAACAAAATGGACGCAATTAGTGGTCTTTTTAATGAGGAATAACACTGAGAACACCTATTACTGTTGATTTCTCCCATGAATGAACAGCTTTTAGCTCGAGTGTGTCGCTGTCTGGTATAATGTTGCAGCTCTCAACTGTTCATACTATTTTGAAGATTAGAAGGGGTGAATCTTGAACTTTTCTTGATTCTGCGATTGTAGTGGGATGAGAGTTTCTGGAACCAAGTCACACGGGAGTGAATTGTAAACATGTCCCTTGTTCTGTAATAAAGGAAAGGAAAGGAGTGACTTGCCACCTTTGTATGGTAGCGTCTGTAGTACAGATCGTTTTCAATTGATCTTCTTTGCTGGTAGATTGGCATATTGGGTTGGCAAACAATTTCATCCACTCTCTGCTCATAGTCAAAATATTTAATTTTGTCCATCGAACTTTTTCGCATCCATTGTTGAAGGTAAGTTGTAGTAAAATACACGTTTGTTAAAATGTCGCATTATTTCGTTTATTTATTATCAATATTTATTATTTATATTTTTTCTTAATAAATTTTACTTCTACATGCCTGTTTTTGCGGTTTTCTTTTACGATTTTGTTTCTTTAAATTTCCTTCCACATACTTCCGTCGTTTATCATAATTAAATACACAATTGTTTGTTTTTGTTTTTTTTTTTTTTGTTCTCACATATAGCATTATATACATATATTTATATATATAATTTATATTAATGTTTATGTGATAATACAATACAATTAAAAATAATAAAATAGAAAATTAAAAATGTAAAATAAAACATTTTAAAAAATATATCTATGTAAATGTATATAATAAAAGCATTACATTGCGATATTGTTGCTTTTTAGACACAATATTTCATCGAATATACATATATGTATACATATATATTTTATTTATAAATACTATTTTCGTGCATTTATACTGTTGTATGCGAATCTACTTGTTTTTTTGTGTGTGTAAGGGGTTGCACGCACCAGAACTTTATGCGCTCTGCAATCTCTATTTCTAATTATCTGTGTATAGAATAATAATAATAAGAAAAAATAGATAAAATTGTTGCTTCTCTGATTTGTTTTTTTGTTTGATGCTGAAAAATGAGTGTGTGTGCTGCTATTGTTTCACCTATGTTACCTAGCAAACTACCGTGTCTGTTGACCTACAATCAGTATCTTCTATTTACATTCTTTATTCGAATTCCTACTTCTAGAACATGATCGGCGACATTATTGCCACTGCCATTTGAAGGCGCAACGACGGCACCGGAGATCAGCTGTGATGGCGCTGCTGCCCGTCTTACCACTGTTGTTGTGGTATAGTCGTGTGGTCCACCCACCGTGTGCCGTCGCTTTATGGAGCGATTCTGTTTGTTCTGGATTTGTCGCTTTTTCGTCAAATTCATATCAGTCTTTTCATCTTTAGTTAGTGCGGAATTATTGCAACCTATTGTGCCTCCTCCGACGCCGCCGCCGCTCCCTCCTCCTCCTCCGGCGCTGCGGTTAGAGTAGTTTCGGCAATTGAAGGAGGCAGAACGAAAGAGCCGGTGATCACGTCGTTTCTTGTAGCGCTCGAGAAAAAACGACGGCGACGAGATGATTAAGGCCTCTTTGGGGTCGCTTGTGGTGGACCCTTCGGAGTCATCGGAACATGCTGCCTCGTATACAGAAGAGAATCGAATGTTTTTGGGAAAATCACGAACGGTGTTGGTTCGTGACGTGAAACCCTTGAAATTTGTCATTTCGTTGTGATGATGCCTTTCGGGCGACTCATCGGCATAGGGAATGTTCTCGTGCAGGATAAGCGGCTGGCCAAAATTATGCCGTCGTCCTACATTGTCGCGTTGACGATTGGGACTGCCGTTTTCATCATTTGACTCGGAACCGCTGCGTAAGTTGCGCAGCTTGGTGTCCAACGTGTCTGTGATTGTTGTTAGCGACATTGAACCTGAAGGGGGCAGCCGCTAATTAGAAAGTCAAAAGTAGTTTTTGAAAATCAAATACAAACCACTATCACTGATGCGGC
Organism: Matsumyia berberina; assembly: GCA_917880715.2. Classification (NCBI taxonomy): domain Eukaryota; kingdom Metazoa; phylum Arthropoda; class Insecta; order Diptera; family Syrphidae; genus Matsumyia; species Matsumyia berberina. The sequence goes on along the minus strand of OU862871.1, from coordinate 126,704,120 downwards.
TATTGCTCGATTCCTCGTCGGTTAGAATGGATATGTCCACACTACTGCGCTCCTTGCTGCTGCTGGTGTTCTCAATTGTGAGCTGCTCCTTTGAGGTGGGTGTGGTAGCAGCCGGCGGTGAGTCTGTTGCCTTCTTGATTCCATATTCCAGAGACTGAAAGTGGACACGCAATTTAATCCCGATATCATATTTCGTGGGAAAGGCAGTGCCGCTGGTGGGCCTTACCAAAACACTTTCTCCTGAGTATGTGTCGGAGCTGACAGCACTTCGTTTGGAGTGAGTTCGACGACGCAGGGCGGGAATGAGTCTGGACGTTAGAGATTCCCGGTCGTTAAGACGCTCAATTTTGGAAACATTATCCAGAAGAAGGCTTGTCTGGTCTTGGTGTGAGGACGATGTCGAAGAGGACGTCACACTGACTGTGTTTGCTTCGATTTCTGGCAAATCGCCGTCCTCAAAGAAATAGTCATACTGAAAAGAGAACCAGAGTTATCATTCGATTTCATCACAGAATGAGAATTCTTACCTGCGTCACTAGAAGCTCCACAATCCTGCACTGATGTTTCATATCTTTAACTGCGATTTCCAGTGTTTCGTTTGGCGTTCGAATTATCGACGGACCAAAGATAATCGCCAAATTTTTCGGTTCCATCAAGTTGATGTGACAATTCTTACTCACACGACTTAAATGCCTAATCAAGTGTTTCATGGTTTCGTGGGAATGACGTGGCAGCGACCGAAGCAAATCCTTCAGTTCACGCAATCGCATTTCACCTATTTTCTTGTCGGCTTCGATAAAATGATTGTAAAAGTTACTTGGCAGCAGCGCATCTGGCAGACTTCGAATAAATAGCTTCAGTAGACTTGAAACCACATTCACATCCTCCCACCTGACGTCGGTGTTGCAACGATCCCATGAAAAGTCATTTTTGTTCACTTGATCCTTCAGTTCGGAGATGGCAGCCTTGTTGCCAGGAATCCTATAAATGCCAATCACACTGAGACCCTTGGTTTCGACAATATTTGTGCAGACGTCCACAATAAGTGGAACGTATTCGTTGTCTTTTGACTAAAAAAATAAAATCAAATGAAAGGTGAGACACAAAAGAGGACACAGAGTCAGTATATCGTACCATTGGACACGTTTTTAAAGGCACCCCAATAGAACCAGTCGTTTTGGAACTCGACGCCAGAGTTGATGGAGAAATATCAGCGCTGGTGCCATGATTCCGTCGAAAGAGTAAATCTTTCCAGTTTTTCGCCTTTGGCGAACCGAGATCCTTATCGGGAAGGTTCTTGTGCTGGGCTTTCCTTGATTTCATCACCGGTGATATCGATTCTGTTTCAATATCGCCGCCACGTGACGTTGAACTCTGAGGTGAATACTCTTGTTGTACGTTATCATCACAGTACGTAATTGTTGGCATTGTGGTAGTGGCCGCAGTTTTCTGCGGTTCAGCTAGTTGTTTTCCTTGAAGATCCTATCAAAAATAAAAAAATATTTAAATAGTTTCAAGGAAACAAAACGAAGAACTTACGGTATCGCTATTATTCAGGTTACATTTCTCTTGGAGTAAACTGAAAATGCGTTTCATCTCCGTAGCACTTTTTGTCTTGAACACAATCTCGGTGTGTTCGGAATTATTGGTTGAAGATGAGGAGGAAAGTTTTTCTTGACTTTCGTCAAACAGCAAATCAGCATTGGTTGTTGTGCTTCCTGCTGCTGGCACTGATGCCGATGACGATGAAGAGGATGACGTTGTAAGATTATTTTGTATTCTAGGCTTGGACTGAAGGCGGAATACGTATTTCTTCTTATCAACCGATTCATCGAGAATATTAAAATTTCTAACATCAAGTTCTATCACCTAGAATAGTGATAACAAATGTCAACAAGTTTCACAAACATAAATTTCAGACTTACATTGCTTTCGGATTTAGAACTGCGCCCAGGATATATTTTGAGGATATCACCTTTAATTTCGATTTTAACCTGTCTCCAGGACCGGTACTCCGACATTCGCTGTGAGGAAAGAATGCATGAGCAACAACACAAGCAATCAAAACAATCACAAAAATAATTCATGCGTCAGGAATTGTAGATGAAGAATTAGATTCTACATTTGATGGAAATCACAAAGTTCTCAGTGTGAGACAGATACTGGAACAATTGGACTTTTATTTACTATTGTAGGAGACGTAGACAAAATCTTGGGAAAGAGCACGCGTAGCACAGAACGGGCGCTGAATTGCATCACCTTTATCTTGAAAATTGACTCCTAACGCTTAGTTCGATAATACAATAGTTTCCCTCTGACATGATTTATTCCATCAATACGACTAAAACTTACTTTTCCATATATGCACGACGATTTGACCTCCATTTCGGTTTCAAAAACTTCCATTTCAGTTGCCACATCCTTCGTCTCGAGCTTTCCATTCATTTCAGGAATATTCTCTATGTGAATGCTGCAAACATAGAAAGAATTTTGATCATGCCGGCTATTTGTAAGGTCAGAGAAGCCTTTTTCAACTTACCTATCGCGTATTTCACTATTTACCGATGTGCGCTTACTCTCGGCATCTGAAATTTCACTTGTCGTCACGTCTGTGCTGTACTCGTTCTCGTTGTTGGTTGCCCGCAAGTAGGATATCCTACGCATGGGTTTATTGTCGTCAATACTTATCGGCTTATATCGCCGGACGACTTCCGAAGAAGCTAAAAAAAAATGTAGAAAACATTTTTCAGACCTCAGTGATAACCACTTTCTATTTAATGGATTCTGTACCTGGTATGCTTGGCATATAGCTGGTTTCTGCAATGTCGGCGAGGGACTGCTTCGAATCTGCGCGGTGATTTTCTTCAGATTTTGCAGAATATTCTAAAACAGACACAGGTTACACAAAACCTTGTTGTATAGCTCAGTTTAACTTACTAGTTGGCACTTGGTATTCATCCATTCCTGCAGATGCCAAATTTGCCTTGTGTATTTCCATTCTACTGCTCTGTTGTCCGTCCACCACGCACTGTTGCACAGTGTCGTAAATCATTGGCTTCTTTAACACGCTACTGTCCAGAGAGGTGTTAATCGTCAGCGGCTTAAAGGGGTCGAAGCCTTTCGCCCGAGTCGATACCAATTTTCTTTCAAACCTACAAAGAACAAAGTAGATTTATGAGAACTGCAATAAATGGAACAAGTTCTGGTTCTTCTTACACTTGGTTGGTCACTCCCATTTCCGGTAGGGATTCAAGAAACTCGAGTTCCTTGTGAAATTTGTCTTTTATTGTACTACTACTACTACTGCTTGCGGCGCTCATGCTCCCACTGCTGCCTGCACTGGAGATATTTCTCTGTCGCGATATCGTCATTTTAACAATATCGCCGGCAACACCCCGATTGTTGGTTATCATGGTATCGACCAAGTTCGGTGGTAGATTCTTCGCATAGAAATTGTGCATATCACAGCTAGCCGGTAGGAGATCTCTGGTTATTTGCGGCTTTCCGGCAGTCTTCAGATGACCACGAGCCGATAATGCCACCGCTGCCGACATTGGCATTGGTTGCTGGGAATGAAAAAAATTCGGCTGCGTATGCGGCACCGGTGACTTAAGAAACTCTTCCTTCTGCTTGATGCTTTCGCGCAGGCGTATCATCGGGTCATTGTCGGCAACGGTTCGTGGTAATACTGATAGGTTAGGTGGAGCTTTAGAGCTGCAAAAAGAAAATGAGAAAAGGTCACTTATTAGTTAAGGTCTGCTGGTGGAGCTCATTTCACTTGCCTTCTGCAAGGCAGATTGCAGTTGTGACAAAAACAATTGAGCACCGCACTGAATGGAGTCATGTTAACCATCTCCCTCCAGTTCCATTAATATAAATTTTCGCCAGCAATTTCTCTACAGTCTACCAAAAGGCGCGGTGTGGTAGCTGTGGCGAACAATTTTCGACACTGAATTTTGTACCTGACTAACGAAATGTCGTTGTCATATACACATTGTCATTGTCGTCTCTCCGGGGGCCTATTGAGACAAAAGGTGACGACAATGATTCGGGTTGATTGTGTGGCATATTATTTAGTCGCCGTTTGGTTTGTTGCACCAAAAAAGGAAGAATTTCTGAGTACGCACGAGTATTTTTAATTACTCTGCTTGAATACGTCAACGAAATGAGACAGCAATTGCGAAATGGTTTTTTTTTTTTTATTTTGTCTAACTTAATTATTCTATGGAATTAGTTACATCAGACATGGGGTTTGTGTACGTAGAAGCGATGTGTGGCTCGAAAGTTTGCATACAAAAATTAAAATTTTACCAAGTTGAACATGTAATGCGTTCGGAATGGAATGCTATCGTCGCACTACCATTGTTGTATCAATTACACATAATATAATGCAACAGCATGAATGTCTCAAAATCGAATGAAAAGGCCGCGCGATATCACACTGCGCGAAGTTGCTTTGTACTTGTACCCTCATTACGGGTACAGTAGTAATCAGAAAAATCATCACATACATATGTATCTCTTTTTCTATAAACTTTAGAAGTTCCTTGAACATAAGTCGCCGAAAAGCTGGAAAGTTTTCCACACATCGTATTTTTGCGAAACCGAAAAGGCTGAGAAAAGGTCGATGAACTAGAAAGAACAGGGTCAGAACCGAACCATACAATCAATCAATTTTTTTATAGTCGGGTTTGGAAACGCTATACTGGAGACTCAGACGCAAATGGTCCACAGTACTACCAGAAAGCAGGACCCAGTTTTTATCCATTTTACTGAAATGTAATCGACTTTCGAAGAAAGCCGGGAAGGCACTCACCACATCAGTACCGAAAATCTGCCATCTGATCCGACCAGGACAATCGCAAAGGAAATGATCCGAAGTATCGTCACCCTCTCCACAGGCGTCGCCGACAGAGGTGTCACTTAATCCTAACACACTAAGATGCTTGGCAAAAGCTATGTGTCCCGTTAGAACGACAGTCTTTTCTGCTGAGTGACAGGAAATATGCAGACGTTCGGGAGTATTCGTTTTAGTCTGCCTGCATCCTGGAGAGCCGTGCCACATACAATTGTGTTTGTAAAAAACCCAATCGTCAATGGAGGCCCTGATCGAGGACGCGGGAACACCCAACGGAGGTGAGAAAACATCCTCTGAGCATTGTCTAGCAAACTCATCGGAGATCTCATTTTCAGAGATCAAAGTGTGACCTGGGACCCCAACAAGAGTCAAAGGGTTCAGCTTTGCGACCGAATTCAGACAGTTCTTACATTCTCGCACTATTTTGGAACTGGTTAAAGGGTTAAGAAAGGCCTCAAGCGCAGCCTGGCTATCGCTACAGACGCAAGTGCTCCGACCATTCCACCTATTCTTAATCCATGGCCATTAGGACAGCAAAGGTCTCCGCTTCGAAAACAGAGACATGCTTGCCCAACGAGTAGGGAAGGCTGGTGTTATCGATCTTCATGAAGACACCAGCATCGGACCCATGACTTATCGATCACACAGTCCTTATCCCGACAGAGGTACTAAACTCGATGTGGATTTTCGGATGAGAGATCGACATGCTCGTATCATGCCACATGTCAAAGAAAACTTAAGACCCAAACGGTCAACAAACCTTAGCATTACCACTAGTAAAAAGCATTATAACAGACCGCAACCTACTGACGGTCCATCTAAAAAGTATTTGATCGGGTTCAACTGATCTATGCAGGAGCTATGGCGGGACAGACGCGAACTGGGATACGATATGTAGATTTGTACCAGAAAAATGTAAGAGATCACGATAACGATAGTATTGTCACTTTATCCGCTGAAACAGAGACAGCGATATTGGTCAAAACAGCAATGAACATAAAACAGGTCCCGAAGAAATGGGAAAGACCAATAGCGACTTGAATTAGTGTTATACAGAAGGATCTAGAGGACGATAATCTATCAAATGTGACAACTCAGGAAAGGTTTAATACGAGTCTAAGGGATGCTTATGACATAGACTGCTGATCCCAAATGATTGTGAACCAAGGCTAGGGAGATGAAGAGAGTAGAGTTTCTGTTTCACCGTTCGGAGTCGAAAACAGAAACTGAAAGAAAGAGACCCATTCGTACGAAAAATATAACACTTTTGGCTGAAATACCGGATATTTATTTATGTATTTTTAAAGCCCATACCGGAAAATACTTCCTAACACTTTTAGATAACCAAAAGGGAGCAATTCAAAAAGAGTGGTCTCAGTACATGATTTGCCTCGCTAGAACAAAACATTTTTGGCTGGAAAGTGTTTTTGGAAACTGCCAGCCGCCCGCTATTTTAATAAAGCGGGAATCAAAAAAAGAACAAGAAACATCCTATCGACATTTAAAATTCAAATGATTCAACGTCAAAAAACAAACAATTTCGAATGCAATAGAAACATGACATAGGCAAAGTCAGTATGAGAACTTTGAACCGCTACTGTGTTTCAGTCTATATCACGGCTTCTATGGAGCGTGACACGATGCCCTTTTATACTCGTAGGTATTCAAAGTGTTACATAAAGCACCACAAAGTACACACAAACAGACAGAGGGAGCAACGACGAACGAAAGAAAAAAAAAGTGAAAAGCAATAAAATTACAATTCACCCACAAAAGGGAAGCACACACTTAATTAAAGGTTGACGGCTCATTCCACACAGCATACTTGGGCTCCAATAATTGACAACACAAATACAGATAGTAAATCTTTTTTGCACACATAATGAATTTATCCAGCGACGCCTTTGAGTGAATCTTACCGTTGTATATCTTCTGAATATCTTCTCATTAAGTCCAAATTTTGTTTCACCTTCTTGACGCAAAGAGAATCGATAAAAAAAAGGAAAAAAAAAAAAAAAAAAAACACGAAGACGACGGCAACGTCTTATCAATTTAATACCGGAACACTCACGTACTCGGTACTCGTAGCTTCTTTTGCAATGTTGCCACACAACAGTTAATAATTAAGATACTAGTTCGCGTGCGTGTAAACAAAATACATGTGTTAATCACTAATTATAATAAACAATTGATATCACGTGTACACCAAATTCTACTTAATCAGGGTAAACACTTTCGGTGGGGGTGGGGCTGCAGCAAATCGCTCACGGTACGTCGGATCGTTTCTTGCAAAATGCAAAAACAAAAATATACACAAGCGCGGCCAATTACACAAAACAATAAAAAACAAATTCAGATTGTTGTTAGACAATGAGAGAAAACACGACTATTAACACCACCCAATGTGAAAAGATAGAGAGCAGCAGCACCACTTCCTTCGTCGTTCGTTCGTCGCGCCGAGCAATTCGTGTGTTATCAATCGGGGAGAACACCGCTGTCGTCGTCGTCTCTGAATTTGTCGTGGGTTTCAACCTCGTTGCCGACCGCGCACCCGTACAATATTATCAAAAGACGACACACAGAATGTCGCCAAACTAAAAGAAGCTACTTTATTTCTGCCTTTGACTACTATCATCGTGATCATCGTCTTCTTCCACATCGTCATCTACATCTACATCATATCAATCAAAAAATTGAAATTAATAATTGAGGAGAAGGCACAGCGGACGCGGAGCGACACAATGCGAAGTAGTCTCCTTCAGACTTTACGTTTTTTACGTGTCCCAACAGCAGATAGCCAGCCTGGCAGCAACAGCAACAGCAACCATCTCCAGCTTTACTAGCGGTTTTGTATAGCAATAAAGAGATGTTTCATTCGACGATGCCTAAGCGGCTGCTGTTGCCGATGACTTTAATAGGAGTGCGGTGACGGAGGTGTGCGAGCGGACCACTCTCCAGTGCCCACATCGGACGGTGGTGCAAATATGGCCTCTGGCACGGCACAGCACACGAAAAACCTGCCCAATATGACACACACGGGCAAGATTTGCATTTAAACAAAAAATTGTTTTCAACTATGTTATTTAGTCTCTTTTTCACGAGCGGCTAAGCCGAGACCGAGACTCGTACATGAAAATTTATTGCGGAGAAATTGCACGTATGTACATTGTACATACATCTGTCTGGTTTCGTAAGAGGAATTTCGAAAATTAAATGAGTAAATATGAACATTTTGCGGTTTTTAAATAGAAAAAACGTAATCGAGGGATGATGGCGGCGGCACGGGCTCTAAAAGCGTTGAGTTTCATTCTTTAGAAGAAGCCTACACATAGATAAATCGGGTTGTGATTCATTTGTTAGGATGAAGCAAGCAATTAAGGCAATACATGACATTCTGGCGAATGAAATTGAGAAGTACAGGTTTGGGATAATAACACACACCGAGCTGGTCCCACTATCGATTTATCGATTTCAAATTAAAGATACAACAATCATTATTTTGAATAATAGAACAGTCCGCAGTGCCTCAATATCAAATCAAGGTAACGATGGCCTTGAAAAAAGAAATAGAAGTTCGAAAATAATATGTGTCGCATAAGAAACGAAAGCGAAGGTTATAGGGTGATGGATTGATAGGAAAGTGTTGCGTTCTAAAGATTCTATTAAAAAACAAACCAGACGAAAGGAAGCTGGGAAAGCAATTGCCATATTACTCATCTTGGAGGTCATTCCCTATCGTTTATAGACAGTGGTCCAGTGTAAAACGCTGCTAACGCTCCGGCACGCAGACTCTTCGAATCTAACCCGGAGGGACAACGCCGAAGAGGAGAGGGGAGGAGAGGATTACCTCGCGCACAAGTAGAGGGAGACCTCAACCAACTTGGTGTGCGCAACTGGAGGCAGTTAGCTAAGGACTGCGCCAACTGGAGAGACTTGTTGGTTGAGGCCCAGGCTCCCCCGAACTGTAGCACCACCTAAGTAAGTGGTACATTTGAAGGTTCCTCTATTTTAATGGCAGCTGATGACAAGGATGCGAACAGTCATAGGGTTTCTGACTGGCCACTGCCGAATCAAAAAACAAGTGCAACGAGGACAAAGATTTAGCAGAGCACATCCTATGCTACTGTAATTGTCTAATTAAATCACCTTATCGTTACTTAGGTCAGCTCTACCTTGAAGTAGAGGACATATCTGCCAGCTCAGCAAATCCTAGCCGAACTTTGGCCTAATGGGCAAGTTCCGTGGTCGCAGTGATGGGTGACTAGATTCCTCCTCAATTATTGCAATCTATAACGCACATTCGATTTTTTATGAGAATAAACCAAAACAGAACAGATTTGTGAAAAATGTCAGATCAAATTAAAACAGAACAGTACAACCCATATGTTTGTTAAAAAAAAAAATTTTAAAATGTCATGTGAACAAGTAAAATGCTGAAAACATACCAAATTGACAGCCACAGCTGACTCTGGCATTTTTCACAATTCTGTTTTACCTCAAGAGTAGGTGCAAGATTTCCTGTTCCAAACTGTTCGGAACAACCTCATTGAACTCAAAGCAGAATAGCTTCGGACAATTCTTGTACTTTTCTGTTCTAAACTGTTCGGAACAGCCTCATTAAACAAAGCTATTCAAAGAAGCAAACGTCAACTCGACTCTTCAAAGAAAAGAAAGCTTTCCCGAAAATAGTTTCAACGCACCTAACCACCTTTGGCTTTATAAAAGACTACAGAAAATGCCTGAGTGAGAAACTCTTCATTATGCCATCAACAACTACAAACATCAACGATCAATAGGTTCAGTGGCGCACCGTCATAAAGGAAGTAGTGTACGCAATAGAAACACGGTGTGGACAAAGTACACTTGTAAGTCCTGCAGTGACGAACATTGACAGTAAGAAAGATTACACACCTAGATGTTGGAAGACAACGGGATCTAAGTTCAGTTGTGTGAAAAGATTCTTGCGACCGTAGTCCCACCCGCAGGTTCTATAAAGAAGATAAGCAACTAACAATTGGAGGGACCTTAAGGCACATTTTACAAGTATAGAGTCCAGAGGATGATAATGAAATCCAAAATCCAATCCCAGTTACAAAAAAGTCGGCGCAGCTACAACTACACATGCGTTAAACCATCTACCAAGTTTGGTGGAAACAGGCGTGCTCAAAGACTGGTAAAACAGTTTACATTTCAAAAACTTTTTCATATAGTGAATAGTTATTCAGTAAACTCATGGCAACCATTTAAACTGCTCTACTGAAAAATTGTAAAAAAAACGACTTATGCTGTGTTTTTCCTTGTTGTCACAGATTATGTTCTATCTTCAAAAAAGACAATCCTCCTTCTACTAAATGTCGCTTATAAAATCTTTTTCAGAGTAAGCCTGCAGTTTGTACCACACAAAGCGACTGCGTTTCTTTCGCGGCAAACATTTAATAACAATACAAAACCCTTTGAGAGTATAATGTTTTATGAAAAAGCTGAACGGCGGATTAGTTCAGATTCGACAATAAAAGCTGCGAGCGAGCACAACACGAATAGTTGCGAGAAGCTAGGCCATGTATATTTTGAATCTGAACGCGTTTTGAAACGCTATGCCAGCGATTTAGGTTCGGTTCTCCAGAGAGAAATTGGCACAAACTAAACAAACCACATTTAAGCCGAATATGGTTTTCAAATTTGTTGACACAGCTGTTATCTTATTTACTTAAACCGCCTCAAGTTCAGATGTAACAAGACATATGATTACAAGTTTCACAATCGTCTCAAGTAGATTTCCTAAAACACACACACACACCCCTGAAGTACGAAAAAATACATTCCGTTTCTAGATCTTGTAAATTATATTACATAAACATGTTGAACCGATTATCTACATTTTAATTCGACCTTCTACAGGTCTAGTTTTTCGATAAAAACGTCAACCATCGATCAAACATTCAGTAGTTTAAGGAGTTCCGTGTGCGATAAGATTCGGTAATGACCTCAATGATAGCCCTTAATGAATGAGAAGATCTGAGACATCATTCGTTTTTTTTTTTTGGAGCTGTAGTGCTTCCCCTGAGCTGTAAAGAAGCTTGTCTAACTTTTTAGTGGGCTTCTATTGACTTTTCAAGTTAGTTCTTTGCACCCCAAGTCGTAAACACAGTCTGTCACTGAATTAGCGTGATATAAAATATTAAGAGTCACCTTCATGTGTGAAAACTTTAAGCTTAATCATAAGAGCACATATGCACATACATATATATGTATGTATTTAAATACATTTCCAGTTTCGGTTGCACTAAGCCAAAATATCTGCGGATAAATTGGCTCCTTTAGCTTCTGCGTTCTTATGACTTGGATCCTTCTGTGGCGTCAATCGGGCTAATGACACAACGTTTACAACTAAAAACGCCATATTCACTGACAATTTAAATGACTAGTCAATGCCAATTCTTGTAACGAAATTCTTAACCTTCCTAACTTCCCCGCCATTCTTTTCAGATAGAATGGCACTGAGCAATCTGCTGCATGAAACAAAAATGTTAATTTTCTAAACTGTGGATAGAATGCTTCATGTTGCAGTTACCTTCGCTGTTTGATTTGGAGTACGTTGTTAGCACGGATTTAAGAAGTTCTGCACATAAACCCTCGAATTTAACAAGACCGTAGATTAGACAGCGTTTAATAAAGTTGAGGCCAGCTTTGACTGGGATTAAAGGACTTGCTCCTGATGCAGAGATTAATAAATTTACCCATCAATGATGGCATCGAACACATCGTAATTGGAAAATCATTCATTTATCAGATCTTCAGCTACATGATACCAGCTATATGCTACAAGTTAAAGTGAAAATCTTACCGTGAATATGTAACAGCATCATGCATAAGCAACGGACTGTAACAACCGCCAAGTTCATGATATTCATCGTTGCTTAGTATTGATTTCTGTTTGGAACGGCTAGAACCAACAGGACATGAGATCATCTGTTGATGAAAGTATTTGTGTGATGCAGACGGTGTAGCAGCACTGCCAGGCAAAATAATAGCAGCAGGTTTCGTCAGACGATTTGACTCGGGCGTATGAGCTATTGTATAGTGCTGAAACAAGAAAATGAAACATTTCAATAGGCAAATACTTAACGATAAGTTAGCAGTTGTACTTACCATTTGCAAAACATCACATTCCTTGGGAACGACATGCAGTGTTAAAACTGACGGCGTTTGCTTGATCGTAGTAACAATCGAACTGTACGAGACTCCAGCTATCGGAATGTTATTGACCATAAGGACACGATCACCGGTCTGTAACCCTGCATAATTGGCTGGCCCGTTCACTTGAACCTCTTTGATGAAGATTGTTTCCATAGCTTTTCTTTGGTATGAATCTGAAGTTTCCTAAAAAAACGAATAAAAACACTCTTTTGGTAAACAGAACTCAAAGATTGACTATTTGTTTGTAACTTACCGGCCAGGAGGGATCATCTTCTGGTGGATAGGCTATGAAATGACGTAGCGTGAAACCGAAACCCTGATTCGGTCTACGCCTTATCACCACTACTTTCGGTTGGATTGTATTTGAGTTATGCAGCATTTTGTATAAAATATAATTATTTGCGTCTTCCGTTGTGTGTGTTTGCTTTGCTTTCGCTGCTGGATGTGGTTATTAAATTATGTTTCCCTATTTATGCATTGTTATCACATTTCTCTTGAGGGTTGGCCTTCACTCTGAAATAAGGAAAAGGAAACTATATAAAGATTAACGGATGTATAACTGCATCAGCATCAAAAATTGCCATTTATTGGGTAACAAGGTAATGCCAAACCCATGCTTAGTTGTTTACTTTTGAATGGGATTCACATCCATAGTCTTCGTATTCTTTAGATTAATAAAAGCTTTTGGTATGGTCGTGTATTTTAAAAGTCGTCGGCACCTGTTTTTAATCTGCGTATTACGGATTAGGTCATCTTCCACACCTCGTAACGAGTTATTGTGACTCAGATTTTATAAACCATAGTGTCATATTTGTAATAATTCATAAGTCGTTGCTTTCGAAACCTTGTAGTGGAGCGGAGAAGAATAACAATTCAAAGGTATCAAAGATTCAATGGGACACTGCATTAACAATTACGAATCACGATTGCTCAGTGATAGTGTCGGGTTACCATTGTTGTAAGCATTTCAGTGAATGTCACCTGTTTGTCACAAAAACCAAAGTCGTTCTTGTTCATATTCCACCAGAAGCGCAACATAAGTAAGGAATATTATTAGAAAACGTGACAAGCTCGAATGAAATTTAAAACATGACACAGCGAAAGTACTAATACTGCAAAGTGCAGGCGAATTCGTTGACGCAATTTTGACTGGCAGAAGTTTAACGTGCGAAGAACAATGGAGTTGAATGTAGAATTTAACGAAACACTTGTAGCCAGCCAGACTAAGTGATACCAGAGTTGGCGTTAAACGTTATGGATCATCTTACGCAATGGACCGTATCAATCGTTAGCACTTTACCACGAAACACAGCAGATTATTAGAAAGCAGCAAGCATAGAACGGGCGGGAAAGATTCGCGAAAAAAATTTGAAACATGCCTTAGCCAAAGTACCAGTGTACATAAAATTATCAGGTAAAATAAATGAGTGGTCGCCGTGGCTCAGTGGTTAGTGCGTTGGACTGCTGACCAAGCGGCGTGGGTTCAAGCCCCAGCCGGGAACATCAAGCATTTTTCACGGCACGACCTCTCGTCGGGGAATGACAAGCCTCCGGGAGTATAATCTGTCATGAAAGAGCTTCTCAATTCGCCGTTCGGAGTCGGCAATAAACTGTAGGTTCCTTCCATTCGTGAAGACAATACAACACGCACAACATGAATGGTCGCGAAAAGCTAGGCCTTGGCTCATTCCGAGATGTCGCGCCAGCTATTTATTTATTTATTTTAAAATAAATGAAAGAGCTCCGATGTAGAAGGATAGCGAGAGGTTTACAAAATAATCAAAGAACTGGTACGTTGTCACATTTTGCATCAAATCCCGGAGAAGAGTGTTCACACTCTTTCACGGAAGGAAATTTTTATAAAGTTTTAAAACGCATTCCTACTAGAGGTACACTTGTCCTTGCTTTGCGCGACATCATTTGTTCAGTTTCTTCTTTGCGCAAAATGCATTTGTCTACTAAAATTCGATTTGCGTGACTTCGCTTTCCACGAATCATGATGTAACACGTTATTATTTGGCGCGATAGTTCAAGGTGACCAAAGGCTTTCCTTCTCGCAACTATGTGTGTATAATATTTTGCACGAATAAGGCTTGAACCTACGCATCTCGCACATTAGACCAACGTACCAACCACTGAGCAACGGCGACCGGGTGGACTTCTGATCCCCACAATTCTCAAGTAAAAATTACTTGCCGCTGTCCAACTAAGCACAAATCATACCTCAGCTACAAAGTTTCACCAGCATCCATACATCTTCTACATCGATTATAGAAAACAGTTCAGACACGAAAATCTACCCTGAAGAGATAGTTAAAAGCGAGCTAGAACTGTAAGGGTCTTTGCCTTCAATGCTCTTTAATCCCGGGCACACTGCTTTCAGTTCTTCAGAACAAGAACTTCGGCATCCACGATAGCTTGGTCTTTAACATGGAAATTCGGTCTAGCTTGTCGTCTCGAACCTGGAGCTGTGGTTCAAGCATTCTCTTGGCTGTATTATTACCCATGTGGTCGAGCCAATGTTGTCGATGTGTTTTGGCTTTGTCGATTAGTGTTTTGCAGAGCAAGGAAGTAAGCATTTCCTCTTCCCATTTGTTTTTCCCGAAATAATCGCCATTTCATAGGTCAAATCTTCGTCTAACTTTCACTAGCGTGTGAGTTGATGTTTACTCCAGGCGATGGTCAGACGCTTCTTTGTTTGTTCACATGTACTTATTTACTTCGACGCTAATTCGTCCAACATATTTGTCGATTCACGTAAAAGCCCGCTGGGAGCATGCAACGCACCTTTTGCATAATCGATTTTTGATCCAGCAGGCACCATACAAAGTAGATCAATATCACTGAGCGTTTAAAGTTCTAAGAACTCTATGAATCAGAATTTACATAAAGCTTCAGTATAGGAGCTGTGTCATATCACCTGACCTATTTCGAGCTATGAGAAGTTTTTCTATTTATTAGTTCGATAACCCTTGAAGTTTCATCTGTTGAGTATAAGTAATGTAATTGATATCAACGCTATTGTTCATCTCTTCAATAGCGTTGCGCTCTTCATTGCTTGACTAAGTGTGTTGAATAATGTAAAGATGAAGAGTTCAGCGAAATTGTCTTACTCATCAAAAGATCAATAGAGCTCAAGACCTCAAATTGGATACTGAACCATGAACATGCAGAAAAACATTATTGAGATGTTTTTAAGGATTTTAAGCTCAATATTTTAACACAATACGACATAACTCTTAAGTGCCTGCCATATTATTATCTCCGCGATAGTGATCTAATTTGCTTAGACAGAACATACATGTGAGCTAATAATTTGCCTTCATCACTCACACGCATCATCAATCTATCATTGAAAACGACGACGGTCGGTTCATGAGCACGCCCAACAATATCGACTGCTGGAGGTTGTGTGTGAGGTTCTCTTTTTCCTTTTAATTGAACGCAGAACTTTTTCAATAGATTTAGGGTCACCCGAGTGAAGTTCAATTTATTATATTCTCTATTCAGAAGTTGTCTACTTTGATGGATAAAAATAGGGCTTTAACCACAGACAGCAATGGTGGTGAGCGTTCACCACAGTCCAGTCATTGGAATGTGAATCCACTTACTTCGCATATCATGTAACAAATATACACAATCAGTTTAATTGTTATCAGTCCGACTCGTGATAGGAAAAAAAAAAATACACTCTAACTATGCGAAGACCAACTAAGCTCATTGAATGTCACAACAACGAGAGTTTAAAACGTTCGCGTGTTTGCATAGCTGTGTCTAAGGCTTAGGTTAAGACCAGCAATGCCAGTCCGCGTTTTGCGGTCAAATGATATATTCTAATACATACATTCCAAGTGTAGTGGGAGGAGGGCGGAGAATTTAATCTTTGAAAATTCCCTCTCTTACCGAATAGACACAATTTTATTATTATTGTTGTTCTCCATTTTCAATTTGTTATGCACTCACTTCTCGCGGACGATAATGATGATGATGCTTGTGTAATGCACACAGTATCCTATATTATTGTGGTTTATTAAATTATAGACCATGATGCCGAATGACAAGGATTATGATGATGTTCTAATTAACTTTGCAGTGAAGTAAAGACAAATAACAGAAATATACTGACCTCTCTTCTGGTGAGAGTCATTGACCTGGAACCGTTTTCATTTCGATTGCGAAATTCTTACCATTTTGACATTTTGCAATTGTTTCTGTTGTGTATTATCAGTTGTGTGGCCGTAAGTAGGGTAAGTGAATGGAGTCATAGGTAGTTAAGAGAGAGAATAATGCGGAAAATTGTTTTAAGTGATGCAACATACATATGGATGTATGTTTACATATAATCTTGATTGGGAAACTTTCAAGGTGAATGTTTTACTTGAATTTTCGGTCTTCATTTGATGGTGATTGGTTAACTTGGACTGAAATTAAAACAAATATCCGTTTGAATTACTGAATCAATCTATTTCCTGTGAAAACCTTAAGGTTCGGCGTTCATTAAAAAAGAAAATAGGTTAGGTTTTATTTGTGGGTTAATGAAGACGTTTTCTATTCTCTCTATAACATAAATAGCTCTTTGGTGCGTGGACCTATCGTGAAACCAGTGGTTTATTTTCTCTACTGTGTGGGTTACTTTCTTGGTAGCAATCATCTGGTCGCCCTTACAAAAAAGTATTAGCCAAAGCTCTTATTTCGGGCACGGGTGCCTTGAAAACAATCCCCACTGCTGCACTGGAGAAATGGCTTCATCTGCTTCCTGGTGATATCTTTCGGAAGTTAATGCCAGTCAAGCAACAGCTGATCAAACCAGCAACAGGTCACTCTAGGATCCTCAAGGGCAACCGAACTATTCCTAGTAAAACGGACTACGTTGTCCCCAATATTGACTTCAACGTCAGGATTCCTTGGGAGTCTGGTCGAATTTTAAGCGAATCGTGCTAAAAATATTCACAGACGGATCTAAGACAGCGTGTGGTATGGTGGCAGAACTATTCTCCAACGCACCTTGCCTAACCATTACCACGCGACTGCCAGATATCACTGTAGTGCGTTTCAAGTAGAAATTACGACAGCCCGCGAAGCTGCGGCTTGGCTTTTAATTAACGCGATAAATTATAGCGCTATTGTACTATACATAGATAGTCAGGCAGCTATTAAAGTCTTGACATCGCCGACAATACGATCAAGGTTGATAAAGCAATGCCGCAGATCTCTTAACGACATTGCAGACAGGTACGACATAACCCTGTGCAGGACACAGAGACGTTTCAAGCAACAGCAGACCCGACGAGCTGGCAAAAGAAGGCGAACCACAAGTGGAACAACATTAGCACTTGTCTCTTTTCAAAACAAATCTGGTCAAACCTGGATTCAAAGAAAACGCAGCGACTTTTATCCACTAACCGGAAAAACCTAGGTTCATTAATAGGGACCCTCACTGGGCATCGCTTGATAGGCAGACATGCACTCAGACTGGGGGTCCCCTTCAATGATTTCTGTAGAAGCTGTAGAGACGAGGAGAGGAAGGAAACTACGACGCACCTACTGTGCACGTGTTTTGCCCTTGCGACGCTAAGAAGGACAACCCCCGAGATATACTTATACGATGACCTTAATGATCTAGCTGGACTTGACATCCAGAAGATAAGAAACTTTATGTCTGTGACGAAATGGTTCAAATCTTAGAGTTAATAACGTAATAGTTGCCCACCTTCGATGTACTTTGTGCTACATACCCTGGTTCCCTGATGCGGGTAAGCCGGTTTCTTCATCATCACAATATGCCAATCTTATCTGAGTGTGTCCCTGACTTAGTGGGGGCAGCCACCTAACCTAACCTCTTTTTTTTACATAATAGAGATTTGGGTTGTGGCATAGAAAATGGGTTGTACCTCATGTACCTCTTCATCGCTACATCTCCTGCACGTATGGCAAAAAAGCAGCTGATAAAGATTCTTTGCAAAAACTTATCGGTTCTTGCTTTGTCATGGGCCAAAGCTTCTTCGATATTTCGCACGAGACGAGTTCGATCTGTTGTTTGCTAATGATTTTTGCATTATAGTGGCCCTAACACAGCACATTGGAGGTCTGATAGCACTATTCGTTTGTTTTCATTTTGATCCCTTTTTTGCTAGTTCGGCAGCCGCTTCAAAGTTTTTCAATACCCAGATACAGTGCAAAAATAAAATAAAACGTATCAACAATTCTGTTTTATAAATTTGCGTTGTTAAGAGATTCCAAAGCGCCACTGCGTTGTATTTTATTAATTTAAAAATGTACAACACAGAATGATTAAGTTATGTGGCGTTAGGAGATAAGAACTGATGACTATGTGCGTTATGTCGTAATTGCAATACTCATGATTATTTCCACTTCAGATTAGTTTAACTAATTAGTAAATTCTTTCGACAATCAACAACTGATACTTAGTTAGAGATAGTTATAGAGTACAAGACGATTAGAGTGTGTTAACGAGTAGTTCCGTATTTGAAAACTATGTTTGACTCAAGAAGGTAGACCCTCTGAACTGCGCCAACTACGGAGCCATCAGTCTTCTTAACATCGGCTACAACATCTTAACTGCCGTGTTGTATGAGCGCCTGAAGGCGTTCGTCAACAACCTGATCGGTCCATATCAGCGTGGCTTCAGGACAGGAAAGTCGACCATCGACCAAATATTCACACTGCGGCAGAAAATTCAGGAACAACAAAAAAGGATTTAGACAAGGCGAGGCGCTGTCATGCGACTTCTTCAACATCATACTTGAAAGAGTTGTGCAAACCCATGCACCAAAACTCGAGAAACAATCTTTCAAAAGTCCTTCCAAATACTCAGACAAACCACCTCCTTATGGACTGTGGAGCATTGATCCACTAAAGAAGAGCACACCTGGGAGCGTACACTTTCCTTGAAATGGATCTCCCATCGTTGGACCCAATCCAGATACTCCGATTTCTCAGAGTGGTTGGATTAGAAGAGGTTCTCTAGGTCGAGACGTATCGGCCAATATGAGTACGGGGGAGCACAATAGATCTAAACAGGTCGCAGTGCACACACACACTCCCCGGTTTCTAACATCTAACATTTACTCAGACACACCGAAGGTATTGACAAAATCGGAAGAACGCAGAGCTATGTCCCTTTGCGCGTTCGTGAGTATTGAGACGGAGGCGGCGAAGATGGGTTTAGCGGTCAATGAGGGCAAGACGAAGTATATGCTGTCAACAAGAAAGGACGTCACTATAGACAGTTATAACTTTGAGGTAGTTAAGGACTTTGTCTACCTCAGCTCAACTTTAAATTCAGGCAACGACACCAGCGCTAAGATTAAACGAAGAATAGCTCTTGCCAATAGCTGAAGACTGAGAAGGCAATTGAGTAGCAAAGCCCTCTCTCGAACGACTAAAGTGACCCTTTATAAGAACTTAATCGTCCACGTTCTGCTCTACGGCGTCGAGGCATGAACTTTGTCAAAAGCGTATGAGGTTGTTCTTGGCTTTTTCGAGACGAAAATTTTTCCGGTTATTTTCAGTCCCCTCTGCATAGACGGTAAGTGGAGGAGGAGATATCATTATGAACTGTACGGGTTGTACGGCGACATCGACTTAGCCAGTAGAGTGAAGCTCCAACGACCGAGGTGGCTGAGTCATGTAGAGCGGATGGACACCAATGCTCCGGCCCGGAAAATCTTTGAATCCACACCCGAGAGACGGCGCAGTAGAGGAAGACCGCGATTAAGATGGCGCACGCGAGTGAAAGGGAACCTCAACCAACTTGGCGTGCGAAACTGAAGGCAGCTTGCTAAAGATCGACACTTGTTGGTTGAGGCCCAGGTCAACCCCGGACTAAAGGGCCACCTTAAGTAAGTAAGTAAGTTTGACTGGTGCGTTGAAAGGAACAACGACTGAACAAAGCCTCGGCGACCGCAGCTCTGTGGTTCAACCGCTCAATCGTCAAAAGAGAGGATTTATAGCCGAAGAAGGTCATGTCAGAATTCCCTTCTACAAAGGAAAACTGCCTAGGAGCTTTGTACTCCAACGATCTTATAGGGGAATCCTACGCTTCATGAGCTGGAATTGGTTGAACGAGGGAAATTGTTTCCAATATCTATGTATGTGGTACCGCAATAGACCTGTCCTTGGTCTAAGTATGTTAAACTGAGCTGGTAGTCACTTCCACTTAACCTAGACTATAGAAGCTCATTCATTCCTTCCAGCTTAATTTTCCATCCTAAAATAAGTCTCAATAAATTTGATTCCATGGAAAACGTTAAGATTATACCACTAAAGGAGGGAAGGTCAATCAACGAGAGTATATATTTCCTAGAAAAGAGTACCACCCTTACTTCTCCTAACAAAATTAAATTGTTTTAATGTCATATGAATCAAAAGACCAAACTACGACGTAGACTTTCGCTATCAGAAGAAAAAAAAAAAACGTTGGAAAATGATTTATGCGTCAATTAGATAACACACGTATGTTTACACGTTTGTTGCTCAACTCATTACAAGGGCAAAGACTTTACTCTCGACAAACACAAGCTTTATGCATTAATGTTCGTAAATAAATACTAAATGAAATCCATAAAACAAATAGAACATTTCTGATTTAAAAATAAATTAAATTCCCGAAAGACTATAAAAATTAAGTTGTATTCGGCTTTGAAGAAGAATCACACGCGGTCTGTCAAAGAAGCATAAAGAAGTTCCCACGCAAATTTTTTTTTTTTTTTTTTTTTACTAGATTTCGTTGTCAAAGTGTCTAGTAATCACTGTTTCTCAGAGTTACGAATATGACACAATAAAATAGAAGAAATTTAGTCATCCTCTCTCATGTGATTCGAAAGAAGTTCGATAAGCCCTACAGCAGCAATGCAATGTTTTATAATTAAATCGTTACGAGTACTTTACATGATGAATCGACAAAGCGACCTTGTTTGCGTATCCAATGAGAGGATTACACCGCAAGTCAATTGGAAGAAATAAAACCAATTTGATGCACAACAAAGGCAAACCACGGCATTGATTATAGCACCAGATGAGGGCGAAACAAAAGCATTTGTTTGATGTGATTTATATTTTATTTCATATAGATTCGCTGAAAATAAGAGTAACAATCAAATGTACCCTGGGTACACTGGGCGCTCAGCAGACAAGCTGACATTTATGCTGCTTCTTCCTGCGTTTATTATTAATTCATGTGAAACTCAGTTCAAGGACCCACTGTGCAAACAACACAATACAACAGAACCCCACCGAGAGACAGAGAGAGGTACCGATCGATATTTAAGTACCGGCAATACAGCACAACTTCTGCTGCTGTTAGCACTGCCACTGAATGCGATGACGACGACAACGGACGACTATGATGGAGTCGGTGACTTTTGAAGTGGTTATACCCTTTTTTATACCTTGGTTCCTTGCCACTCCAAGGAGAATTACATGCTCCTCTTCCTATTTACATATTTTGTAGGACTTTTTGCTTTATATTTTCCCCCTCATTCTCGTCTCTTTTTTTTTTTTTTTTGCGCATTATTGCATTTAAATGTGAAAACTTGTTATCTATCAAAACAGTATACATTCCTGGTTGTATTTTATCTTTGCTTTTTTCTTAACACTGCAACAACAGAAAGATAAAATTCTTTCAAAACAAATAAACGTACGGCAAAATAAATAAAGCTAGTTGTGAGAAATATACGCCCATCCGTAACGCTAGATTTATTGCCACAATTTTGGTCAAAGACACACATCTAAATATAAGCTTGCAGCAGCACACTATGCAATTGCGGCTGTTATTTCATTCGAACACAAATCGTATTACAAGTTTTTATGAGGTGCATTAATGCCGCGGAATAATAGATGGGAAATCTCGTCAAATGTGGGGGCGGGTAGCATCAGAAAATTAGAAAAGCTACAAACAACACAACAATTCAATTTATTTTCGACTTAACAATACTACACATATTGGTTATTTCTATTTCATTACCACTGATTGTGGTATTTTCTAAATTTTGTATTGTTGTTGTTGAAATAGTGCTTGAAGTTTGTTTGTACAATCTTCAATCAAACCTAGGCCACCGCTGTTGCAAAGTTCTACCTCGGCGGTAGACAAGTGCATTGCCAGAGATTTCATTTCGCTAAAATAAAGACAAGGAGCCCAATTTGCATTAGTAGGCCCTTTTCCCTTCTGTGCTTTACACGTCAACCACATCAAGTTGGAACTCAACTCATGGGAGCTCCAAGAAAAGCTCTCCAAATCGAACTTAACACTGGGATTTAAATTCTCGCTAAGTGGTCGCCGTGGCTCAGTGGTAAGTGCGTTGGACTGCTGACCAAGCGGCGTGGGTTCAAGACCCAGCCAGAAACATCGAACATTTTTCGCGGCACCACCTCTCGTCGAGGAATGACAAGCCTCCGGAAGTATAATCTTTCATAAAAGAGCTTCTTAATTCGCCGTTCGGAGTCGGCAATAAACGGTAGGTCCATTCCATTCGTGAAAACAATACAACACGCACAACATGAATGGTTGCGAGAAGCTAGGCCTTGGCTCATTCCGAGCTGTCGCGCCAGCTATTTATTTATTTATTTTTTACGTGACGCAAAATTCCTCACCGACATCCTCACTGGACACTGCCCACTCAACTACCATGCTGGGCATTAGTCTATTGAACATGTCGCGATTTCACTTGGAAGGTAAATTAACTGCAGAGCATATTTTGTGTAACTTTTCCGCCATAGCTCGCTGCAGACTGAATTACATCGGCAAGGGATTCGCCTCCCCAGAATCCATAAGGCTTCCGTAAGCGCTATCCTACCGTTCTTTCAAGATCTCTGTCTTGCTCAAAGCCTTTCGCAAAACTTTGCTTGATACAGAAGATCTTTTAGGTCGTAGTACATTACCGGCCATCGCCAGTAAGGTAAGAGGATCCAAAGAGCCTAATTTTGGTTGCAGATACCAGAATAGGTTAGTCCGAGAAGAAGCTGTCCTAGAATAACTAACTTTCTCCAACTGGAAATGTCTGGCATTGGAATTGAAGAATCGAGTGGCAACAGGGTTCCAAGACAAACTTAGCGCTGAACAGTGAGAGACACAATGTCTTTGTAATTGTGTCGGAGAGTTGAAACGAGTTGTAAAACTCTGAACTAAGGCTTTATAGACGCTCGATGCTCACAAGAATGACCGAATCTAACCGGGAATTTGGCAGCAGCCTGGACGTCGATTAGAGGTAACCAGGGTCAAATCGTTTTCTCCGTGATCGCAGAACTCGACGATCACGAAAGACACGATTTGGCTCCAGACTTTTGGGAACAGGGCTGATTGCTGATACGTGCTACATAAGTCTGGAGGGCGGAAATAAAGGCGCAGTTTTTTATCTACCGAAAAGGCTTTAGCTTCCAATCCCACGCTAAATTTTAATCCATTCAACCTTGTTGAGTCGGGTAGAGGGCCTTAGACAAAGGCTTACGTCGTAACGATTTGGCGAAAGTCCAAAGATCGGCATGCATATGCATAAGCGAAGCATTATGAGCTAACTTCTCCGCGGCACTTGACGCACTTGTACATCTAAAAAACATCTGCATGCATACATATGTATGTATGTACTTCCTCTAGATGATTTTGACAAGCACTCGGCTGCTATTGCAGCCGTTAGACTGAAGGGCTCCTATTAATGGTCAAACTGCCACGTTTATCACTCCTCGATTTTAGATCTTCTAATATTTGCACCGAACACAGCCTAGGTTTTACTAAAACCTCTACTTTCGGACATCAATCTCCTCCAGAGAGGTGGTGACGCCAGAGACGAGCAATCCAACCACTTCAATATCGACGGTTTCAAAACCGACGACAGTGTGGATAGAGTGCTTTAGCCGCAAAGCAAACCTTAGAATCTCCTTCAATCTACCTGACTGTTATTTCTGGCGGAAGTCATAGCGATGAACAAAGCCTTATGAAGGCTATCAAATCAGATTGTCGGTCATCCTATACGGAGTTCGTAGATCAGCCAAACGTTTACCTATGCTGTATACCTAGTCATAGGGACATTACAGGGATTTATAAACCCGACGAACTCGCCAAACCTGGCACTACTCTAGCCATTCTACCACTACGTGTAAATTGCTCTTATAGTACATTCCGATCAGCAAGATAAACAAAAAGGAGTGCGACCACATGCCGTACCGCGATTCTAAAGTCTGACCTTGCTTAAAAGGTCGCTTAGCAGCTCCGTTTTTACCGTCCTTTGTCCTATTAGCTTTTGTATC
The DNA here is from genome assembly GCA_917880715.2 of Matsumyia berberina. Taxonomy (NCBI): domain Eukaryota; kingdom Metazoa; phylum Arthropoda; class Insecta; order Diptera; family Syrphidae; genus Matsumyia; species Matsumyia berberina. The sequence continues at coordinate 126,679,804 of OU862871.1, read as the reverse complement.
AGCAAGGTTGTCTCAAACGACTTCTGCAAACATTTCAGGGAGGAAGAGGTGGAAGTAACAAATCTCCACTTCCACTGTAGCTGTCCAGCCCTATCCCAAAAAGCGAAAGCTCTATCTTGGCGCATACTACTTCAATAATTTGTACGATCGGAGGGCAGCCACTCTACCTGCTTAGCAATTTTTTAGGGAATCAGAATCACTGAGTCTCCAGACAAAAATAAAGCGACTGATGCCACCAAAATTCTTATGTATGCGTAATGTGATTCTAATAATTATAAGCTATTTAACGTGCCCATACACGGCAGACAAGTGTTTAGTTTTGTTTACAAATTTTGCAGAAAACATCCAATCCACTTGAAAGAATAATTAATTCCCCAGAACTCATTTTCTCGCCAAACTCTCTGTTTACTTCCGAGACAGACGTCGCGGAAACAGACAAATTACCTTCGAATAACTCGGGTTTCATTACAACCTCACAACAAGAACTACGTGGGGGACTGTAGTAATTTAATATCAACAATATAACACGTACTCTGCCAAGCGGGTTCCGTCGAAAAAAAAAAAGACCTTAAGAACCATGTCGCTTTTGAATAATTAAATCAACCATACGACGCGACAAGTTATGACCATATCTCGCGCAAAACACGAAATAAAGATGATCACAGTCAACCACACTCTGTTTGTCCAAAAAAATGTGTAAATTAAATTTACATCGCATCGCAGCACATTAGATGACGAAGGGCAAATGACTTCATCGGGACTCCATCCAATCGGGCCGATAGTACTGGACATCTTTGCACTCACTGTCCCGGCAACAACCACGAAATCACAAATAAATTAGCCCCAATAAAAGTCGTTTTAAATTTACTCACAAACCCGGAGCAGAAAACAAGAAAAAAACCACAAAAAACTGAAAGAAAATACTGACACTTGCCGCATTGCGAAACAAAACAACAATTTGACTTTTTTTTATGATTTTCTTCCGTCTCTCTTTCCAAATATCTAAAATATGTTTGTTTTAATTAACTCGTCGCTGTCGCTGGTTAGGCGGCCATGTGAAGTGGACAAATAGAAGCATAGAGAGGCGACCTTTTGCAATGCAAATTCCGATGACCGAGCCCCATACCGTGCGCCGCTTCTTTTGCTTTTGGCGTTTCTGGTTCCAATATTAGTTTTCACGAAAATCCTTCGGCCATTTGCTGATAAGGTGAAAATGATTTTTTTATTCCTACACAGTCGTGACGCACAGCGGCGGTGGCGGCACAAGCTCTCGTATACGAAGGAAACAGGAACTTTCCCCATGCCCCCAGACACACACTCACTCACTAGAAACTCGAATTCGATTTACAAAAAAAAAAAAAAAAAGTTTCGTAATTTTCCAGCCATTTCCATGTAAAATCTTAAAAACAGTCAAATTTCATTACAGGAATATAGTTTCACTTCATTTTTTTGCACAGAAATTGTATGTAAAACAGGAAAAAGAGTTACAGAACGAGAAAACTCGACGGAAAACTCGTGTGCGAAAAATTTCTTAAAACGACCACACGACCCAACTCCACACAGGAATGAAAATAAATTCGAAAGGCAAAGCAGCAAAACGAATAAAAAAAAACAAAAAAAAAAGACGAAATGAAACGAAAAAAAAAGAATTGATTGAGGAAACTACCGTTCCGATGAGTTACCAAGGCGAAGCACCACACATATTTCGAGTTTTCCTGGCGCTTTTCCTTTTGGATTTTTCACAGATATGTTGGGTTAAAAACGTTTAGAAATGTATTGAGTTGAATTTAGTGGTTAATACTAACATTTTACGGCTGAATTGCATGCTGAATTCACTGTTTAATTATTGAAAACATGTCTTTTTTTCGAATTTTTTTTATTCTTCTTTTTCTTTTGGAAATTATTTATTAGACATGGCGCTTGCAAACACTACTGCGGTGGAAGAAGTGAAAATTATGACAGTGGAGAGTATGAAGTTGACAATTGCGCAGTACTGCCATGTGAATGGATTTATTTAACTGAGCGAAGTATTCTCACAGGTGATGATGGTGGAATGTTAACTTACTTTTGTAATTTTCTTGGTGAAGATTTGAAAGTGAAAGAACTGAACAATTATAAATTCTTAAATTAAACACATCTTTAGTGAAAGTTTATTTACATTACCAAGTAGATTAGAAATAATTTGATTTTCTGATGTAAATTTTGTTGGTTTTTGAATAGAAACGCAGCATAACATAGTAAATCAGTTTTTGCTTCTCGGAATTAGCTGAGTTTTTTGTGTCCTAAAACTCTACTTAATCCAAAAAAACTTTGTGATTAGCTGATTTCAGTCATCAGTAAACCACTCTTGTGTTCTATGGCCCAAAACATATTTAATCTGCACTTTGTGCCTCCTAAAACACATTCAAGTACAAGAAAACAGTTATGCAAACATTTCTTCGTAATTGTTATTTGATTTTAGTGTGTTTTCCTAGTCGACAAAGATTCAACATTGCAAAACTATTATACAATTGCGATCAGTGTAGTCCACCCATTGGCACCAATCTTTCGCTCAGTTGGTCATGATCTCATCTTTCGAACAAATTGCAGACCAGCCATATCTATCTTCCATGCGATTGGCTCTTTCACACTTGTACGAAAAGTTCGCTGTCACTGGAAATCATATTCGAATTAGTGGAAAGTTGCCATAAATAATCCGAAATTCGATCAAAAGTATTCGACATTCGGTAGAGCACGGTAGTGATTTCATTCGGAATTTTTTCTCCTCCGCTCCTGATGGAAATAAAAAACTCAGGAAACAACAGAATATCTAAATAAATATAATTTCTATTTCCTCCACATCGAAATGTAAGTGATAAATTTTAGAAAATTCTTAAAATCCGACATATTTCGAGTGCTTAAGCGTGCATTATTGCAATTTGAAAACAGTCTACTCCCCTTTCGGATGACACTATCAACAGTATGTGTGTGGTTTTGTTTTTCTTTTTCACCGACAATTTCTTGAGATATTCCTCGCGATAAGTAATTTCTATTAATAATTTCCCTAATTGGACTTTAAGTGGAGTGAAGGAATATCCTCGACGAATCATGGAAACGAATGAAATCTATCCAGAGAGTGAGAAATTTAAGACTTTCTTCCTGCCCACGCAATTCAAATTTGCTGGTTACTACATTTTCAAAAGAATTTACAATTTTTATTGTTTAGTAATTGCTCATTGTAGTGACACATGAATCAATATTCCGTCATCGTAAATTTCCTAGGATCGCTGCAAGACACATCAATGCTCGTGCTGTGGCTCATCATTGCCGTCGCCCCTCTGACGTAGTCCACCTCTGTCCACCAGCATAGTGTGTATTTTAATTTTCTTGGTGTTTCTGAGATTTTATTTACGTATCTGTCGATGAGTCACTTAATTTTAGTGCCACTGTCGCGGTAAGGTTGATGAATTTCTGGCTCCTTTTCGTAAAAAAGTTTCGCTGTCCAAGGGGAGAGGTTCATTAAAAAGAAAAATAGTGAGTTCCGTCGTCGTTTCTTATCATCAAAAAGCAGAAGGAAATGACTCCACTGTGGTCGCGATATACTGCTTATACGTGATTAGCGGAGGTGTTCATTTTGGGCAGAATACTGCACACAGAGTTTTTGTTTACCTTGGCCGCTGACATCATTTTTTAGTTCAGTTCGGGTTTTTTGTTTCATTCGATTGGCGTATCAAATTAATTTTTTTTACATAATAATTCATTTGCAGTGTGCCACCACTCATGTGGGTATTTTGCTGTCCGTATTTATTATCTTTTCTATTTTATGATAAAAATTATAAAATTCGGAGAAACGATTCCATGCGTCAGCAGGTTGAAAATAATTCAAAAGTTCTGTCCCCTGTTGAGGTTTCGTTTTCGTCGCAATCTGCTTAATAACAGGTATCGGTGTAAGTGGCGGATTCCATTCGACGGAAGTGGTTTTATTTATGATTTAACCAGTTTTGCTATTGTTTCTAGTATCAGTTCTAGACTGGTGTCTACTATGATATCAATTTACGGCGAAAGTGTCAGTGGTTATGGTCAGCAGAAGCTTGGATTCGAGTGACTACAGAAATATTTAGTCTCTTCTCAGGTTTACAATGTGACTCAGAATTGTAATGAGCACCTTAAGGCTTAATTCAGTTCACATCAGCTGTTGGATTCCAGTTCCAGGTTCACGGATTTCTTTTTGTGTACTTACTTATGGAAGTTGGAAAGCGTCGTGCCTTGGATTTTGTCTAAAACTTTGTTGTTGCGAATGCATCTTCGGCCAAGCATTCTTTTATTTGACCAAATTTATCAAATGTAAAGTCAGTTGTTGCTGATTTGAAAGGCTGAGTAGCTAAAACGTCGCCACCAACATCCTTCAATTGCGATTTGTGAGGATCACTCACTGTGTTTTTGTTTCAGTGGACGGGTATGTTAGCTGTCATCTTCCAAACTGAAAGTGCTATTCTAACTGACATGGCACATTTGGTGATCGTCATCGTTTGACAGTCTGCAGAATTTTCCCTCCTAAGTTCTCAGCAGCGAATATGAGTAGACATATGTACTACGAGTGTCCTTTATTTTGTCCCCCCTTTTTCCTTAAGTACTAGCTACTTCCAAACAACAATTCTGCTGTAGGACTTTTCAGTCGATTCAATCCTAAGATGCTTACGTTCCTGCTTTTTCTTTTAGGGATACCGGTACAGTGGAAGTCTTTATAACGACCATTTTTCTTTCATTGCTTGGTTTCTTTATATTGCGAATACTTGTGGAGGGCAGTCGGATATAACAAACGCTGGTTATAACGACCCCCTTTGCTCGGTCCCTTCACCGTCGTACTAAGCGACTTCCACTGTATTTTTATCGGTGCATTTATGTACATTCGTTTGCAGCGACGCTTTTTTGTTTAGCTGCATCGATCTGGGTCTTTCGTTGCGGTCACCTTGTGCAATACATCACATCTGTGACGGTGTTTCGTATGTCTTGTTGGTGATATTGCGACTGCTTGAGAGATTGCTAAACACGAGAATGGTAAAGTTTCTGGCAGCCTGTTGCGATTCTAGCCGTTTACTGTTGAATTTTCTCACAGTATATCTTGGGGGTTGTAGCATGCCCCCTTACTTTGGCTGCAAATATAAGAGTAGTGCCTTGACGGTTTCTAGACGTTTCTTGAATTTATACAGATGCTACTGTGTCCAATAAAAATGAGCTTAATGCTGAATTTCTTGTAAGAATCGTTACAAACTGCTTTTTTTTAGGCGTAGCTCGTCGAGGGTCCTACGCACATTTCAGACAACCAAAACGATGTCGAAAAAACTTTAGACATTTTCCTCTTTTCAGAGCCTAGGAAATAGCCTTCTCTCTGCTACTTGGGGATGTTTTGATCATGACCAAAATAAAAAAAAAATACCACCGGACCACCACCTTATGGTCTGGAAAAAAAACATACTAATTGGAGAACCTATGTGACGATTGTTTTCGGAACAACGATGCCAACGGGTGCCAGCCAAAATATTTTTTGTCAGTATGGAGCTTTACATTCCCTGCTTAACTAAAAACTCGAACACAATCAAGCTATTCTTACGAGAACAACTCGCATTACAATGGATCTTCATTGATCCAAATGAGGAAAATTTCCCCAGCATTAAATCACTAACTCAATAGCAGGACAGTGGCTAGGCCTCTACTGAAACATGTTCTGTAGAAGCTGCTCGCACAAAGAAGACGAAGAAATTCTTAATTTCGTCAGAACCTTCTAGGCCCAGTCCAAAAGAAGACTTCTCTATCTGAAAGCTCATTTGTTCGATAACCTTAGTGACAGTGACATCAGAACTCAAAATTATCCTTTGCTTCACAACAAGCTCTAATTATTATAATTGGTCCTCAGAGTAGTTTTGGATTAATGGCAGATCGTGTGATATCACAATTGACCTCTTCTGGTATTAGTTTGTCTGGATCCAGGAATATACAGCCATTTTAACTTTACTTAACCCACTGACATACATTTTGGTATCTTCGTACAACTTTTCAGTGAAACCGGTGCTTTCCTCGATGTTTTTGAACTCAGCATCGTGGCTTGAAGTTGTAGTTCGTGCTACTATCTACCAGCGCATAGTCAGTGATGTAAAGCAGCTTAGATTTGCTTCGTTCATTAGAAACCCGCTTTGTAAAAGCATCTTGTTAATATTGTTGCGTAATTATCGAAGTGGTTATCGTGGCTCAGTGGTTAGTGCGTTGGACAACTGACCGAGCGGCGTGGGTTCAAGTCATAGCCATATCCACCGAACATTTTTGGCGGCACCACCTCTCGTTGGGGAATGACAAGTCTCCGGGAGTATAATCCATCAAGAAAGAGCTTCTCAATTCGCCGTTCGGAGTCGGCAATAAATTGTAGGTCCCTTCATTCGTGCGAAAAATGTAACACGCACAACATGAACGGTTGCGAGAAGGTGGACCTTGGCTCATCCCGAGCTGTAGCGCTTGCTATTTATTTTTATTTATTAACCATCCAACTTTGTATATTTGTTGTACTATTTTGTTTGCCGATCACGTACAAAAAACTGTATTTGGCTAAGAACTACAACCAATTTTAACTAATTCGGATAAGCTATAAACATCTAAAAAAGCATAAAAGAACCAATGAAAATCAAAATAAGAAATGCGTGCTCTCTGTTTTCTTATTCTGATTTTCGTCTTAGCTTCTACGCTTCAGCATCTTGGGTGACCGTATGTACTGAAACGACGTTTTTCAAACCTTTAATTTGCTTTTAGACACTCTGAGATCACAATTTGCATAAATGCTGAAAAAAAAAGATGATTGGTCATAAGTTTTTCGTTGTAGTGTCTTACTGTAGGTTAGGTTAGGTTAGGTAAATGGGTGCCATGTGCCATTTGTCACTGCTCACTTAGATCAGCGAAAAAGTCCATTGTGCCCATCTTCTAATTTTACTACGGGAACCTGAGAGAGAAGGGAAGCCGCTTATTAAAACCACACAGATAAGGAAATAATTGTCAGGAGCTTGATGTCACGCAAGTCCCCTAGTTCTATATAGAAGCAACTATCAAGAGTCCTCATTCTTCTACCGGCGAGAGCAGGACATTCACACAGCAGGTGACGGATAGATTCGATTTCTTCCTCGTCCCTGCAATTTCTGCAATAGTCGTTGTGATGTATACCAAGGTGCTGCGCATGAATACCAATTGGGCAGTGTCCAGTAATGATGCCGGAGACTATCCTTGCTTCGCGACGACTAAGTTTGACCAGAGACATTGATCGCTTCATATTATAACTCGTCCATAAGTTTCTAGCCGTTGCACATGTGTCTAGTTGGATCCAACGTGTATTGGCTCGACTTCGTTTTCAATATACCTTTTCAACGACCTTATTGGAATCTTTGCAAAGTGGAGAGCCTATGAGGTTAATAGAGCTGCTTCCGTTCGTTACCTGGGATATCCATATGGCCTGGTACCTAACATAGGGTCATCGAATTGGCTGTTGATATCTCATCTAGATGCTTTTTGCAGATTCCTACAACCTTCGATCTAGTTATCGCGGACTCCAGAGCCGTAACAGTTGCCTTCCTGTCCATATAGATTTTGATTGTCCCTTCCCGCGGACAGTTTTCGAGGCCTCGATGATGGCTGTGATTTCGGCCTGAAAGACACTGCAGTCTTCGTTTATTCGAGTCTCACTGTAAGCCACCTATCGGTGGCGGTTGTTAATTTAAAGCAACATTTGGCGTTGACTCGGTTGTTAGCGGTGGAATTCGACATTATGTACAGATAAGAAATCAGAAATTCTTAGGTCCAGCGTGTGGAGATGATGTCTTCTGCGATCCTTATTCTCGAGGTATAATTTAGACCGGTGTCTTACTCTAACCAGAGTTGAACAGTTTCAGAGAAAGTCAGCAAACAATTTTTATTTTAGTTCACCTCGCACATTTTTCTTTAATACTGTAACCTAGAGCGCAAGGAAAAAGTAATTTAAGCAGATCTCAGTGTAGGAGTAAACTCATTACGGCTTCTTACGGTTCTTTCTATCTGTTTGGATTATAAAGTTGCAAAATCTATAAATTGGACAGCCACTGAAAGTGGCTATGCTTCGCATTCCGGTTACACCTTTCACCCCTTCCTCTTTGTCCAATCCTATTACTTCGCGAAGCTTATCAAGCAAAGCATTACTCGTAATCTTTCTTTATAAACGAATTGGAATGCTCATGTTGTTGGGTATTTAAAGAAATTAATCATCCTCACGTCCATATGTGCTTATGTACAATATTTATTTTCCATTTCAGATAACTTCAAGCGAAAGCCTTCCACAAAGAAAACAAAATCAAAAACAAAATGACTCGATCGAGCAGAATATTAAATGTGCTGGCACTGCTCCTATGCACCGGCTGCGTGCTCACAATTGTTGAAGCACAAATCGCCGAAAAATACACACAAAATCCATGCGTAAGCAAGCGAACTTGTCACGAATGTATCCAAACACAAAGCTGTGCATGGTGTATGCAGCCTGATTTCGGAGACAGACCAAGATGCTTCCAACCTAGCTATGCCACATTGGGCGCCTGTCCCGAGGAGTATACATGGAATCCAGACAATGAGCAAAAGTTGATAATAAATCGTGAATTGACACTGGCTGGCTCTCGAAGTGGAGGTGGTCAATTGGCCTACGGAGGTAGCTACGAAGCTAACTCCTCGTACAGCTCTAGTTCTTCCGGTCGTCAGTCATCATCATATGGAGCATCATCGGGTGCATCAGGCAGTTCATCAGCAAGTTTTGGTGCTGCCGCTGGAGAAATCGTTCAAATTAGCCCCCAAAAGGTTAATCTGAAGTTGAGAATAAGTAAGTTGCACAATGGAATGCTATTGGAGAACATATCTAAATTTATTTTGATTGCAGATCAAGCTCACCGATTGCATTTCCGTTACTCACAAGCCGAAGATTACCCTGTGGATCTGTACTACCTTATGGACTTGTCAAAATCCATGGAGGACGACAAAGCTAAACTATCGAAACTGGGTGATTTGCTGTCCGACACAATGAGGAACATAACATCCAATTTCAAATTGGGCTTCGGTTCGTTTGTGGATAAAGTGCTGATGCCATATGTATCGACAATTCCCAAAAAGTGAGTTGACGCAATCTATTTTTAAATGAATTCCTCCACTTTGGATAGATATTGTGCACATGAAGTGATTTGAAATGCTAATTGATTTGGAGAGAGGGGGAGATGAGACCTACGGTTAGACGGAAAACAATTGAAATTCCAAGAAATATTACAAAGCACATCGTAATGATTCATGGGATGAATATCAAATGTGAATCATCAGATCTTTTTTTTTTTTGTCATTTCGTTTTCGCTGGCATTCATTCATGATTGTTTAGCTTGTGCTAGTAAACCAGTTTGTGTCTCATGAATTCAACCAAGTTGTTGCAGAAAAGTTTTGTTGACATTTGTTTGATTGAAACAACTACCTAGGTCTAACTTGAATAATAATTGTTAAATATTTCTTAGAGTATATATGAACTGCATTGAGATTTGAATCATTACAGCAATGCGGCTGGTGGTTTCGGCTCTTTTTTAGCTAATGATTCTCTTTTATTTGTTTTACGTAAGCGGGAATTTATAAACACCGGTTGACGCTTGAATGTATATACAGTGAAATCTCCTCTTCCGGACAGCTCTCTTAGGCCCCTGCCACACAATGAGCGGCAAGTCGGAGAGCGGCACAATTAAAACGTATGAAATCGTATGGTTGTGGCCACGCAGTCGTTGAGTGGCAAGCGTCATTTGTGAGCATATTTTAGGGGCCTTAGGCGGACGGCTACCTTAAACGAACATATTTTCCTAAACAAACCTAAAAAACATTGAACATTTGTTCTTCCCTTGGATGGACAATTACTTTGGGCGGACGGCACCGTCGCTGCCCGCCTAAAGGAGATTTCACTGTACATGTATACAAATAGAATTTGTCTTAATGCAAAAGTTTAACGCAATTTCCAAGGTTTGTGTCGAAAGTGTTTTTTTTTTATCACAATTGCAAGTTGTCAGCTTACACTTTTAACCTGCGCCAAGCAAACTCTGATACGTTATACATTGATGTTCTCACAATTCTTAAGTAATGACACAAGATCGACGTCCGATCACTTATTTGCATAACAACCGTCAGGCCATATCTGAACCAATTATCGGAGGTATAAGTATCAAGGTCACGATCAAATTTTTGTGTATGCGAATTCTGACGCCTACGCAACCCACGCAAAACATATCGACCCAAATTTTAAATTCACTTGATAGATGTAAAAAAAAAACAAAAATGGTTTTTTAGTAGATAAAAACTGAAAATATGGGTGATAATTTTAGCTTTCTCAGCATTAGTAAACCTATAACATTGAGTATATGCACAAATGGATGTCAGAGATATTTATTTTGGTTGTAGGGCGTTTTATGTCGGTGCTTTTTCTTACACCGATCGTTTATAGAATATACGGGCAAATGCCAAGAAACTATCCAAACCGTCGCTAAAGAAGGCAATGTTCTTCTCCTCCAAGTACTGACCGATCGTACCAATGTCCCTTCTTTCCAGGATAATGAAAACGCTAATAAACCTTTAGCTTATAAATGATCGTGAATCGCGAATACTTCGCAATGACCTGAAGTATGGTTTTCGTATCATCCGCATGTGAATTGCGACATCTCATTGAACAGTAGAATCAATCCCTCCATAACTGCTTATTATATTAGTTTTTGGCAGCTTTTTTGATTCACTATATTAATGCTTCAGGTTCCCTGGCTTAGTTTTCTCTCCGACTCTCTCCTTTTTATAGGTGGCGTCTTGTCTCCAATTTCTTATCCAATTAATTTGTTTCCCTGTTGATAATAGTCCAAGTTTCTCTGATGAACGGCGTTATATGTAGATAAGATAACCTCATAAATTTTCGACCTTGAGAGCGTATTAAACTGAAAAATAGAATTTTGGTATGTGTGCTAATGACAATCTTCGTTGGAATGAGAACATAATCGTTAAAATTGTTTCTAGATTTCCTCAAACGTAGCAAAAACTACTTCACCCCTTGAGACCTGGTCTCAATCCTCTCTCTATTACAACGCATAGCCGGATGCACGAAGGCTGTCTTGCGCTTTCTAGATAGAATTCACTAGGACTTTGAGTGGCATGGACAATGCGAAATCAATACACTCACTTTAGGTTAGGTTAGGTAGAGTAGGATTATGCAGCCAGCGCTTGCATAAGACACTAGGCACCTTAGAGGGCCCATCGCGATCCCTGTGAAATCAAAGAGGCAAAACCTAAACCATTTTCTGAAAGATTTGATTTCCGTACAGAATTTTACCATGTTTTTATAGCTATGATAGCCTAGCTCCTCTAGATTACTAAAAAAAATAGTTGCCGAGAAGTTTCATGAGTGTCCTGGCAATTCACTGACATTCACATAATATGTGTGTTTTGTCCTCAGTGGCGCATAGGTCGTGGCAGTATCTGCAGCCTTAATCTTTTGGCATGCTTCCTGAGAAGACAGTGGTCGGACAGCCCTGCCCTGCTTAAGTTAGGCATATCTCTTTTTTTTCCTGCTGTCCAGAGCAGGCCATAAAGCCTTGGATATCCTATACCCACTTATGATAGATTTGATCTGCTTACTTAGAGTTATTCTTAGGATCTCTGCTTAAGCTACACAGAAAGGAGGATCCACGGTGGTTCTTCGCTCCATGTATTGCCGCTCTCCACCTTGCCTGGCCAGTTCGTCGGCCCTTTCATTTACCTTTATGTCTCAACCGGCACCCGGCAAAGTCTTATTTCATTCTGCACCACCAAACCATCAAACATTTCTCCAAACAGCAGTTGCATTCAAAATTTCACCGGGAATATGTGTCATACTCTAAATGTTTATCGATTGTCTGGCGTATTATAAAATGGAGGAATTACTTCAAAAGTCGTACACAACGAAGGTGGAAAAACGTGTATAGCTTTGTGTTTCCTCATCATTATAATTCGAAAACACTTAAAACCAATGTGCATCGGTATATCCTCGTCCATTTCTGAACTTTTCTAATGAGCATGCTCTACGCTAAGGGTATCAAAACCCACACTACAGTCCGTAATGGCCACAGGTAACAAACGTTTAAAGGCAACCCGATCGCTAGCTTACAAGTTTATCTCCCCATTTGTGCGTGTTACTCTATGTGAGATGTTTGTGTACCGCCCTGTCTGTCCTCCACCCCTTTCACTCACTTTATATAAGTTAAGTTGGGATTTTAACATACATACTTCAGCACTTCACTTTCACTATCTTTGCTGACATTTCACCGGTCTGCCGAGAGCATTTTTATCTGTTTCTCATTTTTCTTTCCTTGACTACTAAAGCCTGCCTCAATGATGATGAGAGCTTGATGTATTCTTAAATTCTTTCAATTAAGTTAATGTCAGCGACAGAAAAAGGTCATGCCGCTGTTTAAGTGTGTATTCACAACTGTGCGTCTTAGATTCGCCTGAAGCAGAAATTTGGATTTCATTGCGACTAATTGGTGTTCTGTTATCTATTTAATATTTCTCTGGAAAATATTTTAGACGCTGCACACCAAAAAATTCACTAATCAGTTTAAAATGCGAAAAACGTCTTTGGATTTAATTTTCAATCAATGATTGAGAGAACTTCGAAGTGAAGGTTTCGGTGTGGTCAAGTATCTTTATACAGACACAGGTCAAAGGAATTTGTCACGTATTTTTGTAGCTCTTCGAATACAAATAACTTTGAACTGAAGAAAGAAATAAGCCATCACCTTCTTCGGAGGTGATAATGACGTGGATAACAAGAGTAAGAGATCATCATCTCACATATGCTCTGATTTTTGCAACCAGATTCAGAGACATACCTAACATATTTGAATACAAAAGGCATTATGATTCGGGATGCGAGTCATGCACGTTTGCACATTTACGCACAAAATGTATAAGATGTTGCGAATTCATATTTCAGTGCCAAGCCTAGTCATTAGTCAAATCAGGAAACAAAGTTGGAACATAGTTAATTATCGAGGGTGTCTGCCTATCTTTGGTTATTTTTTTTTTAATGTCTGGACAGAAGGCTGTACAACTGCTAAACTTATTGCGAAAATGTAGAAATTTAAATTCTACATACATTTGTATGTAGGTGAGCGGCTTTGTTGCGAGCATAAAACTTAAGAATACATGCATTCACTTACACATGGGCTATAAACGCCATTGTTTGCTGCACTTGTTGTATGCTGGTGACACTTTCAGGTCTTAAGGACATCTTAGAAAACCGTGTGGCTTAGAGCGTTATATGGAGGAGTCTTTGCGGCCGCTGGCCACTTGCAGAGAACATGTTTTGCCATAGTTCGATTGGGTGATCCTTTGATTGAAAGATGTCTAGTGACCCTTCAAGCGCTCTCGCAGGAGGGAGCTCTGGACCATGAACACCAGCTCCAGTATTGCCTTTTTCCAGTGTGTAGCTATCAGATTTCAAGATATGCAAATATGGTAAGGTAAGGAGTTCTTTATTTTTCCTTTTGTGGCGGTCAACTACCTATTACAGCCTCGAATTTATCTGGCCTATAAGGTCGTAGGTTTGAATTCCGATATCTGGGACTACGTGAGGGCACTCAATATAGCTTCTTTCTGCACAATGGGGTTGGTGTAAGACAAAGCCTCGTTGATATGGTCGTGTACGTTTTTTTTGCTTCAGCAGACTATGCGATGCAGTCTGTTTAACGGTTCTTGGGTTTTGGCTTGCAGGGTGTTTAGCCACCATACCAGGGACGTATAATTTATTATTGACTTGATGTTGGCACTACTCGTATATAGCCAGTAGATCATCTTGGGTTTCAGCCCCCATGTATTATCTTATAGGCGCTGACGCATGAACATTGCACTGATCGCTTTGTTAATTACCTTCTTCAGGTGAGAGTTTCAGTTAAGCGTTTTGTTAAGGATTACTCCAAGATACATGAGAGAAGCCAAAACCACTGACGAAAAAACCTTGGAGATGTTCACGGACGGTTCTAAAACTTATGGTGGTGTGGGAGGAGGTATTTTCTCCGATGATCTAAACCTCGAGATCTCCTTTCACCTTCGAGAGCCCTGTAGCGTCTTCCAGGTGGAGATCATCGCGATAAAGGAGGCCCTGTCTTGGCTGAGCTGGCATGTAATGTCTACTCGGGATATTAGCATTTTCACAGACAGCCAGCCCTAGAATCATTCTCTGTAACATCAAAAATAGTTTTAGATTGCCGCTTGTTTCTCGCAGTGATGGCAGAGCAATTCAACATAGTTTTCTGCTGGGTACCAGCACACAAAGAATGCTAAAAAACTGCAAGCCCGATGAGCTCGGCAAGAATGGTACCACAATACAGATTCTTCCTGAAAAAGAGAACCTCGGTGTACCACTAGCTACGTGCAAATTGATATTAAAGGTAGATGCTATCAGCAAAGCCGATCTAAGGTGGTCCAATGGCACCACCTGTCAAACTAGCAGGCAAATCTTGCCCTGAATCGATCATAAGCGCTCCAAGAGATCAATTTCCCTAAGTAGACGGCATCTCGGAGCTACTATAGGTGTCATCACAGGCAAACGTGCCACTAGCCTGAGCGTTCCTGCAAATGATCTCTGTGCCTGCCCCGCGCTTTCTCGCAAAACACGCAACCATCTCGGTGCCTTCTTTTTTACAATCTTGGCGACCTAGCACAACAAGATGTCGGAAACATAGTTCGCTTTATTAAAAGCTCCCACATCCAAGCTCGTAAAGTGCTGTCGTGAAGAGCTGAGGGTTCTTGGCACGCAGCATGATGTAAAACTCTGCTGAGTCCCCGGCCACAGTGATGTGCCAGGAAACGAGACTGCTGACTAACTGGCAAGGAAGGGATCAGCCCTAGAACCAGAGCTAACGGACGGTACAAGAAATAATAAGCCTAAGATCCTTAACTGAACACCTGACACCTGCGAAATTTCCAGGAGGTTATGACCAAAATATAATAAAGGCAGAACCACCAACCCCTGCATATGGATAGGGAATGCCTCTCATTACTTATAGGATAAATTACAGACCACAATTTGCTCAGGTACCATGGAGAAAAGCTGCACCTAACCGAGGACGACCTATGCAGGGGATGCGGGGACGAGGAGGTGCATGAGGACACGACTCACTTTCTCTGTCATTGGCCAAGCCTCTGCAGTATTGGAAAAAAAAATTGTTGGGCAGATACCTCTTCGATGACGTCGAGGAGCTACATATCCGATGGTACACTGTCGGATCTGCTCGAGTTCTCAGGGACAGCCTAGTGGCTGTCAACAGGTATATAGAGTCACGCAGTCGGAAGTAGATGGTAAAACATATGGGTACCACAATGGATCTACATAGACCTAAGTGAAATGAAGAGAGTTTAATCATCATCATCGGCCCGCTAACCTAACCTAACCTAACCTAAAAGCTTTCACTGATTCCACGATTAGGAAGGAAAATTCTTCCTAGATCCTGAGGCATCACAGTGGACCTATTGTTGTGCGTCGGCTATGTCGACAGCCTCTATTACCTAACCTAACCTACATGGAAAGTTCCATACGTTGAAAGGTCTCTTGTTTTCCCTTCCCCCTTATCTACGAACAATCTTTCATGTGCACAATCTAAAAATTTTATAAAATTTTATTTCTTATTTTTTACGTTTTCTTAAACATCACAAACAATTCCACACAGATAAACAAATTTTTGATCAACAATTTTTATTTTTTCTTTGTTTTTTGTGTTTTTTTACAATTTTGTTTTTTCCTACAAAACAAACATTTAAATTGAAAAAAAAAAAAAATTAAAAACTAACACAGACTTGAACATCCTTGCGACGGTTGCGAAGCTCCGTACGGTTATCGCAACCACATGCGCTTGAGTATAGACACGGCGACATTTTCTGTAAGAAATCAATTATTAACTTTTTATTTATTTACACTCTTTGCGTATTGCATTCATCTCTGTTCGTATCAGTAGCAGAAACAAAGCGGCTTTAGTTATTGCATTCGTAAATTATTTGGTCTTCATTCGATGAAGACGACACAACTACTCATCTCTGTATCCATATAGTCGTAGAGCTATTGACTTCTCTTTGACATGCTTGAACTTCAGTCTTCTACAGTCCGTCCTTCTATCTATTCTTACTTGTATTATGTATCTTTTTGTATAGTATTTTGTATTTTGTTGTGTGTATACATATATGTAAATGTGGAATGTTAATACAATGGGGATGCTTTATTTTGTATGCCACAATGGTAATGGATTATGGAAAAAAGTTTGCGGTTCTTAAGTGAGGGTATTTGTCTATTTTAATTTTGATTTCATAGCTAAAGCAGCATCAAATTGGCAGATCATACGAGTAGGGGTATGGAATTCAGACATAGAACTCGACAAGACAACCATCAAAATTCAAAATAAACATTTTTAATCTTAGTTTGCCAATTCTAAAGCTTAGAATCGATTAATTTATCAGATTACCATAAGTGGGGCTATGACCAGGAGAGTGTTATAGAGTGATGGTATAATGTTTGGCGGTCCACTGTCACAATCAATAAATTGCGGCATCTATGTAATGTAAGGGGGTGTTTGCTGAGTATTGAACTTGAGTTTTTTTTTGAATATACAGTATAATGTTAAGATGGTGGCCAAAACAAATGATGAAAGTACTGCACTATGTACTCGGCTTCTAAGACGTGCCATGGAATCCGTGCCATCAGGTAGGCGTAGGCCCAGAATGAGATGGTTGGACCAAGTCCGAAATCTCACCTCTACCCGTATGGGGATAGCCCCTGATGATTTAGAGTCGGTGGCGGAAGATCGGGAGATGTGGAGAGTCCACTTAAGCACCCTAAACCTGCGACCCTCATAGTGGATAAGCGGGTCATTTGAAAATGAAATGAAACGTTTTGAACCCATGATATAAAACTGTTCTTTACCGCACAGTGAATTGTGCAAGGAAGGATTATCACTAAATATGCCGACTCCGACCAGCAAATTGAAAAGCTTTTTTATGATAAATTATACTCTCGATGGTTTGTTATTTCCCGATGAGAGGTGGTTACTGCGTTTGAATGTTGAGCGAGTTGCATAGGCTCGAGCCCAGTGATATCAACTAAAAATTGTTCGTGCCACTAACTCTCGGAACGTAATGATAAACATCCGAGGGATTCTCAAAGTCGCCGGTCAGAGTCGGTAATAAAAACTGTAGGGCCCCTCGATTCGTACGAAGAAAATAACACGCACAACATGAACGGTTTCGAGAAGCTGAATAGACCTTGGCCCACCTCGGGCTGTCATGCCACCTATTTATTTATTTTTATTTTTAAGCATTTCCGCCTCCAACCAGAAGGTTTAATGGGCCGATTTCGTTCTTTCAATGACAAGAATTCAACAACGTCAACACATCAGCAACTACAAGTGCACTATCAGTTTTAAAACTAGA
The DNA here is from genome assembly GCA_917880715.2 of Matsumyia berberina. NCBI lineage: Eukaryota > Metazoa > Arthropoda > Insecta > Diptera > Syrphidae > Matsumyia > Matsumyia berberina. Next base: position 126,662,314 of record OU862871.1, on the reverse strand, counting down.
TAACTTACTTTACGAATTTTTTTATCTTCTGGTTACCAGTCGCTTTAATAATTCAAGGCTGGGTGGGACATTTGCCGTAAAATCTGTCAGTAGAGGCAACCCACAAGGCAGTGTCCTATCTCCTCTTCTCTGGAATTTGGTGGTAAATGAACTGCCCATAACTTGAAAGCTGAGGGATGCACGGTGATCGCTTAGGCAGATCACGTTGCTATAGCAGTCTTAGGAAAGCACCTTAGCTTTCTAAAATTACTTTCCCAATGCCCTTTAAATAAGCTAACCAGAGGGGCGATTCGGTGTAGCTTGGGTGTGAACTCCCACAAAACTGAAGTGGTACTATTCTCAAGAGAATATAAAATTCCATTTATCGACCCTCCCTCCCTGAATAGTACAAGCTTATTTTTTTCCGACGAAGGAAAATGTTTGGGTCTTATTTTGCATATGAAATTAAGCTAGAAACCCAACATCCAAGAAAGGGTTAGGAAAGCTACAGTAGCACTGCTCATTTGCAAAAAGGCTATCGGGAATAATTGGGGATTGCAACCCCGTATAACTCACTGGTTCTACACCGTGGTCACAGTCGTCTGGTGGAAAGCCCTAAACCGCGATAAGGTAAGTAAAGTTCAATGATCAGCACTGGACATTCTGTTTTATTTAACACCCTTTGGCTGCCGGTGCAGCCATAGAAGGAAACTTCAGTTGGGAGCCTTCTTTTACAACGATCTAGGCGATTCGACCAATACAGAAGTTAGAAGCCTCCTCTGCCTTATAAGAAGCTCCAACTGCTTCAACAAGTAGGCAAAGAAAATCCAAGATCCATGTGGTATCACAATGGAGTTATCATTGGTTCGAGTGTGTAGGCTTTAGCTAGCAGCCATCTTAACCTAACCTAATACTAAGAAAAAAATCGTTGCAAGATTGTTTTTGACCAATGGATGCGAGTCGGGTCAAAAGTTAATGCTTAGACCGGTAAACATTGGAACATTCTATTCTGACTATTAATCTATCTACTCAAGGTATCTGATAAATTTTTTTTGGAAACTTGATAAATAAAAAAAGAGACACATTTGGCAAACTACGATTAAAAATTAAACTTTATCATCCACACCCCACATGTTTTGGATAAATCTTCATTTGTAGATGTTATAAGTTGAAAAAAAAAAACTACCTTTCTATGTTCGTCTTCATTCATTTAGCTTGCGTGAGCCATGCACAGGCTGTGCTGCACCTTATGGCTACCATAATGTAATGGCTTTAAGCATGGACACATATCGATTTTCTGTAAGTTTATATTTGTGTGTGCGTGTGTGTTGGGGGGGGGGGATAAAAATCTTTTAAAACAAAAAATGTCGAAATTTTGCTTTTAATTGGTTGATGGTTGGTGGTGGTGATAAAAATTTATTTAAATTTACTTATATAAGCATGTTTTGTTTGAAGTTGTCTTTTACTAATTTTCTGTTAGATGTACTAACAATGATGAATGTACTTCATATGGTTTTTGTTTTATTCATGTAGCTTAATCCTGTAGAGAATCTTTTTACGGTACGCTCTTGAGTTATGTGAATATTTATGTAATGACCATAATGATCATATTAGCAAACTTAATTGTTAACTCTGCTCCTAAAAAAATAACAAGAATTCAGCGAAGAGACAGAGAGTGGTATAATTTTTCGGAAATCTGATTAGGACGGTTTGTTAAACATGCACACATGCCTTCAAGGCTTTTAAAGTTAGAGCACAACTTCGCTTTACGCCAGCATTTTATTTATTAAAACTTTACTTGTAAAATAGGAGAACTCGTGCAGTACACTGGATATAAAGGCTTTTAAGGACATAACAATGAAATTCAGGATTTGCTTCAAACTTTTCTCCAATCGGAGAAGTTTCGGCGCTTCAAATTGATCATGTAAGGGTATAGCCAAGATCTTTACGCAAAATTCGCCACAACGGCGTAGAATTTATTTAGGCGATATTTTATTTAGCTTCGAGTTATTTCTCAAATTTGGAGGAGTGGGGATAAATTCTATCAGAGAATGCAGAAATTAAGAAAAAGTAAAGGAACGCTTTTTTGTAAGTTAAGGCTGCTCGACAAAAACGTCAAATGCAAAACCAAAAGAATTGTGAAAATTTAAATGAAAAATGACAGAAATCTATCTCAACTGTCATAAGATCAGCTGTTAGCTGTGTTACAAAAGTTGCCCAAAGAATTTTTTTGGGCTGAAACTCGTAACTCTCTCAGTTGAGGGGAAGTGATTTGCTCTCTCGTGACCTCTCTCCTTTGCCAAATTTTTGTGTTGTGGAACAGGATTAGGCAGCTTTTCGTAGCTTTGGTTTACTTGAAAAAGTAAAGGAACAGACCTATTGTCTCACTGGCACAGGAACATTCAACAGTGAATATGTTGACTCGAATTTATTCACTTTAGCACGCACAGCCTGTCTGGTGGGACGATTATTACGACCGAAAATTGGAGAAAATAATTGTTCTGGCACAACCCGGAAGCCTTTAAACGAAAGTTAGGTCCATTGTAATACTATTTGGTTAAGCCAGAAATTCCAGGCGTTTACTGTGAATCTCAAGAATTATCGCCGATAAGATAAGAACGTGAGCAACTTTGTTTAACTTAGTATGAGGCTGGATAAGGTGACTTATCGAATTGAACTGTAAGGTATCCAGACAGCTATCAAGACTCTGCAGTCAACAACAACAAATTCTAACTCTGAACCATGATTAGACTTCAAGCGGTTCCATTGTACCCATAAAAAGTAAACTCATGGGAGTCAAACCAAGGGGTAGGGTTGGCTTATCTGAAAAGGAGGAGATTAAGAGATTTTTGGAATTCTTCGCATCGAAGGCTGTCCAAAGTGACGATTTGTTGAGGTATATTACGGTTTGTAGTAGGTTGTAGAGGTAGGACGGTTTGATTTGGAGTTGGTACGGGAGCGTTAATGATGGAAGGGTTACGAGATAGGAGAAATTGTGAAAAATTGGGAAACACTCCTGCTTTAACTTTTCAGTTTGGGTCAGAGTTAAGGAGGGGATGGGCAGTGGAAGATGTTTTGGAAGAGACATTTAACCTCGATTTTTTTTATTAATTGGGTGGAGGGGTTCGGTACATTGGTGATATTATACTTAGGTCTATTGTTAAGTTGGGAGGAGTAGTTAGGCTTGTTAATGGGGTTTACCTTAGAACTATTGTTGATTGTGTGTGGAGAGGGCTTTCTCATATTCATAGCACCTAGGACGGGTTCTCAAATAGCCATTCGTACCTGGTGGGAATTTATACGGAATTTGATGACAAATTTCTGGCGGAAGAAGTTGAGAATCCAGGAAGCATCGGCATTATGAGGGGGTCCTTTAAGAATAAAAGTTGAGAAGTTCCCGTCGTCAACTCTATTATTCTCATTCAGTTTTTGGAGTCGTGCGTTCCAGTCGGATTTCGACCACGAAGTTCCGAATTGATGAATTGTTTCAGATTCCCGGAGAAGGTGAGGTAGACGATGACATGAGCAGAGGGCATGCGGTTCCGTAGTTCTGGATGGAAATTGAGGTGCAGGGATCAGTGAGGTCCATGTACTCGGAAACAGCATTTGTACAGAGCAGTTCATCCATAAGGGAATTTTTGTTGAAGTTGATAGCAGTGGGGAGAGCTTATTAGTCATTGATATATCGTTGAGAGTTTGTCTGTAGGCGTTTATAAGCTTCGATTTTGTCGATGGTGACTGTAGAGACTTAATAGTTGCCTGGCTGTCAACACAAGTTTTTCTGACAATGTTGTCATTTTTGATTAGCTTCGCGGCCTGTAGAATGGCAGTTATCTCGGCGCCCCCAGGCCATAAGGATACAAATATCAGGAAATGAAAAAGCAAATGAATTTGCTATAAAAGGGTCAGAATTGGATGTGGTTTTTACCTTTGCTAGAGTTTTGTTACTGCGCCGAGCTTTAGAATTATTTGTACATTTATGCCAATCATGTCAATTAGATTATTCATATCAAAAAGAAATTATCTTAAGATAAGAAAGTATCTAAGCGAACGATAGATATTCTGCCAATCATAAGCAAATAGATTTTGATGAATCGACCTCTTTATCACTAGAAATATTTTCGCAAATTGCAACAATGTCATCGATAATCGTGCAAATATTCAAGAATAACGCCACAGGCCAAGTTGAACCCTAGCCACATATATTCCTGGATTTCTTGTAGTTAACGCGATAGCTGTTATCTGTCATTGGCGTTCCTTTACTTCCATAGGAGATAGTATACTTAACGCAAACACAAAGGCGTATTTGTTTAGCTTGCTAAATTCTTCACTGCTCACTGGTTTACCTTCTAACTCAAGAAGCAATTGAGTAACTTAACGAGAATAGATAACAATAGGATATTTTCCCTTTCCAATAACAAGTTTCACAAAATCAAGAGCGTACCGACCAAGAGAGTATGCGTCCAGAAACTCTTTCTAATCTTAATACTCCCCAAATTTCACAAAAAAGGAAGAGGTAAAACGTGCTGCTGTCTCAGGAAACTTGGATGCACCCGAAGGTGGTTTCGATGCAATAATGCAAGCCATTGTTTGCCGTGATCAAATTGGTTGGAGAGACCAAGCCCGTCGTCTGTTGGTGTTCTCAACAGATGCTGGATTCCATTACGCTGGTGATGGCAAGGTAAGTTAGGCATTTATTTTTCCTTTTTATTTCTCTCTCTTATGATAATCTCTCTCATTGGCTTACAGCTTGGTGGAGTAATTGAACCAAATGATGGTGAATGCCATTTAGATGGTCTAGGATCATATACCCACTCAACCATTCAGGACTACCCAAGTATCTCTCAAATTAACCATCATGTGAAGAAGAATGCTATCAATATAATCTTTGCCGTCACTCAACAACAGATCAATGTTTACGAGAAGTTATCTCAACACATTGAGGGATCATCCAGTGCTGTGTTGTCCAGCGATTCGTCCAACGTTGTCGATTTGGTGCGAGAGGAATATGGAGTAAGTTTAAGTGGATCTCTCGCTTGTGAGAAGAATGCTGACGAGAGATTCTGTTTTTTTTTTTAGAAAATCTCGTCTTCAATCGAAATGAAGGACAACGCAAGCAGTGCAGTCAAAATCACATACCATTCGGCCTGTTTGAATGGAGGCACTCCAATTCCCACTGCTAAGTGTGACGAACTTAAAGTCGGCGATGTTGTCAGTTTCACAGCTGAAATTGTAGTAACCTCATGTCCAAGTGATCCAAAAGATTGGCATCAGTTGATTCAAATTTACCCAGTTGGTATTAATGAGAGTTTGGTGATTGATTTGGAAATGCTGTGCAGTTGCCCATGTGAACGACAAGGACATCCAGCTTTTGAGGCTTTCTCGCCAAAGTGCCATGGTCAAGGACAGTACATGTGTGGCATTTGTGAGTGTGATGAGGCGCATTTTGGACGTAATTGCGAGTGCTCCATGACCGATGTGCATGCTGAGAATGAAAGAGATTTGGGCTGCCGAGCTGATAACATCACAGAGGTCGACTGCTCTGGACGAGGAAACTGTGTGTGCGGCATTTGTGAATGCGAAAAGCGGGCAAACCTCGAGGAAGTGACATCTGGAAAGTTCTGCGAGTGCGATAACTTCTCATGTGACCGTCATAATCAGTTGTTATGCTCGGGACCGGACCATGGCTCGTGTGAGTGTGGAGTTTGTGTGTGCAAACCGGGATGGACTGGATCGGCATGCGATTGTCGCGCATCGAATGAGACCTGTATTCCACCAAATGGAGGAGAGCTCTGCTCTGGCCATGGCGAGTGTGAATGTGGAACTTGCAAGTGAGTATGACATGGATTTAGGTGCGTAGAGTGGGAAAATGAATTGGTTCTCTGCTTGCTTAGGTGCAAAGTGACTGAGGAGGGTCGTTACTCTGGCAAATACTGCGAAAAATGTCCAACCTGTTCCGGTCGTTGTCACGAACTTAAAGACTGTGTTCAATGCCAGATGTACAAAACTGGACCACTGAAAGATCAAGCTGCCTGCGCTGCCAACTGCACAACATTCACACCCATTGGGGTGGAGAAAGTCGTTGTAGACGAAGAGAAAGACGAATACGCTTGCTTGTTCTATGACGAGGATGATTGTAAATTCGTATTCAAATACACCGACAAGGAAGACGACAAGATCGAAGTGCATGCTCAACAGGAACGTGAATGTCCACCGAAGGTATTCATGTTGGGTATTGTTTTGGGTGTGATTGCTGCCATTGTTTTGGTTGGTCTGGCTATTCTCCTGTTGTGGAAGTTGTTGACTACCATTCATGATCGACGAGAATTTGCACGATTCGAAAAGGAACGAATGAATGCCAAGTGGGATACGGTAAGAGAAACGGTTTGTTGCTGATTACACTTGGATTTATTTCAATTTTTTTTTCCATTTTAGGGCGAGAATCCGATCTACAAACAAGCCACGTCGACGTTCAAGAACCCCACCTATGCTGGAAAATAAATCGATTTCCCAGATTTGCCATAAATTTGTCAGTTTCCTCAATTGCGGGAGGGATTTGCGTTCATTTTATACATTTTTTTCTTTTATTCTCCAATTGTCTCCGTCTGGATGTGGATTCTGAGCACATATTTTCTGTTCCAGTATTTGACTGGATTAATTTATTTGTCTCCCGAAAACTGCCATACGTTTTAAGTTATCAATGCCACTCAGCGTTTTAGCCACAGTCTTCCTTGAGATATCTTCCAAACACTCACAGTATCTACAAAATCCACACCATAGCGACAGTTTTCAATGGAGAACGATCTTTTTTTTTACTTGAAAACGAACTTAACGAGATATTTACATAATTCTAAACATTTTCCGTGTCTTAAAAGTAAACATGTGTGCCTGCTACTTACATAAATCTATGTATACTAAGTAACTACTTGCTTAAAGCTGAAAAAGAATACAACACATCTTTGTTTTCAAAACTTACTACTCGTCTGTGGTTTGTTTGGGGCCTCCATGCTGTGGCTTGCTCAAGAGGGACTCTGTCTCAATTTGTGCGCCATTTCGACAGGTACAGCCTCCCAACAAACACATCTATTTTAATCTTTACACCACACTCACACACACATAGTAACACACACACTTGATGTTGTTTGAAACTAATTCAAAGTAAAACTTTAAAAAAAAAAAAAAATCAAAACAAATTGTGTGCCTAATTGTCGTCCTGTTCTATTGGCAGGATAATAAAATTAAATAAAAACTTTAAAATGTATTGTATAGCCAAATTAATGTAATTTTTAGATTTAACAAGAAAATGCAACAAAAAGTCGACTATTATCAGCAATTATTGTCCAAAAACGATAAAATCTTTTCTAGCAATATACGAGCATACATATATGTATTTTTTAAGATTTTATTCAACACACGTGTGTATTTCGATATTCGCGTACAGGAACGAATACTATTGTAGTTTATAAGTTTTTGTTTTATTATTTATATATATACATCATTAATATATATACATACTTTTTTTTAACTGTACTGATTTTTAATTTTATAAATTAACATTTAATATAAAAAAAGTGCTCTGACCGGGTTGGTAATATTCGGTTGGACTAAACGATTGCTTAGTTGTTTTACAAATTTTTTTTTAAATTAATTGCTTTTTTTTTAACGAATGAACAAAACACGCACATTAAATTAAAAAAATAAAATAAAATTTAGTTGATAGATTTGAAAATAGAAAAAGTTCGTAAATAAAATATGTAACTATAAGTAAAATAGAAAAAGTCTTTTATTTGGTTTGTGTAAATTTTTTGGTTTCAGTCAGTTTTGGTCAGTTACCTCGACCGCCGGAAATAGGTGACGACTGAAGCTTAAGGTGATTGACCGTCTGTCACTATCCATGACTTTAAAGTTTGTCAACTTATCATCAGTCGGTTCATTTATCTCGATGTGTTACGTACTTATGACCTGTTTCCCATGTGGATCTCAGGGCTTTTACTACGCCTATCCGCGATCGTATGCGGTTTTTGGTAATCTTCTTCTTTTTAAGGTTCCTCTCCGCTGCGAAGGTTAGAAATCATCGTTTTTATGATCTGTTCATTTGTGATACCTCTTATTATTTCAGAGGTCAAGAGATTGAGCCACTTCCGTCAATAAGAAATCCATGACAGCCTTTGTCTCCCGAGCGTTCTTCTTCCTTCTATCTTTCTTTGTAGAATAAGTTGGAAAAGTTTGTACTTGTTGTGTTGTGTTATGCCTTAGCTCTCTCCAACACTTCCCCAATTGCCTAGACTCCTTACCTGTTCTGCGTCACGTATTTCTCGGTCGCCTCACTTTTCTGCCATCTTGAGTAGGGGACTCCATTTCATTACGTTGTTAGCAATGCAGTTATCGCCTTTTCGAAATGTGTCACCAATCCACTGCTACTTTCGTCGTCGGATGGTTGTGCTTATCGGTTTCTGACCAGTTCTCTGGTCAAGATGTTCGTTAGAGATACGGTTAGGCAATAAAGTCCTCAGAATGTTTCGTAGGCACCTATAAACGAAAGTGTGCAGCTTTCTTGTGATGGTAGAGGCCATTTTTCAAGTGCTGCAACCATATAACAGCACGGATTCATCGTTGGAACGGAACATTCGTAGCCTGATGTTTAAGCTGACAACATTGCTTTGTCATATGTTGGACAACATTCTAAAGGCTTTGCCGATTCGACTGGTAATATCTTGATTTGTCCACCATCGGTCGAGACAATACTCCAAAGATATTGAGAGTTCTCTACTTTCTCTACCGGTTGTCCAGTGATGCGAACTTGAGATGATGAGTTTGTTCCGAGGCTGATGATTTTGGTTTTGGCTGTGTGAATCTGAAACACTGTGAGAAGTTTGCCACTCCCTCAATACCCGCTGTCGTTTGGTGGAGTTCCATAATCCTATGAAATAATAGGCATACGTCGTCAGCGTAGTCAAGTTGTTCGAGTTGAGATGTAAGAGTCCATAGAATTCCACCAATTTCCGTCGATAGGGTGGTCGCCGTGGGTCAGTGGTTAGTGCGCTGGATTACTGTGCGAGCGGCGTTGGTTCAAGCCCCAGCCATTACCACCGAACATTTTTCACGGCACCACCTCTTGTCGGGGAATGACAACCCTCCGGGAGTATAATTTTGTCATGAAAGGGCTTCTCAATTTTACACACTGGAAACAGGGGCCTTTTTATTACGCTCGTTAACGAAGAACCTAACCTAATAGAACTTTAAAGAATAGTTATTCCTTAACAGGTTGAATGGTGAAGAAGAATAGAAGAATTGGTTATCCTCTCTTCACAATACCATCCCAGCTTTCCGAGTCTGTAGACGGGTCTCAAATATCAAGTAAAGGCAACCGCCTCACTGACATAGAACACGGCTAACTTCCGTCTACTTATAAGGAGAAATGCCAGTTAACAATTCTAATTAACTTTGCCAATGATATTCTTTATTTCTCAGTTCTTAGAGTAACAATTTTGAAAATAAGCAAACAGATCTACAACAATATCAAAAACAAAACATTTTTCTTTTTTTTTTTCTTTCTCATGACACACTGAGCGTGTATCGTGTGTGATTTTACAAAAAAAAGCTAAAAGACTTCTCCATCAGCATCAGCGGCAACGATGTATAAACCCAGTTGCGTTTTAGGACTGCGTCACTCCATCGATTGAGGGGTTGGTTAAACCTGATGTTTGGTGTGTGATGTCTTCTCGTCTACTTTGTCAGAGAGATACATGTTGAATGCGCTTCTTCGTACGTCACGTATTCTCGTGCGATACAAGCTTCAGCAAATCTCAATTGAAAATTAAATCGGCGTCCGGAGCACCTTTCTGATGCTTGAATTTCGGACGATTCTGGCGTTGGTAGTAGTTTTGAGATTGATTCTTTTGCGATTGCAACAGGGACTCCTGGTAGTCTTCCTCTTCGATGCGTTCGGTTATATTGAGTGTGAGGCGTTTCACCTTCTCGTTTTCTTCACGGATTTTTTGCTCCTGAAGCTTTAAATTGATGGCCAAGTGGCTGTCGGAGGGTGCAACGAACGTTTTGAATTGTTGTTTTCCTTTGCCGCCTCGAACCATCAGAACAAAGGGGACAGCGCTCTCTTTGGATTCGTTATGGCTGTTGTGGGTTGGATTGCTAACACCACTTTGTATTTGATCATAGGATTTCTTAGAGGTTTTTGCCATCATTGGTACCGGGATGTCCTTGGTGTTGGGCTTGATGGTTTCCTTCAAACGCTCTTGGTAGCTGTCGGCTGCCATTTTTTCAAACATCTGTTCGAACTCTAGATCTTCTTTAGATTTCTCAGGGAATTCCTCGGGAGCTTCTTCAATTGCATCATTCATCCAGTTTTGGTTGGAGTTATCCAGTCCTGAGGCATCATCATTATCTTCGTCACCTTCACGGCGGCGTTCCTTATTTTCGTCACCAGACTCGGAGGAGTCTTCACTAAGCTGAAATGTAAACAATGGTTAGAGAAAGTCTTTATCCAAGTCAGAGGATATGTACTCCTTCATCGAATTCACTGTCCTCACGAATGGGATCTAGTTCACTTTCTCCTGTCGTTCCATCCCCACCTCCGTCCTGATTGCTTAGATGAACCTTTAGCTGAGGGTATAGTTCAGCTTTGAGTTTTTCTATTGCATCCTTTGCTTGTTCCAAGTTCTTGTAGAGCTGTCGAGAGAACATTTAGAAACAAGTTCATTGGGAATAGTGCGACCAACCTTCAATTTCGGTCTGACATTGGCCAGACAATCTCGGTACATGTGATCTACCAGAATAGGGAACAAGTCCGACGTGTCCTCCTTGCTGAAGATTGGATTACTCTTCTTGTACCAGTAGTAATGTTGGAAAAACACCAAAAAGTAGTCCAATCTGGAACAGAAGTGTTTAGAAAAATCTGCAGTGGAATCCCCACCCAACTACTCACTTCTTTCGACTCATAGCACTGGTAAAGTACTGTCCACAAGTATCTAAAAGCACACAGGCTAGCTTCAATCGGAAAAGACTATCCGGTGGATCCAATGGTGACACGACGCCATCTTCTGTGGAAACGCCCAGCGATATGATCGAATATAGAGTATTCAGCACATTCGCCGACTCGATCAGCTTGTAGTTGTATAGTTCGCCCAAGTACTTCGCCATTGCGATGCGCCTCTGAGCCAGTTTCGGTGAATGAATTTCGAGACCGGCTCGGATGTCCTCGAACACATTGTCAATGACCATAGTGACGGCTTTTTCCTGATAAGAGCTCAATCCAGACACTAAGTCAGCCAAAAACCTAATCAGTGGGAAGCGCAGTAAATATGCTTTAGACAGACATTTGATGGCATAGCTGCTGATCACTGGATCGTCCCAGTTAATACGTCGCATCATCTTGATGCACTTGTCAACGTTCTGTTTGCAGAGCTCTTCAAAAATCAGATGGCGTATGTACTCGTGGATTGGAGGACGAAGCTCCTTCTCCGTTTTCACCGAATCCGGGGGCTTTACCAGATAATAGACACTCTCCACCTGAGCCGCATGTCGCGAATCCAACGCTGTGTTTGTCTTCATGCGAATCATCTGATCGAGGAAAACATTTGTCAACAGGCGGGAGTCGCGGCAGTTATAGAGGTACACGCCGGCGACTTCCATGAATGCACATGCCATTTCAATCTGGTGATGGTGAAAGTCACGCAGAAGCATCTTCAGACACGCCAAAGCGTCGAACTTCTTGCACAGTCCGAACTTGACCATTTCCCCGATGAATCGAACAATTTTTATCTTCGATTCGATGTTTAGTTGATTCTTCTTGCGGATGTGCCACTTGAATTCCTTGCGAAGCATCTCGGACAAATCGTTGGCGATGTCGGTATTCACAAGGTTCACGATGGCAACAAAACGCGACAAGAACGGAAGAAGATCCAAGCGGGTTCTGAAATGAAAACATGAAAATCTCTTTAGGAGGTGAGTTAAATCCACTTACCTCTGTACGCCGAAGATGGATTTAGTCAGTTTCTTTCTGTGGTTTTTGGTGTTGTAGTTCAGAAGAAACTCAATTGCGGCCGAGTCCAACAGTTCCTTGTTGACGCAATTGTTAAGATTGGCTAGAAACTGCTCAAATTGCTGCTTAATGTTCACTCCAGCATTCGTAATTCTTCCGGCTTCCATTAACGCCGAGCCAATCCTGTCTGGGAGAACGGGTTCAGAGGGAGTCGCTACTGCTGCAGCAGCTTCTTCTGCTTGTGCCTCAGCATCGTTCGATGGATCCGATGTGGATGATGGGGGATCGTCGCCATCAACATCCGCATCTATATCCACGTCCAAGGATTCCTCTGTCATTTCCATTGGTTCTTCTGGAGGTTCCAAATCCTGTTTTGGAGCGGAGAAATTCGGAAGGAATTGCCTCAAATCGGGAAGATCGGTGTAGAACGCCCTGGTTTCTTCATCGCCCCACGGATCCAATTCACCCATTGACGTATCCTCCAAGAGACTCTCAAGAACCGTCCCGGGATTGCCGATCTCAGTTTCCTTCGCCAATTCTGGCAGCGGTTCGTCTAACAAGTCGGACAATGTGTGTGCTGACGACAGCAGCTTGTCAAAATTCGCTTGCATTAGCTCGCACTTCTCCTTCTTGTCGTTTGATATCTCGCCTTTTGACTCCATAATCCGGCGGATATTTTTTGTCATGGACATCAGATCAGCTTGCTCCGAGACCAAGTGCTTGCACAAGTTCTTAAAGTAGTCCTTCAGCAGCATCCGCAAATTGTGCTGCTTATCAGCCGGGAGAAATTCGGACTTGGGTATCGTAATGTTATACTTTTCAGCCAAAAGGACAATCTTCTTGGGAATAAGTCCAGCGTACTCCTCACCGCAGTGGCGACAGAATGAGAGTATAATGGGAAAATTGCTGTGATCCTCCTTGTCTTGGGAAATAATATTTGTCAACACATTGCCCAGCAACGAGAGTCCCTGTTTTCCACTGATCACACCCGAACTGACTAGCTCGGCGAAGAGTCTCAAATCAACACGCATCTTACTCGGATTGGAAATTCTTTCACCTGGCTTAATAGCCAGCGATCTCTGCCACGCTTCCAAAAATTGAGCATCAAAATCAACGTACGTCTGGTGTAATTTTGAGCACAGACTCACCGCAGCGGGTACATCGGTCATCTTGATTTTCGACTCGGAAAGAGCCGAGCAAATCTCTGAAATGTATTTGCTCAAATTGAGGCCATTCATGTCTTTTATGAGCGATTCCAATTGCGCTGCAGTGAATTGTTTAAGTTTCTTGACAAAAGCCGTGTTTTTCTTTAGACTTGAGTCTAATCTGGCAAAATGCTCTTCCCCAGGGTGGACACACTTTAAATTTCCATTTCGAAGTTGAGATTTTGCTGAAATCTTTGTTTGTAATTCCGCCACGAAGTTGGCGACTTCTTGCTGTTCATTCCGTGCGACTTCCTCATCATTCTCATCTGGTGGAGTTTGCGATGGATCTGGAGTCGACTCTAATGATTTGTTTTCCGCCATTATTGAAATCTAAATGTATTTTATTTACGGGAAATTGCAAATATTTGGTTTTATAAAATTAAACATTCTCGTTAATGTCAAAAAAGTATACTTGTGCGACTGTGGCTTTTTTGACAACTTGTAATGTTTTTGTTTTTGGGATATTTTCATGAAAAATATGGCCGATGTGGTGGGATTTCAATTTTATTTTTCGTGCAGTGCTGATAATGTAGTGTGTTGATATATGATATGATTTAAAAAATTAAAATCCAGTCAAGGGAAGTAGAATCTTTGTGCTGGGGCACAAAACAAGGAATATCGAACTTCAGACTAAATGATTGTATATGCCAAAAGGCTCGGTCTGGAAAAGTGGAAGCACGTCGAATGGGATGCCTTAGACAAGAACTACTCGCGTGTCGGGAGTCCATCAAGTAAATTCACTCTACAGTAACTGTACTAGGTAGCTTGCCACCATAAGAAGAGGCAATTTCTGTTCAGTAACAGTAATAGTACGGGGAAATCTAATATGCTCCTCGAAAACACCTTTCGGTTTTCTTAGTAACTCCATCTTAGGCAATAAAGGTCATAACAGGTTTACGCTGGAGAAGGGGCCCTCTTCAGATCAGAGAAAACATCGATATTACGTTGCAATCAAAACAGAGGTGACCTTCTCCTTTTAAATCCAACATCGATTGTCTTCCCAACTGGTATCCAGGAAACAACTATTCAAGTTTGATCGATTGCTAGGAATTTTCTCACTCTTGAGCCTTAAGGAATTTTCTTCCCAACATTCCAACACAGTTGTAATAGACTTCTTCGGATAACACCCGGACAAGCCCCACAAGCCCTTGCTAAGTGAGTTTTAAATTCTAATCTAAATGCTTTGTTGGAACAACGAGGACTCATACCTTCAAAAACGTTACCCAGCCTTCGATATCAGACCGTCAAGAGCACTCAAAGAAGTCCTCCTCAAGTCGAGTATTCCAATAGTGAGTGAAAGTTAAGAAATCACCTGAAAAATCATGAAATGGCACTCAAGTTCATACATCGAGAACAGGATCTTCGACTCCCGTCTGGTCAAGGATAACCTCATTGACAAGTGGTCTTGCGAGGGTGGAGAATTTGTCGAGCGAAAGGACTACCGCAATCTCGTGGAATCATACGTTAGATAGATATCTATGTTTTCATTCTGGCACAGCACTCTCATAACCCCGCACATTCGTCTATAAAGCACTCTCTGTACCCTCTAGTCTCAGTATCTATGTATCTGTAGAGTTTTTTGTCAAATTTATGTAAATTTTCGTATCGTAGACAAGTGATAAATTTGTTTTCTTAAAAAATGTCTTCGAAATTCGAACAAACCGTAATGTATTCCCAATTACAGCCATGGAGCACGGCTGGTGCTCCACCATGTATGGAACCAGTTTCAGGTCCTTCGGTTCCTCCCCGAGTTGGCACATCGTATCAGGTGAGATAAGCCATTCTCTCTTATGCGTCGTTGTTTTCAGTGAGACTTTGTTTTGTTACAGACAACACGTCCGCATCCATGGCGACCGACGCTTGCCTACGAAATGATTGAGGTCACTCCATTGGCAGAGCAACCGATAACAAATCAACTGGTGAATCCTTGTTTCACCCCTGCGGGTATGGTGACAGAGCCGTTGACATTTCCCAATTTGGTCACCGGATTTGAGAGGAATCCCCAGCATGCTGCAAGGGCGGCTCTGTACACTCGGTATACTCCCGGGGAGTGGGCCAACAATTGTTTGTCTAAGTATGCCGAGTCCAATTCGAACAGGTAAAGTCCTCTGTCACATGCGGACATTTTCGCCTCATTAGTTAAGTCTTTTTAGAAATCAATCGGAGAGGCTACGCAATGAGGCAATTCGTATTATGCGTGAGACAGATGAAAAGACTGCTCAAGGCCAACGAGACACTGGGCGACGTATCGGCGAGCGCTTAACCGACATCACATTCTGGAGAAATGAGCTGAATTCCGAGCTTGAGAAGCTAGTTTTTGAGACAACTTCATTGGGTAGCTACAAAGGCATCATAGCAAAGGCAATTCAAGATTTGGAAGCACCTTTGCATATTGCCCAAGAGTGCCTATACCATCGCGAAGGGCGTAAGGAAGTTGAAAAAGTTCATGACCACGTTGAGAAAAGTCTCTTGCTTGAGGTGGACAACTTGCGTTCAAGCCAAGATAAGTTGAGAGTCCTATACGACAGGGTATCGAGACAGCTTCAAGAATGTCGTGCAGCTCAGCAGATTCTGGAAGACGACGTTGTTCACAAGGAGTCAACCTTGGGAATCGACTCAGTGTGCCATCAATTGAATAATTTTAGTCGGGGTATCACTTACTATGGAGGCGTAGAGAAATATGATCCCACCGTAAGCACTCAAGAATCTTGGGCCCAATCAAGCAGCTACCGAGTTAACAAGTAGGTCATGCTTTAGCATTGAATGGCTGGTAGAAAAAAAACATTTCTTTACAGATCTCAATCGGAGCGTGGCAAGTCCACCCAGCTCCGCAGTGACATAGAAACCATGATAAATCAAACTGCCACCAACGTATGGGACTTCTGGAGTAACACCAACAATGCTCTGGACAGACGAGCCCAAGAGATGGCCGAGGCTAAGAATAAGATTCAGCTTCACTTGTTTAAGGTCCAGCAGGAGTTATTTGACCTGGAGAAGCATATTGGTCTCATACAAAAGGCTATTCAAGACAAATCTAACCCAATGAAGGTGGCTCAGACCCGTCTGGAGGCACGAACTCATCGCGAGGGTATCGAGTTGTGCAAGTAAGTTTGACAGCCAACATTTATACATGACGGAAGTATAGTTCTTTAATTCTTCAGAGATCACGCTCAGTTACGTTTAGTTCAAGAGGTACATGACTTACAAGATACGGTCAGCAGTCTACATAGAAAACTTCAAGAAGCAGAAGCCCAGCATCAACAGTTACTCAGGACTAGATCGGCTTTGGAAGCCGATTTGAGGAGGAAGGTGAATGCATTATTCATTGATCGGGAGAAGTGTATGGGTCTCAGACGATCGTTTCCAGTGGATACTCTTATTAAATATTAAGAATTGGATTGAATGCCAGAAAGGCCCAATAAAATTTCACCGTAAATGTCAAATGCTGCTTTCGTTTTTTTTGAGTTGTGAATTTAAACACTCATCTTAGCTAAATGTGCTGATTTGTTGATCAATATCAGAGGCTCAATCTTTCAGAGCGCTGTGCAATTACAAGTAAGAAGATATGTTGTCATTGGTAGAGACAGCGAAGCGATACCGGTGCGCTTGCGAATATAAGGCAGAAATGGACGAAATGTTGGCTATCAACAAAAAGGACTCCCAACATAAACGAATCGGACATGGCGTCACAACATTCGGAAAATGTTAACCTGTTTTGACTAGGAAGGCATTTGAGGAGTAAGGATATTTTTTTTTATTAAGGTCCTGTGTTTTTTATGAACCTTAGGACACCGATTTGGTATCACAATGGACCGACTCCTTTTTGGTCTAAGTGCCTGTCTCTTGGAGGAGTACTTAAACTCCTACGCGACATCGTGCTTAGTTCTTGGCGATGCACCGGGTTTTCCCCAATTGCGTTGAACCCTGTTGATGCACATTTTTCTCACGTGATCCGCTCTACTTCCATCTTTATTTAGCAGGTTTTATGGTTTTCCTGGGTGTATAACCCAAAGTATGTACCTAGTCTAGAATGGTAGCACTTTGTAGATCACATATGTATAGTATTATTGCTCGGGAATCACCACTAGGCAGTAAATTAAGTAAGTTTGTTATGATCACAGTCAGTTTTCCGATCGCAGCCTAGTCCCCCACAGACAGCGACTTGTACTACAAATAAGCCTCATAAATTGGAAAATAAGTTAAGTTAAAACTGCGCGAAATCCACCTTACCGACCAGTGCCTTTGTCTGTCATGCCATGTTTTCATGGGTGACGTTTACGTTTCTCGTTCATCCCACCGCTAATTTTTAACGTTTCGAAGGGTAAGGTTCCGCCGGCAAATTGATTGCTTTTTGTAATTTTCTCTTAAATTATTTATTAAATTCGTCGCTTAATTATTGATAAACAAAATTACATAAATATTAGATTCAGTAAATAAATTTTTCGATTTTTGATTAAGTCTGTGTACAGGGAAATCTTATTTACAATATTAACCTTTCTGGTGTTCATGTCGGGGTCTTTGGACTCTTAAACCACAAATTTGCATCAAGTTTTTACCTGTTCCATAGATATAGGTAGATAAACAAATTGGCAAGTTGTTTACCATTGTTTAGCCTGTAAATTTAAGTGGAATTTACAAAAGTTTTGAACGGGTTACTTCGCTACTGACGTGGTCTCGAAAATGCTCTTCGCAAACCAGTGGGAAAACAGTTGAACACAGACCTTATTTCGTTATCAGCACTTAAAAGATTTAATTAAAGTTTTTTTTTAATAGCATAACAACATACTAGATGCTATATCATTTGTGCACCTGGTGACGCATTAGCAATTCCACGACAAATTTTATTAATTGCCTGTTTTGCTGCCAACAAAATAATTTTATTTTTAGTTTTCACATAATTTGACTGCATTTCTGTTCGATTTTTGCAGAATCAAACATGCGTTTGGTAATATTTTTATTGATATTTTGCACTGTCCACTATGGATCGAGTGTTGATCCGAAAAATTTCAAAACATGTGAGGAGAGCAGCTTCTGCAGGTAATTGGTGAGCAAATTCTCGCTGCAAATGTGTTAAAAACCTGATTTTTCAGGCGTTGTCGGAAAGTCCAACCGGGGAACTCCAAATTTGCCCTCGTACCGGGCTCACTGAACTCATACTCTGACTCTGTTATGCTTGATCTCATCAATAAGGAGAATAATCATCTGTTTCAACTGAAAGTGGAAGCTGTAGAGGTATGTAGAGAGAACAGAGTAGTTGAACACGGTTAACCAACCTTGTTTTTCACAGGGTGAAATATTCCGAGTACTTATCGATGAGAAAACGCCCTTGAAGCCCCGTTATGTGGTCACAGATGCCCTGAAAGGTATCCCCAAGTCTGGAACGTGAGTAAAATCCAATATACAACGTCAAACCTCAGAGTCAATTGCCTGTTTCTAGTATAAAAGTTCAAGATCAAGATGGTCCTGAGCTGATCATCACATCGGGCACAAAGAAAGCTGTGATTCATGCAGATCCCTTCAAAATCGATTTTTATCAGAACGATGTGCTCTCTGTGTCAGTGAACGCCAGGGGGTTAATGCGCTTTGAACATCTTCGCCAGAAGTCACAACCAGAGTTAGTTGGGGACAATGAAGTGGACGGAGAACAGCAGGATAACGAAAAGCCACCAGCTGCACCAAAGACAATTGAAGATGAAGACCCAGGAGCATGGGAGGAGAACTTTAAATCGCATCACGACTCTAAGCCGAATGGTCCAGAAGCTGTTGCATTGGACTTCTCATTCCCAGAGGCAGATGTTCTGTTTGGCATTCCAGAGCATGCCGATTCTTTTGTCCTGAAGTCAACTCAAGGCACGGATCCCTATCGTTTGTACAACTTGGATGTGTTCGAGTACGTGTTGGACAGTAAAATGGCATTGTATGGATCGGTGCCAGTTGTCTATGGCCATGGGTAAGCAGATTTCTACACTCGTATCGACTTGATAAGTATGTGGTTCTTTGTAGACCTCAACGGAGCGCTGGAGTTTTTTGGCAAAATGCCGCTGAAACTTGGGTTGATGTACTAACTGCGGAGAAGAATGTCGTATCGTCGATTGTCAACTTTGTTTCAGGTGAGGATTAGTTGGGGTATATTTGTGTACCCATTGCCATTTCATGTTTTTCTAGGATCTCGCAAGTCGGATCCACCAACAGCGCACTTCATGTCTGAGAGCGGTATCGTGGATGCATTCATTTTGCTGGGACCCACTCCTTTGGATGCCTTTAAACAATACACCGATCTGACTGGTGCTTCCAATCTACCTCAGCTATTCACCCTTGCATACCACCAGTGCCGATGGAACTACAACGACGACAAGGATGTTGAGACAGTGTCTGCCAAATTCGACGAATATGACATCCCAATGGACATTATGTGGCTGGACATCGAGTATACCGATTCGAAGAAGTACTTCACTTGGGATGCCTTCAAATTTCCCAACCCGTTGGCTATGATCAAGAATCTGACTGATCTCGGTCGTCATCTGACAATCATCATAGATCCACATATCAAGCGTGACGGTGGTTATTTCTTCCACAACGACTGCACGGATAAGGGATACTATACCAAGACAGCTGATGGCAAGGACTACGAGGGCTGGTGCTGGCCCGGAGCGGCAAGCTATCCAGATTTCTTCAACCCAGCTGTTCGGCAGTACTATGCTGATCAGTATTTGTTGAGCAATTTCAAGACGACCACCTCGGATGTGATGTTTTGGAACGATATGAACGAGCCGTCGGTATTCAATGGACCTGAGGTAACCATGCTAAAGGATAATCTACACTATGGCGGATGGGAACATCGTGATATTCACAATTTGTACGGACACATGCAATTGATGGGAACCTTCGAGGGAATGATAAAGCGAGATCCGACCCAGAGGCCGTTCATTCTATCTCGTGCCCACTTTGCTGGTTCGCAGAGGTATGCAACCATCTGGACTGGCGACAACGCCGCTGATTGGGGCCATTTGCAGCATTCGATCAAGATGTGTCTATCCGAGGCCGTTGCTGGCTTCTCATTCTGCGGAGCGGATGTTGGAGGTTTCTTCGGAAATCCAGAAGCCGATTTGTTTGAACGTTGGTACCAAACTGGCGCGTTCCTTCCGTTTTTCAGAAGTCACGCTCACATTGATACAAAGCGCAGGGAACCGTGGTTATTCCCCGAGAAAACTCGTTTAGTAATCCGAGATGCTATCCGTAAGCGCTATAGTTACCTCCCGCTTTGGTATACGATGTTCTATGAACACGAGCGATATGGTTTGCCAGTTATGAGGCCACTACTTGCACACTATCCCAAGGACAAGGAGGCCTTTTCCATCGATTTTGAGTTTTTACTCCACGATCATCTCTTAGTACGTCCTGTGATGCAACAAGGAGTGAGTAAAGTTGACGTTTACTTCCCCTCTAAGGACGACAAAAAGACCGGCGATATCTGGTACGACGTGGACAACTACCAAAAGCATGACAAGGTTGGGTACGAGTCCATCCAAGTCGATGATTATAAGGTGGGTTTTGCAGGTGTTTCCCTCATTTTTTGTTGCTCACAAGTTTTCCTTCTACAGATCCCGGTTTATCAACGCGGAGGCTCCATCATCCCGAAGAAAGAACGTATTCGCCGTGCAGCCACCCTTATGGCCAACGATCCTTACACGTTGGTCGTTTGTTTGGACAAAGAAGGCACAGCCAAGGGCACTCTTTACATTGATGACGAGAAATCGTATGACTATCGCGATGGAAAGTACGTCTATTCACAACTGGAGTTCAGTGGGCATACTCTGAAAAATTCGTTTGCTTCGAAACCAAATTACAAGACCAAATCATGGTTGGAACGAGTGATCATTGCTGGCTTGGAGAAGACTCCCAAATCAGCAACCATATTCTATGATGGTGAATCCGAGGAATTGGATATACTACCCCATGAGAATGCCATCGCCGTTCGTAAGCCAGGCGTCAACATGGCCCAGAAGTTTGTGATTAAACTTAATTATTAAAAAAAAAAGAGAAGAAAATTGTTTAGTATTAGAGAACGCAATCGAAGTCGTTTTAAGTATAGAAAGACACACATTTTTAGTAATTTGCGATGAACACACACATTATGTAATACGTAGCTAGGGATTGTAGTTCACCGTCATCATCCGCTCATTTGTAGTAAATCCGTTTGTAAAAAAAAATTCATGTGTTAAAATTGATTGGGAAATAAATTTAATTGAGAGAGCTGCTGTCCTGATGAAGTAGAATGACATTCTTTTGATATTTAGTGGCGACTAAGGACGGTTGTGAATCGTGGAACTACTCAGGAAAGGCGATCAATCATTGGTGGAACGAAAACAGACGGATTTCTGTTTTTGCACTTACAAAGACGCTTGCAGCTCAAATCTAATTTGTAGTTCACACATTAGATGACTTGAAAAAGCGTCAAACACTAAGGAGGAATATCTTAGATGAACATCAACACATCATTGGATTTGGAATGTATACAGAAACTCGATCCACGTATGTATATTTCAAAATGAGTTAACTAACGGTAACAATGCATAGAGAGAAAGAAAAATTCAAAGGGTGGGCGCACTAGCAAAGTAGGGTTTACCTCAGATTTTGTTGATCCTTAAATATCTGTTGCACTAGGCTCAGCGAAAGAGGACCAGAAACTATGGCCAAATGTGTTGAATTCAAAGTGGCATTAAAATTTAGACAGGCTCTATGAAGAGACAAAGTATAGGTATGAAGAGAGAAACGATCGTCTTTTCAGGATATTCACAGAAAATGTTATCTACGTATGCTGATAGGTGCCCTAAAGCATTAGTTTTTTTTTATTATTCGAGGTCTACAGGGTTAGGGGCAGTTGCACATCTATCAAGTTTTACACTTGTGGGCTCATTATCTATGTATTTACATATCTGCAAGACGGACCTATAACGCTTTTATAGCGCCCTGAAATGTTTGAAGGTATTTATTGACGCTGTTCCTGTAGCAGAATCGTTGAGAAGAAGTGGGGACTAGGACTAACAACGACCTTGTGGATGTACACTGCCGTAGTATGAACAATTTTTGCTTACGGGTCCTTGGTCTGGTGGCCCGCATTGAGTAAATATTATAGCATCACTAAATTAAACACAATCCAGAGTACTGCTAGCATAGAAACCGCAAGTGTGCTACTGTCATGTCCGACGGACGCTTTAATGGTTATTCTGAACCTATTTCCCCACGCGGTCAGGTTTAGGGAATCTAGATGCTAGTTGGCCAAATATCAAGGCTACTGTAGCAATTTGGCTTCATTACCTCGAAAGATGGCAAAAGAACAAGACAAAGAAATACGACACATAATCACCCCTATCATTCAATCCGACGGATCTGAGATTCACTTCACCTATTCGATCCGCGTTCACTTTATTATTTACGGACGGTTCAAAAATGGAATGTGGGGTTTCAGGAATTGCGATGAATAAATCAAGGTCGTACAGATTTACAAACTTTGCTATTGTCTTTCAAGCTGAAATATTCGCAATGCATGGCGCTTGTCGGGCACTTAACCGAAGACCCAATCCCCAAGCGCATCGTCGCAATTTTCTTTCATGGCCAAGCACCCATCAAAGCCCTCTCCTCGACAACCATCGCCTCAAGGCTGGTAGCACAATACAGAGAATACGTCTTGGGGCTCGTTCCTCCCTGTTTCTTGTATGGATCGCAGGTCACAAAAACATTGAAGGGAACGATGTGACTAATGAACTAGCCAAGCGAGGGTCGGGCCTTGACAGCTCACTGGCAAGAGAATTTTCATCCCAACAAGAGAATTTTCATCAACTCTAGTAGCTAAACACAAATGGAACAACCTAACCATCTGCAACATATCTAGAAAAAATTGGCCAACATACAACCAAACGAAAATTAACGACCTCAGCAGAACCCGAACAGACATTGCGTTTATAATTGCCATATGTACGTGTCAATGGGCAGTAGGAATAAGAACCCATACAGCTGCTTTGCCCTCCAGTAACAGGCACGTATCAGTAATATTCCTCGAACAGAGCAATGAATTTGAAGTCGAGATGCACCATTCTTTTATCACCTTTAAAACATATGAAGCAGTGAAAAGCAATAGAAAATTTGTTGTGCAACTTGACAACAGTCGGAGAAGAAAAAGTGCATACATTACATACATCTACAATTCCATTTATGCATATACACATGTACGTACCTTAGTGGAGATCTAATTTAGACTGACCCTAGAAAACCAATTCTACTTAACCAATTAATATCCCGCTAGGAGCCGTTAAGGGCAATATTCATCGTCACTTTCTAAAAGCGGCCAACCAAGTGTGAATTAGGCTTAGCAACTGCGCTATATCAAGGAAGACCTGGCCCGGTTACAACAAACAGAAAACAAACGAGTTACTACATAAGCAGATCAAGACAATATATTGCGAGAACCGTAGCCGCTAGTACGGGCCACTGGCCAGTGGCAGACTACGCAGCCAAGCTGGGTATTCCCCACAACACTTTCTGCCGCAGTTGCAAGCATAGCAGCGAAAAGGAATCTCTGCATCATTTCCTGTGCAAGTGTCCGACCCTAGCGAGGGTCAGACAGCGCACTCTGGGCAAACCCTTCTTCGATGACCTCAAAGATATTTCTAGGAAAAAAATTGGTGAACTAATTCTGTTTCTTAACTCCACAGCTTGGAATTAAGAAATATCTGCGTCTATCTACCTATAACGCCCACAAACAACCAGGTCAAATGAGTTGTGGTATCAAAACGGCGCATCCAGCGCTAATTGGGTTCTTAGAACCGCCACCTCTATCTACCTACCTAGCCCAAAGAACTCTGTCTTAAACTCTGCTAAAAACGAGATTTGAGCTTTACAGAGCAATGACTTCTAATATGGTGCCGAGCGCTGGATGACAGGAAGAGAAGCAGACCACTTTTGAGGAGAATGAATAAAAGAGAAGCAGCTAATGAGTGGACGCAGCTCCAAACAACATCCTATCTAAACGGTTCCCCTTTTTTATTTTTTTGAGGATTAGCTCAGCGGATGGAGTTAAACTATTTACATAAGCGCAATGAACTGCACCGGATTTCATGGCAACACACAAACAATACAACAGCGGTCAAAGCTTCCTTCGTTCCGGTTGAGCTCTTCCAGGCAGGACCAAACAAGTTGGCTTTGTTCCTATATAGATACATGCATATGTATATTTATAAAAAGTGAAAAATTAACTGAGAGCTTCCTAGAAAAGTCAAAAAGGGGATGATCAACTAAGGCAGGGAAACCAGGCCTTTGGAAACCAGGCCTTCTTTTTCCTGTGGTAGCCAAACTTGAAGTTTAGATAGTTTTGGATAGAAATAATGCTATTTGGATTCATCTCAAAAGCGAACAGGCTGTCTTCCGCTTAGAATCTTCCTGGGTAGACTATATTCTGACCATTTTAACACTCATTACAGTGATATGTGTCGAGTATAGGTTTCGATTTCATCGGATTTTTATTGACTTTGCTTTGCGCAGGAGCGCCATTCCCAAAAGATTCATATGTACTCATTAAGCCTAAGTATAAACAAGCTGCTATTGGGCCCATCTGCAGTCTCAGAGCCGAAGTACCTTATTGTTATGTAGTGCGTGAAATAGGCCAATGTGTTCTCATCAAAATGCTAAGCATTCAAAGGCATTTTGCACACCTTCTTCAAAAAGGCAAAGCAAGGCCTTTCGATCAACCAGAAAGCCAAATGGTACGCCTTCCTCCTGTAGCGTTTCTTGGTAGTTATCAGTGATAAGAACACGACGCTTTGGCGTAGGAAAGCCTAGGTGTTCAATGTTCAATGAACATCTGAACTAGGCTGACGATAACTGGCTGTTTTTAACTATCAAAATTGGCGAAGACCTTAAGCCTTTCAAACTCAAACACTCAACTTAACATTGTGGGTCAAGAGTTCGAGAAAGTCGAGAGTTTTTTCTTTTAGGAAGAATGGTTTCAACCTACAACAGTGGAACCGAACTGGCTGCCTTTGGAATGCTATCAAAAATCTGGAAATATAATGCTGCCAGCACTAAAACCAAGCTGAGACTGTCTCATTCCTAGGTCAAGCAAGAATTAATTTAAGGGGGTAGTCCATGTTACTTGGCAAATCAAGATATTGCCGGAATTGTAGCCATTATCACGAGCCACTGGCCAGTTGGAGACCATGCGGTCAAACTTAGCATTCCTCACAACAACTTTTGCAGAACATGCAAGTACGTTAATGAGAAAAAATCTCAAATTCATTTCCTTTTGCAGGTGTCCGGCTTGAGCAAGGATCAGACAGCGGACTTTGAGCAAATCCTTCTTCATAGACCTCGGCGAGGTAGCTGAATAAAGAATGAAAGAACTGATCTTGTATCTGAACTCCACCGGCTGGATTTAGCCACATCATCCCAACACAACAATTCAATATGCACATACAAATAGGTTAAAACGAGTTTTGTGGTTACAAAACGGGGCACCCTAGCGCTAATTGGGTTCTCAGGAACCGCCACTCTACCCACCTACGTACATGCTGTCACTCATAGGTCATAAGCTGCAAATTTTTGTTAATCGATGTCTCCGACTAAGGATATTTTGGCTGAACTGCATCTCAAAACGAACAGCGGCTCAGGAGAATAAAGTAGTAGTTGATGGGACACATCCTAGGGCGTGAAAATAACTCCGTTGTGTAATATGTCATCTAATAGAATCGACTCAGCCGGTCAAGGAAAAGACTGGGTCAAACTAAACAAACGTAGTCCGGAACGGTTGAGAAGGAATCGAGGTCACGGGGAATGAGCTAATCGAAGATGAAACGCGTTGCACATTTTTGCCGCGTTGTTGACCTATGCCTATATGAGAGATGCAATGATTTAAGTCAGTAAAAAGCCAGGCTCACTTACATGACTCTCCGATGAGTCTTTTTATGGAAGGACCCTTTGCAAATTCGCACTTTGAACACATGATCGAGGCCGGTCCTGTTCTTGTGTTTTAATATTTTTTGAATTTTAAATCTTTACACGACAGAAGTCACCTGCAGAATTCAAGTATCTCTCTTTACTTCACTGAAAGTCATTACGTCCATAAATGAAGTGGTTCCCGATCGTAGAATTAATAACACTTGAGATAAACGTAACTAGGTCAGTTAAAGGAACTTTGAAGTCCTGTAACCAACACTTTGTCATACTAGCCCAAAGAGAAATTTGACAATTCACTTCAAGGATTCCGCACAGGCAACTTCAATTTTCCTGATTAAATCCACCCTCTCCTGGCACGGCGAAACTTTCTGTGGAAATTCATAAGGAAACTTTCTAATTATTCATATCTTAAACTTTATCGAATCTCTTAAAAAGAAATTGCAACGAAAAAAGCAAAAAAAAAGCGGAACTTCCTCACATCAGGACGAAAGACCTACTTTTAGTTTCCTTTCTCTTCCGTCCTCTCAGCGATTGTTCTCTTTCTCAAATAAATTCTCAAAAGAAAATGACAAAAGGAAGAAAACAAACCCAGAAAAACCAAATTTAACCCTTTTCGCGCTCCAGCTCATCCCACCCAGAGTATCCTTGCCAAAAAAAACTCGTCCTCCAAGGGACACATTATCATATTAAACTATATGATTTTTTGACGATAGAAAAGGATACTTGTATATTCGTTGCAGAGACTCGGGTCCTTCCTTCATGCAGATTGATGTATCCACGGGAAGGACAGTGCTTGTTATTCTTTTTCTTTGGCTCAGGGAGGACACGCCTCCAGAACTGGAAAGATTATTAGTTTGGGGAACCCAATGCGCATGTTATCCACGGTAGGATGATGGATCAGGATAATATGGAGAGGGCGAGCAAATTATGAGCATGAATTCAGTTGGTGGCGTAATGTCCTGACGGTGGGTCTATGAGTTTCTTTTTTGAGATTTTCAGGACACGAGGAGAATTTTCGTGTCCAAAAAAAATAAGGGCGACTGAGTCTGACAGAGGTGGCATGCCAGAAATTCACACGCCAAGGCAGGAGATTTTATGTAAGATTAGCATTTGGAAAA
Source organism: Matsumyia berberina (assembly GCA_917880715.2). Lineage (NCBI taxonomy): Eukaryota > Metazoa > Arthropoda > Insecta > Diptera > Syrphidae > Matsumyia > Matsumyia berberina. The sequence continues at coordinate 126,635,066 of OU862871.1, read as the reverse complement.
GGTGTTTGAGGAATGAGAGTCTACTTCACTTTGTCATCCATCGCGTGAAGTTCAATTTGTAAAGCATTTTCTTTAATGGCGCGATAGTTAGGACCTGATAATGGTCTTGTAGGGCAACCCTGCTTCAAATCAATTATGAAACCGCCGCCGTAAGTAAGTAGCACGATTACTGATTAAAGACCGCGATATATGATTGGGCTGGTGGGTTGGGAATATTTATATACTTCGCCCTTTTTTACCGCCTTCGGACGGAAGCACAGTCCAACTATTAGGGGGAAGCGCTCCCGATAAGAGAACCGCATTTTTTTTTTTTTTTTGAACGTTTAATGAACTTTCCGCGAGCAGATAGGGTAATTGTCTGCACTTATTCACTTAACAGGGACTGGGAAGGGAGGAAGAATACCCCACTCGGTGGTCATTACCAGCAAGGACCTTCGACAGTTCGACAGTTGAACATAATTTGCGTGACTTGAGGTTAGGTCCTTTCGCTGTGTGAGTAAATTCAGTTTGAAAAACCTTTATTTTTTCTCCTTGTCGTTGTTGTTGCTGTCGTCTCACAGGATTATCATGAATTAAGTTGTTTTGTCTTTCGTCCTTTCGTAAAGGTTTTCCCTCTCGTGGTTCCTGTGCGCTGACCCATGGTTATGGGTCGTGTGCTTATTTTTATCTATCTGTTCTTGTATTCTCGTCCTCGAATTATTTGAATTATGGGACTAAGAAATGAGGTCCTGGAATTAAGTTAATTACCCCCTGGATTATGTTATGATTACGGAGCGGAGGAGGTGGGTGAGAAACATAACCACAGGATATATGTATAATGCCCATTGTGCATGTGAATGGTGACAATTAGGTCACTACAACTTAGTAATTGAGACAATTGTGGGCGAGGCGGGGGTTATTGGTAGCCTCTGGGAAGGACAGTTTAAATCTTGTGGTTTATTGTTATCCGCTTGAGTTGACTTGACTATTTTCCGGTATGGGAATAAAGTTTATGAGGCTTTGCATTCATCGGATGTCCTGCCAGGAGTTGTGAAGTAGTTGATTTCGTCATGGATCGACTAATTCTAATTGTGAGGTTAGGATTTAAATTGAACGTGTGCTCCAAGGGAATCAAGTTCGTTTTGGTGTTGGCTTGTAGAAGACCCTTTGGGAGATTGTCGCTGTTTTAATTAAATTTTTCATTTCCTTCCGAGGGGATGATGTGTTGAGGTTGGTATTGGTTTTTTTTTTTTATCAATTTCCTTTCATACTTGAGGGTAAAATAACCGGAACCGGAAATGGTGCCAATATCATACTTGATACTCTTTGAAAGCAATGACAGGGTGGGGGAGAAGGAACGTTTCTTACATGGAGCGACACCCTAAAATGGGTTCATCACTTTTTTGTTGTTATTGTTTGTTTATAATTTCCTGTGGAATGCTTCAAACGGGTAAGGGGGGGATTGGTTGAGGAAAGATTCAGCGTATAAAGTCTTTTGAAATTTTAGGGTAAACTTTCTACGAAGGGGAAGAAGTATAAGAAAAATTGAGTGAGTGTAATGCAAGGTTCTAGCATTACTTCTTAGCTTATGAATACCGGCACCGTCTAGGACAAATGCTTTGTTCTTAATGCCATTTGCTAGACTAAATCTAAGGCGATTAGACGCAGAATTGAAGACTCTCTCTCTCCCAAATCAGCACTGAGTAGTGTGGTAGACAAAGCCGTTCAGAGTCGGTCCTCTCCACTCGTGCGAAAAATGTAACCTCTGCAAACTATAAGAAGCCACAATGAACTATGTATCCAACGTGGACTAATTTTTCCCATACGACCTAGTTAAAGTAAAGTTAGCTATACCTAAACTTAATTCCAACTGATGATGGCTCAGCTGCTAATCGATTTCAGTAGCAGGAGATGAATTGGTAAAGAACATGCACCAACTCAATGAATGGAACTTCGGCATTTTCTGCGCGATCCTCAAAAGTGCACATCCTTTAATCTGTGCCAACTATAGAGGTATAAGTCCCCATCAACATCGTCTAGCTCTAGAGTGATGACAAGTTTATGTATCCCTGCCAAACTCGTTCAATTGTGCAGGATGGGGAATTGATTATGCTCGCTGCTCTCTTAAGACCGGTAAATACGTCACCACACGTTCTTGAAAAAAATGTGCAGAATACGCCAACATCAGAGTGACAAAGTTCAAAAAGTGAAATCACTCGCATACTCCGTGTAGCGTGTTGGTGAGGATTGAGATGGAAGCGCCCAGGATGGGTTTAATGGTCAACTAACGCAAAGTAAAGTACATGCAGTCGATACAAAGAAGGAAGCCCAATATCGAGAGTGTCTTTCGAAAGAAGCTGCATCCGAATGCTTGTTGATTAAGTAACTGGGTCCTGTGGTACAGAAAACAAGGCTCGAAGATTAGCTATCTTGATGAAAGACTTCTGCGCGACGAAGTGGAAATACAGACTGTAGAACATCTTTTATGCCATTGCACAGCTCTTCAAGAATGACAACCAATCTGCATAGGTATCAGCGCCCAAAACGTCTCTTCCGTGATGGCATAACTCGTCACGTAAAAATGTGACGATTTAGCCCCAGAATGCTCGTTTTTACGTGACGAATTATATGATCACGGAAGAGACGATTTGGCCTAAGGTTAATAAATTACTTACCCTGTGGTACAGAAAACAAGGTTCGAAGATCAGCTATCTTGATGAAAGGCTTCTGCGCGACGTAGTGAAAATACAATCTGTAGAACATCTTTTATGCCATTGCACAGCTCTTCAAGAATGACAACCAATCTTTATAGGTATCAGGGCCCAAATTGTATCTTCCGTGATGGCATAACTAGTCACGTAAAAATGTGACGATTTGGTCGCAGAATTCTGAATTCAGAATGAATTATACGATCACGGAAGAGACGATTTGGTCCCAGGTTAATGAATTACTGAATTAGACGACTTGGAAACGACGCCTCTAACAGACCCAAAACTATCTAGAAAACTGGGTAGTTTCATAAGATTTATGTCCTATCAAAATGGATATTAATATTAACAGTGCTCCGAACCTAGCCATACTTAAGCTAAATACGATTGTTAAAACAAACTTAGCAGCCTAGAATATATAAAGAACCTCATGATACACTGGGTACTAGGTAGCCTAGCAGTAGATAACATTAAATAAGTTGACAAACGGGCTTATGAAAAGACAGTAGCCTTCCAAATGGAAGCCTATAACATCAAAAAATTATATAAAAGAGGGCCGAAATCAAAAGAGCTTAACCTTAAAAAAATTGAAAAGTCAATGCAGGCTAAGATAGTTCTATGAAACTCAGAGAAAAACCAAGACGTCAGAGAAAGATTGGGGTGTATTAAACAAAACATTTACCTAATTGTGATCAATCACGAATAATTATTGGTTTACAATTTGAAATTCCCCGTTAATAAGAATAATTTGGGAACAAATAGACTACTTAACCATAAACATTGATTACATAACATCTGTTCTATCCTTAAAGCTAATAAAGACAGGAGTGCCATTTCGAGGCTAATAATTACAAAATAATTGATCAGTTCTAAGAAACTAAAATAATACACCAATCATCTACCTGTAACCAGGTAATAAACTTAAGCACACACCTTTACCCAAGTAATAATCAACTATGTGCATTTTTGGGGTTATCCCAGGTAGATTTAAGGTGGAAAAATGTGCGAATCCTTGACCGCCAAAACATATAAAATGCGCTGAAAGATCCTGATCGGTTATTATTTCAAAAATATCCGACAACGAATACGTACATAACATGACATCATCTAACAACCAAGTCGAATCATCACACGGTGAGTTTTCTTAAATTTATTTAAATTCATTTTATATTATATATTTTATCTTAAATTTTTATGCAAAGGCGTTTTTTCTTATTTATTATTTTTTTTATTTTTATTTTCAGTTCCATATTTAACAAATGGTCGTACCCGTCTTGAAATGGAAGCAGCAATGGGATTACTTATGTTGAGTCAAAGCATAGAGCATATGCAACCTCTTCGAACATCTACACCAATTTCAAGACCAAAACAAACCAAAACGGTTTTGGTAACTTCATGCAGGAATCTTCTTAAGGAATTCTTAAAGGAAAAGTGAACGCAACGATGCGGAAGTAAAAAGCAGAAATCTTCTCAAGGATAAATGAGCGACCTGATACTAAAGAAAAAACAAAAAAAAAAAAAAATATTAAAACACATCGTACCCAGTTAAGCGATGTGATTAAAACAACAAAAATCCTTAACAGCAAAATTGTGAATTGTGCCCAGTATAAATAAAATTAAAAAAAAAAAAATTGTAAAACTAAAACGAAATTTTTAACTTATCACAGTTTTCCAACGTCATAGCTGTTGTTCTACTTAAAAATAAAAAATGGAGTTTAAATTTGTGGTAAGACAAGCAGTCTATCGATATAACTTTGTATTTTCGTTTTAATTATTTTTGATGTCGCCATTTCAAACTTCTTTATTATTTTTTACGGTGATTCAATATTAAGTAAAATTTTTAATTTTAAATTTTAAATAAACATAAAAATTAAAGTAATTTCGAAAACAAAGACGAAATTTGGAAATAAATATTTTTTTTACTGTGGATGTACAGAGTTACTTCATAAACTTTAGAATTGTGGTCAATTTTTTGTAGACATTGAATTTCGATGCTAAATACATTGGGACATTTATAAAGAGTAAATAAATAAGTTTTTCCCTGTTATTGTAATTATTCGATTGTTTCGTCTAACTCCTGTCCCTCCACGTAACTTTTGAGAAACTTTCGAGAAAATGATGTAGGGACGAAGAAGCTCTCCTCTGAATCTTGCTGAACCTGTTAAACGGAGACCTTATTTGCAAGACTAAGCAAATTCAGTCTTCCAATCGAATTCAAACTAATTTTGACTATCGTTACAGATATTCCATGTAGAGATCAAGAAAATTTCATAAGTTTGCCCTTAAAAGACAGACGAAAATATACGAACTTTAAGCAAAGTGTAGTCTTACGTTTTTGCTTACACAAGAACTCCCGCATCTGAATCAGTTCAGGTGCCGAATCGTCCCTTCCGTGATCGTATAATTCTTCATGTCCGGCCATTAAAAATCGACTACTTATATTCGATAAACCAGAGTATGGCAACCAGTTCTGGGTTCGGGAATGGTCGACCATATACTGTAGTCTCAAAAATCCTATCACGTGGTATATCTATGGAATATCCATCGCGCTGGAAGAAAGCCCTGATCCACTCGAGACAAGCCGTTCTTTATAAGCATGTTAAAATAGCAGGCAAGTCGCGGGGAAGCTCATTCTATTCAACAAACAATGCAAGTTGTAAGAACGGTCTCTTGAATGTTTTAAAGAACCACGAAACTCAGAACTCAATGACAATTCCTTAGCCTTTCAAATGTATACTTATACTGCCAGAGAAGCTGACAGGGTTTCAGTTCAACAAGTTTCCTATCCAAAATAATTCCTTAATATTTCTCTTCATTGAAAGGGAGATTCTGATGACTTCGAGTGTTGGTAGACTCAATCAAGCCAACTTTCTTTTTCCTATAAAGTTTTAAGAAGACTCTGAGTAAACCATCAGTCAATCACATCCAGAGACATTTGCGCCGAGGAGCACAAAATTAAAAAAGAAAGACTGGGACACACTTAGACCGGATTGGCCCATTGTGATACCACGTTGAAGAACCAGCTAACCAGCATCAGGAACCGGAGAACGTACCATAGAGATGGGTAACCGTAAAGGTATTAACCATAAGAGTTGAACCATTTCGTCTCGGAGATGAAGTTTCGTATCTTCTTGGTGTCGAGTTTGGGCAGATCGTTAGTATCATCGTCGAAGTATTCTCCGAGAATTTTCCTTCTTAGAGTCGCAAGGGCAGGACACGCGAACAGTATGTGGGTTGTAGTTTTCTCTTCCTCCTCGTCTCTGAAGCTTCTACAGAAATAATTGGAGGGGACCCCCAGTCTGAGTTCATGACTGCTTATCAAGCAATGTTCAGTGAGACCCCCATTAGAGAACCTAAACTTTTTCCGGTTTGTGGATAAAAGTCTCTCCGTCTTCTTTAGATGCAGGTTAGGCCAGATTTGTTTTAACAGGAGACAAGTGCTGATGTTGTTCCACTTGTGGTTTGCCACTTTCTTGACATCCGTGTCAAGGAGGAATTTGATCGGTTCGATATTCGCAGGTTGTTCTCCTTGTTTTTCGGAGATATGCCGTCTTGCGCCTTGTTTTGCCAGCTCGTCCGCTCTGCAGTTGCCTGGAACGTCCCTGTCTGCAATCTTGTAAACAGATCTGCGGCATTGCTTTACCAACCATGACCGTATTGTTAGTGATTCCAAGGCTGTAATGGCTGCCTGACTATCTATGTATAGTACAATAGCGCAACAATCTATTACGTTTATTGAAAGCTAAGCCACAGCTTCGGGTATATCCGTAATTTGCGCTTGAAACACACTACAGTGATCTGGCAGTCGTGTGGTAATGGCTAAGCCAGAGGTGTTTGAGAAGACTCCTGCCTCGTACCATCCGCTGTTTTAGATCCGTCTGTGAATATTTCTAGCGCAGATTCGTTTAAAATTGTATCTGACTCCCAAGAGCTTCTGCTAGGAATCTGGGTTTTGTACCTGCCGTTGTAGTCAATATGGGGGACAATCTCCGTTTAACTAGGAATAATATGGTTGGAATAGTTTGGAGTGATCCCTTGCTGTCTGATCAGCTGGGAGGATTTTCTGAGCCTAAATGGTGCCTTGACTGCCATTAACTTCTCAAAGATATCAACAGGAAGCAGATGGAGCATTGTCTCTAGTGCAGAAGTGCTGGTTGTTCTCAACGCACCCGTTATGCCATCTGCATAATTTTCTTGTCTTCTCTTGTTAAATGCTTACAGTTAGTCGAAAGCAGACATGTACCTTGGGCTTGGACTTTTAGATAATATTCATCATGTCTTACGCTTGGATACCTTAAAAATTAAGTTAAGTTAGCTCAAAGCGGTTTGGTTGACTTGTAGACTAGCTTGGAGTACTCTGCAGCTCTTGCATTAAAAAAATATAGATTCATTTATGGAAATCTTTCTTGTACAAATTTTCTTTTTATCCTGGCGACTGTCTTCCCGGAAAATTGTTCATATTTGCTACGAGAATGCATACAAAAAACCAAAATAAGCACCCATTGCTGGCATTAACTTATTTCCATTGCCTCTCATTGGATTCATCCTCCCCAGTGTGCCTTTATAGCAATTTCCATTGGAGCGCCGGCAATGCCTCAGAATTATGCAAACATTCCCTTCAGAACCGCTTCGCGTAAAGTGCACACTTTGTGGACGTATGTGTGTGGTGAGACACTGAATTGCTTCGAACCGAGAGTAACATAAATACCACAAAAGATTTCTGCAACTACTTCAAGCAGATAACACCATGCGTCGTCAAATGGAATCCCGAGAAATCCAGAATCCTTCAGAGGAGTCTCACAACCACCATGGAGTAGTAGTTGCAACATCGCGCCACCATCCAGAGTGCACTTTACTCGCGCGTTGGAGAGCGCTAAAGCAAACATCCTTTAGTGGTGCTTATTTAAATAGTTGGTTTATCTGTGTGACGACGATGATGACAAGTAGATAGACTCTTGAAGTTCCAAGATTCCTAACAGAGTCCCTTGTTTCTTGTCTTCTATATTCTCTGGTGTGGCACAGAGTGAAAGTCCTGGAAGTCCTGAAGTTAACACGAAATTGGTCGGAAGAAATTTATTTTCACTTCAAGAAGTTTTGTTTGACCAATAATTCTCACGGCTTGCTGAACACATTTTTCCACAGTGGAAATAAAATTCAATCTCGATTAGGTTTGTGTGCGTGTATCTGTGAATTTTTAACGAGTGGGGATGGCAGTCTTTTTTTTCAAGTTTACCCAAGTAAATGGTCGGACAAATGCTGGTAATTTTGAATGGGAAGGATTTATGTGTTGTTTCAAGCTATCGGTCATTGCGTGGTGGCTTATGTTTAAAGTGATTAGATAAGGTTGGCCTCAGATTAATGAATGGAAGAGCTGTGGGACAGCGTATTCAGTGGCTCTGGGAGGTCTAGACCATTTTGTGTTGGTTCAGACGGTTCCAGGACGTTCACGTAATACGACAACAAGTCTAAACAGATTTATAATGTGTAAGAAGATAGAGAGAGATTTTGCCACCCTTAGACAAAGTCCGCAAAGACAATTAGTTAGTTGGCTGGTACAAATGTTTATTAAAAAAAAAGTACTATTAGTTTGGTTAAAAGTCGATAGTAGCTGGCGCGATATTCCGAAGTCTAGCTTCTCGCAACCATTCTTGTTGTGTGTACTACATTTCTCTCACGAATCAAAGGGACATAGGTACATAAAATTTATGGATGACAGCGCGTTTGCATTTTTCGAAAGAAAAGTTCTACGATCGATGTACGGTCCTACCACCTTGGCTTTTGTGATAAGTATACCGCAGATAAACACTAAAGTCTAGCCCGAAGATTTTCTATTTCACCACTGAAGGTCTACACAGAAGAGGACGATCTCATCTCCGTTGACGTGGAAGATGACTTAAACCAATCGGGCGTACACAACTGGAGGAAGCTGGTTAATATTCTTGCTGGCTGAAGCTTATTGGTTTATCCTGAACTGTAGCGTCATTATAAGAAAGTTAGGTTAGGTTAGGTAAGTGGTCAGGCGAAAGGAAGAAGAATTTATTTCGCCAAACTTAGGTCAATTCAAACCCATGGTGGTAGATAGTAGTAGAACATGACCAACTCTCTGCGTCTGTGAAACAAGCCATCCTGCGAATTTGATGAAATTCATTATTTGATTCACCGGTGTATCGGGTAATTTTTAAATGTCCTGGAAAAAGTGTCGTCCAAGCCTTATCGAAAAAAAAAACCACATCTTCCTTGTGGTTGCACAAGTGTCTTGAGAGGTCCATCTGCTATTTGCCACACTTAAGGCTCTTTCCCCGCTTTGAGCTTAAGTGTGCAAGGCGGGATGTTTACCGAAGAGTCCAACTTGTTGCCGAGCCATCTCTCGCAAGTTCGTCACCTGGTATGACCTCATTTCCAGGAACCCAGCAAAGTGTCACCTTGTGCTGTGTTCTAAGAACCTTGAATTCTTCTCAATAGCTCCTCACAAGCTTCGATTTTATTTCCCTAGGTGAAATTGGTCTTATTACTGCCTGGCTGTCGATGAGAAAGGTGATATCCTCTCGTGGTATTACCTTTATGGTAGTGTCACGGGTAGCTAGTGTTACTGGTAGGACATCCTCTTGGAAAATCTTGGAAAACACTGCTGTAGTTAGGAAGTCGGACGGACTTGCAGATGCCCAGCGATTCTGAAAAGATACCTGCACCCACACCAGTATCCGTTTTGGATCCATCATTTGCCCGCTTTTCAATTCCTCCCTGCTCGTGATACGTGCTTAAAAATGGTCTTGTGAAATCCAGATATGATGTTATGTAGTCGGTTGTGGATACATTGTCTAGATATTTTTGTAGAATTGCAGTGTGACTTTTTGAATTTGGTTTCCAGTAATCTGAGTGGCTTATTCGTAATACATGTCGGCCGAGGCTCGTACAAAAATGCAATCCACTTTTCTTCGTCCAGGTGTATAGGGTCTGTTATGCACCTTTTATTTTCTCGCTAAGGGTTGAACGACATTTGCATGTTGCCAGCAGCACTATGTCGTCCGCGTAGGCTATGGTTTTGATGGCGCTGTTTCTGAGTTGTTGGAGTACTACATTAAGGACAATGACCCATAGCAATGGGGAGATTACTCCGCCTTGAGGTGACCCTCTAGCGTAGGCCTATGCTTTCACCTTAGTCCCTCCAAGTTGATAAGGATGTTGTGGATATTGTGGTTCGCATCAGTTCTGACATTGTTAAGGACTCCTTCAATGCCTAAGGAAGCGGCTAGTGAATATTCTTTATTTTGTAGCGTTTTCTTTATTAAGCCGATCACACAGTGCCGTGCTGTTTCTACACTCTTGCCTTTTGTATAAGTGTGCTGTGCTGGAGATAGATCTCCTGGGCGCAATAAGAAAGATAATGAGTAACAGTTTTAAGCAGTTACAAAACGTCTATCCAACAGAAGAGAGTGTGCAACAAGTGAATCTTTTGGTCGGTTACAGTCCATATGAGAAGCATAACGAAATTTTATGAAGAGCCGTCAAAAAGGCCGAACTAAGACAGATTTCTTGTCAAGACTCAAGGTTTTTCGTTTTTGAGAACCTGTCCTTACGGCTGACACTGCGACCTAGCAAGATCTATTGTGTGCCCGGTCTACTTATGTACCCAAATAGGTCTACTAGCTGCCTCATGTTGTTCTTGTCAAGGTTTCGAATTTCCTTGGAGAGAAAGGCCTTTATAAGTCTCTTGGATTCTCTAATCCCGGGGACACTTTCCCAGTGGGTTAAGCGAAGTTGATATGTCGGTAGCCCAATTAACGCAACAGAAGGGTTCCATTTCCAATTGCGCCGAAGCCGAACTAGCGCTAGCCAGCTCATCTGGAGTTTCATTACCTACGATCCTGTGACGGCCGGGCTTGGTTAGTGCAGCCATTAACTATGGGGCAAAATTTTAGAGATTGAGTCTGCTTTTTCTTCAATTGCGGGTACGAGTGCCAGGAAAGCTCGGTAGTCAATGCTTGAGGCAGAAACAAATGTAACGCTCGTGGGCTCCATCTCCTGGATTTCACTTGACTTGACGAAAAACAATATTCAGTTCAAGTGTTCACTTCCGAAGGACAAAGAATATGCAATCAAAGCTTGTACCTGCTCCAGCGAGGTACCTGAAAATCAAATCAAACAAAAATTCCATATACCATATGGAACTTCTTTCTGAGATCGTGTTTTATACATATACTCGTACATATTTATTTCAAATACTATGAACTTTTCTTTAGCCACAGTCAGATAAATTCCATTTTAATGAAATACTTACTTACTTACTTAAGTTGGCGCTACAGTCCAGGATGGACCTGGGCCTCAACCAACAAGCGTCTCCAGCCAGCTCCTAGTCCTCCTCTACTGCGCCGTCCCTTAGGTGTGGATTCGAAGATTTTCCAGGTCGTAGCATTTGTGTCCATCCGCTCTATATGACCCAGCCACCTCAGTCGGTGGACCTTCACTCTACTGGCTAAACCGATGTCGGTGTACATTCCGTACGGTTCGTCATTGTATCTCCACCTCCATTCAACGTCTATGCATCTACGGGACCGAAAATCACCCGAGGAATTTTCCTCTCGAAAAAGTCAAGAGCAACTTTATCCGCTTTTGACAGAGTCCATGCCTTTGCGCTGTAGAGCAGGACTAGGACGATCAGAGTCTAAGGTCAGGGTCGCTTTAGTCGTTCAAGAAAGGGCTTTGTTACTCAATTGCCTTCTCAGGCCAAAGAAGCAGGGATTGGCAAGAGTTATTCTTCGTTCAATCTCAGCGCTGGTGTCATTGTCTTAATTTATAGCGGAGTCTATGTAGACAAAGTCCTTACCTAATTTTAATGAAATACTGCTTCACAATGACTAGTGTGAACAGTTAATCGACAGAAGGACACGAAATTTAGTTGACGGTTCACTTTAATTTCCTGAACTTTGCACCTTTTCCACGGAGCACTAGACAAGGCTTCTTTCTGGTTGTAAATATCTAGTCCCAAATCAAAGGTGTATTTGATGTTACACTCGTTTCGCTTGAGTCCCACTCAAAGTCAAAAATAATTCACACATTTCCTGTGCCACTAGCAACCAGTTTCATTTGAGGTAGATCTCCAAAAATCTGGCGAATATTGATTGCGGTCAAAGTATCGAAAGCCACAGTAAATTGCTCGCCCATAAGGGCACCCACTTTTCATTTTTCTGGTATTGTCTCCCCACCGGAAGTAGATACATATGTAGCTCGTATTGATTTTACATATTCAATATTTGTTCGAATCAAACATGGGCACATGGGCTAGGATCACTGTCCGTGGAACCACTGAACGTCTGCTGCGGAACGAACCCAATTATCATTTGCGATTCATAAATAATTTGTTCGGCGTTAAATACGCGCTAAAAGCATATTCCGTGGTGAACTAATTTCGGATGCAAATAAATGTTTCGTTTAATAAAATACAAATTGTTAAAATATTTAGAGTTTGCTAATCGACGAATATTTTCACAGCTGGGTTGGTACCGTCTTTTCGAAAATATGTGCGGCGCTTATTAAATATTTACGCAAATGAAATTTTTCTCTGTGTGGGCAAGGTGTGAGGGAATTTTGTAGGATAAGCTAAAATAATTAAGGGCTTACATTCTAAATTGTTCACAGGTATCTGTGGAAGGTGTACGGAAGGTATAGGAAATAGGGACATTTTCATGAAGGGGAAGTTTGTACTAGAGTTGCACTAAATGATTTTCACGAAATTGACGTACTCACTTTCTAGAGTGCTCTAGTGCATTTCTGATGTCCTTAAAGCACAACTTGAATAATGAGGGACTTATGTAAAGTCTTATTGGGGTTCTCGACTGATTTTTTTTTTCATCTAAGACTGACAACTTCTGCAATACGGCCACTTAAAGCAGCAGCAAGAGAAACTCTTTTGGGTGAGTAGCAAAAAGAAAAAGAAAAGAAAGAAAAGTACGAGCCTTAGAGAAGGCTTGATCTGCTGTTTTGGCGTTTATAAGCCGTGATGTCACTAGTGCGTTCGTGAATCTTGAAACAGAGGCGGCGAAGATGGGTTTAGCGGTCTATCAACAAGGTCCGTCAACAAGAAACGGCACCCAACACCGACATCTTTGACAAAACGTCATAATAGACAGTTAAAACTTTGAGGTAGTTAAGGACTTTGCCTACCTAGGCTCCGCTATCAATTCAAACAACGACATCAGGGCTGAGTTCAAACGAAGAAAAACTCTTGCCAATCGCTGCTTCTTTGGGCTAAGAAGGCAATTGAGTAGCAAAGTCCTCTTTCCAACGACTAAAGTGACCCTGTATAAGACCTTAATCATCCCAGTCTTTCTCTATGGCGCAGAGGCATGGACTCTGTCAAAAGCGGATGAGGATGCTCTTGGTTGTGATTTTCGGTCCCGTTTGCGTAGACAGTGAATGGAGGAGGAGAAACAATGATGAACTGTACGGGCTGTATAGCGACATCGACTTAGCCAGAAAAGTGAATCTCTAACGCCTGAGATGGCTGGGTCATGTAGAGCGGATGCTTATGCGGAAAATCTTCGAATCCACACCCGAGGGACGGCCCAATAGAGGAAGATCGCGACTCAGGCGGCGGACGTAAGTGGATGGGGACTTTAACCAACTTGCTGTGTGAAACTGGATGCAGCTGGCTAAAGATCGAACTGCCTGAAGATGCTTGTGGGTTGAGGCACAGATCCATCGCGGACTGTAAGTAAGTCCCGCCATAGCTCGCTGCAGACTGAAACAACTCGGTAGGGAATTCACCTCCCCAGAAACAATTAATTACACTCCCGGAAACACGATTCTGAGGTCGACAGCTGGACAGTTTTCGAATCCATCTTAAAACGGTTACGACAAAGATTTAACTCTAACTTTCGACGGCTGTGAAGGGAGTTACAGTTTCACTTCTGACTGCAGTACCTGCGAGGGTAAAATGTACGATATTGTTTGGTACCAAGTCACTTCTCCAAAAACTCTGGTGGTGCTCCCTAAGACTACAAGTCTTAAAGTTTATTATACGATAGGAGGTAGGCTGTTAAAACTAAGGCACAAATAGACATTTTGCATCACCCTGTATCACTTGACATGAAGATAGTCAAATGCGTGCCTCGTGGTGTTAGTCATTGTTCACTTAGATGAGCAGTTGGGTCCATTGCGTCCATCATGATAACAAATTTCAACAGCAAATCATGTCGATTACTTTTTATCACCACTGTGTTCATACTAAGTACAAACATTCGCATTATTATTTTGATTATATCCTTTGGCAAAAATTGATTCGTGTCCGAGGCTTGCAAGGACAAATAGCAGCGTGCCCCCATATTTAGTGACGTTTACACAAAATTGTGAATGTCCACCGTACGCCGAAAGTCCTACTCTTTCTAGAGGGGACGCCTCCATCTATTTACCGCAGGACATTAACGCATGCAAGTGTATTTCCAATTGCCGCTGCGAATTGTGCCAATCAAGTTCAGTTAACTGTACTAATTAACATAAATGAAAAGCTTTTATTGTCAAATTATATCAACAAATTGAAAAAAAACCACACGAAAGCTGAGTGCTTTAATTTTGTTATCCACCGCGCCTATTCCAGTCGTGAGGCCCGCTCACGCACGCACACCGACTTGACTCCGCCACTCAGTCAAATGTGTTTGCGGGATTTGTCCTTATCAGGATGTCATACAACGTGTTCGGTGCTTGTCGGTTGATTGGTGCCCTCCAGCTAGCAGTGTGTGGTCGGACCCCGGTGTTTACACTTGACGAATAAATAATCGGAAATGATTTTTAATTACAGCAAACGGATATGAGTGAGGCGGCTGGCACGCGTGTGGGCAGGCATGCCTCGTGGCATGTAGACAAGTTTTACATGATTTAGTGCCTGTTTGCACAGGTCAACAAAATCAGAAGGACTAAGGCCACAACAGGTGACAGTTGGGTAATGTGCTGTAACTGAAGTGCCGAAACCGCCAAAAACTTATGTTTGACGCACGTGAGAGAGGAGTTTTATTGATTGGAATGTATTTACACTGTCACCTGGAGTTTGTCAGAGAGGGACTTGTGTTTGTAGAGCAGGTTTTGATTGTGACTCGAGATAAGATGGGAAATGGTCAAAGAGGAGACTACACTTTGATTTTTAATTCAAACAAAGGTTAGATTTACGCTGATAACTTTCTCCGTAAAATGATCGCCTAGATGGCGCACATTTTCATGACAGATTATACTCCTGAAGGCTTGTCATTCCCCGACGAGAGGTGGTGCCGCGAAAAATGTTCGGTGTTTTCCTGGCTCGGGCTTGAACCCACGCCGCTCGGTCAGCAGTCCAACGCACTAACAGCTGACCCACGGCGACCACATAGGCCAGTGAGAATTACAGGAGCTGCAGGGATGAGGAGTAGGAAGAAACGATCTTCCATTTCCCCTGCACTTGTCCTGCTCTATCCCAAAAAAGGAAGGTCTATCTAAGAGCCCATCATTTCGACAACTTGGGCAAACTATGACAAGAATTCTCAGCTTCATCAAGGGCTCCAGGGTATAGGTTTAACAAAGAGCCTTCCTGGCCTGGCCGAAAACCGACCACTGTTTCGAAGATCGCTGATAGGCATCTTATGCTAGGTTGGGCTTGATAGCTGGGAGGACGACGGTAGGCTAGGGTCCTTATATTTTCCCAAAGATTCTCTTGCACCCGTTGACAGTAATAGGTTTCGTCAAATCCTGTAGGCTTTTCCGATCAGCGAGTAGGAGCAATCTTTTGTAACGTCATCTTTGTTTTTGGGGTGATGGCTTTAAGCGCATATCAGAAATGTTGCCATCAACGCAGCATAAATTTATTGGAAAAAAAAAGCCTTACCTGACACTGTATACGACATCAATGGAAAGCAAAACAATACTCCAGCCCTGTCTGTTCTTTTTTAAAGCATTATCTGTACTTTAAAACAAGTCCTCCACGAACTTTTATGGAAATCCCTTAATCCGAATCAAATACCAGCCAATCCCTCATTTTTACTTAACGTTCCCCCCAGTGCTTATGCCTGATTTCACTCCTGCAGTGATGTTGATTTGAGTTTCTCATGGCCTATCATAAGCAGTTTACCCCGTCAAAGTAGCAAATAAACAGAAGCGAAGGAGCACCAGAGATCAAACTTTGAAAATCCCATATCATCACCGGTACCAGTGTCAGAGCATCAGCTTCAACTCATACGGAGGATACCTGAAGTCTTGTGACATTTGACTTCCTACACCGCGTGTGCCAGCTGCTGACTGAACTCTCAATTGAATTTTACTCGTAATCCTCGTTGCAGAGCTCTATCCAGGTTGGTTTGTTTTTCTTTTTTTTGAAATCCCACATATCCACAATTTGGGGAAACACAAGAGTCATGAGGCGAAGAACGAATAAAATAAAAGCTGAAGAAGTCAACCCCTTTTGGTGTTTCATTTACCCCCGGTTCGACCCCACGACTGAGTGACTAACAAACCTATGCGGGCGGTGAGAGTATGAACTTTCATCCTCTCCTCCTGGATGATGACATTTTGATTCTTTTATTTTATTTTCCTTTTTGATCCTGTTTGGAGGATTTATATTCTAGTTCTCCTTTCGTTTGATATTTTTTCTTTTTTTTCGAAGCACTCCTTGGCTGATTTTTATATGTTTGTCGTATTCGCATATTCGTTCCGGATTCACAAATCAAGATGATGTTGTCGGGAGAGAGTATGAGAGCATAGGGGCTTGGGTTCGGGTTACAATTGTAAGCTGTTGAGGGGGAGTGAGTGGTTGAAAGACAGAGGTGAAGAGTGTGCAAATGTTAACAATCGCGTGGAAGAAAAATACCACTCGTATCTCTCTGCCACAATGAATTCACCCTTCAGAGAGCCGACGACGTCTTTTTGAATTTTGACAGTGGGGTGGAAAAGTTGCAATTTGAAATGGAACTAGAGCGTAGTGGAACTAAAGTGGTAGCATATTTCGACGACTTAGTCGTGTTAATAACAGGAAAATTCCTACCTACCATTTCAGAACTACTGACTATTCACTGACAAGTGGACCTCAACCCCCAAAAAAACAGAGTTAGTTCTGTTTTGAAGAAAAGAGCGACAACAACATTTAAGCCCCCGGCTTTAAACTGAATACAGCTTCAAATCTCAGAAAGAGCCAAGTACCTTGGCTGCATTTTAGACCGCAAGCTGAGCTGGAAGGAAAACACCATATAGTCCACTGCCTATATACAGCCATCAAAAGGCAAATTCTAAACCTGAAGAAACTCAAAGAATCCAACGATTAGCATGCTTCAGCACAACGAGCGCCATAAGAACGACCCCGACAGCAGCCCTCAAAACGATACTTTCACTTCTACCGCTTGACCTATACACTTAAAAAATGACAGCAAAAAGCGCCCTACAATTACAAACATCTTGCTTTTGGAAAAGGGGCCAAATAGGTCACACCAGTATCGCTAGATGGGCGAAGTTGGAAACAAAAACTGATTTCATGACGCCATACCCCGACTTTGAACTCTATTTCCAAACTCTCTTTCCACCAAGGGAAAGAAAGGGTCGTTAAACTCGGCAATATATCCATTTCCGCCGACGGCTCAAGGGGTAGGCTCCGAAATATACTCAGAATAATCAGCCATTGCCCGGCCGATAAAACTGAAGTTCTAGCTATAATCGTGGCCGCAAGAGAACTATCCTCGGTAACCCCAAGAAGAAACATCGATAGTCAGGCCACCATCAAAGCCGGGTCATCTACAGTACTCAAATCACTTCTAGTAAAGAGTTGTCACAGCCAGCTTAGGGTCCTAAGCTCAAGACATAGTGTATCACTCTGTTAGCTCCCGGGGCACCGATACATCGATGGCAATGAAACGACCGATAAACGAAACGTCGATCACACGGTTTTGACCCCTGTGGAAGTTCTAAAGCACGATATATACTTAAACATCTGGTAGCTTACCGATGAGCGATGGAGCATACTTCTGTCATGCCGCATATCAAGAAAGATGGGGTCAAAACTCAAAAGAAAAACGAAGGAAATACTTACGCTGAACAGACCGCACTGAGCTTTAGTGATCAGCATCCTCAAAGGCCACAACCGACTGACGGCCCATTTATGGGTAATAAGACTAAGCACGAGTGCCCTCTGCACAGGATGTGGCGATATAGACGCAGAGGAGGACACGAAGCATTTTCTATGCGACTGTCCAAGCCTCAGCAGAACCAGAAAGAAGACCCTACCCTAGTCGCTTACTTCTTTAGTAACCCAGGCCAACTGTGAACCATGCCACTGAAGGAGATCCTAAAATGTATATTGAATTCAGGGTGGCTTAGAGGGTCTTATATCGATAAATAAATAATTTATTATTTTCCAACAGGTACATGAATGTCCCCATTATGGGTGAACACAATTGATCCTTAAAAATCCGAATGAGGCGGCTCCTAACATCAAGCCGCCACTCTTTTAACCTAACCTAATCTAATTTGAAACAGAAAAACAATTAAAATTAATCGACAATCTTCGAATTTCCATTTATTGGTTCAGAAATGTAAATTTTACGAAACTGCCCGTCCTTAGCTAACTGTCTCCAGTTGTGCACTTCAAGTTTGTCGAGTTCCCTTTTTACTTGGCGACACCTTTTTCTACAGCATTGTTCCTCCGGTCTAGGTTCAAAGCTCGTATCTCATTCAGATTCAGCAAATCCCAACAAGCTTTGATCTAACAACCGCGGGGTTAAGAGCCGTAATGGCCGTTCGGGTGTCGATAAAAAATAAATAGCTTGCGCGACAGCCCGTGGTGGACCAAAGCCTGGCTTTGCGCACGAACGGAAAGGACCTTCTATTTATTGCCGATTTCGAACGCTGCTTAAAGCAAGTCCTACTTCTGTTGTTCATGTAGTTAAAAAAGACCTAAGGAAACGGGCTTCAAGCTCTAAGAAAATATAGAAAACCTTGAACTAAACATGAAGTCAATCAGCAACCTCACTGACGGCGGAAAACTTGTTCGCACCAGTGTACGTTTGACAAAAGTTGGAACAGTGTGATGTGAACTTTATTTTTTCCAGTTTATAGGTTCGTCGAAGTGGGTTCTTTACTTCGTGAAATTTTTATGTCCCTGTCAGGTTATCCCGAGAATTTCTTCCCATAAGCACCCCGAATCTGATTCATATCAAAACTGGTGCTATGCGGGTGGCATTTCTGGTGCTACATTTGGTTTTGCTTTCGGTCCATCTACTGTTGCTGGCAGTAGAAGACGATGACGACGACAATGACAACGACAACGACAACGACAACGACGATGATGATAAGTGAAAAGAATGAGGATACGATGGTGGTGAATGCCATTGTTGCACTCGAAAGCTTGTCATCAAAACGATGGGTTAGCAGAACGGAAGAAAACCAAAAAGCGAAAGGATAACCAAAATAAGTAGGAAATAATCGTTTTATTGGGGATTTGCGGGTGCTTAATGTCTTTTCGTCACAAGTACGGAACGGATGGACCACAAACTGAGAATTTCCATTGAAGTATTCTTTCAAATTTGTCCTCAAACAATTTGCAGCGTTAAATTTTGATAGGAAATCATCCTTAAACAACTGGAAGCTGTGGCCATCATTTCCTTTGCACAAGTTCTCGATTAAAATCAAATACGCAAAGGATGCGCATCGAACCAACATTGACAGTTTGTGTGGTCATAAATCAAGATCCTAGCCGGGGCGATGCAATCGCCGCCATTAAAATGCATTTGTGCCAAGTGGAATTTGATAGGGACGTCGCGGATTGTAGACTGCAGTGCGCGTATACATACATGTGACACAATATGTGCAAATATTTTCCCATTTTCCTGTTACAAAGGAAAAAAAAAAAAGAGAAGGGCATCCATCCCCTTTGAAGGATATCAGCTTTTGCAGGCAGTGGTGAGGTTAATGAAAAACTACTTACTGCGACCTTTAAGCGGAAAATATTTTCCATTTGCAGTAGTCCTAGGAAAATATTTACGCTGCAGTGCTCTTTGGGAAGCCCATCAATAGCTCAGCATCCGCCGCATACAACCCTTCGTGTCGTCAGTGATAAATGGCTCTGTGTGTGGATCATGAATGGGGTTGCCAGGCTGTTCGCATCAAATTGAGCCAAACAATTTGGAAAATTTTTTTGAAAATCATTGTAGAAGCAGTGGCAAAAGAGCCTTGAGACCTCCTTGAGAGAAAATCCGTCAAAGAAAATGATTCGGTCTTCTACAGGAGTCGCTAGAGGACCGCGACAGCAAGCTTATGAACATATTTACCCTGAAAATGTTGCTTTGCTATGACATTTCTGAGTTGCAACAGTTCAGTAAATCTTTTCTGGTCAAAAACTAGCCACGATAGCCTGGCGAGATTGATTGGTCCAGACTCTTCCAATTTTTCTCATTTATGTGTTTATACCACCTTGAACGCTGTTAGAGTGGATAGAAGGTTGAGTAGTTGACGAGGCACAATAGGACTCTAGCATGCCAAGTGAATTACTTGCCAAGATCTCCAGTTATATTAAGAGAAGCTTCTTGCTGAGTTTCACTGACTGCCGACATAAACACTTAGCAGATCATGCGCAGTCCCGAGTATCAAATTAAACCTGTAGCCTGTTTTCCTGACTACAGTCTGAGCTCAGAATCGGCGAAGCTGCTTCGGAGATTCAAAGCAGAACTATGGGGCTAAGGTTGGTTTTAGGCTTTATCTACCCGGCAAAAAAAACTACCTCTGCGCTAATACAGTCAGCTAACGCTAGTACTTGGCACTCCAATTAGACCAATCAGCTCACAAAAGGATCGAAAAGAGAATTATCGGTGCAACGAAGGATAGAAAACGCGCCTCGACCAGAGGGTATTGGTGTAACGAGGAGATCTTCAGATTGCTGTGCATAGTGCCATGATCCAAGATAACGGTACCAGCTTTTCAGCAATTATGGTGACCATGAAGGATTTTACTACGAAAGATTGAAGGAAGAAACAAGAAGAACGTAATCAGAACAAGCAAAACCAGAAACTCCAACCAGCTGAATAATGCTTCGGTTTGATACTGCAAAGAAGAATGTTTAATAGGTCAAAAGATGCAGAAGCATCTTCACCAACGGCAGCCGTATAAGCTGAACGTTCTACCGATACATCTAGTAGCAAAAAGACTAGCAGCAACCTCACTTGTTAAGCTGGGAGTTCTGGGTTATTTCGACGATGGTCAAGTTGGTTAGTGGGTGAAACCCCCCCCCCCCTCCCCTCACCGGAAAAACTAACCAAGTGATGAACTACAGCGACGTTTCCCTCCAGGAAGCCCTGGATGTACAACAGCGATACAAGACACCAGGAAGCAATAGTCCTTTATACAGGTGGTTTCAATGTTGGGAGCAAATCGAACCACAAGTCAAAGTCTTTTAGGCAGAAGAAATCAACATTTTGAGAGGAGCAGTAAAGACATCTACTCTGAGAGCAAAACAGCAATCAAAGAGCTAACAAATCCAGTATCAAAGTACCTACTCCTACGGAAATGCAAGAATAAGATAAGCCCCTTCTGCAGCTCCTAAAAGACTATGTCAAATAGTACTGAGATCTATGCCGGTACCAGGCAGCTCCTAGACAGCAAAGTCGGTGGCAACCAGGAGTTTGCTGGAATCACAGTCATATTTTATCAACTCGGTATATGAATAAAAGTCACTCTATAGCTTCCCAACTACCAACTCCACACCCACATAACGCCGAACCGCTCCCCCCCGGATGCCAGATCTTTAGAAAACTTGCGCCCTAAAAACCGAACAAAGTTGCCGCGATTCTTTAAGGCGAAATACTTCTCTCCGAATATAAAAGCAGAGGATAAAGCATGTCCCCGTGAGTGAGTTGGACTAATGTGGGAGCGGCTTTGGTTCAAGCCCCAGCCATGTCCACTGAACATTTTTCGCGGCACCACCTCTCGTCGGGGAATGAAAAGATAATCTGTCATGAAAGAACTTCTCAAATCGGCGTTCGGAGTCGGCAATAAATTGTAGGTCCCTTCCTAGGTCCATTGTGAGAAGCTAGTTCTTGGCTCATCCCGAGATGTTGCGCTAGCTATTTATTTATTTTTTTAATGTCAGTACCGCTGTAGTTTCATCTTTTTCGAGATTTACAACAACACTTGACTGTCAACTTCCTCCGCAGTGTTGTCCAAATACTGTAGCAAACCTTTTTAGTACCTCAGGGGAAGTACTCTTCATCAGCTGAAATATGTAATCATCATCATCATTTTCAAATAACCCGCTTATCCACTATGAGGGCCGCGGGTTTAGAGTGCCTAACTGTATACTCTGCATCTCCTGATATTCCCCCATCGTCTCTTAGTTATCAAGGGCTATCCCCATATGGGTAGAGGTGAGATTTTGGACTTGGTTTAACCATCTCATCCTGGGCCTACCCAGGGGACAGTTAGACGTTAGATGGGGGGATTCCATGGCACGTCTTGGAGGCCGATTTAGTTGCATGCGTTTAACCATCGAATTATGGACCTTTCTGTTCGAAGAAGAAGGTGTGTGTCACGCGTATTCTGGTGTTCCTAACTCGGTCTCGGCGAGTCACCCCAGCAATACAACGAAGAAATCTCATATCGGCTGTTTGTATTCGCGATCTCATTCTTTTGGTCATTACTCAAACGTCATGACCATAGGTGAGGGTCGGAACAAACACTGAATTAAAGACCGATAGCTTAGTTCCGATGCCAAGTCCAGCCCTCTTGATAACAGATTGACCAAGTTGTTTCAAAATTGCTCCAGCCTGACCAAAATTTGAAAATTGTGATCAAACACTCGAAGGATCTTCATATACCTAGGTATCTGCCCTCTCTTACCTAACTTAAAAGAGTTTCTTTCACAGAGAAGATAATGAATCGGTTTTGAATTGATAAAGTGACTTTCACATTGCTCCAAAGTTTCACTTCAAAGTCGATCACCTTAAGATATTTTCCTGAAGCAATAAAAATGGTTAAAAATATCCTTCGCTTTACAGACAGGCTACTTCCTTTACACTTTCTGAATTTGGTCGTTTATTTAATCAACGCCAAACTTTGTTTAGTTTCTTTCCAAAGAAATTACCAGAATGGTGAAAAATGTAAGCTTGGCAAGCCTAGTCGCAAAGCCTGGCACATCCTCACGTTCTCAATCAGATTCGCATATTGACAGATAACCATCGCGCGACCAGCGAACGCTTTCATCATATTAATCCTCCTTTTTCTTTCCTGTTTGTCCCGTATTTTTTCTGCCACCCTTCGTGCAGAAGGGCATCCAAGAGTGAAGCACCATCCAGTGGCGGCGGCTTCTGCGTCCACATATGGAATTGTAGAGACGTATGTATGTTCAGTGACAGCCCTTGTGTTGAGAGTGTAGTACCTTTTTTTTGTTATTCTTTTTGCTAGTTCTCTTGCAAGCCTGTGTTCATGTTTTTTTTATTTCTTTGTTGCATTTTATGTAGTGGTTGCTGTTTTAAATTAAATGGGGGGCATCGGCACCGCACATAACTCAAAGTGAAACCCAATGAATTGTAAGGCGCGTTGCATATTTATTTTGTTTGGAACCTCGTCCTGGGTTACGTCTACATGTCGATGTGTGTGTGTGAGGAAAAAAGTGGTAATGATTGGGAATGAAGAACAAAACATTTGCCGATTGCTCGAGTGCATTTGTTGTGATTGACAACGATTAAACGATCCATTTGAGATGATGTGAGCAGTTAACTTTTGATTTGTAAGGATTAAGTTTTACGAGCTGAAAAGAGTGTGAAATTAACTGCTATCGCCATCTGTTGGTTGAATAAGTTAACATGCAGGAGAGACTATTGCGATCAAAAGCCAGAAACTGTTCCATCTTCTTATCTTTTTGTAGAATATTTTCAAACCTAGTTTTAAGTAATGGCACGCACTTATTATACGTGTACACATTATATACTTAAGTAGGCAGAGTCTTGACTAGTGCCACTCAGAAACCATAAGCAAGTGGTTTATGTCCATGCTGTTGAAATATCGGCGCTTACAACTCGAGGGTGTCCTCAAGGCGGAGTCTTATCGCCATTGATCTGGTCGTTCGTCATTGACAGCCTACTTCGGTCCCTAAAAAACTGAGGGATTGAGGCCATTGATTAGGCAGACGACGTGACGGTCATAGTCAGCTGCAAATATGAAAGCGTCGTCAGAGATGGTGCACCAAAGAAGGCCCCTCTGTAACCCCCAAAAAGACGTCTATCGTCTCTTTTATCAAAAGAAGAAACTTAAACTTTTTCATTCGTCGTTCCATCTATGGCGAAACCATTCAGTTCTCGCAAGAAGTAAAGTACCTTGGAGTAATCCACAGTAAATAGTCGTGGAATCCCTACATAGTTGAGACCGTCGAAAAAGCCACGCGAGTACTGTGGATCTGTCCCCGCATCTGTGGCAACAACTGGGGACTTAGTCCTAGAATCATGCTCCAAATCTACACCTTGGTCGTCAGATCTACCCTGACTTATGCGGCATTAGCCTGGTGGACAAAGACAAATGAAGCCACCACAGCCGACGGGTTGCCTGCGTTTTACCCCCACCGCTTCGCTGCACGCTATTGTCGGTCTTTCGCCAGTTCGAGTCCATATAGAAATGCAGGCAAAACTCAGTCTACACAGGCTCAGCTTTAAATACCCGCCGACGCTCACCTTAACATGCCTTCCACTTCAAAGTAGCGAGTTCAGCATACCGCTAAATGACACTCTTCCAAGGTACTGTTTCAGACGAAACTACTCAGTAGTCATCCTTCCGAGTGATGAGTGGGAAAAGTTCAAACCCGTCCGTCCGAGCACGATCTAGAGTGGTATACGGACGGCTCTTAAATGGACAGTGAATCTGGGGCTGGAATATTCAGAGAATTGCAATTACATATCGGCTAGGCTAAGCATAAACCTATGTTTATGCGTTCCATAAACCTATGTTTATGTAAAATGGTAGTTATGTGCATTCAAGAGGACACAAGCGTCCTCAACCAACCTCTGCCTACCAACTCCTACTCTCACCTCCACGAGGTGAACGCTGGGTGCCTAGTACCTCAACTGGAGATAGGGTGCAAATCCCTGTGGAAGGGGGGGAGGGTGTTCACACTAAGGCACTCTCCCTTGCATTTGGACGGCAGCGGAAGAACTCCCACGATGGAATCAACGGTGGCGTCTACAGTTCCAGTTAGGTCGAACTACTTAGTGAACACCTCATTCGGGCTACTTCGACGTAATCGGATTAAAGGCCAATGAGGACCGGATTACCCGGCCCCTTAAGTCCAAGGGGTTTTACAAAGGGCCTGGCCCTCCAGGTTGGGGGTTGTGCGTGGGGTTAACGGTTCCACCATTTAAAACAATTATTGTTACGAAGCATCCAACAGCCTCGGATAAGGAAGGATTTACTGTTGACGACCCGGCTAAACGAAAAAAGGACAACGACTTTCGGATCTGCACGTGGAATGTTCGGACCCTGAACAGACCGCGTGCAGCCGAACAATTAGCGGAGGCCCTAGAGTGCTATAAAGCAGATATTACCGCCATCCAGGAAATGCGATGGGATGGGCCGGGCAAAAGGAGGATGAAAAACTGTGACATTTGACTGCTACAGAGAGCAAAAGCAGCGTCTATTCGGATGCGGATTTGTTATAGGCGGCAGACTTAGGCAAGAAGTCTTGAGCTTTCGACATGTAAGTGAACGCCTTATAACAATTCGCATCAAGGCTAAATTCAAAAACATAAGCCTAATATGCGCTCACGCCCCGACAGAAGAAAGTGACGATGCTACCAAGGAGGGTTTTTACGAGCTCCTCGACAAAACATACGAGCAATGCCCCAAGTAGGACGTAATAATCGTGTTAGGCGATTTTAACGCAAAGATAGGGAAGGAAGACCTCTTTGGTAACACGATCGGGAAACATAGCCTACATGACGTCACGTCTGGAAACGGACTTAGGCTAATTGATTTTGCTTCGGGGCGTAATGTCACTATAGCTAGTACACGATTTCCACACCTCAATATCCACAAGGGCACATGGCGGTCTCCTGATCAACGCACCGTCAACCAAATTGATCATGTTGCAGTCGAAAAAAGGCACGCCTCCAGTATTCTGGATGTCCGAGCTTTCCGAGCAGCCAACATTGACTCGGACCACTACCTTGTTGTAGCCAAGGTACGAATGCGGATATCCCAAACGCCACAACAACGGAGAACTACTGTGAGAAGGTATGATGTCGAAAAGCTACATTCGCAACAGACCGCCAGAGCCTTTGCCGATCGTGTATCCCGTAATCTCTCAAGAAGTCCAATGCCGCCAGCACCAAATGCCGAAAACCAGTGGAAACGCTGCCAACAAGCCATCAAGGAAGCCGCAACTGATGTGCTGGGTCTCAAAAGGCCACCACCAAGAAACCCCTGGTTTGACGAAGAATGCCGGCAAGTGCACGCAGCAAAGCAAGATGCATACAAAGCGGCGCTGCAAAAGAAGACGAGGGCTGCTCGCGAGCTCTACGAGCAGAAGAGACGGGAAGAACACCAGCTTCTCCGCAAGAAAAAGAAAGAGCACGCGAAATACATGCTCAAGAGCATAGAGAGGTGTTACTCTAGGAATGATGTTCGGAAGTTTTATCAAATGGTAAAAAGAACATGTCACGGCAACAAAGCCCGAACTGAAACCTGTAGAGATGAACAAGGAAATATTGTAATAGAGTCACAGTCGGTGCTGATAATTTGGAAGGACTACTTCTGCAGACTGTTTAACAGCGACGACGAATCAAATCCCGCTGTTAGGCAGAATGAACCATTCAACCTGGACGATGACAGCCAAAACTTCCGTCCACCTGACCAAAATGAAGTAAGGAAAGCAGTTTCCAAACTGAAATCCAATAAGGCAGCTGGCCCTGACGGCTTACCGGCCGAACTCTTTAAAGCAGCTGGAAATGAATTTGTAGAGAGCATACACCAACTCATTTCCACAATTTGGTCAGACGAATGTATGCCTGATGAATGGAATCTCAGCACCGTTTGCCCGATCCACAAGAAAGGAGACCCCCTCAACTGCGCCAATTACCGAGGAATTAGTCTCTTAAATGTCGCAGCGACGACTACCCACCTTGCCGAGGTGCTGGGGCTTAAGTAGGGCTGCTGATTCCGGAAGCTGGCCAGCGAGTGCTGTGCAGTGTCTGGATCAAACGTCCGAAAACCAGGAGGTAGTCACCCTAATTCCAGCGGTGGTGTGAGCAAACAAAAACCGTGCCGAAGGATGAAAGACTGGGGGGTAAACCAGCCATTTACGAGCTCCCACAGATGCGCAGGCAAGATCTGTGGTAAGTTGTGCCTTACCCCGACATGGCGGCTCTGTCGGGGCTGACCTTTATTTCCGGCCCTACTCGTGGGAACAAAATTTCTCAAAAAAATAACAAGGATGCTAAAGAAGGAAGTTCGGTAGCCGACGCACTATCTGCGGGCGCCGATAAGGAAACACCTCAGTTGGGAACAACTGACGAGGAGATCTCTATGGAGATGGAGGAGCAGCTACTTGCGGATCCACCCGAGAGTCCCCAAAAACCGGGTAGGAAGAAAAAGATCTCTCCAGGTCAGATGAGACGGCGGTTGTTCTGCAAAGCGACGCACGTCAAAAAGATCCTGGACGCAAAGGATCCTTCTTCTCTCTCGGAGAAAGAAAAGAACTCCCTGGCTTGGGCTATGGACACCATAGCAAAGGACGCTCTGACGAGGCCTTCGCCTAAGACGAGCGCCACCAAGACCACCCACAAAGTCGCTGCCGTCAAGGCGGAACCTAGTGGAAAAGGGGGTGGCGTGGGGGGTATTGGCAATGCTCTCAGGTTGACCGCTGCCGCTAAGGCAGGTCCCAACGGAGAGCAGCCCGAAACCTCTAAGGCGGCTGCTGAACGGCGTCAAAGGATGGCCGAAGCCAAGAGGAAGGAGCTCGCTTCGAAGAGACCTAGGTCTGTAGAAGAGGCAAGCAATCCCTCCAAAAGGCCGAAGGCTGATCCTAAGGCGCAGTACAGCGGGGTGATCCGAAGCTCTTTGCAACTAGCTGTTGTAGACTTCGGAAATCCTAGTGGCCAGTATTCGCCCGAACGTGGTCAGTTGATTGAGAAGGCTCTTGCCAGAGCAGTCTTTGACCATATTCGGGGAAATGCCGGTTCGACCGCTCCCACGTTTGGAAGAGCGAAGCGCTTTCGCGGGGTCATTCTGATAGACTGTAAAGATCAGTTATCGTGTGAGTTCGTGAAGGTTGCAGTTCGCGGTATGAAACTCTGGGAGGGGGCTGCACTGCAAGCAGTACCTCCTGAGGAGATTCCGAGTAGACCCAAGGGACGGATTTGCGTTCCGGACTTGGGGGTTGAAAGGAAGGAGATCCTCAACTTCCTTAAAGCCCAGAACCCTTCAACTGATATGAAGAGCTGGGAGGTTGTTGGGGAAGAGGAAGCCAAAGATGGCAACAAGGGGTTCATCATCGTGATGGATGACCCTCCGGCAGTGCTTGTGAAAAACAGGCGGATGGGTCTGTGCTATGGGGCTGGGGAAGTCACCCTCAAGCTCATTAAACGGACACACCCAGGATAGAGCACAGGGGCGACTGACGCTATGGATGTGGAGATTGCGACAACCGATGCAGGTAGTGCAAATCAACCTCCATCATAGCACCGTCGCCTCCGACAACCTGAGGCTGCTCCTTGAAAAGGAGCAGCTGGACATGGCCCTAGTCCAGGAACCGTGGATTCAAAACAATCGAGTTCTTGGATTAGGGTCTAAAAACTACAACATTTTTTATAGAAGCGACGCTGGCAAGGTTAGAACTTGTATCGTGGCTAGAAAGAACCTTCATGTACTAATGCTATCTAATTTCAGCTCTGGCGACTTAACAGTAGTGGAGGTTGGAGGAGTTAATGGCGACTGTACTGTGGCGTCTGCATACCTGCCATATGATGACGGCACAGACGTTCCCTCGGATACCTGGAGGTTGCTCATATCAGCATCTCAACAAGGTAAGAAAAACTTAGTCTTAGTATGTGACGCTAACGCCCACCATACCCTGTGGGGTAGTTCAGACATCAATGCTAGAGGCGAGGTTTTGTTTAATTTCATCTTGGAAGCCAATTTAGTTATATGTAACAGAGGCTCTGATCCAACCTTTGTAACGGTAAATAGAAGGGAAGTCCTAGATGTAACGTTTACTAGTGCGCATAGTTCCATTGAGGTCGTCAACTGGAGGGTCTCCAGCAGAGCGTCCCTATCTGACCACTGCTGGATACTCTTCAGCTTACAACTGAAGACTGGTAGGGAGGGAGTTTTTAGGAATCCGCGTAGGGCAAACTGGCATAGGTTCAATAGAGAACTTAGGAAATCAGCAGGAATCTGTCCAGCAGAGGACCTCACCTCTATTGAGGCAGTCGACGATGCAGTCGATGCATTTACCGGCTCCCTCACCCGTTCCTTTGAACGATCCTGTCCTGTCAGTAGCGGCAGAGGGAAAAAACATCCACCCTGGTGGAACACTAAAATTGCGACACTTATCCGTAACTCTCGAGCAGGTTGGAACCTCGCTAAAGAGGGGGTCATAGACTGGTCCACCTACAAGGAGAGTGTAAAACTCGTCAAAAAAGAGATCAGGTCTGCAAAAAGGAACTCTTGGAGGAACTTTTGCGAGACTATCGAATCTACCAACGAAGCGTCCCGTCTAAGGAGAATCCTAGCCAGGTCACCGGCGCCGGCATCCAATATCAGGAAAAGTGACGGTACTTGGACGGACTCTCACGAAGAAACGCTAGATACGCTAATGAGCACCCACTTCCCTGGTTGCACTAACGTGACGATCTCCGGAGATAATCTATCTATTCTGGAGAATACGGAAGGGTTGGATGCAGGTGAAACCGAGAAAATAATCGATGAGCGAAAGATAGCATGGGCAATCAGATCCTTTGCTCCATTTAAGGCACCAGGAATGGATAACATTCGGCCAGTGATGCTGCAGGAGTCGATGGAAACTGTTATTCCATGGCTCAAGCGGATCTTTACTAGTTGCCTGAAGCTAGGTTATGTTCCTAGAGCCTGGCGGGAGGTACGTGTTATTTTCATTCCCAAAGCAGGGAAGGTAGGCCACACGACCCCGAAGGACTACAGACCCATTAGTCTGTCGTCCTTTTTGCTGAAGGCACTGGAACGATTGATCGACGTATACGTCAGGGATGTGATCGGCGATAGCTATATATCAAAATCACAGCATGCGTATATGAAAGGTAGATCGGTTGACACTGCCCTTCATGGGGTAGTATCGACTATTGAGAGATCTCTCCATCAAAAGGAATTTACTCTTGGGGCGTTTCTCGACATCGAGGGCGCATTTAACAACGTAAGCGCCGACGCGATCATCAGCAGCCTACAGAGAGCCCGACTCAGTACCGGACTTTGTAGCTGGATTGTGCTGATGCTTAAATCGCGTGTCATAAACTCGACCTTGGGAAACGCAAAAAGTAGGAAAAAGGTCTGCAGGGGAACTCCTCAGGGAGGAGTCCTTTCTCCCCTAATATGGCTTCTTGTGGTGGACGAGATCTTGGAATTACTCAGAGACAATGGCTTCAATGTGACGGCCTATGCCGACGATGTGGTCATTCTGGTAGCAGGCAAATTCCTTCCAGTTCTAAGCGAAAGGCTCAACTATGCGCTACTACTAGTCAATACTTGGGCCAGCAGCAAAGGGCTGGGAGTCAATCCCACAAAGACAGAGGTTGTGCTTTTCACTAAGATGAGATCAATCCCTGATTTCAAACCTCCGAGCATCGGGGGTGTTGAACTTAGCCTTGCGGGATCAGCGCGCTACCTAGGCGTTATTCTTGATTCCAAACTAAATTGGAAGGAGAACATTGATGAACGCATCAAGAAGGCATGCGTAGCCTTCTACTCATGCAAAAAAGCGTTTAGTAATACCTGGGCGTTCAAACCGGCTGTGGTACACTGGCTGTACACGGCGGTTGTGAGACCCATTCTTACATATGGCTCACTAGTCTGGTGGAAGGTGCTTGAGAAGCAATATCAGCTTTCAAACCTCACTAAGATTCAGAGGGCAGCCTGTATAGGAATCTTAGGATCAATGAGAACAACACCAACAGCGGCAATGGAAACCATGCTTAGTCTCGTTCCGCTGGATCTGTACTGCAGCAACACGGCAGCTAAAACTGCCTTGAGACTAAGGGAGAGCCGACAGTGGAAACCAGCTTCCTACGGTCACGCCTCAGTGCTGTCTCGTTGGGGGAATGCCGACAGATCGACAGAAACAGATCACATGATCCAGACTCTGGCATTTGACAGGAGATTTAATATCAGAATTCCTGACAGAGAAGACTGGAGGAACAACAAAGTTAGTAATAAAAAGGAACTGGCCTTCTACACCGACGGTTCCAAGATGGATGTTGGTACAGGCTCCGGGGTCTACTGCAAGGCCCTTGGAATAAGCCAGTCCTTTAGATTAAACGACGATTGCAGCGTCTTCCAAGCCGAAATTACAGCCATCATCGAGGCCTCGAAAACTGTCCGAGACAGGGGCATCATCGCGAGGACAATCACGATCTATATCGACAGCCAGGCAGCCGTTAAGGCTCTGGAGTCTGCGATAACTAGGTCAAGGCTTGTAAAAATCTGTAAAGATCATTTAGATGAGATATCGAGAGCCAATACGGTGACCCTATGCTGGGTACCAGGGCATATGGATATCCCAGGTAACGAAAGAGCTGATGAATTGGCACGAAGGGGGGCAGCGCTGCATGCCTCACAGGCTCTCCCCTTTGCCAGAATTCCAATAAGCTTGGTAAAAAGGTATATTGATGACGAGGCCATAAGTCGAGCCAATGCACGGTGGATCCAGCTAGATACATGTGCAACGGCTAGGAACTTATGGACAAGTTATAATAAGAAGAGATCTATGTCTCTGGTCAAACTAAGTCGTCGTGAAGCGAGAATAGTCTCCGGCATCATTACGGGGCACTGTGCAATTGGTATTCATGCGGAACGACTCGGTATACATCACAACGACTATTGCAGAAGCTGCAGGGATGAGGAGGAGATCGAATCTGTCCGACACCTGCTGTGTGAATGTCCTGCCCTCGCCAGTAGAAGAATGAGGACTCTTGGTAGTTACTTCTTCACGGAACTGGAAGACTTGGGTGATGTCGAGCTGAGGGACCTCCTGAGATTCATTTCTTTATCTGGGTGGTTTTAAATCAGCGGTCTCTAACCCCTTTTCTCGTTACAGGTTCCCGGAGTTTAAATTGGAAAATGGGCACAATGGACCCTTTGTTGGTCTAAGTGAGCAGTGACAATGTCACAAGGCACCCATAAACCTAACCTAACCTAACCTAAATGTCGCATATAAGATCTTATCTGCCATATTGTGTCAACGCCTTAAACCCTTCGTCAACAACGTGATCGGTTCCTATCAGTGCGGTTTTAGGCCAGGAAAGTCCACAATCGATCAAATTTTCACACTTCGGCAGATCCTGGAGAAAACCCAAGAAGTCCAAATCGATGCCCACCACCTCTTCATCGATTTCAAGGCCGCCTATGACAGTATTTATAGAGACGAGCTATACAGAGCCATGTCTAGTTTTGGCATTCCTACCAAACTCGTCCGTCTGTGCAGGATGACAATGGAGAATGCACGCTGCTCCATCATGGTCGGTCAAGACCTCACCGAGACCTTTGATGTCAAAAAAGGATTTAGACAAGGTGACGCGCTGTCATGCGACTTCTTTAACATCATACTTGAAAGAGTTGTGCAAAACTCACGCGCCAATACCAGAGGAACAATCTTTCAAAAGTCCGTCCAATTACTCGCATACGCCGATGATATTGACATTATCGGAAGAACCCAGCGTGATGTCACTGGCGCCTTTGCGAGTATTGAGACGGAAGCGGCGAAAATGGGCTTAGCGGTCAATGAGGGCAAAACAAAATATATGCTGTCATCAAGAAGGGACACCCAACATCGACGTCTCGGACAGAACGTCACGGTAGACAGCTATAACTTCGAGGTAGTAAGGGACTTCGTTTACCTCGACTCCGCTATCACATCCGATAACAACACCAGCGCAGAAATCAAGCGAAGAATAACTCTTGCCAATCGCTGTTTCTTTGGGCTAAGAAGGCAATTGAGTAGTAAGGCCCTATCCCGAAAAACTAAGGAAACTCTTTATAAGACCTTAATCATCCCTGTCCTGCTTTATGGCGCTGAGGCATGGACTCTATCGAAAGCGGATGAAGATATCCTTGGTTGCTTTGAGAGAAAGATTCTTCGTAAGATATTCGGTCCCGTTTGCGTTGACGGGTTCTGGAGGAGAAGATTCAACGATGAACTTTACGAGTTATACAAAGACATCGCCCTAGTCAAGAAGATACGTATCCATCGGCTCAGATGGCTGGGGC
Source organism: Matsumyia berberina (assembly GCA_917880715.2). Classification (NCBI taxonomy): domain Eukaryota; kingdom Metazoa; phylum Arthropoda; class Insecta; order Diptera; family Syrphidae; genus Matsumyia; species Matsumyia berberina. Next base: position 126,601,950 of record OU862871.1, on the reverse strand, counting down.
ATGTAGAGCGAATGGACTCAAATGCTCCGGCTCGCAGAGTCTTCGAGTCTAACCCGGAGGGTCAACGCAGTAGAGGAAGACCTCGCCTAAGGTGGCGCGCACAAGTAGAAGAGGACCTCAACAAACTTGGAGTGCGCAACTGGAAGCAGTTAGCTAAGGACCGGGCTAACTGGAGAGGCTTGTTGGTTGAGGCCCAGGTTCACCCCGAACTGTAGTGCCACCTAAATGAAATGAATAGGCTAAGCATATACTCATCGGTCTTCCAGGCAGAAATATTGACCATTAATCAGCTTCCGTGGCAAAACCATCTCTGACAGTCATCCATCAACTCAGTCAAGATAAAATCGAAACTAGTCCTGGAGACAATCAAATTGCTTTTTGAACTAGGAAAAAACCACTTGGTCATACTACACTGGGTCCCCGCTCACAAGGCCCACATCGGCAATGGAACAGCCGACTCACTAGCCAAGTGGGTGCTCTTGGATGGGAAGTATAGGACAGAATATACCAAACACTTTCCTAATCATCGTAGATACTTTCTTACCGAGCTTACAGGATCTTGTTATCATAGCCCCAAACGGCTTGTCCGCTTACAGCCCGTTTCTTAAAATCCCCACTCTGTCTTGTAAGCCCTTCACTAAATTCATCCTTATTAGACGTTTTTATTATTTTCTCATAGCTCCACGTGCAGTAAGTTTCAGAACTATTCACTGTTCCCAAGCATTTCAACAACGCAATCAAATTAAATCAATTTTTGGCTGAGCAAACAATCGGTCCTTCGTCACAAAAGATTACCCCTGCGGTAAACAAAGAAAAGTCATTTATTTACCCTCTGACTGCGTGCTGATTTCATTGGACCTTATGTCCGCAAAAAAAAAAAAATAGTATAAATAACGAAAATCAGATGTTTTAACTCTTTCAGTCGATAAATATTAATTTTAATTCAATATCGTCCCAGTAGGAAACATGTGAATAAAATTCACGCATGTTTACTCCGCCATTGTGTGGCCGCGTCATATGCCACATCAGCCGAGCAAATGTGGCGTACGGCGGCGTATGACTTGTTAAATTAAAAAAAAATGAAATTTTTAATTAACTTTCATATGGCATGACCGAGTCTCGTTAAAATGCCGTTCCCGGGCGGTTTACACACTCGAATAATCGGAAACATGACGAAAATGTTGTTAACCATTGTCTATCAGCGGGGACGTTAATAAATGTATTTTTACATTTTTGCTTTGTGTTTAAGGCAATTTAAGGATTCAGTGGCTTAATGGAGGATGTTTACGACCAACATGGGGAATTAACCACTTTCATCGGGGGATGTAATGTGACAGTGGACAATGATGGTTTAACGAACTTATTTGATTTGACGTTAAGATCTAATCAGAATACTAACAAAGTGTGTTCCTTATGCTCTAGGGTGCCCTTGATCGATCTCAAAGCGCCTTTCCGTAAATTTTTTTTTGCACTGAAAGTCTCAGATAGTGAAGCGCGAGGACGTAGGGGAAATGGGATTAAAAATGGAAGTAACATTTCTCTGCTAGGGAGTGATCAACTCAATACGAAAGACGAAAGCTAGTATTTTTGTCCATCCGGTCAGGGTAAACTGGAGCTGACTTGTTTTAGTCCAGGACTGTCTAGTGTCCATCAAATGGCAAAATTTCTCTTGTAGAACATCTCTTGTAGTTCTCACATTCTTCCCCATCAAACGCGTCTTACTGTGAAGGATGACAATGGAGAAAATTCTCTATTCTTTGAATGTTGGTAGGGATCACACCGAGATCCATCTATGTATGTGTTAGGTTAAGTGCCTGTCCCCGTTCAAGCAGGGACACACTTAGACCAGATTGGTCCATTGTGATATTACTATGTATTGAACCACTTTGACCCGGAGATAAAGTTCCTTATCTTTTGGATGTCGAGTTTGGCTAGATCATTTAGATCATCATAGAAGTATTCTCCGAGAATTTTTCTTCCTATTAATGCAAGGGCAGGGCAAGTGCACAGTAGATGGGTAGGGATTTCCTTCTCCTCTTCATCTCTACAGCTTCTAAATTGGAGGACACCCCCAATCTGAGCGAATGTCTGTCTATTAAGCAATGTCTGGTGAGGACTCCTATTAGTGAACCGGTAAGTGGAAAAAAGTCTCTCCGTCTTTTTCAGATCTGGCTTGGGCCAGATTTGTTTTGACAAGAGATAAGTATTGATGTTCCACCTATTGTTTGCCAATTTCATCCCATCCGTGTCAAGGAGGAATTTGATCGGTTCGACTGGGGCAGAAGGTTCCTCCAGGTTTTTGGGGAGATACGATTTTCCACCTTCTTTTCCATGAATGAATGATCCTGTGTCCTGGGACCCAGCACAGGGTTACGTCGCACCTGTCTGCAATCTTGTTAAGAGATCTGCGGCATTGGTTTAACAACCTTGATCGTATTGTCGGCGATTCGAAGGCGTTAATAGCTGCCTGACTATCTATGTATAGTATAATAGAGCTATTTACAATCTATCGAGTTAATCGGAAGCCAAGCTCCGCAGACTACCGTTATTTCCGACAGTCGTCTGACAATAGCTATGTCAGGTGCGTTGGAGAAAACTCCCGCTCCTGTACAAAACACGCGCTGTCTTGGATCCGTCTGTGAATATTTCTATTGCGGAATCGCTCAAAACTGCATCGGACTCCCAAGCGCTTCTGTTAAGAATCCGAGTTCTGTATCTGACGTTAAAGAGGTTAAAATTAAGGACAATATAGTCCGTTTTACTAGGGATAGTATTGTTGCTATTCAGGATACTAGAGTGGCAACCGCCATATAAATCCAATGGACTACTTTAGGCTGAATGCCCCACTTTGGGCCCAGAGGTTTCCAGCGTATATGGCAATTGAAACTTTCCTTACGCCGTCTTGTATATTCAGCCTCCAACTAAACTTTCTGTCAAGAATGGCCCTCAGATATCTGGCGTGGTCTACAAATTCAAGTTCCGTGTCTTTTAGCTTAGAAGGCGTAATATGTGGTATTTTGTGTCGTCTTGTGAAAATGATAAGTTTGGTTTTTAAGGGATTAACCTCAAGGCCTACATTATTTGTCCACCTTACCAGTTTGTTAAGGGCAGATTTCATAAGGTCTCTTATTGTAGGGAGAAATTTAACCGAGATCGCTATTGCGATATCATCAGCATATGCTGTGGTAACCTACCTCTCCCTATCTAATGTCATCAGCAGTCCTTTCACTACTCCGCCTTGCAGTGTATCTCTGCAAACCATTCTGCTCATTGAACAGCACCTTAGGTCAGCATGGACAAGGCTGCCTTTTAGCATTTGCTCAATCCAATGCCAAAGGCAACTGTCAACCTTCAGATTACGGAGCGCAGCGGATATTGCGTCTGTTTTGATGCTATTGAAAGCTCCCTCAGTGTCGAGGAAAGATATGTACCTTCGTATATTCTTTGCTATGCAGAGATTTCTTAATTATTTTTACCAGCGAGTGAAGGGCGGTAGATTTCCCTTTAAAATAGGTTCGCTCCATGTATGTGCACATAAGTTGAAATTGATCATTAATCTGAAAATTTGGGCTGACGGAAGAGAGTTCCTAGTTTAGTCCTTAGTCTCTCATACTTTAGAGGAAACAGTTTTTTTTCAAATGTCACAGAAATGCTCCCCGACACCCTATTACATATTTAGAGCCTTTGTCATCAAAAGTGACCACATTGCCGATAATATAACTGACCTACAGCATGTTCTTGCATTGAAACAAAATTCTCATTTTCATTCAAATAATTTTTATTGGATTCCCTTCGAATAAAAATAAAAAAAACCTCCAGAGATTGGCCTGTAAAAATAAGAAATTTATAAAAAAAAATCCCATTTACACGTATCCAACACATATTAAATTGTAATTGAACGCAATTGACAGAACTTCAGATGCGTAATTGTTCATTTACCACTTTCAAACGTGACACAGAGTTTCAATGCCCTCTTTGTGAATTCCAACGGCAACCACGAAAGGAATTAATTTTAATTGCATCCTCTGCCAATTGTTGTCGTTTTCCTCTCACCCGACCCAACTCTGCCACATTTTGTGTACAAATTTTGATAAATTCATTCAAATTGAAATAATGACAGAGGATAACGTGTTACGTTATGTAGACGTCAATCGTTCGCGGGAAATATCAAGGTCTCTCTCTCTCTCTCTCGTGGATCTATTATCGAGTTAGGTATGCAAAGGTTGTAGGTCGTAAATTAATCCAATGTCGTGACTTATTGTGAATTTGAAATGAAGTTGAGGCAACTTCTTAACTAAATTTTGGTTTGCATTCCGTCATTGTTCAGGAGGATAAGGATGAGAAATTGTGGGCTTTGACAAACAAAAAATAAGGTGATGGGCGATTCTCATGAGTTTCTTCGTTTTAAGATGCAGCTTCCTGTCCAAATGCTAAGTAATAGATTCGAGGCTTAGAAGGTAATCATACAAAGCGGGGCTGTACATAAGGACCAGAGCTGCCCGCAAGCTCTACAAGCAGAAGAGGAGAGACGAACATGGGCTTCTCAGGAGGAAGAAAAAGATCATGAGAAGCGCGCGATCGAGAAAAAAAGGAGATGTTACTGCAGTTAAGAGGTTCGGAAGAGCTCGAACCGAAGCCTGCAAAGATGAACAAAGGAACATCGTAGTTGAATCACAATCGATGCTGAGGATATGGCAGAACTATTTCTGCTAAAGGTCGAGCTGGCTGGAGACGCTTGTTGGCTGAGGCCCAGGTTCACCCCGGACTGTAATGCCACATCTGGGTAGACAGTGGTTGGTCTAGACAGCATTACAACCAGTCCGGTGTAAACATAAGAGTTAAAGTGTAATATGGTAACTTTATTGATTTAATGTTTATCAACCCACTATCATATTACACCTCTTTTGGATGCAATTAAATCGTTTACAAAGCAATATGCATTCCAGTGCACACAGACATTTAACAATTTACAAAGCCTCATTGCCACGTCAATCACACAGCCCTTGATCATCGCATGCAGGTATATAGTCGGGGATGTTCTGTTAAATATTTTAATTAATTTCAACTTTCAATTTCGTTGCACTCCATTACGTATTCTCTCTGGTGATCGCAAAAAAAAGAAGGGAAATCAAAATAAATGCAATGCAGATACTCATCATCAACATATTTGTTCGTATTCGAATACTGAATCAATAATTAATCTTTTAAATTATCTTTTTTGCTTCGGGCGGCACATGAATACGCGCCTGGATGGGGTCAATCAATCAAGGATGACTTTAATGACGTCCTGCGACCTGTTAAGAGCTGCAAATGGACTGCATGTATCGAGTTGGAGTTCCTCAAGGTGACAAATAAATTAACTCGTACCATACGCGGAGCGTTTTCGATTGTCTGTATCAGCATTCAGAATGTGTATATTGGACGAAGGAAGCGGCAACAAATTAACTCGTTGTAGGGTTGAAATGTGAGTACCCTGGACCTGGATGTAAGAGAAATACGAAGAGCGAGAGTCATGAGGCGCAAAGCAAAGATAAGACTTTCAAAAGGGGAAAGACTGGCTTATAAAAGTGATCATCCCACCCAGGGAGGGCTGTGAGAAACACAAGCCCTGACCATGAACGTTTTACCTCGTCTGGTATGGATCCAAAATGGAGACACGAACTGGATCCGGAGCCAGCCTATGCGAAGGTTTCAATCGCGATCCCTGGGAAACTTTCTCAAAAGCACCTACAAAATCTGACAATTTTTATGTAGTCTGTGCTACGTAGGATTACTGCAGGAGTAACTGCGAGCTTTTGCTTGGGACTCGCTTTTGTTTTCGTTGGAGCATTGACATCCCACTCCGTGGAATCTATGTCAGTCAGGTCCTACTATGATACCCTAAAATCACTTGTAGGATACAACAAGGTCAAGCATGATTGGCTGCCCGGCCACCAGGGCATTGTAGGCAATGAAACTGCAGATGAGCTGGTTAGGGCCGTTTCGGCTTCTGCACTCTTGGGACCGGAGCCCTTCTGTGACGTTTATTGGGCTACCGGCGAAGCTTTGTTAAATAACTGGGAATACCAACCTCGACTAGCCAATTGGGAAAATGTCACTGGGCTTAGAAGTCCTTTTCTTACAAGGAGACTCTAAACCTTGACAGGAACAACATGAGAAAGCTAGTGGACTTCCTTACCGGTCATTTTGGCCTAAAATAGCATCTCAAAAAACTAAACCTTTGTTCAGATACAGAGTGTCGATTCTGTTTGGAAGAGGAAGAAACCTCTGAGCACGTTCTCTGTGAACGTCCGGCACTATACTGACTACACAGACGGATCTTCGTAGAGAATTCTGCTTGTTAGCGACGTTTAACTCGACATGTTCACCTTCATTAGGAAGGTAGTCTACCTATTAGGCTAAGTAGACCGGAGACACAATAGATCTTGCTATGGCGCAGTGTCAGTCATAAGCGCAGTTTCTTAAAAAAAAAAAGAAGGAAACACTTCACTGCCGCACTCAGACGGAATGGCTCCATTCTACTACCACGAAGCGGGACTCAATTTTGGTGACTCGATCTGAAAAAACTGCCTGTTGTGCCAACGGAGGAGGCTTTACCTCTAATCGGTTGTCGATTTGTTTTTTTACCCTCGCCTTTTCGTCCGCAAGTTTTAAACGTTTCACGGCCAATTCAAACCGTTCCACCTAGTCAACATCATGTATATAGTAAGACTCCACGGCTTACACGTACACTCACTTCCCAGTACAAGGAATATATATCCCATTTTGATCCTTCCCCAACTATAAGGACTAGGCGCAGCCATTTTTCACCCTTTAAAAAGGGATTACACATTTTATCCTCCATATTTGCATCGCTCTCCAATTCATTTATTAACGAATGAACAAACTGTGAACCGCTTAAGCCACTTATACTCCGACGTCTAGCTGTCATCTGTCAGACAGAACGCACTCAACCATGCACTGACAGTGCACGTTATTGACAGAACGCATGTCATCATCTCTGCATCTCGTCCAGCTTAAGGACTAGAGTCAAGAACATGATGACACTAAACCCCAAAAGTACGACAATAAGCTCACAATACCATCCTCCAGAGGCCAAAGGACGGACAGAAGGGTGAGAATGAAGCGAAAAAGGAAAAAAAAAAAAACAAAGAACGGGAACACATCCTTCCGTTGACATGGGATAGAAAGACAACAGGCCACACCAACACCAAACACACACAGGAAACCAAGAAGCGGCGGCTGAAGAGGAAAAAAAGCAAGTTTTCCGGAATTTTTCAATTTAACGCCCAATAACTTTGGTGAAGCTTTAAGATTGATGGGAATTTAAATTACGTGTCTGTGGCATGGTGCGGCGTGGCACAGAGCGGCAAACAGCCATTTTGTATGTCCGTCTCCGTTGCTCCCGTTCTCGGAGTCGCTTCGCTGTTTGACAGTTTTATTCTTTTCTGTAATTTAAATAAAATGCATAAAATAATGTCAGCAGCAAGCAGGATCCGGCACAGGATACACTGCACATCCCTTCAACGACCTGTCGGGATGCTGGTGTTTCTTTTTTTTTGTTTCGGGTTGACTCGTGGCTCGTGGGTCGATTTCTAGCTCCGCTTACAATTTTTATTACGCCCTCCTTACAGTTTGGGGTGTGGTGTCTGTGTGCGTGTATCCTGCACGAATGCGGTTGTAGAATAGAAATATTTTTGGAACAGGAACGCGTCGCGTGAACGTAAATTACTCACGGCGGCTTTCGCGTTACAGTCGGATTCAGTTTCGGCTTCAACACGGATGTATCTCTGCTTTTGTGTATTCCCAGTCTGTATATGCAGTCTTTGGAATGCAATACTTCAGAGAGATTGCATAACTCTTTCGTTGGGCGTTAGAGGGCGCCACAGCACGAGCAGAGAAAGAATTTTTTGTGCACTGCACTGACAGCGAGTGTTGGGTGAATTTTAGGATAACATTTTACACTGCTGACAGTATGCTTGATCACTGAACACAAGAGAGAAGGAGAGGCAACAAGGAATGAGGACTAAGATGGAAAATATTTGACAAATTGTAATGGGTGTTGTGAACACAGCTCTCACATTTTTTCAGTCTTGTGACTTGTGACAGATTTCAGATGACAGCGGAAGTTGTCACCCAACATAATTCACTTGAATGTGCAAGTGCATTATTGCTGTCCTTCGTCATAACCGGGCGAATGGATGAGGAAGTCAGACCGCAAATCTGAACTTTGGTCAGGCCAGTGACTATGTATGTGTTGCGGCAGTGGATAATAATATGTGTTCCACAGGCTCAACTGGACCAGAAGCTTGAGCTTTGACCTTTGGAAGTTTGACATTTTGGTTCGACTGACAAGAAGAGTTGATTTTGACGAAATTTCCTTACTAGTAATCATTACGAAAAGATTTAGCCTGTGACACTTTTGATGTAAGGAACGCTTATAAATAAGTAGGTGGCGCGACAGCCTGAGGGGGGCCAAGAACCAACTGTCAGGAACAAAGTGACATAATTTGCAATCCCTGTCACATTTTGATTATTAAAAATATCGTACCCACTCTGTACAGTCCACCAGGACAAATTCAATCACTCAATAATCTAAACATTTAGATTGTCTTTAGAGTCCTTTAAGTCCGTCCTCCTCGGGAATGCACTACAGGCGACCAGCAGCAGACAAAGACCAGTAACCCAATAAAACTTATAACTATTCAGTCTCACATTTATTATTAACTCTTCAATTCACTTCGGGACGATGTCCTTTTTGCCGTTCTTACTCCCTCCATTCTAACTCAAAAGTAGCTGCGCTCCAAAATGTGGAAAAAAAAACGAAGATTCTTCACAAGACGAACACTCAATCAATGGCAATTCCCAGCCCACATTCCTTTCCATTATGTCCCCGGAGAAAAATCAAACTCCTTTTTAAGATGATCACAGCAGAAGATAGCAGTGCGCTAGAAAAAAAAAAACGCAAAGACACACTCTATTACTTGGGCAACATAAAGTTTCCCGCTTTGGAGGAGGCTGACCCACTTTAGAACCTCTTTCCCCGAAAAAAAGAAGTGAGTAGGTCCTCCTCTCTCGGCGACCGTCATCATTATCGTCGAGAGGCAACAAAGAAATGTAGCGAATCAATCATACCCGATAGCAGATAGAACGGCCAACTGGGAGCACCAAAGAGAGGCGGCTAAGTCAGCTTTCCATCGTTGGGTCTCATTACATTTATTGTATTCCCACCAGGATGCAGGAGGAGCAACCACCAAAGTATACTCGTACATCGGACGAAGGCTGTGTATGTCAATTCTTTTCTTGCCACTGGGTGCGGGTCTATTCGTGCACATTGATGCGATTTTCCAGAAAATGGCTGCAAGCACCAAGAAGGATTGATTCCCCGGAGTGAATAGAAAAATTGTTCTCCTTGCATCATTGTTGATGGAGTTGAATTCCTACAAAGCAATAGCAACCGAGTTGGTGGCAGGACTGTGCCTGCAAGTTGTGTGATGGCAATTTTGATTGCCACTTCTTTGTCAAAGGATGCGAAGGAATAATATTGATGGAACAATCCGTAAATGGATTTTTCAATTTGACTGCATTCAGTAGTTTGGACAGAGGAGTGGTGTATGCAAAGCGAATAAAAGATCCACATGGTGTGTGTTTGATATAGTCAACTGGAGGAGCTGTTCGGACTGACTTTTGAATTGGTGAGGAATTGGTTCTGTCCAACAACAGGATGCTCGGTGTTTGAATGTGGATAACGTTAGGAATGCAGTCATATGTCAAATTCGATTGATGTGATATATTCACTAAAGCTGGAACTGCTTTGATGGGAAGGACTGTTGTGTCTAGAGCTTTAGGAATAAATGGAAGATTCCTATGCCAAGATGTGATTGCTTTGCAACAAAAGGGTCACTGTGATACTTAACTAAATTGCTTCTGCTTTGTATTAGAGACACAAGGAATATAATCAAATCAGCAGTCGTCATTCTTTGGCATTTCAACTGGCAAAATCTTCAACTGTCCTAAACCTTCCTCAAAAGTTTACTATTGGTACTTGTGGACATAAAAGCGGAGGAAAACTGTCTTCGAAAAACGCTTTAGAACTATTAGTCTGTAATCATTTTCGGAGCTGCTCAATTCCGAACGGGGCACTGAGGATAGTTTTAGGTAGGGCGGAGCACAGTCCCACCGTAGAAGAGGTGACTTTGACGATTAAAGCGCTAAAAGTCGGTAAATCTGCTGGTGTGGACGAAATCCGGCTAGAAATACGAGAGGCTTTGTTGGAAGGCTCTCGTGTCATTAAAGTGGCCTGAGAATGCGGTGAAACACATAGCGATTAGCAATCTGGGATGACTTTTCCTCTTTTTAAAAAACGGGATAAGAGGGATTGTTCCAATTATAGGAGTAGATATATCTCTCTTGAGTCTCCCCGGAAAAGTCTTTGCTAAGGTGTAGCAAATGCGTTCCAAAGATTTGGTCGGGTAGAAGCACAACCGACCAGCTGCTCACTCTCACAATGGTACTTGAGAAGGCCTGGGAGTATGCCAAACCTATCTACAGTTGTTTTGTGGATTTGGAGAAAGCATATGATCGGGTCCCTTAAGGTAAACTCAGGACTGTATTGCAGGAGTATGGGATTGACGATTCCCTTCAGAGGCCCATTCAATCTGTATACACAAACTGTAAGAGCAGTGTTCGGGTGAACGGCGTTAAATCGACATCTTTCGCTGAAAGGCCTTGGACTTCGCCCGGGGTTGCGTTTTGTCTCCTCTGCTCTTCATTATGCATATGAATTGGATGTTACAGTGCAGCCGTGCTTTTCCCATATGCTTTTCGCCGATGACTTGGTCATCCTTACGTCCACCCAGACCGAACTTCAGCGCGCACTAGATAGGCTCCTCGCCGCCTGAGTTGAAGCTGGGATGAAGGTAAACGTAAATAAATCAGAGGTAATGGTGATTTCCCTAATGCATGTTCAACGCACTCTGCATGTTAGTGGAGTCACATTGAAACAGGTGGAGAAGTTTAAGTAAAAGCAGGCGCCCACCTCGGCTTCCAAGACGTGCCATGGAATCCGTGTCATCAGGTAGGCGTCCCCTGGGTAGGCCTAGGATAAGATGGTTGGACCAAGTCCGAAATCTCATCTCTGCCCGTGTGGGGGTATCCCCCGATGATTTAGAGTCGATGGCGGAAGTTATGGGGATGTGGAGAGTCCGCTTAGGTACCCTAACCACACGATCCTCATTAATTGAAAATGAATGAATCAATCAATGAATGAATGATTCATTTCTATTCAAGTACCGCGAAAAACTCACATGCGTCCAGCAATTGTAGTCAGAATGGAAATGAAAATTTGTCAAAGGCTATCTTCTCCGTTTAGATTATTCAAAACTCGGATCATATTAGAAGATTCTATGCTTGAAAATAGACCGTATCTGGCATCTTCATCCATATGTTGGTTTGCTTCTTAAGACTTACTTGGACCTCTGGCCGAAGCGACGGCTAATTTTAGAATTAAACCTGGAAGTTTCCTAAAGTTAATGATATGAACGCCCTCCAGTTACTACCAAGGGAACTCACCCTTCAGGTGGCTAGTGGGAGACAGTCTCACATCAGGTCTCATAAAGATTTTAGTTTCTCTTCGTTTCTGTAGCTTCTAAAGGGTTTTCCAAAAGGGCAGGTAGATGTTAAAATTGAATAAAACAAGTTGTGTGTGAGATATCAAAGTTTTTTTTTATTTGAAAGGTCATATGACCTCATTCAAATGGGCGGCACTGCTTCGCTGGGTGGTGCGCATCCAAAAGGTCTAATTTTCGATGACAATGGCGTATAGATCAGGCTGAATTTGAGCGATGGCACGAGTTATATTGACTTTGTGGGCACTAGTCATTTGCGGCTTATTGGCATGGACCTGCGACTTAAGCAAAAAGTCTAACGCAATTAAATGGCACGATTTCTCGGTTCACGTCGCCTCTGCGTCAGATAACCATCCCCTCAAATTCCCTGTGCAGAATGTCCATTGTGGCATCATCTGTGTGGCACGTAGCGCCATTCTGTTGGAAACATATGTCGTTCACATGCATATCATCCAATTTGGGGCACAAGAAATTGCTTATCATCGATCCGTAGCGGTCTCCGTTGATGGTGATGGCAATGCCATCGTCGGTTTCGAAGAAGTACGGACCGATGATGCCGCCAGCCCAAAATGCATACCAAAGAGTGACTTTCTACGGATGCATTGTCATTTGGTGGACCTCGTGTGGATTGGCTGTAACATGTCATGGTGATTTGTCTTTAGTGTTTGAAAAACTAAAATCGGGAAAACTTACAACAGTTAAAACAACATGGTCGCCATGAACTGTCAAAATCTATCGTCCCAACGGTAGATGGACGATAGTCTCTTTCTCTTCCTTGTCCCCGCAGTTCCTGCAGAAATCATTTGCAGCAACGCCCAGGCTAGTGGCATGTCTGCAGTGTTCTGTAATGACACCTATAGTAGCTCCGAGATGACGTCTACTTAGCGAAATGAATCACTTGGAGCACTTTTGGTCTGCTAAAATACTCCCATGATGACGAAAGTCCTGTAATCGTTTGTCTTCTTGATCAGCAATGCATCGGCGTAGTTCAAAGTGTTTGATTAGACTCCACTGAATTATTCCGTTTCTAACCGACGAGGCACAGTCAGAAATCACGATCAAAAAAAATTATGAAGACAGTATGCAGCCTTGTCGGACACCGCTTTCAGTATTGCATTCCTCTGACGGAATATTCTTGTGCACCACAGACCGGCTTGTTCACTAACATTCTATCAAGAGTACTTTCGAGTAGTGATTACTCTAAGGAATTGAGAAACATCATCCAGGACGACATGGAAAAATAACCCCATCGCTTCTTTATAATTTATTTTCAGCTTCCAGAGTTGCTGTGGCTGAATTTTCAAAAAGTAGCAAATGGTAGGATTAAGCCCATCTGTCGAACTGATCATAAACGTCGGCCGATATTCTTGTAGTGCATATGATGCTACTATCTCTGAACAGACTTGCGGCACGATGCGTCCGATCGTAATTAGAAGCAGTAGAACATAAATCACCATGCTGACACTCCGCTCCACCTCATACACTCAAGTAATTGCGACAAGCAAAAAGGGCATTAAATTGGCTTTCCACTTGTGTAAGGACTCCTGCCACAATGAAAATATTTACATGCATACATATGCATGTACAGGGGAATAGAAAACTAAAATTAAACGCAGTAACCATGAAGCACATCAGAAGGCACCAGTACAGCCAGAAACAATCGTACCTATGTGCAACATTTTAATCCTACACAATCCCACAGTAAAATTCCAAAAATACAAAAGATTCAAATCTTTGCTAATTAACGGAACAGGGAATTCATTGCACTATGGACTTTCCGAGAGCTACCAGGCTCGGTACAAAAGAACCAGTGCGCCAACAAAAAAGGACATCAACTAGGCAGGGGGGTTAGGGATAGCCGTCGAGACAGAGAGTCTCATCTTGTACACCCCACACACATGGTTATTCATACTCAAAATGAGTATCTATGGCTTTTTAATCTTCACCCCTACTGCGGGGCATTCTGCCCTCACTCTCTCTGTCTAATCCACATAAAAGGCTTAAAAAAACAAGGAAGACGAGTCGCAAAAAAAAAGGATGCTATACCCGCAACAGCAAAGGGATTTTCCACGGTGTGATGAATCCGGGGAATCTGGTTTTAGTTATACATAGTTCCGTGTTCCGTTCTGCTTCCTCTTTCGGTTTATTCTTTATTTTTTGAGACGGCTTCTCCTTAATACGCTTGCATACTTCTAAATGCCTCGTGAGCATGTGATAAAACCACCGACCATGATACTAAGCTCTGACTCTATGCCTCTGCATCCAGCAGCCAGTATCCAACACGTCGTCCTCATCATTGTTGTCTCTGTTCCTGGCCTCGTGTAGTATTATCATCGTTCTGGTCGTTGCGGCAGTAAGTGCTTGCATATGTATCCGTTTTGTTGGTGTGCAACCATTACTGCTGCTGTTCAGCAGATCCCTAATAATAATGGGCTTGAGGCAACCTCGCTGTGTGTGCGCTTGAACCCTGAACTCGAAAAGTTTCGATGAACACAGTCATTTTATCACGGGGCGGTGTTCGTAAAGTTGGAGCTTCTATTAAGGAAATGCAGATAAATTAGTGAATTTTGCTGTGGTGTGGCAGGATAATCAGATGGGATACGCGTCATGATATGCAACTCGATGAGTTACATTAAATTTTTTAAAGTTTCTCTCTCTCTCCATGAGAATCTCGGGTACAAGTTGTGCCTGGAACCCTAATTCAATCGAAGCAAATCGAATCAAATCAATATTTAATTTTCAAAGTGAGTGCTGCTGGGAGTAACCCTTTCATCACATCAATTGACACTTAAACGCATTTACTCTCTCGCACCATAGGAGTCCTATTACACTTAAACTAAGAGCCTCAACTATGCCAGGCTGTCAAAGTCAATTTGAAAGCATTTCCAGGATCACAAGCCACATCCAGTCAACCATTCATCTTTCTGCCACCACGCACCATCCTTCTCCACAAGCCATTAAATACAATTTACTTAATTCGAGCACCCACTCATCACCATATCCCTTTGCTCGTATAAGGACATGAATAGCATCAGGAACGGCTTCACTCCTCTGCGTCCCGATGAATTGAATTTTGAATATGAAAAGACATTGAATGAGAAGTGTAACACCACTCCAATGGTGAGTCGAGTGTTCTTCGTTTGTTTCTGCATAGAAGAGAGAAAAAAAAACGAAAGAAAACAACTTCAAGAGGGGATCCTTATCAAATTATCCTGTTATCATTTGAATAAGTAGCATTTCATTAGCACTAATAGCTGTTCTTTGCATTCAAAGAGGGACGCAGATGCGGAGACGCCGAACACGGAAAATAATAGAACAACACTTTACAATAAAACGAGCCAAGGAGACCTAAGGACGACAAGATAAGGATCCGAGAGGAAGATCCTTTTTTTAGCCCAAAAAAGAAACCCACTCAACCGAATCATTCATTTTCGATTTCACCTTTTACAAACATCAATGAATATTCAATACGCTTTTCAGTTTGTTTACTGGATCCACATCAGACACTATGTTGTAATTGTGGAACGCAGGGTCGTCACACTGACGGTGAAGAGTTTTCGTCGACTCTGACGCACGCTCTGAAAACGAAGAAGAGGGAATATAGGAATTTCTGCTTTCAAGCTGCATATGAACCTTCCGTTTACAAGAGCATAGCCTTCTAGTTCAGAATTTCATTAAAAGTTGATCAGTGATGACATTGGTTACGAAGGGCCTAATGTATTGTCGTTACAGCAACCATGTCTTGAACAACGTCAAAAGCCATGCTTCTAAAAGGTCATGCTTCTACAAAGCCATGCGTTGACAAGATCGTGTTGTCTACTATTTATCCGCAAAGAATTACAACTTCTGATTGATGATCTCTTGTAAGAGGACGATGAAGGATTGAGTATTGTGTTACCCTTTCCCTATACCTAACCCTAATCTCTCCCTAATCCCCTAACCCGACCCAACTAAGCAGCCGGTGGTGGAGCAAGTGACATTTTCTGCAGGTATTGGGATTTTGAGAACCCACATCTTATCGTTCCCTTTGTTTAGCTCGTCTTTCGCGCATCGGGAATTTGCAACAAATTGGCGCCCAACGTCGGTCAGTGACAGAGGGCTGTAAACAATTGCGTCGCAGCACAGGAGTTTAGCCCGCTCAATCTCTTATTTGCGGCTTCAAGCAACATTTTGTCTGCTTCTTATGGTAGGATACAGGAGGAACACGCTGAGAGCCTGATGAAATTTACTGTCCCTAGTTTTTCTTTATGAATTTCTACACCTTATCCATTTTTCGTTTTGAACTCTTCTTGCTGCAAATTCCTTCTTATCATTGAGACCGATTCTGGAAAATGTTAGGTGAGGTTAGATAGATGGGTTGGCGAGGGGATAGGGAACCGTCTGCGCCATACCCAGGTTAGTAGAGACCCATTGTGACGCTCATTTTGGGGAAAGGTATCCTTTGCTCGTGGAGCAATACCCAAGACACTCTCCTCTTGCCTCCGTAATAGTTTTCTAGGTACAGGAGTCCAAAGAGCTTCATCTTCCATTCGCCTCCGCTAAAAACCAGACTATGGTTACGGTTAGGTAATTGGGTTCCTTGTGGCATTCATCACTGCTCACTTAGACCAGGAATAGATTCCATTGTTGGTCTATCTTCTAATTTTACTCCGGGAATCTGTAAAGAGAAGGGGAGCCGCTGATTTAAAATCACGCAGATAAGGAAATGATTCTCAGGAGGTCCCTCAGCTAGATGTCATGCAAGCCCTCTAGTTCCGTGAAGAAGTAATTACCAAAAGTGCTCATTCTTCTACCGGGGAGGGCAGGACATTCACACAGCAGGTGACGGACAGATTTGATTTCCTTCTCGTCCCTACAACTTTTCTAGTAGACGTCCTTGCTTCGCGCCGGCTAAGTTTGACTAGAGACAGATATCTCTTCTTATTAGAACTCGTCCATAAGTTTCTAGCCGTTGCACATGTGTCTAGCTGGACCCAACGTGTATAGATTCAACTTATTGGAATTCTCGTCAAGAGGAGAGCCTGTGAGGCATGCACCGCTGCTCCCCTTGATGTTACTTCGTCAGCCCTTTCGTTATCTTGGATATCCATGTGTCCTGGTACCAGAAATAGCGCATTGGCTCTCGATATCTCATCTAGATGCTTTTTACAGATTTCTACAAGCCTCGATCTTATTGGGGCTGACTTAAGTGCCTTAAGGGCTGCCAGGCTGTCGATTGGACCGTGATTGTCCCTGCGATGATACCGTTCTCGCGGACAATTTTCGAAGCTTCGATGATGGCTGTGATTTCGGCCTGAAAGACACTGCAGTTGTCGTATATTCTAAAGGAGTGGTTCATTCCAAGGGCCTTGCAGTAGACCCCGGCGCCTGTACCAATGCCCATCTTAGAGCCATCGATGTAGAAAGCCACATTGTAATTCCTCCAGTCATCTCTGTCAGGAATTCTGATACTGAAACTCCTTTCAAATGCCAGAGTCTGGATCATATGATCTGTTTCTGCCGATCTATTGGAATTTTCCCATCGAGACAGTACGGAGGCGTAACCATAGGAAGCTGGTGTCCACTGTCGTCTTTCGTTCAGTCTCAAAGTAGTTTTCGCTGCCGTGTTGCTACAATACAGATCCAGCGGAATAAAACTTAGTATGGTTTCCATGGCCGCTGTTGGAGTTGTCCTCAATGATTCGTCTTTCGTTCAGTCTCAAAGTAGTTTTCGCTGCCGTGTTGCTATAATACAGATCCAGCGGAATAAAACTTAGTATGGTTTCCATGGCCGCTGTTGGAGTTGTCCTCAATGATTCCAGGATTTCTATACAGGGTGCCCTCCGAATCTTAGTGCAATTTGAAAGCTGATATTGTTTCTCAAGCGCCTTCCACCAGACTAGTGAGCAATATGTTAGAACGGTTCACACAAGTGACGTGTACTGCCAGTGTACCACATCCGGTTTAAAATCGCTGAACGCCTTTGTAGAAGGCTACGTATGCCTTTTTGATGCGTTCATTGATATTCTCCTTCCAGTTTAGTTTGGAATCAAGAATAATGCCCAGGCAGCGCGCTGATCACGCAAGATTAAGTTCAACACCCCCGATCTTCGGAGGCTTGAAATCAGGAAATTTTACTGCTTACATTTCCCAACGTTGAGTTGATGACACGCGATTTAAACATTAGCCCAATCCAGCTGCGGCGTCCGGTGCTGAGTAGGGTTCCTTGTAAGCTGTATTGTTGTTGGTCCATGCTTCATGTTTAAGTTTACATGGCGGGACTAGCGCAGATCCTTTCCTTGAAGGAGAGACGGTATCCGAAAGAGGCTACCTTCAAAAAAACATTCAGGTAGTTGAAACAGGGTTATGACGTCATTTTTAAAGAAGAAAAACCACTCGGAAGTGGCTTGGATATATCAAGTGACTGTGCAATGAGCCTGCATTCAAAATTAATGTTTCAAGAAAGGCTGATACTTAATTTCATATCACAAACCATCGCATTTGCCACTTAACATTTTAAAACTAAGATCCGCATTCCTTTCTCGTTTTCTTAAACATTACAACACTTTTATTCTCCACTGTCTACATCGCAACGTAGTGATTGATTGAATTGCCTAGAAACTGAATAATACTCCCTTTATTTTATTTCGTATTCACCCAGATCCTTCATCCTTTTGGTTAACTTCGCATTAGTGTAATTGAAAATTTTCCCAGTATTCCATTCATGCAGTCCTCTGTGTGCTCCTTCCTTGTTGGTTGCCTCCACCAGCCAGCTCTCCTTAAATAAATTATTAGCTGACCCCGCTCCTTTTATAAGCATTCAATAAAAATATTTTCCAATAGAGAAATTCCTTTGGTTGCCTCAAAGGATAATGCTTTTGCCTCAACCCTAAAACATTAGAAAATTCGTTTGTCGCTGAAACAAAGCGAATTTTTTTTTTTTTTTTATGTAATTTTCCCATTCTAACGTACACATAGAAGATTTTTAATATCTCGGCTTTCTAAAAACAACAAGGAGACCCCGTCTACATATGGAGATGAATGTATGGTTTCTTGAAAGGATCTCCAACATCCTTGACCATACGAAAATAATAATTTCCACTCACTCTGCCTCGGCCACAATTGTGGTATTTGACCATCAAGGAAATTTCTTCTTCTTTTTCTTGTTCTTGTTCAGCTTCTTGACCATCCTCTGGCGAGGATCTCCTTCCGAAAGGATTCCAAAAGGAGATCGAAAAATATTCCATGGAAATCAAATGTTGGCTAGTGGGCGGCAGCAACAGCATCATGGTGGCGGTAACAAAGTTTATCTATCGATGGAAAAGATTAAAGAGGAAAATTTGCGCAAAAAGTATTTATTATCCTCGAGGGCATATTGGCGGTGGATTACATCGGTATGAGCCGAGAGATAGAAATTTCCTATCTTTTGCGAAAAATGTAATTAAAATCGTTGGCACAAGGATGAAGTTTCATTTGCTCGCACCGCCAACACACATAAGGAACAATAGAACCACTGGGTGAGGACGTAAAAAATTAGCAAGTCCTTGAACAGATACACAAGAGAGAAAGAGAGAAAGAGAGTGAGAGGGAGGAAGTTAAGAAATCGACGAGGAAATTTTTGAGGTAACTCATTTCGCTTGAAGTTTCTGAATCCCTAAAGGGTGTCGGTAAATAGAAACTGGATCTTGTTGTGGGTTGTTGATAGTAAAGGTGGATAAGTATCTTTAGGGAGTGGACTGTTGGCGAAAGGGCTGCTGCATGTTTTTTGACATTGAAAATGTGGAAACAAATTTTGTTTACCGACTTTGCTAGAGAGTCAATGTTTTCCATGTTTACTCTACATCACCGATTGAAGACGATTCGCAGAAGTATATAACGGATAAGATATTTATAGTAGAAGTTGAAGCTTGAGGTTTCGGACTGAGCTGTTATTCAGGTAGTTGCCACTAGAGCGGGGATATTAGCAGATATGATTGGAAAGTACAGCTAAAGTCGACAAGAAATCTCTGTAAACAATTGATGTTGTTGGTGGCTAGACGGAGCTGGCTAGACGGAGCTGGCAGATATTTCCTGCGTTTTGAGGTAGAATTTGCCTAATTGACATCTGGATACATCTGCCAATAGAAAAATTGATACCCTAGCAAGCTTGGTGGCATAGACTTGCACATAAAGCTGGCTCATCTCAAGCTGTTGTGCCAGCTTTATGTGCAAGACGGGCTTAACTATAAGAGTATACAACGTTAAAGGTGGTTAGGTCATGTAGGCCGGCAAGGGACTAAGGAGCAGAAGACCACGTCATTTTCGATGGCGTGTGCACGTACAGAGTGCCAACTCGGCGCAACTGGAGACAGCTAGTTAAGGATCGTTCTGAAGACAGATGTTGGTTGAGGCCAAAAAAGAGTAAAATGAACTGAAATTAGGCAGATCCTTAAACCTTTTCTATTGGTTGTAAGCCATTAGTATAGAAATAGAAGGAAATGGGGCAAGAAAAGGGTCTGAAATACCATTCATTGGACCCGAGTCATTCTACGGGCGGGGACCGCGTCGAATCCAAGAGGAACTGCGAAGACATAAAAGAATGCAAAGGAAGAGGGCTATGGGAAGCACTCCTAAGACTTAGGCAGGCATAAGAACTTCTTGTGAACTACGACCGAAGGAGGAACAAGGGCTTGCCGAGGCACGAACAAAAACCAGCTTCGTATTCTAATGGGCTTCCTAACGAGACATTGCAGACTCAGGGAGCATGTCAGGAAAATGGGAATAGAAATGAATGAAAACTGCAAATTCTGCAGCGATGCCGATTAGGCTCCTTCACACCTCCTTATGGACCGTGGAGCATTGATTCACAAAAGAAGAGCACACCTGGGAGCGTACACTTTCTCTGAAATGAATCTCTCATCGTTGGACACAATCCAGATACTCCGATCCCGCAGAGCAATTGGATTGGAGGAGGTGTTATAGGTCGAGACTCATCGACGAAGAGTTCGACCAACGAGTTCGGGGGAACACAATAGACCTCTACAGGTCGCAGTGCATACACCCACCCCAACGCTTAACATCTAACATCTAAGAAATTAGTAACTCGGCGTTGGGGCAACCCTGGTCAAGGAATGACTTAATTGTTACAAGTGGTTATGGGTCCGTCTCTTATGCAAGGGAAATGATTAAATGGTCATTCGTTTTGGAAATATCGCAGCCGTCTAGTTTATCTCTCTAAAGAGGTACACTTGGAGAAAGGGTAAGACGGTTGTGATACCTCTCTGAGCGTTAGACAGTTGTAACTTGGCGTCAATTTTTTTTTTACCATTGTCTCCACTTCTTAACAAAGTTTCGTTGCATGCATAAAAGACTTCACCTGCATTTTTCTACCCCTGGATCTAAGTTTGTCTTGAGTTTTGGATCAACGACATAACGGAAATAATAATAATAATTCACTGAAAGCAGGTCGATTGGTAGTTGTCCAAAGGCGTCGGTTGTGGGTGCGTCGGTTGTAGGTGATGATTTCGAGAAGACTTATGAAGTAAACAAGTCAATGCCACAATAAAACCTTTGACATTTGTCGGGAACAGATTGCTCAATTGTAGGTTTCCTTACGTCAATAGATATTGAAGGTCGCAGTGCACATTTAGGGCCCCTAATATAGAATGTGCGCGTCGCTTTGCCCCACTGTTTGGTGCATTGGACTGCTTTGGGAGTTGCGTGAGTGTGTCCACTGAACATTTTTCGCGGCACAAACTCTTGTCGGGGAATGATACACCTCCAAATGTATCATTTGTCATGAAAGAGCGAGTATTCTCCTAAAAAAAACTTTAATCCCTGAGAAAATCCTCAAAATCTCCACTCCAATTTTGTTGAAAGAATTAAAACTCTTCTGGTCTCTAGCATTAGCCTCGGAACACATATGCAAGTAGTCCCATTTGCCAAGAGTCACAATACTCCATGAGTGCGGCAACGGCCTTCTGTGGCGGAGGCATTACCGAGGCATAGGGGAGTGACGAAGGTTTTCCATCCTTCATTAGTTTTGTAGCTAACAGCTGCGGCAACCAAATCCTGGGCACAGAATTGTCCAAGCTTGTTCACTGAGGGAAAATTCGGTACAACGATACATGCCCTCAGTTTTTCATATCGCTCGTCATAGAGTACCGTGACACCCCGAACAGCTTTCGAAATCACAGATGCGTTTTTTGCACACCCATGGTTCCTGTTCAGCTGTTGTGTGTTGTCTCTGTTTTCTAAAAACCCACCACTATACCCTTTCTCCAATTTTTACAAGTAAATCTTTAGAGTCATTGTCTTCATCTTAAAATCCTTGTTATACCTCTCTACCTCTTAATCAAGCTCAAGCACACTAGTGTCCTTGAACACACACTTGTGATCGTCGTTTTGAAAAGAAAAACCATCCACCAGTCACTCATCGTCTCAACACATCCTTTAAGTAGGAAAAGCTTCAATTAACGCTCAGCAGTAATAATAATTATTCATCTCCTTAGTATGCATACAGCATAGCGTTGACTCTTAACAAATTTAGCCGAGTGCTTCCTCCCGCGACCTGCTTGATTGTCCTTTTACCAGAATTCACTTGATTCCCGTCAGCACGTTTCACACGTTCACCAAGAGAAGAAAGTGAAACGATGGGGCACTCCTCGGCTGTTGTGCCTACTTTTCCTCAATGAACTCCTTGAAAGGATAAAGATCCCTCTTGCCGGCATAATGCTCGTAGTATTAGATACTTCAACACAATAGTTAAACAATAATTTGATTTATTTTTGTTCCTGCTCGCACATAGGACTTGCCCTCATATCGTATTCTGATAGGCATTCATTAAGTCATCAACATCGTCATCGTCAGAGTCCTGTGATATGAATACGCCATACGCGCGTGTATGTGTGTGTGTGTGTGGCGGGGGGAATTCCTTCAGTTGGTTTTCTATTGTTTTGTTGTTATTTGTCTGTCTGACATGATTCTCTTTAGTAATTACACGCATAGAACTGTCTTCCATTGGATGTGCTCCGCCAGACATAGTCACAAATTGAAGGGGCATGTTAATTGATAGTTTAGTGTTTAATTAAATAACTAGGTTCACAGGATGTGCGCTCGTACATATTAAGTATTTATTCCCATTGTCGGGCTGAAGACGTGGGAGGGATTGACATGGTGGCTGGTGGATTGGGGCCGCAGCGATGTGCATTTAGAGGCAAATTTGATTCGTAATTATGTCGAACTGGTTATTTAGCAAATAATTGTGTTAGGCAGACTTGCAGTAATGAAGACCGCGAGTTGGTTCATATTGAGGTTGACATGGGGGTGCATTTTTAAACAATGGTCAGGGTCTCGAAGACTTGACATGACATTTGAGATCAAAATACCAAGAAGAGAGGAATGGGATGATGGCATAGTATGCACTGAAGAAGACCTAGAAATGGACGCTGGTACTGGTTCCGGTATCTTCCGTGAATTCAGAGGAGCAAACCAGTCCTTTAAAATTAGAGACGGATGCAGCGATGTTCAAGCCTAGATAACTGGCATTCTACAGATCGCAAAGCTAATCAAAATCGAGATCATTGTCAGAGAAACTATTGACAGCCAGGCGGCTGACAAGACTCAGCAGTCAGCATCGACAAAGATGAAGCTTGTAAAGGTCTGCAGACAACCTTTTAACGATATATCGACTCTATGCGGGGTACCAGGCCATGAAGATATATAAGGTTATGACAGATCGGACGAACTTGCAAGGACGGGTGCAGAACTAGTGTATGCTTATACCTTTGTGGTCGCAAAGACACCCATAAGCACTCTTTACGGGAAAATAGATGAGGAAACCATCAACAGGTCTAATACGCGATGGTGTCACATGGGCACATGTGCACTATGCAGATCACTATGACCAGCCTTCGATAAGAATAATTCCACAACTCTCGTACAACTTAATCGTGCGGAGCGTCTTGGATTACCCTACAATGACTACTGCAGAAGCTGCAGGGACGAAGAAAAAATAGAATCCATCCAGCTCCTGGTATGCGAATGTCCCGCACTGGCCACGGGAAGACTCTTTGTAGTAGCTTTTCCATGGGCTGGAGGACCTGGATATCACTGATTTTAGGAAACTTCTGAGATGTCTATACTTTTTTGGGTGGTTTCCTGATTAGTTTTTGTACAATTGATCCGCTTCTTTAGGGGTAAGCTGCTCCTTAAGAACTGTGATCTAGAAGCGAAGAAGACTGCGGCACTGCGCGAAAATGAGCCCGACAGTGGAACACCACAACACAGGGGCGATGGAAATGTAAACTGATCCTCAACATTGATGACTAGACTTGTAGAAAGCACGGAGAGGTAAACTACTACGTACCTGACGCAATTCCTATCAAGGCATGGATGCTTTCGGGATTACCTTTACAAGTGCAAGCATGTGGATGACTTATTCTGTCAGCTCTTCTGGGAAATCCCAGAGAGCTGAGCATATGTTGATGGAATGCCAAAACCATCCTAGAGAGAGAAATTGGAGGCCAATTGACTCTAAGAGGCCTGTTCACATTTATGCTGGCGGCGTGCCAAAGCTGGGAAACTTCAAGTAAAGTTATCACAAGCATAATGCAGCAACAGCGAATAAAGGAAAGAGCAGCGAGAAACGCAGAAACTTCTAGCTTTGGCAGTTAAGAAGAAAATGACGAAATGTCACCGCTTTGAGTGGTGGTGCTGCAGAGGACAAACAGGAGACGGAGCAAGAAGGAGGTGTATTTTTAGGAGTATGAAGTCAGAAACACCTCATGAAACGGGCCGGAGAGTATCCATAAATTATTTTCACACCTATCCGCCCACAATCTCTAGGTATCGTATCATTGCATCGCACAGTGACACTTTCAAGCGAGTAAAGTCAGAACTGAAATTACCTAAAAAATCGGTTAAAATGGTCCACATACGCCACAGTGTTTTAGGTTTAGCGTTCCCCGATGAGCTATACTTAGACGAAACGAGACGCATTTCTATGCAACTGAAAGGTTCTATTGCAAAATTCCATGATCGAAGTGAAAAACTTTGCAGAAGAGAGTAAAGAAGAAGCAGAGTGAAAGAAGATGTGTTTTTACGGCCACCGTGCACTAGCAGTGTTTTGATTCTTAATTTTATTTTTCGGCTATTTTCGTTTTTCAGTTTGACGGATACTGGATACCAATATTCACTTAGACAAATCGCCTCGAGAACAGACTGGAACGCACCAGGTCAGATCAATATCTGTTGGACATCCCTATTGTTGGACATCCCTGTCAATTCATGATCTCAACCATTTTGTTTTCTTTTCTTTTGATCTGGCATTTGTCATTCTGAATTTTCATTCTTTCCTTTTTTTCCTGATTAACCAAACGTGTAAATCTAAAATATAAAATCCTAAAATATCAAGGGCATCGATCTAATATTTATCCACCTGCTCAACAATATCTAGCCAAAAATGGCAACAGAAAACGGAATACAACGACTACGCTTCCTATTTGCAATCAAAAACTATGAAATTATTCTCATACTGACACTCTTATCGAACGACATAGCCCCACAACCTCTACAGGTTTCTCTTTCCCAAACGGGTGCAGCACACACAACCACAAGTCACTTTTAGGAAAAAAAATATTCAAAGGATTCCCCCCATTGTCATTTTAATTTACATGTCATGACCATTCGATTATTTTTTTGTGCATAAGGATATTATGCACAAACACGGTGGGTGCACGTCCCTTCCGAAGGAACAGGGCTACAACAGAAAAAGGACGATATGTGAACACAAATTTACATAGCCGTGGTAGCCGTCTGCTGGTGTAGATAAATGTTATCGATAAAATGGCTTTTATGGCTCAACGCCAGGACATTCCTCTTGGTACACCATATGATTGGTTTTAGGACAAAAAATGATGTAGACCGTCTGCAACGACGATATGCAAAATGGAACAGAAAAAAGCGCATGGTCATCGAAAGTAATGGTTTGTGGTGATTCTTCAGAAGCTTTGATTCCCTTCAAAACCTCTCACCAACCACTTAAGACTGTCATAGCAGTCGACATAGCAGTTTCGCCTTTTTTTTTTTGAATTACCAAAACCAGCATCCACTTGGAGAGCAATTAAACGCTCTTTATGGATGCGACATTATTTAGAGAACTGCCACAAAAGTACCCCCATAAACCGTCGACAACTCCATCCCTTTTGACAGCCTCATCTAAAACGCTGAATCAATTTAAGGAATTCACCCTTTCAACAGCCATAAAGGAAATACAATTAAAACTCCACCAGCGAACCTCCCCTCTGCCTCAAGAGCTGGCAAAACACGTGTAATTAGTTTAAGAACGGTTCCTTTTCGCATTCGCTTTTCGTTTCAAATTAAAATCTTCCACAACACACATTAATTCGTCGGTGCTGTACGAGTACGTACGTATGTACTGTAAGTATTTCCAGCACTCACCCTCATCATTCAAACCGCTACAACGTGATAAAAGCATCTGCAGAACCCTCAAGACCACGCTGCCACCTGTCAGCGAGTGTAAAACGCCCCTTCTCCACCTCTCCACATCCGACTTAAGCTGCTCATAATTCTTTTGTAAGGACCTCCTTTGAATTACTTAATAACAATAGATGGCGCGCGCTCACAAAATGAGCATTTTGCCGACTTAATTCCGAAATAAATGTTGGCGTAGTGGTGTTTTTCTTTTTGTTGTTGCGCTCCTTTGAAGGATGAATTTATGAGAATGTTCCGCTGCGTGCGTACATATGATCCTTGGCAAAAAAGGGAAACTTTCATGTTAACCCTTTTCTGACTGTTATTTGAGGAAAAATCAAAAATCAAGAGAAAATGGCGGAAACTCTCGAGGACTATAAGTACGCCGGGAAGGATGGATAATTAAAGCAAGAAAAACTGAGAATTGAAATCAGCTTAAAGTTGCCTTGCAGAAGAGGGGAAGCCTTTTTTCTATTCGCAAAAAGTTATGTTTATGCACGCAAGAGGTAGTGTATATAAACGCTATGAGCGCTAAGTTCTTTAACTTTCCCTATATTTTTGTTATTGCCACAGAAGGATACCCCACACCATCTCCTGGAGCTGTCGGTTTAGTGCATCCAGAGAGGGATCTTAATTAAGGAAGAAACTTAATTTTCTTTGTGTCTATCCTTACTGTGGGCAAAGATTTACTCTTTGCCTTCTTTGTTCGCGTAAAATTTGCATATTGTCTGCATCCTTGCGCTCTGGTCGATTCTGCATAATGATGCGCTAAGGCGAGAAATATTTGTTAGCTTCGAGTCGGAGAAGATGTAAGATAAGGATGTGAAATGGAACGCATCGTGGTTGGATTACAAATAATTACGGATGACGCTTGAAGAGGGTGTCAAAAAGTTTAATTTTTTTTTTTTTTTTGACATTTTTCATCATATTTTGGATGCGTGACATTAGATATTGACAGGCAGGGAGCACAATATTTGACAAGCTGCTACATAACAGTATCAACATAAATTATGAGCAGGATATAACTACTTTTAATCAACTACTATTTCAAGCGGTATGAAGGCGGTCGTGAAGGGGTGGCTACGAAAGACTACGACACATAAATTTTTACGGTAGGTTCGGGTATATTTTCAGCAGCCTTGAAAATATCGAAATCAGTCAGACTCCCGAACTTCGCCAGTGTCTCTCAGGCTGAAATACTCGCAATCTACGAGGCCTGTCGTGCGCTTAACAACGACATCACACCCAAACGAAATGTCGCAATTTTCTTCGACAGCCAGGCGGGCAGCATGGTCTTGTCTCCACAATCACCTCACTGGTAGCACAATGGAGCTCGCCCGCCTGGGGAGCTTATCCACCATAACTCTCGTATGAGTCCCAGGTCATAGAGGCATCGAGGGGAACGAAATGACTGATGAGCCTGCCAAGCAAGGGTCGGCCCTTGACAGCTCACTTGCAGAACTTCCATTAGGTGCTGTCAAGGGAAAAATGAGCCTATACTACTTCTCAGTAGCCAAATACCAATGGAACAAGCTTGCTAGCTGCGCCATATCCACATAAACTTGGCCAACATACAACCATAGAAAAACAAGCGACCTCCTTAGAAGAACCCGAACATACATTGCGCACGTTGTCGCCATCTGTTCGGGTCACTGGGCAGTATATACCCATGCAGTTAAGCTTAGGATCCCTTTTAATCCTTCTGCCGTACCTAAGAAGACACAAAGGAGAGGGAAACCTTAGAACACCTCGTCTGAGAGTGCCCGAACTTGCTAAAGCAAGACTCAAGCCACTGGGAAAATTTTTCTCCGACAACCTCAGCGATCTTTCGAAGAAGAAAATTCCTAACATTCTACTCTTCCTTAATTCCACAGGTTGGATTGCTCATGTCATGTCAGTCATGCTCTGTCGACTCCCGTCCACACTCATCTATCACATCGGTCACGAGAACTGTGGAAACAAAACGGTAAATCTCAGCACTATTTGAGTATCGGGGGCTCTCTGCCTGATAGAACCTCTAAAACTAACCAAAACCAACCATAAAGGTCCTCTCAAAATAATTGTTTCAATGTCCATTGCCATATCTCTGCACAGAGCCTTCTGCATGACCACTTGACCACACAAAACTGAGCAGTAAAAGAGAATGGAACGACGAGGAATATCAATTTGAGCACAACACCATCAAATGGTACACTGAGGGTCCCAAAACACACACGGGCACAGGGGCGGGAGTATACGGGCCTTGAACTAAGTTTCGGTGTTCATGGGAACATTGCTCTGCATGTTTCAAGCAGAGGTGCATATATGCGATCGAAAGATGTGCACAAATCAGCCACGAGCAAAACATCGTGATACTATCTGACAGCCAGGCTGTCATCAAGGCACTGAGTTCCTATGAAAGTGGTGTGCGAGTGTTTGGAAAAGATAAACGGACTGGGTCCGAACAACAGACGCACCCTCTTATGGGTGCCAAGTCATATAGGGATAGAAGTAAATGAGGCATCCGATGAACTGGCAAGGAAAGGGTCAGACACACCATTTTGCGGGCTGGGACCGCATCGAATCTTAGAGGAACTGCGAAGAGTGGAAGAATGCAAAAGAAGATCCACTCCCAGGACTAAGGCAGGCAAGAGAACTTCTCGGGAACTACGAGCGAAGGAGGAGCAAGGCCTTCCAGGTACCAACAAGAACCAGGTTTACCTTCTAATGGGCCATTGCAGACTCAGAGAGCATTTCAAGAAAATCGGAATAGAAGAGTACGGAAACTGCAGAATCTGCAGTGATGC
The DNA here is from genome assembly GCA_917880715.2 of Matsumyia berberina. Classification (NCBI taxonomy): domain Eukaryota; kingdom Metazoa; phylum Arthropoda; class Insecta; order Diptera; family Syrphidae; genus Matsumyia; species Matsumyia berberina. Next base: position 126,573,086 of record OU862871.1, on the reverse strand, counting down.
CGAGGAGGCCCCGTCCATAAGGAATGTGGAGCAATGATCCGCAAAAGAAGAGCACACCTGGGAGCGTACACTTTTTCTAAAACGGATTTCACGTCATTGGACCCAATCTAGATACTCCCATTCCTTAGAGTGATTGGATTGGAGAAAGTGCCGAGACCCATCGGCCAATACGAGTTCGGGGGAGCACAATAGATCTCTACAGGTCGCAGGGCATACAAACACCTCAACTTTTAACATCTAACATAGTTGCAGTCCTTTCTTGAAGTCTGCTGTGTGAAAACTTTCTCCTTATCCTGGTTTTTCAGCCTTTTTCCATGAAAAGTCCTCCAGTGATAGCCTAGTGTATTCTGAACCGATGACAAATGCCCGCTAAAGTCTCGGAGGTTCTTCTTAAACTAAACAGCTGGAATCTTGGATATTGAACAGCAGTTGCACCGCACAAACATTCAAAACCCAAGCGCTTCTCAACCTCACATCGCTTACCTCTTGAATTTGCTCGCCAAAACTAATAGCAGTCTCACTCACCAAACAGATGGCGTCACTATACTGTGCCATATCAACTATTTTCGAATAGAAAACAGAATAATACGTCTTTTGTTCGGATTCGCGTAATTGTACTAAATTATGTACCCAGCTACAACCTACTCGCAGTGAAGTGATTTGTACTCCCAAATGATTCACAGCCAACAGCAGTCCACTAACCCAATATTTGCCAAACGCTGAATTCCATCGCAAACAAACACAAAAGCTTGCAGACAAACACAAATACTGCAACGTTGCCATTCAGGACACAGCCACGACCATACATTGCTCACCCGCACCACCCGAATCCCGAAGAATCTGGTCGAAACTCTGGTCCACCGATAAATTGGAATTCCGAATGCGAAGAGTTAATTATCGTAAAATTTAGTTTCAAAACTATATGCGGTACAGTTTCCAGCCGAGCAATCAGCATTTCAAACCAGCCACCAGGCCAGGCCAGGCACAGTCCCAGAACTTTATCGTTTCACTCAGCAAACGCAGGACTCCACGTACACACACACTGAACACACCCACGACCGACAGGTCTCCGAAACGTAAACAGAGAAATTTCTGAAATACGATTAGAATTAATTTGGCAACACTGTCTGTCAGAGTAGAGGACATGATTCTGGGACTACGAAATGCGTTACACTTCCTGTGTAGAACAAGGATCTCTAAATTTACGCATAAAGGGCCGAACCAACTTGTGTGGAAACTGCACTGTGCCGCAATATGCAAATGCGGTGATTATCGGGGGCAAGGGCCTCCTCGTCCTTTTAAGTGCCGCAGATAGTGTGATAAAGACGCCAGGACGTCGGGCACGGCCCATAAGAGCACGTGCAATCAAACAAAACACGGAATTGTCACAAACTGTTGTGTGCCAATTGTTTTAATAAACGTCGTCGTCCTCGTCGTTGCCATTGTCATTGTGGCCATCGACCATTATGCGAAAGTCGGAGCTGGCCACACAATCGAATCGAATCGAATCTCATTTCCATTCGATGTCCTCATTGAAGTTGGAATCGTCGTTGCCTGGGATTTGTTGTTTCCCCACAGCCTCTCGGAATCAATGGGTTGCACAGGATTGAAAATTGCTGCTGTCGCCGTTTGTTTGTGTGGAAAATATTACGTGAGGTGGTCGAAAAGGAAGCACATCCGTGCAAATGTGCAACGACGACAGTGATGGGCGGTGATGCTGATGCAGTTGAATGTTGTGGTCGCAGTTAGCCCGCAAATTAATTGAACACTTATCACCTGACATCAACGGACTGAATGGAATAAGAAAGGACTAACTATGCTTGGGGCGAATTTCTGCAGTGGGAAGTGGGATTTGGAGGTCGTTTTGCTGTTTGGACAAGAGGTAGGCATAGGCATTAAGGCAGGCGGATTAAGAACTTCCACTTGGATATAAGTTGCTCATTTCCAGCTGATTTGGAAAACTCGACAGATAAGCTGTCAGGTCCAGTAGTTTTGTTAGATTTTAGTTTGGATATTTCTATCCGGTTGGGCTGTTGCCATGATGGCCAAACATTGAGTGGGCCGGCTGGTAGGTCGTCATCATCATCATTTTTAATGACCTCCTTACCCACTATGAGAGTGGCAGGGTTAGAGTGCTTAAGTGGACTTTGCACGTTTTCCGATCTTCTGCCATCAACTCTAAATCCCCACACGGGTAGAGGTGAGATTTCGGACTCCAACTATCTCATCCTGGGCCTACCTAGGGAACGCCTACCTAACGGCACGGATTCCATGGCACGTCTTGGAAGCCGAGTTGAGGACAGGCTTTGAACGTGCCCAAACCATCGAAGTAATGACCTTTCCGCTCAAAGAAGTAGCTGCGCGACATTGAGTGTCTCGCGTATTCTGGTGTTTCTAAGTCGATCTCAACGAGTTACCGCAGCAATAGAACGAAGAAATCTTATTTCAAACCTCATGACCATAGGTGAGGGTCGGAACAAACACAGAATTGAAGATCGACAGCTTAGCTCTGATGCCGAGTTCACTCCTCCTGATAACAGATTGACCAAGCTGTCTCAAAATTGATCCAGCCAATCCTACAGGATAACTCAGTATTGCTCCTACCATCACTCGTGAATAAGACCCCGAGATACTTAAACTTCTCCACCTGTTTCAATGGAACTCCACTAACATGCAGAGTGCGTTTAACACGCATTAGGGAAATCATCATTACCTCTGATTTGTTCACGTTTACCTTCATCCCAGCTTCAACACAGACGGCGACGAACCTATCTAGTGCGCGCTGATGTTCAATCTGAATGGACGTAAGGATGACCAAGTCATCCGCGAAAAGCAGATGGGTTATCCTTAAGTTTCCCAATTCGAACCGTTTCTCGCCATAATCCATATACACAATGAAAAGGAGAGATGACAAAACGCACTCCTGGCGAAGTCCAATGCCCACAGCGAAAGGTTTCCATTTAACGTCGTTCACCCGAACACAGGTCCTACAGTTTGTGTAAAGAGATTGAATGGCTCTTAGAAGAGAACCTTCCATTCCGTACTCAGAGAGGCGGATGGTCTGCCAGAACAGTTTGTTTGCAGATCTGTGATCACGGTCCAATTTCTCGCCGAGTTCTTACCAGGACTGCTCCTTACCTGCTTTAGCAGCCAGCATGTAAGTTCTTCACGTCTCCATGTACCGGTTGGGAGAAGTTGAATCCCCAAAGTGTATCCACACCTTAAAGGCTTTCCTCTTCTCTCTGATGGCTTCTTGAACGCCAAGCCGAGCCGCTTCTGCTGTTGAAAACAATTGCCAAATTTCCTCTACATTTGTCAACAGTTTGAATTCTTTCAAACCTTTCGGATAACTGCCGTGCAAACTCCTCCCGTATCTTATCGTTCTGTAGACTCTCCCATCGCATACGTGCCACCAGCCTTGGTTTATGCTTTGGTAGGAAAAGTACTTCATAGTTGAGAATTTCCGAGGTGGTGATCAGTTGACAGTTCAGCCCCTCTCAAAACACAAACATCACAAACATAAGGTACCAAGAAGAAGTCTTTTAGGGACTTCTGCTGACGACTCCGACGGTGCCATGTATATTTCTGGATGTGTTTGTGGGGAAAGTAGGTGTTCATAATGGACATGCCGTTTGCACAGCAAAAGTCCATCAGCTTCTCTCCGTTCGCATTCTTATCCAGGTCATCGTCCCTCCCAATCACATTTCCCCATGTCATAACGTTCACATGTACGTGAGCATTGAAGCCACCCATCAGGAATCCATATTGGGCCCCTGTTCTAGGGCGGCATCTACTTCATCCAAGAAAGCTGCATACTCCGACTTCAGATTTGGCGCATATACCTGCACCAGAGTCAAAGTTGAACTTTCAAGCTTTAGCTTTAAGATCGCAGCTCTCCTTTCTAATGAAATCCACTCTTGCCTGCCAGTCTGGGACTTGTGAGTATACCCACTCCCGCGTGAGCAGACATTGAAGGTACTACTCCTGATAGGAAAAGTGTCCACCCATCCGTATGATCCACAGTTCCAGAACTTCTTTGTTACCGGCTGGTAGTTGCCCTTTCATTTAATTCAAGGAGATGCATGTATGTACTCGTATGTGTCGAATTTTTTGGTGAAAGTAGAAGTTAACAGACAATATTTCAACTGCCTTTGGCCTTGGGACTCCGAAACATCTCCCTGTCTACACATCAAAATTCACCAAGAAATCGACAGTAACACCCTGCTGTCTGATGTCATAGTGCAACCCGCCCAACTACACATAAAAAATGTCCAAAATTAGACGGCAAGCTTAAGAGGAAGCTTAATTTGGAACACCATACCCATAATGAGTTCATTGTATGTCCGGCAGCATTCGCTCGTCAGTTCATTTATTTTTAATTAATTCCATCGCCGAGTGAAAAGATATTGATTGACTAAAATTCACCCACCCCCTTCCTTATAAGGGTTATCTCCGCACCCCTCACTCACAGACAAAGTGCGTAGAGCACTGGCCACCTGCTGTCTGTCAATGCTAACCATCCCCATCGGTAACGAATATAAATAAAATTTATCACCAAATTACATCTCATTCAATTACATCGGCATTGTGTGTGATTTTTCAACACATGTCCCGGATAAATTGACACCAGCGTCGGACACAGTTTGGCCGCATATTGAATTTCCTGGTCCCGGCCAATATGAAGCTTATCGCTGACATTTCCGACGACGCACGACGGACACCCGGACAGAGCGGACGTCGTTGGCCGCGTTAAAGAGCCGCCCGAAATCGGGACCGGAATCAGGGAAATTGAAATATGTATACGAATACGATTCAATGCACAAGGGTATTAATTACATTTCAATTCAAATTCAGTAAATTCCCGTTGATTGTTAATCACCGTTATTAAAGCGGTTAAACATGTGAATTAAGTCGCATTTTGTTTTGTAATCAATTTAAATTGATGGGATCAGGGATGGCTTTTCGACTGTTGCATGTGGTGAAGTTGGAAATGGGAAATGTCGGTAAAGGATGGCTTTGAGGTATTTTGAGGAACAAAGAAAAGGATCAGCTAAGAGACGCTCACAGATCCAAGTGGTATGTCAACTCATTCTGTTGGGAGAGCTGTTGACAGGTAGTTGACAGGTAGTTTATCTGTCTTTTCGTTAGCGCCGATGCCCCTATATCCTGCGACACAGGTTAGAGTGATAAAGAACCGGTTGCTCCGATTTTGAACTTCCTTTTGACACTGTTTTACTTATTTGGAGGATGCAATTACAAAGGCCGTTTCCCTGTCCACGTATATTGCAACATTTAGTTTGGAAGTTGTTATAGGCGACCGCAGCAAAGGGAGAGATGAAGGCCGTACCAAATTCCTAAATCTGGTATACAGATGGTTCAAAATTCGGAAACGGCAGCACAGGCGCTGGGGTATATAGTCTCAGTTTCCAACGCGCGAGAGCGTTTGGAAAGTCACTTAGAGTATTTCCAGTGGAAGCCCACGCTATTGAACTGTGTGCAAGAGAATACCCGCGAAAAAGAATCCGAACCCGAAGGAACTCATATCTACATACGAGTACATCTTTTCAGACAGCCAAGCAGCACTATTAGACTTTAAATCCTATAGCTTGTCTGGGACTGACTCATCCTCTACGAAAGCCTTAGGTAGGTGGGGTTAGGTTAGGTTAGGTAAAATAAAATAAATAAATAGCTGGCGCGAGGGCTCGGGATGAGCCAAGGCCTAGCTTCTCGCAACCATTCATGCTGTCCGTGTTACATTTTTCGTACGAATGGAAGAGACCTACAATTTATTGCCGACTCCGAACGGCGAGTTGATAAGCTCTTTCATGACAAATTATACTGCCGGAGGCATGTCATTCCCCGACGAGAGGTGGTGCCGCGAAAAATGTTTGGTGTTTTCCTGGCTGCGGCTTTAACCCACGCCGCTAGGTCAGCAGTCCAACGCACTAACCACTGAGCCACGGCGCCCACATTAGGTAGATGAGGTTAGGTAGAGTAGGATTATCCAGACAGCTCTTGCATAAGATACAAGGCACCAAAGTGGGCCCATCGCGATCCCTGTGAAACCAAAAAGGCGAAACCTAAACCATTTTCTAAAAGCACTTGATTTCCCTGCAGAGTTTTACCATGTTCCTGTAGCTGACATAGCCTAGCTCCTCTACATTACTAATGTTGTAGTTGCCGAGAAGTTTCATGCGAGTCCTGGCAATTCCCTGATATTCACACAATATGTGTGTTATGTCCTCAGCGGCACATAGGACCTTCGAAAGCCTTGCATAGGGAAATAAGGTTACCGTAGCCTGGATCCCAGGACGTGAAGGCTTAGAGGGTAACGAACCGGCTGACAGCCTGGCGAGAAGAGGCGCTAGCGTTCACTTGTTGGTTCGAACCCTGTTTTGGGGTACCACCCAACAGTGCCTACTCCAAGATAAGACCATGGGAAATCAACAAACACGACGGCTACTGGGCCAATCTCCGGGACCTTAGACAAGCGAAAAAGTTCATGAGCCCCAACCAAGAATTTACTTGATCTCACCAAAGACGAGTTAAGGACATTAACGGGCTGTCCCACGGGACATTGTCCACACATTGTCCACTTAAGTACCATCTGCATAAAATAAAAGTATTAGATACCGATATTTGCCGGCTCTGTGGCGAAAAGAAAGAGACCGCTGGACATATTTGGTGCGTGTTTCTAAGAGCCTAAAACTATACTGATGTTTTTCAAAAGCCTCAATATAACCTCTGGTAAAACCATATGGGCCACCACAATAGACGTCGTATTTCGCAGTGGGCATTTAGGGCCCCTAATACAGAATACGGAATAGTTTGGGAGTTAAATGGTTTTTAAGCTCGGGGCATGCATTGAAAACCTTTGGTGTTTACTTCTGGAAGACCGGTATCCTGAGCGATTGGGATATCTTTATTTGGGATATCTTGATTTTATATTCTTAATTAAAAGTTTTGGATCTGCAACGATTTTTAGGGTAATCCTTCTTGGAATTTCCACTATGGTGTCATTTGTGAAGTTAAAGGATGTCAAGATGAGTTGGGATACCATGAAGACGGTTAAAGTCCTTTGTATTTTTGCAAATACCGACCATAAGAGGTGCATTTTGAGTCAAATTATGTCAGGTCATGGTCATGTGGTCAATCCCCTCCTAGTTTGAGCTTATGGGACCTAAATAAATTCAGTGCTGCCAAACCCACATCCCACGAGCAGTGCACTTTTTTTGGAATTTATTTAGAAAATTCAAGACAGTAAAAACAATTTCGCATTGTAGGTCTATAACCTGACAAGGATTACATGTATTCTCCTTTTTTCTGTTCCTTTGATGTCTGCCTAGTAGGACTGAACAAAAAAACATTTTCATTTGTGTAAATAATAAGTAGAACGATTGCATTGCCTTTGTTTGAGTCACATCTGCTTGTCTCAATTCGAGGGTAATTAGATAGACTGGATTTGACAGTTGTATGCTAATAGAATGCATACGGCATTTAGAGGGATAGAGGAAAAAGAATTCAACTCTTGAACAGGTTGACGGGTGACAGCTTTAGATTGAATACACAGACAGAGTGACAGCTTGTCGCCGTTTAAAGGATTTTATATTCTTAATTACATGCAATGTGAGTAAGTTGGTCTAATTTAGTGACTTGGTTGACAGGTAATTCGCTTTAAACATTTTAAAAAATTTTTCTCGTTCGTCGATGTGGGTTAATTTTTAAAATAAGGATGAGCAAGGTGTTGACTGAGGGTTCTTGGGTCCTTTAACGCCATTCATTGAAAAAAAGGGACACATCATGCTTGAAACGTCTGCGGTTCTATAAGTGACAACGGTTATAATGAGGTTCGGATCAGACTAAGAAAGACCTGATAATCCTTGAACAAGTGTCAAAGTGTCTTTATCTGCATAGCAAGTGTCATTAAAAACTTAACATCATGGCAGCACTTGTTAAGAATAATCAAAGGCACAGAAATGCTCCAAAGAGGAAAAACCCTCTACAAATTGGTTCAGCTTCTGATTTGTTCTACAGGTGACATAGTCAAGACTGTCTCTTTAAATAAATAAATAAATAGATGACGCCATAGTTCGGGACTTATTGCCGACTCCGAACGGCGAATTGAGAAGCTTTTTCATGATGTGATTGACATGGTGGACGAAGAAGGTATCGCTCAAGATCCCTCTAAGACCGAACTAACTAGTCCTTTTCACAGGACTCTATAAGGTTCCGTATATATATCACTTCGCCCAAATTAGAAGGCACGGAAATCTAATTCGTAGACCTCGCCAGATACCTGGGGGTCATACTTGATAGGAAACTCATCTGGGGAGGAGAAAAGCAACTGTAGCCTGCTGAAAAGATACAAGTGCTATCTACAACTGAGCGAATCCGCGCTAGAAATATTCACAGACAGATCTAAGACAACGTGTGGTACGAGGCCAGGAATCTTCTCCTGGCGAAAGATTGTAGGGCTTTTGTTCTAAACAGATGTAGATAGTCAGGCAGCTATTAAAGATATGGAACCGCCGACAATATGATCAAGGTTGGTAACGCAATGTTGCATATCTCTTAACGAGATTGCAGACAGGTGCGACATAACCCTGTGCTGGGTCGCAGGACACAGAGACATTCCAACCAACTGCAGAGCGGATGAGCTGGCAAAAGAAGGTGCAGGACTGCGTCTTCTCGAAAACCTGGGAGATCCATCTGCGCCCATCGAATCGATCAAATTCCTCCTTGACGCGAATGCTAAGAAACTGGCACACCGCAGGTGAAACAACATCAGCACTTGTCTCTTGCCAAAAGTCGGAAAGACTTTTATACACAAACCGAAAAAACCTAGGTTCATTAATAGGGGTCCTCAACAAACACTGCTGGATAGGCAGTAATAACCTCAGACTGGGGATCCCCTTCAATGACTTCTGTAGAAGCTGCAGAAACCAGAAGGAGAAGGAAACTACAATGCACCTACTGTGCACGGGTCCTGCCCTTGCGACGTTAAGAAGGAAATTTTAACGATCTAGCCGAACTGGACATCCAGAATATAAGAAACTTCATCTCTGAGACGAAATGTTTCAACCCTAAGGTTAATACCGTCACGGTTGCCCATCTCGATATACTCTGTAGTACATACTCTGGGGCCTGGTGCTGGTAAGCCTGTTCTTCATGGTGGTATATCAATGGGTTAATCTGGTCTCAATGTGTCCCTGTCTGAACGGGGACAGCCTTCTAACCTAACCTACCCTTCATGCCAAACTACACTCTTGAAAGTTTGTCATTCCTGGAAGAGAGGTGGTGCCGCAAAGAATGTTCGGTGGACATGCTTGGGGCTTGCACAACTGTCCAATCCGCTAACCACAGCTCTTTTCTTTAAGAGAAGACTTGACTCAAAGTTAAGTTGAAACCAAACGACACAGCATCAAATGTAACCCATAGCATCTGCGTTTGCTAACTCACTGAGATCTCGAAAGGAAATACTCCAAAGCGATGCTTCTTTCAATTAAGTAGATAGGGTTGGACGATTATAAAGGATAAAATTGGTTATCGTACTGAAAAAGGGCTTTGACATGGTTCTCCTATCTCCATGTATAGCTACTAAGGTTCCCCTTGGAGACCATTAGAGTCACCTAACGTTGCTCGTAGCAAGTCGTGTTTTCTGTTGAAGAAAACTAGACCACACCCACCATGAGTTTAATTTGGTTCAAAACGTCAATGATTTCCTTGACGGGAAATCAATAAACCAGTCTACCTATTAAGCTCTTCGCTCCTTCAAGTCTCGCACACCTTTCTCCTTGTGAAAGCATATGACCCCCTGCTGTGTGCACTCCATTCACCTAATAGTGGCCACAACACTAAAGTGGAAAATTGAAAAATCGAAAGAAAATTTCAAAGGAAAACAAAACGGAGTATCTCTCGTCTCAGTGTTTCGCTTTTATTTCGATGCTCTCCATTCATTTGCCGAGCTTTTTATTCAACTTCTCCGTACAGTCCTTGAAAGGCTTTACAAAACAGCATTTATCCCCTTTTGAGGAGCGTGTCGCCTCCATCTTTTCAGCGTCACTCCAACAATGAGTAGTGGAAAACCGAAACATTGACACAAAAGTGCTTGAAGAGCATTTTGAAGTTGTCGTCGTGCGTCGTGCCGAAACGTCTTTCGGGACAGATCCTTTCATCAAAAGGAAGAGAAAGGAACACCATCCCCCCACGGAGGATGGTGGTGCTTTTCCAATTTCTTTATTTTCATTATGTGGTCCTCCCGCAGCACGGCTTCCGACCGATTTTTGATTTCTTCAGTTCGGAAAACCGTTGGAGTTTTCATTTATAAGCGCCTAGGGACCAAGATCAACAACACAGACGACGCCAACGCCAACGTAGACGAAGGCAATAAATTTCTTTGATGCGATTGACTATCGAGAAGCGATTCCCGTGAATATATGTGCGTGCGTGTGAGAGTTAGCGGGTTGATGTGTTAAAAAAAAAAAAAAACTTTTCGCCAACCCCTACACTTACACAATCAACAGCAACGCCCTTGACAAAAATCCGGAAAATTCGAAAAGTTTTCGCCTCCTAAGCAAACATTTACTCTCTGTGAGAGTGATGATGTCTTTGGCTGGAGCACTGCCGCTTCACCGCTGGAGGTGCTAACTTAGCTTATTTTTCGGGATCCTCCTCGCGTCGGATGATAACAGTCATTTCTTTTTGACACTTTTCAGAGGCGACGAGGGGGAAAACGAACGACAAACTTTCAGTTGCCAATCGAACGTAAATTAATTTCATTTTTTTTTTTTTTTTGGTTGGTGGGGTTGACTGCTGGCAAAGGAAAGACGCTCCCGCCCGACCTGACTCTGATGACAAAATGAAGTTTTCTCGTTAGCAATTTATTTGTGTTTTGGCAGTCAGCAAGGCAGAGGAAGGACGATAGCAAACGAAGCCTTTGGGCATAATAAGATAACACAGGATATATGCGTTTCGGTATATGAAGGATCTGCCCATCTATCGAGGATTGTTGTGGGAGATGGTATGAAAGATGGCAACATGTGTGGCCGGACGGGGAGACGGGCTTGGGCGGTGCAAAACATATTTCCTCTTTGATTGCGGAAATTGCAATCAATCAGGAATTTATGTCTCTCAGTGGGGCAGTGCGGTGTAATTTGATTTTTCAAAAAGAGATAATTTTTTCGAGTTTAATTTGTTTTTTGCCCCGAATGTCCTTATTGCGTGTGGGAGGGTGGTAGGCTTTTTAGTTAATCGGTGGCGATTGAGAGGACATGAGTTTGAAGGGCGAAGGGACATTGGTTGTGAAATTGGTGCGTAGTGCTCCGAATATCGTCACTGGATCTCAGAAAAATGATTGAAAGACGGCGTAAGAAAGAACGGGCTTTGGCCATAGCTTTAAAATGAGTCCCTAATCGACTACTGATTTCAAGGATTCCGCTTAATATCATTTCAATTTAAATTAAATGTATCAGAAGGAAGCTGGAAGCCGAATGGATGAAGCTCAAGACATTGCGTGAACTTTGAGGCCTAGTGGTAGATTTTTGCGTATCAGCAATATAGTAAAGCCTCTGAAACGAATGGTTATTGTTGATGGCCAAGATACCTCGAAGAAAAATTAGCCTTTAACAGAGCGAGTGTCAGGCTTTAACGGGTCCATACTTCATCTCTACGGACACCATATTTAGGTAAAAATTACTCCACCCTTATATCCAGCAGCCAAGATTGGGTAACTAACACCCTAACGGGAGAACAAGCTATCCATGTGTACACTGATGGTTCGAAGATAGAGAAAGGCACTGGAGCAGGTGTGTACAGTAGTTCGCTAAGCATAAACGATTCATACAGACTCCCGGATGAATACAGTCCCTTCCAAGCTAAAATGTTTGCCATTGACAGAGGAGCAAGGACTGACCCCATTTAGGATCACCATCCTCGTGGACAGTCAAGCATCTATCAAGGATTTGGAGAATGCCAGTGCCAAATCTAAAGATGTGTCCAACTGTCGCGAAATATTAACCAAATAGACGTCATCCATGAGGTCAACATCTGCTGGGTCCCTGGACAAAGCGACATCGAAGGTAATGAATAAAAAAAATGTCAGGTGGTCGATGGATTGGACAAGAATCTATTTTGTGCTGGAATCGGTTCCAGTCTTGAAGAAATTACCGGTAAGTTGGTAAACATTTGACTTAGACATTTTTAAAGGACACTAAGAAAAGTTTGGTTGACACACAGACGAAGAGGAGGAAGAGAAGGCAAAGGATATGATGCGTTTTCGAACTCTGGTCTAGAAATCACTGGAGTCGATAAAGATTTAGATTCTAAAGCTTATCAGGTTTGACTTCACCATCTTTCTCTTCTTTCATTACATAAACTTTCCAAGAGCTCCAAATAGTTTCATTAGCTGGAGTGCCACCTAGGGTAGATCCCAGTGGTATCACAAAGGGCCTTCCTTGACCTACGTGTGCCTGTGCCTCGCACCTTACCTACCTACCTACCTAAAAGTTCCACAGGGGTCAGATTAGAAAATGATTTGCCTAAAGTTTTCCTGTTGCCTGCTCTGAATTCGAAAACGAGCAAAGTCGATAGGAGTGAATGCGATTCCAAGCGTCTCATGAACCTTTTTCTAGTTGATGATGAGAAGAAAAGGATCTTCCCGTACTTATTTTGAAGGCTTCACGAGCTTCACAGGAACTGGACGACTCCAATTAGGCTGTTGGATTGCATGGGGTTACTTTGTGGCCTTTCCTCTATTTGAGGGATGAGTATTTTGGATGGAAGCCTAAAAGCCTTCTTTGTAAAAAAGAAAAAGAGGGCGATGTGTGAATTTGATAATGAATTCTCTTCCACCAGTGTCACGTTTCGTCCGCTTTTGGCTTACATTTTTGAATTTGAATTATAGAGCATTCACCCAGCATTAGGTGCATCCCAGCCTTCTCGATTGGTGATCCGAGCTCGAAAAATTCTTCTTCACGCCATATATTTTATGATATGAGAGAATGGCTTGCCAATTCGGCTGAGACAACTCCTAATCTGACAACACAACCCACTTGGCCGAATGTCTGGAAAATGATGCGCCTTGACTTTTTCACAGCCTGTGCGAGTGAAGTCTAGTCTTCCGATCTAACTCGATTCACGAGGGTACTTTTTCTGGTTTCGTCGCTTTGACTAGTTCTTTTAACAGCCCTTTCTCAGAAGACGTTAGTTTAACAAGCCCACCTTATCGGATCTGAAACAGTTCCTATGCCAGAGTCCAGCCTGGGATATATGCATGTGGATAAATAAACTAATCAGTGACATTCTGTATTTGATCGAAGCTACAAGAAGATTGCTTACATCACAAGCAGAGTGTCTACTCTTATATTCCTCGTAGCATCTGTCCCAAACTTGTGCTTTTTCTACAAAATTTTGAAGTGCAGTCCTCATCATCATTATCATCATTTTCCAATGACCCGCTTATTCACTATTAGGGTTGCGGGTTTAGAGTGCTTAAGTGGACTCTCTACATCTTCACATCTTCCGATCTTCCGATCTTCCGCCATCGACTCTAAGTCATCAAGGGCTATCCCCATATGTGTACAAGTGAGATTCCGGACTTGGCCTACCCAGGGGACGCCTACCTGATGGCACGGATTCCATGGCACGTTGTGGAAGCCGAAGAATAGACCTCTTTGTTCGAAGAGTTAGCTGCCCGACATTGAGTGCTTCGCGTACTCTGGTGTTCCAAATTCGATCTCGTTGAGTTCCCCCAGCAATACAACGAAGAAATCTAATTTCGACAAATTGTATCCGCGATCTTATTCTTTCGGTGATTACCCGAGCCTCATGACCATAGCTGAGGATCAGAACAAACACTGAATTCAAGACCGATAGCTTTGCTCCGATGCCAAGTTCAGTCCTCCTGATAACAGACTGACCAAGTTGTCTCAAAATTGCTCCAGCCTGACCAATCCTACAGGATAACTCAGTATTGCTCCTTTCATCACTCGCGAATACGACCCCGAGATACTCAAACTTCTCTGAAGTGCAGTCCTGACGAATTTACCCCGTTAATAACATCAAGCCAAGCCGAAATTAGGGCCTTAAGCCTTCACGTCCTCCTATTTGGCTTAGTTCAAAGAACTGTATCGAAAGGGAAACAACCAGATATTCTCTAAGGGGTTCAGACGCAATTTGAGACACAAGGCTTTCGATTAAAAAGTGAAAATCCAATATGGAGGGCAGAATCTACCTAGAGCGACATTTAGGCACTTCAACAGTAATTTTCACTGGAAAATCACAAACAATGCCTTTCGCCCTGTGGCTTGCGAACATTTCTCAACATGACCCTCAGCGTAATCAACCTCCACCCATCCTTGCAACAGCAAGAGTCAAAGCTATTTACCACAACATTATTGCTGCATAAAATGTGTTGCCGGATGTTTCGCTCGCCATTTTAAAGCAAAACAATTAATGGCCTCCGGATATTGATTATTAAAATCGAAAAGTTTCAAATAATTTAATTAAACTCGATCCGACAAAACAACCAAAAATCTCCTTTGATGTACTCGAGGCCATGCTTTGGAAATTTTCAAAGTCCTGTCAAGTATATAGTGTGTTGTTCCTTAGCTTAGTGGTTTTTCCTTATCCTTAAGCGATGTTAAACTCTTTTGCCTGCGATTTGGGTCATTGATCTACTTGACTACATGCTCGACCATACCTATCTGGCCTGGGAAACATCTGGCAAGAGGTTCTGGTTAGAAGCACTATTTCCCAATAATCCTTAACGAATCAAAAGGAATTCAGTTGCCTCTTGCCGGTGGTGGTGGTGATGGTGTTGGTTGGTGGCTTCTGTCTACATGACTACCACTACCCGGTCTGCATGAGAATGGAATGAATTTTTAATAAGCCAACCACATGTTCTCCGCTCTCATTTGACCATTACGAAGGCGGAGGCTCCGAAGTCCTTTTTTGTTCGTCCCTTTCTCGATTCATATCGATTTGCAATCATCTTGATTTATTTTTGGAATTCTTTTGAGACGTTAGGCTGAATGGTAATTCTTGGGCTTCCCTTAATTTACACATGGACTTCCATGATGAAGGCTAATTGCGAAAGAGTTGCAGAAAGATCCTTTCGTTTGAGTACAATGACTGGGTAATTATCACAAATGTTGCATTTCTGGAGAAATATCTTCGCCAACTGGGTGGCATTCCTCTGTGTGTTTGCATCCTTTTATGCGAGCAGGACCAGACTAATTCCTACTACACCACACACACAGAAGAGCTGGAAATGCTGCAGAATGCATCATTTTTAATCCTTTCAAAGGGAAAATTATAATTTGTGTTGTGTTGTGTTGCGTTCTGTCGTTGCCGAGACTTTTTGGTTCTTTTTAGGTGGAACCATGCCACATGGTATTCGGCGGGAAGTTGCAACATTGTTTTATGAAATTCATTGTTCTCGTCTTGCATTAGTGCTCCTGGGGACTAAAGGAGGAAAGAAAGGATTGAATGAACCTCGCTTTAGACAATTTCGGCTTACATTAGCCTTTTTTGGGAATAAAATGTAAGAGATGATGTTCCGGGAAGAGAACTGATGCAATTAGCTTTGAGGTTTTATTTTTGTGGTTTCGTTGGATGGTAGTTGAATTAAATTGTAGGAGAACGAAGATCATACATATTCCAGTTTGAATTTAACTGGGGAGATGTCAGTCGGAGATATTTTAGGGAGTCACCTCCTTGGGAGAACAGACTGTTCATGCCGTCATGTGGGGTTCAATGGCTTCCTTCAACTAGGAGGACAATGACGTTTATGCCAGTTTTCATAGTCGATCTTTCCAATACGTGTGGTCTTTCCCGGCAATGGTAAGGTACCGGCAAACCTTGTTCCTGGTCTTTCTAGTGCGAACGATTGCGTCATTTGGGCTTTGGGTATTGGTGGTGTAGTATTTGTTGATATAGCTCCAGCCTGCTGGCAGTATTTCGTTTGCTCTGTAATACTTGATGTTGGAGGCATAGGACCTTTTAAGAGATTAAGGGATACAGGGTTGAGAAAGACTCTGATGAACTCCTGCGATTGTATCCTTTCCACGTCAAAATTTCTTCTACTACAATGTTTCTCCCCACTGAAAATCGATTTGCCTAGTTTCGTTGTTAAAGATTGGGTCATGCTGGCTATGAGTAGGTGGGGGTAGCTTGAGGTGACATGACGGTTCGACTGAACCCAATTAGTACTAGGATTTGCCTCTTTGTTACCACGACTCGCGTGACCTGGTTGATGATGTGTGTTGTTGAAGATGGGTGAGACAGCCGGAAGTGTCTAGATCCAGCCTCGGGTAAAGGGATTAGATCTCATATCCCTTTACCAGAGATGTCCCTCAGGTCGTCGAAGAATGGTTGGTTTAGGGCGAGCAATCTGGCTCTTGCAAGTGCTGGTCATTCGCAGATGAAGTTTTCATTTCCGCAGCTGCGGCAATGGAGGTTGTATGGAATACCCAGTCTGGCTGCATGGTCTTCAATTGGCCAAAGCCCCGTGGTTATCGCCATTATTGTGGCAATACCTAGGCGGGTTCTGCTTAGGAGATCATTTGATCTAATTCTGTCATAGGTCTTTGCTGGTATGGCCCAGTGGGTAATACCCTCCCTTGGAGGTTGGCCTTCTGCACGAAGTGTAAGTGGATTTGTCCCTTAAGCGCTCATAGCGGGGTGTGGACATTTGCCGCGAGTGAGCCGTTTAGAGCTGACTCTTGCCTAAAACTCAGAGCAATGTGCCTCTGAACCGTTCGCCCAAGCGGGAAAGCTCGTTCCAGCAGTCTAGCACCAGTTTGGAGGATATGGTATCCGAGTCAAAAGCTTTGATAGCTGCTTGGCTATCTATGAGGATAGCAATGTTTTATTTGTATGTTGTGTCACGCCCGAGTCGCGTGCAAGCCTCTGGGATTGCCAGTAGTTCTAACTGGAAGATGCTGGAAAAATCTGGTAAGCGGTAAGATCTTGCTATTTTCAGTGATTCTAAGTAGACACCGGCCTCCACATCCTACGGGGAAGTTTGCCCTAAAGTTAAGTTTGGGTGTGATGTAGTCGGTTGGAAACGTGACCATGCCGTTTGGTAGCAAGTCCAGGTTACTGTGACCGTAGGGCCATACAGTCCAGCACCCAGATTCTTTAAGTCTGTCTGCGCTGCATAGTGTGATGTTTTTTGTGTGTAAGTCGAGAGGCAGAAAATGGAGGAGCACAGCAAGGCCATCCCTTGAGGCCGACCTCAATGCGCCTATGGTACCTGTACTCACTGTTTTTTTGGAGCCTTTTAAGTTCTGTAAGATTGTAGCTTTTGCTCAACGCGGAAATTGGACGCACTACTGCTGTGTTTATCCACAAGCTCATCTTTGGTTGAAGTCCCCACTTCGTTTCAAAGGTTATCTTGTAAGCACACATACCTTCCTTGCTCTGTGTTCAATGTTTTGCTTACAGTTAAGTTTTGGGTCAAACATGATACCCAGATACCAAGCGCTGGTATCTCACTCAGATACTGTGAGTGGTTGGCCATTAAGACGGGGAAGGGTGAAGTCAGGTATTTTGGTTTTGGTAGTGAAAAGCATCAACCCAGTTTTGTTCAGGTTTACACCAAGGTCATAACCCATGGCCCAGGTGTTTACCCTGTCTAGAGCTGCCCCCGTGATTTCACTCATCACGGAGGGAGACATCCCTGACACAAGTATAGTATCACCACGTCGTCCGCATAAGCGACCACCTTAACCCTTTTTCTGTTTAGTCTTACAAGAATTGTGTTCATAACCATCAGCCAGAGTAGAGGTGGAATGACGCCACCCTGTGGGGTTCTCTGGGGGGAATTTGGTTTAGTGATTGTTACCTATTGTTGCCTGAATGATTCTTGTTCTGAGCACGGAGACTATCCATTCCTCTAATAAATTCCTCTATGCCTAGCTAGATCATAGTTTTATGAATAGCTTCAGTGTGTACGAGAGCCGTTTCCGTTGATCTTCCCTTGAGGTAAGCGTACTGTGATTTGGATAGCATAGGAGAGTACAAAAGAGGTTAAACTAATTGGCCTAAAGTCCTTTGAGATCTCGTGCCCGCGTTTCCCTACCTTCGGTATAAAGACAACCTAAGCATGTCTTCAAGAGTGGGGTGCATGGTTCAGTATTAAACAACACCTAAAGATTGACGCTAGCTAAGGTATTATTAGGTTTTGTGTTCTCTGTAGCATGACGGGTAGTATGCCTTCAGGCCTCGGAGATTTGAATGGAGAAAAGCTCAGGAAATCTTTTCCTCGGAAATGATTTGATATTGTCGTAGGATGCAGGTTGTACTTGTCGAAAACTCCCGGGTTCCGTACTTATATTGGTGCATGCGGAGAAGTGTATGTGTACTAGGAATTTCAGGGTTTCCGCAGAGGATTCTGTCCTACCTCCATCCGACCTTTAAAAGGAAGGGTTAGAGTGTTCCTTGGACATACTTGCTATACTTTCCAACAATTCAACCAAAGATGCGCTCTCTTCTCAACTTTGCGTTTAAAACGCACAGGACAACTTTAGTGTCATAGCTAGGGCACGAATTACTGAGCATCATGCTTCTGACATAAACAGTTCTTTTCGGAAAGTTGTTCCACTGTCATTTCGCGAATCAAAACATCCAATAGTAGTAGTATGGGTGAAAGACATCAACCCTGTGACACTCCGTTGCTTGATATTCGTCGGTGTTCTGGTCACAGTGTTGAAAGGAATTCCCCAATTGGTTCCAATATCTACTGATATCGTAATATGAGGCTGAGACCATCGCTTTAATCAGACGTCACTTAACATTTCAGCTTAAAATTCAAATTCTTCGGTCCCCCCATTAAGAATTCCTCTCTGGTTTCACTAGTTATTCCGATTGCCTTCGAGGTGTAACATCAGCGAGCACAATTCCATAAGCATTAACTGCCTCGAAACCAACCACCTTCAGGCATTTTGATAAAATAGTCATTAAAACCGTCTACTGCGTTGCAATGAAAACGTTCCTCCCCAAGCCATGCTTTCAAATTTCCAAAACGAATCAAAATCATAACAAGAGACTAAAACATTTATGCTCCATCCCGGCTTTTGTTCGGTTAAAAGTCAAGCAAATAACAAAAAAGGACTTAAAACAGTGGCAGGACGAAAGGAGCGGAAAGCTAAAAAAAACGTATTTGTCATCTGCAAAATTGTTTTTCGAACCCAGTCTCCCACCTCGCCCAGCAGCCCACCGAAGAGATGATGATAACACTCGGCTCAGAATCCAAAGTCAAGCGTAAAGCACAGAATGAAACAACAGTTCCGGCGGGAGGCACCATTTGATAGGGTAGGCAGCGAGTCATCTAAACAATGCAAATGGGATGCCTCAAGGATATTATTTGCAGAACAAAAATAAAGTCAAAATACAATTGAATGCAATATCCTGAAAGGCCTCCAAGTATTCTGCCTGTGAATGTATCGTCCTGCATGCCCATGCCTCTGTTCGCCTCTGTGTGGCATCTGTGTGGTGGCGGTTGGTTGGTTGGTTAAGAGTGCAGAGAGTGTGTGTGCCTGTTTGTTTGTTGGACCAGGCGACACGCTCTGCAACAATGCCAGGACGAGAGAGTTGCTGCAGTGTGTTTGTGGAGAAAAAAAATAATTGTGGCTTCCCATTTCCCTTTTTGCCATTGCAGTTGACTCCACTTTTCACTTTGGCATTATATCCTACCACACTGTTGTTGCTGTCTTTTGTCTCTGTAGCGTTCCCTGGCCTCGCCCGTTCTTCGCCAAATGAATTTCTATTTATTGTTAAGGATGATGGATCCGGAATGAGTGCCACTACCACCACCACCGGGGCATATCCCTAAACGCAAATGACAGTTGGAGCTGACGACTGCGATGATGTGATGATAGATACCTCAGGTTATAGGTAGCAAGTAATAATAGCAACGGAGCACGAAGAAGAACAAGAACGGACGAGGCAGTGCTGGGCGGAATGAATAACAATAAAATATCCGAAGAAAAGAAAGAAATTAACAAAGAAAGACATAAACACGAAATGAATAGCAAGGATAATAATTATGTCTTTTTGTGCTCCCATCTCGATGTCTGACTGGGAGAGTGTGTGTGTGTGAGCCTCCCATTTCGATGGAGGCCCCATCGAGACAATGGGAAATTAAAGCGGGGGGCTGTGCGATCGATGTAAGGATATTTTAAATAACGGACTCCGGGAGGCTGAAGAAAATTTCACATTTCCGAGGGATTTTGATGAGAACTCGGACGAACAGCTGTGATGAGATGAATTTCGGTTCAGGATACGAACTCTGTTACTGACAAGATTTTTAAATGGTTGCGAATGATTAAAAATAAAACATTGAATGCGGTGAGTGGAGGAGTCTGCACGAGGCAACAGACTGTGTGAGGCTTGAGGAACATTAAGGGATGGCAGAACTGGGGACCTAAACCCAGTATAGTCCTATGGCTGTACTCTGCGATTGTTAGACCGATATTAACGTATGGTGGTTTAGTCTAGTGGCAAGCTGCAACAAAAACCACTAACATCAGAGCCCTGACCAAGATACACAGGTTAGCTTGCATTGGATCAACTCCGACAGCAGGGTTGGAGACAATTTTCAATCTGCTATCCCTTGATCTTTACATGCAAGAATTCGCAGCAAAGAGCGCTCTGAGATTAGACCAATCTGAACTATGGAGAGCAAGCTCATATGAACACGCCCAGATATTGGGTACGAGTATTGAATCTGATTACGTGATTCCGTACCTGGACTACATCAAACACTTCTCTTGCATCTTTCCCAGCAGAGAACAAAGGGTGTACAAAGAAATTCCTATTCCATCTTCACGGATGGCTCCAAGATGGACATAGGCACGGGTGCTGGTGTCTTCTCTCAGGAGCTAGGACCCAGCAGCCCAATAAGACTCCCTGACAACAGCAGTGTTTTCTAGGCAGAGGTTCTAGCAGTGACCAGAGCTGCCCGATTGGTGTCAATGACCACGGTATCACGAGAGGATATCACGATCTTCATAGACAGCCAGGCGGCTATAAAAGCACTAACTGCTACTCTTATCACATCCAAGCTTCTAAAGTGCTGTCGCGAAGAGCTGAGGGTCCCTGGCCACAGTGGTACGTCAGGAAACGAGACTGCTGATGAACTTGCTAGAAAGGGATTAGCCCTGGAACCAGATATAGCGGACGATACAATTAAGCCTCCGGGCATGAAGATACGACTCACTTCCTCTGTCATTGCCCGAACCTTTGCAATATTAGGAAAAGAACACTGGGCAGATTCCTCTTCGATAACATTGAGGAGTTATCCGATGGTTCGCTGTCGGATCTACTCAAGTTCGCAAGTTCGCAAGGAGAGCCGGGTGGCTGTCATCAGGCATAAAACATCACGCAGTGGGAAGTAGCTGGTAAACACATGGGTATCACAACGGGTCTACATAGACCTAAGTGAGATGAAGAGGATTTTATCGTCTTCATCGGCCCTCTTACCTAACCTACGGGATGGCAGACTGAGTTAAGGTCCTCCTAAAGGGACACACACACATGTCTTTAAAGTTGGCGTTAACACAATCTTTCAAAAGTCTGTCCAATTACTTGCAAACGCCGACGATATTGACATGATGGGAATAACGTGGTGTCACTGGCGTGTATTGAGGCGGAGGCGGCGAAGATGGGTTTAGCGGTCAATGAGGTCACCGACGTCTCGGACAGAACGTCACTATAGACAGTTATAACTTTTAGGTAGTTAAGGACTTTGTTTATCTTGGGTCCGCTATCAATTTAGACAATGACACCAGCTCTGAGATTAAAAGAAGAATACTTCTTGCCAATCGCTGCTGACTTAACGACTAAAGTCACCCTGTATGAGACCTTAATCATTCTGTTCTACGGTGCAGAGGCATGTTTGGTCTTGGCTGTTTCGAGAGAACAATTTATACGTGTGATTTTCGGTCCGGCCTGCATTGACAGTAAATGGAGGAGGAGATACAAACTCTACGGGGTATACAAGAAGAATGAATTGACTTAATTCGCAGAAATAACCTGTTCTTAGATAGATCGGACCTAACAAAACGACTAAGAGACGCGGCTTTTTATAAGCACATTCTAGGTTTACTCCGGACTTCAACCATTTACCTTGAAGCATTTAAAAGCTGATGACATCCTCTAACCACATGCGGAATACAAAAATTTGAAAAACCCAGAAATCCTTTCAGTTCGCGCAATTCCAACGAAATCCCTTTAAATCCCTCGCACAAGTCTTTGGAATCACTCACCAAGTCTAACAACTTCCTGCGCGAATTTGCCTCCAAAAAAGCGTCAGCTTATCATAATTCCGACAGAGTATCGGTTGTACCCTTTAGCTTTTGGTTCATCGGAAACGAATCAATTTTCATGTACCATCGCCATCCTTGGATGACGTCCTGTCGCCGGCACTTCTTTGCGCCCGTAACTGAAAAAAGACTTTTATTCACCGAAACGATGTACGTGTGTGTGTGTGCGTGTGTGTATGTGTAATAACAATAATAATAAAAAACCTCATTCACATCTAAAAACACACAAACACACTTGAAGCAGGACCGAGCCTAAAGACAGAACTCTCAGGTTGGATAGCGCACCCCAAAAGGCACATACACACATAATCCACACGGAACGTGATTTCCTAGGATGACAATATCCTTATCGAGACTTGTGCTGTGAATTGAATACCAATGAGGATGTGTCATAACCTGGTACTCCTGATAATGTAGAATTGATTTTTTTTTTCCTCTTTTCCTCCGGCTGCGGAAAGGAAGGAGGATGAGGAACGTTTGCACTTCAGTGGAAGGAGGCAGTCTCGAGCAATAGATGGCAATGATTCGAAATGACAGTGATTATTGTTTGGGTTTATTGAATTGGATCGGATTCAAGCGTTCGAATTCCCAAAAAAGAGGAATATTCCCAGCGTACACTCTGTGCTATGTGCATCGTTCCTAAATGACCACTTGGTCCAGTGGTTCGACTGCTGTTTGAAATTCAACGCGACTCAGCTGATTCCGTTTCGGAGATATCTCAATCCTTGCATTTGAATTCGTAAATTGGTTTCTCGGGGGTGGTCGGTCAGTTTTCCTTTCCCAAATCCGCTTGAGAGGATTCGTGCAGCAGGTACCGAATGCTTCCAAATGAATCAGCAGCCAGAGCTAATGATCCTTAAACAGACCGAATTATGGACGAAGATTTACACAGCAATCGCATGTCGAAGTGGAATAAATTTTTCGGGAATAACCCCATTCTTTGGTTCATCTCTCTCGAGGCGGATGGGAAGGAAAAGACGATAGTGTTCCTGCACGAAACCCACTGCCAGCGGGGCAGACTGCAATTGGGGGCCGATTTCAAACTCAAAGTAAGTACTTCCGACTTTAAAAGCATGTCACATCCGGTTTCAAGCCGCTGTGCACACTGGAACAGCTTACCAAATCGCGATGTGATGTGGTCCCAGTCAGTTCGTAACACAAGCACACATCTCCAGTCAAGCATAAGCCACACGTTCCTACCGACGAACGTCATGTTTTGACTTTGAATGCGCGAGACGATAGAAGGGTTGCAATTCCATTCTCGATTCCCTGCCGACCCCACCTTTTCGTTTTCAATTAGCGTGTGCAGGTCTCGTTTTTTCCACCCCTCGAGGGGTGGAATAGAGTGTTCGAAGGATGTCGGCTGATTCATTATTCAGTATAATGTAGGTCATTCGATTGTCTTAAGGATCGACGGGAGCGTAGAGAGTCCTTGAACCCCAAAAGGGATGCGAGCGGTAATTAATTTCACGAAGCGCAAACGAAAATATACATGCATACTCGCACCAGCAGCGCAGAGAGCCAAGGGAAGAAGTGTCTTTAGGTTAATTAGAGTGTGTCCCGCAGGATAACGGCTTTCAAAGGGTGCCGCTGTAAGGATTCAAGTTGATTAGACAGAGCGGCAGCAAGCCCTTTGACAGATACAAATACGTTTTCGCTGCTCATTTATATTTTCAATTTTAATTCCTTGTGTGTGTGTATGGTTTGGGCGGGGGTGAGCTGCGGTGCGGTGCGACGGCGGCGTAAGGACCAAACAGACGAAGGAGGAGCAATTTATTTTCCTTTTTGATGTTTCGCAGCGCTCTGTGTAGTTCGATGTTTTTAGTTTTGGCTTCTTCTGCAGGAGAAAGGCTTTTTCCACATTGGGAATGGCGTCGCTCTTTGGTGGTGGCCTGCCTTGAGAGGAGATATCGAAAGGAATCGATGTCAGAATCTAATTACATTCGAGGATGTTTTGCGAGCAAACGATGCGTTTATGTTACGTCAGAGAATTGCCTTTGAATCTAAGGGATTCTAGGTCGCGTGATGATGGAGAAAACATGTTTCCCCCAGAGATTGGTACATCATGTTGTCGGTTAGGATTTGAAGTCTGTAAAATTAAATTTGGTTTACGTAAGAGTCAAACAAAGATTCATTCGGTTGCCAAAAACTGTATTGCGTTTAAGAAGGATGTTCTTTAAAAATATCTCAAACTTTGGTTTGTCTTGAAACGTATCAGGGATGAAATCAAGGGATGCTTTGGAGCTGGTGGCTTGGATGGAGATGGATCCAGTGTGATGTCCGCTTTCTTTTGCTTTGTTTGGATTCAACAGGTGAAGTGTGGTCGCTTATGTGGAGATGACGTGATTCTGGTGTCAAAAATGTTTTCCTCTATGAAAGAGTCTTTGGGCACTTGGACTTCAAGTTATGGTCTTGATGTAGGCTTTTGAAAAACTTAACTTATACGTTTTATAATAGAAACGTAAACACTGATGGCTCCCAAATACCTAGGCACAATATCAGGTCCAAAGCTTTACTGGTAAGCAACTCTTCCTGTCGGAAGAGTGGAAAGGTGAGGTATAAAACGAGTTTGAGAAAAGCTACATTAGGAGTATACTTCTTTAACGATCAAAATTATCTGAACACAGCCAGTATGGTCAACCAGATTGCCAAAGGTTTAGAAAGCTACACATATATCCTTGTCCCTCTGTTCTATGTGTACCTTCTAGGCATGGGTCAAATATAATATGCAGATACCTAGCGCTGGAGAATAGTGTAATTGATTGACCATTTAGTCAAGGAAGGGAGAAATCAGATATTTTGGTTTTGGGAGTGAATACCTGTAGCCCCAGTCACGTCTTGAGCAGCCTCCATGATTTTACTTATCACAGTGGGGACAATCCTGTCACCACCTTGACCCTTTTTCTATCTATTCTTACCAAAATGGTGTTCATAACCATTAGCCAAGCCGCGGGGTTGCTCTAAATGCGAATTTGGTTGACTGTTACCTAATGTTCCCTGAATGATTCTCGTTCTCAGCAGACTATACTCACTTACTTACTTAAGGTGGCGCTACAGTCTGGGGTAGACCTGGGCCTCAACCAACAAGCGTCTCCAACCAACTCGATCTTTAGCCAGGTGCCTCTAGTTTCGCACGCCAAGTTGATAAAGGTCGCCTTTCACTTGCGTGTGCCACCTGAGTCGCGGTTTCCTTTACTGCTCGGCCCTCGGGTTAGGATTCGAAGATTTTCCGGACCGGAGCATTGATTGTATCAGCTTTGAAGAGTTCACTCTTCTGGTACACCCCGTAAAGTTCGTCATTGTATGTATCTCCTCCTCCATTCACCGTCTGTGCAGACGGGAACGAAAATCATCCAAACAAATTTTCCTCTCTAAACAGCCAAGAGTGACCTCATCCGTTTTTAACGCCTCTGCACCGCGCCGTAAAGCAGAACTTGGGCGATTAAGGTCTTATACAGGGTCACTTTGTCTTCTCAGTCCAAAGAAGCAGCGATGGGCAAGAGTTATTCTTCGTTTGATCTCAGCCTCTGGTGTCGTTGTCTGAATTGATAGCGGAGCCTAGGTAGACAAAGACCTTAACTACCTCAATGTTAGTGACGTTCTGTCCGAAACGTCTGTTTTGAGTGTCCTTTCTGGTTGACTGCATATACTTCGTCTTACCCTCATTGACTGCTAAACCTATCTTCGCCGCTTCCGTCTTAATACTCACGAACGCACTAATGATATCACGCTGCGTTCTTCCGTAGTGAGTATCGAAGGTGGTGCGTATCTATTTGAAGTTCCTGGGTTTTTTCCAAGATCTGCCGCAGTGTGAATATTTGGTCGATGGTGGACTTTCCTGGGCTGAAACCAAACTGATATGGACCGATCCGGTTGTTTACGAACGGCTTCAGGCGCTCACACAACACGGGAGATAAGATCTTATAGGCGATGTTAAGAAGACTGATGCCTCTGTAGTTGGCACAGTTCAGAGGGTTTCCTTTCTTGAGGATCGGGCAAACAATGCTGAGGTTCTATTCATCGGGCATTCCTCCTCCGACTATATTTTACAGATGAGCTGATGCATGCTCATCGCCTGCCGCTTTGAACAGCTCGGCAGCTAGGCTGTCAGCTCCAGCAGCTTTGTTTGAGCTAAGCTTAGATAAGGCTTTCTTCACTTCGTCCAGGTTGGATGGACATAATTATTGTTCTTCATCGTCCGGGTTGAATGGTTCGATCTGCCAGACAGCGGAATTTGATTCGCCGTCGCCGTTAAACAGTCTGCAGAAGCAGTTCTTCCATATCCTCAGCTTCGACTGCTGCATTCTCTACTACGATGCTCCCTTGTTCATCCTTGTAGGCTTCGGATCAGGCGCTGTAGCTTTGACAGGTTCCTTTTACCCTATGGTAAAACTTCCGAGCCTCTTTCCTGCAGTAACATATCTCTATTTCCTTGATTGCTCTCTTTTTTTTTTTGTCTTCTGAGAAGCCGGTGTTTGTCTCTCCTTTGCAGGTCGTAGAGCTCGCGAGCAGCTCTGGTCCTTCTGTACAACAACTTGAACTACTTTGACCTGAAGAAAATGTTGGATTCAGCTGTAGAATATCATCACAGTTTACACAGCCCTGTGTCAGAGTTAAATGTCCGCTGTTGACATCGATACGGGTCTTGTTTGTCCATATTCGTCGATGCCAATTGTTGGATAGGTTGGATTTGTGCCTCAGTAGGTCTTAACTTGAACTACAAATGCCATAACTCCAGTTTCTGTCTAGATTGCTTTTCAGATTCTACTGCTTGACTCGACAATGTCTTGTATTACAGCCAAGATGTAATTTGAAATAGACTTCAAGACCTACAAAGTGAAGCAAGTCTAACACAGTTAATCTGCAAAAATCGCCTTCTCTGTCAGCTACTTTGTGTAAAAGCGATAAACTTTTCAAATGAAAAATGTAATGAACCCGTCATTAGTTCATCTACCGCCCCTCTGGGCCATTTATTCCCCACTCTGTCTTACAATTCAGGGTTGATGTCCTCACCATCGGTATAATCAAATTCCCCCGGATATTAGTCAACCATTGAGTCGGATGGAACGCTGTGAACACATCTTTTATTATCGTTTATAGCCATCCCGACAGCCCAACCCCTGAAGAGCTCTTTCTTAACCTTTCCGAACAGTGAGTTGTTGTCCCACCGTTTGACCGCTGCTGGCGTAAAACAATAAATAGACTTATGTTGTTGGTTCACCATCGGACAATATGTTTCCAACACGCCACTCCACATAGTCGTAGTCAACCCCCGCAGTCCTGGAGGGGCTAAAATCAGTGTTTCGTTAGTTTTCTTTCTTCTTGTTGCTGTTCTTCGTTCTTTTTTATTGCCATCGGTGGCGATACTGCGGCAAAAACTTTTCACTGTCCTTACTTGATAGTTTAGGAGAAGGAGAAGGAGAAAGAGAAGGGGAAGTATTAGTGTTAGTGCCACCCCCGTAGCCAATGTGTGGGCTCCATGTAATCAAAAAAGTTTTCGCATTCTAACAATTTATCTTGACCATGTGACACTACTGTCCGCGCCGACTGCATCGTCTGTTGGAACGCTTATCGAAATGTCTTTTGGCCACAAGGCCAGTGAAATCGGAAATCAATATGGCGGCGAAGGTGTCAAACACACCCCGCTCCTTAAATGCCATCAAGGCGTGAGGGAATAAAAATATAAAAAAAAATCGAAAGAATAAAATGCGAAACTACCTTCTTAAGGGGACGCGCACACCCGACGAGCCCTGTTGTCTGCACTCCCCCTTACCTTGGTTAATTCCTGTATCGTGCGAGAATTTTTATTGTCCCACTATGCCGACAGGAAAAGAGACAGAAACTCGCCTAACAATGAGCATTAAGGAGCTTTTTATCTCGAAGCCATTTATTGGCGGTCGCCTTGGTGTGGCCTGGCCTCTGCCGGGTGGGGAGGCCGCGTGCATTGCACGTTCCGCAGTGAGCGCGATAAATTTTGCGATAAAATTCCACCCTAATGACTTAATGACTTCATAATTGAATAATGGAATGGAGTGGAAATCGAAATTGGCAGAAAGCATGATGGAAATGTGTAGGGAGACCGACCGAGGTGGAAGGTGACACGAATCGGTTCGTTTTGGGGGTGGCAGCGGTGGATGGGCGAAGGAATACCGGGTGAATGAGAACGCGCGACATTGGAGGTGATTAATGGGACCAATTGGGGGTGACATTTGTACTTATTTCGAATAAATGTTATTGGGGTTCGGAGCTGCATATCAGAAGATGTAAAAGGCGGTGAAAGCTTTAATTCATTTATTTAGCAACAATGACGGAAAGGATTGACATTATCGGCTTGTCAATTGGAACAGGTTTGGAGGTCAAAAAATTGTAAATCGATAGCACAGGCTGGAAAATATGAGAAGGACTGTTCAGAATTTTCAAAAGTTGTAAACTGTAGAGCCTTCAAGGTTGTTCTAGATATCACAGGGTCTACAATGGACCAAAAGTTGGGCACTCAGTTGGTAATCTTAGAGAGCGAGTGGAATGTAAAACCCTGACGAGCGTCAACAGTAGGTGAAAGTCGCTTACCACCTGTGACATATTAAAGAAACTTTGGCCAAAATACGACAAAGCCAGAACCAACAAGCTTTTGAAATATGACAGGAAGTCGCTGTCAATGTTGGTGGGTGCACTCACCGGCCACAACCTTGTAAGAAACCACACAATGAAATTAAATTCATCGATGACAATTGGGGCTGCAGTAACGAAGAGGTTGAAGAGGATACTCTTCACTCTGCCACTGCAAAAGCCTATATCACTTGAGAAACAGAACATTAGGAAGACACTACTACCAGGATACAAGGACTATCTAATGTTCCACTAAACGATATTTTCAGGTTTATGAAGACATCACGATGGCAGGAGACCCAAGTCAATAACGAGCAGTAAGGTAGAAGCCCGGTAGGCACCGGGATCAATCCCCATGGGCATCAAAATGAGTCCACAAGGACCTCAATGTGATGAAATCCCAGATACCTAACCTAACCTAAGGTTAAAAAAAATAATAATCCAAAGGCACGTTTAAGGGAAACGCCTGGCTTAACCAGAATTGGTTGGATATTCCTACCATGCACGTTTGAATCTCGAACTCAAGTGGGGTTTATACCGAAAATAGGTAAACGAAGGTCAAGTTTCTTCAGCCAATTCCTCAAAACTTTTTCATATTTAAAACCCTAGGGCGTGTCTTAAACAACCACATGGGAAGAATCACTGCTATCACAGCACGCACCGACGTCACCGCACTGGTTCGTGAGTATCGAAAGAGAGGTGGCGAAGATAGGTTTAGCGGTCAATGAGGGTAAGACGAAGTTTATGCTGTCAACAAAAAAGGACATTAAACACCAACGTCTCGGACAAAACGTCATTATAGACGGTCATAACTTTTCATAGTTAAGGACTTTTTCTACCTATGCTTTTGACTCTGTGTAAGACCTCAATCATCCCAGTCCTATTCTACGGCGCAGAGGCATGGACTCTGTCAAAATCGGATGAGATTGCTTTTGGCTGTTTCGAGAGGATTGGGTTTTGGGTGATTTTCAGTCCCATCTGCATAGATGGTGAATGGAGGAAGAATTGCAATGACGAACTGTAGGGGCTGTCGCAGACAGTGGTGTCACTTAAGCCCATTAGAACGCCAATAAGTTGCCTACAGTCTCTTCTGATGAGAAACAGCTGATTTCTTATAGATGTTCACGAGCGTTCGTTTAATCTGCCTGCATCCATGAAAGCCGTGCCACACACTATTGTGTTTGTAGGAAATCCAATCGTAAATGGAGTCCCTGAACGAGGACGGGGGAATAAGCAACGCACGTTCAGGTCCTGAGAAAACATCCTCTGAGCTTTGTATATTAATCTCAACGGAGATCTCATTTCCAGAGATCTCATTTCCAGAGATCTCAGTGCAATCTGGGACCCAGAAAACAGTCACAGGTTTAATTTTGCGAGGGATTTCAACGGGTACTGGAGTTTGGCGTTGCCGACCTCTACAAAGACACCAGTACCGGACCCATAACTGGTTTTGAAGCCATCCGTGAAGATTCGACTACAGCCCCGTCCAGGCTCAGAGTCTGGCCGAAGGCAGTCGTGAAGGCAAGGAAAGTCGACTTTAAATTTGCACAGCAACCGAAGTTCTGGTGTCTTGCATCAGACGGCATATTAATTGAACTAGGGTCGTAGGATACGTGTCGCGTAAAGTCATCAAAAGTCCAGTGCGGATGAAACCAAAAGCCGCCCCGTCTAAGACGATAGATTGCTTTGATATTACAACCCATGACATTAGCATCAAGGGGAGGTAGATCAAGCAGAGTGTCCAAAGCAGCGCAAGGCGTACTCGGTAAAGCTCCCGTGCAGCCGAGATAACCGGTTCTTTGAAGTTGAAGACCTTGCTACCAATTGGTAGGGATAGTTACAGGCCACAATAAGCTAGGAGCCATATAGATGCGATGTAAAGAAGCTAAAAAGGTGCCAACAAGGGTCTTTATAGACTTAAATGAAATGACGGGGATTCTTATCGCCTTCATGGGGCCATAAACCTTACCTTACCTTACTAGGAACTCATCTTTGTTACTATGCATTGCAGTAGCTAGACTGTGTACCACCAGCTGATGGTGGTACTAAGTTGAATGTTTGTAACCGAATAGGTAAGGCAAAGGCCATTGGCCGAACTCGGGCAACTTGGCGTGAAATAGTAGATTAGGGTTCCTTTCCGTTAGAAGGAACTGGAAGGAGCTACGATATATTTCCTATAATTCCACACGATGGCGCATAGGCGTGTACGACCCATAAGGACATAAGAATGTAAAGTCAATGAATATGGACTGATTTTCTAATTTATCTCTGTGGGACGGCGCAGTAAAGGAAAACCACCACTCTGGTGGCTCCCACAACTTGAAAGGAAGTCTAACCAACTATCTGCCAGGATAGCTTTCGTTCTCTTGTCTTTTCTTCTTCTTGGGGTACTATAGTCGGAAGTATAAATACGTCAGGCCTTGAAAATCGTTACCATCTGCTGATCCAGCTGATTAACTGGGACTATTAGTCTATTTGGTCACACAAAGCCCCGAAAGGACACTTGGGATGCTTACAACAACGGCCAACGACGATCCTTTACATAATTCCCATCAAAGCACAGCGTATCCCACATTTTAATTTCACACTCAATAAATCATTGCCGAGCAATAATCATGGCTTCTTCCACTTGGAGTGTCAAAACGGAAATCCACCATCCATGTGCAGTCCCTTTAAGGAAACAAATATAAATTTTGCCTAAAATCCAAAAAATAACCGAAGCACACAAAGCGTAAACACGACCGAGTCCTGGGGGAACAATATATCCCATCCGTCCTGACCACAACTAGGGGGCTGCAAACGTTCTTCGCCCATTTCATTCGGAATTAATGTGGTCTAACTCTAACCGAATTATTCTCTTCTGGATTTGAGTGCGAGAGAGGGTGACACAATAGAAGTTCCACTCCACACAGAACTATCTGTGGCGACAGCCAGTCATTTGGAATGATGAAACGCTAGATGGTGGTTTTGAAAGTTTTCCAACAGAGAAAGTTTTCAGTTGGCGTTTTCCAAAATCCACCAGTTGATCTGGTGGAATGTCGGGAAGCCAGTTGAAATTGATACAAGGCCGACAGTGTGTGCGGGTGATTCTCACAATTAAATTAGAGAAAAGGACATACAAATCGGACGAATACTTGAAGGCGAAAGCAACCCTTCTTCGATCCGAATAAGAGCACATAAATCATAAGCCCGATTAACTCATTCGCTGTAGGCAGTGTTCGTCTGTCTTCTCGCAGCAATAAATTATCATTCGCCGTTGACCGTATAAATTGTCGACATAACTCGAATGCCCCCCTCAAGGATAACTAGGATTATCCATTGGGCCATGCCGCCAGCCTCGATTCGCATACGTGTGTATGTCGAGGTGACAAAATCCACCACCATTCACGAGTCCTTGTGTGAGAAATATTTCTTCCAAGCAGGGCAGTGAGTACACCTAATAACGTCGCGTCCCGCTATATGTACGTACATGCTTGTTGTGCATTTTTTATACTCCTAGTCGGAGTCCCTTTGTAGCGAAGTCCTTTTGCGTTGTCGTTAAGTAGATGGCGGTGGAAGGAGACGATTCGCATTCTGTTGCTTACTTTATGTGTTTGTGTACGATAACAGGCTCTGAAAGGATGAACACAGTCAGATCTCTCGCTTTCATACAAAAAAATGAGACTTGACTGGGACGAGGGGCGGGGAGTCGACTTCCATCAAGGTAAACACCATCATTGTCCATGAATTCCAATTTTTTCTTAGCATCTCTCCTTGGTGCCCTGGAGAAGGTTCTTGAAATGTTGCCCCGCATTAGGTTAAGTTCATTCCGTTTTGCGGCGAGCTTTCCATCACACTCGTGACGGTGACGGCGGCGACGGGCGAACGCCCCTGCAAAGCGGGTGGAATTCCTGCCTCTCAAGGATAACGAAACGGGTTGAGAGTTAGTTTATGCAAATCGTCGAGTCGCTGAGCTTTGTTGCGCTCGATAGAGGCAGAGGGCAACCTTTTTTTTGCACCGAGTGGCTGTGTGATTTATGGTTGGCATTAGGCAGGAGCTCCTCAAGGACTTGCTTAAGATTTTGTTTTCCCTTTTTTATTTGAGTTTCCAAGCAATTTTTGTTTTATTTTGAGTGGTAAACATTTGTGACCTTGTTTGTGGACTGAGTTGAGACACGTTTAAGTGGTACTATCTCGTCCTTCATTTGCTCTAGCGCCCCGTGTTTCCACAATAAACACCTTATTCTCAATTCATCTCAATTTATGTTCACCTCGAAAAGCCATCCATGGAATAAGCTCCGAGGCAATGGCTTAATGAGGCACTTAACTTCATGCTGCAGGCCACACATGTAACTCTCATTCATTCCATGTAGAGTGTGTGGCATGAGCGAAACCCTTACGAAAGCAACAGCGGGTGAGAGCTGACAAATTAACATTTCCTTTAAGTATTCACTTTTTTTTTCTCTCGACGTCATCCCCCATTCCAGCACACTCCGGCGGGTGGAGCAGCATTTAATAAACACCTCGTATCATAATTACGCTCGAAACATAATTGCTTAGACACATGAACATAATAAGGATATGACTTTCAGATGGCGGGTGGGAGGTTTATGTGTGAAACGAGGATATCAGGAGGATGTATGTAATTACTGTTATCATTCAACCCCTAATTAGTGTAACACCTCCATTCGGTTGTTTATTTTGGGATTTAATTAGGAACTTACGTAGAGCGTAGCGTGGGCGTAAGATGATCTTTATTGGAGCTAAAGCGGATTGGTGCATGGTGCAAGTGGTGGGATGATCCATCTGACTGGAGGTCATCCTGAGAAATAACATGCGGTAGTGCAGTTGTGCATTGGGCTATTTGTTATGAATTTTCAGCTCTTAACACATCAAAACAAAAGCCTTCAGGCTTATAAGTCTTTTTGTGAAGCTCAAGAAGTCGCTTGAAATGGTTTTGGGTTCCTATGGCTTATAAGTGCTTTAATTGATACAGCAGAAATAAAATTATTCGATATGAACTAGGCTCTGTGATAAGCGAAATCATGAGGCAGCTCTAGACAAGGTAAACACCTGGGCCATAGGTTGTGGCCTTGGTGTAAACCTGAGCAAAACTAAACTGATGCTAAACCAAAATACCTGACTTCACCCTTCCCCGTCTTAATGGTCAACCACTTACACTTTCCTCCAGCGCTGGGTATCATGATTGACCCAAAAATTAACTGAAAGCAAAAAATTGAATACAGAGTAAGGAATGCATGTGTGCCTCCAGTGAAACCTTTGGAAAGAAGCGGAGATTTCAACCAAAGATAACCTTGTGGACCAATTCTCACATTCGGGCCGCTAGTATGGTGGGCCGCGCTGAGCTAGAGCTGCAATCCTGCAAAACTCAAAAGACTCCAAGGAACAGCGAAGATAGGCACCACGGTTGCATAGAGATCGGTCCCAAGGAATGCCCTTGCTGTGCTCCTGCATCTTCTGCTTCTCGAATTACACACAAAAAATACCACACAATGGAGACTTAAAGAGTCTGGGTGCTGGATTGCAAGGCCTTACGGCCACAATATCTTGGACTCGCTACCGAACGGCATGGACACATTTCCGACCGACTACATCACACCCAAACTTAACTTGAGGAAAAACTTACATGTGGGAGTCCTCACCAGACCACAATGGAAGAAAAACCAAATGGCAAAGAATTTCGACACGGTTATCTACACCGACGGATCAAAGACGAACTGCGGGGGCTGGTGTCTACTGAAAATAGCAAGGTCATACCGCTTGTCAGATTTTGCAGGCGTCTTCCAGGCGA
Organism: Matsumyia berberina; assembly: GCA_917880715.2. Classification (NCBI taxonomy): domain Eukaryota; kingdom Metazoa; phylum Arthropoda; class Insecta; order Diptera; family Syrphidae; genus Matsumyia; species Matsumyia berberina. The sequence goes on along the minus strand of OU862871.1, from coordinate 126,538,364 downwards.
AACTACTGGCAATCCGAGAGGCCTGCAGGCAACTCTAGCGTGGCAAGCCACTATCAAAGCTATTGACTCGTTTACTATATTCTCTAAACTAGTGCGGGAGTGCCAGAACGAGCTTGCCCGCTTGAGCGAACGGTTCAGGGTCACATTCGTCTGCGTGCCAGGGCACAGTGATATGAAAGAAAATGAGCGTGGAGATGAGCGGGCCAGGCAGGGCTCAGCTTTACATGGCTCACTCGCGACAAGGACCCACCCCTCGGTAGGAGCGGTTAAAGTACAAATCCGCTCAGAATTCCTGTAGAAGGCCAACCTCCAATGGAGGTGATTAACCAACTGCGTCATATCAAGGAAGATATGGCCCATCTATGATACGACTAGATAAAAAGATTTCCTAAGCAGAACCCGCCCAGATATCGCCAGAATAACAGCGATAACCACGAGTCGTTCGCCAATTGGAGACCATGCGGCCAAACTAAGTATTCCATACTATCCTCACTGCCGCAGCTCCGGAAATGAAAATAAGAAGGAAACTCTCTCCCATTACCCGGCACTTGCAAGAGCCAGACTGGTCGTTCTAAACCAACCATTCTTCGACGACCTGAGCGATATCTCGTGTAAAGGGATACGAAATCTAATCTGCTTTCTAAGTTTCACAGGCTGAATCTAGGGTCTCCCGGCTGTCTTACCCATCTTTAACACATCACCATCAGATTATAAGAGTCGTGGTAATAAAAAGGCTCATCCTAGTGCTAACTCTACCTATCCTCTCTCTAACTTAGAGTGTTCATCAAGGATTGGGCCCTTCTCGTTAAGGATACGACAACTCTCTGATCACAATCAGTCAGTTCTGAGTGAAATTTTGGTCCCTGAATGCCAACGGAACATAATTGGAAAATATGGGTCTGGAATGCAGTATGTGGGGTATGTGCTGGTATTTCAGATAAAATTTAGGATAATAAAAAGCGCAAGCTACTGCACGGGTTAGAATTTTGCTTTGTATTGAGATATCGGTTGCGATCAAGAGTTTTTGAAGTCAAGCTGATAAGCGATCGCCTGGGTGAAACCGCCATAAAGACAACTTTCTTACATATTTGTCTTTGGTCTACCAGCCCCTACCGGGGAAGTCGAGAGGAATTCTATAAGGCAATGTATGGAACTGAAGAAGCCTGGCTCAAGTATCATGATGAAATTGTGTTGGTGAACTTCTACCTTAGAATAAGGAAGAGAAAGCTGCTTGGTAAATTGGTTTGAAGGTTTCCGCGATGGCTATTGGGTAATTTAACGATGAGCGTTTACCAAACACACGTGCATCTGGTTACTCACAAGTGCGTAAGCATACTTGGATGAGCTTCAGAGCATATCGGACGAGGTATGTGCTCATACACATCAGAGTGCTTGAGTGGGTCTTTGCATGCAGCCGTGCACAAAATGGCAAAAAGACATTTCTTGTTGGCCTGTCTTAGCTGTTTTTGCAAGTAATCCTCAGAATAAGGTAATGCCGAAGAATGCTCAAAACCATAATACTCATGTTGTACAGGGATTCTGAATCTATTGGAAAAGGTAAAAAGGCTTATGACGAAGCATAGACAAACCTCAGATTCTGATAATTTTACTGTTGACGATGCAAGTATACGAAGACAATGAATTTCGGATGTATAAGAGCTATGTTCGCCATTTGGGTGGTGAGATGGGCTGGAATAGAGGTGATTACATTCGAAAGCAAAAACAGCAATCGTTTGGGTGCGGATTTGCTATTAGCGGCAGATTAAGGCAAGAAGTCTTAAGCTCTAGGCATGTGTGTGAACGCCTGGTCTCCAACTCCTTCAAGTCGAAATTTGCCCATTTGTATATTCGTAAACTTTACATGCTCACTCGTACAGAGGACCAAGATGGATGCACCAAGGATAGTTCCTACGATCTCCTCGACAAGACTTAAGACCAATTTGCTAGGTATGACGTTAAGATCGTCCTCGGCGATTGGATAAGGAGAGTTTTTTTAAAACAGTCGGAAAGTACAAGCTTCCCGATATTACATTCATAAATGGGTTAGTCGACTCGTCAACTTTGCGGCGGCATGAAGTATTATCGTAGCACGCACACTTTTTCACTTACAAGTATGATGATCAACAGACCTTCAACCAAATTGATCATGTCGCGATCGATGCAAGGTATTGCTCTAAAATTTTGAATCTCTATAGTCGTTCCGAAGAGCCAACATCGACGATCCTGATCACGACTTAGTTGTAGACAGGGTACGAATCAATTGCCGATCAATTTCTCAACGCGTCCCACATCGTCAACATCAAGTGCATAAAGTCAGAGGCAAAACTGCCAAATATCCAGCAGGGTTCCAGCCACTGATGTGTTTTGATTCTTTAGGATTTAGGCCACCACCATGAAGCCATTAGTTTGCTACAGATTGCAGATAGGCTCATGAAGCAAACGCAGGATATCAATTAGCTAAGCTACAAAGAAAGATGGGACCTGCGATCCATCTAAGCAGTTAGGAGGTGTTTTTCTCCAAGATCTGCCGTAGTTGTTGACGAACGGCATCAGGCGTTCACACAACACGGTAGATAAGATCTTGCAGGCGATGTTAGGAAGACTGATAACTCTGTATTTGACGCAGTTCAGACTGTCTCCTTTCTTGCAGTAGGGATCTGCTCAGCAAGAAGTTGTTCAAAATGTCACTTTCAAATTAAGAGATCGTAGTGTGCGTTCAGTGGATACAGTGACATTTCATCATCAGAGACGTAGCGGGAATTGCTAAAGGACATCAATCACCATCGAAAAAAGAGGAAAAAGACATTCTTGTGTGTATTGATAGCTTCCTGAAGGTGCAGGTTAGTTTTGCATTTTAGTGTTAACCAGAACTTAAGGACTTCACGATTGAACAACCCCTTCGCACATTACTTTCTAGGACAGATATATGATGTGTGCAAGATGGATGGCACTCAGTTATTTTAATGCTCATGTGGATTCAACCCTCCATGCATTTTCAAACTTTTCAAACTGTCCGTCTAGTGATTTAGTATACCCATCGTCCTGGGTCGTCCTGTAAAACATAAATTTTGTCACAAAATTCCCCACATCACTTCCGTTGTCCAAAAATTAGACACTTCCGCGGTAATAAATAAACGAGGAGTCGTAAATCAACTCAATCACGAAGCCCGTGATGCTAATAACCAATTCACCGCCCAGAATCAAACCACTCGCTTCGATTGAAGTCGTTTAAATCCCAATTTTCCATTAATTCGCGAACCACTTCATCTTATTTTCCCATCAGCAATGATCTATGGAACCGTCTTCCCTACCGCTCCCCTATTTCATTCGGGAAACCTCACGACAATGTAACCCTAGATGATCTGAAAATTCCAAATTATTTGTTTAAGGATTTTAATTTCCAAATAAAACCAAAGCCCGACAGGACGAACCAGAGGCTGTTTTGGCCAAACCACCGAGACTCACACAACCGAACTGGACCGTAGCACTTTTGAAGCTGAATTTACGGCGCCATAAAATCGCAAGAGTCCTCTTGCGCCTCCGTATCCTCATTCCTCTGTTGAAATGGATCCGACCATTTATCCTGTAATTTTGCAATTTGCTTCCCCCCTTCGCCTTCGTCGTCGCTCTCAAGGAGTCGAAATGAATATCTTATGCGGGGGAGTTCCTTCGAAACTATCGCGAGGGTGGCAACCAATGCGACAGTCTTCGTTCTCCTGCACCATTCCGAGGACTTTTAAAATGTTATACAATATTTTATCCTCATTTATCCTTCCCGAGATTCCTTGCGTCCCTGCGTTTTTGAGGATAATTCCGCGAGTAACCCTCTTCAGTTCGGCTCTGATCCCGTATGCTGGCAAATGGAGGTCCTTGTAAATATTTCAGCACTCGATGCGTAGCACTTCGTATGCCATATGTATGATATCTCTCCTCGGATGGATATCACATGTTGCCCCAACAGAAGACAGAAACCACCTACGACTACATCTAGAGACTCTCAATGCGGATGATGCTGAATAAACGCTTGTGTTGGGCCATATTTTTTCCGGCTCTGCTGCGAGAGCGGGCTGAGGATTTTAGTGAATTGCCTGTGGAACACTTAAAACAGTGAACGCGCGCTATGCCGCTGTCAGGGTTGTTCAATTATTCTGATGAATGGGCTGCAAATTGAAATTTTATGGAGAGAAATGTTATTTAATGTTCCGGAGGGGGGCGCTACATGTTCGTTTGTGTTCAGTTGCCTCGGAAGCGCGCAAAGTTAAATGAAACGAACCCATGTGAAATGAAATGGATTTTCGGCGTGCGGGGAACTAGGAATTTTTCCCTTTGTCTTGCTGTGTGGAATAAGCGCGTAATGGGGTGGAGGGCGGGGGCTAACGGGGTCATGTAACGACTTGGTAGCAATTTGTTTTCCTTGCTGATATGACTTTTCAGAGTATTGTTGCTTCTGGCGGGGGAACAGGGATGGCGGCGAGGGAAGAATGTGGAGATTAATGAGGATGGCTTTGGAAATGTCTTTTATTAGCGACATCAGCTGTGAAAGGATATCAAGCAAATGGAACCGCCACCTTGAGTGGAACCTTGAATTCTGGGATATATTGAGCTAGTAAAAGAGACGCTGACATATTACTTCAATTTACGATTAAGTGGGATTTGCCGTTTCAAAAAATTTATTGAAACTCACAAGTTCGGATAGGTCTCGTGGGATTTTTCGATAAAATCAAGTCCATCTGGTCAGAGATGGACCAGCCGGTTCATAACTATTCTCCGACTCCAACTAAGATCAAGAAAAAAGTGCAACCACAGCTTTTATTCTGACTACACTGTATAATTAATTTCAATTCTATGTTTAATGATCACGAATATAATTGTGGATTTCAACTAGAGTAATAAAAGAGTTACGGGTCAAGAAAAACTGCGATCTGGCGGCCACGAGAGTTAATGGGAAGTGCTGTCAAATTTCGTTGACTTTTGACAGCTCGATCTGTTGCGTTCAGGCTCTTAGTATTTATAGTGTGGACACAACACTCCTCCGCCCTTGTTTGGCTCAAACAATTCCCGGATCCTTTCTGAACGTCGTGGTATCGACACATCTTCGGTTTCAGTAGACACTGGCATTGATACATCGTCCCTCGTATAACGTTTGTTAGGTGCTACCTCGAACAGCTGATTTGTAGTTTGCTCCGGTAATCGATGTCGTACCTGATCTGAATGTCAGCGAATAGTTTGGCCATTATCAGTACTGACCACAACCGAAACTGGACCTGTGGTCCGCGATATATTCCCAGGCATCCATCTTGGTCCGGCAGTATAATTTCGATACCAAACTTACTCTGAATCGGTGTATTGAAAAGTTTTTGAAATATCCTTCTTTGCGATCACTTGTATGGATATGGCATCTGGGTGAAGTTTGTGGAAAGAAGTTTATGGTCTCCGGTTGAAGAGTAACTCAGCCGGAGATCGACCTGTAGCTAGTTGAATGTGGAGTTACATGTTGATCTAACAGGAATCTAGCAAGACGCTAGATAGTACGCACCATTCGCTCCAATTGCCCATTTGTGGATGGATGAAATGGAGCTAAAAATAAATGTTTGATTAAATTATTTTCACAGAATGTTTACGTTATCGGAAACAATGATATCGGGAAGACCATGAGTAGCGAAAAGTTATCTTAAAACCCCCATCGTGCATGAAGAAGATGTGGCAGAGACTTGGCGAACTTCCAACCACTTGGAATATGATTGCACTGCCAAAAAGAATGAGTTTCCTTTGAACGGGCCGGCGAAATCAATGTGAATCCTAGACCAAGGATTTTTTGTTCCTTCCCAAGTACAATATAACCAGTCGCTGGTCGCATTTATTGGTATGTAGAACATTGTTTTACGGTCTGCTCGATGTTCTCGTAAGGCCACCATACGTAGCTCCTCGCTAAAGCCTTCATCCGGACTATACCGGGATGGTTTGCGTGGAGAGCAGTTAGAACTGCTGATTGCTGAACCTTTAAAATTACTACTCGTTGACCCCACACTAAACATCCTTTAAAGAAGGACATGTCCTCCTTCCTGTTGAAATATGGTTTGAATTCTATGGTGACTGAATTCGGCTAACCGCTAATGCCCAGTGTGTAACACGGGAAAGAACTTTGTCCCTTTTTGTTTCCTTCCAAATATTGCTGGCTTGTATGTATTATTGGAGTGTCTAACATTTCAATTATTATAACAACTTCTTCTTCTTCGGAAATGTTAGCATCGTCCTAACGGACTGGCAAACGCATCGGCATGTGCGATGTCTTTCCCAGGTTAGTAGAGAAGATCGCGTTTAAGAAGAGGCATTCAGCGTAGCATTCTTGGAAATAATGTGCTTGGAGTAAGCTTTGAAGATGAAAGCAATCCTAATGGAAAGTTTCCACAATAAGCTGACTTGATTACTGGACATGAAAACATTTGCTTACTGGATGGAATTGAATATTGCTCACAAACTTCTCTTATCGCCTAGCCCGCTTGAAAACTCCAAGAAAGTTTAGAGAAATGAGAACGTGACGCTTAGCTGTTAAATTTCCCACAGAAACATTCATAAGATTTTGTCAGATCTTGTAAGTTTTTGCCGCTGTAGGGAGGTTACAATCAAACGTTCGTGTGAAAGAGCCATTGGCAGATGGTCATGATCCAACGAGGTGGCTGTCTGGATTGTCAGTAACGAATGTCAGACTAATTAATCACAACCTCGAGTTTGGAAACCAAAAAAATTCCCTTGATCTCAGTGCGTGTAGTTCTTTTTCAGACTTCAAACAGCAGATTCTATCTGCCAGAATGATTTTCAGATTCTTGAAAAGCTTAGAACTATAAGTTAGGCAGAGTCAGCATTTTTAGTGAGTGGAGGACACTACTGACGTCAGTATTCCAGATAGATGACTATGGTTATCTAAGAAGGCCTCTCCAGATGCAGTAATTTTTTTTTTGAATAGTGCTGGATAGGTCTCAAGAAAATAAAGAATAGTCTCTTCCTTCCCTGTATTCAGGCAGCTTCTACAGAAATCGTTAGACTAGAGGACTGCCCGCTTAAGACATAAAGGCCTACAGGCAATGTTCTGTAAGGATAGTGATACCAATGCTGACTTGAGATAGCTGTAGCAAGACCAAACCACTGGATCGATTCTGATCTAGTCAAGGCCAGATCTGTCTCAAGATTTGGTATATCGTACCTTCCTCCCATCCACGGTTAGATTTTCTGATTCCGTCTTATCACTTTACTCAATTAGTTCAGGGTTATTCTGGGCTTCAATCAATAAGCCTCTCCAAGTCCTTAGAAAATTGCTACATTTGTTAGATGAACGAGGTCGGCAGGGGTGAAAAAATTATACATACATAGGTCTGCATAAGCCTTAAAATCGATTTCGATTAGGAGTTCTTCCATTTTCTTCAGAATCTGACGAAGCATGAAACATTGGTTACCTGGCTGAAAACCATACTGATGGGGGCCAATCAGGTTGCTGATGAAAGGTTACTAGCGCTGAACCAATATTGAAGATACGCGGCGTTGAGGAGACTAATACCTTTTAAGTTGGCTCTGTTGAAGGGAACTGATTTTATCGATGCTGAAATTCTATTCCTCAAGCATACACTAATCTGACCAAATCCAAGAGCTTATGCATTCTTCCAAGCTATCTCCAGTTGCTTCCATTACCTCGGTCGGCAAGCCGTCAGGAAATAAAGATGGACATATCGAGCCCTACCCGCAAGTTTATCGTAAGCGACAAAAAGTACATTTTACAGGCAACGTTTTTTTAGTTTTCTTCTTCACATCAAAACAATTGCGACCAATTTCGGCATTCAGTTCTATTTCGGCAAATGAAATTGAATGACGCTAATTATAACATTGTCCGTAGGAAAACTAGGCAGTTTTTGGCGTTTGCGACATTTTGGCTGTCAATCTCACAAAACTTCTGAGTAAACTTGTGGCGCTTGCGATAAAATTAAAAAGCAACTTAATAAATCACTTAACCAATGGTTAACTTAACCCAGCTGATGAATGCCAGATTGGTATTCAACATTTAATGTGACGAAAAGGGAAATCTCACCCTAAGTGGAAAAAGATCTCAAATAAAGGACGTCTGCAACTGAAGGCAGCTTAAAATTACATTGGCCTTGTCCTTAAATCATTTAAAGAGCAGGTGTAACGACAAACTTTATATGGTGTGCCTATGTTAGATCCCAAGTAGAGCGTGTCTACAACTGGCGGTAACTAAAAACCACATTGGCTTATTCCTTAAACCATCTACAGCGAAAGACCAAGTTTCATCATAAGCGGACGGAGAACTCAAGTAGATAGTGCCTGTAAGTGAAGGCAGCTAATAACTACTCGGACCAAGTCCCAATGCTGGAAGGTGAATTGTTTTGGGTAGGAAAATGGACTCCAACAGCATAGCATGCTTTATGAAATTAACCTCGACCATTGTCGTTTTTAAAGCCAGAACAATGGCGCTTTCTTTAAAACTAAGCTGCAGAGGTTCAAGGCCTAACCTCTCGCACCCACCTTTCGCACGAATATCCAGTCGTTTATTCAATGGATAAATATTTGAGTTTGTTGACCGTTGGTTAACGATTTTGCCCGTTGATTTATGCTTAAATTAATGCGATAGATTGTAGCGCTATTGAACTATACATAGATAGTCAGGCAGCTATTAAAGCCTTAAAATCGCCGACAATACGATCAAGGTTGGTAAAGCAATGCCGCAGATCTTTCAACAAGATTGCCGATAGGTGCGACGTAACCCTATGCTTGGTTCCAGGACACAGGAACGTTCCAGGCAACTGCAGAGCGGACGAGCTGGCAAAAGAGTGTGCAGGACGGCATCTCCCTGGGGTCCTTACCGGACATTGCTTGCAGGCATGCCCTTAGACTCGGGGTCCCCTCCAAAGATTTCTGCAGGAGCTGTAGGGACGAGGAGGAAGAGGAAACCACGACCCACCTACTATGTACATGTCGTGCTCTTGCGACGCTTAGAAGAAGCCTCGTGGAATACTTGTATGATGAACTTAACGATCTAGCTGTACTCAACATCCAAAAGATTAAAAACTTAATCTCTGGGACGAAGTGGTTCAAATCTTAGGGTTAACACCGCTACGGTTGCCTACTTTCGTTGTATTGTAGTTATGCTACATATTCTGATTTCCGGTCGGTAAGCCGATATTCTTCGTTGTGGTATCACAAGCCTGAGCGGGGACAGCCACCTTACCTAACCTATTTAAATGAGAATGGCTGAATTGCTCTTGACGGCGCTGAAAAGTCAAAATGATCCATCGGTTGACATGTCAGTACGACAAATTGTAAATAAATATTTTTATTATGTCATTTTATGTACGTTTTTGTTGTTTCACATTATATGTTATGTCTTTTTGTATAACCCCTTGGACGAAGGGCTTGATACAAGATGGCAGTAGCCTACTTCGGGGTATAAGAATTAATAAGGTCTCCTTCTGAGGAACTCTGGGTAAGGGCCTGAGAACTTCAAAATAAGCGCAATGTACATGAATTGTGCAAGAGAATTGGTTTGACTGCTACCATAGTTTATCGCAAGAGACACAGTCGGGCGTTTGCGATAAAAGTAATCGAAGTTCTTAGGTCGGTTGCGACATTTGGGAAGGAGATGAAAATGTAAACGTAGGTTACGATATAATTGTTTTCCTGGTAACTGTTTATTCGGAAGTTTAAAGTTCACAATAATGGTATGGCGTGATGCAAAATAATGTTAAGTGTCAAATGGTATAGGAAACACAGTTTCGGCAAAATTGTCGCTTACGATAAACTTGCGGTTATGGCTCGATATTCATTGCAAACAAATCGTCATTGCTGCTGAATTTCTCTGTCGTTGGCTGTGACTGTGACTCGGACATTCAATTCTAACACAAATCAACGTGGTAAAATGTACTTTGACCTAAAGCATTTGGATCGAGTTCCCTGTGATGAGAAACACTAATCCTCACTGACAGGGCTGGTCTACAAATCTACTTTAGACACTTGCTCCAGAACAAAGTGGTTCCAAAAATATTCATCCAATCCCTTTCCCTCATAATTTTTATACGCACAAAGGCAAATGCAGTTAACTCTAGGCAAAAGCTTCTTCCATCGGATCAGCCTCAATCCCCGAACAGGGCACATCAATTTCCAACCACACACAGCACGAAGTGCACATCCCAGCAGCGCCGCCAAGAATCTCTACACTCCAACCACCCCCCCGTCGTAATTGCGTGAGTGCTGCTGCATCAATCGAACCGCATTCTGGCCGACACTAACTCCCTCTGGGCGCGCCACTACAGCTCCAGATAATTTGATCAAATTCGAAGCTATTAAAGGGCTTTTATCTGGTGAGTGCTTGGCAAATTGCGAAAACCGCACAAAAGTAAAAGAGCCTTTAATTTATTATGACCGCAGCACAACCAATTTTATTTATTATATATTTTGATTTTAATTCACAGGTACGTCATCCGGCCCCGCCGCCGCATAGGCTCTGCAACCGGATAATTAATTTTGCATTTCGAACGTTTTTGTCGAACCCTTGCCGGCTGGCATGTGGGAGAGAGTGTCTATTGTCGATTGAAGCGGAAGTCGTTCCGATTTTCTTTTTTTCCTAAAAAATCCAAATAAGTTCCATCATCGGTGGTTAATTAAAATAATTAATCAAGTTCGGGGCGAAAAGAAAAAAACCCTGGAATCCACACAATGAACTGCACAAGGACACATAACTCAGAGATAGCAAGCGACAACGACTACGACGACGACGACAAAGAAGAAGACAGAAAAAATCCCTTAGATTGGGTGCAAATCCTCTGACATCATCCACAACTCCATGAGGGATATCCTGGTGACGGTGATGCTGGCGTCAGCGGTGGTGGTGGTGGAAGTGGTGAAATGAAAAGTTGCGGGATTAATTTCAGTTGATTTCGTTGATTTTTGAGTTTTTTTTTTCTCCTTCGTCCTTGAAGCTGCCGAGTTCTGTTCATTTGCGTGTGTTCGACTCGAGTGAACCCCTTTCGCTCGCTCCTGTCGCTGTTCAATTCGGCATGTTCATCGTTCATGTCCTTTAATCTCCTTACGAATGTTCTTGACATCGGAATTAAAATGACAATGGAGTTATTTGAAAATCTGCTTCCCGCCGCCGCTGGGGTCGGGGTGCGATTTGAGGGATGTGAGCGGGGTGAGTGGAAAAAGATTATGGCTTGTGGAATTCTCGATGGGAGTAGGAAGCAACTAGAATTGGCTGACGCATACCAAAATGGAAAATTCTTCTTCCTCAACCGGCATCGATAGCGATACAGAGAGTCGATTGGAAAATTGTTGTTGAGAGTTTTTTTTTTTTTTTTTCCTTTTCGCCATTTTGTTCTGCTTTTCCTTTCAGTTGTAGGTAACATAGGTTAGAGAGTGTGTGTGTGTGTTATTTTTCGATTAAATTCTTTTCTTCGGCAATAGCTGTCTAGGGTTGTGCTTAGATGCTTGCTACTCCAGCCGAAAAAGGAATGAGTTCTGAAACTGAAGTGAAATATTTTTAGGTGCAGTAAGGGATGTTGTTTGAGTCTGTAGTATTTTATGCTGACAACCACGGGGAGTCTGTGGCAGGGCTATAAAAATAGACTTTGACAATGACATCGACGTCGACTGAGAATGAGAATGAGACTGAGACTGGTACTAAGACTGAGACTGAGACTGAAGAATGAGACTGAAACTAAAAATGCCTCCAACTCGGGTATCTAACAAAGTGCTGCCGAATACAAAGGTTTCTGTGTCAAGAGGTGTCTCAAAGAATCAAGGCGTGTTCTCTGCGGGTTTTACGATAAGAGGAAGAAGATTGACTAACCTACGGAAGAAAAGAGGTAATGTAACTGGTGAACTCCTAGCTACTGCTTATAACAGTTTCTTCCTTACCGCCCTGAGGCTCAGTGGGGTTCAAGGAGGTTGAGGACTTTGGCATTGGAGAAGAATTAATGTATAAGCGAGGTCGCCTGGTAGCCGAAGTGCGCTTAGTACTGAAAAGGGACCCTCGCTAACATACATCCTTCAGCGTATACTGTTTCATCTTGCAGCTAGAGAGTGTTAGAAGTGGCCATGAATTAGGAGAATTATTATTCTTCGGGAGTCATTACAGGTACTAAGACTTTGACTGTGCTCTCTGGTTGCAGTGCCAGCGAAGATTTTCTTTCACTTAGGTCCAATATCTTATAGCCCGAGAAGACAGCCGTTTTTTTTATTTTTATTATTGTCTCGGTTAAACAATAGCAAGGTAAAACTCATAAGAAACACTTTTCAGCGAATGAATTGGAGGCGCAACGCAGCTCTCCATCATCGGCCTTTAAAAATAGGATATTTGAGAACAATGGAAGGAGGAATCAGTAGAGGAAGACCGCGACTCAGGTGGCGCTCGCAAGTGAAAGGGGACCTCAACCAACTTGGCGTACGCAACTGGAGGCAGCTGGCTAAAGATCGAGCTGGCTGGCTTGTTGGTTGAGGCCCAGGTCCACCCCGAACTGTAGCGCTACCTTAAGGAAGGAGGAATACCCAGTTATCTTGTAGGATTGATCAAGCTGGAGCAGTTTTGAGACAGCTTGGTCAATGAGTTACCAATGAAATTGGCATCGGAGCTGTGCTATCGGTCTTCAATTTAATGTTTGTTCCGACCCTCACTTATGGTCATAAGGTTTGGGTAATGACCGAAAGAATAATATCGCCGATACTTATTGTACATACTTACTTACCAAGGTGGACCTCGACAAGCCTCTCCAGCCAACAAGCCTCTCCAGTCAGCTCGATCTTTAGCCAGCTGCCTCCAATTTCGTACACCTAGTTGGTTAAGGTCACCTTCCACTTGCGTGCGCCATCTAAGTCGCAGTGCTCCTCTACTGCGTCGTCCTTCGGGTCTGGATGTGAAGATTTTCAGGGCCGTAGCATTGGTGTTCATCCGCTGTACATGACCATGGACCTTCACTCTTTTAGCTAAGTCGATGTCGCTGTACAGTTTGTCATTGTATCTCCTCCTCCACTCACCGTTTATGCAGACAGGACCGAAAATTACCCGAAAAATTTTTCATTCGAAGAAGCCAAGAGCGACCTCATCCGCTTTTGACAGAGTCCATGCCTCTGCGCCATAGAGTAGGACTTGGAGCCACTTGAGTTGCTCGAGAGTGGGCTTTGCTACTCAATTGCCTTCTTACCCCAAGGAGCGACTGGGAGGAGTTATTCTTCGTTTGATCTCAAGCGCTGGTGTCAGTGTCCAAGAAGTCGGTGTTGAGTGTCCTTTCTTGTTGGCAGCATTTACTTCCCTCATTAGCCCTCATTAGCCTCCTTCGTCTCAATACCCACGAAGCTTCAGTGACATCACACTGTGTTCTTCTGATTAAGATCGGGGATACACGCTGCCTAAATAATATTTCTTCGTTGTATTGCTCGGTTGACTCGCCGAGATAGGATTAGGAACACCAGAACACATCAGACACTCAATGTCGAACTGTTACTCCTCCGAACGGAAAAGCCCATATTTCGAAGGTTTGGGCACTTTAAACGCATGTTCCAAACTCGACTTCAAAAAAGTGCCATGGAATCCGTGCTATCAGGTAGGCGTCTCCTGGATAGGCCCAGGATGAGATAGTTGGACCAAGTCCGAAATCTCACCTCTACCGGTATGGGGAAATCACCTGATGAATAAGAATCGGTAGCGAAAGATATGGAGATGTGGAGGGTCCACTTAAGCAGCCTAAATCCCTGTGATGTTATTCACAGAGCGCGAGTGAGGTGTAGTGGTTCGAAACTTAGGTAGTATTAGGTTTCAGTTGCGTCCGAGGGTGGTGTCCAGACTAGCTGGGGAGATATGTGGTGATTGTCTTTGCTATAATTCACGGGTATTTTTTCGAATCACCTGATGTCATAATCATGCTCAGCTGAATCAACTCTTCAAGCCATGACACCCTATTGCCAGAATAAGAATCAACATCAGCTTCCGTAGTCGATAAATTTTATTTATTTTTAAGAAATATGTAAATGTTTTCCGGCATCAGGAGTTGAACACGGACATTCAGCGTGACAAGGGATGATGATGCTTAGCGCCATGGCCACCCATCTAGATCCTTTCTACTTACCACGTATTACTACTAGATAATTGCCAGATAACCTTTGGTAAAGCAAAAGACATATGATACCTATAGCTCTTATATAGAGTTTTATGTGAATCATTTGCAATACAATCTCGAATTTCCACATCTGTTTGCTTGGTACAATCGAGAGCAAAAATCATAATGAATAGGCAAACTATAGGAAACAAATAAAAGCAGTTTTCCTCACACAAAAAATTACTGAAAAGCATAATTTTCAAACTTCTCCACTTACCATTTGAACGCCGACCCGCTTTCTAATCAAACAGACCCCTCCCCGCCTCTAAAACTCTCTATCCTATCAGTGGAACTTCTTAATGTGTAAACTTTAACTCCGAAAGGATGCGTTGTTGTGTGAAAAGTGTTCCATCAGTCCCATTGTCAACCCCTTGATCTATATACGCCACCACTCAAAACAAAGACCGATAGATGAAATCGACCTGTGTTCGATAAGCCACCCCCGCTGTGTGTCAGCTCGTGGTACAAACAAACACTCAGCTAACGAACTTTGTTTTTTTTTCTGTGCTACCCCTTTCTCTGTTTATCTTATCACATTGTTGTTCGTCATCGCCCACACCCTTCAGCAGGAGCACCTTTCCATTCTGAGCCAATAACACTTCACAACTCGTTCCGAGCTCCAAACTCCGACTCCGACTTCGACGAACCACAGAACATAATCAACCCCGGGGCTATTTTCCCATTTTCGCAGTTCAAACAAGTTACAAATTGTAATAAAAGTTAAAATTAAATTGTATTTAGATATGCAGAGCAGTTTTGCTTCGTGTGCCAAACAACACCCCTACCCCGGCGGGCCGGTGTAACCCTCGCAATTTGTTCGGAAATCGATTTCGACCCTTCGAACCCTTGATAACCCGGCACAGAGAAAAAATCGAAAAAGAAATTAAATAAAATTTGCTATCTCCTCTGACTACTAACCGAGGCAAGTTAAGCAAGCAATCTTGCGTCCTCCCATCATCAGGGCACGCCGAACGAACGGATATGGACATAACACAGGACGATAAGGATTCCGGAGCAGTGTTTGTTTGACCAAAAATAAGATTCGCATCTTTGGCGTCATCGCTTAGGAGCTGGGGCATATCCTTTCTGGGCAGAGTGATTGGGTTGCTCGATTGGAGATAGGCATCTACATACATACACTTTGTCATCACTCTATGATCCCGACACTCAAAGACACTGCGTGCAATAGTGTCAAGCGGTTTTAATCAGATTTCCTTGTACCATAACCCTTAACCAATTTTCAATTTTCCCTCGATAACGTAATGTGCCATCCTAGCTCCGCACTTGGATATTAAACGGATGTGTATGGGTGTTGGTGTCATCATTGGTAGAAGGATAGTGCCGGCACAACCCTTTCGGTGTCAAATATTTAGATACGCTCTTTGAAGGGAGATGATACTTTTATCATTCGAGGTGCGACACACGCCTGGGCACAGTGTGAGGAAAAATTCAACGGACTGACTGGCCCATTGAAGGAAAAGTAACTTTTGAGATTCTAGTTGAAGATTTGCTGGCCCTTTTAGTTATCGAGGAGATTTTACTTCGAAAGTAAGAGGCAGTGCGACCTATGAGATGTTTTGTGTCGAGAGCCAGTTAGACTAGGAGCTCCTCGTTCTCTTGATATTCCAAGGGACCACACACTCACGTTGTATGTGTTTTGTTGGTTCGTTGAAGTTAAAATCCAGCTCGAAATCCAGTCCAGTCGAAATTCAGCTTCTGCCTGGAAAGAATGTAAGCGAACCTTCTGATATCGTCCCTCCAGTCCTCCAGGAAGAGGTACACTTACACCAGAAAAGAAGGTCCATTGTGATACCAGTGAGTACTGGGTTTTGACCCGTGCTTACTCCTGAAACCATTTAGATTTCCTAACGTAGCTGTTGAGATCGGCCATGCTGGCGGGGTTCAGATCATTTAGATCATTAAAGAAGTTTGGCCTAAGGTAGCTTTCCTGATGTTGGTAAGGCCGAGACACGTGCAGAGGAAGTGTGTAGTGGACTCTTCCTCTTCCTCGTCTCTGCAGCTCCTGCAGAAATCGTTGTATGCTATACCCAGGCGTTGAGCATACCTGCCTAGGCTATAGTGCCACTTAAGGACGTTAATTAGTTTTGAAAGCTGGCTTTTGACCTTTTCAGATCCAGGATAGGCCAGATCAGCCTGGCATTGTTGCAATAATTTACAATTTGCTTTTGACAGAGCGTTGGTGTAAGTCAGGTGTATAACAAACGACGTAGGCGTTTTGACATAGTCGAGCTTGCTGCCATCTGTACATTGAGAACCTAGTCTAGCTAGTTTGTAAGTCGCACAATTCCCTTGAAGGACGCATTCTAGTCAGGTAGTGTTTGAGGTCCTCGTCTTTTCCTTGCAGTTTTTAGAAATCGATGGGTCGGTGAGCCCCAGTCTATGCATCAATCTCAATTGCGCTCTGCTTTCTGATCGTCTTAATAATTTGTCGATGCCCTCTGTCGAGATATCCGAGGGCCTTTAGTCTTGCGGCTAATTGTCCAGTCAGTTTACTGGCTTCCAGGTGTACTGGAAAGGTGTTAAGTATCGTCTTGATTGCAGCCATTTCGCATATTTATTTTTGAGGGTAGACCACTATGTTTGAAGACGCAGTTTTCAACCCAATGTTTTGTCGGAAGGTCTCCTGCACATCCAAAAGACTGTTTAAGTTTTGATTGTGAGATCTTCCCGGGTTTATCTTCAGACTTGTCCATTGTCTAGTATTAGGCCAAGATATTGAAGAGAAATCGTGCTTTGGTTTTCTAAGTGAAGAGTACCGATTTCGTTTTTTTTATGGTTTAGGACGATGCATAGGTAGGTAGGTACTAGATAGCTAGGTAAAGTGAAAGGCCCTTTTGTGATACCACTTGGACCTATACCCTGAAAAACGCCACTCACTTTATTGAAACCAATTGAGGATACTTCTGACGTCAGTATTTGATAGTTCGCCCAAGTTGTCGAAGTGATAGGCTCCTGGATACAGCTTCCTTCGTTGGCATAGGGCGGGACAAGTGCCGAGAAAATGGAGAATCTTTTCTTCCTCCTCTGCGTGTTGTAGCTCCTGCAGAAATCATTTGAGAATGGGAAGGCGAATTGGACAATGGCGGGTAAGAACACCAACAACGGTGCTAATAAGCGATCTTCACAGTTCCCTGGATTGTCCCTATGAACGGGTACCCAGCATAGGCGAATGTTAAAATGTTCCGCCATCTTCATGAGAGATGTAGCTTTTAATGTACATGTTACGGATTCCGGAGATTTTATAGCAGCCCAACAATGGGTAAAGATTGTAATGACCTTGAAGGATATCACATTAAGCCTAAGCCAGGATAAGGCTTCGTTGATCGCCATGATTTCCGCCTGAAGAACGCTACAGTGGTCAGGTAGACAGAAGGGGATACTCAGATTAAGCTATTGGAGAGAACGCCACCTCCCTTCTCAGTTTTAGAACCGTGCGGCGATATAAAGCTGAACGGAGTGATCATCTCTGGCGTCAACACTCTCCCATTCCTCTCATGAAGGAATAGTAGTCCGGAAGTTGAGGTTGAAATTCAACTTGGACGGTGTGTAGTTGGTGTTTTCCGGAGTAAAAGTTAGGGAATCTAAGATCGAGGAGTGACCAATATGGTTGGAGGAGGCTTTCAGTGTGATGGCTGCGCTAGAACCTGATTGTTTGCCACATATATCAAGAGGAAGTAGACGTAGGAGCACGTCGAGTGCCGCAGATGGGGTGGTTCTTAGTGTTCGGCTAATGGATATGCATGCTGATCTTTGCGCTTTCCCCAATAGGCTACGGTATAAGGCTCTGTCTAAGACCGTCCACAGGATGATCACACCATACGAGAGTATAGGTCTGACAACGGACACTTAAAGTCAGTGAGTGCTACGAGGCTGCAGTCCCCATTTCTTACCAATGGCTTTTTGCAGCAGTATAGCTGTAGCTTTTTAACGCGTTCAATATAATTTACTTTCCAATTTAATTTACTGTATAGAATAAGACCCAGAAAATTGGTTTTGTTAGCAAAGGCGGGTGCCGTTTAGAGTTCGGTCGGGTTTAACACCCAGACCGCTTTTAGCTGCTCATCTTGAGAGGATAAAAAGGGCGTTTTAAAGAAGTTCATTTAGTGTGCTCTGGTATTTACTGGAGAAAGCTATTGCAACATCATCTGCATAAGCAATCAGGACGATGCAGAAGTACGAGGTTAATTTGTATGACCTTTGCTGCTGCAGTGTTTTAAAAGGACATAACCAGTCCGGAAAAACGTTAAACTAGCCTGTTAAAACCGTACTCCTCAGTCGACACTCTTCTACGAATCTAACCCAACGATTGATCCAATTATTTTCCTCTAACACTGTTCAAGTTCATTACTTGCTTGCTTTTGCTCGGCCCACTCACTCAGGCTTTCCTTTGCGCTAAGCAAACTCACCGCAAGCAATTTTCAGTTCTCCGCCTTTAAGTGGTGTATTCCCGAGAAAAGGGTGGAAGGCGACCGAATACTTGTGCGCTTCAAGTGCACATCCTAGTGCCTCAGCCCCCAACAGATAGCCCGTCAATATAGACCCGAAACGAAGAGCGATTCCCTTAGATCTGTGACTCTCGCTCTCTCTTTGTCTGTCTTCCGCTGTTCGCATCCATAAAGTGCTAGTGTTAACAATTTTGCTTCAATTTATTTTTGGAATTTTAATGAAACGGCACAGAACGAGGTGTTTATTGCTGTGCTGCCTTCGACGTGGCAGTGCCGTGCTGTTCGTTTGCTATTGATGATAGTCCTGGTGCTGGATGCTTTTTGGTGGCGATGGAGTGCAGGAGGGTACGGGTACCTAACCACTCCGCACGAAAAGGGTTACAGTCTTAAGTGTGTAAAATATTTCTCGAGTTAATGTTTGCACTCGAGGAAAATTGAGAGCTGTTTTCCGAAATTGATACGAGACAAGAGGTTGTTTCTTCATTTTTTGTTGGCTGCTCTGCCACCCCTGAAATGGAGCCCTCTGTCTTAGGCTGGTTTTTGAAGGCTCGAAGAAAATCATCTTCGTAAATTTATTGAAGTTCATTTTTCGTTTAAGGTGAAGCCGTTGTGAGGTAGTGCCGAAGTGGATGTGCTGAAAGGTGTACAACTAGTCGGGGTGGGTGATGCTTTCAGTTGGGGTTTCATGGGTGGTCGGGGGAAATAGCAAATTTATATGTCGTCTTATGGATGAAAAGATAAATTGTGCCCCAATAAAAGTTAATAGACCTGAAAACCAGGCGAAACTGACTGCCAACAAGGAGAGTCTGTGTTGGGGTTGATGGGAATGTCAAAAATCGCTTACAACAATGTTTATGAGTGTTTCAGCGGAGGTGAGAGAATGAAAGGGGATGTCGTCTGTTAATGGGAACACTTTCGACAACGAGTTTGTGCAATTATCCTTTGAATAGTTCTATTTGATTGCCTTTGGATGGCTGATACAGCTTCTTGAAGGTTTTCATTGATTTTTCAACACACGCTCCATCATCTGGTGAATCCTTGACGTCCATTTAAATCTCCCCACTTACATTTGTCATTTGTTTTCCTTCTTCACAGTCTGGAGTGACACTCACGCGTCAAAGTACCTTAAACCGCACACATACTCGCTGCCAATTGAAGTATGACAAACAGCACTTATGCATAAGTATCTCGTGTATGTATTCCGAACAAATCCGCGTACGCGTACTCGTACTGGTACTCGTCGATGTCGATGTAATCCGGAGGCAGAGCATCCGAGCCGGAGCGAGCGACAACAGCTATAAATTCCGATGTGTGTTAAATTGAAAAATTCCAGAATATTGAGGGTGTATCAGTTCCTGACGTGGATACAAATTGTTACCCGATGATTTGCATAATTTCAATTTAAAGAGAATTTCTCTTTGCTTTGCTTTTGGATATTTTTTTTTTTATTTTTTTCTGTTTTCTGTGCATTTCAAATGGTTTATGGTTTTTTTTTCTGAATGGAATCTGTTGAGTATTTGTTTTATTTAAGAGTGCGGCTGTGCTGAGGGACCCGTGTCCTTGGGGGCTTTAATGTTGATTTTTTGATTTACAAAATCAATAATTTTTCCAAAGTGAGATGGCGGATTTACGCAGATAAAGTTTAAGGTTATGGCAATTGAGTATGAGGTGGTAGGCGTTTCATGGTGGATCTTTGGTTTCCCCTGAGGCTTATAAACAGGATATAGACGCTGCGCGGTTTTTCCGGTCTACAAAATCATTAAAGAGGGATTCCTGCAGAGTATTAGTTTATCAAAGCTGGGTGATGTACCAATCTCATCTCAAAAGGTTTTGATACTTTTCTATCATATTACGACAATTTCACAGTTCCCAGGCCACCATTCAGTGCAGAAAAAGTTCCAGTAGCCCAAATTACAAGCTTTAGACTTTAACTATGAAGATGTAGTGTTGAGATTTGAGGCGAACCTATTTGAGTTCGTCTTCATGTCGCCAAGCAAAACTTGCTATGTGCGTAGTCTTCGCCAATATTTTGAATTCTTGTTCTTTTTGGAGGCTAGAGACTGAAGTATTTCTAGCACATGTAATATCGTCAAAAAAACAAGACTTAACCACAAAAACTGAAGTACTGAAAAAATAATTATCATGAAGCCTGTATCAGTAAGTGCTTTGTCAGAGTTCAAAGCGGTGACCATGAATATCGTCCTGTTTTTTCGAATATTTTAGCTCCATCGGACGTTCTTCTATAAGAACCTTGAAGGTATCTTTCTTATTTAGGTGGTGCTACAGTTCGGTGTGAACCTGGGCCTCAACCAAAAAGCCTCTCCATTTAGCCCGTTTCTTAGTTAACTGCATCCAGTTCCGCACTCCAAGTTGGTTGAGCTCCACTTCCACTTGTGCGAGGTCTTCCTCTACTGCGTTATTCCTCCAGGTAAGACTCGAAGACTCAGCGAAGAATGCGAGCCAGAGCATTTGTGTCCATTCGCTCTACATGTCCCACCCATCTCAGCCGATGGATCTTCTTGACTAGGGCGATGTTGCTGTACAACTCGTAAGGTTCATCGTTGAATCTTGTCCTTCAAGACAAGATTTGCGTTTGCGTCAGCGCAAACGGAACCGAATATCTTACAAAGAACTTTTCTCTCGAAACAACCAAGGATATCTTCGATAGAGTCCATGCTTCAGTGCCATAAAATAGGACTAGGATGATTAAGGCCTTATATAGAGTCTCCTTAGTTTTTCGGGACCGGGCCTTACTGCTCAATTGCCTTCTTAGCCCGAAGAAGCAGCGATTGGAAAGAGTTATTCTTCGTTTGAGCTGCGTCGTTGTTTGAATTGATAGCGGAGCCTAGGTAGACAAAGTCCTTAACTACCTTAAAGTTATATCTGTCTATAGTGACGTTCTGTCCGAGACGACGGTGTTGAGTGTTGTTTTTTCCTGACAGCATATATTTCGTCTTGGCCTCATTGACCGCTAAACCCATCTTCGCTGCCTCCGTTTCAATACTCACGAACGCACCAGTGACATCACGCTGGGTTCTTCCGATTATGTCAATACCGTCGCCGTATCGAGTAACTAGACGGACTTTTGAAAGATTGTGCCTCTGGTGTTGGCGCGTGAGTTTTGCACGATTTTTTCAAGAACGATGTTGAAGAAATCGCATGACAGCGCGTCGCCTTGTCTAAATCTTTTTTTGACATCAAAGGTCTCGGTGACGGAGCGAGCATTCTCCAACGTAAACGGACGGACGAGTATAGCATTGTTGCCAAAACTAGACATTTTTCTTTGTAGCACGTCTCTATAGACGGTTTCATACACGGCCTTAAAATCGATGAAGAAGAGGTGGGTATCAATTTGGACTTTTTGGGTTTTCTTCAGGATCTGCCGAAGTGTGAAAGTTTGATCGATTGTGGACTTTGAAGGCATTGTCAAACCTCAAATCATAAAAACCCTAAAGCATTAGCTGCTACTTAAATCAGCTTGTAAAGTAAAAATAGCTGGCGCGACAGCTCGGAATGACACAAGGCCTAGCTTCTCGCAACCATTCATGTTGTGCGTATTATATTTTTCGCAGGCTTGTCATTCCCCGACGAGTGGTGGTGCCACGAGAAATGTTCGGTGTACTTGGCTGGGGCTTGAACCCACCCCGCTCGGTCAGCAGTCCAACGCACTAATCACTGACCCACGGTGACCACCAGCTTGTAAAGTGCTGTCGTAAAAAAGTAATGGTTCTTGGGACGCAAGATTATGTTAAACTCTTCTGGGTTCCTGTCCATAATGGTGTGGCAGGAAACAAGACAGGGAGGGATCGGCACTAGAACTCGAGCTAGTGGACGGTGCACTTAAACCTAACCTTCGTCAGTAAGGGTAAAGTCCTTTACTGAGGCGAATAACAGGTGGAAAACACTCACCACCTGCAAAAGTTCTAGAAGGTTATGGCCAGAAAATAATAAGAAGAACCATCAACCTCCTACATATGGACTAAAAAGGCCTCTCACTGGCAAGATTAATCACAGGCCACAATATGCTGCATCTGACAGAAAACGATCTATGCAGAGGATTCGGGAAGAAGAAGTACATGAGGATGCCATCCCTTTTCTTTGTCTTTAGGTCTACAAAGACCTAACTGATATGAAGATCTCATCGTCTTCATCGGCCTGTTAACTTAACCTAAGTTAGGTTAGGTTAGGTTGAATTGGCTGCCAACTATAGCCAACACACTTAAACCCATAAGAGATTCGTTGCGATACCACAAGAATCTCGGAAAGATCTTCTGCCTAGTCATTGAACCAATTGGGATCTCTTACGAAGCGTAGGAGGCTACTTACATCGGTTTTTATCAGGTCGACTAAGTTGGTGTAGAAGAAGGCTCCTAAGTGGAGTTTTCTTTTGCGCGAGGGAGCTGAATAGGTGCAAAGCAGATGGAGAATAGTCTCCTCCTTATCGATACAGGTTCTGCAGAAATCGTTTGCGTAGACGCCTTGTTGCATGCTTGCCTTTTAGACAGTGTCCTAAGATGGCACCAACTTGCATTATTGACTTGCAGGCTTCGCAGACCTGAATATTCAATATAGTAATGCACCCATATACTGAAACACACTTCTACCGTCCACAACTATTCGCAGGAGGTTAGCAATTGTTTAGCAGAGATGGTTAGCAATTTGGCGGTATGCTTCTTGCACTTGCTACTTTTGTTAGCCTTGTTTTCTTAATTGTCCGCCTTTAATCCATAGTGAGCAGTGGACTGGGCTCATTTATTCTCCATTCTGTGTAGTGTCTGCAGTAAAATACTGTGAGCTCCACATTTTTCTCAGGATTTGAATATTCTAACCAAAGTTGAGGTATCGTGTCCAAATCGGTGTATGTTCTTGCGACAACCGCTGTGACCAGGTAGGAACTGAGTAACGTGGTTTCGTCCGGTTTCTTTTGAACATCGGCTTCTATTGTCTATTGTTCTAGGATGACGTCAGGTCCAGGAGCCTCGTTACCTTAGGATTCTCTGGTCTCTCCAGTATAAAAGCGTTTAGATGTTCAGGAAAGTTAGTTCTTCTTCTTAAGTTGAACTCCCCAACGAATTTATTAGCACTTTGCTCTGTGTTCTTTTATTTTTCCTCACTTCGCCAGTACAACGGTGCGTGTCTTTCTGGGCAGACATTGTAGGCTGTACTGATGACTCGGGAGAGTTGTATTTCGCTGAGAGTTACCACCATCATGAATTCCTAAAGAAAAAGGAAAACTACAACAATGCCATTGACCTCTGTTAGTTCCTCATCGCCCATTGAAAATGTTCATGCGTTTTACAATGCCATCATCTCGTTAATATCCGGGAAGTCTTTCTGTTCCACTAAAAGTTTAAGTACCGACTCACTACTTTAACCTTGTATCCACAGGTCCAAAAGGGTATAAGCGAGTTAAGTTATAAAATCTACCCGTCCATAAACAAAAACAGGAATTTAATGCCAAAGTTATTCGCGAAAGCCAATAAATATAATTGAACCCTCACACGTAAAAGCGTTGTCTCTCTCGAAACTTCATCTGCACCTGTGTAGCCCCCACACACTCACTTCATCCATCGAAATTTACCGCCAAAAACCTTACATCGTCCTTTCCACGCCAGCATCAAACAGGTGTCCGTTTTCAAAATTACTCTACATAACACCTCGGCAAATGGTTAAAATCCCCTTTAATCCAGAGCATCATTCCCCAGTAGCAATAAACTTTATCCAGTACTTAAAGTAGTCCTTAAAGGAATTCCTTAATTACAGCAATTAAATTGGCCACCAGCACACGTCCAAGTTGTCAAACGAACGTTCTAAATTCCTCCGAGGTCCTGCGAATGGTCGAATTCTAGCGAAAACACAGTTAAATTTTCAAAACATTCAAATTCCTTAATCCCACTCCCCTCTCGATGGAATCCACAACAGCGCAGCCTCGTCTCCATCAGCAAATAGAAAAACATTCGAATCCTTTGCACTTGTATCGTGTGTGGAACGTAACACCATCCACATTGTTGTGCATCAACTAACCCGGCCGACTGGTCTCCCTTTATACCAGTCGCAACAGAATATCCTGCGAATATCGTAGAAATCAGAATACGGTTAGTCCTCGTGCAACCACTTGACGCGACGGCATTGCATATCATTTGCTCTCGGAAAGTCCTGTTTTTTCCCTTTTGTGTCTGCTCTGTGCTCAGAGTTAAAAAAAATTCTCAAATAAAAAACCGTTAAAAATTTCAAATAAATAAAACTTCAACCAAAAGAGAGAAAAAAGGATAATTGATTCGCAGTGTAAGTGTAGCCGGAAAACGAGGAAAAAGGATAATTACACCGATTAAAGTAAATCGATTAATTAAGAGGAAAAAGTTTCTGTTAGCTGTCAGGATTCTGTTTTTTTTTTCTGCTCGCATTAACCAGGACCGGTGCATCGACATTCGAGAGGTGTATATGTGTTTGGCGTGTTGCGGTGGAGGTATCCTTTTCCGCTAAAGGGATATTCACAGTAGTGCGGTGTCTGTTGCTTGGTTTTTTCTCTTTTTCTTGTTTCGTTTTGAATTTTCTGTGTGAAGTTCCGCAGTGTGGAGAGTGATTTATGTTTTATTAATATAAAAAGTGATTTATTACACTTCTTTCGCGGGTTTTCCAGAAGAGGATATAAGAAATTCCCTCTCTCTCGCTGCACCTAAATCCTTTTCGGAGCAAAAAAAAAAGGATATCACAAGAAAATAAAGAGGAAGAAATAAATTTTCTCGCCGTGTAAATTAAGTGAAACAACGATGCAACAGTAGAGAAGAAGTGTCCACGAGGGAAACAGAAACAAAAAAGGACGAGTGCTTTGAGGGATTACCGAGAGTGACACAGAGATTCCTCTATCCATCTACTAGCGGACCGAACCACCAGGTGGGGATAAACGAGTCTCATTTGTTTCGTGCGTCGCTGTACCTCCTCTCATGGGTAAAGGATCAATTTGTTAAAATTTCCTTTTTTCTTTTATGCATTTGATAGATGAGTCACGAGTTTGTATCCTTTTTTAAAGTTTTTCAACTAGTTCCAGCTACTTGTGGTTACATGTACATTTAAAAATTGCTTCCATATGGGTCTTTAGAAGTAAAGTACATTGTTTCATAGTAAAGAAACAATTTTGAAATCACACATTTTGACACTTACTCTTAGTTGAAGATTTTTGAATCGAACTGTCAGCTAGAACACATCATAGCTTTGTTCAATTCCGAACAGTTCGGGACAGAAAAGTACAAGAACTTGTGTTCAATTAGAGAATTTTCTGTCCGAAATTGTTCTGTTTTGTGTTCAATGAGGTTGTTCCGAACAGTTTGGACTTGGAAATCTTAAACTTACTCATGAGGTAGAACAGAATTGTGAAAAATGTCAAAGTCAGATGGGGCTGTCAATTTGGTATCTTTTCATTTCATATTTTATTTGTTTAAATGACATTTAAATTTTTGATAACTGACATAAGGGCTGTAACTTGATCTGACATTTTTCACAAATCTGTTCTGGCCTTTTCATTGAAAAAACTTGATGTCAAACCCAATATTTTTCTGTCAGTACTTAGAGACTTATTTGAATGGCATCAAGCCTAAATCGAGATCTATCCTTAGGTTAAAAGCTGTGATCAACATTTTTGGCTGGTTAGTTAGGTATTTTGTAGGAGTAGTGGGGCTACGAACCATGGCGACTCAATCGAATTTTTGTTGATCCATTGAAAATCCTTCTTTCAAGTGCCCGTAAGAAAGCAGAATTGGTTTGTAGATAGTTCGGGGCATCTTTGGTTTTTGGTGCCATTATTGGCAGCTAAAATCCTTAGGGATATGTTTACCGTGAGTCGGCTCCTGGTCGACTGTTTTGGAACTAAGATCAAAAATTTCAAGTTTTAAATAACGTAGAACATTTTTTAAAGAAGTTTTGGCGAGTTTTTTAGAATATATTTGTAAAATTATGCAGAGTCTGAAAAAGGCGAGCTCTTTCAACAATAGTTTTTTTTTGAACAGTTTTACATGTTACCGGTACTACATATTGGTTGAATTTCTGGATGAATGGCGAAGCTAACTTGTTTGCATAATAATTTTGCTTTAATTATCCAGAAAATAGTCTGAAAATTCAAAAAATAAAATTTAAATTTTTGAGCTGCAGTGCATTGAAGAATTTTGACTTATGTACATACATAATCTTGGCAAAGGTTACGTTAAGCTAGATAATTAGCTTTTGACCATATAGAGACAAATTTGGCTAAGATAAGCTTTGCTAGAAGGGCCATACTATCCAAAATAATTTTCTAATGCCTTCGACTTTCTAACGACCTTCTAGCTGAATCTAGAAATAACATCTATGGGCTTATATTTTCTTCACCAGGACTTCTGCAGATTGTCTTTAGTCTTTTTTCTTTTTGTGGTTAAAGTGGAATGCATCTTCTTGTATATTTTCGTCACCGGGACTTCTCTTTTTTTGGTTTTTCTCTCATGGGGTACATCACAATACTTATTGTGCCCCCGATTACTCCCTTCTAGATAAAAGAATTTCATCTTAGAATGGACTTTCATTTCATTGCCGAGAACCTTTTTATTGACAATGTATACTCTCGGAGGCTTCTCATTACCTCCCGCAAAGAAGCGTTTGGTTGATCTGATTCACTCGAACTTGTATCATCTTAGCCGACTTAATAATTGAATTCATTTACTATTGTGAAGGGTCAACTGTCAACCGAAATGTTCTTGGTTATTAAAAAATTTATGGACAATATTGCTGAGAATCAATAATAGGTGGCAAACTGTGTAAGATCTCTATGGCCACAGAACTTCATAGGTTTTTTGGTTAGGTGCTGAAAACGAAGACAGGTTACATTAGGTTGGGCTAGGTTTGTGGGTTTATGAAAAGGTTTCCTGTTTCCTTTATTCTTCTCAGCTTATGGTAAATAGATGGGTTGGAGAGGGAAGAGAGAGCCGTCTGTGGCAACATGCAGGTGAGTTTAGACCCAGTGTGATGTCCATTGGGTAGAAAGCATTACTTATCCCTAAGGCACTCTCCCTAAGGCACTCTCCTATTGTCCTTGGGTTTCGAACCACCTTAAACTACCTCTTTGATAAACCTACAGATGTCCTTGAGAGGTATTCCGCTTAGAAAGTGATGTCTTAGATGAAAGAGGCTTGTGGGAGAGGAAGTGGGATGTATCCTCATTGACTTCTTTGTTTTTAAAGTTATTCTCTGTAATCATTCCTACGAGAGTGGAAAGGATTTTCCTGTTCTTCTGCATCAGTGTATCAGTTGTAGGTGCGCGAAGAGTTTCATCTGCTGCCCTGGTATGTTCTCATAGTGTTTTTTTCAAAATGCACTTTGCGACTGCACTCACTTAGCATGGTGTGTATTGGCTTTGCGCCGTCACGAGTTACTTTTATCACTGCTAGGACCTCCGCCTGCAACACGCAGCTGTGGTCCAGGAATCTGGTTGGTTTAAATAGGCTTAGATGCCTGCACATACGTCGATATCCATCTGGGATCTGTCAGTATAGACGGCTTTGTTTTGCGTATTTGGCATTGTGTCATTTACCCATTTGGAACAGAACAAGAAAATTGCGTCTTAAAATCTAGGTCCTAATTCTACTTAGGACCTGGGCATGCCCCGTCGTGCTCGACTTCCTTCGCTTTGCTTGACTAATTCTCAGGAAACTTCTGGTGGCAGATTTCTGTATAAAAGCAGGTCAAGAATAGCATCTAGTCCAGCTGTTGGACAGTAATCGTAGCTGCAACACACACTAGTCTTTTTATGTTCATGATGGCCTTGAGATTGGTGGTTTTATAAGTAGCTTACTACCATTCCGTCGCTGTGATTCAGTGGTTATTGCGTTGGACTGCTGTGCGCCTCTTGTGGGAGAATGACAAACCTCCAGGAGTATTATTTGTAATGAGAAAGCTTCTCAATTAGCCAGTCGGAGTCCACAATTTATTGTAGGTCGCTTCTATTCATGCGGGAAGTTAGACCTTGGCTCATTCCGAGCTGTCGCTCCAGCTATTTGTTTATTTTTTATTGTCACATAAAACTGCCATAGATGAGTATAGGATGCACAAAATTCATATACACTTTTAGAATATTTAAAAGACCTGATCCGCGACTAGAAAGCTATCGTGGCTTTTTTAATTCTATCGTCGATTGGTCCATCCACTTGCTCTTGTCTAGGATCTTCATTGTCTGGCACGCCATTGCGATCTTAAATGCAGTAGAGACACACGTTGTGCTTCTATAGCTGCGTGGCTGTGAATATTAATTGTCGGCAATCCCACTGATTGGCGGGCAATGCTAGAACCTTTGCTTGGAAAACACTGCTGTGATCGTCTTGTTGAGCTGGTTAGTTCTACCAAGGTAGAGAAAATATCAGTCCCTAAGCTTTATTTACTCGAGCCTTAGGGAACACTCCGGGCAAAACCTCTTGAGGGAAGCGTTTTCTGATTATTCTCACAGCTTGAGTGAGGTGAAGTTTTGAATTGGTGATATTAGGTTTGAATTGTGTTTGAGGATGGTTTCCAGACTAACTGCGGACATTTGTGATGTTTGCCACTCCTTTCTAAAGCCCTGATATCATTATTATTAATAGTTCGATCAAATCTTCAAACCATGAGCATTCTAATGCCAATGTGATGCCTTTGCACTGAAGTTGATATCAGCTTCCCCAGTTGATCGATTCAATTTACTTATTTAAGGTGGCGCAACAGTCCGGGGAGGATCTGGACCTTAACGAACAAGCGTCTCCAACCAACTCGATTTTTAGCCAGCTGCCTCCACTTTCGCACGCCAAGTTGGTTAAGGTCCTCTTTCACTTACCTGAACCACTTGAGTCGCGGTCTTCCTTTACTGCGCTGTCCCTCAGGTGTCGTTTCGAAGAGCATTGGTGTCTATTCGCTCTAAATGATCCAGCTACCTAAGTTGTTGGACCTTTACTCTTCTGACTAAGTCGAGGTCGCTGTACAGGATGAACAATTCGTCGTTGTATCTCCTCCTCCACTCACCGTCTATGCAGACGGGACCGAAAATCATCCGAAGAATCAATTCTGTGTATTTATTTGAAAGAATAAATGTTTCTTCAGATAAGGAGTTTAGCACAGAACCCTTAGCATGACAATTGATGTCGTTAACCGATGCACCATGGACACCATTATTCATAAATAAAGACTTCTTTGGCTTTCCATTATTGTCCTGGTCAGAAATATACACAAGCAAGGTTTTTTGAAGTCCCATATAGGTGATCTTGGTTAATAGGATGACCAAATAGGGCTTCAGCTTTCACTTCTCCATACCTTGCACCGTTTGCCATACCTACTGACTGAACCATTCATCTTTTGCTGTAGGAAAAAGTATACGACTCAGTGTGCAGCCTTGGGGAATCCCTTTTTTTGTATTCTAAAACGGAAAAAGGAAGTCGTACACCTTTTCCCTTTCCATATTGCCGTGAAAGTAAATGAGAAGAGAGCTCTATTGTCACCAGTTTGCATAGAAATAGAAATCTATTGACGACTTTGAAGGCTGCCTTGAAAGATAATTCACAATAGTTTCAGAAGAGCGATATTGAGTGATAATTTAAATAAGAGAGAGTCCAAAAAAACAATGACGACAAAGCACATTAATTCCAACTGAATTGTGTTCGCCAACTTTTCAATTCAAAATCCCATATCTATGAGCATAAAGAACCCAATAAAAGCGATAAAAACAGGAAAATCTCCAGAACACATCCATTTCATCTGATTATTCACTCGAATCATTCCATCCGAACAATATCCCATCAATTGTATCTCATTTGCCCCGCATCCCACAACCGAAGTACATCAAAATATTTACTCTCCATAAATAAACACCCTGAATCAGAGAAAAGATATTTTTACGATTTTCAGTTAATTACTGGAAAACTTCTCCATTGATCCTTGAAGGACCCTCTCTTGTCTTTTGTTTGGGAAATTTTGCCACTTTAACACCCTGCAATATTAATAGCCCTACAACCACTTGATGAAACAAACATTCTTCCCTGCCGGAGAGAGAGACAAAGACCACAGACCCATCCGAAGTCATTCAAACGGGGGCCGATCAAGATACGACCCGTCCTCACACACTCCAAATTCCCAATTCCCAACAAATAAACCGAGAGTTTTCTCTAGGCACAAAGACCCTGAAATCGAAATGGAATCGCAAGGGGCGGTCTACCTCTTTAGATTGTGGCTTCGAGATATATGGAACATCAACCCATTGGTGGCAAAGTGTGAACGGAATGAATAGAGAGCCTGATGAAAGGTGGCATCATAGATAGACCGGCACCGAGTTTTGAAATATGAAAATGCCAAAAAGGATATTAGCAGCAATATGTTTGTCTATTTATCGTTTCTCTCTTTTTTGTTTGCAATTTATCATGTAACCCTTTTGTGTGTGAAGGGGCAGACATGTGAGGGAGATAAATTCAAATTGTCCTGTGATAGAAGGATCATAAAATCTCCATTGAAATTCCTTGGCAAAGGGAGTCCGGTGACATCCTTTCAGTGGTAGGGTCTTTGTCTTTGGAGCTGGCAGGGGGTGACTCTTGTCATAGTTACCAGATAAACAACATTACAATCCGAGGCGTATGGCGTATACGTAACATCGCCGTACATCGGCACTAATTTCAGTTTAAATACACACAGCCAAATGGTTCGGTTAAGTGGTGATATATGCCGCACATTGTGTGTACGGCCATGTCTCCCCGTGGATGCGTGTCGGCATGCAATTAAGCCACTTGAATCGCTTATGTTATGCTATTTTGTGCTGCTGAAGGACCTCTCGTTGTCTGGTTTAGTTATTGCCGATTGAACAACATATTAGGCGGTGAAATCGGTGGTTCCACACGAGAAAAAAAAAAATCCCCCATGCGTTTCGGTAGAGGTAGGTCGGGCCAAATGGCCCAAAATAACTAGTTAGGAGGTTATCAGGGTTAGTAACCTACTTGAAATGTAGTCATTACATACATCGATCGGAGTTTGGATTGAATGTTCGCTTTATAGGTCCTTCGACAGGAGATTTGGGGCAGATGGAAAGGATTTGATGACTTACAAAGCCCCAGGCCTGATTAAAGACGAATCGGAATAAGAAAGTCGTGTCCTGATGTAGATGATTGTGTTGGTTAAACTTTTTGAAAAATTCGAAATTGATCTGTTGACCTAAGACGTGGTTCCGAAAATATTCTATAAGATCCTGCGAGGTAGTCATTTGTTAATGTAGACTCTTGTTTCTTTCGAATTTCAGGAGCCAGAGAGTATTTCGCACAAGGATCTAGCGAATTCTTCTTTGCAAAGTCATGGTTCTTACGTCTTATATGGGTTAGAACTTTCCACGAGGTTCAGGAGGCACAAGCTCTACACCGAGTTGAGAAGATTTGCAATTTGCAAAACTTTTACATAAGTTTGTAAACGCTTGGTCGCTGCCACTTAGACCTCGAATTTCAAAATATGTCCTCACATCTGGCCAGAGAACATACAAAGGGCCTTCCACTAGTGTCTTCTGAACTTTGACACTTGATAGCGGCCATATTTTTGAAGCTACATCTGTCAAATTGGCTGTCATTTATTCAGTGTTCAAGCGTTCAACAATACGTGTAAATAATAAAATTGTTTTATCAAAATGGGTGTTCTGTTCGGGCAACGTTCCGCGTGCTTCGCCCATTTTACGGTCGCCATAATCGTCCTTTCGCGAGGACTATTCGCAGTGTGGTGGGCAAATTTGAGTCCACTGGTTCAGTAAACGGTCAACCAACACCCGTACGTCGACGAGACGCAAGATCTGCCGAAAACGTCGCCGCTGTCCGTGAGAATGTGCAGGAGAATCCGGGACAATCGATGTCGCGTCGCTCACAAGAACTTGGCTCTCGCAGACCAAAACTTGACGAATTTTGCGTCGTGACTTGGGCCTGCACCCGTACAAAATTCAACTGATTCAGGAGCTGAAGGTAAACGACCATGGACAACGACGGGTGTTTGCTGAATGGGCTCTGGAGCAGTTGGAAACTGACCCTAATTTTCATCGAAAAATCATCTTCAACGATGAGGCGCATTTCTGGATGAATGGGTGCGTCAACAAACAGAATTGTCGAATTTGGGACGATACCAATCCATATGAGATCCAAGAGCGTCCAATGCATCCCGAAAGAGTCACTGTTTGGTGTGGATTTTGGGCTGGCGGCGTCATCGGTCCATATTTCTTTGAGAACGACGTTGGCCAGGCCATCACCGTCAACGGCGAGCGCTATAGGTCGATGATTGCCAACTTCTTTTGGCCGGAATTGGATGATATGTACACCAACGACATGTGGTTTTAACATGACGCCGTTACGTGTCACATAGCTCACGCCACGTTGGAAATTCTGCACGAGGGTTTCGAGGGGATGGTCATCTCACGTGAAGGTGAGGTGAACTGGCCACCGAGATCGTGCGATTTGACCCCGTTAGACTTTTTCTTGTGGGGTTTTCTGAAGTAGCAGGTCTATGCGAATAAGCCACAAACCACAGCGGCCCTCAAATCCAACATAACCCATGCCATCGATCAAATTCAGGCGGATTTACATTAAAATTGGGCATTTAGGATGCGCGCCACCCAGAGAAGCCACGGCGGACATTTTAACGATGTTATATTCCATACATAATGGTATCGATAGGCCTTTCAAACGATTAAAAATTTTCGATGATATCTCATACACACTTTGTTTTATTTAAATTTAAAGATAAGAAGCGCTTAATGAAAGACCCTTTACAACCCACCTACTGTGTACATGTCCTGCTCTTGCGACATTAATAAGTAAAACCCTCGGGGAATACTTCTATGATGATCTTAACGATTTAGCTGAACTCGACATCTAGAAGATGACAAACTCTAGGACGAAATGGTTTAACTCTTAGGGTTAATACCGGTACGATTGCCCATCTCGATGTACTTTATGTTACATACTCGGCTTCTTGGTGCTGGTAAGCCCGTTCTTAATCGTGGTATCACAATGGGGCAATCTGGTTTAAGTTTGTCCCAGTCCGAGCGGGGGCAGCCACCTAACCTAACCTAACCTAACCTAGGACATTTTCAAGATCTTCGTGGTATCATAATCGATTTATCATTGTAGTGTCTCGGATATCAGCTCATACTGGCTCATGTAGGAATAGTTTCAAGCTTCAGTTCCCAGTCGTACCTGTATTTAGAACCTCCTTATAAAATTTCACTTGAGGACAAGCCTGCTACACATTCTGTATCTTTATTCTTCCGTAAAGCTCTTTCGTTTACCATTTCCGATTAGTGACTAAAGTTTTATTAGTTTCCTTTCGTTCGTTTAAGTGCTTCCGTTCCCCAATGACTTGGTCTACAAAAACCCAATTTCAACTATTTACAACTGTAATACGACAAACTCAACTGCGTTCCCAAGTAAACACAATTTTTTGCCAAACAATCCCAATCCCCAGTGTCAACTTAGAAATATTTTCACATTTTCCATTCGCAGTTGTGTCGTTGGAAAAGAGTTTCAGAAACTGAATTTCAGAGAATCCAACAGCACGCGCTCCCTTCTGCTGTTCGTAGCCAAAAATCCGGCTTGTCTTCTCGTCCTGTTGAGTTGAAACTTTCTCAGCTGCAGCGTTCAGTTCAACAGATGAACAACTTCTTCGTTGTCAAAATATTATTTGATTTTTCCAAACCGATTACAAGTTTCGTTGCCATTTCTCCTCTCGAAGGGAAATCTTCCAAAAATTTACTGTATCGCATATACACATAACCAACGGGCGTTTAGATGGCGTCTTCCCGTCAAAAGTGTGCTGGTTAAGGACAAAAAAAAAATGAAAATTCGGACTTGAGAGATGGAGAGTTACAAGTTTTATG
This sequence comes from Matsumyia berberina, assembly GCA_917880715.2. Lineage (NCBI taxonomy): Eukaryota > Metazoa > Arthropoda > Insecta > Diptera > Syrphidae > Matsumyia > Matsumyia berberina. The sequence goes on along the minus strand of OU862871.1, from coordinate 126,503,874 downwards.
TTTCCCGCCGATGCGAAGGGAAACTTCTTGTTAACCCGTTTATTTATTTTTTTGTTTCCCTTCTTCGGCTCTGATTTCAATTTCTCGGAAATGGTAGAAAGGATGTTAAAGTCAGAAAAGAGTAAGAGTAGTAGAGAAACGTTTTTTTTTTATCAAAAAATAAAGCAAAGAAGTAGTAGACCCGTATACACCGGCATCGTTGTTAAGAAGCCATCCCTTCGGGATTTCGGCTCGAAAGTCAATAGGTCTGTGGGTGTTTGGTTTGTTACTTCTTATTTACTTTTGTTTTCCTTTAACATCCTTTTTGATAGGGTACATTAAATTGAATCAGTAAATTGTTGCAAGGAGACACCTCCTTACGTGCTGAGCATTGGTTTGGTTTCACTGCAAAATGTAAAAGGAAGTTCAGCTGTGTCGAGCATTAGCTTCGAGGATCACTGAACTGATTGCAATGTACTGTTTCAGGAAGATTTTGATACAAATATAGTATTCTACACCATCTCTAGGGATTATGCAGCAAGTTAGGTTCGTTTGAAGTGCCTGCCAGCTGAAACCAACACACGCAGACCGATGATAGGTCCGTTGTGATACCTCGTGGATCTTGGAGAATTCTGCTTTTACTCGTTAAATCACTTAGAGCTTTTGATGAAGTGTAGGCGACCTAGATCGTTGTAAAAGAAGGCACCTAGGTGAGTTTTTCTTCTATGGGAGAGAGTGGGGCCGGTACAAAGAAGGTGGAGGATAGTTTCCTCCTCTTCTTCGTTCACGCAGCTTCTGTAGAAATCATAATGCAAATTTCTGCTGATTCATGAAAAGGTGACAGTTTGACATTTGACATTTAAACAAAAACCTTCGCTCTTCTCGTGATAGGGTGTCATGTGAATCCCTTTCTACCTTTCTATATGTTTCTTTGTTAGCATTTCCTTTTGTTGTGTAGGCATCAAAGCTTTAAATCGGTTTATTATCCCTTTGAACATGATTCCCCAATCATGAAATTCAAATGTAATCACCATCACTGAACCATTGGGAGGTTGTTTAGTGACTGAACAGTGTGTGTCGGAAGAGATGTGAGTGAAGATTGTTTTATTAAAATCTTTCAGCGGAATTTGAAAACAATACCACTACGCATTTCGAAATAAGGAACAACAGTCTTGGGGCGAAATTGCGGTAGGTTTCAATACAGAGTGAGCCATTTAAATCTTCGGCATCTGGCAAGCCCATAACGTTAGCATCTGTTTTCAGGTCGGTTTATGACAGTATCTGAAGAGTTAGTTAGCGATTTTGTGTCATGAGACAGTACACGCCACCACAATCCACAACGTGCTGTTATCGTGCAGCTTTATCTTCAATTGTGAAAATGCAAAAATAAATATCATGGGCGTTGAGGATGCTTTGACGACGATGCTGAAGCCGTAATTGTCAATGGAAAGTGGGGCCATGATCACGGATTTCTTTATGCCAATTCTGACTGATAACGCCATGGACAACTTTTGGTTCCAACAGGACGGAGGCACAGCTCATACAGCCCGAGCCACGATCACTTTATTGTGTACTTTCTTCCTCGGGCGCCTAATTTCGAAAAAATGTGATTTCGACTGGCCTCCGCGATCACCAGACTTAACGCCTCCAGATTTCTTCCAATGGATTTATTTAAAGACCAAAGTTTATGTTTACAAGCCACGGACCCTAAAAGCATTGAAAGACAATATAGGAGAGGAAATGGCCGCTATTCAACCCGAAACAATTCAAAATGATAGTTCAAAATAAACGACTTCACAGCTAATAATTTGTGTGTTTTTTTTTTATTTTATTACCAAAAAACATCCAGAAAGTAAATGGCCAACCCTGTATATCACTTAAAAATCTTACGGTCATTAATCGAGTGATGGAATTAGCTACCTGCAAGATTCTTCGGAGATCATAAGCTGATAATGCCAAAAGCTTTATGACACATTTTGGCTTCCTTACGAAAATTTTGTGTTAAAAGCTTCATCCGTTTAACCTTTTTCGCCACTAAGCTGAATTTAAGTTTAGGTCGTTTAACATACTCATCATAACTTGTCGTGATGACTCTTATTCCACACCCGTGGCTTCAACATGTTCTGTGACATTTTGTACTTAATACGGAAATCGCTGATGTCGCACGTTTATTGTGAACAGATTCGTCCAGTTTTAACTCTTCTTGTGACTACAGATTCGAGGTCTAGCATACTGCTTGTAGTGCTTTCATCAGCCCAAATTCTTCAAGAGTATTGGTTCTTAAGAACTACTATAATCTTGCTAATTCAATGGTTAGTTGCGAAATGCAGTTTCTACAAAGGCACTCTTTCGCTAAGAGGTTCAAGACAAAGCGAGGAGCGACAGTATTTGGAGTTAATTGAGGGATGAATTTCCTGCGCTGATCTTCTTGAGGGTCCTTAAAATTACATCTTAACCTATCGCTTTCGGTACCAACAGAACGTTTAATGTTTGCCCAGATGTGGCATCAGCCTCAAAGTTTCAATTTTCTTTTTAGGTTTTAGAGTAGAGATGAAAAGCGTCAGATTGGTCTGTCAAAATATGGAGATGCCTTAGTGTTGGATTCCAAAAATTTGCAGCTGAAGCGTAAGGGACCGTACGCTCTATGTGTCTCAGCCATTGTACATACATATATAAGTTAAAAAAGATCTACGCAAAAATTATTTAAAAAAATACATTCAGAGCAGGTTGCTCTGACCTTTATTGTTCAATGAATCAATTAAGACTAACTTATAACAAACAATTTCTTATTACCAAAGCTTGCATTCTTAATTTCTTACAATAACATTTTCCCATAGCTTGCATTGTGTGAATTTCCCTGGAAATTCGTTTCGTTGCCCTAGACGCTTGGTCAGCATTTCCGTTGCGCGTGCAAGTGGTTTTGTCGGTGTTAAGTCTTCCCCTCTTAAGTGCGATTGTCCTCGATCGTTAAAAATATGGTATGTTGTTAAAACTTTGCTGTGGCATCTCAAGATGTTGGGGCGCGTTGGGTGATGCGATTGTTCCTGGGTCCGGATGCTCTTCATGGGCCTCTTCTTTTGGGATCTGGATAGTGACCTTGGTATTGTTTCGTTTAGGTAAAATCTTGAGGATCGTGGCTATTATTGCAAGTATTCCGAGACAGGATATGAGTGAGTAGGTGGTTACTTGATGTGTGTTTTTCTCTGTTTGTAATAGTCGGATTTCATCATTTCTAGAGATAGGATTTCTCTGTACTTTTTCTCTTTTGGACTGGCTTGGAGTATTGCCGGTAATGCTTTAACCATTGATACTTCTTGGGAAATAAATGATTGTCCATTGATATTAATAGTGGTATTGTGGAATTTTATTAGGAATGTTCCATTGAGGCTGTGGGTAGTGTTTTCTGCTTGTATGGTTCCGGTAAATTGATTTAGCAATACATTGCCTGTTGATATCTCGTCTATGGTTGGAATATGCTGACTATTGACGGTGTTGCAGATAGCTGGGAGACTGTTGAGCAAGCTGGGAATACACGTATCGTTTCTAATATTGACAATGTCTTTGGAATTACAAATGGATAAAGAGTTATAACTTTTACATTTTTTTACTGTTCCATACATCTCTTCATTATTCCTAAGAATTACTTCAAATATAATTTCTGTTACAACATTATTTTTCTTTACTGGTTTAATTACAAGGCTTTCGTAGGTTTCATTTGTTGTTAGCGGAATGTTTATAATATAGAGCATTGTTGAGCTATTGCTTATGACTTTTATTTCTGAGAAATCTAAAGCTTCCTCTATTGTATTATACGGTAACTGCTGTTTATTTAAAATATTTGTAGCAAGTTCTATTTCTTTTTTTGATAAAATAAATGAATTGATCATTCCTAATCTAGCCCAATGAATGGCATAATTAATATTTTCTATTTCCTCTTTTACAAGTTTAATTTTGTATTGTACATTTGATATTACATCGAAGCTTAATTTATTGTCTTCTTTTAATAAATTCTGTATTTCGTTTTGGACTTTAGTGATATTATTCATCCTCTCATTGTATAATTGATTTATGACAACCTGTTTGTTATTATTTTTTAGTACTTCGGTGACTTTTTCTTTGATGGTGACAAAGTCGTCATGGTCTGGATTGCCAGCAATCCATTTCCATGTGCTACCGATAAAATTTAAAGAACGTTTTTGTTATTCGCGGTTTCAAGTTATGCAAAAGATTTTTTATTTGTTGCAACTCGTGTGATAGCAAAGGGAATATGGTATGGTTTTGGGTTGATTCAAGTTTAAGGATAGGGGTTATTGTGGATATGAATTGGTCGTATTGGTCTAAGTCGATAACTTGTATTAGTTTAAAGTTTTCTTCTTGTATCTTTGTCTGTCCAACGTGAAAGGTTACTATTTGTGCGTTTGAAAAGACCAATATTTGCATGGCTGCCTGGCAAGTGCAGAACGCACATCTGGAAAGATAAAGTTTAATTTCTGATGTTACTTTTATGTACTACTTTGCCGGATTCGGTTATGACAGTAGAGTTCTTATTTTCCTTAACTATTTCTTGTCGGTATCTGCCTGTTAGTTTCGAACCTAGACGTTTATTATTTTTAACATAAATGGTTTGTCCTATTTGATAATCTTTAATTGGTTTCCTTTTTTTGTTATGGTATTTAGTGTCATTTAGTGTCCTTCTCTTGCTTAATTCTAAGTTTTTCAATATTAGTCAACCGTGTCTTTTCAAATTGTTCGGGATTTAGTCTAGGTATTCGTCCGTAAAATAGTTCTATTGGTTTCTTACCTGTCGTTGAGTGGATGGTGAAGTTGTATTCGTTCACGGCTCGTTCCAAGAGTTCTTCAAAAGACCGTGCGGGTCTTTTAGACGATTTTAGACACCTCATAATCTCGGACAATGTGGAGTGAAAACGTTCAACTTGACCGTTTACTTCACTTTTGTATGGCGGTGTTTTAAAAATCTTTACTTGAAGGTCGTCTTCCAGCATCGAGGTTATTGAGGCTGAATTAAGCGCCTTCTCATTATCTATTACGACAGCTTCAGGGACGCAAAAGAAGAATATAATATCTCGTAATGGTCGTTTTATATCTTCGATTGAGCGTGATGGGATAGTTCTAGTTTGGGCAAATTTTGTGAATTTATCCACGGCTGTTAAGAATTTGATAACTATTTTCATTTCCTATCTTGAGTAGAAGTTGATTTCGAAAAACATTTATAGGGATCTCCACAGATGGAATTAGGTTTTGCGCTGAGCTGTCAGCACTATGTTCTGTTGGGGTCATTGAGTGAATTTCTGTTTTTGGGGGTCTTGAGAGAGAATCAGCAACCACATTTTCTTTGCCTGGTTTATATTTTAATTCGTTATTATACTCCTCCAATATGGCTTTCCACCGTTTCATTTTGGAGTTTGTATTTTTATTACTCAAGGCATAGGTAAGTGGCTGGTGGTCTGTAAAAATGTTAACTTTCCGGGATCCGTAAAGGAAGTTTCTCAAAGAATTGAGGGACCAAATAATCGCCAGCATTTCTTTTTCATTCGTGGCGTAACCTTCTTCTGTTTTACTTAAGGTTCTGGAAAGAAATGTGATTGGCTTATCATCTTGAGAAAGAACTGCGCCAATGGCGTAGTCAGAAGCGTCGGTTGTTAGTTGAAAGCTTTTGTCAAAGTCTGGATATTGAAGAATTACTTCTTCAGAAACAAGAGAGTTTTTTAATTTGTTGAATGCTTCGATGGCTTCCTGATCTAACTGAATTAGTTTTTTCTTTGACATATTTTTGGACACGTGTCCGTCTTCCCCTCTTAGAAGGGATGTCAGAGGTTTCGCCAACTTTGAGTAATCCCTTATAAAGCGGCGATAATATCCTGACATTCCAAGAAAGGATCGAAGTTCTTTTAGATTTTCGGGAATAGGTCGATCGACTATAGCCTGTACTTTTTTTGGGTTAGTTTTTATTCCAGATCTGCCAATAATAAATCCTAAAAATTCAACTTCCTTCTGAAAAAATTCACACTTATCTAGTTGAATTTTCATGTTTGCGGCTTCTAATGTATGAAATACTTTTTCCAGATTCAGAAAATGTTCGGTTTCGTCCTTCCCAAAGATGACAATGTCATCAATGTAGACGTAGCAGCATTTTCCAATGAGGTCTCTTAAAATGTCATCTAGCGCTCTTTGGAAAATGGAGGGGGCGTTCTTTAGCCCAAATGGGAGACGAGTAAACTCGAACTTGCCATTATTAACTGGAAAGGCAGTTTTTTTTATATCCGAAAAAACATTGGGACATTTATGAATGATTTCGATAAGTTTAGAATGTTGTTCTGTGGTCATGTGATCAGTTCTAATATTTATGTTGTTGACAAATTGTGATTGGTGTTGTTTAAGTGGAATTGAAATTCTTGGATGGGTGAAACCAGGGTGGATAGACATATGATTTTTACTCGTATGGATGATTGCGTTCAATTGTTTTAGGGTGTCATGTCCTATGATCCCATCAAATGAAATGAGACTGGGGAGGATAAAAAATTTTATTTTGTCCGTTTGAGGACCGAAAAGTTGGATAAGTGCGTGGTGTGTTATTTGGATGCTACCTCCAACGGAATGAGCGTAGAAGGGTTTATCATTCGCTAAAGGTTTCTTAATATGACGTGGTTGGACGTAATTCCTGTTTGACCCGGTGTCGATGAGAAATTTTAAGGTCTCTCCACTTCTAGAAATATGTTCTAAATAGGGAAGTGAAGAGGATGCTAATCTAAAAAATAAATGTCGTCCAGCTCTTCAGGTTGGTCGAAGTCAGGCTGATCTTGTGAGTCAATGTAATTCGTTAATGTCTGGTCATAGTTTTGGTCTTCTTGTTCTATTTCGTTTTCGTATTCTTCCGATGTCTTCTCGTCCGGATCGGGCCCTTCCGTGTGGTAAACTCTCTGCATTTTGTGTGGATGATGGGCCTGTTGTGAATATTGGCGTTTCTGTGGAACTAACTGTTGGTTACGGGGTCTGTTCTGGTAGTTCACATGTTGGGATCTGACGGAATGATCGATGTCCATTGGCTTCGGAGGAAGCGGGCGTTGATTTGCTGGTGGTCGTTGCTGTAGATACTGAGGTTCCCTATAAAACTGTGGTGGTTGAGCATTCCGTGGGTTATGGAGTAACTCAGGATGAAATTCGCGTCTGGGTGCTGCAATTGGTGCTGGTCTTGAATATGCAAAATTGTTCCTTCTAGGGGGAGCTGGAGGTAGTGTCTGTTGAAAAGTTTTCCGGGTGCTAGCTTGCGAATTGTTTGCATGCTGGGCGCGGAAATCGACGTTTTGTAATTTTAAGCACAGGTGCAAAGCCTGGGGTAGATCAGCAGGCTCACGGATACTGAGTAGCCTAGGCAGGTCGCCTCTCAACCCTCTGACGAAGGTATCGAGAGCTTTGTCCCGGTAACACTGAGTCATATTGTTCATGGATTCCTGACTCATATCCATTGATCCTAACTTATTTAAGATAAGCGACAAGTGGTGGTAGACGGCCTGATAGAACTCAGGAATCGTACTAGTGCCTTGTACCAAAGTTGTCATTTGGTATTCGAGGGTTCCTAAGTCCCTCTTATCCGCATAGTGGAGGGTGAGACATTTTGATATTTTATCCCAGTTTAATGGGGTATTGTACGATTCTAGGGCGACGTCTGCGTAGCCCGTAATTTTGTTTCTGATGACTGATAGGATCCCATAATACTTGGGGGTACCCTTCAGATGTTCATAGATTTTGAGTATCCTATCGACACTCTTTTTCCATGAGTTAAATTCGTGTGCTTCGCCAGAGAATTCTCTTAAGCTTTTCACTACGTCGGGTATTTTGTCCATTTCTGACAAATTCCTATCGTTAGCCAGATTTATTGGCTGGTCTATGTCATTATTTATATCGGACGCAGGGTTCATAATAGAATTGAAAAGTTGTCGTCCTTATATTTGAAGGGTTTGAGTTACTAGTTGTGAGATTATCTGAATCATGTCATCGTTAATTGCATTAGGAACAGGGGGAGGAATGGGAGCAGGATGTTGAGGAGCTGCAACATTATCTGCAGGGACTTCTAGACGAGCTGGTCGTATTAGATTGTTAGGGTTTGACATCTTTCGAAATATGTTTTTTATCAAATGAGAGAATCAACTATATCACTTTAGTAAGTACTTAAGTAATTAGTAAGTACTTTAAGTAATAACAAAGGATATTTTAATCAACGTACTTTCTTTTGGAACAATAATTCGAGGGAATAGTTAAATTTATAATGAATTCTCTAAGTAGTATTTCACAATTGTTAGGATAATGCAATTATTTCGTTCTTATTCAAATTGATAAGATATGATTTGGTTTCATACAGGTATAAAATATGTAAATTTTGGTTACTTAAGTTATTTACTATTGACTTACAGTAATGTTATAATTAATTCTTGTAGCATCTCTTCTTAACGTTTTTTGTTTTGTGGGTTCTGGGCTGCTTTCTGCTGGTTAGGGCGGCTGTCAGTGTCTCCTGACTCCTTTTTGTTCCTTTTGGTTAGTAGAACTACTCGGGGGCCTTCGTTTTCCCTATCACTACACTGTTATCGTGGTTTGGTTATCCACTCTTTTAGTTACTTCACTGGGTGGTTTGGTTGTCCACTCTCTATTTATTTCACTGTTATGTTGGTGGCTTGGTTGTCCACTCTTTGTTTGCAAACACTTTCACTGGTTTTAGGCTTGGTTATTGCCTGAGTTCACTCGAGATTTTAACAGCAAATTTTCACAGTGTTACAGAATGCAGCCCCACGTTGGGCGCCAGTTAAAAAAGATCTACGCAAAAATTATTAAAAAAAATACATTCAGAGCAGGTTGCTCTGACCTTTATTGTTCAATGAATCGATTAAGACTAACTTATAACAAACAATTTCTTATTACCAAAGCTTGCATTCTTAATTTCTTACAATAACATTTTCCCATAGCTTGCATTGTGTGAATTTCCCTGGAAATTCGTTTCGTTGCCCTAGACGCTTGGTCAGCATTTCCGTTGCGCGTGCAAGTGGTTTTGTCGGTGTTAAGTTATACATTCTCGCTTTAAATGACCAATGATATCTTCAACCCCTGGGATGGTTTACCTTACAGTTATGTCCGGGATAGGGCCTGAATTCTCAGTTGCCTTCTTTTCTCCAAGGCACAGCAATTGTAGTGCATTGCAGCGTCTAACACAAAAGGTCTGCTAAAAAATGGAATGCTGCAGTATAAAACCCCGGCTGCTTTCATCACTAAAGTAAAAAAAAGTTTTTGCGAAGGTTTGCGTCTAAACTAACAAACTGAAAAGCTTCAAAGATTAATAGAAAACGTAAGGACAGATTTGGTGAAGCGGGTGTTCGTTTACAGCCGGAACGCATCAATGTATATCAAAGTTAGTTGACACCGCTAGGGTTGACCGGAGAAGTTGTCGGACTTTCTAGAAAACCTATTTCCATTCTGCACTGAAAAGTGTAACGGTGTAACACTAAGCGTTGCTCCTATTGCTGTGGTCAGGCACGTTTTCATTGCCCCAGTGTTAACTAAGCAGCCTTTCCGATATAGTCGATTGTCCTATGGCTCTTTGCCACCATGCCATCTCTGTGTGAGATGTGAATGGAGAAACTTCATTTTATGTACTTAGAGGCTGAGTTGAAACGAAGTGCAAAAGAAATACTTTGGGTCAGATTCACATGGCGGAAAAATTGTATTTTCCTTTTGTTTGAAGCTGGCGCAACGACAAAAGCCCCAGCACCAAGCACAATATGATCTGCTCTCTACATAGGTTAGGTAGGTTAGGTAGATGGGTTGGCGAAAGGAATGGGTTGGCTACCCTAATGTTAGTAGAGGTCCATTGTGATACACATTTGAGTATTCTTGCTCCCCTTGCTCGTATCACTCTTCTATTGCTATTTTGAACCGCCTTGAAGACTTAATGAACCTCCAGATGTCCCTGATAGGTACGTCATTCAGTTCTTCGAGATCCTGGAAAAAGTCCCTTCCAAGGATTTATGTCTGAGGTGACAAAGACCTGGGCAATGACAGAGGAAGTGGGTTGTGTGCTCATTTACTTCCTGGTCTTCGCAGCCTCTACAAAGGTCGTTCTTGCCTAGCCCTAGCTTTCCCATGTGCAGAGTATTATGAGCAGTCATTACTCCTACAGGGGTGGAGAGGGGTTTTCTGTCCCTTTGCATGAGAGTATTGGTTCTGGCACCGCTGTACCTCGGTCATAGTTTTCAAGCTATTTTACAGGAGTCCAAAGAGCTCCATTTTTCATTTGCTTCCGCTAGAATCCTGACCCATGCTACATGTTTGAGTTTACATGGCGGGACTTTCACTGAGTGATCAGCCAGCTCTAGTTTTATCGCGGATTCTTTCCTTGCCAATTCATTAACTTTCTCATTCCCTGGTATGACCTCATGTCCAGGGACTCAGCATAGTTCTACCTCATGCTGTGTAGCACTTCACAAGCTTCGATTTTCTTTCAATATCAGGCCCTTAACTTGATTACATGTTGTAAGTCCGACTGCTCTGAGTATTTCCTATTTTTAGAACAGATTTCAATTGTGCTTTCGTCCCATTCTGATTATGACAACGCTTCTGCAACCATTTGTTTGCTAAGAACAAAACCAAACGTTGTACGTGTACCTTATTTTCTTTACATTATCGCTCTGAGGATTCAAATCACTTAAATTTTGTCCACCCTTCGATTTTCATCGTTGACAGGATCCAGCAGTAGTCCTTTACAACCAATGACCCCAATATGGTTTAAAAAACCAAGTCCTTGACTCCATAACCCTCCTTTTCAATATTAAGCTACTCTGTCTTCGTTTTTGCGTGAAACACTGTCTAAAGACATTTCAGAGGCTCCTTACTTTTTTTTTCTTACTCCGCAAGTAAGCAACGCCCTTTGTTTAGAACTTTTCCCTTTCGCCGATTTATCCCTTTGACACACTCTCTCAGAAAGGAAGTCGAAGGAAGAAAAAACGAAATCAACAACGCAACATAAATTCCATCCTGGCATAGGCGAAGGGTTGAATACTTTTCCGAAAAAAAAAAGTGTTTTATTCTTCCACTTCTCAAAAAGTCTACAACTTACTTTCCTTGGTTCGACGAAAAAAAAATAAGCACAGGGTCCTGAAAAATTACCGTTCTCGATGCGGGTGCTCGGCAGCAGTGGAAAGGGATTTAATCCCTGCCAGCTCGTGCGAAAGAAAATCCTCCTGTTCGGAATCTCATGGAGAATTTAACCGGAGAACTTTTACTCCGATTCGCTGTTGTTATCCTTTTTTTTCTGTAATGCCTTCCACCGCTGTATCACTTACTAACTATAGAATGCGCTTTGTTACATCGTTGGTTTCATTCTCCTTTTTTTTTTTCTGGTTTAAGATGAACTGAAAGATCCTGGGAAACAGGATTTAAGTTCCGCCGAACTTGTTAGACATTGCTTCCCTTCTCGGCGATTCTTCTTTTATTCAGTGTTTTAGAAATGCGATAAATGTTTATTCGCCCGTTTTGCGGGCTCATTTTCAACCGAATAAGTTGTGGTGTCCTTGCCGCTGTTTCATTTTTTTCGAAGAAAGGACCCATTGAGGCTACAGAGACACTAAGTGGGATCCTTTTTGCTTTCTTGTTGATTGTCAAGAGTGTACTTTTCGCGTGCTATCACCCGAAAGGGGTTCATTTTATGACTCGATGACGATTTGATTTTTCTAAATAGATTACCGCTGTTGAGGACTTTATTCATTAGTAGGAGTTGCCAGTTTCCAACTGACGGCGTCCTATGAAATTTTGTTGTTCAGCGGTTTTTTTTTTTTTATTCATGGACCGCTTGTTGTTTTGTTTTGAAAATTAAGACTTTTGAGAACCTTTTAATCGGATGTAGTCGGAGTGCCTTTTGAAATGGGTACTGCTGACGGGGGAGGCGAAGCAGGCTCTTGACTTCTATTCATTTGCACGTTGGAATGAGTGACCTTACACAGGTAAAAGTATTGGCAATGCGCTAAAAGCCGGAGGAGAGAAAAAAAAAAGGCAAAATCGAGGTCAGGCCTCTTTGAGCTGAATGAAATAGGGTAGTCGTCGTTTAGAATGGTTTTTATTGCGTTTGGTAAATATTTTTTAAAGCTATGTTAAGGCGTCCTTGGCTTTGTAAGGGTTTGAGTGCTAATCCTGAAATGAAGAAAAATCGATGATGAAATGGAGGTGCACTTTGGGCAACGAAGATTGAATGAAGAAATTTAGTGAAGAGGTCGAGTCTTTAATGAGATTCACTTTGTTTTAAATACTTACAGCAACGTGAATATAAACGTACTACCATAGTAATTAAGAGCATTCAAAGCAAAAGCTTTTTCAATGAGAGAGATAGATAGACCGATGCATAAGGAGAAGAAAAGTCGAAAGGTTCAAATGGATGAATTAAAAAGTCTGTCATTAATTTTAGAACAAATTGACTTTTTAGGAAGCTAAACTTATTTTTCTTTATTGCATCGTCAGTCTGAAGTGCCTTTTTTGAGTCTTCTTCATTTATTATATTCTATTGCACCTTAGTCCTTGAATTGGTGGACAAAATAACAACATTTCTCCTTGTGTAGCTGAGGGTCTAAGATTCCCGAGTGATGGAAGGAGCAATACTGAGTTATCCTGTAGGAATGGTCAGCTGAAGCAATTTTGAGACTTGGTGAATCTGTTATTAGGAGGGCTGAACTTGGCATCGGAGTTCCAATTCAGTGTTTGTTCCGACCCTCACCTATGGTCACGAGGTTTGAGTAATGATCGAAGCATAAGATCGCGGATACTTACTTACTTACTTATTTACTTAAGGTGGCGCTACAGACCGGGGTGGTCCTGGGCCTCAACCAACAAGTCTTTCCAGCCAGCTCGATCTTTAGCCAGCTGCCTCCGGTTTCGCATGCCAAATTGGTTAAAGTCCTCTTCCACTGGCGTGCGCCACCTGAGCCGCGGTCTTACTCTACTGCGCCGTCCCTCAAGTATGGATTCGAAAATTTTCCGGGCCGGGGCATTGGTTTGGTTGTTGTCGTTGGACCTTCACACTTCTGGGTAAGGAGATGTCGCTGTACAGCTCATACAGTTTGTTATTGTATGTCCTCCTCCATTCACCGTCTATGCAGACGGGACCGAAAATCACCATGACAGAGTCCATGCCTTTTCGAAGTAGAGCAGGACTTGGACGATTTAGGTCTTATACAGGGTCACCTTAGTTGTTCGAGAGAGGGCTTTGCTACTCAATTGCCTTTTTAGACCAAAGAAACAGCGATTGGCAAGAGTAATTATTTGTTTGATCTCGGCGCTGGTGTTGTTGTCTGAATTGATATCGGAGCACAGGTAGACAAAGTCCTTAACTACCTCAAAGTTATAAATGTCTATTGCGACGTTCTGTCGGAGTCGTCGGAGTTGGGTGTCCTTTCTTGTTGACAGCATATACTTCGTCTTGCCCTCATTGACCGCTAAACCCATCTTCGCCGCCTCCGTCTCAATACTCACAAACGCACCAGTGACATCACGCTGCGTTTTTCCGATTATGTCAATATCGTCGGCGTTTGCGAGTAATTGGACGGAATTGTGAAAGATTGTGCCTCGGGTGTTGCCGCGTGAGTTTTGCACAACTCTTTCAAGAACGATGTTGAAGAAGTCGCATGACAGCGCGTCGCCTTGCCTAAATCCTTTTTTGACATCAAAGGTCTCGGTGAGGTCTTGACCGACTTTGATGGAGCAACGAGTATTCTCCATCGTCATTCTGAACAAATGGACGAGTTTGGCCGGGGTGCCAAAACTAGACGTGGCTCTGTATGGCTCGTCTTTATAGATGCTGTCATACGCGCGGTGGGTATCGATTTAAAGTTCTTGGGTTTTCTCCAAGATCTGCCGCAATGTAAATATTGGGTCGATGGACTTTCCTGGCCTGAAACCACACTGATATGGACCGACCAGGTTGTTGACGAACGGCTTCAGGCGTTCACACAACACGGCAGATAAAATCTTGTAAGCGATGTTAAGATGACTGATGCCTCTTTAGCTGGCGCAGTTCAGAGGGTCTCCTTTCTTGAGGATCGGACAAACAATGCTGAGGTTCCATTCATAGGGCATACTTTCCTCCGACCATATTTTACAGATGAGTTGGTCTATGCTCCTTACCTTAGTCATCGCTTGCTTTTTTGAACAGCTCGGCAGCTACATAGGCCGTCAGCTCCAGCAACTTTGTTGAACTTAAGTTTGGATATGGCTGTCTTCACCTCGTCCAGGTCGGTTGGATGGTCTTCCTCATCCAGGTTGAATGATTCATTCTGCATGACAGCGGAATTTGATTCATCATCGCCGTTAAACAGTATGCAGAAGTAGTTCTTCATATCCTCAACATCGGCTGCGAACTTCCGAACCTCTTTCCTGCAGTAACAACTCTCTATTTCCTTGATCGCTCGCTTATCGTGCTTTTTATTTTTCCTCCTGAGAAGCCGGTGTTCGTCTCTCCTTTTCTGGTCGTAGAGCTCGCGAGCAACTCTGGTCTTTCTATGCTGTGCCGCTTTGTATGCCTCTTGTTTCGCTCCATGTGCTTGCCGGCACTCGTCGTCAAATCAGGGATTTCGTTGGCATCAATCGCGGATACAAGCTACTGAAATGAGAACTCTTCGTAGTATTGTTGGGGTCATTCGTCGAGATCGAGTTAAGAGCACCAGAATATGCGAGGCACTCAATGTCGAGCAGCTACTTCTTTAAACGGAGAGGTCCATACTTCGATACACGGCTTCCAAGACATGCCATGGAATCTGTACTATCAGGTAGGTGTCCTCTGGGTAAGCCTAAGATGAGATGGTTGGCCCAAGTTCGAAATCTAACATCTAATCCCGCGACCCTTATAGTGGATAAGTGACCATTGAATGATGATAATGATGATGATGAAGACTTGCACGAGACAACTTGCTTTCAATTTGAATTTGAGCTGACTTGTTAAGCTGACATATTTTCGGTACAGGGGCGGCCTATCTGATATCGTAAATCTCTTCCAAAGCAAGAACCGCGTTTTGGGTTACAGTTCAGCAAAGAATACTCGTCTCCGAGGTAACCATTGACCAGGACTTAGTAGTTTTTTACGCTTAGTAGTTTTTTAAACTGTTTTTCACAGTTTGCGGTTTTATAGTGCAAGATCTTGGGCACTTTGGAGAACTTGCAGCATTATGCCGAACGCCGTTACCAGTTTTGTTGAAGTTTGGAGTGGTCGATGAATGGCTTGAACAAATGGGATTAGAAAATCGAAGAATATGTTTTGACTTGTGGTCATTTCCTTGCTCTGTTCATAAAATTTTTTGGAAAGTGCGTTCAATCTTGTAGCTAGGATTAGGAGACGGCTACTGTAACGCAAATTAACTTAACACCTTCACAGAGCACGATGAATAGAATCTTGTGATCAACATTCAACAAGCTACTTCCCAATGATTCTAAAAAGACATAAGACGTCGAACACCTGTTAATAGGTTAAATGAGCGCTGTGCTACAATGGTAAGGTTAAGTTAATTAGTGCTATTCTCTGTATTCTGTATGAGGGGGCCTAAAAGCGCACTGCGACCTATGACGTCTATTGTGCTGGCCTATATGGTTTAATCAGAGGTTGTATTGAGACTTTTGATAAACCTAAGTACAGCCTCAGGTTCGATTTTCTGAATTTCCGCTGGGTTGACCAAGGCCCACGTCGAGTGGAGTAAATTTTTTTCTTGTGGCTCCTGGACATTCGCCCAGGACATGTTAAGCGGTCTCTTTCTGTTCTCCATAGAGCCGGCAAATATCGTTATCTGATACTTTTATTTTGTGCAGATGGTATCTGAGTGGACAATGTCTCGAGAAGGTTCTACACTCGTTTAAGGCGAGATCAAGTAAAGTCTTGGACTTGTATATGTTGGGGTTGATGAACTTTTTCGTTTGTCTGAGGCCCCAGAGGTTGGCCCAGTAGTCGGCGTTTTGCTGATCTCCCATTGTGTTATCTTGGAGTAGGCACTGCTGGGTGGTACCCCAAAACAGGGTTCGGGACCTCACCATGCAGTCAGCCCGTTCATTACCCCCGATGCCTTCATTTCCTGAGATCCGGCCTACGGTAATTAGGGCTAGGAAAACTTTCTAGAAACATCGGGCACCAAAATGGGCCCATTGCGATTCCTATGGGAACCTACAGAGGCATTAACCCCTAAACGCTCTTTTCTTGAACTGCAACGGAGTAAAATTTAAGAGTAAATTGATTGCATACAAGACACTAACAGCTCCAGACACCTTTTCAACGCAAATCTTGTTCCATCCCCAAGATCTATTGTAACAACTTCCGCTCCCCTAATTTTATGATTCCTTCAACAACAATAAGAAATAACAATCGAATTACGGTGATTGCTCAACGCCCAGTTATCCCCTTTAATTTGATTCCAAAACTCCCTCAGATCATCGTTAAAAAAAGGAATACCTTCCACCCCCTGCCTAAGCAAAACAAACATCGTTCATTAAAAAACACAAAACAGAAAGAAAAAAAGTTGAATCGACGCGACAACTGCCACAAAATTAGCCGAATAAACGAATTAAGGTGATAACCATAACATTAAAGTCTACTTGATCCCCAGTAGCATCCTGTTTCCGTTATCCCTGACAATCTTCTTCACAGGAGTGCTCTCTTCTGCTTCACCCTGTTCCGCTGTCTCCGCCAGTAACCCCTGAGTTACAATTATTTGCCATCTCGCCCCCAGCTCTTCACCAGAAGCTAATCTCCATGGCAGACAAATTTATTCAAATTCATTTCGTCCTGGTTGCCCTTCTTTAGTCCCAGAACAATTGCCAGCAATACGTGGCCTTAACAGGAAGGGATGCATTGGAATAAAAAAAAGCACGTACCAGGAGGTACTCCTGGTCAAAGAAGGAAACAATATCGAGACGAGGACCACGTACAGAGTGCAAAAGGACGACATGATGTCATTCTTGTGAATATCGGCCGAGAAAAGGTGGCAGTACCCGTCAGAAACCCCTCAGGGCAACCAGGGATACCAAATGAAATAATGAAAATAGGTGTTGTCATTGTGCCCTGACCTCCTGACTTTTGGCACCAATTCCTAAAAGGGGAAGTCTATTAAATTGAAAATACCAACCAACGTCGCTTTGAGTGAGGTTATGTGATGGAACTGTAGTAATACTGCAGTAGTGTCCATGTTCATGTCCCTATCTGTGTCCATATCCAAGTCCCTATTGTCCGCAATTTTAAAAGTGACCAACACGAGAAAAAAAAAAAAACAGACACTGAATTTTAAGACAAAAAAAGGGGTCCACTCTCCGGTGGTAGCGGACAAAATTAAAAGTGAAAAACAAAAGGAGAAAAGGAACGGAATTCCCTTTTGCAGATGAAATGAACTGGCTTAGAAGAGGACAATGTACAATGTACTGTCGTACTGTCGACTGCCACACACGCGCTCACTGGGAGCCAAGTGACACTTTGAGGAAAAATTCCGGGAATTCTCTTGAAAGAGAAATTCCTCTAACGTAGTGCGAAGCATCCTGTGAATGTTTTTTTCGTTCTCTGGTGTTCCTGTTGGTGTTAATACTGTGCCAACAGCAATTGGGAGTTTCATTTTTAGCTGCAGGGATTAGGGGCTGGTATTGGCTTGATGTCATTTTTATTGATCCTGGAATTTAGGGGCTGCAGATTGGATTGTATTTGAGCCACGTGTTTAATTCAAATGACAAAGAACTACAGGTTGACAGTTAATGTACATATTTAGTCTGTACTCAGGATTATTATCCTTTAAGTCAGGAGGATGTGGGAAGTAGATGTAGGCACTGTTATCAGCGAAATGTTTCAGTTGGCTTGACAAGAACACGAAATATAGACAGCAAATTCGGATTGTAAAGTAAACCCTGGAAAATTATAACAAAGTTCAAGCCCGCAGGATGAACTAAATGAAACTCATAGGCGACTTCAAACGGATTATCTATCTACTATGGGCTTAACGCGCTGAAAGTTCCAAAATCAACCCCACATGTCAAAAAACATATATTTCTTAGAAGAAAGTCATTGATTGAGCCGTGGCGTATACGTAACATTTGTGTATCGAATTCAGAAGAAGTGGTAATATTGCCAACAAGGCGTCGTTACTGCCGAATTTCGCTGCCATTGACTGTGATTGTGACTCTAACATTAAGTACTGACAACAATTTTTGTGGCACAGTCGAGGAGTGAGACGTGTTTTTGCGTGAAAACTTCAAGTAAGTAATGTTTGCCAAAGTCCAGTTTCAGTTTGATGAAAACTTGTTGTGCACGTTTAAGTGTAAATTGTCTATGTAGATCATACAGAGACAGCACTTATTCAAATTAAAAATAGACCTACGCAAACCATCGCTAGTATTTGGCAAATAACTTAAAGTTTGAGCAGTAATGTAACAAAATCTGTCACGAATCAGGAACTACACTGAGGTCTTGCTGAGCTCGATGGAGAGGCAATAGAGTCCAGTTCTTTTTGGTCCCTCTTGCTTATGCAGAAGTCATTTGAGGAGATTCCGGGCCTCTTATCATGAAAGCCTATAGGACAGTGCTTGTAAGAACGTCGAAGACGATTTTATTTTAGGGGAGTGTTGTCAGTGCTTTCAGACGTTAGGTTTGATACAGAAAGAGTAGGAGAGTGACCGGTTTGGTAACGAGACTAATGAGAGGAGTCTTTAAGATGTATGGCTGTACTAGCCACCATTTGTTTGACATAAAAGTATCCAGAGGCATCATGTGAAACATAATATCAAATTCAGCAAAGGAAATGGGTCAGAGTGTACCGCTAATGCACATGCATGCGGATCTTTATATATCTCCTAGAAGATTGAGGTGAGAGACTTTTCAATGGCCGATGATCAGATGTTCAAGCCGTAAAGTCCAATTAACCTAATAGCGGACACAGAAAGACAGGCCCCAGCTTCTACCGATGGCCTTTTTTGAAGATTAAAAGCAACACTAGCTTACTCCACTCTTTTACTCAGCAGACAATATCGGGAAGCTAACACCCTAACGGGAGAACAAGTTATCCAAGTATACACATATGATTCTAAGATGGAGAAAGGTACTGGAGTAGGGATGTACAGTACTTCGCTAAGTATAAACGATTCATACAGACTCTCGGAAATGTCCTTCATTGATAGAGCAGAAAGGACAGTAGATGCTAGAAGACTGAGCCCATCTAGGATCACCATCCTCGTCGACAGTCCAGCAGCTATCAAGGCTTTAGATAATGCCAGCCCCAAAAGCAGGGTCCAACTGTCGCGAAATCATCAGCAAAAAAAACGTCATTCACGGGTCAACCTCTCCTGGGTTCCTGGACAAAGCGACATCGAGTTTAACGAAATATCAGACAAACTCGCTTGACACCCACACATTGATAAAAACCCCTATTGGTGTGTTGAAGAGTAACGTCTACCACGAGATGATAATCTACCAGAAAATAGACCAGAGCAAGACAAAATGTCTCCTGGCTATGAATAAAAAAGATACTCGCATTTTAGTAGGTGTACTGACGGACCATTGTGCCATAGGCACCATGGCCACCAGACTCGGTATCGACTCCCCAGACTATTGCAGGAGCTGTCAGAATGCGGAAGAGACGGAAACCGACAAGCACTTACTCTGTGAGTGTCCCAATCTCCAAAACCGCCGACTCCAACACATGGGAAACAGGCTGTTTGGAGAACTGGGAACGTAACAGAAGTACCAATAGCAAACATGCTCTACTTTATTAAAACCAAAAGTAGGAACATGGACCGTAGACGGACAGTATGTAGCTTAGGCACTTCCTCCATAACCTAACCTAACCTACACTAGCTTTCTCGTGGGTGGGCTTTCCAGTTCAGTTTCTTCTAGAAAATAATAAACGAATATGAAGCATTTACTCGCTCTAAGCAGAAACGATGCCGTTTTTACACCAGGCGTACTTAAACCTGAGAGTTCATTGCTTAAAAACATAAAAAAAAGACAGACTCTTTTACAACGAAAAAAATCGAAAGTCCACTTATGTGGTTTGTCTGGAAGGTCGGCGGCCGAGCGGGACAAACTTACCACTAGACGCTCGCACGATGCCACCCTCTAGACTTTGCTCCAATTGGCAATATCCGATGACATTCTTACTCTTCTTGTCATCATTGGATTTTGCGCTTCGTTAGCCATATCTGGTAGATGAACTGTTTACGTACTTCCCAGCCATGTTGACCGCGCCTCACCGTGAGGAGGTCAACTGCACGAGGGAGCTCGTTTAAGACGCTCCACTTTCGTCAGTTGCTGGTAAAGTTTTTCAGTCTAACTTGTCTAAGTCAACGCCCAGTACAATGTCTTGTGAAAGTCGGCACAAGTGCATGTTTACACAGATCCTCTAAGCTACCAATAGCTTTTTCTCATCTAAGGTAAGTGCAGTTGGTCTGGTAAAAACGATGATCCCAGAATTTTTGTCACAATTTCGGTGTTGCTGTACAGACAAATATTTCTAGTCTTCCTCATCGCAAAATAATGATCCTGTAAAGTTGGCTCTGAATCTGGACAAACGGTCACTCTGCTTAGATATATAAAAGTCCGAAAACAAGGAACGTTATTCCCAAGTAAGTTTTCAGCCTAAAAGAGCGCAATAATTTGAAGCCACGCAACTCAAGACATTGACGTATACTGGACGTCTTTAATTTGAAAGGGCTTATGTCCAAATGGATTGAAATACATTTTTCGAAGTCCTATCTCCAAGGAAACAAGGCTTTAGCTTTGGAGATGGATTGCAGATGGATCGGACCGGGACTCTTCTCCGAATCTGCAATACATACGGACAGTTATGTCGTCAATGTCCCTCCTGCTGTGGATATGTGTTCTCCGACTCACATTTCTTGCGTTTCCCTGCAATCAAGATAATTTGGAGTTGTACCGAAATACACTGTAATACTCATAAATGTACTCCATTGCTTACAAGCCCATACTTTTGGCCAAACGAAAGAGCTATACATACCGTCAAGAGTCAAGCCAGGAATAATCGATACAACACACCTGAAGGAGTTTGATCTGAGTCGGTAGTGTAAGGTATCTCTGCACGGACATTGGTTGGTTGTAAGTACTACAATTCGATACTCAATTTGCAGACCACGGATCCTTCCATTCTTTGATATTCCCAACATCGCATCTTCGAATGTTGAGTTCTGAACAACATCTATGAGCATCAACCATCGACCCACTTGGATATGTAAATTATTTTTCTCTCGTTTTCCTTTCCTTTTTTTTTCTGTCGTCCTTTTGTTCTGTCAGCCCTTCCTCCAGGACTAAATGGAGCTTGGACAATATTTGTATATGGTATCTCCGTGTGATCAGTGTACACAGAGCGCATTCCTCTGGTTTGGCAACGGCCAAATGTCCCTTGAAATGGGTTTTATTGTTGTTTGCACTCGGACAGAGAGGACAACTATGAGATAATATCGGTTGGAATCTCTACTGGTGGTTGGGGTGGATGCTGCTGATGGTGGAAGCAGGATGTCCCTAAAGGTCACTTTCTATGTTTCAGGGGCTCCACCAGCACCAGGATATTTTCCTTTAGTGTGGTTTTTTCTTTTGTGTGTAGGTGGGTGCCGTGTCTTTTTAATTTCACTCGCCTGCTTCGTCCTTCGAATGCAAATGGATTGACACTGTGTTGGTTGGTCACCTATTAGATTACGAAATTTCCCAATGGACTTCTTATGTCCATGGGTATAATTGTGTTGGCGAACTCAAGCTCGTTCACCTCAAATCCGAGATTCCGAGTGAATTCTACGGTCATTCGGGGTCTGTTGGGGTGTGTCCTGACCAGTGCATCTGTATGAGACCAACAATAATTAATCTTATTGCGAGGAATTCATTTCTTCATAGAATTCTAGAAATATTCACTAATGCAGTCCTTAAAAGAGATCGTATATATAAAATATGCACACGGTTACTGGAGAAGAAGGCGGCTTCCTGGATGGTTGAATACTCATTTCACCGTATCCTGAGCGGGAGATGTGCCGAGAGGTATGTCAAGACGAAACGGATTCGAATTATTAATGAGAATTTCGAGAATTTTAAATAAAACACAGAGAAGCAGTGACAGAGGGCAGAGGTTAGATGTTGGCTTGGGGCTGTTTAGTGGGCCAGATTCTTCCAGACGATGGAATGTGCTGCTGGTGCAGGAAATGGAATTTAAGACGATTGAAATGGCAGCTGGCATGTGATGGTGCAAAATGTTGAAATATTGAGGTATTGAGGCTGTAATGTTACACTGGAGGCAGGGAGGTTAAAGACAATGAACTGAGGGCGGTGTGTCAACGTTGTTTTGGGGGAATGTGTGATGAACATATATTTTGAATGGAAGAGGAGGATACAGAATGATGCAATTTTTCTTTAAAAAAAAAACACGATTTTCATGACAGTATATCATCGGAATTTTGTCATCAGATAATTGATAGCCCCACCAGATTGGGGTCCCTGACCCATTCGTTAGCAGTTTATCTCATACCTCTCTACTTCTACAGTATAGGGTGATTTTATTATTTTCGTTAGAAGGTTATGCCTTGCGCATCCTTGGCAGTCTTTGCAGGAGCTCGTTTACAACTGTGTTCCACATTAGTGGGAATAAGCCTTAATGCTATGTTTATTATGATGGTTCTTTGCATCACTTCAGTTCTAGCTGTTGTGGTTCTCATCGTCGGTCACATACACTTGAATGTTGTAGTTTACCTGGTTCCCTCATGCGATGTAATATCCAAGGCTTCTCCGATGACTAGGAAAGTTCAGCGCATCCCGGTTTAAGCTCATCAGCTAGTATGGTGCGGTGCCTGTAGTCGGGAAGTATTCCCTTCAGCACAGTCGTCCTCAAGTAGTTGCCTGTAATCATTTCTATTGTTTTCAATGTGAATTATGTCAGGCCAAATGGTCAAAAGGGTAGGGTGTCTTTAGCCCTTTTTCAAGATCTCGGTATGTACCCAAGGGCTAGACTGCTCCTTTTTCTCTCAAGGAGGCATGAATGTCTATTGCCCGTCTGTCCGTCTACTCTTGGTGCTTTGAAGAGCGGAATATGTTTTTTCCGTCGAGTTTTGAAACGCTGTACTGGAGCCCTCAGACGCAACTGGTCCATTGTACTAACAGAAAGCAGGACCCAGTTTTTAACCATTTTACTGGAATTTCCTCGATTTTCGGAGAAAGCCGAGAAGGCACTTCAATGATGATTTCTTGCAGACGTTTGAGAGCATTCGGTTAGTCTGCCTGCAATACTGGAGAGCCGTGCCACACACAATGGAGGCTCTGACTGAGGACGTAGCAAGACCCAACGCAGGTTCAGGTCCTGAGAAAACATCCTCTGAGTCTTGCCTAGGAATCGCATCGGAGATCTTATTTCCAGAGATCTCATAGTGACCTGGGACCCAGACACGAGTCAACAAGTTCAGCCTTGCGATCGAGTTTAGAGAGTTCTTATATTCTGGAACTATCGCTTTTGCTCCGACCCTTCCACCTATTCTTAATAATAAAGTCTGTGGCCATAAGGATAGCAAAGGTCTCTGCTTGAAAAACAGAGGCGTGCTTGCCCAACGAGTAGTGAAGTCTGGTGTTATCGACCTCCATGAATACATCAGCACTGGACCCATGACTGGCTTTGGAGTCATCTGTGAAGATTCGACTACAGCCCTGTC
Organism: Matsumyia berberina; assembly: GCA_917880715.2. Taxonomy (NCBI): domain Eukaryota; kingdom Metazoa; phylum Arthropoda; class Insecta; order Diptera; family Syrphidae; genus Matsumyia; species Matsumyia berberina. The sequence continues at coordinate 126,480,198 of OU862871.1, read as the reverse complement.
CAGGCTCAGACTCCCAGAAGGCAAGGAAAGTCGACTATAAATTTGCATAGCAACCGAAGTTTTGGTGTCATTGCATCAGACCGCATATTCATAGAACTAAGGTCGCGGAAGTTCATCAAATTCCAGCGCGGATGACACCAACTAAGAAGATAGATTGCTTTGACAGTACAGCCCATGATATAAGTACCAAGGGGAGGTACATCGAGCAAAGCGTCTAGAGCAGTGCCAGAAGTACAAGCTGTTCTTTGAAGTTAAGTGCAGTAGGCAGTCAAATATTTACGTAAAAGCCTCTGCCAAACAACCGATGCATAAGCTAGGAACGGTCTTATCAGAGCCGTATAGATCCAAATGCCCTTTTTTGGTGATAAGCCCCATGTCTTGCCAAAAGCACCCTTAAACTGCCAGAAAGCTGAGAGCGCCTTGGATGTCTTTGACTTGATATGCTTTGCCCAAAGAAGTTTTTTATCCAGGATCATTCCTAGATATTTGGCTTCATCGGAGACCTGGATAGTGACGCCCTTTAGCACTGGCTGAGTCAGACCGGTCACAACCCTCCTTCTCGTAAAGGAAGAAGGGGGATTGTGTGTTTAATGTCCAGTTCAGTCATTATTTTGTGCATATAGCTGCTACTATCCGCCAGTCCTGCCTATTGGGTCTTCGAGATGATTCTATTATGGCTGCTAGGTCTGTCTTTTGAATATCCTGGCTGCCGCAAGTCTGGATGCATTGGTCTCACAGAATGCTCTGAAATTGACTCTTTTCACTTTCCGTCTAAGCTCCAGACAACCACAATTCGATTGCTTCGTTTGATATGACAAGGACAATACTTTAAGGATTATTTGTTTACTTCAGTTCAATAGAAAATTACAATCTTTTCGCTTAGAATAGCTAATAGAACTGCTGACCGGTGTATCAACTACATTCATTGTCGGGTACGTAGACTAAGTGAAACTCGCAGTTTTGTTATAAGATCTTTAAAAGTTTTTAAATTGACATCAGCACTCCATACGATGCACTAAAACTCTTTCAAAGTCCATCGACATGTCCCTCTTTCAAAATGTCCTTGCACATAACCTAGGAACACAATCTCCTCTCGAATCGCAACCGTTTCATAGTTCAACACAATAATTTTCTTTCTTACTTCCCCTCCCTCCGCGTCGTATTCTGCTAGTAGAAAACAAATTTCTTCGAAACATAAAGTCATTTCAGCGGAAATGAAAGACTCCTCATCTTTCACTTTTGCAATTTGTAACTCATTCGTTACGCCAAAGGACACATCTCTATCCTTTTCCTCTCGCTCTGACTCACATGGGTTTGCATTAAAAAAAAATGAGGAAAGGACACACAGTGTTCTTCCACCATCGTCACGACATAAACGAAAGAAGGACATTCAGAAATTTTCATGTAATCCTGTTAGAGCAAAAAGGATAATGTTTCCTAGTGATTTAAATAAACTCTCGGAGGAGAATTTCATTTGAATGCACTCGGGCTCTTGTTAAACAGTGACTCCCTCGATGCATGTTCTTTGATTTTAATTCAACTCCCCCATCGTCCTTCGGTTCAACCCTTTTGCTTAATTGTGTTAGAGAAGCTTTAACTGTACAATGGAAATATTTGTAAGTGAAAAAAAAAAAAGCAAATATTGTCCTGCTCTCAATCCAATTTTCGGTGGCAACTTTAATTTGCAGGAAGATGAAGATGAAGATGAGGTCCAGGGTTTGGGGCGGCATGGTGACGATGGACGTAAAGAAAAGGACAAATTTCTAAATCCCAGCTAAAGGATTCCCCCGGGAGACAATCTGTATTCTCTCTACATAAACATATTCAGCACTTTCACTCTGTGATTCCGGGTCGGTTACCCGCGTCTGTACCCCGTGACTGTATGCCACTGTGTGTGTGTGTGTGTCCTTGTTTGGTTTTCTTTTCGTCGTTTGTACGACGTCTTGCAACGGCAATAAAGGGAGTGACACTGGTGACACTAGTGACACTTTTTCGCCAACATTCTCGTTTAGTATGTGACCGAATGGGTAACGTGCTTCGTTGCCCATTCCATTGCTGCTAGACTGGTACGCCTCTTCTCGCCCCAAAGCTGGTTGTTTCAGAAAACCCCCCTCTCCCCACTCCACACAACGCCTTCATGAGTAATACACGAGCTGGTGGCAAATACGTGTCGGAAAGTAGTTGAACAGCTTAAGAAACGACCCGAGGTTGGTATGGCTGACGCGTTGCAACATTGGACTATTGGTTTGGTTGGTTTTTTTTTTTTCCCTACTTTTGGGGTAGAGTGGGAGGAAGTAAATTGGTGTACTGCAAGGACGATGGGTTTTTTTTCTTTCATTTTTTTTCTGGCTTTTGCAGATAGATACACACATTCAGTTTGGTAATAAAAATATTCGTCATCGTGTAGCGATAACAAAGGAGAGTTCGTTTAATTTTTCCATTTTTTCTGTTCAGAAAAGCTTGTCCTTGGATGGAGGGAGGGAGTTTGTTTGGACACGTAAGACTGATTCAATCATTTGATCGGGAAAATTGGAATAAAGTTGCTTCAAAGTAAAATTATTGAATTTTCGAACATATTCGGGAAGCTACTCGTATGTAGTGTCATTGACCTTTGAAGAGTGTCCTCTCTATACTCAGAACAAGTTGTCAAATATACATCTGTCGCCAAGTCTGTTCGTTCAGCCTTAACTTGAAAGCCACTAAACCAATTTGGGTCCAGGTTCTACGGCCTAATCTAGCTGCCTCTAGCTGCATACGGTGAGTTAGTAGAGCTCAGCCTCCACTTGCGCACGCCATCCGAGACGAAGTCGTGTTCCTCTAAGTAGTGGAATGGAATGTTTCCACCCGTATCGGTGTCACTGTAAACATAGCTTCTATAATTCGTGATTATTTCTTCTTCTCCATGTACCATAAGTACATTTGGGAACCTATAACTTTTCTCTCAAAAAATTTCAGGTGTACTTTCATACGCTTTCTTCAAAGTCCTTCCTTCTGCACCTGGTTTCTCTTGATAGGGTTTGCAAATATCATTGTACTTTGGTACTCAAAAGTCGCTCAAAAGTCATTGACCGAACTGATAGCAAAATCTACATATACAGGTAGACCTCGAAGTTATAAAGGGTTTTCCAATAGGGACGGGTAAATGCTAAAATTGAATAAAACAAGTTGGGTGTGAGATATCAACGAATTTTTTATTTTATTTGAAAGGCCTATCAGTGACGTTATGTGTGGAATATGACATCGTTCAAGTGACCGCCGCGGCTTCTCTGGGTGGCGCGCATCAGAGAGGTCCAATTTTCGATGACTCTGGCGCATAGAAAGAAAAAAATAGATCAGGCAGAATTTGAGCGGGTTAAGTTGACTTTGAGGGCACTGTTCGTTTGCGCCTTATTGGCAAAAGAAATTGGCTATCATCGATTAGTAGCGCTCTTTGTTAATGGTGATGGCGATGCCATCGTCGTTTTCGAAGAAGTACGGACCGATGAAGCCGCAGGCCCACAATCCACGTCAAACAGTGACTTTCTGCGGATGCATTGCCTCGTGTGGATTGTCATCGTCTTAAATCCAGCAATTTTGCTTGTTGACGTACCCGTTCATCTAAAAATGGACCTCGTCGCTGAAGATGTTTTTTTGCTGAATTCGGAGTCCGCTTCTAACTGTTCCAGTTTTATTATGTATTTGCATGTGTTGCTCGATGCATTAACTTGCCACGGTGATTTGTCTTTAGTGTCTGAAAAATAAAAATCGGTATAACTAAAAACAGATAAAACAACATGGTCGCCATGAACTCTCAAAATCTACCCGTCCCTATTGAAAAACCCTTTAGTTGGTCATCGTAGAGTTCTTCCGGGACATTGGTATTGTGTCTTGGTGTTCGTGCACAGCATACATTTTGTTTTATTTTCCAGACCCATTAAAGCAGTTTCTGACTCTAAGTCTACTCTTTGGTACAGTGACAGCTCGTTTCATTCTACTGATGAAGTCACGGTCATCCGTCTAACCAAACGGTTGATTTGGGAAATCTCTAGAGAAACACAATCGGTAAGGACTCTTCCAATTAGTAGCGATTGCAGCTTTTCAACGTAGAACTTCCTTACAGTAATGTGCCTTGAGTCTTGCTTTGGCAAGTGCCGGGCACTTGCAGACGAGGGTTTCCTTCTCATTTAGGACTTTTCAGCTAGGGCGAAAGGGATTCCAAGCTTGGCTGCATGTCTGTTCTGGTTCTTCCCAGAACTTCGTTTGTTTTTCTATGGTTGTATTTTGGCTAAGTCTTCTTGGACATGGCGCAACTAGTAAGGCTGGTTCATTCGTGTTTGGTTACTGAGAAGTATTGAAGGTTGATTCTTCTCTTAACGGCTCTTAATGGGATAAGAACTTCTCTTGCGTGTGAGCTGTAAAAGGCCGATCCTTGCCTGGCAAGCTTATCAGCCATTTCGTTCCTTTCGATATCTCTATGACCTGGAATCCATACGAGAGTTAGGGTGGATAAGCTTCCCAATCGGGCGAGCTCGGTTCTGCATTGTGCAACTACCTTTGATGAGGTAGTAGTGAAGATAAGAGCTTTGACGGCTGCTATCGGAGAAGATTACAGCATTTCGATGTGTCGTCGTTGTTGAATTGATGAGACCGAATCAATTTCTGGTAATCATGTCGATCGTGTCATTTCTGTCGGGGGTCCTACTATGAAGAATCTTGGCATTATATTTTGGACATTATGAGCTCGTAGAAAAAGTATTTGATGGGATTGGCTCCTTCTGTGAAAGACTGTGTACAATTGAAGTTAACGTTGTGAGACTGGTGTGGATACTTGGGTATGGCCAGCAATCTTTCGCTCACTTATGAACCGGAAGCTTAAGATTTTTAGCCCAAGTCCAACTTTGACAACAAAACAACATCAAATCAGCAGCTTGTCAAAAACCTAAGGATCCATGTACATACATCCCTGTAATTTAGGATTCAGTGGGTGTTTCGGTCTACCTTGGCAATAAGAAGTCGCTCGTGCATATGCGAAGCTTCTGGTTATCAATATCAAAAACTCTTATCACTCTGCGCGTCATGCGCTTAATAGCGGTGATAACAAAAAGCAGATAGAGCTTTGCACTGTTTGTTGTCTGATTGAGCCGATTGTCTGATTGGATATGGATCCACATACTTAAGGATGAAACTAAATTTATTACATTTATCTGATTTATTTTGGAGCTTTCCTGAGCAGTTGATTTGCAAGTCGATTGCCTATGAAACTATCTAGGGATACGTTATCTACCTCTTTCTCTTGACTTCTTTGACGAAGTTCGATTTTAATTTACCATGTTCGTGTATAATTCGACCTACTTTCTGTCCTTTTGACAAAAAAGTAAATTGATTTGTCCTTGTAATGCATCACATAAAGGATGCTGACGTGCATAACTCTCCTGTGAGCAAGACAAATGACCAGAAATACAGCACTGCATTACGAATATCAATAAAAACCATCCACCTTCTCTGCCTTTCACCATCATCATCATTATCATCATCATCATCTGCTGATTTATATCCTTTGAAGTCCTTCGACCAAAAAATAATTGAGAAATCTATTATTGAAGTTTTCCTTCCACTCCGGATACAGAGCCAATAACTACGAACAAACAAAAAAACAAACAAACAAACAAAACCACCTGGAGGACGATTCCTTTAGACGCAACCCACTGGACAGCGGAGCGCCAACACCACCCCCATCCGAATGCAATCAAATTCGAAAACGAAGAAATTGAATTTCCTCTTTGACGGAAGTAATTACTCCTTCTGAATAGCTGTGCAAATAATGGGATCGTGTACAGGATACGTCATTGACTTAACCCCGATAAAACTCGATTGGCCGCCACCACTATCATCATCGTCGTCATGTCGTTGTCGTCGTCCTTGCACTGGATTGTCGCATCGAGTTAAATAACTGTGCTCACGTACTGCCTTATGCTTTTCACATTCAAAAAGGATCTCGAAACGTGGCACACTGCTGCATTGCACTGCACATTGCATCGTGTACTCGGGCAGAAATAAGAATAATAAAATATAAAATGCAACACGTTGGCATATTGTCGTGTGTTTGTGAGAGCCAAGGACCAAAGAGGCGAAACTGTGTAGCACTGCTTAGCCGTAGTTGAATTTAGTTTTTGTGAATCCTCTGAGAGTAAACACACTTTCAAGGCATCTTCTGCCTTACAGCACACTCCTTATTTCGAACGTAACGCGGTGTAAACAAACCACTCTCAAGTACAGGGAATGAAATTGGCATTAAGACGGCGACGGCCAGCACAGAGCAAAAGACAGGACAACGGAAACGTTTCGCATTACAAGGAACTTCGTTTCAAATGCAAACAAAAAACAACAACACAGACACCAGAACGGAACGACGACGACGGTCAAACGAAAGGATCTGTTATTATTTACCTAAGGATGCTCCCTGTTACTCTCCCCGCCCGCCCCCTTCCTTGTGGAGCATCAAACTTGATTATACAGTATAATCAGTTATTTGTCTTGCTGCCTGTTTTTTAGCACCACTCCAGTGCAGACGGTTTACGATTCCTGACTCTCTCTTGGTGTTCCTTTGCAAACAAGAAAAAGGACTCCCAACACCCTTTAATCTTCTTCGAAGCAAAAAGCAACACCACTTCGGGAGTCTCTCAGAAGGATTTTCGCAAGCACGATAAGAACATCTTGGCGAGGAGGGTAAGACTTCTCTGCTCAGGTCTTCGTCCGTCAAAAGGTATTGAAGCCACTCGCAGATGGGAGGTGGGGGGTGTACAAAAAAGGGATGAAATCCCTAAAGACCCTCACTTCATAGAAGAAAGAAGTGGCGCGAGCGAACGTGCCAAAAGGGGCAAACACTTTGGTTTTATTAGAAACGTGCTGTATCTAGATATTTGATATCCAACACTCACACACAGAGGAATGTACCCTCCACCGCTCGCGAGAGTGCATTGCAAAAACCCCCAAGAAATTGTGCAAATAAAATGGGGATCCAGTTGCATTGCAACCCAAGGACGATGGGGTGGGTAGTCGTTGATATCATTCAAACTCTAAAAAAAACAACAAGGATGAGTGTGAGTTTCGCAGAATATTTAAATAAAAAGCCACTTAGTCCCGTCACTGGACGGGAAATTAACAACTTTTGCTCCGTTGGATAGAGCGAGAAGCGACGAGCGAATTCCTGCAAATTGGCATAACGCACTTATTGCATGTCCCCTAACGATTGTTGGACGCGAACAACTCGAGGGAAAGGACTCCATTTACTCGTATCTTGAATTGTGATGGGGGAGTGATTAACCCTGAATGCAAGTAGGGAAATTGTTTACTCACAGGTATTCATGCATTCATTTCATAAATAAAATTATCCTCGTCATAACTGACGAGCCTTCGAATGGGTAATTGTATCTGAGAGGCGCAGGTGTGTAATCAAAGAGAGCGTGTGAGAATGTTAATACAGTGGTTTGCAGGAGGCCTGAACTTTGATTGGTGTAATTACTCAATAAGGAGGTGCAACAAGGCTTATCTTTTGTTCGACAGATTTGTTATACTGAGTGGCTAAATAGGTCTTGACTCTTGACAATTCTAAGCCGTCATTCTTGAGTATTTATTCTTCCTGCATCTGCAATTAGACTCCTTAAAGAACCATGCAATCATCACGAAATTATGTTTCACAAAGCCTTCAACGGTCTTGGTACTTGTGCAGTGAATTTCAAGTCTACAGACGTGCAATACTTTTGGTTCAACTGGAATTCCATTAACTAATTAACATTACGTGCTCATCACATAGTTTTCAGAGGCCAGCGTAGAGTAAGCAAATGTAAATGAATAAAGTTCCGGTGATGGTAATCTTCAGAGGATTAGTGAGCAGAGCACCGGCTGGGTAATGCTGGTATTGCTTTTTAAATTTCACTGTTCAATTAAATGAAACGAATACTCGGAAGGCTTATTTAGGAATAACAGTATTGAATACTGCTCCATCCTGAGTGAATATAACTTTGGCGTTCTAACAAGAACAAATGAGACGGGTTCCGTCACGGACTTTGATACACTGTACATCACGTTGCATTTTGAAAGGGAGACTGGCAGAAAAACGCTGTCATATACGCTGTCATATCAGCGGATGAGATTGCGATCTTCACGGATGGTTCAGAAATAACCAACGGAACGAGTACCAGGACCTCAAAGTATCCATAAGACTCCCGGATACTTCTAGCGTATTCCAAGCAAAGATTCTGGCTCATATGTAGCTGCGGAATCACTAGAGCTGAAATCGATATGTGGAAGGGATATCGCCATTAACATTGATAGTCAGGCCGCACTTAAAGCGCTAGGATCAAATGTCGTTAGACCTGCACTAGTCTCGAAATGTCGCGTAATACTGAAGGCATTGTGTGCGCAGAATCAAGTAAGACTTTGTTAAGTACCGGGTCATTGTGTCATTGAGGGAAACGAAAAGGCCAACGAACTGGTCAGGTAAGGTGGAGAACGGCAACACATGGAGGGCGAACCACCGTGGATCCTTCTTCCTGTGTATCTTAAGCAGATATCCTAAGAATATTTGTAAGTAAGGCAAATGAAATCCAACATAAGTGGGCATAGGGTATCCACGGCTCTATGGCCTTCTCTGAATCGCAGGACAACAGGAGATATTCTTAACTTAAGCATGGCATAGCTACAATTAGTCACTACAATTAGCCTGGCCACTGTCGTCTCAGGAAGCATGCTAAAAGATTAGGGCTCTCAGCCACAGATGTCTGCAGGTACTGTAACGTTCTATGCGCCGCTGAGGACATAACACACATACAAATTATGTAAATTGCAGGAAATTGCCAGGACAAGCATGAAACTCATCGGCAACTATTTCTTTAGTGATCTAGATGACAAGGCTATGAAAGCTATAAAAACATGGTAAAATTTTGTAGAGAAATCAAATGCTTTCAGGAAATGGTTTAGGTTAGGTTTTTGCTCTTTAGTCTTTTACCTTTCTCGTGTGTTTTCCCCTTCTGAGTAAGAGCAGCTCCCATCCTTTTTTGAAGCTTTATTGTCTGCATTTACCTGTCTACCTTTAAGATTAAACCAGCGGCTTCTCGCACTTGGAGGAAGGAATCCTCATTATTGTTTTCTTCGCTTGATATTGCCGCTGTGAAACTTCTTAAGAAGTCTAAGAAAACACGATCGACAAGGCTTATGGTTTTCGGTTGCAATTGCAGCTTTTCAACATTGAACTCCTTCACATAAGTGATTCTGATCGCAACATTCCTGGATATTCTCATCGAATCCTTACTGCAACAAGATATTGGTCAATGTCTGCACCTAAGAACGTTCAAACATGCATTAGGCTGAAGGAGTGTTAATTTGATCAATTTGTTTGGCTGTGCTTTAATCAGGTGGCTTTCAAGCTGCCTTTTGAATTTGCAGATGTTAAGCATGTTAAAGAAATTTGAAGCTAAGCATCCCCTTATAGATAGAACTCTTATTGGTATTGTTCTTTTAAATTCTTGGCGTTAAAACCTCCAAAAATGACCTTAACGTCATATTTTTGACATTTTTCGTAGGTTTTCTCCAGAAGCTCGTGCAAATATCTTTTGGTAACATCGTCTTTCTTCTCTTAGCGAATATGAGGTTGATGTCATGAAATTGCCCATCTTGGACTGCAGTTACATCTAGTTGGTAGCGTTCGAGGATCTCGACTCCTTCGTTAGTTGCACGAAGTCGTTTCAGAGGATGAACTTTCCAAGTAAAAATCTTTAAATTGTTGTTCTTTATTCCTTTCCCGGCGTAAGGGCCAACAAGCGACGCCTTTATACCTTGCGAATTGGATCTTTAACCGGTTCTACTCTTTCCTTAGCTTCCAACTCCCTTAAAGTTTGGCTCAGGTGACACAATTAGGTGGCCACGTGAGTTCAACGTTCGTCGTTAGTTCATCTGCCGGTTATTTTGGGTACACTGCGAGGAAATGTTGATGCATTTTAGCCAAATCGAATCATCTAAAGGCCTTCAAATTCTTGATATCATAGCCTAGACCAGACTAAAATTCATACCGAATGTAATTTTTTGGGATGCAAAAATCATTGTTGGATCTCTTGCAGATTGTGATCGCTGGTGACGTCGATAATAGACAGACCAAAAGCTTCTCCATCGCGCTAGATAGATTCTTGTTCCTTGCTAGCAAAGTCAAATTTTATACGGTAAACAAATACAACAACCAGCTGGCTACAACTCTTGATTCTATCCCCAGTCAAAAGCAATTGGCTTGGAATTTCAGGATATCCCATGGCCCAGGGGAGCCGAAAGCGATGTTTTTCATTTAAAGCAATAGCATCACTCCCAAATTGTTCTGTTCTCTTGACATTTGACCGGCGTCTGAGTACGAGAATGGAAGATGTTATGATTTCATACCTCTTTTTGTAAATTATCCTTTGAATAAATTCTCTAAATTATAGTTTTCACAACAAATTAATAAAAAAATAATTTGGTTTACTGCCGAATACTTTGACAGCCGATGTCATAGGAACGAAATCACACGTACCAACTTGACGGTATAAAAAATCGACTGGGTTTGGCTGGCTGGAAATCGTCTAAATAAACGACTGGCTAACTAGGTTTCAAAAAACACGGCGATTGTCTACTTTTCCGGCATAAGTCTACTTTGTCTACTACTTGAGCTTAAGCGTTGTTATCCAAGATCTCGCAATCTGTTCCCTCTTCTGACTGAAAACAGCCAAAAAATTTGTGAAAAGCTGATTATTTTGCGTCTAAAAGCAGGATTAGGATGATCAGGATGCTAAATCTAAGTTGCTGAGGAGAGGTATTGCTGCCAAATTGCTGAAAAAAATTATGATTCGCAAGCTTACTTCTTTCAATACTGGTGTCATTATCAGAGTTTATTGCAGAGTCTAGGCAGACATGGTTAATGATCATCTTGAACGTGCAGCTTTCTTTTGTAACGTTATCTTCCTGTCGTTGATGTTGAAAGTTGGAAAATATTCCAGTAAAATGTGGTCAAAAATGGTCCCATTTGGTCATGAACAGATATCAAGCTCGATGCAAGATCGGGATGGATTTGAATTTTTAAAAACATTCACCCACGACTAAGCCAAATCTTGTTGATTGAAAAACTATAGTAAGAACACCTTATCCAACATAAAACTCATTCACAATGTGCTTAACTCTAAACAAAACAACTTTATGTGCACAACGAATTTTTTATTAAATTACCAATTCCTCACACGATTTAAAGCAAAAAGTCACACCAATTCGAGGAACTTCTAATAATTCAAACAGTTTCCCTAAACCCTCGCGCTGTCCCTCCTCCTTTTCTAGCCACCAATTTAATAAATTTCGACCTTAAACCAAACTGGATCCGTAATAAGAATACCACAATGTTTGCACCGCACAAATAAACAAAAAAAGGATAACAACAGCGGCAGCCATACAGGAAGAGCAAAACAAACCCAATGCAAGGCCACAATTCCCAGTATGCATCATATTACGGAATCGTTCATTTTAATAATTAAATTTTTCAAGGGGACGCACGGGAACAGTGCTCTCCAAACAGCACCACCGACCAAGGTTGGTCTTACCCGACCTTCTTGGATATCCTTTCCGTCCTCAGGTGCCGGCGGAGGGGGACCGTGATAGGGGCTATGGTTGGGCATCACCGCCATCATCCGAGCACACTGTAGATGACGATGGTATCAAAAGTTTTGCACTGCTGTTTTAATCAAATCCTCCGCAGTACCACGAACATATACAGTGGCTCATCGCTATCTGCTCCTCCGTCCTCCCGGTCTAGGGGGTCACACCAACACAATGAGGGACAGCAGCACAGCACAAGGACATACCGAGAGGGAAACCTGGATTTTTGAATTTCTCCATTTTAGTCCATTTGGTCGGAGAGTGTTTTTCCCTTTTTTTTGAGTATGCTGGTGCTTCCCCTGAAAGAGCAATGGGGATTTATTTTTGGGAAGATTTTTCCCAGTAGCCGATGCACTTCAACCTTAACTCCATACGTATACGCCCAAGACCTTACAGCAGCAGTGACATGAATTTCGGTTGTTTCTCTGTTCGCCGACAAAAAAAAAAGCAGGAACTGTGCAACATGACCGAAATGGGCAGAAAGTATTTTCCTCTGGTTCGGCTGACTTGGTCGACCCTATAGAAAGAAAACCCCATCCGAAAGAAGGCATTGTAACACGAGTAGTAGCTACCGCACAGATAATGCTCACTCGGTCGGGATAACTGGGTGCAGATACAGTCTTTTGTGGCGGGACACACAAAAAGAATTGCATTCCTGTGCCACCCAGGGAATGATAAAAATAATGGATCCTGATTCTTCATGTGGAAAAGCACACAACTTTCCATAATGCCTGTTTTAGTTTGCATTTCGCAGGAAGAAGATATAACGATGCGCGGATGTTTGGGGTGGATTTTCGGGGGCGCGGTGGAAATCTTTTAAGCAACGACAACGGCACGGCGGATGGTATCAGTTTGGGAGTTTCTCTGTGTTTTTCCTTGTTCTTAGTTGTGCGGTTAAATTTGATGGAACTCTCAGCTGGAAGCACTTAAGGCGATGAACAGCGCGGCAGCAGAGTCGCATGGTCTATCTGTTGACTTAAGCTGTGTATAATTGAGCATCATTGAGAGTTCCTGCCAGACTGACATACTCAGACAGGAGGTAATTATTGCGAGATTAGCCGCAAGGCAAATGCGTGTGTTAGGCAATCGATATTCGCTCCGAAAGGACACACCGGACGTGTAATGAGAGGCAATTAGAGAAGTCTGTGGTTTTGCTACACCCGATTTAGGATTCTTGTAATTCGGTGGAAGCTTTAATGCGAGTAACTTCCACATGTCGTTTTCTCGTGACTCTTGAGACCAGTCTTTAAAGGCCCTTAAAGGCCTACTTTTGCTAAAGTCTTGTATTTCCTTATTGAGTACATTCGCATCTGTAGCTACTGAGGGATAATTTTTGTGGACACATTTAATTTTAAAGTTGACTTTCACCTACTGTTTCTTAAAGTAAAAACGCCGATGTCTTCTATTAAGGATCGTGGCTATATATTAGTAGATGGTAAGGTGCACCCTTTTTACAAAGATTTAGGAACATTTCAGTCGAAAGACAGACGGCAGGTGTATGGCTATTCTGTATTGGGGGCCCTAAATTCGCACTGCGACCTATGAGATCTTTTGTGGTGGCCCATATGGTTTAACCAGAGATTTTATTGAGGCTTTTGATAAACCTCCGTATAACCTTAGGTTCGATTTTCCGAATTTTCGCTGATTTGACCGAGACCCGTAATCTTTTCCTTGCGGTTCCTGGACATACCCACCGAATATGTTCAGCGGTCTCATTCTGTTCTCTACAGAGGCGGCAAATACCGGTATCTGATACTTTTATTTTATGAAGATGGTATCTGAGTGGACAATGTCCCTTTAGATAGCCCGTTAAGTTCCTTAACTCCTCTTTGGTGAGATGAAGTTAAGTCTTGGCCTTGCATAGGTTGGGGTTGATGAACTTTTTCGCTTGTCCAAGGTCCAGGAGGTTGGCCTGGTAATCGGCGTTTTTCTTGATCCCTCATTGTGTTATCTTGGAGTAGGCACTGGGCAAACAGGGTTCGGGATCAACGAGTTGGCGACAGGAGCCTCTTCTCGATACGTAGTCAGCCCGTTCGTTACCCTCGAAGTCTTCATGTCCTGTGATCCAGGCTACGGTAACCATACTTACCGATGCAAGGCTTTCAAGGAGGTTGAGACAGTCCCAGACAAGCTTGGACCCTACCGATGCGTTGTGTTCTTCTCCTTAGGCATTCTCTTGAACACAGTTCAATAGTGGGTAATACTATAGGTGAGTTTCCAAGCATTTTGGAAACTGGGACCATAAACCCCAGCACTTGTGCTGCCCTTTTCTAATTAGGTTCATGGCTAAGGGTACATGTCAATGAAATCACACCACTCCCAGAACTACTGACTTATTAGTCTCTTTCCCTTATTTCTCCTAAGAATTATCTTTAAAAATGTAAGAATGGCATAGCTGAACTCTCCTTAAGTCACTCAGCTAACACTGTATGACGTGAATGCTAGTTCGGCTTTGTTTCCCCAACCATACAACCACATGGCTCATCTTGATAAGTTTAATGTGACAATTTATTCTGACGATATCATCATCCTTTTTATTATGGTTGCGCCAAAGGATGTGTAATCTTCATAGATACCAGCAGCCCGGGCCACTGGTATGCATGCCTACGTACCGTCTACGTCGAACCATTCTCCCCGCGGGACTGCCGTTAGATATTACTTCGCAAGGCTGGTATTCTCCTCTAAGCGTTGTTATTCATGTTACTTTGGCGCTCTAGTTGCCTACGATCGCTGAGTATGCATTCCGCCATGTTACTTACGATGGGCCAGTTTTCGTCATTCTGAAGCATGTAGTATAAAAGATTCTCGGTAGTGGGCCACTCCCCAAGTTGGTCCCGGAGGGCGATCCTCTCGGTTTCATATCGTGGGCAATGAAATATTCCCACACTGTGAACAATTTGGGGTAGTTTCGTGTCTGCGTTTGAACTGATATTCTCTGAAGTTCCGTCAGAAAGTGACTGAGATAAAAGTTCGTTTCGCCATGGACTCGCTGCGTCCATATATCAATCATCACCCTTGCTTTAGGCATTTGAACTCTGAGTCTAATTCTGATCAAGTGGAAAGCATTTGTGGCCGAAATTCACAGCGAAGCCTGCACAGACTCATTCCGCTCATTCTGTAATATCAGGAAGGTAAAACTACCTTCAAGTAAAGAGGTAGGTAGGTAGCGTTGTCAATAAGGAGTGGTTTCCATATCCATCCTGTGGAGTTAAAAAAAATGAAAAATTTTACAGAATTTGATGACAGAAGTCTCTAATAGGTCTTCAGAAAAAACTCACCAAGTGTAAGGTGCGTGGTTCTAGCTGGTGCCGGAAAAAGGCAGAGAAAGTGAAACAGGATTTTTTAACCTACATATTGGTCGCCGTGGCTCAGTGGTTAGTGTATTCGACTGCTGAGCAAGCTGCGTGGGTACAAGCCCCAGCCAAGTCCACCGAACATTTTTCGTGGCATCACCTCTAGTCGGGGAATGACAAGCCTCCGGGAGTATAATTTGGCGTGAAAGAGCTTCTCAACTCGCCATTCGGAGTCGGCAATAAATTGTAGGTCCCTTTTCTTCGTGCGAAAAATGTAACGTGCACAACATGAATGGTTACGAGAAACTAGGCCTTGGCTCATCCCGAGCTATCGCGCCAGCTTCTTTTCTCCATTTCATTCTATTATGCATGGAATTTCTTGAGTCTTAAGTTGAGGTGACAAGTAGTCAGTTGTGTTCAACGCTAGATCCCTTGGCAGCCGGTCCAATGCCTTGCTAAAGATTCTCTGAGCTTTACTGCACTACAGGAAACGACATACGTATTTAATATGCAGGTCCATGAGCAGGATATTTAAGAGCACGTTCAGTTCTTCGGTCGGGCTGGACTGCAGGCCGCCACCATACGAGTGACCCTCAGGTGAGAATATAAAGAACTACGTTGGTGTATGTTCATTCAAAGGATCATCTTAGGTTGTATTCGCCCAACTTTTATCAAAAGTTTTGGTACAAGTGTAGAGTTTGTCACATACTTTAGATAACCTGCGTCATAGGTTTGGTTTTCAGTTAAGCTTGGAGTTAAAGACGGCGACTAAGTACATTCCACTGGAAGAGAGTGAAAGTGTTTGTTTGCCAAAAAGGTGCATTTTATTTTTGGCGATAAACAGCAGTAGTTCTACTTTACTCAGATCAATGCCCGGTCTACAGCTTGTGCCCCAGGTGCTTAGCTAAGTCAGAGTCTTTGCTGTGATTTTTTAATCACCGGGGGAAACTTACCCGTTACTAAAATCACCACGTCGTCCGGGTAGGCGACTATCTTAATTCCAATTTTATCGAGGTCTTATAAAATATTGTTAATGGCCAGAAGCTTAGAGAAAATAATTCCACTCCGGTGAGTGCCTTTGTCTACGGATCTGGTTATAAGATTGTTGCCTGATTGTGATTGATTAACTCTGGTTTTTAGCATGAAGATGATCCAGTCTCTAACGAAGTTTCTTATGCCAAGCTTCTTGAATTAGTTCAATGAGGAAGTTATCGAAAGCGCCTTCTAGGGATAGATTTCTCAGTTGTCTCTACGACCTTGTGCAGGGATGTGTCCCTAGACCTTTGAGGTGGTCGTGTTAGGACTTCGACAATGGTGATCTTTGGGAGCATAATCCGTTCGAAGCTTGGTGACTTTTAGTTGGTGATAATCCAGGAAATCTTTTAAGCGATGATTATTGAGTTGATATCGTTCCATGTTGGAAGTTACGAATTATGCGGTGGCTGCACATCAGCGCGACAGTGTTTGCAACCCAGGAAATGGGTTCTCATGAGAAGTTGCACTGATTCTACCAATAAGGGCGGAGAGTGGTAATTACTGGGTTTACAAGAAGTATCTTCCTTCACCTAGGATCTCTCGTAGTCTTATATATACTGAATAGAAAATATTCATGAGTCTTTTTTCTTATTGGACACTATGCCATTAATAAACACAATATGGACTGTAAACTGGAAGAGAAATTGGATTTGCAAGACAATCGCTTTGGGAATTTACTACATTGTTTTTATGGTCTCCGATCGCGCATGAAATACCATACATTTCCTTCAAATTAAATTAGTTAGTCCTTCTTAGAAAAAAATCCCTTTGATCCAATTTAAGTTCAAAACATATTTCACTCTCCACCAAAAACATATTCATGTCCTTGTCCAATTACTGACAATACCACGGCCATCCAATGCAAATTTAATATTTAAAAGAAAAAAAAAAAGTCAAACCACTCCTCAACAGTACAGAAAATATTTAGAAACAAAAAACTGATGCCCGAAATGATTGCAATTCCCAAGTGCATCACAAACGGCAGAAATGGAGCAAAAAAAAAACTCCAACACGTATCCAAAGAATCAAAAAAAAAAATAAAAAAACTTGAAAAATCTATGAAATAAAATATCGAAACAATGCAATCCATTATCAACAGTACGAGACTCGTGAAATATGGTCCTGAAAACCCTTTAAGTATGTAATCCTTTGCGTGTGTCAGGCCAATAATAAAACAATCGGCACTACATAAGCCAGTAATAGTCTGCTCCCATCCCTGAACGAACAAAAAATCAAAAATCCTTTTTACTGAAATCCTTAAAGAGAAAAAAAAAAAAATCACTGACATATTCCTGATGATTTTCCTCTCACTCGGTCCCGCTTTTGAAATACTCCACAGATTGCAAATGAAAATCGTAGCCAGCGCAGATTTCAGAGGATGATCAACAGCAATGGTATTTAAAGGAAACTCAGGATGACGAATTTGGCCTCCAGTTACCGAACGTCCTTGGTAAGAGGATTAACATGGTATCCATTATCTGGCATAAGCATTGGATGGCGCCTCCTCATGGGCCTGCTCATATTCAACTGCATTGGTGAGTGCGATGGTAAGGGTCAAGCAAAATTCTTTTTTATCTACTATTTTGCATGCACGCTGTGTCAGCGAATGTGCTTGGAATCGTCAACTAAAACTCTTTTGCTCTTGAAAATGTTCGGTTTGTCTTACAGTGGCAGCATTTGAGCCGGATTTTGTATTCCCTTTGGAGAATGTCACCGTGGCACAGGGACGTGATGCCACATTCACGTGCGTCGTCAATAACCTCGGCGGTTATAGGGT
Organism: Matsumyia berberina; assembly: GCA_917880715.2. Classification (NCBI taxonomy): domain Eukaryota; kingdom Metazoa; phylum Arthropoda; class Insecta; order Diptera; family Syrphidae; genus Matsumyia; species Matsumyia berberina. The sequence goes on along the minus strand of OU862871.1, from coordinate 126,462,450 downwards.
GAGTGGTGATGGAGCACAAGCAAGGGTATGTATCGGTTTTTCTCTCGCCATCATACAGATTCAGATCACATTAACAAAAAATGCAAAGAAATTTTTTTAAAAAATTTGTTTTATCCTCAAAAGTGCACAAAAATCCAAAAATCAAATTAAAACGTATCTCGCACCAGTTCACATCACAATAATATTGGATAAGATGCACCGGAATGTGTGGCACCTCTACTTCTAATAGCACTATGAACTATGTAAATGCACCGCAGCATATAACCAGCACCGCACTGAAGTTTTACATATATTTTTTTTAATTTATTATTTAAAACTTTATGCTGATCTGAATTGTAGTTGCACAAAAATTAAACAAAAAAAATCATTTAACTGCACCAGCACAATGAAAAGCACTGCACTTTAAATTTAAAGGTTCCCTAAATTTTGTTACGACTTTTGATGACGAATTTTGTATATAAGAAAATTATTTAATTATTTATTTAAACTTACTTCGATTTTACTGAGTTTTAATGAAGTTTTTGAGTTACTGAGTTTGGATTAGTATCTGTCAAGAGTTTCCCGTTAATCATCTGCTTGGTAGATGCATATCTGTTACTAATTACACTTTGTACCAAAATCAAAGTGCAATTTGGTTTGGGATTATTAAACTGTAGTACGTATTTACACGGTAGCTCTTACAAGGCCTTGATCTCGTCCCATGCCCATATCAGCTCTCCCTCTATTCTTGACTTCTAGGAGACTGCTACTACAACGAAAACGGCCGTCAGTTGATACCCAGCTGACTTGCTAACAAGCCTTGTGCTCCAATATGGTAGAGAGTCGTATAATGTTACAGGTTGGGTCACTCTTCCATGTTGGTTAAGGTGGCACACTTCTTCGTATTTTTCTATTCTTGCGAATGTTGATAAATTATTTACGTTTTAACTTAAAACTTAAACCGAATTGTGATTGATGCTGCTTGATTTAGTCATAGTCTACCAGTCTTCCGTTGGGCGCCATTTTGAAATATGTGAAGTTCTCTGTTCATATAGAAGAACGAAGTAGAAATTGTTCGTCAATGGTAAAACCAGATGATATTCATAGACTGTTTGGCACCAAAAGTTCTAATATATGTGCTGGGATATCAAGGAACTACTACAGTGAATCAACTTTTCTGTAACCTATCCACCTACCATCTCCGACCTGTGTTAAATTAAATTAAAGGAAAAGGTACGATATATTTCAATTTTATTTATCGCGATTTAAATTATTCCAACCACGAACCTAAGCGAAAGGACGAAAATGATTAATCGTACCTCACGAGACTACAGAACCGAAGAATCGAAAATCGACGCGAAAAATTTCAATCGGACAACTAAACACTCACAATATCGAGCTTGAACCGCAAAAATGCGTGCCTAACACTACCACAACCACAGGCAATAAAATATATAGCACCACGCATTCAAAACCCAAACGTTTTCAACTCCATCCAATAATTTGTGAAAAGGATAACGATGGCGGATGCCCTCGCACCGAGTTCAGATAACGATTTCACCAAATGAAAATAAATTCACTTGTGTGTATTGAATTTCCTCGCGGAAACAAATTCAGCATCAACATCAGCATTCCATCCGCCCACTCCGCACTAGTAGGATATCAGAACTCGCATTTATCGCTGAATGACTGAGTGGGCGGGTGTGTATACACAAAAACTGATCAGGATTCCGCACGGAACCCGACTACGACAATGACAACGACGACTAGAACGACAACGACGACGAGCAGTGCTCACTTAATCACAATAATGTGTTTGCCTCGAAATTTATTTGAATATTCGAGAATACCTGAGTGTGTTGGAGGGGAATAAATTGTACAGCCCACCATCATCAGCACGCTCGGTTGGAGTGTCCTTATAACGTTTGGAGAAAAAAAAAACAAGTACGAGGGCAGCCAACGCACAGATATAGCCATACAAATCGTTTGCACACACAACTGTTGACATAGGCGGCACAATTTCACTGGAAATCAGTGTTGCGGTTAGAATCGAACAACTACCGAAATAGTACGTGAGAGTTGTTGACCACATGTCAGGACCTCTTCACCTGGTGTGGTGCAGTTTGGTTTGGCTTAACTGCTAGTCCACACAGTTCATAAGCTGACCAAGTGGTGCTGTACTGCGCTGCACCGATTATTTCAGACACTAGGCGACAGGATATTAAGGTTGATCAGGAATAAAATGATTCATTATGGATTTGTTTTTGTAAATAACTTTAATAATTCGCACCAACGTTGGGCGCCAATTTTTCAGACGATTGTAAATTTAGCGCCCTAATGCCTTTGTTAGTCATGTGGGAATCCCGTATTTTGTTCGTACAGAACGGAGGGCCAATCCACTATAGGTCGTACCAGGGAAATGCTTGTTGGGCGCCAGTTTGTTTTTGAAATCTAATGACATCATTGTTATTCAGATTATCAGAAATCTTTCTCTCATAATATAACTATTTGACGCTCGTCATTTTTGAATGTCTCGACAAACTGGACTGTGTATAACTCCACCGAAGGCCACTGTACAATTATTATCGCATTTTGCAAACAAAACTATTTTCCTTGTCTGGCTGCCGCCGAAAACAGATACGACCCAAAAAGGACATCGACATCAGGCAAAGCTGAATGTCATGCAAAACGATTTGAAAATTGAATTCGTTTGCGAAAATTTTATCTGTTTAGAGATAACTCTCTGGTGGTGTGCCGACCAGAGTGTGTTTAGCTTAGGAAATGAAAATGCAATACAGGACACACGTACGAACTGGATAAACTCGAATTGAATTTCCATACCGGCCGGTGTGTCACATGGGTCGGGTCAACCTACCGAATGGAAAATAGCAGTCTTGGTCGAATTGTTAAATGACTGTTCAATGTCCTGGCATGCGAAATTAAGTGACACATGTTCGGAAATTGTTCATTGTCCTTAGAAAACACAAATACTCTTGCTATGTCCTTATTGCCAGCGTACACTTGTCACCAGTGTGTTTTTAATTCTAAAATTTACTGCAGTTTTCAGGATTTTTTTTTTGTTTAATTCTCTTTTCTCTGCATGCTTTCACCGCACACTTTGCATATCTCGCTCATGTGTGAAATAGTTTTGCTCTGGCGGAGGTTGTTCTTTTTCTCTGAGGAGGAGGAGGTAGAAAGTGATGAAGCGCTGGAAGGAATTAATGTCCTGCCGCATACCTTATAGCGAAAGGGAGCGAAATAAGTTTTAGCTACCCTGAAGGGATTTTTTTTCGTTCCCCTTTCCTGAGTGTGAGTGTAATTTTGAACAATGTCTGTGTCCACACACATAAGTACGGTTTTTATAGCGCAAACATTGGTTGTACACTGCATACGGTATGACAATGGGGGGTCGGCTGTATCTCACAGACTACGGTGACTGTACCACTCTCAAACATCATCTTAAATGAACTTTACGATCGTTTTAGGACTAAATTAATGCGAATTTCTGGACGTTTAGAGTTTTCCGCTTTTAATGAGATAAATTCGGCGAAAGAATGCAGTAACAGCAGGAGTCTCGCAAGGATGTAGTTGGATTTGTTGGCAGTGACCAGACTAGACAATGGTTACAGCAGCAGATTGCGGTTTGATTTTGTGTGTCCAACTCCACGGTATTCCATTTAGAAGTTCGGTATTTATGGTTTCAAGAGGTCGTGGACTTTTGGAGGAAAGTTGGGGAAAATTTAAAGATGAAAATATGTATGTCGTGGGATAGGGACGCACACTATTAGAAGTCAAATCGATAGTGAAGCTTCTCCATGCATTGGGAAAGTTAAGTAAAAATATGGAAGGGGCGCCGTAGATCTACTTTGAAGTTGAAGCTGGATTGGACTCTATCATTGCTCTTGTGAAATACAATACATGGCATCTAAGCTTTCTAATTTTCATACAAATATTTATGAACCTCATTGAAAGTACTAGCCCTCGACTTCTACTGCAGCTGCAGTGTTCTGGAAACAAATGGATAAGTTAAACAGGAAATATGTTACCAACTGACTGACCTTGATTATATTCCGTTTAGTACCCAAAAACTTATATTCGACTGAAGACTTTGACAGGGATGTCATAATGAATATTTCCACTGATTGGAGCTGGCTGCAGAAGAGCTATACTTCTATATCGAAGCAGGTGAATCAAAAATGAGAACGCTGTCAGAGATACTTTCACAATATATGTACATAGATACATATGTGAGCAGTCAAGACTCTGGAGTCAACATTGCAGACGATATATCAATGACCAACAAGGTTGGACAAGAGGCAACAACTTTAGATCAGATTTACACCGATCAGCGTTATTTAGAGAGAAGTAGATGAGGAAACCATGATCAGGGTGAATACGCAATGATGTCATAGAAACACATGTGCAGTTGCCAGATTAGTATGGGCAGCCTTCAATTAGAACAATTCTAAAAACCTCGCATAAATTAGTCGAGACGTAGACCCTTAGACCCTTCGCTGGTCTAAGTGAGCAGTGACAAAGGTCCCAAGGCACCCATTTACGCAACCATACCTAGTCGAGAGGAAATGGCCTGGGTTATCATATAACAACTACCGCAGCAGCTGCGGGAACAAGGAGGAAAAAGAACCCGTTCGACACCTACTGTACGGATGGCCCACAATAGACACTAGAAGACTGAGTCCTCTTGGTTGTAGCTTTCCCGATGTGCTAGAGGCTTTTGGTATGGTAGGGTGAGGGGAAGGCTTTTCACTTAGGCATCAGTCGGGCCCGTTGTGTTCCCCTCTAGGAGGGATCTAGGGAAGGTGGAAACAATTGTGGAGTTGACACTACTGCACGTGTGGTCTGGTGAATCTTCTTCTTTTTTTTTTTGGTTAAGGCCAGGATGCCGCCGATTCATTTGTTTTTGAGGTGCCTTAGGTCCGGTATCCACATGGACCCCAGGGTCTTTCGTCGCATTCTCGCTAGGGCTGAGCAGTGGCATAGGAAGTATCCGAGATCTTCTCTTCTTCCCCGCAGTTTCTATGTGTCTCTGTGTCAGCGAGGCCCAGTCTATGAATGTCTTTGTTGGGGCTCACATGTCCTGTGATGAGTTCACCATCAGCGCCAATTGCTTTCTGCTTGAACCTTCCTTGTGAGCAGGTTACTTGGTTTCTTTACGAGTAATCTAGCTAAATTTGCCCAGTGATCTTCGAAATCCTCTTGCATCTTTCGTTGGTTGTTGTTTAGAGACCCTTTTTATGGCTGATTTAAGCAAACTCTTCCTATTTCTATCTCTTCCTAGTTCCGAAATTACCCAACCCTATCCCTTGATTAAACTGCCTTGAGTAAACTTTGTATGGGTACACGTACAATGTACCCGCCTTGTTCTAAGTAAGTCTTAGGATCCCCAACCAAACCAACCAACTATGTCCAATGTCCAAGTTCCCTTCTCGTATTTGCAGCTGCGGCAGTGTTTTAAATGCTGCGTGGGTTCCTACTACCTAGTTCATGCAGATGGCATCTTTAGGCGCCTTGTCTTTTCTGGGTTCTCACCTCCGCGCAAGATTGACTCTGGATTGTGCTACCAGCTTGGATCAGAACGTTGTCGAGACGAGGGCTTTAATGGCTACCTGACTATCGGAGACAATAGCGACGTTTCGCTTACGATTAGGTCTTCATTAAGCGCACGACAAGCATTACGTTCGGAGTCCGCAATAAATTGTAGGTCCCTTCCATTAGTGCGAAAAATGTAACACGCCCAACTTGAATAGTTGCAAGAAACTAGGCCTTGTCCCATCCCGAGCTGTCGCGCCAGCTATTTATTTTATTAGTTCATCCATTCCCCTCTTGATGGAGTGCACAGCAAAGTATTCGCTGAATGCGATTCGGGAATAAAGAAGTCTGTAGGTCCCCCGAAGTAGTGAAGCCAAAGCACCCAGGTTTTCTAAGTCTGAACGCCATCTCTTTGGTTAGGGCGCCTTCCAGTTCTCGACAAGCGTTCTGATTTGAATGGAGTTTCGATAGCCATTTTACTTCTCTCAAATTAGGATATTTCTTGTCATAAAGCTATCTTTTCCTCAGCTACGATTAAATATGTCGTGGGTAAATTTTCACTATACATCAGTTGTTCTCTCTAATCGCAACCGCAATACTTAAATATTAAACAAATCAAAAACATGATACATACGAGGCTGTGAAGCTAATTTTAAAACTACATGGTCCATGTACATCACATCTATCTGTGTTCAATACAAATTTTTAATCAAAATCCTTAAAATTTGTAAAAAAAAATTTAGGGAACTAATATTCCATTAAAATTGTCAAACTATTTATATTATAGTCCTTTCCACCATCGTCATCAAAAGTTGTTTGAAAATATTCAAAAGTAAAAAAAATGTTTATCAAATCATCGCTGCAAAGCACTTAATTTTAAGTTTAGACAACGCACTGAGTAAAAACCGAAACAAACTTGCACCAATAATTTTAAATTTTGCACGTTCAATATTTTGTAGCTGTAGAAATGTGTTATTCCCGTTTTATTCCAATCACCAGCGCACAAAATTTCATTAAATTTCAATCTTTTTGGTTCAATTCACGATTTCATCGATTTGCTTTCATAATTAAAAGAACAATGCAAACTACATATAATGAAATTTCTAATCAAATGTTTTTTCAATATTTTCCTCTATCCTGCCATCGATCAACATCCAAAATAAAAATAAACAAAAATCCCAATCCTTTCTAATCAAACTTGACTTACAAATCCACACAACCCACTGTGGTACCACCGCCATGATGTCAATGTAATCAACTCCAATGGCCATTTCGCTGAACACAATCTAACCCCCGGGTGGGTAAAACCCTAAATGATGACACCACCACTGCCATGATGACCATGGTGACTCTGATGACGATGATGATGGTGCCCAATGACTACTGAAATAATGGCGCCCAACGCTGGACAACAAAAACCAAAAAAACCCGATTGATGGTGCTCTGCTCTATCGACCTCATCGCATCAAAATGCAATTTGATCGACAAAACAAAATGTCATGCACCCCACCGAAACCCCAAATTCTCCCTTTTGTTTTGTTTTTTTGCGTTCCATGTATTTATTTTCCGGTCTCTCGCCTCGTTACTGCAACACACTCGCCACAAATGAAGGTGGCATGGATAAAGGCCGACGCCAAAGCGATTCTAGCTATTCACGAGCATGTTATAACGAACAATGATCGATTAACTGTCACACATAATGACTTCAATACGTGGACACTGGTGATACGAAATGTCAAAATGGAGGACTCTGGCCAGTATATGTGTCAAGTGAACACGGATCCGATGAAAATGCAAGTAATTATCACCCAACGGTTTGACTGAGGCAACATATTTTTTTTTTGTGTCTATGTTTGTGTGGTGATTTGCATCTTGCAAGGAGAAGGGGTGAGGGAGAGTTGTGACTGTGTATGTGTATGTGAAGGACAAACGAATTTTGTTTAAAATGTAAACTTCAGTTGACCTCTCTCCCTCTCGATGGTGACCGATAGCGCGAGACAATGAGTTGACTAGACTGGCTGGCAGGTAGGTTACCTATCTACCTCGTGGTAGGTGTTGCAAAGTGTCACAAGTTAATCGAAATATTAATGGGTTTTACAGAATTATGCGAAGTCACCTTTTGATGGAAAATTGTAATTTGTTGGAACAGAGGGTTGAAAGAGGATCTATGACCTGTCATGATGCATTTGGTTATATGACGGTATACGTTGGAGGACATATGTAGATTGGTCGAGCCTTTGGCTGTAGTCCTTTGACGTCAATCAGTGTCACTGTGAAATAGATTAGAGGCCTTTGTTATTATAGACTGAGGGACATTGTTGCAATAGAATCGCGATGAACTGCGAAAAAATTCATAAAATTTAGGCTTACGTTGGGCGCCATGGATACTTGATTTTGCTTTAAACGAGGTTTCACCTTTTGGAGTGAGTTTAACTTGATAAATACCAAAATCTATTGGCTACAAATCTATATCGTTGTTAATTAAATTTCAACGAATGATTTTTGTTGGGCGCCAAGGCTTTTCAAGTTTTTTTTTTGGTCTTAGTGACGACATTTTTGTAATTTCGATAAGCAGAAGAAATAAGCAGGAATGGTAATTAGGCAGAGCAATAAAAATAAGAAAGAAAGAACAAGACTTTTTGTACAATTGCAGATTCCCTCGATGTATAAGAGGTTGGTCATGCGATGGATTTGGCGTATTTATGCAGAAGTACACTTCAGCAGATTAGTCTCTGAGTTCATTGTGTTGGTCGGGACGCAGTCTGTCGTTAGCAATATATACTCTGACATGAGATCAAGTCTTTACTCTTCTACAGTATTGAGCAAAAAAAAAACAACCTCCACCTTCTGAGAATGCATCGGGTTACATCATAGGTATAGGGACAGGTCTTGTAGATATTCACTAGACTGTCAATTCCTTTTTGGAGAAAGATGAGAGTATTTGGCGGTTTAAAAGGTGCAATAGGGTTTAAAAAACAAATCAGTACTTCTACGTCGATAGTGGTTACTTAAGGGTGGCTGTCTTAACTTTTACTAGATATCCCTTGTATTGATGTTTGGATAATCGAGATGATGCGTTTTCATTTACCCCAGTGATACCTTCACCTGTTTCTTACGCTCAAGTCATTATATCATAGGCCATATTTCATCCAACTCCAAGCTACAAAGCCCTTCAATCAAACCATCAGAAAACTCGTCACCAATTTTTCTTTTCTGTCACCCCATCGCCCATCTTTTCTGGAGTATTTCGCTCCAATTAATCACCCCGCAGACAGTAACAACAACAAAACAATCGTAATCCATAAATTTCTTTTAATAGCCAATAAAATTCACAACCACCATTCACCAGTTTAAATTCGTGACAATTTCAACTGTCAACGCGATCCACTTAAGAATATTTATAAACAAATTTTCCATGCGATGTTGCCTGTGCGCCTATTCCCCACGCGGGAGACAACCAACCCCAAGGACACTGGCAAGCCAACCAATGAACCAACCCCTCAGGAGAAGAGACGTGCAAAATGCAATAAAATAAAATGTTTCTTTGTCGCTTTCTACTCACCCCCTCCGGCGTGCTTCAACAGTTTATTTCTTCTCGTTTTTTTTTTTTTTTTGAACAATCGTCTATTTGAATTCGATTCATTTTTTGTTGCCTCTTTCTTCCCTTTTTTTTTTCTTTTTTCCATTTTGTGCTGTCATCATTTGTGTGTGCCGCTATGTGACCCCCGAATGCAACCGAAAATCAAACAATAAATGTCGAAACAATGGAACGATGACAAACCAAAAACAACGGTAATGGGCTCGAACAACCAAAGACAGCGCGTCTAGAAGTTGTGATACCACCCGACATTATAAATGAAGAAACCTCCGGCGATATGATGGTACCGGAGGGTGGCTCAGCAAAGTTGGTGTGTCGTGCACGAGGACACCCAAAGCCCAAAATAACCTGGCGTCGTGAGGATGGCAGAGAAATCATTGCACGCAACGGAGCCCATCAAAAGACGAAAGGTAAGTAAGACTGTGAGTAGGCATAGCTTTCATTTCTTTTTTTTTTTGACTTTTTGGTTTTAATGGATACAGTGGGTCGGAAAAATAAACTGAATTGTAGCAGAATTAAGGGAACTAAGGCAGCAAGTTCCTCACAGGACATGTCTTAAAAAGACCTAATAGGTGCGAAAACCAAGCGACTTCAAGAAGCATTTTCTGATTAAAAAACAACTTAGAGGCAACGTCTATAAAGGACCTATTGTACATAGACAACGGGCTTACCAAGCTTGTTTGATTCAATGTTGCGAATCGCATTAATTGAAACATCGTTGACTCACTTAGTAGTAGCAGACGCTCAAAATACTCGAACAGGACATGGTCTCAAAGTTTTTATACTTTAGGCCATAAATTCCCAAAAAATCTCAGCTCTGATACTTCAAAAAAAGCAAAGGACTAGTAACAGTGTTTGGAATTCAGTGGAACACTCAAGGACACCAATATCAACGAGAGTTGGGAGTGAAAAATGAAGTATTTGTGAATCTGTGGAACGATTGTTCCTGGTATTGAAACCACCCAGTGATTGGATCTTGGCGTCCACAGCAAAATATCTGTGGCAAAACTCTTAAGTACCACTCTCTGATCTTTTCTGTTCTGAATACTGAAAGCTACTTCAGAAGAAACATCGAAGGCGGGCAATTTAGCCTAGTATTCTCAGAAAGTAAATTAACGGTAGAACTGTGAAGTCTATGAAGTCGTGTTTTATAATCACAAATTGAAAAATCAGATTTGGCCATCTAAGCTGGGCAGGAAATGTCCATGAAATGAGGGTGAATAAGAGTTGTAACTCAGGGCTACTACTTATCTGTTGAACTGCGAGAAAGAAGAGACATAAGCTGTCCCGACACTTAAATGGAACCAAAAGAGACACAGTTCCTCGAAAACATTGATATTTACACAGTGACAACATAATTTACGAATCCTTGACTATAGATTGTCCACTTCTGTGAACGCCTGAAGCCGTTTGTCATCAACCTGATCTGTCCATATCAGTGTGGCTTTAAGCCAGAAAAGTCCACCATCGATCGAATATTCACACTGCGGCAGATCTTGGAGAAAACCCAGGAACTTCAAATCGATACGCACCACCTTTTCATCGGTTTTAACGCCGCGTATGACAGCATCTATAGAGACGAACTATGCGGAGCCATGTTTAGTTTTGGCAACCTTGCCAATCTCGCCTGTTTGTTCAGGATGACGGTCGAGAATGCTCGATCAAGATCGGTCAAGACCTCATCGAGACCTTTGATGTCAAAAAGGCAAGGCGACTCGCTGTCATGCGATTTTTTCAATATCGTTCTTGTGCAAATATAGTGCAAAACTCCCACGCCAACACCAGAGGCAACACAATCTTTCAAAAGTTCGTCGAATTACTCGGATACGCAGACGATATTGGCATAATCGGAAGAACGCAGCGTGATGTCACTGGTGCTTTCGTGAGTATAAAGACGGAAGCGGCGAAGATAGGTTTAGCGGTCAATGATGTCTCGGACAGAACGTCACTGCAGACATAGATTTGAGGTAGTTATGGACTTTGTCTACCTAGGCTCCGCTATAAATTCCGACAAGGACATCAGCGCTGAGATCAAACTAAAAATAACTCTTGGCAATCGCTGCTTCTTTGAGCTGAGAAGGCAATTAAGTAGCAAAGCCCTCTGTCGAACGACTAAAGTGACCCTGTATAAAACCTTAATGGTCCCAGTCCTGCTCTACGCGGCATAGGCATAGACTCTGTCAAAAGCAGATGAGGTTGCTCTGTGCTGGGCAGGAAATGTTCATAAGATGAGAAAGGATAAAGGCCGTGACTCAGGGCGACTATCTATTGAACTGTGAGAAAGAAGAGAAAGAAGCTGTACCGAGATTTATATGCAACAAAATGAGACACGATCCCTCGAAATCATTGATACAGTGGTAAAAGATTATTCGAATCTTTGACCTCAGATTCAAGGTGAAAAGGAGGACCGACCCCCGTCAATGGAAGTATTCACGCATGTTTTCCTGGACTGGTTTGACCTTTCCGTCAGGGTTCCTACACATAAATTAAAACATGGCCAAATGTCGTCCTCAGCTCTCAGCCTTCTCATTTTAAAAGGCAACATTTGTTGCCCTTGGGCTGTCAAAGCACTTCTAGAGAAAACGAGTAACCTTCAACACGACATTGGCATTTCGAAATCAGCTGCAGAGAATTTGATGAAATAAACCCTGCCCAGCAATAAACTTTTGGACCGAAGCCTGTGAGAGAACCTATGTGAGAGAGAAGTTCTCATATTTCTTGTCTTGTCCTTTGCAGAACAAATTGCATTCAAACATGTTTCCCGCATGCCATATCCACGCCTACAAATCCGTTAATTTTTCCGTCCCACTGTCAGTCTACTGTCTAATGATAAGCGTTATGTTTAAGTGAATTTCCTATCGTCGGCCTGATTGAATATTACATTGGCAATAAAATATCCTTTGGTAACCTTTCCTTCTCTATACTTTCATGTTCTCAACAATATTGACTGACTTGCGACTCTGTACACGACAATTTGATAGCTCTGGCAGTTGAGGGTGAAATGCTGACGCTGTCAAAAGTCACGCGATCGGAAATGGGTGCATACATGTGCATAGCATCGAATGGAGTGCCTCCGTCAGTGAGTAAACGCATGAAGCTACAGGTTCACTGTAAGTATACCACCGTTAAGTGAAAGCATAAATTCAAAAAAGTCCTAATTCCTTGTCCAATTCCCGAGTGGGAGTTTCCCTCGTCCTAAATGCCACTTCTTGACTTAAGGACGGCAAACATGCAAAACAAAACAAGTGGGACGCACTTGGAAGCCAGAAGCTTTCCCGGTTATGCTTGGGGTCCTTAATAAATTTCACCACAGACCACCGGTAGTGGATCGAACACACACTCGACTTCCAATTGTGTGCATCCTATCCATCGGTCTTGGAGTTTTTGCCGGATCCTGGCGGGGTACGCTTGCCTCGTTTATTGACAGCACAAGTAGTTTCCTTCTTTATTTCCGGTTTAGAACAAAAAGGGCAATATATCCTCGGTGTGAGTCAGCGTGTGTAGGTGTGGTGGGGATAGCGTGAAATTGTGTGGCTTGTGGCTTCGGGTGGGCAGGTGGCGGTGTCGTATACGCCAGAGATTTCTACCCACTCGATTGCCCTCTCTGACACATTTCACTGCGTCACCTTTGGTTTGTTACAAGACGAGGTGAGTATGTTGAGTCGTGTGTGTGGAAAAGGACACCTGTAGATAAAAATTCAATATCCTGTGTTCGTCTTTCTGTTTTGTCGCTCGATTTATTGTTTTTTTTTTTCTTTCGAATTTTGCAAGAGGAGCACAGACACACTCAAGACGGAGGAGAGCAAGTAAAGTGATTTTTGTGCTCCGTGTGAGTGTGAGGGATATCAATCTATTTATCTATTTACTGAGGAGTTCTGTGGAAGTATTCATTTTCATTTGCGGATGCTTTCATCTTTGACTTAGGAGCTCCATTGTTCGGATGGGGTGTCCTTTGTGGCGATTGAACGATCAGATGTGTATGTGTTATTCTCTGTGCGGTAACGATAGTGAATTGCTGTGTGATTTCGTTGATGAGTATCGCAGTCCTTGCTGTGATTTGATTGAAAATTACTATCTTGATAAATATTGTAACCGAGTTGTATCTTGACAAGCGTTTGTAATTAATTTAAGGCGCATTGTGTCATGACTTTCCGTGGGGATGTGCGGGTTACTACGAGGCCGTCCTTTCTTCTCATTTTCCCAATGGATATTTGAGTTGTGCAAATGTTCTCATCTGAAAATGCAGTCGTTTCATCGCAGTAATGGAATAATAATCGCGTGTGGAAAATGCACTTGCATGAATTTGAATCCTTCGACGTTTCGATTTACGAATGAAAAAACTTAGCCTTAGAGGGAAAGAAATTTTATTTTACGTACTTGAGGGCGAACGAACATGTGTACCTTCATATGTATGCATACGTACTTAATCAAATTAAAAGGAAATAAATAAAACAATCAGAGCAAATGGGTGTAGATACAGCCCGTATTGAACAAATTAAAGCTTTGCAGTTTGCAGGTCTTTATAGACTCGGGCCCGTTGTGTTCTCTACGGAAAACGACTCCCAACCCATGTTGCCTCAGAGTTATTTGTGGCGATTACATTGGCTTTCACTCTTTTGGCCGGAGCAGGGTGTTGCGAAGAAGTCTCCTTTTGTCTTAATTTTCATGCTGTTTTATTTAAAGTGGCGGTCTAAGTATTGTGGTTTGTTGCACAGACGTACTTGGCAGCCCAAGGTTAAAGTAACAGAGAATTAATTGATCAGATTTGCAAGTTCAGCATCTTATGCAGATGGTACCTCAGTGGACAAGGTTTAGTTAGGCTGCCCGTTAGAGTTCTTAAGTCTTCAGGTCCCTTAACAGAACTCGCGCAGCCGAATCGATGATGGTTCCAACACAAACGTTTGTTGAACGGAGATTTTGGCTGTCGCCGTGTAAGTTGAATTCTTCTTTCAAGACTACTCTACTTTTCACTTATCATTCAAAAACAAAAGGACATAAAAGCACACAGCTGAGTCACTGGCCAAGGTAGGCGCATTTTTTTATGCGAACTGAACTTATTTGCCTGTGGTGTCAGGTGGCGGTGGTGACTCAAAGCCGGCATCCACTAAAGCGACGACATCTAGAAATTTTTGACAAACAGTCAGCTGCTACGCGCTCTTGCTCTGTATCCATCACAAGAGCTTGAATGCCCATCCAGCTGATGTGTCACTGATAGAAGGAAATATAAGAAATAATGTAGGATTGTAAGATACAGCTTAAGGTGGTGCACAATAGTAGTTGGGTAAAAATAGGACATTCGATATGGGTTCTGGCCGATGCGCAAAAGACGGGTAGTTTAAGACGGTGGACATGCCATTTTTCAATGGACGGTCTTGTAAGACCTATCGAAGTTTAAGTTTAGCTCGGGTAGTAGTCTGCACAAGATATAGACTCACTTAAATTAGGGCCAAAGGTCCATTGTGATATCAAAGATCTGTCCAATTCCCCAAAACTACCCGCTGAATCAGTCGGAGCTTATTATAACGCTCTAAAGGCGCTTGATTGCATGGTTTGCAAATTCAAAAAGATTATTGAAAATATTGGCTCCCAAAGCGAGCTGGACACTTTGAGAAAAGGTGAACAATCGTTTCTTTCTAGATTCCGACCATGCTCATTAAGAACCATGTAGAACGCCGTGGCTCAGTGCTCGCCGTGCGAGCTTCAAGCCCCAACCATGTCCATCGAACATTTTTCGCGGCACCGCCTGTTGTCGGAGAATGACCAACCTCCGAGAGTACAATTTGGCATCAAAAAGCTTCTCAATTTGCCGTTTCGAGTCGGTAATAAATTGTAGGTCATTTTCAATCTCCCGAAAAATGTAATAACCCCAAGATAAATGGTTGCGAAAAGCTAGGTCTAAGCTCATTTCAAGCTGTCGCGCTATATTTGTTTCTTCATTACGACACATTGAGTGTCCGGTACTAAGATAATGACTGCAGTGGCTGCTACTTAATTGCCATATATGGAACAATATGTCAAGAGCTGTTGATGGAGTGGTTTTGAGAGCTCTAGTGATGGGTATACAAGCCGATCTTCTTACTCGGTCAGGAGTCAACCTGATGACTATGCCATACATCAGTATTGGCCTGATAACGTAGGGTCAGTATGTCATATTTTTGGCTGTAGTCTCCATTATCTTTATATTGCTTTTTTGTAGCAATCTTGTCTGACATGAGACCCAAGTTTTTGTGGGTAGGTACCAAGTTGGAACCACAGAAGTATTTTTTCCTGCTATGACAGCAAATTCGTATTCTAAAGTAAACCCTGGAAAATTATAACAAAGTTCAAGCCGGCAGGACAAGCTACATCAAACCTATAGGCTTATCGCGTCCAGATGTCAGAAAAAGTCATTGATTGGTGGCGTATACGTAACATTTTTTTATCGAATGCAGAAACAGTGGTTAATATTACCAACAAGCCATCATTGCTGGACTGTAAATTGTAAATATTCTTATTAATGACCACACACGTGTGACGATTCGGCGTGATGCTTAGTCTGACTTGCTCGATGTCCCCGCAAATGATGCTGCTAAAACGCCCTCACAAGATGGCGGATGATGCATGCTGATTTCCTTCAACCTGCCGATTTCGTTCTCGCTCTTAAGTTGAGACCTTTCCACTGAGCACTCGAGCATGACCATAGAACGACTAAGCCAGAAATTATTATCTGCCAAAGCTGCTGATATCCCTCTTATCGAGCTCTGGTGACATCTCCCTACCTCTCCGCGCACAAAGGCCGTGCCTACTGTCTGCCTCACTGAAAGTAAAATTTCAGCTATCCTCTATCTATATATTCCACTAGCTGATACTCGCGACTACGTTCGCGTGGAAAGACGTCACATTATACCCTAAATCCTTTTCTGAGTTTCAAGACATTGATGAGTAATTATAGACTTTCAATTCCTCACATTAACTTTGCAAGACCTCCATGTTAACAACATTCCTGGTTTTTCTTTCTAGCTCGAGGATGACCAGGCTATCAGGTCAATTGGCTCTGAACCCGCAAGTAACTAACAGATATGGAATACATCTTCCACCCCTTGCAAGCCTCTTTATTCTTTCGAAGTCTCACTCAACCGACACGTGCTAAGCTTGTTCGAGTGCATTAAACGATTAATTAATGCAACACATTTCCCTATTGTACGCCACTTTATTTCCATCAAACCGATTCACATTCATCCCCTAATTGTGCCACTGCACATAGCATAATGTACCAGGACTTCTCTCATATCACTTGTTCGACAAGTCATCGAACATCTGTTAACTTCTTCAGGCACATGTACCACCACATCTCTCCCACCTCACCCCACTCTGGATGGCACGTCTTCTTTCGACAACTTGCATCGGTCTTCGGACAACCCCATTGTTGACTTTTTCATAGTCCGCCTGTAATTCGAAATTAATTTTCCACAACCATTTTTATATTGTTTTCGAATTTCCATCAACATCACCCGCCATCATCGTCCGCAGCACACTCAGTGTCCATCTGCAGCACAAAAGCGGAACAAAACCAATAAACCAAAGCCACCACTTTCACCCCCGGTGTCTGTGTCCAGCGCCAATAAACCAACATGCTGTTATAGTTCAAAAATCACTGCCCGCAATCTTATCCCTTTTTTCCTTTTTTGCCAATTTTTCTATCAAACCAGAGATTCTCGTATATCCTTGCACCATCCCCCCGCAGCCAGCACATCGTCGTCGTACAAACAAAGTGGAGTAAGTAATCCATTTTCAATTAAAAACCCATCAGACCGCAGATTTGGCAAACTTCACTGTGTATCCTTCCAGCATTTGACCCTAACACACACATATCCGTCGACCGAAAAACCAGGGTAGAGTTGGAAAAATCGAATAACAACCAAGATAAGAGTGATCTGGCCTCCGAACTATCCCGCATATCCTTTAACTCTCGGTGTAGTTGATTTAATATCCTTCGGGTTATCCTTCCCGGCTTGTACTGCTCTCGTGCACATACCCTGCTCCTCTCACAAGTCCGCCATTGAAAAGGATTGTGATGTATTTTGTTATTTGTTCAACAAGAATGTTGTTATTTTTTTTTTCTTTTCTTTTTTCCTTTCTTTTGTAGTTCATCCTTTGGTGCAAGTGCCTAACCAGTTGGTGGGTGCTCCCGTTCTAACAGATGTCACACTAATTTGCAATGTCGAGGCATCACCAAAGGCGATAAATTATTGGCAACGGGAAAACGGTCAGTATCAAAGTAAAGTAAATTTTCTTTCCTTTACAAACACACACACACAATCGGGCGGCAGCAGCAGCAGCAGCAGGAGGGAGGAAAATGGACAACCACTAAAGATCTGTGCTGTGGTTGCAGTCGAAATTTTTCATTGTGTCCCTATGTTGGGCGCCAATTTTCGTTCCTTTTCCGTAGATGGCAATCGAAAATTCGTCGGCAATACGTGCGAAGGATATATTGATATTGGAAGAAATACTTGGGCGCACAAAACGAATTGAAATCGATGTCCACCTAGCGCCGTGTGTGAGGTCCTTTTTTTCGCTGCTGCTGTTGCTGCCGCTGATGGGGCTCCAACCCACTGTTGATCTCTGTGTGTCCGGGCTGGTTGGAAATGCGATTATT
The DNA here is from genome assembly GCA_917880715.2 of Matsumyia berberina. Classification (NCBI taxonomy): domain Eukaryota; kingdom Metazoa; phylum Arthropoda; class Insecta; order Diptera; family Syrphidae; genus Matsumyia; species Matsumyia berberina. Next base: position 126,444,688 of record OU862871.1, on the reverse strand, counting down.
TTTATTGGCATTCACGCGACAGACAGAGTGATAGAGGTGACAGCTGGAGTATTAGATACGTGACAAGTCACTGATAGATGGGGGGCTATTGGCGACAACACAAATGTTATATCCTGCTTTGTTTGCTCTTTTTCCTCTCTTTTCTCCTCTCCAATGTTTCTTTTGCAGGTGAAATGATAATTGCCGGTGAGAGATATCTTCTGACGGAGAAGGAGAACTCAATGTACGCCATTGAGATGGTGCTGCACATAAAACGATTGCAGACCAGTGATTTCGGTGGTTACAAGTGTATCTCGAAGAATAGTATCGGCGATACGGAGGGCACCATTCGACTTTATGGCAAGTGGTCCAAGTTCTTGTACTTTAGTTCACTTTATCCTGCGTCTGGATTCGGTTTTTTGTTTGCCAAATCACTTAATCGTTCAGTGGAATTGAAATTCGATTTTGGTTTCTGTGTTCTTTTTCGTTGCAGAAATGGAACGACCCAAAGGAAAATCACAAAAGGACGACGAAGCTAATGAAGTTGCGGTAAGTAAGCAGGAAAAAAAAAATGTGGCTTTTTGTGGTGTAATTATGTGGGCGTTTGAACAGGAATGCAATTAGTTTCATTCTGTAGTTGGACCACTCGACAACGGAGAAGTTAATTGGGAGGGAGGAGCCCATTTTTAATGTTGTCGTTGGGTTTTTTTTTTTCTTTAATTAAAAACTGCCGAGTGGAGTTGTTCGATTTTTATTGAAGACAAAGCGAAATCAGCGAGAAGATTAAACGTCTGCAAGACTACAAATATAAGTATAATGCCTGATATGTTATCAGTTCATTGAGTTGAGTAACATAAGGGTACTTTAGCTCATTATTTGGTTTTTCAGCTTCAGTTGTCCGAGACTGTCACATTTCGCAAAAGAAAAATACGTGTTAAGAGTCAAACATTTTAAGAGTGTTTCCGATGCTTTTTCTCGAAATCCAAAGCGATAAGTTTCATAAACGGCAACATACATATGTAGGTAGGTATGGAGGTAGAGATAGCCGTCTAAGGGCCATCCTTTCAGAGCGCAATTAGCGCTAGTGCGCCTTCTTGATATCACAACTCACGTGAGCGTTAGTGAATTTTATGTCGGAAATTATTGACAAGTCTTAAAGAAAGGCTTTCCGAAATGTAAAGTACTTTCCCTGACTTGAGCCGGGCAATCACAGAGAAACAGGGTTTCCTTTCCGATTACAATCTACAATGGGGAGAAAATGTTCGAAGATTTTACTCTTAACGAGTCTCATTGGAGGGCTATCTACCTACTACCTTTGCAAAAGAATCATTAAAGGCTGAACCACCTCTAGTTAGGTCGACAGCTCTCCCATTCTCCTCTACGTTACTATGACCTAGACTCCAAAAAAGAAGAATATTAAACCCAGTAGTAACCTTTTAAGTGGTCGCCTTGGCTCAGTGGTTTGTGCGTTGGACTGCTGTGCGAGCGGCCTGGGTTCAAGCCCAAGAAATATCCTCTGAACAGTTTTCGCGGCACCACCCCTCATCACGGAATGACAAGCCTCAGAGAGTATAATTTGTCATGAAAAAGATGAAATACGCACAACATGAATGGTTGCGAGAAGCTAGGCTTTGGATCATCCCAAGCTGTCGTGTAAGCTATTTATCTTAGTAACTTTTGACCACGTCTAAGGCTGCACACACTGTGAAGCAATAAAGCGATGCGATGCGAGAAGCGAGAAGCGTGTATAGACGAGAAAAAGAAGAAATAAGCTAGTGTGTCGCCAAAGAACCATCTTAGGTTGGAGTCTCCACCTTTTACCAAAGATTAGGTTAAGATAGATTGAAGTGGGTGCCAGATAAAACCAAAGCCATGATACCACATGAATCTCGGAAAGATCTGCAGCCTAGTCATTTAACCTATTGGAGATTCTTATGAAGCCTAGGAGGCTACTAACATCAGTGTTTATCAGGTCGCCTAAGTTGGTGTAGAAGAAGGCTCCTTAGTGGAGTTTTCTTTTACGGGAGAGAGCTGGACAAGGTGCAAAGAAGATGATGAATAGACCGCCACTCTTCTTCATCTGTACAGCCTCTGCAGATATCGTTTGCGTAAACGGCAAGCCTTGCTGCATGCTTGTCTATTAGGCAGTATTTAGTAATGACACCTATTATATATGCAATCTATTAAGAGAAATCAAATACTTAGAGCGTTTCAGATCCAGCTTTGGCCAAATCTGCTTTGTCGCTGGACATGTTGTACCACTTGTCCACCTAATTTTGTTGTAGTTGCTATGACTAGCTTTAGTTTAAGTTTACAAGTAGCAAGTCGCGATTGATATACCTAATGTTGTTCCATATCTGGCCAGTTCATCAGTCCTATAGTGCCCTTGCACCCAACAGAAGTGAATATTAAACTGCTCCGCCGTCTCTTTAAGTGACTATCGGGAATCTTGGGCTATTAGTGAATGTCCGAAAAGATGCGGATATCCCTGGGTGATATCACGTTTTTCTTCAGCCAATATAAGACATTTTTCAAAATGGAGGCATGGCCAAAATCTTTACTAGACCACTGTGAGGTTGCTTTGAGGCGGATAGCTGCATTAGCTGCCCCTTGTTTGCCGAAAATTTCGAGGATTGATAGACGAAACAGAATGTCCAGTGTTGCAGAGGGAGTCGTGCAAAGAGCACCGCTGATGTACATGCCAGCGGTTTATGGCTTTACCTAAGGCGGTCTACCAAACCATCACCCCGTACGTTCTTACTACAGAAATATAGAGCCAATGCGTTAAGCAGGATTGGAAACCCCATTTATTTCCGATGGCCTTTTTGCAAGAGAAAAAGGACTACTGTAGCTTTCTTTACTCTCTTTTGTATGTTTGGTTTTCGTTCAAAATAAGACCCGAGACCCATTTTGCTTCGATGGAGAAAGCTAAACTTATACCACCAATGGTGGGAGGGTTGATATATGGGATCTTTATTTCCTAGCGAAAAGTCCCAGTTTAGTTTTGTGGGGGCTTAGCTTGTTTAGATCACTTTGGAGAAGTTCTTTTAAGGTATCACCCTTTTACCAAAAGTTTTGCGGCATTCGTAAAAGAAAACACATGCATTTGATTCCCTGTTCCCTAATTTCAGTTTCCAGATGCTACGTCTGTATTAAGTTAAAGAGTTTTATTATAATTTCCGCTGTAGTGGGAAGTCTGACTTAATTATTTCACCTACGCAATTTTATTCCTAAAACCAAGAAACACTCGTTGCCAATTGTTCCAAAAGGTTGAGAGTTTACATTGCCCTTCCACTTTTCTTATGCATACTTTCCCTTTGTTTCAGAAGAAAAATGACGCAATCCTCACTGAGAATCGTCGTGAAGATGGATCACGTAATCAAAACGGTCGCCTCTACAAGGAACGTGGAGACTCTAGCCTCTACAATAGTTGTACGCGACACACTCAATATACCATAAGCAGGCTCATTTCAGCAACCCTAATACTTGTACTGTTGCATTCAAATTTAAACACAAGTCCTTACCGCCAGTTATAGCTCCAAAGTAAATAAGTGTCGTTAGAATAATTTTATTTACAAAAAATATACATATATATAAATTATACATATAAAATATGTAATAAATAAATTAAATGTTACCTCGTTAGATAATATTTAAATTTATAAACGAAAAAACTAAGTCTATCAAAGTAAAAGCATGTATTTTATTTTTCTTTTTATTACTGAAATTAGTTTTTTGTATTTTGTTTGTAGATACAACATTCAATGGTAATCAGAAAATATAAATATATTGTTAAAAAAAAAGTGGAAATTAATTGTGGCTTTACAATATAACAACAAAAGAAATACCTAATTCATCGGAAGTTAAACTAACAAAAATAAATTATGTTGAATGCTTAAAGTTAAAAACTACTATCAACTTCTTCTCGTTGTTCTCATTTTTGTTTTCTAATATCTGATCCTAAAAAAAAATGTTACCGCTATTCAACTGTCTCCGGCGAAACTATTAAAAATTTCGAAAACTTTCTATACCCCTTACGTTGAACGAGCATGTTTTTGTAAATAAATGTACAAAATTAAATACAAAAATATTGTAAATAAAATAAACACTATAAAGCATGACATTTACAAATAAACTGCCAACTTGAATGGTAAAGAGAATGTAAAAATGCAAAAAAAAAAAGAAATGCATGTGTCTCTACCACGTTTCTGGCTGCTACTGTTGCATTTTAATTTCCTAAATAAATTTGTTGTAAAAGCTAACTTAAGTCGATAGCCTAAGCCTTTTGGATATTCTATAAGCAAGTGAGTTAAAATGAAATTCGCGTTAAGTAATTTTAGATAAAATGTGCCAAAATTGTTTAAAAGTGATGTCAACAATAATTATTTAAACAAAATTAATTTTTATTTTTAAATTGGCATCACTCTTAAGCTAAAAAAAAATAGACGCAACACTTAATATACGTACCAAATACAAAAGAATTCTTAAAAAGTAATATTTTAAAATATGTAAACAATATAAACGCGGCATATAGAAGAATAAAAAAGAGGAAACTATTGTATAACTAGAGATGTAGAAAAGGATTGTTTATACAAAAAAGTAAAGAAAACGAAGCAAATAAAATTAAAAACTAAAAAACTATAGAAATAGAGCGTATTGATTAAAGCTAGAAATTAAATTTAATGTCTATAAATTACTGAAAAAAAAAAACAGAATTAACTAAGTTAATTTAATAATTTGTAAATAATATTTATATCAGAATGAAAATACATGTATTGTAAAAAATAAATGAAAATTAATAAAAAAAAAAACCTAAAAAATAATATAACTGGATTTTGTTTACAATAAAAGGTAATAAATTACTATACGAAGGTGAGCGTTCTATAGTTTTACATGATGCACGAAAAATCGTTTAACTTAATGAGATATTCCTTCTTAGCATTTCAGCATAACAACTTGGGTAGCGGTCTAGAACTAAAAATTGACCCTTCAACAGTATTACTTATTTATTTAAGGTGGGGCTACAGTCTGGGGCGGACCTGGGCCTCAACCAACAAGCGTCTCCAGCCAGCTGCCTCTGGTTGATTCCATCGTGGGAGTTTTTCCGTTTCCTTCTGGATGCAATGGAGAGTGCCTTACTGTGAACGCTTCAACCTTAACCTCCAAAAAAGGCATTCGTTCAATGTCCATCATCTATTTCAAAACCAGTCACCACACAGTTGAATGAACTTTCTATTCAACAAAAAAAAACAACACTTCACTCCATTCCAACCATTGGAATCCTAGTAACTGACCCAGCTAGCTACCATAACCATCACGGTCACCGCCGGTAAAGGTCCAATTAATTGGGCTGCAATTGCATTGGGCATGCAACATCCCATGGCAAACTGGCCCAAAGGCATACATACATACGTACGTTCGTTCATCCAGTGCCATCCTAACCCAACATAAAGTCGATCTAATCCGTCTAGCCCGCGTTTCCTCTTCTTACCACCGCATTGACTTGCTGACCGGGTGATAATCTTTACTAAAACCGAAAATCGATTCGATTTCCGTTCGGGATGTGAGTATTGCCAGCTCGTGCCGATATATATTCATATCCCCGTGGATGTTCCGCAGCCGGAACCCATTTAGAGTGAACGCTCCATTAACACCTAACAACCTCACAACATACATTTCACAGCGAGCCTGCTACTGGCTGCTCCGGGAATTGCACCCGGGGGTGTAGGTCGGTCGGTAGGCAGAAATGCATTTATGTTGGTCGAGTGTAACACTGCTTCGATTGAATGTGACTTAATGCGATACATACGAGTACATATATCCATTTAGCTAACCACTTCTCATTCACTCAAGGGTAGCATAATCCGAAGCAGCAGCAGGAGTTGTCCTCGCCCTCGTAAAAGCAAAACCATATCGTGTTATCGCCCCCTGTTCAGTAGAGGGCGTCTGAGTGTATGTGCGGGGTGTTAGATACAATAATATCCGATTGAACTTTGCTAACAATAATCTTCATCAATGGAGTATCGGTTTGGCTTTGTGTAAGGTATGGGAAGAGGTCCCGACAGGACACTTCTCAGCTTCTTGCGGAAGGTCATATTCAGGAGGGGAATGCAATTGCTAAACCAAGGGCCATTCTGTGTCCAACTGATGCACTTGGATAGAGAGGGTGTCATAAGACAATTGAACGGGTAGAGAAAGGTCAAATGCAAGAAGAAAAACACAATTCACTTGGGTAATCAAATATTTACGAAGAGAGTTTTGTGTTAGTGAAATGTAGAGAATAAGCTGGAAACTCTGTGTCTTCAAATTTGGTAGTGTGGATCTTTGTTAGTCTAAACAAAAGCTAAACCCAAAATCTGTTGATATAGGGCAAGAATTGAACAGTTGGACATATCGCAGTATAACTTCTGTGAATTTCGATTATAAGGCGTCAAATACTGACTTCTCGCCGCCACAGAGCTCTCCAAACATTCAGCATAGGACCCTTGCCACCGGACAACGATACCCTTGACCATTACAAAGCAAACACCACTTAAAGGATAGCGCTGGCAGAAGAAGTATACTACTACTATGACAAATAGAAGTCTCATCATACTTGGGTTAGAAGCCATAAACTACAATAGTACTAGAGGAATGAACATGTATCAACAGGACGAACGGAGTGGCATTCACAAGTAGATTTCGAATAATCGACTTAAGAACTTCCAAATGCATTCAAAACCCGAGGAGCAATATTAAGTCTGAGTGGAATATGCAAGCAGATACTTATACAGTAAGTATCATTTTTACGTGAAATGCCCATAGTCACCCAACATCGACGTATCGGACAAAATGTCACAGTGGATAGTTATGACTTCGAAGTATGTAGTAAGGAACTTCTTCTAACTCGGCTCCGCCATTACATCTGACAACAACACGAGCGCAGGAATCAAGCGAAGAATAACTCTTGCCCCTTATACTTAAGAAGATTCTATATAAGACCTTTATCATCTTAAGGAAGATATCCTTGGTTGCTTCGAGAGAAAAATTCTTCGTTAGATATTTGGTCCTGTTTGCGTTGATGGGCTCTGGAGGAGAAGATTCAACGATGAACTTTACGAACTGTACAGCGACATCGCCTTAGTCAATAAGATACGAATTTATCGGCTGAGAGGGCTAGGATATGCAGCACCAATGGACACTCCTCCGCTCACTCGCTCTGGCTCGCAGAATCTTCGAGTCTAACCCGAAGGGACAACGCAGTAGAGGAAGACCTCGCCTAAGGTGGCGCGCACAAGTGGAAGGGGACCTCAACCAACTTGGTGTGCGCAACTGGAGGTAGTAAGCTAAGGTTAGGTTGCGCAGGATGTTTAATGGATAGGCCTAATCACATTCACCTGAAGGTCCATTGTGAGTACCCTATTCATGTTGTGGGAATAGCAATATGGTTTCCGGGACAACCTGAGGACCTATCCTATTGCTGATGTTTTGTGAACCAGTTAGTGCTCTTTAAGAATCTAAGTAGGTCCGTTAACTCTAGGTCTGTTACCGCTGCTATGCTTACAAAGAACCTTAGTCCTAGTGCGCGTAGACGTCTTGCTTGCAGAACGGAGCAGTAACACAGCAGATGTTGGATTGATTCTACTTCTTCCTCGTCTCTGCCGCTTCTGCATAAATTGTTGAATTTAATTCTCCATTTGCGGAGCATGACTCCGATAGTGCAATGTCATGGGATAACCCCAGTGAGTGTGCGGATAGAGAATCGGTCTAGTGCCAGAAGGCACTTTATATACCTTAAGGAGTGTCCAGGTTTTCCCGGTGAGTCAGGTTTTGACCGACATAACCCTCTCGCCATTCTGGCATTCCAATCTTGGAACTGCTTCTTGCATCACTAGCTTGGGGTCCGATAAAGTCTGTAGGTGCTTCCTGAATGCTTATATTTCCTCTGAGGTTAAGTAAAAAAAAACATAGCTAGCGCGACAGCTTGGAATAAGCTCAAGCCTAGCTTCTCGCAATAATTTATGTTGTGCGCGTTACATTTTTCACACGAATGGAACGGATCTGCAATTTATTGCCGACTCTGAACGGCGTATTGAGAAGCTTTTTCATGACAAATGGTACTCCTGGAGGTTTGTCATTCCCCAGCAAAACGTAGTGCCGCGAAAATGTTCGATGGACACAGCTGGGATGCACTAACTTGCGTCACGACAACCTCTAAATAAATAAATTGCGGCCTGTTTAAATTATTCGACAAAACTTTCATCATATCCAAAATTTAATATTAAAAATTCAAACAATAGTAATGGAGTCAAAAACTTAAATTATCTGAAACTCAAAATTTGTACGAATAAAAATCCAAACATACATACATAGTCGCACGTACTCATGCTCGCAATTCCACTTTCCTCGTCACGATGCACACATCATCTCACAGACAGTATTGTCGAATCTGGAATTGCATGAGGCACTAAGTGCTCGCATAGGTTCACTGCCGTGACATAACTCATTTTCAATATGACATGCATTGTTAAGGCCTAAAAGCGGATCACATCATCCGCATTATCATCATCGCCGTCCTCATCGTCGTCATCGTCAACATCAGAATTCACATCATCATTCCGTGCAACCGGTGAATAAGAGGAAACAAACTATTATGCTGCATGCACACACATATGAAAGGAATAATTTTTTTTTTAAACATAAATAAGGAGAAAAAAAATAGTCAGAGTTCAGAATAACCGGAATAAAGGATTAAGAATTACAATGCTTCATCATGTGGGCTCCTGTGTGAGTATGGGTTCTGTTGGAAAATGGAGCGAACGAATTGGGACTGATTTCAGATTTTTCCTGTTTTTTTTTTTTTTATATTTTAGTGGGGCAAATATGAATTCCTTTGAAATATTAATGCATTTGCCATGGTTGATGTACTTTATATTTCCCAGCCACCATCAGCACCATCGACATCATCAACGAGAAACCCTTTAATTCATTCCGGCCTTCTCGGCTTTAGAGCTGTACAAAGTTCAAAGGGTAAAACAGAAATAAACACAAGCTTTTGTCTTATGTGTCCTAGAAGCCTGCGGGTGGAACTAGGAGTTTTCAATACAGAAGAAGCGATATCCAAATAGCGTTGCAGTATATTGGAAAGCATTTAGGTCGACCCACTTACACTTGGCAAATATGCGTGGTTTCATGTCAATCCTAAGTCTTGGAATATATGAGTCGTAACGGAAATTGTCATATCCCTCTTGTCAAAGTGATGAGTAGAGGGCATTCTACCTACATCCACTAAGACTAGAGGGCACTGTGACTTGTAAGCGTTTTTGTGTCAGATAAAGTTAGTCTCCAACTAGAGATCATTTTGATCCAGATATTTGTGGATCGAGGTCATGGAGAAACCTAAAACCCTGCAAACAGCGGTTCCAGAGGGGTTGTTGGGGATACCAAAGGTAGAGGAAGAGTTTAGTCAGTAGGAGTCAGACACACCAGGTGAGTGGAACTACTCCCCCTGACGGTGCATGATGCATTCTCCGCCTTTGCTTGGTTTGAGCTACGGCAGGAGATTTGCACAAGATGTGCTCAGCAACCTCTAGGTCTTTTAAATTAAGCTGATACGTATTCGAAGGACCAAGTACATGTATCGGATACAGACTAATAATTTGTTTACGAACTTTAGCCTTCGACTGTGGAAAATGATTGGATTCTTGAACGCTAAGTCACTGCTCGACTCACGGAATAAAGGTCCTCAAACTGGAGCTAGAGTTTACGCAGTGCAAAATAGACGCGTGTCGAATAAGACGGCCATTGCCTAGATATGCCGTCTATTCTGCTACATTCTGCAAGGTAAGCAGCAAGTGGAATCCTCATCTCTGGATTATAGAGCAATGTAATCGAATGAAGCTGCGACTGATTATTACCTTCAGTTCGACGCCCTAGTGACTACATCACGCACTGAAACGGACATGTTGAAATGACATTGGCGAAATGTTTTTGAAAACGTCTAAGGCCCAATGCTGTCTTCTGTCATTTAAACGAAACCCAAAACTCCCACCATTGTCCATGAATGGTTCCTGCATCGCCGAAACCGAAAGACTTTCCATTCTCGGTATGTATGCCAGTGACAACCTTCGTTGGAATGACCACATATTCGAAGTCGCCAAAAATGCTGCAAAATGTCTAGGTTTCCTCAAACCGTGAGAAAAATACTTAACCCCTTCCGATCTGGCCTCAATTTATAAGGCATTCATTCGCCAATAACGCTAATATCTGGTCTGGCGCACCCAAAACCGTCTTGCACATTCTGGATAGAATCCAAAATCACGTGTTAAGATTTATTGGTGACAGGAACATTACGAAGTCAATAGACTCGCTTTTCCACAAACAGTGGCGAAATAGCCAGTTGCATTCCGCCCATTCAATTCGTCACCCGCAATTCGCGTCACACTTCGATTGCTCATCAGAGTTTACCCTTAAGCATACCTAAAAACAAATAAATAGCTGGCGCGACAGGTCGGAATAAACCAAGGTCTAGTTTCTCGCAACCATTCATGTTGTGCATGTTACATTTTTCGCACGAAGGGACCTACAATTTATCGCCGACTCCGAACGGCGAATTGAGAAGCTCTTTCTTGACAGATTATACTCCCGGAGGCTTGTCATTCCCCAACGAAAGGTGGTGCCGCGAAAAGTGTCGGATGGATATGGCTGGGGCTTGAACCCACGCCGCTTGTTCAGCAGTTCAGCGCACTAACCCCTGAGCTACGGCGACTTTCGGACGTACAGTCAAATATAAAAATTCCTTCATAAGCCGTACGACGTGGATATGGAACAATCTATGTACATAGCTCTGTGTTTCTTCGTCACCGCAATCCGCAAGCATTTAAGGCCAACGTGCATCGGTATCTTCTTTAGCTCTCCTCTAACTTCCCTAACGTCCGCTCTCTTGTTTAAGGGTTGTCATAACCCTATAAGCGCGTGCAAATTATACTCGTATAAAAAAAATGTGGTGTCAGCGTCGGTACTGCTATACAATAATCATCACAACACGACGATGGAAGTGGTATTCGATCGGACATCCCTTAAAGCGCGAGGACAGTTTTTCTGCGACGCATGCCATGAAATCGATTTCACCATCTCTTTGAGCCGAGCTCCACTGAGTTCTGATACGTCACTATGTATTGGTAGGTCGGTCCAGTATGTAGTGAAAATTCAGTCGAACGATACTGAACTGCCGTCAGCATCGACGAAACCGAAACTCGCAAAGGTCTGCCGACAAACTCTCAACGATATATCAACGACCAAAAAGATGATCCTATGTTGGGTACCGGGCCACAAAGATATGAGAGAGCTAAAGAATTTGCCAGGAGGGGTTCAGACCTCGAATATGCCTATACCCTTCCTAACCATGATCAGGGCTAATACGCGATCATGTCACATGGACACATGTGCAATAGCCAGATCACTATGGCCACCCTTCGATAAGAAGAATTCCAAAAATCTCATACAACTTAGGGCAAGGCTACGCAATGAACTCCAAGTGGCAAAGCGGCACAAAATATGCTCAGAAATGACACTTCCCGCTCAATAATTGGGTTCCGACAACCATACGGTTTAATTTTGCCGCTTTGCCGCTTGCCGCTCATTGCGTGGCCTTGGCCTTAGTCGAAGGGAAATACGAATCGTCTCCGGTGTCTTTACAGGGCACTGCTGAATAGGAATCCATGGGAGCATCTTGGATTATTCTACTATGACTACTGCAGACGCTGCAGAGATGAAGAGGAAATAGAATCCATCCAGCACCTGCTATGCGAATGTCTCGCACTAACCACCAGAAGACGTACTCTTGGTAGTAGCTTCTTCCATAGGCTGGAGGACCTTCATATCGGTGATTATAAGAAACTCTTAAGATTTCTTTCCCTTTCTGGGTGATTTCCAGATTAGCCAACCCCACTTCTTTGTTTGACTCTCATGAGTATACTCTTTTCGAGTACAATGGGTTCGCTTGAGATCTAAGAAAGTCTTAAGGACACCAGCAAAAGCAACCAACCAACTATTTCATCTCTCGTGGACAGAGAACATCATCATTTCTGAAAGTGCAGGACTGATAAAGGAGGTGGTGCTTGTAAGGAAATATCCCCCTTAGGAGTTTAAAGAACACAAATAGGATTTCTCAAACGACTTGATTGACAGACAACTCTTCTAACCAAACGTGCGTGAAGACTATAACAGACCAGAAGCACTTATACCCTTATTATGACCGACACGACGTCTTTCTCGTTAAACCCATTCGAAACGCTCAACAGCTCTCTTAAGTTTTTTTCTCACATTTCAGACAATGTTGTTTCAGTTTCCATCTCCTTAAGCTCCAAAACCACCAAACGGCTTAAAATTACAAGTTAAAATAATCCCAACGTCTGTTCTTACAAAACTTTACAATAATTTGATCATGTAATGTGAATTTATGTAATAGATTTCGAGATAAAACTTTACCTGAGTAAAGTAATTTACGCTGTGGAATCCTAACTTCTGTCACACATCTTGGCTTACACCTTAGCGAGAGCAAAACCAATTACGTTCAGAGGTCCTTTCTCTCGGTTTCTTTCTTTTTTGCTTTTGCTTTTGCCGTTTCTTTCGTGTTCCCTTGAACCGATTTAATTTTTAATCATTGCACGCAGACACATGAAGTGCAAAACGCAGAAATTAAATCGTAAATTAATTATTTATCCTTTTTATTAAATTTTCTCAATTTTCAGAAAAAAAGCTCGCCACGAAGGGTGCAACAAAGGATACTCCCTTCTCAGAATGCGAAGTGTATTTCTTCCTTTGTTTCTGTATTTTGTTTGAGTGTACAATTTCATTTGATGATGCTGTTGTTGTTGTTGTAACAAGAAAGTGTAAAACTTTTAAAACCATTATCCTTGCTAGGGTGCTGTGAGCTACAGAATGCAAGACGACGAAGGCACACAACGCGAGTGAAATTGAAACGAAAATAAAAGTAAATTATGGCAATTTGAAGAAGAAGACGAAAACTTTCATCGAGGATATAAAAGGAATTAAGTAGTAGGTACTGGTACATGTACATACCGTCAGCCAAGGATATGGAAAAAAAAGACAGAATACCGCGAGAGAGGGAAAAAATAAAACTAGATGTGCAATTGAAGATAATTCACCCAGAGAGAGAGAAAGAGAGAAGGAGCTGGGGAGGGCTCAGTTGCGGAACTAAATAAGACATGACGGGCGGTGAAGTCGTGCAGCTGAAGAATACCACCCCAGCAACCAGAGTGGTACATTAAAGGTAAGGTTGCGTGTGGATTACCAAATGTTTTTTGTTTCGTATCGCAGGGAATACCTATGTATGCTCCAAGGAGGGGAGGGGGGTAGGCGAGCAAGCACACCCTTCACAAAATCATTCGATAATGCTGAATTCGTCAGTGTCGGATACAGTCGGGATTGCGTTCGTCGTTTAGATCAAATTGCTTTCAAATTTGAATTATCTAGACCATTGCACTTGAATAAGAGTGGCTACAGTAGCGGCTGAAAGTTTTTAAACACTCAGCGAGACGTATAGTTCCTTAAGTTGAAGACTAGAGTTCACATACACATTTCCTTTTTCAAGGCGAAAGAATAGAACCATTTTTCCGATAAAATTAACAAAAGTGTTTATACAAAAAAATATTTTAAAACATTTAGTGTTGAAATTTATATGCAAGGACTCTGGCAAGTTGTAAGATTTAGGAAACGAATTTGTAAATGAATTCAGATGGCGTATGGGTTTGCTGTCACACTTGAATCAGCCATGTCACTCTAAATGTATTTCTTTAGGTTACGCAAACCAAGAATCATTAAACCCAGACGATCATCGCTGAAACTTTCACAGGAAATGCACCAAATGTCGTTGACACTTCAGGAGATCCTGACGAAAATCCGAAAAGTTTAAATCGATACGCACCACCTCTACTACCAGAAAGAAGGACCCAGTATTTTTCCATTTTACTGGAATTTTCTCGACTTTTGGAAAAGGCCGAGAATGCGCTTTAATTATGAGGAGCTTACAGTATCAGCACTCACCACATTAGCACCGAAAATCTGCTACTGATCCCAGCAAAGGCAGGACCATCGCAAAGGAAATTATGCGAAGTATCGTTGCCCTCTCCATAGGCGTCGTAGACAGTGGTGTCACTTAAGTCTTAAGCATCTTAGTGCAAAAGCGAAGTATCCGGTTAGAAGGCCAATAAGTTGTCTATAATCTCTTCTGCTGAGTGACAGCGAGAATGCCGCTAATTTTTCTTTACAGACATTCGTTCAGTCTGCCTGCATGCGCAATGGTGTTTGTAGGAAATTCTAACGTCAATGGAGGCCCTGACTGACGACGCGGGAAGACCCAACGCAGGTTCAGGTTCTGAGAAAACATCCTCTGAGTCTTGTCTTCATTTCATCAGAGATCTCATTTCCGGATCTCTCAGTGTAACCTGGGACCCAGACAAGAGTCAAAGAATTCAGCCTCGCGACCAAAATCCAGAGAGTTCTTGCATTCTCGCACTATTTTGGAACTTGTTTAAGGGTTGAGCAATGCCTTAAGCGCAGCCTGGCTATCGCTACAGATGCAGATGCTCCGAACCTTCCACCTATTCTTGGCAAAATAGTCCGTGGTCATTAGGATAGCAAAGGTCTTTGCTTGGAAAACAGAGGGATGCCTACCCAACGACTAGTGAAGTCTGGTGTTGTCGACCTCCATGAATACACCAGCTTTGGTCCAATGACTGGTTTTGGAGCCATCTGTGAAGTTTCGACTACAGCCCCGTCCAGGTTCAAACTCTGGACGAATTTTGAGTTTTTGTGGTTGCACAACTACCAAAGTTCTGGTGTACATTAATCAGACAGCATATCCATGGAACTAGGATCGTAGGATAAGTGTCGCGCAAGGTCATCAAAACTCCAGTGGGGATAATACCAAAAAGCCGCCCCGTCTTAGACAGTAGATTGCTTTGATAGTCATCATCATTTTCCAATGGCCCGCTTATCCACTATGAGGGTCACGGGTTTAGGGAGCTTACATGAACCCTTCACATTTCCTGATCTTCAACCATCGACTCTAAATCATCAGGGGCTATCCCCATACGAGTAGAGGTGAGGTTTTGGACTTGGTTCAGCCCTCTCATCCTAGGCCTCCCCAGGGTACGACTACCTGATGGCACGGATGGCTTTGATAGACCAGCCCGTGATATAAGTATCAAGGGGAGGTAGACCAGGCAGACCATCTAGAGCAGCGCCAGGCGTACTCAAGAAAGCGCCCGTGAAGGTGAAACAAGCCGTTCTTTGACGTTTAGTGCAGTAAGCAGTCACATACTTACGCAAAAAGCCCCCTCCACCAATCAACCGATGCATAAGCTAGAAACGCTCTCATCATAGCCATAAAGCTCTAAATGCCCTTTTATCTACCACCACCTCATAATGCATATGACAGCATTTAGAGAGACGAGCTTTACATGTCTAATTTTGGCGATGAAAAATTGTGGTTGCTTTGTCAAGGTGGGTAATTATCTCACCGAAACTATAGACTAGGTGACTCACTAAATTGTTTAACGATTCGTGCAAAACTGTCAGGTCAACACCAGAGGCCGAAGTCTGTCCAACTACCGTCGTCGATACTTTCGATGTTTAGAGACAAAAGTGACCAAAGTTTATCGGGGAACAAGGGCAAAACCAAGCTTTTCCCGTCAACAAGAGGATACCTCTAGTCTTGTTGAGATGATAAGGGTCTGTCTTACACACCTAAAGATACTCTACATTAGTCGTTCTTTAAGGCCTTGCGGCATGGTCTCTGTTGAAGGAGGATGAAGATACTCATGGTTGCTTGGAATGAACAATTCTTTTCAAAATAAACGGACCCCTTTGCGTTGATAGACTTTGGATGAGGGGTTCACCCGGGATTTGGCCACAGAGTCTTTGAATCTAACGTAGTAGAGCAAGACCTAGTCTTAGATGATGCGCACGTGTAGAATTATACATCAATAAAAATTGGCTCAGTGGTTACTGTGTGCTAGTGGCGTGGGTTCAAGCCCCACTCATGTCCACCGAACATATTTCGCAGCACTATCTCCCGTCGGGGATTGACAAAACTCCGGGAGTATAATTTGTCATGAAAGAGCTTCTTAATTCGCCGTCCGGAGTCGACGGTAAATTGAAGGTCCCTCCCATTTGTGCGAAAAATTTAACACAAACAAATAACTTGAATGTTTGCGAGAAGCTAGACCTTGGTTCACCCCTATCCGTCGTGCGAGCTATTTATTTATTATTTGTACTCTGTTAGCCCCCGACTGGACTAGATAATTACAAGCCTTTTTGTTAGTGCCTCTTATAAATCGCCTCACGAAATAGTTCTTGAAATGGCGACCCATTCAACGTCCCACTACTCTTTACCGCAAATGTACTCGAACTCACTCATTCTACTTGTGTTTTCACTTCGAAATTTGTAAGCAAATAGGTAACAGTAGCTAAACAAAACTAACAGCAAAAAAAAACCTCGGAAACAATGATCCTTGCTCCCTGCACACAGACAAGAGCTAACTCAGAATTTATAGAGTGCACTCTGGAGGACAAGAAATTCAATGCGAAATTTTTTTCTATTTTCGATTTTTCTTTTTTTTTTTTGTTGCTCCTTTTCGAGGACGAAAAATAAATTCCAAAAGAAAGCGAGCACAAAAAAAAAAAGAACTCCTTCGTGCACCATCTCATCTCCTGTATCGCTTTAAACTGTGCACGTAACATCCGTAAAACACACGTATCGATGTAATCACCGGATAAGCTAACAAGTTACCAGGATTCGAAAACACAAGCAGAACCATTTGCCTCGCTTCGTTTTGGAACTGGAGCTGGAGCTCGAGCATACCGAAAATACCTTGTGTGTTGTCCTCTTGTGCATATGCCAGTCGAGGGAGGGAATGCCGACGGAAGAGAGTTTCCGCATTATCGGCGGCATGCATATATGCAATAGAGGTTTGTGTTTCTTTTTTGTTGGCCATGTTGTGTGTGCATTCCGAATGCATACGGCGAAGAGCCATGAATATCTTTTCGCTGCAGTTTGTTGTGGGAGGACACGTTGTACACGATGCCGTAGCGGAGATGTTGCTAAGTCCTTGATAGGATGTCTTCTGTGGTATATTTTTCCGCTTCCTCCTTCTTTGTGAATTTTCGTTTCATTTTTTTTTTTTGTTTTAGTGATTCTTCCGTGTCGTTATCATCGTACGGAAGGACGTATATCAAATTTGTATTTCCATTTCGAAAGAAGAGACAAAATCAATTTGTCGAAGATTGCTTACAGCAGCAGAGTCCTTTGCCAATGTTGTTTACGAATTTAAAGGATTATTTAGAGTGAGTTGACTCTCATTGAATGCATGACATTGCTACGATATGGGTTTTGTAGGTAAGTGTGACGAGAATCTTTGTGATTTAGTAGTTTTTGAGAAGGTAGGGTTTCTTCAGTAGGAGATAATCTGATTAGAATACAGTGCTGACGTACTTATGAATATGTATTTCCGTTTCAAATTGAATTCAATTAGATTAGACATTCTACAAGCTGCTGAAAAGACCTTTTGAAGTGAGACAGATCTAATTGCGGAAATGAAGGCTCTACTACACTATCAAATTCCCAAATCTGGTATACAGATGGTTCAAAATTGAAAAACGGCTGCACAGATCCTGGGGTTTATGTTGCAACGTGCGAAAATGCTTGGAAAGTTAACCTACAGTATTTCAAGCGGTAGTCCATGCTATTGAACTGTGTGCAAGAAAATGACTGAGGAGAAGAACCCAAGGAACCCGCATCTACATCTTTAGACACCCAAGGAGAACTTTTAGTCCTTAAATCCTATACGGTAGGATGCAAGCTTGTCTGGAACTGTCTCAACCTCCTCGAAAGCCTTGCATCGCTGAATAAGGTTACCTTAGCCTGGATCCCAGGGCATGAGGGTTACAAAGGGGCTGACTGCCTGGCCTTGCCGCCCACTCGTTGGTCCCGAACCCTGTTTTGGGGTACCACTTAACAGTGCCCACTCCAAGATAACACAATAGAAGGTCAACAAACACGCTGACTACTGGGCTCCAGCGCCTTAGAAAAGGGAAAAACTGTATCAACCCCAACCTATACAAGGCTAAGACTTTACTTAATCTCACCAAAGACGAGTTAAGAACCTTAACAGACTTTCTAACAGGCCACTGTCCACTCAGATACCATCTGCATTCCGAAATTTCCCGGCTCTTTGAAGTACAGAAAGAGAACATATTCTGTGCGTATGTCCAGGAGCAGCAAGGCAAAGATTACTCCACTTGACGCGGGCTTCGGTCAAACCAGCGGAAATTCGGAAAATCGTACCTAAGGACATACTAAGGTTCATCAAAAGCCTCAATATATGTAACCTCTGGTTAAACTATATGGCCCACAACAAAAGACGTCGCGAAGCTAGATCTTGACACTCGTGATGCTTGAAGTCTTGCACAATTATCGGCGTGCAGTTGAGATTGCTAACCTAACAGAGACACTTTGTAAAGAAAATGTTTCAGCTGCCCACCTTAAGAAATTTCAAAGGTTTATTTACTTTACGTTGATAGGGGTCCTTGTTTCCTTCGAAATGAAAATACTTTATGATGTCCCTTTGCTCGACGTGACCAAGTCAATGTAGTCGAACCTTAAGACTTCATGCACAACTTGATTAAACTCATAGAATTCGAGGATGAATCTTCTTTTCGATGAGCACTCCTCATGCCCGGGCCTATAGGTAGTGTTCGATGATGTACTTTTCTCTCGAAGGGATTTCTTGCTCAACTTCCCTTGTATGAGGAGAGCGATTGAAGAGAAGACTTCAAGACAATGTTGACTTTCCCCGGAGTTTCAAATTTAAAATACCCTAAAATACTCTGCTGAGATCTTTGACAATGCAAAATGCTTGGGATTTGTGCTCGAAAGTTGAACTGCAAACACAATATAAACGAAAGAATGAAGAAGGCCGCGATAGCTTTCTACTGTTGCAGTAGAATATCCGGAAAAACCTGGTGACCATGGCTAGTGCCGTAAGAACCACGCCAACAGCAGGACTTGAGGCTATTCTCTACGTACTTGCACTAGAAATATTTATACAGAATGTGCCCTGAGAATCAGCCAAATAAATGGCTGGAAGTCAAGCACGACGGGGCATGCCCAGAATATAATTCAGTACATGGGTAATGTAGCAACCATTGATTATACGATGCCCTACCTAGATTTCGAAAGACCATTTTCATACTTATTCCCAAGCAGACACGGGAAACAATACCAAACAACCGAACCAAAGCCATCTAGACTGATGAGTCCAAAATCAACATTGACGTGGGTGTAGGTATATTTTCAGAAAAACTTAACCTCCTTGAACCAGTTTGACTCCCGGACAATAGCAGCGTTTTTTAGGTGGACCTAGCAGTGACAATTGCTGCCCGCGAGACTGCAATGAAGGTAATACCAGCTTTTTCATCGACAGCCAGGCAGCACTAAAAGCGATTTCTGCTATTGAAATAAAATCGAAGTTTATGAAGTGCTGTCGCGAAGAGCTTAAGGTTCTTGCCACACAGCATGAGGTAAAACTATGCTGGGACATGAGGGCATACCAGGGAATGAGAAGGCTAATGAATTGACAAGGAAAGGATCTACGCTAGACATATAGCAGGCTGATCAGTCAGTGAACGTCCCGCCATGTAAACTCAAACATGAAGCATGGATCAGGATTCTAGCTTAAGCGAACGAAAAAGGGAGCTCTTTGGCCTCTTGTAAAATAACTAGAAAACTATGGCCAAGGTACAGTGGTGCCAGAACTAATACCTTCATACAGAAGGACAGGAAAACCCTCTCCATCCTTGTAGGTGTAATTCCAGATCATAATACTCTGCGTTATCACATGACAAAGGTAAGACTAAGTGTCGTCCTCACTTAGCATGGGCTTCGGATACAAGGAAGTTAATGAGGACACAACCTTCTTCCTCCTGCCACTGCCAAAGTCGTTGCCACCTCAGATATGAATCCTTTGAAAAGCACTCTTTCTAGGATACCAAAGAACTAAAGGGCGGACCTATCAGGGACATCTGGAGGTTACTTACGGCTAGATGGTTCAAAACTCAGAGGCATTGCTCCACGAGCAAGGGGTACCTTCCCTCCCAAAATGGATATCACAATGGGTCTCTACTGACATGAGAGTGGAGCAGAAGGCTTCTCTCTCCTCGCCAACCCATCTACCTAGCCTAACCTTGCTCGAAGTCAGCAATTCCACGAAACTAAGTTTTAGCCAAAATTGTAAAAGTTTTTCTTTCGACTCTTGGATCTGATAAAGTTTGGAATATGTATACATAGTAGTGCTCTTGATTTTACCCGGGTAATACCCGTCTCAACAACTACCCGGGTACCCGGGTACCCGGGCAATGCGGGTAATACCCGGGTTCGAGGGTACCCGGCAATGTCAGCTATCGGGTACCCGACTATATCGGGGAAAGGGTACCCAAGAGCCACAAATGCTCTAATTTAATATAAAAGTTGGTAAATTACACCGTATGCGTTGAATATATACAACAAGGAGAGAAGGTAAGGCACACCCGGCTGTCTCATTTACCGCCAACAACACACGCCATCAACCAGGTCACGCAAGCCTTGGTAACAAAAAGGCACATCTTAGTGTTAATTGGGTTCTGTTGAACCACCACATCTTTCTAGCTACCTATGTACCTTAATTTACGAGAAATATAAGACATGACGCGGGTACCCGCAAAATAGCGGGTACCCGAAACCTGACGGGTACCCGATAGTTTGGTACCCGGGTAATACCCGAAAATACGGGTACCCGGGTACCCGGGTGGGTACCCGGGTATGCGGGTATCAAGAGCTCTAATACATAGCTGCAGCAACTCTCAACTATGGTTCAGGATTAAAAGGACTATGAATGAGATTCACTGGTTTGTTGACATTATCCTCAGCCGATTATAACTTTACCAAGCATATTCTCATTTGCACAACGATCAGATGATAAGCTTCTTTGCAAAAGCTTTTCAATCAGCAAACATATTCATTTTATTGATTTGTACGAGTATATATAACATATCCCATCTCATATCACTTGAATTTCCTCTTTATAAATAAAACTCATTTCAGATTCAGATTTTTTGGAGCAAAGACCTTTCAAAGTGCACTTCTTTTTTATCAGTTTCGTCTCCCAAAAAACAAAAAAAACAAGACAAAGTGTCAATAAGCCGAAAAAATATAAAAATATCCTCACGCAGAGATCGAAGTCCATTCAATTATTTTTCATAATCCGCAGTATCCTACTGCATTATAATGGGAGGAAAAAAAAAACACACTCCCCACCATCGTATGAGTGTGTGCAACCATTATTCTAGCCACAAGCCCATAGCGGGACCATATCGTGCACTATTGCACCAGTACTATACTGCGGCCTAAAATAAAAAACTGAAAATACAGTCCATAACCTACTACTATCATCCATTTTCCTCCTCAAATATTTTCCCATTAAACAGCGTGGGCACACAGGACCCAGGGACCTGTTTCAGAGAATACAAAAAAATAAAAACTGCTCCAACCTCATTCATCCCAAAAATAAATAAAAAGAAAAATTTGCGGACGCGAAAAAACGAACAGAAAACACCTCCAAAAAGAAATTAAAAGTAACCAAAACAGGATTCTCAGTGTCCTTTCAAATCGTGTGCCAGAGCAGGCTTATGTGCCTGCGGATTCCAAATATTGGAACAAACGTGAATACATCAATGTATGCATATAAAAAAAATTCCATATAAAATATTAGTTCCCTCTCGTATCGTAAATAAATAAAAATTCTATGCGTTAGATACTTTATGCCGTCTGTAGGTTAATAATGGATCCTTGCTTTTAGATAAAAAAGGGCGAGGGCTTTTTAAAATGGAGAATAGTTGTATTGTTAAACTTTGATTTATATATTGTTGTAGGCTTTACTCTGCCTAAAGCTGCAAAGGGACTAAGTTAGGTGAGCCCAACTCAGCCCAACTGGATTGGGCTGATGCTTAAATCGAGTGTCGTCGACTCGACGTTGGGAAACGTGGGCAGTTAAAAGAAGGTCTGCAGGGGAACTCCTCAGGGTGGAGTTCTCTGTCCCCTAGTAGTTTTACTCACGGAAAATGGATGTGGTCATTCTGGTAGCAGCCAAATTCCTTCCAGTCCCAAGGGAGAGGCTCAACTATGCACTACTTGGATCAGAAGCAAAAATCTGGGAGTCAATCCTACAAAGCCTCCGAAGATTTGGGATATTGAACTTTATCTTACGGAATCATCTCGCTACCTGGGCGTTGTTCTTTTTTCTTGAATCCAACTTAAATTGAAAGGAGAACATCGATGAGTGCATCAAGAAGGCATGCGTAGCCTTCTACTCATGCAAAAAGGCGTTCAGCTATAAAAAATAAATAAATAGCTGGCGCGACAGCTCGCAACCATTCATGTTGTGCGTGTTTATATTATTCCCACTCCGAACGGCGAATTGAGAAGCTCGTTCATGACAGATTATACTCCCGGAGTCTTGTCATTCCCCGACGAGAGGTGGTGCCGCGGAAAATGTTCGGTGTTCCGCTCGGTCAGCAGTCCAACGCACTAACCACTGACCCACGGCGACCACAAGGGCATTCAGTTATACATGGAGTTTTAAACAGGCCGTGGTACACTAGCTGTACACGGCGGTTGTGAGACCCATTCTAACATATGGCTCACTAGTCCGGTGGAAGGTGCTTGAGAAGTAATATCAGTTTTCCAACCTCACTAAGATTCAGAGGGTAAATTGTATAGGAACTCTGGGATCAATGAGGAAAACACCAACAGCAGCAATAGAGACCATGCTAAGTTTCGATCCGCGCGATCTGTACTGTAGCAACACGGCAACTTAAACTGATTTGAAACGACGACAGCAGACACCAGCTTCCTAAGGTCGCGCCTCCGTACCATCTCGATAGGAGATTTCCGACCGATCGACGGAAACAGATCATATGATCCAGACTCTGGCATTTGACAGGAGATGCAGCATCAGAATTCCTGACAGAGATTCCAGAGAGAGACTGGAGGAACCACAAGATTACCAATAAAAAGGAACCGGCTTTCTTTTTGTTTTCTTCTTTATAACCCACACGCGGATCAAGGAGATATGAAAACTCAGGTAGTGGTAGGTTTCATCGGCGTCTAAGGGTGGTGCCCAGTCTAGCTGGGGACATTTGTGGTGTTTGTCTATGCTATAATTCAAAAGAATTTTTTCGAATCTCCTGATGTCATAATCAGTGTCAGCCCAATCAACTCATAAATCCATGACACTTTACTGCCAGTCTTATGCCTTCGCAGTAGAGTCGCCATCAGCTTTCACAGTTGATCTATTTTTATTTATGAATTTTTTCCGACATCACGAGTTGAATCCGGACTTTCAGCGTGACAAGCGATGATGCTTGGTGTAGAAAACCCTCTGGTTTTCTACACCGATGGTTCTAAGATGGACATTGGTACAGGCGCCAGGGTCTACTGCTATCCCCTAGGAATAAACCACTCCTTTAGAATAAACGATGCTTTTCAGCCGGAAATCACAGCCATCAAAGAGGACCCCAAAACTGTCCACGAGAAGGGTAGAACCACAAGGACAATCACGGTCTATATCGACCGACCGGCAGCAGTTAAGGCTCTGGAGTCTGTGATAACTATATTGAGCCTTGTAGAAATCTGCAAGAAGATCTAGATGAGATATCGAGAGCCAATATTCTCTATGTTGGGTATCAGGGCATATCGATATCACTGGTAACGAAAGATCTGACGGAGAGTTGAAGTCAACAAGAAGAGACATCCAAAATACAGAGGTCTACTGGGGCTCATGATCCAAGCCTAAAGATTGTAGATTGTGTATGATGGGTGTGGAGTCCAAGACTATTTATACACTAACATCAAAGTTTTGTGACAGCGATCTCCGGACGCAATACCTTTGCAAAAATTTGGAGGAAAAAACCCGTCGGCTGTGTACTTCCAACAGGATGACTCTCTTGGAGTAGGTAATGTGGATCGAGTTTCATTTGCGAAAAGATATCAGTAAGTGATCCTTAGAGGATGCGATAGTCTTACACTCTTACCGTCAGAACTCAAAATTAACCACAACAGACTTTCGCCACGAACTGGGAAGCACTGAGCTCAGTATTCTGAGCCATACAGCTACTCTTTGAAGTAATCGCAGCCATTGCAATTCCAACCTTATCTACCAACGACATAGCTACATTCATGACCTCCTAGTCAACAAAGAATTTCCTTGAAACACAACTGCATCAGCAACAAAGAGATACAATTTCCCCACACCGATACAAAAAACGAGGACACCACCGCAACATATGCAGCAAATTCTCAACTGCACCGCCGTGTCGCCCCACCCCTCAACCCCCCGGATGATGTGTGCATTGGCAAATAAAATTCAAAATGAAATGCATCAAGGAATTCTAAATATGCGAAATGGTTTTTAACTATGTAAACATTTCGGTGAGCCATTGTTGGATTACTTTGCCTCTGCTCGTATGTATCTGTGTGTCAGCGGGCGACCGAGACCCCCCTCTTCTGAGTATATACGCAGAAATGTTGGCTTTCACCCGTAACCAATCCCATTAATGGGATAAATTGCAGGCATGCATCTCGCATTTCAGTTGCATTCTGCGGGGATGTCGCCGAGCGCCCGCCACATCCCTCTGGATGGATGCAAACTGTGAAACACAATGCAAAAAGGATTCTTTTTTTGTTCCTCGTTTTTGCCGAGGGAAATTCTCTGTGTAACATAAAAAAGACAAATTGCAATCCTCATAACTTTAAAGTGCCTCTAAATCGTATCCGCATGTGTGGGGCACAGGATATGAGGGGGGCAACCCCTTGGGAGGCACGGTGGGGCGTGCAGTTTGTTTTATGTCGCGCGTAGTTGTTTATTTGAAATTCAAAATCGGAAACGCACACACAGCACTCACAACGAATGGGGAAGTAAATTTTAGGATTTTTTGGTCCTGTTTGAAGTTTTGTGGATCCTTTTTTGTTTGAGTTATATGTATTTGCTGAACGATCATTGAGGGTTGAACGATTTGTGTTGATTACATGAAACGTTGCGACGAGCACCAGTTTTGGTTGGAGGTGGTGAAGCGTTCGCTTATTGCATTGTGGAAGGGTTTTTTTTTTCGAATTTAAGTTGGTTTTTGTTTTTGCTCTACAGTGGTCGGTTAAAGTGACTGTTTTTCATATACATACATGGAGTTGATGTTAAACTGGGTAAAGCATTGTCTCCAAACAGTGAAATCATATATTCTATGTGGACAACTGTTCAGATTCCACAAGTTTCTCTTACGTATTATCTTCTGTGTGAAAATTTAAATAGGTGTCTCTGGGAATAAGGTATTCTTTGTAAATGCTTCTGAATCAGTGGTTGTTTAATAAAGACAGTAATGAAGATGAGAAAAAGCGAGCATAGCTGATCACGTCCGAAAAAAAAAAGAAGTGGCCTATGCTAGGTGACTTGTAGGCTCCCACTTCAGTGTTGTGTTGAAGATGTTTTTCAATCCATTACTTGGTTCAACTAACACGAGTTTAGAAGTTTGACTACTAAAAGTGGAATGCATTCATGAAGCGCGATGGCCGAAAGTAAGATAGAAAAAAATGTTCATGTCTTTATAGGTGATGGTAAAAGCCGAAGTTGGGCTTTTCGATTGCGGGTTTTTCATACACGGCACACTTACACAAGAGGTCTTAAGCTTTTTACACGCTTAATGCACTCATGCTTCCACATATAACAAGGACATAGTCGCCAATGGATTATTCTGCGAGTTTCTCGGTGAAATGTATCAGTAATATCCCAGGAATAAGTTAAAGAATCTGTGTTGGACAATTTAAGCTCCAAAATAGGGAAGTAATGAATATTTTGGCAGGGCAGTTGGTAAACACTCTCACTGTCGTAAAATCCTAAATAAAATAGGCGTTATCCACGAGATCAACATTTGCTGGGTCCACGAGCACAGCAGAATCGAGGTTAACGAAAAAGGAGACGAACTTGCTGGGCAAGGATCTGTTTTGGAAAGTGAGCACACCCACACATCGATAAACGTCCCTATCAGTGTATTGAAAGGTAACGTCGACCACAAGATGAGAGAACTGATCAACACCTCTTGGTCCGCCAGAGGCGACTGCATTATATCCCCGAGCTTTTGGCAGAGAATAGACCAGAGCAAAACAAAATGCCTTCTGGCTATGAATAAAAAAGATACTCGCATCCTAGTAGGTGTACTGACAGGACATTGTGCCATAGGTACCATGGCCAGCAGACTCGGCATCGACTTCCCACTACTACTCACTACTGCAGGAGCTATCAGGATGCGGAACAGACAGAAACCATCAAGCACTTACTCTGTGAGTGTCCTAACCTCCAATACCGCTTGTCATTCCTCGACGAGAGGTGGTGCCGCAAAAACCGTTCGGTGGACATGGCTTAGGCTTGAAACCAAGCCGCTTGCACAGCAGTCCAACGCACTAACCACTGAGCCACGGCAATCACGAGCATACTCCACCTCATTAAGAGTACGGGGTGGTTTGATAGGCCACCCATCGAAAACCCAAGGTTGGCACATGGGCCATAGCACAAAGGGGAACACAATGGACCAGTAAGCCCCCAGTTATTGGACTGGGTACTTCCCCCATAACCTCATCTAACCTAAGCACTCTCAACAAGAATGGACACCACATTCAAAAATCGGACACAACGCCAGAGTGAACAGCTATAAGTTGGAGATCAGAAATAAAATAAGGAATAACTGTGCCAACTGCTGTTTTCCTGCGCTTAAAGGATTCGAGAAGTATCGCCCTGTTCCAAAAAAGTAAGGAGAGTCTTTGCAAGACGCAGTCCCATCTTAGTCTCTATCGAAAACGGATAAAAAAATATCCTTGATCGTTTCGAACAAAAAAATTTTCGTCAGCTATTAGGTCTCGATTGCGTTACCGGGCTTTGGTAGAGGAACTTCGGCTACAAATTATAAGAGCCATAGGGCGACATCGATCTAGTCTAGAAACAACTACGCATTAGAGAGTTGAAATGACTAGAATATGTGGGGAGAAATTAGCGCTCACACCTGGAGGACACAACTAAAGGCAAGCATCTGAGGTCCAGGCTATCCAGAGCGGCTTGTTATTTGAGACCCAGGCTCCCGGCAAATAGTGGTGGCATGTAAATCGGTTAGCAAGAGTATGAGAATTTCTCTGTCCTTGACTGTGACTCGGGCATTCAGTACTACGAAACATTTTTTTATCGAATAGAGCCACTGTAGTCCCACATCTTCTACAGCATTAGTATTTTTCCATTTTCTCTAGCCCGGTTTTTTCCAAGGTATTGCTGAGTATCCACGTCGATATACATATGTAAGTGCGCTTTATCAGCCTAATTGCTTTGATGGGTTTGTAGCTTCACTTCACCTATGCTGACTCTTTCTATCTAGGATCTTCAAATTCAGCACTTGGAAGCAAGAAAGCAATTTAAGTCAGTTCTCTCAGGAAAGACATGAGTTAGGTAAGGTTAGGTGCCCGCCTCCGCTCAGACTGGGACACACTTAGACCAGATTGGCCAATTGTGATACCACGATGAAGAAACGGCTTACCAGTACCCGGAACCAGAATATGCAACGCAGAGTATATCGAGATTGGCAACCGTAACGATATTAACCCCAAGAGTTGAACCATTTCATCCCGGAGGTGAAGTTTCTTATTCTCTGGGTGTCGTGTT
This sequence comes from Matsumyia berberina, assembly GCA_917880715.2. Lineage (NCBI taxonomy): Eukaryota > Metazoa > Arthropoda > Insecta > Diptera > Syrphidae > Matsumyia > Matsumyia berberina. The sequence continues at coordinate 126,416,921 of OU862871.1, read as the reverse complement.
CGGCTAGATCGTTAAGATCATCATGGAAGTATTCCCCGAGGGTTTTCCTTATTAACGTCGCACAGGCTGGACACGTGCACAGTAGGTGCATTGTAGTTTCCTTCTCCTCCTCGTCTCTACAGCTTCTACAGCAATCATTGAAAAGGACCCCCAGTCTGAGTGCAAGTTTGCCTATCAATTAATGTCTGGTGAGTGAACCTACGTTTTCCGGTTTGTGGTTAAAAGTCTCTCCGTCTTTTTTAAATCCAGGTTAGCCCAGGGTTGTTTTGATAAGAGATAAGTGCTGATATTGGTCCCCATGCAGTTTGCCAGTCTCTTGGCATCCCTGTCAAGAAAGATTTCGATCGTTTCAACAGGCGCAAGTGGTTCCCCAAGGTTTCCGAGAAGATGCCGTCCTACACCTTCTTTTGTCAGCTCGTTAGCTCTGCAGTTGCCTGGAACGTCACTGTGTGCTGGGACTTAGCACGGCGTTACGTCGCACCTGTCTACAATCTCGTTAAGAGATCTGCGGTATGGCTTTACCAACCTTGATCGTATTGTCGGCGAATCTGAGGCTTTAATAGCTGCCTGACTATCTATGTATAGTATACTAGCCCTACAATCTATTACGTTAATTGAATGCCAAGCCACAGCTTCGCGGACTGCCGTAATTTCCGCTTGGAATACCCTAGATTGATTCGGCAGTCGGGTGGTAATGGCTAAACCAGACGTATTGGAGAAGACTCCTGGCCCCGTACCCTGTCTTAGATCCGTCTGTGAATATTTCTATCGTGGAGTCGCTCAAAATTGTACCAGACTCCCAAGAGCTTCTGGTAGGAATCCAAGTTTTGTACCAGACGTTAAAGTCAATATAGGAGACAACCTAGTGTGTTATCCTTGAGGATCCTAGAGTGACCCGTAGAAGGAAGAAAGGACATATTGAAATGTATTTTCTTTCCTTTTTTTGCCTCAAATGCTCAAATTATACCCAAAGTTCGACGAACTCTCTGTGTTCCCCAGTCCTCACAGTAGAAATCATCACTTCGTCCTTTGACATTGTCTGCAAACTTTCCACATTTAATGCTTCCTCTCTTCTAACTAATTCCGTCAGCTTCCACTTTGGTTCGTTGGTTGGCCCGTAGTATAGTGGCTTCCAAAAAATGCTAAACTATTTATTCCGCCGGAGACATAGTTTAATGACCAAACATTCGCCTTTTCATTCCTCGACCATGTTCGTAAGTCAACACTCCGCTGTATCCTTGCGTACCTGCCACAGCAACAGCTGCCGAAAGGCTTCAAATGCCCAATGTGTCATGTGGAAGGTCGAGCTCTTAATGTGCAACTGGTTGCAGGTATCTTTCGGCCAAAAAAAAACATCGCCGCATTTATATTTGTCTGTCCCGCTTTTGCTCCCCCCATCGGATGTATCCGTCAGTGTTTGCATTTAATTTAGTTTGCAAATTTATTCTGCAGGACCAGAGATTTCCTTTTAAGCAGACGTTGCTGCCGGACTGCACGTTATGTGTGTTGTCGTCGTCCACCTGCAAGGTGGACCGAAAAACTTTTATTTGCATTTAATTTTATTTCGTTGCGCTCAGGAAGTGCTGTCAGTTGCGGAACGCCGATTGTTTCAAAACCGAAAGGTGGGGTTCAACAACAAACATTACACACAGTCACAGTCGGTAGATTGGATGTTAAATTCCAGGTCCCGTTTGAAGTATTTGCCTCAAAGAAGTTTCTCGGTTTACCGCACTTATTTTTGTGCACCACGTGACTGATTGAAGGGTTGGTTTGAAGCCATTTGATACCTGCAGCCGCCCCAAGCCCAACGTGGGCTGGGATTTTATTTGAAATGTTCCCAATGTCAACAGAGAGTACAACAAATGAAATTTTAACACAACATTTGCAGCCAAAAAAAAAATAAAGAAAACAACAAAAAAGTTGCAAAACGGGTTAGGTATCCTGGCGCTTACCTTCATCTTTTATCCTGGGAACACTGACTGACATCTCAATTTCAATATGGCTTGCTGGTTGACTGTTTGGTGGTGGTGCTCTGCCGCCTCTGCGCTACAGTTGACGATAATGCTGGTTGGTGACGATGTGGCGGTGAGCAAAGAAGTCTCGGGATAAAAGTTTCCGAAAGTATGTTTGACTTTGAGTTCTGTGGGAATGTTGAAGGGAATTAAATATTGAACGAGAGTGAAAATGAAATGCTGAGGGAAAGGGAAATTGTATACTTTCGGCGGGGTACATACATACAATATTTGTTTTGACGAACAGGTGTACAATCAGGGAACGGAAAGGGAAGGGGCTAGTAGGTGAATGCTTTCATTTGATGAAAAGTTTTGACATGAACAAGAATGCAGATGTACATATGTACATATGTAGGTCCTTGCTAGGAATTTGAAATAGTGGGTTCCATCGAGTTATTCACCTCGTTGTTCATCGAGTTAAACTTAACTTATTAAAGGACTTTGTGACGGAATTGAGTAAATGTGCAGGCAGAGCGTAAGAAGTCTAGAAAGAGTATTCACTTAGCTGGAAACAACTCACGTACGTACACCGCGTACCAAACTCTCAATGTTCTAAGAAAGCCGGCAAACACAGAGAAAGAAAAAGTTAAAGCTGGTGGACCATGATGGACTACGACCTACGATCTAAAGAGATCTATCGATTCTTATTCTGATCCAAGCAAATACATAATTTTCTTTCGTTTTATGCCTGAAACACAATATTGCGTTAATGCTAGCATTGAGTGACGGTTAATGTTCAACCAAAGGTATTCAATGACACCAGCCACAATCCGGCATCGTGCTACCGTTCTACGTTTGAGTGCGAAAGAGAGTAAAGTGCCATACGTAACAATACGTAACAACGCACTCTCTTTGAGGAAAAGTTCGACTGGGTTGAACTTTTACGTGCGTTCTGACACTTCGCATCGCGGATTTTTTTTTAATTTCAGACAATTTGTGCGGAATGTTGTGCAAACAGCTGATAAATTTGCGAATGTCAGCTCAACGCATCTTTCAATCACTTCCAACGTAACGGAAAAACGGAAGCATCAACGCAGCATTATGTTTCAGGCATTAACGTGGCTTGATATAAGCCCAGGCTTAAAGCACAAGCATGAAATTAAAATTAATTTCTTAGAAGCTGAGTTGGTTGTCTACTGCCTGTGTTAAGCAAACCTTTCTGAAAAAGTCAAATTTTGGGAATCACTGCATTAGAATCAATCTGGGTCCTTACTGAACCGCAGTTAATCCGCCAGACTGCAGAAAATCTTCAGAAACAGCGCTTCCAGGTGTCCATGTCTGAAATGGAGGATAATGGCAAAGCAAGTATCTTGAGGATTATTTTGGCAGCAGCAGACGTAATGCATCAATAGTTCTGCTAAAACTTTAAAAACGTTCTCTTTTCGTTTTCCTATTTATAGTATAGTCTACCTCCATATACCCCATTGTCTAAAGGTCGTTTAATTAGCGCAAACGAATTGAGTTCTTACCACTGCTTTCAAAGTTTACGACCGAGTTTAACTCCACTGTTTCGATGATCACAATATGCATGCAATAGCGTTGAATGATGTGCGGTTCGGGTCTTAAATTCGGCTAATGGAGTCTACCTGTCCGAATTAAACCTGAATCAGATGGAGATTGATCCGTCATTGGAATGATCCATTCTACCCGGTCTTTAAGGAAGATTCGGGCCTAAAATAATCTAGAAAGGCCTGGGAATGTGGGAAAAAGGTTTAAGCCAACCAAACCTTTTAAATAACCGGAGGAAACTACTGACGTTAGCTCCAGCTAAGTCATCTATATCATCAATAAAAAGAGCTCATAGATGGAGACGTCTCCTTTTTGACAGGGCCAGACAGGTGCAGAGGAAGTGGAAAGTAGTTTCTCCTTGTTTTTCATTCTCGCAGCTCCTGCAGAAGGCGTTTGAAAAGAAACTTTATCTTTTGGTGTGTAGGCCTATTGGCATAATGATATATTTCCATGTAGCAAAAGGCATGAGACCAGAGGCAGCTGGCTGGAAACGCTTGTTGATTAAGGCCGAGGTCCATCCGGACTTTAGCAGGTAAGTAAGAGGCATGCCGAAATAATATCGTCCTGAAAGGATTTGTAGTGCAGTGTCGTATCCAGCAAATTTATTGGACTTGCAGTTACACAGAATGTTTCTATGGTCTAATGCCCTGCATAGACCAATGTTGAATTGCTTCGCTATTTCCGTAAGAGACGAGCGGTAATGTAGAGTGACTGTGAAGTGATTGAAGTGAACGAGCATGATTTCAGTGAGATAACACCTACACTAGATGGGAATTGCCCAGGTAACCGAAGACGAAACAACGGAACATACACTTTGTGAGTGTATGGCTCTCTATTACATCAGGAAGCAAAATAGTTCCTGGAGACATCACAAACGCTCCCACAGGCGACATCCTGAACTTTAATAGAAAGCTTGAGGCCCTTCTTGTATAACCAGCTCTCGGCGTATCAGATCTTATAGGTCACAGTGCCACCCGCTTTGCTAGCTGAGCCGCAATAAAAAAAAAGATTCCAGTAACTTAATTGCTGCTTGGCTATCCTTGAACATGCCGATATTCACCCCAACGTTACGCCACATTTTATCCAAGATATGCCCGTACCATTTAACACTTTATATCTTCCAGTTCAAGGTTGATAGCGACGATGTCTTGATTGCAGTAATTAAAGAGTAAAAATACATTGAAGTTGCTCTTCGTCAGGATACAAGATCACAGTTTACCTTCAGTCCTTGCGTAGATTGGGTCTTGGGTCTACATTCACACCTGATTGGCCATAACTCAGGGTTCCTAGATCGAGACTATGTCTTCCCATCCTATATCCTAAGTATGAGAATAAGGGCGAAAGAAGCCGATTTTAAGTAATGTGTAGGTTAACCTACAAATCTTGATTACAGAAAAGGTAAAGCCCACTGATTCCGCACGTCCTCAGATCAAAACTGTCGCAACACAGGATCAGGCAACTTTGTTTCTTCAAAGATGGTCTCAGTTGCTGAATCTGAGCAACACGCTGTGTAAAACCTCTGTAGTCTTCCGTTCTTATCTCAGACTTCATATTTTCGACGAAGACGAGTGCCAGCTATCAAGCTCGCAACCTCCGAAATAAATTAATTTCAACGAGTAAAACCTTAGAGGCAGATTGCCTGTAAGATAGTTGGCTACTAAAACAATTTGTTGACCACATGTCATTCAACGCTTCGAAAAAACTTATTTATTTCTTAGAATAGCATGTCTCCTTCCACAGCTCGGTAAAGTCAATAAAGTCAATGCCAAACCACTGAAGACTTGTCATCCCACATAGCGCACCACACTCGAAGGTTAAATGTCACGGACAGAGGTCGTTACAATTTCCTTTCCCACAGTCAAAGTCAACAATTGTCCTCCAACGACATCCGATTGGTAGGTAATTCCTTGGATAAATATGATCCAAAATCCAGGGGACAACACAGTGACTAAATTACATTTGAATTAATTCTACATGTCATGGTATTTGCTTTACCTGAACAATGAATGTCAGCCCAAATGCTGTCACCGCATTTCTGGTCATTGCCGTCATTAATTTCCTGTCCATCTGCTGCCGTGTACCTTGCCACAGACTGGAGATGCCTGAAGACATTGCTAGTCAATGGACTCGGCCTCCTACACATACTGTTAACCTTTCAGTTGCTCAGAATGAGGATGCAAATAGTTCGTCACGAAGGACATGGAGCAAGTTCTACCGTGACACGTGCTTTAGGGTAGGTATGGTGCAGAGTGTGTTGGAAGTCTATTTGGAATATTTTTGTGGTCAGAAATGTTGACCAAATATTGTCCTGTGAATTAAGTTTTAAGCTGTGATTTGTGTTCGAGATGTGTTGACTTATGTGAGGCTGATGTGTTGCAAATGGAAGCTTTGAATTCGTAACGAGATGCTGATAGTTTGTCACTTGAAACGAGCAAAGATCCAGGCAAAACTTTAAGCAATAAGAAGAAAAACCCTAACCTATTGTCTGCGCAATTGCACTTGCAGAAACACCACCCCTCTCCGATCAATCTAATGAACATTCTTTAACCAAATTAATTTCACATGCCAATTGGCTTAGGCCACGTTAAATATTCCAAAGCGACAGAGGTCCAATAAAAATTCCAATTGCATTTGCTAGCCCACTCATCACATCGTTATGTGTGCACATAGTTTGCATGCATTATCCTCTACCACTCCCACAGCACGAGGACATCAAAAAAAAAAAAAAATGCCGAACAGATTGTCCTTGCGAAAATTTATTCACCTCAAATATTATCAAAAATTTAAATTTCTAAAAATGGAGGAAGCAAAAGAAGGGGCACAGCCACAGTCACAGCCACACACCACCCATCCCAGCCAGGAAGGGGAGGTATGCATCAAAACATGTGTCAATAATAATCAACAATTCCATCAGAGTGGGGAACACATCCGGCGAAGGATGTTCGAAGGAGCAAACATCGCAAAGATGCAAACAAACAGTGTGGAGCAACGACGAGCACACTCTCAATCGCTCTTGAGTTGTCAAATATGGGTTTTTGGGCTGCTTTTGTGGGCTCGACGCGTGAACTTTAAACTTTAAGGTCGTTGTGTCCCAGTTACCCAGTCAGGTTTCAATTGGGCTCTACGTAGAGACACTGAAAGGCACCGACAATCACCACACCCCGCTTGATTGATATTCACAGCAGGTAGGGTGCTGTGTGTTAGATATAATTTCGACGGAATTATTTATTGGCCTCCTTATTGGGTGGGACGACACCCCTCTTCGATTCTATTATCCTGTTCGGTAAACATTTGCACGTAACACGATGATGCGAATGCCTGATTCGAGCCGTTCCGTTCCGTTCTGGGTGTGCTTCTAGAGGCTGCTGTGTCCTAGAACGGCAGCAAAAATTGTTGAATATGTGAAAGGACGAAGAGCGAGTTGTAAATTCTTACGTCTGGGGTGCTGAGTGGATTAATTTCATCTCCTGTTTGATTTTGGCCCGATGATGGAGCGAACACAGTGCAAATCTCTGCGGGTCGAGTGGCCAGGCCAGTGGGTCTATCCGAAGGCCAGCCCGAAGGGTCCTCGAAGAATATTTCTCTCTGCTTCTTCCGCTTATTTATTTATGTTTTCATTTTTTGGGCTGTTTTTCAATTTAGTGTTTAAGGCACGAACAGTTATGGGCGCCAGGATATGCGGATTGGGGTGTGTGATGAGCGTTATTGATTCAGCAATCAAAAATTCATTCGATTTGTCAGGTAAAATAATGAGAGTTGGAATATTTTTTTTTTGTTTTGTTTGATTGTTGTTTGGCAATTGAGGGCTGACGATATGATCGATGACACTTATTACATCTGCGGCTGCGGTTGTCGCATGTAATTGAATCGTTTTTGCGGAATCAAATATTGAAATGATGTCTACCATTGGAGTGGGGACAATGATGGCAATTGTGGTTCTACAGGGATAATAGAAAACCATTATAAACATGTTACTCGACCTTTGAGGTTTTTCTGCATAATATTTGTAAATTGCCACCGTTAATCCTGAAAACTATTCAAATTAAATTTACAAACCACACGATTCTTTTTCAAAGACAAACACGTTTGTTGCATTCGCCTTTAAGAACCTTACACGAACGAACCGCCTCACTTCAGTTGAAAGACTAATTAAACCAATCCCCACAAGGGATTTGAAAGGTAATCGTACAGCAAAACATTCCGAAACTAAACACACTCTGCCTCAACGTCCTATGACAAATGTTATGCTTATCCGGGCGCCCAATCTCTGGCACTTAATCATCTATCGCCACTGCCGAGCAGGCTAATTATAATTCAAGGCGTGTTTTCATGTATTTCCTGGTCAGCTCTCTGGAGAAACACCCCCAAAGTTGCCCACACCCACCGAACACGCTGCATAATTAGATTGTGCTGATTTCGGCGGCAATAGTTGACTGAGACACCGCAGGGGATTCCCCGATATTCCCAAAAATTAATTGATTTTACAACAGTCCCCGGGAGGAGCTACCCCACCCTAGCCAAAGGAAAACTACATAAACTTTGTCTCAGCTCTTCTTTTCAAATGAACCGCAATATATCCTCCCAAATTAATTAATATGACGCGGGTTATCTTCACCTCGGCAGAGTATCCTTCGAGACGATGCAGAGAACTAAAAAAAAAAAATTTGAGATAATTTTCACTTAAAGACTTCTTCTCTCCTTGGAACACCTCAGATACAATCTCGCGTTGAGAAGAACAAAGGCGGATCACCGTACCGCGCACCGCACATACACCGAAAAGATTAATTAGCGCAACTGCAGGGCAATAAATCATTCTTCCTTCGAGAGAAAGTTTTAAAAAAAATTACAAAAAAAAGGAATAGTGTCTCTCTACCTGATGCTAGACACTAGAAGGGGTGTATACTTCATACCTTCAGCGGTGACTGGTGGGACATACATATCTCGACTACCGACGTGGGTGCATATTTTTACAGAATTTATGGTTTCCTGACGAATAAAATATTCAAACGCCGGGTGAGGATAATCTTTTTTGTCTTTTCTTCCGCTCGCTAGTCTCCCCGTCTATGTCCTTGTCGCTTGGGAGAGTTTTGCAGCATTTTTGTTTGAAGCCTTTTTTTTTTGGTGAGGTCGTCGCCGGCTCTGCCTTTTTTTTTACTACCGACAAGTGGGGTGCAAAGTTCTTGCAAGATTTTGGAACATATTGAATCCTTGTTGAATGGGAGTTGAATGTGTTGAAAATGGTTTAATGATCCTTTGAATAAATATTATGTGAAATGGTAGGTATGTACATGTGTATAAATGTGGAACGATGGAAGCTTTAAAATTGTAGTAGAGTAGCGTGTCTTCTTAAAGTGCATACAGTGAAGAACTGATATGATTTATAGTTTTACTCATAGTAAAATCTGACTAGCGTTAGGGCGGTCTTGAGATTAATTAACTGGCGAAGGGGAAAGAATCTGAGTTATTCAAGGACACTTTTTCGTCAGATCATGTCTTACAGACGAGTTTGCGCATGTACTTTGCCAAGTCATCTCTTGGAGACTTGAACAGCTCAACTCCTAGGCTATCTGGACTGCTTCAAGTTTGTTTCGGTCTGGTAGTTGAAGTGATTGATTACATTCCAGGTTGAGACTATCAGACTGCCTGACAGCGACACCTTGGTTTCCAGGACCATTTAAAAGGTCTCTTCCAAAGTTCAACACCATTTAAATGTCCAGGACCGGACCGCATTATTCCTCTGGATGTAATAGTCCCCTGGCTAGACATTATCCTTAAAGGCTGCTTCACCTGTACCTTGTCCACATTCGAAGGAGGTGGACTGAAGTTGAAGTCATCTTCATACCCAAAGCAGGTAAGACCCCCACGTTAACCCAAAGGATCTGCGTCCCATTAGTCCATCATCCCCTATTAAAAACACTTAAAGGCTAGCACAGCCATCAGACTGAAAGCCTCCTTCCATTGGTTGAACAACCATATTGGCCACGCTTCGGTCTTAGATTCCCTAACTTTCTGAAAAACACCGACTACACACCGCCCAAGTTGACTTTCGAACTCAACTTCCGAGGTTTCATTCCATCCCGAGAAGAGTGGGAGAGTGACGGTTCCAAAACCGAGATCGGAGTGGGATGTGGTGTTTTGTCCGATATGCTTAACCATATCCTCAACTTGGCTTCCAAGACGTGCCATGAAATCCATGCCATCGGGTAGGCGTCCCCTGGGTAGGCCTAGGATGAGATGGCTGGACCAAGTCCGAAATCTCACCTCCACTCGCATGGGGATAGTCGCTGATGATTTAGAGTCGATGACGGAAGATCGGGAGATGTGGAGAGTCCACTTAAGCACCCTAACCCCACTCGTAGAGTGCGACGCGATCAGTAAGAAAAACCGAAGATAGAGGAATGGTACCACCTCCAGGAAGATCTGGCCACTCGATCTACAAATTGGATCTTGCTCAAAAGGTCGCTCATTAGCACCATCAGGGAGTTCCTACCAGCCAGAGTCCCATTGACCTTCATGCCAGAAGGATGGGCCTCTTCTCAAATGACTTCTGCAGGAGCTGCAGAGGCGAAAAGGACGAGGAAATGATCCTTAATTTCCTCTGCACTTGTCGTGCCTTATCCTAAGGAAAGAAGCTCCATCAAGGTCAAAGAGCCTATCACTTCGACAACTTGGGCGAACTATCACATACCGACATCAAAAGTATCATCAGCTTCATCAAAAGCTCCAAATGGTTTCAATAAAGTGAGTGGCGTTTTTCAGGCTTCATGTGGTATCACAAAGGGCCTTCCTGGCCTACTTTGTTTTCCATTTGCCTGTGGCCATTCAGCACCAAACAAGATATTTCTCGCAAGTGAGGGGAAAAAACCTACCACATCAGTCGCGGCATTTCTGCTTGAAGGCAGATGGAGCTGCATCTGGTCATTAGCGCTTGACGGCTGAGAGTAGAGAAACTCGACCGGTAAAGGCACTGTGCTTGTTTGCAGTTGCAGCCATCCAACGTTGCGCTTCCTCACAATGGCGGTTCTAGTCGCTATATCACTAAACATCCATAGCTTTGCTGCATTGAGCTTATGGTCCGAGTCGGTCTTTGCACCTCGCCACATGCGAACATTTTTTACACAAGACGCCGATTTCGACGAGATTTGTATCTTAAACTGTTTGTTTGTGGGCACTTTTTGATTAGTCATCTATTTCCTGAGAAAATGACACGATTAGTGGACGTTCGGGGTATCCAGGGGTACTGCTAAGATGTGATGAGTTGTTTGCTTTCACCCCCTTATTTACTCAAATTCCTTTATAACGATGACGACCAACTTCCCCAAGTTACCCTTCTCCCATCTTTGCATTTCAATCTAATTATACAACCTACACCAAAAAACATCCTAAAATGAAGCCATTATCCTGAAATTGTAACTTCAAACAGAAAATACAGTTACTTAACTTTTTTTTTGCACTAAAAGCCAAGCTTTCCACTGAACCCGGTGCCTATTAACTTCGTTCTTTTCTAAACTTTGTCCTGAATTCACTCATGTGAGTGTGTAAGGGCGAGAGAGTTAAATTGAATTAACTCAAAGAAAAGCGAAGGATTTATAAGGACTTAAGTCCAAGGAAAAGGAAATAAAAAAAAAAAACAGAATAATTCGAAAATAGGCTCGACGAAGGATTTTTTTTTCCTCCTCCTTGCACTTTAAATATTCTATTCACGTTCCTGTCGGCATAAAAAAGGAGCTACAGCAAAAAAAAGAACACGAACTCCAGCCCACACGCAAAAGGGGGAAAGAAAAAGTGTGCAAAGGAAAACACAGAAAAAACTACCTATTTAGGAAAATTTGATTACATCAATAGACACGTCGTCGAACGGGGTCCTTTAACCCGTGTAGGCCAGGATCTCAACAGAGTTTATGTGCTCTTCGGCCAATTTTCAGATTTATGTACACAGCTACTCCCCGGACTCACTTTGAAGTTGTGAAAGTAGCTGCTGATCCTGAGAATGAAATGCTTGTTGTCGTTGTCGTCGTCCTTTCAGCAGTTTCCACTTTCATCTTATTATTAATATACACACACACCCACACGTGTGTGTGTGGAAATAAAAAAAAAGGGTTTTCACCCTTTTCACATACACAAAGGGCTGATACACGTTTTATTGAAATTTCACGAAGCAAACCCATTCGCCTTCGACGAAAGGCACACACGAAGGACTAAAGTCTTTCGCTTGCGTGTGGGGGAGGGGAATGAAAATCCTTTAAGTGACTGAATGTATCTTCTCCAAACTGATTCGATTCGGCTTAGAGTCGGGGCCTTTTGTTGCTCCTTCCTTGGCCGAATAATGGCTGCGTTTGTGTTGCGTAATGTTCACCATGAATGGCCATAGGAGGGTTATTAATTTTGTTTTGATTTCGTTAATGGCTAACGGGACGTAAAGGACGAAAGCAGCCAAGAAGATGTCCTTTTGTTGGTCAGTTTATGGATGACATAGTTCGAGAAATGATTAATTCCTTATTTATTACGGTACACTGGGAGCTTGTTTATTAGGCTACTTCTACACAGAACGGACTTTATCTTGCTACTTGACGATGACGATGGCATCCGTTGTCCTCGAAAGTTGCTTCGACTTTGACAAATGTCCACCAATTCAAACTTTGAAATCTTTCCAGTAATACGCACGTCAACCATTTCTAAACTTTTCAAGTGCTTAAGGACGCGTTAACACTTTCAACATAAATAGCTCCGGCAAATCCGTTTAGATCCTTACACAGCAAAATTCCTCGTTCCACGGTTCGCAACTCATCATCACGAGCACGATATCATCACCCGTCATCATCGTTCGCGCGCCAACTTTCACACTTTTCCATGGGAAAGACTACTATGACGCAAAATGTCTTAAAACGATGACTTCCTGACATAATAAAACCCATATTCACACTATCAAAGCGCGTTTTGGGGATGTCTTCTCGTTGCCAGGACAAGGCGCCCCCCAAGAGCAAGGAAAATAAGTCAGGGATTTCCTGGATTTGGCCTCTGCTCTGTCCCGTATCCTTTTTTAAGCGAACTGAAATATTCATGGGACTCCATCACTCATAAAGCAATAAAATGAAATCATGCGTGGAAATTTTTATAAGTCCTCAAACGCCCCAGGGGTGAGTGTTTTCGCACAAAGCCTACTCATACTCTGCTGTTTGTGTCCAATGAGGAGTTGAGGACTTGAGTGACATAAAAAAACACGAAAAAAACACACATTTCCCTCACTCGAACTTTAGATCTCTGCCTGGCGGTCCCATAAAAATCGCCCCAGAGGTTAATATCAGTTACTGGGGCGTATGCGTAACCATTTCCCGGCGAGGATACATTTTTGCATAAAAAGCTGCTGATACATGTGTGCGACAAGTTCTCTTTCGACTTTATGGTTTAAGCGTGTTTGAGTGAATGTGTGTGCGAAGAGTGTGAAGGTTAAGTTCCGGTGTCTGCCTGTGGCTGCGGAGATTTAAATCGGGGTGAAGTCAAGTGAATTCAGGAAAGTTAAAGGATTTACGAAGAGGAATTTGAAAGTTTTAGCTGCGTGTTGCACGGATTGCAGGCAAACGAAAGATGTTTGAGATATGCTCACTTATTCATACGGAAATGTAGGTGAACGTGGATTTTTGATGTATGAAACTTAAAAGGAGCAATAGGTGGTGACATCGTCATCGTTTTCGTATCAGTAATGATTAACAACGTGTTTAAAGGGTAGATATGTGCATTCAAGAGGACACAAGCGTCCATACGTTTGTCTCAAGCCAAGTACTTTCTACCAACTTCTACTCTCACCTCCTCGGAGTGAACGCTGGGCGAGTACCTCAACTGAAGATAGGGTTTCAACTTTTATGGAAGGTTGTTGATGGCAGCTGACGAGAGAAGGGGGGGAGGACGTTCATACTAAGCCACTCTCCCTTCCATCCAGATGGCAGAGGAAGAACTCTAATGATGGAATTCACGGTGGCGTCTACAGTTCCAGTTAGGTCGAACTACTTAGTGAACACCTCATTCGAGCTACTTTGACGTAACCGGATTAAAAGCCAATGAGGAACGGCCTGTCCAGCCCCTTAAGCCCAAGGGGTCCAACAAAGGGCCTGGCTCTCTAGGTTGGAGGCTGTGCGCGGGGTTGACGGCTATGCCATGTAAAGAAAAACAAATTGATTAAATATACATGGAGGACTGCTGTTCATGGCTATTCGGATTCCGATGCAGCCTGACCTCTGTATTGGAAGAAGATTAATGAAACATAAAATAAAACTTCGTCGCGAAGCTTTACACTAAACGCTAAACACTGAGGCGTGGCGGCTTTCATCACAACATTTTGTAGGTTACACAATTTGGGAAAGGCTTAGTAGATGTCCTTCAACTAATAAGTGAGTATTTTCGTTGTAAATCTTACTTAAGGTGGAGCCACAGTCCGGGGTGGACCTAGACCTCAACCAACAAGCGTCTTCAGCCAGCTCGATCTTTAACCTGGTGCCTCCTTTTCCTCTCGAAACAGCCAAGAGCATCCTCATCCATTTTTGACAGACTCCATGTCTCTGCGCCGTTCAGCAGGACTGGGACGATTAAGGTCTTATAAAGGGTCACTTTAGTCATTCGAGAGAGGGCTTTGCTACTCAATTGCCTTCTTAGCCCAAAGAAACAGCGATTGGCAAGAGTTATTCTTCGTTTGATCTCGGCGCTGGTGTCGTTGTCTGAAATTATAGCGGAGCCTAGGTAGACAAAGTCCTTAATTACCTTAAAGTTATATCAGTCTATTTTAACGTTCTGTCAGAGACGTCGGTGTTGAAACCCGGTGCCAAACCCATCTTCGCCGCCTCCATTTCAATACTCACGAACGCACGAGTGACATCACGCTGCGTTATTCCGCTTATATCAATATCGTCGGCATATCCGAATTGGGCGAATTTTTGAAAGATTGTGCCTCCGATGTTGATGCGTGAGTTTTGCCCTATTCTTTCAAGGACAATGTTGAAACAATCGAATGACAGCGCGTCGCCTTGCCTAAATCTTTTTTTGACAACAAAGGTCTCGTTGAGGTATTGACTGACCTTGATGGAGCAGCGTGTATTCTCCATCGTCATCCTGCACAAACGGACGAGTTTGGCAAGGATGCCAAAACTAGACATAGCTCTGTATAGCTCGTCTCTATAGATGCTTGTCATAGGCGGCCTGTTCTGTATCGATTTGAAGCTCCTAAATCTGCCGCAGTGTAAATATTTGGTCGATGATTTACTTTCCGGGTCTGAAGCGACACTGATATGTTGACGAACGGTTTCAGGCGTTCACTCAATATGGCAGATGAGATCTTGTAGGCGATGTTGCGAAGACTGATGCCTCTGTAGTTGGCGCTGTTCAGGAGATCAGCAATGAATAATAGAAACAGCTGAGAGCACTTACAAGTGTATAGCATATTGGACAGCAAAGGGTTTGAAGAAACTCGCAAAATAAGATGCAAATGGTTTCCGGTTTCTTGCAACTTATGAGAGCAATATGGTTCCAGAGACAACCTTAGGATCTATCCTATTGTTGGTTGTCTTGTGAATCAGTTAGTGCTCTTTAAGAATCTGAGTAGGTGTGTTACTTGTAAGTCTGCTACCTCTATTATGCATGCAAAGAACCTTGATCCTAATGCGAGTAGCCCTCGTTCTTGCAGTGACACAGCACATGTTGGATTGATTCTACTTCTTCCTCATCTCCACAACTTCTGCATAAATCATTGGATTCGATTCTCCAGGTACGTATCATGACTCCGATGGCTCAGTGTTCTATGATAAACATGCGGATAGAGGATCTGTCCAGTGCCAGAAGGTACCTGGTTCTAGCTTTATTTAGTTTCGACCATAGCATCCGAGAGGCGAAATTCTCTCTGGCTAACCAGAAGGAATTAGCTTTTTTCTCTATTGCTCTATTGCTGTCTATTATCCCATGCAATCCCCTTATCGGTGTCATTACAGATGTGACTGCTTCGCTAATGTTTATAGCCAACGCTAATATAGCCCATTCATCAGCTTTTCCGTTCCCTTCTATGTCCTTATGTCCAGGAACCCAGCAGAGTTTGACTGTATAGTGCAGCTTTTTCTATTGCCAGCATCTCGCCTTGGAAGGCGCTACGTGTTTCATTTTTGAGCCGTTAGTGTAATTCGCGATTTCGTGGTATTTTTTTTTTTTTTTTGCGAGGGTAGGTGAAAATCTTTCATGAGACACCATGAGGATCTACCGCACGTGCTCATGGTAGTGTGAGATTCTTACTCACTAAAAACACCTCCCCTTTTCGTGTTGACTACGACTAAGTACAAAAAAAGCCTTATCAAGTAGTTTAGCTTTCGACAATAAAAGTTCGCGTTGTGCAGGTAGCTTTCCAGCAAAAGCACCTACTAATACCGTCATTATAAGCGGTTATTCCTTATTGCGCTAAATCGAACGGGTTCGTTCTTTGTAGTCGGCGCACAAGGTTTGTCACGTCCAGAATTTGGAGTACGGCGTTATTGCAATGTCCATGAAGGCGAACACGGAGTTTGCGTGCAAAATTTGTTATTTCATCTTCGACGGTAGCTAAACCGAGGTCTCTATGGATATCGTCGTTTCTAATGTACCACGGCGCATTAACGATTGTTCTGAGCACCTTATTTTGAAAGGTTTGTAAAATATTTCTATTGCTGGTTTTGGTACAACCCCAAAGTTGTATACCATACGTCCATACAGGTTTTAAGACTTGCTTATATAAGAGCAATTTGTTATACATGCTTAATTTGGAATATCTTCCAAGCAGCCAATACATTTCTCTAAATCTAATTTCGAGCTCGTCGCGTTTCTTTTTAACGTGCGGCTTCCATTTGAGTTTCGCATCTAGTGTCATTCCTAGATATTTTGCTTCGTTTGCATACGGTATTTGTACCGAGTTAATGAAAACGGGTAAGTTGTTTATTTTCTTGTACGTAAAGTTAACATGGGTAGATTTGGTTTCATTGAGAACAATGCGCCAAACCTTTGTCCACTCGCAGATTTTATCCAAAGCTCGTTGAAGCTTTACAGTTGCTGACTCGACTGAATTATCTGTTGCCAGAATAGCCGTATCGTCCGCGAACGTAGCAACAACGGTGCCTTCTTCTTGGGGTATATCTCGAGTATAGAGCAAGAACAAGACTGGACCAAGAACACTCCCTTGTGGAACTCCCGCAGCGATTTCCTTGAATTCCGAGTATTCGGCTCCGTGCTTGGCACGGAAGAGTCTATTCTCCAAATACGACTCTAAGATCTTGTACAACTCTTCCGGAAGTACCTGTCTAAGTTTATAATTCAAGCCTTCGTGCCACACCTTGTCGAAGGCTTGAGAAACGTCAAGAAAAGCGCTAGAACATATCTTTTTCTCTTCTATGGCCTTCTCAATTTCGTTGGTTATTCTATAAACCTGGTCAATTGTGGAATGCTTGATTCTGAACCCGAATTGATGATCAGGAATCAAACGTCTTTCTTCAATTACCGGTTTTAACCGTTTCAATAAGAGTTTTTCGAAAACCTTTGATATTATCGGCAGGAGCGATATCGGTCTGTACGACTTTTTGTCGTTTGGCGGTTTTCCCGGCTTTGAAACCATTATAACTTCGGCGACTTTCCATTGCCTTGGAACGTATAATAGTCTTAGCGAAGCATTTATAAGGTAAACAAGTTTTATTAAAGCTTTCTTTGGCAATTCCTTCAGGACCTGTCCGGTTATTAGGTCATATCCAGGAGCCTTGTTATTCTTTAGATTTTTTATTACCTCACAAAGTTCGGCTAGTGACACGCTTCTTATTTTAAAGTTGTCTGGAGTCATAATAGTATTATTAATATTTTCTATTAATGTTTGCCCGGGAAATGGCTTAAGCGTTTCTTCTAGATGCTCAGCAAATAAGTCGGCTTTTTCTGTATCGCCTTTTGCCCACTCGCCATTACTTTTTCTTATTGGTAGCGATTGTATTTGGGGTTTTTTGACACCTTTTATAGCTTTCCAAAGAGAATAATTCGAACTTTTTTCAGCAGACAAGCCTTCGAGATATGTAGAAATCTCGTGATTTTTAAAATCCCGTATCGCTTTTTTGAGCTTATTGCATAGGAAGTTCGAATGGGTTTTATGCTGAGGAGCGCGGGACTGTTGCCATCTTTTGCGTGCTCTCCTCTTTGCCAGCATCAGTTCTTTTATTTCCGGCGGATATTTTACTTCGCTATTTCCGACTACTTTCCTTTTATATGGAGTGTTGGTCCACTCGGCGCTTTGTAAGACTTCAATAAATCTGCCGACTTCATCCTCTATTTCGCACGGTGTTCTAAGCGACACATTCAGGACTATATTTTCTTCACAAGCTTTCCTAAAGCCGTCCCAGTTAGTTTTGTTGCTAGTTAATCTGGGCGCGCCTTCCTTCTTCATTAGGCGTTCACTTATTGTCAATATGACTGGTGAATGATCTGAGGAGAGATCAAAGCTTTCCTCGACGTTCGTAAAGGTTTTCGCTAACCCTTTTGCAATAAAGAAGTCTATGAGGTCAGGCGTTTTTGCTATGTCGGAGGGCCAATAAGTCGGTTTCCCCGTCGAAAAGAAGTCAACAGCAAATTGCATGCCGATTTCGTAGAGAAGTCTGCCTTTAGGTGAAATGCATCTCGAACCCCAAAAGGTGTGTTTCGCATTGAAATCACCACCAATAATAAATTTTGGTCCAAGTGAGTCAAATAGACGTATTAAGTCATTCTTTTCTAGCGTGTATCGCGGAGGGCAATAAATGGACGCGATATTGTAATACATGTTTTTATTTTTTACGCGAACCGAAGTTATTTGCATTGCATCGAGTTCTATCGGTGAATTCAAAGAGTGCTCAATACAGTCTTTAATTAAGAGCGACGATCCGCCCCTAGCCCTTTCGGATGGGTGGTATGCGTGATAAGCATAGTATCCTCTAATTTTAACCCGAGATTCCTTTGTCAGATGGGTTTCAGAAATCAAGCATATGTCAATGTTCTGCTGGCGTAGGAATACTTCCAGTTCGTCGATTCTTTGCTGAAGGCCGTTTGCGTTCCATGTTAAGATTTTAAGTAACTGGTTCATGTTCATAATTTCGTTCGTGGTTTGCGAGCGTTATGCTCAAGGTTACTAAGTTTTTCGAATATAAGCTTATTTGTCTTGCTTTGCTCCTCGAGTTTCGCGAGAATTATAGAGAAAACTTGTTGCATAGGATCTAACGCAGGCCTATTTTGCTTGGTTGCTTGCGATGCGGCTTGCGCGTACGTTTGGGCATCAGCAGATGGCGGATTTTCCTGAACTTTTTTCGTTTTTTCCTTGACGGGTTTGCTTTCTTTCGCCAACGATTTTTCGGATTTATTTTTATTCGGTTTCGGTAGCGGACGAATGTTCTTTTTAAGCGTATCGCGCCTTTTTTGAAGTTCTTTTGCCACTTCGCAACCTCGATAGTTCGCTGGGTGCTTCCCCTTACAATTTGTGCAAGTCGCTGCCGTCTGCTTGTTTAAGTGGCACTCATTCGAAAGATGTGTACCGGCACATTTCACGCATCGTGGCTCTTTTTGGCAGTATGTCTGCGTATAGTTGAAACCTTGACAGCGTTTACACTGAGGGATCGATCTTGTGCTTTTACGCATCGGTTCGATTTTGATAACAATATTTAAAATCGTTTTAATATTGTAAATATCCTTTATATTCTCGCTTTTATCGAAACTGAGCATAAAAAGCGGAAGACCACGCTTAACAAGACTTTCCTGATCTTCTTCCGTTTGTTGCTTTTCCTTCTTGATAATATTTACGGCGTCAAGAATTTTAAAGCCTTTCGCTTGAAGATCGTCCATAACGTCTTCTTTGGTGCATGAAGGATGGAGTCCTCTTGCTATAACTCGCAATGGTCTTTCTGACTTATTTTCGTAAGTGTACCACTGAATTTTCTCGGTATTAAGTTTCCGAGAAAATGCTCGGTAATCGTCGGGGTCATCGACGTTTATTTTCCACACATTGTTGCGAAGTGAGGTGACCTTAAACTTCGAGGCCAACGTTCCTTTTAGGAGGCAATACAACTTGTTATAGTCCGTAATCCCGATGACGTTTATTGGAGGCGGTGGACTTAATTTTTTTGTCTCTTGCAAGCTCTTGTTTTTTTTTAGTGGCTCGATTTCAGGTGAAGAACCGGCTTTTCGTTTCTTGCTGGGTCTTTTCTTTGAGACCCACGCCGTTTCCCGTGTTAGCTCTTCTTCGTCCGTATGATATTCGCGAACAGTTGAGCCAGACGGACTACCGTCTTTTGGAGGATTTACGTTTCTCAGAGCTTTATTTTCTTGTCGAAGTAAATCTACCTCTTTCCTAAGTTCTTTGTAGAGTAACTCCATTTCGTTAAGCTTCTTACGGAGTTCGTTGTGTTCCTCCTCGAAGCTTTAAATTTCGCTGAGTCCTGTTTATCGCGCGTTAACGCTTCCGGCGGACTTCTTTTCCCGGAGACATTCGATCTTGGTGGTGGCGATCGAGATACCCTTACACTTTTTGTAAAAGGGTTGCATAATTGCAATAAATGGCTCTCCCCAGAATCCATAGAGCCGACCTCCGAAGAGGGTGGATTATCCAGTAAACCTGGAGTGCCACCTGGGGTATTGAATCTCTTTGTTTTCGTGGTATTTGATAACATTGTTTGGCTTCCAGTCCTCTCGGGTTGGAAATAGAATAGGAAAATCTATGTTATTATAGGTAACCAGAAAGTCCGATGTGGCTGTTAGGCTTTCGTAGTTATATTTTTCGCCCATTAACTTAATTATGTCCAGTATCCTCCCGCGTCCATAGGTGGTCTGATTCCGCCTATGTCTTGCTGTGTAATGCGAGCCATGCTCTCTTCTATAACTTCGACGTCACAGTCTTTTTTTAGAAACGAATTGGCATTCTATATGTTTGTACATATGATAGTCAAAGTTGTACAAAGTGTGATAATTTTTTATCTCCAAACAAGACCGTTGTTTAGAACTACATATGTTCATTTGTACGGAACCAAGGGTACCCGTATGCTAGTAACTATCACCACAAATTGAAGAAAACACTTAATATGGATATCCTTAGTCAAAACCAAAGGACTCTCCTTTCAAATAATTTAAAAATCTTCTGCAAGTCAGGCTATCCATCGCCGCAGTAATAGAAAACACTTCGACAGCCATACTTCTATGACACGCAATCACATTGAAAGCGCGCGTGCAAAGGATGCAAAGGAGAAATCCTCTTAAAAGCTCCGGCACCGATAAATTGTTTTCATTTGAATTTTCATCGCAAGAAAATTGCAGAATGTTACAAAGTCTTTTGTAGAGCCCAAGACTCAACCATGTTACTCCTTTTGTATGGCGAAGCTTAATGGATGTGCATCCTGAATTCGATTTTCTTAATTATATGCCTGACATGCCACATATCCTCGTAGACATAGTCGACGACGTTGTAGTTGCCTACATGTTGGCATTGCGTCCTTTCCGTCGTGTCTTACTTGCAGTACTAGAAATCACATCAAAACTGTACACACACATTTTGCTGTGGTACACCGAACTACATCTGCCAATGCTGCGCGCACGTTGTAGAGTGACGACATCTAAAATTGCTACATGAACGTAATATTGTCAACTCAGCAGTACCAGCAGGAGCACATCCTGCCCTGACAAAATCAATTTTAATCAATGTTCAACAAATCATAAGGGATTTTCGGGGAGTAAGGGCACAGTGCAGTGTTTACGTAGACACCTTCATGAAATTTGCCTTCTTCTTAATTATTTACGTGTAGACAAGAGGCAGGATCAATTGGTATCCTCTTTTGCCGAAAGGATGGAACAAATAAAGATGATGCTGAATCGAAAAATAGGAATTGAAAGGGAAAGTTATGCTCAAAGAGGATATCCTCTATCATGAGTGTGTGTGTGTGTGTGTTGGTGTACCGTCATTCCTGACTAATTGAATGCTTTTGACCCATGTGGGGATGGACTGGCAGAATAAGGGTTAGAATGGTCTGATTTTTAATGAAACTAGGGAGTTGAATAAACTTTAAAGTTTAATAGTCCCAGTTGAAAGAATCAAGTCAGCCTGAGTGGGTTTTAGACCGAAAATTGGAAAGATTGTTGCGGTACTGACGATTAAGGAGGAAATATTGCAAAGTCTTTGCAATATTCTATCGAAAAATTAAGGTGTGTTACACTTTATCAGGAAGATGTGGGAAGAGGGTGCTTCTCTATTAAACGAAACACCTACGTAATCTCTAATCAAGGGTCAATGGACTGACATATTAAGGCACATTCCCTTCAACGTATGCATCATCTCGAATGAACTTTTGGACCATGTTACAAATTTCAGTAAGACGAAAGTATTCTTTTGCAAATTGGTATGCGAATAGTGAGACCAGAAATTTGTTAAGAGCCTCGGCTTATAGGGGGAAAAAGGCGAACGGTTTTCTTGTGATGCTCATTGCAGCTCACGTAGGTAGGTAGAGAGGGTGGGTGTCTGTCCGAAGCACGGATCTATACCCAGAAAAACGCCACTCACTTTACTGAAACCATTTGGAGCTCTTGATGAAGCTGAGTGGAATACCCAGATACCCATACAGTTGCCTGGAATGTCCCTATAACCGAGAACCCAGCATAGGTGAATGTTAAAATGTTCTGCCATCTCCTTGAGAAATGAGCGACAGTCTTAAGTAGCTTTTGGTGTACTCGTTACACATTTCAGTAGCAGCCTGGTTATCGGTAAAGATTGTAATGTCCCTGAAGGAAATCACATTATGCCTAAGCCAGAATAAGGCTTCGTTGATCGCCATGATTTCCGCCTGAAAAATGCTACAAGTAAACGGAAGGGGATACTAAATTTAAGAATATCGGAGAAAACACCACCTCCCACTCCGTTTTCGGTTTGGGAACCGTCGGTATAGAGATGGTACGAGGTTACAGCCCCACTTCTTACCAATTGCTTTTTTGCAGCATCTTGAAAGGGTAGAAAGGGTCTTTTAAAGAAGTTCACTAAATGCTTGAGTATTTACCAGAGACAGCTATCCAACATCATCTGCATAACCAATCACTTCGTATCCAGCTCTTTTCAGGTCGAGCAGCAGCTTATTGAACGCAACAATCCAGAGAAAGGGGAATAAAACACCACCTTGTAGCGTACCGCAGCTCATGGATCTGCAAGCCGAGGCATTGCCCAGCTTGGTACTAGTTGTTGTGCCTGTGAGCAGTTTACCAATTAAAAGTCTGAGCGAGGCCTCAACTACCAGGTTCATGAGTGCATCTGTGATCGCTTCAGATTTGACCTTCTTGAAGGCACCTTTGACGTCCGACCATGGTGAACGAATGGTTGCCCTTAAGAATCCTAAAATGACCCGTTGCTGTTTTGAACAACTGGGCGGATTCTCTAATCCTTGATGCTGCTTTGACTGGATTATATTGCTGGGGCTTAAACCCACGCAACTCGCACAGCAGTCCAATTGAATGACCACTGAGTCACGACGATTACCCGTCGATAGGTTGCTGGAAAAAATAGAAACCCTCATTAGACATAACATAACCTTTCAAGTCTGTGAATATACATTGATATTGTGGCACAAATATTTTTGCAATTTAAGCTAAAACCATGGAACTCGTTCAAAGATTCATTCACACGAATTCAACAAAAAAGGTTTCCAGTCTCACAAATCAAGGCAGGACGCTCCATTCATCTTCCGTGATGCAAATATGAAATTTACGTCGTACCTAAACCAGCAAAAGTGTTAAAATCCATTTTTATCATCGCAGTCAGATGTGAAAATTCCTGCATTCCTTCACAGGTATCCTGCACAAAAAGCAAGGATATGAGTTTCAACTCACGCTCTCATTTAATATTCTTGCAGCGTTCAGGACCAACGATGGCCTGAGTTAAGTTGAACTTAAGCATCTGTAAACTCTCCCGGATGGACGCGTCCATAAAATTTGAATAATCGCCAGTCGACCGTGTACACTAAAGAGGAACCATTAACGGGTCATTCTAGGACCCGTACATGTGTGTGTACATGCGAATGAATGTGAAGTTAATGCCGGCAATGTGTATCCTGTCCGATGATGAGTACCAAAATTTATATCCCTCCACGGTTAGAGTTGAAGTCTAAGCCTTTTGCTTGTTCCTGTCAATCAACAAACGAATAAATAACTAGAAGTTGTCCTTTTTTTTCTCTTGCGAACATCCAGGATGTGTTCTAATTCACCACACAAGCGAAGAGATATCAAATGCAGCAAGAGCATTGAGAGCGAATGGTCTTCTAAAATGTGCGCCTCTTCCCGCCATGCGAGAATACAAGGACAATTGCAAAAGGATCTGCTCTGTGAATTTGCTGCAAATTTGTTCTCCAGTTAACTCTTTGCTGCGTGTGTGCTGTGTACTCCCCAGTGGATAATTTTTGGGCGATGGGCGAAAATTTGAATTTGCTGCACGATGTGTTATCCTCTCCCGGTGTGTATGTGTGGGGAGACAATAAAAATATTTCCTTATAGTACCCAAAAGTCCGGAACATCAACTCCCGGATGCTGGTGGTTACACGCAATGGGATCTACACAATCCGCTTTTATGGCATTTGACACAACACAAATGCTGATGAGGATGTGGATGAGAATGACAACGACAACGACCGTGTGCATGTATGCTCGGGTGTGGAATATCCTTCTAGCCTTCGGAAATTTTACGATTTTCCGGGGTGTGAAGGACTTTCAATCTCTGATAATAATTCCTTAAGCGTTCGCAGCGGAAATTGGATTAGAGGAGCGGCGAAGGACGATTTATTATCCTTCGTCTTTTTTTTTTTTTTGGTTGGGGACTGATTATTATAATACCCATAAAGTGGAAATCGTCCTTGTTATGATTATCAGGTTGACTGTGGAAGGATTTATTTTTCGTTTTTGACGAATTGGAAGGAAAGTTCAAATCCACATCGACATTGTAGCCGGACCTGGAGCTGGAGAAACTTTAAGTTTGAACGAGGACATTACGACGAATGCAATTAAAGTTTGTGGTTGCAACAGCAACTCAGAGACATTGGAGTGACTTTCAATGGGATTAGAGCGGCAAAACTTGCTCCTCGAATGTAATTTACAACGGAAAGTGAGTCTATCCTTAAGGATTATACTTGTTGGTGACGGTTTTCAATTGCAGCGAACGAAATCGATGCGGAATTAGGGGATTCTTGGTGCTTGAGATTGGGTTTAGTGTTAATTGGTTCTACTCACTAGTCGAGTCCAAATAGCACTGCACAAATATCAACACAAGCAAGACGAAACATCTTCTTCCATCACAAAAGACAAGTCTCCTTTCAGAGTTCTCTCACTCAACGAAACCCCATGCCTCCTGCGGAGCAACACCCCTTAGCACCCCTCTCCCGTCGCTCATAACAAAAAAACTCGCAATGGCAAGCCGTAAATTTTCCAACCCTCATTGCTTCCTGACGGCTGGGAAAAACGCCCTGGCTTGTTAGTTATTTAGCTGCTACTTTCTTGTTTTGATTGTGTGACGGTTTGTATCTGTGTAAGGCGTACCGTAGCCACTGACTCAAGTAATAATTCTCCATTCGGGCGCAATGATCTGGAAAATTCTGATGTTTTGCTGGGTTTATGGGTTGATGTTCAGTTGCGCGCTGTGGAAGGAGGTCACGGGTGGAGATCTAGGTTTTAAGGACTTAGGAACGCTGCTTGTTGTGTTTAATGTCGGGATTTATCTTGGATGTTAGGCGCTTTGTGGGGCAGGCGAGTTTTTGACGGGTCATAATCATTTTGTGTGGGCTGATAGGCGGATGGGAGTCGATTAGGAACTGTTTGCATTTCAATGGAGATGGAGGTCAACAGATTAAGTGAATTAAATCAAATTTACAGGAATTGTAGCTTTAGAATTGGGATTGAGTTGAAGTGTCGTGATGCATATTTAGGATGCAATAGGGGTGAGAGTAGGGGGTCACTTCCATGCAATGCCCTCTGAATAAGACTGGCGTTCGATTTATACAGCTACTGTGTCACCTAAAATCACTTCTCAGCTGATCAAAGAACTAAATCCCTTCGTACCTGATGGTCTTCATTTTCGGACTAAGAAAGCCTTGGACGAAAGCATTGATTTTACTGTGGACGATGCTAACCACTTAAGAATCTACACTTGATGTATCCGTCCTCTGAACAGACGTATGATCCAGTTTCCAGAAGAGAAAAAGCCAGCTGCGAACTGTTTATTCTTTTAATAGGTTCCCCAAACGCGATATACTTGCAATATACCTGGGAACGAAGTTGGAGATGAACTGGCTAGGAAGGGGCAGACAACGAGGACGTCACCACAACTACAACCGTGGGGGTGGCGCTAAAGGTTATAAGCGACTCGTTTGCTAAACGCCACAAGACTTCCTGGAAAGACGTGTAAACCTGCAAAGCGGTCAAATCAATGATAGAACGCCCCTGCTGTGGTCTAGCAAAGAGAACGCTTAATCTTGGCAGGAGGCAACTAAGATGGTCGGCCTGTACACTGGTCACATCAACCTGTGTAAACATGCTCACAGACTGGGACAGGTGCAATCAAGTACTTGCCCGGGATGTGAGGAGGAAAACGAGAGCCTGTAACACTTCCTGTGCGATTGATTGTGCAGCTAAGCTCCTTTTTGCAATTTATTTCCGAAAAATAAAAATAAATAAAGTTCCGTGGACATACAGGACGTTTCTAGGATCCGTAAAAACCATCCGATCCTCTATCTGCTAACTTATAATCCTTCATTTACACCTCCCCCTTCCAACTTCATCTCAACAGAGGGAAACACAACGGTCTCATACGGTGGCCTACATGACGAGGTTCTTCCAAACCTCCAACCTAAAGGTGGATGGGAAAATTATCCAGGACGGAAGGGCTAGCGTTCTACATTGATGAGAGGAAAATGAAAATCGGTTCAAGGGCTTACTTTGTTTCAATTTTGATTGCAAGCCAAATCACTGCCATTGAAAAAACGACGGGTTCTAGAAAAATTGGAACATGATCGGCGAAATAATAGCTATCTAAACCGCCAGCCAGGTAGTCGTTGAGGCTATGCAGTCGACAAAAATCAAACTGGATGAGGCACAACTATCAGAATCCCATGGTCCTCAATTGCTCTTTTAAAACTAAGTTTGGAGTGAAGATCGAGCCATCTTGGACATCCTTAAAAGTTATTTAAAACCTTGAAGACGAGAACATCGAATCCATCCATCTCCTGTTCTAGTTGTTTCTTCAACGATCTAGGGGAACTTAACAGTATTGAGTTTGAGGTTTACATACTTATCTGGATGGTTCTTTTCTTATAATTACGGGTTCCCACTTAGAATGTTCATCGTGCCCGTGTAGCACGATGAACACAACTAGTGGTCTACCGGAGCTGAATAAATCACTTTGAGCTCTACAATGCGTAAACTTTTCGGGGAGCCGATGATGTAGCCGTACTAGTACGTATATCAGGAAAGTTTCTCCCCACGATAAGTCAACTCATGGAGGGTTCTCTGGATAGTGTACTCTCATGTCACGAGCAGTGGCCTTGGAGTAAATCCGTATAAGACCGAAATGATGCTATTAACCACTAGAATCAAGGTTCCGGAATTCCCTCCCTCCTCCAAACCAAACGGTCAGCCTATTTTATTCCTAGTGCAAAATGCCAAAGCTAGTGTCTGTAGTAAAACATTTGGCAAAAAATGGGGACTCCAACCGAATGTACACTTCGGTTGTGCGTTATATTCTCACTTATGGCGCTACTCTTTGGTGATCTGCCTTGAGCAAGAAATACAATATCGACAAGTTTAAAAAAGTACAGAGATCGGCGTGCGTAGGTGTTACGGGAGTATTGAGATCTTGTCCTGTGATTCTGCACTTGATCCCCCTTGAACACTACTGCATGCAGCGCGGTCCGACTCAGGAAATCTGGGTGCTGGACTGCTAAGCCATACGATCACTGTAAGATCCTGGAAACAACTCCAAGCGATTTGGTCGGGTGCGTCTTTGACCGAATACGTTATATAAAAAAAAAAAAAATTGCTGGCGCGACAGCTCGAGATAAGCCAAAGCCTAGCTTCTCGCAATCACTCATGTTGTGCGTTTAACATTTTTCGCACGAATGGAAGGGATCTACAATTTATTTCCGATTGCGAACGGCGAATTGAGAAGCTCTTTTATGACAAATTATACTCCTAGAGACTTACCATTCCCCGATGAGAGCTGGTGCCGCGAAAAATGTTCGATATTCCTGGCTGGGGCTTGAACCCACGCCGCTTGGTCAGCAGTCCAACGCACTAACCACTGAGCCACGGCGACCAATGCCGGCTTATAATCAATCAACTAAGTATCCACTTACTAATTACACTCATCTGGGTCTCAGGTCATTGCAATTATGAGGGGAATGTGCGTGCCGACGAGCTGGCTAGGAGAGGATCGGAAAAATTCTTTAGCGAAAAGTGTCGACATTTCACTGGGCGCTATTAAGGGCTAGATATTTTCAGCTTCACTTTCTTCAGTTTGCCAATCATAGGTGGAACGGCCTAGCCAGCTAAGTCGAAAGAGCTTCTTGGTAAATCAGGACCAGATATTGCTAGAATTGCAGCTATTATCACAGGCTACCTGTGGTCAAGCTTAGCTTGCTATTCCTGACAACATCTTCTGCAGAAGCTGCAAGGATATTAATGAAAAACAATCAGCGACCAGACAGTGCACCTTATCCAAGCCCTTCCTCGTGAATCTCAGCGAGATTCAGACAACGGATCCTGTATCTGAACTCCACCGGCTGGATTTAACCGCTTTATCCCATCAAATTCACAACCAAACAATACTCACACACAAATAGATTAGAACGTGTTTTCGCGGTAACAAAACGGCGCACCCCTTTCGCTAATTGGGTTTTCAGGAACCGCCACTCTACCTACATGTCTACCTTGAGTGTTTAAAAAACATTGCCGCGCGACATCTATGGTGTTCACCCTCCAACAAAGAAGCCTTCACGCACAATGATAGTTTGAATACTCTTGAAGGCAGAAATTTAAAAAATTGTATTGCCAGTCAAGCAGCACTGAAAGACATCGCAAATCTAATAGCCAGGTCACATCTAATCGGAGAGGGTAAAAAGAAACTCAATCTGATTGCCAGCTATAACAACGTTCGCTTTATCTGAGCACCGGGATGCATTGAAATCAAAATTTTCGAGACCACTGGGCAAATCTCTCAACGATCATAACAGCAGGATCACTCGGAAAGAAACTAAGCAATCTTACCACAAAAACGGTTTTAGATTCAAGCCGGGAAAAAATGGAGATGACAAACTTGCCAAAGAAACAGCGCTCCATCTTCAATTCACACTTACTTTGTCACTGTCGTATCGACACAGACTAAAACTTTTTACTGTGATTACACAGTGAAACCCTACGCTTAGGACTATGTCTTAAAGTATAAACTATCTGCAAGAATTATATACAAGAAAGGATGTCCAAATTAGCATTTAAATTATCCAACTTAAATGCAGCGTCATGAAAATGCATCGGAAACGCGCTTAAAAGGTAAACTGCTCCGATATCGCAGATAATTGAACGCGAAAACATGCAAAACAAACCACTCCAGTGAGTGGAAATCCCTTTCGAAAACAAGGACTCCATCCATCGTGCACTGGCTGTTGCAACACACTAACACTTCCTTTGTTAGCTCGTGCGACTTGGCAATCGAATTTTGTTCATCTCCTCACACAGAAAAAAAAAGCAGCAGAAAACCATGAACAAGAACACGCCAGGACTAAGTTGAAATTTATAGCTTTCTGCATAAATGTGCATTCCAAAGTGGTGCTTGCACAAAGCATAGTCGATACTCGTTATCTCTTCGCCTAAACGAAATGGCTTTTGAGCGAAGTTCCTCGTCCTTTTTTTCCTGCTATGCATATTCATAAAGTGTTTAACAAATGTAACGAGACGCCATTTAAAAGTTTGATTAGGCTAAGGCGGCTATCTGCCAATGAGATGACGAGGACATAGATGACAAGTACCGAGCACCAGAGGAGACACTTTCGTATCATATTCAATTAACCTAATCTTCAGTGTACGCGCATTAAAAGCTTTCAGGCTCTCAGGGCAACCTCTCAAGGACTACTCGAAAGATTTAATTATCGCCCGTCTAAGGTGAGAGAAAGACAATTCCCATTTAGGATTCATAGTATTAATTAAATCGCCACAATGGCAGGATACCTAAAAGCAGGACATAAGACTGAAGCACTTGGCAAACACTACTCGGGTTCAGGGTGTACTTAGTGTCTTGGCAGATTCAAGACGCTTGATGTTCTCCATTATCTTGTTCAAATTGTAATCCAATTAACAGACTAGATGGTGCCAGGTAAAAAGCAGGATAATGGATCTCTTCGAGGATTAAATTCTTTTAACATGCTGTCGTGTATCTAAGAGGGGATGTGCAAAATTCTCCCCACCACACGCATAGGTAGGCACTACCCACTCATAACCTCATAAATGTTAATGATTAAGTGGAGGTTAAACGTCGGCATGCATCACTGTCACTGATATATTCGAGGCACGGCGACAGGACACTCGGAACAATGATTATAATTAGATTCCGTATCGCAAGTTAACATGTTTGATAGGAAGTGCTTAGTTAGCATTTGAAATTAATTCCGAACGGATTTGCTATTTAAGGAATGCATTGGTTGCAATTATTAAACACACGCACGGAGTGGGGAGGTGTACGCATAGATGACAGGGTGCACTGGCATTTATGAGACCCAGTCAGCAGGTTGACACATTTCATAGCAATTAGGCTGACCATTGGGTTGGTGGTGTGTAGCATTTAATTTGGTAACAATGCAGGCACGTGAATGACCTCAGAGGGACATTACTAAATTTACGTGTGGAATGATGCAGAAGGCTGACTTTTGTTACGTGAGGGTCAGCAGAGTATTTCGCGAAGCAAGACATAAATTAAGCGGTCTGTGACACGACAAAGAGTAAATATACATATGTTCTTTATCGGACTGTACATTGAAGGCTTTAGTTTTTAAGATGAGCTTCGGCTAGTCAAGAGAGAGGGAGTTTAATAAAAATCGAAAGACCTAGCGAAAAAAACCGAAAGCAGGGCCGCATTTCGATTCACAAGAAAGGAAACTTTGTTAACACGGAAGCCGTATTACGTGAATGCCTGAAACCTTTTGTCAACAAATTGATACCTGGTCCCTATCAGTCCGATTTGAGAGGAAAGACAAGTCCAAAATCCAAGAAATCTAATTCAATATTCACCATCCCTTTAACGAGTTCTACTGGAAATAGGGATATCGAGGTCCATAAAAAGGCAGTACAACTGAGTCTGACGGTTGTACTGATAGGACCAGGGATGGCCATGGTTTAGTGGTTAGCATCATCTCGCTTGTTACGCTGAATGTCCGGGTTCAAATCCTGATGTCGACTCTACTGCGAAGGCATAACACTAAGAGTAGGGTGCCTAGGCTTGAAGAGTTGTTTGAGCTGACCATGATTATGACATCAGGAAATTTGAAAAAATACCCGTTAACTATAGCAATGACAAACACCACAAATGCCCCCCAGTTAGTCTGGACACCACCCTCGGACGTCATTGAAACCTAATACTATCTGAGTTTGGAAACACTGCACCTCGCTCAAGCTGTGTGAATAACATCATATGGATATTCATTACCCCTTGAAGCAAGAGTGGATTATAAAAAAAGGACCTAAGCAAAATAACCACTAAATTTGATAGTCGGTAAATTATTTAGGCATAAGGTCACGATACAGAAATGACGAAGAGGGTCAAATTCTTATTTTGCAAATGCAAGATTCTCCAAAGCCGTCGTCTTCGTTGAAAACGGACTGGTTGGTGAATTTGAAAGGCTTGTGGACATACAGACTCCATTTTATCAAAACAACACGTCTTTACGTTGAACGGAACGGAACGGAACGGTTGAACGGAACCAAAGGGAAACCAAATGAACCAGTAGACTCCTCCAGAGATGTCATATTCGACTCCGCACGAAACTGAAAGAACATGGACAATGATGGTTGGCTATGCACACAAAGTAAACATCCAGGCAAACTTGGGAATGTGGCGGCTACTCCTACTTCCTGAGGATAACAAAATTCATAAACATTTAAGTTCAAGATGATGCTTCGAGATTTCTTTGTAGAAAGAGGGATGTGGGCGCTTCTTGGTAGGAGATTGTCATTTATAAGAGTTTCTATTGCAAATGTCGGGACCTGTTAGCAAATCTTTTACACCGATTCTCGCACGCAGAAATAAGTCCCTCTCTTAGAGTCAGCTATAATTGAAGTATCGTCCGAGCCAAGATAAATCAATTATTGAGACAGAAAAAATGTTTAATGATGGTAAAATATCCGGAGGGTTACTGTTATTGGAGTTGACAACCAGGTTAAGGTGGAACTGGTAAAACTCTGCAAAGTTCATTGTCAGTGATGCGGTATGATTGGAACACAATGACGTCTTAGCAAAAATGAAGCGATCGGAACTGTAAGGAAAGGAACAGAGCAGTGTCTATCCATTGCTGAGGGCTTGAGAATAGGTCAATCATTCTGGCATGAAGGCCAATGGGAAAATGGCTGGTAAGAACACCAATGACGGTGCTAATGGGCGAGGTTTTGAGCAAAGTCGAATTTTTAAATCGATTGAGATTAAGCATAGGCCAGATATTCCTGGAGGTACGGCACGCGGTACCATTCCTCTATCTTCGCTTTGTCTTACTGATCGTATCGCACTGTAAGAGAAGTTTGCGTGTAGCGAGTGGAATACCCAGATTCCTTCGTTCCAGCAGGATGTCCAGAGTAGTCCGACGTTTACCGAGTTCATCGGGCTTACAGTTCCCTGGAATGTCCCTATCACCGGGTACCCAGCATAGGTGAGTGTTTAAATGTTCTTTCATCTCCATGAGAGATGAGCGACAGTCTGAAGTATTGTAGTTTTGGATGTATGTGCTTGTTACCGATTCCAGGGATTTTAGATTGCCTATCTATCAGCGAAAATTGTTATATCCCTGATGGATATCATATTGCGCCTAAGCTAGAATAAGATTTTGCTGATCGCCATGAAAAACGCTACAAGTAAACGGAAGGGGATACTCAGTTTAAGCATATTGGAGAAAACACCACCTCCCACTCCGTTCTCGGTTTTAGAACCGCGCGTCGGTATGGAGATGAACGGAGTGATCGTCTCTAACGTCAACCCGCTCCCACTTATCTTGGGAAGGAATGAAAGTCCGGAAGTTAAAGTAGAAATTCAAAATTGTGGTGTTTTCCGGTATAAAAGCAAGAGGATCTAAGATTGAGGAGTGGCCAATATGGTTGTTTGACCATTGGGCGGAGGCTGACGACTGTCTTAGCAGCTGACTGTTTGCGTAAAATATTGAAGGGAAGTAGATCTAGGGGCACGTCGATTTCCATGGATGAGGCAGTTCATAGTGCTCCGCTAATGCATATGCATACATGCTGATCTTTGCACTTTCCCCAATAAATTATGAGGTAAGGCTCTATCTAAGGCCGTCTACCAGGCAATCGCACCATACATGAGTATAGGTATAGTATAGGAGATTGCAGTCCCCACTTCTTAGAAATAACTTTTTTTCAGCAGTATAGCGCTGGAGTGGCCTTTTTAACGCGTTCAATAGTATTGGCTTTCCAGTCTAACTTACTGTCCAGAATGAGACCCAGTATATTGCACGATTTGAATTTCTATAGGACATCCTTCAAGTTGTGCTACAATGAAAGAAATTTGAATCCTTTCACTCCCTGCTCTGGAAGCGTCCTTCATTAGTGTACTTCATAGTCACTATTTCGACGACCCTGGCAAAGTGAGGAGGAGTACACGTGTTATCGCGGAACCTTCTGAAAATAAACTTAACTATTCTCCAAAAAAGGTCAATCAAGTTAAGTTCTTATCCAATTCATGTTAATTTCCCACATAAGTCCACTTCGAGGAACTATCTTCAAAAACGACTTCTCAGAAAAGCAATAAGCCCTTATCCAACTATGTGTTTTCCTTAATACAATTTACCAAGCAGAAGATCCTCTATTTTATCCCAAGAAAGTAATTTGCTTTCACATCAAACATTTACCCCAATAATCGTTGTTTCTTCCAAAACAAATACAAGCTTTAATATCCCCTAAAGCACCTTCAATCTCAGTCACCACTGAGAAATTCAAGATTCCTTCAATCAAATCAACCAAAATTTCATATAATGTGCATCCCTGCACTCCACCTCTCTCTGTCACTCTTATAGAAACTAAAACAAATACTTAACAAGGATAAAGAAACTGTCGACGAAAACGATGGGAAAACTTCAATCCTCAACTGCTCAACTTAGTAAAGCGAAAAACTAAAGCAAAAACTTTTCGCAAGGAGATTTTCACAAACGCAAGAAGTATTCAACTGTGAATAATTAAATTGTAAAACTCTTACGTTACGTTGTCCTGGCTTGTAGCCCTTTTTGCGCATAAAAGGGACTTTGAATATTTCGATGTAAGAGTAAACAGATATTTAATAAAACAGCACACAACCAAGAGGTGAAAGTTTGAGGCCAAAAGGATAATACAATGCATCACGGCGGAATATTAAAATATAAAATTCCCACGTGGTTGAGTGAAATCGCATACAGTAATCACTTGTAAGCCCTTAGCGCAAGTAAACAAAATTCAGAACGTCACTTGTCATTCATTTTGTTAAATGACATATTAAATAATTAACAGTTATTATCCCTTTTTTTCACATGTTGACAGGGCTGGCATCCGAAAACAGTAACAGTCGGCATTTGAAGAGGCCCAATCCTTTGGTAAAAAGAGAATGTTCTCTTGAGGGCATGCCACAGGCAGACATGAAAAGGAATTCCACTGATGACGTTGCTGATAATGGCGGTGCTAGTGATGATGATGATGATGATGATGATGCTTGATGTGGAGGCAGCCATACAGGGATACCCTCCCCCACCCATCGCTCTTACAATTATTTTAAATATTATAAGTTGAGTGCTCGCAATTTCATGCATAGATACCCGGCCAAACAGAGACACACACACTTCATCCTGTGCCCAGGACTCGAAACTTTTTTATCTGTCATATGGAATGGTGAACCCATGCCCAACCTGCAGTTCAACTCCCGGTTTGGCCTATGTGTATCGCGATTTTAATTTATGAATTGAATCTGGTTACTGAAATCACCCACCCAGCACACCGGTGCATCCTGCACACAGTCCTCATCCCTGTTTGGAAAAAAAATTAAAAAGAAAAAAAAACTGCCGAGATAAAAGGATGAAAAGTAATTTTTATGATTTACTAACTGGAATGGCAAATAAAAAAGAGAAAGAAAAATAAATAAAAGAGGAAAATATGCGGGAAATGTAACAAAAAATTCCGTAATATGCCAAACAAAGGGAAAGTCATGTGCACACAGAGGCCGCCAAGCCGAAGCCATCATCAGTAAGCGTATGCAGCGTACAACCATCAAACGCCCGGTGGTTGGAAGAAGATAGAGCACGGGGGGCCCTCCAGTCAATTACAGTGAAGGGGGTGTTGTGTGTCTGTTTGGATTTGCACTCTCTTTAGACAGGTCAAAGGTTTTCTGTGTGATTATGGTAGTGGAAAGCTTTAAATAAAAAACCAGAAAAGATTCTGTGAATAACATGATGCGATTCAAGTAGCCACAGGATGAGCTCAAGTTTCATTGTATGTTACCGATTTAATTGGTTTTGTTGTGTGGTGACAGTGGCTCACGAGAGACTGGAGCTTCTCGGGTGGAATAAAGTGGCCAGGAGTAGTCATTCTTTGCAGGTGCACTTTTCGCTAGAGAAACAGGATACAGTTACCGCTCTGATAGGTTTCAAAAGCCTAAAGCTTGATGGTAAATTAGCATTTCTTTTGGAATGGAATGGAAATTAAATTGAAATTTGACGAAGCACACTGTCTAACCAAAGACCTGGCCTTGGTTTCAAGTGGAATGCGTGTTACATTGATGGAAATAAAATGCCCATAAAGAGCCCGATTTCGTAAACTACAGATTATCACAGACCTGGATTATCTTAAGTCAGACTTTCTACAGCGGAGACACAGACCAATTTTGGTTTATAAATGTCAGACGGTCTTCAAAGCAACAGCTAGTTTAGGTTATGTTGAGTAAATGGGTTGGCGAGGGGAGAGAACACCCTCTGCGCTACCACACCTTACTGAAGTACATTCTAGGGAAGCCAGCGTCAGATACAAGTCAGTTTTTGGTTGATGACACTCTTTTTTCAATTTTAGGGCTTGGATTGGGTTTATCTAGTTGCTTTGTTTTCACGAGTACGAAGTAAAGTAAGGTAAGAAGTATTTCTGCAGACTGTTTAAAGGCGACGACGATTCAAATCCCTGCCTGAAAGGCAGAATGAACTATTCAATCTGGATGATGAAGACCAACAATTCCGTTTACATGACCTGAACGAAGTGAAGATAGGTATACCTAAGCTTAAAAAAAAAAAAATAAATAAATAAATAGCTGGCGCAACAGCTCGGAATGAGCCAAGGCCTAGCTTCTCGCAACCATTTATGTTGTGCGTGTTGTATTGTTTGCACGAATGGAAGGGACCTACAATTTATTGCCGACTCCGAACGGCGAAGTGAGAAGCTCTTTCATGACAGATTATACTCCCGGAGGCTTGTCATTCCCCGACGAGAGGTGGTGCCGCGAAAAATGTTCGGTATTCCTGGCTGGGGCTTGAACCCACGCCGGTTGGTCAGCAGTCCAACGCACTAACCACTGAGCCACGGGGACCACTAAGCTTAGGTCCAGCAAAACTGCTGTGGCTGACAGCCTAGCTACCGAGCTGTTCAAAGCGGCAGGCGATGACTTGGTAAGCTGCATGCACCAACTCATCTCTACAATATGATCGGAGGAAAGTATGCCCAATGAGTGGAACCTCAGCAGTGTTTACCCGATCCTCAAGAAAGGGCTACAAGATCTTATCTACCGTGTTGTATGCACGGCTGAAGCCGTCCGTCAATGACCTGATCGATTCATATCGGTGTGGCTTCAGGCCAGGAACGTCCACCATCGATCAATAATTCACACCGCGGTATATCCTGGAAAAACCCAATAACTTCAAATCGATACCCACCACATTTTCATCGACATGGCAGCATCTATAGAGACGAGCTATATGGAGCCATGTCTAGTTTTGGCATCCCTGCAAAACTCGTCCGTTTGTGAAGGATGACGATGAAGAATGCACACTGCTCCATCATGGTCGGTCAAGACTTCACCGAGACCTTTGATGTCAAAAAAAAGATTTAGACAACGTGAAGCGCTGTCATGCGACTTCTTTAACATCATACTTCAAAGAATTACGCAAAACTCACATTGGAGGAACAATTCGTCAAAAGTTCGTCCAATTATTCGAATACGCAGACGACATTGACATAGTCGGAAGAACGCAGCCTGATGTCACTGGCGGGTATGTGAGTATTGAGAAGGAGGCGGCGAAGATGGGTTTAGCGGTCAATGACGGCAAGACAAAGTAAATGCTGTCAACAAAAAAGGACACTCAACACCGAGGTCGCGGGCAGTAGACAGTTATAATTTTAAGGTAATTAAGGACTATAGGCTCCGCTATCAATTCATACAACGACACCAGCGCTGAGATGAAACGAAGATAACTGTTGCCCTCTCTCAAATGACTAAAGTAACCATGTATAAGATCTTAATCGTCCCAGACCTGCTCTAGGCGCAGAGGCATGGACTTCGTCAAAAGCGGACGAGGTTGCTGTTGGATGTTTCGGGAGAAAAATTCTTCGGGCGATATTCGGTCCCTTTGGTGCATAGACAATGATTGGCGAACTGTACGGGCTGTACAGCGACATCGACTTAGGCAGAAGAGAGAAGGTCCAACGGCTGAGGTGACTGGGTCATGTACAGCCGATGGATACCAATACTCCAGCCCGAAAAATCTTCGAGCCCACACCTGTGGAACTGCGCAGTAGAAAAAGACCGCGACTTAGGTGACCCACGCAAGTGGAAAGGGACCTCAACCAACTTGCCGTGCAAAACTGGAAGCAGCTGACTAAAGATCAAGCTGGCTGGAGACGCTTGTTATTAGAGGCCCAGGTCCGCCCCGGACTGTAGCGCCACTTTAAGTAAGTAAGTAAATAAGTAAGGGTTGAGTTTATTCAGTTGCGAAATTTTGTTTTCGTGAGTACGAAGTACGAACTTCAGGACCTCAAGCTCATCATTGGATACCCTGCCCAGAGCGTACCCCAATAAGATCATTGCAGGGCTGCTTCTTCTCTAGCTAGAGATGAACTGTGGCGCTGAAGAGCATTTCGGCACATAAAGTTGGTGCACTGGAGTTCCGTAAAATCCTTTAATCCTAGTGTAATCACAAAAAAAATTGAGTGACTGTACGTGAAGGTACCATTGGCTTGCACCAACAGTCTCGGAGCCTAAATTTATCAATGCGCAACACTTCTGTTGTAGGCGGTTATTCTGATGAATCAGATTGATTAAGTTTTTCAATGGATGAAGAATATGGGTTGATAAAAGATAAAGATGAGCTGAGCCTTTCGTGATTAACCTCCATTTATGAAAATAAATGCATCTAAAAGGAGGGCTGCTAGATTTTGATAAGAAAACAATCACTAGTAACTGTTGACCAAGGCACTATGCTCGGAAAACCGGGTAAGACTATGCTGAATGCCTGGACATTGCGACATAAAGGGGAATGAGCTTAAGGATCAACTAACAAGAGACGGCTGAGAACGACCTCAAGGCGATGCTGTAGTTGTCAAACCACCATCCTGTGCGATTAAAGCGAACCTCTAAGGCAACATAAACAGACAAGCTGACCACAGATGGTCAAATATAAGAGAACATAGAGTATGTAAAGCTTTATGGTCACGGTTAGATAAGAAAACGACGAGTTAAATTAGAACAATCAAACCTAAGAATAGCTGTAGGAATTCTATCCGAGCATTGCCTTATACGTAAGCATGCTATGAAAATGGGGCTCACCGATTCGGGCGCGTGAAATACGTGACAATTTATGTATTACAGAAGATATCACAAACATTCTGTACGATTGCGAGGCCATAGCGCAAGGCGCTTTAAACACCTAGGAGACTACTTTTTTAGGAACTTGGAGGAATTAGGTTCTATTAACCATAAGAGGATATTCAATTTTTGCAGGAAAATAAAATGCTTCGAGAAATGAGGGCTCAGGTTTTGGTGCCTTTGTAGGTTCCCTTAGCGATCGCGATGGGCCCATCTTAGTGCCCGGTATTTCAAGAAATTGTTTCCTAGCGCTAATTAACCTAACCTAACTATTGACTACGGTTTTCTTCGTGATAGATTGCAATAACTTTTGCTTCGACATTTGCTTTACTGTCTTATTATTATTATTATTATTAGTGGGGAGCGGTTTGTCCACTCTAGCACTGCGGTCTCATAAAGAGGCCTTTTGTGCTTTCCCGAGAGTTTAGAGCAGTTTGTCTACTCCAGAGGATGTCAGGAAGCTAATCAGCCTCTCTGGGTGAAGCGTGGCAAGCGCCGTTGGTGAAACGAGTTCACTGCCTAGGGTCCGTTTTCTCACATGGATAAGAGCGGGACATTCTGTGACGATGTGAAGAGAGCTTTCATCGCTCTCCAGGCACAGTCTGCAGGTAGGGTCCGGTGACAGGCCAAGCTTGTGAAGATGCCGTTTTAGATGGCAGTGGCCACTTAGGATGCCGGTTAGAATTCTAAGGTGGTTCCTGCTTAGCTTTAAAAGAAACTTGGATTTCTTTTGCGATACTATGGGAAAGAAGTATTTGGTACATTTCTGTCCTATACTTTCCATCCAGATCGCGTTGGATTTGAGCAGGGATTGCTCCCTCATGAAGTTTTTAAAAATGGTTTTGTTTACTCCACAGGCTGGTTCAGGACCAGTGAGGGGGGTGGTCGCACCTATCTTGGCCAGTGAATCCGCTGTTTCATTGCCGGCGTAGCCTTTGTGAGCAGGGATCCAATGTAGTATGACCAAGTTGTTTTTTCCCAATTCTAGAAGCAATTTGACTGTCTCTAGAACTAGTTTTGATTTTATCGTGGCTGAATTCAGTGCTTTCAGGGCAGCTTGACTGTCAGAGAAGATAAAAATGGTTTTGCCACGTGGGTTAGAGAGCAAGCTTAAACTTGTGCACTGGTTTATGGCAAATATTTCTGCCTGGAAGATCGATGAGTACGTGCCTAGACTGACCGATAGGTTAGTGCTAAGTGACTCTCCGAATATTCCAGTCCCAGATCCACTGTCCATTTTAGAGCCGTCTGTATACCATACCTGGTCATGCTCTGAGGGACGGGGTTTGAATTTTTCCCAGTCGTCACTGGGGGGTATGACTACTGAGTAATTTCGTTTGAAGCAATACCTTGGGAGAAAGTCATCCAATGGCATGCTGAACTCTCTGCTTTGGAGCAGGGAGTAAAGCATGTTAAGGTGGCCATCAGGGGGATGTTCGGAACTGATAATGTTTAGATGGAAGAGCCTGTGCAGGCTGAGTTTAGCCTGGGTTTGGATATGGACTCGAACTGGTAGTAGACCGACAATGGCGTTAAGCGAGGCGGTGGGGGTGGAGCGCAGGCAGCCGGTCATGCAGACTTCAGCTAGGCGCTGCACCCGTTCCAATTTCTTAGCTGTGGCGGCCTCATTTGTCTTTGTCCACCACACTATTGCCGCATAGGCCAGGGTGGGTCTAACGACCAAGGTGTAAATTTGGAGCATGATTTTTGGACTTAATCCCCAATTGTTGCCACAGATGCGGCGACAGGTCCACAGTGCTCGTGTGGCTTTTCCAGCAGTCCGGTCAATTTGGGGGTTCCAGGACAATTTGCTGTCCAGGATAACCCCAAGGTACTTTACTTCTTGTGAAAATTGAATGGTTTCGCCATAGATAGAGGGGCGAATCAGGAGATTTAGGTTTCTTCTTCTGGTAAAAGGAACTATATGTGTCTTTTTGGGGTTTACAGAGAGGCCTTCTGTACTGTCTTGCTTTTGTCATATTTTAAATTTCGCTGAGGAATCACCAGGGATGTCGACACTGAAGGTATCGCTTCTTTTGTAGATGATGCTGTTTGATAAGTTTTTCTCCTGCCTTTACATCTTAGGTTGGTCCGGTAACCTTAAATGATTTTTTTCGGAAAATGGGAATCCATGTTCCATTGATCTTGTTCCAGACAAACAGGGCCCATTCTTGTCCTGTCCTTAAATTCAATTCAGTTACATTCGCCATAGACTTTGCAGTCCTTCTGCTTTATATTGGAGGGAGAGGTTTAGAAACCGCCAATATGCGAGTAAAATGTTTCCCAATCCAACAGCACCATAAAATAGAACAGCACTCCATCCAACCATTATCCAATGTCATCATCCAAATAAATCCTTTTCAAGTAAACAACTTACAAGAATCACTTACAAAACAGAATTAGTCCTCTCATAGGTTCACCTCCAAGCTTCACACACTCCAAAGCCAAACATAACTTTCATTCAATTAACACACCATTAAAACCCCAAGCCAATCGAATCGAACGAACCCTTCAAAGGCCTGCTTACACGTAGTAGCATCACCCAATTGTTGACTTAGGTCGAAGATTAGTCAAGGATCCCATGACCAGAGCAAAAGAGCTTAGCTTTTATTAAATACCAGGTCAATATTTATCGGATTATGAACATAATCCCCTGTCATGTTTATCCTGGTCCCCAAAGGATCAGAAAGAAAGAAAAAAATTCTCCTTCGCATCAGTGTATCCTTGCAAAGTTCACACATAGTCATCAATTTTCAAGGACTCACTGTGTCCGTAAACGACAGCCATTCTATGCCATTGTGAACAACTTAAATTGTTAGTGGCCATTAACTTTGCTCATTGTTTGCTGAACGGGACATAGAATCCCTGTTTAATTATTTGTTTTCAAAGATTTTCTATAGTGGTGGTGTTTGTGTGCGTGTGTGTGTAGCACAAGACGAGAAACTTTCCAAAGGAACGTGAAGCTGACTGCGAAAAGCTTATTTGTCGCGATCTTACCCATTAATTTCGTTTTCTTTTTGAGAAAAAAAAAAGGACGAAACCGTTTTTACCCGTAGCTGGCAAAAAAGTCACTGGGACAAACGATAGACAGACACATTGACATATTGGCTGGTGGAGCAGAGAAGTGCAAAGAAAATGCCCTTGGTCTGTAAACGAAAGGCCAGTAGAAGACTTTTTCCAGTGGAAATATGTCAGCCCAACAACAACGTAAGGCGATGATACCAATGATGATGGTGACGATGATGATAATGGGAAAGAGGGTGACGATGATAAAGTTTGACAAAATTAGCGATGCAGGAAAAGTTCGTGAGACTTGAGAAAGGATTTTCCCAGAGAAGAACAAGCAGAAAAAAAACTGGCACTTGAAGGCATTACACAAAAAACAAACAGGAGAGAGAAGCGAAGCTGTTGGAGGAAATATTGAAAATCAATTTTCCGTTATATTTGGCGAAGAAAAAACCCAAAGTTGGAAGAGAAGAAAACACAAGAAATATGCGGCGAGAAGCTTTTCAAGGGTTTTTGGGGCTTGTTCACATCCCCAGAACGATTTGATTTGATTTTTTTTTTTTAAGAATTTTAATTGAAACTTATTGGAAGAGGAGTTGAGAAAGCAGATGACGGGTGAGGAATGGTGCATAAAATTGATTTTACGCCAAAGGAGTCAGGGATTGGAAGATAAATTAAAGAGGAACCACAATCGAGTGCGAGTCGGAGACAGTGATGAAGTATCGTGTAATCCCTGGTTTTAAGAGGAATCTTTCAATGGATAAAGTTGTTTTTAGAATTCCATGTGGTTAGCTGAAAAGGGAATTTGATACAGAATGGGTTGGATGGAAGAATCTACATACTGTGTTTTAAGGATCTGTTGTCAACTCTTTATTTAATAAACCTTTTGGAGATAAGAATTGTCTCCATAGAACGACATTACGACTGTTATAAGCATAGAATTTAGATAAAACCGATTGAAATCATCAGGAAAAACTATTTTTTCAAATGTGTACTCCTTTACTAAGGTAAACTATCAGCAATATAAGAACTGGACTGTAAAAGAAGATTTCAGAATCGAGAAACATGAAACAAATCAACTGCATATCAACAGTTTCAATGATGAGTGCAGCAAGTCAGCCATTTCTCTGGGTTATTTACTAATTTATTTACTAACTTAGGTTTTGATAAAGTTTTGGAGGAAGCAGGACCTCAACCAGCAAGCCTCTACTAAGCTAACTGCCTCCAGTTACTTACTTACTTAAGGTGGCGCTACAGACTGGGATGGACCTAGCCCTCAATTAACAAGCGTCTCCAGCCAGCTCGATCTTTAGCCAACTATCTCCAGTTTAGCACGCCAAGTCTGTTGAGGTCCCCATCCACTTGGGTGCGCCACCTGAATCACGGTCTTTCCCTACTGCGCCGTCCCTCGGGTATGGATTCGAAGATTTTCCGGGGCGGCATTCGTGTCCATTCGTTTAACATGACCCAACCACCTCAGTTGTTGGACCTTCAATCTTCTGGCTAAGCCAATGTCGCTGCACAGCCCGAACAGTTCATCGTTGTACCTCCTCCTCCAATCACCATCTATGCAGATAGGACCGAAAATTACCCGAACAATTTTCCTCTCGAAAACCCCATGAGCAACCTC
Source organism: Matsumyia berberina (assembly GCA_917880715.2). NCBI lineage: Eukaryota > Metazoa > Arthropoda > Insecta > Diptera > Syrphidae > Matsumyia > Matsumyia berberina. The sequence continues at coordinate 126,373,681 of OU862871.1, read as the reverse complement.
ATCCCATGCAGCCTTGTCTTTGCACCGTGCAGCAGGACTGGGATGATTAAGGTTCATATTATAAAGGGTCACTTTAGTTTTTCGAGAGAGTGCTTTGCTACTCAATTGCCTTCTTAGCTCAAAGAAACAGCGATTGACAACAGTAATTCTTCGTTTAATCTCAACGCTAGTGTCGTCCACTGCCTTCAGTGGATAAATAGCTGGCGCGACAGCTCGGGATGAGCCAAGGCCTAGCTTCTCGCAACCATTCATGTTGTGCATGTTAAATTTTTGCCACAAATGAAAACTTCTTCATGACATATGGTACTCTTGAAGGTTTGTCATTCCTCGACAAGAGGTGATGCTGCCAAAAATGTACGATGGACATGGTTGGAGCTTGAATCCTACCAGCTCGTTCAACGCACTAACCACTGAGCTACTGCGACCACTTGCCCTATGAATGTAGTAATTGGAAAGTAACCAATGCTGCACACTTTCGTAAGTATGTAGGTGCCTATGCATTACACAGAGGATTTTTTTGGCTGAACCGTATCTCGAACCAATACGAACCATACGACGAAAAAACTAGCAGTAGATTAGTCATACCTTACAACACGAAGACAAGTAGCCCAAGGCAGACGTGGCGCAGAACAATTAAATGGAAATTAAGGTCGCTGGGGATGAGCTGGAGGGAGCTGTAACGTGTTTAAGAACCCCGCACAAGGTGGCAGGCAGGCGTTGTTGACGCCCTGTGCCCCACGAGGGGTGCTAGGTTATAAGTAAGTAGTTAGTGCCACCCCGTCGAGGTCTTTCTCGTCTGTGTTCTCCATCATAGTTAGATCTGAAGATTCTGCAGGCCGGACGGTTGATTTCCTTCTCAGTTTACATACCTCGTGTAATATTTTCAGAATAATTTTTGACCTTGGTGGATGAATTTGGCAGAGATGCCAAAAACTAGACTAGTCTCTATGCATACTGTCATAGACGGCTTTAAGTATCGATTTCGACTTATGGATTCTCCTGACCTGAAACCGCACCGGTAGGAGTCTCTTATTTGTTTTTTGATAGGAAATTTTAGGCATTCACACAGAAGTTATAGCAGCTGAGGGAGTCCCTTTCTTGGCAATCGAGCAAACAATGCAGAGATTCCATTCGAAATGCATGCAGTAAACTCACCAAAACATAGAAATGAAATACCAAGCCATCAACAGGTCCAGCAGCCTTGTTGGATTTTAGTTTAAATATTGCTAGTCGCACTTCGTTTTGATCAGTAGGATGGAAGATTTAGCTATCTCTCTCTATGTTGGTTGAATAATTCTTTCTGAATGACGATAGCATGTTGGTCTTCGTCGCTGATATACAGTCTGCAGTAATAATTTCTCCAAATTCTTAGCATCGACTGTTGCTCTACTACAAGGTTTAGAACTTTATTACCCTGAAACACTCCTTTTACCTTTTAGTTAAACTTTCGAACACTGTTCTCAATATTTTCGATCGCGCGCTTCTCAAGCTCGTTCTTCTTCTTTAAAAGAAGCCGATGTTCTTTCCGTCTCTTTTCCTCGTAAAGCCCTGAGCAACCCTCGTTCTTCTTTCATGCACCATTTTATAGCTTCTTGTTTTGTGGGATTTTCGCCGAATCAGAAATTTCATCACGGTGGCCGAGTGAAACGCAGAACAGCAGGTGCGACATTTTTGACGGGATGTTGGCAGCATTACTATTGGTCTTCAGCGATTAATGCTGTTGAGAGACATCGGGATACGCGAGCGGTGAAGATTATGGCAGCCTGTCGACGTTGTATCTTCTCAGAAAATTTTTTGTTTTGTATCGCAATTGGCATATTCGCATTCTTATAATGCATTGGCAGCAACAAGGCAGTGATCCAAATCAGCTCGAAAGGTTCGGACATCCAAAATATTGGAGACGTACTTGCGACAATTGTAATGATTGACCGTTTAATTGGGAACTGACTGCCTCTTCCCCTGGTGAATATTGAGATGAGCAATCCGTATGCTTGCTAAAGTGACACTTCGTCCCGCAGCAGATTCAATTAGCCTAAGTCCAGACGATGTGTCATATAGACTGACCTGCGAAAGATGTTATTTCGTTGACCTAATCACTCAACACGATGTTAACATCATATTTAGGACATCGCTCATATGTTCTGTTCAGAAGCTCGTAGTAGCAGTCTTTGGTGACATTACTTACAGCTGCGTATTGTTTGCTTTTTATAAAATGATCGGATCACTACTGCCTCACAGATCCATTGGTTATAAGCATTTGAAGTTGATGACCATAAAGTGGAGACTTTCACGCTCTGTCCACCTAAGATTTATCTTTAGAGAGCATCTCGCTTAATTTTAAGTTTACATGTAGCGATGGGTATGCAGGTTCTAGTAAAATGGGCATCGTTATTCCAAATCTGACGAGTTCATCCTCCTTACAGGTCCCTGGAATATGCCTATGCCCCGGCACTCAACAAAGGTGAATATTGAACTGCTCTGCCATCTCTACGAGAGGCGAATGGCGATCTAGGGCTACTAGTGAATTTGCGGATTGTTCCAAGGATTTGATTGCTACTTGGCTGGTCGAAAACTTGCGGATATCACGTTTTTCTTTATCCAAGATAAGACTTCCTTTATCGCATTATTTCCGCTTGGAACACACTACAGTAATTTGGGAGAGAGAAAGAAAGGCTAAGATTGAGCCTATCAGAGAAAACACCTCCACCTACCCTTTCCTTGGTCTTTGATCCGTCGATGTAGAAGTGAACCGACATGTTTTCTAAGAATGCATCCTAAGGCGTGTTATTAAGCACTGTTACCATCGTTTATATACGCGCTCCGCGATACCGCGCGGAAGGTTTCTCGACCAACTGTGAAGAATAGCCGTGGGTTATGAGGTTATTTGGGCTCCACGCGAGAGAGTGGAGGGTTTCGTGCTCTGTTTGTAGTCTCTGGCTTCCTCTGGCGTTGTTAGACGCTCAGATACTTAATGTTGGATTTAGGTCTTTTGAATTAATTGGTCCAAGAACTTATCAGAAGTCCAAGAACTTTTGAAAGTGATGGACTCTTACAAGCTTCTTTAAACATCTGAACTACAAAGATGACATTTTAAACCGACATCTTTTACAAGAATGCTTAGAGCGTTCTTCATTCACATTCGCTTTGCCTGATTGAACTTGTTTGCGTCAATTGCATTATCCATTCCATAAATCATGCAGAATTTTACTGAATCGCCGTTAGAGACAAGTTCAAGAGCATAACCGACGTAATCCCCCCTTGAGCAAGTTTTAATAAAATTCTATTTCTATACAATACTACTGCATTGTCTCCGAAATGAATCTTTAATCCTTTCAAGGATTATAAACTGCAATTGCTTAACCAACTTGTAAATTTTTAGAGCCAAACACTTTAGAACAACTTTCTTGGCGGAGAAATTTAATCTTCATTACAGTTAGCCGTGAATTCACTTCCCAGAAACTTAAACGCCACTCATTTCCATACTTCGCAAAGAATCAACAAAGTTTTAAGGTCCCTGAAAATTACATAACAATAAACACCGCGAGAAATGTTCTCGAAATGTTCATAACTTTACTTCCAGTTGAAAATTGAAATTAAACTTTTTATTCCCTCATTATTCCAGCTGAGCATAAACCATGAAGCACGCTCGTCCTGATGGTGGCGGTGGTGTTTGGTACACTTCCAGAGCCTGGAATGTTGCCATCAATCCAGCTCCTCCCTCGAGTGTAGGGGTAACGATGGTCCTACTGCGCATGTTATCCGCGAACCTAGCGATAGCGAAGTCGTCTTGGCCAATTTGCCGCTCACCTTTGAATTAGTGTCACAGGATATCTGCCAGAGGATAGGACTTTGCCATTCCGATACTGTCACTTCTTGACGTTGAAAGTGTTATCATATTTGCTGGATTTTTCACACGATCTATTCACACGAGTCCTTGACACTCTTTGCAGTTTTAATCCAATCGCCCCTGGGAAATGTATAGGTCATCCCAGTGTCGTCCTTGTGTGTCTCTCTCTGTGTGTATGTGTTCACACTGATTTATTTAGATTTACATTGGAATATTTGATGTCTAATGGAGCGTCATCTTCTCTTTTTTTATGGTCACCGAACCGGCACTGGCATAGCCTGTGATAAAAGATTACAATTCCACAATAAAGGGTGTGTATAAGTGGGAGGATGAGGGGTGATGCCGAAGGTGGAAGATTTGTATTCAGTGTGAACTTAGTGGATTACTGGTTGAGTCTTTCTTGCCCTGGCATGCTATCGTTGAAAGGGATCAGGATCGAATGTCTTTATGTTCTTCTCACAGCACTTGAGGTTATTTTATGGCTGATGGAGAAGAAAAGGACATGGACATGGCAAAAGAGAAAGGTAACAAGAAAAGAAAATAAAGAAAAACATTCTGTCAGATTCAATTTTTTGGGGTTCGATTTCTTGAGAATTCATTTTATTATTGATGATGGAGGAAGGAGCAAATGGGGGTGTGTGTCTTGGCATATGGGTGCTTTAAGTGATTCATGTCCTTTCTGGTTGAATTTAATATTTGAACACGAAGCTGGAGAGTTGGCGACACATTGTCATTGAAAATGAGGAGCTGTCGTGATTGAAATGTGTAGTACAGTGATGACGTAAATTTGTCGGTGTTTGTTCTCCATAGGATTTGACAGCTGCTTAACAGAAATTTGTCATCTCTGCAAGGGAGAGTTGGGGAATAAGTCACAAAATTGGATTCTTTTAAAAAGCGGTAGTCATCGAATAGTGCTTTCTGCCCATCTAGACCCGAATTGCTGAACTTATAGACACATGTGCTAACCAAGAGCCAAAAATGGCAGGGGACGAACTCTAGAGATGGAATCAATGTTAAGAATTAAAACCGCCGGAGCAAATACAGAACCTTTTTAGGGCTACCTTAACATATTCGGAGCTAAGGCTGATAAAAATGCTCAAGAACTACCTAGGACCTTGGAAAGCCTCAATATAACCTTCGGCTTATCCATATGGGCCATATGGGCAACCGCAATAGACCTCATAGGTCCCAGTGCGAATTTAGGGCTCCTAAAAAGAATATGACCTTGGAAGAGACATGGTTGTGAATGGGCCACCTAAAGACGCTTAGATTAATTGACTTTGCTGCAAAGCAGATAGCCAATATAGCAAACACACAATGGGACATGCAGTCTCCTAATCATCAAGCGGCCAATCAAATTGATCATATTGCGATCGATGCAAGGAAAGGCTCCTGGCAACATTAACTCGGATCTCTACCTTGCTGCTGCCAATGTACGAATGTAAATATCCCAAGAGCCACAGCACGGAAGAATTGCTGTGAGAAAATACAACGAATCGCAAAAGACTACCGGAATCTTCTCTGAACCCATATTCTAAAATACCTCCACAATACCTATGCCGCCAGCATCAAATACTGAAGACATTTGGCAACCCTGCCAATATGCTCTCAGAAACGCCGCAACTGATGAACTGAGTTTCACCCGATCGCCAATACTAAGCCCCTCGCGGCAAGCAGGTGTAGCAAAGCAAGTACGATATTTGAGTGATAAATGAAATCTCACCACGGTTTGGTAATCGGCAAGAAAAGATCCCATCAGCTATGCCAACACAGCTATGCTCCTCACACTCGCGTGTGAATATCTGATTCGTTTCGTCCACAAACTAATTTTTTTCCTACCTTAGGACAGAAAAGTCGACAGTTTACCAAATTGTCACCCTTTGGAAGATCCTGCAGAAAACCGAAGAAGCCCAAATCGATACCCATCACCTCTTCATCGATTTAAGACTTCTACAGGGACATTTCTGATTTTGGCATCGCTGCCAAAATCGTCTATCTATGAAGGATGACGATGGAAAACACTTCATTAACATCGGGAACAATCTCACGGAGACATTGAATTTCAGAGAAGGATATGGACAAGGTGACACCTCTGGTGGAAACTTGACCTGATTGAATGACTCCATTATCACACTTAACTGACAGTCGTCCACCTCTACATCTCCCCTCCACTACATTTCAAACATATTTTCAATGTATCCTCTTCCTCTGTGAAAGTCCTGCCGTATTCTTGGTCAAAAACAAATATGTCCGACATTTTCCAGGGTAATCAACCTCTAAACTACTTCAACTATCTCAACTTTTACAAGACAGTACAGCAACCTCCCAAATTAACCCAATCAATCCGCGAACTTCGAAAATTCCCTCAAACACTCTTCGCCAAAAGGACGAAATGTATGAAAAGAAAAACTCTTCTATCTGTTAAATCAACACAGTCTCGAGCGATAAGTAAGTCGGCACGCCAGTAATAATGTCGAATACTACATACACCCCTCCGCCAAAAGAAGAACAAAGCGAAAAAGGACCTGCACCAGAATCCAAATCACTGCAACGAGTGGACCAACTTTACAAAAAAAAATTCTTCACCCATCTCTCCCCAGACGGCAAGAACAACGATGAGATGACGATTCCTGAAATGTAAAGTTGAAAAACTTTGTCCTCGGACTCCTTAGTCAATTTAAATTTTATGGAGCAAATTAGAAACTATCTGTCTGCGTTGTACAATGAATTCATTAGCTCCTCGGTTCACGACGACTGACATTGGCGGCGTGTGTATACGTATTTGTGTGTGTCTCCTGATAATTAACTGAATCCAGGATGATGGAAAAGTTACGCCGGCAGTGTCTCCCACGTCCTTGGGAAGCTTGCTAAAACAATTGTTGGTGTAAATAATACAAAGTGATGATGATGACGGCGGCGACGAGGTTCATGTGCAACAATGTTACAGGAAAAGTTCATGTGGAGATTATCCCCAGCCAGGATCAGTTGAGAGCATGCATATGTAAATCAAGTGGATTTTGTTGCTCCGACTGTTGTTGGAGGGCGACGCATGTTGCTCATATTAAGTGGCAGACACAGCGGAACCCTGTTTAACCGGCTCCGGCTCATTAGTCGCTGCGGTGAAACTTATTATCGTGCTCGATTACTTGATGCTTATGCTAATGTGAATAATTAATTTCGAGGAGTTTACTGGCTTCGGATATCGAGCTGGGTGAAGATACAAGCATGCGGACTTGGGGATGAAGTTTTAATTTGGCTCCAACTCTGAGGATAATTGTTTAATGAGAATCGGTTCATTAGGGATCAATGGCGACGGGGGACGGGCTTGGGGCTGGATTTTATTGAGTATGTTTTGAAGTTCTGCAAGACTAGTAATTGGAAATAGCGCGGAGAAGGGATGAACGCTATGGATCAGGAAGTTTGAAAGGAAAACAAATTTGGACAACGACGATGATGTTAAGGGGAAAAGTTGAGAATTACGAGTAGTTGGGATGATCCTGAGGTTGTGGAATGTGAAATTAGATTCTTGTCATTAAGTAGTTGATATACTGGGTAATGAATAAAAGTAGCCACTGCACTTACTTTTGTGAAGCTTGTTCGACACGTTGAGCACATCCCGGCGTTATGAGATAAGATGCAATGCTTTGATGTCCGACCGATTATGTAAGATACAGTGCCTGTTACTCGTAAAACTTGTGTTATGAAGGAGAAAAGAAGATTCTATCTCACATCACTAACAGTCATCCAAGTAACGAAGACTTGCTTTCATGGCTTTGTTTCTGTTCCGCAGCACTCTTATTTTGCATTTGTCTAGCTTAAGCAGCCACACCGCCTGCATACACATATATACAAACCATGAATTATTTGGAGTAAAGTAGAGAAGATGCCTGAGACTAAATTACAGGATTTAGCGACGTTTTAATATCACAATACTTGAAAATTTGATTTGCGGTTGTTGGTATATCCAGTCGGAATATAAACGAAAGAATTAAAAAGGCCACGATAGCTTTCTACTCTTGCAGTAGAGTATTTGGGAAAACCTGGTGACCAAGCCCTACAAACATCCTATAGATGTACACGGCTATTGTGAGGCCTATACTTACCTATGGCAACAAGCTGCTACCAAAACCACCAACCTCAAGGCCACCCTGAAAATACAGATGCTGGCGTGCACAGCAGCAACTACATAGTGCCATGAGAACCACGCCAACAGCAGGACTAGAGGCTATTCTCAACCTGCTTCCACTAGACCGGATTATACAGGAATCGGCCAGAAGTGCGCTGAGAATCAGCCAAACAAATGGCTGGAAGTCAAGCACGCCCAGATCCTACGGTGCCCTGCCTAGACTTCGACGAGTTTAGTGCTGTTGCCACATAGCATGGGGTAGAACTATGCTGGGTCACTGGACATAAGGGCATGCCAGGGAATGAGAAGGCTGATGAATTTGCAACAAAAGGATCTGCGCTAGACCTAAAGCAGGCTGATCTGTCAGTGAAATTCCCGCATTGTAAACTCAAACATGAAGCATGGATCAGGATTTTAGCGGAAGCGAATGAGGGATGGAGCTCATTAGACTCTTGTAAAATAACTAGAAAACTATAATCAAGGTACAACGGTGCCAAAACTAATACTCTCATGCAGAAGGACAGGAAAACCCTCTCCATTCTTGTTGGAATAATTACAGGCCATAGTACTCTGCGTTATCACATGTAAAAGCTAAGGCTAAGTGAGGACGACATTTGCAGGGGCTACGCAGACATGAAAGTAAATGAGAACGCAACCTACTTCCTCTGCTACCTATGAGGATATCTATCAGGGACATCTGAAGGTTCATTAAGGCTTCAAGATGGTTCGAAACCAGGGGGCCCACCCATCTACCTACATCCAGTCTGTAGATTTAAAGACGGACAGCATAATCAACCGAATGTACGTCGCCCAGTTTTGGTGAGAGCCGATGATTTACTAAGGAAGAGGTCAAGGGTTTCTGAGTCGTTCAATTCTTGGTAGCTGCATCTGGAAGGAGATGGGGACCGTACATTGATTCGTGCAGATTGCTGCAAGCCAAGAGATAACCTTTCGATTTTTGATGAGAAAGTTTCCGTTTCCAGTCTGGTTGTATAAAGGGCATACAATGCTAGAGATGACGCACATATCTAGTCCGACTCATCTTTTGTTGGCCATTTTTAGAAAGCGTAGTTTACCCCTTTACATATCAAGTGGAATGTGAACTCGATCTGCGAGACAGCTGTCAAAATTAAACCTAGCCCCTATGTCCTGGCACCCAGGTAACAAAGAACTAGTTGCCCAAATTTGCAAATTCCTTTTGGCATTTTATTACCAATTTGGACGATGTTGTTACGGAGGCTAACGCCTTAATGGCTTGGCTGTCCATGTATATTGCCACTTTTCGTTTAGGAGTTGAGTGGTAATATCGCTGGCGGTATCCGGTAGCCCGAACGATTTTGATATCTTTAAACTTCCAGAATGAGTACCCCCACCGACTCCGAAATTTCGATCCGTCTCTCAAAATTAAGATGTCTGTGCTCCTCCAGACTCTTTGAGTCTGGCTACGATGTGCAAAAACAATGTTTGCAGCATCTTCAACCCTGCTCTGGCAGCCTGGAATTCCCATTTATAAGCCATAATTTTGTGTGAATGCGGGTAAATATCGTCAGCGTAATCCAAACACTATTGACCTACAAATCATCATACTGATAACCAACATGAACAGCAGTGATAACATTTTTTAACCCTTGGACTTCAAACCGATAAGTGGCAGATGACTTGCTGTCGCTTCGCCCACCATTTACAAGAGCTTACTTACTTTTTGCCGTAAATACATGATGGGAGATCTAGACTTGGTCTGCAAAGCTGAAACCACTTGACTTCTGATCAACTCCAAACTATAACTCTAAAAACCAACAATTTCCAGTGTTTTTCTGAAAAAAACTATTAAAAGTCTGCAAAGAGCCGTTAAATAACCCATTCTCCCATAAAAGCAAGTAAACTTTTTAATCTCCAATATCGGTTTTGAAAAATATATGTACAAGGAATTCTTGAATTAAATGGTTGAAGGGAATATCAAAGGTTATGACGTATGGCGGTCTAACTCATGGACCCAATTGTTCGTATTCAAAGTGAGACGACCATCCCTCTAAATCGATAAAAGGGTTAACAACGAACATTTCTCGTTATCGCACTTCACACACAGTAACTACATTCGAAGGACCATGTAATCAAATTTAAGTGAATCACATTTTATGACTCAAGAAAAAGGTTGGAGTTCACCAAAGAGGTTAAGTAAAAGAGGGTCAAAGGGGAATCCTTAAACCGTACCGGACTAAGAAAAATCTCAAAAGAAAAGTTATTTCAAAAATATATTTCATACTTTATGGCTATTTAAGGAAATTGAATTTGAATTAAGTGGAGAAGAGGGGTGGCTGCGCACAGTCGACGACCATTGAAAGGGGTTTTTCCACGGATCTGAGGGAGAAGTCTTGAAGTGCAAATTGATTACTAGAGCGCTGTCCTTTCGCTGTTCTGCTTGACATGCAGTGCACATGATTTGCATTTTCTCGTTTGCCCAACTCGGTGTCACAAGAAGGATAATCAGCTTAAGCCCAAGTGGGAGTGAATTTCCTTTTTCTTTTCTTTTTTTTTTATTACAAATTTGGACTTTGCGTGGAGCCTCCTCTTGGCTGAATGAAATTTACATTTTTTACAGCTTGTCGTCTGCTTTGCCTACCCTGTAACGGTAGATACTTTGCACACTTCGTTGTGAAATAATTTCTTAGGTTCTGTAGTGAATATTAATATGCGACGTCGCCGATGCCACAACGTTGGGCGCCAGCCCAACAACCCACCAACCCACCAACGCGCTTTGTATGCTGCTCGATGTGAGTGAGTAAGTTTCTTAGAAAGTACGGGGGTTGTAATTTAAGTGTTAGTACCTATGTGTGCAAATGGTTAGAGGGAAAGGGAAGTCAAGCGAAAGGCTCTGGAAAACCCCTCGCACAAAACTCATTAACAGCGGAATGGAAAACAAATGGATTTTCCACGGGGTGGCAATAACACTCGAAACGGAGGGAGCGGTACTACGGGACAAAATTAATATTAGTTGGAAATAGGAATGAAGCGCGTTTGGTAATATGTCAGCCGATGGTGCGAGGCGGTATTTCAAGGAGAATGAGGGCAAAAGCCAAGACAAAGAGAACACTAATGTAATTGTAGAGCGGTTACAGCTGTAAATTGAAGAAATGAAAAGTTGCTTTTAACAAGAAAGTCATCTCGTAAAAGGATCTCGAGACCGTAGATGAAAAGCAAAGTAGAGTATCGTGTGTCTCTTGCGTAACTATTGAATGTAGTTAAACGAAAGTGTACAAGTTGAGAATATACTTAGCGAAAATACCAAGAAAAAAGAAAGCAAATTCTTCTTTAGATGCCCTTAAGTTAATTTGATCGTTTTTTTGTTAAGAAAAGGAATCAGCCTTCGTTAAAGTTTGTTTAAACCAAAATGTTGCTTCCATGGCAGCATCATATCTTGAAAACCTGAATACTGATGGAGAGATTCCAGAGGAGTGAAGGAAAAATACCACGTGCCGCAATCGAAGCCTCAAATTAGGGCGAAAAGGTAGACGCAGTAATAAACAACAACCGGTTAAGAGCGTATATGGTTCCTTCCTTATCTCAGATGCTGCATTTCACAAAAGTTCTAAACCATTTAAACGACAAACAAATTCAAGAATGCGCATTGGACTGAATAACTTCACCGACTTCGCAATCCATTTTCGATCCGTCTGTCAAAATTGAGATGCCTGTGCTCCTCCCCCACTTTCCCATTCGATTCTCGAAAGCGCTACTTGAAACTCTTCCCTAGCTACACAAGGATTGCAACAGCGATCAGAACTCTCAAGAATGGCAACGCGCTGGATATTGTTTACATTAGTGGTGAACTCTTTCAGGTAGCGGCAAGCCGGCAAAGTTTTTAAATCAACGCATAAGACGTGCAGGATCCTCCTGGATATGTTGCAGTCTTCGCTACATACATACTTTTTATGGACTTCGAGAATGGTTTCGAGAGCGTGAATCGAAATTTCAACAGTTGGCCTAGGTATACGAAGTCCTTAACTAGCTTAAAGTCATAACTGTCTACTGCCCGAGACGTCGGAGTTGAGTGTACTTTTGTGTTGACAGCATACTCTTTGTCTTGCCGTCATTGACCGCTAAACTAATCTTCATCGCCTCCTTCTCCTTCTCAATACTCACAAATCCACCAGTGACATCAGACTGCGTTCTTCCGACCATGTATGCCAATATCGTCGGCATATCCAAGTAATTGGATAGACTTTTGAAAGATTGTGCCTCTGATGTTGGTGCGTAAGTTTTGCACTTTCAAGAACGATGTTGAAGAAGGGCAAGCTATTAGAATATGAAGAGGTTTTTTCGCTCTCAGAGTTCAGTCTAAAAAAAGGATCTAACCAAGCTTATTCGGTAGAGCATGACTAGTTTCTTTAATGAACTCTTAAAACTAACATGAATTCAATTCCAAGCGGCTTAAGCACTGTTAAGGAAGCTTGGCTCTCTAAAAAGATGAATATAGTCTTCCCCAAGGTATTGGGGGTGTGGTTAACAATGATTGATGACAAAGACTTTAGCCTTAGAATATGCACAGAGAGGTTGTCAAGGCTGACGGAGATTTTGGCATAAGATGATTCCCAAAAATTTCGTATTCAGCTTCTGTCCCTATTCTGGTTCCGTCTGTATATCAGACAAGGCCAAATGTTTATAGTTGAAATTTGTCCCAATCTTCACTGGGTTGTATTAATGGAAATAAGAAAGAAACTAGTGGCCTATAGAGAATTAGTCGGTTTCTCATGCAACACTCGACTCTTTTCTGTGCAGTTCTTGCCGTCAGCTTAGTTACCATTATTTTGAAAGCACATTGCAAAGATTCGAGCTCCATTCGCTTTTGTAATTCCTACACAGAATGTATGTGCATGTCAGCAACTTCGCCTAGTCTATTGGGAAAATGTCCTGGGACTTAAGCAATCCAACCACTTATAAAGTCCTTTTTATAGAAGGAAATTCTAAACCTTGACGCGAACAACATGAGGAAGCTTACCGGCCACTGTGGCCTAAGATATCATCTCAATAACCTAAACCTTTGTTCAGATACAGAATGTTGGTTCTGTTTCGAAGAGGAAGGGTCCTCTGAGCACATTCTTTGTGAATGTCCGTCACAACGCAGACGGATCTTTCATAAGAAATTCTGCTCATTAGCGCAGTTTAAAAATTCGCCTACTAATGACATAGTCCCTTCATTAGGAAGGTAGTAGTCTAAGCAGACCGGAGACACAATAGATCTTGCTAGGTCGCAGTGTCAACCATAAAGGCAGGTTCTTTAATGTACATGTCAACTCCAAAACCCTCCAATAATAGCAACAGGATTTGTTTTAGTCCTTTCGAAAAAATATGAAACATATTTTACTCGCTTACTAGAACAGAAACTTCGATTTTCTGTCATTGATTGGTACAAGTCATGAACTTATTTGTTTGCAACTTTTTGCAGTTCCAAACAAAAGAAGGAATCCATCACCCACCCTTTTACAGGCGCATAAATTATCCTTCAAGCCTAACAGAAGGAATTTATTTTTCATGTTGGCAGCTCATTCCCATAAAAAACTGAACCGAATGCAATAACTCAAATGCAACCGTATCTCAAAAAAACAGGTCGAATATTTTTTTTATTTAACATTTCACAGTCATCGCAGTTAAAGAATAAAACCCTTGGAAGACATGTTTATCGTTGGAATTGTTCTGGAAACACTCGCCATGGAATCAGGAATTTCGGTCATGTAGGGGGTGCAGTTATCACGTCGTAAAAAACCCAAACAGCGTTTTTGAATGTCATCAAAAGATCAAGTTCTTTGCGCGAGCTTTATACATACACTCGGGAGCAATCCTCTCCGGTATCATTTTATGGCACACCTTTCATGTTTAAAGGACGATTTCATTCTGTTAAAGTTGTTCCCTTTAATTTGCATTAACAACAGAAAAACAACCTCCTTTCGGGAGTTTAATGGGTGTAAACACACCCTTATAGCAGCTGCAATATCGTAAAAGCAAGGTTGCAGTGTCTTCAAAAAAAAAAAAGGCTTAAGTGGTTGTTGCTTTGCCTGGTACTTCATTGAATGCCAGGTACTGTTCGCGAAGAGCAGAAATTAAGTGCGAAACAGTGAAAATCCACCATCCCCTTGGAGGCCCTGAAAGGAGTTCTACAATGGACGCACGGTGAAAACAGCAAAAACAAAACAACAAAGATTGCAACACACAAATTTAAGACTTTGTTAAGCTACTTTGGCCAACATTGCAGCTTTCAGGATGTTGTGGAGTACCCTTGTGGAGGATGTAGATTGGTCCTTCAACCCCCGTCTAGTCCTCACTCTCTCTGTGTTTATTAAAGTAATGGAGAGCGGAGTCTTTTTGGATGCCGACGCTGGTTTTTGAAGGGTAAACTGTAAGTTGCTTATTTTCACTCAGAGAAAAGCATCCTTTGTTGGATTGCCCTTTTGGGGTTGTTTGCGATTTATTTTATTATTTTTGTGTAAGTTGGTCCTTTTATGCATCCTTGTGGCCTTCGTACATTTTTTGGTTCTATTGTCTGATTGTTTACATTGTACAACTACAAATGGGTTTTGATTTTACTGTGTAAGTTTTTATATCACGCAGGTAAAGTGAGAAAACTTGAAGCTTGATTTAATCCTTTCGGAGAACTGTTGCAGAAGAAACAGCTGTCAAGCCGCGCTCAAAGTGATGGAAATAGTCAAGAATTTACAAACAATTCTTAACGCACTATGCATGAAGGACAGTTTTAGACGAATTTGCTGAACTAACAAGAATAAGGGTAACCACAACTGAACGAATATGTGGGCATTAAATCACTCTCGAACGCCTAGCCGTAACGACAATCATTTGCGATAAAATAACTAAGAAGGCACAGCAGAGATGGTCTAATTTAGTTGTACAGAGCAAACTTTATCGCTTAGCTTGCGCAGGAATCGCCGTGGCTACGAGAACGGGCCCAACGATAACTATAGGAGCAATGCCTAACATCAGTCCGCTACATCTGGCAGCACAAAAAGAAGTTATGCTTAGTCCTCTCAGACACCTTGCTCAGGAGATTTCGATTCTACAGAAGTTTCGAAGTTGTTATAGGCGACCGCAGCGAAATGCAGGCCCTATAACACTACCAAATTCCCAAATCTGGCATACAGATGGTTCAAAACGCCAGCACAGGGGGTGAAGTTTATGGTCCCAGTTTCCAACGCGCGAAAACGCTTGGAAAGTTAATTACAGTATTTCAAGCGGAAGTTCACGCTATTGAATTGTGTGCAAGAGATTGCCTGCGGAGAAGAATCCGAAGAACCCGCATCTACATCTTTTCAGACAGCCAAGCAGCACACTTAGCCCTTAAATCCTATACGGTAGGATGCAAACTTGTCTGAAACTGTCTCAACCTCCTTGAATGCCTTGCATCGGTAAATAAGGTTACCGTAGCCTGGATCCAAGGACATGAAGGTTTCGGGCTGACTGCCTGGTGAGAAGAGGTGCTTAGGGCCCACTCGTTGTTCCCGAACCCTGTTTTGGGGTACCACCCAATATTGCCTACTCCAAGATAACACAATGGGAAATCAACAAACATGCCGACTATCGGGCCAACCTCTAGGGCCTTAGACAAACGAAAAAGTTTATTAATCCCAACCTATACAAGGCCAAGACTTTGCTTAACGGACTATATAAAGAGAAATTGTCCACTGAGATACCATCTGGATAAAATCAAATTATCAGATACCGATATTTGCCGGCTCTGCGGAGAACAGAACATATTCTAGACGTATGTCCAGGAGCCGCAAGGAAAAGATTACTTCACTTGGCGCAGGACTAGGTCAACCCAGCTAGGTCAACGATTCGGAAAATCGAAACTAAGGCTATGCTGAGGTTTATCAAAAGTCGCAATATAACCTCTGGTTAAACCAAATGGGTCACCACAATACTCCTCATAGGTCTCAGTAGCATTTATGGCCTCTAAAACGTATTATAGAAAATTCTTAAACTTGGCAATTCGCAGTTTTAAATAGAAATATGACCAGTCATTGTTGTGGGAGGAAACATGCCATTAGACTGGGACTCAGGAACATGAATGAACGAGTGTGTAGATTCAGAAAATAACCTTGTTAACTATAACCGAATTCGACAAGTAGGGCAATCGAGTGCTTTGAGGGAAGTGTTCTGGTTTTTCAGCAAGGGAGGAAGAAAGGAGGAAGGTTAAACAACTCATTTCTCCACGATCATTTCCGTGAACTTGCAAAATGGATAAACACCTCCACCGCCACAATTATTTCTAAGTATATGACGGAGGTGTCACACTGGTTTGGTCTAAATGTGTCGGTTCGGCAATTAGAGAAGACTAGCTGACACCCGGGACCACGTTCGCGTGGAAAGACGTCACATTATACCCCATGTCCTTTTCCGGGTTTCAAAACATTGATGAGTAATTATAGACTTTCAATTTCTCACATTAACTTTGCAAGACCTCCCTGTAAACAACATTCCTGGTTTTCCTTTCTAGCTCGAGGATGACCAGCCTATCAGGTCAATTGACTCTGAGCCCGCTAAGGGAGAAACAGTCCACACCATCCACTTCTTCAGCAGACAATTATTGGTGCTGTTGGCTGAGTTGTGTATTTAAGTGAAAATAGCTCTTTCCCTCACTCAGGAAACGCAATCCCTTCCAGCATGATGAATAATTAGGTACATTACATATGTATATTCTGTTAGAAAAACCAATCAGATCTACCATAAAATCGTATGGGTTACTCGGTACATTTATTATTTCCTCCTCTTTCACCAATATCAAGAAATACTTCCCTCAAGTCACGGCGAAGATGGATACGCATGTTAACTTTCAAGGAGAGGACTTCGACATTAGACATCAGATTGATGACTTGAGACAGGGCTTCACTCCATTTGCTGTGTTCCCCGTGGCACAACAGGCTTGGTCTGTCTGAAACCACCACTCAAAAGCAGTATCGGAGCATCCTATTTCGATACACAATACCTTTCTATGAGCCATGGTACACTCATCCCCACACTATAACTTTGGCTTCTGGAAGCACCTGTCACTCTCCTTGTTACAAGTTACAAAGTGTAGACTCAGAATGACTTGGGTTGAGATACTTTGAAAAGGTGGAGTGACCTGTCATGTCTTCTTTAACCAAGGTAGCTGCAGTACCTGAGGAAGCAGTGGCAACGGCAATGCCTCTGACTATAGCTGCGCATTACTAAAAATGGCTTTAAAGCCCTGTTTTTTGGCCCACAGTTATAATTTTAGAAAACGGTAAAACACGTGTCTATTTATTTCTGTTCTTGAATATACTGACCAAATTTCAACTTTTTTTCATACAAACTTCAACACCCTGTAACACCCTGTCGAAGCTGAATTTCGAAATGTCCATCCTTATTCCTTGTATACATCATAACAGGAACTTCTGTGCAAAATTTCAGCTTTCTCGGTCCAAGAATTTCGGCTGGGCGTTGATGAGTTAGTGAGTTAGTCAGGACTTTTCTTTTTATATATTGAGATGTGTCAGTTCCGATTGGTCGGAGATTAAACCATTGAAGCCCCATAGTTGACAAAGTCTTGAGCAGGTTAAGTAGTATTTTCTTCTGACCAACTGAATGGTCAAAACCTCTTTTTAGGAAAAAATTCCATTCCCACAAATGGCACAGATAATTTGCCAGTTCCACTCTATGTATAGATGTGCTTGAGCAGCATACCTAACCTTCTCAAGGATACCTAGTTCTGAAAAGTAAATAAAGTCAAGACCTTACCACTGAATTCACAGTGAATCAACAGTGCTCAGCACACAAATCGCGTGCAGCAGAAAAATACCAATTCCAATCGGAAGTACCTAATAAAACTCAGAGCACTGACCTAGTACTCAACAATATTCCTCACTTAAATCCTACTCAATGATAAATCAAAAAGAACTCAAGCGCTAAATTGGCCTCTCCGCCCAGTGGACAGGGCTGCTCAAATTCAAGGAAAGAAGAAAATTTCCAGATTGCATGCTCGCCGTGAATTACTTATTTAAAGCACCCTCGACTCGACCGACACACCCGGCCATCCATGATCATCAGAAAAAAATTTCCTCTTCTTCTTATCCATTCCACGGCTTCTTCCTGTGAATGATATGGAGGCAACTGAAGGAACTTAAGGTTTTTAAGCTGAAACGGTTTTCCTATTTAAATGGGTAGGTGTGTCCATGAGCACAACTCGGTGTGAATAATGCGGTGGAACTGAACTTCCGAATAGAAGAGAAAATATAACAATGCACCACCACCACGGACGCCGCCGCCAACACCACCATCACCATCATCATCATCATCAGAACCATCAACAGAAATAAAAGAATAAAATACGCAGAAGAAATAGAAGACGACTAGAAAGGAAATATGCGAGGACACAGTGTGGCTGGAGGAGGAGGGGCGGCCAAAGCAACACAGAACCAAATACAAAACGATACATTTTCGTGCTTCGAATTTTAAATTTTCAAAGTGATAAATGTTCCTTTGAAATTGCTCAGAGAGTTACGTACGGAAGGATGGCTGAAGGAGGAAGAATGCCAGTAGGTGGCTTAAGGATATGGTGTACGCAAACCGATACGTTTGGCCTTGTACTTAACTCCTTAAACACAGGCGATTGAGGTAATGGATACTATGTTTGGATTACAGGGTTGGAAGGGAGGGTTTTGCAAAAGACCGCTGCATTCTTGGACCGCTGCATTCCTTACTAGAACCATATTTGACTTGGTTTTCTAAATCGTCTGAGTCTGTTGTGATTCCACATGTGGCCGACCATTAATTGACCAAGAAGAACGCAGTGCATTTTGCTTTTAAATGGAATTCTTCCCAGTGTGAAGTGGAATCTAGACTCTTGTCCTGTAAGGTCTTAAACTTTGCCTATTTAGTTCATTATACCGTTCATTTACTACTGTATTAAGATAATCTTATCTGGAGTAGAGTCAGTGTAGTCAATTCAGCACACAACTAGTTTCCTTCGCAACGAATTGAGGATGTCTGTCGAAGACATAGGAATCTAGAAACAGCAGTCTGTCTGAGAGTCGTTCGCGAAAGTTCGTAAGAGCCTTTGCTTTTGTCTGAAGAATTGTGTACAAAAAACTAGGCTGGCCATACAAGATCAAATTGACACGGGAACTTAAGGCTTCGGTGATCGAGTTCTTGAACATTAAAATCATCTTAGGTGACGACGTGCATTTTGAATTGAATGGCTTCGTCAATAAATGAAAATGCGAAGTTAGGAGCAAACTGGAAGCAAAACATAGAACACAGAGTCAGGAAGACATGTGTAGCCTGCTATCCCTGTAGCAAAACCCTTTGGAAAGATGTGGGGGCTTCAACCAAAGATAACCATGTGGATAAACAGTGCGTCGAATTATCGCGTTGAGCAAAGGCTACAACCTTACGAAACTTAAAGGTCTCCAACGGACAGCGAGTAAAGGCACCACGGGCTCATTGATGTCAGGCCCAACGGATGCCCTTACTGTGCTCTTGAATCTTTTGTCTGTCGACTTACTCACAGAATCTGAGTGCTAAACTGCAAGGCCCAAGGCCACAACAATGTCCTGGACTCATTACCAAACGGCATGGTCACGTCACAATTCCAAACTAAACTTCAGGAGAAACTTCTACGCGGAATATCCCACAAAACCACAATGGAAGAAAGACGAAGTAGTGAAGGACTCCGACGAGGTAGATGACCTCCGACGGATCAAAGATGAACTGCGGTGTGGGTGTCGGTCTATACTCAGAATCACTGAATATATCAAGATCATGCCGCCTGCCGGATTTTGCTATCGTGTTCCAGGCGGAACTACTATCAATCCGAGAGGCTTGCATGTAACTCGGGTGTGATATACCGCACAAACCAACATTATTATCCTCATAGATAGCCACGCCGCATCACAGCTATATATTGACTCGAGGACCATACTGGCTAGGCACGGCTTAGCTCTACACGGCTCACTCCCATCAAGGATCCGCTAGGCCCACTCACACTTCCTGCAAAAGACCTACTTCCAATGGAGGGGGTTAGCCAACCGTAGCATATCAAGGAAGATGTAGCCGACCTACGATAAGATTAGAACAAGAGATCTCCTAAACAGAACCCGTCAAGAATAATGGCGATAACTACGAGCCAATTTGAGACCATGTGTCCAAACTAGATATCCCATACAACCCCCACCGCCGCAGCTGCGTAAGCGAAAACAAGAAGGAAACTCTCTCCCATTTCCTCTGCAAATGTCCGGCACGAGCAGAAGCCAGACTACGTGCACTAACCCAGCCATTCTTTGACAACCTTAACAATATCTCGGGTAAAGGTATACGAGTTCTAATCCGTTTTCTAAACTCCACAGACTGGATCTAGGCACTCCCAGCTATCTCATCTACCTTCAACAACAAACGTCATCATCCAGGTCACACGACTTGTGGTCAAAAAAGGCACATCCTAGTCCTAATTGGGTTCAGTTGAATCCCAACCTCTACCTACCTACCTACCTGTCTAAGTGGGAAACCAATTCGTGTAGATGTAGACTCAACGAGTTTATTTGAACACATCTAGTCGATGTAATAATTAAGTCCAACTGCTTTGATGGACCGGAGTATCCTGTGCCCATCGTAGGTAGATCATTCTCATAAAGATATAGGCCCTAGAGGCCTCTGTTTCATTCTATTGTGAATTAAGGCTTCACAGTCCATTAGAAGGCAGGCAGGTTGCATTTCGCCAATGTGGCTTTCCCTACAAATGATATAAAGTGTAATCAAGTATTTTATTTCCAAATGTAAAGCCTTTGTCAAAGCGTTTAACCAGCACAGCTACCAACATGAAGCAAACAATTTTGCTACCCACAAACTCACAATCAGGCGCTTATACCTCAAGTCCATCCCTGTCGTTATCATACTCACTTTCCCATGCACTAAGAATTTCTGTTTGCAGAGAACTCCTATACATCGTGTTTCGAAATGCATGATGATATTTTGTACGATTTTCTTTATTTTTCATTTCGTTCGATTCACAATCTGAAAAATAGACAATTGTGGCAATAAAAATGGGATTGTTCCTGAATTCAGGCAGACAGATAAATACACGAGTAAAACGAGTGGGTCAGGAGTTTAAATGGATTCAAAGTACTTAAAACCGATTGCATGTTTAGGAAGTAGGAATTTCCTCCTTCATCCCGGCATCAGATGTTGGCATAATTTTGAAATGTTATAAATGGTTTTGCTCATGTAATCCTGGAATAAAAGAGATTAGAATGCAATGAAGAGTGGAGACCTAATGGAAGGTAATATGAAGTGAAATGCTCAGAAAGCGTAAGTGGGGCGTGTGCATGTGCAAGGATGAAATATTATCAAATGGAAAAGGAATTGCATCACGAAATGCAGAAGATTTTGAAATTAAGTCTTTTTGTTAGGTTCTGACAGGAAAGATGATTGAAGATCAACTAGGGCGTATACGTGATTATTTGCTCTCAACAATCTGCAACATCCTGTTTCCTGCCATTGAAAAAGTTTCCTTCGTTGTATGTACATTACATGGAGACTGGATGGTCAATTACCGTCGATAATTTATTATTTTGCTTAAAGAGTGAATAATAATTTCCTGAACTTGAGAGGAATAAAAGTGCACAACTCTGTCTTTAAGTAACAGTTTTGCTCATTAAGTCCTTTATGAAGACTGAATGTTGGACAGCGTTTGGTAGATTACATTTGGGCTAAAGAATTGATAACTGTAAACCTGTTTTTTAGGAAGCAAATGCCAATGGTCACATCCACAATGCCAATGGCTCTACTGACGTCCGCCATAAGCGTTGAAGTGCAAAATTTCTGACTAAAAAAGAATGAGTTCAAGAATAATGTATGCATTGTTCATTTAAAGAAATATTTAGGAAGCATATTAGCTAAAGGCACGCTGAGTTTGGGCTCTTCTACCATAGAGTTGCACAACATAAGATGAACCACATTCCTGAAAGGCGACACTTACCTAGCCAACCATGGCATCCAATGGAATAAGATAAGCTGCAGTTAAAAAAGAGTGGGTCGCCAAAAAAAGAACATGGCACAGGACCATCGAAAAGAAGACAAAGCAGTTGAGGAAAACCCAGAAAAATTTGGGGTACATCCCCAGGAACCGAATACTTAGCGCATAGACGTGGTAGATGCAGGATTGGGGTGACATATGTATGATCAAAGTTGTAATAGCTGCCCTCGCTGTTTATATTGCGATCATCTCCTAGGATTCTTCCTAAATGCAGTAAGAAAGCACCAATCATGAAAGATACGTTTTTCTGAAGTAGACCAAGTTAAACGATTGCTGCAACACTCACAAGTGCCACCAAAACTAGTTACGAGAACCCAACCACTTTGGAAATGCTCCAAATGATACTTCAGTGTATTACACCAAAAGATAAGATCTCTCCTAGTGTGTCGAATAAGCTTACACAAGAACGTGGTTGCGACTTTAGACGAGCTCCTCAGAACTGTCTGTATTAACTGCACAAGGCTAAAGAAGTGGCAGCAAAAAGCGCCCTACGACTGTAAGCATCTGGCTTTTGAAAAAAAGGCCACACCAGTATCGCTAAATTGTCGAAGCTGGAAACAAAAACTGATTTCATGACGCTATACCCCGACTTCGAACTCAATTTCCAAACTTTCTTTCCAGCAAGGGAAAGTTGGGACGAAGGAAGGGTCTTTAAACCCGGTAATACATCCATATTCACCGACGACTCAAAAATAGATGAGGGGTTAGGCTCCGGTCGAAAAAACTTCCAAACCACGCCAGTGTGGCTCAAGCTGAAGTTCGAGCGACAACCAAGACCGCAGAATATTGAGAACTATCCTCGGTAACCTCGAGAAGAATCATCGATATATGCATCGATAGCCAGGCCGCCATCAAAGCCGTTTCATCCACAACACTCAAATCACTTGTAGTAAAGAGTTGTCGCAGCCAGCTTAGAATTTTAGGCTCAAGGCTTAATGTATCACTCTGTTGGGTCCTGGGGCAGCGAAGCATCGATGACAATGAAAAGGCCGTTAAACTGCCAAGAAAGGGATCGGAACTGAACTAAATAATGGTCAGTCACTCAGTTCTAACCCCTATAGGAGCTCTAAAGCAAGAGATACACTTGGACTACTGGAAGCTTGCCGATAAGCGATGGAGCACATTTCCATCATGCCGCATAAAGAAAGATGTGGCCAAAACTCAATAAAAGAAAGACAAAGGAAATACCTACGCCTAACAGATCGCATTTGGCTCTAGTGATCAGCAGCCTCAGAGGCCACAACCTGGTGGCGGCCCATCTAAGGAGAATGCGACTTAACACGACTGAAATCTGCAGAGGATGTGGCGATATAGACACGAAGCACTTTTTCTGCGACTGCCCAAGCCTCAGCAGAACCAGAAAGAAGACCCTAGGCGCTTACTTCTTTAGTGACCCAGGCGAACTCTCTACCATGCCATCGAAGGCCATCCGAAACTTTATACTGAATTCAGGGTGGCTTAGGGGAGCTAATAAAGATCAATAAATAATTTATTCTTTTCCCAACAGGTACGTGAATGCGCATAGGTCCCACAACGGGAAACACAATGGATCCTTGAAGATCAGAGTGAGGCAGCGCCTAACATCAAGCCGCCACACCTTTAACCTAACCTAAGCTAACCTAGTGAAACACTTAACACCGATCTTTGCATTGCCAACCATCTGTCTACAAAGTTGTTAAAAGTTGGTTAAATTTGGTTAAAGTGACGAAATAGTTGGACCTAGATCCAATTATCCCAGATCTCCTATAAAACTGCAAGACAGAGTTCAGTTCAAAATTGCTAACCTGAATCTACATCGTGTCTTTCTTTAGTGCCTCAGTCCGGACTTCAATCAGCGGAATCGTGAACACTAAACATATGAAACTCAACATTTGTAAGAAAACTAAAAATACTTCAGCCGACCTAGAGAGCGTTTTTGTGTACATAGTATTGTCGGATACGTCAAACGCTGAAAGACAATATTGTTTTAGTCAAAAGACCCAAATTCTTGGTTAAGAATTGAAAAAAACTAAAAAAACAGAGCAAGGCTATGTCTGAGAACTCCCAAGAAGATTTCGTACCCATTCGCAAACAATCTCTTCTTCTTGTGTTCCCACACCTTGCACTTAAACCGAACAAATCCTTGCAGCCACCTATGTACATATAGGAGTTCATTTCATATCTATCTTCAATAAAAAGTATCATTCCTCGATTGGCCTTATCAATTCCTTTACCAAACCATTTCACCCTCATTCAAGTCAGATCACATACAAAATTTTACGAAAGATAAGTATCCTGTTGGTTGAGCGGAATATAATCCCACCAACTTCACCCTCGCCCCCGAAAGAGTGTCCTCTTTGAAATTCAACTTGTGATTTCTATAACTCCAAGTGATTTTGATGATTTACTCAGTGACACGTAAGGACATCACGTACGGTATAAAGTGAGGATTACACACGCACACTGGATTATTTTATTTCTATTTCAATTTGATGTCCATTTTGAAGTGTCTGATGATAAAGACGACTATAGGACGAAGGCCAACCATTATAAGGTTCAACACTATTACTCATTTTGTATTCACTGTCTGACTGGACAATTTAAGTGTGTATCCTGCTGTGATGTATCCATTTAACCTCGAAGACACTTGAAAGAAGATTTTTTTTTTCTCCTTTCTGGTGAATCCCTTTTTGATAGTTCAAGACCTGAACGAGGTAACAAACGTTTCCTGAACCATAAAATAGCCTCAACGTAATTTTTAATTTCGCACATAATAAAGAGAAAGAGTCCTTGAGGACGGAAACAAAGTTGCAGTGTGGCCACAAGGACTTGCACATTTGACCAAAGTGGATGGATGTAGCAAAACACGATGTGGGTAAAAAATAATGCGACACAATCGTTTTTCGAGTTTTGACATGAACTGTTTGTCCTCTTTAGCACCCTAAACCCGCGACCCTTATAGTGGATAAGATGATGATGAATGATGACTTGGGTAGGCAATAAGTCTTAAGCTTTCGACACTTGTACGCTCATGACCCCCAGAACCCACAGAAGACAAGAACCACGGTTCGACAAAACATATGAGCAATGTCTTAAATCGTGCTACGATAGAGAAGAAGGTCATCTTAGCATAGTTGATAAGTACAGCCTACACGACACCACGTCTGGAAACGGTTCGACTATTTTTCACACACACTATTTCTTCACGTTTCCTTCATAAGTGCAATCCATTCCAGTCCAAGGCAACCAAAAAAAAAAAGGCAAAATTCTCAAGGAACAGATAATAAAAGGAAGAAAGAAAGAAAAAGAAAACAAAATTCCCTTAAGGATCGCGTAGAAAATTCTACAGCAAGAAGAGCAACAGGAAGGAAAACTATTAACATTCCGGTGCACAGCTATTAACCTTTTTCTCTGTTCGTCATGGTCCTGCTGCACAAGGAGTGAACAGCCCTCCTACTGCAGCCCTAAGGCAGATTGATATATGAGTTTTTTTTTTTTTTGGAAACAGGGTTTTCACTTCCACTTGTGCTGCACTTTTGGTTGCTTGCAATCGCAATAAAAACTTCAAGAGGCTTTGCACTGTTTTTTTTTTTTTTTTTTGTTGTGTGCCATGTTGCGTTCCTATCTGTCTTTCTGAAGCTTCGTAAGCGCTCAGCGTGCCTCCATGACGGGTGGTATTACTTGTGTGATGTGCCTGTTATTTTTTGTTTCTAGAATAAGGTCCTTGCATTAGTAGCGAGAAAAGACAAAAATGTGTCTGAACACTCCAGGAAGAGCGTGGAAAGTGTAATCGAATTAGGTAAAAGATTGGTATAGGAAAGCGGACTACGACTTTCGCTATGGTGGAATGCAAAGGAATTTTCAACACTGGGAAGGATAATATCTGGTTTTGTTTCGTTGCAAATTGTAAACTATTCAGTAAAGCGGTAAAAGTCTGTGAGAAGTAATACGCATAAGTTGCTCTCACATGTAAGAAGTGAAGCTTAAAGCAAGACAGATAGCTTGGCTTAGAGCAAGATGCACTTACACGCCATTGAATGAAACTGCACTGCGTAATTACAAGCGAATTGCTTGCTCAACAAATATGGAAGGCACGAAACCGCAAGAGGTTTGAGCAGACAGTCAGATCTGCAGATACAGCAATAATTCATTGAAATGTCCAATAGGCAGTAAGGCAGAAAATAATTACTTGCTTAAAGCTCATCCAACTTACTCTTTGAATCAAGTATTTAATAATTCATAGATCATCGAAGTCTTTCAGGAGCAAAGGAAGCAAACTATTGCCTCATCTTTCTTTTCATCACTGAATCACTCGTTCCAACCGCTGTATAAGGCTTAACACCCTCTACGAGTACGAGGATGGTTCTCAACCTCTTGATCTTAATGCCAAATGACGTTTAAGTTATTTTAGTCCAAAGACCAACTTACTACCCATGGTTTGAAAATACCCTGCCAACTTAGATAGATAACTTAGCATCATGGGTTTACTCAAAACAGTTGTTTTTGAAAAAGTGAGGTCTAATAACAAACATAGTTCACTTTCTGACAGAGGTTCGATCTTCCTCTCGAACATTGAAGCTGGAATTCATTTAATGTTGTTAAGCCAATGTAAGTTACGTGTCTTGACTTTTTGGGCTACATGCACATCTTTATCTACATGACTCATAGGACTCTTCTCCTTCACACAGGTCCTTACATTCGACGAGACATTTTTCTCTCGAAGAAGCTTATAATCTGCTCGGCTTTCTTACTTGGCTTGGCACGAAGCCTCCTTTAATAAGACCGGTAAGATCATTCGAGCTAAGAATTTTGAGCCCAATTATTAGCTAACAACAGCGTTTACCTAAAATTATCCTTCGTCGGATCTCTATGAGTTATTTTCAAAGGCTCTACAATCGACTGGCTAATGGAGTTCTATTATGTCAATATCATCTGCGTATCCCATGCTAACCTCTGCCCTGCACACTAAATGTTACATTATAAGATTGAGGAAGTTTTAGGATAAGCTGAATTTCTTGTTTTCCGGGGTTGCGCGTTACAATCAATGAGATCAAGACGATGAACAGATTTAAAGTCAATAAACGGAAGGTGGATTTTGACTTGAAATTCGTTGGCCTTCTTCGAACCTGGAAGCTATACTTGTACATACATACATATGTATATACCGATCAGTGTCCTTTAAAAAAAACCTGGGACATTCAAACAGTAAATTGAATAAGATCTCATATGCGCCACTTAACAGAGATCTGCTTCGGTAGTTCTTACAAGATAGATATTCGACCTGGTGGGACATGTAGAAATGATAGCCCAGTCATCGTGCATACCTTCGACGACCCATTCTTTCTTGGTGGCTAAGTGCATACCTAACCTACGCGCCTTACCCCTTTTTTATATTCTTCATGGCTGCGCCAATCTCTTTTAGGTTGGAAGATGATGCGGTTTCCTCATAGACTGGATTTTGACTTGCGTTCTCTTCTTGCGCTCTTGCTCACTTTCTCTCTATCTGATGACTTTCTGTATCTCGACGACTAGATTTCCTTTGCTGTTTCAAAATGTCTGCATTCTGAATTTGAAGCCAGCTGCCAGAGGCTTAACTCTCTTGTAAAAATTCCAGATGTTGATGCGTGTGCGAGACATTTTAAATTCCTTGAGTTCACCCCTTTCTCATTCCACGCAAGCTTCTTGTTTTTACCTTCTTGCGGCCGGTAACCCAGTGCTTTTGTCTACCTCTTGTTTATAGCGGGAAACTATATACACTCGTTGTTGGCAATTAGAGTTAATCCCTTCCGAAAGGCTTTAGCCAAACAAATGCCTTAACTTCTATAGACAAAGAAGTGCAAACCAAGAGCTTTCCCATCAAGCAAAAAGTGAGAAAGTAGCTCATTCTGTACGATTGTCGGACTATACGTGTGAACTGAAGCTCCAGTCTCCAAGAATGATCATAGGGTTTTCGCTTTATCTGATCTAACTGGCTTGGGGTCCATGTAGCAGAAATACATGTGTCCAGGTATAAGAATGATGAAAATCTATCAGGGCAGTCAGTAAGTGGTAAGTATCAGCCTCCCTACCAAGATATACTCCAAGTTTATTAAGCAAAGCCTTGGAGGTTTAACAGCATCTACCGTCCATTGTCAACAGAGCTAGCTCTATCTTAAAAGAAAAGCATGAAAGTGCTCTCTGAGCTTTAGACAGATTTGGAATAAACCTAAAAAGCAAGGCCTTTATTTTTAAACTGGTTCAAATATTTCGAACGAATACGTAAAAATGTTTTTGGCAGGACAATCAGGGCAATGATCCAGGTTAGGATGTACCTACCTTCATATATCAGACTGAAACTACATTTTAAATTCTAATTGCAACTGTATGCAAATTCAATGAACAGAACGCATAATGCTTGCAGGATCGTGATTAGCTTGATCACCCACACCGCCAAAATATTCCCAACATGAACAGGTACTCAACAACGACTGCTGGCTATCGTGTTTCTATTTTTCTAACCTCAATTGCTCCTACTTCTTGAGAAGATACCATCGGTGACACTACAAATAGACCGCATGAGCCATGAAAAGGGAGGTTTTTTTTACTGTAACTTTGACCTTAGGAGCCAACACTATGAATGTAGCAAGACACCTTCAAATGTTTACATAAGAATATACCTTGACGCTGCTCAAGCTCAGACATATGCAAGTACATACTGCATACTGTCTCATTTCCCAACACAGTCTTAAAACATTAAAAAGTACTTACCAATATTGTAAAAACCATTTGACTGGTTTTATCTTTTATTACAATACAATCATTGACATAATCGTTCTTAGCTTTAACTTATGGATTTGACAAAACCGAGGTTTCTAATAAACATCTACTTCCTTCCTTTTATAATTTCAGGTGGAACGTAACCCGCATCAACAACCCGTGGTACCTTCTTTCTGCCAAACCATCTCTTCGGATAGCGTACCCTCTTGCTTTCGATTTGTAGACTAATATCGGATTGATTCTTGAAGAACCACAATTGCTGTTCTTTGATCTTCATTTTCTCAGTAATATCTTCGACTGCCTTTAGACGTTTAGCGCGCTGCAATCTATGTAGCTCTGCACTTAATTTTTCCTCACGTTCAGTATTCCACTGCTTGTAGATATTCTTCTGATTTTCAATTTCTATTGGTTCTTGCTTGCTCACGACCGCTTTGCAGTATTCTTCCAAAGAATTGTCAAAACTATCCGACTGTAATCGGCTTACATTCGCTAGGAGTTCCTGTATGGCAGACTTCAACGGCTCTAACCGCTCGTTCTGAGTTGTTGTTGTTTCCAATACTTTAAAGCAGTGCTCGAGGATTTGTTTGTAGAAAACCTTTTCGGTTGATTTCAGTTCTTTAAGTGCCTCATCAAACTTTTCATAGAGGACGTAGCCAAGTAACCTTATGTTTGGCAAAAAAGGCTTTTCCAATCGTTTGCTAATCGCAATAAATGTCTTTCCAACGAGGTCATCATGATTCCTTAGATCGAAGTGGTCGTCGAAGAATTCGTTTCTCAAAAACTTTACGCGAACTTTTACCTAAAACAAAACATATCGTGAAAGGTCTCTTTAGACTTGAGTATTAACACCTACCTCCTGTGGTTTCTCCCCGGTTTCCTCTTTGATCTCAACTGGGTAGAATGGCTCCCGTCGGTTTAGGTATTTATAGCATGCGAACAGTGCTAGTGAGCGCGACA
This sequence comes from Matsumyia berberina, assembly GCA_917880715.2. Taxonomy (NCBI): domain Eukaryota; kingdom Metazoa; phylum Arthropoda; class Insecta; order Diptera; family Syrphidae; genus Matsumyia; species Matsumyia berberina. The sequence goes on along the minus strand of OU862871.1, from coordinate 126,343,960 downwards.
ATTCATTATCAAAGTCCTCCTGCAACATCAAGAAAGTCGCAGCACGAGCAGCAGAATGGAAATCCTGTTTCTTAATCAAATAATCCAGTAGGTAACTCGCCGAGTAGTTATCCAAGAAGATGCCATAATCCAATCTGTTATCGAGCACATTTATTAGATCGGTAATGTGACCCATGTCGACGTAGTTTCTGACAACAGCATGATGAGTTGATTCTAATGTGTTGCTCGTCTCCTCGGTCAAGCGCAGGGTATGGATCAAATCAGTGATATCGTCCACACGACTTTCATCTGCTGCCGAGGCCTTATTTACAAAAATATCGATGTCGATGGCGTTTACTTTTCCATTTTTCTGTGATGCACCTTGCTTGATGTCATAATACAAATTTTCGAGATTTGTGTTCTGCATGAACGCCGGCTGTAAGCGACTGTTCCACTCCGTTTGACATTTATATTCATCGGAAAGAAACGTTCTCACATTTTTACAAATATTCAAACCGTTTTTATTCAGAAATTTCGATCGTAAAAACATTTTCATTTACACTTTATCCGGCGAAAAGAAAAACAGGACCGAAATGTGCTTTGATATAATCAGCTGACATATGACACTTACCTCCTGACAGTTCTCCTAGACCCGGGGTGTGTTCGAACATGCAATGACCAAAGATGTTGGATTTTGAGTAGAAACTTTACTTTGCACGGCCTGATGCAGTGAAACTCTTAAAACAACTTTTCTATTTGCTCCAACTGCTTCGAACGAGCAATGGAATGGAATGGAATAAATGGAAAATGGATTTCAAACTCTGTAAATTCAGATACTGGGACATTTAAAGCAAAGCCGAATGTCATCTCCACATGCGAAATAAGGATCGTTGGCGGTTTGAAGGGAAGACGTACATTTAAGCGTCTACAGGTTTTCGTCCAAACTAATCTCTAGTTGGTTGAATATTACTTCACTTCAAATTAATCGCCTCAAGTTTATCCACCGAACTATGGACTTCTGTTAAGCACTCTAGCTAGGTTTCCAAGCAGATTTCCCTGAAAGGACAGAATCATTTAAACCTTTCGAATTCCATTCCCATTGCTTAGAGAACATCACTAATAGACTGATTTATAATAAAACAATTCAACCTTATTAGCAATTTATTCTTATAACTCAAAATTATCATCATAGTTATCTTTAAACAACAACAAACTCTCTAGTGCCTCATCATAGTCATCTTGCTCCAGTCCTGCCGCTCTAAATCGATGCAACTTCGAAATTTTTACTCGTTTCGCCTCTCGGTGCAGAGTTTCCAGTGTATCGGCTAAATCTCCCGAGCATTGGACTGAAGCTACTGTCGGAATTGACCGCACTTTCTTTTCTAACGGACGTTGAGATAACCCCCCAAAACCATCAGTCTCCAAAGACAAGTCAAACATTTCGCGGGGAAACGGCGATCTTATTGCCATTGGTTCTTCCAAAGCAGAGACGTGCGCCATACTGGAATGATTCTGACACTGCAGGTATAATTGGAACATTTCCGACACGGAATTACATCGATATGCTGCCATTTTCATCTGCTGTTGAGCTTGCTCCATTGGACGTTTCAAACGGTCTTTTGGAATTCCGCGTACACAAACAGACTGGACGACATAGTTAGTTCCAACTTTACAATTCGGGGAAATTTGAGTGAAGAGCTCTCCTTCAAACTTGTCGAGACAGTCAATAAGATCTACACCGTCCCGCATTTGGAAGGGTAAAGCAATGGCTGCCGCTGTTAACTTACGTCCATAGTTCGTTAAATCACTGCAGAAGGCACCCAGACTGCTCGAGAGAGGTGCATCGCGTAAACGATACCTTAAGCTAATCGTATCCAAATAAGAAGCTAAAATAGACGACGTCTGATAGAGGTTGTCTGCTTGATAGTTGAGCAACGGAATCTGTCGAGGAGCACCCAGTTGTCTCCATACACGATCATGGGTGCTGAGAGGTAGGAACATTGGACTCTGTTCAATAAGTTGACTGTAGGCGAGCGCTATGTTTGCCAAGCGAATCGAATCCGTCATGGCCTCATCTAAAAAAGGAGGAATCTTGAGAAGCTTCCTCATTTGAAGGAATAATATCTTACCTGCACTCTGGAAAGCAACACTTTTAGCACTGAAAACAGGAATCGCCAAGTTTGCTTTAGAGTATTCATCATTCAAAAATTCCATGCATTGTGTAGCCATGCCCGAATAGCCATTATGGCAATCGAAAAGCGTCTGGAAACCCTGCAACACAAATAAACGTTTTAAATTTGTTGAAGATTTAGCTTAAACTTGTGAGCATTACCTGGCAATTATCACACTCTTCCAGATACTGACGAATTTTATCTGAGAATTCATCTGTAAACTGCTCCGACTTCCACATTTGGACTCCATTTGAGTATGTATCAAAAGATTCATGTGTCGGAGAATATTTATATTCCTTAATTATGTTAACGGTTCGCGGATGATATCGTGTGTATAAATAATCTGTCCATGTTTCCACATTTTCACTTAAATTGTACTCTTTCTCTTCAATGTTAACGTCCGGATTGTCCAGGTCCTTTTGGAATTCGTGTTTTGGCTGTTCCTCAGACGCCACCACCTCAATATCAGACTCATTCCATTCCAGATTTTCTTTAAGTTCATCAATTGGATTTGCCTGCTTCTCACTCGATGCATCTTTGTAAAGTTCACCTTCTTCAGAGAGATGTTTCAGCGAACCGTCCAAGTCGACAAGCAGCAGACGTGGTGTAAACGTTAATTGCCTCTAAGAGCAGAAGAAGAAGCAGTGTAGAAGTAACACCTAGACTTGACACAATCATAGAGTTTACCTTATAATTTTGTCCTTCTCGATATAGCACATCACTGTCGATTTCAGAAAGTTCTCCAAATGAGTCGTATTGGAATCCAGATTCCTGCAAACAAACTGGAGTACAATTTTTGCTTGCCTTAGACGAGAATGGTATTTACTTGAATATTCCACCAATGTGCGCCGATATAATTGGAATAGTTTCCAAATTGAAGTGTTAAAATTTCTCTCGTCGACATGACTAATTTTCAGAAATATGTGCCACTTCGCCTGCAAATTTAAATGTGTTAAATTTTCCAAATTCTCCAGACGCTTTTGTTGTAAATGATGGCAGCTGACAGCCGGTTGAAGATTGACATTTAACTTTATAACCAACGTTGTAAAATAAATGTGATGCCAAATCTAAATGATTGACATGCCACGCTTGTTAAAAATTAAGATGTTGATTTTAGAGCAGAGAATTGATGATTTAGACCCTCTATCATTCTTAAGCGTATTTTCTTAGTTTGATAGAGATTATGTAACACTTCGTCACCATCAGCACCGTAGAACACCATCATTCAAACGTAGCGCCATGTTCAACCAATATAACCAATATCCCAACCAGCTGGATATGTAGTTCATAGAAGACAATCACGCCTATTATCACGCCTATTATGAATAAAATTCCCCCCGAACTTTTTCTCTCATCGGGAAACCTGGTATTGTGAACAATGTTCGAAAGGGAAAGGAAAAAGTTCTCCCTATTGTAAACAACTTTCCGAAGGAATTTTTCACAGAATTTCCCTCGAACTTTTTCTCTATTATTTTTCTAGGGAAACTGCCGCAAAATCTCAAAAATGTAAGTTTTTTTGCTTGAATTTTGTTGAAAATTCTTATGAGCGTGGTTGTATTTGCATTTATAGGTCGAATGCAACGAATAAAAGACAGAGTGAAGTATTATTTTATGCGAAATGGATTGTTCCTTATTTTCGAAATTAATTCCGTACTTCTTGGAACACTATGTCCGACCAATCTCTCTACATTTCAAACTGAACTAATTAAAGTCTTGTTTTTACCTTAATTATTTTATTGTTTATATTCATTGGAATTTTTCATCAGTCGCAAGAACTTCCTGGCCGATGGCACCCTGTCGGATCATCTGCCAAAATTCGCATTCTTAAGATTCTTGGCATCACTACATTTAATCGGAATTTAAAAATCATGTAACACCTACATCTGTTGATTTGTAGAAGAAACATATGTCTGGGATAAACATAAAAGTTCAGTCTTCCGAAACATATGCAGAGTGCAGGATGGCAATGGCTCTTCAGCTGCATCGGTTCTACCAACGGGCTCTAGTAAAATATCCCTACGCGGTGCAAGGTGTACAAGTGTCCGTATTAATGACAGCAAGTGATTTAATCGCCCAATGTGCTGTTGAAAAAACGCCAATCCGAGATATCAACTGGACACGAACTGCACAGTTCGGCACCATAGGTCTTTTCTTCGTTGGACCGGTATTAAGAGCTTGGTTTAGCAAACTGGAATCCTCCATAAGTCCTAACCAGAAGCCCTTGCATAGGGCTTTGAAAAAAGTTGCACTAGACCAGCTGATTATGGCTCCCAGTTTCACAGCAGTATTTACAACAATGATAAGCGCAATCCAAGGAATGAATTCCGAACAAATAACCGAGCGTTTCAAAAGTGAATATCCTCAAATTTTGAAGACGAACTATCTTCTCTGGCCAGCAGCACAGCTTATAAACTTTTCAGTGATTCCATTAAACTTTCAAGTGGTGTTCGCACAGGTAGTGGCTGTGATATGGAATACATATTTGTCCATGACGCTGGGCGAGAAGACCAAGAAAGAAGAAAGGTGAACATTCATCGCTTTATATTTGTGTAGAGAATAAGTCTATATCTGTAATAAAGTTTTATTTTCTTAGAAGTCGTCGTTGTTTATAATTTATATGTCCATGTATGCGTGTACGTTTTACTCAGAAGCAGCACGACGGATCAGCCATTTCTACAGGGTATCATATGTTGCTAACTCAGACAAAATCGTTGAAGCTTTGCGCATCGCACAGATCAAATAAACAAATAAAATTGCTGATTGAACAACTTCGAGAAGCTACGTCCTCTCTCAAGACACAATAAATAATTCGAGGTGTTTTATGGATCGTCGTTGTTACAAAAACAAATTTAATTTGCGTAAGCTTTCAACGTCATTGGGGACACTGTATCAACGATACCTCTTGGCTTGCGTCCATGAATTCCTTACTATTATTGAGCGGGGACATCCGGTCGCTGTGTTCGATAGAAATCTTTTTATTCAAATAGCCAAGTAATATTCATTGCAAAAAAAAATAAAATTTGAAAACCAACAGACAGCAAATCCGCCATTAAATTTGAAATTTGCAGTTAAAACTTCGACTGCTTCATTTCCGCAATAAAATTAAAATCAATCTCCAACGTTTTGCTTGATTTTTATCTCCCGATTTAAACAATTTGTTTACTTGGCAATGCGTAAACACAAATATTATTATTTTAAAAATTTGTATGCAGAAAAAAGTATTAACTTATTCTCCGAACCACTTGACATTATTGTTTTCTGTGGTCTTTATTAAGTGTTGCTCCATTATTTCGATTTTGATTTTCCTTCGTTACCAAGAGGACAAGTTTGATTTTTTCGGGATTTGCATTCATTTATTTGGAGAACCATAAGTTGACTGTTTTTATTATTGACTGTTACTTCCCCAGCCGTGAAGTCTGCAGGAGGTGGTGTCTTTTCGAAGGATCTAGTTCTTGCCTGTCATCTCAGTGTGAAGAAAAAAACTCCAGTTTACCAAACTGAGAATCGTTACACGCGTTGGACCACTATCGTGAGTGTCAGGTGTAACGGAAGTATATCTTAATCGCATTAAACAGCAGACCGAAGACAATGCATTACTTTCATTGAAATGTCCTCGAAAACTGAACAGCTGTGCATTTTTAAATATTTTGGCATTTGGATTGGAACAAAGGACACACAGGTATCAAAGAACATGAAAAGGTGGACAACCGGCAACCATTGACAACCCATTCGTTGCCCTAAGTAGAAAAAAGGTGATGGAGACGATCGTTAAAAAAACCATGAATGTACAGTACCAAATGCAGACATGTCAAAGTGGCAATTAAAATGTCTGTTAACTGCATCAAGACGGAAGTTCCAAGCAAGACGAGAGAGCCTTTGTGTACTTCTGACGGACACGATAACTTCAGGTACTATCTACAAGCCGTGTCTAGAGAAGGAGGAGATAGCTAATCATATCTTCAACACTGCCTCACTTTCTTTTACTAAAATTATTTGGAATGACAAAACATACTTTTTAAGATCTATCTAGCCTTCCTTGAATTTTCAATCTTTCGCAAAATATTTAATATTTCGAGCACTAGCCCCTTTCGTCTACCCAATTTCACATTCTTTAAATTCTAAACATCAAAATTTTAACGCAAATTAGAAATCGTAAAGCAACACTGTCTGGGATAATTACAAGCATCGTAGGAAACAAAATCAAGGTAAGAGACGGCCATGGCTCTCGAAGAAATGCGTAGTCACTACGAGCGGTATTTAAAAGAATATCCCTACATGGTACACGGTGCACTAGTCTCCATATTAATGATTATCAGCGATTTAATCGCACAATGTGTGGCTGAGGAAACGCCATACAACGAAATCAACTGGACACGAACTGCACAATTCGGCTCCATGGGTCTCTTTTTCGTTGGACCGTCATTAAATGCTTGGTATACCAAATTGGAGTCTTCAATAGATCCCGAACACACACAGATGCAGAGAGCTTTAGAAAAACTTGCTCTAGACCAATTGGTATTCGCTCCATTTTTCCAAGCAGTATTTACAACTGGACTCAGTGCAATCCAGGGACTCAGTCCCAATGAAATAGTCGAGCGTCTGAAGAATGAATACCCTCAAATTATGAAGACAAACTATCTTTTCTGGCCTGCTGCACAGTTTATAAATTTTTCGGTGATTCCTGTAGAATATCAAGTGGAATTCGCGCAATCATTGGCCATTATATTCAATTCATATGTGGCGATGTCGCTGGGTCAAAAGTACAAGAAATGATCATTCGCTTCAAATTGATTGTAGAGAATAAAAAAAAGCATGTATGTGTGTGCGTATACATACATATCTAATGGAATTTGGTTTTCTTATGTGCTCTTATCCGATGTGAGAAAAAGTCCTAATTTTTCAGCCTTAATAACCCCAGCTATAGATAACTGCTGTAAACTTGTCCAAATCCGGATGGACAACGAAGATTTTTAAGTGGAATCATCTGAAATTCGCTGAAAATATCATTCGTGCATCTGATGCAAAAAAAATAGGAAGTCTGAAAAACTCCGTTTGCCCAAACAGCAGATGGTGTCAGTTTAAGGAGTAGTCCAGCCCCACCTAACACTTACTTTAATCCCCATAGTAAGGAGCAAATAGCTTATATATAGGAAAGTGTTAACATATGGATTAAGCTAAGAGATGGTATACAGAGTCACTTCTGTTGTTCAAGAGAGGGTATGCCTTCTTGGGACTCCTTCCCCAAATGCAGTTTTCCAACTATTCGAAAAGTGAGCAGAAGGTTAGATAGATACAAAGGCTTACGCAATAACTTGAATGAATACCTCTTTTGAAGTATGCGCGGAGTACCATCTGGACCAGTGGATTTAAAAATGTTAAGAATCTTTAGTAGCTACTCCTGCAAATGTACGAGTACCGGGATCGACTTGTCCCATGGAAGATTTTTCGCTATCCTCTACAGGAGGAGATATAATATAATTTAGAAGCGTAAAGCTGCTTGTGAAGCGAGGAGCAACCAGACCTTTTCCCTACTGTTGCCAGCTGTATATTTTTTACAAATGATCGTACATTTCTACTAAACTTGGCTTAATGGTTAGTGCGTTGGACTAGTGTACTACTTGCGAAGGGTCGAGCCCAACAATGTTAGAAAACATTTTTCGCAGTACCACCTCTTGATAGGCAATGTAATGAATGTCATGTTCAAAGTCTAAAACCTTAAAAAATCGGTTAAAATTTTGCACATATGTACGTCACAGTATTTTAGGTTTACCGATTCCCGATGAGATATGCTTAGATTTAGGCGCATTTTTACGCAGCTGAAAGGATTTATGTATTGGAAAGTGCTCACACATCGCCACTACATATGCACGTATGACGTGAATCGCAGTGCGCTTTGTCGGAAAGCGGCGCGGCGGTGGCAACCTACCTCAAATATCTTGAATAAGCCGACGATCTTGCACGTCGAATATTGGCTACCAAATGAGTTGAGAATTAGCTCCGCTAAAACAGAAATGGTCGCTGTGACTCAGCTTTGAGTGCTTTGGACTGATGGGCGAGCTGTGTGAGTTCAAGCCCCAGCCACTGGACGTTTTTCGTAGCACCACCGCTTTTCAGAGAATGACAAACCTCCGGAAGAATAATTTATCATGAAGTTTTCTCAATTCGCCATTCTGAGTCGCCGCTTCCAAAAATTTGACCCGCTTGTGCACTATAAGGGTCGTAGGCTTACGGTGCTTAAGTGGACCCCCACATCCCCCGATCTTCCGCCATCGTCTCTCAATCAGCAAGGGCTATTCCCATACGGGTAGAGTTTACAATTTGGGCTAGTTTCAACCATATCATCCTGGGCCTACCCAGGGAACGCTTACCTGATGGCACGCATTCCATGGCACGTCTTGGGACTCGAGTTGGGGACATGCATTTAATGTGCTTAAACCATCGAAGTATGGGTCTCTCCGTTCGACGAAGTGGCTGCTCGACATTGAATTCGCGTATTCTGGTGTTCCTAACTGTATCTCGTCCTCATGAACATATGTAGGTGAGGGTCGGAAGAAACACTGAATTGAAAAGCGATGCCAAGTTCGGCCCTCCTGATTACGAGTTGACCAAGCTGTCTCAAAATTGCTTCAGGCTGACTAATCCTCGGGATAACTCAGTAATGCTCCTTCAATCACTCGTGAATAGGACCCCGAGATACTAAAACTTCTTCACCTATTTCAATGGGATTCCACTAACATGCAGAGTGCATTGAACAGGCGTTCGAGAATGTAACATGCACAGCATGAATGGTTGCGAAAACCAGACTAGACTTTGGATAATCCCGAGCTGTCGCGCCAATTATATTTTTAAAACAAAAGTTTTCAGTCCAAATAATTCCTCAACTTCGCAGGTACATATGTATCGTTGATGAATAAGTTGTCGTCAAAGATCTAAAGAAGTACTATTGACGTCGAATGTCTAAAGAAAGCAGATTCTGCGAGTATTCTGGTCATTTCATATCGTTTTAGAACCGAGAAAACGAGCCATGAGGGTATTTATTTGATTATAGAGAAATCTAGTACGATTATACTAGTGCAATGTAACATGAGAGCTCAAAACGTGACGCAGGGCTGTTAAAGAGGAGCCAAGGCAATTGGGGAATAACTGGGTGGAATTGAGCCATGAGCTTTCAAATCAACTTACGTCAAAATTATACATATTTCAATTACCGTAAAATGAAACGTTTAATTTTTCAAAACCTTGTGTTCACGTTTCTTGTTTTCTTTCGGGTTTGCAACTGCCTCACCAGAACCAGTATTAGTACTTACATAACTGGAGGAGGTGTTCGAGATGAGTACGACCTTGGAAAGTATGTGGTTTCGATTCAGTTAAATTTCAAACCAAATGACGATAAATATTTTGGATTGTACCATTTTTGTGGTGGTGTCATAATTGATAAGGCCAAAATTCTTACAGCCGCGCATTGTCTTACAAAGTAAGTTTTGCGATTTTATAGATAAGTTTTAACACTTACTATATACAGATCATCGGGTAAAGCAATTAAGCCCAAACAGATAGTAGTAATCGTGGGACTGCATAACCGCCTCGTTCGCGAAAAACACACACGTGTTATGGAAGTTGAACGCTTTAGAATTCACAAAAGTTATGGAATAACTTCAAATCTTTTTGGTGATATAGCTGTCTTAACTCTTAAGCAAGAGATCTTGTTTGATAGCCCTCAAATTGGGATTGTTAAACTCCCTGAAACGCCACCTATGGAGAATCAGTTTTGCACCGTGATTGGCTGGGGAAAACTTTTCTTCGTACGTTTTCATTTGGTTTGTTCAATGTACTCCCTGACTGCAGACTTGACGCTGCACTGGAACTCCAAAAATTCACAATTCAAACAAAAATTGACCAAAGAGTATTTTCAGATATTTCGCAAATCCCAGTTCTGAAACGTGAAGTCTGCCGATCGGTGGTATGTACACCAAACAAAACCTCAACTCTAGAGAAGTGTTTTTTAGTTTAAACAACATAATGGTCTTTACAGATGGGACCTTTAGCTAGTCAACTCAGGTTTACGGATCTGGTAGTTCTTAACGAGGAAATATGTAAAAAGAGATACGGGTCAAGATTCACTGCTGGAATGCTCTGCGCAGGCGATCCTAGTGACTGGAAGAAAGACGCCTGTACTGGTGACTCTGGTGGGCCTTTGATTTGTCAAGACCATGTCATAGGGATAGTGTCTTGGGGCATCGAATGCGGTACGAACTTTTCCCCTGGAGTATACACGAATGTGTATTATTTTAAGAACTGGCTTTCGTCAAATGCAACAAAATCGTGTTCATATCATTTGCTTTTTCTGATTTTTTTAAATAAATTTGTGACGTCCCTGCGGTAGATATGTAAGTGGTTATTGTACAAATTTAACTTTCATTTAGGGCAGAAAAAAAAACAGACTTCCATAGAGTAAAACATTTTTTTTTAATGTGACCAAAACTTTTAATGCTTGTACTTGTTTATATGGAAATTTGTCCAACATCTTACTGAGAAATATTTCTAGAAATTGACGGAGGCACTCGACGGAAGCTCATGTTAGATGTTTAAATATAATTGATTCTGTTGAGCGGGCAGCATCAAAACTGAAATCTGTTGCTTTCACTTCAATTACAGAGAGGCTCTAAGTGAACTGCGAGTGCTATTCGATGAAGGCTACTCAAGCCGAAATTTAACTCGGAAGTACTGGACTATGACCTAAAATTGAACTTTGGAACTCTCAGCAAATCTATCCAAAAACTGGTAGGTACTACTGCAAAACGATGTTCCCCTAAGATTATGCTCAACCCATCCTTCAGTAGAGCTTACCAACCGCTTACCGCGATCGATAACGAATGGCACTCGTGATCGAATGATCTATAAAATTCATTGGGAGCGGTAATGCCAAATCCTTACATTTCGATGACAATTTACTCATTAACGAGTGTGGTCATTCGGTCACTGATCTATTCAGAAAGGAAAGCAGACAGCACGAATTCGAATTAACGAGAAAAGCCCGGTGTAACCTAGAAGCAATCGCTATGCGTTGGACTGCTGTGCGAGTTGCGTGAGTTTAAGCTCCCAAGTATATGGGACCAATTCAATGATCCGATGTGCCTATGTGGTACACCTGCTCAAATTATTGAACAAATCATGCTCCACTGCTCAAACCTATCTTATAAACTTTAAAGCCATTCACAGCCTGACATCAAAAGTTGTTTTCTAGGTCCTCGGACAAGGACCCGTTCCAGGAAACTGCAAGGTGGACGAACTAGAAAACTATACTCTGAGTGATATCCCACTAATAATAGGGAGGTACCAGTCACTCCTATACATACATATGTACAATAATTTCTTACTTAGCCGGGGCTGCAATTCGGTGTGAATCTGGGCCTCAAACTACGGAAATCTTTAGCTAGCTAACTGCTTTCAATTGTGCTCTTCATGTTGTTTGAGGTATCTTTCTTTTGCGGGCTACCTTAGGTGAAGAGGGTCTCTACTGGGTTGTCCCTCCGGGTAAAATTCGAAGACTCTGCGATCGGAGTGTTTGGTGTCCATTCGCTCTACATGTCGAAGCCAACACGAAAACTTAATGCGCCGTTTCTTGACCAGGCCGAACGTGGTTATATATTCGTTTAGGTAAATGGGTGCCTTGTGACATTCGACACTGCTCACGTAGACCAACAATAGGCCCACCACTTAAGAATTCCGCTGATTTAAAACCACCCAGATAATAATATGAACCTCAGTAGGTCCCTTGGCTCGATGTTATGCAAGTCCTATAGTTCCGTGAAAAAGTTAATGCCAAGAGTCCTCATTCTCATCCTGCCAAGGGCAGGAAGGACAGATAGCAAGTGAAGGACAGAGTCAATTTCTTCTTCTTTGCAACTTCTGCAGTAGTCGTTCTGATGTATACTGAGACGCTCCGCATGAGCACCAATTGCGCAGTGCCCAGTAATGATAGCGTCGACTAAGCGAAGGGGAGAGCCTGTGAGGCATACAGTGCTTCTCCCTTTGATGCGAGTTTGATTAGCTGGGATATCCATGTGCCCTAGTACTTAGCAGGGGCACCGCATTGTGTCTCGATAACTCATCTAGATATTTTTTTACAGACTACTACAAGCCTCGACTCCAGAGCCTTAACGAATCTTCAGGTAATATCCTTCCCACGGATAGTTTTCGAAGCCGACGTTGTTATACAGCTACAGTACTTCAGAGTACCATAGTGTAAGGTGCTGAAGCACAGACGAAGATACTTCGATTGGCAAGAGGTATTTATCGTTTCATTTCTGATGGGATGTTAGAAGTGATACCTCAGCAAAGGTTGGCAACGTCCTTTGCTACCTCGTCCACGATTTGTCGATATTGGGTCTCCCTTTTTCGATAAACTTCTTCCGTCTCCGGAAAGAAGCCACATGACAATGCGTAATCTTGTCTAAATCTTTAATTCAAATCAAAGGTCCCGGTAAGTTTGTTGGCGACCTCGATGGACCAGCAAGCTGCGAATAGTTCCAAAAAGATTGTAGCCTTTTTTAACTTTCAAATCACATTGCTACGTCAAATTATAAACATTTTTCATTTCCTATAAAATGAATATTTTCCTGAACAAACATTCAATTTTGTTAAATATTTTGCTCATCTCTTTGGTTTTCCTACCCCGTTGCCGTGCTATAGCTAATGGAGGCATTATCGATAAATACGACCTTGGAAAGTATGTGGTTTCGATTCAGTTGAATCCACAAGATTCAGACGAATCAAAATTCGGATGGTTTCATTTGTGTGGTGGTTCGATCATTAATAAAGCCAAAATACTTACAGCTGCGCATTGTTTGAAAAAGTAAGTTTTGTAATCGTGTTTAATCATTTCTGATGCCAACTACATACATATAGATCCTTCGGTGTACCTTATCAACCAGAGGAGTTAGTGGTAGTTGTGGGACTGCGCAACCGCTTCGTTCGCGACAATTACACACGTGTTATGGAAGTTAAAAATTTTAGAATTCGCAAAAGTTTTAGAATAAGATCAACTTTCTATGGCGGTATAGGCATAATAAATCTCAAGAAGGAAATCTCTTTCGATAATCCTCGGGTGGGGGTTATTAATCTCCCTAACTCGCCAAGTAAAATGGGCAAACAGTGTACTGTGATTGGTTGGGGAGAAAGTTTTGAAGTACGTTTTTCTTCAGGTTTGTTCAATGTACGGCGCTGACTACAGACTTGAGGTTGTACTAGATCAGTTGGCAAAGCTAATTAATATGTACTAGATAAAATCTAATTAAAAATTTACCAACAAAAAATATTTTTAGACGTAGTCTGTTAATTGGTTCTTTGTACATTAAACAAACACTCTTATCGGATTAAATATAATATACGTAGTTCTTTTCAGATGGGGCCTGAAACCGACCAACTCAGTTTTGCTGACGTAGAAATTTTTGACGGCCAAATCTGTCTAGTAAAATACGGTGATGAATTCAGTGTTGACATGTTGTGCGCAGCCGATCCCAACAATTGGAAGAAAGACGCCTGTGATGGTGATTCTGGTGGGCCTTTGATTTGCGCAGAAGAAGTCACAGGAATCGTGTCTTGGGGCTTTAAATGTGGTAGGCACAATTATCCTGGAGTATACACATACGTGTATTACTACAGAAGTTGGATTTTGGGGGATGGAGCGAATTCATGTTCAAGTCATTTGGTTTTTCTTATTTCTCTTATTAAACTAGTGACCTACCTACTGTAAATAAGTGTTCAAATTGGAATTTACTTAAGACTAAACCTTTAGTACAGCAAGGACGAGAAGAGACCTAAAATGTTTCCTTAATTCTTTTGAAGTGTAATCACATTCTATGTCAACAGTCCTTAATTCCAAAAACGCAAAATGATTTCACTATTAAGACAAATACTCTAATGAGGACGTTTGCACAATCATTTCACTTTTTTATATCCAAATTCGTCTAACATCTTGCTCATTTCTCCTCAAAGCTAGTAGCACAATGCAGAACCCTACTGCGTCGCAACTGATAAGCTAGGTTTTACCCGATCGCCACCCGGAAACCCCTGATCAGACGAAATATGTGGGCAAACTCATGGAACAAGGCAAGAAGTAAAAGAAACGGAAGGAAGGTCGGTTTCTCCAAAAGAAGAAAGAACACATAGCTGGAAATGAAAATGCTGATAAACTATCAAAGAAAAGACGTCTGCTACATGAACAGCAGATGGGGCTCTCTGAGCACTTGTTAAACAATGAGAAAGCTATACCCAATGTACAACAATCCAGAACTAATGCATATTGATTCAGGGCAGAAAAATCATGTCCTCCCTTAAGAGTGATTATTGCAACACTATGTACATATGTATATCTATGAAAAAGCTAGGACTAAGTGAATTTGATCTTTGCTGGGAATCTGGGTATAAGGAACTCAATAGGAACACAGTCCACTTTAACTGTTATTGTCAGGCGTCTCTGGCGTCTCAGACATAGATTCCTTGGAAGATACTTCTTTTAGGATATCGAAGAGCAATGCGACATATGTACATATCAACGACATTTGTAGGTTCATAACATTTTTCAGGTGGTCCGAAATCCAAGAGCAATGGGAGTAGTAAAGAGATTGCTCTACGGGCAATAGATCCTTTTCCCCCAAAGAGGGGACGTGGTAGGTGAAAATATTTCATACAGAAATCTTCAGAGATGAAAATAGAATGCAAGTTTAGTTCAGAATTGAATACATAATTCATCAAATTCTGGAAAAAACTCAAGATGTCCAAGTCGTTGCGAAACCATCTTTTTATTGATTTTATGGTCGCCTGACAGAATTAATAGAAACAAGCCCCGTAGCATCCCTGTCAAATTCAAGATGATAATGCTCCTTGCACCAGGTTCAGTAACGACCTCACCAACAAGACAAGACGCGCTCTCCTGTGACTTCTTTAACATCATACTTGGACGTATTTGTCGGAACACACAAGGCAACTTCAAAACGGTACTGATACCATTGGTAGAACTCAACAAGCTGTTTCCAATGCACTCGCGATGTTTAGGGGCAGAAGTCTCGAAATATAACTGATCGACTCGTGTTTGAGTTTATTGACACAAAGTTCAATCATAACTTCTCTATAAATTGTAAAAAGTTCGAAAATTATTTCAAATGTAGACACTTGTTATCCGTGGTTGTAGCTTTTTACATGTTTTGTCAACTTTCAAATCGCATTACGTCAAATTTTTTTTGGGTTACCGTGAAATGAATTTTCTTGCCAACAAAATTCTAACTTTTCAAATTGCTGTTTTTTTATTTTGGACTTTAATTCGGTTTTGCAATGGCCTCAACAGTACCAACAACACAGCTTTTGATTATTATATAGCGGGTGGAGGCATTATCGATAAGTACGACCTTGGAAAGTATGTGGTTTCGATTCAGTTAAATCAACCCCCAAACGAAGATTCAAAATTCGGATGGTATCATTTGTGTGGTGGTTCGATCATTAGTAAATCAAAAATACTAACAGCTGCTCATTGTCTTATGAAGTATGTTGAGAATTCATGTTGATAATTTTCAAAACTAATAATACACAGATCATCCTGCATTGAGCCATATAGACCAAACGAGTTAGTGGTAATCGTTGGAATGCGCAACCGCTTTGTTCGCGATAATTACACACGTTTGATGGAAATCGCGCACATTAGAGTTCACTACGCTTTTGGAAAAACTCAATCTTTATACGGCGATATGGGCGTAATAACGCTTAAGGAAGAAATCTTGTTTGATAGTCCTCGAGTTGGGATTATTAAACTTCCGGACTCCCAATATAGGAGACGTGATGTTTGCACAGTCATCGGCTGGGGAAAACTCTTTGATGTAGGTTTGTTTCAAGGTTTGTTTACGGTACAGACTAAGAGTCGAAGCTGTCGTCGATTGGTCAATTGGTGCAATGTACATCAAACAAACCTTCTAGTGGCTTTCGTTACTGTTTTGCAATTTAAACGCCATGTTGTTCTTTACAGAAGGGACCTGCAGCAGATCAGCTCGGATTTGCGGACGTAAATATCCTTAGATATGAAAGATGTACAAGTAAATACGGGTCCAATTTCAATGCTGGAATGTTGTGCGTAGCAAACCCTAGTAACTGGAAAGCGAACGCCTGCCGTGGTGATTCTGGTGGACCTTTGATTTGTAGAAACAGAGTCACAGGAATAGTGTCTTGGGGCGTTCTATGTGGTGTACCAAATTACCCTACAGTATACATCGATGTGTATTTTTTCAGAAGATGGCTTTCAAAAGGAAGGAAATTACGTTCAAATTATTTGGTTTTTCTAATTTTTCCTATTAAATTTGTGTTGTGCCTACTAGATAGGTAGTTAAAACCTCCTGATGTTTTATTTATTGTAAATACGATTCCTACCATTACTTTCCATGTTTTTTTTAAAGCATGGGCCGAGTTACCACACGGTATTTGGCATAACCGATCTCAATGAGGTTAATATATCAGTCACTCACTCATTGCCGATTGCGGTCTACATCCGAAATCAGTTGAGACATGTGTAGACTACCCGGAAGACTGTCTGAAAATTTGATTAACTGTATAATCCCTAAAGATTCTGTAAACTTTCTAATCTTTCCTTGATGTTACTCTTTTATAAATTTATTGATGTAATAATAAATTAATAACAAAGTATACTTACTTGGGCTTCTGTTCCGGAGAATTACTGCCACTGCAGCCTCCAAAGAACATACTTACATGACCTAAATCAATCAATCGCGATGATCAACATTAGAGATGTTTTCCGTTTTCGGAAAGCAATGAATTCAAGCTATCGTATTGTGGATAACTGCGCTCGACAAGAAACGTTTGTTTTCAATATAACTCGAAACTTCAGATAACAAATTGAGGAAAGGATCATAGGATCAAATCAATAAAAATTAAAAACAAAAATATATTATTAAAATATCAGAAGTATTTATTTAATCCAAAGCTAAAGAAAAACAAGAACAAACAAAAGAAAACATATGTAGAAGGAGTAAATACAATTAGATTGCAGCCTCAGTTAAGATATTTCAAAGCCGACCGAGTTCTCATACGAAGAAGTTTCATATTGAGCAACGTTGTTAATGACAACCGGACACAAAATATGGTACCTACACATTAAGCTAATAAATAGCGTTTAAGGCAAGAGCTTCATTTAATCCCAATACACATTTTCGGAAACTGGAAGCAATGTACCCTCAAACGATAAGGAAGAAGACTGGAAGGTGGATGAATTCAAAATAAGTCATCTGAAGTCTAAGACATCCATCGACCATAAGCAATCAAATAACAAATAAAATCTGTGCTTTGCTTAGACACTGGAGTCATGAGAACACTGGCGGTACAGCCCGTTGGGGACCAAAACCAACCTTCTCGCAACCATTCACATTGGAATGGACCTCAAGTTCTTATTTCCGACTCCGAATGATGAAAGAAAATGTGTTTCTGACACAATTATTCTTTCGAGGGTTCGCCACTTCCTGCTGATAGATGATGCCGCAAATATTTGGTTGATTTTGCTGAGACTCGATTCTGTTTCAGCCCGCTCTGCTGTCGAATAAACAAAACATTGAACCACAGCAAACACGAGGGAATTTAAGCAAATATGTAAGGCCAGCGTAGACAACTTACCACCCGCGCGCATTACGTTAACCACTGTTTGGATGGAAACGGTACGTATCAATCAATCTAGAACTCGGATAAATCCCGAAAATGTCTGCGATTCAGAACATATCGCTTCTACAGCAAATGTGCACTTTAGAGTTTTAATCATCCAGCGAGTGAGATAAATGCATTTTAATACCCACGATGTTTTTCTTGCTAAATACTTCATCAAAGTGTTCAACAAGATGCATTTGTCGACGTAGAATGAAACCATACGATCATGAATGTTGCAATTTGGAACGTCTTTTACCAGTGCGGCTTAAGGCCTTAAATGAACGCTGCGCTAAATCCTGATAAAGACTGAAGAATTCCAGATCGATACTCACCATTTGTTTATCGATTCCGCGTATCGCTTGTTTTGCTTATCTTGGAAAACCAAGTCGATTACGTATATTGACGATGGAAAACATACAAACCAGACCTTCAATACCACTAACGGCTTTAGCCAGGATGCAGCTATAATGGTTTTGACAAGAACGCCGATAAAATAAAGTACATGCTGCCTACAAACGCCGACATCCGACCAGAAAATTACGACGGACAGCTAAATATAACTTTGAGATAACTAAAGGATCTGACGAACTCGACTGAGGTGGCTGGGTCATGTAGAGCGGACACCAATGCTCAAGCCCAGAAAATCTTTGAATCAGCACCCGAAGGACGACGCGGTAGAGGAATGCTACGACTCAGGTGGCACAAGCAAGTGGGAAGGGATTTCAACCAACTTGACGTGCGAAACTGGAGGCAGCTGGCTAAAGATCGAGCTAGCTGGAGACGCTTGTTGGTTGAGGTTCAGATCCATCAGTTAGCCAGTTAGTAAGTAAGTTAAAGGATTCGCCCTCCTAGACTCTGCAATCAATTCCGTCAACGAGTCGGAGCGAATATCCAACCTAGAATAACGCACGCTAAACGCTGTTATTTTGGCCCAATGACACAATTCAACAACCAAGCAGACGATATACAACGCCCGCAGAACCCCCGTCATGCCACAAAACCATAGACTTTGTCAAAATCCGTTCAAAGTCCACTTGGAGTCTTTGAGAAAAGTTGTATGTTCGATTTTTTATCCTATCTGCATTGACGGTGGATGAAGAAGGAGACTAAACAACGAGCAGTGTAACGATGTTGATTTGTGTGTAAGTTCAAGTAGAGAGATGTATATATAGACTAGAAATGTATGTAAAAATTAAGGCAAAATGATCGTAGCCGACACAAAATCGACTTTCTGAAACCAAAATTGATCAAAAGAAACATGCTCGTGCAAGTGGATAAAATGAAAAATGAACAGTTTGGGATTTGTGGTACTTAAGAATCTTCAACTGCTTTTATTCCCCAGGCAGTCTTCAGAAACTGAAAGAACTTTTTTAACACGAAACCGTTTAAAAACTTGTAGCAAATAATTCGAAGAGTAGACTTGCACTTTCCTCCATGTCTTTATAAGAAACAGTTATAACTACGAGCTGTGACCATCAAAGTTACGTAATTCAACTCAAGAAAACGAGAGATACGTGTTTGTCAAAATTTATTGCCTCGTGAGGGTCGGGATTTATCGGGAGAATTTATCCAATGAAAGTTTGTTGCATCATTGACTCCGGAATAAAAACCGAGACCGCCCGAGAGATGCACAATAGAATTAAAAAAAAAAAACGCAGTGCCTGTGCTCTCATCTTCTAAGATGAATGAGTGGACAAAAAGTGAATTTATTAAATCATCTTAGCGACTAGGGGCGATAAACTGCCGCATTTTGGAAATGGAAAATCAAAGAGATTTCAGAGAAGTAATATCGATGTAGGGTGTCTTGTGGTCTGAAGGATAAATTGATTGAATTGGAAACCATCGAACTGTAGCGCACAAGCTCTCCAGGTTTTCTCGTTTAATTAAACATTGAAGTCAATCGGACTTTTTCTAGTGAATTAAATACGCGATTAGTGAATTAAAACAGAAAATAAGAGGCAAAAGAGTAGCCATAAACCCTGTGCCGTTCTGGAACTTCTTCGACCTCTCAGCCAACTACTCATCATCCTGACCGATTTAGGAGTATGGAACCAGTTAGACTCTCAAGGCATTAAAATATACAGCAGCGCCCAATATTATTTTCGACGTGATCTACTTGAGAATCTTATTTCAGAGACTGCTGATGCTCTTTCGAGTATTTTCCAATCTTTACTTTAGCACAAAGCAATTTTCAAAATTTCTGGGGTTCAGTAGAACTATAAATTTCGAAGGAAACCTAGCCCCCCCTTTTCTTAAACGTAAGAACAAACACCCGGCCAGTGCCGAGCATACAGTAATTAATTCAACAAAAACAAAAATTAAGAACATTAATTTATCGATTCCCTTTAACGCTGTCCATTTAAACATAGCGCCAGCTGTTAAAGGGTTTCGCTCAGAGTTTCGTTACAATCAGTTAATCACAAGAACGGAAAAGTTCTATGCGCCTTACCTCTGGCGAGAGAGTTCGGGTGTTTTTGAAGCCCGGCACTTCTCTCGTTATCTTCAGTTAGTTTAAACAGCAAGTAATCTGGCATTCAACGATGTTGGCTCAACGCGAAAGCAATGAAAATTGCCCCTGGCCAAACATCGGCGACACTTAATGACGAGCTGTCCAAGCTGGCTGAATACTCAAAATTCAACTCTACTGGTAAAGCAAAAAAGTCAACTTACTAGCGTGGGAGTTGGGAAGTAATTTATTACTCTATTCTGTTATTGTTGTACATTTATGAATTTAATTTTGTCCTTAGGCGTTAAAACTGTTTGCACACACACTTATTACCAAGAGCGCTGGTTTTGATATCCGGCCCTTTGGTAGCCCTGGCCGTTACCTTGTCTTTGGTAGTTGCCGCCGCCACCACCAGAGTTGTTAGATCTGTTTGCCTGGTAGTTGTTACCCATGCCACCACCACCCTTGGTGTAACCCTGACTATTATTGCCACCACCGGAGTTTAAGCGATTGTTTGAATTGTTCATTGCTACCTTCATAGGTGCATTGTTGAAGGTGCCTCCATCGGAGGGGAATCGTCGTGGCTTTAGCTCGACCACGCCTAAGCCGAGGAAAACCATGAAGTCGCGACTTTTGAGAGCCTGGAAGGATTGCTCATCCACGCAGACGGTAATACTTTGGCCATTGGCGTCGGTTTCTCTGTTAATGACGCGCCACTGATTCGTGTTGAGAGAGTTGTTTTGTCTCTCGAGAATATTGAGAATCTCTTCGGGAGTGCGGAAATCTCCGGGGAGATATAAGCTGAGAACGACCGGCTGGGGCAAAAAGCTTCCCTCAACCATACGCAATCCAGCTCTTTCCCAGCGCGACACTAACATTGACAACCAATTGTAGCTCAACTTATCGGCGCAGATCAACTTCAGCCAGCCGTTTTGGGAACTTGTGCCCAAAAAGCGGACCAATGGTCCGCCCTGAGGAATTTTGAAAATCTCATTGGTGATGGCTTCTTTCAAAGCCTCAAGTTTCATATCGTCCAGCTGGACATTTGGGAAATTTATGGGAACAATCCCAACTTCCAAGGGATTTGATTGCTGGTTGAAGTTGTCATTTTGCTGACGATTATTGCCGCGGTTGTTATAAGGAGCAGTTCGCTCATTGCGACGGGGATTTTGTGCTTTACCTCCATTAGGGTTGGCTTGACGTCTTTGTTGGGGACCGGCGGCGGCAGCGGCTGGGACTTGGCCCTTTTGATTGGGGGCGTTCATAGCTCTCTGTGGGGCACCCTTTTGTGCGGGTGCCTTCTGACCGGGACCTTTCTGTGCAGTACCATTCAGCGGTAGTGCGCCCTTCTGACCTCCTTGTGGAACCGCGCCCTTTTGGGCTGGGGCTCTTTGTGGAACAGCGCCCTTTTGGACCGGGCCTCCTTGTTGAACTGCGCCCTTTTGGCCTGGGCCTCTTTGTTGGGCGGCGCCTCTTTGCGGTGGAGCCTTCAGTGGGGAACCCTTTGGACCAACAGGCCTTTGCTCAACACCCCTTCGACCGGGTGCATTCAACACGGCATTTCTCTGACCAACACCTCTTTGTGTAGTGCCCCTTTGAGCGGGACCCCCCTGTAGTTGCTGAGTTCCTTCACCTCTAACACCGCTAGCTGCGATAACAAGTTCGCGGGCCTTGAGGCGATCTACACCGGCGGCCAACAATATCTGCACTTTCTTTCGCTGTGCGCCGCTCATTCTGCGCCGATCATCAGGAACACCACCAGCGTTCTGGACAACGTTTACATTTGGCTTGGAAGAAGTAGGGGCCCCCTGAACAGGCGCACCTGTTCCAGAGAGTAGATCCCGAGCTCTCTTCTCAGCGATGACTTTTTCAATAGCTTCTGCAGCAGAAAAACCTTTATCCATTAATCGACGTACCTTCTTTTTACCGGCACCCGATATCTTGTTCGATTTTGGATATTGAGAATGATTTTCCATGGCATTGAGAAAATCTTTGCATCGAACGCAAACGGTCATTTGAAGCCCATCCGCTTGGGTAAACTGCAAATTTTCAAAGTTTAACCACAATTCAATATTTTTCACAACTTTCTGAAGCATTTTCTTACCTTAAGCCCACTGATTTCCTCGAGAATATGAGCAAAAGTCTTCGGTAAATTGTTTATGGTAGAAATTTCACCCCGATTTGTTGGTTTCATGCACAATCTGCACATATCTATACAAAGAGTTTAATAGTTAATTAAATGTTTTCAATGTCTTTTTTCACAATAAAAATTCACTCACTTCGTCTAGCACGTCCCATTTTAATGAGTAATAGTTTGGAGAAATTAGTTAAACTGTTTATTTAGAATTTGTAAAACTTCAGAACGTTTGGCATCCACGCCTTGCAAATTTTTGAACGAAATCAAAATGGTAGAGCGCAATTTATTCTTCTTTCTTTCAGAAAGTGGTCATCAAACGCACTGCCTAACCATTCGGTGGCGTGGGTTAAGGTACGTTAATTGCCTGAGGGCCGGCCCACATTTATGCTAGTTTATAGAAACAAAACAGCATAGGAAATCTTTTTTAGCAATAGAAATAGAATTTTTGGGTATGAAAAACTTTGCTTATTGATCGCATCGGTGCATTGTGCTTGACATTAATGAATGTCTCTAGATAGATTTGCATGGTTCATCATCTGAAATTCATAGAGTACATCAGGCAAAGGATTTGCAGATGTTTTAAAAAAATTAATGTGTAAAGCAGGATAGCAAAACCCATATCGAGGCCTATAAAGACGTATACGAAAAACTTGCCATGGTCATAGCCGGCGATGAGAATTTTGACAAGGAATTTCTGCAAACTGCTTGACGGCGACAATAGACGAAGTCGAAACCAAGAATTTGCTGACATCAACGTCGATGAATCAGAAAAAAAACGCCTTATCGCGACAGTAAAGGACTTTGCCCACCTTAGGTCCGAAATTACGTCTAATAACAACATCTCTTTAGAAATCAAACAACTGAAATCATCTATTATTCTACTTTTCCTTTAAAGGTATTAAGCTATTCTTTTTAGTTATAACCGAAAGCCCTGTAAGCTAGTGTTATTTTCTTTGTACTATTAATATTATAATTTATTATATATTAATAATAATGATAATAATTCTTTCTAGCAGAAATTAAATAAACGCCCTGCATCACAGCAGAAAAATCGCTAATGTAGGTAGGGTAGACTTCAAAAACAAATTTGGCATCACTCTCATTTTATTTGCCTCATGTTTTGACTTTTGCTGTCATCCTTTAAAAGAACTTGGCAACGTGCGCTGGTTCCATGGTTTAAATTTTATTTTTCTTCTAATTATTCTAAGAAATAATTAGCTACTACTCCCATAAATCGATTAACAAAATGGAGAATAATAAACCAATAAAACAATTCCACGAAATGGAATTAGACGACAGAATCCTAAAGGTAATTTTGTAATACATCTCCATCAAAACATTCCTGACTCCCCATGTCTTTCAGGCGATATCCAAACTCGGTTGGACATATCCAACTCTCATCCAAGAAGCAGCGATTCCACTTCTTCTGGAAGGCAAAGACGTCGTAGTACGAGCTCGAACTGGCTCTGGAAAGACAGCCGCCTTTGCTCTGCCAATGATTCAGAAAATGTTAAATTCCAAGCTAAATGCCGCGGAGCAAGTCACAAGCGCATTGATTTTATCGCCTAGCAAAGAGCTATGCCAGCAAACAAAGTCGGCGATAGAACAAATGGCTGCAAAATGTGGGAAAGTTGTACGTGTCGTGGATATTTCGTCCAGCGATGTGGTAGCTCAGAAACATGTCCTCGCAGAAAGACCAGATATTGTTATCTCAACACCATCAAAGATTCTGACCCATCTACAGTCGGGGGCCTTTAATCTTAAGAATCTGGAGACGCTGGTGGTCGACGAGGCGGATTTAGTGTTCAGTTTTGGCTTCGAGAAGGATTTCAAGAAGTTGGTCGACTACTTGCCGCCAATCTATCAAGTTAGTTGGTCAACCTTTGGAGAAGTTTCAATGGTTTTTATGTCTTGTAAAATTTTCAGGCCGTTCTAGTATCTGCAACAATAACAGACGACGTCATGGACATGAAAAAGATCGTTTTGCATAATCCGGCGATTCTTAAGCTGGAAGAGCCCGAGCTGGTGCCGGAAAGTCAACTCTCACATCAACGGATTTTAGCTGAGGAAAACGACAAACCGGCGATACTATCTGCTCTTCTGAAACTTCGCTTAGTCCGCGGGAAGAACGTCCTTTTTGTGAATTCAGTCGACCGGTGCTACAAGTAAGTGGTCGGGTTTGCTTTGCATCTTCCTTTGCATCTATGATGACTTTCAATAATTTCTTGATTGAGCATGGCTTGGCCTTGGCTCACGTATGATGCTGTAATCTTCTCTCTGAGCGACAAAAAACTGCACTTTTCGTGGAATATATCCAATTTTTCTTAACTACTCCCATTCTCCTTCCAGACTTAAGCTGTTCCTCGAACAATTTAGCATCAAGACATGCATTCTGAACTCAGAGCTGCCCACAAAGATCCGTATTCACACTATCAACCAGTTCAACCAGGGTAACTATGACTTCATCATCGCCTCCGATGAACACATGCTAGAAAACCCTGGACGGGTGAAGAGTGACAAGGAATCGGGAGCATCGCGAGGCATCGACTTCCAGTGCGTGTCGAACGTGATTAACTTCGATTTTCCTTTGGATGTGAGTTCGTACATCCATCGAGCCGGCCGGACAGCTAGAGGAACGAATAAGGTGAGTAGAGATGTAGGAACACCGAACGTCTCTAACAGACTGTATATTCTAGGGTTGCGTGCTCTCATTTGTAAGTCTGGCGGACCAAGAAGTTAACAACGCCGTCGAGGAACGTCTCAAGAGTGGTTACATGAGTGACGACACAATCATCAAGAACTACCAGTTCAAGCTAGAAGAGGTGGAGCCGTTTCGCTACCGGGCCAAGGACGCCTGGCGTGCGATAACTCGGATTGCAGTACACGAAGCCCGTTTGCGCGAGATCAAAACCGAGATATTCAATAATGAGAAGCTGAAGAGCTTTTTCGCCGACAACAACCGCGAGCTTCAGGTTCTCCGTCACGATAAACCGCTCAAGGTGGTGAAAGTTCAGCCCCATCTATCCCACGTGCCCGATTACATTGTCCCGAAAGCACTAAAACGCCTCGCCAGCAGCACAAACCAACGCAGTGGCAAGCAATTCAAAAGCTTCTCATCTGCCAAATCGACCTATCAAAGTCAGCAGGACAATCCTCTACTCTGCAGCGACATTGATTACGCCAAGAAGCGTGGTCCCCGAAGAAAATAAACAAAAGTACCTCGATTAATCCAATAAAAGCGTTTTATTCTTTATTTTTTGTACTTAAATTATAACGTAGTCCGAGTTTGCACTTCGGCTACTGTTGTTGTGTTGCCAGTGCCGTTGTCGTCCTCTTCGTCTGACAACAGCGATATGCTAACATTCACAGACGCCGTGCTTCTCCGTCGTCTACTTGCGGACGTTCTTTTCCTTGGCTTCTTAATGATGGTTTCTAGATTTTCTTTGAGTTGTTCTAGCGAAAGCTCATACACTTTGTTGCCCACTGCTGTTCGAACTGTTGTCTCGCTGGTCAGCATTGGGAAAATTCTGGTTTGAGCTGTGGCCTCATCCTCATTGTCCGAGGATAATACAATGCTGGTCTCCACCTCCGACGGCTTCGACGGTACATCTTCTTCATCGGTGGAAATTTCTATTGTCTCCGAAGCCGGCGGTATGTTCTGCCTCCCATTAATTTCCGGCCTACGTCTGCTTTTCGATTTTTTCTTCGGTAATTTTTTCCTAGAGATACCGGCAAGCCGTCGCTTGAGACGTTTATTCTTAAATAAACTGTGTGATATATGGAATAGGACGGCCTTCGGCTTTTGTTCCACTAAATGGAGAAGTTTTCTTGTAAATTGTAAACCAATTAAATTTACACCACTGACCTTTAGGTGTTGACATTATTATTTCCATTTAGTTGTAGACACCGTCTCTTATCTTGGTTTCTTGCGTAATTTAACTCGGCTCCCTGTTGCTAAGGGTGGAGGAATGTTATTCACGAGGGAGCACTTTGCATTGTGAATATAATGGAACTATAGGAATGATGAGAAAATTAAACTAAATTAACCAAATTTGGTAAAATATTGAGAAAGAAAAGTCTTGTTTGTTTGCAAACAAATATTTTTATGCGTGATGACGCAATCTGACAGACGTCAGTTATTGATTATGCGGTTACATGACCAGGGATGCGATGAGAGGAAGTCTCTTTATGCGCATTTTTACTTGCCGTCGATATGGTAGTGTATAGTGTTTTGTAGAAAAACTTTAACAATACATACAGCCAATACCCTTTTCCCACTGGAACGAAATCTGAGATTCCGGCAAACATTTTACGAAAACTCTCTAAACTATTCCCACCGAACATAAATGTGTTTTCGCTTGACGTTTTCATCATACTGCTACTAAATTTGAATTTTTTTGTGTACGAATATCCAAATATAAAAATATATTGTAAAAGTAAATTTCAACACATCAAAGAAAAATGAACAGCTATTTTTTTTAACAGTTGCTCTGCTGAATGTGCTGAATGTATCAAAAAGCTGTGTTTGCTTTCACGATCTTAACATTGCCTTACTATTGCGAGACGGTCTTGGTTTCGGGCGAAAACTGCCGAAAATCAGTTTACGGATATTGAAAAATGTATGGGAAAACAACGGTTTTGAATGCCATCGGTTTAACCAACCCCTTGTCCTAGTGGTTTTTACAATAGAAGTGGTCTTACAAGTTAGTGTCGTCCCATAACTTCCTTACTCTCCTCGGAACAAACATAAAGTTATGGTGAAGAAACTAGCCTCAGACGCCATCGATCACGACTCGGAACGTCCACGGATAATGAATTTAGCAAGCATCCGTAATGCACTTATACTGCAGGTTGAAAATTTGTATCTGTTCTGGTATGGAACAAGGAAATATTACCGTGATACTGGAGATGCATATATATGTATGTATGTAAGTACATATGTATGTACGGTGGATAGGATCAAGGATGAACAAATCAAATTGGAGCATTTATTACAGCTGTCACAAAAGACTGCATATGTAAGGATATGGATTCATTGTGGGAAACCGGTCATGGTCAATGAACAAACGCTGTGATCAAGGCAACGCTCGAAAGCATTAGTATTTATGTGTACACGCTTCTACCGAAGAAACTAGAGACCCTTTCATGGAACAGTTTAATGTGAAGCATAAGAAGTCAGTCTAGAGTATGAGGTTAAAATTGTACTCGGAGACTTGAATCTGAATAGCAGTAAGTATCCAGATAGTAACGTGGAGTTCTGCAGTTGGTCGAACTTCTAAATTCTAAGGGCGAGCTCTTTGAAATAAAGAATGAAACCTTGTCCCCGATGCACAGGAAATGTTAGATGGGTTTAGCAGCACTGAAAGCAGTGGTTTAATGGCTTAATGTTGGGGGAGTGGTAGACGAAGTATAAAAGAGGTTGGCGCAGCTATCAAGAAGAAAAACAACATGGTCGTCGTCTCTAATGACATTCCAGCAGAGCTTTTCAAATATGTTGGCGATGTTTTAATGTAGAAGACCTATTAAGCTGAGTAGATCGAAGACACAATAGATCTTGCTGGATCGCAGTGTCAGCCATAAGGGCAGATTCATTAAAAAAAAGACTTACACCAGCTATCGAGGTATGAGCGTTTGAAGTCCTTTTGCAATGCACTAATCAGCAAACGCCAGAGTGGCTTCCAACCCTAGACTATAGATAGCAATCGATAACTATTGAGTGATGTGGTACTCGTGATCGAATGATAGATTAATCTGATTGAGATCGGTAATGCCAAATCCTCACATTTCGATGACGAGTTTCTAGTTAACGAGTGTGGTAATTTGGCACCTGTTTTATCCTTTTAAAACTATTTAAAGTTTCAATGTCAAAAATCTTTCGAAGGTGCATTTCCCTATGTTTGTTTCTTTTTATGTAATTGCTTTTGGTTCAACAACACTTTGCACTTTCCCTGCTCTCAAAGAAAATAAAAAAAATTTAAGGATGCAAGAGTCCATAATATACATACATGTATGGAACGCAAAAACGTTCAGTCAAAATAAAAAGAACACAAATAGTAATCAATTCAGTTCAGTTCAAAATGAATTGGAATTCCTATACCCCCTTCAAGAGGATGCTCCCATGTTAGCGGTTGAAAAAAAAAAAAAAAAAAAACTATCATAAATGTCCAAACGGACAAAAAAACAACGACCACTCGCATAAATGTCCTTGAAGGTCAACGAAATAGCAATAACCTAAGCACAGGGTCTCCCTTTATATGTGTGCGACGACGTCCTGTTCTCCTCTCACCAGTCTTACAGCACCTACAGAGGTTGATTGAGTCGTTTCCATCCTCGTCCATCCTTATATAAAGGAGCACACAGTGTGCGACGACTACCAAGAGTCCTAGGTACATAGGAAAATTCCTGCGTGTAATTTATTCCAATCCCGACGTAGTATTTTAAGAATCGTACATAATATAAGACGTCCGGGGCCTGTATCTTTCCGACGACTGCAAGAAAAATGGATAGCAGAAAAAATGTTGGCACCACCCACAAAATGGAAACAAAAGTGTTGAATACACTGAGTTCCTTGGCAGTGATTTTGAGTGGAAATATGTTGCGCAGGACTCGGATTGAGGAAGCTTTTTTGTGCAGATATTTTAGAGTTGAATATGGTTAGGGGAATGTTAGTTGATGGAAGGATGCTTGTTACTTGTTAGTCGTTACGCAGTCCTTTGGGTGTGAACAGTGTGACTGAGGGTCATGACAAGCGGTTTGACGAAATCGAATCGATGATTGGGTGACGACCTTTTTTTCACGTAATTCAGATAAGTGGGTTAGGATAATGTGTTGAATGCTTTTGACGTTTGTAGACTTACTTTAACGATTTCGCTTCAACAAATCTCATTTTCAAAAGTTTAAGGCCTTTTTAAAGAAACCTCTTATTTGTTGGCTTACTTTCACTATCCAATGTTTTCTAGAACATGACTAACCTGACTTTCTCCTTCTGGAAGAATACAAACACCAATTTGATAAAAAAAAATAGAACGAAGACGGTTCAATCTTTAAAAATTTTTCTGAGACAAAACTCGATCAGAAAAAAAGCTGGCTTAAGATGGTAAAGATGATTTAACAATTATTCAAGACAGTTTTACATTTTAAAATTAATATATATCTAAACAGTGGATAAACGCTAGATTAGATGACTTTAAAGGATTAAGTACAGTGGATGGATAAATTGCTCAATTCTTAGGAACTTGGTATTTTGAACTTTTAAGTACATTCCAAATCAATAATAAATACATCTCGTAGAAATAAAATTTGTCTATCAAAGGTGGCGCTACAGTCCGGTGTGAAGTTGGGTCTCAACCAACAAGCGTCTCCAGTCGATCTTTAGCCAGCTGCCTTCAGTTTCGCATGCCAAGTTGATTAAGATCCCCTTTCACTTGCCTGCGCCACCTGAGTTGCGCTTTTTGAAATAATAATGGAATTTTTCGACAACTCTCTTAAGAGGGACTATACTTCATTACTCAACAAGATGAAAGCAGATATTGCAGGACAATGGTCGCTTTTAATTTAAAACAAAGTGCTATTCCATTCAGTCAAAGTTTGGCGGTCATCATGATTTGGTACCCTGCGCTTTTTTTTTCTGTCTCCTAATTTTGAAGATTGCCTCGCAGGACAGACATTTGGTTTTGGAGGTCATCTAAAGTGCCGCTGCGAAGAGGGTTGCTTGCAAGCTCGACGAGAAAATGACGGAAAGAATATCCAAAAGAAGAACATTGAGCTTGAGAAACGCGCGATCGAAGTTACTGAAAGACTGGAACGATGCATGAAGCTTAACCAAAAGTTAAAAAGGACTTGTCAGGAGAGTAAAGCCCCTAGAGAAAGAAGGAAACCTGGTATTATTGTCACAGAATGTGCACGAAATTTGTCAAAAAATCTATGTTTTCCATCTACATATACATATATGTATGTAGTTGTTATATTGCACCGTCTCATGCAGAATCTAAAGTTAACCTAAACGAGGATAGCCAAAACTTTCGTAAATCTAATCCAAACGAAGAAAGGATAGTCATATCTAATCAGTTGAGTATGACTCGGTAAAGAGCTTCTAAACTCTATGATTTGATCAAACAAGTGTACGTATGTATAAGGAACGAGATCCAATCAATTGCATCACCAAGAGGATCATGGCTCTTCTCAGTATCACATGCATGACCTACTGAATATCTAAAGCCTTTCGTGATCAATCTAATTGGGCAATATCAGCGCAATTTTAGGTCAGAAAAGTCCCCAATCAACAAGTTTCTCACTTAGGCAGATCCTGGGGAAAATCCAAGAAGTCTACCATCACTTTATCGATTTTCTGGCCTTTGACAGCATTTATAGAGAAGAGCTACATACACAGAGCCATGCCTAGTTTGATCAACTCAGCTAAACTTGCACGTTTGTGCGAGATGACGATGGAGGTACTCGCAGGGCACCATTAAGGCGGGTAACGAAGTCATCGAAACCATTGAATAAAAAAAAAACAATTTAGACAAGATCAAGCGCTGTCATGTGACTTCTTTAACAACATACTTGAACGAATTGTGGGAAATTGTCAAGTCAACTCCAGTGGTCCAATCTTTTACAAGTTGCAATCGGAAATAGAAGTAATTAATATGAATTAAGTTGTAAATGAGGGCAAAACAATTTAAATATTTGGTGTCAATAAGAAGAGACACATAACATCGCTGTGTAGACAGCGCGCCGCAGTGTAAAAGATTATTACTACCTTGCGTTTGCTTTATTTCCTGAACACGACATCTCATCAGAAATCAATCGGAGAATAACGCATGCCAACTGCTGGTTATTTGGATTAAGAAGGCAATTTTGGGGTAAGGCCCTATCTCGAACAGCTAAGGAGACTTTATAAAAAAACCCTTATCATTCTAGGGACACTTTTTGACACTGAAGCATGGGTTCTATCGAGAGGAATGAGGATATCCTTGGTCGTATAGAGCGAACAATTCTCGTCCAGTTGGCTTTGAGGGGCTTGTAGGGAGGAGATTCAACGTTGAGTTATTCGAGCTGTACAGCGACATTGTTCTGCCCAAAAAATTGAATTGAGTATTGTATGTTTGAGATGGCTATGACAGGCAGAGCGAATCAACGGAGATATAATGCAGTAAAGACAGTGCTTTCCTCGATTGGAGGCTGCTAGGGCTAATTGAGGAGGATGGTTAGTTGAAGTCCACGTTGGGAACTGTAACGCCACCAAAGAATAACACATATTGTTAAAAAGCGAGCTCGAGTCATTGATACATACGAGTAGATCGTACATGAACTTTCATTTAAGCAAAACATTTGACTGACAATTTTGTCTGACATTATTTATCAAAATTCCAAATCATAATTAATTAAACTGAGGTTAATTGCATTCTTTTTTTTGTAACACTCAAGTAATTTATATTAAATAACCATTAACGCAGGAAAAAATTAAAACAAACTCAACTCTCCAAAAAACCTTCCCACATTTACATTTCTGCATGATTGATGTTCACACATCCTCCCTCCTATGCAGACAAATTTTGACATTTAACCATATGTTAACCTGTTAACACATCGTGTAAACAATGCAATAATCATAATTGGCTTTCATGTTGCCGCCATATAAACGCATTAAAAATGTTAATTGCTCCCGGCGTCCGGCTGCCGATTATACATGTCCAACCTCCTGAAATTTGTTTTAATAAATATTAATGTACCGTTGAATAATTTGACTTCAATTTTGTTCAAATTTATTTCATTGAACGCGCACCCACAAACCTTTCAAGGACAAATAACACATACAGCAGCTCATTAAAAAGTACGAATTCAGCACACAGTGACAACGGGGTGTTAAATGCCATTCCACCCCTTATCAGTCTTAAGGTACGCTTGCACTTTTAATTACCGTTAAGTATGGTGGAAATTTCCCTTAGGGGAAAATTTGTGCAAGCAATTAAAACGAAACTGTTTTTTGGCGGAGAACACATTTTCTACTTACCAAACGGTGAGACGACGCTCAAAGTCGACGCGGTCTCAACATTGAATTCAGCCATCAACAAACTAGCTCCTGTCTGTTGCTACAACTTTTCTGTCCCACAAATAGCTGCTAACATCTGTATGTACAACGATTCCCCCGTCTAGGAACTTCATTCGCATCTGTAGAGCGGCTCGTGGACAGTTCATGGGTCCGCATACGGTTTCGCAAAATTAGAGGAGCCACCAGAAGTAGGAGCAACTCCAATCCCATTTGCTTAATGGATATTATAAATTTCGGTCCAAATTGAAAGTCGTAACTCTCGGCGTGTTTTTGGCCTCCTGACTCGGGGTAGCATTAATTCTTTTGTTTCTGTTGCTGGATCGTTCTTTTAGTCCTTTACTGGCAAGAACTTCGTAAAGCAAACGGTCTCACTGCCATCCTCAGGCATTCTCAGCGCCATCATCATCATCGTTGTCAAAAGTCGGGGTGAGGCGGCGGAAGTCAGGGATATAATTGTAATTACTGTGAAGTCTTTTCTATGAGTGAAAAGGGAGTCGCATTCCGTAAGGAATTCCGTCTAATGTTCGCCGCCACCGAAGACTGTGCTAGGAATAGGTAGCTCTGCCTAATAAGAACATTTTCGTGCTGCTTGGGCAATCATAAATTATTTTTTTTTTGTTTCTTCTCTGCCTCCGGTTTTCTTAAGATGTTTAATTTTGTTTCCTAGCGGAGGAGCATACTTTGCTGTGCTGCGGCCATGAGATGGATCGTTATCTGTAAGGATAACAGGTGAACATTTTATTTTATAGCACATGGGAATTTTTCGCACATCATTTTGAAAATACTGCAAAGGTGTTTTGTTTTTTTTCGGCGCAGGAAATGGCTCGGCGACAGGGAGGCACAAATTTTAATTTGCCATGAAATGTTTGGCAAGATTTAAGGAACTTCTCTGGGGGGAGATAAAGTTAATAAAATTTAAAAAAAAAATCGGATAAAAGTGCTTCAAAAGTGCTGAATTTTATTAGAGTGTCTGCCATTGTTGTTTGCACGTCCTTAGAGCGCTCTAAGTTACTTAGCTTGACATTATTTAGGGGTTAAGTGAGCATTATTTGAGGGAGATTACTTGAGCAGGTTTGGAATGTCAAGTCTGTAATAGGACGTAGAAAGGTAGGTATTTGGATGTGACATCAGACCTAGAGTTATAGGAAGTCTGGAAGAAGCAAAGACTTCTCAAAGCTTTCAAGATATTCACAAAACATTTCAACATGATTTCGGATGAATTGCGAAAAGAACCTGATTATATCGAAGACCTATCCTGCTACACTGAGCTAAAATGCTGTGATTTTGCTTAAACTCCTCTTAAGTTTAAAATCGAATGACAATCAGAAACATGCACATCATATAAAAAATATCAAGACATCAAAGTATCACATAAAAGCTGCTAGTGTAGCACCAGTCATTTAATTGCACTTGTATGTTATTGTCGTATGATACACAAAGGCAGATGCCTTAGGTATCCTTGGGAGAGTTTCAAAAACCTTGTTGTTAATAGTTGTTAAAATTCAGGGATGATTTATCGTCCTTGATTATTTTCGGATAGTCGTCGTGGCTTAGTGCTAAGTGCGTTGAACTTCCGAGCAAGCTGTCAGAGATTCGAGCTATAAGCAAACATTTTTCAAAACACCAACTCTCGGCAGGCAATGGCAAACCTTTGAGAGAACAACTTATCACGAAAAAGCTTTTAAATCTGCCGTCCGGAGCTTTGCTGCCTAGGTGATACACTACAACAGCAGGCAGTCCTATACAACCAATTTAGCCCTTAGAGTTCGCAGAAGACTGTAACCCCAAATAAAATACCATCGTCTATTTTGAACCTGTACGTCCAGCTCTTCAATGTTTACGGAAACATTGTTCGTCCAAAAACTTCCGTCAGGATCTCTTGTACTTCGACGCTGCCAGCTTAACCTGCACCCTCCACAGCGGCAGGCTGGGTGAGTTAGTGGTGCCGGAAATTATGAACTTCCTTGAATCTCTGCTGCTACAAAAAAGTTCGAAGTCTATGGTGCTGTGTGTGTTGATTTTGGTCAGATTCGAAAGGTAGCACTTTTCAAGGACTTTTTACGAATTTGTCATTAAATATGTATGTTGACATGGATCTGACCACAATGCATCATGCTTGACATGAAGATGTTACCGAACTCTATTTTGCATTATTCAAGATTCAGCCTGTTAACGTCGTATCTTCGCACAGAAATTCTTGTTTGTTGTGGCGCTTAAAGTGTCCGCAATTCGTATTTTGGCTCCAACTAGGAAGTTGATGTTGCCAGCTTGGAAGGTGTAACATCCAAAACAATGAAGGTGTGCCTTGCGTCCGATCGCAATGTAATCTATCTGATTGGTCATTTAATGATAAAGAGACCGCTTGCTATAGAGACGTTCAACCCCGCAGCAATGAATCAGTCTAAATTAAAATCTGATGTCCTGTATGGCTTTTCTTTTTCTTAGAGTGAAGGCCCAACGACTGAGGTGGATGAGTCATGTAGAGAGGATGAACACTAATGCTCCGGTCCGGAAAATCCGAATTCACACCCCTGGAATGGCGCAGTGGAATGTGACCTTAACCAACTTGGCGTGCGAAAGTAGAGACTTGTTGTTTGAGTCCCTGGTCGACCCCGGACTGTAGCGCCACCTAAAGTTTGCTTACCAACTGTCCCCCAAAGAATGTCCTTCTTTCATATTTCGGCACCCGATCTTACCGTCATATTTAGGACATTGCTCATGTATTTTCTCGAGTAGCTTGTGGAAACCTCCTTTGGTTGTGTCGCCTTTATCTGTTGTGGAGGTATGAGAGCATATGAGGTTGATGTTTGGCGAATTTTGGTAAGAGGTTTGCAGCAAAACTATTAGACGAAGGTTAAATCGAGGCGGTGAGCACTTCAGTTGGCACTCTAAAGGCCCATTCGTTACCATATCTTTTCCAAAACTCTGACTAATACTTGGAAATCTTTATCGACTTGAGATCCGAATACGTTGAGGATAAGCTGCTGTTTCCGCTCCAGAACTTTTTGATGTCATTGTTGGGTCCGCTTGAGTCCTCGTACTTTACCGCTTTTACGCCGTTTTCTCATTTTTTATGACCCAATGGTACGAACCGGACTTATCAAAGAAACGCCTATTCCTTTTGAAAATTCGTACAATCTGTCACAAGCTTTGCCCAAATTTTACAAATGAAATCATTTACTATCTTGTCGTTCCCAGATTACCTGTAATCAAAATGAAACCGCAAATAAGTGAAAAATCCCATTAACCTCACACATTTAATTCAATAAATAAACAATTTATCATCGTAAAATATTCAAACTGATTCATTTCAGTTGAATATAATTAAAACCCTTTATCCTCAATAATAGATTTAACTTAAAACTATTTACGATAAATACACGAATAACACAAATAAATAGCTGATCCACAAAGTGCGCATACAGTAGAATGGCGCGTAATCAAGTTAAACCTCACGCAATGTCAATCATTTCAAAAGCACCCTTCCCACAAGGGGGCGTTCTCAACCGAAGTGCTGTCACTTTACCATTGTTAATTGATTACAAATAAATGCCATGCAAGTTTTTTGTCGACCTTTCCCTGTAAGATATCAATAAATTTTGCTTTTGAAATTGATGAGGGATTTTTACTTCTTTTTTATGATATTTAATGACCGCCTTTAATTTCCGGTTCCATTTGAGGTAAGTTCCCGATGGCAAAAAACATAAATTTAATTGCGGACCGTTAATTTTCATTAGACATGCCAAGGGAGAGATATACCAAAGCTCGCCGGAAGGATCTTATTTTGAAGCCAACTTCACGTGATGTATGTCATATGCAATGGGACAATGGAAATATTAACCAAATCTGCCGGACGACGAGGACGTTCGAATGGTGTCACACCATTGCCCAAGGTTAAGCAAAAGTTCCAAACATCGGGGAGCAAAACAAATAGGAAAAGAGGTGGGAAAACTTTTTCCCCATGTTTAACGACTTAAGTGGCCACAAAATCACCATGCAAAGTCACATCAGACGACCATTAGTTGACCTTTAAGTAATTAGAAAACGGTCCAAAGAATGGGTGAGGACTTTTTAGACGCCACAAATAGGAACCTCACGGTGGCGCCTGGCTCTCACTATGCCGTCAACTTTTGTGACAAATCACAGAGCGAAAAAGGGGTTGTTGGCAGATGGATACGGGAAGATATGCCAGCAAGCAGCTGGAGGATTTAATTGACCAAAGGATCATAAACTTTTGTTCAACGATGCTGAAAACATTCGACCCTGATTTCATGAGTCAGCAAGCAGTTCTCGTCGTCTCTGACGGGGTTTTGTTGTTGCTGTCTCATGGTGCGATTACCATGACCATCCCTGGTTTTTAATGGCATCAAGCAAGCAGGTTTGCTACTCGCAACTTGACGACTTATGACCAAGGATGAGGATAAAGTTTTTACACGCCTGACGCCTCGTTGTTCATTCTCTCCTTCGGTCGTTCGGTGGGTCACACGAAAGAAGTTTCAGGGGGAAACGTGGGTATTTTGACACCGTCGGCATATCCGACATGGAACATAGCCCAAATGTTTTCAGTTCTAATTATGTTTAAGGGGTTAAAGAGGACACATGCAAATACACAGAAAGACAAGTTTCGGGGAAAAGTTCATGGAGGTTGAATGGTCAGTTGGCTTTGCTTGCGTATCGGGGAGAACTTTTCAATGACTTTTCGTCGGAACAGGGACCTAGACCAGGAGTTGGTGATAGGAATGTGGTTTAGTTCGTTTTGTTTGTCTATTTGAGCATCGGAACGTAATTCGTTTATTTTGCGAAGAAAGTTGGTGAAAAATGCACTTTTCAGTTGGGAAAATTTTCATACGATTACGAGAGATGCTAATCGAGAGGTGTGGTGAAAGTTTTATACGAACGTTGACCTGGAAGCATTGTTGCTTGCGAGTTCCGGGAAGGATAATTGACTTTAAAATTTGATGTGACAGCGAGGGCATCCAGTGACAGTTGAGAGAAGTCAAAATCAAAGCAATTTAAGGTACATTTCATCGCCTTTCGTCGGTAATGTGTCCAGAATCGAATTCTCTAAAATAAATGAAATTTCTCATGTATGTATGTTAACAAGTTAGTTTGGAATGGTCCTTTGGAAAGACCAAAGACAGTTTCATTGCGATACGACTAAGAGTGCATTTGAATTTCCTGCCGCAACAGTATAAGTCGGCCGCATTGGTGGTGCTCATATTACTTAGATCGTTAGGTTAGGTTAGGTTGAAGTGGTTGCCAGCTAAAGCCAACACACATAGACCCATGAGGGGTCCGTTGTGATACCACCATGATCTCGAAAATGTATCCTGCCTACTCATTGAAACCAATTGGAGCTTCTTATGAAACGCAGAAGGGTACTGACATCAATGTTAATTAGGTCACCTAAGTTTGTAAAGAAGAAAGCTCCCAAGTGGAGTTTCCTTTTGCAGGAGAGAGCTGGACAGGTGCAAAGAAGATCGTAGAAGACGTGTTTTTTTAAAGGCGATTTTATGACATTGACAAGAGCTGGAAGGTTGCAGAGAAAATGTATGGTCAGGAAGTATTGTCTAGAAAGGTTTTTTAAAGGTAGATATGTGTATTGAACCATGTAGACTGCTCTAAGGAAGAATCCTTACTGGACCCAATAAGTTTGGTCAGGTGATCTAAGTTTATCTTAGACCAGGAGTCCACCTTGTTACGCAAATACCTTTCCGGTCCCAAGACAGGATAAAGGAGGACAGTTTGGGAGCTGGGTCAAGGTGTTAATCGAACCGTGCCGAGGACCTACCAGGCTGGCGGTCCGTAAATAGCACAGTCTTGAACGGTGTACTCTGGAGATCAAGCGCCCTCCAGTTTTGTTCAGCCTTATCCACGCATGGGGGGCTCTGACGGTGATCTGGAAAGTTTTAATCCCGTCTTTCAGCCCTCGAGTGAACCTACTCCTTGTCCCAGATGGAATGAAGAACATCTGCTACAAGAAATCGACAAAACCCTGACCGAAGGAAGTCTGGATAGTCAACTGGCCAACTACTCACTGGACAGACTGAATACCCAGTGCATGAAGCTGAAACCGACCTCGACTCCCTTGACCGGGTTTCAGTCGGTACAGCGAGTTCAACCTTCACGGATGACAACTACAGGAGCTTTTCTGAAGCTCCTGATGGCAACGTGCACAGTGCCCCCAACCCAAAGGAATCGCCTCACCACTGTAAACAAGAAATGGCTCAAGGTGAAGATTTCATTTTGTTATGAATTTCTTATCCAAAAACTACGTCAAGATCTACGTGGTGCCTTCCTGACGTCTTTCCTCAAGTGTATTAGGATGGCCTTGTAATTTTGCTAGTCGGTGTAGACCCGTGTGAGTTCAGTTGAGTTTTTTTTTGCTTTTTTATCAAGGAGCAGTGGTCGCCGTGGCTCAGTGGTTAGTGCGTTAGACTGCTAACCAAGCGACGTGGGTTCAAGTCCCACCCAGGACCACCGAACATTTTCGCGGCACCACCTCTCGTCGGGGAATGACAAGCCTCCGGGAGTATAATTTGTCACGAAAGAGCTTCTCAATTCGCCGTTCGGAGTCGGCAATAAATTGTAGGTTTCTTCCATTCGTGCGAAAAATACAAGACTCACAACATGAATGGTTGCGAGAAGCTAGGCCTTGGCTCATTCCGAGTTGTCGCGCCAGCTATTTATTTTTTATTTATCAAGGAGCAGAAGTTTCTATCTCAGGATTAAGTGAATTTAGCTTATCTATTTCTGAATCTTTAGTATGTAGGCCACAGTCAAAGTGGTGCTACTTTAGTACAGACAATTCAATTGTGACTTTCCTCATCCGATTTAGATTGTTAGAAGACTGTCGGCGATTTCTTATACTGAAGGATTTTCAGATGCTTTCTGTCCTTAGATGGTGTGTTGCATTTCGTCCTAGACAGGGATTATTCTTGGAGCTTCCTGAAGGTTTTTCTTAATAAAAGTAAAGTTATATACACACATACTCTCAATTTTGCTTTTAAAGAAATTGGCTTCGAAATATTCTAATCGAACTCTGGTACATGCATGCACGCTTCCTGCAGTTTCGGGATTGCGCAATCCTTTCTGGATAGGCTTCCATATCATACCTTTGGCATTGTAAACACATACGAGATGCACTGATATAACAATTCTGGTTACCAATTGGGCCACTGAGTCTGACACAAATCTCAGTAGAACTCTAAGTACTCTAATAAATCATAATCTACGCAAGGACTTAATTTATGGTAACATATGCGACAAAATTGAGTGAACTTATTCACCACTGTCGAACCTCATCCATCCTACATCACCATTATTCACTATTTTCTCAATAGAGCTCTCCCCCCGTTTTCGTCGTCTCTATCCAGCAACAACACTTCCACCAGCCATAAGGACATGTATCGCTTGATGTTTTCACACGCGTGAGCATCACATTTGATTCATCATCACGTACCGCAAGCTAGGTTACATGTCCTTAAACCCTTTTTCCTTTCCAGCTTTTCTCTCCGTGCACGTCATTTGATTTCGACAAAACCCCCCCATTCGTCTCGGCGCGGCGTCTGCTTGCATGTCTGTCCCGTCTTTTAGTTTATCTGTATCTTTGTGTTGAGTGCGTGTATCATCGTTTATCATACACGGCTAATAACGGTTGTCGTTTTGTTTTAAAGATAGTGTATCACTGTTTTAAACCGGAGATGAAAATGGGTTTTCTACGTGGTCTCATGTTGGTATCCTTGAACCATGAGTGAAGTGGAGCGAAAGAGGTGTGTAACATATTGCAGCGGTAGACCTGAGTTCCAGTTTTTGGCATCCTTCTACCATTCGGGCCATCCTTGTACCATTTGGCATTGAGATATGTATCTTTTAAAAGATTAATTTCGGGATAAACGGCTGTAGACGTTTCCTCAGCATCAGCACTCCTTTTTGTTTAAAGTAACAACAGAACTCCTATAGGAAATTCTGCGGGAAATTAATGGAAATTAAGGAAAGCGCTAGGTCGGGTCTTACAAAAGAACATAAAAGCTCTAAAAATGGTCTCTAGGACTTATTTAGCTCACGGTGCGATGTCAAGGTCGTCTACATACATAAGTCATGCAAACGAAGGTTTCGCGTTTGCTAGGAGATTTTGACAAATCTGACTCTGACTGATTTTTTCTAGATAATTTAAAAAAGAACCTTCCGGCAAGCGCCGCAAGAGGTAGGTGGATTTCTTATGTCATCTATTCTGATGGTGGGAGCAAAATGGCGGACAAAAATTTCCATTTTAAAAACGAATTTGTACTAATTACCTCGAGATTTGTAAGGATTTTCAATTTCAACGAAATCCAATCAATTTTGAAGAATTTCAAGATGGCGGATCCAAGATGGCGCCCAAATTGGTAGCAGGCGGATTCTGTTCACTGTTATCTACTATATTACTAAAAAATCAAAACCGGAAGTTGGGATTTATTTAAGTTGTGAATTGTACCGTTTGAGACATAAAAAGGGTCGTAACCCGCCCCCCTCTGGGCCGATTATGCCCATCTACGAACTTAGCCGAGGTATTCGGCATACGAATGTGTATACCAAATTTTATTCAAATCGGTTCATAATTGCGGCCTCAATCGTGTCCACAAGAATCCGTTATATTGCATATATATATATATATATATATATATATATATATATATATATAAAATTTTTAACGGAGTATGAGGTTAGTGTTTGGTATGATAGCGAAGACGAATGGCATTCAAATTTTTTGAAAGTCGCGTCATGAGGACCTCTGCAATAGGTGGTATTTCTATGAAATCCACCTAATAAAAGAGTCCGTGACTATTAGACGGATTTCACGCGCATATGCTTTTTCCAATAAAGGCAGTAAATTCTGCAGTATGGTCAGCTTCTTCCTAGCTAATGGCACTTTAATAAGGCATCAATTGAAGTTGTTGACGAACTGTTCTTCTACCCTATCTTTTTCAGAAGTGTTCATGACGATTCTATAAGTAGACCAGACATACGACTTGACCGATACAACCCCTTCTAGAGCTTCTTAATGTTCATATAGACCAGAGTAAGACCTGCAGGCACAAGAAAAAGATTGAATCTTGCCGGCATCTTTCGTGTTTTAGCCAAGAAAATGTCTACCACGAGTTTGAAACTAAAAATCTTGATCGCCAGACTACATTTGTCTTAAATTTGAAAGATACGTACGACAAATTTGTTTTATTTGACAAAAAGTTTAAAGCTTTTGTCAAAATACAATCGAGTCTTATTCGTTATCCTGAAATGACTTTTACCTTTCAAGTTTTTCGTGTCTTAAAATTCTTCTCGTGTTAACGACCCTTCAAGCCTGCAGTTTTAACTTTAAAATATTTCAAAAGATTAACGTAGATGTTAATTTAAACAAGATCTTTCCAAGTATGTGACTTCTATTCAAGCAAAATAAAGAAAGCCCTGCCAGAAGGTCACATAGGCTGGGCTCACCTACATATGTACTGGTGCGATAATTGGTGAACGAAAAATTCTAGCACCTGCACATTGTCTCATGAAGTAAGTTTTGCGCCAGCTTTTTTCTTCTTTTCTTTTTTCCATAAGATTTTTTACAGAAATAGGACAGGCGACAAGTTCTATAAGACTGACCGACTCATAGTTTTGGTAAGGAACAAGAATCGATTCACGGCAAATTCAAATATTGAATATATAAACGTCAAGAAATCATATGTCCCGAAATGCTTCAATTCACCGAAATTCAGAAACAACGAGGGAGGGCAATTCCAAGTGCAAGTGCGGTAATTAAACTTACCAGAGCGCCTATGCCAAGGACATTTTCAGGTGCTGCTGCTTTTTTACTTTCGCATTAACTTTCTGTTTACCTTTACAGGATGGTTCCATTTCAGCTGATACTGGATTTGTTGATCTGGTAGTTTACAGTGACACGGATTGTGAACGTCTCGATGGCAAGCCCTTAGATAAAGGAATGATTTGTGCTGGCAATCCTGATGACTGGAACGGAAGTTTGTTATATGGCGATGTTAGCGGTCCATGTACTAAAACAGTCGCTGGGCTTATATCCTGTAGCCATCATTGTGGTATTCCGGCGGCAAAATGAGTTTTCGCGGATGTTACGCTCTACAGAACGTTTATATCTGACCATAGGAACCGATTAGGCGAGAAACTTTGAGTTGTTATAATACTTCTAATTAAATTTGTGACGTAACCGGAGTGGATGTTTTTATTTTTGAATATGCCCGCAACAATCAATTGAATGAAACTCAAGCACTCTCAGACTTGATAGCAGTCCTTTGCCCCGTTCGCCGCAAGGAAGAGACGCCTAGGCAAAAGGCCAGAACTTTCTCACAACGTCGATACCTGGACATTGACATAATTTGCCCAACAATATGAGCAGATAGGGTCCTTAATGATTCCAATTTTGATCAGTTACTGCCCTCATGTTTTGTGTCTTTTGATTAACTCGTCCACAGTTCTATGTACCTTTTTGGGAAAGAATTTTAAAGTACATTTGTGGTTGTGATCCGTTGGACCAACATGAAGTTGAAGCAGCCATAGCTAGTTTAAATCATTCAAGACTGCGGGGCCTTGGTTCCCCTTCTTAGATTCTGCTATCAATCCTGTCAACTTCAGTTCTGCCCCTGAAAAACTGAACAGAAGAGGACAACCTCATCTCCGAGGAAGAGGACAACCAACTCGAAGTACGCAACTGGAGGCAGTTGGCTAAGGATCGTTCAAGCCATTGGTTGTTGTTGGCTGAGTCGCTGGTTGACCTCATATTGTTGCGCCATCATTAGTGAGGAAGTGATTTTTTTTAATTACTGCATCGCTTAGGACATAAATCCTTTGAAGTTTATTCAAAGCTAGTGATGGAGAATCAAGGGAGATTGGTTCTCATAGTTCTTTGTTGTCACATTCTTCATCCCTGGAGCGCCTTGCACATTGGTATTCTTCACGCATAATTACAAGCTTTTAGTCCACCAATACATTAAAGACCGATGAGCCTTATCTTGGCATGCATCACAGGCTCCTTTCGCTGCGTGGGCTGATTCAGCTTGAAATTATAAACAGTCCGCTTTATCTACAGCTTCCATACCTTGGTAAACAATACAGTGTCAAAAATAAGCACGAAAACTCCTTCGAATTTAACCTTGAGGAACAACACAGATGAGGAAGACCTCGCCTTAGTCGACGCGCATGTGTAGAAAAGGCAGTTATAAAACACATAAGGACTCGAATCTTTTCTCAGAGTTTTATTACATATTTGTTTAACAAAATGAAGGAAAAAATTGATTCAACTACGGGAATAAAACAAAGTGTCCAGCTCGCGACCTTTTTATGACTAAACAGACAATTACGAGCAAAATAATAGTAATTATGCTTTCCAACGTCTACCCCGAAGTAGGGAGGATTTATGACTAAAACCACATTTCATTGCATTAAGCATCTCAAATGTAAGAAAATCTTCTCAGATTCATCCTTAAACCATTGGAATTTATAGATAATCGCCTCC
The DNA here is from genome assembly GCA_917880715.2 of Matsumyia berberina. NCBI lineage: Eukaryota > Metazoa > Arthropoda > Insecta > Diptera > Syrphidae > Matsumyia > Matsumyia berberina. The sequence continues at coordinate 126,299,968 of OU862871.1, read as the reverse complement.
ACTCTCTTTGTCTCATCATAAGCACCTTAATCCTGTAATGTATTCCACTGACTATTACCCACTCCCGCTTTATTACGTTTCCCAAAAATCTCATCAGCAAATTAACCGAAAACACTTTACAACACATTTCCAGGCACTCTCGGCCCCGCCTCTTAAATTTCTAGCATCATTGTTCGCCTCGGTCACAGGACCTTTGCATCAAAAATGTAAATTTTCGTCGTAATCCTAGCACCACAATACAATCCACAAAATCGCTGCCATATTTTCTTTGCGCGCACCCATTGAATAAATATCAAATTAATTAAATCCCCTCAAAGCAACAGTGTCCTTCCAAACAGTGAAATTAGTTCATCCTTAATCATCGCAAAAGGAGCTACGAAACTCATAAAATTGCCCCCGCAGCAGTATCCGCAGCGGGAACTTCCGTTGAGTGTCGTAAAATTATCATAATTTCGACATTCGCTCCTCATCTGGGCAGTTTTTTTTTTTTTTTGAGCCCATTCCGGTAGCGGCATTGAGTAAAATCCTTCTCGAAATTCCGAGATCCGAAATCCGAAATCCTGGCCATTCAATGTAAACAGAAATTCCCTTCGGGACGCACAGCACGACAATGGCGAAAATATTTTCACACCTGCTGCCCTAAAAACCATGACCATGAACGGGGCCAAAACCGGGAGGTGATGCGGGCGCGGCGTCGTCGTCACTCACAAAACCCCTTGTTAATCCTCCATTACCCACGGTCGATATTTTTCAATTTAAAATCACGTTTGACCTATGGCACTTTCTCTTTTCTCGGATCCTCGGTAACAGAAGCCGCATGGCAGATGGTATAGGTACGTAGGTAGAGCCCTGCGATCCAATTCGGGATAACGCCGCAGAGAAGGAAAAGTGAGCGTGGTATTGGTGTTCAGTGTCTTCCGGTTACAAAACCACAACAGAAGCAAGAACAAACCGAAACCGAGGGAAAAAAATTTAAAAGCAGAGCAGTTCGGAGCAGCAGCGGCAGAAAAAAAAAGGACGAAATACAGGAACACAGCTCGTCACGTTGGGTTTTTAGTTACCTTTTAACGAGTTCTCTTTACTGTCATCTCGCTGGGCTTGCTGGCGATGGTGGCTCGACATCGCCACCCGTTTTCACTTCCGATGAAATCAGGACTCCAGTTGCAATATATAGGTAGAGGTGTTTAATTAGAATACACCGTCGTTGTCACTGTACTTGTAGTCGTTCTCGTAGTCCTGCGGCAGCACTCTCACGCCAGGCGATGGTAATCAGAGTCGGCTTTAATTATTCAAGGTTTTGTCCTGATGAATGGTCGCCGAGTTTAGTGGATGGAGATGAATAGAGCGACAATGGCCAGGGCATAAGAAAATATGGAGCTTCTGGCTGGACAGTGAATTGCTTGTCAAAAGAACAGTGGGGATGCAAAGGATGGAACTGATAAATAACTGACCAAACTACACCACAGAGAATTCTTCTGATCCGCTCTTTCTAAGTAGAGTCTGAAAATGCAAGACTTTGGTTATGACCTTACTTTGCAGTCAAAAATGAAAATCATTCTCAAGTCGGTCACCTAAGACTTGTAACAAACAAACGGACCCACACATTATGACCGATGTGGATGTCTATGCAGTTTCGAGTTAAATGCACAAAGGCTTTGCTATAGTTCGGAGTGGACCTTGGCCTCAACTAACAAGCATCTCCAGCCAGCTCGCTCTTTAGTCAGCTGCCTCCAGTTCCGCACTCCAAGTTGGTTAAGGTGCCTTCCACTTGCGTGCGCCACCTGAGTGCCGGTCTTCTTCTACTGCGCCGTTTGTCGTATCTGGAATCGAAAATTTTCAGGGCCGGAGATTTGGTGTCCATCCGCTCTACATGACCCAGGCACTTCAGTGCCGCTGTACAGCCCGTACAGTTCGTCATTGTATCTCCCCTCCGTTCAACGTCTATGCAGACGGGACCGAAAATTGCCCGAAGAATTTTCCTCTCTAAACAGCCGAGAGCAACCCCGTCCGCTTTTGACAGAGTACATGGATTGAGACGATCAAGGTCTTATAAGTCTTACATTAGAGGACTTTATAGTCTGAGTTGGTCCTTAATCAACAAACTTTCAACCGTCTCGACTTAATTGGCGTTACAGATCGGAGAGGACCTGGGTCTCCACCCTTAACAAGCCTTTCCATTGAGTTCGGTCCCTAGCTAAATTCGTCTGTACTGTGCAGCTCGATAAATTTTTGGTTGAATTGTCTCCTACCAAGCAAATAGGATCGAAACGTTTAATTTCTGATGACATATCCCTTAGCTTTCTCGAAGTTATAACTGTGACATTCCGTCCGATTCGGCGATGCTGAATATTCATTTTTGTGGACACAATATAATTTTGGTCTCATTCATGGCTGAACGCATACCGTCTCTATTCTCGCAAACGCACCAAAAGACACCTCGCTGTTCCACTAAAAGTCTAAAAGAACGTCAACTTTCCCTCCAGACTGTTTACGAACTAAGCAGTTAACAATGTGTTAGTACTTTAGGGTTGTGCACACTCTTTCCGCCCTAACATTCTAGCTGACATATTAATTAACTGCGTTTTGTTGTTGCTATTATTGTAGCTGTTAGATAGATTGACAACGAACACACAAACACAATTGAAACACGAATAACAAACAACTTGAACAAGCTGTACATTGTGTTATCGTTTATCGCGCATTAACCCACTCACCGAACCCGAAACGAGCCAATTAATTGCCGCATAGTGCATCAAAATCTCACAGCATCTCTGTATCCTCAGCGCACTGAGCGTCACACTTCCGGCCGGCATTGAATTATATTTGAAACCACTCGATGTCCAAATGGACGCAATTTGATTAAATTCGTTGCGACACCAAATTGACAACCAAAGCCAATTTATCTGTTTGCGATGCAATGATGATGGCGATGATGGTGATGGCGCTGATACAGACTGGCGCCCGACACAAAACCCAACCATCACGAGGATAATTGTTTCATTTTGCTTTTTTGATTTAATTTTTTGTTTTGCTTGCTTTTTATTAATTTCTTTTTTGTCATCTGTGTTGCGTACATTTAATTGATTCTGGTCATATGATATATTTGAGTTGAGGTGAATGAAAGAATGCCGCGTGTGTGTTTATTGCGCTTGTTGGACAATTGTTTGCGATTAAACGATATATAAAATATTTTACGCGAACTCAAAGGATCAATTCAATTAGTTTCGGTTTAAATGAAGCAAAATATTTTGTATATTTTCATGAGGGGAAACAATTTGAATTTGGTCATAATGCTCATCCGGCGGAAGTGGAAGTAGATAAAATTCGATGCCACATCAGCTTGATGATATAATTTGTGGCTCAACGGGAGATAGTCACTGGTTTAAAATATCGTGATGAGAAAAGAATACAGTTTATGGATATGGTTGCTTTTCATAATAAGTTAAAGTTTAAAACAGAACTTTGTTTAATGAGAAAAAGGAAGGAAAAGCTTATTCTTGAACGTTGGTTCGTAGGCGAGGCTAGGCTAGGTTGGCTGCTTTAGACAGAAGAGATCTATTGTGATACAACAGAGTCCTTCACTAATCTGGAATTACTCCGAGGACCAATTGAACCAAATAGAGCTTTTCCGGAAGTGGAGGATAGTTCTGACGCAATGTCGCCGATGGAACGAAAAAAAGACCCACATATGAAATTGCCTTCTTTTGAACAGGACTGGACAGGTGCATCGATTCTGATTTAACCAAGACCAGATTTATCTGAAAATTTGGTATTTCGTACTTTGTGCAGCAACTCGTCCGCCATGCAATTTCTTGGAATGGCTTGGTGGTCCCATGAATGTTGAATTGCGTTAACTAGCCCTGTATTCAAATTCCTATCCGAATGGGAGTGCAAGAATGTTATTTACACCCTCGATAGCAAAAGATGGGGTAGGAACAATGCTGCGGGTCATGAACCACTAGTCGCATCAACATTCATCAAGACGGAAATCGATAACCGGATCAAACTGGATTTTCGCAAATACTGGCCTGACTTGACGACTTATTATTACGACTCTAAGACCTAGATGCCCTGCGGTCTGTAAGATCTATTGTGCTGGTCCAGTAGTTAACCATAAGCCAATTTGATGATCTTAATGAACCTGAATAGTGTTTTAAGTTCGATGTTGCAAGTATCCACTGGATATGTAGTGTCCCGCGTTAGAAAGATAAGTCTTTTCTTTGCGGCCTTGACGACTTGAAAAGTGACAATATCCATCATAGCCAAACCAAACAATGAGAGACCTTTCATTACCTGTACCAATAATGTGACAGAATTCGACTAGCTGACATCACAATCTGCAAAATCTTCAGAGGAGGACCTGGAACATTTCTTCTGCGCAGCCACTGCAAAGCTAATGTCATACCTGACGCACCTAAACAGCAAATTGATCGCTGACATTATGAAGTTTGTCGAGGATACATTAGATTTTTCCGACATCAGATACAAATAATGGTTACCCAGTGACTAACGCTCCTCCCCACACACCCGTTTCACTCATTATAGGGGAATTATGGCCCTCAAAAACCAACCATATTATTGTGTCCACTTCTGTCCGATTCGTCGGCATTGACTCTCCCTTCTAGTTGACCCCTAATATCTACTACTTAGGTTAGGTTAGGTTAGGTGGCTGCCCCCGTTCAGACAAAGACACACTTAGACCAGATTGGCCCATTGTGATACCATGATGAAGAACCGGCTTAAAAAGACTAGGAACCAGAGTATGTAACAAAAAGTCCATCGAGATGGGCAACCGCAACGGTAGCGTTTTCCTTCTTATCGTCGCAAGAGTAGGACATGTGCACAGTAAGTACGTTGTAGTTTCTTCTTCCTCCTCGTCTTTGCAACTTCTACAGAAATTATTGGAGGGGACCTCAGTCTGAGTGCATGTCTGCCTATCCAGCAATGTTCGGTCCTATCAGTGAACCTAGGTTTTTCCGGTTTGTGGATAAAAGTTTCTCTGTCTTCTTTAAACCAAGGCTAGGCAAGATTTGTTTTGACAGGAGGCAAGTGCTGACGTTGTTCCACCTGTGGCTTTCTAGTTTCTTGACATCCGTGTCAAGGAGGAACTTGATCGATTCGATAGGCGCAGAGGGTTCCCCCAGGTTTTCGGGGAGATAACGTTCTGGACCTTCTTTTGCCAGCTCGTCCGCTCTGCAGTTGCCTGGAACGTCCCTGTGTCCTAGGACTCTGCACAGGATTTGATCGTATTGTCGGAGATTCCAAGGTTTTAATGGCTGCCTGACTATTTGTGTATACGTAGTTCAATAGCTTTACAATCTATCGTGTTCATTGAAAGCCAAGCCGCAACTCCGCCGTAATTTCGGCTTGAAACACACTACAGTGGTCTGGCAGTCGCGTGGTAATTGTTAAGCCAGGTGCTTTGGAGAAGGCTTCTGCCCTCGGACCAGCCACTGTCTTAGATACGTCTGTAAATATTTCTAGTGCGGAATTGCTCAAAACTGTATCAGAATCCCAAGAGTTTCAATTAGGAATACGAGTTGTTTACCTGACGTTGAAGTCAATATTGGGAAATATTATGGTTGCCCTTGAGAATCCTAGAGTAGCCTATCAGCTGGAAGGATTTTCTGAACCTTAATGCTGCTTTGACTGCCATTAGCATCCCAAAGATATCAACAGTAAGCAGATGGAGCACTCCCTCCAGTGCGGCAGTGGGGTTTCTCTCAAGGCATGATCCTCTTTGTAAAGGGTGGTTAAATTTTAAGGGCCGATGTTGAATGTGAATCACACCTAAACGTCAAGTTTTTTCTGCATTTCATTTGTCATTTCTCAATTTCAGACTAACTCAATTTGAACCATGGAAAGATACACAATCGAGCAACGCGTTAAAGTTATTCAGGCTTATTATGAAAATGGGCGTTCAAATCAAAATGCATATCGTGCACTTCGTAATTTTTTCGGTCAATTTAATCGTCCAAATGTGCGTACAATCGGAAAAATCGTGCAAAAATTTGAGCAAACTGGTTCTGTAGGAGATGTGAAAACACCAGTGCATGCTCGTACAGGTCGTACTGCAGAAAATATTGCTGCTGTTCGCGATAGTGTGGCTGAAGAGCCGTCCACCTCAACTCGTCGTCGTGCCCAACAATTGCACCTCTCACGCTCGTCGTTGATGAACATTATGCATAAAGACTTGCATTTACACGCTTACAAGGTGCAATTGACTCAAGAACTTAAGCCTCTTGACCATTTCAAGCGTCGTCAATGGTCAGAATGGTGGCAAGAAATGGCAACAGTGGATGATCAATTTTCGAAGAAAATCATCTTCAGTGATGAGGCACATTTTCACCTCAGTGGATTCGTCAATAAGCAGAATTGCCGCATTTGGGCGAATGATAATCCAAGAGTGATTGTCGAAAAACCAATGCACCCACAAAGAGTGACTGTTTGGTGCGGTTTATGGGCTGGCATCATCGGCATCATCGGGCCGTATTTTTTCCAAAAGAGGCCGGTCAGGCAGTTACTGTGAATGGTGTTCGCTATCGTGAAATGATAACGAACTTTTTATGGCCCGAATTGGAAGATATGAATGTGGACGATATGTGGTTTCAACAGGACGGTGCCAATTGCCACACAGCTAACGAAACAATGGCTCTTTTGCGCGCAAAATTCAATGGCCGTGTTATCTCACGTGGTGGCGATGTCAATTGGCCGCCAAGATCATGTGATTTGACACCGTTGGATTTTCTTCTTTGGGGTTATTTGAAAGAAAAGGTGTACGTCGATAAGCCAGCAACAATTCAAGAGCTAAAGGATGAGATAATTCGGCACATTAACGGCATAGAACCTCAATTATGCTTCAGCGTCATCGAAAATTTGGACCATCGGATGGAAGTGTGCCGCCGAGTCGCGGCGGCCATTTGGCCGATATTTTGTTCCATACATAATTGAACCATACCAATATTATCATAATAAAAAGAAATGACAATAATTTCCTAAATAATTTGTGTTTTATTCAAAATCAACATCGGCCCTTAAAATTTAACCACCCTTTACATCTTCAAGCAGGCTACTGTTGCTTTTCTTGTCCAGTGCTGTCCACTAGACCAATACACCGCACTTAAGGATCGGCCTGAACATCGCCGCATATGTATATCCAGTGGACTAATTTAGGCTGTTGGCCCAATTCGGCTCCTGAGCTTTCCGGCAAAAACATTAACCAATTCGGATCTACTATTTGGTTGTGTCCCATTTGCCAGTAAACTAATTGTGACCGCTTCCGTCTCAATACTCGCAAAAGCTCTGGTGACAGCTCGCTATGATTTGTTGGTAATAATTAATGTCGTCAGCGTACGCAAGTAGATGCACAGATTTTTATGTGTAAGTCGAAGTCCTTTTCAATTTTTTCGCTCCTTGGGTTCTTAATTTTTAATGTCTGTAACGCAGCTGAAGCTAGACTTGATCAGTGAATTTATCATTTCGTCTAAAAGTGATTTGGTCGTGATGTTTTTTGTTACTTTTTGCTAAGCGATTCAATGGTTTGTGCCACTGCAAAGTTCGAACCATAATCTTCGCACACATTGATGAACACTCCTTTCTTCCAGATTATGCAAGGCGGTGGTTAATGAGGGCAAAACCTCATTCACTCGAACAAATACTCCTGACCTACCTGCAGTTCCAGTTCGGAATTTCACAAAACTATTGGTGCAAAACTTGATGGTGCAAGTTATCTGTGCAATGTCCCTCCAGCACTCCAGCATCCCTTTCCTTATCACAAAATCCCATGCCATCATACTTGAGGGAATTGTGTCAACTGAAAGTGCAATCAAACATATTTTTCGGACCGCCACTCTTCACGTAATGGAATATCTCACTCGTGCTGAATTATTTAATACCAACTATAAAACATTTTTCAACCAAAAAGGACACCCGATGACGGCTTTTGCCGAACAACACAGTATTCACTGTAATACCATTAATTTTACATATCCTTACCAGTTACGAATAAAGTTACATTCTCAAAATCCGCCGCGTTGGTGGTAGCAGTCAGTGTCCTCACTGTTTACGCATTCTGTTTGTTATCAATCCGTGCCATTCAAGTCATCCATCCACCGGAATCCACAACGTCAATGCTGATGATGCTGCGATCAAGCTCATTCTCATGTTGCTAATGATGATGACGATGATGATGATGACGATGATGGCGATGATGATTATGTCGATGCAGCCAACAAGGACGACAACAAAGGATACACCACACAAATGTACATCCTCGGACGCGTATGTCTGGTAAGCGGCCAGTAATCACATGGCTTGCAACTCGTAAGGATGCATACAGAAACGAGTATATGTTCGTACAACTGCCCTGCGTTGCGCCAGAATCGGCGGCGGTCGTGTCGCCTCCTGTAAACAAATCGTGTGAGCGAATTCCGACAACGAATTATTCTGGAATTTGACAATCAATAGCGCCCAGTTGCACAAAACGGATTAAATCATTATCCTGGTCATCTCACAATAAAAAGGCTAAATATTGCGGATTTTCAATTTTCACTCGGCGCGAATTGTAAGAGGTGTGCCGGCGGCGGCGGCAGTGGCTTGGGGTCGGAGTCGGTTGGTCTGGCTTGCTGGTGATTGGAAATGCGGTTCCTCGCATTCAATTGTGCGAGGAGGGATGCGTCCGTGTTTTTTTTATAAATTTTCCTTTCAATTGAACAGGCTCACATGCACGCACACATGTTTTCACATTATGCAAACAGCATAAACCGCAGAAATATTTTACTGCAAAAAGTTTGTTTGTCGGTGGAGATTTTTGGTTTTTTTTTCCCCATTATAGGGACGCAGGCAGATTTTTTATTGCAAAATAAATTAAATTTTGTAATTTTCACTAACGAATTGCATAGAGGGCAGGGACGAGGCGCTTCGGCAGTGTCTGTGTGTGATTTGGAAAAGTCAACCGCAATTTAACGATCTTTTTATTTTTGACTTTGAGGATCCAAACCGACATTAAATTGAGAGGAGTTCCTCTTTTGGAGGGAGAAATTAAAGTCCGTGTGTGGTTTAAGCCGTTTAGCAGACACCCTATGGATTTTCTGTTGGTGAAACAACATCGAATGGAGCTAGCGGTGGGGGTCATTTAAAGGGGCACCCAGGCACCTCGATAGAGGAGAAGAATTGGTGCAACACAAATGCAGAGCTAAAATTTAATTTCTATATCCCTGCAAAGGGTTTTTTCTCTCATCTCTCTGTTGGCAAGGTTTCTGCTGTCGGCGAGGGTAATCTAATTTCGTTGACTGAGAATGAAAGTAGAATGAAGCATCCGGATTAAAATGCAGAGACTGTGAACGTAAAAAGGAAACGCTTTGAGAAGTGTAGTCACGTGGGGATATTTAGGGCACAACAAATGCAGAGTAGATAACAATGATGGCTAATTAATGCGGAATAACTAGAAGTAAAGGTTGCTTTTAAGGCGAGAAAATTCAATTTCAAACACGTGAGCGTGAAATAGAGGGAAAAGGACTTTATTTGTGTTGCAGTTGGCGCATAAAACAACCTTGAACCTTGATATAGGTACATATGAGGCATTTTGGACTAGGCTCAATATAGACTTAAATCGTCAAATGGTCGCTGTTGTGTCTGAACGCTACCAACGATAAAAGCCTACCAACAGAGAGTGACATTTAGCAGCACCGATATACCGACACGTTAAGAATGCATTTTACTGTCGGCAGTCACATGAATCGGACTTAAGGCCCAACCATAATAGACTTATATGAGCTTACGCCAGCTTAATGAAATGTCCCATTACATACAAATAGTATGCCATACCCATAATGGGATTATTCACTGTTTCGTCAAGTTTTCGTTGACTTTCCTGGGCGTACGGAATGTCTCAATGAAATGGGATATTCCGTACGGAAATTTGACAATTGAGACAAAAAAAAAAAAAAAAACGAAAAACACAATTAAAAAATAACCATGGTAGTGGAAGTTTCCGAATTCGACTTTTTAAATATTTTAATTTCGAGTGTAGAACAAAATACATGTTTTTATGAATGAAAACTATTTGACAGATAATAAAGTTTGCTCAAGCCTATTATGGGTAACTTAAACGTTTGACAGAAATTGAGTGGGCTTTTCGTTCGGTTTTGACATAAGCTTAATCCCACTAAAGTTCATTATGGTTGGGCCTTTAACCTTCGTGAACTTAACTAACCTAAAAACTTAAACTATTGTAAAGTAAATTAATTCTTAAATATTGTAAAGTAAATAAAATCTTATTATCTTGCTATTGTGAACTATTAAATCTTGAATTAAATAAAGTAAACTTAAAAGTGTAGAACATAATAGTCGCCGTGACTCAGTGGATAGTGCGTTGGACTGCTTAGCGAGCTGCGTCGGTTCAAGGCCCAGTCATGTCCACCGAACACTTTTCGCGGCACCACCTCTCATCGGCGAATGACAAGCCTCCGGGAGTATAATCTGTCATGAAAGAGCTTCTCAATTCGCCGTTAGGAGTCGGCAATAAATTATTGGTCCCTTCCATTCTTGCAAGAAGCTAGGCCTCATCCCGAGCTGTCGCGCCAGCTATTTATTAGCTTAATGGCTTAAATCTTGATATCATTTGCATTCTAGCATACTTTCCAAAAGCAATGGGCTTTTCTAGTTCTGTGAGTATTTTGTACTGCATTTTTCCAATATCCGCTAACTTTCCTAAAAGCTCCATTGAATAGCGAAGGTTGACGGATGAAAGAATGGTGTAGTTTCAAGAGCAAACGACCATCTCTTTTGCTAAAAACTCCGTGAAGTCTCCTTGATTATATTCCGGAGACACAAGTTGCGATGTTACTTACCACTTCGGTATTCCTTGTTCTTGGTTCAAATTTTAAAAGATCACCCGATAATTCAATCTGCCCTGCATCCAGCAATTTTATTTGTCCACTAAGCTATCAGTTCAAAATGTACCCGATCACTGAATTTCTCTCAAGATCACCCGACGATTTTCCAAAACCCTATTAACGTAAAGCCCTGTTCCTGCGTCAATTGAATTTTGTAAGCATGGAGTTACAGGTCTATAAACAGGTCATATAAACGATTCATACAGACTCCACGACGACTAAAGTGTATTTCAAGCTGAAATTCTCGCCATGAATAGAGCAGCAAGGACAATACGCGCTAGGAGACTGAATCCATCCAAGATCACCATCCTTGTCGACAGTCAAGTAACTATCAAGGCTTTATTTAGATAATGCTAGCACCAAATCGAAAGCAGTGTCCGGGGTCAGCATCTGTTGGGTTCCCGGATACGGTGACGTCGAGGGTAACGAAAAAGCGGCGGAACGGGCTCGGCAAGTTCGCTTTAGAAAGCGAGAACACCCACACATCGATAAACATCCCTATCAGTGTACTGAAAGGTAGCGTTTACCACAAGATGAGAAAGCTAAACAACACCTCTTTGTTCGCCAGAGGGGACTGCATTATATCTCGCAGTTTATGGTTGAGCAAGACAAAGTGTCTCCTGGCTATGAATAAAGAAGATACTCGCATCCTAATAGGTGTACTGACGGGACACTGTGCCATAGGAACTGTGGCAACCAGACTTGCAATAAATTTCCCAGACTACTGCAGCAGCTGTCAGGATGCGGAAGAAACGGAGACCATTAAGAACTTACTCAGTTAGTGTCCCAATCTCATAAGCCGCCGACCCCGACCCATGGGAATCAGGTTGTTTAGAGAACTGGGAAAACTAACAGAAGTACCAATAACGAACATACTCCACTTTATTAAGAGTACAGGTTGGTTCTGCGATAGACCACCGATCTAGAACCCATGGTTGGAACATGGACCAGAATACAAAGGCGAACACAATGGGCCAGTGAATGCACAGTCACTGACAGAGCGCTTCCCTTTTAACCTAACCTAACCTACAGGCCTTTTATGAGGATTCGCTACAGGGAAAAGGGAATGAATTTTCGGGTTGTCAGTGATCATTTTTGAGGTTTTCGATGAGACAGACTTCTTCAGTCTCGTCGATCAGTCAATTGTCAAACAAATTAGAACTTCCTAACTTTTGAATCTCCACCCAAGGGGCAGCTCGCTGCTCTAAATTCGGAAGAAAATATTGAAGGTATGTGACAGCAATGTTCGGAGTATCAACATCAAATGTTTGTAAACACAAAAACCCATACGGAAATGAATTACAACAAATTGGTACTCTAGGTCCTCAATCAAGACATTTATAGTCAGCAGAAATTTTTGCATTTGTTTCCAACATTTGACTGCTTTTCAATGGATAACGAAACTTATTGCAAAGTGGCATGATGAGCAAAATTTTATAAACAACGTTACCCTCCCCAGTTTTGTATATGAAAACCCTAAACCGCAAAATTACAAGTCTATTCTACACAAAGAAACGACATTTTTTCAGGCCGATTTCTATCTCTATACACGTTTGATTCGATTAAGCCCACCCACTTCTCAGGTGGGAATCAACATTTCGCTCTCCCATTCTATTAACAAATCTAATTCATTGCATCGGACACCTGAAATAATCCCTATTGGCTTGTACTGATACAAAATTTAGATTCATGTAACACTGAATACCTCCTCCCAACAGGCCCCACATCGGTGTGGAGCTAGAGTACCAATTTGTTGTAATTCATTTCCTGGACCATCGTCCATGAAACTTTAACTGCTTTCCCATGATTTCAAACTCAAAAGTATGCACACAGTCCCTCGCATGTCCACCCTCCAATTATAAAGTGCTACACACAGCCCACACATACATGTGCTAATAACAAGCCCCATCCACTATTTCCCAAAAGGATTCGCACAAATAATTTTGTGGATAAGAAAACAATACAGGCTCCAGCTACTGCCACCGCACTATCAATTGATGATATGGCCTGGCACACTACCACAATGCCGGGCAAAGGCGTTGCTGTAACCGGGGGGTTGGATTTAAGGCTGGCGCGGAGCGGAGGCTGCTGAGAATGGTTTTGTTGAAGCTTCGTAAACAGCGATTTGCATTCAAATTTGGCACGAAGGGTAAATATTTAATGAGCTCCAAAGTGTGAGTATTAAATTTTTGATTCTAATTAATTATTCATGTGTAAACCCAAATATTGGTACTAGAACTGAGAATGGCACCACTGCTGCCGCCGCCTGCTGATGATGGGACCAATGAATAGAAAACGGAATGGATGGGGGACAAGGGTGGGTTGCTTAGAAGACGGTCCTTTTTGCCCCGAGGCACAGAGAATACGAGAGAAAATCTATGCGAAGGAGAATCTGTTTTGGACGGGTAATGTAATGTAGAGAGCATAACACGTCATCACCTCTGCTCCTTTTAAGGAAACAATCAGAGAGGAATTAAGAAAGTTTACTTTAAACTGAGTGATTAGGAGAGTTGGGGTTTTGAATCAGTCAATTGATTGGGGCGCGCTGAATGATGTCAATATGTAGCAATTAGCAGTGCTGTTCGTTTTAAACTAGAAATTTGAAGATTGAACCAAATACCGGTTTCATATTCTCTTGCCATCGGCAGATTGGATTTAGTTTGGAGAGTTACTTGTTTTCCATGAAAGATTGGTCCTTGGAGCAAGTTTTTTCTACAGTCGTTTCTAGAAAAGCAGATAATGGACTCAAGGACGCTTGGGTTCCTAAATGCGTTTGTTTATTATATTTACACGAAAAACCCCCCGTATCGTTTTATTTTTCTACCAAACATTTGTTCATTACCCCACCGGCAAATTTCCAACAAAGTCCAGACACCGAAAGCACCTCCAGTCAACCAAGACTATTAGTATTAATTTGTTTGGTATTGAAAGGGAAAACAATTCCCAGACCAACAATATCCATTTTCGTTCTTAAAGTGCTACCAGCTACCACTGAAGACACAAAGATTGTTGTCCGGGTATCGTCTACACAAGCCCATTCCGAACACAAGAAGAAAGAAAAAAATACAAAACTTAAGAAGATGAAGTTTTCTTTCTTCGATTTCTTTTTCGCATTCCCGTTGCTTTCGCTAAATTTATTTCGAAAAGCTAATCTTCGTTGAAATAGGAAACTGGCGATAAAAATCAATGGGATATGAGAGGAGGAAGGAAGGAAGGAATGGTCTCTTTGTTTCCAGGAAGAAAAGAATAGTTTCATTCGATGAGAGAAGTTTAAAAAATAAAAATTGGTCCTCTTTAAAGTGAGCAGACTTATTTGTAGGACAACGAAGTTAACATTGCGTTCTTGTCAAAAATATTGAAGCTTTGTCTGAAATGCCAAAGGAATCAAAGGAGAAAAATCAGAAAATATTTTGGAAATTGTGACTGTTTTTGATTAAGAGTTTTCATTGAATGGCGTTATGACCATAGGCTGAGTGAAGTAAGATGGGTTGAACTTGGAATAGCAATAAACCAATCAATCATATGATGCTTCAACGAATACAGCTTCGTTCTACTAAAGGAAGTATCCTTACCTGGTACACTTTGAGAAACAATTACGACCATAAATTGGCAAATGGTGGAATCAAAGACAACTGAAAGGATTAAGTAAGAAGTGTTTGCGGCTGCGACCAAATACTCATCCTGTTGTGGGCTAGTGTACTTATCTTAGGTTAGGTTAGGTTGAAGTGACTGCCAGCTAAAGACAACACCCTTAGAGCTATGAGCGGTCGATTGTAATACCACAAGGATCTCGGAAAGAGCTCTCAGTCATTGAACGAATTGGAGCTTCTTATGAAGCTTAGGAGGCTACTATATAACAGACATGTTTATCAGGTTGCCTAAGTTGGTATAGAATAAGGCTCCCAAGTGGGGTTTCGTTTTGCGGGAGAGAGCTGGACAGGTGCAGAGACTTTGGAGAATAGCCTCCTCCTCCACCTCGTCCATACAGCTTCTCCAGAAGTCGTTCGCGTGGACGCCAAGTCTTGTTACATGCTTGCCTATTAGAGCTTTTATAGTGCTAATATACGACCTATTAAGAGAATTCAAATACATAGAGCGCTTCAGAACTAGCTTCGGCCAAATCTGCCGAAATCTTCTACCACTTGTCCATCTAAGATTTGTTCTTTTGATAGCATCTAGCTTTAGCAGCGATTGGTATACCTAAAGTGCCCTTAGCAGGCCCAATAGGTAATGTTGATCCATATCTGGCGAGTTCATCAGCCTTACAGTTTCCTTAAATGTCACTATGCCCTGGCGCCCAACAAAGGTGAATATTAAACTGCTCCGCTATCACTATAAGAAACGATCGGCATTCTAGGGCTATTAGTGAAGCGACTGATTCCAAGGACTTTAATGCCGCTTGACTGTGCGAAAAGATGCGGATATCCATGGCTAATATCACGTTTTTCTTCAGCCGAGATAAGACTTCTTTGATCCCCATGATTTCCTCCTGGAACACTCTACAATGATTTGGAAGACGGAACGCTATGCTGAGGTTAAGCCTGTCGAAGAAAACACCACCACTGTTTTTGAACCCGTCGGTGTCTTCTGAAAATACAACAACGTCCCAGAATGACGTGCGAGGGTCAAAGTTCTTGTCAAAACTTAGCTTGGGTGGGGTGTAGTCTATCTTGTGGGAGAAATTTTGACATTTTTCGAAATGGAGGAGTGG
Source organism: Matsumyia berberina (assembly GCA_917880715.2). Taxonomy (NCBI): domain Eukaryota; kingdom Metazoa; phylum Arthropoda; class Insecta; order Diptera; family Syrphidae; genus Matsumyia; species Matsumyia berberina. Next base: position 126,284,362 of record OU862871.1, on the reverse strand, counting down.
CCAAAATGTTTACTAGAGCACTGTGAGGTTGCTTTGAGGAGGAAATGAAACGGATAGATGAAACAGAATGTCCAGTGCTACAGAGGGAGTCATGCAAAGAGCTCCGCTGATGCACATGCAAGCTGTTCATTGAGACTTTGCTTAAACTATCTCGGTTTATGGCTATATCCAAGGCGGTCCACCAAACCCCGTACGTGAGCATCGGTCTTATTACCGAATAGAGCCAATGCGTAAAACGGGGTGGTCTTTGTGCAAGAATAAAGGGCTACTGTAGCTTTCTTTTCTTTCTCTTGAACTTTTAGTTTCCAGCTTAATTTCTTGTCCAAAATAAGACCTCCTAAGTATTTTGCTATTTAGAATTCGGAAAAAAGGAGAAGAAAAAAAGACTCGAATTTTATACTCATATGCCTTCGCATGAACAGCAAAACCTGGGTTCTGAATCCCGGAGTTACTTGTTGATTATACATTACGGCGGTAAGACCCTTCACGCGTCCGTCTTCTGGTGGACCAAAGTTAATAAAAAAATCAACCGCCGCCAACCTTTACGGACTTTAAAGACTAGCTTACTCTGGTATGACAGTAGCTAGGTGCACCTGCCCCAACGCAGTCCTTAAGACTATTATCGAGCCTGCCCGACTACCTTTTTTTGTCAAAAAAACGGTGAAATGTAGTGCAGTCAGTATCCATATATAAGTCTGTTAGAACTTAGCCATGTAATCACTTGCTCTTAAGCTTTTCTGAACTCAAGATACTCAGCATAGTTTCTGACTTTATGCGAAATTTACTTTGAGAATAAGATTCCAAACTGTAATAACTAAGCTTCTAGCTGTCCTCTGCTTAAAACGGTCTAAAATAGTGTGCTACATACATATATAGATGATTCAAAAATAGATTCTAGAGTCGGTATCGTACTATTCGGGCCCCACCACAAAATCTAGAAACAACTTGGAAAATGTCAAGGCTTTACACTACAGAAACCTCCGCCTACACTGATCTGAGACATTAAATGTATGTCCATCCATATTTTCGAGAAGAATTAAGCGCTGAGCACATACGATGTGAGGATGTCGCTCTATGTGAAACTACATTTGTACATATGTACATTGTCATTCCAGAAATGAGAAACTATAATGCCGAAGCTTTGATAATGCAGTAGACAAGCCCTTAAGCCTTGTTAAAGTCTTTATTTCCACAGTAGAAAGCTAGACTTAATAAAATAAATACTGCTGCTAATTTTAAATAGCATTTTGTCGTTACAAACAACTGCCAAAACCGTGCAGTTCCCAAAAAATAATAAAACGAAAACAAGCACTTTGCAAAATAACCCCCCCAACCCCACTAAACGTCAAAACTAAGCATTAGATGCTTAAATTTAAGTCTCCCAGCGCTTTTATTTATTGCATCTAACAATGTGTAGAACAACTATCATTATCAACCGTTTTGCAGTCATGTTAATTCAACTTTCAGTGCAAGTACGTCTCTCGCAGAAATAGGGCACCGGGGATCATGTTTCACACCCCGAATGTGGTTGCCTAGCAACAATTTATACACATTCGTCCTTGTAGTGTTTCTGTGGTCACAAAAAGAAACCAAACAAAAAAAAACTTCCCTGCCGGCAACAAATTTTAACACCCAAAATGTGAATGGAACTTCCTGAGTTCCTCTAGCCCTCCCGCCTTGTGGCATCCATCAGATAAGGGATGAAAAACTTTGCGCAATAAATAAGAAAAGAAAACCTGTTCCTTCGCCATGTAAGCCGGTGCTATTAGTCTCCAACCGGAGCTGGGTAGTCACCAGGAATGTGATACTAGCAGCACTACATTCTGTGTGTCCTTTCGAGATACGTTCAGCACAGGAGCCAACAAAAAGAAAAAAACCTTTCTTCTACCTAAGAGCCTATAGTTTTTCCTCTAAGAAAAGAAGATTTTCTTCTCTTATCTCTCGTCCGCATGCGGTGGCGGTTACATTTTGACAGTTTTTATGGGGAAAATGCTTTATTGTAGGCAGGGGTAGGTCAATACCTCACTTGGCATTTGTCGGACTTAACTTTTGGCCCAATTTACACGTGTCTGCCTGACAATATGTCGGCAAAAAACCACTTCCGTTTGGATTCCTTAATTCCCCCATCAAATTCAGTTGTAATTGCGATTCTACGCGCTTTGTCCCGCCGTCGTCGCTGCTGCCTCCGCCACTGTTGACAAGCAAATTGTGTAACATTCGCTTTAAACTGTCATTAGTGCAACGGTTCCATTATTATTTCAACAAACGGCAAAGTCTCTGCTGCCAGGACACATGTATGTCACTGTGCACCTCTTGCAAAGGCACACATGCGACGTTGTTAGATCCCCAAGGGAAGTCGAATGGGGTAACTCACGTCCGCCCCCAGCCTGACGAAAACAACCAATATCTCGCGCGCTGTCATTTGAAGTTCTGGGAAATTTATCTCTCGTTAAATTAAGTTTTGGTTCTCGAGAAGAACAAACCCGGTGACTTATTTGCCGCAAAAGTTACACACCTGGCGTCACCGTCCCCCGCATTGGGACAGGGGGAGTGACTGCAATTTTCAATTTGAATTTTCATCTTCCATTAGAGGAGCAGCCCAGAAGAGAATTGGAAATCTTTCGGGATGTTGTCGAACTTCATCTGCGGATGTGTATATTACCATACTGACAGGATGGGGGCACACACCACACACAAACTTGCTAAGAGCATATTGTGTGGAGCGAAAAGGATAACAATGATGATTCGAGAAGGGGGAAATCTTTTAATGAAATGATACTTAAGCTTGGCGATATCAATGGATAACTGACGGTGTACCGCTTTATTGAATGTTATTTGTGACATTGGTGTCAAGGGAGGAAGTGTTTTTGATTTTAAATGAATACTGTGTAGGTATTGATCACGTTTCTCGACTACAACGGGGTATTGGCTTCGTAAGATCTTTAACATCTAAATTGGGATAGAACTTGGTATCTGATACTTGAATAGGGGGTAGTCAAATGGATGAGAGACATAATTTTCCTTTCGAAATGAACACCAACTCTCTGGCTTTAAGGAGAACATGCTCATCTATGACCTAATCTATAAAGAGAAGGCAGAGCGGGCAGTAGTTTGTTTAAATCGTTCCAATCACCAAAATCGGGTGGTATTAGTTTGGGACAATTTTAGAAGGTGAACACAGTCTTCGAATCTGAAGAAGCCCAGTTCCTTCATATATTCCCCAAATTTGTTAGACCTTATTTGTTTTCCAAACCCTAGAATCCAGGTTTTCTTTACTAAGAGAGTGCGCATCGGTTGTGACTGTTGTTCGTAAAATAGTTTAACTCATCGAAAAATTTGACTCAAGTAAAATAAATCCATGATTCCTAAATTACGGCCAAGCCTAGCATCTCTCATTGTCAAAAACGACTTCACAGTTGTGCGAATTGTTCAGAACTACCTTTATCGGTTGTTACGACAATCATCACCACAGCTACAGCTTCCTTCCTTCCAGAGCCATTGGATTGACCCACTTAAAGAGCTTAAAAGAAATAAATAGCTGGCGCCACAGCTTTGGATGAGCCAAGGCCTAGCTTCTCGCAACCATTATTTCTTTCTTCTGGGGAATGCTTTAAGTTACGTTACACTTCTGGAGCAATAAACTGGCGAACACAAGCTTGAGGACTTTGTAGGATATGTGGTCCACGATGCTGATTAAACACTTACGCTTTATGTAGTTTCACAAAAGTTGGAGCCACAGAGCCAACAACCTTTTACATGCGGCCACAGGCTGATTTGGCTTATGCCTCTTCTAACGACTTGAGGACAAAAATAGTCTTGAAATCTATGTACCACAGCTAGCAGAAGTATATTCTGGGTAACGTCACTATATATTTTAGGGTCGGCTTTAGATTTCGCATTAGCTGAGGTTGTGCAGGCTGCTAAGCGGAAGCAACTTTGGATTTCAGGCTTTGCCTTGCCACTTGAGAGAGCCTTTTATAGACTAGTATGACTCCAAGTCTCGCATCCTTCGGCATGGGTTGAAACTGTGGTGGAAGCAAGCAGGGCAAATATGGAGTGGACCCAGGTCGACACGTATGTATGTATGTATGTACGTATGACCCTCGATTGATGACAAAATTTAAATTAGTTTCACTGTTAACATGTAACCGGCTTCATAACGAGTCATGCCCCTATTGGCACCTATGTGGGGAGACTTGTCGTTGTTCACAGTGATTACTGCAAAAATCGGTAGGGATAGAGTCCGGATTTGAGCTATTGGCTATGAATTTTGCGTCGGACGCCTTTTAGGATCATATTTCAATACAGGAAGAAGCTCTACCGGTTTTCATAGGCTGTAAAGCTATTATGGGGACAATGTCAATGGCGCATGTCACAGTATCAAATAATGTTTTCAAATTCGAAATGAGACTTCATTGCCAATTATTATCAACAGATTCATTACCAAGATGTTGATGCCGTCTTATGGGAAAGAGCTCTTTGCTCCTTGCTTAGCGCTTGAAGATTGGGCGTTCGTTGTAGTGACTTTTACAAATATAGAAAAGAGGAGGCGCGAGTTACGAACTCAAACGCACACGTAAGACTAACTTAACTAAGGCTACCAATTAAACAAGAAGCCTAGCAATGGTTGTCAACCACTACTGTGGCCAGCTGTTGTTAATGGCGGTGGACCACATGGCCCCAATTTCGGTCGGCTTGCTGTCATCTTCGTGCTCTGCCGAACTGTTGCCAGGTCCATAGTCAGGTGTGGTTCATAGGATTAGACCATATGTGCCGGTAGGGTTGGCGTCATTGCTGCTGGTTGCCATATCAGTCGTTTTTGCTGTCATCGCATGCTGTTACCAGGTATAAAAATACAGGGCTGTAGTAATGTTAATATGCGCTTGGGTGCAATAACTCGCACGACACCACTTTCTAAACTCCCTTTACTACACTTATTTTGTGCCTGAATTCATCTATGAATGCGGTTTTCATTTTACACGGTTTCAGAAATACTGTGAAACAGCTTTGCTTTGCTCTAATTGGAGCCCTCAAATTCTCAACAAGGCTTGGTTGATTTATGTATGTTGTTGCTGGTTTCAGCCTTTCCACTATCTGCTCTTCGCTCTAAAGTTTTAGGCCTTGCTTTTCGAATAAAGTGGTACAATCTCATGAAAGTCCCTCTGCAAATTATGATTCTATAGATCTTAAGCTAACAACAGGTGAAGATTTAGTTGGACTTTATTTGGAAGCATTTAATCATCCTTGGAATAATTTTTTCTTTAACAAAATTTACTGGCATCTTAACCAATTATTCATCCCATCTTTCATTTATTTCAAAGTCTACCATATTGAATACCCTCCCCCTCATTGGTTACTCATCCAAAAACTCACATCTTATTAATTTGATTCTATTAACAGAACCACTATCAATTATGCAATTCTCTCGAACCTCCCCAAAAGTGGACAGGTATTCTAGACAAAGGACCAATATAACTTACACAAAAAAATAAAATTTCCAGGTATACTCGTACATTCTACTCTGCGACTAAGAGGCTTACGCTAAATGAGAAAACTTGCGGTTCAATAATTCCTGATGCTCTTAGAACATTAGACACCTACCCCAACCACCTGCTGATGGACAGAAGATGTTTCTTCTGTCATTCGGTTATAACTTGCCCAGCTTAAAAAAAAAAGAAGGAAAATGCATATCTCCCATTCGGAAATCGAAAGGACTACACCGAGTAGTCCTCCACCCATAAAAGATGATAACTGTTCATATGCGGAGAAAATGATATTCTCTCCAGACAGAGGATAGATAAACGAGTTCTTATTCAATAAAAATATTGTGTCCTTACATGTTTATCAACTGTACACACACACACCACCACTATGAGGGCAATAGTGACAAGGATAACAACGACGATAAATATGTTTATTGCTGAATTTTATCAGGAAGTATATTTCCATCTTTCGGATATAATGGCTGTTATAAAACGTCAGATCGTGGATTCTTGTCGGTTGTGTGCACATGTTTGGTTCCGTAATCCGAGCTGGTAAAGGGATTTTGAAAACAGATAAACATCTGGCAGGAGGCAGACAAAATCATAACCCACTCAAGATTGCATCTAGAATAAGAAATCGATGGGAATATGGCAGCAAGAGTCTTAAAGAGTTATGACGGCGGATGGGATTCAGAGGAGGAAAAAGATTGATAGCACGACAAACGGCTTATGATCGGGATGAAGAATTGTTGTTGATGTCAAGAGACATGTTGTGTACGAAATTTTTAAATTAATTCTCAGATTTCATCTCTTTTTTGAGGTTAAGAGTGTTAAATGAAGTTTGATTCACCCGATGTGATCCAGTTTTATGGCAATTTACGTGTGTTCCTAATCCCTTGATAAGAAAGCTTGTGCAACTAAATCTTTTGCTTTAAATAAAGTTTCAGGAATGGATAACATTCGACCTGTATGAGAGATTCAGAGGAAACACTGTTATTTTAGGGCTTAAGCGGATACATTTCCAAGTGGCCTTAAGCTAGGATATGTTCCTAAGGCGTGGCAGGGGATGCGTATATTTTCATAGCTTCTGATACAGAACTTACTGACTTACTTAGGTGACGCTACAGTTCGAGGTGAATATGGGCCTCAACCAACAAGCCTCTCCATTTAGGCCAGTTCTTAGCTAACAGCCTCCAATTGCACACTTCAAGTTGGTTGATGTCATACCACTATTAGCATCTATGCGGAGATACTTGTACTGCAGAAAGCGGTGGCGATGAAGTCGAATTTGAGCTACTGGTAACTATGTATATACAGTGTACTCTCTCATAAGCGGACACCGAAGGCTCCGAGAAAATTGTCCGCTTATGAGAGGTGTCCGCTTGTGACAAAAATAAACAAAACCACATATGTATTTTTCTCCGTTCTTTCAAATTTGTACGGTTATGAGGGGTGTTCGCTTATGAGAGGTTTCCGTAAGGAGAGAGTACATTGTTTCAGGTCCCTTTCCACTTGTGCGCGCCACCTTAGGTGAGGTCTTCGTCTACTGCGTTGTCCCTCCGGGTTAGGTCGTTGAATCTTCTCCTCCAGAACCCGTCAATATCTTACGAAGAATTTTTCTCTCGAAGGAAATAAGCACGTAAAGAGCACAACGATCTTTGGCTCTGAACGTGGATGACAAACTGTGGCATTTACGAAATTGCTACAGAGAACAGAAGCAGCCGGATTTGACCTATCCGGATTTGTCGCACGCAGCAAACTTAGGCAACAAGTCTTAAGTTTCAAATGACAATTCGCATGGAGGCTAAATTCTTCAACCAGCTGCCTCCAGTTTCGCACGCCAAGTTGGTTAGGGTCCCCTTACACTTGCGTGCGCCATCTGAGTCGGGGTCTTCCTCTACTCCACCGTCGCTCGGGTATGGATTCGAAGATTTTCCTGGCCTGAGCATTGGTGTCCATTTACTCTACATGACCCAGGTACCTCAGTCGTTGAAGCTTCATTCTTCTGGCTAAGTCGATGTCGTTCTACAGCCCGTACCGTTCGTCATTGTATCTCCACCTCCATTCACCGTCTATGCAGACGGGACCGAAAATCACCCAAAGAAAAAAAGTCCTCTGGTAGACTTTGTCTACTAGATGGCGTGAGTATAAAGAAAAACCAGCTTAAGAGGAAAAACTGACGAAAAGTAGCTAACGATCAAGTTGGCTGGAGATTCAGCTGTTGCAAAACTTTTTTTTGAATCTTAACAAGGAGTAAGCTACAGGACTATTTCTTACTTTACTCCTACGTACTTTGTTCTAGGAGAGATTAACCTTTTTCTCAATTTAAAAAAAAGTTCACCTGATGAACTGACCGTGTTGGTCTATTCTAAACCCACAACACTATTTCTTGTTCCAAAGTTCATCACCCTCAGCATACCTACTCCATTTTAACTTCAAGAGGGCCACAGTTTCCCTTGAAAATGAGCAAACAAATAGCTGTGCTTCCCTTTAACTACCAAAGGTTCCGTTCTCGTAATACACCCTTAATAAAGGAAAAAATAGCAATTTCAGGATTATTGTTGCTTAAAGGACTCGCACAACACCACCAAAAAAAAAATAAGAAAGCAAAACGAAAAAAAGGAAGAAAAACGCCAGAGTACAGAGCAATTTACCACAAGACCGGAGAGATTACACCGCATTTGAGTAAAATTTGAATTGGAATCGGGGGCGCGCTATTTTCTTTATCTCCTTCTTTGCCTCGTGCCGTTGCCATTGCCATTGTCCCGTTTTGCTATTCAAATTCGCATGCAAATCAATACGCTGAAGTGCAGCAATAACACATTCTATTAAACTCATTATGAACACTTGACTGAAGGAACCGACTTGGTTCGCACCAGGAACTTCTCCAAGACTGTAAGGCCGGGACCGTTCAAAGTGTGAATATGTAGGGCATCAGACCTTGTCACAGGATTTATAACTGGCGCAGTCCTTTTCATGACTATTGTGTGTATGGGAAAGTGTTTTGACTCTGTCTGTGCGCGGCATTTGAACGAAACTGAACCTTTTTGTGTCCTTTTGGGTCGTGTCGTAGACCGTCAATGCAGGAGTTATTAAGTGAAACGAAGAAGTAGTGATAAAACAGGAACAGAGCACACACAAGACATGAAAAGGCGACCTGTCCCACATGTTTTGTCCCTCCCTTTCGAAGGCGGCAAACCAAAGACTGGTAAAAAAAGGAAACAATGCAAGTGACAGAAACAAGCTCCGGCCAGACTGTGAAGGGACTTGATTCTTTTTTTTGCTTTCCCATCGCCACCTTTTGTTCGTTGTAAGTCGTTGCTATTCCCTTTATGAATATTTTGTATTCAATGGCGGCATTTACTGACCATGACTCCCTCAACCCCATGCCACAAATCTTCTCTTAATCTGTCCCATTACGGTTAATTGATTTCGATTAAATCACACCCTAAAACAGGCCGTCATCACTTTGATACTGTAGCTGCCCCCATCCCTGCTAACCAGGAAACAACATCGCCCCAATGACCGAAATGAGGGTGGGCTTCCCCACAATGACGGGACCCGACTGGTAAATAAGGAAAAACTTCTGTTTGTGTATCTGTATCGTGGCCATAAATTATGGTATCCCTTTCGAAATGGACTTTCATCCCCCCGGCACATCCCAACTTATTATTCCTGAGATGGCTTTTCTTTTTAACTTCTTTTCACACAGTCTCGGGCGGAAGGGACGGCGGGGACCACTCGTACAGCACCGTGATCAGTGAATAAAGTTAATTACCGGTTGTTGGTTTGTCGGTTGTACTTTAGGGGAATCCTTTTCTCTATCAGGACTCGGGTGCGGGGTAGATAAGGATACTCTTGCTAAAACTTGAAACAATTAAAAGCATCTAATTGGCGAACGGAAAACTTACCGCAGCTAAAAAGTTTTCTCCATTTTAACCGATTATTCTAATGAAGTTAGCGGTACTAATTGTTTTGATTGTGATTATCATTTTGCGGTGGAATCGGATTGAATTGTTGAATGCTCCGCAGTGCGCGGGTGAAATTGAAAATAGTTGTTAAATTGAAATGATACCGAGAACGCTAATTGATAATGAAGATGTTAATTATAGATTCCTGTGATTTGAATTCGAATTGTTTGGAGTTTTGATGAAAAGATCTTTTAAATTGGAATTTTGATTTTGATCAGTCCTTTGATATTATAAATCTAAGTACGGATGTTTCGTCACGGCATACGCAACAGGCAATTAGTTTCATCGTGAATAATCATCACCCTGCGTTTTTTCGACTCGTAGATGCGAGTGCACGAACTTTTAAAAGTTGATGCCTCTGACATTCGCGTGTTAAGGAAACTAAAAGACAGCTCGTCGATTGCCATTCTTTTAATGCTAAAACTAGAAATTGAACGAGGTGGAGTGGTTGGAAACTCGGGTTGTATTTGGTTTTAATAGCGTCCGAGGGTTGTGTCCAGACTAGCTGGTGACATCTTGGAATTTTTGTCATTACTATAATTCACGGTAATTTTTTCGAAAATTCTAATGTCATAATCATTATCAGCTCAATTAATTCATCAAACCACGACACTCTACTGCCAGTGTTATGCCTTCGCAGTTGAGTCGACATTCGCTTTCAGAGTTGATCGACTTATTTATGTTTTAAGCAATGAATGTTTTTCGACATCAGGAATTGAACCCTTATCTTCAACGTGACAACTAATGATGCTAACCATTACACCATGGCCACCACCATAGTTGAGCAGGTCCCACCTTTTTGAATGCTAAGGTTCAATTCAGTCTGAGTTACTGCAAGTTTTTGAGTAAGTCAGCTACGCCACAAGCTCCAGCAGATTTTTGGGGCTTAAGTTTAGTCTTTAGTTTATCTAGGTTGAACGGAATTGTTAACAAACGCCGTCCAGGTTGAATGGTCCATTCTGCATGACCCCGGAATCTGATTCGTCATCACCATTATCTGCAGGAATGGTCATTTTTGAGTTCTTAGCACCGACTGCTACTTTTACGTTTTTTGTTTTGTCCTTGTAGGGTTCGATTCGGGTTTTGTGTTCTTGACATGTTTTTCTCTCTTTCTTTTAATTTATTCTTTCTCCCTTTTCCTCCTGAGAAGCCGATGCTCTTCCTCCCTCCTCTCTCTCCTCTGCTGGTAGATTTCGGTAGCAAGTCTTCCATGCAGCTCCGTATGTTGCCTACTTTCCTGCATGTGTTTTCGTCAAAGCAGGGATTTCGTTGTGGTAGCGGAGAAGAACGGCATTTTTGATAGCTCTCTGGCAGTATTGCCATTTGTCTTTAACAAGGTTAAAAAGGCTGACGATATAGCTGACGCATTTAGACCAACAGAAGGTCCATTGTGATGCCTCAGGATCTTCCCTAATCGTGGAACCAGTGGGAACTTTTAGTAAAGCGAACTTGTTTTCCGACATCTTGTTGTGCTAGGTCGCCAAGATTGTCAAAAAAGAAGGCACCGAGATGGTTGCGTCTTTTACGAGAGAGCGCGGAATAACCACAGAGGAGGATCATCTATTTCTCTTCCTCGTCCCTGCAGCTTCTGCAGAAATCATTTGCAGGAGGCCAAGGTGAGTGGCATGTCTGCCTATGAGGCAGTGTCCTGTGATTATACCTATAGTAGCTCCGAGATGCCGTCTACTTAGCGAAATTAACCTTTTGGAGCGTTTATCGTCTATTGACGACCAGATTTGTCTGCTGGTTGGGCAAGTGGTGCCTTAGATTTGGTTTGTTTATTGCATCTGCCTTTAATTTCAATTCGCATGTAGATAAGTGGCACTCTGAGGTTCTCTTTTCAAGAAGAATCTGCATTGTTGTACCATTCTTGGCGAGTTCATCGGTCTTGCAGTTTCCTGGAATGTCTCTGTGTCCTGGTACCCAGCAGCTCTGCAATCTCTATGAGAGACGAGCGGCAATCTAAAACTATTTTCAATTATCTTTAACACTTAATGCTGGCAATATAGGACTTCTTAAAAGATTAAGGGACACTTAATCGGCAAATGCTCTGGCGATGTTCCCATTGTAACTGTCCACCATAAAGGAATGCCTTGCCTTTGGGGGAAGGTGTTCCTTGCGTCAATTGCAATGTGGTAAATCTTGAGACCATTGTGTCCCCTTACAAATTTTTTGGTGCGACAACCATGTGCTTCGCCACAACAATGTTTCGCCCCGCCATAAATTCGATTAGTCTTAATCCATGATCAGAGGTGCGCTATACTTTTCCAGTGTACTACCAGGAATCACCCCTCTTTTAACTTTGCGTGAAGTAACAACAAGTAAATTTTAATGTGCTCATTCCGAGGCTTGTTGTTGCCTCGTAACTAGCGACTTTTTTCATGGTCGGGCAGCTAGATCCTAAACGTTTACTAGTAGAACGAGCAGTCAGATAAACTCCTCCTTGTAGGCCTAAGCTCCTCATACGTCGTAGTCGCCTGTCTAGTTCTAACTCGAAATGTAGACGCCACGGGTGATTCCATTTGGATAATTTTTCCTCTGCCTTTCGCATCCATTGACAAGTGCAATAACTTTCCAATGGGGTTTAATCCAAATCTCAGGTTAAGGTTCAAAGTATCCCTTTTAGAAAATCCTGCTTCACATTGAAGTCGTTTAATCGTCACATTACAATCAATTTCGAGTTTTTTATCACGAACATACTGACGTATACACGGACAAGTCATTTAAAGTAACTTTACAAACTCCAATACCACACCCTTGATATTGCCCTTCTCCCAGCATAAAGGATCAAGGATCAAATAAATGACAAAATGTTTACGTTCATCCCTAGCCAATAGATTAGTGGTTGGACAACCATCATGTTGCAGTAAAACGTTAGGACACGTTTTCAAATGCCACCAATCGGTTAGTTGTGTGTAATTTGGGTGGCACTGAAAAATTATGTGGTCTCCAGTGTCACACGGAATGCATACAGAGGTTAATTAATAAATCCTAGATAATTAGTTAAATTCATGCAAATTGTCCGGATAATCAATTCGGTAAACTTCGCATAAAAATCCCGATTCATGGATCATGAGATTTAATGTAATGAGAATTAATTTCATAAAAAAAAAACCATGAAACACATGTAAATCGGGCCTAGAGCCCTTCAAAGGGATTTCAAAGGACGAGTGCGCAATGTCCCAAGGTATGATGACAAATCGTTTAGGACGCACTGTTTACTCCCGCGAAGTGGTAGTAAACAGTCCGCTAAAAGAAACGCAAAAGTCAAATATATTTTTTTTAATGGTGTTAAATTAATATATTTGTCAACAGGATATAAAAGCACACAATGCCGTTGAGAGGGGTCGAAAAAAATGATAAACACAGGGCAAAAGGCATAAAGTCCTGTGGGACAAATATTTTCATTCCACTTGTCTGACATCTACGCACAGTTTACTTTCCCAGAACCAACCCTCAGCGGTGTCTCGTGGATATCCTTACGGAAGATTATCCTGTTGTAACTTTTCCGCTTATTTTTCTCGTTTCTGTTGAAAGGGAAATTTAAAAATGTAAACCACTTTGGGTTCCGCATTATGCTCGCTTTTTATTCGAAGGAAGAGAAACATTTGCGAATGAAAAGGACTTATGAAAGTTTGACTATTTTGTTTGACATCGTGGGCGGGGTTGATTCCGTAAAGGGATACTTAGGCTTGCATGAGGACTCTAAGCGAAGTGGTAATAATCGCAAACGGGTACGAGTATTATTTGATGTTTGACATTTGGAGATTTTTACATTTGTAAGGATGTGGGCGTTGATTGAAGTTTCATTGGTACAGCGAGTTCTAGGGTTAGATGGGAGTGGAAAATCTAAGGGTTTAGCAATACAAGAAATTAATCTAAAAATAGCTGTATATACTTGTCTGTAGTGTAGTGTCACGTGCAAACCAGCCCTTAGGCGCTTAAAATAAGATACTAAATGTCAAAAGTCAAAAAGCCTATGAGCTTGTACACGCATAAATTTATACATACTCGTATATTCATTTGGAACTTTGTTTAACTAGGATTAAAGCGTTATGTCCAATACTACATAACATGTAAACAGCATCCCTGGCCTTTATAGTTTATACATCTACAACATAGGCACATTAGCTCAGATTTTGAAGCTGCGTGGTCGTTGCATTTAACAAGGTTTGGTGGAGGCCCCCACTGAGAAAGGGACACACTTAGATCAGATTGGTCCATTGTGATATCACAATGAAGAACTGGCTTACCAGCACCAGGAACCAGAGTATGTAACATAAAGTACATTGAGATGGGTAACCGTAACGGTATTAACCCTAAGAGTTAAATCATTTCCTCACAGAGATGTAGCTTCTTATCTTCTGCATGTAGAGTGAGGCCGGACCATTAAGACCATCGTAGAAGTATTCCCCGAAGGTTTTCCTTCATAGCATCGCAAGGGCCGGACACGTGCACAGTAGGTGCGTTGTAGTTTCTTCTTCTCGTCTCTGCAGCTTCTAAAATCATTAGAGCGGCCCCTAGTCTGATTACATGCTTACCTATCAAGCAATGTCCCTATCTATTAGTGAATCTAGACTTTTCCGGTTTGTGGATAAAAGTCTCTCCGTCTTTTTTAATTTCAAGTTAGGCCAGATTTGATTTGACAAGACACAAGTGCTGATGTTTTTCCACTTGTGGTTTGCCAGTTTCTTGGCATCCGTGTCAAAGAGGAATTGGATCGATTCGAGAAGCACAGGTGGTTTCCAAGGTTTTCGGGAAGATGCCGTTCTGCGCTTTCTTTCCGCTTTCCGCTTTCGGCTCTCCATTTGCCTGGAATGTCCCGGTGTCATGGGAACCAGCACAGGGTTACGTCGCACCTGTCTTACATCTTTCTGGAGACAACATAGAGCGTTTTCAATAAAAGTATCCTAAAATTATTGTTGGAAACGAATGGTCAACTTAAACGCTACGACATTGGAAAAGACAATTCTACAACAATATGTCATGCAACCTAGACGATGGTTTTGTTCAGTGTCGGAGTCTTTCTCAACAAATGGCTGAGAAATTTACATCCCGAAACGATATATTTCCTCAGTAATTCGTCATATCCCTAATGTCACCTACGCACTTACTTATATGTATGTATATGTATGCGTTCATGTGATTACAAATATTAGGCCTCCCCGGAGCTAATTACGAGACTGCGTAGGGGTTAACTTTCCTTGTGTTACGGCATAAACGTAATGATGCCACCTTCTTTCACTCAAACCTCCCCGCATTTCATTTCATTACCGAAAGGTATCTCTGCAAATAGCATAACCATAACGCAAACATTTGGTTTTCCTTAAATGATAGTCATACGGTGAATCTCATCAACCTCACCCAACAAGCAGAGCTAAATTCGATTTTTTTTTAACAAAAACAAAAAAGAAAACATATTTAACCAATTTAAGCAGGTTAACCTCATAACATGAAACCCAGAACCACCTTGGTACGAAACCATCAACGCACAACACAGTCAACGACATCTGCAGCAGCAGTCCGGAGACCATCATTTAGATATGGTCCGTGTGGCAATGGTAATTTTGGCCACGAGCCGTCATGTAAAGTTATGTCCTTCAGGCGCACGCATACACAACGCTCTCTGCATACCACAAATATTATTACCGCATGAGGTACACAGAAAAGTGTCAACATATCCTTAAATGAGTTGGGCAGACGATTTTCTGCATTCCACCACCGGCCTATATCTGTTCCCGCCCACAATTTACATTTCAATTTCTCGCTCCACTCAAAGGAGCCGGAGAATTATGTCCCACCGGCACCCGTACCTCCGTCAAGTAATTTGACCATGCGACGGCCGGTTTGGCTATAATTTAAAAGTCGGTTCCGGCCCAACTCATCCTCTGGATTGTATTTAATGAAAATCATTTCCTGAACCTTTAGTTTCGAAATTATGGGGATGTTTACTACTCTTGGACAGATGAGAGGAGAGCGAGTGTATGGGGCCGAGTCCCGGCTCTGCAATTGCAGACGAGTTGAACCTGATGTCTTCTGTTTGTTGCTAAATGAGTTGTACGAGTATTCCCTGTGTTATTGGTGTCGGGCAGCATGTAGTCCTAGTTATCCTCTTACTTTTCGTGTATTTTTGAATTTTATATATTTCGCTCTCTTATTGTTATCCTTCGGTTATGGTTACGATTCTGTTGTTGTTTTCAATTGTAGAGTGGCCGCATATGGGATGAGTAGAAGGATCCATCTGTCGGCCGTTGTATGTAGAGTAAAGCAATTGAATTATCCCTGGGTGTATGTATGTATGTGTTTTTGTTTTGTGTCGGCACATGTTGCGGTTAAATATTTGCTTTGAGGACACGAAAAAGGATATTCATTTTGGTCTATTATTTATGTGGCGATGAATACGAAATGAAGACACATAATCAATTTCTTCCAAAGGATGACACTCAGGAAGACGTGTTCCTTTAAAACTATGTTTTCTGCGGAGAGTTAACAACTGGTGTGGAGTTTAATTTATTTGGGCAGATGAAGTGATCAAGTATCCTGCAGATGCATGAGAGGAATTGGAATTGAAGTGGATAACTATACAGGTCGGGATCGCATCTGGAATGTTTTAGAAACAAAATCGCAAGAATTGAGTAGAAATTGGTTTGTTTTTGCCCTACAAATCGGATCCTATCGCAATTAATTGTTCTCACCAAAAGGAGATGACTAAGTTCTGCAAAAACATGATAATATACATCCGAAGGTCTAATGTGCAATAGGATAGCAAACTTCAAGCAGATTGGTTACTCCCTAGATAGTTTAACTGCAGTCTGACTAATGGGCTTATATCCAAAGGCTAGCTTAGACAAGAACAAGTCTGGATCTTATTCACTCCGTTTAGTCGGTCTCGTATTTCTAATGGAGTTCAAGTTTCCAATAGTGGGAGTTAATCCTTAGTTAGCTACGGGGTGTATCGAGGCTAAAAATAAATGGGTTGGCAGCACTTATTTATATACCTCAGCAACTAAGTCAGTTTTTCAATTTTTCATTCCATTATGGACGAGTCGCTCGTCATTTACAGCCCACTTGGGTCTCTAAAGAACCTAAAGATTAAGGCTTTTAATTATGCAGACGACGTGCATGGAAAAGTTCAAATCCCGTCCGTCAGACAACTAAGTGTGGTACGCGAACAGTGGATCTGGGGCCGGAATATTCGGAGAGTCGTCTAGCACTAACATATCGGTCAATCTGGACACATACTTATCGATCCTCCAGGCAGTAATATTTGCCATAAGTGAGTGCACAAGGTTAACCTTGCTCTGTAACTTTCGTAATAAAACCATCTTTATCTTCTCTGACAGTCAAGCAGCCTGAAAAGTATTGAACCAGGAAAAAACAACTTGGATCTCCGCTCACAAGGGCCACATAGGCAATGAAACAGCAGATTCACTGGCCAAGATATGTGCAACAACCCCCTTCGCTGGCTCAAATCCACCACAATTTGGATGGGGACATGAACCTAATAAAAGTACAAAACTTAGCCTGCAAAAGAACACACATATATGTATAATCAGAATTGAGAAATTTACACCGCACGATTAGAAGTGATACCAAACATCTTTCCCACTATGATTCTTACTAACTTAAGGTGACGCTACAGTCCAGGACATGGGCCTCAACTAGCAAGCGTCTCCACCCAGTCCGATTTTAAGCCAGCTGCCTCCAGTTTATCACGCCAAGTTGGTTAAGATCCCCTTCCACTTGTTTGCGCTACCTTTGTCGCGGTATTCCTCTACTGAGCCGGCCCTCGGATGTGGATTCGAAGATTTTCGGGGCCGGAGTATTGGTGTTCATCTGCTCTAAACCTAGGCACCTCAGTCGTTGGAGCTTTACTCTTCTGGCTAAGCCGATGTCGCTATGCAGTGACCTTTCTCCATGGTCATTCTGCACAAACGGATGATTTTGGCAGGGATGCCAAAACTGGACCTGGCTCTATATTGCTTGTTTGTATAGATGCTGTCATACGCGCCTTAATGAAAAGGTGGTGCTTATGGATTTGACGTTCCTAGGTTTCTACAAGATCTGTCGCACTGTGAATATTTAAGCGGTAGTGGACTATCCGGGTCTGAAGCCACTCTGATATGGGCGGATCAGGGTGTTGAAGAACGGCTTCGGGCGTTTACACAACACGGCAAATAAGATCTTGTAGGCGATGTGATAAAGAGTGATGCCTCTGTAGTTAGCGTATGCTGGAGGGTTCCTTTTATTGAGAATCGGGCAAGCAGTGCTGAGGTTCCATTCATACTTTCCTCCGACCATAATGTACCGATGAGTTGGTGTATGCTCCTTACCAAGTCATCGCTTGCCGCTTTAAACAGCTCGTCAACTAGGCTGTGAGCTCAAGCAGCTTTGTTAGACTTAAGCTTAGAAATGACTATCTTCACTTCATCAAGGTCAGGTCGACAGAGTTCACCTTAGTTCCGCTAAGAGTGCGATTCGACTTGAGTAATTAGGTTCAACTATTAAACCCTGACAGGTCTAATAAGGAAACGTGTTTGGGAATTTTCTGTAAGTTTAATGATCATATTATACAAACACCGTAGACAACTAAAGCCTTGCAGAATTTTTGTACATGAATGACCAAGCAGAAATCAACGCAATAGACAACGAAACAGTGAAATCAAAAACAGTATCCAACTACCGTGAATTTTTCACTTAAACACTAGTTTTGGGAATGCGTTAATCTTTGTTACTTCTGTTACAGGGCAAATGGACTGTTTGCCAAACTACAGGTCTTGTGCAAAATCCAAGAATGAACATATGTACGTATGCCCATTCAACCTAACTTAAAGTAGGCGGAAGTGTAGCCAAAGACATGTTCTACTCACTTTCTTGTATCATAGAGTTCAACGAACAGGGATGGTCTACGTTGTATTACATGAGTGCGATCGCCAATCGATTTCTATTGGCTAAGAGTGACAGAAGATGTTGCACTTTTTTTGAGGTCGGGGACTGGATTCTAAGCCAAAAAAATCTTGCAACATATGAAGCAAATTGAGATTTGACATAAAACAGCTGACATTTGAAATCATTTTTGCGTTTCTTTGTTAAGCTTTACAATTTCAATTTATTTATGGTTTTTTGTTCTATTTTCCATTTCTTTTTCTATGATGTGCGTTAAAAATATTTCATAAGCATATTTGTTTAAGTTTCGTACTTTTGTGTATATAAACGATTTTGGAATTTTTAAAAGGTAATCAATACTTTGTTCAATCCAAATAGTGCCATTCTATCTACGATGCTTATTAATCATTTTATTTGAAACGCGAGTATGTTACTTTCATGCAATTTCACCTCAGAGTTAACAATATTTCATTATTCTGTTACAATTTACAACGCAACTCGAATGTAAGAACAAAAAGTGATTATACAAATTTGACAGATCTTTTCAATTTGGCCTAAAAAAAAAGTGCAACATCTTCTGTCACTCTCAGCCAATAGAATTCGATTGGCGACACATGAAGCACTTTGCCTGGTTGGGCGAACGCGACCAGCGTCTGTAGATAAGACAAACATTAGAAACCAGAGAGAATTTTTTGTCATCCCTCATCCCTCTATGGAGAAACCATTAAATTCTTACTAGAGCTCAAAATCATTGGTTTAGAAAATTATAGTTGACAAAACTGTCAAAGCACTCTTGTGCTAACGTCGTATATAAAAGACATCAAACGGGCACCTTGCGTGTCAGTAACTGCTTGGAACTCACTCTGGGACTAACTGTGATCCAAATGTATATTCCATTGCCTGCATTGTGTTAAGAATTGAAACAGAAACTGGATGTGATATGAGCATTGATAAGGACTCGATTACCATTCGAGAGATATTAAATTGTTCTCTCTGTATCGTTAAACTTACTCATTCTTCACTAAATTTCAATACAATACCTACTTCCACATCGTTGGGCCTTAAAACCCCCGTCGATGTGATCAGTTTAATGCAAAAAAAAAGTGAACCCAAACTATCTCCATTGACATGACCATTGAATTCGAATGGAATCACCAATTCAACAGGCAAAAGTCTGTCAACCAATAGGTTTCATGCAAATGCATATTTTTTCTCGATAACAGATTTTGTTTGTTTGCATTTTTTCCCCCACAACATGTGTTGAAAGCTCACTCTCCCAGAAACAAATACAAAAAAAGGATAACCCAACACGAATCACTCATTCAAGAGATTGATTGTTTTTTTAATCACAGCGGATGAATTAATACACAAGTGCGTCAGTTAAAGAGAGTAGCACACTTACTCGTCCACTCCTTCCCGGTAGTCAATCTAGTAGAAAGGACATAATCTTCCAGGATAATAACAAGTAGCTGCACAAAAAAAAAGACAAACGAAAGGAAACTATAAACCAACTGAGATCCGGATCATTACATTAATTACAGTTCGCGAAGTTTCCTTGGTAAGCATGGCAACTTACATGCGAACTTTGCGGTCGACCACGGGACAATCACAGTCGCAAAGAGGATGACAGTCCTTATTTTCTCCTCACTTTCCCTCGCTTTTCTCGCTTTTTCTTTTCTTTTTTTCTTTTTTTTCAGCTCTAGTTCGCAATTATTTTTCAATTAACCTCAATCTAGATCTGTATCATTCTACCTGTATCTGCTGCACACAATGAGGACGAAAAGTTTACGACCTTACGATGAACTTCCGGTGGCTAATTAGGGCGAACGATAGAGCACAGTTCGACATTGTTTATCCAAAAAAAAGTTATGAAACTTATCGACGGCAAAGAATCTCGAAATAAACTTAAATTTTTGCATCGAACATCGTGAGCTATTAATTCGACGTCGAGGCCACCTCAAGCCGTCCCTCTCAATACTCGGTGGAGAGTTATTAACAAAACATCAGTGAGTGTGGCCGAGTGCGGTAGTGGTGCAGCACCTGGAAAATTTCCCATATCCTTATCGGAGTGAGACTTGTTTACTGCTGCGAGAGATTGAATTTGTTTGCACCATTAAATTGCAAATTGCTATCAGTAACTTTGCATACTGGCTGGCCAGCCATTGCTTCGTTGGGGTCCGTCTGGCCTGGTGAGAGTTTGGGAATCGCTTTTAGCAGCAATCAACTGCATTTTGCCTGGAAAGTGTATGGCGCACAGTGTGCAGTGGCCGTCATCCTTTCCTGTAATGTGTGTATGCAAATATTTATCAGGGCAGAGGGTCAGCAGGGTGGTTCGCTCGCTTGGTCAGCTTCGTTTTGATTTTGGGTGTTTGTCGTTGGGGTGTCAAGTGTATGTTGAGCGGCGTTTGCAAATCCAGTTTTGAATATGAAGTGACATTTTAGCCTGCAACTGCACTATGGGCCGTTTTACTCTGATTTCATTTATCGATTGTCAATGATTTGTCGGAAACGTTGTTTTTGAGGATGATAACTATTATGATGATGGGAATCGTTTAGAATTTGTATGCTAAGTTGCTTGTTATAAAAATTCGACTGTTTGGTTGTAGTTTTCTCGTAAACATTGTTTGTGTCTGTTTCTAGTAAACACAAATTAAGTTTTGGGAAGCTGGATAGGTTAGGTTAGGTATAGGGGTTGATGAGGGAGAAAGTTCTCGACCTCTACGGACTTTGATTCTTGTGGACCCATTGTGATGCCCATGGGGGCTGATCCTGATTCCTACCAGGCTTCTACCTTACGGCTCCTTGTTGGCTTGGGTCTCCAGCCATCGTGATGTCCTCAGAACCTAGAAGATAGTTCTTGTACGTCGTGGTAGTAGTATCTTCCTAATGTTCAGTATCTCAAGTGACATAGGCTTGGGCAGTCGCAGAGGAAGAGAGGCGTATCCTCTTGAACCTCTTCGCCGCAGCCCCTACATATATTGTCATCGTTGAGTTTAAATTCCATTGTGTGGTTTCTTAGAAGGTTGTGGCCGGTGAGTGCACCCACCAACATTGAAAGCGACTTTCTGTCATATTTCAAAAGTTTGTTCTGACTTTGTTGTATTTTAGTCAAAGTTTCCTTGACAATGGTATCGCGGCAAGGAAAATCATGGTATATATCGACAGTGAGGCAGCAGTTAAGGCTCTGGAGTCTGCGATAACTAGATCGAAGTCTGTAAAAATTTACAAAAAGCATCAAGAACCAATACGGTGACCCTATGTTAGGTACCAGGGTTTATGGATATCCCAGGGAACGAAAGGGCTGACGAACCACTACGGAGAGGAGCAGCGCTGCATGTCTCACGTCACAGTCTCTCCCCTTTGCGAGAATTTTAATAAGCTCGTTAAAAAGGTCTGTCTCTGGTCAAACTTAGCCTTCGTAAAGCAAAGATAGTACCCGGCATCATTCCTGGGCACAGCGCCATTGGTATTCATGCGAAGCGCCTCGGTATACATCACAACGACTATTACAGAACTTGTAGGAACAAGGAATATAAAATATCCGTCACCTGCTGTGTGAATATCCTGCCCTCGCCGGTAGAAGAATGAGGATTATTCGTAGTTATTTCTTTAAGGAACTGGAGGACACCGAGCTAAGTGATATCCTGAGATCAGCGGCTTTCCTTCTCTTTACGGGTTCCCGGAGTAGAATTAGAAGATGAGTACAATGGACCCTGGCTAGCGACAGCTCGAGATGAGCCAAGCCCTAACTTCCCGTTACCTAACTTGCATTGACATACAACAGGTGGTAAGCGACCTCCACCTACTGTTGGCTGTCGTCAGGGTCTTACATTCTACTCACTCTTTGAGATTACAGGGTGGGGGCTTAATCCATTGCAGCGCTCCATTTTTGACCATTGTAGTCCCTTTTCTTGCAAGTTCGTTGGCCTTCTCATTTCCGGTTATGTCATTGTGACCAGGGATCCAGCAGAGAATAAGACTGTGTTGCGAGCCAAGAACTTTAAGCTTTTTTTTTTGAGTATCAGAAATTGCTTTAATAGTCACTTGACTATCAATAAAAATGGTGATATCATCTCGTGGTATTGCCATCATTGATTCCATACTGGCTGCTCCTGTCACAGCCAGGACCCCCGCTTGAAAGACACTGCTTTGATTGTTGTTGTTCGGATGCTATACCGGCAGCTGGTTCTATATCCATCTTTGACCGAACCTATTTCTCGTTGGTTCATTGATTTCCCATTCTTCTCTGCTTGGAAAAGTGCAAGGTTTTTTGAAGTCGAGGTATGGTGACGTGTTATCACTGCTTACCCCTACACCTTCGAGCTTTCCCAGAAATTGTACAGGTCCTTCTAGATTGGAGTTCCAACCATGTGTTTGGCTTATCCTCAAGGCACTCTTAGCGGCAGACTCCCGCATATACAAGTCTAGCGGTAGCATGTGGAGAATTGTTTCCAGCCCTGCTGTCGGGGTTCTCATCACGCTGGTTGTGCCTATGCAGGAAGCTGAATACTAAGACAATGAATACTCTCCCAAGTCTGTAAAAATGAGAACTTTAGATCCCAGACCGTGTAGAAATAGAAAGTAAATTCAAATAATAGACTTCCTGCATTCTATACAAAGAAATCAATTTTTTAACACCATCACCGCAGAGAGACGTTTCCTTGGCCTCAAAACAATCCATCGTCACAGAATGAGAGATCGCAAAACTTTTGTCATAAATTTCGAAACAGCTGCCAACACAGCTTAGAATAATACCGGGGCGAAACCCCAGACAAAAAGGACATCAGGACTCCAAATCAACTTCTATGTCTACTGGATATGTATTATTAAAATCTGTCTCCCTAGGTAGTATGTATGTCATTTTGCGGCAGCCTAATGGGCGCAAACATACACAAGTGCATGTATACAAACGTATGTACATATATTTTGGATTTGTCGGATTGTACTATTCAACCGCAATCATTCCAACACCATAAAACGTTGTTGGAGTTTGGAAAAACTTTTCCTGTCTTCGGTTTTTGCAAACGGATCGGTTTATTTTTTGGGGCGAAATTAAAATCGAAATTCTCTCGTCGACGACGGCTGGGTTACTGGGAGGATGGAGTGAGGACGAACAATGCCAGGTTAGGCTTAAAAATCACCATCATTGTCAATAGAGCATCGGGTGTTGGCATGGTACACAGTGAGGTCCACAAAAATGCAATAAAATGGAATGTTGTTATCAGAGCCTTCCGCCAAAAAACATGCTTCCCTACAGGTGCTGTGGCGCTTTGAACTCTCGTGGTTTTTATAATTTAAACTCTAAGGTGTTTCGTGCTCACGGTGCTTTACAGTGAAAAATGTTTCTTTGAGTCGCGTTCCCTTTTGCAGCCAGTCATCATTAAAAGTTGCTGCACTTTGAGCAAGGACAATGCGGTGGACAATACAGATGTGGCAAACAAAAAGTCTCCTCATTACAACTGGTAGTGGTATGGCTTTTGACCACAATGCGTTTGTACTGCTGACGATTTTAATGACGGGTTTTTCTCTGAAAGTTCTAAGATGTCCTTTATGAGAGAATGAGTTGTAATTGATTTGTTTTGAAAGCTTAAGTACCAGAGTTATTCATCGGCTTAGAAACCAAAGAGCAGAGTTGAATGACATTGTTAACATTGTTTGTTGTCAAGATTAGTCGGGTCTTGCAGTCATTCAGAGTTAACGGGCGTGAAAAAGAATTATATGCTTCAAGTCTTTTATGTTGTCACCGACTCTTGACCTGCTTCAGTAGCTAGTGCGTTGTAGGTAGGTATGTAAGGGGGCTGTTGATGCGAGGCACGGAAACAGGTACGCCAAGGAAGGACCTTTGTAAGCCACTGGGATCTCTACCTTAGATGCAATTCCATCTGTTGAAAGCATTTGGAGCTAAGGATACTTTTGATATCAGTATATGATAATTCGCCCAAATTGTCGAGGTGATAGGCTCGTAGATAGAGCTTCCTTTTTTGGGGTAAGGCATAGTGGATACGGCAGATTGTTTCTTCCTCCTCTTCGTCCCTGCAGCTCTTCCAAAAGTCATTTGAGAAGTGGCTCTTCCTTCTGGCATGAAGGCCGATGGGCCAGTGAGAACACCGATAACGGTGCTGATGAGCGACCTTTTAAGCAAGATCAGAATTTTAGATCGAGTGAGGTTTAATATAGGTCAGATCTCTCTGGAGGTCCCGTTCCTCCATCTTTGGTTTGCCTTACTGATCGCTCCTACTCTAAGATTAATTTACATTTAGCGAGTGCAATATCCAGATTCCTCCGTTCTGGTAGAATCTATAGAGTAGTATCATATTTGACGAGTTCATCAGCATTCGAGTTGGGGAATCATAAACGTCGAAGAATATTATTTGTCATGAAGAAGCTTCTCAATTCACCATTCGGACTACGCAAAATTGTACGAAATTGTTCCATTCGAATTGTTCCAATAACATACACAACATCAATGATTGCATGAAGATATGCCTTGGGCACCTCGGTCTTTCGCGCTTACAGTTTATTTATTCAAGCTTCACACTCGTAACAAACGACGATCTAATTGTGAAGGCAGGGACTTCATTTTATTCCAAATGTTGTGAGCAAAGTTGGTGTCTTATTATCATCATCATCATTTTCCAATAATCCGCCTATCCACTATGAGGGTCGCGGGTCTAGGGTTCTTAAGTAGACCCCTCACATTTCCCGATCTTCCGCCATAGACTCTAAAACATCAAGGGCTATACCAATACGGGTGAAGGTGAGGTTTTGGACTTGGTCTAACCATCTCATCCTGGGTCTATCCTAGGGACGCCTGCCTTTTGGCACGGATCCCATGGCATGTCTTGGAAGCCGAGTTGGGGGCATGCGTTTGACGTGTCCAATATGGAGCTTTCGTCTGAAGAAGTAGCTGCTCGACATTGAGTGCCTCGCGTATTTTAGTATTCCTTACTCGAACTCGACGAGTCATCCTAGCGATGTTATTCTCTCGGTCAATATATAATTCAATCACCACAGAGGAAAAGATTTTCTGGGCTATCAACAATTTCTCCCCCGATATGTTACCAGCCCTAGACGGCGTTGTATCGCTGCTTTCTTTGACTCAACCATATCCTCTCGACTTGGAGAAATGTTTTCGTTTGAAGGCAAGCGTGGTCATGAAACAACTAACGATTTCAGAGCTATTAGTCTATCATCCTTCGTACTAAAAACCGTTGAGTGTATCCTAGACATGCAGGCCGTGGAAGCTCTCTGAAGATCGCCATGCAGATTTATTCACCCATAATCAGGTAGCAGCCTTATGACTAAATCCGTAGACAGAGGCCATTCCAGCGAGGACTTATTTCACTTCTATTCTGGTCATCGACAATATTTCATCAGAGCTTGATAAAATTGGAATCAAGGCAGTGACAAATGCGGAGGGTTTGATACCATGACCGCAGTCATTAGTCCATTTCGCGAGCTTGAGTCAGACACTTTTCAGTAGATATGTGCGCATACAGAGGTGATTTTCCGACATAGTAATAGTAACATCATCTACGTAGGCAATTATCCTACAGCTTTACTTTTCCAGAATTAAAAATAATTCATTTACTATGTATAAGGTTCCAAAGAAGAAAAGAGAGGATACCACCTTGTGGTATGCCCCTGCTGATGAATCTTTGAACAAAAGCGTCGGTCAGTTTTGAACTGTGAGTAGCTGGCTTATTTACGTGCCAATCGATGTTGTAACTCCAAATCTCTCAAATGCAGGCGCAATTACCTACGGTTCGACATTGTTACAGTCTCTCTCGATTTGGTGGAATGACACAAGGATCAAGTAAGCAGTAGGTAGGTATCTGATCAGAGTTTGTCGATAACTTCGTTGAAAAGTTAATAAAGCCAAGAAACATCATTTGGCAATCCGTCATTTTTGACTAGTTTTGTCCTTGAATCACTCTATATTTGCTGCACATGACTACTGCCTGACCTGTCTTCTTCTACATCCACAATCAAAGCATATAATATTGAACGCAATCTACTCCAAAACCAATTTCAATTAAAGTCAACTCCTCAACAGAATTTAATCGCAAACACATCCTTGCCGCGAAAATCTACTCGTATTTCATGAAATTTTCCTCAATCAAACTTTAAGCTGCATCCCTTCCCAAACACTGTCTGCACTGTACACAGTAAATAATAACTTCATTTGCAAATCGGACTATAATCGGAGCTAAAAGGAGCTTAGGGACCTTTCAGAAACCCCTCGTTCTAACTAAACTTTGAGCATTTATCAATGGGATAACTGACTGCAGTTCCACTCTCGGCAGCCATGGTGAATCTCTTTCCACGTCTACACTCTCGTGCTATGCATCTTTTCTCAAAAAGGATCCAACATTCCGAGTGCAGCTCATATACTCGTATTAATATCATATTATTCATTCATGCGGAACAGTCCTCCAGCATGAGGGCTGAGGAAAAGACTAACAGCAACATCCTCCATGTTTAGTGCCACTAAGCGGTGTGTGTGTGTGTGCGAAGTGAGTCGGGATCTGTGCGGGTGTGTTTACAGCGAGAATCCCGTATGTAAATGCGATTAGTAGTATTCAAGGATAATAATGCGGTGCATAGTATGAAAACTGCCATAAATCCACACACTACACGCAGGGTTCTCATCCGCATCCTCTGGCGTCGCAACGACACATGGTTTTTGGGGTAGTTAAGTGCATTTAAAATGCTCACAAGTAGTAGTACTCCAGCAAGGAGAAGAAGAGTGGGTTTGTTTTCCTTTTTTTGGATTTTTAGGATATCATTGCGAAGTGGTTATAATTTAATCCTTAAAGCGGAAATGGAAATACTCTTGCAGATGTTTCGTCCTTTAAATGCGTGGCAATGGCAACCTCAGTCTCTGAACTGAACCCATCGTTTCGATTTTCAATTGAACTCAGCAGGACCACTAGTGTCCTGTTTCGGTGATGGTTTTCATGGCGGCATTACTCCGTCGAAGAGCGGAAATTTCACAATCAATTCACTTTTGTTGTTCGGCTGTTATCTGCATTCTGTTCGATTTGGTTGTGTTGTGTGTTTCGTTGGGTGTGCGGCTGTGAAAGTTTTCCCTGCTTACGTCTAATTAATACAAATGGCCGAGATGGTTTGTGTTTGGTTGTTGGCGGTGCGGATTTCCAGAAAGATTTGCCTGCTTTTCCTTCGAAACAATCGAGAAAAGTTTTCCCATTTGAAAGTTTTTCATTGATGTTGCAGAAGGCGGTGGGAAAATGAGGAGGAAAACGAATTTTTTTTTTTTTTTCGTCTTCTTCCACTGGGTATGTTTTGGAAAACACGAGCAAGGAATTTGCGGTGGTGGTGGTAGAGTTGTTTTTTTTTTTTTGTATTGGAGTCTGTAAATTTTGCATTTTTAATGAAAATGTACTGCAATTGCCAGAAAACAAGAATATAATGGCCAATGGAATTACAACGGAGGGTTGGAGGATGGAGAGTGCTAAATTATTGTCAAAGCAAAGTGGACAAATAAATAGTAATTTGGTAAAACTACAAAGAAAGGCGAAGGTGTAGTTTGTAGAAAGGTTTAAACAGTTTGTAAGTAAAGGATTGTAATGAAGAATGGGGAGGAGAAAATTCTGCAGTCTAGATAAGAAGGAATGCTTCATGAATTGTCATCAAGGTTTTTCTCATAATCGCAAGTGGTTCGAGAAATGGTGAGTGAATGAGGTAGCTACATGAAATATAATAGCGTCACACACTGTGAATTAAAGGATCTGCTTAACTATAAAAATATAACCAAGTTCTATTGGTCTCAGCCGCAAATTTTCTTGGGCTTGAGGACCTTCTGTAGTTAAGAATCTGGAACTCAGTGAAGGCCCCTTAGTTCTTCGAATGTAAATACATTTCAAACACCAGATACATATATGGCCACGAAACCGAACTTCTGGCAAACCCACCAACGACAGTTAAGAAAAAAAATGGGAGCTACAGCACCCTGAAAATCAATCGAAAAGATACATACGAACATAGGAAAGAATGTTTTCGCGTAGTGGTTTGAAACTCAGTTGATATTTAGTTTCACTGGTGGCCGAGAGTGGCAACCAGACTAATCGGTGTTTCTCCGCTGTCTCCTGATTTCGTTATTATAAATCAGTTCTATTAACCGCTTAAGCCATGCTTCCTCTACTGCCAGTTTCATGCCTTTACAGTAGAGAAGTCTATCGCGGAATATGTCTTGATTGAGTGTCGGATATATACGACTTCCAGAAACATTCTTGAAAGAGAAATTGGTGAACAAGTGACACCGAGAGGACCTTTAGCATCCATTTTGATGGCAAGCAAAGCTTTGGCGAAGTCATTAGAAGCATGATGCGGCAACTGCACTAGGAGAAATCGGCAGAGAGGAGTGAGGAGCCTAAAAACTCTAGGAACTGACGAAACGGAAGGATGAAAAGTTAAATGCATGCAAACACTAACGGATGGACCAGAAATGGCTTCCGGAGGAGATGCTGGCGTCTTTGGATCCAACATTAAAGTCTGCGTAACAATGAGGATGCGCCCCAGCGTGTTCCAGGCTGAAATCAATGCTATTGAGAACTGCGCCTAGATAAACCTCGATAAAAGTATTAAGGGCGCAAAAATACATATCTATTTAGATAGTTACTCAGCGCTTAAATCATAGGCATGTGACATTCCACTTCATGGAATCTATGTCAGTCGAGTCCCGCTACAATATCCTACAATCACATGCCAGACACAGCAAGGTAAATCTTGGTTGAGTGCCCGGTCACCAAGGCATTGTAGGCAATTAAACTGCGGATGAGCTAGCTAGGGCCGGTTCGGCTTCCGCGCTCTCGGGACCGGAACCCTTCTGTGGCGTTACTTGGGCTACCGCCACAGCTTTGTTAGGAACACCAACTTTGCCTAGCCCATTGGGAAAATGTACTTCGGGTTAGGCAATCCAAAAGACTTTTCTTACAAAAAAAAAAATTCTAAATGTTGACAGGAACTACATGAGGAAGCTAGTGGACTTCCTTACCGGCCATTGTGGCCTAAGATATCTTTTCGTTATCTGTGAATGTCGGGCACTATATTGGCTACGTAGAAGGATCTTTCATAGGGAATTCTGCTAATTAGCGTAGTTTAGAAACTCGGCTACTGAAGGTGAGTGTGCCTCCTTCATTAGGAAGGTAATAGACCTATTAAGCTAAGTACACCGGAGATATAAAAAAAAACACACACACACATGCACGAAACACACATGGTGCACACCTAACTGTAGATATATTCACGAACATAGGCACGAACCCACACTGACACACGCAGATGCTAACACTCGCCCACACAAGTGTAAGCAGGCGGTACCGTGGGGAATATGGCTTGGAGGCAAAGGTGGCTTTAGTTAAGGTTACGGCTATCGACTCTTTCCAATTTTCTTACAAAAAAAAAAAAACAGTAGAGATGCCTTCAGCTTCCGCAGTTGATCGCCTGTTTATTTACATATTTCTTCGGACACAAATCTTTCTTGACATTATTAGTTGGACCCGGTACCCTGCATTTGCATTTAACAAAACCTCCAAAAAGACCAGATTGTCATTTTTCTGACAACCAGGTTAAAGACAAATGTTTACCTAAGTATGTATACACAGATGCAATTCTAAGCTTGTCTAGAGCTGTCGAAATAACTTAAAAAGAAATGAGATTGCCAGTCAAGCAGTAGATTAAAACTTTTTGGGCACATTTTCTGGAGTCAGTCTCATAAAGCTAGAGGTCGGTTCATGGAACTCAATGATAGAACTTCGACAAGTCGGTAAGTTCATTTACTCTTCAAACAAAGGGAGGAGCTGACGAAAACGTTTTGGCAGAGCGTTCACATTCTCAGTCTTCAGATAGTTCCAGGTGTACTGTGTGGACAAATAGTGTATAGCAAATGACACTAAAGACTTCTTAAGGAAACTGAAGTGACAGCGGTTGTTTTCCTGTCTTATGTTGTATCGCAAATAGGTGGTTTGAGTGGGTTACCCTAACTCAGCATCAGGATAAGCTTTCTGGTATTTTCCAAGTGGCAATTCATGCTATCGTGATCGCCTTGGCTCAGTGGTTAGTGCTTTGAACTGCTATGCGACTGGCGTGGATTAAACCCCAGCAATGTTCACCGAACATTTTTTGGGGCACCACTTCTCATCGGGGAATGAAATTTGTCATGAAAGAGCTTCTCACTTTGCCATTCGAAGTCGGCAGTAAATTGTAGGTCCCTTCCATTCGTGTGAAAAATGAAATACGCACAATATGAATGGTTGCGAGAAGCTAGGCTTTGGCTTATCCCGAGCTGTCGCGCCCGCTATTTTTTTTAAATTTAAGCTGGCAACATGGCCTCCAGATTTCATTTAGGAAAGAGGGCAGACTTTGGACACTTATCTATTTTAGGACATGCTCTTAAAGTGTTTTCTATTTTGAGTGATGTTTCTTCTTTATTTGTATATCGAAGTTCCAAAGATAGTGCTTCCATATTCACCCTGATAGAATGTATATGAGCAAAAACTTGGAAAGCACCTCACCTTCACATACTCGTATAAGACTGGTAAACTTTTAAAGACTCTTTAAGGACGAATATAAATAAAAGGAAATACACCACTTATTGCCTCCTTATGTCTTATCCGTTGACAAAAACTGTCTGGTTGTCAGTTTATATCCTTTAAATTCACCATCAAACACTTGTCATTAAAGAGAGCTTAATACAGCATGAACTACCCAGTCAACAACCATCAACAGGATCTGCAAACAATGCCAGCAAGATTCACAATAACAGCAAAAGATGAAAATATTTGCGAAGCTCAACACTAAAATAAGGGTCAATGGCATTCATCCATTGTTGGCTGAGTGTAATAAGTTCACTTCCCCACAAAAGGGCAACACAACACCGTTTCTGATTCAACATCGCGGCAGACAGAAGACAAAGAGACAGCAGGCCTATTGTCAATGGGTTAACGATTGAGAGGATTCCCATAGGTGAATGTACGAACAATTTCACGTAATCACACTTCCACGATGTAAATAAATTATGAATTCAATTTCATTCTCCAGTCCTGGCGTAAATCCAAAGTGTCTTCTTGTTGTAGTTCGCGGATGGATCTTCGAACCACTAAATGGTTTCGCAAGGGTGGTTTTGTTATTGCAATGGATTTTACACTTGCCACAGGGATATTACTTTAACCTAGAAGAGCGGTATACATATGCATGATACACTTCATAACACAACGAAAGACTAAAGCCAACAGAGAGTGCTGTTTTAAGGAGTCATGTTCTGTAAAACGTCTTGGAATATTCATCCCTTTTTGAATGCAGTAGTGAGTGGGGGATGTTCTTTTTCTCTTTTGAAAATACGAATATTTTCTGTCGGCTTTGGCTAGCCTCCAAAGAACACCTGCATTCACAAAGGAAATTTATTTCATTGAAGAGAATACCTGCTGCTAGACTTTCGCTCTGTGAAGCTGCAGGAGGATGTCGAAAACACTAAATCTTAGAACTGCCTTTAAGAATTCTTAAAGATTTTTAAAGTAAAGTACATTTTTAAGTTGTGTCTAGAATCGATGCTTGGAATAAGGTAGGCAACGTTGTTTTGATGTAAGATATCTTGGACATCTTGAATGATTCAGAAAGCTTTGGCATTGTTTCCCTTTTCTGACCATATCTTGAATTCTTCTTTCTTAATCACAAGCAGAAACTCACTAATTCTACTACACTAAACAAATTCAATTAGCAATGCGTACCGTATCTGGATCTCACCGTAAAACGTTCCATTGGTCCATTAAATCTCATTAACTGTCCGCCAATTTATTGTGATCACCTATATTTTGCAATTAACCGAAACTAACCAACTGTGTCATTTCATCCTTCCGTTCTGACCGCCCCAACCAGTCAATACCACCACCCTAATCGGCTTCCGCTTCCACACATCGGCCGGTCGGTAATGTGTTCATATGTCAACATAATATTACAGTTGACCATCCTGTAATCCTCCGCCCGATAAGGAGCTACTTATTAAGCCATTTACCACGAAGAAAACGTAATCTCCGCTTCTGTAAAAATTCATACGACTGCGAGGGAAAAATATATTAAAATGGTTGCCCCACACCCCCGAAATGTGCCCCACTCGCATAAGCCATGTGTAAGCATGTGCAAATAGCGTGCCAACGGACGTAAATGGTATATTTTTCAACTGATTCGGAAATAAGGACTCAATTTATTGCGCCCTCACTCATATTTGTGTCGTATCTCTGGTCCGAGAATGGTGGTTGCTTCTGTGACCATCATCGGGGACGATAAAATCTTGTAATGAGCTAATAACATAACGGACCGTGTCAGGATGGCCGGGTGATGTGTCAAGGAACGCGTGTAGGGATATTCCAACCCCCCCTGTCCATCCACTGACCGGTTTAATGGAATCCGATGTTGGACAGAACGATCTTATTTTTATTGGCAATTTGTGGAGTTGGCTCGGCGGGAGGATTGTGTGTCGTCAGTTTGGGGTAATGAGATGTGTGATGGTGGTCCTGATAAAGATGGACCTTAATATCGATGGCAAATTGTTTTCTGGGCTTGTTCCATTGCTTGGGGCGATTGAAATCTTAACTTGTGTAACGACGGTAAAGGGGTTTCTTAGGGATTCAAAGCACCCGGAGCATTGGGGTTGGTTTTGATAGGAAATTGGTGTGCCTTTTGTAAAGTTTGACCCTTATAACTCGTTTAACGAAGTTTTGTTTAAAAAATTCAATCTGAAAGGACGTTCATGCTTTGGAGAGCTTTAAGTAAATCAGCCTACAGTAGCGTAATTGGGATGATGCAATCTTAGACATATTATTGCAATTTAGGATTCAGGATATTTAGTTAGTTGGTTGGTTTTGGAGGGTGAGAATCTCTCTTCACTTAGGCCTCTGCCAGGCTCGTTGCAATTTCCCTCAAGTGACTCTTGGACAATTTTGTAAGCGTGGTGAAGGAGGTGTGTGGGGAGAGGGATTTGTAGTGGGAAGGTTACATAGTGTTCGTTTTTTGTATAAGAGGTTGCGAGAATGCGACAGAAGACCCTGACATCTCAAAAACAAAGGAATTGGCGGAATCCTAGCCTTCACCAAAGAAACAGGAGGATTTGCCAGACAACACGTACACAAGTGTCAACTCCATAATTGTTTCCACCTTCCTTGGATCCCTGTTAACATACGTGCCAAACCAAACCTTTTCCTTCAGTTCCGACAATTAAAAGAGGGGAACACATCGGGCCCGACTGAGGCTTAAATGAAAAGCCTTCCCCTCACCCTCAGGAAAATCTTTCTGCGGTTTTGCCAAACTCCGGGATGTCACAGATCAGTTTGATGTTTAATTGCTTTGGGTCCGGTCCCAATAGCTGGACAGTGACAGAGCTCTGTTTCTATTCGTCACTTTTCCTCGTAGAATATTATTTAGTTTGACTATAAGGCATCATGCCAGTCTGCAAGTCATTAGATTTTCCCAGTAATTGTAAAAATCCCGGTTGATCTTGTTATCGACTCCTATCTTGTCGTTCGTGGTACGCACCCTTGTTACTGTTTCTTCTCTCGCAAGTTCGTCTGTTTTCTCGTTTTCCGTAACACCTGTGTATCCCAATACCTCCTAAAAGACTGCGACATGAGGTTTGCGATATATGGCGAGTTCAATTTGTGGTTGTAGGCAGTATACCCCCGCCCCCCATTCATTCGCGATATTGGACCCGTTTGTGTGCTATTCCTTCATGGGGTCTTGTATTGCTGCTTCGAATCCATGAATCCGTCGAGCAAAAACTCGCTGAGAAGTTGCTGACAAGGTTGAAGCTCTTGTCGGCAACGTCGCTTGGTTGACCTATCAGCGTTGTCGTGGAAGTGGCCTAGGCTTCTCAGTTTGACTGTCGAAGTTGCCGAGGATTTGAACCGAGTACCTTTCGCGATCGAACCGGACACGTTAGCAGTTCTAAGTTATTACTTATGGCTAAGAATAATACGATCTGGAGGAATAGTGTACTAAATGCTGTGTCACTATCTCCAGTCTTAACTACTTGAAAAGTAAACGTACCCCCTACTGGATGGGGATCACTCCACTGCTCAGCGTGCTACGTCTGGTGCTCCGGACAATCCTCTGATGTCAATCCTCTGGTCGAATTTCCAGCTCGGGCTAAGTGTCCCGTTTGGGTCCCAAGGAAAAACCTCCACCAAGATTCTAATCGAAAGAAAATCAAACGATTCAGCACTAGTCTGAAAACCACCGAGTATTTCCTCACCTTCGATCAATCTTCTACCTTGATTATCACTGTAGTTTGGGCTACCGCACTTCACTTTCACTACTTTGAACAATTTAAGTTATATCAAAAAAAAACACTTCTTTGACTTCCCTCAGCGGACGTCTTTATTGCTCGACACTCAGTATTCTTATGCCTTGAGTTTTTCTGCCCTAACTCCTGAGAGCGTTGTGCAGACCGCTAACTACTCTGTACATAGCTCTTACTCTCAAGTGCTAAGATTTTTTCCTCGATAAATGGCTTGGATGGGTGGTCGGTGTGGCTCAGTGGTTAGTGCGTTGAGAGGTAGGTATTTATTTATTTTTTCCATATGACTTGGATTGTATGCCCGCCCTTGCGTTTAGAGTTATAAAATTAAACCAAATTTCCGACCAGAACACGAAGAACATTTGACGCAAGGTCGTACCTTGATTTCATTCTAATAGCTACTAACTCGATCCTCCTTTAATTGTTCTCCATAACCAACGGTTTTGATATCTTCTGGCAGATTTCCAAATTAGTCTGCAGTCCAAGTTTCATCTCTCTGCGTAATGTGAATTCTAATAATGAATCCTGGGACCATTAGGGTCTTGCCATCAAAGTTTTATAAATTCTGCGTCAACCCTCATCACTTCCTCAAACATTATCCCTCCTTCTGTTTTGTTTTCCATACCACCAACTTTTAAAGGTGGCACCGATTGCGGCTGGCCTTTGTTTATGGACACACCCTTGTTTATAGTTTTGTTCTAACACAACTAAATTTGCCAGGCAATGCCACATGTTTATTTAATTCACTTTCACTATCCCTGACCAAAATCATGCAGTGAAAATCCAATAGTTCCAGCGTATCGGCGTTAACCGACAGCTTATTATGTGAAGTCAAAAACAATTTAGTAATGTCTAACCCCGGAGTTCTGTGTGTGTCAGAATTCATTCCGAACATGTCCATTTTCTCCCCCAGAAGATTAATAAACCAACTACCACACACCGTCGAACTCTATCTGCCTGACCTCGAAAATTCTCCACGAGATGTGTTGTGTACCTGGCACTAACCCCAAAAGCATACCACCCCCTCCACTTTCGATGAATTTGGAGATATAGAAAATATTATTGCTCCTAGGAAAAAGCACAAAACTGTCTCTCTGTCCCTTTTTTTTTTTTTTGGGATTCGCCTAAGCACACGTACTATGACTACAAACATTAAGTCAACAAACTAGAGACAAGCAATCCGCACAAGGCCATGTCCCGTTTGGATTGATTTTCTAGGGAGAAGGGGCTGAACCTGCAGCCTGCGACAAGATGAGTCCCCTAAATGAACAAGTTCAACAAGTAATTGAATGGGAACGTGATCAGATTTCAGATATTTCCACGTTATCCTTCGAAATCCCTTAATGGGATTGCTTTGGGATGATGTCCCCTGAAGGTCGTGACTGAATTGTGGTGGGGTAATGTTGCATTCAACTCGCTTTTTGCGGGGAGACAATTCAAAATTTTATTGAACATTTCGGTGTCGGGATTGGCAAACATGATTATTAAAGTCATTTGTCGGAAGCACCCGTCGAAATTGTTACTGTTGGTGACAACAAGTGTCGCCCTGATATCTGAAATCCCCCATCCATTCCATCCACAGCGAAACTATTGAAAATTTCCCACAAATTCTGCTTAAAGCTCTCCTCAAGGATTAAATATTTCAAACATTCATCTACCAATCGCATTAAATCCGAACTCCCGCATTCACATTGCTCCCGATTCCCGGCATGCCTTTGCATACTTTGCATTCGCATCGGTACAACATAGCAGAGCAGTTGGCAAGCAAAAAACATTGACTTCCTCCCGAATGCTGCAAATAAGAACTGACTCACTCACTGGAGGTATTCAACAGCAGGACTAGGAGCAGCAGCAGGTTCCATTCGTTCACCTTTAGCTCGCGAACTCTCACACACACACAAACAGCAGCACTTTTTATACTTTTTAATTTTCCTGTTTTATTTCCGGCTCTGCGATTTCCATTCCACAGCTCAGTTGGCATACATTTGCTTATATGCGGAGCGACCTCCGACCCGTTGTCGCCGCTGCTGGAGTGCTTACTTTTTATTAAAAAAAAAAATACGAATCATCCTCGCAAAACGTCACGTTCGGTGTAAACGCCTCGGTCGCGCTCACATAGAATCCTACGCCGTGCTTCATTATCCTTCCACCAGGGCAAACAAGCTAAACAAATGATGATCATTTGTGCTCCGCTGGTGCTGCTGCGACAGAGCTGTCTTAGCGGGGAGTTCATTTTCATTTATTATTACTCTCATTTCAGCACCCTTCCGTTTTATTTCCCAGAAAAAGAAAAACGCAAACAGCCTGTGCCTGTATCGCTGGGGCCCACCCCTAGAGTTACATATTAACTAAGAACCGGCTATGTCACAGCTACGAAGGAGTGAGGGCATGGAGAAATTCCTCAAAGAGAAATGAAAATTCACAAAAAAGGGATTCCACCGCAGCACACCTGGTGTCTATTGTCAACCGGCTTGGAAGACTAACGAAAGCGAAAGGAGCTCGCGGTGCCTTTTCGTTTCGTAATCTAGAGCTCAAGCTGAAGCTAACTACCGGATGCCAATTGGAGAAAGTGCCCAACAGCGAGCGGTTAATTGAAAGTGCTGACCTAGGATTGCGCCTTTTTTCTTTTTTTCATTTTTCTCATGCCAGGCTTCCGCCTCCTGTTGATTTTTTCCTTGACTGGCACACACAAGGGACCTCGGCAGCACACACACTGCATGCAAACACTTTTGGCCGCAATAAATATGATTTTGAAACCCCTAAACAATCAGCAGAAGGTCAATATAACAAGTATATGTCGGTGGCCACCCCCTGGAGTGTGTGGGTCAACTTCGCAACCCTCTATGGCACGTCAACGTCAGTTGATAGGGTTATAAATTTCTCATGAAGTTGTAATCGATTTTGGCTTATTGAAACATTATGATTGAGAGGCACATGCCACCGGGGGATGGTGTGTTGAAAATTGAACAAACAGACTTTACCCCTGAGATAGAGATATCAATAAGGGTTCGAGTGGAGGGTAGGAAAAACATATTGCCATTCCATGGGGAGTAGACGGGCGGTGAGAATTGGTCTTGTTTGGAGTAATTTGACAGCTTGAGAGTTAAGTGAAGTTTAATGTACTCAAGTACCGATAGCATGATTTGTTTTTATTGCAACCCCAGAAGATTGACGCGATTATAATGCCTACAGGCAACTACATAGTCTACCAAGACATTTATGGAACCAAAAGGGAACTTCTGCTGTTCAAAAGCAAGGCGACGAAGATCCATTAAAAATTCAAGAAAATAGGAAAACTATTTGTTACTTACTTTTTGGCTTATGATGATGCTACAGTTCGGGGTGAACCAAGGCCTCAACCAATAACAAGTCCAGCCAGCGCGATCCTAAGCTGGCTGTCTTCAGATTCCTATGTCGAGTTGGTTGGTGATGCGCCAATCGTCAATCATCTTCTTGTGCATACTCCCTCAGTGGTCTAAGTGAAATATCTTCGAGCTAGATGACATTTATCCTACGTTACATAGTCAGCTTAATCCTTGCATCTTCTTTTTCTTCTCCACTAAGCTTAAAAGCAGATAGGATCATAAGTCGAACATAGGATTTTTGTCTTGAAAACTCCAAGTCCTATACAGACCCAATTCTTAAGATTCCAGATACCATGCTCAAAAGATTTCGATTCTACAGAAGTTGCGACCGAAGCGAATGGAGAAATTAAGATCCTACTACTCTACAAAATTCCCAAATCTGGTATACAGATGGTTCAAAATTTAAAAACAGCAGCACAGGTGCTGGGGTTTATGGTCCCAGTTTCCAAAGCGCGACAGCGCCTGCAAAGTCATCTTCAGTATTTTAAGAGGAAGTCCACGCTAATGTATTGTGTGCAAGAGAATGTCTGCGGAGAAGAACCAAAGGAACAAATCTACATCTTTTCAGACAGTCAAACAGCACTATTAGCTCTTATATCCTTTAGGGTAGGGCCCAAGCTTGTGTGGGGCTGTCTTAAACCCTCGAAAGCCTTGTATCGGTAAAAAAGATTACCGCAGCCTGGATCTCAGGACATAAAAGTTTCGAGGGTAGCCAGCGACTTGACTGCCTGGTGAGGAGATGCGCTTACCGCCCACTCTTTGGACCCTTTGGGGTACCACCCAACATTGCCCGCTTCCAGATAACACAATAGGAGATCAACGAACGCGTCGACTACTGGGCCAACCTCCGGGGCCTTAGACAAGCGACAAAGTTCATCAACCCCAACCTATACAAGACCAAGACTTTACTTGGGCCTCTAATACAGAATTGAGAATACAGAACCTGCTTGCTCTCGATAGAGCCTTCTCTTCTAATTGGCGATTGCGGCGATGAAAGTCTTTGCGAGGAGCTCGTAGATGTAACCTTTGGTATAGCATTGTGTTTCTACTCTGTGAGGGAGTGCGCCCAAAAGAGACTGATGTTACGAAATTGAGGTTTGATGCGGATCGTCACCTTTTGTCTAAGTCTACCTCAGACAGCAAACTTGCATACAGACAGCCACTATTCCTCCTCGTTGTAGCTGACACCATAGTAGGAGTATTTTTATTTTTCTTTAGGTGAGGCGGAGAATGCATCAAAGCAGTTACTACACTCACCTGGTGTATCAGACTCCTACTGACTAAACTCCCTAGTATTCTCGGCAACGCCCCTGAAGCCGCTGTTTGCATGCGGGGTCTTCCTCATGCCCAATAATATTTCATTATGATTCTTATGAGGTTATGTTTTCGTTTTACTCTCTCTTTTTTCCTCGCAGCACGAACTCAATAAAGGAGGCTATTTTGGTTCCACCTGTCGTTACTCGAGATCATCATTCTGATGACGTTTTCCGGGATGATGTTTCCTTTCTCTGGTTTCAACCCGGTTCTTTCAGCTGCCCATCTGCTTAAGGTGAAACAGGTGTAGTTTGCGTCATCTACTAGGGAGTCGACATATCGGTAAGCTGGGCTCCCCACTTTTCTCATCTTATAAAAGTAAACGTTGAAGTTTCCATATCCAGTTAGAAATTGGGCGAGGTACCTAATAGTTTACTTCTCTATTTTTTCGCTCCATCCATTCAGCTACCTCCCTAATCAGTCTTGCCGTCCACCTTCCTCTTATTTCAGAGGTCCACCGCTTTTGCCATTTTTGTTTGGTGAGCTCCTTTGCCTCTGCCGTCGCCACTTCCACTCCTGTTTCGGCTTTATGCTCGTGGGTTAATTT
Organism: Matsumyia berberina; assembly: GCA_917880715.2. Classification (NCBI taxonomy): domain Eukaryota; kingdom Metazoa; phylum Arthropoda; class Insecta; order Diptera; family Syrphidae; genus Matsumyia; species Matsumyia berberina. Next base: position 126,244,487 of record OU862871.1, on the reverse strand, counting down.
CTTCTCCGCCGCAAGGAGATCGATGGGCGTCACTCCCGCCTCTACGAGAACGGCTGATTCGGACACCGTGCGCTAAGAGCTTGCTACCCGGAGGGCTCCGCGTCTCTGTAATGCTGTCATCTGTTTCCTGTCTTTCTCTTTCCCAAGGGCATCGCGCAAGATCTCGCAGCCATACAGGGGAATGGCATGCCTAATCAAGTAGCAGTGGTAATCACATGTACTTGTTTTCCGCTCACATTGACTTTGTGGTGTTCGAGGACCTTTGCTTTAGAGTACGAACATTCCAGTGTACAAATCCCTAAATCGTGGATTTTGTATGTGTGCTGGGCTCGTTAACAGTAAAATCAGTCCTTCTATCCGAGGCTCCTGTTGTGACCATTACTTGATATTTTCCTTTCGTGGTCGACAATGGACGTCAACACATAACGTAAAGTGAATCTTCAACCGATTCTTGGTGGGCCCTCTTTGGTTAGTTCTCAACTTCCTAAGAAGATAGCTCAAGTGACACGACTAGCGGGCCGCTAGAAGACAACTGTTCGACAGAAATCTCCTTTTTTCACCAAGAGACTGACCTTACTTCCCACCTTGACACAAAGAAAGGACACAACCCTGTTACACCAAAAACAAGTTTGTCGCTGATGTTCCCCCAAACCCGCTCAATCCTGGTCAACCAGTTCAGCATACCCCATAAGTCAGGTCCCGCAATCATCTGCATTCCACTGAAATTATCCTTCAGAATTCCACAGCATTTTTATTGCAAGTACTTTGCATCCACTTCAGTTTTCTTTTTTTTTTTCATTTAGATCCTCTGCCACATCATCCGCACAGTGAAAGGATAATTTGACAGACAGTAAAATTTATTAGGAATTCGCAACCCCTCCCACCAGCAGTTAGTCCTCATTTAGCGAGGCGCGATATTTAATTATAAAAACATTTTTCTTTTCCTTTGTAAGGAATTGCCATATCCGTGGCAGTTGGTTCCGTTTTTCTTTTTAGCAAAAATGGCAGTTCACTGTCTTGATGGTACTTTAATTACACGCCGATTGAATGACACGGGAGATTAATTAAACATCGCGCACCAGGGAACGAGGAGCGCCGAGTAATTTGCTCGCAACGAAATGATTGTGGAGGAATTTGAATTTTTTCTCCCATGAACATCCTTTTTTCCTTCGTTCATTAGATGAGCAGATACTCCACAAAGTCTCTAATTGCTTTGCATTATTGGCGTCAGTTTAATAAGGCATGACAGTTCATCTTGGGTGTGGCAGTAAAAGAAATCAATTGCTCATCATTGTCACTCGCAGGAACAAACACTTAATGGGTGCTTCTCTCCGGTCCATGCCGCAAAGGCTCTGTGCCAAGCAATCGAATTAGAATTTCCATGTAACCCCGGCCCCTGGTTGCATGCACAGGACTCAGGACTCTGGCAAATAACGTTCAACTTCATCAGTAACACCTGCAAAAGTGCAAAACCAAATGTAAACTCAGAGATAAACTTTTCATCGTTGTTTCCTGGCAGCAGCCGCCCATTCTACTCGGGCGGGCTTGTCTCTAATGGAGGGTTACATGGTCGAGAAGATGTGTTTGCTGTCGTTTGGCAATTCCTAAATATGCAACCCACCACATTTCCATTAAACAAATTCAGTTCCCCTACTGCTGAGCCGCCCCAAGACCAAATCTTATCCTGGCACAACAAAGGACACAGCAAAGTTTACGTTAACGAAATTTGCTGTGCGGTTAACCTATGGCAAGTGCATCTGTTGCATGCGATATGAGTCCTGAAAATCCCTGTGACATTCATTCATTCGGTTGTTCTTCGAGCGTGGTTATCGGTGCGGAGAACAACGGGGGACATCTAAAAGGGTTTTCTCTCACACTCTCCACTTGACGGTGTGGTCACGATGGGGTGTTTTGGGTATACAAAGAGGACCTTGCAGCTGCCAGTCTTCATGGTGATTAACATCTTTGATCGATAGATCGAGGTTTGTTAAGCAGCATTAAACACTTCCTTCGTTTGCCCGGTGGCAGTCCATAAATCCATTCGTCGGCAAACTGGCAATCGAAATGCCTGGCGCGCCGACAAACGGAACGCTACAACTTGAGATATTAGGTCCTGACAAGACGAGGAATTGTGCGCTCGTAGTACATACGGATGCAATGCATGTGCGGTATTTCTGGAAAATTTCCTGATTACCAGTCGTGATAAGGTGCCACACAAAATATGGCCCCGTGCGATGCAAGTGCGATTGCAAGGTAGTCTGACGCAGGCCTTGGGAAGGCATTGAAAGGAGCTGCTCTGTTGTGAGTCAATAAATCGCGCCGATGAATGGTCGGGGTGAAGTACCACCAGCCGTATGTGAAGGCACCACGTGAACAGGCGGTTTATCATCCTGGATATTTCCTGATTGCACACTTTTTTCTTACCTCCCCTGTGGACGGTGGTTTCTTAGAAGGACCTTGCGAAACCTCCCCGTATGGAGAGTTGGTAGGCAATTGGCTTGCGTGATTCAGGGCAATTAGCTTTTAGTGTGAGGTGAATTGGTGTCTGCTGCGACTGACAGCGGGAATGGCAATAAAAATCGACCACATGGTGGGCTTGACGGTAGAAATTTAGAAGAGTTATTAATTGACGGTGAGATGTTGGATTTATTGGGGGCTCTGGTTTAATGACTGTGGTAAGGTAACGTCATAATTAAAAAAGTTGATCAGTACAAAAGTACAAAGAAACCATTACTCATGGCATAACTTAATATCCCCTTCAAGGAATAGTCTAATGCAGAGAAGAAACTAAAAGGCACGGTTCGGGATGATTGCTGTCAGCGGGGTTATTCCTTCTTCGAGGCTTGGAACTTTTGCTTGTGTGAACTGCATTCAGTGGTACCTATCCGACCTATCAGATTTCGTTCCTTTGCTATTTCAATATCAGAAGGAATGCTTGAGTGTGCTGCGAATAAGATACATCAGACATCCAAATTAACTTCGTCTCTTCTTCGTTCCTAAGAGCTGCTCCAAGCCTTAGGATTTCTCATTTAGTTTCGGGTGAAGGAAAGCGAGAAAGTACTCTGCCAAGTTCAGTTTTAGAACGTTTCCGTCTACCGACTGTCATTACCCATATTCGCTGCAGTATTCTTGATTCATCGATAAGGGCTGTCAGAATACTTACGTATATCGCTGAGAGCCCCATTGTGATGTCACAGGATCATGGGCAAGATATCTTCCTAGATCAATGAAACTGGGATTGCAAATAGTAATTCTTCATTTTATTCTCATCGAACTCCCAAAACTTGTGAAAGCTAATGCTTGACGGTAGATATGTTCATGATGCGTAAAGCGGGAGAGGTTATGATTTCAATATTATTCAACAATCCAAAGAGTAGTCATCAGTTGATTGCATTTAATCAAAACGTAGTCGGGGTGTACACAATTTAAACTGGGGTACCTATGTCCTGGATTGTAACCAACCAGGTAGGTAGGTAAGATTGCTGTCCATGCGGAGCACAGACACACGTAGGCAAAGAAAGGCCCTCTATGTTAACACTGGGATCTATACCCTAGGTGCCATTCCAACTAATGAAACCATTTGAAACTCTTAATAAAGCTAAGGATACTTTTGACTTCAGTATGCGATAATTCGCCCAAATTGTCTAAGTGATAGAGTTCCTAAATAGTCTTTGGGATAGAACATGGCAAGTGCAGAGAAAACGGAGAATCGTTTCCTCCTCCTCTTCGTCCCTGCAGCTCCTGCAAAAGTAGTTTGCGAAGAGGTCCATCCTTTTGGCATGAAGGCTACTGGGACAGTGACCAGTGAGAACACCGATAACTGTGCTAATGAGCGGCCTTTTAAGTAAGATGAGACTTTTAGATCGAGTGAGGCTTAGCAAAGGCCATATCTCTCTAGAAGTGCGGTAGTACCTTGTTTTGCATGATGGCTTGTCTTGCTGATCGCGTCATACTCTAAGCCTAATTTACATGTAGCGAGTGGAATGCCCAGATTCCTCCCTAGAGTAGTACCACCTTTGGCTAGTTCATCGGCCTTACAATTCCCTGGAATGTCTCTCTGACCGGGTACCAGCCAAAGTCGGCCATATTGTTGATTAATATCGAATGTCCTAGGAATCTCCTTTTTTCCATGCTCCGAAAGGCCTGTTGCGTACAATAGATAGGACCCAAGAAATTCGTACTGACAACTTCTTTCACCGCAGTAATGTCAATGTTGACGACATTTCCATCGCGAATTGTTGACCAAAACAACTGTACCGCAGAGAGTCTTTTCAATTCATGCAAAGGCCTCGCGTACATCATTATCTTGTGAGGCATCGCATTTTTTGAAATGGAAGCGACTCTTTTGATCGGCAGCGACTGTGTTTCGAAGTCCTGTAGACCGACATCAACTATCAGCTTTGCGATGGCAGGTCCAATTCCAGAACTAGCGCCGGTTACTACTGCAATGCGATATCTCCAACGATCCATTGTGAAAAGTTAATGCACTGTGTGGACTAGGTAGAGACTGAACGTAGACTAATTGAAGAAATGTCATATTTCAGCGTTTCTTTCGTTGCTTTCTTGGTAATATCTTGTCTACCACTTAAGTTACAGGCGCACCACGATCTGTAAAGATTTATTGTATTCAACTATTCTCGGACTAGAGCTTAGTTTAGTTTAGGGCCTGGAGTACATCCTTAGAATGCGGGTTTCTCTCTTCCCTCCAATGAGCATTGGCAGAAATTCCTAACAATATTTTTCTTCGCTTTCTTACAGAACAACCTTCAATGAGTTTTTTTAAGTTTACAGCGACCTATAAGGAATCTACTTAGTTCGCCTTGTCTACTTCTTTTTCAACTTCAAAGTTTTGTACATGCAAAACCGCTATCCCTCAAGAATATAATCGAAGATACTTGATGGTGGAGCATTAGTGTTTCTTAGATTTATGATTTAGCGAGCTTTATTTGTATACACGTACAAGTTTTATTACTCGTCCCGTTTCTACTATGATTTTACTTTCTAGTTATATCTGCGGGCTCCCAGTTGCATAGCATATCTTTGCACCTCAAGAATCTTCAGCTATTTCTTACATCTTTTTCCCTAGACAGGCTTTTTTCTAGCAACAACTACACCTCCCAGAAAAAGGAAGGCAAAAAAAAGAGCCACGGTAGAAGTTTTGATGAAATACCAGTCGATGGAATCGCACCAGAAAAAAAGCATGCAGAACACAGGTCGAGCTCCTGCATCGTATCGACCCTCTACGCAATTAAGTGCTCAAAAGCTATTTAATTGTTTTGAGGCAAGCTCTGTGTAGAATAATTAAAATACCCTATTGCGCATTGCTGTGGGACTACGCACACACAAAAAAAAAAAACGAATCCAGCATTCCATTCCAAATCCATCCGATTAAATTACATCTAAATTGATGGCGGATACGCAGTGAATTCAATTTCCACTACTTTGATATGACCAGCATCAGCATAGCTCTGGGGAGCGGGCTTGCTGATACCGAAGTGATAACGAAATATACTCGGATGGTGTACCCCAAACCCAGACCCCGGGGAAGCCAAACAACAATGCACAAACCAGAAAACAACATCAAATCGAATCTCATTTTCAATTGAGGGTCAGCGAGCGGCACCCATGAGTTCAGAAGATCTTCCTTACTCCAGGCACGGGGAGAGAACTAAACCAAAAAAAATGTTTAAAATCAAATCCCTTTCCAATACCAGCAACTAGTATTTGCGGGTGTTGGGTTTGGTTGAAGAATTTCATTCGAACTTGGTGCAGCACCAGCTCTGGTTGACTGGCTGTGTGGTGAGCCCTTCCTTCCTCTGGTTCGGATATATGTAGGTAGGTATGTCTGATCCTTTTTGGTCAATCGAATCCAATTTCAATTAAATTGATTGCCAATTTGATTGGATTTATAAAAATTTCAGGAAAAAAAAACACCCACCCGGTGTCGGCGGCGGACATATTTAAATTCCAATGGCGGAAAAGTTGTTGTAACTTATGCACTTCGTCGCCGGAGGTATTCATAGGATCAAATAAATATCAATGTGAATGAAAGATAATAATTTCACCTGAAAGATTGTGTTGAGAGGTGAATTAACGGTAAATAAATGGGAAATAATTTCCCATGAGCAAGGACAGAGGAAGTGAATTCTGCAGCACGCGTTTCAGCATATTGGACTTGTAATCAACTATTGCGAGGGAATAAGGTTGTAACTGGATTTCTGATTGCCAAGGGCCATTGGAGATTTCTGCTTTAACTGAAGTAATGGATTTCAGGCACTCGAATAGCTTGGGGATGGATGCGTAGGGATGGACAGAGCTTTCATTAAAATGCTAAAAAAAAAATGTTGATAACACGTACCTGCTAAGTATTGTTGCCGGTTCCAAGCGTAACTTTCTATATCGAACAAAATGTCCACAAAAGTCGCTTCTTTCATTGAGAAGTATGCATTTGGGAAGCTCGAAAGCAATGTAAATGATTTAAGACCTATCAGTCTCTTTCCATCTTCCTCGGAACACTCGAGAGATTTTAGAAATAATTGTGGTAACGATCAGCTCTGCAAATCACAATAAGCACATCTTAAAGGCAACATTGTAGAATTTACATATTTTATGGAGGCTAGTCGTCATCAGAAAGATTTTCCTTTCAAGCTCAAGATCATTTCAAAAATCAGTTAAAATGTTCCACATACGCCAGAGTATTTTGGGTTTATGGATTCTTAATGAGATATAGTTAGCCGAAAAGGATCCATTGGTAAGTGCCATGTTCCAAGGTTGAAACTTTGTAGAAGCGAGTAGAACCACGGATCGTAATGAAGGCTGCACATGGGGCCGAATCTGACGAGCATTCAGTATGTAGCTATTTCTTGCAGAATCCTGTAGGATTGGTCAGCCTGGAGCAATTTTGAGACAACTTGGTCAATCTGTTATCAGGAGGGCTGAACTTGGCACCGAAGCTAAGATATCGGTCTTTAATTCAGTGTTTGTTCCGACTCTTATCTATGGTCATGAGGTTTGGGTAATGACCGAAGGAATAAGATCGCGGATACAAGCTACCGAAATGAGATTTCTTCGTTGTATTGCTGGGGTGACTCGGCGAGAACGGGTTTGGAATACCAGAAAACGCGAGGCACTTAATGTCGAGCAGCTACTTCTTCGAACGAAGAGGTCCATACTTCGATGGTTTAGGCACGTTAAACGCATGTCCCCGATTCGGTTTCCAAGACGTTCCATGGAATGCGTGCCATCAGGTAGGCGTCCCCTGGGTAAGCCTAGGATGAGATGGCCAGACCAAGTTTGAAATCTCACCTCTATTTGTATGGGGATAGCCCCTGATGATTTAGAGTCGATGGTGGAAGATCGGGAAATGTGGAGGGTCCACTTAAGCTCCCTAAACCCGCGAGCCTCATACGGGATAAGTGGGCTATTGGAAGATGATGATGATGAAGAGCTATGTAGATTGGGGAGGATATTATAGTGCGGAGGGCTTTAAACGTAATATTCACTAGAACACGATTAGGTTTGGAAGATCATCGTTTTATCTATAAAATTTTTTAAGCCAATTGTTGTTCCTTGTGAATTTTAGTAAATCGTAAGTAGATCTGCTTAATAAATTCGAAGGAGGTCAATGGTAGTACTAAATGTGCATATGAGAACCAATGAATTGCTTTTTAACTCATCGTCATAATGGCTTTATGATATCCTAGTTTTGGGATCTTTGAAATACCATCCTGCTGAACTTAGTGCGACATATCATGGAAATTGGCTTTACGGTAAGACTCTTCGAAACGCGGTTATTATTTGTTTTGAATTATCTTAGAGTAAGGCGCCAATCGAAACCATGCTTAGTTTCATTTCGCTGGACCTGTATTGCGGCAACACGGCAGCTCAAACTGTTTTGAGACTGACGAAAGGACGATAGTGGACACCAGCTCCCTACGGTCACGCCTCCATACTGTCTCTACAGGTAAATGCTGACAGATCATATGACCCAGACTCTGGCATTTGACAGGAGATTCAGGTTATAATAAGAAGAGATCTCTGTTTCTGGTCAAACTTAGTTGGCCCGAATCAAAGGTAGTCTCCGCCATTATTAGTGAGCACTGCGCCATTGGTACTCATGCGGAGCAGAAGTTGTAGGAACGAGGAAGAAATCGAATCTATCCATCACCCGCTGTGTGAATGTCCTGGCCTCCCCGATAGAAGAATGAGAACTCTTGGTAGTTACTTCTTCAGTAGTCTTTGCAAAAAATGGCGGTCAACGTTGGGTTTCTCTCACCAATTTTATGCAAGAATGTGGTACACCAGATCATAGCTCAATTTTCTTCAAGAATTGTATGCCCTTCTTTTGCGTGTTCGCTACATGTATCCAACACCGACAGTTCATGTCTAACTATTTGTCTACTCGCCAACGGATTCAATAAAATTAATATTCAACTGTCGCCCAATTAATTTCCTTACCCTAGCTCCTCGTTTTTCTGTGTGTGTGCATTGTATTCCAATTCATCCCACATCATAAACCATTCTTGTTTGATTTATTGTAATATCCTTTCATTTTAACGACCACACAATACGCCACAGGACAGCAAAATCAGTAGATATCCCCCTCCCCCTCACTCGGTACCAACAACCTAGTTTTCCATTTCGCTGCCTTCACCTAAAGCTTATAAATTTTCTATTAAATTTTTTTTTCTCCTTTTTTTCAGGCGCCCAACGACAATGTTCTGTGAACTCTGGTCCCACTTCAATAAGGAGACATACACACAACATCAGTAAGCAGTAACTGAAACTACCGTTAATTAGGTACAGGGATTTCTGCTAATGGCATACACCGGGTGCCCTCTTCATGGCTGAAAAAAAAAACAGAAACGAAAAAGTGAACTCAAAAAGTTTTTGTTTAAATAGAAAATAAATGCACAAACAAAAACTGAACCACCAGAAAAATGAGAAAATCTGAGTACGAGAGAAGGGAGAGAAAGAGCGAGGTACATAACAAAGGCCTGTCAACTGTGGCGTATACGTAACCTTCGAGAATGCTTTTTTTTTTTTTTTTGGTGCGGAGTTCCTTGCACAGTGAGTTTTTAGAGTTCAGATTGTGGTTATGCTTCATTGTGCAACGAGAACAAAACAGCTCTAGAATAACACCGTTAAGGCCATCTATGGGACACGAGAAGAGGATTGGATGAGGAGCAACAAAGCAAACTTTTGGTGGCGGTTTTGTAGTAAAGTGGATGGAGTAGCAGTGTAGGTTTGCCTGATTGTGCTGATAAAGTTGTGCAGCAAGGATTAAGTTTTTGGGGCGGATGTTTTTCATCGTTGTCCTGTTTTTTTTTTCTTCGTAGGGATATTTTAGGAAGTTCGGGTTAATTCAGCAATTCTGTTAGGAGTTAGTTTTTGAAGAGGTATATTTATGAATGAGGGCTTTTGTTCTATGCAATGGGAGATTTGGTTACGCTGACATCTTGGGAATAATGTGATTTAGATATAAATGGTTAGCAGCTATGTATAGATATGTAGAAGTTGGATGTAAATCCAATAAGGAGAGTGGGTTTCAGTAGAGATGGCTGTATGTCCACTGTAAATGATTTCAGTGTTCAGACACCATTGTTTCCTTGAACAAAATTAAAAACAATTGAATACACATACGTTGGTTATATTAATGCTTTATGTCAAACTGTAGCCTCGTTACTTAAGAGTGAATAGTCTTTGAAGCCATGGCCTGCGTTTGCGTGTGGTTAGTAAGTTGGACAGCTGAGCGAACTGACACAAGTTTGAGTTCAGAAATGTCAACCAAAAGTGATGACAAACCTCTGAAACAACAATTTGCTAATAAAAGCTTCTCAATTTGCCGTTAAGAATTGGTAATAAAAAGTGTAATTGGTTAATTAAAGGGGTCCTCCAAGAAGAGGTTCACATGGACTAAAAAGTAGGTCCAGTAAGTGACTGACCCCAGCTAACTCCTGAAACCATTCAAATTTCCTAAGATAGCTGTTTAGACCGGCCGTGCTGGCGGAGTTCAGATAATTTAGATCGGTAAGGAAATATACGCCTAAGATGGTTTTCCTGATGTTGGCAAGGGCGGAACACAGGAGAATCTTCCTTCTCCTCGTCTCTGCAGCTCCTGGAGAAATTGTTACAGGCTATACCTAAGCGTTAAGCATGCCTGCCTAGAATGCAGTGCTCTGTGAAGACGTCAATTAATTTTAAAGGTTGGTCTGTGTTAAGTCATATTAATGGTTTTTATTTTTTCAGATCCAAGGCAGGCCAGATGTGCTGGCATTGTAGCAATAATCGAGGTATTGCCATTACGAGTTGCGTTCGATGGAGCGTCGGTGTAAGCCAAATGTTCAACATACGACATGGGCGCTTTGACATATTCAAGCTTTCTGCCCTCTGTACATTGAGAGCTAACTCGTCAGCCGCGCAGTTCTCATGAATGCCGCAGTGACCAGGGACCCAACAAAGTGCGACGTTATACTGGTTAGCGATCTCGTTTAGAGACACGCGCCAGCCCTTTAATTTTATTGTATTGGAGATGAGGTATCTCATCGAAACCTTGCCTGTAGGTATTGGGTTAGCCTTCAGACAGGCAGCGCCTTGATTGATGACTTCGGTTTGGAAGATGTTACAGAGTTTGGGGAGATCGAAGGACCGATGGATGTCCAGGTATTCTGAAAAGACACCCCGGCACTGATTCCTTCGGCTGCTTTGGAGCCGTCCGTAATGATAGAGATAGACTGATTGAAGAGGACTTCGGGCTGACTCCAGGCTTTACCTGTAGTCCATGTTGAAGTCATTTTCGGTGGGCAGCATGTTTGTCAATTTAGGAAGGCTGCTGTTAGCTTTGGTCAGGCTAGCGGGCCGATGAAGATGATGAAACCCTCTTCATGTCACTTAGGTCTACGTAGACTGCGTGATTCTATGTATATACCTGATGACAGCCACTTGGCTGTATTTGCTAACTTAAGCATATCCGACAGTGAGCTATCGCATAGCTCCTCGATATATTCGAAGAGCTATCTGCCCAATATTATTTTTCTAGTATTGCAGAGGCTTGGGCAATGACAGAGAAAGTGAGATGTGTCCTCATGCACCTCGTCGTCCCCGTATCCTTTGCATAGGTTGTCCTCGGTCATTCTCAGCTTTTTTGCATAGTACCTGAGTATTTAGTGGCCTGTAGTTGTAGTTAGGAGCTTAGTCGTTTTGCCTTTATTATATTCTGTCCATAGCGTTTTGGAAATTTCGCAGATGGTTATTGTTTTTCACCTGTTATTCGCCACAGTTAAGGATCTAAGCCTTTTTGTTTCTTTCAGATGACGAAGTGGAGGTTTAATTGTACCGTCCATGAGCTTGGGTTCTAGGGCTGATCTTTTCCTTTCCAGTTCGTCAGCAGTCTCGTTTCCTGGCACACCACTGTGGCCAGCTGCGTGACAAGAACCCTCAGTTCTTTGTGACAGCACTTTACAAGCTTGGATGTAGCAGCTAGTGCTTTTATAGCCGCCTGGCTGTCTTTGAAGATCGTGATATCCTTCCGTGATACCGTGAGCATTGAGGCCAATTAAGCAGCTCTGGTCACTGCTAGAACATCTGCCTGGAAAACATTACTGTTGTCAGGGAGTCGTTAAGAATTTCTTTGTTTTCTCAATGTTCTTTGTTTGGAAAGATGCAGGAGAAGGGTGTGACGAAGCCCATATACGGGATCATGTAATCAGAGTAAGCCTGCGGTTAGATAATATGGTTTTGGCTTGTGCCACATTTTTCTCACACCATTGGTGAGATTCTCTCAGTCTAAGGGCCGCGTTAGTGGATACTGCATGGCATGAATATCTATTGGCAGTAAATGGAACATGGTTTGAAGCACAGTTTCAGGAAAAGTATTCAGAGCACCTGTAGTGCTGAGCCAGGACTTTCTCCTGAACTTTTTTCTAGAATTGGACACCAAACCACCTCTAAGTCCCTTCCACTCGGGTAAAAAACATCACGTGCACAATATGAATGGTTGCGAGAATCTAGGCCTTGGCTCCCATCAATGTGTTTGAAAAATTTGTTTCCAACGATGCTGTGTCTTACGTAGTATAGGCAGAGAAAGAATGTATTGTCCTGTAAGCCACCGTCCTGCAACCCACAGTATCATCCCAAACTCTACAGAGTTCGGTCTCCAATAAAATTCACACTCTCATCCTTAGACGCTGCTCAAACCTTCTTCTGTTCAATCTTTTCATGAAATCCTAAATCTTTTAGTTCACTTGTCCTGCGACAAAAGTGCCTGACAATTCGATTTTATATGCTCGTTGATTGCTGATGTGTGTCAAGAAGCGCCTTCCAATCACACTCTAAAGACAATACCCGTCCACTCCATAACCTTGGAAAGAGAATGATAAAGTTGAAACTAATTTTCAAAACACCATACATGCATGTTAAACTTTTATTAATTTCTCACCCCTCGGTTTGGCCCGGCATCAGCCCAGCATCATCCTTAAACTATCTCCCATCCCAGGACAAATTCGCTTCCGCTTTGCCAACAAATATTGCAAGATGCTTTGCTCGAGTGTACGGCCAGAGTTAGCATTAAAGTTTTCGGCAACGAGTTGTGTAGCTTGTTCAAAAATTCAAAACGCTATTAATATTCTGGCCGGGTTCAAACATATGAGTGTGCACGTGAATCTGGGCCTGTGTCTTTGTTGTGTGTGCTATCTTCGAGGGACAATCAACATGCCATCCGGTGTACCATAAAATTTTCTAATTATCCTTACTCCTTGCTGCCCCCAACAGTATAGCTACTACATTCATTATGGGACCGCAGAAAATTAGCTTTTCCGTTGGAAGCACACACACACACACACTGCCTCTCTCTCCCAAGGACGTGGATCGGTAAATTAGGGCTTCTTTGTCACCGGTCCTTTTTCAGTCAGCCGTTATTCGGCGCATAATGCCGAAGTGTTCTCAATGCCACGTATGATGCTGTATCCGACCCAATGGTCCCAACTTTGAAGTTTTATGACGTTGACATCCCCTCACCGGGAAGGGAGACTGCTTTAAATGTCTGTTAATATTAATCAGAATTCCCACTGTGTAGGTGACTCACTCACCAGGTTAACGCGATGGAATGTGTTAAAGGATTAAAAGGTGCGAAGTGATTTGCATGGTTACACCGATTTGTTACTCTTGGATTAGACAAAGGGCCTCGAGTTGGGCCACTGGTGGATGTTGGTTAATTGAATGCCTTCACTTGAAATCACTTGGCATGTAAGGCAATGTAAATTAATAAGTTACGTTCCGAGAACATGTAGGGAAATTAATTAAAACTGTTATCTGACTTCCTGGAGGTGGTCGAGGCTCCATCATGCAAGGATGCGTGCCAGAGTGACATTTCACCTCAAGTTCAGCCTGAGGACGGATGTAAAACAGAACATAAACAATTACTGACTGTGTACATGATTGTAGGGATATTGAAGGACATGCACACGTTGCATTGTACTTTGTAATTCCAAATTACTTGCGGGGTAGTATTAAATTTCCTCTAAAGGTTCGGAAAAGGGTTGCAGTTCCAGGTGACTAGCGAGAAAGACAGATGCTAGATTTCTTGGAATCCCTGATTCATCAACAGGTTGCAATTCGATAGTAGAATTGAAAAAAGCGACCAAAACGACGAAGACTTGACTGGACTAGATTATCACAAGTAAAAGAAGAAAAAAGCAAGTAATCTTGGGAAGGGACTGTACTACAGGACTGACGGCATAATTCGTTGGTTTTTGCGGTTAGAAATTCCGAATATAGATATTTTACTAAGCAAAAGTCCCCTGATACTTGACGGGCCGGACTGATAAACCAAAACTTGGAACTTAAGGGCTAAGACCGGTTTCCCATACGCCATATTAGATTGTTTCATGATTTCTTACTTTTTGGCGCTCCTCACAGACCACAACCCCGCTATGCCCATATGTGTGTCAAGACCAGATATTGCCACTGGCCAATAGGAGACCACGCAGCCAAGGTAGGTAACCCTCCCAACTCTTTCTGCCTTAGTTGCAAAGATAACAGCGAAAAAGAATCTATGCATCATTTCCTGTGTTAATGTCCAACCCAAGCGAGGGTCTGGCAGTGTACTCTAGGCACTCTGGGTAGGAAGAAAATAACTTACACATTATTCCAGCTAAAGAAAATCAGAAAGTCGCGCGACAGGAACCACTGCCATGCAACTGGCTTGAAGATTAGAATGCAGGATCTTCGAAATAATGAAGGAAACCTAATACGCAATGCTTTGTGCATGTCTAAGGTCTCTGGAATACATACTAATCGATGTAGATCGACGATGTACCAAATCATCACCATTTTAATTCTGGAAAAGGCCAACGATTCCTCGTCTTTTACTCTACAGGGCTGTGGCTTAACTCAGAACCTCTGCAAAACTGATTCAGCTGTGCCGTATTATACAATTTGGAAATAGCTCATGACTGAAAGTTCCAGGAGTTTGTCGAGACAATAAGGACAAATGTGTAGTGTACACATGTTAAATTGAAGTATAAAATTCGATCTCGTTCATATGACGACCATGAGCACGTTTGCAGCGATCGATTTTTTGGAACCAGTTTGCCACCACTTTTCTTCCACACATATCACCTGGAACGTTGACAATTTCGCGTTCGATATTGTTCCTGAGCTCCTCTTACGTTGTTGTCTTGTTGGCATAAACTAACGACTTCACGTAACCCCATAATGACTTTATTTCTATGGCATTTAACGCCGTTAAATCGCATGAGCGAGGTGGTCATTCGACCGGACCATTTCGTGAGATTACACGATTACTGAACTTCCCCTTCAATAGATCAATTGTTTGACGAGCTGTGTGGCACTATCTTGTTGGAACCACATGTCACTGATATTAAATCCATCCAATTTCGGCCAAAAATAGTCTTCCAACATGGTACGATAGCGAACTCCAATGACCGTAACATGGCAATCATTTTCATCGACGAAAAAATACGGTCCAATCACACCTCCACATGTGGGTATGTTGCTGTCCGATAAAACATATTTTGTTTAAAACATATTTTTGCTTTGAAAAGGCCATTATGCCAAAAATTAGTTTCATCGCTAAAGATGATTTTTCAATGAAATTCAGGATTTTCTTCAAACTTTTGCAGAGCGCAATCAGAGAAGTTTCGGCCTTCAAACGATCAAGAGGCTTCAGTTCTTGAGTAAATTTGATCTTGTAAGGATATAGGATAAAATCTTTATGCAAAATTCGCCACAATGTGGACAGAGAGACATCCAATTCTTGTGAACGGCGTGGAATCGACTGATTTGGCTCATTTTGAGCTGGAGCACTTACGGCTTCGATATTTTCGGTACTTCGAACAGAACGTTGTCTCACTGGCACAGAAATATTAAATAGTGAATATGTCGACTATATCGCGCACAGCCTGTCTGATGAAATAATTATTACGACCGAAAATTGGAATAAGCGCTCTTAAAGGTGCGACCACCGACTCAGAATTTCGGTAGTAATTTTTAATAATTTTCAAACTCATTCGTGAACTTCATCATGATATAAATAGGTCTGTTCGGGTACTTTCTGCACCAAAATTCGTAGATTGTCAAATTTTGAAGTGTGAGGGTAAAATTCTCTCCGAGACAGGTAAAATAACGAAAAAGTAAACGAACGCGTTGAACAAAAAAAGTTTCCCAATTTTAAACCGTAAACTTCAACTGTCAAATCTAAGAAAAGTTGGAGAATTTAAAAAAGTGTGGAAAACATTTATTCATTGTTCCAACACATTTTTTTAGATTCTCTGGATCTTCGCATAATACTTGGGTGTTCCGGAATTCTGCAATATCTGATAATTTAAATACCACACAAAAATGACGAACAGCTGTTTGGTAGATTTGACAGATTTCATAAACCAGCCCAAAGAAATTTCTTGCACTAAAATTCGTAGTATGGGGAAATTTCTTATTCTTGTGAGCGCTCTCTTTTACGAAAAACTACGAAATTTTTTGCGAACTCGAACAAGATTTCGTAAAAATTCGTAACTTTTCGTAAAAACTCGCTGTTTTAGGAGGGTACTTGACTGACATTTTGACATTGAAAGATCATAACAAGAAGTTTAAGGGTGCGTTTGTATTAAAATACAAAATTGTTATGTCCCTATTGAAAAACACTTTAAAATAGTTTTAATGAGCAACATATTAAACGACTCTAAGGAGACAGTATGACCTCTTTAAGGTACCCCTATGCATCTGCCATATTTCACTAGCTCCACATGTAATCATCGCCAAATCATATTGTAAATTAGAGTCGACTTGCTTTATCCTGTTAGGACTTACGTAAAATCCCCTTACTAAGCTTTCAATTTTCATCCACTTAACTCGTGTCACTTGTTATGAAATTCAATCAAAAATAATTGTACCGTAAGACATGGAATTGCTCAATTAAAACCAAGGATCCAACCACATTCTGATTGAATTTTCTTATCTAAATACCATGAGTCTTCTTGAAAAACAACAAAATTAGTTGCAACAGAAAAAATAAGTAGAATAAGGAGTAGAGGAACCCTTCAGACTACAATCAGAAAATAAGATCTCCCAACAGCCCTTTCAAGAGCTACCGCTTCAGTCTACAGTACGAGTACCTATATCTACCACTCGACGTTCGTTCATCGTTTCGTAATATCCTTAAGAATATAAATCTTCTTTTTCTCCGGTGTCGGGACTCCTCTTCTTGGGAATGTAATAAATTTTTTGGCACCGCCTTTTATATTCCGAGCTAAATATTATGAGATATTTTTATATGAAACGTCTCTGCCGCACAGAGCCATTCAGTATGTACTCGTGTCGTGTAGAGTATCCTCTTGGAAGATAGGGAGCACAAATTTGTTACACCCACCGCAGGAGTTCACAGCGTGTTGAGAAACACTTGGCCCAACCGGCAGGATACTGCGCACAATCATAACTCTGCGAGTGGAAGAAACGATACTACGATGGTTTATGTGTGCATCGTGTAAGTTCAAGGAGGCAGAGTGTGGTGTGTAGAGTGTCCTTCTAGGATGAGTGAAAGTGAACAATGTGGGAGTCCTTTGAACTCAAGAAAGCTTTTGTCGAATTTATGATTTATGTCGCCGGTACTACATATTAGAAGTGATTACAAAATTCTCTTGGATGTGCTGTGCTGATGCAGGAAACTGAACACGCGCGGGCAAGTATCTGATATTCTTTGTAAAAGTTCATGGGAATTTATTGCTCTTAAGTAGTTAATTGAAGTTGGTTAATTGATTTATTGGCTTGATGGGCCGCACAACGTAATCAGAAGTTATGATGTGGGAGTTTGTGCAGAGTTTTTTTTTTTTTTTAAACAAGGCGAACGTCTCAATTCTCGAGTATGGTTTGGCTGAATTGTAGAAATTTTAAAAATAGCAGGCGTCGGACAGAAGTCTCTCCTCAATCTGAAGATATGGGTTTACGTCGTTTAAGAAAATAGCTTTTTAACCTGCAGTGCCATAAGCAACTTGTTTGTGTACGAATACAAACTATGCGTTGGGACGAAAAGTCATTAAATATTTCGAATATGTAGCCAACTAAGGCGAATCGGAGTAAAAAACTTCAACCATTTTTTGCCTGAATTGATCGTCACCGATTCGGATCGGATAGCTACTAATATAAACTGATCGAGTGTTCCATTGAAGCAGTGACGTCTAAAATTAGATTGTCCATAGTCATAGGTCGAAACCAACTCGGCTGACGACTAGATTGATGATGGGTTTGTCGAACAAACTTATATTTTTTTTTAGGCCCGCATGTCTCATATGTCTCATAGGAGCACCAAGAGAGGCTCTTTACGTAAATAACAGGACTTCGACAAGCTAAGAAGTCCGGTAACCTCAGTCAAGATATTTGCACACTAAATAAGCGTGATTCTACAGTTCGACCAAAAGACATCTCTGAATTCATCTCGAATTCAGACATCATGAGCGAGCTCTAATTGGAATAAATCATAATAGGCCCATCGGTGGCCGCAGTGACAAAGTGACTCGCTCGCACCAATACCAACAATATTCATCTTAATCTTAAGCGTGATTCTCGCTCGCTCAAGTCCATTTCACCGCAATAAGCTTAAGCATTAATTCTTCGGACTGCTAAACATGTCTTATGTGAATGTCCCGACATAGCTCGAAGTGAACAAAATCATTTCTCTAGTTTTTACGAACCAGTCATCCCCAAAGCCACCATCTTGAGGTTCCTCAGTAAAATCGATCTAGCTCCGTACCTAGACTTTTCAAGTTGCACAAGTCGAAATGCTCTCTGTCCTCATTGGGCATAGATAGAAGGTCCTACAGAACTTAATTTTGATAAATCCAGAATAGGCACCTTCTGGCTTGCCTAAGAAGACAACGATTTTTATTTTTTAAATAAAAGCGTAGCTTTTGTTTAGAGGCAAACATTTCAGTTCTCACACGCTCTTTGTGGTAAAAATCAAAGCTGAGGGGCCCAATTGTTTCTATTTTCTATCTGCATCATCACCGTTTAAGGCCGCCTGAGTAAATAAGAGGAAAGCTAACAAAGTTGTGTCATCATCATATCCACCAAGAGGGTTGCGGGTTAAGGGTGCTTAAATGGACCTTCCACATCTTTCAATCTTCCGCCATTCACTCTAAATCATTGGGGGCTAAGTCGCCATCAAAACCAAAAGCCTTTATCGGTAAGCTTCAACGACACTCAAGTCGGTGAATTATCTGCGACAAGAAAGCGGTAATACTTGAGCCGTAGTTTTATTTTGTCTAAACGATTTCTTTTATTTTTTTTTTGTGAGGTGCGTATATTTAAAACCGATATTTTTGGGGTTAATCAAATTAATACTTATAATCCTGGATCAAGGCAGTCTTTTTCTAACTTTAAGAATCCGTTCTGTACTTTAAGTGACACAATCGTATGTAGTTATCTGAAGTCCTAGCCATATTCTTCTTTTTTTCGTCTCTCTTCAAATAATTCAGCATTTCAAGAATTATCTAGGTTTATACAAGTTATTGCCGATTCCGAACGTGGAATTGGAAAGCGTCTTCATGCCAAGTTATACTCTCGGAGACTTGTCATTTCCCTTGAACCTACGCCGCTCGCACGGTTGTCCAATGCACTAACCACTGAGCTACGGTGACCACAACAAATATCCGCAATTGATTCGCCTTTAAAGGTGACATTCAATTCAAAATAGGTTCGGCATATTATTTTTACGGAAGCGTTGTTATTCATTCGAAAGACTTCTTTGTGCAGAACCAGTGTTCTTCAGAGTGTTCGTCTGCCATTCTAGGAATCTTAAACTCAGTTTAATTTTGCCAAATTAACGAGGGAGAATTGTTTTAGCGCAAGTATGCCCCTAGTGTATGTAAATTTCATGCTTACTACAAAGTGGTAGAATCGTTATCATCGAAGATGAGCCTAACAATAGCGATGCTTTGGTGGTTGGTGAACAGATGCTGGTTTGTTTCTAAAAGAATTTGGTCATCTTGAAACCTTTTCTTTGATTGACTCCACCATCACGCTGTTGCCGCAGTTGGCCTTATCTGATGGCACTAGTCTTACATATTCTCATTTATTATTATTTTACACAACAAACCAAAATTGTTTCCAGGCTTTCAGGCTTCCAGCTTCAAGTTGTTTTTGAATTTGAATTGTTTGTCTCAAAATAGTGAACAAAATCTTCATAAACACCATGAAATGCAGCATCCTAGAATTTCCACAAATTTACCTGTTGTAATCCCTAAGAAATATTAAATATTAAAACCAACTAAATCTTTTTATTTTGATTTTTTTTTTCATTTTACTGAAAATTTTATTTGGTCTAATATTTCAAATCAATTCTCATTCATCGTGGTATCAAAAAAATCATCTAACAAATATTTTCTCTTTTATTATTTCTCTTTTAAAATTATGCTCTTAAAGTTAAATATTTAATAAATTAACTAACAATTTTGTGCTAAAATTTTTATTTTTTACAATTCTATGGAAATTTATATTTTCCTTTTTAAAATAAAATTATTTTACAAAACTTAAAATAAATTAAGACGACCTGAATTTTTATACGAATCCAAGGACTGCAACACACGATAAAGTTGGAAGGATTTTTGAAAATACAATAAGTCTTTGAGTTGTTTTTTCCCATTGAATAATTTGTTAAACGACAGCTCATTTTAAGTATTGTGTCTAAAGTGATAGCATTCGAGTGATTGTCAGAATTTTAAGGACCTTACAGTCAAGAAGGACAACTGCGACAAAAATATTAGTTTGAAATTACTAAACATAATTTAATATATTGTAATATTAAGTTTCGATCACTAGAAGGAGTATCAAATTAATATGACAAGTATCAAGACTTAAAAATAAAATAAACGCATATTAAAATATTTTAAACAATATTCAAATATTCAACTCAAAACTGGCTGGATTCAGGCACTAAATTAAAGTGTAAATTACTGCAGCCCCTAGTTAAAATAAATTATTGTAAATAATCAAATACATAAATATCTCTAACAGCGGCAAGAAACATTCCGCAAATCTTTGTTTCAGTTTTGTAAATTCAAAAATATGTAAGTGTCTGGTTTATGTGTGTAGCCTCTGGTTTGGGCTATTTCAGATTGCAGCGGATGAAATAAAACAGAATACATAGTTTTCTTTGGTAAAATTTTACTCGTAAATAATGTTCGAAGACGATTCATTGAAAACGAAAGTAGGCGCCACAATTTACAAATTTCTGTCTATCTACACGTACTTATCTTCCAGTCAATCCCGTTCATCTGCCCAAACAACTCTCGGAGAATTTCGTCAGTCGGCACCATAAATTAACCTGATGAAATAATTAGCTTCAAAGTACAAAACAAATGTGAAAATGTGTATTTGTGTAATGAAAAGATCGGATCTCATTTGTATTGATAGGAAGATTCTTCAGATCATACGCACCTAGTTTCATTTCCATAATTGTTGCTACTGTCCTATGTTCCGTCCCAAAATATGTCCCAAACCTGCCCTATTCATCCAAATTTGGCGATAAAATAGGAATGAAAAGTGTCTGTTATCCGATTAAAAACGAACAAGACGGTCTCCGTTCTGGGGCCCTGCGAAGACGACATCAACAGAGCTCGGATCATCATAGAACAGGGCTGGTTAGCGACATCTCTTTTAATGGACTTTTTTTCTAGTCTCAACTTAAGTTTTTATTTTTATACCAATTTCCTCTCTTAAACTGAAACAGACTAGTGGTCGCCGTGACTCAGTGGTTAGTGCGTTGGACTGCTATGCGAGTTGCGTGAGCCCCAATCATGTTCACCAAACACTTGTAGCGTCACCATCTCTCGTCGGGGAATGATAATACTCCGGGAGTATAATCTGTCATGAAAGGGCTTCTCAATTCGCCGTTTGAAGCCGGCAATAAATTGTAGGTCCCTTCCATTCGTGCGAAAAGAGTAACACGCACAACATGAATGGTTGCGAGAAGCTAGGCCTTGGCTCATCCCGAGCTGTAGCGCCAGCTATTTATTTATTTATTTTTTGTCTCCGAAATGAGTGTAAGGTTAGTCAGAACTGAAATCTTTCGAAATCCACCAGTCAGCCACACACATTCCATAACTTTCTTTGAATGAAACATAAACAAAAGCTCGATATGTTTTCTTCCAAATAATTTACCTACGAATATTTTATTTAATTTACTTTGTTCTTTTTCGTTTACCTTTAGTTAATATTTTAATTGATTTGAGTTTGCTTTTTTCCCTATATAATATTTGTTTTGCTAAATTTCTTATTTCTTTTTGTTTATTTATTCCAAAATTGCAAAAGAAGCTCATTTCGTTTAGATGTTTTATGTTCTCTTTCACTATTGTATTTGTATTTGTATCCTCCAATATATATAATATGCTAACGAATAATATTGTATAGTTATTAAATTTTGTTTGCCACATTTATACTTGATTTTAATTTCTATTGCCAACATTTTGTTTTTTTTTTGTCTAAAATTTTGTAGTTAGTATCCGTTTTAAATATATGATGCATCTTTGTTTCCTCTGTGTTTTTGTCTTGTGGTATGTTTTACAAATTTTATAAATTCTAATAGGCCTCTTGTAATTGTTTCTTAAGTGACTATATACTTTTTGTTTCACTATATAAATATGCTAAGTTTTAACTACACTTTATTCTATATTACTTTATTCATTTTATGATACAGCATTTTGTTTTAAATTATTTACAGAAATAAAGACATATATGACTAAAAGAAAAACTTTGGGAGGTTGGACCTTTAAGGGCTTCAAACTTGACTTTGGTGGGCTGTTCTTTATCGATCGGATCACCTACAAACGGTTGTATCGTCGCCAGCACAAATTGTATGGGGAGACGCTAAGAACAGCTTGCCATTGGAACAAGCGCACAATTGGAAGACTCTATGCATGTGCTCACGACTTTGTCCGGCACCCGGTATGGGTGGTTGAGCCGTTCTTAGATTCGGCATGAGGATTTTAGCCGATTCTAATCGTATCTGAGAATAAAAAGAGGAGATGCATACGATGTTATTAGGTTAAGTGATGCAAAGTTCATTTATCGAAGATAACCACCATCAGATTTAGCTTATTCTCACTAGATGGCAGAATTTAATTTTGACAAAACGATAAAAAATTCTTTTCCATTGTTTCACTTAAGGACTTCTCCTTTTTGGAACACCCCTTGCTTTTTCTTCACACAAAAAAAAATACCTCTTCATAGGTACTCTAGCATACAAGGAAGTAAAAGGATATGGAATCAATAAACCACTTACCGATCCATCCAGTGCACTCAATTTGACATCGTTGAGTGCAGACAACTCAATACCTCCGGCTCGTGATTGTAGATTTATATCCTTCGCTGCTGTCATCTCCAGTTGACGTGTTGGTGATTCAAATCTATGAGTTCCCAAAAAAAACGAGAAAAGGAAATCAAATTTAAAAAAAAAAGAAGTAAAACAAGGAACCTCCGTCTAACCACGCACAGGAAATAAATCCGCGAGTACACCACTATTATTTACTTGCTCAGACTCCTTTCACAAAATTCCGTTTTGATAATAACTCACCTCAACTCTCGTCCGGCTTCGGCACGTACATGGGGCGTTTGTATGGACTCGCGGAAGATGGCACCACCCTCGCCATCGATACGTAATGCGTGGGCACCAATAGTTACCTCATCCCGGGTTACGGAAAATAAAGTTCGACCGGTAGTGTCGTTGATTCGGAACCCCGTCGAAAGGCATTCGAGCTTATCGTGTCCCAAGAATAAATGATTCTCCAGGATGCCATTCGTGTCACGTGTATTGATGGAAAAATTACGTGATGACTCTGCAAAAAGGAAGCAGTCCCAAGAAAAGGAACCAACATTGAATTGAATTGTGAAGAGAATTTCGTATGAATTATGGAATGGGCTCTCGGCGAAAGGGGGACATGGTGGAAATTATTGAAATTGACACGGGATGTGGCAGTGGTATCTCATATCTATTTGGTCCTATCTGCAGGGAAGACATTCGTCATCGGGCTGACTAAGGTTGGTTGTGTCGCCCGAAATCTTAATGACCTCTGGGTGACTTAAATTTACATAAGCGAGAGATGAGAAATTAATAATAGCAACTCACCTATCGATATGGGTTGACCGTGTTTCGAGCGTATGGTCGATGCCCGGAGCAGGTCCATTATGAACGCTTGACCGGTAAGCTGTATGCCGCCAGGAACAATTTTAAGTTGGCCCATGCCTTCCTGGAAGATAAATTGGTTTGAGATGTGACAGCATATGATTTCAAATGTGGTTAGTGTGTTTTCTTATCTCTATGGTTATTTGTGTGGAAAAAGGTAACCTGACTTATTGCTTGTAGTTCTCGGGGTGTTTCCAGTGATAGATGGTGTGTGAGTATAGGAAAAAATGTACGCAGAATACAACACAAAAAGTAGGTTAATTGCACAACATTTTTAAGGTCTAGCTTAGATGAAAGAAGATACAAATTCAAGGTTCAGAGAAAACAAGAACTGTCGTTAGAGTAAAACAAATGAGTGGAAAAAATCACTAACTCCTTTGCTCATTGCTCTCAAATTATAAATATGTCGTAATTTATATACGACAATGCTGGGCCCAAGTGAAGAAAACCGTGGACCTCTAATAGCTAAGTTTCTATTCCGAGCAAAGTAAGGGGTGGGAATGCTGTGAAAGCACGTACCTAACACACAAACTGTATATCAGGGCGTCTTTCAGACCATAAAAAGCACTAGAGTAGACAACTAAGGTCATAATCCTAAGGATAAGTTCACTTGCCATGCGATAAGAATAGACAAAGGGAGCACTTTTTCCTTATAATGTAACTACAAGGTGCAATTACTAAGCGAACAATTCAGAATGTAATGAGTAATGCGACTTTCCAATTCCAGTAGTAAGAGCTGCGGATGCTAACGATTTGACGGGATTACGATCTGCATACATTGCCAGCAAGGCGGCTACGCTAGATAACTTGGGGTAATCGTTGATAGAAAACTAAACTGGAATCTTAACACACAAAAAAGGGCCCAAAAGGCCCTCAATGCTCTTTTTATTGTACATGTAAGAAAGTAGCAAGGAAGAAATGGGACCTGAAACCAAGTATGATGCACTGGCTATAGCAACAGTGAGACCCATATTCACCTATGGAGCGTTCGTCTAATGAAAGGCAACTAGAAAGAAAACAACGCTAAGTAAGCTAGCAGCAGTACAAAGAACTGCCGGTTACGCCATCACGGGTGCTCTTCGCTCAACACCCTCGACACCTTACTGCATTTGCTACCGCTAGACTTACAGATAAAACACCTGGCAGCCTTCAGGGTTCTTTAGTAATAACAGGATTGAACACTGCTACATCTTGAGTGAATATAACTTTGACGTTCTAAAAAGAACAGATGAGACGTCTACCGTCATGAACTTCGATACACCATACATAACGTTGTATCCTAGAGGGAAGACTGGCAAAGAAACGATTTCATCTCAGCGGATGAGATTGCGGTCTTCATGGATGGTTCAAAAACCACTAATGGAACGGCTTCTGGGATTCACTTCCAAAAGGCAAATCTCAAAATATTCATAAGATTCCCGGATACCTCTAGCGTATTACAAGCAGACGTTTTGGCTGTCCTCGTAGCTGCGGAATCACTAGGGATGATATCGATATCTGGAAGGGATATCGCCATTTACATTGATAGTCAGGCCGCACTTAAGGCGCTAGAATCAAACGTCGTCAGATGTATCCTAGTCTCAAAATGTCGCGTAACGCTGAAAGCATTGTGCGCGGAATCAAATAAGACTTTGTTGGGTACCTGGTCACTGTGACATTAAGGGAAACTAAAGGAAAGGCCCGATGAACTGGCCAGGCTAGATGAAGAACGGCAACACATGGAGGGGGGAACCACCGTGGATCCTGCCTCCTGTGTAACTAAATCAGAGATCCTACGAATAACTGGAAGTAAGACAAATCAAAGATGGTCCAATATAGTGGGCAAAACTCTATGGCCTGCTCTAGACCGCAGAAAAACAAGAGATATTCTTAACTTAAACAGGGAACAGCTACAATTACTCACTGGCATTCTGTCCGGCCACTGTCTTCTCAGGAAGCATGCTAAAAGATTAGGGCTCTCAGCCACAGAGCTGCGCAGGAACTGCAACGACCTACGCGCCACTGAGGACATAACGTACATATTATGTGAATGTCAGGGAATTGCCCAGCCACGCATGAAACTTCTCAGCAACTATTTCTTTAGTAGTCTAGAGGAGGTAACTATACACGTTAAAATTCTATCAAATGCTTTCCGGAAATGGTTTAGGTTCTGCCATTTTGGTTTCACAGGGATCGCGATGGACCCACTATTGTGCTTAGTGCCTTATGTAAGCACTAGCTGCAATTCCCTACTCTAACTAACCTAACCCAATATAAAGCTGCTACGGAATGTATGTAGATTGTAAGGTGTAATGCTAAAAACTTTGAACTTTTAAGACTGGTCCAATAGATGACTGCTTTAGTCAGAGCTCCTTCCCTCCTTAAGTCTCAACGGAAGAACTGCTGTCCCTTAGCAAATTACACTCACACAAGCTACTGGCGACACACCTAAGGAGGACGCACATAAGCACAACAGACCTAAGCAAGACCTGTGGCGACTTAGAAGCGGAAGAAGATTCGATGCATTTCCTCTTCGTTTAACAAAGCCTCAAAACTCTCTCTATACTTGGCTGGTATCGGGATGGTTCAAGAAAGTAAATCAGAGGTAGGAATGTTCACTCTTTTCCATTCCTGGTTTTTTTTTTTTTTTGGAAATAGGTATTCATCCCCCTACCCGCTTAACCTAACCGTAGTTTAATTATTTCACAGGACCCAATTCGTGGAGATAATATCATTTTTGAAAGATAACGACTCCCAGGTTCTGTTCCCCGTGAAACACACTTCACTAATGAATAAAAGTCCGATCTGGCTAACCTTCTCTTAAACTCATCGGGGTTAGTGGACATACTCCATAAGCAGTTTATTCTAAGATTTAATTGATATATTTAAACAAAAGCCCACAACTCATTTTACTTACCGACGAAAACTCCATGACTTTCAGTATCCACAGGGTTAGCACCAAATTGACGATTATCAGCAGCATAAGAACGAGTATCAGTGTGTAAAGGCATTTCTTGCGCCAGCCCATGAGGCCCAGGTGATAGTCGATGCCCTCGGCGAAGCTGCTGGCTCCGATGCGATGACCTCGCCCCACAGCACCCATGGTTGGCAACTTTTTCTGAGACTGTTGCTGTTGTTGATGTTGCCCAACACCCAATCGCCTCGATGTGGTTGCTTGTTGCTCGTGAGGCTGATCACCCAAGTCCACCCCTGCCGCGTACGCTGATGTCTGTCTTGGATTTCTCTGTGATCTTATTGTCCCAGTATCACCTATCATCGCGTCGTCAGCATTCCGTAAGATTTGGGCAATATCCCCCGCCTCAGAGAAACTAACACCTCCGCCTCCGCTACAAGCGCCAGTGTTGCCAATAATATTACAAGTACTCCCGTTGTCGTCGTAAAGCGATTTTCGAACAAAATTCGGACTTCTCGAGTAGATTTTTGCCTTGAGACTGCGATTGTTATTGTTATTGTTGTTATTGCTATAAGTGGAGGCCGGCGATGTCTTTGTATTCATAACGAGAAGATCCGGAGACTGTTGGTGGATTATGGTTGGTGAGTTACTTCGGTTGGAAGGTTTGTGTTAGATTTAATTTTTGTTTGTGGGAAAAGATGATTGTTAGTGCACACGGATGGTGATGGTTGTGGTGAGGTGCGAGAGTCAAATGGAAATAAATGGAAGAATTGTGCAAGAACTCTATTAGGTACTCATACGATACTAGAATTTTCTTTAAGTAAAACATTGAAAAAAGAAAAAAACAAGAAAGAAATAGCAAATGAAAATGATCTCATCAACGCTGTGCGTATTCATTTATTTTTGGAAAAAAATTTGATCATAGAAATGCGCCACTTACCTCAAAAGTGCCTCAACATCGGCCACAGAGCTTTCGTCATCATTTTGCGAACTGTCCAACACTTGCTCGCCTGTTGTCTGAAAAAAAAAAATAGAAAAAATATTGAATATTAAATACGGTCCTCATTGCTGAAGTACATGATGCATGTCAGTCGAGCAGGTGGACCGCTGCAGTTAATGACTAAGAAAATTGCCTCTTGGCGGAATAGTCGGTTCTATTTTCTGTCTAAAATATCTTTTGGAGATGCCTTTGAACTAAAAAAAATGAAAGCACACGGGGGTTTGAAAATTGTTCGACAATAACCGGACTTCGATTCGCGAAATTAGAAACAAATTCGTGCGATGAAGAATAAAATTCTGTGAGCATCTAAAGGGTTTTTCAATAGGGACGCTACAAAAGTAGAGCGACAGGGACAGCAAACGACGCCATATTTTTCTTGCGGTTTTTTAACATTTCTCTTCAGTAAGGTTTGCCATTTCATGATGGAAAGATATACGAGCCAACAACGAGTCGAAATTATTAAAATTTACTACCGAAATTCGGAGTCAGTGGCCTAAACGTTAAGAGCGCTACGTCCAATTTATGGTCGTCATAATTTCTGGCTGGATGGCTTCGTCAATAAACAAAATATGCGATATTGGTCAGGCAGCAATCCACACATACTCCATGAGTCATCATTGCATCCCGAAAAAATTACGGTTTGGTGTGGTTTATGGGCCGGCGGCGTCATTTGGCCGTACTTCTTCCGTGATGATCAAGACCGGCACGTTACCGTGAATGGGGATCGCTACCGTTCAATGATAACCGAATATTTTTGGCCCCAATTGGATGATATGGACTTGGAGGACATGTGGTTCTAACAGGACGGCGCCACAAGCCACACAGCGAATGTCACAATCAATTTATTGTAAACCAAGTTTGGAGAACGTGTTATCTCACGAAATGGTCCAGTCGCTTGGAAGCCTCGGTCGTGCGATTTGACGCCGTTAGACTATTTCCTGTGGGGCTACGTCAAGTCTATGGTCTATGCCAATAAGCCAGCGACGATTGATGAACTTCGTACGAATATCGAACGTGAAATTGCAGCAGTATCGGCCGATTTATGCTTGAAAACCGTCAAAAATTGGGTTCAGCGTCTGGACTTCTGCAAGCGTGCCCGAGGTGGCCATGCAAAAGAAATCGAGTTCCATACTTAATGACATCGAACGTACTTTCACAGGAATAAAGAATTTCATTGATATCCAAAACAGTTTTTGTTTAATTAAAAAAAAATTTTGTAGGGCTCTTATTGAAAAACCCTGTATATAAGCGGATGGCGAATAATTTATTTCAGGACATAAGCTCCAGCCCTAGTTTGTGGCATATGCAAATGCCTTAAAGCGAGGCTTATGGATAATCGAAAAGTCGCCACATCTGCTCGTATGAATAGGAACATCATGGGCGCGATATTGGGAATAGAAAGTGGCTTAAGCCTGCTGTCGAAACTATAAAACCAAAGTCATTCTAAAATTAATAGGTAAGGACACGAAATGGGCAAAATACGTGATAATAAGAAGAAGAGCATGTGACTTTTCCTGGAAACACCTTTAGAAGCTAATACCCGCGATTACGTCCGTGAGGAAAGAAGTCACATTATAACCTACTAGCCGATACCCGCGACTACGCCCGCGTGGAAAGACGTCACATTATACCATATATCCTTCCCCGCGTTTCAAGCCGTTAATGAGTAGGTATAAACTTTCAATTTCTCATATTCATTTTTCAAGGCGTCCCCGTAAACAACATTCCTGGCAACGGCAGTATTTCTTTCCCCCCTAGTTGTAGCCCACAACACAAGATCAACAATGTACACACAAATATACATGTGTATGTACTTACATGTGTAAATGATTTCCTGCCAAAAAGATAGGACTAGCCGATACCCGCGACTACGCCCGCGTGGAAAGACGTCACATTATACCATATATCCTTCCCCGCGTTTCAAGCCGTTAATGAGTAGGTATAAACTTTCAATTTCTCATATTCATTTTTCAAGGCGTCCCCGTAAACAACATTCCTGGCAACGGCAGTATTTCTTTTCCCCCTAGTTGTAGCCCACAACACAAGATCAACAATGTACACACAAATATACATGTGTATGTACTTACATGTGTAAATGATTTCCTGCCAAATAGATAGGACTAGCCGATACCCGCGACTACGCCCGCGTGGAAAGACGTCACATTATACCATATATCCTTCCCCGCGTTTCAAGCCGTTAATGAGTAGGTATAAACTTTCAATTTCTCATATTCATTTTTCAAGGCGTCCCCGTAAACAACATTCCTGGCAACGGCAGTATTTCTTTTCCCCCTAGTTGTAGCCCACAACACAAGATCAACAATGTACACACAAATATACATGTGTATGTACTTACATGTGTAAATGATTTCCTGCCAAATAGATAGGACTAGCCGATACCCGCGACTACGCCCGCGTGGAAAGACGTCACATTATACCATATATCCTTCCCCGCGTTTCAAGCCGTTAATGAGTAGGTATAAACTTTCAATTTCTCATATTCATTTTTCAAGGCGTCCCCGTAAACAACATTCCTGGCAACGGCAGTATTTCTTTCCCCCCTAGTTGTAGCCCACAACACAAGATCAACAATGTACACACAAATATACATGTGTATGTACTTACATGTGTAAATGATTTCCTGCCAAAAAGATAGGACTAGCCGATACCCGCGACTACGCCCGCGTGGAAAGACGTCACATTATACCATATATCCTTCCCCGCGTTTCAAGCCGTTAATGAGTAGGTATAAACTTTCAATTTCTCATATTCATTTTTCAAGGCGTCCCCGTAAACAACATTCCTGGCAACGGCAGTATTTCTTTTCCCCCTAGTTGTAGCCCACAACACAAGATCAACAATGTACACACAAATATACATGTGTATGTACTTACATGTGTAAATGATTTCCTGCCAAATAGATAGGACTAGCCGATACCCGCGACTACGCCCGCGTGGAAAGACGTCACATTATACCATATATCCTTCCCCGCGTTTCAAGCCGTTAATGAGTAGGTATAAACTTTCAATTTCTCATATTCATTTTTCAAGGCGTCCCCGTAAACAACATTCCTGGCAACGGCAGTATTTCTTTCCCCCCTAGTTGTAGCCCACAACACAAGATCAACAATGTACACACAAATATACATGTGTATGTACTTACATGTGTAAATGATTTCCTGCCAAATAGGTAGGATTATGTATCGTAGAATATTTGTTGTCAAGTAAATGCGACTACAACAAAAAATATTTCCATCAAATACATACATACATACATGAATAGATACCGTGCTGAGTGAAGAAAAGCAGCACACAGAAAAATGAAAAAAACTACCCTTGTACAACTGGGCAAAACAAAAACAACACACGATCACGAAGCGATATGTGCCGCTGACTACGGTTGCGCATTACTATAAATAGCCAAACTTTAACGCCCTGTATCTTGGCCCACAGTCATAATTTTGAAAAACGGTAAAACACGTGTTTGATTATTTCTGTTCTAGAATATACCCACCAAATTTCAATTCCAAAGTCCAATTTAAATTTTTTTTTTCATACAAACTTGAACACCCTGTAACACCCTGTTAAAGCTGAGTTTCGAAAAATCCCTTCTTAGTGGGTGTCTACGCCACAAAAGGAAACTACTGTCCAAATTCCAAGTTTCTAGCACCAGCGGTTTGGGCTGTGCGCCTATCTCTGGGTCAGTCAGTCAGTCAGTCAGTCAGTCAGTCAGTCAGTCAGTCAGGACAAAGAGTTTTATATATATAGATAGATGTCCTTTTCCGGCTTTCAAGACATTGATAAGTAAGTATAGGCTTCCAATTCCCTATATTAATTTTTCAAAGCCTCCCTGTAAACAACATTCCTGGTTTTACTTTCTGGCTGGAGGATGACTAACAACTGGCTATAGGAGAAACCGTAACTCATCAGATCCAAACCAGCCACTTTCAAACTCTGTCCCTGTGATGGTCATGGCAGACGTGGTGATGAAATCAGAGGAATTCGGGGATGAAGGTGGTTTCTCTCTGATTGATGCCTATCTATGAAAATATTGGATTTGATTAAGTTTTTCTTTTCCTCTTCACCTGAAGCCTGGCGCCATTGCACAGTTGGAGGGTTTAAAAGGTTTAGAGCCCCAACTCTGGTGTACAGGACGTGATGTGGTAATCCTGGGGAATCGAGAGCGTGCAATATAATTTACCTACAACTTCCTCGACTTTTTCCACAGATTTATACTTCATATGCTTAGCTGGCAGCTTCTCTAGCAGAAAATTGTTGATGGTGTTGGCTGAGTCGTTTGTTAGAGGGATAATAGCTCATCCCCTCAACCATGAAGCGTAATCCACTTCAACGTGAAGAATATTGGAGTAATTTTTAAGTGTCAAAGTAATCGGATCACCAATAAAATCGGAATATTTGTTCTTTCCTCATTTTCCAAAAAGTTTTCATCACCAGTATCAAGTAATCAGTAAGAAATCACCTCTGCCCTCAAGTTACTTTGAAGGTGGAAACGCAAGTTAACAGGACTTTAGCTTGAGGCCATAAGACGGATGACTTGAGGCTTTAACTTTATCAGCACGTGCCTCCCGTGGCAAGTTGTCTGAAGTCAAAAGCCAAAACCACTGTAAATCCAGCCATAAGTTGATTGCGGCCCTTAATGTACTGGAGCGTCCTGTTTAGAGCCCCGATAACTTCCTTGTTAGCCATGGGGCACTCATCTGGCATTATAACATTGGCTTCTCGAATCTCCTGAGCTATGCCACTCTGCATAGAGATCTTACAAAGTGACTCATAATAAGTTTACGAAAGGCTCAATGATTTTGACTCATCATTGTACATCAAGCGGTTTAGTTTCAAAGAAGTCTCCATTGATTGCTATACAGTCTACTTTCCCAACCAGTTGGA
The DNA here is from genome assembly GCA_917880715.2 of Matsumyia berberina. Classification (NCBI taxonomy): domain Eukaryota; kingdom Metazoa; phylum Arthropoda; class Insecta; order Diptera; family Syrphidae; genus Matsumyia; species Matsumyia berberina. The sequence continues at coordinate 126,212,003 of OU862871.1, read as the reverse complement.
AAATACGCATTGGCGGCAACAATGATGTCCTTTGAGGCTCACCAATTCTCATTTTCAAGTTTATCATGAGGAAGAAGTCGTAAGGAAAAAATTCAGAGAATAAGCTGCATGAAATAGCAGTTCCAAGTCTAATTTTGCTTTGCGATGGTCGATTTTTATAGAACTTTCTTCTTTCTCCAAGAAGTCGACAAGAATGCATGCACTGGCATTCATAAATGAGTTCTATCCTTCGCTATTCTTTAGGCACTTTCATCACTTGGTTTGAGCCACGAAGGTGATTTCGGTGCAGGTGAGAGCGACAGCGGCACGCTTTTGTCTGCTCGTCTTAACGCATCGAACAAGGATGAATTTGTCAATCCTAATTTTTTTATCCAGCTTGAGATAGACAACATTTCAAGCAAAAAATGAAAGTTAATGTACTTATATACATATATGTGTTGATGATTGGAAACCCAATCGCACTACTAACCTTACAAGCCTAAACTTTCTTCAGGGTCCCGAGACATGCCAAATGTAGTTGACGAAACTTGCCCAGCCCATCGTTCATTTCTAACAACACACAAGGTCTATCGGCTTGATTACATACTACAACTGAAGGGTAAAGCGGTTTTTTTTTCGAATATGGTCATGAATAGACGAAGAATGTCCTGCGGGTCTCGGTTTAATATCAACCAACACTGTGTTGAAATATCCTTTTAGGTTCATTTTTGATCTCCATGTTGTCGATTCATGTGCAATTTTTTGTGCAGAATACACCTTCAGTTTTTTTAATAACTTGCGCGCACTCGAGGGGTTACGAATACCCGTTAACTAAAGCTCGGGCATTCGGAAAAATAGATGAGAACCGAATGAGATATCAACGCACATTGCTTTTAAATGCTTGCGGTTACGAAAGAATCCCTATATTTGACAGTACGTCCGAAAATAACCTTAAGGGATAACCGATAAACATTCCACATGACGCGTTTTGGAGGTGAAGCGAAATGCAACTGACTACTTCGCTGGATCACTGCGAGAAACAATAATATAGGAGGAGACTTGAAGCGTTTTGTCAGTGTTCAAGCGAGTCTATGGAAGCGCTTCTTTGTCCTTTGTAAAATATGAGCTACAATTTCGGGTCCATTGGACCGGATTTGAACATTCTACACGAACTTACAGATTGATGTCAAAAGGATTTGTTACTTTGTTTAAGGAAACCTAGGCACTTCGCAATATTTCCGGCAATTTCGAATTGGTAGAGGTTTTAACGAAGAAAGTCTGTCGGTTAGAACAAAACAAGTACCATTCAAGGACAAAGATTATGGGTCAAGGTTTTGGACACCTTATATTTTATTCTATTATTTGAATTCAATTTTGTTAAGCTGTTAACGTTGGAAGTTTGACATGCGTTGCTATTTCTCTTCTAAGTCCGGAGAGCATGAGCGTAGGTAAAGAACGAATTTGAGAAGTTGGGAGAACTGTTATCAGCAAAGGAATGGATTTGGTTAGACGTCATCATCATCATTTCCCAATGACCCGCTTATCCACTATGAAGGTCGCGGGTTTAGGGTGCTCAAGTGGAGCCCCATCTTTCCATCTTCCGATCTTTCGCATCGACACAAATCATTAAGGGCTATCCTCATAGGGGTAGAGGTGAGATTTCGAACTTGGTCCTACCATTTCATCTTGGAAGGAGGCCTACCTGATGACACGGATTCCATGGCACCATCTAAGTATGGGCCTTTCTGTTCGAAGAAGTAGCTGTTCGAGATTGAATACCTCGCGTACTCTGGTGTTCCTAACCCGATCTCGGCGAATCATCCCATCAATAAAACGAAGAAATCTCATTTCGGCAGATTGTATACGCGGTTTTATTCTTTCGGTCGTTACCCAAACCTGATGACAAAAGGTGAGGGTCGGAACAAACACTAAATTGAAAACTAAACTGAATTGAAAACTGATGGCAAGTTCGGCCTCCCTGGGGAACAATTCCGCAAGCGTAAGTTTTCTGTGTACCCAAAAAAAATGTGAAAAGAGCCTGTGTTCACTTGTTTTTTGGGTACACAGTAAACTCACGCTTGCGGTATTGGGTCGCTTATTACAGATTGATCAAGCTATCTCAAATTTGCTCCACCCTCACCATTCCTACAGATGCTCCTTCCATCACTCGTAACTAAGACCCGGAGATACTTAAACTTCTCCACCTTCTTCAATAGGAATCCACTAACATGCAGGATCCATTGAGTAAGCCTTTAAGAATTTATCATTACTTCTGATTTGTACACTTTAACCTTCACCCCAGCTTCATCACAGATGGCGACGAATCTATCTAGTGCGCACTGAAGCTCGGTCTGAGTGGACGTAAGGACAATCAAGTCATCCGCGAAATGCAGATCACTTATCTTTAAGTCTTCCAATTTGAACCGTTCCGCGCCACAGTTGCGTAGAAACATCCAATCAATTTACACAATGAAGGAGAGGTGACAGAACGCACCCTTGGTCCAATGACCAAGGTTTCGATGTAACGCCGTTCTCCCAAACACAACCCAATGATGACAAGACGAAGAAAACCGAACTCGGATATTCTCAAACCTGCTAAGTCAGGGCGCGGTTCGGAGCCAGGCTTAGACGGTGGCAGCATGCGGGGGGCTGGTGGCCGGCTTGTCTCGCTCGGTATCCGGCTGGGTATAACCCGAAACGGATTCGAGCTGTCCGGCAATGGTCCCGCAAAGCATTACGGAAGTCAAAGGGTGATTCCACTATAAACCGATAGGCGCATAAGTGGACTTTCCGGTTATTTTTGATTAAACGTAACAGACAAAAGATTTTTCAATCTTAAGGAAGTTATGAAGAGGCAATCAGTAAGGGCAAGAAATCACTAGGACCAGCAAATTTGTGAATGTTAAAACTTTTAAGTTCTCCTACAGGTACAAAAATGAAAAGGGATTTGCCCCAAAAGAATTTGGGGCCCTTCAGTACGGCGCGATGTGATTGACGCTCCTTCCTGTCATCTGCATTTTCTGGTGGCTTTTTAAAAAAATGTGCTTCTCTTTACTTACAAAGGTTAAACCCGATTTAGGTTTCGCTGCCTGGGTATTTTTGTTGAGTTTGTGGAAACTCTTTCTGGTGTCCTTTTACGGTGTTAGTGACTCTGACAATAAGGGCGTTTGTGCTATGTATCCGTTTTATTTAGATAGCAGATTTCGGTATGTACAAAGTTCAACAAACCATATATCAACGAGCTTCGGCCCTTTAAAGTGATCGGATCCGGGTTAATTTAACATTTTCGCTTACTGTCACATCATACATTATACAATAGAAAGGCGTTTAGTTCTAAACTTACAACTATACCCAGCGTTGGAATTATTCATTTCAAAATGCAAACAATACTAAATTGTTCCATTGGTCTACTCGTATGCTTCTCAAAACATTCTCATTGACATTGAAAACTTTCTGTATCTTCTGAATTGCGAAATGTAAACTTCACCTATGCAAAGCTCTTATTGCTTCTTAAACAAAACTCCATCCTCCCAGGAGATTTCCATCCACCGAAAACAATTTGCATAATTTCTCAGCAAAATGGTTCCACCATTGCACCGAATTTTGTTACTTTTTCCCCGGTATGAGAGAACAAAAACTATTAAACTATCGACTTGGCTGGAAACTTTTTTTTTCCTGCTTTTCACGCACCGATACCCTGTTTCCCTTAACGAGTGGAAAAATCAAAAGGCAACCCTCTCATGAAAAGGCACAACTACCAACTACACAAAAGGAACAGAGCAAAACAAAACAGAAGAAAAAAGGAAAATTTCAAAACATCTTAGCGTTGTCCTTCCCCGATCATTTCAAATGTAATTCCGGTGCAGAAACTTTTCCCGTAGTTACCTTCAAAGGCAACGAGACAAACTCAAATTATATCCACTCTACCTGTAAACTTATGGCGTAGATTTCCCTAAATCCCGGCAGTCAGTAAATCCCGAAGAACCGAGAAATGATCTCGACTCTCTGTGTCTCGGTTTCTGTGTACCGCTGTGCGGAAGTCATTTTAGTTTTTCCTTTCGTCCTTAAGCGATGGAATCCGGCGTTAAGTTCAACTGTCTACCAGCATTAGCAGCAGTTTTGTCGAAGAAGAACGTCCCTGACCAAGCAACGGATTGTCAACTAAAAGTTGAGAGCCAAGCGTAGTTGAATGTGACTTTTGAATTTGTGCAGTGAAGAAGCACGCGATGCAGTGGGATGCATACACCTTCGTCCCTAATCGAGGAAGTTGTGCGTTTTTCTTTTTATTCGTTCCCCACAATTGCACGCATTAATGGGAGATTTTTCGAAACAGTGTCAGGAAGACAGGAAGTGATTTCTTACTTTCGCCGAGAATCTGGAAAATGTCATTCACTTCTTTGTCCATGCCAACGCAAGGAGTAGGTAATTAAACGGTACACAATTAACCTCAAAGTCAATCAGTGCAAATTGATTCAACTAGGCTGCGGCAGCCAAGTGCTGTTCAGTGTTTATGGAGTGTGTGCTGATCATGTTTTGTGTATCTTTATCTAGTGTTTTGTGTATTTTCGTTGCTTTTTTAAGACACTATGACGTAAGCAAAATGTTTTTAAAGTGAATTTGAGAGAAATAATTTTTTTTTGTCTAAGCTTTTTTTTTTATTGTATTTTTAGACGATTTCAGTTTTTTTAACGAAATAAATGCTTTTTGACTACTTGTTAAGAAAATTCAAAAATGTATTTTGAAAACTGAATTCATATTTTGAACAGATGACGATTTTTGAGGTTTAATACATTTGTTGATGAACAAATAAACAAATGTGCTAATTTCGTAACACATGGTTTGTATATTCTAATCTTATGTTCACGTTTAAGTATTCTATAAATATGCAATTGTATTGTACATGTACATACAGCCATGGACACATAAATAGCACAAATGAAAATGAAATTGTGCGCAAACATTTTTTACTATAAAATTTAAATGATTCCAACTTTTATGGACTATACTGTTTCCCCCTATCGTGTAGTAGATGTTAGACGAACAAATGTACCGTTATCATTTCGGTATGTTGACACGTGATCATTTTAGTCTGCGAAGTGTTTGTTGCGGGTGGACATAGAAATAGCACACATTGCGAATTTAACAATTTCATTGCGTATAAGTAAACATTATTGTATTATTTTTGTACAATTCCATTTGAACATTGTTTTGTAAGTCAACTTTGTGCCATAATGGGAACAGGCGTACATTATACACCAGAAAAAAGAGCAATTATATACGACCTGTACATTAATGGGAAAAATTCAAATACAAATAAAAAACGCGACCCGAACCAAGAAAAACTACTGCCTCCATTGATAAAAACATGGTCCGAAAATGCAAGAAGTCTTTCTTCAAGTCTTTTCGGCAAATTTCCAATGAAATTAACGAAGAATTTGATGTAAATGTATCGAGTCGATTAGTAAAAAGAAGGTTGAATAAAGCTCAGCTTTTTGGACGAATGATTAGAAAGAAACCGCTCCTACCAAAAAAAAATTTTAGAAAACGTTTAACCTTTGCAAGATCTCATAAAGGTAAGGACCTACAATTTTGGAAAAAAGTGGTGTGGAGCGACCAAACCAAGATAAATAGAATTGGGCCAGATGGTAGAACGATTTTTCATCGTCCAAAAGGCCAAGCTTTAAACCCCAGGTATACGCAAAAAATTATCAAGCACGGTGGGGGCAATCTAATGATCTGAGGTGCTTTTGCTTGGCCCGGAGTAGGACCTCTTGAATAAATAACTGGGAAAATGGACAAGTTTCAGTATCTGGATATCTTGAAGAATACGATCCAGCCCGATACTTTTGAGTCTATGCCAGTAAATTGGATTTTTATGCACCATAACGATCCGAAGCACTCGGCCAAATTAATAAAAGAGTGGTTGTCCAAAGAAAATATTTGTGTTTTGGATTGGCCAGCACAGAGTTCCGACCTTAACCCAATAGAAAATTTGTGGAACGATGTTAAGGTAAAGATTGTGTAAGAAATTTTCAAAAACAACGACCGACTTTGGAGTGACATAAAGGAAGCTTGGTATTCTATCCCATAGGAAAGATGTCAGAAGCTGGTTGAGAGTATGGGGCGATGTCAGGCGGTAATAGATAATTTTAGCTACAGTACAAAATATTGAATAGGTTAAATACAAAACAAAAATATTTTAAATAAATTTTTGAATATTTCTCAGTTAAATTCTCAGATAACGAATGTTGTGCTATTTCTGTGTCCAGGACCATTTTGAACTTTTTATTTTCATTCAATTCTGAATTCATTTTTACGTATGTCAACATCATTTTTTTAAGGTCATTACACTTACTATTGATCAAGTTTTCAAATAAAATTAAATTCTTCAGGTTTTGTTAAAAAAAATGTAATAAAATTTCGTGTTCATTTTGGAAACTGATTTTGTGCTATTTATGTGTCCATGGCTGTATGTGATTTCAGTGGCCAAAAAATCCGTACATTGACTCTTGCAACTTTTCCCGGCATGACCTTCAAAATGTTATTGCTCACAGAAGTGTTCTATAAAGTATTTGTTGATCCAAATCTAGCCATAAAATGGTAGACATAATATTATTGGAGATCACAAAAGACACAAATACGAATACTTAGACCTCTCTAAATACTTGTGTAACCACAAGGAAGATATGGCCTTCATTCGATAGGGCTAGGACAGACAGACTTCTGCAGATTGACAGAGATCCCTATCTACCCTTATATAAGTGATCGCGAACCATAATAAAGGGTCTTCCAATAGGGACTTCTGAACTTTGACTGTTGATAGCGGCCATATTGTTGAAGCTACAGTCAAATTGGCTGTCATTTATTCAGTCTTTTTTGCTAAATCATCATGGATGGATATAGCGTTCAACAACACGTGCAAATAATAAAATTGTTTTATCAAAATGGGTGTTCTGTTTAGGCAACGTTCCGCGCGCTTTGCCCATTTTACGGTCGCCATAATCGTTCTTCCGAGAGGACTATTCGCAGTGTGGTCTGCCAAATACATCGCCGCTGTCCGTGAGAGTGTGCAGGAGAATCCGAGGCAATCGATATCGCGTCGCTCACAAGAACTCGGCCTTTCGCAGACCACAACTTGGCGAATTTTGCGTCGTGACCTTGGCCAGCACCCGTACAAAATTCAACTGACCCAGGAGCTGTAGGTAAACGACCATAGACAACGGCGTATGTTTGCTAAATGGGCTCTGGAGCAGTTGGAAACCGACCTTTATTTTCATCGAAAAATCATCTTCAGCGATGTCGCTTTTTGGTGTGGATTTTGGGCTGGCGGCGTCATCGGTCCATATTTCTTTGAGAACGACGTTGGCCAGGACATTAACATCAACGACGAGCGCTATAGGTCGATGATTACCAACTTCTTTTAGGCTGAGTTCGATTGGTAATTCTGCACGAGCAATTCGAGGGCATGGTCATATCCCGTGGAGGTGATGTGAACTGTCCACCGAGATCGTGGGATTTGACCCCGTTAGAGTTTCTCTTGTGGGGTTTTCTGAAGTCGCAGGTCTATGCGAATAAGCCACAAACCACAGCGGCCCTCAAAGCCAACATAACCCATGCCATTAAGTTATGTTGGCTGATTTAAGGGGCAGAGTCATGGAAAATTGGACATTTCGGATGCGCGCCACCCAAGCCGCGGGGAACATTTAATCGATGTTATATTTCATACATAATGGCACTGATAGGCCCTTCAAACGAAAAAAAAAAATTGATGATGATGAGCTAAGGGCTAGCTCATCCCGCGACGCACCTGGCGATAGTGCGGTGGCTTACTCAAGATTAAGTTGGCTATAGGCGTAGGGCACTTTAAGTTCAACTTCCTTTGTGTATATTGACAAACATGTATATATGTATATCTCTAAGGGGGTTTGTAGATCCACTGGATTAATACAAATCAATTGAATCTTTAAATACAGTAGCAATCCTTGTATGAACTACAGAAGTTGTCTATAGTACGCCTTCCACGAGGTCATTTCTGGAGCTTCTACCGCAAACGTTATGCATTGTATCCAACCTCTGAGCATTTCATGTTTAAGAACAATAAAGTATCTTTCTCTAGCCGTTGGAACCCTCTCTGGCCTATTTCGGTCCAAGACCATCCATAGAGACTATGCGGTGCGGTTAATGTGATAAACTACGATCTGCCCTTATCGTTTTGTCAATAGATGCAGTTTGTTGTTTTCAGGCTTCATGAGACTACAACTCAGCATATTACTTTGCGATTTGGGCTTATGTGAGCATATAAAGCAATATGATGCACGTACCACAAGCCAAAATGACCACAAAAATAAATTAAATTAAAAGTATGCGAATGGTTGTCCTAAGCTATCCATAAACCCTTTAAAAAATTGCTCTGAATATTTTTAAAACACACAAACATCTATGTATGTATGGACAGCAGGGGAAATATATTGATATACTCTGACACAGTTAAAAATTTTGTCAGACAAAATGCTTGTGATTTATTCTTAAAGAAGCCTATCATCCTAAATTTATGTAACGTCTTCAACGAATACACTATTGTACTCGTATATCTCGCCAGACATACTACAACCCCCAAACACAAAGAACCCCAAGGCAATAGAATAAAGTGGATCAGCTATGTGATTAAAGTGTTTTAAAGCAACGAGAATATTTAACTAAAAGAAATAAAAAAAATACGGTTCAATCGACAAAGTCTTCCTACATGATATAGCAGAACATTTTTCTTTAACAAGCTTTGAGTTCTCCGCAGTTTTGGCGTTACAGCCGATGGAAGCTTACTGCGACAAGCGCATGCAATCTCCCGCGTTCCATAAGCGCAAATAGTCACAAATGTGCTGATTAAAAGCAAAATTGTAGCAAATAATCTGTTATTCTAAAATATTGCAATTTCTGAATATTGTAGACCAATCATTTGTTTAAGCAAACCATTCAAATCCGCGTCGTACCATCAATGAATTTCCTAATGGAGTTTCAGGTGATTTGACAACCCTCACCTAACTTTGTTTGGAAGGTTATCGTGGGAGAAGGTGCTGTAAGATTGGGAACCTAAGATGCATTTTAAGATTTTATCCCATAGCGTGCAAGAATGCTAGCACAGGTGATTTTGTACCAAATGCCCTTCTCTTAATATTCTTAACCTCCTGCTTCGGGCTTCTTTAGCACGCTTCAATTGTAATTTCTGCAATCCAGATGGAAGATAGCGTTTCTCAACGAATTATCATAAAAATAACACGTCACACCTACTTTACACTTCAAATATATTTCCGAAACAATTTAACAGCATGACCCTCAATCTATCGTTTAACACCGATCGTTACCGATGAATATTCTTAGACTTAGACTATGTCCCGCTGGTCACACCAACCAGTTGTCTGCTTACAATTATTCAACAAAATTTATTATCTTTTTATCGGTCTGTTTAATTTGGTGGAAAATTGCCATCGACCCGGCTGTATCATTGCCATTAACATAAGTGCGGCCCACGTGTTCTGCTGTTAATAAAACAGTCAAACATATTCGCACTAGTATTGTTTGTTAATCAACGAGCTTGTTTATTCAACTCAATGTGTTGGGATTTTGGTGTACGTTATGAAAACAATCGAGTATGTATTTTTAGTATTTTTTTTTACTTAAAAAAAATAAAACGTTAAATAAATAAATATACGTGGTAACAATTATCTGGGAGGTGAAAAAAAAATCAACCCGATTGTAATAGAGAGCTTGCATTTCTCTCTATGTTATGAATGATATATGTAGTACAAACAACATGGGGAGGTAATTAAAAAAAAATAAATCAATTCTAAAGGACATCAACAAAGGGTTAAGTGCGACACACAGCAAACGATTTTTCAAAAAAAATTGTCATTTGTAGGACAAAAAAAAATGAATATCAAGAGATTTGCTCCAGCATTTTATCTTTGAATTAAAGAGGACTGGCCGTGGAGATTTTTTCATGTCTTTCATTCAAAGATATCGCCATACATTTGGTTATATTCCACACATTGGTTCATTTTTACATGAACTAACTAAGTTGTAAAGAAAATTAAATAGATTTAATCCGCTTCAATACCTTGCCATAGCAACTTAAAAAAAAACCATGTTTTTCTGCTTTCACTTTCACTAACATCTTCCAAGTGTCACGAAGGTGTATAAATAAATAACATGCACAATCTTCGTCTCTTTGCTTGTAAATAAATTATTATAATTATCTAATTAACGCATGACAAACACGAAAAATTAACACAACATTTATCTACCTGAAAATCTTTCTCGTCAGTCAGATATGTATACGGAACCGTGCTTGTCGCATAATTCACCTTTTCATAATTTACTTAGCACAAGAACACCCAGCTTATATAGGCGACACTCTGTGCAGATGCCCCCATCACCAAAAGATTTATCACTGGCAAATACGACTCGATGTTCTAGCGACCTTATCGTCCACTACTCCCACTCTCGATGCCACGGTAGAAACAAGAAAAAAAAAATTAGAAACCATCATCATCATCAGCTACTAAAGGATGGAATAGATGACAAGTCACGTCCTCAGCACAGAATTTTTACGACCAAAGTATATTTAAAGTGAAAAGATTTTCTGTTTATATTTTTAGACCAAACAAGCAATTAAGAAAAAAAAAAAACAAACGAAAAGTGTACGTAAATGTCGTCAAGCGGTAGAAAAAAAAAATTTAAAATTACTGTCAAATTGAACAAAATAATATTCAATATTTTTATGGAGACGCCATTGCAAAAATAACCAGTTTGTGGCCAATGTCCACTCGACGGAAAGAAATTAAAAAAAAATACACAGAGATAGGTACTTTGAATGAGGTGCATATCAAAATACATGTTGCCTTGGTCAAAAATGGGGACACCGCCTCTTGAAAAATAAATATTTTGAAGTGACACCTGTCAAACCGTCAATGAAGTGCACATTTGTAGCATAGTTGTTGCTCCCACTCGTGTGTGTGTATAAGATATGCGTCCTAAAAATTTTGTCATCAAAAATACTAAATTAATTTCATAAATACGATGACTTTCCCGCCTTCGAAAATATGCATCTAGAGTTTGAAGGGTCATTCAAGCCTTCATTCCAGATTGTCTGGATATTTAATTCTTTGAATTCTTTGAATTTTAGGAAGAACTGACATAACCTCTTCAATTGTAATGAAACTGCAATGTCTTATCGAAATCGAATTGTCAAAAAAACGCTTTAAAATATTTATCCTCGTTGACACTCTTCTTCAACAGAGTTTCTAAAGCCGCTAAACCAAAAAGTCTCTTCAAATGCACAAAAATGGTCTTCACGGACAAAGCGCGCAAGGTAAGAATTTTTTTTTTTAACTTGATCCTACCACGCTAAGATGCTTGTCAAAAGAGAAGTGTCGCGTTAGAACCCCAATAAGTTGTCTACAGTCTCTTCTGCTGAGTGACAGCAAGAATACCGCTGATTTCTTACAGACGTTTGTGAGCATTCGTTTAGTCTGCCTGCATCCTGGAGAGCCGTGCCACATAAAAATGTGTATGTAGGAAACCCAATCGTCAATGGAGGCCGTGACTGAGAACACGGGAAGACCTAACACAGGTTCAGGTCCTGAGAAAACGTCCTCTGAATCTTGTCTAGTAAACTCATCGGAGATTTCATTTCCAGAGATTTCAGTGTGACCTGGGACCCAGACAAGAGTCAAAGAGTTCAACCTTGCAACCGAATTCAGAGAGTTTTTGTATTCTCGCACTATTTTGGAGCTAGTTAAAGAGTTAGGCAAGGCCTTAAGCACAGCCTGGCTATCGCTACAGGCGCAGATGCTCCGACCTTTCCAGCTATTCTTAACAATAAACCAGTCTGTGGCCATTAGGATAGCAAAGATGTCTGCTAGGAAAACAAGGCCATGCTTGCCCAACGAGTAGTGAAGTCTGGTGTTGTCGACCTCAACGAAGACACCTGCATCGGACCCGGATGGAGCCATCCGTGAAGATTCGACTACAGCCCCGTGCAAACTCAGACTCTGGCCGAAGTCAGTCCTGAAGGCAAGGAAAGTGGACTGTAAAATTGCACAGCAACCGCGGTTCTGGTGTCATTGCATCAGACGGCATATTCATGTAACAAGGGTAGTAGGATAAGTGTCACGCAAGGTCACAGATATAACCTTAGTTAGCCGCCTCAAGTGTGTGTCGCTGTGCCTCAGTGGTCAGTGCTTTGGACTACGTTGCGAGCTGCGTGGATTCAAGCCCCAGCCATGTCCGTAAAACACCACCTCTCGGCACCACCTCTCGTTGGGGAATGACAAGCCTTCGGGAGTATAATTTGTCTTGAGAAACCTTCTCAATCTACAATTCGCAATCGGCAATGCAGTTTATTCGTGCAAAAAATGTAACACGTACAACGTAAATAATTGCAAGAAGTTAGGCCTTGGCTCATCCCTAGCTGACGCGGCAGCTATTTATTTAGCTATCTTAAGTTTCAAAAATCGAATACGACACTTTCTAACAGTGTGCTCTGTTAAGTCTGTTCCTCCCGGAGGAATGAAAAGATGAACTGAAGTCTATAAGTTCTTCATATCCTAGCCGTCGGAACGCGTCGGTGTCCGCTTATGAGAGGTGTCCGTCCGACCACATATTTTTCTCCGTTCTTTCAAATTTTTCCGGTTATGAGGGATGTCCACTTATGAGAGGTGCTCGGTCTGCTGACCTTCAAATCTAACTCAGAGAGACAATGTAGAAGTCTCAATTAACTTTTTGTGTGCAACTGGAGGCAGATAGCTAAGAGCCGACAACACTGGAGAGGCTTAGGTCCCTCCGAAATCTAGCTCAATCAGAGCTACAAAAGTACATAAAGCTAACGACACTAAAGCAAGTTTTGAAACATTCGAGTGATTTCCAGATCCATGTAAATGTTAAGAATAATTGGAGAATGACACAACACGCCGTACGAAATATCTAACATTCCCTTATGAAGGGCGATATGGTTCTCACGCTTGTACAGAGATCACCGACTCTTCTTAGATAACAAAACCTGATTTCCGCAATTTCTTCGCAAAAGGCGGTTTATCGCGTGCTCTCTTTCGAACGCAACCGTGTCTAAAGCAGCAACAACTAATCTGTCCCTCTAAATAAAAATAAATAAACACGGTCCAAGATTTTTCCCAATTTTTATAATCACCGAGATCTCCTCAGCTGTTGCTAAACTTTTAACGACATTCTCTGTTTCCAAATATTACACAAAAACGACTAACCAAAACTTGAATGTCAAAATACATTTCTGTCCCCCACTTAATGAGTCTGATTGAGAAACTTTCTCTGAAATCGGTTGAGATGCTCACTTTTAGCTGGGCGGCAGTTTTCAAGGCCGCCCTACATTTTCAATTTCGACTAAGACACAAGGTCAAGTCAAAAATTTGGATGAGCACCAGCCATAAATTGGTGTCATTTGGTTGATCACTCTTCTGTGAGTGGATTCGTCAACATGCGCCCATGTTACTTAATAAATTTTAGAACTGATTGCATGCTCTTGTCAGAGAGTTATTTCTAGTTCACATTCCACATCGGGACAACTCAATGAATAATTATATCCTGTGCCGCCCTCACATTAGATACCCCATCCCACCACTTAGTGTGTTCGCCTTTCATTAGAGGATTTCAAAGATTAAAATTGTCGAAAATCGTTAGAGCATCTCTGCAGTCCTTGAATTTAATTTCAGGTTATCTCTGGGTGTCCCTATGCTCTGAGGTGCCTTGCTTCCGCACAGAACACTTTACACAGGAGTCAGAGTTAAATTAAGCGTATGTTCGTTCTATAATAATATTCCATGCGGAACAGGAACAGTGTGTTGCAAGGATGTAGGTACATATATCATTTTTAAGTCTCATCCCTCCCCCCACCACTGCTGACATCGTCTGAGAACATATTCACTAAGGGTTATTGCCTGGCATTAGCATTTTTATTGGCCCTCGTCCCCCCACTGTATGTGCATTTCGAATGTGTGCGACTGGGTTTTCGTCTAGGGTTTCAGGACTTGTACCACCAAAAATGGAGTGTAACACCAGTATTGTTGTTGTAATTCTTGTTCTTAATTTAATTTAATTTAATTCAATTATGTGACGATTGGGTATGTTAAGCAAAATGGGGACGGTGGCGGTGCACTGGCAAAGGTGAGGGCGTGAGAGTTGTACTGAATATGGAAATTTTTACTCAAGTGAATTTCATTTAAAGTCTAAACAGATACAATCTTATGGAACATTTTGGGGTAAATAGCAATCAGCTTAGGTGGGTCAGGGTCAAAATTTAAGTTGCAAGATCTTATAGTGAAAATTTGTGGAAGAATTTGGCGCGGTTTCAAAATGTTGTTTCATACAGCGAGGAAAATATTTTCAAAAGCGGTGTTATATTATATGTACATAAGGTTCTTTTTATAGCATTAATATTTGAAAATGATTTAGGGCATTTGGCCACATAACATTCTTCCAAACCGTCAACTGTGGCTGGCTTAGCAGCTTAAACCAGTGACTTCAGGAAGCCCCCCAAGAAAAATTTGAAACGTGAAAAAAAGTCATATCTCAGAGGCCACTTAAAATGTCGATTTCTTGTAATGGATATTTCGCCTAATTGTGATTTCAATAAGTCGATGAATGTGGCCACCTTCTGGCAAGTAATTCCATCTTATTGGAACCACATCTCGTCTGGATCAGTGTTATCGAAATTTTTAAAGAAATATTCGTCAGTAACGATCTCTTTTGACCACAATGCCAACTTTGATCTTATTTTTTGATAACGCCTCTAGCGTGGGAACCGCAATAAACGATGAATTTTTCTGCATTACTCTCTATGTGATAATTTTGCCTGTTTGAAATCCAGTTTAACAAAAATGAGAAAATGAAAAGAACGACACTAATGACTTTTATTCCTGCATCAGCTGGATTACACATGGGCTTTGGCAAAAATCTAAAGACTGTAGTGCGAGCTGGATAGATTCGACCCCAGCACTATATAACAAATACTTTCTTAAGACACACCGACACACCCTCTAAGCAAACAATGAAAAACCTGAGATAATATACGTTGTCGGGAAAATTTAAACTTAAAGTCAAACCCATTCACGTAATTACACTGAAGACGGCAGGAATCCTAGTAGGTAGAGGAGAGAAACATCATTTTTTTTGAGGATCGCAGAAGGATTACACTTAGTTTACAATTTTGGTGAATTTTGCACTTACATTGCTCAGATGGTATGCTTTGAGAGAAGAACATTTTCAGATAACATTTTCAGATCAACAAAACTTCAAAAACCGATTTCGAAAAACTGAAAAAAAAATGTTTGCAATGTTTTCCTTTTATCACTTTTCCGGAACGACATTCATGCAATATCTGGCCGAAAGAAAAATTGCTAAACTTGTTCATAATCAGGTGGTTATTCTTCATAACCTCTTAATTTGAATTTATATCCTCTCTCTTCAGCTAACTTTATTTTAAAGTGACGTGTTAATCGTCTAGTAACACTAGCACGTTGGAAAAGTTGGTAAGCTTTCAAGAAACTGAAAGAACAATGATTTTGAGATATCTTCGGAACCTCTGAGGCGCACTGAGTTTCGTTACCTTTCTTATATTTTCTTAGTTTTCTCGATTTATTATAATTTGACTCATATTCTTTTTCTCGTTCCTTCTTAATGGATTACACCAACTTGAAAACTGCTTTATTTTTTAAGTTAAGACTTTAACGAATATTTTGCGTGGTTGACCATGTCCTAAAGCTACCCGGCTATGTTCGACATGATAATTTTTTTATTTTTCCCTTTTTCTCGACACAACTCTTTTAAAACTCTTAAAAGCTACGTACATATGTACATTACCTGTGTTGTTCAAGTTTGCATCACATTTTCATTATCTAGATTTTTATGATCAAATGCATCATCGATTTCTTACGATTTTTTTCAACTTTGTTCTTTAGCGAAAAAATTAAAAAAAAAAAAGTACATATCTCTTATTTGCACAACGATCTAAGTATTTGATTTCCCTTAACAGATCGCATATTAGCACTATAATAGGCATAATTACTGGACACTGTCTAATAGGCAAGCATACAACAAGACTTGGCATTTACGAAAACGACTTCTGCTGTATGAACGAGGAGCAAGAAGAGATTATTCCCCAAAATCTTTGCACCTGTCCAGCTCTCTCCCGCAAAAGGAAACGTCACTTCGGAGCTTTCGTCTTTACAAACTTAGGTGACCTGGGGCCTATATTAGAAAACTACAAGTATTGTACAAGAGCCAAGCTTTAACAAGTAACACAGATTTTTGTACCACAAAGGTACAAGTAAACTTGAAACTTAACAATTGTACAAGCGAACTTTAACAAGTGGGAAATTTGAAATTCCCCACTTTCTGTACCACAAAACTACAAGTGTAGACAATACTTAACAAATCATAGTTAAATAGTTGGAAAAACCTAACTTGCGAATTGAAACTTGTTAAGTCATTACAAGTCGGATTTTAAGAGGTTTCAAATAGAAATTTTAGTGTTTTCTCTTTATATAAAGATAGTGAAAGTTATTTGGTTTTATTAAAGCACCAAATTTGCAAGAAAATGTTAATTTTCATTTCCAGATTACAACGTGAGAAAGAGAGGTTTGTTCTGTATGTATGTACACTCGTTAGTACTGTCAAAATGTTGTACGTTGAGTGCAATATGTACGTAGTATATATGTATATTTATGCATGCATATGTGAACATGCATAACTATTGCAAAAGAATACAAGAATGTAATGAAGGTGAAGCACATTATCACATTTGACCCACATTAACGGCAAGGCCAACAATAGCCTCCGAATTTTTTCCGATGATATCGGGAATAATATCATCGCAACCCTTCAACTTCTATTTATTTCCCCAGCCAGAGCCAGTACTTATTTCCCAAAGAACCTTGTCTACGCTAATTTGTATGCGAATTGTCTAGCCGTCACGAGGACCCTTGTACAACTGTCTTATACAAAAAAGGGAAATTAGCATATTTAAAAATTATAGAGCTTTGTTTTGTGGTACAGAAATTATAGTAACTTGTTTAATCTGGATTGTTGACAAGTGCCTGTAGAATTGTTAAATTGTAGTTTTGTGATTAACATTGATGTTGGTAGCCTCCTACGCTTCATAAGAAGCTCCAATTGGTTTCAATGAATAGGCATGAGATCTTTTCGAGATACGAGCGCCGAATTATTTCAATGTCAATAATAAAAATGCTACTGAAATATTCTATCTTTTCTAGGAAGGTATAAATACGTGATGAAATCACAGAAAAACTGCTCATCTTTTTGTATGGAATGTTCCTGCATTGTACCACTTTTGGCTTGAAGCTCTATATATTGACGAATATCTTTCTGCATGAAGACAATGTAACACAATCCTCGATGTAAGCATTCCAACTCAACGTTGTAGCTAGGACTAGGCCAACTTATTTTACCATATTCCTAATCCATTCTTCTAGTTGAGAGCATAATTTCGGTTCCGAAGGAATTTACTCTAAGACCTCGTGTTTCGGCCTAAGCGTTCACCAGTGACAGTGCGTGATTGAGCCTTTCTTTAGTGGAAAGAAATTTTTCTGACACCAAAGGATATAATGCATTGGATAACCTAGCAAGGTGATATGGGTTCGAATGTCAGCGAAATAATGTAAAATTTTCCGTTGTCTAATGTGTGTATATATTTCAAAAAATTGTTAGAATTGTTGCATTTTAAATGAAACTAAGAAAGACCACGAAAAAAAAGATCGAAAACCCAAAGGGCTGGATTGATATTATCTTTTCATCGTTCTTCCATAAAGTTCATGTTTTTTGAACGTCTATAAGTCCTGTAATCTTCATTATAATTTTGAGTTTTACAGAAAGTCTTTTAAAAAAATTTAGGTTTCAGACTAATTTGTGCACTTCATTTTTCTTGGCTTCCTGATGCAAAGAACATTCCATTTGAAAGAAAAAATGTATCCTTACTTGAAGGAAACTGAGCAGCCTTCAGTTAAGCCAAAAACTGACACTGTAGAGTCGAAAAATATTAGATCACCATGCACAACGAGAAAGAAAATTTAGCAGAACATGCTTTTTGGAACTTGAACTCTTGAATCCGAATATGTAACCTAGAGAAACACTATCTTGACATCTTCTTCACATCATTTAAAAGCCTTATCCTAATAACAAGTTTATTCGTATTCGTATTATTAGATCCAAATGCGACTCGCTTATTCGTGTTTAGAAGATATTCTGCAACCTTAACCGTATTTCCCCGTAGATGGAGTAAGTTCTACAATTTGAGCTCAGATTACATCTTGCTTCTGGGAGTAAGTAGTTCATCATTCTTGTTTCGATCTGCGCATTCTAATGGGGCAAAATAAAAACTTGAATTTTGATTTAAAATTTTCGGAAAATCACTGTTTTCTAGAAATCAGATTTCCATAGCTCGAGATAAAATACGTGCAAAATATAGCAAGAGTTCTTAGTTTTGACTTAAGATTCGAAAAAGATTCATTCTCTTACTAGCCTGCGAACATACAACACTGAACCCGATCTAACGTGGAAACTCAAATTTTAAGGCATTTCTTCGATATTTTAAGACTTTCGCATTCCAATAATTTGAACTGTGATGTTGAAACAGGGAATCATCGATACCATTAATGAATGTTTTACCTCGTTACGAAGATGCTTATCCAATGTTGAGACTTCTTCGAAAAATGTCCAACTCAGTTTCTCGCGCGAACTGCGATATTCTTCGCACGGATCTAAGAACTGGTGTCCCTGATGGTTCTCGTCGGGCCGCAGATGCCTCCTACCAGTGCTATTGCTGCAATTGGCCACGGCCAATAAACCTTGACACTCGAAAATTAAATCAGAATTTGAATTTAATTCGAGGACCTCATTCACCATTGCAAAGTGTAAAATTTCATTTTACGCAAAAAATTGATTTCTTTCTTAATTTTTTTTTTTTGTTTCGACTTTAATCATTCACAAACGAAGATTGGAAAGAAAAATTCAACAACAACAACAACAAAGAACACTTCCTACTACCGCACACGAACTGCGAAGCACACACAATTGGAAGCGAGGAAATTGCTGTTCACTTTGGATGATCATCAATCAGCGGGCAATTAAGTGCTCAATTAAATTTTCCATCCGACTGAGTGCAACGCGAATTGCTTTTTTTGAATTTCAACGGATTTATCTGCCAGCGTCTAACGGACGAAAAGGAAATCGCGACGGAGTTTTTCACAAGCGACATCCGTGCACATCGACGTCTTTGCAATCACTGGTTCGGTGAAAAGCCGAATGGAAATTTCTTTAGTCTACTAGATTTGGAAAAATGCTCTGCGAGGTGTAGAATCGGTACCAGATTGGGGGATGGATGGACATGGACTATTTGGGGAAAAGAAAGCTTCTATCGTCAATTTTCGTGTGCGTGTGTGGGAAAAGAAAGCTTTCACTTTTATAAGTTAGACGCTTATTTTGGTTTTTCTATTTACTTTCCCGGCTTTGCCGGTGGGGTTTGTTTTTTGCAGAAATTTCGTACCAAACACGTGGTGGAGGTGGGTATTGCGCATGGCTCGAGTAGGAGAGATTGTAGAAGTTATTGTAAACAGCACGTGGATTTGGGAATAGTGTTACCAAACCAAAGGAAATAAACGCTTCGTGTAGAAAAGGAATTGGATGCCAAAACCGAAAATCGTAATAAAGATAGGTAGGAACTAGGTCTGGCAGACATCCCGATTTTAGAGGGACAGTCCTGATTTTTTAACTCTGTCCCGATTCTGAAAAAAAAGCCTATGAAACATTGGAAGCAGATTTTTAAAGGAAGATCCAATATGCCAGACGACAATATGTCAGACGACAAATATGTTGAATATGTAGTTCGACTACTAACATCACCTGAAAAATCGGTTAAAATGATCCACATACACCACAGTATTTTTGATTTAACGATCCCCGATGAGAAATACTTGGACGCAATTTTTAAGCAAATGAAAGCATCCATTGGATGGGCAAATGAACCGAAATCTGCATGACGGGTTGCCTACGTTCCACCCCACCACCTCGCTCAACGCCATTGTCAGTCTACCGCTAGTTCGGATCCATATAGAAATGCAGGCAAAACTCAGTCTTCACTAAGGCTCTTTCACATAAACAACATTAGCTCTAAACTCCCACCCGACGGTCACCTTAACATAAATACTTTCCTCCATACTCCAAAGCAGTGAGTTCAGCATGCCGTTGGGTGACACTCTCCCAAGGAACTCCTTCAAACAAAACTACTCTGTAGTCATCCCTCGAGTGATAAGTGGTAAAAATTAAAATCTCGTCCTTCAGAGCATGACCAGGTATGGTACACGGACGGCTCTAAAAAACAAAAACCGCTGAACTCAGCCACGATTGAAACTAGACCTGGAGACAGTCAAATTGTCTCCAGAACTAGGGAAAAAAAACTTGGTCATACTATACTGGATCCCCGCTTTAAACTTTGGGGAAGCAAATGAAGTCAGAACCACATACGCCACAGTCTTTTAGGTTTAGCAATCTCCGATAAGATATACTTCTACGAAAAGGTGCAACTGACACTTCCATCCGTCGTTTAGAACAACACCTCTGATTGCATATAAACTACTACCACTTTATTTTTAAACAGAATTCTTAACCTGTAACAGTTCCAACATTTAAATTGCCATCCACTTCCGCTTCTATTCCTCCATTGCAACTACTGCCTTCAACGAAACTGTAACACTGTGTATCCCCCGGAGGCAATTCGGTCATAACTAATCACAAAGCTTTCCCTCTGAATGTTGCATTCAAATTGCATCAGTCACAAGGTAATTACATGACATTTTACCGATACCATCTCTAGGACGAAGTTTGTCCCTTTTACAAATAATTATGGATTTTTTTCTCTTCCATCATACTTTTCCATCCGACAAGAGAGACAGACCAAAATCCCCTTAGGAATAATTCGATAAACCACCGACTGCATCTCAATCTTTTTCCACCGACATCTCGAGTGCGCCCTTTAAAAACCATAGAACCAGCTATTCTGCCCCAGGACAGAAGAGTAGACAAAGAAGTGAAATAAAATGGGAAAAACCAGGAAACCAGTTTGCCCACAACATGTCCCACCTTTGAATGACCACCGTGTGTACACATAGGGGGGCGCTATAGAAAAAATCTTAATCAAGCGAGTCCTTCCACTTCCTGGGGCAATACTAAGCCGGGAGAGTTCGGATGTGTGTATGTCCCACCAATTGAAAAGGTGCCAGTGACCTTTTTATGCAAATATTTGCTTTTAGCTTTGCATACGAGTATTTTTTCGGTTTTTGCCTTCGCTTTGTGTTTATGTGTGCTTTTGTAGCTCATCCCCTGTTGGGTATCCTGTATTGAAAGACAGCAAAGTAGATATTTCTCTGGAAGAAGGATTTTGTTTACGTTTTGTTCGAAAATGAAAATAAACAAAACGTATGCATCTCACTTCCTGCTTTGAGGGAAATCTTTAAGATGGACAACCTTGGAGATAGATTGCGTCGATGTTTTACATTAAACGATTCAAAAGGGATGGGAATCACATTATTCGATGTGGTCTGCCAATAGGGAAAGATGAACTACTTGGCTGCGTGCGTGAATGAGTTTTTCTAGATTTTGAATGAGAATATCTTGAGGTCCATTTTGGTCAAACAAGGAAGTTAAAATAAACGTCTGTGGAATTAAACGTTAATGTCGAATGGAAAATTCTAGCTCTTCAATGATGAAATGAGGAATATAAACACATATGTATAGGATGCCTTCTAGAGGAGAATCTTTCGTTGGATATTTAAGGCTTTTGGCAAAAACGGGTGAATAAAGCTAATCTTGGGACGAGCCAAAGCCTAGCTTCTTTCGATGTTGTAATGTTCGCATAAATGGAAGTGACCTACAATTTATTGCCGATTTCGAACGATGAATTGAGAAATTATTCTCCCGAACGTTTGTCATTCACCGACGAGTGGTGGTGCTGCGAAGAAATTTTCGGTGAAAATGGCTGGGGCTTAAATCCGTACCGCTCGCACAGCAGTGCAACTTACTAACTACTGAGTCACGGCGACCACGAAGCTAAGACTTACAACTGCATATGTAAAGGGTCTTCCAATAGAGACTTCCGAACTTTGACAGTTGATAGCGACCAAATTGTTGAAGCTATATGTGTCAAATTGGCTGTCATTTATTCAATCTGTTTTGGCAAATTATCATGGATGGATATCGCGTTCAACAACACGTACAAATAATAAAATTGTTTTATCAAAATGGGTGTTCTGTTCGGGCAACGTTCCGCGTGCTTCGCTCATTTTATGGTCGCTATAATCGTCTTTCCGAGAGGACTATTCGCAGTGTGGTGGATAAATTTGAGTCCACTGGTTCAGTAAACGATCAACCAACACCCGTACGTCGACGAAACGCAAGATCTGCCGAAAACATCGCCGCTGTCCGTGAACGTGTTTAGGTCGATTTCGCGTCGCTCACAAGAACTCGGCCTTTCACAGACCACAACTTGGCGAATTTTGCATCGTGACTTGGGCCTGCACCCGTACAAAATTCAACAGACTCAGAAGCTGAAGGTAAACGACCATAGACAACGACGTGTGTTTGCTGAATGGGCTCTGGAGCAGTTGGAAACTGACCCTAATTCTCATCGTGAAATCATCTTCAGCGATGAGGCCCATTTCTGGATGAATGGGTACGTCAACAAAACAAAACTGTCGAATTTGATCCAAGAGGGTCCAATGCATCCCGAAAAAGTCATTGTTTGGTGTGGATTTTGGGCTGGCGGCGTCATCGGTCTATATTTCTTTGAGAACGATGTTGGCCAGGCCATCACCGTCCACGGCGAGCGCTATAGGTCCATGATTACCAATTGAATGATATGGACACCAGCGACATGTGGTTTCAACAGGACGGCGCTACCCGACACACAGCTCACGCCATGTTGGAAATTCTGCATGGGCGTTTCGAGAGCATGGTCATCTCACGTGGAGGTGATGTGAACTGGCCGCCGAGATCGTGCGATTTGACGATACGATTTGATACGATTGGAACTAAATGCCTCCTAAGGGTAACGGCAGGGCATTGGCCAATTGGAGACCATGCGGCCAAACTAGGTATTCCACACAATTCCCACCGCCGCAGCTACGGAAATGAAAATGAGAAGAAAACTCTCTTCCACTTCCTCTGCAAATGTCTGGGATTTGCAAGAGCCAGACTGCGTGTACTAAACCAGCCACTCTTCGACGGCCCTAGCGACATCTCGAGTAAACGGATACGAGATCTAATCCGCTTCCTTAACTCCACAGGCTGGATGTAAGCACTCTCGGCCATCTAACCCATTTTCAACAACTCACATCATCGACCAGGTGACACGAGTCGTGGTAACAAAAAAGCACATCCTAGTGCTAACTGAGTTCAGTTGAACCCCTATCTCAACCTACCTACCTAAATACCTATATTTTTAGCAAGATAATCAAGATGACGACCCTAAACAAAAGCATATCCGGAAGCGAGTTCAAAATCATCGAATTTACCGCTGTCAAACCTTACGATTGAGAGCGGTCCTCCAACTTCAATCCTGGAAAGCAGGTTCATCGAAGGAATCTTATTCCTCAAGACGCCGAGAATTGTAAATGTAGCCTAGCAGCTACTCAAAGATTATTAAACCGAAAATATGAAAGGGCAGGAATACACAGCCCAAACCCAACGGAAAAAGGAGCAACTTAGAAGTGGTTGACGCAGCCGAAATAAGGCCTCCAAAAAAGGCAATGCGATGTCTTGAGAATTCAAAATATACGTATGTGTATCCCTCTGTCGTATTATTTATGTAGTAAATAAGTAAGATGCAGGACGTAGTAATTAGATGCACCTACGGACAGTGAACGCCATGAAAATCCAGACGCACAACTGTGAAGAAATATGCAGTTGCAAGTATACCTAATCGCAAGGATTTGCCATAGCCATTCCCAATTCCTTATATTACCGCGAACTACTATGATTGAATCAGGAGTTGCTCAGCTGGTGACTTCATTCAACACCTAGGAACGAATCTTAATAAAGTCCAAATTAGTTTTGTTCCCGTTTTCATCTGCACACATGTGTATTTTCAATTAGAGAACAACTCGTACCCCGCGGACCCCCAGTTGACTGGTTTAATGTGAACTCCAGCAAAATGCGGCTTTCCATTCGTCGCTCCATTATTCTACTCCATGTGACCATACGAACTGATTGTGATGCGAGCATTCAAATCCACACCGTGAATAATAATACAAAACTCATGAAATGAAAATGGCATCCACGTGTGATTGAGATACTGACGCCGCCATACCGGGGTTATTCATCTCCACCCTCTGATGTCCCTTTACCTTTCTGAGCATCACGTAACCTGCATAACAACAAGCAGCAATCAAGCTGAGATCAGAATTCGGAAAACCGGAAGTAAAACAGGAAAATTAAAAAACTCACAAAAGGTGTGCAAAACACCCTCAACCACCTCCACTCTGACTGACAATGTTTTGACTCTTGATAATAATCCCTGCACTGGTGCAGGGTAAAAAAAACTGCGCGAAAAGTGTGTGGAATTCATCCAGCAACAAGCTTCAGCGCCACTACTCCTTTGGTTCACAACAACAGGAGCGAAAAAAGCCCGTGAAATCCCCAACTGTTGGCAAATATTTTGCTTTTGTATCGCCGCCATGGGGTGGAATTTTTCTCTTGTTTCGCAATTTGTTTACTCAACCACCCTCGCAACCCTTTGTGTTTATGTGCTTTGGCGGGAACTGATCTCATTCACGGCAGAGACCACTGCAAAGTGGTTTCTGTTTTTTTTTTTTTCGACGACGACAATTTGTTGTTGTAAGGCGCGAGTGTGCACGACGCTCGATGTCTTTGGAGGTGACGCTCCACTCCAAATGTTCTTTTATTCAAAACCAGTGGAATGTGTTTGAATTTGAAGTCACTCAACTTGGGAGGGAAATTTTCCAAGCACTCTGTTTATTTCGCTGACCGCGGATAACACATCTGCTTCACCGCTAATGAAAATGCACCATCAATCCGAAAAGTCATCTCTCCCAAAAGCTACTTAACCAAATGAAAGCGAATTGCAGAAGCGCACGGATCCAGATATTCTACTTAAGTTTCAGCCGAAAACCAGCAGGAACCTTTCAGTTCACGCTGCCGTAACCAAACAATCATCGTGCACTAAATCTACTTCTGTTTTATTAACCTGGCATTGTGAGAAATTAAGCCAGCTAACCATAGAGAGCATGTGGTGTACGTGTAACACAATGCCACAGAGCTCCACGGTTCCACACGGAGCGCCGTTCCACCCTGGTGGCAATAAAACGACAGAACTTGATTAAAGTTTTCGCCGCCGCCACAGTCAACTTCAACGACGATGACGGTGTTTATAAATTAAAAGGTTTCTAGTTTTCGGTTGGAGGTGAAGTTAGCAGACTAAGTTATTGTCTATGCCAGGCGGTCCCCCGCCACCAGCGTCGAGTAGTCAATTGTCCTCCATGGAGTATGCATGTGAATGCGCGCTTTTATGCATTTATAATTTGTAATTCCACATGTACTCGTGAGGCCCCGACTCGACACACACGTTGGGTGGATATTATAAGTCATAAATGAATAAGTATGACTTAGTGGATGCAGTAGATGAACAGACGGAGGAAGTGGGATTTTATTATCTCAAGAGTTTTGCGGTGTCGCTTTTGTTGGCCAAGTTTTGCTCTTTTTTTCAAACAGGATGGGAGGAAGGCATTCTAATTCCCCTGGAGCTTGAGTTTATTTCAGGTCTTACAACACTCCATTTGCACAGGACATCAAGTAATTTAAATGAGGGCAATCAATGTTAATGACTCCATCATGACAATTCATAGGTGAAAGACT
Source organism: Matsumyia berberina (assembly GCA_917880715.2). Classification (NCBI taxonomy): domain Eukaryota; kingdom Metazoa; phylum Arthropoda; class Insecta; order Diptera; family Syrphidae; genus Matsumyia; species Matsumyia berberina. The sequence continues at coordinate 126,186,059 of OU862871.1, read as the reverse complement.
TTTTTGTAATTTCGTGGACACGTAGTGAAAGTGGGAGTAATTTTTATGTTTTAACTTTTCTTTTCAAAATAATCATGATACCGAAATATATTGGCTTGAGTTTGAAATCGAACATCTGTCTGTCTGTAAGTTTTCTTTTAATTTGAGATCAGAGATCAGGTTTCATTCTGTTAACAGCCTGTAAATTACCAACTACAGGGTGGGCCATTTAAACATTCGAAATGTTTTTTGGTAATAATTTTTTAAAAAAAACATAAATTATTTGCAGTGAAGTCATTTTTCGTTTATTTTGAACTTTGCAAATTTGTTCTGATCACTTTTTGAATATGATAACGACTTTTTGAAAATGGTCGCCGCCAGAGTGAATGGCGCAATGTGCTCGTTTTTCGGCATTTCCCATCTTTTTTTCTGGGTGTTTCGGGGTGAATAGCGGCCATTTCCTATCGTATACCATCTTTCAAGACTTCTTGGGTTCGTGAGTTATTGACATACATTTTGGATTTCAAATAACCCCACAGGATGAAATTTGGAGGATTAAATTGAGTTATCGCGGAGGCCAACCAAAATCACCATTTTTCGAAATTAGGCGTCCGAGGAACAAAAGACGCAGTAAAGCGATCGTGGCTCGGGCTCAGCTGTGGCGCCGTCTTGTTGGAACCAAAAGTTGTCCATGGTGTTCCATTATCAAGGCTTGATAATGCTCTCCATTGACGGTTACGGATGTTGTCGGGGATCTCTCAACGCTGGCCTGTATAGCCTCAATGTTTTCATTAGACCGCCTTGGATGTTGTCGATCTTGATGACTGGCATTACCAAGATAGCCGGTGGCTATACATTTTTGTGGTTAACGCCAGAGTGTGTGATCTGAAGGCGCTTCCTTCACTTGATATTTTGCACGATTCGCACGTTGCGTTTTCACAATTGAGAACATGTTTTGAATGTAAAGCTGCACGATAACACGCGTTATGGGGCGTGTACTGTTCCATGGCTTGCTGTGTTGATTTCGTTGCAATCGTTTAGTTCTTTTAAGAAAAGCTCTCCTCGAATAGCTTTTCTGGTGTATTCAACCAAAGAATAAGTACAGAGACACTGTGTCTCAGTAGTGCCTTAGAACTTCAAGAGCCTCGGGCTGGTCAGACTGGTCTAGGTTAGGTTAGGTTAGGTTGAGGCGGCTGCCAGCTGAAGTCTACACATGTAGACCAATGACAGGTACGTTGTAATACCACATGGATCTTGGAGATCTTTATCTAATCGTAAAACTCATTAAACCACATAGAGTTTTTGAGAATTCTAACATCTGCGTTGATTAGATCGCCTAGATCGTTGTAGAAGAAAGTACCTAGGTGAGTTTTTTTATGAGCAGTTATGAGTGAGTCTTGTGAAGTTAGTTTATCTCGGCATGTCGCAACAACCAGAAACTACTAAATGCGACATTGTTTAGACGTTTATATAGAGAACTAAATTCCGTGACGAGTTCTGAAACCGTTGATACCTTCATCGACATCCTCTTACTTCCTATATTAATATGTGCTCTTCCATGTTTTTTGACAATATTTGTTCTTTGATATGCTGAAGGGGCTGAGAACTGTTGAACTTCTTCATCACCAACTAACTTCAATATAAAATGGAAGCTAATTTTGTGACTTCTTAAAAAAGAGATTGTCTTAAACTTTGAAGACGTATGGGTCGCATTGGTCTGGAACTTCAAATTGCTGTCCCGTTTGACATCAGCATCACACTTAACAGTGTAACATCTTGTAGCTTCATACCCAATTTCATACCAAAAACTTAAAGCAAGGACACTATGAGTGAATATCGTATGGGCAGATATTCACTTAAAGTTAATTTGCATATGTTTCTTCAAAAGTAATAGTAACGAACTTTTTATTCTCCAGTTAGTCAACAAGCTCCGGCAGTAGGTATAGAAAAAATATAAAATACACACTGGTATTATTTTTTTTTCTTTAAAGACCTACGGCCCTTTGATAAAGAACGTCGGCTTTTGTCACAAATTACATACCTTTAAAGAATTCACATATTAAAAAGATGAAACGGTCATGCTCTTGTTGAGAAATTTTATTTTAAGGACAAAGTTTCTCTTCGATTAAAATTCCTTCTGCAGCGCCTTGGAAGATCATGAATTTATTGTCCCCAAGTATGCTCTTATCCTTAAAATTAAATAAAAATGTCCTGCATTCCGAACGTCCCCTAAATCAACTTTTTCTTCACCTTATCCCGGCGGCTGGCCCTGTTTACTTGAGATCCTTACATTACCTGTTTCCATTGCAATATTAACCGTTGTACCTGTGTGTCATTTCGATAAGTTTTCCAATACACCTTGTCGCTGTAGACTATTAAAATAGTTTGGTAATAAAATTCCCCTCCACCGGCTACAAACCACGATGATACCCCGGGATAATCCAAGAAAGTAACTCAAACACCACTCGCCTTTGAAATGAACTCAAGTTAAGGTGGAAAATATGTATTTCTGTTGCACAGGATTAATAAATTTTACGTGACTGGAATGGAATGTGACAAACACGAAAATATACTTCTGCAATCTCACAGCGTTTTATCTGAATTCAAATCTAATCCAAGCGCAGATTAACAATTCTTAGCAAACATTCTGTTGCATGCGTCGGACTAGGGAAAATTGCTTAATCAAAGGACTTTTTTTCCCTCGTCTAGTCTTTTGCATATGTAACCACAATGGAGGACAAAAAGGCGAGCAATTACTTTATATTCATTCCCAGCTATGACCGACCGCCACACAATCACAACTAAGTATCCGTAACAGGCTTCGTTTAGTTCGTTGTTGGAGCCGGCATGACCTGATGTCACTCTGGTCGCCTGGTTGTGATGTTGCCCACAATCAGATGTGAGATGAAGGGAATTTTCAATTCTTTACGTGATCTCCAAGGACATTCCGAGTCTGATTGCAAAATTGTTGCAATAGTTCCAGTGTCGACTACTCTCACAGGACGGGTTGTGACAGTTTTGTGCACTTGTGGTTTTGCTGTTACAGCGGAGGTTATGATTGTTACTGTCAGCAAAATGAAAGCATGCATTTTTCTTTCGTTTTGTTTTCTTTTTTCTGTTTTCTATTTCCGTTTCTTTATTACTTTTTAAAAGGATGACAATTGGTTGTGTGATTTTTTTTGTCCTCTATTTGTGTATTTAATTAAATATTAGTTTCTTTGTCTGTCTATATTTTTTTTTCTAATGGAAAAAATGCATTCAAAGGGTCAGGATTAGCTGTAGCTTGCAATTGTATTGAATAGTTTAAGAGGATTTGAAAATATAAATGGTATTTATCTCATAGTCCCAGGACAGACAGGGTGAGTACAATAAACCTTTTGTTGTTGAAATTGCATTTCAATTGAAGTTCATATTTTTTTTGTTGATGACTCTAACAAGGTTGCGATTGGGAAGGAGCTGTATGAATTTGATAAGGGGTCTTATCAAAAATTGAAGAACTTTAGTCAACCTCACATTGCTCACACTCTCATCTACTGGATTGTGAATGTTAAATATAATATCAACGTACCTTTAACTTCTCATCTATTCACATACACATACATGTTCCCATTATCAACTACATTCACACAAATACTCAGCATTGAATTGATTCCATACTTTGTATGATATTGTTTTTCTTCATTCTTGAATAAACCGCCGTGGAGTGCACTTTAAATTATATCGTGGCTGTTTTTATTTAACCTAAACCCAACAGGTTATGGGCCCAGGGTCGCGCGCGTGTGTCGTTGATCTTGTAGTGCAGTTTTAATTATTCAAGAATCGTTTTTTTCAAAGTTCACAAACCAACGTCAATTTAGAGTTTTCCCAAAAAAAAAAAAAAAAAAAAAAGAGGATGAATCCCGCAAGTAATTCTCACATAGAGAAACTAGGTGAAGACAACTACGAGTCATGGAAACTGCAGATGAGAAGTGTTTTAATTTGCAATGATTTGTGGGGTTACGCAAATGGCGAAATTGTAAGGGATCCAGACGACGGTACTTGGACAACCAAGGACGCAAAAGCCCTAGCGATGATCTTTCTTGGAGTCAAGGAAAGCCAAATGGGTTATATCAGAAAGACAACGACATCCAAACAGGCATGGAAAGCTCTAGAAGATGTACACAAATCAAAAGGGCCCGCCAAAAAGATAGTTTTGTACAGACATTTATTTCAAATGAAGAAAAGAAATGAGATCAGCATGCAGCAACATCTTAGAGAATTCCAGAGTATTGCAGACCAGTTAGAAGAAGCGGGAATTATGATTCCAACGGAACTACTCTCGATTATGCTCCTCAACACATTGCCGCCTGAGTATGAAAATTTCTGTGTAGCGATAGAGACAAGAGATGATATTCCAAAAATAAATTCCCTTAAGGTAAAGTTAATGGAAGAAGACGCGAGACAAAACCAAAACTCAGTTAACGGCGAAGAAACTAATACACATGCATTACTATCGCAAGAAAAAATTCGCGCTAAGAACAGACCAACGGCGACAACGGCAACCAGATGTCAGAATAACTGGCAAAGAAGACAAAAAACACACATTAAATGTTATTCTTGTGGAAAAACGGGCCACATTGCAAACGAGTGTCGTACGAGAAACAACAGAAAAAGAATAAACGACAAAAGTGAAAATGCTATGACAATATTGAGTGCGAGTATAGAAAATGAACACAAAGGAGGTTGGTGCGTGGATAGCGGAGCAAGCGCACACATGTGCAACGACAAGAACAAATTTGTGGAATGGGTTAGCTTCGACTCAATGCAAATTAAAACAGCTGGAAAGGAGACTATAGAAGCAAACGGAATCGGTAGTGTGTTGATCGCGGCAGTATCGAATGGAGAAGTTGTTGAGATCAAACTCCGTGACGTGATGTACGTGCCAAATTTAAGACATAATTTGCTGTCCGTTTCACAAGCAACGAGCAAAGGGTTTTCGTTTTCCTTTCAAGAGGATATGTGCATAGTTTATAGAAAAAATCAATCTGTTCTTTTAAGAGCAACAAAACGGGGAAACCTTTACGTCGTTGAAGAAACAAAAGTGAGTACCAAAAATCAATGTAATGCGCTATCGTGCGTACCGATAGACGATACCAATTTTATTCGTTGGCATCAAAGACTTGGTCATATCAAAGCTTGGTCATAGGAATCAACACAAAGTTTTCCGATAAAGAAGTGAAATGCACTATTTGTGAAAAAGGAAAAATCTGCCAACAAACATTTAAACCTTCACGTAAAATAGCTAGTGACGTTTTAGAAATTGTCCACTCTGATATTTGTGGACCAATGAATGTAAAATCTTTAGGAGGTGCGCATTGCTTTGTAACATTCATTGACGACAGGTCGCGCTATGTCGAAGTAGTGACTTTAAAACAAAGAAGTGAAGTTTTAATCGCATTCAAAAATTTCAAACTGCGAGCAGAGCGTGAGACCGGCAGAAAAATTAAATTTCTTCGAAGCGACAATGGTGCCGAGTATCTTTCTGCGGAGTTCAGTAAAATTTTACGAGATGAGGGCATACAAAGACAACTCACAGTGCCGCACACTCCACAGCAAAATGGGATCGCCGAACGCTTTAATAGAACTCTTATGGATATGGTGAGGTGCATGCTGATAGAGGCCAAACTTCCAAAATATTTGTGGGCTGAAGCAGTAAGTACAGCAGCGTTTATTAGAAACAGATGTCCAACGAGTACGCTAGGCAACAGAACGCCGTTTGAGTTATGGCGTGGCAAGAAACCAAACGTAAATTTCCTGCGATCATTTGGAAGCAGGGTTATCGCGCTGGATAAGGCACCAGGAAGAAAGAAACTAGATCCGAAGGGCAATGAATTCCGATTGGTTGGATATTCCCAAGAGTCCAAGGCCTATAGACTTTGGGATGTCAACACAAAGAAGGTGACGCGCAGCAGGGATGTAAAATTCTTTGAATATATAAATCCAAACAACTACATACTGGACGGCAGAAATTTATTTGAAACCAAACACCAGCAAGTTGTAGCAGATGAAAATAAGAATGAACCTGGAGATCTGAAAGCAATGAAAGATGACGACAAAGAGGATTGCAGCGAGAAGACATCTACAAAAGAAGAAAATCACGAAACACTAGCCGAATCTAATTCTGAAGGCGAAGACAAGTACATGTCCCCGAATGGCAGCACAGACGAGGGTGTTCAACCCAGCGTCATGACCCTGAGAAGCGGAAATAGGATATATCCTGAGGTAAATATAGCCTTTAACGATATTAATGAACCTTTATCATTTAAAGAGGCTATGAGCGGAGAAGACAGTTCACGGTGGACAGAGGCTATGAGCTCTGAGTTACAATCTCTAAGGAGGAATAACACCTGGGTGGTGGTAAATCGTCCTACCGACAAGACAGTCCTTAGCAACAGATGGGTGTTCCGCATTAAAAGAAAGGAAGATGGTTCGATCGAGCGCTACAAAGCAAGGCTTGTAGCGAGAGGATGCGAGCAGAAGGCTGGTGTAGATTTTGATGAGGTCTTTGCTCCTGTGGCACGGTACGAGACAATTCGTACGCTTTTTGCAGTGTGTGCGAATATGAAGCTGCATTTACATCAGATGGATGTTATTACTGCATACGTACAAGGAGAGCTGGATGACGAAATGTATATGGAGCAACCCGAATTCCCTGGTTACAAAAACTCAACACAGAAGGTATGCAAACTTCTTCGTCCTCTCTATGGTTTAAAGCAAGCAGGCCGGCAATGGCACAAGAAACTGGACGAGTTTTTGAAGAGTATAGAATTGAAGCAAGCTTCATCTAATCCATGTCTCTACTACAAGAAGGACGAGTCTAGAACGACTATCGTGGTCGTATATGTAGACGACCTGTTAATTGCATCAGACAATTTACAACAGTTACAATTAACCAAAGCAGCATTATCAAGAAAATTTGAGATCAAAGATCTGGGTAAGGTCCGAAACATCCTGGGGTTAAATGTCAGCAGACAAGGTGACTCTGGACAAATTGAAGTCAGTCAGCGAGTGTACATTGAAAAATTGCTAGAGCGATTTGGCATGTCAGATGCTAAGACGGTCTCATCTCCTTTGGATAGCAGTCATGTAGTTAAGTCAAATGAAGATGGTGGGTCCACAGGGAACTTATCGGATCTCTCATCTACTTAGCCAACGCTACTCGTCTTGACATCTGTTTTGCGGCCAGCTTCCTGAGTAGATTCACCTCAAATCCATCAAAATACCATTGGATATCTGCGAAGAGAGTATTGCGATACTTGAAAGGAAACCTGGACTTCAAGCTGACGTATCGAAGGACGAATGAAGATCTTCATGCTTACGTAGATGCTGACTGGGCCAACGACGTTGAAGACCGCAGATCGTGTTCAGGATATTTACTTATTCTGGCAGGAGGACCAATCTGTTGGAAGAGCAAGAAACAAAAATCAGTGGCATTATCGACAATGGAAGCGGAGTATATGGCGCTCTCCGAAGCTACAAAAGAAGTCATTCACATGAGAAGGGTTCTTAAAGAGATCGGATTCCGTAAGGTAATTGGGCCAACTACGATATTTTGTGACAACCAAAGCGCCATTCGTTTTTCAAAAGATAATGTTCAACATTCAAAATCTAAGCATATTGATATAAGGTATCATTTCTGTCGGGAGGCACAGTTGAATAAAGAAATTGAGGTTGTTTATACGCCAACTTGTGAAATGATTGCCGATATCTTAACCAAGCCATTAGATAAAACTAAACATTGGAATTGTATTAAACAAATAACAAATATCAACATTTCTTAAACAAGATTTTATTACCGTAACGCATACATGTATGTATAAAATGAATTTGTAGAATTTTGCAATATTTTTTTTAAAATATTATTAAGCAAAAGTACGTTGATAGGAGGAGTGTTAAATATAATATCAACGTACCTTTAACTTCTCATCTATTCACATACACATACATGTTCCCATTATCAACTACATTCACACAAATACTCAGCATTGAATTGTTTCCATACTTTGTATGATATTGTTTTTCTTCATTCTTGAATAAACCGCCGTGGAGTGCACTTTAAATTATATCGTGGCTGTTTTTATTTAACCTAAACCCAACAGTGAACATGCTAGAGGGGAGACATTAATACAGAATTAGGAGGAACTAAATTGAAGGTTTAAGCCCTCACACCACAGGGTGTGTCAGAACCCATAGTTCTGATTTTCGAATTAAAAAAGTGCAACAATTCAAAAAACAGCGAAATTAAGGTGGAATATGGTTCTTCTAGAAACTGGCAAATTCCTTCGAGCTCACAGTAAGCAAATAGAAGGAGCCCTTCAAATATTGGTCATATTGATTTAAAAATGTGGACTGGCCTGATGGCACGGATTCCATGGCGTGTTTTGGAAACCAAGTTGTGGAAAGAATATAAACGAAAGAATCAAGAAGGCGAAGATAGCTTTCTACTCTTGCAATAGAATATTTGGGAAAACCTGGGAACTAAGCCCTAAAAACATACTTACCATTAGAACAACGCCAACAGCAGGACTAGAGGCTATTCTGAACCTACTCAGTAGACCTCTTTGTACAGGAATCTGCGACCAGAAGTAACCTGAGAATCAGAATCATAACCCCTTGACCCGCGTGTGGATTATGAAAAAAAAAAAGAAAAGGTAAACGAATGGCTGGAAGGCAATCGGGACAGGACAACCCTAGATCCTAAGTAATTACATGTGCAATGTAGCAACCACTGATTATACGGTACCCTTCCTAGACTTTAAACGATAATTCTTCTGCTCATTCCCAAGCAGAGAAGAATGGATAAGGGGAACAATGTCAAACACGCGAACCAAAGCTATCTATACTGATGGGTCCAACATGGACATTGGCGTGGGTGCAGGTATATTTTCGGACAAATTTCGCCTCTTTAAATCAGTTAGTCTCCCGGACCCTGGCAGTGTTTTTCCAAGCGTAGGTCCCAGCAGTGACAATTGCTACCCGTAAGACTGCGATTAAGGTAATGCCACGTGATGAAATCACCTTTTTCATCGGCAGGCAGGCTGCACTTAAAGCGATTTCTGCTAATGAAATAAAATCAATGCTTGTGAAGTGCTATCGCGAAGAGCTTAGTGCTCTTGCCACATAACATGAGGTAAAACTATGCTGGGGCCCTGATCTTTTAATTGTAGACCAAATAACACTTACTCTGGCGTATGTGGAACATTTTAAAAGATTTTTCAGGTGATGCCAGTTTTGACTTCAGTCGCTAATGCTAGGTTTTAAACTTCGATCTTGACATACAAATTCGACCCTTTTCGTACATCTCATCGGGGATGTCTCGAGAAATCGAACTTCCTGTCTCTATTCGCGGCTAAATTTTCGTACTCTACTCCAGAATTTGGACATAAATATCTACTCACTGTGAAGTTTTCGATGACATGAGTCTTCTATTTGAATTTACCTTAGTATGTCGGATTCAAGAGTGCTTCTGGCTGAATACAAGAGTAAAACAAGATAGTATTTTCTGTTGGTACATGTTGGTATCACGCCATCTAACCTCCAAGATGTGCATCTCGTATCACATGAACTTTTTCTCAAGCTGGAGGAAGTTCCCATGTTGGGGATCCTAAATCCCCTGTTTCCTCGGGTTTCCTCGTAGTCGAGGATCGTCAACAAATGTTTGTCTGTAGCCGATGGGTTAGTTTCTATCTCAGTGCAACCGACACTTAATTTTCTTTGTTTATTTTCTCCAGTTGGGTGCTGATAGGATTCTCGAAAAAGGACTTACAAACTTTGCCTTGAAACAACTATATAGAAACATACGCATCACTTCTGGCTGAATTGTTTAAAAGAAAATGAGTTGCAGCAAACAGATGCCGTCACGTCTGTCACAGTATAGAGCAATATTTTGCAATATATCTGAAATTCCTTCCTGATGCTTATCGACATATAAGTTCTATCATCATTTCCGCCACAAAATAGAAAGTGAGAAATAATTTTCCTAATGCCTTCCACATAAATGGCGAATGTCCTTTTTTGAAAACAATGCTCCAGTCCTTCAGAGAAAGTTGTCGGAAATTTTATAGAAATGTTTGCCATACTTCTTAGGTACTCCAGCGAATCCGTCAAACAGCATTCTGAAACGTAAGAGTAATGTAAACAGTATCTCTAAATAAAAATAGGTTTGCCTATCCTCAAAAATGTGGGCAATGGGATTTCAGACGCAAAAAAGGTTCGGAGACTTCCACCCTGAGTGTGGAAACAATTATTGCTCACTCGACTCCCATAAGCTGTCACATGACCAAATTCGAATAATTGTTCGAAAGCGATGACATGACAAAGTATTTGTTCTCCTCAGCATCTTTATTCAATTGAATTCCCTTCACTTACTGATCAAACTCTGGCCAATCTTAATTCTTCGTCTCAAAACAAAACATTTTCCTGAAAATATTTTCGTTTGAAGCGAATGAACAAACAGAAAGCCTTTACACCCTCGATCTTCGACTCTGTCTAGATGCATATAGCCTTTAACTTATACATTAATGACAAAAGGAAATATCTACCGAGAGTGGTTTTGAGTGATATCCAGGTCACTTAAAAGAACAGTGCCTACCTGAACAACACAAAATAAGACACACAAAGCCTCTTTATGTTCGGTGCAAAAGTTAAGTTCTCTTTCCATTAATCGAATGCCTCGACTAAGAATCCCCCAATAACAATTGAATGTGGAACATTTGAGGAATAAAATTAAAGGCGAACTCCCCTGCAAAGCACCGAAAACACTGTGAACAAAAAAAACTCCCATAGATAGGCAATCAAATGAATTTCAATCAGATTCTACCTCATTCAAGGACCAAAACACAAGCAAAACGTAATGTCAGTGGGATAGCAACAACAAAAACAAACCTATCGGCCGGAATCCAGAACAGAAAACAATTAGCGCACAATCGTCACAAACGAAATGAAGAGGAATAAAATAGCAGTTTTTTGCTTCCCCATCTACTGCACAGACAGTTCCTGCCACTGCTACTTGCTCTTAATCCTTTTCACAACAAACAATTCCTGAACACCCACCCCGGCCAGACATCGCCAGTTGAACGAAGAGAACGTGGCTGACTACAAAGGCCAACAATCAACGCGCTTACTGACTAACATCCGTCCGAGCGCCCTGCAAAATGAAACCATAACCTACCCCATAACCAGCCCACACGCCCACCCAGGACTCGAACGAACTCACTCAATCGTCAGAGATCGAAGCCAATTGATTTTTGGTTCAACGCTTTTGAATGAATCAAATCAAATGGTTTTCCGATCTATCTGCCTACGCAAACCGAACTGAGCCACCAACCTTCTGTCTCAGACAGTCCTCCAGTTCCCAGTCACCCGGGCGGGCCAAATCAACCCCCAAATCAGGGGCAAATCTTTATTGGCAGTGATTGAAGTTTTTTATTAAAATACACTTTTGGCTCGGGCTCCGACAAGAGAGGTGGACCAGAGCGGGCTGCTAGCGGACTGAGCGGGTGTTTTTCGGTTTCAGTTTCATAGAGGACTGAGCGCACACATTCACACACACATCCAGCTTTGGAGTTAAGCGATTTTGCGTTTTTTTCCTCCATCGCTCTACACCGACGTTAGACTTGAAATGGAATTTGCATTCGTATCGCATGGGTGCTGCTTCAATGGCCAGCACAGCAGGCAGGGCATTCCGATTCCAGTAGTCAACTCTTTTTTTTGAGATTTTTTCCCATCCTAGTCTTTAGCAGAGAGTACGAGTACGAGTACGAGTAGTTCGTTCGTACGATGAGCTCATCTCTTTGAATGCGCCGCTCTCAATCTGGTTTGGCTTTCACAATTGGCAGCATAAAAATCGTTCGTTCGATGTTTCTTTTCTTTTGATTGCAGCTATAAATTTACAAATGGACCAATCTTCCCTCCAGCAAAAGGTAGGACGACGAGAAGATGCAGATCATTGCAACATATGTCCTGCGATAAAGGGACGATTTGTCAAGGACTATGAAAGCGAAGAAGATGCCAACCACTATCTAGCAAAACAGAATCTACTTGCAGCACTTTTTTGCATCGGTAAGGACTTTAAGGGCTCAATTTCTCTTAGGAAAACTGTTCTATTTTTTTTTCTCCCATTTCTTTCCAAGTTGCCTTGTCCTTTCGTGTAACAATGCACTTTGAATAGATTTTTTTTTTGTTGGAATTATTATTTTTCTATTAAGCGAACAAAATTTTGAAAGCCATCCAAGAAAAAGTTTATTTATGTCCTTCGCCATGAGGCGGGTCAATTGAACTGTGTTGTATAATGACAACACTTTGAAAGGACCATTATGGAACAAAAATGTCCTTTTTTTGTTGGTTGAAGAAATTTAATAAAACTTTCTCATTGCCAGGACAATGTGAGCCATTAAGATGATTAGTACTCTGGAAAACATGGCTTTGTCTGTTTAAAATACTTTTCGATTGTCCTCCGTTTGCTATTGACGATGAAAATTTTAGCGAAGGACACAAGTTTTGATGGAAATTGTTTTAGAACGAGTTTTTTATAGAAACCATTGCTTGTGTAAATTCCATTCGTGTGAACAATACAATACGTTGCGAGAAGCTAAGCCTTGACTCATCCCGAGCTGCCGCGCCAGCTATTTATTTATTTTATTGCTTATGTAAATGCATAAAAGTTTATTTTTTTATATTTCAGCTGTATTACTGATTTTCAATATGTTGGGCAATCTGCAAATTCGCCGATATCAGCCTGATATGCAATCATGCCTACAGAAGACAAGAAGAACGCTACCAAAGAATGGTTCTACGAGTCCTAAATAAAACATGTGACCACGGACTTATACTTATTGACTTTACAGAGACCGAAACTTCAATCAAATAGATCACATTGTGATCGATTAAAAGCACACCTCCAGTGATCTGGTTGTCTGAACTTTCCAAGCTACCAGTATCGGAAGCCACTCTGAAAGAAAATACAAACTTGTCAGACTGCGATAGCAAGACATTGCCAGGATCTTCGCAGAGCGCATATCGCGAAATCTCCCAACAACTCCCACACCGCCGGCACCAAATGCCAAAGACCAGTGGCAACGCTACCAACAGGCTATCAGAACCGCTGCAACTGATCTGCTGGGTTTCTCCGAAACAACCTCAACCAACAAAGTTTGTGCAGCAAAACAACAGGCAAAGAATGACGAGGGCTACTCGCAAGCTCTTCGAGCAAAAGAGACGAGAAGCACATTGGCCTTTCCAGAAGAAGAAAAAGAGCATGAAAAGTGCACGCACGTCAAAGAGAACCTCAACCAACTTGGCGGAAACACCTAAAGGCGTCATTGAAGGGTTTCCATCAAGTCGTTCTTCTTAGATCTGGGCAACTGCGGATAAACTTCCAAGATGGAATAAAGTGTGGCGTCTTGAGTTTTAGTTGGTATGGTGGTATGGTGTATGAGGGCGAACGGAAGGCTCTTTACTTAGGCCTCAATCAATATAAGTGGGCATAGGGTATCCAAGGCTCTATGGCTTGTGCCAGACCGCAGAAAAACAAGAGATATTTTTAACTTAAGCAGGGCACAGCTACAATAAGTCACTGACATCCTGTCCGGTCACTGTTTTCTTGGGAAGTATTAGGGCTCTCAGCCACAGATGTCTGCAGGTACTGCAACGATCTATGCGCCGCTGAGGACATAACACACACATATTATGTGAATGTCAGGGAATTGGCAGGACACGCATGTAATCTTGAGGAGCTAGGCTACGATCGCTACATAAACATGGTAAAATTTTGTAGGGAAATCAAATCCTTTCAGGAAATGGTTTAGGTTTTGTCATATTGGTTTCACACGGATCGCGATGAGCCCACTATGCTGCCTAGTGTCTTATGCAAGCACTGGCTGCATAACCCTACTCTACCTAATCTAACCTTACCTAGGCCTAAACTGGGCTCGTTGTGTTCCCCGCTTTTAAATTCCGAAACTTTAGAGATGCATAGACTAGATGTGCGACAAATGTTGGGAGAGATTATGTGAGAAGTGGGAACAATTATGCAGTTGACGTTATCTGGCGTTTACTACTGCTGTTTCATTGGTGAATGCCAGGATGTCACCGATTGGTTTGTCCTTAAAATGCTTCAGATCCGGTATCCACATGGACCCCAAGGTCTCCTATCTCGTTCACGCTAGGGCTGGGCAGTGGCATAGGAAGTGTTCGAGATCTTCTTCTTCTTCTTCGCGATTTCTACAGATATTTGCGTTGATGAGGCCCAGTCTATGAATGTTTTTCCTGAAGTTGATGTGCCCTGTTGTTACTCCCACCATTATCCTCAATTGCTCCCTGCTTGAACCTAGAGCTTTTCTTGTAATCAGGTTACTTGGTATCTTTATGAGTCAGCTTGCCACTTTGGGCATCGAAAGGTTTGCCCAATGATCTTTAAGATTCCTTTGGATATTCCCGTTGGTTACTGTTTTGATTATTGTCAGTGCAATCGCTGCGTTTTCAGCGGTTCGTTCAATAGCTTGCGTCCTTTTTCTTGCCAGTTCATCAGCTTTCTCTTTTACTGTGACACCTTCGTGACCTGGTACCCACAGAACGTGGACTTTATTGTGGCTGGCAAGCAACTTGAGTTTGTTTTTGCATTTCCTTACTAAATGATATCTGGATGTTGGATTTGTGATGGCTTTAAGTGGAATGACAAGCCTCCGAGAGTACAATTTTACATGAAAAATATCCTCAATTCGCCGTTAGGAGTCGGCAATAAAATGTAGGTCCCTTCTATTCATGCGAAGAATACAAAAACGCACAACATGAATGGTTGCGAGAAGCTGGGCCTTGACTCACCGCGAGCTGTCGCGTCAGCTATTTATTTTTGATTGCTGCTTGGCTATCCGAGCAGATTTCTATTTTCCTACTTTGGGTGAGGTGTTTCAGAAGGACTCCGGCTCCCCTTAAAATTGCAAGGACTTCTGCTTGAAAGACTTTGACGAAAGGTTCTAGGTAATTCGCCATTTCTATCGGTGGGTTGTTGCAGTAGCCCCAAAGTTGCATACAATGCTAGAAACGTCCGTCATGGTTTCTTGTTTTGTTGGTTTAAATTCTAGTTAGGTCAACCTATATTAAGTGTCTTAGTACGTCTGGGGCACCCAGAGACTTAAAGGAGCCACTGGACGAAGGAAAAATCTTAGGCTAACAAAGAAAGATAAGTTTTTAAATCGCGAATTTCAGGATGTTTGATCTACCGATCTGTGCACTGGATCAAAGAGAAGGAACGACTATCCCGAGGCCATGTGCTGTGAGCTAACAGGCAGTTAATTATGTTACTCCGAGGTAGCTTCTTAAACCTGAAATAAAGACATGTGAAAACTAACAGAAATTCACTATGGTATGGTATATGAGGGTGAGGGGAAGGCTCCTCACTTAGGCCTCTGTCGGGCCCGCTGTGTTCCCCACCTATACTCGTCGGAACTGCAGGGATAGGTTTGGCTTGCGGTGTATGTTGGGAGGTATCTAGGGAAGGTGGAAACAGTTATGGAGTTGACACTTGTGTACGTGTGGTCTTCCTGTTTCTTTAATGAAGGCCAGGATGCCGCCGAATCCTTGGTCCTTGAGATGTTTCAGGTCCGGTATCCACATGGACCCCAGGATCTTTCGTCGCTTTCTCTCTAGGGCTGGGCAGTGGCATAGGAAGATTTTCACTAAACTTCAGATATTTACTAAACCAAATGAGAACAATTTCACTCTATTTTTTCTTCGTTTTTTTTTTATAGAAAAAAAATTCCACTTCTGGCAATTCATGTTTATTCCGCTCGTGTCTACATAGAGCACACATCCTTATTTTAAAAAATTCCATATCCATATCTGCAACAACACTTATTCCTTTCAAGGATGTCAGCAAATTCTTCACTACACCTCGCTTGTACGATTGCAACGTGATGAAGATACATCCATTAGAGAGTTGAGTAGATTTTCATGTTCCGCTGCAGTGGCAACTGGCAGGACACAGTGTGTCATCGTCATACATGGCGAGATGTGCCCTGAATAATTTAGACAGCCAAATGGTCAGCCTTTCATGTACGTAAATATATGAATTCCATTTTTTACTTCTTGTTTCCTGTTTCATATTTTTTTTTTTTTTCGAAAATAGCAATTTGATTGTCCTTCTTTGCATTCTTTTACGTTCATTTTTTATTTTTTTTTGTTTAAAAACAAAATAATGTCAGTTAATTAAGAGCATCATCTACATTTAAATAAGGACAACACTCGTCTCGAGCACTCTATAGTCCGCAACATTGGCTCCATGGAGTCAATTACCCACTCCCGGCAAAGCGCGCACTCAAGAATCAAGGACCATTTGTGACTTTTTGAATTCACTTTGATTCTTGTTGCAGGAAATGCCACTGGTGTTGGTGTCCTTGTTGGCTTTTTTTTTTCTCCCCTCTCTCGACTTCACTCTTTCCCTCCGTTTAAAGTAGAAACTCGCTAATTGGCTTAAACGAAAACTCCTATTTCGTTTTGGGATACATTGTTTTTGCTGGGTTTGTGAGAAGTGCACCCTCCTGGATGTACAATGGTACTGTTGTGCGGAAGTATTGAGCGTAGGCTAACACAATCGTATCTGTGAGACACAATCTGTGTGAAAGTTTTGCCATAACTCATCGCGTTTATCTGTCGGTTGAAGATTTTCGCAGTTAGGGTTCAATGCAATTGCAACAGCGGTGGTGAGGGCACTGAGAGCAGATTGCTACATCAAGTTACCAAATTTGAAGTGCGAAACTGTTGAAAACTTTGAAAGTTTATGGATTTAATGTTTTTCTTTTTTTTTTCCATTCCTTCTGTTCAGCTTGTGCTCATTTTGAAGAAAACTATTTTCGGATGAAAGGAGTTCTGCAAATGTAGTCTTTTCGCTGAATGCTGATGCATCTGGAATTGAGGCGCGATTATGAATTGTGCTACGTGCCAAATGTTTACACAATCTAAGAGAGAGAACGTGTTTGCTAAAATCGGCGGGGAAGCAGATGGGTCTGCGTAGATTAAAATCGGAACTGAGAGGAGGGGATTTTATATACATACCCTCGCAAGAAGATTCGCGTTTATGTTGATAGATAGCCAAGCAAATGGAGCTCTTCATGAAACTAAGGATAATTTTGACGTCAGTATGTGATAGCTGGCCCAAGTTTTCATAGTGATAGGCTCCTAGATAGAGCTTCGTTCGTTGGGATCGGGCAGGACAAGTGCAGAGGAAATGGAGGATCGTATCTTCCCCGTCTCCACAGCTCCTGCAGAAGTTATTTGAGAAGAGGCCCATCCTTTTGGGATAGCAATGTGATCGAAAGTTGAATTCCCTATCACACAAAATCCCACAGTCGCGAAGAGATGGAACGAGAGAGATGGGTTGGTTATCCAGAAGGTAGAGGGGAGGAGATTGGTTCCGTTACGTGAGAAGTTGATGGATTGGCACTTGACGATATTAAGTTCTAAGAAATTTTTGAGGCACCAGATCGAAAAAAATTTGAGCAGCGTGGAGTCTTAAGATGAAGAAATGGTCTTGAAAAATTTGGTATCGTCGGCATAAAGGAAGACGATTGGGTCTTTGATGATCCTATCGAGATCATTAATAGTTAATATAAAAAGAAGGCGGCCGAGGTGGCTGCCTTGTGGAACACCAGAAATAGCCAAAAACGGGGTTGAGTGGGCTGACCTGAAACTAACACTGTTAATACGGTTTTTTAGGTAAGATCATATCCATTTAAACAAGCCAATGGCAGACAGTTTAAAAAGTATTAATTGATAATTAATTCTCTAGATCTGAGGGTTTAAAGGACACGAGTTCGATGAGATATGTAGTAGACCTATTCTTCAGAAAACCATGTCGTCTCGGTGAAATGAGAGATTTGCACTGGAAACTTAAGGGTGTAGTCTAGTTGGTAACCTTAAAAAAATCGATTTTTTTTTATGTATGTATATGTATCTAAGAATATTTTTTAAAATTTTTATGAAGATCCGAGCAGTATCGAAAAGTTGGTATCATGGCTAAAAGTACAGGTAGGAATCCGAATAGAAGCAAGAAAGAACTTTAAACGCGTTTTTCTTAAAACAACGTTTTTTCGGACGCCCCCCACGATTTCTCCGGAACCCTTAGGCCGTTCCTTCTGAAATTGTAACCACATCTTCTACACACAAGTGCTCACAAAATGGACTATTATCATGCTTAAATTTTTTTATACAAAAAATAGCGAAAAAAATAACACTTTTTTCAATGTTTTTGGTTTTTGTGAAGTTAAATTAACAAAATTTGTTAAAAATTAATATCCAAAGTTGATTTTGTAGGCATTGTCATACCAAATCTTTTTTAGTTTCCGATAAGCGGTTATCGAGATTTCGTGGGGTAGCGAGATTACGTTCAACTACGGATTTTGTATAAAAATTTTTGAAAAATATGAATAAAAAAAATTTTTTTTTTGTATTCTAAGACTTGATTTATCATACTTAACGATTTTTTTATCCATATCTTCCATAGCATGCTCAAAAAAAATTTAGCAATAGTTGGTTTTTTCGTGTTTTGATCCTTTTTTGTGGATCGGGATTGTGGAGGAGGTTTTCCAAACCTGAGGAAATTCTCCTTGTGAGACGGATAAAGGCAATGGTAAGAGGGTCGGTTGATGATTTGTTGCTAAAAGAGAGGAAGGGAGGATAGCTATCAGACTTTCTTTGTAGTTGGCAAATTGAAAGAAAGGTCCTCAATCAGATTGAATTGTGCTTAGATAGTGCTGGTAAAGGGAGTTGTAAAGTTCGGTGAAATTAAGATAAGTACCGAGATAGTTGGAGTAGTCGAAAAAGGATCTAGTGGGAAGGAAAACATCCTAAAACTTGTTTCTCTTGTTTCATAATGAACGAAGCCTGCGATTATACCAGAGAGGGGTTGATTAACATAATATTCAATACATTTTTTGTAGAAAAGAATGAAAAGGCGTGGAAACTCCTTAAAGTAGTCGGGATGCCATTAGAAGATCAAATCTCAAATCCAACGACAAAACTTATCTGCTTGCATGGCATCATTTCTCATTCACACTCCAATTTAATTGAATTCCGATTGCTTTTTAATTTTTAATTTCACGACGCGACAGCAAGAAAAAATCGGGGCATCATTTAAAAAAAAAAAAAACTCCTCCTAATAGGTTTTACGAGACACATCCTCCATCCATAGGTACAAAACCATTCCACTTGGTATCACCTATTCTATACAAAACTACTGCAACATTCGTTCGCGCGTTGGTATTCGCCTAAGCGATTTTTGATTACTTTTCCGCCGGAAATTATCATACATCCTTCAGGTTGAATAATTTTCATGGATCCGACGTCGTCGTCGTCATCGCTCTGCTCATCCTCGCACCATGTGATGGCAAATAAATTCTCTTCCGTTTGTCGCACCATAAATTTTCCATTCAAATTTCGTTGAATGGTGCCGCGACGGTGTAACATCAGCGATATGGCGTTTCTTCCGACAAAAAAGAAAAAACGAAAAACAAACTTTTATGACAGGTGTATAGGTACTATCTTAAGGGCAGGAGATATCTTCCCCCTCGAAGATGTCCAAAAACATTCCTGAAGCTTCAGAATTTGTCTCGCCTCATGCCACACTTTCCAACCGATCTATCAGATGTTACAGTCCTCCCTATTGAGGAGCAGACTCGAAGGCACTATCGGATTACAAATTCCATTTGTTCCAATTTTCTGCTAATTATTTCCTTTATCATCGACTTTACTCTTCCCCCAAACCCACTGCAGCATTTCGAGGATGCAACCAGAGAGTGGAGGAGAAGACAGACTAGACAAAGTGAAAGATAACCATCAGCAGTGTGGAATCAAAAACAACAGCATTCGGAACAATGGAAATTGTTTCGAAGGCTCAATGGGGTTTTCCATTTATCCTCCGAATTTCCTGCCAGAGGATAAATTAAATGGAGAGATACGTGCAACTACATGTCCGTATGAGTGTGGATATGTAGCTTGGATGCCATTGCGATTTATTCGATCGGTTTGGAAGTGATGCAGCAGCAGGGCCCAGAGTCAATGTGCCCGAACAAGCTGAGAATGATTTCGTACACCACTCGAATTGGATGGGGATGAGCAGAGGCTAACGAATGGCAACGATGGTAATTGGCCGGCCAAATGCAGTCGGATAGTTGTTGTTATCACCACATCGGATAATTTCACTGGATTATGGAAATACCAATTCCGAGGTGTTGGAGTAATAAATTCTGGCGAAATAATTAACAGTGTTTTAGAAGGATTTTCAAGCCCGATATGATGGGCAGTTGTTGAGGAATGATTAGTGCGTTAAAACTTTATGTCATTGAAACGAATGACACTTAGACGAGCTGTGAATTTGTGGGGGGAATAAATGCAAACATTGTGATAACGAATTGGTGTAAATTTTAAGGGTTTTTTCGGAACACTAAAAAGTTACTAGAACGTTCTATGAAGCCAACGACAGAGATTACATCCCTGAAGTTTGATGCTAGCATTATTTTAAACAACCCCTAGTCCCAGAGCCACGTAAAACAACTCGTTTTTCCGTTGTTGGCAACCCAAACCACACGAAATAAGGACGAATGGTATCTAAAGAAAATGATTGGCATACACCAGACCCAGGTGGTCGGCGTGGCTCAGTGGTTAGTGCGTTGGACTGCTGTGCGAGCGGCGTGGGTTCAAGTCTTAGCCATGTCCACCGAACATTTTTCGCGCCACCACCTCTCGTCTGGGAATGACAAACATCCGGGAGTATAATTTGTCATTAAAAAGCTTCTAAATTCGGCGTTCGGAGTCGCCAATAAATTGTAGGTCTCTTCAATTCACGCGAACAATACAACACGCAGAGCATGAATGGTTGCGAGAAGTTAGGCCTTTGCTCATCTTGAGCTGTCACGCCAGCTATTTATTTATTTTTATCTATCAGGGCATTTCAATCCGGGAATTTCATAATCGACCCAATTCTGAAGAAATCGATGCCCACGATTGTCGACGATAATGAAATTATTCCAGAACTCAGGGAGCTGTAACGTTCGTGACGTTCATGAGAGTCTACTTGAAAAGTGGGGGTGCCCTAAAACTAACCCCAACGGCTGCACTAGAGACAAGGCTCCACCAGGCCTGCTGTCAATATCTTCGAGAAGCTAATTGCAGCTAAAGCGGCACTTAGGTTCAGGCAATCCCCTCAGTTGGTGGGCGCAACAGTACTATTCCTATAACAGTACTATTACAACATTGTCCCTCATATCGACTTTAAAGTCAAAAAAAACTTGGACTAATAGAAGAAGCGCTTGGGAGTCCGGTGCAGTTTAAAGCGACTCCGCGATAGAAATATTCGCAGACGGATTCAAAACAGTGTGAGTTACGAGTGCCGGAGTTTTCCCACTGTAGTAAACTTGTAGTGGTCGCCGTGGCTCAGTGGTTAGTGCGTTGAACTTCTGACCAAGTGGCGTGGGTTCAAGCCCCAGCCAGGAACACCGAACATTTTTCGCGGCACCACCTCTCGTCGGGGAATGACAAGCCTCCGAGGGTATAATCTTCTTGAAAGAGCTTTTCAATTCGCCGTTCGGTGTCGGCAATAAATTGTAGGTCCCTTCCATTCGTGTGAACAATACAAACACGCACAACATAAATGGTTGCGAGAAGCTAGGCCTTGATTCATCCCGAACTGTCGCGTCAACTATTTTTTTTTTTAGTAACCTTGTGTTAGGTCCCACTAGCCGGAATAACCTAAGTTCACTGATAGGGGTCCTCACCTCACATTGCATTGGGAGGCATGCGCCCAGATTAAGAGCTCCCGCCAATGACTTCTGTAAAAACTGTAGAAACGAAGAGGAGGAGGAAACTTCAACCCGCCTACAGTGCCAAAAAGTTAAGAAACTTTATCTCCGGGTCTCAAAGGAGCTACTTGGCAAATCAGGATCAGATATTGCCAGAATTGTAGCCATTTTCACAAGCCACTGGCCAGTTGGAGACCATGGAGCCAAGCTTGGTATTCCTCATAACAATTTCTGCAGAAGCTTCAAGGACATAAATGAGAAAGCATATCTACTTTATTTTCTCTACAGGTGTCCGGCACTGGCAAGGATCCGACAGCATTCTTTAGGCAAACCCTTTTTCGTAGACCTCGGCGAGATAGCTGTAAAAAGTGATTGGAAAACTGATCCTGTATCTGAACTCCACTGGCTAGATTTAACCACATCATCCCAACACAGCCAATGAACACTCACACACAAATAGGTTTGAACGAGTTTCGTGGCTAACAAAACGATACATCCTAGCGCCTACCCTTATCTCCGGGTCAAAGTGGTTCAACACATAGGGTCGCTATCGATACGGTCACCCATCTCAACGCACTCCAAGTTACACCCTTGATTCCTGATACTGCTAAGCCGGTATTTTTCTCGTGGTATCACAATGGACCAATCTGGTCTAAGTGTGTCCCTGGTGTCAGCCACTTAACCTGACCTATCGATCGTGAGTATCAAGACAGAAGTGGGCAAAATGTAACTAGCTGTGAACGAGGATAAAACCAAGTATTTTCAGAGTGAACAGGAATGACTTCGAGGTAATAAGGAACTTGGTATACTTTGGCTTTGGTATTACTTCTTAAGTTAGGTTAGGTAATGGGGGAAGTGACTGTGCGTCGACGGGAATCTACTGGTCTATTGTGTTCCCCTTTGTGTTATGGTCCATGTTCCAGTTCCAGAGACAGTTACTTAACGAAGTTGATCCAAAAATTCTCAATTACTGCATTAGCTTCGCATTAGTTAAATCCCAGATAAGTCCTCCTTCAAAATGAAATTCATTAAATTCCACTAATTAACAGGAGCGCCTTCGCCAAAACTAACTTAAGTACCAACGGGCAGCTTTAATTCCTTTGAGCGTCTGTTGGTCTTTCCACAGAAGTACCCTTCTCAAAGCCTCATCAGCACAACACCATGTCGACCGAAACAAACTTAAAATATTCATAGCCCACGCAAAGCACTTCACGATTTAAAGGATTTACTCGGCAGCAATGAAATTATCATAGAAATTTCATTTAATAAAGTCGGCAATCACTTTCGAGCGCTACGCACGGATTAAGATACTTTCAGCCGCAATTTAAATCTAATTCCATTACTCACTTCAAAACGCATAATTTAACCCCACCCGTCGGTGGATAATTGCCCACTAAATGACCACAGTTTCAGTGGACACAAATAAAATCGAATCAAAGTGCAATATTCCGCACACACGCAGTGTGTGATATGTGAGCAGTCAAAGGATAACAATCTCACGGGGGAGTGTTTGTTTTGACATAAAATATGCGAAAATTGCTATATTCCATTGCATACTATGTACATGTGGGACTAATTGCTTAGGAGTGTGTGACAACTGATTGTGTCCTTCGGGTTTTCTAATATATTTGCTTTCCATTTTTTTTTCGATCAAAGTTTAACTTAATCCACTCACCACTGAAAGGTATTTCGTGGTCCATCTAGTTCTAAATGAAAAGCTGTCAATTCATTATCCTTCATAAACAGGATCAGAGACAAGGCACGAGCTGAGTTTGCCAAAGCTTCGATGAATATTCATCGTCCATCGAGTGTGTGTGCCTCTGTATACAGGTAGAACTGATTTTCGATTAGCAAAAATGAAATTTATGAGTCACACGAAGGATGGAGAGTATCCTTTTAATCCCTGAAGCGGTACCAATCCCAGCTGCTCTCCTTCCCTGTCCCGATAGCATGAAACAGAACTTTCGATGCTAATAATCCTCGCCAATGAGCAGAGGACGATACTGATGACAGTGGCGGTGTCGATGCTATTGAATATCGGATTTTGTTTGCGTTTGCAGCCAGGACCTGCAAACTTTTCCTCCCATCTCGCCCACCCACTGTGCTGTCAATTATTTCATTACCAGACATCAACCACGGAGCAACCGGCTCTGATGGTTGAACATTAACGCCCTGCCTCGTCGTTGTGGAACAACTATACACGTTGAGTAACTTAATTATGGATGATTGATGCATCACAGCAAGGATCTCTGAGTTTAGGCAGAGCAGGGTAAGATAATTGCGTGATTATTGGTGGCAATTTTTGCGATAATCTCAATCAGAGGCTCTGCGAAGGAAATTAAATTTTATGGCTGCCTAATGGAATCCACACATATGATCCACACGCCCTTCCGAAACCAAGGCGTTGCAGGCGAAAACTATAAATCGAATCCGTTCCGTATTCGGTTTTAGTTGCTTGTGCACTCGAATGCGGGGGCGGGAAATTGCATTAGGAAATTTACCGGAAATTAAAACTTGCGAAAATAAATCGTTGCAAAGTTTTCATTTTTGGAAAGGCAAGGGTTGTGGATGGCTTTTGTGCTTTTTACTAGCTGCAGACATTTCGACCATTTTTCGAAGGAATTATTAGATGCTTGCATGAGTGTTGAATATTAATCAGAGATTTGCGTGGATAAATGGAACGTGCTCAGACAGAAAAAAAATTTGCGTGGGGATGGGTGGAATGGGCGGGAGTTTTTAGAAATTTGTTTCCGCACTTGATGTAGTTTAGTGGATGATTACAAATTTGTAAGGATTGGAAGTAATACAAGCGATAAACGAAATTTATTGCTAAGGTGGTGCTACTTTTCAATATTTCACTCTTCAATTGTTGGTTTTGTGTTCGCCATGACTTAGTGATTACGATCAGATTGGCACTGGCACTGGCATTTCTTTGCTTCGATACGTATTTATGTATGCCGCGAGTCTCTGAACGAAATCGCTTAACAGCATAAATTCACACTCTGGGTACTGTGTGGCTAATAAACTTATCAGGCAAGCCTCTCTAGTTGACGGTGTCTTGATTACGTCCAAGCACCTTTTTCTTTGGCTAAGCACCTGACTTGCATCGATGCTCTCTCGAAAGCCATTAATAGATGGGTACATCTAGATTATTGCAATAAGGCCTAGTTCATTTGGAGCAATTCTCCCATCTACCTGGGAGAGAGGGCCCTCTGCGCCACACTCAGGTCTATAGAGACCCACTATGATGCTCATTTTCGAGGCACCCCTGGCTCGTGGAACAATACCCAAAGCACTCTCCTACTTCCCCACGGTTTTGATATCCTGAAAAAAGTGCCTTCCAGAGGATTTATGTCTGAGGTGGTAAAGGCCAGAGAAAGTGGGTTATGTCTTCATCAACTTCCTTGTCTCCGCAGCCCCTGCAAAGGTCGTCCGCACTTAGCCTTAGCTTTTTCATATGTTAGCACAGAGTATTATGACCTGTTATTACTCCTATAAAGATGAAGAGGGTTTTCCTGTCATTCTGTATTGGTTCTGGGACCACTGTACCTTGGCCATAGTTTTCTAGTGGCAGGATTTTCATCAACTGATCGACCTGTTCTAGGACTAGCGCAGATCCTTTCCTTCTATAAAGAATACACAACATTTTAAGCCCATCCAGTGTCATTAAAGGACACTGCATCCTGGATGATTACTGTAGTGGCATTGCTGCAGAGATTTCTCCAGAGGCAACCGACGTGAACAAGAGGAAGAGTCCATCGTGCAGTGCACTTCTTGTGTATGTAGAGAGTTCAAAAAATTACCTATGTAAGCACTCCCAGAAAGGCAGACCTAAACTGTTACGTTAGGGAATCTAAATGTCTTAAGGAGACTTGGGATCAACCCTAACGGTCACAGTGGTATCACAACGGAGCTACATACCTTCGTTCTAAGTGCAGCTCTAGGGGTGATAGTTGTCAACTTTCTGGAATTAGTCTCTGACAATTTGCTCCAGCAGCAAAGACTGATAACTTTTGTCATAGGCCTGCATAAGTGTATTCGTCTTCCAAAGTATGGACCTTGTACTTTGGGTTCTGGCCAACGAAAGTAGCTAGAATACAATTTTAAACGTTTGACGTTTTTTTTATAATACGCGCGCTCTAAAGGGATAATGACTATTCTTAAACGAGAGGACGGGCATTAGAGAAGTTAGAGAAGAGGCGAAGGAGATTCCGAAACACGTTGGTCTTAAATGCTTGTGAACTGTAGTGATACGGAAACACAGAGCTATGCATAGAGTTTTCCAATAGCGACGCGTAGATTTTGACAGTTCATGGCGGCTATCTTATTTTATCTGTTCCTAGTTTTTCCGATTTCTGTTTTTCAGACACTAAAGACAAATTACCATGGCAAATTACAGTGTCGAGCAACACGTGCAAATAATAAAACTTCATTGACGACTTCAGCGACGAAGCCCATTTTTGGACGAACAGGTACGTCAACAAGCAAAATTGCCGAATTTGGGACGATGCTAATCCACACGAGGTCCACCAAGTGGCAATACATCCGTAGAAAGTCACTGTTTGGTGTGGATTGTGGGCCGGCAGCATCGTCTATCCGTACTTCTTCAAATACGACGATGGCATTGCCATCACCATCAACGGAGAGCGCTACCAATCGATAATAACAAATTTATTTTGGCTCAAGTTGGATGCTATACATGTGAACGACATGTGGTTTCAATAGGACGGCGCTACGTGCCACACAGCTGATGCTACAATGGACATTCTGCACGAGCGATTTGAGGGCATGGTTATATCACGTAGAGGCGACGTGAACTGGCCGCCGAGATCGTGCGATTTGACCCCGTTAGAGTTTTTCTTGTGGGGTTTCCTAAAGTCGCAGATATATGCCAATAAGCGGCAAACGATCAGTGCCCTCAAAGTCAACATAACCCGTGCCATCGTTCAAATTCAGCCTGATCTATGGGCCAGAGTCAGCGAAAATTAGACCTCTCGGATGCGCGCTACCCAGCCAAGCCGTGGCGGCCATTTGAACGACGTCATATTCCACACATAATGTCATTGATAGGCCTTTTAAATAAAATAAAAAATTCGTTGATGTCTCACACACAACTTGTTTTATTCAATTTTAACATCTACCCGTCCCTATTGGAAAACCTTTTAGATTGTTTCACATTTGTGTTGTACGCCTTATGAAAAAATGTCTGTATTTGACTGTACGCCCGGAAGTAGCCTTAAGAGTGAACTGAAGTGCATTCAAAGCATAACGCGTATTGCGGTTGAAATATTAAAGAAGCGGAATGCAACTGGCTATTTCGCTCGAGCGCGGTGTGTAAAATAAGCCATAAA
The DNA here is from genome assembly GCA_917880715.2 of Matsumyia berberina. Lineage (NCBI taxonomy): Eukaryota > Metazoa > Arthropoda > Insecta > Diptera > Syrphidae > Matsumyia > Matsumyia berberina. The sequence continues at coordinate 126,158,902 of OU862871.1, read as the reverse complement.
ACAGTGAGAGACAGGAAAAACTTCGTCGGTGTTGAAGCGAGTCTATTGATTTCACAATGTCCCTGTCACCAATAAGTTTTAACGCGCGATTTTTGGATTCTATCCAGAATGTGCAGAAAGGTTTTGGGTGCATCAGACCAGATATGAGCGTTAAACTCAAGCTTATCTTACCTTCTTCTCTGAGAAGAAAAAAAATGGATTACTACTATTACTTTTTTGCTCTGTCAATCTCAACCAAATTTCCTTTTGCACCTCCTTGCTCTTCAGCATCCGAATTCTGTCACAGACCACACTCCAACCTGAAATCTCAAATTAATTCCACCACTGCACACCTCTTCATTCAATTCACACTCATTCCAAAAATAATTTGTAACAATTTTTCCAAGCCATCTGAAAATCCACAAATTAAGGTACTCGAGATAAAAATAAAACTTCTCACTCCTCCTCCACTCCAACACCCTTCACACTTCCATCTGCCATCGTGCTTTCAAGCGAAAACAAAAAAAAAATACAACAACAATATTCGTACACTGAATCCTGAGCCTGGAATCTGTAGAATCCTTCTCCCTGACTTCAAGTGAGGAACAAAGAAAAGGGCGAACTCAATCACAATTCAAAAATCAGCGCATTGATGCCATAGGGTGAGGACGGCGACAACGGCACCGCTCGTCTATGATGATGACGGTGAACCACCAGGGGAGCTGCCTTCCATTAGGGCAACAATAAATAATGAAATCTGATCACGTTTCCACTCAATTACCTGTTGGATTTGTTCATTTTCAGAAGAGTCTCCTACCCAGCCTCGTCGGTTGAGGGTAGTCCAACAATATCTCCTGTCTGTGAGGAGGACTATCGTTTCGCTTTTGGAAGAGGATTGCCATTGTCGGGGTTTTTCGTGAAGAGTGAGATCATGATATTGCGTTTATGTTTGGTTTTTTTTTTTCTTGTCGATAACTCCATGGAAATTCGTCAGGTGAATAAAAAGTGATAATTGGATTTGAGCTTGGTGAAGAGTCTTTATTTGCGGTTCAATTGAAAGGGATTTTGTAGGCAGATGTTTAGAAGCAATTCTTTGCTTTGAATGCCTGTTCATCATCCAAATTTGACGCACATACTCATGCATGTGGAATTTGTTACCTCATGATGAAGTTGTCAAAAAAAGAGTCAAAAAATGATGAGAACAATAGGACAACCAATCCTTTTCTGAAGGTTATTACGCTTATGTAGCGCGGGAAGATATTTGCAGGAGTTTGTTGATGTTGGAGATTGAGTTCTTTGAGAAATATTTCTCCTGCGCTCCAAAGTTAGCTCTTTCATAGCTATTATGTAAATTAGTTTTGGAAGAGGAAAGTTTGTGCAGTTGTCGAGACCTCGTAAAGATTTGGCGTGGACCACGGGGCATCTACCGTACTAATGTCATAAGTCTACTGTTGCCCTTCAGTGATTCAGCGATTGGAGGCCTGATATCAGTGAAGCGTCATCTATTAGGCGACTTGTTCTTTTCTGAATTATGCCATTTAAATAAAAAGAATTGGTTTGGGGCCGAACTCCGGATGTGTGAACAGTATGCGCATCCCGGTCTGCAGTTATATATCAATAAAGGCTGTCTTTCCAGGCAAAAGCATTGAACCGCGTTTACTTAGCATTGAAAACCACTAAGTTTTTTTGTCTTTTACTTATTTACTTAGATAAGGTGGCGCTAAAATCCAGGTTGGATTTGGGCTTCAACCAACAAGCTGGTCTTTAGCCAGATGCCACCAGTTTGGCACGCTAAATTCGTTGAGGTCTCCCTCTATATGAGTTGCTGTCTTTCTCTACTACTACTTAAAAAAATCCTAAAAATTCACGGGCGGTAGACCAACGGGTCCCCTTAAGTGGCACATCCGCAAGAAGAATCAACTAAACATCGAATTGAAGATAAAAGTTGTTCGATTATCTGGGAAATGGTTAAGTTCGGACTCTGCAACAAGTTTGACACTTTAGCGTGTTTGAAGATGCTTCTGCGTGACTTTCACTATCATCAAATTAAAATGGCATGCGCATTCATGGAAGTCACTTTCGTGTACCTCTATAACTGCCACGATTCTCGAATGTTGACAAATGTTTTCCTCGATCAAATGATTCACAAGAAGATGAATACAGTATTGAATTCGCGACATGTGGCCATTATCTGATAAAGCCTCCGGATTCAGTGAAAACGGAAAAGGAACTTCATCCATTAATCCACGAGTACATACGGCATCTGATTTTTGAAGAGCGATGCAAACAAAACGTTGATAAGTGCATCCAGACGATGCGACATATCAATTGATGGCAGCTATGCCATCCAATCCCTTTCTAAAACATATTTACTACGCTTCCCACTGGTTATTGGCTGGCTTAGTGTCTGAAGTGAGCTCTTATCAGGAAAAAACCGTCAATATGGTCATTGACAATGTGTTCGCAGACTACCGAGCCGACCCCGAAATTCATTCACCGAAACTAGCTCAGAGGCGCATCGCAACGGCGAAGTACTTGGGCAAACTATACAACTACAAGCTGATTGAGTCGGGGAATGTGCTGAATACTCTACGAATATATTCGATCATATCACTGGGCATTTCCACAGAAGATGGCCGTTTTTCACCATTGGATCCAATGGATAGTGGAGGATTCAGCTGCAGGTTTTTCGAAACACTATTCCAGATTGTGTTTTCCAAACACTACTACTGATACAAGAAGAGTAATTCATGCAGGCAGGACACCTCTCTTATAAAGAATGGGTCATAGTTCTAGTGCACATCTTTTGAAAACTATAGGTAGCCTACCCGCGACGATGGTTCAAGTTGTTTATGAATCCATCGAATGGTCCGGAGTTAAAATTTAAGACCTGAGATCGATGTTTGGATGACCGGTATACTTGTTGATTTAGTCTGCGACGGCTCAAATGTCGAATCATCAGCTGTTGTCGCCACTTTTCAGGTTCAAGGCAACCCAACATAAAGTGAGTCGCAGGTATAAAATTTTTGAAAGCAGTATGAACGCAGAAGACACAGAAGATTACATCGCTGTCTAAGACTCTTGCTGAATACATTAAATGATTTTCGCTGCTCTTTAAATTTTTGTTCTGTTTTACCCCACCAGAATGTAGTTCATTTGGTATAAAATATCACCATGAGGTGATCCGTCGTCAGCATATTTATTTAAACGAATTTTTCTTCTCAAGTTGCCTAACTAAACCTTGCTCTTAACATGGATCATCTTGATGAGATATGCCATCTTTGCTGATGAGATAACCCAGCTTTGCTGAACGCTTACACAATTGGTCGCATGCAATATATTCAAATTGAACTCAAAGCTTTTGGAATACGTTCTCCTTCGCCAATTTTGGAAAACACTGAATATAATCTTTCAAATGAAAGAAATGATTAGGTTACGCGGTACAGAAAATTCAACCAGTGGACCGTGACTGCTAAAAGTCAGGAAGATGAAAAGAAAACCATTCGTTCAACTTTTGACACCATCTAACAAAATGCAGTATTGAAAACCATTGCTATCCTATCCCCGATTTCTCCAATTATTCGACTGCAAACTACAATCCTGATCAGGACATTAATAATGCATTTACCTTCTGTCCGATGTGGCACGATAACCTTCCCAAAAGTCCACGATTCAAGGCGAACAACAAAACGAAAAGAACCACCACCATCACCATCGTCATCATCATCATCTTCGCCGTCATCAACGAACTCCTGGGCAAATAATTCCAAAAACATTCTCTTAAAATATTCCATTTCACTGAAGATCCTTCAACCCTTGTTCATCGCCTACACTATGTCATCGCAGTCAAGTGTTCTTTTCGCCGGCCACCCCATTCTCCGAAGAGCAAAGCAGACTGCAGAATTTATGACAATTTAATTGATTTACTTGAAACGTGACCAGAAAATCAACGAATGCATTACGCCGGGATTTTTCAGTATTTCTACACGGGATTTTCTTTTCGTCCGTTCCCTTTTGTCGCCCCCTTTCCTTTTTCAGTTTCCTCCATTTCCTGAGCAACTGGGGGAGTGTTATTTTTGTTTGCAAGTGCCCCCGTCACAAAAACAAATTCTCTTGGGAGACACTCTGTCGAGAAGGAGCTTAAAACGGGTGAATTTTTTGAAATCATTCATGGGATTTTCCCTTGGAGGGATTCCAAGTCCAAGTCCAACACATCCCGTACAAATATGCGATTGCCGTCGTCCATTTAGCGACCGAGGACAATAAATGAAATTATGAGCTAAAAAAAGAAAGAAAATCCTGGACGATGCCATCAGAAGAGACCATAATGAGAGAAGCAGTGCAAATAGAAAATGGGACGTGATATCGCGTAAAAATTCGGGCCTCAGATGGAAATGGCCCGCGAATTGCTTAATGGAAATGGCATCAGTGCGGCAGCATGGCATGAACAATTATAAGGACTTAGATTTGTCTACTTTGGAAAATCTCCACCGGACTTAAATGAAAAAATAACACTATTCACCGCCTCCGCTGTCCGCAATCTCGGCGGATCCAAGGATATAAATTCCCAGCCAATTTCTTTAAGAGCGACATTTAATACTTGCAGGCTCCCCTAATCGCCATCAATAAAAACCGTCCACAGACAAAGCATCTTCTTAAAGGAATTACCCGTTTCAAGAGGCAAGGAGTGAGAGAATCTTATTGAATTTTATGGAGTAAATAATCCCAGCGGTTGAATGAAAAGGAAATCCACGCTAACGCCGAAAGGATGAGGCAAAAGTGAGCCAGGGAAAGCTCACAAAAAATGAGCCAGCCACAGATTGGGGTGGACTGGCAGCCAGCGCCAACGACAGCGCCAGCCCCCCTGTGCTCATTGTTAGAACTCTTAAGTAATAACACACTGTGCCATATTAAATTGTTTTGCGAAATTTATGTCACCATATTACGGGATGATGGCTTCTGTGTCCTTTTTTGGTGCATCTCGCGGTTAGATAAGGGAAAACACTGCTCACCAAAAAATCGTGGACCAAAATGGTTAAGTGTGTGCAAATGCAGTAACTTACATCTGCTTATGACCAAATTATTTGTTAGAAAAGTTGTTTTGGTGGCCACCCACCACCATATATGTAGATCTCAATACGATGTCACATGTATTTTTGAAATCCATAAAACGGTGTTGAGTTTCGTCTTGAAATTCGTGGATTTGAGTATTTGGTCTTTCGTTAAGCCGCCGGACTGGATGGCATACTGATGTGGGCCAATTATTTTGGTGAAGAACGACTCCAAGGTAGAGCTTCCTTCTTTGGGATAGGGCAGGACAGGTACAGAGGCTATAGAGGATTGTTTCTCCCTCCTCTTCGTCCCTGTAGCTCCTACAAAAGTTATTTGAGAGAAGGCCTATCCTTCTGGTATTAAGGCCGATGGTTCAGTGGCAAGTGAGAACACCGATAACGGTGCTGATGAGCGACCTTTTCAGCAAGATCAGACTTTAAGATCGAGTGAGGTTTAGCATAGGCCAGATCTCTCTGGAGGTACATACGGCATGTGGTACCTTTCCTCTTTGGTTTGTCTTTCTGATCGCGTCGTACTCTAAGAGTAATTTACCTGTAACGATTGGAATACCCAGATTCATCTGCTCTGGTAGGATCTCTAGAGTAGTACCATGTGCGGCGAGTTCATCGGCCTTAAGATTTCCTGGAATGCCCCTATGTCCGGGTACCCAGCATAGGTGAATGTTGAAATGTTCTGCCTTCTCCATGAGAGATGAGCAACAATGGATTCATTTAAACCTTCCATGAGATGCTATGAGGACGGGCAAACTAGTTCGTAGTTAAGTGAGATTCTTACTTACTTAAAATAGTTCTCACAAAGGGAAGACGCTCTAGTCCTTAGAAGCTGCTGGAGCTGACGAGCTAGCCGAGCCGTGCTGGACTGCGCCAACTACAAAGATATCAGTCCTCTTAACATCGCCTACATTATCCTATGTGCCGTGTTGAGCCGTTCGTGAACATCGTGATCGGCCCATATCAGTGTGGCTTCAGGCCAGACGAAACTCCATTCACATTGCGGCAGATCAAATCGATACCCACCACCTCTTTATTGATTTCAAGACAGCATCTATAGAGGCGAACTATACAAAGCAATCTCTAGTTTTGGCATCCCTGCCAAGCTCGTCGATTTGTGCAGGATGACGATGGAGAATGCACCCTACTCCACCAAAGTCGATATAGACCTCACCGAGACCTTTAATGTCAAAAATGGTTTTAGAAAAGGCGACGAGCTGTCCTGTGACTTCTTCAACATCGTTCTTGAAAGAATAGTGCAAAACTCACGGGCCAACACCAGACGCACAATCTTTCAAAAGTTCGTCCAATTGTTCACATAGGCCGACAAAATTGACATAATTGGAGGAACGCAGTGTGATATAACTGGCGCGTTCGTTGTTATTGAAACGGAGGCGGCGAAGATGGTTTTTCTTGCTGTCAACAGGAGAAGACACTCAATAACGACGTCTTAGACAGAACGTCACTATAGACAGATATGTATTACTTTGAGGTAGTTAGTTGAGGTAAAAGGGCTCTACCGAGGCTCCGCTATCAATTCAGAAAACAACACCAGCGCAACGCTGAGATCAAACGAAAAATAACTCTTGCCAATCGCTGTTTTTTTGGGCTAAGAAGGCAATTGAGTAGCAAAGCCCTCTCTCGTACAACTGAAGTGACCCTTTATAAATCCTGGTGTATGGCACAGAGGCATGGATCTCAGTCAAATTCGGATGAAGTTGCCCTTGGCTGATTCGAGAGTGATTTTCGATCCCATCTGCATAGACGGTGAATGGAGGAGGAGATGTAATGACGATCTGTACGAGTTGCAAAGCGACCTCGTCTTACCCAAAAGAGTGAAATTCCAAAAACTGAGGTGGCGGGGTCATGTAGAGTGGATGGACACCAATGCTCCAATGCAATGTGGGGCACGCAAGTGAAAGGGGAAACTAGACGCAGCTAGCAAAAGATCAAGCTGGCTAGAGGCGCTTGTTCGTTGATGCCTAGGTACACCCTGGACGGTAGCGCCAACTTAAGTAAATAAGTAGAATTAGCAAAACATCCGAATTCAAAAACGTTATTATCGGCCAACGGACTCTATTGCAAGTTGAAAACTTGTTATGATGACTAATTCTGTATCGAATTTCGAAAAACCTAGACTTAGCTTCTCCAATAGTATAAAAACAAACACAGACATAATCTTAAAAATGTAGCTCTGTCGAAACCACATTTTAGTCAAAATGGCAACAGTCGCAATAAATAAATGTCTGTCCACTATTTATTTCGCAGAGTATACTTTATAGCTTGCTACCAGTTTTTCACCAGAAAGACTTTTCTATTATCATTGTCGTCATTATTCTAGCTTGGTCCAAGAGAAATTGCCAAAAGGATGGAGGAGATAAAATTTGTCGTAATAATAATAATTGACGTCAACACCCCACCATCACTCCTGAGGATGCAGGAATTTCAACTGCAAAAAATTAATGTAAGGGATTTGCGAAGAAGAAAAATAAACACTCTCAAAATAAATTTTTAGGATTTACCGGATTCGCAGGATGAACATGTGACAAATGTCACATTTTTCCAAAATCTCATTCCACAAATTACAACGATTCCGCAGCCAAATTTAATTTAAATTTAAATGTACGCTTGTAATTATAAAATCCACCATCCCACAGGTGTCCTATACCAGCATTATGAATAAATTAAAACATCTGCTGTCGCCCTTCGTTGTGTAATAGTAAAATAATTTGGCAGGAAGCTCCTTCGAGCTGCAAAAACATAATCAATCATCAAATATTCTTTCCTCCATCTGTCCAAATGGAGGGACAGACAATAAAAAAAAAATAATCTCCTTTCACTTTCCTTTTCCTCGCGGAGTGTCCCTTATCAAGTTTCTCATCCTCAAACAACACCACGGAGTTAATTACTTAAAACGAGTGCTTTTTGGATATCAATTAAAAGCTTAACACGAAGTAATTAAGGATGAGGATTTATATCCTTTTTTGCCTCTGTGAAGATATCAGTGAAAGGCGGAGCTTAAGTAGTTTAGATACTTTTTTGCTTTTTTTTTCGCCGGCAAATCTAGAAGATTAGCAATGAATTTACCAAGGGATGGTGGAAGGTGGAGTTCGAGTACATGGATAGCGTTATGGAGTGTATCACTGAAGGAAGGGAGCTGTCTGACGGAAATGGATTTCGTGTTAATCGACTGGCACGTATTCAATTATCGTAATTAACTGTTAATTGGAATGAAATTGATTTCATATGAAGGAGATAGTTTGGAAGTTCATGGACATGACTTGGTTTGCAGTGAAATGGATATGCGATAATAAACAATTAAGGGCGGTACATTGGTAAGCAATTGATTCATACTCATTGCCCAATGCTGTCAGATGGCTTTTTGTGGGTGATATGGCCAAAAAGAAGATTCATGGGGAAGGACGACCTAATGGGTCAATTTTGTTAGCTCATATTTATTTGATAACCGAACGAGCGAGGGTAAACATCGAAGCATAAGCAAGCCAAAGTGTGTGTCAATTGTCACAAATACTGACATCGTCTTCTTGTAGATTAATGAAGCCAAATAACTGTAATCACTAAACTTTACATTGCTAAAGAAAAACAACATTTCTAAAAAGATACAGGAAGTATACACCAATTAATCGCTTAATTCATTCAAAAGATGCAGATCATTTCCTCTGATGAAATATCGTCTTCCATTGCGATCTCAATCGGTTGTTGGTGATATAGCTTACAAAGAGGAGACCCTCTACATACATAAAGGGTCTTTCATTAAGCGCTTCCTATCTTTAAATTTAAATAAAAGAAAGTGTGTGTGAGATATCATCGAAATTTTTTATTCGTTTGAAAGGCCTATCAATGCCATTATGTATGGAATATAACATCGTTCAAATATCCGCCGCGGCTTCTCTGGATGGCGCGCATTCGAAATGTCCAATTTTCCATGACTCTGGCGCTTAAATCAGGCTGAATTTGACCGATGGCATGGGTTATGTTGGCTTTGAGGGCCGCTGTGGTTTGTGCCTTATTCGCATAGACCTGCGACTTCAGAAAACCCCACAAGAAAAAGTCTAACGGGGTCAAATCGCACGTTCACATTGTCTCCACGTGAGATAACCATGCCCTCGAATCGCTCGTGCAGAATTTCCAATGTGGCGTGAGCTGTAACGCCGTCCTGTTGAAATATCATCCAATTCAGCCTAAAAAAGTTGGTAATCATCGACCTATAGCGCTCGCCGTTGATGTTAATGGCCTGGCCAACGTCGTTCTCAAAGAAATATGGACCGATAACGCCGCCAGCCCAAAATCCACACCAAACGGTGACATCGCTGAAGATGATTTTTCGATGAAAATTAGGGTCAGTTTCCAACTGCTCCAGAGCCCATTCAGCGAACACACGCCGTTGTCTATGGTCGTTTACCTTCAGCTCCTGGGTCAGTTGAATTTTGTACGGGTGTAGGCCCAAGTCACGACACAAAATTCGCCAAGTTGTGGTATGCGAAAAGCCGAGTTCTTGTGAGCGACGCGAAATCGACTACCTCGGATTCTCCTGCACACTCTCACGGACGGCGGTGTTGTTTTTGGCAGATCTTGCGTTTCGTCGACTTACGAATATTGGTTGATCGTTTACTGAACCAGTGGACTCAAACTTATTCACTATACTGCGAATAGTGCTCTTAGAAGGACGATTATGGCGACAGAAAAATGGGCGAAGCGCGCGGAACGTTGCCCGAACAGAACACCCATTTTGATAAAACAATTTTATTATTTGCACGTGTTGTTGAACGCTATTTCCATCCATGGTGATTTGGCAAAACAGACTGAATAAATGACAGCCAATTTGACAGATGTAGCTTCTACAATATGGCCGCTATCACCTCTCAAAGTTCGGAAGTCCCTATTGGAAGGCCCTTTATTATAGAGGAACGCCCTCATTTGAAATGAGAACCAGCAATAACACCTTAGAATTTATAAGGCATTCCCCCAAATCAAAAACCTCCAGCTCAACAATCTAAACATGAACTGCATCAATTTATAGGAGGAAAGACACCCCAGATGGAAGCGTTCACTACAACTCTAGCCAAATCATTAACCACCACCACTTAAGAGTAAATTCAATGCGCCGACTACAAACCGCTTGGCTTACTCGTTTAGACTTAATTTTCAAGTGAGAAAGTAGATAAAATCGGATGTTCTTCAAACCTTAAATCGCTTAAGTTACCTCAGTTTGATTCGATTGAGTTTGGGCGGTTTATCCACTGGTCTCTAAAGGATGATTAACTTGTACAACCTTTTCAACATTTATCAAAAAGTTTCCCTGGTTATTACACTTTAAAATAACTGAAAAACCAGAAAGACAAGCCGAAGTTCTTTCCGTCAGTATGGGCAACATGCATAGACTTTATCGGCCCGTATAGAACAGCTAGACTACATCTCTTTGATTGACTCACATATGTTTCAGGAATTCCAAGACCAACCCAAACTTCTCCGAAGTGAGTCATAAATTACCAGTTCCACTTAAAAATCAACCCTTTCCAGCTTGGGTTTAAGAATAGGGTCCATTCCAAGGATACAAGAAGGATCTAGATTCAATGGTCTCCAAAATCACGTAACGAAGCCTTCGAATCTGCGACAAGATATTGCAATCATCAAAGAGTGAGTAAAAAAAATTTTAAATTTCTCAGTAGTCGCCGTGGTTCAGAAGTTAATGCATTGGACTACCGTGCCAGCGGGGTGAGTCCAAACCCCTGCCATGTCCACCGAGCTTTTTTTCGCGGCACCACCTCTCGTCGGAGAACGATAAGCCACCGGGAGTATAATTTGTCATGACAAAGCTTTTCTATCCACCGCCGTTCGGATTTGCGCGAAAAATGTAACACCTACAACATGAACGGTTGCGAGAAGCTAGGTCTTGGCTCATCCCGATCTGTCGCGCCAGCTATTTATTTGTTTAAGTGACTCGCTCGTTTCTTTCAGATCAAAGTCAGACCACTCTTCGGGAAATCACTAACTACACCACAAGAAAACTTTCCAATGCAAGTAGACATAAACAAATGCAAAGTTATCAACAGTCGATGCCAACTATGCAACTAATTGTTTTTCTCAAAGGTGTTTTCGATGGAGTCTGCAATAGAGTCCTTTTAAACAAGAAGGTAACTTCCAATGGACAACCCCAACAGTGCAAGACAGATCAAGATATGAAAGCATAGGAAGGTCATTTACCAATTTTGCAGTTATTTTGCAGTCAGGATCACAGCGATGTATGCAAATCCTACAACTAGCCTTTTTCCTGCCTAAATCTCACACTAGCTGGTGGCTAGTGCCCCTGCTTTCTCAACAGCTTTTCAAGCTAATGGCAGATTTTATTATACGTGTTATGTAATATCTTTTTGACTGTATCAGGCATATACAAGGATCGATGTGATGACGGATGTTTCTAAGGGCTCATTTCTTATTGCCTTGATCTGGTAATATACCCTCTCTTAGACACAAATTACATACAAATATTGCTGGGCAGACTTTAATCGCTATTATCAAAGCTGTGTTCCAGTTGCCATCTGTTTTCGAGCTAAGTCCAACCACGTGTAGTTATGGTGTAGTATCATACATAGCTTGTTATACTGAAGATTTCGAATTTCGCATAGAATAGTCATGGCTTGAAGACTTGATCGAACTTATTAATAAAGATGACATCAAGGTGCTCCAAACAACATCGTAAATTATAAGCAATGGCAACAACACCAAACAAATTATCCAAAGTCTGGACATCACCCTCCGATGCCATTGAAAGTCAAGTCATAATAACCGACTTCAAAGCCCACTTGTCGCATAACCCACATTCTTCCATGAAAAGCTCCAGGCTCGGGTCCTTTCTTCATTTCTCGTTTATTTTTTACATCTCTATGGCCATTTTCTAACCCAAGTCTAGATAAAAATCCCATTTGAAATTTGTCATCGAATGCACTCCTTTAAACCAAAAAAAACCTCAAACACTTTCCAAGGACACCGCAAGCAATCTTCCCATATCACATCTCTCACACAACTCTCATCCATTCACTCGCAGTATAATCCTTTCAAAAACGAATCCTTTTCTTAAAAAGGAAAAGAATACGAGACCAAACCAAAAGTAAACACACAGGAAATCATTAGCTTCTCTTTCAAGGACATACAGACCCCTCCACACGCCCCCGTTAGCAATAGAAAATTCTTTTTGTGTGTAAAGCCAAGACTAGAGGATTGGCAAGGTGTGAGATTCTGTAAACATTTACTTATACTTTGGAATGTGCCAACATGTCTCACATTTAGTGTTTTCATTGAAAGGACAAACAACGAACATGATATCAATAAAAAGAGAGAAAAACACGAATCAAAGACCAACAACAGAAAATTTCCAGGACAATGGTCCTGGGAAAGGGACGAAAAGAATAATGGTGGAGGTGGTGTACGCCAACTGAATACGAAAATAGAGCAAACATTGTGGGCACACTTGACTTCCCACCGTGTCCTTTTTTTTTGCCTTTCCTTTCTTTTTAGTAAGATGAATACCTTTACTTTGCATTTACTGGACTGCGGTTCAAGTGTGTATTATACAAACAGTTTTAGATTTTAGGATACAGCTTTAGCGGGTGTGTAAGCATTCATATCAAAGTTTCCATTTGCACAAAGGACATTAAATGAAATTAAGTTCTGACTGAGCGATTGTCAGTCCTTAAATGACTTTTCTTGAAAAGAACTCGCGGCCTTGTGAAACTCATAAAACCACTCATAGGAAGGAAGGGAAACTCGGAGATCCTGCATCCTGCCACTTTCCCTCATCTTCTGTGTGGGAAATTTTAATTGCATTAAATGATTTCCCTTTGTTTGCGTGTATCTACATCAGGTAAAGTGGTTCGTGGTGGTATGCCTTGGTGTGTGCAGCAGAAAGCCGGAAATTCTTAATTAGGTTTTGCTTCATTTCGTTTATCGCAGTTTACACTGGTGCAGTTGGCGAAGGCTGAGTGGGATTGAAGGGATTGCCATTGTTTATTCAGAGGTTTCTTAGTGAACTTCAAGGACGAGCTGTTGGCTGCGGCTAGGAGCACATATGCACCTGCATGCGAATACAAGCGAATACACGAGGATAAGCTTTGTTTCCTTAACAATATTATTTCGTTTTAATTGCAGAGCTTTTCTAAAGCGGGTAATACCAAAAGGCCAGAGCTGGGTATATATGTTAAAAAGGCGGTGTTAACTTTTGTTATTTTGGTTCTTATTTTAAGTGGGTACACCGAGGCAAGTGCATTAACAAAGGCAACTCTGTGGAGAACTTCAAGGTTTGTATTAGGATCTCCTATCAGTATTCTGCGCTGGTCTCGTCGCATGCTTCACTGCACTTTTCGCATCTTCATGGAAGTAAATATTCGAAGCCCAGACAGCAAACCTAACGTGACGAAAGTTTTATATATTTACAGAGGAGCTGTACAGAGCTCATGAGTCGGCGCCAAAAGAAGTGCATTGAATGCATGTTGTGTAAAGTTCTTAAGTAGATGGCCAAAACTAAGACCTCGAGGTAGAAAGACGAAATCCTAAGAGTGTCGGCGACAGTCAGGCAGCACACAAAGCCATTTCTGTTATTAAAATAAAATCGAAGCTTGTGAAGAGCTTAGTGCTCTTGTCACACAGCATATGGTAAAACTATGCTGGGTTTCTGGAGGCATACCAGGGAATGAGAAGTCTGATGAATTGGCAAGGAAGGATCTGCGCTAGACCTAGAGCAGGCTGATCAGTCAGTGGAAGTCCCGCCATGTAAACTCAAATATGAAGCATGGATCAGGCCGAAGCGAATGAAAGATGAAGCTCTTTGAATTCCTGTAACATAACTAGAAAACTATGGCCAAGGTACAGCGGTGGCATAACTTATACTCTCATGCAGAAGGAAAGGAAAACCCTCTCGATTCTTGTAAAGTAATTAGAGGACATAATACTCTATGAAAAAGCTAAGGCTAGGAAGTTAATGAGAACTCAACCCACTGCCAATGCCCAGGTCTTTGCCAGCTCAGACATTAATTCATTGGAAGGTACTTTTCCCAGGATACCGAAGAAATAAAGGGCGTACTTATCAGTGAAATTTGGAGGTTCATAAAAGCTTCAAAATGGTTTGAAAGCCAGGTACAATTTTTTTTCTTTTTTTTTAATGATTGCGCCTAAGGATGTGTAATCTTCCGGCATGCACGATTGATTTCAGGGATACGCCTACGTACTAACCCACACCCTGCACACGGGGAACCACTCTCCCCTCGGGACTGCGTTAGATATTACTTCGCGGGGCTGGTTAGCCTTTTAGGCTTCTCTAAGCGTTGTTATTCACGTTGCGTTGGCGCTCTAGGCTCCTAATATTGTTGAGTATGCGTACCGCCATGTTACTTACAATGGACTAGTTTTCGTCATTCTGGAGCATGTAATTTGCAAGATTCTCGGGAGTGGGCCACTCCCCAAATTGGTTCCGTAGGGCTATCCTCTCAGTTCCATATCGTGGGCAATGAAAGTATACATGCTCCGTGTTTTCCGAAACGTTTCCACAGCGTGGACAATTTGGTTCGTTTCGCCATGGACCCGCTTCATCCAAACATTAATCATCGGTATAAGACGATGCGTCCATCTTCCCTTTGAAGATTCGTTCCACTGAGGTTGCCAAGTTGCGATACTTTGATTCCTTTCGAATGTTCTTTTTTCGTCGACTACCGAACCATTTCGAATTTGCTCGTTTTTAAGTCTCACAATTGCATCAGCGTGTAAGTCTTATGGGTAGCATTGAAGAGACGACGAGAATAGCATCGTTTGAGACAGTTCGAAACGCACTGGCGACTCTAAGCGCGCTGAGACGGTGGACCGATTTAACTCCACGCACATAGGACTTGACTTTCGCGGCACTTGACCATATTTCTGCAGCGTACATCAATGACAGTGCTAATGAGCGACTTTTTGAGCAAAATTAAATTTTTAGATCGATTGAAATTTAGCAAAGGCCAGATTTCCCTGGAGGTACGGTTTGGTTTCTCATGCTGATCGCGTTATACTCTAAGAGTAGTTTACATGTAGCAAGTGGAATACCTAGACTCCTCCTTTTCGGCAAGATGTTCAGAGCAGAACCAAGTTTGGCGAGTTCATCTGCCTTACAGTTCCCTGGAGTTTTCTTATGACCGGGTACCCAGCATAGGTATCTCCATTTTATGTATTTACACGTTACTTATTCCAGAGATTGTTTAGTAGCCTGACTATTGATAAAGATTGTGATGTCCTTGATGGATAAAACACATTACGCCTAAGCCAGGATAAAGCTCGTTGATCGCCATGATTTCCGCCTGGAAAACGGTACAGTGGTCAGGCAGACGGACGGGGATGCTCAGGTTAAGCATATCGGATAAAACACCACCTACCCATCTACCTAACCTAATAGTATCGAGAGTCATACTGATGGCTGATGTCTTGGAATTAACATTCTTTAGCCAGTTTCAGGGCCAAAAATAAAAGATTTTACAATGCTTTACAACTACAACTGTGGGCGCCGTGGCTCAGTGGTTAGTGCGTTTGACTGCTGACCAAGCGGCGTGGGTTCAAGCCCCAGCCAGGAAAACACCAAACATTTTTCGCGGCACCACCTCTCGTCGGGGAATGACAAGCCTCCGGGAGTATAATCTGTCATGAAAAAGCTTCTCACTTCGCCGTTCGGAGTCGGCTATAAAATGTAGGTCCCTTCCATTCGTGCAAACAATACAACACGCACAACATGAATGGTTGCGAGAAGCTAGGCCTTGGCTCATTCCGAGCTGTCGCGCCAGCTATTTATTTTTATTTACAACTACATAGGTAAAATAAATATTTACCTGGCGCGATAGCTCGAGATGAGTCAAGTTCTAGCTTCTCTCAACCATTCGTATTGTTCGTGTTGCATTTTTCACACTAATGGAAGAGACCTACAATTTATTGCCGGCTTCGAACGACGAATTGAGAAGCTTTTTCATGATAATTTATACTCTCGGAAGCTTGTCATTGCCCGGTGAGAGGGGATGATGCCGCAAACAATTTTCAATGGACATGGCTGGGGCTTGAACCCACGTGGCTTTGCACAGTTTACAACTATGTAGATGCAAGAGTTAAAAACTATGTAGATGCAAAAGATAAAATGTATCGAATACCATTCACCATTCTATTGAGTTATACTGATTAGAGCATTTTGTGCCAGCTTAAGAGCAGCTCATCCGAATATCCATCGAAAATCAATGCTCCATCCGCACCAAGAGTATTCTTTCCTGATACAGGTCGGCCATCTGTTCGATTCACATATCCATTCAACCGTAATCCCTTGAATGAATAATTGATTATTATTATTATTTTATTTTTTGAAAATTGAAAATCCGATGCATTCACAGATCAAATACAATTTTCTCTCGTCCTTACCCCCCAGCATAATTCTAATTACTGTGACTCTATTTGCTCACCGATTATATATGACAAATTAACTATGCTTGTGGCTTATACATGCACACACATGGTGTTGAGTCCTTCTGTTGCCGGGATGCACTGCATACCATCGATGTTTTTGCGTGTGGCGAACACAGGCAAACAACAAGTGGGTATCCTTGTTGCGCCATGAGATATGCAAATTTTGCAAAATAATATTATTGCTCGTCATTAAATCTGCATAAGCGACTCTGGTGGATAGACATCTGTGTGTGTGTGGGAGACAGTGTTGTGAGCAGGCCTGGAAATATGAATCCGCTTGATTGGTGCGGCAGCCAACTCCATTAGTACAATATTTCGACCAATATGTTTGGATTAATTGAAATCGATTAAATCAACACCGTAATTGAAAATCATAAAGCGGTGAAAGTGGGAGTAGAGGAGTAGGAGAAAACTTAATGGACTGGATAGTAAGTCGACCTTTTATATTGGAGTCGATTTCTGATTTTGTTTACCTTGCATGGAATAAGTGGACGTTGAATGTTGTTTCCATTTGTCGCAGTTTGAGATATCCAGGTATCCTCAACCAAATCAAATCATAACGTCCACGTGGAAAAACAACAAGTTATCGTCCTCATTTCCCAACTTTACTGTGCTCACTTACCTTTCCATCGAAAAGTACTTACACCTGAATGAATGGCATAAAAAGCCTCTTAATGCACTCGAAATCTGATTAACGGCACACTCAGCAGCTGTAAAAAATACACACCCGTCCGGCCAATGAATTCCACATTCGTCATCGTCCTGAAATATGAATTCGAAAGTGCGCTGCTTTAAGTCCGCCTGGGACACGCATTACAATCTAACGCCAGGGCACTCACGCCCCATCCACCTGTGTGCCACCCGGTGGAATTCGGAAGTGCAAGTGGAGTTTGAATTATTCATAGCTTTCGCATTTCGTTGCAAATCAAACTTACACCTCCTTGGACTGCCTCTCGGGCTGGAATGGGGACTGACTGTTCAGCTCTTTTTTTTTTCTCCTGCTCCTGCACACCTGCCAGGAGTTTTTGCTTGTGCCGCCGGTTTATTCAATACCTGTCACCCGACTCGCTCAGCATATGACTTTTCAATTATTCAACAACGGGAATGCACTCAGCCCTATGCAGTTTGTCAATTTATTTGAATTTATGGCACACAATCAAAATTCCGAAAAAGGATTATTCAAATGTGAACACACGGCGTGAGAGAGAGAGAGAGAGAGAGAGAGACGGGTCGGTGCAAGATTCATGTGGCAAAGCCACTTTTTTTGTTCGATTCCAAGGGCCACAGTCAGGATTAAATAATTCATAAAGTGAGCACATTCTGATGCGTGAAAGTTATTCATTGGGTCAATATGTTAGAGAGCCTGTTAGCTGGATGTATGCACACACATAATTCCCAGCTTAGCTGGTCGGAGCCATCTGTGTGTGCTGCTGATGAAAGAGTTTCCTTCTTCTGCGGGGAGGAAGGAGAAAACCACTTAAGAAGTCGTTAAATAATCAATAGCAGTTTGTTAGTTAGTTGTAAGCACTCAATATGGAGGGAATCCTTATTAAAAGGATTTTGTTCCTCCTTTGCAAGGGATTATGGCGAAATTCTATTTTCACTTTGAAAGAGGGAAAAAAAACTTTTCCATTTCGATGGATTTCGTGAATCCTGGTTGTGGGACAGTTTTGAAGATCTGGGGAAATAGAATTGTGTTTTGTTTGTTCTATGAAAAATCTAGGCTAGACAGATAATGCTGTTAGATGTTAGGCAAACTAAAGACTCACTCAGCTTATTATCCGCAACTGAAGCAACGAATTTCGAGTTCGAATACTTGAACACATTTCTGTTAAAAGAAGCAAAATTGTTGAGCGACTTTGATCGATTTATCTCCAGATTAAGGTGACAGTACAATTTTCTTTTTAAATCGAAGGTTAACATATCTATGATGGGAGATACCTTCCCAGACTGGAATTTATGCTATTGATAAACCTCGCTAGGATAAACCTCGGTTAAAGTACTAGGGACGCAAAAACACGTATCTATTCAGATAGTCAGTCAGCGCTTAAAACATTGACATCCGACTTCGTGGAATCTGAGTTAGTCAACAAGACTCTACAATCACTTGCCAGGCACAGCAAAGTCAAGCTCACATTTTCTGTAAATGTCCGGGACTAAACTGGCTACGCAGACGGATCTTTCATAGGGAATTCCGTTCGTTATCGGAGTTTAGAAACTCGACTACTCACAACATACTCACCTATTAAGCTAAGAAACCCGGGGACACAATAGATTTTGCTACGTCGTAGTGTCAGCCATAAGGGCAGGTTCTTTTAAAAAAACGACTGCCCTGAGTCATCATCAAGCAATGCGTTGAATACCAAACACCTCACATTTCACAATGAAAAGGTCTCAGAAGAAATCGTTGCAACAGATGGAGTCCCACAAGCCTGCACGCTATAGCCAATATTGTTTTCTAATGGCTTCATCGGAAAAAAAACGAAGTAAACTATCACTGGTTCCTTCAATAACATTGCATCAGAAGACGCCAAGATACGTCTTGTTATCCAAAGTAATCAAGAAATTTATTTATCTAGGATCCGCAACAACCTTAATGTGAATAGCGAAGGGAGAAGCACAGTTGTCGACCACTGTTTCTACAGCCTAAACCATATTTAAAAGAAGTCTCAGTTTTGATTTATATCTGCTTTATAGCAGAGAGCGGATTTTGTCCAAGTCGGATACAAATATTCGTGGAACCTACAAAAAACAAAGTCTTCTCCTGCGTGGAAATATCCAACCACGAGATATGTACATACATACACACATATATAGGTTAGGTTAGAGAGGCTGTCGATATAGCCGACGTACTTAGACTGACAGTAGTAGGCACTCCGCGGTTTTCTTTTTCAGGAAGAATCTGTGTTGTAGTACCATTCTTGGCGAGTTTATCGGCCTTCCAGTTGCCTAAAATATTTCTGGGTCCTGGTACCCAGCAGGAGAGTATGATGAATTACTCTACCAGCTCTACGAGAGACGAGTGGCAATATAGAACTATTTTTGATGTTACAGAGACTTACTCCAGCGACTTAATGACCGCCAGACTGTCTGTGAAAATCCTAATATCCTGAGAAGATATTAAATTCCACCTCAGCTAAAACAGGGCCTCCTTTATCACCATGATCTCCGCCTGGAAGACGGTACAGTGCTCTGGAAGGCAAAAGGAGATCGTGAGGCTTAGATCATCGGAGAACACACCACCTTCGGTGTTCCTGGTTGTGACCTGGACCCACGCCGCTCGGTCAGCAGTCCAACGCACTTACCACTGACCCACGGCGACCACTCTTGTGGGAATAGCAACATTAAAATTTATCCTAAAAGAATATTTTGCGATGGTGTATTCCGTTTTTTTGGAATTATTAGTTTACATACATATGTATATACATGTATGTACGTATGTATATGAACGGCGCAAAAGTTGCCTAAAGCACGTAAATGGCCATTGCTGGTCCGAAATAAATACAGAAGGGACATTTTTTTTTTAAATTAGATGCCTATTACACCCAATGGGTGCCCTGGATCATCGGCAGTACATTTGATTTCATCTTTTAATGCCCAGAACGATGATTGTATTTTTAGAATCCTCCTACCTTTACATTTCATTCCTCTGAGTACTACAGATAGTACTTTAATTTTTTATTTTTTTATTTTTTTTTTAATTTAAAGTCTCAATAAATTTGAAATCAATCGCAGTTTTGCCCAATGGCCTTTTAATTAACCTCAAATGAGCAATAAATTGACACCTTCTATCCGACCAAAGAACAGTGTCAAATAAATCCGCACAACCCTTTCGCTCCATTAGCAACATCAATATTGTTTAATTCGGCCCTAGACAAACATAACCAACCAAATTATCACAATGTTCGTCCCGATAACCCTTGAATCAAGGCGACCAGATTTATATACGGTGACAGCCGGGGAATTATTGCCCCACTCAGGCTATTAGGTTCGCGCTCCACAAATATTTATCCCAAACCAATATTTAACGGAAACTCTGCCAGCTACCATATTTAACTAGATGCACCAAGGTGTGCTATTTAAGGGACACCAATAGTGGTCGGAGAGAGGCAATTGGCAACAAACGACTTCGATGACTAATTACAAAATGGTCGCACAAGACGGTTTTTTTTTTTAAAGAATAATTCACTGAACGTGACTAGTTCCGATATCGATTGTGGTCACAATAAATCGAAACAATAAACACGAAACCCGAAATGATATTGAATCCTGGGATAACAGTCGTTTATGGTTTCCAATTATCAAGAATTTATGTCCATGAGGCAGCCACACCCCAAGGAAGTAATGACGTCGTTTTGCTTGAATTAAGCCATTGACAGGGATGATTGCCCAGGGGATGATGTTCTGTTTATCGCTTTTGCGATAAGCCTTTGTCTTCGATAATTAAAATTATATTAGGATAATTGGTTTTCTACAAGTATCTGTGAAGACAGCATGGATGGGGTAGGTACTGCTTATGAGAAAGTACCGTCATTCCAAAATTGAAAGGATGACATGAGTGCGGTTTAGTTGGATCAGAAATTTGTCAATTTATCGTAGTCCAATTGCTCTCTTTGCTTGTATAAGTAATAAGTTAACGCAAATCACTCACTTGTTGATGAGTGGACAGATAAAATGTTGTGAGGAGTTAAAGCTCGGCCTTGAACATTAAACAAAATATGCGAGCAATTGTCATTAGCATGAGGTTCAAGGTCTTTTGAAACACAAAAGCATTTCGTTACATCAACCTGATTCTTGTCCGTATCAACGTTGACTCTTGTCAGTAGCCAAGTTACAATTGTGGATATCCTGGACAAAGCAAGGAGGAGGAACCACTGTGAGAACGTAGAACGTCGAACGAGTACAATCACAAGCGATTTCCAGAATCTTTTTCGATTGCGTATCCCTTCCTTTTTTAAGCGGTCCTATGCCGCAAGGTTTCTCTGGACAACTGCAACTAAATCAATAATTCGATTGATGGCAAATACATGGAGCGAGATAGAAGGCGTACAGAGCCCACTTCAAGGTTAAGTTAGGTTAGGTGGCTGCCCCCGCTCAGAGAGGGGCAAACTCGCACCAGATTGGCCCATTGTGATACCACGATGAAGAATCGTCTTACCAGCACCAGGAACCAGGGTAGGTAACACAAAGTACATCAAAATGGTCAACCGTAACGGTATTAACCCTAAGAATTGAACCATTTCGTCCCGGAGATGAAGTTTCTGATCTTTTGGATGTCGAGTTCGGCTAGATCTTTAAGATCATCGTAGAAGTATTCCCCGAAGGTGTCGCAAGTCTCTTCTTCCTCCTCGTTTCTGCAGCTTCTACAGAATTTCTGCCTATCAAGCAATGTCCGGTAAGAACGCCTATTAGTGAACCTAAGTTTCTCCGATTTGTGGATTAAAGTCTCTCCGTCTTCGACAAATCCAGGTTAAGCCAGATTTGTTTTGATAAGAATGCTGATGTTGTTTCACCTGTGGAATTTAATCGATTCGATAGGCGCATGGTGTTTCCCCAGTTTTCGAGGAGATGCCGTCCTGCACCTTCTTTTATCAGCTCGTCCGCTCTGCAGTCCTGGAACGTTTCTATGTCCTGGGACCCAGCACAGGGTTACGTCGGACCTTTACTAACCTTGATCATATTGTCGTCAATTTCTAAGCTTTAATAGCTTCTGACTATCTACATATGTATAGTAAAATAACGCTACAGTCTATGGCGTTAATTGAAAACTAAGCCGCAGCTTCGCAGATTGTCGTAATTTCCGCTTGAAACACACTACAGTGATCTGGCAGTCCGGTGGTAATGGCTAAGCCAGGTGCGTTGATAGAAGACTCCTGCCCGTGTACCACCCGCTGCCTTAGATCTGAATATTTCTAGCGCAGAATCCTTCAAACTGTACTAAATTCACATGAACTTCTGCTACGAATCCGAGTTTTGTAGAAGTCAATATGGGGGACAACGTAAGAATAGTATGGTTGCCCTTGGGTATCCTAGAGGACCCGTTGCTGTACTGATCAGCTGGAAGGATTTTTTGAACCTAAATTTTGCTTTGGCTCACATTAGCTTGCCAAAGATATCAACAGGACGCAAATAGAGCATTACCTCCAGTGCGGTTGTTCTCAAGGCTGTTGTCTATGTACTTTTTCAATGAAGCTTTTCTTGTCTAGTGCTGTCCACCAGACCAACACTTCGTACATAAGGATGGGCCTCACCAACGCCGTATACATCCGGTGGACTACTGTAGGCTGCGGGCCCCATTTCGAGCTCAGAGCTTTCCGTCAGGAATATGAGGCAACTGAGGCTTTCCTTGCACTATCTTAAATATTCAGCTTCCGCGCCTTCTAATGTAGGACCTTGTAGCGTCTTTTGAAATAGACTAGTTAGGTTATTGAGGGTATAACCCCGTTCGTCCATCTTGCCAATATGTTTAGGGCAGATTCCATAAGGTCTCTTATTGCCCACTGCAATGAAGGACTAGATCTGCTCACGAACTTTACGGGCAGAAAAACAGAAAAGATCGCTGGTTTTTCAGGAAGAACAACAAGGAGCATGTGAGGCATGGGATCGAGAATACAATGAGTATGTAGGAATCAAGTTCCAAAACATTACCAAAGACAGCAACTACTCGAACTAAGGCCTCCAGAGATGAAGAAGGTCGCAAAGTTATTCCAGGTAGCTTCATCGCTGATGAGCTCGTCGGACACTACCTTAAGTATCCTGCTGGAGTAATAGGAACTGAGTACTAAGAGTATGTGTAAAATTATTCTTAAATTAGACGCAATGAGAAAAACCAGCCGTAGATTGAAGGAAAGATGGAAGAAAATCACCAGACAAAATTGGCCTAAGCTACGTCAGAATTGATTCAATCTGTGTCCTTGCGGCTCATGCCAAAAGGTGAAATTAAATGATTTCTGCAGAAACTAAAGGGATGAAAAGATGGTTCATTCCTTCAATGACCTCGTGATATTGCGAATATTGACGTCAAAACTATATTGCTAACTGGTTCAATAATTCCTCTAAGTAGGTCCGGACTAAGAGAAGCTCAGGTGTATCACAATGAGCGTGTTCTGGTCTAATTCTATCTGATTTGTGCAGACAATAGCCTGAATTGCGTATTGTAATTCTTAAGAAAATTCTTTTAAAAACCTGTTCTGATTTTTTCCTGATCCCTTCTTCTGTCTTAAAGCATCTTAAACTCTTGACCCATGCATTTAATCCTTCACCAAATTAAACCGATTTATCAAAAACTTTTTAAAAGAAATTTAAATATTTCGACCAGATCGGTAACCTTTTATCAAGACCTTCTTTTGCTCCCAAAAAGTTCACCTCTATTAAGTGCTTCGTTCGGTTCCCTCTTTCCACATACGGTGGTCACACTTACTTATCATAAGTTATTTCCTATCAAGTGACAGAACTGAACACCGTGTAAACTTGTGAGAAGGTTCCCATATTAAAATTCTTGGCAAAGCTCTCCACATAAATTAAAAGTTTTCATTGTCGGGAAGGAGCCTCCTCAAGTGGCAACAAGGACAACAACAACCATTCAACTGCAGTTGTAGGTATGAGTAGACCTACCCCAGACTGTGTGTGTAATACACGATGAATGAGTCGCTTAAGGACTAAGGAAAGTGTACTTTCCACTTCATCCACCAGCCATCGGTAGTCAGACCTCCTCTCGAGAAAAGTGAAGAGCAAAAAAAGGATATTATGTGTCATTTGTTATTCCTTGTAAAACAAAGTTTTTCACAAATTTAAAGGATTTATCCTTGCGCGTTCGAAGAAAACTATGTGCGGCAGGGTGGGTTTGTTTCAGTGCTGGCAAATGAAAATGAGTTGGTTTGGCGGCTCACATCCTTCGTGTACCTCAAAAGTGCACTTGAACGATGTTACAGAGTTTTCAACCCTTCACCAAGGACACATAAAAGCTCCCCGCATTTTAAGCAAAAGAAAAACTTATCAATTCCTTTTGTTAGCACCACACACCTGAATTATTGATGAGACTTCCTTTCTGGGTTTTCTAAAGCTTGCATCTATGCAATGCAGATGCGACACAAATTTCATTTTGGGGTTAAAAATTCGAAGAAGGATTTTCTACTTATGGGCTCCTGGCAAAGTTTTTTAATTAATTTTCGGCTTCGTACGCCACTTTCTTTCATCGCTGGTAAATTTTTTTGGCAAATGATTTCTTGCATCTTATCTCTTCATCGCTCCTTAAACTTGCCCTGAACCGAGAATGATTCAGGAAGGACATCAAAAATTAATTTTCTCCTCTTACTTGACGGATTTTCTATGAGAGTGAAATAATTTATGTTCTTCTCTCATACACAAAGACAACACACACACACATACATTTATCCCAGGAAGACGGCAGGAGAGCAAAGAAAAAGAAATGAAACTTTTTCAATAATAAATAAATCAAACTGTCATAGAGCGTGTCAAGATTTTCCACCATCCTCCAAACAGGCAAAGAGCAAGGAGGTGGGAGGACACGCAGTTAATTGTAGGCGAATCGCGACAAACGTCCTTTTAATAGGTCGGTTAGCAAAAGATGAAAAGCAGAAGCACAATCATATTAAGTTGGCCGTGAAATCACATTCTGCAACATGTTGCGAAGAACGTTTAGATCCTGCTAACGTAGAGTCATCTATGGGGGTAACGAAGTTAAACGTTGCTTTCTTCGAGGGCATATTTCCTAAGAGTCACTTAGATTATGTTTCTGTGGACAAAAAAAGTTAAGGATGAAGGGTGCTCTAGCAGAGTCAAAAAGATAAAAGACTTCTTGGATCCATTACAATCGCATCATTTATTCAAATGTTTGTGGAAATATTATTTTTAATTTGTTGGCCTTGGGCAACTTTTAAGGGATGTTTCATTTGAAAATCGGTACAACAAAGAATCGTTGAAACTCGATTAGTGTGTTTATAAGTGTATATATGATAATTGGACGCGAAGTAATTCCCCAGATTGAATTGAGTTTGAAGAAGACTGTTTCTAGGAAAAGCTGAAAAATAATGCTACCGCCTCACAGCTCAAGCGATACATTTCCAAAATTAGAGCCCAACTATCGAACTGTCGAATTGAAAAAGAAGACCATTTGGCTAAAATACATACAAATGTTAGTATTCAATTGAATGATATGTCCTCTTTCGTTTTGACAAGTGAATTCCGTTCCTTTTCACCATATCGATACAAAAGTTGCTTTGTCTTATTTTTGACACACCACGCTGCAGCCACTAACAAAGATGTTATTCAACCGTACGTCGCTTCTTTTGGAAAACTTCCTTTGACTGGTCTCACGATTCGCTATTTTTTAGCCCTGAGATAAATTGAGGCTTTTGATAAACGCAATCACCGCTCAAAGTTTCATGTTCAATACTTCCTCCAAGTTTGTTTCTGTATAACTTCCTCCCAGAGCCTCACAGCGTCGATAATAATAGGCCCATTTCTCTCACCTTCCCAAAGTTTCTCCCGTCACTCATGACCTTCATACGTTTTCATTTAGCTCGCTTTTATGTAGTTTTGCCTCAAACCGAATTGATAAAGTTTTTGATTGTCTTTTTGGCCTTAAAAGTTCCAGTTTCAACAGAATTTTCTCTGGACCAATTTCTTTATAACTTACGGAGGTAGCACTACAGCTCGTGCTGAAATCCGGACCCCAACCAACAAGGCTCTTCAGTTAGCTCGATGCTTAGCTAGCTACCTTCAGGTGCGCGCTACCCTATGTGAGATCTTCGATGATAGATTTTAAGACTCGGTAAGCCGAAGCGTATATTTCCATTTGCTTTGCAATGCCCTACCCAACTATTGGGCTATGCTAAGCCTTTAGAGTTGTATATGGTATACGGATTGTGCAACTGGATTCTTGGTGCAGTATTGGCCAGACCACAATGTACTGAAACCACTTATTCTAATGCCAGAATCTAAAATCGAGGCATCAAGACATGCTTCTATTAGCCGGAATTCAGGCATTAAAGGTGCCTCTAACCGTAGTTTCACGAAGCCTTTTGCACGTTAAAAAATTCTCGAGACGCCGCACTTATCTTTTTCGGAGTCACTACATCCTGAAAACTGGTAGAGTAATTGAAACAATTCCGAGTTCATACTAGCACAGGCCACTGGCCAATAGAATACCATACAGCCAAGCTTGTAGCAGAGCTCGCTCGACAAGGAGCCCTATCTCCATTGATAGGCTCATTTCTCTTCTGCATTTTACTCATCAGAGCCTTCAAGTTGGAACTCAATTCATGGGAGATCAATGAAAGACAATAAGAATTCCACTCCAGGCCTTCGCCAATTCAAGAAGTTCATCAACATCTTAAACAATAAGAGAAGCGGACATACTCACTGGACATTGTGTACTCAATTATCATCTAAACAAGCTGGCCATCAGTCTGCCGGAAATGTACCGACTCTGCTTGGAAGAGCAAGAAACTGTGAAGCATATTTTGTGCAAATCTCCCGCCATAGCTCTTTGCGGACGAAAACACTTCGATAGGGAATTCACCTTCCCCAACATTCACCTTCGTGGACAACCTCCAAGAGATGTACAAGAAAACGATTAAAAAACTAATTATTGTGCTCAACTCCACAGGTTGGATTATATCTTCATCTATCAACCTATTAATACCCGCAAGCAACCAGCTCATATGAGTTGTGGTTTCAAAATGGCGCATCCTTGCGCCTATTGGGTCCTAGGCCTTTTTCGGTATTGTTATTTAAAAAGTTTTTTTTTGTGTATGAAAAATAATCTTCCGTCACATATAGGGAACTAAAAAAAAATATTGAAACAGAAATGGTGTTTACAACAAACAAACAATTTTCTAAATGTTGTGTGGATGCACCTTTATACTCTTCGATTCAGCAAGAAAGAGCTTGTAGACTCAAAACGTATCCCAGTCATCAACTTTTTTAATCGTCTTATCTAATTTTCAGCATCCCTCAATCTGTTCAACCCTTGTCTCTGCTGAACGAAGAAAGCTGCGCTAAACTTAAAATAATTCATTAAACTCCCATTGCACAAACCGCCTGCCTTGAAAAGAGCTTTTAAAATTGTGTAAATCTCCCAACCCACTCTACAACTAGTCACAAAAATCGATCAAACAACACTTGCCTTGTATTTGTGTAAAAACAATTTTCTTAATTACGTGAATTTTATTTTGAAATGTTGAAATCGCATTCGAGAAACTTTGGAATGTCCCAAAGTCGCGCCAAAAATCATTATTGGCGAAGCGTCATCAACGAAATAGAACATACTACTAAGAAGAAGACGAAACAGGAGCGAATCAAAAAATACGACTTCTATGCCATCCTGCCGAAGAAACTTTACCAAAGGGTTGCAAAAATCGTTCCTTTGGACTATGATGAGGACCTTTTGGAATCTGTACCTGATAAGGACGAGGATGACAAGAAAAGTGATCAGGAATTTCAAGAAAAGCCACAGGTGAGCCTCAATCAAAATCAAATGCCTTTGCCCTTATTTGAAAACTCGCTTGTGTTTGTGTAGATAGAATACAATGAGAGCACCTGCTCCATCATCGAGCGGAAAGAAAAGGAATTTCCCCAGTTCGACTTGAATATGGAATACAAGATCGAAAAAAAGACGGAAAAAAGGAAACGAGAGAACTGGTGCTCAACGTACATCTGTGCTCCACGCAAGGACAGAATCAAGTGGAAGTCAAAAATCTATCAAATGGAGAAGAATATGTGGGAGAAACCCTTGGACGAACAGGCAGAACAGCTTATGGATGCAGTAAGTTTCAGTGGCATTTCAAATAACAGAAAGCTTTCTCACTGCCATCCCTTAGTCTGCAGAACGCTTCACAGAATGGGTAAACACCCTTGGCAGTACAAGTGAAAAGGATATGTCTAAGGAGCAGCTTAAATCGCTATTCTCCATAGAGGGCAATGCAAAGCTTCTAGCATCGATCCAAACCGACCCGAAGGAAGTAAAAGCCATCGCAAAAACTGTCGCTGATAGATGGAACTTACCGGAAGTACAAACCTTCAGCCATTTAGTTTATGTCCCAACCGGGGGTAATTTGTGTTTGTATCTATTTGCTTGCAGATGGCCATTGAGTTGAAGTATGAAAATTACATTAATTCTCATCTCAAGACTGCCCCAAAGGAGGCAAAGACGGTGGCATTTGGCAAGACTATTCCTTATAAACAGCGACCATGGTTGCGCTCAAAGGAAGACGTAACAATTGAGACCATTTTCCCCAACGAGCTACGCAGTGGCGAGCGTCTTTTCAAGGGAATCGCCCATTTGCGTTCCACTAAGGCTTTAATTGAGCATTGCAAGAACAAGCCAAATGTTCCACGCCCTACGTATCTGGTGGAGAATGGATACTTCAAGGAGACATCGAAGCGAATTTCCGATGCTGAGGTACCACTCTACGAGCTTTTGAAAATGAAATAAAAAATTGTCAGTTGATTTTATCGATTTTTGAAAAAAAAATTCTTGATTGTAACTTAATGTCCTTTCTCAATCGTGAAATGGTTAACAGATACATTCACCATGTATTGGAATCACCCGTAAACAAAGATTCACAGAAAATATTTACAATGTAGCCTCGAAGGCCGTTTTGACTTTTTTCGGAACACTGAAGTGTCTAGATATATGAGATTTGTCGACTCATATTGCAATGACCGCTTAAGACACATGAAAACGCTCTGTTGGCCATGATAAAGCGCAAACGCTGTTTGGACCGTAGTCGAACTTCCACTGTGGGGTTCTTCAGCCAGCACAATCCTCAGCGAGCTGTCTCCAGTTGCGTAAGCCGAGTTGATAAGGGTCACGAAGGTTTGTCACTGCCTCCCGAGAAAAGTGTTTTGTTTATATAGCTGCATTCCAAACTCCTGTCAGATGGCTTGGCTTGAGTCATGGGGACCACTAGTTAAAGCCTCCAGCACTTGAATACCATGTGTGCAGTCGTTGTCTTTTTTCCCACTGTCGCTACTTAAAGAACGATTGATTTGAAACACTGTCTCTTCTCTGCCGCTCTATCGAATGTGGACTTGATCTTCTGCTTTGGGCTTTGTGTCCTTCGTCAATACCACGAACTTAAAAGTTTTTTTTGTATATCCTAAGGATTACCTTGGAGCTCCATGAACGTAGTTTTGTACAAGGTGTTCCGTAGTTCAAATCCTGAGAATGGTCATGAATTCAGCTCTGGAATGTTGCAACAATCGGAGCAAAGAGGTAATCTCAGGTTAGAGGAGGTTAGGAAGACAACTGCGCTCGTGCACGCCTCCTATTTGGAACCATTGGTGTAGATCATTTTTGCAGATTCCTCATCAATTAGAGGTCGCCATGGCTCAGTGGTTAGGGCGTTGGACTGCTGACCGAGCAGCGTGGGTACAAGCCCCTGCCAGGAACACCGAACATTTTTCACGGCACCACCTCTCATCGGGGAATGACAAACCTCCATGAGAAAGCTTCTCAATTCGCCTTTCGAGGTCGGCAATAAATTGTAGGTCCCTTCCGTTCGTGCGAAAAATGTAACACGCACAACATGAATGGTTGCGAGAAGCTAGGCCTTGGCTCATCCCGAGCTGTTGTCCCAGCTATTTACAGGGTTTTTCAATAAGAGCCCTACAAAAGTTTTTTTAAATAAAACAAAAACGGTTTTGGATATCAATGAAATTCTTTATTCCTGTGAAAGTACGTTCGATGCCATTATGTATGGAACTCGATTTCTTTTGCATGGCCACTACGGGCACGCTTGCAGAAGTCCAGACGCTGAACCCAATTTTCGACGCTTTTCAAGCATAAATCGGCCGATACTGCTGCAATTTCACGTTCGATATTCGTACGAAGTTCATCAATCGTCGCTGGCTTGTTGGCATAGACCATAGACTTGACGTAGCCCCACAGGAAATAGTCTAACGGCGTCAAATCGCACGACCGAGGCGGCCAAGCGACTGGACCATTTCGTGAGATAACACGTTCTCCAAACTTGGTTTCCAATAAATTGATTGTGACATTCGCTGTGTGGCTTGTGGCGCCGTCCTGTTGGAACCACATGTCCTCCAAGTCCATATCATCCAATTGGGGCCAAAAATATTCGGTTATCATTGAACGGTAGCGATCCCTATTCACAGTAACGTGCCGGTCTTGATCATCACGGAAGAAGTACGGCCCAATGACGCCACCGGCCCATAAACCACACCAAACCGTAATTTTTTCGGGATGCAATGATGACTCATGGAGTAGGTGTGGATTGCTGCCTGACCAATACCGCATATTTTGTTTATTGACGAAGCCATCCAGCCAGAAATTATGACGACCATAAATTGGACGTAGCGCTCTTAACGTTGAGGCCACTGACTCCGAATTTCGGTAGTAAATTTTAATAATTTCGACTCGTTGTTGGCTCATATATCTATCCACCATGAAATGGCAAACCTTACTGAATAAAAATGTCAAAAAACCGCAAGAAAAATATGACGTCGTTTGCTGTCCCTGTCGCTCTACTTTTGTAGCGTCCCTATTGAAAAACCCTTTATATTATTAGTCATCAGCTAGGGTGTTATACTTTTCCTTGCAGGCTATTGTATATCCTTGAATTTTACTGCATTTTGATAAACTCGGGTGGCACGTTTGTCTCCATAAGTTTTCCGTCATTTGGCTAGGTACGAGAGGTATTAAGCAATAATGTAAGAGAGGTTTGGAATGTACACGTCCACAATCCTTTGAAGGGATTTCGTAAAGCTGGATTTGTCTTGAGCGCTCCATAAAATGATCACCCCATACAATTCGTCTTACTTACCGCTAACCCTCTTATATCATAAAATTCGTCTTCCTATAATGGAACGTCATTTTGTGTCGAAACTATGTTGCAGATGTCAAATATACTGAGTTGGAAGCATGCTTAACTCGTTCGTCTAAGTTAATCCTCCAACTAACTAAGTTACGAAGAATGTGCTATGTAATTCAAAAATTTGAGCGAAGCTTGCTTTCTTATTGGGAAGAAATGAGGCCCAACATGTATGGCCTTTTAAAACATTTTTTTTAGATCTTTTGGGCTAAAAGCTCCATCTGAAGTTGTCCAGTGTTGTTTTGTTGTAGATACTCAGCCTCCACATCATTTCAGCATAAGTTAGGCACTACTTTATTCTGCAAAAGATTGAATTGTAATTAATAGTTCAACAGGCTTGACATCTGTGCTCCTCAGTAAACTGATTTCGACATTTCACAATTCACTTTCCTTTTGGAAACAACGAACAAGGAAAGGATTCAGCTTGTGACAGTAATTTTGTGGCGAGCTCTGGTGTACTACTCGTATTTAGACGTGCAAATCGAACGATTATATCCGATTGTGGTCATCTGCCGCTAATGGGAAATGCATGGGTTACTGTGTACCAGTCAATTCTACGGTCATGCGTTGGTAGAAAATAGTATTTTCTAGAAGTAAGGGTATTACTACCTGCCAAAAGGGTATTAGATGGCGTAGTGCGAAATTGGTTGCGGTAGAATAATTTGAAGTTATATTCCTCCCAATAATTAACAAGGAACATGGTTATGAGGTCAATAGAGGAAAACTCATTACCGTGGATTTAATTTCCTTTATTGGTTAGGGCCAGAGCAAACCAAAAAAAAAAAATGACAAGAAAGAAGAGGTAATATGCATTTCTCATTACTTGCAACTAGAGACAGTTTGGGATCACCTTGTAGATGATCCATTTTCTAAATGTCATACAATCGGATGAAATCCCGTACATCAGTTGGGGCGTTGCTGATAGTACGTTGGCAACGTCTCCAGCATTTGATACTGGCGGTGTAGCAGCAGTTGAAAGATTTCGGACTACGCATTTGGCAAAAACTCTACTGGTCTCGTATACGATTGCAGCCTGTCGACGTTGTATCTTTACACAATAATTCTTCTCTATTGTGGTGCTTGAAATATCCGCAATCGTAAATTGGCTGCAACAAGGTGACCTGAGTCGATGTTGACAACTCGAAAGGTTCGGACATCCAGAATATTGGAGGCGTGCCTTATGATCAATGCCATCACCACGTCATCAATTCGATATGCATTTGACGATCAGAAGACAACCGCGTCTCTTTCTAAAATGCAAAGGCAAAGTAAATTAGCTTTAGTTCTTTTCCAGAGACTGTATAGTCTTACCAACTATCTTGCAAAGTTCATCACTCATCATCATTTTCGAATGACCCGCTTATCCACTATGAGGGTCGCGGTCCGATCTTCCGCCATCGACTCTCAATCATCAAGAGCTATCCCAATACGGGTTGAAGTGAGATTTCGGACTTAGTGCAACCATCTCATCCTGAGCCTGCCTGATGGCACGAATTCAATGGCACGTCTTGGAAACCGAGTCGGAGCATGCATTTAACGTGCCCCAACCATGGGTATGGTCTTCTCCGTTCGAAGAAGTAGCTGTTCGACATAGAGAAACTTGCATATTCCTAACCCGATCTCGGCGAGTCACCCCAAAAATACAAGGAAGAAATCTCATTTCGGCAGCTTGTATCCGCCATCTTATTCTTTCGGTCATTACGCAAACCTCATGACCATAAGTGAGGGTCGGCAGAAACACTGAATTAAAGACCGATAGCTTAGCTCCAATGCCAAGTTCGGCCCTCCTGATAACAGATTGACCAAGTTGTCTCAAAATTGCTTTAACCTGACTAATACTTACTCAGTTTTTCTCCTTTTATAACACGTGAATTAAACCCCGAGTTACTTAAACTTCTCCACTAAATCGCCATTACTTCTGATTTGTTCACGTTTACCTTCATCCCAGCTTCAACACAAACGGCTACGAACCTGTCAAGTGCGCGCTGATATTCAGTCAGGGTGTACGTAAGTATGACCAAGTCATCAGCGAAAAGAAGATTACTTATCTTTAAGTCTCCCAATTCGAACCGTTCCCCGCCACGGCTGCACTATAACATCCAATCCATATACACAATGAAAAGGAGAGGTGACAGATCGCATCCCTGGCGAAGTCCAACGCCCACAGCGAAAGGTGTCGATTTAACGCCGTTCACCCGAACACAGCTTTTACAGTTTGTGCATAGAGATTGACAGGCCATTAGAAAAAAAAAAAAGTACAGTTTACCTCGAGAGACTCGATCATATACTTTCTTCAAATCCATAAAAGCACTGTAGGCAGGTATGGCACACTTCCAGGCAGTCGCAAGTACCATTCTGAGAGTGAATGGCTGGTTGGTTGTGCTTCTACCTGGACGAAAGCCGCACCTGAACTCCACTACAGCTCTGGAACGCACTTACAACACCTTAGCCAATACTTTTCCGGGGAGACTTGGGCAAGATATACCCTGCAAAAGATGTCGGAGTTTTATCATAGTAACACCGTTTTGAGCTTAAAGGCAAGATGAAGCTGTTATTTGGGTTTTACTCAAACCCCAATTAGTTCGAAACTCCATAAAGGTATTCGCGAAACACTATCAAAATTTGCCTTCTACACACAAACGTCAAAGCATCAATATTAGCTCTCTCTCTGTCGTGTAGTTCATTTTGCTGCAGCAGTTTATAAAAGTGTTTCCCTGGTAAAAACCTTAAAGGATATCATCAACAACCTCATCATTGTTGTACTTGTTTGTTTCAGCCACACAAACACCATCGACAGTTGAGTGCTGTTGCAGGAGAAAATTGTCCTTTATTAATAGGATCGTCTTACAAAAAGCGCAAATGCATGCACAGGAAATTCAATTTGGGCCTTGTACACCGTACATGACATCCTTTCTGTTATCCTGTTTCCTTGTTTCCTTGTTTTCCCATTTCGCATCATATAACATTGCTTCACAATATTGCATCGCATCACTCATCTGCATCAATAGAATGTGTCCTTTGCAGTGCACGGTGGAAAGGATCCATCACCTTTTATGTTTGCAGCTAATGCAACCGCAAGGATGCCGCCACGGTTTTCATGACATTTTGCCGGTTCGCCATGCCAATAACCAAATTAGCCAAGAAAATCAGTTAGTGGTTCCAATTTAAGGAGACCCATGTTAAAGGACGCTGCGACATAGCGGGCGCATAAACATAATCAAGTTAAAAAACGAACCAAGTGGCTTGCTGTCTTTTTTGTCCTTGTTTTTTACCTCAAGGAATATGCACGTCATTATTGAGGTTAGATAGTAGGCAAGCATTCTGCTGCCACTCAGCGATACGAGCTGGAAATCCATTTTACATCGTTCCTGAGAGATGTTTAATTAAATTTCTGAAATTAAAATGTTTTGTTTACATAAATTGGAAAATCCCATAAAATAATAACTACACCGCTAGATGGGCGAATGGATGGAGCAAAAAACAAAAAAAGAAGGACGAGTACAGCCGATTAAGCTGAACAATCGTACGCGAACACCGTGTGTGCACGAGTTTGATGCCAGTATCTGGGTAAATGGAATTTATTATTCATCAAGGATTGTGTTGGGGAAAACATTTTTTTTTTTTGCATTTTGATGCCACATTGTTCGGTGGCCGTTGGCAATTCCCGATTAACCCTACGACTATAGGTGACACCCAATGCAATACTCCTATAGACGTCACGTATTGTTATAATGACTGTGATCCTCGGGGGTCAGCAGCGGCGCATGGAAGATGACCATTTGTCGTTGTTGCTGCCGTCGTTGAACAGAGGCAATCTGTATTGGGAATTTTTTTGGGATTTTTTTTTTAATGTCCTGCTCCGAATATTCGTGTCATAATCGAGCGCAGGACTTTTCATTTACATCAGGACGGGTGTATGGGCACAAGGCAGGTGGCTGGTGGTTCAGTGATTCATTCAGTCGTTCAGGACGTTCAATTGTCAACGATTTACTTACCGTCAATGAATTTGAACAATTGGACTTTTAATTGAGTTTTCATTGATAGCTTCAGCCCTTTGCCTAATGGGAATTCACGTTCTCCTATATTTCGGACTTAATTGAAATCTACAGCATACAAGGAATCGAAATAATGGTTAAATTGAATTTTTGTTCTGACAGAGATAAAGGTTTGATGTCGGATATTGTGTTAATCTTTTCGAAAAACATTTGCACTACTGACGGTGTGAAAGGAATTCATTGGTGTTGTTCATTGAAAATATAACTTGGTCAAAGCTTTTAACAAAATGTCATAGGTGCTTGATTGCCAGTTCTAAGCTCATGATGTGTTCATTGTATTGATCAAATATGTGTATCCAATCCGAACCCCAAAATAGGAACTGATAAACTATCTGAGATGGCATACTTCGATGACAATATCTCACCGGAAAAGTAAATGCAACTACTTGCAGATCCTTCTCAGAACAGCTACAGCTCAGGATGAGCCAAGGCCTTTTTGCATGTGGTGCGTGTTACATTTTTTGCACGAATGGAAGGGACCTACAACTTACTGCCGACTCAAAACGGAGAAGCTGTTTCATGGCAAATTATGCTCCCGGAGGCTTGTCATTCACCGACGAGAGGTGGAGCCGCGAAAAATGCTCAGTGGACATGGCTGGGGATTGAACCCATGGCGCTCGCACAGCAGTCCAGCACACTAAACACCGAGCCACAGCTACCACTAACCTACCTCTTCCCTTAAAATGAACCGCTCCTTTAGAATAAATTATGACTGCAGTGTCTTTTAAGCCGAATCATAGCCATCAACGAGGCTTACTATCCGTAAAAAGTATTATACATATATTGGCGGTAGGAAAATTGCTGCCTTCCTCGACAGCCAGGCAGCCGATAAGGCTCTGGAGTTCGAGATAACTAGATCAAGGCTTGTAGGTATCTGCAGAATGTATCTTCATGAGATATCGGGAACCAATACGGTGACCCTATGCTGGGACCCAGGATGCATGGATATCCCAAGTAATGAAATGGCTGACGTACTTGCATGGAATGGAACAGCGCTGCATGCCTCATAGGCTCCCTCCCCTGCGAAGATTCCAGACGAGACCATCAGTCGGCCCAATACATGCTGGACCAAACTAGACACTATGGAAGGTCTATAATAAGAAGAGATCTCTCTCTCTCTCTCGCTCTTTGGTCTAAATTAGTCTACTCTAAGCACGGGTCATCTTTGGCATCATTACGGTGCACTGCACCATTGGTATTCGTGCGGAAGGCCTCAGTATACATCACAACAACTATTGCAGAAGTTGAAGGGACGAAAAAATTCAAAAGCGTTTACTATAAAGTCACCAAGTCTCTCCATTTAACCTATACTCAGCCAACTGCCTTCAGTTTGTTGAACTCCCCTTGTACTTGCGTGGTCCATCTTAGGCCAAGGCCATGCAATCAGCGGCAAGCGGCAAAGCTGCGGAGAGGCGAAATTAAATTGTAATAAATCGCGTTTCTGAGCATCATTTTCTGCCGCTTTGCCGCTCACTGCATGACAGCGGCCTGAAGGCGACAAATTTCCCTACTACTTCGTTCATTCGAGTTAAATTGAAGCACTCTGCGGGCCGGTTGATACAGTCACTAGAATTTGTTACAATCGGATACTTCGGTGTGAAGTCCAACTTAATAGCCTCATAAAATAAATAGTTGGCAACGACAGCTCGGAATAAGCCAAGGCCTTGCTTCTCGCAACCATTCATATTGTTCATGTTAGGAGCCTATAATTTATTGCCGACTCCAAATGGCGAATTGAGAAGCTCTCTTATGACAAATTATACTCCCGAAGGCTTGTCATTCGCCGACAAGAGGTGGTGCCGTGAAAAACTACGTTCGGTGGACATGGCTGGGACTTGAACCCATGACATTCCCACAGCAGTCCAACGCACTAACCACTGAGCCACGGCGATCAATACTAGCTTCATAGTCGAAGTAAATCAGCCTCTTCAACCCGTGCTTATGTAAAGGTAGCTTTTCTTCACTTCACAAGGCTCAATTAGGTTCATAAGAGTGCGTACTATTTCAATTCCTTTATTCTACTTCATTGTGTGGAAGAGTTGGAGTCCAATTGAGAGCGCAATGAATAAAAACCTCAATCAAAAGGACCTCAATTTGCTATTTATCACTTGAGGCATGTACTCGTATTGAAACCAACACTTCAGGAGCGATAAGAGGATTAGAAAAGACTCCCAAAATCGGACGAGTATTTCAATTACTAATTCATAGATTCAGTTTAAAACAAATAATCTCAACCTACATTCTCAGGATCCTTCAGGTGAGCAATGTCACTCAAGTGGAAATCATCCATTTTCGACACCCTCATTACCGATATTTCAAAAGCACATTGAAGTGATTAAAACTCATCTAAAATAAAGTATCCCCATCGAAGGTGGTTTATTACTATTTGAAGAGTTTTCCGAAAGCACTGCAAATTGAACGAATCCTTTCAGTGGGTGGCTACATCGTCCTTGTGCTCACGCACATCTGACTACGGCAACAGTAAAGCAATCATTCAATCAATTCATTTGGCAATCATGTGACCGCTCAACTGTATCACATCGTCCGTTTTGTTTGTCAGATGTTCGTCCTCCTCGAGGACGAAATATAATCCTTCTGCTCTAATTATGGATGCGGAAACTCGTTTCCCATTTGTTCACAGATAAGACTTAAATTTAGACGGTGTATGTACCAATTAGTGGTGCTGCTCGAGGGGGTTCTCATCCCAGGCCCAATCACACACAATCCTTCGAGGGCAGTGAACAATGCTTACTAAGTTCGAGTGAATAAATGAAACGGGATTTTGCCCTCAATTGAGCACTTTCATGTCCACGGTGATGTGGGTATCAAGTGTGCAAAACAGGTTTTTCGTTTGACAATGATCCACTCTGGTGTCACTTGAATGGTTCCCGAACTGGCCGGCCTGAGCAATCTATGCACGGTTCGCGTGCCAATTCGAGTGGGAAACTGGGACTTAATAAACCACAAAGTAAACAAAACGAAAGGGTCTGAGTGTTAAGGATGGGATGGGTTTGTGGCTGTGGTTAGGAGAGCAACCTATGAATAGCTAAAAACCATATGCTTCGATTGTCAAAGAACCTTTTATTGACACGGATTCCAGTCGATGGGTGAAGCATGTGAAGATGTGTGTGGTGGTTTCTAATTTTGGAAACATCGATTAAGGATGCTTCAGTGAGCAATGATGTTCATGGGGAAGTACTTCTGACAATATTTTCCCAATGAGCGGTCTTCATTGGACTTAATGTGACTTTTTTTTATTTATTTTTATTTTGTTTTGTGATGAGATTGTAGGCAGCTCTGGCAGGATGTTCGGTTTAAGTTGAATCAAATCAATTCAGCAGCGGTTAAAATTGTCCACTGCTTGTTATAGCAAAAGGACTGAAACCAAGCATTAGTAGATATTCTTGATAGAAACTGCTGAGATTAGACGGATGGTGACTTAACATAAGAATAGTTCGCGTCTGTCTGCGATCTCATTAAAAAAAGGTCTTGTCGTTTGAGGTTATGGGACCTTTATTGCCAACTGAATATCTTCATATGTATTTTCGCGTAAGTATTCTGCTGTGTATATTGAAGCCATTTCGCTGTTTCTCTGACTACAAGGCAGCTCTTGTGATTGAAGGCAGTTGGGCGGCTCTTGTGACTGCTAGAATCTCAGGCTGGAGAACATTGCCCTAGTGAGCGAGTCTTATTACGAGACTTAGTTCTAGCTCCTCAGAAAAGAGACCGGCTCCTATGCTTATGTCAATTTTTAACCAAATACGACGAGTCGGTGGAGATGGAATTATTTTTTAAGAAGAACGTGCCTTTATGGCTGACACTGCGACCTAGTAAGATCTATTGTGCCTCCGGTCTACTTAGCTTAATACTAGGTGAGTATGTCACTAGTAGTCGAGTTTCTAAACTACGCTAAAGAACAGAATTTCCTATGAAAGATCCATCTACGTAGCACGTATGATGTCGGACATTCACAGAGAATGTGCTCAGAAGTTTCTTTTCCTTTCAAACAGAACCAACACACTGTATCTGATCAAAGGTTAAGTTTGTTGAGATGATGGCCGGTAAGGAAGCCCATTAGCTCAATCATATTGTTCCTGTCAAGGTTTAGAATTTCCTTGTAGGAAAAGGGCTTGATAAGTCTCTTGGATTGTCTAAGTCATTTTCCCAATGAGCTAGGAGAAATTGATGTACCCGATTGTTTAACAAAGGCAGCCCAATTAACGCCGGTCCCGAGAGCGCGGAACCCGAACCAGCCCTACCCAGCTCATCCGTAGTTGCATTGCCTACAATGTTCTGGTGGTCGGACATCCAACCAAGTTTGACCTTTTTGTGCCTGGCAAGTGATTGTAAGGTTTCGTAGCAGCACTTGACTTACCCAGATTTCAAGAAGTGGGATGTCAATGCTTTAAGCGCTGCCTGACTATCTGAATTGGTATGTTTATATGCACCCCTAATATCTTTATCGAGGCTTATCCTAGAACACTCTGAGACACATCCCCATTATAACCGAGAGTTTAAGGTTGGATTCAAAAACGCCAGCACCTACTCCGGAAACCGCTTTTGATCCGTTTGTAGACTATAGAACCTGCGATGCGAATGGCAATACACATTGGACGGGCAAATGATGACGGTCCCATCACCAAATGAAGTATTCTATTCGCGAAGTCATCGGCCGTGTTACTTTGTTGATTTGTCGGGCAACCTCCAGTCCATCACCACACCATGAACTCGTACATGAATAATTGATACAATAATTAACTTCTTCGATTACTATACGAGTTTCGATGGCTAATGCCATTAGCATAAAACGCATTAAATTCCAAATTAATCCTCTCGTTTATTTACATATCGCACTTACAGCTAAACCAAAGCTAAATTGTTGCAAAAAAAAAAAACCCATCCTTCTCCTCGATTGGTTACAGTGTGGTCATTTGGTTCCATGAAAATTCATGGCTTTATCATCTGTGGGCCCTAAATCAATTAATTACCGACTAATATGTCAATCAGATCCGAATCACAGTAAATCGTAATCAGATTAAAACTCATTCACCGGCAAGCGCACCAGCAGCACGTCACGAGGGTTGGGGGGTTGGCCGACAGACAGGATGCCATTAAAACATTGCACATGAATTTAAATTCAATCAAATTTCCCGATGGCACAAGGGTGACGGTATCCATTTGAAAGTTCAGAAACTTTTCGATAGCCAAAGTGCAGGCACGCACAACTTAGACCCTACTCATTGGCTTTACCCAAACACCCACTCTCCACTTTTGAGTTCTGAGTTGGTTCCTTCTTTAGTTTCAGGGAAATCATCGACGTATCATAATTATTATCCTTTAATTACATCCGTAATAGAATTAGCTATCATAATAGCTGCTGTCGCTTTTACAGGAGCCTCACACTCGCACCCTGCCTTGGCCGCACTGTTGCAACACCAACAGTGCTTTAGTGTCATTAATGTCATTAAGTTTACCATGTAGCTAAAGCTGGTTGCAGTTTTGTCGTTGTTTCTGCTGGGATGGTTGAGGTGCCACCATATGGATGTGCTGTGCATCCGCACGCAAAATAGCATCCGTACGCACAATTGGGGATGCGATATTGGAGTTTCGGCCTCAAAGTATGCATGTAGATACGCAACTACGGTTCCAAAGTTTTAATGTGGCCTAATGGTGCAGTGATGCTCCCAGTTGGGGGCGCTTTGTAAATGCCAGTGGCATTGGTTGAAAAGGTAATTACTTGAGTGAATGCGAACGCATGGATTTGTGCGCATGTTGTGCTTTTTGTTTCTGGTAGCTGTAGACGTAGAGTGACCCTAATTCGAGTAAAGAAGATTTTTGGTGCTATTCACGTCATACCCGGGAAAACTGAAACTTTCAATGGTTGCGATTCGGATTTCAATGAACATGGAACGACGAACGGTGAGAAGTTTCCAATTGACAAGACTTACACGCACAATTTTGATCTGTAAAATGGGGTACTTGGCCAGAACCTTCCAAAGTGAACGACCGTTGGGAAAAATGCATGGAGGAGCTTATAGTTCAAAAAAGGATCAACTTCCCATTGATTTGGATCGGTTTAAAGAAACGAACCTTAGCTTCTGAGGAAATTTACTTTAATATTGCCCTTGGCGATAAAAAGAGTCCCATTACTAGTCTGTACAATGCCTCTTTTCTTAAGTGAATGACGATATTCTCATCCCGAAAGCAGCAAGTAGGTGCGATACCAGAACCGCCTATAGAATCACTAAAGAGCTTATAGGTGGTCAAAGCTCCAGCCAACACCCGGAAAAAGCCCTAGACGGTTCACTGCGAATTTCGGATGAGAAATAACTCAAGCGATGGATGGAGTGATTTGCATCCAAATCAGGTTAACCTACCCGAAGCAACAACTATCCGAATACGCACCACAACTCCCAGTAAGGATGAGATCACTACCGCGATCAAAGCATTGGAAACAATAAGGAGGTAGGACTTGACGGTATACCTGCGAAACTTTTAGCGGCAGCGACAACAATTTCTACTGAAATTCTGCACTCACTTGTAGAGAAGGCGTGGGAAGCCGAAAGCCTTCCGATGAGTGGAAGAAAGGAATGATCATCAAGCTCCACAAGAATGGTAATCTTACGCAACGCAAAAACTGGATAGGCATTTCCCAGAGAAATTCATAGATATTATTGTGGCAACTTATGAAGGGCCAAGGTTCTGCACAGAGGAAGACTCTCAGAAGAATTCGAGATCCAAAGTGTTGTTTTTACTGGTGATTTGCAATGTGCTTCACGCTGGAGGATTTCAATGGACTCTTACATTTATACTCAAACGTCTTGACTACGCTGATGCCGTATGCCTTATGTCACATAGGATTATGAAACTTCACCAAATGACAGCGGGTGTTGAAAGAGATGCAAACGTCTTGGGTTTGAAAATTAACACAGACAAAACCAAGATTATCAGTCTCGAAACGAACTCATCATCTCAAGTTACGACAGTTCCGTTCCAATGTTAAATCCGTGCTGTTGTTTAGGTGCAGCACTTGGAAAGTGACTTCTACTATCACAAGAACCTTCGTAGCCTACGAAACAGTCTGACGATTTTCTGGTCTAACCGTATCTCCAACGAATATGTTTACCAGAAAACGGGTCAGGAATCGATAGGCACAACCATCCAACGACGAAAGTGGCAGGGGATTGGTCATACGGTTTGAAAAGGTGACAGCTCCATTGCTAACTACGCTATGCACTGGAATCAGCTTACTCAAAATGGGAGAAGAGTGGGTTGACTTGGAAATACATGGCGCAGAACAGTTGAGGACGAGTCTCAGCAATTGGGGAAGAGTTGGAGAAAGCTGAGGCATATTGCCAGAAACCACGCACGATGGCGCGTAGATTTAGGAGAGGCCCTAGGACCCACATGGGGAAACAGGACATGAAGAAAAAAAAAAACCCTTTTGCCAAGCATAGATAAATGGTGGATCTAGAGTCAAGATCCTGCCTGCCATCTCAGTCTGACACTACTTTTTTTTATTTCAAACATTCCTATTTTCTCGGACTGAGCAGGAAGGCACCTCTTATGAAGAAGCAAAATAAGCTAAAGACCTCATACTTACCTTGAGAGTTTTACACAATTTGTTCACAGATAACATTAAAGAACTCACATGACAACGCATCACCCTATCATAGTTCTTTTTAATATCAAAGGACTCGGTGAGATTATTACAGGCCCTGGTGGAGCAGAGGGTTCTCAATCGTCATCCACCGCAGGTAGACGAGTTTGACAGGGGTGTCAAGACTAGATATGGCTATGTGTAGCTCGTCTCTATAAATGCTGACATACGCAGCTTCGATAAAGAGATGGTGGATATCGATTTGGACTTCTTGGGTTTCCTCTACCATGTGCTGAAGTTTGAAAATTCGCCCTATTGCGGATTGACCGGAGTCCAGGGACAACTGTCCCAAAACTATTTTCCCGATCTATAGCCTCCAATTAAACTCTCCTCAAGAAGACAATTCCTTACAATTTTCTTCACGTTCCTCTTGACCAGAGTCCACTATTATCCTTTGTCGCAAAAATGTCCAAAACTCATTTCGAAAACAAGTCAATATCCGAAAATCATAACCGAAAATAACAATCTAATAAAGGTCTGTCCATCGACTCAGAGTACATTTCAATAACTCGCCCCTTTACTACGTGTCCTTATTACCGTCCTGTCTTTGCACCAACCTCACACAAAAGTTCACCAATTTTTTTTTTTTTTTTTTCTTCGTTGTGTCGCCCTTTTACCAGAAGACCGAATCAAAGTGTCCGGAAGAAAATATAATCGCATGCAAAGAAAAAAAAAGAGGGAAATTTGAACCGAATCAATACAAATCCATTTATCCTTTCTTCCTTCGTTTTGTGCATAATGCAAGGGGATACGGTATTTGCATGTGTGCGTGTGTGTGTGGGTAAAGGACATTCTTGTCCTTTTTAGCTTTCAGGGCATGCGAGTGGCGATTACATTTTTGCATTTCACTCTCATAGTAAGACTCATCTTTCGTTTCCGTCGACAACCAAAAAGAGAGAGAGAGTGAGTGTCCTTGTTCCTTTCCCCTTCCGGGAGCTCTGTCCATTTTTCTGCTAGTGTCTTAAAGACCATGTCACCATTGCTCGGTGTGTGTATCTTTAAAGTCGATTATCCATTCCATTTCAATCTGAACTATTGCTCTATATGGGCAAGTTAAAAAGGATAATACACATAAGATGTGCAGAGGGTGTTGTTGAGAGAGAGCAGACATAGGGTTTTCTGGTGGACTCCGCTATGTTGCATGCATCCGAATCCTGTCGGGTATTCGTTCCGCACAGTAGTGCATAAAATTCTTCATGAATAATTTTAGTCTCCCGCCGAAGATACAGTGTCAACACATAGTGTGTTAAGGATATTGTGTAATATGTATGTAGATATGGAGTACACACGTATGTAGATGTAGGAGGTGTGTAGTATCTTGTTATGTGAAAAATAAATTCTTTTTAGGTTAGG
Source organism: Matsumyia berberina (assembly GCA_917880715.2). Lineage (NCBI taxonomy): Eukaryota > Metazoa > Arthropoda > Insecta > Diptera > Syrphidae > Matsumyia > Matsumyia berberina. The sequence continues at coordinate 126,114,450 of OU862871.1, read as the reverse complement.
ATTTCAGAGGTGGTTCTTTGAGTGATTTTTTTTTTTTTGTCGAATGAACTTGTTGGGGATAGTGGAATTTAAGGATTCAATTCAAAATTCTACCTCAACTAACGCAACAGTGATTGGAAGCGTAACAAATAAAAATAAATAGGTGGCGTGATAGCCCGTGGTGGGTCATACCCTAGCTTCACGAAACTATTCATGGTGTGAGCGTGAAATTCTTTTGGACGAATGAAAGGGACCTACAACTTATTGCGAACTCCGAACTTCAACTTTACGATCGCGAATAATGTGCGGTGGATATTGCTGGGGCTCAGACCTATTCAGCTCGCGCAAAAAACTGAGTCACGGCAACTAGGCTACATATGACCGGGAAAAATGCCCGTTAGAACGCCAATAAGTTGTCTATAGTCACTTCTGCCGAGTGACAGCAATAATGCCGCTGATTTCTTACAGACATTCGGAAGCATTCGTTTAGTCTGCCTGTATCCTGGAGAGCGGTATCATCATTGTGTTTGTAGGAAACCTAATTGTCGATGGAGGCCCTGACCGCGAACACGTGAAGACCCAACGCAGGTTTAGGTCCTGAGAAAACATCCTCTGAACCTCGTCTAGCAATCTCATCGGTGATCTCATTTTAAAAGATCACAGTGTGACCTAAAAGGGTTGTACGGTTTTTTAGAATTGCCTTTTTCACTTTACGTCAAGAGTTTGCTCAGTGAGCTTGAAACTTACATTGTGGAGACTGTAGCGAAGAAATATCTAAATCACAGATTCTACGGATGATTTTCAGCTGTCCCGTCACTCTTACCTGCTTCGTTACTTCGCACCCAAGATCCCCTTGAGGAGAATTCAGTTTTGAAATTCATAACAAAGTTTTCAAATTTGTCTCCCAATCATTGGGAAGGTTTCAAAAAATGTTTAGTCCTTCCACTCTGTCTTCTACAAGTCTTCCAGCTTCGAAATATCCTGGAAGGATGTTGAATATCACTTCCATAGATGTCGTTGGTGTCGCAAAGGTAACTCCCGTGTAGAGAAAGTATATGCATAAGCATTCGATTCGATGATGCAATCGTATATCCTGTACACTAATTTCATTTCCTGCGCATGTAAGAAGCCCTTTCATGTTTAATTCTGACATCCCTGCCAAACTCGGCCGTATGTGCAGAATGAAGAGAGTAAATACACGCTGCTCCAAAAAAGGATTTAGACAAGCCGACATGCAAAGCCGGGTTTAGCGGTCAATGAAGGCAAGACGAAGAGTATGTTGCCAGACTTTGCCAGAAGAGTGAAGTTCCAACGACTGAGGTGGCTGGGTCATGTAAAGCGTATTGACACCAATGCTCCGACCCAGAAAGTCTTCGAATCCACACCTGAGGGACGGCGCAGTAAACAAAGGCCGTGACCCAGGTGGCGCACGCGAGTGGAAGGGGAAATAAACCAACTTTGTGTGCGAAACTGGCGGCAGTTGGCTAAAGATCGAGCTGCCTGGAGGCGATTGTTGGTTGAGGCCCTGTTCAGCCCCGGACTGTAGCGCCGCCATAAGTAAGTAAGTGAGCTTGTCTGCTCACTTCTTTGAGGAACCTGCTCAATTTCATATGTTTATCTATCTCACACGTCCAATAGACCCAATTAACAATCAGCAAAACCTTTCCATGTGCAATATGCTTTTCGGAATAATTTAAGTTCCTCGTTCCTGGGAAACTTAACCCTAACACACTTCAACTCATAAGCAAACAACCAACTCGAACAACAAACCGACTAGAAATCATTGCTTTCGCTTAAATATGATGAAAGGACTTAAGACCCTAATTGTTATTTCAGGACACGTGAAAGGCACACCCCACAGTTTAAGGATATGTGTACACTCTTAATGGGTATTGTATAAACCGGTTTTCATCCAACTCACTAAACACACTCATTCGGAAACAAAAGACAAAATCCTCTTAAAACAAAAAAAAAAAATCTTAAAATTGAATTACACTTGCCAAGGCCTACACACTTCCCCCTGGCGCCTATGGTAGAGAGTACAGACCGAACTTGTTCCAATTAACTAACGACATCCCTTCGTGCTATATTGTCGCAATCAAAAAACCGGATTGGCAAGATCCTGGCATAGCCTGTTTTCACTCGTAATGAGTGACCACCCGCTGACTTTTGGGTGTCAAATTGGATGGAACAGGAACCGGTGTGATGTCAACGCCTCAATTACATTAAAATTTCCCTCATCTTGCGAAGGTAAAACGTCCTTTTTTTTCTGCTATCCTTACGATACGCCACGGGGTGGCCATTTAGTAGCAACATGAAAATCGATGATTGCTTCTTTTTTGGATTTATTTGTGAGAAAACTGTGCAAGATGTGGGGTATTCCTTGGGAAGGACGATGTGAATGTAGATTGTTCACTCTATGCCAAGATTGTGCATTGGATGCTTGCAAAGCTTTGCTGTAAAATCAATTCACAGCGGGCTATAGAGTGATAGACAAAACGTCTCAACCATAACACGACGTGCCAAAATGTCAATACTTTCCCGCAGTCTTAACAGAAACAATCTCACCATAGTCCTTTTTGACCATCTTTAAAGCGAACACGATTATGTATGACAAAACTGTCTCAAGACCTTCCAAATCGAATTTGCTGCAATCACTTGTAACGATAATGGCGCTCGACTGTCTCCATCCATTTAAGAGCACACTCCCACTTCGCCAACCAGGATCCTATGGTCTAACGCATTCATTTGTACGGTTCGGATTGCAGCCGGGAACTTGAAGGAGAACAACACCAAACCAGTACGGAAACTAATCCAATATCGAAAGCCACTCAACACACAGCTGAAGTGACCATTTGGCGGCATTCGTGTGTGTAAGAAGGGGAACGACATGGACACACCGTGTGAACTCGCCAGAGAAGGTCCTCGCGCGCTTCAATGGGAAACAAAAATGAATTTATAGCTTCATAAATCAAAAACAATATTGTCGCATCCGAGCTTACTTCCACCCCGTCAGATGGCATGGCAGAAGAGGAGTCTCGATAGCCTGGCTGGAGATGCATGGACAGACCTCGGTGTCATCTCCTTGTGGTGCTGCCATATAAGCACACTCTCACACGCGGAGAGCGACTTGGGTGCTTGGGTGCAATTTATATCGGATGACTGCGATAAAAATCGATCGTTGTCGTAGAAAACAAAAACAAGACGATGACGCCTCATCCCCGAAGCCACCTTCCACCGTTCGGTTGTCATGTGTCCTTTTGCGTGTGAGAAAAAGGAATTCACTCCAGCGGTAGTTGAGGGCGACAGGGGCTGGGACAGGAAATCACGATGATATGACGACAACTTCAATGAAAAACGATCAATAGAGCGCGCGGCATTCGTTGTGTATGAACTCACGACGACGAGGACCTCCTACGTTATCCTATGCATGCTATCGAGGTATCCTGTCTTCCATTCGAGAATGTCACATCCCATGAATGCTGATATGATGTATGCTGTACTCAATGGTGAAGGTCTGAACCTCTTCGTATCTGGTTTTCTGTCTGCCAACAACGTTGACAATCCATCTCACGCGATGGAGACTCAGTTGAAGGATTCAATGGGTGAACCGTTTGCTTATCCTTGAATCGAATGTGTAAAGTTTGAGCGGAGGTGTAATTATTTAAAGCAGCTCTACGAAGTATGGCAGGTAATTTTTTTTTCTCGAAACAAAACTTTCACTTTAACATTTCAAAGTTTGATGTACCGACAACAAGGACGATGTGATACCTACCGGCGCATCTTTTTGTTGTTCATCGAGGTTTTATTAGCTTGTTAGCTTTGTGCGTTTGGAACGAAAATGACAGCAACGAGTAAACGAACGATGGAGCAGAGAAGATTGCCTCGAGTTTTCTTTTTGCATTTTTTTGGTTTGGAAGTTGAAAGCATAAATTGGTTTCATATAATTTGAAGACAAGAGAGGCTTCTCGTTGAAAGGTGTCTCCCTTTTAAATATTTTGAGGGTAAAGATTCTTTTAGTGTCTTGCAATTGCAGCCTGTCGACGTTTTCTTTTCTCACACTAATTTAGTTTAGATATCCGCATTTGTACCTCAGCTGCAACAAAATTAGGTTAGAGGGGGCGCCGTCTCACTCGGATCTTCAAGGATCTATTGTGTTTCCCGTTGTTGGATCGTTCATATCTTAACCTGTTGGAAAATGGGAATCGGTAAGAGCTGTTATGTATTGTTCGCCTCTCTAAACCACCCCGAATTCAGTACGAATTTTAGGATGACCTTTGGTGGCGTGGTTCAGTGTTAGCCTGGGTCACTAAAGGAGTAGCGCATAGGGTCGTCTTTCTGGTTTTACTGAGGCTTGGGAAGTCGCAGAAAAAGTGCGTCGTGTCGTCCTCCGCATCAACGTCGCCACATCCTCTGCAGAGGTCGGTCGTGCTTAGTCACCAGTAGGTTGTAGCCTGTGAGGATACTGATCACTAGAGCTTAATGCATTCTGTTCAGCATAAGCTGAGTTGTGACCACCTCTTTATTGATAAGCGGCATGACGGAAGTGTGCTCCACCTCTAATTGTCAAGCTTCCAGAAGTTCAGGTATATCTTTTGTTTAAGAACTTATATAGTGGTCAGACCCATGTGATCGACCATTATTTGGTTCTGTTCCGATCCCTTTCTTGCCAGTTCATCGGCCTTTTCATTGCTATCGATGCTTTGGTGCCCCGAGACCTAACAGAGTGATACATTATGCCTTGAGCTTAGAATCCTTAGCTGGCTGCGATAAGTTTTTACTATTAGCGATTCGAGTATTGTGGATGAAACGACTTTGATGGCGGCGTGACTGTCGAAGAATATATCGATATTTCTTCGCGGGAATAATTCTCTTGCGTCCTTGGTTATCGCTAGAACTTCAGCTTGGAACACAATGGGTTGGTTTGGAAGTTTTATCGACCAGACAATGGCGGATTCTTCTAAAACCCTTGGTTACTTCGAGAGAAAAATTCTTCGTAAGATATAGAATCCCGTTTACGTTGGCGGGTTCTGGAGGAGAAGATTCAACGATGAACTTTACGAGTTGTATAGCGACATTACCCTCGTTTCGGCACGTAGAGTCTTCGAATCTAACCCGGAGGGACAACGCAGTAGAGGAAGACCTCGCCTAACGTGGGGCGCACAAGTAAATGGGGACCTCAACCAACTTGGAGTACGCAACTGGAGGCAGTTAGCTAAGGACCGGGCTAACTGGAGAAGCTTGTTGGTTGAGTCCCAGGTTCACCTCGAACTGTAGCGGCCCTTCATCCATTTTTGAGCCATCGCCGTGGATGAAAGTTGATGTATTGTCGGGTTTTATGACTTTTCCTTCATCCCACCTTTCCCTTGCTGGAACGAGATTTTGAAATTGATTTCGAAGTCAGGTTATGGCGTAACGCGATCAGTTTTAGTTTCCAGCTTCACCCATCTAGCGATACTGGTGGATCTATTTCGATTTTTTTCCAAAAGCTAGATGCGTGCAGGAGTAGAGCGCTTTCTGCTGCCAATTCTTAAGTGTACAGCTGCAACAAGGAAATAATCCGAATCGATGTTAGCAGCTCGGATCGTTTTGACATTCATTAACGATTTGATGATAAGGAGGTTTCCTGTTCCTGGCATCACCAATCAGTTGATTTATTCTGCCGATTTTCAAGAACTGCTCAGGGCTCTGGTGAATTCAAACTTAAGCCGGTTCGTTCCCTTTTGATTTCCTCTTTAAATATTCGGTATTTCTAATTCAATTTTGAATGCATGTCAGAAGTTTGTGATTTCATTTCCGCTTCTGACCAACTTTCCGTCAAAATAGTTCAGACAATTCTTTCACACATGTGTACATTCAATTTCCACTTCCCGTTTCTGAAACCCGCTTTCAGTATGTTAAGTCCTTCATGATGTCAAATCTCACCCAGATTAAGCAGAAAAAATTAATACTATCACCACCATCCTGTCCAAAACCTCAACAAATCATAACCCAACAATTACAATCGTTCTCAAGCTTCGCACAAGTGGCACACAATTGTCCATGTCAATTGTCATTATGTCACTTAATAAAGTTTCCATTCATGCCAACACTTCAACCCTTTTTCAAAATTCACCACCTCCACTCGAAGGACACAAGACATCTCTATCTTCTCCAATCAGGACACTTTATGTGCGCTGTTGTCCCACATATCTCGAGCAAACTCTTGGCATATGCTTCCGCTACCGGACCGCATTTTTGTCCGACTTGTTGCAGCCGTCATCTACACGAAAGTCCAGAGAAGGGTTGAAAGATCATACTAATCAACAAACAAAGTGGGACAAACTCCACAACTCACTGACAACAAGGAAACGAAGGAAAATTCATGTACTATCTTGTGCAGTAGCATCCCCGTTCGATCACTCAAAAGACATCTAATCAAGTAATCATCTCGCAGTTTGCACCCCAATCTAAGCAATTTATCAGAAAAGATTGCGAAATGAACGTTAAAAAAAGAGCAACATGGAAACGGAACATCCACCATACGGGTCAAGAAAGCCGTCATAGTTGGTGTCCTTTAAAGAAAAAGATATGTGCCTCCTTTAAATGGTAGAAGATTCGAATCAACAACTGCAAGGATGTTTCCTTTTGGGGGGAAGAACGAACGGAGGATATCGACAGACAGAAAATTCAGACACACATGCAAAGGATAAGGAAAAAAGAAAAAAATAATAACAAACAAATGTAAAAGGGGCACCACCCTCACACAACATCCTTTGGAGAGTGTCAAAATCAACAAAAAAAAAAAAGAAGAGAAAATGCCAACCCACGGCGAATACCACCAAAAGGATCTACGAAAAAAAATTAATTTCTTCTCCTCCTTCTCGTTCCTCTTCGGAGGTGGTGTGTCGCATTCAACAAGCCAAGTTGTGTAAGCAGTCCCGCGGGTGTAGTCAACCTAAACTCATGCATTTCGAGAAGGATACGAAGGAAATGGTAACTAGATGAATTGGGCATGTCGATAGGAGTGGGTGGGCGCACAAAACAACAGGTTGCAATATCCGAAAAGGAGCAGAAAAAAATAGGTCTTGGGAGGTAAAAAAGGAGACAGGAGGTTCAATTTCTCCTACAGCACCCACACAGGCGAATTGTGTTCAACAAATGAGAGTGTAATTGCAGAAATATTACGCAGACATTCGTAAATGGTTGCCTGTGTGGAGAAGTGGAAACTTTTTGGAGAGATTGTAGAGATTTGTTGAGTGTGGTGAATGATATCAGTGGCGTAGCGATTTTATTTTGAAACCTCGCACGGGGAGAGATTTCCGCACTTTATGACCCAACAATATTTTTCTTTGCTTTTATATATGTATAGTTTTTTCAGCTTATATAGGCCTCGAGATATTTGCAGATGTTTCTTGATTCAATATAATTCTATGGAGGTGCCTTTTCAAAAGGCAGTGACCGCTTACGACACCTGCTACTCTTAGGTGGTTCCTACGAGTTAGGTTCGAATTGTCACAGGCTTCCTAACGGGATACTGTTAAGTCAAAAAACACCTAATAACTATGGAAATAGTACAAGACAACACATGCAAAATGTGCAACGAAGACGAAGAATCAGCAGAACACGTTTTGTGTCACTGTAACTGTCTAATCAGAACACGTCTTCGTCATTTAGGCAAATTCTACCTCGAAATGGAGGATACATCTGTCAGCTCACTCAAAAACGTCTCTGGATTCGTCTCGAATTCAGACATCATGACCGAGTTCCAATTTGGAGGAAATCACAATAGGCCCATCGGTGGCCGCAGTGGTAAGGTGACACGGTCCCACCTCTACCTACAATCTACATCTACAAACATCTAGGTGGTTCCTCTGAAAATTCGCTTTCTGTAAAATAAATCAGGAAATATTTGTTACATTTATGTTCTGTACTTTCCATACAAATCCCATTGGACTTTAACAAGCTGACCCCAAAACCCAAGGTAGCTCCGAACCTAACTTCTTGCACCTATGCATGTTGTATGCGTCCGCTTTAAAGTTATTACTGTTATCTTGTCTATAGTAAATCGTAAGCTTTTGATTGGTTTTTAACAAAGTCTTCCACACTTTTCACATCTATAGAAGGTACAGAAAAACTCCACAATTTGCTTAAAGAATACGGAAAGTGCGTTGTAAGCCGAAATCCCTAACCTTCTGCTAGCTAGTGCCGAGCATTAACACAGCCAACACATTCATTCAGCCAAAGCAGATATCGTCATCCAAAAGATTAATTTTGTCAAATACTTAAGGAAGTCGCCGTGGCTCAGTGGTAAGTGCGTTGGACTGCTGACCAAGCCGCGTGGGTTCAAGCCCCAGCCAGGAACACCGAACATTTTTCGCGGCACCACCTCTCGTCGGGGAATGACAAGCTTCTGGAAGTATAATCTGTCATGAAAAAGCTTCTCAATTCGCCGTTCGGAGTGGGCAATAAATTGTAGGTCCCTTCCACTCATGCGAAAAATGTAACACGCACAACCTTGCGAGAAGCTAGGCCTTGGCTCATTCCGAGCTGCCGCGCCAGCTATTTATTCATTTTATTACTTAAGGAAGTAACTACATATGCCCTGTGAGCATTGCTACTTACCCATGTTCCTAGTTTCATGCTCAGACATTTTTGTAAACATTTTGGCATGACCACATTTTTTTTAATTTGACCACCCTTTTAAGGATTAAATCCTTTGTGTAGTGCAGCCAATTGTTTTGGACCAAATAATTCTTGCTGCGCTGCTGCGATAACAATATCACACTCAAAAAATTAACAGAACCAATGAAAATGAATGCACAATCTAAATCAATAGTCTGGCCAATCAGACAATCAAGTGGTATGCAGATGAGTCAAAAGCTAATAAAGCATCTGACGGATAAGTATTTGTGTCAAAAAAAAACTCGGAACCTATGGGCTTAAGTCCAGCATCATTCAGGGTGGAATACATGCCACAAACAGATCCATCCGAATGATTCTCCGAAAATAAATACATAAAGTACGATGTAGCAATTAAGTCAGAAAGTCAAGCTACCACAAGACACTCGACTTCTACATAAACTTCACGAGGTCGAGGAGATAAAAGATGATCCTCTACTAGATACTTGGCCAAGTTGACCAAGCAGAACCCTTCATTCGACCTGAACTATTCTGCAGAATTGAGAATAACACCTTTAATAAAAAAAAACTCAGGGCACGAAAAAAAAAAGAACAAGGCCAGAGCCTGGAATAATTCTTAGGGCATGATTCAGGTTGAGATAATACTAGGAAATTACAACCGAAAATAATTCAAATCATGTACTCGTATCAGCCAGAGTAAGATTATCCTATATACATATGTCTGTATCTATCCTTGGTGCTAGCCGTGGTTCAGTGATTAGTGCGTTGGACTGCTGTACGAACTGCATAGGTTCAAACCCCAGCTATGTCCTCCGAACTGTTTTCGCGGCACCACCTCTCATCGGGGATTGACAAGCCTTCAAGAGCATAATTTGTCATGAAAAAGCTTCTTAATTCGCCGTTCAGAGACGGCAATAAATTGTAGGTCCCTTCCACTCATGGGGAAAAATGTTACACGCACAACATGAATTGTTGCGAGAAGCTAGGCCTTGGCTCATCCCGAGCTGTGGCACCGGCTATTTTTAGGTGGATTTCATAGAAATACCACCTATTGCAGAGGTCCTCATGACGCGACTTTCAAAAATTTTGAATGCCATTCGTCTTCGCTATCATAGTAAACACTAACCTCATACTCCGTTAAAAATTTTATATATATATATATATATATGCAATATAACGGATTCTTGTGGACACGATTGAGGCCGCAATTATGAACCGATTTGAATAAAATTTGGTTGAAACGCTTGTGATTCTCAGCTTGCTAAGAGAAACTGAACTGGAAATAGATGAACCATCTACTCTAGGACTATGTTAGAACTCTTAAAACTCTTATAAATAATCCTGAAAGGAATATTATTGCGAAAAGAACCCTTATGAGAGAACAAACCTCTCCAAGGCAGCATACCTGCTCGTTCTTACAAATAATGATAATACCGAACCTGTGTAACTCCTAAAATTTGCAAGAATAAGTAATTGATTCCAAATTTCAATATTGAATAACAGCAAAGGTACCCTGTTTGAGAGAATGGCTCTAATAAGTTCATGAAATGGTCGTAAGAAAAACCACTTTTCTCGCCAAGAAAGAGACTTGGCTCATCTAGTCATCGCACAGTCCAACGAAAATAATCGTAACGAATAAAAAAAGTATCAGTCGAATGTCTCTTATGGAGCATTAGAAGAGCATATGGAATTTCCTCTTTACTCACCCTTTCTAGTCAGGAGTGCTTAAATTAGAGGACGAAGAATTCTGCCACATACGTACATAGTTCGACGGACCAAAAATATTGTTGATATACTCAGCTCCGCTAAAATTCTAGCTTAACATTTCTACTTCCTTGAATTTAAAACGGGCAAAACAAGACTTGTGTGCGCCCTCTGGAATGTAGTTAGCCCTAAAATAAAACTTCACTTCGAATCAAGCAAATTATGAGCGAATCAATAAGAACCTCATAGATCATGGGCAGTGCCTAAAAAGATATGTTAGTCGTCTTCTTTTAAAGAGGTCAAAAGTCAAATCTATCTCAGCCGCTTCATCTACGAAGATTGCATTGACAACACTTTAAATGGGCCTGACCTCTAATAATTTGGAGTCCACGGCTGTACAAAATTTTTGGAACACCCTAGGGCAATGGGCAATAAAGCTTCTTTAAATTGATTGAGGTTAAACTCAAGATCATCCTTAAACCGATTTTGCCTGTAAGATCAACAATCTACCGCATTCTTCCGAAAATTTAAGATTAGCTTCAGCACAACTAAGGTATAAACTAATAGGTAACGGATTACGTCCAATTAACTCTTTCTTATCAGGTAACATCCAACAATTTCCTTAGTATATCCCAGTCATTTGTTCAAATATTCTTTCAAAAGTCATAGTATCTCCTAGAAACTGCCATTTCCTTAAAGGACAACACAATATCCTTACGATTCTAACTCGCATAACCCAGTTTTAAGACATTTTTTTCAAAAATCGTTTTAAATTTCCTTTCGAATTTACGTTTTATCGATAAATTCTCCTACAACTCTACAGTCGTCCTTTGGCGCATGACGGTTCACATTCCCCTACGTCACTACACGGATAAGGGAGACATATCCATACACTATAGACATCCTGTCTGTGTGACCTGTTGCTAGAGGGGATACTTAAGTTTGCAAGTATTAGTCAACTGAAAATGCAACAGGGCCGAACTGTGGAAGACACCCAAACACAACACAAGCTACAAACGTCTCATCTACACCAAGGGATGCTCCCTAATTGCAAAAACTAAGCATAACTGCCAGTGAATGCATCGGTATGGGTGCAAATGCCGGCAATATCCAGAACCTATCGGGTGCCTCCCGCTTCCGGATAAGAGAAATCGAAGTACAGGAGGCGCAACCATAGAGCCACCACTGATGAAAAAATCGGATGAGGTGAATTGCCATGATGTTGTAGACTCAGTTGGATAGTTGACGCGTCCCGAAACGGTTTGGCGTTCGCTTAAGCTCTCAAAAGTTTAGAATCCAACTTAGTGGTGATAGTAACAGAGAACTTGTGTGTCCTTAAAAATAACTTTAAATAATTAAACAATATTCTCCTTTCAATTGAAGTGACAAGTGAACGAACTTGAAGCGCCTGAACAGATACGTGAAGAGTGAGTGAAAAGCAGGCACCAGCTTTCGGTTTCCAGTTGCGGAAGTGCTTCATTTCATCGACCATAAGGTAAATAAAAAACAGCAAATTGTATTATCCCAACCCATTTGTCTCCTCCATTCGCCGAATTACAAATTCAGAAACACATTTTCCCGCTCATTCGCCCGGAGGTCCTCCAAGTGAATCCCCGTCGTCATCGTCGTAATCGTCGTCATGCAATCTGCTGAAATCACGTTTGGTCAATTTCGTATGCAGGACACGTTGTGATTAATTGCTCAATAAGAGGGACAGGGGTGGGGCTACCAGCAGACTGCTCAGCACACAAGTCCTTTCGCCGCCCACTGCAGAGGGTGAACAGTGTGGTAAGATAACAACAACAACAACAAAGAGTAGGGAACCAGAATAAAACAAATTGATTCAATGTCTTCGGGAAGCATCTTGGGGAGTTTCTTGTTCTTTTTTTTTTTTTCTTGTTTTTGTCCGCCTTATATCTCAGATATACTAGACAAGCTGGCAGCAGTAAGAAATAGATGAATGAAGGAACGAAAAAAGTACCGAAGAGGAAGACAGTGAGAAAAAAACAACTTCCTCGTAATCATGATTAATTGCAGGATAAATGAGTGCAGTTTTCTACTAAAGAAAATATCCTGCTAAAAAATTTACTTCCAAGTGGAGGATGCTCTCTCACTCGCTCGCGTCCCTTCTGCTTCGGACTTGGTCTTACTTTCTTTGCATTACCCGATTGACTTCGAAGCGGATTGCGGTGTGGTATGGTATGGTAGCAGATGACTGCCGGCGTATAGAGTTACTCACTTGCACTCTGTGCTGCTGCTATTGCACGAAGTCATCCTTTGAGGACGAAATAAGTTTCACTTCACATCTTCTGTTCTTATTTTTTTCCCCCATTTGCTCTTGACGAAAAGTGAATCCTGTGTTGTGCATAGACATTTTTCTACTCGTTGGGGATGAATGAAAATTTCGAAAAGTTTTCTTCGCACTTCATAAAGTCTGCTCGGGGCTGCTTCGTCCGCATCTCCTCTGTTCGTCCTTTCTTGATTTTTGCCTGACCGAAGTGCGCGCTTTAATCAGCTGATTGTCTGAGTGCGTTTGCCATTGTTGTTGTGCTGGTGGTCGTCTGTTTTACGTTTCATCATTTAACATCCTTATGACAGAGTTGCTGCACTCCCACCGCTGTCTCTCGGTCTTGGTCTTAAGGAATTTCATCCAGAAAAAGATTAAGTAAGAACAAAAAAAATATAAAAGTTGTTTTTGATTCATTACCCGAAGAATTTTTCATGAAATCCTGAGATAATTTCCTTTCGGGTAAACTTTGAGGGGGTCGAGTGGTTGGAACAGTCAGCCAAGGGCTTAGAACAGAAAAACAAAAACTTACAGGACAGAATATCACTAGTTTTTTTTTTCGATAAGTTTTTAGTTTGCTTTTCTCGCTTGTGGCTGAGGGGCAAAGTTTTCTGACCGAAGTCCACTCGAGAGAGAATGTTCACTAAAATTGCATTAGGGCATTGCCTTTGTCATTTTGTGTTAGTCTTGACCGAGGCGATTCTTTGAAAGAGAAATTCACTTGCTTTGTTTAGGTTCATCTTGATATTTAGCCATAACTTCCTGTAGCCATCATTAAAACAAGGACTTTGTGAAAAAATTAAAACAATATGAATATGAAGTTTTTTTTAACCTTCTTATGTTATAGTTATTTGAGAATACTACTAATTAACTTTATCTTCAATGCCTTCGTGCGAACTGCATAAAGTTATAAATCAAATTGAACACTGGTTTCTGTTTGTTGCATAAAGGTTCGCAATGTCCACATTTTCTGACAATTTGTACCCTTTTAAGACTTTTAAGTATTTTCCAAAAAAAATTTGCCCAAGTTATAGCCCAACATGCGTTTTTCTGCAATTCAACAATTTTTCTAATTCATGGTAGAAAAAGATAAACTCTATAACTAGGTCTGAGCTTCTTCACTTAAAAATGCATTTGTCTGCAAAGAGAGTGATAATGTGGTGGACCGCCTTAGATATAGCCATAAACTGCGATAATTTAAGCAAAGTCCAACGAACAATTTGAATGTGCATCAGTCGAGCTCTTCGCCCGACTCCCTCTGTAGCACTGGACATTCTGTTTCATCTATCCCCCCTCGACATTTCGGCAGACAAATGGCAGGTAGTGCAGTCATCCATCTCAAAGCAACCTCACAGTGGTGTAAAAATGTCTCCCACAAACATAAACTACACCACACCCAAGTTAAGTTTTTACAAGAACTTTGGAGCTGGATGGTGGATGGTTAGCTCATTCTCAGAAGACAAATCGATTCCCTTTTACACCGGCCGACGGTGTTTTCTCCAGCAGGCGTAGCCTCAGCCTAGGTTTCCGACTTCCAAATCATTGTCGCGTGTTCCAGGTGGAAATCATGGCGATCAAAGAAGTCTTATCTTGACTGAAGAAAAACTTCATATCAGCTACGGATATCCGCATCTTTTCGGACAGTCAAACGCCATTAAAGTCCTTGGAATAAGTCGCTTCAAATTCACTCATAGCCCTAAATTGCCGATTTTCTGTTGTAGAGATGGCGGAACAGTTTAATATTCACCTTTGTTGGGTGTCATGGCACAGTGACATTCCAGGGAACTGCAAGGCTAATAAACTCGTCAGATATGGAACAACATTAATAGGCAAGCATGCAACAAGGCTTGGCGTCTACGTAAACGACTTCTGCAGAAGCACCTTTGCCCCTGTTCAGCAAAAGAAAACTCCACTTAGGAGCCTTCTTCTATACCAACTTAGGCGACCTGATAAACATCGATGGTTCAATGAGTAGGCAGGAGGTTTTTTTTTTTGGTATCACAACAGACCCTTCATGGGTCTAAGTGTGTAACTGACAGCCACTTCAACCTTACCTAACTTAACTTTTAAGACGTTTTCCATCACTTTTTGTCATAGTTGTGACTCTATTGCTATGATGCGTGCTGGGATGTTGCCTGCAATCACTTCAACCGTTAGCGGCGCAAAGCCTCTGAGAACCTTAGCTTAGTGAAATAATTATCAACGATTGACTCAGACCACATAGAGTCCATTTTGGCCAATTTGTTTAAAATCCTGGAAACATGGACTTTGTGAACAACTAATTGAACCACTCAAACACATTAATGAATCTCAGGAGCTTAATATTTCGCAGGTCCTCTAATTCTTATAAGAAGTTATTACCAAGAGATTTCAGTTGCTTTTGAGGGCTAGTGCGGGAAAGTCACAAAGTAGATGGCGAATGTATTCGATTTCTTACTCGTCCCTGTGTCTTCTGCAATGGTCACTGTTTGGGAGACCTAACCTTCCTGCATGATTACCTCCGAGCAGTGCCTGATTAGGATGAAAGACATTTTTTTAGGCTAAATTTCACTAGACTGATAAGTCTCTGCTGATCGAAAATGGGCTATAGTGATCTAGTTACAGCGCACGTATCTAATTAATATCAGCGTTTCTTAGCCTTCTCGATGAACTCTCTGTATATTTTTCTAATAGTGCGTGCTGGCCTCGATGATGGCCTGTGAAGAATTTAATCGACATCCATTTCTAGCCAATTCGCACCTGTACCAATATCTATTTCTCGTCAGTTCGTCATCATTCTCGTTTCCTTGTATGCGCTCATGTCCAGCTCATGACCTGGAGCTCTTTTCGACAGCACCTCACAAAGTCCGGTTTTTTTTTTCTGTAGCAGAAATCGAGTCTTAATACAGCTGCTGCCGCCGAGCTTCCCCTTTCCAATAGCTCTTTTGCAAGGATACAATGGTATGCTTTTCTAGGCTTTACTCATTCTGCCATTGATTTTTTCTTTCCAGCCAAGTTTTTAATCTTATATCACGGCGAGGTACTTGCCATTTTCTTGGGTATCAGATTAGAACCATTAATACAAGGATATTTGAGTCTTCTTCCTGTGAAGAGTTCTAAGTACCTTAGTTATCTACGGATTAACACCCAAACCCCATTTTTTGAACCAGTTATTCACTTGAGTTTGGAAAACAACATTCACAACATAACACGTATCGTAGGGGAAAACCACCAATACCTTTTGACCTTAAGCGGAAGATATTTACTTCTGTCGGATGATTATCAATCGGTGCACTCGACCTGTCCTAATCATACTTTGAATATGGCCCATTTAGTATTTATACCACCGTACCTGAAAAGAGTTTAACTGCGAGTATTTTCATTGCCGATTTTTTTCTGTGCGTCGCTTATGCTGTCTTGTTGTTTTGACAACTCTTCGACACGTACTCTCAGCTTAAGTGGCCATCTATCGACTACTAGCGAAACTTAGGCCCCCTTTGGCAATAGCACCGCGCCCTAATCAGACAACTTGGGTTGTGTAATGAATGGAGTCTAGCGAGTTAATGATACCGTCAGTATAAACTTAATCTCGTAGTTAAAACTCGAATTTGTAGCCACTACTGAGATCCGGTTATTACCATCCTGGTTATCATTCGACCCCCAAGACTCAGGGAGTAAAAGAGTCACAATGAACTTCATAGTTTCATAGTTTTACCCTATGCAGGGATCCAACTAGTACCTTCCTCCTATTATAAAGTTTAAACATCTGCCAAAGAGCAAATGGCAACTGACAAACTATAAATCATATGAACATGGCTGCCACATAAAGCTGTAAACCTTTGTTCAGGCCACACTATACCTTTAAATCAAAATAAGTATTCTCTTCATATTTCCGCAAACCAACTCATTTTCCCATTTAAAATAACTTTACCAGGACATTTTATTTATTTTTTTACTAAAACTATCGTTCATAACAATTCACTGTTGAAATTTATTTGAAAACATGTTTTTCTTTTCGTTTATTATCCTTCTGCTGAATAATTTCAATTCACGCAATCAAAAAATATCTGCTACCACAATGACAAAATGGAAATGGGAGTATGGTAATCAGCAAACATGACAGTTCCGTCTGAATTTGAGTGTCATTCTCATGCGAATGTTCCTCAACCAGATACGACTGTAAATAACATTTCCGGTGATTTCATTAGTGCCATTGCACAGCTTCTGTTCGCTTTGAGCTTTTTGCCAGGACATGTAGTGTATTTTTCGGGAATTTTTCGTTGAAAACAACCAATTTTCGGGGACAATTCGATTAGTGAGTGACCACACATGTACGTCTGATAATCACCAGAAGTGTATCCCTTTTTCCATTTAAACAGAATTTTCATTCGTAAAAAACATACAGGACCAAGAGGAAAGAGGTTGATTTATTTATGTGTGTTGAGGTTTCGGGTTTTTGTAAAAAAAAAAGTGAAATGCAATTGGTTTGACTGCATTTACTGTCCGAACACGTAAGGGATGTGCATTTTTTCAAGCGCAAATTTGATGCAGTTAATCCCAACACTTTTTGAGGATTAAATCAAATTTAATGAAAACTTTGACCTCAAAACTTTTGTAAATTGTTCATTTAAATTAAAATACATCTTCGTGAAAGGACATTTTTGATTTGAGGACAAACTTTCAAAATCTTACTTCTCCATAAATGTCATCATCATAATGACATTATCTGTAGTGAACGAAAGCCTTCGCTAAAAAATCATTTTATTTTTCGAAAAGAATAACACACAAGAATGAAAAAACGACTCCCAGGACAACAAAGCTGTACACAAAAAGCTGATTAACGAAAGAAGAGCGAATAAAAAAACTCCAAAACACACATTTTCAACGAAAAGATACACTTTTTCCACCCTCAACATCTCGGCGACATTTATCCCTAATAGGGTGCCGACATTTTGCCGAGGAAATGATGCCAACTCCTTGCAGGTGTAAGAGGCAGCAGACACACAAAAAATACAAAATCCCTGGACACGAAAAATTATTATTACAATAATAAAATGAAGACCAAGGGGGTTGAGGAAGCGTCTGTTGAATGATGATCATTGGTGTTCTACATCAGGAATAAAAAATTCAACCCTCTGCACTACCTATGGAAAGGAGTCAAGCAAGAGGAAGAATACTTCATACTAGAACTTTCTTCCGTATAAAAAAAAATTACATGCGTACGTATGTACATAACTTAATTTTGTTTCTAAGAACTATTGAACATCCGCATGGTAACAGTGTAACGTATACCTTTTTAAGCTAAAAAAAATCAATCACTTTTTTTTTCTAGTCATGATTTAGATGGTCAATTACATTCAGTGGATTTAAGGATGTATATTTTGAGTACTCTGATTTTTCAAATTTTTTGTGGTGCATCCTCAGCAAAAACAATCCTTAAAGGGCATGCAAAACTCGAACGTGCTGGCGGTTGCCTCATTAAAATCAAGCAGGGTTCTAAATTTATGCACTGAAAGGTTCGTTGAATTTATACATGGCCACTTGGTAATTATTACGTCTTTAAAAACCTTGTCTCTGCTTTCTGATTGCACGCTCTTGAGTAGCTCGCCTCAATGCCGAATAGTTTCCGAATGATGTTCTGAAAACTTGAACATGGTCTAGGGATCCCAAATCAATGGTGTGATGCTCTTACTCATTTATGATGGCTCTACAGTTCGGAGTGAACTAGGGCATCAACCAAATTGCTCCGCCAACCGGCCCGATCTTTAGCCATCTATCTACCATTGTGTACGCCGAGTTGCTTGAGGTTACCTTCCACTTGCACACGCCTTCGGAGACGAGGTTAAGTCGAAGATTCTGCCGACTGGAGCGTTGGTGTTCATCTGCTCTACATGACCTAGCCATCCTAACCGTAGTACACGTATCTTTTTGACCAGGTCGGTGTCGCTGCACAGCACATATGTATATATAATTTATGCTTAAATCGTCTTCTCTATGAACCATCAATATCCAAGGAAACAACAAGCCTACATATGTAAAAAAAAAGTCATTCACTACCTCTGCCTTTGTATCATTATTCGTGTATTCGTGCTTACACCAAGGCTTAGGTAGAGAAAGTTCTTCACTACCATAAAACTATGGCTGTACATTGTAACACTCTGCCGGAGTCGTTGTTCTTGGATATCCTTTCTTGGTGCCAGAATATGTTTTGTCTTAACTTCGTTAACCAATAGACCCTACTCATCCGCTTATGCTCTGATACTCGTAATGAACCAGTGCCAGCTCGCCATGTTTGTAACAGTTTGTCAATATTATCGGCATTTTTGAGCATCGTGTCCCTAGCGTTGGCTTATTTTTTTCCCAGATCAGCTCTAGAGTAATGTTTCAGAAATTTCATGGCAACGCAGCTACTTGTTCAAAGGACTTTCCGACATTAAAGGCTTCGGTCATTATCGACCTTAACGGAGCAGTGAGTGCTTCCAGAAATTACTCTAATCAGACGAGTTTTACAGAAATGACAAACCTAGACATAATTTTCTACAGCACTGCACTGATAAGCTGGTTGTAGACTATTAAATAGAAGAAAAATTGACGCAGTTAAGAGGATTTGGTTGTTTTAGGAACTAATAATCAATATAAATGTTTCATTCATCTGACGTACATATATGCTTTCGTCCTACCATACTTTAGGGATGAATTGGTGTAAGCGCCCTGTCTATGTAATTATCGATTCAAAAAATTGCTCCCTTGGCTGGGCCGAATGTTTTAAGTTGTCTGTCACTACCTAATTCACCAGGTAGTGAATTCACCAGGCCATAGAAATGGCATTTCCAAATGTTCAGAACCGACTGTGAATCTACTACGAATGCAAGACATGCCACAGCATTAAAAACGGCCTCTACACCTGACTGGGAAGGCGATGTTATTAGGCTTAAAGATATCTTGTGGTTTTCAAACTAGTAAGACTATTTGCCAGAGGTAACTGTGAATTGGTTGGTTGGTTGAGTGGGTGTCCTAAAGACTTACTTAGACCTCAGGCGGGTTCATTGCACCCACAAAAGGTATACTCATGGGAGTCAAACCAAGGGATAGGGTTGGCTAATCCGGAAACTACCCAGAAAGGGATAGAAATCTCAGGAGTTTCCTAAAATCAGCCATATTAAGGTCTTCCAGCCTATGGAAGAAGCTACTACCAAGAGTACGCAATCTTGAATTCATGAATTCCTATTCCGTATGGTGAATTACTAAGTGGTCAAGAGTTTCTTCTTCGTTGACATTCTTGAAAGGAAAACCAGGACTAGGGGGATTGTTTTTACAGATCAAAAATCTGTACTACTAGTTGGCGCGATAAAAAGCTCACTTGTTCTCTTTCGTTTGGCCATATCTTTCTAAATGTAATGAGAACCACGCCAAAAGCAGGACTAGAGGCTATTCTCAGTCTGCTTTCAATAGACCTGTTTACACAGAAATCTGCGGCCAGAAGTGCCCTGAAAATTAGCCAAGTAAATGACTGGAAGTCAATCACGGTGGGGCATACCCAGATCCTAAGCAAGTACATGGACAATATTACAATCACTGATAATACGGTGCACTATCTAGACTACAAAACACAATTCTCTTGCTCCCAAGCACAGAAGAATGGTCAAAAGGAACAATATCAAGCACGCGAACGAGAGCCATATATACTGATGGATCCAAATAGGACATTGGCGTGGGTGCTGGTATACTTGCCGACAAACTTAACCTCTTTAAATCAGTAAGACTCGCGGACCATAGGAGTGTTTTCCAGGCGGAGGGCCTAGCAGTGACAATTGCTGCCCGTGAGACTGTGATGATTATATCACCTTTTTCATCGACAGCGAGGCAGCACTCAAAGCGATTTCTGCTATTGAAATAAAATCGAAGCTTGTGAAGTCCTGTCGCGAAGAGCTTAGCGCTCTTTCCACACAGCATGAGGTAAAGCTATGCTGGATCTCTGAACATGAGTACATACCAGGGAATGGGAAAGCTTACGAATTGGCAAGGAAAGGATCCCGAAGAACAAAGCGACGTACCTTTCATGGACAGTTGGGTGTTCATTAAGGCTTCAAAATGGTTCGGATACCTGGGGCAATAAGAAAGTGCTATGGGTGTTGCTCCACGAGCAAGGGGTACCTTCGCCCACAAATGGGCATCACAATGGATCACTACTGACATGAGTCTGAGTCGCTTTTAGTAAGAGAACCGTCAGGGACCTGCCCTTGCCTTGGCATGGCTTATCCGCCCTCGAACTCTAACCCAGATTAAATAGATCAAAAGTCGACTTTCCTGTATGGACTGTTTTACATATTTTAACAGTATGATTGCCGTCAATCAGTGAAGTAAAAGCGTTGGGAAGCAACCTGACTCTCTCGGGGGCCTCCATAAACTCTATCAATTCCACCTGGAAGACACTACTGAAACTAAATGATCTATAGGGTTTTGATCTCTTTGAAGTTTTCAAGTAACAATCAAACATCCGCACTGCATGTTGGATATTTTTGTAAATACTCAGTTGTCGGTGGTCCTTGCTCACATCTCCGCTTCACCATGCCGTTCTGAGTAGAAGACGCACACTTGGAAAGATTTTCTAAAATTCTATTGTCGCCAGCGTTACCATCTCATGCGATAGTGAATCCAAAAAATCCTAACAAAGACAAGACATGATAGATTGGCGTTTATACTTTTTGTTTAGTCTATCTTGACACCCTATTACTATTGTATTGCTCTGGGTTACGAGCTATTAATTTACATTGTTACACCCTACAGTTCAGGACATTGAAAATCCTTGAATATTCGTAGTTGTATAGTGTCACTACGCAATTGCATTTATGTATTGCTGTCCTCCTCTAGCGCATAAGGATCAAACCAACTTCACTCGCACTAGTGGAGTGTAATGATCATTGTAGGAAAAAAAAAAATATGCAAAATATGTAACAAGTGGCAAAGAACAATCTGTTGAAGAGGATGCTGAAAAAAAGTGAACAATGCCAGGACAGAGGGCATGCAACCAAAGGAATGCTAAATCATGGTCCAGCCAAGGACTCCGCTGAATATAATTGCTGCCCTCGGACTGTAAAACTGCAGAAATCCTGTCCACAACTTTTTTTTCTCTCTTTTCTTCCTTTTTTGTATTCACTTAACAGCCTTTTTGAATTGGCTGTTGAACTTAAACCTCCCAATCGTCCTCCCAACTAGGAGGTAAAATGCGACTAATAAAAACTCGCAAAGGATAACAGCTAGGTAACATACCAACACTGTATGCGACCTACCTTCAACTCACATCCAAAATTGCCACCGTTAAGGTTCTGATCCTAGTAAAAAAAAAAAGCAAAAAAAATAAAAGAAGCAATAATAACGGACAGAGAGACAGAGAGAAGGACATCGTTGAAAACGATAGAGTCACGTGTTGCCATTTAAGTGCGGACGTGCAAAATGAGCCATTTACACTCGAATATCCTCAGAGTACCAACCACCACCCACAACGCCCACAACAACACAACAAAGGGTTGAAGATGAGTGCCAGGATGAGGATGAGGGCAGACTCGACTGGTAGCTGCTTGGCAACAAAATTACCAAAGCGGTGTCATACCACGAAATATGCTCTAACCAGCAATTGTGTCCCGTTTCGTATGGCAATGGTATTCGTACAAAGAAGTACGCAGAGAAAAAGTGTCCCCGAGTAATGGGGAGGAAATTCGCCACTAAGGAGATTCAAAAGGATGGAAAGCCGGACGACGGCGGAGAGGAAAAAAAATTATGCCATACAATTTTTACGAATTTCAATTTCGTCCCGCTTAATTGCACCCAAGACCACAATCTTTTCAACTTTTAGCACTCCATTTAGAGAGACTTTGTCGGAGTAGAGGACGCGAGTCAAGTGGTGTGCTGGTGGTAGTGTATGTCTCCGGGAAATGAAGACAGAGAATAGAAATTGGATCTGGCTATGTTGTGACAAGTGTTCTTTTATGCGATTGTGGTCCGGTGAAGTGATTTAAGGTCGGCTCCATGTGGTGTCGCGTTGAAATTGGTACGGATGATTCGAAGTAGGCGATTGGATTTATTTTTTATTGTAGACGAGGAGGTGCTTATCGAACGAGAATGGGGTACAATCTGTTGAACTGTCTATGGTGATAATTAATGTGGAATGGATTACTGCCGTTGGTTTCCACATTTGTTAACAACTTCTAGTACCGCCAGCAAAATAGATTCTAGGACAGTCATATCCTATCAGACAAGTAAAGGTCTTATGACAAGAACGTTAAGAAGATGCATCAATTTTAAGATACAGTTTATCTCTATAAGCATTAAACGTCTGACCAAGATTTTTTGTTTTATAAATCACTCGCGCTTCAAGGGGTAAAGAATACCTTTTTGATGTCATTCACACAGCGCGAGCGAGGTGCAGTGGTTCAAAACTCAGACAGTATTAGCTTTCAATGGCGTCCGAAGGTGGTGTCCAGACTAGCTAGAGACATTTGTGGTGTTTGTCATTGCTATAGTTCAAGGGAATTTTTTAGAATCTCCTGATGTAATAATCATGGTCAGCTCAATCATATCTTCAAGTCATGACACTCCACTGCCTATGCAGGGTAGGTGTCGACAGACCATTGCTGTTGATCTTAAATCCAACCTGTGGAGTTAAGGTAGAGTAGAATGTTAGGAATTTTCTTCTCTGAAAGTTCGCCGAAATGGTGGCAATGTCTGTTTGGGTCCTTCTAAGGAGGTCGTTTGATTTCGCGTTTTGGCCAAGTATTTCTAGGTATCCCTAGCAAGTTTGTTACATTTGTGTTTAGCTACTGAGAAGTTGTGTACATAGGTTGAATCTTCCCTTGACAGCTCCTCATGGGATGAGAACTTTTCTTGCTATCAAAGGCCGACCCCTGCCTCGCAAGCTCATCAGCCATTTCGTTCTATTTGATGCCCCTGTGATATAGGACCCATACGAGGGTTAGGGAAGATAAGTTGTGGTAGTTGTGGAGACAAGAGCTGAGATGCCTGCCTGGCTATAGGAGAAAATAACGACGTTTCGTTTTGGGGGTGGTATCTTTGTTGAGCGCACGACAGCCCTCGTAAATTGTGAGTATTTCAGCCTGAAAACCACTGGCGAAGCTCGGAAGTCTAAATGATTTCGATATTTTCACGGTTGCTGAAAATATATTCGAACCTACCCCGTGTTCCATTTCCTAACCGTCCGTGAAAATTGAAGTGTCGTAGTCTTTTCTGACCTCCCTGCTGTTCCATTCCGTTCCTGGTGGAATACGCACTAATTTCCTTACTTAATAAGTTCCCGATCTGGGAAAGGTCTCTGAAAAAGACACTGTAACTTTCTATTTTCTTCAATTTGAGACACGCCACTTCTAGTTATATACACCAGCTCTTCTAACATTGGTTTCTATATCGGAGGTTCGGTCTTAGTCATCATCTTGAACCTGAGGACTGAAATTCAAAAATACGCATTGTTATTCACTAAAAATGGCCAAGCCTATATTATGGAAGTGCCTTGCCCAGATTCTTGACTATATCAAATTCATAGAGCTCGCGGTTGAAATGAATTTTTTCATTCACTTCAAGACCAATTCGGACCAGACGTCACACTACTGTGCCGACTACTTTGTTGCAGATAGGATCTCATATGCGACATTAACCAAGGATGCCTTTGGTAGTTATTGCACGCCTAAGGATAGCCGTTTTTCCGGTCTGGACTTATTTGTGTTAAAGACGTTACCATGCCTCGGGTAGAGTAAAATGTAAATTTGTGCAGTCTCTGCTTTAGACACACTCAATGCTCTTGGTGACTAAAACTATTTAAAAATCAAGAATGGGGAGCGCCTCACCCGAATGGTTGACCTCTGACGGGTTAATCATAGATACTACAGAAATGCTCTCCAAGAGATCTCACGAAGATAAGAATAATTACCTAGAGAGGGATAGAAATACCTTTAAGGCGTAAAGGTTCTGTTTTCCAACTCATGAAAGAAAAAAGGCGCATAGCAAACCTGAATGACTCTTTGCATTTTCATCTATTTACGTCTATTTTCCTATGCAGGATTTTTATCGGTGTCGTAGCAAAGGGCAAGATAGAATCGGAATCAGCCACTATATTTCTGCCTTATTAGCTAAGATTTTGTCTTAATAATCGTCTCTATAACTTTGTTCCTAACTTTAATTATTCTTTCGGCCTGTAGTTCTAAATAATAGATGAAAACATTGAACATTTAAAGCCATTTGCAAATGTCCTTACCCGCTACACAAAGTCAAAATGTATAAAACATGAAGTATTCATTCTTTAGTCCAAAAAAAGAAAGATAAAAACCAATCGAAAACGATAAGCCATCCCCGAAAAGAGGTGGAATTTTAATTTCTAACAAACAAGTGCTACTACTGCCACCGCTGTTGTCAACCCTCTAATTTTGAATTTTCATAACAATCATTTCCTGTCATAACAATTTTTTTGTTTGATAACGGACAATGCCACGGACGAAAGGAAAAAAAATCAAAAAAAGAAAACACCCCGAGGATATAACTTTCAAAGATGTACCGAAATGTCGTCCTTTGAAAAGTAAATTTGCAAAAAAAAAAAAAGGACGAAAAAACTGTTTACCACCCAAAATTACATCACTTGCACCACTGAGCTATAAAGTCACCCCCCCAACGGGTTTCTGTTTAAATTTCAAAAAAATAAATCGATTCGCGATGATGTATACGAAGTGTTCCAAGTGTCAGCAGGATGATCCATTGGAATTCCATCTCTACCACCCACACTTTATAGAGGAAAAAAGAAAAAAACTTGAGAACAATAAGAACTTTAACTCAAACTTCAAGTCGGAATCCCCAAATACGAGTTGTGTGTGTTTCTGTACATCCTCGTTCATCATTCATTTGCCAAATGAAGTCATCGCAATGGCTCCTTTCACGGGCAAAAAGTTTAACGCGCTCTCTGCTCCCCGCGCATCAACTATTCTTCGAAAAAAGAAGGACGACGGGGAAAAAAAAAGGTTCAAGAAGCAAATGAACCCTTTGCCCATTCCACCCACCACTCTCCGTCGCCGGAGCTACTTGGACTTTTTTTGGTGAAGGAGGTGAATAAGCAAAGTCGGCTAGCGAATGGCTAATTTAAATTCCGCTGGGGATACCAGAGGGATATTAATTACAAAAGCCATTCATTAATTTTAATTGCATTACATTGGGTCAAGTACCCGCCACCACCGTTGGCCATAAATATTGGTGGGACACTGCCACCAGGAGGCAAACAGCCAAACAAACAAACAACGAACGTTGGCAGTCAGCTCTTCTAAGCTCGAGACTTTGGCGAAAGGACTTCGTTTTTTTCGTTTGACTCCAGATTGTGGTACTTTGCTCAGAGAAGAAAGAGAGGGCGAGATGCTGAAGCAATAGTAGATGATGTTAGGACAGCGGTGGTAGCTAGTCTACTAAACAACGATTTCATTGACTGCTGCGAGCAGTAATTTTTGAGAGCGACGGGATGAGATTTTCCCCCCATGCAGTGGGGTCTAAGGGATGCCAAGGGGAATCAGGAACCAGGTTTTAGTTCAATTCAACTTGAATTGGTTCTTTACATCCTTGTAGATGTTGCTGTCAGAATCCTTAACTGTACCAAAATTCCTTCAATTTGTATTTCTTCAAACCTAATCGACGCCACTGTGCATCACTGCTTCAGGTCGTCAGCCGAAGCACCACTTGGCTAACTAACTGGTTATTGAGTAAAATTGCATTCTTTTTTCTTTCCATCTCCTTCTTCCTCTGCATCACACCTTGCTGGAAGGAATTCCCTCTGCATGTCCTTTCGTTAAAGTTCCAAAGGGTTTCGTTTCAAGAAAAAAACAAAAATAAAAAACACATTAAATCAACAAACAAAAAACATCTCTTCCCATCACCAGCTTCCACCTTTCTTTGCACCTAAAAATTATTTAAGGACACGAGATCCTTTTAAAATTTACTAACAGCCGGGTGAGAGTGGATGATTCTTTTTCTTCATATTACTATTCTAGCGAACGGAAGAACCAAGCGGATGTGACGAAATCGGGGGTCTGCTGTTGCAGGATGCTGCGCACCGAGACTGATGGCGAAATAAGTCTCGTTAATGTTACACCCGCTGTCAGACACTGCCACGGCGGGATGGGGATACGAATTAATGAAAAATTTATTGGAATCGAAGGCGAGGGGTTACATCAGATGGCATAATTTCCAATGAAGGATCTCACCTTTAAGGCAATTTTTTACTCTTTTTTGCTGCTGTTTGTCGTCCTTTTTTGGCATGAATCCGCCTTAAAGCCTATAAAAATCCCCAAAAATCGTTTCCGACTAATATCGATAAGCCTCCAATAAATGTAATAATAATTGTAAGGATGAGTGGAGAGTGAAACATCTCCACCCTTGGGGAGGATTTTTCCGGGGACTACCTTTGGATTTTCGGTATCACATATACCACTCGTATGGCTGGTGTATCATCATTGTGTATGGCGCCATCCGCATCCTCGAAGGTGAACCGTTGGGAATTCTTTTCCATTTTTTTTTTCTGAGAGAGAAATGTATAAATCCGAGTAAATCTCGTACCGTTGAATCCACTTTTGCGTGATTGGGCTTTTGGGTGCGAGAGGTGATGAATGTGTGGGGTGGGTGGTCTCAATGACAAATCTCTGATCGGAGATGTCACTTGGAAGTGATACGAATATTGGGTAATTCGATTCAGTCAAATGGTATCACATCAGAAGTGAACTTACTGGTTTGGATATCAGGATATGCTCGTCTCGATTTCATATGGAGATTTGAGTAGGGGACAAATACACACGTGTTTTGGGGAGAAGTATCCATTTTTTCTCCGAACTATCTGAGGTACTTTGGGACAAAGTGATTGGCGATTTTCTTGGAAAATACTCGGAAACAGATTATTGGTAACTTATGCCTAATAAGTTCCAAGAAGTGGACTTCTACGTCTAAGGGGATTTGATTGATGTCAATGACCGAATGTATTATCATGTGTATTGTCATTGGTCAATTTGTGGTAAGATGATATTTGAACATCGACGCAGTGGATTTGTATCTTTCAATGTTTCACTATCCGGTGGTTACATGATACCAATTAACTACTACTGTAGAACGTTAGCGCCGTAAGCTTCGTTTTATTGCAGTAATCCAAATGTGCTCATCTGGAAGTGGATCTAGACAAAGCATCGGCGTAAGCTACGTACATGGCAAAAGACCTGCTTAGGCAAATAACAACAACTCATACATCTTATTTTGTCGGAGCATTGGAGCTAACCGGTACAGACGCTTTTATGACTGTGGTGTCACAATCCTACAAATCAGAAGACTGATCGCCACCCTCCTGCATCGTTAGAAGCCTAGCCTTAGCCACAATCGGTTTCCCAGCTATGCCAGAAATCAAGGGCTCATCTCTCCGATAGACCTAGATTTCCAATGACTCCAGCCCATGGAAGATACTGAATTCCTCCTGCTGAGAAGCTTAATAGGCTCTGAGTTGAGCAGTAGAAATACTCATCTCCCAGCGTCATTTGGCTTCCCGGACATGATTATAAATTGTGTGTAGGAAGGTCAAGATTCTATATCCTTATGAGCCGCAATAGCTCTTTGTCGGGTAGGAATCTCGTCCTCTCGCATGGCTTTCAGCCTAGCCTCTCGCCAAAGCGCACCAGTCTTAGCTATGGCAGTCTGTATATAGTCGGCCTCTATACGTAATCAGTATGGCCTCTATACGTAACCGGTCTGATGCCATCCATCGTCCCTGAAGGTCGGTTGATATATCGAAGGGTTAGCTAGGCAGTGCGAGAGGATTTCCGAAGATACGTTAGCCTTAACGCACCTCCATCTCTCATTGCCTATCCTGCGCTCCTCATCGCCCTAATAGATGATCCCAAAGGTCAGATGCTCCTTTGCCACCACGTTGTAAGGCATAGGCAAGACCTTTCAAGAGGTCCTCTTGAGACCTTATGGTCTCTCTATGGGCGTCTTATGGGCTGGATCTACCCTACCTTCCGAATGTAAGGCCCTCCCGTAATGATCATATCCTACCCTTTGCCTACCACTCGTTGACCGCCTTCCCTTATCTGGCTGCCTACTGTCTCCAGAGACCCTATCTTATCGGATGCCAACCGCCCCTTGAGTTTTAGATTCCCCCTATCAGGTTAACCTTTTCCGCTCGCACTGAAGTGTCCTCTCGCAGCAGGTTGACTGGGCCCCCGTTCGAGCAGCATATCCTGATTCTCATCCCAGCTTCTCCCTTTAAAAGAAGGTGGTCCAGGATGAATCTAGCAGTTCTCCGCTCTTTATACAAGAGAGCACTGGGAGTGTGCTTCTTGCTGTATGACCTATCGCAACCCACTCTGGCAGGGGGCGCACTGACGTTGGCAACAACAGTTGACGCATCCGAAACATATGCATCAGAGTCAGTGTCAGTTATGACAGTGGAGTTGTCGGTGCGGCAGGCGTCAATGTTCAGCCTATGAAGCCGCTTCTTCACCGTCTTGGTCTTGTCCTTATCCATACATACATATGTTCGTCGTCAGTATCTCCGTCAGGGGATTATCCTCGAAATTGTCAATAGCTGCTTAAGTGTTCGAATTGTCCATTTTGATTTTTTGTTTAGCTATTTGTAAAAAAAGGTCCAAAAAAGGTTTAATATGACAAACCTTGCCAAAGTACTTGAAGGTGCTTGTCAATGGCTGATTTGACCCTCAGTCATCACCTGGGCATGGTTTGCTATGCGCTCTCACGACCACTGAAATCAGGTTTTTTGCTGCTTCGTAGCCTACCCTAGAGACCTTACAGCTAGGGTAGCCCTGCTGCAATCGCCCTCTAGAGTAACTGGGTCTTGATGAGCATCTCCACCACGACAAGGTGAATCATTGAAGGAGAGGAGGAGCAAACGTTTATTTCCCTAGATTAAATTGAGCTGAATTATAGCTTGACTGTCGAGCTATGTTTATGTCGAATTACGTATCAGCCTGGCATATTGTGGTGAATTCGTCGTTAAAGCCGCTGCAGGCGATCACATTAATAGCTTTTTTCTGGTCATAAATATCTATTGACAGCAGTTGAATCTAAGATTTTCTCAAGCATCTTATCTTCATCCTTCAAAACTGGCTACCGATTGGGGAGAAGCTAGTTGTGAAATAGCTGATAAAATTAACGAACAAAGAGCCGGATTTACTTTTTAAAGATTTCGAATATAAAAAGAGAAAAAAAGAAAGAAATGAGTCCTTTAGGCTTCTGAGGCGGCGACACTGCTATGGCCTGGACCCCCGCATTTTGAGAAATAAAGTGGATTGGAGAGAATACTTCTGCATCTACCCCCACCTTAAAGCGGATGTACCCAATCAATGGAAGTCCAACTGTCAGTATCATTCTTTGCTAATAAAAGTTCTCGCTCTCAAGCTGGTCGCTGATAGTCGGAATTAAGTTGGACTCTAAAAAGCCAGTTTTTTCTATAAAGAGTTAAGTCCCACAGAAAAGAACCAAAAAGTGCTGATAAATAAGATTTAAATCCAACATATCTCTGAGGCGTTAACACAAATAAAACCTCAAAAGTATCACAAGTACTTAGCACAGCAATTAAAATGAAAATTCCTCCAAGAAAAAGTATCACTTTCCCAAACCACAAGACCACACAAAATTCCTTAACGAAAATTCCCATCAGTATCATTCACTCAACAACAATCAACAATCAAAGTCGAGATATCTAGATGTTTACTGCCGGGCAAATCCCAAAGTTCCGAAATTTTATTTAATTTTCATCCTCTGCCACCCTCCATTGTATATTCTCCACCAAACCCACGCCAGCCTCGAAAAAAAAAAAATTTCACCTTCATTGCTTCTCGTTTTGTCAACTTTTTATTTGATGTGGTGACAGATGATTTTCGTAATTTTCTCCCGCCTTCGCCCAAAATGACAGAAAGATAGAATCTTTACAGCAACACGACAGAAATCGCAGCCTACCTTCATCTTGGAGAGATGGGGGTTCTGTTCTTTTTTTTTACGATGGCGGGCGGTTGGAAGATGATTTAAAAAAAAAAATTTTATGAGACATTTTCCTTCCGTTTATTTTCAAACATACACTCACACTCTTACATCCCTGTGAGCATTGCTGAGTGTATTGACTTTTATCCTGACGCTTTTCCCCGCCGTTAGAGTCATCATTCGCGTGTTTATTTATGATTAATCGATTTTACGATTCCGTCTCTACTGACTCGATTCAAGACACCGACCAGCTCTGGGGTAGGCGGCAGGCAGCACTTTAAACGAAAGTTACTCTCGGTGGCAAGTTTCGATTCACATTTCGCGGGATCTCGGTTACGCTTACATATAAGCGATATGCGATATGATTGAGAGATTATACGGTACGGGCGCATTGAGGGGTAAATTTACGGTCCTTTTACACTGCATTTAATTTAATGAGTACTTTTGATTTTATTGCTTTCACTGCTACCGGTTTCGGCGAAGCTGCTTTTTTGGATTTTATAGACCGGCTACGACGTCGACGGATGGCAACGAATTCAGCTCCCGCATCTTGAGGCATCGCGGGCTTCTTAGGTTTCTAAGGCGGTGCTTTAGATTAGGAAGTGATTTATTTAATATGGTTAAAATGGAATGCGGTCGCGGTGGGTAAGGTACCTACTACCTACTGACGGCGTACCGTTAAGTTTGATCCTTTCGTTCATAGTGCTTATTATTTTTATTGTCGCATCGTTAAAAATACCCACAGAATGTGCACGAAATGTGGGAGTTATATGGGTGTGTTTGGTACATGGGTGGGTGAGTGGTAGTGTATGTGCGTATTTAATGGTGTTTTCAATTTTTGATACATCGGGGTTCATGATGGAAGCATAAACATTATTGAGGGATCACTGGAAGGAAATATGTGCATATGTGTGTACACCCGACGAAGTGAGAATGTGCCACAAAAATTTGTGATGATGAAGATGGTTCATCTGCAGCTTGGAAGGTAGGTACCTCATATAATGTTCTACTTACATAAATGACAGAAATTGGTCTTTGTATGGAGTTCCAGGGAAAATAAGTACTTTTGTGCGAACGATGCTATTTAGCCGGAGTTCTCATGGCAAAATACTTCAAATGACCTCGGCTGTATGGAAATTTTACTTAGTTGCGAACTTCAGTTTAAGCCAACCTCACTTAATGGCAAATCAGTGGCGAATAAACGATCCAACTCCAACCAGTTGCCTCCAGATTCGCAGGCCTAGTTGGTTAAGGTCCCCTTCCACTTACGCGCGCCACATGAGTCACGGTCTTTCTCTACTTCGCCGTCCCTCGGGTGCGGATTCGAAGATTTTCCGGGCCAAAACGTTGGTGTCTATTCGCTCTACATGACCCAGCCACCTCAGTCGTTGGAGCTCCATTACTCTGGCTAAGTCGATGTCCCTGTACAGCCAGTACAATTCGACGTTGCATCTCCTCCTTAATTCACCGTCTATGCAGACAGGACCGAAAATCACCCGAAGAATTTTCCTCTCGAAAAAGCCAAGAGCAAACTCATCAGCTTTTGAGAGAGTCCATACCTCTGCGCCGTAGAGTAGGACTGGGTAGATTAAGGACTTATAAAGGGTCACCTTAGTTGTTCGAGAGAGGGCTTTGCTATACAATTGCCTTCTTAGCCCAAAGAAACAGCGATTGCTAAAGGTTATTCTTCGTTTTATCTCAGCACTAGTGTCGTTGTCTGCATTGATAGCGGAGCCTATGTAGACAGGGTCCTTAACTACCTCAACTACCTTAACTATCTATTGTAACCTTCTGTCCAAGACGTCGGTATTAAGTGTCCTTTCTTGTTGACAGCATATATGTACATCGTCTTGCCCTCATTGACCGCTAAAATCATCTTCAATACTCACGAACCTGCATCTTTATACTCACGAAATCACCAGTGACATCACGCTGTCCTCTTCCGATTGTGTCAATATCATCAGCATATCCGAGTAATTGAACGGACTTTCGATAGATTGTGCCTGTCGTGTTTGCCCGTAAGTTTTGCACTATTTTTTCAAGAACGATGTTGAAGAAGTCGCGGGACAGCGCGTCGCCTTGTCTGAATCCTTTTTTGACATCAAAGGTCTAGGTGGACTTAACCGAGGGAGCAGCGTGCATTCTCCATCGTCATCCCGCATAAACGGACGAGTTTGGCAGGGATGCCAACACTAGACATCGTTGTGTATTGCTCGTCTCTATAGATGCTGTCATCCGCGGCCTAAAAATCGGTGAAAAGGTGATGCGTATCGACTTGAAGCTTCTGGGTTTTCTCCAAGATCTACCGCAGTGTGAATATTTGGTCGATGGTGAAGTTTTTCTAGCCTGAGGCCACATTGATATGGGCAAATCAGGTTGTTGACGAAAGGCTTCAGGCTTTCACACAACACGGCATATAAGACACTCATTGCGTAAGCTTTCTCTCTTTGTTTGACCGTCAGACCGCTTTTAAAAGCAAAGTTCTCAAACTTTTAGATCCAGATAAGACAGACATCGAGTTGTAACCAAAAACACATCAATTTCACTAAACAGATAGCTGCCATACATTAAGGTTGAACATTTATACATACCTTAACGACCGTGGTCGCCGTTGCTCAGTTGTTAGTGCATGGGACTGCTGTGCGAGCTGCATGCACCACAGCCATGTCTATCGAGCACCAGTCATGTCTATCGAACCTTTATTGCGGCAACCACCTCGCGTCGGGGAATGACAAGCGCTGAATTTATTTCAATGATGTTATACACAACTGAAACAAATTACAGGCTCTTTAAAAATGTCTTGAAGAAACACTTACGCGTGCAGTAGGCAACCTAATGTTAGAAGCAGTGTCTAGAAAGCTCTGCAGCTACTGCCAATTTGATGTACTTCCTTTAAACTTTGGCACTTGTCGAACGCTGCCTAAAATCTCAATGCCCATTTTATTTTCGTTGCATAGCACGTACTCAATTCACAAATCTCCCAATTCACCTCAATTTAGCAGAAATAAAGGTCAAACCACAATTCGCCAAGAAAATCATTTGAAAATATTTACCAAAATTGATCCTTCAATCAACGGTAATTTGCATTAATTTCGGTATCCTTCGGATCGATATTTTCCTCATTCAAATGCCAATAAGATTGCATTAAGCATAATCAAACAAAAAATCAAAAAATTTACTTCAATTAAATTGAAAGCCCTTTGACTTTCCCATGGAATCCTTGCGCAAAATTTAAGCACTCACAAAGGCAATTATTGTCTGTGTGCCAGGAACTTTCACCCCCTCAAAAAACTTTTTGCGGGCTAAATATATGCGCCACCAAATAAATTTAACCAAATTTCACGTAGACATCCTTTGGCGTCTGTATGACTACCTTGGTCGCTGTACATATCTGTACCGCTGTCACTCGACTCTGTCTCTGTGCTCATAATCCAGGTGCTTATCTACATAAATCAATAACAGGAACGCTCACTGTCATCGTCGTCGTGGAGGAGAAACAATTTAATCGACATCCGTGTAGAGTACACAACACAACTCATCCCAGCCCAGTCCCCCATTTAGCTTACCTTAGACGCGCCTCAACTTGCTTTTACCATCAATTGCCTTCAAGGGTGCCCTCTTCATCTTCATGGCCTCGATGTGGCAGTGGGGGAGGGGTTGACAGCTAAAGAAGAAACGTAGAAGAAAAAAAAATTTGTTTTCTTCTTCTTCTTTACACCACCATCAATGTCATTATCTTTATTTTCAGAGGGCACCCACGAAATAAGTAAAAGGAACCTCCTTCCAAGGACCCCGCTCTTTAAAGGGAGAATTTAATTTTTTTTTTTTTTTTTGAAAATAAAAACACAACCTGTGTGCGTTGGCTTCTTGGAAGATATAGACATCGAAGCACTTTGCTTAGCTTCCACCTTTCCAACACAGATACAGCCCCGTGCGGTGGGCGGTGCAACAAGTATCCAAACGTGTACGTAATTTGGAGCCATGTTGAGAAATCATGTAAACATGAGAAAATCCGCTTTTCCGCTATTTTCCCCCGCCTGCACTTAAACTTTCCTTAAGGGCGAGAAGATACATGCAGCTTATTTGAGTATTTTTCTGAGAGATTTCTTTTTTTTTTTTGGAAATTCACTTTTTTCATGTCGAGTGATGGGTGTGAGTGGCGCTACTAAGACAAAGTGAAAGAATCCTCAAAGTAGGATTAGGATGGGAAAAGTTGTTCCTTCGACGCAAAAAGAAATTATGTCATTCAAAATTGGAGGTTTTTTAAAAGTTTAACAGAATGTTATGAGGTGTTTGCCGATTGAGTGTGTACGTACAGTGGCGGTTAGGTCTTTGAAAGATTCCCTTTGAATCTTTGACTGTCAAATACTTGGGACTCGTGCTGAAAAATAAAGTTGACTGCTAAGCACTTTTGGAAGAGTTAAGAGGACCGTTTCACGAATGTACACCAAACTCAATGATATTCCAAAAATACGAGTGGTATTCTTCTGAAAGCCGTGCAGCACACTCAATTGCGTTTGTAAAAAACTCAGTTGTCAATAAAGGCCCTGGCCGAGGACGTAAGAAGGCCCAACGCAGATTCAGGTCCTGAGAAATCATTCTTTGACATGAGATTCGAGTATAAACTGGGACCCAGACAAGAGTCAAGGAATTCAACCTTACGACGAAATTCAGAGAGTTCTTGCATCTCGAACTAGTTTCAAATTGGTTAAAGGCATTAAGCGCAGCCTGGCTACCACTATAGAAGCAGATGCTCTGACCCTTCCACATCTGCTTCACAATATAGTCCGTGGCCATTGGAATAACATACGTCTCTGCATGAAAAACAGAAGCATACTTGCCTAACGAGTAGCAAAGTTCAGTGTAATCAGTCTCCCCGAAGTCTCCAGCCATGACTGGTTTTGGAGCCATGAGTGAAAATTCGCCTACAGCCCAAAATCTGGCCGAAGGTAGTTCTGACCGCAAGAAAAAAATTACTCTAAATTTTCAGAGCATCCAAAGTTATCATTGCATCAGATGGCATATCCATGCACAGCTGTAATCGTTCTTTTGGTACCATGTGTTGTTTTGCTGTTCAACCCTTACCACTTTTATTTCAATAAGTATGATTTGCAAAATACAAACAAGAAAATAATTTGTTTACCTTATACAGACTAATTACCAACTAAGTAAAACGCACCCTACTCCCTCTAAGGCTTCCGTTTAAAATTTAAAACAAACAAAACTAAATGACAATTTTCTCCTTTTCAAAAATATCTTCATCCAGCTTCCCAGCTGACAGCACACTGAACAGCACACCCTTCGAATACCACTTATCATACCTTTTCCCCTCGATCACACGCACAAAAGCTTCAAGGACTTTGTCAGCGAAACGTCTTTCAACCGCTTTTTGCGGTGTAAATAAATCATTTTAACGCAAATACCACCCTTAACTAATGCAAATTCCACAATTATTAATGGTAATTAACTTTTCCAACTCCGTTCCTTCGTTAGCCGGTCTGTGTCAAGGGTGCTTATTTCTCCATTTGACACTTCACTTCAGTCAGTAGTCCCCTCGAAGACGATGAAGATAAGCAAATGAATTATTATTTAATAATAATAGTAAAAGTAGTAATGGTAATAATGATATTTACCACTCCACCCTACCGCCTTATCCACACCCCTTTAAAATATTAAGATTACATTATAATCGGTTTTTGCCTTATCGTCATATTCGTCAACGCGATTTTGAATGGAGAGAGATAGAGAGAGTTTTCTACCTGTGAGAAATATAATTTGACTTCATTTAAAAATTTGTTTAGGAATTCTAGAAGCAAGGATGGATGAATAACTTGGGAAAGGATTAAAACGCATATTTAACTTGGATTGTTAAATATTTGCTTAAAGTCTTTTGAGGTGATTAGAACCTGTTACCACCGGTTAGGGGTACTTAGGTTTCAGCTTTTGGCTCTGTATGGATTCATCCCAAAACGGTTTGGTACCGCTTTAGTAGAACTACCCAAAGTAATCTGAAAGCTGAAATAAAGAGCGAACCAAAGGACTCACAAAAGGGACTCTTCTGTCAAAACAACTGAAAGCGACCTCATTCAAAATGCCTGGAAGTGCATTTCAATGCCTGCTGGTTCTATATAAAACAAAAGCAAGTTCGCGCAGTTGTACATACATGTTGGCCGCCTTCATCTCAATACTCGCGAACGCTGTTATAACTAATAAGGTCAATATCGTCAGGGTATTGATGTAGTTTTACAGACTTTTGAAAGATTGTGCAGCTCTAGTTGGGGTGTGAGTTTGTCACAATTCTTTCAAGAACAATGTGGAAGAAAT
Organism: Matsumyia berberina; assembly: GCA_917880715.2. Lineage (NCBI taxonomy): Eukaryota > Metazoa > Arthropoda > Insecta > Diptera > Syrphidae > Matsumyia > Matsumyia berberina. The sequence goes on along the minus strand of OU862871.1, from coordinate 126,077,540 downwards.
CACATGACAGTCAAAATCCTGTTCATCTTTGTATCAACCCTGTAAAAACAGAACTGATTCAAAATACCATTTTGTTACTCCGAAAACTCTTTCAAACCCATTCGTGTGATAGTGTTGATTGGTTGTGTTTGGATAAAGTGATCAAAATCCAGCTAGTGGAGTTCAGATACAGGATCAGTTCTTCGATGCTTTATTTAGCTATCTCGGTGAGATCCACGAAGAAGAGTTTACCTAAAGTGCGCTGTCTGGTCGCTAGACCCGGATACCTGCAGAAGAAATGAAGTAGAGATTCCCTTTAATTTCATAGGAAAATACCTTTCTTTACCTTCCTCGAATGGATCCTCTCTTGCTAGCATTTTGTGTCAAGTCTCTGTGTTCTATCCTCGATTTTAAAATCAACTAGAAGACAGTTATGGAATAGGCATTATAGCCATCGGTGACTGCAGCTGAACCTTTGGTAACAAGCGGAAACTGCAACCGAAAATGTCCTATCCTTAGCTATGAATTAAGAGTGCGGTGACTTTCACTAAACAAATCTTACAGTGAACTGTGAGCACACGTACAGTGCTGTCGTTTCTGACGAATGTTTTAATAATACCCCCAATTTTTACACTTTAATCTACATGTCAAAACTATGGCAACTTGAAGTGCAATCTTCGATATGCTGTCACAAGAGACCGTATTATTTCCTACAGATCATCTCATCTTTTGGTGATGCAAAGTACTGAACTTTGCCAGTGAAACTTGTTTGACTTATCAAGGCCTTTTCCTCCAAGCAAATTTTAAACTTTGACAGGGAAAACATGAGAAGGCTAGTGGGCTTCCTTACTGACCATTGCGGCCTAAGATACTATCCCAACAAACTAATTGTTTGTTCAGATATAGAGTATATACTATATATTTAGTACGCCATGGTACTTACTTATGTCGCTACAATCCGAGTAAACTTGAGCCTCAACCAACAAGCGTCTCAAGCCAGCTCGATCTTTAACTAGCTGCCTCTAGTTTCACACGTCAAATTGGTTAAGTTCCCCTTCCACTTGCGTGCACCATCTTAGTGGCGGTCTTCCGCTACTGAGCTCTCCCTCGGGTGTGGATCCAAAGATTTTCCAGCCGCATCTCCCGTTGGACCTTCACTCTTCTGGCTAAGCGATGTCGCAGTACAACCCGTAGTGTTCGTCGTTGTATCTCCTCCTCCACTCACCGTCTATGCAGACGGGACCGAAAATCACCCAAACAATTTTCCTCTCGAAACAGACAAGATCAACTTCATCCGCTTTTGACAGAGTACATGCCTCTGCGCCGTAGAGCAGGGCTGGGATGATTAAGGTCTTATAAAGGATCACTTTAGTCATTCGAGAGAGGGCTTTGCTACTCAATTGTCTTCTCCGCCCAAAGAAACAGCGAGTTATTCTTCGTTTAATCTCAGCGCTGGTGTTGTTGTTTGAATTTATAGCGGAGCCAAGGTAGACAAAGTCCTTAACTACCTCAAAGGTACAGCTGTCTGTTGTGATGTTCTGTCCGAGACGTCGTTGTAGAGTGTCCTTTCTTGTGAATATTTGGTCGCTCGTGGACTTTCCTGGCCTGAAGTCACACTGATATGGACCGAACAAGTTGTTGACGAGCTGGCTTGTACATTGGAATTTAATTTCTAAAAAAGAGGGCAAAAGACCTGCTGAATAGAAAAGCCCATTGGGTGATAGGACGGTAGCAGCGAAACTTCGGATCCCATTCAATAGAAAACCACTTTAGCCAACCAACCAATAAATGTACAATAGATTGACACCATTTCATAACTCAGCCCTTGAAGGTTAGGAAAGATAATCCCGCTTAAATTTACTTCTCGAAAACGAGAAATTTTGGGAAAAGTTGCTAGAGATTGAGAACTTGGTAAATTTCAAATGAGACTTGAACCATTACGTCTTTCTTTCCCAAGAAGCACCGCACTTCTCTGATAACTTTAATTGGCATTTCCAACAAATTCTCAATTTGTTTTCGAATTTATTCAAAATAGCTCTTTGAACAATTTCAGGTGATGCTCGCTCTCCCAAACTCCAGCATTAATGTCACGAGTATTCAACAAACGCCACTGGTACCATTTCGCCACAAAGATAATAATTCCTTCGCAGCGAAATGCAAATTGTAATTTTCCAGTCAGTCGTCGTCTCCTGGGGTTTTTGCACACCGTTTCTACCAGAAATCCTTAAATCAACTTACCCCGCCCACAAAACTCTACTTAAGCCCTCGAAATCCCAAACAACTCCTCCGCCGACCCGAAACGTAACTGCGAGCAACGATCAAAAGCGACCAAAACACCAGGATACCTCTGCGGATCTAGCCAACTGCAAAATGCAGAGACAAAAAACCTGAAATTTAAATCGTCTCCGTCGTTGTCGTCGTCGTCGAAACATCGGGATTCCCAGTGATTATGAATTAAGACGCATCCAACAGTAGTTTCGGAATCCTGTTGCACAAATTCCTCCTGTGCAGGAGGATTCGTAATTCACCGAGTAAGAACTGACGTTATCAGTTGGTGAACATTTCCAACTTGTTTCTCTATTTTTCTTTGCCCGGCTCAAGGGTGTTTTTTACCTGTCACTATGGAAGCGGACCACCATCCTCTCGGCTCTCGAGCGTTTTTTTCCCCCCAGTTCCTTTGAATTTTATGTGATTTTTGTTCACCCGCTACGCTTTGCATCCTTTGGTGTGCATATTTCTTCTTTTTTTTTCTGCAGCGTATAGCTCCTTTTTGATTTAACACAATTTCGGATGGAGAGAGATTTCACTCGCAGCGGGTGGGGCATGGCACTGAGTAAAAAACGGATTTGCCATGTGGCAAAAAGCACACCACCCATTCAACGCGCTCGGAGACTCGGAGAAAATGAAGAAAATGATAAAATGGGAAAATTTTCGTCTCAGAACTTTTAATTAGTTTTTGTGAGCCTGACGCGTTGCTTAGATTTTTGCCACTTTTTCTTCAGGTAACAACACCGATATCCCTCCAGTGGTGTTCGCCTACTGTTTGACTGGCCGATGGGGCTTTGGAGCCAGCAGCTGGAGCTGGCATTTGTGTTCCCTCCTGGTGAATCGAGTTTTATCTTTGTCGCTTTGACTGCCTGCTGGGGCTATCCGCATTTATATGCGTTTTTTAGTTGCTCTTCGAGTTTGCTCTCGATAAGGATCACGACTCATCAACTTTACGCTACACCCCTTTCTAGATCAGATTCTACAGATTAGGTCGGTAGATACATTTGAAATTTATTTTTCAAATGAAATTTATGGTCAGAAGATTTTATGGGAGGATAAGGCGATATGACAGTGGTCCTTCGGAGACGCATACACACATATTATCACAGTAGCCCCACTGGAGGTTTGACACAGAATGTGGGATGGTCCTGGGAATAGAACAAATTACGTGAATTGAACGAGAGGGGCGGTTTGAATCGTCGTACGATTCGTAATGAGTTGGCGTGCGGCTAAGAGTGTTTTAATTGACTTTTAATAAGATTCAGTCCGTCAGCCGGCATCGGAGAAACTAGTTTATCGCCATGGTTACCGAAGGAGGCCGACCGACTGAATCGGTTTACCTCTCTCTGTTCACGATGAAGGCACTGTGATTCAGTCTGATCATCGGCAAGGGGGGCATTTCAATTTAATTTCATTAAAAGTTAATTATAGTCACGAATTTTGTAACCTTAAACAGTATTCACTCGGATGTTTCTTTATTTTTAGGTTGTCCTGCCGTGCAGTGAATGAAAGAAAAGGTAAGAGTTTAGCATCGAAAACATCTGGAATTTATGCTCCTTCCTTTTTTGACTTGTTCTTGGTTTACTTGAATGCAACCAATTTATGTAACTGTCGACAGAAATCATTTAGTTACGACATTTCTAGTCCTAAATGCCTGAACTGAAGTTTACCCATGAAAAAGTTATACATATGTGGAATGTGTCATAACCGCCAGTTTGGTGGTGTTAAATAAGAAATCAAAATGGCATCTTAGTATACAATAATTAACACTTACAGCTACAACCGGATGTTTGGTAAAACCCGGAGCTCTAGTCCTTATCCTGTTGACCTACAGCGCAGTTGCAAGACTAATACTAATAAATGGGTGTCTAGTTTAGTGGCAGGCAAAGTCCAAGAATACCAACTTTGAGGAATGGACATTTACCCAGTGCAATGGAAACATCTCACAATGGCGGAGACCAATATAGGACTTCCAGATAAAACTTCAGAAAAATTGGGACATTAAATACTGTGGCGTATGTGGACCATTTTAACCGATTTTTGAGGTTTCAGCTCTGAATTTACTCGCTAATGCAACGTTTTAAGCTTCGAACATGACATTCTCCAGTGGATCCTCTCACTTGAATAAAAATGCGCTCCTTTTCGTGTGAGTATATCTCATCGGGAATCCCTAAGCCTAAAATACTGTGGCGTATGAGGAACATGTTAACCGATTTTTAAGGTATTCTCAGTAATTGAACTACATACTGCACAAATTTGTCGGTTGAACCTATTTTGACCGTCAATCTTCTTCCCCCTAGACCTATTCGTTCGTGTATCTGTGTAGATGGCTCTAAGATGAATACAGGCTTCGAAGCTAGATTCCACTCAACAGCCCTCGGTGTCTATTTCTATCTATGTCTGTATACGTCAATTAGACATTCAGATTACAGCAGCGTATTTCAGGCAAGGGTTCTAGCAATGACAATAACCGTTCTATAAACTGCAATGAAAGCAATGTACCACGTTGGTATTGCTTGTGCGTGGCTGTTGCAATACAGCACTGTTCTTTGTTGCCGAGCACAAGAGTATTAGGCAAAACTATTGAACTAGAAAAGGAACATCTCTAAGCCAAACTTGTAACCTCAAACATGAAGTGAAAAAGCAAATACAATCAAAAGCAAACAGCCGATGGAATGCGGTCGACTCCTGTGTTATAGTAAGAAAGCTCTGGCCATTTTCCAACAAGAAAATAACTGGAAGATCGTGCAGTGAAACGAACAATTTTTATCTGCTCTAGTAGACATTTTTGGAGTCTATTGACCCAACATCAAAGTCTTAACACCACTGGGAACAAACCCCAGGAGTTAGTACTAAAGGGCGTCAATAACCAGATATCCGATGGATATGCCGTCTGATGCAATCCTGAGACCAGAATTTCGGCTGCTGTGCAAATTTTTAGTCGGCTTTCCTTGCCTTCAGGACTGGCTTCGACCAGAGTTGAGCATGGACTTTGCTGCAATCGAATCGTCACGGAAGGCTCAAAAACCAGTTATGTGTTCGGTGCTGCTGTCTTCATGAAGGTCGACAACACCAGACTTCACTACCCATTGGACAAGCATGCCTCTGTTTTCTTAGCAGAAGTCTTTGCTATATTCATGGCCACGGACTTTATTGGGTCGGAGCATTTATGTTTGTAGCGACAACCAGGCTGCGGTTAAGGCCTTGCTCAACCCTTTAACCAGTTCCAAATGTTATGAGACTTAAGTAATACAAAAAAATAACCCAGCCATTCTCTCTCACAACTACTGTTTAAGGTGCCATCCAAATAAGATTCTCCAAAAGACATAATTCAGATACATGTCTTTGGACTAAATAGTGTCGGCAACCACCCATCTCTCTTTACGAGGACGCTATCGACCAACCTTATGCTGAATCCGATGGCTTGAGGCCCTCTCACACAACTTCACACTAAATAATCTCTCCCTTAAATTTTTCATTTACATAATTCATCCACATAGTTTCACTAAACTGTTTATTCAAAATTGCATTTTCTATTCCCCATTTAAGCGTCGACATTCATTTCGAAATTGTACAACAATCGTTTCAATTTTCCATGCAATCTGCTCATACTCCAGCCATTGCCGCCGCACAAAAAGTGTTATTTTTGCCAACAACAATCCCCCAAAACGTTTCATTTGAATATTTGCATATAAACGATGACTTCTGAGTGCTAAACGTGCGGCAATTGTTGTGACGAATCCGCCAATTCATCGTTCAATTGCGGACCAAGAGGAAAAACCGCAAAAAGGAAACACACACCCAAACTAACTCTCTCACAAAGGAAATGGAAAACGGCAGCAATTTCGTAAGGATCTTACCCCGCGAATTTCACATTTGAAATGATTTTGTTCATCCCTCTGCGCTCACAAGAGATTCCAAGGTGATGGAGCAAGAAACAGGCGACAGAAGTACCCGCACTTTCTGAGATGACGAGAAGTGTGTATTGGAAAACTTTTGCACTTAATAAATGTGAATTTCTTCTTCTTCTTCTTCGTTTTTTTCGCTTGATATTCTTGTACCGAGTTTGTACCTTTGGTGACTTTCCTTCAATATAATAGACAAGGTTCACTTCGAGAGAAAAAAAAATTGTTTATGTTAGGAGCGAAATTTTAAACAAGAAAAGTTTCTTAACCTAATTCAACATCATTGGCGGGGATTATTTTAGCAATTTTTTTAAGCTGTAGTAAAACTGAATATCCACTTGGCTCCTGCCTTTAGAAATTCAATTATTAAGATGACTCTACTATGAGAATAGTTTAAGTAGAGGAAACATTGTTTCTACTGCATCCTGTAATGCATAACTGCTTCAAAGACCATCTAAGAAAGTAGTCACATTCATCTTTGGAAAAAACTTTACTCCAGCTGTTACTTCTTTTTATGATATGATCTACTTAAATACTAACCTCACGACCTATTATGTAACTGCCGTGTACTAGCTATGGAAGAACTTCGAAATATTTGCGAAGTGTCAAACTAAGATCAAGACAGTTTCATGGTTGAGTAAGTGCCTAGGATAACTAACTCGTCGAGACATCCAATGATGTAGAGCCGAAGAAGAGATGTAAGTTTGTGTAGAGCCGATATTTTTTGAATAAAAATGCCTATGCGGGCTAAATTTTGCTTCCATTTCTATTAGAACTTGTACTGGAGGTTAACCCTGAAAAGAGTTGAGACATATTCATATGTAACAGGGGCTGAGCATAGACACTAGACATTGCATTGTACTCGAGAACAAAGTGTACACAGCCCATTACAATTTTTTACTCTAATGAGCTTATTAGTCTCTGCCAACGATCATCATTTGGTACGTAGTTCATAGTTGCAGTGCTTAAGGGCTAAAAGGCTAAATATCAAGGAGTGATCCTGGATAAAAAAAACATTTTTCGGCAAAGCATGTGAAGTTGAAGACATCCAAGGCGCTCTCAGTTTCCTGGCAGTGTAAGGATGCTTTTGGCTGCGTTTAAGGCCTTGCTTAACCCTTTAACCATTTCCAAATATAGGTCGCAAGGCTGAACTCTTTGACTCTTATCTGGATCCCAGGTCACACTGGGATCTCTTAGACCTCTGGAAATGACATCTCCGATGAGAATGCTAGACAAGGCTTAGGGGATGTTTTCTCAGGACCTGAACCTGCGTTGGATGTTCTCGCGTCTTCGGTCAGGGCCTCCATTGACGATTGGGTTTCCTACAAACAATTGTATGTGGCACTGCTCACCAGGATGCAGACAGACTAAGCGAATGCTTCCGAACGTTTGTAAGAAATCAGCGGCATTCTTGCTGTCAGTCAGCAGAAGAGACTGTAGACAACTTATTGGCGTTCTAACTTCGCTTTTGCCAAGCATCTTTGGGCGACGATACTTCGAAACATTCTTTTGTGATTAACCTGCCTTTGCTTAGATCAGGTGGCAGATTTTCGGTGCTGATGTGGTGAGTGCTGATACTGTAACCTCCTCACCATTGAAGCGCCTCGGTTTTCTCCGAAAGTTAAGAAAATTCCAGTAAAATGGGTAAATACTGGGTTCTGCTTTCTGGTAGTACAATGGATCAGTTGCGTTTGAGTGTTCCAGTATAGCGTTTCCAAATCCGACAAAAAAAAAATAGTTTATAAATCTGCAACAAATACGGCAGTTAGTTTTAAGTGCTTCTTTGATTCTTTCGATGGTTTGGTCAATGTGAAGGTTTCAAGATGTCGCTTCTCGCGAGAAGTGGATGTTTATAGAGAGGCCTTCCTCTATCGCTGTACCTCAAATAGTACATATTGCAGCAAATCTGAACGAAAGCCTTCATGTTTGCCGCTGATGATAACTTCTACATCGTTGGCATGGCCAATGTTCTCAATCCCTTTAAGAGACTGAAGTAAGCTGTCTATAGCTCCTCCTCCCAAAGCAAGTCTGTTGGCAAAAAAATTTCAATATTGGTGTGTGCCACTCCGCCATTAATCGAAGCTGGTTTGCTTCACTTTATCATTCAGGTGGCTCTCTAGCAAGTTACGGCCTGTCATATTGCCTTTAGAACGTCTTAGGTGACTTCCAATGAGTGGCCACAGTTCCTATCTTTTCTTAGTTCTACGCAGCACACCCTTGAGAAGCAGCATGTCGCAGGTGCACTTCATTTCTCGTTTTGCTGGTTTTTTTGGAGTTTTAAAACGATATTGGACTTTTGAAGTTAAAGTGGTGGCCTAAGTCAATGGTCATAATCATCAGCTTTTTCATGGAAATCCTTGAATCCCAGAACCCATATGAGTGTAAAGTTATGGTTTTTGCTTACAAATTAGCGCTCATCATAGAAGCGATTCATGATTTCGAATCTGATTATTGTGTAAGTGATGGTTTTGATAGTTGGCCGACTGTCTGCAAGTATACATACGTATCTTACATGTTGGTGTTGATGCTCACTTGCGATACAATTTAACGCTCTTTCAATGCCTAGAAAGGCGATAAGACATATCTTCTTTCTGTTGATAGAGGAGAATTTTTTCAATCCGGAATATCTCAAAAGACAATCTTCAGCAAAGGTTTTTAGTTTGCACGTAAATGTCGTCTGCTCTTTCTCGAATGTTTTAAAAGTCTCATCGTTAGAGTCGCATAGAAGGTCATGCCATTAGCGTTTATATTCATTTAAAAGAACCTTCGTCGATTTCCCCTACTGTCATCTGTTACAGTTTCGCATTCCTCATCAACCACGTTTATACAGCTTCTTATAAATTGATGTCATCAAAGGATCCTCTCAAGCTTTGAAGTCAAGTACTAATATCTGTCTCATTGCGTCTCCGCTAAATCTCGAATTGCTTGCTTACCCAGCCCCCTCGCATGGCTCCTCTCGCATGCATCATCTAGCCCATGAAATTTAATTGAATTTGATTAACTTATGAAATTGAGTCACGTTTACCTTGCTGGTGAGCTAAATTTAAATCCACTCAATCCCCAATCCCCTAAATACCCCATTCGAACGTGTCAGTACCAAACACATACACACACACACACTCTATCTCGCTCCAACCCATCTCAGAGCAAATCTCAATTTTTACCAGGTTTATGTTTCAATTAATATTATTTGTTTGCGAATATGGAAACAGTAGCAATGGCAATCGTGTCTGTAAAAGCATCCTTAGATGCCAAGTAGTGGCATCACCTTAAATATAATTACAAATTCCAAAGGGACGACACGAGTTGTCACGAAATTAATCCCAAGTGTCCCTACGGCTAAATTGAAAGGAAAGTCATCTTCATCCTGCGCCTCATCCGGGTGCCTGGTTTCCCTTACTATCCCGCAAAAGCCCGTCCCCTTATCAGAACCGCCGTCGTCGTTGCTTCAATCAAAATTGCTTTAAATTTAAATTTTTGCCGAAAAAGGAAACTCATTACTATATCCCCTTAAGCTACCACTACCATCGAAACCGGGTTTTCGTCTACGATGTTGCTGCTGCTTTTGAGATACACTACCTATAGGTTGTTTCCTCATTGCTGCATAAGGAAACACCTAAAATTCCAGCGGCACTGGTGGATTCCTCTGCCATCCATTCCACCTACCTTTTGGGAGCACATACATCAATAAATCTTAAGGTCCTATGCAAACAAAAACCTTTGATCTCAATCAATTTGCGTTCGGATAAAATCCTTTTATTTTCGATTACGAAGATTTGTTGTTTTCTTGTTTTCTTCCATCGGAATCGGATTCGGATTCAGATTTGAATTCGAAAATACATACATCGGCTTGCCGTTGTTGTTCTTCTTGTTGTTGTTGCTTTTGTTTTTCTTTTCATTTTGTGCACAATCACCGCCCGGCTGCATGTGGGGATATACCATAATTTGTTGGTCTAATTTTATTGTATTTACCCTTTTTTTAGGAGGAAATATCCTTCGAATCGGGAAGGGATTCAAGAAGTTTTGTTTATATAAAATCCAAATGGGAGAGTAATCGTTGCAAATAAAAAATGTATTTGCGCTGTGTGATGAAACCATGTGTGAGCATTAAAATATACGTGTGTGTGTGTGCAAGGATATTGGAAAGAGCGATTTGATGTATATTAGGTTCAGCCAAGGTTGGGATTTAAAGATTTCTTGAAATTTCAGGGACATTGATCGTCATACGAAACATGAAAAACTCATCCAGCCGTGGGCATAAGGAATGAAGCTTTACATTTTTAGACCAGCCTCTAGGTAGTCCCTTCTTTGTAGGCGATAATCTTTAACTTTGCACATGCAGAACCGACATTTCGCCCTAAAATTGGGATCCATCAGGCGAAAATTCTTAAAATATCCTTCTCAACAGAAGGCTGAGGTTAGCTGAAAGAAAAAAGAAGTTGTGAAAGTTGCGATCAGTCTTTGATAGTATTCTCATCCGGCACAAGTGAACTATTAACCAGCAATCAATGTCGCTTTATGGCTAAGCTTCTCGAAGTACTACCATTGATATCAGCAGAGCCTAAGCATCCACAAATGGCGTATAAAAAACGTTTTAGCAGGCTTCAATCAGCCTTCGATTGAACGAAAAAGCTGGAATGAAGTCTTCATATTAATAACATATTCAGCTGCCGGTACTCTTCGACCTAAGATGGCTAGAACGCAGCCTGTTTGTATCGATAACCCTGAACAGAAAGACCATTGATCGCCATACAAGCAAAAGAGGACCGCCACCAGCTCAGAGTATACAACAGATATGTAGATTGATCGCCAATCAGTCTACAAGTTTGAAGCTGTACTCGATCAACTGAGATCAGATATGTTGCAGAAGCACTTCCCAGACAAGAGAGTTATACTCAAGTTTCGGATGAGTTTAAACCTTATAGATACATACCCAAGTATTTTGGAGTGAAAACTCGTTTACATCTTTTGAGGAAACCGAGGCAAAGAGCTTTCCTTTTGTTGATTTCAGCGAAAGCCTGGACTAATATGAATACCAAGCATTAATTGATTGACCATTCGATTCCTCAATATGGACTTCGTTCATTTTTAGTTTGGGAACGGTAGATGTTAGATCCTAAGAGTTGGGTTGTGTGTATGCACTGCGACCTGTAAAGATCTTTTGTGCTCCCCCGTACTCTCGTTGGTCGATAAGTCTCGACCTATAGCACCTCCTCCAATCCAATTGGGTCCAACGGTAGGAGATCCGTTTCAGAGAAAGTGTACGCTCCCAGGTGTGCCCTTCTTTTGTGGATCAATGCTCTACAGTCCATAAGAAGGTATGAGGGGGTCTCCTGGGCATCGCTGCAGAACCTGCAGTTTCCATTCGCTTCTACTCCCATTTTCCTGAGATGCTTCCTGAGCCTGAGCCTGAGGCTTGTTAAGCAGCCCTTTAGAATACAAAGCTGGTTCATTTTGGTTCCTACATAGACAGGCATTCCTCCTCCTTCAGACGTTGTTCCTTTGCCTGCCTTAGTCCTTGGGAGTGTTCTTCTTTTGCATTCTTCCTCTCTTCGCAGTTCCTCTTGGGTTCAATGCGGTCTCGGGCCACAGAATGGATCGGGTCCGACAAAAAGTGTTTTTTAACCTTTCCTTGCCAATTCATCGGCTGCCTCATTTCCCTCGATTCCTACATGACCTGGCACCCAGTCCTACATGTTCTGGCGAAGTCTGTTTATCTTTACCAGACACTCGTAATAGGCTACCTAGTCCGCTTCAGAGTCAGGAGACAGCACTGGATTTTGGTTGGTTTGAACTTAACTCTTTAGCGCCACATACGTAAGTAAAATTAAAGGGCCTCCGCTAATCATTCGGTTACACTCGGCCTATTAAGGATCCGAAAATTCCACGTTCGCAAGTAAGCCCAGGAATAGGTAGGCAAAGGTTGATTTAGGAAAAAAAATCTGTGGGCGCTTGTGTTCGCTGAAAAACACTTTCATATGTAGGCGCTTGTGTTCGCTTGAAAAACATTTTTCTAACAAATTATACTCTCGGCGGCATTTCATTCCCCGACGAGAGGTGATGGCGCGAAAAATGTTCGATGGACATGGTTGGGGATTGAATCCACGCCGCTGAGCCACGGCGACCAGGGTTGGGTTAGCTTGAAAAAATTAGAAAATCGGACAGTTTATGAGGAATAATTTTCAAATCATCACATTTAGCTCCAATTAAAACGTTCGTATGCACATACATACATACATATGTATGTAAGTATTTGCATATTTCGTAGCCATCCTCGAGCTTTTTATCATTTCGCGTTGTTGATTTAAAGATAAAGTACACATTCTTGTGGCGATACATTCATTGGCATGCCACCTCATTCTTCTACCGCTCGTATCACAATGAACACGCAAATTTCACATCAAAAAATAACAACAATCAAGGTGAATCTTTGCGGTGACATTAAAAAAAATTGTTTCCTACTTATCCTCGCGAAAATAAAATGAATCTTTTTTAAAGCAAATTACCGTCAAACCCATCATCATGGCTACCCCAGAAGAAAAAAAACCACACACACACACATTTTCGCGCGCTTTCTCTCCCCTTTTTGTCAAAATCCATTTCCTTTACATCCCCACAAGGGATAATCGGGCGAATAAATTCGCGGAATCTCATTACTTGCTCATATATTTCCTAATAACAATTTAAGGTAAAAATTTCCACCCCATACACAGTCCTCCACAGTCATCAGCGTCATCGTCATCGTCAACCTTTTGGCAAAGCATTCGGCTCTGTTCTTTTCTCCGTTGGATTTAAATAAAGAAATACCTTGTCTCGTTGGTGGATTTGGTTTTTCCTTTCAAACCCGACATTGGCTTTCATTTCCCTAGTTTATCATAATGGCGTGCAAAGGTAATTTTGTCGCAAGGACTTTTACTACTAAATACCGAAAAAGCCGAAACGCCAACGAACGCTCCAAATGTTGTGTTGGGTTGGCGCTCAAAGGGAAAAAATGTCATATCCTCTTTCGTTTGTCTTTTATGCGATGACTTCCGGAAGACTACTGAGTTCCCTTTTCGCATTTAAATTCGACAACAACAAAAAAAAACACAGGAAAACACTTTAATGGCGAATCGAAATTATTTGTTGAAAAACAAAAAAAGTTCCTTTTACGGTACTTTAACATCCCTTCGCTGGCAACAAAAACAACCAGAGGAACCACATAAAAATGAGTTACGATTACCAATAACCTTTGAGAAATCCATGTGTGTGTGCTCATATGCCTCTACAAATCAAAAAATTGGATTTTTTCTCGAAAATAGACATAAATTTGTTAACCACCTCGGGGTGCATGCCAAAAAAAAAACCGAGACTGTGTCGAAGTTTGTTTCACATTTTGAGGCGAAGGGTCGCTGTTTAGGGCATGCCTCCAGCTATTTAGATTTAAATGTTTTTATGGGATTCTTGCATACGCACCATTTACGCTAATTCCAAGGACAGGAGAGGGATTTATTGAAGAAGAAACAAAAATTCAGTTTTGAAACGGAAAAAATGACTGGCAAAGTTGTAAGCTCTTTTAGTAAATCAAATTTTCTGTTAATTTGAGGTTCTCGTATTTTTTTTTTTTTTTTCTTGGAGGTTGCTTGGATAAATATGCATCGGATGCATGTATGCAATGTGTATTTTTATAGACCGACTTTGTATATTAACTTTAGAAGTGAGTGGTAGGCTGCTATTATGAAAACCAAGCACTGAATTTTGGGTCAAACGTTTTACTAATTTTTCTAACTGGTAGACGTCATAATTTCCCCATTTAAGCACAGCGAGAGGGGAAAATAGATTTTAACGATAAATCGTTTCTCAAGAGTCAAAAGGATTGTCTACCTTAGGTCTAATAAAATATTTTAGAAAATGTTTATACTTACTAATAACTTACATGTTACATCCGTCATGCCATCAATAAAGCCTGCGCTTACCTAGTGCAAAGTTCTGGAAAACATTTCAACTCTCTCCAGCTCATCCTCGAATCCCCGTTCACTATTCTACACCAGGTTTTTTTTTCTTTTTGGGGCGACTCACCCTTTTGGCTTTATCTACTGGGGAATGACAAACCTCCGGGAGTATAATCTGTCATGAAAGTGTTTCGCAATTCGCCGTTCGAAGTCGGCAATAAATTGTAGGTCCCTTCCATTCGTGCGAAAATCTAACACGCACAACATGAATGGTTGCGAGAAGCTAGGCCTTGGCTCATCCCGAGCTGTCGCGCCAGCTATTTATTTATTGAATGACTTCGATTGCATGCCATACTCCACGGAATTGTCTTCGAACCCTTAGAAGTGTTCCTCCCATTTCCACATTTTTCTCCATATTGTGATGTCTATTAATTCCTGAACCGTTATCCTGAAGAGCAGTTCCTTCGAGATGCAATTGGGTTAGAAAAATCTTAGGAGAATATTAGCAGCTTACGATGGACAGCTGTGGTCACTTTTTAATTGCTATATCCGTAAAGAAATACTGACACGACACGTTGAAGCGAAACAGTTTTAGCTTGATGTGGATGGACATACTTTTAATCCTTGTTAATACATTCGCAGGATTTTATAGCCTGATTTTATAGGCCTGGTTTCGAAATTCTCCGATTAGACCTCAACGTGGCAGTACTTTCTTTTTATAACCCAATCGCGATTATGAATACTCTTATTTTTCAACGCGAGCGAGGGTTTGTCATTGCTATGATTCACAGAAATTATTTTGAATCTTCTGATGGCATAATCATTGTCAGTTCGATTAACTCTTCAAGCCATGACACTCTAGCGCCAGCGTTACAGCTTCACAGTAGAGTCGACATCAGGGTTCACAGTTTATCGATTTATTTATTATTCAGGAGTTGAATCCGGACATTCAGCGTGACAAGCGATGGTGCTAACCACTACATCATGGCCACCCATCTCTGATCACTGATTCTAGAATCCATTTTTTAAGCATCTGCGTACCACACGATTAATTTTTTAAGATTAGAAAGCAGACCACCAGAAACCCAATTATCACGGCTTGCGATGCTAAACGGAAAACGGAATCGGTGCCAAACATGTCCAGTCTGGAATAATCCAGGAGCAAGTCTAAGTAATCCATGTGGTTGCGTAACTGAATTTTAGCAGACTTTTAGTTACTTACTGCACTTTGTATTGCCACTATTTTGCAAGTCCAATAAAAGCCTCTAGGGCTCCTGTGATACCAAGGCAAGCTAGTGTTTGAAGGTATTGAAGCTTGATGGCACCTTTTTTTCTAAATTTGGACGATGGACCGATATGTTCTAATGGATCTTGTAGCTCTGGGAGTCAAACTCTGAATTTTGTCCTTGACTTGCCAACATGGCATTAGTCGCCCTAACAATTTTATTTTTAATGTGGAAATCCATATCGAGATCGGTCTTGACCTACCAAATTGCTTTCGGTACGTTCCTACTACTACGGCTGTTGCTTTTCCACTCAGAACGAGTCTAGAACTTCCCCTCCATCTATCGATCGTTTCACACAAAATCCCTCATCATATGCAAAACATCACTTAACCACTTCTACATCATCCAATTGAATCCATAGATATCCCAATAAGTCTCCTTCACTTCTTTTTTAAAAAAAATAAAAATCCCCCAAAAAAGTACTTCCAGACGGCTAGACGTCCAAAATGTGATCGGAAGTCTCCTAAATACACTTCATTCCATACTGGCACACACATGATGCACACATGTGGGATGCCCACTTCACAAAATTGGAAGCATTCCTCAACCATCACCCAATTCGAAACGATTCAATGTGTAAACCTAATGAAAACACAAATTACTTCCGCACATTGGCACGTCCTTGCCACACCCACCTATGCCACCCACTCACCCACACACAAAAGCACACTCTGAATCTGAGAAAAGTAAATAAAAATACAGTGATGTAAGGGCAGGCAAAAAAAGGAAGAGGAATTATCCTTTCACGCTTTTCCAACACCAAACGACCAACGAGACGTAGGCGAGAACGACGACGACTACGGTAATAAACCCATAGAGATGCAATTATTAGATTTTCTTCCTCTCACCCAAAACATCCTCTTTCGCTGTGAAAAGCGGCTGGCGTGCTTGCCGCCCAAACAATCACACACCGGCACTGGAAGGACCTCTCACTCATTCAGTCGGTCGGACTTTTATATGGCGGTAGAAAGGTGAACCATAAAAATGATTTTTATTTATTTTTACCATCATAATGCTGTGTGTCTATATAAAGAGGGGCACGAGATACAAGCCTCTGGAACTAGGGATTGAGATTGAAGAAAGGCAAAGGAAAGAGCATAAATCATAGGAATAAATAAAATAGAAAATAACTCATAAATAAATCGAAAGGAAATTGACATCGTCCCATCATCAGAAGGAATAGCAGGGGCAGAAACGTCACCACTGAGCTGTGGGACCGCTATAGAGCCTCCTCATAGATACACACACACGTGAGTGCAAGCGCGTGTATTTGTTGCCCAAAATATTCACCAAGAGGGTGAACGAAAAGAGCGAAAGAAAAGAGACATAACCCACAGATGTGTGTGAGAGGCATATCCTTACGGTGTACGTGGTTTTGAGGTCGCCATAAAAGCGGTCTACCTTTGTGGGCCATTTTTCCTTATAAGCAAAAGAAAATTGTCTGCGTGATAAATTTAAATAAATGTCGGTGGTCTTTTAAGACCTACCATACTGGAGGAGGATGCCTGCTGTCATATGCTGGGGCCATCATTATCAGATTCAAGTGCGATAAAAGGAGGTGACATAGATTAACTATAATGAATATCTTCAAGGACATAATCTAACATCATTACTTTGAGATTTGAGCGAGACAGATATGAATAAATGGCGCAACAGGAACAGTCATGTGGAACGCATCTATAGGTATGTGTCCGTGAAATACACAAAATTTAAATGACCTTCTGTTGAATTCTGAACATCTACATAAATATATACAAGATTGGCTATATTGGATATGATGTCCTGGACCCTACAGAGTGGTTTTTGATCAGGCGATGGTAAGCTTGTCTAAAGAAATTCCAGAATCTGTGCCCTGAGGCATTTTAGAACCATCCCTGGTTATGGATCAGTTGTGTGCGCCCGCTTTAGACTGAATTGACTTTTGAATAGAGCCTTTATATCCGAGGTCTTTTCAGCAGCCGGCCACCATACCAGCTATCCATAGATAAACCTTACGTTCATTTCACACGTAGAAAGCAATGGCTTCTGTCTAAGTAGATAGATTGAAGGTTCGAGAAGTTTGGGTAAAAATGGATCTCACATGAAATGGCTGTGTACTTCTCGAAGAGCTTGATCACTCCAGATTGTGTCAGAAATGAATTTTTCTAGTTGGATGGTGTAGTCGGAGTGACACTGTGATGCTTGTTTAGGCGCCAATGACCACTGAGAGTGCCTGTGATGGTTAGAATGGTTTTTCTTTTCAAATTCATCTTGTGACTTGAACAAGACCATCAACTCTGCAGTAACCAACAAATGTCACTGGTCTTGTCAAAAAATTATCTATCGCTTTATTTTAAGACCCGATAGCAATAGAATATTGTAGAAAACCAGCTCTGATTTCATCGAATCCGAGGAAATCGCTTAAGACGAATCTGAATGTGAAAGAGAAAGTCATCATTATTCATCATCTTCCAATGGCCCACTTACCCATTATGAGGGTCGCGGGCTTAGGGTGCTTAAGTGGACTCTACAAATCGTCCGATCTTCCGCCATAAACTCTAAATACTCAGAAACTATCTCCATACGGGTAGAGGTGAGATTTTCGATTTGGTGCAATCATATTATCCTGAGCCTACTCACGGATTCCATGGCACATCTTGGAAGCCGAGTTGGAGACATACGTTTAACGTATCCAAACCATCGAAGTATGAACCTCTCCATCCGAAGAAGGTTGTGCTCGACATTGAGTTGCTCGCACAATCTGGTGTTTGTATCTCAATCTCGACGAGTTACCCCCGCAATACAACGAATAAATTTCATTTCGGCAGCTTGTATCCGGAATCTTATTCCTTCGGTCATTACCCACCATAGGGGAGGGTCAGAACAAACACTGAAAAAAAGACCGATAGCTAAGCTCCGATACGAAGCTCAGCCCTTCTGATAACAGATTGACCAAGCTGTCTCAAAATTGCTCCAGCTTGACCAATCCTACAGGATAACTCACTATTGCTCCTTCTATCACTCCTGAATAGGACCCCGAGATATATAAACTTCTCCACTTGTTTCAATGGGACTCCACTTAAATGTAGAGTTCATTAGAGAGGCGTTCAGAAAATTACCATAACCTCTGATTTGTTCACGTTTACCCTCATCCTAGCTTTAACACAGACAGCCACGAATCTGTCAAGTGTGCGTCAAAGTTAGGTCTGGATGGACCCCGTCAGCGAAAAGCAGATGACTTATCCTTAAGTCTCCCAATTCAAACAGTTCCATCCAACCCATATAGATAATGAAAGAAGAAGTGTTAAACTGAAAGATTGTTGAAACATCAGTTAAGGGCCCACATTTCCATCAGAAGCGCGAATGACTACTTCCCAAGCTGACTAAGAGGCTTGCACGGCATTTTCCAGATCTGGATTCGCTTTCATCTTAGAAAAATCAATATGAGTTCCCCATCCGATGGTGTAGTTTTTAAAATCCTTAAAGACTATAGGGAATGCCTTCAATATCTGTGACCCAAGATGTTCTCCTTGTTGACTGAGATTGGGTTTTCCAGTATTTCTTCTTGTATAGACACTCCTACTACTTGTTGTGCCTACAATTGGAAGCCTTTTTTGACACTCTACTAGTTTTGAAGACTTCTGTAGTTTTTTCTGTCCTTATCTCTGGGCTCTGTACTTCCACTCCAGCCACCACGACGCTTCTGTTACGGGTTTCCCTTATGGGCATTCTGCATCACTTAAAACAGTGGCACGAGACGAAAGGAAATAAAACCAATTTAATGAGGGAAACTGGAGACGGTTCGATCAGACTAAGGTCATACTGAACTGTAAGGGGATCCTACATACAAACATACATATATGTACATATATAGAGACGCAGTTTCTAAAAGTATTTCAAAAGAGAGACAACTGAAAACGTTAAGAAATTGTAAGGCAATGCATTCCCACACCTACATATGTATGCTACGATGACTTGTGAACTTTGCCCATAAACCACCTCTCAACTGTCTTTAACTTTAGATCCTTGTAATTATGCTAATTCCAATGACGTAGTTGCTCTACATTCGTAACCACCCCCAATCTCACAGAAACCCCTTATTTTCGACCCCTTATATTCAGCACAAACCTGCCTTAAATCAGAATGTGTACGCATAATTCACTTCTCCACATTGAGTGCTTTATCCTCAGTTCTTTCACTTGTGTCTTCGTCGCATGGCGGGAGCATAACTCTCATTTTTGTCTGTTTCTTCCTCAATTTACAAGCGGATTCGCAAATTATTATGCAGTAGCAGCAGAAAGACATGCTACACTTCCATACAACATATGTATACGTCTTATGCTCTCACAAAAATAAAGAGGGCGTGAGAGAATGGGAGGACGACATCCTTTTCAATTTCACGAAATAAAAGTTAACAACATTTTTCAATTCTAATTCAGTTATGAAATAATTTTTCTTTCAATTTTTTTTTTTTCGCTTTTTTCCATTTCCCGTGCGATATTGCTGTTTTCTCTTTTGGTTTCACACCCTTTTCTTATATTTTTTTATTATTCAGTCAGCCAGCCACATATGTATAGGTACTGTGTAAGGAAGAAGGATGAGAGGGATTGCCACTCGCATGACATGCGAGGATAATAGCAGTGATAAGCTGGGTTCATCGTCGCGCTCTGTGAATGAATATATGATTGGTATAATAGTGTGTTGTTCCTCTTTTTTGTGCATTTTTTTATTTTTCATTTTTTTTTTTTTGCGTAAAAGATGTCCTCTTTGCTTGTGAATTAGGAATATTAAGTAACAAAAGGAGGTGGTATTGAGGAGAGCTTAAGAATTCTGTATTTTGAATACACATGTGCGAGCATCTTTGTTCGCAGGTTCACGCGACAAATGGTAATGTTGGTCGTTTTCCACAGGGATAAGATGGGAATTTTGAATTCAAAAACTTGGTGATTTTTCGTCTTGAGCTTTCATTTGAATCATTTAAGCCTGGAAAATGTCCAATAAGCAGCAGCAATGCTCCTCTGGTAGCACAATGGACCTTATTTTGTTCAAGTGAATCCATTGACTTCGGTGGATAGCCACATAACTTAACCTAACGTACGGTCGCGGTCAAAGATACCCCGTGCTATCTACTTGTTTTGAACAAAAGGGCTGAGTTGGGAGCCATTTGTGAAAACGCCGTTCCTTACCCAACTCAAGTTCTGACACAAAAAAAGTCGACAGAAAGTTTATTTCGCAACCGAAGATCGGAATCATAGAATATTCCCCGAATAAGTGCTCTAAATTCCGGTATTTGTTGTACCATAAGTGACTTTATTTTAAACCAAAATCAAATTGCGGCAGAATAAGCATCTAAAGCAGATTCAAGCGTCTTGAAGAAAGCTTGGAATAGAACGAAAAAGCGAAAGAAGATCGTATGATCGTCTTATATGCAGAGCCACAGAACTCTTTTTGGTAATCCCCATACCTTGTCAAAATCATCCTTTTTTGCAGAAAGCCTGCAGTTCGCGGTTCTCTTTGGACTAAATTTACATATTTGGATCCACTCAGAGTTACTTTCTTTTCCGGGGAAAAAGTTAATCCGTTTTAAGGCAATAAAACCTACCTACACCATCTGTTAATCACATTCATTGTAATCGGCCCCTTGGGCTGGACTATTCAGAGGAAGGGACCAAATTCATTCGTTTTGCATAATTTTCAGGCAGTTCAAAACAAAACTGAAAATTTGTTATGGAAATTACAATAGATGTCTTATCAAGCTAAGTTATATGAATTTGAAACTCTAGACGCAAAAGAAGCAAAAACTTACCACCAGTATCACTATGATGATCGCCGGTTTAGGGTGCTTAAGTGGACCCTCCGTGCCTCTTGATCTTCCGCCAACAACTCTCAATCATCAGGCGAGCATTCATGTTGTGCGAGTTACATATTTCGCACGAATTGAAAGGACCTACAATTTATTGCCGACTCCGAATGGCGAAGTGAGAAGTTCTTTCTTGACAGATTATAATCCCGGAGGCTTGTCATTCCCCGACGAGAGGTGGTGCCGCAAAAAATGTTCGATGTTCCTGGCTGGAGCTTAAACCCATGCCGCTCGGTCAGCAGTCCAACGCACTACCCACTGAACCACGATGACCAGAAATTTCAGACTTGATCCAACTAAAAATAAAACCACTTCCGGGATTCTTCTAAGATGATCTTAACGATCTAGCCGAACTCAACGTCCAAAAGATAGGAAACTTTATCTCCTTGTCAGAGTGGTTCAACACATAGGGTCAGTACCGCGTTCTGCCCTATATTCTTTGTTTGCTGTTAAGCCGGTATACTTTCTCGTGGCACCACAATGGACCACTCAGGTCTGAATGTGTCCATGTCTGATCGAGAGCAGCCACCTAACCTAACTGAAAATAGCAACTCATTTGATTACCAATGCTGCCCAAGTTAATCCTAGATAGGTAGTCACCGCGGCTTAGTGGTGTAATGAAAGTACCAGCTGGCTACAATGAAAACTTCCAAATTCTTGAAGCAAGTGGTCTCCGAACGAACCTTTTCTGGAAATAGACCGTGTTCTCTGCACCAGTCTGTCAAACCTAGTCACATCCTTTTGTCAAACATTTCGACGTATCTACAAGTGTGCGGACCCTGCCTTCACAGAGGACGCCTGACTGATGGCATGGATTCCATGGCACGTCTTAGAAGCTGAATTAGGGACATGCCTTAAACGTGCCAAGACCATCGAAGTATGGACCGCTCAGTTGGAAGAAGTAGCTGTTCCACATAGAACTCCTCCTTTATTCTGGTATTCCTAACTCGATCTGGGTGAGTTAGTCCAGCAATAAACTGCTAATTCATCTTAAATATATCGAAAGAATGAGGACTCCTCCCAATCGAAGTGAGACTTTGAAGCAGAAATAAAGGCTCGTAGACTAAAATAGTCGCTCGAAAGATGATATTTTATGTTTTCAGCGATCTGAATGTAAAAATTCTTTGCCATCTTTTCCAAAGCTCCAATCCATTGAATAAAAATTATTTCGAACCTACTATTTGACTCTGAGACTTCTTTGTTTTCTTGTTCTATGTTTTATACTATTTTGTTTCTTGATGGCTTTTTACTGCTCTCTTCAAAAGATAAAGTAAAATATTTCAAGTGTATCCTTCCATTTCCAACCGCTTGACTTATAAATAGCAGACTTTACCAAACGCTTCCAACTTTACCGGCATCACTCGCCACAAAAATCTTCCATCCCGCCCAATTAGGACCAGACTTAGACCTACGTCAAAGGATACGAACTCGTCTGGCGAAGTTTTCCATATCCACATGCCTGCCATGTGATTGACAGATCCTTTGGCATTGACAATTTTGACACCTCCCGTCGCCAAGTAACACACTCCCGTCCCACACTGATAGGCGTTCTTTCATCGGACAATACCACAAAGGACCAGTGAATGCCGTTAGAATGTGCCTGCAGCTTCCTGCTTTTTCCTGATACATATGTACATATGTTCTCCTTCGTGGTCCTTCATTTTCGTAATTATTTCGAACGTCCTCGTGTTCGCTTTCGACATCATCATCGTCGTACAAAGTAACAAACTTTTTGTGTGGACAATCGGTCATGTAACGAAGCTACATACACACACTTATGTACATTCTCATTGCTAGGATAACACACGATAAAACACATCATGACCTCTCCGTGTCATTTTCTAGAGAAAATGATGGATTTCCCTTAAAAAAAAAAGGACTCGAGTCAAAATCGCAAGCCTTACAAAACAAAATTGATTTTTCCCATCACCACCGCCGCCCGGATGGGTCTTTTATTCCCAAAGATGAGGAGTCCTCCCTTATGCGAGGGAGGTGAAAATAAAATCCATATCAGTTGTGCGACTGTAATCGCATCAGAGCCTATTCGGCACAAAAAAGGAATACATAAGTAAAATGAAATAAAAACTTAGTGGATGTGTGTGTCCCTGCTTCCAACTTTTACAAAAGTTCACATTCGCAGTTTAGTTGTAAAAAGGACGAGATTATTATTATTACAAGGACATGTCTTTTTCTTTTCATTTTCGTTCCTTTTTGGGATTCGGCATCATAGCATCCACCCTAGATTTGTTAGTGAGCCTGACATCTTTAGTTCTCCCAAGAACACAAAAACCCAAGCGCAAGGAAGAAAAGGATGAAATAATAACTGAACATCGCTCGTCATTTCCAGGGAATACACATGCACATGTGTGCCTGTGCGAGAGTGTATGTGACGTTCAAATTGGCCTTTTGTGTAAAAATCCAATGAAAGAAAATTGCAGGATTAAGTTTAAGGATTTCGTCTAACACACTCATGGAATAAGCATCACATGTGAAAACGAAGACGATGATGTTCATTTCTTATTTCAATTTCATATCCTTTTGCTGCTGCTGCTTCCTTTTCACTTTCTGCAACTGCATTCAGTCGCATTCGTTGCCGATTTCAATTCACTGTAAGTTTGTGTGAATGAAAAAAAAACCAAGAACGAAAGAATCCTTGTGGAAAGTGGGCTGTGCCTTTGCCCTTTCCGACTGACACTCAACAAGTGCGCACTTCCTTCCGTCCTTCCTTGCCAAGTTATCTCTCGAAAGGGATGTGTGTGATTTTTCTTCTCTAATAAAACGGAACTAAATTGGAAGTGTCAAAAAATAAGCAACATCTAGGTGGTAGTCCTTTTGCTGTTAAGTTCACCTTCGCCTGGGTCGGGTGAGGGGGGGTTCACATTCAGTTTGCGTTATAAATCGGCAAACACTCACACACACAGGCGTGGATAGCAATTTTTGATGTTCTTGTCATAGTTTTTTATTTCTTTGGAAAGGAAATGCTTGGGTGTCCTTTTGAAGAGAATTGCCGGACAAATTATTTGATGAGGCAATTACTTGTGATATTTTATGAAGTGCTGTGGACAGCAGAGAAGGAATTTTATCTGTCAGACGGAAGGAAACAAGCATGACGGAGACTTGGGAAACTGAGGAGAGACAGTGACCTGTTGTTTCGAAGGAATTTGTTGGGTTCCTTGGACGAGGTGCGGAGTGCACAATGTAAATGTGAGGGTTTTCTGAAATAAGCTTTGCAGCATACGCAAAGGAATAAAATGAGAAAAATGAAGATCACAGTGAAACGCCAGTATCAGTAGTCGGGAAAGTATTCTGGAATACAGATGCACCTTGGCAAAAGTTTATTGGTAAGGGTACTCCACCAGACAGTCCGTGATGCAGATTTTGGCTAAACCTTGCACTCGTTACAGTTTCTTCACTGTGGTGATCTCATTAGTCTTTGTCATCCAGATTATAGCCGCATATGATAGGGCAGATTCTACGACCAAGGTGCACTTTTGAAGCATAATTTTGGAACCAAGTCCACATCTGTCTTCGCAGGTGCGGCGACAGATCGACAGTGCTCGTGTGGCTTTTTCGATGGTCCATTCGATGTGGGGGTTCGGTAATGCTTTCCGCACTTCATTTTGATCAGGTGTATAAAAGTTTAGGCTTTCATCATCTAGATTGAAATATTCGATCTACCTGACATCGGAATGTTGGTCTTTGTCACCGTTACACAGGCTGTAGAAGAAATTGTTCCAAGTTCTTTGCATAGACTGCGACTCTACTATATAGTTCCCTTCTTCATCTCTAGCAGATGTTGGCAGCTCGAAAGGTTCGGACAACCATTATGCGTGCTTTGCGTCTTTCGATTAATTCTGTGCAAAATGCTCAAAAATCACGAATAGCGATAATATTGTGGCCAGACTACACGAAAAAATAGCTAATTTTGAACAGTGCATCATTTTAACCGGTAGAGCCATTTCATCTATGTCGGAGATGGTTTCATTAAAAACTGAACAACACCTCGTATTCTAGTAATGAAGCATCGTCGAGGAAATCACTCCAAATATACTCCTGATTCCCCCTCCTAATTCTAAAAATTACCATAAATGTTAAAAAACTATTGCAACAACTATCGAAGTTGAATTTCTCGACATACTCCATCCGATTACATCGATAAAATGCATCTCATACCAAGTTTTTAGGTGTACTAACCAAACAGCTCAATACTTTTCCACTTAAGGAAATTCGCACTCAATCTTTCGAAAATTAACACAAAATTCTACAACATAATTAGCACCGCATGGATTTTATAATCGAAACTTTATCCTTGACGCACGTCGCCATACCGGCATGCGAAGGAGTTAAGTTTTCCTTCACAGACTTCTCAACCAATGTTAGCCGAGCCAAGTGCAACTTAAACAGAAAAGTTTTCGGTTTTTTTCTTCTGAAATACACCCTCCTGCAAGGAATTTCTCGGATGGAAAATCTCATTTTAATAATCCTTTCCTGGGGAAAACTTTGCCTTGTCCAAATGCAGAGATACACCTATCGACTCTAGCACACAGACAAGTGTAGTGGATTCAGGATGTAAGCTGGTTAACAAGTACATAACAGTGACGCCACTTAATCTTGTTCCACAACTTAAATCCTTGTGGAGAACCAACATCTACGTAGATACCATATGAGGACGCGGATACACAACACATGGGTCCCGGCTGTAGACAGCTCCCTCACTAATCAAGTTGAATGGTTTATAGTTTAACGCCAAAATCCTGGCAATGAAGAGGATACCACACCGATTTCGGCAGCAGCGACATTCGAGTCACCATCTAGGCAGGTGAAAATCCCCCGGCGCACCAGAGTCTGGCAATGGGCCAACAAAGGTGGCGAAAAAGAAACCCTTAAACGACCAATCTACCGCGTCAAGTTGTGTACCTGGCCAAAGAACGGTTGAGCGCAACTTTTTTACGCGAAACGTGTGTGATCGGTAGTTCGTGCGAAAGTCCCATGGACTGATGTGGAAAATCGTTTAAAGTGGTTGACCCACCTCCTGCAACCCGTTTTTTCTCTCCTTCCTCTCTCTGAATGATGAAAACGCATCGGAGGACCACTGATGGATGACGATGATGAAAATTCCCGTACAGCGAACGTCGCAAAAAAGGACTCTTTTATGGTCCAAGGATACGGTTGCCAACAATCGCTGGGTATGCATTTCACTCATCGGTGATTGAGGTCCATCCACGAGTTCATGTCGGGATTAAATTTGTAAGCGATATTGGCACGAGTTGAGATTAGTCGGCTGTCATTATTGTTCGGAACCGAGGGTGTTTGTCCGCTCTCCACGGTCTATAGTTCCCTGGCGATAACAAAAAAAGGGTTCGAATGTTGACACTGTCAATGTTTTGCCAATACAGATACTTTTTTCTCCCTCAATGCACGAGTTATGGATATTTCAGTGTTTTGGTTTTGGCCGAACAAAAAATTTTATGCAAATTTTTATTCTTTTTTTACACTTTTGTGCGGATTGCTCGAAAACTTTCGATACCCAGTCTCATCAGGGAATCGATCCAGAACGGAATAATTAATTAGGGGTCGCATTCATTTCAGATTTTTGTGCGGACAGAATTTTGCATAATTTAATTTTGGGTACTATTTGATTCCTGATTGCCTTATCGACGATGGGTGGTGAAACTTTTATTGATTTCGTTATTATTGACATATTTTTCACGGGTTCATAGCAATTTGTTTTTTTATTTTTATTGTTTTTGGTTATTTTATAAAAATATTTAAATTTAAATGAAAATACTGGAAAATTGTACTGAACATTCCAAAGCTCCGTTCTTAAAGCAGAACCTAAGAAGAAGGATACAGTGACGCAGTAGTTAGTGCCTTAGACTTACTGTAGCCCTGAGTTACGCCTCGAAAATTAGCCTGACAAACATATCTTATGGAAACACTTCTCCATTTATAGGCGTTAAGATCACACCTTATTGTATTATTTTCTCTTTCGATTCTCTGTGGTCTCTACCATCTACAGAGACATTAGTTCAAGACACCTGCTTTTTGAACTTTTTGATCCATTATGCAGAGAAGATTGGGAGATTTCTCAACTTCCACTGATGGATCGCTGATATGTGGCAGAGCAGAAGCAAGTACCACCGTAGTCTGGACAAAAAGCTCAGTGTACCAGGACGAGAGCCTGAACCTGATCCATGTGCTGGATCGCCTGCAGGAGGCTCAGATGAGAGGAAGCGAAGTCATAATTGCACCTTAGAACCAAGCGAATGAGTAAGACTGTAATTCAGTCATCACTGGCGATGGCGTGTTTCCTAAAACTGAACGCCTGTGCAGTGCAGAATGAACTGTGAAAATATTCGTAGTAGGGAACCGCCATTGACAAAATACGTTCTTACTTCTAATACCATTGAGTTCAAACCGGAATAAACAGTGCGACACGGTCCGAACCTCATTATGCGTACACCAATTATCTAACCCACCTTTTATAATCATTAAAAACAAAGAGCTGACTATGTCTAATGAAAACCGGTTTTAGATAGATGCCACTCACGTGCCACTTTTTCGGACAATTCCTGGCACACTTTGGTCACCAAGCTGGAAAAAGATTCAACGCGACACGACACGATGCTACAACCGGTTATTCAATAGAATTTACCCCTAAAACATTATGCAAATGGAAATACGTTGTACTGCACACCACCTTCACTTCCATTGCCGATAAATCTAAGCCAAACAGCATTCATTCAGAATCTCAAACAGTTTTATTGCCACCATTTTACAGCGTTGTTTCAATAATTACCATATTAAAAATTCCCGCCATTAATCCGGCCCGTCCAGGTGTGCAGTGTACCAGGTGCAGCTCCTGTAAATTTGCAGTGGGACCGCATCCTACTATAGTAAAAAAAAAAACAATTTGCCAACAAAAAGTCCGAAAAACAGATTCGCAAAATGGCAATAAAAACTGTGATGCTGCGTCTTTTTCGCGCCTCATTACCTTAACTCGCTCAGGCGGCAATCCTTGCAGCGACTCTCCCCCACCACGAGCCATTACCACAGCAGTTATAATTTCACAATTTCACCGGCTTAATTACGGACCACATTTCATCTGACTCCACGGCGGACGGCATGGGATACATCGTGCCAATTCATTTTAACGACCGTAATGGTCTTAGGCGTTATAAATTTGCTTCAAGAAAATAACCCTAAAGCCGCGCCATTGCCACCCGCATTTAGGTAAACAATCTGCCCGAAGGATAGTCTGCATCCATAGCTGAATATGATTCTGAAGCGCCGGACACGTATGCCAGTAAAGAGCTGCACTTTGCAGGGAGCTGTGGTCGACAGGCCATGCCTGACAGTGCGACGACAAAGAATGTATAGACAGTCTTCGTTTTTTTTTTTCTCCACCTTTGGACAAAACTAAATGCCAAGGTGTAACGAAAATATTTTCTTTAGCTTTTATCCTTACACCCTTGGTCATCGTGGTACCTGAGCAGGGAGAGAGGGGACATAATGAGAACGAGGATGTTCCATGTCCCATGTCTCATGCCCCTCTGCTGGAATTTATTAAATGCGACTTTGGGAGAAATGAGAAAATTGCAGAGAGGAAAAATTAATTATTATTTTCTACGTTTCCTTCTTCTTCTTGATCGTTGTCGTCGTCTTCATATTCTTTGCGTTTCTTTTTTTTTTATTTTTATCTCACTTAATTTTAATCGTCGTCTTCCATTTCGCAGGACAGTTGGGCAGGGGGAGGCGACGACGAAGCAACACACAATACCAATACACCAAGTGAGTCACACCCCTTGTGACAAAAATCCTCTTCGTAATTGTCACAAAATTAGATTTTTTCCTCATTTTTCTCAAAAAAAAAAAAAAAAAACAAGAAAAAAGATTTTTATATATTTTTGTATCCTAAGTTGTTTATCCGTCCCCTGTCTGTCTTTTATTTCCACCTCCTCTTATTCCATTCGGCAAGCGATTTAGAAATAAAACTTCCCTCGCCATGCCCACCTGTAAAACTCGGTTGGATACACTGCAAAATATTTGCATTTTAATTGAGTCAATTAATAAAGTTGCAAACGGTTTTCAAATGAGGTCATAGTTAATTTTTCGCAAACAAACAACGCAACGAAAAAAAATAATTATAATAATTAGATTTTGGTAAAAAAGATAATGAAAAACAATTTTTAATTTAGATTTTGATTTTAGAGTGAAAACTCAATTGGATTAGACATTTTTTTCTCTTTTTTCGAGTTTTAAATAACATTTTATACTTCTACATTTTTTAGGGTTTATCTAACGAAATTTATTTATTCTTTCTTAAAGGACAAGCTACAAAATTTTGGTTCGATTTGGGAGGTATATGTTGGGACACCATGAATTGAAAATTAGGAACGAATAAGATCGTCTGCCATGGGTCCTTCAAGACTTTCAATGAACACCTATGGTCTTTTGAGGAAATTTTCGATTGTTTCGTCAGAGATTTGTATAATTTTACCAATCACGAGCTGATCTTTAATCTCGAAAATTTAATACCACGATCTTTCTTCCCAATGGATACCGAGTACCGACACTTTGTTGCGTTTATATTGTCTGGAAATTACTGCCGCATTGAATCAATAACTGCAACCAAAAAGGCTCTTCTAGGCTTTGTGGGTCTTCATATGAACCACTCGGGGATTCTCTCTGCGCTGGAAATCGTGTCCATCACTAAACATGATTTTTTTTGCCTAATCATAGTCAACTTTTAAGATTTTTAAAATCGATGAGCTATAATAACTTAAATTGGTCTATTTACTTGCTTAATGAGCTCAAGACTTCTAAAGGATCTCTGCTTGAAACATGGCAGCTTTCTATCCCCTGAACACTGCTTCCAGTTATATAAACCAAGCGTCCTGCCATCCGAAACTCCTTGATCCTTAAAACGAACGTTTGGTCTTCATTGCCGCCGCGAACCTGAGAGCTGTGATTTGAATATACTCTTATTGTCTTATTTGCTTGTTGTACGTATACTATTAGCGGGGAGCGGTTGGTCCACTCTAGCACTGCGGTTTCACATAGAGGCCTATTGTGCTGTCCCATATTTTTAGAGCAATTTGTCTGTTCCAGAGGCTGTCAGGAAACTTATCAGCTTCTTTGGGTGGAGCGTGGCAAGTGCAGCCGATGAGACGAATTCACTGCCTAGGGTCCGCTTTTTCACATGAATGGGGGCGGGACATTCTGTGGCGATGTGGGGAGAGTTTCGTCGCTCTCCAAGCATAGTCTGCATGTAGGGTCTGGTGACAGATAAAGCATGTGTAAATGCCATTTTAGTCAGCAGTTGCCAGTTAGGATACCCGTAAAGAAATTTAAGGTGGTTCCTCCTCAGATTTAGAAGAAACTTGGATTTCTTTTATGATAGATTGGGGAAGAAGTGTTTGGTACATTTCTGTCCCATACTTCCCATCCAAATTGTCTTGGATGTGTTTCCTTATGTACCTTTTGCAGATGGATTTGTTTGCTCCACAGGCTGATTCAGGACCAGTGAGGAGGGTTGTTGCACCTTTCTTGGTCCGTGAGTCCGCGGGGCCTCTATCAAAAAATTGCCTTGGAAGATTGAATAAAAACTAAGGATTCCTGAATGACGAATTCACTCAAATAAACTCAAAAAATGCATTTCAAAAACATGCTTCCAACTTTGAGTGGCTTCGTCCAGAACCTTTTAAAGGTTTAAGCTCGACAGTCGCATCTATGAAATTCGCCTTGAAGTGTTTATGTTAGATTAGGTTATGGGGGAAGTACTCAGTCTAATGACTGTGCATCCACGAAGGCATACTGTTCCATTGTGTTCCCGTTTGTGTTGTGGTCTATGTTCCAATCTTGGTTTCTAGGTGAGAAGTTTATTGTTGAACCAACCTGTACCCTTAATAAAGTGGAGTATGTTCGTTATTGTTAGGTTTCCCAGTTCTCCAAATAGTTCAAGATCCTGTAAAGCCATAGACATCCACTAAAAGGGTATCACAGACATTTTTCAAGGCTTTAGTTACGCGACTCGTACTAATTGCTTGTTGTTTTCTTTATAACTATTCATGACTGGCATTCCCTAAAGTACTTAACAAACTAAATTGACTTCTTCGCTTGCAGATAGCACACGGTCTTTGTTAGTTAGAAGGTCTGATCTTCCCTTCTATAGAAATGTCAAAAAAACATAATCAAACTCTGCAAGCCCCCACACCTTTCTCCACGCACAAGTGTGATCCACTTCCTCTTATATTGTCAAGTTCATGCGTCAACTGTAGCTCCAAACGAAAAAAATTGAAATTTTCTAAAATTTTCGGAAAGTGAATCCGAATATCTCTGCCGAACAATGCAACGAACCTACCTTGCTCTGTATCTCGCAGTACCAAACGACACGTAACGACGATGCGACTCTGTGCATAAGGCCGACTGAGCACCAACTAGGAACGCAGCAAATCCAGTGCTGCTACTATTGCTGCTCATGGAAGCTCATCTCACATAGTCGCCCAACCCAATTCACGTTGACCATTCGTCCGTGCCAAGTCAGTCGAGGGGGCAGACACACAGAGAATTACTCGCCGTGCTTAAGACCCCTATTGTACCGTGCTACTACCGCTGCGTGTGTATGTATCAGCTCTATGGAGCTCTTTCTCACTAGCGGTGGTAGTGTCGCTGCTATACGGAATGCACTGCTCCGTTTAATTCGTTCCATTACAGTTCAGTGAATATTTGGGTTCCATAACAATCGGTTATCAATGAATTGTGCCTAATGCTGTATCCAGAGGCTGTGGGGAGAGGGGGCCGCTGCCGAGGTGAAGCAATCGGACAACGGAGGCACCCAGGCATTGCCTGGGTTATCGAGGTGTGGGTTGGAAAATATGTATACACATTGCGTCGTGCCTGATTGCTTTCAACCCTTTTTTCACCCAAGAGTTGGTGGTCATGGGGACCGGGGCCGGGCCGGGACTCTACGAGAGAACTTTTGAAAATTGGAAAAGATTTGTTGAAAACTTCATTCGTTCGTCCGACATCATTGCCGTCGATGTATAGTGCTCCATGTTGTGTTGTTTGTTTTTGCCCCATTGGACAGATGTTGTGTACACATGCATTCCGTCGAAGGAAGAAATGGATGAGATTTTCGTTTTTTCCTCACTTTTTCTTCTTTTTTTCTTTATTTTCGTCATCATTCCGTTTGGTCCTCGGTGGGGTTGGTATGCAAATCGAAGCCGAGTGGTGGCAGAGAGATAGTCGCGGCGAGGACACGAACAGTAGCAGCAACAGCAACAAGAGGTGAACCTATTACATTCAGAGCCCGTCGATGGGAAATCGATTTATTGCACACTTTCTCGCATTTAATTGGCACTCACTACGGGTGAGTGGAAAATTATGTGAGTGAGATTGAGTTTTATGAGGTAAGCCAATCTGTAGGACTTCGTTCAGATAGAGAAGGTGCAGCCGCCTTAAATGCCTATGTTAATTTATATTTGCCAACAGTGAAGGTGGTAGGTGTGTAAATCACCACGACCACTGCACATTCAGGTTAATTAGTTTCGAAAGAAAATTTTCCAATGCAAATAACAAGGAGTTCTGGAAAGTTTCTTGAGGATTTCTTACCCAACGTAGTTTTTGATCAATTTGGTTGAAATGTACAGATGCAAAGGATACCGCACAAATCAATGGTAACAACTTCAAACTTCCTTGTACACTTTTTAACTGAAACCATAGATCTGTTGTGGTTCAATCTACACTCCACGACACAATTCACTGCTCACCAAAAACATTCATTGCGCATCCTGTAACGCTGGGAACTGTCGGAAACGATATTTTTCCCCTTGTCCGTGGGTAAAAAGAAACATTTTCGCCTTTTGATTGATATACGTATTTGCAAACGTAAGCAAGTCAATCTTTCCAATTCTGCACGTAGAGTTCTGATACACGATCTATGCATAACTTCCCAACTTCTAAAAGTGAAGCTCTTGCCTGAACAGTCGTGATGGTTTTTTAGGACCATGCCACTTGAGTGAGAGACGGTCTCCTGCTATTACTTGAGGGCAGTTAGTTGTGCAGATTTGTGTAGACAGTCTTTTGGTTCCTGAAATTTATTTTTCTTGAGTGACTCGCTTGCACACGACTTGAACACAAAAATAAGAGGTTTGAGCCTAGAGCATTCGATTTTCTCCACAAAATGCCGTTTAGGTGACAGATGGATAAACCACTGAAGGAAAATGGGCCTATGACTGCCAGATCTTCGTCTGGTAATCTCATTGTTGTCCATGAACTTATTCCGCCCAACAGAATTCTTAGATATATGTCCGTACACCGTAATTTTCATCTATCTATCAAGTTCAAGTTGACAAGTTCAGAGGGCAAGGGCCTCAAGTTATATTACTTGGCAAACACCCCTTACGGGGTACATTAGGTAACAAAATTTATTAGTTGTGACCAATCCAACCATATAGCGTGAGACAGAGGACCGCCCTCAAGGGGTGTTTAAGCTATTTGTTTCCTAAAAGACAGACAAAGGCTTAAGGCCTGAGGATTATAGTAGGTCGATTGTGAAACTAGGAGCGAAACTGAGTGAAAGGGCTAACTACTGAGTGCTGCCAAAAAATTAAGGCCAGGGACCGATTTTTCGTTAGGTGTAATAGAAAGTCTTCAAGCATAGCCCGTATTCTAATTGATGTTGGAAGTCTTGCATCCATAAAAACACCGTTTACAACTCTATGTGACATACAACGAACGAAGACAATTCTATTGCTTACAGGCAACATGGGGTCACGGGGATATTTAGGTATCGGCATATGGATGTCCATTCTTAAAATTACTTTTTCCCTCGGCCTAAGTCAGCTTAGGTTATTGGGAAAATCTTAATTTTTTCCGTGCTGAGCAGATGCTCCAGGTAGTAGGGTTAACACAAGAATCACCCCCGTCATACTCAAAATATTGTGATTTTCTTTTTAACAGCTAGTTACCTTAGGGTACGAAGACAGCTCTGAACAAGCTTTATGTCAAAACCAAATGAATGGCTTATACAACAACAATTGTGAGAGAAAATGACAATCTGTAAGAGCATCTAAATAAAATCTTCTTTTCGGAGATTTTGATTAATCTTGACGGCTGGCCATACACTCTTTTAGGTACCCCGAACTTTAGACGAATTTGCGTCAAAAAAAAAATCAAAGTGACTGAATGCATCAACAACTGGAAACTAGCAATGCATGTAACTCAATTTTTCGTCAGCCATCAACAGAAGGAAACAGCGAAAATTAGCATAATACTACAGTGCTACACCCTTCAGGTATTTTTCACAGAACTCACAATCGATATAGCACAATGCCCAATGCTCTGACAATAGGTAAACGTGTAACGTGACGGACGGACACGTGTGTTGCAGAATTTAATATTCGCCAATAAATTTCATTGTAACAACCTGTCCGTACATTCCGTACATACCGCTCCTTGTCGGAAGTGATTTTAAGTGTAAAACGACACAATATCGTTCCCAATTCGCTTTAACTCGGTCCTTTCTGTCGGTGGCCCTCATCCTTTTTCCACAGCCGCCGTATGTGTGTTTTGTGTCGGCATTCGACAAAGTGAGATTAAAAGTGACTTTGTTAAATTGCCAGCCATCAATCTCGGTTGTATGCGAAATTTTTGCACTACTTACACGGGGTGCGACTATTGGAATGAAACTGTTGACACTGCCTTCGTGTAATCCCTCTCACATCAGGTGGAATAATTAAAAATGAGAATTTTTACAAAGCTAGATGCGACTACGGTGTAAGCCGCTTCAAATGATTATCTACTAAAGGGTATTTAGAATTTTTCTCCTTAAATTTAGTCATTCAAACATATTGGAGTCTAATTACAAAATCGAAACAAAAATTTAAATTAATTTACATTTCATGCAACCATGTTGTTAATTTTTAACTAAAAATAATAATAATAAACTAATAAGTTATTTCACGCGTAGATCAATAATCGTGTTGCGAAAATATTTCGAAATGCAAATATTAAACTGTAGAGTAGTCTGACAATGAACACAGCATTCAATTCTGAATAAAAGTTTGAGCTTCAAAGCTTCGGCAAAACCACATTACCGTCAGGAAAGAGAAATATTGAAATTTTGCTACTTAAAGCTGAAATGAAATTTACTCCTATAACAATTTTGAAGCGAAACATTTAACTGGGATGTCCAAATATGGTCAAATTTTGATAACCGTTTTCCAAAATGTTCAAGTAGGAGCTAAAGGTGATTGAGAATTTCAACACGGTCATCTACAACGAAGGATCAAAGATGAACTGCGGTGTGGAGGCCGATGTCTACTCGGAAACACTGAAAATAGGAAAACTATACCGCTTGTCGGATTTTAAGAGCTTTAAGCCAGGCAGAACTACTGGCAATCCGAGAGGCTTGCACACAACTCGGGCGTGACAAAACACACAAACAAAACATCGCCATCCTCTTAAATAGCCAAGCCGCTATCAAAGCTTCTGACTTACCATATCCTCCAAACTGGTGCTAGAATGCCGACACGAGCTTGGCCGCTTGAGCGAACGGGTCAGGGTCACACTGCTCTGGATTCCAGGGCACAATGACATAATAGGAAACGAGTATGCAGATAAGCTGGCCAGCTCTACACGGCTCACGGTTAAAGGACAAATTCACTCGCACTTGCTGCAGAAGATCAACCTCCAACGGAGGGGATTAACCAACTGCGCCATATCAATGAAGATATGGCGACCTACGATATGACTAGAACAAGAGATCTCCTAAGCAGAACTCACCTAGATATTGCCAGAATAACGGCGATAATCACAGGAGATTAGCCAATGGGAGACCATGCGGTTAAACTAATGAGCAAAAATTAAATGAAACTCTTCCACTGAACCACTTCCTCTGCAAATGTCTCCCATTCGAGTCGTGATAACAAAAAGGCATATCTTAGTGCTAATTGGGTCCAATTAACCACCTCTGCCTACCTACCTAGGAGCTAAAAGTTGTTTAAAGCTCCAACCTATTTCCAGTTAAGAAATTTTGCAGTTCCTTGCTGGCATTGGATGAGAATCGGCTTTTCCTGAACCATTCAGGTCACTGCGTTGTAGTCTTAAATTCAAACACAAAATCTGACCCAACAAATACCCGAATAAACACTGTTACCCAGTCGAAATGCGGTCAAAGCTCTTTAAAAAAAAAAGAGAACTGGGGCCGAATCGTCTCTTCCGCGATCCTATAATTCGTCACGTAAAAACGAGGATTCTGGGGCTCAAATCATCGCGTTTTTACGTGGCGAGTTATGGAAGAGACGCTTTGGGCCCTGAACGACTTACATATATTTTTGCTTAGCATTGTCAAACAGGTTGTTGAAAAATAGTCCTTTTGCAAAAATATGCCATTTTATGAATGTATACACTTACTCTGGATGAAAAGTGGATCACCCCAAGCACTTTAGTGCAGAACAATTAAAAAGAGTCACGGATTTTGAAACCCCAGATGAGGTAGGTTGCTGATTGTCTAAATTCTACAGAGACGGGCTCATATTACTACGCGGACCATGTCATATGATAAGCGAAGTTGTTTACCATTCAAACTTAGACATTTAGACTGGGCCAAATTAATTGCTTATAAGACCGTCTGAAGGTAGCCTGAATTATGTTCAAATCTGTTAATTTATCGGCTTAATATTTGAAGAGTGAAATAGTTAATAAAATCCATCCAAATTTCTGCGTTTGTAGCAAGGCCAACTGTCCTAAGCTTAACCAAACGAGATTAGAAGCCTTTACTATTCATTTATCTCACTTTGGAGCATTTTGAAATCCTATTATACTTGCTTCTACCTATACAGCTCCATTCCACCCAAATCTTATGTCAAATCACTAACAACTTTTTTTTTGAATATTCCCTTCTGCTTGGCTGAAACTGCGATGCACTCACTCTGACCAATCTACTGTCAACTATTTCGATCTGGGCATACAATAACTCACCCATACACTAAAATCATCGCCGACCGCATGCATTCGACTGAGACGAGACCGGCGGATAATCATAAAAATATCACACCCACCGACGACGTCACCACGTGACGATCGGGTGCGCACGCCACAGAAACAGCAGAACACTAAGCCTGGGTTCCACCAGCATTCAACGACTTCCGGTTCCAAAGCATGCACATACACACTCTCCCGGCACACTAATATAGGTTGGACATTTCCGGCCCCGCTAACTGTCCACAAGTGTAAATTGTTTCTAACCCCCACCCACCCCGCCATGAGTTCTATACTCTTCCACCCATCGGAGCACTTCAAAACGCCTGCTTTGACTGATTTTCAATGTGCTCATCATCCGATAGAATGGTTTTCTTTACAAGTGAATCAGGGGGGAGGGCTAAACAAAGGTATTTCTAATCCACCACCACGGGCTGGAATACCCCTGCCCGCCATCATTATCAACCTCACATCCTTAACCCTTTTCTTTCAATTGTGGATTTCAGCATCTCTTCGGCGCTGCTGTGTCCATCTCGGGCGAAATTTTCTAAAAACTCCCCGACTGGGGTGAGCTGTATAGAGCAGAGCAGAGCAGAGACTAGAGCAAGAGCACCCAAAAAACCACACTACTGTCCTTTCACGGATGAACTGTCACATCCACATTCTATGTCATGCTCATTGGACAGCACTGCGCGCCGTTTATGCCATTGCTGTGCGCAAAAACGAAGCATCTCACAGCCACTTGGTACTTTTTTGGGGGTTGAAAACGTTCTATCTACACTTCGAGGTTTTCGTTTTTGATCGAGTGCAGAGGTTGTGTCATTCGCAGTTTGTCGTTCGTTGAACTCAAACCATTCTCGAATACCCGTGCGGTAGATACTTTTTCCTGGCGTTGTCTGGCCTGTTTGTTTTAGACTTGTGTGTTCGAATTTCATATTTAGAAACTGGAGTATCGGAGAGTTATACACAAATATTTTCCATCACCGTCATCATTGGCGTGCTGATGGAAAAGGGAAAAGTAATTTCCGGACACGAGAACGAGAGGCGACACCGGGTGAGACGGTTCGAAGCTGGCAGCAGCACCAGTTATGGATTTTTAGTTGAATTACAAGCGGTGATTAGATAATTACGTTTATTCGCAGATAGGTACATAATTTGATTTCGCGATGTTAGCGCGCGGTATTTTCATCACATTCGGATGTGTTCGCGAAGTGAAATATTTAAATTTTCTCTTTTTTTTTCACAGTTTTTGCATTTTTTTTTTCTTTTCGAACTTGCGTCACGTAGTATAGCATATAATACAATTAAATAGTGAACAACATTTGTACAGATGAACGTGGATACTGTCTACCCTCGCAGTTGTTATAATTGTGTTTCGCACGACAAACTGAGGGATGCTTTCCGAAAACGAAAAAAAGGGTAAAGGTGTTGACAGTTGTTTATCTTGAGTTCGTTGTGGGTTGTTCACTTTTTTTTTCGAAGAAAAATAGCAATTGGATCTTTTGCAAGAAAAACAATGGTGAGTGAAATACAATTTTTTTAAGTGCTTAGTGAAACAGACGATGAAAAACTATCTGAAACAATTTTGTGCCATTTTAATAATTTTATGGGCTATCGAACCATCGAAAATGAAAATTCAATGTTGAAAAACTACAGTTGTGGAGTGTAAATTTCATCCATATGCTTGGATTCTTCGCACTAGTGAACTAATTGTTGTCAAACCGAACAATACACTACAATGGTGCTAGTTGTTCTATGCTCGTTTGGTCAAGGTTGAGTTGTTAAATCAGATCTTTATGGTATAATTGCGATACTCTGTCATTCATTGGTATTTTCAATAAAAAAAAATCGTGGTTACATGAACTTTCTAGCCAGTTTACATTTGAAAATTTTTATTTCGTCACTGAACGGTGCTGGTTAAACGTACTTGTGGGCTTATATTTGTACGAACTTTAAGTCACGACTCCTTATAACGAACGTTTGGAATCTGCGTGTCACTTGATCCTGCCTCAATGACAAGTATTCGCTT
This sequence comes from Matsumyia berberina, assembly GCA_917880715.2. Classification (NCBI taxonomy): domain Eukaryota; kingdom Metazoa; phylum Arthropoda; class Insecta; order Diptera; family Syrphidae; genus Matsumyia; species Matsumyia berberina. Next base: position 126,038,319 of record OU862871.1, on the reverse strand, counting down.
CGTAAAATGTTTAATCAAACAAGTCTGTCTGTCTATGGATCGGTATATTGTGATACTTGAAACTAAATGTTCTACGGTTTATGAAAAAACTGTTTTCTAAAGATGGTTGAATCAGTTTTACACTACCTATCTGTGTAAAGAGTTGCTACAGAATCACACTAAATTCACTGTCAAAAAGAAACCACTTGAGAAAGGTAGAGCAAAGCAGGGCGATCGACTGGTTTCTAAGACCAACTTTTCAAAATCGGAGCAAAAATCAAGGCTTGAGTCTCCTTATGAGTCTTAGGGCATTTGCCACTCCTACGCGCCATCTTGTTTAGTTTCTGGAGGTTTTCCTCAATTCTCTCGCTTTTCGGCTGCCAGGTGCTCCATTTTTCTTGGACGAAACCCTTTTATTCTATCGTTAGTTAGCTGATTCCACACAGCTATGTACGATATGGAGCTAAGGTTAGTTTAGGTAAATGGGTTGGCGAGGGGAGAATAGCCCTCTGCGCCACACTCAGGTCAGAAAAGACCCATTGCGATTAGGGGAGAAGGTATTGCCCCAAGGTTTCAAAAACTCTTGAAGCCATAATGAACCTCCAAATTTCTCTGAAAAGTACGTCACTTAGTTCTTCGGTTTCCTGGAAAAAGTGCATTCCAAAGATTTATGTTTGAGGTGGTAAATACCTGGGCGGTGGCAAAGGAAGTGGGTTATGTCCTCATTAACTTCCTGGTCTGTGCAACCCCTGCAAAGGTCGTTCTCCCTTAGTCTTAGCTTCTTCATGTGATAGCGCAGAGTATTATGACTTGTAATTACTCCTTTAAGGATGGAAAGAATTTTCCTGTCCTTCTGCATTAGGGTATTAGTTCTGGACTCGCTGTACTTTGGTCATAAATGTCTAGTTATTTTGCATTAGTCCAAAGAGCTTCATGTTTCATTCGCTTCCGCTGGAATCCTGATCCATGCTTCATGTTTGGGATTACATGGTGGAACTTTCACTGACTAATCAGCCTGCTCTAGGTCTAGCGTAGATCTTTTCCTTGCCAAATCTACAGCCTTCTCATTCCCTGGTATGCCCTCATGTCCAGGGACCCAGCCTGATTTTACCTCATGCTGTGTGGCAAGAGACTAATAAACAAGAACTTGAATTTCATATGAATTTCTTGACGAAGTCTTCAAATCTGTGCCCATTTGCCCCGTTTGTCTTCAGAATTTTGCATCAAAATTACATGATTTTGTAAATTACACTTCATCTTCAACGGTAGAACGACTTTTTATAGACTAAAGCGAACCCACAACGACTTTTCAGATTATCTACAGAACCAGTTAAAATGACTTATTGCCCTGTAGGTACTTCCCCACTGTCCAAAACACAACCTACTATTACAGTTGCCTTAAGTAATTGTGCATACTTAACACTTTAGCAAACAACATTCGTCTTAAATTTGTTTAACATATCCATAGTCAATGGGCACCACTTAGTCATTCATGAGTTCACATAGTCATGGTCTATTGATCTGTTGCTTGGTTTTTTTTTTTAATTTTTTTCCTATTTTCATTCAACCGTTGCAAGTTTATGTGAAGGGGGATGTTATAGTACAATCTAGGAAATAAATTAAAATGTTAGTAATGAGTTAGAGTGCTACATACTTTTGAAAAGCTTTGCAATCCATAACGAACGACTAGTCAAATAAGTTACTTCTACACAAGGTATGTGTGCATCGGCAATAGAAATTAAATTCGTGTGATTATTTTGTTTTACCTCAAAGTTGAAGCCGGAAATCATAGGCTTGTGTCCAAGGTTACACAATGGGAGATCAACAAACACGAAGACTACTGAGCCAACCTCTGGGGCCTTAGACAAGCGACATAGTTCATCAACCCCAACCTATACAAGGTCAAAACTTCAATTGATCTCACCAAAGACGAGTTAAGAACCTTAACGGGCTATCTAACGAGACATTGTCCACTCAGATATCATCTGCATTAAATAAAAGTATCAGATACCGATATTTGCCGGCTTTGTGGAAAACAGAAAGAGACCGCTGAACATATTCTGTTCGTATGTATGTCTAGGAGTCGCAAGAAAACTCCACTTGACGCGGGCCTCAGTCAAACCAGCAGGAATACGGAAAATCGAACCTAAGGCTATACTGAGGTTTATCGGAAGCCTCTCTGGTGTAGGTTCGAGTTCCAGCAATATTCACAGAATTGAATTCCCCGTAACACGCAGTGCCTCTTGCAAGAAAAACAAAAGCTTGTACAACCACTTTTTTTTTTTAATACAACCAAAGTAACATAATTTCTTTCATGCGAATGTCGTATCTCTCACTGACTGATGTAATAGGACTCCATTAGCCCCATTGTGTCCTCAACCCATTAGTATTTGAAGAACTTTTTAATTTCCTTCATAAATTCCGTTATTCGATACCTGCGCCAAACCCAGTCGTACGTCGGAACAATAAACATTGCCATTGCTACCAACCGACACAGACACGAAGACTTCATAGTTGCCAACACTTATCGCGGTCTTGCAATCGAAAATACAGCGGTGGAGTGGAGAAAATGGAAAACTTTTTTGGAGCAAAAACAATGAGCCCCCTCGTATCCCACCGCATTCCTCAAATTAAATTAATAGAATCACTCCGAACTGTGAAGGCGGTTAAAACAAAAATACAACACTCATGCTGGCACACCGAAGATAGGCACACACATCCTGCATCCTGAGAGACGTCACCTATCGGAAGTGTCGCTTTCCCCAGCTATGCACCACACAGACATTTTGCGCTGTTCACACCTCAAGCCCATCGTCTCCATTGTACAAACACAATTCTATAAAACGGATGAAATGCTTTTCCGCTTTTCCCACTGCAGCACTCCTCAATGGCAGGCACCATCACCACCTTCAGAACTTGTATCTGATTGTTTATTCGGCTGTCATCGCGGGAACCCTCGCTCTCTACCACGCGTCGTTATCCTTGCCTCATATTACTATAATATCCTTGATATCGATAACAAAAACAATAAATTCCTCCTTGCACTTCCTTGATAGACAGGCGGCGGCGGCAGCACCAACATCACCACTAGCACCAGCAAGGAACCATTGATCAGGACATGTGCAGACTGTGCTGATAGTAAGTGTTCTGTTTGAATTAAATTCAAACTTCAACTTACCCATGTGAGTTATGTCCTCGATGTGTGGTGTATTCAATTATTGGGGTGTCCTTTGTGCAGGGTAGGTGCAGTTTTAGATAAATTTTTGTACGCTCGTCCTGGGTGTGTTCGATGCGAGTTATGACTAGAGGCTAGTTTAAGCTTTAAGTACATTTTCGTGCCCGCAAATTGGCCTTTTACGAGTTTGTTTTCGCCAAAACAAACACAGGCGGTATGTCACAAACTTTCATCGTCAGAGGAGGACACACTACACAAAAGCCACTTTGCGGGATCATAACTCAATTGGTTTGCTCTATGAAATTATAGTTTCTAATGCACACAACAATTTACAAGCCCGTGAACGGACGATGAAGAGCGGTGAAGGTATCCTTTTCGAAAAAAAAAAACCAAAAAAAAACAACTACTCACAGCAGCAGACATGCATGCCACATCAGCATCAAGGAAAGCCTTCGATAGAGATGCATGGGCTGTGTGCTATTCCAATTCACTTACTGAGGTGATATTTTAATTCAATTAAAGCAACTTTGCCTCTCGGTGTGGAGCCCATTCCACAGCCTGTGCAGTGCCGTATTTTTGTCATCATTAAGTCATCGCTGGCTCTGACAGGGGGCGATCTACACGGGTCGGATAAAACCTCGTTTTTAATGCAATTACAAGTGGAGTTATTTTGGTACCACAGCACATCACAGCAACAGCTGGAGTGCGTGGTTCAAATTCGATTAGAATGCAGTTTAATTCGATTCACCGAGTGGCTGGCATGGTTAATGGATAGCTAGTCTGTCGATGTTGTGTTTCTTTGATGGATCGTTATAGTTGTGGTTTAAGTGAACCTGTTACTGAAATGCATGGCCAACAAATTTGACAAAATTTATTGACTTACTTTTACATGAGATAGAAGGGAGGTCTTAACAGATTTCACCACTGCTCTGTCTGTATGGCTCTCGAGCAGACTTGGGTCTTTTGCATTTTTTTTACGATGCAAAAATTCGAGACGTATCTCAAGCTTAAGACAGAATCAAGCTTCTTTCGTCTAAACATTTATTATGAATTACTGTCAACGCTTCTGTTCTGCAACACAACAGAAGCTCTAATTATTTGGAGGTAATATTAGACAGACCCTCGACCTTTCGAAGACGTCTTCAATATATGTAGCATAGTCCAAAATATTCGTAAGCTAGGCGAAGCTGTTTAGTCGCTTATCTCACAAACAGCCTGCGGCCAGAGGCTTGCTTATAGGGTAAACTCATTGAAGATCCTTATCGATAATCGTTACAAGAAGACTCACTGGCTCCCCGTCGGGGGCCACCGGGCAACGCAGCTTGTATCAAGACCAATAGCCTGGCAATCGAGTGGACCTACGGTCGTACCTGTAGCTCACTAGTCTCCTGTGTTTCTCGGAATGTGGAATCCAAGATGGAACATCGTAGGCCGACGGATGCTAAGAGGAAGCTTCGTCGCTGGTATGAGAACTACGAATACCTTGGCGACCTTCGTTTTAAAGCTAGTCTTCTCATGACATACCGGCCTCCGTCATAAGTGACCTCCTTTTCCAACGACTCGTGCGTTCAAGGTTTTTAAATTAAAGAAAAAAACTACAGAGACAGATGTTCCTGTTACTGCATCTACATCTGGTGTTGCTGTCGAACAACCAGATGCCATAACATTTTAGAATGCTGTTGAGCTCTCGACGCCAGCTCCAACTAGGGCTGGTGTAGAGCACACTATGGACTCAACATATTGGTCTGCTGATAAGCCGTTGAACCTCCCCAAAGGAATGGAATGCGTTGCCACCTGGGCTCTCTCCGCACTTTCCTCACCCGCCAGAACCGTCTTCCGACTCTGAAACATCCACACTTGTCGACTTCTGCAATGTCAGATCAGAGCAATCCGGCTGTTCTTCCATTAGCTCCGGATCCAACAAAGTGGATTTATCAAACTCACATGTCATGACAGAAGGCTGTTTCAAAAAGCCATCTACAGCGGCGAACGTAGTAAAGTAGTTGCCTCGCCCCAGCCAAAGCGGCCCCCCGAAAGAAAAACCGGATGCAAAGTGAGTTAGATCAGAGGATCAAACTCCATTTCCATCAGAGAAGACCCTACACCTGACGTTCCAACTTCTAGTCAGGTGACTAGTACGGTCAGGTTGGGAATTGTCACAACAGACCTGCCGAACCAGTCCCTCACATCAGAGCAAATAACCCTTTCCCAAGAGGTAGTTGTAGACATCTCGATTGAGCTGAGCAATCAAGGCGTGTGGACTCAATTCTCGCATCATAAATCGGGATGGCTAGTCTTCATTTGCTCAAATTTTGAAAGATCAAAGCAGAGTGGATTGAACGTGGCATTGGTGGAAGACGGGTGCTTTTTACAAAACACTGAGCTTTCAAATGAAAACATTTTTGCCACTATTGCAGCCCAGAATACAGATCTTGAGGCAAATTCATGTAAGCTCATCCGAAATGTGAAGGAAGATGCACCCTTTCATCTTGTTCTGGCCATCGACAATGCCTCTATGAACAGACTTCTTGCCCTTAAGGATAAAATCGCTTTCCGCTTTGGCCAGGTCAAGCAGATTCTTAGGACCATCGATAAGGTTTCAGCATCAGGTCGCAGTTCCTCTTCAAAATCAACAGAGGAGGTCAGCACAGCTCATCCTTCCGGAATTATGTCCGAAACACAGGATGTTTGAATAGTCCCTCCGACTCGCACTTCTTTTTGCCGTATTATTGGTCTGCATCCTTTCCAGCACAACTTCCTCAACCAAAACGACAAATTAATCCAGCCTCACCTTAATTTTAGTGTTAATCTAGAAATGTTTGCGAATAAGTTGAACAAATTCAGCCTCCAACTTCGTTATGGCACGTTTAAGAACGATTTAATTAATTACATATGAAAGCCTATTTGGTTGTTCGCATACACGCCTACTTTTCCAGCAAACATATAATATTTACGCCGACAAACTACCTCTATCATCGTCCTCTCTATGTCAAACATAATACTGCATCGGTACCACAAAATAACCACCACGACCATCAACGCCCACATCGTTGGCCCTTGCAAATTCATTTCCATAAACAAACTCCCCCATCATCCCCACACACAAACAAAAATAATTTATGTACAATTCCCATAAAATTAAAACCGCACTAAAACCAAAAGTTAATATTTGTCTTCAACATGTAAGCCACAATTAATTTGGTTGGCATCTCACCTCGCATCGTGCATGCACAGGACATGCAGACAAGCACCAAAGTACTCCAACCAACCAATGGACGAACCTCTATCGGATGGGAAAGGGTAGGTTGTTGCACACGAGTTTCCTGTTGGGAAGGATATTTCTGTCCTTTACTTTGAGACCACTGCCATACCGCATGAAAAGAATTGAAAGAGTTTCGACTTTTGAATGGGCTGTCCTAATGCTGCCGCCGTCAGAATGTCCTTGTCAATTTAACCGCTGGCTATTTTAGAAAACTATAACCAAAGAGGAAGTTTGTTGTAAAGTCATCTCCAAACAAATGACACAAGCGAATTTATTTCGAACTTGTGCCACTTCCCAAAAAAATACTTTGTGTCTGTTTGTGTGTCCTTTTGGAATTGGAAAATTGGGATCCTTTCACTGGTCTCAAACGAACGAACGACTCTTTGAGAGCGAGTCGTTACGTTTTCTACTTATTTTCAATTTAAGAGATAAAAACACTTACTCCCTCCAAAAGAAAAGAAAAACAAGTCTGAAAGAGGACACAGGAAAACGGAGCAGAAGGACACTGCTACTGTTCCGGTACCTCACCGAGAGACAGTGTTACAAAAAGTTAAAAAAAAAAACGAACAAATAGAAATAAATAACTTCCACACACAATCTGCTGTTTCTACACGGAAGCCAGCGGCCAGGTGACCAAATGAATTTACCCAGGATAAAGGGATAAAGTAGCGGAATACTGTCTCATTTGATCAAAGTTAATTCATCCAAGGACGGCAAGCTGGAGGTGGACACAAGCAAGCAGGAAATGCTTCTCAGGTTTTTTTCCTTCTCAATTGTGTTCGTTTATATTTATTATTTTTTCGCCCCTTCAGACAAGGACATGGAAAAGGAAGACATGATATTTAATTCAATTGAACGACTAAGGGTCGGTTTGTTTTTTTTTTTTTTTCTTACCTTGGATCTGTGTGTAAGTACCTTGATCTCTCGCAATTAACTCTTGCACAGTGCAGTTTTGTGCTCTAAAATCCTTAAAGACTACCACGAGCATGCAGAGATTTCTACTCAGGAAAAACTGAAATGACACGTGTCACTTTTCAATAAGAACTCCAGAAGGAACCAGTCCGGCAGGTCGTCAGGAAATGTTTGCTTAGGATAGTTCAAGCCTGCAGCCTTGACAGTGTCTCCTAGGTGGTTCAATACAAAGACTGATACAAGTGCAATTCGAACTTTAAGTAAAACCTATTTAACTCAGCGCTTCGAATGATCAGAAGGTGTGCACAAGTCAACCAATAGAAGTACTACAACGAAAAAAAACTCTATAATTATGTAAAAGACCTAAGATAGCACTAAACCAGTGAACTCTTCATAAGTTCATTTAGAAAAGTAAATGTCAGGACCAACAATGGCACTCCAGAAACTTTCAGTACGATGGAACGAAAAACTCTAGAAGCTATGGAAAGGAAATATGCTTCTCAAGATCTTATAGGACACTTTAAACCAGCATAACGTCGAACTCACATAAGCCTAGAAAGTATTGGAACTTGTTGCTTCTGTAAGATACTTCTGGTAATTTTTTAAGAAATCGTAGGGCACTGACCTTACCTACTTGGTGGTGCTACAGATCGGAGTGAGCCTGCCCTTACCTTAGGTCAGGTTTTCTTCCAATGTGTTGTCCTCAGAATAAAATTCACTGACTCTACTTGCTCTAGCCATCTTAATTGTTCAATGTACCGATTTTGACTAAGTCAATGTCATTGAAACTTCCTCATTGAAACTTCTCTTCCAAGGGCCGAATATACTACGCAGTTTTTGTTCGCAATGGCTAAATATATCTTCATTCGTCTTCGGTAACATCTATGCTTAAGTACCATAAAGTAGGACTGGGATAACTACGATTTTATAAACGGTCTGCTTAGATGCAGCGATTGGCAAGAGTAATTCTTTGTTTCATTTCAGCAGTTATAGCTGAACTAAGAGAATAAGCTTTCTGTGAGCCCAAATAAAAGGGAGATTCTTATCCTCTCCAGTCTTCAGATTCGCTGCAAATGCTTAGTACATACTTAAAAGATTCAAGCATGTCATTTTCTACCTCATATTAGGAGATTTGAGTGTTATAACATTCAACCTGCATTCCTGCTTAATGTGCAAGGTGTCCTGACGTCGCCTGGAGACACATAGATAGATAGACTGCGCGCTAAGAAATCTATTATTCAACCATTAGGTGCTGCCTGGACATTTTTTAAAAAAGGTTCTTGCTTTTAAATATGTACTAAGCAGTCTACCTACCTATCTTTAAAACGCCTACTTGGCAACGTGCACAAGCCAGGGCACAGTATCAAAGAATTCCGAAGTTTATCTGTATTCTTCGAAGCATGTTTGTTGATAGGTGAAAAAATAATTGTTCTTAGCCGTGGTTTCAAATGTTTAAGCACGACCTGGCCCTCAACAAACAAGCATCTCCAGCCAGCTCGATGTTTAGCCAGCTGCTTCCACTTTCGCACGCCAAGTTGTTTAAGGTCCACTTCCACTTACATACATGCGCTACCTGAGTCGCCGTCTTCCTCTACTGATTCGAAGATTTTTCGGGTCAGAGCGTTGGTGTCCATCCGCTCTAAATGACCCAGCCACCCCAGTCGTTGGACCTTCACTCTTCTGGCTAAGTCGATTTTCCTGTACAGCCAGTACAGTTTCTCCATTCCTCGTATATGTAGATGGGACCGAAAATCAACCGAAGAATTTTCCTCTCAAAATACCCAAGAGCAATCTCATATGCTTTTGGCAGAATCCATGCCTCTGCGCCATAAAGCAGAACTGGGACGATTAGGGTCTTACAAAGGGTCACTTTATTTGTTCGAGAAAGGGCTTGGCTACTCAATTGCCTTCTTATCCCAAAGAAACAGCGATTGGCAAGAATTATTCTTTGTTTGAGGGCCAAAGCCTGAACTGGTGCCTTCCATCCTTTACAGTCGCGAACACGCTGCTTCCTGATGGTGAGACCAAACTTTCCTATGTCCGCGATCCTTAAACCGGAGGTTCGATCACCCTTTCCTTCCCGAACCAGGTTCGAAAACTCTCTTGGCTGCACTGAAGTCGATGGATTTTTAACTTCCGGATTATATATCCACATCTTTGTAAAGCTCATAGAGCTCGTAGATAAATCTTCTTCTCCGTTCACCCTCCTCACAAACAGGACCAAATATACGTCGTAAAATTTTTCTTTCCAGCTTTCGGCTCCATAGAGGATGACCGTTAAGATCAGCGTAGGATTTTTGTTTTGACCCCGGTTGTATGGAAAAACCTTAGTAGCAAAGGAAGTCATTTGTGGAATTTACATTTCCTCGAGGTAGACAAACGCCTTCACTACCTCAAAGTTGTAGCAGGAGATAATATCAACATCGTCTGCGTATCCCAACAGCTGGACGGATTCTGAGAAGACATTGCCTTTCGTGTTAATACCTGCCTGCCGCACTATCTGTTCCAACACAAGATTCAAGGAATCGCACGACATTCCATCTTCTTGCCGAAATCTGGTGCATGTTTGGAATTATTTAGAGGTTCTGGTTGCAAACTGCATGCCGCATCGCGAGTTTTCGAGGGTTCTGCAACACAAAACCAAGTTGCTTTCGGGATCCTGAATTCAGCCATCGCGTTGTATAGCTCGATGCGATGAATGCTGCCGTAAGCGGCTTTAAAGTCGATAAAGAGACGCTAGGTGTCAACTTGGAACTCGTTGGTCTTTCCAGAACTTGGCGCAGTGAAGACTTGGTTAGTGGTCGATTTCCCGGATAGGAAACCACACTTATAATAGCCGATTTGTATAGAGAAAAACGGGTTTAAACGTTCGCACAATACACTGGATAAGAAACCAGTGATAAGCCTCAAATGGTAACCAGTGACAAGCCTCATGGCTATACTCAATCTTGGTTAATTAAATGAACCACTTGATTCAATTTGACTCTTACAATCTATTCTTCCTTTTTTTGTTTTTTGAATATCATCTGTACATCAATCCGATTAAGTTGTATCCGAGATGAGATTATTACAACAGCTCCGACATCCTTTAAGGGAAAAAATTAATAAACAAGATTCCATCAAGAAATATCATCATGTTTACCAGATTGTATATCCAAGGAAGAAGTGTTGCAAAAGCCGTGTTAATGCTTGCCGAAACAAGAATCTGCTTTGCACACATCCATCTCTGTGCAAAATAATCTGAATGCAAAGGATTCCCTAAATTCTCAGGCATGGTGAAAATTCCACTGGTAATATTCCACACTACCCAACACGGATGTATGCAGATTCCTCCTTGCCAAAGGGTTCATCTCCCATTTTCACTTTTTGCCGAACAATTTTCAGGATAACTTCGTTAGGTTATGTTTTTAGGTAGGAAAACGAGAAGAGAGGGAGGATTCACCGAGGGTTTCCGGTAGAACACACAGTATTTGACTTTTGGAAGCATTGAGGTTTTTGGCTTTTCAGCTCCCATTTCAGGATACACACATGAACATTTTGAGTGCACTCAAATGTACGAGTAGCTACTGGAGGCCCCAAAAGAGCGAAAATTTCGAATCTAAAATTTCACATGATCCTTTGGTGTGTTGTTGGCCCCCTTCGGACATAAATGTGTCCATTACTGGGAGAATGAACACGTTTTAGGACAGTGTGTTATGCGGCAGGGTAATCTCATTTTTGAGGCCATGTCTTCGCAAATAGTACTACTTAAATAGATTTACTCTATTAAGTGAACAAATTTGCACAGACAGCATGCCATGGAGGAGGTTTAGTTTATATTTGCTTTAATTTGTTTAATTGACTACATTAAGCTCAAGATGATGGATAGAGATTTGGAAATAAGTTGAAATGTACCACAGAGATGAAGTTTTGAAATTTTTAAAACGAAGGGAGAAGTGCTGGAGCAGTGACTATGAACATATTGGGCTTCTGGATTGCATCATTAAGGTATTAAGGAAACGAAGTGAAAAATTAAATTAAGAAATAGGCATTTTACTCAAAATTTTGATAAAAGCTTATGCGCTTATGAGAAGAAGCTGCGTAGAAAGCCTTAGCACGACGGGATTAGCCAAAGCCTGCAGAAAGTGCAACCTACCTACAAACGCAAACAATCTGCAGGACCAGCATCGTGAAATCATCAAAGAAGAAGCTGACAACACCGTGGTGTATCAGCTACCCTCACAAAGAGGCCATGGTATTATGATCAAGAAAATACGCACAAACCAATCCTATGGTGCAAAAATAAGGCAAGAATATCGTGCCAGAAAGTGAGAGGAGAAGAAAATACCGTATAACAAAAATGATAAATACAGACCCCTGCTGAATCCGGGATTCTGTGAAAACTGATCTCACCAGATCACAGCGAGATCGGTTTGGTCATGCCTAGATGCTTTCTGCTCTTTCCATTTTGTTTAAGACCCACGCTTTTAATAATCTGTTGATGCATTTAAGAACCCTGTATTGCCTTGGCATAAACAACAAATTCTTCAAGCTACCATGAAACAGCTTAGAACATTCAGACGAACTAAAGGACTTTTGACTTAATTTTGCTGTAATTGGGCAACGTTCTTCTTGAAATGACAAAGCTGGACAGGCCGTTCTTGAGGTACTTGGTTAAATAAAAATCAAATACCCTTATTATCCCCAAATGGCCTAAACGATAGAAGTCAGATTTTCGATAGCAGTTTCACAGCTTTCTACTTCATCTTAAAAGATCTCCAGACTGAATAAACATAACCTCATTGTTCGCCACGTTTCGATTTTTGTAAAGACTTTTTTAAATATTTACTCGTATCTTCCAATTCTACTTATTTCCTAGGAACACACCTTTCAAGTGAAAATATTTGTTTTTCTAATCCGTCATTGCCACTCGTCTTTCAACATTTTTTTAACCTCTGTTCATTTGAGTCTCCACAAATACGCAGAAAATCCCTATTTCACACTTTGACGACTTATCTGCTCTCCGCCAGCAAGAGGATTTCATTTTTCATCGAAACGTCACATTTTTCTCCATCCCCTCGGCGACACGCCCACTACACCCGGCATATTTCTGTTTGCTCTCATCGCTCTCTCTGTTTCTATGCCCACGTCAAGATAACATCGTTTGCACCATATGTGCCCGTCCACTTGGTGTCTAAATATCAGCTTCGCAAACGCAAACACAAACAAACCAACGACCAACGACAACGTCAACCAAAATCCAACAACCCTCCAACAGAGACCAGCGTATGTTATATTACACACTCGCCCACTTGTCGCGCCCCAGACAGGGCTTAAAACTTTAAACGGTGTAAATTACGCTATGCAATGATTGTAATTGCGAGCAGGTTACACATACGCAACCGTTGTAGCGGGCGAAATCTCTGCAATGGTGTCCTTCCGAACGCACTCATCCCTTGGAGGATTCGTCCTGGAAACATTGCGGGTTAATGTGCTTCCGTTGGTGGCTCAATTTCACCTCATCTCCATGCATCCACACTGTTCTCGAACAACAACAATTTTTGTCAACAACAGTGCCAAAAATTCGCGTGCATATATCCTAGCAAATGAGTGTATAGAAGCGCTTCCACCCAACGAGTCCTTGTTTTTCGTTTTCGGCTGCCTATCGTCGTCTTGTTTGTCTGGATCATGTGACCTGAAATTTTCGGCAAGAGAATTGCACCCGCAGGGCAAAAGTTGAGCATAAAATATTCAACAGGGAGGGACAGGAGTATTCGGCGTTACTCCGTAAACTAAGGGGATGATCGAGGATGGAGAGGGAAAAAGGTAAACGGGATGAAAATTCCATATTAGCACGTGCTAATGAGCAATTTTGTAAAGTGATAACATTTTATCCCCGTCGACAATTCATTTTTTACCATCCCCCTCCTGCGCGGCACCCCTCTGCGAAAGGTTATGGGTGACTTGACTATGGCTAAACCCTCCGGCGATGTTGTGAAGTGATTTTTTTTTCCTTCACTTCACTTTTTTTTTGTGGAATTTAGCTTTCATGATAATGCGAAGGCCAGACAGAGGCAGAGCGAAGTAGTCCTTTATTTCTGGAGAAAAAAAAAGACGTCATTATGGACGAATTCAGACTGCTGCTGGATTTTTTCTTCTTTTTTTGTCAAACGTGTGGGAGGCACTGCTCTGGATGTTGGGAGTCAAATTTCCATTTGACCTCATTATGCGATTAGGCGTTGTGGACTTTTGATGATTACGGACGTTTTTAGTGTTTTTAGGTAGAAATTCTTCAAAAACGTTTTGAGGTTATGCCGATTCGGGGAGACTGGTAAATGGAAAACATAAAAATCTTATTGCCTACAAATGTTTTCATTAGCAGTGGTGGTTAGACCCAAAAAAAATGATAGACCGTGTACACTTATTTTGATGTTTTTGGCAAAACCTGATGAATTGTGCTTCAGGTTAAAATAAGTCAACTGACTATACTTCTGTATGTGCTAGCTCCTTCCAAACCAAAATCCGAAAGAATTTCTTTGACCTAAAATAAGATAAGAAATATTCTTAGCCAATTGGTGCCTTAGCCGACACAACAACGCCATGAGCTCCAGCTATTAAAATTTTTTAAAAATGTCAAGAAGGCTTATTAGAGGCAAGCAATTTCCTTGCCTTAGAAACGACCAAAAAAACCACGGAAATAAAACACTCCTTCAGCTCATTACTAACGATGAAGCTGAAACTCCTACGGCATAGAGAATTACAAAGATGTCATTATACTGCCATACAAGTCGCATTTTACTGAAGTTTTGTATTCTTCTGCGACAAGACACGTTTTACAGATAATTTTCACGTATGAAATGGTAAAGGACAAACTCCAATGTAATTTAATCCAGCTGTCAGCGTCAAAGCTTCACTGAATTACCGTCTGCGATGTCACTGAGGGCAGACAGTGCTCCGCAAAGACGTTTAAACACCTTAAAACACCAGTAAGCAGGCTGCAATCTTTGCTATTGCAACAATTCTATACATTTTCGGGAGGCATTTGTTTAGTTTCTTCGCAACTTGGAGAGTTCAGCCATCGTTGTTTGAATTTAATTCAAACTCTGATGAAATACACCAGCAGACCTTATTCCAATTTAGATCCTCCTCTGAGTACTGATTTGTGACAGAAGCAAGATTCAAAGTGCTCAGCCTGCCAAGGCACTCAAAAATTTCTTTCAATCGAACTAGTATAAGAAGATGCTAAGGAATTAAGTTTTAACGCAGATATACTCTTCTCTTCTCTTAAACATACGTATCTACGCAGACCATAGTCAATAGAAACGTAAAATCGATGTGAAACACGGGCGCAAGACTTCCTAGGCCGTAGAGAAGCTCTCTATTTAGAGCTACCATAATGTCCTTGACTAGTATTGGAGGCATTTGTGAAAATTGGGCAACATTCCTTTCTACGATCAGATTCCGGCCAATTCTGTCAGATGTTAGGAATGACTGCCAAAACCACTCTTCCCCCTCTGATCAACTAGCATTCACTGTAAAGAGTAAATTATGGTGTTTCAGTGCCCGAAAAAGGAGAGATGCGGTATTCATTAGTAGTTCAAGGCCTTCCTGAACCATCAACTGCCGTGGGGCAGTTGTTAGTGCGTTCGACTGCTGTGCGAGCTGCGTGGATTCAAGCCCCTGCCGTGTCCAACGAATATTTTTCGCGATACCATCTCTTCTCGGGGAATGACAAACCTCCATGAAGAAGCTTCTCAATTCGCCGTTCGGAATTGGCAATAAATGTAGGTAACTTCCATTCGTGCGAGAAATGTAACGCGCACAACATGAACTGTTCCGAGAAGCTAGGCCTTGGCTCATCTCGAGCTGTCGTGCCAGTTTTTTTTTTTTTTTTTTTTTTCGTGGCTTTGTTGACAGTCTGCCTAAGTCTTTTCCGTAGGTCGTCATTGAACACTCGTATAGGAAACGAGTTTTGTCTTCTTTTGGGTCTTAAGCACCGTAACCTCTTCATAACGCTGTTGGACGTATTCTTTTCAAGTTGGTAGCCAGAGAAATGTGGCCTGTAATGATAACCTTACTGAGTCTTTGGAATTTTTGTTCTCCTGTCACTTTGATGTGAACCTCGTCTTCGTGGAGTTGCGGCATGAAGGGGGCATAGGAGATCTAGCTTGTGGCAATAATTATTTCTAACTTGATGAAATGGCTTAAGTCGCTGCGTGGCTGTCTTTTCAAATGTCGGTAAGGACAGTTAAACATCTGTGCGGAATAGACTACAGTGGTTTGAAACCTTGACGGATCAAGCGATGATGTATTCGTCTGAGGAAATTCCATAGCCAGCGCTCTCTCCCAAAGCAGCAGAAGCACGTTTCTGACTAAGTTGCATTCGGTTTAGTCCAGTTTTTGGAACAACTATTTAGGCATCAATAAACCTCACGATCAGCAAATCCTTTTATCTGAAGTGCTCAAGAACTATGTACATATATGGGGCCAATAAGATTTTCTGGCCATTTTTTTGGCTTCTCACTGGATTCACTAAAGAGATTCTTTAATTTATTTTTCAAAGTATCAGTTACAAGCACAAAGCATGAAAAGCAAATAAATGCCCTGATTTCAGAAGCCACCCTTCTGGCATCCCTTTTCCAACTGGTATCAATTAGTTCTGCAAATTCCTGCTAATATTCCAATGTCACCAGACACCCAACTAATTAACCAGTACCCAGTGATACATCGACCGCCATTCAGTAACAAACACTCTGCCATCCCTCCCCAACCCGTTGACTGTGCGTTGACAATTAATCATGCTAACTAAACCATAATTTAACGCAAATACTTATTTAATATGTCGCCAGTAAATGAATCTCCGGAGGTGCTACACACTCAGTTAAACACCGAAATTAATTACAATCCATAAAGCATTTCCGCGCGCGCCACATTTTCATCAAATATTTTCCGCAATTTATTGGAGTTTTCCATGCAACCGCCAATCCGCAAGCACCCACCACCACCCAACACCCTGCTGAAAATATTTACATAGTCGAAATTCCATGGCACAAAAATTAACCGGAAATAAAGCATTAAGCATTCATAATGGAATTTATATACTCAATTCATGGGTCTCTTCCTCTTTTCCATACAGATACGCCGGGACAAGGGCACTCGGCAACACCATCGTTATATCATTCGCCCTCGCACGGTGAGGATGAGGAGAAAGTGTGTGTTTCGGGGGTTTCCACTTGAAGGATGAACATCATAATTGCAAAATGTGTGAAGGCATCCTTAGCGCACGTTTATATATAAATTTCATTATTAAAATGACTTAATTATCCTGCGCGAGATAAGGACGCCCGCGTAAACAACGTAGAAAGCCGTTATCATCCCCTTGGCGGCAAAAATGTCACATGCGGCAACACGATGGCTGGGTGTTTTCTTCTTCTTTTTTTTTTCTTCACTTTTCCCTTTTATATGGGACAGAGAGCCTAACAAAAGGAGTCAACTGAAGAGGGAAGAGGTGCTGAATGGCGCTTTTGTGATTACATCAGCGATTAATTTACCCGCGCCAAAGGAGGCAACCGGATGTGACTTCCCGGCGGCTCGACTTCTGCTGTACCAGTTCAGGCAACAAACAGATAAACACCATCCAACCACCAGCCGCAGACATCATGAATGAACATTTCCCATAATCAGATTACCCTGCTGGAGAATAAGGAGTTGCGGCGGGAATAGGTGGTTTGGGCGCCACAGAGAGGTAAGTTATTATAATAAATGTTAATTCTATTTAAATAACCATCATCATACCACCACTAACACCGATATCCTGACAACTGACAACATCAGCCACCACCTGGATGAAGACAGAACCACCATTGCGCCAGCAACGACACTGAGGCACCTGCCAATGTGCCGTGACCTCTCGACGGTGTGTACACGTTGCGTTACGTCTGGTAAATTAAATTAAATTAAATTAAATCACAGAATGCGTAGCGTGAGCATTGTGCGTTTGGGGAAGTACGTGTGTGGGTGATGGGGAAGTCCTACTCTCGGCAACTGGGAATGCCATGGCGGGCGTACGTTTGTCAGCGTATGCTGGATATGTTTTCAACGGGAATTCAAACAGGACGAGGAAGTTTTGAGCCAATTTTCGTAATAACAATTATTGTAGTCGATTGGCGTTTACTAATTGCCTTCTGATTTGTAAGCGTGAATAGAGGACCGAACGGTTTTAGGATTAATTTGTCAGGTAGGCAATTTGATGGACTGACATGATGACTTATTAAGCGAAACTTAAACAATAGTTTAACTTACAGCCCCACTTTCAAAAGAGGTTATGGAATTGGGATAAATAGATTCTATACAAGACTATTTCGACCAACAGTTTCGGCGGTCTGTCACCGTTTAAAGTTTAAGACGCCTATAGTTTTGGATCTGAGCAGGACTGGAAGTGCCTGAAGACCTTAAAGTAGCACTTTGTTCAGAGTGAAATCCGGTTCTATTTTTCGAATTACGAAACACTCCACTGGTCCACTAAGACATAAACTGGTTTATTTTCCTATCAGCAGGAGGTTTTACCCACTGCTGCACTGGAGGTAATGCTCCATCTGCTTCCTGTTGATATCTTTGACGAGCTAATGACAGTCAAAGCAGCATTAAGGCTCAGAAAATCCTCCCAGCGTTGTCCCCCATATTGACTTTAACTTCAGCTACAAAACTCGTATTCCTAACAGAAACTCTCCGGAGTCTGGTACAGTTTTGAGCGATTCCGCGCTAGAAATATACGCAGACGGATCTAAAACAGCAAGTGGTACGCGGGTAGGAGTCTTCTCCAACGCATCTGGCTTAGCCATTACCACGCGACTGCCAGATCACTGTAGAGTGTTTCAATCGGAAATAAAGGACGTCCACGAAACTGCGGCTTGGCTTTCAATTAACGCGATAGATTATAGCGCTATTGCACTATACATAGATAGTTGGAAGCTATTAATGCCTTGGAATTGCCGAAGATACGATCAAGCTTGGTAAAGTAATACCGCAGATCTTTTAAAGAGATTGCAAACAGGTGCGACGTAACCCTGTGCTGGGTCCCAGGACACAAGAACCTTCCAAGCAACTGCAGAGCAGGCGGGCTGGCAAAAGAAGACGCCGTACGGCATCTCCCCGAAAATCGGGGGGAACTACCTGCGCCTATCGAATCGATTAAATTCATCCTTGACATGGATGCCAAGAAATTGGCAAGCCACAGGTAGAAAAACTTCAGTACTTGTCTCTTGTCAAAACAAATCTGACATAACCTGGATTTTAAGAAGACGGAGAGACTTTTATCCACAAACCGGAAAAATCTAGGTTCACTAATAAGGGTCCTCACCGGACATGGCTTAATAGGCAGACATGCACTCAGACTGGGGTCCCCATCAATGATTTCTGTAGAAGCTGCAGAGACGAGGAGGAAGATGAAACTACAACGCACCTACTGTCCACATATCCTGTTCTTGCGACGCTAAGAAGAAAAATCCTCGGAGAATACTTCTACGATGATCTTAACGATCTAGCCGAACTCGACATCCAGGAGATAAGAAACTTCATCTCTGAAACGAAATTATTCAACTCTTGCCGTTACGGTTGCCCATCTCGATTTACTTTGTTTTACATACTCTGGTTCATAATGATGGTAAGTCGGTTTTTCATCCTAGTATCACAATGGGCCAATCTGGTATAAGTGCGTCCCTGTCTGCGCGGGGGGCAGCCACCTAACCTAATTGACTGAAATGTTCTCGACCTTCAGAGTATACGAAGAACGCGCTTCAATGATGAGGAGGCTAATGTATCAGCACTGACCAAGTCAACACCGAAAATCCGACACCTGATCCAAGCAGTTGCGAATCACGAAGAAAACAAAAATTAGAAGTATTGTCGCCCCTCCACAAACGTCACAGCGAGTGACCAGTCTTTTTTGTTAATCTACAGCAAGAATACCGCCAATTTTTTTTACAGACATTCAGTAGCATTCGTTTAATCTGCCTGCCTCCTGAAAAGCTGTGCCACACACCATCGTAAAACCGACATCTTCCGGCAGATTTTTATATGTACATACGTACATATGTAAGTACTATGAATGAATTAAACCTTGAGAATCGAAGATCGTTTCCCTAAATAACATTTCGACCATATATTCACCTCACAAATCCAAATGTCTATTTATATTCGGTCTAAATTTCTTTATCGAAAGTCATAGGTATCTAGGCTTCAATTTAAAACTAGGCGTTGAAACTATCTAATCCTTTCACGTTGGTCCTTTTTTTATATGAATTTCTGCCAAAAAAATGGCTTATAGCCCATTCTCACAGCACAGCAGGCTTAGATTTTAAAAAGAAAAAACTTTTCAACTTTAAGTGGATTAAAGACACCACCAAAAAGGATGCCGAAAAGGGGCCAATTTCCGGGGAGCAAAACCCAAATTCCAACATCCACTTCGACGTTCGTGCAACCTCACCCATACCCACAGCGCCAGCATGAGAAATATTTTCCAATCATTTGAGCAAATTACCCCCGTTAATTGAACTGAATTGGCTCTGTTTCCCGGAGCGCAATACCGCTGGTAACCAGTTGTTGTTGTTTTTTTTTTGGAATGCCAGTGATTCGCGCTCCCACCGCCCGGCCATAATAAAAATCATCGATTCATTAAATTGCAATTCCATGCATCCGATGAGTTTATGTTAAACTAAACATTTTCGCAGTTTAAGCGCACTGTGCTTATGTGTGTGTGTGTCACATCTGCGAGGACGATTCATTCGGTCGAATGCACACACTGGTCGGTTGCCACTAAATTAGCGTTTTCGTCTAATTGGTGACTATTAGCGCAGAGCACAACCTCAAAACCCGAAATGAAAATAGTCGCCTCTGTTGCAAGTTGCTGTGTGCGTTTTCATCCGACCCATTCGATGGTTGTGCACAAATCGTGAATTAATGGCGATCGATTGAGCCCATTGGCAATTGGCATTTTGCATTTGTTACAAGTGTGTGCAGTGTGTCCTGGACGGTGTGGGCTTGCAAAACTGTTTTGGGAAATGAGACATCCGTGGCTGGGTGCTTTAATCTTTTGGTCGGCATTACTGCAGCTTCGGTTTGGGTCATCTCTAGGCCGTGCTGCATGAAGCCATAAATGGGAATTGGTCTAAGGCATGCATGTGGCATAATGGCGAAAGGATTAAACCAGATGGCCGAGATTCGTGTGATTTTCAACCTATGTTTCGGCAGGTGTAGGACAATAATGAACGGAATGGGATTGTGTCAGGAAATAGAGTGGAACGATAAAGTTTTGCAGAGAAACGAATTCAGAGGTTTTGATGGTGGTGATTAGTGATTTAAATTGCAAACCGAGGGAAGGAGTATGGATAAATGAAACAAAGCACTGTGGAAAATTTTGCAATTTCCATTAGGACATCAAGGACATCAACATATGTCAGTAGTCAACGATAAAGTCGGTTTGAAACTAACCTTTGGGTGAATAAGTGCTGTCATAGGTGACCTTCAAGTTTCAAGTAGCTTAGGCAAGGTTTTAGGCATAAGATCTTGCACACGATTCTGAGGATATTTATGCTGGTGTATCTGCCTCAGTTAAACGATCGCCTTTCGTGTGGATCAGCCAAACGCTGCGGGGGTTCCATTCAGCAGGAATATCTTCCCAAATCTTAGAAACGAGTTGGGACATTATCTCTTCTAGGCAGGTAGGTAAGTAGATTGATGCGTGTCCTGTGACCACTATTCAGGTCTATCGTGACCAAACTACATTACCTGTGGGAACCTTAAACGATCATGGTTCCTTTCAAGGCATATGCTTGGAAAACGTCGGCTGATAAGTCGTCGGATCCAACCAATTTTTTTGATTTCCGTTTGGATATTGCTATCCACTCTTGGTAATAGTGAATGGAAACTTTGTATATAAGTTGAATGATTCGTTCAAAGCCGACTCAAATTCCTCGTTGAAAACCCTCTCCACTAATCACTATCCCCAGATACATAAAACACTGTCACTGTCTACTGCCCAGCAACGCAGCGTGACTTTAAATTTAATTTTCCACTAGAAACCCTGCTATTGCTGGCACCTTAATCTAAAAGTCAAACTCACCAATTTAAACCCAATTTGGTAAACATCCTCCATTTTTTGCCAGTTTCCTTTCCTCCCCTGCCGGTCGGGACACTCCTTTACAATGTTGATGTCTTCTGCCTTTCTCCTGGAGTTGCATCCACAACTTCCGTTGCGAAAAAGTGTACCCAGCTGGGTGTCACCTCAGTACATCTTGCGTTTTAAACTCTGAAGACAAACGCAGACAACCAGCAGCATCGCCCCCCCGCTAAAGTCACAGCGTCGTCGACAATCTCTACCGCAAGCAGAGAAGATGGAATAAAGAAAGAACCAGGTGCGATTACCCACCCATCCGAGGGTGCTTACTTGCCAGACAATCTTTCGACCTGTTTCGCCTTCTTTCACAAGGGCATCCTTTTCGATTTCCTCGCTAGTTATATTTGATTTTCCTCACTGAGTTCCGAACAGGATTTTCGGCATGCTCAATTTAGTCCTCGTGTAGCCTTACGAGTAGAAGTGGTAGTTTGGTTACTTCTTGATTGCTCCCTTGATGGGATTGATTTTCGACAAGTCAGGCAGCGCCTTCAAGCAAAGTTCAACTGAGCGCATAATGTTCTCGCTTCCACTTGAGTTCTCAAGATTTGGTTCCTTAATTTCCTTTTTTATTTTCCCTCTCTCTCTCTACTTTCACGTTCCAAGTTAATCCTCTCAAGGAGCAGCAGGATGTATGTACATTGTGGACACTGACTCTGGTGGCTGTAGCCTGTTGCGTCTGGAAAACTTGATTTCTTGTTGCATTTTTCAATTTTCTCTTCCACTTCGAGGACGAGTTGGAAAGAAGGATTCAAGCTACAAGCTGCATCAAGTGGGAGAGTCATTTCTGGCTAAATATCTCTAAAAAATAAAGCAGCATTCAAACTGATTGCTTGGATGTTTTTTTTTTCAGACGCACATATACCTGTGCTAGAGGACATAAATCTCAATAATCGTTCATCACGAAATACTGGTGGGCGTGGATGTGGGTGGAAGAAGTTTCTTCTTTGTTTTGCCAGAGAAATAAAAACAAACAAGCTAACGGGGTTGAACTCGGGTTGGACAATAATCAAAATCAATCTTCCGCCTTTTTGCTTCCCTCCCCTTCGCATAGTTGGAGGTTTTATTTTTCCGTCATCGCAGTCTGGAAGAAAGGACGAATCAGGACAACACACCACGAGGTATCTATGACAGTTATCTGCTTAGGGACATTTTTCATACAGTCGCATTAAAATACGAGAGCACCTGGGTGAAGAGAGAAGGACCAGTTGAACGAACGTCGTTGTGCATCCTTTTTGCTATGAGTAGTAATAATAATATTTGGACTCTTGGAATTCTTTTCTTCCTGCAAGGTAAACGACATTGTACTTGCGGCTGAACGGAGAAAAGAAGGGCGGCAGGGGAACGAAGAATTGTGGTCCCGCCACTAAGGATGATTTGTGAATAGTGATGGTGCTTGGAAGGACATTGAGAAATTCATAAGATGGAATATTAAAATTATTCGGACATACATAAATATTTCTTTCTTCTTGCACAAATTGATCAAATAGCACGAATATTGGATTTTTTTGAGAATCATAGTTCCTAGAAGGACAAAAGGGGTTGGATGTAATTCAAGTGTCAAAATTGTGTTCAAAGCTATTGTTACAGTTGATGTAGTGCTGAAGTGGGGTTAGGTGAATGAATGTGGTCGCCTGGGTATACAAAAGTTGTTCAATGGGTCTTCCTCCCTATTCTGACTGAGACCAACAAGGCACTTCGACTTGAAAGGTCTTTTACGCTTATTGACTGGGGATATGATTCTCCGAAAACTTTTTGTCTGCCTAAAAATAAAGTATGTCATTTGTACAAGATATGTTCAACAGTCTTCCAACCAAAGTCAACACGTGTTCGAAGAAAGCGATATCCGTTGAGAGAGTTTGTTAGAAGCTTAGCATCACGCTTGTATAATATCCTATACAGCTTGACTTCACTTTTACTTGGTTAATAAACTTTAAGATTGTCGGAGTCCTGTTCTTAAAATCCATTTGGAAAATTGCCTGCTGAATGTTGAATAGGATCCTTGTCTGGCTTAGCAATACTTAACGTGCTCCTGGCCCGTGCAGAGTGTCTACCTTAGACACCGCTGTTCTCTATTTTTCTCAATCCTGGGGTTGTTGCTGCCAGTTTGTCAGGACAGGCATTCTAGAGGCTCGCTTTTTCTGGTCGTCTCGAACCTGAGAGCACCGATGCGAAGATTCTTTTGACTAGAGCATATTTATCCACTCCCTCGATGTGGATGAGAATTGGCCTTCTGAGCGATATACATCCACGTCTTGGTACAGCTAATTGAGTTCGCGGTTATATCTCCTCCTCCATTCACCTTTCTCGCAAATAGGATCGAAAATCCGACAGGGTATCATTCTTTCGAAAGAGCCTAGTATCAGCTCTACTTTCCTGCTTATCGTCCACCATTTGGAGCCATATGCAAGAATCAATAGAGCATTACCTTTATCTTTCGTGTAAGGACCTTATGAGGAAAAATTAAGTGAAACATCTATTATGTTAATACACAGAGTCATTAAACCCGGCAATACGAAATATACTCAGAATAGCCCTGCCATTGTCTATAAAACTGTTAAACCACGCCAGCGTGTTCCTAGCTGAAGTTCTAGCGATAACCGAGGCGGCAAGAGAACTATCCTCGGTAGCCCCGAGAAGAAACATTGATACATACATCAATAGCCAAGCCACCATCAAAGCCGTGTCATCCACAATACTCAAATCACGGAATTTCGCAGCAAACTTAGGATCCTAGGCTCAAGATATAATGTTTCACTCTGTTGGATCCCGGGGCACCGCGGCATCGATGGCAATGAAAAGACCTATGAACTGGCAAGAAAGAGATCGGAACTGAACCAAGTAATGGCCGGCAAACCGCCACCCCTTTAACCTAACCTAACCTAACCTATGTCAATCCATAGCTCTCTAAAAGCTACGACAAACCGGTATGGACATCATGTCCTTTAATGGCTTGTCAAACTTGGTGAAAATACCACTAAGAGACATAAAACGATTCATTCACAGAACAAGGTAGTTTAGTAAAATGCATGTCGTGGAAGGTCAAGTGAAAATTCTATTCTCTAATCAAGGCAATGTTTGGTGACGTTGAAAAAGTTGTCGGACTTGAGGTATTGAACCAGGATTTCTTCAAAATCTCGACTTGTCTATGACAAAGCTTTACTGTGTAATTTTGAACCATATTTGTAAGTCGGTCATATAAAAACAGGTTGAGACCGAAAAATTGTCTCAAACCTCAAACTACAAAACGTAGGCGTCGCAGATGTCCGTAATCAGATCGTGGTCCTGAGGGGGTAAAAATAAAAGAAAAACTCCACAACTGAATTCATAATAATTTACTTTCCTCTCACCCGTCACTTTGACAGATAGAAAGGAATTATCTGAAGATCCTTTAATTACCCACAGCGCATTACAAAAGGATAAAACTAAGAAATCCTTTCGACGTTTTCCTTCTTTTTTTTTCAATTTCCCTCTTATATTCAAATTCCATTCTTAGTTTCTCTTTTACATTCGTCATTCATTTCCGCCGCAAGACGTAAAGCAAAAAAGAAGAAGAACCAACCCATCAGCCCACAAGAAAATCACAAATTCCTCGCGACAAATGGAGCACAGGATATTCCTTCGAGGAAGTCACTCTTCCATTTTTGTCCCAACCACCCACTCACATCTAATCCCGTCTCCAATTGCACACAATGCCAAGCGTCGGCGTCGGCCGTCGTCGTTTTGCCATTGTGGACTTTTGTCATAAGGACATGAAAATAATTTTTCTCCTTTACCCCGCCCTAAGGCACAGAGCCAAACAAAGTTTATTATTATTCTTCCATTCTCGTGCTTTCATTTTTACTTTTCCTTCTCGTTTTTTCAATTCTTTCGACTTAGTTGCTCGCTGTTTCCATTGTGTAGTGTTTTGTTGAGCTGTGTTTACGTGTGCATCCTTTCTGCGAATGGCTTCGGTGGTTAACTGTCAGAACTTTTGCACTTGAAGTGATTTATGTTTTGAAGTCGGCGTGCGAAGGAAAAGTTTTCTATTTTATTTTTCTTCTTTTTTTTTCATTTTTATCTGCATCTGTGTTTTCCTTTCAGCGCCTCGACACTCCTACTATATTCGCCTTGCGGTTACATAGGATAATGAGGGTGGCGGTGTTAATGGTGACAAGAAATAAGGGGTCGCCGCATACCAAAAGCAGCGGCGTGTACGTAAGGTGAGGTAAGGTCCTCGTGTGTGACAGTTTAGTATCACATTAACTTTGTCGGAACGGCAGTGCGAATGAGTGTGTGGAATGTTAACAATTATTATGACACTATCGCCGCTTTGGACGACACATAAGATTTAGTTTTTTTTTTTCCTGTTTTTTATATCTATTTTAACGACCTTCAGACAGCGGCGGAGTGGGTGGAATTTTTATTGTTATTTTACTTTTGTTGGTGTTTGTGTGCAGTTGTGTAATTGTCCTTTGTACAGGAATACCTTGAACCGCGTCGAAATCGGGTTTCGTTAACAGCGGGCTGTTTTTAATACGAGTTCGTTGTCGACGAAACCTGCATATTGCGTGGGTAATACATCAAAATTGTGAACAAAAAGTGAAATAGAATAAAAGGTTTTTCCAGGAATATCAAAGTATGAATATTTATTTTGCATTTTTCATAATATCATATCAGCAGGCTTTCCACATTCACACTAAGACCAATTTGTTGAAAAAAACTGCTGCGAGTATGATACCAAAATGCGACAGAAGACCCTAGGGTCCATGTATAAACCGGAGCTGAGACATTTAAGTGACAAAGGAATCCCAGCCTTCACAAAAGAAACAGGAAGTTTCGTTAGACCAATTGTTTCCACCTTCCCTAGATCCCTCCCAATAAATGTCCCAAACCAAATCTATCCCTGCAGTTCCGACGATTTAAAAAGGGGAACACAACGGGTGCGACTGAATTCCATCCGCATTGGGGGGTACCAAACCATGATACCAAAAACATTAAGGCGCAAAAACGAAAGGTCAAATGGATAGGTTATCAAAGACAGGTCTTACAAAGACAGCCAAATCATGCAATTGAAGAAGTTGAAAATAGAATGGGTTGCCAAAGGAGAACTAGACGCAGGCCTGTTACAGAGGAGTAAAGGCACGAAGAAAGCCAAAATTGTGCTGCTAGGTAGACTGTTTGTCTAAAAGTAGATATTAATCCAAGTTTAGCCAAGTTCAAGGCTAAAAAAGCTCCTAGTTCAAACGGTCTAGTAGCACTAATAAGCCTGATAGTTTCTTCAAGCTAAAGTATGTCTGCTGATAGAACTCTAACTAAATACAGGGTTTTTCAATAAGAGCGCTACAAAAGTTTTTTTAAATAAAACAAAAACGGTTTTAGATATCAATCTTTATTCCTGTGAAAGTACGTTCGATGCCATTATGTATGGAACTCGATTTCTTTTGCACAGCCACCACGGGCACGCTTGCAGAAGTCCAGACGCTGAACCCAATTTTCGACGGTTTTCAAGCATAAATCGGCCGATACTGCTGCAATTTCACGTTCGATATTCGTACGAAGTTCATCAATCGTCGCTGGCTTGTTGGCATAGACCATAGACTTGACGTAGCCCCAGAGGAAATAGTCTAACGGCGTCAAATCGCACGACCGAGGCGGCCAAGCGACTGGACCATTTCGTGAGATAACACGTTCTCCAAACTTGGTTTCCAATAAATTGATTGTGACATTCGCTGTGTGGCTTGTGGCGCCGTCCTGTTGGAACCACATGTCCTCCAAGTCCATATCATCCAATTGGGGCCAAAAATATTCGGTTATCATTGAACGGTAGCGATCCCCATTCACAGTAACGTGCCGGTATTGATCATCATGGAAGAAGTACGGCCCAGTGACGCCGCCGGCCCATAAACCACACCAAACCGTAATTTTTCGGGATGCAATGATGACTCATGGAGTACGTGTGGATTGCTGCCTGACCAATACCGCATATTTTGTTTATTGACGAAGCCATCCAGCCAGAAATGAGCCTCATCGCTGAAGATGATTTTTCGATGAAAATCCGAATCATTTTCAAGTTGTTGCTCAGCCCAATTCACGAACATACGACGCTTCTGGTGGTCAAGCGGCTTCAGTTCTTGCGTCAATTTAATCTTGTAAGGATGTAGGCCAAGATCTTTTCGCAAAAATCGCCACAACGACGTCACAGAGATGCCCAACGCTTGAGAACGACGTGTGAGAGACACATTTGGGCTTTCTCCAACTGAAGCCTCAGCGGCAGCAATATTCTCGACACTACGGGCACTTCATTGTCTCACTGGCACGGGAACATTTTGTACTGTGCCTGTGGATTCAAATGTTTCCACTAGACGCTCAATTGTTGATCTGCTAGGACGATTATGACGACCATAAATTGGATGTAGCGCTCTTAACGTTTAGGCTACTGACTCCGAATTTCGGTAGTAAATTTTAATAATTTGGACTCGTTGTTGGCTCGTATATGTTTCCACCATGAAATGGCAAACCTTACTGAAGAGAAATGTCAAAAAACCGCATGAAAAATATGGCGTCGTTTGCTGTTCCTGTCACTCTACTTTTGTAGCGTCCCTATTGAAAAACCCTATATAAGAAACAGGTCACAAAAGTGTGTTTTTAAAGCCAAATCGTCCTAATCTTCGTAATATGACTGATTTTAGTCAAAATTTGAAGTTAAGTTAAGTTTAAGATAAAGCCACTGTCACTTAGTATAGAAAAAAGAAAATAGAAAACGGTGTACCCGAATAGAATAGACCAAAGTCATGAAAAAATACCCTTTGAATTCTTGGATCAGAAAGGAATACATACATAGTTTCTATGAACAAAACAGAATCGCTGTGATATGAATTTTGCCTTCATCTTAAATTCAGCACTCTGAAATTTTCCAAATTTAAATTTAACATACCCATGGGCTCTTAAAGTCCTTCGTAAATATTTAATTGGTCCAAAAAAAGTCAGAAAAAACCACTGCCGACCAAATATTCGCACTACGGCAGCAGCGCTGCCACTTTGCTACCATCGTAGTAAACTGCTACGCGATTTCCAAAAAAGTCAAATTTGCTACGCTGCTACGCACTCTCCCTAATATCCAAATTTTTGCTACCCTTTTTTGAAACACGAACTTTTAACAAGAATCTTGTAATTTGTACACCTCTCACAATCATAAATTAAAAAAAAACTTAAAAGAACGTAATTTTAAACTATTCACTTCCACGACTTCAACTTATGTTAATGTTCTTCCTTACCCTACACAAGCAGAATACTTATATTTCTTCGGATGTGTTTGAAATGTGCCTGGATTCGGACTGGAGTTCTACTGGAATTTCAATGGTTTTGCTTTTGCTACGCAAATTTAGTTTTGCTACGCAAATTTGCAGATCTTGTAGAAAACCCAGAAATTCCAAATCGAAACACACGCGCTGTACTGTCTTCAACGTCATTCTTCAAAGAATTGTGCAGAACTCACACCCCAACGCACTGATCATGCAATTATTCGCATACGCCGACGATATTAACATTATTGGAAAGTGCAGCGTCTGAGTAGCAAGTTCGTGAGTATTAAGACGGTGACGACCGAAATGGGTTTACTAGTCAACTAGTTCAAATCAAAGTATGTACATCCTGTCAACAAAGAAGAACATCCAGTCCGACGTCTTTAAAAGAACGTTCCTGTCGACAAACATTACTTTGAGCTAGTTAGGGGTTAACTAAACTCCACTATGAACGCAGTCAATGAGTAGAGTAGTTATTGCAAATCCCTGTTTCTTTAAACTAGGAAGGCAATTGATTAATAAATTTTTTTCTCGTACAACTTAAGTGATCCTATACATCCCAGTCCTATTCTTTGTCGCAGAGGCATGGCATTTATGAGAATGAATGCAGTTCTTGGTTGTTTCGAAAGAAAAGTCCTTTAATCAATCTTTAGTCCCATGTGGATAGAAGGTGAGTGAGGAAGATGATACAACGACGAGTTGTATGTACGTCCACATCGAACTAGTCATAAGCGTACAAAGATATGCAAACGTAGAGCCGACTAACACTCCACAATCCATAGGTCATTTTAGGCCAAATTTCCATATCCTATCTCCAAGATCATTCCATTTAAATTTGGACACAAATAAATTAGTGATTATTTTTTAACAATGATCGGCAAAGCCAGTCATAATCTGACATAGTTTTGACACAAACTCCAACGTACTTTTATATTGATGTAATGAACTCTTCTGTTAGTGCTACTCTATATGCGGCCAAAAATGACCCTCATCCTTGATCAAAAATGTTCAGTAGGACTTAAGGAGACCAATCCCCAATGGTATGGTATGGTATATGAGGGTAAGTGGAAGGCTCTTCACTAAGGCCTCAGTCGTGTCCCTCCCCTCTCTTAATTGCCGGAACTATAGGGATAGGTTTGATTTGGGACATATGTTGGGGGGGTATTTAGGGAAGGTGGAAACATTTATGGAGTTGACGTCCTAGTGTACGGATGGTCTGGTTAATCTTCCTGTTTCTCTCATGAAGGCCAGGAAGCCTCCGATTCCTTTGTCCACGAGATGCCTTAGGTCCAGTATCCACATGGACCGCATGGACTTCTGACGCATTTTCGCTAGAGCTGGGCAGTGGCATAAGAAGTGTTCGAGATCGTCTTCTTCTTCCTCGCAGATCTTTTATGTCTTTGTTTCAGAGGGGCCCAGTCTATGTGTTTATTAAGTTTAATGTGTCCTGTAAGGAGTCACACTATCAGCCTCAATTGCTCTCTGCTTGTACCTAGAACCTTTCGAGTGAACAAGTTACTTGGTTTCTTCACGAGTAATCTAGCCACTTTGCACGTCGGGAGGTAGCGGAATCCCCAAACATTCGACGCAATTTTTTATTTTTTATTCAATTTCTGGACCAGTTAGGTCTTGGAGGGAGGTTTCCCCAGTTTACTAAATTTTCCAGCCCAACGAAAACAGACCTGCAAATGACTTAAAATAGGCAGATTTCATTATTCAGCAACACTTTCACTAACAGCAATGTGCACATTTCTTGTTGCTGTTTTATTTTTGTTTAATTTTTTCTGAATCATGAGAATTCACGAAGTATTCTATAAGCTTGGCGAACAGAACGTTTCGCCTTATGGCTCAAGCCTATGGATCTGATCTTTCAAACAGTAGTCTGTGAAACATTGATTTATGAGTTTATAAGGACACGACCCACTTCCTTCGCCACTGCCCAGGTCTTTGGCACCTCAGACATAAATTCTTTAGAAGGCTTTTTCTCCAGGATACCGAAAAATTAAGTGACGTACCTATCAGCGACATCTGCAGGTTCAATAGGGCTTCCAGATGTTCGAAATCCTTTGACAAAAGAAGAGTGCTTTAGGTATTGCTTCGGGGTACCTTTGCCCCAAAAATGAGCATCACAATGGGTCTCTACTGACCTAAGTGTGTCGCAGAGGATTCTCTCTCGCATTGCTACAATATTTTTCTGTGATGGTAGTTCTTAGTTTGAACATATCACTTTTCTCACTTCTTACACATCCAACAAAAAACCCGAAATCTTTCAAAACACCTTACTCGAAACTCCTTTTGGAACTTTTTTTTTCCTAATCATTAAATTAAAACGTATAAAGTCGTTTAATTCTCACCTTGTTTAGATCGGCTCAAGTTTGTCCGCACCTGTACACACAACACCACCCTGTATTACGCTAAATCTAATAAAACGGTATCTCTGGTTAAATAGGGACTCCACAAAGCTCCAATAGTTCACCCCCACCGCTGAAAAGGTGTAAATTGCCAAAAGCACAAATTTTGTCGAAAAGTCTAACTAAACTGCACATCTCTCCACGTCCTCTTCTCCAAGTTAAGATGAATCGCTCTCAGTGTTGACCACAAAATCATTCCCATTTCCCACCCCATCCCCAAAGCATGATGTTACAAAATTGAAATATAATTTTTGGTCGCTTTAGCACTGCACCAAGGCTGGGATGGTTCCGCACATTCCTCTCGAAGCAGTAAACCATTCAGTGTTTACATCCCCTTTCTTCGATGGCCATCAAATTGGATTGCAAATTCTTGAAGTGAGAAGTTGAACAGAGAGTGTAGAGCTCAGGAGCTCCGATCTAACCACAAAAATCTGCTAAACCCTAAGGATGCACAAAGAGTCGGTAGTCGCAGTACGATAGATGCTGTTATGCTGGTGTAACTGCCCCTTCAGGTACTGCTTCGGCTGAGTGATGACGACAACCCGGTTCCAAATGAAATTCATACGCTTTCGGGCGATGCTCTTCTAATTTCAGGACCGGATATGAACTTCCGTAATGAAAATTTTTCGGACCGGAAAATCCCCTTGAGTTGATTAAGTGTGGGGTATTTTGTGTCTGATGGTGTCCTAACTGCGACAAGTGCATGAGCAAGATTACTGTTGTGATGTGTTTACATTTTGGTTTGATGGAAATTTTGTTTGCACTCAGTTTTGAGGGTTAGGTGTTTATTTGTGTGTGTATGTGTGTGGTGACTTACCACTACGATGAGTGGCAAATAATTACCGAAAGCTGCTTCAATACTACTAATTGATTGTCGAATGGCGCTTGAAGTAAGTTGTTTACTTCGGAGAGTTTGGACGTATGTAGATAAGACACACCGAGGTGGTCGTGTGGAAAATGCGAACTTGAAATTTATTGCCATTTTAATGGTCTTGCAAGGGTTATACGTTACGTTGGCATTTCGATGTAGCTATCGATTTATTTAAGGAAATTTGTTGAAACAAGTTGTGATCAACAGAGAGTAGAAGCGTCTCGAAATGGAAAGACAAGCAAGGCTTTGTCATCTTAAACATGTCATGTGAACTCTTTACGAAGTATGAAGAGGACTTTTGATGAAATGGTTTACTGCCTCACCAGAACGCAGTCACAGATATTTTTACAAATGAGCCTGCCGGACCAGACATGAAATTGTGGAAAATGTCTGAGCTCTTTAGGACATTTCGACATTGCTGGAACCTCGCTAAAAGGGTTTAGTTGGGATGGTCCCGTAAGAAGTAAAAGGTCAGTGTTCTCACTGGCCACTGTCCCATTGGACCTTATGTCAGAAGGATGGGCCTCTTTTCGAATGACTTTTGCAGGAGCTGCAGGGACGAGGAGGAGGAGGCAATGATCCTCCACATCCCCTTCACTTGTCCTGTCCTATCCCAAAGAAGGAAGCTCTATCTGGGAGCATATCACTTTGACAACTTGGGCGAATTATCAGATACTGACGTCAAAAGTATCCCCAGCTCCATCAAGAACTCCAAATGGTTTCAATAAAGTGAGTGGCGCGGTTCAAGGTATAGATCCATGTGGTATCACAAAGGGCCTTTTTGACCACCCCACCTACCTACCTACCTACCTACCTAGAAAAGAAATTACTTTTGTGGCTCTGTAAAGAAACCAAAGCAACCCGTCTGCTTAACGGAATCCTAAGAAAACTGAAAAAACTTTAAGAGTGTGATTCCGCTGCAAAAATGTAGGACCTAAGGTTCAACCCCAGGTTCTACTAGTGCCAGTTTAGCGCCCTCGTAAACATTCAAGCAGTTATAAACTTCGCCGTGGCCCAGTACTTCGTACATTGGGCTACTGCGCGAGCTGTTCAAACGAGCAATTTAAGGACCGGTCCTATCTTCCGAATATTTTCACGACACCACCTTCTGCCGGGAAATGACAAACCCCCAGGCGTGTATTTTGTCGTGAGAGACCTTTTCAATTCGCCATTCGGCGTCGGCAATAAATTGAAGGTCCCTTCCGTTCGTGAAAAAAGTGGCACGCACAACATGAATGGCTGCGAGATGCTAGGCCTTTACTCATCCTGACCTGTAGCGCCATATATTTTTTTTTAACTGTCAAGGCAATTTGAAGAAATGTCCAACTGCAGGAACATAGAACATAAGCAAAAAAGATGACATCCTCGAGGTCACTCTCTTCTGAATTTCTAGACCTGGCGATGTCGGGTTCAACGAAAAAACAGAAAACATGACTCGAAAAGACTCTACTTCAGGAAGAGAATAGACCCATAAATATAACTTTGTATACCGTAGCTTGTGGGACACAAAAGAGAGTGGACAAAACAGGTAAGCGTGTGCAGACAGAAGAATAGTAACTAGGAAAAATTTCGAGTTTTCAGTACCCCAGGTGAAAACACATCTATAATTGTAGCTCTCGACAGCGTCCAGAAATAGCAGAATAAACTTTCTGTTCCGGGGTTTAAACCTCTTCTTTATTAATGCTGCCAAGAGGACCATAGGTTCATCAAAAGTTTACAACTGTAGGTACTCCTCCTCCTCCTTCTCCTTCACTCTCATTTAACATGTGTTTTTTTTTTGTTTAAGTCTCCTTCAAATTATTCCACTAAGAGCTAATAATTACATCAGACAAACATCATGTGAAATGGTCAAAAAGCCATAATTCAGTTAAGTACCCTGCCGGACAGAAGGCATACGGTAGCCGCATCCGAACAAGTATCTCTGTGAGCGCCCGCATGCAGTCAAGGACTCACACACACAACTCGTTCCCTCATCCTCGATTGTATAATAAAATGTCATCATCATGTCGGTGATGGTGTTAGGCAGCATTAGCTTGCTGCTCTCCTGGTACTCATGTCCATGTTGGTGACTGCGATGATTGCTGCTACAACGACTACCACCAGCACCAACAGCTCCACGTAGACGAAGAGGTTGACGATGATGAGAGATGGCGGTGGTACTCACTTTTGGATCTGACACAACTGTAGCAGTAGCAGAGTACATCTGTCACTCGAGTGTTCATTTCTCTCAGTGGCCGTGCAATTGGCTTCATGGCTTATACTTGTAGCAGCACCCCTCTTCTCATTCGACCACAGTCGCCTCACCCACAGCGGCCCATTATGAACGGGGTGCTAAATAGAAATCCAATTGGCGCTCTGTGCATGGCAGCATGTCCCATCATCGCCATCATCATCTTCATCAGCATTATCACGGGACCGCTTGTGAATTATCATATGGGCACACACACATCTGTGTGGGGTTGGACAGGCGCTCCTCGCATGTCCCTCTGAAACTCAAAACACTTCAAATATCAAATTAGATGAATGCGAGCGTGTGTCTCCGTTGTCGTCCCCGGACACTGTGCGAAATAGGGACTGGCCGCTAGTCTATGGCATTTGAATATCTCAATAGTTGATGGGTGGACATTTATTCAACTAGTCCGGGGAAAAAGTGTCACTCATCTCGTTGCAAGGATAAAAAAAAATAAAAATTAAAAAAGAGAACAAAATTGAGGGTGTGGTGCTACAAGATCCGCTGGCATCCATCACTGTGGTAATGGTAACGGAGTTAACGGTGCATTAATTAAAGTGGATTTGATTTGCGCAATAAATCCATCATGGGATATCAAATGCAATTACTGCAGCAAATGCTACTACCCTAGGCGGGGGAATCGTATCTCAGGATATTTCGCAGCCAACCACCCGCACCACAACCACCAGCGGTGACCACACTTCTGAAGCGATAATGATTCAGTGCATGAACAGTGTTTGAGGTCTAATTGTGGGTGTGCTAGGGCACTGTAATCGTCTGTTAATCAACTTCAGATAATTTTATTCACCCATACCGGGAATCGTGTGATATTTTTTGAACTACCTATACATGTGTGTGTATATTTGGTCAAAATTAACCAAAGCAGATTATTTGAAATTACATAGTTCGAATTACTTTGAGTAGGCGGCTGAAAGGTGGCAGTTAACCCGGGCATGTTTGCGCGTTAAGCGTTAAGCAGCGGTTGGTTATGTGGGTCAAATGCCCAGATTCGCACCATCATTGCTCCGCCTTTTTTATTCGCAAATGATATTGAACACGTATTCGCTATATGCCTGGCTTTTGGCGGTTAGCGAAAGTTATTTGTTTTAATTTTGCTTGCATCAAACCAATTTATTGTATCCTGTATCTCCTGTAACCCGCAAGCTTAGCTGATTAAGATTTCCACGGTCAAAGCTCTCATTCGGCTTCTTTTCTTTAAACATATTTCTCTCAAGAGAAGAAATCCTGGTATTAGTTACATTCGGGACACTACACTCATGGCAGAAGACAGCCTTCACATTTACAGTCCCTAGGCGACCATTATACCAGTTCACGATCATGCCGTTTGAAGAGATTGCGTCGGTTAATGGACGAAGCCATACTCTCCTCTGAAAAGGCACGTCATTGCCTATCTGGGTGGCATCTTGGTCCTTCGAGTCATATGCCAGATTGCTGCAAGAAGTAGCAGAAAATCTGAGGGAAGCAGATAAAAGATAACTATAAAAGTTGGAAAAACTAAACGACTGGGTGATTCAAGCATTTCATCCCGAAATCTGAGTAATCCGAACCTTAGGTTAGGTTACAAATCTTACAAAACACTTTCACATACAATGTAACTCATCGACTTTGGGCGAAGGGATAGTGCTATTCCAGATAAGCGCGCAGAAACACAAGTAGGGGATAGCATTCATGTCCCAGAAACGCAATGACGCCTATTGGAATTATTGCAGAACTTGAATGCTATGCGGTCATTTTGTCCTTTCAGGTTTTACTAAGAAGGATTACCTTTCAGTTTAATCACTGATCATGCAAATCTAAAATGACACATGAAACCAAATTCAAGATGGAGCCTCAAACTTTAGAGCCAAAATGTAGTCAGTGACACTCTCTCGCTTTCTCTATGAAAGAGCTCAAGACCGATAGAATAAGCTAGCATGAGTGCCAAAAGGACTGCGTAGGGGCTCTGCTGGACTTTGGCCGTTAGTTATCCATAAGAAATAGGATCCATAAGACTCCTGGGTATCTGTGGCGTGTTTTGCTGTTCCTTATCGGCACAACCGATTAAATCTAATTGACGATGTTAATGTCATCAATTGTTTGTTTTTTTACATAGTGGAGCCGTCAACTCCTAGCCTGGAGGGTAAGGCCCTTTGGGAAACCCTCTGGAGTTAAGGAGCCGGATAATTCGACCCTCATTGGCCTATAATCGAAGTAGGCCATATGAGGTATTCACTAAGTAGTTCAACCTAAATGGAACTTCCGCTGCCGTCTGGATATAAGGGAGAGTGGCTTAGTGTGACACTCTTCCCCCTCCTTCCCTCGTCAGGTGCCACCAACAACCTTTCATAAAGCTTGAAACCCTACCTTCAGTTGAGGTACTAGGCCCTCAGCGTTCACCCCGAGGATGTGAGAGTAGGAGTTGGTATACAGGGGTTAATTTAAGAAAACCTGTTGTCCTCTTGAATGCACATATCTACCCTTTAAACGTCAGACAACGACACCAGCGCTGAGATCAAACGAATAATAACTCTTGCCAATCGGTGTTTCTTTGGGCTGAAAAGGCATTTGAGTAGCAAAGCCCTCTCTCGAACGACTAAAGTGACCCTTTACAAGACCTTAATGTTCTCAGTCCTACTCTACGGCGCAGAGGCATGAACTCTGTCAAAAGCCGATAAGGTTGCTCTTGGCTATTTCGAGAGAAAAATTCTTCGGTTGATTTTCGGTTCCGTCTACATAGACGGTAAATGAAGGATAAGATACAATGACGAACTGTACGGGCTGTACAGCGACTTCGACTTAGCCAGAAGAGTGAAGCTCCAACCACTTGGGTGGCTGGATCATGTAGAGCTTCGGCTTCGGTTCGAATCCACACCCGAGGGACGGCGCAATAGAGGACAACTGCGACTCATGTGGCGCACGCAAGTGGAAGGGGACCTTAACCGACTTGGCGTGCAAACCTGGAGGCAGCTGGCTAAAGATCGAGCTGGCAGGAGACGCTTGTTGAGGCCCCCAGATCCAACCCAGGTTGTAGCGCCAGCTTAAGTAAGTAAGACCCTGTTAATGCTGTTACTCTTAAAACCATGCTACACAGTAGATCCAAAGAGTACAAGGCTTTCCGCAGTTTGATGGCCGAAAAGAAAAGGCTAAGTTGGATGCACTGTGAAAGTAACTGAAAATGTATTGTTTTTGTGCTTAACTGCAAACATTCTATTGCGCTATATAAACCTTATAGGTACGCCCTTCCCGAGAAAAATCTAACAAAAATCCTCAATAACTGAACAACTGAATGGAACTAGCAGAATTTAACAAGCTGCGCATCATTCGCGCAAAAATGGACTCAAAGTCCCTTTTTAAGGCCACTTCTGTTAACTCTTCTATATCTTGTAGAAGACTTTTTATTAATATTACTTCCGTATAAACAAGGTCGTCCTTTTCCTTGCATTCCTCCTTTAGCAAACTCTTGCAGGCCACTCGAACTTCAAAGGAATCACATTCGAAATTCCGAATGCACCCACCGCTCACTGTGCGCCGCTGTTTCCTCTGTTCCATTTTTTGTTCTATCATAACCTCAATTTATAGCATCAATTTCACAAGTCCCATGCATATGCCCTTAATAAACTTCATTTTTATTGCGAAAGCCATAAAAACTAGTTATGCGGTTAGTTAAAGTGCATTTCTCAAAGTGTCCCCTTTAATTGAATTTCACGTCAAATTCCCCCGCTGTCCGCACACACTGTGCATGTGTGCTTATCCCTATGTGTGAGTTTGTGCGGTGTCCCTTTGGAATGCAATTGAATTAAATTATCTGCTTTTAGGAATAAATCCTTTGTGCAGAGCTTATTGGTCACTGATACGATCTGACACTGCACCGGGACAGGAAAAAGAGACACAAAGCGTTGAATAACACCAAAGTAGCACCAACAAGGGAAAAAAGGATAACCTGTCCTTATCCACTGCACACTTTTTTTATTTTTTTTAAACGTCCAACTAAAATTCCAGTTTATCAGCTTGTAGCTAGATTCCTACAAACAACAACAATATTGTAAAAAAAACA
This sequence comes from Matsumyia berberina, assembly GCA_917880715.2. Lineage (NCBI taxonomy): Eukaryota > Metazoa > Arthropoda > Insecta > Diptera > Syrphidae > Matsumyia > Matsumyia berberina. The sequence goes on along the minus strand of OU862871.1, from coordinate 125,999,993 downwards.
TTGAATAAGAGTTAAACTCTTTTGGGTTTGACCAAACTCACATACACATACATAGCTCCGACAGAAAAGGAAAATCGAAAAAAAAACAAATACTCCTGGTAATGCTGGGAAGAATACAAAAAAAAATGAAACTCTCAAAACCAACAACGGAGCCGCCACACTTTCAACCAGGCCGGTTGCTAGAGCCAAGCAACACCCCACACCAAACCTTTACCATGGAGTTTTCTCTCTGATCCTGTGCATCAATTTAGGTGCAAATTAGATTTTACCTCTCTTTCCTCTCGTCCGCCTGCTTCTCAATATTATAGGTAGGTGGTACCTGGACACATCCTTTTTGAAGAAGAAAAAAATCAGGATAACAGAAAAGTGAGGGGAAAAAATATGTTAGCCATTATACATCTATCCGGAGGTGATAGAAGAAACACAGCGCAAAAGTAGAGAAAGAACTCCAACTGTACTAGCGCCAGGACCTCCAGAATCGTCGGCTCTTTTTTTTTATTCCAATTTTGCCATTCAACTGTGTTATTGGCTTTGTTCGAACGTCACAACCGATTGAAGTGGTGCCCTTTACCAAAGAGAGAGGGGGAGAATAAGAAAAAAAAAATGATGTCGCAAAAACGTTAATTTCCCACCTCATCCTCGTGATTGAGAGGCCGATGGTACCCAGAGATCCTACCTCTCTCGTGAGGTAACTTCCTTCCAATCGATGACTTTATGCGGCGGATTTACTGGGTGTGTGCTGTTGTTGGCCTTGGAAGAAACTCTATATCCTGTGTCTGAAGTTTTACTTTACTACAAAGCGAAATCCTTTGAACCTGTTGCACTTTGAGGACGCTGTGTGGAGGTGACTTTGGTAAAACGGAAATGTTTTTTCTAACACTGGACGATTTTTTATTTTTTTGTCTTGGTCCTTAAAATCACTTTTTTTTTTGCTCATTGCCTTATGCTTTGGTTAGAGGTAACGGTTCTGGTTTTTTACTACTAGGATTGGAGTTTCCTTCCCGAAATTGCCGGAAGGTGGACAATTTTTTTCTGAAAGATTATCGTTGCTTAAAAGGCTGACAGAGAGGAGAGGAGGACGGTGCTCCTTGTTTGGCTTAAGTTAAGGGATAGACTGTGGCTCTTTCAGAATGAATGACGACTTTGTGCGACTGGCATTCAACAATTTGCCAAAAGGTAATTTGTTCAACACGTTGCTTACAACTTCACAGATCGAGTTAATTTAAAAAAGTCACGTTGATGAAAAATTTAAATTTAATTTTAGCCTGCCTGCGTAAGGTAGAAGGGAAAGCAAGAGCTTGGTGCTGAAATTGATTGTTGCGCTATTGGCTTAAACCAAGTATCTTAGCAATCAATGATTTCCCTATAAATCGTAGACCGGGCACCCAAACGTAATGTGACAGTACTCGCTGCCCAATTCAGTTGAAAGCAATTCACAAGGTAACAATAATACGGATAATATTACTGTAGTAGTAGCCAGAAGTTATCAACGACCTCTGCAAATGAAAGGATTACGACTTTCGCTACACTACGAGCGTTATCTGGACCCTTAACATATGTTGCGCTGAGCCCTTGAGGAATGAGAATGAAAGCCTTAACGAAGAGCCCATTTACATATGTAGATCCACCTTACTTCGATTATTCGTGGTATGTGCGGCAGCTATTACAAACTCATTATACAAATTGGCTAGAGTTAACAAGGACATCCTCACAACTGCGCCAACTACAGAGGCATCAATCTTCTTAACATCGCCTACAATGTCTTCCTTGTCCTGTTGTGTGAACTCCTGAAGCCGCTTGTCAACAATCTGGTCAGTCCATATCAGTGTGGCTTCAGGTTAGGAAAATCCGCCATCGACCAAATATTCACATTGCGGCAGATCTTGGAGAAAACTTAGAAACTTCAATACCCACCACCTTTTCATCGATTTAAAAGCTACATAAGACAGCTATTAAAGAAACAAGCTTTGCAGAGCAATGTCTAAATTTGACATCTCTACCAAACTCGTCCGTTTATGCAGGATGACGATGGATTGCACACACTGCTCCATCAGGCTCGGTCAAGACCTCACCTTTTATGAAAAAAAAAAAGGGATTTAGACGAAGCGGGGCGCTGTCATGTGACTTCTTCAAAATCGTTCTTGAAAGAATAATACAAAACTCACGCCCCAACACCAGAAGCACAATCTTTCAAAAGTCCGTCCAATTACTCGGATACGCCGACGATATTGACATAATCGGAAGAACGCACCGTGATGTCACTGGCGCGTTCGTGAGTATTGAAACAAAGGCAGCGAAGATGAGTTTAGCGGTCAATGAGACCAAGTATATGCTGTCAACAAGAAAGGGCACAGAACACCGACGAATCGGACAGAACGTCACTATAGACAGATATAACTTTGGGTTAGTTAAGGACTTTCTCTACCTAGGCTCCGCAATCAATTTAGACAACGAAACCAGCGCAGAGATCAAGCGAAGAATAACTCTTGTCAATTGCTGTTTCTTTGGGCTAAGAAGGCGATTGAGTAGCAAAGTCATCTCTCGAACAGAAGAGTTAAGCTTAAACAACAGAGGTGGCTGGGTCATGTAGAGCTCCGTCCCGGAAAATGTTTGAGTCCACACCCGACGGACGGGGCAGTAGAGAAAGACTGCGACTCAGGTGGCGCACACAAGGAAAAGGGGACCTTACCCAACTTGGCGTGCTAAACTGGATGCCGTTCACTGAAGATCGAGTTGGCTGGAGAGGCTTGTTGGTTGAGCACCTAGTCCAAGGATACATGTCTGCAACGAGTGATGTTAGAGGCTTGGTAGCAGTTTTTGCCTTAGTTTTTCATCTACTAAAGTGATACCACTCAAACGGTTTACCGGATCGCTATCTGTACACCAAAAACACAGCTGTCAATGTCAAGATCAAAACGTTTTCCAAAAACCGAACCCTTTTCGTCTACCAATTCCCCATACTTTCAAACGTTAAGTCAAATGCGTTTTCCAACAAAGCACCCTCAATTAGTTTTCTGTTAAAAGTGTTTCCAAGTTTGTAACCCCGCACTGTTGGCTCATTGCCTGTGAGGAATTTTAAACTTTCCAAATATTTCTTCACACTACATCCATCCACAAAGCAAGTAAAAGCGGATCTGTTATAATTTCTTTCGAGCAACTGCAATTTGAAAATCCCTATGCTGAACCCTTCGAAATGATGCAGCCGGATTTTCTTTCTTTGGGGATGAGTCCGAGGTAAAATGAAGAAAATCCAACCAAAAACATTCAACCGAAACAGTTGAAGATGTCTTCTCGTCTCAATATCCCCCTAGAAATCTTTACGAACGACATTATGAGCGTAAACACTGAAAATCGCATCCTTTCGGTAAATACGAATGCGATTTATTTGCTACCACCACACTAAGCATATAAATATCCCCGAGTGTTTCGGGATACACATATCTTATGTGTGCTCTGGGTGGGAAGTGGTAGAGATATCCCAAAAGCCTGTTGCTCCTCTCTATATATTGAGCACAGACATACACCCACAGAGAAGAAGGGCACAAGTGCTGAGGTTGTGAACGTCTCATAAAGTTTAATCCTTTTTTGAAAAATTCTCCTCCATTCCCGGCTCTGTTGCTGCTTTCTGGTTTTCTTATTTTATACCATTTCAGGTAGGTATTCTCGTTAAAGAATTCCTTTTTCAAATATGCGCTGCCAGGGCAGATGGGTGTGTAAGTTGTGTTTGGATGCATCTGATCCTTGTTCTTTGTTTGTAGGGATTTCAGTTTTGAAATAATAGTTTTCATTTATTTTTCCTTATTTGAGTTTGGAAGACTGTGTATAAATTGAGAATTCATTGTAAAATGTTGAACTTTTAGGTGTTCGTTCGTAACTGAGATACGAAGGCTTTATAAACATCAGCGGTGAGACTGAATTTAAAAAAAAAACCTCCGTCGACCCTGTTTTAATGAAGACGGCCAGTCCTGCAAAGCCCACTTAATATTTTATTAGCATCAATTTAAAAAAGTTCTAATTCACTTAATATTTATCCGCAGACACGTTTTCAGGCAACGTCTTTTAAACATGATTGATTCTTTAAATATTAGTTTTATAAATATCCCTTCACGGCAGTATTTTTGACAAGCCTTAGCTAATGCGGTTATTTTTAGAATAAAATAACAAATTTGCATTCATTATTTGTAATCATAAATTTAAAAACTATTTATAGTTATCCTCGAGGAAATCTTTTTATTGTGTCAAAAATAAAAGTTGAGAAAGGTGGTTAGATATTGTAAAAAAAGGTAAGGCACTGATCTTGGTGATGCACAGTGTTCAAACTGTGACTTTACAATTATTGTATTGTATGGTAGCTGCTCATCTAGACTCAACTTGGTGAACTTATAAGCGCGAGTGCTGACCAAGCACTATACATACAACTGCGGATTCGCTCGGAACGAAAATAGCACCGTATCTGAGCAACTTTGGCATACTTGAAGTCAAGCCAATAAGAATTTCCAAGAATTAGTTAAAGTCTTTAAAAAAAAAATGGTACCGGATGAGATCCCTTGTAGACTGCAGCCCTCACTTTTTTGAAGTGGGCTGCTGACATCGGTTTAAATAATCTCACACCCTAGAAGATTCGGAAAAACTGTGACATCAGCTATGTAGGCTGCTACAGAGAGCAGAAGCAGCGCTTACTCGAATGCGAACTCGTCTTATGCGGTAGGCTTACGTAAAAAGTCTTAAATTTCCGAAACGTGAATTAGAATAAAGAAGAGGACGGCGCTTTGTCTTCTACAAAGCATACGAGCAATATCCTCAATATGGAGTTGAGATTATTTTAAGCGAATTTAACGTCGAACTGTACAATGCTGAACCTAGTTCCAGTAGATATCCATTGTAGTAATAGAGCGGCAAGAACAGCACTCAAACTAAAAGAAGTAGGACAACTTACACCTATGGTCACGCCTCCATTCTAAGGCGATGAACTACCACGATACCGACTACATCATTCTAACCTCAGACTTCGATAGGAGATTTGATATCGAAATACCAAGAAGAGAGGACTGAGATGAGGGTATATAGTCTGCACTAAAGAAGCGCTAGCCTTTTATACCGACGGATCCAAAACGGACGCTGGTACTGGTACCGGTATGTTCTGTGAATTCAGAGAGGTAAACTAATCCTTCAAAATTGGAGGTGGATGCAGCGTTTTTCAAGCCAAGATATCTATATTCTACAGGCCGCAAAGCTTATCAAGAACGACAACATTGTCAGAGAAACTATTACCATCTATGACAGCCAGTCTCTGCAGAAAGCGTCGAAAAAACCGAAGCTTGAAAAGGTCTGTAGACAAACTCTCAACGATATACCCTACGCTGGGTACCGGGTCGCAAAGAAAGGGTGCAAAGCTAGCATATGCATACACCCTTCCTGTTGCAAGGACACCCATTAGCATTCTTTACAGGAAAATAGATGACGAAACCATGATCAGGTTTAATACGCGATGGTGTCACAAAAGCCAGATCAATGTGGCCAGCCTTACCGAAGGAAGAATTCCAAAAATCTGATACAACCTAGTCAAAGGGAAATGCTAAACGTCTCCGATGTTCTTCCAGGGCACTGCGGGATAAAAATCCATGTGGAGGTCATGGATTAGCCTACAATGACTACTGAAGAAGCAGCAGTGACAAAGAGGAAATAAAATCCATCCAGCACCTTTTATGCGAATGTCCCACAACAGACACCAGAAGATTGCGTGCTCTTAGTAGTAGCTTCTTCCTGGCTGAAGGACCTTCATATCCCTGATTTTAGGAAGCTCCTGAGATTTCTGCCCTTTATGAATGGTTTCCGGACTAGCCAACCCTACCCCTTGGTTTGACTGCCATGAGTATACTTTTTATGGGTACAATGGACCCGCTTGAGGTCTAAGTAAGTCTTTAGGACACCCACAAAACCAACCAACTAACCAATGCCGAACTCCGCAACGGAACTAAGCTATCGGTGTTAATATGGTCATTGCGTAACGACCGAGAGAATAAGATAGCGGATACAACCTGCCGATTTGAGATTTCTTCAATGTATTTCTGGGGTAACTCCGCGAGATCGGGTCAGAAACAGCAAAATACTCGAGATACTCAATGTTGAGTAACTACTTCTCCGAAAGGAGAGGTCTATCATTCGGCCGGCGGTCTGGTTTAAACGTATGTTCCCTACTCGGCTTCCAAGATGCGCCATGGTTTTCGTGCCATCAGGTAGTCGTCTCCTGAGTAGGCCCTGAATGAAATGATTGGACTGTTGATTGGACTAAGTCCAAAATCTCACCTCTACCCACATGATGATAGCTCTTGATGATTTAGAGTCGATGGCGGAAGATCGGGAGATGTGGAGGCCTCACTTAAGCTCTCTAAACTCGCGACTATTATAATGATAAACGGGTCATTGGAAGATGATGATGATTATAATAACGATGATATAAAAGAGGACATCTTCAGAATAATTGTTAGAAACAGCCTACACGTTACTGCGTCTGAAAATTGACTTAGACTTATTGACTTTGCTGCAGGTCGGAACGTAACTATAGCAACCACTCGGTTTTCTCATTTCAATTTTCACAAGAAGCTGCGACGTTCTCTTCATATTGCGATCAATGCATGGTACGCCTCCAATAGTCTAGATATCCGAAGCTTCAAAGCTACCAACATCGACTCGGGTCACTCTCTTGTTGCAGCCAAGCTACAAATTCGGATATTCCAAGCGGCACAACAAAAATGAAGTACTGTGAGAGGAAACCACGGCCCCAGACTGCAATTCTAAAACACCGCCAAAATCTTCGCTTCTATGCCTACTCCTTTGCCGCCAGCATCAAATGCTGAAGACCAGTGATAACGCTGCAAACATACTATTAATGTTGTGCTGGCTAAAGCATGGACTGTATCGAAGCGGATGAAATATGTTCAGTTGTTTCGACGTTTGAGATGACTATTATATGCAAAGCGGTGACGCTTCAATCTGAAGAGTCTTAGAATCTTAGAGGGTCAAGGCAGTAAATGAAGACCTCGTATAAAATGGTGCGCACAGGTAGAAGCGGACGGCAACCATCTTGAAGTACGCAACTAGAGGCAGTTAGATAAGAACTGGTTCACTACGTTTTATTAGTTGAGTCCCAGATTAATTCCGAAAAAATCAACAGAGGACCTTGAAAAAGGAAGTCTTAATGGGAATTGGAGAGAGATGGAAATTCTCCTTTTCTAAGGACGCGTTAAACAAGTGAAGCTTTTCAGAGAAGCACGAAAGATTAAAAATGTACGCAGTAAATAGCACAACACATTTTGAAAACTCAGCTGGAATACCTTCTCGACCAGTGGATATGTAAATGATGACACCATATTCACTTAATATTCTCGTCAAGGGCAAAAATTATCCATTTCAACCGATCAGTGCTGCCAAGGCAGTACACAATTTACTAAGTAATTTGACAAAGACTGGTGCCTACTTTTCTCGTTCCTTGGATATCACACTTTGTCAATTGCTCAAGCTGACAGAATTAAATTCATCTACCAATTATCAATTATCCACCTTGCTTAAGCATACATGAATTATTTTGTTAGGTAGATTTATCGATGTTCAAACTAATTGTAGAGAATCATAGGAACGTAATTAACATTTCTCTTGTTTGCTCTAATTTCTATCATGAATCGTATTCAAACTAAATCAGAACACTGTCAAAGGACGTCGCTTTTTCCACAGCTCAGGTGTGCCGCAATTCACTTCCCAAAGTGAATTGCGGCAAAAAGTTGAAACACCCTTTTGATGCTTTCGCCACTTGCAGGAACGGCTAAACTGTGTCCGTAATTCTGTTGTCAAACATATTTGATGGTCAAATGGCTTTTACGCGAAAAAGGTCGCCGAGATTTTTTTTTTTTTCAACACCGCACAAACGAACACAGCCTCGGCTTTGACAAGTACATATAAAGGGTGGCACTGGATTTCCATGCGATTGCACGCATATGCAAATTATTTTGGGTGATTCACTCCTCTCTGTTTTAACACCCACCACCCTATTTTCATCCATTAAACGCTCCATTTAGTGTTGAATATTCATCTAACCGTTAATTATTACCCCGAAGCTTGAGGTTTTCCTTACTTTTTCGAACAGTTTCAGCACGAGTGGCTGATAAACCCCACAGTGGTCGAAAGCAATTAGGCGGAATTCCCTATGTCGATTCCGGAGGGATTTATGTCACCTCACTGTGTAACCGATGATGAGCAGTAGAGTGTACAGTTTTACTCTTGCGGACTGTCAATCAAAGGGAAATTCTTCTAATACCCCCGTTCAGGTATGTTAGGCGGTAAGCGAAATTCGCTAAAAACACGGAAATAGACTCTCTTTATCCTTGCGACAACATTTTATGACACAAACACGGAACATAAACATGTATGCCAACCCTTTGACTAAGTCAAGTGTGGAATATTATCCTGCATGGACACCATGACAACGCGGAGTGAGGAAGATCCTTTTGTTTCAACCCTCCACAGAAGTGGTGGTTTTGCACTTACAGTTACATACTTGGAAATCTGGCCTCACATTAGATGGATAAGGGGTGAATGCGGTCGGTGTAAAAAGATGTGACAGATAGTCCCTCATGACGATGATCACCAGCAAATATGTGTAAAAAGGATAATCGAATGTTTTCCACTCATAAAGCATGTAATGACCAACAAAGGTTTTGTTGATGGATTCACGTTTTAAAGGATTAAAGAAGGGAAGTTGCTCTTGACGAAGGTTCCAATTGGGCTTGAAGTGGGAGGTAGGAAGGTGCGCTGCATCCCAACGGGTTTTGGGGGAATCCACTTGAGTGGTCTTTTTCATCGCTGAATGAGTTTGTTAATTTGAGTATTTCACAAGCAATTACATGTAATACAAGTATAATTTGGAAATTGTTTATATTTTAATGGTTTTCTATTAGACTTATTGAGTACTCATCAAATCGTACAGCGCCAAGGTAGCGAGTAGTCACATTAATAAGGTTATGTTAGGAAGTTAAGAATAAATAAATAGCAGTGCAATCCGTTGTGCGTGGTACATTTTTCGCGAATTGAAGGTATCTACAAAATATTGTCGACTCTGTACGGCGAATTAAGAATCTTTTCATGGCAAATTATACATACTCTTGGACCGCGAAAAATGTTAGGTTGATATTACTGGAGGTTTAACCGAACACTGGTCCAAAGCACTAAGCCATGACCACTAGAATGAAAGTTAAGGTGAGTATAATATTTCCGGAAACTAATTGGAAAGGATTCTTTTGAAATCTTCGCCTGTGTTACTTTGAAAAAACCGTCCTGATGTTATTCAACAAGCATCTCCAAGCACCTCGCATGTTCCAGTTGTCTCCAGTTTTGAAAATCATGTTGACTTAGATCCCTTCTAGGCGATCTGTAAGACAAACCAAAGATGGTGGAATAGTACCACGTCCCGTACCTTCAGGGAGTTCTTGCCTGAGCTAAATCTCTCTCGATCTAAAAATTTGATCTTGCTCGAAAGGTCACTCATATATGTCTGCCTATCGAAGACGTCTGTTTTAGGCGTCCTTTCTCGTTAACAACCTAAGTTTGCTCTGCACTCGCCTTAACTTAACTTAACTTATCTTGTCTGCTTCGTTTTTAGAGGGAACCATAACTCCACAGTCATTTTGAACAGATTTCCCGGCAGTCCTGCGCCAACTGGTGGAACACTAAGGCATTTAGCCGCTCACCTCGAAGAGGCTGTAAGAACACGTGACAGAAGAGGCGCCGGAAGGCCCCCTATTACTCGTTGCCACGAAATATCACCGCTGTGAATGAATATGTTGTGGATGATCCGCCGTCGACCAGACCAGACTAGAGCGGTACAGAACAGTGATCAATTAGTTTTTAGTGCCGAAAATTGATGAATTGGAACTGGATAACATGTGATTTCAACAGGACGGTGCAACCGCACACACAGCTCACGCGACAGTAGACATTTTGAAGGATACGTCTCCGGGTCACCTAATATCTTGTTTTGGCCATTAAGACTGGCCTGCAAGATCGGCCAATTTGACTGCTTTCGACTTCTTTCTTTGGAGTTGTTTGAGTTCACGGGTCTATCAAAACAAGCCACAGACTCTGGAAGATCTCAAAGAGAATATCCGGCAAAAATGCGAGAACTTATCGCCGAAGTTTTCGCCACAACGATTGACAATGCGGCAAGAAGAGCACAAATGGTCATCAACAATAGTTTCATTTTGAAGATATAGCAAAACAACCTCGGGTGAATGTTTTTGGGCCTCCCTGTACCTTGTATGCGATGTTGAGGAAGCTTATATTGATGGAGACTCATAAAACTGGCGCAAATGAAACTGTTAACTACCATCTTGGCAGTGAAACTTAAATCGTTGCGCTGATGTACTTTCTACAAAAAAAGTCCTTCCATAGCAATACTTTTTGTCTTTGCAAACTTTGGCTTGGGCTTTAGCATGTTCCTTTTACTTTTTGTCTTCCTGTTTTCTTAATCACGCTCTTTCCATGGTCCTCCTTTTTAATTCTTATGATTTTAGACGATCCCTCTGTATACCTATTAAGCGGTTTAGGCACACTCGATCGAAAACAACCTCTTGTTTTTTTTTTTTTTCAAAATCCGTCCTATATAATTCATATTAGACCCATCTAAAAGCAAAGCTTGCTAACAAAGTGATAACCCCTTTACCAAGACTAAATAAATAGGATTTTCTTCTTATCAGTGTGTTGAATTCTGAGCATATTAATTCACCTAAACACATATATTCCATGCGCCCTTAGTCCTTTGAATATAAGGACCATCTTGTGCAATTTCAAGTGAATGAAGAATGTGAATTACAAATAACTTTTTTAAATATTTCACAACAGACTAAAATGATACATGATTTCACGAACGTTATTATTCAGACATTCTCGACAAAGAACGTGACGCGGTACTACTTAAGCCAGGCTTAAAGTATTACAAATTAAAAAGAAGTCCCGTCACCATCGTCACACTCCTAGGTGTAAATGTTTATTTATTCATAGCATTTAAATAAGTCTATGATTAGGTTCCGGTGGATGGGGGCTTGTTATCAGAAAAAATAAATACTTATCGACGTTTCGATATAACAAAATGTAATGCCGCGTTGTGCGTTTTTGTTTTGACTGATAACGGATGTCACTTGAAAATTATTAATTGCTAAGAATCCAGAACTCACGGTGTATAGCATTTAAGGGGGATTTCTCTGGAATTGTCAGTGAATGTGACACTTTAAAGTCTCGTCCAATGTATTGCGTTTGTGGGTGTTGGTATTTTGGTTTAATCACAAGTCATACTGGAGTGAAGGTGTACAGGCTTTTAATTGATATCACATTTTAAATTTTCAATTTCAACACTTTTCTCAATCCATAATTGCAAATCATGTGAACCTCTATCGAAGTCATGCTCCGCAAGTGGAGAATCGAATCCAACGATTTATGCAGAAGCTGCGGAGATGAGTAAGATTTACAATCAATTCAACATATGCTGTACCACTGCCCCAACCTGCAATGACGACGTCTACGCGTACTGGGATCAATGTTCTTTGCAAGCATAGCAGAGGTAACAGACTTACACTTTACGGATCTACTCAGAATCATAAAGAGCACTAACTGGTTCACAAAATAGCCAACACTAGGATAGGTCGTAAGGTTGTTCCGGGAACAATATTGCTATTCTCACAACATTAAAAGGGTACTCACAATGGACCTGCAAGTCTCCGAGTGAACGTGATGAGCCCTATACACATCCTACGTAACCTAACCTAATTAATTAAACAGCCTTTCACCAGAAGCTGATATCAGTCATTAGAGACATTTCACTTTTTTCATTCCACTCTTTTCTACTTAAAGCCATCATTTGATGCGGTTCAGGCATCGGGACATCTTGTGCCTTTCCTCCTCTTCTCCTCTTTTATGAACATCAACCCCTTTTTCGACAGTGACCTTATGGATTCAAAAAACTGGAGAATCATTTGCGGTTTTACTACTGTAATTCAGTCATCACTCACGTTAGCGTGTGTCTAGACACAACTTAGAATGAACTGCTACAGGCTTGGGTTAAAGGCCAAACGGGGATCAAACTTAAAGTTATTTGCGTCCGAACCATTTGTTGCCATAGGCAGGGTTAGGGATATGACTCGAAAATAGGTCACGAATTGACACTTAAAAAGATGGACAGGCTAAGCAAAATGCATCCAAATCAAAAAAGCAGCGTTAGTCGTCTGCGTTAAGAGAGAATTCTAAGTCTCACTAGAGGAACTCTCAAATGGAATGTAGCGCTGTCCACTTGGCATGGAAACTTCAGAGATCATCTAAGGATAATGGGGCCCTTGAAAGATGACAGCTACTCAGATTTCGCTAGTAAAAAGTGTGCAATTTTGATTTGTCCTTCCAGCGATAAGTCAAAAAGTCAAGATTAGTAAGGAACTGAAAATAAATCATTATCGTGTCTCGGTCCCCTCTACTGTTTCTTGTGATAATTCCACATGCAGAATTTTTACATAAAAGTCGCTGCCGCCAAATAATGCTAATTCAGATTCAAAGCAAATAACATTGAAAAAGGTGTAGCACTTTTGTTATTTAAAAACCTTTTTCTCCACGAACGTCTGCATCGAACTCAATCTGAACATAAATATCGGATGCTGTTCAAAATCTGGAAGAATTGAATATTCTTGCCACAAAACAGTTATGAAGAATGCGAGAATTTTGGATATTTAGAGCTTAAACGCATTTCGAAGTTTGTTGGAGCCCTGTATTCATGAAGGATGTCGTGACTCATAAATGATTGTTACCTTCTTCTAAAAAGATGCAATGTTACTTTCCAGTGAAACCTAGTTTTGCTATTCACTCGTGCGTCTATTTTCCATACAGTACTTCAAATAACCACTTTTCTTAGAATTTAAAATGTGCCACACTTACTAATACCTCCAGCAATCTATAAAATAATATTCCTTACAACTGTATGCTTGCCTTTCCGACCAAGTCAGTTTAATTTATATCTTGTAAATGAATAGTTTTAAATGTTGTTTAAACCACACAAAGTGCAATATACTTACACTTACACCATAAAAATCTCTAATTAATTGCATTGGTTAACCAATTAACGCCCAGGTGTCTATTAAAATAACAAATATATCGACGCTTTAAAGTTCAAGTGCAATGTCACAACAACAAATACTGCGTACTGATCATGATTCTGAGAGAAGTTCTATCAATTTAACAAGCATATTACGATCACCAGTCGTTTCGTTTAGGTGAGTTTTTTTATCGCGATTTTATTTAAATTATTTTACAAAACATCTTAAGTGTACCGCATTTGTCTTGGAGAATTTGAAATTGAATCTAAAAACCCCCTGGATGCGGACTTATTTTCTTAAAGTTTCATATTAAAATATTTTGTGAAGTTCAGTGCGAGTTGTTGAACATCTTGAAATAATATTCTGATTTATACAGAGTTTCTATTCTTTTATGTTTATTCTCGGTCCAAGCTAATAATTGGACTGAAAATCTATAAAATTTAAATATCATCCCTTTGATCTTAAGCATGACACATTAAATTAAGAAAGAAACCACCAGTAAAAGTTTTAAAAAAAATTAAGAAACGTGTGTACAATTTATTTAATGTCATCAAATGCACAAAATCTATCGAAAGAAGTAATCGAAGCTGGGAAGCTTAAAGATATGACATGCATAATCGGTAAACGAAGTTAATGTCGAAAACCAAATACAGAAGCTATATCATGATCAATCAAGCAGTTTAGGAGTTGGAAGCAAGCTTAACCCAAAGCCTCTGCCACGACGTGTCGTGCTCTCCCAGCCAAACTTGACATAACATTGACAACTTTATTTTGTTTTAAACTTGATTGTAGCTTTCGATTTATTTACTTAGTACATGACTAAGATGTCCTGATATTAATTCTTTGAAACGACAACTTATTGGTCAAATATATGGTCATGTCACATGTGAAATAGTTTACGTTTGCGATGATAAATCAATTCGCACAACGGCAAGTGTTGATTGCTTCAACAATTATTGATAAAATAAAATTTATTCAAAAGTCACGACACAGCGTCATAATCCTCCTCGCGAAATAAATAGAATACAAAGTCTGCTTAAAGCGCACCATCGAGTGCTAGAATTTCGTATTATCCACCTTGTTAACACCTACATAAGTTATATTTATTTGTTATGACTTGATTCATTTGTTAAATTATATAAAGAATTTCACTGAATTTTAAGTACATAATTTGGATAATTCGTAATATAATATATGTATGCATATATGTATGTAAATAAACGAATAAAAAATATCTAAGTACGTCACCATATAACACATGGAAATGATAAAAGAAAGTTAAAGGCATGATTTAATTAACAGTTATACAAACTTAATTAGCAAACTTTGGTTATTAGTGTTAAAAAGTGCCTGTGTACTTGGTCTGCGAAGGTAAAAAACGGCATGACATAATGTGGACAGCATTAAACAAGCCCTCAGCCAGGGGAATTGCGACGAATTATTTCTTTTATTTTGCTTTTATTTTGCATTCTACTTTTTGTTTCTACATACCATACATATGTGTTATATGTAAGTTATAGAAGGATGCAAAAATGAGAAAAAAAACAATTTTTGTCTTTAAAATGCACACTTTCAAAACTTAATCTGGCATCACTCCGTCTATGTGCGTCATCAAAGAACCAAGCCATTAAAATCATTTTCGTATAATTGACTTAAGTTGAAATCTCAATTGAGTTTTTTTTTTTTTTTTTTTTTTACGGGGTTAGGTGAAAATCTTTCATGAGACACCATGAGGATCTACCGCACGTGCCCATGGTAGTGTGAGATTCTTACTCACTAAAAACACCTCCCCTTTTCGTGTTGACTACGACTAAGTACAAAAAAGCCTTATCAAGTAGTTTAACTTTCGACAATAAAAATTCGCGTTGTGTAGGTAGCTTTCCAATAAAAGCACCTACTAATACCGTCATTATAAGCGACTATTCCTTATTGCACTAAATCGAACGGTTTCGTTCTTTGTAGTCGGCGCACAAGGTTTGTCACGTCCAGAATTTGGAGTACGGCGTTATTATAATGTCCATGAAGGCGAACACGGAGTTTGCGTGCAAAATTTGTTATTTCATCTTCGACGGTAGCTAGACCGAGGTCTCTATGGATATCGTCGTTTCTAATGTACCACGGCGCATTAACGATTGTTCTGAGCACCTTATTTTGAAAGGTTTGTAAAATATTTCTATTGCTGGTTTTGGTACAACCCCAAAGTTGTATACCATACGTCCATACAGGTTTTAAGACTTGCTTATATAAGAGCAATTTGTTATACATGCTTAATTTGGAATATCTTCCAAGCAGCCAATACATTTCTCTAAATCTAATTTCGAGCTCGTCGCGTTTCTTTTTAACGTGCGGCTTCCATTTGAGTTTCGCATCTAGTGTCATTCCTAGATATTTTGCTTCGTTTGCATACGGTATTTGTACCGAGTTAATGAAAACGGGTAAGTTGTTTATTTTCTTGTACGTAAAGTTAATGGGTAGATTTGGTTTCATTGAGAACAATGCGCCAAACCTTTGTCCACTCGCAGATTTTATCCAAAGCTCGTTGAAGCTTTACAGTTGCTGACTCGACTGAATTTTCTGTTGCCAGAATAGCCGTATCGTCCGCGAACGTAGCAACAACGGTGCCTTCTTCTTGGGGTATATCTCGAGTATAGAGCAAGAACAAGACTGGACCAAGAACGCTTCCTTGTGGAACACCGGCAGCGATTTCCTTGAATTCCGAGTAATTCAATTGAGTGAACTTACATATAAAGGGTTTTGCAATAGGGACGCTACAAAAGTAGAGCGACAGGGACAGCAAACGACGCCATATTTTTCTTGCGGTTTTTTGACATTTCTCTTCAGTAAGGTTTGCCGTTTCATGATGGAAAGATATACGAGCCAACAACGAGTCGAAATTATTAAAATTTACTGCCGAAATTCGGAGTCAGTGGCCTCAACGTTAAGAGCGCTACGTCCAATTTATGGTCGTCATAATCGTCCTAGCAGATCAACAATTGAGCGTCTAGTGGAAAAATTTGAGTCCACAGGCACAGTACAAAATGTTCCCGTGCCAGTGAGACAAAGAAGTGCCCGTAGTGTCGAGAATATTGCTGCCGCTGAGGCTTCAGTTGCAGAAAGCCCAAATGTGTCTCTCACACGTCGTTCTTAAGCGTTGGGCATCTCTGTGACGTCGTTGTGGCGAATTTTGCGAAAAGATCTTGGCCTACATCCTTACAAGATTAAATTGACGCAAGAACTGAAGCCGCTTGACCACCAGAAGCGTCGTATGTTCGTGAATTGGGCTGAGCAACAACTTGAAAATGATTCGGATTTTCATCGAAAAATCATCTTCAGCGATGAGGCTCATTTCTGGCTGGATGGCTTCGTCAATAAACAAAATATGCGGTATTGGTCAGGCAGCAATCCACACGTACTCCATGAGTCATCATTGCATCCCGAAAAAATTACGGTTTGGTGTGGTTTATGGGCCGGCGGCGTCATTGGGCCGTACTTCTTCCGTGATGATCAAGACCGGGACGTTAGTGTGAATGGAGATCGCTACCGTTCAATGATAACCGAATATTTTTGGCCCCAATTGGATGATATGGACTTGGAGGACATGTGGTTCCAACAGGACGGCACCACAAGCCACACAGCGAATGTCACAATCAATTTATTGGAAACCAAGTTTGGAGAACGTGTTATCTCACGAAATGGTCCAGTCGCTTGGCCGCCTCGGTCGTGCGATTTGACGCCGTTAGACTATTTCCTGTGGGGCTACGTCAAGTCTATGGTCTATGCCAACAAGCCAGCGATGATTGATGAACTTCGTACGAATATCGAACGTGAAATTGCAGCAGTATCGGCCGATTTATGCTTGAAAACCGTCGAAAATTGGGTTCAGCGTCTGGACTTCTGCAAGCGTGCCCGTGGTGGCCATGCAAACGAAATCGAGTTCCATACATAATGGCATCGAACGTACTTTCACAGGAATAAAGAATTTCATTGATATCCAAAACCGTTTTGGTTTTATTTAAAAAAACTTTTGTAGCGCTCTTATTGCAAAACCCTGTACATATGTATCTGTCCAATGATTTAAATTATTAAGAAACTTTTACATGGCAAATTTTACTCTCAGAAGTTGGTCAACCCCCGACTAGTTGTTGTCCTGCGGAAAAACGGTGGGCATTGAACTTATGCAGCTCATACAGCAGTCCAACGCAGTAACCACTGAGCCACGGCAACCACAAGGATGTCAAGTTACTTGTTGGATTACAAAACAGCGTTTAAGCTCTTATTGGGCTTCTGGTTAGAATGCTGTATATGTACCACCAATTGAACAACAATAAGGACATAACAAATTTGTATTTTAATAAAACACAGAATAATTGAGATATCAGGCTGAAATTTATTCTACTTATCTAGCACATATGTATTAGGTTTAAGTATGGAATAAGATCTTATTTATATGATCACCGCGAGCACGTTTGCAGTGATCGACTCTTTGGAGCCAATTTTCCAACACTCTTCCACATATATTGATCGGAACGTTGGCAATTTCGTGTACGATATTGTTCCTGAGCTCCTCTAACGTTGTTGGCTTTTTGGCATAAACCAACAACTTACCGTAACCCTATAAAAATAAAACAAACAGCGTTAAATCGCATGAGCGAGGTGGCCATTTGACCGGACCATTTCCCGAGATTACACGATTACCGAAGTTCCCCTTTATAAGATCAATTGTTTTACCGGCTGTGTGGCATGAGGCACTATCTTGTTGGAACCACATATCACTGATGTCAAGTCTATCTAATTCTGTCCAAAAATATTCTTCCAACATGGTACGATAGCGAACTCCATTGACGGTACCATGGCTATCATTTAAATCGACGAAAATCACACTTCCACCGGCATGAAGTCCACACAACACGGTCACTTTTTGTGGATGCAATGGAGTCTCTTGAAGCAAACCCTGTGAACGGCGTGGAATCGACTCATTCGCCTCATTTTGAACTGAAACACTTACAGCTGCGATATTTTCGGTACTTCGACCGGTGCGTTGTCTCACTGACATAGGAACATTCAATAGTGAATGTACGTTGTTGAAGCACAACCTGTCTGGTGGGACGATTATTACGACCGAAAACTGGAGTAAGCGCTCTGAAAGTTGCGACCGCCGACTCAGAATTTCGGTAGTAATTTTTAATCATTTTTAAACGTTGCTCATTTATAAACTTCACCATGACAAAAATGTAAGCCTTGACTGACGTTTTGATATTGATAGATCATAAAAAAAGTTTAAGGATGCGTTTGTAATCAAATGTCCCTATTGAAAAACCCTTTATTCCTTGGATAATTTTGGATCGACCTATTTATAGGAATCTCTCTCTTTTTCTTTTATTTTTTATTTGTGGAATGATTGTTGGTGGGCAGCCGGCATCCAATCACAGATTTTCTGACAGCTCCTCACTCTTTTTCTATGCTTGCTCTCTTCTTTGTAGGTTTTTTTTCGAGAACTTTACGGACAGTCTATATACAAATCTACAGAGGCCTTGGCATAAGCTTGCGGTAGAAGCTTTTTGGCATTTAACCTCTTTACGATAACATTTTTGAATGTTACATTCATGTAATAGACGGTAAAGGCAATTTTGCAATACTTTCTGCTGATCGCTGTACTGATGAGTTCTTGATCCCCGAACTAAGTTTGAATGGACGTGCTACAAAACATGTAGTTTCGATAGAAAGACGCCGATTAATGCTTAAACAGAATAATATCAAAAAGTGGTGATGTCGACCTCGTTTTTTAGAGTAAATGACCCGCGACCTTTTCCCGGGAAGGTACATTGAAAGAGAGAAATATTTGGAAGTAAATTACATTTTAAAAGTGAAGACATTCCATCTAAATACATAACCATACCTAACATGTATCAAGAAACTTAACACAACCTATGTCAAATAGGATCAATAATTTTTATTGATGATGTACATATAACATAAGCTTACTCATTGTTTACATGCATGCACATCTTTTAAAATAGCGATGACAATTTTTCACGATATTTTGCTTTATTTTTGGTGAACCTTGTCTAGACATCAAGTTCTTAGTATCTTATCTTACCTAATCGCGATTAACTTCACCAAGAGTCAGAATATAAACATGAGACTTTACTTGTTTTCCCTTGAGGTCCTAATGACTCTACTACGCATTCGCACCAATTTCGAATACCTACTACTATCCCACTGCCGCTTTCGTTTTTGGATGATTGTACATATTGGTTTCTGGTCCTTTCTCTAGTGGTGTAAGAGACATGGTTAGGCCAGTAAGCACTTATAAGCGAACTTTTGCAGCTTTCCCATGAAAGTAAAGGCCATTGTCCAGCTACCTTTCACTGTCACCTATATAACAGCACAACATTGGAACGGAACGGTTGTAGCTTGATGTTTAAGCCGATTGTATTGCTTTGCCGTTGTATTTTAGACAACATTCCAAAGACCAACTTCACTTTGTCGAATCGATTGGCAATATCTTGTATGATCCCACTATCGAGATAAATTTGTACTTTCTCTACCGGTTGTCCAGCGATATTCTCTATTAATAGATATGAAGTTATGTGACCTCTTATGTAACAATATTCAGCGATATTCTCTTGAATTCGATGAGTTCGTTTCAAAGCTGATGATTTTAGTAATGTTGGTCTTTAACCCCACGGCGTTTAACTCTCCCTCAGCATCTGTTATCACTTGGTAAAGTTCATAATTCTAAGTGATAATAGGCACCATATAATAACGACTTTTTCACTGGGATACTGGCTCGGATGTTGGTCATAAACTAGATCAAGAGCTATGGTAAATGTATCTGAGACGTAATATCTTCCAGAAATTCCTCCAAATTTTAGAACCTATCCAGAGTAGAGTAGAGTAGTGTGGGCGCCGTGGCTCAGTGGTTAGTGCGTTGGACTGCTGACCGAGCGGCATAGGTTCAAGCCCCAGCCAGAAAAACACCAAACATTTTTCGCGGCACCACCTCTCGTCGGGGAATGACAAGCCTCCGGGAGTATAATTTGTCATGAAAGAGCTTCTCACCTCGCCGTTCGGCAATAAATTGTAGGTCCCTTCCATTTATGCAAAAAATGTAACACGCACATCATGAATGGTTGGTTCATCCCGAGCTGTCGCGCCAGATATTTTTTTTTTTTATTTATCCAGAGTAGAGGCGATGTAAAATAAAATCGATCCAACTTCTGAAAATGGGTTCGTAATAACACAAAATCCATAACAGCTCTCACCATAGATTTTACTTTCATGCTATACGATCTTATTAATTTTGAAATACAAATTTTAAGTGAACCCTCGGTGTATGAGCGTGCCTTACTGCTTTTTTTTTTGTAGTCTTGTAGATCTAGTCCCATAAGCTACAACGTATATATCTACAAAAATTTAAAGCAGTCTTCATCAAAGCTTTATTCTATACACGTGTATATAATCACTCGGAGCTACGTACATATTTACACAACGCTATTGGTTTGACATGGTCTACTGCAATTTGCAATCACATGGATTCCAACTCACGCTTAAAAATTCTATTTTCGGTCCTCAATCTCCAATTCAAGGCTCCGATAAATACGTATCACAGTAGAGAGCCGCGGGAGAGCGAGCTTTTATTCGCCGTAATTTATCCATATTAGCAAATCGGTACAAACATTGGTTACCTGTTTGTTTTTTTTTTTTTTTTTCGTCTGGTACCTTGCAAAAGGGGTAAATGATTAGCGTCAAGGTGTGACTACGATTATTTTTGTGCTACACGGTATGACAGACGATTCGCACAGAGCACAGATGCTGCTAATCTCACCTTAATCTCCGTCGAATCGTGATCAGTTTCGGATTCCTTGTGTACTGGGTATAACGATTCTCGTGTCATGTCGCTCGGAGCGCTTAACTCTTCGCCGTTGTTCTCTTCCAAAAAAAATCATCGGGTGCACTACCAAGATGTCGACGGTAAAATGATAATGTGCGTTCAGTTCTAAAGTTGATCTGTACCAGTGCAAGTTGTACACACAAAAAAGAGTCCAAAAAATAACAGTGTTTTCGCGTTAAGATGATCATTAAGATGATGTAAATATTGTAGTAACCTTTCCTACTAATTTTTGTGTACTTTGTGTTGTGTTAATTAAACATTTAACTGATCGAAAAGGAGAATTGATAAAAAATATTTTATTTCCGGTACCTGAAAGTGTAAAAACTCATTAAAATTTAAAAAAAAAATGGAAGTGCGGAAAATATTGTTCTACCTCAGTAACCCAAGGTGTTTAATGTTGATTGTTTTTCTTTTTCTAAAATATAATAAATATGTGTCTTCTTTTCTACAACCTTCTTTTAACTAATTAAAATGCGTAGCTTGAAAAACGTGATCATATCACGTTGCTTTTATTTATTTTACTAATCGATTTGTTTAACGTTGGTGTCTTTATTTTGAGCTCTATTTATCTATCAAATAGATTTGTTTCTTTATAAGGAAATTTTTATTCTAAGAGGTCCTGCTTTAATTTACGTTGACTGTACTTATTTGTGAATTTTTCCTCCTTGTTCTCTATAAGTTTTAAAATGAAATAATAACATAAATGCACAGATTTGTTTGGTGCGACAGCCCCTAAGGGCTGTCAAGGCAGAACTTCCTCCGAACGGCGAATCGAGAAGCTTTTCATGACAAGTTTTACTTGACAAGAGATAGTGCTGCGAAAAATGTTCTGTGGATATGGCTGAAGTTTAAACTTTCACAGCTCGCACCACAATCCTATGCAATTAAACAAAATAACGCGTGCATTTAATGGAATTCCAAAATAAAATACTTACATATGTGCATATACATATATACGCCATTATTCAGGTCCTTTTTCTAGGTGAACAATCTGGCACAAACCAAAATCTCTGTGTTTTTGACGTGAGCAGAAATTTTACAATTGATGTTAATAGAAATTGGTGTGGAAAAACAGGAATTTAAGAGCAAAAGAGTGATAAGTGAATTAGTTTTGGTATAATCTGCAAACATCCCCACTACCATTTTAGATTAGTCAGATGGGGCGCCTCACTTGCTATGACGGAATCTTTTAACCTGTAAAATACAATTATGCGATTTCGATCGTTTTCTTTCAAAAGTAAAGGATGTGGACCTGTGTGCAAAAGGTAGGTGGGGT
The DNA here is from genome assembly GCA_917880715.2 of Matsumyia berberina. NCBI lineage: Eukaryota > Metazoa > Arthropoda > Insecta > Diptera > Syrphidae > Matsumyia > Matsumyia berberina. The sequence continues at coordinate 125,977,702 of OU862871.1, read as the reverse complement.
GTCATAGACCAGGAAGGCGCTTTGTAATACCACATGGATCGATACCCTGAAGAACGCCACTCACTTTATTGAAACCATTTGGAGCTCTTGATAAAATGTTGGTAACTGATTTGTGAAAAAGTAGACCAAACCTTTTGAAAATCTTCGCAAAAATCCGAGAGTTCAGTCCTAAAGTTCCCAAATTACTTATTTACTTAGAAAGCGCTTCGAGGAAACTAACTACCTCAAACTGTGCACTGGAAGTTCGTTAAGGTTCCATTTGTGGACGCAACCTTCACCAAAGTTTCGTTCTACTAAACATAGTAAGTAGTAAACATAAAGAGTAAATAAGACTCTGCTCGAACTGAGGTTCTGTGTCCATTCAGCTCTTCATATCCTAGCGTGGCTAAAGTCTCTTTCTACAAATTTTTTTCTTGAAGCGACCTTTATCAACTGCCTACAATAGAGTTCATGATTCAGTGCCGTAGAGTAGGGCTGGGTTATAGTGTTTCTTTAGTTGTTGGGAATACTGATTTATTATTCAATTGCCTTCTCAGCCCCCGACTGGCAAAAGGTATTCAGGATCTGCGCATGTTCGGTCGATTGTGATTTTTTCTAACTCGAAACCGCATGGATAAGATCCAACCGACGAAAAAAGTCAGGTATTCACACGGTATGAGGGATAAGATCGATACGCGTTTGCTGACGAAACTGATGCCTCTGTCTCCTTTCCTATGATTCGGCCAAACTATTGTGAAATTCCATTTAACAGCCAAACACCCACCAGCCAAATTTTGGAAATGAGTTGGTATATGCTCTCTGTTAAGTCATCTATTGTAATATCCTGCTGTTTTAAATAAATCAGCCAGCCAGTCAGGTCAAACAGCCTTGTTGGATTTTAGTCAGGATATTGGCGTAAAAACATAAACTAAACAGAATAAAATGAAGAAACTTTAAAATCACGAATCCGTCAAAATTCCTTAAACGAAATTAATTAGGAGAAACTATGACCAAATTTCGCTCTAAAAATAACATTTGTTTTTAGAGTCTTCTCAGAATTGATCATTGTTTATCAAAGGCATTTGACTAAATAAATAAAGACATTCGGCTTCGACGTCACTTAACCGGCTATTTTATTTAATAAAAATAAATTTAAGAGGTAGACTTTGGATTAAGATATGTTATTTGCAAGACATAGTGTCACAGCTTGCGAAGTAAATATAGTGATGATTTGAAGACCTAATCGCTGCCGGCTTATCTATGCTTTGGATAGTCAAGACTACATAAATCGGATTTCAAAGGATTTCTGATATCAAAGCCGTTACACATGTTTGTTCTGCGGACAAAGTACTTTACAAAAGTGGACTTTCTAACCTAACACGAATTTCGCCAGTAAAGGCTTATACATTCTACATACTTATTATATCACAAATCAGTATGAATACTAAAAATGTCAATAAACCTTACGTATTCCTTAAAGTAATTTAAAATGACTATAACAATTACATTTTCGTACCTGGCACGATATAGAGACAGCCTGCTAAATAGATCTAACGTTTTCTATTTTTAAAAATTAACGCCATATTAATTTATGATACCTCTACCTTACCCCCTCTGTCCAGAGAATATTGCAATAAATACTCAACTGTTTCCGGTTTTTGTTCAGTGTTAAGTAAATTTATTTTGCAAATATAATTTATGCTATTTTTAAGTCCAATTATCTTCATCGGACAAACTTGTGCGGTTTTGTGTCTAGGAGAACATTTGAAACCAAAAAGTTGGCCACATATTCAAACACGTGCTGTAGGTTATGTGTAAATTTTTTATTCGTTAGTAAAATTTATCATTTAGGAGGTTATTTATTTGGCTATATATAGCAAATTAGTTGTTCCTAGCTACAGATTGTACCTTATTCACTCCTATAAATAAATAGAACTCCTTAATTTAAAATGAATTAATAGATGGTGAAAACAATAGACAAATTGGTAATTAACGCGATATTGTTAATACCTTGTTGTTGATGAATTTCGGCTTAGGACTCAGATAAAAGTCGATGATTCAGATTTTTGTCTGTAGTTTTGATTGATAATTGAAAATAAATGAAGAGGTCTGGTTTGATGCAGTGACACATTTTTGTGTTTTTTTTTTGTAAGCCAGAAAAATCATGAAATTTTTATTATACCGATAAAGCCGCTGTTGTTAGCAGAAGTTTTTTCTGGTTTATGGCGGAGAATGCCAACAATGGGTGGAGTCGAAATCGATATTCAATTCACAGACCTGAGCTTGTCTGGTTTGAACCAGAGTTCTAGTTTCAGCTGCTGTACGTGCAAGCATCCGTTATTAATAATTTTTTTTAGTTTAATCTTCATAAAGTTGTCATTTGTTTACGGATATAATAACAAGTAAGCCATTCCTTCATTTCCGTATCAATTTTAACAACATACTATGTAAAGTTCGCAGTGCAGAAACTTGAAAACAAAGAAAAATAATGCCTAGCAGAGAATAAATTAACAAATAACTCTTAACATATCATTACCCGAAGCATTTAGGTTCACGTGCGCTTTTTTTCAACTACAAATGCTTTATTAAGTCAACTTGATAACATTATCAATCGATTTGTTAGAGAAAGGCGAGAATGGCACTTCTGAATCAACATTTTTTTGCTTACTTACGGATTCAAAGCCGTAATTTGCATAGATAAAATATTTACTTTTCATAGCTCCTGCAGTAGCTTGCGGAATCGACTCCCCTGTCTGGCATACAATGAACCGATAGTGAACCACATTATCAATGCAATTGTCGGGATTAAGGAATTTGGGTTTTTTTAGGACTTGAAAGCAATTAAAGTCGTCTTTTAGCTTATGCCAATGCGACTATATCATCCATGAAAATATCTACTTGAAAGACACTGCTTTTACTTCCTTTCCTAGGTGACGCTACAGTTCGGGTTAAACCTGGGCCTCAACCCCGGGCCTCTCCAGTTAGCCCGGTCCTTAGCTAACTGTCTCCAGTTGCGCACGCCAAGTTAATTAAGGTCCCCTTCTACTTGTCCGCCCCACCTTAGGCGAGGACTTCCTCTACTACGTTGTCTTTCCGGGTTAGACTAAGTCGATGTCGGTGTACAGCTCGTACATTTCGTGATTAAATTTTCTCAGCCCGTCAATGCATATAGGACCGAATACCTTCCGCAGAATTTTCCACTCGAAAAATTAAGAATGTCTTCATCCGCTTTCGATAGAGTCCATTCTTCAGCGCCATAAAGCGGGACTGATGGTTAAGGTCTTATATAAAGTCTCCTTGGTTGTTCGGGATAGGAACATTGCTTTAATTAGGGAGTTTTGTAGGACTTGTTGTTATGACTCGAGAAAAGCACCGGCCCTATCTTCATTTCGAATAAGGATTTCTCATTTCATGGGGTGTAGAATCTGCTCTACACGATGTAATGTACTTAATCACAGACTTGGATTTAATCACAGCCTAGAAAGTGCATTCAATAACGTAGAAAGTAAAGCCATCAAATATGCTGAAATTTTTTTTCATTCTGAGCAACTTCCACCGATGCTTTGAATATTTTCTTGGCAAGGAAATGCAGCTGTCAAACTTAAAACAATTACATAGTGGACCAGTGGACTAACTGGCCTTGACTCGATTCTAAACAAATACAACAAATATTTCCGAAACCATATACAACACCATGCCAAGGCATTCTTTAAGGAGAAACTTTAATGTCGCCATGCCCAAGAGATAAGTCAGCACCGGCTACTTCCTTAGAGATTTATTCAGCCATTCAGACAGAAGAAGATGTTTTCTGGCATGACTGAAACATGAATATCACCTTTCGCCTTCTAGAGCATTGTAGGGTCTTCCAGCTGGAGATTAGGATCATGTGGTGGGTACCAGAACACAGGAATATTCCAAGAAACTGCAAGGCCGACAAACTTGCTAAGCATGGGAATACAATACTGATTTCTGGATGGAATCAGCTAAAGATGGTCTAAGATGGTCAAATGGCACCACCCGACACATTTGGCCTACAATAGACAACAAGCGCTTCAAGAGATTGATTCCACTAAGTAGACGGCATTTCGGAGTTACTTAGGGTGTCATAGCAAAACAATGTCTTATAGGCAGACATGACATTCGACTGGGTCTTTCCATAAATTAGTTCTGCAGGGACGAAAAAGAAGACATCTGTCCAGCGTTCTCTCTTAAAAGACATAGCCAACTTGTTCCCTTCTTTTTTGGCAATCTTGGCGTCCTAGTTTGCTCTATCCAATGCTATCACAAATGGACCTGCTCCTAATCTAAATGCGTCAGCGTTATAGACTGGCCGAGCAGGAATCCATCGTACACTTCCTTTGCCCGATTCCTTTAAATATTACCAGTGTGACCAACGGAAAATGTTGCGTAAGAAACTTTAAATAATTTCAAATGTAAATTGGGGTATTCACATTGGTATCACAATGGACCTTCTTTAAGTATAACAGTCCCCATTTTCTAGAGGATCATTCCGAATTAAATAACCGGTATTTACTTGTTCTTTCTTATTTTATTATCATTTTTCAAGATTAAGAAGCGGAAACTCATTTTTATGTTATCTAAAAGGAACGTTCAAGCATGCGGTTGGATATGATATCTACAATTAACATTTTTCCCCACTTAATAACTTTAAAAGTTTATCTTCATACTGGCATACATATGTATATGAGTACATGTCTGCTTTGTTTTCACCTTTTTTTTAGTTAAACTAAGTCCGTCGCGTTTCGGTCACTAACGGAATCAGCTTAGACACAATGATTGATTGAATGCCACACGATAAGAACACCAAGTCTGTCGATGGCCTGACGTCTAACGAGCAGATATTTACATTTAATTTCATATTACGTTTTCTTGTTTAGGAGACTGTTAAGGTTTTGAGGATTAACGCATTCCATTCTATTCACGATTTATGCACGCGTTTCAAAATACATAAACAGCATTCAAAAGCCTTGTACGAACAGGCAAACGAATTCAAATTTTACCCTTCGTAGTTAAACAGATAAAGCGATACCCGATGTTGCGATACTCCTTGTGAACTAATTAACCTGAAATCAATCAAAACATCAAGTGACAACCATTTCCATCCATCTTCATTTTATTACAAAACAAATAATTTTTTCGAAAACCAACTACGTGACCATTTTGGGAAAACTTATTCGAATTTTTGCAGTTTCTCGCGAATCGGAGTATAGATCGGTCGGACGGAGTTCTCCTAAGTAGCTAATAGGCAATAGTTAACGCTTTATTTGAACTTCAACAAGTGATGGTGAAAATACCTCGTTACCACTCGACCTACCTCGTTAAACCAGTTCAAAATTCTTATTTCATTTTTAAGGCATGAATGATAAAATACCGTTAATAGAGCAAAGGTAGAACAGTGTTTAAAAATCATTGGTACAAAAAATCAAATTGCAAGTGAAAGAATCATTCGACAGAAAAACCTACAATTTTTAGTTGAGCTTAAAAACCTAAAACTTGTTAAAGGTCCAAAAACTGTACATAACCATATTTTAGTTAAAAACTTAGCGGCATGAAAGACCAAAACCTGTTATTACTCCAAGTTTCCCTTTCACCTGATTTCATTGTATTCAATTTTTATTCAAATCGTACAACTTGTACAAAAATAAATAAATAACTTATGTGTGTTAAGCGGCTATGGTGAAGAAAAAAACTTCAAAAAACTTGTTTTTTATTGGAACAATATCAAAACCAATTAATTGCTTCAAGAATGTCAAATCTCATTGTTTCGACATTTGTCAAAGTACTTTGAACCGTGGTTTCATTTCAAGATAGTCACGTGATACGGAACACGAAATATACACACAAGAAACAATAAGGAAAAGTTACAAAATATAATCGTAAAGGATTTTAAGTTCCAACTCTCAATGGGAAAAAACTGACAAAAGTGATACGTACTTCAAGTGGTATGAACTCACTCAGTTTTTCTGGCTCAATTTTGATTTATTGCTTGAAGTTGTGGTTTGTTAGTTAGTTTCCTGGGTATGCAGTGACTTATTAAGCCCTCGAGAGGATCTACGAGTATTGTGAATTTAAAAAAAATCAAATGTCAGGAGTTTCCTGAAATCAGTACTCAATTTTTTGGTGATTATTGCGAAACAGTCGGATAGCAGGTGCCTCTTCCTCTTCATCCCCGCAGCGTTTGCAGTAATCACACTCTTCCCCGTGAGCACACTTGACACGATTCGTATTTCACTTCCACTAAGTTTCATTAGATTACTGGATTTCTTTCTATTGAAGTTTGTCCATAGTGATCTGGTTATATCACTATCGCCGAGCAGCACTGAACATAGGTTTCTTTTTTTTTTCCTATTAAGTTAACCGGATGGGCGAAGGGTTGTCGTGTAAATAGGATCACGTTGCGACCCTTTCCTGGCACGTTTATCCACTTTTCTGATATGTATCTCTGTGTCCACAACAAAACGCCACAGAAAATCCCATTGTTGACCTCAGATATACCGTCTGCTCAGTTTTACGAACTAACGTTTGGTTGACATTGACTGCAGAGTCTTTATAGTTGGCAGGGTATCAGCATATGATATAATAGGGACATGCTTTTAACGTGTCCAAACCATCGAAGTATGGACCCCTTCGTTGGAAGAAGTAGGTACTTGACATTGAGTGCCTCGCGTATTCTGGTGTTCCTAACTCGATCTCGACGAGTTACCCAGGCAATACAACGAACGAAGACATCTCATTTTGGCAGCTTGTATCCGCGATCTTATTCTTTCGGTCATGACCCAAACCCCATGACCGGAACAAACACTGAATTGAAGACTCCGATGCCAAGTTCAGCCCCCCGATAACAGATTGACCAAGTTGTCTCAAAATTGCTCCAGGCTGACCAATCCTACAGGATAACTGATTATGGCCCCTTTCATCACTCGTGAATAGGACCCCTAAATACTTTAACTTCTTCATCTGTTTCAATGGAACTCCACTAACATTCATAACGCATTCAAAAGGTGTTCGGGAAATTACCATAACCTCTGATTTTTCCACGTTTACCTTTATCCCAGCTTCAACACAGACGGCTTAGGTTCGTCTTCATCTGTGTTGAAGGTAAGGATGACCAAGTCATCAGCGAAAAACAGATGACTTATCCTTAAGTCTCCCAATTCGGAGAAAGTTAGTCATCTGCTTTTCGCTGATGGCTTATCCTTAAGTCTCCCAATTGGAACCGTTCCTCACCACGGCTGCGCTCTAACATCCAATCCATGTACACAATGAAAAGGATAGGTGACAGAACGCACCCCTGGCGAAGTCCAACGCCCACAGCGAGAGGTGTCAATTTAACGCTGTTCACCCGAACACAATTTTTACAGTTTGTATATAGAGATTGAATGGCCCTCGGTCGCCGTCAATCCCATACTCCTGCAATACACTCCAGAGTTTACCTCGAGGGACCTGATCATATTCTTTCTCCAAATCCGCAAAACAACTGTAGATAGGTTTGGCATACTCCAGGCCTTCTCAAGTACCATTATGAGAGTGAATAGCTGGTCAATTCGCCGCTCGGAGACGGCAGCAAATTGTAGTTCCATTCTATTATTGTGAAAAATGTACCACGCACAACATGAATGAGTGCGACAAGCTAAGCCTTGTGCCATCCCAAGCTGTTGCGGCAGTTATTTATTTATTTATTTATTTTTTTTGTTTTATCTGAATTAATACACTGATGCAATGGAATAGGAGAATCCTTTCCATCCTTGCAAGAGTGATTACAGGACATAATACTCTGGTAGGATGGTCTTTGCGGTGGCTGTGGAGATGAGGAATGCGCATACAACCAATTTTTCTTTGCCACTGTTCTGGTCAATGCCCTCTTTAAAAAAAACTCCTTGAAAGGCACTTCTTCCAGGTGGCTTCCGATTTGGAACTGCTGGGTGTCCTGTCAGGATTTAAAAAACTTTACCATCAATACTTATCGATTCTTTGGACTCAATAGTATCGCGTAGTCAAGATCTCAAAGACTCTTCTTTCTGTGGTACATGCTCTTAAAGTAATGAAATAACTGGAGAATGAAAATATCCACGTAGTTTTACACGCGAAATACAAACTGTTGTAGTTATAGTTGATTAGAAGCTGCTTTCTCCTTATGTCTTCGTGGAACCCGTAGATAATCCAAACAAATCCAACGAAATTAAAAACCAAAGCGCTATCTGTCCAATTGGTTTGAAGTTACTAACACAATTCTTCCACTAACTTCTCGAAATTCCTTTCAAATCTTACCGAAACGATATTCTCTCCTCCGAATCGCTTTTAGTGACTTCCCATCTGGTATCGCGGCTGATATCACTGAAATCCAACCACTCAACAGTCCGATAAAGTCAGCTTCAGCTGGTATATTACAAAATTTAAGCCGAACGACAACGCCTTCCCCCATGCCTATTATTGCTGTCGAGGATCAACATATACAGCAAGCGCACTCAGCAGCTGCAGCGGGACAACAGCAACAAAAGTACTATCGCAGTCCCTGTGATCGTTGTGGGCATCATAACTTTCCCATTATGTCCCATTCAACTCAATTGCCCATATCACCGTTAGCACGATCACAGAACAGCCTTGAAATGGTTGAAGCAACCAGTCCGCCAAGTCCGCCCAATAACCTGCTCGTGGTACATCATCATTCAAATATGCGACGCAATGACTCGAGTTATTCCGTTGGCATACCGACCCACGAATTGGCCGTGTCACGGCGACCTTCAATTCTTCTGCAAGAGATTCTCACCACACGAAGGCCATCCCTGGTGCTGGGCGGCCTTCGCGGGCGGGAAAATTCCTACAGGAATCCCAAGACAATGCGGTACACACATTCTAGCAGAGGCTTAATTTTTAAGACAAACTTTACAGTTCTTCCACTTTCAGCCTGCTGCAGGAGCATCGTAGTGACGGCAGCGTCTTATCCATTAATGGTGGACCCAATGGCAGCGTGTGTGACAGCGAAAGAGGACCGAAGAGTTCGTTGGCAAAGAACTCGAAATTTAAGAATCGGCGTGTAGGAGAGTGGGTATTCCAAAAACGAGTATCATGGTTCTATTTATCTGACATTTTGTGTATTTCAGCGATGCAATCAGTTCATCATTATCCGCGCTGTACTGTAAGATTCTTGTGCTGATGGGCGTGTGTCTGCCAATCACGGAAATCATCTCCGACCAGGTTCCTAGCTACGTGTATCAAGGCTTCTACGTATATCTATACAGTCTGAGTGTCCTTTTTGTATTTTTCTTGTACATCTGTGCCTTCAGGAACCGAGCGCTCTTCAATGTTTTGAAAGATTTTCGTGAGTATTATTGAGCTAACCCTTGAGTTCCAATCGTAAACGCTCTCATTTTGCTCTCTGATAGATGAAAAAAACAACAACGTTCACCTGAAGCGAAAGGCTGCGAGGTTTGGAAGCTTTTACCTGCGAATCGGTGCAATTGCGTTTGCCATCGGTAATATGGTCTATTCCGGGCTCGAGTTCGGCCAATTTTTCGAGCTCAATGGACAACCGGGATGTCAGGATCCGTTTCTGGCAATCACACCCATTGCCCGGATCACTCTCTGCATCATTCAAGTGCAATTTATCTTCTTAAACACCACGTACCTGGATATGGCCTGTCACAAAGTCATTTGCCGCTTCGGACTCATGCACATGGTTGCGACGAACCTCTGCGAGTGGCTGTACGTTCTAGTGGAGGAAACCAAACACGAAATTTTCCACGTAGCCAGTCATCGAAATGCTCCGGAACATATGCCTCCTGACTGGAAGCACTCAAATTCTTCACACAACGTTCACAATTTAACTGCGGAAATAAACAATATGAACTCATCTTCAATGAGCCATCGTGGACCAGGTTGCTCCAGAACGAACATCATGGGAGCCTTGGTGCAAGAGGTGTCGCCTTTCCTCTTTCCATGCACCATAGAGTATTCCCTGATTTGCGCCGTTATCCTCTATGAAATGTGGAAAACTGTGAAATCCATTCCTGACATCGCAAAGACCCGCAAAGACTCCATCAAACACATCAATGAGCGACAAAGCTCGCACACGTTTTCAGTCGATTGCTCGCAATCGCACAAGGGACTCTTCGTGGGCATCCTGGTCATCGTAATGACAATCATTTCGATCATCATGTACTTCGTGTTGTACATGCAGCCTGGATATGAGCTTATTGCGACGCAGGAGGTAACTCTGTGGGAAACTACCATTTATGCCCTGTGTGCAGTGGCCGTTATCACGGGAATGTTTCTAATGCGGGATCTCAAGTACGTGGCCAGTGATGATCACCATTCCATGAAGTTGGACTGCACCCTTCTGATTGTAGCACAGACCGGTGTTTATCTGTACGGCATGTTCAGCATAATGGGAAGCTATTTCTCCAAATGGGACACGGTTCCCGATCGGGTGGAAGGAATCGTTGCAGAGGTCTTTAACCTCTTCCAAACGTCCCTACAGACAATGTTCATAATGCATTCCGTGCATCGACGCTGTAAGGGTTCGAAACAGCAGCGCAAGAAACCAGGACGCGAGATAATAACTTACCTTCTGGTGGCAAACATTGCCATTTGGTTCATCAACACTCTAATCAAAGGACGAGCAGTATTCAGAGAGACTCACCTGGAATTCTTCGGAGTCTGGGGCTGGACGATAATTACTCACGTCTCAATGCCGCTGGCAATCTTCTACAGATTCCACTCGACTATATGCCTCTTCGAGGTTTGGAAAATAACATATAAGGCGAAGACTCACTAGATGCTTTTATACTAAATTTAATCGATAAATTTAAATGTAAAAATTATTACGCCTAAGCTAAGGAAGTTCGTGGTTAACGTTGACTGTATTTTGTTTTAAATAAATTATTTTTTTAAGAAGTCTTGGTTTAGTCACATCCTTAGAGGTTATAACCAGGATAGATGTGGCCTATTACACAGATATCTGGTATGATGACCGGGGGCTGAGGAAAGCACAAATCGAAGCGCCCTCATCGCCCAGTGTGCATAATTCCCTACACATCGGTGACTAGTTTCCCCTCACTATGCGTCTTTTGCTTTCCCCCGCAAGGTATCGCATGCGAACATTGTCAATCGTTAAATGTCAAGTAGTTATTAAATCACGCCTATTTTTGAACAGATGGCACTAACCACATCCCGGCATCCTGCTTCGTCAAATTTAGAGTTTATGGAACCCCATACTTTAACCTTAAAGTGCCGCTATAAAATCAGGACACACACCACATGTATATCTACAGTGGTTATAGTATTCGATAAGTATTGCCTCATGTCAGTTTTCCTGACATCTGGTGTCGATATATTCTAATCTGTTTCATAAGTAAATACTATAACCAACTTTGCTCTATCTCAGTTCACCACCACCTGGTTTCAATTCTAGATAAATGGTTTCTCTGCGACACCTATTTTTCAAAAGTTATCACCACTTACCGACTTACCGCACTGTTTTACTTTTCTCATATCTACCTTCACTGTGGTTGAAAACAATAGACAAACTACAAAAAGTCATCCGTCGTCGTTTCATCATCAAAACAGGTAAAAAAGAATTTGCGTCCATTTTTCGAAAGAAATTTATTCACTTTTCGCAAATATTTTATTTAAGTTTATTCCTGTAATTTCCAATATACCAAATCTTTCCAAATCAAGAGAACAACATTTCATAACAAATAAAACAAAATGGAAGTAGACGAAGAAGAATTCGAAGTCCCTTCATCGAGCAGTAAAGGCGAGAAAAAGCGATTCGAAGTTAAAAAAGTAATTTCATAGTCAAATAGGAAAACGATTTGTTTATTTCAATAATAAAATCAAAATATTTTTATTTATAGTGGAATGCTGTTGCACTGTGGGCATGGGGTGAGTCAATGTTCTTCACATCAACCTTGGCCGGTTAAAGAACTAACCTCGAAAATGCATAAAAATATCCTAACAAAGGACTTCCAACAGGAACTAATGATACATTTTTGATGTTTTATTTTGCAGACATTGTCGTGGATAATTGTGCCATTTGCCGTAATCACATCATGGATCTGTGCATCGAATGTCAAGCAAACCAGGCTTCAGCCACCAGCGAGGAATGTACCGTGGCCTGGGGAGTGTGTAATCATGCATTCCATTTTCATTGCATTTCGAGGTGGTTGAAGACGAGACAGGTGTGCCCATTGGATAACAGAGAATGGGATTTCCAGAAGTACGGCCATTAAGACGGGAACAGTGACATCTCTAATATAAAACAAAATATTTTTAGTTTCTCAAGGAAAATGAGTTTTTAAATTATTTCCAAATGTGCGGAGAAGTCTTGAAAAAAAAAAAATAATATTAACGTAAATTAAAAAAAACTTTCAATGAAAACTTAAAATCGAATATAGTTTCCCTTTTTGGTTGTTCTTGAAATTTTCACATCTACTCTACTACAGTGAGGAACATAACACCAAAAGGTCACAAACGCCGACTCGAAAATATTAAACTAAAGCGGGCGGCGTATGGCAAAGTTCTCGGCCTGTTATGTAGGCTTTGGCTAGTCTAGTCTAGCCAAGATTTACAGCGTTAAAATTCTTTTTCTGTGCGGTTCGCAGGTTTTTTCATGTTTTATAAAGTCGGTGTCTGACTTTGACAGCAACATGAAAATGCCGGAAGTGTGCCTTGCATCGATTAGCATTTGGATAGGGGAACGACCATCTGGAGAGCGTGTATGTGTTCCGCTACAGCGTTGTCCTTCGATTTGGATACGAAGAACAACGCAGTAGTGAGGATAGGGCCTCATCACTGGATTACCTTCTCAGCACAAAGAAGTGACAAAGGTAATATTATTATTCGTTTGATTTCTGATGAGGTTTTTTTGTTTAAAGTTAAAAGAGCCAAGGTACCTTAATAGTTTGTAGCTGTCCAATGTAATTTTATGTCCGATTCGTCGACGTTGTGTGGTTCTTTCGTTAACAAAATACTGCTCGCTTCGGTCTCTATAGCCGTGACAACTCGCTAAGTTCTACCGACGAAGTCAATATCGTCGGCGTACGTAAACAGTTGCACAGAGATGAAAGGTTGTGCCTCCGGTGTCGACTCAAGAAATTGATAGTTTGACATGAGATACGGTTATGAAACTTCGTTTCCTGCCTAAAAGCAGGATATCGATTTTCGTCACCAATGTACATTCTGGTTTCTCAGCACCGACTGTGACTACCACAACGTTTTCTTCATCTCCACCTGTAAGGATACCTTACCCGTTTTATACGTTTACATAATTACATACTCTTGTTAAAGTTTAAACAAGAAAAACTCATTCAACTGATAAAGACTTTTAAGGGTTTTATTTGAAATTATATATATTTTTGTTTACTATTTTAAAGTATATTTACGAATTTACGATTTTTCACATTGTTTTCATTAATAAAACATTACTCAGTGTCAGTTGATTAATTTAAAATCATATTTCTTCATCAAAATATGCTCATGGCAGTTAATAAAGTCTGCAAAACAGGAATGAACAACGCCTATAACTAAACACGTACATACATACATATGTAAACATGTTTTTCATTTAGTTAAAAGTAAATATTTACACTTGAAAGAAGATAATCATGTGATTTTTGCGGCAGCCATCCCGAAATCCTCTTCTCAGATCGTTTGTTCATTTTTACAACACTAAGTCTATTATGGTTTATCTTAAGTTTTGGTTTTTTTTTTTTACAATTTTAAATTCTAAAGTACTCAGCAGCTTAGCTTTGAATTATATAATTTTTTTTTTTAGTTTTTAAATTCAAAATATATTCTTGTTTATAGGTTTAAATAATTATTTATATTCTTATGTTTGTTTTTCCTACTCTAACTACGTGTATTTTTACTTTTATTTATACTTTACTTTATTCCTGATATTTTTGTTTTTTTTTTTTTCATTTTATGTAAATATTTTGTTAAGATATTTAAAATAAATCAAAAAGAGAAAAAGGCAAATGTAGAAGCGTACGAATTTTGATTTAATTTATTTTATTTAAACGTTTTCATAGTCTGTTGATGAGGAATTTATTTTACTAAGTTTATACAGTAAATGGGAGGAAAAATAGGAAAAAATTCACAACAAGTCTAACCAAATAACAAGCTAAACTTGAGATTGATTTCAACACATCAACAAACCATTTTTTTAAAATGTAAGCTCTTGATTCAAATATATTGTCACGTAAAAAGAATATGAATTTAAAAATTAGTTTATTTTGCATGCGGAAACGGTAGGAGAAATCTACAGACAAAAAATTGTAATAAAAAAGAGAAATTTTAACAGTTGCAGTAGATACATTGGTAACTCTTTCGAAAAGAACCACGATGTCAGAGAATCCGCAGTTGTAGATAGGCATTTCCATTCGTTATAAAATTCTTCACATAGGTTGACGACCAATTTACAGTTTGAGTACGGAGATTTCATAAATGCTACAATGGATAAATGGTCTACTGAAACGTTGTCTATTATAATTTTTAAGTTTTTATACTGTTAAGTGGAAAATTAAGGAAAATAACGAAACAAACCTGAACAAAAATGCGCAGTTATGATTGAAAACTATCGCTTATTCAAGAAATAAGTAACAATAAATTGGACACGCCCTCCGAAATGGCGAAGTTTACATAGACAGACAAGCCAAGCAATATATTCCACTAACCTAAGATGGAAGGGTTACCCGAAAAATAAACGGTACAGGACTTAGAACGAGGGATAGAAATCGGAGGAAAACCGAAAAAAAATTAAGGCACATCGCCATGAACAGAGCACGTAGGCGTGATAGGTGCCCTAAGACCCATAGGGGGAACAAGGATCTGAGATAATTTACAAAGGGAAATGCTGACGTGGCATTCTTTCCTATACTTCGACATACAAATCAAATGAACTCCCTTTAGCCGTTGTGTATTCGTTCTCGTTCGCATAAAATAAAAAACGTTCATGCAAAATTGGTTGGGGTTACTGAAAAATTACAATGCACGTGTACAGACCCAAAAATTAACGCTCCGTGTTTCAAAAGTAACACAATTGAGGATTGGAACAGGCACATCGCCATTTCTGGATATAGACTAAAGTCAATCCAACAAGGGGGCCACGAACCGCACGAGGCCCTCGTCGAATATAGTTGCGGCCCGGCCACTGTAACGATGTATAAGAAACATTTAATAAAATATCCGGTTATTAATAACAAACTACAACGTTCGCCAATGACTGGTTATTTGCTGAGTTTCCCCCATCAATATTACTAGCAAATATATTCGCAGCCGATTAGTTACAGTTTACATGCATTGATCAGGCCGCGCTCAAAACGCTAGAACCTAATGTCGCCAGATGTAGACTAATCGTCAACTGTCGAAAATGCTTAAGCCATTATGCGCACAGAACAGAGTAAGACTAGACTAAGACTGTTGGGTGTCTAGACATTGTGATATAGAGGGCAATTAACATGCCGATCAACTAGGAAGAGATGGCGGAGAATTAGCCCAAAACGATGCGTAAGCGCCGTCCTGCAAGATTAAGGCGAACCTCTTAAGGAATGTAATTAGACAGGATGATCACAAATGATGAAATGTAGGAGAATACAGGGCGTCTTAAGCACTATGGCCTGCGTTAAATGAGAAAAAGACGACGGAATGTCTTTAGCTAGAAAGATCAAGCCTCTAGGTCAGAGAACCTACACCGACATTGCCTTCTGAAAAAGCACGCTAAGAGATTAGGGCTCAGAGAATCGGACGCGTGTAGAAGATATCACACACATGCAATTGCGAGGGTATAGCTCAAAGGCTCTTAAAACATCTAGAAATCTACTTTTTTATGAACTTGGAGGAATTAAGTTCTAAATTTTTGAAGGGAAATAAAATTATTTAAGGATGCCTTTGAAGTTTCCCCTAGGGTTCAAAATGGGCCAATTTTGGAGCCCGGTGTTTCTAGGAATATGTTTCCTAACGTTTCTGTTTTTTTCTGGCCCACCTGAGTTTGAAATGCTTTGTCTGAACTGGTGATGGCCATGTTTACCAACACATCTTGGGTAACGTGCATTCGGATTGGCAATACTTTCCCTCAGCCTTAAAACAATTGACAATAGTGCGACATCTAATGGTTTTAACAAATTGAAATGTTGAACGAACTAATAAAAATCAAAAAATAATAAAACTGGTTCTTTGTTTAAGAAATAATTATTTTTTCTTTCATTTTACCTAAACTTATCGCTAAATGATACAAAATTAAAATGAACAGAAACTTGCATCTAATTTCTGTATGAATGCAACGCTTGTTTTTATTAAAATTTGTTTTTTTAATATATGTATTATTTAAAACTAAAAAAAAATTAAACTAAAACTAAAAATAGGATTTTGCTTTATATAGATTTGTAAGTTCCTTTTGTTTACATTGTAAATTTAATTATATAATGTTGATTATTAGGTTTAAGTAAATATTATATAAGATAAATTTATATAATATTTGCAGTTTTACAGTTTTAAACTTCTGTTTTATTTTGTTTTACTATGTATTTACGTTTAGTGATTAACTGCGCAATATAATTGGATTCTAGTTAATTCTGTTCTCAATTTATTCATAACATTTTTCCCTAGAGTTCTCTTAACTTTTTGTTTAAATTTCCCATCTGCAATGCATAAAAAAGAAAAAAAGAAACAACAAATGATAAATGTGTGGAAATAAATACGTTAATTTTGAAAATATTTTTTTTTTTAAGGATAAGTAACTCTTAAAACCGTAGCCATAGATAGGGGTATTGCGCATTTCAATTTCCAGTTAAATGTGATAAACTTAATTAAATTTTGGAATATCTAAGCTAAAGCTAAAAACGTCAGTACAAAGTCAAAAGTTGCAACGAGGAGCTTGCAGTAAAACTCTAAGTTTGTAAATTTATATAAAACAATCATTTAACGTGAAAAAGGGCGTACAAGTTGTTGTATAAGTACTATGACCCGCAATGGGTTATCAGAGCCAAATAGAAGGCATCCGGTTCACTGAGGAAACTCTTGGTAAGAAATTAAAAATAAAAGACCTCAAACAGAAGGAAAAAGGTAACCAAGACAAATGCACAAGACCCCTGCGCAGCAGTAGTAGCACTTGCAGTATGCTTTTTAACCCCTTAACTTGAACAGCAGTCTGGCTTACTTCTAGTTATCTATACACCTTGTCCGTTTCCCAATCGACTATGTTCTTTGAACAAACACAGAATATTACGTAAGATACTTAGTAAAGACGACCAATCAAGGAGAAGGTCCCGCCATCAATTTGTTACTAAGTCCGCCCCATTTGGATTGGAAGTCGCTGTTTTCACAGACGACATTAAGCTTGAGCTCGCGATAATCGTCGGCGAACGTACAAATGGTGCAGCCAGTGCACACGAACCGAATGTATGGGTGGTCGTCATTGCGTTTGAAAGAAATGATGTGGCTGTCGAAAATGCAGGCATTGAGGGCGTGGATACAGTTGGAGTGGTGATGATGTCGTCACCCATCACCGATGACGTCGGCGATGATAACGTAGTATCCCCCGATGAGGAAGATACATTCGCACTGGTGGTTGCATTAGGAGGAATGTCAATTGTGTGTGTCTCATTTCCAAAGATTAAACGCAAACGCTTTTTTTGTGGCGTCAAATGAATCAAAGGCGGACTAGGGTAAAGGGGTGTTTTTGAAAGGGAAACACTTGTTGCAGCAGCAGCAGCAGCCGCAGCAATCAACTTTTTATGCTCCCTTCGTCGATGATCCTTCGATTTATGGCGCTTCTTGCGTTTCTGTGGAGTAGATGAGACTTCATAATCAGTTCCGTTTTCTGAGATACCCTCCATACGGAGGATCTCATATTCAACCGGTTCGGTCACACCATTCATACTGCTCTCGTCCGAAAGACTTGTTCCCGATTCAATAACTTCGTCCAGAATCGGACTACGTTTCATGCGCAACGTTAACTTTAATCGCCTTTCAGGAGTTTTCAACAATGCCTCAGGTCCCTCTGTGACCACTGGTTGAACTAATTGGTGAGAAATAACTCGACACTCGCTCGACGAGTTACTTTGATCTGATTCGCTCACACTTTTCGAATGCTTACGCTTGCGTAAAACTACCCCGCCACTGTACATTTTGTCATTGGTTGTGGAGGTGCCGGGAGAACCACTGCAGGTACGGCCATTACGACGTAATCTATGTACAATATCACCGTTAATTGCGTTGCTATCAGCGACGGGATGCTGCTGCTGATGTTGACGCTGTTGTTGCATTAATTCAAACGATGCAGTTAAATTTTTTCTATAACTTCCAGATGAACTAATAAAGTTTGCTGTCGAAGCTAAATTGGTGGAATTACTTAAATGGCTGCTGACACTACTGCTACAATTACTTAATGTACTTAAATTACTACCAGTGCTACTACTGTTGTTGCTACTACTGCTACTATTACACTTGTTGCTGCTGCTCGTGTCTTCGACGCCTCCGACACCACCGCTGCTTATTTCGCTAGTGACAGTCAGTTTCTTAGGAGGCGTCGTGGACACCCCAGCAAATTCTTCTACAGTACTTTCATTATTACTATTCGATAGTAGTGGTGGTATGGGTGTTATGTTTTGTAAATATTGTGTAGGTGTTACTGATAATGATTTATTGCTAATTTTATTACTATTTAGGTTATTATGCAATTTTTCTACGGCAGTTTGTGGTTCTTGCTGTTGTTTTTGTTGAATGCCTTCCACTTTCTCTTTAATAGCGCTGGAGTTGTCGCTGTTGGAATTCTCTTCAATCTTTTGCGGCAATTTCCGGTGGTGGTTACGTAGCACACGACCATTCCCACCTACTACCCCATTTTCTACTGCTACTGGTGGTGGTGGTGGTGTAGAGGAAGCTGCTTGTTGGTGCGCTACCCTTGCAGACTTACAGTTGGACACTTTTAAACTATTTTCATCTGCTGCGCTCTCATGATTTTCATTAAATACAATACTTTTATGCATCGCATCGCTTGCTATGCAATGCCCACTCTCTTCATCTTCCTCTGGTAAGTCTTCATCAATATCGACATGCATCACTTCCGTGGTAGAGTTTCTCAAATTTCTAGAGCTGCGCAGACCAATACGATGACTATGGTTGGTGTGCGCGTTTGCAGTGTGTGTTGTGGCACCATTTTGACGTCGCAATTGTCGCCGTGTCTGAAAAGTTCTCGAAGCACTTGGAGCAGATGCAATCACTGCTGTTGCATTATCATTATCAGTCGAAACGGAACTAATGCTACTGCTGGTACTGTTGACACGTGCTGATTTACGAAGTGATTCCCTTGGATGGCCATTGCTCTCCATCCTTCCATTCTGTTGCTTGTCCAGTGATGTTCCTCCACTCACATTGTTGAATTTTTGATGCTGGTAGGCGTTTGCCATAATCATTTCAGCATCGTACTTGGTCATGCCTTTTTGACGCAACTCTTTCATCGTCAATGGTGTTGCTATCACAACGTTGTTACTTTTGCCGTCCGTATCGCTAGAATCACTTTTTTTACTCGCGACAGCAGCGCTATTCGAATTACTACTATCTACTAAATTTAAACAACTATTTGTATCGGTGTTTGTGGTGGAATTCGCTCGGCTTTTAATCCGATTAATGCGATTATCAGTCTCACGCAATCGATAACCGCCTGCGTCTTGCAGAGTCCCTGCACTTGTCGTTCCTTCTGCGTCCGAGTGTGTACCTTTTGTTTTAGCAAACGCTCCGGTCCCACGACGTTCGCATGTCTCACACTCGCAGTAACAATTTCCATCGCCAAAGAAGTCTTCACCATAAAAACAGGTGATTTCCTCGCCAATTTCAATGTCCCGCAGAACTTTTACGCAGGCAGTATCTCGACCAGTTGCTACAAATTTACAATTCGCTCGGCAATCGTGGTTTATATACGCGGCCGGCCCGAGCCAAAGCTGAGCACAATTTTTTCGGCAGCTGTACATCACAGAAAAATCATTTTTGCCTGTGTGTAAAAGAGCAGCTTCTTCAGATTCCGTAAGCTCCGCTATGCATCCGACAAGGCATTCTATTTTATCGTTTTTGTACCAGCGTTTGGTGGAACATATTTTTGCTCCTTTTTGGCCTTCTAGAGAGTACCTATAACAGGGCTCGATGACAAAGCCACTGTCTTTATCGAAAACGCGTAAATATCGGATGATCTAAGAAAGAAAACAAAATAATGTGGCATTACATTTTTTAGAATAAATTACAGAATGCAAATAACTTTGGCATTGCCAGCATTAAATAATAAATATAAACTTTTCGACTAAATATTTCAAGAAAACTAATAAAATAACTTTTATACATACGTGATCATGCAATCTCTTAATGGACATCTTGTTCTTATTTTTCACACATCTTGGTATCCAATGGCCATTGAAAATCCTTTTCACAGCCACCTCATAGTTTTGCGTTTTAATAAACTCTGCCACGATTGATTTTAACTCATCGCGATCCACTTTTAACGGACGGTATCTGATATTCATTTTGTGCGTTTGGAACCCAAGGTGCGGATCCAGAACAAGAGATGTGGCTAGATCATCATTCTCTGATAGCTCTTTGGGTGTCATGCCAGTAGATTGATGCAGACGGTAATTGGCATACGATGTACTGATACCATTGCCAAGGGCAAGATGGTATCCGTTATTATTGTTGGTTAAATTGTGGCCAAAAGTTCCATGACCATTACTATTGTGACCACTACCGCCATGATTGCCATTATTTGCGGCAGCAGCGGCCCCTCCGCTACTACCACCACCGGTTGATGGCATCGAATAGTGGTGCGTTGTTGAAGCGTAATTAGTGTATCTGCCAGTGTCACTTCGACGATGGTGATTCGATCCAACAACCATTTCTGCCAAGCAGTTACTAGAAACGAAAACAAGAGTAAAAATAAAATTAGCAGTTGTCCTTCTTATACGAATTCTAAAAAAAAAAAACGGTGTCTTTCCTCATGTCAGTTAGTAGAGCTCAGATTGGCAAAATCATGAATGTTAAATAGAGATTTCACTGGTTTATGCAGTATTATGCTTTACATATTGTAAAATATAAAGACGTAGAGAAAATTGCCTAAAATTAAATGCTTTCTGTCGCTACTTTTATTTAACCCGCAATTGCCTTATATTTTACCATTTCGAAATATACACTTGGCAATGCTGTCAGTTGAACCAAATACACAACCAACAAGGGCCGTCATCTGTCACTTTATCAGCTTGGTGCAGTAAACTCACACACTTGCTCCACACACAGTTCTCTTTGTATTTATGAAATTTTCGCATATATATAATTTTTTCCACTTTCATACATATGTATAAGCTGTCTGGAACGACAGGCACATGCGTATTAACCTAGAAAAATTCACATATGATTCTGACAATTAAAAGCCAAACATGAGTACAGATTAAAGCGAGATGGAAATAAGGCAATCCCCAGTGAAAAGCTTCACCTGTACAATGTGCGTTATATACCCACTACACATGCATGCGAAAGAAACCCTTTACACACACACACATCTATCCATTGCTTTACGAAATAGATAAGGAAGGTTAAGGTTCACTTTCATGAGAACCTTTGACACGAAAAATGCAGAAAAAAATTACGAAACAAGCAAATTTAGGAAAACAATTTCATTGAAGTATAAACAAAACTCTAATCTAAGATCATTGGCCGATGCGTTAATTCAATAAAAAGCGTCACCAGTGTCAGCTGGATAGCGAAAAAAGTGAACAGTCACAATTATGTTCTCTCGGTTCTCGCACTCCTTCTGCTTCATGTCACCCACTAACTAAATACTTGACGTTTTCTCACGCACACAAATTAAATACTCAGCTGTTATAAAATAGGGTGCTATGTTCGCGACGAATAAACAGATACATCGTGAAAGGGATGAAAGACGTACGTACGAACGAGAAATGGCTGAAAATTTTTTTCTTCTCCTTACTTTTGTATGGAAATGAGAGGAACAGAAAACACAGCTCACAAAATTAAATGCACTCAATAATGGAGGTTAGCAAAAAACGCCATTGTATTCAATATTCTGCACTATGGAGAAATCATCTGCAGCAGAAGCCAGTAAAACGAAGATTGGCAAACGAAACCGAGACGTCTGTCTCCATTCGAATTTCGAAAATGTTTCATTCGCTTGCGCTTTATCCAGCTTTGATACACACACAATCACGTCCGCAGGCACTCGACGAAACACGAAATTTTCACCGCCCTTCGAGGATTTTTTTTCTATTCGTGATGGCTTTTCAGCCATTTTCCAAAACTCAAATTTACCTTTTCAGTAATTGTTCCGCACAATGTTCTAACCATAATTTTGAATAATTAAGGAAAGCGTAGCAATTAATTCTTACACACACACGACAAATCCGATCGCGATTGAAGCGGAATAAATTGTAGAAAAGCTACCACTGAGATCCAGAGAGTTTGGTGTTCTTTATCCCAATTCTTCCTTTTTTTGTTTCGCTACTTATGCTGCTGCTGCGGCTGATGCTACTTCTTCCATCGACAACGGCGACGAAGCGAAGAGAGTGACGATACGACGACGTCGAACAGCACCCGTATGATAGAAAAAGATGTGGTGCGAGCAGGCTGGCGATATTTACACTGCCACAAACGGCACCACCACCACAGACAGGATTGCCGATATTTTTTTGTCGAAATCTCATTGAGAACTGAGAATTTCGAAATTCAATATATTTGTTCTTTTTATAACCATCATCAGAAGGGGAGAAAATTAAACACAAAACTTTTGAGCGATGTTGCTATCGCTTTCACTCTCTCCACTTTTGTGGAAGCAGGAAATGTTCCAAAAGCACACTGAATATATTTTAACCACACGTTGAAAAGGGAAGAGCATAGGAAAATTCGACGCGGTTACACCAATATGGCGTCTCCAACATTTTCTCTCGCAACGACGACGACCTAAGACTTTGCTACTTGTAATGATTCCCAATGAATCTTGGCATTGTATTCAATGTGATGTTATTCCATGATTGTTCGCATTGTAGGTATTATTTGTTTTATTTGCCCAGTATTACCGTATTTACGATAGCCCGACTTCGTCACATAAAATGTAAGATTTTAACACTCGAAAAGCTCCGACGAAATACATATGATTTTTTTTCCGATTTCGAAAATGGCTGAGAAACCGACATCCGTCTCTTTCGTTTTTATATATGCATTTTTGATCGCCTCTTGCTTTAATTAATACCGATGGTAGAGACATCTCTACGCGAGGCATTGTCAACAAATTCAAATAAATATGCGATGGTAAAGCAATGGAATAGAAAATACTCTTAAGTTTATTCACGTAGTTCCAAAATGTCCAAACGCAAGAATACGTATAGATTATAACGTCCCAACCGATACAGGAGTACACGCAAAAAGAATAAGTTACTTACGTTATCAAATGAGATAAAATTTCACACGAAAACCTGTAGAAATTCACTGGACAAATAAAATTTGTTTATAAATGCGGTTACTTACATTTTTAAGCGATGACTAGTATTGTAAATTTGAGAACCTATCCATTGTGCTTATTTTAAGTCCCAGGTGCAAATGCTGGACGAGAAACAAAAAAGAAGATATTAGCCACTTTGAGGGAAAAATTCTTTATCAAGGATCCAGAGCCCATTCAGAAAAAACAAATGGAAATACAATCATGAGTATGTGGGTAAATTTGTTGCCAACTTTTTCAGTAAAATTTAATTTAAAATTTGCTGTATTTGGTGACCATTGAGGATTTCAATCCATTCTTGGACTTAACATTTCCAGGAATACAAACGTTTCGGTTAGCATTTATTAAAATCTCAGACGAATGAATGTACTTCCACCTTAGCAGACTATATACAAAATTTTCTTGATTTGGTATCACCCACGCACCTCGATTTTTAATCAGAGCAGCCAACGTGAAAAAACAAATCAACCATAATATAAAATAAAATATTTCACTTATACGTGCTCCATTCTGTAAAGAAAATCCGTGGAAATTGTTAGTGCTTCTTAAATTCTTGGTAAATATCGGAAGAAATCTCTTCTTTGCACAAAGAACATTTAAAGTGGTTTCACTCCCATTATTTTCAAGGTAAATAATTCATGTAGACATCTTTTCCTAAATGTTCAATTGAAAATTTTCTCCGCCATTGTTTACCACCACAAGCAGTTTTTGTGAAATGTAATTATTTTGCTCATTTTTTCCTCTTACATTTAGTGAATTTAAAAGAAAATATACATAAAAATGCCTAACATTAAATTGCAATCGTCCGATGGCGAAATTTTCGACACCGATGTGCAAATCGCTAAGTGCTCTGGCACCATCAAAACAATGCTTGAAGACTGCTGCTTGGAGGATGGGGATGATGCAGTTGTACCCCTACCAAATGTTAATTCGGCAATTTTACGTAAAGTCCTCCACTGGGCCAACTACCACAAAGACGATCCTCAACCCACCGAGGACGATGAGAACAAAGAAAAACGTACAGACGACATTTCGTCGTGGGATGCAGATTTTCTAAAAGTCGATCAAGGAACATTGTTTGAATTAATTTTGGCAGCCAATTATTTGGACATCAAAGGATTACTTGATGTTACTTGCAAAACAGTGGCTAATATGATTAAGGGCAAGACTCCTGAGGAAATCAGAAAGACTTTCAACATCAAAAATGATTTCACAGCTGCAGAAGAGGAGCAAGTCCGCAAGGAAAACGAATGGTGTGAGGAGAAGTAAGATGATTCTTCATGCAGAAGTAATAACAGTAGCAGTAGGGTAACAATGCGAAAAACGCAATTTAATGAAAAAAAATACAAATCGCTGTCTACATACATTTCATTATCATTTTATTCGATTCTTTCTCATTTGTGTTTTCCTTAAATCTAACTTCAATTAAATGTATTTAAATCAAATTATTTTGAATAAACTGAATTAATCTACAAGAATTCTGTATTTATGTTTGATTGTATTGACTAAATCGACCGCATGATGATTAATAGAATTGTTGCATTTTGGAGATGGTCGTCATTTTATCGAAGTTGAAACATTCCCACTGAACAGTGGCTAGGTTTTGGAACACTAACTAGGTTTAGTTTGACGTCATTGGTTCTGAAATTGTTCGTGTGGACAAAAAACTGCACTCTATACTCAAAACTTGCCACCTATTGAAAGCTAAGCCTACATCATTGCCATCTTTTTTGATAGCCATCGAATACGTCACCCTCAAAGAGAAAATTGCTTCACTCTGCCATCGGTTCAAGGCCAGTCTTCCGTGTGGTACATGCGGGCCTATAAATAGACGAGAAGAGGTTCACCCCTTGATAGTTCCCTCGGGAAGTGTGTTCACAATCAAATGCTTTGGGAGCCTTCAAGGGAAGAATGTTCCCACACTACCTATCAGCGGCGAACATCAGGTGGCACAGGATTCTGTCATAACAAGGCAGATATGGCCCAACTTATTGGTCCAAAACTCAAGATCTATAAAACAGGACCTACGCAGACAGATCGTAACAATTAGTACAGATCGTGGCCAATAGGAAGATATGCGTCCAATATAGGCTCCCATTCAACGCGCATTATCGCAGCTGCAACAATGAGAGTGAGAAGGAAACAGTGCTTCATCTCCTCTATCCGGTTTTAAGAAGGATCAGATATCGCACACTAGGTAAAACCTTTTCACCTTACTATTGCGAAGTTTTGTGGAGGTTTCATCATAAACTCGTATTTCTGAAATCTGGAAAATTCCTTCGGAGGGAGAAGGAAATAAAACATATTTCACAGTTTCACTCGGCAAAATAATATACATATGTAATCTGAAAAATAAAATTGTAACAATTTTTACAAGACTTGGTATCACTTTTACTAGTTAATTAACAAAAAAATTCTCTTAAGAATGGAGAGCTCTCGGTTGCGTTACGTCAAATGTCATCAGCGGCCTCACCTTACACTTGCTTTTTCTTAATAATTTTCATTCCATCAGTGCTGCCGTTACAACTTGTTAGTGGGCGTCGAAGCATACATGTAGTTACATGATTCAAACTTTTAAAATTACTAAAAGTTCATAAAAATGGTTTTATGTATGTAGTTGCTCAGTTTTGTAATTGAATTGTTGAGTGGAAGAACAGTACATCGACCATCGGCCACTTTGGGGAAAATCAGAAATAACTGGGGTACTTCAAATCCCTGATACATTATTATGCAGAAAGACTATTGGCTTTTTGTTTTGGAATAGTTATCCTGTATAATACTAATCAGTTATTCCTGATTTTCCCAAAAGTGACCGATAGTCCATGTACGATTCATTCCCCGACCAATTCAATGGTAAAAATGTAAGAATTGTACCTTTTCTAACCTCTAAGCAGTATCCTGGTTGCTGTCTACTCGGACTCGACTTGCTGAACTTATATTCGCGAGTGACTAAGAGAGAAATACATATGTGTAGCAACAATATAAACATGTAAGTGGACATATTCAGGGCTTAACCTGAAACTAGTGACAAATGCACATTAATCATTTAGATGGCTAGGACATGAAGACCACATGGACACTATCGCTTGGGCCCGCAAAAATTTCCAAAGATAAACGGCAGTAGGGGAAAGCTTTTGCTTAAGTGGTGCACACAAATGAAGCAACTGGGGGTAGATCCTACTTAGGAAGGTTTGATATTTTAGGCCCAAGTTTGCTCTCAATTGTAGCGTCACCTAACTAAATATCACTACAACGGCAACAGTGCACAAAACCTCAAACCAATATACACTCTTAAAAATTATTCAAACACAAAACTCAACAAAGAGAATTGCGTTAAACGAACAGATAAATATAAGGCAGGAAGTGCTCTTTGAGAACAAATTAACTGAATTGCATTTGAAAATATTATACCCATCCTACTCTTACATCTCCTTCCAAAACTGCCTTATCGGCTTACTCCTTTTCCTGTGGGTGACCCAACTAAAATTAATTTAGTTCATTCATTTGTTTCTAGTTTTCATTTTCCTTCCCCTTGAATAGGCAGTGCTGTCTGATCAAGTTTAAATTCTACCTGCCACAAATATTTTGCTTCAAATTTACATCCGTCGAAAGTTGACGAATTTTCCTAAAATACTTACGAATTAACAAGGAAACAAATTTACAAACAAAAAACTATCCTCAGAAGAAAATGTGACATTCAGTCCACGAGCCGGCTGAAGAGAAGGACGACCGTTTTATTTCACCTATACCGGCCTTGAGTGAGTGAGTGAAAGAAGTCTTATATTTTTCTACAGCTAAACGCTACTGTTACATTTTGTCTGTCGAAAAGGTGTGGAAATGGGAATAGTAGTTCTCTTTTGTTTTACGCTCGCATTTGTTCAGTGCAAGCAATTCTTCAGAGTTCAATGCGATCTCTTTCTTGCTTTTTGTCACTTTATCCGCTCGATTGCTCCTATTTGAAATAACCACCACCATATCAAAATTATTTAATTTTTGTGATTGCAATATTTAGTTTATAAATTGTGCAACCTTTCTCTCAGACGGTTTAATCATATGCACAACATTTCGACTATTATCCGAAATGATTTTGCAGAATACAGGACGATTTAATTTTAAATTTTTCGTGCGGTGGTCGCCATGTTTTGACAAGCAAAAACGGAATTTATTTATCGCTTTTAACTGATGTTGTTTTGGTGGACTTCTGAACTTGGACGATTCAAGTTAACACTGTCGACTTGTGTAATTTTGCTATTAGAATCCGTTGGGTAAATTTATCGCGCTTTTAGCATTTTGTTCAATAAGCTGTTCAAACAATTCAATCCAAAAAAAAAAAGTGAACGTGAGAAGTTATTTTGACAGTTCTCGCTCTTTCTCTTGATTTTTTTTTAACATGATTTGATTTCTCTTCTCGGTTTCTTTTTCGCACTTTCCGTTCCGACAGTCACTAAATGAGCAAGCGAGAAGTAAATAAACAAAACTGAAGTATCGAAATAAGTGCTGTAAATTTGCAATATTATATTTAAAATGTGAAAAACAGTAGATACTTGATTCTAAAAATAACCGCGTTTATTATTTTCAGTTTGTGTTTTGTTGTTTTTGTTTGTCGTATCTGTAATGTTGGTTTGAAAACCATTTTTTCTTTTTTTTTTTTGTATCTCGTGGTTAATTTTAAATTAGAAGGATAATTGTAATAGATTTTTTTTGGTATAGAGTGCGTGCTTAATAAAAGTGTTAATCGGGAAACTAACTCATAGTTGAAAAATAAATAATTTGCGCGGCAGACGCGGCTTGTAATATTGACTCATAAATTAGGAGTTCAATGAGAGGACATTGTGAAATTTTCGCCGTGATAATGTATAATTTACATTTCTAGTTGGCGTCTTTTATAAATGCCAATAGTGACAAAGAAAGGTGAGTTCCTAGGAACAAGTTCGCAGTTTCCAAACAAATTAATTTAGTTTTCGCTTAGGTTCAGTGTTTCCATGACACTATGTTATTTGTTTAAGAATGTTAATTAAAGTGCAACAGGGAAATAATAATTTATATCAAAGCTTCTATAGAATGAATTTGTCAAGACAACATTTTGATTTTAATTTAATTCACCGATAAAACTAACCCAACCGTAATCACCACGCCTATTTGGGTATTAGTTCCACTTAGGAACCCAAACATAAATGGTAGAGTTAGGATTGGTGCACAAGAAATGCTCTCGCATCACAGTAGAGATTGACGTTTTTCACAGATTAGTCAAGAATATTGCAAAAAGTCCCAGATGGTCGCCTGGGTTGCGAGATTTGCAAAGAATGTTTGGGCCCCTGTGCTTTTGTGGAAATGGTTGACCATTAAACATATTACAATATGAATTATCTTATGATGGCGTTCCATTTTGCGGTGAACAAGTGAGTGAAGGTTGAGGTCGTCCTCTTAGGCGTAGTCCCTTAAGAGTAGAATTAACTATTCTTTTAGCACATGCTTTACAAGACATAACCATATTAATCGTTGTACCCGTTTTTGGTGACCAGTTCGGCGTAGCTGTACAGCTGGTATACTTACATAGTGAGTGGTATAAGGGAGCATCTCAGATAACTTTGAATAGAAGCGAATGAAAACTGCAAATTCTTCAGCGATGACCAGGAAATCCCGGTGCTATAGGTCGAGAATTCATCGACTAACACGAGTTCGGGGAGGACAATAGGTGATAGTCGTAGTGCATACAGAACCCAAATTCTAACATCTAAGGTAGGAATGATAAAGGCATTAAAAGGCGTCTCCTTGGCTCTTTTTGGTAGATTCCTGCTAAATATTTGTTTCTTAATGTCATAGTAAAAACGATTGGCAAGTGTTATTATAAGTTGGATCTCCGCTCTGATGTCTTCGGCTTAATTTAGCAAAATTGTTTCCTGATAATTTTGAGGTGTTAACGTAAATAAATGATATCTGTAATAATCGATAACGTGTATTAGAACCCTTTTTGTGAGATTCCTTAAATAATTAGCTGGCGCATGAGACCACCGAGAATATAACCCTTCCGACAGATAATTTCACGCATACTAATAGCCTTATGAATGGGCGAAGAAGCAGCAATAGCTATCACTGTTTCCACAAGGATTTTTTTTAAATAATAAAAATCGATAAATTAAAACATGAGGGAGTGGTTGCCTAGACCCAAAAGTCTCTCTATAAATTACGCACATACATATTTGCATTGTCTTAAAGAAAGTTAAACTCCAGCGATTTGGATACAATAACATTTGTCATGCACACAGCCCTTAAATGAATAACGTATAAGTTAAAGTGTTTTTTTTATTATTTGACTTTATTTTGGATTTTGGTGAAGTGGTCTTAATACCACGCCAACCATTAACAAGCTTGTTTCAAATATGAATTATATGTACATATTTAATATTTTTATTCTTTTTTTTTTTCTCTTTTCGTTGTCATAAGGCGCTGCGGTTAAGATGGAACACTTCCAGGCCGCATTGGACCCCCGTAAGCAGGAATTATTGGAGGCGCGGTTTATTGGAGCGAGGGTGAGTACAGCATATAATAAAAATCCGTGTATATTTTCACTGTCTTTGGCTTTTGCGCAGACCTTGTGAATTGTCGTCATACTCGAAGGTTTCTTGGGGGGGACTACAACAGAGTTGGCAAAAGATTTAAGTGAAACCATTCGTTTCCTAGTTATCATATTTTTAAGCTTATTCTATCACATAAAGTAAATGAGTTTAAAAGTAATATCGAATTTATTGTAAAAACCAAAAAAAAAAAAAAAAAAAAATTTTGCATGTCGTCAGTCGTCACGAGATTTTTCGTAAAGTTCAAAAGTGAAAAATAGTTTAAGTAAAAAAAAAAAAACCCAAAAAAGACATAAGAAACATGGACAACCCAAATCTTGACTCACCGTTAACAATAACGCCGGTAATAGATGGCAAAAAGGAAGAGCAATATCCAATGGGACAGCCAGATTTAACATTTCATTGCATGTGCTGTAGAGCTTTCTTTGAGAATCCTCGTAATTTATATCATCACATGAACTCTTGCCATCTGGGTGTACAGATCAATACAGAAGACTATGAGGATCAAGATGAAATGTCTGACAGTGAAGAAGAACCCTTTGATTATTCAAAAGTCATGGAACCAATATGTGATCTTATTGATTTGAACGACGATTCTGATCATGATGATGAAGATGATGACGACGACGACGATGATGACGATGACGATGATGATGATGATGACGACGATGAAGATGATGACGATGAGAATGATGAAATGGAAGGTGTCACTTCTTCCACCTACACTGCAATGGAAGATGATGATAACTCAAGTAGCTCTTTGATAAATATGCCAATTAAAGAAGAATCAACAGTCATAATGGCTATAAGAAATGATGGAAGGAAGAATGTAAATCTTTCAGCGGAACAATTAGCTCAACTGGGCGGAATGTCTTTCCAGTGTACACATTGCGAAGCATCGTTTCCCAACGCTGGAGACCTGGCTAAGCATGTACGTTCACACATCACTAACAAACCTTTTCAATGTTCAATATGTGAAAAGACGTTTACTCACATTGGAAGCCTTAATACACACATTCGTATCCATAGCGGAGAAAAACCATACAAATGCGAAATTTGCCCGAAAGCATTTACACAATCCAGTAGTCTGATGGTTCATATAAGATCACATTCAGTAAAGAAACCACATCAATGTAATTTATGCGATAAGGGCTTCGTTAACTCCAGCAGTTTGTTGTTACATATTAAGTCACACACTGACGATGAGACACATCCATGTCCCGAATGTGATAAAGTTTTCAAACATTCTAGTCTTCTATCTGAACACATGCGTCTGCACTCCTACGATTTAGTATATCAGTGCTCAATATGTCGTTCAGCATATAAAAGTTCCAGCGAGCTAGTACAGCACATGAAGGCGCATATGGGTGAGAAACCGTTTACATGCTCTATATGCGAGAGATCCTTCACACAATCGGGAAGCCTTAACATTCACATGCGCATTCACACAGGCGAAAAGCCATTTCAGTGTAAAATTTGCGAAAAATCATTCACACAAGCGTCCAGCCTTACTGTGCATATGAAAGTGCACTCCACCAAAAAATCGCAAGGCCACCAGTCTAGTTACAGCAAACGCACTCAGCTTGCTCTAATACCCAAGACAGAAGATGAAACCTTACTTTGCATAGTCTGTGGCAGTGTCCACAAGGATGCTATTTCTCTAGCTAATCATGTCACGCAGGCACATTCAGAGCTACTTGACAATATAAGACGACACGAGGACGTAATGAAAATTGAAAAAGTCGAATAAGATCAAGTGCAGTGGATACTCGAAATTAAACTTATTTAAAAAGGACCACGGAGTTAAATCTTAAGACCCTTATGGCATATGCAACAGTCACTACACATTGTAAATGATTGAATCGAACCGCCTGCAAGATTTTATGTTAAACAATTGTGTGTAGATTTGCTGCAAAGGATTAAAGTAAGTGGAAAGATCTCTGTTTACATTACCGAGAATTCACTGCATTTTAAAATTAAATAATGGTCTCAGCCTTAGCTTGTAAGTCTCACCATGTCTTTGTTTGTCTATTCAATACTTAATACTTTGTACTTTGATTTTTAACTATTATTTAAAAGGTAGCATGTAAGAATTAAAAACAGAACTGTTTGTGTAACACTCAATTAACTTTTTTATGTTTGCTTAACGTACTATTATTCTACAATTTAAGATGTATTGACACCAATTTTACAATTTATTGGAATTTCAAATTTGATTTTTGACAAGCATAATTTGACTACTGTAGAATAAAAGAATATATTACATGTATTATCATAGTTTGTAAGCAAAATTGCGTATACTATTTCAATGTTCTTTTTTTTCCAAGAAATACTGATTGATGATTAAGTCTCGCTATTGTGTACTTATACGTTAAATAAACAGTATATATATTGTGTAAAAAATAAAAATGTTTTTTCTTTGTTTCCTGTTAAATGGAAACAGGAAAGGTCGTCTTAAAATCTTCGGTTTTTCATACTTTTATTTCAGGAACAGGTTAACAAAACAGAGTAGATGTAACGAGGCATAACTGACTGCCTCGGGTAGCACCTTCAACTATGCATAGATGCATTCAAAGATGATGTAATAAGTTTGCGAAGATTTAGGTCGGTAGGTCGGTAGGAGTGGTCCTCTAGACACTTGCACTTACACCGAAGGTAGGTCCGTTGTTGCAGACTAGAGATAATCCGAGGTTTAACATAACAGTTCAGGTTGGTCCTACTGGTAGTGTTCAAATTAATTAGATCGTTGAAGAAGTATTCTTCTAAGGTGGCCTTGATGGAAGTGCACGATTGTCGCCTCCCGCTCGTCTCTGCCGTTTCTGCAGAAATCGAAATAGACTATGTTAGTCGGTCTTAAACCTGCCAAATGTGCATCATGCCCTGCAATGTTCGGATTACCTAGTTCCTTTCGATATCGTCAATATCAAGTACGGTACCCTCATCCTGACAGATCTGAGTGGGGAAATGATGGCAATATCAAAAATCTGTTGGGAATTTACTCGAATGCACTTGTGCTTAACGAACAGCTTTAGCGTATTTCAAGCTGAAATATCGGCAATTCGGGAAGCAGCGGGCAGGTGCTTTTGGTATTCGGTAGATGGGATATGTATGTAGACAGTCAGGTATAGAAGTCGTAGAAGCGTCAACAATAAGATTAAAGTTCGTAAAGCAATTCTGCAAATCTGTTAACGGGATTGCTGAAAAATGCTATATTACTCCGTGCTGGCACCCCAGTCGCAGACAGACATTTCTAGAAGATCTCCCAGACGAATTAAGAAGACAAGGCACAGGGCAATACATTACTAATAACACGAAGGTTCCGGCTGCTACCTTACAAGCGATAAAGTTCCGCCTGTTCACGGAAGCACAAAGCTACGCCAATAACAAGTGGCACAATGGTTAGGTTAGGTTATGGGGGAAGTGCCCAGTCCAATGACTGAGCGTTCACGGGGGCCTACTGGTCCATTGTGTTCCCCTTTGTGTTGTGGGCCATGTTACAACCTTGGGTACTAGGTGGGTGGTCTGTCAAACCACCCTGTACTCTTAATGAAGTGGAGTATGCTCGTTATCGGTACTTCTGTTAGGTCACTCAGTTCTCCAAACAGCCTGTTTCCCATGTGTCGAAGTCGGCGGTTTTGGAGGTTGGGACACTCGCAGAGTAAGTGCTTGATGGTTTCTGTCTCTTCCGCATCCTGACAGCTCCTGCAGTGGTCTGGGGAGTCGATGCCGAGTCTCCTGGCCATGATACCTATGGCACAATGTCCCGTCAGTACTCCTACAAGGATGCGAGTATCTTTTTTGTTCATAGCCAGAAGACGATTTGTTTTGTTCTGGTCTATTCTCTGCCATAAGCTGCGGGATATAATGCAGTCGCCTCTGGCGGACCAAGAGGTATTGATCATCTCCCTCATCTTGTTTTCAACGTTACTTTTCAGTTCACCGATAGGGATGTTTATCGATGTGTGGGTGTTCTCTCTTTCCAGAGCAGATCCCTGCCGAGCAAGTTCGTCTGCTTTCTCGTTACCCTCGAAATCGCTGTGTCCGGGGACCCAGCAGCTGTTGACCTCGTGGGTAACGCCTATTTTATTAAGGATTTAAGACAGGCAGTCACCGCTTTCGATTTGGTACTGGCATTATCTAGAGCCTTGATAGCTGCTTGGCTGTCAACGAGGATGGTGATCTTAGTTGGGTTCAGTCTCCTGTCATCTATTGTTCTAGCTGCTCTATCAATGGCAAAAATTTCAGCTTGGAAGACACTACAAGTGGCACAATAGAAACACCTGGAGATACCAAAAGGTACAAAGCTGTCGCGCCAGACCGAGGTGGGCAAAGGTTCCGCTTCACAGTAGGTGTGATGGCGATTGTTGCCTTCCTTCATCGGTCCTTAAAGTTCAGTTTCCAACTGAATTGCCAAAACATTTGGCATTTTTTGTTTTAGTGAATCTATGCTAGGTTAGGTTAAGTAGATGGGTTGGCGAGGGAAGAAAAGCCCTCTGCGCCGCACCCAGGTCAATAGAGACCCATTGCCCGAGGGTTACAACCCAATTTGAAGCCTTAATGAACCTCTAGAACCCCCTGATAGGTACGTCCCTTAGTTCTTCGGTATCCCGGGCAGTGGGAGAGGAAGTGGGTTGTGTCCTCAACCCCTGCAAAGGTCGTCCTCACTTAGCCATAGCTTTTTCATGTGATAACGCAGTGTATTATGACCTTTAATTACTCCTACAAGGATGCAGAGAGTTTAGCTGTCCTTCTGCATGAGAATATTTGTTCTGGGTTGTGAAGCTAAGTTCCAATATCTTAATACAGAATGAAGCTATTATCAGAATTTTGTATCTTTTAGTGAAGAGTACTAGTAAAGTTGCGGACGGGTAATCACTGAGTCCTATTTTGTCAGTTAATTTGGTTAGTATGGGTGTTACTCTGTAAACCGACTTGTTGGTTGTACAACAGATTAAATCCGTCTATCTGTCTGTGTTTAACCCATTTACATAAGAAACTTCCAGTCTAAGGTCTTTAATAAGAAAGAGGAGAGTCGGACTGGCCCAAAATCTTTTGGCGAGTAGTGTAAAACTTTACCGCATTTCGGAATGAGGGCCACTTTGATTCTTCAATAAAGATGGTTTATTCGTCTGACTCAGGGGCGTTGTATTTGCGGAAGGATTCAATCTGTTGTACGACCGATATCATTGTCGGTAGTGGGATTTGTCCGACCCGTCGAACTGTGCGTGGACAAACCGGATCGTGCATGAGCCCTCTAATGCTTATTTGACTTTACACGGTTTATAAGTTGTTCATTCTGTTGACTTTTGTGTGGGCACCAGCTGTGGTTTCCCTCTGACTAGAGTGCTTTGTCTCGACTGCTAAATTGTTTATCATAAAGACGCTTGATTGCTCTATTAATAAACAAAAACCTTATAAGTTATAGAAATCCTTGTTGCTGTTTACTTGTTAAAACCAGTCTTTCATCTTCCTAATACATTATGTATTATTCAGCTTTAGTTTCAGAATATAAGCAAATAAACAACCAAGAAACAAACGAAAAAGATAAAACTAAAAAGAGAAGAAGTAGCAGCAGAAGAACACCTATTTGTGTTTTTTTTTTATGATTTCATCTCGGTATCTACGCCAGCGAAATAAACGCTTTCCTGGGGAATTGTTTGATTTTCTCTAGCCTAGTTGCCTGTGCAACCATTCGACAATAGAAGGCGGATGGCGGTGTCGACGACCGTTTCACCATTCGCTTGTATCGGGAAATTAGAGAGTAGTTATCAAGCGTCATCGTTGATCTCTAAAATTATTTTACACCATCCTCGAACACAGCTATAACTTTTAAAGAAAAATACAAATTTTAAGGCGGATATTGTAAGTGAAGAGTGAAAGCACAAATGAAATATGAGAATCGAGCTAAAAGTTAACCACTACCGTCATCGTCCAAAGTTCAACCGCCACCATCACTTACCATTTGTAAATTTATCTTGAATTCGTGTATATGTACATATGTGTGTATATGTACATATGTGTGTATTTATGTACACATGTGGATACATATGTATGTATGTATATCATGCCCATCATAAAAGAAGCAAGAATCTCCTCCCGTTTCACAGTTTTGAACTCCATTATTGAACAAGAAAATTGTTCTGCGAATTTGTTCTGGTTGCCATATTGGCTTGTTCACAAACATATGCATGTACTTATGTACATGTCAGTGAATTGCTTTCATTTGTTACCATGTTACATTGAATTAAATGTTACATTGAAGATAAAAATCCGGAAATTGATTTTGCTCTATTTGGTGGTTCTGTTG
Organism: Matsumyia berberina; assembly: GCA_917880715.2. NCBI lineage: Eukaryota > Metazoa > Arthropoda > Insecta > Diptera > Syrphidae > Matsumyia > Matsumyia berberina. The sequence continues at coordinate 125,941,335 of OU862871.1, read as the reverse complement.
TTTTTCATCGAAATTGCTACACGCTCATGTTTATTATTTACTCAAATCTCTAAAAAAAAGTTAAGGCGCTTGTACATACATATGTATGTACTCAAATATGTACGTATGTTATATTCCTTATTAAAATTAATAAGTTATTTACAACTAAATTTAATTAGTAAAAAGCTCTTAATGTTTTTTTCTCAACACGAACGATACACAGAAAATACCACTGTAGACTCGTAAAAAATATTTCTCCATCTCTACCGAACTAGTCCTATTCACAAGACGAAGTTTCATATAAGTATAAATGTACATATATTTGTATGTATAAACCCTCCTAAATTAGAAAGCACGAAATTTCAATTTGTAAACCATGCCAGATACCTGAGCGTCTTACTCGATAGGAGACTCCGCTGGAGACTAAATATTCAAGACTGTGCAAAGAAAGCCTCAATTGGTGCCTGCAGCCTAAAGTAGTCCACTGAATATTTAAGACGGTAGTGAGGTCGCACCTTATGTATGGAGAACTGGTCTGGTGGACAGCACTGGACATAAAAAGCAAAATCAGTCTGCTTGAAAAGATACAAGGGCTATCACGCTTCTGCATAACGGGTGTTCTAAGAACAACCCCCACTGGAGGAAATGCTCCACCTGCTTCCTGTTGATTCCTTTGAGAAGCTAATGACGCGCAAAGCGGCATTACGGCTCAGAAAAGAAAAGAAAATCTTCCCATCAGTCGGCACAGCAAGAGGCCACTCTAGGATCCTCATGGGCAACAGTACTATTCTTAGTAAACAAGACTGCTATGGGGGACCATATTGATTTAAACGCCAGTTACAAAGATTTCTAGCAAAAGCTCTTGGAAGACTAGTATAGTTTTGACAAATTGCAGGGCAGACGAGAAGGCGCAGAACCGCATCTCCCCGGAAACTTGAGGAAACCATCCGCTCCAATCGAATCGATTAAATTCCTCCTTGACACCGATGCTAGAAAACAGGCAAATATCACGTGTAACAACATCAGCACTTGTCTCTTGTCAAAACAAAATTAACCCAACCTGGGTTTAAAAAAAACGGAGAGACATCCACTAACCGGAAAAACTTAGGCTCACTAACAGGGGTACTCACCGGACATTGCTTGATAGGCAGACATGCACATAAATTATGAGCCCCCTGGAATGATTTCTGCAAAAGCTGTAGAAACGAACAGGAGGAGGAAATCACCTAATGTGCACTTACCCTGCCCTTGCTACCTTAAGAAGGAAAACCCTTGGTGAATACTTCTATGATGATCTTAATGATTTGGCCGAACTCGACATCTTAAAGACAAGATATTTTATATTCGGGTTAAAGTGGTTCACCATAGTTACCAATCTCGATGTATGTACTTTGTGTTACATTCTTTGGTTCCGGGTGCTGGTAAGCTGGTCTTCTTCATTGTGATATCACAATGGACCAATCTGGTCTAAGTGTGTTGCTGTCTTAATGAGGGCAGCCACCTAACCTTAACTAACCTTACTAGCCATCTTTATATACATACGTTTGTATATTCATATGACAATGAAGTGTTCACTAAACAGTGGTGAGTTATAGACGGCACTTACGTGTAATTGGTTGTAGAAATAGTTTTTTTCTTGATTATGGTTATCTCTCTTACTCTTGTCGTTCATTCTAAGGTTTCGAGAATATGAGGCTTATATACACATTTAGTGGTCGCCGTGGCTCAGTGGTTAGTGCGTTGACAGGCATGTCCACCGAACATTGTTCGCGGCACCACCTCTCGTCGAGGAATGACAAGCCTCCGGGACTATAATTTGTCATGAAAGAGCTTCTAAATTCTTACCCATTATAATAGTCGTGTTTTTAGAGTTCTGTACTCTGGTTAATCCTCGTCACCGTAAAGGACCCTCTCTGGGTAATTTTTTTCGGGGAATCTAAAGAGATGAAACATATCTATTGCAGCCACAAATGCATCTGATATCTGAAACTTCCAAGTATTTCATTATTTTAAGGGTCAGTACCTCAGGATAGGAATCTGAAATAGGAATATGTTCCGAAATCTTATTGGGCTCTGCAAAGGCCTTCCTCTAAGAGTTTTGTAAGCTTTTCTAAAACCTTGAAATTTTTTTCCTGATTTCTTCCTTGAGAGTACGATTCCGTATTTCGCAGAATGGTTCAGATCCTATGAAAAGTTCTACCGTCTTCTAGGCGGTCTGTTGCTTCGTTACCCTCTATTCCAGCGTGCGGCGTAAGTTTAGTTTGTCATTTCTACCTTTTGCGTTAAGTTTGCGTTGGCATTCCTTCATTGTTTTCACAAAGGCAAAATATTTAGCTCTTTGTAATCATAACTACTTGGGCTACAACACCAAAACTTGGGTAATAAATGCTTGTTTCAGCCATTTTTTATGTACATATGTATGTAAAGTAACACACCACATACCCAGTACATGTGTGTTTTATTCTACCTTATTTCCCTTTTCATCCAATTTTGGCATTCGCACGTCGCATGATTCTATTTCAAAGATGGTGGTGTTTGCCATATTTTAGGAAACTTTCCTGCGACGTTATTTCGCAACTCCTACCCACCCTCGGCTACCTCTATCATACCCACTATGAACCTCAATTTCCGACCGCCAGCCACCATTTGCCCACACACACTCACACAAACATGAACACTTTAAGGTCGCTCTCTTCATGCCTAAATAATGTTTGTTGCTGAGTTCTGCTCTTGTGCATATCGAAATAGGTACAACATCTCTTGATACACACACGCTAATAGAAGCTGCTGCATCTTTCTTCTAGCTTTACAATTTTCCACGCCTGCCATGGGGCCAGGCCAAGTGCATGGGAACATCGAAATTTGAAATAGGCATATAGAACACAAAATCGCACTCTCTCTCGTACGCACTTTAGTTGTGCTTCGTCCTGCTTGTTTGTTGTGTAGCAACGGAACGGCAGCGCAGCAATTAGATTTCTTCACTCCTGGGATTAACTCAGGGGTACAGAAAAACATTTTTTTTTTTAACTTTCTGACAAAGCTTCCTTCCCTTTTACTACTACTACATTGACTTCGATTACGTAATATCGTCATCCCATCATCTCGTTGGCAGCATCTTCTTGTAAATGGTTTCTTGGTAAATAAAGTTCACGACTGGGTTGTAAGAATCCGCTTGTATGTGTCTTTGTACACAAATATTACAGTTTAGATACTGACTATCTTAAAGGAAACAACTTAGTTCTCTCTTCAACCATGCCTCTCCAGTTCGTCCGGTAATTAACTTACAGCCTTTATGTAGTTCCCATCTGCATGTCACAAAGTCTTCTTTAACTGCGATGTCTATCTGGATTAAATTTGAACACTACGGGCGCTGGCGTTAATTCACTCTATATGTCCTAGCCATCTCAAATGTCCAATGCGCAGTTTTCTGACTAGATTATCTAGTGGAACAGCTTGTATATATGTATGTATAATTCGGGATTGAATCTCCTCCAAAGCCCGTTAAGGCAGGCTGGACCGAATAGTTTACAAAGAGTTGTACGCTCAAAACAACCAAGGATAAAGTTATTCGATAGAGTATACCTAAATATGCTTAGGCCTGGGAGTATTGTAGGCTTGTATATAGTCTGCTTAGTTCTTTGGGATAGCGCCTTGCTACTCAATTTCCTTCTCAGTCGAAAGAAACAGACATTCTCAAGGTTTATTCTGCATTTCATTTCTGATGAGATGTCATTATAAGAGGTAATAGCAGACGAACTCTCTTACTACCGTCTCCTACCGTCGATGTTTGGGTATCTCTTCTTTTTGACAGCAAATACAGATTTGTCTCGTTGTTGATTCGAATCAATGTTCGCAGTTCGGAGATTCGAACATCTATAATACTGGAGGCGTGCCTTGCGTCGATTGAAATGTGATAATCGTCGACTGTAAAACAGCAACTGAGCGTCCAAAAAGGATACAAATTTTGGAGGTGTCTGTCAAAACGAACGTAGTAAAATAAATAGATAAATAAATAGGTGATGAGGCAGCTCGGTATGAGCCAATGCATAGCTTCTCGCAGTCAGTCAGGTTGTGCGTGTTACATTTTTCGCACGAATGGAAGGGACCTACAATTAATTGCCTACTCTGAAAGTTTTTCATAACAAATTATATTCGTAGGATTGCCATTCCCCGACGAAAAAGTATTTTTTGGATGTGAGCGTTTTTACCGACCTTTGCAAATATCATATGTACACATATGTACAGTGTACACATTAATTATTATGTGGGAACCTACTTATTGTCAAGATCTCTTATTTCCAAAAGAGTACATTATTCGAAATTCAAAGTGAACTCTGACATTTATCATATCATATGTACAAGATAACTTTGCACCAGAGTAGTAATCTCCAAGGATTGTACATCTTTACACCAATGTTGGTGGAACCAATACGTGCCCTTAAAAGACCAACGAAAATGTAAACAGCTTCAAGAGAAAAAAAAAATAAGTCTTCATTTTCATTCTTTTGTATGTATCCGTACATGCACAAACATACATACATACATACATATGTACTTAAATATTTGGTAACCCACCTACACACAAAAAAATATCAAAATCAACATCCACTATCTCATCATCAGGAAAGATAGCATGTACGAATGACGGCAACAGGGAAACCAGATCAACAACTCCAACAGAAAAAGAAACAAAAATCCTTTGGCTTCACACAAGATGAGACTCTCCCTGAAAACTGTGAAAGTACGAGAATTTATTGATTTTCCGAAAAATCATTTGAAATTCAACCCCTCATACCAAGCATAGAATGAACATCCGGGTGGAAACCTTTAAGAGAACGTTTAGTTTAACATGGACGGTTTTCCGGTCGTATATAAAGCCTTGTCTTTAATATTAAAGCTTTTTTTATTGCTTTGATGAGAATGAACGAATTTTTGTTAGAAGTTGGAGGCGTGTGGACAATGTTGGATAAGGTAAAGATGTTTAAGCTTTAGTGGTTCTTTGGTTTGAGATGTATTTCTGGGAAAGGTTTTTAGATTTTTTTTTTTAAATTAGAAAATAGATAGGGATAGGAATAATAGTATATTTATGGAAGCTTTAATCAGGTCTCGACATCTCATTTATAAATGTCAGTCTGTTGACGCAGCAGTGTCTTTTGACGTCAATGTATTACATCCTCCAATTGTCGATTAATTTAGAAACTTACGCGGGTGTTTCAGAAAACTTTTGATTTTTTTAAGGGTGCGCATATTTTTGGATCACTTAACCAAATCGTCCACTTTCTTTTTTTTATTATCCACTTGCGCTTCAAGGGGTTATGATGTTATTCACACAGCGCGAGCGAGATGCGGTGGTGCGAAGTTCAGGTAGTATTAGGTTTCAATGGCGTCCGAGGGTGGTGTCTAGAATAACTGAGGGCATTTGTAATGTTTGTCACTGCTATAATTCACGGTAATTTCTTCGAATCTCCTGATGTCATCATTATCAGCTCAATCAACTCTTCAAGCCACAACACTCTACTGCCAGTGTTATGCCTTCGGGGTAGAGTTGGCATTAACGATTTGAATTCATGGCCACAAGCGATAAGTCGAAAAATGCATTTTTTGGAACAAGCAGCTTCATTTTTAGTTTGGGAAAAAATCTACACAATTTTCCAGAACATTGTCAACTGTTTGTGACTTTATTTTGCGATGGATGTTTTCTTGAACTGTCAATTGTTGGTGGATTATTGAAGTAACAACGGTCCTGAGCTGTTTTTTTTTAATGTCGTATAGTGTCAAATCGTAGCTGGACAAAGACCCACGCACGATTCCAAAAGGGCTGATGCAGGGTTACCTAAATAAGAGAGTAAAAGAATCTTTAGAATCCAATCTCGTCCATTTGCAACCACAAAAAATCAGTTGTCATGTTTCTGTAGCACACTCTGCACACCGTTGCACTGTTGTCTGCTTCATTTTCAAAGAAGTAGAGAGCAATGATCACAAAAATCCACATTAGAAAGAAGTGCGACTGATGTTGTTATTGAGCTTTGTGACGAGTTTAGGTTCTCGGGTCCTTAAACACAGTTTGGGCAATATTAGGAATTCTTTTGTCTATGCGTACCGGGCGAGTCCGCGGATATCTTTTTGGTATCCACAAGCATGACAGTATTAAGAAGTTATCCTGAAGAGGAAGGTTCTTCAGACAAAACGACAGAGTCTTGAAATTAGTGAGCAAATTTATTCAGTAATGAGGCCTGTGGATTGACGAGGTAATCATAAGTCATTTGTTTGTTACCAGTGCATTCATCAAATTCAATGATGTGCCTCTGCAGGTCCATAGGTTCGAGGCTGCAATTAGCGCAATAAAAGTGTGTGTGCGAATCACGACCCGCGTAACCTGGTTTTTTAAGTTTTGTAGCAGCTGTTGGAGAATTTCAGATCCAACCGCCCTAGAAATACCTACCAAGACTCCTATTTTGACATAGCCACCCAGATTGGGATATTAACCCCAGCAGGGTTATCAGCTCAATGCTACTAAGTTACCCTAGATCGTAAAAGAACCCGAAATCGAATATAAGCTCGAGTGGCACTCACACAGAGCAGGTTGCGGATGGATTCGACTTCTTCCGTGTTTCTGCAATAATCATTCTAGGTCTAAATAATCTCTGAAGCCGACTGAGAGCAAGTCTTGGAACACGATACGGGATGTCTTATTTAATCAAAGCACTCATACATTATATAGTTCGTCTTATTTTTAATTAACATCAATAAACCCTTACTTCGTACATATTTGCATTCCTTCACAGTTGATGAACTTTCATATTTACGCACGCAAGTATTATTATAAGCCATGGGAATCTTAAGGGAAATAACTTTCAAAAGGGCTACCGAAATATATAAAAAGCTTTTTCAACAATTACCAACAATCAACCGTACATATTGCTGGAAGAAGCCAGCGACTGTTCTGATGGTAACTATACAACACCTACGCCTCCGCCCGGGCATTCATTATTCATGGCATTTTGGATACCAGGCCGAGGCACAGTTCTTGTTGCCAGGCGGAAACCGTGGAAATAGTGCACATATTTAGGTCTAGGTGGTGGTGGAGCTCCTCGTTGCCGGGTATTTGAAAAGTCATCCTTGAAACTACTCGTAATGTTGAACTGCACATGACTGACGACGACGGCAAGGGAACTGTGCTCATAAGTACATAAGTGTAGTGTACACTGTATGTGCGTATCGCAAAATTTAGGCATCAGCATCGGCAGAATGAAAAAGATAAAGGATATGCGTCTGCAGTGCCATAAAAAGAGCGACAATATTAGTAGTGTGGCAGCTGAAACAGCTCAGGCACCCAGGACCATCTGGAGCAGTGCGTCCGCAAATTATTTCCAGGGACACAGTTTGTTGGTCCGCTGGATGGATGGCGCATATTCTCTCCTTTGTACAGACTATGTAGTGCTGTTGTGGTATTTCTGGCACTAATTGGGTGGTGCTCAAGTTTTTGGAGATGGGGAAGAAAGAAGCTACGAACGAACGGATCGATTTCACAGAACGTGATTTCGGTTCGGTGGGGGTCCTTTAGCACAGCGCCGGCGGTTCTGGAAACGCTGTGAAGCTTTGCAAACACAGAATTGATTTATATTTATTAGGAACCCCAGGATAGATACACAAAATCACCATAGCGCAAGCAGGACCTATTCCCTCTCTCGTTTACACCAATCGGTCTGCAGTTTTTCAAAAAGTCCTTGACAGATGGGAGAGTGAATGTGAGGTTTTTTTTTTCTTTTTGGGGATGAGAGGGTGTGGGAACCTACTTAAAATGCTGAAGTATGTGTATACAGAAGTATTTTTTTTTTTTTTTTTTTACCACTTTCCCAGTTCCATGGCTTGGGATAAATGAAAAAGTTTGGTGGTGCTGCTGCCCTGATAGATGGATGGGTGACTGTGGTGGTATCTCAGGCGGTTGTATTGAGAACCAAAAGGATGAATGTATACCCTACATAGGGTTAAAAATGTTTCATTTCGCCCTTTTTTGTCAACGGGTTGGGTAGAGCCCATCGAACAATGTGTTCCATTTTTTTTTTTTTTTTGCATCAACGCTAGGAGTTTTGTTGCTCTCCTTTGGAAAGTTTTTTTTCGCGAGGCGCTGTATATTTTTTCGTTTCCGTAGAAGGATTTCTTTTCTTTTTTTTTATTAAATATTTGTGTGCGAAGGATACGCCCTAACTATTATTTGATTTTATTCTTCATTTCGCACTTTTGCGCTTACTCTTTCGTTGTTCCTTTCCTTGAATCCTTGCTGTCGTTGTGTGGGAGAATAGGTATGTTTGTATGTACATACATACGAGTTTCTGCCTTAAATACGGTGAAGATTTGTTGTACACTACCCTTGTTAGCTTGAACATTTTTACGAAAGATAATCTAAAATTAATTTGATGCTTATAAGTACTTAACACTTTTAGAGTTGATATTGCAATATGTTTTAATCAATGAGAGATTTTTGTTGGGTTCTATATATTTATTTATTGTGAGGGTATAACGAGTTAGAGGTTGGTATAGTAAATGCTAAAAGACATCCTCGCTGAATTGGCTTTTTTGCCTTATTTTTCTGCTTTGGGTAAATTAAGTGCTTCAAGAGATCGTGAACAGCAGTCGATTTGTGGTCGATGTTCGCTTAGTTTTAGAAATGCCAATAAAAACAATTTACAATATTTCCAAACAGAAAAAGTGATCAAAATGTCAGTCCTTTAACTCTTTCCGGTGGTATAAAAAACGTACCACATATCATTTCTCATGCTGTTTCATTTTTCTATACTTTAATGTGCAATGGTATGTTTTCTATACCACATTTCCATACAAATTGAAGCTTATATTTTGAAACAACAAATACATCCAATGTAAGAGTGAGACGTATATATGGAAAAATTGGGTAGTTTGAGGTGACTATTTTCTTAATAACAAGACGCAAATAAATTGATTTATGCAAAAAAATCGTGCAATTTTATTTATTTTCTAGTAGTGGCCCGGAAAGAGTTAAACTATGATCGTCTTTAGATTGAGGAACCGAAAGTTGTATATGAAAGCTTCGAAATGTCATGAACTTCTACTTACAATACAAATATTTATATTGTAAGAAACAAGACAAGGCGGTCGCCTTTAATCTGTAAAACCTTCGTTGAAGCCGGACACCAACCACTTTTAAGTAAACCAGCACCGTGTGGACTACCACAAGTATTGTAGTTCACGCAGTTCACAGTTTTTGTTTCCAGAGATAATACATCCTCTGTATCGAGTAACCAGGTGATTAAACCCAAGAAAAGTTTGCACGTCTTGGTCTTGGAAAAATAATTGCAGACTTTATCAAAAAAAAAAAACTCAAAGGACAAGAAACTCGAACTGACAGCTGCACGAACTTGCCTATGCCTAAATTCCCTTTCTTAAAGGACCAGCACCCTCTGGAACTCGTTCCCAGGAGAAATAATTCCCTTGGAATTTGATCTCAAACAATTCCAAAGGCGAAGTGTTAAAAGTTCTCCTTTCGCGAGAAAATGTTAAAGTGATTTCGCTTGTCAAAATCGGACTTAGACGCCTCCATCCCATCGCAAGGGCTTTTTGGTAGAATCCTTTCTTAAAAATTGTATCGTGAGAACAAATCAGAATCACTACAATTCAGTAGGGGAAGGTGGAGTATGATGAGGTAGGTACCTATAAAATTTCCTAAAACTAACGTATCGCGCGATCGACAAGCGAATTAGTTAGAAGGTTATGATGATAAATAAACGGTGCACGAAAAGTAGGCTTATTGCAGCTATTTGTCAGTGCTGTCGAAAACGACCTGTTAAACTTTCATAACTTCGTCGTGTTCTTTTTACAAATTTTTATATAAATTCGCTACTTTAAGTTACTAAACCCCATTATATCCCATCTTGGTCTGTGGGTGGAGTAAAATGGAAGAATTGCCTTTTTCAATGTTTCAGCTATTTATTCTTAAACTACTTCAGATATTTTCTTCTTATAGCAATTAATTAGAAAACAGTAATTAAAGATTAAGTTTTCCATATCAACAAAAATGAAATTTTATTGGTCATTAAACTTTAAGTACCATGATTTACCCCATCCTCCCCTACAGCCTTCAGTGCGAAGGAGAATACGTTGCCAAACATGACACACTGAAATCCACTTACCCAATCCCACAGAGTAGTGGGTTGATCTCCGCAAACATGACGCAAAACATTTGAGTATAAGGTTCAGCGATGAGTTGTGGAAAGGAGTAAATAAAATCGAAATCCACGACTGTCAAATCTGACAGCGGTTGTTCATAATCACCATTTTTTGGTATTGCATATTCATATTGGAAAAAAACGACCTCAAAATCCTTTCCTCATACATGTCCTAAATATAATAAAAGTCGATTTTCGAAATTTTATTTAACTAAAATAATAGTTTCTTCTCGAACCACAGTTCCTTCCCAAATATGGTTATTTAGCTAACGTTTTTATGTCCATTACATAATCACCATACCCAATAGAACAAAACAAGTCAGTATCGAGCTAGTAGTCCCAAGGTAAGTGGTCCAGCGCACGTTCCAACTAACAGATCTATTCCATCTGTTAGTGCAGTTAACTCTGCGTCAGTCATCGTCTGCTGCATTATAAACTAAAACGAAACGGGCCATCATATTGCAAAACTAGTTTTGTTAGTCTCTAGTACAATCGTCGTTGTTGCTGTCATCGCAATGTCATTGACTCCACGATTTGCTGACCCCTTTCATCGTTTGGTGCCTGATGTTTTTCTTTTTACATTTTATCATCTGATTACCCGTCGTTGATGTAGTTTGGATTCTTTGATTTTGGTTACAGAGAAATTGTTTTAAATTGGACCTGAATTTTAAAACAAACTCATTGATTGGCAGTATTTGTATTATTTTGCTTTTTTTATACCTATACATTATCAAATTTCTCAAGATTTAGTTGCAAACTTTTATTGTGCATTTGATCTTGTTTTGTCGTTTTCATCGTCGTCACTTTGTATCTGGCTTTCATGTGCATACATAGAAATGAGCATATACACATGCTTGTAGTGGTACGTCAATTGGCCTTCCCTACGATCGCTGTTCTGTCCTTGCTGCATTATTTATTTATATGTACATCTCAGATCACAGATAACCTATGTAATCGATGAAAAAAAGAATGTTTCCTTACACGAAAACCACACACGTGTAGAGGACGATCTGTGATTATATTGTTTGTATAATGTGGTTTTCGGTACGGATGGGGTTTGCTTGATTTTATTTGCACTTAATATTCTAAAAATACGATTAATTTATTGTTCGTCGTATTTGAGTCGAGTCCGCATTCATAGGGGACGCGAAATGAAACTTTTCAAACTGAGGTGTCGGCCATTTTGGTTAAGCTTAACCCACAATTTGTTAGAAAACTGCTTTTACATTTTGGTGGCAAAGTGCACTCATATTTAATTGATGTCTCAATTTGAAAAACATAATACATACTATAAGCTTGCGCCGAAGAAGTCGTAAACATATTTTGAAAAGGCAGCATTTAAATTAAACTCTTCAACTCCCACCAAAAAATCACCTTCTAATCTGATCAACCATTTACACAGCTTACATTCGTCCTAAGCTGGAGTGAGTATAAAGCTCATTTGTGTTCAGGCGATTTACATATAACTTATCGTCGATGGAAGCATTGAACACTGCCCCGATGTTACTTCCGGCTGTACCTGGAACTCAACCAACAAGCCTCTCCAATTAATCCGGCCTTTTAAATAGCTAGTTCGTCCCGAAATGTAGGAACCAAAATTAGGCTCTGGGGGCCCTCATACCTAGCTGACGATGGCCGGTAATGCACTGCAACCTAAAAGATCCTTTGTGCCAAGCAAGCTCTCCTACAACTGACGAACATTTTTTAACAAGATCGAAGTCTTGAGATGATCTCAGGGTAGTGCTTGCGAAAGCATTGTTAATCATTTCTGGGTAGATGAATCCTCTGCCGAAGTGTTTCAGTCTGCAGCAAGCTATGACAAGACAGTCGCACGAAATATGTTCTGCAGTTCCTTGGTTTTCCACCAGAGTGGGCACATGTTGGATGGAATGATGCCCAGCTCATTAGTTGAGTGAACAATGTCCTGTGAGGAAGTGTCGTAATATTTTGTTTGATGCGAGAATTTCTTGGCTTCTCTTGATGTTTAAGTGGTTGATGAGACTGACGAAGACCGAAGACTTTTCTTGGAGCTCCAATGATTTGAGTTCAAACTTGATGTGGGTAAACCACAAAAGGGAAAATGCCCTATCAATGCATACTGGGCTTTCGGCCTAGCAAGCTCATCTACGATCTCATTGTCCCCATTCCCGTGTCAGAAAATCCAATAAATGGTTATTTTGTTGAAAGGGACCAATTGCTTGAGAGTGTTTAAGCACCTCCAAGCAAGTTTAGCTTAAAGCTTTTATTGCTGCCTGACTGATTAATATCTGGTTGCTCCGTAGTCTGTGTCCTTCTCTTCGTTTCTGCGGCTCTTATAGAAGTCGTTTGAAAAGAGACCAACTCTTTTGGCGTGTCGGCCTGTTACACAGTGTCCTCTGAAGTCACCGATAATGGAGGTGATTTCAGATCGTTTAAGCAAACCCAATCCATAGGATCGTGAGTAATTTGCTGAAATGTATATGTATTTGAAGTTATTTTGCTTTCTCTACAACAAATTTAATTTTTAGAGAAAACTTTAATTAAACTACAAATTTCATTTTGATTTATGTACATATATAGATATTTATTTTTCCTTTTTTTACTTTTAGGTAAGTCCGGAAATCTAAATATATCCTTTTTCAAATAAAATCAGTCAGAGCAGTTACATATATGGTAAGACCTTGAAATTTATTTCATTTTTATAATTATAAATTGCATGGGGGATTTCTGCGAGGACAATTCAATGCGAGGATTGAATGTAGGATAGGAAACCTGACGAAATTGTGCTTGTTTGTCTACCCGAACTTGCTGAACTTATAAACGCGAATGTGAATCAAGAGACAAAAAGAGCTGAACTATGAACGAAGACCGATAAGGGCTTCCAACAATTAGCCGGTGTCCTGAAATAGGGATGGTTACATACCCGATATAGGTTACTGACATCGATTTAACCGACCTAGGAAAGTTTATTTTTTTCTGTTAATTTCCTGGTGGCAATTTGTTTTATTTTGATCTATTCGGTCCCTTAAGCTGCGAGATAAAGTGCAGTCATCCCTGGCGGACCAAGAGTTGATAGTTAGTTTTCTCATCTAGGGGTCTACGTTGCCTTTCAGTACACCGATGGGGATGTCTATTGATGTGTGAGTATGTTCTCTTCCTAAAGCGGATCTTTCGCTTTGCCCTCGATATCGCTGTGTTCAAGAACCCTCCAGAGTACAGCTTACATTTTTCACTGGGTTTTGACGTTAGCTGTGACAACTTGTCAGTTCGTTAAATGATTCTGTAAAAAGTTCTAATGCCGCATCTGCCAACAGCATGCTAAAGTGATGCCAGAAGTGAAAGGAGGTGTCAATATTAGGAATATACGCCTATGTAAATTTAGCCGAAGCGGTAATGGAAAGTTAAATGTAAGAGAAAGGCTTTATACCTGAACTTTAGTGAAATCAACTATAGTTTTTTCAATGTTTTGAAAAGTATTCGTATGCCAGCTGAACAAAGGCTTATCTCAGTTCAGCATTCGACTATCAGTATGGAAGTGCTGAGAGCTTATCTCACAGTGTACCCATTTACCTAACCTTACGATGACTACTTTCAACTTTTGACAATTATTGATTAACAAAATCGATATGAAGAAACAAAATGGCAACCACCTAATGTGTCGCCACGATATGTGCAGACTTTGCTAATTTGAAACTCATGCTCAGCACTAGCTATCGGCTTGCAGCGATTTTTGCAGTTACTGGCTGCCTTTGTTATTGCTTAGCGCTGTAATTGCTGCACAGTTCTCCTTCCTCCAGTGTGTCATACATACACAGGCTAAACATCGTCATCCATTTGTGTTGTGTAGAGCTTGCATTTTATATTTATTACAATAATCTTCTCCATTTTTGCCTCTTCATCTGCATCGCACAGAAACGCGAACAGAAGTAACCTCTCCTTCCCTTCTCCAGCGTTCGCCCCCTTCCCCCTTTCAAACTCATAACGAGGCTGATAAAAAAAAGAAATTGAGAATATATTTTTTTGTTTGGCTTATTTTTTGTGTGTATATGTATTCGGGTTGCACATTAATAAAAATGCAAAATGCAGTCCGCCCACCTGCCTCCATCCATCCATCTAGCCATCCATCGTACCATCGACCACCTCTTGCGTACAGTGTGCAATGTGCACCTAAAACTGGGGTACAGGGGGTGTTTGTTGGATGGTTGCTGCTACATATGAGCCCAGCTGGTGCATGGATGGAGACTCCAGAGAACAGGAGGCAAAAAAAATAAAACATTCTAGAATGATGGTATACATAATGCAGCAGCACCAATGTGATTAGGAGGAAGAAGAGGCGCGCACGATGCCGTATTGTATGAGGCACAAGATGAAGTGGTTAAGGGGAGCACAGCGCCCAAACGGAGGCGGATGAGAAGGTCGAACATTTTTCGCATTTCCTCTCTTTTGTATTTTGTATGCCAAGTGCCAAGTGTGCTGAGTGTGTGTGTTGTCGATGTGATTAGGATAGGACACAAAGCACAGCACCACACACAGTAGATATACACAGTTCAATCTCGAACTTTGGGTTTGAACTTTAGATCCAAAGCGCACTCACACCCAATCCGCCGCAGTGGGCAGCAGCAGCAGCACCAGCACCAGCAGCATAGTTCTCTTCGGTGTCGCGACGTGGCGTTGTGGTCAGCCCCGGAATAACACTTCATACAAACATTCTTCTGCCTTTTCCATTTATATTCCAAAAAAAAAAAAAAAAACTCCAAATGAAGAGAAGAAATTGAAATGAATTCCACGGCATAAAACAAAACAACGAAAACGAAAAAAAAAAAAGTAAATACTCGTACTGTGTGAAAAAAAAGAGTATCTGCAAGAGGAAAAATGTATCTTTTTCTTGTTGTCGCACTGTTGCCTACCCCAAAAGTATATAATATACTTTTCTACATACACACAATTTATTATTTAATTTTTTTCTCGTTTTTTCCGTTCCTTCGGGTTTGTTTTTCTTTTTTGGCGGCGGTGGCGGCGGCAGCCAACTTCGTTGAATGTGTTAGTGCTGCTTGGATAACTGTTTGATTCGGTTCGGCAGTCGGCGGGTTTTCGATGTGTTTTTTGCTGTTTTTCATCGATACCCCACACACAACGGCTCTAGCTCTAACTATTTAGCAAAGAAAAAAGTGAGAAAAACACACAAAGTTTTCCATTATTTTCGTGTAGTCTGTAAAGTGTTTGATTTGTTTCGTGTTTGCGCGTTCTAAGCCACCACCACCACCCCTCGTATCAATTAATAACTTTTTATTTTAAATACACTTGAAGAAACAAGAGGAAAACAACAACAAAAAAGAAGGAAAAAAAAGCAGGGCTTGTGTGCATGCAGCCCGTGTGTAATTAGTTGGTATTGTGAAGTGTATCTATTGGTTTGGGGTTATTGGGATGCAAAGTGAAGTGGTAGTGCAAAGTGCAAGTGCTTCGCGGTTTCACTTCGTCTTGGGCGGTGCGATTACTCTACTGGAATTGTGAAATTTTTTTCACACTCTTTTAAACTTAAAATTTGTAAACTAAAAACCGTATATTTGTTTTGTTTGTTTTTTTTTTATCGACTTTGAGATCTCGGAGAGAAATGTGCAGTGAATTGCAAAACTATTATGCAAATGGGTCACCAGACGAGCAATTCTACTACTACTATCAATATGTGAGTGAAATCAAGAAAAACTTTATGTGGTTGTATGTAGTTTTGTTTTTTGTTTTTGCAAAGTTTGACACACGACTCGAAATGGAAAACGAGTTACGATTTTATCCGAAATGCGACAGTTTGAAGACCCAAATAGCCTCTGTCACCTTATGCTTAATTTCTAAACGAAATGTTCACATTTTTTAACAGGTTTTGTGCCGAGTTTAACTAAAATCTCGTTTTGAAAGCGAGTATACGCGATTCTGGATGGATGGCTGTTCCTTTGTCCAGATTGTGCACTTTCTCCTGTTTCTTTTTTTGGTCTTTGTCTTTCGTTAGAAAAAACAGCATTTGACGGTAATTACTGAGGTATTGGTATCATCAGATCCCTAAGAAGTGTTCGGTCGAAATTAAGGAGAGAAATTGTTTTTAGCTCAAACTCTTCATTGAATAAAACTGACATTGGAGTGCCTAGTTCTCTTTTTAGTGAATATTAAAGTTGCCTGAACTAAACATGCTTCTTTCAGGTGTGTGACCTTTAAAAGTGTAGTCAGCTATAAAGAGTCAAGATTAATCTCCCATCAAACCGCACACCAATGCTAGTTTGAAGCACAACGCTATTTCGTTTAGTTATTGTCCATTCAACTGATTATTTCATTTTCATTTCGACAAATATTTCGTTGGGCTAATTAATATTTCCGCATAAAATCCAAAGCCCCCTAGATAATCTCGAGTCAATGTAGTAGATTCACCACAAAGTCGTACTACGAATGTAAGCACAACATAGTAATTTGTGTTCGTTTTTTTTTTAATTTAATCGATTCGATTCCACTCGAATGAATCATTTATATGTATGTATAGTGTATATAAAAAAAAAACTAACAGCTTCAGAGAGCACACACAAAAACGGCATTTACAACACGAAAATCACCATCGTTTTCCATTTCTTCGGAGACCTCCCGCCCCAGCCCCCTTGCCACTGTTGTACTGCGTGGCTGACATTATGTATCAGATTTCCGTTTAACTCTAAATTCACTTCTCGTTCTTTTCTTTATCAATTCCCGTTCTCTGCACAATAATTTTTTTGTATATTAAATTCCACAATTTTGCCCCAAGTGTGTACGTACGTACAAGAGCGCTGGGGCAGGGCTCCACCTCTAAACACTGTGTTGCCAACAGCTATGACGACGACGATGGCAGCGCGCGACAAGGGCGATTGATTATCATATCAACAGCAAAGCAGGCAGCAGCACAAGAGCAAAGCTCCCTCCAAATGGCGTTCTTGAAAGGTTTCATTTATATTTTCGAATTCGTTCTATTTACTTAAGCTCCTCCATTCGTTGCTGCAGCAGCAGCAAGCCAACGATGTTGGCACCTCCAAAGATGCGGATCTCCGTCGGTTAAATTAGTCGGATGAAAACCTTTCATGGAAACGTGTGTGGCAAAGTTCTTTGCGAAAATTCACACCCTGTTTGTTTGTATATCCCACCTAATGTTGTAGGTATCCAAGGGTTACCAACCCATAATTGAGAATAATGGTTACAATGGCAGTGACACATGTCAAAACACGGCGACTCAAAGCGATGTATTCGAGGAATTCCAACACCCACCGCAGACGACCGCCACACGTGCGCGCTCATCGCCAGCAAGGCACTGACTGGTTGAACAAAATTCACATGAACGTGAACTCAGTGGCGGAAAAGCTGTAGTGGTTGTGTTGATGTTGCATCGACATAGTCAGAGCCAGCGCCAGCACGTTATTCATGCACACACAGCTTGAACAGCTGTTTTCTTCCTCTCGTTCTCTCGCTGTCTCTCTGCTGTCAGATAGATAACGTGCGTACATAATCAGCAAAGCAAACCACATGGTTCGTTCTATTTTCGCCAAACGACCGATGTGACGACGGCAGCCACGGCTTTTTTTTTGTGTTATGTACTTTCATGCGGTCAACGTCTGCCAATGTTGCTGCTACCTCAGTGGGGCTGCATGGCTGACTGCTTTGCCGGTCGGTCGCTCTGTGTGTTTCTCTCTGTCTGTCAATCAGGCCGGGTGTTGTTCACGTTCTCTGTTTTATGTGTGCGGCGCGGCGGCGGTGTGCGCGGAACCTTATCAAGATTTCAATTATTGGTTCTGTTTTTCTTGAGATTTTCTGCTCTGTGCGGTATAGCTGACGTCTGCGCCAAGTCTGGTTGTTTCGGTTATGGCTTCTGTTGGTGGGACTGGTGCTGCTATGGCATCGCCGTCATCACACACGTGCTGCGAACACGTAACACCGGCGAAGTGTTGTGTTCTGTGTCGGTTTGTCGGTCATGGAAATGGAATGCATGCATGGGAATTTAAAATGGATTATTGATTGTGTGTCAGGTTTAAGTTGTTTAGTACTTTTTGAAATTTAGTACGTTTATTAGTACTTTAATAGGATGAGTCTTATATTTTTTGGTGGGATTGAGTTTGGATTTTTAATTATTTTTGAGTTTTAAGTATGAAAAATTAGATTTATAATTTTATTAACATTTTTAAATGATTGTAAGCTGATTGTAAATCTTATCAAGTTTAAAGCAGAAATGAGTTTTATTTGTGGTTGCCGTGGCTCAGAGGTTAGTGCGTTGGACTGCTGGCCGAGCGGCGTGGGTTCAATCCCCAGCTATATCCAACAAACACTTTTTCGCGACAGCACCTCTCATCGAGGAATGACAACCCTCCGAGAGTTTAATCTGTCATCAAAGAACTTCTCAATTTGATAAATGTAACACGCACAACATGAATGGTTGCGAGAAGCTTTGGGTCATCCCGAGCTGTCGCGCCAGCTATTTATTTGTTTTTTAAGTTTTATTTGGGTCAGTCCTCTTTAAACGTGTATGGATATTATTTTTTGGTAATTCTTAGAATTGGGGCTCCTAGCCTACAGTCGAGCTTAATTTTTTTTACGACAAAAACGACCTTAAATTTTATATTTAGCAATCAAATGAAAGGTTAATCCAAAAAATTACATATTTTCAACGCCTCAGGTGACGAAACAGACAGTCCTTTTTTGATTCCCATCGGCGGCAAGTGTCCTACATTTGTTCCAACTTGTCCAGTAATCCTATAATTGTAGGGGGTCGAATATTAACTTGCACTACTATGTCGTTGTAGCCAATGTATGTTTGCGGGTATCTCAAACATGGCGAACGGAAGGAAATACTGAGAAACAGTTTGACATCAGACGGTTATAATAGCAAGAGCTGCCAACGAGATACCGCTTCTGATGTGCTGGTCACCACTATAAAATATGTATTTCATTTGAAGACGAGACCTGCCAAGCGTATGCAGCGAAATAGAACTCACATAAAGCAGCGCTGCACAGAAGGGCAAGAATTGTTTGTAAGCTCTTCTAGCAAGAGAAAAGGATGAAAGTTAAAGTCACAAAGTCTAAACCAACATCCGCAAACACAATTCGCAGTCGGTGCTAAAAATATGAATTTCTTTAGACTTTATAAGAGCGATCACATTGGGCAAAATGAACCTTTCAACCATCTACCCGACCTGGGCAAAAGAAACATAGTCATATCTTGACTTTAATCCAACATAGCTGAAGCCGACGGCCTAGCGGTCAAGCTCTTTGAGGTGGTGGGATACAACTTTTTAAGACGCGTGCACCATCTCGTCTGCAAAATATAGTCGGGTGAAATCATGCCCAATTTCAAATCGACTTCCACTAGGTACCTTTCCATCGATTTTAAGTTCGCATAGAGCAATGTCTAGTTTTGATAGTCCTTTAATACTCATCTGATCGTTCGGAAGACAATGAAAAGTGGGCGGTGTTCCTCTCCGGGACTTTTCATGTCAACAAAGGATTTAGACAAGCGACGCCTAACATCGTTCTTAAAAGAATTGTGCAAAACTCACACACCAGAACAGATGCACGATCTTTCAAAAGCCAGTGGTTTTACTCGTATATGCAGACAACACTGACATTGGTAGTGACATCGGTATCGCGGCCATGAGTAGGTGCCAATATGGGTTTTAAGGTGTCACCTTCGATAGATACAAACATACTTATGTATGTATGTGCGTACATAACACTTCGAAGTTGATGCGGACATTTTTCAACTAATGCTCCACTATAAACTCAGAAAGTGAAAGTATCGATGGTGCATTGTGCGATTGTCAAAAGCGAAGTGCGAAACTGGAGGCTATCGAGATGGTTGAAGATGCTGCTGTTTGAGCATCAAGTCCATCCCGAACTACAATATCATCATAACTAAGTTAGAACCGCATTGGCCTGTTCAAAAGTAAGTCCTTCTGAAAATAAACCGCTATAAAAGTCAACTTTTAAAAGTAAGAAGAAGTGAGAAATCAACTCGGAACAGCAGAAAAACCCATGAATCCAGTTACAACGAAAATCATTTTCCAAATCAAAATAGTACTCTTTTACTCTACTACAGCAACACTAATTTGCGCCACCATCTGTATTTACATTACATACACGACACCGGAGTGAGTAATCGGGTGAGGACGGAACAATATAATAAAAGCCTACTGAGTGCATAATAATGTTAATAAAACTGATTTGCAAAGTCAACACACAGTAATCATGTTAGCATTTTCCCATGGTATGTTTCTCTTACTCTTACGTCAGATTCCGTCTTCTTTGCTCGTTCATGCGCTTAAGTGAGATAGATACTCATTCTCATAGCTTGCTCTTTCTCTCATTATTCTCTTCTTTCATCGCGGACACGGGCACGGGCATTTAAAGAGTCAAAGCACTATCAGATGAAGAAGAGGAGCAAAATAAAAGCGAAAAACATTTATCGCCTTTAAAGTTTGTACTAGATTAGTATCAAACATCCGAGAGCACACAGCTGGTTTTTCGTAAATGCGAAAGAGATGGTGAGTGTATGTGTGTGTAGCCTTGTACTCTGGGTCTGAGCGATAATGGAGCTGAACGGTGGAGAAAGACGAGACGAATAACAAGACTAGGTTATAGATACGCGAGTGAGTGAGTTGCATGTAGTCGGATGTTAAACGTGTGTGTAGATAGCGACTGCATTCATAAAATTCCGGAGATTCCACGAGAACTGGTGGTGTATTTTGGCTGTGAGTGCGCTTGTGGGGAGGTGAACTGGCTGCTTGTCGGTCGAACGGATTTCGGTAGCGTATCGTAGTCGTAGGTCGGTTGTAGAATGACAGGCGTATTGTTGTTGGAACAGAGAGACTGGCACTGGGAGCTGGTTTTTCATTTTCTTTTCCGTTTGTTGAAGCTTGAATGGGGAACATAATGAAGTATCAGTATCAGAGTATGTAATATGTACAGAAAAAGAGAGCGATTGCAAGGGCGCTCGTGAGAGCGACGGCAAATGACATTGCTGACTGTGGTGGATAATCATGCAATGGCGGAGATTATAGTAATAATAATAATAAAACGGCAGCGGCAACCCACAACAGCACTCCGGAACACAGCGTGCGCGGAACGGATAAACGGCGTTGCCTACTGTGTTCAACCGGAGAGTTATTGCCAGCTTTCTGCTTTTTTTTTCTTCTCGTGTGTCTTTTGCAAACTTTTAGCATTCGGATGGTGAAAAAAAAAAAGAAATCGAAATGACTCTGGTGTTTGGAACGTGTGTGCGGTGGAGGGTGAGGTAGAGGTAGAGGAGGCTTCCGATGCCATAAACTCTCAAGAGGGAAACTGTAGTGGGGCCATGCCAAAGCTTATGCTTGGCTCGAGCCTCTTTGGTCGAAGATTGATGGTTTTTAAATGGTTCGAAATGTAGTTGGCGCTCGCTCAATGTTAGTTAGAAATGGCTGCGGGGAGTGCATGTATTTGATCCGCGTTTCATAACACGAAGTTGCTGACTTTAGTTGAGAATTCGCTAGGAGTTCTCGCCCCGTGTATCATGACACTTGTTTTTGTTTCAGCACTTGGCCGTCGTTCATCGAGGTTGTTCTCGTATTCGGATAACTTTGGATCATGGTGGTGGTTTGGGCTGGTGTGGCTGGTGCTGCTGAGGAATAAGTGGAAGGGGGACTTTGGTCTCTTGGAACGGGGGAATAGTTTTCATCCGTTGTGTAGTCTTTTGTTCTTTTGTTGGGGCTTTTGGGTGGTTGTTGTTTGACTGGATGCATGCTGCATTGAGTTCCTCCTTGGGCACTGTTCTCTTTCTCTCCCGTTCTTGTGTGTTTTTTACTCTTTTATTTTTTTGGATAACAAGTGCGAATAGCAGCGACTAGGTAGGTAGATATGTATGTATGTATTCCTAGTTCTTTTTTGCTTCCTTATGTTTTGCTTATTTCAGGTTTCGTTGGTCGGTCGAACGGCGACAGGCGGCAACGACTGCTATGTCTACTTAGTGTGGAGTTTTGAGATTTTTGAGCAAATGCACAGCGCATGATGTCGGCGGTTGTACATAGGTTTCGATTGCGATTAGAAGGTCTCCGGATATTAGTTGTGTAGTAGTAGTAGATTGGAGCAACAAATAGAAGGAGGTGTGCACACACTGCCGCGTAGTGCGCGGTGCCATTTTAGTTATTTTTGGACAACTTGAAGTTTGCAGCAGAATTCGGTTGAAATTTTCCCGAAAATTGTGGTTCTTATGGACGCCATTATACATACCTATACAATTTTTAATGGTTGAAATCATTTTCTGATTAATTTTGTTGTTTATCCAATTTTTCTTTGGATTCATCGATTACAAAAGGATATTTCTCCTGTGAGAGAACTTGATGGCTGAGTGCTGTCACCATACATTGCCTACTGTGGTGTGCTGTTGTTCGCGAGTGCATGTGACGAATGTGTGTTGTATTGTTGGAAACTATTTGTGCTGTGTGTGTGGGTGGTATTGAAAACAACGACTTGAGTCAATTATTTAATCGAGTGCTGTTTTTGTTTTGTTGATTTGTTTGCTTGTTTTCTTGTGTAAGTGTAAGATAAAATGTAATCATTATGAGTAATGAGAAAAGGGGGAATGAGGAATATCGATTTAAAGAAGAGAGAGAGAGAATACGTTAAAATTAATGTGTTAACGACAGATTTATAAAAAAGAATATATGTACATATATACATATGACGGTGGTGTGTAGCACTTTCGTATTTGATTCGGTGTTCTGTTGAAAGAAAAGACCAAAGAAAAACGAAAAACTAACCGCCAAGTGATGAGGGAAAGAGTGAAACGAACCGATTCTCCGATAAAGCTTTACAACGAGAGAAGGATGAACCGATTTAAGGTTAGTTTGTGATTATAAAGTAGAATTTTAAGACTTGAGGCAGAGAATGCATGAATGCAAATTATGTATGTAGATGTATGTGGGTATTTTCCGTTCACCACATTGTAGTTGGGTAGTTCAAATGCAATGATGAATGCTTCAACCGGTCCTATTTAGACGTTTGCACCTTTTTTTGTTTAACCGGTTTTTCTCTTACTGTCTTAGACCATGTGTCAATTGGACAAATTCAGATGTCATAATTTGTTATTTTCCAGTTTCGAATGTCGAAAGGCATTGAGCCATTGTAATTTTTTCTCCGATTAAGAACCTCATACTCGACTTCGCTTTAGAAGCGGCCTTTGTGCGTTTAACAGATCAGAGCGCGGAACTAATGGGACCTAGGTAGTTCTTTAGGAACCTACATATGTACATATATGGATTAAAGTTATTCTTCATGGCCCGAGCAGTGTTTCGTTTATCGCTCTCCAAACAACGACCACCCGTCTCGGCTGTTTGATCACCTGTCTGAGAAGGTTAGCTGGATCAGCACCCGAACAGCAGAAATCAATATCCAACAAAACGCCAGAATCAGGAAGGCAACCTGAAGCAATAGACATTAGCCGCAATCTCTGGCAGATCGTCGACCTACGCACATTCCAGAAAACAAAATTAATTTGACTCTATACCTTTCCCTTTTTAGAACTTGGCAACTACTCTTTAGAAATTGTTGCTCCTTTAGCAAGTTCGGTGTTCGGACTATGCCCTTGTACCGACTCTTCGCGCTTACCAATATTTGGTACTGATCACGTAGTACATACATACAGGAGTATCATACAAAGTACGATACTCCTGTGTAAGTGGAAGATGCTCCGTGTTTTTCTCGCATCATTTTCATGCGCCGGCGTTCTTTTGCGGAACAACGATCGCAACGCGTCGCCTAAGAACAAACTCAAATAAATAGGAATGGAGCTCTATATTTCCCATTTTATTCAAGAATCAACGCTGAGCAAATCTTTGAAAAGAATGCCCAACGCAGTGTCTTGGGGTGGGCCAAGATTTAGCTTCTCGCAACCATTTAACTATTGTGTGCTACATTTTTTGAACGAATGGAAGGGATCTATCATTTGTTGACAGTGCCTTAACGGTCAATTAAGAATCATATTATACTCTCGAACGTTTGTCATTAACCTATACAAAGTGTTGGCACTAAAAAGTGTTTCGTGGACATTGCTGGGCTCAAACTTACCCAGTTTGTTCAAGGGTCTAACGCACTTATCACTTCTTAACGGCGACCGACCCAAGCAAACCTTGGCATAATCTGCGAACAAGCCACGTCTGCCAAAAACAGAGTGTTTAGACGAAGACACTTCAGCCCGAGCGAACTAGTCATTATTTATTTCCGCCTTCAGTGAATTATGTCCTTAGCCACAACACTCAATGGAAAGATCAATCTCTTTGCAAGCCTGTTCGCAACCAATTCCACACTAAACTCGACGCAGATTGACCACCAAGTTGGTAGATATACCGACCTTCCGAGAAGTAATAACAGACGTTAAATTTAAATTCTTAAACAATTTGACTGTAGGCTAGCGATCAAAGCAGAAGAAATACCAGCTCTATAGCTTACAAACTTTGCACCAGTTCTTTGTAAACTTTATTCTGTGACCTACCTGATAAAGGTGCATAGGTACGAACTTTCCTATCTTGCTGGAGAATGACCTGCACTCAACTGATTCCTAGAAAATAAGAGATTGTTGCCACAAAATTGTTGTCCCATAGCCTCGTTGTAATGAAAGAGGTACTCGTAAATGTAAAGTTTATTTCAATTTTCCTATCCAACTATGTATGCTTCATTTAATGATTTAAGTATGTACCTATATTATCACAATGCCTATTAACATTCATCACAGATTACACGAAAAAAAAAAAAAAATTCGTCCCAAAATTAAATTTAATTTAACCTTAAAATTTAACGGTAATAAATTTTGCCCAATTAATTTTTTTTCCCCACACAAAACAAAGAATTTACCACACTAAAAAAAAGTTTTTCGTTGGCACTTCCATCGGTTTTGGTTCTTTCGAACATGCATACACCGGCACGGGCGAATGCGACTCGAACAACCACTTTCTCTCTCTCTGTCACACTCGTATGCGAGTCCACAAACGTCTCTTCTGGTGCTGCTTACAAAAGTGCTTTTTTCGCAAGTTCATTGAACTTGCTTGTATTACATAGATTTGACCTGACCTAAAATACAACACGCTTATGTATGTAGAACAGAAATTCAACAGTGTGAAAAGCTGAGCGAACAGCAGAAATGTAACCCACCATCCGCTAGCTATCTCTCATACTCAGCGGGAGGGTATCAGCTTCAGAGAGATAGAGAGCGAATTGTGCAAATACGTCATAACAACACAGTGCATTTGTTTTGGATGGAAATGAAATTTGAAGTGGTCTCCGTCTCGGTCTCGCTCATGCCTTCTCTATCTGCTTGCTGCCGGATTGCAAGTTTATGCGCCATGATTCTCTTTTTTATATTGCGGTTTCTCTTTTTCATTGATGTATGTTGGCTAGGTCGTCGTCGTCGTCGTCGTCGTCGTCGTCGTCGTCGCCGTCGCCGTCGCCGCCGCCGCCGCCGCAGCCACTGTTGGAGTGTTTAATTTTTTGACAGTTGTCGTTGGGGATAATGCGCATGGAAGGAAATATCGCAAATATTTGTGTAGAAACAAAAAAACATGCAAATAAAATGTGTAGGATGGGAATGGGATGACTGACATGGAGCAGGAAAAGAGAATGAGTTGCAATTAAGAGAAAGGAGAGAACTTTACAAATTATATTTTGACTTGAATTGGAGCTTCGTTCGTTGTGGCCGCCATGCCGTACCCCGGCGGTGGTAATGTGGTATATAAGTATAAAATGATGATGATGATGGCAGGGGATAAGATAAGTGCGTGAGAAAATTCGAATTACCTGGTTTGAGGCTCAGTGAGTTATGTCATTGTAGAAGTGTGTGGGTTTTCTGAAGGGGTGTTGGGGGATATTCATTTTGAGGGAGGAGTGGCTGAAAAAGCTTTAGGAGAGTTTCATTAGTGTAAAAAAAAAAAGCACACATGACGGCTTGAAGAACGTCGAGCAGTTGAGCGTTGATAACAGCATCGCCATCGGAATCGAAATCTCCACGTTGTCCGGTGTCTATACTGAGGTATTTAGTGTGTTGCTGGTTGTTGGCTCTAGTTATTTCTTTGCTTGTTTTTGTTTTAATGTAATTCTTTGGATTTTGGAAGGCGATAGGAACAGGGTGTACAGTAGATTTTTTTGATGTTTGTTTTTTGTTGACGGTTGTTGAGATCGGTGGTAATAGATGTTGGGAAGGACAAACAGAAACAAAAAGCAGGGTTGTTACGCGTCAAATTTAATTTGTTAGTAAAGTAGGTAATTGATTTTCAATTTATGCAATGTTGGCTTAAGGTAAGGATGGGTTTTAATTGTTTGTTGTACCTATTTGGAGAATCTTGCTTTGGTTGCTGAGAGCGCTATGCTTTGACTAATGACGTGAGGAGCTACTGCCATTTTTAGTTTCTTCCTGCAATAAGATTTGGAAAAGTAATAAAAAATAGGGTTGTTAGCTTTCTGACCAAAACATGTTTCCTATTTTCATTTCAATAGTGAATGAACCCTATTAGAAATAAGGAGTCAATCCTCGGTTCCAGATCGATTGTTTTAAGGCACTGCCTAACATCACTTGGGCCTAAAGTTTAGCAAACTTTTATAGGTATCATTCAGGAGGTAGGAACTATCAAACTACTCGAACAGATTGCAACTACATATTCCTTCCTATTTTTCTTTGTTGAGATTGACCAAGTGCTCGCTTGACATTGCCTCATAGGTTTTCTAAGGGATTTCCATCAGGAGACTACGTCATAATTTGTTTACGCAAAAACTATATTTTTGCAGCTTTGAACGTGTTTGGGTCGTTGTTTTTCTGGTTCTTCCACCGAAGGGATATCTCCTCGGCCAACGGAAGCATACTATTTTTCGGGAATATTGATGACTCTCTGCTGAGTAAAATATTCTTTATTCAAAAAGAAGGACCTTTTTGTACCAGGAAAGTCCACCCCAAACCACAAAATTTCGGAGGTAAAGCAAGCAAAACTGTAAGAACACCTGAATATTCACCAGCAGTTGTAGGAAGACAATCCATCGCCAAAGAGTGACTGTTTGCAATGGGGTTGAGAGTTGCATCATTGGTCACTAGTTAATTGAAGTTGAACCTGGCAACATTGTTACGGTTAATTGAGTGTGCTGTAGAGGCATGATACCTAATTGGATTGATGAGGATTTGTTTCCAAAAGGATGGCGCTAAGTGTGATGCCAACCATTGATATTTTGCTCAGTTCTCAGTTCGGTAACCGTATTATCAGCCGTTTTGCTGACGTGCTTAAGCCATCGCGCAGCTGCGGTTTGACTCCATTTGAATTTTTTTACGGGGAACTGTTGTTATTTCGAAAATCCACAACCAGTTGACGCTCGTCCATCGAGTTATTTGCAGAATAGAGTCACAGCCAATCTACATTGTGTTGTGTACCTTTGTAGTGGTTTTAAACATTATGTACATATGTATGTATGTACATACATAAACATACATATGTATGTTCACAGCTCTAGTCAGTTTTATTTCGCTGTGTTTTGGATTTCAGTCACTTTGTATCTTCATATTCCGAGGCATTTCCTGGAAAGGTGCTACCCATGCTGGGTCAGCACTCTTGCGTTTAGGGTTGCTACTGGTAGCTGCTAGTATTAATTGTTTTGATTTGACATCTCCATAAACTGACGTTTAATCACGAATAAACGCACTGCCATTGTGCTGTTAAAGGTTGTGTGTAAATTAACAGTTTAAATAAACGATGATACAACCAAGAACTTCATTATCTATTACACATCAACACGGCTGTCTTTGTTCCGACAAATTGG
Organism: Matsumyia berberina; assembly: GCA_917880715.2. Classification (NCBI taxonomy): domain Eukaryota; kingdom Metazoa; phylum Arthropoda; class Insecta; order Diptera; family Syrphidae; genus Matsumyia; species Matsumyia berberina. The sequence continues at coordinate 125,913,361 of OU862871.1, read as the reverse complement.
AAAGTCTTGACTTTTGTTTTACAGATAACTCAATCGCAGATATAAATCTGTAGACGACACGTGTTGAAAGGTGGGTGGGTTTATTTATTTTAGTTTAGCCAGTCGACATTGTAAACTCTTATCTGACTGGCATTTTATTGCGAGATCGGCGATTTTGTTTTTTTGAGTTTCGAATTACATAATGCAATATTCACATTCCACTGCTCAAGGAACCCTATAAACGGTTATTGTATTTAGCCAGTTTTAAGTCAAAATCAGTGGTCAGTCGTTGCAGTTTTTTTTTTACCATTCTGAAAAGTCAACTTTTTATAATTGAAGTTATAGAAGCTGCCAAGATGTGATATGTTTCTGTGTTGAAAAAATTGTGCTTTATGCTTAGTGCAAATCCTGGGTATATTGTTAAAAGCATTCGAATTAGCTGGAAAAGTTGCCATTTTTTATGTAACCTATGCTTCCTACCTGCTTCCTCTTCCTAGATAACTGAAGAAATAAGTGCTTCCAACGATACATAATAGATATGTATGTCTATAGCAACCCTTTGCTTTTCTTTAATTATTTAAAATAAAACTCTCATGTGTAAACTTATACGTGGCACGCATATTAAGTGTCCGTATAAAACATATGTAAAGCATCTTTAGATATAGAAATACATATGTACGCATAGGTCTCTCATTTTGCTTTTCTACTGCAATACATAACTTATCGAAAAAGTTTCACCAGCAACACCAGCACCAGCACCAGCAGCAGCAGCACCAAAAGCGGATAAATTTTCGCTTCACTTTTCCGTACTTATATGGTTGGACTCAAATCTGTTTACTAAAAGATATGCCATGCACTCATACCAGCGAGCAGTGATACGAAAATAATGGAAATAATAATAATAAAGAAAAAAAAAAGAAAAAAAATAATAATAATAATGCACACAATGCGCACTGTGTTCACGTAACAAACAAGCGCTTCTATAACTAGAACAAGATGTGAATTTCAAATAAGCATGAAAGATGGCGACCCAGGAGGCGGTGGTAGGGGACAACTAGATGGAAAAAAAGGAACACGTAAGAGTATCGAAACAATCAAGAGAGGGGCTCGGAGGTGGCTGTGGAAAAAGGGTGGCCTCCCAGCACTATGATGGAAGTTATTAGAAAGCAAAACATACAGATGTAGATAGATATGTATGCATGAAGATATATATACAAAAATTCTGTATTCTTACTCAGATACAACACATTTGCAGTGTACACAGTACGTGCAGTAGGTAAGTACGTATGAACCGTGTAAGATAAGCAACAATAGTGCGCGCACCACGAAAATGCACAGATAGACAACTACAACCACGGCTATGGCGGCCACGACATGAAATTAAACGCGCAAAAATACAAAAAGGAGAAAATGCTAAAAAAAAAGAACGAAAAGAAGATGAAAAAAAAAAAAAAAAACACAGAAAAAGCAATCTTTGCTAACATGGATGCAAATCGATTTTGTGTCAAAAGAAATCTAAGATGGCGTTCGAAATGAATGAAGAGGAGTATGTAGGAATTTACAAAATGGAAATTATATTACGAAATGAGATCAAAAATAGCTCAGGCACATCAATTCAAGTGGCGCCGTTCAAATTAAAGAATTTGTAATTTTAATTTTCATAGCAGAAGCATGTAGAGATGAGATTTGCGTTTTGTAAAAAGTACAGAGATGTGACATAGTAAATTTGCTTTGTTCGTTTACTTTCTCTGGAGGAAAAGATCGTGTTTGACAGACTAGAACTAACGATCACTTTCATTTTAATTGACACCTAGTAAGTGGCAATCACACTTCGAGGGATTGCATCTTCTTTGTTTATTTACTTCGTGATTGGAAACAAGTAAGTAAGTAAGTACGTATGTACTTGCAAAAAAAGGGAAGGTGAACGGATCGTACCCTATACCAATGGTTTTTATAGCTGCCAATTTGTAAGGGAATTGAGCCCTTTGGCTTTTTGGCCATCAATTCCCGATTGATTCAACAGTTTTGGTCATATTTTTAAACTCAAGCAAACAGATTGTCTTAAAAAGTGGGGTTGTCTTAAAGAAATAAAATACGATACTATAGTTGGACTAATTATTTACTTTAAAAAGTGCATAACAATGGTAATTTCAATATGTTTCTTCTTTTGTGACAATGTGTGCCTAAGCTTCTTTATACAAACGTTTTATGTAAGACTAGACTTTGTCTTGGAGCTTGGACTGAACTCTGTCAATGAGCTCTCATTTTGTGATGACATTTCTAGCTGCCGTCAGGTTTTGAACTGGACTCTATGGGCTCTATATTAAAAGAGTTTCCTGTAGTAAGACTGGAGCGCTGTTCAAATGAAGTAGATTAGTCTTTCCCGAGAAAAGTTTTTATGTCGCATCTTCTATCTATCAGCTTGTTTGACACGCGCTTTGGAATAATTTTTTTTTTCTTGGCAGAGCACTTTCTAGCATCCTTTTCATCTTTATGCGGCACTGGAGCTCACTTCTTCTAGTTCTTCCCCATGCAGTTGTGACTGCAACGCAAACTTTGAATGGTTTTAGCTCTTTGATTCGTTGCTACATATTTTTAGACAGACACGTACTGACTTCTCTGTGTTTTACAGACGAAAGTACCACACCGGAGACAAACATTTTTCACACCACTCCAGTGCTCTTTTACGGTCGAGGATAGAGCGCTGCTGATTTTTGCTGTTTCCTGCTGGCTCCTTGGTGCAATCCAATGTTTCAGACTGTTACAGATCGTAAACGAATGGACTCTGTCATAAGACGGTGATGTCGTTCCATACTGATTTCGGCTCCGTGTTTGTTTTGGACATCTGAAAGACGATTTCTAAATCGGCTGATAGGTCCTGTTAACTGGAAACTCGTTGCCTGTTAGTCGGTATCCAACTGATCCTACGAAATGTCTTATGTTCAAACAAAGTGCCTCCCATGACAAGATGCCGTTGTCATTTCGAACATTCTTGGTCATCACAACGAGGCGCTCGTCATTGCCCATCTTGGCATTGAAATCTCACAGCGAAACGGCGATGTCAATCAGTGTTGAGTTATAGGCGGCATTTAATTAGTCATAGAAATCGTCTTCTCTTCCTAGCCTCGAGGCACCTCTGGCAAACTTACTTACTTAAGGTGGTGCTACAGTCCGGGGTGGACCTGAGCCTCAACCAACAAGCGTCTCCAGCCAACTCGATCTTTAGCCCGCTGTCTCCAGTTTCGCACACCAAGTTGGTTAAGATCTTCCACTTGCGTGCGCCACCTGAGTCGCGGTCTTCCTCTACTGCGCCGTCCCTCGGCTGCGGATTCTGCGAAACACTTGTCCGAAATCCAGCCGTCAACATTCGGTCACTTAAAGGTCTACCAACGTTTCCAGGCACCATATAACCTCTTTTTTGTTAGCATTCGGTGCCCCAAGCAAGCCTAAAACAGACCCGCATGCAACTACGGGGCTTTTTTCCCAGCTTGTATTTCTTCGTTCCAAGGTGTAAATGTTGTATCAATGTTTGTATGTATGTAAATTCGTGTTCTAATTTTTTGGATTCAGTCAGGACACTGTACATACATATATGTGTCGAAAGCTTATTAATTTTGGTAAAACAGATGTCCAAGATGCTTAATCTAGACCGCTTTAAGCCTATATTCGTGAGGCTTATATAGTTGTCCGTGGACCTTCAGTAGAAGGTAGAGCAAGTAATTGGCCATGAACTTGATTGTTGCTCTTCTGACACAAACCAAATTTTTAGCAGCCGGTAGTTTACTGATCAATCGCAACCAAAGACCCTTTGAGATTGGATTGCATACAGTACTCCGTTTGACTGTCGTCAACTTCAACGGGATATGAAATTATTTTGTGAAATACCTTCACTTGAATACCTGTCAATTAAGTTTAATAGAGCGACTATCACGTGATTGCTAGTGGAAAAAGATAAACAATGGAAAATTTACAAAATTAAAATGAAAACGACAAAAAAAAAAAAAAAAATCATATACTCATACAATTTGTCAAGAGCTCAACTTTAGACTTTCTGTTTTTTTTTTTTTTTTTTTTTTTTTTGAAACACCAACAACAACGAGAATGGCAAAGTAAATATTTACACAGAATGAACTGTGCACTAATTGAGATTTAAAAATAAAACCTGATAAAGAACCGAATAACAAAATAACCGAGAATAACAGCGCGAGAATATCGATTGAAAATTATTTTCTGTGCTCACACGTATTCTTCAAGCAAATTAAATCATGCCTGTCATAGATATCTAATAGTACAAAGCGAGCACTATATACTTTGGCTCTTATATACCATGTGCACAAATCACACACACACGCACGCAGTGTGATTGAATGAATAAAAACAAGGAGAGATTATTCACGTAGGCAATTAATACGCTTTTTGCGGTTTGGTTTTGCTTGTTATAAATAAAAATAACTCGCGAAGAAACAAAAAAGAAACAAAAGCAGCAAGGCAAAGAGGGCACGGGCACCGCAGAGGAGGTAGAAGCAGAGGCAGCTATAACTTTAAGCTACAACACAGCTTTAAATCGCAATGTAATTCACATTGTCGTATAACTGCCTGACAGTGGACTGTCTCTTCGGCTGTCTGTCTGTTTGTCGGTCTATCTGACGACCAATTATCATTGTGTAAATTTTATTTGTCGTTTATTATATACTAACTTTCGTACGTACCGTATACATAGATGTACCTTTCTGAAAACGACCAAACGCCTCACTTAATATAGTCATTGTACACAACACATGCGATACAGTGCGGCAGCCCAACCATATTAGTAGAACCGTGCCAGGGGCCTCTCACCCTGCTTCTTTCTGTTGCTGCTGCTGCTGCTGGTGCTGGCCAGAGATTGAAGACGGGTGGGGCCCGCTGGTGGTGCGGCAGAGAAACAAATTCGAATTGAAAATAATGAAAATCGACAACAACGCACAACAGACATTTTGTGAATTGATTTACATGGAATTTCTTTTAGTTGCCCGTTTATAGTTTTCCTTTCGCTTTTGCTTATCTTTCATAATGGCGTAACATTTGTGCTCTTAGTTTATCTATACGTAGGCTTGTGGTATTCGACTGAACAAATATACGAGTACATATTTTGATTTCGAAGAATCACATATGGCCTTTGATGGATATTATGTGTTTACGAAATGGAATCATGGTTTCTTTTTTTTTTTTTGCCAGAATTACGTAATATTCATACCTACAATGGGATTTGACTGAATATTAGAAAAGTTTTTCACTGCGAGAATATACATCGTCTGTTTTCGCAGCCAGGTTTCTCGGCTAAATGGCAAACCTGGCCTTCTTCATGGCACGTCTTGGAAGTCGAGTTGGAGACATGTATTTAACGAGGCATGGATCTCTCCTTTCGAAGAAGTACTGTGTACATACTCGTACATTGGTGCTCGACATTGAGTACCTATTTTATTCTGGTGTTTCTAACTTGATCTAGGCGAGTCACTCCAGCAATACAACGAAAAAATCTTATTTCAGCAGCTTATGACCAAAAGTGAGCTAAGCTCTGACGCCACGTTCGGCCCTCCTGATATCAGATCGACAATTTTGCTCCAGCCTGGCCAATCCTACTCCTTGGTCCTTCCATCACTCGTGAATAGGACCCCGAGATACTTAAACTTCTCCACCTATTTCAGTGAAAGGCGTTGTTTTAATGCTCTTCACCAGAATACAGCTCTAACAGTTTTTGTATTGAGATTGAATGGCCCTCAGAAGAGGACAGTCAATCTCCAGAGTTTACCTCCAGGCATCCGATCATATGCTTTCTCCAAACCCACCAAACAGCTGTAGATAGGGTTGGCATACTCTGAGGCCTTCTCAGAGTCAATAGCTAGTCGGTTGTGTTTTTACCTTGACCAAAGCCGCACTGCTTATCGCCCAACTCGGAATCGACCAAAATAACATGTTTACATTCAAAATTTATTGAACTGAATGTTTTGCTTCGAATTCTCTTAACAATGCTTAAAGTTCAGATGTGAGCGTCTGCTCATGTTCTTTCACCTAATAACCAAATCTTTGAAATGTTGCCTGTGTTCAAAATTTCCTCTCTTATATGCAACAATTTTCCCAAATAACAAAGCTTTGTGACTCTTTTATTTTTTACAGGGATCGGTTCAGGTATCATTGTGAAACGTCGTCCTTTAAGCAGAAAACGTAAAACAATACTCCATACTATGCCTTGTAAAGACTATAAAGAACAAATAGTGTTCAGTACACACTAGGTTGTCCTAATCTATCCCTCCAGTAAATCTAGATGTGGGGGTATAGATGCATGTGCTCATCCAGTCCATCTCTTTTTGGTTAGGTTAGGCACAGTAGGATACTGCAGCCAGCCCTTGCATAAGACACTAGGCACCATAGTGTGTCCATCACGATCCCTGTGAAACCAAAAATGGCAAAACTTAAGCCTAACCCTGACATTCACATAATATTTGTGTTATGTCCTCAGCGGCTCATAAGTCGTTGCAGTATTTGCAGGCATCTGTATCTGAGAGGTCCGCAAAAGACGGTGGGTGGACATGATCCCAGTGACTAGTTGTAGCTATGCCCTATCTAAATTTAGAATATCCCCGGTCGAGCACAGGCCATAGAGCCTTGGATACCTCGTGTCCACTTGTACATATTAGGCCATCTCTGATTTCCCCTACTTATAATTATTCTTAAGGTTTCTGCTACACAGGAAGGAGGATTTACAGTGGTACCCCGCACAATGTCTTCAGCATTACGCGAGACTAATGCAGATCTAACGATATTTGATTCTAACGATATTTGATCCTGACTATCAATGTAAATGTCAATATTTCCTCCGGATATCGATTTCATCCCTAGTGATTTCGCAGTTATGAGCACAGTCAGAAGCTCTGCTTGGAATAGACTGGATGTTTTAAAGATATTTATGGATGTTTTGATGTCTGTCACTTGGAAGTAGATCCCAGAACCCGATCCGGTAGTGGTCTGAACCAAGCTTTGAGCCTGGACTCAGGATGATCCAAGGCGTAGCTTCCCGTAATCATTCAAGTTGTGGTTATTAAATTTTTTTTTAAATGTAAATGGAAGGGACCTACAATTTATTGCCTACTCTGAACGGCAAAGCTTATTTCAGAGAACCTTTTCTCATTATCAATTGTACTCTTGGAGGTTTGTCATGCACTACGCACATTATGTCTAAATGCCTTTACAAGTTCAATACCAGAATCCACAGCCTCCAGACTTCAACGTAAAGTCTAACATAAATCATTTCAAAATACATAAATAGAAAAGCAAAAGTGTAAATTAGTTATAATTTTGAACATTTTGGTCACAACTCAACCTAGTTCGTAAAGGGCAAAATAAATCCGGTTTAAGCAAAAGCCAAGTTATTCCCTAACTTTGGACAAAAGTTTTTTTTTTCATTTTCTCGTTTTTTGGGCAGAAGAAAAGCCATCAAACTGTATTTGTCGAGATGTAAATTCTTGTATTTCATATTGAAGAACTTGGGAGTTACCAACTCCTTATATTTTCGTATCTACATGGGACAATAAAGTCCTGGTATTCGATCTAAATACGCATATTCGCTTGCGAAAGGTCTTCTAAAACGCGCCTGTATTCCATCCGTACCGGGGGAATACAGAAAAAAGCCATTTCTCCGCCTCCGCCTCCGAATGGATTGCTATTTGTTTATTGCGTTTCATGTGCTCACTTTACATGCAATGTGTGCGAGTGCGTCTGGAAATTTTACTGAAATTCAAAAAATATATGTATTTATGTATGGATACGAGTTTACATACATGCATGTACGTATGTTTGAAAATCAGTTCCCAGGCTCTGACCTACGTGTAACACCTGCCCGCTGCTGTTGCGATACATAAATTAATCATATAGCATGTACGTTGTTTAGAAAAGCAACGAATCTACACATGTGTCGAGGATTAGAATGCATAACATGCACTATCTCTTTCCCTCGTATGGAAAAGGGCTACATGTACAAATAAAAAAAAAACCCCTAACTTTACACATTTCCCATGAATCTGGTGTTTAGAATCAGGGCGCTACAAAAAGCCTACAAGATTTTTGTTTATCCATAGCCTACTCCCACTATCGCCATAACCATCGTCCTCACCGACAGCAATGACAAGGTCCATTTGCATGTATGCACGACCATCAGAGGAAAACAAAGCAAAAAAAGAAAAGAAGAAAAAAAAAAAAATAGTTCCCAGGACTCCCAGAGCTTCCCAGGGAGATGCATTTGCATTTGCGAAGCAATGAATCCTTGTCGGCCCCGGTTCCCTCTCCACCAAGAATGATGTACAGAAACCTTCGACGGGTGTGGGTTGATCTCGTTTCCTTATGCACGCACACACATACATACTGACAGCACGTCGGGATGCGGGAATATGTGCCTTTCGGGATATGGCGGATGGGAAGGAAATAGGGGACTGGGTGTGGGTAACACCAACTCTTCTCAGGCATTTTATTTCGAATCGATGCTTGCTGAAATGGCTACGGTTGATACGGTTAAGTATTATTATATGAATAGCTGAGAGAACGAGAGATGAGAATGTTGTGTATACGCTTCGCACTCGAATCCGCTGCCATCAGTCTCCACATCCTTTCTGTGTGCCCTGCAAAATTTCAACAATACCAAGAGCAATAGGAGTAGTAGATGCAAAACTAATCGATATTTTAGTAGTTGCTTGTCATGGCCCGGTGTAAATCTAGGCACAGCAGCACCCACTTTGGCCAACAGTCACCACCTATTTTCCAAAATGGTGGACGCAGATGCACGGATGCGTAGATTTTCTTTAATTTTTTAATTTTTCTCAAATTTAATTAGTTCACGGTATTGCGGTGTGTTGGCCCTGAGTGGTGGCTCATGGCACCAGGTATGCGTGCTTGCGTTGGTTACAAATCGCTTCACGTTCTAATAAGTTTGCTACGAGTTGGTATAGGGTGGGTATATCTAGCAACGAAGGGGAAAAAGTGCAGTTTAGGGAACGCCCTAGAATTTTGCATTAAAAACTTCGTAGAGAAACTTGAAAACGAAGCAAACACACAAAATGGCATTGCAACGACGACGACGACGACGCCGCGTGAATTGCCTGACGTTTTCATGTTTCTGTGGCAGCGCTTTTCTTCTTAAAAAAAAAAAAATGGAAATAAGAAAAAATGTTCCCCGTCCAGCCAGCTCCCCTTTCATTCGTATCTCCATATCGGAAATTATTTTCGCTGGTGGTATGATGCTATGTGTTGTATAGTGAGTGGCACTGTTGCAGGTGGCGCTGCCATCTCTCAGTTATATACTACTATTTAAGAGAAGGCAAAAACACACAAAGTGTGGTGGTATCTATGTATCTATGATGCTGCCTGCTGCTGCTGCGGATACTTGGGGAGCAACTAAACGACCGAATCTACTTTAATATTAAATGAAACCCACTCGCTTCTCATTTGCGATACTCGGTGGATGTTTTCCCATTTTTCTCTCATTTTTTATTTTTTTTTATAAATTTTTACTTCTTCGTCGTTTTTTCTCGGTATTGTGTGTATCTTTTTATGCATTTACCGTTTACACGTATCAAATATGTATCTTGAGTTGTGGCAGCAGTGTACTCCTTGCTGTTAAGCAGATATAGATACAGTATATCGTACCAGCTATCACATCTTTTCACTCTGGATTTCTTAATCTTAAAGAGTCGCTTCTTTTTTTTTTATTTATTTTTTTTCTTTGTGCTCCACCGTCATTTTTTAGTTGATTTTCTGATTTTCTTTTGTCCTTATTCACCTTGCTTTAGGTAGGCGCATTGGTATTGATTTTACAAAATTTCTATACATTTGGTGCAACACGATTTCTCCGCCATGTTTGCAGTACAAATCTTGAAATCATTTGAAAGTGCTTTGAGTTGATAATTTATTGTCGGCTATGGTTTTGAGTTTTGTGCTTTAATTTTCGTTCTTTTTTTAGCCACACAAACAAGTTAAACCAGTCAGGGTAAATGGGCACAATAAAAAAAGAATCCACTAAAAATAAAGGTTTTGTTTTATGAAGGTCATTATAAAAATATCCATAATGCGGTTAAGTCAACCTAATTTGTACTAAAAAAATGAACAAAGCCAAGTACTAAAATATTTTGTTTAAGAAAAGTGAATAAACGTGTATGTAGTAGCTTACGATTAAAATTATGTTTGCTTTACGTAGGTACTCGCACATACTACATTCTATATACAATTTTGAGTTTTACCTTGGTTCATTAGTAGAAACATTTTTGACCTTACTATGCTCTTTTATCTGTTTTTTATGTAAATTCTATTCAAATCTGTTGGGAGAAATGATTTTGTTTATTGATGTACCTACACCGATCTATCTCTTTTTTTTCCCACCGACTTGATGATCTCATTTTGTAGGATTCCCAGATCCACAGATATGATATTCTGCGGTAGTCCTGCATTTTTCAGTTTTTTTGACAAATATCTGCATGTTTGGCCGCACCTCTACAAAGTTAAAACAAAACTCATTCGCGTACATGAATTTATCCTCGTCATCATGACACTTTCAACGTTTTTTGTGTGATTTTTGAAAGATTTCACAGATTTCACAGACACAAATCTTGAACTAGAAATGTTGTTAAACATTTTGTGTACACCTTAACTGTAGTTCTGACAAACACAAAATATGACTTCAAACATGGAAGGCAGAAGTGGGATAATTTTAAGTAACTTTTTATCGACCGCTATTTCACCCTTACAGGATACACAAGAATTAAAGTCATAACCAAACTTATTTTGTTCCAGAAACATTAAAAAAACGAAAATAGCTGGCGCGAGAGCTCGGGATGAGCTAAGGCCTAGCTTCTCGCAACCATTCATGTTGTGCGTGCTGCATTTTTCGCATGAACTCCGACTCCAAACGGCGAATTGAGAAGCTTTTTTATGACAATTGGTACGCTTGGAGGTTTGTCATTCCCTGACAATGACAAGAGGTGGTGTTGCGAAAAATACTCTGTGGAATGGCTGGAGCTTCAACCCACGCAGCTCGAACAGCCGTCCAACGCACAAACCTATGAGCTACGGCGAGATATTAGAACTACTTTAACCCAAGGGCATATGCTATGACGTAGATATCAGAACAATCACAACCTATTAGTTCGCCTACAGTAGAGATTTACAGACAATATACTAAAAATGGGCTTCGGGCCACAGAAGGTTATTTCCTTCTCAAGTAATGCACTGGCGGTACACAGCGGTTGCAAGACCGATGTTTGTTGTTATCCGTAGGTGTGCAGACGCACTGGTGTTCCCCGGATCTCGTGATGTTTAATAACTTTTGCACCTCCTCCCATTCTCACTGCAGAATCTGCGGTTTTCATTCTCCTTTATATACAGTCTTCAGAAATGTTCCCTGAGGTTTTATCGATACCTAAGCTGGTCTTGCATCCCCTTTTGATTATAATTTCCGAGAAGACCTTTCGCATGCGTTAGTCCTGCGAGTACTTCCCAAAACTTTCTTCGCTTGCATTATTCGTCTTTTCGCAATGTCTTTTGAATTTTATGCTGTTCCAGCGCACAAAATGGTTCTCACCCAACGAATGGGGTCCCTGACATCTTCTTCCCCAATTACACCGATTAATCCCTCTCTATTTTTAGGACTGCTTCTTGCATTACAGAACATTGGCATAGAGATCAACTCGAGCGAACTTGGTTTGGTCTACGAAGATGTTTGGCTGAATCGCACTAATGATGTTGTTGTTAATGAAAAGGAATTCAATCGAGTTCGGCACTGACATTGGACCGATTTCAGTGATACTATTGTGACTGGCATCGAGAGTTTTCATTGGATCTCCTCCTGAAATTTGTAGTAGTTGCCCAGCACCTCGATGTAGTTGCCATGGATGTCCAACCACTTGTCAAACCAAACCAGGTGTGAGAGATGCTAGTATGGCGAATATTCCATTGATGTCGATGAGGAAGTTCCGATCGAGACAGATCGCTTCAATTTCAGTGTTTTTGTCCACGGCATCCCTTTCGATGGGTTGAATACGATTTTTCACCAAACTCAACACACTCAGTCGCGGTAGATCGGCAAACATGTCCTTGGTGATGTTACCGATCCTGTTGTCGACCAGTCGGAGTGCCGTTTTTGAAGTCGGAAATTTGATTTTCACCCTTATCCAGGGTTTTCAGCACATCCAGGTTCTGAATGGCCTCGGGTACTTCAGCGACTTGATTCGGACTGAAATCAAGCTCTTTCAAGTCGGAACAGTTCCTGAATGCCTGACTCTCGATGATGCTGATCAGATTGTTGTTCAGTGTCAACTTGCTCAGGACGTAGTGTCCGTTTAAAATCTGATTTCGGTGCCACTTTCCTAAGCCTCTATGGGGCTTCGCTGCTGCCGATTTCAGTGCAGTAGAGACGTATTCTCTTCAGCACAGTCATCTTCAAGTAGTTATCTATGACCTTTTCCATTGTTTTCGATTTGAATGTCAGGAAGTGTATGGATAGCGGTGGGTATATCACCGATGTCACCATTATTCCCGTATGCTTTGATGGAATAGTGACATAAAACATCACACATTACCACGAAGAGGGAGCTAGAAATCGATACCCTGATAGGAACGTTTCGAATCACACCAATTTGGGCGTTCAAAGTGCTGCAACACTAATTGGCGTGGAAGAAGGAACATAGAAACATTTTTGACCAAGCAAACTTCGAGTCTTAAGATCTTGACTTAGAACTTCCTATATGTAGGTATCATCACACTCTTATTGAGAATGAATCGGTTACGTAGGGGAGACTGGAAGAAATCACAATGTCCATTGATGGATCGTGATCTAGGTGGATGGCAGACTTGATGAAATCGTTCAGCTTATCATCAGACTTGGCTTTACACACGGGTTATTTGCAACTAGCTTGTCAACCAGTTGGCCGATTAGTTGCTAGCTGGCTTAAGTCTGGGAACGAAAACCTGTATCAAATTCTCTTGATCTGCTATAAGGAAATTATAGTAGGGACATGTTTTTTGTTTCAAGTAGAGTTAACCACTAGGAAGAAGTACCAAATGCAAAAACCTCGTTAGCAGAGCTTGTGTTGTACGATTTCATCTTCGAGAAAAATGATTCGGTAATATGAGAAGTAATACAGCTATAAAAGCTGCTTAAAACTACATAAAAACCAAACCCAACGACGGCACAAAAGATGCAAAAGTAAGCACCTTAGTGAGTAAAATATTTCCCCGCTGGGATTACTATCGAAACACTTTCGAAGCTCTCTTAAAGAAAGTTTTCCGCAAAAGGGTGAAGTCCTTACCATAGAGACCGCTTCATTACTCTTCCTAGCTATCAATTCATTTGAAAATTTGTTTCACCATCAAAGATTGCCAAGCATAACTTCTATGTGCCACACAGAGTCTTAACAAAAATTTGTGCGCAGCAACCAACTGACGTCCTTGATGTTGACCAAGCGAACAACAACGACAACCACGACGACGAAAATAAATCGAAGGACGGAAGTAAGCAGAGCCACTTTTCTCAGTGCATACGCATGGTGTGGCCTTAGTTTTTGTTTCTCTGTTTTTGTTATACATTCAGATGAACAGGGACACCAATCATTTTCATATACAAGCACATTTTATCCTTATATACATGCTCAGGAGGTGTACATAGCCATTCTATGAGGCATAAGGAGCGAAACAAAGCAGAAAAAAAAATAAAATAAAACATGGAAATAAAAAGAAAAATTTCGCATAAAGAGTCGCTCTGCGTAGGGGTGTACATACACAAAGTAGCATGGTTGGCAGGAGGCGAAAAAAAAAAAAAAAAGAAAATGCCGAAGAGAAAATAAACTTGCAAAAGAGGACTTAACAACAAAAGGCAAAACCCGGCCATCACACACATGATATGTGCCCTTTGCAGCACCTACAGTTCGAACACACCGTGCCTGTGTGTGTTTTGCGTACGTTGTCTGGTTTTGATCCTATAATTGCTTATACGTGTGGTGGCAGCGGATATAAATAAAATTCAATACAAAGTTTATGCCCGAAAATTCTCCCACACAGGCATTCGAAATAGATACTCGCACATAGGTACAGAGATACATTTGTAAAGTATTCGATATGACGGGAGAAAACTAAAATTCTAAAATGTTTACCTACCCACGGAACGCAATATCCTTGTTTGTATGGTTGCTGGTGTACGTACATACAACATAAATTCAGGGGCCACGCGCACCGGATGGACGGACGCTGGATGATGGGTGGAAGGATGGCAAGAGTGGTACATCACCTGCCTCCAGCTCCCCAACTAACTTGGGATCGTTGTCGTCGTCGACATCATCATAATCATCATCGCGTCTTCCTTGTTCACTACTTTATCCTGTTTCTTTTTTGGCCTCTTGATGCTGCCGCTTCGACGTTTGTCTTTGTGTGTGTATGTGTATGGGCGGGTAGTGGTAGAGTTAAGAAATATTGATTTTTGTGGATTTTTGTGTGTTACGTGGAATTCCTCGCGAATTTTCCTCAATTTGTACCCACTCGTCCTCCGCCATGCTGTTATTTCCGCTTCTCTCCTTTGCACTGTTTTCTTGTATACAGTCCCCAAATGCACCCACCAAACTTTTGGAATTAGGAGAGTAAGGATATTCTTACATAGGATACAGATGAAAAAAATCACTGGGGGACAAAGAATAAATGCATTCGGTGTGCATCTATCCTAAGGGATGCAGCAGCAACCACCTAGAACAATCTCTACTTGTTTTAATATTGAACACAGTTTCCGCCAATGGCATAGAGTACACACAGTGAACGAACACACTTCCCACTTGAATATGGGAAAGATCACCCATTCTGGCAGCACCTCTCCTAGACCCTGGAAAATATAGATTCGTGCCGCCACCGCCGATGTTGCTGTGTCGTGAAATATTTCGAAACAACCATGTGCATGTGCAATGTACACTAGTGCCACTGCTGCTGGGTGAGTAGTATGACTCCCTATGTACATCTCTGTGCTGCACATTGCAATTGTGAATGTTCTTCACCCAATCCCAGTACTCAAATGCTGGCCCAGCATCACCACCGGCATCATCATCATCAGCATTACCATCTTCATCATCCGAATGGCACAGAGTCAAAGTAGGTGCAATTCAACTGCTGGTGCTGCTGCCTAGTGCCTACGACGACGGTGATGATGATGATGATGATGATGATGCTGGTGGCCAAAACACAAAAACTCATCTATCGACCAATAGGCTCCACATCCATTCTAATACTCTCTTCTCCTTCGCACTCGTTGTTAGTGGTATCGTCAGAGGTGTATGTCATCGTCGACGTAGTCGTTGTCGGCTCTCTAATGAAATTTGAATTCTAAAAGCGAAATTTTCGAGTTCTCTGTGACCCGATGCGAGTGCACTCGGCATCCTCGTTGTTGACCGACAGGCTTTACACATTTCACAAAAATTTCACAGCTTTCCCAATCTAAGTGTGCACTGTTGAAATATTTTTTGCTTGTAATTTTTTCCTTTTGTGATAGTTTTTGCAAGTATTTTCTAATATACACGCATGTGTGTGCATTGCGCCAGCGAGTATACATAGGAATTGAAAAAAGTTGTCCTCTGTGGCGTATGTGGAACATTTTTTTTTTTCGCGTACAAATTGAATTTTTTTTTGTTTGTTTTGTGTATTTCAACAATTTCAAATAAAATGTGAGACGATCGGGATATGAAATTCAGATACATATTATACATATGTGCCAAAGTTTGAACAACAAAAACAAAATGAAGAATAAAGTCAAAGGGTTAAGCACTGAGAGGTTGGTTATACTCCAAATTGTCAGTCGATAAGAAAACATTGTATGCGACGCTCAATGACTGACTAAAGATAGTCCTGACAGATCAATGCAGTTAGTTAAGATGGTTGTTGAGTGAACAGTGTTCAGTGAGGAAGTCCGTTAAGAGCTTAGAAGTCACTATTGTTAAATGTCAGAATTTCTTAACTTCTCTTGTTGTTGATGAACTTTTTAGATTGACAAAGTCCCGACGTTGAAGTGTGATATTTGGATAGCTTTTCTTTGAGCTCCCATAAGTTGAATTCCAACTTCAATTGGCGGCTGGCAAGATTGTAGATAGAGGGGGGACCGTGTCACCAATGGGCCTATTGTGATTTCCTCCAATTCATGATTTCTGAGTTCGAGATGAATCCAGAGATGTCTTTGAGTGAGCTGTCCTCCGTTTCGAGATAGAATTTGCCTACATATATGACGATGACGTGTTCTGATTAAACAAAATGTGTTTTGCTCATTCTTCGTCTTCGTTGCACATTATGCATGTATTGTCTTGTACTATTCCCGTAGTCATTAGGTGTTTTTTGACTCGACAGTGTCTCGTTAGGAAGCCTGTGAGCAATCGAACCTGACCCCTGGTTAGTCCTAGAAGTTGTTTCGATCTGGTATGGAAGGTAAGCTCTGTTTTTCAACCAGTTTTTAGTGGAGCACTTTGCAGTGCTGATTGGTAAACCACAGAATGGTCTTGGCATCATGATCCTTTTGGCTAGTAAGTTTGCTTTTTCATTGTCTATATGCCGCTGTGTCCTGGCACCCAAATGAAATGAACTCTGTGCTGGCTAATGAAGTAAGCAGTTGTACGCAGTCCCACACTAGATTCGATGTTATTTCATAGGGATTTATGGCTAGAAGCGCGACTTTGTTATCGTAGAGAATATAAATGTTTTTGTTTGATGCTGGTGGGCAAACTTTTTAGCGGTATCAAATTCCTTTTTCGAGAGTGCAGGCAAAATTCCATCTTCTCTGTGGAGGTGGGCTTTGTTGGTTTCTAGATTCCTTATGTCTCCGCCGTAAATTGGGTTAAATTCACGCTATTAAATGTAAAGAGGTAAAGCAGTTGAGTAGGTAATACAGGGTCTTGCAGTTGGAACATAGCAATTTTCTGTTTTAATGCAAACGCAACCTTAAACTTTTTTTTTATGATCCGTCAATGTCAAAACGTCAGTTAAGTTTTATATTTTTATCATGGTGAAGTTCACGAGCGAGCAAAGTTTGGAAATTATTAAAAATAAATTCTGTGTCGGTGGTCGTAACTTTAAGAACGCTTCCCCCAATTTGCGGTCGAAATAATCGTCCCACCAGACGGGCTGTGCTTACTGTAGTGGATAAATTCAAGTCAATTTATTTACTATTGAACGTTCCTGTGTCAGTGAGACAACGCACAGGTCGAAGTACCGATAATATTGCAGTCGCAAGTGCTTGAGTTCAAAATGAGCCAGAACAGTCGGTTCCACGCCGTTCACAGGAACTAGGAATCTCTCAGTCCACATTGTGGCGAATTTTCCGTAAAGATCTTAGCTTACACCCTTACAAGATCAAATAAACTCAAGAACTGAAGCTTGTTAATCATTTCAAGCGCCAAAACTTCTCCAACTGGGCTCTGAAAAAATTTGAAGAAAATCCTGAATTTCGTCGAAAAATCATATTCAGCGATGAAACTAATTTTTGGCTTAATAGCTTTGTTAATAAACAAAACATGCGTTATTGGACAGCAACAAACCCACAAGAGACTCTATTGCATCCACAAAATCCGTATAGTGTGGAATTAATGTCGGAGGTGTGATTGGACCGTCTTTTTTGTCGCCATGTTACGGTCAATGGAGTTTACTATCATGCCATGTTGGAAGACTATTTTTGACCAGAATTGAATGGACTTAACATCACTGATATATAGTTCCACCAACATCGTGTCACATGCCACACAGCTGGTGAAACAATTGATCTATTGAAGGGCAAGTTCAGAGAAATGGTCCGGTCGAATGGCCACCTCGCTTATGTGATTTAACGCGTTTGGATTTCGTTTCATAGAGTTAACGTTAAGTTGTTTATTTATGCCAACAAGTCAACAACTCAGGAGCAATATCGAACGCAAAACTGCCAACGTTCCGGCCGAAATGTGTGGAAGAGTGGTGGAAAATTGACTTCAAAGACTGGATCGCTGCAAACGTGCTCGCGGTTGTCATATGAACGAGATCGAGTTCCATACTTAAATTTAACATATGTTCTACACCTGGAATAAATTTCAGCCCGATATCTCAATTATTCTGTATTTTATTTAAATACAAAATTGTTATGTTCTTATTGAAAAACCCTTTACATGTCCCTGACCAGAAATTGTTCTTGTCAAAGTCTTTGACTGGCAAATTGGCAAGATGCATATTTATTGAAGCAAAATAAGACCAGTAGTGAATGTAATACTCATTGCTGCTAGTTCGTAAATGCTGTCTGTCTAAGACATACATAGAGTTTAATTGATTCCTCACATTACCATCTGCAGGGCAAAACATCAATAGCCATACACTCTTTAAAGAAATTGTTAAACAATTATCGAGTTCAAAAATTAAAAGTTTTAATGAGCCAGTCTAGTCTACTCCTCTTCGCTCAGAAATTGAAACATAAACTTTTCCGCTAGGTGGCAAAGTTGTGTTGAAACATCATCAATGTCACCAGGACGCCACAGTGCATGTCCTTTCACACAACCATAATACGTGAAGATAAAGTACACGAAGAATTATCAAATGAAATTAAAAGACACAACACTACCATCACTTCTGTTGATGGGAATTAATTAACTGGACCCGGGCTTGCTACATACTCTCTCCTTTGGGCTCTATTTCACTTCATTGTATGCTTTAGCATTAAGAAAAAACAAAAACCAAATCCGAATAGATAGAAGCAAAGTACACATACTATGCATTCATGCACTCTTTCACCGTGGCTTGATCCAAAACCAGTTTCAAGCCATTTTCACAAATCCGAAAGAATATGGCGCTCACTCTTGGACTCATTCCGCTGGACATGATTTAGTGTTCATTTTCTGAATTCTACTCCCTACTTCTCCATTTTCTATTGGGAATTTTGTGTTTACAGTCTCTTGGCTATCGTCGTCTTCTATGCGAAGCAAACAATCGTAGCCATCATTTGCTTAAGGCCATTGATCTAACTGTTGTATAGGAGACGAATTCGGAACATAAACCATTTAGTGTGGCCGTTCTCCATCGCTTGGTTTCCTCACTTTTTCTGCAAATTCTTTGTTTCTTACTTTTTTTTTTAAACTTATTTCAAGTTCACTACAGCACCCATGAGGTCTTGTGTTTGTTCGTCTGTCTGAGCATATACCTATATACGTGCATATATCTAACCTCGAATCTGCGGCTTGGAACACGACGACGGCGACCACGATAATTGTTATTACTGGTGTGTATCATCGGCTAACAATTGGGTGCTTCAAAGTGAAACAAACACATTTTGATATGTTGGACGAGCCTGGGTCTGCTTCTTCTTCGTTTGCAGCAAGTAATAGCACAAGGGGCAAAGCGAAGAGTCATTGATCCTTGGAAATCGGATGATGAGGAATATCAGCTAAAGTGGCAGAGAGCAGCAGGGGATTTAGCGCGTGCGTGTGTGAAGGATTATTTAAACGTTTCTTTTCTTCTTTTTGTCGATGCATTTTTTTGTTTTTCTTCTTTTTGACAAGTGCGTCCTACGCATGGTTTTGTATTTATAATCGTGCGGTGCAATTTGAACAGCGGCCATTTTGGTATAAACGGTGTTTGCAGGTGTTAAAGAAGAATTATGTGGAACCTAAAGATTTTTCTTCAAATAATAACTTGTGATGCTTGCGGTGCGTAAAAAGTTTGTTTTAGTTTTCATAGAGAGTATGACGGAATTTCAAAACGTCAAAAAACCTACACTATTCCCTTTGTGAAGCAAAGTGTCAATGTATGAAAGTATTCGTACTTCAATTTCTAATTTTTTGATCTCCGCCCACTGTGAAATGCATTATCCCTGCATATTGTATGCAATCTATGAGTTCGACGATTCAATTTTTTTTAATGGAATGTAAGAACTAAGAAGTCGAATGTTCCCCGCATTCTGTTTATTCACGGTACACTTTGATTTCTTTGTTTAAGGCACTATGCATTCACAATTTTCCTTGATAAAACCCAAGAGGTTCTAATTACTACTCACCACCGAGACGAGTTATGCAGAGCCATGTTTCTAGTTCTGGTATCTTTGTGAAACTTGTCCGTCTGTGGATCAAGGTCGGTATCGATGGTGTCATGTAGTGGTTAGCATCAAAGTCCTGGTTCACCTCCTGACATCGTAAAACATTTATTTCTTTAAAATAAATGAAATCGATCAACCGTGAAAGCATATGTATGTCCACTCTACTGTAAAGGCCTAAGACTAGCAGTATAATGTCAAGGAAGAGTGATTGGAGCAGATGATAATTATAACTTCAGTAGATTCGAAAAAATGACTGTGAATTGTAGCAATGACAATCGCTGCAAATGTCACGGGTTAGTCAGGACATCACCCTCGGACGCCATTGAAACCTAACACTACCTGAGTTTCAAACCACTGCATTTCGCTCATTCTGTGTGAATAACATCATGACCCTTTGAAGCGCGAGTGGATAATAAAAAAAAAACTTAAGCTAATTGTGTGAAATCCAAGAGGTGAGCTACAACCGTTGCGCTCACAGAAGCGATAAAAAGTGGACTTTGTCAAATATGATATCTGGTGTGAACAAGAAAGGAAACCCAACATCGACGAATCGGACAAAATGTCACGGTGGACCGCTATACACATATCTTCGAAGTAGTTATGGACGTTGCCTATCTTGATTCTGCAATTATTTCTAAAAACGACATCTTCTCAGAAGTCAAACGAAAGATAACTCTTGCCAATCGCAGTTTCTTTGAGCTGAAAAGGGAAGTAGCAAGGCCCTCTCTCATACGACTAAAGTGACCCTGCATAAGACCTCAATCATTCCAGTCCTGCTCTATGGCGAAGAGACCTGGACTTTGTCAAAATCGGATGAAGTTGCTCTTGGCTGTTTCATCGGGTGATTTTCGGTCCCATCTGCATAGACGGTGAATGGAGGAGGAAATACAACGACGAACTCTACGGGCTGTACAGCGACATTGACTTAGCCGGAAGAGTGAAGCTCCAACGGCGGAGGTGGTTTAGTCATGTAGAGCGGATGGACACCAATGTTCCTGCCCGGAAAATCTTCGAAACCACACCCGAGGGACGGCGCAGTAGAGGAAGACCGCGACTCAGGTGGCGCACGCAATTGGAAGAGGACCTTAACCAACTTGGCATGCGAAACTAGAGGCACCTGGGTAAAGATCGAATTGTTAAGGCCCAGGTTCACTTCATACTGTAGAGCCACCTTAAGTAAATATTTTGATAATATTGGTAGATAAACCAAAGACAAGTTCGTTGGCGTTGTCTTAATTCCCAATGTCCTTTCTTTATTGTCAGCAGGTTGCTGAATTACGAAGTTTTAAACGAGAAGAGTTGAAAGGTTTTGTTTGGGATTATGTGTCTTCTTCCTGGTCCATTCTTTATACGAAAGTGATGTCGGAACCCCCCATTCGTGGCATTCTGGACAAAATTTTAATGTAAAGGTCCGAGATGCATAAATAAATAGTTAGTGCGACAGCTTGCGATGAGCCCAGGCCTAGCTTCTCGCAAATATTCATGTTGTGCATGTTACCTTTTCCGCACGAATGGAAGGGACCTACAATTTGTTGCCGACTCGGAACGGCGAGTTGAGAAGCTTTTTCATGACAAATTATACTCTCAGAGGCATGTCATTCCCCAACGAGAGGTGGTGCCCCGAAAAATTTTCGGTGAAAAGGGCTGGTGCTTGAACCCACGCAGCTTGCAAGCAGTCCAACGCACTAACCAGTGAGCCACGACTACCACCGTCCGTGATGCATAGCGTTGGATAGAAAAAGGATGAATTGTGTAGGATCGCTAACTATGTACATATCGAAGTCACGATGGACCAAGTTCGATTTTTCTTGCTCAGTCAAAGTCTTCCAAGTGACTTGATGTGAATGTTCAATGCTAAATGGTTATTGTGCCGATAAATTTAAACTCAATGAATACTTCTTTCATTTCGGTGCATCCCTGGCCATAGTAAAATTATCTTTCTTGTAACGGTTTTTTAATTTGTTAAAAGAAAAAGAAGAAGAAGTGCTTCTTCAGATCAAACCATTTTTCTTTACACCACACCACTTGAGTGTAACCATTACGCATTATTATGGCCTAACATTGCAAATCTTTGAGTAGCAGTAGATCTCCATCTTTCCTTCATAGGAGACCTGTTTGTAGATAGATACGGTTGTATAACATTTTCGTTGCCATTTTCTTTATTTTTTCATTCTTTTTTTTGTTTTGTGGTACTCTGCTGGCCGTCGGTTTGTTGGTTTGTCCGTCCGTCGTTTGGTCGGTTGGTCGATTACATTTAAGTTGTTACTTGCTTCGATTTCATCGTCGTCGCCATCGCCTTCGTTGTCGACGTCGTTTTTTGTTTGCTTCTTGCGTTTCTCTAAGCTGCGAGAGACTCTATTTTCTGTGTGTGCAGTGTAGGTTCACATTCTCATTACAGGTCATTCAACTTGCAGAGCGTTGGCTTTTTTTTTTTTTGCAAATGATTGGCTAAAGGTATTTTTGCGATTGCTAGCAATTACAGGCAACAGTAAAAGCGAACCAGCTGGCAAATGTATCTGTGACTATGTACCTAAATCCATTTATCGCCATATATCTCCCTCGAATCACTTATTGGCTAAGTAGTGCGCAAATTTATTTTTTTCACGACCTGAGATTTGGGTGAAACTTATTTTTTTTTTCTCGCTCGGTTTTTTAATGCTGTCTTGAGTTGAGTCTTTTGTAATAATTTGCGCAGCCTATCTTATGCAAAGTGAGAGTTGAAGTTTTGTACAGTTTTTGTGTGCCAACTAAAAATCAAAATAATTTTTGACTGAATATCGTTTGACATGTTTGTTTTGTTTCTTTTTAGGTAAGTACTCGATACATTGGATTATGTGTGAAGTAAATGATGTTAATGGTGAAAATTGCAACACATCAGAGTTGTGGTAAGTGAAAGTTCCGATTTGTAAATGATGTGTGTCTGATGGAAGGAATCAATTTCAATTTCGCCGGAAGTTGTCAACCCCATTGGTTGACTAATTCATTCATGTAAGATGCAACAACTGTTAGAGGGAATCATTAAAATATCAGATGCAGATATGCATTGATTGTTACTTGGGTACCTAAGCTCACTTTTACTTCTTTAGTGGCTACTGTTCATTTCAGAATTATCTTTAGATAAAACCTACAGATCTTTACATGTAGACATACATACATACCTGCATTTTATTTTGTCCAAGTTTCTCTGCACGCACTAACTATTCAGAAAGTTCAATTTGGTTGCCTGAATTTTTTTAGTTTCCAACCAGTTCTACCGACTTGATCACTGCAGTACCCTCGGTCTGCTTTTCGGTCATTCAAATCTAGTTTCTAAAGCCCACACCTGCTCTTCCTCTGCTGTTTACAAGGTTTTTTTTTATGAACCTACTCTTGCGGCTGACACTGCGATCTAGCAAGATCTATTGTTTTGTATTGTTCCGGTCTACTTAGCCTAATAAGTCTACTACCTTCTTGATGAAGGTGAGTATGTCACTAGTAATCGCGTTTCTAAACTCCGCAAACGAACAGAATTCCCTATGAAAGATCCGTCTGCGTAGCCAGTATAATGCCGGACTTTCGCAGAGAACGTGCTCAGAGGTTTATTATTCTTCCAAACAGAACCGACACTCTGTATCTGAATAAAGGTTTAGTTTGTCTTAGGCCGCAATGGCCAGTAAGGAAGTCCACTAACTTCCTCATGTTGTTCCTGTTAAGGTTTAGAATTTCCTTTCAGGAAAAGAGCTGTATAAGTCTCTTGGATTGCTTAAGCCCCGGGGATATTTCCCAAATAGGGTAGACGAAGTTGGTGAACAAAGCTATGGCGGTAGCCCTATTAACGCCACAGAAGGGTTCCGGTCCCAAGAGCGCGGCAGCCGAACCAGCGCTAGCCAACTCATTCATAGTTTAATTGCCTACAATACCCTGGTGGCTGGGCACTCAACCAAGCTTGATCTTGTTGCGCCTGGCAGGTGATTGTACGGTATCGTAGCACCCTTGGTTGCCCTAGATTCCATGAAGTGTGATGTCAGTGCTTTAAGGGCTGCCTGACTGTCTGAACAGATACGTATTTTTGCGCCCTTAATACTTTTATCGAAGTTTTTCCTGGCCTGGATCTCAATAGCATGGATTTCAGAGTGGAACACACTGGGATATATCCCTATTGTTACCGAGACTTTAGTAAAGGGCTCAAAGATGCCAGCACCTACTCCGGAAGCCATTTTTGATCCGTCGGTAAACTATATCAAACATCCTGGGTCTGATACGGGTTCTTCAATAGACCAGTCATCACGGTCTAATATTTCTACCTCAAATAGCCTTCCGAAACTGTATAGTGCAGGACATGTCCGTACTTGGAATTGAGTGAAGAACTTTCAGATTACCTGCAGCGGTCTTCCTAGTAAAGATATGTTTACAATGGTTAGTTATTTTAGAGTACTCTTCTAAGAAAAGATATGGCTCAGTCATTAGTGCTTTTGACTACTGTGCGAGCTGCGTGGGTTCAAGCTCAAGCCATGTCCGTCGAACATTTTTTGCGGCACCACTTCTCGTCGAGGATGCGTCTGAGAGAATAATTTGTCATGAACAATTCTCCCCATTATTCTCCCATCCCTTTAAGAACTCCAGTTGTTTCCTGCATAGTTTTTGTTTTGTGGAAATAGTGTCTCTCCTCCACGGGTCAGTGCCCTGAGTAGGTATGTATATCTTGAATTTACGATTGAGTAGCACTTTTGGAGACTTTTCACTGATTGGAGACTTTTCTATGTCCTACGCCGTGATGACAAAATGCTGTGCTACTTTCAAAAAAATACCGAAGCCACTTTGTTCATCTCATTCAAATTCTGTCTAAAAATTAATCGCAGTTCCGCCTCCACTTAATACCTATTCCAAGCCTATCGCTGGAGTCATAAGAAGGCTTAACTGTTAAAATATCTTCTACTCACCTACATAGGACCTCGGCAACTTCACATCCACATTCATATTGATTAAATTTTGGGAACATGGACTTGAATTCCAGATAATTTCCTTTTGCCTGTCGCATTACATACACGCGCACAATGACACCAAGCATCTCTGGTCGCCTTCTCTCTCTCGCTGCCGTCTGCATTGTGCAATAGTTTCAATTCACATGTAGGGAATATACGAGGACTTGTACGACAACAGCGACGACTACCAACCAAAAATACAACAAATGGCTGAAGCAAGAACAGGAGCAACAGCAATATTAGTAGTAGGAGTGCATGTATGCCTGCTGCAGATATAGCTCCCGATATACAGAAATAACAGATGACTAACACTGAAAGGGTAGAGGGTTGGGTAAAAAATTAAGGGTGTAATGTGTATGAGAGTACAAAAAAAAAAGTCATCTCCACCAGCACCACTCTCTGGTGGGTCCGTCATTGGATTCAAGCAAAGCCGCCATGGAGGTGGCAGTGCCACAGCCACCATCCTCATGCCATTGCATTTGGAGTTGTGTGTAACATCTTTTTTTTTTTTGTTGCTTCTGTTAGCCTGTGTGGTATAAACCCGTAAAACGCATGTGTAAGCCTGCAGAAATTTATTCCCAAGAGGTCGGCAAACGGGTGCCTGGGCAATGGTCGAAAGAGGGGCGGATCGGGTGGCCTAAAGATGACGCAAATTATGAGACGGATTTTTTTCTGTTTGTCTTACCATGAAAGGGTCAAAGAGTCAGCAAATGTCTCTCCTTAGGTGAGGCCAAAACATAAGCCAGAAATAGACTTGGCAACACACAAAGGTCACACGCCAACCGTGGAGGAGTTAGTACACACGGCCTTCGATTAGTGGGGTGTATCCTCGCCGTTGAAAGACCAAATCTTGCGCGTAGCACTGCGTCCTTATTCCGCCGCAACCTCCCAAGCGCCCTGCAACGCCACTCGTCCTTTGGTTAATTTCAATCGATGTTGAGTGGGAAAATATTCTTCTCTACATGTTAAAGTCGAAAGTTCGCCGAGAGAAGGCAGTAGCAGTAGTGAGGTGGTGATCGGCGGTCGGGGTATGGAGGCATTCAGGGGAGGACTTTTGACTGTCAAGTCGAATTATATATTTAATATATGTGCGGGCAAAAGTACATAAACCTGAAACGCAAACAAACACAGTCAAATAGCGCACAACGGATATCCTTGAGTTATATGTAACAATAGACAAGGAAAAAAAAAACAATAAGGGAGCAAAAAAAATAATTCCACCCTCGGAATTTTCCCTTCGCGCTCTGTACGTTTCGCCTTTTCTTCTCTGTTTTGTTTGTCTTGATTCAAATTTACTTTGTGCTTATCTTACTAGTTAACTGGTTAAGTAACAAGGAGGCGGAGAGAGGTACATATTTACGAGGTTTGTTGAGCAACATGGCGACGTTTTTTTTTTTAACACTCAATAAGCCAGGCGAGGTGTCCTGCCAGCTAAAGGGGTTCAACTATCGCATGTTTGTAATAGAATTTTAATTGGACCTCCGAAGGGGAAACTTTGACATTTTTGAATTTTCTAATTACCAGGGATTCTTGGGAAACTGTTGACTGGAAATTCTTTGGAAAACAATTACAAAAAGGAATTGAGCTTTTCATACTTATTACTTCCACAATGTGGAAAAAGTGTGTTTTCTTTAAAGAAAAAGTCGGTAAAGGATTTTTTTTAGGTCAACGCTAATATGGAACCGAGTATCAAAAAGAAGTAAGCGTATTTTGCGATTAGAGAACCTTCATGTGAACTCTGTAGAGACTTGCCAGTTTGTTGATGAAAACCCGGGAGGAGCTTGTGCTGTTTTTCTTTGTTCATGGTTCCTATACACCAATACTAACTTAATATTAAATTAACAAGCGTTCGGGTGGAGCTTCTTTCGAGAGACTATTGGGTCTTTTTTCTTTTCCCATCAAGTACTGTTCGCATATTGCGAGTTAGGACGTCTTAAAGTGACATTATCTGTGAAACTATAGGCGTATAGCGCCTGTCTCTCAGTGCATTCTTGTCGGCAACATTCTCGGCCAGTTAAAATATTTTTTGTTGCTTTCCACTCTAACGTGTTTAGGGGCACAGCAGAACAGAATATACATATGTATACAGTGAAATCTCCCATTGCGGACAGCTCTTTTAGGCGCACAACTCTTTTTAACGGACATATTCTCCTAAAAAAACATTAAAGATTTTTTGTTCCCTTGGACGGACAACTCCCTTGGGCAGACAAAAATGTTGGTACCGTCGCTGTCCGCCTAAGGGAGATTGTATTGTATCGCCAAAGGAAGAGACCTACAATTTCTATTGCCGACTCCGAACGAATCGGAAACTTTTTCGTTACAAATTCTACTTCCGGTGATTTGTAATTGTCTGGCTAGAGATGGTGAATTTTCCTAAAACTGAAACCTGTGTGAGCTGACTCAGCAGTCCACAGCCCTAGACGCGGTATTTAACCGCATACATTTCGATTTGATAAACGCAGCAATAATCGGTGAGTCGTAATGACTGAATGATATTCAGGACTTCTGACTTTTGCTTTCAGTCCCTCCGCTTACAAATCATCAGTAAATACATGTGCTTATATATTTAAGTACTTTCCTTTAAATCTTATGTGTGTATGCCTATCGAGGCTGTGTTACACATGTTCCAGTTTTGCAAACCTTTTTTTGTCGGGTTTGGAAACGCTATTCTGGAGCACTCACTGTTCCATTGTATTACCAGAAAGCAGGAGCCAGTATTTACTCATTTGACTGGAATTTATCGACTTTCGGAGCCGAGAAGGCGCTTCAATGATGAGGAGCTTAGAGTATCAGCACACACCACATCAGCACCAAAAAAATGCCACCTGATCTGAGCAAAGGCAGGACAATCGCAAAGCAAATGATCCGAAGTATCGTCGCCCTCTCTACAGGCGTCGCAGACAGTGGTACCACTTAAGTCTAACACACTAAGATGCTTGGCAAAAGCGAAGTGTTCCATTAGAGCACCAATAAGTTGTCTACAGCCTCTTCTGCTGAGTCACAGCAAGAATCCCCGCTGATTCCTTACAGACGTTCGTTTAGTCTGCCTCCATCTTGGTGAGCCGTGCCACACGCAATTGTGTTTGTAGGAATCCCAATCGTCAATGGTCAATCGCAGGTTCAGGTCCTGAGAAAACATCCTCTGAGCCTTATCTAGCAATGTCATAATTTCCAGAGGTCCCAGTGTGACCTGAGACCCAGACAAGAGTCAAGGAGTTCAGCCTTGCGACCGAATTCTGAGACTTCTTGCATTCTTGCACTATTTTGGAATTGGTTAAGGAGTTGGGCAAGGCTCAAAGTGCAGCCTGGCTATTGCTACCCAGATGCGCCGACCTGGTCATATTCATGGAACTGGAGTCGTAGGATAAGTGTCGCACAAGGTCATTGAAACTCCAGTGCGGATGATACCAAAAGCCGCCCGGCTAAGACGATAGATTGCTTTGATAGTACAGCCAATGATAAATGAAATGAAATAAAACTAAAACTAAACAACCGACGCATAAGCTAGAAACGGTCTTATGATTGTCGTCTAGGTCCAAAGGATCTTTTTCGGTGATAAGCCCCATGTTTTGCCAAAATCACCCTTATACTGCCAGAAAACTGAGGCTCTTGGATGTCTTCTAGTTGACATAAATAAATAAATAGCTGGCGCGACAGCTCGGGATGAGCCAAGGCCTAGCTTCTCGCAACCATTCATGCTGTGCGTGTTACATTTTTCGCATGAATGGAAGGGACCTACAGTTTATTGCCGACTCCGAACGGCGAAGTGAGAAGCTCTTTCATGACAGATTATACTCCCGGAGGCTTGTTATTCCCCGACGAGAGGTGGTGCCGCGAAAAATGTTAAGTGTTTTCCTGGCTGGGGCTTGAACCCACGCCGCTCGGTCAGCAGTCCAACGCACTAACCACTGAGCCACGGCGCCCAGTTGACATGCTTTGCCCAAAGATATTTGGCTTCATCGTAGATCTGGATATTGACCACCTTTAGCAGTGGGTGAGTCAAACCAGTCACAACCCTCCTTCTCGTAAAGAGGATTGACCGAAAGCCCACTCCTAGTGCACCATTCATCGACCATGGCCGGCTGGTGTGAATAAAAACTGAGGCAGAGTGTTCACTTAGCTTTTTGAAAAAAAACACTCCATTTAAATTTAATAAAAGTGAATTTGATCAAGTTTCGGAAAAGAACTTTCCTTAAGAGGGTTTGCCCGAAGTGTTCCCTCAGTTTTTATTCACACCACCCCATGTCTAAAGCCGCCTGCGCTTTAGCACAGACAGTCTTGAGGCATGACTCGTACCTTAAACTATCCAATTGGCTATTGTCGGGCCAAATAGTGTTCAGGGATTTCTAAGCTCAAGGATGTAGAACTAACACAAAACTGAATCGATTTTCAGAGATTTAGAAAAGTAAAAATAAATAGCTGGCGCGACAGCTCGGGATGAGCCAAGGCCTAGCTTCTCGCAACCATTCATGCTGTGCGTGTTACATTTTTCGCATGAATGGAAGGGACCTACAGTTTATTGCCGACTCCGAACGGCGAAGTGAGAAGCTCTTTCATGACAGATTATACTCCCGGAGGCTTGTTATTCCCCGACGAGAGGTGGTGCCGCGAAAAATGTTAAGTGTTTTCCTGGCTGGGGCTTGAACCCACGCCGCTCGGTCAGCAGTCCAACGCACTAACCACTGATCACGCGCCCAGTTGACATGCTTTGCCCAAAGATATTTGGCTTCATCGTAGATCTGGATATTGACCACCTTTAGCACTGGGTGAGTCAAACCGGTCACAACCCTCCTTCTCGTAAAGAGGATTGACCGAAAGCCCACTCCTAGTGCACCATTCATCGACCATGGCCGGCTGGTGTGAATAAAAACTGAGGCAGAGTGTTCACTTAGCTTTTTGAAAAAACCACTCCATTTAAATTGAATAAAAGTGAATTTAGTCAAGTTTCGGAAAAGAACTTTTCTTAAGAGGGTTTGCCCGAAGTGTTCCCTCAGTTTTTATTCACACCACCCCATGTCTTAAGCCGCCTGCGCGTTAGCACAGACAGTCTTGAGGCATGACTCGTACCTTAAACTAGCCAATTGGTTATTGTCGGGCCAAATAGTGTTCAGGGATTTCTAAGCTCAAGGATGTAGAACTAACACAAAACTGAATCGATTTTCAGAGATTTAGAAAAGTAAAAATAAATAGCTGGCGCGACAGCTCGGGATGAGCCAAGGCCTAGCTTCTCGCAATCATTCATGTTATGCATGTTACATATTTCATTTCATTCATTTCATTTAATTTCATTTCACTAACCACCGACCCACGGCGACCACGTAGTAGTCGTGTAATTTTCTAAAGATTCTGAAAAAATAAACTGGGCATCAAGTATTACCTATTGAAGTATCACACCGCTATGAACTCAAACAATGTCAGCAGGGCTGTGATTAGGGTTACCAGTTGTCCCGATATTCCGTGAGTCTCCATTTTTTTTTTTGAAAAATTTTCCGGCCTCCAATTACTTTTATATTTTAATTTTATTTTTTAATTATCAATTTAAAAAGCACCTGCAAAAAAATGCCGTTTTTCTTTAAGAAAATACCACCGATTTGTTCACCAATCTTTCGATTTTTTTTTTTTTGAAACCGCCCGATTTGCTGAGGGAAATAAGTGATTACCCTAGCTGTGATCGACAACCCTTGCCAATCGCCGCTTCTTTGGGGCAAGAAGGTAACTGTGTAACAAAGACCTTTCTCGAAATAAGTTAAGTGACCCTATACAAAAGACTAATTATTCCACTCCTGCTCTATGGCCCAGAGGCATGGACTTAGTCAACCCACGGGGTGTGCAATAAAATTCCATATGTCCGTTGTATGACTTTGAAGAATTTTTAGTTAACTTCCTACTGTAGTCGTTTCTAACTTAGATACGACTTTTACTTCCCATATTCGTTGGATCCACTTATGGTCACACAGACGAAGTTGCCAAAGATGGCGCGATACGGCCTAATATCTA
Source organism: Matsumyia berberina (assembly GCA_917880715.2). Taxonomy (NCBI): domain Eukaryota; kingdom Metazoa; phylum Arthropoda; class Insecta; order Diptera; family Syrphidae; genus Matsumyia; species Matsumyia berberina. The sequence continues at coordinate 125,882,344 of OU862871.1, read as the reverse complement.
AGACGTCATGTTGCGAGGTGTGTGCACAACACACCCTCTTCATTAGATGTGTATCAGACACGTACGACACGATCACTTCGGAAATCTCCCGATGACGTGCATAGTGGCCACATCACTCATAAAGAAACCAAGCAACTTGCTCACTAGGAAGGCTGTAGATTCAAGCAGAGATCATATAAGGCTGATGGTGGGGCTCATCACAAGACACATTAACCTTAACACACCAAACACATGCATGGACTGGGTCTCGCTGACACCAGTGACATTTAGGAACTGCGAGGAAGAAGAAGAAGATCTTGAGCACTTCTTATGCCACTGCCCAGCCCTAGCGGAAATGCGGGGCCATGTGGATACCGGACCTGAGCCATCTCAAGGGCAAAGGAATCGGCGGCATCCTGACTTTCAACAAAAAAACAGATCACACGTAGACTATTGTCAACTCTATAATTGTTTCCACCTTTCCTAGATCCCTCCCAGCATGCGTTCCAAACTAAACTTCTCCCTACAGTTCCGACAATTAAAAGTGGGGAACGCAACGGGCCCGACTGCGGCCTAAGTGAAGAGCCTTCCGCTCACCCTCATATACCGTACCATTCCATCCGACACGTAGACACGTAATGTGGTGTTGATAACCTGATTAATCCTCTGTGGATAGAACGAATTCTCCGTCTATTAACTTGCGCCGACCGACTTCAGCTTCTTACTTCGGAATTGAGGTCCTTTGTCAGATACCACCACCTTGGGCACACCCAAAAAAAAGAAACACGCTATCCTTTAGGTCCCCACAAACAGTGGCCTCGACTTAATTCAGAAGTTTGTAAACTTTATTCTCCATCATCTGACGCATCTTGTAGGGATTATTCTAATCACTATGTGCCCTGCTAATGAATTGTCTGTTTTTGCAACTACATATGTACTCTCTAAATTATTGTCGTGGACGTGACAAAATTATACAAAAATTGTCACCCAAGCAAATGGATACGACTTTTCTTTCGCGATCAATTTGATGACGATCAGTGATTAATCAGAACTCTTCTCAAACGCTTTGAACCCAGCGTCATACCTTCTGTAGTTAATGCGGTTAAATCTTGAGAATACTGACTCAGGTTCGAATTCCATCAAACCAACTAATAAGGTTTTTCCTTTCGATGAGCAATGACCAACGTTTTTTCAACATAACCTTACCCAATTTAGTTGCTAATTTTGTTCATTGTAACGAATCTTAAAACGAGTTCACGACTTCCGAAGCATTGTTCTACACAAAAACATATCACCGTCCTCACAACCTTTCTTGCTTCAAATTTTTACGCAATGTAAAGGACGTTTTAGCATCCTGCGTACAGGATTTTCTCATCTCCTCGACAAAAACATTTAGCGCACTTCCATTTGGGAAAATGTTAAAAATTACAGTACACACTTACAGAGGTGAAAATACCAAATGCCGCTACCAGTTCACATCCTGCAGAGTTTTCTGTTTGCCTATTACTTGCTCTGCATACAAAAGCTTCGGGGAAAATCGCGACTCATCGGTGTTCGGCGGTTGTTCTTTGGATGTTGGGGTGGTCGAAGGACTTTTCAATGCATAGGACGTTCTTTTCATCACATTCAGTCACTTGTATATGCGTCTCTATCAGTATGTGTATACCTCTAGCTATTTGAAATGAAATCCAATGCAGAACGTTGTCATTCGTATTTTCCTTCGTTCTGTTTCCCACTTATTTATTTATTTTATGCGATGGTTTTTTCTCTTTTTTGGAAAAAAAAGTCATAGATAAATGGTTTTTTTTTTCGGGTCGTGGTGGGGAATACTTTGGGAGTTTTCATAAGAAAGGAATATAAAAAAGTGTCCTTGTGTTTTTTTTTAAGTTTTTTTTCGCTTCAAAGATGAGTGAGTGAACTGGATTGTGAGAGTATATAGGTGTGTGTATACATATGTGTGGATTATTTTTGCGCTGCACCTACAGCTTTCCAATCAACCCTAAAAAAAAACAAAAGCAACAATGCTTAACAGATTATTTCCTCTTTTTTTTCAATCCGCTCGAGTTGGGTGGTGGTGGCCTCGTTCGACCCTATCCCTAATTATTTCGCTTTCTGTTTGTTTTTGCTTTTTTTTTTAACTCGGATTCTATGAGAATGATGTGGGTCCCTTGCTGTCCTGGAGGTGGTATATTTATTTTCGTCTGACATACATACAAAGATACCTTCGTAGGTATGTGCATGTTTTTGAAAAAGGGATTTAAAAAAAAAATGTTCGCAGGACGAGATGGGGATACACAGAGCACAAGGGAAATTTACTGTAGTGGAGTTAATAAATTTGTTAACTTTTCAATGAAGGGACGTTTTTGTTTAAAGCATTTAAGGTTCTGCAATCGGTAAATGGTAGACTTGATGGTTTTTTAATTTCTAGGACATCCATAGCGGCGAGAAAATCAATTAATTAAAGTTCCTTGTGAATTATATCTTTTCAATTATTTCTCTCTCTCTCAAGCAAATATTTCTACGCCACATTTCAAAGTTGTATATGTATATGCAACATATTACAAGCCAACTGTAATTAAGATTGAAGTTTTGTCGTAGACAGTGGACAGATGCTCCATTATTAATTTAAGGAATAATTTGCAAAGTGTTTGACACTCCTGAAACTAAATCCGATGTTGTACGAATGCCATCGGTGGATGTGTTAGGCTCAAAGACAAAACCAAGTATGTAGTTGCTGTCAACAAGAAATGACACCTAACATCGACGAAGCGGATAGAACGTTACGGTTGAGAGCTATGATTTCAAAGTACAGTGGAAGTCGCTTATTACGACCAGTCGCTTATAACGACAAGTTTCCTTTTATTGCGTGGTTTCTTTATATTCCGGATACTTGTGGAAGGCAGTCGGATATAGCGACCGCCGGTTATAACGACCGCATTTGCTCCATCCCTTGTCCGTCGTTGTAAGCGACTTTCAGTGTAGTTAAGGACTTTGTCTACCTGGGATCTGTTTGTACCTCTGAAAAGCATTTTTTCACTAGAAACCAAACGAAGAATAACTCTTACCCATCGATGTTTCTTTGGGCTGGGAATGCAATTGAGTAGGAGTAAGGACACCCTGTATAAAACTTTAATCATCCCAGTACTATGGTACATGACCGCTGTCGAAGGCGGATGAAGATATCCTCTGTCGTTTTGATTGAAAATTTCTTCGTAAGATATTTGGTCCCGTTTGTGTTGACGGGCTATGCAAGAGGAGATTCAATCACGAATTATTCGAGCTGTATAGCGACTTCGACCTAGATTGGACATCTAAGACGACTATGATATGTAGAACGAATGGACACCAACGCTCCGCGCTGCAGGGACAACGCAACAAAAGCCCCACGCATACATACTGTCTTTTGTGGAAATGTACGTTAGTTCGACGAAGGACTAGTTACACACCTAGAATTTAAAGTTGGAACGATAAACAGCGAACAGAGACGGACACAGTTGGCCAATAGGCCCCCATGACCGCACTGTAACCTGACTGAACATTACCTAGTCTATCCTCACCTTGTCATATCATATTCACATTTGAGTCAGACAAGTGCGTAATGTACGAGAAACGAGGTCTGTTTTTGTCCTAGCGTTAACGTAGTAAAGGGCCTTTCAGTAAGCGCTTCCTATCTTCGTTCGTTCCTATAACATCGTTCAAATGTCCGCCGCGGCTTCTCTGGGTGGCGCGCATCCGAAATGTCCAATGTTCCATGACTCTGGCGCATAAATCAGGCTGAATTTGACCGATGGCATGGGTTTTGTTGGCTTTGAGAGCCGCTGTGGTTTGTGGCTTATTCGCATAGACATGCGACTTCAGAAAACCCCACAAGAAAAAAGGCTAACGGGATCAAATCGCACGTTCACATTGCCTCCAGGTAAGATGACCATGCCCTCAAATCGCTCGTGCAGAATTTCCAGTGTGGTGTGAGCTGTGTGGCACGTAGTGCCGTCCTGTTGAAACCACATGTCGTTGGTGTCCATATCAGCCAGTTCAGGCTAAAAGAAGTTGGTAATAATCTCCGTTGATGGTGATGGCAATACCATCGTCCTTTTCACACTTTCACGGACAGCGGCGATGTTTTCGGCCGATCTTGCGTTTCGTTGATGTACGGATGTTAACTGATTGTTCACTGAACCGGTCGACTCGAAATTGGCCACCAAACGTTGAAACTGGGAAGGACCACTACGCAAAATGGGCAAAGCGCGCGGAACGTTGCCCGAACAGAACACCCATTTTAATAAAACAATTTTATTATTTGCACGTGTTGTTAAACGCTATATCCGTTCATGGTGATTTGGCTAAACAGACTGAATAAATGACAGCCAATTTGACAGATGTAGCTTCAACAAATATGGCCGCTATCAACTGTTAAACTTCGGAAGCCCCTCACAGGCTGGGCCATTTAAACCTTCGGGATGTTTTTTGGCAATAATTTGAAAAAAAAAAAAAAAACAAATTATTTGCTGTGTATTCATTTTTCCTTTATTTTTAACCTTGCAAATTTGTTCTGATTGCTTTTTGAATATAATATCGCGTAAATGGTCGCCGCCAGAGCGAACGGCGCAATGTGCTCATTTTTCGGCATTTCCCATCACTTTTCGAAGTGTTTCGGGCTGAATAGCAGCCGTTTCCTATCGTATATTGTCTTTCAATGCTCCTAGGGTTGTAGACATAAACTTTGGACTTATAATAACCCCACACTAAGTAGTCTGGAAGCGTTAAGTCGGGTGATCGAGAAGGCCAATCCAAATCACCATTTTTCAAAATAAGGCATCCGAGGATCAAAGGACGCAATAAAGCGATCGTGGCTCGGGCTGTATGAGCTGTGGCGCCATCCTGTTGGAACCAAAAATTGTTCATGGCATTATCAGTCAGAATTGCCATCAAAAAATCCGTTATCATTGCCTGATAACGCTCTTTATTGAAGGTTGCGGCTGCTCCAACATCGTCTTCGAAAAAGAACGATCCAATGATTGTTTTCGCACAAATTTCAGCCCAAACAGTCACGCGTTGTTTGTAGAGAGCTTCTTCGTGAATTAATTGAGGGCGTAGAACCGACAAAAGTCTTAAGGCGCTTCCTTCACTCGATATTTTGCGTTGTGTTTTCACAATTGAGAATGTGTTCTGAATGTAAAGATGCACGATAACAGCGCGTTGTGGTGGCGTGTAGACTGAATATCGCCCCTGAAAGCCGATGCCATTACTCATCGCTGATTTGCATATCTAGAATACAGCTTATCACATCTTAAAACGCCCCTTTACATATGCCCATACTCCTATGTAATAGGAAATCCCGCTTTGACATCCGCATAGTTCATTTGAAGGTCACATCATGAGAGTTTTTTCTATGAAAGAACAACAGAACACATTCGACAAGCAAAGGTGACTGATTGTTTATGTTATACAATATTTATTCGAGGAATTCAAATCCTTTGAAAAGAGAACAAAGTCAAAGGATTATTTTCTATTTATAGATTTGGAACGTTTTCCTTGAAAATGTTCCATTACGATTACCTCACGAGTTGAGAATTCAAAGTTGGAACATTGGTTAGCAGATAGGTGCTAACCATGGATTACTTAGTGAGAGTTTCGGTCCCACTAACTTGCTTTTAAAGCGAACTTTAGGTGAAAATTCACCCTACGATCCCTTATATCCAACATTTTGCCTGCCTCCTTTCTCTCGGGAATTATCTGTGTTTTTCCGTTTCTCTGTGCTTTTGATTACCTCGTCCTGTACAAGTACTCTATGCACTATCTACCACCACTATCAGCACTTACAGTTCGCCTCTCAACTTACGACTGATGACTACACTATATGAAAATCTGAAATTGCCTTTGCGTCTCCTCCAAAATAATAAATGCTGCTACTGGTGCTCACTGTTCACTGTTGGTGCTAGGTGGTTCATCGTCTCCACCTCACCCCCTCGTCAACCTCATCTACAAACTCCACCCTTCGCAGCAGCCCCTCCCAAGCATAAGCCACCCATCTCCTGCTCCTCTGCTTTTGTGTTGATTCCATCGTCGTCGTCGTTCGTCGTTGGTCGTTTAGGTCGTCGTCGTTGAATTGCCTGACTGACTGACTGACTGGGATTTCGGTTTTGGGGCTGGAGCTGGGTAGAAGGAGGCAGCAGGCAGGCTACTGATTCTCCGGTATGGATAGATGGTCTCTGTTATGGCACACAGCATAACATGGGTATAGCATTCGGTTCTGGGTTGATCTCACATTGGTTTTGGTTAAGGTTTTGTGTTGTATACTCTCCGAAACCGAACCATGTGAGAATCAGGAGGAACAAACAACAACAAAAAACACACCCGGCCTGCAAAAAAAAAAATGAATCAAGCAGTAGCAACACCACACAGCTCACTGAAAATAAAAGGAACCGAAGTATAATAGTGTATTCCCATGAAATGTACTCATCAGTACATAACATACATTTAGTACAAGTAGCGCCGCCGGAAGTGACGGTTTTGTTCGTCTCTCATTCTGTGTGTGACAAGCAAACTCTCTTTCCCCGCAATAAAAATAAAGTTCAACCGGTTGGAAGATTTTTTATTTTTTGACTTCAAATGGATTTTCTCTCTTCTCATATCTGACAAATATTTATTTGTTTTGTATTAAACAAATTATGAACAGCAATTGTTTGTGTGTACGAGAGAGTGTCTCTAGGTTTGAGATTTTCGTATAAGAACTACACTTTAGATACTACAGATATAATTTTTGTCTTCGTTCGGTTTGTGGAAAGTTTTCGCTTTGTTTGCCTTTATTTTTTCTTTTTTGTGTTAAGTGCTGCGCTGCTAACCACATAAACGCTTTCAGTCAGTGTGAGAATTTATTAGATTACTCAACACTCATTGTTTGTATATTATATACTTTGTGAACAAAAAAAAAAAAACAAAAAATACAAGAAGAAGAAAAGAATTCATATGTTGTCAGGGGTGCGATATCAGAGGTGACATTCATTCTACTTCTCCTTCTCCTTTGTCATTGTGTTGTATATTTATATTTTATTCTCTCTTGTCAGTATGTATCGCAATGTATAGTATAATATTGTAATTTTGTGTACTTTACTGTAATTAATTATTTATGTGAGTACAGATGGAGATGTGGACCCGGGGGCGGCTGGGCCGGCTGAACGTGAAATTGGGCGGCACACGGATAGCCATCAGAGAGAAGAGGAGCACAAAATATCTGCTGCGGGTTTTTTTTTCGCTTTGTATCTATTTGCACCCAAAGGGATGTAAGCAGAAGTTTTCCATTTTTCTTTATTATTATTAAGGTGGGTGGTTGGTTGGTTGGTTCTGACGGTTGACTATTTTGAGTATATACAGCTTATACATGTGTCGCGGGAGAAGGAGTAGAGATGGGACAACCGGAGTGGAGGAGGGGGAGATTTTTTTTTTTGTAGAAAGATGGGAGTAAAGCGATTCGTGTGTTTTTTTTTTTTGTTGAAAAATCGATAATTTCATTTTCTACCCGTTTCTATAATTGTGTGTGCTCTTTCATATTTACACTTTTAAGGGTCTCTTTCCGCGTTAAGTGTGTTTGCCTTGTTGGATAATGCAATGAGAGTACATACAAACATATGTAGATATGTATGTATACCTACAAGTTTAGTTGTTTTGTGCAAAATGGCGATGTCTAACGTGTCAGTACCTACGATTTGAAATTGAATATTTCTTATTTACAAAAGGCCAGAATCGACATCATTTACTTTGCTTAATTGGTCTAATGCATACGAGCTTTCGAGAGCTTAGTCGTTTTGAAAAATCACTTAAGAGTGAATGATGCAATCAGATTTCCCAGGTAAACATATCGAAACGACGACCAATCGTGACCTTTTGTTTTTAAAGAATCTCAAGAGCGAATTTGTCAGATTTTTTTTTTTTAAGTTGAATCATCAAATGAAGCATCCGCCGTCGCTGCATTATTCTTGTGCTTTTAGTCTTAAATTTTTTGCGAATGTGTTCATTATCAAGGTTCTTTTTTATTGATGATGCGTCAGAAATTAAAAATATACATATGTCGTATATACTATGTAGACCTGTACATCTTTATGAGTGTATAGTATGTGTATCCTCAAGTCTTTTTTCACAGGCGGAATAATTAGTACTCAGCTGGGCAATGCCTCGTCCCGTAGATCCGTGAGCTGCGGTACGCCACAAGCTGGTGGTCTGTCCCCTTTTCTCTGGGTTGTAGTGGTCCTGCTTAACCTGTAAAGGGCTGGATATGAAGTGATTGCTTAAGCAGATAATGTTGCAATAGCTGTCTCCGGTAATTACCTAAGCATACATAGTGAACTTCTTCAAAACGCCCTTTCTATTCTCTCAAGATGGGCAGTTAAAAGGGGCCTGGGTGTTAACCCGGAAAAGACCGACATAGTCCTCTTCACCAGGAAGTACAAAATTCTTCCAATAAACCCTCCTTCTCTAAACGGCACTTGCCTGTGCTTTGTTAACAAAGCCAAATTTCTGGGTCACATTCTGGACAGTAATTTAGACTGGAAAGACAATTCTATTGCACGCGTTCAAAAAATCACTGCAGCGCTATACTGCTCCAAAAAAGCCATTGCCAAGAAGTACGGTTTGTAACCTCGCACCACCCACTGGCTTTACGTGTCCGTCGTGGGACCTATGTATGTATATCCATGTATTGTGTGACCTTCTTGGTGGATGGCCTTAGATAGAGCCTTTTACCGTAATCTATTGGGGAAAATGCAAAGATCAACATGTATTTGCATTAGCGTAGCACTAAGAACTACCCTATCCGCGGCACTTGATGTACTTCTGCCTCTACTTCCTCTAGATATTTTTATCAAACAGCCAACTGTTAGCACAGCCATCAGACTGATAGTCTTCTTCTTATGGTCAAATAACCATATTGGCCACTCCTTGATCTTTGATTCTCTCACTCTATTCCGGAAAACACCGACTACACTCCGTCTAAGCTGAATTTCAACCTCAACATCCGGACATCCATTCCTTGCCGAGAGGAGTTGGAAAGTGTTGACGTTAGAGACAATCACTCCGTTCATCTCTATACAATCCTCCATTTCCTCTGCACTTGTCCTGCCCTATCCCAACGTAGGAATCATTATCTAGAAGCCTATCACTTCAAAAACTTGGGCGAACTATCGCATATTGACGTCAAAAGTATCCTCAGCTTCATTAAGAGCTCCAATTGCTTTCAATGGAGGAAGTGGCTTTTTTCGGTTTTAGATCCAAGTGGTATCACAAAGGGCCTTCTTGGCCACCCTATCTACCTACCTACTTAAAGTACCTTATACGACACTTGAATTTCCAGGAGTATTTCTGTCGTTTTCTGGCTCCTTAAAACAGAAGATGCCTTATAATAGAAACTTTCTTTGATCTTCCTCACCATGTCTGCGCACTCCTATCAATTAAGGAACTTAAGTTCAATTTGTTTGATACATTTTCCATCAAATGCTTACTTGCTTACTAAGTTATGATGGTACTATAGTTCAGGGTGAACAAGGGCCTGAATCAACAAGCCTCTCTAGTAATTTCGAGCCCAAGCCCAAGTCACCTTTCACCTATGCCGCACTATTGGAGATGAAGTCGTCGTCTTCTGTGAAGTCACTTAGGGTGCCAACACGGGTGGGACCATTAATTGAACGTAGAATTTTTCTCCCTAAAATTTCATGTCCATACTGTCGCACCTTACAGTGCCTCCTTGGTAAGATAGAGTCTTGCTACTTACATAGTTGTCTCTTAAGGCCGTAGTAACAGCGATCAGCGGGTGTTACTTGGATCTCTGAGTTGATGTCGTTAACAGAGCCTAGGGCGACGAATTCCTTGACTACCTCGAAGTTGTGGTGGAGATCTTGTTGTTGTGTCATGGAGTTCATAGACAGCATGTACTTTGTTTTATCCTCGTTAACAAGAGACTAATGCCTCTTAAATTGACGGCTGTCTACTTTCTAGTAGTTTGGACAAATGGTGTTAAGGTTCCAATCGCCAGACCATATCTTACAGGAGATTTTTTTCTTCTGTAAGATATGGTATTCGTTTCTTGCAGGTCATCACCAGTAGCGGCATTCCTGATCGTTTGCTAGCAGTGTTGCCATTGATGTTATGCGCTAGTTGTTTCTGCTGGGGTTCTTATTAAAGCAATTCTTAGTGGTTATATTAGCTTTGTAGTGTTCGAGGATCTCTGCTAGTTTGTTAGCTACACGCGATCACTTAAGAATACAAACACTCCACATTTTTTGTGAGTGCTCTTAGTCTCCTTCTTCGTGAAAAGATACATACCTAGCTCAGGTAACGCATGCTTAGTTTACCCTTCAGTTTATCCACTGCGAGGAAACCTTTTCGCCACCCAGAAAAGTTCAAAGTCATCAGGCTACATAATTCAAAGAAGCTTCTAATAAATTTGAGGGTCACATATGTATGTACATATGTATGTGTGTATGTTGCATAACATTTGCGTACAAGTTGCAAACTACAAACAAGTCTAAGCATACGACCCCGAGACTCTTACATTGTATGTATGCATCTGCATCTACAAATTCGGTAATCGCTTCGCTTCATCCGAATCGGCAACAAATAAATTCACCACAATTCATTTGCAAATTATTCGCAATCAAAAGAAAAAAAAAACTGAATAAACAAAAGCTAAAGTCTACCTAACTACAATTATTCGTGCACCTCAATTACACCATACGTTTTGCTTGTTTTATTTTATTCCACACATTCCGTTGTTCTACGATTTCAATTTGGGTACCCACTTTAGTCTCTCATTTGCCTTCAAGCAGTTAAATAGTTCAAATTTCTTTGCTGTTAACCTCGAGCTAAAGATCTAGATAATCTCTCTGCCTCGCCTGAAGTATCATTGTCTTTTTTTTTACATACATTTAATCGAATTTAAAAATATCTAAGTCCAATACTCATATCTTCATTAGTTCAATCAGGAAATAATAATTTAAGTGGATATACTACCTCGATATCGTGTCTGTGTGTATGTATGTGTATGTATGTATCTAATCCCCTTAAATCCACCAGATTTCAAAACCAACTCAAACAAAATACAAAAGAGAGTGTGCGTCATAAAGAGAAATGCCTCGCCAGACGAGAAAAACCTAAATCCAAGAAAAAATTCCCATCCAAATGCACAAGAAAATTCCACACATATCCGACAAGCGAAATAGCTAAAAAGTATGACGGCTATGCACCGTGAGCGCCTGTTACATTGGCGGCGTTGAGATTGCTGTGTCGCTCGCTTTTCCTGCTGCTCCGGTCTGCCTGCGCGCTGTCACACTTAGTTGAATGAAATGAATTCGATTCTAATCGAATTTTCCTTTGAAAAATATTTTTTAGCTTTGGACACCCAAACTGCATATTCTGCTCGCCCAGCATTTTCGTCGAACATCGAATTTTGCCTTCTTCTGCATCTGCACAGAAAATAGTAAATAAAATTCTCTCTTTCTCTCTTTTTCTCGCTGCCTGCCTCAGACAACAATTACCACTAACACACACAGGGACCGAACCGAGTAAATGTGTATAGTCTGGGCCGGTGCGTTGAAATGTTGTGAATGAATCCGAACAGCTGATTGGAAAGGGTTGTGTTGTGATCCCCGGTGTGTGTTGTATAATGTGGCGAGTGTGCCATTTCGCTTCGTCATCAAACTACTATATCGAACTTGTTCGTTGCTCTCGTATCTGTCAGATACACAACCACTTGACTTAACACGTTTTGAATGAAACAAGATTGAAGAGAGAAAGAATGATAAAATGCGACCAGTACAGTGTTGCCATGATGAAACTTTTTTAATAGAAAATTTATGAGGAAATTGTTTTACGAAAACTCGACTTGCGGTCGGCTTGGAGCTCCACAATCTGAAGGTTCTGTTTTTGGTTTTTTTTAGCAGTTTTTACCGGACCAAGATTAGTTTACGGTTGAATTCGTGATAATGACGTATGAGAAGGTTCAGCTCCAATCCGATTCGAATTATTCCAGAAATTGCTTCAGCGCTGACCTTGAAGTTAAATAGGTTGATCCGAATCGGCAACAAAAGCTGTAGAATATTCATTGTCCCTCATAAGCCTAATCCTCTTCATATTTCTTTCGATTTTTATGTAAGAGAAGGTTCGGCATTCAAAGTTTCATGTCACTTGCCACGGTAACATAAATCTGGCAATGCTGACGTTCGATGGCCTACCCTGTATCTTTGTATCTAATTGTGTGTGATTCCAATTCGAATTCCGGCAAGTTGGTTGTGTTGTTAGATTAGAGGGCACGACTCCGACACAGCTGTTTTTCGCAGTAAGAGAGAAAAAAAAAAGGAAAGAGAGAACAAAGGCGAGAAAAAATGAGAGAAACTGAAAAGGGAAACAGAAAGTACGATTGCACCGCACGAATGTTGTTATTATAACAGAATCCGAAAATATACACTCATTTGGCTGGCGGTATATGGGGATGAAGTTTTGTGATGAAAATGACGACAACGGCGACGAACTCTGGTGTATATGCGCGGCGCGCCACTGCTGGTGCTTTTGGTCGAGACCAACTGACTATATCACTAAATCAGACAGCAGAATAGGGAAGAAATACATGTTATCGCCGGGCGGCCGACTGCTGGCTGTTGGCCTGGTAGTAGTCGTATTCGGTACTACGTCGGGTGTATTACGTATTTCGGAACTTTACTCCCGTTCGTTCGTTCGTTCGATCTGTCCCTCGGTCGGGTCGATTGAATCGGCTTATATTGTGACCGATTAATTATTGTACTTTTTCGTTTTGGTTGGGTTTATTTTTTTTTTGATTCGTATTTCTGTACCCGCCATCTTTTTGTTTGTCGTCGCTACGTGTGATTACTATAGATAAAAAGATAAATATAGGTATTTACACTTATTCACAATTGGGGGAGAGGTTCAGTTCAGTTGGTAGTTGTATGTATTTTCTTTGAGGAATCCTCCTATGACGACAGTGGTGATAATGTTGTTGATATAATTGAATTTTTGTTGTAATTAAATTTTTTTTTTTTTTCGAAAAGCTTGTTTGAGAAGTATAAAAAAGAAAGAGAGAGAGAGAGCGAGATAGAAAATAAATAAAATGCATTTTATGTGTGATTTGCCTTGGCGATTTGTTTGTTGAATTGATTAGGGGATTTCAGAACTAAAGAGCTTTTTCTCTTAGTGGCTATGTGATAATATTTGCAATAAAAATTCAAATATAATTTTGTAAACAATCTAAGAAATTCTATAGATACAATAAAAAAATATTTGAGATATTTTTAGCATCAATCGCGCGCTAAAGATTATCATAGAAATCGTGTAAAATCTTTGCTATAAAGTGTTAATTGAAATTAACGAATATTATTGAATTAAAATGAGTTAAGATTGAAGGAAAACTTAAAGAAAAATAAGCGAGTTGGAGAGAGAGTATGTATTTTGACATAGTACTCTTGGAATTCGATTCACTTAATTTGTATTAGTCCTACCAATCACAATGCATTAGTCGAGAAATCCCTTAATCTCTGCTAATTACTAGATAATTTTTTTTTTTGTTGAAATTCGATAAGTGCTATCGGTATACATTTTCAAGAATATTATCAAAACCTAACGCAATCAGGAGATTTAATCAAAGGAAGCATAACTCTAAAATTCCATAGAAGGCTTAAGATTGTGAATTTTTATCGATTTGGTGACGACCATTTTCTACGGCGTTCCGTAAACGTACAGTAGAATGGGTTAATTTTTTTTCGGAGGGCCTTGGTTTTGGCTTCTCAAAGACCTGCAAATTAAAAGTGGTGGTTTAGTTAGTATGGATTAGTTTAAGACTAAGAGTGGCTTATGTGTAGTTACTGATCGTTTTTCATAGTTATTGCCCGCACTTGCTCACTTTCACTTGGATATGGGCACATGTCTAGGGCGAGATGAGCTTGTCCAATTTAAAAACATCTTCAATGGCAGTAAAACCGTACTCATTGGAGCTCACCATTTGAATCAAAACTCTTTGCTGTACTTTCTTCGCTGTAGGTTAGATTAGACAAGACTGTGAAGCAGTGCTGTCACAAATCATTAGGCACACAGGTTCTCAAACAATCTGAAAATAATAACAAATTTCCGAGAATATAAATTGTCACAAAGAACCTTCTCAATTTACTGTTGGAGAAGGCGGCGAGTTGTTAGTCCATTTCATCAATGCGAAGAATGAAAAACGCATGGTGAATGAATGGTTGCGAAAGCTAGACCTTGATACACTTAGTGCTGTTGCGTTAGCTATTTATCTGACAATTATTATGCATAGGCCGTCAATCATTTCTGGTTTAAGGGCTCACCTTCCAAGTACAAAGGGCGTTATATGCTGTCTTCATTTTCCTCCTGAATGGTTTAGCCCTACTCAACTAAGTTTGGGCAGATTGAAGGTTAAGCGAAAGAGGACTAGTTTCGTTTTTGCTGGATTGACATTTGGGTCTACAGTTTTTGCAACTATTTAGTGACAGTATTTTATGCTCACCTATAGTGTTGCCTTGAACTTTGCCATTGCCATTGCCACATTACATGCGTATACAGGGACTCGTTAAATCCTTTAACAATTTTGTTAATGATGACAATTTCTTTGATGACATTTTCCTTTCAAAATTGAGTCTGGGTTTAATATTAAAGGTACCAAGCAACTTCCTAATGGTTCAACCTTCAAGTCTTCGTACATCGTTATCGCCAATACATCTTCCAACTACGAAAATAGTCTTGAAGCTAGTTCAGTTGTTTATCTTGAGTTTATTGGGTTACCAACTTTTTTGAAGCTGCCAGAATCATCAGTGTATAAGCATAATTCCACTCAACAGCCTCTATAGATTATTTGCTTAGAAAGGACTCGTGATACACTGCAAACATCAGAGCTTTTTGTGACAACGATTTAAAGTACAGTGAAATTCGGGAATAGTGACCTCGGTTATAATGACGAAGTTAGAAGCTAAAGTTTGTAACAACTTCATTCGGTTGTAACAACTTCGTTCGGCTGTAACAACTTCTGCTACAATGACCTTTTCTTGGGGATTGTTTGTCATGAAATTTGGATATAACGACCGAAAACAAATTCATTTTTGTGTTTCGTGTCTATAGACAGAACATAGTTATGTTGGAATGTATCTTGAGTTTATTTTCTTTGATTTTTGTGTCAGTTTTGCTTAAATTTGTCATTCAAAAGCGTTTCACTCAAGAATATCGGCAGACAGTTTTTGGTGTGAATACAAAGTTTGTAGAAAATATTTCCTGTTTTCATTCGGATATAACAAAATTCGCTTATATCGATGGGAAATTAATTTCGAGTGGTCGTTATAACAGAATTCCGCCCAGAGCATTTAATATTTAATATTTAAGAACGCATTCGTTGTGAATTCCATTAAAAAATGGTTTAATTTAGCATTGCTTCGGTTTCCCTTTGCCAATATAAAACAATTTCTTGTCAAGGCTTTTACAAAAATAAAATATATTCTTGATTAATCTTAGGGCTTCAGGATGGCTCCAATGTATGTTTTATTTTCTCTAGACGCATTGTTTTTCTTCTAATAGATAGTTATTAAAATGGGTCTATTCAACCCAAGTGCATGGTGAAGAAAATATCTCCCCTTTGTCAGATCCAATTACCAAATTTAACTTCTGTTTTTGATTAGGAAGAGACACCACCCAAATCTCAGACCATCAATTGTTTTGTCTAGACAATTTTTGAAAAACACATCTTTTCGTGTGTAGATTACATCACATGTCTGTGGTAAGCATCTGATTTGCGCACAAAATTTATCGTAGATATCGCGACCTTTTCGTTGGGCGTCACTTTTAATGTAGTTTAGATGACATATTCAGCCACTGTCACTGTTTCTAAGGGAAAGACACCACGCAGATTTCAGACTACCGAGTATGTGCGATGACAAGACAGCTTTGTGGGCGTATTACGTCACATGTCTATGGTTAGAAATTGATTTGCGCACGTTATTTTAGGATTTCGAGACTTTTCGTTGGGCGCCAGTGATGATTCAAGTGGATTTAACGGCTTGCATCCATTTTTGACTGCAATTTGTCATTGCATTCATTGGGTCTTTGACCCAGCTTAGGAGATACAAAAAGAAATCCTCTGAACTTGATGTCCCCTATGAAATCTGCATTTCTACGATACAATATGTGAATAGCAATCCAACGAATAAACGTTGTTTGCAAATGAAAGGCGTGTTCATCACTAAAAATCGTTCAAGAAATCAGCAATACAGTTGGTTGAAGAAGACACACTAATTCCTAAGAAGAAAACGATTGTGTTACCCCTCTGTCCAAAAGTTGGGTTGTGGATATTCACCAACATAAATGCAAAAAAAAAACGAAATTTTTCTCAGAATAACAAGTATGTATACATACATACTCGTATATATGTACGTACAAAGCAACAATCATATTAAACTTTTGTGTTTGCTACTAACCAGACCGGTGAAGTAGTAGTGAACGACTTCAGGGTGAGGTGGGCTGAGAAAAGTGTATCTAAGGAATTTGAAATTGATTTTTTTTCTGTATTTCTTCCTCTCTTCTCTGTCCCCCCGGGTGATGTCGCCTCTCAACGTCGAGTGTTACACGAGTGTAGTATTATTTCCCCTTTTATTATAATTTTCTCTATTTTTGACCTCGAATTTTATTTATTTGGTGTTTTATTTTTTTTTTTTGAAAATCGATTATCGCTCATATGTAGTATATTGTCATCGAGTCGTCGAATGAATTATATTCCGTGAATATCGTGATTTATTTTTGTTCTATCCATTAGATACGAGGACAAAATTACAAGAGTTTCTGTGCATTTTGTTTGCTAAAAACCAATGATAGATACAAGTATTTTGTGTAAACGAATAAACAAGGATTAATGGAGAAGTGTGTGTAATAGTTTTCATAGTTCGTTGTGTATACCTGGTGATAAATCAGGAACAGAAGTGAGTGGAAAAAACACACAAGGTGAAGCAGAAGAAGAAAAAGTGGTTAAAAGTAGTTGTGCATCATAATTCGCGTATCTACATACATCTCGTCGAACGTAGATACTTTTTTTTGCGTTGTTCTCTGTGTGTCACCTGGTGTTTTCCTCCTTTCTCCTTTCACACGGTACTTCGCCAGCCATCGGTTTTCATCGGTGTTGTCTTCATCTTTACTACTTTTGTGTCGTCTTATTCGTTTAATGGAAAATGTAGCAGCAGCTGGATAATAATGAGCGCATGCTATTTATATGTGAGTGAATGTAATTTAAGAAAACAAAAATGAAATTTTTTTTTTTTTTTTTATAAAATCTATCTAAAAGCAAACGATGCATCTACGTATCTATCCGTCTAATGAAAAAGGAATTTACATTTGAGAAGAGTTTTTTTTTTGTCTTCGTTTTCTTCTTGGCTTTTTTCTGAGATTATTTTTGAGTAGGTTTTCAGTGTCCCCTTTCTCCTTGTGTGTCTCGCTCTTTGCCCTTCTCTCTTTTTATACCCTGCCTTTGCTCTGCGCCCATGTGCTGCTGGCTGGTAGCTGCTGGTTAAAGATACATACATATATTAGAGTAGTAGTTGGCAAGTATTGGTTGTTGGAATTGGAATTGCTGCGGTCTTGTTTTTGTTCATATTCCTCATCATTTCCGCTTATTATTCTCTCGCTGCTCTCTTTTGAACTAACACTTTATGCTCTCGTCTCGTCTCGGTGTCGTGTTGTATATCGATAGTCTCGGTGCCTGCAGTTTTGTGTAATTTTTGTCACTATATTAACCACCACGACGTTCGTGGAAACGGACAACCGACTAACCGGTCAGAGAAAAGCCGAAAAATCCAAAAGAATATCACAAGTGAAGTGTACTTAACCGCACGGGAATTGAGAAAAAATAAAAATAAATAAATTAAGAAAAAATCGAAAGAAAAAAAAGAAGAATGAAAATTGAATTGTAAAATCGTTGCCGTTGGCGTTGTGTCGTCAGTGTGGTGTGCTGCACACAGCAACAACAACGAATTAGAGGAGAAAAAAAAAGCGAAAAAAGAAGAGGAAAACCTGAAACGGGAAACCCGGGGAAGAAGGTGCAGTAGTAGAGCAAAAGTAGTGCGCACGAATCCGTCGTTGTCGGTTTTACGGTTTTATTTGAAAATACAATTTTTTTTTGTTTTATCTACTTCCACTCGCGAATCGACTTAATTTTTTCGTTTTTGTGCGATTGTTCCTAATTTCTGTTTCACTTTTCGGTTTTTTTTTTATTGCCACAGTTTTGTGTGCGTTCTTCGTTGTTTTATTATTTATTTATTTATACCTACACATATTTACACATTCATTCATTTTGGGTTATAACAGTGTGTGTCTGACGAATGTTGTTGCATATTGCTTTCTAATTTTTTTTTTCTTCATTCGCTGAAATTTTTTTTAACTGATTTTCTTGTTGATTTATTAATTTAGTACGGCGCTGTGGGTGCACACTAATGCAATCAATTTAGTAGTGTTGTGTGTTTTTTTTTTGAACAATAAGTTCATTGGTGTAATACTTATCGGTTCATTGCTGTCAAATTAGTTCATTGTGAAGCGAAAGATACATGATTTCTAGATACGTGGTTTTAGTTCGAAATCGGAATAATTTTTTTGGTGATTTTTTTCTGAAGGAAAACATATGATGAAGCGACGTGAATTGAATTAAAAAAAAAATCAGTGTTAAATAGGTATATCATTGTGAAGAGCAAATACATAGTTTTTTTTTAAAGCTACAATTCCCTAAGTGTGTTTGTGTTAGATACATATTTTCAATCTTCCGCACCCCCTCAAATGTTACGTGCACAACAATGTCTGCTTTTTTCTCGTGTAATTGCAACTGAATCGGAAAAAAAGTGCTAAAAAGAAAGAAATTTCTCAAAATAGCTGAAACACTGCCTTTGGATTTATTTGCTGTCATGCAAAATTGGCAGCAGCAAACACAGCAACAATTCGATATTGTTCATAGCGGTCATCATCAACAGCATCTGCATCATAATCAGCATAACGGCAACAGTAACAACAACAACAACAATGGGATTTATTATTTGTTTTATAAAGATATTTATGTGAGTGTTGGTTTTTATAATTTTTTTCAATTTTTTTTTTTTTACTTCTTTGCCTCAAGAGGACGTTGTTATCAAAAATTATACACAAGTTACAGTCTTGATAAGGAATTCCTATTTAATTATTTAATTTATATCGGAAATACCATTATCAGTTGACCTGAAATACGAAAAGAAAAAACCACTTCTGCTTACAAAATAAATGTTCAAAAACCAATTTAATCATTTTTGAATTGAAATTGAATACATCTTGTGATGATAGCGCTCATCGTGTATAGTGTGTGCTCCAGCAAGTATAGAAAAAACCAGACAAAAGGAATATGATCACAGTTAATTTGGTTTCAAGGTTAAATATGTCTTATTTGACGAATTTTTATATGTACATACATACATATGTATGTATACCTGCTTGTGATATTTTGTGGATTTTTTTTTTGGTTTCGCTATTTATATACATTTTGTATATACGGTTTGTTCAAAAGAGGCCACAGCCGCCTAGCCTATTGCTGTGTGTTCTTCCGAATTACATTGATCATCAAGAGTTTCGTGAGTAAATTTCCAGCTGCCTGTGCAACATAGTACTTGTACTTGTGTGCGAATGAAACCCCAATTCGAAGAGATTATTGTGTGTTTCTTTCGTGGATACAGCAGCGGATATCGGTATACTCACTCGACTGATATAGCAATTAAGCTTATGTGACTGAAAAATTTGAACCGCCAAAGAGGAATCTGTAATGTGACTGAGTCATCGATTAAGTTAAAAGGATGATCTTTAAATGCTTATGAGAACAATAGCTTGGACAAAACCTTTCCAGCAATCGGCACTCTGGCAGGAGAGTACAATGTATGACAGATTATTTTTAAAAATAATTTTCTTAACTTCGGTATTTGGATTGTTTTTTTTTTTATTGAGAACCTGCCCTTATGGGTAACACTGCGATCTAGCAAGATCTATTGTTTCTCTGGTCTACTTAGCCTAATTCCAAACTCCGCTAACGAACAGAATGTCCTATCAGCCTATCCAGTATAGCGCCGGCCATTCGCAGGGAATGTGCTCAGAGGGTTCTTTTTCCTCCAAACAGAACCGACACTCTGCATCTGAGTAAAGGTTTAGTTTGTTGAGATGATATCGCAAGCCCTATTGGCCGGTAAGAAAGCCCATTAGATTCCCCATTTTGTTCCTGTTAAGATTTAGAGCTTCCTTGTAGGAAAAGGGCTTGATAAGTCTGTTGGGTTGCCTAATCCCGGGGATATTCTCCCAATGGGCTAGGCGAAGTTGGTTTTCATAGTTGTTTTACAGAAATGTAGCCCAAATAACGACACAGATGAGTTCCAGTCCCAAATCGGTCCTATCCAGATCAACTGTGGGCATAGACATCTCCCTTACACGGATTTATTGTAACAATTTTTCTTTTTCCGAAAGTTTCTAAGTAAAAAACATTCATGAACTGAGGCAATACTTCGCTTTGTCCAAAAGTATCAGGGACTTCTTCAAAAATGACAATAGGTCTTGCGATTTTGAGAACCATTCGGGGAGCTCATTGCCACCCACTCAATTGATCGGTTTGATTTACGCCATGGAGCGTTGTCTTTCTAAAATTTGACTCACCGATATCTTGAAAAAATGATAGCTCCAAGCTGTGTTTACCTGAGTGCGAGTGCTTTTTCATATCCATTCGACCTTTACAAATGGCTATTTTACCAAGCCCATTTGCCTTTACGATGTGCAAAACATGTGTACCTCAGACCAAGATTAGATTATGTACACATGTCCGACCAATCTTCCATTGCCAAATTCAACTACATTCGCGCGGACTCCAAACGTTGTTCCCGCTTGGCGATGGGTTCCTTTTTGGCTTGCATTCTCTCAGACCCGCACTAAACAAGACCCGCATTTTCTTCCAAAAGAGTCACAGCAAGGTCGGTAGGTAGGTAGAGGTGGTTGTTCTAAAAGAACCCAATTAGCACTGGAATGCGCCGTTTTGAAACCACAACTCATTTGACATGGTTGTTTACGGGTCTTATAGGTTGACAGACGAAGATATTTAAATCCAACCTGTGGAATTAAGGAAAAGATTAGTTCAACTTTTTCTGGAAATATCTCTGAGGTCGTCGAAGAAGGGTTTGTCCAGACACTGATTATGGCCGGACATTTCCACAGGAAATGATGCAGAGATTCTTTTTCACTGTTATCTTTGCAACTATGGCAGAAAGTATTGTGGGGGATACCTAGCTTGGCTGGGTCTCCTATTGCCCGGTGGCCTGTGCTAGCAGCTACGATTTTTGCAATATCTGGTCTTGATCTGCTTAGCAGCCCGTTTGTTGTAACCGGGCCAGATCTTCCTCTACATGACGCAGTTGGGTTTTGCACTTGGTTTTATAAGAATACGACGCCCTACTGTCAAGAAAAATCTGCTTAAAAGCGGAGTTGCCAGTTTAAAAATTCTATAATTTTCCAAAGTTTCTTCAATTAGTTTGATGACGAATCTTCCCCTAATATATTTTTTTGAAGGATTCAACTGTAATGATGAAGATAAAATTTTCAGTGGTACAAAATTAGTCCTCTTAAGATTATTCACAGTATTGCAATAAGTTTTCCTCTAATCTGAATTTTCCTTTCCTTTTTTACCTATGCATGAATTTATAAAACAAATTTTCTAACAAAAGAAACACAAAAACGTTGGATGATTAAAAATGGTGGAGAACGATGTTCGGTAATGGTGATGGAGTATGAAAACGACGACAGCAACGATAGTGTTTTGTACAAGAGGTTACTGTGTATAGTTAAATATGTACTCTCTGCACTGCGCCATCTTGGCCCTCCCTCTACCCCCCGTTAGCTCTCATCTCTCTATGCACCTAATCATATAAATTACCCCGTATAATACTCTCCATACTCTGATTCAACTCTACAACTACGCCTTTTCTTCGACTCTCCTCCGTTGTTTTGCAATTGCCTGTTACCCCATCAAACATACATACATACGTACATACACCTTCTCCTCCTCTTGGAGTACCCTTTTACACCATCAGTAACAACAAAAAGAACGACAACAAACCGACTATCATCGTCATCGCATAAAAGCGACGTTGTCCGTCGCGGCGACCGTTAAGCTCTTTATCGATTTACTTTATGAAGAGAGTACACTTATATGTATTTTTGTGTGTTTATTTTTTTTTTTTTGTGCTTCTACAGCCGATTTTACTTGTTTGCTTTTTAACGTTTTTCTGATTTTTCCCCACATTTATATGTATCGCCATCTTTTATCAAGCGCGAACATGAGCAGAAACAACCAGCATCTCAGTAAATGAAACTGCTGGCGGAAGGCGCATCCATGTTCTCGTGGTGTTTCGTTAAGTTAAGCATTTCATTATCCTCTAACTGTATGACGCACCAGGGAATCACTAGTGAATTTCCGAGTGAATATTTGATTTTTTTCCTTTTCTTTTTTTTTTGTGTCTTGTTGACGAAGGTTGTACGGTATCGTTCTTAATAATGTGAATTTAAATTGATTTAGCATTTTACTACGCCTTTGGAGATTTGTTTTGAAAAGAGCACAGAGATGTTAGGAGGTAAAACTGATTTGGATTAATTTTGATTTCTTTACCGTTATTTTGAGCAAACTGAAGGATTGAAAGGCAGAAGTTACATGAGGTTGGAAATTTTTCAGTCTAAAAGTTGGATTTAAAATCGAAAGTGTTACAACTTTGCTAAGTTCTTTAACTTATATGAGTGAGCAACAATCCTTTTACTTGGTATAATTAAGTTTTCCACCTTATATCCAGAAGTTTTTCTTAATTTTTACGTTAATACCGAAGCGGTATCGCAATCTATCACAAGTGTTGGTCCCCCAACCTGAACGTTTTTTTGTAGATCCTCTGCTTAAGAAGTCAAGTTTATTCCCGCTCAAGAAAGGTCCAGATGTATATTCAAGAATGTTGTCACACTGATTAACTCAATTATACTTGCTTACGCGTAAGCTTTTACTTTAGCTTGACAGTAATCAGTAAACAAATTTTCTGATGCGGTGCTGTCATTGCCATACAATAAGATTTCTTTGGTAATGACTTTTGCAGAAACTGTTGAATAACGAGGAGGGAGACAACGCATATTCAGTGCTTCCCTGAAAAAATGTTTATGGTAGCTTTCCATTTAAACTGATTTTGGCCATTTGGCACATCAGGACCTCAGAAGCCTACTATGAGGACTCAAAGTAAAACAGCAGACTGGTCAAGGAAACTTTCTCACAATCTTGTGGTATCATAACAATTTGAATCGTGGTTAGTGTTGTGCGAGGCTGTATACATTTGATCCCGAGTGATATCTACCAAATGTTTTTCCCGATAAACTTCCCGTTGGGGGTTTTCAAAGTTCTGAGAGTATAATTTGTCACAAAAACCTTCTCAGTTCACTGTTTAGAGTCGGCAATAAAGTTTAGGTCTCTTCCATTCGTGACTAAGCTATGTAATAAAATCCGCTAACCCAAGGTGAAAGAAGAGTGAATCGTCCAAGAAAAAACGCCGCGCAGGATTGTCGAAAAAAGGAGTCAATGCAATGCACTTAAGACTGAGATTTTCTGCGTTCAACTAAAATGTCACCATAAATATATTGTTCCTTTCTGGCAACGCCGCAGAATTAAAATAATGCAATCAACACAGAATCTGCACTCTTATTCCCTTTCATCGTCATTCATATCTTTCATTCTATATAAATAGAAACCAAAAAGGGCAAACGAAAGCTGTAAAACACACATGTACAATAATGACGACGACAGAGGCATCGAGAATATATTTTAATCGGAACCCAATGGAAGAAACTACACCCAATCAGAATCTACAAATCGTAGTGCAACAATGGAAAACTACGAAACTAATTTCTCAAGATTTCAACGATGAAGCGTTGCATAATGCGCAATTTTGTTTTATATACAAAATAAACTCTGAAATTGAATAAGTTGGGTAAACACAGCATCCCATGTTGATTGATTACTATTGAAATTAAAATTTAATTAAATGAAAAATGACCGAGGGAGAGAATCACAAAATACGCAATGTAGACTGCATTTTTGAAAATTTTACATCTCAGACCTATCGAGAATACGATATGCGTACATTATAGATACATCTGTAACTATGTACAAAAAGATATCCATTTATATGTATGACTGCATTTATACATGCAAAGGAAAAACTAGTTCTGCTTATATGTACATATGTACACCATGCGTCTATAAAAAAAAAAAACATCATGGTCTGACTGACTATTTTTATAACGCAATCTATAAGAAGTGAGCAAATAATTGTAATACGTGTCACGCGTTTGAGAGAGAAAAGGGAATAAAACGCTAAACAAAAGGAAAAAGGACTCGTGCGCTTTTACAAGGACGTATTATGACGTATACTATATGTTTGTACATAAATACGTCTGTATGTACACTCCAATGTATTTATTCTTCCCCTGTTTCTTTGGAGAGGGTTGAAATCGAAAATTAATTACGCATTTTAAAAAGGTACAAACATGTGTATGTAGGTACCTTCGCCGTAATTGAACTGAAAAGTTCCGGAGTTCATTTTAACAATTGAATTCCAATTCGCTATTTCTCTACATCTACCTACATGACGGTGAAATGATATTCGGATAGCAGTTGAAAAGTCAACAAGGTTTTATTGAAAATGATAATTCTGAGTAAAGAAGCCCACCCCTTCCTATTTCATTGATTTGAAATTGTTTTTTGGGTGCGTTTTTCTGAGTATTTTGATTGAATATTTGTCGAAGCCGAAGTGAGTTGCCTATCCATCTAAACTAAATATAATTTTGCTTGTATATTCTAATGCCATCTACAACATACTTACATACGTATTTCAAGGCTGTTGAAGCCAGCGTTCGTTTGTGTGCTCCTCTTCGTCTAGAAACTCACACGAACGCTCTGATAACTGCAGTATATCAAGTTGACCTTTTCACTGAAACAAACTTGGTAGATAGTCAAGGAGCAGTCAAGGGATTCGACAACAAAACATAGGACCGAAAGCGGTGTCCCTTTGCCCAAAAACCATAAGTAGAATATGCGACACTTCCGAAGTTAATCTTTGCTGGTTTCTCGGTCCTACAGTAGTAATATAGATGAGCGGTAGCAGATGAAGAAGCTCGGATATGTTCAGTTGTCCCTTAGTTTACAAATCTTTCACAAACACGCCCTTGGTGTTCGTCCATGTCCTTGATTTTGGTCACAGTGATGCACAATTGTATGAAAACTTTGTTTGTCACTAAAAATCTTTTAATTGTTTCTGTTTTAAGCCAGTTGAGAGAGGAGGCTCCAAAAGAGCTTAATTCTGATTACCTTAGAATGTGTGCCTCCCGGTTTTGTCCGACAAAACAGCAGTTGTATCATAAGCTCGAAAAGGACCAACTTTAAGCACGAGATACATTAACACGTCAATAGACATACCCTTCGGTAAGTTAAAGGACACCGCCTGTCAGAGGTGTCTGCGCTCATACTAGTACTTGAACTTCTGGCCAATGTTTACTTATGATGGCGCTACCGTCCGGGTGGATCTAAACGTAAACCAACAGTATTGACTTCTGACCAATACTGAAAGAAAAGAATCAAGAGCCTACTGAAGTTTAACAACTGCAGGAGCTGCCAAGATTTAGAAGAAATGGCTACTGTGACAATGACAGACCTCCGAGAGTATAATTTGTCACGAAAAAACTTCTTAATCCGCCGTTCGGAGTCGACAAAAAAAAAACGGCAGGTTCATTTCAATCGAGAAGCTAGGCATTGTCTTGACTGTAAGTTACTAATAGCTACGCTAGGAAATCTAAATGGTTTCAGGAGTCAGCAGGGCATACCCCAGTACTCATGGTATCACAATGAACCTACTTTCTGTTCTAACCTCTTCTTGGAGGACTACTTCTGACTAACTAACTATGCAAGTTTCACTTATGAAGGTCATATGTTTCGTCAAGTACAAGTATGGAGCCTACTTTGTGAAAAGAAAAAAGAATAAATAAGAAACGATCTACCTTCCAATGTGCACTTTCTTTTGGCCTAAACCAAACCTACGTCATCGTATCAAGCCGCAGGAATTCGTTCCAAGTTGAAGAAAAAAGGTCTCAATTATGGATATTTTCTAGCGTTACGAGGAACTATTAAAGGGATTCCAAAATTGGATAGGAACTTGTTGCACCATTTATCACGACAACGGTTCAGTATTTCTTAGTTAGTATGTAGGTTCTTTTCGTATATTGGGCATCAAATTCCGCTCTGAATATGATAGACCCAGCACGCTTTGCTGTTGCATCTATGTAAATAGGTTCAAGCAACTCGAAATTAAGGACCCACTCACCGTCATTATTTTTGCAATTTGCAAACTGCGGTTACCTACTTTAAAATTCTATTTTGCCATCCCTTGATGAGTCTAGACAAGTTTTTCACTCAGTCTTCTCGGGTTAGATGTCAGATAGGTTTTCCAATTTTGTTGCTAAAAAAGTGACTGTAGACACCATTTCATTTAGAATCGTTTTAAACGAATTGCCTGCGTAGTGACTTTAAAGTATAGATTCTACGTAAGCTTAGACTTTAAGCAAATCTTACACACTTTAATTGCACCTGTTAATCTTTTGCTAGAATCAGATAACGCATGATAGGTAAACCATTCTTTAGCGAAAAAAATGTACACATGTACATTTGTGTTTTTGTACCTATTTTCAAGGTCATTCTATTGAGCTAAAGAAACTTCTAGTCAGTTTGAGTATCTATAGCAGATGCTCCGGCTTACTCAAATCGTACGTCAATCGTGTCGATCAAAATAAAGCTTCCATTCAATTTTCTTTTTATTGTGCACTTCTGGCAACACCTTGTGTCAACAACAGACTGTTTACCGATGTCCTTCTCGAGAATTGATTATTTTTCCCTCCTCTCCTACCCACTAGTGTACTAAGTCCCCCCTTCAGCTTTATTCAGGATGATTTCATACCATTTAACTGCTGTTAATGCGGTTGTTGTTGGGTTATTTTGTTTTGTTTCTATTTTTACGATGACGTAAATGTCACTCACACCCATCCAAAGTGCAATTGTCGTTTGTTGTCGCCTTTTGCCTTTGTTTCTTTAATATTTGTTCATTCCCCTTCAGCTGGGTCGATCTCTTCTCTGTCTTTACCTCCTTCTCCTCCTTCTGCCGATAGTGCCATCTTGTTTTAATTTATTGAATGTTGATTGTCTCTTTTTGTTGTTGTTTTAAATTGATTAAATCATTTACCAATATGGCTACGGCAATGTCGTCGTCAGCGGATATGTGTATACATATGTACATGTATTCTCTTCCTCTTACACATTTATTCATCGTTGTCTCTTCCTCATCATCATTATCATCATGATTTCGAGCAAAAAACCAAACAGAACAAAATATACGACACATGTTTTATCACCCATATGTGAGAGCTGAGTTGAGCTAATCTAAAAGTCGAGGAGTATGTGTATATTTAATTTGTTCACCCTCCACCATTCATCTCCCCTATGGATACGATACATTCCTACATATTATATGTATATGTATCTACAAAAAGAACAGCAGTAGCAGAAGAAAAAAGAAGAAGAAGAAGAAGACGACAACGACGACGACGAAGAAGAGCCGAGCAGCTCCTATGTACCAGCATTTGAATATAAATTATTTTGTGAACGCGCGCCTGAATAAGATACCTAAACACAAAACACATTCGAGAGATGTAAATGGACAACAAGGTCTAATTAAAATGAACAAATACCGCTGCCGTAGCACTCGTCAGTGGAATAAAACAGCAACTGTAGCAGCACCACCGTGGCTATATATGGAAGACGTCATTTATTATCATCACCTTGGTAAATATTTATGCAATGTATATAAGTGACGTAAGCACACGCCACGTAGTTCAAAAGTATAGAAATGGTTTTTTTTTTTCGTTCGCTTATTAAAAGTATCTCAACTGCCGGAACATGGCGGAATATCATTATGCGTATTTATTTTTTTTTTTTATTATTATTTTCTCCGTTTGTCGATTTTCCTTCTATCTGGCGTGCGATTGTGTGTAATGTATTTTGCAAAATCAAGAAGGCACACACCAAGACACCATTTCCTTTGTTGTTGTTATTTGCGGCTGTTAATATTAATCTCATGATTCGAAATCGTTTTGTATCTATATGTAAACTGAATCTATTACCTGGGACGAAAATGTTTACATAGCCCGAGAGCTTATTGTATCACGTAGGCATGCCTACATATGTATGTACACTTGTTAAAAGCGAAGCAGCGCACCTAGGCAAATTTAAATCATCAAGTCGAAAAGATGACAATAACTTACCCTATCAGCACTTATCCATTCGGGTTTGTAAGTCGAAAACATCTGCTGTAGAGTGTTTTCTATTTTGACCTGCTGGTATTTCATTGAGCGAGTGTCATGCTAGTATAATTCGAAGAAATCCCTAGGATCAACAAACTCATTTGTTTGACACAGAAATTAAGAACAATGGTCTATGGGTGGAACCCTGCGGGTACTCAGATCTTTTCAAATGTGCGTTACCTGTTAAGCAATTGTGAATCGGGAAATCCAGAAAGATAATGAAACCAGTCTGGTAGTAGGTATTTGGTAGTGGTAGCGCGATCGGAAGTTGGCTATCGATTACATTTTCCTGTTTTTTTAATCTTAGGTTTGTCTTAACGCGGATTTTTTTGTAACCTAATCAAGTATCAAGTTGTCGTTCCGTGTTAGATTTGAGAATTTTGCGGGCCTAGCCATCCCAATAGTCCAATTCGTAGTTTTTTTTTTTTAATAGAACGATGCCGATCTTACGCTGTCGCAGCTCCAACAATTTGTAAACGAGACCGATTACCTTACGAAGAATTTTTCGCTCGAAATGATAAAGTACATCGTCATCCACAGTCGATAGAGTCCCGTGTCCATTTCCCCATTCATTGAAAAATTCCCCAAAATGGAAAAAAATCCCCACATCTGGCATTGCTTGGTATGACATATACATCGGTCTGGTGGATATTGCTGGGACTCGAACCTACCATACCTCGCATGTTCTCGCTAATCCTCGCAGTCCATATTATACGAACCACTAAACCAAGAATACACGTTCGTCGAAGATTCTGAATTGTTTCTTCCGATTGTAGCCTGTAGACATTATAATTTTTCAGAGCAATTCTTCCTTATGGTGGTGCTTGAGATATACACTGCAACAAAGTCGTGATTCAAGTTGAGTTGGTAGCACGGAAGGTTCAGACATCCAGAATATTGGAAGTGGACTTGGGTCGATCGCAATGTGATCAATTTGATTGACCATTTTATGATTAGGAGACCGCCACGTCCCCTTGTGAATGTTGGGATGAGGAAACCGTGTCTTAGTGGTCGGCGTGGTCGGCGTGGCTCAGTTGGACTGCTGTGCGAGCGGCGTGAGTTCAAGCCCCAGCTAAGTCCACCGAACATTTCTCACGGCACCACCTCTCGTCGGGGAATGACAAGGCTTCTGGAGTATAATTTGGCGGCAATAAATTGTAGGTCCTTTCCATTCGTGCGAAAAATGTAACACGCACAACATGAATGCTTGCGGGAAGCTAGGACTTGGCTCATCCCGAGGTGTCGCGTCAGCTATTTATTCATTTATTTTAAGCCATGTCCTTGTTATACATAGGTCCTTGTTGTGTAGACTGTGCTTACCAATCGTCCTGCCAGAGACGTTTTTTGTTCCAATCTTGGCGTTAACATCACTCAACATGTTTTTAATGGCATATCTCAGGACATAACTTAAAAGTTTGACCGAGGAGCTCGTGCAAACATTTATTGGCGACGTCGTCCTTGTCATCTTTGGGGACATCAGTGAATATTAGACTGATGTTGACGAATTGCTTATGACAAATCCGCTATGGAATAAGCGCTGCTGTTGATCTCTGTGGCAATTTTCATAGAAGATGTCACAGTTTTTCATCTTTATTTTGCCTGGCCTTTACCATCGCATTTACTGGATTGTGGTTAACTTTGCGTTATAGCAGTTTAGAGTCTCTGCTCTAGGAGACTTAAGGGTCCGATCCGAAAATCGTTGTGCTTAGTTTGTGTGCCAGTGTCGTCAACAAGAGTAACATCCTTATCCAAGATTTGTGGTTGGTACGTAAAATGGATATTTTAGGTTGTCAAACAGCCAATGGCACAGCTCCAAATAATGGTCGGTTAAACCGATGTCGGTAATTCCGATATGAGTGCTGCCCTTGGTCCCTTTTCCAAGATTCTGACTAATAGTCGGAAAAAATCAACTCGTCCGCCGTTTATAGCTGCTATATTTGTCTTTTGGTCAAGACTCGCATCTAGGTCGACAGCAACTAATAGCCCATGCCTATTATTTGGAGATAAAACAAGCACAATTGATGCGAGGTCACAGGTTAGCCAGGTTGACGATAGTTAGTCCCTACCATATTTCTACAACATTCAACCATCATCCCTTTTATTTGCGATGACTTTTCAACTAGTCAAAAAATTAGTTGGGAGTTAAACTTATTTTCAAAATTAAATTGTTCAAATTATACCAATTTTGAGCCGATCAGTATGCAACATATTGTCCTTTCAGCAACATGGTTTCCGTCAGCTATTTATTTCTACGTCAGTTCATTACATTAGTTGTCAACTGAATTCAGATTTCGAGACTAAATAGGAAATGAATTTGCACATATTTTTAGATCAAGAAATAATTCATCGAGGAAAGAATCTTTTTGTCTTCGGTGATGTTTAACGAAATGAGATGCGTTCCTGACCTTCGGCATTTGAAAATCTTGTTACGGATTGCAAATTAAAAGTTTCAATCTAAATTCCTGACCCTGTGGTACTTCAATTGATTAATCCTAATGAACAAAGAGTGATTCATAAAGAATATTGATCACGACATGATGAACATGAGTAATTTAATTGCACATTCGTAGTGTATGTAACCCCTTCTCGGCTAATTATGGAATCATTCGTCAGCGGTGATTTAATAAAAGATCATTTTAGCTCTGTTAGTCATTTTTTTTCGTGATTTATTGAAGATACATACTATATACACATACAGTATGTATTGATAAAGAAAAATAATTTTTAGAAGCACACAAGTAGGTATAACATCACTGAAATTTTAGAATCCTTCGTTGAATGCTCAGGCAATTTCTGGATCAAGTGTATGTTTCCAGTCGTTTTTTCTTCCTTTTTTGTTTTTAGCTGCGTATAGCTCTTAATTTTGCACAACAAAGGAACACAAATCAAACAAAAACAGCAGTACCTCCCGTTTGCAGGTAGAAACTAGGCACGAGCGTTCTGGATAAATGTAATATGAGGGACAGTGTAAAACTGTACCTGTCTATATAAACCCATTAAAGGCTTTCTAAGGAATTAAAAAAAAAATTTATCAGAGTACATAGGTACTATGTACATATATCAAGAGACAAACAATCCCAGAACCCAGGTGCATCACACATGAACATATGTACATATAAACAACTGCAGAGCAGGATATCTGCATGAATGCACGAATTTCAACAACAGCGACAAGCGTAGTAGCAGGAGCAGCCTTGCCCAGGTGAGAGATGTGTGTTTGCTATGCTACACTCGTTCGATGAATGATGATAACAAAATGTGTGTTCTGCCTGGCACCGCACTTAACATTCTAAGTCAGGAATAAAGCTCATTCTCCCAAGGGGGGTGATGTTGCACATGTCTCCACCAGCAATACCAGTGTCAGAAGAAGTGCACAGCAGTAAGAGAGGTCTTCAGATAAAATATCTATACTATAACAACCACGGAAGCTTTTTAGCTATCCCTACTTTTGTAACTGTTATGAGGGTTTGCGAAACCGGCGGCGGGGGCACTAGAATGCGGGGGAATTTGCCGAATTGCTGCGTTTCGTTTTTTCTGCCCTTTCTCTCTGTCACTCTTGTATCTGTGCATTTCAATGTATCCACTGTTGTAATGTTTATTTTTGGTATTTCGTACATTTGTATGTAGTAGAAGCTGCGATGCTGCACAACAGCAGTAGATTGTGGAAAAATTAAATGCACATATCTATGTGCGGTGCATGATAAAGATACTACTTCAACTACAAATAGGAGTAGGGGAGGGGTACATACATAGGGAGAGCAAACAAGATGGCATTTTCGTTCGCTGTTGGCAAGTTACAGTTTCTTTTTGTTCTTCTTTTTGTTGGACCGTTGTGCGTGTGCTTGGAATTTCATTTAAGTCCTTTTTTGGTAATGATTATCGCTGCAACCAGAGAAACAAAGCAGAGGCAACAACATTAACGATAATAACGACGACGACGCAGTAGAACCAAGGAAATGCATATATAAGAGAACGAAGTAAAGAATTACCAAAGAAAGAGGTTATTGCTGAAGTTATAACACACCTTTTGGAACAGAAGAATGGTCACAGTGCGTGGTTAAAATAAAGTGCCACAGGGTTACAATTCCGGACTTATTGATTCGATTTAAAAGAAATTATACATATGTACATAAGACTTAAAATCGTTATAATCATCATATTCAACCCTTGTCCGCTGTGAGGCTAACGGGTTGAGGGTGCTTAAGTGGGTTCTCTATACCTCATGATCGACTCTAAATCTTCAGAAGCTATCCCCATACGGGTAGAGGTGAGATTTCGGGTTTGGTCCCATCACCTCATCTTTGGTTGACTTGACAATACTTGGTAAAATCAGTCATGAAAATAACATCCCTGTAAAAAATTATGAACCCTCCATACTTCCCGATCTTTCATTATCGACTCTAAATTATCAGAAGCTATCCCCATACGGGTAGAGGTGAGATGTCGGGCTTGATTCAACCTCGATTGGCTTGACAACACTTAATAAAATCAGTCAGGAAAATAGCATCCCTGTAAAAAATTACAAATCTAGAAGTAGATCGCCGCAGTTCAGTGTTTAGTGCGTTGCACTGCTAAGCAAACTGGCACAGGTTCGAACCTCAGCAAATTCAACGAAACATTATTTGCAGCACCGCCTCTTGACAAAAATTTGAGAGATTATTGTGCCATGAGAGTGTTTTTCAGCCCGCCATTCGGAATACACATAACCTGGTCGATTTGTATAAGAAGGCACCAATGAACATTTCGTTACGAATTCGAGATGGTTCAGGGATGTCGAACAACTACCAGACAACTA
The DNA here is from genome assembly GCA_917880715.2 of Matsumyia berberina. Classification (NCBI taxonomy): domain Eukaryota; kingdom Metazoa; phylum Arthropoda; class Insecta; order Diptera; family Syrphidae; genus Matsumyia; species Matsumyia berberina. The sequence goes on along the minus strand of OU862871.1, from coordinate 125,849,115 downwards.
TCAAGCTTTCTTAGAAGAGTATCTCGTCGATGGTATAAATGATCTAAACACTGCAAATACGTTTCAAGAGCACACTTGGGGGTAACCATAGCCCCCAGACCTTTGGTTTAAGTGCTACTAGCAAACAACGGGCCTTCGATATTTGTCTGTTTCTTTTTAGACTGGATCTCGACGCCAAAGAGACACAGTAGATTCTTAAAGATCCGAGTGAATGCTGCACCGCTTTGGATGCAGGTACCTCTTCAATCTACTTACTTCAATCTGCTTGAATTTCAAAGGGATAAAACAACTTCTGATCCAAAAGAAGCCATTAAGGGCTCAAAATTAAATTTTCAAGAATCCAAAAGTTCAAAAAAGTTTATCAACTCGTATCGAGTGCGAGTGCGATTTCTCACATGTATGAGAGCGGATGATCAGTGGCGATATGAAATTAAGGAAAAGAACGATGTTGTAGAAGTTTATGCCGGAATCTTTAATATGTCGAAGAAGACTTTTTACCAAGTGTAAGACGTCTGACTGTAGCTAGTGCCGGCCAGTCACAAGCAAGTTTCTCCAGGCGTTTCCCTTTTCTTCTGTTTTAATGCAGCTTCAGCAGTGGGTGTTTAAGCGAAAGGGGGTACTTTACTTTGGAACGTGTGTGACAATTGGCCAGTTACGGGTTCTATTTATTAAGTCGTAGGTGGGTCTTGTCTTTCTGGATACGACACAGTTTTAAAGGCTATTCTGCCCAGATTTTACCCTTAACGAGCTATTAAGTGCTGAGCAAGGTTGGGATAGGTCATCGGCTCTCGCATTCTACCCTACATTACATGCCCGCGGACCCGGAGGAGGCGGATATTGAACTGAGTTTTTACCTTGTTTCTTGCAAGGAAGATTTCTAGCTTCACACACTTCTTTCCCATTGGATGGATCTTGGCTCACTTGTGCTGTTCACTCCATCACTGTTAAGGTTCATTTCCTTAGAATAGCACACATTAACCAAACATTGGAACTGTTTGCTGTATCCCATCAATCGATGCTTCTTACCCCGATTTCCACTAATTCCACTCATACACAAATTAATTGCCCTAAACGAGAGCGGTCTCTGAGCTTAGCTGCTCAGCTCTCTCAGAAATTGCTTTCAATTGTCCGCCTGATTAATACCACTTAAACGTGTGTATTTGTGGATAATCCTATTTTATCTAGTTTTCGGATACACCATACCCTTTTGTCTCTCTGTGACACACGACGACCTTATTTGGGCTGCGCCTCCACACATTTTCGGTTCGGTGGTTGTTATGGGTACTTGTATGTATATATTGCTGCCGTCCTCCACTACATAATATGAACGCATGTAGTATGTGCCGCAGTGATACACATATGCTCTCGATCCCGGGAAACGAGTCAGGATTGTTGTTTCAGCCATATTTAAATAAGTTGAGGCCCCGGATGGCTTTATATTGGTTTATCCTTCATTTGAACATCGAAATTCAGATATTGATTTGCCATTTATACCCTAGAGAGGGAACTACAGAGCGAGAGGGCGAATGGAGAGAAGAGGCGGTAGGATGATAGTGGGTCGGTGTCGGTGGTGGTCGGTCGTTTGCTGGTTTGGCTTGGTGGCGATGGTGTTTCCGAAAAAAATACGGAACATCAGCGGGTGGCGGCATTTCAAAGAAGCCCACAAAGACGAGAGGATTTATTTAGCGCTCTCCTTGGCCAAAGTTGTTTTAAATTAATATTCTCCAAAGCAAGTATTACACGCCCAAGTGGTTGCAGACGACGACGCAGGGATAAAGGTAGGAGGTAATTGCTGAGAAAGGGGTATGCCCCGGATGATGGTGGATAAATCCGAGAGTAGTTGGTGAACATGGTTGCATTATGCCGTTTCGATTAATTGTACCTGCTGTTAGTGTATCCTTTCGGTTGTATGTATGGGGAACTGATTTTCTCTCGCTAGAACCACCATTCCACTCTGGTCCTCATTTGTACACCACTTAGATGATTGAGAGCTCAGTTTTTGTTGTTGCTGTGCCTTATCGAACGGATGGCGGCGGTGGTGGTGGGGTGGAGGTTGTTGGGATGAGTTCTGAGAATAGTCTGTGCATGGACACATGAACCCTCGCCTGCTTGCTGCTGCTGTTCCTCGACGTTTTGTGTGTGATACCAATACGTTTTATCCTTTGTGCATATTTGTTCTCTTTTTCGTCCTTCTTTCCCTGCCCCTTCCTCACCGCTACTTCGGCAGTCTTTCTATCTCTGTATTGGTGGTGGAAGTGATGGTGGTGGATTTTATTAGATTTTTCCAGATACATATTCGTGAAAATTTTCGGAAACATTCGGTTAAAGAGGATTTTTGTTGCGAAGGACATTGCAAAAGGTTCGAATTTGTAGGTACATACATACATATGTATGTACAACTGTTTACATAATGTACCAAATGAATATTTCTTTTTTCTGTTTGTTCTTCTGTCGTGGGTGTTTTGAGAGTACACGCCGCGTTTATCGGTTTAAAATACATATTTTGGGTGTGGCTGAAAAAGTGTTATGGCGAGGTAAAAAGTGGTGAAAACATGAAGATTTCGTTTGACTGCAGGGTGACACGCGTTGCACAAGAATAGTAAAGTAGTTGGTATCCTTGACAACCAAAGTTGATTGGGACCGAGAAACTAGTGGTGAAAAAGTTAGATTACTCAGGTCTCATTGATTTCAAAGGGCGTTTTCAAATTATTTTCAATCTAAGCCTCTCTCGAAGTGAACGTCGGTTAAAGAAGATTCAAATTTTTTTTATAAAACTTTTGGAGGAATGGGATAGTGACCAGCTGTAATTGCTTTCTGTTAACAAATTTATTTGTCACGACGTTTTGATGTTTGCTTTCGCCAATCTCTTGGTTTGGCTGGTTTTTGGGATGTAATCAGGCTTACTTAGAGTTCTGATGGGTCCAGTACTCATAATTGACATATTGAGGATACTGTTACGACTTTTTAACACATTTCCTTGCCAGGAATCGGTTTGCTCCATGTGCCTAACACTCCTTAGTTGCCTAAAGCGACTAATATATTTCTACCTTGCATCTGTTTATAACAAGCATACAGTGTCCTCGCCTCCATATTTAAAATGGGACGTAGCGGCTTCCTGATCCATAAACTACCTCACCTAGCCAAAATACAAATGCGAATATCTAGAGACCGCTATAGAATATACGCTGAACGCTTTTACCAAAATCTTTCAACTCCTGCATAAAGTGCTGAAGAGCAATTGAAACGCAGCGGACTTGCTTGCTTTTAGAAACATCGCAACTAATGTGCGAGTAAATTAAGATAGAAAGAACATTGGAACATCGGAAAAGAAGAAGAAGTAGCATGAGAAGTGGGCGATCGAAGCTATTGAGTGAAGAAGATTCCACCGAAAGTTTAAAAGTACGTGTCACGGTAGCAAAGTCTGTACAGGAACTTCCAGAAATGGAAAAGAAAAGCCTTGTATCAGAGTCACAGTTGGAGATCAAATTTTGGAAATTGTATTAAGACAGGATGATACTTTGTCATGTGACTTCTTTATAATACTTGAACGAATTGTGCGAAAGCTTCAAGGCAACCCCAGAAAGGCACCATCGTTTACATGTCTGGTCAACTATTGAGACTGATATCTCGCAAAACTCAGCGAGCTATCAGCGCTGCGTTCGTGTGTAAAGAGACTGAAGCGGCTAAAATACTATGTTTGGTGGAGAATGAGAGTAGTATTCGCTGTCAATAAAGAGAGACACGCAACGTTGAAGAATCGGGCAGAACTCCATAGTAAAGTGCTTTAATTTTGAGACAATGAGAAGCTTCGTCTTCCCCGGCTTTCCTATTACTTCTGAGAACAGCATCTCATCAGAAAGCAAACGAAGAAAAACTCCTGCCATTTGAGTAGTAAGGTCCTATTCCGAGCGACTAAGATACTCTACATGAGCTCTTATTCATTTCAATCGAAGTTGTTAGCGCAGAAGATATCCTTTGCGTTGTTGGCCTACACGACAAACTATATCACCTTTATAGCGACATCAATGTGGTGAAAAGACTGCACATTGGTCGTTTGTGATGGCTGGGAGACCCCAATCAACTTGGAGTGCAAAATTGTAGCGCACATATGGCTCAGTGGTTAGTGCGTTGGACTACTGTGCAAGATGCGTGAGCTGCACACCGAACATTTTTCGCGGCACCACCTCTCGAGATTAAACCACATGACTTCGAGATTATAATTTGTCATGAAAAAGCTTCTCAATTCGCCTACACAACATTCTGACATTTTAAACTATCGTACAACGCAACAAATACTTGTTTGTTACTCACACACACCCTGTTCGAAATGAAGGTGAACAAAATGTCGAGTCATAGGTTAAACAAAAAAAAAATGCTCACTCTATCCCTTGAGAATTTAGTTACTGCTGTCGTGTCCTTTATTATCGATCGCCCTTGCAAAATAAATGCATTTACCGTGCTTTTATTTCATTACTCACCACCATCCACCACATTTGGTGACATGTGACAAACCAGTCATCTATCCAATTTTGTCCTTTCTATTAATTTTCTGTGTTTTTTTTTTTCTCCTTGTGCTAGTCGAGCTGGCTTCCATCTTATTTAAACAAGTAATTTTCTTCTCTTTCACTTCGTGTCCTTTGTGTTCACGCCATCACCCATGCAAATTATTCTGCAAGTAAGGTTAAAGGAGGGCAACGAACGAGGTGAATTTTGTTTATAAATCTATTTTGCGTTGTGGAAAGTAGATAAGTTCTGTGTGACATGAGAACGGGGAGGTATGTGGGCAATTTCTTTTATTTACGTACTTCTCTTTTAAATTTGTACATCCATATTCTTTTATACACATTCAACCGGTAAGTGTGTGGCGTATGACATGCGATATACATATCTGTGTTCAATGGTAAAGAGTTGAATGCCACCACGTCGTCATCATCGTCGTCACCACCCCAAACCGCACCCTTGCCCCATTAGTGATAATAAGAAGGAGGAAAACTCTTTATTATTATCCTTTTATTTTGTTCATTCGCTTCATTCTTCTTGTTCTCCGCACACCTATTTCTTGTTCCGTTTTCATTTTTTTTTTGTTCATATTTTGTCAGTGATTGGGGGGATTATGTTAGGGGAGGCATTGGGCCAGGCCTTATAGTATACAGATAGATACTTTTCATGCATAGCAGTTGTTTTTCGTTTTTTTTTTTTTTTGCTCCACATAACATTGTTGTTGGTTGGTGGTGGGTGGGGTGGCGGTTGTCGCTGGCGTCGTCGTCGAGAGGTTATAACAGTGGTCGTTGATGGTATTGGTGGTGGGAAACTTTAAGGTTGCTGGAAAATTGCTGTTTGTCGTTCCTTCATTTACAAAGAGTGGCGTGGAAGATTTTTCTCCTGGGGGTGTTATCTGTGTGTGTGTGTGTGTGTTTTGTCCTCCATCTTTTCCCTGCGAAAGTTGTGAAAAGTTTTTATATGGGTTGAAGTGAGTTTCATTTGATCGGGTTGTAGGGTTGAAATTGCGATGCAATTAACTTGGTGAATTTTTTTTTCTTTTTTGTTCTTAATTCAAATGTTCATTGCTTATTTGCTTTAAGGAAAAAACTAATTATTTTTGTATTTTCTTTCTCTTTTCAGGTAAGATTTGAACTTTTAATTAGATTTGCGTAATTGTGCGAATAAGAATCAAAAATATGATCCGATATTATGTAAGTAGACATTCTTTTTTACTTTCTTGTGGTGAATTTAATAAGAATGAATTAGTATCATTATAGTTAGGAGGGCATGTATTTTGATAAGTTATATAAAGCGGTAACATTCATTTTTAAGTCCTTCTTAGAAGGATAGATGCACACCTCTTAAACTACACCCTTATACTAATATTTTCATATTCGCGTCATGTAGCGCTCTTCAGAGTTTATGGTTCTCCGTCCTCTTCTAGAAGATTGAACAACTGTAGTTCAATATAGCGATTGATCTGGTTTTACTTCTGATGGCTCTACAGTTCTTCTCTAGCCAGCACTACCAGCTTGCTGCGAATGAGGTCTTCTTCCACTTGCGCACGCCATCGGAGATGAGGTACCCACTTCTGAATACTCCTTAAGTGCCTGTCCACATTGGCACAGGAAGGAAAGACTGTCCAAAAGAGAAAGGGCGATTTTCATTAAGTGGGAAAAAGAAGGGCTGATTGCACCGAAAATCCATTCCGAACACAATTTTCGGCGGAATGTACCTTTGTCATTGCGTTCTGTTTTTGTCAGAAATCTTGATTTGAACGTCGAGCAGCGCGTAACTTCATTGACTGCATGATCGCGAGAAAACTTAAATTTCAGCGTTTCCCATCTCTCAAATTGCTTTTACTCCAATGAAGCCTTTTTGTGTGTAGGCACGGCTTTCATTGGCACGACTTTCCTTTCCGGGCTAATGTGGACAGGCAAGGCACTAAGGGATGGAATCGAAACTTAATCGGTATCTGTACCTGACCTAGTCATCTCAATCGTTGTACACCTGTCTTTTTGGCCATGTCGGTGTCGCTGTGCAACTCGTACAGTTCGAGATCAAACTTCTCGTCCATAAACCTTCAACGCAGCAGGACACATTAGTCGAATTTAGAACTTTTCTCTCAAGAATTCCAACTGTACTTTCTCCCAAAATTTAATAAAGTCCATGTTTTTCCACCGGACAGAAGGACGGGAATGATAAAGGTCTTGTATAGCCTCACCTTGGTTCTTTTCGATAGGACCATGCTAAGTAGTTGTCTGTGTGACAATCATAATAACAGAAATTGCCGAGTATTATTCTACGTTGAAACCCCGAAATCAATGTGTTTTGGGCGAGGCTTCGGTGTTGTGCCTCAGTGTTCGTGGACAGCGTTAATAACCAGACTCATTTTAACAGTTTTTGGTTTGATGTGCGCGAAGGCCCCAGTGACTGTTCGCTTCGTTTTACTATTACTTCTAATGAGGGATCTTGGTGGGCCCGTTCTGGTGCCCGGTGTTTACCTGAGAACTTTGTACTATTTTCTCCAGTGCGAGGGTAAAGAAAGTATGTCGTCTGTGCATCATTAGTCCCTGCATTCCTGAAGCTTTGCAAGCAGTGCTGCCACTTTTACTCCTTTTCTTGTGGGGGATTCTCGAGAGTTCTAGGGAGACTCGATCGACAAGTACTCTTAAGATTACAGTCTTTTAAACTTCGAATTTTTTAACAGTGGTTCTGGCCGCATGGAAACCTTTACTGCAACATGATTGGAATATTCGAACTGACGGCGTTTCATCCGTCAATCGCAACGTGGTCAATTTGGTAGTCAGTAGTTTGATCAGGTCAAATGTCCTGGGGTCATTTAAATTGGAATTGGTCGTTCTATTCGAAGCTTGTTTTTGTTTTATCACCAAAACTGTTCTCTTTCATGATTGAAAAGTGACATCGATGCACGAAACGATTTGGATTTTTAACCGCCTCCTCGTGATCGCCCTTTGCTTAGTTTTCTTCTTCCTGAGAAAAGAACTCAGGTAACACCCGTAGTGACCGCGACTTAGGTGGCGCACGCAAGTGAAAGCGGACCTCATTCAACTTAGCGTGCGAAACTGGATGCAGCTGGCTAAAGATCGAGCTGGTTCGAGAGACTTGTTGGTTGAGGCCAAGGTCCACCCCGGACTGTTGGGCCACCTTAAGTAAGTAAGTAACACCCGGAGTTTGCCACATGATTCAAGCGCTCGCCGTTCGTTTACCTGTCAGTTCTGTTCTATTCATCTAACGATTAGTGAAAAGAATGACCTTCAGGGGAGGTCAGAAGGCCACAATCACGGGATTGCTTTTTATAATTGTAAATCGACTGGTATCTAAGAACTTGCAATTCTCCAGTTGCAAGGTCAATATACTAGTCAGTATCTTCTGATAATTGTTCAACAAAATTGCAATTTCTCTCTCACAGATACAATCACTACCATTCGACATGGAAAAAATGCAAATAAAAAGTGAAATACGGGTAAATTTAATCAAATTCGGTTTGAAATGTTAGTTTGTAATTTTCATGAGCTACCACAGTCCTCACTGTTGGCTCCATGCATCAACCACTAAACGTGACTTCTAATCTTAAACGTGTTCTAGCAGTGCATAGAATAATAAGTCATATGCACTGTACATTTGTCCACAGAATCCGCACCTACGCAACTCACATTTTCTGAATATATAATTGATTTTCTTGAATAACTTGCCCATAAATCAATTACTCTCATAAAACGTTTCATAATCTTCTTCTCGGCGACGCTCGTTGGAATATAATCTGAAAATGAGAGAAAAATCCAAAAATTTAGAAATCGAATTGCAATTCAATAGAAGCCAGCAGCAGCACCACCAACAAAAAGAATAATAATGGAATCCAAAAATAATATCCATTAGATACATTTACGATTTCAAACTTCTGTGTAGGTCGCTCCGTTTGACGTTCGATGTGAGAAAGGAATGAAATTCATGTAAAAATATGCCACGATTCAAAGTAAACCAAAATGAACAAACACAGTGTTTTTTTTTTTTTTTCTTTATTATTTCTTCAGTTCAGTTCGCTTATAAGTTGTACATGAACTCACCTCTCAGATATAGATAGCAGGGTGCTGCAGATATATGTAGATACCATTCTGTGTACAGGTATATTACGTTTGCGGCGAGTGAATTTCAAATTTCATGTACATTTTCGTCGATTTTAAGCGAATTTCTCGGTTCGATTTGAACGAATTTGTGTCTTTGCAGTTCAAGAGGAGGATGTGGTAGGTTAGATAGGTGGTGGACGGTCGGGAATAGGAGGAGAATCATATAATGGCGACAACAACACGATGACTATACAACTCACGACGAAAAAGAAGTAGAAGAAGAGCAATATACATTCGCACATACATACATACATACAATATCAAGTTATATAGACAGTCTGCTTTTATAGGTACATAGATACATGTTCATTTATGTCATCTAATCTATTCATGAAAAATCAAAATGGCTGCGGTTTTTAGCCTTTATTTTAGTTTCTATTATTTTGTTGCTTCGTTTACTCATGTGTTTGCTTTTAAAACTTACAAACATACATATGCAGATCTGAAGATACGTACGAGCACATACATACATATGTATATGCAGACAAAACGAGCATAAGTGTGTCTTTTTTTTTCAGTTCAGATAAAAGATACATTTCTCTACTCTCAGATTTTTGCAATTTAATTTGTATTTTCTTTCTGGTTTTTTTTTTTTTCGTCCATACATATAGATTTTTCTTGTGCATTTCTTATGAGGATGATTTACTCTTTGTTTGGGTTCATTCTTCTTCCTTCTCTGTCGTATCTGTTTATCTGGCTGGCAGTAGTTGAAGATGAAGTTTATAGTGCGACGAAGCAACTAAATATGTCGCACTTTATTCAATTGAGAACTTACATATAATAAACATGGCCGACTGTCGTTGCGGATATTATATGCTTCCTTTTGATTCTCCCCCTTTGCCCCTACTGTCTGTAAACGGGTCAATGCAATGTATGTGATATGAGAAAAGAAACAATAAAAGTGGAGAAAAAGAACAGAAAAATGTCACTTATCAGTCTGACTGCACCGACTGTGCATGCTCTTTGGAGAATTGTAACGTTATTCAGTGTGACCAAGTTGCAGTTACAAATGCTCTGGAATGAGGGACAGTGATTTGAGTTTGAGAATGATGCTTTTATTTTGACAGTTTTATTGTCCATTTCATTTGACAGGTGGAGTGTTCAACGACTGAGTCGAGTAGATAAATATCGTAAAATGAAGAATCTATTCGTCAAGTTAGGAAACGTCTTCATTAACTCACAAGCCTAACCTAACCTTATTCACAACTTCTATGGCATTGAGGTTTTCCACAGGATAACTTCATACTATGGAAAGAAAAAGAGGGTTGTAGAGCATTTTAAGAGAAATGTTTCTCTACTCTCAAGACATAGTATACAAAGTTTATCAAATTAGAACTTGATTCTAAGAAGATGTGTTTTTTCAACACAGTGGCCAGTGATTGCTCCTGTTAGGAGTATAAAGTTGTTTCCATTCAGTTTCAAAAAGAAATTGGATTTTTTTGCAACTTGACTTGTCATACTTATACCGGCGTGCTCTGCCAGGCTTAATGGAATTTAGATTATCCTGAATTTTGCTAGGTTAGGTATAAGGGTTGGCGAGAGGCACCACACTTAGGTCAGTAGAGACCCATTGTGACCCATTGTGGAGCAATCCCCAAACCGCCTTGAAGCCTTAATGATCTTTGGTATCCTGAAAAAGTGTCTTCCAAATGTGGCAGTGGCAGAGAAAATGGGCTATGTCCTCGTTAACCTCCTCGTCTCAGCAGCTCCTGCAAAAATCATCCTTACGTATCCTTAGCTTTTTCATGTCGTAGCGCATAGTTTTAGGACCTGTAATTACTCCTACTTCCTGTCCTTCTGCATTAGTTCTGGCACCGCTGTACCTTGGCCAAAGTTTTCTTATTATTTAACAAGAGTCCAAAGAGCTCCATCTTCTATTCGCTTCCGCTAGAGACCTGATCCTTGCCTCATGCTTAAGTTTACATGGCGGGACTTTAATGAGTGATCTAAATCTAGCACAAATCCTTCCCTTGCCAACTCATCAGCTTTCTCATTCCAAAATCTAATATTGTTCGGAAACTATAACTGGATGACTGGTAAAATCCTTAAACTTGGAAACGTGCGAATCAAGTGCTTCCAAGAATCTTTCCTGGTTGAATGAATACTGTTTTCGCAAAGCTCATTGTAACGAGTCAATTGATTTTTTTTGTTGACTCATTAAACATATGTACATACTCTTATGGATGAATGCATGGTGAAGGACTTTTGAAAGATTAAGAACGTCACTACCTGCCTTCCAAACTTACGATGCTTCATAGACATTATGTCACGTATGTAAATTTGATGGAATATCATCAAGTGTTCAATGTTTTAACAAATTCGGGGAAACGCAGTGTATATGTGTATATGCGTTTGCTACACAACATATCGACCTATTTTCGAAAGTTTGTGGCCAATGACAGGAATGGTAACCTTTCAAGAAGTACTGGCTCAACGTTGAAACGGAGCAGTCTCAGCATGATTTGAGTATCTAAATGATTACTTTTGTCAACAAAATTTTGGAAAGCATTTCGAAGGCACCTTTTTTTTTTGGTTCTGCTTCTCGAATCGAGCTTGGTGCCACCGTAAGATGAAAGGCTTAGGACCTTTTACTTAGCGGCATTTATCTTCAGCCCCTTTCTGCCAGTTTCGGTTTCCAAATTGTCAACCATTTATTGAAGATCTGTAATCCTGTGTGAAAGCAGGCAGATGTCAGCGATGTTATATATAAGATGTCATTTTTCGTTGTATGCCTTGGCTTTTGTCCATCCAATTTGCAAAGATAACATCACTGATAACCACCAGAAATAGCAATAGTAAAAGTCCTCTAACATTCTACAAATTTAAAGAAAAAGACGCCTAGCGCCCTCGTTAGAGGTCCTATAAGTATTTGTAAGTTCTCACGTAGTCGATAAGAAGCAAATGAGGTTTGATCTGCAAGGTTTTAATATAATCGACACTGGAAGATCCTAAACAGAGGTCATTCTATTCGACTTCTAGAAATAAAATTCAAATGTTTTCTTGTACTGCTGTCGAAAGGGTAGATATTAAAATTTAATAAAACTATTTGTGATGCCTATCAATGACATTATGTGTGGAATATGACATCATTCAAATGGCCCCCGCGGCTTCGATAGGTGGCGCGCATCCGAGAGGTCCAATTTTCGATGACTCTGGCGCATAGATCAGGCACGGGTTATGTTGACTCTGAGGGAACTGATCGTTTGCGGCTTATTGGCACTGACCTGCGTTTTAAGGAAACTACCAAGAAAAAGTCTAACGGGGTCAAATCGCAAGATCTCGGTGGCCAGCTAACGTCGCCTATGCGTGAGATAACCATGCCCTCAAATCGCTCGTGCAGAATGTCCGTTGTACCATCAGCTGTGTGGGACGTAGCTCCGTTCTGTTGGAACCACATTTCGTTCACATGCATATCATCCAATTTGGTCTTTTCGTTGATGGTGATGGCAATGCCATCGGCGTTTTCGAAGAGGTACGTCCCTATTGGAAAACTCTGTATTATCTAGAGACTTTTTAAGTAAATAGTTCGTCGTCGGGCTTCAGCTGCCTTATTTCAGTTCTGTTAGGCATTTAACCACTTGACTATTTGTTGTCTTCATGTCCATGGTAGTTCATGCTTTTTCTAATTCGACCTTTTTTGTCAAGCTATTGCCAGATGTGTCTTGGCTGTAACAGTTGGTAAAACATCGCACATCTTTTGACACTAACGTACGTCACAACACAAGCGGGCGGGCCACTTAAGAACCTATTTCCTCACAGAATATCTCAACTTCCTTGAAATTGTTTCAAGTTTTTTGCGAGCCTCGTTCAAAGTTACTTCAGCTTTGGGTGGTTGAAAAAAATTAGCCCCTTTCGCACAAACGAAAGCTCCTTGTTTGGTAATGAAATGTTAGAGAGTTTTCAAGATGTCCTTAGTGTACAGACATACATACATATGTACATAAATAAGTATATTCAACAAATTAACTCACAAAACCTTTTTTTTTTTTTTTACCATTTTAGCATTGTGAAAGAAAGAACTTTAGGTTTGAACACACTGTTTGTATGGTAGTGTTTTTTTTTTTCTTTTTGAGTGTGCTATGTACGTGAATAACAGATTTTTTATTCATTTCATGTTCTCAAGTATCATACATAGGGCTCTACATGCCCCGGGGGTAGCATTCGCGGCGTATATGAATACTAGAGCAGTGTACATCCCCTTGAAATATCATCCCACCTTTTGCGCCCACTCTGCATAGTGTCCTGTGTAAAACTGACGTTTCCTTTATACTCCACCAGCTCTGCAGATAAATCTCCCTTCTGCCTACCCACCTTCGTGGATACTGCAGCTTATTTCATAGAAAATTGATGTATAAGTCTATCTGTGTATTTTTTTTTTTTGCAGCTTCTTGCTTTTTTTTTTTATTGTGGTGGGCGGATGATGGGATACATAAGTTCACGTTGCGTTTTTGTATTCCTCTCACTGTGAGCTTTGTAAAGCTCAAGGGAGTCATCGAGTTTAGGGTTTTGTTGAGGGGCTAGATACTGTTGGTGTTGTGTATAAGGCAGGTGGGGGGAGGATGGCTGAGAAATGCTTTAAAAGTGATGGCAAACAAACCTGAAAGTCTGCAGTCCTCTTTCCGAATCCCTTTCCTCATTTCAACTAGAGATTCTCAACTCACGAAATTAAAGAGAAAATATATTTTCCCATAGCGAATTTCACTTCCCTTGCGCCATCGTCATAGTTTTCGGGTTACCGTTTGTATGTGCAGCAAAAACGGGCTTGGTTCAGCTGTGGGGGAAAGGGCCAGTTCCAGTTCTATATGAGGGGGAGAGGTTGAAGGATAGGTTGAATGTTTATGTGTAAAGCTTACATTTAAAGCGTTAAAGATTTTTTTTCTACTGAAGGGATGGAATGTGTAAGTAAGGACGGATGATGAGTCGTGGTGGTGGTTTATAGGTATAGGACAGAGGTGTGGGACAGGATGTAGTGTAATGTTGAAGGTGGTTTGAAAATATCAGTTTTTGGTTAAAGGTTTTGCACACAAAAGCTTATAATAAATAGGCGTGCTGTGTATCCATGTAGCGGTGTGTTTTATATACAAACCAGCATACATACCGTACACACGTACATATATATATTTTCGGTGCGTTTTCGTCCGAAGGTGAAGAATGAGAAGAATACGGCCTTTTTGGTGGGTAAAGAACAAAAATCGAAACAAGGAGCACACGAAATGCGACAGTTGTGCAATGATAGAGCATTGAAGCTTATGCATATACCCATGTGCATAGTTGTGTCAAATGATCACATATGTACATATCTGTGATAATGAAAATTTACTGAAAATGGTATTCCAGTTAAAAACCTGGATGTTTGAGAATCAGGGAGCGGTTCATTCGGGATTAGATACAATAAATGCCGATTCGTTGAGTTTATGCGCCTAAAGATACAGTTCAGTTGGAAAAGTATTGATTTTTATATACATAAGCTGTCCTTCGCTTACTCTTTCCGTGTTTAGTAGATAGCTAAGTTCTGTCGCTTTTTATTTCGCCGAATGTATTAGGCAAATTGTAGTCCCTTTTGTGCTTGCTTTTAAAATGTTTTCCAAAGTAAATGTTGATCACTTGTTATGAGAGGCAACTACTCTCAACACTTATTGATAAAGTAAATCACGTTTTGTTGTACACTCTTGTATTTTATAGCTTCAGAAGGCTGACATGGTTGTGTAAGACAGTCCGGTGTTGGATTGAATTTCTGAACTAATGTTTTATTTTTTAAGCAAAACTTAGTTTTAAACTTTTCAACACCTGACCAGTGTTCACTTCTAAAACTTTTCAAAACAAACTTTGTAGTTTTACTGTAAATGCGGTTGAGTTTTCAGAATTGCTACACTACCTTCATATTGAATGTACTCTTAGGTTATGTAAGGCGATCAAGAAATAGTCTCTCCACTGAAGTCTCTTCAAGGTTTCTTACTCGGAATAGTGCACGTCATTCCATGTTGCAAACTTGGACTTTATGGAAACGTTTATAACGAGTTTGCCAATAGAGGGAGCATAAGGTTTGAATGTACCAATCAGTTAAGCAACAGCAGATTGACAAATTATCATGGAAAAGTATACAATTGCATAACGGGTAGAAATTGTTTGAATTTTGCTTTCTATTCGACAAACGCGAAATTTTCGATCAACGTAATTTGAAGTCACTATCTGACGTATTGTTTAAAAATTTCAAACAACCGGCTTTGTGGTGAACCAAATAAAGTCTGTGCGCAATGTAACGCTTAAAAATAAATAGCTGGCGCGACAGCTCGGGATGAGCCAAGGCCTAGTTTCTCGCAACCAGTCATGTTGTGCTTGTTACATATTTCGCACGAATGAAAGGGACTTACAATTTATGTCCAACCCTGAATGGCGAATTGAGAAGCTCTTTCATGACAGATAATACTCCCGGAGGCTTGTCATTTCCCGACGAGAGGTGGTGCCGCGAAAAGTGTTCGGTGGACACTGCTGGGTAGTAGACTTCCAGGCAGGTGTTGCAGTCGAACGACCATTTGTCCAACAACCATATTGCCAACGTGGCAATGCCTGTACCCTCGAATATTTAGAAACTGATCCCTGTTTCAATTTTGGTCAAATGGCAAAATTTACGAATTTGAAGAAAAACCAAGAGGATTTTGGTCTGATGACGGAATCGGGCACTTCTTCTTCGAGGATGAACAATAGAAAGATCGTTAACCGTGAGCGACGAAAGTCACCCGAAAGACACAGCATGTCAAACAACAAATTGGACTCTAAAGTAACCATCGTTTCGCTAAATAGTGACATCAGGAAGAAGTTCAATTTTGACGTCGTTAGACTTCTCCTCTAACAGCAATAAGAGAGCTCAACGCGAAAATCGAAACTCCCATATAGGAGAGTACAATTTGCCATAAAAAGCCCTTGATTCTCTTTTCCGGAGTCGGCAATAAAAACTGTAGGTCCATTCGCACAAAGAATACATATATTTGCGAAATAATTGCCTCAAATTTTTATTTGTTAAACAACAAACGACCCGATTTTGTTTCAAAACATACTTTTCGCATAAATTTAATTTTATTAATATTTTTAAAATGTATTTTAAACATAAGGAAATAATTTGTTAAAATCTATTTTTACACTATCTTCTCCCTGTCTTATAAAAAAAAATATCTTCATTCTCATATATTTCCCGGTTACCAAGTACAATGGCGCCTCTGCTGGTACAGATAATGTATCTTCTACCATATAAAAATAGTAATTTAAAAATCATTTTCATTTGTCAGTTGTCACAATGCCATAGACCATATTTCACTACATCCCGCGACTGTCACTTTGACTGCATATGCTATATAAAATTTCGAAAGAACGAGATGGAAGCAATGTTGCTGACAAACTACCTCATATGCATTTACATTTATCATGGCACCGCAGAGGCAACAATTTAAAAGAAAAACTTCGAAACAATAACAAGACCTAAAAGATTCACTGACAATATCATAATTAAATCTGCTCGTACCATAGAGCTATGCACCCTCTCCGAACATGCTCGATCTCATCAAAGAAAAACCAATTGTGTGGGGTGTTCGTTTTTTTATTTTTGTTTCTTCTCTCCCATTGGTGGTCTGGTCATCACCATTCCTTTTTAATGTTTTCTCCTGCATTTATGTATCTTTTCGCTTTATAACTGTTTTCTTTTTTATATATCTCTCTTTTTAATGGCGAAATAGCAGTGCAAATGGATAAAGTGAAAAGAAAAAAGGAAACGATACAACAAATTTGTGTCTATAGGAGTTGAATATATTGCATAGATACTTTATTACAATTGAACGTATCCATATACCCGCAAGCTCGTTCACAAGGCATTATTCAAAAAAAAAAATAGAAAAAAATACTTGGACATACACATCTCTTTCCCCATTCTTCTTGTTTGCCAGCTGGAATAAAAGAAAGCACATAAGAACCTTCGAGAAACGTAGTGCATCGCATCAGATTGAATGAGGGAAGGAAGGAGAATGAAATACAAAAAAAAAAAAATGCACTTCACACATATCTACAAAAAGAAAATGTATCTATTCTTGGTTGTCGTTACACCGAGAGAAGTTTCCTCTCTATGTCGATTTTAAAATGCGTATTGAAAAAAAAAATTAAAATTAAAGAGAAGCATGTTGGTTGTTGGCTAATCAAAGCCTTGAATGCTATTCTTGGGACTTATCATAGAATAAAGAAAATAGCTGGAGCGACAGCTCCGGATGGTCCAAGGCCTAGCTTCTCGCAACCATTAATCTGCGTGTTACGTTTTTTGTTCGAATAGAAGGGACCTACAATTTATTGCCGACTCCGAACGGCGAAATGAGAAGCTTTTTTCAAGCAAATTATACATTTATCGTAGAACGCATAGTAAGAACAGACGTGAGTTTTCTTTTTGTTTGTCATGAATATAATAGGATTTCCACGTAGAATGCTTGGAAATTCCTCTAACAAATCCAGTTTTCTGATACTAAGCTGGAAAGTTGTACCTTCATTGCCTGCAAATGTTGTCTTGTAAGGTACCTACAGATAGTTGTTAGATTGCCTGCTCGTGATGGAGTTTTGATAACGGCCAAGGACGCTCCAAACTTTTTTATTGAAATTTTCCCCAAAGCTAAGAATTTCATTTCAACACAGGCTTACGACTTATAAAATGCCAAAGTGGTATCCAGTGTTCTCCAAAGTTCAGTGGTTATCGCGTTGGACTGGTGTGTGAACTGCGTAGGTTCGAGCCCCAGGAATATCATCTAAACATTTAACACATTTTAGACAAAGTAACTTACCCATGATTTCAATATCGTCGCTGCACGCAATTATGTAGTTGCATTAGGCTTTTGAACGATTATGCCGCTGGCGCTGGTAGGTTTCGCACAATTCGTTTGGTGTGATGTTTATGAAGTCACGTGACAGCCCGTAACCTTTCTGCTCTAGTGTTGTTGTCAGATGTGATATAGGAGCCAAGCTATTCGAAGTCTCTTACTACCTTGATTTTATAGCTGTCCACTGTGACGATACGTCGCAGTTGGGTGTCTCTTCTTGTTGACAGCATGTATTTTGTTTCGTTCTAATTTACCGCTAGACCCATTTTAGCCGCTTCTGTCTCCATACTTGCAAGCGCTGAATTCTCTCAATAATATTAATATAGTCGGAGTATGAAAGTACATTTTTGTAGACTTGTAAGTTCGGCACAATGCGGCCCAAACCTATGTTGAAGAAGTCACATGACAACGCGTCACCCTTTCTAAATCCTTTTTGGCATCGAAAACCACGGTGAAGTTGCTACCGACTGATGATTTAGAGTCGATGACGGAAGATCGGGTGATATGGAGAGCCTCAGCCTCAGCGGATCATTGGAAAATGAATGTATGAATGCACTTTAACCTTTATGAGTGAACTAGGCATTTTTTTCGTTTTCTAGAAACGTAGTTTTTGGCTTCGCATCCAACACCATACACTTAAATGACAACAATCAAATTGACATTTCCACCTCCGCTCATTATTAAGTCATATCTGGCGTGTGCTAATTTTTCCATTCCAGCTAAAAAAAATAACTTTCAAATCGATTATCGCCGTCCATAACAACTAAATTAAGTTGACGTACAAGCCACATTCCTACGCAACACATAGACAAGGGACAACGACGGTTTTTATTTATTACGCCATTTTTGAATATGTATCGGCGGTCAGCAGCTACCTAAAAAATTATACATAGTCGTCGTTGCTGTACATCCAAGAAGGAAAAACCGAGCCACTGTATCTAGATAGTATAATTTTAATCGGTGGTTCCATTGCCGTCGTCAGCCATGTTGTTTTTTTTTCTCTCACAATTTACAAAAGCACTTCATGAAGTAAGGCACAGACAACCATGCACTCAACGTGCTAAGGGTTTCTGCAGTGCATGCCAACAGTAACAGCAAAAACAGAGCTATAGCTCTCATCACCACTATCGTCATCGCACCTCGTACGACTAACTGAACGAATATTCAAAAGCAGAAAACAATTTAAATTAACCAAAAAAGCTAAATGACGTGTTGTAATGGACGTTTTTGCCTTCTGATTGTTTTAAATAAATAACAGTCATATACTTAAGCGTATATAGCAAACTAATAAGTTAAAATTAATCGCGATGTAGGGGGAGCCGCTATGTACATATGAACAGGAAAAAAAAAAAACTTGTAGCAGCTGTTATGTGACCGGTGTGAACGCGCATAACAAGACCACAGAGCAAAAAAAAAAAAGATCCAACAAGCGCGACTGTTAAGGCGAAAATTTGCAATTTATTATTGAGGAAAAAAAAAATTGTCTATAGAAATAAAATTGTGCTATTCATCGTTGCCGGGAGATTGCTAAAGTATGCTATGTTCATGTGTCTAATTTGGGAAATCGCAATCGCGAAATTGTTGATTAATCACTCATTTCGCCAAAGACCATCCTGTGCGTAGTCAGTTTTCCTGTTACACGTTGAAAATATCATTTTCTGTTCCAAAATAAACTACAAACGTGAACAGCAAACGAATATGTATATAAATAAATATTTGAATAAATTTTTTTTATATAAAGTGTGGAATAGTGCTAAAATTATTTAAATTGAATCCGAAATAAATGTGCGTAATTTTGGGGCGTGCTAAAATAAACACAGATGTCAAGAATGTTGACTTATTTTTTTTTCTCTCGTTCCTCTGTACTAAATTTAGTACAACAATACGAGGTTATCGGTTCTGATAAGAGAAAGCATTGTAAAGAGGGTCTCGATTGGGAATAAATAAGGAATATTGATCAGGAGAACTGCCGGCTTTTTTTAAAGGTAACGTTATAGATTACAGTTTGTAGTAAAAGGTTACATGTTTGAATACAAAGTACTGCAATTCAATAGTGATCTATTTTTAACAAAAAACTAAAATTGGTTATTGTTTTTAAACAGCTAATTTTCAGCAATCGTCCTAAAATTTGGCGTTAGGGGAAAGGTTGTAAAAGAACTTAACAAACTAACTTAACGATGTACCCTTATCTCGATAACAGGTCACTAAAGCGTCAAAAGGGATAACAAATGAGGGAACGATAGAGCGAGCCGCTTAAAACACAGTGGCAGTCGTACTGAAAATAGTAATTAAAATTGTAACCAAACAGTGAACGCAAATGGGTTTTAAAAATCACTGGACAGTTCTCTCGACGCTCAAATTAGCAAGATCGCACGTAAAGAAATTAAATAACCTCAAGAGGGGAACAATGAAGGCCGATGGTGGAAATAAAAACAGGTTACAATAACTTAATCGAACCTATACCTAGTCTTTCTAGGTCTCACTGATGATACACTGATTTATCAGTCTTTAATTCAATGTTTGTTCCGAACCTCACCTAATACTCATGAGGTTTGGGTAAATACCGAAAGAATAAGATCGCGGATAAAAGCTGTTAAAATGAGATTTCTTCATTGTATTGCTGGGGTCAATGTGGGACAGCTACTTATTCGAATAGAGAGGTCCATACTTCGATTGTTTTGACACGTTAAACGCATATTCCCAACTCGGTTTTCAAGACGTGCCATGGTGGATTCTGTGCCATCAGTGCGACCCAAAGCGGACCATTGGAAAATTAATGAATGAATGTTACTGCCCAGCCTTAGCGAAATTGCTTTAAAAGATCCTTCGGTCCCGTTTAGACGGACATTAGAGGAGTAGACTCAACTACGAATTATGTGTGAAAAAACTGCCTTTTGGATTCTTGAGATAGTTCTGACATGTAGAAAGTTTCATGCTAAAGGTTTCGGGTTAAACCAAGTACATTTAATCGATCAACTGCAATAACACCAATAATTCTTCCCTGGTAATCTGGACGCAACCCCCCGAACACTGGCGGTGTGTGAATAACTTTATGAAAGTATTCATAACCCTTTAAGTGCGACCGAATGGACACTATAAGAGGAATATCTTACCAAAGGTGGCGCGCATAGGTAGAATAGAATCTCAACAAACCTGGAGTGCGCAACTGGGCAGAACAAAAGACCGGGCTAACTGGAGTGGCTTTATTACAAATAACGTAGTAGTTATCACATTTATATCTCCAATCTTAACCACAAGAATTACGATTCGCTGACAATCAAAGGTTATTGTTAAAATTATACAAAACTACACTGGTTTATGCGAATTATACTCCTCGAGCTCAACTCAACGAAATGTAAACAAATATTCTCTGAAAGTAACAACAACAATAAATCGATAAAACCCCAATTCAAAACCAACAATAACAAAAAGTGATAAACCTCATAATAACGCAAACTAAAAATGTACTTACTACTTGTCTCTTCCTGCAGCCACAATTGACCTTTCCAGAAATAAATGCAATTACAGACACTTGTATGTGTGTTTATATGGGCACAAGTGTATCAACATCACCCCACTAAGAAGTTACCTTGGTGAAATAAACGAAAATTAAATATTATGTACATACTGCAATGCATACAAACATACATACATACATATGAATTTATACAATATAAATAAAGTCATGAAAGCAAAAAAAAAATATTGAAAACGTTTCACTTGGCAACGCTGTTTCTGTTGTCTACATGAGTCGTCACTATACCGCAATATTGGCGTATCCACCATCGTCGCTCCTTTTGCACGCCCCTCTCAATTATCTTGAATACTTTACTGGCTGAAGGCGAAATTATTAAACGTTATTACATTTTCGTTATTACACTGAAATTTAGTCAGATGTATACTGAAAATCTCCATTCAATCAGTAACACATTGCAAATCGTATTTTTAAGAATTTTATTTATTTAATTCCAAATATGGAGTCGACAATGTGACGGTGGGGTAGAAGTATTTTTACTGACAATGACAGAAGGAAACGGAAATTGTGGATTCTGACATGGTAGTTCCAAGGAACATTGAGTTACAGAAACTCATACAGTATTGTAAAAAAAAATACACGATTGACATTTGAATTAAAGAACTTTTGTAAACATTTTTGTTAGGCATTTTGAAAAGTATTGGGACTGAGTTCAATGTCGCTGATGTAAAGCAGATCATGCAGTTTGGCGTTATATCTTGTTCACCGCTCATCATCTAAGCAGATAAGTCTAAGAGTAAAGATCATTGAAGAACATTCTCTCGAAAGGACAAAGGGATTGACGAAAGTTATTTTTCTGGTGCCATTGGCTGATTTAAAGGGAGTTTGTTCTTTTTGTCTGCACTCTTGACCGCTTAAGCACTCTTCCGTCATAATACTCATGAACGTTCTACTGACATCACTCTGCGATTAATTGCACGGATTTTTGTAGGGGTCTGCCTCCGGTTTGGCTTATGAGTCCTGCGAAGTTCCTTTAAGAATGAAGTTAAAGAAATTGCATGACAGCCCGTCGATTTATCTAAAACCTTTCTCTAGAATACATAGAAGGTCCCGGGGAGAACTTTACCAACGTTGGTATAGGAGTGTGCATTCTTAATTGTCTTCCAGCACAATCGTTCAGGCTTAGCAGGGCTGGCAAAAATAGACATTGATGTAAATATACAGCTTGTTATTATAAACGCTGCTGTACGTTCCTAAGGCTTCGCCTAGACCGGCCGTAATGTAAATAATTGGTCCTTGGTCCACTATTCCAAGACTGCTATGATTAAGGTCTTATATACAGTGAATTTTCTACTCTATGGAGAGTATAAAACGTGACTAAGGTGGGGTTACGCCTCCACCTTTTCCGATTGATACTTTTCAGTCAGACTGTTGTGCCACAATCATAATCGGAATTCAAAAAGCCATTCATTCCGCACTTGAATTGATTTGTTCGGTTGTTGAAAATCAAGTTCTATAAAAAGATCCCACAACCCTTGAGACTTGAGATAATTTTGAAAATGTGAATGTGCACCCGATGACTTAGTATATAGTCGAGATGAAAGTTTACAACAAAACCAAGTGAACAAAAAAAAAAAAACTTTCTTTTCGACTTTCAACTGATTCATTTAAAAATAAAAATAGCAAAACAAAAAACAAACGTTATTCGTCTTCCTCCCGCTCTAGTTAAAAGTTTTCTCATTTTTCTTCAACAAATTTGCATGCAATGTCAATCTTGAATGATTTTTATTTTTATTTCATTTCGAATGTGTGTTTATACATATGTATATGCTTAAGCAAATTTTCATATATTAAATGTTCACCTTGGCATTTAAAGACGAAAAAAAACAATAAGGCAATTTAATCGATTAGCTTTTGTGTGCATTATTCTCGCAAAAATAAAATAAATATAAACTCTCCTTCGTGAATACATACAAAATAAATAAACACATCACCAAACCGCGCTTCTCGTGTAGAGTAATTACTTGAAACGACTTATTCGCCTTTTGTCAGATTATTACTTCCCACCGACAGTCATCACTCGAATATCTTTTGTCACATTGACCTAGCAGTGAAACAGAAAAGACCCAAAATATGTGCTGACATAATTTGAGGTAAAGTTAGCGTAATGCTTTGCTAGTTTTTTTTTTTTTTTCTATTTTTAGTTTTTTTTTCCGTTGAACTAAGTGTATCGTCCAAAGAAATAAGTAAAATTGCTTTTAGCAAGAAATAGGTGGGTTGCGGAATTTCAGTAATGTAAAAATAAAAAAAACTTTCTAACCAATCGCAGGTAGCTTGTGTGTCAAGGTTTATATGTACACTGTGTGTGTCTTAGGTGAGACATCGATTTGTCAGTTGAATTGCGTGTTTTGTAATCATTTTTGCACTTGAGTGTCGACTTTTCCCCTCTATTCAGATTTCTTTTCGACTGTCAATATGTTTAATGTATTATTTGAAAAGTCGAGACTAGTTATTGGATTTCGCATTTATCCTGTTTAAAACCTAAAACATGCCTCTTCTCATTTATCTGGGGTCGACTCTTTTTTGGCTTAATTATGAGGGTGCTACAGTTTGACGTGAACCAAGAGTTGTGTTGTTTCATACTCGTTTACAACAGAACCCGTTGGATGTTTGTGGAGGCACCAAGTGATTGCTTGCTTCATTCTATTGCGAATGTCAATGTAGCCTGTTAACCTGTAAATTCCCGACCATCACGAAGCATATAACTTTCTACAACGTCATCCCACTAAAACGAAGATGATTTGCAGGCATACCAAAACTAGAAGTTTTCAGGTCGAAAAACGAACTGGTGGCCGCCATGGGTTCAAGCCCAAGGCACCACCTCTCGTCGGAAAATGATAACCCTCCGAGAGAATTGCTTGTCATGAAAAAGCTTCTCAATTCGCGGTTCAAAAAGTTGTCTACAATAAGATCTTGCGAAATTCCCGTTTTCGCTATGTAACTCCTTTGGTCTTGTTTTCCTCTTCCTACATCCTTTGTTCTTCTTCCAATTCTTGGAGCTCGAGTTGACAGCGCTTCGTCGATGCCTTTGATGACTTGGAAGCGCTGGACGACTTTGAACAGATGGTGACATTGAACGATCTTTGAGATATGTTCCTGGCAGGCATGCTACAACAGCTGCGGACATAGATAAGCACGGTTTTGGTGCATTTACTGCGTCTAGGTTTGGATTCGTGGTGATGATTTTATGCGATCTGTCCAGACACGCCTGGCATCATCATTTATTTTCGTCGGTAAAAGTGCTGACCTCTCACAATTGAAATAAAACCAGCAAACCAGTTGCATCTCTCGCGCTGAACCATATCGCAGTCTGGTCGACTAAGCACGACCGACCTCTGCAGAGGATGTGGCGATGTAGTCGCGGAGGAGGACATGACACACTTTCTCTGCGGTTCCGCAAGATTCAGCAGAACCAGAAAGACGACCCTAACCCCTTACTTCTTGAGTAACCCAGGCCAACTCTCAAACCTCGCACTGAAGGCCATCTTAAAATTCATACTGACTTCGGGGTGGTTTAGGGAGGCGAACGACACAACAGCTGTAACATTTTCTCATTTCCTAACAGGTATGGACATGTAGGATCCCACAAAAGGGATAACAATAGATCCTTGAAGATCTGAGTGAAGCGGCGCCTAACATGAAACCGCCACCCTTTCTCATGTAACTCAACCTAGACGTCAGGGATGTTACACTTAGACTGCCTTTTTTATCAGTTTGTAGAAATTTCGAATCTCTTCCCTGTCGTAACATCACTGCTTTTCCTCGATTTCACGTCTTCTGTTGATCGCAACGTGGTCAATTTAATTGGCGGTAGTTTGATCGGGTGATTTCCAAGCTTCCTTGTTTTTTTTTCATCACTAAATTGTTTTTCTTTTGTGGCCGACAAGCAACACCGACGCATGACGTTAGTTGGATCTGTTCACAATATCAAATATTAAACCTGTACGTTCAAGTTCAGGCGTTCAGTGTTTCTCTTTTTGTTTATCTTATTTTTTTTTTTAATACGTTTTATACCTCACATTCCGAATATGATATTTATAGAAAAAATAATTTGTTGTTAGTCATTAAGTTTTTTCTTAGTTTTCTGTTTCATATCATTCTGCACTTAAGGAAATTGATTATAATAGACGCGTTTATATATGTACTTATATATCCATTCAGTATAGGCGTATGTGGTTTATTCTTTCGAAAACTATACCTACAAACATTCTCATGCATAACAAAATCATGACCAATAAATAAATAATTTTCGTCTTTGTTTTGCCTATAAGTATGGTCTAACGTCATCTTTAATAGACATAGGAACAAAAATATTGTTTTGAAATGCTGCTTATTTTTTGCTCGAGAGAAGAGTCCCCTTGAATATGTCAAAGTAGGTATTTTAAGAAATCGATTATTCGAACGATAATAAAGTACTCGCCTGTGCATGGTTTCAGGTAACAATGAAAGGGCGAAAGTAACAAGACGACAATGGTAGCAAGTGGTATAAAATTTGTTGTATTCAAATACAAACGTCAAAAGTGCAATAATGAAAGAGTGAAAGTTGTGCCAACTGGGAGGGACTACTTTTTGCAATATTTTTCACCTGTCAAAAGTCAGCAGATGTTGTGATTACATAAGCGACTGTTCAAAATTAACTCATAAGTAAGGTCGGTCGGGTTATGCTAAATAAAATGCCAAAGGTTAATTTCAATTTGCTACTTTTCTAATACAATTTAATATCCAGTCTAGTTTTCACCATAATCTCTTTTTTTCTGTCTGTCTTGCTTCTTCTTTCCATTCTTTGTGTGGAAAACTGCAATGAGAGCCTCTATAAATGCATGTACATATGTATAAATATATAAGCATGCTGCAGAGATTGTATAGTTAAAAACAGATACACAGACAATGTCGGCGTAAATATGTGAACGCCGACATTGCCCATAGAAAGTTTGTTAACCCCACACAAACGGAGAAGATACACTATACCGACTGTAAAGCGAAAGAAAAATTACATTTCTCCTTCCTTTCTTCTTATTTGTGCAGATTTTTCATTTGTTTCTTGTATACCTACATCTTTGATGTGACAAGTAATGCAACCGATGAATTCATTTTTAATTTTTTTTATGTCTCCTTATTTAAAATAAAACAGTGTGTAGCGACGACTCGTGCTACATAGTTATCAGTATCACAACATTTACGAAGTGACGTCACGGACAAATACACGTCATGTTTCACCACACAGAGCACACACCTCGTAGTCGGCAATCGGTCGCCCTTCCCGCGACAGTTCAATCGAGTCGCAGAAAGTGTATCGGTATGAGATAATAAACTGGTTGAACTTGTTCCAACTGTGAACAACAGAATGAGACAATTTCACATAAACAACCGTGTGCGAGCAAGAGAGAATGAAGGAACTCATAAAAACATAAAACAAACCTTTTTTTGTTCGATGTCGGATTTTACCGGAAAGTGTTGAATTAAACTGTTTCTCTTCTCTTTATTGCTTTGATTTCCAATTTCTGGAGCCCAATTGGGCTCAATTGCGCAGCATTTCAGTTGAAAATTAAACATAAACGTTTTGGCGACCCATCAAACTTAGTCCAAACAGCACTTTTCCCAATGGCAACAATGGCAAGTCACATCGCAATCCAATTATTAACGCAAGTTTGCTCGCGAAATGCTCCCATTCACCTTGCATCTCTTTTTCTTTTGATTCTCTTTCATTTGCGCGAAATCATATTATAAATGAACTTGACGCGCTGACGGTAATTTTGCGGTTATGCGATGTAATGCCTCATGCTGCCATGCCTTCTGCAAGAAGAAGCTCGGCAACGATACCAATCTCTCATGCCCATCCTAGAGTTACTGCTTCTCTTGATGTGTTCTCTTTCTCTCTTGTGGATTCGTCCTATTCCAATTTGTATGACTGGTTTCATTCCCTTTGGAATTTTCATGCGAAAATGAAAACAAAAATATGCTAAACAAGCGGGTAAAGAGCGTCCTTATTTCTTTTTGTTATTATTGAAAGCTCAGTCACCGCAGCGAGCGCATGACGAAAGCGGCAACAGACCGGTCGAGTTTTTTTTTTTTCATATTTTATTTTGTTTTTATTCTTAAATTCGTTGGACGACTCATTTGTGCAAGTGTGTGAGTGCGGTTGAGAAAGAGAATGAAAACAAAATTAAAGAGTGATGACGGAAAGAAGACAACAACAAAGGGGAAAAGCTTCAAAGTGAGTTAGTGTGTGTTTGTTTGCGACCGCTGCTGTTGTTTTTTATATACAAATTCGGATCATTGCTTGCACGTGCTCTGGGGAATTAGTCGTGTAAATATTTAATTTGTTCATTTGTTAAGATGAAGGTATTCTTATAAGAGTTTAACTGTCAGTCTGACAGATTTTTGACATTTTTTGTGGTAAATTTTGAATGATTGTTCGAATTCTCAACTGAAAAATATTTTGACCTATTTACTCGATGAGTTTGTATATATTTACTTATGCTCTTTTTGCCTCCCCCCATTTGTGTGGCTCTCTCTCTCTCTCTCTAACACACACATTCTCATGGAGTAGCACACAACTAAAAATAGGTAATGAAAATGAAAATTTTTGCGTGACGACGGCATGATGACAAAGTGACGTCTCGACCTTGACTCCAACAGAATGAACTGTGCGGTTGCGATGAGGAGCGTTCGTGTAGTGAGCAGTGCATTCGCCTCTTTGAATTTTATACGCCTAATTATGTATAGAAGTATGTAGTGAGGTTGGTGTTTTTTTTTTTTTTTTTTGTTGTTCATTGGGCGGGATGTGGGGGGCTGGGCGAGTTGAGGTGAAGTCATGTTGAGTGTTGAGTTGGTTCGGTCGGCTGGTGTGGAGATTGGTGATGGCGATTATGTGAGCATAGTAGAAAACTGGTTTTCTCTTTTTTTTTTTTTTGTTTGTGTGTTGGCTGGATGAGGAGGATGATATGTTTTGCTTAGGAGGGTTCGTGTCGCTTTGGTCTCTTTACGAAGAGACTGCTTCTTTGGGACTGTGCGGAGTGTTATTTATATTTATTTGGGTGTTTTTTTTTTCTTTCTTTAGAAATTAGTAGTAAAATTATATTGTGTTGTGATGTGTGATGGCATTAAGTGAGAGCGGCGCACACATGCGATACGAATGCGATAAGCGATAATTTTCATTCAGCATTGAGCGGAGAGAGAGATAATATTTATTATTGGAGTGTTAATATATTTTTATAGTTTTTTGTGGTTGGTTTGGTCTCGGCAGCGGTGGTGGGTGTTTTTTTTTTGGTTTGCGTGTGTTTGTTTTTAATGGGGCGCTCGGTAATTTGTTGTTAATTTGAATTTTTAATTAGAAAATTATAATTAGGGAAAAGTGGGAGGAGGGAGATATTGAGATTGATTATCAGTTATTTATAAATTTGTTTGTAGTTTAAGCAATGGAATCTAGGAAAAGTTTTTCCCGTCACATGTGAGACGTTTTGTTGGGTTGAGCTGTAGTTTTAGAAGATCGTTGCAATACCTGATTTTATAAGCATTTGGTCTTAAATTATATCACAGGTTTGTACGGGCCCTATGTTTGAGTTCTCTTTAACTTCCCAGTTGGCAAGATTGTTCGTCAAATGTTCCGCACTCGTATTTCTCAGTCGAACCACTCTTCTGCCATCTTGGGTAAGCAAGCGGTTTCCTTTGTAATGACCTGTCGCTTTCTCAAAAGGCATCACCATTCTACTGTGACTTTTGTTGTTGGTTGTGCCTTTTGGTTCCTAACCCGTTCTCTAGTAAAGGTGTTTGTTTGAGGAATAGTTAGACATGAAAACCCTTAGGATACCTCATAGACATAGAAAGGTCCTTAATCCTGTACGTTATCAGATTAATCAAGATGTACCCAAGATTCTATATAATTCCTACATTTCCCAGTGATAAAGCTGCGCGAAACACATAAAAAACAAAAAATGACGGAAGTGTGCAGCCTTGTTGCACCTTACTTTGGATCTCGAGGTTCTGCGACAGCTCAGGGCCTTGATAATTGCTTTTTATTTATCAGGAATACCTCCTTAAGCGGCACCCTATATAAATTCTGTTGACAATGTTGAACATCTTCTCAAAATCGATGAACAGCAGGTGAAGTGGCGAGCGGTATTTGACACACTGCTTAATGATGATCGGTAGGGCATTGATGTGTTTGGGACAGAAGGATTCAGAGCGAAAACGTGCTTGGTCGGCACCGAGTGTATTATTCAGGTATTCCTTTATGAACTACTTTAGCTTTTATGTACATTGCCTTCTGCAGGTAGCATGGGAATAAACGCCAGTTTTCCCATCTGACATCCATGCAGCCCTGTGCTCAAACATGGTAACAAGGCGATTGACGTTTTAGAAATGTACAAATCGTTCGGTTTTTTCATTGGGAATGCCTCGTGCGTTCCTTCAGATAATGTCTTAGTCCTTCGTTTTCATTGCCTGCTTTGTTGACATTTTATTCCTTCATTATCGGGCGATGTCTTCACCCTAGCTGGTCATCGGACGAGTGTTCACTTGGAGCGTAACATTGTATGATGGTGACGCGTTGTACTTTACTCCCGAATCCGGAGGTCAAAATCCTGACTGTGCGTGGTGGAAAATTCTGTCTATGCGTGAAGTTGGCGAAAGTAGTAGTCCCACTTGAGTCAGGTTGATTTCGGGATATAGTAGAATCTCGGAAAGATAAACGAATAAAAGACAGGGCCTGTTCGTCTTTTCAAGTAGGTACCTACCTTTATATTGGTTAAAAGGAGAACAAGTTAACAACTTTTCAACAACATAACAGGAATTCATTTTATTTTTATACCGCAAACGAACAAAAAACAGCGTAAAACAAGAGTTATGCAGACAATTTATTTAGAGGTTTTCTCAAAGTTTTCTTTTAGAATACTGCAATGGTGAAAAAATTCCGTTCATCTTTTTGAATAGTTCATCCTTTAGAACAGTTCATTTTTCTACTGTCGTTTACTAAAACCGCCAATCGCAGCCAAATCCCTCAAAACAATTTATTACGGCCTCTAAAGTGTGGCTCTGTCATTAAGAATTCACATTTGAGATTCCAATTGGATTAACCTCATGAGAAATGTTTTGGGTCACCTATTTTAAAAATGACAAACAATAATGACATGACAATGACGCATGAAATAACTTCTTATCAGCCTGTAAACCACCGGAAAAATTATACATATCACTATTTTGCTTGAAAATGAAAGCTCAATATTATTCCTATCACTGCAATTACCCGCTGATGGCTATCGTACATTCACATGAAATCTTAAAAAAAAAAAAAACGTTGGCAACTCTACTCTCCAACATCTCGACTTCGACTTAATCTTGACCGAAAGTGTGTGAATACAAAATGTACGCGAATACGGAAATGATGGAATTTTTTCCTTTTTTTTTTTTTCGCATGATTGAGATTAATTTTTATGCAAAAACGCGACTGTGTTTTTTGTGCGTATGTGTGTTGTGTCTACTCGGCTGTCACACTTTTTCGCTCAAGTATTTCTTGCTCTCCTTTTCACTCTTGCTCTCTACTCCAACTTAAATCAACGTCATCAACTCTGTGATTTTGCTCTCAACATCGGTCGGCAAGGTAGTCAACATCGACCAGAAGTATGTCTTTGCTCCTCGAAATGAAATGAATGTAGTTTACGAAAAGTATGCGCTCTTTCAAAAGTGAAAAAAGTTGCTCATTTTGTCTCTGTCTATTATCGAAAGTCGTCGCTCGTCGGCATCACAGTTCTCTCCCATCCCGGCCAATTTGTATACGAAATTTGCCATCGCCATTTTCTTTGAGAGGACATTGCTGCCCAAAATATCACCATCCCGTTCATGTGAGCGGTGAACCAAACGAGACGGAGATGTATGCGTTTCTTTTTCTTCCTTTCGCGTAGAAACATTTTCTCTCGTCTCGATGTATTTTTTTCTCTTCGTCGTCCAACACAAAATCTTTTTTTTCCACTATTTTGCATCGTGAAAAAGTTTCTTTCTGCTCGAAAAAATTGGAAAAAATCCTAAAATTTCTGTGATAAATTGCGTAAAAATTGACGGAGTTCGTGTGAACTTAATTTTAAAGTTGTATTTCTTGCTGTAATCGAAAATTCAAAGTAACTTTTGACATTTTTTTTCTTGAAAGGGGTGAATCTACTTTTTTTTTCTCGTGTGGTACGGTTCGGTTTCTCGAACTGGTTTGCAGTGGTGTGTGTGTGCGTTCGTGTAAATGAAATGAGAAAATAAATTAGACGAAAAGAAGACATTTTGTCAAGTTGAATTTTCAATTTTCTTATTCGGTTTAACTGCAATCGAAAAAAACATGAAAATGTAGCTGAATTTATATGGAAATTAGAAAAAGGAACAGGATTTAGTGGTATTGTGAGAGTTTTGCATAGTTTTTCGGGGGAGAAAATTGGAAATCAAAGAATTGAGTTTACTCGAGTCTCGAAAGTTGTTCATCAAAATGAATTTCACCAACGAAAAAGGTGAAAATTTCAATAAGACATTTTTTATATTACTATTTATGTATGTGCGTTGGAAATTTGTATTTTTCTTAACTTGTTTTTTTATTTTTTCTTCCTTGGATAGATGTCCGCCGGCGCCCAATTGCAGATGGCACCACAGACGACGTCGACCATAAGCCATCACCAGCATCACCAACATCATTTTACCACTAATACACAACAGCAGCAGCAACATCAACAGCAACAACAGCAGCAGCAGCATCAGCCGCAGCATCATCCTCACCATCCGCATCAGATTCAACATCACCAGCAGCAACAACAGATTTCACATCCGCAGCAACAACACCCACAGCAGCAGCAGCAACCCCATCCGCAGCAGCAACATCCCCAGCAACAACACCAACATCTGACGGGTCATAGTAATCCGGATTCAAATATGAGCACAGGATCCTCACATAGTGAGAAGGATGTCAACGATTTATACAGTTCGGCAATAGGAGTAGGTGGTGGTGTAACTGCGTCGGGGGTGAGCGCCGCAAATATTGGAATTAACAATCCAAATAACGGTAATAATAATAATAGTAGCAGTTTAGTTGTAGGTGGAGGAGTAGTAGGCGTAGGAGTCGCCGTAAATAGTAGCAGTAGTAGTACTAATAATAATAATAACGGTACTCTCATGAACACAGGCAACATGGGCGCACTTGAGAAACTGCCACGGACACCAACGGAACGCAAGCGAAAACGGAAAGCGCCGCCACCCTCAGCAGACGATAGTGGAGGCGGTGGAGGTGGTGCAGTTCCTGGTGGCGGCGGCGGTGGTGGTGTGGTAGGCGGAAACGCTACCAAACACAATCAGCGCCAAGCACTGCAAGCACCCTCAACGAATTTTTGCTTGAATTTAGGTAGCACGCAGGCGTCAGCTTCGGATCGCTGTGGAATGCCGACGACAAAAGGTCCCCGCCTCTCGATGCAGTTGAACGACAGTAAAAAGATAAACGATTACTTCAACAAGCACACGGCGAACAGTCCAATTAGGCAGCACACGGGATCAAAATCACCATCGCCCTCACAGGGCGGTGGCCCAGCTGGCAGTGGCGGTGCCGGCGGTTACCCCCTATTTCCAACTAGTCCACAACAGCCCCCGATGAGCGGTCTGAGCTCCGTTGCAACGGCGGCGACAGTAACAACACCAGGCGGCGGGACGCCTGGGGTCGGTATGAATTCCGTTGCATCTGTTGCCGAATACTACAATAAAAATCGTCAAACTTCCAACATGGTTCCTCCGCAATCGCCTCTATCGACGGTGATGCCCACAACCCCCACTGGCGGCAGTTTAGTGGGTGGTAACAGTGTAGTAGTACCCGGCAGTGTCGGTACAACGGTAGTGAATAGTACAAGTTCAATAGTTGTCGGTGGTAGTTGTGGTCCGCCTCCACCGCCACCGCCGCAACTTAGTACGAATTCGCAACAAACCTCCCAGCAGCAGCAGCAGTCGCAGTCGTCACAACAGCAGCAGTCACAGCAGCAACAACTGCAACAGCAGCAGCAGCAACAATCATCCCAGCAAACAAACCTGCCACCTAACCAACAGCAACAGCAGCAGCAACAAACGACGCCACTGCTACCGCCGCAACTCCACTCACATCATTCGCTTTCAATGCAGACAAAGTCGACGCAAACCGATCTGTCGTATATTGAAATACAGGAACGAGATTCAGAAATTGAATCGAGCAAAACGCGACTCGACGAACTGACAAGACTGTCCGATGAGCAAAAGTGTCAAATAGCCGCTCACCAAAAGCTCATCGATCAACACAAATCGCACATTAACAAGTGCATTGACGTGGTGAAGAAACTCCTAAAGGAGAAGAGTAACATCGAGAAGAAAGAGGCACGACAGAAGTGTATGCAAAATCGCCTGCGATTGGGTCAATTCGTGACGCAACGGGTAGGAGCAACATTCCAAGAGAATTGGACGGATGGCTATGCCTTCCAGGAATTGTCCAGGCGGCAGGAAGAAATTTCGGCCGAACGTGAGGAAATTGATCGCCAAAAGAAGCTGCTCATGAAGAAGCGACCAGCGGAGAGTGGTCGCAAACGAAACAATAACAGTAACAATAGTAGTAATAATGCAGGAGTGGTGGGCGGTGTCGGAGTCGGTGGCGGCAATTCAAATTCATCTCGAGGCGGTGGAGTAGGTGGGGTTGGTATCGGAGCAGACTCCTCATCGTCGGCGTTGCACAATGGTGGTGGCGGTGTCGGTACTGGCAGTGGTAGCAGCGGCATTGGCGGTAGCAGTAGTGCTTGCTCTGATTCGGCAACGTTCCTAAAGCCAGATCCAGTATCCGGAGCGTACACCGCCCAGGAGTACTATGAATGTGATGAGATTTTAAAACTGCGACAAAATGCGCTCAAAAAGGAGGACGCAGACTTGCAGCTGGAGATGGAAAAGCTCGAGAGGGAGCGTAATTTGCACATAAGGGAGCTGAAGAGGATCCTGAATGAAGATCAGGCAAGTTAAACAGTTTTTGTTTTTATGTTATAAGTATCTCAGACAGGGAATAGTCCTTTGCAATTTTTACGACAAATGTCTAATGTAACCAGAGAAAAACGTCGACCATAAAGCATAACTTGAGAACAATTGAATTGATTTAGACCCACAAACTAGAGGACTCGGTGTGAGTTTTGACATTTTGACATTGACTAGACAAATACAAGATAGCTTAGGTTGGACAATTGAATAGAGCTCAGATGTTTCCTATGTGGCAACATCTACTGATCTTGGCTGAAGATCTGTTTTAATTTTCTTTTTCTTTTTTTTCAATCTAGTCTCGCTTCAACAACCATCCAGTGCTGAATGACCGATATCTGCTACTAATGCTGCTCGGCAAAGGTGGCTTCTCTGAAGTGCACAAAGCATTTGACTTAAAGGAACAGCGATATGTTGCATGCAAAGTACATCAGTTGAACAAGGATTGGAAGGAGGACAAAAAGGCTAATTATATTAAGTGAGTTGTTGGTGGAGAAACATTTTTCTTAGTTTCTCTTGTAAAATCAGAATGCTAACCATTTGGTTTTCTCTCAAAACAGACACGCTCTTAGAGAGTATAATATTCACAAAGCCTTGGATCATCCTCGCGTAGTTAAATTATATGATGTCTTCGAGATCGATGCAAACTCTTTCTGTACAGTTCTGGAGTACTGTGATGGGCATGATTTAGATTTCTATTTGAAACAGCATAAGACGATACCAGAGCGTGAAGCCAGATCAATTATTATGCAGGTAAGTCTCCAGAAAATTTAAGTCATTGTTGAACAAATTTTTGAGCGGAAATTATCTTTTAAAAGGTCGTTTCCGCATTGAAATACTTGAACGAGATCAAACCACCTGTGATCCATTATGATTTGAAACCGGGCAATATACTGCTCACCGAGGGCAATGTGTGCGGTGAAATCAAAATAACCGACTTCGGTCTCTCCAAAGTGATGGATGATGAGAACTACAATCCTGATCATGGCATGGACTTGACTTCTCAAGGGGCTGGAACTTATTGGTGAGTATGTGTGGGGCTTTCAATTAGTTAATTTTGTATACGGGTGGTAGAGTAGTGGATTTTTAAAAAAATTTCTTTGTGTCGTAATTCTCTGAAAGTTTAGCTAATTTATGCGCAATTCTATTCGATTACAGGTATCTCCCACCAGAGTGTTTTGTTGTCGGTAAAAATCCTCCAAAAATCTCATCAAAAGTCGATGTATGGAGTGTCGGTGTGATATTCTATCAGTGTCTGTATGGTAAAAAGCCATTCGGTCATAATCAATCTCAAGCCACAATATTAGAGGAGAACACAATACTGAAAGCCACAGAGGTTCAATTTTCCAATAAGCCAACTGTATCGAATGAAGCAAAGGTTAGTTGCTTTAATAATTATCTGATTAATTGTTGGCTTTAACAGTGTTTTTATTTTATTTTTAGAGTTTTATCCGAGGCTGCTTAGCCTACCGCAAAGAGGATCGCATGGATGTTTTCTCTTTAGCGCGGCATGAATACATTCAACCTCCGATTCCAAAACACGGTCGTGGTCAGTCGATGACGGCGGCACAACAGCAACAGCAACAGCAGCAGCAACAACAACAGCAACAGTCGTCCACGTCCCAGCAAAACTCTGGACAGACTTCATTTTCAGCGGGCATGTTCGGTAATCTGAATCAATCCAGCTCATCCTAGCTGATGTCTAAACGTAACTCGAATTCCTAATTGCTGAAATTGATTGCGACAGCGCCGCCACTGCCGCCGCCGCCATCACCATCCCAATCACCGCCGAAGCAGTCGTCGTCGCCGCCGCCATCGCTCACACTTATGCCGTGTACCCCAGTCAAGACAACGAAAGCTAAGATGACCAATGATGCATGTTGTAGAACTAGCACCACAACAACCACCACCACAACAACAGCAACAACCACCACAATCGTAACCGCAACAAAATCGACAACAAATTCTCGTACGAGACCACCACCAGCAACATCAGCAATAGCCAATCGACGTCGTAGAAAATCGTCATCGACATCTTCCACCACCTCGAAGCGTAGCTGAGAGAAAAAAATCGCAAAATGAATAGAAATAGTAAAATAATCAAATCAGATGCAAAAGGTGATTCCATTAGAAATCGTTCTCGCAAATAGCACCCACGTTGACTTCAAGAAATTGTGATAGGAAATGACAGATTGTACAGATTGTTCTCGGTCGTCGTTCTCTTTCGTTGAATCTCTTTTTTTTTTTAAGAAGAAATCGAAACTAACAAAATATCGTGAGATATTTTCGTCCTGTTTCACGTTACAGTTGACGTCAAAATATGTAATTTTTCTTCGTTTCTATTTGAATTCTCATTTTGACCGCACCGCGATTGCTGTAAGAATATTGAATTTATTTTTTTGTTTTCGTTTTGTTTTTTTTTTTTTTTCAGTATTAAATAGCTTCCATACCAAAATTTTCGTAAATTTAGCAAAAAATCCTCAATTGTAAATTTGTTTTCGGAGTAACCATAGAGAGAGAGAGAGAGGGCGATAAGAGAATGACACCTAAAATCACGGAGAGATGACGGTGGAAACTTTCGATTCTAACGAAAAAAAACCATCGTCCCTCCTAAACCCGAAAGGAGAAAAAAAAACAGTTAGTAGTGATGAATAGGAGTTAATTTTTTTAAATATTGATCTAGCAATATTGATGTACAGTTAAGAAACCTCCGAAAGCTTATAACTCCAAGCATAAGGAACCGATAAATGAGATAAAAAATAAAAATCTAACGTAAAACAATTCGATATAGGTTTAGTAAAACAAAACAAGTGAGTAAAAATAAGAAAGGAAAACCAGAAAAATCTAAAAAAAATTAATTACTAAGCAAGTTATTAATTAGTTATTTACTAAACCGTTAAAACCATAGGATGCAACAGTTTATAGCATATAACGAAAGTGAAACCATTTAAAATAAAAAAATATATATAAATAGTTCTACATAAAAAAAAACAGAAACTAGACAGTAAATTTATTTCTAAGCAAAGGAGAAATGATTAGAAGTGAAAAACAAAAAAATGAAGCAGAGATAATATTAATTTAATAACAAAAAGAAAAAAAACTATAATGAAAATAATACGCCTACTTTTTTATTATCTATTATTATATTATTGTTTTTTTTTTTGTTAGTTCTTAGTTATATTATATAATTATAAAGATTATTTTTAAAAATCGAAAAACAAAAAACAAATTGATAAATGATTATTAAATGATAAAAAATAAGATTTAAAAAAGAAAAAAAAAAAAAAAACCCCCCCCCATGTGACAGGTAGATTGTCTCCCTATCGATTGCATTAAAAATTTAATTTTTATCGAGAAAAAGAAAAAAAATCTTCAACATATATGTATATATTATATATATATACAGCAAACAAATTTAAATATATAATAATTATTATGTATACACGATGAATATATGTATTTGTATGTAAAAATAGACACTACAAGCATATTCAATACATATGTGCATGATGTATCTCTTGTGTATTTATCATAAAAGCAAAAAAATATAACGAAACAAAAAGGTAATACAAACAGTTATTATATATTCTCAAAAGCGAGCATGAATAAAGGAAGATCTATATATATATATATAAAATAAAGTAAAAAATTAACGAAAAATTAAATATTAAAATCTTATTAAAACATTTTTTTTGTGAATATAAACAAAAAAAAAAAAGAAAAAAACATGAAAACTGAATGAATATTTGTTGAGTATTTTACTATCTAATTAATAATATTAAAAAAGAGAGAAGTATGATGATGAAAGAAACAAAAAAGAAACCAACAAAAGAGAAATAAATGCGAAAAAATATAAATTATTGTATTATTAATGCAAATGAAAACCACAGAGAAAAAAAGAAAATCAGAAATAGAAACATGTTCCGCTCTTGCGCAAGGAAATTTTAAAAGAAAACGAAAAAGATAGCGGATCACTTATTGTCACCACCCTCCCTACACCAAGACCACCACCGCCACCTCCAAAATTCAAAACAGACAACTTAACCAACCAACCAAAACAAACTGGCAAGAAACAAGAATTTTCGATAAAAAGAAAACAAATTAATAATACACATCATCGGGACAAGTTATTTATTTATTTAAAAAAAAAAAAACTATATATGGATAAAGAAATAGAAATTAAAGACTCTTCTTTTTAATTGTTAATCTCTTAAATCAATTAAAATAAAATAAAAAAAAATCTATATATATAAATAAAAAATAGGAACGAAAAAAAAAGAAATCCAATACAATTAAAAGAAACAATTTCCAGTAAATATTAAAAAAAACATGCAAAACACACATAAGTTTAAAAAAAGTAAAAAAAAAAAACAAATTACATTTTTTTGATTATTATATTACTATAGTGGTAAACAAAAAATTAAAAAAAAGAAAATAAAAAAAAACTGGCAACAAAAATCAATAAGATTAAATTAAAATACAATTAATTAAAAATAAAAATTACAAAAAAATATTTAAAAAAATATGCAATTTTAGTTCTTTTATTGTTTTCCCTGGGACGAGGAAGTTTGTGGTGGATTCTTTCAAATGTTGTAGACACAACATGAATGTGAAACGATCCACTTGGATTTTCGACCCGAATTTGAACTCTCGTTAACGAGTAACTCGGCATCGAAATGTGAGAATTTGGCATTACCCCTTCCAATGAGGTTAATCGATCATTCCATCGCGCGCCCGAAAATCTTAAAATCTCTTACCAAAGGGTTAAGTAAAAGTGAAATCAACCGGCACTATATTTCATCATATATTCGTTAATGTTTGTATATTTGTTGCCTTCGATCAATAGATGAGATTTAATTCCTATGTTTTTCTCAAATTTCTTAATTTGTCCGTGGGAACCAACCCCGACGAGTTGCGCGTTTCCTTTGCGTTTTAGGGCAAATCTAGCCTGAGCAAAAAGAATTTGAAAAAGGATGATTAACAGTATGGGTAGGTCTGTTTGGCGATAAGGAAAGGGCGGGAAGGGATTTTTCTCGCATGGTTCGCCCCGCCGGACTGTAGCTCCCTAGCCATTAGATGCAGATCAAATCATCCCAGGGTGGAGTTGTAATGCGGAGCATTACCAAGGCATGCATACATGCATGAGGGAGATATCGATTTCCGATTTCCAACTTTTCATTAAATCGGCCACAGGCTACAGGCCGCATCGAGCGAAGTAGCAATGGGATAGGGATTTATTTTTTTATTTTTCTCTTCGTCGCTGCTTAAGGAAATAATCGCTACGTTGTTCAACGCTCTGAGTTTTATACACACAAACACAAAAATCGTTTTCGTTGAATACATTCTAAGACAATGGTGAATTCAAAATTGCAGTGTTTCGGCAGTGTTGCAGCAACAAAAGTCAACGATTTCAAAAACGCAACATATTGCTTAAATTAAGCGTTTTATTTGCAACACCAACGCAACCAAACGTCAAACAGAGTAATCTGTGCATCAGTTGTTTTGCTGTTGCTTTGTGAAGTTCTGTTAAGTTTTTCTTGTTAGTTTTTGTTATTTTTGTACATGTCTATCCAATTATTCTGCGAAAAATGGATGAAAGGTAACATATGTAGGTATAACAATTTTAATGTTTTATTTACATTACATGCAAATATTTATTTGATTATTTTTTTGTGGTCGTAAAATGGCTGAAATTTATGATTTTCTTCTTTTTCTTTTGAACCCGTCCAGCATTTTTATCCTATTCTTACCATGTTTTATTAAGAAATGTTGTTTCGGGTCTAAATTGTTTATAATATTATTCAACACAAAAACGCCCAATTTTTTCTATTGCGAAAAGCTTTGCAAAACAGCTGTTCATAAATGTCAAAATAAAATGCGCGGTTCAGCAGCAACAGGACAAAAGTAGTGCAACAGTAATACAAACCCTGTTGTGTTGCCGCAATTTACTTTCTGACTTAAGGCGGCTCTACAGTCCGAAGTAGACCTGGGCCACAACCAACATGTGTTTCCAGCCAGTTCGATCTCTAGCTAGCTGCCTCCAGTTTCGCACGCCAAGTTGGTTAGGGTCCCCTTCCACTTGCGTGCGCCACCTGAGTCGTGGTCTTCCCCTACTACGCCGACCCTCGGGTGTGAATTCGAAGACTTTCTGGGCCGGAGCATTGGTGTCCATCCGCATTACATGACCCAGCCATCTCAGTCGTTAGAGCTTCACTCTTCTGGCAAAGTTGATATCGCTGTACAGCCCGTACAGTTCGTCATTGTATTTCCTCCGCCATTCACCGTCTATGCAGACGGGACCGAAAATAACCCGAAGAATTTTCCTCTTGAAACAGCCAAGAGCGTCCTCATCCGATTTTGACAGAGTCCATGCCTCAGAGCCGTACAGCACAGCGATACTTTAGTCGTTCGAGTGAGGGCTGTTTTACTCAATTGATCAATTGTTGCCGTTATGATCTTTTCATTATTAGAGGGAGTATTGCGTATTCACTCTTCCTAGCTGGTCTTCATCTCATCCTTATTCAGTCATGACTACCTGTCAGCTCTTAAGTGATTCTGTAAATGATTCTACTGTGGCATCTATGTACCAGCAGGTTTTTCACCTTGTTCAGCAAGGGCGTTGTAATGTCTCTTGTCACGGAGCAACCCTTCTCTTATCTTCATACGTTAGAATCTAGTTCACTTTCTCCAAAAAGGGCTCCAAAGCAAACTTCCAGTTGCTTTGCAGCCCTTCCAGGTATTTTATGTGCGAGAAAATAATTTGTTTATTATAGAAACCTGTATAGTTCTTCTATCGTTGGAGGCACTGCAAGGTGGTCCCTAAATTTCGCTTTTGGTTGTAGGGTATAAGCCTCTGTAGAGTGTTTTCCGCAGAGAGAGTGGGATAGTGCTATGCTTGTATCGCATCACCCTAGTCCCAATAATTCCAGTTCCAACCGTAAGAATTCATTCTCTAACTGGTGGAATCTTGTGTCTTGAGGGCCTTTTGTGTTCAGAACCCAAATCCCATTCCCAAATCCGATTTTTGTCAGGGAACGTGGCCAAACGTTGTCAAAAAATTTTAAGCCTGTATCCGATTTATATCGATGACACAGAATGCTAGTCCACGATACGTAGTCTAGTTTGATAGCACTTCATTTGCCTATTGACTACCACTAGAAGGTAAAGCAAGCACTTGGTTGCGACCTTGATTGTTGGGTTAGTGGTTCTGGTTTCCCGATTAATCGTAGACTCCAAAATCAAAAATTTATTTAATGAAAATATTTGAACGTGGGACTACTTTGCCGACAGAAGAGACGCTTTTATAGCTCCCTCTACGATTCAATACCAGTTCCCCTTCTATTTCAACAACTGGTGGAGTTTGACAGTTTAGCGGAGTGAACTTTCTTGGGATTTTTTTTGTATCGCCTGTTTGTTCAATAATTAACCGGATATACATAAACAAATAGAAATAAAAATGGCGCATTCAATGCTCATAACGATTTCTGTCAAAAGTGTCGTTGCTTATAAAATCTCATGAAGAAGCATTAACATAAGTATTCTGGGTAATTCTTTAGAATTGGGACTTCTGGCGTATAGAATTATCAGACTTTCATACAATGAGAAAATTTCCTATACCTATCTAGATGCTAGAATAGTATACCCATCAGATTTATCATCGCTCTGATTACTCTTGCAATCTATCCGTTTCGTAGGAAGTCTCACTCGAGCTTAAGAACAACACACTGGTATCTAAGGTTGGAAAATGTTCTCTCCATCACCTTACCTAATCCTCATCTCACGTCAGAATGATACCATTTCGACACCCTTCGATCAATCTCTGCCGATTATCATGTGCTGTGGTTCCTCTTCGGTAAAAAACATTGTTTTTTCATGGCATCCCGTGAACAATCATTTCCCATCATGCCAACAAGGAAAGTGTATTTACCTACAGACATACCTACATATACATATATTAGTTAATGATTGATGCAATTTGAACATAACTAAGATTACAGCCGATTACAAGATATTACCTATCCCAGAATAATTTCGCAAAACGATTTTGCTTTTACTTTCGTTTTCTTTTGCAATTATTGGGTGGAGTTGCCCGTCATTCCTCCCCCATTCCAATTATTTTTTTAATTAAATTTCTGCACCTTCTA
Organism: Matsumyia berberina; assembly: GCA_917880715.2. NCBI lineage: Eukaryota > Metazoa > Arthropoda > Insecta > Diptera > Syrphidae > Matsumyia > Matsumyia berberina. The sequence goes on along the minus strand of OU862871.1, from coordinate 125,806,967 downwards.
TCAACAACTTGGAAATAAAATTATATAACACAGTTTGCCCTTTTAGCACGGTATCAATCGGCCACCTTAACATCCACTGAACTTCTCCCTATACAATCTCCATTTTCTTATTCCGAAGTCTGTTGGGAAAATCTTAATAACCACCCGCGGGGCGATTACCGATGCTGTTTTGGGCGCCCACTTTAACGCTGGCCATTGAAAAAAAGCGCTCTGGACCTATGCACAGGCCATCGACATTAAACTGAGAATTAGATCGCGATGCATGTGAATCAAAGAGCTAGCAATGGAATACTAGAGCGCAATTTAGCATGCATCTAGCAAAGGAATCAGGTGGATGTTGATGCACTAAACCAGTGTAACAACTTCTCAAAGATTTATCCCAGCCAAGACCCAAAACAATGGCCACATAAATTTAAATCGCCAAAGTTAGAAAAATACAGACAGTGCCCCACCTTTTGTGTCGCGACCTTTTCCATGGTTTGAGACCAACTTTGCGGTATGAACTGGGAGTGCAATGATCGCGTGCTTACCAACACTTCGAGTACCTCTATGTAGATGCACACTTAAGAGGCTCGTTATTACCGTAAACATTGAACTTTTTGGGCACTTGGTATACAGTATTGGGCCACTAGCTGCAGTACAAATGCAAACAAAGAAGGCACTGGGCAGTGATGTCCACGGAAAGATACACACAACGGAAGAGCTTAGGCGAATAAGTTTAAGTACTAATTAGTCAGATGTTTTTCTGGTTGTGAGAGATGTTTATCGTTGAGGTACACGCGAGCTAATTGATTGTGTGTGTCGTAGCGTTTGGAGACATTAAGCACTCATTAGGGAGGTGTATTGCTCTTAAATTGTTTAAAATAATAAATCAAAATGAATACAAAGCTGTTTGGGGGCGAAAGGTCGGTAACGGCTTGGTTATTACAAAGGGGGTTCAGTCTTACTTGTAGCCTCAAAACCGCCTTGATTTGGCGTCTTAAAACAGCTCATAGTGTTCGCGATTTTACCTTTTCCTCTATTCGCCCTTCTCGCACGCGGGGCTGAATATTCGATATAGGATCTTTCTCTTAAAAGTGTTCAGCCAGATGTCACAAGAACTTCCTCTTCGATTTCCTTGAGCTGGGAGACTGTATATGTATGTACATAAATGATTTTCTTTCCTCTTTTCTTTTGGGTTAGAACACTTCCTGCGCTGCTCTTTGGTCCGTTTGCACAGATGGTGAGTGAAGTGGGCATAACGAAAATGGCTGGATAAATACCAACGCTCCAGTTGGGAGATTCTTTTAATCGACCCCGGTATAAATGTGCAGCAGAGGAAGATGGCACTCAAATACAGCGCGCATATAGAGAGGAACCTCAATGAACCTGCCTAACCTAGGTTTCAATTTCCAGATTTCCGCTGGATTGACTGAGTCTCATGTCAAGTGGAGTGTTCTTGTCCTTGCTGCTCCTGTGCAATCGAACAGAATATGTTCTGCGGCCTCTTTCTGCTATCCACAGAGTCGCTATATATCAGTATTTGACAGTTTCATTTTATACAGATGGTATCTATACAAGTGAAAAATGTTCTGTAAAGATTCTCAACTTGTCTGAAATTTTGGTCTTGTATAGGTTGGGTTTGATGAACTTCTTCGCTTGTATCAGTCCCTGAAGGCTGGTCCAGTAGTCAACGTGTCTGTTGATTTCCTGTTGTTCTATCTTGGAGTGGGCACTTTTATTTGGTACACCAGGAAAGGGCTCAGGACCAACCAGTAGATGATAAACCTATTCTCCCCAGGCAGTCAGCCCGTTACCTGGCTGTCTTCTGCTTGAAATACTGTTGGTGACTTTCTAAGCGCTGCTGCGCGTTGGTAACTGCGACCGTATACCCCGGAACCAGTGATGTCATTTTCCAATTCGAAACCATCCGTATACCAGATATGGGACTTTGGTAATGTTGTAGAACCTTCATTTCTCCATTTGTTGCGGTCGCCTATAACAAGTTCGAAATTTCTGTAGAATCAAAATCTCTTAAGCATGGTATCTGGAATCTTAAGAATTGGGCCACGATGAATGTATTCTAGTATTCTCAGATGACCTGTAACGCTACTGGCTTTGTGGTGCAAAATCTGATGCAGGCTGGGGGCACTTAGCATTGCTTCATTCTGCACTGCCAGATGTACCAGCTGGCTGCTGTTAGGCACGTTTTTATTGCCCCGGTGATATCCACGTTGGCTTGTATGGCATATTTATTTAGATTCAATCAAGTTTTGTCGTAAAGGCGTTGGCACATGAACATTGCGCTAGTCGCCCTGTTGGTAAATGTGTATAGCGATTCATACTTAAGATTAGAACAGTATCGAATCTCAATTTGATTTCCGTTGATATATCCAGTTGGCAATTCTGTCACTTTATCTTAATGTCGATAGCCATTTCGACAGGAAAAATTCGAAAAAGTTTTTCCACGACTCCTCGGCATAGAAGGTGTTTGGTAACAAAATTTGCAGCCTATGAAATACTTCCATTTTCCATTATTCATAAATCTCTGTCGCCGTTAATTTATTTTAAGTTAAACTCAATTGTTTTATATTTAACCTTGTAAGCAATTACACCGATGATTAATAATAAATAATTCAATCGAATTAAAAGTGGTGTAATGATGCGGCAAAACTTCTCCCATATAACGCATTATTTACGCATTGGCATTGGCATATGTATTTCCTCAGTGAACATCATCTGTCAGAGCTTGGAAAATAGTTTGATGCATTGTTATATAATTTAGAATGCAATGCAGAATATCGGAAATACCCACAAATAAACTACAATACTTATATTTTCTAAAAATAATTATTAACAACTATTGAGTCATCACTTGATTAGTTCAATTCATCACTACTTCTAGATGGAATTTTTTAAACAATAAACAACTTTCACCTAGCGCTCAGACTGCGGTTAAAAAAATATGTCAAAGCGCTGAATGACGTTCATTTGCTTTCGATTTCCATTCTCTCACGTATGGCTGTTCGAAAATATGTACGATCCAGGATAAGGGGTTCTAGAAATGAAGAATTTTTCATAATTATATATACAGTGAAATCTCTCATTGCGGACAGCTCTTTTAGGCGGACAGCTTCCTTAAACGGACATATTTCTCTAAACAAACCAGGAAAACATTAAACATTTTTTCTTCCCTTAGACGGAAAACTCTCTTGGGCGGACAAAAATGTTGGTACCATCGCTGTCCGAGATTTTACTGTATATACATACAATATCACATTCATATCTCGTCAACAATAGGATATATTCAAGATAAAGAAAGCTTGTAGTCTTCATTCCCAATAATCGTTTCTTCAGCTTAAAGCATGCGCACCTACTGGTGGATGGAAGATGGAGAAAGGGAGCGAAACAGGAGTCTTCTCGGAAGCAACGAGTTTTACCAGAGAGCAGCAAAGACCGTTTAGCATCACTTAAATCTCACTAGACACTTCTTCTCTGCTGATTTCCTCTTCCTGTACATGTTGGAGTGGAAGGGAGCAAAAGAGCATATCAACTGACCAGAACGGGCACGGACAGATCAGTCAGGTGTCACCCGCCTTTTACACAGCTATGTGAGGCATAGACCAGGCAACTTTAAAACTGTCTGGGGAACAAAGTCAACACATCAGTGGTTGCGTCAGTGATCACTTTTAAAACGATACCACTGCCTCTCAGAAGAAGGTATATCCAAACACTGCGCTATGGGAAACAAACGACTTCAGCAGAAACTGTATCATCGGAGTCTCTGCATACTTAGGTTTTGTTGTATTTAGGTTTTTTATTTTCAGGTGGGTCACTCGCTAGTAGCCCACTTATATCCTGTTACTCATTAGAAGTCTTTGGTGCGGTTTTTTCAGCGTTAAGAGGTCTTTAACTTTTCTACTGCTTTGTTTTTGCTTTTGAATTTCGGACTTAGGTCTGAGTGTTCTACTAGTGTCAGTTTCAGTTCGTTGTGACATCTCGATACTAGGCTTGACTTTACCACTGTTAGAGATGGTTTTAGTCACTGCCTGACTGCCTATGTATGCATGTGTAAAATCAGATAATTAACCTTCAAAATGACTACCATGGCTGATGTAAACCTTTGATTTGGCTACGGATTCTGACATGTTTCTTCAAGAGGCATTTAATGCTGAAATGGAAAACGCTTAAACGGTCTTTAACTTTTCAAAGTATTACAACTTTAAGATTTTGTAACTAAGCGGTAAATATTAGGATATTTTTGGATCCTTAACTACCAGCCCATTCTACTCATTCTTCCGCCTGTAAGATGAACTTTAGGATGCTTACTCTTCAGGAAGTCCAAGGCTGCGGTCATGTCTCACGCTTGTAAGAGTGTAAGAATGTTCAGCGTGTACACTTGTAAATCCGATTGCTACAAGCGTGCACAGAACAAGCGTGAAACATGACCAACACATGGATTAGTCATACTTTTGATTTACAAGCGTGAGACGTGATCATAATCAAAAGAAGGTATGGTATGGGTGCTCAATGGCTTTTTGTATTAAACTTATATTTTAGGACGAAAATGAAAAAGAAAAAAACACATGTTTGTAAATAAGATCTAAGCGGACATCGAACAAGATAATTTTATACCCATACCTAGTCCACTTGAACACCCTAAGCCCGCAACCCTCATAGTGGATAAGCGTGCCATTGGAAAATGATGAATGATAGCCTATCTATGATTTATTTTCTCGGTTACCCGCTTTTCCTTTAGCAGTACAATACATCATTTCACTGCAACCACAAATATACTCCAAATCCACACCCAGTACTTAGGCGCATGTTTCATGTTTCACTCTCTATCAACCTACTAACCAGATGCATCTTGATATCCATTTTCTGGATCGATAGCCGTGGTTCATTGCTTTCACCCTACTGACGAATGCAAACTTTTCCTTCAACCGAGTTGGTAGACATGCATATGTACACTCATGAAATTTTCCTTTCTTTCCATTTCTTGTGCTCCCCATGTAATTAGTCTAAAACCCATTCAAGATGTGAAGTCGAATTGCGGCTGAATGAATCCGCACGCCCTCCTAACAACTATCTCCATTGTCTTGAAAGTGAAGTACACGGGTCGACGTTTAAGACTGTCTTTTGTGGTTTGACAGTGCCATTACCGTCGTCAGCCATAAACACTTCAATGTGGCATAGTTTTCCTATTGAATCCGTACCGCAACTATTCATCTTTGAAGAAATGTAGGCTGAGCCAGCTCACACAGAGTACATACACTTACACACCGCAAGGAAAGGTCACACCATTGACAATGAAATAGTTTTTCCGAAGTACTTTCCATGCGGATTTTGCTTCGGTCATTTCACACACCATGTCTCCGGTGCATGGGAAAGGGTTTATTATTTATGCGCGAACGAATGCAACACGGCGCTACTGCATCGACTGCAGTTTTCATCAATTTTTTTTCCATCCCAATTTCCCAGGAATTGCTGGTAATTACATACAAGACCATTCATGCGGCAGGCGGTGTGACTGTTTTGAAACGGTGCTCCACTTACATCCTACGGTTGCAGTGGGCCACACCTTTCTTTTCTTGTTCCCCAATGTGAGACACTATTTCACCACCTCACCTCAAACGTGAACGCCTTCAACACCCGGTGGGCATAGAGCGATATTAGACTATTGCCACTTTGGTTACTCAACTGTACGATCAACGTGCCAATATGTCATTCCGGCACAATAACTAACGTCAAACTCATTGTTTCATATCTAAACCGTTATTCTGAGGTATTTAGCATGGCAATTGTTGTAAAATATGAATTAACCGTTGACCTTGCTTCAGGCACAATGCAAATACAAATCATGTGGTTGAGACTGCTGGAAGCTCTGGAACCCTGTTATTAGTTATTATATAGATTCGTTGTTTTGACACCCACAACGGGTGAAGTCAACGTCAGCGAACCGCGACACCATCGGTATGCTTAGAACTGTAACGAACGATATGCTCTCCACTACCCTTTGGATAATGTGCCTCAAAAGTAAACGTACCAACATTGTTCCGGGAAAGGACGAAAGATATTTTTAATTTCTGACAGAAGTGAAATGTTAAAGGATGTTGGCTAGCTTGAATGGCGTTGCAAGCGGTCGGTTCCCCTTTGCGTTGTGGTTCATATTCCAACCTTGGGTTCTAGATGGGTGGTTTATCGCAAAATCACTCTGTACTCTTAATGAAGTGGGGTATGTTCGTTATTGGTACTTCTGTTACGTTATCCAGCATCCTGACAGCTCCTGCAGTAGTGTGGGGAGTTGATGCCGAGTTTTCTGGCCACGGTGCCTATGGCACAATGTCCCGTCAGTACACCTATTAGGGCGCGAGTATCTTTTTTACTCATAACCTGGAGAGGCAGTTGCTTGCGTCGACCAAATTACATAATCCAAAACAAGAGCTCTAAGCCCGAACAAACGCTTAATTAAACATTGCTGGACAGGAGGCGAGAAAGCCAACTACCGTTTTTTTTATCTAAGAAGTATGGTCTTTGCCGATAATGGCATTGAACTGGATGTGGGCAGCAGAATCGTCAAAGTAAAAGCTGCGTTCGGAATACTTTAAGAATCTGGAAAAGTAATGTTTTAAAGACTAGCACTGTTGTCGCTGGTAAGCTGCAAAGCAGCTGTCTTTTATTATTCAAGAATTGCTTTCTTCGCGGACGGACCCTAAAGGTACCTACATATATTCGTAACGAATTAGGCTCTGTGGGACCCCGTACCTAACTAGCGATGGCCTTTAGTACACTGCACTTTTGTGACAAGAAAGCTCTCCTATAACTGGGGAAAGTTTTGAGCGAGATCGAGGTCATGAAGGAACCTTAGGATAGTGCTTGCTGATGCGAGTTTGATTATTTCTGGCGAAGTGTTTTGGTCTGCCATAAGTTATGGTGGGACATTCGTACAAAATATGCTCTGCAGTGTCTTGTTCTTCCAAGCAGAGTCGGCAAATGTCTGATGAACTGATGCTTACCTTGTCCGGTGAAGAAATCGAGAATTTCCTATCTTCTCTTTCTGTTTAAGGGATTGATGATCTTTTTTAATTGGGGAAGTCCTGGAGTTAAATTCCATTTGTTGAGTCTTTCGTTGACATCCCATGAATTGAGTTCCAGCTTGATTTGGATGGTGGGTAAACCACAGACGGGAAATGGGCGTATCAAAACAGATTGGGCTCCTTGTCCGACGAGCTCATCTGCGATCTCATTGCCCTCAATTCCCTTGTGGCCTGGAACCCAATAAATTGTGATCTTGTTGAAGAGAGCTAAGAGTGGTTAAGCAGCTCCAGGCAAGTTTCGAGTCAAAAGGAAAAGGGTTTAAAAATTTAATCGCTACCTGACTAGGTTACGTCTGATGCACTTCACTCTCAGAGCTCAATTGCATATACCTCAGCTTGAATGACAGATTTGAAGCACTCAAGAGAGACTGGTAGCCTGAAGTTCCAACCGTAGACACTCGCACCGGTGCCGAGTTCGGTTTTTGATCCGTCGGTATTTTTTTTATTTTCCACAAGCGGGTCAAGGGGATATGAATACCCTTTTAATGCTTTAATTCACACACCGCCTGCGAGGTGAAGTGGTTTGAAACTGAGGTGGTATAAGGTTTCATTGACGTTTAAGGGTGGTGCCCAGACTAGTTTGTGGTGTTTGTCATTGTCATTCACAGGCATTTTTTCGAATCTTCTGATGTCATAATTGTTGTCAGCTCAATCAGATCTTCAAGCCATGACACTCTACTTCCAGTGACATCAGCTTTCACAGGCTTAGTGTTATACCGCGGATTTTGTTTTCGAACCATGTACTGAACGAATAGATGCACATGAGAATGGGTCAGGAGTCAATAGAAATCGCAATAAGTCGTCGAAGGTGGCAGTGGACGATAATTCTGTAGTATGTGCTATGCAAGGAAATTTAGGCAAACATGGGATCAAAATGCGTTGCAGAACTCAGCACAGGCAGTTTTTATGCACGAGGGTTAAAACAAGTGAATACAGGAAAATTGTCATTTTTGACATCGATTCGTTATATTGATAAGGAGTACCTGTCATGTTGACAAAGCAAAACAAATGCTGTCAGGAGATATAGCAAATGTTATGTCAACTGATCCAACGAGGTGGGGCTGTAAACATCAGCTTTTCGATGTGCATTTTATTAACCCCACTGTTTCTAGCGTGACACACATAGAACCGTAACAAATAATTATGCTTTTACGGTAAACTTACCGTTCACTATTGAGGTGGTCAACTTTTAGATAGATAAATTTTCCTCAATTTTATGTTTTTTTTGTGCATTCAACTTGGTTTTGTTAATCTCTTATTGTTCGCGACTTTATTGCGTACAATAACCCGCAAAACTTGATTGCTGGCCTTTGTATTCTAAGGCTAAGTCATGTTGCATACTTGGACCCAGAATGGCAGTACAAGAGCGCTCCCAAATTCAGGTGCCACTTTATACACCTTAAAGTGATCACATGGCTTATGAATTTTGCAGGCTATACTCAAGGACACAGCGATGTCAAGAGACTTTCCTTTCCTATTCGTTTTTGACTCTTTGACTGCACTGAAGGTGGTGTGGTGGGTGTGCCCGCCGTACACCTATGACAACAGTAGTTCAGTGTAAATCTGCGGTAAGTTTGGTATTAATTTGATTGTATCGTGCAGAGATTAAAAATGAAATTGAATTGTTAAGCGGGGGAGGTCTGGCGATAAGAGATAATGATATGATGTGGCGTATGAAAGTGTATGCTTCGACGGGATAGATTAGCATAGTAATTAAAATAATAGGGGTTAATGCAGGTAATGGATTTTACTGCAAATGCTTTGCCTATAGTGCGATTTAATTGATAAAAGAACTAATATGTGTTTCGCCTATCTAACGAGAAGCGGAATGAAGGTGATTTTTCAATGGCAGATTAAATTCCTTAAATAATTGAATAATAATTAGAGTGTCCAATAATGTTTTGCATTACAAGTGGTATGTTATCGATAAACATAGCCTATAGGCTTTAGATGCCCAAGCTCTGGTTCTTGGAACTACAAGTGAAAGGCTTTTACATCTCCTGATTAGGAGATGTGGATTTAAGCTTGACCTAGATATTTGATGGCCATGGTTTCTAACTATGCTTAGGCCAAGTTTTTTTTACTGCTGACGACAACAACGATCTTTAAGTCTGCACGTGGATTTTTCGGACCCGTTATAAATAGCAGAGACTGGCCAGGAAGTGTGATGGGATAGGCCGGGTAAAAGAAGGGCGAGGTGCAAAGAGTAAAAGTAGTCCAAAAAGTCTTGAGTTTATGATGCGTAAGAAAACGTCTTATGCCAATCCATGCCAAGGTAACATTCACCAACATCAGTCTGATATCCGCTTAGTGTCCACAGAAGTCAAGGACAACGGTACCCAAGAATGTTTCTGTGAGCTCGTCAACAAAAGTTATGGGCAATGTTCCAAATATGACGGTAAGATCGTTTTGATAAGAAAGGAGAACAACTTTGACAGGACATTTAGTAAGTCAAGTTTACACAACACCTGTGGAACTAATTGACTTTACTGAGGGGCAAAACGTCAGAACGTTCCTTATCTTAATATTCTCAAAGGGATGAAGCAGTGACAGAAATTGCCAAAATTGGATTAACGATGAATGAGGGCTAAATCAAGGTTTTGCTCTCAAAAAGAAGGGACACGCAAATTCGACGAATGTGACAGAATGTCACAGTGGAAAGCTACAACTTCGAGCTGGTAGGAAACTTTGTCTACTTTGACTCTGCTTTAGGGGTGGCCATGGTGTAGTGGTTAGCATCATCCCTTGCTATGCTGAAAGTCCGGGTTCAACTCCTGATGTCGGAAAATATTTATTTATTAAAAATAAATAAAATCGGTCAACTGTGAAGAAGATGTCGATTCTACTGCAAAGGGATAACACTGGCAGTAGAGTGTCATCGCTTCAGGAGTTTAGGAGATTCGAAAAAAATACCATGAATTATAGTAATGACAAGCACCACAAATGTCTCCAGTTAGTCTAGACACCACCCTCTGACTCCATTGAAACTTAATACTGCCCGACTTTCAAACCACTGCTGTTCGCTCGCTCTATGTGAATAACATCAAAAGAGTATTCCCCTTAATGCGAGTGCGGATTATAAAAGAAGGAGTAATGAGTCCCTATCCCAAACATTTAAGAAGATCTTATATAAGACCTCAACCATTTCATTTTTACTTGATGGCGCTGCAGTACGGATTCTATCGAAGGCGGATGAAGATCCTCTTATTCGTTTCGAGAGAAAAACGCTTCGTAAAATAATTGGTACCGGGCGCAATCTGTGTGGTACGCAATAAATTAAGACGCCTAAGGTGGCGCGTACAAGTAGAATGGTACCTAAACCAACTTGGAGTGTACAACTGGAGGTAGTAAGCTATGAACCGGGCAAGGGTTGTTGGTTGAGACCCCGAATTGTAGCGCCGCTGCGTTTGTACATGTATAGTAGTTAATTCAACTGTTCGATCTCGTTGTTGTAACCTTAAGATGAATTTTCGACGTTCAACCGGTCATATGATTTACAAGTGAAATGTTGTGCTTGCTCGTTTTTCGAATCCCATTATATAATAGAAGATGATTCATAGTCTTAAAAATGTATTTCGAAGATTCTTGTTAATTTTATTTCTTCAGATTTCGATTGCTTTCGTTGCATGCATTGGCTAAATAAATCACTCATCCAATAGTATTTTTCCTCCAAGCAATACCGCCGTGCCTCCAATATGTATCTATTTCCAGTCAAACAAACAAGTCTGCGTTATAATATTAAAGCAACGAATAATTAAAGCAACAATTTGTTACCACAGCGTAATACCACGTAATTACAAGAGCTTACCACAGTTAACTCGTACCACTTTTTCCTAATTAAAATCGAATGAATATTAAAAGTCAACCTCACCTACCACTTAAAATTCAAACACAAATTTGCCCCGCACACATTTGTCTCGCACAAATTTGCCATAATTAGAACTCAATCGCATCCAACCCTGCAATCAGTTGCTGGATCACCCTCAAGTAAAGAAACAATTAATTCGCTGCAATTTTTCTCACAAATCCAATTCGAACCGAAGCCGAATCAATCCGAAGCGAAAATTAGTCACGACCAATTCGCCTGAAATACCACACACATGAGACCGACCATCATACTTAATGCCGCACGTTTATCCATATCGTCGTGCACTAGTAGTTGCTATTCCTACTACCCCGCCGGAAATAACCTTGAAGTCGAGATCGAAAAAAACTTATCTCGCCGACCATAAGTATGCAGATAAACCAACCAGTGCTCGCGAAACTGTAAGCTCGCACCGATCAAAGCTCTGTAGCGCGTGACGTCGTTAAATTACGTCACTGTTTCCAAAACTCAGGTTTGGGCGGTTTGACTGCTGGCTTGCGACAGTCAGTCACCAGCTGTCTTCTGTCGACCACGACCATACCATTCTTCTTCTGTGTTACTAGAGTAAAGGTAACTTACTCACTCACTCGCTCACGACCTAACCACACTCACCGTCATCGGTGGTTTGCTGGTTCGATTGGAAGGCGCTGCTGGCGCTTGTATTTGTGGTTTGTAGTGACTGTCTTGAGTCTCTGGTTTGTTTAGCTTCGATCGCGCTGAGCTTCGTCAGTTAATAGCGAGTTCTCTGCGAATTATAGTTGCAGTAAACAATCGGCGGCACATGCGCTACGTTCTATCCACAACGATCGGTCGCTCGATCGTTTGCCTTCTTTCAGTTTCTTCCTTCAGTCTTCGTGTTGTGAGGTGAACTATCGGTGGTATCTCCTAAATACAATTAAAATCGTTTAATTAAAAAAATTTCGTCAAATTAAGTGAAGTGCAGAGCAGATCGTTTTTGTCCCAGCGAGAGTCAAACAGCTTGAACCGATCTTGCATAATAGAAAGAAATACATACTACTCGTACACAGCGACGACAATAACGACAAAAGTCGCGTCGCATAGTGTGAATATAGCCTAAGTGAATTTATTTTTTTTCCTGTGTGTGGTATGCAAAAGATCGTTGCGGACCAGGGAGTTTGGCAAAAAGAAAAGATACGTCTCAGCCGGGGTTGCTTAAAGGCGCGCGCGCACACTCTCCTCCCGTGTCGTGGCGGTGAACCGAAAGTCGTGGTTGTTACAGATTCGATTAAATTCCTTTTTTTTTGCAAGTGAAGTTTGGCTTAGAAGCTCAATTGGTTGGGTACCGGGACGCAATTATCTGAGCTCACGAAGGCTGATATACTTTCCTCTGTCACTGGGTATAAAGCAGCGACAAAAAAAGCTTATTCGCCTTTTAGTATTTATTTTCGTTTTGCCTTGTGTCCAGCGACATTAAAACCAATTGACAGTAAGGCGAGGAGGAGGAACGATTAGGAGGAGATACGTACACACAACAACGAAGACGATATCACATTTAAATAAGTTGCTACTAGAGGCGGGGGTAGCAGAGGAATGCAATCCTAAAGGTAAGTCTATGCCATTTAAATGTTGTATCTAGTTTTGCATGCGCTATGAGCATGTGGATTCAGATATTTAAGATAGAGACTCTGGTAAGGCGGTTTTTTCTGTAGTGTTCTGATTAAGCTATTGAAAGAAATGTTGTTGCAACCGATCGCTTAATTTATTACCGGTCGATTGCCGCTGGGAATAGAAGGTTGCTCAGTTGTTTTTTTGTCTAATTGTCCGTATGCAATTAATGAATGTTCAATGAGAAAAGAATCAACGAGTTGATGTAGTTGCCGCGTGTCTTGAACTCAGAAACTACTTTTTTATATTATGTAAACTTAAGTATGGATGCCGGCTTTTTTTAAATACATGTATATGCTTTGATCATAATAACCTTGTGTAGGCAGTGTTCTACCTTGATCTTAGATTTTTTCTCAACCCTTTAAGTATCACAGTAATTTCTAGTACTAGAGGATGGTCTTGGTCCTACTCTATGGTGTTATCGTTTGTAAAGACAAGTTCTTCGGGTGATTTTTAATTCAATGTTAATTGACGAGGAGTAGTAAAAGAATACAAAGACGGACTGTGCGGGTTGTACTGTGATATCGATCTAGTCAGGACTGATTCACTGTTTAAAATGGTTACGACATGTTGCGTGAGTGGACAACAATTTTGAAAATTAGATGCACTTGGATCTAAAATATTTATTGTGCATCTTTCTGATGAAAGTTGAAGCTGTTATTGGGCTGAAATACCAGATCCAATTTTGGTCCATCAGGATTTAAAGATGCGCTTATTTGACAGGTTGTGATCAAATCTGCTGTATCACTGTATGGTAGTTTCTTAGAATACGATTCGCAATGTACTTCTCTATCAATGTGAAGCTTCCTCAAATGTTGCTTGGGTTCACAGTGTCCTAGAAGAAAGCCGGTTCCTTTACCTACCTTAAGCTTAAGCTAACTCATTCGTCACACCATATTCATGCTTATAGAAGCTTAGATGTAACATATTTCTATGCTGTCCTGTTGTTAGTAAAGTGGCGTATGTATTCTGATCTTTGTATCTTTTTTTTTTTTCTAAGAACCTGCCCTTATGGCTGACACTGAGACCTAGCAAAATCTACTTAGCCTAATAGGTCTACCTTCTTAATAAAAGTGAGTATGCCATTAGTAGCCGAGTTTCTAAACTCCGCTAAAGAACACTATTCCCTATGAAAGATCCATCTACTTAGCCAGTATAGTGCCAGACATTCACACAGAATGTGCTCAGAGGTTTCTTCCTCTTCCAAACAGAACCGACACTGTGCATCTGAACAAAGGTTTAGTCTGTTGAGATGATGTCTTAGGCGACAATGGCCGGTAAGGAAGCCCAATATCTTCCTCATGTTGTTCCTGTCAAGGTTTAGAATTTCCTTGTAGGAAAAGGGTTTTATGAGTTCCTTGGATTGCCTAAGCCCGGCGATATTTTCTCAATAAGCTAGGTTGGTATTCCCAGTTGTTTAACAAAGCTGTGGCAGTAGCCCAATTAACGCCACAGAAGAGTTCCGGTCTCAAGAGCGCGGAAGAACCGGCCTTAGCCAGCTAATCCGCAATTTTATTGCGCACAAAGCCGGGCACCCAACCAAGCTTGACCTTGTAGTTTGTGTCTTAGTCATCGCTTCAAGATCTGTGATTTTGAACAGCTGAACTATTTTCATGTTCGTAACTCTATACAACTGCAATATTATAGGTATATTGCCAGTTTGACATGATTGCCATGTCTTGCTTGTCATAGTTCATATCGAAAATAAGTTGACAAACCTTCTGATCGCGTGAACTTCCACCTTGAATATGTTCGAGAACTTGTCTGTAGGTCCCGACTCTCTGTTAGGTACTAATTAACATAAACAAGTAGTCAAGAATGCCTGATGATATATACAGTTCGCATTCCAATTATAAAGTTGGAGCAAGTTTCTGGAACTATTGCAACTAATTTATTAATTGGTCAGGTGCTTAGAATATGACATAGGTGCTATGATGTGATTAACTATTGGGACCTGTAGATTCTTGCCTTGCTATTTTATCAATCGCACAGTTGCCGGGATGTCGCTGTGTCCTGGGACCCAGTAGAGTGTGAAGTTACTTCCTCTCCTGTTTCGGCTTTATGTTCGTGGAAGAATTTCCTCTCCGCCGCAAGGCGATCGGCGGGAGTCACTCCCGTTCCTACGAGGACGGAGGGTTCCAAAACCTTGCGTTAAGAACTTGCTACTCGGAGGGCGTCTCTGTTTCCTATATTTCTCTTTCCAAAGGGCATCTGCCCAGATCTCGCAGGCATACAGGAGAATGGCATGCGTGACCGACATATGAAGTCTTCTCCTGCTTGCAGTTGGGCCACCTACATTTGCCGGTGCAGGGAAATTACTCCACGGGAATTTACTCCACTACCATTTTGAAATTACTCCACTTTTCGAATGTGGCAGTGAAACATGGATATAAAGAAACTTTGCATACGGCCAACTTCGCACCTACCCCAAATCCAACAGTGATCCCAAGCAGGACGGTTGCAGAAGGGCAGCATGCTCCCCCCCATTCATATCCCAGGGTTTGCCTTCCATTCAACCAAATTTTCGTGTTAAGCAATTTCCCACTGCCACATTCGAAAAGCGGAGTAATTTCCCACTGGTGGTGGAGTAAATTCCCAGTTGGATTAAATTTCCGTGGAGTAATTTCCCTGCACCGGCAAATGTTTATGCATTGTGGGCTTACATATGTTCATAGGTTACTATAGCCATCAAATGGCAAAAAAAGAAGTAAATCTCGACATCGACCAGAATCTACGTCTGTGTATTCTATTGTCTGTGATTAGAGAATTCCAAGAATGAAGTAATTTTTCCGCCCATTCTAAGTGGGAAATTACTCCACATTCAAAAAGTGGAGTAATTTTCCACTTGCGGTGGAGTTAATCCCCATGTGGAATCCCTGCACCACATTTGCCACGAGTCTGCTGAGTAGTGAGTGTCTGAGTCTACAAAAGTACCATTTGGGTGCAGTAGAACGCTCGGCATTGGAGGTGTCTTGAAAAGGATATTGTGCAGTCTGTAAAATTCTGAGGTGGTATAAATATTTCCGCAGAAATAATCCCAACATTTAAGAGTTGACCTCGAACTTAGGTTACACCAAGTAATTGCATTAGACATACGGGTATAGTGTTGGCCAGCCCGGGGAAGATCGCTTCTAAATGAAAAAGGCTGTAAAAGTTAAAGATTTCTAAGCCTGTTCTATCAGTCTACAGTTTTCTCGGAAAAACCCTGGGGATAGTTATAGTTTGTTTCATTTACTTTCAGTACAAGTTAAACTATTTAGCCTTATCTGCACGTGCCACAATTGTTGACTATTTTTAGCTGCTTAGTGGGCCGGCAATTAAAAATGTGTCAAATTGCCACTGAAGTGGTCGAACAGGAACAACAACGAATTCAACCGAACTGTCATCTCACTCGTAGTTTTCCTCAAACCCAACAACATAATTTTATTGCGCAATTCTACATAATGAAATTAACCATTAAACACACTTACGAGTACTCACTGATCCCCATCGATTCGCTTTCGATTTTTATAAGATTCACTTAAGAATCATACTTCCGCGCACTCTACACTCGAGACACCCATTCAGTCCTCAAACCACAACCATAAATCTTTTGATTTATGATTTTGGCCCACAAAAAAGCTTAGACGGAAAAAAAATGGCACATTTTAAGGCGTGCCTCATCACAATGGGTCTCGGTACAATTTTAAAATGCGGAACATTGATTAGCAGGTTCGGTCGCCCGCAACAGCACCCAATTCCCAAGCCAATTTCGTTGAGTTAAAAACAATGAATTTTGCCGAAATGAAGGTTAAGCAGAGAGTACTCCAGCTCCGCCGAGATCTGTTTATCTGCATGAAGTGTACGAGTATTTCATGTCCGCTGCCATTGTGTCGCTTTGAAAATATGCAATTCGGTTGGTGAAACTATCCGATTACATGACGCAAAGTGGCCAAGTACAGCGGCAATCCGCAGCGGTTGGCAACACAACACGCCTCCTGCAACCTTGCTATACATTTTTGGGATAACCCAATTCGAGTGCGAGAAGGGGCGTGAAATACTGAAATACCCTCACGATCAGGTACCGCTCTAAGCTGTGGGCGAGCGAACGTTCATGTTTGGATTACGTTTTCGCTTTTTTTCTTCTAGGATTTCAAAAGTGCAATGTTGCATGCATTGTTGGCATTTTCCCATCGAGTTCGGGTAAAAGTCAATTAGCCTGGTTGGTTCGTTGGCCACGGCGGGTATTTCTAAACGCCGTGTGCAGTGAATTTTAAAAAAAATTATAACAACCAACGAAAATATACATATACATTTCCTTTCTAAAAAGAAAAATAGAGAAAAAAGAATAATAATAAGATTTCGTTGAAATAATCAGAGCGTTTAGGGTTTCGGAGTGTTTGTTACCTGCTCGTTAGCACTGCTGGGGCAGGTGAATTGCATTTGGGTTGTGTGGCTTGGAGTTGATATGGCTAATGGATTTTTCTTGGTAGAATTGAATGGGACCTGATAATGGAGGGTGACATAGTCAGTTTTTGCCTTTAAAAGAAAGAAATGTTTTAGTTGCGTGAGTGAGGGGGAGGGGTATCTGTGTTTATATTGCAAATGGTATTCTTGTGAGTGGGTATAATTGGACATACTTATGAGAGGGTAGGCAATCCTGCATGACGGCGGAGTTTTACGGTTCTTAGGCAGCACCTATGCACAGTGTAAGCAATCGAATTTAATAATTGAAAACGACTGACTTCCAGTAAAAGTGTGCGATCTTCCATGACATGTGCAAAAAGATGGGAACAAATTTTGAGGTGCTTTGGTTTTTTGTTTTAGGATCAATATTACACAGATCGGATCGTTTTAGTCAAAGGTAAGGTTAGGTTGTGGAGGAAAGTACCCAGTCTTAAGACTGTGCGTCTACGGGATACTACTGGTGCATTGTGTCCCCCTTTATGTTGGGGTTCATGTTCCAACTTTGGGTTCTAGATGCCTGTTTCGGATTCGGCGATTTTGGCGATTGGGATACTCGCAGAGTAAGTGCTTAATGGTCCCCGTCTCTTTCGCATCCTGACAGCTCCGGCAGTAGTGTGGGAAGTTGATGCCGAGCCTGGTGGCCATGGTGTCTATTACACAATGTCCTGTCAGTACACAATGTCCTGTCAGTGATGATTATGTAGCTCTGTCATCTTGTGCTTGACGTTACCTTTCAATAGGAATGCTCACCGATGTGTGGGTGTGCCAAAGCGGATCCTTGCCGAGCAAGTTCGTCTGCTTTTTCGTTACCCTCGATGTCGCTCTTTCCGAGGACCCAGCAGATGTTGATCTCGTGGATGACGTCTATTTTGTTTAGGATTTCGTGACCGTTGGACACCGCTTTTTATTTGGTGCTAGCATTATCTAAAGCTTTGATAGCTGCTTGACTGTCGATGAGGATGGTGATCCTTGATGGGCTCCTAGATAGTCCTTGCAGCTCTATCAATGGCGAAAATTTCAGCTTGGAAGACACTACAGTCGTTCGGGAGTCTGTATGAATCATTTATACTTATCAAACTATTGTACACCCCTGCTCCAGTACCTTTCTTCGTCTTAGAACCAACAGTGTAGATTTGGATAGCTTGTTCTCCCGTTAGTGTTTTAGCTTTTCAATCTTGTCGGTTGGGCATAAGGGTGGAGTAATTTTTGCCAAAGTCTAATGGTGTGATATAGTCCGTTTTCCTTTCTAGATCAACATGTCCGTATAGATGAATTGTGGACCCGTGACCGTTGGAGCTATGCCTCCATGAATCAAAACATGGGCGTTCTGTTTCGAGGTCCTTTTAAATCCGAACTATCTGTATTCATCATTACAGACGGTGTTTTGAAATTGATAAACTTGAGACTATTCTCCTTCTTCTTTACACCTGTCCAGCTTTCTCCCGCAAAAGAAAACTTCACTTAGGAGCTTTCAACACCAACTTAGGCAATCTGATAAACATCGACGTTAGTAGCCTCCTACGCTTGTGGTATCACAACGGACCCCTCATGGGTCTAAGTGTGTTGGCTTTAGCTGGGCAGTCACTTCACTTAACCTAACCTACATATTTTAGACATCGATCTGAAATTTGTGTGTATTCTTGATGGTTTGGCGTTATGTGAAGATTTGATCTTATTGTCGATGTCAAAACTGCATTTTTACTTCGTATCAGTTCGTCGACATATGGTTTTAGATGGTCCAGCAGGATCTTGTAGGCAATGCTAAGAAGATCTCTGTTGACGTAGGTTTGTTGTAGGTGAAGGGGTCTCATTTCTTACATATTGAGAAATGAGGCTAGGTTCCTAATCATTCTGTATGCTTTCGTCAGACTGTAACTTGCGAGTACAGACCAGTTCGCACAAGCACCCTATCAGGTTGTTTGTAGCCTTACACGATTAATACCTGACTCCACTTCAACTTTTTCTGACCTGCTAGATGCAGTTATTGGTTCTTCCCTAAGTTGAGAATATAAGGCTTCTTATCAACGGGATTTTGGCCTTCAGCGCGGTTAAATAATAAAGAGAAATAGCATTTCTTCTGGTCAACACTAAGTGCTTTTTTTATTATGGAGTTTCTATTTTTGACCTAGCAGGCTTCAGTTTATGATAGTCTTGGCTCAGTGTTAAGTGCATTGAACTATTGAGTGAGCTGGTATAAATTCGAGTCCAGCAAAATCAATCAAACATTTTACGCTAGGCAAAGGCAACTTAATTCGCCACACAGAGTTGGCATTAAAAAAGTTTCATTCGTGTGAAAAATACATACCAAAATACCTGAATGGTTACGAGAAGCATGGTCCTAGCCTCCATTAGCTGGTTATTTATTTTAGCTCCGGTTTGGCTAGCTTAATCTGACGTTTGTCCTCTTTACCCTATTATAGAACTGTTGCAATCCAAACATCTCATCGATGTCGATGTCGCGAATGTGTATTTTTCATCTTTCGTGGAGAGTTTACAGTCCTGTCAACTTAAAGAAGTTTCAAAAGAAAACTCACTAAAAGGAAGACTATCTGTCTGCGAGTTTGTTCACTTCTTTGGGAATATTTAATTGATTTTTCGATTATTTTTACCCGCATTTACCATGCATTACTCTTCCCATCCACACCCATGTCAAGGTAAAATAAAATGATGACAAAAACATGCTCAAGCAAATCTTCTATCCAACATTAATTTTAATTGAAATTTTATTACATCGTTAATATATAAAAACATAACTCTGCTGCCATCACTAATTCTTTTGCTTATTTCTCGGTACCTAAACAATATGATAAGTAACGTAAAAGAAAACATGCTAGGCTACGTATTTTCTGAATCATTGAAATCATTGAAACTGACAGACACTATTACTTTTACGATAATTTTATTTTTTTCGTATTTAATTAAGTATAATCGTCGCTATAGCATAAAAGTTCTGAGATTAAAAATCCGAATCTTTCTATTTCGATTGTGGTAGCAACGTACGAATTTTATTTAGCTGCAACGTGTCATTAGCTCCATGTCGCTTTTCACTGTCAATTTAAAATACGAAAAGTAATTCATTTTTGAATTCTGTAAATAGAGTATCCATTGAAGTAAAACTTAAAAAAAAGTGCTGAAAAGACATCGGCCGCCCCTACACCTGTCGCAGATTCTTTGGAAAAAACTGGAGACATAAACTTAGAATGATCGTATCGATTTCATATGTACTATATGAGGACATTACAATCTAAATTGGCCAGGCAGCCAGGCAGCCAGGCAGTTATTACGTTAAAATCTACGAAAAATTTGGGTCGCTGGCCACAACGGCATGCCACGTAAGGCTGTGGCTGACGAAATAACGTGGGAGAGATCGACCTTAGATTGGGAGCAAGCAGTGGTACTATTGGAATTCCAAGAGGTATCAACTCTGGATTATAATAATACAAAAATCATTAACAAAAGCAAACAGCAGATGGTACTCATTAACCACCTGCGAAATATTAAGGAAGTGCTTGGCACCCACATTTGAACAATGGTCACATACATATGCAGATGAAACGGTGATGAAGAGGTTCACACCTGAGGACACAACCTATTTTCACAGTCACCTCTTTTATGTTAGTAAGACAATAATTCTTTAATTACGTACATACTTCAGAATGGGTCGACATAGAGTCAAATGTGATTATGAGGATAGAAAACGTCTTCATCAATCCATAAAACTAACATTGACATTACTTTACTTACTTAAGGCGGCGCTACATTCTGAGGTGGGGCTGTGCCTCAACCAACAAACGTCTTTAGCCAGCCTCCAGTTTCGCACGCCAAGTTAGTTAAGGTTCCCTTCCACTTACGTGCGCCACAACAGTCATAGTCTTCCTCTACTGCGCTGTCCCTCGGGGGTGTATTCGAAGATTTTCCAGGCTGGAGCATTGGTGTCCATCCGCTCTACATGACCCAGCCACCTCAGTCGTTGGACCTTTACTCTTCTGGTTAAGTCGGTACAGCTAGGTCTAGACAGATGGAACCGAAAATCACCGAAGAATTTTCCTCTAAAAACAGCCAAGAGCAACCTCATCCGTTTTTGACAGCGTCCATGCCTTTGCGCCCTAGAGCAAGATTGGGATTGAGAAAGCCCTTTTAGTTGTTCGAGAGTGGGCTTTGCTACTCGATTGCTTTTTTCGCTCAAAGGAACAGCGATTGGGACGAGTTATTCTTCGTTTGATCTCAGCGCTGGTGTCGTTGTCTGAGTTTATAGCGGAGGCTAGGTAAACAAAGTCCTTAACTACCTCAGAGTTATAACTGTCTATAGTGACGTTCTGTCCGAGAGGTCGGTGTTCACTGTCCTTTCTTGTTGACAGCATATATGTACTTTGTCCTGCCTCATTGCCCGCTAAACCCATCTTCGCCGCCTCCGTCTCAATACTCACGAACGCGCCAGTGACATCTCGCTGCGTTCTCCCGGTTATGTCAATATCGTCGGCGTATCCGAGTAATTGGACGGACTTTTGAAAGATTGTGTCTCTGGTGTTGGCCCATGTGTATTGCATTATTCTTCCAGAATGATGTTAAAGAAGTTCCATGACACCAAAGATTTCAGAGAAATTCTTGATCGACCTTGATGGATCAGCGTGCATTCTCCATCGTCGTCCTGCACAAACGCACGAGTTTGGCAAGGATGGTAATACAAGACATTGCCCTGTGTAGCTTGTCTCTATGTATAGATACTGTCATACGCTGACATAAAATCGATGAAAAGGTGGTGGGTATTGATTTGAAGTTCCTGGATCTGCCGCAGTGTGAATATTTGATCGATGGCGGACTTTCCTGGTTTGAAACCACACTGATATGAACCGATCAGATTGTGGATGAATGGCTTCAGGGGCTCATACAACATGACAGATATGAACTTGTAGGCGATGTTAAGAAGACCGATGCCTCTGTAGTTGGCGCAGTTCAGAGGTCTCCTTACTTGTATAACAAATTGTATATCTAATTGTATTCCATGGCTGGCATGCATATGTACATTATGTTTATAGACAGGTTAAGGTTGTGAATTTCTTTTCTTCGATTAAACGAGACATTTTATGACTTGTCTTTAATTGCTTTCCAGAAGTTGACACCTAATTAGATACGTCAAATCGTATATTCAACACAATAAGTCTCACGATTCGTGGTCTAATGAAGTACGGCGATGTTTTTCTGTTTTTTTTTTTACTACTAGTCTACTACCATTTAACTATAAAATCAAGGCGCGTCAATAACAAAGCCCACATGAGTCGACAAAGGCTCAAAGAAAAAGGTGTTCACAGTACACCTAGCATATTCATCTATCTGAAGCTGACAGCACAATAACTCTTCTAGCACCTTCAATGCACATAAAAAGAGAACAGAACACAAAAAAATCAATGCAAACGATGTTAAATTTGTATGAACTTAATTTGCTGAATAATTATTATAACAACCAGGTGAGTCTAGGTAAGTGAGTCCGAGTCAATACCGATAATGTCCTTGATGCGCTGAGCATTGATGCGGGGAAAACACCGATGTAACCTATAAATGTGTTCGATAGACGAGGAAAACTACTTGTTACGAACTGATATTCCAATTATGATTTCTTTTCTATGATAATTGTGAGCTATGTGTAGCAATTAAATATGACTTTAATGGATTGGCATTTCATAGCCGAGGCTAGAGTCATAAGGGAGAGAGACATCGGAGGACCAGCGAAGTAATTATCATACCTAGAATCCAATCAATCTAACAGTGTTGAGGTTTAAAATAAAATTTGCAATTCTTCGAAAAGAGATGAAAAGATTTGTGAATATCTTTGAACGACACCGGCAGATAGGACCCGAGTTTGGATATTGGAATTCGACTAAAGTCAAAGAGTTGTTGACGGTAAAACAAATGTGTGCTGCATGGATGGGTGCGTCTAATGCGAGACGACGTCGCCTGTTTGTTTCAATTAACTTTATTATTATTGATTTTTGCCTATTTTGGGTTTTTGATTATGACAAGCCATGACAGGCTGATCATTAACCGACTGAATCTATTAATAATAATGACAAGACAAATATATGAGCAATTTTACGAGTTATTTGTGAATTTTTTTCTGGCGACATGGCAATTCTTTACACGTCAATGGGCAAGTTAGTGGTTTTTGGAATGATCGGGGCTTGGTGTCACATGCAAATATTCAGTTCTCTTGATCACAAATCTTGTGTACATGACCTATTTGTGTAAGGAAACACTGGAATTGCCACAGGTGGTACAACGTATTATACTTAATTTGGAAGGAATTCAATGTTTTTCATACATCCAATATCTTGGGAGTATTGTCGCGACTGATAGTGGAAACGAAAGAAATATTGTTTAATCGAGGAAATCGGCTCAAAGTTGACCTCCACTTCCACGAGAAAGCCATGACGGGCTATGAAACATCTAAGGGATTTTCTGGCCGTCCAACCATCAAATGGTAATACGTTTAAAAAGACAACAGCTCCACTTACAAAACTTAATTTTTTTAAAGCGTTTTACCGGAAAGTGCGTACTTATAACGTTTAAATAGCATTCCGAGATGTTTGTAGGTTTAATCCTGCTTTTGAACAGCTAAAGACTGAATTTTTCTGGAAATACTTCTCCTTGTAACAGAAGGAAGTTCGTGCAATTCTTACGTGTACGTAAGGATGGTGGGTTCCTATGACATATCTGGTAAGACATTCAAATACCTCGTTTCCGGCGATTGTTCATCATCATCATCATCAGCATCATCTTCAGAGCATCTAATATCTGTGGTACAGGCATAAGTCGGCTACTAGTCTTCAGTGATTTCATGATTATAGGTTTGGCGTTAATGAATTGATCTCGAGCACTCGCGTCCAGGTCTGGCATGAGAATCGAACATTTTGCACGGCACCACCACTCATCGGGGAATGACAAGCCTCCGGGAGTATAATCTGTAAAGAAAGAGCTTCTCAATTCGCGGATATACGCCTACAAAAGAAAGCATCTAATATATTTTCGTAAGAGTTGAGAGCAGCTGTTTTAAACTGGCTAAATTTCATTTCATGACACTGACATTTGCTTTACAAATGAAATTTTCATTTTGAATTCAGAAACACAGTGTTTACTATGGGAAAGCTGCATTTATCCTTCATAAATCGAATCGTTTTTGCCTAACTACTAACGTTGAGAAGTAACAACAAGTATTGACTTGCACGAACTTCCATATACAGAATTCAACAACCAGATTTTTTCTAAATGACTTATTTTTCGAATTCGAATTTTATGATCCTGTCACGAATCACGATGGGAGTGATGATATTAGGCAAAGAGGTGCTAGAAGGACTGAAAAGTAAAAAGATATGTTAATGGATTACGATCACCTTGGATTTTAACTTTTCAAGAATACATATTTGACAGCGATTAAGCCAGCAGTGGTTTGATAGAAAATCATGACAGCCTTGGGGAACTGCGCCCATTTAACTTAAAGGACAAAGGCATGCATCCACCACTTGAATGCATCCTTGTTTCACATTAAAACCTAACGAGGGATTGATGCTTTAAAATTTAGATTCAGGAGCGAGTCTGAAACACTGAAATTTACTTAAAGAACTATAAAGGGGTGTTATTACTAACTTGCTTACTTAAGGTGGCGCAACAGTCCGAGGTGGACCTGGGCCTTAACCAAGAAGCGGCCTTCCTCTACTGCGCCGTCGCTCGAATGCGGATTCGAAGATTTTCCGGGCCGGAGCATTGGTGTCCATTCGCTCTACATGACTCAGCCCTCAGTCGTTGCACCTTCACTCTTCTGGCTAAGCCGATGTCGCTCTACAGTCCGTACAGTTCATCGTTGTATCTGCTCCTCCAATCACCGTCTATGTAGACGGGACCGAAAATTACCCGAAGAATTTTCCTCTAGAAACAGTCAAGAGCAACCTCACCCGCTTTTGACAGAGTCGATACCTCTGCGTCGTAGAGCAGGACTGGGATGATTAAGGTCGTATACAAGGTCACTTTAGTCGTTCGAGAGGGACTTTGCTACTCAGATGCTTTCTTATCCCAGCGAAACAGCGATTGGCAAGAGTAATTCTTCTTTTGATCTCAACGCTGGTGTCTGTGTCTGAATTTATAGACAAAGTCCTTAACTCCCTCTATTAAACTTTGCTAATAAATAAGTTACATTTATGTTCAACTTCTTTCTAATATCAACATCACTCTCTTCTATCATAAACTTTGGTTAGATTCCGTTTTAGGTTAATAAACTAAATTGAAAGTGTGCACATAAGCTGCTACACATTTTCGACATAAGTGTTACTACGTTTACGGTTTAAGGCCTTTGATTGCTTGCGTGTTTGTCTGAATAAAATATGAGCCATTTATAGAGTGTAACAAGTTGGTTTAAGCGTGATAAGCAGGCCCATTAATTTAACCTTTTATTGCTACTAAAAACAAAGAAGAAGATTGATGTTTGCCTCTTAAAAGAAATTCAAAGGCTTTAGGTATTTTCGTGGCATTAAACTCGGGTTTCAAGATTGGCTCAAAATACCAGGAAAATCCGAACGAAATGCGAAACATCATGAGGGCCATGTGAAAAGGTTTAGAATGAACTAATAAGAGGAACTACAACCAGATTTATTTGTGTTTTTAAATAGTCTTCTAAAACTCTTCAAATTTCAACATGCAGAACATAAATTTAAGATTCTAAGGTGCGTGCTCTCAGCTATAAAAATGGCACCAGCTCATCCCTAAGTACATTTGTTTATTTAATGCAGACGCCAAGCCCATTAATCTTGCATGTCAAATCCATAAGAGGTGGATACAAATTGAAACAAATTCGCAATATCGCAATACATGCCAATAACTTGTCGATAACAATCGCATTAATTATTATCTCATCCCCATGAATTTATGGCGTAAAATTAAAAATTAATTAAATTCGCTATAAAACAAAATCAATCGTTCGTTGTGGTTTCTAATCGACTTACATACATGCACTCCCCGTCGATGGATGGTGAAACATAAATTTACATACAGCACGATGTGCACGATGAAGTCACTGTTTTTAGAGAAATATTCAGGCGATATATATAAACAAAAATAAACATTGTTGAAGTTCATGCATAAATAACTCGGTCAACGTGAGTAAGAAATAAAAAAAGGAGTAATCTCATAAAGTATGTCGGTCACAGAGCTGAATTTATTTTTATCTCAACAAATGCTGTGATGTCTGGCCAATGGCAGACAGAAACCTGGTAAATCGCAGTTTCAGTGCGGGAGGATTTATAACCGCTGTTGCCTTCTATCACAATTCATAATTTGAAGAGAGAAAAATTGATTTACGAACACAGCCCAATGTCATTCACTTGAGGTCATAAAGTCGCCATTTAAACTCCGTTGACGGATGCGATGCCACCTTCTAACAGGGTGTCAATTTATTTGATTGTCGACGTTTTATTGAACTTTAATGTACATCCTGACGGGTTAAATGAATTTAAAGAAGAAATTAACTTTCAATAAATTTTTGTTTTGTAAATTTTTTGTTTGTTTTTGGGCTTATTTCATTTTAAACGAAATTGTTATGACCATTTTTTAAAAATTCACCGCACAAGTGGTTGAGGTGGCACCAACGGCGGTGTAATCAAATAAGTGTCAAAACAAAATCTGAAGGTTTTTCACTTTTAATGTAATTAATGGCTGTTGACAAGAACAGCAGAGGAATAGTATCAGCATTGTTGTTGAGTTCTGAGTGAAGTAAGCAGTTTTAATACGATTGGGTTGCGTGTTACTTTGAACTTGTAGATGGTAAACTTAGCCTAGCCTAAATAGATTAAACTTAGATTGGGCTAGGTTAGGTAAGGTTTGGTGGTGGCGTGATGTATAGTGCCGCCTCACTTGGGACTTTATGGCCCAATAGCGCTCCTCGTTGTGATATTCTTCTGGAAATGTTGTATTGATTACCTATAGATGGTCTTTCTTAACTCACTCGATTCCAGTATGAATTTGAGAATGGCGCGCCATATTATGCGGGATAATGCTGCGCTATCCCTACGGGTTATATTTAAAAACCCTGCAGGCCGAGGCATTAGTGTTGGCTATACATATTTTTATCACCTTAAGTTCCCTTTGGGCAGTTTTGTTTTGGACTACATCGATGTCATTGTACATCACAATGTGTCAACGTCAGCGCGACCCAAAATATTACAAAGAATTGTTCCCTCGAAACCACTAAGGATATCATCCGCCTTCGATATAGTGTCCATGGTTTAGGACCATACAACTGTGATGATTGAGGTTATATATAAGTCTCTTTAGTTGTTTGGGATAGGGCCTTACTGCACGATTGCAAGGTTTTGCCCCCGTTCACAGCTAAACGAGTTTTGGCTGCTTCTTTCTCTAAATGCGCGAACGCTCTGATGACAGTTTGCTGAGTTCTGCCGTTGATATGATTATCTACGACATACGCTTGACATTTTCGCATAATTCGTTCAAGTATGACGAGAAGTTACATGACAGCGTGTCGATTTGGAGTTATTGGATTTTTTCCAAGATCTGAGAACGTTTAGTTTTGATAGTGGACTTTCCTGCCCTTCTACTACACAAATATTTAAGTTTGTCCTCTAAAAGTGGAGCTAAGAACTACAATTTGAAATTGAGTGCACGGCAGATATTACGCGCATCAAAAAGGAGAGAAACTCAACACAGAACGCTAGCAAACGTATTGATTGCCCATGCGGTAGTTTAGCCAACATTGGGATCTGTCAAACAATTTCAATTTTTTTGCTTACATTATTTTGATTCCTCTATGTCGTGAAAATGGATTTTACCGCGAAATAAAAACATGATGAACGATTTTTTCGCATTTCACAGCAGCTGTCGAATTTCGGTAGGGAATGTGCTGTTGCATTCGTTTTTTTACTTATGTCAGAGTAAGTTACGAACATTTGACGTAACTCCCGTCTAATCTTATTATGGTTGTAACATTTGCTTAAGCCAAACTTGCTTACGTCTGTTATCGTTAGGACTTAAGAATATTTTCTCTTAAACTGATTTTGTAATAAAGATTTTAAATAGCAAAGCGAGTAGTGAAAGTGGGATTTACATATATTGATTTCACAGCGTTTGACAATTTAATTTTCAATATTTGCTTATAGAGAAACTAGTTTTAAATGAACACTAGATATTAGCAATCTATTAGCACTTTGCTAATTGAAAGATCATTGAACTGTTTCGCTTTAGGAATAGGACTCACATAGCAAAATCACTTTCAAAGACTTATAATAGACAATAAAATCTCTCATACAAAACACTTAACATTTTTTTGTCATCTAAGAAAAGAATTAATGCAATTAGTTTTAAGTAAATACATTTTATTTAAGACTTCATTTGCAATTTCAGTTTTGTAAAGTTTGTTTTTCGTAGAATTATTATTTTATTTTATGTTAAATGAATCTAATAAACATAAATTTTCTCTTTCTCACGTAATGAGATAAAGATAAATCAAATATTTAAGCGTACAATTCATCAATCAATCTTTGGTAATTGTCTTTTAATATCTTCGCGTGTGTAAGAAAGATTAATCGAGCCCACAATTTGTTATTTTTTACAAAAAAATTGTTCACACTTAATCTTCGGCAGAGGAAAATGAAGATCTCAATTAATTTGTAATTTATCAGAAAAAAAAAAATATACACGCTCATTCAGATTCTTGACAAAATTTAAAATTATGATGTATTAAAGCTGAGCTTAGGTAGGTAGGTCGGTGCGAGCACAGACGCACGTAGGCCAGGAAGGCCCTTTGTGATACCATATGGATCTATACCCTGAAAAATACCACTGACTTTATTGAAACCATTTGGAGCTCTTGATGAAATTTAGGATTCTTTCGACGTCATTATGTGATAGTTCGACCAAGTTGTCGAAGTGATAGGCTCCTAAATAGAGCTTCCTTCATTAGGAAAGGGTTGGACGAGTGCAGAGGAAATCGAGGATCGTTTTTTCCTTCTCGTCCTCACTGCAGCTCCTGCAGAAGTCATTCTTCTGGCATGAAGGCCAATGGAAAAGGCCGGCAAGAACACCAATGACGGAGTTAACTCGTGACCTTTTGGGCAAGATCAAATTTTTAGATGGAGTGAGATTTGACATATGCTAGATCTGCCTGGAGGTACGGCACGTGGTACCATTCCCCTGTCTTTAGTTTGTCTTACTGATCGTGTCGTACTATAAGAGAAGTTTACATGCAGCGAGTGAAGTACACAGATTCCTTCATTCCGGCAGGATGTCCAGAGTAGTACCACGTTTGTCAAGTTCATTGCCCTGCTGAGCTTAGTTTACATAGAAAACGACAATCGATGATCAGAACTTTCTACTTGTGTAAAAGGACATAAATACTTCTGTTGATACTGTTGGACGATCCAGAAACACCTGGGGAATGTACTTGCATCTTTGAGCTAAAATCGGCAGACTTATTAGCCTACAATGCTTTGTTGTTAAGATCGTAGAACGTATCCTGCACGTGCAGGCTCAGTTTACCATGGCCCCGTGGTTAGTGTGTTGGACTGCAATGCGAGCTGCGTGGGCTCAAGCCATACCCACCCAACATTTTTCGAGGCACCACCTCTCGTCGGGGAATGACAAGCCTCCGTAAATATAATTTGTCATGAAAGAGCTCAATTCCCCGTTCGGAGTCCGCAATAAATTGCAGGTCCCTTCCATTCGTGCGAAAAATGTAACACGCACAACATGAATGGTTGCGAGAAGCTAGGCCTTGGCTCATCCCGAGCTGTCGCGCCAGCTGTTTATTTTTTTTTTTTCGAAAATTGTAGGTCTATGGAAAAAAATTCGAATCCTTTTGATGAATAAACACCGGTTGTCAATCTATCATTCCTTTAACTACTTGATCATTGGCATATTCTTGCTACTGGCTTACCTTTTCCCAATTTATTTACTCAATACTCAAAGACAGTTTACAAGCACATAAACTTAATTTAGCTGACAATTAGCATGTTAATGGCTTCATTACACCCATTGTTGTCTGTATCTTCAAATGGCAACAATGAAACACTCCAAAACCAGCGATTTATCAACCAGTTTTCTTAATTAGTCAACAAATTCCTCCGCCTTATGCAACAAAACACTATAACAATAAATTCAATTGGAATTTTTTCGCGCATCGTTCATCATCACCGGGGATTCTGCGCAAGTTGAGTGACCATTTTAAAGGACCCGAGACAAGAGAAGCCACAACTTTACTGTCGACGATAATCTTGACATTGTCATTTTGGCAAATTATTTACTTTATCATCTGTTGCAGAATACCGGTTTTTAATGCGCAAATTGCAAGCGCTAAGCGATCAACGCGGTAATAGTTTGCGTGCCAAT
Organism: Matsumyia berberina; assembly: GCA_917880715.2. NCBI lineage: Eukaryota > Metazoa > Arthropoda > Insecta > Diptera > Syrphidae > Matsumyia > Matsumyia berberina. The sequence goes on along the minus strand of OU862871.1, from coordinate 125,776,571 downwards.
GACTTAACAGAGGTGTAAACATCTCGCGAGTATTTCTACGTCCAGTGCGTAATTATGAAAAACACACACGCAGTGCGCACAAAATTTGTTCAATTAGTGCGAATAAATTGACAGCAATAGGAAACGGAGACAACAAACAAATTATCATTTCGATTAAACTTGCCTCCAGCATCCATAATCTACTGCACAGCGGTCCACAATGAAGGGTAGTGTTTGAAAATCAATTGACTTTTAATTGCTGTAAACATTTAATTGATTCAATTTTCTTTGGTGTCCACAGTAGGAAGGTTGCCGAGCAGTTATTGGCATGCATGGCAGCGTTATCTTAGTTCGAGCTACTGGGGAAAAACTAGGATTAATAGAGTTTTTATGTAAATTCGGAGTCGAGGGAAAGTTGTCAAGGAAAGCGACAGAGATGCCAGATAAGGAATTCATATAACATCGTTGGCAGGTCTGTAGATGTTCCAGGTTCAGGAGCTAAGAGAGGGTCTTCGAACTTTGAAATCGCTTAACCTCTAAAAGTTGACAGATCATTATTTGTATGACACTAATTTTACCGGATAGTCAACTTTATTTGAAATGCCATTGTCGTGGCGTAATGTAAAAATTATTACTCGAGACAAAAATTCCAACTTATAAACCTGTTACAAAAGTTTAACGATGATTAACAGTACTTCACGGACAATGAAGCCGGCGTACTAGTTAAATTTTCGATTTTAAATAATTTAATTGTAAGACTGACAAATTCCTTGTACCTACAAAATTGTGGTTACATTTAATCGAGAACTGGTAGTAGTAGGTTCTCGAAATGTATAAGCTTGGTCATCGAGCGTGTGTATTATACGGTACCATTTCATTTTGATCAAGAGTAACGCCTAGGTATCTTGCACTGCAGGAAAGACAAAATATTTAGTTGTTAAGAGGAGTTGGAGGAGGAGTCCATAGTGCACTTCTTCTGCCAGAATTAGAAAGCCAACTAAAAAGAATATCCCTTTGACTTTCGGCCTAAATAGTTTTAGGAATAGGTAGACTTTGTGTCAACTTCAACATTCACAGTGGTGCGTTTGTATCTCTCTCGAAGGTAAGGGACAACTTCAAACAAACTAGTTCAATTAATGGAAGTACTGTCCGTGGCACGTATCTTCGAAAGAACAGTCCTGTTAAAAACTTAGGCTTCGATTTAAGGACTGTTTTTTTATAAGACCGCATGTAACTTGTTGGGAAATTATCCCCGAGTTCATGTGCCAACCCAACGTATTCTTTAGGCTAGAGACCTAAGTTCGGTATATTCGATTTATTAGACTCCCAGTCTTTCTCTCAGTACCAGTCTCCGACTATCAATTGGGCTGAAACCCAATTGAGCACCCATATAGGAATCACACCCAAAACCAGTTACATATTTTTAAATCACCTTTCCTCAGACCGGCTCTTCCGCATGCATAAGATTATTTCTCAACCGTGTAAATGTTCATAAATTGTTATTACATAAATAGAATTAATAAACATTTGTCATTTTTATGAGCACATGTGCCTGGACGTAATTCCCATGACGATTTTTATTGCTCCACACAACAAGGCTGTTACGCTCTGGGTGCGCCTTACATCAAGGGAGTAGATCGGTCCGTTTTTTATGTCCACTTTTTGTTTTGTCAACACTTATTTATGGCTAATGCATCAATTCGTGTACATAATTTCGAGTAGGCGTCATCGTTTATCTGTCGATAATGTGTCTTTTAGATTATTTTTCCGATAACCGCTGGCCTATTAAAACCGCCACAAACTACCATCGATTCGTTACAAAATCTTGATACAAAGTTTCCAAGAAGAGGTCATTACTATTACACTCTCTTGACTGGATTTCAAATCGACAGGTAGGCAGGAAATCCAATTAGTTTGTATTATTGTAAAGAGGTACAAAAAAATATTCAATTGTTTATTTGACATTTGCAGAAGATTAAAACGGCTTGTGTGCTCAAACTCAAAAACACAAATAAACGTCAACGTGATGACACTTTAAGGTGCGTCAGAATGCAGTGGATGGGTTTTTTTTTTGTTTCTTTTGGAATAATAATTCAGGGACGTACATTGAGTTTGATTTGCTTCATTAAATGACAAGAAATCCTTCAGTTAAGTTTAACGGATAATTGAGTTGTTTTAAGGTTTAATTCAATTTAGTTGTTCAAGTGGAATGATTATATTTATTTAACGAACAAATGTTTAGATTTCTTGGCGATAAAAGTATTAGGTTGGAATAAATTGTAATTGATGAGGAATCTTCAAGGAGAATTTGACATTTGAAAGTGGGAACATTGGATTTTGCCTAAATAAAACAAGTTTATGTTTTATTAAAATATTTTGGTTGATGGTCGGTGCAATAAGTCGTAGGTAGAGATGGCGTTTAAAAAAAAAAAATTGCTTCCGATATTTGGATTTTATTTTGATTTGAATTTTAATATGTACAAAATTTTGATGCATAGTTCAGTAGCGTGGCGCTGAGAAAGTGGAAATTCGAGTATCAGTGTTTGTAGTTTTAAAATATTTATTTTTACATGTGAGTTTCAACAAGGTAGCGTTGATCACAAAACTTTCTGTTACAGGCATAATAAACCGGGCAGATTGGACGTTGACAGACAAAATTTCCTTTAATTTATTGAATTGATTGGGTATAATCTGTAATGAAAAAGCTTCTCAATTCGCCGTTCGGAGTCGGCTATAAATTGTAGGTCCCATCCATTTTTGAGAAAAATGTAACACGTACAAAATGAATGGTTGCGAGAAGCTAGGCCTTGGCTCATCCTGAGCTGTCACGTCAGCTATGGGTAGATAAATTGGTTTTTGGATATTCTAAAAACTTACTCGGAATTTTTAACGGGCCCACTGTACCCATAAAGGTTTTACCCATGCCATTTTTTGAGCTGGCGGCTAATTTGGGAACCACTTAGAAAAAGTAAGAATTCCCAAGAGTTTCCTGAACCTATTCCTATTTATTCATCATAAATATCGATAGCTTTACACATCGTTTATTGCGCCGTCCATCCAAGGCATTCCAAACTGGAACGTTGATGTGCATTGCCATGCATGTCCCAATCATTTCAGTTGTTACACTTAAATTTTTTGATTACGTTGGTGTCGTTGTATGTGGTATCTTATGTATTGTATCGCTGACATCAAGCCCATGTCCCTATCATAAATATTCAATGGACGAAAGTGAAGTAGTGCTCTTAAAGCCGCGGTAAGAGTGGTAACCCAAACACAAGCCATCCTTTGCATTGGGTTTTATTTGAAAAGCCTATCAATGACATAATGTGTAGAATATGGCATCGTTGAAATAGTCGCCGCGCCTTCGCTGGGTCGAGCGCATCCGAGATGTCCAATTTTGGATGACTTTGGAGCATAGATCAAGCTGAATTTGAGCGATGGCACGGGTTATGTTGACTTTTAGGACACTGGTCGTTTGCGGCTTATTTGGATAGACCTGCAAGAAAAGTCTAACGGGGTCAAATCGCACGATTTCGGTGGCCAGTTCACGTCGCCTCTGCGTGAGATAACCATGCCCTGAAATCGCTCGTGCAGAATGTCCATTGTGGCATCAGCTGTGTGGCACGTAGCGCTGTCCGGTTGGACATATGTACATGTCGTTCACATGCATATTATCCAATTTGGGTGAAAAGAAATTGGTTATGATCAATCGGTAGCGCTCTTCGTTGATGGTGATGGCAATGCCATTGTCGTTTTCGAAGAAGTACGGATCAATGATGCCGCCGGCCCACAATCCACACCAAACAATGACTTTCTGCGGATGCATTACCACTTGGTGGGCCTCGTGTGGATTGGCATCGTCCCAAATCCGGCAATTTTACTTGTTGACGTACCCGTTCATCCAAAAACGGGCCTCGTCGCTGAAGATGATTTTTTTTGCTGAAATCCATTGAACCATTTTGATAATGAAGTTTTATTATTTGCACGTGTTGCTTGACGCTGTACATGGGAAAACTGACAACATTGAAAAACCCTTTATAATTCTGTGCACCAGATCCATCCTCCATTTATCGGGCATGTTTTTGCTCGACCACACTTTGTAGATGAGTTGACACATGCCTTTTACCAAGTCAAATTGATAAAGATGAGCTTAAAATTGCCATACCCTAGTTTTTTGACATCACTACAAAATGCCCCGATAGTATCGATCGATGACATTGATATATTGACGTCAAGTGTTTTGAGAGCCAGATGAAAAGGATGGAGCAATGCAAAATAATCCACTTTAATAAAACACCAATCGCCATCTTATCTTTCATACATTTATCTAAAACGCGTCATGGAAAAAGCCAGTTAGGTTGAATTCAGAATCTAATTTCGTTTTTGCTTTCAAAGGAACAAAGTCTAACAACAATCCAATGAAAAACTGGAAACTCACTTATTTGTCTCTAGTGTCTGTAGTTACCGATAGAGTAAAAGAGCAAATATTGAAATTTATTGCTTAGGTTGACCTTCGTAGCGAATTGATCAATTAGGTCCACCATTTTGTAATGCCTCAATCCTATTTATAAAGCAAGCAAAATGGCAAGCAACCATTGCAACACAGCCCCACTAACGACCCTTTCAATTGAATCTGTCAATTACAACAAAAAATACGAAAAGACATGTATGTATGTATTCCCTTTCATTACATAATTTCTTTTCGTATGCTCGTCATTATCTAATTCGTAAACAAGACGCCTTCACGCCCAACCGCTGTTTGTCATCTCTGAATCAAATCGAATTCAAATGCCATACGTCACTGTCATCACTGACGGCGGCATCTGACGGTTATGCCTTCTGGACCAACAGCCGATTTGATTTTAAAATACCATTCAACTTTGGCCTTGAAAATGTGGTGATTGAGTGAAAACAAACAACAAAAGAAAGAAACGTCTTTTATAAAGAAATTATATTCAAAGTCGTGTAGAACGTAACAGCTGGAGCGGGGCGGGAGTGAACTACGAATTATAATCCCACGAACAAGTTCCGAAACGAGTCGCATTCTTCTCACGATTAATAGAAATTCTTCGTCAAATGAATCGAATCGGATTCATTGTGACATCTAAACGGCTAACCACACTTACCGCGATCTGTACTCTAGGTAACATTCTTTCAATGCAATGTCAACAGTACACCACCGCCATCGAGCAATAGAGATCACATCAGCATACATCACGTCACACAGAGGCTGTACATAGTAGCTCTTCAATGTCATGTCCAAGACCTAGTTCATAAAACCGACGTCGCGCATGTCTTTGTGATGTGGTGGTGGCGACATCAAACCAAATCATGTCGCGAGTCTAAGGATTTTTGAGTTCTTAACAGATTACATGCGATCGCATGGCTTATTAAGTGTCTTAAGAGTCGTGCTTGGTGTGGTGCCGCACGAAGAGGACAAATCTTTTCTATGACTGTCAAGTGTTTACAAGTATTCATTTTGTATTAAATAATAATGAGTGTGTTAATTGGTCAATGGGATGGCAAGGTTATATGTAGATTAAGGCTGTCTTCACGCGAGGCTCAAGTGTAACCACTTCAAGGTGTTGTTACACTTGACATAGGTGCTATATGGATATGTCGCAGGTGTTTAGAAAAGAAATTCCAAGTGGACTTAGAGTTTAATTACATTTGTCAAGCAAACGGCTAATGGAAATCGTTAGTGAGAACCGGACACCCACGTGTCATTGGGCAGCATTAGGTGCAGTTAGTCATAAACGTTCTTAAGTCGGTTCTTAAACTGTCTATTGTCGGACAGCTTGATTAGTGGTTGCTGGTTTCATTGACTTCGAACAAATCACAAGCCATGATTGCCTTTTCTAAATAGCTGTCAAGACCATTGCCTAGTTCCTGTCATTGGCAATGTGTTCTCGAGTTCTAGCACTCGTTCAGACCGTTCCGCATTGGACTGGTGTTCATCCTAATGAGGAAATTATAGAGGGCTCCTGGTGAAGGTAAGCCGCAGTGAATGTTCTGCCTAGGAGGAAATAAAACGACTGCCACCAACTTGTTTTTTGAGTTTAGTGTCTTCTAAACCAGAAGACCATATTGATCTTGAATTAGATCAAGGCGACCCTTGACTAACTAGCTTGGCCTAGCTTGAACCCAATAAAGTTAAATAGACTCACTTACCTCTATCAGCAGCATCTCTATAGTAGCATCAGCTCTGCAAGAAGGCTGATCTATCGTCGTTGGGAAGAAAAACTGTGGGCTTAACTTCTTCATTTACTTAAACGACTTACAACATAAATGGGCGCTACAGTTCGGGGTGGACCTGGGCCTTAATCAACAAGCGTCTTCAGCCAGCTCGATTTTTAGCCAGCTGCCTCCAGTTTTGCGCGCCCCTTCCCCTTCCGCTGCCACTTGCGTGCGCCACCTGATTCGCGGTCTTCCTCTATTGCGCCGTCCCTTGGGTGCGGATTCGAAGATTTTCCGGGGCGGAGCATTAGTGTTCGTCTGTCTAAGTCGATGGCGCTGTACAGTCTGTACAGTTCGTCGTGGGTTCTCCTCCTTCATTCACTGTCTATACAGACGGGACCGAAAATCACCCAAAGAATTTTTTTCTCGAGACACCCAAGGGCAACCTTATCCGCTTTTGACAGAGTTCATGCCTTTGCGTCGTATAGCAGGACTGGTACGATTAAAGTCTTATACAGGGTCACCTTAGTTATTCGAGAGAGGGCTTTGCTACTCAATTGCCTTCTTAGGCCAAGGAAGCAGCGATTGGCAAGGCTTATTCTTCGTTTGATCGTCGTTGTCTGAATTAATAGTGGAGCCTCTGTAGACAAAGTCCTTAACTACCTCGAAGTTATAACTGTTTATAGTGGCTTACTTAGACTTAATCGACTTACTTAATCTAGTCTATATCTGCAACATTATCAATATAGGGATCCGGACATCACAAGGAGCCTACCTTTGGTCGAAAAAAGCCATTGGCTTGGGCAGGAATCGAACTAAACCTATCCTTATCTAAGTAGCAGGGCATAGTTATCATCGATTTTTCAAGTAAACCATCTGAAGCGCAAAACCTAATTCCTGCTTAGATGGTCAAGAGCTGACCAAGGAAGTTCACAGAATTGTAAAAAGAAATCTTTAAGTTGAGAAAGTTTTCAGAGTTGGGTTGTTAGTTGTTGACTTAATTTGCATAAATTCAAAAGGTAAAAGGTTGCTGCTGTCTTGACCTGACATTCAGCATGTCCGTAAGTTAGAACTCTTGGTTTTTACCTTGACATCTTGGCCATCTACTGTAGACTAAAATAAATTGGTTAACCAAGAAGTTGTACGCACAAATTCTTGAAACAAAATACCTGACCCATGCCATTAAAGCTTCTGAACCGACAAATTGCTCTAACCTTGTCAAAATCGGTGTAAGGTCATCGAAGAACCGGCAATTAGTGCTCATTTATCAAACAAAAAATTATCAACGCCATTCATTGCAAGTTTCAAAGATCATTCCCACGTCAAAGACATTGTTCCAGTAGCTATCTGTCTCACACTATGCTCGAGAAAATGTTGGCATTCAGTGCGATCTTAGTTGTCAGATAAATTAACCCCAGGGGTCAATCTTCGTCAGTCGAAGTCTACTTCTATTGTTTAGCATAACAAATCCGGGCACATAAACTTCCCATCGATTGCGCGCGCATTACTCATTCCAGTTCAAGGAAATGAAGGTCACAAACACGGTGAGCATGAGCCAGCAGAAAAGATAGTAGGTATTGGCTTCTAAGGTAAGGTGCGGTTTCGGTTATAATTACTTGAGATCTCTTCGTCAAAAATGCCATCTGTGTGTGAAATGGAAATGCATACAATTCTAAATGAACTCATGAGAGCTTAAGTATATGGTTTGTCTTTTGATTTATGTGGTACAATTCTGCAACCGGCAATTAGCAGTGGCGTTAATATGAACAAGCATCAAGATATCACACTTTGTTTAGCTGGTATTACTCTAGTTGTATGAAGGTTAGGTTAGGCCAGGGGGGATGTGCGCCTTAGGTATGCATTCATGGTGGGCTACTGGTGCATGGTGCTCCCCGTTAATGGTGTCGTCGGATTTCTGATGCTGTTCTTAGAAGGTCGACCTTTGTTTAAACCAATCGGTTTTCTTCATATTTTCAGAAGTGGAGCTACCATCGGCTTATTTAGTCTGGCGATGGGGTGGCTATGTGGATAAAAACTATTTGAAATTGCTTGTCGCAACAGGTAATGATTGGTGAACTATGCCTCATGCTTATTCTTTGATTGTTTTGTGTCTTTTCTTCAAAAAACAATGGAACAAATTGCCAGAAACCATAGACCTATTTTTGGGTATTGAAAACGGCACCCGCCTTCAACCTTTCTTGGCTTTTTTTACCTTAAAAACATTTTTTGCTGCAGCTACCTTTAAGTTTGTACATATACCCGTGTTTTCTAGATATGAATGATGCATCTAGAGATTTCGAATACACATTAAATGTGCGAGGTAAAACGGGAACAATAGCTGTAACACGCTTATACAAGCCACAAAAATTAAGAAATGTAGAGATCCAAAAGCAGCTTTCAAATCTTACCAAGATTCAGAGAACAGCCTGCGTCGGAATAATGGGATCTATAAAAACTACGCGCATGGCGGCGATGGAAACAATACTTTCTGAAACGACCAACCTTTCCAATTAACCCGGTTCTTACCTAACTGCCTCCAGCTACGCACTTTAAGTTGGTTAAGGTTCTTTTCTACATACTACTCCTTCCTTCGACGATTAGATGTAAAGATTCTGAAGGCAGTTCGATGGACAGCTCGCTGTACAGCTTATACGATTCGTGGTTGAATCAAGCCCGTCGACGTAAACGGGGCCTAGTACCTTATGAAGAATGGTCGCTCAGAATAACCAATCTTCTCCTTGCTTTTCAAGGAGAAGTATGAGTATGGTCTTATACGCAGTTGTTCAGAATAGGTTATTCCTCGATTGTTTTCGGATGAGATGTCACTGTTAAATTTAATACCAAGGTCTAGGTAGACGAAGTCTCTTACTATTTCGAAGTGATAGCTGTCCACTGTGAGGTTCCCTTAGATTCGTCTGTGTTGACGGTTCGTCTGTGACGGTTGTTGTTTTTTTTGTAATTTCACATGCAATATGAATACCCTTTTCACACACCGTGAGCGAGATGCATTGGTTTTAAACTCAGGTAGTATTAGGTTTCATTGGCGTCCGAGGGTGGTGTCCAGACTAGCCGGAGACATTTGTGGTATTTGTCATTGCTATAATTCACAGGATTTTTTTTGGAATCTCTTAATTTATGACATTACTGTCAGTGTTATGCTTTCGCATTATATTCGACAACGAACCCGGACTTTCAGCGTGACAAGCATAATGCTGACCACAACGCCATGGCCACCCCTTGTTGCTCTCAATAATTATTAATGCACCGGTGATAGCTCGTTGAATCTTGCCGATGATATTAATGTCTCCGTCACCCCCAGTACAAATGTAGTTGCACACACCTTTGAGCAATAGTTCCTTTGGTGTCGGCTTGAGAGCTTTGCGTCATCTTGTCTTAATCCTTTTTGACTTCAAAAGTGGGATGGTTATCGATCTTAAGGGAGCAGTGCGCATTCTCTGTCGTCACTCTGCACAGACGGATAAAATTAGACATGCCTCTGTACAGATCATCTCAATAAATGCTGTCATAAGCGGTCTTAAAAACGATTGAGAGACGGTTAGTATTGATTTGGACTTCTTGGGCTTTCGGCAGGAGCTGCCGAGGTGTGAACATTTTATCGATTGTGGAATCGACTCTCCTGAAACCGCACTCGCACTCATAAAGGCCAATTAGCTTATCAGCGAAAGGCTTCAGACGTTCACCCAATATGACAGATAAGATTTTGCATGCGGTGCTAAGAAGACTGACTCTACCGTAGTGTGCACAGTTGAGGAGATTCCATTCATATACTCATCAGACCAAATCTTAGAAACGAATTGGTTCCTTGTTGGATTTTAGTTTACATATTAAAATGTACACTGGACAAAGGTTAGGTTAGGTTGAAGTCGCTGCCAGGTAAAGCCAAAACACTTGGAGCAATGATAGGTCCATTGTGATATCAAATGGATCTAGAAGTTACTCGTTGAACCACTAGGAGTTTTTGATAAACCGTAGGAGACTTCTAATATTTTTATTAGTTAGATGAGTGAGTTTTTCTTCTATGGGAGGAAGCAGGGCAGGGGCAAAGAAGGTGGAGGATAGTTTCCTCCTCTTCTTCGTCCATGCAGCTTCTGCAGAAATCATTTCAGAAGACGCTAAGTCTTGTTGTATGCTTGACTATTAGACTGATGTGCAATCTCTTGAGGACACTCGAGATAAGTTTTGGCAAAACTTTAAGTTTGGTTGGATACCCTACAATCACTTGCCAGAGACAACAAGGTCAAGGTTGTTAGAGTGCCCGGCCACCAGGCAATGAAACTGCGGATGAGCTGGAAGGGCCGGTTCGGCTTCCGCGCTGTTTGAGACCCTTCTGTGGCGCTAATTGTGCTACCGCCACAGCTTTGTGAAAACCAACTTCGCCTAGCCCATTGGGAAAATGTCCCCGGGCTTAGGCAATCCAAAAGACTTATAAAACCTTTTCTCACAACGAAATCCTAAACCTTGGCAGGAACAACATGGAGAAACTAGTGGGCTTTCTTACCGTCCATTATGGCCTAAGATATCATCTCAACAAACTAAATCTTTGTTCAAATACCAAGTGTCGGTTCTGTTTGGAAGAGGGAGAGACATTTGAGCAAGTTCTCTGTGAATATCCGGCACTGTATTGGCTGCGTAGACGGATATTTCATAGGGAAATCTGTTCGTTGGTGGTATTTAGGAATTTAGAAACTCGGCTACTAATGACATACTCACCTTCATTATAAAGGTAGTAGACCCAGTCGACTAAGTAGACCGGAGATACAATAGATCTTGTTAGATCGTAGTGTCACCCATATGGGCAGGTTCTTAAAAAAAAAACCTATGTGCGCTAGGAGGAAGTTTTCATTTCAAAATTATACGATTTCAATCCTTGTCTTTACATTTTTTAAACCCAAGCTTGTCTATGTACAAAAAGACGTTTTAGCTGTTGAAACTAAATACGATAGCAAGTGAATGTATTCGAGCTTAGTAGGTGCCCTAAGTCACATAAAGTTGCAACACATGTTCTAATATTCTTGAAACCAGTTCTCCGTTATTGAACTCATATGTCATTAATTGACATTCAGCCGGATTACAATCTTTACAAATATCTACGACTTTTAAGCTTTTACATAAAGACTTGCTTCTTAAAATTTTGCTAACGCCAAATTGATTTTCGCGATCAGGAGGTCCGGGAGATAAAATGGCCTTCACCAGTGTTGTTACACGAGAATTCAAACAAGGGTATTTATTGCAACAGTGTTTCCAACTTAAGCGCGAGATTCCGATTTAATAACAACTACTTGCATAGTAGTTGCGTTCCACGGCACAAGGGATCTAGTGCAATTAATGACTCAGACGTAACTTTTAGTTGAGCAGTGAACGAGGTACAAATGTGTGTTAGCTGAAGTGACTGGAACAACTGGTTTGGACTCCAAACACCTCCCCACATTTTTTTAAATTTGATTTATCACTTCATACCGCTCATTAAAATGACATCCATACCGCAACTGGTTAAACAACATTTAAGTTCGGAAGTTTTCAAAAATTCGATTGAGCTGGTTTCGAAATGATTAAGTGATTTCTGACTAGAATTGGGTTAATTGATTCAAATATGATGCAATGCTGTCATTTGTCAAGGTGACAGTCGCACTATGATTGATTTCTTCATCCGAAATCTGTGTCCCAATTAGACCCGAAAAAAATAAGTGCGACAGATCTTCTTACCATACGCAAAACGGTCTTAATTAAGACCTCAGCCCGATTCATGTCAAGGTCAGGCGCCGAGCTTGTTGCATGATCGGAAGAAAAGATACAACAAAAAAACTTTTAATTTAATTGTCTGCTATTAGCAGTGTGACACATTCTTAATCAGATTAGAGGTGTATCTTAATTTGATACGAAACCTATTGAAATCAAGGTATGACCACCGGCAAATGCGTGTTCCAGTGAACACGATTACTCGCCGGCGGCGGCGTCGAAATGCATATCTGACAAAAATCTGACATGGCAAAGCATGCACCAAACAACAGGCGTAAAATGTACATTAAACGGATCAACGTCATGCAACGATTATTGGCATTTTTCTTTTGAAATTACCAAACACAATCGATGAGGTGAAAGAATAGTGAAACGATTTTGAGAGGTCCAATTAGGTACACAATGGATGAAGGTAATAACATTGAATGAATTTGTTTGTGCACTGTCTTTCTTCAATGAAGCTGTCAAGATATGGTTTTGGGTGCTTAGATTTAGACGTAAAGAGTGGACATATCGGGAATATCCTTGGATTGGGACAAGGACATACCCGATAAGCGTCATCTTTTGACAAAGTATGAGTTGGGGTTGTTTTCAAACAATAACTTTGGAAACGCTGGTATAGGCGTTAGATCTTTCGTTTTTGAACTAAAGTGAATAATGCTGAAGAGCATCAATTAAATAATATTTGTAAGATTATTGGCCCTCAAAGTATGACTTTTGCCAACGTTGTGCTGCCACATGAAACTTCATAAAAATTCTTTCATAAAATTCGCGCCTTTTCGTCTAAGTATGTCTCATCGAGGATCTTTCAACCTATAATACTGTGGCGTATGTGGAACATTTTTACACATTTTTGAGGTGATTTAATATACCCACAAAAGACCGACAAATTCATGCTCAATATAGCATCAGATATAGCATCAGTCTGAACACTGAAGAGCGAGCTCATATGGACACGCCCAGATATTGCACAAATACCCGGGTACGAGCATTAAATCTGACTATATGATTCCGTACCTGGTCTTCATTAAACCCTTCTCTTCCATCTTTCCAAGCAGAGAACAAAGAAATTCCTAGTGAGACAAAGTCCATCTCCATGGATGGCTCCAAGATAGACATAGGCACGGGTGCTGGTGTCTTCTCTGAGGAGCTAGGGCTCCCTGACAACAGTAGTGTTTTCCACGCAGAGGTTCTAGCAGTGACCAGAGCTGCCCGATTGGTGTCAATGGCCACGGTATCACGGGAGGATATCACGATCTTCATAGACAGCCAGGCGGTTATAAAAGCACTAACTGCTACTCTAATTACATATAAGCTTGTAAAGTGCTGTCACGAAGAGCTGAGGGTTCTTGGCAAGCAGCATAATGTAAAACTCTGCTGGGTCCCTGGCCACAGTGGTGTTTCAGGAAACGAGACTGCTGACGAACTGACTAGAAAGGGATCAGCCCTGGAACCAGACATCTGAAGGAAATAATAAGGCTAAGATCCTTAACCGAGGCGAATAACAGATGGAAAACACTAACCACCTGCGAAGTCTCCAGAAAGTTATGGCCAGAGTATAATAAGAGCAGAAAGAATAGGCTACTACATATGGACAGGAAATCCCTGCCATTACTGGTAGGACTAATTACAGGCCACAATATGCTCCGGTATCATGCAAAGAAGCTGCACCTGACCGGGGAAAACCTTTCCAGAGGATGCGGAGACAAGGAGGTGCATGAGGACACTACTCACGTCCTCTGTCATTGCCTAAGCCTCTGCAATATTAGGAAAAGAACACTGGGCAGATACCTCTTCGATAATATCGAGGAGTTATCCGGTGGTTCACTGTCGGATCTACTCAAGTTCGGAAGGAGAGCCGGTTGGCTGTCATAAAGCATATAAAATCACGCAGTGGGAAGTAGCTGGTAAACACATGGGTATCACAACGGGTCTACATAGACCTAAGTGAGATGAAGAGAATGTTATCGTCATCATCGGGCCGCTAACCTAACCATAGCATCAGATAGGGTTGCTAGAGTCAAAGAACCTGGGTAGCAGATAAAATCCTGGATAGACTACCGCAAGAGACTGTATTAATTCCTATAGATTACCTCACTCCCAGATTAAACTTCAGCAAAGCTATCACTGTGCATACTCCATAAGGAATGACAAATGATCAGGGATGGCACATCGAACTTCTTGAAGGCATTAAACTTAGTTTATGTCCTGTTTCTCCTTGTGGAAGTTTTGCTTTCTACCTTGTGTTTTGGTTTTATGTCTTAGCTCCCCCAAATTTTTCCCCGATTTCTGCGACGCGTCCTCTACTGCTCCGTGGCATTCCCCGTTCGGCACAACTCCTGTTTCCTCTTAGGTGAGTTTTCGTCAAGAACTTGTCGTATTTGCAGCGGGTTTTTGCAAAACTTAAATTAGTTGTGTAAACCAGGTTTTACTCGACTTTATGTCTCAAGCAGCTAGGATTTTGCGAAGTTGAGTATGAATGCCTCTTCTGTACATCTCTCTGCCCGTCTCCTGGGCGTAAACACTCCTTATCCAAACCTACCGGTTTCAAAACTGTTGAAACTGAAAAAATCCGTCATATAAAACGCATTAGCTCTCACATTTTCCAATTCACTTGGGAAATCCGTATCACCTTGAGTCAGCAATTTGTTAACTCCACAGTATACTACGTTCCTCGAACTTTAATACAATTTGAATTACCTTTTTCTTTTCAGGGGAACAGAAAAAAAAATCAGAACACCAAAAGAATCGATTGGGCTCGCAGGCTTATTCACCTCTAATTCGATCGAAACGCATTTCAGGTGAGTTTTGCATTTACTTGGCCATGTGCACAATCTAATTGACTCTAATTAGACAATTTGATTACGCGGCGTGCCCCAATCAATTGCACCCAACTTCCAGCGGCAACCGTAACCGATAATATATGACCAACCTGTCTCTTGAAAGTCAAAAGTGCGCCTCCAATGCACTCGAATAGGAGTTACCACCAGCATTGTAGCCTCGATCCCATGATAATAATAACGCAACTCGAGTGACTATAAACAATTGGAAAGGCTCGGTCAGATGCAGGTGACTGAAAATTTATTATTTCGTTGTCCCGAAAAAAGCAGAACAGCTACCACTGTGCTCCATTCCTAGCTGGGGAGCAGTTACAACACCAGCACGCAGTGGAGATAATGAAAACGTAGAAATCTCCTCCTCCTTATGGCTAAGACGATCAAAGCTCCTATAAATCTAACCACCATCCAGTCCTGATATCTGATTCAGAAATGTATCGCGAGACTTTAATAGTAAACTTTAATCCATTGATAGGATTGGTGTACAAGAGCCAGCAGCACCAGCACCACAGCGGTGGTAGCATATGGAACTATGTGTGTTCGGAACGGGTGTGTCGTTGTTGTCTAGAAATGCACATTTCATGCTGAACCGTAAATCCAAAAAGTCAGCACACTGAGCCTGATTTTGGGGGCCCCCACCTCGCCCATTGGAATTCCTTTGCGACTGTTGGTTGGGGCTACAGTGAGCGTGAGGAGGCATCAAGATTGCTGCCGTGATTTCTTTGATTTCGGCTGCAGCTTTTGTAGTGGGTTACTCCACATCGTCCTTTCGTAAACCGTGCAAAGGTTAAGTGCTGGGAAAATGGCAATATTTTGAGTGGAAATGTGTGACAGCTTCAGGCAGCAGGTACATACACCTACGACAATGTAGCGATTCGGGCGCACAAAACTTGATTGATTGCATCAAGAATTGCATGCGAGATAATCTACAGGCATTACAACGACGTCACATGCCACGGGTGTCAACCACCAGCGCTTAGCCGTGACAGGCGGCTGTGTGTCGATTGTGGATTTTCGGTCAGGCAAAAGGTGGACATAAAAAAGTAGCAGTTAAAGTCAAAGTCGCCCATCGAGTGTGGAGCTTATGGAGGGAGAGTGTACGTCTAAGCAAAAACAAGAAATACGACTGACTTGTCAACTTGTGCCTAGATTTTGGGGTCAAGTTAGTAATTGGTTAGTCGAAGTCGATTTTAATTCAAGCCTGCAACACAAAATCACTTCCACGACATGTGAAATGCAAACGTGAACATTCAAATTTCTGGTTCCTTCAAGGCTACCTGGAGGGGGGATTGAGAATGTTTTTTTTTGGTTTAGTCGATCAAAAGTCCATTTTATGGTCCACTGGTGTGGGCTAGAACAGCGTTTGGGATTGTTGTTACTATGAGTCAAGGTTTGTCTTAGAAAAAGAGATCAATACTCCTTTACCATGGACTGGGGTTACTGATTTGTTTTTAGTTTCAAGAATGTTTGATAACAGGTCATGTGGCAAATGTTTCCTGCGGTTGGCAACCGTAGTCTAAAGTATTTCGTCTAGATCCGCAGAGTAATGATGAATATATCTATGCATCTTCCAATGGAAAGTGGAAAGTTTTTCATTTTTCTTTTGCAAAACGTGGTAAATTGGTAACGAACGAGACCACAGAGTGTGTGCACAACAAAAGCCAATAACGTTCGCAGATTTTTGCATAAAACGAACATTTACGCTCTGAAAGTGCAGCGTGTGGAAATTGTTTTTATTTATATTTTAACGTTGCATGGCAAAGAGTCGAGAATGGATAGTAAGTATGTTGCTTCGAATTTTTTTAATAACGCCTGGAGTGCGTAAGAGAAAAAAAAAAATAAAAAAATATGTAGATAAAAAGAAAGAAAAAAGCCCATAGACATGACGTGTAAATTTATACTTCAAACGTTTATGGTACGTGAGGATGAGCGAGATGTTCTTCTCTTAGGCCTCAGTTGGGACCGTTGTGTTCCTTCAAATGTTTAACAAAAAACGTCAACAAATATTAACAATATAAATTAGCTTTCATGCTTACTGAAGTGACTATTGATCTCATCGTCATACCGCAGGATTTTCCTTTTCAGCAGTTTTTGTGACGTTACGTTACTCGTAACAACACTAAAGTCACGTATTTTTCAGTTCAACTGACTCCTTTTATTCCTCGAGAGATTATGGGCCTACCTCCATCGTCACGTTGGCCATTTAAACATATCGATCCGATTGCTTATGACATCATCGATTCCATTTCGCTTTAACTCTTTCTGACATGCAAAAAAAATAATGGTGCCGCGAAAAATTTTCGGTGCACGCCGCTGGGGCTTGAACCCAAGCCGCTCGCACAGCAATCCAACGCACTAGCCACTGAGCCCAGCGACTTTCTGGCATGTGCCTCCTATTTATTGGAGGCTGATATCAAATTCGGATAAACGACATACATATACATAATTCCATACTAATATTATAAATGCGAAAGTCTGCTACGCTTTCACGGCTAAGCCGCTGAACCGATTTCGATGAAAATTGGTACGGAGATAACTGAAGCCTAGGGAATGAATATAGGCTAAAAACTTTCAAATTTATCCCACTGCCACGCCCATTTTTTCGAAAAAAGAATTTTTTTGAGTAATTTTACAACGAACTCGAAAAAACTTATTTAAGCAAACGTGTAGGTATTCATTTACTCCACAAATAATTCTAACATTATACATATATAGCCCCGCCTACTTTCTAGGGACACTTTCCTTAAAATACCTGTTTTTTGTCGATTTTATTAGAATATCAATTGTGGCGAACAGTAATTAATTGTTGAAACTCGGAAGTAAATCTCGAGGATGCTGAACATTTATTAACCTGTAGAGTTATTGCACACTTTCTATCCACCAGAAAACCCACCTCACATCCTCAACCTTAAAGTTGTTGCCCAATCTTAACCCTCCGAAACTGTGAAGGTGTAAAAACCTTGTACCAACTCGCAGTCGAAGCCAGGATTTTCACAAATGTCAATCAGCGAAAAACTGTATTCATCCCGCATTCTTCTGATCCCATCAGACTACCACTTTGCTTTCAAACGTCTGCAATTTTCCGTTGAGTTTTGATACGCCATGAACATCAATAAGCTACAGGGAAAAAGCTTGAATGCCGACAATTTGGATCTGAAGAGTGAGTGTTTCTCCCATAGCGCGCTTAGAGTCAATTCACTTGACAGCCTGGTCATCCTGGAGCCAGAAAGAAAACCCAGGAATGTTGTTTACAGGGACGCCGTAAAGAATATGAGGAATTGAAAGTCTATACCTACTCATCAATAGTTTGAAACCCAGGGACGTAGTCGCGGGTATCAGGTAGTATAACCATATGTACGTAACTAATATAATACATAGATGTTGATCAGTTTGTCCTAGATTTTCAGAAAAAAAGAAGATAAACTTGTTGGTCTAAGTTCTTTGGGACTGAAGTGCGACTTCTGCCTGCCTTTGACATGAACACAATATTTACCTCTGTCTGCTTGGAAAGAATATATTAATTTTATCGAGGTAGTCCTGAAGAAGACAGAAAACTAGAGTGCGGCAGATATTATATCATTTAGTCCTGCATTTTTCCCGAATTTATTTTTCAACGCTAGACCGCACCACATCTCTAGGAGGATGTCGTTAAATAAAAAAAATAGCTGGCACGACAGTTGGGCATGCGCCAAAGCCTAGTTTCTCGCATCCATCCATGTTTTCCGTATTTCATTATTCGCACGAATGGAAGGGACCTACAATTTATTGTCGACTTCGAACGGCCAACTGCGAAGCCTTTTCATGACAAATCCAGCATATGGCTGGAGATTGAGCCCACGCAGCTCGCACAGCAGTCCAGTGCACTAAACAATGAGCCACGGCGAGAGTGTCGTTAGTGATGTTATAAACCTTCCTTAACGTTGTAAAGCGATATCATGGTGATTAAGTGTCTCAAGAGATGGTTCAATGGGCAACAAGACTATGCAGGATTTCGGTTCCTGTCCAATCTAGCAGTTTCGGTTCTTAGGCTTCAAGAATAGAAATTAATGCGCACTCTGGACCAACCATTTTTTGTAAAATATCACTGACCTTTACAAATCTACATAGGTGGCATCTGATTCAACACGATATATTGTCACGTTATCTCGTCTACCACTATGTACTATTTCGCTTGCTGAACAGCGGGTTTTCTTTATAAGAAATAAAATGCAATTCAATCTAAATGCATACCCATATTCTATTCATGTTTATCACGAAGTAATATTTTCCATATTTGGCTATGCGAACTCCTTTATGCACACATCTTCCAAAGGCAGACAATGTATCGCACACACGACCCGTGAGTCCCCACATCCATTCTATGAACCGCATAATTACATGGATAGTGTGCAAAAAAAAAGTACTCAAGTGCTACCCACAGTCAATTGACACAATCGTCAGACCGAGCAAATAACACACCATCATCCACTCCACCACCAGACAAGAGAGCCTCCCTACAATGTAGGTGTCAACCGAAAGTTAAATAATCGAGAATTAATGCAAAATGCAAAACAGCTAGGGGTTCCTACACACACACAAAACTGCATTCGTTTCTTTTTTACCACAATATCGCACCAAATAACCCATAATTTACGACAAAGGCATCCCAGCTACGAGTGGGCTGGTGTGGCTGCCTTTGTCCGGGCAATTACGGAGCGCGGCTTTGCGGATGGATCGCTGCCATCACCAGGGCGGATGAAACGTACCAAGTTGAAAAAAATCCACAAGGCAGATTGGCGGAGCACGCAGAGAGATGCATAATTGGCAGCTACAATAGATACGAAATGCCATTGAGATACTTTCCACGCGATGATGAGAGGATTTTTATCGTTTGGCGGTGAGGAAGCTTTTCGCGTGTCAAAAAATAATTCAGACCGCAAAACAATAGTTTTTCAGTGGTAGTTGGCATGAATCTGAAGCATCAGCAGCAGTGAAATTGTTAATAAAGTCATCATGCAACCCATGATTCGATTTATCAATGCAATCAAGAGGCAAGAGTACCTGAAGAAATGCACAGCACAATATGTCAAGAAGATATTCAAAAATTCGGGTAATGTCCTTTTGTTGTGCAGCTGGCGTAATGCGATGCATTATTCCACTTCATGATGGAAAGCGAATCTGCAAAGTGGGTCAACATGCTCGAGATGACTTTCGATTTTAATTATGGAAACGGAGTTACAGCAAAGATGAGTTGCATTTTCAGCAGCGCCTGCTTAAGATACTTTGATGTATGCCAGAGTCAAAGGTCGGTAAGGTTGAGTGAAGTTTAAAAAAAATCGAACAGAAATGTTTTTACGTTTATGATTCAATCTCATCTGTCATGTTTTCAATAACAAGCACGATTCAAGGTTGGGCTTTGCTATACGAGAAACAGATAAATTGAAATTAAACTGCAAATTGTTACGATTCATCTGACGAATTGATCTTCAGAGGCTTGTTACAGACGTCAGTGGGTAAATGATGTCAGCGTCCTTGACATGCTGATGCATTTTTTAAATGGTTTGTAAGTTACTGGACTTATAATTAAAAGAATTTATGAGAGGAATTCGTAGAGCACTGCTTTGGCTTTAACTTTTTTTTGCAAAGGTGCTGTAACCTTTTAAAAAATTATGATCAATCCACTAGCACTTTAGCCATTGGATGGTTGCGCCTTCTGGTTTCTGATCCGTTCGTTGGTGGAGATGTTTGTTTCATATATTCTCAGACCAGCAAATCTTAAAGATGCTTCATAGGCACCTATAAACAAACGTTTGCAGGTCGTGATAGTAAAGGTCAGTGATTGTCTTCACTTCTAGCAAAAAGGTGGCCCCTGAATTATTGGTGCCCTGGAAAATCATTTACTCCGTCGATGCTACAACTGGCTATTGGTGCATTGCCGTTGGATCTTCTGACTGTAGCAGTACGCAGATGTACACAAGACCATTTTCTAAACGGCGACTGATAGCAAGATAACACCCAACTGACTTTCAATCAACATTGTGCTTACTAAGCCCGCGTTTCTCGATAACATGTCTGAGCATCTTGCCTACCATGGCCTAGTTGGTCGTAGAAGGTGTTCTTTTCGTCCTCGAGTTCCGTTGGACCATAACGGTGTTTGATGGCGATGTGTCAAACTCTAGTCCAAAATCTGGCCGTCAGATTCTGTCTCCGCTCGGCTGTCAGGAAATTAGGTCTCTGCGTGCTTAAGGCATGGGCTATTAAAGTACAATAGTAGTGTTATCCGTCACTTCGCTAAGTTCCAAAATGTCTATTCCATATCGCATAAATTTTCGCTCAAGTGACAGAAATCTGGTGTTTTGAGGTCTTTGCTTCCTATGACAAGGAGAGTTCGCATTTTTCATAAACCAATCTATGCAGGTCGGGGTACAATAGTCAAAAGTGACCACTCCTTATCCGAGCTGTAACGCAAAATGTCTTCGGTAACCCCGACAAAAAATTTCGATAGCCAGGCTGCCAACAAAGCCGTGTCATCCACAATACTCAAATCACTTGGAGTTGTTGCAGCCAGCTTAGAATCCTAAGCTCAAGGCATAATGTATCACTCTGTTGAGTACCCCCTTTAGAAGTTTTAAAGCAAAAGATATACTTGGACTTCTGGAAACTTGACTATAAGAGATGGGGCACATATCCGTCATGCCGCATATCCAGAAAGATGTGGCCAAAATTCAATAAAAGAAAAACAAAGGAAATACTTACGCTGAACAGATCGCCTTTAACTCTAGTCATCAGCATCCTTACAGGCCACAACTTACTGGCGGCCCATCTAAGGAAAATTCGACTAAGCACAACTGACCTCTGCAGAGGGTGAGTCTCACTTTCTTTGCGACTGCCCAAGCCTCAGCAGAACCAGAAAAAAACCCTAGGTGCTTACTTCTTTAGCGACCCAGGCGTAACTCTCAACCATGCCATCGAATGCCATCCTAAAATGTATACTTAATTCAGAGTGGCTTTCAAGAAATAATCTATTTTTATCCCAACAGATACATGAATGTAGGTTCCACAGCGGGGAATACAATAGATCCTTGAAGATGCGAGTGAAGCGGCGCCTAAAATCAAGCCGTCACCCTTTACCCTAACCAGCCCTAACCTAACCTGCGTTATCTATTGATGGTCGGACCGTTGCGCACTTGCAATTTCAGTCCACATGTTTTTATGCCTCCCATCCTCTTCGATCTTGGCCACGTTGCTTCCAGTTCTCTAAACCGAGCGCTAAGGCACCCGCGATAAATAGATTTAAATTAGAGGTTCGATCTCCCAAGCGTCTGAAACCTGGGGATGCAACTCGATCCTCTTTGTGGCCAAACTAGTGTAGTTGACGTGCTTCTTTGACGGTGAAGTTCCAAAATTCCTCACACAGTTCTTAACTCACAACAAAAGGCATTATTTTGAAAATACCTGTATTTGCTCTGCTTTCCTTCTTACCGTCCACTCTTCAGGGCCATACAAAGCAACTAATTGTAAGCCCAGCTTAAAGGCGCCAAACCAGTTTTTCGTCCTGTCGTCACTAATTTATATTTTTCCAAAATCATTCGTCTTCTGAAGTATAATTAACTTCTCACCTGCTAGCTCAGTCATCCTTATCCTTATCCTTACTCCTTACATATTATAGAACGCAACGTCTCTCTATCTATCTGTCCGTCTCTCTAGTGCGCTTATAACACGAGAACGACTAATCCGATTTTATATGCTTTCGATTTTAGTTTATAGAAATGTTCTCTTGCCAGGTTTTAGTATATATTTTTGAATTCGAGGTCTTAGTTAAAAGGGGCGAGCAAAGCCGGAGGGTCAGCTAGGAGCGAATAAAATTGATCAGGATATAGAGCACATAAAGACTAGGAACTAGGACACCTTCTGACTACTTCAGAAGCGAAACAAGTTTAACTCCCATGAATAATTCAAATTAATCTGACTTCTGACTACCGAAACTCATTGCAACAAGTTAAAACTTTTTAGCATACTCACAGTTGCTTAATTTATTACAAATGAACCGTAAACTATAATCACTGCTCTGATTTGTTTGCTCATTTTTTTTTCGCAAGCTCGTACCGCCAATTAAATTCACTCATATTCACCTGAAATACCGTAATAAATGGAAATGTTCTAGCCATTGAAGTACAACGCACATGAAATATTTTGTCGTTATCGTCGTTCGGTCTGTGTCTGCACAACCTTGAAACACAGCTTGGGCGATTGCCACGAAAACAGAAATCGAAAAAAAAAATCCAAAGAAATATCTACACATTGGCTATAATCAGTTGAATCATTAGACCATAACCTAAAAGTTGGTCGGTGGGTGCATTGCACATGGCAATATTGCAAAAGACTCCAGTACAAGTACACACATAGCGTTGGCTGCCCAAAAAGCCGCGGGCCGAGAATTGAAAGTTCATAAATGACGAATGCGCTGGGCACATTAAAATCCAATTAACATATCCGTACAATATGGTGAGCCAGCGATCTTTGGGGTAGGGAGTAAGAGTTTTGTAGTTTTTTTTTTATTAAACGTCCGAGGGGTACACCTGTTAAAGACAAAAATTAAATAAATGCTCCCAAGCGCTCAAGCTGTTCCTTGGTGCAAGATATGTTGATGTTGATTGAGTGATATGTAGCTTATGGATGTGGATGCCGACATTAATATTTATTGGGAACGCTTTGGGCTTATGAATTTGTTGTCGTCGAAACTAGTAAGCTGTTGTGTTTGAAATAAATCATGAGAACACTTCTAATTGAGTGGTTAGCGAGGGCTTTGTACAGTGGGCACCAAAAATAATGTAACATTTTCTTGGGAGTAAGTAAATAAGTAATATTCTTAATATGAATATTGCTTGTCCAATCCTGAAGAATAAAATGAACAACCACCACTCGTCATTCCTTGACCAGAGGTGGTGCCACGAGACATGTTCAGTGGAAATTTCCGGGGCTTGAACCCATGCAGATCGCGCAGCAGTCCAACGCACCACAAAGTTTTCTGAATTGCGTTAAAAAAGCTCAAAAAAAGCAAGCAAAGTGATTTACAGATCAGTAATTTTTGCCTCACACTGTATGGCAACATTCCATACAATCCATAGCCAATCCATGCAAAAGGCGTTTTATCTCAAATTTGTATCACTCGGAAGTAGCTATGTATTACACCTAACTGGGGAATGTTTAATTTAATTGCATACATTACACTGAATTGTTTATTTTAAATGCTTTCCATGTACGGTGTCGACTGCCGGCTACCATGTCGAGGAAATGCAACGTAAATGGCCATTGACTCAATTTATCTTGTGTTTTATGCCTTGCTGATGACTTTAAAAATGACATTTCGTGTTGTGCTCGGTTTGCGGACTTGGGTATTCATTTGAAAGTTTTATGCTGTGAAACTCTGAAGTGAACATTAAATTTATAACTTCACTGCCTTTATTTATAGAATTTACTTTTAAGTAATACCGAACGTATGCTTCCATCTTTCGAATGCCAGACTCGTCGGTCGTCGCCTGCAATTTTTAATAGTAAACGGGATATCAGCTGCCGTAGAAATTGAGAGCCTCCTGCCTCCGTTATGTATTATAGGATATGAATGAATGCTCCGGATCCTGTATAAAACATTTTAGACTTCTTTAAACCTATTTTTTTTCTTAACATAAAGAATCAGCGCTAAGCAAGAGCTATCATTCCTGTGATGATAGGAGGTAGACTCTACCTTTTTTCTTTTTTTTTTGTTGGGTTTGGAAATACAATGCTGGAGTACTCAGACGCAACTGGCCCAGTTTTTTCTAATTTTATTGGAATTTCCTCGAAAAACTGCCACCTGATCCGAGCATCGCAAAGGAAATTATCCGAAGTATCGTTGCCCTCTGTACGGGCGTCGAAGACAGTGGTGTCCCTTAAGCCTAACACACTAAGATGCTGGGCAAAAGCGAAGTGTCCCGTAAGAACGCCAATATGTTGTCTACAGTCTCTTCTGCTGAGTGACAGCAAGAATACCGCTGATTTCGTACAGACATTAGGGAGCATTCGTTTAGTTTGCCTGCATCCTAGAGAGCCGTGCCATACACAATTGTGTTTGTAGGAAACACAGTTGTCAATGGAGGCCCTGACCAGGGAAGAAGGAAGACCCAACGCAGGCTCAGGTCCTGAGAAAACATATTCGAAGCCTTGTCTAGCAATCTTATCTGAGATCTCATTTCCAGAGAAGCCAATGTGACCTGGAACCCAGACCAGAGTCAAAGAGTCCAACCTTGCGACCGAATTCAGAGTTCTTGCATTCTCGCACTATTTTGGAACTGGTTAAAGAGTTGAGCAAGGCCTTAAGCGCAGCCTGACTATCGCTACAGACGCAGATGCTCCGAACCTTCCACCTATTTTCAACAATATTGTCCGTAGCCATTAGGATAGTAAAGGTCTTTGCATGAAAAACAGAGGCATGCTTGCCCAACGAGTTTCAAAGACTGGTGTTATCGATCTCCACGAAGACAGCCGCACGGGACCCATGACTGGTTTTGGAGTCATCCGTAATGATTCGATTACAGCCCCGTCCAGGCTAAAACTCTGACCGAAGTCAGCCCTAAAGGCTAGGAAAGTCGACTTTAAATTTGCACAGCAACCGAAGTTCTGGTAGTTGGATCGTAGGATAAGTAACGTGCCAGACCATCAAAACTCCAGTGCGGATAATACCGCCCTGTCTAATACGATAGACTGCTTTGATAGTACAAGCCATAATATAAGTATCAAGCGGAGATAAATCAAGCAGAGCGTCTAGAGTAGAACCAGGCGTACTCGGAAAAGCTCCCGTGCAGCTGAAATGAGCCGTTCTTTGAAGTTTAATGGAATAGGTAGTCACTTACTTACGCGAAAGTTCCGTCCACCAAACAACCGACGCATAAGCTAGAAACGGTCTTATCATAGCCGTATAGATCCAAAGGCCCTTTTTCGATGATAAGCCCCATGTCTTGTCAAAAAGCTGAGTTAGGCCGGTCAGACCTCAAGTTTCAGAGGTTGGCCGACTCTACCTAGTTTATAACAACTTTAATCTGAGTAGTCCTAGTAAATCTCTTTTTTGATGACAGCATTGAGCCATAGGCTTATTCCTCATCACTTTTCTTATGACCGGTCTACTGACAGCTCGCTATGCTTTTCTGTTTATGTCGTTCGTGGAATTCGCATCATTGCACCGATATTTCGCTATTTTCTACAAATGAATGTGCCGAGTGTCACTGATTAGCAAGGATTTTTATGACAAAAGCGGAATTCGAAAATGGTACATACCGCCGTTAGTATCGTTCTGGATATCTGTAATTGACATCGTCCAAGAAGCGTTTTCTTAAAAATGGATTTACAACAAATGGCTTAAAACCTGGAAATTAAATTAAGCAAAGTGAAAATAATGTGTTAAAAATCTATGTGCTCAAAGGTCTGCTATCCAAGTAAACATTCGAAGCGCTGTAGACCTCTGGACATGATAACGAGTACAATTGGTCGGCGCATTATGTTCTACGGCTGTTACATTGATTAAGATAGTGTGCAGGACTGTTTCTAGGGCTAAAGGTAGTTGCGACACTTGAAGACGTTTCGACTGCGTCCCTTATTTAACAACTAAAGCTACCGACAGCACTTTCTACTTTGAGGCTTGATCCGTTCCACGTACTTTATTTTCTCAAATCTTTATTGCGCTTAACTTTACATTAAACAAAGTCTAAGTTTATATGCTTGTTACGCTTGCAATGCTTAATTGGTTGATTCCACCGATCAGAACTTTTGCTGTCTAATAAAACAGTTTCGCAACAACAATTAAGAGTACCATTCATACATTTAATAATTATTATTAATTTAGTTGTTTTTCTTTGGAGTTTGGACTGCGTTTTTGTTTGCATCGTACCCTTCGTTCAAGGTTAAGGTTAATTTTCACATTTTGCATAACCCTATCAAGTCCATTTGTCATTTCGTTTGCTCTTTGAAGAACCGGATGCCGGTGCTGATGAAAAAACATGTGAGGGTACAACTTTTTGTTTTGTTTTAATGTAGATCCATAAAATTTATTTAATTATCACTTTAAAGTGCGGCAATTAGTGATATGCAAATATTACAGGCTGCAATGTATCTTTCTTTTACCGTTATACTAATTGAATTGATTGCTCAAGTTGTGGTGATTTTCTTTCAATTAATCTCAAAAGGGTTGCTTTGTGAAAACATATAAGAAATTATTCAAATTTTTTTTGCAAATGCAAAAAAAATTACATGTGCACGTGTGAGGTCTGAATTATTGATAGTAAGATATGTCAGCTTTTAAAGAACCATGAGGCTTGAAGGGAAGCATGTTTTCTCTTTGTGCAATGTAATTACATATTTGAATTACTGGTAATATGTTCAATCCAATCTATCCAATTCCTTTCTATAAAAAATTGTTCATAGTTTATGTTTGACCGGGATAAACTCAAAATCTACTAAACAAATTTTGATGCAGTATTCACCATTATTTAATTAAGCTCAAAGCAAAGGTTATAGGCTATATTTTTTGCATTTCAAATTAAATACCACTGACTCACTCATCACGATATGTCCAGAACTGTGAAACCTTGAGCTTGAAATTTAGCAAGTAGGTAGGTTGCTTTTACGACAGAGACATCCGCTTAAAGATGATTTTCTGAAATTCTATTCCTTGGTAACATTTTTTTTGTCGGGTTTGCTTGAAACTTAGCACGAATATTCTACAATATATACGTAATCCTCCCTATTTTGCTGGACGTGTTGAAAAAATAGTGAGAGATATGATCAGTTTGATTCACCGAATATACCCCAACATTAATCAGGTTGGAGTAAATTGAGCTTCACGAGGGATTAGTCCTATTCTCATTCCTACGAAGCTATCAACTGAGCATGTGAAGTGTGCCTGAGGACTTGGTATTGAAAGTCAAGGATGCTGTACATTACTTTGGAGAGTTCTTGTACACCCTCGATCTGTTTCTCCCATAGCCAGTTATATATTGAGTGTTCAGAGTCAGTTTACATGACAGTCTGGTCAACCTCCAGCCAGAAAGAGAAACCAGGAAAGTTGTTTACGAAGAGATCTTGAAAAATTAATATGAGCCATTAAAAGTCTATACCTACTTATCAATGTTTTAAAACCCTGGGAAGGACATAGGGTTTAATGTGATGTCTTTCCACGCGGACGTAGTAACAGGTATCAGCTAGTACACTTCTTGCCTTTTGCGTCTGTTGTATACTCATGAGCTCTCTACACTCCACTTCAAATCGGTACAACTTTCGTTAAGGTGGCTTTTTCGTTTCCCCTTCCAGAAATTAATTTCAGGAATCTTACTTTTCTGATTTTTGCTGTGACAACGGCCCGTACACTGAGTGGAGAACATAGACGTTTTAGTATTCGTTATGCTTGTAGTGCCCTTACTCTTCTTAGATCTCCTTGTTGCCTTTATTACATATGTAAGTGTTTAATTTTTTGTTGAGCTCCCTTTTAGTAATATGTGAATCGTCAAAATATCGCAAAAAGTTTTTTTTAAAAAAAAAATTTGAAACATTTGTCAAGAAATTTAAAGCAAATAATTAATAGCGCTCTAGATCTATACCGGCTGAGCGGTGGATGCGAATAACCCAAAAATGACAATAAATCGGTTATACAGACTCTGCAATTGACACTACTACTGCCAACTTGCAGAATGCAGTTTCCTTACATGGCAGTAACGCAAATCGTTTGAAATGCTTCTGTATGATTTGCGAAAAATGTGGGTAAATTGTCAGTGCAGATTATGAATATGAGTGCTCGGCTTGTCAAATACTTTCATTTCAATCCACCTTGTATTCCATTCTCTACTTAGACATGAAGCTTTCTTATCACTGTAACAGACTATGTCGAAGTAATCTGTCAAATGCATCTCACCTTGTTTAACATGCCAGTAATTATGCTTCGCTAATCTATTTCGCAGAACATTTTCACCACTTGCGCAAGCAATTTCACATTTAAATGGATAAAAGCGAAAATAAATCTGAATATGTCATTAAGATAGCGATCGTTACACAGGCAACTGACAAAACAATTCCATTGCTCCAGCTGTGAGCATGTTCACGTCTAACTCCGTTGCATGATGGTTACTGGGGCGTATACGCACTATTTTTGCGCTACACCACACGGCTTCAGATTTATTTAATCGCGATTACACAAGACAAGCTGCTCTACATTTGAAAATTCGAACTCTTCTGTCCAAGCGGTGATTTAGTCCCTCTGGTCAATTTCGAATTCTGACCCGATACCTCTTAGTTACGCTGTTACGTCTTTGATGATCGTCAGTTCGTAATCGAATTTCCGTCTCGCATCTCGGTGTCGTAACCAATCCACACTTGCGCATTTGATTTGGGCTTTTCTGCGAAAGCAATTAGCAATTCTGTGCGAGGAGGTCTGTCACCTGAAGACAACAACGACATCGATGTTGAGGATCGATGGTTCCGTTCCGGGGCGGATCGGTCCCAAAATAATGAATTATGCAGCGCTGTGGCCGCACTCGGTCTGTTAATACACTTTCACAAATTTCTTGGTATTCTAATGCGCGCGAAGTTCAGCGCGCCGAGCGCTTCACGAGAGTTGCATGATCAGAATTTAATTACAATACAATCGGAGGAATGGAAAATTGATTTTGCGGTGTGCCAGTCTTACTGGGGCTGTAGATCAGTGTGGAGCTGTCTATGCACACACACCTTCTTGGGGCTTCGATGACAATCCAACAGAGCCACCGACTGACAGATTGATGGACAATTGCAGCAGCAGAAGCTGATTAGTTTGCATCGAGCCGGTTATGAGAACGAATCAACGCACGGACGACAGACCGATGTGTTTTGATGAGGTGTGGTGCAGCGTTGAGTTAGTCAATACGATTGTGGCGGGACACTGTGATTTAGCGTTCGCGCTCGCTTAGTCATTTGGTAATTTGACGGAATACTAATTGATAGTGCAAACACAGTGAACTGAGAAGTGTGTGAATAAAGTGGAATTTAAACCGTATTCGTGTGATTAGTGTTATTAGAGTGAGTTGGGTAATTTATCGTGAGAATTTAATTTTTTTTTTCCTGCGCCGGGCTTAATTGTGTTGCAGAGGATTTTGTTTCGTGAAGCCTTGGGGTAAGCTTATAGAAATTGGATAAATTACCGGGGATATGCTAATTATCGTAGTGGAGATGCATTAAGCATATTCGTCTTGGCCTTAGGGTTGTCCGTGCTGCCGAGGATTGGGGTCTAAACGAAACACTTTTTTGTTTTTGGTGATGAGGGAGTATTATTTTGAAGGCAGCTTAGCTGGTTATCACTTTTTCATTAAGCACTTCGAAGTGAATTTGAAATTAATTGGACAGAAGACATTTGCAGAAAAGAGATATAACCTCGAGGTAGATGGACTAAGAACTGTCAGAAAAAAATCGAAGAACAAGCATCCTAAAGCCACTCTTTAGCGTTGAAAAGTGCACTCTATCGAAGATGAGCGAAGATATCCTTGATCGTTTAGAGTGAAACATTTCCTGCGAGGCATTTGGTGTGGTTTGTGTTGATCGACTTTGAAAAACAAGATTCAACCATAAATTTTCTGATCTGTACAAACACATTGACCACGACCAACTCCAAACTACCACTTTGACTTCGGTCCATAGAGTCCTAGAATATAGCCCACAGGGACACCTTGGCGAAGAGAAGTAGAAGAGGTTTGTTCGTTGAGCCTCAGGTTCACCTTGAACTGTAGCTTGACATATGTACATACAAAGACATATCTTTGTAACAAGTAAGTAAAGGTTTTTTTAACAGAGACGTAACATTTTTGTATTTTAATACAAACGCACCCTTAAATCTTTTGTACAATCTGTCAACGTCAAAACGTCAGTCAAGGTTTACATTTTTATCATGATAAAGTTTACGAACGACCAACGTTTGAAAATTATTAAAAATTAATATCGAAACTCTGAGTCGGTGGTCGCAACTTTAAGAGCGTTTGCCTCAATTTTCGGTCGTAATAATCGTCCCACCAGACAGGCTGTGCGTGCTGTAGTGGATAAGTTTGAGTCAACCTATTCACTAATGTTCCTGAGCCAGTGAGACAACACACCGGTCGACGTCCCGCAGCCGTAAGTGGTTCAGTTCAAAAAGAGGCAAATCAGTCGATTTCACGCCGTTCACAATAATTGGGAATCTCAGTCCACATTGTCTGCATCTTCAGCGATAAAGCTCATTTTTGGTCATTAGGACTTTGTCAAACGCAAAATATGCGTTATTGGACACCAACAAACCCACATGTGCTTCAAGAGACTCCATTGCATCCACAAAAAGTGACCGTGTGGTGTGGATTTCATGCCGGGCGGTGTAATTGGATTGTATGATGAAAATGATCGCCAAGTTACGGTCAATGAAGTTCGCTATCGTGCCATGTTGGAAGGTCCAACAATTATGGTGTCAGATGCTACACAGCTAGTCAAATAGTTGATCTATTGAAGGGGAAGTTCGGTAATCGCGTAATCTCGAGAAATAGTCCTGTCGGATGGCCATCTCGCTCATGCGATTTAATTCAAAAACTGTTATGTCCTTATTACAAAACCATTTAAAAGCCCGAAACAATGGTATGCGTTGCCTCGAATCATCTTAATCCTAAGATGTAGATTCAAAACTAAGTCGAAGGAATCTCATGTCTATGGGACCCAGGTGACTAACTAAGAATTTGAATTGCAATAGTGACTCTTTCTCGTTATTTAGTGGATTAAAATTTATCGGGAGATGCACCCTATTCGAGACAGAAGTCAAATTCAGAAATTTGAGAAGTTTTGGTGGGTTTTATTCTAACGAATCTTGGCATAGATACGAGTTAAGGTGAAGTAAATTTGCTTCAACCATTTTTTTGAAAAGATAATATCATCTCAGTGGCAGTTAACACTACTAAGGTATGCTGAGCAGTTAAAGCCTTCATCAGCATAGCTTCAGTCCACAAATTGCCTCCTGTGACTCGGTGGAATAAATAACAAATTCCCGTCCGGGGGATTTTTTTTGTAATTAACCATCGAAGCACAAAAACAGAAATGTTGACAAAAAGATGGCACATTGCACTTTTCACTTTCATTAAAAAGAAACGTGAGCAAAATTACTCAAGACAGTTGCAACATCTCGGGAAATTGCACGTTGGCTGCGGCTGGTGTCGGTCTGGTCATCGGGTCACCGTGGAAAGATGGGAAAATACTTGTTTCACTCTACGTTAGTCATATGAACATTTGAAAGATGCCTGCAACTGGTTGTATAAAATTTATTAAAATACATGTATTCACATGGAGATCTGATATTGATGATTTACTAAAAGTACGTGACTAGCTTAATGTGTCGATATTTGCAAGAGCTCTCAAGAAGTTAGAAAGAGCTTTTGTTATAGATTGGCCTTTCTACAATCGCCCAGGGGTACCTGTTTGTAATTTAGCCATTATGAAGGAGTGACTCATATTTGTTAAATTAAGTTCAAGATAACCTTTCCCCTTTGTTTCTCGTCAGCAAAAAGTGCAGTGTGCAACTACTATGTATTTAGATCAGTTGACAGCATATGCTTCTATTATGATAGTCAAAGCTAGCCGCTTTGCTTTGTGCCAGAATTTATATCCAACGAGCGTGACCAACCCCAACCTTTACTTAGCCAAGTCACGAAATCTCAATTCTAACAAACAACTAAATCATATCTTAAGCTGACTCAAATGAGATGCCATGAATCGCGAATTATTGGCAACGAAATTCCTACGTTTACTCTTTGAATGGGGCGGCACTGTGGTGTTGATTAACCCGTTCCTTGTGTGTCAATTCGGTTTCATTTTTACGGTCAGGGAATACCGTTATTTGGCACATAGCACGATTCCCTCCTAAATCCTCAGTCTCAAACAATAATGGTCCAAGCGACTGCCACGCATGACAGCGCTATCTGTTGTATAATTATGATTGACTAAGTTGTTTGCTTGTTTGTTTGTCGTCTGTCATTGCGTGTCTTGTGGTTTTTGGATCAGGGCGGTGGGTTTTCCTTCACCTTGACCGTGATTTGACATTGATGCAGTTTTTTTTTCCAGAGGTGTCTCACCCTTAAGGGGAATTTTTATTTTTTCCTGACACATTTGACAGTTTTGATGGTAAATTGGTATTTTTAGCTCGTTAAAGCCTCAGACATTGTTTTGACGGGTATATTTCAGATTTTAAGGTGTGACTGTGCCTTCGTTAGATGATCTTGAAATAAAACAACATTCACAGCAACATTTTTGTGAATTACCTTTTTATCTGTGAAGTCAAAATCGTGACAGGTGGTTAAGAATGCGATGACACTTGATGTCAATTTGAACTATGAGGTGTTGATTGTATTTTTGCACAATAAACGTGACAATTGACATGAGCTCTCAAGCTGTACTTGAAGTCAGATGGACTTTTATTTATGTTGCAAATTATTAGCCTATATCTTTTACTTAACTCTTTATTGACAATAGGTCAACATAGGACGTTAATTATAACTCGCATTGTTATATAGCTGCGTTCGATGACATATGTTTCTTATTTCCATAATTAAGTAATTCAAAATGATTAATGATGCATTATTACAGAATTGTGTATTTATATATTCACCCGTTTACATTTAGAACACTCTTTGAGTTTGAATAAATCAAAGAGACAAAAGACGCTGTTGATCTGATTTATGAAGCACAGAAATTAAGGAAGTAATAGTGAAAAGTTAGTAAAGGTGGTTAGGTTAGATAGGCCTTTGTGTAAACGTTGATTCTGTTCTTACAGGTACATTTGTTAATTATAAATGTATAGAGCGATATTCATAAGGTGGAGACTACGTCGATATGTCGGAAGAAATTGTGATTTGTTAAGTTCATTAAAATCTTTTTACCAATTTTTACAAGAAGTTTAGGAAATTAAGGCTTGGCACCGATGGTTTATTGTTCGTTTTATCATAGCATTAAGCTTTGAACATGTGAACGAATAATGCAAAGTCGATACGTTTTTACATATATGTCTTCGGGTGTGGTGTAGGACTGCCAGAGAAAACGTCATCAAAATCGGAACATCAGAGCCCAAAAATGTGGACGGATCGGGACATTTAGAAATAATCATAAAATATTAAACAAGCAATCAAGAAATACATATAAACAAACATAGCTACCTTCGAACATGGCATTTTTCAATGGATTGTTTTAGGGATCGCTAACCCAAAATACGGTGGCGTATGTGGAACATTTTAAGCGATTTTTGAGGTGATCTCAGTTCTGACTTCATTCGCTAATGTAAAGTTTTAAACCTTGAACACGGCATTTTCCAATTTCAGGTGTTCTCAGTAGTTGAACTATTATAATTTCCTATTGAGGTTAAGGTCGTAACACATACTAATTTTGCTTCATTTTATTACTTTTGAAAAATATTCAATCGAACATAAGGTAGGAAAAGTCGGGACAACATCGAGACATTCTCTTAATCGAGACAGAAATCGGAACAGGGTGAAAAATCCATTATGTTTCCCCAAAATTGGCACCTCTGACAGACCTCTCAAGGTGCCGTTTAGGATATATGTACATATATGATATAATCGTTTGACGCAGGATCGTGTTTTTCTTCTTCTTTAGCTGATTTGCCTTCTCTGATTTGTAAATGAGTCTGCTGTTTAATATAAAATATTTTTAATAGCAGAGCCGTCAACAATTCTTTTGGTAGCAGTTCAGCTTGGAAGAAGCTTCACCCTATACACCTCAAGGACGTGTGCTATTTTCTCCTTGAAGGTCCTTAACGGACTACTTCTGGAATTCGAGAATACGGAATGCAGCGTGATTGTCAGTGCCCCCGGAGAGATTCTACGTAGTGCTCGGAACTGTCAAGTAAGGATCGTTTCACATTTATTATCAAAAGCTAAGCAAATGTGGATCAGGCTAGACAGCTGGATCATTTCTATATTGACATAACCCCATATAACCTAAATAGACCGAAAATCTCCTTAGAATCAGCACAGACATTGCCCATAACTTGGAACTTAATGCATCTGTTTTCAGAATTCCACTGGTCTTTGAAACATATGAAGTGTTGCTGGCTAGCCCGCCAGGCATCACCACTTTCACTGCTACTACCGATTAATAACTGAAAGTTTAGTGGGGTAGAATAGCTAAAAGAGGAATAGGGGTATCGTTGACACTACTAAAGGTGGCTCGATCAGTAACGGGGTCATTTCAATGACCGTCAAATTCTATAAATATAGCAAAAGGCTGCAACACAAACACCTCAGTCTCCAAATCCGTGCTTAATCTATCAATAGAGGGGATAATGATCCATTTATCGTCTCAATACGATGTAGGGATTCAGTTTCGAAGGGAATATCTTGATATTTTTTCTCTTGTGTGTAAACTTTTGACAATATTAACCAAAGATGTCAACGTGCCAATATGTAAGGCCTCTTCTTAAAAACATGAGCTGCCGAAACAAAGAAGGGGAGAACTAAATGTTTTTTCCATTTGATTTGCTTATCAAACCTCTATTTACCTTATTCCTGTCCAGATCCGTCCATTTGAAGTCCAATTATTTATAATGAACATAGGTTCATTTGAGAACGAGTGCATATCTTTTCAGGGATAATTTCGTTACATTACATTCTACAGCAAAGTTCTGCTGTATTTCCTTAAAAGGCTACATCACCATCCCACCACCCATTAATCCCTGTGTTACAAGTAAATCACGTTTCACAAGGCAGGCGAAGAAAGAACAACCATCCTCCTGGCAACACCCCAAATAGGGTTAGCTCACGATTGTCTTTACCTTTTTTGGTCGTCCATACCTATTCATCTTGAGCCGTTAGCGGATGTGAGACATTACCAAAACCGACCACCGACAAACCTAATTTCAAGAGTCGCAATGATATTTTCTACCGGTTCCATATGCGGACTTAAACATGTCCAGATGCTGGATAATTTCCACGCAGATCCAGTAGCTAACCAACAATTGTTCTGTGATGCGATGCAGTTAAAAGTAAACGATGATGCTACTGCGACTTTTTTTTTTTTGATTAATTTGCGACAATTTTCAATGTTACGTGAGAGTTTTTTCGTATTTCACTCGGAATTAGATTGCACGGAAAATCCCGGCTTTCAATTTATTCTGCGAATTAAAATTTTATTGCCATTTGAATAAGCGCGACGCAAATCATCAACGACTACGTAGGATGGGTGGATGCATGTCCCACTGGTTACATACGAATATAAATAGAACTCACGGATTTGTCATTGTTTCGATTGCTTTACTATTTTGTGTTTACTGTGGGTCACCTGGACTATAAATAGTTGTAATTGAAGATAATTGGGGGCTTGGAAGCTTGAAAATCTTTGATCTGTAATTGATGTTAATTGGTCGGTCGTTGGGGATGATTCTTTTAGGAAATCCGCAGATTATGCATGGGATTTGCCAGGAAATACCAAAAAATCATCATGTCATGGATTGAATTGTTTCATAAGAAAGAATGCGTGATCGTCATCAATACAAGGAAGTTGAATCACCTGTTTTTGCGGACAAGAGATAGTTTCTAGGTGGCCTCAGTAAATATTGAGTATGAATTGATGGCGCCTCTAGACTGAACTTGTTTTCGTTAATATCCGGATTACCGGCGAGCAGCTCTTAACGTGTTTTAGGTGAATCAAAACTTGTTTTCCGGTAAAACTTTTGGACCACGTGTTACATGTGCTGGCGGTTCCTTTGCTGTTTGAATATGCCTATCCAGCAATTTACGTTTTAATATTAAAAAAGCCCATCTAGCTTTGGCGTGTTTTGGTGTATGTACACCAGTAGCTCGTGGATATTCTGAAGGTCGAATTATAGTCAGTTAAGAAGTCAAACCGGATCGTCTTCAACATATGGTTTATCAAATATTTGCCGATACCTCCCCGAGTTGTCTGCCGGATAGTTAAATTATCGAACTAAAGTTGAGCGTCTACTGAATCTGGTTATACATAAATATGTTTATTGGCGATAAGGTGGACATTACCGCACATGTTACAAATTAGAAGATATCGTAGTTATGTAGTATTTAC
The DNA here is from genome assembly GCA_917880715.2 of Matsumyia berberina. NCBI lineage: Eukaryota > Metazoa > Arthropoda > Insecta > Diptera > Syrphidae > Matsumyia > Matsumyia berberina. Next base: position 125,739,735 of record OU862871.1, on the reverse strand, counting down.
CCATCTGAATGTTTAAGTAAGTCTACGACTGACTGATTGGCCGAAAGACATATGTATGTGCTGCCGAATAACTAACGGAGGCGAGCTACAAACCTGATATAACTCCCATAAAAGAAGGGCAATGGTTTGTAAAATGTGACATCGATTAACGTGACGTGATGTGACGTTTTATTTATTAGAAGTGGATTTGTTTGAATAGAAGTACTAAGGCAATAGAGTCTTAAGCTAAAGGCAAGTGATTAGCTATTTGGTGACTGTGACTCAGCTACAAAGTTCCCTTTGTCGTCGTTTCTGTATGGACTTTTGCTAAAATGTTCGTACATTATTCAATATCTGTTCCTCTTATTTTTTCTTCTTTTGGAGAAGACTATGTTCTTTCCGTATTTTTGTTCATAATGCTCGCGAGCAGAGCTCGCTCTTTGCAGGGCCGCTTAATGTTTCTGGTTTTGTTGCACGTAGGTCCTGTTGGCATTTTTCGTCAAACCAGTGGTTTCATAATGGCAGTTGGGTACAACCCAGCATATCAGTTACGTCGTTTTGGGGTCGGTAGCGTTCTTGTTGACAGATTTTGAGATATGCATTCAGCGAAGATTCCATTCTAGCAATGTCTTCCTATTGTAGCTTTTGAATATCCGCATTCGTACATTGCCTGCTACAAAGTAGTGATCATAGTCAATCATGTCAGCTCGGAAGCTTCGAAGTTACCTTGCATGGATTGGATACAAACTGTGCTTGTGTTCCGAAGTTCCTTCCGGTTGCAAAATTCAATTGGCCTAAGTCCATGTTCCTTGTCCGTCACGTAGTATGTACTTACCAAATGTCCTCTCAGAGATGTCCTTCTTTTTCTTTTTTGACATTAGAATCGTTCAACAATCTAAAGGTCATATTTGGCACATTGTCCATATGTTTTGACGTCGTCCTTGTCTTCTCTGGATAGCGATTGAATCTGCATTAAAAAAGTCTAGAGCCTCTGATAATTGTTCTACTTCTACCTTGAACGACTAGCTCCAGTCAAAAAAAAAACCACAAGATGTAATTTGACGATTTGCCTGCCGAAAGTTTCAAAGCAGCCCACTATTAAGCTTGTAAGGTGCTCATGATGATATATAGGACGATTTTGGTTCTAGAATCGTCCCGTGCTTCCATAAGAAATCTTGATCAATTTTGTGAAAGGATTCAAAGTAATTCCTCGTTCAGAATGAAAGGCCCTTGAAAATGCGAACAGCCACCACAAAAGTGCACGCGAAATCATACCATACGCCGATAACCCACTCCAATTGCGAGTAAAAGTGGTTCTCACAAGTGAAACTTGTGAAATCATTGTTGTTTTCATTTATCTGATACTCATAGGTGAGAAGAAGTTTCACAGCTTCACAAGCAAACAGCCCCCCATGTGGAGTGATGCTAATCCATAGAGTAGGCCCATCTTGATTCGCTTGTTGTTGCCTGTGAAAAGTGTAGTTTTGCAAAATTTATGACATTCGAATCCGTGTCTTAATCCACGTCTGTCTGCTCGTTTAATTGTATTCGACTAGCCCAGTTCCCCAGGGAATAAACAAAAAAAACAATTGTTCCGCATGCAACGAGAAAACAAAACAAACACACCCAACCAAATGCAATGAGTCGTTACGCGATTTTGATGCAACATAACCAATAAAATGTAAATTTATCATTTTTATTGCAACAAATTCACTGTCAATTGAGCTGAAGTTGTTTGTTTTTATTAGTTAGGTGTTCAGCGAACAGGAAGTCAATTAGTTTTGCTGTTACACGGAATGTGTCGGGCTTTGGTCAATATCGTTGGATTTAATTGACAATTAAACAAAGTGTTAGCGCAACCAATAAACACGCACTACGGGAATATGTATTCGTTTGGATCGTAATCAAAATATTTTGGAGGTCAAAGTAGTTGCTGCACTATTAAGACAGCAAAATGGTTTGACAAAGAGAACGCGCCATTTAATGACAGTTGGTCTTATGTGAGTTGGTCAGCTGTCATTGTCTGCCCACAATTTCCCTTTCTATTAAAGTCGTTGTGTTTAAATTTAGTATCTAGATCTATTAAGTTAATGTCAACAAAAAAAGAAATGTGACCTTGTTAGTTATGGTGGTGCTATGTACCTAATATGCATTTTTAAAACGAAAGCCGGGTCCGTGTGAAAGAGTTAATTAGATGGGGCGTCGCATCTCGGAAAGTAGACTGCAGCATCACAGCTTTCTCTCATTTTTCAACATTAGGCAGGTGGAATACCCAGATGAGGGTCTCGACTTTTAATTAAATTTATGTTAAGCGATGCATTTAAATCAAATCTCATAAGAGTTGCATGCATTGATAATGAGCTGGATGACGGTGCTCTATTATTCCATTTTGAAGTGTCGTGTATGTAGACTGTGAACAACTTAACGGAAGCTCGACTTTGAATATTAATTCGTCGTGGTAGATGACATATTTTAAATGGCTGAATAGAATGTTCTGATAACGTCATTTGTTATATTCTAAGTTGAAGCTATCAAGGCTATGGCAGAGGCTTAGGAAAAGAGTACAATTCTCTTAATTATAACAAATGACATTGGGTAGAAAAATAAGTCAGTGCTAGATTTGAGATTACTTATGTTTCCTAAGCTGTCAGTTGACATAGATCTGAAAAAATATAGAACAGGAAGAGAAAGGTTAAGTTGCACCGACTCCTACAGAATAAAAGACTTGGGAGTGAAAGTTTTTGAAGAGACTTTGTCAGGCCAGGATGTGGGAAGCGTAAGGTATTTTATTCATTTCATTTCAGTTAAGAAACTTTTAGTATTTTTTCTATCGGTCTAAAACATGTTAGTTTCGTTCCTAGTTTTTACAAATGTTCTCAAATTGTCCGGGCACCTTGTACGTCATTTGTAGATAAAATTCTTGTTCTTGCTGAAGTCATATGTCCTGACTATTTCCTCTGTAGGTCTATCAAGATTTCTTTTGAAATGGAGATTTTGATATCTATAGGTGGTCATGGTGTATTGGTTAGCATCATCGCTTGTTACTCTGAAAGTCCGGGTTCAACTTCTGCTGTCAGAAAAACATTTATTTCTTAACTAAAGGCATAACACTGCCAGTAGAGTGTCATGACTGAATTCATTGAGCTAATCATTATTATTATAGGTTAAGTTAGGTTAGGTTAGGTGGCTGCCCCCCCTCAGAAAGGGATACACTTAGACCAGATTGACCCATTGTGATACCACAGTGAAGTAATCGGTTTACCAGCACCAGAGAACCAGAGTATGTAGTACAAGTGCATTGAAGGTGGGCAACCGTAACAGTGTTAACCCTTAGATTTAAACAATTTCGTCCCAGAGATGAAATTTCCTATCTTCTGGATGTCAAGTTTAGCCAGATCGTTAAGAGCATCATAGAAATATTCCCCGAGGGTTTTTCTTCTTAGAGTCGCAATAGCAGGATACATATGTACAAAGTAGGTGGGTCGTAGTTTCCTCTACCTCTTCGTCTTTGCAGCTTCTACAGAAATCATTGGAGGGGATCCTGAGTCTGAGTGCATGTCTGCCTATCAAGCAATCCCCGTTGATTATTAAGACATCAGGAGATTCGAAAAAAATTCCATGAATTATAGCAAAGACAATAACTACAATTTATCCAGCTAGTCTGGACACCACCTTTGGATACCATTGGTACCTGAGTTCCGAACCACTGCACCTCGCTCGCGCTGTGTAAATAACATCAAAAAGGTATTCATATCCTTTTGATGCGCGTGTGAATTATAAAAAAACTTCCCTAAAACCTCTTATGTATACGGAGCGCAATACCGGACAGGAACGCCTTGAGTCAGCGTGAGTAGACCCTAATTTTGAGGTAAGGCCTTGCACTGACAGTGGTATTACAAGGGACCTATTTGTGGTCTTAATGCACTTCACTAGAGGACTACTGCAAATTAATTAATTAAGCTCTTGAAAATTATTAGCGCTGAAGTTATATTTTAACTCTTTTCAGTTAGTTATAATGGCGGGAAAAGATTGGTCGTCTCTGTAAATCCCAGAGTGTTTCTTCGCATGCTTACGATAGCTCTATAACACAGGACGTTTTGCAGTCATAACTATCTCGTCCTATCCTGTATTGCAGTATATTCCTGTTATTTTTGACTGCATGTTTAAAGCCATTAAGTTTGCACATCGCGTGGCCCATAGAGAGGTCCAAACCTCTTCAAACCTGCTGGGCTTTAAAAACTCTCAGAATAGGTCTTCTTCCCTCTTGACAGAATGCAAATTCCTTTCGCGTTTTGTAATGTCACTGCAGGAAACCTCATTTCGAAACACACAAGTCGCTTCTTTCGCAGAAACTCTAATGTAATTGCGGAAGAAGGTAGTCACAAACCAAAATCGATTTCCCTTTTCTTTTCGATTTCCTGCCATCCAGTGCCTCAGTAAAAAAACAGATGACGGCGAAAATAACCAATTAACTATGCAATCCGAGTCCGGTCGGGACAGAAAAAAAGACGTGTGTGCAACAAAAACCTCAATCGACACCATTGATGAAGTTTTTTGTCGCGCCAGCCTTACCTACTGACTGATTAAAATGCGTATGCAAAACGATGTCGCCCGACATGCACTGACAAAAAACCGCGCTTACGCAACACATCTTTCCCCAATAGATGTCAGTGCAGGTAGAGACTGTCTGCTAGTCAGATAATTAAAAATGCGAGTGAATCTAGGCGGTTGTACCTCCTGCTGACTTCCTTTTGGCACAAGAGTTTTTGGCACTGCTTTGGGAATTTCGCTTAATTTTCTTGCTCTCCAGCCAATTTATTGGGAACTAACCGATTAGCTTTGTTGTCTTTACAGATCTGCATTATGTAATCCAAGCGCAGCAGCGGATCCACAACGACAAGCAACCCAACCCAACTCTAACCCACGACAAATTATTACTTTCCCCGGATACCCCGATATTCCATTCAACTATTCTGTGATACTAGAAACCAAAAGGTAAGTGTAATAGCGACCTGAGAGTGTTAATTATGTCATTAAGCGGGTGCTTGTGGAACTGTGAGCTGGAGTGGGTCACTCCACATACAAAAAAGTACTCGAAAGCTGTTGAGTTGTTATTTATGGAGCTCAGGCGCCCCCGGGGAATGTCGGCCGTTTTGAATGACATAATTGACATCGTAATTAGTTTTAGTTTTCGATAAACAATCCGGGCTGCATAAACGATTAGACGTCGAGTTATTGGAGCAGGTTTTGGTTTGGCATTGTTCTTAACCGAGCAAATGCGGAAATCTATATTCCATAGTACACCAAACACTTAATAGTCTCCCACATAGCTTTGCCTTAATCCGGCAAAGCAGAGAAAACCTGCAGGGATGTTGGCATCCAACAGATACACCGTCGGGCGCACATGTCGTGTCACTGGTGTACGGGCACACTGTACAAATGCCACACCATGCGGGGTGTAGAATGTGTTTCAACAGCTTTTTGTAATAAATTCTCGGAACGTGTAGTTCTCTAATTATTCCAAAGCTGAGCGTAGCACATGGACCCCTTGGAGGGAGTGTTGGTAAGGTGGAGATTGAAAGCGGTCTTTTCGGAACCCAATGTTCTCCTATGCCATGGCGACACTATGTGGCACGATTCGAGGTGGATATGGTCCCGAGACTTTCGGTTTCGGGGTGCCTAATGTTGGTTGGCACCTTGTTGCAGTTGTCCAGTTGCTGGTGCTCGTGAAGTGGTTAGGTTTATGTGGGAACACGTGTTGCAACTTAAAAGTGGTACCATTTCTTGGAGGTGTTAACGACATTTTGCTTTTTGTATTTACTATTTCAGATTTATTTTTTGCTTTGGGTTGTTTGCACGTTTGTTTATTTTGTAACGGACTATCTAAAAGGATTTTTTGTTAGCCAAATCGATGTTTAGACTCAAGAATGTCTATTTAGCGTTTTAAAGCGCAAACGACTTTTAGATAACAGTTTAACTTTACAAACAATGCCCAATTGCGGCACGGTTCTGTTTATATGCTTCAAGGTATTTTTTGTTTTTTTTCACTGAAGGGCTTTACTGAAACTTCGCTCATCTGTTAGCGATGTATTCTTTTAGCAGACATTTTAAAGTCGCTATAGCCGCAAGAGATTTCTGGAAGAAGCCAAAACCAGCTACGAAAAAAGCTTGGAGATCTACACAGATGGTTCTTAAACAGAAGATGATGTGGGAGGAGGTGTTTTCGGCGATAATCTAAACCCCGAGATCTCTTTCGCCTTCCAGAGCACTATAGCATCTTCCAGGCGAAGAATGTAATATCTACTCGGGATACTAGCATTTTCACAGACAGCCAAGCCGCTACTAAATCCCTGGAGTCAGTCTCTGTAACATCAAATACAGTTTTAGATTGCCGCTTATCTCTCGTAGAGATGGTAGAGCAAATCAACATACTCCATTGCTTAGTACCAGGACACAGAGACATTCCAGGAAACTACAAGGCCGATGAATTCGCCAAGAATGGCAATACAATACAGATTCTTCCTGAAAAAGAGAACCTCGGAGTACCACTAGCTACATGCAAATTGAAATTAAAGGCAGATGCAATCAGCAAAGCCAATCTAAGGTGGTCCAATGGTACCACCTGCCAAACTAGAAGACAAATCTGGTCTTTTTTGGCAATTTTGTCGACCAAGCACAACAAGATGTCGAAAGCGTAGTCCGCGTTATCTAAAGCTTCCACTAATTCCACGATTAGGAAGTAGACTTCCTTCTAGATCCTGAGGCATCACAATGGACCTACTGTTGGTCTTAGTGTGTCAGCTATGTTGACAGCCTCTCTAACCTAACCTTACCTAACCTAACCTAGCGATTGATATAATTTCACATAAAGGTTCTAGTTCAATCATTCTTGCCATTGATCCTTTTCTAGTTAGTTCATTTTGTATCATAGCAATCTAGGGCCTCTGCTAATTGTTTGGCTTCACGTTGCCTATTGAAGGTCCGAACCTTCGATGTGAAGAATCGAAGATCTTTGTCCTTTTTCGTCGAAAGCCGTTCATTTGATCTGAAGAATCGAAGAAATTTGTCCTTACTATGTGTGCCAAGGTCGTCAACACTAATATCACTCTAGGGTCGTCGCACATAACCCATATCTTCTTACGTAATTGGCCAGTAACCTCCAACCTGGAGGACCAGTTCCATTGTCAAAATATCCATAAGATGAGGGGCGAGTCAACTGATGTCAGGAATCACTTTTTACGATGTGAGCGTTGACGTTGGCTGCTTAAAGGCTTATCCAGCACCATCTGTTTTCAAGATCTTGGCTGATTTTAAAAAATTCTAGAAAATGCCAAGGAGGCTTTGTCCTTTCCGAAAGTTATTCGTCCACTGTTACGCGTTTGATCAACAACTTGGCAAGTTGAGTCTGGGTGGACCGCAACAAATATCCGATTGCTACCACTGGGTAAAATTGGCACAATTGATGCATAGTCACAGTTACTACACTGGACATCACCAAATAACCAGTCAGCGTCTATCTTCTTGTAATAACATCCAAACATCCAAATTTCCCATAAATGCTTTATCGACGGTCAACCTAGCAATCAAAACCTGTTAACATTTGAATTATTGCTGCATAAATGTCATGCACAAAATGCATTTCCAACTGTAAAACAAAGATTAACATTGATGAAAGAAAGACAACTTCAAAACACGCCCTCTTTGCAATCAATCATAGCATGAGAATTCGCTACTATGCTGCAACACAGCACTCATGTAAGTGGCTCTAAAAAATTAAATTTCCCTCCCTCCATGTTCAGCAAAGTTTGCCTTTTTTTTATTCATTGTCTCTTACACAAGTCATGCGATGGTTAATCCACTTTCAGTTGTTCATTTTGCACAACTTTTATTGCGCTTAATGTCATCAGACAACTAGAGAGAAATGTCAAACTTTCAGATGATCCCGCAAAGAAATTTTGCGACGGACAAACAATAACTGACAACTAGCTTAATTGTCAAACAGTTAAAAGCCATTTGACAGCATTAGTGATCTTTTTTTTTTTGTTTGCGGTCAAAGATCTGCGGGCAGATTGTGACTTGAATGTCATCATCAAATCTATGTAGTTGGTAAGTAGAGAGAAAGAGAGTAGCACAAGATTACATAAGTTTCGAAAAAAAAAAACTTTACTTCAAATGAGGTTTTTCTCCCAAAATGAAGTGAATAAAACACAAAACAATAAAATCTATAAAATTCGGATCGCAAGTCACACAGAAGTAATTTGTCGTGACGAATTTATGTTTATATTATGGTGATGTGCATTCGGCACGTAACTGTCATGAGAAGAAAAAAACCTTTTTTTGACACCAACAAGTGAAGATTTTCTTATCGAACTCCTGGGTGACACTTTCATTGTGACTTACTTTAGAGGTGTGAGAAGCGTGTGCAATAAATGCCGACAATACGTATAGAGATGCAGTTTTAGTTTTTTGGCAGTGGTCTTTATAATTGAACGAAAGATTATATTTGGCAGCACTTTCTGTTCACGTTCACCGCTACATTGGATATTTTATACAGAGCTGGTAACAAAGTTTATAAGGAGAATTAAAATGAAGATGAGGTAATGGAAATACAATAAAGAAAAAGAAATGACCATAAGAATGAGAAGCAGGTTAAGCCCGTAGTTGGGACTGAAAATTAAATCGAGAATTGATATGGGAATGCGGCTGAGAATAGAAATGCGACTGGAAATATAAACGAGTTGAGAATGAGGATGACTCGAGCTTAAAAGTGACAGTTAAACAAACTTGTTAAAAATCAACGCTTTAATTTTGGCACTCAACTTTTGGTTTCCACTGTGATCTTTCATCACGTTATCATATTGCAATCGTATTATTGACTTATTAATCTCCTCTAACATTTAATAGCCATCTTTAACTAGAAAATTAATTTCCCTATGTCGTCTATCATCTAAATTACTAAATGCTTATCCCAAAGCTATAAATTTTTTAATTTTTTGAGGCGTAACCAGCAGCTCTACATCCACATCAGCATGGTGTCGTTGCCGATAAAACCAAAAGCGCATTAACAAAATCACATAACACACGATACACCAATAAACGCGGAACGAAATAAATAAAAGAGAAAAAAAAAATGTAAACAAAAACAGAGAAGACGCCAGGAAAAGAGAACTGCAAAATAGAGTATGGCACGCTCTAGTCAACAAACACATATGCACACTTTGTGATGCCGATCGCGTATCTAGGGCATCACTTTTGCTTTCACGTTTCGGTACGGTTTGGCATCAAAAATGCCAGCGGGTTCGGTTTCGGTTTCGGTTTTTTTTTGTCTATTTTTCGGCAGTCAACACATTTTGAAGCACAAGTATGTGCTTTAAATTTCTCTACGGCTCTGCGGATCACCTGGCATTTTGTTTGTTATCAGTGATGCCAACGCAAATAATCATACATCACATCCGTTTCCCAAATAGAGTTTCAAAAGAGCGGCGGCCGACGACACAGTCGGCTATGGTAGCTGTTTACGGTGATTTTCTCATATCGTGGCACACAAAGTGTCTGGCGGGAACATTAATTTCCAAAAAAAATTTACATACGACAGTGATATGCATTCATGGTATGACACCGTAACAAGTTTCACTTTTAATGGCCTCTTTTGAGAAGTGCCATTACTTCGATGGATATCATTGCGAAGAGTTTGCGGAACGTTTATGAAGTGGTACTCTGGGCTATTTGCAGTTCGAGAAGAGCCCTTTGAATTGAATTTGTTGAATGCTTCTGGAAAGGTGCTAAGTGAGTCATAAATGATTTGGTCCTTCGAGCGGGATGATGTTATGATCATTTTGAATTTGATGAACTTTTATTGATAGACTGATGCTTTGTGGTTAGAGTCACGTCTCAAGTAACAATTTTTGAAAGGTGCACCCTCTTCGGCTTCCTTAAACGATTTAATTGGACCATGTGCCCAGCAAACCGTTAAGAGAATATAATTAGCGCCCGTATGTATCGAAAGAAATATGACTATCGCCTAACAATATCCATCGACAAATAGATGTAATTCCAGATCTTACACTGCCGAGTCTATCTCACTCTCTCTAGACAGAGGGTTGTTGAAAACAAGTCTTACCACACTCAACACCATTGTAGTGGAGGAATTTTAATTTGAGGCTCTGTTACAGGTCAGCCGCATACGATTATACATAGGTGTGCAACGGTAATTAAGCTATACGAGATTACCAGTGCTGTGAGGCATGATTATGCTTGCCTTCCATATGCACCCACATACTTGTAGTCTTATGTGGGAATTTAAACGATTCAACGTTTGCTTGGTGTCGATGATGATGTTGATGAGGATGATGATGGTTATCTGTTTGGAAATTATGGCAGAGTCGTGACGCGCTTTGTTGGTTCTCTGATTGAAATTCACTTTGAATTGGCTTAGAGGTAGAGTGGTAAGGGCAGACTTGTTGTGGAATTGGCATGACTAATTGTTTATAGTACTTTGTTGTTATTTTATGTGTGAGTGGTTTTTGAATATTGAGTTGGGATCGTAATAATCAGGTGAAGGAAAGGTAGCAAACTTTCAATTGTACTTACGTTGAAATGGTTTTTAGATAATTCGATGTATTTTCTTCTCATGCATGTTGCATGCAACTTTATTGTGGTTATGTACATAGGTGTTTGAGTATTTAATGCTAATGGCGTTGACCCCGGAAAGAAAATTTTCAAGTCAGAGCTGAGTTATGGAAGGGTTCCAAACCCAAAGCAAGATTTTTTTAATTCTTAAGACCTTCGAGTTAAAATGTTGCTGGAACTGAATAAATAGAACTAGAAATCACTCTGGTTCACCCTTTTAAAGTCTGCAGGTATGGTCCGTTGACAAGCCAAGCTTGTGTAGGTGCCGTTGGAAGTGGTCACTTAAGATGCCGGCTAGAATTTTAAGGTGGCTACTGCTTAGATTTAGAATAAACTTGGATTGATTTTGTGAAAGATTTGGAAAGCAGTGTTTGGTACATTTCTGTCCTACACTTCCCATCTAAATTGTGTTAAATTTGAGCAGAGATTGTTCCCTCATGAACTTTTTAAAAATGGATTTGTTTACTCCACAAGCTGGTTCAGGACCAGTGAGGGGGGCAGTTGAACCTATCTTGGGCAGTGAGTCCGGTTTTTCATTGCCGGTGTAGCTTTTGTGAGCGGGGATCAAGAGTAGTACGACCAAGTTGTTTTTTCCTAGTTCTAAAAGCACTTTGACTGTCTCTAGGACTAGGTTCGATTTTATGGTGGCAGAGTTCAGTTCTTTCAGGGCAGGTTGACTGTCAGGGAAGATAAAGATGGCTTTGACACGGAAGTTAGAGAGCAAGTTTAAGCTTGTACACCGATTTATGGTAAATATTTCTGTCTGAAGGATCGATGTGCATGTGCCTAGACTGACCGAGATGTTACTGCTCGACGACTCTCCGAATATTCCAGCCCCTCTGGGTTATCTATTTTAGAGCCGTCCGTCCATGCTCTGAAGGACGGGGTTTGAATTTTTCACAGTCGTCACGCGGGAGGATGACTACTGAGTAGCTTCTATATATATATATAGACTCGAACTGGTGGTAGACGGACAATGGCGTTAACAGAGGTGGTGGCTCTGTTGATTAAATCTTGAATCTTTTTTTTCTATATATGGCACAGTTTTTTAGGTTATTCCACCTAAAGGTGTCAACAAGAAAAGAGAACGTTGGATGATTTAACCCTTAACCCTTAATTCCTAGTGCAAGGCGGACTACGTTGGCGAGGAAACCTTCAAGGACCGAATCACTTCTGGCTATCTCTTCTCTCACTCCCTCTCTGTTACTATGGCCGGGAACTGAGAGTCGAGTGAAGCACCATAATAACTGCATCCTTACACTATTCTACTAATAAAGAGGATGTAGAATCCAAGTAGGGCGCTTTGGTGATGGCCTTGCTATCAAGAAGGATTGCAAAATAGTTCTAGATTGTGAAATTGAGACTGAGTAATTTGCAGCCCTCTCCAGTCGCTAGTACTTTCGCCTGAAACAGTCTAGAAGGCATTAAGATTTATAAACGTTTAGTTTTGCTGGGAAAACATTTGATCCAAGGCCACATTTTATCTTGGAATCATAGGTTAAGAATGATATTAGTATTTTGATTGTTAAGAGTTGCTATTCCATCCGCGTCGTGTAGTTCATTATGTCAGGGCCGTGGGCAGCAATTCAAGAGCATTGTTGTAAGCATGTTGTTTCTCAGACCAAAAGTTAGAGTCTATTAGTCTTTTGGCACTACATGAAGCGATTTATTTGATATATAGCAGTATTTGATATCCAGGAGCCTGAAAGTCGATAGAAAGCAAATGAAACAGAGATCTACACTCGATGCATTGCTCTTTGTTTTACTTCCAAATACATATGTACATGTATACATATGTACATGAATGAAGAGATAGCTGTCAGAAGTAGTCTTTTCGCGTATGCAACAGATGATTTTAGTCTCAAAACCAATATTTTTCCTTGTACATTTTTTAAGATGCCTCTTCCCGTCGTGACGCACATTCGCTAAACGTGTGCCCGTTTACGACCGGAGAAATGTTTTAAATTTTTTGGTATGAAATGAATGCCGATGCCAAATATGGTTAAGCGTGTACTTAACAAGGTAACAATACAACGATTTTGCACCTGCAAATTCCTATATAAACGTCGGATTACTTCAAAGATAAACAGGCAATTTCTCAGTCAGTCATTCGCACCAGTTCCATTGAAGGATTAAGCCCATAATTGAGTTACAATTTCTCAAAGGAGCCGCAAATTGCCCTATTAATCACCGTAAATGGGACCCACCTTTTGCCTTATTCAAATCAAATCACGATCTGAATGACACAACCGAAACAATTTTAAAGAAATTTAACTAACTAAACGAATAGATACCATATTTGTGAGCGACTAACAATCTCAATCTCCTTCGGTTAGTCGCATATTTCCAAGTGATTAATTACAATTCAACAGATTCAATTATCCCCCATCGAACACCTAATAATAATGAAATTCCATTCATCATTGTTACCCGCAAGATACGACGAATCGCGCAAACACACCCCGAGCGACCCCTTTTTTGGAAAAACCCATTAAAATTGGCATTTTTTTTGTTGGGCTTTCCGACTGCGAGAGTGATCCTAATTGCTCATTTTGAACACTGACATTTTTTTCCCGCTCAAATTCGTTGCACTGCACCTAAGAAATGAATTCCATCAATGTCGTCGACGTCGTCGTCGTTATACTGTCATCTAGTGACGGTGCACAGTGCAACGCCTAGGGTGATAAAAATGTCCAAATCCGAACAACAGCAATTCATTCTGTTCAAACAGCCATTTTTGACGTTTTTCATGAATCGTACGCGTGTGTACCGCAAAATATTTACAGTCTCCTCTCTGTCGAAGGCTCAGCCAAATTGCAATTAAAATGCATAAATTCATTCGTAATCTGAATCGTAATCCGATTCGATTCATTCAACCGCCAACTAGATGAAAAAAAAATCCAATTTCGCTCTCTGGGCCAACCTAGAACCGTTTTTGTTGCACTCTGGTTGGGTTGTTGCTCTTGCCTATCCTTTCCGTGAAAGGTGTGTAAGTATGAACGAATCTGCGGTAGATAAACGGCATATGAGATTCGTAATTCCTTTAGCCGTCAGGCATTGACAGAAGTATATCAAGGACAACATCATAAATCAAAGTCCCCTTGCTTGCAAAGGGTACTGTATGACTAATTAGGGACCCAAAACCAATGCCGGTGTTGTTTTGTTTATGCGGTTGATAGATATGTATGTGTTTGCCAATTTGTATTATGTATTTGCAACGGTAGTTTGTATGTCATTTCATAAAAGCGGGTGTGATTTACAACTTCCACGCCAAAGAAATTGCAATGTGCTACAAAAATGTGCTGCAAAAGTATAACAGTTTGCCGGTACTAAAGTTGGTTAGTGCCACCTACGTTTTCATTAAAGGAAGTCACCTTTGACAGAAACAGCATCTACATAAGTTAATTACTTTAGGAGCCGCGTGTTGTGATCTTTTCACCTAGTCGGTTATGGCATGACGTTCACACTAGACTAGTACACACGTGTCATTGTGCTTTCTACACGCGTTCGAATTGAGCCTTCACCTTAGAGCATGCTTTCGTAGAACGGAATGATTGGACAGACTTTCCAGAGAATTTTCCGAGTTTCCTTGCCTTTACGCAAATTGAGTTAAATTTGTTTTGCAGTATCCAGACACTTAAGATACCCAGAATAGACCCTCCGGCGGACGGGCTCGGCTAGTAATTTATTAAAAGTAGATTGATTTTTGTCTACTTAGTCACTTCTCTCGTTTTATTATGTCCGGCAAACTCAATTCAATACTGGTCAACAGTAATTACAGGCCTTACTATACATAGATCACATGTAGAACGAATAGACATTAACGCTCCGGCTCCCAAGAGTCTCAAAATCTAACCAGAAGGGATACTCCAGTAGAGGAAGACATCGTCTCAAGTGGGGATCAGACATTAAAGAATTCTAAATAGACTTCTCAAGTTCATAAAATTTTCACTAGAAGACCTCTTCAGAGCTCGGAATTTTATAGAGGATCTTGCTATACGTAGTATGCGAGTCCGCAGTTCGTCGCTAGGACTACTTCAGTCACCATTTTTGCATAAGACAGGTAGTCATTGTTGCTTATTAACTTTTGTTGGTGAAGACCATCAGTTTAGCGCCAAGTTTATATAAATGACTTATTCAACACTCACTATTTCCCTTTGCTTTTTTCTAAGGATTTCGGGTAATGCAATCGTGGGAGCCCGAAAGAAATCGGATACGGAAGGATTATTGTCCAAAAATATTGTATCTACTCTAATTGGCAGTAACAGTTTTTTCCTTTTCAAGATAAACGAGTTTTTTTTTTTTTATTCTTAGTACTGAATCTCAAGAATCATTCGGGAATGACTTCTAAATGCTTCGGCTCAGAATTTGTCTATTATGATGATGATCAATTCCAAAAACCCAATCTGCACTCTGTTTAAGAACCCAACGAAAATTATGGGCTTGTCAAAAACACCTATCCATATCTTACAACTTAAGTTTACAAATTTTATCACTTAAAAAATGGAGTAGAAGTATTTTTCAAAAATTAAATGTTCTACCGAGCGGTTCCGCCGGAATGGTATGCTATATGAGGGTGAGCGGAACTTTCTTCATTCAGACCTGAGTCGGGCCCATTGTATTCCCCTCTTTCGTTGGAGCTGCAGGGTAAGGTTTGGTTTGGGACGTTAGTTGGGAGGGATCTAGGGAAGGTGGAAACAATTATAGAGTTGACCCTAGTGTACGAGTGATATGCCAAATCTTCCTGTTTCTTTGGTTAAGGACAGGATGCCGCCGATTCCTTTGTCCTTGAGATGTCTCAGTTCCGGTATCCACATGGACCCCAGAGTCTTCTGTCTCATTCTTGCTAGGACTGGGTAGTGGCATAGCAAGTGTTCGAGGTGTTCTTCTTCTTCCTCGCAATTTTTACATATCTCTGTGCCATCGAGGCCCAGTCTATGCATGTGCTTGTTGAGGTTAATGTATCTTGTGATGAGTCCAGATTGCTTGGTTTCTTTACAAGTGATCTAGTCACTTTGCACGTCGGGAGATTTGCCCAGTGATCCTCGAAACCCCTTTGCATCCTCTCGTTGGCTGTTTTAATTATTGTTAGCGCGTCTCCCACCGTGTTTTTAGCAGTTCGTTCTATCGCCAGCGCCCTTTCTCTTGCCAGTTCGTCTGGTTTCGTTGGTTTCGTTGGTTCGCGTGCAAGAAATCCTTAAAGCAAAATCTGTTTTAAAATTGTTGGCAAAGCTGGTTTGCTTTTCTCCAAAATCACTCTGATGTTTGATGAGGGGCGTGATCGTTCTAATCTCTTCAACGATTTTTCGGTGCCCTATATTAGAAGTCGTGTCGAAATGTCCGAGGGCCTTCAGTCTTCTCGCTGAGTGTCTTGCCAGTCTCTTTGCTTCGACATGTACTGGCAGGATGTTTAGTATAAGTTCCATGGCAGCCGTTGGTGTCGAGGCTTGAGCCGGTTAATCCCAGGCAAACCATTCGTTGTGTTTGCGTGAGCTTCATCGGAAACCCATTGATCCCTATAATTACTTTTCTTTACGAAGAGGGTAGGTGAAAATCGTCCTTCGTAGTTGGCGCACAAAGTTTGTCATATCCAGAATTTGGAGTACGGTGTAATTGCAATGTCGATGAAGACAAAGACGGAGTTTGCGAGAGAAATTTTTTATTTCTTCTACGACGGTAGCTGAACCAAAGTTTCTATGGACATCGTCGTTTCTAATATATCACAGTGCATTAACCATTGTTAATCCATAAAAGAGAACTACGCGTTTAACCCCTAGGTCCGCTTAAAAAACCGACAATCCTCAACTAATGCAAGTACGCACCTTAACGGTAAAAAGTATGTTCCTTCACATACCCCCGCACACACCCAAGTCAATACGAGAATGCCGCCATTGGAAACCGAGACTCGCCATAAATTTGTTGGCTGTTGCAAAATCGCAATAAACTTGATCTTACTAGCGGATTGTGAACACGAGTATAGACTTCGGATAGAGTATGCCACCAGCCACCGCCATACCTATGGCCGCCTGAATGGGAGCAGGTTTAATTCAATTTCAATTACTTCATGATCTCCATAAATATGGTCTACCTAGGTGCATAGTCATAGTCTGCTCTACAAAATCGCTTTAGGCGAAAAAATTGTAACCTGTTGATCGCTGGGCTGATAAAAAATCTGCCTTCGTCTTAGCATTTTTTTTTTGGGACACAATTCTTTGGAATTTCGTTCGCTTGTCGGGGGCTCAGACGGTCATTCTTTTTTTTTTTTTTTTGCCCAAAAAGCATTGCAAAAACAAAATGATTGGTAATTTATAATATTTGAGGTTTCGGGGCTTGTGTTTTGTGTTTAAAATTTGGATTGCGTATTGTGGTTTAATTTGTAATCAAATGGTAATCAAGCTTCTTATTGGCATGGTTTGCCGAAATTAGTCTTGGTTGGAGGTTTTAGAGTGGCAGACAATCAATGGGGTCGGTAGTTATGTTCAGACTAGAAGCTGATTGTCAAGGTAATTTTTTTAATTTTTGATAGAACTAGTCTATTCATTATCTTCCATCGACATGAAAGTGCACTTTAATCGATGAGGCAATATCCAGTCCATATTTTCTGTATTCCTAACGAGACCTAGAATCAAGACCAGGGTGAGACACGTAAGAGGTTAAGTATGCGAGGTGTGGGTGTATTACGAACCTCAGAGATCGATACAATTCAGTTATAGCACTTTCTCCTGTCTAACTGCTTTGGAAATTGGAATAGAGATTTGGGATCGAACGATGTTTATCTTGGATCAGTGCTCCACAATTTCGGAAGGAGGTGTGGTTGGGTGTCTTCGGTATCTGTGCAGAATCTGGAACTTCGATTCTCATCTGCTCTCATTTTCCTGAGACGTTATTCACTTAGAAAGCCTTATAGAAAGAACTGGGGTAAATTGGAACAACGCCAGCAGCTTAATTGGGAGTAATGTTGTCTCTGATGTTGCAAAAATGGTGTTCAGACTAAAGGAAATAGGAATAGGAAATTACGCCTTCATTTCGACCAAATGGGTTTAATAGGAGATTTAATATTAAAAAACCAGGCAGAGAAGACTATGGTCACGGTGTAATTTTCAAACTTGAATGAGTCCTCCGATGGATTAAATTTCAGCGATTAGAACTTAGAAAGGTGCCTCCCTTCTCATCGCCAGCCAGGCAGCACTAAAAGCGATGTCTGCTATTGAAATAAAATCGAAGCTTGCGAAGTGCTGTCACGAAGAGTTTAGTGCCACACAGCATGAGGTAAAACTGTGCTAGGTCTCTGGACATGAAGACATACCTGGGAATAAGAAGGCTAATTAATTGGCAAGGAAAGGACCTACGCTAGACCTAGAGCAGGCTGATTAGTCAGTGAAAGTCTCGCTATGCAAATTCAAACATGAAGCATGGATCAGGATTCTAGCGGAAGCGAATGAATGAAACTATGGCCAAGGTACAGCGGTGCCAGAACTAATAATTCTTTGAAGGAGTAATTACAATAACACTCTGCGCTATGACGCGAACAACCTAAGGCTAAGTGAGGACGACCTTTGCAGGGGTTCCGTAGAAGAGGAATTTATTGAGGACACAACCCACTTCCTCTGCCACTGCCCAGGTCTTTGCCACTTCAGACATAACTTCTATTTAAGGCATTTTTTCCATGATACCAAAGAACTTAAGGACGCACCTATCAAAGACGAGTTAGTTAGTTATCATCATTAGCTATCGAATTCCTTTTCAAAGCAGCAGCATACCTACATTCCGCTTAGATCGTCAAGTCGGTAACACTATAAAATTCCAACCGCTCGACATTTTATCACCCACACTGTACTCACTGTGTTTCCAGTATTTTTTTAAGTAAATCACAGTAAATTATAAGAGCAAATTACTTAGCATACTTGCTGCATTTAGAGAGGTCAAGTCGTGTTGTTTAATAGAACATTTGCCATGCAGCTGCTATTCTCACGTGACCTCAATGTGCGTGTGTCTAATCGCCAAACAAGGAAGGAGTGTCATAAAAATCCAATTATCCTTGTACGGCGATGAACTGTCACAATTTCCTGGACGTGTATGTTCTACATTCAGAATATCCCGCAGCAATTTACAATGTCTGCCTTGATGGATAACTTTGTCTGGCCTCACCTTATGGCCGCGGGGCTCATTTGACCACTACCTATCCCAGCCAGTAGCTGCCATCTATGGCAGCGCAATGCACTGAGCTATCTTGTCAAGTCCAAGAGGCATATTCCCATAATTTTTCTGCATTCACAGATGACTTACATTGCGTTTTGCTCTCAAGCGGTGTTGCAGAGAGGTTTCCCGATCGTCTGATGGTGATCTCCAATTGAGTTTGAAATTGCCACAGATGTAGTTACTCAACGCAGCTACTGATGAAGCTATCGCATTTCCTGCTGCTAGCGTGTGAGCCAGTTTTGCTGAATTTTTTGCTGCACGAGAGCAGTGAAAATGATTTATGATTCGATAATTTCAGGCAATTTATTGGTACGAACTAATTAATTGGTACGTTGGAGGCAACAATGAAACTAAAATGCCATTCTCATGCGAGCGCCATGCGACCCAGCCGGTTGTAGTCAGAAGCTTATGCTAAGACACACCTTACTCCGTGGGGTGGTGGAAAAATCAAAGTGGTTTCTAAAATAAGATCTTATCTTTTGACACTGGAAAGACTGTCTAGAAGTAACACCGCAGCACTTGGGGACATGAGAAAAATATACGTATTTTCGTTGACTAATTGGAATGGGGCTCAGACAAATTGTCAACAATCGATTGAGTTGACATGAACTTCCTGACCCGAAGCTATGTACGAGTACATTAAAATTATCGATTATTCGAATGTCTCACCGCCGAAAAAACGTGCTCGAATGGGAAGAGAAGTTAATTTTAGTTTTACAGTTGATTAGCGTTGGACATGGATTGTACTGTAGGGTGGTGGATAGAGCCACCCGGTTCAGTCGTTATTTTAAATGCCACGTGTTTCGGTTAAGAAACAAAAGGTATTGGAATGTGTAACCAAACGAAAACTGAAATGAGTTTTGCCTCAATAAATAGGGATTGGTTTTAGTTAAATTTGTTACACATGTGACAAGAAAATGGAGCTAGCTATGTGTATATGTAGTTTGGTCAGTTGTTTTGTGTTTGTTTAGTTCAAAGGTACAATAGAGAAGAGTCAGGTAGTGTTAGGTCTGTCAATAATAGAAAATAGTAGGCCATTCGCAATTCAGATGGACCATGTTTATTAGATTTCCTTTTTTTGAAAGCAAATCTTGATTTCTTTTGAAGAAAAGTAATGGAAGTCGGAGACTTATTTCGAATAGGATGAAGCCACCATATATACATACATATGCCGTTGATTAAGTCCTGGTGGCGAAATACGAAATTCCTTCCAAGTCTTGGCAAGCAAATTTTTAGTGTTGGACCCGAAAGAGTGGTTTGAGAAAAATACACTCCCATCTCTGACAGCGCCTAATTTCTAAAACGCATGCTTACTAGAACATTCCACTTGCCCACTAAGCCTGCCAGATAAAACTTCATAAAAATTGGAATATCAGAGCCCAAAAACTGGGACAAATCCAAGGACATTTTGGAATAATCCGAAAATGTTAAACACAAAAACTGTGGCGTATGTGGAACATTTTAACTAATTTTTGATGTGATCTTCGGTCTGATTTCACTCGCTAATGCAAAGTTTTAAACGTCGAACATGACATTTTCCAATGAGTCCTTTCAGTTGCATTAAACGCGCACCTTTCCGTCTAAGTGCACATCATCGGAGATCGCTAGACCTAAAATACTATGGCGTATGTGGAACATTTTATCTGATTTTCGAGGTGATCTCAGTTCTGACTTCGTTCGTTAATCCAAACTTTTGAACCTCGAACATAGCATTTTTCAATGGACGTCAATATCATCGGGGATGTCATGTCTTCATGATGGTCGATAACACCCGACTTCACTATTCGGTGGGCAAGCATGCCTCTGTTTTTCAAGAAGAGACTTTTGCTATCCTAATGGCCACGGACTATATTGCTAAGAACAGGTGGGAGGGTCGGAGTATATGCGTCTGTAGAGATAGTCAGGCTATGCGTAAGGCCTTGCTTAATCCTTTAACCAGTTCCAAAATAGTGCGAGAATGCAAGAACTCTCTGAACTCGGTCGCAAGGCTGAACTCTTTGACTCTTATCTGGGTCCCACGTCACACTGGGTTCTTTGGAAATGAGACCTCCGATGAGTTTGCTAGAAAAGGCTCAGAGTATGTTTTTGTGGACGTGAACCTGTGTTGGGTTTTCCTGCTTCCCTGGTCAGGGCCTCCGTTGATGTTTGGGTTTCCTACAAACACAATTGCGTGTGGCACGGCTCTGCAGGATGCAGGTAGACCAAACGAATGCTCCTGAACGTCTGTTAGAAATCAGCGTCATTCTTGCTGTCACTCAGCAGAAGAAACTGTAGACAACTTATTGGTGTTCTTACGGGACATTTCGCTTTTGACAAGCATCTTACTGTGTTAGGCTTAAGTGACACCACTGTCTGTGACCATTTCCATTGCGAGTGTCCTGCTTTTGGTCGGATCAGGTGGCAGATTTTCGTTGCTGATGTGATGAGTGCTGATACTGTAATCTCCTCACCATCGAAGTACCTTCTCGGCTTAATCCGAAAGTCGAGGAAATTCCATTTAAATGGGTAAAAGCTGGGTCCTGATTTCTAGTAGTATTTTGGACCCGTTTCGTCTGAATGTTGGAGTATAGCGTTTCCAAACGCGAGAAAAAACAAAATCATCGGGGATCGCTAATCATTAAATACTGTGGCGTATGTGGAACATTTTTAAGGATTTTTGAGATGATGTCAGTTCTGACTTCACTTAGTAATGCAAACTGTCAAATTGCGAACATGGCATTTTCCAATGGATCCTTTCGGGGACCGCAAAACCTAAAATACTGTGGCGTATGTGGAACATTTTGGTCAATTTTTCGGGTGTTTTTAGTAGTTGAACTACATATTCGTCTGGCCAATTGTATCTTAATTTAAAAATTTACTTCGATGTTTCAATTGAAAATGTGTTTGTTTCCTTGCGCCTTGCTGTCGTCATTAAATTAAAAACTTAAAATACAGGAAAAGAAATGAAATCAATTACAGTTTCCTATTCGGAGTAGAAGGAGCTATTATCTGTCATCCCGGAAAAAAAAAGGTTCCGCTAGAATAAAAGTGTGTCAGGAACGCAGGTATTTTCTAAATCGGGTCAGAGATCAGGACACGGTTAAAAAATTCAGTACTTTTCCGCCATTGTCGGGACATCTTGTAGGCTTATTGCAGTCCCAAAGTTCGTTGTCCTCATTCCGTGTACGAGAGCTGACAACAGTGGTAGCATCTTCATCTGGGGTTTTTGGTTGATACGTAACAACGTAAAATCTAACTGGGCGTCGTCCAGTCGACTCTCAGTCAGTATCTACCCTATTTTTACAGCATCCAACCATCGAAAAGCTTTACATAGAAGCTTCTTGAAATAGATTCCATTAATGTAACATCTGAAACTTTGGTATTAAGAATCATACTTTGTATCCTGACAAAGTGAACCCTGAGCGACTAAATGCCTATAATAAATTCCAGTTTCAATTAACTTTTAAACTTTTTCATGGCAGTGACATTTGTCGCTAAAAATAAACACAGATCGACGTGCAAGTGGCGTCAAACAATCAATTACTGTTACACCGCACCTCATCTCTATCTAATTACCATAAATCTTCAGAATTAATCGCATTCGCGGCTGGCGAACCGCATCTAAATGAAAGCGCGCTGCGCAAACTTAAGCCATAATTCACCCCCGTTCTACTTCCGATGTACATTTGTGAAATAACTCCGATTTCCAGTTTGCTACTCATAGACTAGTCACGTTCTAAGTCACACTTGCCTCACCACCACACAGCTCATCACTTTAACCACTTTTTTTTAAAACTATTTTGCAGATGAAGCCGTTGGCCTTGCACTTGGTTGTGATTCTCTTCGTGGGATCTCAACTGCTAGCCTCGGCGGTAGTACAGACGACAACGGGTCAACCGCCATCACTGCCTTCCCCACAGCAATCGCAAGTAACAACAATGATGACGCCATCATCATTGACATCATCCATTAAGTTAACGGCCATCACCAGCAGCAGCAGCAGCAGCACAAGCAGCAACAATAACAGTAACAAAAGTTCACCGGCACACGACCAGTCAACGGATGATGAGTCTGACGAAGATTCCACAACAGTAAGTGGCCACAATGCAACAGCGATAGTGACGGCTCGTGGCCGTTCCATTGGTAGTCGCAGTATACAAAACGAACCTCAACGACGGTATTATCAACAACACAGGTTGCCATCACCATCGTCATCGAGTGTACAGCATGTGCAACAACAAAATCAACACCAGTTTCGACGTCAATCGGAGTCTTCAACTGTCCAAGCGGCAGTGCACCAGCTGCGAACAACGAAAACGTGAGTTGATCGTTTAGTTTAGTTAGTAGTGGGGCATCGGACATTTAACGGCGGGAACTACACTTTTCAGATGTAGAGCCTCAATTTCGAGAATGACACCAGTTGAAGAGAATATTTTCTATGAGTGGATGCCATGTGGAATTCTAAAATGCTTGAATTCATTCGCGCATGAATGCGCACTCTGGCACGCATCTCCATGCACCAGCATTCACCAGCGCGCTCATGCCGGGAATGACATTCATGAGTGATCGTGGATGCTCAGCTTAACATTGGTGTTAGATGACTGTATCCTCACTATGAGGTAACATGCGAATACGTAGAATGAAACTCAATCCTGAGTTTGGATCATACTTCCTTTCATTATCTATTTCGAAATGGTGGACAAATGCTCCTTCAATCTTCTCAATTTTGTTCACTGGATAAACTTTAACCAGCAGCTCTTTGGTGGATCTACACACTGATCTTTTGGTCCAGACTTACTTGCAGTTTCTTGGCCTTGGCCTTTCCTTGAGACTTTCCCTTTCAATTCATTAACTTCATCTGTTACGTGTAGGCTTCAGCCTGTCATCGACGAACTCATTTGAATAGAATTCCACAGAAACGATAATCTCTCCAGTGGCATAGATCGCGCCGGCTACGTCGCAGCGGTGGTTAATTAATCCCCTCGCCGGAGATTGAATAATGGAAAGCATGCAAAATCGATCGATTACACGATAACAATGAAACTGGCGTTAATTGAGCAGAATTTACATGCCTACCATTTGTAGTTGCTCCTTAGTAGCGTAGCCTTTCTAGGGTGGAGTTGCGCGCTTAATGAAGAGCATTCACTCGTTGCATCACTAATTTAAATTTTTGTGCTTTCAGACCACGAATGATACAACGGCTTGTGGCGGGACATATTCAAAATGCACCAAGTACCAAGAGTGGCTTTGGAACAAGTACAGCAAGACCACCAATTGCAAGTGTACTTCGAAGAACACCTCTTCAGATCAGCACTGCTTATCGTTCTCCGAAAGTCAGCTTTAGTCAGTTGGTGGCGACCACAACTGGAAAACCGTTTTCGGAGCTACAAGAGGCTGAAGAACGCGATGACGACGATGACGCAGCATTTCTGGACGATCCCGGTGATTTTGACAACTGGGATAATGGAATTCTCCGACTAAGCGCCGGCAGCGGTAAGGAAGCTTCCGTAAAGGGAAAGAAGAAGGATGACTCCAAAAAGACGCTCTCAGATCAGGTCCGTGATGGAAAATATGGACTGATTGAGAAAGAGCTCTTCCGACGTGAACCCAAGCGACCAGGTGTTATAAGCTACTTGCCCAACAAGGAGGTTCCGATTGATAACGAACGCAACTATGGTGGACTTAATGAAGAGGACATTTGGCTAGCTGAGGATCACCTACTTGTGATCAAGGGAGGAAGCTTAAATGAGCCGGAACATGCAGAACCGTGGCCTCCTTTGGATGACTACGATGCGCCCGGGCGGCAAATCAAAATCCCCCCAAATCCAAAAGTCCCGCCACCATTTCCCGTCCAGCTCGAAGAAAATGGGCCGGTACAGTTTATCGGAGATAGTAAAGTATCGATCGTCTATCCGTTCACTAACGAATCGGTATCCCTATATTCCGGCGGGCAAGAGGCTCCAAACGAACCGTCCGAAGCAGATCGTGACAACGAGAAAAATCTTCTTACCCGGCCCGGAACGGCTGGCGGCCCTGAGAAAGGCCAAAACGATCCAGGGTACTTCTACCCAAAGCCCTATCCGCCATGGCTCTTCCACAATCAGTCGTTCGTGAATCCATTCTTGAGTGCTCGGCCCATACCATTCCCAGGGATAGGACCATTTTTGAATGGGTCCCTGGAGGCATTCAATGGAACCGACTTCGATGAGGACGATCCATCGTTGTACTATCCGCCTCCATATAGCTTTGTGTACAAAAGTAACTACACAAATCCGGTACCACCAGGACCGCTGGTGCCAGGAATTGTATTGCCCCCACCTCCAGATGCATTTGCCCGATTGGAGAAACCGAGGAGTAAATTCCCGGTGTCGTCGACAACAACGACAGAACTACCTTTCAGAGAAATTCTTACAAAAATTTCGGAATACACTCCAAAAACTGTTTTGGTTAGCACACCGAAGACCACCAGGCCGTTCTCAACTACGATCCAGCTTCCTCAGCCAACAACATCCTCCAAGTTGCAGCCCATTCCTGTGCAGAAGGAAATTTATTATTCTGTATCCACACCACCCCCTCCTGCGAAGGTATATTCCACCGCAAAACCGAATATTATATCATTTGTGCCTACCACGAGTCGACAACCCAACGTTAACGCTCCAACTCTTTCCAAATCGAATCCCATCTATTACGAATACTTTGAGGCTCGCAAAGAGCCACCGACAACACAAAATTATGTTCCAGAATTCATTCCCAATACTCCAGTTCCACAACAGAGGCCACAACATAAACCTTCGAAGGCATACACCAAGTCCAAGATCAACAACAACAACGATCAGTACTATTACACGACCACAACGACCGCCCGACCACAAGCAAAGCAGCAATACGTGCCAACTAATCGACCCCAATTCGTCTATGAGGACTACGTCTACATCACCCCCAAACCTGAGATTCGGCCGAATGGCATCTCGAATACCAACCACAACTACATTCCATACCAAGTCCCAGTCAAGGCTCCTGCGCTTAAGAACAACCGACCCTATGAAAGCTTTGAGCGCGAAGTCAATGCAATCCGTGAAACGCTTCGCTTCTATCAAAGTCAACAGTTGCAAGACAACAGTATTCCTCGCACTCCGAAATCGAAGTCAATCTACGATTACAGCTACGAGGCCGCGAAGCCCACAAACCGCAATTTCAATCCACCACCTGAATACGATGCTGAACCATTTAAGCCAATGGTTACGTATAGCCCGCCAGTGGATGATGCCAATTCCTTTAGAGCTATCGCTTTCGAAAAAGTTGACACTGACCTTCCCGCAATGCAGAGCTACTATGACACTCCAACCACCGCGGAACCCCCACCAGAGGTGCAGACTAGGCAACAGAAGAAAATCCGACTGGGAGCCAAGTATTTGCAACCTCTTATCACACCGTATGACCAAGAACAGCCCTTAGAATACAGTCCAGTGACGACACCAAGGACGATTCTCACGACACAGAAACCTTGGATTTCTGTGGAAAAGCAGATTGTGCAGGAAGTTGATGGAGCTCCGGCAAAGTCAGCTCGTATGCAGTCGGCAAGTAATCGAGGATTCCAGGGATACTATTATAATCCCCCGAATCGGCAAAATAACCGATATTACGAGGAGCCATTTTACCAGCCACCCACTCCGATGAGGAAAGTCATAAGCCATCGACCACCGCCTCGCCCACAAAAGCAGCAGCAGCAGCAGGTCTGGAGCTTGGAAAACGACACATACGTGAACTATGCGCCAAATAGGCCGCCTCTGAACCCCGAAGCGGAGTTTATTAACCCCTACCAGCCCTTCAATCAGTATTCAAAGCCACAACTGAGCCAAGCTCAAAGGCTACCGCCTGCGCAGATTCAAAACCAGAACCCTTACTTCTCTCCGCCTCCGAACAGAGTGCCGATCCGGCAGCAGCAACCGATCTCCTTGCACAGGGATACACTGGTGAATTACCGCCAGCCCCTGCCACCCATAAACCCCGACAGTGAGTACATCAGTATTCCCAGCAGAAGTCAGCCCCAACAGCAGCAGCAGCTACAGCAGTTGCCCTTGCCAAGTTATCGTACTCCATCGCCAGTGCAGTACCGGGACCCGTCGCAAGGCGAAAATGTCTACTTTATCACTCCGAAATACCGGCGACACAGCGCCGGCAGTGAGCAGTGAAGTCGAAGTCTTATGACAAAACAGAGTCCTACAGGGTGGTGATATATGTCAAAACGTAAACACGTAACGTGCTGTAATTTTTAATGTTTCTTAAAATTAAATGTGATGTGGTTAAGTAACTTTCATTTCCAGTAGTCTATAGTGGAGTGAGTAGTCTCTTTATTTACTAGTTAGGCTAGGGTTGGCTTTCTTTTCTTTTGTCTCAAACTTTGCGGGGGACTTCCTAATCGAAAAACGAAAAAACGGTAAATTGTTGCTCAAAACGCTCGAATTTCTTCTAGCTTAACTGTTTTAGAATTATAGTTGTAAATAACAAATAAACATACATACATACATACACGTCGTCGGAAACTTAAAAGTACTTGTTATAATTATATCATGTATTTATAATCAGCCATAATGTAAAATTTAATAAATATAGCAGAAGGAAACGTTATGAAATGTCATTAGCTGACAACCATCGATCATTATGAATTATATAGTATTATAGTGTATGACGATGGATCTTAGCAGCAAAAATATTATTATTGCATGAATGTATGTAACAAAATATTTGTGGCAAATATAAATCATAAATAATAAAATTATTAAGTGTAGCACTTAGTACAATACATAAAAAAAAAAAGTTTTTGTAATCAAATTGTATTTTCACTTTTATTTTTAAGATAATAAATAAATTATTAAAAATGTACGACTTTCGTTGGGTGAATTAAAAGTTGGCATCTTAATCCACGGAAAGGTTCGTTTGATCGAGGAACTATCATCTACTCAGAACTTGGTTTGAGTCATTAGCGCAACAATCCAAGTGCCTGGTTTTCCTCCTCGCGGTGGTCCACGGTAAGTACATGTGTAGGTAAAAGTCCTTGTGAAAAAAAATAAATAGCTGACGTGGCAGCAGTCAAGGGGTAGCTTCTCGCAAATCGCAATTTATTGCCGACTCCGAACGGCGAATCGAGATAGCTTTTCCATGACAAATTATGCTTTCGGCGGTTTTTCGGTTGACGTGACTAAGGCTTGAACCCACGCAATTGTCTTTCTCACAGCACAGTGCAGCGCACTAAACTAATCGAATGGTCATATACTCTAGAGATACCGAAAATGTAAGCTTACGAAACCCACACAACGCTTCAGAGAAATTATCGGTCATACGTTGACGATTTTTGGTTATTGTCCTCGAACTTTTGGAGCCCCTCAGTAAACGAAGGACTTCAAAACGTCACATTCCGACAACTTCTGCAAGAATTTTTGCGATTTACATATGAGTATGAGTATCAATCCCCAGCGCTTAGTACTGTACTTCTCTACTCTGGAAAATAATCCGAAAATGCCCGGAAATCTTACGTGTGACTTTAGAAGTATAGTTTTCTGACAACCGCATGGAAATAGGATTTTGGCGGCCGGATTTTGGATTAGAATACCATGGGTTCACGTTATACAGTACAACTCTTGGGTGAACGATGACTAGCTAGGCATCATCTTCAACACAACACCAAATAGAGATGTCGTCATGACGAACCGGATTTGTTTGTCTAGGTAGCCAATGACAACGGAGGGTTTAGACATGTTATCAGGAAGCACAGACTAGACTAGACTAGACGGGAACAATTTGAAGATTTTTGCAACTCCAGTTGCCTTGTTATAGAGCACCGAGGCTAAAACCTGCCACAAAGTCATTAAAAAAAAAAAAAAAATAAATAGCTGGCTCGACAGCTCGGGATGAGCCAAGGCCTAGCTTCTCGCAACCATATATGCTGTGCGTGTTACATTTTTCGCATGAATGGAAAAAGTCATTAAACATTTTGATAATGCCTTCAGCCGCCGTTTTAGAAATAGTCCTCTGGAACAGATAAGGTGCCCAAATGGAAATGAGACCAGCTTACCCTTTTATGATATTTACCGTGAAATTGCGTAGAATATCCGACGCCACCACACACGAATGCCCAGGTATAATCGACAAACTGCAGGATTCCCCACAGCCAGAACAACTATTATCAAGCTGAGTAATGCCTCGGTTCGCAGATCTGTGGGTTGCGGTACACCACAAGGTTGTATTTCTCTGGATTGAGGTGGTTTATAAGCTACTCTTCGAACTGGCAATGGCTGGATCCGAAATGAATGTTTATACACATGATGTTGCGATTGCTGTCTCCGGTAAATAGTTCAAAACGACCTTTTAATCCTCTCAAGATGGGCAGCTAAAAGCGATTTGGGGTTTACAACCGAAAAGTTCTATAGTTTTATAAGAAAGTATAAAATTCTTAAAAGCCACTGGGTAAATTAGTCTTAGAAGATGGAGGAATGTACCTTCACAGAGATCGGGGCTATGCCAAACCTCACTCGATCTAAAAATTTAATCTTTCTTATTAGCCCCGTGATCATTCTTTCCTAGGATAAGAGACCAAGATGGACGAAGAAGATAGAGCTCGTGGTTAATCCCTCAAAAACGGAACTAGTCCTTTTCACAAGACGCTATAATGTTTCGTATATCACCCCTCCCAAATTAGAAGCCACGGCAATCCAATGCGTAGACCACTCCAGATTTTTAGGGGTCATACTTGATAAGAAACTCACCTGAGGCTGAATATTTAGGACCGTGTTATGAAAGCCTCAATTGCGTTATATTCCTGCTGAAAAGTTCTGCGCCTGAAATGGGGTCTGCAACCTAAAGCAGATATATATGGTGGTGGTGAGGCCGTACCTTATGTACGGAGTATACTGATCTGGTGGGCAGCCCTGGACAAGAAAAGCATCAGTAGCTTGCTTGAAACGATACAAAGGGGGTCATGCATCTGCATAACCGGTGCCTTGAGAACAACCCACACTGGTGCACTGGAGGTAATGCATCTGCTTCCTGTTGATAATCTGCTTCCTGTTGATATCTTTGGGAAGCTAATGGCAAAACAGCATTAAGGCTCAGCGAAACCACCCAGCTGATCAGCACAGCAACGAGTCACTCTAGGATCCTCAAAGGTAACCATACTCTTCTAGTGAAACGGACTACGTTGTCTCGCATATTGACTTCAATGTCAGGTACAAAACTCGGATTCCTAGAAGAAGCTTTTGGTGGTCTGGTACAGTCTGCACTAGAAATATTCACAGACGGATCTAAGACAGCAGGTGGTACGGGGGCAGGAGTCTTCTCCAACGCATCTGATTTAGCCATTCTTACGCGACTGCCAGATCAGAAATTCCAACCAGAAAACGGCGGTTTGGCTTTTAATTAACGCGATAGATTGTAGCGCTATTGTACTATACATAGATAGTCGTCCAGCTATTAAAGCCTTGGAATTGCCGACAATACGATAAAGGTTGGTTAAGCAATGCTGCAGGTCTCTTAATGAGATTGCAGATAGGTGCGACGTAACCCTGTGCTAGATACACAAGGACGTTCCAGGTTACTGCAGAGCTGACAAGCTTGCAAAAGAAGGCGCAGGATGGCATCTCCCCGAAAACCTGGGGGAACCACGTGCGTCTATAGAATCGATCAAATTTCTCCTTGACATCGATGTCAAGAAACTGGCAAACCACAGTTGGAACAACATCAGCACTTGTTTCTTGTCAAAACAAATCTAGTCTAACCAGGATTTAAAGAAGAGGGAGAGACTTTTATCCACAAACCGAGAAAACCTAGGTTAATTTATAGATTTGTAGGGGTTCTCACCGGACATTGCTGGATATTAGACATGCACTCAGACTGGAGATCCCCTCCAATGATTTCTGTAGAAGCTGGAGAGACGAGGAGATACTACAACCCACCTGTTGTGCACTTGCCCTGACCTCGGAACGTTAAGAAGGAAAACTCTTGTTACTTGCTGGTGCTGGTAACCGGTTCTTCATAATGGTTTCACAATGGGCCAATTTGGTATAAGTGTGTCCCTGTCTGAGCGGAGGCAGCCAACTAACCTAACCTAACCTTACCTAGCACCGTCATCGGTGTTCTCAGCGGCTATAGTGAGTGGCAAAGTAGGGTTCAATTGGTATCACAAATAGCCTATATTGGTCTACGTGAATCCGTGCTTCGCACAGACAGCCAACCTATCTACCTACGTGGGGAGTATCTAGAGAGGTCTAAAATTATATCTGATGACAATTTGGGGTATCCATTATGTATAAAGGGAAATATATCCCCATTTAGTTTTTAAATGGGAGTAGAAAATTGTTCCCATTAGAATTTTCCTCATTAAAAAGAATAATTAAAAACAATTTACAGAATTTGGTCAAAATAATAACTACCCTGACGAGGAAATGCCCCCCCATCTAACACTGACCCCAATACCAAGGGTGAAAGTTGTGAAAATTACTCTATACTACCATCTCTTCCCGTTTGCTCCCCCTATACCAGAGAACAATAACTATAATAATAATTTTCCACCACAATGCTCCGTTGAATTTCATTTACACCCAACGAAACTGTCTTTCAATCCCGATGAAGGGCAAACCGAAAAAAAAAAATAACCAAATATCAATCACATCCAGCCGTCCTTATGAAGTTTCCGTTCGCTCTCCACTTAAGTGCTTTTCTTGTGTTTGTATATGTCTGTTAGTATTTGAAGGAAAATTGAAAGGGAAACGTGAGCCACATCCTATATCCTTTCACAATGTCTTAAGAAGTCCTAAAAATACTACTGCAGGGCTTCGGCTAAAACTTCCTGCATACCTGTAGCCATATGAACACATGAAATAGAGCGAATTCGCCCAGCGAACAGAGGTTTTCTTCTTTTTTTTTTGGTCCCCTACTTTTCGCTCGATTATCGTTAATGTGACAGAAAATTATTAGTTCATTGGCCAAAAGTTTATTCAAGAGTACAGTCGATGCTAAAAAAATGACGTATACACGTTGAATTTAAGAATGATGACTTTATAATGTTTTGTAAGTATTGAAAACTTCTAAGTCCGTCAGTAAACTTTTTGGCAAATCTTATTTTTCCCATAGTAAGCCAAAATGTTCATGCCAAACTCCTCCCACACCAGAACGAAACAAATCTTTGGGTTAACCAGGAGTCTAACTTAACTTTTTATTCAGAACATTGCATCGTCACTTAGGCAAATTCTACCTAGAAACGGAGGCCATATCTGCCAGCTTTCACAAAGACATCTCTGGATTCAACTCGAATTCAGGCATGATGAGCGAACTCTAATTGGAGGGAACCGCAATAGGCCCATCAGTGACTGCAGTGATAAGGTGACACGATCTCATCTTTACTAAGAATCTACAATCTACAAGGTATGGAATGAAAAGCGCTAACTGAAGATAAAAGAAGAGTGGGTTGCTCAAGAAAAACGTGGAACGAGGAACCAGGGTATAAAAAAAACCTTGGACCGAATTAAAACAGTCCCTGGGAATTTTAACGTGAAAGATATCCTAAGGCCCATTAAGGGACCCAAAACTTACGTAAGTAAATAGACAAAAGAAACTAGTTAGCCTATAAACCACACAAGAGCTTAAGCTCCTCCTGGTGTTTATTCGTTAAAAAACATTGCAAAAATCTACTGAAATCTGAGAGAAAATCTTGCATTCGAGGGATTTTTATGGTTGTTCTACTTTCTTGCGAAATGGTCAGATCCTGTTTCGCCATAGGACCTATTACTATGTTCCGAGGAAGGGCTTGTTGGATATACAGTCAGGATATAACTTATAGTTTAATAAAGCTATTCCCCTGGTGTCCGAATATTTTTCAGTCAGACTGTCACTAACCTGATTGTTTGAAAGTGGGTTCCTTTAAGCACCCCACTGGTCATCCACTCCCGCAATCATTCACCCTCATAAGTCTCTACGGAAAATTGAAAGACGGAAAACTCCCTCTCGCCCATCAAACAGTCTACTATTTTTGACCTAGGCCGACTACAACGACCACGTTTACATGACAGCGAATACAAGAATGTGGAGTATATGGGCACGAGGAAACTACACGAGCACGACACAGCACGCACACAACGGCACCGTGTGCAAGAAGAGAAAAGGATTTTTACCCCGAAGAATACGCATGCTCCTTGAAAAGATTTTTCTTCGCCCGAAAATCGATTCACGTTAAAAACTCAGCGAAACCATACGAAGGACCGAAACGACTGCGGACTCCCCCTCTCGATGGCAAAAAAGTCTGCTTGACATTTTAGACATTTCGCTGAACTTGAGGCACAGGGCAAAAGAATCTTTTTTCTCCGATAAAGTGTTTGCCTTTCGGTTCCTGTTTTCTGTTCCGTTTTTATTTTTTCAATAACATAAACTCTTTGTTTCTCTCGAGCAAAAAATAAAAAATAAACCCAACGAAAATCGAATCAGAATCCGCGCGTGTGATCCTGAAAATCTTCATCATCGCCAAGTGAAATTCAGGACACAACCACCATTATTTTTTCCCGTTTCCTTGATATTCTTTTTCGTGAAATTCGTTTGCCAGAACGGAACAGTGAATGAAGAAATGCACTACAAAATGTCGACATGGGCCGCGGAGTGTTAGAGTCCTTAGCCAGGATATTCGGGCTTTGATTTGCGTTCGTTGTTCGGGATTTTAGTTTTCTAAGGAAAAAAAAAAAAACGTATCCGCTTCAGTGTGTCCGCTAGTGAAAACAAATTCGAAGGGAAAACATGGTAACAATGACTTCCGAATTGGATAAGAGTCATACAACGCAATCGAAGACATCATCTGGTGCTACTCATACAACTCTGGCGACGAGCTCTGCAGGAGCTACGGCAGCAGCCAGTAGTAGCAGTAGTAGTAGTTGTAGCGTTAGTAAAAGTTCCCTGAATAAACGGAACGAGGATGCTCCGAATATTTTGGTTTACAAAAAAGTAAATACGGTCCAAGAATTAATGACCTTTGTCTCACTCTCCGCGTGCGAGAGAGTGTGCGTGTGTGCATTGGATGGTGTATGTTTTTCTTTCACACCTTCCCCCTCTTTTGTGTGTTACAGATGGAGTCCATTATCGAGAAGATGCAGGCGGAATCAACTGGTGTCGCTGTACGGACGGTGAAGGCGTTTATGAGCAAAGTACCTTCGGTGTTTACGGGCGCAGATCTTGTGTCGTGGATATTGAAGAATTTCGATGTGGAGGATGTAACGGAGGCGTTACACTTTGCCCATCTGTTGGCGTCGCATGGTTATATATTTCCTATTGATGATCACGCGTTGACGGTGAAAAATGACGGAACGTTTTACAGGTGAATTTTATAGTTTAAACATGTAGTTGTTTAACGATGGCAGTAGTGAACAAGTGATAGAAAAATTGGTAAAAATCGGGGCAAAACTGTAATAGTGAACTTTTTAAATTTAACGTCTGCAAGTCTTCTCAGTTTCTTCACGTATTTTAAAATTCCTTTGCCTATCTTTAGGCTGATGAATAACAAAAAATGTTTGACTGTCACATACATAAATACATCCATACATATTTGGTGGGGCGTTTTTCCAAAAAGTTGAGGGAACGCTCTGACTCATTTTTTATTCCAGTTATAAAAATACTATTTATGTACATATATACATACAGAAAAAAAATGGAAAAATACGGTATGATCACCGTCTGGTTGAAATTGTGAAAATTGGTGCTTTGAAAATTTTAATTTAACACGTCCAAGGGTACGATCAGATCCTTTGCACATAAGCGAATTTTGAAAATTATCCACAAATCCGAATTTGCAGGCCGATCACACAATTTGCGGAGTTTTCTTTTGCTATTTTGGTTTTAAACCAGGTTGAAGATGGCAGCAAAGACGTTAGCGGCGACCATGAAAAGGCGAAAACCTTGTGCAAGTTTTTTGTGCTATATTGTTGGTGCCATTGCGTGACGAAGAATCCGATAGCACAACAGTTTTATGTCGATGTTGACTGCAGAGACTTGATTGGCGTCTGGCTGTCAACACAGATTGTGATGATTTTTCGGACAATGTTGTCTTTTTTGATTAATTTTACGATTATCTCAGCTTGACTGCGGCTCCCCTTCTCTTTACAGCCTATTGGTGTCTAAATGCCTAGCCTATTGCTAGTCTAAATGAGCAGTGACGAATGTCACAATTTCACAATTTACCCATTGGCCCATTTACTTAACCTAACCTCTCTCATCTTGAAAACGCTGAAGCCGTGTCCAATTCTCAAGGATAGGTTTATCGCTCTGGATCCACAGAAGATGCCGGCAACAATACCAGCATCCATTCTGGATCCATCGGTATAGAACGCTACTTCTTCTTCAGTACAGATCCTCATCTCAGTTCTCTCTTCTTGATATTTTGGTATGAAATCACCCCCATGTCTCATAGCGTGCTTTACGTACCTTGAACGGCGTGCTTCGCCTGCTATTCGACAGACAAAGCTTTAATCATACTGTTGAAAAGGATTTATCAGAGTTTCATCGTTCGAAATTCAAAATTACGTTACTACACAGTTAGGTAAATAAAAGCAGTGGCGTTGCTATTATTTTGGCTATAGCTGTAGTGGCATTTAAATTTTTTGAAAGTCGACTCATGAGGACCTCAGCCATAGGCGGTTTTTCCTCGACATCCATCTAAAACGACATACATAGTTGTTGCATGTGAAATACATTCGACAGTATGAATTCGTGCGGTCTCATGTGTTTACATGTGGCTGTCCTATGCAACGAAGACCAAATGTCTCATGTAGTCCTAAATCATACGTGGCTTTCTAGTATACTATAATATATGTAAAAAAGCCACATGTTTGCATGGAATCAAGGCATGTGGCTGCACATACATATACGTCCTTAATATGGATAGTATACGACATATAAATGATATACCACTATTGTGACTGACTATGATGTCAGAATGACGTCATACCCATATGTACATGCAGCCATTTTCATGTCGCGTACTACGGGCTTTATAAATTTTTTGTCACACCTACTCGGTATTTTCTCGTAGAGAACCAGTTTTTTCGCCTATTTGTATGCAGCGAAAATAGTCATAACAATAAGATACTCCTTATCAGCACAGAGTTTCTATACTGTATAGAATCTCGTGAAAAAGGCGGTCAGAGGTACAGCACAATTTTTTTCTGGTCGCAACTGGTATACATAAATTTATCTTTATCAAACGATTAGCTATTAAATATGTTCATCCTAAATGACAGCAATAATTCGTATTTCTTTTTTCTAATATAGTTTTAGGCGCGTTCCTTAATATATAGTTCAGGCAAGAACCTTGTGGGTTTTGCTATTTGTTTACAGTAGGTCCACTTATTGTTGAACTGCGATCTTGGTCTAATTTCTTTAACTTTGTCTGATAACCGCAGAGTGGTCAATCTTGCAAAAGTGTTAGAATTTTGAGCGTTTAAACTTCGTATGGTATTAATAATTTTTTTTTTTAATTTGGGGGCAGATTTGACTTTTTTCACTGAGTTCTGCACAAGATCGGACGATCTCTGGTTCGAAGTTTGTGTAATCAGACCTTTTGAGTGGTGTAAATCGGTGGAAATTGTTGGAAAATCGCTCACATTGTCCACTTGTCTTTGACATTGTCTTTGGCCCGTCGATGACACGCCATCAATTCATTTAACTTACATACTTTCACATTTTTCATAGTTAATATTTCTAACTTCATCCATCTTTCAGATTTCAAACGCCATACTTTTGGCCGTCGAATTGTTGGGAGCCCGAGAATACTGATTATGCCGTGTATCTTTGCAAGCGCACAATGCAAAACAAGACACGCCTCGAATTGGCCGACTATGAGGCTGAGAATTTAGCAAAACTTCAAAAAATGTTTTCAAGAAAATGGGAATTCATTTTTATGCAGGTAAGTTGATCAGCTAAAAAAATTTCGCAATCCATACAAACCTAACTTGTCTTTAATTCTTAGGCTGAATCACAAAGTAAAGTGGCCAAGAAGCGTGATAAACTTGAACGTAAGGTCTTGGACTCACAAGAACGCGCCTTCTGGGACGTACATCGTCCAATGCCCGGCTGTGTGAATACCACCGAAATAGATATTAAGAAAGCCTACCGTCGTGGTGGCTCAAGTCATGGCACTGGGTCGGCGGGTGCATCGTTAGCCAAAAATCCAGTAGAGCAATTGACTCGAATTATTGCACTGCGAAGGCAAAAACTCGAGAGACGAACAATCAAAGTATCAAAGGCCGCTGAATCGTAAGTCATTTTTTTAAATTGTAAATCAGCCCTTGTCTGACGATTGCTTTTTGTTGGTAAATTACAGATTAGTTTCATACTACGAACAATATAACGAATTTGATTATTTCATAACCGAATTGCCGAATCCTTGGCAAACTGATAATGCTGAAATTTGGGAGGCTGAAAAGTTCACGTAAGTTTCAAAAAAAAGAAGAGCAACTTTTGAGAAAGGAGGTTTCTGGGTTTGTATAGATTTGTCTGATTCGTAGAAGTACTTTTTTAAGCCTAGAGAAGAGGCACAGCCAAGGTCATCTATGATAAATTTAGAGACGGTAGGAGGTAGAAGGCATGAAATTCAAAGGGGCGAATTTAAAGCTAAAGTTAAGTGGAACTTCAACGCTAGGCACCTATACATATGAAAGCTATTCGATAAGGACTGGGTTTTAACTAAATTCGATTATAACAAACGACTGAAGGATGAGCGTACGCATTTTGGACGAATTGAATAGTGTTGCCCGACAAACAGGGCGCGACAGCTTGGGATGAGCCAAGGCCTAGCTTCTCGCAACCATTCATGTTACATTTTTCGCACGAATGGAAGGGACCTACAATTTATTGCCAACTCCGAACGGCGAATTGAGAAGCTCTTTCACAACAGGTTATACCCGCGATGGCTTGTCATTCCCCGACGATAGGTGGTGCCGAAAAATGTTCGGTGCGTTTAAACCCACCCCGCTCGGTCGGCAGTTTAACGCACTTCATAGATAAAGCCACAGTAAAACTGACTAAAGCTAGGCATGAATGCCATTGCCGGCATAAGCGCACTCATGAATGCCAGTGGATGGGGGTGCGTGCCAGAGTGTGCATTCATGCCCGTGTGAATTTGAATATTTTTGAATTCATCACTCATGCCCGGAATGTCATTCATGAGTGATCGTGGATGTCCAGCTTAAGGAATAATGGCAACATACAAGTGGTTGCGACATAACCCTTAGCTTGTAAAAAGTGCTCGACATGAAAATACAAAGCCTTTACTGTCTGTTTGAAAACACAGTGGGAGTCGCACTTACAATAATTAAAACAGCAACCAACGAGAAGATGCAAAGGGATTTCGAAGATCACTGGGCAAACCTCCCTACATGCAAAGTGGCTAGATCACTAGTTAAAAAACCAAGCAACCTGCTCACTTAGAAGGCTATAGGTTCAAACCCAAAGCAATTGGCAATTGAGGCTGATGGTGGGACTCATCACAGGACACATTAACCTCAACAAGCACATGCATAGACTGTCGCTGACACAGAGATATGTAGGGGCTGCAAGGAAGAAGAGGAGGACCTCGAACACTTCCTATGCCAATGCCCAGCCCTGGCGAGATTGCGACAGAAAACCTTAGAGTCCATATGGATACCGGACCTGAGGCATTTCAAGGACAAAGGAATCCGCGGCATCTTGGCTTTCACAAAAGAAACAGGAAGATTCGCCAGACTACACGTACACTTCTTAGGGTCAACTCCATAATTGTTTCCACTTTCCCTAGATCCGTCCAAATATACGGCCCAAACCAATCTATCCCTGCAGTTCCAACAATTAAAAGAGGTGAATACAGCGGGCCCGACTGAGGCCTAAGTAAAGAGCTTTCCGCTCACCATACCATACCATTACTGTCTGTTGGCGGTAGCTGGATGCTTGTCAGTCAAAAGACTGGACATTGAGGTAGAGGAAACTTGGCAGGAGTATTAGCTGGAAATGAAAAAGAAGTAGAATCTGTAGAGCATCTTTTATGTCACTGCCCACCTCTTTACTAACGACAAGACGATAACTAATGACAACAGGTTCTTATATATCTGAGGCGATTTAGTAAAAACCCGATTCAGTGTATGGTGATATTGTTTAATGCTAAGATTTTCAAACCCAATATTACTTTTAAAACGCCTGACGCCTGATAGTGAATAACTTCGCTTCTTTTTTCAGGAAAGAGGTACCACTTCGTCGAGTTAAACGTTGGGCATTCAGTTTACGCGAACTTCTCAATGATCCCATTGGTCGAGAGCAATTTACAAAATTTCTCGAAAAGGAGTACTCAGGCGAAAATTTAAAGTAAGTATTAAAGTTTCCACCAAACTACTGTCTTAACTTCAACCGTTTTCTCTAGATTTTGGGAGTCCGTACAGGAAATGAAGGCATTACCACAGTCTGAAATTAAAGAAGCAATAAATAAAATCTGGCAAGAGTTTCTAGCTCCCGATGCTCCTTGTCCTGTTAATGTCGATTCAAAGTCCGTGGAATTGGCTCGTGAAGCTGTCAACTCACCAATCGGTCCTAACCGCTGGTGTTTTGACGTTGCCGCCTCCCATGTGTATCACCTCATGAAGAGCGACTCCTATTCACGTTACTTACGTTCCGACATGTACAAAGACTATTTAAACTGTTCACGAAAAAAAATCAAATCTATTCCGAATTTATTCGGAGTAAAACGTTAAACACTAATAGTGACTAGATTTTGTTTCATTTCAAAAATTAGCATGCAAATTTATTTAATATATTTGTCTTTTTTTTTCTTCTCCATATTGTTTAATTTTTTTTTTTATTTTGTTGAATGTTGAAAAGTTGATGAAAATATACAAAATATTAGATACAAGAATACAAAGTAAACAAAATAATAAAATTAAGTAAAAGTAATAATTAAATGTTGACGTATAATCCTACATAAACAACTGCCATTGTTTATTTTTTAAGTTTTATTTAAACAAAATAATATATTACATTAAAAACTGTAAGAAAATAAAAACACAAAACATATGAAAAAGAAAACGGAGGAAGGGTGTTACAAGTTCTGGACGACGTTATTTCTTCTGTTTGTATTCTTAAAACTCAATTTACGTTCTACCGATTGATTATATTATTGTTCTTAGGTAAATGTTAACCTCACTAACTACTCTAAACAAAACTCTTTAATAAATAATTTTTAACTATTAATTAAATGTCAACATATCTAAATGTGATTTCCTTTCAGAGAGAAAAAAACAAGCAAAAGTACATTGATGAAACTAAAAATAATAAGAAAATAATTAAAACTAATCTTTTTAGTTATTAATTTCACTAAGCAATGTTTTATAAGGTTTTTTGGGATATTTTTTTCTAGATTCGTATTTGTTTTTTTTTTTAAATGGGTTCTTGTATACTTTTGTTGCATTGAAATGAAGATAATTTCCCACCGTGTTCGAATAAAATAAATATTCGTTGTGTTGCTTTTTTTTGTAAAAAAAAAAAACAAGAATAAGTAATTTAGTAAAACAAAATATAAATATTATGAAAATATATTATAAACGTATAAGAAATACTTCCAAACATGTTGTTGTATGGAATGGTGATGTTCTTTTTTATTTATTTCAATAAAAATGGAAAAACGTGACATACTCGTTTCTTTTAACTCAAATCAGCGGACATCTTATTCCACCTTTTTCCACTAAGGCTCCTAAATTCCCACCTACGATGTAGCATAGACACCAAACTTCTATCAGCGTCCCAATATGCTTATTACCGCGATCGATAACAAGTGAGCGAGTGCGACTCGTGATCGAATGAGCGATAAAATTCATTGGGAGCGGTAATGCCAAATCCTTACATTTCGATGACGAGTTACTCGTTAACGAGTGTGGTAACTCGGCTCCAAATCTGTTTAATCCGCTTTGCACTCACTGGTGTATACTATCGAAAAATCACTGAGCTTTAAAGAGTTCACCATGGTTTTTTGGACATCGAAGGCGCCTTCAATAACGTCAAATCAGAAGCGATCACCGATACACTTATGAACCTGGGAGTTGAGGCCTCGTTCAAACTTTTAATTGGTAAACTGCTCACAGGCAGACCAATTAGTATCAAGCCGTTCAATGACTCGGCTCGTAGATCCATGAGCTGCGGTACGCCACAAGGTGGGGTTCTTTTCCCCTTTATCTGGATTGTTGGGGCCAATAAGCTGCCGCTCGACTTGGAAAGGGCTGGATGCGAAATCGTTATTTATTTAGATGATGTTGCAAGTGCTGTAAATACCTAAGCACTTTTAGTGAACTACTTCATAACGCCCTCTCTATGCTCTCAAGACCTAAAAATACCGAATTTGTCTTCTTCACCAAGAAGTATAAAATTCCTTCAATAGACAATCTTTCTCTTAACGGCACCCGCCTGACTAGAAAGCCAATAAAAAAAGGCAGTTAAAAAGCCACTTCAGCGCTATACTGCTGCAAAAAAGCCCCTGGTAAGAAGTGGGGATTGCAATTTCATACCACACACTGTCTTTACGTGTCCGCTGACAGACCAATACTCATGAATGACGTGATCGTCTGGTGGACGGCCTTAGACAGAGCCTTACACCGTATTCTATTGGGAAAAGTGCAAAGATAAGCATGCATATGCATTAGCGGAGCACTAAGAACCACTCCATCCGAGGCACTCGAAGTGCTCCTGTATCTACTTCTTCTACATACTTTTGAAAAACAGTCAGCTCCTAGCGTAGCCATCAGACTGAAAGCCTCCTCCCAATGGTCAAACAACCATATTGGCCACTCCTCGGTCTTAGATCCCCTAACTTTTATTCCGGGAAACACCGACAACACACCGTCCAAGTTAAATTTTAAGCGTCAACTTCCGGACTTTCATTCATTCCCGAAAGGAGTGGGAGAGTGGTAACGCCAGAGGCGATCATTCTAATCATCTCTATACGGACGTTTTCAAAGCCGAGAACGGAGTGGTAGGTCGTGTTTTCTTCGATATACTTAACCTCTGTAGCATTTTTTAGGTGAAAATTATGGCGATTAGCGAAGCCTTATCCTGGCTTAACACAATGTGATATATTTAGGGACATTACAATCTTTACTGATAACCAGCCTGCTATAAAATCCCTTCTCCTTCATACTGTCACTCATCTCGCATGGAGATGGCAGAACATTTTAACATTCACCTATGCTGGGTACCTGGTCATAGGGACATTCCAGGGAACTGTAAGGCCGATAAACTCGCCAAACTCTGGACATTTTTCGGGAACGAAGGAAACTAGGCATTTGACTCGCTCAATGTAAACTTCTCTTAGAGTACGACGCGAACAGTAAGACACACCAAAGATGAAGGAATGGTACAACGTGCCTTACCTCCAAGGAAGTCTGGCCTATGCTAA
Source organism: Matsumyia berberina (assembly GCA_917880715.2). Lineage (NCBI taxonomy): Eukaryota > Metazoa > Arthropoda > Insecta > Diptera > Syrphidae > Matsumyia > Matsumyia berberina. Next base: position 125,697,515 of record OU862871.1, on the reverse strand, counting down.
ATATCACTCGATCAAAAATTTTGATCTTGCTCAAAAACCAGCCTTTGTCCCATTAGCCTTCATGAAAGAAGGATGGACCTCTTCTCAAATGACTGCAGGAGCTGCATGGACGAAGAGAAGGAAGAAACGATTTTCCATTTCCTCTGCATTTGTCCTGCCTTATGCCAAAAAAGGAAGCTCTATCTAGGAGCATATTACTTCGACAACTTGGCAAACTATCACATACTGACGTCAAAAGTATCCTCAGCTTCATCAAGAGCTCCAAAAAGATTCAATAAAGTGAGTGGCGTTTTTCAGGGTATAGATCCATGTGGTATCACAAAGGGTCTTCCTAGCAAAGACAGCCACCCCACCTAATTAAATAACTTAGAGTAGTACCACCTACCTACCCTTTCTTGTTAGCATGATCTTTAGTTAACTGCCTCCTGTTGTGCAGTTCAAGTTGGTTGATGCCTCCTCCTACTTGTAGGAGTTCGACTCTTCAGTGAATACCGAATGCGAAACTCTTCAGTATGACATCACCAACCATGAACACAATCAACTATTCATGACAAAGGTATCGATGACTTAGTTCGGAACCGCGACAAAAAGTCATTTAGTTATATTCTAGAAAACACGGATGTACTATGCAGCTTGGAAACACTTCATCGGCGATATTCTAAACGTGCTCTAGATTGAATCTGGGCTATCATGTGATTTATTCGATCTCGTGCTAGAACAGATAGTACTTAGGGCTGGGGTCAACACGGAAGGCAGTGTTTTCAACAGGGTGCTAGGCGATAAGCAGATCAAACACGGAGCGCTTTCGAGCGAAAAAATGCTTTGTCAGATGGCGAATGGAGGATAAGGTTTAACCGCGAACTGTATAACCGGTATCAAAATTATTTATTAGCAGTGTTGCTTCACAGATCGCAGTAAATAAACAATTGAGTATAACATAAAAATAAATAATTAAGTATCAATAAATAGTTCGAAATCACGTCGGCGAACTTATCAAGCAAATAGATAACAACGATTTAGCCAAGAAAGATTTCGATTCCCAGTCCTTCGGTTTGAAACGACAAGGACAACCGAACCAGCATTTGAAGATCATCGTAGAGGATGAAATGTTAGTGTATCAAGCAGAAACTGTTCACGTGATTCAGTTCGTGTTGTCGAAGACTGATGGAATGATTGTTTCTCTGGAAAGAACACACTTGACCTATAGACTTATCCGTCCAGAAATTGCTTTCGTCATTCACTTGTTTCACTGATAAGACTCCACTTTCAAGTGCGGATTTAGATGATTTATCAAATGAACGTTAAGTTTATTGGGGGTACAATTAAAAAAAGCGATTAGCTTATCTACAGGGTATTACTTTTGCGTAGATGTTGTATTATTTTAGAGAATCTTGTTTACACTCCGGCGACATCCATACACAGTAGCAATGGATGTCACAAGTCACAACGAACCTGTTTAGCTGCAATATCTCAGTGCGATAAAGCTCGGTGATTGTTAAACGCTACGTGAGATATCTGCAGTCTACATGGTGTATTTGATTTACAGATTATTGCTGGAGAATTCCTAAATTTGAAATTTGTTTTCGTGATGCTAGGTAAGGTTAGGTGGCTGTCCCCGCTCAGAGAGGGACACACTTAGACCAGAGTGGCCCGTTGTGATACCATGATGAAGAGCCAGCTTACCAGCGCCACTAACCAGAGTATGTAACACAAAGTACATCGAGATGGGCAACAGTAACAGTATTAACCCTATGAGTTGAACCATTTCGTCCCAGAGATGAAGTTTCTGTCTTCTGGATGTCAAATCGGCCTCTAGAGTCACTGGGTCTTACTGAGCATTTCCACTGTGACAGGGTAAGTAACCGAAGAAAATTCGCTTCAAATGAAACTGAATAAAGCAGCAGAAACTTGTCTTATATCACAGATCAGAGATCTTTTAGGCGACAAAGACTTCTCCAAGAATAATGCAAAACCGGCGCAGAGGTGATTTTTTTTCTCTCTGTCTATGATGTACATAGAAACTGATAATAAAACATTTATCACTTTAACAACCACTTTGCTTAAAGTGCAATGAAATTTGTACATAAAACGTAAGCGGAAAACTGCAATAAATCATTTCCAGCGTGTAAACCATATCGAAACCGAGTTTATGGCATGAATATACTTTCTAGAACCACAGCTTGTAACCTGACGACATCTGCTTAGCCATGCATGTCACATGCTCGTCATGAAGGTATTAATTAAAATTTACGATAGTCTTGTTGACGAGATTCTCTGCATGTTTACCCTATAAACATACAGAAGAGATAAAATCGTTGTCGTTTTCCACTCGGTACTTTATGCAGCAGTTTGTGTGCGCAACATTCGCCATCTAACCCCATTCAGCCGCGAGAGATTGAAAACATCACTAGAAGATAGTCAATCGCAGAGATAGCCACCCAACAGATGTTGTACCGCTGTTCCATCGGATTTGGTATTTAATTTGTTCGAACTGGTTTCTCGTAAGAAACTTCGAATTTCTATCTCTCTGTGTCGGTGTAAAGAAACAACCCACAAAGAGAGAGTATCTACACACAATCGAAAGCGCTGCGTCTTCTTTTTGAATACAATTCAATTCAGTTGAGATCTACCAGTGCCGAGTGATACACGCGTGTCCAAATAATTGGCTAGCAGGCACACTAAATCGGTCACGTTTCGGTGTATTATCGATCGATTTGTGAATAAAGCGATCGAAAGCAATTCGAGAAAAGTTCCTAAATTCCGATATAGATCCTCAGTCAAGAATCTGCAAAACATACTGTAATGGTGATCAATCGATATCGATCGTTCACCTGCAATACAGTTCACATTAAGCCATTGGAAGTCGACTTGGTCGATTTCAATGAGAATAAGTTCATCGAGTGAGGCCGTCCAAGAAGACGGTATATCTCAACCTAGACCACAAGTGATCTCACCAAACGTTTTTTAATTTAAATTTTTTAAGTGCAAATATAGTTGCATACACTCTCTGAGGCCATTCACCTAGTTACGGTGTCCGAGCTACAACGATTGTTTGTCGTGCTTAACGGCAGAAGACCAGAAAACAGAGTATCTGTGATCTATTTTTGCGATCGGACGAATGTGATAAGACCTCGCCGCAATTCACTTGAATGTGTGCACAAGACGAGTACTCGCATCTTGTTCGCGTTACGTTGGAATTTCAAAAACATCAGCAGAATAACATAAAAAAGGGAGCAAAATACGATCAAGTAAGTAAAAGATACTTTTTGTAGTTAAACGCATATCTACTATAGTTTGTGTACATATCTCTATTTTGTGTTGTGCGATGATCTTTCGAAAGCGAAATCAAAAGTGATGTAAGCTCTGTCAGAACATAGAATGGTGTTGGGAAATTTTCAACCAAAAGGTATCCCTCGGATGTAAACATTTTCTTTTTTTTCCGTTGGATTTACAATTTTTTTTATCGTTAATACCTTGACAATTTTGCCATGAAAATATCGTACTTGATCTTGAAAACGCGTGGTTATATGCTGTGTGTGAGCCGTTTTCATAATGAAGCACCAGGCAGTCGGTATGTTACGAAATTTATCATATTGCTGGTGTTTGTATCTTTTTTTTTTTTGAAAATATTTTGTGCTGATTGCTTTTAACTAGGTACACAGCAATAAAAACAAAAAATTGTTCAAAGGGAAATGAATCTTAATTGGGTTTTTGGGCCAACTATGTGCCAGTAAAATAATTGAATCTTATTTTTCTTTTATTTAAAGTTATTTGGTGTTGGATTGTAACAAATGGTTTACGGAAGACTTAACAGGTTGTAATTTGGTTTAAGTTCCAGACACCATATGTTTCTTTAGTGTTTATTTAGGGTTTTGCTTGAATTTCCTGCCGGCACACAGATGTTTTTACATGTGTTTTATGCCGTCAATGTCAAAAAAATGTTTAAAATTTTTTTTGTATGAGAATGTACATATCTGTAGGTAACTGAGAGGGTTATCGATATTTGTTGAAACGAGAATTAGACACGATAAATCTGGTTTAAAGCGACCACAATGTGTAGATCTAGTTTAATGAAGAGATACGGGGGAATTAGGCTTGGGGGCTGTTTCATTGCCAAAGACATTTGAAAGCAACACGTGGGCTTTATGAAAGTTTAGCAAGTATCGCCGATTATTTTTTCCCAAAACCAGTTTGGAGTTGACATTCAAAAAGTTAATTACTAGCAGTAGAGGTAGTAGGGGGGCCATTAAAATTGATAGTTAATGGCTCCCTGTCAAGAAATTTGATAGTCACTAAACAAGTAGTCACCTGTGATAACATGTGATAAAAGTTGATTTGTGTAGCTTCGTAGTTGTGCCTATAGCTATGGCTTTGTGGAGAACCTTTTTCAATGGTTGACAGTTGTGAGGTATCTGATTGAGACTTAGTAGTACATAAGTTTCTTGTCGTCTTGAACTTGAAGGCGACCCCAGTTTTGGTTTACTCTACCGATGTGCACAGTGCGACCTAGTCACTACATTTTAGTTTTTTGGACTCCCTTTACATTTTGTTGATGAATATATCGTTACATCTTGCGTTCTTCCGTGACATTACCAAAAAGCGTTTCCACTCACCCCGATCGTTACCGAATTGACTCCAGTTGGCGGTGTCTTGCGATTACAGTCTATCGACGTCATATTTTTCCAAATCTTTGTTGTAGGGCTTGCGATATCCACATTTGTATTTGCTGCAACGAGGTAGTAGTTCGAGTCGGTGTTGGCAGTTTGAAAGGTTTGTAGTGCTTAAGGATCTCTACTTATTCGTTAACTGTACGAGGTCTGTTCAGAGTATACATTTTTCACGTGCAGACAACTTTTTTTTTTATAATTTACGCGGGCTTTGATCTCTACAAGGCGATGACCGAATTGGGATCCCGAGAAAACTGGTTCAGCTATTCCTAATCCATTCCAATGACCGGATTTCAGTAAGGCCGTTGCCTGTCCTGTCTTGTGATTTCTTGAATCCCGTGCTCTGGAGCAGAAAGTGCGTAGGGCTGGCGTCAACATGGAGGACACTATCTTCCACAAGTCCATCCAGCTGTTGCGTTATGTAGACGATATTGATATTGATCATCGCAAGCTCTCAGCAAGCCGACGTAGAAGCATTTGCGGCGATTAAACGAAAGGGAAAACGAGTTGGTCTTAAAATAAACGAGGAAAAACTCAAATATATGCCGTCGGCAAACAAAAATCTATTTGTTCACCGCCTAGGACAACACGTCACTATCAAAAACTCCATGAATGACATCTTGGTGAAAATCCGGCGAAGAATAAGCCTAGGAACCCGCTGTTACTTCGGCTTAGCGGAACAGGTGGGGCCGAAACTCCTAACACGAAAGACACAGGTGACGCTCTAAAGGACTCTAATTCTATTAGTCCTGCTATATACTGCCGAGTGCTGGACGATAAGCAGGAGAGCAGAGACGATCTCCTTTGAAAGAAAAATACTTCATCGGATTTTCGGTCTTATTTGCGAGAATGGCTTATCGCGAACTCTATGGGCTGAACCAAGCTGCGAATGTAGTTCAGAAGACCAAATTTCGTCGACTACATTGACTCGGAAACATCGAGGGAATGGAAAACAGCCAAGAGAATCGTCGAATCGCAGTCCTCAGGTCCTCAGGTTAGAAAGGACCAGGAAGACCGTACTCCCGGTATAAGGAAAAAGCCATCGCGAATGCCAGAATGCTTGGCCTAAGAAACTGGCAGCAACAATCCCGGGATCGAAGAGGATGGAGAACTGCGGGGTCTCAGGTAGAGACTCCTAATGGGTCGTGAGCCCGTTAAGTAAGTAAGTAGAATCTTTGGTCCGTCTATTCGAGGATCGTGATATATTCTTCTCTATATATATGTTCTTTCTTTCATGGCCGGCAAGTGATGCCGAATAATGACGTGTTTTGGATCTTTAACGGGTTGTTCGTGGGCGTTCTATGCCCAATCCTCTACTTTCTGAGAAGTTAGCTCTGGGGATAAGGTTATTGGGCCACAAGAATACTTTTAGCTGTTATAAATTTTAACACCCGAAGCCGGCCGAAGCCATACTATTTTCCTTTTCCCACAAGATACCCACCGTTGACAGTGACAGTATTACCAATACCATGAGTGCACTTAGGAGATGATTCACTATAACATCAAAACTAGTTCGCTAATATTAATTTTATTCATGAACATTCCTGAATAAATAATTATTCTTTGAGTTACGATGTGATTCAAACCACATAACCACAAACCGCTGCTAATGTCAAGAACAAATACGCACTGCTTATGGAGCTTATGTATACCCAAGTATGAGTCTCCATGATATTGTCTGAAAAGGAAATAAACTCCTAAATTATTCTATGATCTAAATACAAATATAGCAAATCTACCTCAACTCGATCAAGAATTAACACAAACGTGTCAAAGGAAAGGAAAAAAAAAAGAAGAAGAAATGAAAGAAAATATTTCATTAGACGCTTAACGCCTTTGGGAACAAACAAATCATCCACCGGTCTACATACGGAGTAGCAACACACCCGAGTTGGGAGAAAATTTTTCACAATCCATTAATGTCGATCGACTTTAAGTATATTAACCTTTAATTGTTACTCGATTTAAATATTCGCGATGCTAATTGTAAACTGCCATGTGAGGAGGATTTTTTTTCCTGCAATCTCCAGAGATCATCACACTCCATAACAGAAGCCATGTTTTTGAGCGTGCTATTCACACCTAGCAACTGACCAAGAGGCACCTGACTTTTTTTTCGGCACATGATAATAGAAAGTTGTAATTAAATTAAAATCGAAATATATAATGAAAATTTTGTTATTTATAATTAGTGTCGAATTTATTCGGCCGGGCAGAGGCGGGGTGGAGGAGGGAGATCCCAACTGGAGATGCGGGATTAAAAATTATTCATGGCGTGACAATACAGTTGGGGATTATGGAAAAGTTTCTTTGTTTAACATTATTGTGGTTTAGAATTGATTTTAAATATTAATAAGCGTACATTCTTTTTTTTCTTTCTTTAGAGAAAGAAAGCATTTCTCGTAATCCGAAGATATTGGTCCGGCTGCCAATCTGTTACGCTTCTGATTGAAAAAAAAAGATCCGTACGTGTGGTAGCTAAGGGGCTTATGGTATTAGTCACAAGTGGGCTTATAAATTGAGTGATTTTTCAGTTTTTTTTTAATAGGAAATAAAACATTTTAAAAAGAGAAAAATCTAGAAATCTTCTATGGAGTCAATGAGATTTACTGTAGGTTAGGTTAGTTAAGGTGGCCTTGCGATACCACATGACCGGATCAGAGCGCCGTGTCTACTCTAAGAAAGCTAAAATCCTTTCGACTTCCGAATTTTGTCAGTGTCTTCCACGCAGAACTCTATGCTATTTAAGAAGCCTGCAGTGTACTTTAAAATCCTCCAAAACTTATTTACAATACTACTATCTTCATTGACAGCCAAGCCGCTATCAAAGCTATTGATTCGACCACTACATCCTCAAAACTGGTAAAGCAATATCAGGAGGAACTATACTAACTGGGGATCCATTGCAGGGTCACTCTTACCTGGGTCGCAGGCCATTGCAAAATTGAAGTCAACGAAAAAGTCCATGACCTGGCCAGGCGGAGATCAGCCCTTACCGATTCATAACAAGGAAGATCTGGCCCGGTTACAACAAACAAAAAGCAAACGAGTCACTAAGCAGATCAAGACCAGATATTGCAAGAATCGTGACCAATAGCACAGGCCATTGGCCAATAGGAGACCACGCAGTTAAGATAGGTATCACACACAACACTTTCCGCCGTAGTTGTGAAAAAGAATAATTTACTCTGAAAATGTCCGGCCCTAGCGAGGGTCACATAGCGCACTCTAGGCAAACCCTTCTTCAACAACCTCAAAGATGTTTTCAAGAAAAAGATTGGTGGATTAATCCTTTCCTTAATTCCACAGGTTGGATTTAAATATTTTTTGCATATTTTCCGGGTCGGAGCAATGGTGTCCATACGCTCTACATCACCCATCCACCTTAGTAGTTGGAGTTTCACTCTTCTGTCTAAGTCGATGTCGCTGTACAGCCCGTACAGTTCGACTTTGTATTTCCTCCTTCACTCACTATGCCGACAAGACCGAATATAACCCGAAGAATTTTCCTCTCGAAACAGCCAAGAGCAACCTCATTCGCTTTTGACAGAGCCCATGCCCCTGCGCTGTAGAGCAGGACTGGGATGATTAAGTTCGTATACAGGGTCACTTTAGTTGTTTGAGAGAGGGCTTTACAACTCAATTGCTTTTTTAGCCCAAAGAAACAGCGATTGGCAAGAGTAGTTCTTCTTTTGATCTTAGCGCTGGTGTCGTTGTCAGAATTCATAGCGGAGCCTAGGCAGACAAAAACCTTAACTACCTCAAAGTTTTATCTGTCTGTTGTAATCTGTCTGACCGACTTCGATGGAGTAGCGTGCATTCTCCATCGTCATCCTGCACAAACGGACAATTTTGTCCGTGATGCCAAAACTAGATGTACTTACTTACTTTTCATGGTGCTACAGTACAGGGTGGATCTGCACAAATAGTCCCTCCAGCCAGTTCGATCTAGCTGCCTTTAGTTTCACACATCAAGTTGGTTGAAGTCCCTCTTACTTAACAACGCTGTTACAACATGTTGGTGTCGGGCATTTAACGTCGGTGACATAGGTGTTGTTGAGAGATTTTAAGGTACATTGTATCTCCTTATAGTAATTCTGTAGTCGATGTCATGATTTTTTGTTCCACTTTTTGCCCGGCCCAATCCATAGTGCTTAAGTTTACTTTATAGCAGTGTAGGACCTCTGCTAAATGTTCGGTTGTACGCGAACTGTTAGGGATCCGTATATTTCCATGTGAAGAACCGAAGATTTTAATCTTATTTCGTGTTTCAAAGTCCTTGGTACTATTCTTATCCATGGTTGGGGGTCACCACTGCGACGCTAGAGTTTTTCCTTGATAGTACCTTCTTAGCAATTACTTTAAGACTCTTACAGAATAAAAAAAAAGGTATATGGATGCTAAAGGGACCTACAATTTATTGCCGACTCCGAACGACGACTTGAGGAGCTTTTTCATGACAAATTGTAAATTGTGGTGCCGCCACCACCTCTCGTCAGGGAATGACAAGCCTCCGGGAGAATTATCTGTCATGAAAGAGCTTCTAACTTCGCCGTTCGGAGTCGGCAATAAATAGTAGATCCCTTCCATTGGTGCGAAAAATGTAACACGCACAACATGAATAGTTACGAGAAACTAGGCCTTGGCTCATTCAATGAACATCCCAGAAACTTTACACTTCCTCTTAGGTCCAGACGCAGACTTAGATGTAGACATTCTACTCATTCAAAATGACACCTGTAAGGGTGTAAATTACATACACGAGCTTTGTTTCTGTCAAACAATGACCTACATACGCTTTCGATGCGCCTTATGTCATATGATTGAAATTTAAAGTTGTACTAATTAATTCCATTTCAATTCAATTCAAAATTTTACAAATAGGCGGTCAAAATCGTTCAAAATTCTAACAAAAATTTTTAATTTAATTAATTCCCATTGTCAAGCATGTCTAATTCACAACTCATTTGACACATTAACCAAAACGTGTTAATAACAATGATTTGCCAAATGTCAATTCTGTTCGCCTTCATTTCCTGATTGTCACTTATGCGATTGTCAATTCAGATATTGTTGTACCATTAATTAACGGCGCTAAATGATTGTCAATTGAAATCGTACAAAAGCAAACATAATAGACAAAAAAAAAACTTTAATAACAGCGCTATTCTTTATACAATTCAATAAACGTGTCAAAATTGAACGTCAGAACTTTAATTTAAAAAGAGACATGTCGATAGTACTCGACTTATGACGGCTTAAAATGGGGGTGGGAATGGGATGATTATTTATGTCATACGGAAGATGCTTTGTGCAAAAGAAATTTGGCGATAAAAGATCCATGAAGTATCCATACGTCAGCGTTTTGATTTGGTCTCCCTCATTCGCGACCTCTGTAATTACCCTAAATTAAAAGATTGTATCATCGAATTCTGTTGGGAGTCAATGTCTGTGGTCAGATCAACAGCTTTGAACTGGTTCTGAACATGTGTGTCATCCATGAAAGTCTTATTTTTAGCTGCATGTGAAATGTTAGATGGGGATGCAGAAGTGAGAATGGTTTTCTTCAGGTTTCTGGAAATGAGTTGCGTTGGAAACATGGGCATCCGGGTTATTTAAGTTAAAGAAGATGTATCGCGATAAGTGTAATGAAGTGGGTTTTGTCCAAAGTGACGCAACAATTTTATTTAAAAAAAAAAAGGCTGATTCCTTAGTAAGCTTATCCGTTAACTGTTGTGCCGAAACAGTTGCTTTAGGCTAAAGTTTATTTCATTGTTTTTTTAAATTATGAACAGCATAAACAAACGAACGTAGCCATTGTTTCTTGTAAGGGTGCACATGCGCTATTCTATTCATCTTTTTTTCTGGTTTTCTACGGTCCGGGTCGGTTAATGTTGTTCAATAATTTGTTTGTCCTCAATGCCATCTTTAAACTCATTGTCCCTGCTGAATTCGAAGGAATGCGCGTATCTTTCTTCTCGTTTTTGATGCGAACCTTTGTTATATTATCGTACGATTGACCATTACAGAATCCACTCGCTATGGAGCACTACAACCCAACTTTCCTACATCCACATGCTCCGGCGCATGTTATGTTATTGTTACCGGAGCCATGCCTCTGTTCTGAATACTTTCAAAATCTCCCCAGGGAACATTGACTAAGCCATACCTAAACTTAATTTTGCAAAAAAACTTCGAAGCTAGAATCCCCCCAGGTCTTTCTGGGATAAGGACGAATTCTTAGAAGACAAATCGGTTTACTTCTACACCGACGGATCAAAGACCAACGAAGGGGTAGGTGGAGGTGTTTTCTCTGATAGGCTCAATCTCAGCCTCTCTTTCTGTCTCCCAAATTAATGTAGCGTGTTCCAAAAAGTCTTATCTTGGCTAAAGAAACAAGTGATAGCCGCTTTAGATATACGCATCTTTTTGGACAGCCAAACTGCAATCAAGTCCTTGGAATCATTTTCTACAAACTCACTAGTAGCCCTAGATTGCCGTTCGTCTCCCGTAGAGATGGCGGAGCAGTTCAATATTCACCTTTGTTGGTTGCCGGAGCATAGGGACACTCCAGGGAATTGTACTGTAATCCTGATAAACTCGCCGGATATGGAACAACAATGCACATTTTACCAGAATATGGTAATTAAGGCACAACCATGGCTATATGTAGACTTAAAATTAAGCGTAATGCTCTCGAAAGGACAAATCTTTGGTAAATAGGTGGTACAACGTGTCTAGCGACAAAACAGATTTGGCCAGAGCTGGATCTGAAACGCTCTAAGGAGCGAGAGATTGAACATCAGCGCTACTATACATAGGTGTCATCACTGGACACTGTCATGGATCAAGGTTTGGCGTCTTCTGAAATAATTTCTGCAGAAGCTGCAAGGACGAAGAAGAAGAGGAAACTATCCTTCACCTTCTTTGCAACCGCCCCGCTCTCTCCCATGGGAGGAAAATTCACCTAGGTGCCTTCTTCTACAATGATCTAGGCGATCTAATCAACGCAGATATTAGAAGTTTTCTACGCTTCATCAGAAGCCTAACCTAACCTACTGGAGCGAGCTCATATCTGCCAAGTTTCTAGCTCCACGCTGCTGCACAGATTGCGGCAGTAGCGTACAATGTCTGCAGGATTCTGCTTAAAAGGCCTTTTATTCTGTTTTGGTTATATGTGGATCATATCTTGTTGAATATAACGCAACTGTCTGTCTTTACGTTTGCTAGATTTTTAATAGATCGTGTGAAATGATTCTTTCTTTGATAGTTTCGAGAGGACGGCCCGCTTATCCACTATGAGGGTCGAAGGTTTAGGGAGCTTAAGTGGATTTTACACATTTTCCGAAATTGTGCCATCGAATATAAAACATCAGGGGCTATTTCCATACGGGTACAGGTGAAATCTCATCCTGAGCCTACCCAGGGGACGCCTACCTGATGGCACGGATTCCATGGCACGTCTCTTAAATCGAGTTGGGGATATGCGTTTAACGCGTCTAAGCCATCGAAGTAAGGACCTCTCCGTTCGAAGAAGTAGCTGCTGGACATTGAGTGCCTCACGTCTTCTGGTGTTCCTAACCCGATCTTGGCGAGTCATCCCAGCAATCGGCGAGTCATCCCGGGATTTTATTCGACCAAACATACCTTGTTAATCGACAATAGAAACGACATGCTGTTTTCTAAGGTTCGTCGTGATGACTGCCCAATCAATCATGCATGTCCCCGGATTATAAAGTTTCAGACATTTGCTGTCTATTTCTGTACAAAATTCTATATACCTGGAGATTTTCTTCGCTATAATAAGCTAAGGTTTCGGTCCATTGATTTGATGCCCAGTCAAGTGGCCATTGTATCAGTACATCAGTACGCCTGTAAATACACGCGTTTCCCTTTATTCATTGCCAAGAGGCTACAAGTTCGTGGTCTACGTTACCTTTTGGTAAATCACTAGGCCCGCATTGTGTTTTCAAATACCTTATTTTTATATTCAATAAAACTGAGTTGTAATAAGCTCAGTCTCTATAAACTGCCTCTGTCCAAAACATTTACCTGACAGAAAAAATTTACTTAATTTACCATGTGCACTTTCTATTCTACTGATAAACAACATACACAAGTTTTTTTTTTTTTTTTAATAAATGCGTGCTAGTTTATTGTTCTCTTCGCGGTTCATATTATTAATTTTGATTTGATGTCAATTTATAAATAGTTTCCAAGTCCTATCCATAGGTAGCGAATAAATGGACAGACACGGGCTGATGCTTCAACAGTTTCAGCTCTGCATGGGTGATGTTGAAAGTGAGTTCGATGTTTTGTTATTTTTTTGTTTCTCTATTAGTTAAACGTTTTTCTAAAATTTTCTAAAAAAAGACAAATTTCGTTCTTCAATAAATAAACAAAAAAAAAAATGAAAGAACGAAACGAGTGCTTTCCATACATAGTTATTCTGACTCATTGTGAGATTCTGCTGTCAATCGGTTTTCTAGAAAGAAGGAGAAATCTTTCTTTTTCTTTATGGAAATTGTTGGTACTGACATAGTGACACAATGGTGCGGTTAGATAAATATTTTAGACCTGTTTTAATTTTTTTTGCATTTGGGGAAATTTTAAAACATGTCACGTACGCACAAGAAAATGTTTCACATACGCCATGCAGGCCATTGAGTGGTTTTTTTTTGTGAAATGCGAATGAGCTATACAATCGCGTGGTTGTTGTTGATATTGATCCAAAATTAGCTATAAAATGGGACACTTAGCAGATAATAAGAATCAGTGACCTTGTTCAAGGAAAACTTTTTTTTTTGCGATTTTGGTTACTAAGTTTGTTATTGCCGCCATTGTTACCATGACTGCAGTTCAAAAACCTTATGGGTGAATATTTTTTTAAAAGGTGCTCGTCGGCATCATAATGTGTGTACCCGAGTATCGTCTTCGAAAGCATTCATTAGGAGATTTGTTGTCATTCCTGTCCTTTAGCAGACGAGTAAAGAGGGGGAGATTCATTGATCTGTGGACTTTTATATGGATTAAAGCTTTTGATAGGACAAGCTTTGAAAGATACCATCTTGAGCTGTGAAAAATATCTAAATAGTTGAAATAAAGTATGATAGCACACTTTCGATCTTGCTTTACGTCTTTATGGCTTGAAGTCAAGTTTAAATGTGCATGGGTGTGTGACACTCTTACTTACATATGTAAATCATTCCCAGTTTTTAAACAACATTTTAAGGTTTGGTCAAGTTAACAAAGATCTGCCTACGGAGAGACTTTTTATCCACAAACCGGAAAAACCTAGGTTGACTAACATGGGTTCTCACCGGACATTGCTTGATAAGCAGACGTGCATCCAGACTGGGAGTCCCCTCTAATGATGTCTGTAGAAGCTGTAGAGACAAGGAGGAGGAGGAAACAACAACGCACCTACTGTGCACATGTCCTGCTCTTGCGAGATTAATATGGAAAACCCTCGGAGAATATTTCTACGATGATCTTAACGATCTAGCCGAACTCGACATCCAAAAAGTAAGAAACTTCATCTCTGGGACGAAATGTTTCAACTCTAAGGGGTTACCGTTGCCCGTCTTGATGTACTTTGTGTTACAAACTCTGGTTTCTGGTGCTGATAAGCCGGTTCTTCATCTTGGTATCACAACGTGCCAATCTGGTCTAAGTGTGTCCCTGTCTACGATCTCCCTAGACTGGTATGATACTTAAGAGAAATATACAACACAACGTAGATTTAATAGTCAAAATGGTGAATTTTTTTCCTCTTCTAAATCTTTTGATTGCCAAGCAAACAGCGTGTGTTGTAGTTGGTACCACGAGCCGCAGAAGTTATATGTTCAGACGCATCTTTAATCGCAAAATGTATTTGTCATAAGTCATAAATAAACACCATCACGAGTAAAAACTTACTACGGTCGCCGATTAGAAAAGTCTTAAGTAACTTAAAAGATCACTCAACTACCCCTATTTGTTTAGTCTTGTGTTTTGATAAAATTCAGTTTAAGATAAAATTTAATTTCACCATGGGTAAATAAATAACTTGCGCCATCTGATTTCATCTACCTAAAGTAATGGTTAATGTCTTAGCTAAACATGAACGTCTTGATGGTTTGGATTGTGAGTGGATTTTGGCACACGTTGTTGGCATTTATAATATTTCAATCACATTTTTCAGACTGCTGGTCTACCCATAAACTGTCTTACTTAATGAAGTCTATAAGTTTTCTATAAGTTATAAAATAGGCATCTGTCATCTAGGTGGACAACCATGATGGCTCCACTGCTTTCCATTTAAGAGAAATTTGACTATAATGACGTCTTAATGGTCACCCCTCCGTACTGTTTCGATAGCAGAATGTAGACAGATCGACAGAAACAGATCATATGATCCAGACTCTGGCATTTGACAGGAGATTCAGTATCAGAATTCCTCACAGAGATGACTGGAGGAACCACAAAGATACCAATAAAAATGAACTGACTTTCTACACCGATGGTTCTAAGATGGACATTGGTACAGGTGTCGGGGTCTACTGCAAGGCCCCACGAATAAACCACTGTAGTGTCTTTCGGACCGAAATCACAGCCATCATCGAGGCCTCGAAAACTGTCCGCGAGAAGGGTGTCACCGCGAGGACAATCAAGATCTATATCGACAGCCACGCAGCCGTTAAGGCTCTGGAGTCCGCGATAACTATGTAGTTTTTGGCTTGTAGGAATTTCCAAAAAGCATTTAGATCAGATATCGAGAGCCAATACGGTGACCCGATGTTGGGTACCAGGGCATATGGATAACGCAGGTAACGAAAGGGCTGACGAACTTGCACGAAGGGGAGCAGCGCTCCCCTCTTGCGAGGATTCCAATAAGCTCGTTAAAAAGCATATTGAAGCTGAGGCCATAAGTCGAGCTAGTACACGTTTGACCAAGCTAGACACGTGTGCAACGGCTAGAAACTTATGGAAACTTATACTTATAATAAGAAGAGATCTCTGCAAGGATAGTCTCCGGTATCATTACTGGACACTACGCCATTGGTGTACATGCGAAGCAAATCGGTATACATCACAGTGACTATTGCAGAAGTTGCAGCGACGAGGAAGAAATCGAATCTGTCCGTTACTTGCTCTGTGAATGTCCTGTCTTTGCCGATAGAAGAACAAGGACTCTTGGTAGTTACTTTTTCACGGAGCTAGAGGACTTGAGTGAAAATGAGCTGTGAGACCTCATGAGATTCATTTCGTTATCTGGCTGGTTCTAAATCAGCCGCTCCCCTTCTCTTTACAGGTTCTTGGAGTAGAATTAGAAGATGGGCACAATGGACCCTTTTGCTGGTCTTAGTGAGCAGTGACAAATGTCACTAGGCACCCATTTACCTAGCCTAACTCTTGTGCTAAATTTAGCCGTCAACATCTGACAATGATTATCAAAGTATGAGGCTTTTCTATTATACCGTACGCATTTGGTTTGTAATTTGACCTTTTGAGTGCCCTCTTTGTCAGAGTCAAGGTGGGTTTTTACATTCTAAAATCTGAGGATGACAGCCAAATGTCGACAGCATGATAATTGTGTCAAAAAACGAAAGCAAATTCATTTTGATAAGGCAGAATGCTGCCAAGTCTAAAATGATAGCAATAGACCATAGATCGCACCAATTTCACAATCCATGCGTAAGAATGTACACTAGTTAGAAGTATTATGATAACCCAATATCATTCACAGTTGGATCACCTTCCTTGATCGTGATATTGAGGCAACTATTTATACACCCCTTTCACAAGGTAAGCAAAATACGCGCAACAAAAACAATGTAGGCTCTTTCATCGCTGGTAGAGAATAGCACATTCAACTTAATACTTTGTTGAGAATACAATACGATTAAAACAATAAACCCAGTATCTCACAGGTAACCTCATTACACTGTATCAAATCAAGTAAAGTTTGCATTGCTTTGGAGCAGTGTACTTCCAGGGATCATTTTACACTTGAGTTTACCCAAGCCATATACAATATTTGTTCAAAGACCTAATTTAAAAAATTAAACTGCGAAAAAAGTCCCCACATACATATGCATGTGCATATCTTGACATATCGTTATCTCTCTAATTTATAAGAATTTTTATCATTTATGTACCAAACTTAACGATCTTCCTTTGTGCAAATAGTGACGTTGACGCTCCTCTATGACATACAGTCGAAATTATCATCGCATTTTAGTGATCTTAATTTTTTAAATACAATTCTGTCTTTTAATATTTTCCACTCCAATTCGGCACTAACAATGGAATAATTTAACCCCAAGAGAAAACGAAAAGCCGTAAAAAGAAATCCGGCAAGATCCACCGCACCGCGCTCTAAATAAAGTTCCAAAGAAAAAACAAAAAGGAACCCGCTGCACACCTCTCACTCTGGAGAGAAGGTAACGTGTGCCTTTCTTTTCTGTCATCAAAAATTTTGTAAATGAATCATGTTCAGTGCACACCAGTATTGGCTGGCTATACCACCGGAACAGGTGTGATCGCACCTGAAAAATAATTAAACGATTGGGTACAGAACTAAAGTTAAAAAAAAAAAACCGTCTACTACGTTGGTTAATAAAATTTGTTTTCTTCAGTCATAAGCGGACTGTCGTTCCGGTTGGAAAAAACTTCAAGATTTTTTCCGTTAAAGAAAAAGAGTGAAGTTTTTGTCGAGTACATCGCGAAGGTTTGGCAAAAATAAATAACCAATTCGCAGTGATGGATAGTTCTTGTTCTTGAGATAGAGGTTTCTTATTAGTGAATTTGACAAAGTTTTTCAATTACCAACAAAAAAAATGCATTGACATGCTTTACCCATTAAAACTGTTTTTGTTATCACAGCCAAGTGTGGATTAGATAAATGGAAAGGCAATTGACGAGGTGGCAAGTGGCAAATAAAATATCGACAAAAGTGCAAAAAGATCAACACCTTTTGTAATGCGAAATTGTGAATCAGAAGGTTTACTTTTCTCTGAAATCACCTAATTAAATATTATTTAGCGCATTAATAAAGCAAACTATAAACAAAGAAATACAGCCAAGACGATGCTGATAAAGCCTTTTTCCAAGAATTTGTCTGTATGCGTGTTGATAAAGACTTTATTGTGACCATAAAAAAAATCTTGATATTTCCGCTTAAATTTATAAGAAAATAATATAAAACAAAAGGTTGGATCACATTTTAACGATATCTCATTGTCATAACAAGTGACAGTTCAAATGGTGTCAAATACCCGTTTGACAGCATCGCTAGGAAGAAGAGCTCTGCAAGTTGAATGCACTTCAAATGCACTCAATCGCAAGGGCAAAAGTCAACTTCCTTGGATCTTGCTGTTATCGTGTAACATAAACAAAATAAAATTTCCAAGCATGCACTTGAGAATGGCTTTAACCAAAGTCGTGTTATTCAAATCCAAGGTTTTTGTTTTTATATTTAGGGTGATTGCTCTTTTAAGTTCGAATGAAGCAAATAGTAAATGTTTGAGGTTTGCGGAAATATTTGTTTCTGGCGATTTATTAAGATGTCAAAAAATATTTAGATATATGGAGATCGCGTATTAGAAACGATCAAACTTGGTAGCGACGCAGCGAACTGGTTGGTTGAACTTGAGCTGGGTATCTTGGTTGACATTAAATATTGAAAATAACAAATTAATTCATTCCATATGTCGTTGACATTTCAAAACATCGCTGACTGTGTCGTGATCGTCTAGACTATCGTTACCATTGCATGCTCAACGTCATTCATATTTCAAATAATCAAAACAACCTCCATCGGTATAAGGCATGTAAAACGATATCGGTCAAATGTTCTCAGGCTTGTTTGGCGGCGTGGGACCCGAGTGACCTAATTTTTGACAACATTCTCATATAACGGGGACTTTGTTTTGCCAATAATGCGAACATTTTTAATTTATCGGCGTAAAGAAGATTTGACGTTGTGTTAGAAAAATGAGTCCAAAGACGTCAAATCAAACCTCGGAGGTGAATTGATATCATCGTTCCGCAAGATAATAAAACTTTAAAATATAGTGGGTATCGATCAGGAACTCTTACGTAATTTCCATTATTTGGCCTAGAGAGATACAGTCAATCATTCGTAGTGAAAATTTTACAAAATTTCATCGACGTATGGTTTCAAAGGCCATTACACCAGATAGGATTTCGTATGAGATGTTCAGGAGATTTAGATACGCTTCTGGTGAGGTGGTCTCTATTCTTTTAGATCGGGCAAATGCTGCTAAGAATTCAATAATCGGATTTGCTTTCGTCAGACCATATTCTTCAGATGAGTTGGGGCATGCACTTACCAAGTCATTTCCTGCAGCCATGAACAGCTTAGCTCTAGCTAGGCCTTAGATCTTGTATAATTTAAGCCTTTGGCTGCTTTGGCTTCGTGATAGATTTAGTGATTGGTTGTAGTAATTGCTTTCTCACTCCTTACGTTTCATCTGAGAACATGCATCTCGTCTCTCGCTGTCTACACGTAGCTCTGAAGTGCCCTTAGGATGAAACAGATCTAAGGGTTTCTCGCAGGTGTTTGCCACCGGTGTTGCTGCTCCTATGTTTGTTGTTGCTGCTGGGGTATTCTGAAAATGTTTAGGGAATCTCGATTGGCAAAAGTTTCTACGGTTATGTGCGATTGTAGTCTTTCAACGCTGAGCTTCATTACTGGATACTAGCATCCCTATCTTTGCTGCAACAAAATAGTAATCTGCATGGAGGTTTGCCATTTGAAATGGTCCTCGTATCCTAGGCTTTTTTGTCTATAACTAAGATCATCTAGTTCTTCGTGAGCGTTCTTTGCTTACACTTCATATTCAGAAAGCACAAGTTTTGAGAGCACTAACTGTCATACTCTCATTTCAAGTCAGATGTCATTTTAACATGTGGATCGGACATTATTATTGCTGTTCCATTTCAAAAACATCTGCGGTGCCGTCTAACAGCGACTCATCATCTTCGACCTTTTGCCACCAAATGGAAATAAATTAAACAAAAATAAATCAATAAACAAATACAAAGTATTGTCAGTCAAGATGTTAATAAATTTCCTTCCTGTATGTCAATGAACTGCTGGCCCTGTCATGTGTAGCAATCAGTGACACTTGCATTTTTTCCCGCTCAGTTATCAGTTATTTGTGTTAACACCGTTGTTACGCAAATAAAACTGCATTATACATACATTGTTGTCGGCCAGACATCGTTCATGACCTACGAATCGTTAACTGCTACGTTTTGCACGCAACACTTATCACAAAAAAAAGAGCGAAATAATAAACGAACTTAAAACTGATAACATTTCGTTTAACTCGAAATAAAGAAAACAACACACCAGAAGGCCAATTAAATTGTACGTCAATCTGATAGGACATCAATTGCTTTTTGAAAAAAAAACCTAATCTCCATATAGAAATAAACAAAAACAGATTAATGGGTGAAAGCCGGTGTTTTGATCACGTGTACGCTGTAACGGAGACTTCAATTTATTTTCAGCAGAATACCAACTCAAATCGAATTTAGAAACTTTTAATTTTATAACTTAACATGCGGATTAATCTACCCGTCGATATGCTTGCCAATACGACACTTGACCCAAGGTATGTTCTCTATTTTTGTTTTATTATTTTTTTTTTGCAGTATCTCATTGAATCCTTATCACACCAGGCAGTACTATTTGAAATGACTTGCAATTTAAAGTCAAAAGTTTATCAAGTTTGGGTTTTTAGTATTGGGGATATGATTTTAAGCAATAGGATGTTATTTGTTTACCTTGAAATTTATTTTATCTCAAAATCTCCCGGAATTTATTTCTTGTGTTTGTGTGCAGTCAATTTTTCACATATTTCGGCAGAAGCGAATAAAATGTCGTTTGTGTACAGTAACTTTGAATGATAACTTGACAGTTTTGAATGACTTTTGTGACCGGCACTTTTATTTAAAGAGCAAAAGTCAACATTATTAAATTAAAAAAAAAAATTAAAAGTAAAGTGCGGGAAGTTGTCATTATTCCCTGAAAGTATGTATGTATGTACGTCTCAAATAAATATGATACACGATTTAGATAAGTGTGTACTTTGAATTGTCGGTATGAACAAGACTGAAATTGAAGACAAACTTTGTTGTCTCGTTAAAGACATCACCCTGTATCTTTCAACCATCGAAAGATACGCTTAGTTCAAACTCAATAGAAATTATTACAAGCAAAGCGATAGCAATGCTTTAAGCCAGGATGCCATTAAGGCATCAAGTTCCTATGAAATCTGGTGCGAATTTACATAGAGTGCCTGGAGAAGATAGACAGACTTGGCCAGAACAGCCTCTACTAGGTGCTTGGTAATGTACTAGTAGTTGGAAATGAGCGATTCTGTGAAATGACTAGCAAAGGGTTATAGACCCCATTAGTGGGATTTATGGATGTCGGATATATGGGAATCCCGTAGAATTCAAGTGGAATTGCGAAAATAGAAACAATGCAAAAACAAGAAGGTTATAGGAAGAGTTCCCATGACTAAACCACACAAAAGTACTTCTCAAAAACTATGCCAGGAGTAGGTGTCAGACCTGATAAGACATCAATAAATGTACCAGCTACACATTCTTACCGGGTAATTACAGGCCCAGGGAATAAAGAAGGAAGGACACTGAAGCAATGCCGCGAAGAGACCCCATTACGTCTTCTTAAGGCATGTGAAGATTGATCCACAGGAGAAGGGCACCTTTTTGGAGTTGACCAGTTGACCAGATATTCTATCGGTCAACCTATTCAAGATACATCGATTCCTTAGATGAATTGTATTGACAGAAGTGCTATAGTCCGAGAACTGCATCGGCGATGACGAGGAGATCGGAAGAGTGTACTGTACTCGTCTCTGAAGATGGCCTTTTTTTCTACACATTGTCTTTTTTTTTTCTAATGGCTACCTACACCTTTAGCAAGCTGTTTACCGGTTATGACGCAGTAACCTAGATCCAGCCGAAGATACATACAGAAATGAATGAGGGCACTAGACGCACTGCAGTTTAAAAAACCGTGTGCGACCCCTCCTTGTCATAGCCGAGGGTCTTCTAAGATTTAAGTACCTGGTCTTTATAGTCTTTATAGATATTCACGAAAGTTAATGTCGGACTTTTATTTCCTTTGCTGGACAAATTCTGCCAAGAAATGTCATTCTGAAAATGACATTGAGAAGAAAACCGAGCGCAATTCTTGCTTTGAAGGCTTTAAAAGTTTTAGCAGAAATATAGAAATTAACTGAGAAAAAGCAAAAACATAGTTTCTGGGTAAATCCATTTTTGCCAAAAAGAGTATTGCATAATTTGGAAGAGCATTTGCTAAGTGATATTCGCCAGTCCGCCATATTCAGTCATCGAAAATCACCAAACAAATGAAAATCTACTTGTCAAACGTTCAAATATCATAAATCTGTCTGGGTTTCTGTCTGGAACGAAGACAAGAAATAAATGCAGGCGGAAGTGTCGGACGGAATTCTGTCTGGAAAAATGTCCGTCTCGACGAGACATTTTTTTTTTCAAGTTTCATTTCTTGTCGAAAATTCCGACTCGTGGAGACGGAGTGTTATGATAAATTTTTTGCCTTTGCACCAGACAGCAGGATTTTGAATAACGTTTCCTTTGTCCTCTTCGACAAGGTCTTGTTAAATAGGCCTTGTTACGACGACTGTTATTGCATCTTTGCGGTGACGTCGTTGGCACTCAGATCAAGTTAGTTGTCCATCAGTTCTACATACTTGTTAAGCCCAACATACATTGTTGTAGTAATTCGTGAAAAATAGCGTCGGATGTGGGAATTTTGCATTATTTTTTCAAGTAGGTACTAGGTTGATGAAACTGCATGGCAGTGCGTCGTCCTGTTTAAAATATCTATAGGGCTCGGTGATGCCTTTTCGGTATCGATGTTTAGCTCCTGAGCCGAGATGGGATTTTGCATAAAGTAAAGATTTAATCAACTGTCGATTTTTTAGATGCGATGTTCAGAAAATGCCTCTGTTATTCACGAATGTCGTATGTACACCTACCCTTTACGAGTCTCTTCCGCGTGCAGCTTCTAATGTTACTGGAATTAATTTTTTGCTGAAACTTGGTGTTTCAGTACGAGGTTATCACTGAACTACGAAAAGTACATATGTATGCATATGCATGCAGTTTCCGATGTATTTATATGTAGATCCCTATTTCTAGGTTTTCGAGCTAAAAAACTTCCGGCCGGAAGCTTGAATCGCTTGGTGCTCTATTAGTAAATCAATGAATATGACTTATCTCCGTAAAGATGACCTTAAAATTCAAATGGAACATGCAACGCCAGCTGAAATAGATTGCAAAGCAATTCCATCCAAATGATTCTCGTAATCAAGTGCCCTTTAGTTATTCTCTAGCGACTGTATTCGAGTAAAAACAACAAATTAACTTTCCCATGATATAAAACAGAACACAGCTCATTGCACCAAGCTATTAGAAATATTTCGCTGACTTACCGTAACAAAAAAATAACAAATTTTATTTACTCTTGATTACAGAATGGTGCTTCATCATCAAAATTCGGGCCAGCAGCGTCCGATTGTCGATCTTCTGGTGGCAATGATTGCTGTTCCAATTCTCATTCTTTGTGCCTTACAGCTAGAGAAGCATATGCAAGAACGATGGGAAGAGAGCTCGGAGACACGATGGCTGGTCTTTGGTCTAGGTGTCAGCATGCTGCTGATCAGTGTGTTAATTTGTGCATACGTCACACATCGAATGGGCGTCTGCATTTGGACTGGCCCACTTGAAGATTCATCTGTAACATCCTCGAATATAAGCGGTAACATGCAACATGTAAGTAAGAAAATTTTAAAACCCTTCAGCGTTATGTTTATTTTTTCTTTAATTTTTTAAAGATCAATTCGCAAAATGATATCCTGCGGATTGTTGACTCACTGCCGCCCAGCTACGAGAGCGTTGTGAAGTTCGATATCCCACCGCCAGCCTATGATTGTGTAATCGTCAACATGGAGCAGTGCAAAGAAGAAGAAGCCAATTGTAAGACGACGCCTCCTCAGGAGGTCACTTCTATGCACATTTGAGAAGTGTTGAATCCTGCCAATGGACAATGATGCCTTTCGCTTCAGTTTTGTAGTATTTTTTTATTTGTATTTACAAATAAATTTGAATGTGTGAACGAGAGAGAGAGAGAGAGAAAGAGAGCGGATGAGATAAAAGTCCGAACGTTGGACCGTTTGTTGTTACATCGACTATAAGTGCGAATGCTGTGAATTATTATTACCTACTTAAATGAGTCTCCTTTATTTGTTGTTCGTTTTTGTATCTACATCTAGTCTGAGTTATTATAGTGAAGTAAGTTATATTAAGAAATAAAGCATTTTGTATAAATTGAGAACGGTTGTTTTTGATTATCACGACTTAACTTTGAAGATTTATTGAGATTATTTCGAAGGCTGCCAATTAAATTACATGCAACCACTGCAACTTAATGATTGCAAATATCGTAAAGCAGTTCTTAGCTTACACGAGCTTGTAGCAACATTCTAATAGAAATACTGTTGAGCTTTACTGATCAAGCCTTCCCTATTCCTTCTAAGAAGGTCAGTGGCAACAACACAAGACACTGAGGTATTTGACTTATTCCAGGCGTAGTGTCAAGCATTTTGTTGGTATTCCGCTGCTCACGGATGGCGGTCAGATCATCATTGCGAGAAGGGCTGGTGGATCAACATCTTGCAGGAAAGGCGTCGGTATCGACGATAAAAGTTCAATTGAATGTCGTCGAACATAGAATTTTCTTTTATAATCAATAACAGCTGGTTTGCAAAGTTTATCAAGACGGACGGGCAATGACTCAAGAGGATAAAGTGACTCCATTCAACTTTTTTCTATTCTACCGTAGACAATTTTTTTGAAAGCAAATTATCTGTTGAACTACATTTAACTGGACGTGAGCTGAGTGCGGTTGATGTACGTATTACAGTGTGGCTATTGTCAGAATAATGTGGAAATGCTTTTCCAAAATTAAATTTAAACATTCCAAAATTACAAAGAATCCGCAGGATGAAGAAGAAAATCTAGCAGTTGGAACTGAAAATAAGAAAATAAAACTTCGAAAAACTTTTAAATTCCCTGTCAGGAATAGTGAGTCGTTAAATAAGAGTGTTTAAATAGTACTTATTCAACATTCATAAACTACCGAGCATCAAAGAATCATAGAACAAATATCAGAACGTTCTTTTTTTTAGACTGTTCCCACATTTCGCCTAATGTCATCCTGACAGTTGCTTGTCTTGAAAACAAAACTTAAAAAAAATAAAAGGCCCTAAGTGGAAAAAAATAATTGGCGCGGCAGCTCGTGACATGTACTAACGATGGTGAGTACCCTTTTATTCGATATTTGTGCGCCTTTGTAGCTTTGTTTTATGTACACGCCCACGTTGGGCGTCAATTTGTTAGACAATTGCGCGAAAGACATTTGCAAACAGGGAAAGAGAAGATCTGCGCACATTCGAATTTCCAACACCTGCAGCAATGATACGAGCTGCAACACCGGTTGATGAGCTGGGTCGGGAAATACAAATTTTGGAAGAATCGTTGGGCTCCCAGATGGTTAAGAAAATGTCTGTGAATATTTTTTCCAAGTCGTGTAGGGAAGAACAAAATAAGATATAAGAATAAGAAATGAAAAGAATTACGTAAAGGCTTATCTGCGGATATTTCAAGAAAACGAAATAAAGGTATATACCACTAAAAGGGCTATCGCAATCTCTTTCACAACGCTTTATATATTCATGCTTTTTATTTTGTGGCTCCTAGATTTCTATCTCTGGCGGTAGTGTGGGATCAGCTATCGTACCTTAAGCTGAATTCGCCCCGCCGCTGACTTTTCTTGATTTAGCTGCTAGAACAAAGGGAATCTCATCCAGAGTTTTCACAGCCTCTCTAACAGCGGCTTCAATTCAGCATCATATGATAGTATGATCTGGTTTTATTTGACTTGATGTTCGATGAATGTGTTGATGTCCCCTCTCAGCCAGAGATCTACATTTACTCTACCTGAGCCTCATTATATTAAATTCCTAAGCACGAAAGTAGGCAAGTTAAGAAGTTAAGTAAGGATAGGCTTTTGCGCAGGTGTATATAGAAGGAATAGAATGAACGGCAGAGGAATCGGGAACTTTCCTTTATAAATATAACTTTAAGTGTGTACATATGTATGTATATGGGGAAGGGGGTTTACGAATGTCTCGATCGTCGTCCAGCACACAATACTATTTAGGGTGAGCTCGTAGTCTTTTACATCTATGTATGTGTTGAAGACCTTCCGTCCGTTTATCGGGGTCTTGAAGGGTGCATAGGGAAGACCGAAGGGCTTCCAGACCTTCCGTCTGGCTCTGTGTCCGGAGTACCTGCTTTGTTATTTCCTCCGAACTTATGATGAAGCAAGAGCACTGAATTTGAAGATTCTTAGTGCTCCCACTTAATCATAGATCCAAGGGGACAACGGGTTAGGAGAACAGGAGAACAGAAAGAGCAAAAAGTGCTATGCTTTTCCGAAATTGGTTATTGCCAAGGCCCATTTCAGCATTCGTATTTATACTACGTGCGGAAAAAATGTATTCATAATCAAGCGAAGCTCGCATTCCGTGATTTTATGACTGACTTGCGAGATTTCTCATTAGATAGCGCGTTGGAGTATGAGCAAACAAAGGCACTTCTCAATCTTTTCGTCCTTTGTCATTTTTTTTTTCATATTCATTGTACACCCTCGATGAACTTTATATAACATAGCCAGTTTCCGTTAACAGTATCGTTTGCTGATGTTCCTTTAGCTATTGAGACACCCTTTATGGCTTTTTTATCTTCATACATCCCGGTGACTAGAGTTCATTCATTCGCGGATCGAGTCCAACGAGGATTACAATAAAAAAAAAAAATAAGAACCACACATTTATTTATGCAACTATTACACATTTATTTTAATAATGTTTTTACTTTGTTATCTTATATTTCAAACACATTTACTCACTTATTTAAATAAAAACATTTACTTTAAATATATTTTGTATTATTCTGTCTCATTAAATATTACATAATATCGGTTTCTTCTTCGTCTGGAAGCCGTTAAAAGAACGTCAATCTTTAACTTTTCTCTTATTTTTCCACTTACTTCTTCTTAACTTATTCATGAATATACTTAAGGATCAATTTACTGCTTACGAGTACTGTCGTCATCAGTGACCAACGATAAGCGCATATAGCGATGGAGTGGTAGCGAGTTTATGAAGACACATTTGCAGCAAGTGTGCACGTTTGACGGCTGTAAAAAATGGGCCTCTGCCTATTTCGCTGAAAACATTTAGATGGTGGCCATGAGCGGATCTTGTCCTCTGGTAACAAAGCACTCAGCACCAATACGGTGCCTACGGCGATCACTGGAGGGTTTTCATTAAGCATATGATTTCCCTACAAAACCTAACGATTATGGTATGGTGGCTTCTATCTTTAAGCGCAAAAGCAATGTTTTTATACTGCACACATTGCAGTGAAATTTACAATTTCTCTTTCTTTTTCTCACAACAAAAAATAAAAGATACAACTATAAAAAATCATAAAAATAAAATTTAGATTAATAATAATTAATGAACAACAAAAGACTAATCCTCCTCCTTGCACTTAGAGTGGAGAGAGCTACGGCGAGCCTAGACTACATGTCATGCCACTGAGTAGCCGTTCCTGATGTGTTGTCGTTTAACCGCGCAATCTCTTCATGCAGACCATGGCCTAACCAGATTAAGTGAATTCGCCTATAGCGCTCTGTGCAGAGAGTCAGAGGGTTTCCGCGTCGCAGCCCTTGATCTGTTTCGCCGTACTCATCTAGGTAGGGTGCTTGAATGAAGCAGCCCTTGTTGTGGCCCAAGTAGACGATCTGGCAATCACGGATACGTAGAAATACGCCAATTTCTGCTCCACAAGAATTAGCGTGGTATGTACAAGCACCGACAACGCGAGCTGGCTCCAACTCAGGCTGACAGCAGTACGATTGGCCGCAAAGTATTTTTCCGCAAATCAGACACATGGTGGGAGTTTTCATCTCCTCGCGCTGGTTGTTTGGACATGTGAGTTCCGAGACACTGTTTATTAGATCACTGTAATCATCTGGCAGTGCTACTAAGTTGGGTATGGGTAATGTGCAAGGAACGATCTTCAAATCACTTGCAGTGTTTGTGTACTCTTCCAGTTTTGGATGGGAAGCAAAGAGCTCTAATGTACGGGCAAATGGTTGATTACTGAAAAACTGGTTGATGTCATGGTTTAGACCCAAATAGCTGCACATGTTGGCAAAGGTATCGCTGTTCGGCTCCAAAAATTCTTCGGGGAAGTCAACATCGGTGACGAAATGGAAAAAGAGGCAGGCACAACGCAAGAATTGCCTGCTTTCGTGACGGATGTGCTCCAATAAAGAGCGAATAGTTCGTTGTGATATTTCCTCTGTTGGGTTTTTTATTTGCTGCAGATTGTAGCGTTGATAGAATCCAGCTATATTTCCATAAAGCTCCTTGTTGAGAATCTTTGCTGTATCGGAAGAAGATGGGGTGGTATCATCTTCACCTTCCTGCTCCTCATCTTCTTCATCTATATCCATAAAGGTCTGATCGTCCTCATTGAAAAGCAGTATGGCTTTCACGATGTTGGCAAGAAATAGAAGCTGCAGTGTATAGAACTCTAAGAAGCTGCCAGAGGTAAAAACTTTTTTGGCTTCATAAGCGTAAAGCATACTCGGTACAGATAAAACCATCGATACCATCATCTCGAAACAATTCCATTGCAGTACGGGAGTTCCCTTCTGTAAGAAGATAGTTGACAGCATCTTTCGCATCGGATTCAAAATATTGTCTAAATCCTTTGAATCAACATTTCCTGCTCGGAGGCAACTAACTCTTATGAGTCCACTCAAGCAACTGCTGTGACGAATCGACATCTCACTCTTGAATGGTTTTTCAATGGCCCGTAGATATACTTCGAGCGTTTGTACAGTGTAACTGCACGTGTGCCACAACCAGGGTAACTCTTCGACCTTGTTCTGATCGAAGGTGGTATATGCAAACTTTCTAACGTTCTCCGCAAAGCGATCCGCGAATGACGACCATTCTTTATTAATTTCCGGTGTTCGCACTGGAGCACAGAGTTTTTCGAAATCCTCCAGTTTAACGCTTCCCAAAATGCTGTCCAAATTTGGATACATAAAGCCATCTGCTTCTTTAATAGTCTCTTCTTCCAGGCCTGCGTTGATCGGAGTTACTGGAACTGTTGATATCATCACAGTAAAGTTTTCCATCACATCGAACCACTGGTCGAATGGCACCACTTTATCACCACTATGAATCACTGGACTGACAGAAAACTTCGAAATGGGAGGCGTTAATGGAAGAACCGCATTACTGAGACACCTGCAGTAAGGGCAGAGAAAATCAGAATTGTGCCTAAACAAGTAGTAGCCCTGGCGGTTGCGGTTCGGACGTCGCAGCTCCTTTGATTCTTCGTTTGTGTAGTATTCATGCCAACAGGTGACATGCATTACATGGCCACAGCTGCTAGTGTGTATTGATGTTGGGCTATTACCAGTGGGTGGTAGCACTTTGCTCTTTTGAATAAAAGCTGAATATACTAAGCAATGCCCATCCTTTGTTACTGTGCAGTCTTCGAAGCAGAGAATACACTTAAAAGTCTTTTCATCTGGCTGTTGCAAGCGTCTATCCACTCCAAGGCAGGCCAACGATTTATAAGCCACCGCGCCTTCGTCTTCCTCCTCCCGGTCACGTTCACTCTGCCAGTCCATAGACGACTCATCGTCATCCTTAAACACCACTTGATACTTGGCAAACATCTCTGCATTGGATTTCATAAAATTTCTTTGGGCACTTAGCATTTGGGCAAGAATCTTCGAGCGGCGCTTTGCAGCCAATCGCGCGCGTTCCTCTTTCTCTTGCTTTTCGGCTTCAGCTGCGGTCAATGGTTCGTTTTCTCCATCTTCATCGGCAGGTGTTTCCATTTCCTCTTCAGTTCCGTTTTTCCTTGGTTGAAGTTCCTTGAATTTTTTTACTGTCCACAGTATGAAGTCACGATGAGATTCAACCTAAATCAAGACATGTCTGTCAATATATGTATATGCGTTGGAAAATACATTTGGGTTGATACCTACCCGAGCGCTGTGTGAAAGTTTTTCGAGTGAGGGGAAAATGTCAAACCTCTGTGATCGTTCGAAAAACTGTAAAAATGGATAATTGCCAGATGCTTCCTCTTGTACGGCGTAACCTATCAAATGTAAAACCTGCAAAAACCCTCAGTTGAATAACTGCATTGACAGCTTTAGCATTGATCTTACTTTTTGCAAATGGTTGTCAACGAAACTCCGTGACTTCAAATCTAGAGCGCGATTCAGGACTGTCGAAATAATAGTCATCATTACATCACATTGGAGAAGATTCGCAATTGATCTGAAATATTTCACAAATCACAAAAGGTAAGTAAGTTTGAGTGATTAAGGTAAAAAAAAACTCACATAAATCCTTCGGTTAACTTTGGCAGTATTGGTGGTGGGCAGCAAACTAACAATCCTTTAACCTTCCTACGTGCTCTTTGGTTCTCTTCGGATTTTGACTTCTCCTCCTTCGTGTAGTGATAGAAATACATGTTGTAATCATCGTAGAACTCATCTTTTAGCACATAAACTCCTTTCGCATCGGTTTTGGATGGTTTTTTAAACTCTGCCAGCTCTTCGATTACATGTTCCAAAATCGTTTCGTTGTTAGAATCGGGTAAAGCTCGATTCAATTCCGAGTGAGAATACGACTTAATGCACAACAACTGAATGATTTCTTTCTTGATGCGGTCCGAGTCGGTTACGTTGGCAACACCTGGTACATAGCGCTCTCCTGTTATAACAATTAGCAGTTCCAGGAACTCGTCAATCATAGATAATTGCCGAATGGAATCGTCATCTGTGGCGCTGATATTGTTCGACTCATATTCTGGATTAATCCAATCCAGCAAATTGAATTTATTCAGCAAATGAATCAGATATTGGTTGCTTTCAATGAGAGCAGCTCCAATCTGCAGCCCGACAATGTCGCGATCCAACATTTCTGACCTGCAACGTACATTACGATAGAAGTACAACTGGTGTAAAAGTGAATATCCATTGCGGCGCCACATTCCAGAGTGAACTTGAGCGATCATTGTTTGGGTGCATAGGATCGGTTCCATGATCTCCTCAGGAGTGCGACCTCCGGTAAATGCATTGTCGAAGGTAATTCCGTATTTGCCCATGTGCAAGTAGATACCTGCATAGAATCGCGATAATGGCAAATGAATAGAAACTGGACGAGAAGCCACATCGTACATCATACACTTGGCGACATGATCATTCACTGCTAGTTCCTCAATCTTGCTGGTATTCAAGTTAAACCCATTGTTCATTAGGTGCCGCATTGTCATCTGATACACCTTTAGTAAAACTTCCCGATCACTGGCACACCAATCCAGCACCAGAGAGATCGTATTGGCTAACTTAATGTGGAGATTGAATGCGCACTCCCATTCCGGTTCGTAGTCCATGTGCTGCCCAGTTTGACGTGTCACAGATTCCATCCCTTGCATCACATTTAGCAGACGCAAAAGTACCTTAACACCTTCTATGAAACCCTCCCGTAAGTCTGGAGTCCAAACCTCCGGCTTGAAGCTCAAAATGTATCGCATGTCATAGAGAATATATGCGGCGCGTTTGAACTGACCCGAAATGGCCATGTTCTTTGCAAAGTGTAGCGTCTTGTTCTGGACGTACATGTCAATCGACTCATGGTAGAAAGTATGCAATAGCTTGTGGAATATTCCTTCGTTGGCTATGAGATAATGGGCGATACTTGGCACCGTGAATAGCTGCACACTTAGTGACACCACCGAAAACGAGTGATCATGATCATCCCTAATGAAGTCCTGCACAATGGTAGCATAGTGCTTCGAAAACTCCTTCGCCAATGCCATTTTGTTCTCATATTCCATCAACAAACCCGAAATGAGCAGTCTATGCCAGCAACTGCGGGCTGTCTTCCACAGTTTCACGTCGTATTCGAGAATATGTCCGATGTTATAGGTGGTACTCTTGTCAAATATCACAGAGGCAAAGAT
Organism: Matsumyia berberina; assembly: GCA_917880715.2. Classification (NCBI taxonomy): domain Eukaryota; kingdom Metazoa; phylum Arthropoda; class Insecta; order Diptera; family Syrphidae; genus Matsumyia; species Matsumyia berberina. The sequence continues at coordinate 125,665,629 of OU862871.1, read as the reverse complement.
GGCCCGGAACGTTGAGTGCTTCATTAGGAACTCTTGGAACCACGACAACAACTGAATAGCAAATTGCTGGCATGATACAGCCCTTCTGTGTAGAACAGAAACCCGTAGCGATTGATTTGAGCGGCTATTGCTGGTTGTAGCTCCGATTTGCACTGATTGCTTCTCGATTGATTCTTTTAACTGCCGGCAAGCGGCAAAGGTTTCACAACGTACCACAGCACGCCCCTCTCTATCTATACTCGCAACGATATCCATGGCATCTTTCTGTCGACACTTGACAATCTTGGTCAGAGTTTGGATTACCTGACCGAAAGTATGACTCTCATCATTGTACAATACCGTGCAGAAGATACGGTCATTCTCGTGGCCATCACCCAAACATTCAAGACTAGCAATCGATTCGATTTCAAGGATATTCACACAGAACATGATTATTGAGCGAAAGACAATATCGCAACGACCTTTCATAGCATCTGTGAGAATTGGACTCTCGGCCGGAAGTCCCTTATTCCTCTGTAAAAAAAAATTTATCAATCACTTTGGCTAAGACAGTGCTTAAGGAAAGAAGACTTACATAATGCTCATCACAGTAATGATCTTTTTTCCAGGCTTCCTCATCACCGCAATCACAACAGCCTCCACCTCCAGATGTAGACATTTTATACTTATGGTACCTGTGTGCGGATTGCTTGAAGCAGTTCACACATAGCACGCATGTGGGATCCATACCGCACTCTCGACAACAATAAGTCGGTTCACCGTTTTTGAAAACTCGACCACACACTGCTGCCGTGCTGCCTTCGGTCTTTAACTTATCCAAGACATGCTGAGGATTATCACCGAGAATGAACTCGAGCAGGACGTCGATAATTCCTGCCTTGGCGCCAGCTTCATTGAATGAACATCGCACTGCAAATATGAAAAAAATCGTTATTGTGTGGGTGTATTACTCGATTGAGGCTTTGCATTTTTCAGAACTCTGTAAGCATATTGTATGAAGTGTAGATATGAGAATCATATGACGTGAAAAGAAAGCATTTTGAGGCAAAGAATTCATTCATGTTATCCCGAATCACGAAGGTAAAATGATAAACAGTCAAAATCGCTTACAACGACATCGGTTATAACGAAGTTTCACTTATAACGACTGAATTATTAGGTCCTGGCTGAGTTCCATTAGCTAACCTTGATATCGGTTATAGCGACCTATTGCTTATAACGACCAAATTCACCTGTCATTTGAAGGTCGTTATAACCGATTTTAACTGTATGCACATGACTTTGAAGCAAGGATGTGATCCGGAACGAAACTTTTGGTTCAGCTCCGGACCGGCACGAAACTAAACTCACTTGTGTACGCATAGTTTGGTGCCAGTCCGATCCGAAACTGTTTGTATACATTTCGTTCCATTTCATACCATTTCGTGAACTGCTTGTGCGGCTTTCATACCGACTTTCGTGCCGAAATAAAAATAAAACTGTATGGCTATAACTTAATTTCGTACCAGACAGTATCGTGGCTCAGTACCATTTCGTACCATTTAGTACCATTTCGTTTCGGATCACATCCCTGCTTTGAAGTATCGGTAGAGTCCTTTACGGCGCAGAAGGTCAGATCTTGCCGAAGAGAAGTAAAAATACCCTCGGTGAATTTACAATAACTTAGCTTGCGATTCCATATAATAGATTGGTGTTCCCTGAAGAGCTTGCTTACTCCGAACTATAGTTAGTTAGTTAGTTAAAGTGTTCCTCCAAGAGGGGTACACAGCAGAAAATGTGCTCAGAAATGACGCTTGCCGTTCAACGACTGCATGGCCACAACCATACGATTTCATACGATTTAATTTTGCCGCTCTGGCGCTTGCCGCTCATTGCGTGGCAGGGGCCTTACTCCTGAAATCATTTAGATTTCCTTACGTAGCTGTTCAGATCGACCGTACCGGCGGAGTTCGGATCATTTAGCTCATTAAAGAAGTATTCGTAATGTTGGCAAGGGCGGGACACGTTTAGAGAATTTCTTTAGTAGTCTGTTCCTTGTCTCTGCAGGTCCTGCATAAATCGTTGTAAGCTATACCTAAGCGTTGAGCAGTGCCCTGTGAGGACGTTGGTTAGTTTTGAGAATTGGCCTCATTTAAGTCGTATTAATGCTTTTGATCTTTTCAGATCCAGGACAGGCCAGATCAGCCTGGCACTGTTAAAAATAATCTTGGTGTTGCCATCTACGATTTGCTTTCGACAGAGCGTCGGTGTAAGTCAGGTGTTTAACATACAATATAGGCGCTTTGACACGGTCGAGCTTTTTGCCGTCTGTACATTGAGAGCCTAGTGTAACTAATCCGTCAGCCGCGCAGTTCCCTTGAACGTCGCGGTGACCAGGTACCCAAGGATTTGATCGCAGCCAGGCAGTCGATATTAAGTCATTTTCGGTGGATTTTCGATGGTCTGTAGATTTAGGATGGCTGCTGTGAGTTGGTAATATTTTGGCATATTCCACATTTTTCCATCTTTGGTGAGGTTCTTTCAGTCTTAAAGCCGCGTTAGTGGCCTGCTGCATGCCATAAATATCCTCCAGCTCGTCTTCAAAATCGAATAAATCGTTTGCCTTTTACTCCGAGCTGTAAAACAGAGTCTGTTATCGTTATGGGATGATTGGCAGCTATGGTGGTGAAACTGATAATTTAACTTCTACTTGTGTGAAAAAAAGGAGAGTAAACAGTAATGATATGTAAAGAGGTTTCACATCACTCTCTAAGCATAGTCTGCAGATATGGTTTGGCGAGGAATTAAGTCTGTATGTGGAAATATCCTTTTAAACAGTGGTTACTTATAATTCTAAAGGTATTTCTCTTTCCTAAAAACTTGTATTTTTTAAGGGAAAGAACAGGGAGGGAATTTGGTTCGAATCTCTTCTAAAGCAGTCACACAAATTTGTTTTTTATAAGAGATAGGTTAGGTAGGTAGACTTTACCGATTCTACAGTCAGGAAATATCAATCAGTGGCCAGTACTGATCTTGGTGATAAGGTCAACTGTTCCAATACAGTGCAGATTACTTTGTTTTTCCTATCTAGGTTCGAGAACATTATGACTATTTTGTAAACTAGCCCCAGTTTTACCGCAGCCAAACCCAAGACAGTGTTTTCAGGTCTGCCTGTCAATATGGCGAAGCACTCATCAAGGCTTTGTTTTACCACAAGTTGGCTCGTTAAATATTTTAGACCCTAATTCGCTATACATGACTATAAGTGTTGCTAGACGGGCTGAGTTTCTAACTTTTTCATTAATCAATTAGAGGAACATGTATTTACTTGTTTAGCTTGAAGCAATATTTGAAGACTACGTCATCCAGAGACATGCTACACAAACTCTGCATTATGGGGATATGATGCCACAAAATGATATTTAGAGCTTTTGTAGAGGGGGATAGCAGAGAGTCCGTTATAAAATACATCTATACGGATGCGCTTCAGAGTTCGGGCTTGGAAAATCTTTGAATATATCCCAGTAAGATGACGCAGAAAAAAAAAAGACATAGGAACCGCGCGCAAGTGGAAACAGACATAAACCGCCTTGACGTCCGAACTAGAGGCAACTAGCTAACAATCAAGCTGACCGGTGGCGCTCATTGTTTGAGGCACATTTCCACTCCGGACTGTAACGCTCCTTTCACACTATACGGTTTCGACAACAGGGCAAAATCCGAGAGTAAGCCTCCTTTTATCAAATAAACGCAAATGAATTTAGTGATTTGAAAAATAATAGAAAAAGTGTTCGCGTGACATGCTATAATTTGCATATTGCCATTTCAAGAGACAAACCCAAGAGCTTATGACCTTATAGACTGAACAACGTTTCACCATCCTGTACTGTACTTACCTGCATCGCTATTCAATTAAATAAAATGTGTATATGCATAAATAAATAACAAACAATGTTAGTAAGGCTTGCAAATGGACAACATTAGGAGTTCGTGAACTCACAAAACAACAAAAGCGACTGAGATTAGAGGCCGAACCACATACGAGTGTGGGTTCCAAACTAAAATGAGTAAAGCGCGACCAGTACCCAACCAACAAAAGATGGACGCATAACAACAAAACAAGAAAATACTTACGGCTTTCTTTAGTTGAGTCTGAAATGCAAACAAAATTGACGTATATATTAAAAGGGAAACAAAACAAAAACAAAGAAAAATAAGTAAAACAAGTTAACAAGGAAAAACAGCCATATTGCAGACGACGTGTGATTACAGTTCAAGTTACATTGACACTCACACAGAGGTGGATGCGGGTGGGAACAGTGATGCATAAGTCATAAAACAAGTATTGACATCATCTATGATGCAACTCCTATCATTAATTACAACTTAAAATAAAACACATGCTACACAGTGGGACTGTTGGACTGGGGTACACGTGTGTCAGTATAATTTACATTAAGTACAACTACTCCGATTGTTTTGTGAAACCAGTTTTTGGTAATCAACGATATTTTCGCGAATTGACCATATAATCGCATTGAATGAGAGTGGAAATGAAATGGCACAAATATGTAAACACGTTTTGAATGAATCACGAGTTAACAAAATGACTCAGGCTTTTGATCAACAAGACTCGAATAGTTGTAGGCTTGTGACGGATGAGCCATATGATCATACTAAATGGATATATACACAAGAACCCGAAACCGAATCCAAATTCAAGCGAACTGTTTGTTTAGAACGAGGTTGGGTGCAAACAGAGTTGCAATTCAGGCCTCTGCAACAGCTCTTGCCGCAGTTGCAAGAATGTATGAAATTTGAAAGGATACTCCTGATCACTTTACCATGGTGTTTTACCTAGAATCCATTTGTAGTCGAATTTTTAGGGTATCTAGATCAAAATTAGCTCAGTTCGTAGCAGTTTAGTTTAGTTTCAGAATAGCTTCAACAAAGCTTGTAATCAGAATGAATTTGGTGTCGCTACATGCATAGGTCATTGCCCAACTTTCGGACATCCATTCCTTCCTGAGAGGAGTATGAGAGTGCTGACGTTAAAGACGATCACTCCGTTCATCTCTATACCGACGGCTCTAAGACCGAGAACGGAGTGGGAGGTTGTGTTTTCTCAGATAAGCTTAGGCTGAGCGTCCCCTTCCGTCAACTTGTCCACTGTAGCGTTTTTCAGACGGAAATCATGGCGATCATCGAAGCCTTATCCCGGCTTAGGAATAATGTGAAATTCTTCAGGGACATCACAATCTTTACTGATAGTCAGGCTGCTGTAAAATCTCTGGAATCAGTCACCTGTGCATCAAAAGCTGCTTCAGATTGTCACTCATCTCTCATGGAGATGGCAGAACATTTTAACATTCAACTATGCTGGGTACCCGGTCATGAGGACATTCTAGGGAACTGTAAGGCCGATGAACACGCCCAACGTAGTACTACTCTGGACATCCTGCCGGAACAGAGGAGTCTGGGTATTCCACTCGCTACATGTAAACTTCTCTTAGAGTACGACGCGATCAGCAAGACAACCCAAAGATGGGTGAATGGTACCATGTGGCGTACCTCCAGGTAGATCTGGCCTTTGCTAAATCTCACTCGATCTTAAAATTTGATTTTGCTCAAAAGATCGCTCATTAGCACCGTCATTGCTGTTCTTACGAGCCATTGTCCCATTGGCTTCATGCCAAAATGAGAGGCCTTTTCTCAAATGACTTCTGCAGGAGTTGCAGAGACGAAGAGGATGGGGAAACGATCCTCCATTTCCTCTGCACTTGTCCTGCCCTATCCCAATGAAGGAAGCTCTATCTAGAATACCATCACTTTGACAACTTGGTATCCTCAGTTTCATTAAGAGCTCCAACTGGTTTCAATAAACGGAGTGGTGTTTTCAGTGTATAGATCCAAGTGGTATCACAAAGAATCTTCCTGGCCTACGCGTGCTGTACCTAGGTCATTGCTTTTCTGTGATCATAAAATTCTTTTTTTAAAAAGTGCAGTTCATAAAGACAAAAGGAAAATTCAAAAAGATTCATGCCATTCAGACTATGGCAAAAAAATTTAATTTTAGACTTCTTCACAAAGTAACAAGTGCGAGTGTACGCACAAGTAGGCATCACCACGGTCTGCAAGATGACTTTCCTTTCATTCGCTGTGGTGCAAATAATTCATTGACCTCCACATCAGCAGCACAGTTCCATGAAAAATCAGACATCTATATGAACTGAGTAATAAAAAAAAAAAAATTATAATTAGCTGGTGATCTATTAATCTAGATTTATTTTCTTTGTAAGAGTACAAAGCTCAAAAAAAAACTCCTGAGAGGTGATTCTTGATATTCTTTCGTTTTTGAATTTGTCAGAAAATGGGAGGTTTCCCAGTAGAAACTCTCTTAACTTGTTTCCTCTTATTTGCCTCTCTAGTTTATTTGGCGATATAACAAAAAGGAGAAGCGCACTTCGAAGTAAAAGAATTGCTTTTGTTTCGTTGACTAGGTTATCACTGTTCGTTCCAGACATGTACACTTGTGTAAATAAATTTTACTTTTCGCGCTAATTGTGTTCTTTTATGTAATCTCCGAATAATCCGGCTTTCTCCCATAACCGGCTATGCTCCGGTCCTATTGAAAACAGCATACATTTGTACTTTATCGATTACCTTGAACGGTCATCACATTTGAATCATGTGTCCTCTGAACCCGCTGATAGCAGAACAGTTAGTTCCTGCTAATAGAGCTTTATTAGGTCTATAATTCAATTCAACAACCATAAAAGTAGCCTTTAGGCAGCATTAACAGTGCTGTCAAACAAACCGGCAGTAAAATCTACAGCAGCTCTGGCGATGACGACATCATTAGCGTGGACATAGGTGTGATTCTTTTGTTGAGTTGCTTTTGTGACTGTTTCGTGGATGAATGTAAATCTATTTCTGATCGCGGAAAATCCTCGAAAAACAACAACTTAAGTTTAATTTAACAAAGGTCATTGTGATTTCAAATTAAATAGAAATAAGAGATGCGTACACAAGGCATCTGTGCGCATTCTTGATAGGGATTCAGATGTTCCTTTAATGTTTAGAGCTTAAAAAACCATTCGAATGAATTAAATATGTGCATGCTTGGCCCAACAGATCATTTCAGTGCCAACGATGAGCTTAAATGAGTTTCCCATTGTCTAAGATTGTAGTTCTGAGGAAATTTTTTTAATTTTTCAACTCTTGTCAGCCATTATTATAAGTGGTTATAACTGCAAATACTTGTGTATGTAAGACTTGTTTATTACAAATAAGGATAGCGCGTGATTCAAATCATCGCATTTGGGATGGTCAGTACATCTAATCCACACCGACCGTACAATATACCCACAGTCATATGCCGTGTACGTGGGAATCGAACTAGCTAAAAGTGACGCGTCCCACCACTACGATTAACGTCATCAAAAAGTGCATACTTACGGCGCATCTCACCCACAATGGAAAGAAAAATTTAGCGCAATCAACTGCCACAGATGATACAGTGCACAGCTGGATCGCGTGCACTTACTCATATTTCCTGTTTGTTTATAAATCAAATATACTGTAATGAGCAGTGAAATTGAATTTATATGTGAAATCTGATTGATATTATTGTACATATACATGTAATATAAACCATTTTTACTTTATTATTGCAGTGAGTGGCACTGCGATTTAAATTGCTTGTAGTTTTAGTGTTTCTTTAGATTCTGGAATTGCAGATAAGCGGTGAATTTCAGGTGGAGAGGTGAAGCATCAAGTGATACGATTGAGCATAGCAGTTTTGACAGTTTCTTAGTTTTTGAGACAAATTCGACTCGAATCTGTCAAACTTTTACAATCTTTTTTGGTTAGTGTGTTGGTCTGCTGTATGAGCTGCCACCGAAAACGGCGTAACCTCGGCAGGATAAAGAGAGATTGTGAAATGTGGACCCCATTTTGAACATTTGGCCGATTTCTTTTTTTTGTCTATGGTTTGTTTTGAAACCGAAGTGAGTGTGACATTATGGTCATCTAATGGTTTAAAGGAGTTCAGATCGGATAGGAGTATAGAGCTTTTAAGATTCGACGAAGAATAGTGTTAGGTTAATGCTGCGGTAAATGGTATTAGCGGTAAACGAAGGCAAAATTAACTATTTGCTGTTAACAAGAAGCGACACCCAACATCGACAAATCGGATAGAACGTCACAATTGATAGCTATAACTCCAGGGGAGGAAGGGACTTTGTCTACCTTGGCTCTGCTATTACCTCCGATAATGAAATCTTGTCGGAAACCAAACTAAGAATAACTCTTGCCAATCGCTGTTTCTTCGGGCTGAGAAGACAATTGAGTAATATGGTCCTATTCCGAACAACTAAGGAGACTCTTTATAAGACTTTAATCATCCCAGTCCTTCTTTGAGGCGCTAAAGCATGGAAGCAGATGAAGATATTCTTAGTTGTTTCGAGAAAAAATTCTTCGTATAAGTTGATAGGATTCGAGTTGATGGCATTCAGAGGAGAAGAATTAATCACGAACTATGCAAACTGTACAGCGACATCGATCTAGTCAAAAAAGAACTGCGCATTGGACGTTTAAGATGGCTAGGACATGTGAACACTAACACTCCGGCAGGCAGAGTCTTCAAATCTAACCCGGAGGGACAACGCAGTAGAGGAAACCGCGTCTAATGTTACACGCACAAGTATAATGAGATCTTAACCAACTTGGCGTGCGCAACTGGAGGCAGTTAGCTAAGGATCGGGCTAACTGGAGAGGCTAAGTTCCCCCCGAAACTGTAGCGCCACCTAAGTAAGTAAGTAAATGCTGCTACTTTGTTTGTATGTACATGGAAGACAGAACCTTTCTTGCGCAGACCAATCGTAAGCAGTGTGCCTCGGATAAAACGTTATTCAATGAATTGCACCGACTATTTTGACATTTCAAAGCCTAGATGTTAAACTTTGTGTGTAAAAGAATCGTCGAATCTGAACTGACAATTGGAAATAAGATTACAGATAACACAGGTAATTGAGCCTGGAGCTTTGATTTAGTGTGTTTAATGAAAGTAAGTCCTTCACTTAATTTTCTTTCAGTAAACCCAACGAAGATACTCACAAGTTCAGTAACATTATTTCCTCCTGTTGTGGGCATTAGTGTCACAACCGATAACAATCTGTTTCCTCGATTTGTAACTTGCAGATAAAAACACATCGGTTTTAGAGATCTTCCTTGTTCTAGTTCACAAATCATGAGATCATATTCGATAAACAGACAAAAAAATATAGAAAAAATCATCGCTTCTTTATATCCAATAACCATTGAATAAATAAGTATGACTGGTTAGGTAATAAGGTAAAAAAGAGAAACAGAAAAGCAAAAAGTGAATTTTCAAGTTGTTGATGTATCCATTGAATCCGGTCTTGACTAATAACATTATTTCGTGAAAAGTGACTTGGATTACTTTTAAGTGACCTCGATCAAACTAATGTCAATGGCTACAACGTTCAATTGTATCGCGTTTATGCTGCCTAAGTTTCGAGTTCGACTGCTTTAGCAAATTTCACAATCATCGACACAGTGTTTCAAGTGTTAATCTCACCTCAAGGAAAATTGTCCAATCTATTTTTTATATTGAAATGTGTTATCAAGAGTTGTCAGTCTGCTACGTTGTGACGTCGAGTATGAAACAAACAGAGAACACAAAATAGATATCGAAAGTTGGTTCAAAACGCGTATTCCTAACCTTTAAGTGACAAATGCCTGTGGGACATTTGCCGAAAAAATATTTTGACTGAATAAAAACCGGTTCGAAAATTAAGAGCAAAAATTCATAAATAAAACAAAGAAGAGTTCACTTCATGTAATGCAATCTCGTTACCTTTCATCCACTCACTTCCGGGCACCCAAATGTGTGTTATTCTAATGTGAGTAGATAGCCTCTTTATGTGCTTCAGTCATGTCTAGACTCACGACGTAGTGCAGAAAGTAGAAAACCATTAAAAAAAAAAACATGGATTTGTCAAGATGAATTGCCCATGAACGTAGCAGATCAAATTACTTCGCTCCTTTGTTGCTCTGGCGTTAGCACTTAAACCCTTTTTTGTATAGTTCGATAACTGGTGATGAGAATCACGTCGTCTACAACATTATTGTAGCAAAATCAACAAGATGATAAAAATAAATAAAAAAATATCTGGCGCAACAACTCGGCATAAGCTAAGGCCTAGCTTCTCGCAGCCATTCATGTTGTGCGTGTTACATTTTTCGCACGAATGGAAGAGACCGTCAATTAATTGCCGACTCCGAACGGTGAATTGAGAAGCTTTTTCGTGACAAATTATACTTTTGGAGGCTTGTCATTCCCCGACGAGAGGTGGTGCCGCGAAAAATGTTCCGTGATATGGTTGGGGCTTGAACCCACGCCGCTCGGTCAACAGTGCAACGCACTAACCACTGATCCACGCCGACCACCATCAAAATGATGCTTAGATATCTAACTCCAGCTCAAGCCATTTCGAATGCATTTTATGCATATAATGGACTAGATCTATTGGCGACAGATCAAATGCTTACAGCAAACCAAAGTCTTGCCAAACAGGAAAATACGCCGCGCAGAAACTCCAGACCCTTTATTGCGTAGTTTTCCTTCTCCATATACAACTGACAAATCGAGTACCACCATCCTATCCTCAACTGAATCTAAGTCAATAAATAATATTCACGTCAAGGCCAACATAAACACATAGGCATAGGTTATGTTTAGATAATAACGATCACGCTTAAGTCCGTGTAGCAGGTTTTAATGAATTCGCCTTTTTTTTCAAGACCATTCAATAAAATTAAATAAAATTAATCCAAACAATTGGTGGTCGTGAATGTTCACCTGTTTTACTCTCACCTACTAACATAAATTTGCTCAAATGTTAAATAGAACACTAAGTGATTTGCATACGCGCTGTCATTCGGTTAATTGTTTTGTACTCAAATGAAATTCTATAACGTAAATAATGTCGACCATACAGAAGTGACCTTTCAACGTTGAAAATATTTATAATATGTATCTGTCGCCAAGAAGCTCAGTGTTATCCAGCCGGGTGTGCATTTAATTTTTGCTTCCATTAGATGGTGATATGTTGAATTGGTCGTGCCTTGTATGTCTTATTTAATTTAGTGCCAATCGGATATATTTAATCAGAAATGTGAATCTAAAGCTGATGCTTGTGAAGAATTCTGTTATTGAATTAATGATTATGAAGCTGAAGGGGTTTGAAGCAAGCTAATTCGTTTGCAATCAGTTCTTGAGTAATAGGAAGTTTTAAGTGCCGAATGCAGATATTCCACATGAACTAATAAGGACAATTAAGGCAATGGGTCAGCTGTCACAAGCACACCGGCTGCATTTCTTTTTTTTATATTAATATTGTTTTTATTGGTGGTGAGATGTACTTCGGGCTGATGCGTCATTGTCAAGTGGAGCATTTCAATGGGGACGAACCCGACGACGTATGACCACTATCACTTGGGATTACGGACTCCCACCTATTGACAGCGAATGTTGATAAAAAGGCCAAAGTCTTAAAGTTGAATAATAACCCAGCCAAAATCGAGAAATATGTTGCAAAACAGATGGGCAGGAGTTGGGGAAAAGTTGAACAGACCTTGAACAGACATCGTACAAATGGCGCGGAGGCGTAGTAGAGGCCGAGGACTCACAAGGAAATAAGAAATTACGTATGGAGAGATTACTGTTAGTGTAAGGACTGCGTAAGAGTTGATTAACTATTCAGGAATGGATGTGGAATGACCGAGGACGCATCCCGCACCTCTATGAGCAATCTCGTGAAAGGGCAAACTTTTGAAAATGGATAAGACGACAGAAGCGCCAAATTCATTACATAGCACAACTCATCGACAATCGACATAAATTGGTGGACATTATTAGATAAGATGAGATCTATCTTCACCAGTGGACGGACATCAATGGCTCTTTGATTATGACATGGGATGTCTGTTGCACTGTTTTCTTGACGAGAAATGCGGGTAGCCGATTTACACCTACATATTATCTACAACCCTACTACCCTGACTTTTACACAGTAGCATTCTCACCAAAAGCCCGCGTTATTCCAAAAGTGTTAATTGGTTTCACTATGTGACTACGAGCGAAAAAATGAAATCCGCAACTGGACTGGACTGCAAAAATCGGGTTAACTGGAGAGGTTAACTAGTAGAAGCCCAGGATAATTTCGAATTTGTAGCGCCACCCAAGAAAGTAAATAAATGAAAGGACGACGTCCTTATCCCGATGTGCTAAACAACTAGAGACTTTCTGTTTTAAATTCTTTTGAATTGGCAGTTTAATCAACGTGTATATCACAACAACAAACTGTAAATAAAAACTGCGTTACATCTCCACTTTACATAACTCCATTGGTGTCCTTGTAGCTATTGAAGTGTTGCTGATATCGCCCTTTGTAAGGTACTTTTTGAGACTGTAATGTGTACATGTGTCTCCACTTTCTCCCACGATTGGTGCTTTGAGCTTTGGTTAGTCTAGGGTGAATTTTTCGAATCGATTTCGTACGGATTAACTTGCTACAAAACAAAATTGAATTGTTCCGAATGATAAAAACATAAACTTGTTTCGACTTCCCCAAAGAATACGACTTATAATTCATGTGTTTTCAGCTGTTTGTGTTTTGTTTATATGAAGAAAGCTTCCAACGTTGATATTCGATATTTACTTGTACCTGATGCGCTTGAGCGCTACACATACTGGTTTGAGAAATAACCAAATTAAAAATACAATTAACGATTTCCTATGTTTCCTCTTTTTCAGCTTCAGTGTCGATAAAAACCTATGAAAACTGATTTGGTTTAAAAATAAAACTCACCTGCTTCTGCAACATATTCAAACTCGAAGTAGTGCTTGGATTCCTTGCGGAAAAATTCAATAAAATCGTGAACGATTATTGTGCCAGATTGGAACTTTAGCCGCCACTCCTTCAGTGGTCCGTCGGGTACTTCTTTAGGACGTGTTTCGTCCTCGATTTCGAATTCAATCATTTTGTTGTTGTTGCGATTAGATCCTCGATTTAAATTATGAGCTACTTGTGATTTGTTTTAATCTTCTGCTATTTGTTGTTGGTGTAGGTTATAAATGAATTCCACTGCCAATAATTTCAGTCATTGAATTCAGATTTTTTTTTTACTTTGTCTTTCTATCTTTTTTTTTTTTTTTTTTGTTTCTTCTCTCGCTATATCTACGAAGAAATGAGAAACAAGAATAGTTTTCACTTTTTATTTTAAAACAATTGTAGAGGTATAAGTAAAAGGCAAACAGGTAGACAATTTGCGAATTTATTCAAAAAAAAAAAAAAGAAACAATTTATGTACAAAAAATAAGGGGTGAATGAAAATCTTTTGCAAAAGCAAAAAAGATCCATTTACACTCGAAAATGATCGACAATAAATAGAAAAAATTAAGTCAATGGTCTGGTTCTGGAAAGATTTTTTCATTCAAATTAATTCCGAACCCAAATCTCCCATCACCGACATGGGAAATAAGAAGCAGATCAGCTTCGTATAGCTAACGATGAGTTGGTGGTGATAAAACTATTCACATTTCTTTTTGTTCTCTCTATATTCCTCCGTTTTGCTTTGTTTTTTTTATTTTTCTGCGTCGTGGTTTTGTAGGAATAGAATTTTGTTAAACTGAATTTTTCTTGTTCACCCCTGCATTTAAGCAGCACTTTCACTTATATCACAAGGAGCTCAAAGAAAATTCACGAAAAATGTGAGAATAATTTTTGGAAATATGAGAAAATACACTAAGGATTTGATTATCGCACTGGAAATTTACTTAAATTGTTGGGACAAGAAAATTAAATATTGTCGCACGATGAATATTGTTTTAACTGCGCGATACGTGTTTTTTTCACATTTAAAAAATGAAAATAAAATCGCACACAAAAAAAAATAAGTATAGATCGCAATTTAAGGTATTTTTCTCTCTTTCGAACATTAGTACTGTTCGATGTATCGAATTTTTTGTAGCGTCAGTGCACTTCGTGGCTGTCAAAAGAAAACCCAAAAGCAACACTTGGAATTGTTTAACGCAAAAAAAGATTAGAATTATGTTGCTGCTCAAAATATGCTACCACCGTATCGAAATGAATGTCGATTATTTGTGGAAAACAATTTCATTCAAATGGCTGCCGCAGCTAGATTAAAAGATATTTTTTCTTATAATCCTGATCAGAATGTGTTTCTGTAGCTGTAGCTGTTTCGTGTGTCGCTGTCAAACGCGTGTAGCTGCGCCAATTGTTTGTGTCTCTAAAGAAACAACAGTCTGTAACAATTCCACATAAACAAACTCCATGGCGTCATATTCCAGCTCCGTGAAGACGAAATCAAGTCCCTAAAATGACTGATACACGGTCATCTAACTTAATGTGCACAAGATCGACTCTTTGAGGGCAGGTGTGAGAGGGAAATGGAACATTCATACCTAAATTGAACTTGAGCAGAGCCCTCAAATCAAATAAAATTATAATTTAAATATTCTTTTTTTTTTTTTTTTGATTAAACACATCGAACACTTCATTAAGAAGCTTGTAATGTGCACATATCAAACAAACCTATTTATTTCCTCTTTCGCTAGCTTGCATTCAGAGTTAAATCTCAATATTGTAGAGAAAGAATTGCCAAAGTGATTATGCTTTGACGGATGGAATGAGCTTAAGCTTTTGCACTGAACTTACATCATACGACAGCTGTTCACAAAAGTTCAGTTTGGGATTGGGATGTGTTCTCGATGGCTTGGTGTGCGTGTGTAAAAGCGAGTAATACAGAATTTGCCCCGAAAGGTTTGTATCGTTTACAGGCATGTACAACAGAATTTCCACAGCACGTAACGCAACGTAATTTCATTGTTTTTCATGAGTTGAATGTAGATATGTATGTACATAAGCTTTTTAGACACATCCGCATTTAAATTGTAGCCAAACCCAGGACTTGATTGTTTTTTGATAATAATTATCTCATTTAAGGGCGGAAAGCGGCCAATAAACGTCAAATTGCTAACAAAAATCATAGTCAAAGTTTATTGTTAAAGTTTACTAGCTTTGTGATACAGTCGTCTTTCACCAAGTTCATTTTGGGATGTGCTTCTGAGTGCCGAATTTTTTTGAAGTTGATCATTTATTGTTCTTATTTTATAAAAGGTTTTAAAAGGAAATTGAGAAACATCGAATTCGCAGAAATTTAGAAAATTCTCTGAAATTTAAAAAAACTACCACTCAAAATTAAAAAAAAAAAGAAGTGCGCAGAAAGAACCAATCAAAGATCGAATTCACATCCGAGCTAGTGGCGACAACAACAGCCTTGAATAGAAAGGCAGATTTTGCAGTTGACTCCACTCAACGTACATATAAAGGACAACGATTCAAAAATCTGCGTTGTAAATGTTCGTACTCTGCACAATCCGCGAGCACGTAATAAACTACCAAAGATCCTTGAAATCTACATATCGAATATATTCGCTCTCCCGGAAAAGCGTTGGCAAGGACCCGGTGTCCGGAAAGCAAGCATTTGTGATGTCCCTTATGGTGACTCTTACATGAGCAGAGGCAGTGGCTAGATTAAGACAAAAAATCTTGTACCTTCGCCACGTATGTACATAAGCTAGCAAGTGACGGAGATCCGCTTTAAAGCTCAATTCCATAACACCAGCCTTATTCGTGCTTATGCTTCCAGAGGGACACGACAACACCACTAAAGATTGTTTCAACGAACCCCTTTACAAGTCCCGGCCCAATTTTGTTTACCACCTGGTTCTGCAAAGGTAACAATAGATAAAAAAAGCTACTCTGCAGACCTACAAGCTTTAAAAACTTTGCTGAAATTCTATATAAACCTATGGGCTAAGTCGTTGAAGCAAATGCAAAAAAAGGCAGACCGTAAGTTTGTCTAAGGCTGAGACTTAGAATCTTAGTATTTTACATACATATCTATCTCCAACGTTAGATATTTAACACAGACAGCCATGGCTAGTTAGTTTAAGTTATGCTAGGTTATGGGTGAAATGCCCAAGTCTAATGACTGTGCGTTCACGGGGGCCTACTTATCTATTGTGTTCCCCTTTGTGTGGTGGTCCATGTTTCAGCCTTGGGTTGTAGATGGGTGGTCTTTCACTAAACCACCCTGTACTCTTAATAAAGTGGAGTATGTTCGTTATTGGTACTTCTGTTAGGTTACCCAGTTCTCCAAACCACCGTTTTCCTATGTGTCGAAGTCGTCGGTTTTGGAGATTGGGAGACAGACAGCCATATCCACATGAATCCTCGCGGCTACGCTTTTCCGTCTTTATTTAGCCCAGTGACACGAAACAGCAGAATAAAAAATTTACATTTGCTAGAGCTCAAGTCACTTGAATGCTTAGTCAATTGAATCTGATTTTGTTTTAATGACGAATTAGAATGGGCCCTGTATACCAACAACGCCTGCTCGAAAACTTGTGTGGAGTTCTGCAACGCGTTTCAGCTTCCCATAGTTCATCTCCAGTGGCTTTGAATCGTTCTCAACTGTTCAAAGCCACTTTTGCTTAGGGTGAACTACTCTTCTGTAGTGTATTCCAATGTGCAGCACATTTCGCGACGCATGGCATCTCCGATCCACTCCCACTTCCGTTTAATGTTCATCTGTTCCTGACCTGATCTTTCAAGATGGCGGAGAATCTTCAGTAGGTAAAATATGTATTTGTCAAGGTTTGCTGCATACAAGTGACAGTAGTAGAGGAGCGAGGAGGAGTAGTTGAAGAGCGTCCTTGCATTTCAGATAATAATCTTAGTTCAACATATAATAGCCAAAAGTCGTCAACGTGCTATCATTCCTTATTCCAAGCGTAGTGATTTGATTCCGAATGTGTTGACGGTCTTTGGAGGAGAAGATTTAATCACGAACCATACGAGCTGTACAGCGACATCGATTTGGTCAAAAAAAACAGCGTATTTGATGTTTTGAGATTGTTAGGACATGTAGAGCGAATGGGCACCAATCAAATTTTGAGCAGTCAATAGCTTCCCGACCAATCGTAGCCCAGACCCCAAAATAAAAAGACAAGAACGAATTAAAACAAACGAAGCTCATCACAAGAACACATTTTATTCTTAAATTTTTTTTTTTTGTATAACGGTTTTGATATTAATTTTTAAATATGTTTATGCAATTAGTTCGGCATCAAAAATAGGCGCGTATTTGGTTTTCAATTTGGCTGAATCTTACCAATCACCATTCTCTCTTCAAATAGAAAGCTTCCTAGTTCAGCAGCAAACAGCCACCTGATATGTAGGTTCATCGGCAAAACAAAAACAATAAAAGCTTAAAGTCTTTATTACAAACATTGATGGCAAATGGCCAAGAAAAGCTCGTCGTACACATTTCCTTTGCCGCCGTTTGGTTATCTCACAAAGCATTGCGAACGTAAACAAAGAATCTGTCGTCGTACCGTGTAACTCATTGTTTCGATTTCGTACATATGAGGACGCAACTTTTTCACTTACAGCCAATTGTTATCAAATAAACAGAAAAACGGTTCTCTCGTTGTCTAAGAAACCTTCTTCTAGAACTTCTAACCACAACCAAAGAGAAACAATTATCGGTGGAATCGGGGAAAAAATCAATAAAACTTTTTTTCGAGAATTTAGGAGAACCTTTTCTAAACACAACTTCGTTAGTTAGGATGCAGGACCTTCGAATCGTCACCGTGCTGTGTTTATAGTTAAAATAACGCGCAGAGAACGTTTCTTGTGTCGGGTTGAAAATCGGGAGAATATTCCGACCAAGGTCAGTGTTTTTCAACTCAATTTGTGTGATTGTACATGAAAAGAAGTCCAGTGATTTATTATATCCCTTGTGCAGTGGACCTTGATAGCTTATTACTGTTTTACACAAAATCCGTGCTGCAGCGTAGGTCATTTTGTTTTGTTTTTGCATTGTGCTACGATAGGGAGTATAGTTGCGGTTGGGATTTAAGGCCGCTGTTTATGTTATAATGGAAGGCTCTGCGGTCGATGTAGTCCATATCTTGAATGGTAATTGTTCCACAACAAAAGCAGCCCAGGCATCCACGCCCCTGGAGGATTTATCAACAGAATCACCTTTAGAACCGTCATCAGATGTGGCGACGGACACACAGAAGCCCAGGTGGCTGTCGTCGTTGCATAATCTCATATTTATTCTAACATGTGCGTTAGCAGCGTTTGTCGTCTTTCGGAATGTCCTTACATGGTAAATAGTCTTCTTAGATTGTACATATGTAGTTTGTCTAGTTTTTTTTGTTTTTGGTAATACATATGCACATACATATAACATTTAAAGTTTTCTCAAACAAGAAATATATTATTTATAACTTATTTTAAGGACCGTCTTTGTTTTTATCGCATTTTAGTTTAACAGCATACATGCGTATGTAAGTATGTATGCAGCTTTAGTCTAGTCAAGTATTCCTTGGCAATTTTGTGGGAAGGTTGCACCCAAAATAACCGAGCGCTTAAAGGCGAAACTTCTTTTCCAGGTTCAACATTACTTAACATTGTAGTCCGGTTTTGTATTTCTCTAGTTTAGTTTCATTCAAATAATAACTTATCTAAGGTGGTGATACAGTTCGGGGTTGAACTGGGCTTCAATCAACAAGCCTATCCTGGTAGCCAAGTCCTTAACTAACTGCTTCCAGTTGTGGACTTTAAATTGGTTGAAGTCTCCTTCATGCATGCCACTGTAGGTAGCCCAGCTAAATAGCTATTTTCATTCCAAAAAGTTTTTGAGGCCACGTTTGATCCCATCCGCTGGCTGCCGTGTTTAAAGTGCTGCTTTTTTTGTCTGTTCGTCAACATTCGCGCTTATGATACATACCAAGTCGATTTCGAGTGGACAGCAACCAGTACTCAATCTCCGATGCACAAATTATCATCCAGCCATCGTTGAGTGTATATACATATTCATACATACATATTTACGCCAATTACGTTTGTCGTTTTCGGCTAAAAGTCGACTTGATTTCGACCAACTGGGAACAATTCCGTTTGGCGGATTTTAATTTAGTAATAGATTAGAATGCCTTTTCAACTTATGAATGTTGGTATTCCATTAGAAAAATGCTAAACGACTGACATAAAAGGGGAAGTAAGGGAAACGCAAGATGTTCTTCTCATCGGAAAGAATTACACTATGTTTCGAGTTAACTCCTTCAATGATATTAAATTTCCCTTTTCTAAGACAGCGGATGGCCTACCAGAACACCTTGTTTGTAGATCTGTGATTACCGTCCTATTTCTCGCCGAACTCCTTCCAAGAATGCTCCTTAGCTGCTTTAACAGCCAACTTGCAAGTTCAACGCGCCTCCATGTACAGTCTTCGAGAAGCTGATTTCCTCAACTGTATCCACACCTTAAAGGCTTTCTTCGTCTCTCTGATGGCTTCTTGCACTTCGAGTGTTTTAAAACACACAGTTCTTTTCTCAATACTAGTCGCCACAGCGAGCCACTTCTTAGGTTAGGTTAGATGGCTGTCTCCGTTCAAGCAGGGACACACTTAGACCAGATTGGTCAATTGTGATACCACGATAGATACCGACTTACCAGCACCAGAGACCAAGAGTATAACGTTGAGGGCGTTGAGATGAGTGACCATATAGGTAGTCACTCTATGTATTGAACTACTTTGACCCGGAGATAAAAATCCTTATCCTTTGGATGTCGAGTAAGGCTAGCTCGTTTAGATCAACAAAGAAGTATTCCCCGAGGGATTTTCCTTCTTATTGTTGAAAGGGCAGGACAAGTGCGCAGTAGGTGGGTAGTGGTTTCCTCCTCTTCACCTCTACAGCTTCTACGGAAATCATTGGAGAGAACGACCAATCTGAGTGCACGTCCGTCTATCAAGCATTGTTCGGTGAGGACTCCTATTAGTGAACCTAAGTTTTTTCCGGTTAGTAGATAAAAGTCTCTCCGTCTTTTTTAAATCCACCTTGGTCCAGATTTGTTCTGACAAGAGGCAAGTACTGATGTTATTCCAATTGTTGTTTGCCAATTTCCTGGCATCGGTATCAAGGATCGATTCGATAGGAGCAGATGGTTCCCACAGGTTTTCAGGGAGATACCGTCCTGCGAATTCTTTTGCCAGCTCGTCCGCCCTGCAGTTGATTGGAATGTCCCCAACCCCTGGGCAAAGGGTTACGTCGCATTTGTCTCCAATCTGGTTAAGAGATCTGCGGCATTGCTTTTCGCCTTGGAAGACGAGGAAGGCAATGAGGACACACCCCACTTGTTTGCCTCTGCCCAGTTCTCTGCCGCCTGAGACAGATTTTTTTAAATACGTTTCTTTCAGTATATCGCAGAAGAAATCTGTAGTTCGTCAAAACTTTTAAGTATTTCGAAATCCATAGGCCAACAAAAGAGTCCTTTAGGGATTTCTTATTACTGTTAGGCTTTAAATACACGAAGCCTTCCATTATTCTTTTTTTGTGAGCTGTCAAAACAAAACTCTAGTACACACCTTGTCGGTCGAATAAACCTAAGAATCTAGATTTTTCGACCCGACCCGACACCTGAATTGAGTCGGTTTCGTCTTGTGACAAACGTAATTGAGGAGATTATGTATCTATAGATCTAATATTTTGTTAAAACCATTTTTTTTTCGGTACATAATATGTACATATGCATGTATGTATATCGATATGTATATGTCTCGAATATTTCTCTCTTTTTGCCTGTTAATCAATGAATATATTTGGTAGTATTAAGCCCCTGAGCTGTTAAGCAGACTAAGTTTGTTGTAAGTTAACTTCAACAATCCAACACAATTTAACAAATCGAAGTGGCAAAGCTTTCTCATGATTTTTCATTTGAATAATGTAACGCGCACGCAGCCGGGTAAGAATTTGAATGGGTACTGAAACTGTTCACATCTATGTATGTGTACGACATTTTATATAGTTTCACACCAACTAACACTTCCCCATTGTAGCAACTTACGATTACTCTGATCTTTTTCGCATGCATTCTTCTCACCAACCCCCCCTACAGCAGAATGACCAATTTCCGTCCAAGGTCACTGGATGCAATGCATCGCAAAACGTGAAAATAGCTGTGATATCCCATAATCGAAAATGCACTACGCGCATGTTTATCAATTTCAAAACCTGTAAGCGAAAACACTCTCCAAACAGCCGGCTTCCCTCTTGTAAAACGAAAAACAATTGTACGAGTACACACCTTCTTATCTGTCCCCACCAAAGGCCACACGCGATCCGACTGCGATCATTTGCGCATAGCCACAGAGCACAGTTCTATCAGTGTGCCACTGTCCAACGGATCGTAGATACAATTTGCGTAGTCTCTCTCTCTCAAGATCAGTGCCTTTAGGACTAAGAATGTTTTTCCAGTTTCACTGTGTATTTTAGGTTTATTGACCCAAGTTGTTAGCTTCGCTAAATAGTGTTTTGTTGTCTTATTTGTTTTATACTTTTGTCTTTGGTTGCTTAACACTTTTGTGCACAATAATTTGTTTAACCGAATAACGATGAGTAAAGAACTGATTACTTTGGATTTTCCAATAAGGCACTTGCAAAGCTTCTGGGGAGCATCCGGTGACTTTTGGCAAGCGCAATGGGACAAATTCATCGACAATACTGGTGAGTACACTATCTATCTTTAAGGCTGACTATGAACATTTATTTATTAGTGTCGCTACCCCAATTAAACTTTAAGTGTCCACCAGTCAGATTCATAGCGATTGTTGTCACAATCGCAAATTGGCATAAAATGATGCGCAATCGGAACACAAAAGAATAATTCAATTGGCCGCCGTGATGACGATCATTGTTATCAATAAATACACTTGCGTTTTGCATTTATTTGTTTGGAAAGTGCATTTAAATAGACTGGAGGGTGAAAGTGTAAATTTGTTTAAGCAAAACAAAATGGTTAGCCATGAGTTGGTGTCAGGTCCCAAAACTGATTTTGTTGTACTTGGCATGGATTGGAAGAACATTTATTCGTTAAATAAAGCCCTACAGCCGTTTGACACACAAAGGAAAATTATATTTAGATTTTTTAAAGTATTTTGATTGCGATATTCAAGTAGCAACAATAAACTTATTGCGGATTATTTATCGATAAAAACTATTAAAGTGTTATCTTAACTTCGAACGATCTGTTTTCTTATTTTGTGTAATCTATCTTTGCACTGTAGTGATTTATGTGTACGTTACGTACATACATACATATGTATTTTATTCAAATTATTTGTATTATTTGGTATAATTTAGATAATTTATTGTTTGTCTATGATCAGAACTGGAATCTTTGTTGGCAATCAAATTAGTGCCAATTAGATAATTATCTCACTTCAATTTTAAAGTTGACGAGAGAAAAAAAAAAACTTGTCAGTACTTGCACCAGTTCGAAAACTTAAAATGATTTAGCAACGCATATGCAGATGACATTCGTGACGTGGTTGCCGTGGCTCAGTGGTTAGTGCGTTTGACTGCTGTGCCAGTTACGAGAGTTCAATTCCAGCAATATCAACCAAGTCCGTAATGTATGCACACGAGTGAAAGGGATCCGCAGTTTATATTACTGATTTCAAATGGCTCATTGTACCAAGTTGGTTAAAGATTAGGTCAGACCGTTTTGCGCGATTCCTAAGATTGATTTAAAGAGTTTTTGGGTCAGAATACTTGTGTTCCTGTAATAATTTAGTCACATCATAAGGCCGATGTCATTTATTTACTACCATTGAGAGAAAAAGGATACTACAAGGCATTGAGCACTTTGTACGCATGAAAGAAAACCGACAAGTCACGAAAATTTGAGCAGCAAAAGCTGAAAGCAAAGACAAAAGAGGAAGACCCAAGACCACGTGGAACATCACCGTCCTAAGAGAAGCTGGGGAAAGCTGGCTGGTTCCAGAGAACAGCAATCTTGTCACCTTAAGGGTAAAAAAAGACCGGATTATGTATTTTTTTTTTTATGCACAGATAAAATTCTTTGTGGGTACTCTCTGGCCTGTACCATGAGTATTACCCGACTCCATGCTTCTGCATATCTACATATGTACGAGCTAAAAAAAACACCTCCTCCATGCTCTGTATCCTCTTTGACCCCTGCGGTACCACCAATCAAGGCATTCCTTCGCAGGGTTGGGTTTGACATTTTGTCGTCTCTTTTTCAACTGGCAGAGCTATATAGCAGTTTCTGCGTTTCTCGCTGCTGTTTCCTCTATTCGCTGTTCTCCAGCCTCTTGGTGTCAATTGGCCTCCAATTTCTCTCTATAGAGTAATTCTAGCATTTCATTCCATCAGCACATGCTCTGCGTTCTGGGGTTTCCCTTTACAGTGCTGGCAGATTGAGTAATCCACATGGTTGTTCTTGTAGAGGTACTCCCGAAAGCATCCTTGTTGGGAGAGGAATTGCGTTACGTAATTGTTGACATTTCCGTGCTTTCTATTATAATAATCCATTCATCAATATTGGGGATCAGTTTATATGTCCGTCGCCCCTTGGTTACGATGTTCCACCTACATATGTTGCCATTCTGCTTTCATAGCTTCTATGTTTTTTTTTTTCTGTCGTCGTGCTCTTTTTCGCGCAGTCTTTTTCGGTTTTTGATGTTGAGATTACACTTATAGCATCCGCTAACACAGTTGTTAAGAGCCAGCATACACTTAGGGATGCAATCCTGTGCGCCGAGTTTATCTTTTGATGTAGGACTTATGCTCATATTGGTGCTGCATACAAGAGTATGGACTTAGTCATGGTCGTCAGAAGATTTCTGATCTGTTGGCTTGGTCCTCCAATTTGGCATTGGCCTGCATAGTGCCGCTACTGCTTCAGAGACCTTCTCGACTGCGTAGGTAAGGTGGTTCTTGATCCTCAGGCTGTGGTTCAGTAGCACTTCCAGGTACTTGATGTATAGGTGGTCCAGTTTTTTACAGCTTATAATAGCGGCTTCGGTTTTGTGGTCCGCTACCTCTAAAACTGTTGTCTGCAGCCCTAGCTTTACGTTCGTGTTTGTTTCATTGCAGTTTTGCATCATTCATCTCCTAGTATTTTGGCCACTAATACAATTGCAATGACGTCAGCATAACCGATGATTTTGCCTCCATTCGGTCTATGTGTTTTTAATAATACATTATGTTCCATAGAATTGGTCCCAGAACTGACTCTTGTGGTACTCCGCCCGTGATTGTATACTTCTCCGGTCCTTCTTCCGTGTTATAGTAGAGGGTTCTATCTTTAAGATGCCTGTCAGGTAGTTCGGTACCTGCAAGTCGTTCAGTGCTCTTACTTCAGTCGGTTGGGTTGAACGCGTCCTTGACGTTTGTTCCTCCTAGTCATTTTCCCTTCGATTGCTTCTCGTGCTATGCCACATACAGCTTGTATTGCGTGGATGGTGCTTCGTTTCTTTCTGAACCCGACCTGTCGGTTACAGAGCCCCGAGTCCCCTTCTGAATACATATGCACATGTCTTCTCCAATGCCCTTTAAATGCCTCCGATGCTTGTTTCCTTGATTGTTCCATTCCAAAGAGGATACTTGGACAGTTTTTCAATAATAAAATTTGTAGAGTATTCGAGTAGGTGAGCCTTTATGAGAGGCAGTGCTGAATATTTTAGTTAAGATACATTTGCACAACGAATTCAAATGCCGAAGTCATAACTTGACCACCAATAATATAATATTTTCTTAATCGTGCCTTCAACTTTTTACCTTTTTTTCACTTTAATTTCGTAGGTGAAGATCCGCTTTTTCTATGGGTAGTAGGCACAACAGTATTTACAATGTTTGTGTATTGGCTATTCGGTGGAGTATACACATTTTTGGATCTAACAAATCGACCGAGATCCCTAAGGAAATACAAAATTCAACCCGGCACAAATGAACCAGTCGATGTACATAAATTATTGAAGGTAACAATTATATTTAAGAACTTTTAAGAGAATTCCTAATCCATTTGGTTTTTCTTTAGGTAATTACTAGAGTACTCGCGAATCAACTTTTCGTAGGCATACCTATTGCATTTGTAAGCTATAAGTTGATGAAAATTCGTGGTCTTACATCGATTCGTGAACTTCCAACATTCCACTGGGTTTGTTTTGAGCTCACAATGTGCATCCTAATGGAAGAAATTGGTTTTTACTACTCACACCGACTGTTGCACAGTAAACATATCTACAAGTTCATCCATAAACAGCACCACGAATGGACAGCTCCAATTGCAGTTACAGCGATCTACTGTCACCCGATCGAGCACATATTTAGCAACCTTTTTCCACCATTTCTGGGAGTTTTCCTTATGGGCAGTCATGTGGCTACAGCTTGGCTTTGGTTCGCCTTGGCCATTCTTTCCACATTGAACGCACACTCTGGATATCATTTGCCATTTTTCCCAAGTCCTGAAGCACATGATTTTCATCATTTAAAGTAAGTGTCGATCTTCTCGAAGAGACAGACGGATGTTGTTATGGAATCCATTTCAGGTTCAACAATTGCTTTGGCGTCTTGGGAGTTCTAGACCGGTTACACGGGACTGACTCGATGTTCCGGTCAACGAAGGCTTACGCCAGACACATTATGATGCTAAGCTTGGTGCCACCGCGTGAGGCTTTTCCCGATGAATTCAAATGAACAAATCTACGAAGCCTGGCAGCAACTAATCAAAAAACCAAAAACGTATTCTAAGAAACTGTATCATGAAAAGGGTTTCCTTAAAAGAGAACTGTAGAACCAATCACTTATTCACCTGAGAATCCACGCGAAGGCATTCAGTAGATTATTTCACCGAAATGAACACTTTGTAATACATATTGTTTTAATTTATTTTAGTTTGTTATGAATTTGTTTAATGGAAACGGTCAAAGTGCATGCATTTAAACAAAGTCAATGGAGTAATTATATTTCCGGTGATGTCTGTAAACAAAAATGTGATAGAAAAGTTTTTTTTTTTTTTGTATTGTAAAGCAAGACATGCATAGGAAAACCATTTACATAACGAAATAATAAAAAAAAAATCCACTCCGTACAGTGATGGAAGATTTGCAAATGTATCTTGTAATAAATATTTAAATGTATAGATAATAAAAACTATATGAATGGTATTTACGGGTCGGTGTAAAGTCTCTATTTATTGAAGGCGTGACTTACAATGTGCCTCTGTACTCTTTCTCACGTCTGGAGGTTGCGTGTATTTTCGAATTATTAAATGGGAAATGGATACATATAAATACCCAGAAGTCGCAAAGTAAATAAGGACTAAAAAAACATCAATGGAAGAATGGGAGTTGCTCTCAACAGCAGTCATTGCCTCTGCAGGAGAGGTTCGCGGAGTGAAGCGGCTCGGTGTAGCGGCTGGTGGTTTAAAACACCCGGAGTTCAAGAAGCCAACAGAGACAAGAAGAAAGCCTTCAAGGTGTGGATACACTAGGGGTACTCAGCTTCTCGAAACCGGTAAATGGAGGCGCAAAGAACTTGCGAGTTGGCTGTTAAAGCAGCTAAGTAGCGTTCTTGGAATGAGTTCGGCGAGATGTTGGACCGTTATCACAGATCGGCAAACAACGCGCTCCGGCCGACTCAGGGGAAGGAAGTCGAATACCACCGAAGGAGTAAAATCCAAAGATGTTGTACTGGTTTACGATGAGAAGGACATGTTGTGCAGATTGCGCGAGCACTTTTCGGAGCAGCTCAATTTCGAACAGGGCATTGAGGATGGCGGACCCATGGTTTTGAGTAGGGCGGAGAATAGTCTCACCGTAGAGGAAGTGACTGTGGCGATTAAAGCGCTTAAAGTTGGCAAATCTGCTGGTGTGGATGAAACCCGGCCTGAAATGTTTAAGGGTTTGGGTGAAGAGGAAGTGAAATGGCTCTCTCGGGTGATTAAAGTGGCCTAAGAATGCGGTCAAACACCTAGCAATTGGCAAACTGGGATGATTGTTTGTCTTCTTAAGAAAGGGGATAAGAGAGATTGCTCCAATCATAGTGGTATATCTGTTTTAAGTCTCTCCTGAAAAGTCTTGGCTAAGGTGTTGGAAGCGCGTTCCAGAGCTTTGTCAAGTCCAGATTGGGCGACGAGCAGTGCGGCTTTCGTCGAGATAGAAGCACAACCGACCAGTTATTTACTCTCAGAATTGTACTTGAGAAGGCATGGGAGTATGTCAAACCTTCCTACAATTGTTTTGAGGATGTGGAGAAAGCCTATGGTTAGGTGTCTCCAGGTAAACTCTGGAGTGTACTGCAGGAGTATGCGATTGACGGTCATCTTCTGAGAGTCATTCAATCTCTATACACAAACTGTAACAGCTGTGTTGTCGTTAAAACTACCCCTTTCACTATAAGCGTTGGACGTCGGGGTACGTCTTGTCACCTCTCTTTTTCATTGCGTATATGGATTGGATATTACACGCAGCCGTGGCGAGAAACGATTCGAATTAGGAGACTTAAGGATAGGCCATCTGCTTTTCGCTGATGACTTGGATATCCTTTGGTCCACCCAGACCAAACTCTAACACGCATTAGATAGGTTCGTAACCGCCTGTGTTAAAGCTGGGATGAAGGTAAAAGTGAACAAATCAGAGGTAATGGTAATTTCCTGAACGCCTTTTTAATGTATTCAGTATCTTAGTCGAGTCCCATTGAAACAGGTGGGGAAGTTGAAGCATCTCAGGGTCCTATTCTCGAGCGATGTAAGGAGCAATTCCTGTAAGATGGGTCAGACTGCAGCAATTTTGAGACAACATTTGTTATAAAGCTATCGGTCTTTAATTTAGTTTTTGTTCCGACCCTCACCTATGGTCATGAGGTAATGATCGAAAGAATAAGACTGGGAGTAAAAGCTGACGAAATAAGATTTATTCATTGTATTGCTAAAGTAACTCGAACTAGGAACACTAGAATACGCGAGACATCCAATGTCGAACAGCTACTTCTTCGAACGGAGAGGTCCATACTTCGATGGGTACGGCTTCCAAAACGTGCTATGAAATCCGTGCCACCAGGTAGGCGTTCCCTGGATAGGTCCAGGATGAGATGGTTAAACCAAACCCGAAATCTCACCTCTACTTGTATGGGGATAGCTCTTGATGATTTAGAGTCGATGGCGGAGGATCGGGATATTTTAAAACTTAAACACCCTAAGCGCGAGACCCTCATAGTGGATAAACGGGTCATTGGAAAATGATGATGATGATGATCGAAGCCATAAGAAATCTAATCCCTCAACTGCGCTAACTACATAGGCGTCAGCATCAGCATCGCGCATAAGGTTTTAACTTCTCGTTACCAACTCGATTGACCACTACCTGTACGGCTAAAGACCAAGAAAGTCAAGAATCTATGATATGTTCACACTCTAGTAGATCCTGGAGAAAACCGAAGAAATTAGAACCGAATAACGATGACTGGGACATACAGAGCTAGCCAGTTCCTTAAACGTCCGCGAGTTTCGTTTTGAGAAAAATTAAAACCCAATTATAAACACACTTTCTTCAGAATGCTTATCAACTTTATTTATAGATTGATAATGGATTTAAACTAAAATTGTTGATATTTTTATCCGCAATATGACTGAAGTGTGGTATTGTTTTACCTTATACCAGCTTGACTACTTTAATAATTTTTCCACTTCCATTGATTTGAATAGCGGCGTATGGCGTAGGTGCCAAAGCTCAATTGCCTTGCTATCATATCGACAAGCTAAATCGCTTTAGTTACGGCGAAATGTGATGCTATCTGTACGATATTTTGTCCATACGTGATGAACTTACACAGCATTATGGGAAATTTATATCCGTAAGCCGTATAAACACGTATTAGGCTTATCAGGTTACAGATTTCCAATAGTCTCTAGTAACTTAATCCATACAGGATTGCTCTAAATAAATTACCAGCACTGATAAGTTTACTTTGCACTTGATGTCTTATCAAGCTTAAGTGCTTTGAGTTCAAATTATCAACTAAAAGACGCCAGCGCCCCCCTAGTTATCGTTTCAAAAATAGATTAACTTAACTCTGGTTAAAAACAAAAACTTTAGTTGGATTTTGACTTCGAATACTTTCAGTTGGTTGTGCGTGGCCTTGCTATGGCTACTCTTAATCCGATTCCAAGCAAAGTATTTAATTATTGGCAAGATACTGGCGATTTCTTTCAGTCGCACTGGAATAGCTTTCTCGATGTTATTGGTATAACCGATTATCTTGCTTGTTTTCGAAAGGTATGACACTATATTCTCGTGCTTTACAGGTGAGGATGACCGAAGGCTATGGATCTATGGGACAGCGATTATATCTTTGCTAAGCTACTGGATTGTTGGCGGCATATTCATTTACATGGATTTCACACTAAAGCCGCAAGTTTTGAGAAAATATAAAGTTCAAGTGGGAACCAATGAGCCCTTGGACTGGCCAAAGTTTAAAAGTGTTAGTATAATCTGATCGGAACTTAAGAATCGCAATTTTATTCTTCTCTTATTGTAGGCTCTTAAGGTGATTCTTTTCAATCAATTGGTCGTTAGCAGTCCAGTGCTTGCCCTTTTCTTCAGATTAATGAAATCCGTGGGGCTAACGCCTCTGAGGACGCTACCTACATTTTCCTCAATTGTCATTGATCTTGTTGTCTTTGTTTTACTGGAAGAGGCATTCTTTTACTACAGCCATCGAATTTTGCATTATAAGTGGCTGTATAAATGGATTCACAAGCAACACCACGAATGGACATCACCAGTGGCAGTGACCGCCATCTATTGCAATCCAATTGAACATGTTATCAGTAATTTATTACCGATACTATTGGGTATTTTCGTTATGAGGTCTCATGTGGTTACCGCTTGGATTTGGTTCACTTTTGCGACAGTCAATACCCTGTGTGACCATTCGGGCTATCACTTGCCGTTTGTTACCAGTTCCGAGTTTCATGACTTTCATCATGCTAAGTATGGAAAGTAGAAAACATAAATACATTAATCTTATCAATTTGCTTTCCTTGGATTTTTTAGATTCAACAACAACTTTGGAGTTCTGGGAGTTCTTGATTGGATTCACGGGACCGATATGGCGTTCCGTAAGACTCAAGCATTCAAGAGACATAAGCTACTGCTTGGTTTGAAATCAGCGCGCGAGGAATTTCCTGATGAAATGAAGAAAAAACATAAGTGATTTAAAGTATTAAGTATAAGTAAATTAAACAATAAAGGCTTATAGCTTTTTGTTGATAAATCTTCCTACATCTTTTATTTCGCATTTAATTTTACTTATTTGTTGCATTACTTACATTAGATATGTACGGGTTGGCACCCGTATTGGACATCAGGTCGTCGGACTTGTGCCGACTCTGTTTAGAAGACCAAAAAACTGCAGAGCATATTATTTCGTGCGAACGTCCAGCTATCCAGAAGCACTGTCTTGAGATTCCTCCGTTACCTCGATCGTGCTCAAAATGTTCCTCAGTTGTAGGAGAACTTGCTTGACACAAAACAATATTATTACCGGCCATTGTCATAGGCCATTCACGATCACTTATGATTATGTATGACATTCCGGGCATAAGTTCAGAAATTAAAAATTTTTGAATTCGTTCGCGCAAGAACTCTAGCACGCAGTGTGCTCATGCCGGGAATAGCATTCATAAGTGATCGTGGATGCCCGTTAAGCATGAGGACCCAGAGAGCCTTATTTTGGTTGCGTAAACCAAAATAGCTAACTGCTCACTAGAAAATAATAATAAGTTGGGCTCTCATACCTGATATTTGTTCACTTTAAGCGAGTGGAAGTCTTAAAAATTTGAAACTGGGATTTTTGACCTTCACCGATTTTAACATTTCACCGTAGAAGATCTGCATTGGCTGTCATTCTTCACTTACAAATCTATATACATACCTATGTAAGTCCAGATGGGCTGTTTTCGCTCACATCCCCTTCGTGTTTTCAAAAATTGCAACCCATACCTCTTGGCCTTAAAGCACTTCACGGACTACATACATACATACGTACATATAATTGTGTGCTTTTATTCAGATTTCCAGTTTTCATGTTCTGCTTTTTCGATGCAGTCTACGCGTAGTTCTCTGCAGGGACATCTATTTCAGGCGGTGCGACGATGACTTGCCTCGAAGGTTGGTTCCTCTGGGGAGAGAGGTTCTTGTGGTACCACTCATTCGAAAACGCACCTTCCGCCAACTATGAGTTGTACCTACATATCGATAAAACTTACGGGTTTCGTTGTCGTCTTACCTCCTTAGAGAGAACTTATACATACATGAACAGGCATTTTTTGGACAGGCATGTACAACATTCTCCTTTATCTGAATTCTAAAGTTTTGCATTGCACCCGCCGCAAATTCTTATTTAAATATAACCGTATACTTCCATTCAATTGAAATCATCAATGCCATCCCTGTGGAAGATGGCACACTGAAAATTCTGATACCCCCTGTTTCCAATATGGCCACTTACAACTGACATTTCCTCCCAACAAAACAGCTGATGGACCAATTCACATCAAAAACAAGAAAGAAAATACACACACAAGGTAGAATAGACGTTTTTGCTCTCAAGTGTTAATTCAACTATAAATGCACATTTCTTCCATTGTTCAATAACTTTTTAAAAGTATTGTTAAAAATGTTACTAAAATACGGTATTGTGCTTTTGCTGAATATATACATAGGATCCAGCTATGCCAACGTAACAAGTATTTCCAATTTGCAAACTAAAAATCATAAAAGTGGTGACTTGGCTGAAGTTCCATTGCAAGATGTGGAGGCGTATCAAAAGGAAAATAATCGAAATGGAAATGGCGAACGTATTCTGCGGCGTAAAACGTCTCCAACAGATTTAAAATCGGGCGTGGGCACTACCAATAGCACACTGGCGCTTAAAATTGCCTCTGAAGGATCTGGAGTTACGAAACTATCTTTAGTTGAAGGCAAATTGAAAAATGTTACCTCTAGTGACAATAGTACTGCAAAAACTATTGTAGTTACAAAACATCCCATCGAGATTGTCAATTCAACCAAAGTTCTTGTAAGTAGCACTGCGTCTACGATTGTTCAAGATATTCACATTAATGGAACTGTTGCACATGGAAACGATACCCTTAAAAGTACACCAGCTCCTCAAAAAGCACAGAACACGACAAGTTCAATCCCAAAGCCGACCACAATCGCATCAACAACGACTGTCACAACAACTACCACCACTACTACAACAACAACAACAACAACGACTACGCCAAAGCCCAAAAAGCCAACAATAACATACAGCATCGAAGACATGCCAGGAATTGCAAACATTGTCCCCCAACACACACCCAGCAGTAAATTCCCAACTGAATCGAAACCCACATCGCCAAAACTAACAGTTGATGAACCAGAACAGCCAATCGTCCAACCATCACAGGAATTCGATGGTGGTCTCTATCGTAACCATCGAGACTACATTATACCAATTGTCTCGATAATATTTGCAGTGCCAATTCTGATGGGAATGGTTATAGTCGCGTATCGTCGATTCAGAGATTTCTGGTCTACCCGTCACTACCGCAGGATGGATTTCCTGGTCGATGGCATGTACAACGACTGACAGAGTTACGATATCGACAAGACGTAATAGTTGCTATTTGCAAAAGATGCAAAAATTCGAAGCCAAATTTAACATTTTTCACCGGAGCACCCTCAATTAGCTATAACATAAATCTTCCCCCAAGAAAAAATTCTGTGATTGATTTCAACAAGTGATTCGAGGCACTGTGCTCATTAAATTAAGCATTTTCCTATCTTTATTGATGCATTAATCAAATTTACTGTATTCAAGGACAATAAGAACGTATCAAATGCGCCATCAAATATAAAACGAATTCGTAAATGCGGGAAAAAAACAAATATTGCAACTAAGCTTTTATACAAATCAAATTGTCATCTAACGATAACGAAGAAAACAAACAATAATAATTTATACGCAATAATCGAATGCGAAGACTGGTTATGTCATGGGTAAGAACAGTTTTATTTTTTCTCATACTTCAGCAAGCTACCAATTAACTAGACAATTTGCGATCTTTTGTTTATTCTGCAAAATTTAAATTGGTTTTCGTGACATGTTCCCTTTACTTTTGAGAAGCCATATACATATGTGAATGGATTAGAAGTTTTATTGTTATTGGTGGTGATATTTATTGGCAGATATTTATTAACCTCCGGTGACTCATAGTTGACCTTTAACTTATCCAATTTGGAAAGTGTTTAATAGGTTCCGCGATACATTCGAATTACAGCATTTAGATTTTTGGGTCGATTTAAACGTTTTACGCTTTTTATATCAATAGTAGAGTGTATGGGTTTTCTACCATTGCATTTGTGCATTTAGAGTAGTCAGCGGACTATTCGATTTTCACAGTCAGTTCTTTTCGTTGTTTCAATACCGTTAACTTGATAGTATGATGGTAGGTAGGTAGAAGTGATAGCTCCAGCAATCCTGGGGTTGAAACCTAATTAGCGCTCCAGCGCTGTTTTAAAACTTCAACACTTTTCACCTGAATGTTAGTGTTATTGTAAAAACCTAAGAGAAGGTGGCGGACGTCCTTACATCCATTCTGTGCCATTAACGAAACTAATCAAGTCGCTAATCTTTTTCTCCGAAGTTTCACTAAGATTGTTGGAAAAGGCTTTGCCTAGTCTGACCCTGCTTAGAGCCGGACAACCGCAGAGGAGATGAAACTCAGTTTCCTTCTCACTCTCATTGTTGCAGCTGCGACAATGTGCGTGGAAGGGGATGTCTAATTTAGGCGTGTGTTCCTATAGGCCAGTGACCTGTACTGACTGCCACCTTCCTTGCAATGTCTGTGCTGGTCCTGTTTCGTAATTCTTGTATTTTGGACCAATGGCATCTCGGCCACATCTACCTTAGTATGGCACGATTTCGCAGTCTGCATTTATGTTAGTCTTTGATAGAAAGTGTGAGATGATTCTCCCCTTGACACTTCCCGAGTAGGCTATCAAAGGCTGAACCTCGCTTGCCAGCTCATCGGCCCGGTTCTTTCCCTTTATGTTACTGTGTTCCGGCACCCAGAGAAGACTGATCTGATGTGGTGTTCGATGCGAGGTCTTTGATGGCAGCCTGGCTATTAACAAAGATGACAATGTTTTGGATAAATGTAGAATTAGCTTGGACTAGGAGGCAAGCTTCGAGTATTTCCAGTACTTCAAGAATACACTGAACGGTTCAGATATTTCGACTGAATCAGGGCAAATTTCAGCACTTACCCCCCGCAGTCAATTTTCGAGCTATCTGTACAAATTGTCATTTTGTATTCTTTAGTCGCTTCACCTTTTTTCCAATCCACACTTGAGGGTAAACCTACCGTGAAATCTTTCCTAAAGTTCAGTTTGGGTATGGTCTAGTCGGTTAGAGTCGTTGCCAAATGCATAGGTAACAGATCCAAAATGTTGCGATGACCGTATGGTTTAGCATACTCTTAATCTAACTACAGTATACGCTGAAATGTTTTTAATGTGAAGGTTAAGTGGTATTAGGTGCAGTAGAACGTTGAGAGCTTCCGAGAGCTCCTAGACAGAATGGCATCGCACTCGTAGAGCCTAGAGCCGCTGTTCTTTGCACTTTGTTCTGTAGTCTTTTCCCAACGCGGGGCACCAAACAAGGGGTCCATACGAGAACATGGGGCGTATCACTGCGGTGTACATGGATAAAACCATTTTCAGTTGGAATCTTCACTAAAGGTTTTACTGCAGGCGTAAAAGACTACAGAGGCTATTTTCAGTCACTGCTCTATATAAACACGTTGAATGCCACCATGCAATCCAAAAAACCCGTTCCACAGGCCGAGCTAAATGAATATGAAACAAATGTGAGACCAAGTTGGTCTCACGCGGCAAAGGTGATCCAAATTTGTGTGAAGCCATGTTGGTCTCATGTGGCACTCAACGTGTTAGGCCTCTAGTTGAGTTCTGAATTAAGTACAACACCTAAGTACTCCACCCTGGCTTGTAGAAAAAGTAGTTGGTTATTAAGTATGGTAGTATGATAGTTAAAAATATGACGTTTACTTTTCCTTAGCAGAGAAGTGAATTTGGAACTAAGTTCTAAATTCATTCACTTAAAAAATAAACAAATAAATACTTTATCACTTCTTCTTCTCTGTACATTTCCAGCATAATCCACGGACTGTTATATACCATATCTGGCCCAAATCGACAAAACTTGTCTTCATAGCAGAACTTGGATTTTGTCACTTTTAGATGTTTGTAACATGGAGTTGTGAATCTAAAAAAAATTTTTTTCTCGGGCAAATTATGACAAATTACTAAATAAGTTATCACAAACATGTAGACACACAACTGGCTACCTTTTTGTTATTAGTTTAGTATAAATCAAAATCATGTGCTAAAATTTTCAAAAACGACTGACAATTTGCGATATTGGTGCAGAACACTAACATGTTCCACAATTCTAAGTATTCTTTGTCAGCATTTAGAAAAGCAATTAACTTACATACTTCCCCGAAAAGAGCAAAAACAAAATTATTTTTAAGTGCCTTAATATTAAATTAAAAAAATAAAGAAAAACGAAAATTTGGAAAAATATAAACAAAAAAAAATTTAGCATAAGAATTTGCTTTAAATAAATCAAAATCAAAGGATTATCTTGTATATAAAATATAAAAAAAAATACTGAATCGGAGAAACATGTTTGCCAACATACACACTCAAGTATGCATGACCTTAAATAAGACTCAAATAGAAAAAAAAAAAATTAAATTAGCATTTAACAAGTATGTACTAATTATATTTTTCTACTTAACAGTGTATTATCAAACTCAAATTGAAATTGATCAAAATTTATTTGTGCAAAAAGGAAAAAAATGCAACAAAATAACCTATACATTAAAGTTGTGATAATTTTAATTATTATCGAGAACGTTTAGATTCTACCATGCGTTTGTTGTGTTACCGAATGGAATATGCATTATTTCTTGTTTTTGCTTTTAAAGCATTTTTCCTAATCCTAAAATTTTTTTGTTTTAACTACCGCATTTAACATTAATGTGAATACGTTTGAATACTTATTTCCTAATTTCTAATACAACTTTTTAATGTTTTCATGAAAAAAAAAATTACTATGTGATTTTAATTGTAAGAAATATGAAGCAATAAAATTGTATTATGTTATAAAATTGATGTTCTCAATTAGCAGACACAGAATTGGATCATGATTTCTCACACCGAAAGATGTAAGAACTGAAGGGCTATCACTATTCTTGTATAAGACTTACCAATCTTATACGAATGTCGTTCGAAAACCAATGATCGGCGAGTCGCTTTCAAATCGGTATTTTGGGTAAATTTAGAAACGAATCACCGATGCTTTGTCAATTGTTCATTAATGCAAAATTTGGCATCACTCTACGTCAAGTGTTAATTTTTGCAAAGTTGCGCAAACTGATGCGCAAACTTAAAAAAATATTGATGCAACTGCCCTCTTGGCCTTAGCATTACAATAGACAGTTACATAATAATCAATAGTCATTGACTAGAATGAAGGACATATCCATAGCCCTCGTCCGCTTATGTGTACAATGATTAAGCTAGCGAGGTCATGTAGAGCAGATGGACGCGGATACTTTAGACTACGCAGAAGAGGACGATCTTATTTTTAATGGGAGCGCATAGAAGGTGACCTCAATAATCTCGGCGTAAGCTAATTGATGTCGTATAGCAACATTTACAGCGAGGAGACTGTCAGAAACATAAACACTGGCACAATAAATTACCTTGAGGGCCAAATATGCGTAAAATCCAGGTTCCAATTGAAATGTAGGTGAAGTTAAAACACAGGTCCTGTTTTACAGGGAAAAACCCTCAAGGGAGTTTGTTATTACCTACCCTATTGATTTTGTTCACAAATGGAATCTTAATGAAACTAGGATATGGAGGAATAAAAGTAATGACATGCATGAGCTACGAACAAATCAGCGCAAATTTTCCTGTGGAAATGTGGATGAAACTCCATTCCGCTAAAAATGAAGTTCTTCCTGTTTGGGTGATTCAAAGAGTTGCAGCAACAAAAAAGCAACGAGTTTAAAAACGCAGCTTATTGGCAGTACTGCACGCTCAAATCAAAGGTTTTTTTTTTGCAACACCAACGCAACTAAACGTCAAAACAGAGTAATCTGCGCATCAGTTGATTTGCTGTTATTTGTTTTGTTGTGGTTAAGGATTTTTTTGTTAGTTATTTGTTGTTTATATTTTACATTATATGTAGTTCTGTGAAATATGGATGAAATGTAACGTATAACGATTTTAATGTTTTATTTACATAAAATGTGAATATTAATTTGATTATTTTTTAGTGTCGTACTCGTAATATGCATATAGACCGACGGTCTCGCTTTGCTCAATGAGTCTGTTCCGAACAGTTCGGAACAGAAAAGTTCATGTTTTTGTGTTCAAGGAGATGGAGAACATTTTCTGCATGAAATGGTTCTGCTTTGTATTCAATGAGGTTCTCCCGAATAGTTCGGAACAGGAAATTGTCCACCTTTTGTTGAGGTAGAACAGAATATGGACCGAGGGTCTGGCTTTGTAAAATGAGGCCGTTCCAAACAGTTCGGAACAGGAAACATTTTCTTCCCGAAGCGGTCCTGCTTTGTGTTCAGTGAGGTTATCCCGAACTGATTGGAACGGAACATTTTGCACCTACTCTTAAGGTAGAACAGAATTTTGAAAATGTGAAAGTCAAAAGTCAAAGAAAACTAACATATGGGTTGTATTTTTCTGTTCTAACTTGATCTTAAATTGTTCACAAATCTGTTCTGTTGTACTTTTTTCTCATTGAAGTTGTTTTTTCTATTGCGATTAGCTTTGCAACACAACTGTTCTCAAATTTTGGAATGAAAGTGCAACAGCAACAGTGCAGTAGCAGTGCAACAGTAACCCAGAGCCTGTTGTGTTGCCGCAACACTGCAAAGTTTATTAACAGATTTATTAACAGATTAATTTTATAATTTGATCTGTCGATACTAAACGAAATAAATTTTCAAGTATGCGTGCCAACTGGTCATCAAAAACACAAAAATTAAGCGTGCGTCTGCTGCACGATTACTAAGAATGAATTCGACAGCGGTTGTCGAAATAATACAGCTATCCAACAACTCATATTCAAATCCGAAAAACAGTTTGAAAAAAAAAAAAGCAAAAGATTGTGGTTCGACCGTATTGGTCGGGCTGACAATGGCATTCCACTCCGGTACGCTATCCCACTACTGCTTACCACGGGAACTCTTGGCTGCTGGCTTTCGCCCCTGGCCCGGTTCATCCCTCCTTAGCCAACCTGAATACCTTGGACTCCTCCATGGCACCCATATTGATGGCAAGCTTAGTGCGGACGTTCCGTCAACATGACCTGGCCCACTGCACAGGACTCCCGCCCTCAAGCCGTTCCACAACCCGACCTCCGAGAAGCCGGATTACAGGAGATGCCAACCTCCCAGTCGAAGTTTCACCAACTAGATTTCAACCGGTATAATCCAATCGAGAGTAGTATTTATAAATAATTTTTTTCTCGGGCAAATTATGACAAATTACTAAATAAGTTATCACAAACATGTAGACACACAACTGGCTACCTTTTTGTTATTAGTTTAGTATAAATCAAAATCATGTGCTAAAATTTTCAAAAACGACTGACAATTTGCGATATTGGTGCAGAACACTAACATGTTCCACAATTCTAAGTATTCTTTGTCAGCATTTAGAAAAGCAATTAACTTACATACTTCCCCGAAAAGAGCAAAAACAAAATTATTTTTAAGTGCCTTAATATTAAATTAAAAAAATAAAGAAAAACGAAAATTTGGAAAAATATAAACAAAAAAAAATTTAGCATAAGAATTTGCTTTAAATAAATCAAAATCAAAGGATTATCTTGTATATAAAATATAAAAAAAAATACTGAATCGGAGAAACATGTTTGCCAACATACACACTCAAGTATGCATGACCTTAAATAAGACTCAAATAGAAAAAAAAAAAATTAAATTAGCATTTAACAAGTATGTACTAATTATATTTTTCTACTTAACAGTGTATTATCAAACTCAAATTGAAATTGATCAAAATTTATTTGTGCAAAAAGGAAAAAAATGCAACAAAATAACCTATACATTAAAGTTGTGATAATTTTAATTATTATCGAGAACGTTTAGATTCTACCATGCGTTTGTTGTGTTACCGAATGGAATATGCATTATTTCTTGTTTTTGCTTTTAAAGCATTTTTCCTAATCCTAAAATTTTTTTGTTTTAACTACCGCATTTAACATTAATGTGAATACGTTTGAATACTTATTTCCTAATTTCTAATACAACTTTTTAATGTTTTCATGAAAAAAAAAATTACTATGTGATTTTAATTGTAAGAAATATGAAGCAATAAAATTGTATTATGTTATAAAATTGATGTTCTCAATTAGCAGACACAGAATTGGATCATGATTTCTCACACCGAAAGATGTAAGAACTGAAGGGCTATCACTATTCTTGTATAAGACTTACCAATCTTATACGAATGTCGTTCGAAAACCAATGATCGGCGAGTCGCTTTCAAATCGGTATTTTGGGTAAATTTAGAAACGAATCACCGATGCTTTGTCAATTGTTCATTAATGCAAAATTTGGCATCACTCTACGTCAAGTGTTAATTTTTGCAAAGTTGCGCAAACTGATGCGCAAACTTAAAAAAATATTGATGCAACTGCCCTCTTGGCCTTAGCATTACAATAGACAGTTACATAATAATCAATAGTCATTGACTAGAATGAAGGACATATCCATAGCCCTCGTCCGCTTATGTGTACAATGATTAAGCTAGCGAGGTCATGTAGAGCAGATGGACGCGGATACTTTAGACTACGCAGAAGAGGACGATCTTATTTTTAATGGGAGCGCATAGAAGGTGACCTCAATAATCTCGGCGTAAGCTAATTGATGTCGTATAGCAACATTTACAGCGAGGAGACTGTCAGAAACATAAACACTGGCACAATAAATTACCTTGAGGGCCAAATATGCGTAAAATCCAGGTTCCAATTGAAATGTAGGTGAAGTTAAAACACAGGTCCTGTTTTACAGGGAAAAACCCTCAAGGGAGTTTGTTATTACCTACCCTATTGATTTTGTTCACAAATGGAATCTTAATGAAACTAGGATATGGAGGAATAAAAGTAATGACATGCATGAGCTACGAACAAATCAGCGCAAATTTTCCTGTGGAAATGTGGATGAAACTCCATTCCGCTAAAAATGAAGTTCTTCCTGTTTGGGTGATTCAAAGAGTTGCAGCAACAAAAAAGCAACGAGTTTAAAAACGCAGCTTATTGGCAGTACTGCACGCTCAAATCAAAGGTTTTTTTTTTGCAACACCAACGCAACTAAACGTCAAAACAGAGTAATCTGCGCATCAGTTGATTTGCTGTTATTTGTTTTGTTGTGGTTAAGGATTTTTTTGTTAGTTATTTGTTGTTTATATTTTACATTATATGTAGTTCTGTGAAATATGGATGAAATGTAACGTATAACGATTTTAATGTTTTATTTACATAAAATGTGAATATTAATTTGATTATTTTTTAGTGTCGTACTCGTAATATGCATATAGACCGACGGTCTCGCTTTGCTCAATGAGTCTGTTCCGAACAGTTCGGAACAGAAAAGTTCATGTTTTTGTGTTCAAGGAGATGGAGAACATTTTCTGCATGAAATGGTTCTGCTTTGTATTCAATGAGGTTCTCCCGAATAGTTCGGAACAGGAAATTGTCCACCTTTTGTTGAGGTAGAACAGAATATGGACCGAGGGTCTGGCTTTGTAAAATGAGGCCGTTCCAAACAGTTCGGAACAGGAAACATTTTCTTCCCGAAGCGGTCCTGCTTTGTGTTCAGTGAGGTTATCCCGAACTGATTGGAACGGAACATTTTGCACCTACTCTTAAGGTAGAACAGAATTTTGAAAATGTGAAAGTCAAAAGTCAAAGAAAACTAACATATGGGTTGTATTTTTCTGTTCTAACTTGATCTTAAATTGTTCACAAATCTGTTCTGTTGTACTTTTTTCTCATTGAAGTTGTTTTTTCTATTGCGATTAGCTTTGCAACACAACTGTTCTCAAATTTTGGAATGAAAGTGCAACAGCAACAGTGCAGTAGCAGTGCAACAGTAACCCAGAGCCTGTTGTGTTGCCGCAACACTGCAAAGTTTATTAACAGATTTATTAACAGATTAATTTTATAATTTGATCTGTCGATACTAAACGAAATAAATTTTCAAGTATGCGTGCCAACTGGTCATCAAAAACACAAAAATTAAGCGTGCGTCTGCTGCACGATTACTAAGAATGAATTCGACAGCGGTTGTCGAAATAATACAGCTATCCAACAACTCATATTCAAATCCGAAAAACAGTTTGAAAAAAAAAAAAGCAAAAGATTGTGGTTCGACCGTATTGGTCGGGCTGACAATGGCATTCCACTCCGGTACGCTATCCCACTACTGCTTACCACGGGAACTCTTGGCTGCTGGCTTTCGCCCCTGGCCCGGTTCATCCCTCCTTAGCCAACCTGAATACCTTGGACTCCTCCATGGCACCCATATTGATGGCAAGCTTAGTGCGGACGTTCCGTCAACATGACCTGGCCCACTGCACAGGACTCCCGCCCTCAAGCCGTTCCACAACCCGACTTCCGAGAAGCCGGATTACAGGAGATGCCAACCTCCCAGTCGAAGTTTCACCAACTAGATTTCAACCGGTATAATCCAATCGAGAGTAGTATTTATAAATAATCGTAAATCTAAGACTTTACTTTTGACAACAAAACAAATAGAAAAATGTTACCTGAATGCTTATTTTTATTCCTTTATTTATTTATAAAATAAATTCATAAATAAAAAAGAGAAGGAAAAAAACGATCCTGCCAGGAGTCGAACCTGGAATCTTCTGATCCGTAGTCAGACGCGTTATCCATTGCGCCACAGGACCCACACGAAAACTTTGTTCGAATTGCGAGCTTACAGTGTTCCTACACTGCGTCGTTTGGACTAATTCTATTTTTATCCGCAAATGAATACAAAACAACTCGTGTGAGCGCTTTTTATAATGAGACCATCCGCATTTGATACACACTTTGCCTTGTGGTATTAGCAGTACTACGTGCCGTTATTTAAGTTTCCATGATTCAGAGATTGAAGGGTAATCGTTATTTAGAAGAGTTGGCTTCAAAAATGTGATGAATATTATTACAAATGAATAAACAAAAAAAATATATTTTCAATGGCCCGCTTATCCATCATAAGAGTCGCGGATTAAAGGCTCTTAATTGGGCCGTTGATACCTCTTGATTTTCAACCATCGACTCTTAATCGTCAGGAGCTATTCTTATACGGTTAGGGGTAAGAATGGAATATTTCGGACTTGGTCCAACCATTTCGTCCTGTGGCTACTCATTCATTCCTAAAAAGAATCAGTTTAGCCTGTCATAAAAAGACGATTCTATACATACATACATAGGTACATGTTTTGTAAGAATTTACATTACATTTTTGTAGGTGCAACATGTGGTAGTAGCGTTTTTCTTCGCATTGGCGCCAATGTGTAGACGAATTTCGTCCATCAAAGCTTTAAAGCGGGTATTACAGTTGAGGTAGCCAAAAGAGCTTAGAAATTTAAAAAGAGCTTTCTTCGACTTTACCGGAAACTTTGACACAATGAACAACCTTACCAACAGCGTTCGGCAGAGTCTGGTTGGCGTTAAATTAATTTAAATTAACGAAGTTCCCCACTATGATAGACTTGAAATCTAGGCTGGCTCCAATGCTAATTTTAAGTTGCTTTTGTTCTGCGATCCGCAGAACTTCTTTCCTTTTTACCGATGAAAAAATTTGTTGCCGGATTCTAGTGGCCAATTAAGAACATTCTCTAAGAATTTATCACTCTCGGAGATGTCATTCTCTGAGTCCAGGAGTCCAACGTACTAACCATTGGGCCACAGCGACCATGTTTAGATGCACTTGTTATCCTTAAGCCTGTAGGTGCTATGCCTGGCTCTTCGGATCATTTCACTTGTTCGGAAGGCTGCAGTTCATATAACAAGGCTATTGTTGTGGTACTGGCTGAAACCGAGTTTTGAGCAGCGAGCCGGTTTTCCATCAATCGCAGCCCAGCTTTCACTTTACGGCTTGGTTTGCAGGGCTATCGCTGTAGCTTTCTTCTTTATAGAAATTGAATTAACCTTTATTTAAGGGTCAGCTTCACCTTTCAAATTTATTTATGTAGGTAAGTGCATACGAGATACCTATCTACATACATATTTTAATCTGCAACCAGCACCCTATTGAAATGGGATTTCTCATAAGACATAAATTTCCTTTTGGTAAATTTCCCTTCTTCTGTGCAGTAGAAAGCACTGTCAACCGAAACTGTCAAAACAATACGCTACGCATACGTCATTTGTTATAAAATTGTAAACTGACGTAATTTGCAAAACAAAAATATTGAGAAAATAAAAAAAGAAATAATAGAAAAAGAAAGCCCGATATTTCCCTCGTAGTGGTGTGCCGAGTCGACATATACTTCTCCTCGCTTCAGTAACGAAATTCCAGATCCATTTGTTTATCAAGTTTACCAAATGTGAACAGCCCCATTAGTAGCCCCTTTTTAATCCCGTTAAAAAAAATGTAAGTTTGCTTCTTTTTCACCGAAAATTCGCGCAAAGATAAACGCAAATCCGTATATTTACCGAGAAGAACCAAAAAAAGATACACACACCCAAGTTAATTGCCTTTCCATACGAAATTAGATTTTTTTTTCCGCCGGATTTAGTGGAATTTATTTTTATTGTTGCCTAAGTGTAGCAACAATTATTTCTAGTCGGCGGCACCTGAAATGAAAACCACCCCAGCCAATTGAAACAGCTATGATTTAGAAAATGTTT
This sequence comes from Matsumyia berberina, assembly GCA_917880715.2. Taxonomy (NCBI): domain Eukaryota; kingdom Metazoa; phylum Arthropoda; class Insecta; order Diptera; family Syrphidae; genus Matsumyia; species Matsumyia berberina. The sequence goes on along the minus strand of OU862871.1, from coordinate 125,621,609 downwards.
AAGTGCTTAGACTTGGTAAATAGGGAATGGTTTTCCACTAGAGTTCACAAGATAACTCATCTTTGTCGTCATAGTCGAGTAGTGGCCGTAACAGCGATAGCAGCAGCAGCAGCAGCAGCTTGTTTAGCCGAAAAAATAGAACACATTTTATAGAGGTCACCGACAACGCTGCTACTCCACTTTGTCAGTGTTGGTCGGTGTGTGCCGCCACCACCCGATGATGTTGCTAATAGAAACTAAGCAACAAAAACAACAACGAAACTACTACTACTGCCGGCCCCCATGCGAAATTAAATCGTATTCATCGCTGAGATAGGAACAACAACGAGGAGGGAAACCGACCCGCACAAGCTAGATAATACAATACACACGGAATTAGTTGTGTGTTTAACCAGTTCAAAGAGTGCCAAATGTGGGAAATGATCGTCGGTTGCGGTGGCATCAAAAGTACTGGCAACCACAGCAGCAGTAACACATTGTGCTTGAATTTTAACCTTTTGAAGCAGTAAATCTCATTCCGGTTTCCGTGAAGCCGCCCGTAGTATGTACTTGTTGAACCTGTTGTCCGGCTACCGGTCAGAATATGTTCCATGTGTTACCTTTCCGAAGTGAGTTTTGTTTTCCACACACTCATTGAGAACGAATAAATCGTAACAAGTTGCGCGAAAAACGAAAGAAAGTCAGTTCACCGGTGACCTGCAGCGATCAGTTCGGAGTAGTATTTTTCTTTTTAATTGCATACATAAAAAAAATGTATTCACCTGGTAACTATGAAGTTTATGGCTGAAATTTAAATGTTTAATGTGGTTCGGTGATGATTATGTTGTTAATTTATTTGTTACCCTGAATGCTGTGCTGTTTTAAAGAACTACATACATATATAAAATTAGATTTTTGTAAATTGCACATTAAAAAGTTGTTTTTCCATTTGTTATTGTTCTTGTTTGCCGCCTCCACCCACACTGATTGTTGTAAAAGAATAAAAGTGAGTAAGTTCTGTACCCACCCTAAATGATTTAATGCAGAGGCTGCGGCGGGTGCGCTTATTTGAATTTCCGTTTCCAGCTAATTTACACTTAATTTCATTTTCATTTACAAATATTCGGCCCGGCCTTGTCCAGCCGTTGGGTTTATTATTTATTCAGCCAAACCCATAGTGCTTATTTGTGCAGCTACTGTAAAATGCTTAGGAGTTGACGTAACCCAACTAGATAGCACCATATATTGAATCAGTGCATTTAGCCTTCAATGAGACTGACACACATACTCGCATCCATTGGCTCCATTCAGGTATCACATATTATTGCTTTCCAATGAATACGTGCCTCTGCTTGAGGATCGTCGTCGTCACCTAAGGTCATGATGTGTAATATGTTCTTTATTGTTTTATTAGCGTAATTGAATTGATTTACCTATAGACTGGGTTCTGCCGGTGTGCGGTTACTTATTGGTGGTTGTTGCTGATAACAAAATGAAAATTAAAGACACAGTTAAAAATGGCTAATGTCTAACGACTTATCTTCTTGTTTGTATTAAATTAATTTCTTATCAAATTTTTTCAAGTAATTTAAATCGAATCGATCATTTGATCAAGCTTCTGTTTATATTTTGTTGGCAAACGTTAAGTTATCAAATGCGGCACGTAACAGGCTTTAATCAAACACGCCGCATCAACTAATTTATTTTTCAAATGTGAAACCTTATTAGCGAAGATCTATACTCTGCTCAATGTTGACAACTCCGTAAAGTATTGTGGTCAATGAAGTGTGTTCTTCCAATTTTTTTGTGGCTTAACGATCATTTCCTTGTTTCGGTGTCTCATATACAATTGGCATGAGTTTTTTGGTTGCTGTGGTTTGCTTTAGGGTTAAATTTATTATTATGCAGCAAAAATATATTTGAAGTCACCATCTAGTAAACAGTTGCATACTACTTTGATCAAAAAGTTTTATGAATTTATTCAGAAAATGGAACATACAAGTTTATTCTTCATAATCGATATTATTCCCTTTAAAGTACTCTTCATTGACTGAAACGCATTTATGCTAGCCCTTGATCCAATCACCGAAATATTTTTTATAATTTTATGTTGGTATAGCCATCTGAGCCGTCTTCGATTTTTCATATTATCACCTCTCGGCTTCTAAAAAGCGTTCCCCGGAGCGGTTTTTTGAGTCAATTAAACAGGAAGAAATCGCAGGGAGCCAAATCATGCTGTTGGATGGTATTCGTAGTGTACTTGGTCAAAAACTCACGAATAAACGATGGCATTGTGAACCTTGTTGCAAAGTTGATTCCATTTTTAAAATCTTAAAAAATGGAAAACATACAAAAGGAAGATGTACTCTCGACAGCGTAGCTATTACAAATGTTAAGCTATGGTCACGTTCGCCGATCCAGGCAGAGTGTTGCATATGTTGCCAATCGAATTCTATTGGCTGAGCGCCCGAAACCTAAAAAAGAATCATATGACTGAAAGCGCCACACGGTGGTTATTCCTGAAACTTTTTGATCAAGGAGTATACTTCCGACTTCTTTAGTTTGTTTTGCGGAACAAACATTTCGCTTTTAGTCCCCAATCTGAGTAATTCAGGCATATCAATCCGTTTTCCATCAAATACAATAGTTAGGTTGTGTTTATGGCAAAGCGTATTCGCGTCGCGCGGTGCGACAGCTTTTCGGGCGATTGCAAACGACATCGCTACTAGCGAAATCGCAAGCGATTGCGTGTTTCGGCAGGGCGATTTCGCTAAGATTCATTCGTGTTTTGACTGTGGTAAAGTGAACAACATGCGCTCTAAAATAAAGCCTTTATTCTTATTGGAGAGCAGTTATTTACTGCGTAGAAAGTATTTAGAATGCTTAAAAATAAATAAAAGATACCAAGTACATCCAATCAATGAAGATGGCAGACCTCATGGAGAATTTCATCATTTGCACTCTCGTCTCCAGATGTCTCGTCTCGTCTCTTTAAACACTTGTGCAACCAGAAAAAAGATTCTGCAGATCGACAGAAGATACATATGTACTCTTATAGGAGTGATCACAGGGCATAATACGCTGCGGTACCATATGAAAAACCTTCGAATTACAGAAGAAGACCTTTGTAGGAGGTGTGGCGATGAGGAGGTCCACGAGGATACAACCACACTTCCTTTGCCATTGCCATAGTCTCTGCCGTCTAAGAAACGGGTATCACAATGGCTCTGAATTGACCTGAGTGTGGCGATATGGTTTCTTCCTTTCGCCTGCCAACTTACCTAACCTAACCTATCGTATGAACAGTGAAACTTTTGACTATAGCTTAGAAACGATATCTTCACAGATATAAAAGGACAGTAGACGCCAATTGAGCCAAAAGAAAGGCGAATATTCCACAAACAATGCCTTTCACGCACAAGTTCAATGAGTTTATCCATACCGTGCGGAGCGATTCGCTAAACTAATTCAAAATATTTTGATTGTAGATTCTCGTCACCCGCAGTCGCTCGCAGTTGCTTGCTGTCGCTCAATTCGCTTTTCGCTAAATCGCTTCGCCATAAACACCTCCATATGTAGACATGTAATTAATCGCTAGTAGCGAATCGCGACGCGTATACGCTTCGCCATAAACACTGCCTTAGTCAGCAATTTTAAATTTATAAATTTTCAAGATCAGACGGCAATCTCTTCCTGTAACTTCGAAGTCCTTATGAACATAGTTTAAATTCTAAAGCTATAATTGTCGTTATTGATCGAGAACAGGAATTAAGGAATCATTTCCAGTAGCAGAGAATTCAGATTCAGATTATATGGAAGAATTTAGCTATAGACATGTGTAAATCGTTACTATCGATCGTGTACAAGGTTTTACCAACCTTTTCCTGGGAACATACTCGCCTATTACAGATGTTCTTCGACACGTTGTATAAGGAAAGGTTTTGAAAAAGAAAAACACATTTTAAGCAAACACTTTAATTTGCATTTGACAGAACTAACCCAGAGCTTCAAAAGACAGTTGCTGATTCTGAGAAAAACAAAGATCGCCCAATTAATAGATCCAGTTGGGCACTGTTGAGAAAGTTACCATTCACATTTTAGGGATTCGTCTTTGTTGGTAGTCAGTATCATCTGTGAAAACTGTGCCTCCTTGGGAACTCCAAAATACACATATGAACCTGTTTCTAATAAAATCTTGCCACTGTCATTTGTTGTGTCCGAGAACTGAAAATAGGATAAGTAGCCATTAACACGCTCTTTACAAATCGCACACAAATACGAATGCTATCCTATGAAGCAAAACTACACAACCCAATTCGTCGAAACCATTGAGGATTTGAAAAGAAGTGATTTTTTTTAAGAACAAGTTTGGTGTAATGGTTCCTATTAAACGTCTGAAAGCTGATATGTTCGTACAAGATATGTTAACGAATGACATTTAACACAAATGGAAAAGACCTTGTTGCTGAATCCAAATGCGGATTAAGGTTATTTTCATTACAACTTATCCTCGTTGAGAGTTGTCCTTGCAGGCCGGATGATAGTTCCCAAAGTTCTTTGGAAGTTAAATTCAGGCCAACATCGAGTAGGAGTCAAACTCTTAATTATATTCAATAATGGACATCAACATAAAAAATGGCTAACAGCTGCAGTGGGCGGGCTTCTTATTTTCATAATCGTCCTTAACCGATCGATAATCCATAGTACACATATAACATCATCGCTTACTCATTTTTAGACTTCAGACTTTGCAAACTAGCGTGCATCATCGTAGTTTTACCTTGTTTCTCGCAAATTTTAAATAACTTATATTGCTCACTATTGTATTTTAATTTGCATGCTTACCTTAAGCTTATTTGTCACAATTCTTTTGAAATCGTTTTTTTCAATTTTAGTAAACACTTTTCTCTTCTAATATTTTTAGTGAGCACACACGACAGCTACCCTGATTATCCAGAATCGGAAATGGATGATCGTGATAGTCTCTATTTCGATACAATATCTTTGGCTGGATCCGAAGCAACGAATAATCGACGATCACTTTCTCAGTCCCGCATGACCATCTATCATTCAGCGGTTGATTTAGCATACGACGGTACACCGAAACGCAACAGTCGGAATCTCGACAAGAACGGTTTTGGTAATAACAAACAATCAAATGAGAAAATGTCTTACAACCAATCAACCAATCCTAATGCAGCTATTGGTGGTGCTAACGAGGGCGTTGGAATTCCTGGACCGTACCTGGATCACAACAATATCACTGGACCTGCTACAAACAATGGACTACACGATGAGGTCTCTAGCCGACTTATCCCTAGTAGTTCTTGTAATAAAGATAAGAAATTGCCAATTACGTACTCCCAGTGGAAGTTTAGGGTAACGAATTTTACAAGCAGAAGTATTTTTTTTTCTTTTTTCTATATCTTGCTTACTTCCTTTTTCTCTCTCTCTTTGTATTTTTTTTCTTGTAAAAATTTCGTTTAGTTGAGTTTGATATCTTTTTTTTTAAATTTCCTTGGCGATATTTTTGAGTATGTACTCGCTTCTATTTGGAAATTTTTTTAAAAGTGTTTCCTTAATTTTTTTTTCTGTTTTTTTTTCTCTCTGTGTTTTGATTTATGTATGTGAAGTGTTTGTGCGCAATGATTTTGCGTTACACTCTTGCGATATCTGTCTACCAAAGCAATTTTTTCAAGTGCACTTTTAATATTTTTTTTTAAATAATCTATTCATGTATTTTTTAAGTTAAAATACTTGTTCTTTGGACGGTTATGGCTTGTGGGAACGGGTAATGGCAATTTTTTTCTGTTAGTCAGATATATTTTTTATATAAACTTTCCAAGTTAAAAGTTTTCCCTTAGCTGGGTATATAGAGTTGAATTGCTTTTGTATTTTAGTTAAAGCACTTTGAATTATGAATGTTTGCCAACACGCTTCCGATTTAGTCGGTGTTGTCCTTGTAGTCCTTTGATTAAAATCACACCCTGTAAGCATGCGTTAGAAGTAAAGGGAAGGGGAAGAACTAAAAAATTACAATGAAATCTTTGAAATGTAATCTGTTTGGAACAGTTGATATTTTCAGTGTCCATGGGTTAATTTATTTTTTCTATACCATCGGTAGGAATAGATGTTGAATTTTGTTTGATTAGTCAGGTGCATTGATATTTGTTTATAAACATTAATGCACGTGAGTGGAGTTGGGGATTGACTTGTTAGCGGTCCTTAGACTTCAAAGTATTGAAATTAATAGTGATCGTTTAAGGTGGATAACAATGCCAATATTTAAAACGATTGATGAAAACCGGATTTCCTGATTTCCAGGCATCAAAACTGGCAATATTATCATTAATTATGATCGTGTAAGGTGATCAGGTCAATACTGCATCAATACTCATCTAGCGAATAATTACTAAGGCACAAATTACTACTTATTTAACGGGCTCTCGACTCGGAAAGCGTCTATGTATGATACCCCGCAGTAGTCCATTGTCTTCGATCCCGGGCTTGTTGCCGCCCAATTTGTCAGGCCAAGCATTCTGGCATCCGCGATGTCTTGGTCATTATACCGGATGTTCGGTCTTCCTGGTCGTCTCGAATTTGAGGGCTGCGATTCGAAGATTCTCTTGGCTGGAGCATAGTTTTCCATTCGCTCGATGTGTCCGAGCCAATGCAGTCGACGAGATTTGGTCTTCTGAACTACATTCACATCTTGATACAGCTCATAGAGTTCGTGACTATATCTGCTCCTCCATTCGCCGTCTAAATAGGACCGACAATTCGACGAAGTATTTTTCTTTCAAAGGAACCCAGTATTTGTTCTGTTCTCTTGCTTATCGTCCAGCATATAGCAGGACTGGCAGGATTAGAGTCCTTTAGAGCGTCACCGTTGTCTTTCGTGTTAGGAGCTTCCCCCCATCTTCTACCCACCTGTATCATTAAATTAAAGTAGCAGCGGTTTCCTATGGTTATTCTTGGCCCCTCCACTCCACGCACGTTCCTGAAGTACATGTACAAGTGGTTGACATGTTTCAACCATGGCATAGCTTATTAAAGCCGGATACAATATAGCAACAGAGAACTTAAGGTCTTTGAAGTTCCTCGCTAGGTAGCTAGGTACCTTAAGGTTACTGGCAACAGAAGACTCTGGGGTCCATGTGGATACCGGACCTGAAACACCTCAAGGACAAAAGAATCGGCGGCATCCTGGCCTTCACCAAGGAAACATGAAGATTTGCCAGACCACACGTACAAGTACAATAGTGTCACGGAGTGTATTGTATCCACCTTGCCTATATCTCTCTCAACATAAGTCCAAACCAAACCGAGACCTATAGTTCCGACGAGGGGAACACAACGGGCCCGACTGAGGCCTAAGTGAAGAGTCTCTCATCTCATCTCAGCCTCATATACCATACCATACCAAAGTTACTGTCAAAATCTCCTGCCAGGGACTCCTGCACGGATAAGTTTTCTCTCATCGTGATATTCTTCCTTTGCAAAAGTGGTTCGATATTTTTAAGCAGTATATTGAATGCTTTTTCATGCATGCGGAAGTAGTTATATATTTTTCACGATTTCGTAGCCGAGGTTTTGCGCACCGTCGTCGATTAGTACTTTTATTATGGAAAATGCATGCTTTCTTCTGCGAATCAATGATAAAAGTTCATATGAAATCACTTTTCCTCTCTTCGAACAGTTGAGCGGTATTGAAGCTGTGATGACATTAATTTTGATCGCATAGGGTTCAAAAGTAATGATGGAGTATTGATGAGTAAGATTTGAATTACGCCGAAAGATTTGCAGCTTTGGCGACCAAGCCAATCGTTTAATGATCAAAAGATGAATTAAAACGAAGTTCTGAACAGATTTTGAAAGATTATTGAATTAAAAATGTAATTGGAACTGGCCTCCTTAAAAAAAATTCCATTAATAAAGAAAACTAAGAAATTTCCGTTCTAAAAATAGCTTACTTCCTCAAGAGAAATCTTCCCCAAAAAGAGGAATTATCAACGAAAAGAAAACACACTGATATTTAGCTTCATAAAACAATCACTGCCGGCATTAATCTACAAACAATAACAAAGTCAGCAAGTCTTTTTTTTCACAATCATTTACTCACGAGCGGATGTATAGTACTCTTACTTTTCATCAACAATATTCTCCGGCTATACAACGAGATTCGGGATTTCCTCGATGTACACAGAATCTCTCTTGCTGAGATTGTGCTACGTTTGCAGAATATAACAAAAGATAAATATAACTTGGAACCTCTAATATGCGATGCGTCATTGGTTTGTGTCGTATAGAGTGTATATTGCTGTTGCTCAGTCATTAGCCGGTAGCAACGGAGAGTGTAAGAAAGTGATTTTTGTCCGTGGTGCTCTGTGAGTTGGGTACTAGAAAAGAAACCCAACTATGGGCAACTGTGAGGCATACATTCGTGATGCGATTGAAACACTAAAGTACCGTCCGGAACGTGGGACTGTAAGTGTTTTCCAATTACTTTGACCCCATTACGTAAAAGTATTCATTGTTTAACAAAGAATTTGCAATCATTTTGCATTTGTGTCCGGATTTTGAACCTTGATAACACAGTTTATTCAAATAAACTAAGTGGACAGACGGATGAAAATGTGTGGCTAGAGAATATTTTTGGCTGCTAGCCCACGCGGCATCATATTTTTTTTTCATCTAGCGACGTATTAATATGCATTTCTTGTGACTCAATTTTCTTAACACCTAACACAGTGCTAATTGCGTGAAATATATACGCGAGAGTTTATATTTTAGTTTTATCCCCAGTCGTGACTATTGGCTACAATATAATTTACAATGCACTTCTCTTTAATCGCTTAGAGTTGTACACAGTGATCGAGTTTCGTTAAGTATGACATTGTATTCCCATTGAGTGCTCTAAAAACACCGTCTGTATATAATTTTTCTTTGTTTACTCATATCGTTTATTATAGTTTTTTTGTTTATTGAGTGAGGTTGGAACATTCACGGCTTAGTCACAAGTAGAAGTTAAAAAAGTTGCTAAATTTTTTTGAATTTTAAAGTGTTAATAGTGCTTAATAGAATGTGGGGGTTCCAAGCAAACCTGAAATTATCAATCCTTTCTTCTTGTTGGTCCTCGAACTCGGCTAAACCTACGCTATAAGTTTTAGTTCTTTCCAGTTCTGAAACCGCTGTTCTAAGTCAGAACCAACCCGCTCTTCTGCCAGGGGTCGACGGTTTTTATTTAAAAAAAAAAAAAAAACCATCAAAGCCATTACCCTTTGTCAAAAGGTAATGGCTCAATAGGTCAAACAACGCGAAAATGCTCTAGTGTCGGATTACCAGGTCACTGGAGTTTGGAATGAGCGGATTTCACCGATGGTTGTTCAATAGGCCAAGCAACGGGGAAATGTCGATCGTGCAGAATTACCGAATGATCCGGTTGAAAGCAGAGACAAGGTCGAGTCTAATTTGAATCATCAAACGCGGCGGTTGTTTTGATTTTCGCGATACGTGACCTACAGAGTAAAAGTATAACAAGGTCTCCTCGCTATCGCTGCAGAATACAGTTTCCATTCGATTCTATTCGCAGTTTCCTACAGTCTGTAATGGCTCGTTTGGAAGCGCGTTAGAATGCGTAGGCAGGCCTTACAGCTCTTTTGGTCTTAGTTCTCGCCTGCCTGCCTTAGTCCTGCAGTTTTTTTTTTTTTACCACAGCCTTTTTCTTTTACATTCTTCCTCTGTTCGCAGTTCCTCTTGAATTCTGTGCTTTCGTAGCCCGCTTGGGCTCTCTGACCCTTCCCTTTCCAGTTCATCAGGTACCGCATTTTCCTCTTTTCCAACATGACCTGGCACCCAGTAGAAGGTGACTTTATCGTTCTGTCAATGTCTGTTTACCTTTTCCGGACACTCATTGGATCTGATTTTATAAGAACTCAGTGCCTTGATGGCGGCGATTGCGTATACCTCTGTTTGAAAGGTACTGTGCGATGTTCCCAGTGACCCCAAGAACTTAGTTCGGGACCTGGAATATCCAGTAACGACGTTGACTTTTGGGGGTCGAGTTCGGCTAGATCTTTAAGACCATTAATATGTCCCAAGAGTTTTTCTTCTTAATGTTTCAAGGGCAGGGCGAGTGCACAGTAGATGGGTGCTAGTTTCCTTCTCCTCGTCTTTACAGGTGGGGACCCCTATTAGTGAAGTTAAATTTTTTTCCGGTTGATGGATGAAAGTCTCTCCGTCTTTTTTAAATCCAGCTTGGCCTAGATGTGTTTTGAAAAGAGACAAGTGCTGATGTTGTTCCACCTATTGTTTGGCAGTTTCCCGACATCGGTACTAAGGAGGGATTTTATCGGTTCGATAGGAGGAGAAGGTTCGCCCAGGCTATCAAAGAGATGCTTGCCGGCCTGGTCCTTCTTTTGCTAGCTCGTCTGCCCTGCAGTTGCCTGGAACATTCCTATCCTGAAACCCAGCACAGGATTACATCGCATCTTTCTGCAATCTCGGTAAGCGATCTGCGGGATTGCTTTACCAACCTTGATCGTAATGTCAGAGATTCTAAGGCTCTAATAGCTGCCTGACTATCTATGTTTAGTACAATAGCGCTTATGTGTTAAGTAGTTGTAGCTCCCTTAAGTTCTGTTCTACTTTCTTCGCCGTATGGTAACATGTGTTGGTCCCTAACACGTTCTCACGTCGAACACTGGGTACAGTTAATTAATTTTCTATCCTCGCGGTCTGTTGTTTATGGAGAACCGACGCAACTGTAGTGCAATTTTGTCATCCAACCTTTGTAAATTAAATTTCAAATTTTTTTTTTAGTTCAAATTTCAAATAATTTCTCAAATTTCCGATTGTAGTGTCATGAGCTTAAAAGCAGCTTCCGTGTGCAGTATTTTTGCTTCCAAAGCATAGCCTATGAGTTAATACTTTATAGTAGGAGCTTGTAGCTTGTATAATGTTTTACATTTAATTTTGTTTGCTCAACTATATAGAAAGCATAACATAAAACTTACCTATATCTGATTGTAGACAAGGAGACGATTTCAGGATGGCGAACGCTGTGTCGATTTTGTGTTGGCCTATAATGGCGACGACACAAGCGTTGAAAATGAACACAAGAGAAGTATATTCGAGTCGAATCTGGAGAAAGAAGGCCTTCAATTGGAAAGGGATAAAACGCAAAGGATACATTTTGTTAAAGTGCATGCTCCCCTAGAAGTGTTGAGTAGATATAGTGAGATACTTAAAATAAAACTACCTATGAAGTGGGTAAGTTGTTAAAACTACTGTTCTATCAGAAGTTGAATAAATTATTTTATATTTTCTAGCTAAAAGGGCAATCCGAAATGACTGATAATAGTTTTCAACTTGTGGAGACTGTTAAAAACCTCTTTGGGTGGTGTTGTTCTCATGTGGAGTTGGATACGGCGAAATTCCCTCCCCGTGAGCAGCGGATACACTGTGAATTTTCGAGAAACTATTTGCATTTGTAAGTGCAACCATTCATTTAAAATATACCTGGACTTAGGTTTAATGCATCTGTTTTAGATTCGACTGGGAAAAGCCAAATTTCTTTGATGCCACCGTCAGGAATTCCATAATTAACTTTATTTTAGAGCGACAACACTTTGTGGAGGGCGAAGAGACACCTGATAACCTGGGGATTGAAAAGCTAATAGAAGATCATGTGTATGACAGTGCATACACGCTACATGATGTGAGTAGACATTCAAAGTCGTATAAAAAGTATGTTGTAACATTTGAATGGCTTAGGACAATGACAGGGACCTGCTGCTCAGTGAATGGGCGACTGTGATGAAATGGAAAGAGTAAGTTAAACATTTTTTTTCATAGCAGCATTTCTTAGTTGATTTGACTTGTATAGCCACCAGCCGCTGGATAATGTGAGAGAGTATTTCGGACCTAAAGTTGCCTTATATTTCGCTTGGCTGGGATTTTACACACACATGCTTATACCCGTAAGCATAATTGGTATTCTGTGTTTTGTATACGGCTTTGCTACATGGAGCACTGACCCTATAAGGTAAGAAATTGAATAACTAAAATAGTGAATGCTGACGACTCTCTTTTCGAGTAGCAACGAAATTTGCAGCGATAACAAAACAACTCTGATGTGTCCGCAGTGCGATAAGCGATGTGACTTTTGGAAGTTACAGGACACGTGTAATTCATCAAAAATGAATTATCTAATAGACAATAATGTGACTGTAGTCTTTGCTTTTGTCATGTCCGTTTGGGGTAAGCAATTACATTTAGTTTTACACGAACTTCTGCAAAACGTGATTATTTTTCCTCAGCGGTGTTATATCTTGAATTGTGGAAACGTTATTCTACGCGTCTGATGCATCAATGGGGTTTAGTGGGATTCAGTCAAGAAGTGGAACATCCTCGACCGCAGTATTTGGCTAAACTACGAAAAGCGCGATCGACTAACGTTAATTTATTCAACAATGTCCTCGAACCAGATGTGCCTTTTTGGAGAACCAAATTTCTTTCGGATATTACCAGCTACTCAATTATGATTCTATTTGTAAGTGATCTTTGAAATATGTTGGATATATTTCTACATTATTTCATTTTTCTTAGATTTGCGTCTCAATCATAGCGTTATTCTCGTTGATTGTTTATCGAATGGCTCAGCGTGCATCGCACAGCGTTCTAGGCAGCGAAGAGACGGCTACATATAAAATAATGGTCCTTCCTCTAACCGCTGGTATCATTGATTTAATTGTTATTTCGTTGCTCGATTATGCATACTCATATCTGGCGGTTTACCTAACCGATTTGGAATATCGCCGTACACAAACTGAATATGATGAGAGTCTGACAATCAAAAACTATGTGTTCCAATTTGTTAACTACTACACTTCGCTGTTTTACATTGCTTTTCTGAAGGGAAAATTTGTGGGCTACCCAGCAAAATATAATCGGATATTGGGATTTCGTCAAGAAGAATGCGCTCCTGGTGGTTGCCTCATGGAGTTGTGTATGCAACTGGTTATCATTATGGTCGGCAAACAGGCGGTGAATGCAATCATTGAGATGTTAATTCCGTATGCGACGAATGCAGTAAAGAAAGTTAGAACAAGTTTTGGCTTAAAGAGGAGACGAAGTGAGGAAAAACTTATTGCGTGTAATCAATGGACTGAGGATTATCATTTAATGGCATGGACACATAGTTCATTGTATTCCGAGTACTTGGAGATGGGTAAGAGTTACACCTATTTTATTATTTGCTGTAACAGTGACCATTTAATCTTTCTTAACTTCAGTTCTTCAATTTGGCTTTATTACACTCTTTGGTCTGGCATTTCCACTTGCACCGTTGCTGGCTTTGATAAACAATGTGATAGAAATGCGATTAGACGCTTTCAAGATGTTAAAGTTTTTTAGAAGACCGGTCGCGCAGAGAATTCGAAATATCGGAGTGTGGTACAACATTATGACGATTATCAGTAAAATCTCTGTGGCTTCGAGTGTGAGTAGTTGTACTGTATTCTACTGTACAATTTGTACAATTTTATTTTTACAGGCGATGATAATAGCATTCTCGACAAATCTGATACCAAAGTTAATTTATAGAGCAACGACTCATGATGATTCATACGAGGGGTATTTGAATTTCACCCTAGCACACTTTAATACGGAAGACTTTCAGGTAAAGTTTTTGTTTTTTACTTTTTTTTTTTAAACTAAGTAAGTCACAATTATTTATTTTTAGGTGAAACCGTCGGAGAGTCTTTTCAATACTACCACTTGTAGGTATACGGAGTTCCGAAATCCTCCATGGGATAGTCAACCTTATAAGAGACCTCTGGTATATTGGAGAATACTGGCAGCTCGACTGGCATTTATTGTCATTTTTCAGGTTTGTACATTGCATTATCATAATTGTTCTTTGCGACAGTTTTACAATCAAAGGTGTTGAAGGTGTCTTCTGCTTTTGATTATTGAACACAGGTGTAACAAGGCGTTACATTGATTCTCATCTTGCGTGAGATTGTGAAGAAATACTAGTACCAATGATGTTCTGTTCTTCTCGCCAATATTCTAATATCACGTTTACTTCACTTTACCATTAACGAAAGCATTGAAATGTGCATGCAAGACGCGAGAAAACAACTCAAATGGTGCACTTGGTATTAGAAAACGTGTCTAAGTAGAACAAAGCAAAATGCGAGTATGAAAAAGAAACAAATTCACCCGTACAAATGTGTTTTACGGTTCTGAAAGGGTTAATGCCTAGCTGGGCATGTCGTTAGTTTTGCTTTCAGAAAATCATTTATTGTTGTTCGAATTGATGGAGCACGAGAACCTATTGAAGTGTGAACATTTACTTGACTTTTGATTGTCCTGGCGCAAAACCACACACCAGGGTCCAATCATGTGGTTAACGAAAGATTTCAGGCATTCACTCAATATACTTGTTATTGTTATCCGCAATTAGTTTTGATAGTTCGTCCTGTCGGAGAGCGAGGTGGGCTTACTTGTAGTTTTTCTAAGTTTGAGCACTTACTGTGGCTCTATCACCGAGTTGTCTACGAGCCAGTAGCAAGTGTAAATCTGAGATAGCCTCGCCAAAGACGTCATGAAAACCCACACCAACCGGTTGTTTCTATATCTAGGCACACAAAACTTAAGTTTCTGATGAATCTTGTCATGTTCGAACTGACAGACTTCCTTTCGAGGTTGAGAAATCGTCAACACATTTAATAATGACGTCATTGCCTTGAATAACATAAAAACATTTCCTTTTTTTTATAGAATATTGTTGGCATTATACAAGCAGTAGTGGCATGGTCAATACCAGACGTCCCTGGAAAACTTCGCAAACGTATAAAACGTGAAGATTTCCTCTTACGTGAAAACATAATTGAATATGAAAGAAAAAAAGCGTCCGAACTCTCTGCTCAATCCAGAAGTCAAATGCCTACTATAAGTGAAACAGCGCCACTGATAAATCAACGTAATTCCATGGAAGCCGAGCTTAGACGACGTCACAACAATGCATTCGAAGGCAACAATGATGACGATGAAACTACTTCAGTTTAGCTTGAACGTGTGACGAAAAACAAAAGAACTCTATTGCATTTATCGCTTCGGATTCCTAAAGCTAACAATAAATAGTTTATGAAAAATATGTTTTCATTGCATATAACTATGTGACAATTTATAAATACAAAATAACACAAAAAAAAACATAAATGTGCTCAAGAAAGCTTTATATAAAGAATTGTACAATTTAAATTCAACAAAAGGAACAAATTTTTTTTTTAAAAAAAAAGAAAGGAATATTTGTATACAGAAGATATCAATAACTGCCTTTATTTCCAGAATTGTTATTCATTTTTTTGTGTTGAGCTTTTGATGGATAAAAAAAGAATAACGTTGCGATTTTAAATGACTATAATTTAACCATTTATGCATGACAATATGTTAACTTATAAAGTTGTTACTAAAATGCGCTACGCAATATTTAGTTAAAAAAAAATCAAATCAAAATCAAAAGTGAATATCAGGCAATATACGTCCATTTTATAATGAATCGTAGGGTGTCACAAGAATTAATTATCCTATTTGTTGATCCTGGTTTTATTTTTAAGTAAAAAAAACGACTGTAGATACAGGCGCATGCTCAACTGCCGCCATCTGGTGGTCATCACTGTCATTGCTTCAAACAACAGACAAATCAAACTCAAATCATATTTAAATTCGATTTCCTGACCATCATAGGAGTTATTTAAAAAAATAGCATAACCAGCGTTTGGGCAACTACTAGCAAAAAAGGATAGAGATGGAACAAGTAGTACGGTAGCTAAAGGCTTTATGAAGGCTGCAGATGGTTTAAATTTACAAGCAAAACAAATACGATTACTTATTTTGTGACACCTTATAGTGAAACACTTATTGGTTGTTCTAAAAATGATTAGGCTTAGATGCAAATAAAAATTAAACGAAACAAAAATCCATCACATATAAAAAGTTACCTTAAAGTCAGTTAAAGTTAAGTAAATTATGAAAATCGTGAGAGTACTGATTAACGTTTTTGTTTTCGTTGTAATTGAAAGAGAATACTTTCCAAAAAAAAACACCTGCAGAACATATGAATTATAAATAAAACAAGTAACATTTTAGGAAAAACAAATTTCTCCTCCGGTGACCAGAATATTCGTACCTTAAATTATAAGAAAATTATAATAAAAAGAGAAAAGAATTATATGTGTGCCAACTTGTTGCAAAATAACACAACACTATACAAAATCATTGTATTCTCACTAATTGTTAATTGTAAATATTAAAATGGCACACAACAAACAAACTAGGTCGTTTATTTATTTTTTTATTTTTTTTCTTCTTTAATTTTGCAATACAATCATTTATTATAATTATTTTTATTTTATTTTTAAAAGCATTATATTTGATATAAGAACGGGAGATATATACATAAATTTAGAAATAAGTTATAACTAAGCAAACAGAAATATTAAAATAACATATTTATGTTTACACAGAAAAGAATTGTTCAGAGTATATTTACACCAATAATGAGAAAAGAGTTGTATATGTATTTAAAAAAAAAATAGAAAGTGGAATAGATTTGTTAAATTAATTACGCGATACTATTGTATATGATGTTGAAAGTATGTTGAAATCTCAAAGAAAACAATGTTCTGTTTGTACACAGATATTTTTATACTTAAAAAACGATTATTATAATTTTTTTTTCTTTTATATTTGATATAATTTGTTAATATATGGATTGTAGGAAAAAATAAAGAAATGTTACAATCAATTTTACCTATATCTGCTGTATGTTTTTTTGTTTTGACAGACAGACCAATGAAAGATATTTTACGAGCAAAGTTGTTTCAAAGTCGTCATTTGTTCTTGATTTATCGGCATATGTACATATGTATATCATGAAATAGAACTCAACTATGGCGCTACAGTCCGGGCTGTACCTGTGCCTCAATCAATAAGCCTCTCCAGCCAACTCCTCTCTATCTACTTCCGCACTCCACACTTTCATTTTACGTGTCCCCAACCATCTACGTCAATAGATTCGAATTTCTCTGGCTAGGTCGGTGTCGCTGCACAGGTCGTAAAATTCGTCGTTAAAGAAACACGGGATAAAAAAAATCACTTGAAGAATATTTCTCTCAAAACGGACAATGCTGTATATGTATATGTTGGAGGTACTGAAGTTTATTAAGAGCCTCAACATAACTTCTGGTTAACTTATATGGGTCAGTACAATAGATCTCAAAGGTTGCAGTGCAAATTTAGGGCCCCTAATACAGAATACAGATTCATCTTGGATCATATTCATATTTCTGCGCCGTAAAACAGAGCTGGTATGAATAAAATCGTTTTCAATTTTAGCTTTGTTGTTCTTCAAGCGGCTTTACTACCTAATTGCTTGCTTAGGCTTAAGTTATTATTCTTTAAATCTTTACGCTGATATCATTGTTTCTATTAATAGCTGAGCTTGGCTAGATCAATGACCTTATTACCTCAATTTTTAGCTGTCTTCTCTTGATGTCAGCATTACTTTTGTTTTAGCCTCGTTAATTACTAGACTCATCCTCGCCGCTTTGGCGTTGACAACGAAAAATGTATTTCATTGGCATATGCGAGTAGTTGTACAGATATGTATTGTAAGATCGTGCCTTGGCTCGTGTCTTTTTATGCAAAGTGTTTCCTCGATCAATGGCGTCGGCGAGGTCATGAGCTCTACTTAGCTTTGTATAGCGCTTCTCAACATATACTTTATGATGGCTATAGACTTGGAATACAAGCTTTTTCTCAGGATCTGTCAAAGTGTGTAGATCGATAATGTACTTTCTTGGTATAAAACCGCACTAAGGAACATGCAGATTGTTGAAAAGACAGCTCACACAAAAAGGTACATTAGACCTTAAACATTATATCTAGTAGACTGGTGCCTGGTGCAGTTTGGAGGGCAAACTAAGCTGAGATCTCATTTATGGGGTATACTTTCGTCCGACCATACTTAAGTGATGAGTTGGTGTAAGCACTCTACCCGATAATCTCCAGCTGATTTAAAACAGCGGCTAGCAGCCCATCGGCCCCATAGGTCCTATTGAACTTCAGTTTGAATATCGCTGTCCTTATTTCATTATAGCCAGGCTTCTGTTCGCTGATATAGCCTTAACATGTTCGCTGATATAGCCTTAACATGTTCGCTCAACCATTTGGTAGGCTTTTCGAACATCATTCCTGCAGCAACACATATTAACTCACTCGATAGAACGCTTTTAGTGCTTTTTTTTTTGTTAATGAAATAGGGGAACTCTCTGCAATCTATTCTCGAACTGCTTAAATATTTTAATACGCGCATGTTAGGTCAATGTGAGTTAAGCTCTTTTCTTTATCTAATATTCCCTGAAACTTTAAAAAAAAAAAGCATCAGATAGTACATAATTTAAAACATAACGAATGGCCCTAAGAGTGTAACTATGAATGTATGTATATAAACATTGTTTGATAAGAACGAGTAATAATACAGATTCATTAAAATTCCCGCGGAATTTTGATATGACACATTGATATCATATATTTACAATTAGCCATTTTCCTAGAAACTAATTGTTTATTAATTTTCTGACTCAGATAAATCAGTACTTTAAAACGTGACGAGAGTCGACGAGTCGAAAACGACCTTGCCTGTTGATAATTAATTTTTGAAAATATGGAGCACTTAACTGCAACAGATTGTTGGGTAGAACACTTGACTTCATTCGATAGCATCGCCTAAAGTTGCACAGATGAGCGGGTAAATTTATATATTTTTTTTAAAATATTTTTAACTCATGGTTACTGCACAAATGTGTATTCTGTACGTTCGTGTACATATGTATGTATATCGAAGTCAGTGGCATTCGCTTGCACGCGTCTGAGGAATGTAAAACAGCTTTTGCTATTTATAGTCTAGGAAAATATATTTCATCGTTAACGAGCTCCGTAGCCCGTAGGATGTATGTATGTATGTATGTACTTTTCCAAATTAATTTGAACTGATTTCACCATTAGACCATTTTGAATCACGTGATCTGTGTGTGTGACCTGAGAAATGGAAGACTATGCTCTAAAACTGTTGTTCCCAACCGGTGGGGTATGCCTTCCAAGGGGGCATGGGGATTCTTAAGGGGAGGCTTGGGCACAATTTTAATTGTGAATTTTTGATGCAAAGTATACAAGAGTAAATATTGAAGGCAGATGGGCAGATTTGTTGAAAAAAGTGTTTTCTGCGTAAAGACTTGCACTGTGTACTATCTGTTTTAGCGCGTAATTGAAGAAATCATATTTCTTTTCCGAAGCCATCGCCTTGCAGAGCTCAATGCGATAAGTAGATACATATGTACATGCAGCTTTTAAGTCGACGAAAATCTGGTAAGTCTCGACTTGAAATTCGTTTATCTTTTACGGGATGCTTTTCGGTGTGAAGATTTGGTTTATCTTCGATCTGCATGCACTTGAATTAAACATCACCTCCATATTTAGTATACCAATAGAGCAATGGTTTTCAACATGGGGGCATGTGGTTGAAAGTGTTGAGAACCATTGCTCTAAAATCTTTGAGATGGAGCAAAATTCAAAAATCCAAAAAGGACTGATGCCACTAGCCAAAGCCATAACAAAGTCAAACTATGGCGTGTCTCGAATATAGCAATATGAAATAGCAGACAAATTTGTGAGACTTGTATGGGTAATGAGCTATGATCAATAAAGCTGTAAAAACCTAGACTTAAGCCAGGAAAATTTTTCTTGTGGCGGGTTTATTGCGGTTGTTACGGTGACGGTAAATATGTATGTATTATGTCGGTGAATAAAATAAAAAACCCAACAAATTGAAAATACATATTAAATTTACACTCAATACTTCAGAAGAGAATGCCCTCGCAGTGTACTGACGCGTCAGATTGCAGGAGCACACTTGTATGTTGTGTACCAGTACTCTGGCGCAGGCTTAAAATCACAGATCGGAAGTGCACCATAACAACATAAGAGAAGAGTGTATTTCCGTCCATAACATAGCAATACAGAGCGCCATGACTTGCACTTTCCCTCTTGTAGCTCTTCAGAAGCTAATGCTTAATGGATGGAGGTCGATATTTGTAAAAAGTCCGTCTCCTTCTAAACAGATCCTTTGATCCGGGGGCATTCTGATGATCTCTATGTTATATAAATAGAGTCGGCCCAGTTCTGTAAGGTTGGGTGAGGTTGATGCTCTCTGAATCAATAATGTTCACTTAGACCGCTTAGTCCAATTAATTTTTACGAAAATTAGGGAAACCTGAAGTACTAGAATTTCCTAATCTTCTAGAATTTCCTAATGTTCTTTTTCTTCTATGCGAATCTACGTTACCAATTCTTTGTACTCAGAATCACTGTAGCTACTACAAAAGTCTGCTGACTCTGCAGATTCCATGTGCTAAGGTGCGCTCACCACTCATTACAATTTATCGCCAAGTTTAGGCTAAGGAAATCTTTCGGGTGGTTTTTAGTTTCATGTTTATTGATCGACATCGGTTAGGACATGTAGAGCTAATGGACATAAATGATCTGGCCCGGCAAGCTTTCAATTCAAACCAAGACATCTCGCAGTAAAGGTAGGACCTCAACCAACTTGCAACTGGCTAACGATGAAGCTGGTTGGAGACGCCTGTTGGATGAAGGCCAGGTTCACCCTGTTCTGTATTATCATACGTAAATTTGCTGCACCATAGTTCGCCCTACGAGCATAGTACGATAGCGGTGTAAATCTCGCCATTTACCATAAATAATTTTTTTAAATGATGACGCATTCTATGAATCTACATATTTCTAATTTCGAAACATTTTGCAACAGGTTCAATTAATAATTTGTTTTGTATATTTTTAGCAACATGTTCCTCTAAACACAGCTGGTAACATGGCTGATACCTAAAATTTATCAAAACATTTGCACGAGAGAGAGAATGACGCTGTCATGAGACGAGTAAACTCTCCTATTAATCACTCGCACGACTCCCGCACATGTTCATGAACTTGAACAAGAATGACGCGCTGCCTGCGATAACATGCCAATGTTCTCCTGCTCTCTTATAAAGACAACCCTTGCTGAGTCGCACCGCAATGTGTTGTTAATGGAAAGTTTAGTTGTCTTATGTGAAAATAACAACCACTTTGACATTTTGAATTTCTTTTCCTATAAAGCTCAGCGGCTCATTTGTCTGCTAGTTCAGTTCAAATAAATTTGTTGACGCGGAAACAGTTCGATCTAATCGTTTGGAGAATTTCTTGTAAAATCAGTTCAATTGGTGAAATTCAATTCTAAGTAAAAAAAATAAAACAAAATGTTACAAAAGCAGAAAGGACGTCATATCCTTGACCTTAGTCCTCAAGAAAGGCAAGAGTTCCTTAACTCCTTTGACATTGTCCTTAGTGATTGCGATGGTAAGTTTTCAATCCATATGTATAAATGTACATTTAAGTAATTTTTTTTTTAAATTAGACACCGGGTAAGATTTGCATTTCTTAAAAAAAAAAAATCGTGAAAGATGCATGGCCGGCAAATTTAGATTTTTTTTTAACAGGTAAACAACTTGCCACACGCATGACTCGTGCTAAGAAATTCATTCTGTTGTCTTCGGTTTTTTAAAATAACAAAAGTATCAATTAAAAATCTTTTGACGCTCGCTTTTTTTAAACAAATGACTAATCCATCGAAACGAAAAACATGAATGACTACAGCGTGATATTTGATTTTCGGTGTAGACATCGAGGAAACTATGGGGGAATTTCCCATGTTCAATGTCAATGTTCGATTTCAAGGTCGAGAAAATCGATTTTCTTTACTTTTCGGGGGTTACGCGGAGAGACGATAAATTTGGCAGAATACCGAGAGTTGTATTGATTTTTTCTGACCAGGGAAGGATGTAGACTTGATGGTAGGTACTTCGCGTGGGGTTATAAACTTGACCCACACCAACATGTGGGGCGTTGACATCATACCTGGCAAACCTTTGTATCGGTTACGTAAATGTGGTTATTTTTATCAATTTCCAAGTAATAGACTAATTGTACCAACAGGCGAGGAGGTAAAGTGATGCAATGGCTGTTGTGAATTTATTTAACATCAAGTCGTTAGGTTGATTGAGTGCACATTTCCACTAATTGATTGTTAGAGAACAATCTATTATCGTCGAGAAATTAATAGTACTAAATGTGTATCTACAGTTTTTTAATTGATTGGAGGTCGATGGTGGAAGTTTTGCAGTTCATTCCTAGTGAATATTAGGCTGGTTCTTAGAAATGAACTTACTTCAGTTTCATAAACGATTTCGAATGACCTTTGTAGGTGACCTCTGAAATGTCATTAGGACGAATGATTCCTTTTTTTTAAATTAGGCTTTCTCAAAAAAGCCGATTAATGATACTAACTTACTAACAAATTAGATAGGGGTGGTCCTGCACCTTAACTTGTAAGCATTTACAGACAGCTCGATCATTATCTAGCTGCCTCAAGTTTCGCACGCCAGCTTGGTGAGGTCCCCTTAAATTTGAACACACCACCTTAGACGCGGTTTTCCTCTAGTGCGTCTTTCCTTTGGGATAGATTCAAGGATACATCCGCTCTCCATGTCTCAGCCATCTCAGTCGTTGCATAAGGACCGTTTTGACGAAGTTGATGTCGCTGTACAGCCCATACAGTTCGTAGTTGTATATTTTCCTCCATATGTAGACAGACCCAAGGATTATCGCCAGGACTTTTCTTTCGAAACAACCGAAGGTGTCCTTATCTATTCTTGACCAAGGCCATGACAGTGGCAAAGGGGAGAACTGGCATTAGACACTCAATTTGAAAACGATCTTATGATCTTTTGCGACTGCAGTCGTACTAATTGCCTTATCTTTGTGGTGTTCAAAATATCCACAGTCGTACCTTGGCTACAGCAAGGTAGTATTCGGAGTAAATATTATCCCCTTTGAACGTGAAATGTGAAGACCGGCTGATGCGGCTGATAAGCTGGGCTCTAGCTTCTACTCCACGGTAGAGCACTCAAATGCACTGCTGATGCCTGCGCCAGCGTGGTGTTTCCAGACGATAGTTTAGACTGATCGAGAAGTTCAGAAAGCAGGCCTTAAGGTTTAGAGTTGTATATTTGGAAATTTTTATTAGGAAATAGGACTTATTCTGTTTATTGCTATTAGGTACTGACCACAACCTTCAGTGCACGAGACCAGTTTGTTAAAAGCAAGTTGTAACTTTCTAATTTTAAAATACGCATAGTGACAAGGTCCATTTGTGCAAGGATTTAAAAAAAAAAACTTAGAAAAACGTGTAGTGATTACTGTGCGAGAAAAGTTTGTTCAGATAAAAATGTTCCACATACGCCACAGTATTCTAGGTTTAACCGCGTAGAGCAGTATCTAAAATAGTCCGTCATTATATGCAGGTAGGTACGTAGGTAGGTAGAGGTCTTAGGTCTAAGAACCCAATTAGCGTTGGGATGGGTCGTTTTTATACCACAAATCATTTGACCTGGTTGTTTGCGGGTGTTGATATGTTGATAGGTGAAGAAAATAATGAGTTCACCAATGCTTTTTCTCGATATATAGTATATTTGAAGTCGTCGTAGAAGGTTTGCCTAAAGTGCGCTGTCTGAACTTCGTTAGGGCTGGATAGGAATGGATAGGGCATAGGAAATAATACACAGATTCCTTTTCCCTCATAGTCATGTACACAATGGTCTTCTTTTGTTAACATGTCACAAAAAAATTACACTCTACAAGATTTCATTCATTGAAATTCCCTACTAATATATATAATTCCTTTATTTCTTCAAGGTGTTATCTGGCTGATGGCAGATCCAATTCCAAATGCTGGAAAAGTCATCAACCTATTCCTTAAGATTGGCAAAAAGTACAAATTAATCTCCAATAACAGCATGCGTGCCGAGGAGGAATACTTGGGAAAGCTATCAAAAATGGGCGTTACAGCCATTGGCACGGTAAGAGTTTTTAGATAATTTCAATCTTAACCATATTCATGTGTGTTCTTTTGTCTTTAATAGGATGACATTGTACACCCAGTAAAAACTATAACAAGATATTTGCAAAAATATAAACCTGGTCAATCTGTATACTCAATGGGATGCGCTGTCTTCAATGACTACCTTCGCAAGTCCGGCATTGAGATAGAAACTTTGGCAAGTAAAAGTTACATTTTCAGCCTAAATCAATTCTGACTATGTTTTTTTTTTTTTCATTTATTTATAGGAACCTCGTGAAAATTGGACTTTTGAGATTCTTGCACAAACTATCATGCCCAAGCAAAAAGTTGGAGCGGTCATCTTTGATCTTAGTCTCAACCTATCCTATGCATCACTGGTTCGAGCACAGCAGCATTTAAACAATGAAGGCACAGATTTCATCGTAGGCGCAACAGATGCCACTGCACCAGTGACAAAAGATCTCGTTGTTATTGGACCGGCTGGTTTCATTCGACTTCTGACCGAGAGTACTGGAGCCGAACCGATTATTTTGGGAAAACCCGGACCGATGTTGGGAAAATTCCTACAGGAGCACTACGAAATAAAAGATCCGAAGCGTGCCATATTTTTCGGTGACGCCTTGGTGCAGGACATTCAGTTTGGCATTTCATGTGGGTTTCAAACGTTGTTGATGCTCTCGGGGGCATCAACAAAGGAACAAATGCTTTCATTGCCGGAAGAACTTAAACCAGACTATTATGCAGATAGCATCACAGATTTATTACAGTTAATAGGAAATCAGTGTGACAAAAATATGTAAATTTAAATGTTGTTTTCTTTGTAAAAAAAAAAACTGAAAAGGAGGTATTTTTAAATGTATGGCTGAATGAATGAAAAGAAAGAGTAAGTAGCCTGTGGCTATTCATAATCTCAAGTTAAATTTATAGACAAATTGTTATTGTAGTTAATTTATTTAGAAAATAAAACAATTAGTATATGTACTATGTAGATGTGATCTATTTGATGGACCTCTTGATGATCAGGAGATTGAGAGGGGGAAACCGTGTGCTCGCTGTAAAGATATTCTGCCTATCAGTAAAGTCTTGGGGTTGAAATCAATCTAGTTAAGGCATTGCTCACATATATGTACATACATACTTAGGTATGTCCTTATTTTCTAAGGGTCTGAGCACATGTCAAGCTGATATTGGCAAATTAAGCCTTATTGGTGATTGTCATAAAACATTCGCACACTTGTTGGAAATTCAAGACTTGTTGCTTTAGTTTGACGCATACGGTAAGTTGGTACCCGAATAAGCACTGCATCTACTCTTTGCAGCAACTTCCATAGTAGATGTAACATTTTTCACCCTGCTATAGCCTGGTCAATCCTATTGCATCTTCTGGATGGCGGTTAAGTCTGCATTACAACAGTCTACGGCTTCTGCTAATTATTCAGTAGCAGGCGGCTTGTTAAGGGACAAACATTCCTCATGTAGAACTGACAGGACCACTAGGATGAGGGGTTGGTTAAATCGATGTCAGTGATCTATTTTGGAGATGTGAATGCTGCCTTTGGCCCCTTAGGAGGCTCGGCAGAATTCGAAGATACGTAGACTAGCTTGAAGTGATCACATAAGTGAAAAAAAAATGGTGGTGCTCGCTTTCCTGGGAGACGTAACTCGTGCCCAGAGTTTCAAAAAAGCCATGTCTGCTGCAGTGCTATTGTGAAGATTTTGGATATAGAGTGCTTCTGTTACAGTTGAGAGATCCTGTTTCGTGTCCTTCTTAGCTTATTTGTCTGCTTTGCAGTTGCCTGTTATATCCCTATGGCCAGGAACCCAGCACAGGATAAGAGTGTATCTAGTCGATATCTCATTTAGAGGTGCACGACAGTGCTTGATTAAATTAGATCTTATTACTGGTGATTCGAATGCTTTTACAGCTGCTTGGCTGTCGGTGTAAATGACGATGCCAGTGTCTAGCACCGACCTAATCAACAAACCTACAGCGGCTTCGTGAATAGCCAACAACTCTCCCTGGAAAACACTGCAGTGATTCGGTAGTCTAAAGTACTGGTTCATGTTGGGGGGTATCGAGAAGATAACAGCTGCTACGCCATTGTCTGTCAGTTCAGATTTCCAATGCGTTGGTGTTGTTGGGAATAGCATTTTCTTCCTATTCCTTTCGGCTGGGAATAGTTGTTTTGTATTTAATGTTGAAGACTTGGAAGGGGATTACG
This sequence comes from Matsumyia berberina, assembly GCA_917880715.2. Lineage (NCBI taxonomy): Eukaryota > Metazoa > Arthropoda > Insecta > Diptera > Syrphidae > Matsumyia > Matsumyia berberina. The sequence continues at coordinate 125,595,365 of OU862871.1, read as the reverse complement.
TATACAGTTCGTAACTTCTATTTGGGTGCCGTATAATGTTTTCATTTTGACGAATCTCTAAAGCGCAACGCTGATTCATTGTTATGTTATGAAGGATGTGTAGCATGATTTCCAGTGCCGCAGTGGGAGTGGTCCGCAAGGCTTCGGCTGTACTTATACATGTCGTCCTTGGATGGACTTCAATGCCGCGTCCCGGAAAATCTTCGAATCCACACCCGAGGGACGGCGCAGTAGAGGAAGACTGCGACTCATTTGGCGCTAGCAAGTGAACGGACTCTAACCAACTAAAAGTAGCTGACTAAAAATCGAGCTACCTGGCGACGCTTGTTGGTATTGACCCAGATTCACTCCGGACTGTAGCACCACCTTAAGTAAGTAAGTTCTGAATTGTGCTTCTATCTATAGCTCGTGGTTGATCTTCGCACTTATATGTTAGTTCAGCAAGTCAGGTTTATATGGACAGTAACCAGTATCCGTGCGGAGGTAAAATAAGCACCATTTATGTCTAGTCATAGGTGCAACACTACTCACCGAAAGATTGACCCCATTCAGTGCCTACCCTCTTTTTAAAACATCCAACCATCAAAATGTTGTGTTTTAATTAATTTACCTCATTAAAAGGTATATAGCGTAGTCCACGTGTATGACGTAAACTTTTGAACTCATTCCTCTCCTCATTTGCTGACGAATGCCATATGGGAAGTCAGACTCGATTTTCTGCGGAAATTACTCATTTAGCTCTTGTGTAACCATATACAAACGTATGTACTAATTTGTAGTTCTCGATGATAGCATTTTCTGAAAAGCGAGCATTTGGGACTTTCCCTTATATGCCGAGGGCATATTCGATATCAGCAATAGGATGCCACTTAGATTCATTCCCGAGCCTTTTATTCAAAATCTTATCAAAAATTCAATTTATAGATAATCAATTCTTGGAGAACCAGAGCAGCCAAGAAAAGAAACGTCTTGAAATTTTAGACCTCTTTGTAGACATTTCACTTACGTATATACATATGCGGCTCATTCCGAATTCAGCACAACGAATTTTGTAGTTGAGTGAGGAAACTGCCTTTAGTTTGGTGGAATATTTAGTTCTGATTTAAACAATTAATGTGACGAGTTAATTATCTCTATATCTGAATTAGAAGCTCTCGTTTCTTATTGCACGTGCTTACAGCATCCAACGTCATGTAGTCTCTGGTAACCACTGAGCTTTGCCCTATGTCGTTTGTAGTCATTTGTATTCAAATTAACACTTCTAATGAATATTTATTCAGAGCTAGACAGGCACGAGATATTCGCATGCTTTTCACGTGAGCAACAAACTCACATATTTATTCAGAGTGTCTCATCATTCGCGTGCAAAATGACAGCGCACATTTTGAAATTGTTTATAAGTAAATATTTTCAAAGAAATGCCTACGTAATAACGTGTTATAACTTTTGCAGTTCCACAACCGAATCGATTACGTATGAATCATTAAAAATTTATAACACATTTGAAGAATCCGGAATAACTTGCTGCACCTTTGCTCCGAATAAAGAATAAGGATTTTTGTTATTTTGGATTATTCGTATTACGTATTTGCAGGTGGATTAATACTATACCCCACGCGATATTTAAAAAAAATGTAAGTTACAAAAGAACCTGTCAACTGCACAATAAAATGGGCTGATAACAACTAAACAAGTTTAGAGCAAAGAGATTACCTGAACAGCATTCAGGTTATTAACACCGCTTCGTGAATTAAATTTCCCTGATTACAAAGTAAATGAGTCAGAGAAGCTAACGATGTTTGCTGGTAATCAATGGCATGCGTTTACAGCTTAATATAAAGCAGAGGCAGTGATTATTCGAACTTAAATTTGGCATAACTTAGCCAACTTAGGCTTTGACAAGTAAAAAGCTTAGGACAATTCGCAATAAGACTAAATTCGTTAACATTAGCCGGGGATCATGCTCCGATAGAAGACGAAGACGACGCCACCAAAGGAAGTTTCTACGAACTCCTTGATGAAACATTGATTTTAACATCTCAATAGGTACCAGCGGATGTGGAGGTCTCGTAATCATCAAACAGTTTATTAAGTTAATCATCTGGCTCTCCAAACTTTTCGAGCTGTCAAAATCGACCAAGATAAGAGTGCGAAATTTTTAACCGCCATAACAAAGTAGAATTAATGTGAGCAGATACAATGCCAGAGATCGTCAGAATCTTCAGCGAACGCGTATCCCTAAACCTATCATTTACTTCTAGCTACAAGTATCGAGTTCCGAAAATCGGCGACGACGCTGTCAAAATGCCAGTAGAAACACAACAATTGATATGCTTCGTTTCACCCGACCACCATCACGAATCCCCACCAACGTTTTACCTAAAATTAGCAAAATGCGTACAGAAATTTCACTTTTTTGGAGATGAGGAAGAAAAAGAAGTTTAGTCATAAACGGTGTCAATAAATTTGGACTTCGTCTATATAATGATAATGAGGACCTGCTTTTAAGCAGAACAAACCATTCAAATTTCAATCCACCTGATTAAAATGAAGTCCGGATAGCAGTATTCAAACTAAATTCAGCAAGGTTGCTGAAGGGAGCTGAAAATGACTAAATTCTAAGATACATATGCCTGATGAGCAGGGAAGTCAAAAAATGTCCAAATGTTCACACTTCATCAGATCCTGGAGAAAACCGAAGAACTTCAAGCTGATTTTCACCATCTCGATTTTAAGGCCGCCCATGACAGTAGTTATAAAGACGAGCACGGGATATATACATATGTTTGTAGAGCCATGCCTAGTTTTGACATCCCTGCCAAACAGATACGTCGCTGCTTCATAAAGGTGCGAGACTTTTGATGTCAATAAAAGATGACTGTTAGGTGAATGTTTTTACGTCATACTTGAACGTATTGTGCGAAACTCTCAAGCCAACACAATCATTTGAAAGCCTGTGCAACTAATTACGTGTACCCTTTACCCACTTTCTTTAACGTTATTAAGATATGTATATATGTATTATTCATATATGCGCAGAGAAAACAATTTAATTGGCATGTAAATATTTTAATGACAAAATTGCTTCAAAATCCAGCGATGTCAATCTTTGCACCCTATTTTCTGGAAACAATGCAATGGGGCGTAATTGCAGAACTTATAGTTCGCAGTCACCATAATTTAAAGAACTTAAAAATGAAATACCTTGGTGCACCTTTGCACCTGCCTACAGGTAAATAGGTAAACAAACTCGTTTTAAGAATTTGTTTCTTATTTCGGAAATCGTTCCGACATGCGTATAAACGTTGATGAATACTCCGTTGCAATGTTTGAAATGAGATAAGTTACAGAACAATTTGTCAACCGAACATACGTACATATGTATGTATGTACATATAATAAAACGAGCTGATAACAACTAAACAAGTCTAGGGCAACCAGACATGAAACAGTGTTCAGGTTATTTACACCTGTAAAGAGGTCGAACAAATATGATAATGTAAAGCTTAATGATATGCTTATTACCCATGAATGAAAAATATAAGATTACGCCGTGCGTAGTTTTATAGTGAAACCTGTCTAATAGGACAGGAAAACTTAGATCTTAAAAATGTCAAAAAGAAAACCGACGAGCAGATGGAATTAATAAAAATCAAGCTAACGAAAACTGATTTTGAGAAAAAAAAACATGGAGGAAAAATTAAGCCAAATTTTTACGGGAGGGCAATTAAAGAAATTAAAAAATGGGATGAAAAAGCAGAATTGGCAGTTGACATTAGGCGTGTTTTTTTTAAACCTAGCTAACCAGTCGTTCATTTTAACCATTCTCAGCCAACCAAACCCAATCGATATTTTATACCGTTGAGTTGGTACGTGTGTTTTCGTTCCTATGACATCGGCTGTCAAACTGTCAAAGTATTCGGCATTAAACCAAATTGCTTTTTTTTTAATTTGTTGGGACAATCATAATTTAGAGAATTTATTCAATGGATAATTTACAAAAAGAGGTATGAAATCATAACATCTTCCATCTTCGTTCTCAGACGCCGGTGAAATGTCAAGAGAACAGAACAATTTGGCAGTGATGCCAACACTATAAGTGAAAAACATCGCTTTCGGCGCCCCCTGGCCATGGGATATCGTAAAATTCCTAATGAGTAAATGGAAACAACCAATATTTTACTGGTTCGATTGTTAAATTACGAAAGACATTTTATTCAACATATTCAGAACAGTAAAAGGTTGTGGATATACTATCGTGACCTTGGTGGAGGAAATAGGGGTTTATAACGTGACTCGTGTTTCTCATAAAATGTTTTTGTTGTTTTTTTTTGTTAACTCAAATAGTTTTTATTAACTCAAATAGTTAAATGTCAGAATTTTGAAATTTGAAAATGAAAATATTAAAACAATTCTAAGCAACTATGAAAAAAAAAACTTAAAACGAATAATTGTCAATTTCAAGCGAAAATAAAAGCCACATTCTCTCATAAATTGTTACCAACTACGTAGTTGCGCAAAAAAAAAAACCCAATTTTTGTGACGAATCGGCGTAATCTTATATTTTTTATTCATGCTTATTACCTATATAGCATTTTGACTTTTGACCTAGCGACCTTGGACTATCACAGACGGCGATGTGATATAAGACCTATTTAAGTGCATATTGTGAAAAGTACATAGATTAAGGCGTTTTTAAAGAATTAAAAGTCTTTATGTGAACTTTGGTTGCGCGAAGTTACTGCAGAACCATTAAATCTGGATGAACAGTTCAAAAATAAACACGAGTGAGAATACTAATTTTTTTTTTCTAGTGGACATTAGAGCTTCGTAGACAAAAGATAACTTGAAACTCGACAGACAGGCAAAGCAATTTTTATTACTGAAATTAGTCACTTGTGAAGCGTTACAACAAAGAGTTTAAGGTTCTTGGTTTGTAGTAAAGTGTAGAACTCTGCTAAATTCCTATTCACAGGGATTAGCTTTATTCAGTCCTTAATCACAGGGATGAAATAGCTGGTAAGAATCTGCGGTAACAAGAAAATACTTAAGGATACGCTCCATTTGTCTTGTCACTGTTCTTGTCTGTGCCGCCTGAAGTATAAAACCCTAGTAAGCAAGATTTTCAAGAGCTGTCTAAATAGGTCAAGATTTAAATCTAAAGATAGGACTTTTTTCGTTAGTCTACTTTGGCTTTTTATAGAGGAGTATGATGTTGAGTGTTCTTCCAAGTAGTTGACCTTCTTCTTCTAGTCAATCCCTAGAACTTTGCGTGTTTACTCGATGGAGTACTGTATGCACAATAGCAACTTAGGACACCACGGAGGAATATCACTATACACAGACGGTTTCAATACCGCGAACGAATCAGGAGCGGGAGCATCAAACCTCAAGTCAGGTAGAAGTCTTCACCATCGTCTAAAGGGGGTAGACCCAGTTAGAATTTTGAAAAAATCAAAAGCATTTCAAAAGTATTCTCTGAAAATTTCAGACAAATTGGACTGTTAGTTATGGAGATATATGTATAACTTTGAAAGGAGCCGTCTCTAGTGCAGAACTACTCGTATTAAAAACTTTAAACGTGTTTTTCTCGAAACCATGTTTTCGAAGTCGGTGATCATCACTGTAACTAGAGAACGGCTTTGCCGATCGGTTTGAAAATATTCTCACTTATTTCTCACTTAGGATTTTTTTTAGACGATGAGTTTTATTTTTAGAGCCGAAAAGCGAGCGAAATTTTAGTCAAATTAAGAATTTTGACTTTCAACATCCGCCATTTTGTGAAAGTTCAAAATTTTTCAAATTCCTTCGGTCAACATTAGTATGGTGCACTACACTCAAAAAATGCTCATACCATAACATTATAATCAAGGTCCAAAGGATGGCCTCTCTCTTTATATGTAACTGGGGCTTTGAGATCGAACCCCTTCGCTGCCCTAGAGACTATTCTGGATTGCCTAGCCAAACAAGTTGCGGCAAATGTTGCAGGATCTAACCACCATATACTTCATACACTCCCGCAATTTATGCAGATTTGCAGATACAAATTTGATCGAATACTTAAAATATAAAATAAAAAAAAAAAGGAATTTTTTAAGTTACAATTCCCACACTGGAGGATTGGATTAACTTAAAAAAAAAAAAAATAAATAAATAGACAAATCCACATTTATACCGACGGCTCTAAAATCAATAATGCTGTGGGCAGCAATATCCACTCCTACAAATTCAATATAAACCAGGCGATCCGCCTCTCTAATCACTGTAGTGGTTTCCAAGTGGAAATTATGGCAATGGAGGAAGCTTTTTTATTGCAAAATATGAACATCATATCTGCTGAAGATATTTGTATCTTCACCGATAGCCAAGCAGCCAAACAGTCCTCGTCCCGTTTCCTTAACGAGATGACTGAGCAATTTAATATTCACCTCTGCTGGGTGACTGGACATAGTGCCATACGTACCTGGTAACCTGTTAACTGGAAACGAACCGACGAACTTGTCGAATCTGGGACCATCCATCAGAGGCATGGGTATACTAACCAATACAGTGAAACTGATCATCAAACAGGCCTTAACTAGAGAAATTAAATCCAGGTGAGAAAACGGTCTAACGTGTCATTCCACCAGACTTATCTGGTCTGAAATATATGAACAAAAGTCAAGGGAGCTGATTACTCTCAACAGAACACCAATTCGCACCAGCACATTATAGGCAATTGCCTAATAGGACAGCACACTAGGAGACTAGGAACTCTCTTCAACGATTTTTGTAGAAGCTGTAGAGATGAGGAAGAAGAAGAAACCCCTACGCATCTCCTCTGCCATTTTCCAGCACTAACTTACAGCAGAAGAAGACCCCCATTCGGAAGCTCCTATCCATAATCAAAAACTCTAAATGGTTCTACGGTTGGAATTCTTCGTCAGAAGGAGTTCTATAAGCATTACAATCGGCATTAATGACACCTATCTCACAAAACCTACCCTAACCAATAATTTGCTCCATGAAAAGACTCCATTCTCTCATTAATTTCTAATATCCCGCCCTTAAATTACCCTTTTGCCAACGGATCACCGTCACCGGCTAAGCTTTACTCTATAAAGTGCGCTGTTTGTTTACAGAAACTACGTGAAATTACATAATCCGTTACCACAAATCAATTTTTCACTTCCTATCTATCGCTGTCGCTTTTCCTTACACCTTGAACTACATATTTCTCGCATTCGTGGTACAATTGCATCAATCAATCTTCTTCGTTGGTTTCAATTGTTATTGGCGCTCCACCAGTGTGTGCCAGTAGGTAAATGAGAAACAATAAAACCGCCCTCAAGTAAATTAATTTATCCGTATGGACAATGGCATAAAATTATCCACGACAAATTCTCTTCGCACCAAAGTACCACTTGTTCAATTCAAATAGATTATTCCATTTAAAATGTGCAACGATACTTCACACACGTGGAACGATGACAGATTCCCGAGATTACCTATTTATTTCTTCTTCCTCATTGGGGTACTACTCTAAAAGACAATATTCAGTTTGTCATGCCCAAGTTATGCTGATTGGTTGGATTAAAGTTGTAACTGACAGTTCAACTTGATGTTTTACTTACATAAAAAATGAAAATGACAACTGAAAATGACAAATGACAACAATAATGGTCGTCATTTCAGGCAAATTGATTTATTTCCAATCAAACAACAACAATTGACTTAATCCTTTCAGGCCCTTAGCCAATCAAAACGCGTGAATTTGAAAATATGTAAATCAATTTGCGTAGAATACTGAACGCGACCAATGTTCAGGATGCCTAGGATTTTCCGTCATCTGGAAATCGTAGATGAATGTATTCTGATACCTTTCCATCTACTGGCGATGGGATATCAAGCAATTAACACTTACTAGTATGTAAAGATGACAAATGACAGGAAAAACCACTAATGAGATGCAGCGTGTAGAGAATATGACTTAAATATCCGCATTTGTCTATAAGAGTATCCATAACGCAAATATGTATGTATGGAGATACTGGTATGTATGGAAAGTATATCTAGAGCGATTGGTCGTCGACGATGCCTCATACGTTGGGGGCCTGGGCAATCAGTTATGACGATTTTCTGGTGTTTATGAAGGTAAAAATTGCGACAACCTACCCTACACAAGGAATTCATTTACTGTACAGCTTCTGCCCTGGTTAGTGTGCTTGGATCTGGTGTCGGTTACGGGAGCTAATTTGAATACGTAAAGCTACACTACACCTCCAAGTTGGAAAAATTACAATTCAAATTGTTGCTAAAATAAAGATTTTTAGAAAATAAAAAAACAACATACTCAATGGAAGACACAGATTTAAAGGTAAGTATCTTAGAGTTCATAAGGTCATCCAAACTGAGTGCCTAGAGAGAGTTGTTATACATTTTTGACTCTATTCAGTGCGTAGTGTTTGCATCATGGTGTTCAGATATATTTCAAGTGGTGTTAAACGAATTGTGCTGCTATCGAAAGTCAATCTTAAAGTGAGTTTCAATATTAACTCTGAGCAAACCAAATTTAGTGATTTTAATGTTTAGAAGAAAGAAAGAAGTATTTAGCACAAATAATTGTTTTTAATGATTCATTCTGGGTAATTGCTTAAAAGTTGTTAAAAATTCAATTAATTAAGAGGCCGTTAAAAATTGTTTGTACTTTTCTGGATGACCTAAGAGAAGTTCATTGTTTTTTACTGTCTGTGTTAAGTGATTTCGATTCCAAGTCTTTCTGTTGGTGCCCTAGAGCGTCATGCAATCTATGGTTGTGTTCACGAGAAATATCAATTCGAAAACGTAGTTGCCTATTAGCCTATACAGGACATCCTAGTGGCATATTAGTCAGCAAAGGGTCACTTTTTTTTCCAATGGTTGGAAGTTCAAACTGTTTCTCAATTACCTATGATGAGCCTGGTATGGAACTGAAAATCAACCTACAATCGTTTCTAGCAAGTTTTATTGTTGACTAGCCTTCAGTTTCTCATGTCAATGTGTTTAAAGCGCCTCTTAACTTGAACGCGCCACCTGAATAGTGGTCTTCCTTTACTGCCTCACTTCAAAGACTCTCCAGGTCAAAACGATTGGGTGCAATCGCTCTATACATATGTCCCAGTCATCTTATTCGTTGTATTTAGGCTCTTCTAACTACATTGATCCGATCCTCAAGGAAGGAGATGCTCTGAACTGCACGAACTAACATCGTCTACAAGATCTTACTCTGCCGTGTTATGTGAACGCTTGAAGCCGTTCGTCAACAACCTGATCGGTCCATATCAGTGTGGCTTCAGGTATAGAAAGTCCACCATAGACCAAATATTTACACTGCGCAGATCTTGGAGAAAAGCCAGGAACTTTAAATCGATACCCGCCACCTTTTCATCGATTTTAAGGCCGCGTATGTAGAGTCGAGCTATATATAGACGAGCAGAGCATTGTCTAGATTTGGCATCCTTTCCAAACTCGTCCGTTAGTGCAGGATGAGGATGAAGAATGCACGCTGCTCTAACAAGATCGGTCAATACCTCACCGAGACCTTTGATGTCAAAAATGGATTTAGACAGGGCAACGCCTGTCTATCGTTCTTGAAAGAATAGTGCAAAACTTACGCGTCAACACCAGACAAACCTTCCAAAAGTCCGTCCAATTCCTCGCATACACCAACGATGTTGACATAATCGGAAGAATGCAGCGTGATGTTATTGGCGCGTTCGTGAGTATTGAGACCGAGGCAGGGAAGATGGGTTTAACGGCCAATGTGGGCAAGGCCAAGTATATGCTTGCAACACGAAATGACAGTCAACCTTGACGTCTCGTACAAAACGTCACTGTAGACAAATACAACTTTGAGGAAGTTGAGGACTTTGTCTACCTAGGCTCCGCTATAAATTCAGATAACGACACCAGCGCTGAGATCAATCGAAGAATAACTCTAGCCAATCCCTGTTTTTTGGTCTAAGAAGGCAACCGAGAAGCAAAGCCCTTTCTTGAACAACTAAAGTGATCCTCTATAAGACCTTAATCATCCCAGGCCTACTCTACGGCGCAGAAGCATGGACTCTGTCAAAAGCGGATGAGGTTGCTCTTGGAAAGGAAAATTCTTCGGGTGATTTTCGGTCCCGTCTGCATAGACGGTTAGTGGAGAAGGCGATACAACAACGGAGTGTAAGGGCTGTACAGCGACATGGACTTAGCCAGAAGAGTGAAGGTCTAATGACTGAGCTGGCTGGGTCCTGTAGAGCGAAAAATCTTGGAATCGACACCCGAGGGACGGCGCAGTAAAGAAAGGCCGCGACTGAGGTGGCGCACGCAAGTTAAAGGGGACCTTAACCAACTTGTCGAGCGAAACTGGAGGCACCTGGCTAAAGATCTAACTGAAGACGCTTGTTGGTTGAGGCCCAGGTCCACCTTCAACTGTAACGCCACCTTAAGTAAGTAAGTAAGACTAGATCGATGTTGTAGCTTGTCTTTGTTTCTTCTCCTCCACTCACCTTTAATGCAGATACTTATGTAGACCACCATTCGAAGAAGGACTGAAAAATTAAGCGTGTTGTATGGAGTCACCTTTTTTCTTCGAGAAAGAGCCTTGCTTCTCAATTGCTTTCTTCTTTCTTTTGATTTTAGCACAAGGGTCTGCGATAGTAGTGGATCCAGAGTTATGTTTGTCGAGGGTGACTTTCAGTCTTTTTTTGTTAACATCTAATTTGTTTTAAGTTAAATGTAACTGTTTTAGTGTTTTTTTTTTTTTTGCAGATAAGAGAACCAAAGAAGATTGTAAATCTGAAACGCCTCTCCAGAGAGGAACGGATACAATTTATTGAATCATTCGATCGAGTATTCTGTGATTGTGATGGTGAATATAACAAAACACCATTAATTTGTATCTGATTCTTTTAAAATTTGTAATTATAGGTGTGATTTGGCAGACAATACAAACTCCGATTCCAGATACTGGTAAGGCCATAGAATACCTTCGGCGTATTGGCAAAGATGTGGTTTTTGTGACAAATAATAGCGTGCGTATCATCGAAGATCAAATATCAAAATTGCAAGAAAGCGATATCGTTGCCACAAAGGTAATGCATTGCAAATGTGCAAATGTTTTCCAGCTACAATGCATTTTATCTCACTCTAGGAGCAGATGATCCACCCAGCCCAGAGTATAGTTGATTACCTTAAGGATATTAAGTTCGAGGGCTTGATTTACTGCATTGCTTCGGAGGCGTTTAAATCAACTCTAAGGTCGGCTGGTTTTGAGGTTACCGATGGGGTAAGACTACACCTCTGTTTGGAAACATTTTTGACAAGTTGTTCTCATTTACTTTGTGCAGCCCAACAATGTCCTAGATGAGACAATTAAAGATGTGGCCGCAAAAGTATTAGTCAATGATCCTGTCCAAGCTGTTGTTATCGACGTAGACTTTAATTTAAACGTAGCCAAACTGATGCGAGCCCATAGATTTCTCCAAAATCCCAATTGTCTATTCTTTGGTGGAGCTGCAGATTTGATTATTCCATTAGGCTCAAAAGATATTATTGGTAAACTTTGAGCTTTACTTTAAGGCGACATGTGTAATATCTTTCAGTTTCACCTTAGGTCCAGGTCCCTTTATTCATATTGTGGAAGAAGCGACCAAACGAAAAGCGCTTACTCTTGGCAAGCCAGGTGAAGCACTTTGCGATTTCTTGAAGAAACGATATAATGTCGAAAATACGAAGAGAGTGCTTTTCATCGGAGATACCTTGGGAAGTGACGTCAAATTTGGAAACATGTCTGGATATCAAACGTTAGTTGTTCTAACTGGTGGAACGAAACAGGATGACTTGTTTGGAGAACTTCCAGAAGATGAGATTCCCGATTATTACATCGACAGTTTAGCTGATTTAAAAGATTTTATTTAACAATAACTAAAAACATAATAAAGGCGAGAGAGAGGTGAGAAGCGGTTAGGTTTGGAAATAATCGTAGTCTTATCAATTTGATTCGAGCATATTAAAAGAATATAAATTGAAGGGCAGAAGTTCGCCTGCTTAGCTGCCGTTATCAATAATCAAGTAGCCCACGCCTAAATAGCTCGCAAGGCCAAACCTAAAAACAACATAGACGGCATTGCCATGGGTGGCTGTATAATCGGGTTGATAACCGTTGCCTACATATAATCCCGATCTTGTAGAAATAGGGTAGGCACTGACTAGCGTTAACCTAACGATGCTCAGTAATGTCACTGTGACTACGCATCAATTGTATTTATTTTACCTTCAAGCCATAGCCATCGGGTACTGGTTGCTTTCCAATTAGACTTGACTCGCTTAATTTATAAGCGCCACAGTCTTTGGCAAAACAGTTGGTAAGCACAACTTACACTTCAATACGATTGGCAACGGTGAGAAACGTCAACATAGCAAGCGCTCAACCAGCGGACAATGAAATTGATTACATTGCGGTCAACGGAAGGCTCGCCTCAAGTATTTGGATCACTATCTGCATAGTTGCAGTCAAAGCACAAATGTAAATATCCCATCGAAATCCCTTATTTGACAAAGGATGCTGGCAGGAACAACGCAGTAGAGAAAGAGCATGCCTTAGGTTGGACCTCAAGAAGAAGGAGTGCGCATTAGTATGGCGCACAGTGGTTCAGGTTATATGGGAGCGCGGAAATAATTCATTATCTTTAAAAGTACTAGACCGATTTTGATGAAATTTTTACCAAAGTACATGTACTTTACTGTATTTAATATTACTAAAATAAAAAAAAAAAAATTTTTTTAAATAATAATTTTTATTTTTAGAAGTAGAAAAACGCCAATGCACACGAGGAACAGTCTCGCTCTGCTTCCAGTAGTATACGATTTTCCTCCGTCTTCTCCTACTCACTAGAAAGCCACTTAATTTACCTGAATAACAGTTAAATAGCGCTGCAACAATCAAATTATTTGCAAACGTAAATAAGTAGAACCCAAAGTGATTTATTTGATCTTGAAGCCGAACCCGAATGTCTTTGCAGCTGAAATCTGCTTGCTAATATAACTAATAATGCAGTGCATCAATGCAGCCATGTATCAGCTCAGCGCTTCCCGCCGTACTTTTTGTACAGTTAACAAAAGACAAGGCTTGTGTTAAAAAGATACGCCTATGTTTAACTCTCGCAGGTCAGAAAATGGTTCGTGGTATTATTGGCTTCGTGCTTAAAACAGTTTATTTATTATCTGCTTAATCAAATATGATCAACTTTTTTTTCTTAAATAACTTTTACTACATTAAATTTTTCTTCATACATCATGCAATTATTTTTTGAAATCTACTGAACTTTTTTCTATTGACTTCAGACCTAGTTTTTTCTTCAATGTAACGGTACTTTCACAAAATGTCTGTCGATTTTAATTCTCTGACTATTCTATCATGAAATTATAGTAACAAATATTTCAATATGGAACATTCGAAAATTTGTTTTTTTTTTCCGTTCTTGAACCACTGTGTGGGGCAACTCAAGTTGCGTCAGCTTGGCCTGTCAGACATTCCAATTTTCCGACCCTGTCCCGATTTAAAGAATGTGCCGATTTTGTACTGACTTTTCCTACCTTATGTTTGATTTCTCCTTTTTTTTATTTTACTTCGATTGATTAATTTCAAAAAAAAAACTGAAACAACATTAAGACCTTAACCACGATAAGAAATTGTAATTATTTTCATTTCCTTGCTATTCTAGTTTAATGACGAAAGGAAAAAAACAGCTTGTCAACTGAGGAGCTTTTAAAAGGAAAATCCAATTGTTCAGATAATTATGTAGTTCCAAAATAAGTTGAAGAGAAATATGTGTCATATGTAGTTGAACTTCTGAGAATGTCCCAAAAATCGATTAAAATGTTCCACATACGCCACAGTATTTTAAGTTTAGGGATACCCGATGAGATATACATACTTCGACGAAAAAGTGCGTAAGAATCCATTGGAAAATGACATGTTCGAAGGTAGGTACTTGCGCGTTTTTATGTGTTCCTTGACTACTTTTAGGCGCTGATGTCCCGAATTTTTGTCTGGCAGCCCTCCAAAAGAGGTGCATTTAAACCAAAAAGAAAGTTGATCCATTGTGATACCACTGAGTACTGGGGTTTGATCCGAGCTTACTCTTAAAACCATCTAGATTTCCCAACGTCGCCCTTGCTGGCGGAGTTCAGATCATTTAGAAGGTGATTTTCGTAATGTTGGCAAGGACGGGACACGGTTAAAAAATTTATTTAGTAGCTTTTTTCCTTTTCCTTGTCTCTGCAGCTCCTGCATAAATCGTTGTAAGCTATATCTAAGCGTTGAATATGCCTGCCTAGATGCATTGTTTTGTGAGAACGTTGACTAGTTTTGAAAGTTGGACTGTTTTAAGTCGTATTACTGCTTTAAGTCGTATTACTGCTTTAAGTCGTATTACTGCTTTTGATCTTTTCAAATCCAGGACAGGCCAGATTCGCCTGGCATTTTTGCACAAATCGAGGTATTCCCATCTACGATTTGCTTTCGACAGAGCATCGGTGTAAGTCAGGTGTTTAACAAACGACATATCACCCGCGCAGTGGCTTTGAATGTCGCAGTGACCAGGGACCCAACAAAGTGTGACGTTATACTGGTTAGCGATCTCGTTTAAATACACTCTAGATTTTATTGATACGAGGTTTCGTAGCTTGGCTGTCGATATAGACCGCAATTTCTGAGCGTGATATTGGGTTAGATTTCAGCCAAGCAGCGGCTGAAGACGCTACAGTGATTAGAAAAACTGAAAGCGTGGTGGATGTCCAGGCCTTCTGAAAAGACACCGGCCCCGACTCCTTTGACTGTTTTACGGCCTTCTGTTAAGATCGAGGAGCTGCAAAGCATGTAAGAAAGTAGACTTCTGCAGTAGGTCTGTTTCAGTGGAATAGTCGCATCTTTTAGAAAAGAAGAGGCATTCGCGCTGATTTCAGGTGCTTCTGCCTGGAATTTTGTTGAAGTAATTTTCGGTGGGCAGCGAGTTTGTAGATTCAGAAAGTCTGCCTTGAATTGATAGGATTCTGGCATGTCCACATTTTTTCATACACACCTCGATTCCCAATTTAGTATTTCCTACTCCTATCCCACTAAAATCTAGTTTTCTTATTCCAAAAGTCGGTTTTGCGAACACATACTCATTTATCAAATTATCAACTCTCGAACGTGTTGCATCGTATTCGACTCTCGAATTTTTTTCCTATTCCCAATCTGGTATTTCTGTGGTATTTTAGTCGGTAATAAATTTGGATACGAGTCGTGCTTAAAAAAGCAAATAAAAGTGGATGTATAGTTAAATTTGTTTATGAGTATTTATTCCTAATACAAGGAACTGATGTTTGTTGAAATATGTTACTGCACATTAATAATTTAGAGGAAATCGTCGTAAAAATTCTTCAACTCAAAAGTGGGGTTAATTCACTTGGGCCGCCTTGGTTTAAAATTTAAATGGCAAAATTGGTCATAGTCACAACGATAAATGTAGAAGAGGTTCTCAGTGGACTGTAGCGCTAAGGCAGGCCACCAGCTGAACTTTAATGTCGATTTGGTTTATAGAGCCGGTCACCAAACCGTTATGCCATAAGTAAGAATCCGTCTTGCAACTACAGTATAGAGCCAGTGCATGATTTTCGGCTGTAAGTCGCATTTTGTAACCACTGCTCTTTGGGATGAGTAGAGCGGCACCAGACTTATTGGCGCGTTTGGCAATATTATGGAATAACTAGCTGATACCCGCGACTACGTTCACTTGGAATAACGTTACATTTTACTGTAAACAACATTCCTGGGTTTTCTTTCTGGCTCCGCGATGACCAGACTGTCAGATGAATTGACTCTGAGTCCGCTATGGAAGAAACAGTCACTCTTCAGATCCACATTGTCCGCGTTCAAGCTCTTTCCCCGTAGCTTATTGATGTTCATGGTGTATCAAAACTCAACGGAAAATTGCAGACGTTTGAACTCAAAGTGGTAGTTTGATGGGTTCAG
The DNA here is from genome assembly GCA_917880715.2 of Matsumyia berberina. NCBI lineage: Eukaryota > Metazoa > Arthropoda > Insecta > Diptera > Syrphidae > Matsumyia > Matsumyia berberina. Next base: position 125,579,341 of record OU862871.1, on the reverse strand, counting down.
AGGAATGCGAGGGATGAAGCCAGTTTTTCCTGATTGACATTTGTGAAAATCCTGGCTTCGATTGCGTGCTGGTACAAAGTCTTCAACTGCACAGTTTCGGAGGGTTTGGATTGGGCAACAACTTTAAGGTTGAGGGTGTGAGGTGGGTTTCCTGGTGGATAGAAAGTGTGCAATAACTCTACAGCACCCTCGAGTTTTACTTCCAAGTTTTAACAATTAACTGTTCGCCAGAACTGATATTCGTTTCAGCGGTTTAGCCGTGAAACGTAGCAGACAGAGACACTTTCGCATTTATAATATTAGTATGGATATGGATATGAATTTGGATTTCCTAGTGAGAACAACCAGCTTCGTTTTAGAATCTGGCAGCTCGAACGTTAGCCCAAATCACAATACATGATTTCGTAATTATAACTATGAAAATCCTTTACAGTAAAAAAGCCAATCAAAGGATTTAACTTATGTATTTGTCTCAATACTTGAATACGAATGTATTATTATATTATTCATTTTGAATATAAATGCATCTTAACAATTATAACATTGATTATTTAGTAACATTCGCTTCTGTCTTTGCCTCTCATAGTTTAGAATTTTCAAAAAACTTGACAAAATCAAACATACTGTCTGCGTAATAATCAGGTTGTTGATCAGGATTTCTATTCTTTTCCAATTGTTCCTTCGAACATCCACCGGATAGTACAAGCAGCGTCTTCATTCCGGCTAACTTACCAAATTGTATGTCTTGTTTCAACATATCACCAATCATTAAGGTACGACTTTTATTTTGAATGTTTAACTGCTTCCCTAACATTTCGATCAATTCCTTTCCTGGTTTTGCCAATACATGTGGTGTCTTGCCACTAGCTTTAGTCAGGATCTTAATATATGGTCCAGGACCTAAAAAAATACGTTGGATAATTGAATTAGTTTCAACTTTTTTTTAAACCTACCAATAATTTGGACGTCTTTACTAATCGGTAGCATCATATCAGTTGCTCCAGCAATAAGAATACAATCCGGATGTCTCAGGTATTGTTGAGCCCGAATCATTTTCGGTCCTGACAAGTTGAAATCCACATCAATGATTACCGCACGCACTGGTTCCTTATCGAAAACGTTTCTTGCCAGTTCGGAAAAATTCTCATCAAGTATTTTGGTGGGCTATTACGAAAAGATTGTTAGTTAAGTGTTTTTATCCCAATACCGAGAAGCCTACCCCATCGATAATCTTAAAACCGCCCTTCCGTATGATTTCTTTGAAGTTCTCTGTTCCAATGCAATAAATCAGTCCATCAAAATTGATGTTTGTCAAATATTTTACAATACTTTTCGCTGGGTGAATAACTTCAGACTGTTTAAACAAAACTCTATGAAAATACATTTTCTAATTACAAATAAACTTTTACGTACAAAATCTACATCGAGTCCGGAGGATTTAAAGTTTTTCTCATATCCTTCCTCACTTCGGACACTGTTGTTTGTGATGAAATAGTATTTCTTACCAGCCTTGGATAAGGCTTTGAATCCATCTCCTGCACCATCAACTTTCGTGGCAATATTCCAGAGAACACCTAAAAGTAATGCAGTGCTTGTATTGATAACATTTTGGGAATGGAAATGGAAGTTAGCCTTACCGTCGATGTCGGAAAGAATCAAGTCAATAGATTGAATGAATTCAACCTTTTCATCAGGCGATAAGTCCAAAATGTGGCGAGGTTTCGGCAGCCGGATTGTATTCTAAAGAGGAAGAAAAATGGTAGGTAGAGGATTTTTGAATAAGTTTGCGTAAACATCCAGTTTTAAATAACAGGCATATCTTCAACTCCACGCCTAGCGATAGTGAACGAATGAGGAACGTTTACTGAATTTGAATTTATGTGGGGAGCTGATTGGTATAGATGCATCTCACAGTTCTAACACGCGTTTCATAGAAGGATGATGGGAGAATTCGGTTGATAGAATCAATCGCGGTGTAAGGAGTTGAAATAACACCCTTACAGGTGTATCGCATAAAGATGAGAGAAGTGTAGCGTATCGTGCGACGAGACAAACACAATTACATCAATGCGCTAGCCACAGAAACAGAGGAAGCAGCAAGTAGGTGCGATAACAGAGCCGTCTACATAATCACTAGGTTCTCTGGTAATTTCGGATGAGAACCAATTCAAGCGATGGAAGTAGCATTTTGCTACGGTTTTAAACCGTGTATTCGCCAGTGATTTACACCTAAATCAGGTTGAACCGCCTAAAGCAAACAACTACCCGAAAGTCCATCACAACTTCTAGTAAGGATGCGATCACTACCACGATCAAAGCATTGAAAAACAACCAGGCGGTATGACTTGACGGTATGCCTGCGAAACTTTTAGCAGCAGCGCTGAAATTCTGCATCCACTTGTAGAGAAGACGTGGGAAGTCGAAAACTTTCCCCATGAGTTAAAGGAAGGAATAATCGTCAAGCTCCCCAAGAAAGGTAATTTTATGCTGCCAGCAGTAGCCAATGTAATAGCTTAAGTAATTCTTGAGCGAATAAAGGAAGATTTGGAAGATTCCACTCTGGATCCTCCTGTGTCGACCACATCAGGATCCATTGAGCAGTGCGTTGAATACCGTTCGTCACTTCACCTGCTGTTCATCGATTTCGAGAAAGCGTTCGACAGTTTTAACGGAGAATTCATCTGGGTTGCTTTGCGCAGGAGATGTATCTCTGAGGAATAAATATTACGTCAACTTTTGAAAGATGAGGATCTCATGTCCTGCATAGAGGAAGGCTGTCAGAGAAATTCGAGATTCAAAGTGGGGTTCGACAAGGCTGCGTTCTTTCGCCAATACTCTTTTAAATGGTGATTACTTACACCTGAACTCAAACATCTTGACTACTGTGACGACCTATATCTTATATCACATAGGATTATGGAACTCAACCAAATGACAGCGGATGTTTAGGGAGAAAGCAAAGTCGTGAGGTTAGAGATTAGCACAGCTAAAACCAAAATCATCAGCTTCGAAACAAACTCATCATTTCAAGTAAGCATCGCTGGGCAATCGGTGGAGAAATTAGAGAGCTTTCAATATTTTAAGAGTATTGTCTCGACCGGTGGTAGGAGCAAACAGGATGTTGCTACCCAAGCCGGCAAGGTGAAGTCTGCGTTTGGAATATTGTTCAATTAAAAACAAAAATTTTGAATTCCTTCTCTTATTTGGGTTCAGCACTTGGAAAGTGACCTCTACTTTCACAAGAAAGCTGCAGACGTTCGTTAACAGGTGCCTGTGAAGTGTTATTTTCTTGCCTAACCGTATCTCTTTACCAGGGAACGGGTCAGGAACCGATAGGCACAACCATCTAACGGCGAAAGTAGCACACGTTTCGAAAAGGCGACCGCTCCATTGCTTGCTACGCTATGCAATGGAATCCACTTACTCAAAATAGCAATAGAGTGGGCCGACTGAGAACCGTTGAGGACGAGTCTCGGCAATTGAGGAAGAATTGGAGGGAGCTGAGGCATATTGCCAAAAACCCCACACGAAGGCACTTAGCAGTAATAGAGGCCCTAGGACTCACAAGGAAAAACAGCTAAATGGAGAAGAAATTCACGGGGTCTACAAAGCGATCGCCAATTTTGTGGTGGAATGCAACAGACAAAATAAGCTAAATACATACTTATTGAACGAACGATTTAAGACTTTTAGACTTTAAGAAACACAAAATCTTTGTTACAAAGGCAAAATAATCGCGGATGTCAAAAGGTACGGTGTGGAGAACATAAAACAGGGTGCTTGGAAATAAAAAAGATGAAGGGCTACATTATCTCCATCAAAGACCCAGGCCAAGTTTAGAACCTAAATTATTATAGCAAGAGCCTCCGGGAGGACTGATTAGCTGGATAACAAGGAGGCCTTGGTCCTAAAGTCAGGTTTCTAGCTATCAGCAACGATTCATCTTGAAGCTCTTATGGAAGAAAACTGCAGATTATATCAAAGACAATGACATCTCACTTCGAAAACTTTGATAATGGTAATGAGATTGGCTTGCTTTCACATAGAGAGCATCAAATAGCCCATTTGGTTTGGACTGAAGGCAAGTCGAGAACGGATTTTCCGTACAACCCCACAGTTTTAATTTCAAAAGTATACAAATATATATGTTTGTAATTAAAAACTTATTTATACACTAAAATTTGTTAAACAAGGCGAAAATATTCCCTTTCGTAAAAATACAAATCTTCGTTGAATTAAACACAATTTTCTAAAACACAAATTCATTGTATTTTTTTTAATGAAAAACACGTTAGGTCAAGTTTTTGACTGCAAAAAGTCTGTAAACACTACTAGATAAAAAAAAATGTGCACATTGAACTTTGAAACAAAAATGTGTCTGCACACTTTTCACGATTTTAAAACAACTAAACATCACTTCTGATAGTGTTCATTGTTATCATTCGAATCTGCATTCATACGCAAACAACGTTAATGATATTTAATAAGATTTCACTCAAGTGTAGTGTTTAAATAAGTTCTGATAACACTTCTTATCACAAAAGTTAACCCTAAGCGTTAAGGCAATGCACGAAGGAGTTAAGAACTTGATAGCGATCTTTTGTCTGTGTTTTTTTTTTTTGTTCGTTTTGTTTGTCAGTTAAATTTACACAAAACTTAATTTATTTTGAAATATTATTTATAAACAAACCGGATTAAAACAAAGTGTGAACGGAATAAGTCCAAGCAGAGCTAAACACAGTACGCCAGTGGTGTGCATGGTGTGAATCCTTTTTCCTAAATCAACAAACTCAAACTGCCCAAGTACCAGGAAAGCTCTGACTTAGGAAATAAAACTGGAATATGGTTGGCGACTTTTTTATTTGCTTCCCTTTTGCCTTAACTAAAATCGAAAACATGATGAATGCATTAATTCATTAACCCACCGCACGCCCACATTAATCCGAGACAACAAGAAGAACTTACACTTGCCATGTTAACTTGGAGTCAGGTATGTTTTATTTTTCAAGATAACAACGAACTTTGCAAGAACGTTCACGATCAACCGGCGCGCGGCACTGTTTTTCCACTACTGAAGTGGTGGGCATTGTTAGAGGAAAATAAATATAACACGAATTTGATAATGGAAACATCTATACGAATATAGTAATCTCTGTTGTTTATGATGACATAATGAAATAAATCTGATAGATAAAAGATCGATAAATTCAATTTTGCACAAGCCACCAGATACAAGCTGATAATAATAATAATTGAACACGCTCCTGCAACGGTGTGGTTGTAGAACAAAGCAGGTGTAAACTGGAACGTGTATAAAAACGTGAAAACTTGAATTAATTTAATCAGCGCTTCAAAGCCGTAACAGGCTGCTAGTAGGCGGCATTAAGATTCACTTCATCTAATAAACGCGTAATATTGCGGCATTCAATCGGAAATGGTTTTTCCTCGGTGTATGGCGGACATTCGTCACAAGTTATCGCCGTCAATAGCATTTCTGATCGTGTTCTTTGTTTTCTTACTCATGATGATGTTATGCGATAATGCTCTTCAAATATTCCTCGGAATCGGAATCATTTCTATAATGTAGTTCCTATGATGTGAATAATATCAAAATTCTGTTAGAAAACAAATTTGACCGATAAATCTATCGAAGTAAAAGACACATGAGTCTTCCCTGGACTCTTTGTATAGCACAACACCAGCTTGGACAGCAGAGACCTCTAATAAAGCAGCGTTTTTCTTTGGCGCGGTTGTGGTGGCATTTTTCGCAAGAATGGAAGAGACCCGCAATTTATTGCCGATTCGAACAGCGAGTTGAGAAGCTTTTTCATGGCAAATTATATCATTCCCCATTGGGTAGACATGTCTGAGGCTTGAACCCACGCAGCTCGCACCACGCAGCTCCAACGCACTTATAGTTAAAAATGAATTTTCATTATTCCACCGTTTCTCTGGGTAGGCCTAGGATGAGATGGTTAGACCAAGTCCGAAATCTCACCTCTACCCGTATGGCCGCTAATGATTTATAGTCGATGGGAGAAAATCGGGATATGTGGAGAGTCCACTTAAGCACCCTAATCCCTCGACCCTCATAGTGAATAAGCGGGTCATTGAAAATGATGATGATGACGATAAACTAAAAAGAAAAGAGTGTGTGGCCCTTTTCTCGGCAACTCCGTTCCAATAAAAAAGGAAGAGACCCGAGCAGAAATGAAACACGAGATCGAGAAGATGTTATGGTCGGAAAGAAATCTGGAAGTTTTTTAAAAGGCAAACTCAGATATTTTTTTAAGCCACAACAGGCCTCTCATGTTTACGTGAACCTAACAACTGCACTTATTTGCCTTTACCACACCTCCTTTTTATTAAAGAGCTAGTTACCCATCACGCGACTGTCAGAAAAAATTTCTTTAGAATATAATCTCAAACAGTTTGAAACCAGCTGTTTGCCGAGCTGCTCAAAGCGGCGGAGGATGTCTTGGTAAGGAGAGTGCAATAACTCATCTGTAAAATGTGGTCGGAGGAAAGTAGGCCCGATGATTACATTGTTTGCACGATGCTCAAGAAACGAGAGCCTCTGAACTACAGAGGCATCCGTCTTCTTATTTGCCGTGTTGTGTGAACGCCTGAACCTGATCGGTCCAAATCAGTGTGGCTTGTGGCCAGGAAAGTCCATCATCGACCAAATTCACACTGCGGCAGATCTTGGAGAAAACCCAGAAACTTAAAATCGATACCCACCACCTCTTCATAGATTATAAGGCTGCGTATGGCAGCATCTATAGAGACGAGCTATATAGATCAATGTCTAGATTTGACATCCCTGGCAAACTTGTCCGTTTGTGTAGAATGACGATGGATAATGCACGCTCTTCCATCACCTCACCGAGAAAGGTGAGGATAAAAGGATAAGACAAGGCGACGCGCTGTCAAGCAACTTCTTTAACATCGTTCCTGAAAGCAAATTGCAAGACTCACGAGCCAACACCAGAGGCACAATCTTTCAAAAGTCCGTCCAAACTGTACATGCTGTACAGCGACATCAAAAGAGTGAATGTCCAACAACTGAGGTGACTTGATCATGTAGAGCGGATGGACATCAATGCTCTGGCCCTTCGAATCTTCGAATCAACACCCGAGGGACGGCGCAGTAGATGAAGACCACGACTCAGGTGGCGCATGCAAGTTGAAGGGGACCTTAACCAATTTGGCGTGCGAAACTGTAGGCAGCTGACTAAAGATCAAGCTGGTTGGAGACGCTTGTTGATTGAGGCCCAGGTTCATCCCGAACTGTAGTGCCAGCTTAAGTAAGTAAGTAAGAAAGTTTGAAAGCAGAATCAAGAAACATTTAGGGGCTTAACACGAGCGTCCCAATTTAAAGAAAAGACTATTTATCACTTTAACAGTGCTAAAAGCCTTCTGATTCCATTTACTCTTACCACAAAGTAGCCTCAATGGATAAAGTATGGAAATAACCTAATAGTCATGCTCCGCTCTTAGTCATGGCTATGGTCCATCTTTGCGGTTTGAACAGGTGATCATTTTCCAGGCGGCTTCTTTACGAATGTCGTAACTTTTATCGTACAATCCTCTTGAGTGTGCTTATCAATTTTTAAAAAAAGCAATAAACCAGTTCCGTTAACCAAGTGATTCACTTAAAAATATTTCTGAAAAACTATCTTACGAATACGCTCAACAATATTTATTTTCACGATATTGCAATTGACTCATTTTGCCGTAGAATTCCTCGTTTCAGGTTAACCAAACAAAAACACAATTAAGTTGAACTAGGCTTTTAAAATAATAATTTATATTTAAATTTTAAAATATTGACACATATTTCGTAGGAATACGGAAATTGTAAAATTTGTTACGCATCGTTTACGTTAGACACTGATTGCAATTCTGTGATGAAATTGCAAGTGATAGGGTTGACTTGTTATTTTCTAAGGGCATTGAGCACATTTAATTGATGCTTGAGTTATGTTTGACTCATTTCATTGGACTGGAAAAAGAAAAACGTTCTCACTCTTGGGCGAGACATCTATTTTCGGAAATTAGACCTTATTTATACACAAACAATGTTTATTGATTTTTTGCAGACGTTCGATAGTTTATCCATTTATAGTTATTCGTGTTTTTGTAGGTATGTACACCTTTCTATATTTTATTGGGTCGGTAAATAATTATCTTATCTCTACATACGTCATCGTTGATTTTTTTCGAGGTTTTATAACGAAATTTTAGGTTCTATTAGTGCGTTCGATGATATTTATTTTCGTAATTGTCTTAACGTAAGCACGATGTTCCGGAACGTAACCAGCACACAAATCTCAGTCTTAATCGAAATTTCCGATCTTTGGCTCACGTTTGAGAAAGACAATTACAGCATTATTTCCTACTACAGGTGATTAAAGGTTGAACTTTAATTTAAGACCACTTAATAACATTTTGTTTCAAAATATTCGTGCACATGTTAGCTACTATCGATGCTTAAAGCCCTGAAGGAATTTCATGTCCTTCAGGGCCGGATGCCTGGAGAAAAAGAGTTACCTTATACCTCTATATGCATAAAAATAAAGGCAACGTCCAATACTGCGATCACTATAGAGGTATAAAGCTGATGTCGCGCACAATGAAGATATGTGAGCAAGTCACTGAAAGCAAACTACGCAGCAGCCAATGTGGATTTGTCAAGGAGAAATCAACAACGGATGCTTGAAAATCCTTTTGGAAAAGTCAGAGGACAGTGAAAAGGACCTGCACGTTGCTTTCTTAGATCTTGGAAAAGCTGTTGATAGACTGCCAAGGAACATCATCTGACAAGGTCTTTGGCCGGATAACGTTCCAAAGCAATATATTGATCTCATACGCAGAAATGTACGCAGACACCACCACCCAAATTTCAGCGGTATCTCTGAAAAATTGTATGTGAAAGTTGGGGTGCATCAGGTACCAGCGTTAGGTCCACTATTATTTAACGCAACACTTGAATTTTTGACGGCAGATGTGCAGGTTGAAGCACCATGGCCAAACATGTATGCAGATGATATATGTAGTATAAGCAGAAGTAAAACAGAGTATATGCTTCTCCCCTTTGCGAATCCGTCACTGATAGGTTCTATAAACACGAAAACGATCAAGGACACCCCGATATCAACAACTAGCATTTTTAAATACCGTGGTTCCGTGATTTCATCTAACCAGGAAATTGATGAAGACGTGCACAACCGCATAAGTTCGGTTTGGACGAAATGGCGATCCCTCACTGAGGTTTCGTGGGAGAACAATTTCCCACCAAAGCTTAACGGCAATATCTATAAGTCTTCTGTAAGGCCACCACTTATGTATGGGACAGAATGCTGGGCTTCAAGTAAAGTGTACGAACAAGAACTCCATGTTACGGAAATGAGGATATTGGGTTGGACGGCATGAGTGACTGAAATGGACAAAATCTAAAAACCAACACAAGAGGGGTATCCTGAAAGTAGCAGACATACGTAGCAGACATACGTATGGTCATGTAATGAGGCGAGACGATGAAGAAAGCTCTCAGCATCGAAGTTCCAAGGAGAATGCCTGGACGACCAGCAATTTCCTAACTCGAATCAGTCAACAGATAAATGAAGGCTTCAAGAACCGATGAAACGACAACCCAATACAGATGCACTTGGCTCCTCAAGACTAGGGGGGCCGACTCCAAGTAATTTGGGATTCCATGTTCATATAAAAGAAGGAGAAGAAGATGTGTTTGTCAGGATAAACCACTAAATGATTAATGAAATGGTTTTAACTCTCAATGCATTCCAGCTTAAGATTTACATGAAACAGGGTGATTGCGTATTTGGATATCAAAATCCATGCAGCATTGAGAGGAATTATAAAATTTCAGTCTAACTAGGCTTAAGCAAAGTCTTTGCGTTGAGTACCAATGAAATCAAGGCCGACAAAACTGCAACCGTTAACTAAACTAAATATGGATACCTCCGGCAATAAAAGAGCTAATGAGCTTGTGAAAAGGTGTAGGGATTGTGAATTCCTCCAGCCCTTTCTTAGCAGTAGCCGTTAGCAGCCACGTTGAACAGGAAGGTTCAAGGTACATATTGACATCAATGCATATCCATGTATTTTAATAGCAATTTCCAAAGAGATGTATAAATTTACATTAATAAGCATGGGGCTATTAAGACCGCAGGGAGCTACAGCCTCACAACTTCCGGCACAGCGTTACTCTCTATTAGGTCCCAGGACGAAGTGGTACTCATGGGAGCGAGAGGTCGGACAATCTGACTAGAGGGGACTTATTCTCGAAAAAGATTTTGAAAGACTTAAACGAACTATTCGTAAAGCCATATTAAAACTCGTTTTGGAATCCAACCTGTTCAGGGAAGTCTCGAGTCGCGTAAATTGAAGTTTTCTTCATTTCAGGCATTACAATACCAAAATATGGATCCTTGATCATACATACAATCTAACCTTATCAACGTTCTTAACATGATCCGGAGCAGTCACATTTTGATTGCTCTCAATCTGTATTGCGATTTGTATAACGTATTTCGCGAACTGTGTATCAATCGAAATCAAGTGCAAAAATGTAAAAACAGTGTTTAAAATGCGAAAATTATATGTATATTAACTGTATATTGCTGACTTCGTAAAAAAAAAATCACTATTTTAATTTTATCACTGTGAACTGTATTCTTTCTGCTAATCTATGGACCTACAGATGTCGCCAGCAACATTCAACAAGTTTGACAAAAACGTCACTTATGTCAAATGCAACAATCAGCTGCGGCATACATAAATTTTTTGTTTTCATTTTGACTTCGATGTGCTGAAGGAATTTATCCGATTTTTCGGTGCATAATAACTTAACAATTTCTCCTTTAATATGTTAACTGTGAGACAAGTAAATTCAGTAAATGTGTATGTATTCCCAAAGCGGTGTAAATAAAGCGGTGTTTATCCATTTATTATAATTTAAAAAAATCAATAATTGCGAAAGAAAAACTTACAATCGAGAAATGGGTGCGGAACATTCTACACAACAGCGTAACGACAGCGAAAATCGTGAAGCTCTCGAACACGACCGTTCTTCTTCGGCCAATTCATCAACAAAACGTCGCGTTGCCCAACGTCAGGGGACCACGGGAAGTAAGAACAGTCAGCAGCAGAGTTCACCAACATCCTCGGATATAACACGCCCTGTTTCGCCACCACTTAGCGTCTGCTATGACTCAGACTTACCCTATGTCTCCTATACAGATCGCCCAATTGGAGATTCTCCCAAAATTCGAAATAAGAACAATGCCTCTGGCCTGCGAAGTGTTCACGGCAGTGGTAGGTATAAGCAGACTGGAACCAAACCAAAAAGACCAGCATCAACATCAAATCATAATATTGTCATCGTAAAGCCAGGAACCACAAGAGACCTCGATCTCGATCTCGATCCAGATCTGGCACGTTTGCGAAGTATTCCAATGTTTCTACCAGTGATGCGAGAGACACTTTCATTGCCTTCGTCTAGAGAACCAGAGATTCTCGAACGACTTCAGTCGGTGCATTTGCAGAACATTTGCCATCGCATGCAGGCACATTATAATTTCTGCGCGACTCACGTTGCCACAGAACAGAACCAAGTTATCGAGAAAACAAAAATGATCAACAACACGATTACAACGCTTTTTGCAACGTTTGTCGACATGCAGAAAACGTATGCAGCCTATGCTGAACAGTTTTCTAAGATTCGCAGCATTTCACAGCAATTGAGTCGATGTAATTCTTTGTTGAACGAGAATATTGAAAGCTTGGAGTCCATTAATAATTTTCTCGATGTGGACGATCGACTGGAGCCATTCATATGGAAAACCGATAAGATATCACACCGAAAAGGTGCCGACGGAGTGTAGTGTGACACGATTATTGTTTAGTTTCTGGAAGAGAGTTTGAGTTCTGCTTTTTCTTGTATTGTGATGTGCAACTTAGTGTAAGCGACAGCAAACTATCTTACTTATTGTAGTTTCTCGTTTAAGTTGAACCACAATGTGGTTTGTTATTAATTTATTTAGAAATTTATGTTAATAAATTGTATAGCTGCAGGAAATTGTTTTTTGCTTAAACGTTGATAGCCCTGGTAAAAGCTGGCAAACCAAATAAAGACACTGGACATCGGAAGCATGTCTGACAGTTTTACTACCAGCTGCGTCATTAAATGTCACTTTCAGTGATCAAACGTGGTGTTAGCACTTGGAATTCTTTCTTGAAAGGTTGCTCGCAGAATGTGGGCTCCTAATAAAGGTTTGTTAGCTCTCTGGTTCCCTGTTTTGCCACCGTGAATAGATCATAGTTTTCAAGTGTAAGGAAAAGCGCTCAACTATGTCATCTACAGAAAGGAAAACAATAAAAATCTTAATCCGCAACAACTAAGAAGATTATACCCATAAGACCTTAATCATCCCAGTCCTATAATCGTTCCTGTTTGCGTTCGCAGGCTTTGGAGGAGCCGATTAAACAACAAGATCAACTCTACAAGCTTCACAGCGATATCGACTTGCGCACTTGAGATGACCAGGACAATTTAAGGACATCACAGTAGATAAAGACCTCGCACATGATGGGCTGAACATGTAGAAGGGAACTTCGACTACTTTGAAATGTGCAACTGAAGGCAGTTAGTACCAGAGTAGGTAAAGTGTCCGAAAAAGCAATCCGCCTACGTTGAAGGTGAGGTATTGCGGCTTTATCTTGCATCACCTCGCCATATGCCCATTTTACGCCGTTCAGCAAATTTCCATTACAGGGACGATGTAGTCGAAGTAGTAGCTGAAGAAAAAACCACTCACTTCGGTAGCCAGTCCACTTTGTTTCTTTGAGCGTATAGTTTCACATCCCCGACAGCAATGGTTGCTTTAGAAATGATTGACAGAAACTAGTCATCGAGATATATGTAACTTCACATCCGGCTTAGATAAATTTGATCTTCTTCAGCTAACCCTTAACGTTACAAGTGTAATTTCGACAAGGAAAGCAAGTTTCCTCAACAATTTCTCTCTTCCTTGACCAGTCTTGGAGACTTTTCAATAAACAAACATTCAATGAGAGTAATACAAAAGAAATCGTCTTTATTATTGTTTCATTAAACTAATTTACCTTGTGGACACAGAATTTGTACGATTTGTTTAACAAGAAGCAGTATAACAACATTCAATAGAGGATTCGAAGAGAGGAAGAAAGTATTGTCGTTTCTGAACAAAACTATCGAAAGGAATCGATATGAAGAAGAAAGAATAAATAGATTTCACACACAGGCACACACATGCACTAGGGAAGTAATGGAACACTGTAACGAGCGCTTATCACAGTTTTTTTTTTTTTTCTAAAATAATTTCTGCATCATGATTCTCTCCTCAGCGTCACGCTTTTTCTGCTCTTCGTCCAGCGCCTTAAGTTCCTTTGCAGCGGCACCTTTTAAAGACGGATCCAACTCAACACTGCGTTGAAAGTCTTTTTTGGCTTCATCCGGATTCCAGGCACCTAAATGTGCCTTGCCACGGCGAAACACAGCTTTCACATTGTTTGCATCGAGAGCTAGTACCTCGTTACAGTGTTGTATTACCGCGTAGTAATCGGCGGCCAACAAACGACACTGAGCGTAGTTAAGTAGTAGTGGCACTTTGAGTTCAGCTAGTTCATACCATTCGGTATCGTGCGGCTTCTCCCTGAAACCCAAAATTGGTAAATGGTTATTTTGTAGGATTTGGTGAGGTTCTCACTTAAGCATAAGTTGTTCAAGGATGCCTATTGCTTGAGAATAGCATTCTTCGGCCTTAAGGTAATTCTTGTCTTTGTACAATTGATTACCCTTCTCGCGTAGCTCTTTGGTCGCCTTCATTTTTTCATCGTCAGACATTTGCCAACGTTCTTTTTCATAGTCCTCGGGCATTTCAATCGAAAACAGTTCGATAATGAACTCCAAGTCCGAGGGATTAGCGAAGAGATCGTCGAGATCTTTATAGCCGATTCCCTCGTTCTGTAAAGTCATCCCGCAGCAGTGCCGACGTTCTTCTTGCTTCTTACCAACATCACGGAGTGTCTTCGAAATAAAGGGATACTGCGCAACTAACTGAAATATATGGAGGATTTCGTTCAAAAGTACTAATTCTAAACTTTCTACAAAAAAACTAACAGATTTATCGACAGTGAACCTAGCCACTTCATTCAAAGACATTTTCTGCACAATGACCTCCCATACTTCCAGTTTGAACTTCTTCCCTAATACCAGTTCCATTGGTTTGGCCATTTTTCGACTGTCATCGAGAAGGGTTCCATCGCTTTTCTTGGTCTGGAAATGAAACTTCACCTAGAACAAAATAGCACATGAGAATACGCAAGCAAATACACATCAGTTTTCTTTACTTACCCTCGTACCTGGCCGTAAAGGGACAAATTGCTTACCAGGATGAAGAATTTTTTTCTGTATCAAAGCGTTATCGATTTGTGTGTCCATGTTGGTTGCTGGTCGTCTTGTTCAACGGAAACTATCGAATGGCTAGAATTTAAATTTACCTTTTGTGCGTCATGTAAATAGGTCATTCAATAAATAAACTCAGCGAGTGGGCTCTAATTGAGATCACGCAATTCAATTAGAAATTGTTTTCTTTTTTTTTATGAGCGGGGTAGCTTATTGCACGCAAAGGATATACGCACGGATATCATTTCATTTGGAAAGCCGTAGATACTGGTCACAGAGATATTCCTGCACTGGTATCTGTTTATCGGGTATATCTCGGAAGTTTCTGGAGGTTTAAGTGCTCATTTGCACTATGTTTTAAGAGTTTCCTTATTGGGTCCCAGGAAAAATAAACTTGGAAACGAAAAAATTACAAACATTTGGTGCAGAATCAGCTGAGATATGTCACTTTTGTTATGTTTGGTGCGAAGATGTGTGTGATTCTGTAGTTCAGGCGATTATAAAACGTCTCAAAATAGCCATCAAGGTACGAAGGTTTTAATCTTAACTATGCAAACATTTTTTTAGTCACTACTAAATCAGAGCTAGATTCTGATATTAACATTACGAAACTCAACTTGAAGCTAGGGCCAAATTGTGTCTTTCATGATCGCATAACTCGTTACGAAAAAACGAGACGATTTGGTTCCATAATGCTCGTTTTTACGTGACGAGTTATGCGATAACGGAAGAAACGATTTGGCCCCTGGTAGATACCAGTTTAAGTTCATGCAAAACTTCAAGATTGGCTTTAAGCTATACTGATATGAGTTACACAGGTCGTTGCTAAAGAGTTTTAGAAGCACCTAAGATCTGATATGCGATGTTTAGAATACTCATAGAATGCTCATTATAGCTTTCTCGTTCGTAGATGAATTGGTGCACATTTATCACTATGTCATCTCCTTCTAGGCATTAACTTAGATATACATAGAGAGTGATCATGATTCAAAGCTTTCAAATATTTTTCTGTAAACTGAATCTACTCCAATTAGATTTTTAGTTTTCGTTTCCAGTAGCAGTTTGATTTGGCACAACTGTTTATTTTAAAACTAAACGGTTTATTGAGCTGCTTTTGACAGTTCGAAAAGTGATATGCCAGATTTAGTAAAGTGGTCATCGACAGAGATTAGTTATTATTTAGTTTATAGCTAATCTCCGGTCTTCGGTTTGGTGCGTAGTGTAGCGTACATCTTGGTAACTTGCCTTCCAAATTTACTTATTAAATAACTTCCTTAACTAGATCCTGATAGTGGGGGGTCAGCTTATCATCCTCATCGACCCCGGGGAGAGCTGTTTCCAATTCTTGAGACATGGCATCAACGGTAGCTGGTCTTTAAAACGAAGGTTCGGTCTTCCTGCCCCCAAGGCAGTGTAGTTGACGTGTTTTGGCTTTTCGGACTACATCCTCATCTTGGTAGAGTTCATACTTCGCGGTAGTATCTTTTCCATTCGCCCTCACATACAGGACCAAATATTTGACGAAGGATTTGGCTCGAAAGTGCTCAATATCTGATCTGCTTTCCTGCTTATCGTTCATCAATCGGCCGCATATAGCAGAACTGGCAAGATGAGCGTTTTGAGTTACAAGTTTTGAACCAATTTTTTTTTTTTTTTTTTTGGTGAACTGGAGTAATTGTTTCCTACGGTCGGCATTCATCGGATCTCCACTAAGGTGTCAGGTCGGGTAGGTAAACGCCTTAAGACAAGCTTCTTCGTTTGTTAACAACATGTTTGTACTTGGTGTTGTTCTCATTTAGTTCAAGGCCAACTCGTTTTGCCTGATCTTTAATTGCCGTGAAAGCCTCTATCACGGCACGTTGGAAGCGACCAATAATGTCGATGTCGTCGGCGTAACCAAACAGTTGGACTATTAACTAGGATTAAATAATCGCAAGTATTTAGCCTTTGGTGAACTGCTAAGAGTTAGCTGTATGTACCCGCTTATATAGCTTTCAGTTTCAAGATCCCAAAACAACTCTCATGGACAGACTTTTAGATGAAAGGTCTTTTTATCTCCTCTTTCTCGGTAGCATTCGTTTGCATTTAAAGTGTTTTACTAGGTGATTTATAGTCCGCGATGGTTCTTGGTATTAGAGTATTGCGCAGGCTACGATTTATAAACAAATACAGATCTCCCAATCGCTCATAGTATACATATACATATGTATGCATACATATTATATTCCAGGGGGAGTTTAATGGCCGCAAAAGGCTAAAGGCCATAAGAATCGGTTACGAATAAAATTATTTGCTTAGTGTATTCTTCTTGGTTTGAAGCTTTTGTCAAGAAACGCAGCAATTTCAAAAAGCATCTTGTGATCAGTGCCTGCTCATGGAGTTACAGCCAGCAACTTGGTTGGTTTATGACCACTCTCAACCGCCTTGAGTCAGATTATTGATTGGATTAAAAACCAAAACAAAACCAGAATTCTTTTTGGAATGACGAAATATCACTCCTGAAACAATTGTATTTTTAATCAGCATCTATAAACTCTCCAGTTTTAATAATTTATCTAAATGACTAGATAAGTTGTGTTTGTATGTCGTCTTTCATAAAAGAGAAAAACAGAACGAATAACATAAACGATGTAAAATCAAAAATAGTAACATTGCTTTAGCTAAATTCTTTTCTTTTTATCTGTTTCTGGATTGCTCCCGGGTTCGTCTAATAGTTTGATATGTCACTCATATTCTGAAGCACCAAGTCTCCTTCGTCATTCAACAGTAAATTTTCCACTTGCTCATCCGAAAGGTGATCCTTGTCGGACCTAAAATGAATTGAGTTTTCTTTCAAACTGAGTTTCGTGCTGCTTTAGAATACAAACCTTGAAAACAGGAAAAATTCACTGTTTTCGTTATTCATCTCGGACTCGCTGTTCCGTCGTTCCAGAGATTTGCCGACTTTTTGTATTCCAAATGTGAAAACATCTTTGACCTTGTCACTGGCATCGATTAACAAATCCAAGCTTTGTCTGCGCCCTGACGTCTTTAAACTGCTCGATCGTGAGATCCATGTAGTAATACCGCCTCCATTGTCAGCACCTGATCTCTTCTTAGCGTCGTCCCCATCGTCAATGGTAAATACCGTTGTGCACGTAACTTTGCGGTTATCATCTGATGAGGAAGTTTCACTTCCCGTCGGCGTATGATCATCAATAAGAGCACTGGCCAGGCCGTCACCACCGCCTGAATGATGCGAGTAACTGGAGCTGGTGCTTCCTGAATTCGATAGCCGAATTTCAGTCCATTGCTCTATGTCGTCGGTTGTAATCAGTGGTGCAGTGGTAACTATTTGTTGTCGCGCAAGTGCGCTGCACAACGTATCACTCGAAGACTTTGGCATGTCTCCACATCCTGCTGCCGGCGGAAATCTTAAAATGGACTCAAAGTCCTGCAGTAAGTGCGGACAGTCGTGTTGATCGGGATACTTTTGTCGTATCGGACTGGATTTTGTGCTCAGCTTTGGAGGGATGTCCAGGTATTCGTCACAGGACTCAATGGGGCAAGGAAAAGTTGCGCTATTACAGTGCCGATCAACGGCTTGTGCGTCCTCTGCAGCGGGCTCAATATGCATATACTTTAGCTTGTCTTGTCGCATTTTGTGAATTTCCTCTGATATCTGCTCGAGGTTCTTCAGGGCGTCATTGTAGGACATCTTCGCTTCTGCCACCCTGTTCTCTAAACTTGTGATTCTTTCTTTTTGTGCTTTCAATAGACCGTTGTAGTTTGCTCGTGTTTCGTAGTAAGGCCTGCAAGACATTCGAAAATCTCTTATAAAGTTGTTGACTCGCTTTGAGTGACTTAAAATTAAGAATTCTACAAACAATAAGGTTGCTACTTACAAAATTAATAAATCATGTTGGTATGCCAATAAATTGATTAAAAGAAGTTTTCTTCGAATGTTGTAACTAAAAATGAAAAATCAACGAAAAAATAAAACAGTTTTCCATTTTCGAACTGAAGCACTAGGTCCAATTCAAACGGATAACAGAAAAAGTGTAAATGCTAAGTTTGGAGTGGTGGTGTAGTTTAATGGCTTACCTCGAGGCCTTGATGGCACCCTTTAGCTGTGACTGCAGCTTAGCCACGCGATTACTGGCGACCTCATGCTTAAGTTCACACATCTTCAACACATTTCGTGTCTCAGAGCACTCAACTTGAGATTGATTTACTCTGCTAGCTGCATGGCTAAGCATTTCCTGGCAGGCGGTATCTAATGTAGACTTCTCGCCTAATCCTTGCTCTGCCAAGTAGACCATTTCTTTGGCAGCTGCATGCACTGACTTAGCTTTTTCATAATTGCCTGCCGCCTGCTGAGTTTCTTTTGATAACTGTCAACGAGTGGAAGGTGGTAAGATACAGGAGCAGGGGGTTGTTTTGGATACTTACTTGTGTGGCATATAAGCGTGCTTCATAGTATGGTTTGGCTGTTTGAATTGAGTTGCTTAACTTGTGGGCGGATTGCTTAATTCGTTGAACGCTCTCAGCTAGGAGTTTTTTAAATTCACATTTTGCTTCCTATACCAATAAACAAAGAGAGTATGTTAATAAAAAAAATTCTGTAAGTTCATTCCTATTTTAAAGTAACATGTGCCGCCATAAGGTACTCCTGAACAAGACGAAGTCATTTGATGATGATGCTTGCCTTCGTATATAGATTAATACAAGATGTTTCCGAGTGGATTGCCGACCGTAGATTGACGAAATCAACTAAGGGAGAAAACAGTGCAACGCTCCCGCTGCTCCAGCCGAAAGTGCGGAGTTGGACTATCATTTACCGAGAAGAGATAAGCAGCCAACGGACGTGCAAAAACAGACATCCAAGCGAAACTGGACACACGAAAAGCGGACAAAGCATCCACGGGTGATCTTAACCGTTGGAATGCCCATCATATCATGTTCCGCAGGTCTAACCCTCACCCACGCCTATTTCAGCGGTCCGTATGTGACTATATACACTTGTTCCATCTTATTACGAGGGTTTATGAAGGGTAATCTAGATTGAGAACGTGGGTTTTGATGAAACACATCTTCAATCCCACTAGGTTGGAACCTCTGTGTCCATTATTCGATGTGCAACCATCATCGGCGTAATTAGGGTAGGTTGTTAGATTCCATTGAATTTACCTGGTTCTCATGGACAAAGTACTGCGAAGCTTCACTATTCCCCATAGTGCAGAGAAGATCGGGCCTTGTCAAGCACTGCTTTGTATTTCAAATTCCTCTGATAGCCTACCTTTGCCCAGGACGCGACGTTTTGCGTCTTTCATAGCTTGTTTTGACCATATCTACTAATTTTACCGGAAAACCTCTCCCTGCCATTGAGAATTATTTCTTCCACTCAATTGGGAAGGTTTCAGTGACCCAAACCGATTTTATAAGTGGGTGCGAGGTCAAGAATGCCGTCAGTTTGGGGCGCCTAATAATTTTGGAGTGATGAAGCATAAATATCATATAATGTGCCAGACTACAGCCATAGGGACAATGCTTAGCATCACACCACTGCACGTCATTACGCAGAAAAAACTATGATGAGTGCTCTAAAGCTACCTCATGTAGCGGAACTCAAAGCCGGTGATCTGAGGATCTTGGAACACATACACAGTGATCTAATTTCCAAAATCCCAGATAAAATACTCAGGGAATTTCGGCTCTTCAGAAAGTTCGAAGTAGCCATACGTGACCGGCGCGAAAGGAAAAGTAAAAGTCTCGTTACTTTGCCAAATTCGCAAATCTGGTACACAGATGGCTCCAAACTGGAAATTGGCAATATTGGAGCTAGGGTCTATGGTTCAAAATTCCAGATTGCAGCAGCGCTTGGAAAGTCAACAGACATCTTTCAAGCGTAGGTTCACGCTAAAGAACTACTTGCACAGGAATGTCTGCGAAGGAAAACAAAGGGTATACGCATATTTATTTTTTCAGATAGCCAGGCAGATAAATAGATAAAAAATTCGACTGGGGAGCTAATCCTATACTTCCCACCTCGTATTGTGTTATATCCAAAACAGTAATATTATTATTTATTTCATAATTAACGCAAACATTCATCGAATGCGAAACATTTGAATACGCACTGTTTAATTGTTCCACAAAGAGTTGTGGTGCGAACTTGATAGAAAACATTTCTTAAATTTCCTCAGCATCTGCTGGACCGCTTGTGCTCAAAATCTTATCAGCTCTAAGTTTCACGCTGACAAATAAAACAAAAAAAAACTGCATGGTCCTACGTTGTTTCGTTCTCCAGATATCGAAGGAGAAAAATATGATCACACACACACGTACAGCATTTCGAAAATGGGTGTAAATGATTTCTAGTGTATAGTTATGTCAAGCTCTGTTCATATCTCGAAACATTTCGTTCGGAACGATTGCAATACTTCCCCTACCCATGCAGATGGGAAGTAAAAATAAATAGCTGGCGCGACAACTCGGGATGAGCCAAGGCCTAGCTTCTCGCATTTATGTTGTAACACGCAAGTGTTGTTCGCACGATTAGAAGGGACCTACAATTTCTTGCCGATTCCCGGAGTTTGGTGGAGATGGCTGGAGCTTGAACGCACGCCGCTAGCTCAGCAGTCCAACGCATTAATCACTGAGCCACGGCGACCACAGCCAGACAGATAATAGTCCCTAAATCCTATACGATAGAGTCAAAGCTCCTCTGGGACTGTTTTAAACTTCTCGAAGATCTTGCGTCCAGGACTGGTTACTGTTTCGGAGGTAATGAACGGGCGGATTGTCGGGCGAGAAGGGGCGCTTCCATCCGTTGTTTCTAAACCCTATTTTGGGGTACCACCCTAAAATAAATAGTATCCACCCTAAAATAACACAATAGGAAGCTGATACGAATCGCTAAATAATGGGCACACCAAAAGGGCATGAGGCAGGAGAAAAAGGTCACCAATCCCAAAAAAAACGGCAAAGAACCTACTTTAACTCAACAAAGAAGATCTAGAAGACCCTAACCGATTACCTAACTCTGCATTGTCCAGATGGTACCATCTGCACAAGCTGAAGTTATGAGATACAGACAGGTGCCGACTCGACGGAGGGCAAAAAGAAGCAGATGAACATCTTCTCTCCGAGTGCTCAGGGGCCGCAAAGAAAAGACTACTCCATCTAAAGCGGGACAGGATATGTCCAGTGGATACTTGGAACATGGTATCTAAAGCATTGTTGAGATTCATAAAGAACCTCAATTTGACTTCTGGTTAACAACTACACTGGCACAATAGGTCTTACAGGTCGCAGAGCATCTGGACCTTAGCATCTTAAATCTTCTGTGAAAAAACAACGATCAAAAGGTTAGCACTTGAACGAAAGGTTGAACACTCCAGAACGCTAATGATATGATGTATGGAAGCAATTAGTGTCACGTGGCTTGATCTTTAGAGACTTTGAGGTCCTCAGAGATAAACTCGATCTCGGTTGACGCGACTGTGTGCTCCTCTCAAGCATTTATGCGAATAAACCTTTGATCTTCATGCGACTTAATCGCTAACCTTTACCAGAGTTATTCTGGCCTATTCTGATAGTTAATCACTTCTACGGTAAGTGGTAAAAGTTTATTCTATCTCTTTGCTCAATCACAGTAAAAAAAAACTATTATCTCTACAATCCATGACTTGGATTGACCCTAATTGTCTGTTCGTGTAAAAAGTAGTTTAACTATTTATTTGAAAAGAAAAAGTCTGAACTGACCCACATTTTCGTATCACAACATCGTAGCTTCACGCTTCAATCAACTTTCTTGTTTGAGTAATTTTTCGTTTCTATTTACGTAAACCAGAAGCAAGCGTGATTTATTGAAAACAGTTTCCAAATAGTCTTTCAAAACACATTGATATTGCCACAGTAAAATTGACCCTTTAGTGCTTTAAGTGCGCCTGCCCTTGACATCTAATGGAAGAACCCACTCAACTACCACCTCTTTTTAAACGAATCTAATTTACTGAAGGTCGGTCCTCTATTGCTGAGCAATCTACGAGCCAAGTACTTTATGCCAAAGGTCTGCAGTAAATTAATTTTGTACAGTCTGCTTACATATGTGATTCTTAGTTTCTGTAGAGAGGAGTGAAAGTCATTTTCCACATAACCATCTGTTCATATCGATACTTGTCCATCATCATTGTTTTTGCACGAGAGAAGGGAAATCCGTTTTCCTCTAGTACCCCCATCACTATCCATTGACATCGTCTCGGCACGCGCCTTAATGCAATCAACATCCGCATGCCATCACTAAGTATCCACTCTACTCATCTTCATACAGTTATAAATAAAAATCAATACTCACATCCAGTTCCACTTCGTATTTATTAATATTGTCAGTGGCAGAGTTTAATTTTTCCAGCTCAACCTGGCACAGGGAAACACAAAGCAAACAAAAATAGAAGAATTAATGAACTTGGCATACCGTTTCAGTCATAAAATGACATCACATATTTTTTTGGGGGTCAAAAATAGCAAAGATTCACAACTTACTTGAACTCTAGGATCCACGGGAGTATTGCTTTCAGCGGACATTTCCACAAATACTTTGGGTTAAAATTTTAAGGAGAACGATATCGAAAATTGCTTTAATTGATTGCACCAGAGTTGTTAATTGAAAGGAAGTCAAATTAGTTTAAAAAGGTATATCACTTGCTCACAACATTCTTTTGGGTTATTTCTGATAAATTTTCTTGGGGTAGTCAATTGAGGAAGGACACGCGAGTAGAGAAAACTTTTCCTTCGTATAAACTCGCGAAGAAACACCACCCCTAATGTTATTCAACAGAAGTCGCGAACATCCCTTGATGAAAAAAATTTCTAATTTGACTGATGGGATTCATTGACAGTTGTTATTTGTGTAATGTGTGTGGTTTATATTTGCGCAAGTGTTGCAGTGGTTTTTTGACAGGTGGTTATTTACTTATAGGAATTCAATTCCTACTGTACGTGGTCTGATAAGATTTAGTACTAAAATGCTCATTCTAAAGGGGTAAACGCAATGATGTCATTTGAATTTTTATTTCTTTAGATTTTTAAACTTTCAGTTTTCTGGATGGCTTCAATCGTGCTTGGATGTGTCTAGGAATTAGCGGGAATAAGGATTCTAAGGATAAACAATAATAAAAAAAAAGATCTAATTACATATATATCCCACGGCACTGTATACACCAGATTGCAAACTTATTGTCCCTAGAATAGATTCGCAAATCCTTATACCGGGGTTATAAGGTGACGATGTAGGTAAGACAAAGAAGCATATTATTTTACACTTACAAAATTGTTCTAAACTTGTAATCTTTCTAGTGCAGTTGATCTTACATCTATTATAGTACATATTATGCGGAAGCTGGTGGACTGCGATTATATATGGGTTCCAGTCAACTGCTTCGAAAATGCTTGTTGGTTAAGATTTTAACGTCAAAATATGCAAGGAGAACATCTTTAACAGCACTTAATCACAGTCCACAGCACACCACGGCTGAAAACGGACGGTCAGGGAGGCAAAGCCCGTGCAGAAACCTTCAGTGATGAAAAGTGAATTTGAAAAGAAAAACTACTTCTATAGTGCCTGTCCACATTGGTGCAGGAATGAAAGTGGTTCGCATGAACGCCGTGGCTACACACAAAAATAGCCTTTATTGGAATGAAAGCAATTTGACAAAAGGGGAATGCTGAAATTCGAAACAGAACAAGTCGTCGAAACAGAAGGTTCGTACGGAGGAAATTTTCTCCATACATTTTCCGCACGCAGGTAGCCACTAGAGTTGAACACTACTCGACGCACAGCTACCAAATGAAAATTTCTGTCAAAAACGGAACGCAATGCCAAAGTATCATTCATGCCCACGCCGAAAATTATGTTAGGAATGGATTTTCGGTGGATTTTTGGTGCAATCAACCCTTCTCTTTCCCACTCAATGAAAATCGTCCTGTCTCTCCCCAGCAATCTTTCATTCCTGCACCAATGTGGACAAGCACATAGACTGTATAACAACGACCAAGGCCATATTCACGCTGTCAGATAGAACGAACCATTCAACCTAGACGATGATTGCCAAAACGTCTGCCCATCTGATGAAGATGAAGTGCGTATAACAATATCCAACAAATGGTATAATCGAACAAAGCTGCTGAACCCGACGGCTTGCCGGCTGAGTTATTTAAAACAGCTGGAGACTAGGTAGAGACACGACCGTAGTCAGCTAGGTGCTAAAGGTAGATGAGCTCCCTCTGAGATTTCTTCGATTTGTGTTTGAGCTCCCTTTAAAATCTACTGAGCACTCTCAACAACTCAATCCTGGCTACCAACGTGGGTAACTCATTTCTTAAAAGTTTTCAAATGAGTATATGCCTGAGGAATGGATATTCCGCACCGTTTTATCATTTTACGAGAAAAACAAAAACTTTTTTATGGCGGTATGTACAGGGGTATCAGACTTCTCAGCATTGCGTACAAAATCTGCGGTTTCAGATCAGGAAAGCACACAATCGAACAAATTTTCACACTTCAGCATATCCTGACTAAATATAAGAAGACTAGTCTAATTAATCCTAAGCTGCGTTTATAGAGACGGGCTTTACAAAGTCGTGTCTGGTTTCGGCATTCCTTATGGTCTTCATGGTTGTACATATTTCGTGGCGCCCAACGCAGAGCTCCAAAACGTGTTCGAAGTATGTCGGAGATGTTAATCGAACTTTGAAAAGTAGAATCGAGATGTGAGACTAACAGTATAATAGATGCGGCTTGTTTTCACGAAATAACAATTAAAAATTCGATTTCAATGTGTCTCCTATAGAACGTCCAAAAACTCAAAGTTTGCACCCAGACTTGGCACCATTTTTGTAAAATATAAATACCCTCGGTACTAAAACATTGTAAAATATCCCAAATACACTGTTCTCTTTTGTTTATCTCATAAAATTTACCGCACCACATGGGATTCCGTGCATCTTTTACAGAAATTTTCTCTTTACCACTTGGGCCCACTTCTCTTTCATCGGCACACCACACATCGTTCCTCTCTTTGCTCTTCCACATCAACAAAACATTAAGTACGATGTTTCGCCCATTCAGCTTTCAGTCAGCAAAATTTGTTTCAACTTGGATGCGGTCTACGGTGCTGCAATCGTCTATTCTCTTCAATTCGCCTGCTCTATTCTGAAACAATTACCACAAAAACCACTCAAATCACATAAGAAAATTGTTTTATTTTATAAAACCTTAAAAATTCTGTGTGTTGGCTACACGAAAGGTGTTTCAAAGTGCAAGTCCTAATTAATATCTCCCATGCCACATAGTTACACTGCTACAGATCTATCCGATAGCAAATAGAAGTTGTGGTAAATGAATAAAAAAAAAATCGATACCTGAAGAAATCCGACTTTGTTTCGTCGTCCCTGTGTCTTTGAATTTGTGCTTTTATTTAATTTGTTGGTGCACTCCGAGAGCATATAAGCAAAAATAGAAGAAAAAAAAAAAATTTAATTTCTTGTGTGCGTTTTCTTAGCTTTGGTTTATTTATTTTCCCTTCCACTTTTCATGTGTTTGTGTTGTGCAGTGTGGTCATTAGATAAAATATTCTTGTGAGTTGAGAAAAAGAAAAGAAAAAAGGAAAAAACGCGTCTGTCCAATTAGTCATTCGCCGAGTTGTTTTCTTGTGGTTCTCTTCCCTTCTTATTTTGCCTGTATTCCGTTTTTTTTTTTTATTCCCTGCACTTGTCGCGCCCTTAAGTGCAACAAAAAAAGAAGAAGAAGAAAATCTTCTAATGGTGCACATAAAATATGCTAAACGTGCCTAATAAGCTATAAATTGAACAATTGAGAAGAGAGAAAGGTGCTGAGGAATAAGTTTTGATATTGCAACATGCTTACAACCGTCCGTTGGCAAATGAAGCACAATTAGTTTTAAAAGAACTAAAGGTGAGTGGTTTGGTTAAGAAACACCCTACATAGCATCAACTGGAATTGGGTATGGGTATTTTTTTTGCTTCTTCCCCGTTTCCATTTGAATGGTGCAATTGGATTACAGGAAGAAGAGCAGGATGTTCCTGTTCTCTTAGCCGTGAAGCTGAATACATATGTAACTTCAAAGAAAAGTATACCGAACAAGAACAGAAAAAACTTGTAAGAAAATATGTTGATGCTCTTGAATTGATCGGAAAGAAAAGAGCAAAAGGGTCAGTCTTTCATGAATGAATCTGTCAAACTTGAATTTCTCCGTTGAAGCATAAGCCCCTCCTGTCCACATTTTGAAAACAAAGGAATTTGTTTTCTGTTCTTTTACATAATGATCTCGATCCATGTCATTTATTATTCCGTCATTTGCATTGCATGAACTTGAACTGAACATGAGCACTCATTGCTTTATGTTCTGGTTTTATTCGCACTCGAGAGACCGATAGTGTTTTGAACTTGGGAGGGAAAATCAATAAACCGTCGCACTTTTATGATTTGACCGCTGAATACTGTTTTTTATTGCAAAACCTATGTGGAAGGCAGTCTTATTTCAAAGTTTAGCTCAAATCGGAAGGAGGCAATATATTTAAACAGTCTCCACCCATCGATAAATCATTTTTATTATAATCTGCTGTGAGTTTGAAAAGATACCAAGAATGTTGGAACATTGGTTTTATTTATTGAATTCTTTGTTGCTTTTGAAGATGATTTATCATTCAACTAGCTTTGGCATCACCTTGCGGCGTTTTTTTTAAATAGGTAGTTCTTTTCTTATTTGATCTTATATCAATAAATACTTAGTTTTTCTAATTAGCATACCAAACAGTTAAAGATCTAGTCTAAACAAACACCAATCAGTTCAACAAATTTTGAATAGAAATATGTAAATGTCTCTTGGACCACATAGGGTGTCCGTGAGCTACTTTTTTTTACAAAGAACTTTGTGAAAAACGGTTATCTCATTATCACCGTTCCCAGGTGTCGATCATTTTTCATCGAGTAAACTATCTTCGATTGGATTCTTTAGTATCAAAACTGGTCTGGTACCGAATTCTGAAGTGACAAATGCTCGATCGTCAAGAAAGAAGAGGCGTGTTCTTTGTCATGAGCTAATTAGATCGCCTTCGTATGTTTTAAAAGGAAATTTCTTCGGGTAATCTTTGGCTCTGTCCACATAGCGACATCCATGTAGTCAGAAGATTTCAAATACAACGGATGCGTGTGACATGTAGAGCCGCCAAACACTAATGGTCCGCCCAACGGATCTTCAATTTCATCTCTAAGAGACTGCGGACGTAGGAACACCAGAATACGCGAGACACTCAATGTAGAGCAGCTACTTCTTTGAACGGAAAGGTCCATACTTCGATGGTTTGAGCACAACAAATCGGTTTCCAAGACATGCCATGGAATCCGTGTCATCAGGTAGGCGTCCCCCCAAGATGAGATGGGGCGACCAAGTTCGAAATCTCACCTCTTCCCGTATGAGGATAGTCAATGATATTTTAGATTCGATGGCGGAAGATCGGGAAATGTAGGGAGTCCAGCTAAGCACCCTGATCCCGCGACCCTCGTAGTGGATAAGCGGGTCATTTGAAAATGAATGAATAACTTAAATGTACAGGTTGATGATGGGATGGGGAAGACAGCTGGGATTACCTAAATCCATTCCGAGAAGTTTAAAAAGCAAATGAAACCTCTCATCTTTTTATCCGAGATGTTGAGGTCACTGAGGTCACCTTGCTACAGCCGGGTACCTGCAGAGGAAACAGGGACGAGTTTCTTTCTCGTTTTTGTTTTAGCAGCTGCGACAGGGGGGTTGTGAGGTAGACCGAATTTGGCAAGCATGGTCTCCAATTGGTCCTGTAATTATAGTCATCATTCTGGTAATATTTGCCCTGGTTTTGCTTAGGAGTTCTTTTGTTTTTTGTCTTGTCATAGTTGGACAATATCTTCTTTGATATGACGCAGTTGGGTAGCCTCTTCCATTGGAGGTAAGCCTTCTATAGAAAGCGTAAGTGGATTTATTCTTTAACCGCTCCTATCGGGATATATATATTTTCCTGTGGGCAAACCGTGTAAAGCTGAGCCCTGCCTGGCCATCGTAATATTGAAACAAGAAGGTTTGGAGGCAACCTAAGGTTTTTGTCTCTTTTTCACTGAACAGCAAATTTGTGCAGAACTCCTAAAGTCTGGAACATTTTATTTGATACAATGTGACTTCAATTTCAGCTGTCAAGTATTTTTTCCCCCGTCATGCAAAACTTAGAGATGTTTACTTAAAAAACTTGTTGATTCTAATCTGACTAATAAGACTCCAATGTTGATTCAGGTAACAAATGTTTTCACCCCGATTTATTAGAACTACATAACTAGTCAAGTTGGTTTAAAGACCGGGAGTAAGAACGTTGTTCTTTAAAAGAATAAATACAAGTTGTTATATTGATTGGTGGTCGCCGTAACTCAGTGGTTAGTGCGCTTGACTATTGTACAAGCAGCTTGGGTTCAAGCCCCAGCCCGGTCCACCGGAGATTTTTCGCGGTACCACCTCTCGTCGGGGAATGACAAACCTCCGGGAGTAAACTTTGTCATGAAAAAGCTTCTCAATTCACCGCTCGGAGTTGGCATTAGTCGGTCCAATATTTTCGAACGCCTTTTTCAACGACGCTTGACACTTTCAATAGTTGATTAGAAGACAAGTGAGAAATAAACTGTATCCGGAAATTCCTAATCCATAAGGCATTTTTATGTTGCATGACGTCTTTCTGGATATTAATTCTGCCTCGTGGAGACAGGGTTCAAATATTTTTATCATTGAAAATCCTTCTCAATCAAGAAACATAAATTAAAAAACTTTTAACAAACAGAGTATACAATTTTAATTTATAAGTTGATCACACTGATAAAACTACTTGAGATAAGATAGCCAACAAAAAAGGCCCCACTTCTGAAAGCTCTTCAAAAGCACTTGCATTTCGTTTTAAAACACTTGAAGACAGTATCGAATTCTAAGTAAATAAACTCTTGTCAGTTATTAACAATGATTATTTCAGTTCGATTTGATTGACTACAGCAAACGCGTTGGTATCTAAAATCCAACACATCGGCAGCTGTACCGATTCACCCATCGACGAACAGTCCAAGTGAAGTCAATGCAAGGATAGATTGGATAAATTAGAAATATGTACAGTGACGTCATAAATAAATTGAAACGATTGATAAACATCTGCAACAAGCAAATGAATGACATCATTTCAATGATTGTATGGTTCCGAGCCCCGAGAACGATCTATATCTATCAAATCATTGCCGATAGGAGATGTCAAACTTTGAAAAAACAAACAATGACGACGTTTGTTCAAAAAAAAAGTTCAAGCTTTTCACAGGAATGATTTCTGAATGGAAGAAATGTTATCGTTATTATTTTTTTTTATGCATAGCACTCTGAGGTTTCAACTCAAAGGTTCTAGATCGACTTCCTCTACCACGCAAAATGATTTATCGATGTTTTTATTTATTTTAGTGGCGCTACGTATCTGAATTGTCTCGTGTATAAAGTGTTGATTACATTTTTCTACACCTACTGCGAGAAAACTATAAGCAATTTATAAAAAATTCGAAAATCGAACAGCTGCCAATTGCCCACCCTAAAACATTTTTTTTTTCGGATTATCCCCACTCGGCATTGCGAAAGTTAACGTCAAACTCGTCCGAATCCCCGAAATATCGTTCGAAAAGTGTTTTGCTTGCGAATAGTGGATCCGGTAATTATAAAAATGCAATGTAAGATTTCTAATTTTTATTAGGTTTTATATCCAAAATGTTGTCAAATACGATTCTGATAAACTAACCTACTTATGTACATATATTACGCTGTTTTGTTACTTGAAAATGTGTTCGTTGGAGCGCCTTGTAGACATTATGGTGGCGTTTACTTAAATTTATTTCATTAAAACATTCCAATGCCTGGAGGAAAACTGCGAATCTGTGGTGTACTCTGTATGTAAATGCGGAAGTTCCTCTTATGAAAGATGTTAGTGGAATTTTTAAGCAAATATAAAATTGCATTAATTGAAAATTAGTTTTGAACTAAACTAATTCACACAAGAAGCAAATTTCACATACATTCATCAATTCTTTTAATATTTGTCGCGAAAAACATTTAACATTCGACTTTATTTAATTTAAAAATGTACAGAATAATAATTTTCGTGTTAATAACTTTCAATATGACAGTTAAAATAGCGAGACTCAAAAATAAATTTGGATATTTTCAATCGATGTTTGGCAACACTAGCATTCGATTCAAAAGTTGTAGAGAGTACCATTCTAAATTAGAATCGGAAATCACTTTCGAATGCATTTAACTTTTGAATCGGAATACAGAGATTCAGGACATCAAGAGTGGTTCATAAGTCTTTTAAAGATAAGATTGGAGTCAGCATTTCAGCAAGAACAATACGTAGTTGTCTTCACACTCCAGCGCTGGTTGCTCGGGATCGACGTAAGAATCCACTCTTGATGAAATCTATGCGAGCTAAGCGGCTATGATTTACAAAAACCGGGGCTAACAAACTGGGTTATCAAGAATGAATGGTTGCTTTTTGGTTGAATCTCCTGATGTCATAATCAGTGTCAGCTCAAATAACTCTTCAAGCCATGACACTCTACTGCCAGTGTTATGCCTTCGTAGTAGAGTCGCCATCAGCTTTCACAGTTGATCGATTTTATTTATTTTGAGAAATAAATGTTTTTCCGACATCAGGAGTTGAGCCCGGACTTTCAGCGTTGACAAGCGATGATGCTAACCACTGCACCATGGCCACCTCTCAGAGAGAGGTAAAATTACAAAAAAAGTAATAGAACGCGGTGAACAAGAATAGGTGCCCAAATTTTAAACGTCAAACGTCAAATCTAAGAAAAGTATACAGCAAATATGCACATTTAGAAAGCTTAACAAAGTATGAAGAACATTTATTCATTGTTCCAACACATGTGTTGGATACCCTGGATCTTCGCATGATAGCTGGGTGTTCCACAATTCTCCAATATCTGTAAATTTTTTACCATACAAAAATTACGAACAGCTGTTTGGCAGATTTGACAGATTTCATAAACCAGCCCAAAAAAAATTTCTTGCACTAAAATTCGCAGCATTTCTTACTCTCTCATGAGCACTCTCTTTTACGAAAAATTACCTAATTTTTGCGTACTCGAACAAAATTTCGTAAAAATTCCTAACATTTCGTAAAAATTCGCTCTTTTGGGAGGGTACGCGAGCAGACCTATTTCTTCCAAAACAACCCGCCAGCGAAAATGACTTTATTGGCTTTGCAATTTAAAGCAAGACCACCCATAAGCAGAGCTTTCGTAAAACTGCTCCATGTATGTATGTGCATGTACACCTTCCAACCGTAAAGTAAACACTCGTTGATTATGTTTACTTGACACCTTTGTATCCTTTTGTTTGTGCCAGATATTTCAAACGATTGCTTAAAACCAAAGCAAAACGAAAACTGCGGTAGCCTCAATTACCCAGAAATGTTATCATAGAGATTTCCCCATTCGGTGGGTAGAAGGCCTTCAACAATGAACTAATTCTTTTCCCCTCTTAATTCAACCTGAAAATATATGTACATAATCTTCCTTCCGTCGCCCACCATTTGCTTACTTGAATTTCAGTCCCGATAAAAGCAAATAATTGATATTTACTCCAGTGTGCCGCCGCACAATGCATCTGCAGTTCGGTTCTTGTCGGTTCAATGTCTATTTACTCTTTCAAGTTGGAGGCATGACTCGCCTGTGGTGAGTCTACTTTCGAAAACGGGGCATGTGCATTCGGTTAATTTGTTTAGAAAACACACGCATTATTCCACATTTGAAGAGCAAATAAAGCGTACCAGTCAGCATCTGATGTTTTGAGAAAGTTCCTCAAGCAACCGAGCAACGGCGGCGCAGCGCAATTGCCTTCCAACGAAGCTAATGTACCCGGTAGATACTTTGCTCTTTTTTGTAACGACTTCATTGGAATGCATTGCATATGATTTCTTTTGGCGTTTTTTTTTTTTTTTTTTTCAATTTCAGTACTGGTGCACGATGCCATGCATTTTATGTGGGGGCAGTAGCAGTAGCAGCAACAGTACAGTAATAAAAGTGCAGCGCATGCTAATAAGTTAGGACGTCAACAAGATACAGACCGTTTCGAAGAAACGCCACTGAAATGTTCTTCAAAAGTAATTTTCCACAAAAGCGCAAGCAGGCATGCTTGGTGTACTTACCAATGCATCGCACGGACATTAGGCGCGTTGCATTTTCTTCATCTCGCACTCGGTTAAGATGCCGGTTTTTCATGGGGGCTGGGTCAACGAACCACCTCCGACAACGATTCCTTCTATTCCTGAAGATACTTCGCCTGCTACTCACATACGATGACTGTGACGTGTGACTGCAATACGTTTCCGATGGAGGACTTGCCCAGAAGTCATTTGGAACTTGTCTGTGTGCGGTTTTATTATGCCTCTAAATGGTGTCGCTTGGAGGATGATGTGTAACGGGTGCGGGTACGACGTACGAGTATACAAAAGTGTAATTTCGCTTTCCATGCTCTTCTAAGTATCTCTGGATGAGTCTGAATGGTGATCCTTCTTTACGTAGTTTTCTCTATCTAAAAGTAAATTTTGTGCTTAAAATAGATTTTTCTCCGAACTCACAGAAAGCGGATGATGATGGTACACATAAAGGTGAACAAGGAAAGTGGGAGAATGAGTTTTTTTTTTTATGAAATGAAAACGTTTACACGTTTATTAATGCTTCCGGAGATTTTGTTTTTATGGATTTTTACTAAAACGATTTTTTTCTTATTTTTAGATTGAGTAAGACCTTTAAAGTCGAATATGCCGTGGGAGAAGTATGAAATTCGTTTAATTTACGTACCATTTGTATCTCGAACATTTCCGTCCATTAGTGCGAGAATTGAGTGATAAATGATGTGAATGTTTTGTTGGTTTCATTTCACGGGTGGAGAATTACCGTGCACGTAAATCTTAAACTGATTGATGAAGTTCTTGAAGGACTTGGCAGAGAAAGGCCCTTTTTGTTAAGGGAGGGATGGATTTTTCGACAGTCAACCGCGGCCATCTATGAAAAGGTCTCGCTTGGTTGCCTATTTTTGACCAAAAACGCAGTGGAAACAACTGTCGATGAAGCTTGTATCTACCAATACACTCCTGATACTAAGGAAAGTGAAAACATTGGCTTGCGGAGAACGAAGCTGCTTCAAAGAACTTCAAGACAGTTTTATAGTTAAATCACAAGCTGAAGGCATAAATTGCATATCAGGTAGGTTGGTAGGTAGGGTGTCTGTCCGTCAAACACACGTAGCTCAAGAAAGGCCCTTTGCGATATGACTTGGATCTATACCAAGCTGAGGCTACTTTTGACGTCAGTATGTGACAGTTCGTCCAAATTGACAAAGCTCCTAGATAGAACTTCCTTCTTTGGGATAGGGTAAGATTAGTGCAGAGGAAATGGAGGATTGTTTCTTTCTCCTCTTCATCCCTGCAGCTCCTGCACAAAGGAATTTTGAGAAGAGGCCCATCCTCTGGCATGAAGGCCAATGGGACAATGATCGGTGAGAACATCAATAATGGTGCTAATGAACGACATTTTAAGCAAGATGAAATTTTAAGATTGACTGAGATTGAGCATAGGCAAGATATCTCTGAAGGAACGGTTTATGGTACCACACCTCCATCTTTGGTTTGTCTTGTTAATCGCGTTGTACTCTAAGATTTTTTTTACTTTTTTATCTAGTGGAATACCCACATTTTTTCGTTCTGGTATGATTTCAAGAGTAGTGTCACGTTTGGCGAGTTCATCAGCCTTACAGTCCCCTGGAATGTCCCCATGGCCGTCTACCTAGCATAAGTGAATGTTAAAATGTTCTACTATCTCCAGGAGAGATGAGCGACAATCTACTATATGTTACTGATTTCAGGGATTTTATAGCAGCCTGATATCACATTGTGTCTACGCCAGGATAAGCCTTCGTTGACCCCCATAATTTCGACTTGTAAGCCACTAGAGTGGTCAGGTAGACAGAAAGAGATGTTCAGCTTAAGCATTTCGGAGAAAACACCGCCTTCCAATCCACTCTCGGTTTTGGAACCGTCGCGACGGTATAGTAGTGAATGGAGTACTCGTCTTCCACCCCTCTCGAATGTCGGGAAGTTGAGTTTGAAGTTCAACTTAGACGGTGTGTAGTCGCTGTTTTCCGGGATGAATGTTAGCGGATCTAAGATCAAGGACCCTATCGGTGTACTGAAAGGTAACGTTGAACACAAGATGAGAGAGCTAATCAACACCCCTTGGTCCGCCAGAGGCGACTGCATTTTATCCCACAGCTTATGGCGGAGAATAGACCAGAACAAAACAAAACGCCTTCTGGCTATGAACAAAAAAGTTGCTCGCATCCTAGCAGGAGTACTGACGGGACATTGTGCCATAGGTACCATAGCCAGCAGACTCGGCATCGACTCCCCAGACTACTGCAGGAGCTGTCAGGATGAGGAAGAGACAGAAACCATCAAGCACTTACTTTGCGAGTGTCCCAATCTCCAAAACCGCCGACTCCGACACATGGGAAACAGGCTGTTTGGAGAACTGAGTGACCTAACCACCCACCTAGTACCCAAGGTTGGAACTTGGCACACAACACAAAGGGGAACACAATGGACCAGTAGGCCCCCGTGAACGCTCAGTAATGGGACTGGACCATAACCTAACCTAACCTAAGATCAAGGAGTCTTGGAGGAATTAGGTTCTAATGACCATAAAAGGATATTAAAATTTTGCAGGGAAATAAAATGCTTCCGGGAATCAGGGCTTAGGTTTTTGGTGCCTTTGTAGCTTCCCACAGGAATCGCGATGGACCCATCTTGGTGCCCGGTGTTTCGAGGAAATGTCTCCTAGCCCTAATTAACCTAAGATCGAGGAGTGGGCAATATGGTTGTTTGACAATTGAAGAATGGCCTTTAGTCTGATGAATGTTTTCCAAAAATTAGATGTAGGAACACGTTAAGTGTCGCGGATGGAATGGTTCTTAGTCCTCCGCTAATGCATATGTATGTTGATCCTTGGTTGTAAGACTTGGTATAGGTCTGACAACGGACACGTGAAGCCAGGGCATGTTACAGTGCTGTTGCTAGGAAACAGCTGCCTTTAAGAGAAATGCTGTTTCGAGTTGATCCACTTTATCCGTGGAACAAGGCATCAATATTCGACTACTTCAAGTTATAAATAATAGAAGCATCTTTACTGTTCAAGCCCGTTAAACAATAACTTTTACTATCACTAAACAAATGTTGTTAGTTTCGAAATTGCCTTAAAGTTGTAAATTCAAAACCCTGTTGCATTTGTATTCGTTTACTAAATAAATAAAAAATCATTCACGTGTCGGAATTGATTTATAAGTCTTCAAGTCAAAAACCGTGACAGGTTTGGCATAAAAAATTTTTACTACCGCTTTCTTCCAACAAATCGCTGACAACAACAACCAGCCTACATGCGTCCAGAGTGTTATACCACTTGACCCAATACACATGCCATACGTCGGCGCCCCCATAGAAATACCCAAGCTATCTTCCGATCAGATCATAAATGGCCACCAAATGGATAGGGATATCCATCCGAAGACTTACGCCTACACGTTGCGGCCTATGTTTACAATTGGTTTTCAAGTTTTTTTTGTTTTTGGAATGGCTGCAGCGAAAGATACTTAATCTTGTTTTATATTTAGTGTGACATTTATGTTACAATTTCCTGAACCACACGAAACGAAGCAGCCATCAATCGAATGGAGGCAATTCCTCGGCACAAAATAAATTGTAAAAGCATAGCGAGAGAATTTTTATCGCTGATATTTTTGGAATGCAACTAATTAAGATTAAAAAAATGTGCAGCAAAGAAAAAAGTCCACAACGAATTGACCCAAATTCGCAATAAGAATTAATTGATCGCAAACCACAAGAGACAGACAGACAAGACTATAGTCTACGCCAGCAGCGCCCGCCTTTCATGCACATGTACTCGTACGTTACTTGCTCCATGAGACCCAATCAATCGCTATTGCAACCGCAAAGTTACCAACGAAAGTTGAAAAATCAGAGATCAGCGAATCAAGATGTAGGAATAAAAAAAAAGTATAATTGCATTCTTGATCTGCGAGTGAGCATTAGCACGCCAAGCACATTCAACTCGGATACGAATCCCAATTGTTGGCGATGACAGACGAAGCACGATGCGTTTAATTAAACGCGTGCGACAATGAATGCATGCACTGCGTCAATCGCTCGCTGGCAGGGCACTGTGGACATTGTATGATATGAGGAACATTACTGTTGTGCGTTGTTGTCGTGTCACATCAATCAATAAAAAAAAAAAGACAAGCCACGCAAAGTTGTTCCTTGAAATCATTGTAAATTTTCCTCGCAGATACATTTTTGAGATTTTTTCCTTTTTTCTACTCAGTTCTTCCTTTCAACGCTGAGTGCTATTAAAATGAAATAAAAACCTGAATGTTACACCTTCAATGAGTCGCTCTGTGCTGCCTGCCTCACTCGAGAGTGTTTTGCGCGTCGAATTTTAAGTGCACGACAAGTCAAGTAAACGCCCTCGCACGAGCGTTGCCAACGTTAGGTAATTTATAACAAATAAATGGCAAGTTCTGTTTTTAAGTGAAAAGGGGATGTAGTCCATTAACGCCAGCCAAATTACCTGTTGCACTGAATTTCCACTTGCGGAAACATTTTTCCTGGCAAATTAATTTTCTCATAAGATGAAAACCTCAGAAACCTAATAAAACTACAAGACTTTGAAACAAATGTGCGTCAGAAAGCGTAGAAATAAGAGAAAATATGTTAAGGGTTGTTAAAGAATTTTTATATATTTAATTAGCTTTGATGGCGGTAAAGTCCCGGATGAACCTGGGTTTCAACAAGTGATTACAGTTACTTAACTAGATTGTTAAGCAGCTACCGCCAGTTTCGCACTTCAAGTTGGTTGATGTAGCTTTCCTTCTGTGGCGACGTCTTTCTCTACAGTGCTATACTTCGGAGGCCCCGACCTCCTGACTGGAACGCAAATGTTCATCTGCTCTTTATTTTGGCAGGGATCCTGAAACTATGCATTGCTCTGTGTAGGTCGTCCTTAGAAAAAGGTGGCGGATATTGATTTGAACTTTCTGATTTTTTCGAAGATGTGCCAAAATTTTAATACTTTATCTGTGGTCTTGTTTCCTGGTCTAAAATCTCATTGATGTGGACCAATCAGGTTGTTGTCAAAGGGCTTAAGGCGTTCACATAACAAAGCAGATAAGATCTTACAGGCGATGCTGAGAAGACTGACACTTTTTTTTTGAGTAGGTGTCAGTCTTGTTTCCTTTCCTCTGCTGAAATTCCATTCATCGGCCATACATTTCAAACAAAATTTTAGAAATGATTTGGTGTATACTTTCTAGCAAATTATCTTCAGCTTTTTCACATGATATTGACATATCCTCACCTTACTTAACGGGCTCCAGACCCGGGAAGAGTCTCTGCCTGGGGCATTGCAATTCTCCATACTCTTCGATCCTGGGCTTCTTGCTTAGAGTTTGTTAGGCCAAGTGTTCTAGCATCCACGATGATTTGGTCTTCCTGGTCTCGAACCTAAAGGTAACGATTCGAAGATTCTCTTGGCTGGAGCACTGTTTTTCATTCGCTTGATGCATCCGAGCCAATGTAGTCGAAAGAGATTTGGGCTTCTAAACAACGTTCACATCTTGATACAGCTTATAAAGTTGGAGATTATATCTGTTCCTCCATTCGCCCTCCACGCAAATAAGACCAAAAATCCGATGAAATTTTTTTCTTGCGAAGGAGCCCAGTATCTGCTCTGATTTTCTGCTCATTGCACTCGGCGCCATATAACAAGACTGGTAGAGTTAGAGCTCTTTCGAGTTAGGAGCTTCGACTCCAGTTGTTTCGCTTAACCGAAGTAGCAGGTTATTCTTCGCCGGAACTCCACTAAGATTTCATTCGTGGAGTTGACGTTTACTCGAATCTATGTGAACTTCTTTACTAGCTCGAGGTTAAAGCTGTTGATAGTGACGATTTGCCCTAGATGGCGGACAAATAGATTATTGTTTGTCGACAGCATACATTTGGTTTTGTTTTCGTTAATTTTGACCAACTTGTGTCGTCTTTTCTTCAATTGCCGCAAATGCTTCTACCGTGGCTCGCTGAGAGTGTGTGATGATATCAATATCGTCTGCGTAGCCCAAAAACTGGATGGACTTGTGGAAGATAGTGCCTTCCGTGTTGCGGCCAGCCCTACGCACTATTTGCTCCAGCACGAAATTGAATAAATCGCAAGACAGGGCGTCACCTTGCCGTAATCCGGTGCATATTTAAAATAGATCCGAGGACGTGTTCCTAAATTGGACGATACACCACAGAAGCTTATATGGACAGAAGCTTACATGCAACATTAAGCAGGGATATGCCTCTATAGTTGCCGCGAGACAAAGGATCACCCTCTTTGTAGATGGGGCATATAGAGATGATACTCCAGTCGTCGGGCATGCTTTCGTCCATCCATATAATACTTCCTATCAAAAAATCGCCTCCATATTTGAAGAGTTCCGATGGCAAGCCATCAGAGCCGCCGGCTTTGTTGTTTTTCGGTTGCGTCAACCTCTTCCAAACTGAGAAGGGGAACTTGTTCATCGGCTGAATATTGGGCTTTCTTCTTGCTCTATCACTCTCTCTGTTTGTTGCCCATTTAGTAGCTGCTGGACATGCTCCTTAAAAACAATTACAGCTCCGTGTCGGTAAGTAGGTTTTCTTCGACATTCCGAAGAGCCTGCGGCACCTGAGCGACGCAAAAAAATTAAAACATATGGAATCGTAGGGCTGTGACCACGTAGTTGCTAAGCGATGAGCGATTTTTCTTAGGTACAGAGCGACGTCGCTCTAAATTCAATTTTTTTCGAATTTTGTAGTTCATCGCACAGCGATAAAGTGAAAATGGAACAAATAAAATTGGAAATTTTGATTTTAGCTGTCCAAAGACATTTTCAGTAAAAGACCACTCGTCGCTCAGACTTTTCGCTCTATCGCTCGTCGCTCATCGCTCAGTGCGTGGCCCTAGCCTTAGTATTACAAAATACCAGTTTTAAGTTGGAACACATTTAAAGATTTTTTTTTAAATATTTGTGTCTCAGGCTTAATATTTAAACAGGCAACCACGTTCAAAATTATCGGAGTCGGCTACGTACAAAATTGTAAGGCTATTGTCAAACTCAAGAGACAATAATGACATTAAAACAATTTCTTTTTTTTTTCAGTCATGACTGCGTG
The DNA here is from genome assembly GCA_917880715.2 of Matsumyia berberina. Lineage (NCBI taxonomy): Eukaryota > Metazoa > Arthropoda > Insecta > Diptera > Syrphidae > Matsumyia > Matsumyia berberina. The sequence goes on along the minus strand of OU862871.1, from coordinate 125,539,482 downwards.
TTGTTTAATAGGCTGCACCCTTAGTAGTTAAGCTGCGTTACATGTCATGCCTATGCTGCTATTTCTTCTGAGAAAAATAAACATAAAGGGTATAAAAGTAAAATACTTATAAGCTGTAGGCTTAGCCGAAATGTATGATTTGTTTATAAAAACTTTTTATTGCCTACTTTATTTTTAATTGTTCTGTTTGCGAGTGCCTCTAATGACACCATAGATTTGTTGTTGACAATTATTAGTATGTTTTGTGCCGAGTTTTATTTTATTTCTGCTGAAGTGCTTATATATCATTTAATTTTTATTGGTAATTCTATTCATCATAATAAATTAAATTGAGTAATTTACAACTAGAGAAGATTGCAAAAACTTTGGAACTTGTATGTTTGAGTATGACAGCATATTAGAATGATGTCTTGATCATCGTTTTAAGTTCAAATCTGGATTTGCATTGAGTTTTCATGTTTTTTTTTAGGTCATTATTACACATTATTTGCTGTCTCCGAGTCGCTGAGTTTCAGAAAGGTGGAACAAACGGTGCTTGTCTATGACCATATAGAACAACCCCTTCTTTTACAAAGCAATATGTAGTTCTAGACTTTCCGCCAAACAATTTCCTACTAATTTTTAGAACAACCTGTCTGACCGCCTAAATGGCTTCAAATACTTGAACTTACTGACTTCATCTTTATGGCCTCTCGTCGAATTGGGTTATGGGATCGTAGGTTCTAAGAGAAGGTACATCTACGTATGTATACACATGTGTTCTTTTTGCAACTTTCCCCGTGCCTTGTTTACTCTAGACTCTAGAGTGACGAAAGTAAGTACATTGGGTGGTGTGAATAAAAACTGAGGCAGTGTGTTCCTTCAAATTTTTTGAAAAACACTCAATTTAAGTTGAATAAAAATGAGTTTCGTTAGGTTTCAGAAAACACTTTCCTAAAGAGGGTTTGCCCAGAGTGTTCCCACAGTTTTTATTCACACCACCCATTGTGCGTTATCAGTTCCTAAATTCAAGGTTTTTTCTTTTCTATTGAGATAAGGTATGTGACGCTGATAATCAAACAACTGAACTTCTGCAACTCTTGATGTAAAAGTCACTATCAGCTGAGGCATTTCCCGTGATTGAAGTGAGAAAACAAAAAACACCTGAATGCACTCTATTCACCGGCGTTTATTGTCAATACACTACATTTTGCACCAAAGCACCGTGTGACTATGTTGAATAACAAATGCAGCGGCTGCTTTTTATCGTCATGGGGCACACGTAGTTTGCGCTCTTTTTTATTAATTCGCGTGCGTTTACTAATTATTTTGCCGTTTATTTGGAGTTGGCGCGCGTTTTTCGCGTTCCCACAATCGAGCGGATACACACATGTACAATGTGTTCACTTGCTGTCTGTTATTATGTTTATGCATTTTTCCCTCGACAATTTTGTTTTTAATCACATGCAGCCTACACGCAGTTTATAATCTTGTTAATCATTTACGTTGCTCTTGTGATTCTTGGTGATCATTAAATGAGAATTTCATTCGAAATAATCTACTACGATTAAGTTCTGTCAATCAATAGATTTCAGCGCTGCTGCTTGTTTGCTGAGTTGAATCTGTCGTGACGTTGGTTGACGTTTTTTTTTTTTTAGATAGATTTAATCAGGTGTGCGTAATCCTATTGTGTACTTGAGGACTTTGGAAAGTTTGTGTTAGAACTTGAGTTCACCACAAGTGTGAAGTTGAACTTTAGCCGGTTAAAGCAGGAGAAAATCGGTTAATTGGATGTGAAAATTGGGGTGCGTACGTTGTTAAGCCAGATTTTTGCTGTCTGGATAGATATAGAAATGGCAGAAGATCTCGCAGCTCATTATTACTTAAGTCTCTCAGCTTATTAAAGATGGGACTGCCTTGAGTTCCTAATCTTTTTATAGGCAGGACAGGTAATTTTGACAGCAACATTGCATTAGAAAGAAAAAGATTAGTTTTTTTTTTTGTTTGTGTGTTGATAAGGCAACAAGTAGTAAGGCCTTCCTCGTTAACAATGCATTGGTCCAACATTGCAAAAGAGCACCAACTGCTCTGTCTGTCGTGACAAGTTATGTGGTCTCCTGCAGTGGGTCATACAAACCACCTTCAGAAATCGCATATTATAGCACTAAGATGCGTTTAGTACCCTGAGACTCATGTACTTTGAATCCAAACAGGAGCTCGTTCTCGTAGGTTCTGCAAAAGTCGTTTTGATGAGCTGAAGTTCGCTACTCGCAAAATCCAATTACACAGTGCTTAGGGATAAAAGCAGAAGTGACTTCAGAAGAATGGCCTATCGAATTTTAAACTATTCTTCCCAGTTGTAAGTTGAAATTTCTAAATGGCGTTACGGACATCTTTGTTCATCTTATGGTCTCATTTTACTAACCAGGTAGTGTTAAGACCCTGGGTCCTTCGCTCTATATATCTCAGTAATTTACGATCACGAGAATTAACTCGTCATTGCAGGAGACTAGCATGGGACCATTGATGGGACTCTTGGGAATAACGGCTTATCAGATTTTGAAAAGTTTATCTGTCTTGTAATAAATACTTTCAATGACCTCTTTCTGGTATGTCACGCAACAGATCTACATACTTGCATGCACATACATCAAGTTTGTTAAAATTGACATCAAACTCCAGTCTACCCACTCCCTTATTGTCTTTTGTCACCACTCAAGCAGAAAAAAAAACCGCTCAAAACGTTGTCATCGAATAAGCAAGTAATAGCTGTTGAAATGAAAATTGCAATAATCACATTTGTAGGAGAAAATTCCCATTGGGACTGTTCGTTTAAAGACCGGACCGGCTATTGGCGGCAGTCACAGGGTGCGAACAGAGGTATTACTTACGCAATCAACAGCACAAAATGTTCGTGTTTTCTAAGTGGTCTAGCACTTAATGTGCGTGCAGAGTAAATGAAAAAGATTAAATTGTTTTGTTTTTTTTCTGTTTGTTTATGGTATAATTTAATCGATTTTATTAACATTCCTTCAAGTAGCTCGGAAAAGTGATGGTTTCCTAAACAACCCGCTGTTTTGTTAATAGTTTTCTTTTTTGTTTATTTTTTGGTGATGACTTTCCAAACAAATTTATAACTTAATAAAAGTTTTTTTTACTAATTCTACCTCGTGGAAAACTGTTTGGGTTTTAGAGATCGTGCAAAGATTTACGCAACCTGCTGTCAAGATCGATCGTTAAACAAGGGAAAGAAAACATTACCATCATCAGCTCCAGTTTAAATAACTGCTTAAAAAATAATCAAAATGTGTTCCTTCAGCACACTTTAACACTTATACGGGCGATCATTTTTGCCTTTTGTACCGATTGTTGTGAAAACTCAGGAAACATTCATACAAAAGCGATGTTTTCCCATAAACTTTTCAGTTTTCGTAAACTCGTAAACTCGATTTCGTCGAAATCTAATCGAAATCGTCCTCGCAAGTAAAGTTGTCAAACAAACACACCTTTTGAAACATTCAGCGCATTCAGTAGAGCAACAGAGAGAGAGATCTATTGTGTCAACGGTGTAATTAGCCTAATAGATCTACTACCTCCCTTATAAAGGGGAGAATGACACTAGTAGCCGTGTCCTAAACTCCGCTAATGAACAGAATTCCCTATAAAAGATCTGTTTTCGTAGCCAGTGTACTGCCGGAAGTTCAAAGCGAATATGCTCAGAGGTTCCTCCTTTTCCAAACAGAACTGCAATGGCCAGTAAGCAAGCTTTCTCATATTTTTCCTGTCAAGGGTTAGAATTTCCCTGTATGAAATTGGCTTAATAAGTCTCTTGGATAGCCTATACCCGTCTTAGCCGATATCGTTTTGATACTCGCAAATGCATTGCTGACAGCCCGCTGTAATATCAACGTTTGCTGGAAGTTGTACTAGATTTGTAAAGGTTCGTGCTTCTGTTGAAATTTTTTATTTTTTATCCTAAAGTGCTTATGTCCATTTTTCCTTCTCTGGTTACAAAACTCGCGAACGGCTCTGCATGAGTTCTTCTGAGCGCTTATAATGGGTTTTTATGGGTTAAAGGCTTCCTGAGAGTAATGCCAATGGTCGGATCCGTGGTGAAGGATTTCTAGAGAGATTGAGGTATACTCAATCGGCAAAGATTCTGGCAGTTGGTTGCAATTGTAACCGCAAAAATCGTGTCCGCTCTCTGGCTATAAGTAAGTAGAGTTGTAGATCTGAACCAGTCCTATGGCGTTTTGGTTTTTATCATTTATTCAGTCTCGAATCAATTAAAATTACAATTATTAGCCAACTTTGTAGCAAGGATGCATACTTACCTGCAGTCCGAATTTGAAAAATCTATGTCTTTCTACCGTTTGTTTGAGGTTAGAACACAGTTTTCCATTTTGTCTATTTATTTTGCCAAATTAAACGAAAGAAATCAACTAATAAATGACAAATAGACAAAAGCGCGTTTCCTCTTTTTCAAAAACAGACGCAAACGTCCAGATAGATCAAAATTGGATAAACCATTCACCACTTAAGCCATTAAACTCACCAAATGAATACTAGGGAGTATTCTTACTCTCCAAATGGATTGTTTTAAAGTGGACTGTTTGTCGTGGAAGAAAAAAAAAAAAGGAAAATAAATATACAACGCATTGCTTTATTATGATAATCAGCTGTTAATAAAATAAATTTCTTCCTGTTGATCTCATGTCCATCAGAAACTTGACTTTGTAGTCACTGTTTTCGTTGCGGTTGTCGCTGTTGGCGTCTTCGTTTTTGTGGGTCTCGTTCATTTTGTTGTATGGTGTTCGATTCATCCATTTATGTCAACGTATTCATTACCTGATAGCAATTCAAAATGACATTTAATAAGTTTTTTAATCTTATAATTGTTTTCCGATGCCTTAATGGTAAAAATATATATTTTTTATAATTACTTGAGCACATCCTCTGAAAAAAGCCTTGTCATTCCACAAATACGTTCACATCTACAAACGAGTTTTCGTTTGGGAAAAAAATCACCCAGATATGAGTCTAATTCAAGGTTAACTTCAGCACGGTATTCACATTGACGCAGGACTAATTGACATTTCCAATAAGACCCTTAAAGTTCCCAATCACCAGGAGGATGCAAATGTTTTTCATAGTCGATTGCACCACATAATTTGGGTAGACGTATGCCTTTTATTCGTATTTAAAGACTTTGTATGGAGATTAGCAATAAGGCTCATTATGTAGATAATAGATAGTCCCGCCATCCAATAAAGTAAAAGGCGATAACCATCCTAGCCAAGATAAAAGCCTTAGGAGGTCTGTCAACTCTCATCGTTTCGACACGACACTTCGCACACTTACGTTCTAGATACGCCCCACAATGAACGTACTAGGTAATCTAAGGCACTGACAGATAAGTGTCAGATTAAAAATATAAATTTACCTCCATATGTACATATGTATCTGTTTCTTTAAAAAAAAGAAAAACCATCATCAAATACGAGAGAAAACAAAGAGAGAAGAACAGTGGGTCAAGACTGTTTAAAGGGTAAGGGATTCGATTTTATTTCCTGAGCATGGTGTAACCCTTTTTTTATATTTTTTGGATGTGCTTCGCAGGACACTAAAATTGTTTCTGGTTTGTTACTTTCTTCCGTTGAAGGAATAATATTCAATTTAGTTGAATAACTAAAAAAATGGAAAACATTTACACTTTCATTCTATTTTTTTAAAACTTGCCGTTCACTTAATGATCTTCTATAAAAATTTTCATTTTTTTTTTTTCATTTTTTCACGTTTTATTCGGTGGCATGACATACGAATCGAAATAGTATTCCCATTTCCTGATCAGTTTTGATGGTAGAGCGTTGAGGACTTCATATGTACATAAGTAACGAACCTCCAGCAACCACTTCATAGCCATTAAAGGAATGACTCATACATTTATGACCATGCATCAACACCTGATTCACTATTGGTAAAAGAAGATGCCTCGAATGAAAAGAAGCCAACAGAAAACCTGGCACACCTGAAGAGCTTTACTTCCGAACAATATGAACCAACCGGTTTAATAGCAACCACGTAAAAACACAAACTTAAGACGAACTCGCTAAAGTTGGCAACAAGATAGATGAATTTACCGCATTTCCGGTTCATATCTGTCTACCAAAGCTTCTTTAGTTTTGGTGGTACTAGTATAGGCTATTTCTTAACCCGAGACCATGGTTCTCAGTGGGATAATGAAATCCATTGAAGCTGCTCGCCCAGCTGCCGAGCTGTTCAACGCAGAAGGCGGTGAATAGGTGATAAGTATGCTCGAACTCATCTCTAAAGTATGGTCGGAGGAAAGTACGCCCGATGAAAAGAACTTCAGCATTATTTACCCGATCCTCAAAAAAGCAGACCCTCTGACCTGCGCCAACTACATATCCATTAGTTTTATCTGTCATGTTGTGTGAAATCCTGTAGCCCTTTTTCAACAACCTGATCGGTTCATATCAGTGTGGCTTCAGGCCACCATCGACCAAACATTCACCCTGCGGCACATCTTGAAGAAAACCCAGGAACTTTCAATCGATACCCACCACCTTTTCATCGATTTTAAGGCCACGTATGACAGCATTTATAGAGACAAAGTCATGTCTAGTTTTGTAATCCCTGCTAAACTCGTCTGTTTGTGCAGGATGACGATGGGGAATGCATACTCCTCCATCAAGGTCGGTTAAGATTTCACCGAGACCTTTGATGTCAAGAAAGGATTTAGACAAAGCAACGCGCTGTCATGCGACTTCTTGAACATCGATCTTGAAAGAATTGTGCAAAACCCACGTGCCAACACCAGAGGCAATATTTTTCAGAAATCCGTCCAATTACTCGTATACGCCGACTACATTGAGATAATCGAAAGAACGCAGCGTGATGTACTCGCTAGAAGACAGCTCACCAGGTGGGTGCAGTTTTTTACATTCGTTAAATAAGTCAGAATTGACATAACCTTAAAAATATAATAAAATGTTTCACATACGCCAGAGTATTTTAGTTTAAAGGATCCTTGATAAGATATACTTAGGCGGTTTTTATGCATCGAAAGGTTTAAAACTTTGCATTAGAGAGTGAAATCAGAACTGACATCACCTAAAAATTTAGTTAAAATGTTCCACACACGCAGTTTCTTGCGGTCAGTACATAAGCCACCATTTTAAAACATTTGCTTTCAAAAAAAAAACCGATTCCATAACAGAAACGTAAATTCGCTGTTCTTTTCGAAAATACTCTCCAGAAAATCATCAGGATATGCGTTGTAATTGAAACATAAACAAAAGTATTTCACCCGCAAATGTGATGATCGAATGTTTGCAAACCATGATGCAAATGGAACCCAAGTGGAGTGCGATGAACAATCGACGCATTCACCACTTAAAACCTCAAGTATTCTTATTAAAAGCAAGAGAAACGTTTTTTCCCCGAGTGGAAAAATAAATAATCAATTCAATGTCAGAACTACGTACAGAATTTGTAGTCGCACTTATGGATGGGGGCGTAACTTGAGCACTGTGAGAATTGTGTTTTATGTTCATTCCGAGTGCGAAAATAATTTTCCGTTTCAAATACTCTCTAGCCAAGTGTTTCACTTTAACATTACTCGTGTGTACACATGGAATTCTAAGGGCAGCATGTGGACTGATGGTCATAACCAATGTCTTCCCAACACACTAAGTCATACTTTCCGTGTGTTTAAATTTCAGTTCTTTTTATATTGTGCGCACTGTGAATGAGGATACCATATCGGTGGTAATATTGCATAAGAGTTTCTACATCGATTTGCAGCAACCAGTGGTATGTATTCATAGTTCCAGTGCAAGGGGTGCTGGCTTTCTTTTCGGATCCACTTGGATGGATTTATTCACCAGCAGTTTCTTATTGGCCTGTACTGCTCCACTTGAATGGTGTCAGTGGTTGAGTGACGGCTGGGAGTGGTTATTAGTTGAATAAAATATTAACTTCCGCTCATGCGTTTTACAGAATAAGATTATTCAAGCTATATCCTTTACACGTGACATCCTTTCTGCATATTGTGCACACATGTTGTGGCTTTCATTACTTTGATAGTTAACCCGGCATAATATAGAGCCTGCTTGTTACCGCCGCCAGATATTAAGTGCAATTTAAGTGCATTTGATAGGAGTACTCAGTTTGTTGGAAGAGGATCCTTTGAATCTAAACTGTACTGCATAAATTTGAAATGAAAATTATGGGAACGCTTTGAGCTGGTTTTGCCTTTCGATTTTGTCATAAAACGAGATTTTAATTAGTGAAGTCCTGTATGAGGACGTAAATTAGGGTTTGTACCTGTAAACTGATTTTGAAAGGTGGAAATGGGAACGAAAATGTACCTAATAATAGGGGTTAGAATGAAGCTTTTAATTATTTTTTTTAAACATCAGTTTACTTAGTGTCTGCTCCTTTAATAAGCTATTAGACAGTTGTTCGTTATATATGTATACTTTCTTATGATGGTGCTACAGTTCAGGTTTAATCAGGGCCTCAAGCAACAAGACCCTCCTGTCAACACGATTCTTTGCCTTTTGTCTCCATAGGTGGACGCCGAGTTAATTAAGATGATGATGTCTTCCTCTTTTGCATAATTCTTTAATCGTATATTTTTGACAAGGTCGATGTCGCTTATATTAACCTTCTCCTTCATGAACTGTCAATGCAGCTGAGACCATCACTCGAACGTATAACTTTCCTCCCAAAAATTCCAAGTGCGCTTTCATCTGAGTTCTACAAAGGCCATACTCCACCACACGTAATTAAAGAAGGTCACGGATGGCGTCTCTTTGGTTCGTCACGAAAGGGTCTTGTCAAATAGGTGTCTCTTAAGGCCATAGTAAAGGGTGGCCGTCACTTTGTCACCTTAAGACTCCCGATGCCTAGAAATAATTATTTCTTAAAAATAAATAAAAGTCGAAAGGCGAACTGCGAATGCTGATGTCAACTCTACTGCAAACGCATAACACTGGCAGTAGATTGGTCATGGCTTGAAGGGTTGGTCGAACTGATAATGCTGATGACATTAGGAGGCTGAAAAAATTGCCGTGAATTTATAAGCAATGGCAAGAACCTCGCCAAAATGTCCCCAGTTACTCCGGAGGCCATCCTCGGACGCCAGTGAAACCAAACATTAGGGGTTTTTCTTTAAAGATTCGTCTTTCTTTTTTAGCTCAGACACATTAAAACCCTCAGTTGCTCAGAGTGCGCTCTACGAGCTCATAATAAATTGACCGAGCATTCGGAGTCGTCGTGGCTCAGGGGTTAGTGCGTTGGACTGCTGAGCGTGCGACTTGGGTTCAAAACCCAGCTACGTCAACTGATTACTTTTCTCGTCAGGGAATGACAAGACTCCGGGAGTACAATCTGTCATGAAAGAGCTTCTCAATTCGTCGTTCGGAGTAGTTCCCTTCCATTCGTACAAAAATTGTAACACGCACCACATGAATTGTTGCGAGAAGCTAGGCCTTGGCATATCCCGAGCTGTCGCGCTAGCTAATTATTATTATTCGGAGTAAAAAGCTGAGCACAGCCAACATCAAATTGACAGAAGGGAAAATGAGAGGAGAGAGAGAGAGAGGGTAAACTCTTTGACATCTAACGACACGAACTGCTCAAGTATGTTTCATAAACAAATCAAAGCGTTCTGAGCACGCTCGACGGGCTCGTGCTCTGTTCAGTGCTCTGCTCTAAACAAGAAAATAAAACTGCCTGTTACCTGAGTTTCAAACCACCAAAAATGGTTTCCTAGCTTCTTTCCTATTTCCGGTTTACACCGTGCAACTAAAGTACATTCAGAGACTACGCTATAGGCGTCAATCAATATATCTCCAACGAGTATATTTCTAATCAGTTCTTCGCGGGCTCATTTTGCTTAGTTTCCTACTTCCTGAGAAGGTTACTCAGGAGAACCAAAGGAGTCGTATAATAAAAGAACTGATGGACGATCATCTATAAAACATGATAAATCAGGATAGCCAACTCTCCGATTTCGAAAAATATTTTAATATAAGTGGGTATAAGTAAGCTACATCAAGATGTGAACTATTGTTCCTCCAAACTGTAGTTGTACGAACTCATTAGTTCCAACACACAAAACAACGCTCTTCCAGTGCCAGTGCAAACTCTAAATGACGAGAAAGGAAAGCTGTGGCATCTTAATTTGAGACTTCACCTTCTACTGGATTAGAACGAAACATTTGTTTTAATTTTTCTACCATCATTCACAATAGCAACAATTTATTCATGATGAATTGCATGACGATTCTGTCAAAACAAAACAATTTATCACCACAAAGATGTTTCAAATCAAAATGACAGCTCTCGCTATTAAACAAATTGCGATGTTTTGACACATGCACCTTTGACAGTAGAGAAAAAGTTTCCTGATCATTCACACTCGATTGCTTTCAATTGTGACTAATTAATTTAAAGACGATTTATTATGCGACAGATTGTGTATCAAAGACAACTTTAATTTTTCCGTCAATTAATTACGATTTCCCAATTGAATTCCATTACTCATATAAGTTCATTCTAATCAATAGTTCACCAACGATTGTCAACTTATTCAATTGTTATGAATGCTAAAATATGTGAATAAGTATGTAAAAAATCGAATAACAATTACACATTTACTTCCCACGCTTATTATGTTAATACGGCAGTCCAATTGTCACTTTAGCATTAATAAATCAAAGATAACACTGCGCCGGCAGTCTGTTGATTTATTCATCTGTTTTCCCGGCGAGCACGAGGGGTAGATAATGCTAACAGATGTTTGCTGTAATGGTGTACATACTTGTATACATGTATTAAATCAATTTTATTAGTTTATAGCCAGACAGTAATTAGATAATATTTCGCATACGATCTACGGATAAATCGTAAAGTAATTTAGTTCGAATAATTTTACATCGAAATATGTCAAAGCCCTGATACAGTTTTACGATAAAAATTAAACTTTGTTTCTGTTGCAATTTATTTTTATTTTTATTTTTATTTTATGTTAAAATTTAATCGTATTAATAAATCACGAGAAACAAAATTTAGATTTTTTTTCAAATTTCATACACAAATCAAAATGAAAAATATGGAAATTATAAATTTTGATGATGGGGTGCTCGAAACATGTCAAATTTAGGTCACTATTTTCGAACAGTCAACGGCGACTAATTTGAAGGGACGATGTGGTCACACGAACATGTTCGTTTTGAAAGTTTCCTGTGGCAATATTTAATAAGTTATTTTTAAGTTTTCTTTTATTTATTTTCAAAATTAGTGGGAAATTAAGGTGAAAATTAAGTGTTTGTAAAGCTGCGGTCATTATAGTTTTAAATTAACCAGTTATTAAAGGGGAAGCCACATTAACTGGGAGTGGAAATAATTTGATAGGTGTCGTTGTAAGAGCTTATGTAAATTGTTGCTTCGAGTATAAAGTGTTCTTTGCTTTTTAAAAAGATGCCACAATAGAAACTAGCTACATAGATATATAAGTCGGTAGATATGTACAAAGGCCTCGTTGTGCACCAGGAGCCAGATGAGTGGCAACAGGACTCCACCCTGAGGAATTCCTTTAATTGAGTGCAGCTTTGTACAGACGAGTCTCACGAACTCTACCGTAACCAAATAAAAATCTAAGCTGATTTTGAGGAATTGAAGAATTTACCAATACTGAGGGTATAGGTATAATCAACAGATTGTAGAGGTTGCTGAAGGCGGAAGGCTCTTTACCTTGTTTTCCTTGAGTGATGTACTTATTTTCCATTCCTTCAGGCTTGGCTATGTACTGCAAAGTATTCAAAACTTGAATATTACTCACAGGCCTAGGCAAGACCTCCTGCACCATGTTTAAGTTCACTTTATCTTAGACTGATTGCTAAAACATTTGCTAAAACACAGTTGGAACGTTAGATGCTTAGTGCTCCTGTATCGATATTTTCGCCATAATTTCTAGGATGAGAAATATACATACTCGTACATATGTACATAGTTGTGTTGTGTTTGCTTATTTGTGCAGAGGCGATAAATCGATACACATGCAGCTTCTTCTGCACATCTCTCCGTTCTAAAGATTTCATGCAACTTTTTAACTGCCTTTACCCAAGCAAATCCCAGTTTGAAATAACTTGCCCGGCTTAATATTTATGGGATGCAAAGATTCGCCTTGACGCAGTGAATAATGCGTTGGACTACTGAGCAAGCTGTGTGAGTTCAAGCCCCAGTCATGTCCACCGAGCACTTTTCGCGGCACCACCTCTCGCCGGAGAATGAAAACGCTTCCCAATTCGCCAATCGGAATCGGCAATAAATTGTAGGTCCCTTTCATTCATGCGAACAATACAAAAACGCACAACGTGAATAAGCTTTGCCTCACCTCGAGCTGTCTTGACAGCTATTTATTTTTATTTTTTAAAGATTCAAAATAAATGTCCCCTTCCCTCTGATTTTTTCAACTTAATTCTTTAATTTCTCTCCCTCCACCACTGAGTTTTAAAATGTTAAAAGGTGACTGTCCAGTTTCCAGGGTCGCTGGCGGTGCTTTGACACCCACGAAGAAACACTGACACTAGTCAAGCCGCCCTGCGGTTTTGAACATCGAACAAAGCTAATACTTGTTCACGGACCCAGTCCTTGCAAGATCCCAAACTGGGCCTTGAACTACCGCCTCTTTCCACATGATACTGCAGTTTACCTAATTATACCGATTACCACTTACCGACGTCAAAGTAAAGAGAAGTATCTCTTTCAGTACTCCTTCACACGTCCTCTTTTGTATATATTTCGCTTCTAAAGCACATCGTCAGCTTCATTGAATCATCTTTAACAAAACACCGATTCATGGTTCAATTATACAAGAGAGGCCCTTTTGTAGTCACGTTTCCAGCGGTGCGCACACACTCCACAATGACTCCCATTGAATTGTCCCGAGTGTGTGTGGCGGAACTCCAAGTGCAGACAATCAATGGCGCCCAACACACATCTCAACGCAATGTTCTAGTTTTCATCGACACCGGAAATAAAATTTACAACGGAATGACGTTCCATATACGAGTACGTTTCACTCACAATTCCACTTCTATTCGCGCTATGGTTCAGCAGTGGTCCCCGTTCAAAGCCATAGACAAAGGCTTATTCGGAGGAAAAACGTAAAAATACATATTTCATTGGACGCAGCACAATGCTAGCCGAAGAGAGCATTAACACCGGCGACTCAGCACTTGTATCACGCAGGCAGGCAAAAAAGGAAAACCACAACATCATCTAACTAGATAACAGAATGGTAGTGCAATGGATAACATCATCATCATCACCGGTGCAACATTGTACTAGAAAATGAAAAAAAAAAGGAGATCGATCCAGGGTAGTCGTGAAAAATGGCACAGCCAAGTGTTTAACTACTGGAACAGGCAGAGCATTGTCACTGTTATCGATTGTCGGTTTTGTTTTCGCTCTTCCTGTCATTCGTCGTTGAATGCGAATACGTGTAGGTGGCGCTCTTGTTTTATGTTTCCTTTTGCGTTATGCCCACGTGCAGTAGAGCACCCCAATGAATCGTATCGCAATGCAAAAATCAGGGGAGCAACCAGAAGGGAACATGAAGTACGTACGTAGTTCTTTTTAATGATGCATTAGGTTCCATGAACTTAAAAGTGGAACGCCATAGCACATCATCCAAGCGTTTTGAAATAGGTACATTCTGATTGACATTATTAGATTTTCATTTACCACCGGAAACAACTCAACTCAGCTGGTTCTGAAAGCAATTGATACGTTGTTATCGTTGTTTTATGGTTTTTGGTTATTTTTGAAAATGCCTTTGTATTCGGTCAACAATATTTCGGCCTTAAAGTTTCTTCACGTAGATCCGAACACAATTTTTTTAGCTGGCGCGACACTGCCTGGTGGGCCAAGGCCTGGCTTCCCGCAATCGTCTTACTTTCCGTGCGAACGGAAAGGATCTTCGAACGACGAATTAAAAACTTCTTCATGACAAACTATAAACTTGAAAGCCTTTCATTGCCCGCTGAGAAGTTGTGTCGCGTAGAGAAAAATATTGCTGGCGTTCGAACCTAAGCAGTTCGCGCTGATTACTGAACAGCGGCGACTACGTTTGCAAAGACATCTTGTTGAACACTGAGATCTGAATGAAGCTTCAAGCCTTCAACTTCGAAACTTATGAAGTTAAATTGTTAGGACCTGCAATTTTCAGAAGGGAACAGATTTTATTGGCCCACCTTGGACTGTCGCACCAGCTATTTATTTTATTTTTTAACAAACTGATTTAATGGGTCCAATTGATGACAGTGTGAATCAATGATGCTTTGCCACTATATAAGCCTTTCGTTATGTTTGAACGGAACTAAAAAGTGAAGCTTTTCGAGATTTGTCGAACTTGAGATATCACAAGTATGTCAAGCTGAACTGCAAGGGCAAAGAAATCTTTTGCATTCTTGTTGTTTGAGATGGTGTGAGAGAAGAAAAGGCTTTTGTAATGACTTCAGCAGAGCTATAGTTCCACAATTTGTTAGAAAGATTTTCCCAAAATCCAGGGATAAACTAACATATTTTTGTAATGGATCACATGGAGATTTCAGGCAACCAAATCTCTGAACAACTTGTGCGAAGTTGTCCACATTTAGTCGTCATGGCTCATTGATTAGTTTGTTCAACTGATGTGCGTGCTCCGTGGGTTCAAGTCCCACCCATATCCATCGAACATTTTTCGCGGCACCATCTCAGTTGGAGAATAAAAAACCTCCGAGAGTATAATTTGTCATGAAGGTATTTAGGTCCCTTCCATTGGTGCCAAAAAAAAAGTAGTTACCACATACAACACGAATGGTGGCGAAAAGCTAGGCTTTGGGTTATAGAAAGCTGTCGCGCTAGCTAGTTACTTATTTTTCTATGTTCACCTTTGCAAACTAGCCAAGATGGATCGTTCGGATCCTAAAGAGAAATAGTCTTCTTGTACAGCAAAACTAAAATTTTCTCAGTTTGAGTCATGGTTGGGCTAATTGCATGACGCACCTCAAGAATATGGCACACATTTTGTTTCACCTACTTATCTCAGGAAAGTAGTAAAGAGTTGTCACAGCCAGCTTATGATCCTAAGCTCAAGTCATAAGGCACCGAGGCATCAATGGCAATGAACTGGCAAGAAAGGGATTGGAACTGAACAAAATAATGGTCGATAACGCGGTTCAGACCCCTATAGAAGTTCTAAAGCAAGATATACACTTGGACTTCTGGAAGCTTATTGATGAGCGATCGGGAATACATACTTACGCTGAACAGATCGCATTTAGCTCTAGTGACCAGCAACTTCACAGCCCACAACTTTCTGGCGGCCCATCTAAGGAGAATGCGAGTAAGCACGACGGACCTCTGCAGGGGATGTGGCGATATAGACGCGGAGGAGGACACGTGTCACTTTCTCTACAACTGCCCAAGACTAAGCAAAACCAGAAAGACGACCCTAGGCGCTTACTTCTTTAGTGACCCAGGCCAACTCTTAACCATGCCACCGAAGGCCATCCTAAAATGCATGCTGAATTCAGCGTGGCTAAGGGAGGCTAACAATGATCAATAAATAATCTATTCTCTTCTCAACATGTACATGAATGTAGGTCCCACAACGGGGAACACAATGGATCCTTTACCTAACCTAAGCTACTCTCTTCTGAGTTTTGTCAAAAATGCAAAAAATTGTTACCATGTGCAGATTTTCTGTAGCAGTCTGTCTGCCGAGAACAAACTAGTGTCAGCTGAACGCTGCCCACTAAACGAATTCAAAGATAAACACAAGTTTTTTTAGCTGAATGTTGACAGCACTGTAAACGGGGGATTATTCGATTTTAAACCGCAAAGAATGTACGACGGAATTTAAAGAAAATAATAAAGAAAAAACGTTACCGACACTAGTTTTATTCCATTAACCCATCACGCAATTTATCCAGCTACAAAATTCCTTAACAAAAAAGAATTTCAAAAAAAAAACCAAAGTTGAAAACTTTTGGCTAGGTAACCGTGCTAGTTAATTCGTGCAGTTAAAAACTAATCCTGCGCGCTTTGTCAAACAGAAAGATTTTACACAACGGTTTCGTTACAGATGTTTCATGTTTTACTGGCAGGCCGATATTCATCTGAATTCTGTCATGCATCTCCATGACAGCCACGAGATTCTAAGCTGCACAACCAATTGCACCCAACACACTATACATTGTAACTTACGCTGCACCACAAGGATAGTTCAAGCTAAAGGTTGTCATGTAATAAAAGAAAAAAAAATCGTTACCAGATGCGTTGCTACAGAGAATGTAATGCCATATCGTTTGTGGTTTACTCTTTACGTCTCATTTCTAAAGGATGCCAAGTCTAAATGAAGAACATTTCGTTGTACGACAGTTTTAAGTTGAAACACCCAGTGCACTCTACGAGTTTGCCACAAAATTGCACACAATTGCTTGAGGTTGATGAACTAGAACATTAACTACACATTGGCGTCGTTACTTCCCTAGGCATTTGCCTTCCCTCCACACATAAACGTGGCCAAGTGTATTTACTTTAACACTGATACTAAACTCCTTTCTACCTTCTAGCTCCTCTTTCACACCACAATAGACACACGGTCTTGTCTAGTTTTCCTGCTTTTGTTCGGATAGTATGCGTTCATTGCATTTAATTTGCTTGATGAATATTCAAAAGAGTTAACGTGCACTTTCTCGCAGTCAATGGGAACATGCATATGTACATACATATGTATAGAAGTTAAGTGACTCCTGATGTAGTCGGTCATTAAGTCGTCTTGGTAGCTAAAGTGATTTATTGAAGGTTGCAAGTAGAGCTTTCGACGAAGATAAAAAAAAATGAAAGGTTCCTAGCTCCGGGTATTCGTTGTTTATTGATGAGACTGACAACCACCTACTGTATGTTTAGGAAACCGCACAGCAAGATTGTATTTTTGATTTGAAGCGAACCATTTGACTTAACAAAATCGAGATGATTCACTGATCGAAATGAGATTGAAGGCTTTGGAAAACTCAAGAGCTGTTAATTCCTTGAAGGCTACAATCGGTAGGTTTTAACATTATTTTACTCTGCGGTGACTTGTAATAAAAGTTCCTACCTTCGGGCACAAATCCTGTGCTGACCTCATAGCGGTGGGCGGTCAACATGGCTGGGAAGTGCGGATGGTGTAGCTTAAATAGTTGATCTATCTGTACAACCCAATCATGGCTAACGAAGCGCAAGTCATATGATGACAAGATGGAGTAAGATGGGCTCGGATATTGCCAAACCTGCTATGAAAGGGCGCCCTTCATAGCCAGGCCAAGAGGGTGGCAGCATGCGAGCGTCTGGTGGTCGGCTTGTCCCGCTCGGCAGCCGGTCGGGCTTAACCCGAAACGGCTACGAGCTTCTCGGCAATGGACTCGCAAACCATTACGGGGAGCAAAGGGGGAATGCGCTATGCTCCGATGGGGGCATTTCTGGATTTTCAGCTTTTCGACAACGGTATCGAGTTAGGATAGGCACATGAAACCTTTTTTAACCCACAGGAAACGACCTTGAGCTTGTTTGGGGAGACTACTAGATATCGACTAGATATAGTTGGCATCTCGTCAACAAAGCAAAGAGATTCTAGAACTGTGGAGCTAACGGATGGGTGGAAACTCTTCATGTCAAGAGTAACACCTTTAATGTCGCAAGTCCCAGGTTGGCAGGCAGATTATTGGAGTGGATACCATTAGGAGGGAGAGTTGTGGTCTTAAAGCGTAAGCTTGAAAGGTCAACTCTGGCTCTGGTTGAAGTAGATGCCGCCTTAGAACGAGTGGCAGATATGGATCCTTATGCCCTGATGGCCGACTTCAATTCTCACGTGGGTGTGGATGTAATGACATTGGGAGAAACGGTGACCCGGATCAAAATGCGAGCGGTGAGAAATTGTTGGACTTTTGCTGTGAAAACGGCATGTACCGTCAGAGTCTTCAGCAGAAGTCGCTGATAGACCTGTTCGTTGTATCATCGTGTGTTAAAAAGATGGTTTGTGATGTTCGTGTTTTGAGAGGGCCTGTTGTGCAAATTGTATCGCAACGATAAAGAACCTTTCCTACCAAAGCGTAAACCAAGGCTGATGCTACGTATACGGTGGGAGAGTTTGCAAAACGATAAAAATGGAAAGAAGTTTGCACGGGAGATATCCGAAAGCTTTGAACAAAATCCAAGCTTTGCGGGAAATGTATGGCAATTTCAACAGCAGTCATTGCCTCTGCAGAAGATGTTTGTGGAGTGAAGCGGCTCGGTGTGGCGGCTGGTGCTGAGAAAAGAACTCCGTGGTGTAAAACACTCGAAGTTTAAGAAGCCGTCAGAGAGGTGAAGAAAGCCTTCAAGGTGTGGATACAGTTGGGGGACTAAGCTTCTTGAAATTTAGTACACGGAGGCATGAAGAACTTGCAAACTGGCTGTTAAAGCAGAAAAGGAGCTTGAAAGGAGTTGGGCGAGGAATTAGATCGAATTCCCAGATCTGCAAACAAGCTCTTCCGCCTTCATAGAAGAAGGAAGTTTAATATCATCCAAGGAGTTAAATCTGAAGATGGCGTACTTCTTTCTGATGAGAAGAACATCTTGCACAGATGGGGAGAACACTTTACGGAGCTGCTCAATCCCGAATAGGGCACTGAGAATGGCAGACCCATGGTTTTGAGTAGGGCGGAGAATAGTCCCACCGTTGAGGAGGTGACTTTGGCAATTAAAGCGCTAAAAGTCGGCAAATTTCCTGGTGTGGATGAAATCCGACCAGAAATGTTCAAAGTTTGGGGAAAGACGGAGTGAAATGGATGTCTTGTGTCTTAAAGTGGTTGTGAGAAGCTAGGCCTTGGTTCATCCCGACCTGTCGCGCCAGCTATTTCTTTTTTTTTATCTCTCTTAAGTCTCCCCGGAAACGTCTTTGCTAAGGTATTGGAAGCGCGTTCCAGAGCCTCGGCCAGGTTGGGCGATGAGCAGTCCGGCTTTCGTCCAAGTAGAAGCACAACCGACCAGCTATTCACTCTCAGAATCGTACTTGAGAAAGCCTGGGATTATGTCAAACCTATCTGCAGTTGTTTTTGTGGATTTGGAGAATGCATATGATTGGGTCCGTCGAGGTAAACTCTGGAGTGTACCGCAAGAGTATGGGGTTGATGGTTCTTTTCTGAGCGCCATTTAATCTCTTTACACAAACTGTAAAGGCTGTGTTCAGGTGAACGGCGTTAGATCGACTCCTTTTTCTGTGGTTGTTGGACTTCGCCAGAATAGTATGTGAATATGTATATGAATGGGATGTTACAACGCAGTCGTGGCGAGGAACGGTTCAATATTGGAGACATCTGCTGTTCGCTGAGGACTTGGTCGTCCTTGGATCCACCTAGACCAGACTCCAGCGCGCACTTGATAGATTCGTAGCCGTCTATGCTAAAGCTGCGATTAAGGCAAACGTGAACAAATCAGAAGTAATACTAATTTCCCGAAGGTCTTCTCAATGTACTCTGCATGTTAGTGGAGTCTTATTGAAGCGGGTGGAGAAGTTTTAGTATTTTGGGGTCCTAATCACGATTGATGGAAGGAGTAATCCTATAGGATTAAGCAATTTCCGAACGGCTTGATCAATCTGTTATCAGGAAGGCTGAACTTGGCATCGGAGCCAAGCTATCGTCTTCAATTCAGGGTTTTTTCCGACCCTCACCTTTCGTCATGAGGGCAGGCCCAGGATGACATAGTTGGACAGGTCCGAAATCTCACCCCTATTTGTATGGGGATAGCCCCTCTTAGAGGATAAGCGGGTCATTGGAAAATGATGATGATGATAATGATAATGTTTGATGATTCGGCGAATTAATAAATTGAATACTTGCAGAATAGCTGAACTTCATATGTTCTCTTCTATGCCTATATCGCCGCAGTCTGCGTAGTTCTGATGCGCTTAGGCCTACTCTTTTCAGGTAAACCGCCAGTGAATTGTGACCTGTACTAATATCTATTAAAAGTCTTAATTGTGATGTCTTTTTGGAGCGCATCCTTTCTATTATCATCTGTTTTATAAAGTCTATCCTAGCGTCCAATACTTCGTTTGGAGCTAGAATTGTGTAAACTAGAAGTTCAGTTCTAGCTAGTTCACCGCTTCTATGTCCAGGGACGTAACAGAGTGTAACAATTTGTTATGAGATGGGTTTACCTTATTACAGGATGAAATGGAAAAAAGTAAAATTGTGAGGTGTGCGTTGCATTCTTTGTGACAACCTACCATAAAGTACAAAGGTTTCTTTAAATAAAAAATCTCATTTTCTAGTGACTAACTTCATTGTTTCGCAAGAATCTTTGATGCTTATCTTTGTGTAAATATGTACATTAGGTTTCTTATCATCCAGACAATTACTTTTAAGCAATTTTCAAATGTTTACTGTCACAAGTCACAGGCTAAAATATTTGGTTCATTAGAACAGCTGGTGGAATATTTTTTTCTCTTCCTAGACCCCATGGGGTAATTAATTTTTCCTATTTGTAACTTTCTTTATCTCACCTTTATAGGTTCAAGAGAACTTTCTTTATCAGAAAATAAAACACTGACACACCTCCGCGTTGTATGGCACTGTTCTTGCATAATTTTCCAGATCGTGTCTAATGTGTTTCCATAAATTATTTCAAATCTTCGTAAATTATCTCAAATGTTGAATAAACAAAAGAATATTCCTCAGAGATTTAAATAGATAAGTCTATGCCTGTAGTTACTCATTGAAAATTTGCTTGAAACTCATCATGAGGCATTCGCGCACTGACTACTGACTAATGAATGAGCAAAATAAATTCCCAAAGGATTAATTGGTACAGCATTGCTCTAAATTGTTCAATGATTAATTTTCAATTAGTCAAAGACGCAATGGTCATTAGTTATTAGACCGTACATTCGCAAATAGGTCATTCAACGCGCTCTAATTTAGCAGAAAAAGCAAACCACCAGATGATACGTAAACAGTTGACTGACAACAGCCGCAGTATGTTTAAATATTTTACTGCATATACTGCTACCGTGCACATTTATGTACATATACATTTCGCCTTGAAACAGCCAAAAACGGGGAGAACTACTCGAATGTTTGTTTCAAAAAGTACCCGATTCGACTCAATGGACACTGAACAAAATAGCAACTGTTCCGGAACCAAATAGATTCAATATGTCAAACGTCAAAAAAATCTGCGAAATGCAACAACGGGGCAGACAGAGTAAAGCGAAAATGGTGGTCTGGCAGAGTGCCGGAAGTGAGCAGCATCGAGCTGTCGTAAAGCGATTTAACCATTGCAAAGAGGTGTGTAAATTGATTTTTAAGCCTTTTGAATTTATTTTTATCGATATGTAATGGGGTGTGTACGTGTGTCAAAACTGGCAATGAACAGAATTGCGCTGGTTCAATAAATATGGAATAATTTATTCGTTTTTGAGACGATAGGTTTTAATGAAAGTTTAGGAAAAGAATTACCGGTTGACCATCGGCAAGAGACTGATCTTATCTTTCAAGCTAAGATTTGTGGTAATCGCAAACATATAACTTCGTTTACAAACGCTATTTCCTGCTGTGCGAGCTGCTTGGGTTCAAGCCCAAGCCATGTTTTCCTCCTGACACGACGGAGAATTATGTTTCTTTGCTTATGCTTATTGTTAGACTTTTCCCTCTTTTTCCAAGTCTAAGACATTTTTGAAAAGACCTTTAAGATGGCATATTTAAACGGAGCGCATATTGCATGTTCATAGAGTAGTCCACCCCCAAAATGTCTTTCGTTACTCATTTACTTATGACATTACGATCCAGGACATACATACCCCAACTAGCCACTTCAGAAAATTTGATAAGTTAGAAGGTGTCACCTTGAAGGCATCAACCTATTCTCTGTTCTGTACGAACAGCCCTAAACGTGCAGTGCGACCTTTGAGTTCTATTGTACAGGCCCACATAAATTAATTAATTAATGTTGAGGCTCTTAATAAAACTTGGTCTGGTTTTAGGTTCAAGTTTCCAGATTTTCGCTGGTCTGACTGAGTCTCCTGTGCAATCGGACAAAATAGGTTCTGCGGTCTCTTTCTGATCTCCACAGAGCCGACATATCTCACTATCTGGCAGATTTATTTTATACAGATGGTATCTACATAAGTGAACAATGTCCCATTAGATAGCCGGTTACGATCTTCATCTTGTCTTTGTTGAGATCGAGTAAAGTCTTGGCCTTGTATAGGCTGGATTTCATGAACTTTTTTCCTTGTCTTAGGTCCTGAAAGTTGGCCCAATAGTCAGCGTTTATGTTGATTTGCCATTGTGTTATCTTGGAGTTTGCACTGTTAGCTGGTACCTCAAGACAGGGCTCAGGACCAACGAGTGGGCGACAGGCACCTCTCCTCGCCAGGCAGTCAGTCCGTTCGTTGTCCTCGAAGGCTTCATGACCTGGAATCTAGGCTACGGTAATCTTGTTTGTCAATGCAAGACTTTCTACAAGGTTGAGACAGTCGCAGATAATCTTGGATCCTACCGCATAGGATTTAAGGGCTAATAATGCTGTCCGTCGATCTAAGAAGATATAAATGCGAGTTCCTTGGATTCTTCTCAGGCGTAAACCTAAGTCGCAGTTCTTGTTTTCTGCCTCATCTCTCTTTGCTGAGCTCGAAGACTTATCTGCAAGGAGCACTGATTTCCTTTCATTTTGAGTGCCACCTTACTTACTTATATAAGTTCGCGCTACAATCCGGGGTGAACCTCGGCCTTTTATGCGCTACCTGAGTCGCAGTCTTCCTCTACTGCGCCGATCCTCAGGTGTGGATTCGAAGATTTTCCGA
This sequence comes from Matsumyia berberina, assembly GCA_917880715.2. Taxonomy (NCBI): domain Eukaryota; kingdom Metazoa; phylum Arthropoda; class Insecta; order Diptera; family Syrphidae; genus Matsumyia; species Matsumyia berberina. The sequence goes on along the minus strand of OU862871.1, from coordinate 125,516,597 downwards.
GCCGAAGCATTGGTGTACATTCGCTATGCATGACCAAGCCACCTCAGTCGTTGGACCTTCACTTTTTTGGCTAAGTCGATGGCGCGGTACAGCCCATACAGTTCGTCGTTGTATCTCCTCCTCCACCCACCGCCTATGCAAACGGGACCGAAATCACCCGATGAAGTTTCCTCTCGAAACAGGCAAGAGGAACTTCATCCGCTTTTGACAGAGACCATACCTCTGCGTTCTAGAGCAGGTCTGGGATGATTAACCGTTCTCTTTAGTCGTTCGAGCTTTGCTACTCAAGTAGCTTTGCTACTCAATTGCCTTCTGAGCCGAAAGAAACAGCGATTGGCAAGAGTTATTCTTCGTTTGATCTCAGCGCTCGAGTCGTTGTCAGAATTGAAATGAAGCGCCACCTTAGACAAGGTCTTCTCTACGACGTTGTGCGCTATCCGTGTAAGTGCTTATGCGCTCTACGTGACCAAGCCGACTCAAACATCCGATGGGCATTGTTTTACAAAATCGATGTAGCTTTACACTTCATATATGTACATCTGATTATCTTATGGAGGATCAGGGCTACACAGCAAAAATTCTACCCCGCGCGGCGACCCATTTACTCAATTGACCAAGATGGATTTCATAATTCTTCCACATCAATCATATTCGCCTGATTTGACTTCTTACATTCCAACTGTTCCCAGAATTTAAAACAAAGCGGATAAAGTGACGACAATCGAATAAAGTAACTCGAAGAAAGTCGATTCAATCGACACATTTGACTGGTCCAGGAAAATTGTTTTTAACATCAATGTCTATTCGCGCCACCTCCTCCTCAATCAGCATATAGTAGGCGTACATGACAAACTCTTGGTCTCTGAAAAAGTCGCACCAAAACTAATTAGTCACAGAACTACTGTGTGGTTTCGAGTATTTTTACACTGCCGCGCCACCGTCACCATTCGAATGGAGGTGGTATTTTAGGTGTCGATGTGCTATTAATTCTGGCGGCTAATTTATGCACTTGTGCAAAATCTGCCACCACAGACGTAAGATGAATATTTATCATCATCCCAAGTAGCATATCAGCTCATGCCCGTGCCTAAGTTGCGGTGAACATCAAGTCCATTCGCCTCAAGGAGCATCAGCAAATTGACATTTTACGAGTAAGGATGTTCGTGGAGTGAGTAAGGATTCTATTTTCCGCATCAGTTGGTTGCTGCATTCTCTCATGTGGAACTAAAGAAATTTTGAATATTTAAATATTTCATCTGCGAACGAGTGAAGGTGTTTGTCAGCGCTCCTATCGTATCTCAAGATGATGTCAACCGTTTTTTTCTATACATAATTCACGCTTCCTAGAAATATGTACGAGTTTATTCAATGTGCCCCCAAGTACCCAATGTACTCTATCACTATATGACATGTGTTCACATTCGAATACTTCTCGTTTTGGGGACAAAGTCAATGTCAGCGCTGAGTCTTCTAATGGCCAGCAAAGTACAACGTGACAAGCATAGCAATTAAAACAATTTTAACCATACGCCAGTGTGAGTGGTGAGTGGTGAGTGGTGTGTGGTGAATGCCTGCTGCTGTAATAAAACGCTCCATGCTGTGAAATCAAAGCGCAATTTTTTGGTTTCAGTTTCAAAGGAAAATACCATAAAGATGACGACAAGATTGGGATTAAGTCAGAAAGTCAGAAACAGAAACCGAAGCAATCCAAAACAAGTGGACTTAAATGAGTTTCACTGTCTTACGCAAGGACCCACAAAACCATGGCTTGACTTTCACTTAACCACTGGGCGTGTGGCAGAAATCCAGACAGCTTTGCTGTGTTTATTTGTTTGTAATATTTTGGATGCGCACAAACCCCCACAATGTTATGTAATCCATGCAAATTATTGATTTTCTGTTTTTTTGTTGGGCGTTGGTGGCATGGTCCCAAAATGACTTATTCCAGATCGAAAATGTTGCCAAATTTGCAGAAAATAACTATAATCACACGAATGGCTGGTGACAAAAAAGTACACGTCCTGAATACAAATATGGTGATGTGATGGGTGTTTTTAACTTCTACGAAGCTGAATCTAACCGAGAGCACATATGTATGAATTATGATGTGAACGTGTTGTTAGGAATCATGATAGGCGACCTCATGAAGAAACACTTGGAATGTACTCACTTTGTTGTAACGCAATTGTATACTGTGTCTGCATTGCTAATTAACAACAAAAAGGCTTTAAGAGACTGTGGAGCCTTTATGACTGACTTTCCTGAAAAGATGGGTTCAAAATAATTACTTTAAATGCTAATTGATTGGTCGTCGAATGAGCACTAATTAAACAAAAAACAATGCAAAGATCACATGGTGCATAGTTATAATTATTCGTTAGCAATTGTGATGTGACATTTGGCATTATTAACATTTGTCATAAAAAATGGCGCTCCTGTGGATATTTCAGTATAAACTGAAAGAAATAATTTTTTTTTTCATTATAGGCACTTATTATTTGGTTGCATAATGGTTGTTTAAAATTTTTCCACTGTTTAACCGACTATAAACGCGAAGTTGGTTAGACTTAATGGGCACTAAATCTATAGAATTGGCATACAAAATGGTGGAGATGAGTGTGAAGTTATGCATGATTCAGCCAAAGTGTGCAAGATGGTGAAATTTTGATTGATTCTATCCTCGTGACATCGATAGGCATTCATAGTATGTAGTCTTACCCTCACAGGAGGAGAATAAAGAGACATTCACACTTAGGGTCCTCAATGATTCCCAAGTTGACTACATACCGTCTACACATATTGTGTCTTGTCAGAAGGCAGCCCATAGATCTACAGTACCTTAAGGCTGAACAGACATCAATGACGAAGTCCAGAACGTGCAATTGTCATTGTCTTCACCACACCAGAAATGGTCGATAAAGTTTACGGTATAGTAATAGAAAATCGGAGAACTAAAGTGCGTGAGATTGCTGAGGCTGTAGGGATCTCAAATGATCGGATGCGCAATATTTTAAAAATATTTTTCGATATTAGAAAGATGTCGGTGCGATGAGGGCCGCGATTGCTCACTCTGGACCAAAAACGGCCTCGGATGACCACTTCGAAGCAGTGTTTGGACATGTTTAAGCGGAATTCGAACGAGTTTTTTCGTCGTTTCGTAACTGTTTATGAGACTTGGATACATTATACGCCAGAAATGAAAGAACAGTGAAACGAAATAAGTCAAAGGCATTTCCTTCAGTCTGAAAGGTCATATTCACCGTTCACATTGACTATTTAGAAAAGGGAAAAACAATTACCATGCAGCGTTATTGGACAGATTCAACGAGGAATTAACGTCCACGTTTGCAAAGAAAAAAGTGCTATTTTACCACGACAAGGTCTTGGCTCACACCTCTGCCATCGCAACAGTAAAATTGAATGAATTGCTCTACGAATTGCTTCCACATCAACCATATTCTCTAGATTTGGCCCTTTAGGACTACTGTCTGTTTCTGAACCTAATGGTTTGCAAGAAAGAGATTCGCATCGCATGAGGAAGTTATAACAGCAACAGAGGCCTATTTTACAGAGTTCGACAAATTCCATTACTAAAAAGAAAAAAAAAATAACTGGCACGACAGCTCGGAATGAGCCAAGGCCTAGCTTCTTCTTCTTCCTAGCTTATTTTTACCGAGAGAAAACCCATATTTTCCCTATTATTGAACGGACTTACCGAACAGCCTTCGTGTAAGTTGCCGACTTTAAGGGATAAACTCCAAAACTTTTTTGCTAACGAGTCTTAAATTTTGTTACCTACAATTCCTCCTGACCCAAAGTGCAAACTCGGTTCAATTTAGAGATCCCGTTCATTCTATATGTACATACCTTGCGAACTCATGTGTGGGTTTGCAGTTCTAGCTTGAACTTGATAATTGCAAAACTGAGTGTTTGTAAGCTTGGCTGTTTGAGAAGAATCAATGAATTTTCTCTGAAATTGATAGGTTAGGTTAGGTGGCTGCCCCCGCTCAGGTAGGGACAAACTTAAACCAGATGGGTCTATTCTGATACCACGACAAAGAACCGGTTTACCAGCACCAGGAACTGGAGTTTTTAACACAGAATACATCGAGATGGGCAACCGTAACGGTATTAACCCTAAGAGTTGAACCATTTCCTTCCAGAGATGAAGTTTCTCATCTTTTGGATGTCGAGTTCGTTAAGATCATCTTAGAGTATAACCCGAGGGTTTTCCTTCTTAGCGTGTCGCAAGAGCAGGGCAAGTTGTACACAGTAGGTGGTATGTAGTTTCTTCCTCCTCCTCGTCTCTGCATGTTCTACAGAAGCCACTGAGTGCTTGTCTGCCTAACAAGCAATGTCCGGTGAGGACCTCTATTAGTGAACATAGGTTTTTTTTCCGGTTGGTGGATCAAATTCTCTCCGCCTTCTTTAAATCCAGGTTAGGCCAGATTTGTTTTGACAAGAGACAAGTGTTGATGTTGTTCCACCTGTGGTTTGCCAGGTTTTTGACATCCATGTCGAGGAGGAATTTGATCGATTCGATAGGCGCAGGTCGTTCCCCCAGGTTTTCGGAGAGATACCGTCCTGCACCTTCTTTTGCCAGCTCGTCCGCTCTGCAGTTACCTGGAAAATCCCTGTTTCCTGAAACCCAGCACAGGGTTACGTCGCACCTGTCTGATGTTTCAATAGGAATATTATGGTTGCCCTTGAGAATCATAGGGTGACCAAATGCTATCTCTGAAGTAGAGCAGGAAAGATTCCGTTGATTGAAATCACCTGCGTGTTTAAGTCTATCAGTTGAGCAGGCTTCTGTGGCTGCCGTCCAGTCATTTCTGCTGGGTCTTCTGTGAGTTTCTGAGGCAAAAGGATAGACTCCAAGACTTTTTAGTTCACGAGTCTAAGAATAGCGTGAACCTGATAATTACAAAACTAAGCGCTTGTAAGCTGTCTGAGGAAATTAATATCATTTCACACTAAGCTATGCCTGGAATGAGGACGCGTGTTTGATAGACTGAGGAGTTCATATAAAGTGATTCTGTGAAAATTCCGGATCTAGACCCTGCCGTCATGAATGAATCTGCCCTGAAATCGATAAATAGGTGGTGGACTTCGATCTAGAAATATTTTTTCTTCCTTCGCAGCGTAACACAAAACTAACTTTAGAGAGAATTTCTGGAAACGAAATGAAATATGTGGTCAGACTCGCACCCTAGTCTGTTTGAATAGCGGTCGTGGCCCTTTAAATGATTCCACACACAATTTTCGAATCAAAATAAAATATTCATAACACAAAATAAACAATTCTTTTATTTTCTAATTATTTATTTCGAAACAAATTCTACAAGCTCAAGTTAATAACCTCATGACAGGCATTCAAATATGCTTAGTCACTTCTATCTACCATAAGTGTTGAGTAGAAAATTTACCACACTTGAGATAAGGACAATATATACTTTTTTTCCCAAGCCCTCGTTGGACCAATTCCATTTAGCAAATTGCACAATATTTCCTCATCATTTTTAAAATATTCCAACACGTTTGCTCGGGTGCGTGAAATTCAATTAAATTTTCCACGGCACGAGTCCGCTCCATCAGCGCTTCAAGCCGTGTGTCGAGATAGCACACGAAATCTAGCAAATCAGAGTCCCAAAAAGGAAGTCCTCGCTGCGGCATACAACCGCAGTATACATAGAAACTGCAAACACCAATCAATCACTAAATGGAGCATACCGTTGTCCATATTTAATTTTTCCTTTTTTTTTTTGTTTTTTAATATCTGTCTTCAGTTGATGTTAAGTGATTGACTTTACAACTGTTTTCTAAGCTTACAAGTGTATACGCCGCGCTCCACTCTGCGGTAATTAGCTTCTGGAATTGTAATTTGTTCGCTCGGCTTGGGCTTGCATTGGCTTGCATCGGTAGTATGACCGATTTTGTCTTAAATCCATTTAAGTGCAAATCATGTTCAACGTCTTAATTTGATATACTCTCCTGGAGCGGCAGATACTGCCACTTAGATGGATGGATTGTGTATGCATTAAGGTGCAACCATCGACACACCGCCGTCAGGGGGCGTCATATTACATAACTTCATGTAAATGCTGAATGCACAAAGTTGAAGAGCGTATTGTGTAATTAAAGTCGATGAAATCACACTTTCTAAGTTGTGGTGCCGGTTCGCATGAGGTGAAAGGTCAACAACAGAGGTAGAAGAAAAAAAAATAAACAAACAAGAAAATGAACCGAAGGGAATCTCACCGAGATCGTCAATTGTTTGTGCTATTTAGCAGCGAGAGGGGGAAACTCGACGCGAGATGGAGTCTAATCTAAATAAATTAAAGTGTTTTCGTGGTATAAGATAGAAAAATATAAACATGAGTCATGAGTCGGCATTTGGGGTGATTCCACTAGTACAATTTTTCTTGTTTTTTCTGCGGAATCGCGGTGTATTAAAAGGAAGCCCTACGAATGAGATTTGATAGACATTGTATAGGTAATGAATTGCAAGTAGGTTAGATGGTGTTTGATGACGTTAATAAAATCCAACAGTTGCAGGTGTGGATTTAGCTGGTGAAGGGGCCCTTTTTCAATAATGAGAAAGCTTGTTCAAATTAGGAGGCTGATGGATACTTGCCTACTTCCCAATGAAGAAATCAAAGAAAAACGTTGTCGACTGACGTCCAATAGAAGAATAGTTTATTGTACATGTCAAATATGACAGAATGGTTCGGTTCACAACAATATTTTCAAAATGTATTACATAATTCACAATATAATTCACCATAAGTAACAGTGGAAACTTACACTTTTTGACTTAAACAATGTTAAACGGATTGTGTCTTATAACCAAGAAGCGCTGGTCTTCGTAAAGTGACGCAGCAATCTACGATTGGATAATTAAATATTCAAGTTGTTTAGGTTGTTAGAAAACAACGCAGCATATTAAATGTTATTATTTGACGCACCAATTAACTTAGGTTATTCCGGCCATGCCGCCTTACGTCTTTAGAATGGCTAAACTGTTTTGATTGCTTCAATTTGTTTGTAAATATAATTCAGAACGCCATTATGTCGGCTTGTAAAAGGGTTGGGCTCTTTTCAGTTGGCTGCAAATATATTCGTGCTAGCTGATACCCGCGACTACGTTCGCGAGGAAAGACGTCACATTATATTGTATGTCATTCGCATTGATGATGATAACATTGAGGCCTGTGCAGATCTTAGCTTCTATAACGGTTTTGTACGGAGTCTTCACCTGAAGCCTGGTGCCATTAAGCCGTTTTGGTGTGTAAAAGGTTTAGAGCTCCAATTTAAGACATAGGGTGTGAGATGGTATTTCTCTACAGAGTAATGTACCTACAGACTTTCATTATCGACTCCACAGGTTTATAGTGCATGTGCTTAATTTGCAGTAGAAAGTTGTTGATCCTATTGAATGAGTCGTTTACTAGAGTAATAATAGTTCTTCCCTTTAACCTTGAAGTGCGATCCACTCCAACGTGATGAATATTGGGGTAAATTCTGTGAGTCAAAGTAATCGGATCGGTTACTCAGAATATTGGTCCTTCTCTACTCTTCCAAAATCTTTCCATCACCAATATCAAGCAATAAGTTAGTAAACTCCGCTGCCCTCAAGTCGCGTTGAAGGTGGACATTTAAAGACAGGACTTTGACACGAGGTCATTAGACGAATGATTTGAGGCCTCATCTTAATCTGCACGTGTCCCCCGTGGCAAGATCTATCTAAAGTCGATGGTCAAAAGCACTGTAACTCCATACATAAGTTGGTTGCTGCCCGTAAGGTCCTAGAGCGTTCTGTTTAGAGCCCCAATACCTTTCTTGTGAGCCATGGTGCACTCATACCACACAATAACCTTGGCTTTTCGAAGTACCTGAGCTATGCTACTCTGCTTAGAGATGTCGCAAAACGTAGACTATAATGAGTGTGTCTTGAACGCAGAGTGACCCATTTTGTCTTCTTCAATCAAGGTAGCTGCAATACCTGAGGAAGCAACGGCAACGGCGATATTCCTGTCCCCCTAATTGTGGCTTGCAACATATTGATAAAGAAAAAATAGCGACAGCCCGGGATGAGGCAAGGCCTAGCTTCTCTCAACCATTCATGCTGTGTGTGTTACATTGTTCGTAGGAATAGAAGGGACCTACAATTTTTACCGACCCCAAACGGTGAATTGAGAAGCTTTTTAATAACAAATAATACTCTCGGGGACTTGTTATTCCCCGACGAGAAGTGGTGCCGCGAAAACTGTTCGATGGACATGGCTGAGGCTTGAACCTACGCTGTTCGCACAGCAGTCGAACGCACCAACCACAGAGCCATGGGGACAAATTGATAAAGAATATATAATGTTTACAATTTTGCAAAATATTTAGAGGAAACAAATGGTTTGTCAATGCTTGGCATGTACCTTAGCGCAGACCTTCGTTGGAACCAGCAAATTTCTCATGGTGCTGAGAATGGTGCCCCTTGGAAACAGATCTTCACTCCAACAGATTTGGCTGCGATCTATAAAGCATATATTCCTCCGAAATTGAAATATTACTCTCATGTTTGGACAGGTCCTCCTACCTCATGCTTGAGTTTACTCGATCGTGTTCAGCAGCAAGCGTGTATGCTGATAGGCGATCTACCAATTTGCAGTCAAATTCTTTAAGGCGCATTATTGCCTTACTATTTTTCGCTTCCATTTCTCATCTCAAACACTTCCCTGTACCCTTTCTTTTCTCTCCATCACTGAGTGAAAGGACATAGTCCTAAGTGGTGCAGAACAGTTAATCAGCTCATCTTTTAAAGAAAAAAACTGCAAGTCGCCACATTAATTCGGCTCCTGTCGTCCTGTTGTCATAGGCCCAAGTCCGCTCCTGAACAATTCACTGAAGGGCGTAATTTTATTGCACGAATTGGTACGAAAACGTGTAAACCTTCGAACAAGCAATGCTATTCAATGCACCGAAATGTTTTTGGCATTAAAAACGAATCCAGGTGAATTTGAGCTGTTTGGCATTGGATTATTCTCGTATATGTATGGATGTATGTATCTACAATAGAGTAGGTTAGGTAGTAAGGGTGGCAGTCTTATTTGGATCTCTATGCAACCATTTTGGTGTTGCGAAGTCGTCGAACATTTTCCATCTTCATCGTGCACAGACGGGCGATTTTAGCAGAGATATGGCTCTGAATAGCTCGTGTCTATAAATTCTATCGTAGGACGACTTAAAATCGATAGGTGGTTGGTATTGATTTGAACTTCCTAAGGGTTTTTCCACAATCTGCCGAAGTGTGAGAATTTGGTCGATTGTGGATTGTTCTGTCTTACTAAAGTTGCCAACGATAGATTTAGGCGTTCACGAAATATGGCAGATCTTGTACGCGAAACTGGGAACACTGATGCCTCTGAACCTGGGGGATTTCAGGGATTTTTCTTTCTCGTAGACTGGAGGACAAAATGCTGATGTCTTTGCCATTAGTTTTGAAAAATAACTTCATAAAGAAGGCGATTTTTTTTTCCAATTAACTGTAAAAACTTTAATCAAATACCTTGCCGTTCATCGTTTAAATTATTTTTGCTACACACTTCGGTCCCTTTACTCAAACATACAACAAAGTATTTCAAAGTGTTGTTCCTATTTATAACTTCTTTAAGTATCTGCAATGAATATAAGAATACTTTTCCTCATATAATCGTTAACTTTGTCCTCCTTTTGTATAATATATAAATTTTACTTAACATTTATCTTTCTCATTTAGTGGAATGACAAATCCACTTCAATCCACATTCATCACGAAAGATCACTTCAAACCTCCTCCCCATCGCTCTTCAGTTTGTTTGAAAAAGAATTTCCTATCATCAACGTTGGGTAAAACTTGATTCCCTCGGCAAACGTAAAGAAAAAAAAAAGGAGAAGAAATGGTAACAAGGTTTCAATTGTTGAGGTCGGTGGCAGCAAAAGGATACAATTTCTGTCATTCAGGAAACAAAAAATTAAAGTCCTCAACTTAGTCGCAGGAAGGTGCTCATGCTCATCTGTAGGTCGCATTTTGAAGAACTGGATTTGGATTTATCTTTGCAATATTGATGACTCATTGCTTGAAGCATTGGACTGCCGTGCAATCTGCATAGGTTCGAAACCTTCCAGTATCCACACGGCACCATCTCTGTTGAAAAATAACAAATCTCCGAAAGTATAATTTGTCATGAAAAAGCTTCTCAATTCGCCAAAGTAGATCTCTTCTATTCGTGTGAAAAATGTAATACGCACAACATGAAAGGTTACGAGGAGCTAGGACTGTCACATCATGGGTGGCTGTTCCAATTATTTATTTTTTTATAAACGAATCGTTTTAAATAATATAACAGGGCCTTGCGCGATTGGGTCTATAATGACTGCAGAAAAAGAATTTAAATTGTCCAACACCTACTGTGTAAATGTCAGTTCCACCTAAGACCGGCGAAGAATCTGGCAGTGTAAGGACAATACCTTTCCTTCCAAAATGTGTCATGCAATGCTATTCGGAAAGCCTGCCGCGTGCTGAAAAATATTCTAACATCCATCTAGAATACTGCTATCTTCATTGACGTCATAGTCGCTGTCAAAGCTATTAAATCGGTCACTACATCCTCAAAACTAGTGTATTCAAAGCTATTAAATCGGTCACTACATCCTCAAAACTAGTAAAGCAATGCCAGGAGGAACTAAACCGACTGGAATGCCAGTGCAGGGTCGCTCTCACTTGGGTCCCAGACCATAGTTAAATTGACGGCAACGAAATAGCCTGGCCAGGTGGGGGTCAGCTCGACTTACTAGCCCGCAAGGAGCCGTTAAGGGCAATATTCAACACTACTTTCTAAAGAAGGCCAACCAAGCGTGGAATAGGCTTAACAACTGCGTCATATCAAGGAAGATCTGGCCCTATAACAACAAACAAAAAACAATCGAGCTACTAAGCAGATCAAGACAAAATATTGTAAGAAGGCTACTGGCCACTAGCTAATAGGGGACCACGCAGCCAAGCTAGGTACCCCCCACAACACTTTCCGCCGTAGTTGCAAAGATAACAGCGAAAAAGAATCTCTGCATCATTTTCTGTGTAAATGCCTGGCCCTAGCGAAGGTCAGGCAGCGCACTATAGACAAACACTTCTTCGACATTTCCAAGAAAAGATTAGGCGTGTCTTTTTGAAACCAAGCCGTCTAGCAAAGTCAAATTTTATACGTAAACCAAATGCAACAACCAGCTGGCTACAACTCTTGATTTTATCCCCAGTCAAAAGCAACTGACTAGGAATTTTACGATATCCCATGGCCAGGGGCCGCCGAAAGCGATTTTTTTCATTTATAACGTTAGTATCACTGCCAAATTGTTCTGTTCTCTTGATATTTGACTGGCGTTTGAGTACAAAGATTATTTATTTGTTTAATGCCAAATACTTTGACAGTTTGACATCCGATGTAATCGTCTAAATGAACGACTGGCTAGCTAGGTTTCAAAAAAACACGCCTATTGTTGAACTAATCCTTTTCCTTAATTCCACTGGATGGATTTTAGTACCTTCATCTATCAACCTATAACACCCGCAAACAACCAGGTCAAATGAGTTGTGGTTTCTAAACTGCGGGATGCGCATTGGGTTTTTTAGAACCGCCATCTCAACCTACCAATGGTGGTCACACAAAATGAATAAGAATGCTCGTCTATACGTAGAAATCTTTACGACCCCAATACTTGGCCTTTATAGGAATAAGCAAAACGAGAAAAATATAAACTCTTCAAGCTGTTTACCCAAAATCTCCAAAGAGCACACAGAAAAATCTCATAAAATCAGGTGTGTCGAAAGCTATCAGATACCTGGGGGCAACGTCATGCAGGACAAGGATACGATATTTTATAAAACATTTAAATGGATTGCAACGCAATATGCATCCACATAAGTGGGGTGTGTGAGTTATACGAAGGGGATAACGCGAAGGTGGTCCTCGGAGATGGTATAGAGATTTAAAATCAATTTTCCCGACGAGTTATTTGAGTCAAGGGTGAATATTTAATGCGCCATTTATAACTTTCCTTTTTAACACCAAAATTGTACGTAATTGGTTTTGGGAAACAATGTTTTTTGCAGATTTTGATGGCAGTTTTACTCTTTTGTATAAATATTGAACATAAATACATTTGACAGACACATAAATATTGAAAACTTATTTTCTAATTATCACAAACTGTCAGTCTGTTTGAAAGTGGGTCACTCAGTTCATCGCATCACGATTCACCACAGCGTTGCCAATTATATGCGCCACCAAATCGATTTTATTTTGATTGAACGTTGCTATTAAAGATGGCATTCGAAATTCACAAACTGGCATTACATTTGTTTTTTTTTTTTTTCAAATCGCATGTTACACTTTCGGTTATTTTTAATATCACCGTTACATTGGGAAGAACGAAAAAGTAGGTTATCCGGAAAAGGATTTTAATGAAGTTATTTCCGCTCAGGAGCAAATCCATTTGTGCACAAAATAATTGGAAAATGCAGAGGGATTAATAAATTTTCTTTTGGCGAATGCTGACAGTTGAAAACGTCGAATTTGTGTTCCTGACTATGACTGTTATTACGCTTCTTTTTTGCTTTGACTTCCAATTCGTATGTTTCCTGGCGATTCCAACTTCTCCTTAGCTGCGAAGACCCTTCATCGAGGTTTTAATGATATTTTCTTCTATTAACTGGTACCGGAAACTTGTTCATTCTCTGTGAAGGTTTTCATTCGTTTATCTGTGATGAAAATGTTCATTCTTTCCTAAACTCAAGGCTTATTTATTTTGATTTTAAAAAAATCCTGTATGTGAAGTCTTACAATACGCGAGCAACGACTGGAAACGACGGAAACAGAAGCCGATACGATAGAAAGTTACCTGGGCTTCAACCAGCAAGCGTCTCCAGCTAGCTCGATCTTTAGCCAGCTGTCTCCACTTTCACACTCCACGTTGGTTAAGATCCCCTTCCACTTGCATGCGCCACCTGGGTCGCGGTCTTCCTCTACTGTGCCGTTCATTGGGTGTGCATTCTAAGATTTTCCGAGACAGAGGATTTATGTCCATCCTCTCTACATGACCCAGCCACCTTTGTCGGTGAACCTTCACTCTTCTGGATAAGTCTATAGCGTTGTCAATCCGTAGTTGTATCTCCTCCTCCATTCACCGTTTATGCAGGCGGGACCGAAAATCACCAAACAGCCAAGAGCAACCTCATCAGCTTTTGACAGAGTCCATGCCTTTGCGCCCTAGAGCAGGAATGAGATGATTAAGGTCGTATAAATAGTCACTTTAGTCGTTCGAGAGAGGGCTTTGCTACTTAATTGCCTTCTTAGCCCAAAGAAACAGCGATTGGCTGAATAGCTTTGAATAGAATAGAATAACTTTTTATTCTTCGTTTAATCTCAGCGCTGGTGTCATTGTCTGAATTTATAGCGGAGGCTAGATACACAAAGTCGTTAACTACCGCAAAGTGATATCTGTCTATAGTGATCTGTCCGAGACATCTGTGTTGGATGTCCTTTCTTGTTGTCGGTATATACTGCGTTTTACCTTCATTGACCGCTCAACCCATATTCTCCGCCTTCATCTCAATACCCACGAACGCGCCAGTGACATCGCGCTGCGTTTTTTCGATTATGTCAATATCGTCGGCGTATACGAGTAATTGGACGGTTTTTGGAAATTCGAACGCACCTCACAATAATTTGAGTCATCTCGACATTGTTCAGGCATCTAACGGCTCCTTGCCGAACATAAGATCCTTCTCGCTAGACTAGGTTTTTTTTGAAGTCAAGTCTGTTATCAGAAGGACCAAACTTGGCATCTGAGCTCCAATTCAGTGTTTGTTCCAACCCTCACCTATGGTCATGAAGTTTGGGTAACGATCAAGAGAATAAGATCTTCTATACAAGCCGACGAAACAAGATCTCTTCGTCATGTTGCTGGAGTAACTCGTCGAAATCGAGTTAGGAACACCAGAATTCGCGAAGCACTCAATGTCAAGCTGCTACTTCTACGAACGGAGAGGTCCATACTTTTATTTGAACACGTTAAACGCATGCCCTCAACTCGGCTTCCAAGAAGTGCCATGGCATCCGTGGCTTCACGAAGGCGTGGTTGGTTTGGATGGCTTTTAGTGGTTGTATCAGGCAGAGAGCGCCCCATACTCAAATAGTGCTGAAATGGACCGTTTTGTTACCACAGTTCTCGTGACCGGTTTGTTAGATGAGTGTGGATAGATATTGACAGGCTGTTGGTCTGTTTTAGTATGTTATGGATTTTTTTCTCTGAAAGTTCGCCGAGATTGTCGAGGAAGAGTTTCCCTAGCGCATTGAGGCTTACTGTGGCAAGTCAAGGGCACTTGCAGAGGAAGTTTCTCTCTCATTTGTGCTTTACAGATGCGGCAGTAGGTATTTAAAAGGATGCTAAGCTTGGCCGCATGGTTATCTTTAGCCCAGTAACCCATACGGATGGCGACAACGCGCGCTATGTCTGTTCGGGTTCTTCCAAGGTGGTCTTTTGTTTTCCTATGGTTGTATGCTGGCCAAGTCTTTCTGGATATGGCGCAGCTAGCAAGGTTGTTTCATTTTTATTTGGCTACTGAGAAGTAGCCACTTGACAGCTCCTAATTGGATGAGAACTTCTCTTGCAAGTGAGCTGTCAAGAGCCCACCCCAGCCTGGCAAGCTCATCAGTCATTTCGATCCCTTCGATGCCTTTGTGACCAGGCGAGCTCATTTCTGCATTGCACTTACAGCTTTGATGAGGTGGTTGTGGAGACAAAAGCCTTGATGACTGCCTAAGTCCGAAATCTCATCGCTGCCCGTATGGGGATAGCCCCTGATGATTTAGAATCGATGGCGGCAGATCGGGAGATGTGGAGGGTCCACACCCGCGACCCTCATAGTGGATAAGCGAGTCATTGGAAAATGATGATATAATTCAAATGTTAGAGAAATATTTCCAAACATGACAGCGATCTGTTGTGTAAAAACTCTTGATGGGTTAGACATGTTTCAAAAAAAGTCTTTTCTGAAACACAGTGTGACATCTGAAAAGGGATGAATGTTTTATATTCGTAATATCATTTCATCTCGATATTACTCATCGAAACAGCTTTCGAATTGAACACTTCCTCAGTGCCCACCCCATGTCACTTAAAAATGAAAATCCCCAGCTGGCGAAAGAAATGTACATCTGCCACTTGGATTATCCTCAATCACTTCCGGTATATCCGAAACGACATGATATGATTGAGATGACACATCTGTTTCTGCTCTTCGCCCAACTCTGTTTGGATAATGTCATCATTTGCTGATGAAGGTGTCACACATACTCCTGTTCGCCTTCCTGTGGAAAATGTCTGTTTTTTTTTTTTGTTACTTGCACGCTTTTCAATTGCAGACAACGTACTGATGTCACGTGTGCAAGTGCAAACAGAAAATGCATCTCAAAAGAACCTAAAAATAGTTCACATCCGACAGAGTGTGCCCCGGCCAAGATCAGCATCACCCAACGGACTAATAAAAGGGTATAGCGTAAGCGTCTGTCGTAATTTCAGCATGCATATGTTCTTATTTTGTATTTTTTTTATAGAAAAGCAAGCTGTAAGCACCTGTTCGTCTTGTGGCACTCAACAAAGCGAAATCTCTTAGCAAGTTGATCATTAGAAACGGAAACAGGCAATTCTATGGGCTAATGGCGATTAATTAAAACATTGCACACGTTGTAATAGCTAATAGGACTTGCGGCAACAGCTAGTACGTTCCCTATCTCGATTAAGACATTTCTATTCAAGTTAGCCGTTGCATCTCAACGAGACCATCGCCATTGTCAAGAATCAAATTGTTGGGGTAATTTTGTAAATTGCAAAGCGCCACTGTACCAATGCCTGTGGTCCGATGCCTTCATTCATCATATGGGAGGAGAGGACTGGGTTTCGGTCGTTGTGCCCGTGTCCGACAAGTATTATTTCAAATATCACAATTCAAAGGAAATTTAATAATAATCATGGCGATAGTGTTTTAGGGGTGCCAGCGGGTGGGGGATGATTGCATCACGAAACGGATCACAGAGTAATTGAAATCAATTGTGGCTGCAACTGTGGTATGCACGCACATATGTATATAAAGACCGCACAGATCGGTCTCAATATATTTATTCAAATTTTTGCACAAACTGTAGTTTGGATCGCAGATATGTGGAGTAACAGACGGGACAGAGCGCGTGCATGTTGAATGGATCGAGATTTCATTCGAGACAAGACGCAGACTACAAATCACTTAATTGGCAATTTAAGATTTCTTTTTAATTTCCTCTCGATGTATTTGGTTTCTATGGATTTTTTTCTTTTTCTATTTTTGATGACCGGGTGTTTGGAGTGTGCTGGAAAGAGATTGAAATGTTTATACGAGTTGTAATTTTTTTTTCCATTTTTTGAGTTGTGGTGGATAGTAAAGTATATTTTTCTTTCTTTTCAGGTAAACCAAAGAATGTCTCAACAAGTTCGTAAGTTTTGTTTATAGGAGACCTATTTACGGTTTTTTTTTTAAGTTAAAAGCCTTTTCTTTACTATAGGATTTATTGAGATTACGAAATTCCTCATCTGACAAAGGAAAGACGAGTATAACAAACAATAAAGTGTATTCCAAGTATTCTGGGCTCTGCTCATAGCTGCGGAATCACTAGGATTAAATCCATATCCGGAAGGTACATATATCTCCATTTATATTGATAGTCAGGCTGCACTGGAAGCGTTAGAATCAAATGTCCTTATATCTGCACTAGTTTTAAAATGCCGAATAATGCTGTAGGCATTGTGCTCGCAGAATCAAGTAAGACTTTGTTTAAGGCATGCAGCAGGCCACTAACGTGATCCTAAAACTCAGAAAAACTCAGCAATGGTGTGAGAAAAATGTAGAATATGCCAGAATCCTATCAATTCGCCGCAGTTTTCCTAAATCAACAGACACGCTGCCCACTAAAAATGACTTCAACATGGCCTATAAGCACGAAATACCGAACAGAATCGCCGGGAGTCAGCGCGAAGTCCTCTTCTATGAGTTTACCTCCATCTTTGCTAACGGCTTTAAAACAGCCGAAGTAGTCGGTGGAGGTGTCTTTCAGAAGACCTGGATATCCACCACTCCTTTTGTCTTCTTAATAGGGTCTTCCAATTCGGAATCACAGTTATCAATCAAAGATTTCCAGGATACCGAAGAACTCGCCAACCCATCTGCTTAACCTAACCTATCAATCAAGGCGCTGCTTGGCTGAAGTCTAATCCAATATCACGCACAGATCGTATCCAACATAATAAAATCTAGAACAGCGAAGGACTACCGCGTGTCTCGAAACAAAATCGCTAACCAGTATAACGTAACACTCTGTTGGCTCTCTGGCTACTGCGATATTTAAGGGAACTGCGCATCTAACGAATT
Organism: Matsumyia berberina; assembly: GCA_917880715.2. Lineage (NCBI taxonomy): Eukaryota > Metazoa > Arthropoda > Insecta > Diptera > Syrphidae > Matsumyia > Matsumyia berberina. The sequence goes on along the minus strand of OU862871.1, from coordinate 125,499,109 downwards.
AGCCAGACTAAGTTCTCAATGTACAGATGAAGCTCGACCATTTCAAAGCGCCTATGTCGTATGTTAAACACCTGACTTAGACCGACGCTCTGTCGAAAGCAAATCATAGATGGTAACACCTCGATTTGGGCAACAATGCCAGGCTAATCTGGCCTGTCCTGGATCTCAAAAGATCAAAAGCATTAATACGATTTAAAACCAACTTTCAAAACTAACCAACGTCCTCACAAGGCACTGCATCGTAGTCAGGCATGCCCAGCGCTTAGGTATACCATGCAATGATTTCTGCAGGAGCTGAAGAGATGACCAGAAGCGAGAGTCTACTGTGCACTTCCTCTGCCCGCATCCCGCCCTTGCCAACGTCAAGAACACCATCTAAGTCAAATATTTCTTTAATAATCTAAATTACCTGAACTCCGCCAGCACGGCCGATGTAAACAGCTACATTTGGAAATTTGGATGGTTTTAGGAGTAAGCTGGGGTCAAACACCCGTGCTAAATGGTGTCACAATGGACCTTGTTCCTTTGGTCTAAGTATACCTCTTCTTGGAGGACCACTCTAACTAAATAACTAACTAACTAGATTTTGTTAGATACCAGGGCTCTCATCACGTAACTTTTGAGACGATTGTCGTCTGGACGATAGTTCGAAACGCTATCGTTTGTAGTTTGCATCATGTAAACTCACCTCTATCGTCTCGTCTATCGTTTATTTTTTCCGAAGTTTGAGAGCTATTAGTAACTCTCAAACTTCGCTATTAGTAACTCTCAAACTTCAGAAAAATTAGTATTTGTGTTGTGGAAAATGACATTGTGCCATTATTCTCGATTTTGGTTTTTGTTACCGATTCCGCTATCGTCTTAAAACAATCGTCGAGACGATAATAACTGACAGAAGCAAGCGTTCCATCGTCAAAACGATATGGTCCAGACGATAGTACTTTTTACATGTTACGTGATGCCAAACTATTGTCGAAACGATATCGTGAGACAACTATCGTCTTACGTGATGAGATACCAGGTGACTGTGACATTGAGTGAAACGAAAAGGCCGACGAACTGGCCAGGTTGGGACGAGAAGAGCAACACATGGAAGGGCCACTGCAGATCCTCCTTCTTGTGTGCACTAAAGTAGACATTTGAAGAATAACTACAAGTTTGGCAAATCAGAGATGGTCTAATACAAATGTCCACTAAGTATCCGAGGCTCTATGGCCTGCGTTAGAGCGCATACGAACTAGAGATATTTTCAATTCACGCAGGGTAGAGCTACAAATAGTCACTGACATTTTGTCCGGTCACTGTCTTCTGAGAAAGAACGCTAAAAGATTAGAGCTCTCAGCCACAAATGTTTGCAGGTATTGCAACGACCTATGCCCAACTGAGGACATAACTTTACTTTAAAAATGTTGAAATTCTGCAGGGAAATTAAATGCTCTCAGAAAATGGTTTAGGTTTTGCCAATTTTGGTTTCACGGGATTCCTGATGGGCCCACTATGGTGCCTAGTGTCTTACCTCTACCTAACCTAAGCTAACCTAGCAAGATATTTTTCGCTAAATAGCGCCACGTTGTAGTCGTAGGAGGTTTCAGAAGATTACTTTCATTTCCAGGTCAACATCAATTTGAGACTGCAGATCTATTCGTATGGTTGGATGTAGTAGAAAACGGATAGGCCTTGATTTTCGTCAACCTGGCGAAACACAGCGTAGTGTCAGGACCGGGTTAATTGGACAGACTAGTTGGTTGAAGCCCATGTTCATCCCGAACTATTGCGCCAACTGAGTAAGTACATTGTATATCAAAATGGGCAGACGTTAACGCGGTTTGTTATAGACCCTGTTCACACAGGAGCAACGGACTGGATTTTTTTTGACGTTTAGTGGCGAGGGGGGAAGCGGAGAGGTGAGATGTTACGTCACACCGGATTTTTAGATTTTTTTAAAATTCTTGAATTTTTTTTTGACGTTTGTAGATGTCAATCGGCAGTCACTCGACAAATGTGTAAAAAAAATTGTTTTTGTGAAAAAAACAATGCGTCTTCTGGGCTGGTGGCTGATCGCATTTGTGTTATTTATTTAAATTGTTCTAAATTTCGTGAAATAAGTACGAAAATCAAATCAATTTGGTCGACACTGACAATAAATATGTCAAAAAAAGTCCGCGGAAGTGTTCAGACAGGAATATTAATCTGAACACGAAACGTCAAAAAAAAATCCAGTCCGTTGCTCCTGTGTGAACAGGGTAATACACAAATATTATGTCAATCGATCGATCTACTACTCGTTGATGGCGTCAATGATTTGATAATCATTGATTTCTGATTTACATTCAATAATAATAAAAATAAAATAAAACAAAACCCTGAATAAGCTCAATACAGAAAAGAAAACAAAATACAGAACATCAGGTGAACTCCGGGTTCACACCGTACAGATAGCACCCTTCGAGCACTGTGAACGCGGTAAGAAATACGATTTCTACATTTTCATGTCAAAATATTTTTCCACTTGCGATGCGTCACCTGTCACCGGTCTTATTTAAATGTTCTTAAATTGAACAATTTGTTATTTTTTCCCACATACTAAAGTGATATTAATTAATGAAGTTCTATTCTGTCACCCAGGCCATACGTCATCCTCCAAGGATACAGTACTCGTCATTTAAATTTTTACAAAATTTATTTTTTTGTTGAAATTTGAAATGAAAATAAATAGACAGACCATGACAACAAAAGCCTTGACACTGTCAACATGCACGAGCAGAACATTAAAGTGAGGTTTCTGACCAGCAACCGACTATGGTTACATAAAACCGAAAAGAAAACGTATCTTAGCTGTCGCCCTCAGATGATGTGGTTGTTTTGAAATTGATTTTCAAAACATCTTCTCCCCATCCACTAATGATTGGGTAATTTTCAATGGCTTAAGAAAATGACTAGAAAACATTTACGCCTGTCATCTGTCTGTTCCTAAAAATAGGCGAAACAGAGTATGGGATAAAGGAGAAACACACAAAATGGGTCTGAAAAACATTTAATTACTTTGGCAAAATGGAAGAAGTTTTTCAGGTTGTCACCGAGTTTTGAAATCCCGACAACTTGTGGTCATTGAAAGTTGCATAATAAGAGTATGAGTAGATTGTTGTTCGCATTAATTTTTCCTTGGTTTTTTTTTTTTTTGGTGCAATGTGGGACGCTTCTGAAGTGATGTCAATTGAACAATGACTTGTGGTAAAAAGTTTTAATTAACAATATTAAAATGCGTGAGAAGAAAACTGGTGTATGAATGGTTGGAGTATTTTGAAATGTGCTCTGAAATTTATGCTAATTCTCGGAGCTGTAGTCATTTCAGTTAAAGTTTACTTTGCCGAAGGACATACATTTTGGAATGATAAGGGTAATACGCCCTCCTTATGTAATTTGAGATAACAGAACGGCAAAACTTTTCCCTAGTCCCACGCCAGAATTAGATTGATGAATACTTATGAGTTTATGCTGCACCATTGAATGAAAGTTTTAGAGAATTAGCTATTATTTTGAAAGTGCTTGAGGCTTAGTACAGACGCAGTTTGGTGGATATGTAAGCTGCATGCCGCACCACCCAAAACCAATCTGGGTTACTAACCACCAACAGGAAAAACCTGCGTTCAAAATTAAAAAAAATGGACGAGGAACATATGGAGTTCAAAAGCAGTCAGAGAAGTTTATCACACGAAAAGAGGGGAAAAAAAAAGGAATCCATGCATTGCGTTGGAAGAAAAGAATTAGTTACACGACAGTAAGAAAATTGAAAGATTTTATTAAAAAATGCCCAAGCAGGTCCCAGCTAGGATAGACATAAGTACATACATACGTACAAGGAATAAAAATAACATTTAGGCATCTTGTTAGCTGCTGATTACTGAATCTGCTCTTACTAAATAGATGTAATACTGCACAAGCTCGACAGCCAATCGGAAGATGCTATAACTTTTGCAAATGGCGGCAACTGTCAGTTTTGTTTTGGTATGTATTTGTGAAGTAAGCATATGCAGAATACAGATCGACAAGTCACGGAATACCTTACTCCTCAAGATCGCTTAATACTCGTCACTATTTTTTTAAGGAATAAGGAATAATAAATCGGCGCAGATTTCCGGCCGTCCTACGCCAACTGGTCAAACACTAAGGCGTTAAGCCGCTCGCCACGAAGAGACTGGAACAACACGTGATGGAAGAGGTGCTGGAAAGCCTGGTAGTGCTCGTTCCAATGAGAAAACCGCCAACGTCAACGTCGACCAGGCGTTACAGAACAATGATCCAACGAGTTTTTACTGCCGCAAATTGATAAACTGCGACTGAAGGACATGTGGTTCCAACAGGGCGGTGCAAACGCACACATAGTTTGCGCGACAATGGACATTAATGACGCGTTTTCAGGTCGCCTAATGTCTGATTTTGGCGATTTGTACTGGCTGGCAAGATCGTCTGATTTAACCGTTCCAGACTTCTTTTTGTGGGGTTTTTGAAGTCACGAGTCTATGTCAACAAGCCTCAGACTCTTGAAGCCCTCAAAGAGAATATCCGTCAAGAATGCTGGGACCTATCGCTGGAAGTTCTGGAAAGAGTGATGGAAAATTCCATAAATCAGGCCCGAATGGTCATCAATTCTGTCGGCGCCCACTTAGCCGATATAATTTTCTCGACTTAATGGAAAAAAATTATAAACATCAAATAAACATAATCCAAAAGCAGAACCAAAGTTTTTTATTCATAAAAAAAATTACAGCCAAAGAACATCGGGTGACAACTTTTGCGCCACCTTGTACGTGCATATGTATGAATATACACGTTGACAAATTAGATGCCAAAACTGGAGTTGTCATTCAGAGTATTCATTTTTATTTTTGCACCTTTCAACAAGTTCGTAAAGCGTACCCTTAAAATATAGCCCACCAGTTTTCCTTCTAGGCCCCTCATACACGTTTCTCATTCTACAAGTAAGCCCGCATATCACCAGAATTCCCTTCACCTGAGCTTCATTTTTTACTTTCTCTCTTCCAGCTAGGCTATCATTACAAATAGCATCTAACCCAAGGTAGATACAGCATATTTTCTAAATATACACATATCACCAACGGCTGTCATTAGAGTCAACCTTCCGACTAACCAACGAACCGCAACCACAATCGATGCTGTGATATCCTTTTTTTCTCTTTTCTGCTCCCAACCAGAACACACGCAGCCATTTCTTTTTCGTTTTTTTTTTTAATGTCCACACAATATCCTTGTTATTCGCTCATTGTTCGTTCCAATGATAAAAATAACATTGAATAAAGGAGCTTTACTGTTATTTCATGTCAATCAGAGCGAAGTAAAGTGAGCTGAAGAAGGCCAACATCCACACATTAAAAGGTTTATTTCGGTTCTGGCAAGGAGTATGAGTCAAGGAGATTCTGATGCTGATGCCGCATGAGGCATGTGTGTTCTGTACCTAGATACCGCTTAGGGCCACAAATATATGTACGTAAGGATATCCTTTGGTTGGTAACAATCTATTATAGATGATTTCCTGATACAGACGAGTAGATGGGCCTAAAGCAGGATTTGTGTTGAGTGACAGGACTAGCCGTATTTAACGACGCGCATATAACAACAAAATAAATAGATCTAACCGAGGGTAATTGACAAAAGTAATAAAACACCAAATCTGATGTCCTGGAGCCCCTGGAGGTGTGGTTACTAGTGACATGTTCTCGAGATTACACAATCTTGAGTGAGACATTTGTTACGTTAGTTGGAATTTCGAAAGGACGTTATCTGTGGGGGAATTTTTATCGGTTTGTTAAGATCTATGTACGGTTGTCGGATGAACATTTTTTGCATGTCTTGGATGGGAGTCCAGAACCCATGTTATTTCTCGAGGAATTCAAATAATAACTGATAGGCTGGATAACTGACTAGCGGAAGTAATCGTTGGCAGATTGGATGCCTCTATAGAAATCGTTTGTAAATTTCAGGATTTGCAAAAGTCAAGCAGAAGATTTTATGTAATTACACTTTCTTTCAAGGAATCTGGAAAAATGTGTAAATATTTATTTACTTCAGTAGGAGTGGTTACTATTTGACTCTTACGGATGTGCCTTCACGGAGGGCTACTGGTCCATTGTATTCTTTATGTTGTGGTCCTTGTTCCAACCTTGAGTTCTAGATGACTGGTCTTTCGCAAAACCAGCCTATACTCTCAATAAAGTGGATTATGCTCGTTATTGGTATTTCTGTTAAGATTCCAGCCTGCTTTCCATGAGTCTAAGTCAGCGGTTTTGGGGATTTGGACACTCACAGAGTAAGTATCTGATGGTTTAAATTTCCTGACAGCTCCTGGAGTAGTCTGGGGATTATAGTGAATATGCCACAATGTCCCATCAGTATACCTATTAGGATGCGAGTTTCTTTCTTGTTCATGGCATGGTATATGAGGGTGAGCGGAAGGCTCTTCACTTAAGCCTTAATCGGCCCCATTGTGCTCCCCTCTTTTAATCGTTGGAACTGCAGGGATAGGTTTGATTTGGGACCTATGTTGGGAGGGATCTACAGAAGGTGGAAATACTAGTGTGCGTGTGGTCTGGCGAATCTTCCTCTTTCTTTGGTGTAAGCCAGGATGCTGCCGACTCTTAGGTCCGGTATCCACATCGACTCAAGAATCTTGTTCGGTCGCATAGGAAGTATTCGAAATCTTCTTCTTCTTTCTTGTTTATAGCTAAGAGACTTTTTTTTTTGGTCGCCTCTGGGGGACCAAGAGAAGTTGATTAGTTCCCTGATCTTGTGGTCTACTAGTGTAGTCCTTTCAGTACACCACTAGGGATGTTAATCGATGTGTTGATGTGTTCTTCTTCTAAAGTGGGTCCTTGCTGTCCTCGATGTCGCTGTATCCGGGGACCCAGCAGGTGCTAATCTCGTGGATAACATCTATTTTGTTTTGGACATGGCTTTAAATTTGGTACTAACATTGTCTAATGCCTTGATGCCGTGTGACATTCGTTACAGCTCACTAAGCCCAGCAATAGGGTTCATTGTGCCCATCTTCTAATTCTACCCTGGGAGAAGGGAAGCCGCTGATTTAAAACCACCCTGATGAAGATATGAATCTCAGGCGGCTCTTCAGCTTGATGTCACGCAAGTCCTCCAGTTTTGTGAAGAAGAAATTACCAAGAGTCATCATTCTTCTACAGGCGAGAGCAGGACATTCATACAGCAGGTAACGGACAGATTCGACTTCTTCCTCGTCCCTACAACTTTTGCAACAGGCCTTGTGATGTATACCGAGGCGCTCCCCATGAGTACCAATAGCGCAGTGCTCAGTAATGATGCCGCAGACTATACTTGCTTCGCGACGACTAAGTTCGATTAGAGACAGAGATCTGTTCTTATGATAACTCGTCCAGCCGTTGCACATGTGTCTAGCTGGATCCAACGTGTAAAGGCTCGACTAATAGCCTCAGCTTCATTAAACCTTCTTAACGAGCTTATTGGAACCCTCGCAAAGAAGAGAGCCTCAAGCTCTTCAGCCCTTTCATTACCTGGGATACCCACATGCACTGGTACCCAACATTGGGTCACCGTATTGGCTCTCGATATCATCTCATCTAGATGCTTTTTGCAGATTCCTACAAGCCTCGATCTAGTTATCGCAGACTCCAGAGCCTTAACGACTGCCTGACCGTAGATGCAGATGGTAATTGTCCTTGTCGTGAAACATTTCTCGCGGACAGTTTTCGGAGCCTTGATGATGGCTGTTATTTCGGCCTGAAAGACACTGCAGTGGTCGTTTATTCTAATGGAGTGATTTATTCGTAGAGCCTTGCAGTAGACCCCGGCACCTATACCAATGTCCATCTTAAAACCATCCATGTAGAAAGCCAGTTCCTTTTTATTGGCAACTTTGTGGTTCCGTCAGTCATCTCTGTCAGGAAAGCTGATACTGAATCTCCTGCCAAATGTCAGAGTGGGGATCATATGATCTGTTTCTGACGATCTGTAGGCATTCGCCCATCGAGACAATACGATACGTCCTTTTCTCAGTCTCAAAGCAGTTTTAGCTGCCATGTTGCTACAGTACATCTCTGATCCAGATGCATTTTAAAACCATCAGATGTACATACATAGATTTGGATTGCTTTTCCTCACGTTAGGGTGTTAGCTTTCCAATTTTGTCTGCTGGATACAAGAATAGAGTAGATTTTTCCAAAGTCTAAAAATGGTGTGATATAGTCCGTTTTTCTGTCCAAACATATCCGCATAGGTGAAGTATAGACGTAGGAGCTGTGCCTCTAGGAGCCTGACTCTCGCAGCCTGAGTGCTTCTCTTGCCGCTGTGCTCATTACGTAGCGGTCTAGTGGGGGTAAATTTAACATAACTTCTAACCCTGTCCGAGGTGTTGATCTCATAACTCCTGTTACTCCTAAGGATTCTAATCTCTGTACCTTTGTGAGGTTATTGAGATTTGTATACTTCTCAGTTTCTTCCATCATGCTATCGGTAAGTGTGGGTCTGAAGATCGCTGTGTTGATCCAGTGTGTAGATAGAGATGGGACCGCAATGATAAGGTAACATTATCACTGCGGCCACCGATGGGCCTATTGTGACTTCCTCCAATCGGAGCTCACTTATGATCAGTGCTGCCACTTTGCTACGATCGTAGCAAAACTGCTACGCGATTTCCAAAAAAGTCAAATTTGCTACGCTGCTACGCACTCTCCCTAATATTCAAATTTTTGCTACGCTTGTTTGAAACACGAACTTTTAACAAGAATCTTGTAATTTTTAGACCTCTCACAATCACAATCACAAATTAAAAAATTCGACTGGGGAGCCAGTCCTATACTTCCCACCTCATATTATGTTATATCAAAAACAGTGATATTGTTATTTATTTAATAATTAAAGAACACATGCATAGAGAACGGAAAATTCGAAGACACACTGTTTAATATACAATAGTTGTAGCGCGAACTCGAAAAAAAAAAACGTTTCTTAAATTTCCTCAGCATCCGCCAGACCGATTGTGCTCAAAATCTCATCAGCTCTAAGTTTTACGCAGACAAATAAAACAAAAAAAACCGCATGGTCCTATATTGTTTCGTTCTCCATATATCGTAGGAGGAAAATGTTGTCACACACACACACACACACACACACGCACGCACACACACACAGACATCATTTCGAAAATGGGTGCGAACTATTTCTAGTGTATAGTTATGTCAAGCCCTGTTCACATCTCGAAACTTTTTGATCGGACCGATTACAATACTTCCCCTACTAGGTGGGAAGTAAAAAAATTAAACGATCGTAATTTCAAACGACTCCAACTTATGTTACTGTTCTTTCTTACCCTACACAAGCAGTAAATTTCTTCGGGTGTGTTTGAAATTTGACTAGATTCGGAGTTCCACTGGAATTTCAATGGTTTTGCTTTTTGCTACTGGATTTTTTTTCTTAGTGGCAGCACGGCTTATGATGCCTGAATTTTAAATGAATCCAGAGATGTCTTTGAGTGAGCTGGCAGATATTTCCTCCATTTCGAGGTAGAATTTGCCTAAATGACGACGACATGTTCCAGAAACAGATGTTCGTTTTCCTAATGCACACCTTAATGCCTTTCTATGCTTTAAACAAATATTAGCGCAGATGTGTCCAGTCCACAAAACTTAATTCCAAAATTCTGGTTCCAAATGGTATGAAAAAATAAACAAAAACCAACACCAACAATAAAGTTAAAATATAAACAGAAAAGAGAAAGTAACGATAAAAAGAAAATCAAAAAAAAAATCTGAATTCAGTGAATACGACCGTCCACAACATGTGTGGACAATGTTGACGTCTTTTGTTTGTTTTTTATTAGCTTCGTGTTGAAATTTATTGTCGAACAAGTGAACTTTAATTCTATGTTGAAAGTTCTTATGGAAATTACTACAAGCTCCGAGCGTCACTGTACTAAAACAATTGATATCATTTCAAAAGAAGTTTTTCAGTATACACAGCCACACATATGTACATATTTGGGTCATTAATTAAGTCTTAAAATTCAAAAACTCTACACTCGCTGTTATGAAAATTGTACGAGTGGGGACGCATCCCGGAAGGCGGAAAGTTAATGTAATTTGTTGATCAAATTTTACCGTCGCTCTGAAGCGAAATGGTAATTATGTGGAGCATCATGGTAGACATCTCTGTGGAATTCCACCAAAAGTCCTTGAAATTTGTGAGTTTTGTTGAGTGCAAAGTTAAAATAAGGACGTAGTCTGACGTATGGAGCTTTATGAATGGAAAATTTAATGGCGTCTACTTAGAGATAAGTCAATTCTGCCATTTTAAAAATTCAGTCCACAACGATGGTCCGAAAATTTTGAAATTACACATTTTTCCAGATCTGGATAGTGAAAAAGGAATTCTTAAGTATGTGGACTCAAACTTTGTAGAAAGATGCAAAGTATCTGACAATGTTTTACTGCCGAAATGAGATTTCTTCGTTGGATTGCTGGTGTGATTCGTCGGGATTGTGTTAGGAACACCAGAGTTGATCAGTTACTTCTCCGAATGAAGAGATCCATGCTTCGATGGTTTGGGCATTTTAAAATCATCCCCCCCAACTCGGCTTCCCAGACGTGCCATGGAATCCGTGCTATCAGGTAGGCGTCCCCTGAGTAAACCCAGGATGGTGTTAGCACGGATGATTTAGGGTCGATGGCCGAAAATCTGGAGACGCACTTAGACCAAATCGGCCCGTTGTGATACCACTATGAAAAGCCGGCTTACCAGCCCAGGAAACCAGGGTATGGAACACAAAGTACATCGAGATGGGCAACCGTACCGGCATTAGCCCTAAGAGTTGAACAATTTCGTGAAGTTTCTTATATTCTAGATGTCGAGTTCGGCTAGATCGTAAAGATCATCATAGAAGTATTCCCCGTGGGAAACCCTTTCCTTCTTAACGTATCGCAAGAGTAGAACATGTACAGAGTAGGTGGGTTGTAGTTTCTACCTTCTCCTCATCTTTGCAGGTTCCAGCGAAATCAATGGAGGGGACCCTCAGTCTGAGTGCATGTCTGCCTATGAAGCAATGTCCGGTGATGACCCCTACTAGTGAACCTAGGTTTTGAATAAAATTCTTACCGTCTTCTTTAAATCCAGGTTAGGCCAGGTTTGTTTCGACAAGAGACAAGTGTCGATGTTGTTGCTGTAGTTTGCCAGTTTCCTGGCATCCGTGTCAAGGAAGAATTTGATCGATTTGATAGGCGCAGGTGGTTTCCCCAGGTTTTCGGGGAGCTCGTCCGCTCTGCATTTGCCTGGAACATCCCTGTGTCCTGGGACCCATCACACGGTTACTTTGCACCTATCTGCAATCTCTTTGAGAAATCTGCGGCATTGCTTTACCAACCTTGATCGTATTGTCGGCAATTCCAAGGGTTTAATAGCTGCCTGACTATCTACATACGTATAGTACAATAGCGCTACAATCTATCGCATTAATTGAAAGCCAAGCCGCAGCTTCGCAGACTGCCGTAATTTCCACTTGAAGCACACTACAGTGATCCGGCAGTCGCGTGATGATGGCTAAGCCAGGTGCGTTGAAGAATACTCCAGCCCCCGTACCACCCGTTGTCTTGGATCCATCTGTGAATATTTCTAGCGCGGAATCGTTCATAACTGAACCAGATTCTCAAGAGCTTCAGCTAGGAATCCAAATCTTGTACCTGACGTTGAAGTCAATATAGGGGACAACGTAATCCGTTTTACTAGGAACAGCAAGGATCCTAGAGTGGCCCATTGCTGTGCTGATCAGCTGGGAGGATTCTCTGAGTCTTAACGCTGCTTTGACTGCGGTTGTTCAGGTAATGCGATGAACAATTATGGCACCTAGAGTTTTTTATCAGTTTAGCTATGGATATATGAGCAAAACTAAGTCTAGGCTTACTGTTTCAAATCTGAAGCAGGCACGTGTGTGGTTTTAAACTTTCTATTTGACTTGTGAATCTGTGTAATGTTTTTCAAGCTAAAGTAACACAAATTCAGAGTGTCGATGAATCCAATATTGTCACTGTGACAGCCTAGAGTATAATAGAAGATATAAGACAACAAGAATCTGAAGTGAATTGCTTAGTGCTTAACTAGCGAATACCAGATGCTGTGGCTTTTGCACTTTCTCATTAAAGGTTTGCTGATAAAAGGCGTTCTCAATAGATGGTAACACTTAACTGGGTTTCACCTCTTTTCACCTACTACATACAAAGCACTGCCAGGAATGATCGCCATCCAAAAAGGAAATCGTGTCATTATAGTACATACAGTCCTCCTCAGACACCATGTGGAACATGAGGTTCCACTGACACCCTACTCATACATATTTATGTATCTGAAAATACAATTATGAACCAATTAGCAGGATCATTCTAATGAAAACGAATTTCCTCCTTATGTTCACTCAATGCTACAAAACGTAATTGCACAAAGGGTCAAACATTCATGTTTCCATTAAAGGCTAATTGTTCCGCAGGTTTGTTGGTGAAGAACCAGTAATTTTCACTTGAGTGGAAAACGAGCCCAAATAAGTACGGTACGACTTCACCGTTTTGTTCTCTACTTACGATGAGTAGAATTGAATTCTATGGAAAGGAAAGGATTGTTTCCCTCTGACTGTATTCAAGGTCCTTTGAATGTTAACCTATTTAGTTTTGCTTCCCTGACTTTCGAGAATCAACTCACATACAGAAAAATTGATTTAAATATTTTAAAATGTCTGTTGTTGAGTTCCATGCATGTTATATGCCCAGAGCATGTACGATTGGCTAGGCAGAATTTCACGACTTCCTTCTCCGGCCATGCCGATCTTTAAGTAGCTGCTTTCAGTTTCGCATGGTAAGTGCATCACCTGAATTTTGACAAAAGAGACCACTGAGTTAATTTGAGTCAAAAATCATAAATCTGAACAACAAACTGGACACGTTTTTAACAAAAGTTATCGGTTGCAAAGCGATAAACACATCCTCAGTTTCATGGCGATTAAATTAGTAAAGGGAATCAACTGGGAAAGAAAAAAGCTGCTGTGAACAATTTGAATGTCCTACAGGGATAATATAATCCAACCAAATATGAGACAGCATTTCGCATGTCATTTTGAACGGGACTGATACATGGGCTGTAGAATACTCAGGTATAATACATATAGATTGTTCCATTAACTAAGTTGTAGTAAGTGGTCGCTGTGTTTCAATGGTTAGTGCATTGGACTGCTGAGCAAGCTACGTGGGTTCAAGTTCCAGCAGTGTCCATCGAACATTTTTCGCGGCACAATCTCCCGTCGGCGAATGACAAGCCTCCAGGAGTATAATCTGTCATGAAACAGCTTCTCAATTCGACTTTCAGAGTCGGTAGTAAATTGTAGATCCCTTCCATTCGTTGGAAAAATGTAACACGCATAAAATAAATGGTTGCGAGAAGCTGAAGCTTAGCTCATCCCGAGCTGTCGCGCCAGCTATTTATTTATTTATTAAGGTCATAAGAACTCCAGGGCGGATGATACCAAAAGCCGGCCCCTATAAGACAATAGTACAGCCCATGATAAAAGTATCAAATCATGCGAAGCGTCTAGAGCAGACCTAGGCGTACTCGGAAAAGCTCTCGTGCAGCCGAGACAAGCCGTTCTCTGAAGTTTAGGCAGTCACATACTTACGCAAAAGCCCCCTCTACCAAACAACAGACGCGATACCTAAGCTAGAAATGGTCTTATCATAGCCGTATAGATCCAAAGAATCTATACAAGCCTCATGTCTTGCCAAAAACAACCTTATACTGCCACAAAACTGAGAGCGCCTAGGAAGTCTTTGACTCGACATGCTTTGCCCAAAGAATTTTTTTTTTATCCAGGATCACTTCCAGATATCTGGCTTCATCAAAGATCTGGTTAGTGACGCCGTTTAACACTGTCTGAGTCAGACCAGTCACAACCCTCCTTCTCGTAAAGAAGACTACCTCTGTTTTCGGAGGGTTGACCGAAACCCCACTCCTAGTGCCCCATTTATCTATCATGTCTAAAACCGTCTTCAGGCGTGACCCGACGAAAGTATGTGCCATGAGGATACTTCGTCCTCCGTAAATTTTTTTGCTTTCTTGATGTACTCCTCCCGCTTTATGGTATCTGTCACCCTTGTTAGATTGTGAAATTGATTTTTTCCCAGGATTTTTTGCCGAGGCCTTTTAGGAACAGCTTCGATTGCCGTCGACAAGCCTCTAGTGCCAGATGATGAAGCATAACTCCGAAATCATTCTTAGTAGTAAATTTCAAGGCACTTGTCACGCCAAACGTTATTGACATTGTTGAGTTATCCTTTGGTCTCAATAGGTTTCAGAGCAATGTTCTTAAGTAAAGGAAAAATTATAAAAACACTTAAAGCCAGTTGGAAAATTTGGAACTCTAAAAACCTCTTACTTGTTATGGTTATGTACCGTCCTTGGCTGTCAACCACACCTAACCTTTTCCGATATCGTCGACACTCCCGAATTCTTATTGATCTTTTTGATTGAACCCGCAACCATTCGCAGTTTGTTTAAAACTATTTCCGCCGCACAAAGACGTAAGTAACAAATCGCTGATTAATTCATAATTTGTTATTTCTTCATTAAAACATCAACGAGACTTATTTTAATCATGTTTACACTGTGACTTGTTTACTAATGTCATTAGCAGATAATTGCCAACCCAAAGCCACTGAAAGAATATTCAAATTGTTCAGTTAACGTATTCATTAGGTTTGAACACCTTGGGTAAATATTGGCATGTACAAGTCTTGAATAAAGCTGATAACTTGGATTAACACGTTTACCTTTCCAACTGGCATGCCAATAATGCACTGAAGGAATTTTGACTATTTTGCTTAATTTACAAATGTTCTTTCGACGTGTATGCAGTGGCAGTCCTTAAGGCGGAGCACTTTTATCACCAAATATTGACTCAGGAATGCCGTCATCATAAAGTACGCATCGTCGAACGCAACAACTACATTCTCACACTTTATAGAATAAACTTTACGTAATAATAAAAATAGCAAATAAAAATTCTGGCACAACATGTTCGGAACGTGCCAGAATCCGAGAGCACGTTTCACATTCTTGTTTCCCTTAACATTACATGAAATTAGAGAAAATTGCTGAGCGCGAGTTCATTAGGAATTTTCTGTAATTACTTTGAGCGACATGGCCCGAGAATTATGGGCTCTATAGGTTTGATGTCAAATAGTTAACACACTTGTGATGTTCGAACTTTTCACAGAAACCGATCTCGGGGAATGCGTTGTGTGTTAATTTCATTTAGGAAATTAGTATGCAAAATGTAAACAAAATATTTTTTCAAAGCTCGGTATATCAATTTAAAATTTAAATGGTTCGTTAATTCATTAATGAGGTTCCAAATTATTTTAAGAGCTATAAATTAATAGAGTCGTTGAGCAAATAGTTTGGTAGATAAATATCATGGGTGTGGTGCGTGGAATTTATTTTGCAGTGACATCTGTTGTGAAAGCGGATGTTTTGTGGACTCACTTTGTCGCCATTTTGAAGTCGACTACCATATACATATGGAAGATCCTTGTTTGTTTTTGAATCGGATATTTTAGTAATATTGTAGTATAATCCACTGTGGCTCAAAGGTTTGTGGACTGCTGTGCAAGGGTTTAAGCCTCAGTCATGTCCATCAAACCTCCGGGAGTATAATTTGTCATGAAAAAGCTTCTCAATTCGCCGTTTGTAGTCGACAATAAATTTTCGGTGCCCTCCATCAGTGCGAAAAATGTAACACGCACAACATGAATGGTTGCGAGAAACTAGGTCTTGGCTTATCCCGAGCTGTCGCGGGTAGTCATTAACCTCTCCTTTGACAATGGCTCAGCGAGGAAGAACTTGCGTCAAGATGTACCTACATCAAGGACAGACTAAAACTAGGGGACGATGTAACTATCTCGTCTAAGTACGCTTAGAAATAGTTAGACACCTTCCAAACAGCTGGGGCCTAGGTTTACAACCGAAGTCGGAGCTGGAGCTTACACTAAGAAAACGAAATTTTCCTAACTATGCCATTCCCATCTTTGGTGTATTGTATCGCTTGCACGACACCACCTCTGGCAACAAATTCAAGCTGATCGACTTTGACGTGAGGTCAACCAGATGGACCACATTGCGATTGACACAAGCACCTCCTCTAGTACAATGGATGTCAGAACGTTCAGAGAGGCTAACATTTATTTGGACAACCGCCTTGTATCCAAGGTAATCCAAGAGAAAAGGCAATACGGTGACGAAATCTGACGTCGGAAGGCTACAATCACAAGACGACCAGAGATTTTTTTTATTATTTATTCGCGCTTCGGGCTTTAGATTAACTAGAACTTTTTTTTGTAATGCTGCCATCGCTTGTAGTTTTCACTTTACAGTGTTCCCTTCAACCTCCAGATGTCATCATCATTTATCAATTTGAACAACTTTTTAAACCTCATGACCACTGTAACTATCCATGTTATGCCTTTGCAGTAGAGTTTGCTGTTTTCCAATCTCTTAACGTCTAAAGAGGTCCTTAACCTCGGGCACCACAAAGAAATTCCTGATGAAAGAAGGATTCAA
This sequence comes from Matsumyia berberina, assembly GCA_917880715.2. Lineage (NCBI taxonomy): Eukaryota > Metazoa > Arthropoda > Insecta > Diptera > Syrphidae > Matsumyia > Matsumyia berberina. Next base: position 125,482,459 of record OU862871.1, on the reverse strand, counting down.
CAAGGGCTTCATAGAAGAAAAAAGAAATAACATGAGTTGCGTGTGGTCGAGGAAGTTGAGAGATGCTACTACCGGCACATGCCAGGGGAGAAACACAGAAACGAAAACCTGCCCAGAAAAATAAGGGAACATAGTGCTTCTTACGTCCCTTCTTTCGAAGGTCATGGAAACGCTGATAAATCATCAGCTTATGAAGTATCTTGATACACAAAAACTCCTCAATGACCGGCAGTACGGTTTTCGTAGTAACAGGTCCACTGGTGATTTTATGCCATATCTCACCGAGAAGTGGAACCAATCTATCCATCACTTTGGTGAAAGTAGGATTGTTGCCCTTGCTATTTCAAACTATTTGACAGAACTTGGCATCACCCTTTTGTCGAAAATGCGTGCATTTTGGCATCGATGTGTCTCTTCTCCAATGGATAAGAAACTACCTTTCGGACCGTTCAATCCAAGTCGTCTTGGCCGGTTTCAAATCTGCAATTCACCATATAAATGCTGGTATTCCTCTCCGACTCTCTTTCTCATTTTTATAAATTATCTCTTGTCTGCAATTTCTAATCCAATCCATTCCTTCGCTGCCGATAGTTTCTCATATTTGTTCCCTAACTCACGTTCCTGCTTTTCGGACGTAGAAAAAGAACGACAACGTATGTTAAGCTCACTAAATTCCGCGCTTGACAGCATAATAAAATGGTGCTTAACCAATAGAGTGGAATTTAATGTTTTCTGTCACTCAAGCGAAACCCCAATCTTCAACCATTATCCATGAATGGTACTTGCATCGCCGAAACCGAAAGACTTTCCATTCTTGGTATGTGTATCAATGACAACCTTCGATGGAATGACCAAATGCTGCCAAATATCTAGGTTTCCTCAAACGATGCAAAAAATACTTTACCCCTTCGAAACTGGCCTCAATTTATTCCTTCACTCAAAGCTCGAGTATAACGCTCATATCTGGTCTGATGCACGCTAACCGTCTTGCACATTCTGGATACAATCCAAAATCGGGCATTAAGACTTATTGGTGACAGGGACATTGCGAAGTCAATAGACTTGCTTGAACACCGACGAAATGTTTCCTGTCTCTCACTGTCTCCACAAACAGTGCTCCAGCGAAATAGCCAATTGCATTCCACCCTTTCTATACTTTAACCGCAATGCGGGTCATGCTATGAATGCTCATCAGTTTACCCTTAAGCCTACTTTCGGGCATTCAGTCAAATAAAGAGATTCTTTCATGTCGTACAATGCGAATGTGGAACAATCTGCATAATTCTGTGTTTTCTCATCACTACAACCCGCAAGCATTTAAGACCAACGTACATCGGTATCTCCTTCGTCTCTCCTCTAGTTTCCCTAATACTCGTGCTCTCGTTTAAGGGTAGTCATAATCCATTTAGCATAGAAGAGTCACAATTTTGGAAGGACCACTTCTGCAGTTCACCCCACCTGGACGAAGTTGAGACAGCAATATCTGAACCATAGCTCAACAAATCTGCTGGAGCTGACTGCCTAGCTGGTCAACTGTTTAGGTCAGGAAAGTCTTCCATCGAACTTCCATACGGCAGATCTAGGAGAAAGCACGGGATTTTCCAAGCCGGAGCATAGTTTCCATCCGCTCTACACGATCCAGCTACCCCAGTCGTTGGACTTTCATTCTTCTGGCTAAATCGAGGTCGCTGTCGTACAGTTCGTGGTTGTATCTGTTCCGTCTCACCGTCTATGCAGATCTGAAGAATTTCCTCGTAAAACAGCAAGCATCCTCATCCGCATTTGACAGAGTCCATTTTTTTTTACCGGCATGCATTCTCCATCGTCATACTGCACAAATTTGGCAGTGATGCCAAATCTAGACATTGATCTGTGTAGGTTGTCTCTATAGATACTGTCATACGCGGTCTAAAAATCGATGAAAAGGTGGTGGGTATCGATTTGAAGTCTTTTCCTTTTCTCGTAGATCTGCCGCAGTGTGAATATTTGGTCTACTTCCCTGGCCTAAAGCCACACTGATATGGACCGATCAGGTTGTTTAGGAACGGCTTCACGCGATCACACAACACGGGAAATAAGATTTTGTAGGCGATGTGAAGAAGACTAGGGGTGTTTTTTTGAAACCTAGCTAGCCAGTCGTTCATTTAGAGTTTAGACGATTCCCAGCCAGCCAAACCCAGTCGATTTTTCTACCGTCAAGTTGGTACGTGTTATTTCGTTCCTATGACATCGGCTGTCAAACTGTCAAAGTATTCGGCATAAAACCAAATTGTTTTGTTTTACGTATAAAATTTGACTTTGCTAGCAACTACTGGCTGGCTAGGTTTGAAAAAAAACACGCCTACTGTTGCCTCTGTAGTTTTCGCAGTTCAGAGGGCCTCCTTTCTTGAGTATGTACGTTCCCAGAAGAAATTTTGCCAGAGCTTCTCTTTAACTATCCCATTTAGACTCTGCGTAGTAGAATTACCATGATACTAATGCGACTTTGCCTGTGCACTTCCTACAACTCTCCTGAGGCAGTAACCAATTAGGATTTTATTACAATTTCCTTCTCTGCTGCTCTATCCTTTTGCCGCAGTAACGGCTCCCTGAGTATGCTCACACTTGGAAACCGTTTTTTACTTGATTTAATTAAAAAAGATATCAAAATCAAGCCGACAACTATTGTCTGGATGACATCAGTAAAAAAAAGAGCACACCGATTAAAAGCCTTTTGTTTCTTTGTCCCTTCCCACAACCACACAGCCATAAAGTGTTAAGCGAACTTCGTTTCGTAACTCTTTCGTGTTTGTGTATAGAGATGCTTACAGTGAACTTGAACCCACAAGTGGCGCCGCCATCAGCAACTCTCTGCGAATGGAAATATCCATATGTATGGTTTTTTGTATGTCACGTTCTTTATGTGACACTTGTGCCTTTTGTATTCTGTTGTGGATACTATTGCATCGTATCCGGGTGCCGCTTTTGCAGATGTTATATATCTTCAGAGATAATCCCACTTAACCTCGTTTCATGACAATTTCAAAGAGAAAATACTGCTAAATGGCCTAAAAATACGGAAATCGTACAACGATACGAATTCCTCTGAAATTGGCCACTTGCTCTTAAAGACATAATGGCGGCGGAAAACTTAGAAACAAATAGTGGTCCTCCAAGGGTGCTTTGAGATATAATGCGTTTCATACTTAATTGTTATTTATGGGAGACATAATCCCCAGGGGGGAAACTCCATTCCGACGAAGACCCTCTTGACATCGCAATGACAAATTTAACCCTGAAATTCATATTTACTCGTACATGCTGTGAGCATAAACGCTTCCGTAGTATTTTTGTTTTTTTTTTTTGTTCATAAGAATGCTGTCTCATCACCTCTAATGACACATCTTTTGCATTCTCTTTTTAGATTCAGATAATTCCGTCAATTCCGCTGTCGTTGGCGTCCCACCCACTTAGCCCATTCGATTGGGCGGTGAAACTGTGATGGATCATGCAGTAAAAGCGACCAGAGGACGACCATGGAATAAGCTACGTTTCGAGAACGACGAGCTAGAATGCCTGTACCAACGTTACACGTTGAAGCTGCAACGCTTCTCGGTACTGGGTGTGGTCGCACTGGTGGTCGTCCTCTGTGGAGTTATGGCCGCTCTGAGTCTCGCCTACAATCATAGTCCAACATTTCATGTGAGTATTGCATTTTTTTTTCCCAAAAACCCTTACAAATTTCTTTCGGATCTTGATAATTTTTTTTTGTGTTCATCTTTACAGAACGTTTTCAATTCCATTGTGTGCCTCCTGTTTGCAATTATTTTGATATTGTTGCAATGTCGTGTTATCAAGGATCATCATCTGCCATTTTTATGCTATGGCATTCTTCTGTTCACCGCTTGCATATGCTTTGTGTCGATGCCAACTGTGGGAAGCGTATTTCCAGTTGATACGAAAGAGGTAAGGGAACTTCTTTGCATTTTTTTATTAATCTCTCACGGTCTGTGTTTGCCGTCATATGGGATTATATGCTGAAGAGTCTGGGAGCACAGATGCACGTTAGTGAGATGCGGGTAATGCTCTGTGTACATGGCTTAGCGTGGCGGCAAAACGTGTGAAAGTGTAAAAACATATTTATTCCGCGTGAATATTTTTCGAATTTTTGTTTTTGGGGAAAGAAAAAAAGTGTTTGGTTCTGGAATATACAAACATATAGGTTTGACATTTGTTAAGTAACCTTAATCTGGTTAAATGGTCAGTATTTGCTAAATTTTAGTTAAAAATTTGTTAGGTTAGGGTAGGTAGGATAATGTTACTCATGATTTAAACATCAAGTAAAGGTAAGTCAAGTTAAACATCGAGTGACCGTAGCGTAGTGGTAACATCTTCGCTTGTCGCGGTAAAGGTTCTGGATTTAAGTCCTGATGTCGAGAAACTGCCAAAGCTCATGTCAATTCTACTGCAAAGGCTTAACACTGCAGCAGTAGAGAGTGTTCCTGGCTTGAAGAAAGTTGGTCGAACTGATAGATAATGGTGATGACATCAGAAGGTTGGAACAAAATACTGTGAATATGTAAGCAATGGCAAAAACCTTGCAAAAATGACCCAAGTAACCTAAGTCTCAAACCACTACACCAGAAATCTTATTTCCTATCGGCTCTCCTCTTTTTGACTTCTTGCAACTATGGTGCATTCATCGAGAAAAACGTTCCCTTAGCTGAATTCGTGAAGTTTTGACATTTTTACGTTTTGGTCAAATTAGTTTCTAAATCATTTAGCTACTGTTCGAACCAAGCTAATCAACTTCCTAAAATTTTAAAAGCTAGTACTGATTAAGTCAAGGACCAATCATTCTATTAGACAGGTGCTTACCATTATCTGACAGAGCGCACGTCAGCATAACATCTACACGCCAAAACTATTGACGTGTTAGCACCGATCAACTTATTTTATATCAGTGAAGACAGAAATGTCATAATCTATTGGAAACTGTCAATCAAAAAGTGACAGCAGTTGTAGCTTACAGAATGAAACAAATCAGCCTTTCAGACGCAGACATTCGTAATGGAAGTCCTATTCCGTAGCTTTATCTACAAATTCTGGTTATAAAAAATATATTGCCCGGCAGAGGGCTACGATGATCATATAAACAATTTACCGGAGCGGCAAGGCACGCATAAATTCTGTTCATCAGCAGCAAATTGCCAGAAATAGGTAAAATAAAAACAGAATGAGCATGCGGACTCTGGAGAAACTAAAAGAAAAACTGTGTTCTACATGGCCATCTAGCAAGGTGTGTGTATGCTCTACGACCTTTAGAGATCTATTGTACTCCCCCGAACTCGTGTTGATGAATCTCGATGAATCTCGACCTATAGCACCACCTCCAATCCACTTGCTCTGAAGAATCGGAGTATCTGGATTATACCATTCTTGAGTGACTCACAGCCATATTTGTATTATGTTACTGAGGGTGTTTTTAGAATTTTCCTCCAGCTTTGATTTTTTTTTATAATCCACACGCGGGGATCAAGGGGATACCCTTTGATGTTATTCACACAAAGCCTTGGTAGTCTATGCCGCTTACTTCTAGCGTTTGCACCAGGTAGTACATTTATGGGGATTCGTCCTGGTTAGCAAGAGAGGATTGCGCCACCTCTCGAAAGCTGTGGTCGAAATTAAATAAAGTTAGAACAAGGTGCCTTCTGGCACTGCACAGATCCTCTATCCGCATGTTCACTGGACTTATCACAGGACACTGCGCTTTTATGCTCCGCGAAGTGGAGAATCGAATCCAACAATTTATGCAGAAGCTGCGGAGATGAGGAACAGGTAGAATCAATCCAAAATCTGCTGTACCACTGCTCCGCCTAAGGTTATTTGCAAGCATAGTAGAGGTAACACAATTCCAGTTAACAGACCTACTCAGATTCTGAAAGAGTACTAACTGGTTCACAAAACAGCCAACAATAGGATAGGTCCTTAGGTTGTCCTGGGAACCATATTGCTATTTCTATAACATTAAAAGCGTCTCACAATGGACGGACCTCCAGGTTTTCAAGTAAAAGTGATGAGGCTTATTCACAGGGCCGGATTAACCATGTCGGGGCCCCTAGGCAATGCAATTTTCGGGGCCCCTTAACCCTTTTTTAACTTCCTAAAATTCATTTTTTCTACCACAATGCAATCCATACTCCATCCTAATATTATAAATGCGAAAGTGTATCTGTCTGCTACGTTTTCACGGCTAAACCGCTAAACCGATTTCGATGAAATTTTTAAACACGTGTTTTTCAAGTTATTCATTTGATAGCCTAATGTCAAAGTCCTGTCCTTGAGAGTTAACATACATTCATGTCCATTTTCATCGTGACTTGAGAACGATGATTGATGAAAAAATATTGGTGATGAAAAAACGTCTTCATCTCCCGCATTTCTCTGATACCATCAGACTACGACTTTGAGTTCAAACGTCTCCAACTTTCCGTTGAGGTTTGATACGCCATGAACATTAATAAGGTACATGGACAGAGTTTGAAAGTGGATAATGTGGATCTAAGGAGTGACTGTTTCTCCCATAGCGCGCTCAGAGCCAATTCCCCTGACAGCCTGGTCATCCTCGAGCCAGAAAGAAAAACCAGGAATGATGTTTACAGGGACGCCTTAAAGAATTAATATGAGGAATTGAGAGTATATACTTACTTACCAATCTCTTGAAACCTGGGGAAGAATATAAGGTATAATGAGACGTCTTCCACGTGGACGTAGTCGCGGGTATCAGCTAGTTCTATAATAATTTGAAATGTGACAATTGCTTTGTTCAATGAGGCTGTTCCGAACAGTTCGGAACAGAAAAGTACAAGGATTTGTGTTCAAGAGAATAATATTGTCATTGGAAATATAAATTTTCAAATTAAATTTTCACTCGATGAAATATTTTCAACTTTTTTTTCTCGGTGCACGGTGCCCCTAGGCAGTTGCCTACACTGCATTGTGGATACTACGGCCCTGCTTATCCATCAAACATCCTATGTAACCTAACCTAACCTATTAGGGATAAAACCCATCCTTGCGGACATCTTCTCGTTTTATTTATTGTGATGGTCTTATGCCATCAGTTGTCCTGGTTTTCAGGATCTCGCACATGGACATTGTGCAGTGTACACCTTTCCTTTCAAGAGTATTTCTGATGGCCTCATGCAAGGTGTTTACGAAGCGTCCTTCTATGTTTAGAAAAGCACAGATGAGTGTTTCTTTGTGGTCCAGTCCATCCTAGATTAGACTTGTCAGCTGGTATAGCGCCAGGACATAAAAGAGTAAAAGGCTGCGGAACTAATGCGACATAACCTTCCACATAAAATTTAAAAAAAAAGCTCAACAGATATTTTCAAATACGAACAGTATACCTTTGCAGTCTTCGTCATTAAATTAAACAAAAAGTCAAAACACTCTTTTTCCAAGAACTTGTACGTTCACGAGTTGTTCAACCAAATGTTCTCCATGTAGAATTTCCGATCAAAATGTTCTTGTCTTTTACAGGATGCGAATAATTCAACATCGGATATGTCAATACCATGACAACAAAGGAAATTTTGACACATTGTGTAATTTATGCGAAAGCGAAACGTAATACCCGTTGTCATTCAAAAATATCTTTCGACAGAATCCATTGTTTATTCATAGCTCCATGGAGAGAATATCGTCTCACTTCGATACACCAACATATACCACGTTAATTTGCAACATAAAGGACATCCTAACGAGCGGTTGTTTAATTCAATTTTTTTCTTTTCTGTTTATTTAATTGACTTCCTACAACAATGCAACCATACATGGGCTCAATGTTCCGCAACCACTCAAAGAAAGGCGTAAAGGTAAAGCACCTGGATATGGGCATTAAAGTACATCTCTTGTTAAAAGCCTAAATTTAATATTTTTCATTAAAAATGTCATTTAAAACTCAATTTAGCATATGTATGTACATACAGTCTGTCCATACAAGCCACAGCTTAATAAAGGCTCGGTTCCACAGCATCCTCGTAATTTAATAATAAATAAATTCATTTTTGATTACATGTCCTTTGGTTCTTGAAAAAAGGAGGCTCTTAACTATTTTTTTGTTTCTTTTGTACAATTTCAGGTCATGGCCGAGGGAGTATGGCAGATTGTTTTCGTCGTGTTCCTGGCCTACGCAATGTTGCCACTACACATTTGGGAAGCTGTCTGTTTTGGGATTATCCTGCCATCCGTGCACATTGGACTGACGGCCTATAAAATGTTCACCGATACGTTTCGATATTTGGAATATAACCAGGTCAGTCAGACGGACGTTGTATGAATAATTAATATTTAACTTTGTAACACATGTTCCGGCCAAAGAGGATATGGGTACACTGGGAACAGGTGAACATCTGAATTGAATAGGCGAAGAAGAATGATTGAACGTCAAAAAAAAAGGAATTTCGAATTTCCCTCGGTGACGGATGCGCTTAATAAATAAGTCCATGCGTCAGTGAAAGTTTAAGCGTTTACAAAAAAGGGTGTGGTTAGATCTTTGAACGTTAAAGAGATGACATACCAGTTTGGGTGGTCCCATCTGTATCCCTGAAGAACCTTTTTAGTGTTCCCTGCCCTGTCTAATTTTAAAATAGTATTGTAGAGTATGGAGGGTACTTCCTGTGTGAGAAATATCCTCTGGTACGCATATATCATTACATTATCTGCACACGTCTACTGATCCCAGTCTCATAGTTTGTTTTCTTAGACAGTTTCCAGACTGCTTTTATTGTCCTTTATTTGGTTTTAGAATTCTAATTTCTTAATTTCTTTCCTGACCTCAGACGCCATTTTAAAAGTAGCCTTCTGGAAGTTCAGAACAGACGAAAAGCCGGTATGGGAGTGACACGAAATCACCACCAAATGATAGCTGCGGTGCGACTGCATACTATTACAGTGCGATGATCCCAACCCAACACACGAATGCCCAAGTGTAACATCGACAGACTTACTCATCAGTGGGCCAACGATTCCCACTGTCTACAAACACCTGATGAAATTCCTAGATGGTTCTTTGCCAATTTTGGATGAGGACCACCTCAAACAGTGAAAGGATCATTTTTCTACGGATTTGAACTATGTATTCGCCAATGACTTAAACTCAAATCAACCTGAGTCGCCTGGAACCCCCAGTAAAGAGGAAATCACTAACCTCATCAAAGCACTTGAAAACATCGCCGCTGTCCGTGAGAGCGTGTAGGAGAATCAGATGCCGCTCACAAGAACTCGGCCTTTCGCAGACCACAACTTACCGAATTTTGCCTCGTGACTTGGGCCTGCACACGTACAAAATTCAACTGACGGTAAACGACCATAGACAACGACGTGTGTTCGCTGAACGGGCTTTGGAGCAGTTGAAAACTGACCCTAATTTTCATCGAAAAATCATCTTCAGAGATGAGGCCCATTTCTGGATGAATGGGTACGTCAACAAACAAAATTGTCGAATTTGGGACGATACCAATCCAAGAGCGTCCAATGCATCCCGAAAAAGTCACTGTTTGGTGTGGATTTTGGCCGGCCTCATCGGTCCATATTTCTTTGAGAACGACGCTGGCCAGGCCATAACCGTCAACGGCGATGATTACCAACTTCTTTTGGCCTGAATTGGATGATATGGACGCCAAGGACATGTGGTTTCAACAGGACGGCGCTACGTGCCACACAGCTCACGCCACATTGGAAATTCTGCACGAGCGATTCGAAGGCATGGTTATCTCACGTGGAGGTGATGTGAACTGGCCACCGAGATCGTGCGATTTGACCCCGTTAGACTCTTTCTTGTCCGGTTTTCTGAAGACGTAGGTATATGCAAATAAGCCACAAACGACAGCGGCCCTCAAAGGCAACATAACCCATGCCATCGGTCAAATTCAGCCTGATTTATGCTCCATAGTCATGGAAAATTGAGCACGGATGCGCGTTTAATATGTTGGGAGCATTTTCTCGACTGTTTTGTTTCCTTTTTTATGGTTGGCTCATCTTCTAAAGCAGGTGACACTGCGTCCCATAAAATCTATGGCGCCGAGAGCCATTAGACAAGGAGGGTTTCAATCTTTCTATAAAAGCTGAGGATGTCGAAATTTCTGATGTCTTTAGGGCCATTGTGTCCCTAAGGGAAAATTCACTTCGTAATGTAGTAGAGAGCCATATACCCACTGTACTGTTGTTTCGTCTTCCTCTAGGCAGAGTCGACATTCGGTGACCTGGGCGATTCTCATCTTATTCAGGTGATATCTCTGACTGCAGTGACCAAAAAGGAATCTAGCAAGTCTTTGAACATCACCCCTATTGTATTTCAGGATGTCCTGAGGGCAAGACATCAAGGAAGGCTTCTTGAATATAGTCGCAGTAGGCTAGACATTTGTGTATTTCCCATCTGGTTAGCATCGATCTAAACGAAGAATAAGCCACAGAAGGGTTTCCTATATGTGTGTACCTTTCGGTAGATCCCTTCCCGACTAATTGGTCGGCTATTTCACTGGCTTCAATTCCTCTTTGTCCCGGTACCTACTTCACTTCGCTTAGATAGGTCTTCGAGAGCATTGAAGCAGCCGTCGGCGACTTTTGAGCTAAGGTAGTGAGAGGTCAGTGCTTGAAGCGCTACCACAATAGACCTCATAGGTCGCAGTGCGCATTTAGGACCCCTAATATAGAAAATGTAATGTATGTAATGAAATGTATGATCACATAATCAAGATTGATATTGGTATAAAGGTATACATTCCAAGTAGCTTCGAGGCTTTGCGATTGGGGTAAGAGACACCTGCCCCGACACCAGAGTGCATTTTAGAGTCATCCGTATACCACACTAGTCTTTTGATATTCAGCAAAGGATCGCCGGTTTCCCAGGCCAAGCGGCTTAGGACTTTAGTTTGAAAACTTCTCCCAAATTGGAGCGATTTCGGCGTGGAGTCTGATACCGTCCTGATCATTTTAGACTCGGGAAAATCGGAGGGAATCGTCAAGTGACCCAGCAGTATGTTTGGCATGTTTCCGATCGAGCGTTGAAGGTTTCCTAGGTGCTGCACCCTTTTGACAAAGATGTGCAGTGAAGGAAGGCCAACTAGTGCCTCTAACTCTATCGTACGCCCAGATCGCACAGGCGAGATCCCGAGATATGCTAACCTTTGAAGTTGTTGCATTTTCGTTTGTCTTTGTTTTTTCATCTCTTTAGACCACCATACTACAGGAGCATAGATAACGACAGGTCTGACTAGTGTAGTGTAAAGCCAGTTTCCTTACTTAAATCCATGTCTTGGAAATTTCCTTGACAAAAATGCAAAACACCACCGCATAGTTCTCATTTAGGGTCTCACTACCAGGGTATATCTTTATGTCAATATTTTTGAAACTTTAAATGAAATTTAAATGTATTCAATTCTCTCTTACAACTTTTGTTCATTTTTTTATATTTTGACAGCTTATAGCCAATATTGTGATGTTCATCGGAGTGAATGTAGCTGGTTTAGTTGTAAACATTATGATGGAACGAGCCCAACGTCGGGCGTTCCTTGATACTAGAAATTGTATAGCCGCCCGCCTTGAGATTCAGGATGAGAATGAAAAATTGGAGAGATTACTGTTGTCTGTTCTACCTCAGCATGTTGCAATGCAAATGAAAAATGATATTTTATCACCTGTCGCTGGTCAATTTCACCGAATTTATATACAGAAGCATGAGAATGTCAGGTGAGTCAACAATTTTAAGTTATATGTATGTACTTGGTTTATCTTGATGACAGTTGATGGTTAAAAATATACCTTTCCACCAAATATACACACATAGCTAATCAAAATTAATGCCAAAGAATTTCACCGAAGCATGATCAAAAGATGTCGTAATGAATTTTGTTTCTTTCAGATGTTTTAGAATTGTATATTGATCATTTCCGCCCGAAAATTTAGCAAGTACCTACAGATGTACATATAGTACATACCTATGTACTTACGTCAAACTTTATTAAGTTTTACGAGTCCGCATGGAATGAAAGTTTCATTCAAAAGTCAAAAAAGTCGAAATTGAAAGAGAGAATTGTATTTTAATACAAACGCACCCTTAGATTAATTTTGCATCTGTCAATGTCAAAACGTTAGTCAAGTTTTACATTTTTATTATGGTGAAGTGTACGAACGAGCAACCTTTGGAAATTATTAAAACTAAATTCTGAGTCAATGGTCGCAACCTTAAGAGCGCTTAGTCCAAGTTTCGATCGTAATAATCATCCCACCAGACAGGCTGTGCGGGCTTAGTGGATAAATTCGATTCAACATATTGACAATTGAAAGTTAATTTGCCAGTGAGACAACGAAGTACCAATTCATTCAATTCCACCCCGTTCACAGGAATTGGGCATCTATCAATCTATATTGTGGTGAATTTTGAGTAAAGATCTTGACCTCTACTAAAGAACTTGGGACGAATTACCGCAATAGATAACGAGTAACTCGTTATCGAAATGTAAGGATTTGGTATTACCGCTCTCGTGATCGAGCATTCAGAATCGAAATTTGAGATGACAGCACGCGTTATAGAGCATAATTTCACTCGAACATTATTGTGCTGTCGAGTTGTCGAGCGAAACAACAAAGATGCGAGTATTTTTGTTTCAAATTTTTTTTAAAAGAATTTACTAACACTGTGTCAGTTCTTTTTTTAATTAAAGGTGCAATCTCAACAAAATTAACTTGTTGCAAAAAATATTCTTGCCGATTTTATGGCAAAACACCCCGATTTACCAAAGAATATTTTGCCGAACTGCAAACAGGGAAAAGCAATTTCGCTACTTTGACTATGGCAGCAGCTGACAGGAATGCTAAATGCAGAAGGGCCACCAGTGAATCCATTCCATTAGATCCATTACTTCCATTCTTTGCTTAAATTTCACGGCAAATAATATTTTTCTACCTTTTATATCAACCGAACAAACGTCACTTTGTGAGTTGTAATATAATTTCTCTAGTACAATTTGATATTCATTCGGAACGTAGGCTTTCGAGTGCCATCATCCCAATGAGGTTAATCGATCATTCGATCTCACGTACTCACTCACTCGTTATCGATTGCGTTAATTCGGCCCCTAATATCATCTTGATCATTTGAAGCGTCGAAATTTCTCCGATTGTGCTCTGTAAAAGTATGAAGAAAATTTTAAATTTCGTCGAAAAACCATCATCAGCGATGAAGCTCATTTTTGGCTTAATGGCTTGGTCAATAAGGAAGATATGCTTTATTGGATAGCAACACACCCGCATATGCTTCCACTGCATCCACAAAAAGTGCCCGTGTGGCGTGGATTTCATGCGGTGTGAATGGACCGATGAAAATGATCGTCTTCTAACGGTAAATGGAGTTCGCTATCGTGCATGCTGAAATACTATTTTTGGCCAAAATTAAATGGACTTGACATCAGTGATATGTGGTTTCAACAAGATGGTGCCACATTCCACACAGCTGGTCAAATAATTGATTCCAAAATCATTAAAATCCTAAATCCGAATAATTCCAACGACGTTAAATCACATGAGCGAGATGGCCATTCGACCGGACCATTTCTCGAGATTACACGATTACCGAACCCCTATTGAGTGGGAAAATTCGCGATATAGTCCAGTCGAATGGCCACCTCGCTCATGTGATTTAACGTCATTGGATTTATTTTTATGGGGTGAAGTTAAGTCGTTGGTTTATGCCAACAAGCCAACAACGTTAGAGGACAATATCAAACACGAAATTGCCAGAGTTCCGGCCGATAACTAGGAACTGAATATGTCAAAATCCTTTCGACTTCCGAATTTTGCCAGTGTCTTCCAGGCAGAGCTCCTTGCCATCCGAGAAGCCTGCCGTGTGCTGAAAAATTCTCCAACACCTATCTACAACACCGCCATCTTCATTGACAGTCAAGCCGCTATCAAAGCTATTGACTCGGTCACTACATCCTCAAAGCTGGTAAAGCAATGCTAGAAATAGTTAAATCAGCTGGGAGTCCAGTGTAGGGTCACTCTCACCTGGGTCCCAGGTCATAGTAAAATTGACGGCAACGAAAAAGCCGACAACCTGGCCAGTCGGGGATTAGCCCTTAACGTCTCACTGGCGGAAGTTGTTAATATCCCGCTAGGAGCCGTTATGGGCAATATTCATCATCACTTTCTGAAAACGGCCAACCAAGTGCGGAACAGGCTTAGCAACTGCGCTATATCGAGGAAGACCTGGCCCGGTTGCAACAAACAGAAAACAAACGAGCTACTATGCAGATCAAGACAAGATATTGCGAGAATTGTAGCTGCTAATACGAGACCACGCAGCCAAGCTGGGTATTCCCCACAACACTTTCTTCCGCAGTTGCAAGGATACCGGCGAAAAGGAGTCTCTGCATCATTTCTTGTGCAAGTGTCCGGCTTTGAAAAAGAAAATCGAAGGCGATCTCTCAAACTCTTAAATTGAACAGTAAGAGTAGTACTAAATGATGTAACTAGAGACAGAGACCAGAAAAAATTTGCGCACCCTGTACATAACGTCAAAGTTAACCAAAAACGTCATTTTTTGGATACATAACCTCACATATCTCAAAATCCTGACGTGATTGGACAATTCTGACTCCGGATTCAGATTCTACGCAAAAAATTACTTCGGAAATGACCCCCAGCTTTTAAGCAAAAAAAAAAAAAACCATGTTGGCCTGTGTAATACACGACTATGTAAACTTTTTAGCACATCTAAGAATGCGCATAACTCGCGAAAGGGAGCACCTAGGATTTTGAATTCAACTGACTTTTGATGTCCAAATAATATAAAAACTTTCTGCTTTAGCAGATTTTGGATCCATTTTAGTCAAACTTTTGCGGCCTTCAAGCACACCGTGTCTACCTACCTACCTACCTCCGGCCGATATGTGTGGAAGAGTGCTGGAAGATTGGTTCCAAAGAATCGATCGCTGCAAACGTGCTCGCGGTAGTCATATAAACAAGATCGAATTTCATACTTAAATTCAATATTTGTACTACGGCCGGAATAAATTTCAGCTCGATATATCAATTATTCTGTGTTTTATTTAAATACAAAATTGTTATGTCCTTATTGAAAAACCCTTTAGTTTAACTACACCTGAAAAATCGGTTAAAATGTTCCACATACGCCACAGTATTTCAGGTTTAGCGATCCCCGATGATACATAAGTACTTCGACGAAAAGGGGCGCACTTCAACTTTTTTTCAAGTTGCTTTAAAAATCTATTATCTGAGGCCTGAAATGCCTTAAAAATTAAAAAATACATTTATAAAAACTCGATCGAAATATGTATTTCAAAATTCTTGCTCTTTGCGTCATCTCCGTACACTTTCTATTTTTTTCTGTTTTTAGCTCGTGCATGTACTTTCTTCAATTGAGCGTTTTGAAGTTGAACCTTTGCCAAAGTGTTGGATAAACGCTATGAGTTTCCCATTTCTCTTATGTATGTAGGTCTCAAGTAAATTATTTGCAACTAAACTAAAAAGCAAACAATTTAAGAAATTTAAATAAACACATTTGTGTTTTTTTTTAAACTTGGCGCCACTAACACGCCCACGATGAGTCTTATTCATCAGAATAAAAAGAAGACGTACACTGCATTTGAACCGGCACTAAAGAGGTTTTGATGATTAACCCAAATTGAAGTAAAAATAAATGTACTGGTCTGCATTAGGATTCGGAAAAACCAATTAAATTGATTAGGTATCGTCAAAGATATGTGTTTCTATTCTGATAGAATCAGTCTTCCAATGAATGACTTCAATGGATTCTCGAGTATGTGTATGCAAGCGCGAGAAGGTGATGACCTTAAATTTATTGACTTGCTGTGCTGTGGATGTATAGGCAGTCAATGTTTTTTTTTTTGCTTTGGCAAAAGTTTGCTGTTTTAGTTGAAGGATATCGGAAGATTTCGTGGAAAGTTTTTTGGACGAGGTAAAAGTAGGAAGGGAATACTGTCTGAGTAGACATGTGCGGCTTGAATATTGCAGACTTGTTAATAAGGGTTAAGTTGTGGTGAGTGCAGTTTCTAAAAGTGCAGAAGTTCTATGGCGCTTATAGGTTTTCTGTGCTATTAAATTTTTCAAGTGATTTTTATTCCCAATATCATTTCAAACACCACTGATTCGAGCAACCACTCGCTCAACCCCGCAAAAACACGATATTAACATCAGTTTTCGTTCTTTTTCAAATACCAATAGGGTCGACATATGCGAGTGATTGCATGGAGTTTTGAAAGATTGTGCCCCTCCTGTTGGGTTGCGAATCCTGCACAATATTTTCAATAAAAATCGCGAGCCAACGCATCGCCTTGTCTAAGTCTTTTTTTTTTTTTTTACATAAAAGGTCTCGATGAGGCTTTTACTGACCTTGATAGGGTAGCGTGCATTCTCCATTCGTAGTCAGACAGTTCTAGCAAAACGTCGTCACTTCCTGGTTTTGCGCTAAAATCACCGCCCAGGACAATTCATTTGTCTATAGCCTCTGCACTGCTCGTAAGGACTTTGATTCGATTAAAACACTGAATTCTTTCGTTCACACGCCGGAAACTCAAGACTTGCTTAAATACGGATACACCTTCAGCAACCAATAAACATTCAAATAAACGCAGCAAGTTTTTCATCCTCTTTTTTCTCTGAGCAGCCGGTGAGATCTGCTTTTAACAGTTCAGACCACCCACTAAGTGTCCGGCTTCACGCTGTATTTTAAGGGACATAGCATTTCACGTGCAGATCTGACGGTCACTGTCCTTTTTACGTTTGCAGGGATTGTTGTTCGTAAATGATTATTTTTTCGTGGTCGGGCACAACTTTCAACCTAGAGGGCTAGATCCTAAACGTGTACTGATTACATGACACCTACCCTCAATTTTAGAAAATTGTTTCTTGCTAGATTTCCTACCAGAGAAGAATGGAAGAATGGAAGCGTTATGAATGACTATGATATTGGTATTGGTATATATGTATACAGACGGGTCGAAGATGGATTGCGAAGTCGGCATCTTTTCTGATCAACTGCCGGTGTCTTCCAGGAGGAGCTCCTCGCGAATCGGGAACCCTGCTACTTGCTGAACAATCTCCAAATACCCAACCAAATATCTCTATTTTCTCGGATAGTGAAGCCGCTTTCAAAGCCATTGAAGCGCTTTCTATGTCCTCAAAACTGGTAGAGCAATGCCGACTTGAAATCAATCAACTAAGTACCCACTTCATAAATACACTCGTCTGGATCCCAGGTCATAGCAATTATGAACGGCCCTTAACAGTCCCCTTGCGGAAAGTCTCGACATTCCGCTGGGCACTGTTAAGGGCTATATACATCTTCACTTTCTCCAGCTTGCCAATCATAGATAAAACGGCCTGTCCAGCTGCGTCATTTCGAGAAAGACATGGCCTAATTATAACAAAACTAAGTTAAGAAAGCTACTTCGCAAATCAAGACAGACTTATAGCACACAACTTCTGCAGAAACTGCAAGGACATTAATGAGAAGAAATCTCTACTGGCGAGGACCAGAAAGCGTACTTTAGGCAAACCGTTCTTAGTGGACCTCGGCGAGATAGCTGAATAAGGATTGGAGAACTGATCCTGTATCTGAACTCCACCGGCTGTATTTAGCCATATCATCCCAACATAACAATTAACACCCACACACAAATAGGTTTAAACGACTTTTCGTGGTAATCCTAGTGTTAATTTGGTCCTCAGAACCCGCCACCTATGGACCTACTCTTATGACGAGGAGCCGGATAAACTTGTAGACTTGATCTCCGAAGGAGGAGTGTCTAAGTGTCACATAATCCTGCTCTCCAGTTTTTACCTTTATTGAACTGAACTTTTAAAGTTCGGAACAATTTGTTTTCCTTCATCCCACTTCTGACACCTTGTGTTTTATATAGCATCAAACAATAAGCGTATTTTTTTTAAACCTAGTTAGCCAGTAGTTGGTAGCAAAGTCAAATTTTATACGTAAAACAAACACAACAACCAGCTGGCTACAACTCTTGATTTTATCCCCAGTCAAAAGCAACTAGCTAGGAATATCCCATGGCCAGCCGAAAGAGATGTTTTTCATTTATAGCGTTGGTATCACTGCCAAATTGTTCTGTTCTCTTGACATTTGACCGGCGTCTGAGTACGAAGATGGAAGATGTTATGATTTCATACCTCTTTTTGTAAATTATTTGGTTTAATGCCGAATACTTTGACAGTTTGACATCCGATGTAATAGGAATGAAATCACACGTACCAACTTGACGGTATAAAAAATCGACTGGGTTTGGCTGGCTGGGAATCGTCTAAATGAACGACTGGCTGGCTAGGTCTCAAAAAAAACACGCCTAATATGTAAACATTATAGTTTTCGATTTTCCAAAAACATTGTCGTGCCGTTGCTTTCATGGTTTTAAAATGAATTTGATTTGTTTATTTTCACTTGTGACACCTTTCTCAAAAGCATCTCCTTGAATCGGATTATTGAAATAGTTTTTCTTCTAAACAACTGCACTTGTTTTGTAAATCTTTTAAAAGTCCAATCATCAATGATCAAAGGGTTATCCAAAATACATTTTTAATGACAGCAATCACGTAAACAGTTTAAGCTTTTATTAAGGAATTTCTTCAAGAACAAACGAAGCATTATATGTACAATTGCCTTCCTCTTTGCATGTGCGGTAGTGCAATTGTATTCATTTCCACCATGCAATGGTAGCGACAAAACAAAAGAAACACTCAGGTCAAGGACGAAGCACATTACGGGGACGTGCATAGCAATTACACGACTAGCTGCGGGATAATGAACCTCAAGCAAGTATACCACAAGATTGCAATCGACGCAGTTTGTGTGACTAGAGGGTGGGTACATCAATTTTGGGAGTTATCCTCTTGTGGAACCGAAAACACAAACCAAATCGATTCTCTATCTTCATCCTTGAAATGTGTGTGCTTAGAAATTTTGCCGAGAAGATTGAAACATTTTTTTTTTGGCTTCCTAGCGAATGACGTCAATGATGGGGAAGGTTTCCCATTCAGATGCTTGATTCAAAAGTAAGCACGTAAACCGATTTTGCGGTAATAAGAGGAAGGAGAAATTTCTCTTCGTATCTAATTATCGGTTTTTGCTTGTGTATGGACACAGATACGCTTGGGGTGTTAACCATGTGCTGACCTTTTTTAAAATCGGCCGTAAGAAGTGGCAAATGGTTGCTGACCAAACCCTTTTCTTTCTCGTTTGCATGCTATTAATACAATTGCTGGAGAGAAGGGAACCGAATGTGAAGGGCGATTAGATACTTTGGGCACACCTTGGTTTGTGTGCACAAAGTTGCCGGGAATTAAACTTTGGCGAATTTTAGTTGTCGCATAAGTAGATTTTCCTTTATCTCCCTGGCGACACTATAAAGTTAAGTTTATTCCAATTGTATGTCTAGCTATGGATTGGGCCTTGTGATAAGCACTGTTCGAAGGAGGATAACCACTCCCTACTAAGACCAATCGTATGTAGTCGAGAGAATTAATCAAAGTACATACATACATACATATATGCTGTCTACAAACACCGGGCTACCACCTTGACTTCTCGGCCAGAACTTTACGATGGACAACTACGAATAAACGGTTTTCCAATAAGGACATAACAATAAAATTCAGAATTTTCTTCAAATTTTTGCAGAACCCAATAGGAGAAGTCTTGGCGCTTCAAATGAGCAAAAGGCTTCAGGTCTTGAGTTAATTTAAGCTTGTAAGGGTATAGGCCAAGTTCTTCACGCAAAATTCGCCACAATGTGGACGGAGAGATTCTCAATTGTTGTGAACGGCGTGGAATCGACTGATTTGACTTATTTTGAACTGAAGCACTTAAGGCTGCGATATTTTTGGTACTTCGTTGTCTCACTGGCAAAGGAACATTCTTTAGTGAATATGTTGACTCAAATACCACACCCTGTCTGGTGGGACGATTATTACGATCGAAAATTGGACTAAGCGCTCTTGAAATTGCGACCACTGACTCAGAATTTATTTTGAACTATTTCCAAAAGTTGCTCGTTCGTGAACTTTAACATAATAAGGTCTGTTCCTTTACTTTTCAAGTAGCTTCGAGTTATTTCTCAAATTTCCAGGAGTGGGGATAAATTCTCTCAGAGAATGCAGAAATTAAGAAAAACTAAAGGAATGCTTTTTTGTAAGTGAAGGCTGCTTGACAGAAACGTCAAATGCAAAACCAAAACAATTGTAAAAAGTTAAATGAAAAATGACAGAAATCTATCTCAACTGACATAAGATCAGCTGTTAGCTGTTTTACAAAATTTGCCCAAAGAATTTTCTTGGGCTGAAACTCGTAGCTCTCTCAGTTGAGGGGAAGTGATTTGCTCTCTCGTGGCCTCTCTCTTTTGCCAAATTTTGGTATTGTGGAACAAGATTATGCAGCTTTTCGTTGCTTTGGTTTACTTGAAAAAGTAAAGGAACAGACCTATAGAAACATAAACTTTGAATGACGTTTTGACATTGACAGATAATAAAAAAATGTTTAAGGGTGCGTTTGCATAAAAATACAAAATTGTTATGTCCCTTTCGAAAAACCTTTTACATACCCTACACATATTTGTCGGGTGAACTTGTTGTGGAAGCACGTAATTATCTGACCAATTGGAACTTCCTCTAAAAAGCTGCTTCCAATGTTTCAAATGACAAGCCGGTGTTTTCTTTCGCCATGTTGTCGTCATTACACTAAATACAGGCAAGGAAAAAAACAATTACAATGTCCTATGGTTATTAAGGTCGTCGTACCACATCTCAATGTTATTTGATTTTTTTTTTTGCTGAAAGTTTTCAATCGATACACATCTGGCAGGCTTAGTTTGGGTGCATGTATGTTTTTCGACTCATACTCTTCGACACGGGGGCAATACCTCGAGATAATATCACCTTTTCCATTGACAGCCGAGCAGCGATAAAAATTTAAACCAAAGCTTGCGAAATGCTGCCAAAAAAAGTTTATGGTCTTCCTGAACATAAGGGCGTACAAAGATATGACATTATTTCGTATTATTGCACAACTTTGCTGCTATAAATATTTTATGTCCAAAATCTCAGTATTGCCAGACTTTTTTAATCACAATTTGGCATCATTTCAAAACGAGACAAAGTCGAATTTGCATTCAGTCTTCTTTCGTTCGGCCCTATTTTACGTCACCGAAAATTGTGACCACTTGGACTTACGCTAGGATCAAGAACTACAGATACATTTAAAGATCGCATTCATTAGAAATGCTCAAGGTTTCCCCAGATACACCTAGTTTTTACCTCCACTCTCTTTTCACTGTTTTTTTATTTTTCAGCATTTTATTCGCTGACATTGTTGGATTTACTGTATTAGCCTCACAATGTAGTGCCCAGGAATTAGTAAGACTGCTTAATGAACTGTTTGGACGTTTCGATCAATTAGCTCACGTAAGTTAAAGAAATACATACTCTCGACAGAGGACATCGCCTAACCTTTACTTACAGGATAACCACTGTTTGAGAATTAAAATTCTAGGAGATTGTTATTACTGCGTGTCTGGCCTGCCAGAGCCTCGCAAAGATCACGCAAAATGTACTGTAGAAATGGGTCTGGATATGATTGATGCCATAGCGTAAGCTCAAACAATGAAACACCGAACATTTCTTTCATTTAGACACTTTTCTATTCATACAGAACCGTCGTCGAGGCGACCGATGTTGTACTCAACATGCGAGTTGGAATCCACACCGGTCGGGTACTCTGTGGAGTTTTAGGTCTCAGGAAATGGCAATTCGATGTCTGGTCTAATGATGTAACCCTTGCAAATCACATGGAATCTGGCGGTGAGCCAGGAAGAGTTCATGTAACCAGAGCGACTCTTGACTCCCTCTCTGGGGAGTACGAAGTCGAAGCCGGACACGGAGATCAGAGATCTTCATACTTAAGAGATCAAAATGTCGATACATACTTTATTGTGCCACCACCTTACAGGAGGAAGGTAAGCTCGACAGTTCAAAATTCCCTCTAGAAGTTTATCAAGTTGAAAATTTTCGTTACAAATTTGTTGATTTAATTTATGTAATGTTTTCTGGAACCTTTTTTTGCTCGATTCATCTCACGAATTATTTTTTCAATTTATTTTCAGCCATTAATGCTTAACACTTTAGGTGTCCGCTCTGCACTTGTTAGTCGTCGTAAGCTTTCATTTCGCAATGTATCAAATGTTGTAATGCAACTTTTGCACACGATCAAATTCTCGGAACCGGTACCGTTTTCGAATATTGCCACCGGATCCTTTCCATCGTCGGCCGGAAGTACAGCCGGTACCAATCCCGGCGACAAAAGCAATCGAAAGGTAATTCTTTTACACAAAATACTACAAACATTTGTAAATAATAATGCAAATAGAAAATTTGAAAATGAAAGTAAAAAATAAAGAGAATAAACCAAGTATCTCAAGCGAGGGTTATTTTTTTAAATAAAAATTCATTTTGTAGATGCTAAGCTAAGATCAACTAAACTCGAGTTATGACTCACAAAATTGATCAAATAATTAGTAAATAACTTTTATGCATGCGCATTTTGTTCTGTAAATAATTTAAAAATCGGGAAATATACAAAACAAAAACAAAAATCAAATTTAAAACAAAAAAAAATGCTAGAAGCAAAGAAGACAAAAAAATGTATATTTTATTTTTGTAAATTTATTTTTCTTTTTTTGTTTTTTTATTTCCAGGATGCGGTAAGTTTAATGAATAGAAAAAGTAATGTGTGTTAACAAACAAAAAAAAAAGAATTAAATGAAAATTTTTGTTGATGTCGGTGTAAATTTAATTTTTGTGTTTGTTTTAGAAATTTTTATTTAAATTTTTAGGCAAATGGTTTAAGTATGTAGCGTATTTAAATTTGTTTACGTAAGGCGATTAGTTTAACAAACTAAACACATTCAATTGGCTGGCTTTTCTATGTGCATAATTGGTTTTATCAATAAGAATTGTAAAATAATGCTTTTACTGGACGCAAATATTTTTTTTTAACACTTTCGAATAATTCATTAATTGTTCTTTTAATTAATTTTGAACAAATGGAACTGACAGAAGGCTGTAATAGCACCACAGATTATTCATTCTTCTCCATCCATTCTAACACCGCATTAAAATTGAATGAATGGAAAATACATTCTTAAATAGGGCTAATTAGTCTGGTGGAACGTGCTTGAGAAGCAATATCAGCTTTCAAACCTCACTAAGATTCAGAGGGCAGCCTGTATAGGAATCCTGGGATCAATAAGAACAGCACCAACAGCGGCAATGAAAACCGTGCTAAGTTTCGTTCCACTGGATCTGTACTGCAGTAACACGGCAGCTAAAACTGCTTTGAGACTGAGAGAAATACGACAGTGGACACCAGAATCCTACGGTCACGCCTCTGTACTGTCTCGATGAAAGAATGCCAATAAATCGATATAAACAAATCATTTTATCCGGACTCTGGCATTTGACAGGAGATTCTGTATCAGAATTCCTGACAGAGATGACTTAAGGAACCACAAAGTTGCCAATAAAAAGAAATTGGCTTTCAACACCAATGGTTCTAAGAGGGTACCGGGCTCTACTGCAAGAATAAACGACGACTGCAGTGTCCTTCAAGTCGAAATCACAGCCATCATCAAGGCCTCAAAAACTGTCCGCGACAAGGGTATCACCGCAAGGTCAATCACAAATATATCGACAGCCAGGCAGCCGTTAAGGCTCTGGAGTCCACGATAACTAGATCAAGGTTTGGAGGAATTTCCAAAAAGCATCTAGATGCGATATCGAGAGCCAATACGGTGACCTTATGTTCGGTACCAGGGCTTACGGTAACGAAAGGACTGACGAACTTGCACAAAACGGAGCAGCGCTGCATGTCTCACAGGCTCTCCTCTTTGCGAGGATTCCAATGAGGTCGTTAAAAAAGTATATTTGCGTAATTCTGGTGCAAACCTTATTCGCCAATATTCGCCAGATATCAATATTCACCAGATATCAGCAGCTCCTTCATTTTAGTCCAATGTCGGCAAATGTTTTAAACTATTCATCCGTACACAAGCTAAAATCCTGAAGGCCTTGAACGTAATAAGATTTTTAAGTATGATTATCAAGTATGCGGAGTTCTAGCAACCTCTACTGGCCCTTGCTAAACCTACAATCGGGATTCTTAAGTGACTTCAATCGTTCTTTCAGCTTAGGTAAGGTTAAAGTAGGTTTATGTAGTCAGCGCTTGTATAAGACACTAGGCACAATAGTGGACCCATCACGATCCCTGTGAAACCAAAATGACAAAACCTAAACCATTTTTATAGCCTGCCTCCTCTAGATTATTAAAGAAATAGTTGCCAAGAAGTTTCATGCCTGTCCTGGCATTTCTCCAGCTGGCCCGGCTAGCTCGTCGGCCCTTTCGTTTCTCCCAATGACACAATGACCCGGTACCCAACAAAGTCTTACTTGATTCTGCGCGCATAATGCCTTCAGCATTACGCGACATTTCGAAATTAGTGCAGATCTGCCTATTTGACTATCAAAGTAAAGGCGATATCCCTTCCAGATATCTAATTAATTTCTAGTGATTCCGCAGCTATGACCAAAATTAGAACCTCTGCTTAGAATGCGCTAGAAGTATCCCGGAGTCTTATGGATACTTTGAGTTCTGCCTCTTGGGAATAAATCCCGCACCTGTTCCGTTGGTCGTTTTTGAACCATCCGTGAAGACCGCAATTTCATGCGCTGATATCATAGCGTTTCTCTGTCAGGCTTTCCTCTCATGATACAACGTGATATATGGTGTATCGAAGTCCAGGACGGAAACCGTCTCATCTATCCTTTTTAGAACGCCGAAATTATATTCACTCGGGATAGAGCAGTGTCCAATACTGTTATTCCTAAAGAAGCCTGAATTAGTGAGTCTCAGCGCACTCATTGGGTGCCTGGTGTTTTATCTGTAAGTCTAGCGGTAGCAAATGCAGAAAGGTGTCTAGAGCTACCGACGATGAAGAGCACCCGTGGCAGTTCTTTGTACAGCTGCTGTCGTCCACCAGTCGAGTGCTCCATACGTAAATATGGATCTGATTATTGCTATGTAAAGCCAGTATACTTGATTTCAGGCCCCATTTCTTACCTGCTACCTTCTTGGAAGCAAAAAGAACATTGAGGGCCTTTCGAACGCTTTTCCGCGTATTAAGAATCCAGTTAAATTTTCTATCAAGGATTATCCCAAGATATCTGGCGCTGTCTGACAGGTACAACTCGATCCCTCCAAGTTTATGTAATGTGAGGGGTATCTGGTGTTTCGTTGTGAAGAGAACTAGTTTTGACTTTGCCGGGTTGACGTTCAATCCACAATCTTTTTTTCCCATTTACTCAAAATTACTGCGGCACATTCCATAATGTTGCTGATTGTGTCTAGAAATGTTCCCTGTACAATTATGACTACGTCGTCGTCATAGGCGCAGACGTTTAGTCCTCTTGAAGATTCCATCTATACCCAAGATCCACAGATGCTTAGCTTACTTGCAAACAAGTTCTATTTGTTCAATCAGCTTTATTTTTCTAAATCAAAAAGTGAAAATTAATCGCTTTTTAAATGTAATTTGTGTTTGCGCATAGTAAATTAGAGTAATTTTTTGTTTTAATTGTATTAATAAGACTAAAAGCAAATTAAAAATACATTCAACAAAATAATGGTAAATTAAGTTCAAGTACATGAGAATTGATTCGTGTTTTTTTTTAAATTTTGAATTGAATTTTTATAGGTTATGCGGCTGCAAAGAATTTTACACGCACCGACAACACCCGGTGGCAGTGTTACTGTTTCAGTAGGACCTTCGAACACAATAAACAATAATAGCCAAACTAAAGTGAGGGAATATGTTTATTGTTTTCTTTTTTTCTTTTTTTTTTTTAATAAATTTTTTAATTTAATTCCCTGTTATTCTTTTGGACTTGGTTTTAATGAGTTTTTTTCTTCATTTCGAGATTTTTTTTTTAATTTAAAATAAAGAGTTTGGAGTTTTTTTTTTATGATTTTCCAATTCTAATAGACTACTCCTACTGTTTAATGTAATTTTTTTCACATTCAATATCTTGATATTATATTCATTCAAAGTCATTTTATTCTTTATAAATTTTCATTCCTTCTAATACTAATGTGTTGTGCTTTCAAAATTCAAGCAGCGAAAGATAAAACAAGAGTGTTGTGTTTTTTTAATCATGAGTATTTTATTTATTTTTTTTTTTTGGTTTTAATGATTCATTTGATTTCGAAAGGATTCCATCATTCATTTCCCTATGAAAATTCCTCGGAAAATCTTAATATGCCGACATAAATTTCTTTTATTAGATTGACGACTTAATGTATTGGGAAGCATATCTTTAAATTGTTTTCTTATTTTTTTAAAATTATAATTGGAGAAGCATTCAATTTTGAATACTCTTTATAAACAATATAATGTCGCATGTATATTTATGTAGTGCTAATATTAATAATACATCCATACATATATTAACAAATCTATGGGCTTTTGATGACGAATGCAGCAATCTGAACCTTAAGATTAATTTTAAATGTTATAGAAGTAATGACACTAGTTTTGGGCTCTAGTTTTTCCGTAATTACACAATTGTATGTTTTTCAGGAAATAATAAATGAACAGCTCGAAGGGACTTCAAATATTTTCCGCACAAGCTTCCGACTTCGAAAGACGAATTGGGATTTCGCCTTGCTACAAATTATTCTTTCGATAGTTTTTTATTGCCTGCCGAGAGATGGTGCAGCTAAAAATCATTCGTTGATTTTACTCAACTCAAAGCGAGCTAACGTGAAGCAGTCGATTACACTGACTGCATGCGATAGCATTTCATTATTTTCTTGGAGTGGTAACAGTTAATCCATGCGTATCCTAGTCTTGTTGTTGCACCTAAAACTTCTTCGCGGCGGGGCAGTTACCCCAACAGCGCGGATAAATCGGAGTTTATGGGCGTAGAGGGAAAATATATCAAAGAAACCCATATATGTACATAGTCCGGGTTAAATGCAGGCGTCACCATTTATTCTATCTTCCGCTTGGAAGGGGGTGCGTAAGTTGTGTACCTACATTCGAAATTTATTTCTTACTTAGGTGGCGCTACAGTTCGGGGTAAACCTGGGCCTCAACCAACAAGCCTCTCCAGTTAGCCTGGTCCTTAGCTAACTGCCTCTACTTGCGCACTCCAAGTTGGTTGAGGTCCCTTACACTTTTGCGCCCCACCTTAGGCGAGGTCTTCCTCTACTGCGTTGTCCCTCCAGATTAGACTCAAAGACTCTGCGAGTGGGAGCACTTCGTCCATTCGCTCTACATGCCCCAGCCATCTCAGCCGATGGATACGTATCTTCTTGACAAGAGCGATGTCGTTGTACAACTCGTAAAGTTCATCGATGAATCTTCTCCTCCAGAACCCTTCAACGCAAACGGGACCGAATATCTTACGAAGAATTTTTCTCTCGAAGCAACCAGAGATATCTTCATCCGCTTTCAATAGAGTCCATGCTTCAGTGCCATAAAGCAGGACTGGGATGGTCAAGCTCTTATAAACAATCTCGTTAGTTTTTCGGGATAGGGCTCTACTACTCAATTGTCTTCTTAGCCCGAAGAAGCAGCGATTGTCGGATGTGATAGCGAAGCTGAGATATGTATAAGAAGTCCCTTACTCCCTCGAAGTTAAAGCTGTCGATTGTGAAGTTCTGCGCAATACGTAGATGTTGGGTGTCCCTTCTTGTTTACAGCATATAATTTGTTTTGCCCTCATTGACCAGTGACATCACGCTGCGTTGTTCCGATTCTGATTATTATGAGAGTCGCATGCGAGTATTTGGACGGGCTTTTGAAAGATTGTGCTTCTGGTGTGAATTTTGCACAACTCTTTCAGGTATGATGTTAAAAAAGTAGCATGACAGCGCGTTGCCTTGTCTAAATTATTTTTTTACAATAAAGGTCTCGGTGAGGTCTTGACCGACCATGAAGGACAGCGACGAGTTTGGCAGGGATGCCAAAACTAGACATGACTCTGTATAGTTTGTCCCTATAGATGCTGTCATAGGCGGCCTTAAAACCTATGAAGAGGTAGTGGTCCAAGTCCAAGATTTGGACTTCTTGGGTTTTCTCCAGGATCTGCCGAATGTGAAAATTTGATCGATTGTTGACTTTCCTGACCTATTACTGCACTGATAAGAACCGATCATATTGTTGACGAAGGGTTTCAGGCGTTCACACAATATGGCAGATAGAATCTTTTTGCGACATTTAAAAGCCTAATTCCTCTGTAAATGGCGTAGCTGTGTGGGCCTCCTTTCTTGTGGATCGGGCAAACGGTGCTGAGATTCCATTTATCAGGCATACATTCATCTGATCAAATTGTTGATACATGCTCTCTACAAAGTCATTTCCAGCTGCTTTAAACAGTTCGGCAGGTAAGCCTTCAGGACCGGCTGCCTTATTGGACTTAAGTTCGGATACTGCTAGCCTTACTTCATTTTGGTCAGGTGGACGAAAGTTTTGATTATCATCGTCTAGGTTGAACAGGATACTGGTTCTACCTACCTACCTTCGAACACATAGAGAATTATCCACCCCATGGAAATGAGTGCATGAGTTATCTACCTATGCACTTCGAACTTTTAGCAAACCAACTTGAAAGACTTAAATAGACCACACCTTAAACAGGGTGACTGGATCTTTATCGTTTGAGGATTTAGACCTGGAATGCTCTTTTGGCTACTTACGAATTCTGGCGAGTGTAATCGTACTCTGGTGGAAAACATCTAATGAAATCCCTACTACCTGATTTCCGAACCACAGAACCTCGCTCGCGCTATGTTAATAACATCATATAGGTATTCATAACGCCTTAAAGCGCGAGTGGATTATAAAAAAAAAAAACATTGGAAAACTGTGCAACATCTGACCAAAGCATTCCCAAAAAGCAAACCAAATGAAACCAAGACTTGAACTATGCAGATTATTCTATCTAGAATCCACTGCAACCATGCGCCATGATATAGATCGTCTTAGGGTGCTTAGCTTCATCTGAATGTCATACGTTCAAGGTTACGTAAGGTTAAAGAGATGCCGGGTGGATGGACTTCGATGACATGGTTGAGAGCCAAACGTCCTAATTGCTTATTGCATATTGCTTCAAAAAAAAAAAATTACTTAATAGTTATTGCTACAATGCATCGGTACAAAACTTCGGTACCGCGCTCAACGATACACGACCTCTTTTGTTGATAATCCTAAAACAGTGAGCGGATCTCGTGTTAAATCATTCTAGAAGACAATCTTTACGAGCGTCTCGGATAAACTCAGCATGTTATCCTCCCCTCTTAAGTAGAAATCTTTGCCGTCAACCAACTTGGGAGAACACGAAACTTCAACCTAAAATTGACAAGAGTATGCTGGTTCAGTAGCTAAGATCAGATTTGTTCAACCAACTGTCTTGATAGTCCTTTCGTCAATTACAACCTCTATATGAACGGTATATTCTGTGGCGTATGTGCAATATTTCCTCCAGCGTTTTAATTAAGTTTTAACTTCATCTTCAAAGTTTGAGGGGAAGCCACCAACAATCAATTAGCAAATTTGTAGCTTTTAAAACTCACAAACATTTGCTCAAACCCAAAAGGACATTTAACTCTGACAAAAGTCAAGAATTTTCCCCAAAAAGATGAAATCGAAAGATTTAAGATTTTTTTTACTACACTGAGTGTCAGAATAATTTTCCAATTTTTATCACCAATCGTTTTCCGAATTTAGCATGTAGGTCGTATCCGTGATGGAAAACTGACAACCACGTTATAACGTGTGGTTCAAATTTTAGTCATTAATCCATATACTGTGTTTTTTACTACTCAAACTAAGTTTTTATGCTTATCTACGTCATCGAAGGCCCAAAGATATCCAAGTAGAATGTGTAAATAAAATTAATGATCAAATGTGTGATACTTGTGTGAAATCTTATATTTTTGCATGTCACTCCCTTGAATTTAACATCAAATACTGTACACTGACATTACATTAAGTAGCGCAACAGTTGAATGATTTTTGACATTAAGCATGACTAACTTAAAATAAGAATTCTTGTACTTTTGTTGTCATTAATGTTATAGTGGACTTAAACTATTACTAATCATCTTCTTAAAAACAAAAAAAAGAACCGTAACATTTGAAGTTTTCTTTCTTTCGAAACATTATCTAATCGATTTACATTCTTCGTTCCAATGTTCCAATTCATTTCAGACAAAAGTAACAGATCGATTTAAGTGCCCATTCCGGAAACGCCATTCCAGTGTCCATCACCAGCCGACCAATCGTGTGAACCGTTTTCTTTCGCAAGCAATCAATGCCCGGTCTGTGGATCGGGAAAAATCAGTGCTCGTTGACAGATTTACACTGCGTTTCCGTGAAAGCGATAAGGAACGTGAATACCATAAGGATTTCGATTTGGGATTCACCACTGCAATGGGATGTAGTCTTCTGTTGTTGATTTTAGGAGCAGCTCTACAAGTGTCCGCCCTACCACGGACACTAATACTATTGCTGCTGTTTTTGACAGCTTTCATTTGGGTCAGTGCGATATTGATGCTTTTGCTCGCCGTAAGGCTTAAGTGGATCGCTTGGGATTTATCGGAGAGTTTTACCTTACGGTTGGCTATAACCATTTTCACTATTGTCTTGATTTACTCAGTTGGACAGGTTAATGTGGTAAGTTGAGAGAATGTTTAATGACTGGTGGTGTGTTTTATTCGTTTTTTTTTTTTCTGCTTTAGTTTACTTGTGTTTCGAATCACCCGTGTTCGAACAATGTGACAACTGCACTACCCACTTTGGAGGACGACATGATTATGTTGTCACATCAAAATGACTCACATAGGAAGTGTTCATTGCCGCAATATGTATCGCTGTCTGCTGCATTTGCCTTCCTTTCCGTCTCCGTTTTCTTGAGGTAAATTTCTACTTATGGTCTTAAAGTCTATGTTTATAGTTATTAAAACCGTTGGGCTTCTATCAAATTCAAACGTCAAATCCAAGAACTTAGAAGAAAAGTAAGTATATGGACAATCAATACCTGCGGTCACGAGTCTTATTGAGCTGATGGCGTAGCATAGGGATGCCTTTTTCAAGCCGAAATAACTGCCATTTCATAGGCCTCAACAAGATGCTGTTTGTTTGCTTTATAAGAAAGCCGATTAACACACTTTTTAGAAGAATAGATACAGAAACCACAATTAGGGCTTATACACGATAGTACAATTAAGACAAGTGTGCCACAGTTAGGTCACTATGGATAGTCTTCAAAAAGAAGAAATCCAACAAACCCTATACTAATCGTTTCAATCGATTTCCCACGGAGCTCTTTGCCTTGGGCTCTCGTGCAGAACATCCCTTGAGCGAATACTGTAGATTTAAATGCCCCTACTGGCCACCAAAGAATTGAGTGTTTTGGATACTAGCTTCTTCCGTGGACCGGAGGGCCTTCGAATCGCTGATTTCAGAAAACTTATTTCTATCCCTTTTTGGATGCTGCTACATGTAAGCCATCAACGCTCAATAGAAAACCTGTCAAGTAAATTTGCAGGTCACCGAGCGCTTCCACCGACTTTGTTGAGGTAAAAATAATCAGCACAATTTTTGAGTTTATGCCTAGAACGTTTTGGCAGAGAATCAGCACACTGCCCATTGGTAGGCATGCCAATGGACAATACCTCCTTTACAAAGATTTTTGTAGAATCTGCTTGGACAAAGAGGAGGAAAAAATGACCTTCTCTGTACATGTCCGGTTCTCTTCAATCGGTTTCAACTTTTCGATACCCTTGGCGAACTGCAAAACATTAGGTCTGTTCGCATTCTCCCTAAAACAGCGAATTTTTACGAAAAGTTACGAATTTTTACGAAATCCTGGGGCCGAATTACCACACTCGTTAACGAGCAACTCGTCATCGAAATGTGAGGATTTGGCATTACCGCTCCTAATGAAGTTTATGGATCATTCGATCACGAGTCCCACTCAATCACTCGTTATCGATTGCGGATTGCGTCCGCAAAAATTTCGTAGTTTTTCGTAAAAGAGAGCGCTCACGAGAGAGTAAGAAATTTCCCCATTCTACGAATGTTAGTGCAAGAAATTTCCTTGGGCTGATTTATGCAAACTGTCAAATCTGTCACATCTGGCAAGCAGCTGTTCGTCATTTTTGTGTGGCATTAAAATTGTCAGATATTGGAGAATTCTGAAACATGCGAAGATCCAGAAAATACAAAAAAAGTGTTAGAACAATAAATAAATAAATTCCACCCTTTTTTAAACTCTCCAAATGTGAACCAAAAAATTCTTTCCTATATACTTTTCTTAAATTTGAAAGTTGAAGTTTGACGTTTAAAATTGGGCAACTTTTCTTGTTCAACGAGTTTGTTTACTTTTTCGTAATTTTACCTCTAGCTGAGAGAATTTTACCCCCACTCTTTAAAATTTGACAATCTACGAATTTTGGTGCAGAAAGTACCCAAACAGACCTATTAACATCAGGCACTGCCAGATTTGCCCAGATTCTTGTGGCATTAAAATGGACCTAAGAGAACGAACCCCGTAGTACACAATGTTTTCGGGAAACGCGACGAAATTGCCCAAAACTTACTCAAATTGACAGATCTTGGTACCGATTGCGTCTGCTTTCAAGACTCAAATAAAAATGAAACAAAGATTGTCAACTTAAATCCTCTTTCCTCTTTTAAGTCCTCTACTGATCTTGAACTTGTATTCCAAAGTAAACATATTCTCTTTCTTTACAGGCTACCTATCATCTTTAAATCATTGCTCATCATTGTCATGGGGACAATTTATGCGCTATTTATCGAACTATCGCATACAAACATCTTCGAGTGTTACGATAATCGTGTCAAGTATGTATCCCTACTTTGTTTCTCCCTAGCTTGTGGTAATAGAATGTCACATCCTGTGACATTAAAGCTGAGAATGATGGAATTCTCACACACTCGTTTATCTTTTATTGTATCTTTATTTTTATGCCATAATTACGCCGTCATTTTCCCACTCTCTTTCTTGATACCGATGTGGACAACGATGACACCCTTTTAATGTGCAGCGCATCAATTCCACTCCATTTGATATCATTAGCAAGGATTGTCATCTTCATGATCGCAATTTTAGTTCATGGCCGTTTGGTGGAGTGGACAGCCCGTTTGGATTTCCTATGGCAGTTGCAGGCTTCACAGGAGAAAAAGGAAATGGACGTGTTACAGGCGTCAAACAAGAGAATTTTACACAATTTGCTGCCAGCTCATGTGGCTGCACATTTTCTTGATGCTCAATTCCGGAGTAATATGGTGAATAGAGAAGTAGTTATTTGTGTGCGCTGCATATTTTTTTTTTAGCAAAAAAACAATAGTGTTGTGCTTGTGTGATTTGTTGTACTTGTATTTTTTTTAAATTCATTTTTCTATCAAAGTTATTATTTTATGCTTCAAAATTGCAAGAACAACGATTATACACCACTGTGTCGAACGGGTAAAAACGAATTCTGTTAACAGAGACAGAACTAATACAAAATAACCCCCTTGCCTAATACCCTATTCCAATCGAAACGAAAACTGAGTTTTAGACGAAAACTCACTGAATCATTCCCACCGAACATTGACTTGAATTCTCGAGTTTTCGCGAAATCTCAGTGGGATAGGGTATAAGTTATCAACGACTTCTAAGCACAAATCATTGCTTAATCTTACGAATTAGCCATTGAATCTTGTCCGTGAGTTCATGAATTGCTTGGGAATTATTTGTATAAAATGTCACACGGTCTTGCCAGAACCGTCAAAATTCATGTCTGTCATTTTCAGTGATACAGCTACTGCTACACTACTGTACCACTGCATAGAACATATTCATTAATTTGCGACGACTTCGATTTTTAAATGGTCTGCTTTATCAACTCGTTTATAAACAACTGTTGTGCTACATCCGAGCTTATCACTACGCTCTATATCTAAGGGACTCTTTGCAGTAAAACACATCATCGATGAACCACGGTTATAATTTTGGAAAATTATAAAATTGTCCAAAAAAGGACTCTTGGTTTCAGTATGACATCCACTATGATCCGGAATTCTATATGTATGAGATCGGGAAATGTGGAGAGTCCACTTAAGCTCCCTTAACCCGCGACCCTAATAGTGGATATGCGGCCATTGGAAAATTATGATGATGATGAGGCTAAAATGATGTCTCCGCAGCTCAGTAGTTAGTGCGTCGAACTGCTACGCAAATTCCCTATGAAAGATCCAGCTTCGTAGCCAGTATTGTGCCCGACATTAACAGAGAATGTCCTCAGAGGTTTCCTCCTCTTCCAAATAGAACCGACACTCTGTATCTGAACAAAGGTTTCGTTTATCAAGAAGGTATCTTAGGCCGCAAGGGCCATTAAGGAAGCCCACTAGCTTTCTCTTGTTTTTACTATCAAGCTTTATAATTTCCTTGTAGCGCTTGATAGGTCTCTTGGATTGGCCAAGCCCGGCGACATTTGCCCAGTGGGCTCTGCGAAGTTGGTGTTTAATAAAGCTGTTAGTCCAATTAGCGGTCGCCATGGCGCAGTAGTTAGAGTGTTGGACTGCTGTGTGTGACGCTTGGATTCAAGTCCCAGCCATGTCCACCGAACATTTTTCGCGGCACCACCCCTCGTCGGGGAATGTCAAGCCTCCGGGAGTATAATCTGTCATGAAAGAGCTTCTCAATTCACCGTTCGGAGTTGGAAATAAATTGTAGGTGCCTTCCATTCATGCGAAAAAAATAACACGCACAGCTAGGCCTTAGCTCATTCCGAGCTGTCGTGCCAGCTATTTTTTTTTTTCTTTTTCACCCAATTAGACAGATGTTGAGCCAGCTCATCCCCAGTTTCATTACCTTCAAAGCCCTAGTTACCGTGCACCTAAGCAATCCAGCACCTACTCCAGATTCCGATAAGGGTTCTGTATTAGACCAGTCGACACGGTCTAATATTTCTACCTAAAACAACCTTCCGAAACAGTACTCCCTGACCATAACATTGGGGATTATCCAGAACATGTCTGTACTTGGAATTGCGTCCAGTATTTTCAGGTGTCCCACAAGATAACCTGATTTAAACTTGTGGTCTAGCTGCAGCTGTATAGCACAACAGGCAGCGGTCTTCCTAATGAAGATATGCAAAGGTGAGAGCCCGATGACAACCTCTATATCTGAAGTGGGGAAGGTACACCTGTAATACCAAGACCGGAAATTCTCTGTAGCTTCTTAAGCCTCATTATTGTCGTCCCTTCAAGAACTTTCGACCAACAAACTTTTGCCGCATAATGCGAGCTGCTTAGGTTTAATCATCAGCATAATCCACATAACCTTTTTCGCGGCGCAACCTCTCGTCGTGGAATGACAAACTTCCGAGAGTATAACTTGTCTGAAAAAGCTCGCCATTCGAAGTGTAACTCCCTTCTAAAATGTTACACCCTTAACATAAGTAGTTGCAAGAAGCTTGGCCTTATACTACCCCGGGTTCATGTGCGATGGAGTGCCAAACATAAAGTGAAATGGTTAAAGGTTTGAAAATACCTCTGTACTTTAGGTGACAGCATTCTGAAGATTCTGTTATTTTCCAATCAATTAAAGATGTTATCTGGTTTGCAGGATTTACGCATATATAAATGTTTTTCAATTATAGTGGAAGTCGCCTATAATAACGGTGTAGGAACCGAGCAAATGCGGTCGTTATAATCGTTATATTCGAAAGCCCTCCACAAGAATTCGCAGGGAATGAAAGAAAGTGGTCGTTATAAGTGACTTCCACTGTAATAACCAACCTATGTATCTTGAACGTATACCTTCCTCGAACAGAGGTTATAATCGTTGTTCATTTTGCTTTTATTGGTGTGCTCTGCAATCTTTGCACCTAAAAAAAAAAAACTCTAGAACAAAAATGTTTCTTAAAATAAGTTTAGTAACTGTAACTGCAACTGCAACAAGTTCTTTCACACACGTGTATAAGTATGAACAACAACACAAAAGCGAGTCAATTGTACTATATATGTATGTATATCACAGCATTGGCAGCAACGAAACAAAACAAGAACAGTGACAAAACTACAAACTACATATGTATTATCGTTTAACCTTCTTTCCCTCTTCTTCACCTATCTACTGATCTTCTGTCCTGTAAACGTGCGTGTGTCACTTCAGTGGTTTGCCCGTAAAGAAATTACACAAATCAGTAATTTCGAGATTGTTCTGTGTTCCAACTCCTATAACCCCCAAGCGAAGTTAATCATTTTAGAAGTCTGGTTTTGCTAATTTTTCTAGGGTAACCCCGGACAGGAATTATATCATCAAAGTTATGCCAAAGTTGGGGTCATGTTCGCGTCTGTACCTAATTTTCATGAATTTTACACTGAACTGGATGGATCCGATCAAGGACTAGAGTGTCTGAGGCTGTTAAATGAGATCATAGCGGATTTCGATGAGGTAAAGTTTTGTTAATTATTCCTGAAGAAATATTCATCGATCTTTTTATTTTTGAAAAGTTGTTGAAAGAAGACCGCTTCCAAAGTATTGACAAGATCAAGACAGTCGGTAGCACTTATATGGCAGCTGTTGGCTTATTGCCAGGTTAGTACCACAATCTATTTCCGTCAATCAGTCTTTAATCCATCTCATCTTATTTAGAGTATAAAATGAATCCTGCCGATCCGAACTCGATTCGAAGGCATATGACCGCTTTAGTGGAGTATGTGAAAGCGATGAGATTGGCCCTTCAGGAGATCAACAGTCACTCGTATAACAATTTCATGCTGAAAATTGGTAAGACTTTCAGGATAGTTGCCAATGAATTGCATCTAAAGCCACACCTTCATCAGGTTTAAATATTGGTCCAGTAGTGGCCGGAGTTATTGGTGCACGAAAGCCTCAATATGACATCTGGGGCAATACGGTTAACGTTGCCAGTCGCATGGACTCCACAGGTATACCCGGTTACACCCAAGTGACGCAGGAAGTTGTTGACAGTCTGCAGGGATCACATTTTGAATTCAGGTAATATTGGTTGGGCATTCAAAATTTGGTCAAACCAGAAACAAAATTCCTTCCTCACTCAAACAGATGTCGTGGTCAAATAAATGTCAAGGGAAAGGGTGACATGGTGACCTACTTCCTGTGGGACTATGCAAACAACAATGGAGAAGTACGGAATGCAATGCTTTCCAATCGTTCCATCCAAAGTAACAACTTTGGTTCACAACAACAACAACAGCAGCAGCAACTGCAACAGCAACCGCAATCACAAACAACCTCATCACAATCAATTCAAGCAGCGCCACCACAAACCACAACAACGACGCCAATGCAAATGCACGCTCACCCAACAGAATACTATCAAAAGCAATCACAATTCAACGAGAGTAACTATCACCTCAACATGAATAATGAAGCGTATAACATCAAAAAGGATAACTACACGTACAACAACATTGATGCACCCAATATGCTGATAAAGCAGCAACACTCCCCACAGCCAACCAACCAACCGGTGCTACAGCAATTCCAGTTGGATGAGCAGCAACATCAACAATTGCAACAGCAATTGTTGGCGCAACGCTATCAAAAATACCAGAAGCAAGCGAATTTCATAGCCAATGGTGGACTGCCAAACATTCGAGAGAATGGCCAGGTTAATCCTGGAGTGGTTGCGGGCAATGATGCGATGAAATATAACTACAACAACCGGGATCACCAGTACCAGCAGCAACATCACACCAATTACCATCATCTCCAGCAGCAGCCATCGCAACAAATCAGGTCGCAGCTTCCGCCCATGGTAATGATGCGTGAAACATTCAATATTATTGAAAATCCTAGCCTGGGTGGAGGCCCTAACCGGGACAACTACAATATTCGGGAGAACTACGGCCATCTGGAGAACTATAATAATATGATTAAGCGGGAGCATGTGAACGGTAGATACCATAATAACAATTACAGCAGTTGCAGGGAGAGTGAACCACTGTTGCATGCCGCTCCTGTGGCCAAGGTAAGGGGGACTTCATAACTGAATGCTTTTGGGTGTTGTTGGGGTTTTTTTTTTTTTTACTTACTTTCTGCCTGAATGTTTGTTTTACTTGTGTATGTGGTAACTTGCATGATTCTTCTTGTGCCATTTAAACTCGTTCGAGTAGTGTTTGTTGTTTTCGACGATTTTTGGCGGCAAAAACTCTCGTTAGGGAATGACAAACCTTCGAGAGTATAATTTGTCATAAAAAAGCTTCTCAATTTGCCGTTCGAAGTCGGCAATGTACATATGTCGATCCCTTCCATTCGTGTGAAAAATCTTCACTTAGACCTGAGTCGGGCCCGTTGTGTTCCCCTCTTTTAGTCCTCGGAACTGCAGGGATAGGTTTGCATATGTTGGGCGGGATCTAGGGAAGATGGAAACAATTATGGAGTTTATATTAATGTACGCGTGGCCTGGTGAATCTTCCTGTTTCTTTGGTGAAGGCCAGGATGCCACCGATTCCTTTGTCCTTGAAATGTCTCAAGGTCCGGTACCCACATAGATCCCAGGGGCTTCCGTCGCATTCTCGTTAGGACTGGGCAGTGGGATGGGAAATGTTCGAGGTCTTCTTCTTCTTCCTCGCAGTTCTTACATGTCTCTGCGTCGGCGAAGCCCAGTCTAAGCATGTGTTTGTTGGGGTTAATGTGTCCTACGATGAGTCCCACCATCAGCCTCAATTGCTATCTGCTTCACCATAGAGCCTTCCTGATGAGCATATTGCTTGGTTTCTTTACGAGTGATCCAGCCACTTTGCAGATCGGGAGGTTTGTCCAGAGATCCTCGAAATCTCTTTGCTTCCACCCCTTGGTTGCTGTTTTAATTATTGTTAGTGCGACTCTCACTGTGTTTTCAGCGGTTCATGCCATCGCGTGCGCCACTTCTCTTGCCAGTTCATCGGCTTTCTCATTCCCCGAGAACCCTTTCTTGACCCGGTACCCAGACAAGGTGAACGTCGTTGTGACTGGCAAGCCTGTTGAGTTTGTCTGTGCATTCCCTCACCAGATGAGATCTGGATGTTGCGTTAATGATGGCTTTAAGTGCTCCTTGACTACCCGAGCAGATTTCTATTTTCCTTCTTTGGGTGTGGTGTTCCAAGTGAATTCCAGCTCCCCTCAAAATGGCAA
Organism: Matsumyia berberina; assembly: GCA_917880715.2. Classification (NCBI taxonomy): domain Eukaryota; kingdom Metazoa; phylum Arthropoda; class Insecta; order Diptera; family Syrphidae; genus Matsumyia; species Matsumyia berberina. The sequence goes on along the minus strand of OU862871.1, from coordinate 125,443,138 downwards.
GGACTTCTGCTTGGAATACTGTGACGAAGGGATCTAGATGAATCACAAATTTTACCGATGGGTTGTTGCAATACACGCCAGCACCGAAGCTGCCTGCGATGTTGGAGCCGTTCGCAAAAATAAAGTAAGCACGTCATAATTTCTTGTTTCCTTGGTTCAAGCTCAAGAATCCGTTGAAGGGAATTCTGTTTTAAAATTGTTGACAAAGCTGACTTGTTTCCAAAATCACTCTGATGGTTAATGAGTGGACGTGATCGTTCTGATCTCTTCAATAATTTTTCGGAACCGTATATTAGAAGTCGTGTCGAAATACCCGAAGGCCTTCAGTCTTGCCGCTGAGTGTCCTGCCAATCTCTTTGCTTCGAAGTGTGCTGGTTTAGTACCACTTCCATGGCAGCCGTTGGTGTCGAGGCTTGAGCGCCGATTACTCCCAGGCAAACCATTTATTGTGTTTGGGTAAGTATTTACTATGCATATTTGTTCTTTAAAGAGGATTGGCTTGATGATGCAATTGTATTTGCAGTGAACTTGTTTCGATTTTAGACCCCATGTTCGGCCGAAAGCTCTCCTGCATATCCAGAAGAACCTTTTAGCTTTAATCGTTCGTTCTTCTAGGTTCTTTCTCCAGGTCGGCCTGAAGACTTGACGCTGTCGCGTAGTTGCAATTGTGTACCTCCTATCCTCGGTACATGGAAGTCTTCTTGGTAAAGAAAACTAACTCCGTTTTGTTTGGATTAACACTAATGCCATTTTCTTCCGCTCCGCTTGCAACTACCTTGAGTGTACCTTGCATGAGCTCCCCTATACTGCTTAGGTATTTGCTTGTGATCAGTATGGCTAGATTCTCTGCATATGCTACGCATTTAGCACAAGACCATTCTAGTGTCCGGGCGAGGTTTACCATTACCAGTACCCATAAAAGAGGAGAGATTAAACCCCCTTTTGAGGTGCCTGCAAGGACTTTGGCCTTCCTCGTCTCGTCCTCAAGGAATGACTTGATAATGCCATTGTGGAAAAAGTAACATGAGCAACATAAATGATTGCAAGAGCTAGGCCTTGGCTCATCTCAAGCTGTAGCGCCAACTATTTATTGTTTCGTTTTTTTTCTTTTTAAAAAATCATACAAGGGAGTGTTCTAAACTTTTTTTCCATTCATCCATTTGTATATAAAAAATCGCAACAATGTTTAAAAGAGACCGTCAGTCAGATCCCGGGTCTGTATGACCTACTCAGGGCTAGGTTAAGGTTTTATCGCACACTAAGTCGCAGGAGAAAGGCTTATGTGTGTATATATACATATGTCTATCCTGACTCGAATTCCTTATATCAACACTAGTATTTGTCGAATATTTAGCTAACCATCATCATCATCATCACTTCTCATGCTAGCCAGTGCTGAATACAGTTTCCATGTGTGCAGCTGTCTTATTTAAAAATTTCTAGCATTGTATTTCGAACCTTTTTTATTATTCTTATGATATCGCCAAAGTTCGGAGTATACTGGAGCCTGAAGTATCTTCAACCAGCTCGATCGTTAGTCAGCTGCCTCTAGTTTCATGCGCCCAGTTGGTTGAAGTCCCTTTCCACTTGTTTAGGCCTCTGTGCCGTTCCTCCAGAATATATTCAAAGAATCTCCGAGCACGAGCAATAGTGTTCATCCGCTCTGCATGTCTCAGTCATTTTAGTCATTTTATTGTGAATCTTTTGATTAGATCGATATCACTGTTCGTCGTTGGATCTTCCCTTCCACTCACCGACCAGAGATCACCTGGAGAGCTTCCCTCTTAAAACAAAAAGGCCGACCTGCTCCGCTTTTGAAAAAAATGTTTCTCCTGCTATAACACACGGGGCCTTGAAATCGATAAAAGATCATAGCTGTCGATTTCTCAAGATCTGCCGTCCACTTACATGGACCAATCAGGTTGTTGACAAAGGGCTGTATCATAAAACCCAATAAACATTTGGAAGTGCTGCCTAAATATATCTAAAATTCCCTGGGTCTCGGTGAACAAATTTCCTTCTATTTCGAAAAGCCTGTGTTCCGCGTTTGAAGCCAACTGTCAGGAGCTTGGCTTTCTTACGAAAATTCTGGATGTTGTTGCTCTCGCGAGAAACTCTCGAGTTCCTTAAGCGATATTATTCTCTTTACTTCTCCTAATTTGTTACTTATCTGTCGCGCCCTTTGATTTGTCACCAAAACCTTACATTTCTTTTTGTTTTACTTAACTTTTTTTTTCATTTGTAAACATTTCTTGTCTTGCATGTTTTTTTCCAACTTTCTCGATGTCATGTGTCAAAACAAAATATTTGTTTTCAATAATTGTAAAGATTATGCCACTACAACAACAGAATCCACCATCAAAATACGACCCGCCTCGCTATACCTGTCCCAATAATGAACTGCATATGCAGCAACACCAGCAGCTACAACAAAATGCGCCACCACTTCCAGTACCACCACCGCCAAAACCAACTGTAACATCAAGTCTGAAGAATAATACACCTTTACTGCGCACCTATATGAAACCATTGCCAAAGTTACCTTCCGAAATTGAGGACAGTCGTGAAATGTCATCAACCGATGATCTTAGCTCGAGACCGCATTCGCCCAGTATGAGTTCCTCGGATGAAAGTTACTCCAAGACGACCGAGGGTGAGGGTGACGATGACTCCCCGCGAATAACAGCCAATCACCATTTGAATAGAAACTTAAATCCACTACAGTGGCTCTATCCATGTGACATTCAAGTTGATCCTACATCACCCATTGTCGATATGTCAAACCTAAAAGATTTCGAGGTAAGTTCTACCACCGAAAGTCAGGGACAGACGACAACAACCCAAAATAAAGGGGATTCATGCAACAGTTTCGAGTATCAGGACCGCATGAGCGGCAACAATTCGAAGCAACCAACATCGGTGTCCACAGCGAAATCGCCATTCGAACGGGAACTGCAACGGCTATTGAATGAGTCCACGTCAAGAGCACGTGCCGAAAATTTGAATCACTTCACTAACGGAGCATCTATGAACGGTGGTCATGGTGGTTCAGTGTCATCCGGTGGTGGTAACCAACAGATTCAGCATCAAAATAGTCGTAACAACTTAGAGTTAAGTTATTCAAGTAGCAATAGCAAATTAGGATCATCCATTAATAATAATAAAAATAAATATGATATGGAATCACCGCCGCCGTTATCGGAGAAGGGTTCAAAAATACCAATTAGTACAAGTTTTATGATCGCTAAGCATCCGGTCGGCTTGGAAGCCATCAAGGAAATCACAAGGAACAAGAATCCATCGGAGTCAAGTCAGATGTAAGTATATTTTTAAGTGAATTTCTAATTGGAGAGACACTGGCTGAAGCAAGGGTTTTAGGGTCTTACGTGTATGGAACTCCGGAGCTGCTGCCACTCGATGACTTTTCCCTTTTAATCTTAAATCCCAGAACCATTTGTGTTTTTCTTTTGAAATTGCAGACAAATGCCAACGCATAGCTTAGGGTAGATTAGGCTAGGTAGATGGGTTGGCGAGAGGAGAGAGAACCCTATGCGCCACACTCAGGTCAGTAGAGACTCAATCTGATGTCCATTTGGGTGGATAGTACCCCTTGTTCGGAGTGTTATCCAAACCACTCAGGGAATCGTATTACCTTGAAGCCTTAATGAACCTGCAGATGTCCTTAATAGGTACATCGCTTAGCTCTTCAGTATCGGAGGCCTGGACAGTGGAAGAGAAAGTGGGTTGTATCCTCATCAACTTCCTCGTCTCCCCAGCCCTTGCAAAGGTCGTCCTCACTTAGCATTAGCTGTAATTACTCCCGCAAGGATGGAGGAGGCTTTTCCTGACCTTCTGCATGAGAGTATTAGTTCTGGCATCGCTCTACCTTGGCCATAGTTTTCTTGTTATTTTACAGGAGTTCAAAGAGCTCCGTTTTCAGTTCACTTCCGCTAGAGTCCTGATCACCTTGCTCTAAGTTTAGCACAGATCCTTTCCTTGCCAGTTCATCAACTTTCTCATTCTTTGGTATGCCCTCATGTCTCGAGACTTGCTACGTAGCAAGAGCACTAGGCTCTTCGTGTGTGTCGCGTCGCCCCAAAACGCTGCCATAGGAAAATATAGGCCCTACGATTGGCATGTACTTTCATAGTATGTTTTAAGGCCTTGCTCCTTAGGTTTTTCCCGAATATTTTACTGTATGAGTAGGAAGCTTTCGTGGCCTTCTTAGTTCTTTCGTTGATATTCTGTTTCCAGTTCAACTTTTTGTCGACCACAAGGTCAGAGATCCTGATGGGGATGGCCCCAGCAAAGAATATTTGAAATTGCGGTATCTTTCTCTTAGACGAATAGCTTGACTTAAACAAAAGGAAACAAAGACACTGCGACCAAAGTGTGTCAGTTTACAGCGAGTTATGGTGGGTAGCTGGCGTCAGGAAAATAGGCGTCTATGGATGCAATGATTTCCTCTCTTGATAAAGATCTCAGCACTCCAAGCCAAACTTTAAGCTTAATACAATATCTATTTTCCTAGGCTAGGCCTGAAGGCATCGTTCCCGAGTTACCAAAATTAGGTCCTGCGGGGATCCTCTACCTATACTGACTGTGGCCAGATTGTTTACATATGCCAAGTTGAGTTTTCCTGTAACTAAAGAACACTATGGTCCCAGAGCTTGATCAAAGTCAGAATTGTGCTTTTAGATGATGGATTGACTAAGACTGGGGATGTAAGCCCTCTACAAAAATAATTTTGTCTGCTGTTAACTTTCCTGCTCAGCAGTTTTGTGATCTTCCAAGACACACGTCCGAAGGACTAATGCCTATCTTGTTGAGGTGATTATTGAGTTCGTTAGGAGCTTTGCAGCACTCTTTTGAACTTATTCAAGTCCGACTGTTGAATTGCACTTAGAGTTTCCTTGATGTTCTACGAAGCCGAACGTTTTATGTGACTATTGGATGAAGCATAGGAAGGAAATGAGCATAGGAATCCTGATACTTATCTGATAAGCTAATCGGCAACCTCGTTGTCTTCGATGTCGTTCTGTCCAGGAACCCAATAGATCTTAATTGTGTTGTGAGAAAAAATAGCTGCTTTAGACAGCTCCATGAATTGTAAGCTTAGGAAACAGAATAAAGCCGCAAAGCCTAAATCTGGTGAATACCAGACCGAACCACAAGCCTTGAGTTTTGGTGATGGCGTGGTCTTGATCCAACACCACATTCTTTTCTCTCCAATGCAGCCTTTGCTTTTTTTAAATGCCTGCCTTCAGCCTGTCAAGTAATAATGCATTCTACTGCTCATTATTATTATTTATCTCAAGTTTATTAAGATTCTCGAAAGCAGACGGTCATCCCCCTAACCTTGATTCGATGCTTCTTCAGTGATCTTTTCGATGTTATCGATGGTGGTCGGAGTTGTTGACCAGCCCGACCGATCGTCATCAACCACGATGGTGCGAAAATATTAAATTTCAGCTGTCCATCTTTTTACGGTGCAAAATGACAGAAAAAAGTCCCTGTAAACATCGTCCAACTTCGCACTGAGATCATCGCCTGAAAGTTCACCAGCGATCTTGTTGTTATATGGTTTCGATTATGATCTTTCGACCAATTGTCTGTACCTAGTTCAACATGCACAACCCAATGATTTCCACTTTTTCATCAATTTACTTTATTTGTAGGCAAACCTCCGACACGGAATCCTGTGAAATTCTCCATGACAGTCGTGGTGGAAGTAATCCAAAGAATCTACAAATGCTCGATCTGGCCACTCGATCAAATCAAAATGTAAACCATGCCAAAGATCACAACCATCGACTACGCCGACCACGATCGAGTGAATGTGAAAATAGTCGAGAGAGTTTGGACCTTATGAATGGCGATCGTGATGACACTGAAGATAACCTAGCCGATGAAGAATTTGAAGACGATGAAGCGGGTCGCGATGTTAGAAAGAAGATAAGTGCTACCTCAAGACAGGAAACTATTAGCAGCGGTGGTGGAGGTATGGCCGTTGATCATGAATATACTGACGTTGTGTCATCCGGACGAGATCGCGATAATCGAATGCGAGAAGTAAATGTGATAAACGATGAACTGAAATATGGTGCAGGACATCATAATAATCATCATCAATCGATGGACTCGAATCCTGTGGAAAGTCAATCAGAATGGTCCGACGATGATTGTCGTGAGGAAGCGACGGGTGAGTTATTTCTTTTTGTGTCAGCACTTATATCCCCTGACTACATCTATAATCTTTCTAGGCGGTGCTGAATCAACGGGATACATTACTGATGAGCCCGGTCTTGAAAACATCTCTCTCCTGAACGAAGCCGGTCTTACGGATGCTGAAGGTGCACTTTCCGATGTGAACTCTCTTTATAATGCGCCCGATGTTGATGATACGTCAATCTCGAGCCGTGCCAGCTCTCGCCTGCTCAGTTTAGATTCGCTGAGTGGTTTATATGACTGTGAATTAGACTCGAAGCACGAGATGGCCATTGTAAATGTGTCGCATAAAATAACGAGTAAATTCGGACCGCAAAGTTAATTTTATTTATTTCCTATTATCTAACAAGTTTTAGTTTACAAAATGATTTTGTATTTGACTAAACATTTAAGCAAACAAAAAGGAAAAAAAAAACTCATTGTTAATGAAGGATTACACTCCGTTGTGGGTAGTTTAAGATACATAGTTTCGTAACGGCCCTGTATATTCTTGGGTATGAGAAATTTAAAATTTCAGCCGCGAAACTAGTTACATATATTTTATATTCGCCATTTGCGGATTAGCAGCTTCAAGTTAAATTTTATATAAAAAATGTTTGTATGTAATTATTTTACTTTAAAAGTTTTAAATTTTAATTAACGCTAAGCGTTGTAGTTATGTGCTTTTTTTAAATGAAAAGATAGGAGAGGTGCTATAATTGGAAGCGTATGGTAATGAAATGCGAAAAATTGCAGAACGAAGAGGCACTATTTAACAGTTGGAAAAGGACAAGAGTCCCAAGTTTTATATTCGCGATCATGGGATTTGTACACTATCCGTAGGGTTTCGTTGTTGTGGCCAAAAAAACACGGAACATATCGTGATACTCTTGGTCTTTTGTTTTCATGCTGAAGACACTGCACTTCTTTAAAAAGTTGGTAAATACTCGACCTGTAAGTGTTATCTCAGTGACTGCGATTGGAGCCCTAGCCCGCCCGTAGAATCTTGGAGGGAATCGCCTTTTATCGTTATTATCGTGATCAATTTGATTGATGGTTTGCTGTGCCAGATTCTATTCACAGTAAGATATGAGAAGCTTGGGTTTTCTATCACGACAATTTAAATTGTACTTCTAAGACGGCCCCTAGCTCTCTATCTCAAAGGCTGATGTTGGATTTTGACTTCACATCTGAACGCGCATACAGAAAATAGTAAGGTGATCCATTTGTAGCGAACAAACTGTTGAAATCGTTGAACGAATTTCAGGGAAATGCATAGACTACTAGAAAATAAATATCAAATCGTCTTAAATCGGAGTGTTATAAACCCTGGTTGCCCTTAGGCACATATTAGAACATACTTCTAACTCAAACACACACATCCATATGTGTCACTCTTGGAAAGCTGGGCAGTGGCGCAATGGATGTTCTACGTACTTTCTTCTTCGTCTCCATAGCATCTGTTTTTCCGTTTTCAATTCAGTCGAATATTACACTTAGAGAGAAGCTAGAATAGACTGTTTACTTCAGAAGCAGCCAGAAAGTTGGTAACTTCTCTAAAAAGATGACTGCGAGATTTTGCAAGAGGACAGCAGCGTCGGTGAAAATCTGCGTTTTGATCTGCGAGTGGACCAGGCAATCTCCAAGAATATGGAGATAAATTTCTTCACTCTCAAGGCATAGTCTACGGAGTAAATCTAATGAAACTTCCATTCATATTCAATTTACAGGAATATTGGATTTTTTCTGAAATTTTGTGATGAATAGCATCTTGGACCATGTTTGCCCTCGTAAATCATTTTGAGGTTTATACCGCATATTCGACGAAAAATCCATAGAGTATTACTAGCTCGATCGCGCTATCTGTGGGTTCCACGACAATTTACTATTCATGATGACTCATAGGTATTTAGCTTCTTTCGAAATTTAGACTATTTCACCGTACTACATATGTGGAGCGAAAAATGAAATATGAATTCTAACACTTCCGGTGTTTTCAAAATTCCCTCCGACGAGTATTGCTACATCAAGGCTTTAGTGGAAATACTGAGATAAGTATCTTTTACCCTTGGAGACTTCCCCTAAGGGCGCTAACTATTACGTTTTTCTTTTCAAAACTTCAAAGCTCTGCTAATTACCTCACGTCACCATACAAGCACCCCTTATAAGCTTTTCCAAAAAAGGAACCTTTTTATATTTTTTTAAGATTAAAATCATGTGCTTAAGTTAAGCCTAAGATAATTCAAAGCAAAGCATTTTTATTTTCTCACTTATTTTAGCTTTTAATTTTTTGCTATGCATATATTATTAATTGTTTTAGTTAAACAAAGAGAAATAATTATATAAAGAAAATTATACATAATCTGTACTAAAAAAATGTAAATGAACTAAACCTAGGTAAAGCAAATGATTTAAATAAAACAAAAAATAAATTGTGGAAATGATTGATATTACATATAATAGAACCAGACAAAAATATATACATAGATGACATTTTAGCACAACCTAAATATTAAGTTCAAGAATGGTACTAAATATTTTCTCTTTACAAACAGTAAAAGTAGGAAACAAAAAACCACAACCACCCATATCGTGTAAATAAAATACTTCAATTAAAAAGAAAAATAAATAATTTTTTTGGTTAAAATTAAAAAAAAAAAATTTAAACTGTATAAACTCAAAGCCATTTAGGAGAAAGTGGTTTTGGTATATTTCGTTTTATTTTAAGATGATTAGGTGCCTGATTTAAAAAAATATATATGTATATCGCCCTCATATACACTCATATACACTTCATTGTAAACATTTAGGTGGTTATTGCCAGACACATACATCAACTCAAACACACTCTTCAATTATGAAAAATCAGTACTAAATTTTCATGATTAACACCATACAAACAAAATTATTATTATTATTACTATTATTATCAAATATTGTAAGTTTAGATGACTCTCTAAATTTAAAGTTTTTGAAAGAAACTGAAAGAAATTATATACGTTTCTAGTTATTTCGTTGAATTTTTATTTTTATTTTTTTTGGCTAAGAACAGAGAGTGAAAAGTGAAAAAATACAAAAAAAACAAAACTATTGAGGAAAACGGAAAGAATGATTTACAAAATGAAAAATAAAATAGTAAACATAATTAAATGATAATTTTCATTTCAAAAACTTTTGAATAATACGTTTTCACTAAATCCGAATGAGATGATTTGGCCAATTTACTGAAACTATTGAAAAATCCATCATAGATGCTATGCACTTAAGTGTGTTGGAAAAAAGTCCACGATGAGTTTATCCGAACGAATACCTCGATGAGTTATTTTTCGATTAGTGCGAAATCTGAAACCATTTCATTTCTGTAAATGGTATCTATAAGGTGACTGTGCCTGCTTAGGCAGATTGAAATCTAGGCCCCCTGTAAAAACACTCAGATCACCGGATTATAACCACCAAAAACCTTGCATGATCAATTTTCTTTACATTCAGTGTGTAACCGCATCAATGTTAACGCCTTTCTAGTCCACACTATGTGCACAAATTCTTAGATCCGACGGCAAATCTTTATTTTGTAAATAAAGAACATGGCTAAGTCGCAAAATCCCAAGATGTCCTTGATAGCGCAGCTACATAGAAGGCGGACTAGTATTTCTTCCTCCTTCTCACTCCACAGCTTGTGCAAAAATCATTGGCAATGGACATCTGGTAATCCCAGTGAGAGCTCCTACTACAGAGCTTAGGCATTGCCAATAAATAGACAAAAGTATACCTGGATCTATTTTTTATTGTTCCATATGGTCTGGAAAATCACCTTTTTTACCTTTCCTACACCTACCTCGGTGACAGCTCGGAATGAACCAGTGACTCCACAAATAAGCCTTTTCAGTCAGCACAAGCCTTAACCAGCTATCTTCACTTGTATACTTGGAGGAGATCAGAATCTATTTGCGCACGCCAATTAAGATTTGATCTTGCTGTGTAATCCCTCTGGGGTGGAAGCGAAGATTCTTCGGACAGGAGTTCAACGTCGCCCTTTAAAAGTCCGTAGAAATAGTCTTTACATATAATCAACACCAACAGCGTCTTCACTATGCTATTCCCGTTTCTATTCTTGCAGACTCCAGTTTACGTGGTGATCTCTTCTTTTCTACTTTTAAAGCTGATAAACGGCTCTGGTGCTTTTTTGTAGCGCCGCTTTATAAAAAGCCATTTCGCCTGTTAGCTTATCATTGTGAACGGTTTTTTTGTCTCACATAGGCGCCTATTGTGTTATTCCGAACGTTTTAGAACAGTTTGTTTTTTCCAGAGGTTGTTAGGAAGTCAATCAGCTTCTCGGAGTCGAGCGTGACAAGTGCAGTCGGTAAGGTGAATTCACTACCAAGAGTCTGTTTTCTCACATGAATCAGGGCGGGGCATTCTGTAGCGATGTGTAGGGAGCTTTCATCGTTCTTCATGCTACAGATAGGGTCAGGTCAGGTGACAGGCCGTTTAAGTCAGTAGTGGTCACTTAGAAAACCGGTTAGAATTTAAGGGGGTTCCTGCTCAGATTCAGAAGTAACTCAAATTTCTCTTGGGATAAAGTGAGAAATAAGTATTTGGTACATTTCTGTGTAATACTTCTCATCCAGATTGCGTTAAAATTGAGCAGAGTTTGTAGGTTTTAAAAAGTGTTTACTCCACAGACTGGTTCGGGACCAGTGAGAGTGGTTATTGGACCTATCTTGGCCAGTGAAACCGCTATTTCGTTGCCCTTGTGAACAGAGATCCAGTGTAGTATGATCTAATTGTTTTTTCCTAGTTTAAGAAGCGTTTTGACTGCCTGTAGAATTACTCGTAGTTTCGATTTTATTGTGGGTGAGTTCGGTACTTTCGACTATCAGAGAAGATAAAAATGGTTTTGCCACGAAAGTTAGAAAGCAAGTTTAAGCTTAGGCACTGATTAATGGCAAGTTTTTCTGCCTGGAAGATCGTTGAGTATATGCCTAGACTAACCGCTATGTTCGTGACAGAGAACTCTCAGAACATTCCAGTCCCAGGTCCACTGTCCATTTTTAAGCCGTCCATGTTCCACACTTGGTCGTGCTCTGAGGGACGGGTTTTCAACTTTTCCCAAACTACTGAGTAGTTTCGTTAAAAGCAGTACCTTGAAAGAGTGCCGTCCAACAGCTTGCTGAACTCGCTTTTTTAGAGTAGGGATGAAAGCACGTTGTGACCGTCGGGTGGATGTTTAGAGCCAATGTTGCTTAGGTGGAAGAGCCTGTGCAGACTAAGATTTACCTGCATCTCTATGTGGATTCGAACTGATAGTAGACCGACAATAGCGTGAAGCGAAATAGTGGGGGTGGAGCGCAACTCGTCATGCTAATTTCAACTAGGACTTGAACCCGTTCCAGTTTTTTGGCTGTGGTGCCCTAGTTTTTGTCCACCACACTATTTGCGGGTATGTCTAACGACCAAGGTGTAGATTTAGTGTATGATTTTGAAACTAAGTCCTCAGTTGCGGCGACAGATCCATGATACTCGTGTGGATTTTTCGACTGTTGATTGTGCTGGAAATGGCCTTCTGCGCTTCTTATAGGAACGCTAGATCGGTTAGGGCTCTTGCAGTCGGTCGCGATATTAAAGGATATTCAAACCTTCGCTGCAACTGCGTAATGATCCCCGTCGGAGCGTTCAAACATCCAATGAACAAGAGAAGTGTCTTTCGTCGGTGGCAGATATGCACAATACAAGACAAGAATTCTTTAGGTATAAAGTAACAATCAATTTTCATTTACAACATTAAAGTGTACATAAATGTGTTTTTATTAATTCCTTTTAACCATTACAGAAAGTAACACACAATTTTAACGCAGTGGTAACAAGAAGTTTACATTCCTCTATTCATAATACATTTGTGTTGAATTTTTTAACTGTTGTGGAAAGTATGTGACCTTCTTCTTTCCCTTTGTGACCGGCTTAAACTCATCACCTAATGTGATTTTATCTGGAATTTTCCTTCCACGAAAGGTAGCCACCTCGAAAATTGGTGGTGGTGTAATTCCTGTAACTGATCCAATCGGCAGTATTTCCCTTACCGGTACAATCTTAACAGATTGCTTGTCCTTCTTTCGATAATAAACCACTTCGGCTGCAAGGGTTACCATTGCCAAGACAAGTCCAAACAGTGTTGCTATGAAAACGCCTCCCAAGCTTTCAAGAGTGATTCCTTCTTGATCCTCCGAGCGAGAACATTCTTTGGTAAGTGAATGATTCCAGTACTTTGGTAAAAGTGCTTCAAAATAACGATCTTTTTGTAACTCAAGAATTGTGTAGCTTAATTCATCCTAAAAAAAAAAACAAATATTCTCCAATTTATACAGAAAAGGTTGAAAAGTTATGTATAACCGATAAATGGCTGCCCTGTTGAACAGCAATTGCATATGGCTGCTCAGCAAAAACCTCTCCAACTTCTGTCAAATTGCAGTTTTTGGTGATTTCGTATTTAATTTCCGCTGAATCATGAATGAAGGCAAAGTCTGCATTTTCGTGTTCGTTAACTTTTTGAAAACCTTCGGCTGCACTTCCAACAGGATTTGAAGAGTTAATAGCCAAAAGGATGTGTCCATACTGCTCCTTGATTGGATAATCCCAGATTCTATCATGAAATTAAAAATGAAAAACATATCTCCACTCTAGAGGGTATCATTAGAAAACCTGTAACGACTCTGGTCACTAGTAGCATTCAGTGACAATTCCTTCCAAAGCCTATAGAGGGTATCTTCGGCGTACTTCATATTGATGAAGTATTTGTGAGTATCGGAGCCTTCAACAACGGTGTAGTTTATTCTCGATTGCCTGGCCAGTTGTTCCAGAGACTGTACCGGTGTTTGCATTCGTTCAACGGTAAGAAATGCTGCTAAATTCGCAGTGAATGTAGCCAACATGAGAACAACAAATAACCAGTAAGCTGCAACCAGAATACGTCCAGAAATAGCCTTGGGAGCTTCACCGCCCCCTTGCGGTGTGAAAGATGTCAAAGCGAACCAGAAACTTTCTTTTAACGTGAATTCCCTAATGCAAAATAAAATCGACTTCAAAACTCTCGATTTATCAACTTTAAGAAACCTACCTGCATGGATACGGATATGCTTCCTTATTGTTCCTTGCGCTGTATGGTGAATATTTATCCAACAGCCATATCATCACAGCCGTCGCAACTAAGGCCGCTACAATACTTAACCACACTTCTAAGCGCAAAACAGTCATAAATTTAAACAAAGATGTCTGCCGAACAGGCTTACGAATAACTGGAAATCGAAAATGGTGAAGAAAGTTTACCGAGACAACTATTTTCAATTACCAATCGAAATTCCAGTTTGTTCATAATACGGCGCAATGTAATCGATTACCTCTTCTCGTTCAGATGTCATCTTCAATGCAGCGACAATGAAGTCAGTTTCGCCTGTCACCAAATCTCCGACTACACCATCCCAACTTCCATTGGGATATCTTTTGCCAAACAGGCCTTTAGTCGGAGGAACGATCTCATAATCAAAGTTCAGATATTCGGATAGAATTTGAATGAAATCGATGCAATAACCTTCCCAGATGGGCTTACCGTCCTGATCGAGTGATACGTTGCCAGTTTGTGGATCTATGCGATAGTAACTCCAAGGTACAGCCTACAGATAGTAATACTATTACCAGCCTCTTTGAGGACTACTAAAATTTACCTCGGCTGTTCCTATGCGAAAAAAGCGTTTTGCCGGACTTATGGTTGCATTAATTTTTTTCAATTCCCCTGTCTGCCAAACTGCAATCTCGGTCATTGCATCATAATCATTTGAAAATGAATTGATGGACATATTCAAGGTATACTTGATCAAATCATCTTCTATCACCATAAAGTCAGTTGCCTTGATCTTGCTCATAAGTGCAAAGTTAACTTGCGCAGCATTTGGATTACTGCAATCATACATCTGAGGAAGGCTACCGTCAAAGGTTTCAAAGAATTCCAAAACACTCTTCATGATCTCCAGAATGACAGCTTTTTGTAACTGAAAAAGATTTTTTTTTTACTGAGTACACATTGTAAAAAGGACAAGAATAATGGGATAATGGATTTTTAATCATATTGAGCACCAAACCACTTGTAAAACGTATGGGTCCAAGGCGTTTATGACCCACACGTGAATGACAAATAGCGTTCTGAGAAGAACGTGAGAGGCAAACCAACAACAATGACCCTGACTTGCAAAAAATGTGTCGATTTAATGGAGCTCGTGGATGATTCCTTGCTAACATCAAATGATGATCGTCTTGAAAATGGAAATAAATCGTTATAGTATCAAACTTGGTATAAATAGCAACAATACCACGAGTATACAGGGCTCACCCATAAACATTCATCTCTTGAGCGCGATAAAAACAAACCGTTGTTGTTGCAATCGGCTTTAAATACTTTGGACTGAAGGCAATCCTACTTTCATACAACCTTTTAAGCTGCATACCGCTATTTGAGCCTCCAAGCGTGAAGACTCTGCCACCATTAAAGCATCGCCATCAGTACCTCAACTGCGGACCGCAAAACAATGTTTGCCTTAATTGCATAAGACTTGTACACAAAACATGCTTTAAGCAAACTTTTAAACCACCGCATTATCGACAGGCAAAATTGGAAGGAAGAGGCGACTATATTAGGCCATGCATCGACTTTAACTTAAATTTTGCCTTAGACTGTGCCGAAAAAATTATTTAAAAAAACCCAGAAAGCTTGGACATATGTATTCTCGAACGCTCTAAAGATCGCAAAGGGTGCTGGCGTTGAAATCTTCTCAGACAAGCCTGATATCGGTAGTTAAATAAAGTTACCTCAGAGAAAACGGAGAAGAAGCTTACAGAATCAGCACTCACCACACCAGCACTGAAGACCAACCACCTAATCCGAGCAAAGGCACAAAAGAAATTATCCGAAGTATCGTCGCCCCCTCTACAAGCGTCGCAGACACTTAAGCTTAGCACAGTAAGATGCTTAGCAAAAGAGAAGTGTCCCCTTAGAACGCCAATAAGTTGTATTCAGTCTTTTATGCTGAGATACAGATATAGTAAGAGAGGCTTAACGTGAACACCTGCCTGAGACGGCTTAATTTTACGGTGGGCCTACCCACAGTATCAGGGCCCAGGAAAGCGCTGGCCGGCGCTCCAGGGGAGTACAAGTACTCCCCCAGTGCAATAGCTATTGAGAAGGATTAACTCAATAGCAGTCGCATAAGCAAAACTCTTTGTTCTTGGCAGTTACTTAACAAAACTAATCCATTGATGGGATTAGCCTTATTTGTGGTATCAGCCGTTTGTTTGACAGTTTAACGTCCCTGTCGACGACGGGCATTTTAGTCGCCTCTTACGACAGGCATGCCCTACCTCGGGTATATTCTAACCCCTAACCCGCAGGGGGTATGCTGAGATACAGCAAGAATGCCGCTTTTCTTCTTTTAGACATTCGGGAGCATTCATTTAGAATGCCTGTATGAAGAGCCGTGTCACGCACAATTGCGCTTGTAGGAAACTCAACCGTCAACTGATGCCCTGCCCATAAGTAGGTTCAGGTCCTGAAAAATCACCCTCTAAGCCTTTTCCAGTAAACTCATCGGAGATTTTATTTTCAGATATCCAAATGTGACCTAAAATTTAGACAAGAGTCGGGCAGTTCAGCCTCGCGACCAAATTTAGAAAGTTCTTGCATTCTAGAACTATTTTAAAACTTATTAAAGGCTTGAACAAGGCGCAGGTCATCAAAACTGTAGTTCAGATGATACCAAAAGCCGTCCCGTCAAAGACGATACGACTACCATCCTAAGCATAAGGATGGGAAAATAGAAGCTTCTTTAAAAGATTTTATCATAGGTGATATTGAACACAAGATCCTATCCAACGTACTGTATGAACGTCTGAAGCCCTTCTGCAAAACACTAATCGGCACGTGCCGCATGTGATAGCCTTCATCGCCTTGACCTCTCCAGGGCGATGGCAAACTTCGGGATCCCGACAAAACGGATCCAGCTGTGTCGAGTAGAGCTGGAAAAAACGCAATACAATGTGCGTTTTGGGAACAGCTCTTCTGAGCTCCTTCAAACATGCACCGGATTTCGTCAAGGAGACGCGCTATCATGTGATTTCTTCAACCTCGTACTGGAACAGGTAGTCCGCAGGGAGATGTTAACACAGAAGACACTGTCTTCAACAAATCTGTCCAATTGTTGGGTGACGACATCATAAGTGGCTTTCAATGGGGCTTTCCCGCCAATTGTAAATCAGGCGAAACGAGTTGTCCTTGAAATAAATAGAGCCAAATACAAGCATATCTTGTCAAAAAAACAAAGCAGATCAAAATGTCACTGTTGACAACAACTTCGAAGAGGTTAAAAATAAATAAATAGCTGGCGCGAAAGCTCGGAAAGAGCTAAGACCTAGCTTCTCGCAACCATTCATGTTGTGCGTGTTAAATATTTCGCACGAATGGAAGGAACCTACAATTTATTGCCGACTCCGAACGGCGAAGTGAGAAGCTCTTTCATGACAGATTATACTCCCGGAGGCTTGTCATTCCCCGACGAGAGGTGGTGCCGCGGAAAATGTTCGGTGTTCCTGGCTGGGACTTGAACCCACTCCGCTTAAGGAGTTTATTAAGCTCGGAGTAAATATCAACTCCACGAATAACACCTTAGTGAAGATCCGGCGAAGACTGACCCTAGGAAACTTCTAACTCGAAAGACAAAATGTATGCTCTACAAAACGCTGAAGAAAAAAATCATTCGTCGTATATTTTGGTCCCGTATGCGAGAAGTGCGAATGAAAGAGAAGATACAACAACGAACTTTATTAGCTGTACCAAAACTTGAATGTATTCCGAAACACGTCAATTACACTGGCTTGGCCACATCAACCGAATGGTCAATAATGCTTGAGCCAAGAGAATCTTCGAATCTTACCCACCAGATTCGAGATGGCAAGGAAGACCGAACCTCTGTTTCAAAAACCAAGCTATCGCGGATGCCAGAGCGCTTGATCTGGAGAACTGGAACAGCGTCCCCGGGACCGAAGAGGATGGGAGGCTGCCGTATCTCAAGCAGAGACCCTCCACGGGTTGGGGGCTCGAAGATAGTGAAAAGCTATTGACGGTAAAAGACTGACTTATCTGCGTCTGCAAAATTCTTCCCTTATGATGTAGAAATAAATACTGACCTTAAATTCTGAACCACAGTAGCTGTCCTTCGTACCAAGAGCTTGACATAAAGCTTTAGCGTTTATACTAAATTTAGTCGCATATTCCACTTCTTTGGTATATTTAAAAACGCCATCATTTGTATCCAAAAACACAAAATGCCATTCGCTAGGACGAGCAAATAGTCTTGCTCTGTTGACCTAAAAAATAGAAAAATAAACTTTGATCCAATGCTTCCATTTAATCAAGCTTACCTTTTCAAAAATAGTATTCATGTTTTCGGCCGTGGAAAATATGGCTAAATAGGAAGGACTAGGTCGTAGACTCTTCAATCGCTGTATGAAATTCTGTTCAGCTCCGTTAATAATTACCACTCTGAAAGGAAATCCTCGGACTATGTGGTACAGTGCGTCTTCAGTAACCTGTTCGTTTTCAAAAATCAAAGCAACATCATTGGCAGATTTTTCTTTAAGAAATTCTCCAAATATCCTTAGAACTGGCGAAAGGATTAAATCGACGCGTATATAGGGGATGTTTGTTATGAAACCCAGGTCCATTACCCATGATCGGTACGTGAAGTCAATAAGAACAGCAGAATCATTCAAAAGGATATTACACACTGCGGATGAATATAACTAGAATGAGTTGACTATTTAAAATACCAACTTACACTTGTCCGTATCGGTCTCAACTTCATCCGATACGACCAATATATTATCTTTTAGAATCGATTTATAGTGAAAGTCTTGTACATCTCTTAGAGTGGCAGAAACATCGGAAATTATGTCCTTTTGTACTGGTTCCACAATGAAAACTATTTTTTTTTTTTCAATTATCTTATTTATTCTTATAACTTAAGGATAACTATGTACCTAAATTAATATCCGCTCCATTAACGATAAATTGAAGCAGAATGCTTAAATTTACAATCGAAGCTAAGGTCCTTTCCATTATAATTTAGATTATCGACTGAAATTATTGTCATCCAATTCCTCGTTATATTGTTCCCGTAGCAAATGATTGCAATTATTTTGATGATGAGCTGTGATTGCCTTAGACGAATAATTTGCTTAAATAATTTATTCCGAAGTCACCTTTTGGTTGTGACACATGACAGGACGTTGGTTATGCATTTTTAAACTTTTATTTTTTGCTAGATCCTGCCTAGTAATATGATGCACAAACAAATCGAAACCTAGCACTAAGGGACTAAGTGAGACTAGCATTAAATAAAAAGTTCAAAGGTTAGGCCTCACAAATGAAACCATGTCATGTCAGCTTAATCGAATCGCGTCAGGTGATTTGGATCGCCTTGAATTCCTTGTGGTCCTCTTTTGTGGTTGGTTGGAATACCTTCCCTGAAACATCTAAAATCCAATTATAAACTGTTGGATTGCTTAAGCGCTTTGTTGGCAGTTCCGAGGGCCGTCGTTCTAGTTCAATTAAACTTTGACACTCGCAGAGAAAGTGTCCTCTTCTGCGCTTACGTTTATCACTGCAGCCTCTGCATCCTGTTCAAGTGGGTCGCCGATGTGCTTTGTTCAGCAGGATGAGGTCTTTGATTTTTTCCTCAATTAATTTTTGGCCAGCTCTAAAAAATATTTATGCTAGCCTTTACAAGTTCCATGGAATTTTGGACTGAGTGGTCTTCCAGTGTATTGTTCAGCTCTAAACCAAACCTTAGTACGTCGCGTCGGCCCTTTCGTAAGCAGGAACGCCTATGACAATATAACTTAAAGTACTGTGAGTTGAGGAGGTCGATGTGCATATATATGGGAAATATAATACGTATGTATATATGTACGTACATACATATGTAAATATATTATGGAATTAAATATTTTTTGTTTTAAATTTTTTCAATCTTACTAACGCGGTTAGGAGCTGTATCTTTCTTATCATGGCAATATTATACAAACGGTTGAAGCCAACACTTACTTACATACTAATAATGGCCCTAAAGTACGGCATGAACCAGGTCCTCAACACTGGGCTTTGGTTATAGGTGGGAGAAAAATGTATCCAGTACCCGTCGGAGTTAAAACTACTTCCGTGATGGATCTGGGCAAGGGTTTAGAACTTGAATTAGCCCACTTATTCTCCTCTTTAATACTCTTGTCAGGAATCTAGAGAACTTGTCCACGGTACATTTATCGCGGCACCACCTCTCGTTAAGGAATGACAACCCTCCGGGAGTATAATTTGTCATGAAAGAGTTTTTCAATTCGCAGTTCGGAGTCGGCATTAAATTGTAAATCCTTTCCATTCGTGCGAAAAATCTAACACACACTACATGAATTGCTGCCGGGAGCTAGGCCTTGACTCATCCCAAGCTGTCGTGCAAGCTATTTATATTTTAAAGTTCTGGGTTCGGTTAATGGGCCATCTGCGTTACGTTACGTTGACAGAAATGAAGGTATTTTCATGAACTATATGACCTGAACATCGACATCGACCGTGTCAAAAATACTGATAGTTGTTTCACGATTAGCTAGATGATGAGCGGACAAAGCGGATACACCTACATACATGCTCCAGCCCAAAAACCACGAATCCGCTACGGAAGAGAACTAGCTCATCTTCAATGGCGTGCGTCTATAGAGGCGTATTGCATTTTAAGCCGCATTTTACTTTCCTGTCTAATGGTAAACCGATTTTGGTTCGCCCTCGAAAGGTTTAAAACTCCGTTCTTCCAAAACCCCAGCACTATGTAGAGGCATCTCGTACATGACAAAGCCTTTTTCGAAGAATTTTTTTATATATACATAATATGTACAAACGCGCATCGAGAGAATATGAATACCTTCCAATGTTGTTCACAAAGCGCGAGTGAGGTGCAATGGTTCGCCACTCAAGTAATATGGGTTTTAATGGAGTCCGAGGGTCGAATCAATTAGCTGTGGACATTTGTGATGTTTTTGGTCACTCTAATTCATGGTTCTTTTTTCTAATCTCCTGATGCCATAATCATCATCAGCTCAGTCAACTCTTCAAGCCATGTAACTCTACTGCCTGTGTTAATGCCTTAGCAGTAGAGTCGACATCCGCTTTAACAGTTGATCCATTTATTTATTTTTAAGAAATATATGTTTTCCGACTTATATGATATAAAATCCTCGATCTGAAAAACTTGACATACGCGGCCGCAGCGCATTGTCAACGACCCAAGATTTCTGAATTGGTCAATTCGTATGATCGTCAACGCTTTACGCGTTGAAACGTTGACCTTTGCCGGTGCGTTGGCAGCGGATTGTGACTTCAGAGAGTCATCGCGTTCACTATTTTCGTTGACCGTGCTTTTACATTGCGCTTTCGTAAACATAAAACTGAACAGAAAATGTTTCTCTTTACCTTTTTTATTTTTTAGTTAGAAAATTGAGATTTATACATCTCTGAGTTTGAATTTGAGCGTTCTTCACGTAGATTTGGCATAACTTGCTCACCCGTAAGTTTTTCTTGACGTACCAAAACATAAGGTTGTCAAATTAATCAAATAAGCACTTAACTTTTATTTTAAAAACTCTTTAATATTTAACCGAGAAAAATGAAACGAACGCTCTGGGGAAGTGCACCTGAAAAACATGAAGAAACTCTTTTTAATAAACTCGTCTCGCAGACCGTCAAACAAGATAAACTAGATGAAGCTTCTAGGAATAAACCGAAACCCAAAGATCTTCAGTAAGTAATCAAAAATTAACCCCCTACCAGCATATACAATTTTTAATATTTCAATACAAAAAAAGGATTTCAGTTAAAGTAAAGAATCCTCTTGTGACACAAACAATTGAAGTAATGAAACAAACTGAAATGTTGCAGTCCCTTATCGATACGTACTCGAATAAATCCGTAAGAAATTCTTTACAAACTAAAATCATTACACAAAAATCTTTTTATTCTAGGGCTCCAATAATTATCTCCTCAATCCATGTCAAATGATACCACAAGTAGATTTTCTACCAGAAAACGCCACTGATTTTGTAAACGATGACAAATTTGCGAAACCACTCTGGTTCATCCCACCGAATGACACAGACTTTACTCGTGGAGTACCAAAAGAATTCCCACAAATTAATAAAAAAGTCTGCAAAGCATCGCTTCGGAAGGCAATCTGTGGTCAACTTTGTATTGCTGGATTTACAGACACAGCCGAAAGTGCGCTGGTGCTTTTCACGGACGCCTTGGAAGAATTTATAAGGAATTTTATGTTTCAAATAAAGGATATCCAAACAAACGAATACAAAGACAAGCAAAGCGCAATCGACATCCTCACCTTGGAGCGGGCGTACTATGCTCTAACAAGCACTTCACTTACTGCAATACACAATTACTTCAAAAATAATTTAATTGCAAGGAATCGCTCGGAAATTCAAGAGTTCAGAGGTGTACTACAGGAATACGACAAACTAATGAAAGAAAGCCAAAACATGCAAAAGGGACCGTTTCAAGAGAGTGACTTTATGAACTTTCTCGATTTCACATCAACTGGTGGGAGTGTACCACAAGAGGCGGCTTCTACGTCGAGAGCTAGTCATGTGGTTGGTTATATAGAGGGACAGGATCACATAACTGTTCAAAGTTCTAGGTTAGTATACAGAAGAAAAAAAACCTGAAGGAGGCGAACTAATAAGTTCGATTATTTGCAGCGTTTTTAGTGTCCATGGAAAGGTTGTGGAAGCTGATAGCACACAAGAGGAACAAGCTCAATATTCCAATGAACCATCTTCATCGACGGAACAATAATTTTAAGCAATAAAATTGGAATATTATTAAGAAAACACTCTTTTTTTTTTTCTTTATTATACACACTTACTTGGCGTTTTTCTTTTGACCTTTACTCAGTTTGGTCTCCCTCTTATTTTATAATCAAAAGACTTCCATACCTTTACGTTAAATGTGATTTTTAACTCTCACACCAGGTAAAAAAATTCTGACCGAAGCATGGAATCCTCAGCCCAAATGAATTGTTCACCGGCCTGATCAAACTGCAAATGATAATGTTATCAGAGAAATAAAAGAGATCCTTTATAAAAGGCAAATGTAACACTTTTCCAGGTACTATGTATTTAACCGCTCCCGACTTCACTCAACTTTATTTAAATTTATTTTATTTTTTATTTTGGATTCATTCCATTTGTTTTTCCGACGCAGTTTTGTAAATTCGTTCTCAGTCTCAACGAAATGATGCACTTTGCTGATGCCTTTTCCAAGTTTGTAGCAAAAAACCTTTCCCTTTGATCTCTTCGACCAGTTCTTTATTTCTTTTCCCGATAATATGTGCTCGCCAGCAACTGCAACAGATTTTAGTTTGCTTTCCTCATCCATAACGTCCTTATCAATCACTCGGCGTGTGATTACTGGTTTCGTGCGTGGACCCAATTCTTCATATTCAAAATCTTCGTAAGACTTCACATAGCAATCAAAATCGTGCAACAACTTTACTCTGCTTTTTTGTTTATGTTTTTTATTTCCATTATTCGCATCTGAATTAGCGATGAATTCTATTTGTTCCTGGACCAGAAGTGTTAACTTTTTCGACATGAGCTTTTGTACAGCCTCTGTTGGTACAAAATCAATTGTGGTTTGATCATTATCCTCCAGATTTCTTTCAGATTTTGGAATTTCTAGAGCTATAAAAGACACTTGTAAACGAATAGGCAAAAACAAAAATGAACGTAAAACTTACCAACCGGTTGTTGGAGATTTTCCTGCTTTTTGACAGTGAACAATGAATTAGTTAAAAGATTTGTGTCAACTGCTTCTAGAACTAATTTCAGTTTTTCATCCTCAGAATCACTTGAGATGGACATTTTGTCGACATTTAAGTAAATTTGTATGTGAATTGTTTTTAAAATAAAAATCATTCCGGAAACAGCTGTTTTCAAATGTCAAACTGAAGCGCCCAAATGTGTGGACAAACCAGCGTTGCCATAAGCGTTAAACAAATAGCAAAAAGAAGTGAAAGGTACACACAAAATTTTATAAAAACTGCTATTTTATTTGTAATATATGAGTTTAATTCAGAAATATTAACAAAAAAATTCGTTTTTTCATGTGGAAAAAATTGCAAAAGAACTCGCAAAACCGATGGCGGCTACTCCATGTTAGCGGGACTCTTACGATCATCATAGCGTTACGCAAGTGTTAAATTCTCTTCAGAATTTTCAAATTGTACTCGTTTCGAATGAACGGGTAAAAAAACTGCGAAATTCGAAAGTGTGAAGGGTAAGAATAAGTGACGAGCAAATATATAAAATTACACTAAAGCACTTTTGCTACTAAAGTGAAGTGGTATCACAGCAACGCTGTTCTAACACCGCCGCATGTATGCTTCTGTCTGACATCTGTTTACATTTGTGGTTAGAATTTTGCAAACTTTTTTTCGAGTAATGATGGCGGAAGAAAAATCCGAAACAAAACCAAATATTTTAATAACAGGTGAGTTTGCATATTACTTTTTAAATACAAAGTCACCACATTCATTTGGTTACATAAATAGGAACCCCTGGAGTTGGAAAGTCATACATCTGCGCACAAGTGGCCGAAAAATTGAAATTTAAATGGTTGGACGTTTCAAAAATTGCAAAAGAAAAGAACTTCATTGAAGAATATGACGAGGAATATGAATGCCCCATTCTAGATGATGACAAGGTATTTAATCAGATTACACCAAGATGAAAAGAATATTAAGTAAGTATTTCTAGTTAATTGATTACTTAGAACCGAAGATGAACGAAGGTGGGAACATTGTGGAGTACCACGGGTGTGATTTCTTCCCAGAACGATGGTTTCAAGTTGTGTACGTAGTAACATGTGACAATACTATTTTATATGATCGTCTCAAGGATCGTGGCTACAATGAAAAGAAACTTCAGTCGAATATTCAGTGCGAAATATTTAAGACCATCCAGGACGAAGCTCGCGAATCATACGACGCAGACATCATTTTTGAGCTGAAAGGTGACACAGCACAAGACGCAGAGAACAGTATGAAAACTATTAGGAATTGGTATAAGGCTTGGAAGAGGAAGTAAATGATGTATTTTAAGAAACTGATTGTATTTATACTTATGGGAATTTATGGGTGCAAATTTCCTTTCTCTCGTCATCTTGCTGAGACTATCTCGACATTCGCTTGCACACAACTGTACAATCGAGGCCTTGCCCGATGGGGACAAACAAAGGAACGTTTCTCTACCAATGAGACTCGTGATTCGTGTCCGTGATCTCTTGGATGTTAATTCGTGTATTCCCAATCCTATGAGGCCAACGACCCCTTCAGAAAGCATTTCTATTGGATCACAATCGTTCTAGAGAAAATCATTATTAAAAGCAGTGTAAGAATCTTAATATCAGAGTTACGTTAGTAGAAGTTTGCAATACAATTGTAGGTTGCACAATCGAGTCCACACGGCTATCTCCAGATAAATGAGTACATTTTTAGGAGGAGAATATCAACTTTATCCAATAAAAAGAAAAACGCCGACAAGAAATCATTCAAGGCCTAAGCACTATACACAATCCCCAACGATCAATGAATGCAGTGTCGTTCCAAAAGCAATGAAGAATCAGAAACTACACCGAAATTGAAGCATACAATGGAAAAGAATAGGATAATAGAAGATAGGGGTATAGAGATTGGCTTAGTCAAGGTAAAAGAGAAAAAGAAAGCAGAGACAAAATCCAAAAACCTGATGTGATATCAAACCAAATATTGTTGCGCACTTGGCAAAACGACTATGCTCCATATTGACTCTCATATGGGGTCTATCCTTAAAGGTGATCTAGCCTAGTTTATTTTGAACCACCAAGCGATAGGTATCAGTCTCCTCAGCATCGCTCACAAGATGTTATCTCCCATATTGTGCGAACGCCTAAAAGCTTACATCAACAACCTGATTGGCCCCTATATGTGCAGCTTAAGGAAAGAAAGTTCATAACCGACCAATCTATCCACATTTGTAGATTCTGGAGAAAACAACGAGTCCGAATCGATAAACACCGTCGAAATTTGCTGCCTATGACTGCATTTCTAGAGACAAGCTATACTTCTTAAAGATCGAATTTGAACGAATTGTATGAAACTCTCAAAATAGATGACCAAAGGTTAAGGGAGCTGATTACTCTCAACAGAACACGAATTCGCACCATCAGTATTGTTTTTACAGACCATTGCCTAAAGGACTAGGGGCTCTCTTCAATGGATTTTTGTAGAAGCTGTAGAGATGAGGAGGAAGAAGAAACCATAACGCACCTCCCTTGCCATTGTGTAGCATGGCAGAAGACTTCTCGGTCATTTCCACTTCAACAACAATAGCGACCTAAAGCAAAGCCTTATTCGTGAGCTCCTATCCTTTATCAACAACTCTAAGTGGTTCTACCCGTAAAATTTTCCTCAGAAAATGCCTAAGTGAGTCACCTAGAAGACTCCTATCTAACCAAACCTGCTGTGTAGAGTGCATTTGTTCACAAACAACGGTCAACATCGGCTCATGATTTTCGAAGTCATCTCCTTTTGCCTTGCCACTGTATATTGCCATGTCTTTTGTATGCGGCATCAAAGTTTGTCAAGCTTCCGCAATGGGACATCCAACCATGTGGTCCAAACTCCTCACATGAAATGAGTGCAACAGTGCCAAATAGGGTGGTGGTAAAGCCGCATAGAAAAAGTTCAAATACATCACACATATACCGAATGAACCATTTTATGACTTAACAACCCCCGGTTGTCCCCGCAACATGGTGTTGCTGTCTTCCGGTTTTTTGTGCGATAAACTTGCAGAGCTTTTATTTGTCATGAAATTTGTTGTACATATGTATGTATATACCTTTATCTGTGTACATTCCCAATGACTGTACATAAACAAACCATTTTTTAGTGGATCGATATCAAATAAGGAAACCACGTCAAGAAACTCTAGAGTGGCCTACGCTTAAACTGTATTACCATACTGCAAGGAAAGGCATGAAAATACAGCGTTTCTGAGAAAATTATACTTTTCAGAAACTCAATCAGGCTTTTGAAATAAAACAGATTATACATTTTCTTTTAACAGCTGAAGAACGAAAACGATAATCTTTCCACAATTTAGTTGGTCTTCGCAATAAAGCCACTCAAGTTATTTCCATATGGTACATCAGTAAGTTGGTAAAGACACTGGAAAAAACGGTAGAACGATTTTCGGTCTAGTGTGGACCATTAAACTATAAGAAGAACCATAAAATTACTATCCCAAAGGCTAAGACAAAATATGCCGATTTCATCGAACCAACAACAAACAGAAGCGAACCTCTAAGCAATGAACGCGAATTCTCAACGTTAGACTTAATTTCAAAGAATATTCGCTTTTGGCTGGAAAAATACTAAATTTAAAATTCTGACGAAAGACAAAAAAAGAATTGCCAATTGGTAATCTATAAATAAATCATAACATAAACAATTATCTCATTCGTCAGATTGTAAACAAATATGCACCGCTTATTCCATATGTTCGCCATTAACCACCAGAGTTCACTGCTAATCAGAATCAGAACTTCCTTACCTACACACACCCTACTGAACAGACTCCGTAGAGAAAAATTTCCAAAGAAAACTATTTGCCAAACCATACCAAGAGAAACAAAATCAATAAAAACCCAACGAAAAGTCCCCAACTGACAGCCCGATGGTGCTATGACGCAGCTTCAAAGATGTCTATTCCATGATAGGTGTTGGCCGAACTGTCAAACACACAAAAATTTTTTTAGGATAAATTTTTTCTCTCGTTGAACAGTAAATGTCGAAAAGTATTTGTAATGACTTTACCTAAAAAATAACCGAAAATTCTATCGTAAAACACCAGAAAACCTTTTGAATCGTGAGAAATACCGTAAGCTATTTAAATACCATCAATTACATCCAGAGAATTGATTTTTTCCTCAATTTATTTTCAAGTTTTTCATTTTTCTCTCACACTCGGTGGTGCAAATTGCAATTTTGGTGTACCAAAGAAAAAATTTTTTTTCGGTTTGGTGGTGTATGGTGGAGATTTTTCGCTTGTGAAAACGAAAGCTGCGAAAGAAAACGCAACCAACAATAAATACGCCGACGAAAGCGCACAATTATCGTTTTATTTTCATTTCGCACAAAAAACGAAAGATTTTCATTTTTCCAAAAAAGAAAAAAAAATATTCAATTTAATTGTTGGAAGTGAGTACGACAGGCAGAAAAAAAAACCAAAGAGGTGGAGTGTGAGAAAAAAGGAGAACAAGAGCATACACACTCACCATCCATACACGCAGCGCACAGTGAGTGAAAGAGAGAAAACGTGACAAAAGAGAACACACACGACATCCAGATCCAGAACAAGTGTAGCCGCACACACAGGACAGACAGAGTAAGCACAAAGATCGAACGAACGAAGTAGTAAAAAAAAAAAAAAAATTTGAAACAAAAAAGTGAAAAGCAGGCCCGTGAAGCAGGAGGGATACTTTTTTTCTTCCCCCTTATAGAGCAACAACAAATTGTGTGTATTTTATAAAGCATAAGTAAAAAAAAAAGTAATTTACCTAGAAAATGAATGAATTAGACAGTCTACGGCAAGAAGCTGAATCATTAAAGAATGCAATCCGTGATGCCCGCAAAGCAGCCTGCGACACCAGCCTGGTGCAGGCCGCAAGCAATTTGGAACCAATCGGGCGTATACAGATGCGTACGCGCAGAACCTTACGCGGCCATTTAGCCAAAATCTATGCAATGCACTGGGGCAATGACTCCCGGAATCTAGTGTCCGCCTCTCAAGATGGTAAATTAATCGTCTGGGACTCGCATACCACGAATAAAGTCCATGCCATACCGTTACGCTCGTCATGGGTAATGACATGTGCATATGCGCCCTCCGGTAGCTACGTTGCCTGCGGCGGCCTAGATAATATGTGTTCAATTTACAATCTAAAAACTAGAGAAGGTAATGTGCGTGTATCGCGCGAACTGCCCGGACACGGTGGCTACTTGTCATGCTGTCGCTTCCTGGATGACAATCAAATCGTTACCAGTTCCGGTGATATGTCTTGTGGCCTATGGGATATTGAAACTGGCCAGCAGGTGACCTCATTTATGGGTCACACCGGCGATGTGATGGCCCTATCGCTGGCGCCACAGTGTAAAACCTTTGTATCGGGCGCCTGCGATGCCTCCGCAAAACTATGGGACATACGCGAGGGTGTTTGCAAGCAGACGTTCCCCGGTCACGAAAGTGATATTAATGCCGTAACATTCTTTCCAAACGGTCAAGCATTCGCCACCGGTTCCGACGATGCTACATGCCGATTGTTTGATATTCGTGCTGATCAGGAGCTAGCGATGTACTCACATGATAATATCATATGCGGCATTACATCTGTTGCATTCTCCAAGAGTGGTCGCCTACTGCTTGCCGGCTACGACGATTTCAATTGCAATGTCTGGGACACAATGAAGGCCGAGCGCTCCGGCATTCTAGCCGGCCACGATAATCGAGTGTCATGCTTGGGCGTCACCGAAAACGGCATGGCTGTAGCAACGGGATCATGGGATTCATTCTTACGTGTGTGGAATTAAACAACAGCAACAAAACCATAAAAAAAAATATATATTTAAACAACAAAAACAACAGTAAATAATTTAAACAAACAAAAATGAATAATATATATATAAAATATATACATAAACTAAATATTAAAGCAACAACAACAAGAATAATTTAAAAATAAAAAGCATTTACATAAAAAAAAACAAACAACAAGAAAATTAAAAAAAAAAAACTACAAAAACAAGAAAAAAAAACAAAAAACACATTTATAACATTTTTCTTATAATATTTAAGTCTATAATTTATACAAATTTTATATGGCCATATAAGCTATGCATAAAAATTTATCTTAACTAAAGGAAGAAAATAAGAAACAAAAGTGCGCAAAATGATAACAAAAAATAATTTATATAAAACTAAGAAGAAAACACAAAAAAACTGATAATGAGTACATCTAAAGTAAAAAAAAAAAAACAAAAAATATATATATTGAGCAAAGAAAAAAAAAACACAATCCCCATTCTTTTTTATAAAAAATATAGAAAACAAAAAACAAAATAATCTTTCATTTTACAATTTCCAAGTAGAACATACATACATATATACATATATAACTAAAATGAAAACCAAAAAAAAAAAAAATATTGAGAATAGTTTATCAAAAAAACAAAAAGAACTCATTTCGAACAGAGAAAACCACCACCACCACAAAACACACGAAAAAAAAAGAAAAGAATTAATATTCTTATTTTTCTTCCCTTTTTCTTAAGCAAAACACGCATACATACTACTAAACACAAGATGAGATAAAAACAAATTGTAATATGAGATATTAGCTTTAAAAAAAAAAATTTTTTGTTTTTTCTAATAGAAATTACCAAAAAAAAAAAAAAACAAACAAGAAAAACAGCGATTCATTTTTTTATTCATTTGCGCTTAGCTGTTTGCAATAAATACACACACACGAATCCATGTGAATTTATGTAGGTGTAAAGTCCTAAATTGTAAATTTAAAAAAAAGAAACAAAATATTCCAAACCTAGACTTCAATTTTTTGTTTTGTACCCTAAGCGCGCGAGGGAGTGAATCATTTCGATCAGGGGCCAAATCATCTCTTCCGCAATCGCATAAAAATCGCGTAAAAACGAGATGATTTGGTTCCAGAATGCTCGTTTTTACGTGATGATCAAAAAGAGGCGATTCGGCCACAGATTTAGCAAGACAGAACACCAGTTGAGGGATGTTTAGTTTAAGGGCAACCGTAAAGTCGTGGTTCGTTACGATTTATCATAAGTTAAACTGCCAGAGCCAATAGATGCACAGCGAAGTTGTAATGATTGACACGAGTAGGAAAACAAGGAAAAATCCAGGGCCAGATATGGCACATTAGCAAATTCTTCGAAGACAGGAACCTTCAACACTCCCTGTGCAGATATTTGGCACTAGCCAGAGCCAGATATCACACATTCGACGACCCTAAGAACATTTCAAAGAGTGAAATTTTTCATAGCAACAGGTTCGGACCCTGTCTGTTGATATTTTCCAACTTGTGCACCTCGTCGATTTCTTCGCAGTCTGACCTGTCGGATTACATTTGGTTAAGTAGGAGTAGGTAGTATAGCATTGACATTTTCTAGACCTTTTTCGGTTATCATGTTGCATTCAGACGAAAATATACGGTGCGAAAACGGTTCTTTTTGATTTCTTAAAAGGAGTGACGAGCAGAGGTCTAGTCGTTTCACTTGGTTGAGTTCATGGGGTATTTGTTCAAATTTCTAACCTTTCTCCGGCGACTCAGTGGCATACGGAATACGCTTAAAACTCTATGCAATACCCTTGACAGATTGTGTGGCATTTACTTCCACTCAGGTCTTCGTTAGCAATGACGTTCTTTGGTCGCATAACCTCTTTTAATTTCAACCCAAAACAGAAATTCACAAATGTAAGGGAAGACTCAGAAACAACAACACCGATTCCAAGTAACAGCCACTCTGAAATCATAACAATGAAGGGAACCGTGAGACTTCCATTGCTCCACACTAAATGTTCAGTAATTCAGATCAGCAAGTGGAATTCATACATGGATGAACTAGCTAACAGTTTCAGCGTCCTCATTTAAAACAGGCCACCCACAATGTTAGAAAAGTTTTAACTAATCGTCTTTGAGGATATGTTTGCCCTGAAGGCGAATTTAAAGTGAGATAACGCTTGCTTAAGTTGATGGGAAACTGAGCTTAAAATGCATATACAGTATATATTCTTGCGTAACATAAACAAAGTTTAAATTACTTTCAATCCTTTGAATCTCAATTATAATTCTTCAGGGGTGACTTCAAAAATTGCTTCGGTTGTATTTAATTGCATTTTTTTTTTCTTATTCCTGTATTTGTAATATAAGACTTTTTTCTGTATGTTTTTGGATTTTATAGTATCTTCTTTCATTTAAACTATGAAGCCATCCCGTGAAAGATAATTTGTTTGAGCAAGAATACCCATACTGCAGGGAAACACCTTTGCATGATTTGGAATCCTTAATGCGACAATTTTTCACTATTAACCTATTTTCAAAACTCACCACTTAGAAATAATGTGCTACCTAAGCCTCAGAGCATAATAGATGTCATACATCATCTATTCATACTTAATTTGTATTCGAAATGTTTAATTTGTGCTAGAGCTAGTCTTACGTGTCATTGACCTGAAATAGCTGATAACTCTCAACAGAACACAAATTCGTACTATCACTGGTATAACCTAATAGGACAGCACGCTAGAGGACTAGGGGCTCTCTTCAATGGTTTTTGTAGAAGCTGTAGAGATGAGGAGGAAGAAGAAACCACAACGCACCTCTACTGCCATTGTGCAGCACTATCTCACAGCAAAAGGTTTCTCGGTCACTATCGCTTCAACGACGATAGTGACCTAAGCCAAATGCCCATTCGTAAGCTCCTATCCTTTGTCAACAACTCTAAATGGTTCTGTGGGTAGAATTCTTCCAGAAGAAATTCTATAGGTGCCACAATGGGCCTTAAGACTAAGTGACTCCCCTAGGGGACACCTATCTTACATAAGCTATCCTAACCTAAGAGCTTGTAATACAAAGTGCTCATAATAGCCTCGGTTGTTGAACACATCGGTATTTATTTGCTTTGGCTTTTGGCTTAGTAACCTTATATCGAGATCTGCAGTTATTCAGAGCTTTGTTTTCTGCTATATTTTCAAAACTAAACTAAATCCAAACAAAGTCAATGTTTGTTGACTTGGTGAATGTAACTTTCACTGATTAGTAAACCAACCAATCACGCCTCCTGGTTTCTCCAAAAACGTTCATCCACTTTATTGGTTGCACTACCCGTTAATGTAATTTTTCTAAATAGTGACAGCAATTTATACGATTGTACTAAAAAAGCCAACCTTGAAATAGTAGAATGAATCTCTAAGGACAGAATTATCTTTGGGAAACAGCTGTCATATGTTGGATATCTCATCTCTAATGTAATTGCTAATGACAAAGGAAACATTTCCGGACAAAGTGCAGGGATATTCGTTGTGTCTAGGCATTTTCTTGTTTTCTCGAGTCCAATCTCATTTAGTATCGTTATGGTCAGACTCCATTCATCATTCATGAGAAGGTCCAATGTCCTGTTCTGTAGAAAATGTTCTCGTAATTAGTGTGCAGGACAAAATTAATAGTGAAAACAAGCATTCCTTTTCGAAGTAAACAAAAGTTGTCACATATTTTTATTCGAATTTGCAGGGCACTAAGAATAGATAAAGAATAAAAATATAACGAAACCTGATCTTCTGATCTGCAAATCGTAGAATTGTAATCGGAAATAAGAAAAAGTTGCTTTTGTCGTCGTTGTCGTCTCCCACATGCCGCTATAAAAAGTGTTGTACGACAATAAGTCACTTCTGTACTAAAAAAAATCACTCTCTCGCGCGCTATGGTCCTAATAACAAGTCGTTACAGTCTATTTCTGTTCGAGTCATTAGTTTAACACATTATTTCTTGTGTCCTTTCTTACTTGCTATTCATCATTTGTTCTCCTAAACCAATGGACCACTAAAAATCCTTTCATTTTATACTTTTCCTTTTCCAAAAATTCATCTGTACCTCATTGTATATTTTTTCCGATTTTATTTCGTCTCTTTTATCTTGTACTTTCTTAATTTATTAAATTTATATATAAATTGTTTTTTTTTTTTTCATTAAAAGAAGGTAATATCTTAAAAAAAAAAAAAGAAGCACAAAACATTTATGGTAAACTAAACGCGCATTCAAGTGAAACCAAAACTTATTATTATGAATATATATTTAAAAAGTAAAATTAAAGAAAAAGAAAAACACTATATTTAAAAACAAATAAAATACCAATCAAATGAAAGGAATTTCTCAATTTTTATTATTTTTATTTAAGTTTTAATTATGTTTACTATAATTATTATTATTATTATACTTATTATTATTGTATTAAACAAAAAAAAAAAAACATATAGCACAAAACTATATATTATTTAAAATAAATTAATAAACTTTTAAATAAAAAATAAAAACAATTCGATAAACACACACACACACACAACCACAAGAAAAACACCTTTTTTCCAAGAATATATATAAAAAGAACCACAACGGAGATAGCCATATGTAAAACAAAAAATTTAACAAAAAAAAAAACGGAAATATCAAATAATTTGCCATTGATTTAAAGAAATAAATAAAGAAAAAGAAATCCACATCATTATTATTATTAATTAACTAATTGAAGGTAAAGCAAAAGAAAATAAAGAAATCTAAACAAAGAAAAAAAAAAAATTAAAATAAAACGTAAGCAAAATGTGAGCGTGAATTAGTATAAAGAAGCGTAAACAAAAACTATAAGAGCAGTTTTATCATCATATTTCATATATTTCTAGCATTTTTGGTTTGCGCGTGGCAAAGAACAAAGCATTAAGAATAAAATAAAATAATAAATTTATAAAAACAAAAAAGAGAAAAAAAAACGTAATATTAAAAAAATGAAGAGAAAACAAAACAAAAGGAAAATGAATAAAAACTAAATAAAATAATAAATTTTCAAATTCTATTATGTCTTATGTTTAGGAAGATTTCCTATAAATTGTAAGAATCTGGTGTGTTTCGAAACAGTTGAATAAAGTATGTTGTACAACAATAAAAAAAATAATAAAAAATAGTTTACCAGCCTTTTTCTTTGTCGGATCGGTCCAAATTATTTTTCCAAGTTTATATGTTTCTATATTGTGTGTACACAAAAATCTGAAACATGAAGTACATAACTACAGACCTACATACAAGCAAATTTTCAGCTATCTCTTTAACCTAAAATTCCTTGCAACACAAATGAAGAATGGTCTCTAGACTGGTGGCATATAACTCAACAAACAAATTGAAATCGATATGACTGCATTCGTAGTTGAGTACATTCTCAAATTGATAGTTTCGATACTCTGTCTTTAAGTAGGCAGGTAGGTAAGGTGGCTGTGCATGCGAGGCACATGCTCACGCAGGCCATGTGATACCTTTTGATCTTGTATCTATACCCTAGGCGCCACTCCATCTATTGAAACCATTTGGAGGTATCATGGCCTGAGGATAGTTTTGACTTTTGACATAAGTTAGGTGATACGTATAGTTTCTTCTGAATATGACCAGGAGCCACAATAAAACTCTAACCGGCATCCTAAGTGGACACTGCCGTCAAAAACGACTTCTACACAAGCTTGGCTTGTCACCGGACCCTTCCTGCAGACTGTGTTTGGAGAGCGCTGAAAGCTCTCTTCACATGCCCCACCCTCATTCGCGTGAAAAAGCAGACCATAGGCAGTGAACTCATCTCCGCCAACCGCCCTTGCCACGCGCCACCCTGAGAAGCTCGTTAGCTTCCAGACAGCCTCTGGAACAGACAAACTGCTCTAAAATATATGGGACAGCACAAAAGAGTCTATGTGAGACCGTAGTGCTAGAGCGGACTAACCGCTCTCCTCTCATAATAATGTGATAGTTCGCCTTAATTGTCGAAGGCTCCTAGATAGATCTTTCTTCTTTGGGATAGGACAGGACAGGTACAATGGGGGATTGTTTCTTCCTTCTCTTCGTCCCTGTAACTCCTACAAATGTCATTTGAGAAAACGCCCATTTTCTGGGATCAAAGCCGGTAGGACAATGGCCAGTGAGAATACCGAAAACGGTGCTAGCGACCTTTTAAGCGAGTAAGGTTAAGGGGTCTTAGATCGAGGAGTGGCCAATATAGTTGCTTGACCTATGAAAGGAGGCCTTTAGTCTGATAGCTGCGCTAGCAGCTAACTGCTTGCCAAAACTATTAAGTGCAGCAGATGGGGTAGTTCTTAGTGATCCGCTTATGCATATGCATGATGATCTTTGCACTTCCCCCAAAAGATTACGGTTTATTCCTTTGCCTAAGACCGTCCACCAGAAGATCACACCATACATGAGTATAGGCCTAATAACGAACACGTAAAGCCAATGCGGGGTACGAGGTTGCAGGCCCAAACTTTTTACCAATGGCTTTTCTCCAGCAGTATAGTGCTACAGTGGTTTTTTTTAACAGGCTTAAGATTGTTGGCTTTCCAAACTAATTTACTGTCCATAATAAGACCCATGAATTTGGCTTTGTTAACAAAGCACAGGCGGTGCCGTTTAGAAGGCGAAGGGGACTAGTTTGGTCTTTTCGGGATTAATTACCAGACAATCGGATTGAAAGGGAGTTTTGAAGAAGTTCACTAAGGGTGCTCGGGTTTTTCCGGAGACAGCAATCACAACATCATCTGCATTCAGCCCTTGTCCGGTCAACCAGCAGTTTATTAACCGCCACAATCCAGAGAATGGAGGACAAACCACCGCCTTGTGGCGCACCCCAACTCACTTGGTACTAATTGTTCTGCCTACGAGCAGTTTTTCAATTAAAGGCCCTCAACTCCAAGTTTCATGAGTGCATTGGTGATTGGTTCTGATGTGATGTTGTTGAAGTCTTCCTTGATGTCCAAAAAGTCAACCATGATGAACTCTTTGATCCCAAGTGATTTTTTAATGGTACGTACCAGTGAGTGCAAAGCAGTTTCAACGGCTCTGCCCTTGCAATAAGCATGTTGGGACGTTGACAGAAGTTTTATATTTAATTATCTATGCTGCAGCGTAGTAGTTTTAAATAAGAAGAATGATAGGCTGGGAGGGGAGCAGTGAAAGCACTAATGCATTCCGGACCGCAGTGAAAGAGGTCTTCAAATGAAATTAACGGTAGCGTTTAGTGTCAGTTATGTAAAAGTACTTAGTCATCAACTAACGCACAATGCAGAGCCAAGCTTGCACGCTAAGAGTCTTGTATGCATCTCAGATCACAGGGGCATTGAAGGCAACGAGTTGGGTAATGAACTATTCAAGCGAAGGGTCAGTACTTATGCGCAGCATTTTGAAATGTTTTAGCTAATTTTGCAT
This sequence comes from Matsumyia berberina, assembly GCA_917880715.2. Taxonomy (NCBI): domain Eukaryota; kingdom Metazoa; phylum Arthropoda; class Insecta; order Diptera; family Syrphidae; genus Matsumyia; species Matsumyia berberina. The sequence goes on along the minus strand of OU862871.1, from coordinate 125,406,705 downwards.
TACATCACCCATTTAGGGCATGCAGCTCCTTATTTTTTTCGTTTTTAGTTTCTTTTCAAAAAAAGAAACAGACAGCAAAAAATGTTAAGCTAGACCGTAAGAATTGTTCTTAATTTTTGCTCACAGGTATCCACATGACATTTCCGCGGAAAAAGCCATGCGTATGCGCCGCCACACCAAAAACAATATAAACAAATGGGTGTCGTGGTCATAGAGGGTCGAAAGTTGAACATCTCTTTATTACTTACCTTATTTCTGATCCTTAGTAAGCAACTTTGCCACAGCAACCGCTGTACACAACACATCTGTTTACCCTAAACAACAAAAAAAAACATAATTCCAAACGAAAACGTCAAACTGACATTGATGACACTTTTTTAATCAGACATGGTCCCGCAAGTAACTGTTTTCGCGATTCATCTAAGATTAAAGCTACTGAGTAAATTTTGTCGGCAATTTGCTGCTCACGCTAACAAAACTAATTTTAACATGAATAAAGTTTACTTCCGAAATGCACCTGGATCTTCAGAATTACAAATAAGTTTCCGTTACAAGAATTCTTCTCTAAATGTAGACCGTGAATTCAATTTCTGTCGAAACGTAAGTGAAATCGTCGACGATGCACTGGTGCGAATACGCAACAACATCGGCAAGGAACTGAATAAAAAGTTGAAAAAGAAACAAAAATCAAAACCACCCAAGGGGGAACAAGATGCTGCTCCAGTCATCAATAGTAGCGAAGTCAAAGATGTAAGAAAATAGACTTTCATTATCAGACGATGTTGTATTCCTTCATTGTAGGTTGATGTGGATTTCATCCGAAGCAACGAGAAAGTAACGTCAGTTACATTTGCTCAAATGATCCAGGACACCAACGATTTGAGTCTCCAAGTGTTGGGAGATAGATTCGATGTGGTTGTAAACATTCCGTGGGTTTGCAATCTAGTGCTACCACAGTCAATATTAGCCGGCTTTATTTTATATCCAAGTAAGGTCGAACTGCAATTTGCTGAACGAAAACACTCTATTGGGACTTGGTACAAAGGGAAAATGGTAAGTGAATAAGTACAATTTTCCAAAAACTCTTAAAACAGAATTCTCCCTTTCAAGACCAGTTCAGGAAATATCAACCACATAGAGTGGACTAAATGTGGTACAGGTCTGAGCTATAGCACAAGTACGAGAGACATTGGGTTCTACATAAAATTCGAATTACAACCAGGCAATGCGACAAGCTTGGGACCCTCAGTCGAAACCATTGCCAAGAATGAAGTACAAGCCGGTCCAGGCAGGTGTCCCTTTGAAGATCGACATCAGTTCACAGAAAAGCTCCTGAATGGAGATCAATTTCGCGTGGTTTCGTACAATATTTTGGCCGATTTGTACGCAGACAGCGATTACACGAGATCGGTTTTGTTTCCCTACTGCCCCCCATACGCTCTGCGCATCGACTATAGGAAGCAATTGTTTATTAAAGAAATTTTAGGATACAACGGAGATGTGATATGCCTGCAGGAGGTCGATATGAAAATTTTCGACTTGGACTTGCAGCCAATCTTGTCTGAAAGAGGCTTTGAAGGTACTATCCAACAAAAAGGCTCCAGTGGCGAAGGCGTTGCGACGTTTTATCGAAGCGATCGCTTTACTTTGATCAGATCGAGTGGTTTAAACATCGGGGCGAATATACCAACTTTGCCTGTATTCCGGGAGCTCTGGGAAAAGATTCGACACAACACGAAGTTGGTGGAGCGCCTCGTGGATCGAGCAACAACTTTGCAGGTGATTGATTCTTGTGTTTATTTTGAGTTTTGTTTATAAACTAACTGTTCATAAGTCAACAAACTGGACTATGAAGTGAAAACCATCATTTCTCACTCAACGAGCGTACAGTATCCTGTTTTGTGAGGATTTGGAAGCCTACTATGCTGAAAATTTAAATCCTCTGCTTGATCGCTACTGTCCAGTTCAAGTCACAGTTTAATCTTCTGATCCACACCTTTACTAAGCCCATTGACAAGACAACAGTTCGTTCTTAGATCTTCTGCATGTTTCTAGCGTTGATCCTGCCACCTTATTAATATCACCCCTTTCTCTTTCGCTTCCTCAGGTGACCATACTAAAGTCCAAAGACACCGATAAGATTCTGCTTGTTGCGAATACTCATCTGTACTTCCATCCCGACGCCGATCACATACGCCTGCTGCAATTCGGGTTCTCAATGTTATACATCGAGAACATCTACAAGAAACTCGCTAGCGAGCTGGAAGTGACCGAAGATAAAATATGCCTTATTTTTTGTGGAGACTTTAACTCTGTCCCCGAGTGTGGTATCTACAAACTCATGACGGAGCGATTTGTCGGCAATGACTTCATCGACTGGACTAGTAGTAAGCGAGTGCATCACACTGATCCCACGAGTTATATAAAATGTTTTTTTGCTTTTTTTTCTACAGATGCCGAAGAAGCCGTGAAAGATGTGTCGCTCGCTCAACCATTCAGCATAGACTCAGCTTGTGGGACGCCTAAATACACTAATTTCACCCACGCCTTTGCTGCATGTCTAGACTACATCTTCTATCAGACAGACCGATTGTCTGTCGAAGAAGTAACTCCACTCCCTTCGGACGAAGAACTTAAGACGCACATAGCCATCCCGTCGGTGGTATTTCCATCCGACCATGTAGCCCTGGTAGCTAACTTAAAATTCAAAACTTAGAGGCATGTAACTTACATATATTAGAGTCAACAGAAAAAAAATAATAATAAACAAATGTTGGAATACTATAAATGATCGATTTGTGTCAGGTCTAGGTCTTCTTCCCACGCCGTTTGTTCCTGTTGCGTACTATACTGGGTCTCTTGAGTCTCAGCAATGGCCCAGAGCTCATCATCATCGGCTGCTCTGAACGTATCGTCGTCTTGCTTGCGTTTCTGTGGCTTTCGAGCTGGAGTCGATCCATCTTCACGATTTCCCATCAACTTCTGACTTTCCTCAAAGTACTGATTGGGATGATTGATGCCCACTTCTATCTTGCTGTCATGTGTAATTTGAAAGTACCGTCCACAAGCCAGCTGAAAGTGACCCTTGCTAGCATAGCCTAAAACTTCTAGGACGTGCGCCGCACCAACTCCATAGGAAGTCAGTTTCATTTTAAGCGCAGTTTGATCATAAATCTTATAAGGGCATCCATGGCATTCACCTGGTCCTCCAGCATTCTCTTGAATAACTTTTAAACACGAATACGGTGTGTAGTTCACCATGGAACCAACTTTGCCGTAATTGTGGCGAATGTTGTAAGCATAGCTCTTTTCGAATTTCTCCGCATCCATCTTCTTGGTGAACTCCTCCTGCCAAAAGCGGAGAGAATCCTCCACCGTGACTCCGATTCCTTTGAGAAACAGACCGTACTGCATGCGACCACCGTGCTTATGGTGGTGTGTAGTTCGAAGATGCTCGTGTGCGACTCGCATGCATAAGGGAAAGGATTTCTTCGACAACTGATCGATCGCTTCAATGGGCACCGATGCGTTTTTCGAAAGAGCATAGTCTTTGCCAGTGTAAGTTGTGTGGAGTGATCTCAGCAGGTGAAACAACCGTTCATCATTTTCGAGTTCACCAATGAGTTTCCCCGCCGATTGCAAACCATACTCGATCTCGTCCTGATGTTTCACTGCAACTATCGACACGAAATCATGTGTATTTACGTAGGCAAAACCATCTTTGAGGTAACATCGACGCGATCTAATCAAATCCAGGACTTCTGTGAAGTGAACTTTGTAAAATTCCAAAATTTCGATTTTTGAAACACTCTGGCCGATTGTGCTCTCGTACAGGCCATCCTTTACCTCGTTCTTTTGCTCCTCCGTCAGTGGAGAGTACTTCAGGTTGGCAATGTCGAGAAATTGCTTAATTTCGATGCTACTAAGTTGGGAGAATTTATAGCGGAACACTTCCATTTCACGACTCAAAAACCATCTGTAAAAGAAAACAATTCATTCAACCGTGCTGGAGTGTAGAAATTTTACTGGAACCTTTGTAAATCCTGTGTTCGACAATAGACTAGACGCAATATAAAGTGTGAAATATAATCTCGACGTCGAGCTTGCAAATCTTGTTCTTTTTTCGTTCCGGTTCCACTAGAACCAGTAAATAATCGAAGATATCCCTTAAGGCCCTCTCTAGTGAGTTCAGCGTTGATGTATGTCTTCCAGTCGTCGGAGAGAATACGCAAATTCTTTAAGCCTGCTGCATCGAAGATACGTAAGACTTTGAGGCGTTCCAGAGCCAGCTCTTCAAATTCGTGAATTTTGATATCTTCAACCGGTGGGTATTTGTACAGGAGACAGTTGCTCGGGTAGCGCAATTCAAGCTCCTCGAATATGGGTTTTCTTTCAGCACGTTGCCGGTTTTTACGTGTGAAATCCATTTGAAAGGATTTATTGTTAAGAATTTCTGACAAAACACTTCAATTAAAGTTAAATAAACTACTTTGGCGCCAAGAGCAAAATATGGTCTTTGACAATACTGAATATCGCGCTGGTCGAGTATCGAATGTGAAAGCACTGGGTTTAAATCATTTACCACACAGTGGCGCCCAAACTGCAAAGAATTTGAGACGTCAAATGAATTCGCGTTGCCAATGTCGATTTTTACAAATTGCTTTTCTAATTATTTAATTAATTTTGATTCTTGAATTCTTGAATGATGGTAACGTTTATTTTCAGGGCCGATTCCGTCTGCAAGGGGATGAAAGGAGGCCTTCAATAAGGATTAACTTTCGGCATGGCATGCAGAAAAGCCGCCACAAAAAACATATTAACTTCACAATGGTGGTGGTGAATCTATTAAGCTGATTCAGCCCCAAGTTCGTTTAATATATGTATATCGTTGGCCTCGTCAATATACTCACCTTGTTGACTTCCAAGGAAAAGGAGTAAAACCTGTAGGCTCCAGCTCAGCTGATAGCCAAGCTGTGAGTTTAGCTGTTATAGAATCGATTAATCAAAAGTCTCCAGTCGCATCGCAGAAGTTTTGCTTTTCAACCAACCCATCAAAGATGCTTGACATTCTGATTTTAGTCTTGAAGCATGGATTCCTGCTTGATATAGTCTTTGGTTTCATGCGTAGTGCCTCGCTTTACGTCTTCCCTGGGAACAACCGACAATTTTTATATCGACAGATACGATACGACTCACTGTGTTCTGTAAGTTGAAGTTGTTCCAAATTCTAAGTACCCGCTAGGCTTATCGAGCCCCTAATCTGAGTGCATGTCGGCCTATCAAGCAATGCCGGATGAGGACCCAATTAGTGAGGCTAAATTTTTTCAGGTTACTGGATAAAAGTCTCTCCTTCTTTTTCAAACCCAACTTGAGCCAGATTTGTTTTGACAAGAGACAAAAGCTAACATCGTTCCACCGATTGTTCGCCAGTTTCCTGGCATCAGAGGAGGTATTTGATAGATTAGATAGGAGTCTCCCCAAAGTTTTCGGGGAGATTTAGTTAACGTCCCTATGTCCTGTGAACCAGCACAGGTTTACGTCGCATCTGACTCCAATCTCGTTAAGAGATCAGTGGCATTGCCTTACCAAAAGCCAAGCCTCAGCTTCGCGGACTGCCGTAATTTACACTTGGAACAAACCGCAGTGATCCGCCAGTCGTTTGGCAATGGCGTTGGAGAAAACTCCCCTCCTCCTGTTTTGTATCCATCTATTTCTATCACAGAGTCGCTCAAAACTTCACCGGACTCCCAAGCGCTTATGCTACGAATCCGAGTTCTGTATCTGCCGTTAAAGTCAATATGTGGGACAACAAAGTACCTCATACTAGGAATAGTACTGTTACCATTTTGGATACTAGAGTGGCCCGTTGTTGTGCTGACCACCTGGATAACTCCCAGGAAACAGGCGGAGCATGGTCTCTATTGCAGCCGTAGAGTTTGTTTTTAGGGCACCTGTTATGCAGATGATAGAATCCGCATCTTTTCAAGTAGGCTTATATTAATTTTTGTCCAAAGTTATAGTTTAAATAAAAAAAAAAAAACAATTCTACTTAAGCTCGATTTTATAGCTTGTTTTTTTGATTTGTTCCAAAATCATGAAATAATCTTCAAAGTTTATTATTATATTTTGTTGTTTTAGATTTGATTTTGTTATGTTGTTGTTTTTTTTAATTTAGGTATAATAATATAATAATTAATAATTATATAATATGAATATATCACTAAGGTTCAGGAAGTGGTTTAAGCTCTTTTATTTGCTTAATTAGATACGCTTTCTCGTCGTTGAATTGCTCGTCTTCTGATCGGTCTGTGTGGAATTTCGTTAGGAAATCAACAAGCTTTGCCTGATTCCTTAATAGAATATCCAGTATGGGTTTGGGTTTGTTCGGATTTGCAACAAATACCTGGAAGATGAATTAAAATTTTAACAAAAAACTGGGTCAGGATTCATTTAACGGTATCGATACTCACTTTAAACACGTGGAAGGCTTCAAATTGAATATTTCGTGATTTCTCCTTAAGCATATTCATCATTAGTTTTAGATTATCCGGATTGGATATATATCTTGTCATTACCTAAAAGAGAATTTGCATTAGACCACATTTCATTCAAATGGATAAGAAAAATTGATTTTTTTTTTCCTTACAGTGAAGTTATGTCGGTCCAGTAGCAATTCACCAAGCAATTTCAGGCTTTGCCTTCTCGTAACATAGTTTTCCGAGTTTAATAATCGTTGGTAATGTGTAAAGACCTTATCGTAGTTTGCTTCAAGGAATTCGGCGCACAAAATTTTGTGACGTGTTAGCAGTTCCTAAAAACATTAAAAAAAAAAGTACATTTTAATATCCATGCTAAAGACTTACATATGTGTAAGGTAATGCCACCAAGCATATCATAAAATATTTGATTATTAAAACATTTGTTCTTTTTAACTAGCATTCGTAAAACGACTCAGAAACGAATTCTCTTTGTTTGAAGATTGTATTATTATCAGGTTGGGTCACTCGACCTACGACACACTTCGTCATTCACTATTTCTTCATTCATTCTACTTTAACCTCTTACAAGAATCGTTACTCTTTGGACTGTGCTTTGGATTCTTCTTATTCTTTCCTTCTTTTTTCTCAAGTCATTCACATTCGTATAGATCCAATAAACTTTGCTGTCATGCGGCGAATGGCTTATCAGTTTTTTTTTATATAGAAAAGAATTAAAAGAAATCTGTGTGCGCTCACCACTCTCATCTATAAAAACATTTAATATAGGAACACTTACCTTGAACGTTGAAAACGCATCTGACGCTATATCGAACGTTGACACTTCCACGTATCGAAAGAAATTAAAAAACTCATCCGAGTGCAACATGATCTTGGCAAGTGCCTCATATCGGGCACATTCCCTAAGCATTGTTCCACAATTTAGGGCGATTTCTTGATGCTCATAGCCAGCCATGAGTGTGAATAGAATTTCCGGTTTCGTGCAAATATACTCTACGGTTGGTGATCGTGTGCCAATTTGACGTCGGAGGACATTATTAAAGACCTGGGCGACGTCTTTTTTACCCTCAAAATCAATCCGATTTAGGTTCTAAAAGAAATGATAGAGTAAGTTAAGTGCATTAATGAAAGTGTTTCAATAGGGGAAACAACCTCAAATAATTATTTCCTTTAAAAAACACATATCTACGTATATACATAGATATCAAGGAGTGTGCCTCTAGGCATAAATCTTAAAAAAATATAAAATTATAGTGAGAGAGTTATCATTTCTCTTATATGCTCATATTTGGTCAGATGATCTCTAAAGCCACAGCTCCCACAAGAGACTGCACATGTTAGGATGCGGATTCGTCGGAGAAAATCGCCTGCGATTAAGAGTTATTAACTTGAAGTCTATAAGCGATCGCCAGGGTATGATCCGCATCATGGCCACTTTACAACATCAGCCTGATATTTGCCCATACGAAGAAGCTGATGACACTATGAAGGAGGAATTCTATGACCTCCTGGATGGAGCCTACGGAGCCTGTTCTCGGCGACTGCTGTGCTAAAATCGACAAGGAGGAACATCTTCGACATATACGTACGAAGAGCATAGCCATCACGACATGACATCAGATAACGGCTTCCGACTAATCGATTTTGCAGCAGGACGTAATACGATATTAAGTAGCTATAGGTTTCCTCTCAAAAGAATCCAAACGGCCGAACCGCCAGCCAAGTCCACCACGTGCTTACCGATGCCCGACACGCGTCTAACTTCGTCGATGTGCGCACTTTCAGGAGGGCAAACGTCGACTCTGACCAATGGTCGTGGCCCTTTCTAGAGCTCGACTGTCAAACGAAAACAAACTGCGGCCCACCTTGAAAAGAAGGTATTTTATTGAGCAACTAAGCACACCTGGGGTAGCCAGAGCCCACAGAGAACTAAGCTAACTAAGCGCCAACACCAGCCAAAAATCTCAACGAACAGTGGACCCTGTGCAGCACCATTATGAATGAAGGAAGTAGCCGAATCCACTCTAGGCTACCGGCCACCCCTGAGAAAACACCCGTGGGATGATGATGAATGCGACCAACAGAAAGCGGTAACTTGCATACAAGCAAAACAAGAGCAGCGTGAGAAGAGTATCTTGCCAAGAGACTGGAGGGAAAGAAAACTGTTCGCAGGCATAACAGGGCCTACGCGACCTCCTACCTCAAGAAAACAAACAAAAAAAAAGGCTAAGCATCTGGCTGCTGGTTTTAGACCCGGAACGCAGGCTCTTCGGAATAGTGAAGGAAACCTAGTTACCGACGCGCAACACGTGTGCAGTTTGGAAACAGCTCTTCTGAGCTCTTTCAAACATGCACCGGATTTCGGCAAACAAACGCAGTACCATGTGATTTATCCAACCTTATGCTGGAATCGACTCCCGAGGGACGGCGCATTAGAGGAAGACCGCGACTCAGGTGGCGCACGCAAGTGGAAGGGGACCTCAACCAACTTGGCGTGCGAAACTGGAGGCAGGTGGCTAAAGATCGAGCTGACTGGAGAGACTTGTTGGTTGAGGCCCATGACCACCCCGTTCTGTAGCGCCACCTTAAGTAAGTAAGTATGCTGGAACAGATAGTGCGCAGGTCTGTTGTTAACATGAAAAGCACTCTCTTTAATAAATCTGCCCAACTGGTGGGTTACGCAGATGACATCGACATCATTGGTTGCTCCTAATGTCCCGTCATAGAGGCTTTCATGGCAATTGAAACGATTTGGCCCTGAAGTAAAAGAAGCTTCTGTCCACCGCCTAGGACAAAACATCATTGTTGCCTCTACCTCGGAGTAAACATCAACTTCACGAATGACACCTTAGTGGAGATCTGGCGAAGATTGCTACTAGGACATCGCTGCTACTTCGGTGCGAAAAAAAAATGGATTTGAAACTCCTAACTCGAAACACTAAATGTATGCTATACAAGCAGAGCAAATATTGAACACTTTCCCGTATGCGAAGAGGGCGAATAGAGGAGAAGATGCAACCGCGAGACCTATGAACGGTACCAAAATGTAGATGTAGCCAAAAAAGCCAAAACACGTAAACTACACTGCTTGGCCAAACCGAGCGAATGGACAATAATGATCCAGCCAAGAAAATCTTTAAATCTCAGCCCCCAGGTTCGAGTGATTTTCGGTCCCGTCTGCATAGACATTGAATGGAGGAGGAGATACAACGTCTAACTTTATGGGCTGTACGGCGGCATCGACCTAGCCAGAAGAGTAAAGCTCCAACTACTGGCTGGGTCACGTAGAGCGGATGGACACCAATGCTCCGCCCGGAAAATCTTCGAATCCACATCCGAGGGACGGCGTAGTAGAGGAAGACTTGTTGGTTGAGGCCCAGGACCACCCCGGTCTGTAGCGCCACCTTAAGTAAGTGTCACGTTTAGAGCGCTTGGTCTGGACAACTGGAAACAGCGTGCCCAGGATCGAAAAGGATGGATGGAGATGGTTGTCGTATCTCAGGCAGAGACCCTTAACGGGTCGGGAGCGCGTTAAATAAGTATAGTTTCGGCTAAAACTGACTCGTTAGTTACTGAATATTTCACTCTCTCAACGAGCATCTATCTAAAAATATATTATCTCCAACAAAGTTAATGAAATAAATCTTTCTAATGAATGATTTAATTTTCGTTTCAATTATATACAGTACGCCAACAGCACCAAGTACGTACAAGTATATTCGAGCTTAATTGTTTTAACAAATAACTTACCTGTATTAGTAACAGTAGTAGATTACTATTGTAAAGTTCCTGTGATAATTGCGCAACGACATATTCCGTCTGTGGTTCAGCATCCGACGTGCCATACAGCATGTTCTTAATTAACACCTAAAAAGAGTGAGGAGAACGGAAAAATATATTAGCAATTGAATGTGTTACAATGGTTTTTTTTTATAGAATTTAGCCAATTATTGATAATAAACTACTTAAGTTATTAATTAAATAACGAATGTTCCACATGACAACGCGTGCCTTTAAAAGAACTAATTTGAGAGTTTTTGTTCTGCTTCCGAAAGGCATGCACATATTGAAATGTTTCAGCTAACTGTACGTGATTAGTGTCAAAAATTCAACTAGTCTCGTCATTTTTCGAAGCAATGATGGTTTTCTCTACAAAGTATAATCATTTTTATTGAACCTTATTAGTCAGTGGAGACATACATACATACATATGTAACTATGTTAATTAGGCTAAGAGCAAAGGTCGACCCAATCTTGTTAGAAGTAGTAGCGTTTTGATGACTTAAGAAGGTCTTTCCAACACTTTTAGTTACTCGTAACTAGAGAATTACGTTTGATCGTGCACACGACGCGTGTCATCCAGGATCGCAGTAATCGATCTTCCTCAATCAGAGAACTTTTTGAACCCATCATCGTGTGTCCAAGGATAGGATAGTAAGCAAGCCACAAAGTCCTCTAACCTACTGCCAATGGCATGAGTTGATATCATGTTTCCCATTTCATCGATTTTTATGTTCTTTCTTTGAATTGAGAATCTGTGTCAAAAATCAAAAGACTCTGATGAACCTTACTCCAATTTACTAAAGAGCACTTTTCGGAGCTGCTCTATCCCGAACAGGGCTCCGAGGAGGGCAGACCCAAGATTATGAGTAGGTCAGAGAATAATCCCACCTTTGAGGAGGTGAATTTGACAATTAAAGCGCTAAAAGTCGGCAAATCTGGGTTTCGGGTTTCGTCTAAGTTGAAGCACAACCAACTAGCTATTCACTCTCAGAATGGTACTTGAGAAGGCACGGGAGTATGCCAAACCTATCTACAGTTGTTTTGCGGATTTGGAGAAAATATATGAACGGATCCTTCGGGGTAAACTCTGAAGTGTATTGCAGGAGTATGGAATTGACGGTTCTCTTCTGAGAGCCTTTCAACCTCGATACACAAACTGTAAGAGCCGTGTTCAGGTGAACGGCGTTCAATCGACACCTTTCATTGCGGGGGTTGGATTTCGCCAGAAATGCGTTTTGTTACCTCTCCTTTTCATTGTGAATATTGATTGAACGTTACAGCGCAGGCAGCCGTAACTATATGCCATTCTGGTTTTTGCTGAGGACTTAACCATCATTACTTCCACCTAGACGGAACTGCACCGCGCACTTGACAGGTTCGTAGCCGTCTATGTTGAAGCTGGGATGAAGATAAATGTGTCAGAAGTAATGGTCATCTCCCGAACGCCTGTTCAATGCACTCTGCATGTTAGTAGTGTCCCATTGAAGCAGGTGGACAAGTTTAAGTATTTCGGCGTCCTATTCACGAGTGATGGGAGGAGAAATACTGAGTTATCCTGTAGGATTGGTCAGGCTGCTGCAATTTTGAGACAAATTGGCTAATCTGTTTACAGCAGAGTCGCACTTGCCATCCGAGCTAAGCTATCGGTCTTTTATTCAGTGTTTGTTCCGACCCTTACCTCTCGTCATGAGGTTTGAGTAACGACCGAAAGAACAAGATCTCGGATACAAGCTTTTCGTTGTATTGTAACTCATCGAGATTGAGTTAGAAACACAAGAATACGCGAAACACTCAATGTTGAGAAGCTACTTCTTTAAACGGAGATTTCCATACTTAGTTTGAGCACGTTAAACGCATGCCCCCAACTCGGATTCCAAGACGTGCCATGGGTAGCCCCGGAATTGAGATGGTTGCACAGCTGCACCATCATTACATTCTAAATATTTTTTTTCTTCTCTTCTTGGATTGAGATGCTTTTTCATGACAGTTTATAATTTGATTTCCCGACGAGATGTGATGCCGCGAAAATGTTCGGTTGACATGGCTGTGGCTTGAACCCACACAGCTCATACAGCAGTATAACGCACTAACCACTGAGCCACGACGACCACAGACATATTATTGGTTTTGTGTTTTCGAATAGTTATTTCTGTACAATAATGTTTGAGGGAGTTAAAGTATAGCAATTAATTCTGTTTTTCTCAAAAATGGCATTTGGTCGATGAACTGTTCTTCCACTCACCAATTCAATTGAAAACAATACGCAAACTACACACATCAATAAAAAAACACACAAAGGCGCCACAAATATAAATAAGTATCATATCGAAATGCCTTTACATACATATATATGTAGCTACTTTATTATTTTATTATTGTAAATCAATATGCGAGCGTAATTAATCAAGATGATAAGAAACAAAGGCTGTCACAAACAATGCCAATGATCACGATGCATTGGCAATACTTAGCCAAATAATACGACAGATACAAAATATTATGATCAATGACTGAAGATAATGCAGTGCTCATGCTGATGTATTTAACGTCTGAAACACAAATCCTACAATATATTCGAATGCATTCGTTTTTCTTTGGCCTTCTGGTCAAATGAAGACGCAGAAGAAAAGAGTAAATAAAATAACGTATACGCCTGAGTGTATTCGAGACAGCCCCATCGCCGCATGGTCTGCTATAAAACGCTGGCTCTGACAACAGACATCCCCAGCAGCAGCACATCTCGGATAGTTGTAGTAGAATACTTCCCTGAAGAGGGGTGAGTTAATGGATAATAACTTTGCTCACACAAAGCGACGATGCATGTGACCATCAGTACACACGCTGTTTTATGAGAATGATCTTGGACTTCGGAGGGAACAATTTTATTTGCTAATATTACGAGACAGTTATGTGCGAGCTACAAAGGCAGGGAAAGAGAGAGAAATACCAATAGAAAAAAATAACGTGTCGTTGTTTTATTCTATTTTATTTGTTCGCAATGGGTTCTTGTGTCGCAAGGCATGCACACTTTAATAATTCGTTCATTGCACATTAATAAATTTAAACAGATTGATTACGTACGAGTAAACTTGTGAAATTATTTTGCGAAAGCAGTTTCCTTAAGAGCTCACGAGGCAAACATTGAATTTCCCCCCTGCGGGGTGTGCAATATAGGACTAAAAGAAAATTTACGTCAGGACTATCTTTTTAACGCCCTCAAAAAGTGGCACTAACGTCCCAAGTTTTTCTGCTTCTCATAAATTGAAAACTCAAGCTGTCAACAAACTACATATCTTATCAAATGTTTTTCGGATAGCCTCCAACTGCATTTGCTTCAATACAAAGTTAGAGAGTTCTTATCTTTGGCAATTCAGTAGCGCGTTTGACAGCTTTGAAATAAAAACTTTGAACATAGTGACAATATAGGAGAAACTGATAGTTACAGATCGAAAATAAAAAAAATCTTCGTGTATTTGGGCTGTCCAGACCACAGGTCTTCAGCGTGTCTCACGGTAGAAAACTCAAACTAACTGACTTAAAGAAATCTAGTCAGATCTCTCCAAAAGATTGAATCGGTAAAAGTATTGACCGCAAATCAACAATGAGAAGGCAAAGACCTTCAAAAAGGCATGTCCAGCCAAATACTGTAAAAAAAAAAGCAAACGTTTCCACTGTAATGAAATGAAGATCTCGCCGGTCTAAGAAAAAGGACTACAACCCATCTTCAACATCTGCCACAAATACAAGATTTGGAAGTCCTTTAAGGACGCCTTTAAATACGAGAAATAAGGAATTAGTAAGCCTAAGTCACCGTCCTGGAACCGACTGTATAGGTTTCTACTCATGAGTAGAATATTCGGGAAAATCTGGGGACCAAGTCCTAAAAGTCCTAAAAAAAGGCCATCATATGGATGCACATGGCTATCGTAAGGCATATCTGGCAACGATGTGTAGTGGCAAACTGGTAACAAAACCACAACCTCAAGGCCATCACGAAAATACAGAGACTGGCGTGCATAGCAGTTACAAGTGCCATGAGAATCACGTCAACACCAGCACAAGAGACTATGCTCAACCTACTTCCACCAGACCTTTTTATACAGCAATCTGTGATCAGAAGTGCCCTGAGAATCAGTCAAACGGATAGCTGGAAGTAAAGCATGACGGGACATACCCAGATCCTAAGTAAATACATGAGCAATGTACCAACCACTAATTACACGATACACTTAAAAAGACCATTCTCTTGCCCATTTCCAAGCAGAGAGGAATGGATAAAAGGAACAATAGCAAAAAGGACAATAGCGTGGGTGCAGGTATATTTTCGGACAAACTTAGTTAGACTCCGGGAAATGCCATTATCATTTTCCAGGCGGAGGCCCTAGCAGTGACAATTACTGCCGGTAAGACTGGGATAAAGGTGCGATGAGAAAGCTAATGAATTGACAGGGAAAGGATCTGCGCTAGACCTAGAGCAAGGTGATCATTCAGTCCGCCATGTTAACTTAAGCATGAAGCAAGGATCTGGTCTCTAGCGGAAGCGAATAGAAGATGGAGATCTTTAGACTCCTTTAAAATAACAAGAAAATTATGGCCAAGGTACACCGTGCCAGAACTAATACTCTTATGCAAACGGACAAGAAAACCCCCTCCATCCTTGTAGGAGTAATTACAGGTCATAATACTCACGTGAAAAACCTAAGGCTAAGTGAGGATGATCTTTGCAGAGGCTGGAGAAATGGGGAAGTTAACGAGGTCACAACACACTTTCTCTGCCACTACCCAGGAATCTGCCATCTCAGCCATAAATCCTTTGGAATAAACTTTTTCAGGATACCAAAGAACTAAGTGAACTATCAAGGACGTCTGTGGGTTCTTTAAAGCTTCAAGGTAGTTAGAAGCCCTTGGACAGTAGGAGGGTGCTTTACGGATTCCTCGACGAGCAAGGGGTGCCAATGGGTCTGATCTGAGTGTGGCATAGACGGTTCTCTCTCCCCTCGCCAATAAAACTACCTAACCTAACCGAACAAAGTATAAGAACTGCAGGCGCTAAAGGCATTAAATTCTTATTCTATTCATTCGACACCCTACAATCAAATGCCGCGGTGGCGTGGAGGTACATAAGAACCAATTTTCTGGGCGTCTTTCGTCACTGCTAAGACCTCCGCCTGGAAGATATGTACTTCGGTGGTTCGAAAATCTGACTTATTTAGAAATGCCCAGTGAGTCAGAAAAGGTTTGTGCGTGAAGATGACCAACGAAGTAAGTCTTCTTCCAATTCTTCTTCTTCTTCGTACTCTATTATGCACTATTACGTATCAACATTTCCGAAATCCACCTGACGCAGCGCAAACTCGGTTAATCAAACTTCAATCACTTGATGCCCCGTGTAATCCATTTACATACAAGTGTTAATATCCCACTTATTGAATGAAATCGTTTCATACATGTATGACCTCAAGAAACTTTCTGTTTCCCTTTCTTCTTCAATTTTTATTTTCGCCAACGAGCGCTGCAAGCCACTCTATTTAGTTTTTATTTATTTTTTTTATTACTTTCGATTAAAACAGAAATGTGCGCGTGTATGATTACTCCATCATTAAGCCGCGACTTAGATAAAATATTAACGAACTCGCAAGGGGCAAGCGGCTAGCCTTTCTCATTGAAATGTATATAATGAGCAATAAGTTTCCAATTACCGTTGAGCATTTTAAAATTCAAATTATTCGAAATACTTTCGGGCTGAGCCGAATAAACCGCAAAAAAAAATCGAAAAGAAACAGAAAATCAGTTGCTAGCTACAGCGACGCGTGTTCCCAAACACTTGAGTTATATGGAATCAATGTACTTTCGAAATGCAAATTTATTCACAAAATGTGAATCATTCATCTTTGCATGTTCCCATAGCTCACTCACTTGAAAGCCCGTCGCCCATCTGCCACTTAAGCTACAAATGTGCACCGCAAATTGCACTTCTAATATAATTTTTTTTTCCATTTCGATAAATATAAATTCCATTCAATTGATACCATCTTATTCTCTCGGGTGAAACCATAATACAGGCTTTGGAGCATCGTCATCCAACTTTCGGTTAAATTGCTTTAGGAGGAGGTGTCCATCTAAGAGACAAATCAAAACAAAAATTTGGAAAAGGTTTACCAAACTGAAAACTGCGCGCCTATAACATGTACATCCTGGCGATGGCGACGACTTTCGAGGGAGGGAAGGCTTTCGAATCGACTGAAGTAATTTTTTTGCTGCAGCTCAAGAGATCTGTGCACTGCCCATGTACAAGAAGCATTGGGACGATATTTAATCTGCTAACGCCTCAACAAAAGGTTATTAGCTGTTTAGAGAGAATAGATGTGTAGATGGGGAAAAATAGCACCAGACTTGCTGCAGTGAAATCGATTTTTATCGCGCGACTTAAAGACCCATTATCGACAGTTTGTTTGCCAATGTAGATTACATAGTCGAAAAGGCTTACGCTAGAGTGTAGATCAGTAACAGATGCGATCTTAACCCGAAGATCTTTAAACCGTCGTAGTTCGAATCCTAAAAGAAGATTCAATGAATTGTTCTTATATTCTTTTGTAGCTTTTTTCTGATCCTAAAATGAACTAAACCGACTTGGACAATTTATTGTCTCTTAAGGAATCGTATTTCATCTTAGGGAACATGTAAAAGGCATCTAGACTATTTATCCGTCTTTGTCTAGTATATCTTCTCCAAAAGACGAGTACTTCTTTAGAAAACTCTCTTACAAAAGTGGTCGAAAAGCTTGTTTTTGGCAGGACAATACAACTTTGTAATTCTTTAATAAGTTTTCAACTGCAAAGATCGCTGTTTTCGAAACAGCTGCCGATAAATCTCTCAGTAAAAGCAAGGCCATTGCTTACATCTTGACCAACCAACAGCCTTGGTGTGATGGTAACATCACCACTTGTCACGCTGAAGGCTTCGGATTCAACTCCTAATTGCTCAAAATAAATAAAAGCAACTGTGAAAGCTGATATGAACTCTACTGCAAAGTCATAAAACAGGGACAACAGGGGTCATGGCTTCAAGAGTTGGTCGGACTGATTAATGACATCAGGAGATGGATTTAATAAGCAATAGTAAGCTTTGCAAATGTCCCCAGTTAACCTGGACCCCAAACTCGGTCGCCAGTGAAACCAAACACAACCTAAGTTTCGAACCACTAAATCAAATCAATTTCTTTCCTACCGTTTCTCTTTCCGTTTCCGATACAGGAGCTATGCATTACAATAAGCACGCCTTAAGGCAGTAGTAGATAAATTTAACAGCAAATTATATTTAATACCCTATGATCGCAAAACATATGCTCTATGCTTCGGCAAAACTAGTTTTGGACCAGCCGCTGTTAAGTCCGCAAAAGCATCCCCTTTGAGGAGAACTGAAAGTTGGATGGCACCGACGCTATTTAAACGTTTCAATTCCAGTTCCAAACTTTTGGCAGGCCAATCAATATCGAATCTGGTGCAATTGCGCCTGCACTTCCGAACCTTACAATTACGGCACCTATTGGGCCAGCTACATACAAATAGGTGGGCCACACCATTGTTGGAATATTCGTCGGCAGGGGCACTCTATAATTCGGTGCGCTCTCTCCTCTTCTTTGCAACTTCAAAGTAAATATGTAAGTTATTTTTTATCTTGGAAAGGGAAGCCGGTAGGGTAATTATCTGGTGGACGGCCTTGAACAAAGCTATAAACCTTGTCTTGACTAAGGTATAAAGATTTACCGATTGTCAACTCTTTAATCTCCTGTCACCTGTCACCAAAATGTATACTGCTTTGTTAAGCAAAAAGGCAACAATAGCAGGTGTAATCACGGGACACCGTATCATTGATAGACATTCCAATAAGCTAGGTCTTCTCTACAACGATTTCAGCAAAAACTGCATAGATGAAGTTCTCGTCTTCAAAAATGCTTCACCTTCTCTCTACCCTCTCGCAGAAAACACAACTTACCTAACATTAATATCAAAAGTCTCCAGTACTTTATAATAAGCTCCGGCTCGTTCTGAAAATTTACCAGGTCCTTGGGAATTCACAATGGAGCCATACTAGTCTAAGTAAGTCTTTACACTGCCACTCAAACCTAATCGAATTCAAACACGCGACTATGGCCAACATATCCGTTTGAACGAAAAGAATATATATTCTTCACAGCAGTGTGTCGCATTCTACCACGGTAATGATAGGCCAACATATCCGTTTGAACGAAAAGAATATATATTCTTCACAGCAGTGTGTCGCATTCTACCACGGTAATGATAGGCCACAGGGTGATACACTCGGCTGACTTTTAGCCAACTGACTACCGACTCTATCTAGTGGGCAGTAAAAAACAGTATGCCACCTCACCCAGGATTTTATTTAAAACCGTTGACCTATACGCTCTCCCTAAACACACACAACGTACGAGTAGTCTATGTTTATCTTACGTTCCCTTGTCAGTGATATGTCGAAAATGCCACTGTTCTAAAAATAAAATAACCTTTAAAATCATGATAAGCTAACATTTACCACACACTTTGACCAGTTAAAAAATCCATTTTCAAGACCCCACATAAATGGATCAAACAACAATTTAACTGCTGCCAAATAACGCTTGCCTGCATGAAATTTTTTTTTGGCAAAATCAATACATGTATGTACATAAATCATAAAGAGGACAAGGAAAAACACTTTTAATCGATATTTCTTGTATCTCGTAATAGAGTCAGCAGTTTTGAGCGACAAAATAATACACAAACAGTACCAATGCTCCAATGTCAAGGTAACCAAATAAGCTATCATGCGACAAATGTATGATACATGTATCCGTATTCAACGAAATTCTTATGGTCTTGTACCATTTTTATGCCTCATACTACCTAACTGCGCATTTTGCTTACATTTAATTCTAACAACTCAAATGACGTAACGATGCAACACAGGTTTTGTGCTGCACTCTGTCATTCGTATCGTTACTTGAGGACGCAAGGGGGACGAATCACAAATTGGATTAACAAAGTTTTGCCGTGTGACAATCGGGGGAAGGCCCTCCACATCCTAGAGCGTAGTTAATCTCGATAGATTCACGAGAAAAGATGTAACAAATCGAATCAAACTTAAGATGAGTCTTCAGCTTCTGTTATTGACACACTGTTGAGCAAATATGTATGAACATATGTACATATTGTACATTGCTGCACATGGCTAAACTAGGCAATACGCAACCATGCATTGTGATTGCCTGAAAGATGGTGCGACGCAGTAGTATCCATTAGAGCTAATAATATTTGTCCGCGCTCGTTTAAGGAAATCTAAACTATACTCTAGTTCCAGTATTCCTTCTAACTGGTCGGTTAAGCTGCGTCAGCAACTGTGCCCATGGGTGAGGAAAATAAATAAGTAAATTGTTCTCCAAGTAAATCGCTTCTCAGCGTCACCGGAGCTCTGAGATGGTGCGGCATGCGGGCGTTTGGTTAAGAACACTTTTCGCGAATTGGATCTAATGAATACGCTACAGCGTTTGCTGCTTTTCTTCGCGTGAAATCAAGTGCAAATTAAGGTCTTGCTCTATAGAGCCAGTGGACTTCGAATGAAGTTGTTTAAAGAATAAAACAAAACGTATACGAGTATGTCTGCATATGTACATATGTAGGTACGTAAGTGAAATCAGCGAAAACAAAATTGATTAAAATTAATGTGATATAACATTTGAATAGATGATTCTTGTCAACCATAGGCTTAACGATGTCGATCTTAAGAAACGGATGTCAGTACAATTCCATTGCAGCTGACTAGTGTGCTTTCATCCTAGTTCGCAAGGAAAGGCAAAATCATCTTCTTGGCTGATCCTCATCCGAAAATAGCAGGGTACCTCTCCAACTTTTCATTGTGTGTTGACGTAAGGACCACCCGTCCATTATTTCTAATCCTGCACATGGTTCTACTGTTTTTGAGCTTCTTCAGCCAGAACATTGATATTTGTACATAGACAGTACCATTTATCTAGACTACACTAAAGTTCTCTCATCTTTATACAGTACTGGGACCATATGATCACTACTTCCCTCTGCAAGGGTGACTACAATCTTCAATGCGAACTTTAAGTTGCTTCCGCTCTTCGATTCGTTGGAAAGTATTGCCAGTCAGCCACGTGCTGATTTTATTATCTTTTACCTAGGAAATCTTTGCACCGGAAACAAAAACTTTTTCATATCATTCCAGTGCTCTGAAATGGATGGAGCCACAACGTTGCTGATTATTTTTGATCCCTATGAAAGACGATCCCTAAAATTTTGCAGCAGTATGGAATTCTTAATTCGGTCGATGTTATACCTGGCTCCTCGCAGCGTTCCACTATTTAGAAGTGTTGTAGGCGAATGTATGCCTCCAGTTTGAAAACATATTAGATTCGATTTTCTAGCGCCAGAGCAAGCGTATATGTGCAGTTATCAAAACGGTGTTGCTGACTTCACTTGCTTTTGGGTTTCAACCTTGAATTTGGCAAGACGCCAACTAAATACTCCTTCGTGTCTGTTTCGATTCGTAAAAATGTTTTACACAATTCCACAGTGTACAACTGCATATGATGTGCATCTGTATCTAGTTGTTCGCTCTTCTTATGACCAACTGCAGTCAATCTATTTTCGTGCAGCAAAGTGCAGATTGAGCAAAACTTCAAAATAAACACTAAAGTTTCCCAAAACGTCAAAAACACAAGTGTGGCACACTTGATACATTTCGAAAAATCATACAACAACATCTTATGGCAATTCATCTTATTTCTGCAGAGAGCGGTTTTATTTATAATACATACATAAATATGTATGTACCTACCATCGAACGAAACAATAAAAAGAAATGCTAGGCAAAACCAACTACAAAACAACCAAAACAGGCAACAAACGAGAAAGAAAGAGAAATGCTTTATGCTCGGTAACAAGACACATCGACTGGCAATGCGAAGCGTCTAGACAAGACACATACTTTTGCATAAAAATACCTTCTTCCCGTTTGCCGACTTCTGTTTCTTATAGCCATTGCCGCCTGTCGCACCATTGTATCTAGAGTCTTTTCTTATTCTTTTGATTTTGTTTCGCATTGCTTGGCTTTCTTTCTTCCAATGCCGTCGAATAGCAGTAGAATTGCATCCAACCGTTCAGATGCTTGTACTTAAAATCATTCTATTGGTGGATGATGTTAGAATATGGCCAGCAGAAATAGCACCGGTCCTGTGGCGCAATGGATAACGCGTCTGACTACGGATCAGAAGATTCCAGGTTCGACTCCTGGCAGGATCGTATTTTTTTTTTTAGTTTTTATTGCCAAATCAGAAAGACTTGAAGCTGGTTAAGCAATTTGTTTTCTAATGGTGGAAATATTTTTTAACTACATCTCCATACATATGTAAACACGTGTACATATATACAATTCTTTATATCATATCTGAAGATTAATTTTGTTTGTGATATGACGAGGCCTTTGAACGTAAAGTGTTAAATATTTTGGAATAATGATATCATATCATGAAAAGTTAAGCATGATAAAAACTTTCAATCAGTTCTAACGAATATGTTCAGACTTTAGGTATGGGCAAGTCTGCCATGTCGTCCGTCGAATCATGGCTAACAAATGCTGGCTCTGATAGCGCCCTGGATGGCGTGTGCTAAGAATGGAATTCACTTAACCATCCAAAAACTGCTATTATGTTGACGAAAAGCAGGAAGTTGACTGGACAAACTCAACCCGGGGAGGGATACAGGTACAGATTTCTATAAAACCATTCCAAGATCTGATGTAATTGAGATCTTATTAGGCAAACTAGGAGAGGCGTAGGGAGTCCCAATGGCTGTAAACTATCTACATATATACATATGTACATAATTTTGTGGCAACAAGTAAAAACAGCACAAGTTGAATTATGTCAAATATGAGTTATCGATATAATCGGATGCATTATACTCTATTCTACATCTTTTTTTTTTTCATTTCATTATCTCTTACGTTATAGACCAGGGAAAAACAACATTTCAAAAACTTTCTCATACGATGGATACGTATTCTGTAAACTCATGTCAAGTTATTAACTTTTTCTGAAAAATTGTAAAAAAGCTGTTTTTCCTTGTTGCCATAGATATGTATGTATGTCTGCAGTGACATTCACGCAGCGACCCAGGAGTACTTGTACTAGCAGTAAGTTGACATGCGTCCTCGGTCAGTACTTTTGTGAAGAGTAAATGCCATGCCAAATGGCAAGAGAAATTGCAACACGATCGAAATTATTTGTCGATTTCAAGACATGATAACTGCAGGATGACGATAGAAAATGTATGTCTCTCCATTAAAGTCGGTCAAGACCTCACCAAGACCTGTGATTTAAAAAAAAAGGTTTTAGACAAGGAGACGCGCTGTCATGCGACTTCTTCAACATCGTTCTCAAGAGAATAGTGCAAAACTCACGCGCCAACCCCAGAGGCACAATCCTTCGAAATTGCGTCCAATTACTGACATACGCAGACGATATTGAGATACATAATCGGAAAAGGCAGTATTATGTCACTGGCGCGTTCATAAATATTGAAAGGGAGGCAGCAAAAATGGGTTTAGCGGCCAATGAGGGCAAGACCAAGTATATACTGTCAACAAGAAAGGACAATCAACACCGAAGTCTCGCACAGAACTTCACTTAATACAGACATAGCTTTGAGGTAGTTAAGAGACTTTGCTTACCTAGGCCAATCGCTGCTTCTTTAGGCAAAGAAGCCAATGGCATAGCATAGAACTTTCTCGACAAACTAAAGTGGCTTTCTATAAGACCCTAATTGTCCCAGTCCTGCTCTATAGCGTAGAGTAGAGGCATGGACTTTGACAAAAGTGGATGAAGTAGGAAAATTCTTCGGCTAATTTTCAATCCCGTTTTCATAGGCGGTGAGTGGAGGAGGAGATACAATGAGGAACTGTACGGTTAGTACAGCGAGGGCCGGCGCAGTAGAGGAAGACAGCGATTCAGCTGGCGGACATATGTTGTATGTGGAAGGGGCCTTAACCAACCTGGCGTGTGAAACTGGAGGAAACTGGCTAAAGATTGAACTAACTGAAGACGCTTGTTGGTTGAAGCCCAGGTAAGACTCTATGCTATTAACATTAATCATTTGGTTTCAAGTTCTGTTGTGCCAAGCTAAATTCTCTTGCATCCAGAGAGTATTATAGTCCAGAGTAAAATCTATGTCATAAGGAACTTTAAGATCGTGCTTCTAAATGATTGGCTCCCAAAGTATTTTTGCCACTAAGAGCTTTGACACAATGAAACTTTTTCTTGATCTACAGAACTACAAGTACTTGTGACTCTCTTAGAGAGCTTCTCTCCAGTCGAGTCGATTTCCTTCACGCAACATCACTGCATTCCACTTGCTCACTTATCTGCCAGTTTCCTCCCCTAGGATGCGGAGGAAAAATAACCCTCCCAAAATGTTTATTGGTTCTTCCGCACGTGCCAATTATTTAAAATCATATTTTGCACTCATAAGAAAATAATTAATATAAAATAAATAAAAAAAAATGTAAACAAAACCCTCCTCCGTTTGTAGGCCACTGTAGAGGAACAATCTTTCTCTCTCTGTTTTTAATGCCCCTATCGGAAGAACACACGCATACAAATACTTTACACACCGAAAGGCGCACAGCACACGATATGACGCATTCTTACCATCATACGTAACCCATCTACATATTATTATCCATAGACATAACTCAATTTTTTCAGCTTTTTTCACTTCTCCATTCCGGGCCACATCATCGTATCATCTTCTCGTCGGTGGAATTTTTCGTCACTACCTTCCCCCTAACAACACAATATACAAGAAATAAAACTTACCAAATTTTTGCTGACATCCTCTTGGGCCTTCTCGGCCTTCTTGTCACCACGTTCCAATGAGTTGACAGCCTCCTTGAGAGCCTTCACCAGTTCCGCTGGACTCTTCTGCGATTTACCAAAGAGTGGCATGATTTTCTTGGCCGCACTTAGAACCTCCGTCGTAGGCAACTTTATTCAAAAGAAAAAAAAAGAAAATCTCACCACACACACACGACACTGAGCACCAAATTCGAAAATTATTATCAACTTTTTTTTTATATTTTCTTAATGAGCAGAGAGAAAAAAAAATCCCAAAATGAAAATTTCACGATAATGAACTTTTTTTTTTGGGATGACAAGTGACAGCGCGACGACGGCAACGATGACCAGCGGAGTGTGGCAGAGGGAAGGGTCTTGCGGTAAGTTCACACCTTTGCGTATAATTTGAAGGTTTTTATTTGATTGGGTAACGCACTCTGCACTCCAAACGCACGAATCTTAAAATTGTATTGTTTCAAATATATCGACTTTCGATAGCAAGGACGACCGCGGGCGAAAAAAAAAACTTTTTAAAAATGCAGACAACGACGGCGATGTCAATCAGTCACTTCACTTCCGCACGTTCACTTCTTTGCCGACGAACACAAGTGGTAGGTAGGAAATAAGGGAAAAATATATAATAGCAGCAAAATGAGAAAAAAAAATGTTAAAACGAAACTGAAAAAGTTGCACTGACCCAGGAAAATAGAAAATCGTTTGTATTTCTTGTTCGTTGGCCGAGCGCTCGGGATTTTGCTTGAGACAAATGAAGCTATAAAAGACCGATTATTCTACAGACATTTTTATGTTTCACACTTTTTGCTGCTTTTTATTTTCTTTTTTGGATTTTTTTCTAAAAAATTTGATCGTTTCTTTCTTCTCGGTCTCTCTGACTGGTGCGGTGCCGTGATTTCGACGTTACGTTTACTTGCATTCACGTAAGAGTGTAAATATAAATGATTAAACTGACAGCTGAGATTAATTTCCCTTTGAGTATGTGAATTTGCATGGGTCATTGATAGGGCTGTCTCTTTTTAGCTTATGTATTTTGCTTTGTGGCGTGCATCGAGTAGGCTCTTTCGGAAAAGGTTGGTCAACATAATACGAGTACAAAATAATTTAAGGGTGTGTGATAAGAAAATAAGGATGAGTGTTGCCGTGGAAAGACGTAAATGCAAGAGACCGCAACAATCCATGAAATAAAAATGGATACCTGGGACGACAGCTTGGATGAGCCCAAGCTTGTTACAATTTTCAACGAATATAAGCGACCCACAATTTATCGTCGACTCCAAACCGAAAACTGAGAAGCCTTTTCATGACAAATTATACTCTCGGAGACTTGTCATTCCCCGGCGAGAGAAAGTGCTAGGAAAATATTCGGTGGGCACGGCTGGGGCTTGAACCAACGCGCCTTGCACAGCAGTCCAACGCTCTAACTACTGAGCCACGGCGACAATGCCTGCGCTCTTTTTATCGCGTACACGATTTTATCTGCCGTATAGTATTTTACATAGTATGATTTTATGTCAGGAAATGACATAATTACACTTTGGCAAATCTTGGAGAAAACCTAGTCATATTGAATAGGTATCCAACAAGGTTTGGTTGTGATCATGCTCATTTTTCGCAGCACTACCTCCAGTGGAATCACCAAAAGTTCAAGTAATATTTGTCATAAAGAAGCTTCTCAATTCACCAAATTGCCAGATTCCTTTTATTCTTCTTACGAGAAGAAGAGTCGGAAAGAACCTCGGCTTGTTCAAAACAAAGAAGCGCGCTATAGAAGGTATCGGGAGACTGTACTCCAGAAATAATGTTTAGAAGTTTTACCTAAAGATAAAGATGTCAGAGATATTACAATTTAAAAAAGAAATTCAAAGTCGTAGCACTATGTACGTCGACGACCAAGTTCGATGTGATTTTATGCGATATAAGAAATTTTGCTCCGAGCAATCAGATTTTTATCTATAGAATTAATTGTACATACATTATTTGCAAATATTAAATTTGCAGTAAGTAGTTATTTTAGGAATATTGTCGCCTTTTCTACTCATAAATGTAAAAAAAAACTTGATTCTGATGTCTTGCACAAGGTTTTATTTTTGTAGCTGAACGCGTAAAACTACATGTGATTCCGCCTTAATGTAAATGTCAAGTAGCTTACCCGAGCGCTAAGCTTTCTTGCATAAACCAAGCTACTTTTACTTACAATTATAGTTGTCAAAAAAAGGAACACGAATATTTCGCGTGATTGATAGATGAAGTGCTGTGAAGTTTTGAGTTCACCTTGTTTTATTTGTATAATTTGATGCTTTTAAAATTTAATAAGCAATACAAAATTTTGGCACTGTTTGAAACATTCAAGTTGTAAGAAATCGACAATTAGCTATCCTGCGCCTGCCCCCCATGTGCATGATAATACATAAACGCAACAAAAATAAAGACCGGAGTCATTGCAAGTTGATTTGTTTCAATTAACCACCAACATGACGCTTTTATACAACGGAATTCAATATGAGATAGAGGATGAGGGTGAAATTGAAAAAATTAACATTGGAGAAGAAGACGAGGACGAAAATGATTACAATCTTGTTTCGACGGAGGATTTTCAGGAATCAGCTTGGGAGCCCAAAAATGTTCATCTCTTTTTGGATGAGTGCGTTAGGAGAAAAGCTGACCTACGCGATCCTAAGGTGAGGAGACGTAAAATATTTGCCGACATACGAATACGAATGAAACAAAAGGGCTACAACTTCAGAATTGAATCGCTTGATAGAAAGCTGCGCAACATGAAAATCCACTATTTAGTGACCAGAAAAAATAACAAAAAGTCTTTAAGACGTACGCACTGGCCATATTATGATAAAATGAAAATTTTATATCCCGAGGCATCCCGTTCTGCTAGGAAACCACCAGCAACATCTATACTTGCGGCACCGCAACTTAAACAAGAGTCAGCACCACAGGCTTCTCCATCTACTTCCTCATCACCTGTGCCAAACGTACCGGCGTTTAAAATTTTAAAACCTTCGCACGTAACTAAACAAGATGACTATCCTGACGAGGAAGTTCAACATAATAACGCCCTCTACTTGGATTATCCGAACAAATTGGAAAATTTGAGGATGCAAATTCTGTCTTTCGAGGAGCGACGCACTGTCGCAGCAGAAAAGATTCTTAAAGAACTTCGGGAATCAAATAGGCTCAAGAGGGAGTTGTTGGAGCTCAACATAAAAATGTTCAAGGTTGAAAGAGAGCTTGAACAACAATAGACCAGCAATTAAAGGTAGTTTCGAGATCTTTCAAAGTAAATAAAATGTTTATTAATGTTCGCATTTTCAGAACGCCGTTGGATGAAACTCTCGTTATCGTTATAAGTCAGGGATTATTTGAAATAAAAAAAAAACAAAACAAATAGTTTTCACAAAGTGCATTTAATTGTATGTTTTCTTATCGCCAATTGAGATGCTTGGGTAACTTTGGTAAGGTTGATTTTGGTACATATGTATATCAGCTAAGTTCTGCAAACAATAATCAACAAAAGTGAACTTAGTAGCTAAGATAATTTTGGTAATGCCACAGAGCATTTGGATTCGTCTCTCGGAGTCAAGCGTGCTGATTTCACTTTTTGTCTACTCCGACAGGGTGAATCAAGTGTTCAATTGGTTGGCATAGCGCGTGAGAAAACAGCTATTTATGCGTTAATACGAAGGGCTCTAAACAACGGCAGGATTTCAGTGGAATTTAAAGCCTAAAGCGGCGCACGACATGGCTATATATCTTCACCATTACTATTAACAATGGACAATGACATCGATACACACCATCTCTATGATTTATTCGCTGTGTATTTGGATTATTTGGGCAATTGGGAATTAAACCCTCTCCAGAACGACTAAATCCTCTTGATATAAAACACTCATCATATCGCCCCCGCTATATGACTCAAAAGCATGAACTTAAAAAGCAGCTAAAAAAAGACTCCCTTGTTCGAATTGGGTGAAGAGATTCTTAGTCCTCACGGACTATAGAGCCATCAAATATACGTATTCGAATTGCTAACAAATATGTGTTGTTAAAAGAAATTCTCGAATTGAGTTTGAAGCCTCATTTATGAACCTGTCCTTCATTTTGCTTAGTTCTTTCCCTTTTTGCAAAATGACCAGTGCTTTCAAAATTGTTTTGTTTTGCTCTGCAGTCGGTGACATTTAATTTTTTGTTTTAATTTTTTTGTTTCAGTCGCAAGGTTTTATTTATTTGGCGTTGACTTGTTGGCGTTTTTTGAGTTCGCAGATACTTATGATCTCATGAACTTCTAATTATGAAATTTCAATTCATTGGCCTCGCAATCACCTTGCTGATTTGTGCACTTCATTGTTCGGCGTTTCCGTCTTCGCAACCCACATCAGATGGTAACCTAACAATTACCCTAGATGCCAAAACACAAGATGAAAAGCCCATTTTACTAATTATTTCATATGATGGATTTCGCAATGAATATCTACGACGGAATGTCACACCGAATATGTTGCAATTCCGCAGCGAGGGAGTATACACAGAGCACATGAAGAATGTATTCCCTACAAAAACCTTCACCAATCATCATTCGATTGCGACAGGTTTCTATCCTAATGTACACGGAGTCCTAGCTAATAGTTTGTATGACACTGAAGATGGATACCTTAACTACACAGATAAATTATTTCATTACAACAATGCAATTCTACCAATATGGGTAAGTTAACCGTATCACTGAATAATTATTTCATGCGTCTGTTTGTAGGCGGTGAATGAGTTAGCTGGTGGTCACTCTGGTTGCATGATGTGGCCAGGAAGTAATTTTGTATACGGCGGAACCGGGTGCTCTTACACCCAAAAGTATAACAATAAAATTCCACTCATGGAACGTGTGGACACCGTAATGAAGTGGCTTACCGATCCGATAAAACCGGTTAATCTGGTGATGCTGTATTCGGAACAACCCGACAAATTAGCACATATAGTGGGCCCTGACTCAAACAATGTAGGCGTTTTAAAAGCTGCTTTTAGACCTAATTGCTCATTTATTTATCTAGATCACCGATGTAGTTGCTTCGTTGGATTTGCTTACTAAATACATCCAAGAACAATTGGTTGTTAATAAATTGGAGAATCGGACCAATGTGGTACATTTGAGTGATCATGGGATGGCGAGCGTTTTTCCGCCACAATTTATTAATCTTACGGACTATTTGGAAGCTGGAACATATAACTTGTACGGTACATCACCAGTGCTGCAAGTGGTTCCAACTGAAGGTAACCTTATTTTACGTGGTTTTGCATTTGTACGGTGTACGTGCACTGTCAGATTCAAGCGTTTACATAACTCAATATTCGCAGATGCATGCTAAAGCAAAGTGTCTGATTTAAGATAGATATTTACAAAGAAAAATAACAAGATTTTTCTCACACGGTAGCGCAACTCGTAGTTTCCCAATGAGCCATAAGGTAACGGCAAAAAACCGATGCGCATGCATACATATTTACATATGTAATTAGAGTTGTGATCTTATGATCTAAGATTCTATTCGATAAAAGATAAGATTTTTGTTCGCGGCGCGGTGTGCTGTGGTTAGTTGTAAGTTCAATTTTTGGACCGAGTATAGTACCATTCCGAGCGGATTAATGCCGAGGCTAATAAAAGTGAATTGCATGTTTCGGTTTTGTACAGAGGCGGGTACAGCGAAGAAATCTTGGGGACATTCAAGCATTCTAGCTAAAATTTTAGTTGTAACGTTCAGTGGATGCTGAAGGATCCGTTTTTCAAATCAATACAAATCTTTAAGAATTGATATATGATAAAAAGAGATACTATTATCTAACTTGGGTCCTTTCTTTTGGTTACTTATGTACTTACTTACTTAAGGTGGCGCTACAGTCCAAAGTGGACCTAGGCATCAACCAACAAGTGTCTCCAGCCACCTCGATCTTTAGGCATCTACCTTCAATTTTCCTGGCCGGACCATTGATATTCATCCGCGCTACATGACCCAGCCACCTCAGTCGTTGAATATTCACTCTTCTGAATAAGTCGATGTTGCTATACAGCCCGTACAGTTCGTCGTTGTATCTCCTCCTCCACTCACCGTCTATGCAGAAAGGACCGAAATCACTCAAAGAATCGTCCTCTCAAAACGACCAAGAGCGACCTCATCCGCTTTTGACAAAGTCTATGCCTCTGCGCCATAAAGCAGGACTAGAATGATTAAGGTCTTATAAATGGTCACTTTAGTTGTTCGAACTAATATCGGAACCTAGGTAGACAAAGTCCTTATCTACCTTAAAGTTATATGTTTCTACAGTGACATTCTGTCCGAGACGTCGGTGTTGAATGTACTTTCTTGATGCCAGCATATATGTTCTTGGTTTTACCCTCAATAACGCCAAATTGACAAACGGCTTTGTCGTTCATACAACACGGCATATAAGATCTTGTAAGCGATGTTTAGAGGACTGATGCCTCTGTAGTTGCCGCAGTTCAGATGATCTCCTTTTTTGAGGATCGAGCAAACAATGCGGAACGTCAGCATTCATCGGGTATACTTTTCTCCGACCGTATATTACAGATGAGTTGGTGCATACTCCTCACCAAGTCATCGGCTGCCGCTTTGAACAGCCCGGCAGCTGGGCCGTCAGAACCAGCAGCTTTGTTGGACTTAAACTTAGATATGGTTATCTTTACTTCGTCCGAATCGGGTGGACGGCATTTTTGGTCTTCAACGTCCAAGTTGAATGGTTTATTCTGCCTTACAGCGGAATTTGATTCGTCGTCGCCGTTAAATAGTCTGCAGAAATAGTTCTTCCATATCCACAGCATCGACCGCGATTCGATTCGAGGGGACAACAATGTTCCCTTGTTCATCGCTACAAGCTTCGGTTTGGGCCCTGGCCTTGACAGGTTCTCTTTAACCTTTGATAAAACTTCCGAACCTCATTCCTGCAGTTGCATCTCTCAATTTCCCCGATCACGCGCTTCTAGTATTTTTTCGTTTTCCTCCCGAGAAGCCGGTGTTCGTCTCTCCTTTTCTCTTCCTAGAGTTCGCGAGTAGCTCTGTTTCTTCTAAGCAGCGCGTTGCGCTGACCGAGTGAAAATCAGCATATCAGAGGCGGCATCTCGGATGGCTTTTTGACAATGTTGCCACTGCTCGCTTTGGTTACTTATAAAAATTAAATTTTGTAGGGCAATTGAACTCTGTCTATGAACGTTTAAAGAACGCTTCGCTAAGTAACGGAAACTTTGATGTTTACAAGAGTGAGGATCTGCCAAGTCGATGGCATGCCACTAACAAACGACGTTTTGGACCAATTATTGCGATCGCTAAAATGAACTACGCCTTTCAGGATTTATGGAAGTATGTCAACCAAAACAGTAAGTCCCTGTGATTGCATAAGCTTGCTTAAAAAAATCACATCAAAATGAACTTTCAGACACTGCCCAGGGTGTTCATGGTTACGACAACGAGGAAGAGCTAATGTACCCCATTTTTATGGCAAAAGGTCCGGCATTCAAATCTGGCGGACAACAAGTTAAACCCTTCGAAACTGTTGATCTCTTTTTCTTATTTACAAAAATACTCGGAATTGATGACACAACTTCAAGGAACGGCTCTGTTGCGCGAGTTTTAGATTTATTTGCCGACGAACCAAAAAGTAGCGACACAACTACAAGTAAGAATTGTATTTATTAAATTTGATAATTTAATTAAATGGTTTTCTTAATTTACTGTAGTCATCATCGTGTTGGTTAGCGTTGGAGCCATCCTAGCTGTGATAATTTACGTAATTAAATTCCACAAAAAGAAGCACTCTTATAGTCCAACGTAGAGAATTGAAGAAAACATGCAAATAATTTTAGCACATTTTATTTTATATATGTATTTTACGCGGATTCGGGAGAACTTTACATTATTATTGTGTGTATACATACTATATTTAAGAAAAACATATTTTAAGTGCACAAACAGAGATACAGAGAAAAATCGGCACGTTTATAATTCTAAGGTGTAAATTTACAGATAGGTTGCTTTGTGACAAGTTTCGCGGTTTTTGGTAAGATGAAGAATAAAAAATATATTTTTACAAATTTGTTTACTTGTTTATTTGAATAATACTTGCTATACCTTCAAGTACTGCAAAATAGATTTCGATACAAAATGGGGTCTCTAACCACGAGTGATTCACTGACAGCCATAGTGCCAATGAAATAAGAGCCTGATAACATACCATGGAAAAGCAAAGTCATAGTAAATACCAAACGTATGGTCACAAAAAGCGAAAAGAGTGAATTTGCAAGATGTTTTAATTTTTTTTTACAGTGCAAGGGATCTACTCTGATGGTTCAACCCTGAGACGGACACGAACGCGGTCGTCTTACTCCCAATTAGATAAACTTTTCATTTCGACTATCTTATCACTGAAGTGTTTTCTTAAACTTAAATTATAGCCACTGTTCATGGCTGGTGACAGAAATGTTAGGACACACTATAGCTGTACCTCTAGTACCCCCTTGTTACCGTTTTTGTCTACTTCGACAGCCAGACTGCTGGAGGATTGCTTAGGCCGCAGGTTGACTAAAGTAGCAGGAGCGTTGATAGCCTTCTACTTTAAGGGACGGGGATAAGCCGCTTGCTACAAAAAACAACAAGTCGACCGCCTGTGCTCTTGTTAGTTCAACAGGAACGCGTGCAATAGCTCAGATCGTGTTAAACTTTAGTTTAAAACTAACCTAAGCTTGTGACCTAAAATAAAATAAATAAAGATTTAACGCAACATCCCATTTTGACGCAAACATTCATGTTGTGCGTGTTATATTTTCCATACGAATGGAAGGTTCCTACACTTTATTGCCGACTTCGGGTTGAAAAGATTTTTATGACAATTATACTCTCGGAGGTGATACATTGCCTGCCGAGAGGTGGTGTTGCGAGAAATATTTGATTGGTATTGCTAAGACTCGAATCTGAATCAGCTTGATTATCAGTCCAACGCACTAAGCAATAAGTTACACAACATCAGTTGGCTCGCATTAATACGGCATTAAGTTATCTGTCTACTTAACTTATACAAATGTGTCTTAGCGCCTTTTCCTGGTTCTAAATGCAGCGTTTGCTTTTGCGATTCGAGAGCAAACATTCGATTCGGTTCTACCGTCAGTTAATACTGTAATGCCGAAGAAATTGAAAATTGATAAATGAACAGATCAAATACATGTTAGTTTAATCTTCCTGGCAATCGGGTATTAGATATTTGAAAAAAATAAATAAATTGAAACGCATTGTTTCCGCGTCCCATGCAACGCCTTCGTAGCGTATTTTCCTCAAGATATCTCGTTTTAAGTGTGTTGATCGCGACAAATATTTTATCCTGGGCGTTGTAGCGCGTATGTGGAAATTTAGTTCATTCTGATTTGGCGATTTTCTTACTAAACCCCCCGATCTGTGACAACGACGCCACTGTAAAAGATACAGGATCCCTGTTTTCATGCAGTTGTGCCTTGATGGTTTCGTGTGTTAGCTCATGGTTGTATTAAGTGTGTAAATGCATATAGAGGGAATTGTGGGACCTTCTCACCCATTGGAGTGTTAAGGTAGCGCTACAGTCTTGGGTGGACCTAAGGCTCAGCAAACAAGCGTCTTCAGCCAGCTCGATCTTTAGCCATCTGCCTCCAGTTTTGCACGCCAAGTTGGTTTAGGTCCTCTTCCACATGTGTGCGCCACGCCACCTAAGTCGCGGTCGTCTTCCTCTACTGCGACATCCTCGAGGGTGCATTCGAAGATTTTCCGATCCAGAGTATTGGTCTACATCCACTCTACATGAGCCAGCCATCTCAGTCGCTGGACCTTCACTCTTCTGACTAAGTCG
The DNA here is from genome assembly GCA_917880715.2 of Matsumyia berberina. NCBI lineage: Eukaryota > Metazoa > Arthropoda > Insecta > Diptera > Syrphidae > Matsumyia > Matsumyia berberina. Next base: position 125,372,610 of record OU862871.1, on the reverse strand, counting down.
ATGTCGCTGTACAGCCCATACAGTTCGTCATTATATCTCCTTCACTCACCGTCTATCCAGACGTTACCGAAAGTCTCGAAACGGATCATCCGCTTTTGACAGAGTCCATGCCTCTAGGCCATAAAGCAGGGCTGGGATGAATAAGTGCTTATAAAGGGTCCCTTTAGTCGTTTGAGAGAGGGCTTTGCTACTGAATTGCCTTTGCCTAAGGAAACAGCGATTGACAAGAGATATTCTTCATATGATCTCAGCGCTGTTGTCGTTGTCTGAATTGGTAGCCGAGCTTAGGTTAACAAAGTCCTTAACTACCTCAAAGTTATATCTGACTGCAGTAACGTTTTGTCCGAGATGTCGCTGTTGAGTGTCCTTTCTTCTTGATAGCATATACTTCGCCTTGCCCTCTTTGACCGCTAAATTCATCTTCGCCGCTTCCGTTTTAATACTCGCAAACGCGCCAGTGACATCACACTGTGTTCTTCCAATTATGTCAATGTCGTCGCGTATGTGAGTAATTGGATGGACATTTGAAAGATTGTGCCTCAGGTGCTGGCGCATGAGTTTTGCACTTTTCTTTCAAAAACGATGTCTCGGTGGTTTAGCGACGTATGCATATATTTTCATCCATTGCGGACCTCAAATCGGCAGAGAAATATTTGCATCTTCTGAGCTCTTAGTTATCCGAAACTAACAGAGAACTTATCTTGACTTAAGCTGTGACCACCTATCAGCGTTTTAGTTAAAGATTCTACTGCTGACCCGTTGCAATTTTAGCAACAAGTTTTTGCCTGCTCATCGATCTGTCTCCAGCTATGGTCCCCTTGTGATATTCCGATAACAATTTCTGCTCTGTATATTAGAACAATTTTCACAGCACTCCAAAAATAAAAGAAAAACATTTCACTTCGGATTTTTTAATGTTTGTTTGTTTTTTTTTTTTTTTTTTTAATTTCACTAACTTAATTATTCACAGTTTGAATAACAAAATGAAAACAAATAAAAATAATCACAATTAATAAATAAATACAATTAAAAAGCAATAAAACAATTTAAAATATGTATATGTTTAACTCAGTAACACACTTGAAATTGCCGATTGCATCATTTTCGGTTTTCAGTTCTTCCGTATACTTTCGCTTGAACAACGTTTCGGGCCAGAGGTGGGGAGTGACACGGAAAAGAAAAGTCTAAAAATTATATAATTAAAATATATAATGAATACAATGTGCGGGCCAAACAGGGACTATGTTCAATTATTATTTTAATGACATCTCTGTTGTGGAAAACATTTAACTTCGTTTCGAATTGAGTATATAAAGAATTTCTATCACGTTTTTAATTTATGGATTACTCGGCGAATTATTCGGCTCATTTGCGGCTCCAGCGCCAGCACCGCCGCCATTGCCACTGCTACGCCGATTTCGCCTGAATGCGGCTGCGGCTGCAGTTACTGCAGCTGCTGTAGACACATTGTCTGTTGTGTTATTTCTATCTCGGTTGCGAAGTGAATGAATATATGCCAGCATTCGGATCATGAATGCAGCTGGAACTGTAATGGTGTCCTTAGTTTGTTTAAGCATTATTGCATTTCGTTCCATTAACTGAAAGAAAAACAACACATAGAAAATAAGCAAATTTTATTTGATTTGAGTAGTTGCTGTGGCCCGTGGCGCTCTGGTTAGTGCATTCGACTGCTAAGCATGCTGACAAATGTTTTTGAATCTCAGCAAAATCAACGAAACATTCATTGGGGCCCACCTCTTGGCAGGCAATGACAATGTCAATCCGCTGTTCGCAGACAGCAATAAACACTGTAGGACCTTTCCATACGTGCGAAAAATATAACACGCAGAATATAAATGGTTGCGAGAAGCTAGGCCTTGACCCTCTACGGGCTGTCGTGCCAATTATTCATTTATTTATTTTCTAATTAAAACTTACATCATTTGCTTCGGTCTCATTAAAATTTGCACTTTGCAGGATGGGTGCCCAGATTTTTACATCATAGTCAATGCCCGATGTGGCAAGGTAAGGCAACTCTGGATGGGGTTGCACACAATTAACAACATGCTGATCCGCTTGCAGAAGCATCACCAACTTCCCAGTATAGCGATTCCAAGTGAAAACATGCCCACAATCGGAACCAGACATCACATAGTCGTTGCCCCAGAAGGTCGCTTCTTTTATCATTGTACGGGCATTTCGATGGCCAATGAATTTCATTTTCATGTACTCGAACATTTTCTGCTTAGTTTCCATTTCAAAATTGGTTAAATCTTCGTCGAGGCTGTCGTCTGTGAACTCGGTTTCTTGGTTGGGGTCTACCCTTGTCGTATTGGGTGTCTCGTCATTGTCATCGTCCTCGATGTCGTTGGTATGTAGGTAAGGCCATGATGCGGGATGACCCCTATATGGTTGTGCGGTTGTTGGTGTAGTTGGTGCCGATGTAGATCCGGACGGTCCTGGAATCAGAGGGTTAGACGTTAGAATAAACTTTGACCCAAACTTTTACAATGACTAAAGAATTATAAATTTTGAAGGCTACGCGAAATTAGCTTCCATGAAAAAAGTCCCCAAAAGTAAATATGAAATAGGGCCCCAAAATTGGGGTAATTTTCCAATTTGAAATTATGCTCCAATTCTAAAACGGAAATAAGGCCCCAAATATAAATGAAATTAGGCCCCAACTTCGCAGCTACTCCAAATCCTACAGTGATCCCCAGCAGGAGGGCAGCGTACCCCCAAACATATTCCATTCTTGATTTGACAGAGTGATTGTGCCTAGTCTTTTATAAGAAAGCACATGAGTCAGAAGGCGAAAACTGGCTGCCTGAGAGAATACAATGCTTAACATAGGCTTAAGAGAGCGAATGTATATTTACATAGGACATAAACAAGTTTCATTTTTCATGGTAACCAATTCAATTGACTTTAACTTTCATTATTCAATGACGAGAAAAGACATGTAGATCTGATCAAAACGAAGTGCTGGGAATTCAGAGTGAAGCAGAGCTGTCGAATCTTTCAAGACGATGTGGGTGTTTTTAAGCCATCGTTAATTCAACCGTGTCTTGAATAGCAAACGGTATAACAGAAAGCATGATTTATTTAATTCTTACAACCCAATCACAATTATAACATACCTGGCTCTTCAGTGTCCACGGTGGCAGAAACTGCAGCCGCAGCTGCGCTAGTCATTTCGTCACCCGCAGTTCTGAAATAAGGCACACCAAACAACGACGATGGGTTCTCCCGCCGTCCGCTCATATCATGTCCGGTCAGTCCGATTCGAGTCCGTGGATCATTTAACATACGCGATATAACCTCAGTCATTCGATGCATGATATTGCCATGCAACTGTGGTCGCACTTGTCCAATTTCCACGCGTCCATTCGGATCGCGTTCCGGTCTCGCGTCGGGTCCCGTATCTGACCAATCACCGCGCAATCGCAATTTCCTAACTTGCGGAGGAGTTGCATCAATAATCGACTTTTTATCGGATTGCTTTGAGTTCAATTCGTTCACATCCATTCCCCTATTGTGCAAATCGAACAGGTACAGATAGTCCGACGAATAGCTAACCAGTAAGTCGGCTTCGTCGGCGCTATATTTGACCGAGGTAACGCGATAACTTCGCTTCGATGATGACGGGATGGGAAATGCTTTTACAGGGACTGTGTGCGGATCATTGGGCGTAGACGGATGAAAAAAATCTATGATAGACAAATACCGACGATCGTAAATGCGTATGACACTGTCTGAACTTCCTACGGCTATGTAATTGTTCGAGATCGGTGACAGTGCCATTGCCGTAATCGCGGACGGACTAAAGATAAGAATATTATCTTTGCAACAGCTCCTGTAACAACTGGGAATTGGAAAACAAATTCAAATACCTTTCACAAAATCGTATTTGATAATTGTTTACCTTGACTTCTGTCTTAGATCAAACAGTCGCACGGTGCCATCCTCGCCACAGCTCATAAACGATCGTGGTTCTCTGGGTACTGTCATCACTTCATAGGTTGTTCCATTCTTGTGGCAGTTGAAACATGTAAGTTTTGTTTTATTCTCATAGCGATCCTGATCCTGGCTGTTTCCATCGTCCATGCGCCGAATGTAGGGCGCCATTAACTCGGTATGCAGAACAACCCCGTCACCGGAACATGAGACTATTGCACTGTCATTTGATTGTGGCATAAAACGGGCACAAAAAATATTCGCCCGATGAGCGGACTTATATTTGAGGATAACTTCTTGATTGTGAGGATTTGTCACAGCTATGAATTGATCGTCTGACCCCGAGAGTAGATACTCGCCGGAGTCGTTCCAACAAACTGTATTCACGCATCCTGAGTGAATTTGTAGACGACACTGGAGGCCTAGTCGTTGTACATAATCTAAACTATCTTTGAAAGAGAAAATAATAAAATGTTACCCTTGTAGGATGATGTTACGTTTTCACAGAAAGAATATGGAATTAAATGTATGCAAACACAAGCAAACAAATTCAAGATTGATATTGTAGCGATTTAACGAAAAACAACTTCTCTGGTGATTTTTAAGCTGACAGGCTTGGGGTGTAGAATCTAGGCCGGTACAAGTGTCCGTAGAAAGTGTGATGAAGAAAAAATGTCAAACGTCTTATGGACCGACAAATAACATTTGAGTGTCAACTCGCTCAAAATAGAACTAGTTTCACGAGAAAATCCAAACTTTCGGGCATCACCTCCGAAAATGGGGGACCGTCTCCTCCTCTTCCTCGTCCCTGCAGATTCTGCAGAAATCATTTGCAAGAACGCCCAGGCAAGTGGCATGTCTGCCATGAGGCAGTGTCCTGTTATGACACCTATAGTAGCTCCGAGATGTTGTTTACTTAGCGAAAATAATGTTTTGGAGCGCTTTTGGTCTATTGAAGCCCAGAATTGTCTGCTAGTTTGGAAGGTGGTGCCATTTTGATCAACTTAGGTTTGCTTTGCTGATTGCATTTACCTCTAACTTCAGTTTGCATGTAGCTAATGGCACTCCGAGATTCTCTTTTTCAGGAAGAATCTGTATTGTAGTACCATTTTTGGCGAGTTCATCGGCCTTGCAGTTGCCTGGAATGTTCCTGTCTCCTGATACACATCAGAGGAGATTATAGAATTGCTCAGCCAGCGGCAGGCGAAAACTATTTTTAATGTTACAGAAACTGATTCCAGCGACTTTATGCCGCCCTGACTGTGAAAATGCTAATATCCCGAGTAGATATTACATTCCACTCCAGCCAAGACAGGGCTTCTTTTATCGCCATGATCTCAGCTGGAAGAGCCTATAATGCTCTGGAAGCAAGGAGATCTCGAGATTGAGAGCATCGGAGAAAACACCTCCTCCCACAACCATCTTCGGTTTTAGAACCGTCTGCATAGATCTCCAAGGTTTATTTCGCAGCTGGTTTTGGCTTCTCCCAGAAATCTATTGTGGGAATAGCGACATTAAAGTTTCTCTTAAAAGAATACCTTGCGATGGTGTAATCTGTGTTTCGGAAATATTAGTGTGTTGGTTTAGAATTGAGTCATGACCAATTAGTCTACTGGTCCACTGTGAGATGGTTCTTAATCTAACAGCTGCATTAGCTGCCATTGTACCCCAGTAACTCGGCCGATTCTTAATAAAGACCTGTTTAAAAACACTATGCCGAAACGCCCGCTACCGCTCTGGTTTGCGCATACCTTTATAGATGTCTTTAAAGATTACCGAACGTTGTGTTTTTCCAATCAAAAAAATTGTGACATGATCCTTTTTTTTTTGTAATCCACAGACTATATTAAAGACCAATTCATTAGAATTGAGCAAGCCGTCCGAGACAGTCACTTTAACCAACCTCACGTCACCTACGCCGGCACACTGCGAAATGCAAGCCACATTTGTTGTAAAGGCCACTCCACAGACTAACCAGAAAGCAAATATCTATTCATAACCCTGTCTTTGAGAATAACAACTTTATGTTCTGAAGTCTGCACACAAGGAGGATTTACTCGTTTTATCAGGATTCCAAGTTTTAAAGCAAATACTCTCGGTTCTCTTCCAATTTTAATTTCCTTACCTTTTGAACTTCTCGCGATGTTTATTCTCGCTCGTTTTGGTTGATACAATTCCTGATTGTAGATATCACGAAAAACACTCGCAGGTCCCTTTGATATCATCTCTTTCCTGTTCCTTGTTTTTTTATGTTTTTTTTTTTTTTTTGTTATAAATTGCTAAATGGTTTTGTTGTGTTTCTTAGAATTGATGGCACTTCGAAGACTTTTCACCTGAAAGTGAATAAAACGGTTTACGTTTTCAATTTTAAGCACCAAACAAGCAAAAATAGATAAGACTGCGAGTTCCACTGAAAATGTGGTTATTCCTCTCATTGCAGCGAGATAAGATAATATGTATGTACATACATATGTATATTCAGCTCGTTTCGCTACGATTTTGGCGTGTGAGTTAATTAATGCGTTTGGATTAATGTGGTAATCTTTTTTTTTTCTTGTTCTAATGATTGTAATCGAATTATGCAAGCGGAATTCGTTGATATTTCTAGAAAGCTGTTAAAAATCAATCGGCTTTTGCTAACAAATGTATTACTTACAACGACTGGTGTCGATACATAGCAATTTGGCGAGAAGACATGCAGCCGCGCTTCATAATGCTGAGTGCAGATAAGACATTAATCCAGGTTGTCTAATTATAATAATCAAATTTGGTCTCATCAGACTACTTACGGACTTCATCATATACATTATAATTAGTTGTTCAACTTTTTTTTAATTGGGAAATAGTTATAACGTATAGGTGGTACTCTAGGTATACACGGCATGTTCTAATTTTGATCGCATACAAGTGTCGATTTTCATACAAACTGCAGCGTTGAAAACTGTAACAAATTATGTAGTTGCGTTAAGATGACGTACTGACAGGGTGCCGCACTTAAAACTCCACTAATGCCGAAGCAGCACCTAATCGACCAAAAAATGACACTTTTTCTTATCTTACATACACCAAAAGCAGTAATGAAACGAACCTACAGTTTTTATGGCGAAACCTAAACAACGTGCCTGAAACTCCCATACTCCCGGAGATTTGTCATTGCCCGTCAAGAAGTGGTGCTGTGAAAAAGTAGTCGGTGGTCTCAACATACTCAACAGCCCAACGCACTAAACACTCCAGCTACGGCGGCATTCGAAAGGTTATTTCGGACTCTGTTAATAAGGCATTATTGGATCATCATTACCATATCATTCGTGGAGTGTATGATTATTTCAAGGTAGATAACACTTTAAGCATCTCAAAGTTCGATGATTCTGTATTCTCAGTATCTGACATTTTCATTTTAAATATGTAGATGGTATGTAAGATAGCCCGTTAAAGTTGTCAACTCGTCTTTGTTAAAAGCGGGTAAGGTCTTGGTCTTGTATAGGTTGGCTTGTCTCAGACAATGAAGTTTGGCCCAGTAGTCAGCGTGTCTGTTAATTTCCCATTGTTATCTTGCAGTGGGCACTGTTAGGTGGTGTTAGGGTGTATATGTACCTCTACTTGTATTTGTTAGAATAGGAATTTAAAAAGAAAAATAAACCGTTAGAGGTAAAACTAAATCGTTTAAGCTGGATATTAGAAGGATATTATATAAACAACTAAATACAGCGTAGCAGTGACGCTCATGTTTTCATGGAGCGGCAAAGATGACTCTGGTTAAAAGCAAAGATAAGACTAAATACTCGCATATATGTATGTAGATACTGTCATCAAACAAGCCAAGTTTGTTTATTTCCGTTGGCATATGCAAGAGAGATAGTGTTGTTCGTTGTTTTATGTAATGCACGTGTCAACGTGGCCGAAAGCATCTTGAACGCACAGAATCCTACGTTTACGTTTAATTTTGCTCGTTTTGAAAAGGTCAGTCAGCTACACACCCACGCCCATAACCAAACAGAAAGCCTAATACGCTAAACAGACCACTACCAAACATATCTGACTCGAAAAAAAAAGAAGCAAATTTCGGGTCAAGCGAACTAAAATGGAATTTACGCTATAAAAAGCAAAAGAGGAAAAACACTTTCGCTACCAATATGCTGGGTATTCTTTGAAATGAATGTATGTATGTATATTAGCCCCTCAATAGCTATCACGAAAGGCAACCAATCTTGTAGCGCAGTGGTGTGACGTAGAACCTTGAACTAATAAAATTCGTATGCACTTTGGCAACATAAACCTCAACAAATTAATAGAACACGCAAAGCCTAATTATTATTTTTATACTCTAAAGACGGCATATGCAGAAATGCGCTCTTATATTCATTGCAGAAGTTTACTAAAGTATCTCCGACGACATTATGAACAAATTTAGAATTATGTAAAAAAAATTCAATTAGCTGCCTACTCACCTTTCTCTGAATTCCTTTGTATGTGTATTTATTTATTTCTTTAACATTATCCAAAATGATGAAGGAAAACTCCTTTGCTCTTGTTTGACATTTTATTTAAGTACATATTAAATATTACTGACTACAATGGCAAAAGGAACCATCGATAGCTTATAACAAAGGGTAGCAGAGTGGGCACTTTTGATGTAGAAATTTTGTCGTATTCAACCAGGCAGAAGATGATTTAACTTACTTGTTTTGTTGGATAGATATTTTTTCTATTCTATTTTATGAAAAACCAATAATATTTGTAACACAAACCAATTTAAAATGAAATATAATGGACTAGCTGCGGCGTAAATTTAGTTCAACTGACGTTTGTCGTCGATGCAGTCAGCCAGTTTAATTTGACATTCAAATTGTTTATTTTTTTTCGATGGTGCGTGGTGTGTAAGCCCGGTGCTTTTCACTATAGGGTAGAGTAGTAAAAAAATTTCCAGCTTTCACTAGCCCATACATTTAATTTATTTGGCTCCAAAAAGAAATTCTGGCGGAGTGGTTATAAGACATAACTTAACCAAACTTGAATAATCAGCCATCTCCGATTGGCTCTGACAACGAACTTATGATTGTGCCGGTCGTCGTCGGGCACTAACTTTACAGTCTCTTTAAAGCGACGAAAGTCCCTGCCGGTTCAATTCAAATAATGTAATTTGGAAAGCATTAGTGTAGGTTTTTATATAATATTATTAAGGAAAGCTTCGGATTCGGATGCAACAAGGCTTTCAAGGGTTTCGGTGATCCTTAATTAAGCGAAACTCTTTCTTCCTTCTAGTAACTACATATATGAATATGAACGGTATGTTTGATTAACAATTTAAAGCTAAAACCATTTCTCTCTTAAGTTAATGATCGAATGAGAGTCAACTCCACCGGCAGTTTACCCACTCAAAAACATTGAAATGTTTCACATATTTATCTGTGTTAAAACCTTAAGACTTTAAATACTAGATGAGAACAACGGCGATGAGAAATTTGTTCGGTACTAGATTTGGTATTCGTCAGTGTCAGAAATACATCGTTGACATGCGAATTCAAGAACCGAATTGAATTGAAACTCAAGTTCGATCTTAGTTTTCGAGTCCACTGAATTCAAAAATCAATTCAATTATTTGAATTCGATTAGGCAGAATTTTCTAATCGAATCGACGAATTCAAATTCAATTCATCATACAGATTGCAGACGGTGTAAATTTGAATTTGATTGGGCAACATTTTGTAATTAAAGCGAACTCGAATTCAATTCTATCTGCGTTCACACGACATTTATTTGGAACTGAATCCGAAATCAATTCACAATTCGTACATGAAATGCTTTATTTGACAGTTTTACGTGGAGTGCTGTGAACGGTTGGCAAGTTCTTGATATTCTGCTAAAATGAATCAATTTCAAGAAAAAGAAGTAATTCAAGCAATTTTAATTGCTGATAACAATGTGGACAATTTCCGTCCGCTCTCTGACAATACATCTACCGTAAGTAAGAAGACTTAACTTCTTTTCGTTTCTAATTGTGTCCAATGCAGGCTCTTCTACCACTGGTCAATGTGCCTCTGCTCGACTATGCTTTGGAATCTCTAAACCACAGTGGTATTGAGGAAGTTTTTGTATTTTCCAGCTATTTTCTGAACGATGTAAGAGCACATATAAGGTAATTTTCATTATATATTCGAGTTATTATCAGAGTAATATAGCGAATTACACAGGAAAGGTATTGCATCACGTTGTTCTTGGTCGGTGAATATGTCTGTCCAAGTAATTGGAGGAGAATCTTGTCGTTCATTTGGCGACGCAATGCGTGATTTGGATGCCAAAGGACTGATTCGTGGTAATTTCATAATAATGGGAGCTGACACAGTGACGAATGCTGATTTGAGACCTATTTTCGACCAACATAAGTAAGGAAATATTCTGCAATATAATCCATTAGTAAATACGGGTGTTCTTTATTCCAGAAAGACTCTGAAATACGACAAGGGAGCAGCTGCAACAGTTATTTTCAAAGAAGCTTCCTCCCGTCTCAGAAGTGGAAACGAAGTAATGATCGCTATGGACGTGCAAAATAATCGATTACATTTCCATCAGCGCATAAAGATGAACTCAAAAGAGTCACACTTTGGAATACCACTCGATGTCTTCCTAACAAATTCACAAGTGTCGCTACATCACAATCTCGTCGATCCACAAATAGCCATTGGTTCACCTTCAATGCTCACTCTTTTCAGTGATAATTTCGATTTCGAAACACGCGATGACTTCATTAAAGGCATTCTAATTAATGAAGAACTGCTGGATAGTCGAATCTATGTCTCATTGCTACCAAATGAGCAGTATGCGCGTAAAGTTAACAATTGGCTGGCCTACCAGATTGTGAGCAATGATGTCATAAATCGTTGGGCCTATCCTCTCGTACCAGATATGGGAGTGTGCTGCCTATGGCAGAACTATATCTTTTTGAAAAACAATATTTACAGAAGTCCCAGTGCAAGTGTGGCGAAAGTTGCGCTTATAGAAAACGTTGTTGTTCAAGAAAAGAGTCTTGTTGAGAATGGATCGATGCTGTGTTCTAGTGTGGTCGGTTCCAATTGTAAAATTGGAAAAGACTGCAAACTTAAATTCGCTTATGTGATGGATAATGCTGTCATTGAGGATGGATGCACGTTGAATTTTTGTGTTATAGGGCCAGCAGCAAGAATTGGAGCGAATTCGTTTCTAACCGAAGGTACAGTCATAGGAGATGGCTGTATTGTTCCCCAGAATAGCAAATTGACAAAAGTTTTAATTCAAAATTCGCCTTCAGAAGATGGTAAGTCGACGTCTTCAACTAATTGTTTTTTTTTTAACATTGTCATAGCCGTATTTAATGTTTTACCACTCTCACAGACGATACAGAAAAAATCGCTGAAAAGGCGTACATTCTCAACGATACCGAGGAGTGCTACGTTTCCGATTCTGAAGATGAAGATCTACTCGAGCCGGTAAAGACGGGTATTCCAAAGATGATGAAATTGCCCCTAGCGTATGACGATGAAAGTGACTACAATTCAACCAGTGAAGAGGAGGGCGAGTCACGACAAGGCTCCCCAATACCTGACGATGCCAATAGTAACCTTGTGTACATAGAAACTATTTTTCTGCTAACCACAGCGCTGTTTTCTTGCATAATCCTCAGTATTCTTGTCCGAGGTTTTGGACTCTTTGGCTCGTGGCTTCCAGGAGAAGTCTAATCCTGACTTCTTGATTCTCGAAATTAATTCTTCACGTTACGCCTACAACATGTCGCTAAAAGAAGTGAATTTCAATGTTGTCAAAGCGGTATTCAGTTTGGAACCCATAAAAGAAGCCGACGCGAATATATTAAGCGTTGTCAACCAGGTGTTCAGTCGCTTGGGACCTGTGGTCTCAAACTACATTAAAAGCGATGAAGCTATGTTAGACTGTCTCAAGGCTATTGAGGTAATATTTCCAAATATTTCCAAGGTTTTTCAAGTTTCTCACTATTTTACTTTAAGGAATGTTGCAACGAGCAGCCCAAACTGAGGGCCAAGGTTGCACAAATTATTCACTACATCTACGACAAAGAATTCGTTTCAGAGGACGCTATACGGGCATGGCACAGCGAGTTGGATAATGATAATGATTCCGAATGGTTAAAGGCTCCGTTGCAAAAACTCATCGACTGGTTGGACCAATCGAGCGAAGAAGAAGGCAGCAGCGAAGAAGACGAAGATTGAATACGGCGATGATGTGACTTAAAATAAAACACAGTTTTCTGTTTGGAGAAAAAATAAACAAAACAAAATTAGATTTAATCCAAATATCAATACAATAATGCTATGAGTCGATTTTTATGTCAAAGGAGTGCTCCGGCCAGACTCATCGCTTGTTGCTGCAGCTGCTACCGCTCCCGTAAGAGTGGTATTGTGCATATTCCTGGAGGGCGACATGGCCAGCTGACCAATGCCTAGGCGAATGTGATGCAAATGAATCTGTACGTGCTTCTGGAAAACCTCCACGTTCTCATTGTCTAATAAGCCGGCCTTCACCTCTTCAATACATCCCTCGAGCACCTTGGTTACTTGCGGGTTGGATTCACTACTCAAGTGGGATGCGACAAGAAGTACTGTCGCCAGATTTTTAATCAATCGCAAAACCTGTTTGTCTTGAACAGTTCCTTGATTGTTGCGCTGCACTGAGTCGTCGGCAGCCTCGCGACATTTCTCACGCAGATAGGATGGCGCTAACATGGCCTGCACCTGTGGGTCGCGTGTTAAATCGCTGGCAAAGCTTTGTATGCCGTTTAAGTAATCTTGCATGTCACGATTCATCTTTTCCATTGATATAACAATGCTGGCGTAACGCCGTTGAAACTCCTCAGATAGATTGTGTTCACCCGCGGAAGAGGACGAGGACGCAGCTGCAGCTGCATTCTTTATTTCTGCCTCTGCATTCATGTCCCTCAGACGATTTAGCTTCGATTTTTTTATAGCGATCGCCCTTTTCAAGCGAACAATGGTCTCCAGCAGCTTTACCGGGAAACCGCCGATGGTATCGCGTTCGATGACTGGATTCTTAAACGGACTATCGAATAGCTGTTGACCTAGAAGCGGATCGCTGCGATTTAAGGAATTCCGACCTCTCGATGGGGTGTGAATAAGGTTGCCATTCATGCCTAAACGTGGACGAAAATCTTGCATAAGACTGTTCAGTGGCAGCATTTCATCGAAATTATCCGAGACGATTTCAAAGTCTGGGATCGAATGCGTGCCCAGGCCATTGCGATCGAAAGTCACCCGATAGGTGGAGGAGAGTGAATCGAATGCATCCACGCTGCCGCTAAAGATGCCATCCTGAGGCACACGAAGACGGGCGGTCACCTTCGTTCCTACTGGCAACGGCAGTGGAATTTTGTCTGGCAAATCTTTAACGAAATTATTAATGTCACCGGCTTGCTTACGCGTTTGGAGGAAACGAATTTTTTGCCTTTTACGTTCGAGTTCACGACGTTCTTCTTCAAAAAACGCCTGAGAACAGCGGCGTGGTTTCCCCATTAGCGATCGTACCTTCTGCCACTCGGCACGCGTTAGTTGACGCGTTTTTAACTGCGGAAACGAATCTGTTAAACACATTTGGAAATCGTTTTCACCTTCAAACAGTGGCTTATCCACAAATGAGTAAAACCACTCGAATATTACCCATTTGTGTGCTTTAGGCAGTTTTAGCAAATTTCGCAGACGCCAACCAATCTGTTGGCCCATTCGCTTATCAGCGGGTACGAGTGCAGTACGTGACGATGATGCTGATGGCGATGTGTAGTATTTGCTCGGAGTGCGCTTCTCTGGAGTGGTCTTTTCTTCGTATCGTACATACCTTGAAGCTGTTGTTTTTCTTTTCTTTAACACTTTTGAGGGTGTTTTAGCTGGCGAACTTTGTTTTGAAGTCGTGCCAGACTTCCGGGGCGACAGACTTGCTCTCATAGCTTTACTGTCGTTTACCAGTTCATCATCAAAGAAGAATCGGTTACGTTTCCGAACTCGGGCTGGCATTCCTCGAGCGTTTAACATTTGAATTGGCTGTGAGGGTTGCGGTTTCGGTGGCAAAGTGGTACCAACCCGAAGTAAACCGAGGGAAGCTGGACTGAACGCTGGTGGTTCAACGTGCTCATCATCAGAGATCGCTGTTTTGATGCGTTTAGTTGGAGTTTCCCTGTCCGACATGATGAAAGAATCTGAAAACAGAAAAGATGAACTACATGAAATATGTATGTATGTTTTTTGATGCATTCAACGAATAAAAGCGTTTAATTCAAAAATGGACATGCCTCATTAGGTTGGCGACAGACACTCACTAATAGCCACAAGATACCAGCGAGAACTTTATGACCACCAGATGCGCTAGGCAAGACAATATGCGATGCGGTTTTTAAGTCCTTGGGCCGGCTACAAAATGAAAGCAAAGCAGCCAACAACAATACTTTAAAGGGTTTTTCAATCAATTGGAAAGTAGAATAGCCAGTCCTCTATCGACGTGCGTTTCAAGTTTCCTGAAGTTTAGTTTCAAGTGTGCTCCAGAGGAAATGGGAGAGAGCTGCCTTCCCGCTTTCGTTTCCGCAGCTGTGGCAATGGATGTAGTACGGAATACTTATTGTGGCCGCATGGTCTCCAATTGGCCATTGCCACGTAGTTATCGCCGTTGTCCTGGCGATATCTGGACGTGTACTATTTAGGAGATCTTTTGTTCATATCTTCCTTGATATGATGCAGTTAGTTAATTAGCACCCTCTTGGAGGGTTGGTCTTCTGCAGGATGTGGATGTTTCCTTTAGCCGCTCCTCGCGGGATGTGGAATCTTGCCGCGAGTGATGAGCCTGGCCAGTTCATCTGCACGCAGATCAGTGTGACCCTTCACCGTTCGCCCAAGCAGGCAACCTCTTTCCGGCACTCGGCACTAAGGTATCTGAGTCAATAGCTTTGATAGCTTGGCTGCAGTTCATCTTTGATCGAAGACCGTGTCGAAGTCCTTCACCTCTTCAGCTTTCCTTCACTGTGCTCTGATGGGGAATCCCACGAGAAAGTTTTTTTCCGAAGTTTAGTTCAGGGGTGATGCAGTCGGTTAAAGACGTGACCAAGCGGTTTGATAACGAGTTCAGCATATTATTAGTGGGGCCATAGGGCATTGCAATTCAGCATTTAGATTCTTTGAGTTTGACTGCACTGCATAGTGCGCTATTTTTTGTGTGTAAGTTAAAAGGCAAAGGGTGCAAGGGCACAGTAAGGCCATTCGTTTGGACCGACATCAATGCGCCCGTTGTGCTTACACCCGCAGTCTTTTGGAGCCTTGTGAGTTTCGTAAAGTTGTAGCCTTTGCTCAACTCGAGCCATTCATTAGTGAGCCAGCCAGTGATTCATGGGTGAGAATTGGGCGCACTACTACTATGTACATCCACAAAAAACGATAAACAAGTCTGCAGATTTTCTTGTCATTTTGCTTTAATTTTTTTCTAGAATCACTGCTCAGGCATTGATGTGATACAATAACGCTTACCCGAACATTTCTCCAACTTCCTCTGACTCCTTCTTTACAACAAAGACTCACCTTCCAGGAAGCTGTGTAAAGTGGTACGAGGTTGACTAAACATCACATATGTATGTATCTTGCTGAGGGCAGCATTGGCTTTCTTGTCACATCCATATACGTTCATACAGGTCGTGTTGCATTACGTCGTCTAGATACTTTAAGAGTAGTGACCAAGCATCTAGGCATTGTGTTTTTACCGTGGTTCGACTTTACCGAAGACCTTGAGAAAAGCCTGCTTGTTGTCAAATCACTTTTAAGTACAGAAAAACACGTATCCGGCTGTTCGGTAAATTACTTTTTATTTGGTAGATGAAAAGTAAGCATAATACATTATCATTGTGGTTAGTTTTTGTTTGTTTTCAAACCTCACCCGATAAACATACATATATGTATAACAGTAACAAATAACAATAGAGTTTTGGAGAGAGGGTTACAGTTTGTATTCATTTTCTTTTCTCAATGTTCATGCAACATGCAGTACTTAAAGGAGGAATGCAAAAACAAAATTTAAGAAACATATTCAAGCAAACAAGTATGCGTTTAGACATTAAATCTGGTCTCTGAGCCGTCGGCCAACATCAAGCTAACTGTTCTATTATTTATCCAATATAATTTCGCTAGACGCATTGGATTGAGACGCACCACGTCTGGGATCGGCGCGGTGGAGTAGCCTTTGGTACACCTCGTCTGCGATTGACCGAGACCGAACATTCCCGTACTTGTCTGCCAGAATGATAAGCGATTCTCACTGCACGAGTAGCTGACCAAATATTTGCCATCGGGACTGAATGCTAAAGCAGTGATTTGATGTGTATGCGCGGGAATCATTTGACACTTGTTTTGACGCAGCTCGTAAATTGCCAGGTGGCCATTGCTCGCTCCCACGGCGATTCTTCTACTTTGTGGACAGTGGGATATTTGATTGAACTTGCATATTGTTGGAAAGACCTCATTTAAGCCGCGATTCTTGAGTTCATTCATGTCGACACAGTGCAAAGTGATGTCCATCACTTCAACTAAGAGGCTAGCGATTTCGCCTTGCATTTTATCAATCAGCATGTCCACGCATTGTAAGATCTCTCCCTTTGCTTTGTACAGCACAGACTGTGTGAGCGGAACGTTGATTGTCTGCGCATTTTGTTGCATTGTATTGTAGCGAGCGACTTCTCGTGCCATCGTGGTTATGAATGCGGCTGGACGTGCGGTTGCAATTAAGCGAAGAGCATGTCTCGCTGTTCGGCAGGCATCTGCTTGTGGGGTGAGTGGGAGTTTGTAGTTCAGATTGGGAACCAATTTACCAGCATCACAGGAAATCTCCAACAAGCCGAGAAGGACCTTGCTTACGTCCAAGTAAGGTTCCCAAACGGTAAAGCCTCGTCCCAGTAGATCAATTGCAGCACGTCGTAGTGGTGTGTACTGTGGTAACTTGGTGGAAGGGGGAGCGTACAATAAATGAGCTAATGCCATTGAAGTCAAACGTGCTAAATTATTTGCTATTGCAAATCCTTCAACCACGGAACTCTTGCGACGCTCGCCAGTCGCTGTCTTTCCAGGACCAGATTTGGGGCTGTCCTGGGAAATATCTTGACCAAACTCAGCTCCAATCACACCCAGGAGAATGACTGCCGTAGTCTGCTTGCGCTTTAGCTCTGCTAAACTGGATGGCTTTCGAATGATCTCCTCTTCCTCCTCTTCGTAGTCTTCCTCTTGCGGTTCTGTTGATTGCGATGTAGCTCCAGTGTTTGTACCAGGAGTTCCAGCCACGCCGCCTGCAGTGTTTGCGGCAGAGACAAGCGGCTGTTGTTGAACAATCGGCTCTGAGTGTGTATACAGCGGCAAGTATTGCGCCCAATTCTCCACAAGTTGCTTGCGACCTTTCTTTCCCATTCGTGCCAGTTCGCCCAGAAGAATTTGTTGAGCAGCCTCTCTAATTTCAATGCAATGATGTTGCCAGCGTTTCGCCATTGCCTCTACTTGTGGACGCTTAAAATTCTTTGGCTCAAGAGCGTCTATCTTGTCAGGCAGCAAAAAGCAGTGATGCGTTGACAGCAAGCTCCACCCTTGTTTTATTTGAGTCATGTGCGTGTTGATGATCTCTTCGCGTTCTTCGTCGTTTGACCAAACAGAATCTGTGCGATTCGCTAAGCGTTGGAGTTTTTTACTCTTTTCACTTTCGGGTAGAAACGAAGCTGATCGCATAGACATTAGCGTATTGGACATTGCCACCAGGGCAAGAATGTGATTGGATGTTAAGGTCGTGCTTAGCTGCCAGTGAAGACGAGACGTGAAGATGTGAGTGAGTTTTTGCTGTCTGGCTAACTCTGACGGGATGTCTTGGTATTTTTTTAACTCTGCTGCCGGAATCATCAACATGTCGTCTTTAATTTCAAAGTTATTCTGCCAAGTAGGTAGGAGAAGAGACATATAGCCGGCTTTAGAGAGAACTCCAAATGAAATCGGTACCATCGGCCGAAGAAGACCTAGCTGAGATTCACAAACCTTATCCAAGTGTGGATCGAGGCCCCATGAATGCAGCAACGATAACAGCAACTGTGCCACTTCCATTACGTGTGTTGCTTCCATTTTGGACACAATTTTACGACTATTTTCGTCGTTCTTTTCGGCACCTGGTTCCACAGCTTTGTGGAGACTTTCCACTTTTGCCTGCACCTTTTTCTCTATATTCTCGGCGCCTTCCTTCATCTTCTGCAGGAAGCCATGCTTGTCTTTGTCCTTCAGAATCTTTTCCATGTCACCAGCTTTATTTTTTACCTTTCCAAAGAAGTCGGAAATTTTTTTCGAAGCATCCAACTGAGATGCCTGAGCGTTTTGAGCGCCAAACGTGAGACCCAGTTCAGCCAATGCTTCCTGACTCAACGACGCATACTCCTCGCTGTGGAGTTCAAATATAAGACCCTCAATATCGAAGAACAGAATGTGACTCTCGGCGTCTTTGGGATTCGTTCGTAGACCCTGAATAATGAGCGGACTGCTGCGATGTTTCATCAAAAACGAGTTCTCCATTTGGTTGTTGGCGTGAAGCTGCTGCAACTGATGTATACCTCGCTGAGTTGCATGTCGAATTGCATTAAGATTCCGCGACTTTAAACCACGGAAGAAATGCACAGCAGGATTCGCTAGACCCATTTCTGAGGTGGAGCCCGATTGAGTTTCCTCGCAGTTTGCTTGTTCGTCGCACGCCATAAGCACTTCTTCAGCCAACATTCCATGAAGAACACGATCCAGGTGGCCAGTTTCCATTTGCCATACGTACACAGTTCCATCGGAGCAACCTACTATAAGGAAATCATCTAGAGGCCGCCATTTTATTGTCACAACAGGAAACAGATGACGGCTTGCGAGTGTAATACATTTACGCTCCTGCAGGCTCAGCAGAGTTACCGAGTGATCAGAAGCCACAGAGCAAATACACTTCTGTATTCTGGAACTACAATTATCCGGTGGCACTAGTAACTGTGTAATCTCCCCAGCGTGCACGCAAAATCTATGCAAAAGATTTCCGCTGTATAAATCCCACAAGCAAACTGCAAAATCGACTCCTCCACTTAGGAGATGTGATTTATCGTAACGCGTATGAGCCAGTGACGGACACAACAAGCAATTGACGCGTCCGCGATGGCCCGCGAGGATCTGATGTGACGGCCAGTCACTGAAATTTTGCTGAATTCCCACTAAAAGCTGCAACATAACTGTCTGCGTTGCTGGGACAATAACAATTGTGCCGTCCTCACGCCCAATTACTAGACGGCTCTGCTGTGGGAGGTAAATACTGGAAGTAAGCTTCACGGGTACATCTGTGATACGACTTAGCTGATCAAGAATACCAACTGGCGGCGGATCCATCATGGACCAAGCCTCTACTAGACTTGTGCACACGCTTGACTTCAAACTTCTTGGCGGACTTTGCTTCGCCTGCATAATACTGATATTGTCCAGAGGCAAATCGGGAATGGACCACACTGTGATAAAACCCTCAGAGTCACCACGTAGTAGATGTGTTCTTTGTATAAGCTTCATTGCGGGTGGGCACGAAAGAATTTTCTCACCAGGCTGTGAAAAGACGCAATATAGATACGGGGCATCACGTACGACTGACTTTGAGTGAAATTCCTTGTTATCCGGAATACAGTTTGCTGGCAGTTTATATAAATATCCTTTGCCTTCATCTGACCACAGGATTACCCTATCTGAAGAAATGAAGTCACCACCCTGCCATCGTTCCCTGGGTGGGGAGATCACGCTGCATAGCACTGTAAAATCTCCAGCATCGTAGATTTGCCAGTACTTGGTGCACACAATCAGTACTGTTCGTTGATTCTGAGCACAACAGTTCAAGGTTATTGCGTTCAGGCACCGTATCTCCTTTGATTCATTCTCGTAAATTGGTTCTGAATACTTGTTCTCGTTACCAATCAATGTCCATACTTTTACAGTGCCTGTGGTGGTGATTGCTAGTACCACGTCATCCTTACGCTTAGATGGCCTCAGAACGTGCAGTGCTGAAATCCAGTCTGGTTTCACCTTTGAGCTGAGAACGAAAATTACCTCCAGACTGAAGGGATCCATTACCATAATCTCAGGATAGTACCCATTACAGAATAATCTTACGCCATCTGTGTTGGCCATTAAGTAGGCCTGAATATTTGTGTGTACCTGCGGCAGCTTGACACTTTCTGTGCATTTTCCATCCACCAGGTCCCATGTGCACATCTCTCCGTTCTCCGAAGAGCTTACCAAAAAATTGTTTTCGGCTAAAATAGATGCCTTTGCCAAGCTCAATACTGGTGCTGAGTGTCCAACAAGAAGACACCTTGGTGTCATTTTCATAGATGCAGGTTCCACCTGCCACAGGCATATCTGACCGTCGTAGCAGCCAGTGACGAGAATTTTTTGATCATCCGACAGGTAGACGCTCGAAACACAGTGGGTGGGGGCAGTTGGACCCCAAAGAACCACTGGCACTACCAAATTCGTACTCACCATTGCATAAATGGCGTCGAATTAAGTATAATTTTTTTCGTTCCAATTTAGAAAATTATCGCGATTAACAATAGCGAGGCGTTGATGATTCTTTTGTATTTTCCTTTCTTTTGTTTCAATGAATAACACTACGTGCCTATCGAGGAATAAATCACAAGATATTTTACGTCTTTTCGGTAAATTTCCCTTAACACTTTCGCGAGAATGTAATTATCGACCTAGGAGAAAATTTTATCGATTTGACTCGAGTGTGTAATGTCATTAGTGTCAAGCACATACAAATTAAACGTCATCACAGTGTTACCAGAGTACAAATAAAGTAAAAGGAATTTCGGCCAAGCTACAATAGTACGGTACTTAGCGACGACATTTGTGGCATTGAGAGCAGTAGTGGCATAACTTTAAATTGAAACAATAAAGAAAATCTTGATCAGGTAAATACACAATAAACTGTTATTATTGAGATAAATTAGGGTTTCTCCACTACTTAATGGCATATTTATGTATATACGTATGTTATTTTTTCACAATTTCATTCGTATATATAAATCCTTTTTTTTTGTTTGAGATGTCACAATGAAATTGTTTGAACTTGATACCGATACAAAGCGAATCACGATTTCACAGAAAATTAAATAAGTTTCCGTACTAAACAAACTTGAGGCAAATCATCTATTGGACTTTATTAGACCCTATCACATCAGTAAGGTAGATACGTACAGAAGTCCTTCAAGCATGTGTCGACTACATTTGAAAAAACATGAAACCGTCGAGCATATATTTTGCCTACGTTCCACTACAGCCTGTAGCAGACTCAAAATGCTTCCCCAAGCAACCAATGATTCAATTTAATCTTCATATCTAAATATCAAAATTGTCCAGCTGTAAAATAACTTTGCTGGACATAAAAGATCTTTTAGATAAGAGGCGCCCAACGGAATTCACTGGACACTGTTCCCTTAACTACCATCTTAACAAATTGAACTTTAATCCGAAAATATGTTGATCCCGCTTGGGAGATCAGAAACTCTAGAGAATATTATGCGCGGCTGTCTCGCCATAGCTCACTGCAGACTGAAACACTTTAGTAGGCGATTCACCTCCCCAAAAACAATCAACTATGCTTCCCCACACATGATCCTTAGATTCCTCCACGACCTGAATCTTGCTCGGAATTTTCACCAGTTATAGAAGCAAAATCTTTTAGATCGCATTGCATCCTCCCCCCCCCCACATCTTTAGTGATATTTTTTTCCCAAAACTACCTGCTGCTTGCGAGATCGTCGAAGCCTTAACCAAATCAGCCACGTGCTAATCAATGCCTGGTACGCATTCCAACATTCCGAATATGCAAATATTTAGGATGGCAAACGTCGATACTAACCACTTTTTTGGTGCACCCAAATTCAGAGCTCAAGTATGTAAAGGGCTGCAATATGCATTTTGGAAACGACTCTTCTGAACTTTTTCAGATTCTTGCTGGAACAGATAGTGTGCAAGGTATTTACTACAACAAATTTGTAGAGGTTGTTGCATCCGCGTTGAAATATATGAGGACAAAACTAAGTACAAGTGTCCATCGCCGAGGACTAATCGACGAAGACTTACCCTAGGAAACCGGGGCTACTTTGGTTTAGTAAAACAAATTGGAAGACAAATGTTGTGGTCGGTTTTGCTTTTTGATGCCGAATGCCAGACAATAAGTAGAAAAGTAACGTATGAATATTTGGTGACGCAAACGGAAGAGAATATACAACCACGAACTCTATTAGCTGTACCATGCATGTAGTCCAAAAAGCCAAAGCACGGCGACTACACTGGCTCTGTTACATCTGGCGAATGCAAGATAATGCTATAGCCAAGAGGATCTTTGACTGACAAGTCCCGTATTCGAAACAGCAAGGTGGACCAAACTTCCGTTTTAAGGGCCACTTCACGAATCAAGCGGGTCGTCTGGACAACCTGAAGAAGCGTACCCAGAGTCACAAAAAAACTTGGAAACTTCTTTTATTTATTGTCCCAGAAATATATTCCCAAAGTGTTATTAAATTTATTTTCTTACGAAGGCATTTTAAGCAGAAAATGCGGTTAACGTGGCTTCTGCAAGGAAATGAAAAGAATTT
Source organism: Matsumyia berberina (assembly GCA_917880715.2). Lineage (NCBI taxonomy): Eukaryota > Metazoa > Arthropoda > Insecta > Diptera > Syrphidae > Matsumyia > Matsumyia berberina. The sequence continues at coordinate 125,349,968 of OU862871.1, read as the reverse complement.
AAAATTTTCTTGAAATTGGATGTGAAATTTACGGTAAAACGCACGAGCTTACGCGGTACTAGCACAAGACTTTTGACGCCATGGGCCAAAAGATGTTCGTATGAATGTATGTAGGTAAGTAAATCTTACATGGATCTTACGACGTGTTCATTAAGCAGTTTAAGTTTCCACAAAAAAATTAGGGTTGGTGCGGAGTACTGAAAGTCTGTATTCAAATTGCATTCCTGTTTTACCCATATACGAATTTATGTCCTGGCAACCCTTACAAGAAAATTGTGTCCCAAGGGTCAGCAACAACAACAACAAACATTTTGCTTGCTTTTGTCTCATAGAGAAACATAATTTAGGCACTTGCTATTTATAAACGTCTGTACGTTATAACTATATAGTTATCATTTGTATCTGTCTGTTCATATGTAACAAGCCAAACGTTTAGCGAACTCGTCTTCCAACTTCAACAGCAAAAGTTGAGAACTTAGAATCAAAGATTTCGAGGATTTCAGTGAACTTCACGAGTTAATTACATTAAAATAATATTTAACTTGTCTTCATTTTCTTTAACTCTTAAGCAAAGTTTTTCAAATTTAAATGGTTTCCTTTCATTTAATTAAAAAATAAACAATTATTTCGATTTATTCAAGGCTTAACAGTTTAAATGACAGTAGCAATGCAAGTCGACTCATGTTAAACTGACTAAACAATAGTTTCTTTATATTTCTTTAACTTACCCGTTTGAAACGATTAAATACGGCACAAGAATACTCTTCAAGATTTTATGATTTACAAATCGAGAACTTATTTATAATTGATGAGTGTAAAATTATTATCGCTGATCAAACGCTAACCATTTTTTTCAATTCAAACACGAATATTCATTTTTGTGACACTTCGCTGATGGGGTTATGAAAATAGAATGTGTTCAGACAGTTGTTGAAATTTGAAAATGAGTCCATTCGAAGTGTGTGCATTTTTGTATTAGCAGAAGAATAAAGACTGGACACTTATGAAATTTCAAAAATAGTAGTAAATCACTAGAGCTGGAAACAGATGAAGAAATTTGGCTTTATGTGTAAAAGAACAGATGTGTTTGCTGAAGTGGCTATTTAAAATTTTAATGCAAACCATGAGTATTAGAACAAAAGAATAGTACAATTTACTATAATTTTTGTGATTTGACGTTTCATGTTCTCATTTTCTTTTTCTCTCTGTCTAGGAAACGCGGCACACAGTATCCAAATAACATTTCACAGCTAGTAATAAAATAGTTATTTTCATTCATTAATCACGTATTTCCAAATCCATGCCAAGCAAATTTGTTTTCGGAATTTAATTGCTACATTTGAAAGTGACAGCAAACTAATATAGTCAAATGTCGACAATTTACTGCACGTCTGTTTCACCGGCATTGCTGCATGTAGCTTTATGATAAATTATAGCATTTGGGTAAATAATTATTTTTTTTACACAGATCGTAGGCATCTAACTTATAAACCAATATCATCATATTCAAATAAATAACTATTAATAACTTTATTACTTCTACGAATTCATATCTCTTTAATTTAATACTGTATCAAAAAATTCTTGTGACCGAATTAATTGACTTGATTGGTTCGAACGCACTTATTTTAAAAACTTTTGCTGAACGCATTGTTAAAATTATGAAAAATGTCAACAAACCCCCAACACTGTCGGTGGCTTTCTTTAATTTGTCCTTAAACTTAGAAGAGCTCGGGTAGACTGTTCTACGTAACTTGCCTTATTACCTTATCTCTGGTTCTTAGTTTGTTTTTAAAATTAATGCAGAAAAATGTCAGGCACAGTCGCGATTACGCCTACTGGTATTCCAGACAAAGCATGGCAGCCGCAATTTATTACCTTTGAAACCACGTAAGTTTTTCAGACTAGCCATATCTACGGCGTAAATAGTATTCAACATTTCTTTTTATTTTCCAAGAATGGGCCAAATAACCATAGAGCTGTACTGGAAACATGCACCAAACACTTGTCGTAACATTGCTGAACTAACGCGTCGTGGGTACTACAACAACACAGTGTTTCACAGAGTAATTCGTGATTTTATGATCCAAGGTGGTGATCCTACCGGAACAGGTCGTGGGGGTCAATCAATATATGGACCACAATTTCCCGATGAAATTCATCCCGATTTAAAGCACACAGGAGCTGGAATACTTTCAATGGCGAATTCGGGTCCCGACACAAATGGTTCACAATTTTTTATAACATTGGCGCCAACCCAATGGCTCGATGGTAAACATTCAATATTTGGACGCATATACTCTGGTATGAAAGTTATAAAGCGAGTGGGTATGGTGGAAACAGATAAAGGCGATCGGCCCGCCGATGCTGTAAAAATTTTAAAGGGACGTGTAGAAAACTATTAAAACCAAAATAATTTGTTAGCAGTAAGCTTTTATTGTGGATATATATATATATATTGATTATAATAATAATAAAAAAAAAAAAAAAATAATATGCGTAGTAGAAATTCAAAATTCATAAAAAGTTAGACGAAGTACATTGGGTTCCTTTTCATGACATCGTCGGACACAATCCGCTTTGAGTACTCCGCCTTGAGGTTTTCTAAATTCAAATTCGTCCTAAAACAATAAAAACGGTAAAGATCATTTTAAATAATAAAAAAAAAAAGCAAAAAATGCAAGCAAAGAGTTTTATTAAGAATGTAGCTTTCCACAAAAACATGGGACAAAGTAAAAGTAACATCCACCCGAAAGGACAAAGACCCAAAGCAAGAGGGTGAACACGGACGGGCCCACACTACATTATAATAGCAACACGGGAGCAGGATTCAGTTTTCTCTCTTCATACAATAGATCCTGTTAGGTTAGAGGCGCTGTCAGCATAGCCGATGCAGGATGAGATCATAGTTGTAAAAATACCGCAGCTGTGCAGAGTTTGCGTTCATAAATGCAAAAACAATGCATTGCTACTGCAGCTGCATTGGTATCCTTTGGGTTCATAAACATCAAATGACTGCCTTTATTTTGCAAAATTTGTTTTGATGCACAGCTGCGACGATAGCGAAAATGTAAATAGCAATTGCAAAATATAATAAATGGAAAGTTTATCGTAATTTGGATTGTAGTAGTACGTTCATCATGATGCCCCAGGATTCAGGAGGAATTTTAATTCCTAATCGTGCAACAAGTGGGAGCTTTTAATAAAGTGAACTAGGTTTCCGAAATCTTGTTGTGCTAGGTCACCGAACGCAGAACAGGTAAAGAGGAAACGGAGCAGCTGCAGCTTATGCAGAAATCATAAGCAAGAACTCCCGGGCGAGCGGCATATTTAGTTATATGGCAATGTCCTGTCATGACACCTATAGTAACTCCGAGATGCTGTCTACTTAGCGAAATTAATCTCCCGAAGCGCTTTTGACTGCCAGATTTGTCTGCTAGTTTGACAGGTGGTGCCATTTGACCACCTTAGATTTGTTTTGGCAATTGCGTCCAGCTTTAATTTCTCAGACAGAATCTGTATTCTAGTACCATTCTTGGTAAGTTCGTTGGCGTTTCCCTGTGTCCTGGTACCCTGCAGAGGAGTATGTTGTATTGCTCTGCCTTCTTCACGAGAGACGAGCGGCAATCTAAAACAATTTTTTGATGTTACAGTAACCGATTCCAAAGACTTTATGGCGGCCTGGTTGTCTGTGTCGCCAACAGAACTATAACCGACATAAATAAAAAAATTCAAATTTATTTCGATGCAGAACAAAATAATTCTACCCACAAAAGCATGAGGGGATACGAAGCTGCCGACGAACAAGTCAGGAATCAGTTCCTTAGAGTTAAAAGCAATATATCACAGACATTCCATGAAAACTCAATCCTACCATTGGAAAACATTCTTAATAATAACCTTAGTGTTGTACCATATACAAAAAACAAATCTTTGCTCATTACAAATCTGTTATCAAAAACAAAAGTATACATACCCCTCAATATAAGCACGACCTCGGAGTCCTACCAAATGAGATAAATATGCTGGAGCCGGATACGACACCGAACGATTACAGCGAGGAAACAAATGACATAGATTGTAAGTCATTGCTTGTAGTTCATCAATGTTTATTTTTGCGTCATCAACTATGACGTTGTACCGAGTTGGTTTAGCAGTACCCTGAATCGATTTGTGGCTAACCATGAAGAATTGAACTTCACCAGGGTGGATAATGGTACGATCCACAACAGTACCAGCCTTGACATTGTTAAATTTCCCTTCGCCATCCGACTTTTTTGGAAAGAAGCGTGTATGGTGTCGTTTTACAACTATGATGCACGTAAATTTCGCATTACAATTTACCTGAAAAAAAAAAAAAAACAAAACATCAAAACACTCAAATAAATATTACTAACTAAATATACCTACCGCCTTACAAGCAGCCCGCATTGCTGACAGTTCAATATTCTCAATCAATTTAAATTGTCCATCCGAGACACCATCTCGATAATATATTATATTGTCGGGCAGAGCGTTCATATTCGACTTATACACTCTCAAGTGTTCTGCAAAAATATTTTGCATATCCAGGATTGTTTCTTTTCCGGGCTCTTGCAAACGATATTGCATATTGTATTGTGTTCCAAATTCATCGTGTGAAGCAACCACGCCGACAATACTTGGCAGGTTCTTTTGCAATGGCGACGGATGCGATACATCTGCACCCACAAACATAACCTTTGCACGTTGTTGTAAGCTGATTTCGTTAGTAGGAGAGATTCGATGATTCGTACCGTTTAGTTTAGCATTAACTTTCAAGAGAATATTGGATATTGTCATTTGATTAATAGTTTGAACTCCTCTCATTCTGCTTTCTGAGCGCATTGTGTCGCCTTTAATACACTGTGTAACAATGCCACAAGAAAGCTCAGCTTCTTGCTTAACTTTAGCGTACGATTCGCTTGCGTACGGCAATATAACAAATACAAGGCTAACGCTTTCGCGTTTCAATTTTCTCAGGTGCTCCTCGATGCTAATAACTTCAGGTTTGCGATAGCCACCTGATCGACTGGTGCTGGCCGAAGAAGGCTCTATTATTCCAAAACACTTTGAATCAAGAGACATTTTCAGGGAACCAGCTAATCTAATGACCTGAAAAAAATCAATTCGCATATGTTTACTTTGCAGCGTCTCAATATTATGTATTATCTAAAATTCTAAATAGTCTGCCTCTACATTGTTAGACTAGAATACTTCATCCTAAAATAAGTGACAGGTGGTGCTGAATACAAACAATAACGGTATTGCAATTTATATTTATTCCCAGATCAAGGTCAAGGCAGTGCTGAGATACTAATTTGCTCCAAAATGGTACAAAAGGCGCGTACTAACCGAAACAACAACTTGCATTGCTTTTAAAAATGCAGTTACGCAAAAATCCTCTCAAATAAGACAAAGTGAAGTGAGGAATCACTAGAGATGGCAAGGTAGCACGGGCAGGGCTATATTCCAAGCCTACAACTTTGCCATTATACCCGCCCGATTATAACAGTCTCCAATGCATATTGTACGATTCATAAAACAAAGAAAAGAAGTGTAACCGTAACTGTCAATGGCGAACGCTACAGAACAATGATCTGTGAATATTTGTTGCCAAAAGTTCAAGACGTTGACGTAGATGACTTGTGGTTTAAACAGGATGGTGCAACGTGTCATACAGCGGGCGAAACCATCCAGTTATTGAGAGACAATTTTCAAGATCATGTGATCTGACTCCGCTGGATTATTTTTTCTGAGGGTATGTGAAATCACTTGCTTACGTTGATAAACCACAATCGATTGATGCCTTGGAAGCGAAAATACCACGCGTTAGTAACGGAATACCAGCCGATATGCTCTAGAGAGTGTTTGCAAATTGGACCATCTGAGGGCTAGTTGCGGACAACAATCACATGAGATTATTTTAAAATATTAATTGTGGCAAAATACTGAATTAAATATAATGCTGTCTCGCCATCATCACATAAACGCATTGCTGCTTCTAGACGTTATCGTGCATCCACCGAATCGGCGTTGGTTTGACTTCGCTCGAAGGCACAGAGACAACGACTGTAAACAGTCGACCAACTGAATCGATGTTCAAGGATATTATGAACAAATAAAATGTATAAATGCATACATACATATATATTTTGTTTGTATGTATGAAAAAAAACAATACAGGCGCTACAAAAACTTCGATTTTCCACTTACCTCTCCAACAAAGTGTTCTCTTAAAAACATCTCGTTGATTTCTCTCTTTCCTGAAATGTTTATAATAGCCCACTTATTAATCACTTTACTGCACTTCAAAAAAGTCTCTTTTTTCATCATCCATTCGCCGGGCCTGTCTATACTAATATTTCTTCCACCAGCATACTGTATCTGAGGCGATTGCAGGAGGCGAGCTGGTATATTGATGAACTGATTGCCCACCGAAAGGCCGAACCGTTGCACTGTGGGATGCATGTTGTACTTAAAAAAATTCAGAAGGCGCATGATTTTCTCTTTGCGTTCATCTGTTGATGTGGCTGCGTAGCGAATCATTTGGCGAACTTGATTTTCATTGTCCTTACGCATAATCGCTTGTCCGAGCGGAACTTTAAGCAACTCTAGGGGAATGTAAATATTTTTTACTGAGCTGCCAACGTGCAAACATGGTAGGTCTGGCCTTTGCAACGTATATCCCTTTGACCGGAAGTATTCTGCTACGGTTTGCTGTTTGCCGTCATCCGTTTTAAAAAGCTGCTTAGAACAGGCGTCCATTATTTTAAGAAATTTATATCCCCTTGTTTTACTCTTAAAGCACACGGGTGGTGTGTAATCAACTCGCAAGCCTTTGAGAAAATCACCTAACCCCCGTGGACCGCCACGCCTAGGTTCGTCGTAAAACTCGACCAAATTTACTTCACTAGGAAATGACTTATGAGAAACGTCCACATTAAGCAAAGGCATATCACAAAGCATTGCCGCTTGGTAAAGACCAAACCAAAGCTCGAAACCATCACCTAAATCACAGGGTCTACCGGGAGGTTTCATAAAGTAAGATCGTCCGGCACGTACAGCCTTTTCATGACACGGTAAACTAAGCACGACTTCTATGCATTGCAGAGCTCGCATTGGTTTTTCAAAAATTCGATCGTTCTGATACCTACAAAAAAATAATGAATTTAAAAATGGAAAGATTGCTATTACGTTTTACTTACATTTTAAGTGATTTCAAATCGACCTTGATGTCTTCTGTTGCCTTTAAGCTGATCTTAAACGTAAATTTTCTGTCTTCTTCATCGATTTGAACCTGTTGGGAAGGTAATGAAGCAATTACTACACACAAAGTGATTTTGACATTCTAGTATTACACCTAGTCGCGAGGATATATTGGTCAAGCTACTAAAAACTGGCTAATTTAACGAAGTTGCAACCAATAGCAACACGCTACATAGGCAGTACTACAATTAAAAATAGTCCTACTTGAAAAAATACAGAGGCTATCATGCATCTACATAACGGGTGCCCTAAAAACAATTCCTACGGCTGCACGAGAGACAATGCTCCACCTGCTTCCTGTTGAAATCTTTGAAAAGCTTATGACAGCCAAAGCACCACTTAGACCCAGAGAATCCTCCCAACTGGTCAGCACAACAACGGGCCACTCGAGTATCCTAAATGGCAACTATTTCTAGTAAAATGGACTCTATTGTATCTCATATTGACGTCAGATACAGAACTCGGATTCCAAGCAGAAGCACTTGGGTGTCCGGTGTGGTTTTAAATGACCCCGCGATGGAAATATTCACACACCCAAAACAGCGTGTGATACGCAGTCTTCGCCGTACATTGCTTGATAGCCAATGATTTCTGCAGAAGCTGATATACAATTCCACCGAATGAATATGCAATTTCGAAAAATGTTTCATCTGATAGCCCGCTTGCCGTTTTACGTGTCCGTATTACGCTTTGAACTATGGAGCTACTTACTAAAACAAAAAAAGATCAATGATCGCACCTACACTGCGGTAGCTAACGAGCACTACCACTAAGTTGTGAGAGCTCAAAGAAGGCGTATTAGCCATAAGTAAATTACGAATGCTGCGAATAAGATGAAATTAAAACGAACATCGATCGAGATAATTAGATATACAATGACTTTGAGAAAATAAGAAGTACCGGAATATCACCGACCAATGAAGCTAGTAACTTAAAAATAAAATCAAACACCACTCTGATTCTTCTTACCTCAGCATCTTGAGTAACTTTTAAAACGTCTTCCGGCAACATGTCCACACTGTAGGCGTTTGCTTTTCCATCATATGCCAAAGGGAAGTTACGACAAAATTTTTTTACGAAAGCATCAAAGGCTTTTCGAACAAACTTCTTTGGACGGTCAGGATCAATTTTTACATCATAATGATAAGCAACGTCAGGCATTTTATTTAAATCCAAAGTAAGATAATTGGTTTCTAAGGAGAATGCTTGGCCGCGAGTTCCTCTTGCTGGACTGTTGGGATGAGCCGCAGCAATTGGTACAATCGCTTGTTGCTGTTGTTCAGGTTGCCTTTGTTGGTATTGGCCGCCCTGATCTTGCCGTGGGCCTCGTTGCTGTTGTCTGCCATAACCACCTTCTGATGGCGGTCGCTCTTGCCATTGTGGCCGACCGCCCTGAGAGGGCTGTGCCTGTCTTGATCCTTGCTGTTGCTGTTGTCGCGGTGGACCTTGACTCCATTGTTCCGTTTGCTGTTTTCGTTGGCCTTGTTGACTCCATGCTCCTTGTGTTTGCTGCTGCTGTGGCTGCTGTCGTTGGCCTTGTTGACTCCATGCTCCCTGTGCTTGCTGCTGCTGTGATTGTTGTGGCTGCTGCTGTCGTTGGCCTTGTTGACCCCATGCTCCCTGTGCTTGCTGCTGTGCTTGTTGTGGCTGCTGTTGTCGTTGACCTTGTTGACTCCATGCTCCCTGTGCTTGCTGCTGTTGTTGTGGTTGTTGCTGCTGTGCTTGTTGTGGCTGCTGTTGTCGTTGGCCTTGTTGGCCCCGATGTTCCTGGGGTTGCTGCTGCTGAGGTTGTCCTTGGGGCTGTTGTTGTTGTCGTGGGCCTTGAGATTGCTGCGGTTGGAGTTTTTGCTGTGAGCCTTGTGGCTGTTGCTGCTGTGATTGTTGTGGCTGCTGTCGTTGGCCTTGTCGACCCCATGCTCCCTGTGCTTGCTGCTGTTGTTGTGGTTGTTGCTGCTGTGGCTGTTGTTGCTGTTGTCGTTGGCCTTGTTGACCCCATGATCCCTGTGCTTGCTGCTGTGATTGTTGTGGCTGCTGTTTTCGTTGGCCTTCTTGACCCCGATGTTCCTGGGGTTGCTGCTGCTGAGGCTGTCCTTGTGGCTGTTGTTGTCGTTGGCCTTGAGATTGCTGCGGTTGGGGTTGTTGTTGTGAACCTTGTGACTGTTGCTGTTGTCCTTTTTCTTTCTTCTGGTGTTGTTGTTTTTTTTGATGATCGGCTGGTCCCTGGGCAGAATCTGCAAAAGTACAATTGTGTATTAATTGTCCAATAAGGAGCATAATACCTACACCTTTTATTTACCACTAATTTCTAAAATCTCTTTCTTGTAGAGTAATCCCCACAAGAATAAGTTTTAATCAATAAGCTAAGGTAAAAAGGACTACCTTCCAATGTCTTTTTTTTTAAATTAATAATCTTCTACGACGTTGGAGGCATTTCACTGATACACTTTTATTGCGTACATTCAAGGTGGTCTAACGATAACGTTATTATTTTGAGGGATTTTCATTTTCCTTAACCCCACTAGACCAACTCAGAAAACGGATGTTACTTTGTCTTCAATGACACCTCCGACAAGAAAGTCCAACTAATGGATTGTTTTTGTGATCCTGGCTTATACCAGGTGTAATCCGTAATAACCCTGGGTAGACAACTGGACTTCATATTCTCGTTCGTCTCCGAGAGCAATTGCCTTCTCTCTACTTTGAACTGTTTCGAACCTATTTCTGACTTCATCGTGCGATAACTAACGTACATATTCGAAAATCGAGTCTCAGAACACTCCTGTTTCTTAATTTTTTTAAGTGCAGATTCGGTGCAACTCAATAACTTGCTTACTAACATCAGTTCTGTTCAATTGAACAGATTATGCATACTAATGTACATAATAATTATACTAATATTATAAAGAGAGAAGGTTTGTTTGTGTGTAAGTGTTAATCTCGAAAACAACTGAACCGATTTTGGTGAAATTCGGCAGAGAAATAACTTAAAATTCGCGAAAAAATATAGCGTATGTGATATGGATGTTAAATGAAAGGGATTGTCGAGTAGATTACAAACATACACATCCTCACAAAATTATTCCCACAAAGACTTTACAGTCGAATATATTTAATATTTGGTATGTACAATATGAAAAGTAACAGTTTTTTTTTTGATTGTACATCTGTTCTGCATATTCAATAGTCATATGCATGCTTAAAACCGATGCAATCCAACCTAACGGTAGTTTGACAAAATTATCCGCACAAGCTCAAACGTTATAATATTCGCTCATTCTGTTGAACGTTGTGATCGAGGCAACAAGCAGAAGGAGAAGGATATTTCTGAAAAAATAAAATAGAAAAAAACCAAAAAAGAGCAAAATGGGACGAAAAAAATCGGAAACTTCTCTAGAAGAGCGAACGCTTATTTCAAAGTTAGTTTGCGAAAGCAAAACATACCGAGGGACTTGTCGGAAGATCCTATACGGCAGTTAGAAATGTTGTCCACAAGTTCAGAAGTTTGGAAAACAAGAAAGGTAGAAATACAAAAATAAAAAAATACTATCAGAGGTAAATGAGAGCACATTGTGAAGAAAATTAGGCAAGACGCCTGTAAAATTATTGACCGCAGAGATGTCCGAGATCGTTCAAAAACCACTCTCTGTCGAAACAGTAAGGCGGGTTTTAAGGTAGCATAATTTTAACAGCAAAGTTGCACGTCGCAAAATGTGGCTGCTCTTCAATGTTCGTTCGCAGCTCAAAACACTTCCACAGTCGCTCGACATCAACCCTATTGAACATTTGTGGCCGAACATTTTGTATCAGCAGCAAAGCCTTTCTTAAAGAAACTCTTAAACGTGAATGGAGCTTTTGAGTCCAGATTTCTTAAAAAACTTGTTGACAATATGCCAAAATGACTAAAAGCCGTTATTGATGCTAAGGGTGGCGCAACTAGATATTGATGTGATGATGTACTGATATCTGAAGCGCTTCAGTAAAAAGAAGCAATCCTTCACTTCAGCCAAACACTTCACTGCTTCATTTAGTTCAATTCATCCCTACACTTCTATTCATTCCTACGCTTCAGTTCATTGTCACACTTCTTTTGCTTCTCCTTCTTCAATTCACTCCTATCCTATACTTCTTTTCCTTTGCTCTCCGTGGGGGACTGAAGTTAGTTCATTTTGTTAGTTTCTTTCCCCTACAGAATGTATTCTTTGTTTATTTGACTTGTAGGCTTATTTTTCTGTTTTGTTCGATGGGAAGGTTTCTCTCTTTCTGTCAAAAAAGAACGCTTCAGTGAACACTTGTTTCAAATGAAGGAGAGTGAATGAAGTGCTTCAAGTGAAAAGAACTGTTTTCCCCACCTCTACGCACACATACAGTTGTGTTCATGATAATAGTAGTGCCTACTAACAATTTAAATTTAAATCCAGTTAGTAGATATGGTAATTATTTAGAAAAGAGGGACCAACACCGATTTTGATAACATTTTTTTATGTGAAAGAAGGCTTTTTTTTATAATTTTGATATATACATGTTCATGCCGGACTTGTCTAATTTCGAAGATATAGGCCTTCAAAGTTCCCCTACAAAATGCAACTCCTTGCAGTTCCAGTTTTGCCTGAAAATATGCAACCATATTTTAAATGAAAACAAACTTTATTTCTGATTGAAACTTATGTCCTTCGATTCCTAATAGTATGCAATGCTCAGAGCTTACAAAACTTTCTCCGAAGGCCAGCCAATGTATAAATCAAAGAGATGTTCATTGTTTTTTTGTAGCGAGCAAAGCAAGCCTAACCACCCCAACTTATGTAGTATTGAAGTGACTAGTGGGCGGTTGATACGTTCCTTTTTATGGATTATTATGAAAACAGTAAATAACGATTTTTATTTGATTATTTGCAGATTTGCAGAAAGAGCCCAAGCATCGCGAAATAGGAGCACCCCTTTTAAAAAAAAGTGTCAGACGTCCTAGCTTAATCTTGACGATAGCTTCATCTGAGATTTTATTAGAATCATGTCCTTTGAACTAAATGAAAACTGTATCCAAGACATTGTACAACTATAATATTTTTATACAAATCTGGACGAAAAAATTATTTGCAGCCTGGATACACGAACACGACCATTGACTTAAAGCACAATAATCAAAAAAAAAAAAAAAACCAGTCAACAATTCCAACCGTTGTAGGATTATTGTGTACGGCTTGTAGAAAGCAGAGGTTGGCGTAAAGGAAGGTGCGTTTCTAAAAGTAGAAGTTTACTTAGGGAATTCCCTAGTGCAACCATTCCGAACAATCAAAGAAACGAGGAGGAGACACCGAAGCTGGAGGATAGAATAAATTCAGGGTAAAACCTGAGAAAAGTCTTGGAAAATCAAATTTACGAAATCCAACATATTGTTTTTTCCTGGTTTATATTTCAGCAACCGTAAAACATAATGAAACGAAAAATTGGGATATTTTAGAATTGAGTATGGCGCATCCGATGACCCTATGCCCAAAATTCCCTAAAAATTTAGACAATTCCGTAATGATCTCATTGAACGGCCTACTTCAGAAACAGTGGCGATGGTGACAAATCTTCTTTCCATCGTTTTACTCGTTTTTTGTTCTTAAAATAACGTATATCACCACCATCAAAATTAAATTCCTTGTCCGTTTTGCACCAATTCCCCTAAATGAGTAGAAAACATGTTGGCTGTGCTTTCGTGCTATTAGTTTTAACGTCACTACATACAAGCAATATGCGTAATAATACTTCAACAATAAGTATTGCAAACACTTCCCTGGTTTTCTGAAAAACTTTGTTTTTGGAATGGTAACCTTTCCCACTTCCTTATTACTATGGGCTTTTTAAATAAGCAAAACGATTTTGAATTTTCGAATAACACGTATGTACGTACGAAATGTACTCAGAATTTCACAATTCTAAATGTAATGGGGGAATACCCCACATCTAAAATGAACTTTGGCATATGTACATAACTGTCCGACTTATACCTATGCATATCGTACAGTTATATGAACTTTTAAAGAATACCTTTCTTTTTTTCTCCAGGTGGACCTCCACCCGATGCACCCTGTTGAGACCCGGATGCACCCTGCCCACTATCTTGAGGAATATTTCCAGAACCCTTATCTGAAAAAAAAAAAAATCAAAAAAATAATAATGGAACAATGCATACACCAAAAGTTTAAGCAGTCATTCTTACTTTTCTTTCCCATTTTTTATTGTATTTGTTTTATTATACCAAAATATGCAAATATTCGAATTTAATGCAAGTATACTAATGATCTTCAGAAAAGATATTAATAGTTTGTTTAATTTCACAAGTTGAACGGAATTTATATGCACTTCTTGAGGATTTATTTGATTCCGGACAAATCAGATGTTCAGCTTCTTAGACAAGTAGATAACTACACAGGGATGTACTATAGTTACACGACCAATGAGCAAGACTGTGATTACAATTACACGCCTATTAAGGCTATCTTGGGTACCTGCGTCGGACGGTGATTACACGCTGATTAGGCAAGCTAATTGACAAACATTTTGCATGGAAACATGTTGATTGATAGGCGATACTCACAAACAAAATCGGGGTGAGCAAGCACGTTCCATACCAAAAAGTTCCATTTTTTGTTATTTTCTCAGTACGATCTCAACCCTCAAACTGCAAACGGATCTCGTCTTTGTTGTTTTTTCTTGGATTCATTTGTATCATATTCCACAACCAGAAAAATAGTACAATAGTACACTGTGGAAAATCGACGGCACCACATATTGGAGACGTTTGCTGTTTTGGTGATTCATATAAGCAAAATGGAACGTTTTGGTATGGAGCATGATTTTTCCTCCCGATTTTTCTTCTTCGTGAATATCACCTATCATCTCCATTCCAAATGGAATTAATATATAGTCTCCCTCGTCGTTGTTTTGACTGGATTTTTGCTTATTAACTCTGTTAGACTGTAATAACACCAGCAGGAGCATTGACAAAAATTGTTCGTCAACGATTTTGGCCATACTGATGTAATTACCGTTTAGCTCTCAGGTCTCAGTCAATCAGAATTCATTTGGCTAGATATGCACACAATTTGCCTGGATACATGCACGCAAGCGATGTGAACAGGCATTACTATCATGACAATAGCACTAGAATTTCCAAAACACGGCACGTTCAGCTTGTAATCAGCTGTCACTTGTTTACATTTTTTTGTCTGACAGATCGGTCGCGGTGAAATTTGCAGAATACCTGGAAAACGCTATGCTGATAAATATTTTTAAAATCTATTTTATAATTACACTACCTTCGATTGCATTATGTGTAAGAAAATATTCGCCAGCTCGCAAAGCAAAACTAAGGTCAGTTATACATTGTATTAGGCCATTGACCATTTCAATCTGTTCAGCTCAACCTAGAATGAAATTCTTTTAGGGAAGAAGTCCGAGGAATGTTTCAACACGCCTATGAAGGATATCTCCGGCACGCCAGTGAATATGATGAGCTGAGACCGCTTACATGTGATGGCATCAACACTTGGGGAAGTTATTCGCTGACCCTTATCGATGCCATGGATACGTTGGCTGTGATGGGAAACTACACAGAATTCCGGCGCGTTGCAGAGTCTATCATCAGCAACATGAACTTTGATAACGATATTAATGTATCGGTCTTTGAGACGAACATTCGTATTGTCGGAGGACTCTTAAGTGCACATTTAATGGCTCATAAAGCTGGCATGAAACTGGAACCTGGTTGGCCCTGTAATGGTCCTCTGTTAAGATTGGCAGAGGATGTTGCAAAGAGATTGCTGCCAGCATTCAATAGTAAAACAGGAATGCCCTATGGAACTGTTAACCTTCGGTATGTTTTAAATATTTTTATCTCTTTGTTTATCTCTTACTAATTCTTTTAGGCGCGGAGTTCCGCCTAGTGAAACTTCGGTGACGTGTACCGCTGGAGTGGGTACTTTTATAGTCGAATTTGGGGCATTAAGTCGCCTTACGGGGGATCCCATTTACGAGGAAGTTGCTCTGAATGCCATTTACTCACTTTGGGCCCATCGTTCACAGATTGGTCTGCTAGGTAATCATATCGATGTGCAGACGGGTAGATGGACAGCACAAGATGCGGGTATCGGAGCTGGGGTAGATTCCTTCTTTGAATATCTTGTCAAGGGTGCTATCATGCTTAATCGTCCTGATTTGTTGGAGATGTTTCACGAAGGGAGAAGCAAAATAGACAAATACATGAAACGGGACGATTGGTATGTCTGGGTGGGAATGAACAAGGGACAGGTGACTTTGCCTGTATTTCAGTCACTGGAAGCCTATTGGCCGGGTGTGTTGAGTCTAATTGGTGACATAAGTCCTGCTATGAAAATACTACATAATTATCATACCGTTTGGAGGCAATATGGATTTCTTCCGGAATTCTATAATATTCCCGGTGCCGAAGCTGGAGCCAATCGAGAGAGTTATCCTTTGAGGCCGGAATTAGCTGAGTCAGCTATGTATCTATACAGAGCAACAAAAGACCCATATCTGTTAGAAGTTGGGGAGGATATGCTTCGAAGTATAGAGTGCAGCGCTAAGACATCTTGTGGATACGCAACGGTAAGTATTTTCTTTCTTTTGTTTGATTGTTTCTGGGGCGGTGAATCCCTTGTTGAAGCGTTTTAGTCTACAACGAGCTATGGCGGGACATTTGCACAAAGTATATTCTGCACTTTAAAGTTCTTCCAAGCAGATTCGGCACATGTCCCACGGACCAGCTGCCCAGCTAGTTGAGATGGTAGTTGAGTGCACAGTGTCCAGTGAGGAGCATAGCATAACTTTCATTCAATCTCTTGTTGTTTGAAGGGTTGATGAACTTCTTGGATTGACGAATTCCTGGAGTAGAATACCATTTGGTGAGTCTTTCGTTGATCTCCCATGAATTGAGCCCCAGTTTGATATGGCTGGTAGGTAAAGTGCAGAAAAGAATAAGATATGTTTCCTTCGGAGGTTGCGTCTGATGAACTCTCTAGCACAGAGCCCAATTGCATATATGTATTTCAGCTTGAAAGACAGATACGAAACAGAAAATAGAGACTGCTAACCTGAAGATCGGACCGTATAAAACCCCACCGAAGCCGAGTTCGGTTTTTAGTCCGTCGGTATACCACACCGATTGGGGGTTGTTAGTGACCGATCTGTGATTACTTTATGCGGTGCGGTCGAGGATGATTGGGTTGAACGGGGATGAGAGCCCGCGATACAGATTTATTGCACACGCTGCAGAAGAGCGGCGTCTAAGAGGGCTTCCAAGTCCGGTGCAGGCAAGACATTGTATTTTTTGAAGAGCATTTTGAGCCGAGACTTGTTTCAATTTGTTTCACCACACAAGTGATGCATAGTTGATAGTGGGGTAGGTACAGGGTATAATTTTTGGCTTCAGGCCCCATTTCATATAATTACGGCAAAAGAATGGGATTGCTTGGGAAGGTTTACTGTTTCGATCCCATCTCTGATTTTGGGGCCACATTCCAACTTGCCGCTTTCACAAATAATCGAGAGGTATGCTAGAAGCTTGCAATTGTAGCAAAGATCTTTTTCGATTATTGTGCCCATGGTCGTTCGAAGTAATGTTATTTTTCAACTCTTTTTCGTTATAGATAAGAAACGTTCGAGATCATCGCAGAGACAATCGAATGGAATCTTTCTTTCTTTCTGAAACCACAAAATATCTGTATCTTTTGTTCGATGAAGACAATTTTCTTCACAATAACGGTGGGGAGGGACACCTTTTTGAAACCCCCAACGGTATGTGCATTATCGAGGCCGGAGGATACATTTTTAACACAGAAGCTCATCCAATTGATCCGTCAGCGCTTCATTGCTGCTACGACCTACCTCAACGAGATATATTTTCTGACTTTAACCTATCCGACTTCCATGGAGATGTGTTGATGCAAAAAGAACGACAGCGTCACGAAGAAGAAGTAGAGAGGTCTGAGAAATACTCTTGCCCAGAGTCTAAAAATCCAGTTGATACTAAGAGAATCGATACTAATCTATCAATCGACATTGAAGTATTAGATGCAAAAGAAGGCGGCGTCGATTTGGCCAAAGAAATGCTGGAAAACTTTCAGAAGATTCAAAATGAGGTGCTTGATCGCCAGGAAGTGAAACTATTTTCAATTGAAGAACTCCTCGAGGCCGTAAACAATGTGAGTATAGTCGATGAAATGCCCACGGTTTTGTTGGATTTCATGAAAAGCCACATAGTTGATCCGGTAAAGATTAAAAATTTATTTCAAATAAACTCTTCCACTCCATTGGAAATGGATTTATCCAAGCCTAGAACTATTTGGAGTCTATACATGGAGCGACATCGTCTCCGCGCAAATATTCTGGTTATTGAGGCATTAGGCATTCAAAAATTCGATAAAGATCAAAACGAAACGCATGCTATTTTAAGTGAAATTCTTGAACTGTTCGACTATATTGTACTACCCTCGGACAAATTAAACAATTCAAAGATTCTCAAAAACATTTTAAGCGCCCAACTAGGGTATATTGCGAAGATGACAAACACTGGTGAAATGTTTGACTTTACAAGAATGTTCGCTGAAAACGGCTGGAATAATCTTAGTACTTCTTTAAAAGCAGAACTAGAGATAACTAAGGAAAAGTTATCCTCGATTCCAGTTCCAGAAGTGCTTCCCCAAAACACAATTGACATGGATTTATTTGAGAAGCTTCATAAAATTGCTAAATTTAAGAAGCGTATGATTGACACATTCCAAAAATTACAATCTTTAATGGAAAACAGTGAGAAGGCTGATACCCCATCCGATGATCAGGAATCTCCATCGGACTTTAAAGACACCGCAGCAATGAATGACGACCTCATTTCTATGGGATCGGGGTCAACGGATAGCGATGACGATGCACACAAAAGTGCGCCGCCGTCACCGAAGAAAATTTTCAAACAGAAACCAGATTCGGATGAGCCATCAAATAATTCAATATTGACGGAATTTGTACACTCTATAATTAAGTCAACTCTACCTCCAAAGCCTAAGTTCGATGAGCAAGTATTTCTCAGGAAAATACGTTCTCAAGGTGTTTACATGAATCAAACCCAGAAGTATGAACTGTTGTCATGTAAAGCGCCGAAATTTTCAGAACGATTTGCATATCGTTACGAAGTTGTTTAATTACTGCATGGTTATTGTATTTTAATGATCAACGTCCTATGAAATAAAACATATTTTTTATATTTCTGTGAAACACGGCGGTTGTATTCCTCTTTTTTGGTACTCAGTCCGATGGGTATCCTATAAAGTCGCATCATTATTGAAATCTAATCGTTACCAACCTTTGCAATAGTAGTATAAGCAATAAAGATAATGTAATAAACTTTGGAAAGTGCGAAAGACGCTAATATGAACATTAACGAGTTCATCTGCAGATTACTTGGGTCCGAGTTACCGCAATCGATAACGAGTGAGTGAGTGATCGAATGATAGATGACGGGTTACTCGTTAAAGAGTGTGGTAATTCGGCTCCTGGTCTGTTTCGTTAGTGCCAAATTTCCTTTAAAATAGTGTGTACATATGTATGTTTCTGCACTTTACGTAGTTCATCAGCACATTAACATATTTTAAATCGTTAAAGTGCGAAAAAATATTGAAGAGGGCTGTAGTTCTTAGTAAGACATGGTCAAGTAATCGCCCGCTAGTCACTTCAATACCTACTAAGTTGAAGTGGTGGGCTCGCTTCGCTCGATGGACATCTTTTCGACTCATACGCCGGACGATCTTCCGGCTCACGAGCAATCCAAAGTGGTCCTGGAACATACTAGAATTTTATCAAAATCGGGAGGGAGATCCATTTTCTAAACATTTACCATCAACTCTAATGTTTTTTATTCAAGCAAAGAACATATTTTCTGCAGAATAACCCGGTAAACTCCGAAGCAAACCCATTCTTCGTACTTTAACGGACTTGTCTAAATAATCTGCAGAATAACTAGATATTCTAGATATAGTGGATTTGGACATATTTCTTATGCAGATTTAATCTTTGACGTTAAAAAAGTCGTTTTATCAAATTTGAAGCGGACTTACAGGATGACGAAAAATAATTAAAACTAATTTTTTTCTCCTTTCAAAAATGAACCGTTTTTGGCTTAAGTCGACTTAAGCCACTTTGCATTATGAGCATGTTGCTTGTGTGTATATGAAAGACTTCGAGATTATTAAGTAGTCAACGCTTTGTTTAAACCAAATGACGCCTATGCCCAACCTATGCCCGGTGCTTATTAATCATTTTATTTAAAACGCGTTAATGTTACTTTCATACAATTTCATTCTCATTTTTCTGTATACAATTATAATTTACAAAGCAATTCCAATGAAAGAACAGAAAGAGAATATGTACCTAAGTTTGGCAGTTATTTCAAATTCGAAATTGACTAAAATTTTTGTGTTCAGTGCGGTTGACTAGATAAGCAACTATTTGCCTGGAATATCGAACGCGTCCATTGTTACTGTTACCTTTTACGGACGCCCTGTCAAATTGACCAGAAATATTACTCCTCTATACCATACCTGTGAACAATACCACAAACGTCAGTTTATAAATTTATGGTATCATGTCAAAAAATAGTTAATAATTCCAAATTTACCTTTTAATTGTATTAATTACTTTATGAAATCAAAATAGACGTAAAATATGGAAGAAGCTCCAGATATTCAAAGTGTGCTTATGAAACTGGAATCATCATTGCCAATTTGTAGAGTTTGCTTGGACATCTCCATGGAATACATTGAGTTTGAAGGTCCTCTCTGTGTGGTCAATGGAGAAGAAATAACTTACTCTGAGGGATTCTATGAGTTATCTCCACCAGCTACCAGTGAATTACCAGACAAATCACCATCCTATTTTTGTGTGACCTGCGGCAATGATCTGCTGAATGCGTACCTATTTCTAAAAAGAGTAGAAAATGCAAATTTCATATTGCACAAAGTTAAATGTCTTTCTGAAGAAAAATCATCATGTATCGACAGAAAGGAAGAGGAATGTATTTCAGGTCCGGAGAATGATGACTGTACTGAAAATCTAAAAGTGGAACTGCTGATTGACGAAGAAAATGATCTGAAGAGTCTGGTAATATATTGATTTTGTGTTTAGAACATGATATTTTAAAAGCTTTGTTTTTAGCAGTCAATTCCTGAGGAATCTATAAAAATGGAAAATCAGGTTGATTCAGCGAGGGAGTGCAAAATGATAGTCCCTCATGATGATGTGGACATAAAGAGTTATTCACAACATGAAGATCTGGAAAGCGCTGTAAGTAATCCTATAGAATGCTTCCCGTTTATATAAAAATATGAATCATCAGGACAACTTTACAGCCAGATTCATTGATTGAATCAATGGACGATGACCTAGCCGAAAACTGTAACGTATACGATGAGGGCGCCATATGGATATGTGACGAATGTGGGGAAATTTTCGATTCACAAAATGTGCTTATAGAACACCGCAAGAAACATAAATCGAAAGACAGAATTATACCAACATGCTCGGCCTGTGATCGAATATTTTCAACCCGTGAGCAACTAGACGACCATCTATTGTTTCACCAGTACTCTCAATTAGTACCGGGTAACTCCGATAAAATGTTTCATAAATGCACATTGTGTAAAAAAAATTGCCGGACTGAAGATGAACTTGTTGATCATATAAATGTTCACAGAGGTAAGTTTCCTCTATCCTAATGGGGAAAAACACAAATTGGCACAATGATTAGCTTGATGCTGTAAATGCCTCTTTGCTAGAAATAAGTAGTTTATAATGGTATACGGCGACTGGGGCCGTAGACCTTGGTGTTTCTAAACAAAATGTTGCCTAAGTGTAAAATTATAAATTACAAAAATCCAAAAACAAAATAATAATTTTGAGCCTCAATTCATACATGCACAAGGGATAGCTCTTCGCAAAAATGTGTGCTGTGCTTGCAATCGCAGTATCTTGCTTGTTATGCATTACAAATCTTAACCAACGTGGCTAGGTTCGAGTCGAGTAAAATCCCGTGACATTTTTTTAATGGTTGCCTGAAGCTAGACCTTGGTCTTCCTTGGGCTGCCACGTCTGCTACTTACTTTTATTTATACCGTATTGAAAATTACCTAAGATCTTAAAAGTATAGTCAAAGTAACGTACTGCTTATTCAGTTCTGCTATAAACATTCCTTTGTTCAAGTATTTAAGGTTGTTTTTTTTTTTTTTTTTTTCATTTTTCACAGGCACAAAACCACATACATGTAATATCTGCTCAAATACCTTCCACACAAAGAATAATCTTCAGTTGCACAAATGGCGCATGCATACGAGCCGCGACCCTAAAAGAAGAAAAGGAAACGATTGTGAAAAATGCAAGCATTGCCAGAGAGTAGTAAGAAAATCTCATATGGAAAAGCACTTAGAAGCCCATTCAGCACCAAAACTGTTCACCTGCTCTGTTTGTGGTAAATTAATTGAAAGAATTTTTTAAATTTCTACTTATGGGAGCGTATTTTTAAAGGGAAACAATTAGCTACGAAATTTGGTTTGAAAGCACATTCAGTGGCTCATAAGCAACGCGAGTACGTCTGTCATTTGTGCGATAAAATATGTTTGACCGACTTCACGCTCAGAAAGCACATCCAATATATTCATTTGTCGGATCGTAAGAAGTATCAATGCGAAGACTGTGGATTGGTTTTCCAATATCCGTCCTATCTCAAGGATCATCAGAGACAGCACAATGTAAAGAACAGATTTCAGTGCCCGCACTGTGATAGGTCCTACTGCAGAAAGCCCCAATTGGATATCCATATGCGATATCACAACAATGACTTCCGGTATAAGTGCGATCAGTGTGATAAGTGTTATGTTACTAAGAGCAATTTGACGGATCATATTAGATCGAGGCACACTAAGATCACTTACGATTGCGACAAATGTCATCAAAAGTTCAAATCTATGACGGGACTAAGAAAGCACAAATATACGCACACAGGGTATCCCTACAATTGTCCGTTGTGCAGCGTTGGACAAACTTCGCGATCTGGGTAACTTTTATTTTGTTTCCTTTATAATTTTCTTATTTCATCTAACTTATTCTATTTAGGATGAAAGCGCATTTGTTTGGGGTGCATAGAGATGCTGTTACCGAGGAAGAGTTCAATGAAATGTTTCCTATCATAATTCCAAAGAGTGGCTATCGACGACCGAGAGCTCAATTATAAGAATAAATCAAATTGAATTTTATTCAATTCACAAGAAATAGTTGCTTTCATTATAACTCAATCAACGCTTTGACTGTTAACACACCTCACGTATTGCCGTGTCTTTTTACAAGATGAACGGCATATCGTCCTTCGATGGGAATATAATCAAGGTATATAACATTTTAGCAATTTTAATATCTGATAAGCTGATTAGACAATACACGTTTGATATTAACAGCATATGTTGGAAAAAAACATGAAAGGGTAAGTATAATAATTCACCTTAAACGGGCGAAGTTTCAAATTATAAATGGAATTATCGTAACGCGTTAGAGAGCAATAATTTGTATACTCACCAGTTACCAGTGTTGTTATCAGACTTTGCTCTATTAGAAAATATGTATGTTCGGAGAAAATGCATCCTCTTTATAAACTTTTGCAGGAGTTATAAAGGAAGCGAGAAGAAAAATTCACCAGACATCTCCAATTTTGCTAAAATGTATTAATATATCAATGAAAATTGTCAAGAGGCTTTTTTCTGGGATTGAGTTTTGCAAAGGGCATCAAATCCGATTAGAATATTTTATTGCCCTGTAGGCTTCTTCTAAGTGTTTCCATTATATCCTGTCTTGTGCTGTGTGGATCCAGATCTCTGCTACCATTCTCTCTTTATATCGTCGCTCCAGCGCTATGGTAGTCTCCCTCTATTAGATCTTCCCTTGAAGTCTCCATTCTAACACTCTCTTTCTCCATCTATTATTCATCATTTTTGCCACAGATCCTACCCACTTTCACTTCGTCTTTGCAATATGTGTGGTTATCTCGAATACTCCAGTTCTTCCTGTACGGGTTGTACAGCGACATCGACTTAGCCAGAAGAGTTAAGCTCAAACGATTGAGGTGGCTGGGTCATGTAAAGCGGAGGGACACCAATGCTCCGGCCCGGAAAATCTTCGAATCCACACCCGAGAGACGGCGCAGTAGAGGAAGATCGCGACACAGGTGGCGCACGCAAGTGGAAGGGGACTATAACCAGCTTGGCGTGCGAAACTGAAGGCAGCTGGCTAAAGATTAAGCTGGCTGGAGACATTTGTTGGTTGAGGCCCATGTCCACCGCGGACTTTAGCGCCACCTTAAGTAAGTAAGGAAGGTTAGGTCGCTCTTCAGGATGCTTTTCATTTGGTCCAAAAGGTGCCCACGTTTGTCTGATACCAAGGTTGTCTCTCGTTATTCGTCATCCGCGGCCGAGGTATTTGTACTTAATCCCTTGCTCGCCTTCCATTCCATTTGTCTTCAGGCTTCCGCTGTGAACTAGGTTGGTTTTGTTCTTGCGAAATTGATGTTTAGACCGAAGTTTTTTGATACTTGAGGCCACTGAAGGACTGGCAATCAATGTTGATGTCCTTGTTGTCCCGTCGCAGGCTTTTGAAGGCGTATTCCAAAACCGCTCTGAATTGCTTTGGTGATATCGTTTGGGATATACATATGTAGATCAATACAAAAAGAAAAAATTATGGTTTTCTGTTTCAGCATTTTTTATGAAACGGTATTTTATTATAGCTTAGGCCTTCGAAACCCACTCTTTGGAATAACAACAGGGAATGTTTCATCAAATTCCTTTTCCGTGAACGTGTCCTTGTGCACCCTCAGCAAATGAGCTTTTATCCTAAAAAAAATAAAACAATACTGAGTCAAGCATTTAGCAATAACACGCCTCTCTACAGTTAACTTACCCCGATCGAAACGGTTGTCCAAGGCCACATATTGGACAAACGTAGGGATATCCTGTGTGTGTGAATTTGTGCTTCCTTAGACCTGTTACTGATTTGAAATCATGATTGCATTTATCACAACTGTAAGTAACGTTGTCGTGCACAGACTTTGTATGTTCGGATAAATTATTTTTCGTAGCATAACTTTTATCACATCGATCGCATTTGTAGGGCAAATCATTGTTGTGATACCGCATATGTATATTAAATTGATCTTTCCGCAGGTAACTTCGATTGCAATGTGGGCACGTGTAGGGAGTCTCGGCATTATGTTTTCGCTGATGAACTCTTAGTTTAGATGGGTACTGAAAGACCAATCCACAGTCCTCACACTGATATTTTAGTTTTTTGCGTCCGATGAGGCTTTGGTCCATTAGGTGTTTAAACTGAATGTGTGACTTGAGAGCGTACACCGTTTGGCATATTTTGTTGCATATATGACAGAGAAACTCGCCGCTTTGCTTATGAATCAGAGAGTGCGTCCTCAAAGCTAACCGGCTGCTAAACTGTTTGCCTGTGGGAAAGTTACCAGGGCTCATTTAATAAAGTATTGACAACACTTTAAATGTGTACATGTGTATGTAAACAAACACTAGCCAAAGCACATCTTAAGGAGCTAAAGCGATATTCAGATTCTGTAGAGGAACAGCTATGGAGCCCTAATTGGTAATAGACATGGAAGAAGGAGACTTAATCTGTTGTTAAATAAGTGGCGAATGAAAAGAAAATATCAGTGTAGGTACAGTAAAATATTACTCTCCGACTGTGTTGAGGTAGTGTAGAGGGAATGGATACCAGACTTTATATCGGAAATACGACACAGTTAACACCCAACTTACCATAAGTATAAGTGGATTTAGAGTCAGGCAAGTTCCAAGACAGCAGTTTACACGGATACTATAAAGGAACAGAGTACCCTCAGAAAAACTATGGTTTTCTTCAACCAAGCATTACTTGGATTCTTGCACCTCTAGACATTCTAAAATTAGCTCAACAGGCAAGAGGATTAGGCACACCACAAAAGCATATCTTCAAGGAGTATATTGTCAAGTTGTCGTGAAGGTATTGACATCATTAAACGGACTAGTTCAGGTTAATGAATGCCTTGTTGTAGACTTGCTATAGATGATGCTTGGCGTGCACTTTCGCTAAGAAAAATTGCTTTACCTTTGAATCTTTATTTTTTGTGTTGTTTCAAACCATTTAAGCAAACATTTTCTGAATATAACTTACCACACTCGGTGCACATAGAACTTCGTGGTCCGAAATGCACCTCCTTGTGAATTTCCATAAACGACTTTCTCACCATTTTATGGCAATGTGAACATTTTTCTTTCTTTTCTACGTTGGTCCTCTTGGGTGCCTTTTTTATTCTGCGTTGTGAACTTTTATGAAAACTAAATTTATGTAATCGCAGCAGGTGCTTTGTATGAAATGTCTCAGCGCAACTAGTACAAGAGTGTGGTTTTTTATCTGAAAAATGTAAGCAAATTCGAAGTTAGAATGCTATAACCCCACTACACTCTTTTCATTGCGCAAAACATGACATATTCATTCAATATAATTGCGTTACCTTTGTGGATATTCATGTGATCAATAAAATCGACTTTTGAACGATATTTCCGTTCGCATAGCTTACATCGGTAAAACAGTTTGCCCGAGTCAACCGAAATAAGTTCAGAAAACTTATGAAAACACAAGTGACTTTCAAGTTCTTCGAGCGTGTCGACAGGCTTATCGCACTTTTTGCATTTGAGCTCGCTCTTGTTGGCTACTTGATGATATTTGCGATGATTTCGTAGCATTCTACGAGATAAACAAATATCTCCGCAGTCATTGCACATCCATATTGTTGGCTCCACAAACTTAGTGGGGCTGTTATCTTTCAATTCACATTTTTCGAAAGGATCGTCGTTGGAAGAATCAGAATCGGAATCGGTGTATAAGGAGTTTTTCGGTGAAGCGGGCTGTAAAAGCAAAATAAGAATAAGACAAACTATGAAACTAAGTGCCAGCGTACCCAATTATCGTCGATTTTTGTAGCTTTTGCTTTTTTTTTGATTGACCTGGTTATTTGGCAAGATAGCGTTTCTTCTTCCTTTTCTTGTATTGATATATCCACCTGCAATTATGTGGTCACTAAGAAATCCCTGAGAATTTTAGAAACAATAATTACAAAGTTGTCTTCCGGCTCCGGACCAAGTTTATCATTGTCTTCATGCAAAAGAGCACCATCATATTCCCCATCATATATACGATCATCCATTGTGTCGTCTTCGTTATCCTCTAAGAATTCG
This sequence comes from Matsumyia berberina, assembly GCA_917880715.2. Lineage (NCBI taxonomy): Eukaryota > Metazoa > Arthropoda > Insecta > Diptera > Syrphidae > Matsumyia > Matsumyia berberina. The sequence goes on along the minus strand of OU862871.1, from coordinate 125,323,353 downwards.
GTGCTCTGTGAGTTTTCTTCGAATAAGTTATTTATTTTGTCCAATATGATGTTAGCATTTTCCACTCGCTTGCGAAATAAGAAGGCATTCAAAAGTTCACTTCCACATGCTAAGCAAAAGGTTTTTGGAAATTTCTCATTTAATTCAATCAGACTTGGGGCGACCAAATCGAATCCATCCGAATAGGTAATTTCTTGACCATTAACCAAGCACAGTGTGCTCTCAAATTCGATGTATGCTTGCGATATGTTTAAACATACTCTACAAACTGGTAGATTCGTTTCCAATTTAACGATCACGTCTTCGATTTCTGGAGGATTATCCATTTTACCTTACGTTGTGTTTAAATAAGGTTTTCTGTAAGTAGTTTGTTCGAAAACAAGAAAATATTTATCCTAAACAAATTATTGACATATCGAAATACAAGATTTGACGTTTTTAGAAAATGCTGTCAAAATAAACGCCAGTTAAGTGACATCTAAAGGCTTAATGGGCATTAACATCTGCGGAGAATGTATCCTCGTGTCAGACAAATCCATCGTCCATCTTTGGTGCTAAATTCAAGGATTGAACATTGCCTGAACTACGAAGTTGAGGTCATCGATCCTCTTTAATAACATCGAGGTTATATACAGTTGTTCTGGGTTAAGTTTTGTCCTATTTACCGAGCATCTGAATTTGCCCATTTCTGACATCAAGCGGTTAAGGATTTTACCACCTCAACAGACCGCCGATAACATCAATAGTATTAACACGCGATTGCCGTATGCCATAACATTGCACTGTGTTTGGCTCTTACATCGAAAATTTCCCGATTTTCTCTATCGGAAGTTTAGATGAGTGGTTGGTTGTAGACTTTTCTTTCTTTTAAAAGAACTTATATAGTAGATTGCTGAGGAGGATACAATTATTTATGACCTACGGATTATGCTGAAAATAAAGTAGAAAATGTATTAAATCTAGTACAATTACATCCGTTGATGCATTTTAGAACTAGCCTGCGTGGTTGTCAAAATTGAGCGATAGTTCTGTCAAACGGCTTGTGTGAAAAGTTGCGTGGAATGGAAATTCCTGCAAAGTTTATTTATTTATCCTTATTTGAGAAGCATTCTGTGAAAAGGAAATTTTAAAAATGTTCGGCTCCTTGCCAATTTGTAGGGTTTGCTTAAAAACATCTCTAGAATACATAGATTTCGATACCCCATTCGAAGTCGACTCAAGCAAAGAAGTTGAAAATGGTCTCACTTACCTCGATTGTTTCCAGGCGTGTACACGTCTCGAAGTCGAAATGAGCGACAATTGTTCACAAAGTTTGTGCAGTGAATGCGGTCTAGAACTAAAGATTGCTTATGAATTTCTTCAGAAAGCTGAATCTGCCGACAGGGCTTTACGAGAATTTGCTGCGAATACAAAGATGGAGAAACTAGATGAAGACGAGGTAATTAAATTCCTCTTTGAGCGTTAGCCTGATTTCTAATTTTTGGTTGTTTTCAGGAAAATACCGCTCTTCACACGGATGCCAATGAAGTGTATGACAATTTTGCCTGTGAAGACGTTAGTAAACAAGATGAACAAATGGAAGCCCAAATTGATGACGGTAGCTCGTTTTATTTTTATTTTTATTTTCTTTTATTTACGAAAAATAGATTTTATTATCATGGCTGTTATTTCGCCCTCCAAACGCAACTACCCTTCAAAGCAACTAAAAGTAATACCGTTATTTTCCAGAGAAAAGCTTTGTGTGTACAATTTGTGGGGAGCAGTTCTTCTCGCAGTTCGTCCTTAAATTACATGTCAGCCGATCGCACTCCAGTGATTTTGCCAAGGAGACCAAGCTAACTGTAGGAAAAGTAGAATGTCAGATCTGCGATCTGGTTATACCGCTGGCTAAATTAAACTCTCACATGCAACTGCATGAAGAATCAAATAGTTTAGATTTTGAGTCTAATTCCAACTTTGCCGCAGCGAATAACGATGAACAACTAATTGACGTCGGTGAAGAGGCAGAATTTGAATTACTAGAAATGACATGTGACTCGTCGTTAGGAATGATAAACGGTGCAAGTCCAGCTGCAGAGTCACAAGAGGAAGAGACAATAGCACCAGAAGAACAAGATCCGAGCCCAACTGAACAGGAAGAAGATGATTTGCAGTTAAAAATCGAAACAGACTACGATCCAGATTGCAAGTTTTCTGTGATAGACAAGATTCTAACCGATCAAGAGAAAATGCGTTTTACAAAACCGAATTATATGCGTTGCATGGTCTGCTATCGACACGTAAGAGCCGTGTCATTCGAAGCGCACATGAACGTCCACAACGGTTGGTATTTGAACTGGAATTTTATTAGCAAATCCATGACTCTTTTATTTTTTAGGTATTCGTCAATTTTCTTGCGATCATTGTACTGCCAATTTCTTCTCCAAGCGTTCCCTTCAATCACACGTAAAAACTATGCACAAGGACCAATTGAAGTCTTTTTGTAGAATATGCCACGAGTCAGTGGACAGTGTGGATATGAAAGCACATATCAACGAAAGGCATTTTCGGACGGTGAAGTGTACCCATTGTGATTACCAGGGACAAGAGATAAAGATGAAGGAACACATGAAGAGAAGGCATGCCGAATCTAAGGACTTTCTATGTAACATATGCTGTAAGTAAAATTTTGTTATGGGCTTAAAGATATCGCTATAATAAAAGGTGTGCCCGTCCAAAACTACTGTCTAAGTGATGTAGGAATTCGACAATCAGTAGAGCTTGGTGTTTGTAACACGAAAAATTTTTGTGCAAAGGCTCCACTACAGCATTACGGCGGCAAGAGCGCATTCAATCTGCCTTGGCATGTTCTACCTCATATAGTTCCATATTTCAGGCGTTTACGCCATTGCAGGGAACCGATTTTTGACCATTTTTATTTTATAATACAACTGACGCACTGTTTCGTAGAAACAACAGTGTTTGCCGCTTTAAAATAAAAACAAAATTTCACTGTTCAATCGCACAAAAGCGCACGTAACAATTAAATTATTCTTCCAGTTGCTATCTTGTGCAACAAGCGCCCATAGAACACAATTCTAATTTTTGTTAGGCAATCATCGGTCGGTCTAAAGTTCACTAAAACCTTTTGTTTACATTATTGCTATACGCCTTTCTGTGGTCCTTATCCCTTCCACTTTGGTTAAAAAGCCGATAGCACTCTCATTGTCGGAAATGCGGGGTCCGTACTTCTATCCGACTGAGACCTTGATCACAGCCCAAAAGCTGCTCCAGTCAGTCCGTTCATTGGCTTACTCTGTTCAGTTTTTGCACACCAGGTTGGTAAAGTTCTCTTTCCACTTATGCGCGCCAACTTCCCTGTTGTCTCTAAGACTTGTCTCGAAGGTAGTTCGCAGATGGTATTAAACAGACAAATTCTTGAATTTTTAAAATGGAAGTGCGTTTCCATAGTTTCCACTTGATAACTCTGTTATGGGCACAATTTAAAATTCGTTTTATGTTTTTCTTATGTTTTAGCTAAAACATTCTGTACGCTTGGTGTACTTAATGCACACTTAAAATATCATGAACGCAAGGAATCCAATGTTAAATCAGACGCATGTGAAATATGCGGCAAAGTATTCTCCACCAATCACTATCTCAAATCACATATGCTCACGCATCGGGACGAGCGTGAATTATTCGAGTGCAGCAATTGTGACAAGACCTACCATTCAAAAGCCGCCTTGGACAATCATATGCGAATGCACAAAGGCGATACGATCAAATGTATGCTATGTTCCAAGCAATTTGCACGACAATACGAACTTAATGTTCATATGCGCTTTCACACCAAAGACTATCCCTTTGAGTGTGAGCTGTGTGGCAAAAAGTTCGCTATTAAAGGCCACCTAAGGACACACATGTGGCGGCATCAAGGACTCAAGCTACAGTGTGAAGAATGTGGCAAACTGTTTACATCCACTAAAGCACTCCAAGAGCACTCCTTCTGTCATTCTGAGATGCCGTTCCCATGTCCGTACTGCACAAAGGCCTACCCATCGAAACCGAAGTGAGTAAAACAATTTTCGAATACCACCTTCACAAAGTAAATCTCTCACTTTCTTTTGTAGATTCAAAGTTCATTTGAAAACTGCCCATATGGTGGAATTTTCGAATGATGAATTGCAGAAAATGAGCAAATTCCCTTTGCCAAAGCGATCTAGATCCAAGAAGTTTACACTTGTGCAAGCTGATACTGTCATGAAAGAAGTTGAAGTGCACACTAAAGAGGAGGACGAGCATACATAACTAGAATTACACAAACAACATGTAAATATAAGAAGATCGTATAGAAATAAATTTTAAGAAAGATACACGTTACTTTATCTAGTGATTACAAAACTTAAACAAAGTTTAAATGCCCGGTCGAATCAATGGTCACGAGCTACAGCACTTTCGGGCTATTAACGTTTCAAATTTCAACTATTCTTCGAGGTTTGGAACCATAAACTCGTATCTAATGATGTCAGTAGAATTATATTGATCCCCACTGCGCTGTTTTTTGGAGCCACTAAGAAACATGAAATTAAAAATAATTTCGCAGGGAAACCATTATTATTAACAATTAAATGAACAATTACATTGGGCGCTAATTAGTGTAAAAATAAAGAAAGGGAGTATCCGAAACCGCCCAGCATACTCGAGAGGGTAAGCGAAGATAACTTAGAGAAAGCCTATAAGATACTAGTTCAAGCGCGCGGCTTCGCTCGCTGGTCACTTCCTGCAGCTTTGGCTTTAAACTTGAAAATAAACGTACATATGTATACTTAAAACTGAACAGAGAACCATAAAACCACGTTAATCGGATTAGCGATTCTCGAGTTTCAAGCGCACTAACGGACAGACAGAGACATGGCGTTTTATAATATGTAAGAAATGAAGATTTATATGTCAGCTTAGATCGGTAGATAAGAGTCCAAAGAGGTACAGAGGTCTTGACACGAATTCAGTTAGGTTAGTGTTTGTCAAGCCCCTCCTGCCTGTTGCTTTATGTGTAACATTGTATCTTACACGATGACTTCAAAGAGTTTCGCTAAATACTCCTTGAGAGTTTACTCTTACAAACTTTTTTATGGATAATTGTTCGGTTCTACAGTATTTCGAAGATCCTGTAGTCCGCACTGAAAACTGACAGCATTTTAACAACCAGTAACAATATGCAATAAACACTTTTTTTTACTCTTTTGGTTTCAGCTAAAATTTTCAGTACCTTGGGTTCCTTAAACTCTCACATGAGATACCATAAATCAGAGATTGCCAAATCCGATGCTTGCGATGTGTGCGGCAAAGTGTTTGCTTCAAAGCACTACTTGAAGTTGCACACAAAAACTCATGATGCAAACCGCCAACGCTATCCCTGCACAGAGTGCGAGAAGGTGTACTATTCAAAAACAGCGCTTAGCAGTCATCAACGATGGCATAACGGTGCGACAATTAAATGTGTTCAATGCCCAAAGGAATTCATTCACCAAGCTGAATATAAGATTCACCTGCGTTTTCATACAAACGATTTTCCCTTTCACTGTGACCAATGTGATCGAAAATTTGCCACCAAGGGTCATCTCAATGCGCACATTAACAAACATCTAGGCTGGAAATTGCAGTGCAAAGATTGTGGTAAATTTTTCGCGGCACGTAAAGCATACATAGATCATACGTTTAAGCATACCGTGATGCCATACCCTTGTCCGCATTGTAGAAAGGCGTATCCAACGAAATCGAAGTAGGATAACAAAATTGACGTAATATTTGGAAATATTTTATATATTAGTGGATTATTTTCTCTTTACAGACTACGATATCACTTAAAGGCAACTCATTCGTTAGATGTTCCTCTGGAGGAACTCAGTAAATTGTGTATTGTAGAGCCGAGAAAGAAAATAAGAACGAAGTTGGAATGGATTAAAGTTGATTCGAAAGAAACGATATAACAATATTTTTTTTAATCAGATATTGTATATCGACATACATATGAACGTATATCTGAAGTTCTTTAAGAATGATAAAGCTCTAAATTAAATATAAAAAGTTCTATTATTTAAGCTAGAGTTGGGTAACGATTTTAGATATTTGTTACTTGTTACATGTTACATGTGCAGTAACTGTTAGGATGCGAATTCGTCCTGGGAAATCGGCTACGATCAATTCTAATTGACGAGGATCGCCTGGCTGTGCACTCGTCTCTACCGACGAAGTTGAGGACTCTATCAAGGAGCAGTTTTATTACCTCCTGGACGAAGATAAAGGAGCCTACCCGGTGTACGACGTCAAACTCGTACTCGGGGATTTCAGTGCTAAAGTAGGTAAGGAAAACATCTTCGGCGGGTTAATCAGTAAGCACAGCCTACAGGAAACGACAACAGAGAACGGTTTCCTACTGGCCGATCAGCCAGCACAACAGTGATAAGTAGCACTACGTTACCAAGACTACGAATCCACATAGCAACCTGGCGCTCTGCAGATGGTCGAATCGCTAGCCAAATCGAGAACGTGCTAATCGATGCGAAGCACTCATTCAACAATGTGCAAACATTTGAAGCTGCAATGGTCGATTTTTCGTCGTGGTTTAAGCTTTCGATTAAGGGAATTTGGCAAGGGTTAGCACAGCATGCCCTCGTAATGGAAAAAGCGTTTGCTAAATATGCCGACAATCTGAGGAAAGTTATTCTTGAATAGTCTTTTTTTGAAATTCTACGTTTTCAAAGATTCATATGCATACATATGTACAACGGTATTAGAAAGAACTGATCGAAAAAAAAGACGAAATAATTGTTTGTTATATCTACGTAGGAAAAAACGCCTGATAAAACCTAAAAGAAGTTACCTAGTTCTTACGTACGTAACGTTGAACTACGGTTGAACCTTTACATCAAATCGAACTAACCTTAATGCGGCCATTGTTTTTTTACCAATTTTTTTTTTCTTATCTACACTCCATTCTTACAAACAGAATTCAAAAATCGATTGTCATCGCATTTTGTTGTTATACTTCAACTCAAGCACCTTCTCTTATCAAAAAGTGCTAATAAATTAGCATCCGCAATACTTTTGCTGTAGAACGTAATTGCAGAAAAACTAATTCGCCCCGATAAGCTGAGAAAAAAACATTCCAAACGAAAACTATGACTACGGCCTATCACGAAAAGGGGGTAACAGATATTCGGGCGCCATTGGTAAAAAAAGTTAATGTACAAGCATTTTAACATGAAGTGTTTCTCCATTAATTAGTGCAAGTAATCGCACGTGAGTTTACTAATGTGTTTTCCTTTTACAGCCCCCCATGTCGCCCTGTCCCATTCCAGACATTTCCGATGACCAATTGGTTTCGATTTCGGTTCGAGATCTAAACCGAATGCTGAAAATGCGTGGTCTGACTCGCGAGGAGATAGTTCGAATGAAACAGCGCCGCAGGACGTTAAAAAATCGTGGCTACGCCGCAAGTTGTCGTATAAAACGAATCGAGCAAAAGGACACCCTCGAGTCGGAAAAGAGCACCGAATGGCACGATCTAGAACGTATGCACCAGGAAAACGAGGCCAACAATCGAGACATAATCAATTATAGAAATAAGTACTACGCCCTCTTGCAATTCGCCGCCAACAATAATATCCCTGTTCCGCCGGAGCTACAGACTTGCTAAGTTTAGTTAGGGTGCGCGTAAACCAAGTGTGATTTATCTTTTATTAATTATTTTTATTTTGTTTCTTAATCCGTAAGACAACTAAGAGATTACGTGTGAATTTTGTGGAGCGATTTCCCTAATTACTACGTTTTAGCAGCTGGCATTTGCAAATATAGTGTATGTTTTGTTCCATCTACCATAAGAGCTGTGCTTTAAGAGATACTAATGGGTGGGGCATATCATTCTTTTTCGTGTGTAATTAAGGAAGTTATCGGTAGACTCTGCAAAATTTCTGTAACTACGTAAATAGTACAATTTTTGTGAAATTAAGCATTAAATATATACATAAAACATATATATGTTTAGAAATGAACAAGTTAATTTTGTGTAATTAGGCTTGGATAGTGATTCTTTTGTACATCGTTTCCAGTTTTCGTCCCAAGATACTCGCGCTTTTCGTTGATATGAACATAGAATACTCCTGTCTGATTTATAAATTGGTTTAGAGGAAATGTAGGCTTGTTGGCAAATGTTGTAATGCCAACGTTGACCAATGTGATGGCACTAATTTTGATTCAAGATGTGTGAGCTTATGCCGAACTCATCTCTTTAATTTCACGACAAAATGGCATTTACTAGCATGTAGTAGATGTGAAGTAAGACAGCATAAGCTTTTGAGAAGGAAAAAGGAAGGGGGAATTAGCCGAAAAAAGGAGTTCATGGTCCTAAGCTCTAAATTTTTCAAAAATTTGACGACAGGAATTTATTAGCCATTCACAGAGGAAGTTGGAAAAGACTCTCGAAAATTATTGATGAAGCCCGACTTGCCCACCGTAAACAGATTATCCGTGATCGACGAATTACGATTTTTTATGAGAAGTACTCAAAGGGAAAGTATAAATTCTTGTGAACGTAATCCATCTTCAAAGCAAAGGAAACAACGAGATTAGGCTAGATAGAGTAGAGTAATGCAACCAGTGGTTGCATAAGACACTAGGCACAATAATGGACCTATCGCGATCCCTGTAAAAACAGTATTGGCGAAACCTAATCCTTTTCATGAAAGCATTTGATTTTCCTACAGAATTTTACCACGTTTTATAGCTATCAAAGCCTAGCTCCTCTAGATTAGTAAAGAAATAGCTGACGAGGAGGTTCATACATGTCTTGGCGTTTGTACTCAGCGGCGCATAGGTCGTTGCAGTACCTGCAAACATCTGTAGCTCAGCAATAATCTGCACCCTGCTTAAATAGAGAATGTCTCTGGTTCTTGTGTGGTCCAGCGAAAGCCATAGACCCTTGGATACCTTCGGTCCTCTTGTATTAGGCCATCTCTGATTTGCTTTACTTGTGGTTATTCTTAAGATTTCTAATTTAGCTACATAGGAAGTTGGTGCATAGGTGGTTGCGGTGTCTCAGCGGTAAATGCGTTGGACTACTGTGCGAACAGCGAGGGTTCAAGATCCAACCATGTCCAGCGAACATTTTTAGAGGCATAACCCGCCGTTGGGAGTCGGTAATGAATTGTGGGTCCCTTCCATTCGTGTTAAAAACACAACACGCACAACAAAAATAGTTGCGAGAAGCTAGTCCTTGGCTCATCCCGAGCTGTCTTGCAAGTTATTTATTTATTTATTTTGTTTTTTTTTTTACATAGGAAGGGTTCGGAACCCTGTTCCAAAACAACCCCAAAGACCTCCTTTCCAACCCTAATACAAATAATATAAAAACTATAATAGACTTTCTCAAACTAATTAATTTATGCAACCAAATCTAAACATATCAACATAGCCGAAGGCCTTAGCTGCTCTGGCTTCAAGCTAACTTATGATTTTAATCATAAGTTATGCTTTTAATAATACAGGAGAATCTACAGTGTCCCCTCTTCCATGTGCTGCCGTTCTCAACCCAGCCTGGCCAGTTCGTCGGCCTTTTCGTTTTCCTCAATGTCAGTTTTGCTTAATTCTGTGCGCACAATGCCGTTAGCATTACGCGGAATCGACTAAAAGAAGTGAGAGCTTGTTTCCAAAACTACCATATACATTAATGACAGTTTTATTTTACTTCTTAAGAAATACACTATCATAATTGATTAAGCCTACACATTATTCGAATGATCTCCGTCAGCCTCTTCTATCAGTACCTCCTCAGTCGTTTCTTCTTCCATGCTAGATTCTAATTTAATTTTCTCTTTTACAATGTACAGCTTGAGTTGATCGAGGTCCTCTATATGATGTACCGTCTTTAAGTGTCGCTTTATTCTAAAGAGAATAATATATGAAAAATTCTGTTTTACTAACGTTTGAGAGAACTTACTTGAAATTTGTTGGGAATCCCTTGTCGCAAACCGAACAAACAAACGGCATCGCAGTATGCTGGAACGAATGGTTTCTCAATCCAGACATGTTGATGAACTCCTTGTCACAAACATCACACTTGTAAATGAAACCCTGATGTCGCTTCTGGTGATAATTCAAATGACTTACGATGGCAAAGCGTTTATCACAATACTGACACTCGTAGGGGTAATTTCCCGTGTGGAAACGCATGTGCACATCTAGATCAGTTCTGCGAACAAACTTTTTGTCGCAGTGCAAGCAGTCCATGGTCTCGCCACGGTGCATTTGCATGTGAAGCCTAAGATTCACCTTCTGCAAGAACTTCTTATCGCACAGATTGCATTTAAAGGGTTCTCGGTGCCAATGCGTTCGTATGTGTACTTTGTACGTTCGTACGGTGAGAAATTTCTTGTGACAGTGTTCACACTCAAAATTCCGTTCCCTATTTTCCTTGTGTGTCTCGGAATGTATTTGCAGGCCTGTTGTTGTTTTAAAGGTGCGCGCTGTTGACGAAATAAAGCTTTGTATTGGGATAGAAGATTTAAAAAAAAAAACCTACGGCAAGCTGAACACAGAAAGGGGACCCTTTTGTGCACTTGTCTTTTGTGTGCACGTAAAAAGGAACTCTTCACCATATTTCCACATATGTCGCACTTGACACTCGTTCCTTCGTGCTTACGCTTCTCGTGTACCGTCAATGATTGCTGTGTGCCAAACCGGTGGCAGCACGTCGTGCAACAGAATGGTACATTGTCTAGAAAAAAAAAAGTTGTTACTGAAATCAGTTTACATCCATCCAAAAATTCTTACAGTGTTCGCTTTCACCATGCCTTCTTAAGTCTTCTAGTTTATCAAATCTTGCATTACACAAGTTGCACTTATTCCAATCCTGGGATGCTTGATTTACCATGGATTCTTCCTCATTAAATTCTCCTATTCGCTCTCCGCTTTCTGAATTTACTTCCCACATGTGGTTGGCTACTCCACTTTCACTTCCTTGACTGTCATCTTCAACTATTAGCTCTTCTTTTCCTTCTTTTTTGAATACCATGCCGCTTAAGTCGTCGGTTTCTTCTACGAACTGTAATTATGAAAAATAGTCAAATTTTATACAAATCCATATACATATACGATCCTTACAATTTCCTCCACATTATCAATTGGGAGATATATGGTCTCTTCACACACTAGATCATTCACATCTGTATCAATTTCGTGAATAATGTACTCGGTTTTGACATCGTCTGCTTGCGTTATCAGGATATCGTGGGAGTTTTTTGCCTTTACAATGAATTCATATGCCGATCTTAATTCTGTAGAACATAGAGAACAAATGTGGTTTGGTAGACCATCATCCACTTTTATGTCTAGCTGTGTGCAGGACTTAAAACATTCGAGATATGTTTGTGATTCCGTAGCCTCATCGTCGAGTTCGTTTATCATAAGCTCATCCATTTCTATGCATGCCGCTGCGGGTTGAAGGCAGACTCTACATATCGGGTGCTCAATTATGTATTCTTCCATTTTTTTACATCGATATTTATATTTATTATTTCTAAATATTTAGAGAATGCTTTCGAAATATAAAATGACAACAACACTGCACTGAAAGTACGAAAAAACAGAAAGCCGAGAAAACGTCAAAAGTAAAGATTGGAGAGAAGCCAAAAATCAACGCAGTCATTTTGAGTTCTGTTCGTTTGTCGCAGTGCTTGAAATTCGATTTTTCGAGACTCGATAGTTTTAATTGCCATGCGCTTCTTTTAATACCCTTTGGTCACTAGACGATAAATGATAGATTTGGTTAAAAATAAATGTATATAATTAGCGTATTATATTCTTATACATGGCAAAAGAGTATAAGGAATGTTCAATGAAATACCTATATTGACTCCTTAAATGTTGAACAGAAAAAAAAAATTAAAATGGTAAAATGAATGACAAAAACAGCTGTTTATTTTCCTTTGATGGTTTGATTTATATTTCCATATTTGGATATTCCTACGCCGAAGACAACCGAATTAACTTTTTGTGTATAAACATGAAAATATACCAAAGGTTTATCAAAATCTTTAAACTACACAAACATTTACGGTGGCGAAGTGATTGAAACATCATACGAAACTTGGTCAGGATTTCAAAACCTACGACTTTTCGTACGAAAACTCAGTTTATGTACGATTGAAATAAAAAGACTGTGAAATGGACAAATTAACCTAATTTTCTTTTGCTTAAATGACAAATGGATCAGAGCTATAATCTTATGCACGAACCATATGTTTGACGTAACTACTCTAGTTTTTTAACAGCTGATAACTACAAACATTAAACATTCGTTTATAATCGGTCTTTAATTATAATTAAGTTATTTGTGAATAATGTCTTTATTTCCCGCATACGCAGAAACAAGTGAAGAACAATCCAAAGAACCAACTATCAAGTTTGCATGTTCATCTTCGGCGACTAATGAATGGCTTGAGAACTCAAGTTTCTCCAGTCTGCAAGTTGGGATTCTGGAGAACATACCTACTACGAATGAATCCAACGCCTCAAGTGACCCAGAAAACACATCTCAAGCTACAGTAAACAAAGCAGCCAAAAAGAAAAAAAAGAAACGAAACAGTTCTCGAATTGCAATAAAATCGCCCGCTTTGGTATTTACCGGTGACGAAGAATATTATGTCGATAAAAACGGGGCAACACAGTACCGGAGTATCAAGACATTACATAAACCAGCTTGTCCAAGGTATCGTACTCATTACTATCGGACTTTAGGTGGCAATCCAATCTCTCGAAGTATTAAACGCCCCAAGAGATACTATAAATCAGAACTGCGTCATGAGATGCGAATAAAAGAAAACCATATTTCACCTTTGGACGAAAACACATTCACCCAAAACACAACTGATTTCAACCGGAAGATCTCCCAAAATCCTAGCGAAGTATCACACTGGGTTGACCTTGTTCAGCTGCAAGATAAAAATCCCTATAAATGGTCAAAGACATTTTTGTCCGAAAAGAAATTAGAAATCCTACAGCGTGCCTTACTCCACCACCTTGGCAATGAAATACTCTATCGTTTGTATGTGGATATAGTAAACTCTACCTACCCCTCGTTCGAGGTAAGTAAAATAATCGAAAAACTCATCTCGAAGGATCCCTTCAACTACGTTCTTTGGACGGCACAGATTCTTACCACTCAATGTACAATGGCACGTTGTATAGTGCCGGATGTGCTAAAAATTTACGAGCAGTGCATGCAAAAAATGCACAGAAAACTTCAAGACGACCAGGTTATGCTGAAACTGTTCAATAATTGTGCGCTGTTTCTTCGACAAGCGGGCTTGAACGAGCAATTCTTTGCACTGATCAAACTTGCGCTGGAGCTTAATGTTTCACCAGATAAATTCTCATCACTACAGCCTCTAGATAAAGATCAACAAACATTAATTGAGTATGAAGAACTGGTGCTGCAGTCGGGTCTACCGATGAATGAAATCTGGCTTCGTATTGAGAAGCTGCGACAAAGTTTTAATTTCCTTCCTTGTCCAGAGAACGCCAAGTGCAGTGACCCACAGCGGATTGTATTCAACGAAGATATCTGTTATTATATTTACCCGCTTGTCCACCAGCAGAATTCCTTCTATTTGATTTTGATAATCCTACGATTGCTTAAGATTCCTTTAACGAACAGCAATTCCCTTCGCAGTAGGTTTCATACAAGAGTAGAAAACATTGGCGACACCGATGCAATAGAAGATGTGCTAGGCGTACTTCTTGGCAAGTATGAATGCCCAGAGGAAAAGTTTAAAGATTTCTACGAAGTTATCTATGATTTATCCAAGGAAATGTGCGTCTGTCCAACATTTTTAAACACGACCATTGGGCACGAAATCTACTCGAATACGATACGTGAAATTCTGTTTACTTGTGCCGATTGCTTTGAACATATTGATGAGCGAAAGCGTATAATCTTCATTCTGATTTGGCTTCGGTTCGAGAGAATTTTACTCATCCTCCATAAACTGTCCAACAAATTCGACATTGACTACAAGAAACAGTTGCGCTCCAAAGTTAAGAACCTCTTTAAAAAGGAGCAAAATAGAAATGTGTTAAATTTCTACACCGAATACGCTTTATTGGAGTATGAACTGGGCGAGTTGAGTACCTGCGAAGTTATCTTTAAACAGATTCTAACCGGAAATGATCACGAAAACGTTAACTCAGACCTGTCCAATGCATACGCATGTTATGCTGTTATTTTGTTAAAAGAGAAACAGACGGAGAAAGCCCTAAAGGTTCTCATGTGTTATTCATTAGCGCTGCCTTTGGATGGTTTAGAAATGAATGATTCTTTCACTGGTGTCAGGAAGCTCTCGGGCTTGAAAAAACTTTCCGATCGATTGGATGCATTAATCGCTATCGAAAAGAATGTGCAAATAATGGAATTGGAGCAGTATTTTCTTCCAGATTTCCTCATGAATCTTCTACGAATGAAAACATGGTATCAATACGTTCTGGGCAGTAAACTTGAAGCGATGGCATATCTTGAAACCGTACTGCGCCACTTTAACGAGAACAATGTGCGTCACAAGTTCCTGCGCGAACAAGTCTACGAATTGTTAATCTTGCTCATGCAGTGTGACAGTGCAACATGTATAGTCTCCAACGTGCTCATTTTTGACAAGATTTCCCAAGCACTGACTGAGTTTCCGGAGAATTTGAATTTTCTTCAATCCTGCTCTGTACTGCACACACAACCGTGGTACAAAATCCGGGGAGTTCTTTTGAGATCTGATTCGATTTTTTCGATTATTTTCTTAATCACCGTGGCCAAGATACGTTTTGTGCGTTCGAATAAAATGTTGTACGATGTACAACCATGGGATGAGCAGAACAATGAGAACACGTATAAAAATCGCATAGTGAATATTTTGAAGATGCTTGAAGGCACAACAGTATTTCAGCGTAACGCTTTATATTGGAGATTCTATATCCGATGTCTTTCGGATAATCGCACGTCATTTGAAACGACTAAGAGGTGTTTGTTAGCAGCTTTGGATGATTGTCCATGGAATAAAGCGATTTATTTAGACGGGACGATATTCGTGCCACAGGAGTTATCACATCTGCAGGATTTGCTGATTGAGAAGCAATTGAGAGTCTATGCTTTACCCGAGGAGTTAGAGATACTGCGAGCGAATGATGTACAGACGTAGATTTAACTTTTAGAACAATTGTATAAATTGATATAATGCGCAAATAAATACATATATGTACATATGCCAATTACAAAATGTTTTTTCACTGTCTTTGGATTTTTTTATGTGATGATTTCGATGTAAGTGCAAATATCGGATACCTTGCAGCTTGACTGTCAGGAAAGAAAAACGGAATTAAGTATATATAGATAAGGTTAGAAAAAAGTTTCCACGTACAAGTGAATCATGAGTTGTAAAAGTACTTGGAAAATGCAGGGGCCGAATTACCGCACTTGTTAACAAGTTACTCGTTATCGAAATATGAGGTTTTGGCATTACCGCTCTCAATGAAGTTTATGGATCATTCGATCCCACTCACTCACTCGTTATCGATTGCGGTAATTCGGCCCCAGATTAACTCACCATCATAGGCAATTTAGGAAGTTTATCTGTGTGGAAGTATAAATAAAACCGTGATTGGTGTCGGCCTATGGAAAAACTCGGTGATTTTAGTCAGCAAGTAAGAAAGGGTCTAATGACTCGACCGATCGATGGCGGAAGCAAACAAGATATTGCCACTCGAATCGGCAGTCAAGTTCGCATTTGTAATATTAGCTAAATATCAAGCTACAAGTGTTACCTTAACTACGGAACATCTTAAGGTGTTTCTCGCCCAACAATATCTCTAACGACGATTTTTACCAAAGAACAAGTCAGGAACCAATACACAAAACCAATTAAGGACTACGGATTGGTCATAAATTTCGGTTGTCAATGCTTAGAAATATGTACATATATATCGAAGAAGAGTTGAGGAGTTTCGCCAATTCGGGATGAGTTCTACTCGAATGCGCGTAGGTGTAACAGAGACCCTACGACTTACAAGCTGAAGCGGGGCGTAGGTAGAAAACGTCTATAATTTTATTTTCATGCACTTGGCTATTTCGAGATCAAATTTTTAAATCACATAACCCCATGAACTCTCTCAACAGATTAAAACAAAGATATATAAAAGAAATAAATGTGTGTTTATTCAGTGTTTTCATCGTCTTTTGATTTATGACAATTTTGGTGTCGATTTAATCTGAAATGAAAAGCAAGATTAACAATTGACCTTTAAGAAATCGAGTTTAATACAAACTTGAAGGGTGAGGCAAATCCCTTTTTACAAATTGAACATTCGTGCGGCATTCTATCCCGATGCTTAAATTTGTGTGCAGTTAAGCTTCCACGATTCATGAATTCTTTGTCGCACTGATCACATTTATATGTAACGCCTTTATGTTTTGCCATGTGATAGTTGTAATGCGATTTTACAGCATAGCTTTTCTCACAGAGTTCGCATTTGTACGGGTAGTCGCCCGTATGGAAACGTTCATGCACTGTTAGATCAGCTTTGGATGGAAATCTTTTACTGCAATACTTGCAAATGAATCGGCCGCTTTGCCTGTTATGCGTGAATTCATGTACTTCCAGGCTTTTCTTGGTCGTGAATTTTTTTTGGCATTGTTCACACTGGTATTCTCTAATTCCCGTGTGTCGTAGCATATGCACGCCAAGTGACTGCTTTTCGAAAAATCCCTTTCGACAGATAGTGCAAACAAAGCTGCGTTCTCGAGCCTTGTCGTGTATTTTCATATGGATCTTAAGGTCACTTTGTATGGTAAATGTTTTCGCTGCAGATAATATTGTAACATAGTTGTGATAAAAGTTATGTTATGCTGAATCTCATACTCACGACAAGCACTGCAAAGATGTAGTTTTTCTTTTTTATGACATCTTTTAAGGTGATGCTTCATGGACCATCGCTTCAACATTTTTCCGCAAATGTCACATTCAACGGTCGTATTGCCTTGCACAGCTTTTTTTGATTTACGAGGTGTCTATCAAAAATGTCTTTGAGGGTTTATATCATATTTTCGCAGATGGAGGCACATGGCTCATTACTTTAACTTACATTTACGGATTCTTCATTTGACCTATATTCCATGGGAAGCTCATCATCCACAATTCCTTCACATTTCTAAAATTACGCGAAGAGTTGTTAGTTTTGATTTTTATTATTGTGTCGTTCTTCATTACCTCATCATATTCCTCGCTAAAAACATCGTCTTCATATATCAAAGGCCCACATTGAACAATTTCAAACGTATTTTCTATGACTGGCTCATTTTTACACTCGAATTCATCGTGTTCTTCGATTTCTTCATTTTCGTCGCAGTAATTTGTGTCATGAACTTCAAAAAAAGATGATTTCTGCACCTGAAATACGAATTCTTTCGTAATGAAATTGAGTTGTTATTCTAACTTTACCTCGACAGATTGCTCGTCTTTATTATCTTCATCCGAATCGGGACAATAATGTATTTCTTTTTCATCTTCAAGTGTGGTTCGCAAATATTGATCCGAAGATATGGCCCTGTTTAGAAATTCAAATGAGATGAACAAATCATTAGAACAGCTATTGCATATGTTCTTTGGAAGTTCATCATCAATTTGTGCATCTAGACGGGTACACGAGTTAAAAAGGTCTAAATAAGTGCAATCATTTTTTATTTCAACTTTAACATGTAAGTCAACATTTTCTGGCTCTGATCTTAAACAAACTCGACAAATCTCTGGATCCCAATTCATTTTAAAATAAGAACAATTCGTCAATACAACTTTAAGAAGTATGCTTCCCAAATTTCGCGTCTTGAATGCCTCATTTGACGTTTAAGTGTTTTTTATTACTTTTGCGTCAAAAGTGTACAGTACGAGCTGAAATTCAAATAGTAAAGATGTCACGAACGAGAAATTCTTCGAGCTCCTTAACTTTACTTAAAAGATCAGAGGTCAGCCTCAGGTTGTTCGTATTACATTTCTTGCACGAATGGAAGGGACACACAATGTACTACCGCGAACAGCGAATTGAGAAGCTGTTACATGACAGATTATAGGAGGTTTTCATTCTTCGACGAGGTTGAGCCGCAAAAAATCTTCGGTATACATAGCAGGAGCTCATAACCCTCACAGCAATCCAACCCAATATTCACTGAGCTACTGACGACCATATGGTCTTGTCTTTTTACCCCAAAAAGCTGCAATTCTCGAGGGTTTTTCTCGTCTTTTTTTCACAGCACTTTTCAAAACTAACTACCTCAAAATAATATCTATTTACTTCTAATTTGAGTAGTTTATCAATATAATATTTTTTGATTGCATTTCTTTTGGTTTGGTAAAGTATGGAATTAATTATTGTAGACACCCTTTAATTCGAACTCAAGAATAATTTGTTCTCTTACTGTACAGCTGTTGTTACCATTCCACACGCCCAGACTAAACGCAGACTTTTTATAAACAAATGTGGAGGTTGCTGAGTGTTCGTTCTGATATAAAATTCAAGATTGCATATAATAATAAATTAAACTTTGTTTGTGAAGGTAAACACTACAAATTGAAAACAGCTTGAAGTTATAAAATGTGCTACTAAACTGTTAAAACAGCGATTCGGCTCATTTATAAAAAATAATCGATTTCCTCAGAAAAAAACCAAATCTATTGTCAACAAAAACAAAAATGGCCACTACCGAGATTTCGTCCTCAAATGAGCGACATTACTACGCAAAGCTGGAGGCCATCAAGGATATTCGAGATAAAACGGTCCAACTGGAAAAACTCAAAGTAAAAATAATCAAAGAAGTGAAAATCAGCGACGATGAGGAAAAATGTCTGGACGAATATCGCAAAGAGATGGAACATCTGCTCGAAGAGAAAATGAGCCATGTGGAAGAATTGCGACAAATCCATGCCGACATTAACGACATGGAGAATGTAATCAAGCAGACGAAGGAAAATCAGACACGATCGGTTGATATGGCAAACCGTGTCTATGAAGAATACCTTGCTTTAAAATACCAAATCGACCACATGCGGAGGGACTACTTGGGTCTAAGTCCACTGAGAGACTTACATGAAGAAGAAGGCAGCCCAATTTCAAAAGACCGCTTCCAGGCTAATTTTCTTAAAGCCCAAAATGCTGCCTCAGCGACTACATCTGCGACAGCTTCATCATTAGCCCGTCCTCATCCTAGGCACCCATTGATTCCAGAAGCTACGGTGACATCATTGCCACCATCAGGTCCCCAACATGCATTTATGCCACCAGCACCTCCACCGCCCTCATCTGTAGGAGGATCAGTGGCTCGACTCAATAAAAACGAATTTCAGCCCACGAATCGCCTTCAACAGAGTCCATCTATAGGAATGGGTCATCCCACCTTTCGTTCTGATTTTAATGTGAACCTCAGACAACAGCCGCCACCTATGAAGTCGTGTCTCTCCTGCCATCAGCAGATTCATCGTAACGCCCCGATTTGTCCACTGTGCAAGGCGAAAAGTCGGTCACGGAATCCCAAAAAGCCCAAAAAGAAAAATAATTGATTTGATTCGACGATTGCAGCTACTTGCTGCACGTGACATGGCAAGCGTTTTATTAATTATTCTAATCCCCTTAGACTGTAAGTTTCAGCATAACTATTTTGTTTTGTGTCGTCGTTGTAGGTATTTTCTTTTCTTTTTTTTATTCAAATTTGATCGTTGGTTTCGAAGCATTGCAATTGTTTTACACCAAGAACCAAAAATGTTCTCCTAACCTATCTGTTGTTATTTCTGGAATTAAGATAGTCCGACTTTGAAATTAATTTAAATTTGTTTCTTATGTTCCTTGCTTATTTTCGGTTGTGCAAACCCCCTGCAATCGCATCTCAAACAGGTTCAATCTCAAACGCAGTTTCCGTTCAGCATTTGGCTTGTGTTTTGCTATATTTTTTTTATGCTCCACTGCATATGAGATGCCACAAATCTTTGTAGTATATTTCTGCCTAGAGTTCGTAAGACCGATAGTTTTAATCGAGTGGTTTTATACTCGGCGTTCTGGACTACATGCTTTTGGGTTTTTGGCAGCCATTTTAATCGCCATTGTCATAGACTGACAAAACTCTTGTCCGTTTATTCGAATATCTCACATGACTGGTATAATGTCAACCGCAAACCACCATTGGACGCTGTGCCACATTGGTTAGAGCGTCGGCCTGCTAAACAAGCTGATACAGGTTAGAATCTCAGAAAAATCATCCGAAATATTTCTGCGGCGCCACCTTTGAGCTGGTAATGGTAAAGCTTTAGGGGTATTGCCCGAAACACAATGTGGCGCTCGCGCGGTCGCGCGTTGAAATATTATCGAAAGTCGGTAGAAAGCCTGTCAAAAGCGCGAGCGCCACATTGTGAATTGTGGAATATAAATGGTCAAAACCACTGCTCGGATTCGTAAGAACGTTAGCCAAGATCTGTGGTCTTAAAAGGCAAAATTTCTGCCTTTTTGTTCGCTATACCACGGACACAATGCAGAAAAAAAATCGATTCAGGCTCTTCATTTGATTTGTGTTGCGTTTGTAGCCATTGACAGCTTTTCAAGTGAATGTAACAATGGTGCGGCTGCGTAACGTATTTCTCGGTCAACCCACTGTTCTACCATCTTGAGTAAGCGGATTCTATCGCATAGTGTACTTAGGAGCTTTCGCCTTTTGAAATGTATGACCAATCCACGTCGGATGGTTGTGCCTATCGGTCACTGGCCCGTTCTTTGGTAAAGGAATTTATTTGAGATACGGTTTGGTCAGAAAATCCTCAGAATGCTTCGCACGCACTTACTAACGAACGTTTGCAGTTTTATTTTGATAGTAGAGGTCGCTTTCCAAGTTCTGCACCCATGTAACAGCAGGGATTCAACATTGGAACGGAACGGTCCTAGCTTGGTGTTTAAGCTGACAACATTGTTTCGGCATACTTACGACAACATTCCAAACGCAGACTTCGCTTTGACGATACGGCTGGCAATATCTTGTTTAGTTCCACCATCGGTCGAGGCAATATTCGCCGGTTGTCCATCGATGCTAACTTGAGATGATGAGTTCGTTCCGAGGCGGTTGTGATCTTTTTACTGAAAGTTCAACCTAATTTGAGCGAAAATCACTGACGGTTTAAAAAACGTAGCAAAGGGCTTCTTCCCAAGAAATCAGCAGAGAACCATCTAGCGCTTTCACTGGGTGTTGACTGGGACTTTGATCACCTATAAGCATTCTAGTGTCTGTAGACTGTTCTGCTATCGCACCTATTTGCTGCTGCTTCTGCTTCTGTGGCCAGGGCATTGATGTATCACAATTATTTGTTTTATTTTAAAAAATCCCTCGATTTGATTGAAAAAGCTGGATTTTAAATAACGGGAATATAAGAAACTTTAAAGTTAATAAAGTGTTTATATCCCACAAACTATTCTTTAATCTTTGCGATATCGATTAACTCCTTACTTATGATAGCAAGGCTAAGGATTCATTCCTACTCGAAATCAACAATCAAAATTAAATTGTTTCTTTGTACATTCAAGTACAAAGTTCTTAACTTGATTGTCTGTACACTGAAAGCTATAGCCAAATGGCGCTGCATAAAACAAATTATGCCTTTAATTACCTCATACTTACCTATGAAAGAAAAAGGAACAATTTGTTTTAAATTTATTTCAATTTATTTACTTACTCTACAAGTTTGTATATATCTTCAAGAACAAACTTAAAACTCTCTTCAATGAAGATTTAAAAAAAAAATGTATTTGCTATTCGCAAGATAATCTATTTAAGCTATTTAATCCTGTAAAATCTAATTATATAAGCGTGTCTACCCGTCTATGTTTCAAAATGTAAACACAATGTAACGTGCATATATTTGCATACTTTTACTTTATTCTTTTTAGTTTTATTTTTATAAAGTCGAATTTAACAATCGATGTTTATAAGAAATACAATTATATATATGTATACTGTTTATTCACAGTAAAGCACAAAACCCAAGACGTTTTATTTCATCTTACAATTGTAGCGCAATCGAAGTTATTCATTCTTGTTCTGGGAATGTTAAATTTCTAGTTCGGTATCTTGGGTGGAAACATTTATTGGTAGTAAATCGGCTACAATTTCACTGTGTATGTTCTTTACGTTTTTTCGGCGGTTCTCGACCAAGTCTTCAGCGGTTAAAATGATTTTGTGGGCACTTTTAGCATGGCGACGTAAACTGGAAAGGAAGATACGAAAAATAATGATTCGTTACAAATATCGTAGGATCGGAGAGGTAGAAGTGCTTCAGAATCTATCTAGATGCATGAGTCATCCAACATTAGAGCCAATTTTAGAGAATAATGATTTATGTACGTGTCGTGTCTTGCGTCTTTATTGGATGCAGGCAAAATGTTTTGTGAGTCTGCAGTGAGTAACACAAAGAAAAAAAAAACTTTTCATCAGCTTTGAGGAGTAGATTAGGTTAGGTTAGAGGGGTGGCAGCTGGATGTTAGGCGCCGCCTCTTTCGGATCTTCATGGATCCATTGTGTTCCGCGTTTAGGGTTCCTACATGCAAGTTCCTGTAGGAAATGAGAAGATGTATTGCTCGCATCTATAAACCACCACGCGTGCGGTGGCATCGTTGACAGTTGGCCTCGGTCGCTAAAGAAGTAAGGGCCTAGGGTGGTTTTTTTGGTTTTGTCAGTCGCTGAGAAAGTGCGCCGTGTCTTCTTTCACGTCTATATCACCACATCCTCTGCAGCGGTCGTGCTTAGTCGTATTCTCCTTGGTGTGACTTGGTATTCGACTGTTGCCGTTGAAACCATCGAAGCCATTACCCTTTGTCAAAACATATTGTTTTGCTGAGCTAATGGCTCGATAGGTCAAACAACGCGTAATTGCTGTAGTGTCGAATTGCCGAGTCATTTGTGTTTGGCACGAGCGGATTTCCCCGATGCTTGCTCAATAGGTCAAGCAACGGAGAAATGCCGATCGTGCAGAATTACCCAACGATTCGGTTGGAACCAGAGACAGGGGTCGAGTCTTTTCGAACAGTTGAACGTAGCGGGTATTTTCTATTGTACAACAATTTAGCGCAGCCGGTAGGATGGGCCGACAGTAGGTTGCGACCTGTGAAGATGCTAATCACTAGTGCTAAGTGATTTGTTCAGCGTAAGTATTTTTTTTGATTTTTCGTTTTTGTACCGTGGCCACATCTTGTTGATATACTGCATGATGGCTCCATCTTTCATCAGCAAGTATAGGGGTCAGAACCGAGAGATCGACCATTAGTTGGTTCAGTTTTAATCCCTTTCTTGCCAATTCATCCGCCTTTTCATTGGCCTCGATGTCTCTGTGTTCCGGGACACAACAGAGTGATACTTTATGTTTGGAACTTTTCAGCTCACTGCGACATCTCTTTACCAGTTTCGATTTACATATGTATTGTGGATGACAAGGTGTCGATGTGTATATGTCAATGTCAAATTCTCTGGAATATTGAGGATACTTTTCTTGACCCCTCGGTTATTGCTAGAACTTCTGCTTGGAGCACACGGGCTTGGTTTCCAAGTTTAATCGACCGGCAAATGGCGGGCTCGTCTGAGTAGATTTCGGAGCCTTCCCCTTCGGCCATTTTTAAGACATCTGTGAAAATGGATGTATTGGCGGGTTTAATGACCCTTCAATCGACCCAGCTTTCTCTTCAAGGAAATAGAGTTTGAAAGTTGAGTTCGAAGTCAGGGTATGGCGGTATGTAATCAGTTTCTCTTTCCACCAGCTTCGAAGAGTAAAGATTGAAGACGACAATCTGGAAGACTTGCAACACTGAGTTTTGTCGTGAAAAGTTGCATAGTAACCACACAAAAAGTAGTAGAAACACTTACAGGCGTAGTAAGCGAATTAAAAAAAAAAAAAAAAAAAATACGTCTACTGTACCATGACTGCAAATGGATCACCAAGTGATTCAACCCAAGGAAAGCATGCATCCTTGGAGTTTCCGGTTACCACATTGAAGCATAAAAGCACATATCCAACATCGAAAAATCAGCATTCATGAATCTATTTACAGCCACCCGAGCTCCTTTTTCCACTGAACCATTTGGTCTTTTGGTCGCGGGCGCTCGTGTGTACTGTCCTATTGGTTTTCTGCATATACAGGCTGCGCGACCAAATGGATGTGTGGAAAAAGGAGCTCGTGTGGAATTGGCCGTAAAGTAACCAAACGTACTCACCCTATTCGATTAGGATACCCGTTTTGACAAAGATCACAAACATACGGCATCCCGATGTGCTTGAACATGTGTAGCCGTAACTTCGATTTACTATTGAATTCACTCGTACAATGCTGGCACTTGTGTTTGAAGCCCATATGCTTCTGTAAGTGGTATGTGAGTCTCACTTTTATAGGAAAGCGCTTGTCGCAGAGATGACACCCATATGGCAATTCGCCCGTATGCGTCCGCATATGAATTTTAAGGTCGACGTGACGAGCAAACTTTTTATCACATAACGAACAGTCAATTTGCCTACTATTGTGTAACTTCTGATGCGCCTTCAGCTGGAAATCATTCTTAAAGGTTTTACTGCATTCGGGACATTCATACGGACGACCGCTCACGTGCACGCATAACTTGTGTTCTCTCAGCTTTCGTTTGATGGTAAATTTCTTTTGACAAATATCACATTTGTACGCGCTTTCACCAGTGCCATGTTTGAAATCTTCGTGCATGTAAAGCTTCTTTGGATTGACGAATTTCATCGCTTTAAAATAGATCCAATCGTTGGTTACAGTTTGTATGTAAAGTAATGAAACACTCAAAGCAAGATTACTTACGACAAAAGGAGCAGAGGTAGTTTTTTTCAACAGGCCGCCGATGACGATGCATGTGTGACCTCAATGAGAGAATGTTGGATGTGCTGAAGTCGCAAATATCACATTTTTGCTTTGGCAGATCCTTTGATTGATGTACTGCAAATTCATGCCTTTCACATATAGTTTTCTTGTGGAAAGTTTTCCCACAGATGGAGCACGAATAAGGGCGTTCGCCTTTAAAAAAAAAATTGAATTGGGTCAAACCAAGAAAGGGGGAGAGGCGACTTACCCGTGTGAGTGTTTATATGATCTTTTAAAATGCCTTTACTTTGACAGTGACGAAAACAGTACGGACATTGGTTCTTAGACAGTTTAACACCACTGCCATCGTCGGGCAGCGGTATCCTTAAGATATCTGGGTGATTTAGTTTTATGTGCTGAGCTATGCTTTTAAATTCCTTATTACAGTAGGGACAATTAACTGCTTTTTTTGGTATTCCGTGGGATTTTTTCACGTGTTTTCTCAGATTGGCTTCATCGGAAAAATGTTCGCCGCAAGTTAAACAAGAATTCGGTGCCTTTCCTTAAAGTGTTCATGTATCGAATGAGTAAATCATTTAGCGGAATTTAAAGAGATTACCCTTATGGTCAATTAAGCGGTGTTGAGATAATTTTGATCTGCAATCAAAGGCCTCTCCACACCACCCGCAAATGTAGTTTCCTCTACGTTCGAACGATTTGTGTCTCGTTTTCTTGTGCATTTCCATGCTCTTTTCGCTGAAGAACTTTTCATCGCACTCGTCACATTTGTATGCCTTATTATCTGTAAGGCAATAAAAAAAATAAGGTTCATGTAGTCAAAGTGTATATGCCTTCGACTAGGTACAAGTTCCTTGGAGCTTACCCGTATGCGTCTTTATATGGCTGTTATACTCCTCTTTGGCAATCATTTCCATACAAATTTTACATTCCACAGTTTCGGTACTGGCTGCGCGATCACTATCTTCGTCTAATCTTAAAACTGGCCAATTACTGTCTTCATCTGATGATAACCACATATCATTTGCATCTTCTGCGGTTACTTCTTCATTGGAAATTACAACTTCAAATTTGGGAAATTCTTCTGTTACTTCCTCCTTTATTTCATCCACATTGAGGTTCTCAATCTCTTCAATGTATTCAGTAGGATAATCTAGGTCATCATTGTCCTCCTTAAAGTTTAAGTTGTTCTGTTAATACGAAAAGTATATTACAGAAACGAGTTAGATACCTTCTTTATAATCGCATCAAAATCATAAACTGCATTTTTACTGCCTTCCAAATTGAGTACGTCTGCAAAGAAGGGCAAACTATCTCGAAGAACCCGATCAGCATCAGAGGAAGCTTTTAGGAAATCATAAGCTATTTGTAGGGATCTACCACAAGAAACGCATATATTGTTGGGTAATTCATCCTCCAAGTTGGCTTCAAGTTTGGTGCAGTAGTTGAAACACTCCAAGAAGGTGAAATCATCATAAAGTGGAGTTTCTAAATCAATGTATTCTAGGGAAATAGTTGATAAGCAGGCACGACAGACTATAGACATTTCCATTTAGTTTTGGTTTATGGAATTCTTCAAAATATGTTAGTAAATAAATTGATTTTCAACTTAAAGTGTATGAAAACACGCCGACTGGCGAAATGTCACTTTGAGTTGTCAAATTGGAGAAACCAACCAAAGTACAGTTAGAAGTTAAATTATATGAACATTTTTAAAAGAAAAAATATTTTCAAAAGTTGGAATAAAACTACATAATAACATTTGTTTGCAGCGGCGATGAAAATATTTGCCCCATTGTTGTTTTGTAAGAAATACGTGTATTTCATTGATTTGTGCCTTGAATTTTGGATGCATTGGTATACTTAACTATGGAAATATGTAAAAAGTAAAGTGGTTAGCATCCGTGTATAGTGTTTGCTCTTGGTCAACCCTATCTTCTCGCAATAATTTATGCTTTCTTCGTACGAATAGGAGGAATCTACAATTTATTGTTGACCCCGAATACCGAATTGAGAACCTTTTTTGTGACAAACCATTTCAGAAAAACTTTTCTAAAGGATTTCGGAAACATACCAGCACCTGTGGCACATAATATTATTTAAAGAGCATTTTCATAGCAACATTGGGCTGGATATATTACGAAATAAACAATTCAATAATTCCAAAACATAAAAAGCAAAAAAATTTAACATTACGTTGCGTTAAGTGATCTTGACTTTGACAATTCTTTACCAACAACAACAACTTTGACATTCAAAATTGTTTTATTGTTTTGTGACCTATTTCCCGGCAATAAATTCGTTTGCTGACTCGACACAGCTAGATCGACCTCAATATTTACAAAATTTTCACTTCATATTTAGAGTTTAGAGCCCTGCCGTTCATTTGAAACGAAAATTAATCACGCCCACTTGTCGGCTTTCTTAAATTGTTGGAAATAATTTAAGTCTATTTTAGTGCAAAGTTACTTAAAGAATCAACTCCGAATTTTGAATAGGTAAGTGCTTAAAGAACTAACATTTAAATGTTATAAACGCTGATCAGTTTTTAGGTCAAAATGTCGAAGGAAAGAAATGGGTTACCACCGCAGAAGTCCGTGCTGATCGCTTATTTGCTCTGGTTGATTGGTGGTTTTATTGGATTGCATCATTTGTATCTGCATCGAGATCGACATGCTTTTGTTTGGTGGTGCACATTGGGTGGATACTTTGGTATCGGCTGGATTTCAGAGGTATTCCTTGTCCCCGAATATGTGCGAGATGCAAATGAGGATCAAGAGTTTGTAAAGAAATTCATAGCGAAGTTGCAGGCCAACAAGAAACCACCGTATTCCTCTCGGCGGTTTATAGGAGAGGTCATGATCGGTTATTTGTTTGGACAACTGGCAGAAATGGCTATTCCTGAGAGTATTTTCGGCGGTGTTGATTGGAAATTCTTGCATTGGACAATCCCAATAATGATTGCACTCGGTGTATGGACAGTGGGTAATATAGGCCGTGAACAAGGAGTCCTCTGGCATTGTCTCTTGGCAGCAATTTGTACATACCCTATCAGATACGTTATTTACGATGAAACGTACACCTTGCTGGCTACGTCCATTGTGTCTGCTTTTATCTTCGATACGTATTCTAAGCAGTGGCTCCGTACTCCGCCAAAACGACGAGGCAAACTCGAAAGGACATGGAAATTATCTACAGCTATTGTGTGTTACTTCGCTTTATGGGGCAGCTTCCTCTACTTCAATGGCACAATAAGTGACGAAGATGGTGGGGAGATCCCAGTACATGAAGCTATACAAAATTTTTTGGCATCAGCGTGGTGGACAGATCTTACTCAGGCACTTTACGATACTTATCAATATGGTCAGCATCATGGGTGGTACGAGACATGGAAAGAATTGGTCGAAAGTATGGATGTCGATGGGGAAAGAAACTCGTACAAGGTCCTCGGAGTGAGTGCAACCGCTTCACAAGCTGAAATAACAGCTGCCTATCGGAAACTCTCCAAAGAATTCCACCCTGATAAGGTGAAAGATGAGAAGGAGAAGCCTGCTGCAAATGCCCGCTTCATTGAAATCCAACAAGCTTACAATGTGCTGAGTAAAATTAAATCTAGCCGAAGAAGAAAGAATAAGCAATTTAATGAGGAAATAGTTTTGTAAAATAAGTGTTCATTTGCATTTTAGACTGAGTTTGAGGTTAACAACTGATTATGCTAAGCTTTATCCTTTGAAACATTACATTCCATTGTAGCAACGATATTTATTTAAAGACAAAATGATTTTTCAAACGCTTACCACAGCACTCACCGTCCAAATAGATCAAATAAATTATATTTATACAATCTAATACATAGTATGTAAGGTAAAGAGATAAAACATTTACAATATACAAAATATTACACCCAGAAATTTGATTGAAAAATATGTGTACAATTTTGGATGTTCTGTGCGAGACGTTGGTGGTGGGTCTTGGTGTTTGTAGGTATACAGATACTTTGTTTTATCATCGTCTGTGCATTTTGTTACGATGTGGAGAGAGCTTTCCATGCATCTACAGATAGGATCCGGTGACAGGTCAAGTTCGTGTAAATGCGCTTTTAATCGGCAGTGGCCACTTAGAATATTGGCTAGGCATTCCTCCTCTGATTCAGATAAAACTTAAATTCTTAGGGATTTACTTACACCACACGCTGGTTCGGAACCAGTGAGCGGGGTTGTTGCACCTATCTTGGCCAGTGAGTCCGCTGTTTCCTTGCCGATGTGGATCTTGTGAGCAGGGATCCAATGTAGTATGACCAAGTTATTTTTTCCCAGTTCAAGAAGCACATTGACTGTCTTCAGAACAAGTTTCGATTTTATCGTGACTGAGTGCAGTGCTTTCAGGGCAATTTGACTGTTAGAGAAGACAGAGATGGTTTTGCCACGGAAGTTAGAAAGTAAGTAAAAGCTGATTAATGGCAAATATTTCTGCCTGGAAAATCGTCGAATATATGCATAGATTAATCGATATGTTACTGCTAGACGACTCTCCGAATATTCCAGCCCCAGTTCCACTGTCTATTTTTAAGTCGCCCGTGTACCACACTTGATCGTGCCCTCCGTGACGGGGTTTGAACTTTTCCAAGTCGTCAGTCGGAAGGATGATCACTGAGTAGTATCGTTTGAAGCAGTACCTTGGAAGTGTCGTCCAATGGCATGCTGAACTCGCTACTTAGAAATAGGGACGATAGCATCTTTAGGTGATCGTCGGGTGGACGTTTAGAGTCGATGTTATTTAGCTTGGGCAGACTGAGTCTTGCCTGTTTCTATGGCAGGCGTTAGACCGACAATGGCGTTAAGCGAACTGGTGGGGGTGGAGCGCGGGCAACTTTCATTTAATAAATGAAATAATAATTTATTTTAATTCATGTACATACATATGTATATATTTTATTAAACTATGTATGACTGTTATTGAAAATATAATAATTTAATTATTAATTTACCGTAGTCTTAACAGAAAAATTCATTTTGGAGTTATCTTTTTAAAATACCATATACCTATATAATACTGCTGTTATAAAACTGGCTTAATACTGAGGAAAAGTGTTAACACTTCAATAAACCTAAAGTCATAATTTTCAATTTCCTTAATGCGTATGCACATCATACTCAAAAAATCCTTGAACATACATTTCACAGGCATTTCTTTCGTCACTGTGAATACTTGTATGATCATCGAGAAGTCTCTTTGTGCTGAAGACTATCGGACATCTTTCACATGAAAAATTTTTTTCTTCTGATTTCCGTTCCAGACATGGGTGAGTTCTTAAGTGATTATTTAAAGAAATCGAGTTGGAGAATATTCTTGAGCATAGTGGGCACTTAAGATTTGTATCCGAATTGTGCCCTTTTGCTATGTGAACTTTGAGTTTGTGCGCATCCGCGAATGTTTGTACTGCAAAAAGGCGTGGAAATATTTAGCGAAAGATCTGGGTTTTATTAATTTTTAATTACTTACAGCACTGTGGACACTTTTGCTTTTTAATCTCACGCTTATGAACATATCGAATGTGTCGACTAATGGTTTGCTTTGATATTTTTGTAAAACAAATTGGACATTCGGTTTTTGGTCTTGATAATTTATTTTTTTCACGATAATGAATCAGAAGGTGATCGTGCATACGTATAACCATTTTACCGCATATTTCGCAAGGTTGACTACGTCTTTGGTGCTCTTCAGCTAAGTGTTTATCAAGTCGCTTTCGGTTTTTTATAATCTCATGACAGAATGCACACTCAACTGGACCTGAAATTAAATTATTGAAATCTTCGGTATATTGTATTAATAGTGAAGAAAGCATGTAGATTACATGGAAATCTTAAAGCGTTGCAGTAATGCCACCAAGAAGCATGCAGGCCGCCCGCCTGTAGTCTTATGAAAACTACATATGCATATGCAAACGGTTATAGATATGTTTCAATGCGAGCTTGTAATAGAAAATTTTCAATTTTTTCCTAAATGTTGGCAACTTTCGTTTTGCTTGTAAGCAACAAAATAAAAGCGTTTGGTCTTACTTAGCAAATGCTACCTGGATGTAGGTAAAATACCTTTTTTATAAATGGTCCCATTGACGCTTACTTTTCCTCCCTTCTTATT
Source organism: Matsumyia berberina (assembly GCA_917880715.2). NCBI lineage: Eukaryota > Metazoa > Arthropoda > Insecta > Diptera > Syrphidae > Matsumyia > Matsumyia berberina. The sequence continues at coordinate 125,292,288 of OU862871.1, read as the reverse complement.
CTTCTCAACGGTGTTATCCGGTAGATTACTAATAGATCCCAATTCAGTTCTACACTTTTGGTGATCGTTATCAGTATCTAACGACTCGCTTTTAGTTAAATTTTTTTCATGAAAAATCTCAACCTGCAAATCAACCAACATTTGATGTGCAACCGTTTCGTTAACGACAGAATGCCTGTTTAATTCTACAGACTGATATTTTTGTTGTCCCTCTTCATTGTCTATTGATTCCTTAAATAATTCTTGTCGTGCATATTCATATTTAGATTCCAAGTTCCATGCGATCGTCTAGAAATATAGTTTTATTATTAAATTCTAAAAATAGAATAGGTTCCATGAACATACTTCAAAAGTTGAATCACTTTTTCGAGAATTTTTTCCTTTTACCAAAAGATTTCCTTTTAGTATCTGATCGGTCATTTCTGCGATTTTAATGAATTTGTAAAACGATCGCAGTTCATTGCCACACGGTAAACAAAAGCACTGTGACTCCCCTTCATGGGGTTCCACTTCGATGCGTGTGCATTCATAGAAAAAATCCAAGTATGTGATACTGGTGTCTTCTTCATTCTCATTTTGTAGTGGCATATCAAAAACAACAAATTCGTTCGATTTTTGCATACAAACTCTGCAAATTGGGGTACACCTTTCCATTTCAAAAAATAAAAATTACTTCTTTTTTTAAATCTAAACAAATTTAAAACCGGAACTAAGAAGAAGGGAAGAATATCTGCTCATCGGCTTCGAGAGCGTAATTCAAATAAGAGAACTGTTTGGTTTGAGTAGAGTTTACTTTACCCGTGTTCTGTTTGATTGATAAAACTAAGCAAGGACAAATGAAAAATGTGTTAAAATATATGGGTGGAAAATGCGACGATAATTAATTACCCGACATAAAAAGTGTAATTTAATATTTAGTGAGCATTTTTCATATTTGCACATACATATGTAAGTATGTACAATTAATGATAGTGAACAAAATCTGAATGCCAGGAGCTAAAATTTCGAGGAAAGTGTTGTTCCGTGAATTACTCCATCTTCATGGACACATTTGGCAACGAAAACATTTTTTTAAAGTGAATCCTCTCTTCTCCAGCGAGAGGATGGATTAAGCATCTTTGTAAAATGATAATTATTGCGGGAAAAACTCATCAGTTTATATGACCGATTTCGTTACAATGGGTTTGATTGTCCACTTCATCAAATTTATGGAAAATTTGAAAAACTGTATGTAAAAACGTATTTCGTATTATATTCTTCTAACATCTGGGATTAAAGTATCTTAAAATTACCAAAACGCAGCCACCCAGTTATACACAAAATTTTGAAAACTAGAGCGACAGTCCAGCGCCTCCTATAAGTGAAATAAGTTTCACTTATAGGAGGCGCTGGACAGTCACAGTTCTGAAGTTAAACGTCAATTTGTTAAAAGGTCTTTTTGGTCTGAATGCAACCAACTTATGACTGACAATTTTGACAACCTCTTCGCAGGTGATATGTTGACAAAAATAGTTTTGTTTTAAAATTTCATAATTAAAACAGAAGAAATAAACCCCAGCTATGAGTGATCAAAGTGAAATTAAAGACTTATTATTAAAATTAGAGAGCACTCTGCCCGTATGCAGAGTTTGCTTAAAAGACACGCTAGAATATATTGATTTTGAAACGTCTATGTGCCTTATAGACGACAGTGAAATTACATATTTCGACGGCTACAAGGAGCTTACACATTCGTCAATCACTCTTGAGCACAATTTACCTTCTCGTTTGTGTCTTACTTGTGCTGATGACCTATGCAATGCGTTTCTGTTCTCAAAGCGTGTAGAAAACGCTGAAAACACCCTTAAGCGTCTCAAAGTCCACATAGATAGCGAAAGAAGAGTTTCCAACAGTGAGGTAGGTCCTCGTAATTTTTTTATTTTGTTATACATTTTTTTTTTTGTTTTAGAAAGAAATCGTTGAAGACAATGAACCGAAATCATGCATTCCTGAGTCAGTAATACACCTGGAGTCATCGGTGAATCTTATTGATTCGGAAACGAGAAATCAGTCACCTGCCGGTATGATATCAGACACAACCAACGCTTTTGCCGAAAATGACGATGACATAGATGGTGAATCGACAATTGACGATAAATCCATAGACCCAGACACTTGTCTGCAGTGTAAAGATTGTGGAAAGATTTGCTCATCACCCGAGTCCTACAGAAAACATTGTCTGCCACATCAGTTGGCGAGGTGCAAGACGAAAACTAGAAGATCAATTAAGTGTAAACAATGTGGCAAAACATTTAAGTTATATGGTGATTTAGAAAAGCATCTGCTCATACATGCGATGGCCCAGATTCACGTTTCCAAAGGGAGAAAAATGTCGTATGTGTGCAACACATGCCATAAGACGTATCAGTCTGTCATGTCCTTCATTGATCACATGCATATTCATAATGGTAACTAGGGTACACAAACAAACTGTTTTATAAATAATTCTATCCTTTTTGCAGGAACAAAGCCATATAAATGTAGCATATGTGGCGCATTCCGCCATACCAGAGCAAAGCTTAAGTCTCACAAATATCATAGTCACGGAAAGGGCTTGGAACTCCGCCTTGCTGTTAAAGATGAAAAGATGAAATTCATGGAAACCGAACCACTTCGGTTCAAGACCAAGTGTCGATATTGTGGAAAGCTGGTAGTCAATGAGGTGATCAAGCGACACGAAAATATGCACGAGAATCCTGAGAAGCGCTTTCAGTGTTCCGTTTGTTGTAAGTGGAAGCTGCATTTAATCATTATAAGCTAATATGACATGGTATTTACAGCAAAATCATTTTACACGGAACAGAATTTGAAATTTCACTCCGAAACACATCTACAAGTGCGAAAGCCCTTCAAGTGCAAGATATGTGGCCAGGAAATCCTACGGCAGTATTCTCTAAAATTGCATATGCAGAGACACGCCAGTGAAGATCAGAAGTTTAAGTGTGATATTTGCGGAACAGTGTTATCGGCGAAAGGAACACTGTCAGAGCATAGGGAGAAACATTTTTTCGACAGCAAATACAAGTGTGAGCATTGTGAGAAGACTTTTATAAGAAAATCTCGCCTAGTGTATCACATGCGCAGCCATACCGGCGAAAATCCATTTCAATGTAATCAGTGTGATAAAAGCTATAAAATGGCACCGCGCCTAAAGAGCCACATAAGAGTGGCCCATACGAATCAGACTTACGACTGTGATAAATGTGAAGCAAAATTCAAATCATATGGCGGCTTTATAAACCATACATTTGTGCACACAGGATTTCCATTTAAATGTCCACAGTGCAGCAAGGGTGCACCTAACCGAGGAAGGTGTGTACTTGTATGGTTTTAATTGCATCAGCTAAAATTAGAGCCAATATTTTGTTTCAGGTTAAAAAATCACTTACTGCACGTTCACAAAGGTTATATGACTGCAGAGCGATTTGATGAGATGTACCCTAAGAAAACGGAAACTAGAAAGGTTCAAGTAGTTAAGTCCAATCAACATTTTGACGAGCAGTATGAGGTAGAAGTTGAAGTTAATAGTGAAGTATAAAAAAAATGTAAAGACTAGAAGAGTAATTCGTCGTAATATGTAGAAATGTTCAAAAATAAATGGATAAAGTTATGCCTTCTTTAATTTTATAGCAAATCAAGCGACAATTGTAAACTAGTAAAGATGAGAACACGAGATTCTTAACCAAGCAAAGCTAAAATGCCGAGACAGTGCATATTACTAGGGGTTTGTGATTGCCAGCTGAGATGTGGTGCCGCGATAAATGTTTGGTTGATATTAGTGGGGTTCGAGCCTACGCAACTTGTCCAGCTTTCCAACGCACTTGCAACGGCATTTGTTCTGACCAAATTGTATCTCAAAAAAATAGTCCAAGACGTGAGAATACAGCGAAGGCGGTGGCAATACAAGAGATAATTTCATTGCGATGTTCGATTAAAGATGTTCCAACACAATCCTTACAGACAAACATCGCGCCAGACTCAGAAAAAGCTCGACAGATAAATTAAAACTTCAGTTACAACAACAGGCAAGATATTTAGGGCCAGTTACGAATGTTAACGTAATTTACTATGCCCATAAGCTTTAAATGTTAAAGTTAATATCAAATTCCCAATTAGCCATATTAACTGTAGACAATTCAAGGTCGCTCCCCAGTTACGTAATACACCAATTCTTCACTTGATTTTATTCTATTATACACAGTTCTTCAAATAATTTAAACTAGTAAGTACCTAATGTAAACAATCAAATATTGTAAGAAGTTCCAAACATGACTGCGAATCTTAAGATTAGTTTAATTTAATTATCTTTGGACTAGGCACTGTTAGGCACATTTTAGATATTAAAACCCATGTCTCGCATGCACTTCTTATGTGCTTCAATCAATGGTCCACAATTCTCTTCGCCTCGCTCCACAATGCTAATGAAAATACGAATTATAAAAATATATTGAAGTCTGATGGAAGCATAGTATGTATTTTATTGATGCTCTTACCACTGGTCGCGTACACGTTTTGTCTCGGGACAAGCACAGCAGGCTTTGCATTTGGGTTTTTCCTGCTGGATTCCAGTCACTGTTGTTGCAGCAGCTTGAGCGGCTTCTTTTACAGGTGCATTTCCCATTATTTAGCTGAAATTTAAATTAATTTATTTATTTTTTTTCTAAATATATGTACTTAACTAAGTATTTTCATGCTTGCACAAAATGACGAGACATCAATGGTTTTTTTCAACGTATGTGAAATTTGTCAATTAGTTTCTTATAATGAATTGGTAAGAGAAAAATGATGTTATTTACTTTTTAAGTATGTTTTGCTGTTTTAAATATGATTTCACAATAGAATTAATTTTTTCTTTGAGCGGTTTCGTTGGAAGAATTTGCTAAGCCTCGCACAAAATTTGACTTTGACATCGAATGATTTGTCATCAGCGCCTCCTATAAGTGAGTTGCCGAGCATTACGGCCTGTTTCACTTATAGGAGGCGCTGTTTGTCATTTGACTAACGTCAGAATTTGAAGTGCTGCCAGTACCTTTAAATTATCGCACAAATTAGGGCGTTAAAATGAACCTTAAATGTATTAAAAGGGTTCAAACTAAACTTCACAGGATGCTTGACTTTTATTTCGTTTTTTATTAGTCTTCTGATATTTTTCGAAACGAAGTTTTATCAAAGTATTAATTGGTGGGTTGAAATCTTCTACAAAACGTGTTCAAAGTTATTTTGTTGAGGATTCCAATTCAAAGAAGGATACAACGATAAACCCAAGTCCATAATAATCTCTTCTGTGATCTGTTTAAGTGCAGGTAGATCTTTTAGAGGGTAAAAAAACTCCAAACCATAAATATTTTATTTCCTTCTTTCGCGCGGAAACCCAATGTTTTCAGCCACCATTACACTGAATTACTCGTACCAGACTTCAACCATCAGAATGGTTTCTCAACTTGGTTAAATACAACATTTACTGGGACTGTCATCTTTATGATCTCTGCTTTCGTCTTTCATTGTTTCACTAGTCCATGCTTTAGTGTCTACTTGGCCCTTTAGAACTTCACACAAAGATTATTTTTGACACCTCGGTTTGAAGTGCGATTACGGTTTACACTCGACAAAAAAAATTACTTTCATCTTGCAGACTTTAATTTAAAAAAAAATTGGACTGTTTGAACTATTTAGTACATAATGTTTATTGATTTTATTAAAACAACATAAACTTTGCATAATATATATTTAAAAAAGTGACACGAGAACGACCTTATGCCGCCTGCACGGATTGTTTCTGCGAGGAGCTAATTTTATCGCCTAAACTGAGCGCCATACCCTGAAAACGAAGATGAAATGGATAAGAAAAGCACGCTCAATCACAACAATCGTACCTGACTCTTTGCTCGAATACGAATGTGTCCTGTGACTTTCGAGTCGCTATCATCCAGTGGCTTTTCAATGCTCAAATTGGCAAGAGCGCTTTCACCAAAAATGGATCTTAAAGGAAGTGAAAAAGAAAGACTTATTTCAAGATGATCGCAGTTACGAAGTTAAGGAACATACTTGGCATACATATTCGCCGCCATAAAGCCACACTGACCCGATAGAGCCTTCTCTGGTGTCAAGCATTTCATGTTGGTGCTTTTTAGGAGATGTTTCAAATACTCATGCAAGTCTGTGAAGGTTGTGTTTACTGTAACCTGTACAAATGAAAATAGACTTTAATTTGTTTCTAAAAAGCAGAGACAAATGCCCACCTTGTTCTCCCACTCAAAGTCCTGCCACATCTGTCGGAATTCTGTATCTGTGCATGAAGCTGGAATGATGTAATCCATGATGTCAATGTGGATTGTGTTTAAAACTACCACGTTTGTGTTGATCGAAGTGTCATACACTGCACCAAACGAAAAAACACGTTACATTTATGCAAATGAAATAAAGCTAATGGTCTATACCAATATTGCCAAAGATTATTCCATTTTCTGTTGACGACACCTTGACATTGGCCTTAATGTTGCAGAAATCATGTGGTGCCAACACAACAGGATGGGGGCGTTCGACCAGCTTTAAATCGCCCAAGGTGGCAAGTTCCAGAGTACAATTTTGAAGAGTGTCATCTAAAAAGCAAAAACCAATCAGTAATGCTGCCATACATTGGATTCAAGTCGCCTACTTGTTTGGTTGACAATCAAGACGTCCAAAACGATGTCATACTGATTAACATTTACGTATGCTTCAGCGTATACTGGATCCGAGAAGCCTGTTAATTGAGTTACCTTATTCAGCTTGTTGTTGGGCGATGTAATGTCGCTCAAATTGGTGGATTTTGTGCCGGCCAGCGCTTGATTAAGGCTCGATTCGAATACGTTTTCTCCCAACTGATTATCACGACCGTTAGACAGCTGAGCGAATACAACTGGATCATCAGGCTGCACCTTAGCGGTGGCCTTTTGTTTTTCCTTAATAATGCGCTGATCTTCCTGTGAATAGAAAAAGTTGACTAATCATCCCGGAAATGGTCGTGCTTAGGTAGGGCTTTTACATCATGTTGGGCATCCAACATTTTTCCAAGAGCGTCGCGGCAGTAATGCTTGAAAACTTCCACGGTTTCTGGTGTCCTCTCACTGAGTGTTTTCAAGCACATGAAGATTCGGTCGGTGTCGTCGTTTGTAATAGCTTTGGTGGGGAATCCAGACTTTCCCAAATGCAAAATTGAGCTCATGATGAGCATTACTTGTGTGCAAAGACGATGCTGCTGTGCCTGTAAAGGTAGTTACATGAAAAAAGAGACGCTAACTTCTTCCACAAATATATTTCACCTTTTCTTCCTCCAGTTCGGCGAAGCGCAAGGCCAACTTGGTCAATGTGGCCGACAATGATGCTCCAATAAAGAAATCACCATCCATGAGATATTGACGCAGTGGAGGGCGTTTCTCCTTCTTGACAATTCTATACAACAAACAAAATAAATTATTGAGCTTTGCAAAAGATAACAAAGCTGTAACTTACGGAGCCAAACTGAAAGCGCTTTGAGTGGCGTATGTGCCATCGGAAGTCACCTTATTATTTGGGGCTTCCTTCTGTGCATCGACTGGTTTCTCCTCTTCTGTTTGGTCCCCGGTTAAACGCTTCTGCTCAGCCTCAACCATAGGAATTTCACCGAGCGTCTGAGTGATAACCTCAATTACCTCCCGAATTTGACCCTTTGAGTCAACATATTCTCCCAAAATCCACACAGCGGCGCGATGAATCTTCGACGATTTAATTTGGGGGAAAGCCTCAATGAGCTTTTCGATTATTAAACTTCTAAGCGATGGGAACTTTTGAATAGCTTCACGGATGAAAATCAATACATCAGCTGCTGCCAGCTCATTTGTATCAGACAAGAATTCCACCAGCACTGGGATGACGTTGGCGGCAACATCAGGGAATTTAATGGAACAACTGTGAAGGGTGCGTACCAATAGTTGTCTGTATTTTCCAGTATCCTCATGCTCGACATTATGAGTCTTCGAGACTTCCTTCTTCAGAACTAAGACCATTTCTCCAATATTTCTTGATGAAACCAAATCCATCGCCAAGCCAAGTGTCTTTCGGCGAACTTCAATATCTGGGGCAGCAAGCACCCTCAAAATATCCATCACCAGATCCTGCATCACTTTTTCCATATTTTCGTGTTCTTTCATGGCAATCAGACGGTCCAGGACAATAAGCTTGACATTGTTGTCGCTCTCTTTGACAATCAGTTCGATGTAGCAACCAGCCGCTGCTTTAATAGCTGTCGGGGCTGATGAAAGGGTTATTAGGGTGCCAGCGGCTTCATAGCGCACGGCGTTTGATGAAGAATTCAACATGTTGTAGATGCATCGTATAAAGCGAGATCTCTCTGCTGGGTTAGCATGACAAACTTTGTAAATTAGCTCAACAATCACCAATTGTAAGATGTCGCCAAAATTATTGACCTGATCGATACAGGAGGCCAAGTAATTCAATGCACGTTCTTGATCGGCGTGCAAGAGCATCAAGAAGGCGTTTCTCTTACATGGCATGTCTTGTTGAGTGTCTAAGAAGTTTGCAACCAACTCAGGGCCATCGGGCACCAACCAATCGAAGTTCTTGTAGATTGTAAAAATTGCCAACACGGCGTTGCGTCGCACATACGAATGACGGTGATCCAGACACGCGCGAATTGCTGGCATTAGGGGTTCCAGTAGTTCGGGCTCCTTAAGCTTGCATAGGAAGCGTAAAGTAGATCCACGAAGGAACTCATTGGGGTGTTGTAAATCCTAAAAAAAAATAATCCAGACAATGAACCAAGAACTAATAGGACTATTCCAAATGATTTAAGTCCAACTAGAATGGGCGTAACACACTCTGTTACAAATTGGAGAAAACTGCTTGGACAGTAGACAAATCGTACTGAATTATGAATAAAAAATGTTCAGCGCTTATGCATGTAATAAATGTATAATTCGTATGATATGAATTTTCTTCAAGACATACCTTCCTGTAAGCATCGCAAACAAGTATCATTTCCTGCAAGAGTTTGCCATCGGGCGATGTCTTCGGCACGATCTCCCAGAAGATGAGCAATAATTTCTTAATCGTATGATTCTGCAGAGGAAGTACAAATCGAATAATTGTCATCAGAAGACCCGAGAGCCGTTCGCCATTCAATAGCAATTGTATGACTTTCTTCAGAGTTTCAATTTTTAAGTTCACATCGCCCTTTTCCAAATCTTGCTTCAATTGCATTTCATTGAATGGCTCCATGTCGGACGAATTGATTATTGTGTAACAAGGACCTTCAGCGAACGCCATTTTGAAGGCTTATATCTCACAGAAACTTTTAAATTATAGAACTGAAACAGAAACACGGAATTAATGGTAAAATGTTTGCTTTTAAATTCGCAAAAAATTTCACAACGAATTGATGGAAGGAAAGACAAGTGATGTTTAGCCGATTGACGTGTCAAATTTTTCATATGTCAAACGCAAAAGTCGTGTGGTTGAAGTGCCATCTGGTGTCGAACACGAGTAAATCTTAATGCAGGGGATGTTATGTAATTTTTAATGTGAACATTTAACAAATAAATAAATAATAATTGATATTCTAAGCTCTGACTTATATTTTCCACAGAAATGAAGCGTTCTACGGTTGTTAGGCCTCTTCTTTTAGATTACTTAAAACTGTACGATTAAGACTAGAAGCTGGGAGGACAGTGCCACACGGAATTCCCATTATTGTTTTCTACCTAGTTAAATATTTTCGTTGCTTTTATCACCTACATGTATTTAGTCAGCTATAGTTATTTTATCTATGATGGCTGCTTTAATGATGCATGAAGTTAGTTTGACGAATATTTCGTATTATGGAAACTTTCCATTTCCTTACATTTTCGCTTTATTTAAGGCTAGTTCCAGCAATAGTATATTGCTCTAAATATAAGAGCTCTCACTTTTTGGTTTTATTGAAGCCTAAAAAATGCATAAGATGAACTAATTTCAGCGATAAAGCACTTCAAATTCGTGATTAAACCATGCACAAAACAGTTTGACTACCACGGGTATGCTTTTTTATAGAAATTCGAAACGAACAAACCTACTCCTCAATCTGTTTGGCATTTGTCATTTTTACTATCCGTTTCTTCATTTCTAAAGAGAAGTAAATTTTAGTAAACCACCACACAAAAACGAAGAAAAAAGGTCTTTAACCTGAAAGAATTTTGTGTATTTCCTCTTTAATCCTTTGTTAAAACAGTGAACAAAATTATTCCAGTTATGGAATAAACATTAACATTCCTGAAAATCTATATGTTTAATATATAAATTGAATATTCATTCATTGTGGAACAATGGCATCCTCCCAACAGCAAAAGAGTTCAAGTGAAAACGATGCCATCAGCATGGAATATCGCCTTCAACAAATGCATATCGGCTGCGAAAGTAAGGCCAAAGAATACCATCGAACGCCGGGTGCAATAGAGACCTTTATTCGTGACACACATATGGGTGCTGCGACAAAAACGCTGCCTAATGAATCATTTAAAATCTACGAAAGAAATAACATCATTGCTGCATCAAAATACGCCACCCCTAAACCAATAGAACAGCTAGTATTGAAAAACGAGAACATATATGAACTTAAGCAGCAACACTCACCCGTTTATGAGAACTTGGACTTTTATTCTGGGGCACAGTTCGACTCCAACAATACGAGAGCTCAACCACAGTCACCGCAGAGCAATTATGGTGCCAATACCAATAATAATCGGGTTCAATACCTTCCAATGCAGAGGGCAATTAATTCGAGATATGCTCACACACCTGTTCCAGATGTTGATCCTACTCCTATCTACGAAAATGTTATACCTCATTCTGGTAAGTTTATTTTTAAATAATTCTTATTCTTTGGATTCATCCCGAGTCCTATTATAATTGATTTGCTTTTTTTTTTAGGCCAAAGAGCCCAACCACAAGCCTCCCCTGCAACCGCAACCATTTACCAACTAGTTGAAATGCAGCAGCAACATTCGCCACATCACACCCTAGAGTCACCTAATTCGATGCTTAGTCATCCTGATGTTTCTTCTCAATTAGCAGGGCCACAGCATCGACGCAGTACCTCCAATACATCACTAAAAACTAACGCGGCAGCAATAAGCGCATCACCAAACCAACGTTATCGGAATCTATCACTGCCAAGCCATCTGATGTCACCAAATAGTGCGCCGAACAATAAAGCTTCCGACTATCAGGTACAAAATCTGAAGATGAATCAGATTCCACAAGTAAGTGACTTCGCTTCAAGTTATTACTTGTTCCACAAGTAATATTAATACTAAAATGTTTTGTTGCAGTCACCAATGCATCACATTCCAAATAGATTATCGTCCCCCAAACCACCCAGTCAAATGGGAATCAATATTTCACTGAATCCCAACTACATTGAGGATATTAATAGTTCCGATTATGTTTGCATGACTGCTAATTTGAATAGAAAGCCACTACCACCAGCTCCACAAATAGAGAAACATAGCCAACATAAGGATATAATACAACAGCAGCAACAGACGGCGACGGTTGTGGAGAGATCAAATGGTGCCGGTATGAAATCACCTTCATTGCCATCAACAGCGACCTCGCCCACACCTTCACAGGGAAGCACTGGTATGTTAGTCAAACAAATAAAAAGAAACTATGTATTTTCAAATATAACTTGATTTATCTTTCCTTGAAGGACTTTCAAAGAACCTTTTGCCGTACAGTGTCACACCACCTCGTCCGGCTGGGCCAACTGAAGCTCAACGAAAAATCGAGGAACTAACACGTCAACTAGAGGAAGAAATAGAGCTGAGCGAGGAGCATGGGGAGTATTTCGGTGAGATGATAGTTTCAAAACATGAAAGCGATAGCAGTAAACAAAACTTTGCATGAACGCCCTTTTTGATGACGTTAATTAATTTTTAATACCTATTGGCGTGACAATACAAGTTGCTCGGTTTTATTATATAGGAAATGAATATCCTTGTTCGCATTTTAGTCTATAAGGAGTGCTAATAAGCGAAATGTTGCCACCAGCTGCCACATGAGTATTCTTATCACGTGTACAAGTGTGTATACATACACATATAAAAGCTCCATTGGCTTTTCAAAACGATTAGGGATGACTAATTTAAATTTCGGTCATTGTTTGGTAGCTTTGCTTGCTTTTCGTCGTGGGGCGTCTTAATAAATATTGATAATCCCGAGATTATGGAGAATGAAATAATACATATCATTATTACATGTCATTGTCCCTGTCGAGATCCTTAACTTATTGAATGAAAACAACATGAAGAAGCTGGCGTCAATTTTTAATGAAAATATACAGCACAGGAATCATACCATTAAAGTCAACGATTATATCGCTATCAAAAAGAAAAAAAAGCAAGACGTGAATATAGAAAAATAACCCCTATGAGCCACTGCCCGGTCCTTAGCTAACTGCCTCCAGCTGCGCACGCTAAGATGGTTCAGGTCCCCTTCTACTTGTGCGCGCCACCTTAGGCGACGTCTTCCTCTATTGCGTGTCGGAGCGTTAGTGTCCATTCGCTCTACATGCCCCAGCCATCTTAGCCGATGGATACGTATCTTCTTGACTAGGGCGATGTCGCTGTACATCTCGTATAGTTCGTGATTAAATTTTCTCTTCCAAAGTCCGTCAACGCATACGGGACCGAATATCTTCCGAAGAGTTGTTTGCTCGAAGCTTACTAGATAGTAAATACATAAGGATAATCGATTATTTATACAGGAACCAATCAGTCGAAATTAGAGTTGCGGACTTCGTTATAGGAGGAGCTGCTATAGAATGAGGCGTTCGCCAGGGATGTGTTCTTTCACCGCTGCTGTTCAATGTATACTCAGAGGAAATCCTTAACAAACCAATAACGAACTCCAACGTTAGAATAATGTCAATGGGGTTCCCATAAAGAACTTGTGCGCTTTGCAGACGATACGGTCCTCATAGCCCAAAACATCTGAGAAACTTGAAAAAAATCGGTGGGCGGTCTAAACGAGGTGTGCAATATACACGGGCTAAAAATACGGAACATCGGAACCATTATCGACTAAATGGAAGAAAGCAGACCAGAAATTAGGGCAAGAATCGAAAAGGCTAGATTAGCTTTCATTACAACGAAAAAGATTTTCTGCCGAAATAAGCTGAACCTAACGCTGATGCTAAAGCTGCTAAAGTGCTACATCTGGAGCAAACTGCATCAAACTTACATCAACAAAATCGAGGCGTTTGAATTGTGAACGTACCGGAGAACCTGAAATTCTCTTGATAGGGTAACAGACATCGAAGTCCTTAGAAGAGCCGACACCCAAAAGTTTTTACTCAAAACTATCAAATCTCGGAAACTGACCTACCTTGGACATCATCATAAGAGGCGAGAGTTAAAGCCTGCTACAAGTAGTTCAAGAAGGGAAAATCGTCGGAAAAAGGAGCAGAAAGAGAAGAAGAAAGTCGTGGTGTGAAAACCTGACTGAATGTTTCAACATGACATACTGGTTCTGTTTAGGATTGTGCAAAACAGAAAAATAGTCAAGATGATGATGTTCAACCTCCGCAGTGGAGTGGCATAACAAGAAGAAAAGCCCCAAGCTGGAGAATAATTTGGGTCCATGTCATACTTACAACCAATGTAGTTCTTGGGTGTCCTTATGTTGTCTACATGTGGACATTTATTACACATAGCTGCCATCGTGTTCTGCTCCTGACGATGCGCCTGAATTCTCTTCCCAAAATGTCAGATCGGCTGGATCTGTTAAAATATTGATTTATTTGTTGCGTTTACAAATGCACCACTGACATCTCCCACTGCCTCTTTTCAATTATATCCATCATTGTGCAAAAAGTGCTTCAATAAGTGTCCTGATTAGGTCGTTATATATCTGTCTGTATATTGTAGTATGGATTTCACATGATCATATCATGTGTGCCCGAAGCACGTCTTTCGGAATAACCAGTTTCGATTCCAGTTTTTTTTAAATACAATCTCTCGTTTCAGGAATTTGTCACACATGTGGTGACAAAGTCAAAGGTGCTGGACAAGCCTGTCAAGCTATGGGAAACTTATATCATACCAATTGCTTTATTTGTTGCTCCTGTGGACGTGCACTACGTGGAAAAGCATTCTATAACGTACACGGCAGAGTCTACTGTGAGGAAGACTACATGGTATTCGGTTATCAATAAATACGAAGTTAAGAAAAAATTCAACTCTTTTCAAATTTCAGTATTCAGGGTTCCAACAAACTGCAGAAAAATGTGCAATATGCGGTCATCTGATCATGGAAATGGTATCAACAATGTTGCGTACAAATTTAGTTGTATCACTGATGTTGGTTTTTCTTAGATTCTTCAAGCGATGGGCAAATCATATCATCCAGGGTGTTTCCGCTGTTGCGTTTGCAACGAGTGCTTAGACGGTGTCCCATTTACTGTTGATGTGGATCATAAAATCTACTGTGTCAACGATTATCACCGAATGTTTGCCCCAAAATGTGCAAGCTGTGGAAAGGGTAAGAAAGCGTTGACATCAGTTCTTGTCGAAGACTTAACTAAATTTATCCGGTTTTAGGTATCACACCCGTTGAAGGTACCGATGAAACCGTTCGTGTTGTATCAATGGACAAGGATTTTCATGTGGATTGTTACATATGCGAGGAATGTGGAATGCAGCTTACGGACGAACCAGACAAGCGTTGTTATCCGCTGGACGGACGATTACTCTGCCGAGCTTGTCACCTACAGAGATTGGCTCTGCAAGCATCACCTCATGCTAGGCACACAGAGCCTGTATGCGCGTCGTATCAATATATGGGTTAGGAAACGATATTTTTTGAATAGGCAGGGGGAAAGCATGAGTAAATATGTGTACTTATTATATTTGAGAAGCGATGTTTGCCAATTTTACTAAAACGGTTAAAGGTTCGATTCGATATGTTTATTTATTTCATTTTAATTTAGCAAATTCATTTTTAAAGTGTGAAAGACAGATAAAAATATGCTCGTTGTTTAGTCTTCGACCTTTGACCTCAAATTAATGTGTATGCCTTATATTCTTAGAGAGCAAGAGTAGTTCAGTATATGTATATGTATATTGCCTTTCTCCTAGTAAGCTTGCAAGTTAAAAAAAAGACATGTATATTTTATTTGATATTGCAGACTTGTGTAACACGCGCACATTTATTGTACCGGTTGCAGGGAAACCAATTTAGACATTTTTTAATGCTATTCAAAAGCACATTATGATATTCGATATTTTTACGTTTTTAAATATTTAAAACGTAAAAATATTTGTACGTTTTATCAGTGATTCTATGATATTTCACTACATACATACATATAGCCAAATGCGTCTGGTGTTTTGCTAAGCATTTCTGTTACTTTGGGTGAACATTAGTATTGTAAGCAGCTAAAGTAGAACGTTTCAATTACCCAATATATACACTAATACATACAAACATGAATATGCCTAGTCGAGTTTTCCTTATAATAATCCATCTCATCAGTGTGGCATATGAGCTTTAAATTATCCGAACATGAACACGATTTGGGAAGGAAAGTCCACTAACAAGAGCAAAAATGCTTAAGGAGTCATACTCAATCGCAGAGGGCGAAAAACGTAATTTTTTAAACTCGAAAGCTAATAGAAAATGGAAGATTCCCTTAAAAGCTGACTGTAAAAGCATTAGTTAAGCCTCTCTGCCTAATAAATGCTGTTTTTAGATTGCACTTCCCAATATGTATAGCGGACAGTGACGAAAATCGCCAAATGCCAAGGAGCCTGGTAGAACAAGGTCTCTACTATCAATAATTGTAAAGGAACAAAAAAGGCTCTACAATCAACCGAGTGCACAGAATAACAGATGTAATTGAGAATGGGATTGAGAAAAGTCTACTCGATTGTTTTTCTTGATGTCTTTCGAGCCTTCGATAAAGTCTGTCCCAAAGGTATGCATCTCAAGATTCGACAAAGCTTTCCCGATCCGATTTGTAATACTTTATTATCCTATCTCGTAGACCGTGGCAGTGTATACTCAGAGACAAGCAGCAACATTGCAACCTGAAAAAACCGTTATAGGTAACTACCGTTGCGGACGAAGCAACAATTATTTTAAAAGCTAGCGGAAAATCGAAGAAAGCTGCACTCAACTATAAAGGACAAAAAAGTTCGATTTAGTTCAGTAATGAGCAACCGCGTGATACATTCGGCTTAGCAATGAGCCTAAAGTGAAAAATATATAAAGAACAAAGTGCACTTATTCTTTACTTGAAGTCGTTTTTGCCTACCCTCGTTTGGAATCGGAAATTATAAACTGTACGTCCATTTGTTCATTCAGGGAAATTACAAAACATACATATAAATTCCGGTAACTTTTCGCTCTGACTGCTTCCCCTAGTCGCCTGAACGCAGTCGGTAATATTCATTTGACGTACATCAGTTTATTGGAGGTTAAGAAATTCGCGGTAAACTAAAAACAAGTTGATGCTTTTTCCTTTACTTATGTAAATTCATTTTATATGTTTAAACTCTTTTAAGTGTCGAGATGGATTTTAGTACGCTATTACAACAGGCTCAACGCCTAACCAATGAAACACAAAACACGGAGGAACTTCCCCGAGTTGAACGTACAATTTCACAAGTTCTACAAGCGACCCAAGAATTGCACTCACGCGTTACTCAAACCGGTGCACAGGATATTCAAGCGTAAACAATACTATTTGAAGTGTGTATTATAAAAAATTATATATTTTTTAATTTCCAGGCACATTTTGCTTGGTTCGAAGGGAATAGATTTGCCAAAAATATCGCAAAAACTTGAAACGCTCAGCACCAGGAAGACTTTTGAACCGCTTGACCCCATCGCAGATACGGATATTCAAAGTTTCTTGAAGAATGAAAAGGAAAATGCCATACTATCGGTCATCGAGGAAGTCCACAAAAATGTGAGTTAGTAAGATTTTCTTGGACATATCGTCGCTTTGGTAGTGACTGCCTTCTATCTTGTATTCGCGCTGTTTCCATTCAAAGTGTCTTTTCAATCCAATAACATACATATCTGAATCCATGAATATTTTCAATAAAATTAATGTTCATTCTTTCTAGTCATACCAATCGGCACAGAAGCAAAAGTGGGACCACATCAAAGCCGACTGGCGGCAGGAAAAGCTGAAGCTATTAAATGCCCTTATTGGACCATCGCAAAATTGGCTTGACATACAAATGATTCCAGAGCAGACAATCCTTAATGAAACTACGGGTAGTCGTTCTTGTTTGAACCACATCGTAAGTCTTGCCACCATTTATCTCCAATTAGTTTTTTGAAGTCAGTCTCCCATCTAGGAAATGGCATACGCCCGAGAAGTATGTGAATACAATAGACTCGTAAATAAGGGAGCTTTGCGCCCGAATCTTGTACAAAAGTTCGCCAAAGTAGCTGAGAACTTCGAGGATCAGAAAATCTTAGAAATCTGGGAGATTATGAAGTATATGGTTAATGTTACACCGGTTTCTAGAAGTCGTGATCCCATCCAGAGTCGATGTCAAATCCATCAGTTTATCGATCAAGCTAAAAAATATTTAGAGAATAGATACAAACTTTACATGTCGACTATCATCAGCGGCAACCTCCGCGAAGCTCAGAGAGGTGGTGTTCCCAGTATTTTCAATTTGGTGTCTTCATTCGTCGGTCTGACATTGAATCAAGGCGCTTGTTTTGGTCTTCAAGATGTGACCATAGAAGGCAAGCCACTCTGGCCAATGGTATACTACTGCCTACGTTGTGGTGATTTACAATCTGCTCTGCGCTGCATGCAGATGGGAGGGTACGTATGGAGTGACAATTCGTGTCTACATTTTTTTAATTTATTCTATAACAGAGCTGGTCATGAGGACTTTATTCAAGTGCTCGAGGACAAAATCAATAAACCCGAACAGAAAATCAACTCTAAGCTGGAGGGTCAATTGAAGCTGCACTACTGTAATAAAATAAAAAATTCCACCGATCCGTTTAAGAAAGCTGTAAGTTTTTCCAAATAAGTTATGCATTTGTTGTTTTAACTAACGTCCTCTGCTTTGTAGGTCTACTGCATCATTGCTGGCAGTGACATTAATGAACAGCACTTGGAAGTCGCCAAGACAACCGATGATTTTTTGTGGATTCAGTTGTCAATTCTTCGTACGGATTCGCCAGATAACTCGGAGATTTTAACATACTCGGGCCTGCAAACAATGATTTTGGAGAAGTACGGGGAAAAGCATTTTAATGCTGGTGAGCAGCGTCATCTGTATTTTCAAGTTTTGGCTTTGACTGGACAGTTTGAAGCCGCAATTGAGTTTCTATCGCGCACTGAGAAATATCGCACTCATGCCGTACACATTGCGCTTGCTTTAAACGAGCTGTTTCTCTTGGGTGGGCCTAGGAATGTCCAGGAACCTTTACGTAATGAAAACCCAGTAATTTATTCAGATATTTTGCATAACCAAGATCCTTACAGTATCTGTGGACATTGAGGATCCAGTTCCAATGCGACGATTGAACATAGCTCGTCTCGTCATGCTGTACGTGAAGAAGTTTGAAATCACTGATCCCGCCGAAGCATTGCAGTACTTCTACTTCTTAAGAAATTTGAGGGACCCGGAGGGGCGCAACTTGTTTCTCGTTTGTGTCAGCGACCTTGCCATCGAATGCAGAAACTATGACCTGATATTCGGCAAAATGCAGTCAAACGGTATTCCTGTGGGGTAGGTTCGCTGAGAGCTCTCTAAAACATCTACCATACCCTTGTCCTTTCTTTTTGTTTCAGTGGTCTATTCCAACAATTCGATTGTGTTGATTTTGATACACGAACAGCAGCTGGCATGGTTGCAGAGGACTTGGTCAAGAAGGGAATGTTCGAAGATGCCATCAAAATGTTCGATATCGCGGGGGTAACTATCTGCTGTGTTTATCTTTAAATAAATGTCTTCAATCAAATAATCTCTCCAGATGCAAGGACAGGCTCTGCGTTACATCTCTATCCTTTTGTCTCAAGTAGTGCATCAAAGTTCAAAGAAGGGTTCCTTGCGTGAGCGTTTGCAAATTGTAGCTAGTGATTTCAGTGACAGATTAAGGGGTGAGTTTGTTCCTCATAGCACTTGGTTTCCATTGTAAAATGAGTTCGTTTTTCAGGCAACAAAATCGAATGTGAACCACAGATAATTGCTACCTTCAATCTGCTCAATGAGTTGGTTCAATTCTTTGACTTCTATCACGAGAAAAAATATCACCTGGCTTTGGAAGTATTGGCTAACACAAAGCTTGTTCCAATGTCCATGAATGATCTCGAGGATTCTATAAATAATTTTAAGCGTATTGGAGGAGAAATCTGTAAGGTTTATCCGGACATTCTTTTGGCTACCATGGACATTTTGTACAGCCAGTATAAGAGTATTCGTGGTAAGGAAGGCAGTGGCTTCATAGACAGTGGAAGAGATCGGGTAAATTTAGTGAAAGAATTTTAGTGTAACCCAATAATTAACTTGAGTTTCTTTAGCAACTTGCCCATTTGAGAGAAAAAGCCAAAGCGCTTACAAACATGGCTGCCACGGTTCCGTATCGAATGCCAGGCGATACAAATAATCGTCTTGTGCAAACCGAAATTTTAATGCATTAGAAGTGTTTTTGTTTTTGTACTGTTTTCGATTATTTTTTAATAAATTAATATGTAAACTTCTATCAAGCTCTTCGCTTATTTATCAACAAGCCCTGCATCCAGTTGTGCAGGCGAAGTTGCTTTCTCACGAAAATTCTAAGTGTGGTTTAAACCGAGATTTGACAGGGTCCATGCTTCTGCATCATGTAGCAGGACGAGGATGATGAGGGTTTTGTCTAGGGCCTCCTTGGTTCTTCCAGATAGGTCCTTGCTAAATAGTTTTCTTCTGACACCATAGTAACAGCCATTGGCGAGTGTTTTCTACGTTTGATCTCCGCGCTGATGTCGTTAGCAGAGTTCATAGTAGGGCCAAGGCAGATGAATTTCTTCACTACCTCCAAGTTATAGTTGTTCATCGTAACGTTCTTGACTCGATGTCGGTGTTGTGTCTCAGTGACTTAAGATTCTCTGCGGACTGTAATTTGAAACCGATTGTATGACTGAGAACGGCTTCTTATATTTTACACTAGGCACATTCAAAACGTTTTAGGGTGCAAGAATGACGCGTATTACCAGCGAAATGTCGAAGAGCGGGATGCAACTGGTGATTTCGCTGGATTATTGTTAGAAGACAAGAGAAGACTATGACTGATTTTCTCCTGCTTGCCACACCTAAGGCTCAGACCAGAGTGCTACTAAGCACAACGGGCCGATACGGAGGCTGCGGGGGTTAGACACATATTTTTTGTTTTAATTGACGAATTCCTTGCCTTCGACCGTTCAATCAAAGAAGAAAAACCCTTATACTGTCTATTAGTATATATTTTGATTTAACATATTATTTTACTTAATATTATTGTCTTAAAATTATAAAAACTCTTCCATTCGATATCTTTTGTGCGCTTTAAACAGCTCGGGATTTGCCTCCTCGAGGCGCTTTTCTACAGATTTCAAAAACTCATCCAACATCTCAGCCTCGAAGCGAATATTTCTCTTCTCTCGTAATTTGTAATGCATTAGTAGATCGTTGGGTGTAGTTTTTGTATTTTTATCTCTTTTTCTAATCACCTTTAGGTGGTCTTCAATGAATTTCGTTTTCATACTGTAAATCTCTTCGCGCAAGTTCTCAACCTCCTTGTTAATTGATTCTTTTATGTTCAGCATTATCAACTGATCATTGTTGTTTACAGCAGTTTTAGCAACAGGCAGCGCTGTAGTTACTTCAACACACTCGTCAGAATCTGTAGAGTTTGTATCTACGACTTCGCGCATGGACCCGTTCGGATAAAAAAGCTCTTCTAGATTGGGTTCCTGAAATTCCAAGGGTACCGTGTTGTTCGTTGTTCGAAAGTCCGTAAGTTTGTTGACACCGTCTATGTCGAAGTATTTATAGCCCAACATATCAAGGGAGATTTCGGTTAGAAGAAAAGCCATCTGGAAATATTGAAATTATTTTCGCAATTAAAAATGTTTGGGTTTTTATATTTTATTTAATAGGCTCTAACTTCAGTATTCATTATGAGGCCGGATTTGTTTACTTGAAAAATGTAAAGTACGAGAATGAGGCACTGCCAAGTACGAGAAATCTTACGTGAATTTATATCGATAATGTAGGGCTAATTGTAGGCATTCATTACTGTAGGCGTTAATTTGAACTTAATCGCATTTGATAATCCTAATTCTTTGAAACGAATTGAAATGGGATTTTGTCGGCAGTCAGCAGAAAAAATTTCCAAAACGAAAAAAGAGCGAAGGAAGAAAAGTGGTTATTATTAGTAAGCCACACAAAGCATTCTAGCTAGTAGGTCGCTCGGCATAGGGGTCTCAAGAATAACCGTACATATTTATATAGAAATTCACTTTCAAAAGCTTAGACGTTGTTTTTTCAATATATCAGTGTTATTTGTTTGCCTATGCTGGCCGTAGGTTATTAGGGTAAAAAGAAGCATTTCTTTTCTTTCTGACGTTATTGCAAAAGGAACCGCCACTTTTCTCTTAGCTGTTAATATGAATTCTGGAATCTGCATTCACATGCATTATTTGAATTCGTGAGCAAAAACGCGGAAAACAAATGCCGACAATTTCAATTTTGACGTTAAATGTAAAATGTCTATTCGAATTCATTTCGATCTGCGTTAACATGACGCTTAATTCGAATTGAATTCGAATTCAATTCGTCATGTAATCGGGATAAATAAAGAACACTGGCCACTACTTTATCGTCAGATTTTGTGTGACAGTTCTTTGAAAAAAGTGAAAATGCCAAACGAAATCGCCTTCTAGAGAATTTTTCTTATTAGTTCTTCTTGAGCTTCTCTTTTGTAATTCCGTAACAAATTGATAAGCAAATTGATTTGATAATGAAATAAATACGTCTTTTTATTTGTAATTACGTTTTTGCATTTAATACAGTGAGGGGTGGTTGGTATTCCAAATATTTATTCTTTGGTCTATCGTATGTGAAAGCGCGTAGGCAAAAAAATGAAGATAAATGAGAAAAATCTCTGCCTGTTTGCAACCACACCTCCGTATGATTTCGAGGGATTCCTAAACAAACGCGGTGAAGTTAATAAAGCATTTCAACGTCGGTACTTTGTGCTGAAAGGAAATTTGTTGTTCTATTTTGAGAAAAAGGGTGATAGAGAACCACTGGGTCTGATTATTGTAGAAGGATGCACAATTGGTGAGTAACGCTATAAAAATGTCCATATGTCTCATAAATTGGCTGCAATATGCTTATGTGATCATCTGGCTATTTGTAGAACTCTCCGAACATAGTGATCAGTATTGCTTCCAAATGGTATTCAATGGAAATCGTACTTACATCTTGTGTGCTGATAATCAAGAGGTGATGGAGGCTTGGATGAAGGTCCTTACTTGTGCGGGGTATGAGTATAAAAAATTGATGGTGGCCGAATTACAGCGGCAGTTGGAGGAAATCGAAGACACTAAGAAAAGTAAGTAGGAGCTTATTGTAATTGCTTACCCCTAATTGTTGCTTATTATTTTATCGTAGAATGGCTAGGAGATCCTATTCAGTCGGCCACACCAAAACCGCCACCCAGGCGGCAGAATCCATTCAATCGACCTGCACCTCCACCTCCTCAGCCCGCAATAGCTAATTGTGAACTTAGTAATGGCTTTTCAGGATTAGTCATAGTACCTGCCTCCAATAAGGAATTGAGGAAAGGTAAATACAAGCGTATCCCTCCCTGCTGGCGTAAATTTATATAAAAATTTAAACACGATTATATTTAGTAACAATTAGCCTAAGAACTTCTAAACAGTCGTTGTCTCCTGTGTGATTCGCAATCCTCAAACACCCATTGTTCAGTCTTGTTTTGTAAACATGCGGTCATATCTGTTATGTAAACCCGGAGAGAACTATACCAACTATTTGCGCCGCGTAGTCGGCAATACAAACAATGCACATGTGTGCGAATATTTTGCCATAATTACATTTTAACGACCATTGTTTGGGAAGGGCGTGTGAAAAACTTTTATCGCAAAGTTGTAGGTGGGGGAATCTCACATCCCAGCGTAAGAACAGGAAGTTTAATTATTTTTCAAACATCTGTGCAAGTTTTTGCTTTTTTTATTGAATCTTGCGCAATACAAGCACCATATGTTGTGACACACATGTGCCTTTTTAATTAGGTTCCTATTATGGTTAAGTATCATACAATACAAGCCCGTGGGAAGAACACTGTGTATGATTCTATGGCTCTGGTAAGAAATAGAGATTTCCATTAAAAATGAACAGTGATTACACTTTGACTTAGAGGGGATGAGGGAGGATTGTGACGAAAAAAATATGAAAATCGGGATGATCAAATATCCTAAATATTTATTTAAACAACTTCACAACAAGTTTGCTTACTATGCAATGAAAAGTCACCATTTTATCATGGTCTATATATAAATTTAAAAGGTTTCAAAGACCACGTACCTCTAGACCAGCACAGTAAAAAAAATCGTAGTTCGTACCGCAGCCAGACTCAAAGAACCTAAATTTTGTATTATCAAGGTCAAAGCATCATTCTGGTCCAACAAGTTGAATCACCCCTAAACTGAAGTTTAAACGAAATAGAAAATCGACGAAATGACGAAAGATTTTGATGTAAAAAGTCGGTATATGTAAATTTCGAAATGTGGTAAGGTGTTTGTGCAGGCGTATGTGTTGCTAAGGCTCGCGGCACACTAAAGCATACACGCCGCCGCACACGTACCACAAATGTTTGCGCAGCATTTCGTTTTTTTTTCTTGGTTGCGCCAAGGGATGTGGTAATCTTCTAATGATACTAGTGGGCCATGCTACTAATCATAAGCCCGAGTACTCGATGCCAGGAATGCGCCCACGTACTAATCCACACCCAACGTCTGCCGTTTCGGGCCTTCTCAATTCATGCTCCACGCTCGTTATGAAGGAACAGAGGGCTTGTCAGATTTACTTTTGCCTCCGCGTCTTTGTCTTCATCTAGACATTCTGGGCAGAAGGGCGAGCTATCGTGTCCAAATCTGTGGAGGTATTTTCGATAGCCGCCGCACGGTGGACGGGGCGAAGGGGAAGTACAACCCCCCTTCTATGGAATTTTTTTTGTCTTTGTTTAAACTACCCGTCCACCCACTATTTTTCACGTCTAGCATGTATGAAACGGTCCACTGTGCGCCGCGCCCTGACATGAACTGCGTTAAGTGGCACTTGCATTCCCCCGTGCCCTTTTTGTCCAGTCCTCGTTGGTGGGGATCAGATTGAGGGTCTGCCCTTCGTAATGGTATCCCATCTGGCTTGCCACAATGCTACAGATGTTGCTCTTTCTTCCGCTTTTGCCTTTTTTTGGTAACGATGGCTTCTAGTCGGCTCGCGATTCGCTTAAAATAAACCCTTCGCATCTCATCGGCGATTATGTCGATGGGGACCATTCCGGCTATAATACAAGTTGCTTTGTCCAAGATCGTTCAAAAACCGCTTATTGTGCAGAGTCTATATGCTTCTGACAAGAGCTTCCTTCTTGTTTCCTTCGTTATAAGTGCCCACGGACAGACCGGACCGGATCGCCCCTTGCACATGTGACGCCTTTCTCCTAGCGTACTTGACGTGTGTTCGAAACTTCAGCCATTGGTGAGCATTACTCCTAAATACCTCAATGCTCCCTTAGACCTGATGGTTTGACTTCCAACTCGGAAACTTGCGTATTCTACAGTCTTTCGGTTGATTTTTAGGACAGCTTTGGTCTTGTGGTCAGATAGTTCTAGCCAATTTTTGTTTTAGACAACTCGCGGGGAACTGTCTCATGGCAATATTGTCAGCAAAGCCGGTCACCTTCACTCCTTGTGGCAGCGTTAGTTGCAGGACTCTGTCTTACATTTTGCTCCGCAGGAGTGGAGGGCAGCATTTAATGAATTCATATATTTGTGAAACGATACGTATACCACGCAAGCATTTGCGACGTGGCCCTTTATGCTGCGAACCATCAAGTTGGCTGATATAGTGCTAAAATCAAGTCTAAATTTAGTTGCACAACATCTTGTCATGAATTTTTCAGAAAGCGTTTTACAAAGTAAAATGTGGCCCAACTACGATCACGAAGTCAAACTATGTACTCTTCTTAACTCACTCCCGCTCTTGCAAGCAAGCGACTGTGGCAAAAGCCGCTTACTACAATGTTTCTACAGGCTAGAGGCACATAACGTTCTCTAGGCAACTCCTTCTTAAATTCGCGCAGTGATAGCTCAGGACAAGATATAATAACTGACTTTATTCGCTTAATTTTGCAGGATAGCTTTTGCGGCCATTTTAACAATAACACATCTTAACAACCAGGTTCCACCTCAACAATGAGGCTCCACCTCAACAGACAAGAATACTCACAGTGAAAAATTAAACATCATGACGACCAACTGCCTGCGCTCTTTCAGTATTAGTTTACTTGTGCAGCAATGCACCTAATGGAAGTGACTTTTAGGACAAGGAAATTGGTGAAATAGGTTGGGAAAATTATACTCTATAACTCAGAACTAAGAATCAAAATCGTAGAAAAAAGTACTAAAAACAAAAACAAACGTAGTTGAAATTCATTCTCCTTTTAAGTCAGCAACGCATGGACTAACATGCCGTCACAGTCACCGTCCACACAATAAAACATTTAATTTTAGAATTAACGGGGCTCCCTGTGAAGAACTTCCCTAAATTAAAATTTGATGGCAAAGAATTGATTCAGTTGTGTAATTCATGGTTGACTTTTAGCTGCGTTTATAGACTTCAACAGATAACATTATTCAACCTCTGCGGCTTGGATTGCCTATTAATCAGTCTCTCAGATTACTTCATTACTTTACTTGTCAGCTATGCAGTGTAAAAAAGTTCAAATATCAATTTACGCCATGAGGATACAATTTTTTAGATTCTGCTCAAACGCACCGTATAACTCTTCCATTATTGAATCTCAGCGTTCTCGTCAAAATTAGCTACTTAATCAACCTAGAGGAACCAACTCTCATTACCTTGCTTAATACATGTGTAAGTTAAGCCATCAAGTGTATGCTAATTTCTCTCTCTATCGCATTTTTTTGTGCCATTTATGGTGTCTTATCAAGTGACCAAATTCAGTTAGCAAAATGTATATCGAAGCTAAGCTTCAAATAATACTTATTGTCATTGGCTTGGCCTTTGGCTTAATTTTTTTTGTTTTTCTTTATTACTGTTTGTGTAGAATCTACAGAGGACGCAGAGTAATCTCCTACGATTCCATATCTCTTGCAGAATCATCTTCGTCGGATTATGTGGCCAATGTGGATGTAACGGCTTCACCAATGTACGGAAATTTAAGTGAAACCGCCCGTACACCACCGACAGTTAGTAAAAAAAGTGCCAAAACAGTATTGACCGCCAGCACCCTATTTAAGAAGTTGCATGAAGATTTACGCAAGGAAGTACTAGCAGATGTCGAGGAATATCGAGCGCAAAAGGAGCTCGCCAAGAAGCCATTAGTTGACATTTAGTTTTGTTTTGTTTTATTCTTATTCGTTCTTCTGTGCTATTAATTGTATAATTTTAGTTTGTAAATACTAAACTAACGTCAAAATATTTTTATATGTACATAATATAAACAATAAAAGATAGTGAATGTTGGAAACATACACACTGTTAAATTAGTCAGCAAATGATTTTGAATTAATGCCGATTGACTCAGATGGACTAACTAGGTTGAAATACGTTTTTGAATGACTTAGTTGAATGACTTGTTTGTTAAAGAATTAAATAAAGAATAATTGCGATGATGAAAATACACATGTACATAGTATATACGCGAAAAAACACCTTGTTTTCACTTTACCTTTTCGCAAAAAACTCAGCTCCTTATTAATACATGTATGTCTGGTCTGGAAGAATAACTCTTGCCAATCGCTGTTTCTTTGGGCTAAGAAGGCAAATGAGTAGCAAAGCCCTTTCTCAAACAACTAAGGTGACCCTTTATAAGTCCTTAATCGTCCCAGTCCTGCTCTACGGCGCTAGAGGCATGGACTCTGTCTAAAGCGGATGAGGTTGCTCTTGGCTGTTTCGAGAGGAAAATTCTTCGGGTGATTTTTGGTCCCGTCTGCATAGACGGGGAGTGGAGGAGGAGATACAACGACGAACTGTACGGGCTGTACGGAGGCATTGACTTAGCCAGAAGAGTTAAGGTCCAACGACTGAGGTGGCTGGGTCATGTAGAGCGGATGGACATCAATGCTCCAGCTCGGAAAATCTTCGAATCCACACCCGAGGGTCAGCGCAGTAGAGGAAGACCGCAACTCAGTTGACGCACGCAAGTGGAAGGGGACCTCAACCAACTTGGCGTGCGAAACTGGAGACAGCTGGCGACGCTTGTTGGTTGAGGCCCAGGACCACCCCGGTCTGTAGCGCCACCTTAGAGAAAAATATGTCTGGTCTGGTGCACCCAAAACCGTCTTGCACATTCTGGATAGAATCCAAAATAGCGCGATAGGACTTATTGGTGACAGCGACATTGCGAAGTCAATAGTCTCGCTTGAACACCGACGAAATGTTTTCTGGCTCACTGTTTTATCGTTTTTTTTCCACAAACGGTGCTCCAGCGAAATAGCCAGTTGCATTCCACTCCTTCAATAATTCAACCGCAATACGCATCATGCTATCAGTTTACCCTTAAGCCTACTTTCGGGCGTACAGCCAAATATATAGATTTTTTAATGCCGTACAACAGGAATGTGGAACAATCTGCATAGCTCTGTGTTTTCTTATCACTGCAACCCGCAGGCATTTAAGACCAATGTGCATTGGTATCTCCTTCGTCAATCCTCTAGTTTCCTTAATGTCCGTGCTCTCGTTTAAGGGGTAGTCATCATAACCCCTTCAGCGCGCGTAAATTAAGAAAAAGAAATGTAAAAACCCTAACCTTACGATTTGTTTCTGGTTGTGATATTTTCAAAGCTATACTTTGAGATTTAAGTGGATGTCATGCTAGCACTCTAGATCTCACCTTACATTAAAAAACGACCGCAAAGAAACCTTGGTACGACAAAAACTGCAAACAAGCCGCATCCATCAAAAACACACCCTGAATGACAAAGGCATTTTATTAGTGAAAGACGGCAGGTCTTTCTTCGCAAGCCAGTTCCACATATGACCCAATCCAAACATCACTGTCAGACTATAAATTTCAACCCCAAACCATTCGGCGGATACTTAAACAACTTGACTGTAAGGAAGCAACCGAACCAGACCAGACGGCGCTGCAGTCCTCAAAATAATACTACCTAACTATTACTACTACGAACCACTGCATTTCATCGCACTGTGTCCCCCTCTAGGGTTCGATTTTATTCAGTCACCCTATCCCACTTTTTAACAGGAACATGTATTGAGGTGACTCAAGATTCTAACTTTATGGATATAGGTTCTTACAGTAAGCCCGGAACCCCCAGCATATTACAGTGGTATCACAATGGACGAAATTTGGTCTAAGTGTATCTTGGCCTAGCCGTTACGGCTGCCTTATCTAACCTAACCTAACCAATGTCACGGTTTGCCCAAATGATTGAAGTTATAGGCGTCTAAATAGAACTTTCTTCTTTGAAATAGGGCTATATGACTTCAGAGGATGTGGAGGATTCTTTCTTTTTTCTCTTCTTCCCTACAACTCCTGAAAAAGTTATTTAAGAAAAGGCCCATCAACGCCATTGATTCCATTTCTATTCTATTAAGCGGTTCTGATGTTCTCATATTGGTTTTAAATACTTGTGGATTGTTTAGAGTTGGCACGAGCATAACTTTACACATTCGTCTCGTGTGACTCAAGAAGAAATATTTCAAGGCTTCAAGCCTTTCTTGCAGAATTTTCTGTGACAGTATTCATGAAACTTCAGAAGCTTCCAGACTACGCAAAATCTTTCCAATAGCCCTTTAACGTCCATCTCTGTGGTGATTGGACTCATTTGCCTGGCAGTTTCTCAGGTGCAACAAGCCGTATAGAGAATAGCACCATTAAACCGCCCGGTATCTCCTTAAACATAATAACTACAGAAAAGTAACTTTGAACCATACGCAGCTACCTGCTGAAATCCAACAATCCATTGAAATCGTCGAAATGTTAAAAATCCTTTTGATTGATTGTCTGGAACATGTGTACCTCAAACTGTGGACTAAAGTAGGAGTTAGCTGCATACCTAAATCAGAAAAAGTTCACAGGTCCACCCAAGGGATCTCCGATGTATGAGTCTTTCTTTCCTGCTTTTTAAAACTTTGGAGAGGTCGATTGTTATGCATTTGCGATCTGGCATAAACCACAACTAACTTTCAATGTCCCAGCATGCGCACAATAAAAGCTAGTACGGATTTTTAAGAAATCACAGATTATCAAGGAGTAGTTTTTTGGCATTGAAGGAACATTTATCAACGTAAGACTCGAAGTAATTATTAACGCACTTCCAATTCTTTAAGTCGGCTCTTCGCTTGAAATGCTAATAAGTTAGGTGCTGACCAATAATGAATGCCAAACCTGGCGAGGCATCGGCCCGCAGACTTGTTAGCTGCAGAACACCCCAATTTGACGTGCAGTCTCCTTTGCTCTAAGATCTAGTAGTGAACGAGTAAACGACTTCGTCCTAGAATTAGCTGACTGTAAAGGGATTGCCTATGTCGACGATATTGCTATCGTTATCTCAGAGAAATGCCCTTACGCAACCTACTAAAAGTATTACGACTCCTGGCTACTTCTGCAAAAAGGCAATAGATAGGAGGTAGGGTTTTAAGCCACGTATCACTCCCTGGCCCTAGGTATCCGTTAGAGTGTACAGTGTTTGACGAAGAAGTTCGCTTGATTAGAAGTAACAGATCAGAGATCATTTATAAAAACCAGAAAATGTTGAACAAATTCCAGGTGCCAGTAGAAATGTGAAAATGCGTTCGAGATCAGTTGCTAAAGGCTGCAGTGTTTTAAACAGAAGCTATCTACTGGGGGTAGCTGGCTGAAGACGGTTGTTCCAGGTCCACCCTGGACTGTAGAGCCACTGTAAGTAAGAATGTATCTACTGGTAGGGAGCCCCCTTAATTTAGTGTAAAATGCCTATAGCTTTTCCAATACACTCAACTTATAAATTACCGCTGGATGTTAATCGGGAAGTTGGAGTATTGGATACAAACCAATTCTGAAGAACATTACATCTCGTTTCAGACTTACCTAATTCCGTTGAAGGTTGCATGCTAAAGCGATAACCACGTTTTTTTTTTTTAATAAAACACATTAATCTACACTATATAGTTATATTTCATTCAGTTCAGACTGCAGTACACTAATTTCGTTTCTAAGAAAATACGAAATTTCTTTCTCACATAAATATCCATCTGATTGGCTGTTATTGGTTTCTTTTTTATTTATTTCTACATACATATATATTTTCAGTTTTTATTCACGTTATCTCTGTCTCTTTTTTTTTTGAATTGTTTAGTGAGTAATCTGTTTTCATTGAGTTTCAAATTAATAATTAAAAGTAATAAAAGTAAATTTAAGACAAGGAATAGGTTATAAAATTTAAATAAAAGTCTGTCGTATTATTATTTTAGTTTTTCAAGATCTGATTGCGCGAAATAATTATGACAAATTGTAAACTATATAAGTTTTTAAAGTACGTTAAGTAGTCTTTTTTGTATCTCATTTAATATTTACAAAAGAAATTATAGTTTTGTTTTAAGATAAAGAAAAAAAAAAAAAATATTATAAGTAAGCTATTTGTGGTGCCTGATGGCACTAGCAAAATGTCCCTTTTCGAAATTTTAATTTTCTAAAATTATAGTAGATTTTGTAATAGTTTCTTGTTTTGTATTTGCTCAAGTTAATACAATTGTTTCTTAGGGGAATATTCTGTGGTGCGGACGCTCATTTAAACGTAAATTGTGGAACTTATGTGGAACCTAAGTTTATTTCCTTCGATGGTAATGCTGTTTACATGCATCTGCTCGTCGCAGTACTTCGGCGTAGGATAAATCCAGTTTCTTCAATTTGTGCAAATCCTGTGATACGGTGCTGGGGCGGAACTCAACGCGATTCATGTCCAATTCACGTCCACGTGGAGTGGTCGAACTTCTGGGTGATGGTGTTGGGGAATTAACCCCACGATTGTAGATGACCATTGAGTTTCCATTCCATTCGAGATTCGGCTTACGGCTGCTGCCTTGACTTGTAGATGGCGACCCACCGCTGGTTGATGGTGAGTGATTAAATGGCCTCATATCGCGACGTTTTTTGCCGCTGCTATAATATACCCTTGGTGGGGAAGGTAGAGCGGCAGGCGACTCTGAACGGTCAGTGCCGTAGTTGCGATTCTTCTTCTTGCTCTTCTTCTTGATACCGACTCCAACCATTAAGTATTCAAGCGGTTCACGCTTGAGTGGTGTTAGGACACGACCATTTTCAACTATAGCCTGCATGCTTGTCGGCGTTAGGGTAGTTGAACCCGATAGAGACGCGCAAGGCGGTTGATTTTCTTGATTCTTTTCGATAATGTGCTTCTTGGCCGTCTTACGTTCCATTTTTGTGATGCATTCTGACATGGCAAACGATTGTTCTGATACAGCTGATGATATAATACTCTGTGTGTCATCACCGAAATCCATTGGAAGGATTTCTTCATTGGCCGGTGTTACCGGAGGCACCTTAGCCGCCGGCGGATGAGTATCATCGAGAAGGGGTAGTTTATCTCCCTCCTCCTTATTCTCGGCAGCCTTTTTGAGTACTGCAAAAATTTCTTTGAAAAGCTCACGATATTCTGGGCGATTGCGGAACCTCGAATCAATGGGACTAGCATCATCATAAATGCTGAACTTGCAATCTTCGCCATCGCCTATTGAGCATAGAAAATAGCCGGGTCTGTCATCCGTTTGTGTGCCCTTGTTGCTGGTCTCGTCTGAGAATCCAGATGAAGAGGTCTCCGCCTCTGAGAATTCTGTTGGTGTGCGACGATTATTTTTGCTGCTACGATTGCTTTGATTATTCTCTTGATCTGTATTCGGCCCAGAGTTCTTTTCACTACTCTCCTTAAGATGTAGTGAACTGTATTCACCGGTCGACTGGAACTCTTCGGCCAAGGAAGCGCCACTCTTCCGGGCAATTGAATGACGCTGGACTTCGAGTAGAGCTTCGTATTTTTCAACCAAGTCCCTGTATGGATTCGGACTGGCCGGGGTGTTTAAGTCCAACGAGTCTGGTGGTGGTCTCGAGGCAACCTGCAAGTATTTTAGTTTTTGTGTTTTCTTTTTTTACAAAACAATGTGTGTGTGTGTTCGTAAGTTACTTGCCGAGATTAAATCCCTTTTTTCATAAAAAAAAAAAAAAACAAATAATAATAGGAAAACATGCAGTAAGGAATATCAATTCTTGTTTTTAGAAAATATATTTCCAATCATTACAAAAAATTATGTTAATTTTAATTTTTAAAGTTACTCTTACATCAATAAGTTAAGGAAAAAAAAACTAAAAGTTATCACATTCGCTCTCACAATAGAAAATTGAGAACACATTTTGTTGTTTCTATTTTTAGTTTGTTTTACAAAAACATTTACAACCAGAAAAATAACACTTAACAGTTAAATAAACAAACAAATTAAAAAGAAGAAACACCCTGCAATACCACGTTAATCCCTAACCTAGGGTAAAAGGCATTCTGGCAAAGTAGAGTGCATCGAAAAAGAGATTTAAGATCTGCGGCAAGAACTCGAGCTTGAGAAATAATTTGTAGGTTAGTGAAAATAGCGGTTATAAATTTAAATGTTGTTAAGTATAAAGAATATATAAAATGTGTAAATGATAGCAAATAAAAGGTTAGAAGACAAAAATTGGCATAAGGCTTAAAGCTCCTTTCAAATAGCTTTGTACATTTGGCTGAATGTATACGAGCGTATAATATTTGTAATGACACCTTTTACCCAAGGGCAGAATAACGATATTTCAACTAGAAAACGGTGATTGTCGCCTATATTTGCCTCAAATGGATGTAAGCAAATATTTAAGCATTAGTGGCAAACATTAGGCTACTACATCGTTTTCTAGTTTTCGCACTAATTCTAGTGGAAAATAAATTAATAAATATTATAAATAATTTAAACATAATAACACTTGGCACATTGGTTGCGGTTTTTTGTATTGCCGAGAGATATGTAGGTGGTGACGGGATTATTTATCCTTATAGCTGAAATTGAAGCTATAGTATGTGTTTGTGAGGACTGATTTTGAAGAAGTTTTTAGGGCGTTTTGACTTAACTTCCTGGCAAACTACATATGGTAGTATTTAAGGAGACAAGCTTTGCGTACAATTTTAGCATTTTTTCGAATTCGAAAAAAAATGTGAAACCTAATCCTTCAAACTGGAGGAACAAGTGCTGAAGATCAGTGAAAACGTTGCCAATCAAGGAAGCCGCAACTGGTATGCTGGGTTTCAAAAGGCCACCACGGGTTTGACGAGAAATGCCTGCAAGTGCACGCAGGAAAATAAGATGCATGCAAAGCGGCTTGCATAGAAGAACCAGGGCTGCGCGCGAGCTTTACGAGCAGAAGAGACGGGCCGAATATCAGTTTCTCCGAAAGAATAAGAAAGAGTACGCGAAGCACACGATTGGGAACAAAGACAGAAGTGCTACTCCAGGAATGGACGTTTTACCAAGTTGTAAAAATAGCATGTCAAGACAATAGAGCCCGAACAAAAGCATGTAGCGAAGAAGAAGGAAACTTTATACATACATAGTAGAGCCACAGAAGAAGGCAATTGAGTAGCAAAGCCCTCTCTCGAACAACTAAGGTAACCCTTTATAAGTCCTTAAGCGTCCCAGTCCTGCTCTACGGCGCAGAGGCATGGACTCTGTCTAAAGCGGATGAGGTTGCTCTTGGCTGTTTCGAGAGGAAAATTCTTCGGGTGATTTTTGGTCCCGTCTGCATAGACGGGGAGTGGAGCAGGAGATACAACGACGAACTGTACGGGCTGTACAGCGACATCGACTTAGCCAGAAGAGTGAAGGTCCACCGACTGAGGTGGCTGGGTCATGTAGAGCGGATGGACACCAATGCTCCAGCTCGGAAAATCTTCGAATCCACACCCGAGGGTCAGCGCAGTAGAGGAAGACCGCGACTCAGGTGGCGCATGCAAGTGGAAGGGGACCTCAACCAACTTAGCGTGCGAAACTGGAGACAGCTGGCAAAAGATCGAGATCGCTGGCGACGCTTGTTGGTTGAGGCCCAGGACCACGCCGGTCTGTAGCGCCACTTTAAGTAAGTAAGTAAGTAGCTGAAAATTTGGAAGAACTGTTTCTGCAGACTGTTTTACGGAAACGACCAATCAATTTCTTTTTTTACAAAACAATGTGTGTGTGTGTTCGTAAGTTACTTGCCGAGATTAAATCCCTTTTTTCATAAAAAAAAAAAAAAACAAATAATAATAGGAAAACATGCAGTAAGGAATATCAATTCTTGTTTTTAGAAAATATATTTCCAATCATTACAAAAAATTATGTTAATTTTAATTTTTAAAGTTACTCTTACATCAATAAGTTAAGGAAAAAAAAACTAAAAGTTATCACATTCGCTCTCACAATAGAAAATTGAGAACACATTTTGTTGTTTCTATTTTTAGTTTGTTTTACAAAAACATTTACAACCAGAAAAATAACACTTAACAGTTAAATAAACAAACAAATTAAAAAGAAGAAACACCCTGCAATACCACGTTAATCCCTAACCTAGGGTAAAAGGCATTCTGGCAAAGTAGAGTGCATCGAAAAAGAGATTTAAGATCTGCGGCAAGAACTCGAGCTTGAGAAATAATTTGTAGGTTAGTGAAAATAGCGGTTATAAATTTAAATGTTGTTAAGTATAAAGAATATATAAAATGTGTAAATGATAGCAAATAAAAGGTTAGAAGACAAAAATTGGCATAAGGCTTAAAGCTCCTTTCAAATAGCTTTGTACATTTGGCTGAATGTATACGAGCGTATAATATTTGTAATGACACCTTTTACCCAAGGGCAGAATAACGATATTTCAACTAGAAAACGGTGATTGTCGCCTATATTTGCCTCAAATGGATGTAAGCAAATATTTAAGCATTAGTGGCAAACATTAGGCTACTACATCGTTTTCTAGTTTTCGCACTAATTCTAGTGGAAAATAAATTAATAAATATTATAAATAATTTAAACATAATAACACTTGGCACATTGGTTGCGGTTTTTTGTATTGCCGAGAGATATGTAGGTGGTGACGGGATTATTTATCCTTATAGCTGAAATTGAAGCTATAGTATGTGTTTGTGAGGACTGATTTTGAAGAAGTTTTTAGGGCGTTTTGACTTAACTTCCTGGCAAACTACATATGGTAGTATTTAAGGAGACAAGCTTTGCGTACAATTTTAGCATTTTTTCGAATTCGAAAAAAAATGTGAAACCTAATCCTTCAAACTGGAGGAACAAGTGCTGAAGATCAGTGAAAACGTTGCCAATCAAGGAAGCCGCAACTGGTATGCTGGGTTTCAAAAGGCCACCACGGGTTTGACGAGAAATGCCTGCAAGTGCACGCAGGAAAATAAGATGCATGCAAAGCGGCTTGCATAGAAGAACCAGGGCTGCGCGCGAGCTTTACGAGCAGAAGAGACGGGCCGAATATCAGTTTCTCCGAAAGAATAAGAAAGAGTACGCGAAGCACACGATTGGGAACAAAGACAGAAGTGCTACTCCAGGAATGGACGTTTTACCAAGTTGTAAAAATAGCATGTCAAGACAATAGAGCCCGAACAAAAGCATGTAGCGAAGAAGAAGGAAACTTTATACATACATAGTAGAGCCACAGAAGAAGGCAATTGAGTAGCAAAGCCCTCTCTCGAACAACTAAGGTAACCCTTTATAAGTCCTTAAGCGTCCCAGTCCTGCTCTACGGCGCAGAGGCATGGACTCTGTCTAAAGCGGATGAGGTTGCTCTTGGCTGTTTCGAGAGGAAAATTCTTCGGGTGATTTTTGGTCCCGTCTGCATAGACGGGGAGTGGAGCAGGAGATACAACGACGAACTGTACGGGCTGTACAGCGACATCGACTTAGCCAGAAGAGTGAAGGTCCACCGACTGAGGTGGCTGGGTCATGTAGAGCGGATGGACACCAATGCTCCAGCTCGGAAAATCTTCGAATCCACACCCGAGGGTCAGCGCAGTAGAGGAAGACCGCGACTCAGGTGGCGCATGCAAGTGGAAGGGGACCTCAACCAACTTAGCGTGCGAAACTGGAGACAGCTGGCAAAAGATCGAGATCGCTGGCGACGCTTGTTGGTTGAGGCCCAGGACCACGCCGGTCTGTAGCGCCACTTTAAGTAAGTAAGTAAGTAGCTGAAAATTTGGAAGAACTGTTTCTGCAGACTGTTTTACGGAAACGACGAATCAATTTCCGCTGTCAGGCAGAATGCGTCAATCAACCAACAACGAAGACCAACGATTCCGTCCACCCGATCTGGACGAAGTGAAGATAGCCACATCTAAGCTTAAGTCCAACAAAGCTGCTGGAGCTGACCGTCTAGCTGTCGAGCTGTTAAAAGCGGCGAACGATGACTTGATAAAGTGGACGCACCAACCCATCTGTAAAATATGGCCCGAGGAAAGTATGCCCGATGAATAGAACCTCAGCATTGGTTGTCCGATGTTCAAGAAAGGAGACCCTCTAAACTGCGCTAACTATAGAGGCATCAGTCACCTGAAGGCGTTTGCCAACAACCTGGTCGGCCTTTATCAGTGTGGCTTCAGGTCAGGAAAGTCCACTTTCGAAATATTCACACTGCGGCAGATCTTGGAGAAAACCCAGGAACTTCAAAGCAAAACCCACCACCTTTTCATCGATTTTAAGGCCGCGTACGACAGCATCTATAGAGACGAGTTATACAGAGCTATGTCTAGTTTTGGCATCCCTGCCAAACCCGTCCGTTTGTGCAGGATGACGATGGAGTATGCACACGTCCCCATCAAGGTCGGTCATGACCTTACCGAGACCTTTGATGTCAAAAAAGGATTTAGACAAGGCGATGCGCTGTCATGATGTTAAAAGCGCGTTCGTGAGTATTAAGACGAAAGCGGCGAAGTTGAGTTTAGCGGTAAACAAGGACAAAATAAAATATGTGCTGTCAACAAGAAAGGACACTGAACACCGACGTCTCGGACAGAACGTCCTAGTGGACAAATATAACTTCGAGGTAGTAAGGGACTTCATTTACCTCGGCTACCAATCGCTGTTTCTTCGGGCTAAGAAGGCTCTATAAAGTTTGAGGCATGTAGAGCGAATGAACACTGACTTCGAGTCTAACCCGGACGAACAACGAAGTAAAGCAAGACCTCGCCTCATGTGGCGCGCACAATTGGAAGGAGACCTCAACCGACTTGGAGTGCGCTAAGGATCAGGATAACTGGAGAGGCTTGTTGGTTCACCTGGAGCTGTAGCGCCACCTAAGTAAGTAAGACTATTTTTGAGTTAAGGCTCACTATGTCTAGCAAAAGGACAAGCTACTTATGTATTATAAATATCACTTGCGGGGCGAAATTCGTAAACGAACTTATTTCTCATTTTATGTACATTATTATAAATTCATATGAACATATCTCTTTCAGCTTTATAGAGTCTGACAAGTATCGTTTCAGATTGTTGAAACGAAAATCTACAGATGTCTCT
Organism: Matsumyia berberina; assembly: GCA_917880715.2. Taxonomy (NCBI): domain Eukaryota; kingdom Metazoa; phylum Arthropoda; class Insecta; order Diptera; family Syrphidae; genus Matsumyia; species Matsumyia berberina. Next base: position 125,254,375 of record OU862871.1, on the reverse strand, counting down.
TTGAAAATCCCTTCACGTGATGTACATATTTCTCGGCATGTTTGAGCTGTTTTTTTTTTTTTTTCTTATAACTATTTTTAAGTACTCGCTTTAAATACTTGTTAAAAAAATGGACGAATCAAAAACATAAAATTAGTGCAATGAAATAAAATTAACGAAAACAAAAAAGGACTACAAAAATTATTATTTCTATGTACTATCATCTTCATCAGGTAATGAGCTAATCAAACGAAAAATAACTAATGCTGGCCACTGTAGGATTTTCGCAATCCATCGCATTATATTGAATTTTCGAATCGCTCTCTGCCATACATCAAGCAGGATGTTTTCTAATGAAATAGGCAACTCATGCAGGTACTTTGTTGTATTTGAACAAATCGCACATTCAGCCTATAAAAATATTAAATAAAAATAAAGTAGAAGAAAATAAAACAATAATCAAAAAATGAAATTACAGTTTTGTTTTTCGTGTTTTACGATTTGTGTTGGTTTTTTTTTCGTTTTTTTTTTAGTGACTGATTGTAAAAAAGTAAAAATAATTTGCTGTTTTCATTGCAAACACACATAAAAAGTGGTGTTATTCATGAAAAAAATGAGAAAAACAAAAGCAAAAATTAACAATAAAAAGCAATAAGATGATGCTGCTTGGAACGATTTTTTAAATTCAAATATCATCTTGTTCCAAGCGACACCGATTGATGGTGGAAAATGTCATGATTGTAATGATAATGGCTGCATTCAAAACTATTTGTACAAAGATACGATGTAAGTTGCCCATTTCTATTAGATAAGGTGACGTCTACATTGCAAAAGTTAGTATGTTTTATTGGCATGCAGTTTTACGGGTATGCTAAATGGGTTTTTATTTTATGAACTATGAAGTGGCATGGTGGATGTGGTGTTTGTGGTGAATAAAATAAAATATTCTTTGCTATGGAGTTTATTTTGATTGCAATTCATTTTGCACTTGCATTTACTTACAGTAAACTAAGTTCAGTTATATGTTGTAATTAACAATTATTTCACTATTTATGCTGTTAAATACAATTGCTTGGCATTTTGTTTTCTTACGAGTAAACAATGTATAAATTAATTTAATAGAATAATAAAAAATAAAACATTAAATAATACTGAAAATAGAAATGAAGAGAGAAGGGGGCAGATGAGGAGAAGTGACACCAATCCAACTAACCGCGAATCATGCCGAAGAATAGAGTTTTAAAGTAGAAGCAATTGCTCACCTTTATTGTGACGGCTGTCCGGTGGTATGCTACTTGTGATGAGGTATCACCATTTCCACCGACACCTCCAACGGCTTCCATATCAAGAAGACTACGATCGTCATCTTCTTCGGTTGGCGCAATTGAGGAGGCTTCATCGTTTGCTGTAATTCTATCGTCACAGGCTCGTAAGCAACGACTGCACATGTTTCCTTGTCTAAATAATTGTTTACCTTTCTTTACTTTTCAAATATATCACTTGTTAAACTTACCGAACTTCTTCTAGAATTGATAGTTCTTCATGGACTGACTTCATTTCCTCGTTTGTACCTTGAGCAAGGCGACCCTGTAACGTTTGGTTTTCTTGAACTAAAAGAATAGAAGTTAGGATCATTTCTCACTGCCAGATAAATTTAAATGTACTTATAGCAACAAGCTGGTCCTCGAGCTCACCAACTCTTTGTTGTTCTGAGAGTAGGGCTTTTTTGGTTGTTTCCAAATCACTTACTACTCGAATAATTTCTTCATTGTCCTCGCCCTCAACCATGCTAACGTTAAACGATTCATGCTGCAAACTGTCACTGATGCCAGTAGAGTTTGCATTCTTGTTATTGGCACTATTTGACTGGAAGGCAAAGCTGCAGTTCTCGGGATTGGTTGTATTTGCATGGAAACTCTTACAAGAAGAAACAATAAAAATACAAAATTCATTTACTGACTTGGATGTATGTCAAAATCATTTAAATGCCTGACACGTACAGTAGCTGTCACTTTTTTTTATGAAGGAAATGAACCTTGTCATCATATAATCACGCCATGTTGGTCGGTTTTTCTTGTAGTTATCGCTGTGTTAAACAACTTTCTACTACCCGTGACAATTGAAACAAAAGCACACAGCTGTTGCTGTATTCGATTTAACCGCTTCACACCTTTAAAGGGCACGATCTTTTAATTATTGCATTTTCTACGCGTATGACAACCTTGGCTATCAATGTCAAAAGTCTTTTCATATGCCTGATCTTAAGTTCATATAAAACTTTATTTTTAATTTTTTCACTGTAGCTACACAGAGAGTTTCAATAAATTTTTTTATTGGTAGGAATGCATAAGCAATCAAAATTCTGTGTTTTTGACAATTGAGAAGTAAGATATACATTATCTACATATGTACGTTAGAATCAAAGTTTTTAATTTAAAAAAATACTCACCTCAGTATCGCCATTAGTGCCATTACTGAGATCCTTTTCGTGATGTCGCAAACGAACTCCCAACTGATCATTGCCAGCATTGTTTTTTTCTTGTAATAATCTTTCATTTTTTCGTCGCTCTATCGTTAATGTTTGCCTAGTGTCTTCAAGACTTTTTGTGACCTCTTCACAGCGACTTTCTAATGTTTCAATGTTGTGCACAAGGCTAGACAAGATAAAAATTACAATTACAAACAAATATAAAAAAACAACTGCAATTATGATAAACTTACGATTTAATGTGCTTTTTATGATTTGCATTCTCCACATTTAGGCGATGATTGGAACGTTCTAAGTCCTGTACACCGACTTCTAATTGTTCATAAATTTTGAGACGAGAATCGTTGACTTCACGAAGGGCAGCAGTTTGCTTTTGGAGATACTACAAAAGAAGATGAAAATGTTAAAAAATTAACAAAAGCTGGAGTAAGGGTTTTTTTTAATAAGAGTGAACTAAAACTTAGATTATTGCTAAGTGGTTAAGTTAATGCCTGTCTCATAGACATAAGGAATAGCCCGTAATGGACGCTGTTTTCTGGAATGAGGAATGACATAGCTCTATAGCATATCAGAAATTTTTCACTGCAAAATGCTGTTACTGTTTAAAAAAAAATAAATAGCTGGAATAAGTCAAGGCTTAGCTTCTCGCAACCATTAACGTTTTGCGTGCTTAATTTTTCGCACGAATGTAAGGGACCTACAATTAATTACCGTGTCCGAAAGGCGAATTGATACTCTTGGAGGGTTTTCATTCGTCGACAAGAGGTTGTGGTGCGAAAAAAGTTCGATGTACATGGCTGGGGCTTGAATCTACGCAGCTCGCACAGCAGTCCAACGCACTTACCACTAAGGTGGTTAGTTAGTAATTTTTAAATAAGCACACAGCTTTCTGCTTATATGTATGTAAGTGCACATAAGCGCTTGGGACTATCGCAAGAAAGTTAACCCAGCCAGCCTAGCACATTTGAAACTGAGATTATCAGTAAACAATTTAGCCTTGGCGAATGTAAGATTAGAAGCTGCTAAAATAGGAGTTAATGCTGTCTACAAACGACCGCTGGTTCGGCCACAACGTTGTGATGGATAGCTATAACTTTAAGGTAGTGGGGAAATTCGTCTATTTAGAGAGAATAACGATCACTATGGCCAAGGCCTAGCTTCTCGAAATATGGCTGGGACTCGAACCATACGTTTAACGGTAACTCGTCGAATGCAGTAACTACTGAGCCACGGCAAAGCATCTGCCAGAAGTGCTGGTTAATGAGGCTTCTTATCTAAAGTCCTTCTTTAGCCTGAACACTAGTTCCATCGAAGATAAAAAGAGTAAACATGTAATGTTTATAATTGTGGCAGCAGCTGAATTCATCTGTCTGTCGAGGAAGTATACAAAATTGTTTAAACTTCTGATAATTAAAGTCTTGTTCGAATCCAATTATGTACATACAAGTGTGTCGTATTTTACTTGAACAATTTCCAAGACTTCCTGTGGCTATGTTAAAAGAAAAAACGATAAAACTCAAAGTTAATGAGCGTTCTGAAGGCACTGCCATAAAAATAGCATCTCGAAAGAATTTCGCGGGTCATTCGGATTGGTGCCGTAGCCAACTTTTGCTTAAACTATTGCCACTGTTTCGATGGCTTTACATCTCATTGAATTAAAAGGTTAAGTATTTAAATCACTATGAAGCACATAAAACTCGTTCTCTTGTAACCAGTTATGTGTGTATGTCTATCAAAACCTCGTTACTATACCCTGAAAACTATAAATGAACTAATCCCACCTATACACAGCGTTCTTTCTACAGACATTCATTTAGTATCTTTCTCCGTGCATTCATTTGGTTGTAACTCTTTTGTCAGTTCCACATGTAAGACTTTCGTCTTAGGGAGTGTCCAAATCAAATTCACTCCATTTCCATATTTAATGATTCATAAATCGTTTAGTTCAACTGACCCAAATTTCGTTCCGAATATATTTATTTAGAATCTATGTATCTGCAGTCTGCATGTTCTACGGGTACCTTCAAAACGTCCCAAACGCCGCCACCAAAGTCGTCAGTATTGGCTGGCGTTCCGTTCGATTAAGCCAAACGAACGAGAAATCGAACACCCATTCTCCTACGATTCGTTCAACCGAAGCGTTGCTCGAGTTTATTGGACCGATTCGTATTCCCCAAGAGAAGATAGCGATCTTCAAAGTGACCCACAAAAATTCTATGAAAAGTTAAGTTACCAACATACTGGACCTCTAATTGTTTTGTTTGTAAACATTCCAAACATACTCGTACGTGTGTATCTTCTTCATTCCTGCAAGAGACAGATGCAATCCAATCTGTATTGCAACACTGCACGCCCGGAAGTTCCCGCCTCTAGCGAGTCTTTTATTGGCTTTTGTTGCTTTTTTTTCACATGACAGTGGCAATTGTGATGTGCACGCATTAATTCTATTTTAGCCAATACTGAACTACTCAGGCCGCTATTGCGGCACCGCGACATCTATTTTCGAAGAAAAGTTCACACAGATGGTAATTACGTGAAGCGCAGTGTATATTTAGTTTGTTCAAACACAAGATGTTTTGTAATTATATGTTTCTTGGGGGGAAAAAAGGTTAAATTATTGTCAAAGTGCCGTGTTGTCAGTTTTAATGGCATACTTTGATTAAAAAAGAAACATGCACATCACGCCCGTAGCCAGCTGGGTGCTGAAGGGAGCTGAACTTCCTTTGAGATTTGGGGAGCTCCCTTAGAAATGTTCATTCACCGAGAGAAGAATTGTGTGGTGAGCTCACTCCAAAATCTTCTAAGAACTCTCGAGAACTTTATCGCGTGATGCATAATGATCTTAACAGACTTGTACTTACGATGATTTCTTGAGCTTGATCGTCAATGATGTTTTGGTGATGTTTTAACGTTGTTTCCAACTCTTTGTTGCGTTCTAATAATGTCTTCCCAAGTTCTGCAGCTAATTGTAAATCTGAAATTAAATTTAAAAAAAACAGAAGTTATAGCAAACGATTTCTTAGTTTTTTGTTACGTAAGGACGGATATAAAGTTTATGTTACTACGGCCTTAAATTTACCAAAACTAAATAGGGTAAACAAAGTCACCGGGGAATGACGAGCCTCCGGAAGTATAATTTGTCATAAAAGATTCAATTCGCAGTTCGGAGTAGGCAATAAATTTTAGGTCCCTTCCATTCGTGTTCATCTCGAGCTGTCGCGCCAGCTATTTACTTATTTTTTAAACAAAGTCAGTATGCAACAAGGAGGACAACTAGCTCCTATGGTCGCACCTCCGTTCTAACCCGATGGACTACCACGAAGGAGAACATAGACACCGACTACATAATTTCAACTTCCGACTTTGATAGGAGATTTGATATCAAAATATCAAGAAGAGAGGACTGGGATGATGGTATAGTATTCACTGAAGAAGAGATAGCCTTCTACACCGTGCCGATATCTTCTGCGAAACCAGAGGGGTAAACCAATCCTTCAAAATTGGAGACGGATTCAGTGTTTTTCAAGCCGAGATAACTGCCATTTTACAGGCCGGAAAGCTAATCAAAAATGACAACATTGTCAGAGAAACCATTACTTTACTGTTGACAGTCAGGCGGCTATTAAGTCTTTGCAGTCTGCATCGACAGAATCGAAGCTCGTTAAGGTCTGCAGACAAACTTTCAACGATATATCAATGACCAACAAGGTGTCCCTATGCCGGGTACCGGGCCACAAAGATATATCAGGTAATGATATTGAGATTTCTATCCCTTTGGGGTGGTTTCCAGATAAGCCAAATCTATCAGTTGGTTTGACTCCCATGAGTATACTTTTTACGGGTACAATGGGCCCGCTTGAGGTCTAAGTAAGTCTTTAGAACACCAATAAAACCAACCAAGTCAGTGAGCAGAAACAAGTATTAGTTTTACTGACGAAGGACAACAAATAAGTTTCCTTGACACCAGTTTTCTTATAATTACCAAGTCTACGAGAGGCTTTTAAAAAGCTCTAGCCTTTAAATAGAAGCTAAGTCTACATGCTTTTTCGGCTAAGCTACATGCTCTTAAATTGGCGTTTACGGATACGAAGACTTTCTCGTTGAAAATTTCTTCGAGACAGGTTTTGAGTTTCGGAGAAAAGAAGAAAATTCGCTAGGGGGTAGAATTCAGCGACTGGTCGGGGTAAGTACATAGGTAGAGGTGGTGGCTCAAGCTTAAATCAAATTAGCACTGAGATGTGCCTTTTTGTAAGCACGACTAGCATGTCGTGTGTGTGTTATTGAAAAGACAGCAGGGAGTGCCTAAATCGAAAATGTTGAGTTCAGAAAACGAATTAGATCTCGTGCCCTTTACCCGAAATGTCGTTGAGGTCGTCAAAGAATGGTTGGTTTAGTGCATGCAGCCTGGCTCTTGCTAGTGCTGGACAGTTTCGTTTCTGGCAGTGGGGGTTGTATGGATTAGCTACTTCAGCCGCATGGTCTGCAATTGGCCAGTGGACAGTGGTTATCGCCGTTATTCTGGCCGACCCTAATGCGCCAGTGGTGCCTATATTCGCTATCCTATGGAAGCTTTTGGGTTTCGTAAGGTCGTAGTCTTTGCTCAACGCGGATCACCATACCAGTGACCCGTGGGTGAAAATTGGACACACTGTGGCTGTGTACATCCACAAGGTTATCTTTGCTTCAAGTCCCCACCTCTTTCCAAAGGTTTTGCTACAGGCATAGAAGGCTACACATGCATTTCTGACTTCATGTTCTATGTTGCTTCCAGTTAAGTCTTGTGTCAAGCATAATACCTAAATATCCAGGGCTGGAGGATAGTGTGAGTTTTTGACCATTAAGACGGCGAAAAGTGAAGTCAGGTGTTTGAGTTTTAGTAGTGAGCAGCATCAGAAAAGCACGCGCGCTGAATTTGACGCAAGCTATCGCTCACTCAATGCACCTATGATTGGCCCTTTACTCTTGTCCTAATTGACGAAGGTCACTGCTTTATGTTTCGTGCTAACATCGTCAAGAAAAGTAAAATGAGTTTTGGCGTTTGTTACTTATTACACGACTTCATTCACCATTCACAGCTTTGTAAACAAAGATCATTTACAGTTCCACTGAGACTGACAGCTGTCATACAACTTTTTGCATTTTATTCACAAACCGTTATTTCTCTTATACTAAATGCATCATAATCAACAGCAAACGCATACAAGGCAATCATTTAGACGTTGTACATGAGGTTCTTGTTTTGTACTTTTTTTTTGTTAACTTTCATAAAGCTGTTGCTAATGTTCAAATGAAAGTGATAGTAGTTTTTATATTTCTTCGTGATATATCAACTGTAATTTACAACTTTTTGGTGTACGCACATATGTATGTATGTACTGGGTATGTATTTTTTGTATATTTCAACTGTTTACATTTCAGGTATACATATGTACAAACCTTGAGTAGAGTGGGTGGAAATGTACATCTAATGTGTGCTGGTGAGATAAACAAGGAAATAAAATTAATTTGGTTTCCGTTGAGAAGGATAGGTTCTCCCGAAAAATCTTATTGCTTTAACAATTCCTCGTATTAATTCTTTAAGTCGATTTGTAAGCAACATTCCTGGTTTTTATTTCTGGTTTGAACTATGGGAGAAACAGTCACTCCTCAGATCCACATTATGTTCATGGCGAGGTTTGTGATCATGTTCATGCAGAGGTTTCAACTCAAAGTGGTAGTATGATGGGATCAGAGGAATGCGGAGGATGAAGACGGTTTTTCCCTCATTGACGCCTTCACCTGCACAGTTTCGGAGTGTTTACATTGGGCAACAACTTTGAGTTTGATGAGGTGAGTTCCCTGGTGGATCGAAAGTGTGCAATAATTCTACGGGTTAATGTATAGTATCCTTGAGTTCCATTTCCGAGTCCAGAGACTTCATATTCTCAATTGGCAACTTCTCCAGCAGAAAATTGTTTATGCTGTTGGCTGAGTCGCTTATTTGAGTGAAAATGGTTTTGAAATAGCTCAGCCATGAACTCCAAACTTATGAATGTTAAGGTATATTATATTCCAGTCGAACTAACCATATCTCTGCATAACATCGCAAGGGTTATTTGGTATATTTATTCTTCCCTACTCTTTGCAGAAAACTCCTTTCCCCTCAAGTCACGTCGATAATGGACATGAATATACATATGTAAACTCTGAAGGACAGGACTTTGACATTAGGCTTTTAGATGGATGACTTGAGACAGGCCTCCACGTGTCCCCCGTGTCACAACTGGCTTGGTCTGTCTAAAGCCACCAGCCAAAAGCACTGTCCGAGCGTCCTATTTCGATCCTCAATACCTTTCTATGTGCTATGGTACAATCATCCCACGCTATAACTTTGGCTTCGCGAAGCACCTGAACCAAGTCACTTTGCTTAGTGATGTTACAAAGTGGAGAAACAGAATGACTTAGGTTAAGAACTAGGTAGCTGCTGTACCTGAGGAAGCAACGGCAACGGCAGTATTCCCTTCCCCCCTAGTTGTGGCTCAGATTTATCAAGAAAAAACATACAAGTGTATATGATTGCCAACAAAATTTTGGAAAATAGGTAGGATTATGTATTGTAGAATATTTGTACTAAATTTCAAGTAAATCCGACACCAAAAAAAATATTTCCATCATAAATATACATATACATACATGCATAGATATCGAGATGAGTGAGACAGGGATATTTCGCTTTAATTTAATAAATCTTCAACATCTCGATAGAAGCAAAGTTATGAACGACGAATAATGTGATGAACGAACTGTACATAAATAGATTGGAGGCTCAGCAGTATTTACCGAATATATTTCGCGGCACCACCTCCGGGGGAATGACGAACCTCCGAAAACATAATTTGTCATCAAAAAACTTCGAAATTCGACGTTCATAGTCTGAGTTCGAGTACAAGTAAACACGCAAAACATAACTTTAAAACGCACAGCTTAAGTGGTTGTCGGAAGCTGTATCTCGACTTTTTACCAGCTGTTGCCCCAAATATTTTTGTCTTGTTTTAAATGTCGAAAAAGCTAACTGTCATTGGCAAGATTAAGACTAGTCAAATTGGTTTGACAAAGTTTATGCTCAACCTTTGAATTTGCACTTTTTGCAAGTTTATACATATGTATCTCTGTACATTTAGTTTGTCATTCAGTCGCCAGACTTTATTTTGTCCAAGGCAAAGCTGTCACAATTTATTTTTGTCGTCGGTGACCTTTTTTGTTGCTTGCCCATTAGCTACATAAATGCATGAACATATTGACCAGCTAAGTTCTAATAAATTCTGCCATGTTCCTTCCAGCATTTCCTGGTCGAATGTAGGGGCTAACTGCCTTTCAAAAGTTAAGTTAATAGCCTGACATCTTCAATTCAAATATAACCTGAACTGAACAATCCGGAAACAACTTGTATTGCACAGTCAGTCCCCAACGAATTAGATTTACAAAACTTCATCAAACCTTAGGCCAAATATCATCTACGATAAATACTAATCACTTGACTTTTTTGTTACTTATCCAAGCTTGTTACAGCCTTACTGGTTTGTCGTTTTTAAATTATTAGACACACTGACACAAGTGTGCAATTCTCAGGATGTTTTGTATTATTTCCGTTAATAAAATTCCCTAACTGAATTAAATTTAAACTTAAATATTCTAGCAAGCAATTATCATCTGTAAGTCGAATGTCTTACAATTAGTCTTACAATGTCTGCTTAGCTCTAAGCATGAAGGTTCCTAATTATAATTATTAGTCTTCCGGTGTAGACACTACTTTCTTTAACACGTCATTATGTCAATGTTGTAATTTGTCTTCAAGTAGTTGATTGTTCCTCGGATGGATTAACAGTCTTATTGATTATTATGTTTTTTTTTCTTCTTTTACATTTATTATTTTGTCAATGTAATAACTAATTAAGGACACAAGTGAATGGAATAACATTAATTGTAAGACAAAAAAAAAGTATTCACTATGAATGCATAAAGTTGCCATCACTGGTCATTTCTTTAAGAAAATGAAGTCAATGAAATCATGTGAATTGTCATTAGGTTCGTTGACGCAGGAACAGTATTATTTCCGTGTTAACAAACTTGTACTTCTTTTGCGAATACATTAACTTTCGGAAAGTGTTTCTCAATAGGGATATAACAATTTTGTATTTTAATACAAACGCACCCTTTTTTATGATCTGTCAATGTCAAAACGTCAGTCAAGGTTTACATTTTTATCATGGCGAAGTTTCACGAAGAAGCAACGTTTGGAAATTATTAATAATTACTACCTGATGAGTTAGAGTCGATGGTGGAAGATCGGCAATTGTGGAGAGTCCACTTAAGCTCCCTAAACCCGCAACCCAGATAGTGGATAAGCGGGCCATTGGAAGATGATGATGATGATGATGATGATGATGATACTACCGAAATTCTAAGTCGTTGGTCGCAACTTTAAGAGCGCTTACATACTCCAACTTTCGGTCGTAATAATCGGCTGTGCGTCCTATAGTGGATAAATTCGAGTCAACTTATTCACTATTGAATGTTCCTGTACCAGTGAGATAAGGCACCGGTCGAAGTACCGAAAATATCGCAGCCGTAAGTGCTTCAGTTTAAAATTAGCTAAATCAGTCGATTCCACGCTGTTCATAGGAGTTGGGAATCTTTTAGTTCACATTGTGGCGAATTTTGCCTAAAGATTTTGGCCTACACCTTTACAGGGTCAAGTCAACTCAAGAACTGAACCCTATTGATCATTTGAAACGCAGAAACTTCTCCGATTGGGCTCAGCAAAAGTTTTGAGAAAATCCTGAATTTCATCGAAAAATCATCCTCAGCAATGAAGTTCATTTTCGGCTTAATGGCTTTGTCAATAAGCAAAATATGCGTTATTGGACAGCAACAAGCCCACATGTGCTTTAAGAGACTATATTGGATCCACAAAAGGTGACCTTGTGGTGTGGATTTCATGCCGGAGATGTGATATTTTTTTCGTCGATGAAAATGATCGCCATTTTGCGGTCAATGGAGATCCCTATCGTTGAAAGACTATTTTTGGCCAGAATTGGATGGACTTGACATCAGTGATATGTGGTTCCACAAGATGGTGCCACATGGCACACGCAGGAACAATATCGAACGCGATATTGCCAACGTTCCGGCTAATATGTTTGGAAGATTGGTGACAAATTGGCTCCAAAGGATCGATCGCTGCAAACGTACTCGCGGTGGTCATATGACCGAGATTGAATTCCATTCTTTAATTTAACATGTGTACTACACCTGGAATAAATTTCAGCCCGATATCTCAATTATTCTGTGTTTTATTTAAATACAAAATTGTTATGTCCTTATTGAAAAACCCTTAATTTCACAGGACGTTTAAAAAATTGTAGCGCAGTACGTTCTATGACGGGATCTCCGTGCATCCAAGTTTACACATCTCCCGTAGCTGTCTCGATCTAATGATGACAATAGTGTGTTAAACTGAGACCTTAAAGAGGTAGCCAGATGCGCCGTTTTTTAACTTAGGTCGAAACTCTATTTAGACGCTAAATGTTACCAATTTTGACAAAGATGGCCCCTACTTGAAGTGCGGAAATAGTTTATCAATGACCGCGTCTGTTAAGAGCGAAATAGCTGGATAATACTGTACATATTTATCGTCGGGAGGCAGGCTTAGAAGCGAGTCAAGTGTGTTGTGTAGACTCCATTACAGCCGAAAAAAATTGGTCAGGGGAAACTGTCTTCATGTATTTACGAAACACTTCGTATGAACCAGCGCAATGAGAAACACTCTAACAGCAGAGTTTATTATTCTCTGGCTGAAAATATTTATACAAGCGCCTTAAGTGGATTTAAAACTCCAAGCTCGGAAGACGAAATGCATGGCCATCAAGAGGCTCTTCTACCCGCTGGTTCTGCTATATAGTGCCGATAATACTGGACGATAAGCAGGAAAGTAGAGCAAATACCAAAAACCGAAAGGAGGAGAAGATACAATGGCGAACTCTGTGAGCTGTGTCAAGAACAGACAGAATTAGCCCAGAGGATCTTTAAATTTCTCCCCCATATTCGAGAGGACAAGGTAATCCGCACATCCGAGTAAAAGATCAAGCTTAAGCGAATTCCAAAGCGCTTGGTCTGAAGAACTGGAACTGGTTTTGGTAGGTTTTTTTTTTGATTTCTGGAGATTGAGCTTCTGACTTTTGCCGCAGAGTTCAAAAGAGCTTAACTGCTAACATTTAACTACAAATGTTCATACATATGTACACAGGTATATGTCAACATAATTGACAGCTAAGTGGAATTTCTTGTCAGTTCATTCTTTTTCAAAAAAAGAAATAAAAATATAATGCCATCCGCTACAACTGAGCATTTTATTGTAGTCTTCCCTTTTACCTTCATGCCATTAGTGACAACTAATGCATTCACTCGTTTAATCATTTCCCCACAAGCCATCAATCGCGGCTGTGAATTTTTGTAAATTTTACAGTCATCTTTATCCATTTTTGAGCGTGCACTCAGTTTTGAACCTCTCCCCGATGGTGTGGTACCACACTCCGACAGCGGGCGCATTGATTGCGAACACCACTTTTTGTTTATGGTTCAAACCACTATTACACTACAATCGTCATTTATCTTGGTTACTTATGTAGACTGCTGGAGCAGGGATAAACTTCAGAGTCCCCACTGAGTCTATAGCTTGGGGCGCTAGAAACCAATTACAACTGCCGGTGTTACACTCTGCAACGGCATGCCAGCAGCCAGCCCAGCCAGACGGTAGTAGTAATAAAAAATGCGTTGCGGTTTAAAACAAACAGTCAATTTTGCTGCTGCACTCCATCGTTAGAAGGTGTATCGCCTCATGCAACTCTGGATTGTGGGAAAAATCAACTCATTACTTGCGAAATTATTCATAACAAATTACTGTGTGGTCTGTGAACCACACCGCTGCCAATGGATATTCAAAATGTGTGGAAAATTTTTGTTATGGAAAATTTCCTTCAAAGTGCGTTTTTCGAAAGAAAAACAAACACCAGCTTCTTTGGATTATATAAGAAGAATGGAGTGATGATGGGTTGCACGACCTAGTATTTATTAAAATTTTTAGTTTTCGGGTTCTCGCCGGATGACATGAGAACTAATGTGCCTTCAATAATGAAATGAAATCAGAGGTTTCACAAATTTGAATTAGAAAACAAAAGCTTAATTGCTTTTGACGTGTGTTACTTAATTCAAAAATGGAGGCTTCTGATTTTTTTTCTTTTTTTTTTTAAGAAGATTAAAAGTAATGATAAGTGCAGTGATGACTTGGAAGCATTATGCAATTGGAAAAAATGGGCGAGGGTTTTTTTTTTATTCAATTTACATAATTTAATTTTTTTATTATTTAATTTTAAGACGAATTACTTAGCTGGTGAAAATTTAATGGAGGATAAGGAAATGGAGTTTATGTCGGTATCTATTTATTTTCTCATAAACGGCAGCTATTTGTTGGGGTCTTTTTGATATTCGTATTATTTCAACACTGGCAACACCTACGAGTTTGATATTATGCGTGTTTTTTTGGTAAATCTATATAGGCTAAGAAAAGTGCGCAAAAAACGTCTATCGAGGCTAAAGAATTTCATCGTCGCTGTTTGGCACCACTTTGTGTAATGACAGTTGTTACGCTTTAGCTATTAATTTTTTAAATCAATGCAACAAAATAATATTAGATCTTAGTTGTTTAATTTTTACCTTAATTGCGCCTCTTCGGCAATTTTTTTCTTATAAATGACGGTTTTAATACCATTTTTAATATTTCGATAACAATTGGAAAAAAATAGTTTTATCGCGGCTTAACAATTAACAGGCTTAGTTGTTAGTGTAATTAACATGGAAAATAGTTTCTTAGCCTATATAGGTTTATCAAAAAAAAAACACGCCTATTGACAGATATGTATGTGGTGTCAAATCTTTGCGAAAAGAAATGGAAGGTTTTACGGTTGAACAAGGCTGGGAAATATGTTCAATGTGAGTGCTGTTTTGTTCGACATTGGAAAATAAAGAATTTTGGTCGGCACAACATTTTGGATTGTGGATGAAAAAAGATATCCGTGTGATCGTTTGGTGAACTGATGAAAGAATTTGTGCTTTCCCTCAAAGTGTGGGTGAAAACCCAAGAACCTCAAACTGTCACAGAGATTAATGTCAACCTCGCCCAATAGTTGAGGCATAATGACCATCTGGTTCGTTATCGCTTCTCCGTGTAAACGAGTTGGAAAATGACATCGATTTCGGTAGCAAAATCATCTTTTCGGACAAAGCCCATTTTTAACTTAGAGGCTGCATTTTAAAGCTTTCTGGCTACCTTTCTGAGCCTCTGCAGTTCTGGATTCCATCATGGGACTAACGATTTGCAGGAGGTTTGCGTAACTGAACACGTCAGTTATAAACATCTGGTGAGCATACTAAACAGGATTTGAGCGGCATCCGTGTCGTTCTGAGTTTAGTTTAGGAGGAGTTTTGACAGACTTGTCTAGCTCTTCTCCAAATAATATCAAGACAGTTTAGCAGCAATCAAATCCTGGCCTCGAAATTGTATAAGCTTTTGGTCACTGAGAAGAAGTTCTCAGATCGCTCGTAACAGAGTACCGTGACACCCAAACACCCTCGAAACCGCAGATAAGCTTTTTTAAGGGTTTAATAAAATATAGCTATTATATGGGGTTTCGTACACACCACAGAAAGCCTGCTACAAGAGTGGAAGCAGCCTTGGAATGATGCAAATTGATCTGTGTAACTTTCGCAGTGCCACCAGTAGAAATTCTGTCAAAAGGGTGTCTGCAAGGGGCTTTGTTTGCTTCAGACAATCCCTGTACACTGGCGCTGGATTGCTTTGGAGGTGGCAGGATTAACTTTGCCCAGATTTTTAGCGCAGATAACTCCACTCGCAAAAGAGCCTCCAGCAGAAGGGCGCGCGGTAGTAGCGCTCACGCTTCCTACAGTAAGTGCCTGACCTGACCTGCAGTCAAGTCACCAACAACAGCTGCCTGGGCATGTTGAAAGAGATTTAGCTTACCGGGTAAACGATTTCCGCCACTTTCTACTTCCTGCCTTCTTTCTTTACTTTTCAGTTACGAGCGGTGTGGCCGGACCTGTATCATCACCTGAAGAGGCGAACCTCATATATATGTACATATCTATGTTGGTTGAGGACTTCAGAAACCTTGCCTCGACAGTGGTCGAAAAGATCATGGGTGAATTTGCACTTTCGCTAGTACTACCTGGAGTAATAGTATCAACCACAATAGTTTAACCGACGCAGTTTGTTGAAAATGACCGTTTTAAAGTCACCGTCAAGATGAGTGGATCTTCGTCGACTCCCACGACAGGCTTGCCTGCCTCGTTTAAACCAATTACCGTCAATGATATTTTAGATCTTTTAAATGAAACAGTATTGTGGTTTAAGAGAAGTTTACATTGTGTAGATAATAATATCGACGTGCGGCAATTTTTGGCTTTGTTATGACTTCATTTTTCGCCTTGAAAACCGACATAAGTATCTCCACAGGTCCCTGCGACCTTGATTTCAATATAAAAATCGCGTGACAGTAGCAGCGTGGCTAAAGTAAGGGCGGAGTTTCAAGTCGATTAAGGTGTTTTTTGACAATCCCTCCATTAAGTCCTTTCCACTCGCAGGTCACTTCTATAACCACCGATAACCTCATTCATTCCACATTCAGAAATAAACAAAAATTTTCACAAATTGACACT
The DNA here is from genome assembly GCA_917880715.2 of Matsumyia berberina. Lineage (NCBI taxonomy): Eukaryota > Metazoa > Arthropoda > Insecta > Diptera > Syrphidae > Matsumyia > Matsumyia berberina. The sequence continues at coordinate 125,238,138 of OU862871.1, read as the reverse complement.
CCGATACAGATTTCCCACGACGTAGTACAGTAGCACGTTTTACTGTTGAATCAAATGGAAAAACGTCGTGCCCAAATGGACGTGTTTAATGCAGCTTGGATCTAGGTCAATGGACGCATTAATTAAAGCCTTTTATTGGTTTCTAAGACGCATAGTTATGATAAGTTAGTTCTAGGTGGAGCGTTTGTGGTTCCATGTTTTGTCATAAATCAACACACGACAATTTAGAGTTCGATAAATATAAAATCTGTATCAAAGTGGAAAGTCAAAGAAACCGATATCGGTTCTCACACTAAAACCAAACCCTTCTTTTTTCATTTCTGAATGAACTGACATCGTCATTAATATTCCAACGAAATTCGATTGAGATTTAGCGAAATTCAAAGTCAATCTTTTCTTCTTTTTTGGATAAATAATTCCAATTTATGAGCGAAGAAAGTGAAATGTATCTGCTGCTTAGAGACTTTCTACATTCTGAATCACTGCGGTTCTCCTTAGCTCAGGCTTCTTATGGGCCTCAACAGAGGGTATAAAAGTTTGCGACATTCGCCAATCGTTTAGTCTACGACCAATTCGCAGATCGAATTGAGTAACCAACATCGACAACGCGATAGTCATATCTGTCGAGTGAGGCTTGAGCAATGAAATTGATTGGAATTCATTTTATTATTGTCCTTGTGACAGTTGTCAAATGTGACCAAGTGGCGGAGAGTACTACAACAAATGTCAGCGGAATATTGGATACAGTACAAGGGGAAAATCTGCAAACAACTGAACTAAATTCGAGTTTTGAAAAAGAGAAAATTGAAGAAGGTAAATCGAAACACGAAATGAAAGGGCAGTCAGAGGACAATGTTGAAGAGCTGCGAGTGGCACATAAAGAAGGAATACCAAATGAAAACGAAGGGGAATTGGAGTACGCAGGGAAGGCGCTGGGAATGGTGCAGGAAGAGAGAATACCAACTGAAAATGAAGAAATCGTGGACAACGAACGAGGTTCTCGCATGTACATTGAATCCGACAACGATTTGACCGCCGACGATATCGGAACCATTTTAGAAAAACTCGGTTTTCCGGTTGACAAATTGCATACGCCAAAATCCAGGGATGTGATCGGTGAAAATATCTATGGCGACGATTCTGATGATGATGACCTTTTGGTCGTGTCATTCGCCCCAAACAACGGCCCACTTCAAGGATTGGGTAAACAACTATTTCCCATCGATAATGCAAATGAGGCCCGTTATAAAAGTTCATGGAAGAAATATTTTCGTAAAATGTTTCGAAAGTTGCGACGCAGTACAAGGAAATTCAAGCGACGCGGAAGCTTCAAATCCAGTGATCTGACAGTTGAAAATATTGTGCGAAAAATTATGAAGCAAAAACAAGACGAGGAACAGGGATTGTTTTTTGGATAACATCATCGATTAATTGTAAATACATACGGAGGTACGATTTATTGAAGGAGAAATACATACATAATTTATTTATTAATTTTTTTTTTTGATGTAAATTATTCCTTTTCTCGGATTACATTGGACATAAATGACTTCTTCGCCAGGTGATCACAAAAAGCATAAAAGTGAATGAATAAACCATTTTCTTCGGTGGGTTTTTTTTTTGTTTAACTTTCCATTGGGAAACTCCTCGTAAAAGAAACGAGTTCCCTAAGTGGATGTACAACAAAACTTGGATCATCTTTTGGGATACGTTGTTGCATTTGTATCGTGACGAAGTCAACAACAAAATCAACGACGCATTTCAAATTGACGTTGAATTAGTGAGAATATGGATTTCTGTTGAGTTAGTGAAGACGAAGGTAGTAATTATTGAGAGTTTAAATGGATTCATGTTTTTTAATTGGTAAAATGTTGGCAGGTTATTGAATTTATTTATTTTTTGTGCAATAATTGCTACCAGTTATGATGTTAGCTGTCATTATGACATTTGAATGAAGTTGAGTAGCCTTTAAGGAAAGCTGCTCTATAAAACACAAAGATTTATGTTCATCTGCGTTGGGCACGTATGTATCTACATTAGCCTTTTGCAATATGTTTGTAAGTGCATTTAGTGCCTGAGGACTTCCAAAGCCACTAAAGTCCCTAGAATACCGGATTTATGATGGTATACTCCAGAACACGAATGCGCCTGAAGGTATTGCAAAATCCGCAAATTGGTATTCTGGCTGCATCTACTACACATCTTGGTCGTCAGATCTACCTTAATATGGTCGCTACAGTTAGAAAGCTAAAACGAGTTCAACGCCTACCTGAAATCTGCCTGCAGGGCTGTTTGCATTCCACGCCTACTGCAACTCTAAACGCTATTCTGGGTTAACTTCCAGTACAAGTTCGCATAGAAACGCAGATTAGGTGTAACCTGTATAGACTCATCCACGAAACTGTTCTGTTTTGTGTTCAATGAGGTTATTCCGAACAGTTTGGAACAGGAAATCTTGCACCTACTCTTGAGGTAGAACAGAATTGTGAAAAATGTCAAAGTCAGCTGTGACTGTCAATTTTGTGAATTTTCAGCATTTTATTTGTTCAAATGATATTTTAAAATTTTTGATAACTAACATATGTATGCTGTACGTTTCTGTTCTAACTCGATTTGACATTTTACACAAATCTATTTTCTTCTGTTCTGGTTTCTTCTAATTGAACAAATCTATTATATCAACATATTGAGCTATCTTCTGCTGCTTATCGATTTCCACTTTAAGAGGAATTACTCAGTAAGGAACGACGGGGAAAAAGTTTCACTGTAAATCGGATCTGTGGTTTTCGTGTTATAAGCGCTCTAACCGATAGACAGTCAAAGAGATGGGATGTTAGTTTTTTGCGAATACGAGCAAAATCCTAAGAGGTGTCTTATGTGACCTGCAGTTTATCATCGCCTCTGTCCATATCGTCACAGAATGCTCACACATGTTAAAAATCAGACTATAGACAGTGAACTTCCTTCACTCACTGCACTCGCTATGCTACACCTTAAAGCAAATGATGAACTTCCTGACAACTGCTTGAGTGAACAAATTGCTTTAAAACAATATGTATGTAGGTCTCTTCGAAAGATCGCAGTGCTGGAGCTGTTTTAACCGTCGCAGAATAAAATAAGAACTGCTTTCTCCTTTTGAGCCTGCGTGGGAAGCCTGCCTCATGACTGCTCATACAGTAGCTGCCTTACGCCACCGACGACTTTTTTTTGGAATCCATTTTGATTACAGAAAATGATTAATAACAAACTTTTATAGAAGATTCCAAAATAGGTACGATTAGACATCAGCATCAGTTGTCTGTATTGGAACTTGGTGATTTTCAAAACATTTGAGGTCAGTCAGTACACCTACGCAAAATGTCTGGCATTCATTCCAAAATGGATTGACCTTGACTGTACATTTTCCCACCACTTGTGAGTGTATGTCACTATCGCCAGGGTAGCGTCGTGCTTGCTATTAAATTGGCTTCTACCTACCGCCATTGGTTTGTGGTTGATTGTAACGGTTTTAGCGTTTTCTGTAATACAAGTGGGTAATGTGGTGGAAAAAAAAAACACATTGTCGTATCGCAGTTGTCAACTGTTTTTACTAGACGTATGAAAATATATTCCTCATGTGTAAATTGAGTTAGCTTAAAAACTAGCTAACTTCACTTTCTATCTCTGTTAAGGGCAGGCAAATTTTCCCATGAATAATTTGTCCAATCAAATGAGTTAATAATTAAATTAAACAGCAGATTCACGAAAAAAACACAAAATCACCAGAGAAGAGGGGAATGACATTCCTAGGAGAGGTGTTAAAATTCTGGAATCATTCAAAAAACCAGAAATTCACTCAACTTGTTACAGCAATCTCAACTGCAACTGGGGTAACTGGATAACTGTATCGAAACAACGATTAACTACAACACATCACTCTCTAACACCTTTGCTGCTAAGAAAATAAAACATTGGCAACGCCCTGCAAAAGCAAACTAAAGTTTTATTTCGTGAAACCACCTCCTGGAACGCAAAAGAGTTCATCATTTTCCAATGACCCGCTTATACATTATGAGGGTCGCTTAAGTGGACCCGCCACATCTCCAAATCTTTCTCCATCAACTTTAAATAATCAGGGGCTATTTCCATATGAGTAGAGGTGAGGTTTCGGGCTTGGTCCAACCATCTTATCTTGGGTCCCAGAGGACGCCTACCTGATGGCACGGCTTTAATGGCACATCTTGGAGAGCGAGTTGGGAACATGTGTTTAACGTGGCCAAACCATCGAAACATGGTCGCAATAAGAGTTTAATTTGTCAAAAGAAACTTTTCAATCAAACACTAAAAACCGTTTGGAGTAGACGTTAAAAGCTGTACCTTCCCTTCATTGCTTTGAAAATACAACACGAACAACACGAATTGAGACTTACGGTCTAAACTCAAAATATTCGTGTTAGAAAAGTAAAAATCGTGCAAAATTGTTTACCTATGTATGACCTTACTTTGAGTCTGAATACGTCACTGTAAAGGTTGTTCTTTTAAAAATAAAAACCACGATTGGCTGCTTAACTGCTTCTGCATGATTTGTGTCAGTTAATTAGCGATTTGCCAATTAAGTCATAATATTATCTAATGCTATCGGCTTACGCGTGCTTTTTAAACGAGCACACAATTTTCCAGCACACTTTGGCTACATCAGCCACGACGTACATACATATATATGTAGGTGATTGATTTCTTCAGACTAACTAGTAACCCAAATTAAGTTACTCACACCCAGCTCACATCTGCATCTTTAATAATTCGATCCGGCCCAACTTGCAGATACATCGAAGATGTCTGTGGTGATGACGATGGTTGCATAGATACTCGACGGACGCATATTGAAGACTGGTTCCACAGGATTTCTACTGAGACGTTACATAAAACAACAACGTACGCGCACTTGCAAGTACATGCTCACGCTAAAGATTAAAGCTTGTGACATATTGCATATTTTGATTTTTACCAGTTATGCCTTACAAAACAACCAGCAATTTATGAAGACAACACCTGCAGTTGAACATATAGACGCACGAGTATATCCATCAGCCATCTGAGCGAACGCATAGTGGGTAAAGGAAAGAAAACTTAACAAGGAACTTGTACACCTTTTGCTATCATTACGCGCGCGGATGCGTTATCTCTAGAGGAATAAACAGGTTTTCTTATTTTATATGCCTGACTGGACTCAGTCTGCATCGTTAAAACTCAAGGAACTGGCCGATGAACTGCAGTCCGGAGTACCTATATGCAGCAGATATATATACACTGATGCTGATGCTTTTAATAGATGCAAGACAACAGGCAGGCAAAATGCATTTTTATGAGATTCACAGGAAAAAGAAAAGTAACTTCTGTGGCAACTTCGTGTTAATTATGCTCTAAGCTAACACTTGTAATAATCGACGGCAATTAATCCTGAGACATTGCATATTTAAACGAGGTAAAATTATACCGTGTCTTAAATCTAATTGGAGACGGTAGACAGACCTGACGAGCAATTTTTTGAATATCTATATCAAATTTGAGGCGACAGGAGGTTTTATTTTACTGTGGTAGGGTTCTAGATGGGTGTCGAGACTAATAGAAATAATTTGGAGTAATAATAGGCGTGTTTTTTTGGTAAATCTATACAGGCTAAGAAAATATTTTCCATGTTAATTACACTAACAACTAAGCCTATATGGAATTACGAAATCTGGATAACTATCCAGCCTTAAGTCCTTAGCCGCGATAAAAACTGTGCTACCAAACTATTTTTTTCGAATTGTTATTGAAATGTTAAAAATGGCATTACAGCCGTCATTTATAAGAAAAAAATTGCCAAAGAGGCGCTTTACTTCTAACGACAAAAGGTAAAAATTAAACAAATGAGATCTAATATTATTTTGTTGCATTGTTTTAAATCTGAACGATTTATTTTTCCAAATAAAGAAGAGGAAAAAATTAATAGCTGAAGCGTAACAAATGTCATTGCACAAAGTGGTGCCAAACAGCGATGACAAAATTCCTTAGCACAAATTTAGACAAGGCGACGCGCTGGCATGAGACTTCCCTAACATCAAGCAAAGAATAGGGCAAAACTTACGCGCCAACACCAGAAGCGATAATGCTGACCACTTCACCATGGTCATCTACTCAAGAAAATGACCAGTGGATGTGCTATGAAAACCATATCGTTCATTGAAGAGTTTCCATGAATGTATTTCGTAAATTGACGACTTAGCACCTTTGCAAAGTTATAGCTGAGATATCAATGTACGTCAAAGTATTCCTAGAACTTTGTGAGTGCCAAACTTAATGAGACAAATGGAGAACTCGACGCTCTCGAATTCGAGTCGAGATTCAAGCCCCAACCGTGTCCACCGAACATTTTTCGCGGCACCACCTCTCGTCGGGGAATGACAAGCCTCCGGAAGTATAATCTGTTTTGAAAGCGCTTCTGAATTCGCTGTTCGGAGTCAGCAATAAATTTTAGGTCCCTTCCATTCGTGCAAACAATAAAACACGCACAACATAAGTGGTTGCGAGAAGTTAGGCCTTGGCATATCCCGAGCTGTATGTATATTTTTGAGAATTTTTTAATTGTTCAGCGTTTTTATACAGATATTTTAAATCGCTTGAAATTGTATAGAAATTTTAATCCACTATCTTACAAATTTCCTAGTCAGTTTGTAAGTTTAGACGAAGTTGACCGCTTTGACTAGAAGTTAGCACAAATCTTTAGTAAAATATGTAACTTACGACTTTAAAAAAAAACGGTGGACTCACCTGAAAGAGAGAGAAAAAACAATAAGGTTAGATTAAAGTAATTAATGTTTTGTTAATTGTGCGAGTTCTAATGGATATACATATGTACCAATTTATGCGCGTATGTAGCTTGTAAGAGAAGACAAGGACAAACATAAACTTTTCTAAACGCGTGCCGCCATCTTTTCTTTTCATTGGGTCAAATTTATTGGAAGTACACTAATTGCCTTGTCTCACAGCATGAGTAGACCAAGTAAGCATAGCACCGTGAATAATGGTAGTTTAATTGTTTGATCCGGTGAGAAACTCAATTTCCCCCCCCCCCCCCCATCATTCTGGATGAATAAGTAGTTTGTGACGCTCTTATAGCATCGCATCCTGAAGGTCAGAAATGAAAGTTCTATCGGCAATTGCATACGAAAAACGAAATGCAACCAGGCACGGAAAGTGAGATTTTCATTTCACACGGGAACAACAAACGAATCCCAATGCTAATTTTACCAGAAATTTTCTTTCGAAGCCAACTTCTGTTGCCGTTGTTGTTTTTATATATTTTTGTTTCTTTTAATTGCACTTAAAACATGAAGTACGATGCAACGATATGCAAAACAAGTAAGAGTGTAACAACAAATCATACGTTGTACATTCTGTATCCAGCAGCAGTCAAGTCACCAACAACCCACAAAATATGTATGTACATGTAGCAACAATAGGGAAAACCGGACCAAAAAACAGTCCTATTCCACCTTATAGCACACCAACATATGGACATGGATACACATTCGCGATATTCGCCAATTTAGCATGTGAATTGTATGCATCATGCATGCTACCATGAGAGACAGAGCGAAGCAATATTTCATTTCATGTTTTGCACTTTTTTCGCCTTAAGAATGTGCACAGTTTGTGTCTTTTTCACTTTTTGCAGATAAAGTTGCAGCCAGACCTGACAGCGCAGCAATGCGGCCAAACTGTCGTCGAAAAGATCGAGAGAGAGAGAGAGATTGAGAGAGAGCGAGAAAAAGACGCATACCAGCTGACTGCACAAAAGCCAACATTCCAATGGTTTGCAGTGACAGCGGCAGCAGGTAGAATTCGAATGCAAAAATGTCATCAAGTTTGTGCGAAAACTTGAAGTATGTAATTAACTGTCATCATGTCAGATGTGCCTTAGAGGGCATTGTTGAAATGTGGTTCGAGCTGGCGAAACTTGGTCATTTGTTTGTACCTAAGAATGAGAGCCTTTACGAATAGTAGTCATGCACTTTGAAAAGAAACTAGGTATGGATTGACGAGACTTGATGGTTTTAATCAGAGGACATTGTTAAAAGGCGCAAGAGTTTATAAAAAATTATGACAGATAACAAGGCTTTAAACACTTTCGCAACGAAACATAGTTCTAAATACATGCAACCTTAACACATGAAGTTACAACTGAGGGCAGTTTTTTTGTTCAAGAGTTCTGTAATGTAAATCGTTTTACACATTATGCGTTTTCAGTTTTTGGATATGACTGGCAAAGAATGGTGGAAAACCTAATTCGAAATATGTGTAGTATGTCTAGCAATGATCATCGTCATCATCATCTTCCAATGGCCCGCTTATCCACTATGAGGACCCCGGGTTTAGGGAGCTTAAGTGGACTCTCCACATTTTCCGATCTTCCACCATCGACTCTAAATCATCAGGGGCTATCCTCATACGAGTAGAGGTGAGATTTCGGACTTGGTCCAGCCATCTCATCCTAGGCCTTCCTACCTGATGGCACGGATTCGATGGCACGTCTTGGAAACCGAGTTAGGGATATGCGTTTTGACGTGCCCAAACCATCGAAGTATGGACCTCTGCGTTTGAAGAAGTAGCTGCGTGCCTCGCGTATTCTGGTATGCCTAACTCGATCTCGACGAGTTACAGCAGCAATACAACGAAGAAATCTCATTTCGGCAGCTTGTATTCGCGATCTTATTCTTTCGGTCATTACCGAAACCTCATGACTAGAGGTGAGGGTTGGAACAAACACTGAATTGAAAACCGATAGCTTAGCTCCGATGCCAAGTTCAGCCCTCCTGATAACAGATTGACGAAGCTGTCTCAAAATTGCTCCAACCTGACCAATCCTACAGGACAACTCAGTATTGCTCCTTCTCTCACTCGTAAATAGGACCTCGAGATACTTAAACGTCTCCCCCTGTTTCAATGGAACCCAACTAACATGCAGAGTGCATTGAACAGGCGATCGGAAAATCACCATTACCTCTGATTTGTTTACGTTTACCCTCATTCCAGGTTCAACACAGACGGCTACGAACCTGTCAAGTGTTCGATATGAGTTGGGAGACTCGAATAAGTCATGCGCTTTTCGTCTCGGCATCCTTACGTTTCACAGGTTCGTACTATTGTACTCTGAACAATTGTTTTAAAGAATCATAAGAATTTTATTGCCTGACAGATGTTTGGAGATTGAAATTTGACGACCCGTTTTTAGACTAGAGTACGACGTGTTAGAATCCAGTCCCCGACCTCAAAAAAAGTGCTTCATCTTCTGTCATTCTCAGCCAATAGAAATCGATTAGAGACATATGCAGCACTTTGCCTAGATCGACGAACGCGACTATTTATTTTGAACAGTACAATTGCGTTCAGTAGTCATGTGTAAAACAAAATAGTCGCGTTTAGCTGATGACAGAATTAAGGTATTAATAGAGATGAGAAAATGTTGTCCACTGATTCGGATACGAATTTTAAGTTAGCTATAATGCATATAAGCGAGCGATTCTTAATAATCGGCAGCGGTTCTCATTGGAAATTTGGACATTTGTGTTAAGCAATGTTTGACATTGTTGCGTTGGACTGCTGACCGAGCGGCGTGGGTTCAAGCCCCAGACAGGAACACCGAACATTTTTCGCGGCACCACCTCTCGTCGCGGAATGACAAGCCTCCGGGAGTATAATCTGTCATGAAAGAGCTTCTCAATCCGCCGTTCGGAGTCGGCAATAAATTGTAGGTCCCTTCCATTCGTGCGAACAATACAAACACGCACAACACGAATGGTTGCGAGAAGCTAGGCCTTGGCTCATCCGGAGCTGTCGCGTCAGCTATTATTATTATTAATGTTTGACATTTCATCGTAATACGAATATTTTTTTCCAATCACTATTGCTAGTGTTGCAGTCAGTCAAATTACTGCTCAAAATTTGTTGAGTTTAATCTCTGTAGTACAATTTTAGATCTTGGAGGGCTTTGAAGTACAACTCTACTTACACAGATCTAGTACAATTTTAAATGATTTTTTTAGAAAAGCTCATGTTCATGGTTATTTAACTTTTTACTGTATTTTAAAATTGGAAAGAAAAATCTGATTTCAATTTATTCCATTTGAGTAGCTACAGCAATTTCTTCACAATCGCCTGAGTTATTACACAATCCATGTAATTTTTCTCAAACTCGTCATCATAGTTTAAATACATGGCTTTTCTGTAGCACGTACATGTACCTTTTTTATAATCGTCACACAGAGCTATCAGAAAAAGTTTAATTATAAACCAGTTTTTAGTTGGAATTTAATTATCAAATCACGGGAAAATGGTTACTTTGTCTTTAAGAAAGAAAAATTAACTAGAAATGGTTAGATAATTTCAAATTTCACGGTATAATCGATAAGACTTATCTGATGTTGAAATATATCAACAAGAGTCGTGACCACGCTAAAAGATTTTATTTCACAAAATTTTACTTTTTTAAAAAAGAAATGTAGGCACGGAGATGAATGCTCAAAAAATGTGCAGACTTGACGTCATTTTTATATTCTGAAAACAGTATCTGCAATTAGATCTTGGAACTCATCTCTCTCGAAACTTTTGTCTCTCAGTTGTGTTGGAATTGCATACAAATTTCCAAAAAGTGTTCAACGGATATAAGCATTGCGATAAAGTTTTTTAAATTCTGAACACAAATCCAAAAAAGTCTGTAATCACTTTGCATAAATAGGGGCTTGAAGTTTCGTCATTGGTTGAAAAACGGAAAGTTATTTATGTGCATTGTTTTCCATGGGAACTAGTTTCTCATTAATCAATACGTTGTTTACATTTTTGATAAATTATGTGAAATGTTGTAAATAGTCATTGAGCACTAATGAGCTTACATTTTGTTGGGTTACTGGCAGTGTTTTAGAGAAATTATTTAATTAACATTGACTGGCTTAACTGCTGAGTCTGACTTGCTCAACGAGAGTTGTTGACTCCAAGTCGATAATAATTGATCATTTGACTGTGATCCACATTGTGGTAATGATAGAGAAAACGTCTCTTGTGCGTAAGTCGGAAAGTACAGGCTCCACAACAGAACAACTGACCATGGCTTTTGCTAATTAATTAGAAAAAAAAATATCTCGGAAGGAGCCAAGGCCTAGCGTCTCGCAACCATTTATTGTGTGCGTGTAACATTTTCAGAGGTGGAGCAGAACAGTTGGTAAGCAAAGTCTACAGGAAACCACAGTCAACTTTCCTACCGTTAAGCACATGTTTCCTACTCTACAATATAAGGAACCTAATGGTCTCCTAATCAACGAACTGTCAACCAAATCGGCTGCGTTACGATCTAAGCAAGGTATTCCTCTAACATTTTGTATGTCCGGACGTTCCGGGGACCCAACATGGACTTTGATCGCTACCTAGTTATAGCCACAGTGCGAATGGCGTTTTCTTGGACTCCACGTACCGTTCTGTGTCGGACCACTGACAAGCAGTAGTTGTAAGACACTTGACTGGCCTAGATGTTACTGACTGAGAAGTTAGTGCTTTAAGCACTGCCTGGTTATTTCAAAATATTTGAATGGTTTAGTAAGATCCATGTCCTTCAGTATACCACAGGGTAATCACTGTCAGTCAAATTGCCTTCTAGTGTACACTGACTTATTAGTCAAAAATAGGGTCCTTGTGGTCTGGTCAATAAAGTGGATAAATGCCTTTAAAATAGTGAAACGAAAAAGTTGATACGTACTAGTGCCACTAACTAATAAATTCAATGCATTCCTTGTCATTTTATCACTCAATCAGGCTACGATTCTTAAAAAATCACAATTAAGCACTTTGAGGGGTTGATTCAACTTTAATTGTTAGCAGTTGTACTTACTGTTTATTTTATCACAATGACAAGCATTTTATTATCAGCAGGTAGCAATTATGTCAAGTACTCGTACTATTAATAAATAATACGGGTATCAGTCATACATATGCATTTGTATTCAACACTATGTTAGATTAGGTTATGTAGAGTAGGGCTATGCAGTCAGCGCTTGCAGAAGACACTAACCACCATAGTGGGCCCATCGCGATCCCTGTGAAACCAGAATTGGGAAAACCTAAACTATTACCCGAAAGTATTTGATTTTCCGACAGAATTTTACCATGTTTTTATAGGTATCATACCCTAGCTCTTCTAGATAAAGAAATAGCTGCCGAGAAGATTCATGCGTGTCTTGCCAATTCCAATTGTGTTATATCCTCAGCGGCGCATAGATCGTTGTAATATCTGCAAACATCTGTAGCTGAGAGATCTAATCATTTAGAGTGCTTCCTAAGAAGACTGTGGCAGGGCAAGGTTCCAGTGGCTTGTTGTAGCTGTTGCCCTGCTTAAATTGAGAATATCCCTGGTTTTTTTACGACAAGCGCAGAGCCTTGGATGCCTTGTGTCCGTTCGTATTAAACCATCTCTCCTTTGCCTTATTTCTGACTATCCTTGAGATTTTTGCTTTAACTACACAGGAAGGAGGATCTACAGTTTTCATGTTTTGCTATTCTCCGCCTAGCCTGGTCAGTTCGTCGGCCTTTTCTCCTTCAATTTCAGAGTAACCGGTACCCAGCAAAGTCTAACATGATTCTGCGCGCACAATGCCTTTAGCATTAGGCGGTATTTAGAGATTTGATTCTGGCGCTTTAAGTGCAGCCTGACTATCATTGTAAATGGCGATATCCCGATGTCAGCCCTAATGATTCCGCAGCTATGCACACAGTCAGAACCTCTGCTATGAATATACTGAAAGTATCTAGGAGTCTTATACTTTTGAACATAGCTCCATTCTGATTGAAAGAAGCCTAAATTAGTGAACATCAGCGCACTGTTGCCAGGTCTACCGGTAGCAAATGTAAAAAAGGATCTAGGGCAGCCGAGGGTGCACCCATGGTGGCTATACCAACAGTTCTTTGCACTGCTGCATAGGTTTGTTTTCTTTTTGGTTGCCTTCCACCAGATGAGCGGTCTATACGTGAGTATGGGTCTGACTATTGCCTGTGCATCGTACTTGGTTTCAGACCCCATTTCATGCCTGCTATTTTTTTTCACGCATAAAGGACCCTTTCGGACCCTTTCGTATGTATTAAGATTCCAGTTTAGTTTTCTATCAAGAATAATCCCAAGATATTTGGCGCTCCCTGACAGGGACAGCTCGACCCCTACAAGTCTAGGTGGCCTAAAGGAGGGTATCTTGTATTTCCTCGTCAAGAGAACTAATTCTTTGACGTTTAATCCACAATCTTTTGCCCATTTACTCAAGGTTGTTAAGGCAACTTACATGATGTTGCTGATTGTGTCTAGAAATTTTAGTCCCCTTGAGTAAAGCCTTTTCAGGATCCCATTTATAACCATGACGTCACGTCTGGAAACGGACTTAGGCTAATTGATTTTGCTTCGGGACGTAACGTCACTATTGCTAGTACGCGATTTCCACATCTTAATATCCATAAGGTGACATGGGGGTTGCAATCGACAAAAGGCACGCCTCCAGTATTCTGGATGTTCGAGCTTTCCGAGTAGTTAACATTGACTCGGACCACTACCTTGTTGTAGTCTAGGTATGAATGCGGATATCCCAAACGCCTCCACAACAAAAAACTACTTTGAGAAGATATGACGTCGAAAAGCTACATTCGCAATAGACCGCCAGAACCTTTGCCGATCGTGTATCCTGTAATCTCTCGAGAAGTCCAATGCCGCCAGCACCAAATTCCGAAAATCAGTGGAAACGCTGCCAACAAGCCATCAAGGAAGCCGCAACTGATGTGCTGGGTTTCAAAAGACCACCACCAAGAAACTCCTGATTTGACGAAGAATCCCGGCAAGTGAGAACGAGGGCTGCTCGTGAGCTCTACGAGCAGAAGAGACGGGCGCAACACCAGCTTCTCCGAAAGAAAAAGAAAGAGCACGAGAAACACATGATCGAGAGCATAGACAGGTAATGGAATCTCAGCACCGTTTGCCCGATTCACAAGAAAGGAGACCCCCTCAACTGCGCCAGTTACCAATGAATTAGTCTCTTAAATGTCGCATATAAAATCTTATCTTCCATATTGTGTGAACGCCTAAAACCCTTTGTCAACAACGTGATCGGTTCCTATTAGTGCGGTTTTAGGCCGGGAAAGTTCACAATCGATCAAATTTTCACACTTCGGCAGATCCTGGAGAAAACCCAAGAAGTCCAAAACGATACCAACCACCTCTTCATCGATTTCAAGGCCGCCTATGACAGCATTTATAGAGACGATCTATACAGAGCCATGTCTAGTTTTGGCATACCTGCCAAACTGCATGGACTCTATCGAAAGCGGATGAAGATATCCTTGATTGCTTCGAGAAAAAGATTTTTCGTAAGATATTCAGTCCCGTTTGCGTTGACGGGTTTTGGAGAACAAGATTCAACGATGAATTTTACGAGGTGTACAGCGACATCGCCCTAGTCAAAAATCAATCAACTGGAAGCAGTTAGCTAAGAACCGGACTAACTGGAGAGGCTTGTTGGTTGAGGCCCAGGTTCACGCCATACTGTACCGCCACCTAAGTAAGAAAGTAAGTATCTATAACCAAGTTCAACAACGAGATCCACTCATTACTATCTTCACACGTATTTACAAGTAACACACGACACTCATCACTTCGACCTTCGCTTGAGAGTACATTGACGTTTGAACACCATTACAACATTATGATCTCGAAAATTCCAAATCTCATTCTGATTAGTACATAAACATAAAAGAAAATCATGATTTCCGATTTCGTACGATATGCCACCAAGCGGCACTTGATAAGACACTCAAACATAAAATTGTAGGTAAAAAATAAATTCCAATACCTTCACGCGCTCCTATTTGCGAAAAATGGAACGTCACTCTGATAAGCATCTGGCTGACTAAACGTTCACCATTAACCTTGGCTATCAAGTGTTAACAACGAAAAAAAAAAAAAAGACACACACAGACAAAATTAAATTGTGCAATTACTCGAGTGAATCATTACGTAATAATGGTAATTTTTTTTTTGTGGATGAAAATCTAACGAAAAACATCTCCAGCCTATGTTATGCGTAGTTTTTTAATTAAAAACGGTCCACTTCTGGGAATAAACAAAAAAAAAAAAATTATAATCAAAACAAACCCATAATTTGAGAACTCATGAATAATCACAGCAGCGAAGGGCTATGATCAATTAGCGTGTGGCTTGCCTAGGTGCTAACCCAAAACATTAATTCCATCAAGATGATAGTTTTTCACTTTCAAGATGTTTTTTAATGAATTTCAACGGTTTGTCCCTCCAGCGATATGGCTCTCAGGGGGGGGGGGGGGGAGAATTTCCACAGCCTTATAATTAGCATTGGTAGGAGTCCAGACGAAAGGTATTTGCTGGAAGTTGTCAAACCTAGGAGAGTGCTCTGCGAGGAAGAGAAAGTATGTAAAATGCATAGGTGCGCTGCCTTTGGCGGTTCATTTTTATGAAGCAATTCAGAATTTTATAGCACCATAACTCCAGTAAATTAAAAATTTATCAATAAATCAAATTCTCCTATCCGCGTTTGAAATTTTTTTCTTCCAAACGATATGAACGAAGATATGAAACGTTCCAAACGGACATGTAAAATGTGAGTTCCTTTCACTAGTTACTCGTTATTTTCCTTTTGATTAAAATTAGTACTAGCTGCAGTGTTGTGAAATAATGTTGGGTTCAAGTTAAGTGAGGGAAAGGAGTTTCATGATACATATACAACCTAACCGACCATACTTATCTACTAGGTTAGGTTGAATTAGGGCTAGGAAAAATTTCACAGAACCACCAAAATGGGTTCATCGCGATCCCTGTGGAAACCTACAAAGGTACCGCAACCTAAGCGCTCATTCCTTCAACTCCAATTGTCCTGGTGGTTTGAGGACGGCTAGAATTTCTGCTTGGAATACACTGCATACGAGTACATCCGGAAGTTTAAAGCATAATGTACACTTTGGACAAAAAGTGGTAGAGATTTTGAGAAAAATCCCGGCAGAGAAGTGTAGACATCATGTAGAGCGAGAGTATAGAGCTCTACATCGATTCTATGCTAGAGTTTCTAGGCACGTATTTTCTGTGGTGTAAACGTCTTTCGGTAGAGCGCTCTACGTCTCTACATCGACTCTTCACTCTATTCAATATGCTGAATAGAGCGTAGAGCCCTACTTATGTTTTGGCTGCGATGTGGGATTGTGCCGCATACATTTTTTTTGTTTATTGGGGAGCAGTTGGTCCCCTCTAGAACTGTAATCTCACAGTGAAGCCTATTGTGCAGACCCATATGTTTCTAGAGCAGATTCTTTACTACAGAGACTAATCAGCTTCTCAGGTTGAAGCGCGGCGAGAGCAGTCGGTGAGACAAGTTCTGTGACAGTGCGGTTTCATGCAGGTAGGGTCTGGTTATACGTTGAGTCTGTGGATTCACTGTCAATAGACAGTGGACACTTTGAAGACCGGTTAGGATTTTAAGGTGGTTCCTGCTTAAGGTCAGAAGAAAGTTAGACTTTTGTATGGAAAGTGAAGGGTAAAAGTATTTGGAGTTTGTGTTCAGGGATCCAGTGTAGTATCACCAAGTTGTTCTTTCCTAGTTCAAGAAGCATTTTGACTGTGCCTAGAACTAGTTTCTATTTCATCATGTCTAAGTTCAGTTCTTAAGGCAGCTTGACTGTCAGAGAAGATGAGAATGGTTTTGCCACGGAAGTTAGAAAGCAAGTTTAAGCTTATACACTGATTAATTGCAAATAAATCTGTCTGGAAGATGGTTGAGCGTATGCCTAGGTTAACCGATCCACTGTTCATATTTGAGTCGTCGGTATAGAATACTTGATCGTGCTCAAAGGTGCCGCACAGGTGCTTAGTCGTATTTTTTTTCTATTTTTTTCGAATTTTTTAAACGATCTTTCAGCATACGAAAAAAACACAGTGGAAAAATCGCTGAAGACAAAGAATAGACTCTTACTACCTTCCAGGACATTGAGGGGGACTTTAACAATGTTCAAACCGACGCTGTGAAGAGAACGCTAGAAGGCCTTAATGTAGACAAAACTATCACCAAATGGATACTGGGTAGGTTGAAGAGCAGATATATAAATGAAGAACTAGGAGGTACATATGTGTGTCAAGGTAATGGTCTCTAGCGGCACTCCACAACGAGGCATTCTTTTCCACCAGCTCTGGGTTCTCATGGCTACTAAAATTTCATTAAAGCTCATATATAGTGTATAGTGGAGTGAAGGAAAATTCCTGTCCACTAGTAGGAATCAATTCGAGCATTCCTTAAGGGTAATAGTAACAATGTGGACTAGTGGTTAACTCGCAGAAAAATGAATTGGTTCATTTTACTCATAGAAGGAGAGTACCATTGTTGGAGATCCCATTTATCGAAGGGACTCCACTCAAACTCTCCGACTATGCCCAATACCTAGGAGTGTTGCCAGACAGCAAACTAAACTGGAGCCTCAACATTAAAGAAAGGATAAAGAAAGCAACGACTGCATTTTAAAGCTGACTGGGGTCCTAGTCCCAAAATTATCCTGTGGCCCACACAGCAGTGGTGAGACCAATACTGAAATATGGCTGTGAAGTTTGGTGGCAGGCAACATGCAAGAACGTCAACATTAAAGCACTGACTAGAGTTCAGCTGCTGTCAGCAAAGACTACACCTCACCCTGCTTCGGCTGTTTTGTGAACCAGTTAGTACTCTTTAAGAATCGGATTAGGTCCGTTAACTGTAGGTCCGTTACCTCTGCTATGCTTGCAAAGAACCTTGATCCTAAAGCGCGTAGTTGGGACTGGGAGATAAACCGCACTATAATTGATAATCCCAAGTCCATCTACGCAGATGTGCTCAAGAGGGATACGGGCGTCGGGGCTAGATTTTTCTCCGAAGCTCTTGGACTTCGTTTTCCAAGCGAAGATTCTGACAATGACAACAGCCGCCCAACAAGCTGGAATAAAGGCGATACCACACGATAATATTGCCTTTTTCATTTACAGTCACAGAGTCAAACCGCCGCTGTCGCGAAGAGCTATGGGTTATTTGCACACAGCGCAATGTAAAACTACGCTGGGTTCTCGGACGCAGTGGTGTGCCGGGCAATGAAAAGGCCGATGAAATACCAGAAAAAGGATCATCCTTAAGGACAGTTTTGGCTGACAGCGCGATAAAGATCATACCTTGTAACCTTAAACACGGAATGAGGAATAAAATGTTATCGATAGCAAATGCTTGATGAAACGCGCTCAACTCCTGTGTTATTACAAGAAAACTATGCCCATTCCAGGAACAGAACCGAAAAGATCCTGTAAAGGAATAGAAAATCTTTATCGGCTCTAACAGGCATAATTACCGGGCACCAAGAAACTCTAATTAAATGCAAACAGAGGCTGCAGAGGCTGCGGTAATGAGGAAGTGCATGAGGATACTCACACTTTCTCTACTACTGCCTAGGACTCTGTCTTCTAAGGATTTACATCCCAGGAAAACATTACTTTCAGGATATCGAAAAACTCCTCGATAGGTCCATAAATGACTTGTACAGATTTATTAACGGCTTAAAATGGCTTGAAAACCTATAAGTTCGCACAGTATGGAAGTTACACCCCCAAAAGCATAACAATGAATCTACGTTGATCCAAGCGTGACGGAGGAAACTTCCCCTTTCCCCAATCATCTATTTTTTTTATCGCCTTATCGAATTCATTCCCTGCCTACCAGTTGAATGTGTGTTTTCATCCGCGAAAAATGTTTGAAAAATAGAGCCCTCTCAGCTTTGAATTGAAACTCTATGTAAAAGTGATATTATTTGTCAAAAACGACAATGCGGACAACAAGGCAGAGAAGGTTATTTTGACGGAAGACTAAAGCTTTTAAATACCTTTAGGACATTGTGGTATTTTTTTCCACGAGCTCACAGGAACTTGGCACACTTTTAAAACTTTTGAAGTCGTTTCTAGACCGTCTGAAGAGACTTTTATTTTCCTTGTTGGGAGTTTGGTGTCAGTCTCAGTATTCTGCTAGACACCAAATAACAGCCGCATTCCGCCTCGTTTCGCCTCGTTTCGCCTCGTTCGATCGTTTTAGCCGGCGATCTTGTATTTCAAGATTGTTCTTCTAGGACAATTGCCCATAAATAAAAGTACATACAAAGCTCGGGATGAGCCAAGAAGAACTCACCTAGCTCGCCCAGCAGTCCAACACACTAACCAAGTTATAGCTGCGTATATTTAATTTTATTGTAAAAATAAATACACACACTCACAAGCAGTTTTTAATAACCAATAATTTATCTAAAATAACCGAAAAGTGGATGCCTACAAGTTCAAGCTTCAACGCAATAAGAAATTTAAGAAAAGCAAAAATTACGTCGATTAAAGGTGATTATTGTGGCAAAATACCAACCACTGACCTTTGCGGCCAAAGGTTAAATGTTATTATGACATATTTAAAGTATGAAATAATAGACAAGATAAAAATTCACATATGCGCATTATCAGACTAGACTATTAGCGAAATCCTTATAATCACTTAAGTACTTGTAAATGTCTTATCTACGGTCATACGATCGCTCTGTTTTTTTTTATCTGTCATTATTATTCGGACTTTAAACTTGCAAACAGATTCGAAAAAAAAAAAAAAATTAAACAAACCTTGTGGCCCCTGAAGGCACTCTAATTCGATCGTATAATCCCAACAGTCCAAACTATTCAGCCTGGACATAATACTCGACGTTGGTGTGCTATTGACACCTGTCATCAGTGAAGCTGGTGAATTTTTGACAAAACTCGTCGAGTCCCAAATTCGATTATTTGTCGTCGATGACAATTGTTCATCTTTTCTCATACCGTTGACACCGTTTTCATTGTGACGACCTTCAGCGTCTAGAATGCTCCCATTGATGTGGTTATTTTCTTTGACAGTTTTATCCCGTAAATAATACAAGCACGTTAATGGTTTGCCATCGGTGGCATCTAATCCAAAGTCTTCCGTTGAATTCATTTTGTTTGATTCAAATTTTACTTTTTGTGTTAAGCACAGACACTAATTTCGGCACTCATATCATTGGTAGAATTAGCGATCACATTTTGACATTCACATGAGCACTGTTTGACAAAACAACTGGATGAAATGTAAATCCGCCACACTGTCCACTATACACGGAATGAACGAATTAAAAAGTCAATGCACTAAAATTGCCTCGGATGAAATTCAAAAAAAGAAATAACGCCACGGGTTTAGCATGATTCTCGTTTGCGTTCAGCCAGCTACAACCAGAGGAATGCCTTTTCCGTTGGCCACTGCCGCGAACAACCTGCGTCTTTTCGATTCGAATAGGAGAATCTACACAAGGTGAATAATGAGAAAAAAAAAAAAAAAACAACCAGCTGCAGCACAAAATACACCGATGTATCCAACCGCACGTCAACTGTCAGACTGTTGCTGCTCTTGCAGCTGTGGGGACCATCAACCTAGGGGAACCTACAAAAGCAGCACATCGACGCAAATTTGAGTTTCTATTCTACACCTACAGTGAAATCCCGGCGTGAATGAAGGTTTGGCGGTAAAAATGGGGATGAGTGTGGTGGCTGGTGGCTGGTGGCGCACAACGCGAAAGAGAGACCAGAAAACCATGGGTTAAGAGAAAGACTGGCCGTCTGACAATTTTTTGAGTTTTTGTTTATTTTTTTTGTAGGTTTTTGAGTCTTTTATCGTTGGGACCGCACATTCACTTCGCTACCAATTGGCGCGCGTTCGCAGCGCGCGAGAGAGTTCATTGAAAGAGTTCTCACATGGCGCACTGCAAAGTGTCATTTGCACCTGAGTTTGAGGTGAGGTGAGCGAGTAAGATTTCATAGGAATTTTGACAGTCAGCACTGTACGATGCATTTTTTCTTATGGGTGTGGTGAATCAGCATGCATTGCACATTTTTTAGTTTTCCCCTCGCATAAAATTTCACTGTGATGTTGCCAAAATTGTTGTAAACCGGCCTGAAGTGTCAATCACCCAAACTGTAAGGAACTAGAAAAGATGTTACACCTTACGCTGTTGACCTTCTAAAAGTTGTCTCAAACCAGCAGTAATCCGTAGAAGAAATATCAAATTTCAAACGGTTGTGCACTGTTAATGAGATTTCAAATTCCTTGGAAGACTTTGAAGTACACTTGGGGTGAGCGTTGTTCAGTGTGACTGAGTCAATAAACCAAAACAGTGCGTTGAAAAGTTGTGTTAAATAATTAAACAAAATTGCCACACACTTTGTAAGCCTGTATCCACATCGTGAATGCACTTCAAATTTTGGAATCTTTTTTAAAGAATTGAGTGTTGAATGTAGTCATCAGAAATTATACTAGAAATTACACATACCGTTAATTACAGAATTGATCCCAAAAGATTACTTTATGGGAAGCCAAGTTTTTTTTTTTGAGGAAAGTTGGAGTCATCCTGCGACGTCATACAAACATTTGCAGGTTAAAGGATGATGGATAAAGGGTATATGGGATGATGGTTAGGGATAAACGTATACAGGGTGGATTCGAAGACTGTTTGAACTGTACCATCTTTGTTCAGCTGATCTACAAATATCATGTATATGTTGTAGTAAAGCTCGTATAGTTCGTTACTAAATACTGGCAACGAAGATAAATCGAAAATCTCTCTCGAAGATTTCATTTCTTGTTCGATGCTTCATGGTTCTGTCCATCAGGACGGGATAATAATAGTGTTGTTGTTGTCTCCTTTTCTCCGTTTTTTTTTTTTTTTGACAGAATTGAAATACACTTTCATGTTATAATGTAGGTGCCCATTAAAATGACCGGAAACCAGATTCATTTTAGCACTGTCTGATTCGGTGTTGGCGAAGGTGGCAGTGACTGATCGCTTCGTTCTTTCAATGACGTCAGCACCGTTTGCATTTGTAAAAAAAATTTACTTGATCAACATCCTGGGTTTTTTTTTTTTTTGCTCCAGGGTTGCAGAGATTGCGTGACATTACGTCGCCCTGCCTAAAACTTCTAATGGTATTGAGGGCGTTCTGGTTGCGGGTGCTCTTCATCGTCATCCTACGGGCGTAACTTAAGTTAGGTTAGCAAGCCGATAAAGACGATGAGACCCTCATCATCTCACTTAGCTTTATGTAGACCCGTTGTGGTACCCATGTGTCTTATTAACTTCTTTCTACAGCGTGGTTCTATATATGTACCTAATGACAGCCTTACAAACTTGAGGAGGTCCGATAGTGACGCAGCGTATAGCTCCTCGATTTTGTCGAAGAGGAATCTCTTCAGAGTTATTTTTCTAATATTGAAGAGGCTTGAGGAATGACAAAGAAAGTGGGTTGTGTCCTCATGTACTTCTACGTCCCCGCATCCTATGCACAGATCGTCTTCGGACAGGTGCACCTTTTTTGTTTAGTACCTAGGAAAATTCTGGCCTGTAACGAATCGTACCAGTAATGACGGGAATTCCTGTTCTAATGCAGGATCTTGGCGGTCATAGCCTCATTATAGTCTGGACATAGACTCCTAGAGATTCGCAGTTGGTTAGTGCTTTCCACCTGTTATTCGCCTCAGTTAAGGATCTTAGCCTTTCTGATCGATAAAATGGTGAAGTAGAGGTTTAGTTTAAACGTCCGCTAACTCTGGTTCTAGGGCTGATCTCTTCCTAGCTGGTTCGTCAGCAGTTTCATTTTCTGGCACACCACTGTGGCCAGGGACCTAGCAGAGTTTATCATTATGGTGCGCGCCAAGAACCTTCAGCTCTTCGCGACAGCACAAGCTTGGATGAAATTTGAGTAGCAGCTAATACTTTAATACCCACCTGGCTATCTATGAAGATCCAGCTATAATACCGTGATACCTCGAGTACTGACGTCAGTTGAGCAGCTCTGGTCACTGCTAGAACCTCTGCCTGGGAAACACTACTGTTGTTAGGGAGTCTTATTGAGCTGCTGAGTCCTAGCTCCAGCACCTCTGCCTCTTTCCATCTTAGAGCCATCCGTGTAGATAGGCTTCGTTTCGTCATGATTTTTTTTCTTATTCCACTGTTCTCTGCTTGGGAAGATGCAGGAGAAGGGTTTGACGAAGTCCAGATATGGAATCGTTCAGTTAGAGTTAACACTTATGCCCGGATATTTGTCCATATGAGCTCGTTCTCCAGAATTTAGAATGGCAAACTGGGAATTGTCTCCAACCTTGTCGTCAGAGTTGATTTCAGTATACTGGCAGTTCAATTCAATTCTAGTTGCAGCTTGCCACCAAACAAAACTTCAATACGTTAATATCGGCCATAGGACTATACTGGGTTTACATCCCTAGCTCTTGCCAAAAATCCTACTGCAAGTGTAAAAAGCGATCGAGGCTTTTTTTATTCTCCCCTAACATTTAGGTTCCAGTTCAGTTTTCTGTCCAGAATGAGCCATTTTGGAAAATACCAAAATTAGACATGCCACAAAAAGCAAAACGCCAAACAGAACTGCAATCGTTCCGTGGATATTACTTCAGTTTGACAGTCGCCATAGCTATGTAGTTATTACGTTGGCGAAGTTACACCGGTTTGCATCTCAGCAGATACAATCAAACATAAGATTTCTCAATAGCCAAAGGAAGATGATTTGATAAAATTTTTTCGATTTGCTATTAGGAGTTGGCAACAAAAATCGTACTGTCGCGACAATATTTTTTTAAATTTAT
This sequence comes from Matsumyia berberina, assembly GCA_917880715.2. NCBI lineage: Eukaryota > Metazoa > Arthropoda > Insecta > Diptera > Syrphidae > Matsumyia > Matsumyia berberina. The sequence continues at coordinate 125,214,370 of OU862871.1, read as the reverse complement.
TTTACTGCTTTGCTTCCAGTTGAGAGACATATAACACCTACATATTTACTTTCCTGAAATCGTGTGATTGCTGTCTATCTTCAGTCAACAAATCAGTCATTATTGACTTTGACTGTCAAGCCGTAATTTGCATTATACCGTAATTTCCATCAACGTCAGTCGAAAAGGGTTCTACTATTTGAACGTGTTCATCTTGCCTAATCATCGTGTAAATAATAGAACTCTTACTGTAAGACAAGATTGATTTAGAAAAAAAACTTCAATTAATTTCCGATGCTATTTTTTCCAATTGAAAGAAACCTGACACACAGAGGAAGTCTTACCAAGAAGAATTATTCCACCTTATATTTCTATAAAAAGAATATCCAATTAAACCTAATCTTTACCTTCCTTTCATATTTTTATTCCTCTCTCGGCAATTATGACTCTTGACCATACCGCGTGAATTGTAATCATCCAGCTCCAATCTTGAGATATGAATGAATAGATACTTCCTCGACCAAAGAAGGTCACATCATAGAAAACGCGCATTGCCGAGAGTTGTTTGGCATTCTTTGGCGTTTCAATTATTAACTAAGAAAAGTGCAACAAGAAATGTGCATCCCAGGCAGGAAAACGAAAAGAAAACAAGGCAGTAACTTTCAAGATGACTGTCTTTTTTTTTTTCTCACAAAGTCAAAGTTCAGTCGTAGCGTTGCAACATAACCTCTTATTTTGTAAATTGCAAACTTTCGACTTTTGCCTAGATTTGATTTTTTTCGTTGCTTGCGACTTTTGTAAAGGGCAAATATTGGTTTTCGGGAAATGTTATTAGCTTTGTTCAGTGAGGATGTTTCGAATAGTTTGGAACAGGAAATCTTGCATCTCCTCTTCATGTAGAACAGAATTGTGAAAAAATTGTGGCTGTCAATTCGGTACGTTTTCAGCCTTTTTTGTTTTTGTTCAAATGACATTTTTGAATTTTTGTAATTTTCTGTTTTAACTTGATCTGACATTTTTCACAAATCTGTTCTGTTCTGTTCTGGTTTCTTTTTATTGAACAAAGCTATTACCTCATTCGTTCATTTTAGTCACTGGCACAGCAAGTAAAGTGAGTGATCTACATACATAAGTTCATAGATATGTACATATCTTACTGAAGTTGGAGTGCCTGTCGTTACTCAGAAACACTACTCGTTTGTTTGTTAAAGGTCATTTTAAGGGATTTCTTTTATCTTATCTAAGCCACACGAGCACATCCATAAGACCAAAACGTGCACTTTAATCATAAAGGCTGCAGTAACTTACTAAATTTCGTGAATGAGAATGATGGAGAAATGGAATCTCTTGTATTGATTGATCAAGTCCTTTCTCTGCAGCGGATGGCTTGAGTGTGTTCCACATGACGGGTGCATTTATGTGAGATTAAGTGTGTAAATATGGGAACTAAAAAAAAACCCTGACAGCGAACGAGTGTGCTCGTAATTTAAAGAGTATTTAAACATGCTTCGGGATTTATAATCTAGCCTTTCATGTGCATCAAGATCACTATTTAGAAAATCATAGTTTGAGACGTAAAACTCTGAAATAGGATTTCCCATCTTTACGACATGTCAACTACAGTTTATAGATTTAAGAAAAACCCAGAAGAGGCGAATGAGACAACCGAATTCAGTATTCCTTATGCTGTTGGTCACTCTGGGTAAGTGTTTACTGCTAAGAAGTGCTACCAGACGAAAGCAACAATATTCTCCCAAATCTGGAAAAAAATGCCCTTTTTTTGAAGAAAAAACCCCAATCTGGCAGCAATGTTGCTAAGGTAACTGACGTATCTCGGAAGGCAATGACGTTATTTTCTAAAATATAATTTGTCAGGAAATTGCTGTCTAACAAACGCCAGGAACTTGATTGATATATTGTAAATATTATTAGATATTTGTTAGGTTAGGTCAGGTCAGGTGGCTGTCCCTGTTCAGACAGGGACACACTTAGACCAGATTGGTGCATTGTGATACCACGAGAAAATACTGGCTTACCAACACCAGGAGACAAGGGTATAACGCAGAGTACGTTGAGATGGGTGACCGGATCGATAGCGGCCCTATGTATTAAATCACTTTGACCGGCAAATAAATTGTTAAGATCGTTATAGCAGGGGCAGAGCAAGTGCACAGTAGGCGGGTTGTAGTTTCTTTCTCTGCTTCGTGTCTACAGATTCGAGAGAAATCGTTGGAGGAGACTCCTAATGTGAGTGCATGTCGGCTCTTCAAGCAATGTCCGGTGAGGACCCCTATTAGAAGACCTAAGATTTTCTGATTAGAAGATAAAAGTCTCTCCGTCTTTTTTAAATCCACCTTGACCCACATTTGTTTGGACAAGTGACAAATGCTGATATTGTTTCATCTATTGTTTGGCGGTTTCCTGGCACCGGTATCGAGGAGGAATCGGATCGATTCGATAGGAGCAAATGGTTCTCCCAGGTTTTCTTTTGCAGCCCTCACCTCGCACTACACGGTGTACACGATCAAAACTGCATCGGACTCCCAAGGGCTTCTGCTAGGAATCCGAGTTCTGTATCTGACGTTAAAGTCAAAATGAGGGACAATTTATTCAACTTTACTAAGAATAGTACTGTTGCCATTCAGGATACTAGAGTGGCCCGTTGCTGCGCTGATCAGCTTGGAAGATTTTCTGAGCCTTAGTGCTTCTTTGGTTGCCATTAGCTTTTCATAAGTATCGACAGGAATCAGGTGGAGCATTGTCTCTAGTGCAGCCGTAGGATTTGTTTTTAGGGTACCCGTTATGCAGATGCAGGATAGCCTACTTAACCGCGAAGCCAGAAGCAATAGAGGCGGCTGTGTTTACAGGATACAAATGTGGTCCAGGAATCAACACGAAAACCAAACCATCCTCAAGATTTAAGCTTGCTGCGAAAGGAACAAGGCAAGTTCTAGACAAAATGAAGACTAGAACGTGTATGCAGCCAGACCAGAGAGCACGCAGCCAGTGCTATGAGAAGTGATGTTACCTGAATGCATCCTTGCTGCGTCGGTTCTTTAACCGCAAAAAAAAATAATTATGTGCCTCAAGTATAGTTTATGGAGAGTTACAACTGTAATTTGTACAATGTTTGAATAGGACAACTAAAAACGTCCTCACTCTGTCATTTAGAATTCAAAGTACGGCTACCCTTGCAGTTTAACAACGTTCGATATAGATGAACATATGTTTAAAGTGACATCTAGCATCGGGCTTGGATCCTCCCAAAACAGAAAACTGTGGGAAGAAAGTAAAGGAATTTCTTGTCCACAATTACTATTGACATTGACAGCTGTATAACTGACAGCGGATATCCAAAGGTATTAAATTTCTTTTATCATCTACCTTGCAGTCATCGCTGCAATTCTCCGCTCACAGATATTGAAACCATTACTCACAACAACGACAGCATGACAAACATTAATCTTCTCACAATTTCCATTCGTGGTTATGTTCACCCTATGATCCTTAATCAATCTAATACACAACATCATCATCAAATCGTTGGGTGTAATCTTTGTCCATTAGCATGCGCGCGTTTCTGTCATTTCCTCCTCCGGTCGCATCGAAACCGGAAATCATTACCTTCTCGTATTTTGGCGAAATATCTACAATTGTTGCATAACCATCGCAATATTTTTGCACAGGAAAATGTCCAACGAAAGTGAATTTCAGTCGGGTACTTCGATTGTGTGAACAGAAAACCGATTGGGCAGAGGTGTTTCCTGGGGCCACCAAATGTCTGACAGTTCATGATCACGCTCGTGGTAGTGTAGGCACTAGGCACCCACTTAACCACTCGCTGGAAACTGTGGGAATAATGCACCCACCACAGGGTACATCTTGCTTAATGATGCATGGGTACATATGTACATAGTCGTACATTTTAAGCATAATCACGGATAATGTCATACTGCATTATATTCAAATTCAACGTCTGGGAGGCCCGCCCGGTTCGCTGGATGTGTATGATAATCATTTGTCTATTTGTCGGTAATTTTTAATTAGACAAAGACGACACTTTGTTTTGCGTTTGCTTTTCTCTCTTTGTGGGACAATTACTTTTGGTCAAGTTTCCAGCTATGATGCGCTTTATTTAAAGCAATATTCCGTTTCTTCTTCAAATGACCGCACTTTCGTTTTGGAAAGGTTTCATTAAATTCGCAACTTTGTTGGCTTTTTTTAATTAGCACTAAGCCACGACATGTCATTTGATACTTTAGAAATCGAGGAAACTCCATTGTTTGACGTATCCGTGTCTTCCCCACGGAAGAGCTGTCATGGTATGGTGTGTGTAGAGGGTGGAGAGATCATCCGATGGAATGACATTAATGCGTGGCAACGAAGTTTTATTGTTTAAAAGCGTATTCTTCCGTTGGGGCCTTCATATTAAAGATGCACATCAAAGCGAGACCGACACAACCGGAAGATTGTAACCCTAGAATACTTGATGTTTATTCTTTCTTTTTTTTGCCTTTAAGTCCGTCTGAAGAAGAATGCCCGCAATGACCTCAAAATAAAAATGCACATGACAGTAACGTGCATTTGCAAGCTAACGCCTGTAAGTGTTCGTTCAAAACTTGAAAGAGGATCTGGAACAGAGCTGCCATATTTTATGGCATTTGGTCAAGGTGAATTGAATTTCAATTAGTGTGGTGTGTTCACTTGTTCAGACACTGGCAATAGAAAATGTTTACGGTGCATTTAATTTCAAGTGTCATGTACGTTCTGCAACAGCTTTTGTCCGTTGCGCTGCAGCTCTCTTTTTCATCCAGAAAAAAAGGTAATCGCTCGTACAACCTCCCATTGCAATTGTCAACTGTGGTGCAACCACATAGCTGATTGTTGCATCAAGAGTACGCTGCCATTCCCACGCCATTAACCGAAAAAAAAAATTCAATATTTCAAAATATTCGGTGCTGCTCCAGATTGTGCAATTGTACGGCGGAATTTATAAATCTCCACATCGCCTTGGTCAATGGATGATGGCTCTCACCGCAGCTGGATTGTTGTTACGGGCGACGAACAGTGTTAGTCGGATTTTCAATCGTTGCGGTGCGCCCGGGAACTGACATAATTTGCTTTCAGTGGCTGCACTTACTGCCAAATTTAGTCTGCAGGTTCAGATGTCAGACAAGTTGGGAACACGATGGAGTTGATTCATCGTGATGCTGGCGGTGGCGATAGTGATGATGGTGGAGTTCCTTTTTGCACTGCCACCATAGAAATCGCTCTGAACTCTTGCACTTAACCTGACTTCTATTGGATTAACGTTTCTATGGATGCAGGTAGGGAGAAGTTAGTGAAGACCGTATTTGGTTAAGCTATAGTGCGGACGGGTTTTGTCGGCAGATTTGCAGGGGTATAAGTGGATTAATTGGGGAAATAGCAGTGCTGGCGTTGAACTCCAGTCTCTCCTTCGTGAAAAGTGAAACTATGAGAAAAGAGGATATCGTCATGGCTCCGCAAAGGGAACTTGTGGGAGCAATTGTGTGCTAGAAAAATGTATTAGCTTGCGAAAGTGTGGAAAGTTTCATATGAGGGGTTGCATTGTGGAGAGTGCTTGTTTGGTTATTTGGTTAAATATGCCATCTAGGTGACAAGATGGCTGACCGTTAATGATAGAAGCGGTTAACATGTCGACTATGCTGCGAAGGCATAACACTGGGAGTAGACGGTCATGGTTTGAGGAGTTGATTAAACCGGCAATGCTTATGACATAAAGAGATTCGAGAGAGTTCCCGTGAATTATTGCAATGACAAACACCACAAAAGTCAACAGCTAGTCTGGACACCACCACATTTATTGCCGATTCCGAACGGCGAAGTGAGAAGCTCTTTCTTGACAGATTATACTCCCGGAGGCTCGCATTTCCCGACAAGGATGATACCGCGAAAAATGTTCGTTGTTCCTAGCTGGGGCTTGAACCAACGTCGATCAGTCAGCAGTCCAACGCACTAACCATGGAGCCACGGCGACCACTAAGAACATGGTTATCGTCAGGCATTTGGAGTGCATTTTATTTAAAGTTTGGAGTGCATCATCCTCGCCAGTAGAAACCGTGTGAAGAGGAAGCAAGTTTAGCATAGTTTAAGTACTCAACGATTTGCAGAAAAAGTCGAAGATGCAGTAACGTGTGTGACAGGGGAACCATCTAAGGACCATTATTACGCATCTCTTAACAACACCTCGTCAAAGGTCTAGACGAATGAAAATCACCTTAGGCTCAAGCGAAAACTTTTCAAAATATTGCTAAACCCTTCACATAATAGCGATATTCTCAAACTAGAACGAGTCATCTGACGGAACAAGTTGAAGAATTGTAAACCAACACAGAGATTTAGTTTTAAAATTTAACTTCATTTCAAGGCGGAGGATGCACAAATGGATCCCAAACACCAAATATGATTCCTTTCCGTAGTAGTCGAATGGTCCCCGTAAGTAAATGCATCCGGGTAAGTAGCATTGTAGAACTTTGTTTAAGACGTCCCGCAGACGTTGTTGGCTTGACTGATTTAGGCAAGTCTCTTAAAGACGAGCGTGCAATACACAAAAACGACAATTTTGAATGAGCAGACAATGGTAGCTTGCAGCCGGAGGGTTTCTTTGTGGAGATTGGCAAGACTAGAGACTTCCCTACTCGTTAGAGAAGCATGCCTTTGTTTTTCAAGCAGAGACTCTCCTAATGGTCACGGACTATATTGTTAAGAATAGGTGGAAGGATCGGAGCATCTGTGTCTGTAGCGATAGCCAGCTTGCACTTAAGGTCTTGATCAACCCCTAAATCAGTTCCAAAATAAATCGAGATTGCAAGAACTCTCTGAATTCGGTCGCAAGGCTGAACTGTTTGACTCTTGTCTGGGTCCCTGGTTACACTGAGATCTCTGGAAATAAGATCTTCGATAAGATGGGTCTCCCCACGTCTCTAGTCAGAGCCTCTATTGATGATTGGGTTTCCTACAAACACAGTTGCATGTGGAACGGCTCGCCATGATGCAGGCAGACTAAACGAATGGTCCCGAACATCTACAAGAAATCATCGGCGTTCTTGCTGTCACTCAGTAGAAGAGACTGTAGACAACTTAGATATTGGCATTCACTCTTGCCAAGAATCTCAATGTGTTAGATTTAAGTGACACTACTGCCTGCGAAGCTTGTGGAAAGGGCGACAATACCTTGGATCATATCCTTTGCGATTGTTTTTTCTTTGCTTGGATCAGGAGGCAGATCCTTGGTGCTGATGTGGTGAATGCTGGCTTTTTCCGAAAATCGAGAAAATTCGAGTAAAATTAGTAATAACTGGACCCTGCTTCCTGGGACCAGTTACGTCTGAGTGCTCCAGTGAAGTTTTTCCCTTAGACTGCAACTAAATTACCGCAAATTGAAAACTGTATAGTGCATATGTAATCTCGTAAAGAAGCAATTAAACTATTTTTATCAGACAAATTTGCATTTGTTTATGTCATCGTAGCTTAAATGAACAGTTATACATGCAAAGGCAAAACACAAACCTAAATATGATTCATTTAAATTTTTTTAAATTAATTATCATTTGCAGCTTATCTACTATCGTTTATTATCTTCTTTTGCATTTATCTTCTTCGCCTTCTTTAGACTAAATTCGGTATCAGATTCTTGCATAAATAGATTTTTTTTTGAATTTGAATTTTTTATGGGAGTAATGCTCCCATTATGTCGAAGTGGGATTTTAGCGAATAGAAAATTCTAAAAGCGTGCTTTGCATTTTTTTTTCTGCTTTTTTGTGTTCTCAATTTCTTTGACCTTCTTTAACTTGTTTGTTAAGAATGATAAGAGATTTTCTTTCTTATTGGAATGCGGTTTTTTCAATTAATGTGGGTGTATGTACGTCATAATATATTAGTTTGGATTGTTTGAATTGGAGTTTAGTAAGGTATGTATTTACATATTTATTTATGTATGTATATATTTAGATATTCTATTGACCTTTAAATCGAATCATAGCTTTTTAGACGGATGAGGGTTCGTGGCACCCCTAAAATTACATTCCGTCTGTAACTAAGGATAAAGAACAACAGCGACAGCCTTGGCGACTAAGGAGCACATGGTTTTAGTGAGAGCTCCTTCTGTTTATAGCTTCCCACCGTGATTGTAGAGGCACAATTTCTAACCAATGCTCCTGCCCGAAAAATCTTCGAATCCACAGTTAAGGAAGACCGCGACTCAGGTGGAAGGGGACCTTAACCAACTTACGGTGCGAAACTGGAGGTAGCTGGCTTAAGATCGAGCTAGTTGGAGACGCTTGTTGGTTGAGGTCCACCCCGGACTGTAGCGCCATTTTAAGTAAGTAAGTAATTTCTTACCTAAGCAAAATGCTTAGGAAAATAAACTTAAGTCCTAGAGTATTAAACAGTTGACATCGGTCATTTTCTTTGCAGCAGAGAATCCTTCGGAAAAAGCTGGGAACACAAAACCCACAAACAAACTGGCATGGCCGTACGCTGTTACCAAAAACTCCAACGCTAGATACCAGTGCGATGAGAGCAACTCCAACAGAAGCATTGGAAGCAATTCTCAATTTTCTGATTTAAGACCTACATACATATGTATGTACATAGGTACCAGTAAGAATCTGTAGCAAAATATGCTCATAGATAAATTAATATCTGTCACCTCCGACTACAATAAGAGAGAGCAGTGGGAGAGCAACGAAATCTCTAATAAATCCAAACCCATCTACGCCAATGTCCTCGCTCAGAAAGGGACACACTTAGACCAGATTGGCCCATTGTGATACCACGATGTAGAACCGGCTTACCAGCACCAGGAACCAGAGTATGTAACACCACGTACATCAAGGTGGGCAACCGTAATGGTATTAACCCTATGAGTTGAACCAAAATCTCTCCGTCTTCTTTAAATCCACCCGTAGTTTGTTAGTTTCTGGGCATCCGTGTTAAGGAGGATTTTGCTTGATTCGATAGGTGGTTCCTCCAGGTTTTCGGGGTGATGCCGTCCTGTACCTTCTTTTGCCAGCCCGTCCGCTCTGCAGTTGCCTGGAACGCCTGGGACCCAGCACAGGGTAACGTCGCACCTGTCTGCAATCTCGTTAAGAGATCTGCGGCATTCTTTTACCAACCTTGATCGTATTGTCGGCGATTCCACGGCAAATTAGCATGAAAGCTTACAATGTCACGGCAGGATATTATAATCTACTTTGACTGTCAGTCAAGCCATGCAATGGCAACCGCTAAACCAAGATGAAAGAAAAGGGTTTGCATAAGAAAAGCATACCGCGGAAGTGTCAAAGAGGAGACAAGGCCATTGGAAAGCTGGAGAAAATGGAGGTTCATCGAACACTTTGGCCTGTAGGCGTTGTAGATGCCCCAACAAGACTCATAAGGAGCCTCAAGATCTAAGTTAGTTAGTAACAGTCAGGCCCAGGACCGCCCCGGTCTGTAGCGCTACCTTAAGTAAGTAACAGTCAGAACTTGTCAAAAAATTCCATTTAGGGTTATAGAGACAAGGCTAACTAAAACTAAGCTAAAACATATCACATAATATCTAATAGTTAAAGACATGGATTCTGGGGTTATCCGAGTCCGGCTCCGTCGCGGTAATTGACTATAGCCAGAGAAACAATATTTTATGCCAACCCAAATTCTTCTGGACAATATTGTACAAGATCGAGGTCATGAAGCGAGCTTAGGACTGCTCTTGTGGATGATTGATAGATTAAGGTTACCGAAATATTTTTGTTTGCCATGAGCTTAAGTCATATAATAATCGTAAGTCAATTTAGAAAAAAACAGAAAAGAAATTGTTTACAAATAAACACACATGTAATGTCATTGCTTACCATCTAGCATGTACTTGGAGAGATCGTCTTCACCCTTCGTTTCTTCGTTGAACACACTCATTATTCCGGGTTTGTGTGTGTTTTTGTGATTCTAAGTAGCTCTAGGCTTTTGAGATATTCTTCTTTTTTATTGAATGTGCACAATCGCAATTGCATTTATTTTAACTTAACTAAGTCACTGAATCAATTTAATTTATTAAAATAATAATACACTAGATGATATCATTCACTGCGCTTAACTATTACACCATGATTAACCGATTATGAATTATTTTAGTACAAGTTGACAGGGAACTTGAAATATATACAGTATGTATCTTTGTATAAATACTGCTATTTTAAATAAAGAAACCGGTTTTATTTACATACATAGAAACAAAAAAAAATGTTCAGTTATGTACTTTTTAGTTCTAATCCCACTCGTCAGATTAAAAGTTTCACCAGCATGCCTGCACCGATAAATTACCAATAATCAATTAAGTTGTCCAAATATAAGGCTTATCACCCTTAGAGCACCCCAATGTCACTTTGCTATAATCAATTTTGATTGTTTTGCAATAAAGCTTTTATCGGTGTCACATCGAAAGGTCTAAAGCGCTCAAGTATCTTTCGCCAACGTCATTAATCGGTTGAGTAATAGATTTACTTTGAGTAAAATTTTCCATTTGAACTTTGACCACAAGACAAGTTACACGGATACAGTAAAGTTTCTGACAGACAGATTTGCTTTCAAAATGAATGACATAATGAAATGGAAATTTGTTTGACGTTTTACAGATCTAATGTTTAATTAGCTGAGTGCGTACTGAATGTACCCACAAAGTTCCGGTATCACTTAACTGACATGTAAGTCCGATAAAGGGTGACATGAAACTTCCAATTCATCGATATCTTAATAAATTACATACATACATATGTACGTACTCTGAATAGTTTTTTTTTCATTTTGTTTGTTGAATGTTACATTATTTAGATAACAGTGCGGCATCGTAGCTTTTCCGGATAGAGTCGTTATTTTATTGTTGACTTGAATTATTACTCATATCACTCGCTGCGCGGCCAGTGTATGGCATAAGGTAGATGATGTGTTAGTGTTGATACACAGAAAAATTGTTTTTTGAGTTTAAAGGCTGATGTGTACTTCAAAAGTCGAATTTTTCGTGAATTGAAGTCAATACATCTTACAGTCCAATACAACCTATAAATTTAGATAAACCATAGCCTGTCCACGTCTATTTTCAAGGCAAAACCATATTTGTTTCACTAATAACAGGCGTCAGATTGTAATTTGTCTGTATGCCTTGATTTTTTGTTTGTACTTTACAACACGAACTTAATGTTCAACGAAATGTACGCAAATGAAAACATAGACTCTGATGGCACTTGTTATCTTCTGAAGTGTCATTAACCGAATGACGTATTTCATCATTGAGCTGAGAGGGGTTTGAGAGGTTTTCCATGGTACTGAGCGTGCCTGTGATGCATGTACATCGAAGTACGTCGAACCGAAAAGCATTGTATTCGTTACAAACCACACAAAAGTTGTAACGCATTTAATCGAAATTACTTATGACAGTTTCCATTTACTGGACACAATTGTTTAGATTTTGATGGTGTGTTTAGGCACGCTTACTTTTTAGGGAAAAAAATAAACAAACTTTCAGTTTTGTTATGCGATGTGTAATTTATAAGAAATGACTTAAAGGTGTGTTGGTGACCTTGAAAATATCTCAAGTGTTTTATTGTATTGTATCGCTTGTGGATCGTAACGGTTGAAACATTTTTAACATCTCATCTGACTGAATTGCAAAAAAAAATATATATATCTGGACAGTAGGTGGTAGCATTTATTTCAATACCAGTAGTAGTAGTAAGGAAAAAAAATACCAACAAAAATGTTATCAGAACTATCAAATCTACAAACGGATGGAAATTATTTTAATCATATGCTCAGAGCCGGCGGATTTTATTTTAAGACATGACAGGTAGTATGATCTGCATTTTTTCAAGTTTAGAACTGGTCAGGCTATAATTTATGTGGAACTTTGCACCGTCAAAGTCGCAAGTGTGGATAATTACAGGTTTTAAAAATGAATGTGTTCAAAGTTTAGAGATTGAAGGGCAGATGAATGTTCAGTATACATGTGCTTTGAATGGATTCAGTAAGTTTTCAAACTGACGTGGGGCAGAAGCTGACATCTACCAATTTCAAGTTTTTTTACAATTAGTGATAAAGGGGGTCGACTACTGATTAAAGTTAGATCAACTTCAGGAAGCTGGTTATTTCAGATTTGTTAAGGGTTAAGAGAAATTCATGCTGTCAAAAGGTGTGCCAAGTGACAGTAGCCATCACAGGCAAGAGATAAAAAATACATATGTCAGGTAGGTTAGCTGTCATTGAAATGTATGTAAGTGGCCGGCGTGGTCTAGGCTTTAGAACTCTTTGGCTTCCCAAACTATGACCGGAGGGTAAGGTTGGTAAGGAGAAAATCAAATTATGTAGCTCCGAAAAAAAACTCCGAAAACGGAGAAGAAGGGTATAAGCGCGTAAAGGACAGTTTAGACATAAAAGATCGGGCATAATCTAACCTAGAGCGACATCGCCTTAAGTGGCTAGCACAAGTAGAACGGGATTGTAGCTGACTTGAAATGCACAACAGGAGGCAGTCACCAAGGATCGCGATATTTGGAGGCGTTTGTTTGGCCTAGGCCTAGGTTTACCTCGAACTGTAGTGACACCTGAGCAATCAAGGTCAGTTACCTATACTCCGAGCTTGCCCTCAGCTTAACCCCAGTCAGTCTTTTACATTGAAGTGCGTATTGACCTTCCTGTACATTCAATCTTCACACAAGGTGACAAGAGATATAAAAGAATGAGCCTTTTTGGAATACAAGGCGAAACAATAAACTAAAATATGTCAAGTAATTATAGACACCCTGATTTCAAGCCACATTGTCTTCTTTTGTAAATCACTTTAATGATATCTTCGCTAAACTAAATCCCAGACACCAGCAAAAAACAAAATTAAGCCGAGATTACACGCGAAAATGCCTCTTCGCCTTGGAAAAATGTCCGCTTATTTGAATTATCAATGCAAAAGATATATGCAAAACCGGGTCCCACTTGTATTTTTAGCCATGACGAGCATTTCTTTCTTAATCTGCATTCCTCAGCGCAAGCACACCACATAACAACACCGTGAACAAATTTCAAACTGAAAATAACCCAATTGAACAACTTCAGCGGTTATTAGCATTTTCTCTCGGCCCCATCGACACGCCCACCAATGCCAGTCCAATCCAAGCTTGTTAACAGCAATCAAAATATTTCAACTACTCGTATCTATTGAATTGTTGTCGAAACACAATTAACAGGCCAAGAAAGTTGGTAAAAAAAAATGTGTGCACCCATTTAAATTTGGATTCCATAAAGCAGTTTTATTTTTTTCCTTCTCTCAATGGCGAAGCTAATAAATTAAGAAATAAATTATTAATGTATGCTTTTGCAGGTTTTACTAAGTCTGAGTTCACCAATGGACCTTGACTTGAGACGGCAAAAATACAGTCGTCGCCCATAACCTAGCATCACGCACATGACACACAGCTGACAGCAATAAAATCGTAGACTGACATTGTGAAGTTTTTTTTATTTTATTTTGTAGAAATTAGCAAACTAGTAAAATTTAACACAGCTCACACACTCAACGACAGATAAATTAACACTAATCCCTCGAATTGACATAACCATGTGTCGCGTTTCACGGGAAGGCAATTAATTTGACATTTAATGAAACACTGTGTATTTAACGTCAGTTGACAAGATGCAGATGCATTACTTGACCCGTCCCGGTTGCACTTGCAAGTAGTAAGGCACGTCTAGCTTAGACTACTTTCAAACCGTTTTAAGCAATTCACGGCTTAAGGGTGGCACACACTTTCTTTCTCTCCCTCTTTCGCTCGCTGATACGCTTTGTTTTATCTAGAATGGGATCCATATGATTAGCAGACCGGTAAGCAATGTAGACATTCGGAAAGAGCACCATTAATCGCAGAACTATCACTTTGTATAATTGTCGCACGCGCAAGAGATGGTGCTAAGGCGATATGCTCCCTTGAGTAGCCAGCGTAGACTGTGCTCGGTAGGCGGGGAGGTCCACTACACTCTGCACTGTCTTTCTGGCAAGAACAGGCCCGTATGAATGTTTTTGTCTCGTATTAAATGACGAATAAAACAGGCAACGACAACAAAACTACAAATTAAACGTCTAAAAGCTCTGTCCCATACATGTGAACGAATTATTCGCAGTCTACACACATGCTAATACAATTTGTTTTGTTTTGTTTTTGTGTCAATAAGACAGGAAAGCATAAATACGTAAGCCACGCACCAGTGTTTAGGTACCCAAGCACGAAATTACTTGACGGTCAGGTGGCAGAAATGAAAGAACAACAAAAATGGCAACAACAACCACTGACCCGAGCTGACAGCACCTGAGACTGATATGTCATCGGCGTTACTCAACACACATGTATTTATGTCATTGCCAAAAGTGTTGAACCTGTATTCGAAATATTTGTTAGACAGGTTGTTCTAACCGCTACCGGTTTTAGATGAGAAGCCGGAAATAGATTGGTAATGACAATGACAGCTCGATTGCATAGCGGTTATTAGATTTGTTGTTTTTTTTCTGTTATTTTTCTTTTGATTCAATTGATATGGTGATGTACATAAATACATAAGTAATTACTGTTTGTATGTATCATTTGAATTTGATTCTATTGTGTAGACTTTAATTATTGAATGTAATCGCATGTACATATGAACATTTATTTTGCTGTTATAATTTATCTGCGGTTGATGATTATGTTTTATTTGTATTATTAAAGAAGCTTTGGCAAGCTAAAGCTTTGTAGAGTTGTTTTGCAAATTTGCAGTCGTATACGATGATTGAGACAATACACGTCATCTAGTTGGATTGTGATGGTGGCAGTTGATTATTGATTATTCGGAAGCTGCCATCTTGGCTGGTGGGTAAGTACAGTGACTGTTAAAAGTAAAATTTGACAGAAATTATTATTATTTTTTTTTACTTTGACGTGTTAGCAAATAAAAATTCAAGTCAAATTTAGAAAGACTAGTAGCTCTTCTGGTTCGATGGCAGCGAGGTTTTAAAAACAAAGAAAGGTTTCTAAATTGAAAGGGGCTATGGCATTCTGTTAGTATATGAAGAGGGGTTTCTAGAGTTAATTCTGGAGCCATCCGTATACCACACCAGTCGTTTGATGTTTAGCAGAGGATCGCCGGTTTTCAAGTCCTCGATTTGAAATCTTCCCCCAAATTGGAGGTATTTAGGCATGGAGTCGGATTAACTTGCTCTTGGCTGCATAAGATGTGTATCATAAGGTGGGTTTTGAGGCTTTGAGTAGGAGAACCAAAAAATATGGTTTGTAACCAGGTGATGGCGGGTGTTACGTCAAAAATAATTCTTCTTATATTTTCTTCGAGGGTGCAAAAATAGATGATAATTCTGACAAATCGGTGGTTCAAAATAATGAACCCATGAAGTTGCTGAATACTCTCAAACCTTCACTCCTCCCTAACCAATTAAATTTCCACATGAGCAGTTCTGCTTATCTGCCGTGTTGTGTGAGTGTCTGAAGCCGATCGTCAGCAACCTGATCCAGTGTAGCTTTAGGCCAGGAAAGTCCACCGTCGACCAAATATTCACACTGCGGCAGATCTTGGAGAAAACCCAGGAACTTTAAATCAAAACCCACCACCTTTTTAAGACCGCCTATGACAGCATCTATAGATACAAGCCGTACAGAGCCATGTCTAGTTTTGGCATCCCTGCTAAACTCGTCCGTTTGTGCAGGATGACGATGGAGAATGCACGATGCTCCATCAAGGTCGGTCAAGACCTCACCGAGACCTTTGATGTCAAAAAAGGATTTAGACAAGGCGACGCGCTGTCATGCGAATTCTTCAACATCGTTCTTGAAAGAATGATGCAAAACCCACGCGCCAACACCAGAGGCATAATCTTTCAAAAGTCCGTCCAATTACTCGCATACGCCGACGATATAGACATAATCGGAAGAACGCAGCGTGATGTCACTGGCGCGTTCGTGAGTATTGAGACGGAGGCGGCGAAGATGGGTTTATCGGTCAATGAGAACAAGACCAAGTATATGAAGTTAACATCAAAGGATACTCAACACCGACGTCTCGGACAGAACGTCGCTATATACAGCTATAACTTTGAGGTATTTAAGGACTTTGTCTACCTAGGCTCCGCTATTAATTCAGACTATGACAACAGCGCTGAGATCAAACGAAGAACAACTCTTGTCAATCGTTGTTTCTCTCCGTTTCGTTGGGCCTAGAAGGCAATTGAGTAGCAAAGCTCCCTCTCGAAAGATCAAACTGACACTTAATCATCACAGTCCTGCTCTATGGCGCAAAGGCGTGGACTCTGTCAAAAGCGGATGAGGTTGCTTTTGGCTTTTTCGAGAGGAAAATTTTTGGGGTAGTTTTCGGTTCTGTCTGCATAGACGGTGAGTGGAGAAAGAGATACAACGAAGAGCCCTACAGTGACATCGGCTTAGCTAGAAAAGTGAAGGTCTAACGACTGAGGTGGCTGGGTCATGTAGAGCGGTTGGACACCAATGCTCCGGCCCGGAAAATCATCAAATCCACACCCGAAGGACGCCGCAGTAGACGAAGACCGCGACTTAGGTGGCGCACGCAAGAGGAAGGGGGACTCAATCCACTTAGCGTGCGAAACTGGAGGCAGCTAGCTAAAGATCAAGCTGGCTGGAGACGCTTGTTGGTTGAGGCCCAAGTCCACCCTGGGCTGTAGCGCCATCTTAAAGAAAAAAAAAAAAAAATTCTAATATACTGTGTGAGACGCCCTGACCTAAATTTCGGCACAAATTTATTTGGGTAACTGATACGAAAACCTTTAAACCACCTATTTTGAGATTTGTTAAGAAACAGGAATATTTCAAATGAAAAAACAAAGAAAGTGAAAGATGGGATCGAACTTATCCAACTAACTTGCAGACAAAACCCCAGTCTCATTCGGCAAACTGCCAAATGTCTATCAAATAAATATGACGCATATGTCTGTATGTACAACCCCTTATTTACCGCCCCCATAAATTTTGATTTATTTGCAAAGTGGCTTTGGTTTACCCTCTATACTGTGTGAAACATCCCCTTTGGCATACATGTGATGAATTGCGTAGTAAAAAAAATATTAAATTTTTTTCCCAAAACTCTTGCAGACCACCAATAAAGTTAGCACATGGGAGTACTGGTTAATTGTTGAGGCTTGAAAAAATATGGGCCATATATCCTAACTTGTGTTTCGCTGTCAAGTTTAGAGTTTACTTCTTTCAATATCCTTTTAACAAACACGGTTTATCCTAAATTTCAATATATAGAGGCAAAATTTATGAAAAAAAAAAAAAAAAATTTGTGTGGGCACCACATCCAGTATGTATGTGTGTTTCACAGCATCTTCCCACTTCAAATTTGCATTAAGCCCCTCGCAAACTTGGTCTAAATTAAAACTTTAGATTTTATATGCTACGCAGTACTTGAATTTAAATAAAATCAAGCCTTCCGTGAGAAATAAAACAAAACAAAACAATTAAGCCGAGTTCACGAATGCTTAATTGCGGTAATCATAAATAATCTGCTTAGTAATATTCAGTTAGTACAAATTAAAGTCCCATCATGTCGTCATACAATTAAAATCATATTAAAGTTCATAGCATTTGAAATTAAAAAAATAAAAAATAATTTTTTCTTTTTGTGAGAAAAAATTCACAGCATCTGTTATCCCCGTTGGTATCCTTTATGTTATTGATTTTTTATCCGGTATTTAGAAATTTTTCGAACCATTCTCACTGTGTGATTGAAACACGTTTTTACGTCCAAACACTGTCACTATTCGAATTAGTTTTATTTTCAAAATAAATTTGACGAAATAGCAGTTTTAAATTACCTTACAAATAAAAAACACACGACAAAAGGATACAACCCTCCGTACCGCACAATGAAAATAAATTTTGTGTACTTGACAAATGAAAATGCCGTGCGTATTCGTGTCCATCGAATGTATGCATATTAGGGGCTCATGCGCATGTCATGTTCCATGGAGAGGAACATCATCCTCCTTCTTGGCTCAAGAAGACGGAAACGTGTTTTGTTTTGAAATTCAAGGTATTGCCAGGTGTGGTGTTATAGTCACGCATTCAGTGTGGAAGTAAGCTTAACAGGGTAAAATTCTACTCTGGCAACACTATTATTGATTTCAACAATCATCCCTCTAGCGTGCAGAAAATAAAACTTCACCCTTTGCACAATTTTTGCTTGACGCTTCGTTGGGGGTGAACAAAATAAAAAAGATGATAAGACAATGTACACGGGAAGGACCTTTGAACAGTGGATAGTCAGTCAAGCAAAACAGTCAGCTGGTTGGAGATAGTAACTTATCGATTTGGGTATGAATGTCATTCCGGTTGGGTGTACACACATACACTGTGCACAGTGCAAGTGCAGCAAATGTACTAAGGGTCCGTGACGTAATATCCGCCGGTTGGTGCCTTTCATTTTTAGGTTGAAGGCATATTTTTCTCAGATATTCTGGCGTGGGTGTTATGGTTTATGTATTTGTTTTTTTTTTTTTTTTGAAACGAAAGGTCATTCGATAAGAATCTGAGTGGCAGTATGTCACGAAAATATATTTTTTTTTTGTCGCAGTAGAAGAGCTAAGCCAGATATTGAAGGTTTATGACGGTAGGCCAGATACATTATGGTTTCATTTGCAGTTCGCTCGCTTACCCACAGTACTGTTATGTGAAATTAGGAAGAGTTATGCAAACAATTTTGTTATATCATCTTTTGTTGAATGTTAACTGAGAAAAAACTGAGGCAACTAAGAAAAACATAAGACAAACCTGGTCCTAGACCAACAAGCCCATATGCTGTTTTTGACTAGATCGCTTTCGATGTACAGTTCGTACGTACAAATTCGCGACTTAGTCTTCTTCTTTAAATACCTTTAACGCAAAAGGGACCGAATATCTTGCGAATAACTTTTCACTTGAAACAACCAAGCAAGCAAACATATGTAAAGAGTTTTCCAATAGGGACGGGTAGATTTTGACAGTTCGTGGGGGCCATGTTGTTTTATTTGTTGTTAGTTTTCCCGATTTCTATTTTTCAGACACTAATGACAAATCACAATGTCAAGTTACAGCGTCGAGCAACACCTGTAAATAATTAAAATGGAGCAGTTGGAAGCTGATCCCGAATTCAGGAAAAAATCATCATCAGAGGCGAGGCCCATTTTTGGATGGACGGGTACGTCAACAAGCAAAAAAGCCGGATTTGGGACGATGCCAATCCACACGAGGTCCACCAAGTGGCAATGCATCCGCAGAAAGTCACTGTTTGGTGTGGATTATGGGCCGGCGGCATCATCGGTCTGTACTCTTCGAAAACGACGATGGCATTGCCATCACCATCAACGGAGAGCACAACCGATTGATGATAACCAATTTCTTTTGGCCCAAATTGGATGATATGCATGTGAACGACATGTGATTCCAACAGGACGGCGCTACGTGCCACACAGCTGATCCCACAATGCACAATGTGCGTGCGATTTGAGGGCATGGTTATCTCACGTAGATGCGACGTGAACTCGCTATGGAGATCGTGCGATTTGACCCCGCTAGACTTTGTCTTGTGGAGTTTAAGTCGCAAGTCTATGCCGATAAGCCGCAAACGACCAGAGCCCTCAAAGTCAATATAACCCGTGGTATCGCTCAAATGCAGCCCGATCTATGCGCCAGAGTCATCGAAAATTTGACCTCTCGGATGCGCGTCACCTAGCGAAGCCGCGGCGTGGATTTGAACAATGTCATAGTCCACAAATAATGTCATTTATATGCCTATCAAATAAAATAAAAATTTCTTTGATATCTCACACACACTTGTTTTATTCAATTTTAATATCTACCCGTGTCTATTGGAAAACCTCTTATCTTCACCCATATTTGATAGAGTTTATGCTTTAGCGCCATTAAGCGGGACGCCGATTGCAACACATGGGAAGCAGATTTTTTGGAGAACTGGGAAACTTAACAGAAATACTATTTTGGATGCTTCTGTCTCAATACTCGTGAACGAACTGATGACAGCTTGTTGAGTTCTGCCCGTGATATCAGGTAGTTACACAAACTAATGGCAAATTGTGTGTCTGCTGTTAGCTTAAATAGTTTCGTACAATACGTTCAAATACGCCACACTCAGGACAGTAAAGACCCATTCTGATGCTGATTTAGGAGAGAAGGTATTTCTTGCTCGTGGAGCAATCACCAAAGCACTCTCCTATTGCCCTTGGATTTCGTACCACCTTGAAGCCTTAAAGCACCTTCAGTTGCCCTTGATAGGTACATCACTTAGTCTTTCGGTATCCTGGAAAAACTGTATTTCAAAGGATTTATGTCTGAGAAGGCGGAGGCCTAGATAGTGGCAGAGAAATTGGGTTGTGTCCTAATTAACTTCCTCGTCTTCGCAGTCCCTGAAAATGTCACCCTCACTTAGCCTTAGCTTCTTCTTGTGATAGCGCAGACTATTATGACCTATCATTCTCCTCTACACGGATGGAGAGGGTTTTCATGTCCTTCTGCATCAGAGTATCAGTTCTGGCGCCACTGAACCTTAGCCATAGTTTTCTTGTTATTTTACAGGAGACCACAGAGTTGCATCACCTATTCGCTTCCGCTAGAGGCCTGATCCCTACTTCATGCTTAAATTTACATGGGGTGACTTTAATGAATAATAAGCTTGCTCTCGGTACGTCTTCGTGCCTAGGGACCCAACATATGTTTACCTCATGCCGTGTAAAAAGACCACTAAGCTATTCGCGACAGTATTTCACAAACCTCGACTTCATTTCTGCAGTAGAAGTCGCTTTTAGCGCTGCCTGGCTGTCGATGAAAAAGGTGATATCATCACGTGGTATTACCTTCATCGCAGTCTCACGGATAGCAATTGTCACTAGTAGGACTCTGCCTGGAAAACGCTGGTATGGTCCGGGAGTCTAACTGATTAGACTGTCCATTTTGGAACAATCAATATAGATGTCTTTGATTTGCGTGCTTGGTATTGTTCCCTTTATCCATTCCTCTCTGCTTGGGAATGGGCAAGAGAATGGTAATTTGAAGACTGGGTAGAGCACCGTGTAATCACTAGTTGCTACATTGCCCCTGTAGACATGGTAAGTTGGGCTTTCTTCAGGATATTTCGAAGTCTAAAAATTTGACAGATTGCGATCTTTCCTGGTCTAAAACCAAGCATATATGGCCAATCAGGTTGTTGACAAAAAGTTTCAGAATTTACTTCATAATTATGAACATTGCATTGCCCGTTGAAAGCTAATGGAAAGTTTTGACTTTTTTTTACGAAAAATTTACATATGAAACTTAAATCTTGGCAAATGTTGCAGAGAATACGAAATTTGTTGTAAAGATATTGTGGTTATACATGTTGTAATGCTTGCTAAAGGCGTACTCTGCAATGTTTATTCTTTTAACTGGGTCGCAGTCTTCTTCGCAAGACAAGAAATTTAAATACCAGTAGCAGGCAAAACATTATTTCGACCTCCAGTGTGTCGGATGCGTGCCTGGCATCAATTATCACGTTCTGGATTTATTTTGTGATTCGAATATTTAGATAGAAGATTTCTATGCGGACTCTTCTCATTATCACCATACTGTCATCTGTGACAAAATGCGGCATTAAGAGTTCACATACATATATTTGTATGAACATACAAGACAAAGTTGACATTCTATAGACGGCTTTGTCTTTCACTGACCGATAATGGTATATGATCTTCAGAAGTGTTGCAGTGTCAATTCAACATTCAGCAGAAAATTTTATATTTTGACATTATGCAAGAATTATCGGTGTACGTATCTATCTACATCAAATTCCCATCGGAACGGATGTTTCTAATTGTCTTTCGCTAGGTCTCTAGCTAACATTCTAAGATCAACTTACATTTTTATCAAAGCGGACCATAATTGGTGCCACAAGATAATATTCTCTATAATTTCCTACAGAACAAAGAAAAAACGAAGAAAAGAACTCAATCATTGATCATGTCCGAACAGCTTGGAAGAATGCACAGAATTACGATGAGTTGCAATCTTAAGAATTTCTAACAAGTTTATGTAGGTATTTCTCTTCTGTGAAGGAAAGATGTCTCTGTTCTTACCTCGTCTCGAGGAAGATACTCGTTAAGTGTGATCGTACTGTGGAATAACCTTGTAATTTATTTTTTCTTTCCTCTCCAGTGTGTATCTAACGATGTTAATAGCGAGTATATACGTAAATAACTTCGCCTTGCCATTGGATCAAATGATAATACTCCGGTGTAGCAGGTGAAATCACTTCCCATTTACACACCAAGTTCAATGCAATAAACCTGTATGAGTCAGGCAGGTTCTGTCTCTGTTTAAGATTCGCATAATTGAGTAGAAATGGGATAACTATTCGATTGAAAGATGATTTTCTACATGTTAAAGTCACGGGTTAGCCATTATTCATAACTAGAATGTGTGTTGTGAGGAATAGATAGAAATATGTTCGTTAGGATGATTGGTAAAAGAATTTGTATGATATGGACCACATTCTGTCTTGAATGTCTTGTTTATGTCAACATATGTATGCACATAAGTTTGGCAAAGATTATATAGGATTTGTTAAGGTCTAAGCTCTGAATTTCCTACTACATATACATACATATGTACCTCATACCTCTCGACCTTTAAATTAAAATAATTTCAGCGTGCAACGCGGTTAGATTAACAGGGTGTTGGTATGCTAAACCATACGTTCATAGCAACATTCTGGACCTGTTGGCGACATTCGGCGACAACTCTAACCGATTACATCATACACAAACTGAATTTTAGGAAAGCATTCATGGTAGGTTTCCCATCAACTGTGAAAAAAAGGTTAAGCAACTAAGGACAATAAAACGAAAATTAAAACAGGTAGCTTAAAAATGAACTGCGGGGTCGGTGATGGAATTTTCTCTGATTCACTCCATACATATATCTGAGTCGTTCCGGCTTCCAGAGTTGTCTAGTGTATTCAAGGCGAAAGTACTCCAAGCCCGCCGCGTATTGCAATCAACCCTACAAAATATTGGCATCCTTGTTGATACCCAGGCTGCCATCAGAGCCCTGGCATCCAACGCAACATCCACTAAGATGGTGCAAAAGTGCAAGGAGGATCTCGCGTCATTAGGACATCGTTTCAAGGTCAGTCTTCTCTGGGTGCCGGGGCACAGTAATATAGCGGAGAACGATCGAGCCGATGAACTGAAGAACTGGCTCGGCGAAGTTAAGCCCTTGAGAGATCCCTTTAGAAGTCTGTAAACATCCCGTTGGGAACAGTCAAAGGATGAATCCTCCCACACTTTCTATCCGAGGCTTACATCAGGTGGCGCGGGCTGCGGAATTGTGTCATATCAAGGCAGATGTAGCCCAACTACGATTGGTCCAAAACACAAGATCTACAAAACAAGAATACTGCAAGGATTATGGCAATCAGTACAGCTCACTGGCGTATAGTAATGCATGCGTTCAAACAAGGCATCCCATTCAATGAGAGTGAAAAGTAAACAATATTTCCAGCTCTAAGCAGGGTCAGATATCGTACACTAGGCAAAGCCTTTTTCAACAACCTTATTAAAATCTCGGAGAAAAAGATTAACGACTTGATCAGTTTCCTTAAGGCCACAGGATGGATGTAAGGACCTCCGCCCCCTTCTACTACAACACTAACATTTTGGTCACATGAGTTGTGGTTTTCAAACGCCGCTAAATCGCTAATTATATTTCAGCATCAGCAACAGGATCAGTGATGGTAACTAAAAAAAAAAAACCTACCGACGATGAAAAAAATCCCTTCTTACTCCACACTTTCGCATAATTTCCCCTTGTGTAACTTGGTGTCAGCATGTTTCATGAGTTCAGATTTTTTGCAGTTTAGTATTTTGTCACATCTCAAAATTTGATTAAAATTTGGAAACCTGAAAAGTACCTACAATTTCGCTTATTTTAAAAATCTGTCCTTTTATCCCTACGACATCATTTTAAAGTTCAAAATACCTACATGTAGGGATTTTTTCCTACGTTTACCATCACTGACCAAGATTCAGAAAACAGTCTGTTTGGGAATATCTACTCAGATCCATACAATCGGTTATCGGCAAGCACAGCCGGCAGCAACAGTTTACCCAAGCAAAATTGCAGTGAATAGTTGAACTAGGTGGCCAAACTAGAAATCTTAAGTTAACAGAGAATGGAAGGCTGTAGTGTCTCAGGCCCCAGCCACGCAATGAGCGGCAAGCGGCAATGCGACAGAGCGGCAGAAAATTTGCTCAGAAATGACGCTTGCCGCTCAGCGACTGCGTTTTAAGCCGCTTTGCCGCTTGCCGCTCATTGCGTGGCCTTGTCCTTAGGCGTCAAGTGAGAGGTGGCCGTGGTGTAGTGGTAACATCTTCGGTTGTCACGCTGATGATTCCGGGTTCAACTCCTGATGTCGAGAAATATTTGTTCCTCAAAATGAATGAAAAGTCGATCAACTGCGAAACCGGATGTTTACTCTACTCCAAAGACATAACACTCAGAGAGTGGTTGTGGCTGCAAGAACTGGTTGAACTGATCATAATGGTGATATCAGGACGTCTGGACGCCACTCTCGGACGCCAGTGATGCCAAACATTTCCTAAATTTTGAACCAATACACCAAAAAAATTCTTTCCCATCTTCTCTCCTCTTTCTGGTCTACGTCATTCAGCTAAATTGCATTCAAGGTCTATGTCTTAGGCGTAAACCAAAATTTTAAAAATAAGAGGGCCCTTGAGTTTTGTAAAGTAAGCATTTTCTTTGTTCACTTTTAACTCTTCAAATGCCGTATTTGTGGTCTATGTGGCTTCTGGTCTTTTCAAGAACTTGAAGTCAGCTTACCTGATTCAACATCATAACATAAAGTTTTGCAGACGTACCTGAAAGAAAAACAAGAAATAATTGTTATCAATAAATTCTCTCTCAACACATTGATTGTCAGAGTAATAAAACAGAAAACTATCAACAAGCATCCAATTTTGTTTTCACACCTTCTCCGTCAGAAATCATAAATTGCCGTGTGCTACATCTCGAAAAGCATCGCCGCACCATCCCACAGACAGTTTTTCAACAGTCCCATCACATCAATCACCAAATGAAAATAATAATAAAATATGATTCCGAATTTTATAGTCACTTTCCTGTTGAAAAACCGCCCCCAGGGTTTACTTTCTAAAAACTGTCTAAAGATTCTATTAAGGAAAATAACAAAGCATAGACCCGGTCCCCTGTCCAGCAGTCCCATGTGCAAGAGATACCATGCGACATTCGCCTGTTTCCCTACAGATGGAGAAAATAACATATAAAACCCCATTAACCACCCATGGACGTGAAATGAAATGGAAATACCCTACCAGTGCCTAAAATAACAAGTTCAAACAGACACCTAACGAAATGGAAAGTATTTGCCACAGCGCAGTGGCGGCTTCTTTGGCATTGGTGAACTGAAAGTAATCCTGGCACTCAAGAGGTGCACTGTTTGCACTCTGTGGCACTGTTTGTCCCCAAATAGCACGCGAAACAGTGGCTAACTCGCGTTTTTATGATTTATTGTCTGGCATTGTTTACACCCCGTGCACACCGCGCTACCGCGCCCTCTTTCGGCTCCGTCCACACTCGGAGAAACAAATTCTCCTCGGCATGCCAATTTTTATGGGCCAAAGAAGGGAACCTAAGCCGTGATACACTCGAATAGATGGTTTATCCGCCACCATGGACCGAACTTGTGTATTTAAATGTCAAGCGCTGGTGCAGCAGGGAAAGAAGCGTCCAGCGTTTTACATTTTTTTCTTCGGAATTTCTCTTAAGTGTGGGAAAATATCTTCGGCTAATGGTAGGTACGACCAATCGCAATCACAGTAGCTGCATCGCCTCCTGTTGTCTCTTGGTTTAAATTGAAATAAAATAAACGATAGGCAGTCGGCCTACGCCAACAACGGGCTACAAGTTGGAGGCATCAGGTGAATGTGTTTACAATGTGGTAATTACTTTGATTTATGTAATTGAATAGAATGCATCGGCACCGGTACTGGCACCGGCACTGGCACCGGCACCGGCAGCGAATAATGTGGTTCAAACAAATTCGACGTCTTCGTCTCTTTATCTAATTGAATCGAAAAGAAAGTAAATGTGTAAGATGCCCGAATTGCCTATGGTGAGAGCCTCGCTCTGTCTGTCTGGCCATAAACAATTTCTATAAATACTTTCCATAAGGAAGAACGACGACGGAGGTTAACGGGGGAATGAATACGATTCGTTTATTAATTGCGAGCGATATCACCCACGAACAGATCTAAGTTGGAGTGAGTAACAGCTTGTGGGAGGAAAGCTCGTGGGGGCTGGAGACTTAACTACTAACTGATTTGATTGTTTTCAAAATTGAACATGTGTAATTGTGTTATAAAGGTTGGAACACTGAAACATTTATGTAAACATGTAATGCGAGCACGGAGAAGCACATTGAAGACAATCGGTGTGTCGATTTGTCCAGATAGTGGAGCATAACGTGGTAAGTCAAATTGAAACCTGAACGAGCGAGATATGAACGCTAAGCTCCGCTTACTAACTCAGTATGTACTTAGGTGGGGCTAGTGTTCGTAGTAAAACTAAGTGTCAACCAAAAAGAGTCTCCAGGAGCCTTCTCCAGTTTTGCACTCTAAGTCTATTCATGTCCTCTTTTGCTCGTGCCCACTATCGGCGAGGTCAGTTTTGGCTACCATCGGCTAGGTTGAATGGGTTATGGGTCTTCATCGCCGTTATACGGTCCGCAGATGTATGATAGAAATAAAATAAACAGCTGGCGCGACAATCGTTCATGTTGTACGTGACACATTCTTCGCACGAATGGTAGAGACCTAAAATTCCAAATTCCAAAGTGCGAATTGAGAAGGTTTTTCATGACAAATAATACTCCCGGAGATTTGTTATTCCCTGACGAGAGGTGGTGCCACGAAAAATTTTCGGTGTACATGGTTTGGAACCCATGCAAAACTCGCCGCTAAAGAACTTCTTACCCCTTTCTTCGTCGGTAACAAAGAGGACACCGAAAGAAAAATCAAAAACATATGGCGTGAAAAAGGAGAAGCGAGTGGAACAATTATATTCATCACTTCTCCGCCATCAACCCTAGAGCAGAACGTCCCATTTACCCAACAAAACCAGCAAAAAACATGACCAAATGCTTCACGCGACTGCTCCTTGGACACACAAGTATTACACACACCCATCTCATCACTAAAAATAATCCACCTTACTGCCATATTTGACAGAGTAACGCCATTTTAACCATCCACCATCTAATATATGATTGCCCAACAATAAAAACCTCATCAACAAACATTTTTCAGAATTTTTTCCTCTCGTCTCCTTCAGAGTCCAACATAAAAAGAGTCTATAAATTACTTAGTATTTTTAACCTAGAAAATATATAATACTCTGTTGACCTTATCATGTAATTTATTTACATTTTAATAAATAATAATAATAATAATGATACTAAGACGAACTTAGGCGTAATCCTTGTCTTGTTTCCAATGCTAAATCTTACTTTGAAGGGTATAGTGCAGTTCGTTTTACGGTCACATTCATGTCTCAGAAAAATCAAATAAACATTTTGCGCGGCACCACCTATCACCGATAAAGGTCCGAGGCAAGGTTCCTTCCATTTGAACCGAAATTATAACTCATAATACGAATGGTTGCGCGAGGCTATTTTTTGTTTTTGTCGGCTTTGGTAACACTTTACTGGAGCACTCAGATGCAACTGTTCCATGGTACTGCTAGCAAGGAACAGCGATTATTTACCCATTTTACTAGAATTTTCTCGACTATCGGAGAATGCCGAGAAGGCACTTCAATAATGAGGAGCTTACAGTAACAACACTTACTACATCAGCACCACCTGATCTGAGCAAAAGCAGGACAATCGCTAAGGAAACTATCCGAAGTATCATAACCCTCACCACAGGCATCGCAAACAGTGACGTCTCTTTAAGATGCTTGGAACAAGAGAAGTTTTTCGTTAGAATGTCAATAAGTTGTCTAGAAGAGACTGTCTTTTACTGAGTGACAGCAAGGATGCCGCTGATTTCTTACAGACTTTCGTTTAGTCTGTCACCATCCTGGAGAACTGTGCCACGCAAAAATTATATTTGTAGGAGACACAATCGTCAGTGGATGCCCAGTCCGAAGACGCGGGAAAACCCAACGCCGGGTCTTAGGTCCTGAGAAAACATTCTCTGAGCCTTGTCTAGCAAACTCATCGGAGATCTCATTTCCAGAGATCCCAGTTTGACCTGGGACCCAGACGAAAATCAAAGAGTTCAGCCTTGCGACCGAATTCAGACAGATTTTGCATTCTTGAACTATTCTGGAACTGGTTGAGCAAGGCCTTAAATGCAGCCTGGCTACCAAACAGACGCAGATTTTTCGAGCCCTCCGCCCAGTCTGTGGCCATCAGGATAGCAAAGGTCTCTGCTTGGAAAACAGAGACATGCTTGCCTAACGAGTAGAGAAGTCAAGTGATGTGGGCCTCCACGATGACACCAGCACCGAATCTATGATTGGTTTTTTATTCGTTTGTGAAGGCTGGATGACGGCCCAGTTCAGGCTCGGAAGCGGAAGCGAGTCGTGAACGCGAGTAAAATCAATTTTTAATTTGGACAGCAACTGTAGTTCTAGTGTCATTGCAGCAGGGTCGTCGGATAAGTTTCGCGCAAAGTCATCAAAACTCTAGTGCGGATGATACCAAAAATCGTCCCTAAATGTGAGCGAGGCAATGCGTTGGATTTATTTGGTCGGTTGTATGAAGGAAAAATCAAAATAAAATTTACCTTCCGTCATGTTAACGAAACAAAACTTGTTTTCTATTCAATGAAGAAATGATGAGAAGAAAATGAATATGAAAGGTTTTCAATCACTGTCATTCTTCTATACCGTTGCGTTGGCAATTCGATAGATCTGTGAAGACGGTGGACGGACTTTTCAGCAATAGTTCTACACATGAACTCAGTAAGGAAGTCGATTGCGTTGAACACCTTTACGAAAAGTTGAAAAAGAAATAACGAAGATTACAAATATGGTCGACGAAAATTTGGTCAAATGTCAATAAAAAGAGAGACATTTCCGAAAATTACTGTAGCGAAATCTTGGCTCATCTCATCATGTACTCGAATTGTAAAATCCCCGCAGTGATAGACAGCTATGAAGAGGAAAAACCACACGTTGATTGACACCCTATTGTGGATCCCTTGAAACTAAGATGATTTCTGTTCAGGAAATACTTTCAACCACAGTTTATGGAAGACTGGTGACAATGCTTTAATTTTTGTAACCGCCAACCTTTGTTGGTTAAATGCGACTACGGTAGCAAATCTTCATCTTATACTTGTCATATGTTTTATGACTTTGCAACAATTACATCAGGCGAGCTATATTTCACGAGTGCGCCTTTGGAAATGTGATAAGGTTCGTCTTAAGCTGAAGTCTGGCCGACAACCACTACACCGGTACAAGGAGTGGACAACCATGTTGACAGATCAAATGATCGAACTGTCACATTGCAATAAATATCACACTAGTCATCGCAACAGTGATACGAGCAAGCATGAGTGCCCCCAAAGTAGACTTTCAGTTGGAAGCCTGCATACTCGCAAGCTGCAGAGCACGCCCCCCGATCGAATTGCAGCACAAAAACTGGAAGACTGGTGCAGGCAATCGGATTCCATGATGTTTCTCCATCGTCGTAAGAGGTAACAAAAAGTAATGTGATTACTTGTGGAAAAAGAGGCGAACAATTCAATTGGAGTGGCGCAGCAGATATTTGAGGAATTGTGACAAGAGGAGTCGTTGATCTTGTACGGTTCGATGTTGTGCC
Organism: Matsumyia berberina; assembly: GCA_917880715.2. Lineage (NCBI taxonomy): Eukaryota > Metazoa > Arthropoda > Insecta > Diptera > Syrphidae > Matsumyia > Matsumyia berberina. The sequence continues at coordinate 125,184,415 of OU862871.1, read as the reverse complement.
GTCACGACCGTTGTATAGCAGCTAAGTTGGTTACTGCTGAGTGTTGGTTTTGGAACTTGTCAGCAATAAAGGAAAAGTTGAAACCTGGGAACACTTGGGCGAAGGTTATGTGTGCAAGGTGCATAGGTTGTTGTCAGGTTTGGTGGCAACACACACTTGACTGTGAACTATTGATATTGAAGTTAGAATTGTGTTTTCTCAGCGAAATTACAGTGTCAAAAATGTCTGTTAAGTGTCAATTGTCCTATTTGAACGAGCTCTGAATTTGTTTGTATATCGACAAAAAACGGTGGACGACGAAGAGAAACCAAAAATCGTATATACAAACATTTGTAGGTGGTGCGGTTGCCGCGGCTCAGTGGGTAGTGCGTTGGACTACTGTGCAAGCTGCTTGGGTTCAATCCCCAGCCATATTCACCACGGTACCACCGGTCGTCGGGGACTGACAAACCTCCGAGAGTAGAATTCGTCATGAAAAAGACTTTTCAATTCGCCGTTCGGAGTCGGCAATAAATTGTAGGTCCCTTCCCTTCGTCGAAAATGTAACACGTACAACAAAAGTGGTTGCAGGTTAGCTTAAGAACTTGATCAAGAGTCATGCAACAGCCCTATGAACAAAATTTTAGAGTTCCTATACATCGGAGCTGTGAGCCAATTGGTTTATCATAGGTGGGGGCTGTAGCTTGAAGCCAGTTTGAGCCAACTTAGGCACACGATGCTGACTGCGGTACAATTACTCATGCAATGTCGTTGCTATTAGTCCTTTTTATAGACACTTGGTTTATGAAGTGTTAACGGTGTTGCAGGGGAGTAATACCAGTCTGTCAGCAAGTACTGTATCTATGCCCGAAACCTTTCCGCCTCGTAAATCTGCTTTTTCGTTCCCTTCTACGCCAACATATCCAGAAAACTATCTGGTGATGAAGGCAGGCATTGAATAAAATTCAATGGTCTCACTTGGAGCTGTAAATTCGACATGTTTCGGATACAACAAGAGCCACAGCCATAACAATTTAACAAACGATTCCACCTCCCTCCCTTTCCATCACATTATTCTGCAATCAATTTAAGAAAACCGTGACTCGAGATTAGAACCTGCCTTAGACAATTCAATTTATAATCCACGAGCGAAAGTCTCACACCGGTCCTAGCGGCCATTTTCAATTGATTGTATCGACCCGGCGGCATCCGTCATCCATTCTCTTCCGAATGGTGGAACGAATTGAAGGGCGCACCAAAGTTTGCTCGATTCGATTAAAAGGCGCGTCGGTGGTGGCACTGACCACCACCTTCGCGTATCGAATGCCATGGCCATTTTCACTTTTCGCGATACTTTTTTCATTTACTTATTTGAGCGTAGAAAATCACAAGACGAACGCGTAATGAGCAATCAATGCGCTACTCTTTCGGACTTTTACTTTCATTGAAATCGTGCAGAATCTTGCAGCAGGTGGCATACCCTGGACGCGAGCGGCAAACTCCGATATTAATGTTTGATCATAAATTGAATTCAGTTATTGTCATCATCATCGTCAACATCATCGTGGTCGTCGTCGTCATCGTCATCAATATGGACGATGGTACAAAAAGAATACCATCGCCGTCTTCAGGATCAGGTCCATTAGTGGCGGACTATACAACACAGTCTGGGCAAAACTTTCTCCAAAGAGGCAAGAGATACACAGCACCTTTCTTCTCTCGCATCATTGGCAGAGATCTCCCGAAAATTTATTCACTTCAATGAATCAGAGTAATGCTATCGCCCCGAAAAATAATAAAAACGGAAACCTATCCAATCCAATTGGACGAAGACGACAACGAGGACAAGAAAATCAAATCGCCATGTGAAAATAAAAAATAGAATACAACAACAATTAAGTGAAAAAAAAAGTTATTCACCTGTAGGCTCCGTAAAATGTTCCCATGGAGGCGATTGCACGGGCTCCTTGCCCCAGGCAGACACTGATCTGCATCGAACCGAGCTTAACTAAACCAAACAATCCAACTAAGCAAGCTAAACAAAAGGAAAAGGTGTGTTCATGCAGCCATTCCAATCCAATCTCCGCCTGATACTGCCCATGATGCAGTTTCTCGTTACGTTGGGACGCCTGAAAGTTGAACTCAAACTTTTGCTGGTCTTAAGCTGATTTTCACAAGATTCAAGTCACGATGCTTCTCGGAGGTGTTCCTACGTAGTACGTATACCCTCGATGGAATGCGCACAAGATTACTCTTTCGGAGAGCGAGAGATGATGATTTGGTGGCGTACGGAACCCACACAGATCTTTATTTTTTTGGTCGGCTCTAGAATGCAAAAGATCATAAGATGTTAACACTCAGCAAAGCAATCTGGCGCGGGAAAAAAATATTCCATAATGTCCACCGGTATGACTTTTTACTTTAATGACTGCAGAGCGTGCTCTGTTAGCCGGAGTTAATAAAAGCCTTGGCATAGCTGTGGGACTAAAGGCGCTACGGGAATCTGGTCGTGTAAGTGACGTTTAAGGGGGCCAACTGGCATGCTCCATCATCGCATGGCGGCTGTGGGACCCAAGGTATTGTGCTATGAAATCAGGTAAATGTTGAAGACTTTTGACCGTTTAATAGGTTTAGCATTTAGCCTCTATTGATACAGTGGGGTTAAAAGGAAGGCGGACATTATTTGTTGGTTCGACTTTGATAAATCTCGATTTTAAAGTGGGAAATGGTCTATAATCTAGAGATACTGGAAGAAATAATTAATCAATCTTCTAGAGATTTGATTCAGTTTGCCAAGGCTGGCGGTCAACGAGACCAGTATTCAGAACAAAAGAAAAATGGTCATACGACACACAGTATGGGCTGAGCAGCGACATGACCTTGTTAATTAAGACCAATTGTAGCGCCATCATCATCGCATCTATTATAAGACGGATGAAATGCAACCTTTGTCTTCGTCTTATACATACATGCGGTTGCTCTACAGTCGCTGTATCTCAGTGATAAGTGCGGTGGGCGGTTGAAAGAACTGACACAGTTTCCAACAATTGATAGCAGCACCATCTCTCGGCAGGCGATGACAAACCTTTAAGAATTTAATTTGTCATGAAAATCTTCCCGATTCGCCGTAGTTAAGAAAAATGTACCTAATCTCCAAACAAATTTAAAAACATGCGACCGGGACCACTCGAACTGCAACTTGTAAGACTAGGGGCCAAATTACAGCGATCGATATCGAGTGAGTGAATGGCACTCGTTATCGAATGATCGATAACATTCATTAAGAGGGGCAATGCAAAATCTTCACATTTCGATGACGAGTTACTCGTTAACGAGTGTGGTAATTCGGCCGTACGGTTTTATATTTCAGATGTATTACAGAAAATGCGTCGAGAAAGCAACTTCAGGACTGTACAGATGTCGGTTTGACATGCTAGTTCAATGTTATTTGGATTTTACTGGATTTTACTGCTCACAACCTGAGATACTATTCGTATTGTACACTCCTTCGGAACTGCGTAATGTGCACCATCTATATACAGATATAAAATAGTTTGTTCTGATTCACTGACTCAGAGATCAACGACCTGCCCAAACTGCTGATGTTAGAAACATGAAACTTGGACGGCGGTTGTGGCAAAGACACCCACTAAGAAGGGATTTTTCGAAATTTAGCTCCTATGGGGTTGTACAGAGTGTCCATCTTCAACGTGACTTGAGGGCAGAGGAGTTTTCGTATTTATTTCTAAATATTGGTGATGGGAAGAAGAGGAACGAATTAATATACCGAGTAGCCCTTGCGATGTTATGGGGGATCTGATTAATTTGACTGACAGAATATAGTGTACCAAAAGTTTCATTGGGTTGGAGTGGATTGCCCTTCATGGCTGAGGGAAAGAGCTATTCTGACTCTAACAAACGACTCCGCCAACAGCATCAACCATTTTCTGCTAAAAAAGTTACCAACTGAGAATATGAAGTACGAAGCTCTGAATTCGGGAATAAATCTTAAGGCTGCTGTACATTAACCTGTAGAGATTTTGCACAATTTTGATCCATCAGGAAACCCCCCTCACGTCCCTCACGTCCCCCCCTCACGTTTCCCAATCTAAACCCTCCGAAACTGTGCAATGGTACTAGGCTTCAGGAGAAGACTCTATACAAACACGTAGTCGAAGCCAAGATTTTTACAGATGTCAATCAGAGAGAAAACGTCTTCCTCCTCCGCATTCCTCTGATCTGATCAGCCTACCACTTTGAGCTCAAACGCCTGCAACTTTTCGTTGAAGTTTGCTACGCCATGAACATAAGATACAGAGAAAGAATTTGAGTGGATGGCGTGCTCAGAGTAATTTCAGCTAACAGCCTGGCCAACCAAAACCAAGAATGTTCTTTACATTAATATGAGGAATCGCGGGTATCACCTAGTAGACACATTAAAGACTTTGTGATGGGACCTATCCTATAAGTCAAAGATCTTTGATCTCTTCTTAGTGTTCCTTTTTTCAGTCTACTTTCGTTAGAGCAAATGACTGTGGCTCTAATATACAGTCTTTTTGAGTATTCTTATATTGTTTTGAAGCTGCATTGGCAACATATGTATAGAAAAACATTCTACACGAAATCTTCACTAATGTATTCAAAATCTTTTTCAACGGTGAAGTGATCAACGCACCAGGATTAAACAGAGAGAAACTTTCCTCTTGGGATGATTGTTGATTGGTGAGTAGCCTTTCTTTGGCAACTTGACGATACATGTCCAAAGGAAAATATTTATTAATTTGAACTCACCCACACGTTGTCATAAATTAGTTTTACATCAAATTGATGTTTTCTCAGCCAGACTGTCTGAGGTACCTTGTAAAAGTTGTAGACAGACATCTGACCGTTTAATGTACTCGGGCATTTTTCGCTCAGCAACGGTCCCGCCACATACATCATTAACTTAATTCCAAAGGCTTTTAAAACGTGACTCCCGCAAGTATCTTACCTCGGGACATTTACAGTTCTCCTAATGGTAGTCATTTACGTTTGTTGTATATTAATTTGAAGTTTTTCGTACCTCCCGCAACTGAAGTTGAGAGTTACACACCCATGTGACAGGAACCGTCTGGCAGTTCGCATATTTTCTACAGATAAAGGCTGGCAGAGGTTGTTATACCTACGCGGTTCACTCGCGAAGGAGTTTCTTCTTTCACTTTCAATCCGTTTAAGGAATTGCCGCACCGCCAACGTATGTATATATCATTGTTTGTGCTCACACAGCTTATATCGAATGAAGTGATTGTCGATGGCAACTACCTTGATCGATGGAAAGATCGATTGAGGAAAGTTGTTGCATGTACACCCAGTGTGCATATGGATATGGAAAACAAGGAACAACTGGCCTGGTCCATGGTGCACGTACTGCAGATTCGTTGCATACCAAATTAAAATCGTGTTGATACCTTCATTAGGAATGCTGTTGCGTGTGCTGTACTTCTTCTTTGGACTCGTTATTCGATTTAATTGTGATTTCACGGAGAGTTTTTATTTTTTGTATTGAATCACCTAATTGATTGTTTTTATCACAATTGAAAGGAGAAATGACAATTCAATTAGGTTTTTGACATTAGGTAACGAGCAGACTCATTCGCATCAAACAAAGCTGGTTTAGGGTGTATTGAAGTTTTGTTTCTAACGGAATAGGGTAGAGAAATACAACACTGACCCTGATTAATGATGACTGTGCTGCTTTACGTCAGGCATATGATCTCAAAAAAGGTCAGTACCTACCGTTGTTGAGAAAACACCCAGCTTTCAAAGACCAAATTATCTGTCAAAATAGTTAAGTTTCACTCATATCATGTGTCATCAAATCCGCATTCCCATGAAATTACTGGAAAATCGTAGCACTATTAGTCGCATCGCATTGATGTTGTCGTCGAGTACTTCAGAGGTAATACGTATGTAATGATGGTCGCAATTGTTATAACTAGGCACGACAAATTCTTATGCTTTCGATTTTTTTCCTAACTTTTCATTTCTTCTTCTTCAAATAACCTTGTGTCTGTTGGGCTGTTACAACAAATTCTATTTAAAATTTCTAAACACAACAGAAAAAGTTTTGAAAAGTGAAAACCGCATGCACAAATCCCATCATTCCCATTAAAATTGAATTATCATGTTAGCACGCTCTCTCGCTGCTTTGCCCAGCAGTGGCAGTAGCATCATCAGTCTTCTTTTACAGCCAACCAGTGGGTAAACCCACAAGAAGATTAATTAGAAAAACATCAATGCGCATCTATCAAACTCACACCATAGGAATGACCTTATTTGCAATCAGCCCGGAAATATTTCATTTCGTCCATCGCGTGCAGCCAAATCGAGCTGTCAATGTCGGCTTCAAAAAACGTCAAACCAAAACAACTCAAGAGTAAAAGTTGAATTCGCCGCCTTGCTGCTGTGAACTATTAAAACACGAAAATAAAATGCAAAAACAAATAAATTTTGTGAATTTATGTACACGTACAGCTGTAGTTGCGAACAAATTTTCTTTCACACACTTTACATCCTGCAGACAAGACGGCAGCACTTACCGGTGTTTCCATTTCATAATTTTTCTGTTTACCGCTAGACTGCACTCTATGCGTTCGCTGTGTATGCATATGAATACAAACGCTGCATAACAAGTGCGCGTTATACGCACGACAGCTCACGAAAATGAGCGGCTTAAAATCGTCATCGCAATGTGACCGGGGTGTAAGAGGCCGGCAAGCGTGGATCATAACATCGTGGCGGATTGTCGTGAAATCATATTTTACAACGGCCTCCCTATGCTCGTAAAAGTTTCTGCGGGGAATGTGTGTAATGACAGTTGATAGTGTAAACGCTGTTACATTCCCTCTGTAGCTTAATAAAATTAGATTAATACGAATTAAATGGCAATTTTTTTAGTGAACGTGAACGGGAATATAAAAGGACCTGCGACTGGCATCCGTGAAAATGCTAAAGGAAATCGTTTATGAACGATGGTGTGGGATAAGCCTTGCGTACACGATTTGATATGACTTGAGCAAACTTACTCTTGCTTATCACGAAATAGCTTTTCTCAGTGTTAAAACAAAATGAGTGAAGGCAATATTAATTGAAAGAGTTGTCTTTGAAATTTGAAAGTACGATAGAGTAAGCTGCATGCCTGCTCCAAATGGTAAACGACGACGACGAGTTTTTCTTCATTTCCTGAAGGTAATAAAAATGTTTAACAGAAACGTCACTCGTTTTGGTTTTTCCATACTTATGTACAAATAAATTTTTTATTACGGATATTCAATTTTGCTGTATTCTGTGTTTAATTCACTTCAATTGGTGCTGAACTTAACAAAGTAGTTCCTTGTGATTCATGCACAGGTTTTTTTTTTGACATGTTAACATGTCAGAATAATTTTCGTAAAATCTGACATCCATCACATGAGTTTCTCGCATTGCTTGTCAACATTAGCCTAATATGAATAGATATCTAAGCTTACTGATCAAGTTATTTAAGTTTCATGCCAAACAGAGAAATGAAATAAGAGAATGTTGCTCCCAAACAAAGATAGCTAGTGCCACCACTGTTTAATACAATAATAGGTTTTTCACAAATTAGGTGTCATTGCGGCGACGAGTGTCATTTCGGATCACTTTGCTTGGCAAAATGTCGGCGATATTTATAGAAAAAAAAATCATAGTAATTATCTGGCTCATAAAACAAGAGTGACAATGAAGAAACGATCGCAAGCAATTTAGCCGAAAGCAGGGAAAGTGACAATGCCGACATTTTTTTACAACTGTCAGAACCTGTCAGTTATTGTTGAGCTGAATGTGGCAACAATATGTTTCATATTTATTGCAACGAATTTGTATCAAAATCGAATTACTTGTTACTAATTGAAATAATCACGTACAAGATACACCTTCGAATTGGAACCTTGAAACAACATAAGCCGCAACTTCAGCAGGCCATCTCTTAATGGCGACGAGGAAAGGAAACAGAAGTGAATGACCACTCTCGGATAGAATACGAATACCTCAGTGGCAATCACTGCGGTTTAGTGTTCCACAAAACTGCCAATATGTCTGTGATTATTAGAGAGGAACGAACACAGTCAGCGCGCCAGAGATGACGGAGACGCACTTGAAGACGAAGCCGTCGGTGCCTGAAAATCTATTGAAATCGTGAAGTTTGCAAATCGTACTTGAAAGCCAACTTTTTTTTTGCAATTCGAGAAAATTGAAAATCGATTGCGGTTGCAGTGAGCTCTGCATGGTGCGATCGTTGATCGTGATTGAAGCCAAATTCACCAAGAGGTTTGGCCACTTTTCTACGGCTCTCCAACTTTAGGTCTGTTTACAGCCACTAGGTGGGTGCAGTGGCAATGGCTAGAGCTCCCCGTCTGTTGTGATACATATTTTGCGGCAAAATTGATCAAGTTTCATGGTTATCATCGTGCCAAGAGCGTGGGTGTTAATGAATTTACTGCGCTACCTCGACCCACCGCAAATGTGGAATGATGGTGATACCGCCATGAAAGTCAGAGACAGAATTTGAAAAATTTCGTGCACAATGGCATTTCTCGATTTATCATTTGACAGCTGCGCACCGGGGCAGCCGCAAACTGCCTGTGTAATTACCGGCGTTTGAATAGAAAGGAAAATTTCCGTTTTCCTCTGCCAGTACGCATGCGCACAAGTACCTTTCACGCGAAGCATGAACGGACGCAAGCAATGCGCAATGCCTTTTGATGAAGTTCAAATGCATATGGGGGTCTGTGATTAAGGAGCCTGATTGTCAACATGAAGTTATTTATTGCATCAGAGTTTTGGGGAGCACAAGTGGTGGAGAGATGAATTAGATAATTGTAGAAGACACATAGTGCTTGGAGATATGGTGGGTGTTTTAGCTAAGACCACTTCTCAGCGATAATTTCTTTTTCAACGTTAAAAGGAAAAGTGACTTCTGATTGGTTTTTTGATGTAGTAAGCGACAGAAGAAAGTGAATTGCGTAAGGTAAGCGGGGGATTATTTTTTGAACGGTTCTTCGGGTTAAGTTAAAGGCTGTGGGAATGCTCGAGTACTTTCGACAAGTTGAATCCAGATCGTGTTTGGTCAGCTGGGGTTGCTTAATTTGGTTGCAAATTTGTACCACTGCTGTAACTGATGGTCAGTGATGTTATCCGGCCAGCTTTGATGAAGGAAAGCCGAGCTGTGAAATGGATAATGACTTCTGCAGGCTAAGAGTAAATGTGGCGAACAAAAAAACTTTCAAAAACAACTAAGGAATTCTGGATAGAGGAATACAAAATTCGACTGTTTTCTTTATTTAGGAAGTTTGGCCCCAATCGACAGTAGCACCGAACTGGAGTTAGTAGGAAAATCAAAATTGCAAGAGCAAAAGCTGCCTTCGAAACGCTTTTCAAAATGTCAAGCAATATAAAACCGTGTAAAGGAGTGTCAGTCGAGGCTGTCACTCGTCGTAAGTCGAAAATGTTCGTAACAGTGCTGTGTGAGCTGCGTACGTCTAATTCCCACTGAAAATTTCTCGGAAAACCACTTCTTGTCGAGGAGTGACAAACCCTCGAGAGTAAAATTTCCCATAAAAAAGCTTCTCAACTCGCCGTTCCGAGTCGCCAATAAATAAAGAACGGGTCAGGAACCAATAAACATGACAATAGGGCATAACGACTGGCAGTGAATGAGACACGCCTTACGGCGAGAAGATTTCTCTGTTACGGAGCATCTTTGCAATAGAATCCACTCATATCAAATAACGAATCGTATCTGTTACATTTCTGTTTGACCTTAATCTTAAGCTTAATTTTCATCGTTCCTTAGGCAAATTTATTTTAACAACTTGTCCGCTCAAAGCACCGTCAAATAAAAGCTCTCGCTCTTTCCCCTAAATCTCGATTCTACGTCCACTGGAGATTTCGCTTTGTCAGCATGCACTGAATACCATACTCTTTATGCACAACATTGCAAAGAGAGATATACGATGTATGTATGTAAAAACCAATGCAAAACTTTAACACACATACTTCCACATAAACTGTTATTTTGCCTTAAAGGTACTCGCGCGCATAAACCTTCCATCAACTGTTCTGCGCAATCTAAAAACATGCGCCCACACGCTTCATAAAGTAAACCTGTCAAAATAGTACCCACAACCAGGAAAGTAATAGAAATGTCAACTCTATGCCTTTACTGACAATTACACAAATAGCGGTATAGCGTAGGCAGTAGATAGATTTTCCCGATTCCCGACAAGTCAAATAAATTTCCGTTCGCCTCGCAGATATGGAATAAATGAACAAATATTAACTCAGCACTTGTGCGCCATGAATTAAGATATTAATTTCCTAAGGACAAGACAGACTTTCACATCAAGCCTATGTATATAGCACAACCACCGCCACACGCAATAGTCTCTCTCGGAAATGGCTTCCAATCTAAATGGCCAACTGTCAAGCGAAACGTTTACTTTATTTATTTTACCCAATAGGTATACAAATACCCGTGAGCGATCGAAAACCATTAGAGGTTCTTTCGTGAAAGGGTTTACTTATGGTCGGCTGTCAGTACAGGAAATGCGAATTGTATTCGCCAACACACCAATTGACCGAAACGTGAGTGTGTTTTGTAAAAACATTTGTCAAACACAGAGTGCGAATATGTACATTCATTCATATATATGTACCTGTTTGACATTTCGCCTTATTTGTGTTTGACATTTGATTAAATTGCGAATTCTAAGTGTGAGTGGCCCCTTACACGGATCTGTGGGAAGTGGAATACCATAATGAAATGCGTTAATAAATCGAATCACATAAAATCAGAGGAGGGAACTAAAATAATAATGAAAGCTATTAAGAGAATACACCTGAGGTGTTTCCGGCAATTTTTGCACGAATATTATTGCTAGTGGTAATGCCACTGCCATGCTGTTTGCCAATGTCGACGCCACTGGTGGTTTGTTGGTTGCCCTTATACAATGGCTTACGTGCGCGGTGGTTGCATGGGACCCGGTCTTACCATAAAACTGACCAATTAACGTGCATCTATCAAGAGACGGTAGCAAAAGTACGGTGTTAGATACGAAATTGAGTCCGTTCATCTTATTGGATGGAAGCAATGGCAACAGAAAAGATATCAATGTAAAACTGATCCTAATCCGGGGAAAGATATGTGCTAAAGCCATTTGTAAAAAAGATTGGCAAATTACTTATCAATAGACGGGTCATTTAAAACGCCTTTCACAACGCCTGGGGGGTATATGAGGATTTATTAGTTGCATAAGCCAATATAAATGTAAAATTGGGTTAGTAGTTAACGTGTTTGAGTCGACAAACATAGTCAGGTAATACGAAGCGTTTTTTTTTTAAATTAATTGCAATCGTTTTTTTTTTAATTATCCATAGTTCGAAGATAACCATCTTTCTGTTCATTTGTTGTTACATTTTATTTATTAATAATAGAAGTCATAAAATACAATCAATCGGCTGTCAAAGTGAATTTAGTTTTGAGACTTTTCGATTATAACCGGCTTCGTATGCAAATGTTGTATGACACTTCGAAAACAAGTAATTTGACAAGAAAAGAAAAAAAAAAAAAAATAATATAAGATTAGGTGACTTTTACTTTGACAGTTTTCTTTGACAGTGAAGAAATTTTTTAGTTTATTGACATGAATAGGGAAATTCTTTATGCAATAAGCGTTTAACGAATGTTAATGGTTATCAGATGATAATTGATTAAACAGGTGGAAAGAAGTGTGTCGACATTTTTGTGAGGATAGGTATGACAAGTCCATGCGTTTTTAAATGTTTTACCTCTGAACGCAACCATTTACACTTTTGCTCGAGCTGAAGAAGGAATTTATTTCAAAGCCACATCCAAGGACCAACGTTGATGAATGAGTCAATAATTTACTGCTCAGATTAAACGAGGTTTTGACTTCCACAGCGACTGCTTTCATGTACTGAAGCAAGAGACAAAAAGGTGGTTGGCGGCGTCGCGCAAAGCTCTGTGCTAAGTCTACCTCAAAGGTTGCAAAGCATATGACAGTTTGCGAAGTGGCACAAATGCTCCCAATCGGCATTTTTGGAGTTTGCATCGGTTAAAGAACCTGAACCGAAGCAATAAAAATTGGCGTTTATAAAGTTGAAAGCAAATGGGTGTCAACAACGCTAAAATCCCTTCAAGAAGCACATGCAGACATTCTGAATTTTACTGATATTCCAGCAATGGCTTGTGGGACGATACGGAGAATTGGACTGAATTAGTCTTTTTCCATTGTTCCTTCATAAATGGAAATATGAAGATAGTCCCTGCTGATCGCAATGCATAGATTGTTTAGAAAACATCGAGCCCCGGATTCAACAATAAAAGGGAAATACTGAAAAGTATACTCAGTACACCCTAGAAAACATTATTAGGGGAATGATATAATCCCAAAGGCATGGTATGCTGTCACCTAAGAAAGAGCTACCCGCACTCAAAAGTCAAAGGAAAGTGCACAAGTAAGATAATAAACCACAATAAACCGTGTAGGTGAGCCCCCGTACTGTTAAAAAATAGCTATACTGCAGGGAACAAAGGGGAGTTTGATTTTAGCGTGTTAAAATCCAACATATACCACGATTTTTACCATTCCAGCATGGAAAACTGAGCAATGCCTCGGCCCGGAGCTGTGTGAGTTGCTATACGCCACAAGGTGGTGTTCTGTCTTCCTTTCTCTGGATTGAGGAGGTTAACAAACTGCTCAACCTGGCAAGGGCTGGATGCAAAGCAAAGAGAGGAGAAAGATGACACCAGAGATGATCACTACGTTTACTTCTAAACCGGCGGTTCCAAAACCGAAAGCCGAGGGAGTCTTTTCTCCGAATTGATTAACCTGAGCATTTTCTTCTGTCTACCCGATCACTGAAGCGTTTTTCAGGCGGAAATTATGGTGATCATCGGAGCGTTATTATGGCTTAAGCACAATGTGGTATCCTTCAAGGACATCACAATAGCAGCCAAGGTGTTATAAAATCTTCGGAATCAGTAATCTATGTATGTATATATCAAAAGCTACTTCCGATTATCGTTTATCTTTCATGGAGATGGCAGTCAAAGGGACGTTCCAGGAATTTGTAAGGCCGTTGTACTTGCCAAACGTGGTACTATCCCGGAGCCTATGCTAAACCCGATCTTAAAGTCTGATCTTGCTTAAAATGTCTCCCATAAGCGCTGTTATCGATGTTTTCACTGGCCATTGTCCCTTCATGCCAGAAGGCATCAAGGCCTTTCAAATGACTTTTGCAGCAGTTGCAGTACCTGTCCTGCCCTATCTCAAAGAACGAGAACTATCACATACTGATGTCAAAAGTATTCTCAGCTTTAAAAATATCTCCAAATGGTTTCAATAGACAGAGTGGCACTTCAGGGTATAGATCCTAGTGGTGTCACAATGAGCCTATCTTGGCCTGCGTTTTTCCACATTTGTTTTCAACGTTTCAACTGTTTGTAAAACAAAACAAACAGAACTAAACACTTCCCAAAACAAGACCTTCAAATCTTTTTTTGCAATAGCCTCTTCATTTAAGTGGTATATGATGTTTCCAAACGCCCACGCCCACATACATTAGTTTGTGCATAAGGAAATTTGAAGACAGTTTTACCCTTTCTTAAAATTTGGTATTCATTTGACGACATTTTATATTCAAATTCACAAAATCGTTTTCAAATTGTGTGACCAAACGGAGGACACTACCACACCCCAAAATACACTCAAAATGTCACACAATTTGTGGTTAAAACAAATACATAGCTATTAGCAAGTCATACAAATAAAAATGATTGTCAATTTATGAATGACATCAGTGTTGACCCTTTTTTCCATGCAAATCGGTTAACTGCTTACCTATTGCATAAACTCATAATGGACATCACGCACAACAGCCCATGAAGGTTCTAACAAATTTTGTGAACCTCCAAGTTTCGGTGGAAACCAACTTTCATAACAGGCAACCCAGTGGTTGGTACATAACATAAACAGGTACAAGTATAGAGCCCTGATGAGCAAATGATTTGTTAATTTATTCATCGCTAAACACTGTGAATACAAATGTGCAAATGTGTGAATCTCCGGCCCGCTGACTGTTTGCAGTGAAGTCATCAACGCGTCAAACAATTTTATCGCTACAAACCAGTGACTCAGCCTCAGGCGTTCCTTTTAAGCAGCTAATCGATTCTAAATTCTAATCCTTTTCGAGTTCTAGTGTTAATTGAAAAGAAAATGCGTTAGTCAATGCATTTTGTAAATTCACTTTCAGTTTCACGTCTCTATGATACTTGTAATCCCATTTCACGCACAACGATGTGAGGGTAACCTTAAGTCCGGGGAGTCTATTGTGTTGATGGCACTGCCCAACAGCAATTAATTCCGCATTCGGTGCGTACACTTTTATTTGTTAGATTTTTGGAAATACAATGCGACTATTCAAGATAACAAATAGCATCGAACTATTTGAAAAAAAGTTTGGACATTAGTTTCTCTTGTGTTCCGGAACGCACGATTTCTTTCTTTCGGCGAAATTTCATTGAAACGTGAGGTGTGACCATTGCCACTAAATTGCTGGACGGTAGATCAATCGATTCAAAAGGTAAAACATTGTTTGGCGTTATGTCTTTTATTGTGAAGTTTTTGAATTCGCTCGAAAATGGATAAAAGTGTGTATTTATCAAATGTTTCGTGAAATCTGATAATCTGAGTTCATTGAACTGAGGGATTTCGACTCATAATTGTTTTGAATATTAAAAGCTTTTTCACAGGAAATTCGAATTTTTTACATAATTTTTGTAGCTATACTGCCAGCTATGCTCAACGCTGGATACGGATATGGTTTTATAAATAATAAGCTATTTAATGACTTAAGCAGATATAAACCATCAATCTCAAGACCATCACGAAAATACAGAGACTGGCGAGCATACCAGCTACAAGTGCCATGAGAACCACGCCAAAAGCAGGACTAGAGCCTTTTCTCAGCCTTGTTCCGCTAGACCTGTTTATAGAATAATCTACGGCCAAAAGTGCCCCGAGAATAAGCCAAACAGATGGCTGATGGGCAATGTAGCAATTACGGATTATACGGTGCTCTACCTAGACCATTCTCTTGCACATTCTCAAGCAGAGAGGAATGGATAAAGAGAACGCATTGATGGGTCCAAAACAGACAGTCTAATCAGTTAGACTCCCGAACCATAGCTGAGTTTTCCAGCCGGAGGTCCCAGCAGTGAGAATTGCTGTTCGTGAGACTGCGATGAAGGTTATACCACGTGATGTCAGTACCTTTTTTATCGGCAACCAGGTAGCGCTAAAGGCCATTTCTGCTATACATATAAAATGAAAGCTTGTAAAGTCGCAAAGAGCTTAGTGGTCTTGGCACACAGCATGAAGTAAAAATATGCTGTGTTTTTGGACATGAAGGCATACTAGGGATTGAGAAATTGTCAAGGAAATGATCTGCTTTAGACCTAGAGCAAACTGATCATTCAGTAAAAGTCGCGCCATGTAAACTAAAGCATGCAGTAGGGATCAAGTTTTTACCGGAAGCGAATAGCATATGGAGCTCTTTGGACTCCTGTAAAATAATAAGAAAACTATGGCCAGTGTACAGCGGTGCCAGAACTGATACTCTGATACAGGATGACGGGAGACCCCTCTCCATCCTTGTAGAAGTAATAACACATGAAAAATCTAAGCCTAAGTGGGGACGACCGTTGTAAAGGCTGCGGAGAGGAAGAAGTTAATGAGGACATAACACACTTTCTCTGCCACTGCCCAGGCTTTTGCCATTTTGGACATAAATCCTTTGGAAGACACTTTTTCCAGGATATCGAAGAACTATGTAAGTGACTTATCTATCAAGGACATTTGGAGGAGCATTAAAGCTTCAAGGTGGGTCTGGGGAAATAAGAAAGTGCTTTGGAGATTTCTTTACTAGCAAGGGGTACCTTCCACTCCAAATGGGCATCACAATGGATCTCTACTGACCTGAGTATGGGCCGAGGATTCTCTCTCCCCTCGCCAACCCATCTTCCTAACCTACCCTATCTTTGCAGACATGGTTTTTATTGTTACAGACAGCAATGCTTACTTAATCGAGACATCCGTAACCGTAACTCGTCATCGAAATGTGAGGATTTGGCATTACCGCTCCCAATGAAGTTTATGGATCATTCGATCACGGGTCACACTCACTCACTCGTTATCGATTGCGGTAATTCGGCCCATGGTTATTATTATTATGCAGGACTGGTTCAGAATTAAATCTGTAAGTCAAAGAGAAGCCTCAGCAACAAAGGCTTTCAGCTGCTTCAAGCGTTATTCTTACATCTCCTCTTTCAGGTTGTAGGAGAACTTTTTACATGGTCGTTTGTCTCCTCTCATGTTATAGAATCTCTTTTCGTTATGAGTTCCCTCAATTGGCATAACCTAAATCAGCTGAAATGATCCCTTTCCCTTTTATACATAGAGTCAAAAGTCACTTAGATTGGACCGTCAACCACATGCAGATCGCCTTATAGAAAAAGACTTTCTGCCTGACATTGAAAAAATTGAAATAAATGTAAGCGTGTTAACTACAGTTTTGATTTCGATAAACTGCGCAGACGCTGCTTTAAGTGCATGTGTTACAACGTATCACTCTAATTACTTTCTAAATCAGCCTCTGTTCAAGGCAATGTCTTTTCCAACTTATCTCTGCAATACTTTGCGACGGCGGCAAAACAAAAGATGTGAGTGCAAATGTAAACAAAAAAATGCAATTATTTGTTATCCATGCCCTCATCGGGGCTTATTTCGCATTAAAATGTCGTTTATTGCCAGCATATTTGCCAATAACACCGCTGTTACACTGAAATTAATTAAAAAATAAACTCTATGCAGCTTAATGAGATATGTTCGTACACATGTCGGTACCTATCTACTTTTAAATAAACATTCCCAAGCAATTTCGCAGCATTTCATTAGGTGCATGATCTCAGGTCACTGGTTTGACAAACAAACAGAAAAAAAAAAAACGCGAAATTTATGTGCACTTTTTCCCAATCCAATGGTAAGATTACCATCATACAAATAACAAGACGGAAAGTGTACAAAAACATAATCCAATTGAAAGTGAATTCAGTTTTTCTTTTTTTATTTCAGAACACAAACCTGTTTTGGTCCATTGGTCATAGTCTTGTAATAGGATACTCCAGTCAAATGACAGCTCGTTATAGGACGCCATGATGTTGTTTCTGTTGTTATACTAGATGGGGTTGTCTTTAAATGGTCTTCACTTACAGTTTTTTTTCTTCGTTTGTATGTATGGCACTCACATAAAACCCAAATATTGGGGTTAAACTATGTATTTTCATTCGAATTCACTCACACTTAATAATTAGACAGAGAAAAAAGAAACCACTATCACTAATCACTATATATATGTATGCAGATGTCACTTATCACTTTTCACTTAACTTTTGCAAATAACTTAAAACCGGAATATCATTTTGAATGTTAACGGTTAATCTCGACGTAACCGTTTTGCCATTAGAGGCTTACAATTATCCGACCATTTAAATTTAAACGTCAGAACTGTTCGTGGAGGTCAATAATGTCAAGTCAATTAGCGCATGCACTCCACATGCACACAAAAGTGTCTAGTTTGCATTTCGAAAGCCCTAATTAATTCCCGATAACAAGGGCAATCTCCACATAACACAAAAATCCAGAGGAAACAGCACACGGTATAACAAACAGAAGGAGGAAACTAAATAACGAACTGTGCCTTATTTGGCAACTGTAACTCTGTCAGAACCGAACGATCACCGATTTTCCTATCAATTGTCAACAATTGCAATTACTGCAAGCAGAAAAAAGGAAAAACGATCAACAATCTCCAATGAAATTAAGATTAATTCATTCAAAACGGCACACACAAACGACGGCGACCACGACGACGACGACGACGACGACGACGGAGACGACGACGGTAAAAAGCTTGACCCTAGATCCCCCGATTGATCGCAATCACTGCGACTATAGCTGTGAGCTTAACAGAACCACCTCGCGCGCCACATCGAAAAAAACAAACAACAAAGTCCAACCCAACATCTTTGGTTTCGGGTCTTGCTTGCATGTAGCGGCTTCTGAAGCTCTCCCATGGAATTCAGCACCTCAGGTGCCCCCCCTCTCTGTACGCGCATTCCTAATATTACACGGCAGCGCCACCTACATACATACACATAGTGGTACGCTGAGGGACAGACAAGACGGACGCGTACGCAACGCATACCACACCAGCAACTGCCATTCTCATCGGCCGTGTAAAGACGCGCTCATCGAAGACAAATCGTGTTTGGAATAAAGTGGAAAAGAGCAAAAGCGGATCATTTGTGTAAACGTTGAATAACAACAACAGCAAAGCAGCAGATTGGTCATAAAAACCCGCTCCAAAGAATGAGAATGTGAAATGCAAAAGATTGTACATGTGGAGAACTCGAGCTTATAGTGTGCCATGCCAATGTGTACAGGCGTTGGCTTGGCACTGTGTGCTATTGCGGAGGAGTTGAGTCATACTCGCCGGAGCGCTCAGGTGTCTACGTACCAAATTGTTTCAGAAAAAGCTCTATTGCTCCATAGTCCATCTGATAAACATCATCACCAACTGCCACATGATCAAACCCCTCGTCTTTACCCAAACTCTTCGAGTTGTGGCCAAAAACAAAGTCACCAACATCATCATAACTTTTGCCATCGTATTTCATTTTATCAATGAAAACCTGTCCAAACGGCCGAAGAGTGCTATCAAACATCTTTCGCCAAAGAAAAAAGGAAATTAAAAACGTACGTTAGGGAATGCCAATAATAGAAACTGTAAAATCACGGCTTTCGAACGGCTGGAACCTTGCCTTCCATCCACCGGACCATCTTGTTCCAGGTATTCCCTGAACAACAAAACGAAAAAGAAAGGAATTTCCTTTGAAACAAGCACCACACATGCATGAGAAGGAATGCGCTTGTTTCATAATCGAAGGTGCGCCAATGCCAAGAAGAGGCGACTGGAAATGGAGATGGAGACCCATGTGTCGTTTGTCGTGGCAGTGGATAGCCAGAGAGTGTAGTTGGACGAATAAGGGGTAAAAGAAGAATACCTACGAAGCTGAGTGTTTTTTTTTTTGCCTTTTGTGGAGTGCGTATGTGGAACCTTTTGTGGAGTTCTTATATAAACTTGTTTTGTTTTTTTGGCTTAGCATTATTTGAGAGTGGAGTCATGAAATAGTTGCTACAACAGTTGCACTGGAAAGCCGAACTTTCCATCGCAAGCTGCAAAAGGGGAGTATTATTTATTCAAAAGGCGATATGCTGTGCAGAGCGCCTGAACACCGATGCTACAGGCCAACACTGAGGGCCTAGGTAGGTAGGTAAAGTGGCGGCTCTTTAGAGCCCAATTAGCGCTAGAGTGCGCCGTTTTGTTACCACGAAACTCGTTTAAACCTTATTGGTACATGGTTGTTGATTTGGTGGTTTAGGATGGCTATATCCAGCCGGTGGAGTTTAGATACAGGATCAGTTCTCCAATCCTTTTTTCAGTTATCTCGGCGAGGTCCGTGAAGAAGAGTTTGCCTAAAAAGCGCTGTCAGGTTCTCGGCAGGGCCGGACACCTGCAGAGGAAGTGAAGTAGAGATTCTTTCTCATTAAGGTCTTTGCAGCTTCTGCAGAAATTGTTGTGAGGAATACCAAGCTTGACCGCATGGTCTCCTACTGGCCAATGGCCCGTAATAATGGCTACGATTCTGGCAATATCTAGTCTTGATTTGCCAAGTAGCTCTCTTGACTTAGTTTTATTGTAATTGGGCCAGGTCTTTCTTGAGATGACGCAGCTGAGGGCCTACTTAGAAAACAACTGCCTCATCTTCGGTGGCGTATGCAAGTAGAGGATGACCTCAACCAAACGATGTACATAACTGACAGCTGACAGCTAAGGGTCATGTAGGCTGGAGAGACTTGTTGGTTGAATCCCAGCTTCCATCCGAACTGTGACGCCATTAAAAGTAAAGTAAGTCTGTAAGTGTTAAAGAGAAGCCACGTGGGTTTGTGTGAAGATGATTGTATAATGCGAAATAGGTAATGGGAGAGACATATAAAACTAAGCCCCGAAACCAAAAAGGAGGAATGAAGCCAAAATATTGAAAGAAAAGCAAAAATGTCTGCGGAGAGATTAGTAATTCCGCGGTCCTTCAGCTTAGCTATGTAGTATAGTCTCGCGATTCCCAAACAACTCATGACTTAAGTATTGAAGACCACTGCCAACACTGCTTCTCATGTGCTGGATTTCAGGTTTGATGAAGAATGCCGGGAAATAGAGAACATATCACTCCAAATTCGTCTGTCTAAGCAGGATGAGGAATGCTCGCTGGTCCATCAAGGTCTTCAGCTTACTGTAATCTTTGTCATGTGACATTTAACGAATTGTATGAAACCCTTAGGGTATCAACCATTATCTTTTAAGAGCTTGTTTGACTCAAGGACTTCGAATCTAATCCGGATGGACAACTAAATAGAGACACTGGAGACAGTTATAGTTAAAGACCGGGTTATCTGTGGAGTCTTGTTGGTTGAGGCCCATGTTCACCCCAACTTGTGGTGCCACCTTAGTAAGTTAGTACCATATCTGAATATTGGAAACACTTTCTCGAAGACAAACAGAATATATACCGGTCACCGGCTTAGTCGTTAGTTTCTTTGGATTGCTGTGTGAGCTACGTAATTTCGAACTCCAGCAGTATCCATCGGACATTTCTTGCGGCATCATCTAAGGTAGGGAATTTATAAAGCTCCGAGAGTATAGTTTGTCATGAAAAAACTTCTTCACTTGCCCTTCTATCGTGCGAAAAATGTAACACGCTCAACATAAATAGTTGCGAGAAACTACTTCTTGGCCCAGTCGTACTTACCCGCCAGCTACTTATTTATTTATTTTATAATATATTTAATTAATTTTTGTTTAATCTTTTGCTAAAAAGGCTTGGCTTTAAAACGTAAGGCATTGTCTTCAGAAAACTGGGGACAAATCCAAAAGAAGTTGATTTTAACGTCAATGAACTCCTTACTCTGTTGTTGTTTAAAAATGTCAAAACGTCCAGACATTATGTGTCAATTTTTCACACAGTTTTGCTGTCAAGTAAAATTCCGCTGATATCCAATATAGAAATCTGACTAACCGAATTGTTTATAAGCAATAAATTCCAGAAGGAACACAACATTTTCGAAAATGAAATAACTGATGAACACTTAAGGAAGAAGAATTGAGAAGAACATGGAAAATAGGTGGTGGTCATTGATCGGCGAGAACTTCATTTTGACTTTAGTTTGGTTGACACAATAAAGTTATGATGACATCATTGCGGTTTGGTGTGGTGTCAAATTTTGTTTTGTTTGTTAACGGTCGATATTCAAATTCAGTTAGATTCTTGACGATATTGTAATGCGATGAAAATAAATATCTGGATTTCAGAAACAAAAGCGAAAGAATTTTACATGTGTCTGGTATGAGTTCTTAATGAAGGATTAATAAATAAGCTGCCGTTATGGCCTGCTTAAAATTTACTCTCTAGAATACGATATTGCAATTATAGAACATGTGTAATTTGGTGATGTTAAAAATGAACACTCCTAAATGTAACACTTAAGTATTTCAAGTGACATTTATGTAGTTTAAGCCATAGCTAGTAAGTGCGAAAAGCTGTCTTCCACTGTGTTAACGATCTTAGAATAGAAAGTAAAAAAGAAAGAAACCGAAAAGACACCATTCCACAAGGGAGAGAGTTACAATTGCCATTTATGCACGAGTAAGAGAGTTCAATTGCATTCGCTTACCTGTCTATGGACAGATCAGCATTCAAGTTCCGATAGCTATCTGATTTCTACACCTAGTTTGATGTAATAATGACATTTAAGGCATGCAGCCAGATTAATAATCTACCAGAAGCAATTTTATTTGATTCTGGCACTTGTGAGAGTAGTCCGTGCTCTGCGTTGAAACTGGTGCAGTGTACTTACTATATGTATGTACATTGTACATATATTTTTTTTTTCTATATCACCATCGGCTTCACGTAGGCTTTAAAGAAGTCGCCAAGAAAGACCTACGAGATTGAGATGAATTTATGGGCCGACCAATTCAAACCGGTTTACCTGAATGCATCTACACTTAGTGGAATTTCAAGCGATCTGTAGTAGGTACTAGGATTATTAGCAATACATACAGGAAAACGCACATAAAAGTTGCAACTCGCACCCATATACTATATCTCAGGCAAGTGAGGCTGTCCATGCGGGTCGAATGTGCGCAGTTTCTGTTGCCTAGTCGCTGCTGCTGTCAAAGAACCCCTTGAACCGCATTCGTTGTGGTCGTGGCCATTTGTTACATTGACCATGTGGAATGTGGGCTATCTGTGTCTATATCTCTGTGCTTAGTTATCTCTGACTACTCCAAAGAAGTAGAAGTTATTTTTTTGTTGCTGATCTGGGGAATGTCCTCCTGACTTGTACGATCAACTATTCTGGTCTCTGATCAGAGTAGATTGTTGCACTGCTGGGGGTTTAAATGGGCTAACCTAAGATTATTATTTTCATCTGCTAATTTGTAAAGCACTTGGGGTTTATGTATTTCGAAGAAAGTCGTTTAATGGCTTAGGACATTTGTTGGAATAAATTTCATTTTGAAAGCTATTTTTTTGGTGTTGGAACAGCGGTTAAAATGAGGCATTTGAAAAGTCCTGCTTTTAGATTGATGTTGCATCCTTTTTAATTTTAAAGCAAACAGTAGATAGTACTTAATCTACATACAATGTTTTTTGACTATATCTAGAACCTAAGTCCAATATCGTGCTGCCAACTTGTAGTCATATTTGTCCTTCTAAAGCTTTAAGTTTATAAATTTCAAGTTAGTTTCAGTTTGTTTTAATGGTTTAAAACAACTTCAATCAGTTGATTTTCGGGCATAATATTTTTCTCAGTGTATAAGGTAAAATTGAAGCACCATCTTAAAAGTATGCATTAAAAATATTGTAACAATGCCCCCTTTTCTTGCCTGAGTCTAATTTAACGGGGAAAAGCACTTTTCTTAGGGTGCATACAGAATTGGACGTTCAAAATAGGGTGATATGTGTGGAATTCTAAAATTAATATAAATGTCGTCGCAGCTGGGCAAAATAATTTATGCAACTGTTGTACCGGTACACAAAAGATTCTTTATCTCGAATTATTTCTATTAGAAGTTGATATTGCCGGGAATGAGAAGAAAACTCTTTATAACTTCCTGAGCAGAAGTTTGGCAATATGTCAGGTTAGAGGGGCTGGCAACTTGAATTTAGGAGGCGCCGCAGATTTTCATGGATCCATTGCGTTGGGAAGCGAAAATAGGTTGGTTAATTCTCATTATTCGTCTCTTTAAGGATAGCCTTTGGTGGCTTGGTTGAAAGTTGGCCTGGGTCGCTTATCGCCTGTGGTTATCTTATTGGTCCTGCTGAGGCTAGATAAGCCGCAGAGAAAGCGCGTCGTGTACTCCTCCGCGTCTACGTCGCCACATCTTCTGCAGTGGTGTTCAGACCCATTCTTAAGTGGGCCAACAGTAGATTTTGGCCTGTGAATATGCTAATTACCATACCAAAATGCCATCAATTCAGCGCAAGCCACAATACAACAAAGAAAATGTATTCCTTTTATTGTATTGTGGCCAAATCTTTTTCGATATGCGGCATGATAGTAGAAACCTGAGCAAGACGTCTCATTAAAATCACAAACACAATCTTGTTACGTGAGTAGTTGCATAAGAGTTTTAAGTACGAATTGTGTTAAGTTGCTGAGGTTGCCAAGAATCATCACTCTACGACTACTACCAGTATTTGTAACCCCAAAGAAATGAATACTCTGTACTGCACCCTCTTTATTGCGTTGGTTAGAAAATGCTTTTATACACTCTTGTAGTTCATAGATTACCAAGCTCACATTACTAACGGCGTTAAATTTTCCCACCGCTACTTTTCCAATGAACAGCCCATTAAACAATGCCCCGCTTCGTTGGATTTCTTCATTTTTTTCGTTCAGTTCAATCGACATACCCAATCGTGACGTTTAGTTTTTTTTCCTCATTCCACTAAACGTCTGTTGACTGATTTACACAACATTTTAAAGTTCCGCAACTTTTTCGAATTTCACCTCGAAAAAACATAAGATTTTAATAAAAACTTGAAAGTAAATATAAAATAAGTCGCCGGTTCATTGCTTTTGTTTGTAGCGTACGTTTGTGTTTTTGTTAATATTTTGTTACCGAATGAAGATCAAAGTTCAATAGGGCGAAAGAAAAAAAAAACGAACAATCATCTCAGTGCATAGACATTTCCAATTTGCGACCATATTTACTACACACCATAATAATTATGGCTGCGGAAAATGTTGATGGTGGTAGCGCTGCTGCCGGCACAGAAGAATCCTCATTCCTTGTTTCCGTTCTCAATGAAATCATCTACAGTCCCATGAATTTGGCTCTCGTAGCCGTAATTGCATTCCTCGTCTATAAAATTATAAAGGACCGCATTGAAGTACCGCACAGCGATGTAAAACCACAAGAACCGGAACTTCCAAAACTGCGACGCGATTTCACCATACAAGAGTTGCGACTGTTTGATGGTACACAACCAGATGGAAGAGTTTTGGTAGCAGTCAACGGCAACGTGTATGATGTCACCAAGGGAAAGAAATTCTACGGACCGTGTGAGTAATCGCCAATGAAAGTATATCCTTTTTTTTTTTGTTTCCATCGACTACCTACGCACGTACTATATTTTTGCAAACTTCCCACGCCATCGCGGTTTTCCATATGTCCGCGTAAAAGTGAGGATAAGCACGCAATAAAAACGCAGGCTGAGTGAAAATACAAACTTGCATGTAAAATTTGACTGCCACTGAAGTAGAAACTTAACTTTCCCCATTGTGTTTCCGTTGTTTTTTTCTCGGCACGTACAGTTGAAAATAATTGAAATCGAAATGTCCATTGCACCTTGAACTATTGACCAAAGTCAAAAGCGAAACAAATTTCATGTATATTTGTAGACTGCAGGGAAAAGTAATAGCTCTGCCCAATAGCGAAACGAAGATAAAAAACATACACACTTCACTGAATGCCTGGAATGTGGATGTGTGTGTGCGTTTGTGCGCACTTGAGGAGTCATGCCACTCGTAGACTCAGCCAGCTATCATCATTTTTACTGAATTCAAGCTGCCTAATTTGACAATTCTCACCTTAGATACTCGGTTAAATTGAATGTACAATTAAATGTGTTTGTGCTTTGCACTCTGGGAGTACAAGAAAAAAAAAAAAAATCTAGAAACGTGAAACAAAACCCCCCTGTGTGTAGCAACGTTTTTGTAAACGAGGTGTTAGGTTTTACACTCAAGGTTAAAAGTTTGTAATCGACCAAAAAATAAACAAAACTATTCCGGTTTTGGCTGCGTTCGGCATTGATCACAAATTTCAATTGAAATCGTGTGGTGGAAGAGCCATGATTTAGGAGTGAATGATGTAAACACTGCGATAATGACCAACGATTGCGTATTGAGTTATCTGTTTTTTTGTTCGTTGCGAAACTATTTTTTCCGATGCCAAGGGATAGGAACGGTTTGGGTATGTTTTAGGCAAACTTTGCCCAGCTTCTTAAGTGTGTAGGTAGGTATGTGAAGAGTGTTGTGTAAGAAAATCGGTCTAAAGCTCTCAACTTCTTTTACAGTTTCAAATTTCAGTTCGCAAAATAGTTTGGGCTAATGAAGGTTTAATTAGAAATCAAGTCTCGATTTGTTCCGAGTTCTTGTTATCTGTGATGCCCTTTTGACCGCGAATGACTTCTCATAATTGTCAGAAAGCTTTTATATTAGGTCTGGTTTTTTACTTTTTTCAAGTAAACGAAAAGCTGCCTAATCTTGTTACACAACACAAAAATTTGGCAAAAGAAAGAGGCCACGAGAGAGCAAATCACTCGAAGCTACTTGAAAAGTAAAGGAACAGAACTATTAGGCCTGTTCGGGTACTTTCTGCACCAAAATTCGTAGATTGTCAAATTTTGAAGAGTGGAGGTAAAACTCTCTCAGAGAGAGGTAAAATTACGAAAAAGTAAACGAACGCGTTAAACAAGAAAAGTTGCATAATTTTAAACGTCAAACTTCAACTGTCAAATCTAAAAAAAGTATACAGGAAATAATTTTCTGATTCACATTTGAAGAGTTTAAAAAAGTGTGGAAAACATTTATTTATTGTTCCAACACATTTTTTAGATTCCCTGGATCGTTGTATGATAGCTAAGTGTTCCAGAATTTTTTAATATCTGGCAATTTGAATACCACACAAAAATTACGAACAGCTGTTTGGTACATTTGACAGATTTCATAAATCAGCGCAAAGAAATTTTTTGCACTAAAATTCGTATTATGGGAAAATTTCTACTCTCTCGTGAGCGCTCTCTTTCACGAAAAACTACAAAATGTTTGCGTACTCGAATGGATGGTAAAGCGCGATGTGGGTACTTGTTTATGAACTTTTGCCGCTTTGCAATCTTGCCTAGTTTATGGTTGAATAGAAGAGATATTATATGATAAAAGACCTCACAGCCTTCAGGGCTGCTGTCCAGGCAGATTTTTAAAAAATCTTTTTGTTTCGATTGATATATTGATATTAACTGTGGGTGTATTAAACGACAGCATTTCATAGAATTATACATAATGTACTTATGCGACTCCTATTCAGCGATAGGCCACCCGATTCTACAGGGTTTTTCAATAAAAGTTTTTTTTTAATTAAAACAAAAACGGTTTTGGATATCAATGAAATTCTTTATTCCTGTGAAAGTACGTTCGATGCCATTATGTATGGAACTCTGCACGCTTGCAGAAGTCCAGACGCTGAACCCAATTTTCGACGGTTTTCAAGCATAAATCGGCCGATACTGCTGCAATTTCACGTTCGATATTCGTACGAAGTTCATCAATCGTCGCTGGCTTGTTGGCATAGACCATAGACTTGACGTAGCCCCACAGGAAATAGTCTAACGGCGTCAAATCGCACGACCGAGGCGGCCAAGCGACTGGACCATTTCGTGAGATAACACGTTCTCCAAACTTGGTTTCCAATAAATTGATTGTGACGTTCGCCACATGTCCTCCAAGTCCATATCATCCAATTGGGGCCAAAAATATTCGGTTATCATTGAACGGTAGCGATCCCCATTCACAGTAACGTGCCGGTCTTGATCATTACGGAAGAAGTACGGCCCAATGACGCCGCCGGCCCATAAACCACACCAAACCGTAATTTTTTCGGGATGCAATGATGACTCATGGAGTACGTGTGGATTGCTGCCTGACCAATACCGCATATTTTGTTTATTGACGAAGCCATTCAGCCAGAAATGAGCCTCATCGCCGAAGATGATTTTTCGATGAAAATCCGAATCATTTTCAAGTTGTTGCTCAGCCCAATTCACGAACATACGACGCTTCTGGTGGTCAAGCGGCTTCAGTTCTTGCGTTAATTTAATCTTGTAAGGATGTAGGCCAAGATCTTTTCGCAAAATTCGCCACAACGACGTCACAGAGATGCCCAACGCTTGAGAACGACGTGTGAGAGACACATTTGGGCTTTCTGCCACTGAAGCCTCAGCGGCAGCAATATTCTCGACACTGCGGGCACTTCTTTGTCTCACTGGCACGGGAACATTTTGTACTGTGCCTGTGGATTCAAATTTTTCCACTAGACGCTCAATTGTTGATCTGCTAGGACGACTATGACGACCATAAATTGGACGTAGCGCTCTTAACGTTGAGGCCACTGACTCCGAATTTCGGTAGTAAATTTTAATAATTTCGACTCGTTGTTGGCTCGTATATCTTTCCATCATGAAATGGCAAACCTTACTGAAGAGAAATGTCAAAAAACCGCAAGAAAAATATGGCGTCGTTTGCTGTCCCTGTCGCTCTACTTTTGTAGCGTCCCTATTGAAAAAACCTTTATAAGAACCAATACTTTGTCATTATAGTCAGTTTTAGTTGCTATTTACGTGTACACAATGCATCCAATTTTGTTCTCATTAATTACGATCAAATGCAACGAAGCACTTCTAAACAGAATTCAATACCTCTTACAACATGAAGTTACGTATGCATATAACGTATTCACACGTACGTAGACACGTAATAAGTATCAGCTGTTGTTCTGGTAAAAGTACATATTTCCAGAAAACAGCAATAAGAGATAGATAACACTGACAAAGGAAAAACACGTTATCAATTGCTTCCGCTTGTTAACAGTTTTTCAGGAACATTTGATGCAAAAATTATTAATACTGCATTTCGCTGTATTCGATTAGTCTTTTGCGAGCTATTTCGACTGTTTAACATTTGTTTACCATCAAAGATGGCGATTGTGGTGCCATCACACATGAAGAAATAATTAAAGGTGACGTCTGTTCAAAGCAAAAATCATGGAATGTGTCAGTTTTCAATTTTCTTATTGTGTAGGGATTTGGATAGCAGAAGTTACAAACAAAGCAGAACTACATATCGATCACTTGCGATGAATTCTTTCAGTCATGTGAGAGTGTATCCATCTTCACAGGCTGTTATCGTGGTAAGGTTACCGAAGAGTGGCATAGACGCTTTGCTTTTCAGAATTGACTCATTCACCCCACCAAGGAACCTGAGATCAATGAGTCGCCATTGATCTTCATTGAGCCTTCGTTCAGGATTGCCATTGTCAACTATGGCAACTTGCCGACCATCAATTGTCATCAAGGAAGTCTTTGGTCGTTTGCTGCCATTAGAAGTCAACAGGGAGGAAGACTTGTTAGGTCTGGCTCTTTTGGGATTGGGTTGTAGGCCCGCGCACGCGCTTGTTACCCTAGAGATCAAAATGCTTTGCTTCCCCACCCCAATCAGTCTTCTTGGAATCACTCTTCCAGTGGCGTGTGTTCGTTTTGTTCCGTCATTGGTCTGTGGTAGTTTCGTACTGTCTTTCCCTGTCAGGCTAGGTATTGTTCGTCATCTGTCTTTGGATCTATCCTGTTCGTTGTAGCGTTCGTTCTGTCTTTTATTTCCTAGCTGCCGTTGCATTATGAGATGCTAAAACCCGGTGCTGAGAGTTAACGTGCAGGGCGTCCACTACTGTAGCAAGGCTATTATGGAGAACGCATTCCCATACATAACAAACAAAGGCTCCAGATGATCATCACATTCCCTCGAAGCTGTCCGCTCACCTCTTAGACCTGTAGTAGGCCTGGTGCAACGTCTGAGCGGTGAGGTGGGCGGTTGTTTTGGTCGTTCGGTCTTTGTCGAGGTCGTCTTAGAACAAGAAAAAATTGCCGCTCAGTCAGTGCGTCAGTCAGTGGTACGGGGGACAACAGTTTCGCATCTGCAGGGTCTTCCCCTCCTTTCACCTCCGAGAGGGAGGCTCGATGCGACGTCTGGGTGAAGGGGTGGGTAGTTCCCTGCTAGGCTCCTTTGCGTGTGCAATCCTCGCACTGGCTGACGTGGTCAGTCCCTCCCTTGATTTGTTTTTCCCAGTCGGAGGAGCGGGTGATCGCATCAGCCTCTTTTCCGCCGTGCCCACAACAAAACCAGCTCTTCCTTGTGTACGAGCAATAGGCTTGTTTTCCTAAACGTGTTGTTCCTGCAGATAGTCTAGCCTAGTCTTTTTGTTCGTTGTTGTGCAATTTGAAACCTTTTTACGTCTGGAAAAGGCTAACACTCCGGACAGGTTGGAGCTAGCGACAGAACTGACATCGAGAGGCATGTTTTCCATGTCAGCGTCAGACGTTCCTACGCATGCTCTGTCCCAGACTTCTAGATTGGCGAATGAGTTTAGGAGAAGGTTTTCTTCCTGTTCTGTTAGTTCCGTCTGGTGATCGGTTTTTATAGAGCCGGAGGTGCCCGATCTTTGCATGATCGTCACTTTGTATTTGCCGAGCAGGGGAAAAAAGGGGTCTCATCTGCACCCACCGCTTGAATGCTCATAAGCGGATTTGGAGGTCGCCAGGTATATAGAATTTGAGCTCTTTCTCGCCCTTGGATTGGATAGATGCATCTTGACTTTCAACGTCTCACTGCCGTTTTTAAGGACAGTTTATTGAGGACTATCTAAGTTCCTCCACCGACGAAAAGGTAGGCTCTTTATTTTTGCTCTGATACTCCCAACCACTGATGAACATATTTCATCCAGATTTCAGCCTCGGTCCGTTGCTTCATGACAATCGAAAACCGAGTGATCGAAACCAATTTGCATCGAAACCTTCCTTTGGATCGCTCCTTGAACTCACCCCGTGTACTTACTTTCTACATATGCATGTGCATTTCAAATTAAAATATGTACATACTCGTACATGTAATTACAATTTCAAGTGACCAACAGTTATTTTACTTCAGTGTAAATGCGACCGGCTGGATGTTGTGCGCTTGCCTTCGTTTGTTTCTCATTCAGTAGGTGATAATGAAACCAAACATTTGTTATTGCGTCTCACAGAATTGGTATTCGATGTGTGCTCGTTCATATCTCGACTATGGAGTGATGATCTGGGAATACATATTGTAAGGTTATTTTTGGAACGTGTTGGAGAATTTTTGCATGACAATGTGTAATCGGTTGGTCGTTTGTTGTTATGCTTTCTTTCTGGAGTTTCCACATACAACCAGGTTTGCGTTCTTTTCTGTGTTTTTTTTTTTTGCTTGAACTGGTTATGGCTTATGCAATCGGCACTACAACCTGGGGACGATAATAAAGCATCTACCGCTGAAAATTGACGGCTTATCATGCTTGTTTATCAGATTCAGTTAATAATGATAACAAATTTCACAACACCTTGGTGGTGTTATGGCCGCGAATTCCTTAATTAAAAGTATTATCATTATTTACGCTTATGAAGGATACTCATTGGATTTGTGAAAAAGCTCTAACTTTTCTAGAAAAAAAGTTCCAATGAATGAAGCAAGGTACACTCCAGTTGAGTGACTTTTACTGTACCATAGGATGGTATCCCAGATTTCCGATCGTCTCTTATAAAGATGGCGGAGCAGCTTAATATTAACCTTTATTGGGTGCAAGGGCACAGTGGCATCGCAGGTGATATGGAACAACATATCAACATAACCTATTGGGTCTGATAAGGGCGCCTTTGGTATACAAACCCCTACATGTAAACTTAAACTAAAGCTAGATGCTATCGAAAGGACAAATCATAGGTGGACAAGTGGTACAACATGTCGCTAGAAAGTAAATTTGGCCAAAGCTGGATCTGAAAAGCAAACTATTTGATTTCTCTTAATAGATCGCATATCAGCACTATAATAGGTGTCATTACTGGACACTGTCTAATAGGCAAGCATGCCACAAGGCTTGTCGTCTACGCAAACGACTTCTGCAGAAGCTGTATGGACGACGAGGAGGAGGAGTCTATTCTCCATCTTCTTTGCACCTGTCCAACACTCCAAACTTCCTAAGCCTTCTTTTGCACCAACTTAGGCGATCTGATAAACAAAGATGTTGGTAGCCTCCTACACTTCATAATCTCCAGCTCCAATTTGTTCAATGACTAGGCAGGAGATATTTTCATGGTCCTTGTGATATCACAACGGACCCCGGTCTAAGTGTGTTGACTTTAGCTGGCAGCCACTTCAACCTAACCTAACCTAACCATATGATGGAATCTTGGACCCCATTATTATTATAAGTGGGGAGCGGTTTGTCCACTCTAGCACTGCGGTCTCATATAGAGGCCTTTTGTGCTTTCCCATGAGTTTAGAGCAGTTTGTCTACTCCAGAGGATGTCAAGAAGCTAATCAGCCTCTCTGGGTGGAGCGTGGCAAGCGCCGTTGGTGAAACGAGTTCAATGCCTAGGGTCCGCTTTCTCGCATGGATAAGGGCGGGACATTCTGTGACGATGTGAAGAGAGTTTTCATTGCTCTCCAAGCACTTAGGATGCCGGTTAGAGTTCTAAGGTGGTTCTCAGATTTGAAAGAAACTTGGATTTCATTTGCGATACATTGGGAAAGAAGTGTTTGGCACATTGCTGTCCTACACTTATCATCCAAACTGTATTGGATTTGAGCAGGGATTGCTCCCTCATGAAGTTTTTAAAAATGGCTTTGTTTACACCACAGGCTGGTTCAGGACCAGTGAGGGGGGTGTTCCCACCAATCTTGCCTAGTGAATCCGCTGTTTCATTGCCGGCGTGGCTCTTGTGAGCAGGGATCCAGTGTAGTATGACCAAGTTGTTTTTTCCCAGTTCTAGAAGCAATTTGACTGTCTCTAGGACTAGTTTTGATTTTATCGTGGCTGAATTCAGTGCTTTCAGGGCAGCTTGACTATCAGAGAAGATAAAAATGGTTTTGCCACGGGAATTAGAGGAATTGGACCCCATACGACAATGCCCCTTACTCTCCACGAGAAAGATTTCAGTCAAACTACAAATCAGACTGCATGTCCGATTTTTTTTTTTTTTTCTTTTGCCGGGCAATCGCTGTCAAGAATCCTCATTCTGAAAATGCCATTGAGAAGGAAACAGCGCGCAATTCTTGCATTAAAGCCTTTAAAAGCATTGGCAGAAATAGAGAAATTAACCGGAAAAAAGCGGAAAAATAGTTTCTGAGTAAATCAATTTTTGCCAAAAAGAGAATTGCATAATTTGGAAGAGCATCTGCTAAGCGATATTCGCCAATCCGCCATGCTCACTCAATGAAAAACAACAATCGCATGAAAATCTACCTGCCAAACGCTCAAATGTCAAAAATCCGTCAGGGTTTCAGTCTGGAAACGAAGACACGAAATAAATCCAGACGGAAGTGTCGCGTCGGAAATCTGTCTGGAATTTACCCGTCTCCACGAGCAATTTTTCCTTCCAGTCTGTATTGACTTGTGTTTTTAGTGCAGTTTGATTTGTGCTCTAATTTATCAAGATGTTACACATTCGATTTGGGCTGATTTTATGCATTTTGAGTGTTTGGCGGAGGAAAACTGCAGGTTTCTCTTTCCTACCATGCTTATGCTTAAATTACCTCACGTGGTTAAATACTCGTCCAAAAAATAAGTGAAAGCCAGAATTGACTATGAAAAAGAGAATAATAATCGCTTTCCTAATCTCCACATGTTCCGGCATTCATTTGAGCAGCAACTTAATTTCAAAACTGTGTAATTATTCAAAATAGTTACGCAATATTTGACCCATATCAAATTAAATAAGACGGATTAGCTTTCGTCGTAGTTGAATTTGTCAAATGCAAGTAGAACCCCTTTGTAAGTAGAAAAAGTCATTTGAGAAAACTTTAAGTCACAAGCCCCATACGCATCTGACCTGTTTTGCTTTTGATAAGTTATGACTAAACAAATAGTGATCAGATTATAAGAGCAACTACAGGCTAGACAATCTGCGCTTAGCTTTTTTTTTGTCGTTAAAAACGGAATGAATTTTTTATTTTTTTTCCTGTTCTCCACACATTTGAAATAAACTGCGTCAGAGCGGTTTGTTGTCAGCCTATACCTCTTATCGTTTGTACATCGTTCACAGCTTTTGCTTAGTAATGCATGATAATTCAAAACTGACGTGATTTACGTATGTAGTTCTGACTTACACACACTAAATAAGAGGTGGGGTGTATGTGTACACACGTTTGGGTGTTGAGCATTTAAATTTTAAATGCTTGTAATAAAAAGCGAAGTCATTACGCGACGGATTTATTTTTGTCTTATCTGAAGCGAAACCTTGATCCAGACGTCCATAGACAACAATTAAAAAAAAAGAGCTGATAGATGATTGCATAGCTCAAATCACCTTATGGTCGACTACGTTCTTGATAGTAAGAAACATTGATTGGATTGAACTTGTATTGGAAATCAGCTTCATGCTTTAGCGCAGGGCAGCAGCTTTCCTATTCCGTTAGATTGTGTTACATTACCAAATAAGTTCAGGTTTTGCTTTTATAAGTGTGTTTAGCTAGAGACTGCCGCCATAGACACCCGCATTGGAGCCGTGTTCGGTTTATGATCCGTCGATATACCACGCCGATTGGAAATTGTTAGTGACCAGTCTGTCGTTACTCTATAGTCCGGTGCGGTTGAGAATGATTGGGTTAAACGGGGATGAGAAGTTGATCCTGAAGGGCATGAAGTCCGTGATACAGATGGTCGGATTTGAAGGAAGCTGTGTCAATGTCCCGTCAGGTCTCCCGGTTTAATGTTGTTTGAAAGGTGAAGCTGTATGGCGCATGCTGCAGCCGAACTTATAAAGTTAGTGCGTAAAGGAGGGAAGCCTAAGACGACTTCCCAGGCTTTTGTCTGGTAGGTAGCATTTTGACCCGAGACTTGCTCCAATTTGTTCCACCACACAAGTGATGCATAGTTGATTGTAGGGACTTTGATAGAGAGGTAGCCCCATTTCCCGAATAGTCTCGAGCAGACGCACAAGGCTGAGGTAGTTTCAGTGGTAATTCTCTGGGTTCCAGGTGAGTCTTTGTTCTAGAACTACTCCTTATTACTTGACTTCCCTTGAGAATGGGATTTGTGCGCCGTTCAGTGACAGAGTTGGGAGATTTAGTATTCTTGATAAAAGGGATGATGATTGTTTTAGTAGGGTTAACGCTTAGCCCTTCAGATTGAAGCCACCGCTACAATATGTTTAGTGTACTTTACATAAAGTTGGTAAGGGTCGTCTCGTGACTGCCTCTGATTTTGATGACTAGGTCAATCTGCTATCAGGAAGTCCGAACTTGACGTATGAGTTATGATATGTTTTTTCCAACCTCCACCTGTGTTCATGAGGTTTGGGTAAAGACCCAAGACGCGAAGCAATCAATGTCGAGCATTTACTTCTTGGAAGGGAGAGGTCCATACTTCGATCTTTTGGGCACGTTAAACGAATGTCTTCAACTCGGCTTCCAAGACGTGCTAAAGAATCTGTGCCATCACGTCGGCGTCCTCAGGGTAGACCCAGGATGAGATGGTTGGACCAAGTCTGCAATCTCACCTCTACCCTTTTGAGGATAGCCCTTGAAGATTTAGAGTCGATGGCGGAAGAACGGGAGATGTGAAGGGTCCGCTTCAGCACCCTAAATGGTGATGAATGATATTAGCTTACGTTTAAGAAGTTTTCTCACTGGAGTGGATGTCTACTGGAACCAGATTCTTTCCCCTTTGCCCTAGGCAACCTGATCTCACTTGTGAGATTGGTATTTATTCTCAATTTCTTTCCAAGATATAATTGAACCGTATGTTAGAAAGGCCCATGGTATAGTATTTTTCCTGAGCTTTAAATACAGAATTCCGCCGAGGTTTTGTGTCATATTCTTGAGTGCCAGATAGCCGTTCATGCAAGAATTCTTGAAGCTTGCTATCGATCTTGTCCTTGTAAAGAGCTCAATCTTTGTCCATGTGCCGCAAATAACGCTGTTCTCACTGTGTGCACTTCTTATTAGAGTTTTCCAATTTGATTTGATCATTACCGACTGTCTGCATCCATTGAAAAGGGAACACACAAACCATAATTTATTCGCAGTCAGTATTATTTTTCATTATTTTTTCGCATCATTGAACCACAATTAGCATTCTGCAATCGACCGATTGTATGTGGGTGCGTGTACCAATTTACTTTGACTAATAAGTTTTTAATTTTTTTTTAGCTGGACCTTATGCATCATTTGCTGGGCGTGATGCATCTAGGAATTTGGCAACATTTAGTGTAACAGCAAATGACAAGGATGAATACGACGATCTAAGTGATCTCAATGCTATGGAAATGGATTCCGTCCGAGAGTGGGAAATGCAGTTCAAGGGTGAGATTTGGAATTCCATGAAATGAACTAATATTCCAATGCGATACAATAACTATCTGTTTTTTTTTTTTTTTTTTAGAAAAATATGATTTCGTTGGACGTCTCTTGAGGAGGGGGGAGCAGCCTACCAATTATTCCGATGAAGATGAGGACACAACAAATGAGAAGAAAGATTCAGAAGTACCCGCCGTTGCTGATGATGAAGGAGTTAGAAAACGCACAATTGCCTCTACCCCAGCCGCCAGTGAGAACTCCGCTGCCGAGGAAGTTAAATAAGAAGCAAAGAGAAGTCTGAAGCTGGGTCCAATCACCAACACATGGCTTCACTGACGTTTATTTTAGATAACATCAACACGACAAACAAAAATCCTAGCGAAATTAGTTTCCTTTCTCAAAAAGATACTGTCTTTCCTACTATTTAGCTACAAACCTGAGAAACAAACAAAAGAAACACGTTTTATTTTTTAACTCTCACAGAAGAGAAGAGCATGGCTTTTCGGTTGTAGGCAAATTTACACAGGCGTGCGATATAACTTTCCCCTTTGTTACTGTTTTAGTTTTTCTTTTTATATTTCTGTGTTTGTCATTCGGCCACACTGCGATTCCATGTTAAACTTATTTCCTTAATTATTTTAATTGTACTTTACAAACTTATATATTCTTTGTTACAAAACTTAGCGAGGAGATAGGGCGCGGAGAGAGGGAAAGCAATTTTATTCTTAAGAGTTTCTTCGCGGTTTTGTTTCTTGTATTAGTTTAGGATTTTTTTTTTTGTTCATTTTATACATACACATACACACTTGGGAGACTTATATGCTGCGTACACCAACAACTCACTAGCGAGTGTGTGTGTGGGGACACTTTAAATAATTTTCTATTGAAATACTTAAAAATAATAAAAACTATAATTATATTTGTTTATAAGGAGCATCTGTTGTTTTTTATGTGTAAACAAATTTTAACCATTGATGTATATAAAAGTAATAATAACAAAAAAATTAAAACATTTTTTACTAAGTCAAAACGTAGCTCCTCCCAATCATTCAAGTTGTGTATGGAAGGGCAATTTATTGCCGATTCCTAAGGGCAAACTGAAAAGCTTCTTCCTAACAGATTATACTCGGGGGTTTGCCATATTGATGTGATGTGGCTCGAGACTACCCAGCTCGCACAGCACAAAATATATTGAATTCGTTGAGTCCCAGGTTAAACAGCTCTATGTACTTGTGTCGAATTATTATTTATTATTCCACACTAACGCCAAGACACATAGAGCGAATATACTCTAAATTCTGGGGCCGAATTACCGCGATCGATAACGAGTGAGTGAGTGGCACTCGTGATCGAATGATCCATAAAATTCATTGGGAAATCCTCACATTTAGATGACGAGATACTTGTTAACTTGTGTGGTAATTCGGCCCCTGGTTCGCAGAGTCTTCGAATCTATCCCGGATAAACAAAGCAGAAGAAGAACAGCCCGAGCTATTTCGAGTGTACAAGAGAATCTCAACTAATTAACAAGTGGAGCTCAGCAGCTATTTATCTAGACTCCGCAATCGGCGATATCAATGAATAAAAGAACACACATATGGTCGTTACCACCGCGCTGTTTTTTTAACCCTTGGTAGTTTAAAAATATTTTAGTCACTTTTATTCTTATATTCAAAATTTACAAAAAAAAAAATTAGAAAAAATCACAAATTACGGGCTAGACTGTAGATTTCCCTTCTTGTCGTCCAAATTTGACGTTAAACAAACTGTCAATCTTAAAAGTTAACCAACACAACCGAACGAAAATCTCATTTGACATCTCTTGAAAAATTGTGCTTCGGAAGTTACATAAAAAGGTTTGTGCGAACTTAATTTGTTTTTAAAATAGATTTTCTCCTTCGATTTGTCGTGATTATACCCTATTTAAATATTTTTCATAAATTTAGTGCTATTATTGATTTATTTATTCATAGGAGAGATGTTGCGATCAGCTTCCGCACTTGTAAACAAAACACCCAAGCTCCTGGCCGCAGGTGATTTGTCTCTCCTGCGGTTGGGTGGCTCATTTGGGCCGGCAGTGAACACTGCTATGGTTCGCCGGAATAACCAAACTATGCCCACCGTAAATCCTGATCAACCCCTCCAAAAGAAAGGCTACTCTCCGTTTGGAACCAAGCAATCCAGTGTGAGCGAATGGGCTGTTGCTCGTTTGGACGATTTACTGAATTGGGGTCGCAAAGGTTCAATTTGGCCTCTTACTTTCGGTCTGGCATGCTGTGCTGTAGAAATGATGCACATCGCCGCTCCTCGCTACGACATGGATCGTTATGGTGTTGTTTTTCGAGCTTCACCACGTCAAGCGGACGTCATTATTGTCGCTGGAACCCTGACCAATAAAATGGCACCGGCTTTGAGGAAAGTATACGATCAGATGCCTGAACCTCGTTGGGTTATTTCCATGGGAAGCTGTGCCAATGGTGGTGGATACTATCACTACTCCTATTCAGTTGTACGTGGATGCGATAGGATTATACCAGTCGATATCTATGTGCCGGGCTGTCCACCCACAGCTGAGGCTCTGTTGTATGGTGTGCTCCAGCTGCAGAAGAAGGTTAAACGCATGAATACTCTGCAGATGTGGTATA
Source organism: Matsumyia berberina (assembly GCA_917880715.2). Taxonomy (NCBI): domain Eukaryota; kingdom Metazoa; phylum Arthropoda; class Insecta; order Diptera; family Syrphidae; genus Matsumyia; species Matsumyia berberina. The sequence continues at coordinate 125,145,885 of OU862871.1, read as the reverse complement.
GAAAGTAAACTTATTTATATGCAATTTCGATGTAAATGGACGGAAGATGGAGAGTTTGTATAATTGTTTTCGATGGTAATGGTTCGGACAAAGTGGCAGTGATATCGTTCGCGAAAATGATTGTGCAGAGTTGTTATTTGTTTAATAAAGAATAACGAACACGAACCAAGGTGTTTTTATTTCGCATAGGAACGATCATTGTTAAGGAATCACACTATGAACACAACTAAGGTGAACTTCAGGAAATTTGGATACGAACATACAATTGGTAGAGGGAATAAAGCGGAATGGAAAACGAGTCAAATCGAAGACGTCCTGATGTACTATGACTTGAAATTGAGGACCTCTGCCTCCCGCTCTTTAAGGTTTATGCCATATGAAATAAGATTCTTGAACTGACTATACATTTTGCAACCTTCTTTCTTTATTACAATAGCATTGTGCTTATCTTACTGAGTTATGACAGCCGCCATTTAGACCCCGACGACTGGCACTCGAAAGTGCTGTTGTACTATCTTGGCTGGAAGTAGTCCTAATGCTGTTGTTTCTGTAAGGCGCTGCTGCATCAAATTCTTAGTGTGAAATTCTAGTTTACATTCGATCTTTCGAACTGGAAGTCATACTGACACCTTTCGATTTCAAAACGACATTTTTAGCTCGTGGATCTCTTATTCTTTATTTTTTTGCTTGAATAAATTATCAATGAATTCTTGAAAAAATAAAGGAGATTTATCGTCAAGGCTGGCAATATCGCCACTCTAAAAGTGCTAAGTGGGAACACGGACATAATTTTGGACAAATGTCAAAATCACGACCAGCTGAGAATACACATTCAACGTGTTTGGGAGTGCAAATTTATTTAAACTATAAAAATGGTAAATTAAACTTGCAATTTGTATAATTTAGAATCGGTACACTTCTTAAATCGATTACAGGCAAATCTGAAGAAAAAATTGGAGAAATGTAAGCATCCCAACAGTCGCAAAACGAAAGCGCTTAGCAGACAAGCAAAGCGAATGAACAACAAACACAAAAGCCGCTTGGGACATGCCATTAAAAGTAATATCATGGGAGAGAAGCTAAATTGGTTCCTGGGACATATAGGTGATCGCACCAATCCATTAAGCCCTGAGGAATTCGAAGAACTTATCACACTTTATCTTAGCCGATTCGATGAAGAACTTGAGCAAATCTCACTCAAACAGTCAATTTGTAAGAATCGTGCGAATCAGCATGCTGCCAGACAAGATGTGATCAAAATCACTCTGGAGAAGGAAAAAAATGAATACTTTGGCGGTGGCATGGGTAGACTATGAAAATATATTTCTTACAGGGTAAACTAATTTGTACATTCCTCAGAAATGATAAACCTCTGTGATCCTGTGAAATTTCATTCATTGCTCCAGTGGGATGGTAATGCAATAAATGTTCAACATTTGAAGCTCGATTTGGTCTCAAATGGGCTGTTGCAGCGACTTAAGAAACCAAATCCGTCTATAGTAGTCACTCCGTGTAGTGATGGCGAGCAAAGCATGGATGTTGCTGTAACCGCAACTTAGGAAATGTGTTTAATGGGAAAAAGGAATCGTTAATAAAAATGTTTATAGTAGATTAAGTTTGATTATCATTTACGTTTTGTTACTCTTTTCCATTCGGGACTAATTTAGAAGGAAAAATCTATTAAAACACAATTTCCATTGGAACAGGGCTTGTTTCTACGAGTCATTGCCGACAAATTAACATTCTCTGGATGTGTTTGGTAGGGCTTAGGGTAATTGGCAACATAAGAACTAACATTTTCAACAAAATTTGCATACGAGCTGTTGTAGAATTCTGTACGACAGTTAAAAATCAGGCAAACAAACGTAGTCTTGAGGAATTATGACTCCTTTATACAACTATAGTTTCTAATTTGTGAAGCATGTTTCATCATTGCCCATGATTCCAACATGTTGAATACAGCCTTTGTACAGTCTGAAAGATTTTCACCCACTTGTTCCAAACAACACAAAAAAGAAGTGGACATATGTATTCCAGACCTCTCGCCAATCATTGTACATTTTCGTATATATGATCATTATAATTCATCAGTACACTTTAAGGTCTAATAGCATTAGGCTGGTTGGCTTTAAAATTCTGCTTATTCAGAAGACCCTCACGGTGCTCTCGGATTTCGCAAAGTATATTTTAGTCACTAGGTGGAAATGAAGAAGCGAATTTACTGGCCGAAGATGTGTCCGGAAAAGTCGATTTCAAGACAAAAACTCGGCCCTTAATGGGAAATCTCTAAAAAGCTATATCTTGGCTTCCTTTGACCGGCGAAAGTTTATTATGATTATTAATTAAGCTTAAGTAGATAAAAAAAAATTATTTTTATCCACTTCCACCATAAGTCCTAGCTTTTCACTGAACTGTTTCATATATTCCACTTTCACTTCACTATCAAAGTGTTATACGCGTTAAGAAATTAACACACACTACTATCTATTCTTTGGTTAGGTCAACAAACTTATTTTGACAGCTGTCCTAACTCAGCACAAAAAAGCATGAAGAATAAATAATATATTTTTTTTGTTGCTTAACCGGGAACTACTACTGGCATATTCCTATTTTACATTGTAATCTCCACGTTCCGCTTGAACAATTAACACACATTTGACGCCAACATGAATGGCAGATCGATTCGAATAAATCGGGTGCCAGTGCTGGTACTCGCAGTAATCATAACATTGGGAGTTATATACACTTTGAATGTTTTATCCGAAGATAAACCCTTGTACGGAATGCTTCGCAATACAAATCAGGTAAATATGCGAAAGCTACTTATCGGCTCTATACAAGCGGCTCAGCGAGGTGGCCTTGAAATTTTGGATGTTGCGCACTCGATGGAACTGCAACAAAAGAGTAAAGGCAAAACACTAGAAGGTGCTGATGATCCGTACACCCAGGCCGATGGAAGATCCCATTGTATAATGAAGGGTGGAATGCGTAGGATATTTCCCAAACTTAGCATTATTTCTGAAGAGGACACGGAAGGCTGTTCAGAGGAAGGAATATTTGAGCTGGATCCAACTGTGCTGCACGAGACTGCTGTTACACCAGATGAGTTGGTCGATGTGCACGATGTGACAGTTTGGATAGATCCTTTGGATGCCACCAAGGAATATACAGGTGAATAGGTTGTTTTCTTTGTCATCAGTAGCGCGTCATAGTTGATGTTTCCTTACAGAAAAATTGTACAAATACGTGACAACAATGGTTTGCGTGGCGGTAAAGGGTGTGCCCATAATTGGTGTTATTCACAGTCCGTTTGCCGGTAAAACTTCTTGGGCTTGGGTTGGAAAGTCCGTCTCTGAGGATCTAGCAAACTTAAAGAAGGTATTTAAGTGAGTCTTTTGCTATTAATCACAACTGTAACACATTTTCTTGTAGGATAGCACATTAACAAAATACCCAATCATTACTGTATCCAGATCTCATGCTGGTGACGCTAAGAATTTCTCAAAGGAAGTCTTTGGGGAGAAGTCAAATTTACTTGTAGCAGCTGGAGCTGGCTATAAGGTGCTACAAGTAGTGGCAAACAATGCTACCGCTTACTTGCACACAACTCGAATAAAGAAGTGGGACATCTGTGCGGGAAATGCAATTTTAAATGCGCTAGGTGGCAAGATGACCACATTAACGAATGAAGATATTGACTATGCGAATGGTACGACTGCACTTAACGACAAGGGTTTGTTAGCCACGCTTACTAATCATGATGCTTACATTGCTAAGATTTTAGAGAGGCAAAATAAAAGCCAAAGATAATTATTTTTGTCGTTTATTTTAATTATTGTGTCATACTGTGTCGGTCAAGAAAGCTCGGTTCTATAGTTTGCTGAATCGGATGCAGAAAAGCTGTATTTTTACGCTCCCTGGAATTCAAGGCAATATTCTTAGAGACGGATTACAACGTTTTGAGTTTTGATGGTGCTGTAAAGAATTTGTTAGTTGTTTTTTGTGATTTAGATCTACGAGTCCTTATGTTAAGGAGAGGATTTATTACTCATTTACTCTACCATGCCATGTAGGGGGAATACTGATTTAAATATTTAAGATTTTCTCTCTCCATGAAGACAAAAGTAAGGTTTGAAAATAAATTAATTTTCGTGTGACTACAAAACAGTTTAACCTTAACATTTTTAGTGAATCCCAGAGATCCTTTCTAATACCGTTATATTGAGCTCGGAATGTAATTTCTACGAGAATCTATCATAAGAATTATTAAATTTATTAATAAATTGTAAAAAAAAATGAATTATCAAATTTCTTGCGAGAACCTTGATAACTTTTGCTTCTTTATAATATATTCCCTGTCGATCTGAATACGTCCATCCAAGGTCTGTCCAAGTTAAAACGCATGCACCTGACTTGTCATTGCCGAGCTGTTATACAAACACCTGCCAGGCACGTCACTAGAATTTGTTGTCTCCAATTCGTCGCCAATTCGCTGATGTGTACATTTGTGCAATGTGTTGTGAAGTGTCTCATGTTATAGAGTTAACAAATCTTAAAAACAATTCAGTTGTAACCCATGAATTAATTTTAATAAAAGGAATAATACGTAAGACATGTTCACGGAAACAGATACAATTGAAAACCTTGAATGGTCACGTTTGCGAAACAGCTTCAGTGGCCGTAGGCAATGGTGAATTCAAAATACTCCACCGTTTACAAGCGGAAACGGAGGAATTTCATATTTCCTATTGCAGTGCATCGATAAAATTCAAATGTCACTACATACCGCCCGAGAATCCGTACAAGATCCAACCACTATACATCGTCTGCAAGGGTCATGATGGTTCATTCAATGCATCTTCCACACAGATGGGTACTGCGACAGAAGCATGCGCTATTATCGATTTGAATATCAAATTGCTGCAGTGCCTGTATGCGGAAAAGTTGAACGAAAGCGGTTTTGGGAGGAAAACATTTTCATTAAAATCAAAATGCCAAATTTTTGAAAGCAGTTTATTAGTGGAGGAGGCATGGGACAACAATCAGGAGGAACTTTGGAACAAGTTTGCTTATGAAGTGATTAACTCAGAGTATGGAAATGATACGAGAGTGAAGTTTGTTGCGTTTATCGGCTGCACTAAATACGTGCCAATAACCGATGGAGATTTTTCCTATGAAAATATCAAACGACACATGAAGGGAAATGCTGCACTTGGTGGTGGTGGCCTGGCATTGTTTGGTTCGGGCTTCTTTTACTCTTGGCCAAGTAAATTTGAAGATATTCAGAACTGTTTTGAAAACAACAATAAAGTTGATTTAGAGCGATTCGCTGATGATAGTAATTATAGACGGACTTACGCGGGTGTTTTCGCAACGAGTTTGGGAGCTGTGTGTCATGAAATAGGACATATTTTTGATTTGGGGCACACTACTGATGGGATAATGGGCAGTGGATTCGACTATCTCAATAGAGTGTTTACAATTGATGGCTTGACAGAGAGCCTACCGAGTAGAGTTATTGGAGAGACAGAAGTACTTCCGGTTCCAAGATTTACACAGATTAAACGGGAGCAGAATAAATTTCTGGAAAAGTATCATGAGCAAAAGAGTGGTGGTGATTCATTTTATTTTACAAGAAACTGCGCTGTTATACTTGCCTACCATCGATGGCTGAGAGGTGATCAAGTAAAGGAGACTGAAACACGGATAAGTCTCGATAGAGTAAAGATGATTGTCATGGCAAGTGGCCCGTTGAAACTGATAGAAATTCGTTGCTCCATTAATAGTCTTGTGGTAGAATCTTTTGAATTCGCCGAAGACAAGCTCATCGACGAGTTTAAGCTTCCCAAAAAATGGAACTACACCAAACACCATGTGTTCGTTATCTGTACTGATGGAATGACAAAGCGATTGGATATTGAAAATTAAAAACAGATAAGCACATTACTTGCATATCAAAAATGACATATGTACATACGTATGTATGTATAAACAAATAGTGGATGTAATCTAGATGACACCCTTTAGATATTTATAAAGGCCAAGTGAAAAGTGTATGTCCCAAATGTTGCCGATAGATATTGTAACCAGCTTGACGCTTGTAATTTAGTTGGAAGATTTAAGTGCAGTTTGGCTTTTACCTAGATGTGGTTTATATCTGTAAACAATTAATAACTGCTTATTATAGAATGTCCAAAAAATATATACAATTTATATCTAGAAGTAAACAAATATCTGTTTTGATCGACCAACTAAAGATACCGTCCTGCTTCAAAATATGAACTGCAAGTCTTCCCGCAGCAGAAGTCGATTTGCGAATCAATTTGCCTGATAAAAATAAGCTTTAAAAGTTTGATAATACTTGAATGTGTAAGCGCGAGGGAAATATTCTAAATAATACGTCCATTGTGTTTGTCCAAATTAAACAAACAAAACAGCCAAGCCGAGTGCAACAGTGGTGATAACGAAGACGTTTCGACTCAGTCTGGTGTTTACCTTTCAAATAAAATAAAAAGGATAGATAAGTTTGCTATAGCAACCAACATAGCATGGTTCACTAAAAGTTGTTTAGTTACTTCCATTTCGATGTAACCTGGTGTAATCGACAATACTTAAGTTTATAAATTCGAACACTTCCTCACTGGGTATTGTACACTTAAGAATAGGGTCCAGAAGTACATAAAAGCTGAGGCAGCCTAGGACAAATGGTCTAATTTACCTACAAACGCTACATTTACCCAAAAAATTCCCCGTAGAGTCAGAAGACCGGTAGTATCAAGAGATGATGGAGGAAAATCTAAATGACCTTATCGAAAACATCGTCTCACTTTTGCTATACTCAGCTCGGTAGGACAATAAGTCACGATAAGTCAACTTGGCATGGAACTGTTTTATGAAATTTAAATCTTTGAGATACTGACTATCCGAATTCAGAATTAGTTGGAGATGCTGAAAGAGATGAAGGTAAAACTTTAGTATGAGCAAAAACATTAAATTCCACATTAGATATGTATGTGTATCGGCTGTTGCAGTGGCATTTTGACTAAAACTTGATACACCAGTCAATACCGACTACATCTTCACTGTTTCCATAGGAAGTACGAAATTCTTCAAGTTTAAATGACCTGGATATCTTGGCTGAGAAAGCGGAATCTTAAATTAATAGAGAATGTCTTCCAGACCTTTCATCATCCTACAAATATTACACCAGGCGAGATAACATCTCGATTCGTATCCATCTCTGATGTGCATTATCCAACATCACCGCTCTTTTCTTCGGCATTAATACACCTGTTCCAAAGCGTTCCTCACGACTCTTAAAACATTATGAACACGGGACATTCGTTCATATTATTGTGCTGTACGGAGGTGGAGGCGGGCAGCTTTGTCGCTATCACTAATGTTTTTAACTCAACTGTCGATAAGATAATTATTTGCTTTAGTTTCGCACCACCTACTCAACGTGTGTAGCTGCTTACTTTTTGCTAATCAGTCGAATTGGTTTTTCAGTGAAAGAACATTGTAACGTCGAAGAGAGCTCAAGATGACCGAGACGGTAGTTATAGTGCCGCGAATACAATTCGAGCATCTGAAAGGATTCGCTGCGATTCAAAAAGATCAACTTATCGAAACTGAATCGTTTCTCTACGCATCTAAGGAAATCGTTGGAATAATTGGTACGCCTCTACTTACAATATTTTACTTTTGATTTAAAAATTTTATTGAAAGGCTGCTGTGGGATTAGTTCATTGATTAATGACACGTTAATGCTTGTGGTTTTTTTTTTTTAGTTTCCTTTATATATAAATATATATAAAGCGTTTATTTAGCTATTTATTGCTATTAATACATCATATAAATAATTCGTTTAATAGTTTATTTTAACAAAATAATTAACCTCAGTTTTAAATCTTACTAAATTTGTTTCTTCTTTAATATATACAGGTAGTTTATTATAAATCTTAAGTCCCTTATAGAATAACATATTTTGTGATTTTCTATTTCTAAAAAATTGTAAATTGAAATTGCTGTTGCCTCTTAAATTATATGGCTGTACATCCATTCTCATTGAAAGTTTCCTGCTTAAATATATTGGCATTGAATTGTTTTTAATTTTAAATATAAATATAAGTATACACATTACAGTTCTTTGTTTTACATTTAACCATCTTAGAGATTCAAGCATATAACTAATCCTAGCGTATCTATTACATTTCAATATACAGCGCATAGCTTTATTTTGCAATTTTTGCATACTGTCGAGCACTTCAGCTGACCCTAAAAACAACACAGTTGCACAGTATTCAAAATGAGGTCTTATAATAGAATTATATATTTTTATAGCTGTTAGTGGACATATATCCTTTCTTATTCTTCTAAAGAACCCAATTTGCTTTGCAATTTTATTACGTACATACATAAAATGAGACTTAAAATTTAAACTGCTATCAATTATTACACCTAGATACTTAATCTTTTTTACACACACAAAACTATCAAAACTATTACATGGCCAAATATCGTTAAGGAACATAACTTTAGTCTTGTCAACATTTAATTTAAGTTTATTCATTTCAAGGTACTTTCTTATGTTTAGGGTATCTTCTTTAAGTTTATCTTGTAGACCATCGTCAGCAAATAATATTAATTCCCCATATTTTATTACTTTCGGCATATCATTAATATACAACAAAAATAACAAGGGTTCAAGAATTGATCCTTGTGGCACTCCCAGATCAACATTTAAAGGGTCTAACAATATATCATTAAACTTTACTACTTCTTTTCTGTCGTATAAGTAAGATTTAAACCAATTAAATTCTTCATTTCTCACACCATATCTGTGAAGTTTTTGTAGTAGGATGTCTCTATCCACGGTCTCGAATGCCCTCTTCAAATCCAAGAAAACTTCAGCCACTTTCTTTTTATTATGTACGTCCTCCTTCCACTTCGCAATGACATAATTTAGAGCTGCTTCACAAGAGTGTTTTTTTCGAAACCCCGATTGTTGTTCAGCTAATATGTTATTATCATCCAAAAATTTTTCAAATTGCACCTGCACAGCCTTTTCCAGTATTTTCTCATATATTGGAAGCATATTTACCGGTCTGAACTCTTCACATTTCTCTGTATTATCAATTTTCTGTACTGGCACGATAACAGATGTCTTCCAGCTATTTGGGAATATACCACTTGTTAAAGACGTATTTATAATTTCAAGCAATGCTGGCCCTAATACATTAAAACCGTCTCTGATTATGTCTTTATTAATGTCATGAAAGTCTTTCTTCGATGGCAGCATATCCACTATTTTCCAGAGATCATTAACCGATTCAATTTCTTTAAATTTAAACATATTTTGCCTATTCACTAAAGTATTCACAAACGGAATGTATACTATGGAACTATTAATATCTTTTACACTTTTAATGAAAAACTCATTGAATTTCTTTGCTATAGTTTTGTTACAATTTATTTTGGTCCCTCCAAACTCTATCACCTTATTCTCCACTTTTTTATCTTTAAGCACTAGGATTTTGATTGTTTTCCACATTGTTTTTTGATCACTGGCTTTATTAATCTTGTTTTTGATATACTCACTATTTGCTTTGCTTAATGAAGTTCTGTAACTATTCCTTGCACTTTTATATAAATTCCAATCATCTTCCAGTCTTGTATGACTAAATTTAAAATAAGTCTCCACTTTTCGCCTTCTCATATTTGTTAAACTGCTCGTATACCATGCATTCCGGTTTATTAATTTTACTTCTTTTACCACCAAAAACTCTTCCATGACTCGAATTAACTCATTTTCAAAAATATTATGTATTGTGTCAATATTTGTTCCCGCACATATTCCACTTATATCACTTCTAGTAATTGACCGTATAAATTTGCTTTTATCGTATTTAAGAATTTTTATGTATTTTGTTTTTCCATGTGATTGGTTTATTTTTGCCTTTATTTGTTGTATCACCAGAGTTTCATGATCACTTATTTTGAGGGATCTATCAACTTTTACAACCGTGTCTTTTATGTTTGAAATTACGTAATCTATTAATGAACTACTAGTAAATGTTATTCTCGTTGGCTCATTCACTAATTGTTTACACATATTCTCATTGGAAATATATTCCACTTCCTTCTTATAAGAATTGTCACTTAACCAATTAATATTAAAATCCCCAACTATAAATAAATTCGTAGTCAACATATCATCCATAAATCCATTAAAAAAGTCACAGAAGGTTCTCTCAGATGAGCTGGGTGATCTATATATTGCTGCAAATGTGATAGGCGTATGCCCCGTTAGTACCACTTCTATTCGGTTCGTTATCAGTTTTTTTTTTTGTACGAATTTCCTTGTTTACGCGCCGAAAAAATGATTTCTTTGTTAATTGGTTTTTTGTCTGAATATCAAGAGATATTTATGAATTTTTTGTTTTGTTTTTCCTTTATTACAGATTCATTTGGAAAGTTGTTTAGGCCAATTACTATGGACATTAATGGAAATATTGAGGTAAGCGATAGGAGAATTTGAATGTGATTCATTTTGCCACGATTACCATTTGTATTTATGAAAGGCTTCTGAAGAGATAACCAGTGGCAAAATCACCCTAGTTGCCTGATTAAATTCCTCGTTCACAGTCCTGTGGTGTGCGCACCAAAATAATTAATTAGAATGAACAGTGTTATCGAACAAATTATCAGTAGACAAGTAGAAGTAATCCTTCCTACGCAAATTAAGCTTTGTTTACCACAAATGTTGTACATAATTAAAGTTAGACTCTGGATACGACTGTTTATAATCCAATATTTTTGATTCAAATTCACGTCCACATTTTTTTAAAAAGATTCTTTAGAACCTATGCTTCTTGAAGTAACCAAAAAGTTTAATTCTATTGGAATTATTTTCCTCAGCTTTATTGGGCTGGGCTTGAACCACTTAGCCACAGTGACCACAGAAAGCGACGTTTTTAATATGCAGGTCCATGGGCAGGAGGTTTAGGAGCACGTTAAGTACATAGGTCGGGATTGACCTCGGGACACGTGTGGTTTCGATTCCCGCATGTTGTATGATTTACCTAAGGCTGACCACCATACGAGACACCATAGGTGAGGAAAAGACGAACTACGGCGGTTTATATCTAAAGAACCGTCTTCGGTTGTGGTCCTCAACTTTTATCGAAAGATTTGTCGAAGTCGACGCTTGCTTTGCGTTGAGCTTGTAGTCAGGGACGCCGCCCAGGTATCTTGCACTGGAAGGGAGGGAGAGTGTTTGATTGTTGAGACGCGGAAACCTGAAATTCGGTATTTTGTTCTTGGTGGTATTTTTTTTTTTTCATAAAGAACCTGCCTTTATGGCTGACAATGCGAGCTAGCAAGATCTATTGTGCCTCCGGACTGCTTAGCCTAATAGGTCTACTACCATCCTAATGAAAGTTTCTAAACTCCGCTAAAGAACCGAATTCAATATGAAAGAGCCGTCTACGTAGCCAGTATATTGTCGGATATTCACAGAGAATGTGCTCAGAGGTTTCTTGCCCTTCCAAACAGAACCGACACTCTGTATTTGAACAAAGGTTTAGTTTGTTGAGATGATATCTTAGGCCACAATGGCCGGCAAGGAAGGCCAATAGCTTCCTCATGTTGTTTCTGTCAAGGTTCTTGGTGAGAAATAGTTTTTTCTCTTTTACTCAGTTTAACACCCAGTAAACAGCTTGTGGTTGCCGTGGGTCGGTGGTTAGTGCGTTGGACTGCTGACTGAGCGGCGTGGGTTCAAGCCCCAGCCAGGAACACCGAACATTTTTCACGGCACCACCTCTCGTCGGGGAATGACAAGCCTCCGGGAGTATAATCTGCCATGAAAAAGCTTCTCACTTCGCTGTTCGGAGTCGGCAATAAACTGTAGGTGCCTTCCATTTGTGCGAAATATGTATGTAACACGCACAACATAAGTGGTTGCGAGAAGCTAGGCCTTGGCTCATCCCGAGCTGTCGCGCCAGCTATTTATTTATTTTATTTATTTAAACAGCTTGCGACTAAGGCGCCACCATTTCTTCTAGAGGCATGGGCTTGTCCAATTATTTAGTAAACTCATACAAAGGACTGTTATGCTATCTAAAAAGAATTAGATGGCACTTTTTTCACCATATCCTAAGATTAAACGGTTTTGATCATTTTTAGTATGATCGTGATTTGGTATTGCTAAGGGCAATAAATCAATTACTATCCAAAGCTCTAACGTATACTTCGCTTCTATCAATAAAGTAAACAATGTCGGTTTGTTCTTAATCATTTGATAACGATTCATCAACTGGGACTCCTAAAGAGTAAATTATCATTGACTGGCGTTCGAATGACTCATGTGTGTTTGGGTACATCATTAAATGACTCAAAGCTTACAATCAGTCAAACAATTTTAATATCCGAGGGTAGGAACGGGAAGGAATATCATGGTGATATCGTTGTGGGTTATTTTTTAACACAGTTCATAAATGATGTAACATGTATGAAGAGCCTTATCTGTTTCAAATAAACACTACAGTATTGTCACATATTTAGCAAAAAAATCCATGAGTCCAGTGATTTATTTGTTTATTGCTAGGCTTTTAAATGTTTGTCAAAGATAAATTAATAAAAGATTTTATGTTGTTTTCTGCCACAGAAATTAACGATAGCCTATGAGAAAGACAAACAGAAATTCCACTATCTTGAAGACCTCATAATTAAAAACATCAACGTAGACAAAAAGTATGCCAGCGAGTCGTTGCTCTGGTTGAAACGCGCCCTACGATTAATATGCCGATTCTTTGAAAATATTTTCAACGATAAGCAAAATTTAGAAAATCTAAAAACTCACCTTCAGGATGCTTATGATAAAACATTGAAACCATATCACGGCTGGCTTGTTCAGAATACAGTTTCGGTAAGTTTTGGTCGCGCGTATCCCTAGACATCATCTTCTTATTTTTTCTGCTTCTTTAAGATAATCTACCGGTGGGCCCCAACTCGAACGCAGCTAATAGGTAAAGGCGAAGCTCATGATAAAAATGTTAAAATCCTAGAAGACTTCCTTCTTCGAATGAAAGCCACCTTGGATCGAATCGATGCAGTATATCAAGAGTACAGTTTAGAAGAGGATTATAAAGTTTGACCGGCATACCCGTTAGTCTATGTAATGTTAATCCATGCATTTATTGGAACACGATTTCAAATGGTGTATACAAAAAAACAAAATAAAAATAAAACTAGTAAAATTAAATTTGCAATATACACGACGTTCGTATAGTAGATTTTGTTTTTATCATTTATTTGCTGGTTGATTTTCAGCAATTAACAATTTAATACGTTGCAGATTCGTCTGTTGCATTGACATTCTTCTCCAAGTGTGGGCACCAAGGTTCACTTCGAACAGCAAACACAATAAAATCAAGCATCCAAGTATTATAATGTGAAGTTGAGTGTCTAAGAACAATGTTAGATACAGTAGAATAGGAGTTTGAATGATTGTGGACACCACCAAGAAGACACATAAGTCAATTGGCTGTGAAATAAAAAGTCATATCAAAAATCTGTTAAACGAATAAAAGAAAAATTACAAACCTTTCTTTTAAGATTACCGGAGTAGCCAAGAAATAGTCGAAGGAATTCAGTAACTACTGCGATTGTGTAGCCAAACGATGTGAAGATAATTTGACTTTTATCCAAATAAGACGCCTGAAAAGCAATCAAAATCCAAATTATATTTTATTACCAACTCTCAGATAAATTTCGCTGTGTTGTTGCATACAGAGAAAGCGCAAATTGCATGGAGGACATGTTTAAATCTTTCGCTTGTGGAACATGGTGAAGATGATACACCAACTTGGTTATGAGTTCACCGGCCTACTTTCCTGAAAATGTTATATAAATCTTGATTGCCTCAGCATTACTTGTGCGCTGAGAACGTCTCCTACAGCTGCCCTTCAAACTATGCTCCACTTGTTGCCAATAGACATCCATGGCATGCAGCAGGCCACTAAAGCAGCTTTAAGGCTGAGAGATACCCACTAATGGTGCGAAAAGAATGTGGGACATACCAGAATCCTATCAACTCACCGCAGCCTTCAACAGACACATTGCCCACCGAAAACGACTTTAACTTGGGCTATAAACACAAGCTACCGGACAGAAGCGCCTGGAGTCAGCGCGTAGTCCTTTTTAATGAGTCCATCTCTATCTTTACGGACGGCTCTAAAATAACCGAAGGAATCGTTGCCGGTGTCTTCTCATTCACCACTCCGTCAGTCTGCCCAACCACTGCAGTCTCTTTCAAGCCGAAGACACAGCTATAAATTGAGGGTGGCCATGGTGCAGTGGTTAGCTTCATCGCTTGTCACGCTGAAAGTCCGGGTTCAACTCCTGATGTCGGAAAAACATTTATTTCTTAAAATAAATAAAAATCGACCAACTGTGAAAGCTGATGGCGACTCTACTCTGCGAAGGCATAACACTGGCAGTAGAGTGGCTAACCCTATTTCACGCAAGGATATTGCGATCCACATCGACAGCCAGGCTGCGATCAGGTCCTTCGTATCCAACACTATTAAATCTAGGGCAGTGAAGGACTGCCGCGTGTCTCTAAACGAGATCGCTAACCAGTATAACGTCACACTCTGTTGGGTCCCTGGTCACTGTGACATTCAAGGGAACTGTGCGGCTGATGAATTAGCTAGAATAGGCTCCCAATGTACAGACGTTTGTTAAACACCTGACCCACATCGACGCTCTGTCGAAAGCAAACCGTAGATGGCAACATCTCGATTATTGCAATAATGCCAGGCTAATCTGGCCTGTCCTGGATCTGAAAAGATCAAAAGCATTAGTACGACTCAAAAGAGACCAGCTCTCAAAACTTATCAACGTCCTCACGGGGCACTACATTCTAGGAAGGCATGCTCAATGCCTGGGGATAGCATGCAACGATTTTTGCGGGAGCTGCAGAGATGAGGAGAAGTCCACCGCACACTTCCTCTGCACGTGTCCCGCACTGGCCCATATCACGAAGGTCACCCTGGGTCAAAACTTCTTCAACGATCTTAATGATCTGAACTCCGCCAGCATGGCCGACCTTAACAGCTATGTTAGTAAATCATAATGGTTTCAGGAGTAAGTAGGGTACCCCAGTACTCAGTGGCATCACTATGGACCTACTTTCTGGTCTAAATGCACCTCCTCTCGGAGGGCCACTTCTAACTAACTAACTACAACCCAACATAAAGAGCTTCTACTCTGTACTAACAGTGACCGACCGAACAAATGGTATATGCTCCTAAAAATAAAAAAACTTGCCACATCGATGATTTGATGAATAGATGTGGAGTTCGGCAAAGTTGGCTTCAATATACACTTTGATATCTAATAATATCAGCGCGGAATTATTTAACAAACGATGTTTCTTTGGCTAGAAATCCACGGTATACATGCATATGTGGGAACACTACTTCGGTCACAGGATGTAACACCATCCTCATCTGACATCGCCCCCCGTTAAAACTTCTCATCGTCATCATCGCCGTCAAGACTTCTCTCGCTTATAAAAGCCACTTTAACACAACACTGTATATAGTTCTGCCGTCAGCTGAGGTCATACCGTACATATCTGCTAGGTGCTGAAGGGAGCTGACGTCCCTTTGAGATTTACGGAGCTCCCTTTAGAAATTTTCATTCATCGAGAAAAGAATTTCTCGATTTTTATGTGAACTCCTGAGCACTCTCGAGAATTCAATCCTGCCTACTTTGGCTCCACTATAAACTTTGATAATAATACCAGCGCTACGTGAAGATCCATTTGCCAATCAGTGTTGCTTTGGGTTGACAAGGTAACAGATTAACACATCAAACTTTTACGCTACAGCCCGTAAGGACTCGGAGAAGGAGAAGGCCAACAACTTGGTGTCCCTACGGGAATGTAGCTGTCTAACTAATAATTAAGCTTGTTGAAGAGTTTGGTTGATAGAAACAAGTTTGGATCATCGATTGACAAAAAAAAAAAAAACTTCCCAACTGCGTCAACTGCAAAGGCATCAATTTCCTTAACATCGCAAGATCTTACCTGCCGTATTGTATGAACACCCGAAACTTTTCGTCAACCACCTGATTGCCCTCTATGGGTGCGGTTTTAGATCAGAAAAGTACACATTGATCCAATTTCCACTCATCGGCAGATGAAAGGAGAAAACCCAAAAGTTCGAATAGATATCGATAAACCCAAACTGATACTCAACGTTTTTTCTGGTAAGTGGTAAATTAACTCTGGACCGATGGCAGGAGAAAATGTGTTTTAATTGATTAAAATGAATAAATTACGATACTAGCTTAGATCTAAGACCAGCTGATACGCGCGATTACGTCCGCGTGGAAAGATTATACCCTATGCCTATGCAACGGTCCATATGGCTCGAAAAAGAAAGGGCACAGGAAAGAAACAAGAAAGCAAACACTCAAAACCGACGTGTCGGATAGAACGTCACTGTAGACAAATATAATTTTGAGGTAGTTAAGGATTTTGTCTACCTAGGCTCCGCTATTAATTTAGACAACGACAACAGCGATAAGATCAAGCGAAGAATAACTCTTGTCAATCGTTGTTTTTTTGGGCTACGAAGGCAATTGCATAGCAAACCGTTTCCTGAATAACTAAAGTGACCCTTCAAAAGTTTATGCCTGGATTTTTTCAATACGCGGGTGAGGTTGCTCTTGGCTGTTTCGAGAGGAAAATTCTTCGGGTGATTTTCGATGCCATCTGCAAAGACGGTGAATTGAGGAGGAGACTTGCCCAGAAGTGTGAAGGTCCAACGACTAAGGTGGATGGGACATGTACAGCCGATGGACCCCCATGCTCCGACCTGAAAAATCTCAATATCAATCTTCGAGGGACTACGCAGTAGACGAATACCGCGATTCAGGTGACGCAAGCAAGTGCAAGGGTACCTCAGCCAACTTGACGAACGAAGCTGGAGACGCTTCTTGGTTGAGGCCCAGGTCCATCCCGGACTGTAGCGCCATCTTAAGTAATGAAAACCTTGTAGTCGCCGTGGCTCAGTGTTTGGTGTGTTTAACTGCTGTGCGAGCTTCGTATGTTCAAAACCCAGCCATTTCCACCAAACATTTTTCGCGGCACCACCTCCCCCGTCGGGGAATGATAAACCTAGAGTATAACTTGTCATGAAAAAGCTGCTTAATTCACCGTTCGGAGTCGCCAATAAATTGTAGGTCACTTCCACTCATGCGAAAACCGAAAAACGCACACCATGAATGGTTACAAGAAGCTAGGCCTTGGCTTTTCCTGAGTTGTCGCGCAAGCTTTTTTAATGGAGATTTTATGCCTTATCGTAGGAGGGGTCCTATTTGCCTTTATCATTTCCTGCCCGAATAGAATTGTGTTTTACTTTCTTTGAACTCAGTCACTGAGCATGCTAAGCTGTCTAATAAGTTAACAACTGAATCGCGGTATTCGAGCGGACGTACATAGCTAAGGATACATATTCATAATACATATATTTTTATTTTCCTGTCATAGTAATGTTTTGTAGTAGCATGTCCTACTTTCCGGAAAGGCAACGTCCATGCCCTTAGTTTATTGCGTCATTATTCTTATAACTGCAGTGGCTTACCCTCTACTTCTTATGTAAATTCAATTTTACTACCCCGTATGAGTAAGTCATAAGAAAACCATAGGAAGGAATTCATTTTGAGGCATAATTGTAATTTGTTCAGAATCTGAAATGAGCATGACATGTCCTGTATCTGTTCTGTGGCCAAATTTACCGATTGGAAAAGAGCCAAGCTTTGTTTCACTGTTATTTTTATAAATGTTTACAAGCTAGACAACATCAAGTGCATATTGCTCGCCATTAACTCAAGATTTGGTGCGAAAAAAAAATTTACCCCTACGTTGTTTATTTTACAAAACATTTAAATATAACACAAACCGGCACTCGCATTTATAGGGTTCGAATGAAATACTTCTCCTACATACTACCACAAATCGTATCTAAGTTGCTAGGACATTGTTTATGGTCCATAAACAGTTGTTTACTATTTCTGCGGAGACAAAAATACCGTCAATAGCAATCACATACAACACAAATTTTAGATCAAAAAAAAAAAAAAACGACACTTATTCACAAGAAGGACATTTAAAAAGTGATACAGCAAATTGTCTTATCGTTCTAAGTTTGCTTACATTGTGCAGTATGAAGAAAACATACGCCAGTGCCCATACCACAAACACATACACATTAAGCCACAAGAATATCTGCAGGAACAAGCTAGAGCTGTGACGCACTTCTAAAAATAAAACAGTTTTCTAATTTAGCTCTTAATGAATTATTTCGGTTTAAAAAAAAAAGAAGAAAAACAAAGAACAAAACCTTCTATGGCACCCTTTTGAGTTTTCATTGCGAGAACTTACTCAACCTGCTCAAATAAACAACTATATTCGTTTTGACCAAATGGTTGCTACGGTAATAACAAATTCATATAATCGTTGTAACGACAGGGGTGAGGTGAAAATTCTCGACAGTTAGTGTGGTCTTCGTGCGGACTCCCATTATGTTATGTTTTCTCCCAATGCACTATGGGGGTGGGATTGGGTCAATGTGGAATTCATAGAACATTTTGAGGTAGGATTATACACACACGGAGGGTTGCTGTTTATGTTTTCTTGATTTTCGTCTAGAGCAGCATAATTCCGTACTTATATTGGACATTCAAATAAATCATACGTAGGTGACTGAAATATCGCTGAATATTCACCACATATTTCTAGGCCAGTGTCTGGTTCGTCTTGGGAGGTCGTGTTTATTTAAATTGAGATGCATGTCACCTTTACAGTAAATGGGGTGTGACCGTAGTTAAATACAAATTCATTACTATTTTGTTTTTAGAAGTTTTTAGGTCGTTTTCTGTTAGTCGTGATCGTGACTGGTGTTAGCGAACAAGACCATGACACGTTTATGTCAATAATAAGTTGTGTTGCGTTTTTGTTTTTACATGAAATTATCTAGCCTAGTTGTTGTTGTTAGACAGTATGCTTCGACAGTGTGTATAATAGTTCCTTCTAACACTGAACGCGTCAAAACACGACCTGTACATTCAGTGTTTTATTGTTTTCTGGTATCAGTTCCTTGAAAAATTTTATTGGCTCAAAGGACTAGATTTAAGCTGTGTGTTGAGTAACTTTTTTTTTAAAGTTAGCGCGCACAAAATTGTTGTGACTACCCTTAAACTGAAGGGCAGGTGTTATGAAAACTGAAGGAGATATTAAGGAGGTACCAATGCACATTGTTTTTAAATGTTTGTGGGCGTCAGCGATCAATAGTTGATTTCGCTTGTTATATTCCAAATTTTAGTACCAATGAATACTTGCTAACTTACTTAAGGGTGCGCTACAGTCCGCGGTGGACCTGGGCCTCGACCAACAAGGGTCTCCAGCCAGCTCGATCTTTAGCCTGCTGCCTCCAGTTTCGCACTTCAAGTTGTGTGCGCCACCTGAGTCGCGGTTTTCCTCTACTGTGCCGTCCCTCGGTTGTGGTTTCGAAAAATTTCCCGCCGGAGCATTGGTGTTCATCCGCTCTACATGACCCAGCCACCTCAGTCGCTCGACCTTTACTCTATTGGCTAAATCGTGGTTGCTGTACAGCTCGTACAGTTCGCATTGTATCTCCTCCTTCACTCACCGTCTATGAAGACGGGACCGAAATTCAGCCGAAAAATTATCTTCTAGAAAAAACCAAGAGCAACTTCATCCGCTTTTGAAAGAGTCCATGCCTCTGCGCCGTAGAGCAGGACTGGAATGATGGGGGTCTTATACAGGGTCACTTTAGTCGAGAGAGGGCTTTGCGACTTAATTGCCTTCTTAGCTCAAAGGAACAGCGATTGGCCAGAATTTGATCTCAGCGCTGATGTCGTTGTCTGAATTTATAGCGGAGCCTAGGTGGACAAAGTCCTTAACTATGTCAAAGTTATAACTGTCTATAGTGACGTTCTGTCCGAGACGTCGGTGTTGGGTGCCCTTTCTTGTTGACAGCATATACTTCGTCTTGCCCTCATTGACTGCCCATATTCGCCACCTCCGTCTCAATACTCATGAACGCACCATCACACTGCGTTCTTCCGATTATGTCAATATCGTCTGTGTATGTGAGTAGTTGGACGGATTTTTGAAAGATTGTGCTTCTGGCGTTGCCGCGTGAATTTCGCACAACTCTTTCAAGAACGATGTTGAAGAAGTCGCATGACAGCGTGTCGCCTTGTCTAAATCCTTTTCTGACATCAAAGGTCTCGGTGAGGTCTTGCCCGACCTTGATGGAGCAGCGTGCATTCTTCATCGTCATCCAGGACAAACGGACGAGTTTGACAGGGATGCTAAAACTAGACATAGGTCTGTATAGCCCGTCTCTCTACATAGATGCTGTCATAGGCGGTCTTAAAATAGATGAAAAGGTGGTGGGTATCGATTTGAAGTTTCTGGGTTTTCCTCAGGATCTGACGCAGTGTGAATATTCTGTTGGTGGTGGACTATCCGGGACTGATCAGGTTGTTGACGAGCGGTTTCAGGGGTTCATACAACACTGGAGATAAGATCTTGTAGGCGATGTTAAGAAGACTGATTCCACTGTCGTTGGCACAAATCAGAGGGTATCCTTTCTTGAGGACCAATGAATGCATATATCAAGACAGTCTGAGTGTCTCCAATCGGTACAGCAAAAAATTTCTTTTTACCTCAAGCTGGGCATCTACGATCACCCGTGAATGACATTCCCGGCGTGTGGTTTTTTTTTTACCTCATCATTCGCTGTCATTCGTGAATGACGTTCCTCAGTTAAGCTTCAATATCGGAGATCACAGGTCCTTAGTCAAATACCAATTGCTTAATAAATGAGTGAACCCTTGGCGTTATATGTTCGCGCACGTTGAGAGACAACGGCCAAGTGATTAAGAAAAAATAACACCCATCGCAATCCAGTGAGGAATTCAAAAATGTTTGAATTCCTTCACGCATGAATGCGCACTCTAGCATGCAGCTTCATCCACCATCCTGAGTAATCGTGGATGCCAAGCTTTACGTTAGTGCAATTGCAAAATACAAGAAAGGAATGAATCAGACGGATTTGTTAATAAAAGACAGCTAAGTTTTGTTTTTAATAGTAGAGTGCCAATCTTGTATTAGCTACTAAGTTGGATGCAATGGTGATAACATTTATTTTTCATGGCAATACAAAATGATGATGATCACAGTGCTACTTACTTACTTGTTAGTACGGTATGCTTGCGTTGAACGCTGCACTCAATCCAGATACTAAAAAATAAAGAAACCACCGAGATTGTAAAACGAAAACCATTTTCAATTTAATTACTTACAGAAAGTATTCTGCTTCAGATAGACTTCGTTATTCAAGTTATTGGCCAAAAACTGGTGGCACCTTATGTATGTTACTTCTATGGCATCAATCTGTGAAACGGCTACATAGCTGGCGGGACTCTCCGCGGAAACACCTTGATCATCTTCTGATGACGAAGCCACTGACAGTATATCATTTGCATCGATTTGCTTACGACAACTATTCCATTCCATTCGGATGATATAGACTAAGTTCAGGAGCTACGGAGGAAACTATTGACGATTCATTAAATAGACACATTTAATCGATCTGTGATACCTGTTCAACGCCAACTTTAATACTATTGAAGTTCTTTCCCAAAAAGCAATGATCGCACACAGTGTTAATGTATGACTCATGCACCCTTACCATCTCCCTAATATGACTGCATTTATTGATTTTCTCGTCTAATTGTTGCCCCATTGACTGCAGAACATGCGTCATCAAATGAAAATGAATGCATTGCAAGGAGTAGATCATCCAGAAACGAAGTTGTTCCAATCTTCTCATTATTAAATCAATCATTTCGAATGGAGCGTATGGCACACAACGTTTTCGTGATTGCGGAAAAGGCAAATTCTCAAGAGCCCATATACCCCATTTGACTTTAAGAAGGAACTTGAAAACTTTATTATAATCCTCAAGAGATTTCTCTGTGATGACGTGTAAGAGTTCTTTGCTTATATTGTACCCAATGGTGAGTTCATCAACAGCTTCGGTAACCTGAAAGCAATTCCTGAATTACATTTTTCATATAAACGCATTCCCTTTTACCTTTGGTGTTAAAGATCGAAAAGCCGATTGAATATCGAGACGGAACAGCGAGGAAAGCTCTGGAAATTTTGAACATAGTATGTCATCCAATTGAACGGTCAAGAGGAAAGGATTTGCCCAACTTCTCTCGGATTCTATCTGTTAGGGGAAAATGCATTAGTAACTGTCAAGTCAATGGACACTTAGCACTCACTTGGACAAATAGCTTAGAGTAGAAGTAGTACATTAAATCGCTGCACTCCAAAAGGAGAACTTTTCGAATATTTTGAAAATGTTTTTTCACCTGGAACTCTTCGAGGTACAGTTTTATAACAAACTGATTGGCATAAGCAATGCGAGCATTCAGTATTCGTGTCATCGCAGTGAGTATAATATCTTCCAATGGCAATATCAGTTCTGAAGATCTGCTCAGTTCGTTGAAAATTGTTAAGGCAGGTGAGGTTGGAGTGATCTTATCATCATTTTTTTCGGTTGACTCTTTACTTAGTTCATCTAGATTACACGCGAAAGCCATAAGAAGAAATTCATCATTTGTCGCGAGACATTCGAACGTTTTGCGTGATTCTGCATTTTGTTCCAAATTCAAATTTTGCAACTCTTCATGAAGTGGACTTATCGGTGAATTGGGCCGCGTAGTACTGAAATCTTTTATATTGCCCATAACGTCTTCTAGAAATTGGTCATACAATTTACCTGTTAAAAGAAACCTTTTTCAACTTATCGATTTTTTAGTTGTTTACTTTTAAAATGTACCTTTGATATCAAGTGAGTTTCTCAAATCTGATATTTTATTTATTTGATACAACAAGTTTAGTGTGCTGCCTGCTTCCTCCGAATGACTGAGAAGAAGTTTGATAAAACTATTTTCCGTTATCATTGCGGATATGTTCGATGGCACAAAGAAAGACTTTTCTCGATTTTTTGTAAATTGACGATATTTTACTTCGGCACCTTCACCAACTCTGGAATGATTCAAAGTATGATAAGGAATTTAAAGTTTATATCATGACGAACTTTTCGACAACAAATTCATTTTGCCAGTCATCCAAACGGCCCTCACTCCACCAAGTTTCGGTTAGTTGACAGAAAACTTTCACCGTGGTGAGAAACAGAGCCATAGACAGGTTTGCTTCGTCGGCGCTATGAGCATTGTGATTGATGTACAATAAGCCTGCTATCAAATGGGCGCTAAGTATGTGAGCTACAAAACAGAGCATTAGACTTGTATAGAACTAAGATCAGATAACAAGCTTGACCTGGATATTGCTTAGAATCGAGCACAATCTGAACATGAATTTCATGAATTTTTCTTAGAAGCAGAAAACTTTTGCTTAGCTGAGATTGGAGTTGAATAATGGTGGATATTGTTTGAGATTCCTGATTTTGAATGATAATATCAGCTGCGATAATTGCCTGATTAATAGGTGCAAGAAGATCAACTAAATTAGCTGCATAGCACTCGTACGTGATTGACGGTGATGTATCTGTTTGATCGTACACTGATTCAACAAACTTCTTGAGGGTATCCATCATTTTTATGAGAGGAATAAAGGTGTCCTCGAGGTAAGTCCTTAGGCCGCTCTAATAGAAATTACATAAAGTATAGAGCATCAAGGAACTTTCAAATTTTCTTACCACGCTTAGACTTGGAATGGACACATTCTCTTGGACTGTGATGCTGTTTTTGTTAACCTTAAAAAACTTACAACTCTCTGGTGAGTTGAACATCCAAATGATTTCCCTTAGCAGTGAGTATTCGGACTCTGTGGACAGTTCTTGACATTTGATTAAATTATTTGATGTTTCACTGAGGAAGCTATTGTACAATTGCGCGAAATTTGCCTCAGTCCTTTGACTGGGCACATCGACTAGAGATTTGTTTGTTTGATTCCACCAATCATTTTGAACATTCGTAATGAGGCACTCTTTTGACTTTGTACTATCAAACTCCACGAAATGGGGATCCTTTTGGGGTGACTTCCAATTTTCCGGCCATTTGATGTTTAAGGTCTTTTCGTCGGTTGAGGCCGAGTGGAGGGATTTATTTTCTGTAGAAGAACTTTCATCTTCTTCGTCTGACCACACCTAAAAAAAAGAGCATAACTTAACGAAACTTGGATGATTTCGGACATTCTCTATATTACACTCAAATCTGAATCAGAATCCAAACCACGGTTATCATCAATAAAATCTTCCTTTAGGATATTCTTCCAGTAATTGTCTTCTGATACCAGTTTTTCCTCTTCGACAATTTTAACCGTGTTCAAGTCGATTTGATCCTTATGTTTACGTAGAGCACCAACAGGATTATACGCTAAATTAAAGAGAAATTCCAAAATAGACCAATGGACGTCCACTTCGTAGTGCATTACACAGAGTGGGTGCTTGACAAGTTCATCGCACAGCTGGTGAAGATGCTCAGCATATTGTGGATAATTGGCCACACGGAGCTTTTCTTGCATTCCTTCAATTTTACGCTTAATCTCATGACTGTTAACGCTTAAGTTGCGGTGATTTTTAATAATATACAGGGCGAATTGTTCACAACGTTTGAAATTATCATCCGTGGTCTAATTGGAGGAGAATGTGAATCTTTCTTGTTTTAGTCAGATGGTCGACCAAGAACTTACCTGGAATTCTGTCAGCTGTTCGATTAGTTTTGGGAGATTTTCACGTATTATTTCCTGTCTTACATCTTGCATATTAGACATGTTTAAATTGTTTATTTAATTAAGTTAGTGCAGAACATAAATAAAATTACATTTTGAATAACAAAAATCGGATATCTGACAGCTAAATGTCAACTCTAAGTATTGGATAGATGGGCCCGTTTTGTGATGTTTATTACAAGCACACTGCATGGACATGTGGAGCTGTTTCAAAAAAGTGTTATATGAAATAATAAATACATTTAAATAGTACTGCCAGATATGTATGTACATTGTGAATTGACTTTTCTTCTTTTGAGCAATGGTTTTGCCGACTACTTCTAGTAACCGGGTTAGTTAAGTGGTTAGAGGGTTGGAGTCCTGTGGAAGCTGCGTATGTTCAAGCTTCAGTAATAATTTTTCACGTCAAGAAATGGAAAACATACGAGAGTATAAATGGTCATGAAGAAGCTTCTCAGTTCTCCGTTCGGATAGTAGGCCCTTTCCATTTAATTTATCATGCAAGCATTTTTTTTTTAAGTATAAGTACTAACAGTATAAAATCTAGAACGTCTGACCTAAACATGTACATATCAAGTGTTCATATTTGTTATTTTATAGTACGGAAACATGACCTTTACTGGCATACTGATCATTATAAGCTGGAGACCAAGTCTGGAATACCCAGTGAATCAATATGCGTGATGTTTTTTTTTTTTGGGTTTGCTAAGTACTCATACATACTTGGAATGGCAAGTAGTCATCTTGGCAAATCCTGACTGCTTCTAGAATGATCCTCTTGAAGGTTGTTCTCGCTTTCAAACTAAGCCGAGATAAACATGTGCGTTCACCATTGGGCTTTAAACTCGCTTGCTAAAACCGGTGCTAACTACTAGAGGTGGGGAAAACAGTTCATTTCACTGAAGCACTTCATTCACTCTCCTTCATTTGAAAGAACCGTTCACTGAAGCGCTCTTTTTTTGACGGGAAAAAAAGAGAGAAACCTTACCATCGAACAAAACAGAAAAAAACGCACCAGTCAAATAACCAAAAAATACATTCTGTAGGGGAAAGATATTAACAAAATGAATTTACTTCAGTCCCCCCCACACCCATTCCAAATTCAACTAGAGAAGTGAAGAGCAAAGCAAAAGAAGTATAGGATAGGACAGAATTGAAGAAGGAGAAGCGAAAGAAGTGTGACAATGAACTGAAGCGTTTGGATGAATTGAACTATATGGGAAGGAGAAGCAAAGGGAAGCGAAAGAAGTATAGGAATAAATTGAAGTGTAGGAATGAACTGAAGCAGTGAAGTGTATGACTGAAGTGAATGATTCCTTCTTTTTACTGAAGCACTTCAATTGAATGATTCAGTCCCGGATGCCACATCACTACTAACTACTACTTAACATGTAGCTGTGAATTTAGTTGAAGTAGAAATTTAGCGTCTTTCTCTAAGGATCCTGCTTCCAACAAACTAAATCCATCATTCTAACAGAATGTCCTGCACTTAAGGATACAAAAAGTGATTTCCGCTGCTGGCATCTATCTGAATAAGATTATAAAATGTTCGGTGTCAGCTGAAATGAATGTTTTTATAAAATCTATCTGTGTAGGGTTGCCATCAAAAATTTAATGAAACTGGAAGTCATGACATAAAATCCCGGACATTCTATGTATAGCCCCGGAATATCGAATAACTCAATTAGCCCTAAAGCGCCGTTTCGATTCCACCGTTCATGTGACCTGATGTTTATATGAGCGTTAGTGCGGCTAAGTATGATCAAATGGTCCTTAGATTTATCCGATGGAGTTAAGGAAGCGCATCAGTTTCCCAATTTCCCCACCTCAGTTCTGCATAAGATTGTTAATGACTGGTTTGCCTAATGATTTTTGTTTGGCTCTATCGACATGTTCGTTGCCGGCAGTTTCTCTGTGACCCGGGATTGACAGAAGCGCGACTCTGAACCGGCTGTCTAGATACTTCAGTTCATTTCGGCATTATTCCACAAGCGTGGAAGATATGGAGGCCGAATCAATGACTACTGAATAAAACAGCGATGTTAGACTGCGGTGTTGAGTCGTTTTGAAGTAGTCGGCGGGCTTTCCGGATTGCCAGGACTTCTTGCTAGATAGCTGCGTCGTAGCCATCTAACACTGTTTCTACCTCCCATCCGGCTCTGAAGGGAAAATCTCCAGTGAAACTTTAAATTAAGTTGGGAGTGACGTAATCTGTGCGGAGAGCTACCACTCCTATTGGTAGTAGGCCCAGGATGTTGCTGTGGCGGCAAGATGTGGTTCTCCAATACCCTTATTCCTTGGGTCTAAGGGTAGATGCAGGTAAGATGCAGGGAGAGGGTTAGGGGATCGGTCGAGCATGAGCGTAGGGCTTCCATAGTGCCTGTACACACTCTTTGCACTCTTTTACATTTTTTTAATAATGTATTACTTACTCAGAGCGAGTCATCAGACTTGTGAACCGTAGGTGGAAAAAATAGGTCCTACATCGAATGCTGTGTACATCCAGAGGGTCATCTTTTCTGGATTCATCATTGCATGGTGGTATAGTCACTGTCACCCAAGCTCATGTACTTAAGTGAAAACCATCAATTGCTCTCTCACTCGCGTGCGTCGGTCACGATCTACGCTTCGCGATAATTTCGCCATGTGATGTAGGTAGATTTTCAATAAATACTTATAAAATCGCAATTTATTAAAAACCCAGACACATTTTAAAAATCCCCCTGGACTTTCCCAGACGCCTTTCAACAGAGGACAGTGTGATATTTGTGACACAAAATTTGATACGTATCTGCTCCTGTAATTCAAAGCACCAGAATCAGGTCATGAAGTTAAGGATGCACACTTCTGTGACTTCTTGAATGCGGATAACGCAGATGGAAGAATGAAAAGCTGTGAATGATCACTTGCGCAAAACTTGGAACTCAATAGTTTCTTTCTTCTGTATTCATATTTCAATAACACCGACATGATCCATATTGCAGACATAGTCGTCAAATTTTTGGTCTCACCCATCAAAATTATTTAAACAAAGTAGTATGTATGCAGTATCTACATATGTACTACGTACACATCTTTTTACATCTGCAGTTTTATTAGAAAAAAGGATGCTTTGGTAAGGACATCTATTCACACATTCTTTGTCAGCTATTTCATAATTTGTTTTGGTTCAAATAAACAAGCGCTTGACATGCTCTCGTTGTGGAGTGTGACAATTCCTATTTTTAAATTCATGACGTTTTACATACTATCAGCCCTCAAAAGATCTTCGCAGACATCCAGTCTCCTTTGTCTGCCGCCAGATGATCACCAGACCATTGAAGTCAGTTACAAACCAATCGCTCAAGTGTAAAGATCAACTCGGAAAAAAATTGGGAAACAATTTCAAAGATTTGTTTAAAAAAAATTTCGACGGTAAGAAACCAGCGCCTTGTACGAAAAACAGTAAAAAATACAATATTATGAAATATTTTTTTTCATTTGCAATTTTTAGATGTCCATTGCTCCGATCGTAGCTAGAAACACTGAAAAACATTTCTCCAGAAATGGATTACGAACACCAAAATGTGCACGATGTCGAAATCATGGAGTAATATCCTGCATCAAAGGCCACAAGAAACTTTGCCGTTGGAGGGACTGTTCTTGTCCAAATTGTCAGTTGGTTGTGGATCGGCAAAGGGTTATGGCAGCGCAGGTTGCTTTGCGACGGCAACAGTCCATAGACTTATTGGATTCGAAAAATTCTAATCACACTTCACAGTCAAGGGAGGCACTTCTGGCGCAGAAGAAAATCTATAAACTGCGTCTTCGAACCCTGCAAGAATCTACAATGCATTTAGCTGCAGCGGTTGAAGGTAAGTCTAAAATCAATCTGATTCTTTAAAGGAAGTGCGATACTCTTAAGTGGATCTTCAAAAAAAAAAACATGGCAAGGATTTCCCAGACAGTATGTCGCCTGTGCAATGTGCATAGTACATATGGGACATTTGGTGTTTCAAGTGTTTGTGTGTGAAAAAAGGTCAATTCTGGGCTGGAAATCGAGTCCAGAAAATGACTTTGGATCGGATTACAGTGAAAACTGCAGTTAATTTTGGAAACCAACCATAAAAAGGAAAAGAAATGGAATTTGATGCCGAGACACAGCAATAAGGATGCACTCGTATATCCTTGTCAATCGTAGAAAGAGATACATGCGAACTAATTTCACACTTTAATGGACAAATTAAAAATGCACTATGTGGAAAGGAAGGAATTATATTACAATCATCCACTTCCCCTTGAAAGAAGTCCTTTTTCAGCAGAATATAAAATTATGATTTTTTTTCCAGAGTCGCGCCAACGGTATGCCACAATACGATCACCAATTTTGGACAGAATTCGGAAACGTAGAGCCTTCGCGGATCCAGAATTAGATTTGGTTATGGAGGCAACACTGTTTTCCGCAACACAAATGGCAGCTCAACAAGGTTTATACTATTCAATGGAGCACGGAGAGCAGTCAGTTTCTATTCCACAGGCTGTTTATATAGGGAATTTGAGCTCACATTCTGCGACGATAGCTGGACAGGTTCACCAAGATAGTTTTGAAGATCATTTTAAAGTAACCAGCGGTTTATGTTCAAAACGACCAAAGATCTCATTTTCAATTGAATCGTTAATAGGAACAAGTTCATAAGCTTTCTTAATGGCTTGAAATAGTTATAAAGATTTAAAATATTTGTAATTGTATATATTTAGTCATTTTATGGAAATTGTAAATAAATATTTTTGTTTATCGATAAGTTGGATTTTTGTTTGTTTCGGCTGAAGTTAGTCAGGGGATCCTGACTGCGATTGATCGGGAAACTATTGACTGCTCAAAACTTGTTTAAAGCCAGTGGCGCTACAATCAATTTTGTAACTAAGTGCTTGCTTTAGTGGGGATTATATTTATAAAAAAAATGTGGTCGGTATGACTCAGTGGTTATTGCGTTGGACTGTTATGTGAGCTGCAGGATGAGGAGGACTTGGAACACTTCCTTTGTCAGTATCCAGCCTCTGCAAGATTACACCTACGAATACTGGGATCTATGTGGATATCAGATCTAAAGCAACTAGGCCGCAAAGTGATCGGTGACATCCTGGAGTTTGTCAAAAACAGAGGAAGATTTTCCCGACCTCACACACCAAACCTGGTCCCTACACACCCCCTTACCCACACAAAACTTTCACAATAGGAAATTACAACGTGTCCAACCGTGGCCTAAGTAAAGAGCTGTCTCAAAAGTCGGTTTTGGTACCCTGTTACAGATCTGAACAAGTACCACATTTGGCCTTATAACCAATCTGCAGTTGTTGCTGTCGAATGTGGCGTCAGTACTATTATATGGGTGTAATACCTGGGTGACCATCAATTTCACAAAAAAAGCTGCAGGATTTTGTCAAGGGTTGTCTAGTTAATTAACAATAAGTATTTTGGGCAAATCGAACGCACAGGCGCGTAAGTAGCCAAACGCTCCGAAAAAGCTTTAGATTCTTCATTGTCTTGTAGCTCCCACAGCTAACTTCGCGGACTGCCGCAGGATAATCTCCGTAAAATTCAGTGAAAATGGCCGAAATGACTAGTGGCGTGCTCTGACTAAACTTTACTAGAGAAAGAGATCCAAAAAAATTAAAAAGCTGGCACGGTAGGAAGAGCAAGGTCTAGCTTTTTGGATCCATTCATGTTGTTTCCACAAATTGAAAGGACCTACAGTTTTTATTGTCGATTCTGATTGCTGAATTAAGAAGCATTTGCATGGAGGTTGGTCATTGCTGGTCGAGAAGTAGACCTCAAAAATGTTCACATGGCTATTAGGTTAGGTTAAGTTAGGTCGATGTGGCTGCCTGATATTATATGGATCTTGGATTTCCTTTGCCTACTCGTTGAACCAGTTGCAGATTCTTATGAAGCAAAGAAGGCTTCCTCCATCTGTATTGTTCAGACCGCCTGGATCGATGTAAAAGAAGCCACATAAGTGATGTTTTCTTCTATGGAAGAGAGGTGGGCAGTTAAGGAATGGTTTTCTCCTCTTCTACGTCCATACAGCTTCTACAGAAATCAATTAAGTAAACGCCAAGTCTTGTTGCATGCTTCCCTATTAGACAGTGTCCAGTGATGATACCTATAGTAGTGCTGATATGCAATTTCTTGAGAGAAATCAAATCCTAAGAGTGTTTCACGTCCAGCTTGGGCTTAATCTGTTTTGTCGCTAGACATCTTGTACCATTTATCCACCTACATATGTAATGTCCTTTCTAGACCACCTCGCTTAATTTTAAGTTTACATGTAAGAATGGGTATGCATAAGGCACCATATTCTGGTAAAATTAGCATTGCTGTTCCACATCTGGCGAGTTCATAAGCCTTACAGTTCCCTGGAATGTCCCTATGCCCCGGCACCCAACAAAGGTGAATATTGAACTGCTCTGCCATCTATATGAGAGACAAACGGTGATCTAGGGTTACTAGTGAATTTGTAGGGAATGATTTCAAGGACTTGATTTCTCTTTGGCTGTCCGAAAAGATGCGCATATCTGAGGCGGATTTCACGTTTTTCTTTAGCCAAGATAAGGCTTCCTTGATCGCTATTATTTACGCTTGGAACACCCTGCAGTAATTTGGGGAACGGAGAGAGGGGATGAGATTGAGGTCATCGGAGAAAACACCTCCACCTACATCCTCATCAGTTTTTAGCCAACTTGTCTTCTAGAAAAGCATTCTCTTCCCAGAATGACCTGACAATTTTGCGTACTAGAGTATGCAATGCTTTTTCACTGATTTACCTTTGTTATAACTGTGTATGTATATGTGTTAAGGCACAGACGGAAGTTGTGTATTAATACTGCTGCGTAAATTGATATCAATCAGCCCTTCAAATGTTTTAAGAAGGAACTTGGACTTGGGTATGAAAATCATTTCAACTTCTCTCCATACTAGTGTAATCTAGATCAGATCCAGACAGCTCTATAAGATTGTATCTAACACTATCAATATAATATCAGATGTCTTCTGAAGTTCGGCAGGTAGTCCTGGTCTTGCAGATTTGTATAGTTTGAAGCTATGTAGTGCCCAAAGAAGTTTGTCCTTCAGAATCAGATTTAAGGAGTTGTCTAGTCGTGCACTAGGTGTGTTATGGTTAGTGATGCTAACAACTTGGGAAGTGCTAATTAAAAAAAACGCATAAATATTTCATATAACAATATACTTTAATTTATTTTTGAATAAATAACAAAATTATAAACGCAATTCATTCAATCTAAATAAGTAATGTATAATATTATATATAATAATCTATAATAAATATTTGCTTTAAAAATCAATTATTTGTAGCAACACTGTTAAACATTTATTTTTGTGTTTTTGTTTTTCAGTTATACTTCACACAGTAAAGAATAGTAGAAAAGAAATTTTAGCTAAACTAACTCATTAGCACCTTGAGAAATAAGTCGATAGTAGATAGTAAATACACTAAAAGGATCTAAATTAAATTATTACAAAAGATCTACTCAAAGGTATACTTTTTGTTTTCTTTATAAATTCGTTTAGGAAGAACAACTTTAAAAAAATTCTGATTAAGCTCTTCCCAGTCTTGATTACTTTCGAAAAGTAATTTGCGGTAGTTATACGCGTACTCTCAGTTTCTTTTTTTATCTGAAAAGCCCATGAATTATTTGGTTTGTTGTAGCCCTCGTCTTTGTTATTTATAACTGTTTATATGATTCCTGAGAGTGGGGACTAAAATTTAGACGGTTGATGTATAAGCCGGGGTCTTTATCGATTTCTTTGTTATCTGTTGAAACCAAGTCCTAACTAACCTGAATTTAATGGAGCCTGCCAAGCTACTATTTTGTACATCATCATAAAAATTCAATTTCATTGTGAACCTTGATAAAAACAACTTTAGAGTCCTTACTCATACAATTAGGGGTTACTGCCTTTTGAAAAAAAATCTTCGTCGAATGAACCATTCATTAGATCCGTTTTGTAGCCTATGCCTTGGGGGTGAAAAAACTTCTCTTCATCTGAAAGAGTGAATTTTTGGCAACGAAGTTGTCCTATCTTTTCATCTTTTCAGAAAAGATATCCTACCTGAATTCCTGACTGAATAGGAGCAAAAAAAGCTTCACATGGAGGGATGGCACAAAACGCCTACGAAGAAACCGCAGTGCCAGAGCTGAGGAAACCTCCCCCACATTAAATCTTAACTCTAACTGATCAGACCAATTATGTAATTATGATAGTCCAGAAAGCAGGGGCACTTTTTAAATATTTTTTCAAATACTCTTCAGCATGCTCCTAAGAAAATTACACCAATGATTTTTACCACTAAAAAATCACCTAGCCTAACTCTTCTTCTACTAAGCGGGCCATCTACTCGTACCCCTTGCGGGGAACAACCATCATATCTATCATTTAGAGCTAGGTGTCTAAGCTTTATCCCAAAAACAAAGCTTAACTGAAAACCAAACGAAGAAAAACGATAAGAAATCATCAGAAAGCCAGTTGGGAAATTTTGACGTAGGCTCTAAGTTATATAAAAGTAAGTTCTTCAAGACTCAAACAGAGCTCTCTCTCTCTCTTCTAGAAAATACACCTTTGAGTTTTAAAATATTAACTATCTAATGGAAAAGTTTTTACCACAATTTACTAACAAAACTAACTATATTTCCGAAAATCTCGTTGGAAGATAAAATTTCGATGATATGGATTAAAATAAATATTTTACATATTCAAAACTAATGTTAACAGTCATGATTTAGTAGAGACAAAATAAAGAGAAAGAGAAAGTAAAAAATTTTTTATTTTTTGTTGCGTTCATTATTGTCATTAATTTAAATTTTAACTTTATATCTATTTGTTTTTAAATAAAATTCTTGATTAAACATTTACTAAATCTAAGAAAAGGAAATATATTATTATTGTTATATATAATTACTTTCATTTGTGTTGCAAGTCTGTTAATTTTATTTCTTGAGTTAACCATAACGAAAGACAATAATATTATTTGTTGTTTCGCTTTAAAATATTTAACACAACTATTGTTTCTTTTGTATATAATTTTATGAAATTCCAACAATTTAACTAGTTTTGTTTTTTATAATTCTTCTGTTTGTTTTTATATTTAATTCTAGGAGAAGGCTTTTTTAGAAAGGTATATCCATTATCACAACATTATGATATAAATAAGTTTATTTGAAAAATAAAATAAGGAAACAGTAAAACGGTAATTCCAATGGTTTATTGATTGCCACAATTCGCAATAATTGATTTTTTCATTTATAATTATTTAATAATTTATGTAGTGTGTGAGATTGTTTGATTCGTTTAAAGGTATAGAAATGGAGTGAAGTAGTAGTTCAAGGTTTTGTGTTTGGGTGTTTTATTTTTAATTTATTTAATTATGTATATGTTATATGGAGATGAATGATTAAAGATTTTAGATTTTAATGCAGGTTTTAGTTAAATGTGATAGTTAGAACGTTGCTCCGAAAAAATAGCTTCGAATGTGTTAAAGATGCTTTACTTTATGTTGAGTTGGAGGCAGGCGAGTGCAATTCGAAGAGACTTAAGTGATTTTGGATGAACCTGTCTTCGTCTCTTATCTCGTCTGGCATATTTCAATGAACACATGGTGACTATTTCACTTTTTCACCCTTCTTTGGATAAAAGCAACAGTGGAAGAATACTCCAACTGGCATCGAAGTACCCTGATGGGGTATTTCAAAATATTTAGGGCCTGAGCCTTGTTAAGACTGAATCGGGTTTCGTATATTAGAGTAAATAGTTCATTGAGGCGGAACTAAGTCCCTATTGCGATATCTTCTTCTTAAGAGCTCAAGGCTAATTAATGAAGTGGTGGTTATGTCTTTCACATGCAGAAGATAATTACCTAAAAAACGATCACGCGTTTATTGGGTTTGGTCGCGGCTAGATCGGACACTCGCAGTGTTTTTAGTCGCAAAACTGTCGAGTATTTTCAAATAAAAATTCACAGCTCTGACTGTTTATAGATAAATAAACTTAAAACTTCACTTCAGGAACTCTTTACTTGATGTAAAAATGTATTAATTTCGAGGTTCATGTTGGCTTTGATTGGGAAACTATTTACTGCTCAAAACTCGGTTTTAATGAGTAGTCCAACAATCAAACTCGTAGCCAAGTACTTGCTTTGCTGTAAACTGCGGAGGGTCCCGGTTACTACATACATGCATTAGTCCTTACACATGCAGGCTTAAATTGCAAGTGCGAGCGGTCTAGCGGTTGTAAGAAGGTAACGTGGGCTAGAATTCCGCGTTACTGAAATAACAAGCTATCGAAACCGACATTATGATTCGGATATGGATTGATCACACGTTGACGAGTTCTAGGTATTGTACCCGGACTAGAATCGGTTTGCTCAATGGGAGGATGCTCCTCGACCAAGAGGGCGAAAAATCCTAAAATGCCAGATTCCCATAACTTTAATGAGGGGTCTAAGCGAAGTGAAGTGATTTTTTATGGGAGAGTACCAACCCCCAATGAGAATGAGACATTCTAAAAGCAGCTAAATGTCGTCTTGAACACACCATCAAATAGAAACATCGCTATGGTGAGAGGTGACTTAAATATAAAGGTAGGCAATAACAACGAAGTGCTCAAATCCTGACTACATAGGAAGCAAGGACTGAGCAGGCGCACTGACAATGGCGAACGATTTGAAATTTCTAAAACGCCATTCGTCTTGTTATACGGGAACCTCGGAGCACAACATGTATCACAAAGCCAGTTGGGTGTGACTGAAAAGCAATTTTCAATAATTTTTTTTGTATATTTTGCCATCAGCTGTGGTGGTAGAAGTACTCTGCTGATGTTAGAAAAAGACAAGGATTCGATATGGCAATGACAAAAGATCATCATCTAATGATAGTTACGGTGCAATCACGTACTTGTGTAGTTCGCTATCGCCTGCCAAAATAAGTCGAGAGACTAAAGAATCAAAACATGTTCCACAACGCACCCTTAGAAGAACATTATTGCTATCACGACAAAAAACAACAAGGCCACAGGACTCGATTTTTATAATTCACTTGAGTTTCAAGGAGTTATGAATACACAGCGCGAGCGAGTTGCAATGGTTCGAAACTCAAGTAATATGAGGTTTCAATGGCTTTCGAGGGCGCTTGTCTAGACTAGGTGAGGGCATTTGTGGTGTTTGTCATTGTTATAATTCACGGACATTTTTTCGTGATGTCATAATCTTTATCAGCTTAATCAACTCTTTCAGCCATGACCTGAGAAACTTTTAGAAGCACTGTCAGCAATATCTCCTGAGCTTCTGTACATACTCGTAGAAAGAGCGTGGGAGGCCGAGAGCCGAGAGCCGAGAGCCGAATGCTTGATTACGAACAAGCGTGGTTTTGTTGTGTTTATTGGTGATTGGATATGTGCTTCGTATTGCCTTGAGAAATGGAGGAATTCGATGAACTTTTACATTTCAACTCAAACATCTTGACTATGCTGGCGACATACATATGTATGTCTACTAAGCAGAGAAGAAAAAGGTGACTGATGCTAGTGGGGGAGATGGTATGGTATGCCATGGGATATGAGGTTGAACGGAAAGCTCTTCACTTAGGCCTCAGTCTGGCCCGTTATGTTTTCTTTTAAATTCCGAAACTGTAGAGATAGAATAGGTTTGCAACGAATGTTGGGAAGGATCTAGAGGAAAGTGGAAACAATTATAGAATTGACAATAGTGTCTGACGAATTTTCCAGACAAGCAATCATATCTATCTATCGGTACCCAAACGTCTTATTTTCAAATTGGCGTTCTGAAAGGCTGTGAAGTGTTATATTTCTTTTTTACGAACCAGCGACATTAAAGTGGCAGTGTTCAGTGAACTTATCGCCTCATCTAAAGAATATTCCAACCCTGGATAAGCATTTTAATTTGTACGCGTGACTTGTATGCCATTTGTCATTTGTGAGATTTAAAAATCTGTTCGTCGTTGGCTTGTTCTTGTATCAAATTGATTTTAGAAATATTTAAAAAATAATTGTATTCAAAGGTGAATAACTTATGAAATTGTTACTTTTCTTATTAATCCTATCAAATCTTTGGTTTTTGCTTCTTGTTTTTGTTTCGATTAAAGCAACAATTCATCACTGTTAAGTTTGCAACTTTTGGTACTGTCATTAATAAGTATATATTATATCTATATATATTTGTATGCATTTATATACTATAGAAGTTCTTGGAACTAGTAGTGGGCATTAGAAAAACGTATGAAAAAACTGTGTCTTCGAATGGAGGGCAAAGCGGACAAAGGCGTAATCATCATCAGGCGATGCTTTACCCCATTAAAGGTTAAAATTATACTTTCAATCTCAACGAGGGGGGGGCTCAAATACAATACTTTTGTGGAATGAAACAAAATGATTTCCGTTGATTCCGCTTTTATCGCTCCACAAATATTCTTTTCTTCTCATTTCTTTGATTTGTTGTGGCATATCGTAGAACGTGCCACATGGCCACTGGTTTTCTAAGGCTTGACAACATTTGGTGCCAATGTCTTAAGCCCTTACCTGTAGTAGTGCTGCCAACTATAACATGACCCAAAGGCACTATCGATGTGCCAGTGACACAGATTACCGTCAAACGAATTTGAACCGCGTTCAGTGTATACGGTGGAATACTAAATATCATCGATTCGTTAAAAATGGGAGATCGATGATCGTTTCGTTTGAGTGAGGTTTTCTTCTTAAAAACTTTTTTATCGTCCTTTAGAAGGTAGGCCTGGGAAAATTTGAAACATAGTGTTTAAATAAACTGCGTGCTCGTCTTTTTTTTTTTAAATTATATTGACTTACCTTAATGAAAATACCTTGAATGTCGTTGCTGACTTCAAGCTGCTGATCGAACTTTAAATTTCTCGCCTTTACTACGACAACGGTAAGGCGTTCAGCTGTCGGGAGGTAACTTAAAGAAAACATAAGTTCACCCCATTTAGCGTTATGTTTTCGTGTATCGGATAGGGGCAACCAAGTTGTCATCGGACGAACAATCTCATCAATTTCCAATTCAGATTCACCTTTATTAGTTTATTTAAATTATTTATTATACTTTTCGTTAAATGAACAAGTGCTTACCAATTAATGTGTGGACATTGCCAGAATGGTATAAATGAAACCATAACGAATGACGTCCTTGTCTTCTTTTCATTTGAAAAATGAATGTCTCATTGAAACTTGGTGTTAAGGATTCTTTGAAGACCTGTTGAGGGATTTAAAAATTTAATTTATTTTGTATAGTTGGCTGTTAGACGCCTCGAAGCAGTTTGTAGTTTGAAACATACTATGCCCATGACAGTATTTTTTTTTTTCAAGCTGGACCGTCTTCCCTCCTATTGTCTCTCAGTAAGGTGATTGATCAGCCTCGATTATTACAGGTGCTATGAGCACCTGCCCCACTTCAGCCATAAAGGCTGTCATCGGGTTCTCACCCCTACATATCTTTACTAGGAAGACCGCTGTCCGTTGGGCTATAAAACTGAGGCTAAAACACAAGTATAAATCAGGTAATTTTGTGGGTCATCTGAAAATACTTCACTCAATTCCAAGTATGAACACTATCCCCGACGTTATGGCCAGGGAGTACAGTTTCGGAAAGCTATTTGAGGTAGAAATATTATACCGTATGGACTGGTCTAATGGAGATATAGTTTACCGATGGATAAAAGATGACTTCCGGAGTAGGTGCTGGCGTTGTCCAAACACTAAAGTCTCGGAAACAATGGGGATGTCCCGCAGCGTGTTCTAGGTTGAAACTCATGCTGCGCAAGGATAAACCCGGATTAAGGTATTAGGGGGGCAAAAATACATATATATTCAGATAGTCAGGCAGCGCTTAAAGCATAGACATTTCACTTCGTGGAATCTATTTCAGTCATGTCCTGCTACGACACTCTAAAATCACTTGCCAGACACAACAAGGTCAAGCTAGGTTGGGTGCCGGCCATCAAGGCATTGTAGGCAATGAAACTGTGGATGAGCTGGCTAGTGCCGGTTCGACTTTCGCGCTCTTGGGATCGGAACCCTTCGGCGGCGTTAATTGGACTACCGCCACAGCGTTGTTTAACTGGACACGCCAACTTCACCTAGCCAATTGGAAAAATCCCCCCGGGCTTAGGCAATCCATGAAAGAGTCCTTCTCTTACAAGGAAATTCTAAAGCTTGACAGGAACATTGTGACGAAGCTAGGGGGCTTCCTTCCCGGCCATTGTGGCCCAAGATATGATCTCAACAAATTAAGCCTTTGTTCAGATACAGAGTGTCGGTTCTGTTTGGAAGAGGAAGAAACCTCTGAGCACATTCTCTGTGAATGCCCGGCACTATACTGGTTAGATAGAGGGGGATCTTCTCTACTCGGCTACTAATGACATACTCACCTTCATTAGGAATGTAGTAGACCTATTAGCCTTAGTAGACCGGAGAGACAATAGCATACGCTAGGACCTTACTGCTGAATACAGTTACTGAATTGGCTTACAATGATGTAAGCCTTTGTTGTAATTGCCTTACATTGCTTTGAATTGATGAAATATGTACCTACCTTGGTCTGCAAAGCACCTGCCTGATCAGGCACCAAATAAATTCGTACAAATGTATCAAATGGTTTGAGATTTGTGTAACCGACTATCTCCTTAGCCTCCATGACGTTCACAATAAGTTCCACGCTTTGATTTGTTATAGAGTTTCTAAATTGGAAACAGTTATTTATTGCGATTCTCCATGGTGAAAGGCCGGTACTACTTACTTATCACAATGCAGTCCAACACACAAGTATCCTGTGATCTCCGGTGTGGGTTGTTCCAAATCGGCTAGTAGTACTGATGATTCCGAGTTCACCGAATCACATGATATCGCTCTTTGTAGTATAATACTGTCCATTGATCCCTTATCACTGTCCAATGAGTTCTGTGAACTATTTCGTCGCCCAATGCCAAAGCCGACAGAAGACTGACGTCGAAACACAGGCAAATTACCATTCCTCGACGAAAGAAGCTCCTCTGAAGTCGTTTTCTGGATGTCAACACTTCCTTTGCGTTTAAACGGATTACTGTTGCTGCAAAATTGTTTTAAATCGATCTCTGTCGCTTCGGTCTCAGAAAACGATCGATTCCTGAACTGGGAAAAGGTCGTCCTTCTGTCAGCTTCCTCAGCTGGAGATTCAGAATGATTGGATTGATAATTCGAAGGCAGTGACACCGGCTCACTGGCAGGTATTTGGTTTATAAAATCATAAATGGCATCGGCAAAGGTCTTTTTAGACACGTCATTAGGTGCTTGGGGTACAACGCTAGTTAACTGTTCATCTGGAACCCCAAGTGTTGTAAATGGATTCTTATTTGTATTGTCATCGTTTATTGGAAGATTTGCTGTTGAGGACTTTTCGATTGTACCCAGCTGATAGATCTCGTTGATTGTCGTCAGCGGGGAGGTTGGCGGACTTGCAGTGAATTTTGTTGGATTTGATTGAATCAGAAACGGATTTGTACTCTTAGAACTAAGCACTTCCTCGCCTTTTTGTTGAATTTTAAATGCTGCTTCGGAGAGATTTATTAATTGGCCATTGGGTACTGTGCCCGTTCGTTTAATGGTTGGCCTGGGAATGGCAGTATTTCCGGTTTTTCTTGGCTCAAAACCGTGCGGAGTGGAAAGATTTCGCTTGAGTCCTGAAGAGTTAAAGGAAGTTTTATGACCATTTGGAAGCGTATTTGTTGTAAAAGATGAACTCATCGCAGAAGGTCGTTCGGTTATGGAAACAGTGGTGATAATTTCATTTGGCAAATTTTCTTCTTCCACTTCCGAAATCTTTGGATGAATTGGTGCTGGAGCTGGTCTTAAAGGCTGTGGTGGTATATCTGATTGAGGAATATTCCACAGCGGAGAAGTTGTTGTGTTTTGACCCACTTGCTTACAGTCACGATCTACTGAATCGAATCTTTTGAAACTTCCGCTAGAGCTTAGCAGAAAGTCAGAACCAGAGTGAATCTGTAAAAAAAAGTTAAGTTATAGTAACACATAGCCCTGAAAGATAAGTAGGGTTAGTTACCAAGTAACCATTTGCGTTGAAAAGTTTATTCTTTGATAATCGTATTGTCTCTTCTTTACTGGATAAAATCCAGGACGTGGTTTTTGGACTAAAGTAATGGCAGGCTAATACGATCATGAAAACCAAAATGGCAATTACAGCCACACTGGTAACAGTTATTGGTGATGGATCCATTGTTTAGTTCTGCAAGAAAAGTTCATTTAGATAACTTTAGTACCTAAGTAAGTTGTAACAAGAAAATGTTTATCATTCAAATTATATTTAATTGAACAAATGATCGTGGTACAGACTACTGTATTACTGTATTAGTGGCCCTAAATGCGCACTGCGACCTGTGAGGTCTATTGTGGTAGCCCGTATGGTTTAACCAGAGGTTGTATTGAGGCTTTTAATAAACCTCAGTATAGCCGTAGGTTAAATTTTCCGGAATTCTGCTGGGTTGACCGAGTCCCGCGTCAAGTGGAGTATTTTTTTCCTTGAGGCTCCTGGACATACGCACAAAATATGTTCAGCGGTCTCTTTTTGTTCTCCACAGAGTCGACAAATATCTGTATCTGATACTTTCATTTTATGCAGATGGTATCTAAGTGAACAATGTCCTGTCAGATAGCCCGTTAAGGTTCTTAACTCGCCTTTGGTGAGATCAAGTAAAGTCTTAGTCTTGTATAGGTTGGGGTTGGCAAACTTTTTCGCTTGTCGTAGGCCTCGGAGGTTGGCCCAGTAGTCAGCGTGTTTGTTGATCTCCCATTGTGTTATGTGCTGGCGTTTTCCAATTTTGAACCACCTGTATACCAGATTTGGGAATTTGGTAATGTAGTAGGGCCTTCATTTCTCCATTCGCTGCGGGCGCATATAGCAACTTCGAAACTTCCGGCAACAGACTAGAAAAGTTTACAAATATCAATGACGGATGAACTCAGTAATCAGATGCTACTTTATGACATACATAGGTAGATAATGACCTACGGGAATATTTGATAACTGGAGTACCTCCTTCAAGGATTGGTACTAGACCCACTCCCGTGGTATATAATCTTTCTAATGGTGTGCCTGTTGTACTTACTAATTGCAAAATCCTTAGACGAACTAAAGTGTAGTCCTAACAAAGATACACAGAGTGAGAAACACTTTATAAAGTCGGTGGGGTTGATTTGATTTAACATTAAAGAGAAGCAATGTTAATTGGCTGTTAAAAAACAAGAAACGCAGTCTCGCCTACAGTTGATAGTCATACAAAAGTCTCAAAACCGGCCATTAAGTATTAAGGAAAATTATGGATA
This sequence comes from Matsumyia berberina, assembly GCA_917880715.2. Taxonomy (NCBI): domain Eukaryota; kingdom Metazoa; phylum Arthropoda; class Insecta; order Diptera; family Syrphidae; genus Matsumyia; species Matsumyia berberina. The sequence goes on along the minus strand of OU862871.1, from coordinate 125,103,619 downwards.
AGAAGCGACTATGCTGCTAGACCCAATACCAAATGCTTTGGAGGGCAGGACAGCAGAAAACTATTGCTGGCAAAAAAAGGCAATGGCTGGCAAAAAAAGGCAATGGCTGGCAAGAAATGCAAATACATGTACTCACACACATTTGAAAGAAAACTAAGTTGAAAACTTAACATACTCGTAGTGATGTGTACTCAAATCAGTTTGAACTGTCCGAGGCACCAATTACCCGATTAAGCACGGCAACTCCCAGTATGGAGGTCACTGAAAAATAACAAGGGGGTAAGACTCGATTTTATATCTTCAGATATTTTACGGGCAGCCCCAACAATGCGTGGCTTTAATTATAGAAAAGCCATTGGAGGCTAATAGCTTTTCGAACTCAAGCTCTCTAAGAAAGAAAATTGTATGCAATGTGAAAATTGTAGAGGCAAAGATTTTACCTGTAATAGCTAAGGTAATAGTTAAAGTAGTTCTTGCGGAAACAGAGGAATCACTGGAAAACACACTCGATGTCGAACGAGTAGATGTCTGCTAAAGACTCTCCTGAGTCAACCATATCACGATCCTGCGGATCATCAAGCTCGGGGCTTGAACCCACGTAGTTCGCACAGCAGTCCAACACACGGACCCACAGCGACTACCGATGGTAATCATTCCCCTTAATAGCCTTTGGTCCGCTGAAGCACTGCGGTTTCACCTAGATGCCTATTGTGCTATCACGAATGTTTTAGAGCAGATTATCTGCTCCATAGGCTAATCAGCTTCTCAAGGTGAAGAGTGGCAATCGGTAAGACGAATTCAATGCCTAAGCTCCTTTTTTATTACATGAATGAGGCGGGGCATTCTGTGACGATATGGAGAGAGCTTTTCTTCGCTTTTCATGCATAGGTCAGACAGGGTCCAGTAACAGGTTGAGTTTGGGTAGATCTAAGTCGGCAGTGGCCACTTAGAAAATACCGGTTCGAATTTTAATGTGGTTTCTGGTCAGATTCAGAAGAAACTTAGATTTCTTTTGGAATAGAGTGGGGAAAAAGTATTTGGCACGTTTTTGTCCTATACTTCCCATCCAGATTGGATTTGTTTCCTTGTGTAGATTTTGAAAAGGGATTTGCTTAGTTTTGGTCAGTAAGTCCGCTGTTTCGTTGTCGATGTGGCCCTCGTGAGCAGGGATCCAGTTTAAGGGGTACCTTATAGGTGGCAGTCTAAATATAGCCGTTCCCGTCTACGAAATGATATTGACCTAAATCACGTGCGTAACAAGCAAAAACACCAAGGGCATCTTTTGTTTTTATTGGTTATTCGGGATGTACCTCTCCCTTCCTTGTCGATGGAAAATGCTTAAACTATTACATGTCAACACAAACATGTTGACAATTGGTAGTAGAGCGAACAGAGAGCTTCCAATATCTTGAGGGTATTTTCTTGACCGATGGTGAAACCGAAGCAGTTAAATCGCCAAGGCTAAGTCTACATTTGGAATGCATGGCTATGTAATGCAATAAGCTTGAACACCAAACTGCAGCTCCATGATTACTGTATTACGGGCCCTAAATACGCACTGGGACCTATGAGGTCTATTGTGGTGGACAGCTCCGTGATGCGTAGTTATTGAAAAATCGCTTCCACTATTCGTTAATAGGGTCATACAAGAATCCTTCTGGACCAAGTGTATCTTACAAAAAACGCGTCAGGGACCAATAGGCATAACCATCCAATGGTGAAAGTGGTAGTGGATTGGTTATACACTTCGAAATGTTGACAGCTACATTTTCTTTCACGCCCCGGGATTTACAAACGAAAATGAAAGACTTCAAGTAAAAATTGGCAATTCTCCAACAAAGGAGACTATATTCGCTTTGTGATGTGGGACGCAGTTAAATATAACAGGAGGAGCTGCGTCGAATAAAACGACAAAAACAAAATGCCAACGAAAGCGAAAACGTAGGCAAAAGTACGTTAAGTAGGCTGAATCCCTATCTATTGAGTTTACAGAATGTTGCTAAATTTTTTATTCTCCTTAAACCTGTCGTTACAGATTGTCACAAGCGATCAATGTAAACTAAAACACTTTCTTTCTTGATCTATGACTCAATTCTTTAAAATACATACTTACCCACATAATTCTTAAAGAACATGCTATATCTAGTGATACCTAATTACAGATCGTTTGTTCCCTCCTTCAATTTCAGTCTGTATCCGAAAACAAAATCTTAAGAAATATGGTTTCCATCCAATATGCCCACTTAATTGAAATCTATAGCGCATTGTCATCATTTTGAATTTTCTTTAAAGAAAATCGTGCATATCCATTAGGAAATAAGTAAACAGGAAATGTGAGACCCTAGCTATTGCCCATTTAAGCATCAAAAGAAACGTCAATCAAGTACCACCCGGACAGCACCACCGCCGCACTGTCAGCAACCGTTTCGATGACATTTCTGCGGGACATTTAACAAAACTGATATCACCAGTATGGTCGGAAAAAAATCTCCTTTTCTCACCTCTAAAACCATATTGAATTACAAAAAAAAGAAAAGAAGAATAAAACACAACATTATGAACGCCTTCATGGGGTGCTGATCACATGAAAAGGAAATGAAGTTAGGAAGTGGGGTCAAAAAGCTACTAGACACTTTAAGAGGCATTTCTCATTCCTCAAGAGGGTTGGGCCATTGAGGACACATTTTGGTTTTTTTTTTTTGAAGAAACGAGGTTACATTGTCTGATGTGATGATAAGATTTTGCTAGCGCGTTCATTAACTTAAGAGTAGCACACCTAGTTGCTCAAGGATAAATAAATTGAAATACAACTATACATGTACTTACCAGATGTTTGCTGGTTTTACTTCAACAATAAATAAAATTCAAAATGACGGGCCATTTGGATGAGCTTCTTGACACATATTAATTCGAACGCGTGACTTATTTTATTTTATTTTTTGACCAAATTCCATTTACAAAGGCACTGGAGACACACAGACACAAAAACAAACCCTGGAGTAGAAAATATGTACGGGTAAGGATTTCTCACATAATACAGGATCTATTTGCGAATTTTGGACGCCTCTTTAACACTTCATTTAAAGCTTCATTGAAGTACAACTGCACTTTCGATTACTCCTGTTTGCGTTCCCTTTGCACCAATTGTTATATAAAAAAAATCTGCAGTTGTATTTAGGTCAATTATTGAAGATTCCGTTTAAACGAATAGGGTTTTTCTAAAAACAATACATCTTTTTAGTGTTCCTCTGCTCTGCTCTCACTTTTCACTAATAATCCTTGCCAACTGCCACAACAATGATGTTTTTATGTACATTCGCTTCTTTTTTGACATCTCACTTATGTCTTTGCCACTTACTGTGAAAAAGGAATACAACAATGAAGAGGAAGCAATCCTTTTGAGGTGAGTCCTGCGTGTTCTGGCCAAATGGTGAATTTTAGTGTAGTGAAAGCTTTCCACCATAAGCTCCATCTGAAAGTGTATTTTATAGGACTGAAAATTAGTTTTTATATCAAAAGTTTGTCTTTTTGACATTTGGTAACAAAAATGGTATCCATTTGATTTAGTCTGGTAACACTCATTATGATCTGACGGCTATCGAACAGGTTCCACACTTGTTTGACAACTTTTGACAATTCACAGATGATTTTGAAGAAATTAACAGTGTCACGTCCTGACTAACGGAAAGGTGTCGATGGTAGAACTGGGCTCGTGGTGGGTAGCAAAAATAGGGAAATCGAAACATTCGTTGGTGAATAAATGTATTAATTTACATATGTTAATTAACGGGTTCTCTGACAGGAACGTCTTTTGTGATGACAGTGGTGTCGGACTCAGCTACTACCTTATTGTAAAAGGTTTGTGAAGGAGTCGAGAACATGTCGTAGACGTTAGATTGGGTAAAAGAATGTAAACAGACAAACAATTTCCATACCCTAATCAGAAATTCAGTTGTAGTTTTGGATAACATTACGGTATATTGATGTCCGTTGGATGTTGTAGAAATAGGGAAGACACTGAGTGGCGTGAACCTGACGATGTCCAGAGTTGTACCTATTACTAGGCATTAATTGTGTTTATTCCACCTCGACCAAAATAGGAGGACTATAAATACGATAACGGATACATTCACATTCTGGTTATCTGGATGCCATCCACGGACCATTCATTGAAACTTATTGTCATCTGAGTTTCGGTTTTAAAGACAAAATAGGAAAGTAGGACATCTTTGGCAGGACAGATGGTTAGTATAAATCAGAGGGCACCACTTCTGAAAACGAACTTAGGCTAATTGACTATGCCACAGGGCTGAATGTCACAACTACAAGTCACGAGATCAATTGTCAAAGACCATCGGCAACGCCAAAATACTAAGACAAACACCCCAAATGATGTCCTGGACTTCACTTGACCGTCTCTACGAAACATCTGTACCAGCTCTATGACCAAAAGACATGGCTAGAACGTCGGATTTTCAGAGAAAAGGAGCTTGAGAAACGCGATCGTAGGTATTCAAAGCCATGTCTAGTTTTCCCAAACTTGTCCATCTGTGCAGGACCGCTGCCCCATCAAGTTCGGTTACCATCTCATTGATATCTTGGATATTGAAAAGGGATTGAGACAAAATGATGCGCTATCATGTGACTTCTTTAACATCACACATTAACGCATTTCGCGAAACGTTCAAATCAACGCTAGAGGCACAATTTTTCATCAGTCTATGCAATTACGTTCATATACACCCACGATTTGGATATAATCGGCGCAACTTATCGAGCTCTCACCCCGACTCGCGAGTATAGACATAGAAGCGGAAAAAATGATTTTGGCGGTGAATGAGGTCTCAAAACCCAGTATTTGCTGTCAGTAAGTGCAGGCAGCCTACTTTGCCTACTTTGGCTTTGCTATTTGCTTGTCAGAAGATTTCAAGAACAACGTCTTAGGACATGCACCAGAGCTTCGGCCCGAAAAATCTTCGAATCTACCTTGTGAGAACGGCCAGTACAACAAGACCGCGGCTAAGGTGGCGCACGCAATTCAAGGATCAGCTCACAAAATATACTAAATCCACTCATAAGCTGTGCGTGAGAAAGCAAATGCTTCTTGAAAGAGTAGAAGAATAGAATGATCATCGAGCTTCCAAAGAAGGGTAATCTAACGGAGTATGGAATCTGCACGGCTATTTGCCTTGTTTCTCAACATTCTTTTTATCGAATGAGGACACAACATTGAATAAGCAGGCTATCGTTCTGTGTTCTAAGTATACGTAAGCACTCTGTGGATTATTAAGCAGACTTGCATACCATCGGCAGCGTACATCAAAATTGTATTTGGTGTGGAGGTGTGGCTGAAAAGGGTCAAGCTATTACTTAGCGACGGCGCTAAATGTTATGTCTTGCACAACCGTAGAGGTTCAGACGGCTTTAAAGTCTCAAGTGATGTACAACGAAATTGCGTATATCAGCACTGTTATTTCTAGAGGCAATAAGCGATGGAGCTACGCAGTCTTACCGGCAGGATACCTATGTACGTACGATGAACTACAAAATCTTATTTTAAAAATTTCATGTATGCTTGCATCAGTTGCTTGTTGTCACATAAAACAATGGACATGCCAAGATAAAATTACTCCGCCTGATGAATTCCGCCGTTTGAGTAAATATTACCGCACAGCAGCGTTGAGAAATCGACAGCCTTCTTCATTTAAAAATTATTGAAAATACTGCCAAAATCTGGAAAGACTTTTCAATATAAAATATGCGTTGTAGTGGCAAACGTTTTGGCTGCCATAAGCAGAACAGTAGAAAAGGAAATGGAAACTTTAAGAAAAAAATTGGTGACCCGAAATGGGTTGCAGAACTCCATTTCCACTGTTGAAATCTCAATAGAAATGGGAGAAGACTTCAATGAAATATTTTTGGTAAGAGGAGTTATTTCTTTAAAACAAAAAAAGGACTATAAAGTAGAAAGTATTGATATTTAGACCGCCAGTGACCCTGAAATAATGGTCTCGCTAGTAATTTTTCTAACATACGAAACGATGGTCAAGCCCAGATGCACTGTGACCTGTAAGACCTATTGTTCTGCCCTTATGGTTTACCAGAAGCCACATTAAAGCTCTTGAGGAACCTCAATAATGCTTGAAGTTCCATGTTCCAAGTATCCACTGGGCATATCTTGTCCGTGTTAGATGGAGTAGACTGTGGCCCCTTGGCACTCGCAGAGAACATTTTCAGCCATCGCGTTTTGATCCCCGCAGATTCGACACATGTCTGTATATGATAAATTCATCTTATGCAGATCGTACCTTCGTGGACAGTGCCTTGTTGAGATCAAGTAGTTTCTTTGTCCTGTTTTTCTTGGGATTGATGAACTTTTTCGCTTGTCTCGGGCCCTTTTGCTGTACCCAATATTCATTGAGCTAATTAGTTGTTATTTTGGAGTGAGTATTACTCGGTGGTATCCCAAAGTTGGGCTCAGGAATAACGAGTGGGCGCCTAGCGGCTCTTCTCGTTAGACAATCCACCCATTCATTAGCTTCGAAACCTTCGTGTCTCGTGATTATTTGCGGATCCAATTTTTTCAAGAAGATTGAAACAGTCGGGGATGACAGGATTTAAGGGCCACTAGCTCGAGTATCTTTTATTTCTCTTCGCGGGCATTCCCCTGCACATAGTTCTATTGCGTGAACCTTCGTTTGAAAGATGTCTGATGACTTTCGAAGCACTTTTGCATCCTGGAATTTGGGACCATAAAGCTCAGCTCTGTTTCCTGTTTGGAGCCAGATTTGCGAAATTGGCAAGGTAACGAGACCTTTATTTCTCCATTCGTGGCGGTTCTCTAATGTAAGAACAAACTAATTAGGATTTGTTAATGCAATTGAATCTCAATTTTTCGGGTTTCAGATTGCGTGGCAATTATAGGCGACAAAATCTTTAGAAACCCATCGAAAAGGATTTAACGACTATTACCCTATGTCGGAATTGATAGCTTATGGCTTGGTTTCTCCCAGAGCCAGTAGGGAAGCGTTTTCATGGTTATGATTGCAGGAATGTTAAGCCAAGGTATAAAGACACCCAGGGTTTAATGTTTACATAGTTGTGTACCATAAGAACGATGAAAATGTTTTTTCTATTTGCAAAGCAAAAATTGAGAGTGGCTAATTGACTGCTAGCTGATCCTCCTGGCAACTGCATCTAGGATTCATTGTCACTTTTCTAAACTCTCAAGGAGTATCAACACAATACAGAACAAGAGTCAATAGCAAAGAAGTCGTGGAGTGAAGTCATTTGCAGGTACATGGAATCACTACAAATGCTTAAGAACGTTCGAATACTGGAAAACATCAGTTAAGCCCTTGCGCAACTTAATACCTTCTTGAGATTATTTCGCTTCAGTGATTTCTGCATTTCTATGTTTTCCGTTTACACAAAGTTCTGTAAATAAAGAGCAAATAATTAGATTACAACAATACCTTTCTCGGGTTTGAATCTTAACAAAATTCTGTTGACTTTGGTATCTCACAATAGCCGCTGTCACACGCACAAGAGTCATAATCTAATCTTGTGCAGTGGCCAGCAGCTGCAATAAGAACCTCAAACACACTTCCAACTGCACTTATCGCTTATTCACTTCACTTTAGACAAGAAAATGACCCGAGCACCGAGCAAGTGTCCTTTTACCATTTTTTATTCCAACGTCTCTTCATAAGTTATTCAAACATGTGTTCCAGTTTCTCATATTTAAAAGTGACCCAAATCAATTGGCCTCCCGCAGTGTTTCTAGCCAGTTCAAACGGTTTATTGATATTTTTTAGTTTATTAATTATTTAGATAGTTTGGTTCCGAAACGTGGACTTCTCCGTTGCTGAACTTACCACCAGGAGAGTCTGAGACTGAATACGGCCAACTTTGTCCACACGATAGTAATTAAGACTGGGTTTTTTATTTTCTAAAATTAAACCGAAGAGACAGAGGCACGGACAATACAATACGATAATCTGGAAGGTGGCTTCTTCTGGAGGATGTGATTTCTAGGGCTTCAGCTTAGTTCCATGCGAGGGGTTTCCAACTGAACTCAGGAGTCACATAACTTGGTTATAATTAGAAGACTATATGTATATCCAAATTGCCTTAGTATATCCTTGCTTCAGAGTTGACTGGTCTCTAGGACTCCGTTTTGTAGAGCTGCACAACTATCGACTATTGCACGGTCCTTACAATGGTATAAACAATGTTTGAGTGAACTATTACACCAAGTAGCTTCTTACTTTTATAGCTGATTGATGTGTCGATGGTGCTGATGGTATTGGTTAGTGGTGTTAGCCATTTAGCATGGTGTCGAGAATTGTCATTGGACGGTCGTTATGTGGAAGCACAAAGAAAAGCATAAAGTGCATGTGTGAAGTATAAATATTACGATAAACTACCCTTAGCAGTTGTAGCAATTACATGTCGATTCTTTTTACCTCATATCCCATTATGTTTTTTTTTTCCTTTCCCTGTCCTTCTTTCTAATTATATTCGATTCGTAGGCGGTGGGAAAGCCTACAGCGGGTTAAGACAATGACGATGACACACCTATTTTGTGTCACAGCTCAGATTTCCAAAACTACCCCTTTCATTGAATGCGATCGTAATAAGGTCCGGAAAGGTGAAATTGCATAATTTCACTGCGACATGCAAATCGTATCAGATTGCCGAAGGGTTTTGAATTAAGGAACAGTGTGATCTACGTACTTATGTAAATGTGGGAAACAAAAATCTATTAGAGCAGTTGTAATGGTTTGCTTTCAAGGACCACTGACCAGATTGTTGAAATAAGCTCGATCAGGAGGTTTTTGGCTCTGCTAACGAAGCCTAGAGTGTATCAAATTTCACTACTCAAGTCAGCATAACAGGTTGAATAAACTCGAGACACTCGAGAATACTAACACTGTACTTTCAGGTTAAGGCTTTTGTCACCGTGGCTCAGTAGTTAGTGCTGTGAGAGCTGCTTAGGTGCAAGTCCCAGCAATATTAATCAAACATTTTTGCGGACGAGCGGGCAATGACAAACTTCTGAGAGTACAATTTTTATAAAGAAGCTTCTGGAATCGGCAAAAAATAGTACGTCCCTTCTATTTGTGCGAAAAATGCAATGCCGCATCAGCTAATTATTTTTCTAGGTGTCTTCGACAAAGTGTCAGTTTTATCAAGGAAAAGAGTGTTTGTTCCGACCCTCACCTATGGTCATGAGGTTTGGGTAATGACCGAAAGAATGAGATCGCGGATACAAGCTGCCGAATTGAGATTTCTTCGTTGTATTGCTGGGGTGACTCGCTGAGATCGGGTAAGGAACACCAGAGTACGCGAGGCACTCAATGTCGAGCAGCTACTTCTTCGAACGGAAAGGTCCATACTTCGATAGTTTGGGCATGTCAAACGCATGTCCCCAACTCGGTTTTCAAGACGTGCCATGGAATTCGTGCCATCGGGCAGACGTCCCCTGGGTAGGCCTAGGATGAGATGGCTGGACCAAGTCCGAAATCTCACCTCTACCCGTATGGGGATAGCCCCTGATGAGTAAGAGTCGATGGCGGAAGATCAGCAAAAGTGGAGAGTCCACTTAAGCTCCCTAAACCCGCGAACGTCATAGTGGATAAGCGGGCCATTGGATGAAAATGTGAATGATGATGAAGAGTCCTATGGGCAATTTAAAGCCCCTTCTTAGCATACGCTTCAGTTGTTTAGTGGAGCAAACCTTCTCGTTCCCGTTTCCTATTGATATTTTCGGGAAGCTAAGCAACCAAAGCGGCAATTAGTCTCTGGGAATCCTTCTAATTGGTCAGCAAAACATTAGGCCACTCTAGTATCCTGAATGACAACATTATAATATTGTAAAATGGACTATATTGTCCCTCATATTGACTGTAACGTCAGATACAGAGCTCGGATTCCTAGCAGAAGAGCTTGGAAGCGATTCCGTAATAGAAATTTTTACAGATGGATGTAAAACCAGCGTGTGTTACAGGGCTAGGAGTTTTCTCCAACGCACCTAGCATAGCCATTTTCAAACGACTGCAGGATCGCTGTAGTGTGTTTCATCTAAAAACTACGACGCAGCGGCTATTTTACCTTACATAGATAGTCAGGCAGCTATTAAAGGCTTGGAATCGCAGACGTTACGATCAAGGTTGGCAAAGAAATGCCACAGATCTCTTAGCGAGATTGCAGACAGATGCGACGTAAACCTGTGCTGGGTCCCAGGACATAGGTACGTTCCAGGCAACCACAGGGTGGAAGAGCTGGCAAAAGAAAGCGCAGGACGGCATATCCTCAAAATTCTGAGTGAACCATCTGCACCTATCGAATCCATAAAATTCCTCCTTGATACCGATGCCAAGAAACTGGCAAATAATAGGTGAAACAATATCAGCACTTGTCTCATGGCAAAACAAATCTGGTTCAACCTGGATTTAAAAAGGAGGGAAAAACTTTTATCCACTAACAGGAAAAACTTAGGTTCACTTATAGGGGTCCTCACCGGACATCGCTTGATAGGCAGACATGAACTCAGATAAGGGGTCCCCTATGAAACTACATCACACCTACTGTGCACTTGCCCCGCCCTTCCTAAGAAGGAAAACTTTTGGGGAATACTTCTATGATGATCTTAATGATCTAGCCGAACTCGACACCCAAAAGACAAGAAACTTTATCTCCGGGTCAAAGTGGTTCAATACATAGGGCCGCACTGATACGGTCACCTATCTCAAGGCACTTTGGGTTATACTCTTGGTTCCTGGTGCTGGTAAGCCAGTATTTGCTCGTGGTATTGCAATGCACCAATCTGGTTTAAGTTTGTCCCTGTTTGAACGGAGTCAGCCACATAACCTCACCTAACCTAACTTGAACGTTCTCGTAATGTTGTCTTGCTAGCGGAAGTTGATGGTTTTCTAAAATGGTTTGGCATTATTGTTGGATAAGTGGAAAGGACCGAGTATTTACTATTCTAGCGACACTTGTATTGTATTGTATTTAGGGTTTAGTTCAACCCTGTAACAACTTCTGCGAGTGCGAGACCTTGAACTTGCATGAACTTACTAGACAAGATTCGAAGGGAGATCCAATTTGGCTTCAAGTCTACGTTAGTGATAAAAGGCACAATCGTAAGAGGTATAATTTTCCAGGATGTGGACAAACGTTTAATCACTGCTCCTACTTGAGTTTCGAGATTCCCCCATAAACAGTTGAGGCGTTAAATCATTGCTTAAACCTCTAAGAAGGACTATAAGTGACTACTTCTTTTTAAACTAGAAGCTGCCTTCATATTTCCAGCTGCTGCTACTTTCCAAAACCACGTAAACATGTAAAAGTCTTGAAGGAGAAATTAGGAAGATTTCAACCGAAGCTTGTCTGTAGTTTGAAAAACAAAAAGAAAAAAAAAATAGCTGGTGCGACAGCTCGGGATGAGCCAAGGCCTGCCTTCTCGCAACCATTCATGCTGTGCGTGTTCCATTTTTCGCATGAATGGAAGGGACCTTCAATTGATTGCCGACTCCGAACGGCGAAGTGAGAAGCTCTTTCATGACAAATTATACTCCCGGAGGCTTGTCATTCCCCGACGAGAGGTGGTGCCGCGAAAAATGTTTGGTGTTTGCCTGGCTGGGGCTTGAACCCACGCCGCTCGATCAGCAGTTCAACGCACTAACCACTGAGCCACGGCGCCCACCAAAAGTCAATGAGAAATCAAATAAAATTCTAACTACAGTCTGGTATATGGTTTGGTGTTCCATAGTGATGTCCCATAGTTCCAAAGTTTCTTTTCGAAAATTCTAATACTTTTTTGAAATGAAAACAAATTTCTAATTTACAGTTATTGCAAACATCCAGTATACCTCACACGTAGAGCCTTGCGAAGCAAAACAGATTTAAATTTGATATTGAAGCCCTATGATGTCAAGAATTCAGAGAGTGTATGTATCATGACTACTTGACAAGAAATAGAACTGAGTTTCCATTGTACATGGGTCTGTGTTCGTTGTTCATTCCAACTACGACATGGACACCCTGCTTCTATTGGATTCGTTTTCTTTTAATTTTCCTTCTTTTTTTTTTTGCTTTAAATAATTTTTAAGCGCCACAGATTATATACACAAATGAAAACCAGGTAAAGAAATATGTAATTGAATTAAAGAAAATATGCGCCCGATTCAGGGTAGACCGTTGTTTCGATGTCGACGAGTAATCGAAGGTGTTTGTTCCAAATTTCCCTCAATTGCCTGTTTTTCGGGGGACTGCTGATTCCTTGGAGTGGGTTCTTCTGTAGTTTGAATGATTGTTGACTGAAGGGAAGGAAATCCAAAAAAAAAAAAGAAGACGTACATGGCAGACTGCAATGTGACTTGGAAAATGTCATTTGGAACTTCAAAAGTACTCGTCATGGATGCCATAAAAGTGATTTTCCCTTTACAGAACACAACTGACATGGTTGCACACCGATGAAGAAGGCAAGTAGATGCAGTCGGTAGCAGCTTATAGCGAGGTAACCTGAATCGTATTGTAAATGCGTTGGGGGCTTCCGTGTTTTTATATACTCAAGTATGTACGTATGGGCTAAAGACAGATTTTTTTTTTCTTTTTCCCTTTTTATTCAATTGAATATGTACATACTGCTTTTTTTAATTAAATCATTGAAGGTCCAATTATGTGAACAGGACTATAATTATTGTCGAACCGTAAGGAAGTGGTCGATTTTTAGGACTTGCTGGAAGATATGCAGTAAAGGGAAAGCAAAGTGCTGGAAATGATGAGCCGAAGGCTCTTACGACCTACTAGATGTAACAATTGTGTTCTTTTACAGATTTCAGAGATTCAGAGATTTCGAAGGTTTCCAGTTCACTTTCTGTTTGCAAAAAGCCAAACAATCGAGCGATGAAAAAGCTAACAGAAGGGATAACCAGACTGACTTTTGTGTTGAAGGGCCTAGCAGATGTATTCGATCCGGTATCCGTTACTAGGCGAATACTAGTGTATCGACCTGGATATATACACGTCAGTGGAAGTCTCAGAACCACTCCCTTAGCAGCCCTTGACATTTGCTGCTCCCAGATGCACATTTGTTTTTATGTATGTAACAAACAAGTAGCAACCGCGTGCATTGAAGAAATATCTTAGGGGTCCAATCTTCGTACCAGGCACTTCACTGTTCTGAACTATCTAGAGTTTCGCAAGGCACCGCCTTTACTCTTCCAAAACTCCTTTCCTCGAAAAGACTAGGAGCAAAGTTCTCTGATAACTTTAGCTTTTGAATAAGAACCGGCTGGTTCTTCCAGCTTAGGAGCTGGGAATCGTCCAGTTTCTGTGCCATTACAATGGGCCTGTATTGGTCTCAGAAAGCCTACATTTCGTGCAGATTACCGGTAGAACCTACAATCAAAGCCTATGCAAAAGTAATGAAGAAAGCTTTAAAGAAACTTAAACTTTCATTAGCCCCTCCACTTCCAGCTGAATCAAATTAAACAAACTGAGATACCTTTTAAATTTTTTAAAGTAAAGCAATAGCTCTAGATGGGCTATACTCAAACAAGTGAACACAAGTTGCTGGCTTGCTCGTTTCTCATCCCAGAAGCTGTTTATCTACCAACTCTACTAAGGGTTTGAAGCATAAGGAAACTGAATGATAGTGTAGAAAGTTGTAGTCCTATCGCGCTGCTGTGCATGTGCTATACATGGTTGTTAAGATACACAAGTTGCAGTTGAGTAAGCTAAACTTTGGATAGAACTGAATCGACTAGACCTTTGCATTTTGATCGAGTCAGTATTCCACTGATAGCTATTCAAACACGTATTTCAATGTGACTAACAAAAGTCACAGTCAACAATAAGTATGGTTACTAGCTCCATCTGACTAACACCCACGGAGGGAATTCCTGCTCTCAACTCCTGTAGTTACATGAATGGTTTAAGCCAGTGTTTTTCAATCTTTTTAGAATAACGACCCTTGAGCCCATAAAAAACTTAGCGACCGCCTTTGAAAAAAAAAAAAAAAAGTGTAAACTTGCAAAAATTTTTTTTGGCGGGTTAGGAAACGCTACACTGGAGCACTCAGACGCAACTGGTTCATTGTACTACCAGAAGGCAGGACCCAGTTTTTACACATTTTACTGGAATTTTCGCGACTTTCGCCAATAAGTTGTCTACAGTCTCTTCTGCTGCAAGAATGCCGCTGTTTGTAGGAAACCCAATCGCCAATAGAGGCCCTGACCGGAGGCGCAGGTTCACGTCCTGAGAAAACATTCTCAGAGCCTTGTCTAGCAATCTCATCGAGAATCTTATTTCCAGAGATCCCAGTGTGACCTGGGACCCATACAAGAGTCAAAGAGTTCAGCCTTGCGACCCAATTCAGAGAACTCTTGGATTCTATCTTAGAACTTATTAAAGGGTTGGGCAAGGCCTTAAGCGCAGCCTGGCTATCGCTACAGTAGTGATGAACGAGTAGTGAAGGCTAGTATTGTCGGTTTCCACGAAGACACCAGCACTGGACCTATGACTGGATTTGGAGCCATCCGTGATTTCCGACCGCAGCCCAGTCCAGGCTCGGACTCTTGCCGAAGCCAGCCCTGAAGGCAAGGAAAGACGGCTTTAAATTTACACAGCAGCCGAAGTTCTGGTGTCATTGCGTCAGACGGCATATCCCTGAAACTATGGTCGTAGAATAAGTGTTGCGCAAGGACATCGAAAACCAGTGCGGATGATACCAAAAGCCACCCCGCGTAAGACGATGGATTGCTTTGATAGTACAGCCCATGATATAGGTATCTAGCGGAGGTAGGTCAAGCAGAGCGTCGAGAGGAGAGCCAGGCGTACTCGGAAAAGTTCCCGTGCAGCCGAAACAAGCCGTTCTTTGAAGTACACTTATGTACACTGCCAGCAAACTGAAAGCGCCTTGAATGTGTTCGACTTGACATGCTTTCCCCAAAGAAGTGGTGGAATGGTTCTGGACTCCTAGATATTTGGCTTCATCGGATATCTGGAGAGTGACGCCCTTTAGCACTGGTTGAGTCAGACCGGTCACAACCCTCCTTCTCGTAAAGAGAACAACCTCAGTTTTCAGAGGGTTGAACGAAAGCCCACCTCTAGTGCACCATTCATCGACCATGTCAAAAGCCGCCTGCGCGTTAGCACAGACAGTCTAGGCATGACCGGACAGAAACTATGGCAACATCAACCGCATATAAAGCAAACCGTGCAATGCAAATAATTTTGTAACGGCAGGTGCCTTGTAAAACGTCGCTATAGTACGCGTGATTGTAGTTGTGCTACCGTAGTAACACGATTAGGTTTGTAGTTCGACGTTAAGACAGTACCTGCACTCTGAACCGTATGTGTTTATTTTTGTACTTTGAAGCTCGCGACCCCCTTGGGGTTGAAAAACACTAGTTTACGCAAAGGTACGATTGAGAATATTCAGCTACAGTAGGGACTAGAAAAATCATCGACAGGTTTAATTTTGAAAGAAGGAAATAACAAACAAGGCCGGTAGAATTTAAATGTCCCAAGAGCTCCTTAGAGGTTCAATCGCAGCAATAGTAGTGTAGCAAGGTGTTCTTTATCCTAGAAGGAAACAAATTCGGGATTTGTACCGAAAAGTGAAGCAACATTAGAGATGCTACGCTGAAAATATTAAAAACTTGAATGATCGTTTTTGTGGAACGTTAAATAGTAATTAAATCCAAAATCATGCTTTGATGGAGTTTGATCGTCTTAATCTGAACGATGGCTATCACTTCCAAAATATGGCAAAGTATTGTAGCTATATGGACGTTCAAGTCAAGGATTGATAAATTCAAATGGCCGACTTATCCTCAGATGAATAATTTGTCGAATCTATAAGACACTAACATCCCTTACCTATAACAACTATCTAGGGTAATATTTGAACGTCCAAAGTTGTATAAAATCGGTTTCTATTATTACAGGTTAGGCTCCAGAACATTCAAATTGACCAAATCTTCACCTTCACCAGACATTGAAGAATACTATGAAACACAAAACTGACACATATCAGCTATTTATATGTGTAGTATCCTGGATAAGTTCAAACGTTTAAACAGTATAACAATGGCGAACACTCGATGCTTCGCCAAGTTTGGAAGCGTCAGCACGTAGGTGTTCAAAAGCACCAAAAGTTTAGGTCAAAGCGACTTTGTAACAAATAGTCTGTTCAAACTTGGGTTGGGCGGTAATATCATCATCATCATTATTATTTTCCAATGACCCGCTCATTCACTATGAGGGTCGGTGGTTCAGGGTGCTTAAACGGATCCTTCACATTTCCCGACATTCCGCCATCGACCCAAAATCATCAGTGGCTATCCCCATATGGGTGCAGGTGGGATTTCGGACTTGGTCCAACCAACTCATCCTGCGCCTACCCAGGGGACACCTACTTGATAGCTCGGATCCTAAGGCATGTCTTGGAAGCCAAGTTGGGAACATGCGTTTAACGTACCCAAACCATTGAAGTATGGACCTATCCGTTTAAAAAAGTAGCTGCTCGACATTGAGTATCTGGCGTATTCTGGTGTTCCTACGAGTCACCCCACCAATACAACGAAGAAATCTCATACAAACATGTTGAAACAAATATGGAAATTTTACTTTTATAATTAAAACGATTGGAATCGGCCAAAATGGGACAAGCTATGAATGAGGATAAGACGAAGTATAAGTTGGTAACAAAAATTAGTACCTATTACCAAGGACAACTTTAACCCAAGGAAGTCTCTTCTTGATGCCTCCAGTTTCAATAATAAATACAAATGAGCCAGATGAAGAAGAACCACAGAGAAATTGCATAAAATCCTCATGAGACCTTTCCCAATATATTGAGGACTACGGGTGGAAGTCGGGGGAAAGTATCATTAGAGAAACTGTTCATATCTTTTTTGATCTTCTCTGTGTTAATATGGGAAAGGAGGCTATGATACAACATCGACCTCCGAAGAAGAAATTTATTCAATGAAAATAGGTTGCGGGGTTATCTGTAGTTGATCACTATCCATGTTTTGGACCGAAGAGATTTAAAATTTATAGTAGGAGTGCTGTACAGCGGCATCGACTTAGCCAGAAGAGTGAAGGTCCAACGACTGAGGTGGCTGGGTTATGTAGAGCGGATGGAAACCAATGCTCCAGCTCGGAAAATCTGCGAATCCACACCCGAGGGTCAGTGCAGTAGAGGAAGACCGCGACTCAGGTGGCGCACGCAAGTGGAAGGGGACCTCAACCAACTTAGCGTGCGAAACTGGAGACAGCTGGCAATAGATCGAGATCGCTTGCGACGCTTGTTGGTTGAGACCCAGGACCACTCCGGTCTGTAGCGCCAGATGAGGCAGACCTGGCCTTTGATGACAAAGAGGACCCTAACCGAATTGAACAACACAATTGGTCACAGCTGTGGCTCCATGATAATTGCGTTGGATTGCTGAAGGAAATCAATCAAAAATTTTTGGTGGCACCGCGTCTAGGCGCGGCACGACTTCTTAGCACTACAGGGGATACGAAGTAATTGAGCTTAACTTTGAGTGGTTTTTTTTTTGATTCTCGGGGTTTTACATAAATTGGGAACAATGGACAATCTATAGGTCTCAACACAGAACACTGCCTCATAGCAGACATGCCACTGCAAACGATTTGTAAAGAAGCTGCAAGGACAAGGAAGAGGAGGAGAAGTTCCTCCATCTTCTCTGTACCTGTCCTGTGCTCTCTCTCAAAAGAGAGGCACCATCTTGGTGCCTTCTTTTTTGGAAATCTTCGCAACCTAGCACTACAAGATGTTCGGAATCTAGTTCGCTTTATTAAAAACTCCCACTGGTTCCATGATTAGGAATGAAAATTCTTTCTACATGTCAACGGACCTACTTGTGGTCTAAGTGCGTCGGCTATGATGACAGCTTCTCTTACCTATGGACTATCTGCAGTTTAAGTGAGGCGTTGACATTTTTGGCAGCAAGGGCACCCATTTACCTAACCTATTGCTCCGGCATTAGGTACATGTCTGTAAAGTAGTTCCGTCCTTCTTTCATTGTCTTATCCTTGGCGTAAATCTTTAAAGTTGTTAGAGACAGAAGATGACTCATCCATAAGGTCTGTTTCGATTTCCTTTCAACATGCACACAAAACTTCAGTTTATTGCGTAAAGAGATTCAAGGGTTTCACATCTCATTTCTTAACTCATTTCCACACATTGGTATATCAGTAGTGTTTAGATTTTCACTGTAGGCTTCAATGCTTTCACACATTTCGAAGTTACTCTTACTCCATTTGACAGTAAACGCTTGCCTTTAAGTCAGAACCATTCGAGATCTTAAAGTTCTTACTTAATCGTTGAGTTTATTCACTTATTAGAAGGAAAATATGCGTAATAGACAGAGACTTGCGGAGCTCACGAAAGTATGACATTCCATATAAATGTTGACCTGAAAAAGGACATCCGTATGTACATTGTACATAAGTATACATGTCTGCCCTCTAACTGCTTACAGAGGTTAAGTCACACATCACAATATCTAGACCGTCTTGACAAGATTCATCTTCGTAATACAATTGACGTGTAGCAAAATGTAGTTCCTTGAAATACAAAATTTTCTTTCATTGGAATTTTGGAATACGCTTCTTATTTGATTACGAATTGACCCGCACGTTCATACGGATATATATTTTTCCAAAGGTTTAGTAAAGTTGTTTGCTTTGAGAGATGGGAATCTCTCCTGTTTTTTTCCTGTAAAAAGCGGACAAACCTCTGCCAATTGAATAATCCCTGTTCCGTCTTCTTTGTGTCCTGCTGAATCTTGAATTGTATCCTAGGATTGAGTCAAGCGAACTATAAGAATAAAGTAGTATAAGAAATATACTTCCAATACGACTCTATAACTTACATTTAGATTTACTTTAGAAAATCCAGATAACTTCTACAAACCGCTAGTGACAAAGTTGACCAATCAAGCAGCTTGATTAGAAAGAAAAGAGATTTTTTCTTAACGTATTTAAAGAATTGCACTAACAATTGCACGCTTAATATACTCACCACCGTAAATACCAAAATGAATGTGTGTAGAAGAATTCTCTCAAATTTTCGAAAATCGCGTAGGACTTGCATTGGCAAGCGCCAATGGCAATATAATAGGTTCCACATACGTTCCAATGCAACCTACGTACATGTGTCAAAAGAAAGAAAAGGAACTTGGTCAAACATACATTTATCTCAATTTATAATGGGCTTTATATTTTTGTAGTTTTATATCTATTTCAACACATGTGATTATAACTAAAAAAGAAATACAGGATTTAATAAATTAAGAGCAGTGTAATCGTTATTTTCGTCAGAGTACTTGTTAAAGATTTTTTATTCATCATATGTTCATATGTCCTTATGAAAAAACTTACGTTTAAGAAAAAGAAAGGAGACGTGGATTTGCATAATATAAATCTCATCGAGGAATAACCGCCAAATTGGAATTCTACGAGAGATTTGGTTATCCGGAGCAAGAAAAACTAATTCACGACCAAGATGTTGGTTCCATTAAGGGTTGCCATCAGAAATTTGATGACACTAGAAGTCATGGACATAAAACCTTGGACATTGCATCCATAACCCCGGACACACTAGAAATGATGAAATTAAGAGGGGGACGGAGGTTGGTTGCGGTTTTTTCTATGGAGGTAGGTAGAAGTGGATTTTCCAAGAACTCAATTAGCTCTAAGGAGCCGTTTTCATTCCACAGGTCATGTGACCTGATGTTTTTATGAGTGTTAGTGAGGCTAAGTATGATCAGTAGGTTCTCAGATTCATCCGATGGAGTTAAGGAAGCGGACCAGTTCATGTTGTGGGTTGGCCACATTGATCTGGATATGATGCAATTGTTTGTTCTGCCTCATCTGGTCAGCGATATATATTGGCCTTGACATAGCCCAGTGGAATATCGACTTGTTCCGTGAGTGAGCTGTCAAGGGCTTGCCTTGCCTGTCAAGTTCATTGCCACATTCGTTCCCAGCAATGTCCCTATGATCCGAGACCTACAGGAGCGCGACTCTGAGCCTGTTGTCTAGATACTCCAGTTCATTCCGCCATTTTTCCACTAGCTCGGAGGATATGGAGGCCAAATCAAAGGCTTTGATTGCGATTTGGCTATTGACTAAGATAGTGATGGTATGCTTCGGTGTTGAGTCGTGTTGAAACGCTGGTGTGATCAGGGAGGTAGTAGGAATTGCCTTAGTTGGGAGTTTCCGAAAAGACTCTCCCGCCAACTCCGCAGTCCATTTTTGAGCCATCTGTGCCGTAGACGTAGCCTCCTATTCAGCTCTGGCGAAAAAACCGGCAGTAAAACTTTAAACGAAGTTTAAGTTGGGAGTGATATAGTCTGTTCAGGGAGCTACCGAAGAGTTTGGCTGCCCAATCCGTTGTCGAGGGTAAGAGATCCAGGAAGACGGTTAGGACGTCGTTCGGGCATGAGTTAAGGGCTCCTATGGTGCCTTAACTTGCTGTTGTTTCTACTCTTTAAGGTTTTTTTTTTAAATATTGTACTCCTTAGTCAGAGAGGGCCACCAGACTTGTAATCCATAGGTGAGAATAGAACGTGCATCGATGGCTGTATACGAACATGGTGGTACTCCCTACCATCCACCGCAAATACATACAAGTGAAAACTAACAAATGCTATCTCCCTCATCAGTTATGGCTAATGGTTCGCACGCTATCCGCGAGTAAATAATTATAATATAAATAGCAACTTCTTAGAAACCCCGGGCACATTTTAAAAATTCTCCCGGACATTCCCTGATGCCCTTCAAAAGAGGACAATGTCCGGGGAAAAGTGGACAGATGGCAACCCTGGTTCCATCAAATGTTCCTTGTTAACTCCAGCACATGCAAAGGCAGTGTATAAGTAAATGACCCATAATAAAGTTCTATTCTAGGTAATTTCTTCTTCTCCAGAAGACAGATGTCGTCAAAGGGTATGTTTATTCATAATCTTTAAGCCGAAAACCTTAACCGAAAAAAATCTCCTCGGAAACTTGTCAGCAAATTCATCCAAGTTCATTTTGTGGTCACATTCTGACCTGAATCACGAAATAACTCTAAAGTGCACAAATTTAAAGGAAGGTTCGAGGAGTTTCTATCTACCTTCTTACCTGATTAACTAAATTCATGCTATTTGAACCATTAGGTGTCCAGTTTTTCCATTAGTGAATGTCGAACAGAAAAGCATAGCAGAAAATAACTTAATTTGATGCAAAAACGTTAAATATTCTTTAGACAGTAGAGTTTTCAACACATACCACTATTTGACATTTGTTCAACCTTCAAAGACATTTGCCAAGTTCAAGTCATATCTATATACACACTTTAAAATGCAAACAAATCATGCGCTAACTTGCAGAAAACATTATCACAAGCGCGCATATTTTTTTTTTCACTGTAGGATATTTTGTGCTCGGCTATGAACACTACATCTCTTAACAGACATTTATTTGAATTTCTAGAATTTAATTTAAATCGATTATAATCGACTGGGGCTAGAACTTCTGACGGAACATAATATTTTATATTTGTAATACCCACTCTCCGTTTGTAGGCTCTACAAAGGAAGAAACGAGTTACTTTGGTAAACCAAAAGTGTTCTTGGTGTGATAAAATCCCATTTTCCCTCGCAAAGGACACGACTCTCTTTACTCACCAAAAAGACGACGACTACAGGTTGATTGGTGGGAAATTATATTTTTCTCTTTTCCTCCCCCTTTCCACTTTTTTTTTTTCATGTCATCGGAATACACGTTGTGTAAGGTTTTGTGACCTACTTTACATCCAACCGAGGTGGAGTACGTGTAGCAAACTACGTCATCGTTGTCCTTACTCAATGAATGAATTTTTCAAAGCTGCATAGCGCACAACAATGGTATGTGGCATCAATGCGGCAAGTACATAAACAAACAGGTCCTCGGGATTTGTTTTTGTCTCAGCCGTTAAGAAGTAAATACGATTTTAGACTAAAATATTCCCAATAAATAGTTTTTCCAATTTTCCTATAAAAATTGTAAAGGGAAGCAAGAACATTTTCAAAATATCCTTTTTGATGTAATCTTAGCGCACACTCTCAGGTGGTATACAGCAAAATATGGATATGTACTTGTATGTATACACTTTCCATTGTGCTAAAATGCTGAGAGCAAGTCGGTTGGCGCAGGCTAGGGACTGGGTATGTTGTGTTGTGTATACGACACCAAATATTAGGTTAGTGGTACAGGAATTGCAAAACTATGACGTCAGTTGGGTAAACGTCCTCCCGTTTAATTATAGATGACAAGATAAAAATATCTCACCCTCTTTCTAAAAATAGATACTCGTACATCTTTGTATGGCGGGCGAGTCTATCTGTGAGTTTGGGTGGGGTGTGGTGTACTGTGTAACATAACAAAGTTAGGTTTCGTGAACGGGAACTCGTTTTAATACGAAAAAGGATTGATGTAATTTATTGTGCTTAGCGCGCGTTCGTAAGGCGGGAGGATATTTTTCTTTTTCAAGGATAAAACGATGGAAATATGTAAGTAAGATGTGGAGAAGATACTGACAAATAAACATCAAAAGAGGAACTAAATGGTAATCGAATCTGAGAGAAATGACAAAATGAAGTGGCAGTGTGGTCATGTCTTATTTTGTTTAATGATCTTAGACATATGTATTTAAACATTTTTTGGTATGTCTTTCCGGGTGTAATAAATAATTGAAAGATACATGTGTTCAAGGGAAAAAGGTAAGTATATTGAAAAAGAAACTTTTGTACTTTCATTGGCTAGTTGAGAATATGATTCCAGCAGGAAAGCGCTGGTAATTTTGTTTTATTATCCACTCGCGCTTCAAGGGGTAAGAATGCCGTTTTGATGTTATTCACACAGCGCGAGCGAGGTGCAGTGGTTCAAAACTCAGTATAGCGTCAAAGGGTGGTGTCCAGACTAGCTGGGAATATTTGTGGTGTTTGTCATTGCTATTATTCACGGGAATTTTTTCCGAATCTTCTGATGTCTTAATCATGGTCAGATCAATCAAATTTTCATGCCATGACACTCTACTGCCAGCGTTTTGCCTTTGCAGTAGAGTCGACACCAGCTTTCATAATTGACCGACAAGCGTGATGCTAACCACTACACCATGGCCACCCCTTCCGTTTGCGCGGAATAATATACAAACACCACAACAAATGTAGAAGTAAAGACTGGGAAAAAATTATACGAGCTTTAGAATTCTCAGTTCGACATCCGAGTGACTCTATTTTTAGACAGGATAATGACTAGGTCTTCGAACTGCATCCATCTAATTATCCATCTAATTCATTTCTGTAATTTAGATGCATTAGTAGAATCAAGAAACTCATTTTGGATTCCAAGTGGTTCAGGGAGTATTCGAACCACTATTTAATCCCCATAGCCCAAAGCATTACTAGCTAGAGCTACGTATATTCAGATATATGTACATATGTATACGAGTATGTACATGTATATGCATATAGCCATTTTATAATTTATTATAGCTAATATTGTTAATAAACAATCAACAATCCCAATTTACTTCTTGCTCTGTCATCCTAACATCGCAGCAGGGGCCTTCAAAAGTCCATTGCGCTTTCATTCGCTCTGGTAGTCATTGTTTTGTGTCAAAAGAAAACAAAACTACAGTCGTAGCCTTTCACGAATAAAATGAATAACTAATAGAATCTACTAAAAAAAGGAAGGTAAATGTCACGTCTGTAACCTGTGACGTCTTCCTCTTCTATAAGGGATACCATAGCTGCCAAGGTCACCTTTAAGTTAGTTGCCAATTACAATAAAGGTTATAACAAGTAAGGTCGTAACCGTTAAAATGCAAATCTATGTACATGTCTCACCAGAATTAAGTCGAAAAAAGTCTCACCATATGTATGAATAGTAGTTTAAGCTTTGATAGGAGTCCATTTGTGACTTGAATGCTACTATAAGCAGATTTAGAAACTTATCTAATGACATTGAATGTTGTGATCTAATTCAGTTTAAAATTATTCGTGGACCTACTCGTCCAGCTTCCCTTTTCATACTTTAGTTATAAAACAAAAAGTCGCCATCAGTAATGAATCTAAAACCACACCTGTTTCAGTTTCCATTAAATGTTGTACAAGGCCTGGTCTAATTCTTGGAATGTTCTTCTAACTTGTTCCTGATACACATAGTTATTTGGAAGCACTTAAAATACTAAAAAATGTCCTCATCTCTTCAGAAAAGGAAATATCAATCGAAAAAAAATATTTTGTAACTAATTAACCCAATCTCATGCTCTACATTTGAATGCAATAGAGTGTCAATTTCTCAATTCCCCTTTTAAATTAACTTGTCAAAGTTTAAACTTGAACTCAACCGTTAAAATGCAACTTCTAAGGAATCTAACTTACCTTTAGTCATGAATTCAAAGAAAATTCATCCAAAGTCATACACTGCTCAGTTGACATTCCGAAAGCTTTAAAATTCAACGTTCACTTTCACTTTCAAGTCTCATATTTTTCATTTATTTTCTCGTGTTTTCTTTCAAATTGTAACTTTAATATTTTTTTTTTTTTTTCAAAAAATATCTCCACTGTGTTTTTTGTTTTTTCTTAAATATTTGTTTAACCGATTCACAAGGGTTTTCCGAAGAAAGACTGCAACTTGAACTTTAAAACAAAATGTACACTGAAATTTTAAACTTCTTTCGATAACCGTTATTAAGAACACAACAAGCCAACAGCACTGTGTCATGCCATAGTATCTCCTTTCGAATACTGATTTGAACTGTTTCACCATTCCTAGCTCCCTAATACGAGGTGCCTTTCATAGCACCAGCAGTTTGTTGTCCTTTGCAGAAAATTTTCGCCAAGCTTATGTATAACGAAAGTATATAACAGAGAACTCTGGCACTGGCACAGCGTTTCGAAGCACAGATACACAATGAATATGTTAAAAAACGGTTTGAGAGCTAAAAAAGAAGTCCTGCATACTTATATGCCAGCGAAACCTTCGGCACAGTTTCAGAATCGAATCTTTTTGAATGAAATGTGCATGTAACGCGTAACCCGAGGTTGACTATGGCGCACACAAGGACTTACTTTTCATCTCTTTCTGGCGCGCTTTTTAATCTGTGACATGCACAGGATTCGCATGAAACGGAAGTCACCTAAATAGAAGCGTCACACAAGAGGACACTCGCTTGTTTTATGTGTTTCTATGCCTTCCTCAATGTATTTGAATGTATTTAGCAATGGATGCTGGATGTGTGTGTGTATTTTTTACTGTCTGTGCAGACGTACATTTTGTCAATGAAACATTATAAAGTTTATATTTGACCGATATTTTCCCGAGTGACGTCATATGGAAAGGAAGGCAGTTTTCATTGAAACAATTTGTGTGAAAGCTTCGTGGATATTATGAATGTAAAAGCTTTTATGAGAAGATGGTTAGAGTTTCATTTTTTTTTAGGAAAGTGTCTAAAAGGAGTCGGTTTTTGGGAAGCTTGGCTTGAGAAGGCTTGGAAGTAGACCTTCACTTTCCAGAATTTTCCCTATAAACTGTAGCTGTAAAATCGAGCATTAAAAACTAGGCAACCCACCAGTATGTACCGCTTTTATCAAAACTGTTGAGGTTATTACGAAGGTTCAAAGAGTGACGTGGCAGACTTTAGGTCCTGTCAAAAAGAAGGGGGTTTTGACACCGATTTGTACTGAAATCTAAAGTATTTGGCACACAAAGGAGCTTTTCGCGTGCCTTTCGATGAAATCACTTAACGTTTAGAGTTGAATGGAATAAAAAACTGTCAAGGCGATAAGCGCCAAAAGCATCGCCTTCTATCCAAAGCGAATGTACGTATATATTCAAGACCAGAGGCAGGCGTTTTTGTCGAGCCGCCCAAACTCTCGAAATCAAATCAATTCACCTTACTTCTACAGAAGCTCCCCATAGGATATTACCTTCTTCGTCGACAGTCGAGCAGCTTTAAAATCGATAAAATCCAATGCAATCAAATCAAATGCAGTTAAGAAATACCGGGACTCGCTGATCACCATAAAGCACCATACAGCCAAACTCTGCTGGGTTACCGGACAAAAGGACATGGAAGGAAATGAAAAGTTGATGAATTGGCAAGATTGGGGTCGGCTTTGAACATTAGCGAAGCAGACACATCTGTAATGCCACCGATAGGGAGATTGCAAGGGATAGTAGACAGCATAATAGAGAAAGAAGCTATTTCCTCCTGGTTAGCCAGAGAGGATTGCGCTACCTCTCGGACTCTATGGCCGAAATTAAATAAAGCTAGAACAAGGTCCTCGTGGCTCAGTGGCTAGTGCGTTGGTTCAAGCCACAGCCATGTCCACCGAACATTTTTCGCGGCACCACCTCTCGTCGGTGAATGAGAAGCCTCCGGGAGTATAATCTGTCATGAACGAGCTTCTCAATTCGCCGTTCGGAGTCGGCAATAAATTGAAGGTTCCTTCAATTTGTGCGAAAAATGTAACACGCACAACACGAATGGTTGCGAGAAGTTAGGTCTCGGCTCATTCCGAGCTGTCGCACCAGCTATTTATTTTTTATTTAGAACAAGGTCCCTTCTGGCACTGGACAGATCCTCAATCTGCATGCTCACTGGAGTTATGTGTGTTATCGGAGTTATGCTCCGCAAGCGGAAAATCGAATCCAACGTTTTATTTAGAAGCTGCGAAGATAAGGAAGAGGTAGAATCAATCCAACATCTGCTGTGTCACTGCCCCGATTAGCAAGAACGACGTCTACGCGCATTAGGATGAAGGTTCTTTGCAAGCATAGGAGAGGTGACAGACTTAGAGTTAAGGGACCTACTCAGATTCTCAAAAGCACTAACTGCTTCACAAAACAGCCAACAATAGGATATGTCCTAAGGTTGTCCCAGGAACCAGATTGCTATTCCCACAACATTAATAGGATACTCACAATGAACCTGCAGGTCTTCGAGTGAAAGCGAAGAGGCCTATATATCACACACCCTGCGTAACCTAACCTAACCTAACCTAACCATCTAACAGTTTCTTTATGCTTGCTCAAATCTTTAAATCCATCACCTCTGTTACACAAGGAACAAATTGTTTGAAAAACTAGAGGACCTTCTAATGATTAAAGTCATATGTTCCCTTCAGAGCATAAGCTCGCTTGTGAAAGAAAAATAATGCTCAAACGTGCTAGAAATGGGATCACAAATGAAAGAGCAGCACGATGGATCGAATGGCTCCTGTGCAAACACTTCAAACATGCGCTTCCTCCAAATGTAACATTGTTAGGACCTATCATTGGTCTAAGTGTGTTGGCTTCGGCTGGCAGCCACTTCAACATAACCTAAGGAAGTCGACACAGCTATCAAGCAGCTGTGGAATTGAAAATCGGTCAGATTCACCAAATTATCAACCGATTCTGAGTGGATGGATGTACTCCTGGAGCATAACTGAAGTGTCCACTCTGCATTATACCCCGAACGCAGAAAACAGATCTTTCATTGCAACTGATTGATACGTGAGCCGTCCACCTTATTATCCTGTTCAGCCATGAATAAATTTAAGTTCGGGAATAAAATTAAGAAGCAAGCAGACTTCTAAACTCAAAATTCTAATCCAGTAACTGGCTCGATACAAATGTGGCGAATCCTATATAAAACGGCCTTTAAAAACTCCACAATTTTTCATTCCAACACTTGCCCACTGTTGCGCCATTTTTGGTCTGCAAAAAACTTTGCAGACTACCATCGTCATCTGTTGTGTCGGTCTTTATACATATGTACATACAGCGATATCCTTTGAAAGGGTCCGCTTTTGTATTTGTATGTGTATGTAGGTCACATCAGCATTGGGTCAGTGTGTTAGCAGGAAAATGTGGTTAAAAATCGAACAAAACGTAAATAGAAAACTGAAAGGAGAAAGCGAGAGACGTATGTAGATGGTGATGGTTGAAATTGGGTTACCGAAGGCAGACGCAAATATTTCACCCTCGTCCTCGTCGTGCGTCTTCTTTTTGGCACGTCACTGAAGGCTCATTTCGATGACGTAGGTTCTGTGAATTGTAATTTTTCGCTTGTGATGGGAGTAGGGAGAGGGGGTGTAAAAGGGGCGTGAATGACAAACTAAAATGGGCTTTGGCCGGGGAGTAAGGATACAGATGTCCTTTTCCTTTTCCCCCCATGCCACAAGTACTTTTCTGTTTTCTGCCAACATTCGATGTGTGATTTTTATTTAGTCGCCAAAAGGACTCAGACAAATCCCCAAACTAGTTCCTCATGATGACCTCCACTGAGTTCTTGCATCGACTTCAATTTCAACAATCGTTGGGTGAATGAGCAAACAATTTAAAATGTATCGTGCGAATGTCTAAGTTTAGATAGCCTTGACGAATAGTTGGCCAAACAAATCGACGATGGTCTTGGACGATAAAATTATCGGCACTACTGCAAAGTGATGACGTTAGCACTAGGTAAACAAAGTTGTGGAGCTTTTTTGCGTCGTGCTCTCGGCTTTCATTCAGGAAAAGCTCGGGATAGCTATGCGGTAGTAGGGGGAAGTTTTGGTTTTCGCATCGTTTCGTACCTCTAGATGCACAGTATTTCTATACCACAAAAGTTGGGTCAAAAGTTCATCAACCTGCGATGGAAGGTCGATAAACCAAATTTGTGACGTATTTGAACCAAGAAAGGTACGTGGAGCATGGTCGACGTAGTCGTTGCTGTGTATGAGGCGTTTTCTGGGTTCTGGGTGGGGAAACATTTTGTGGATTGATGGTATGCGTTTCGTAAATTTAGCTTCGTATGCGTGGATCTATTTTTAGAACAGAGAGGATGATTTAATGTATGTTCAAATAAATGGTTTGTGCATGAACAATGAAGTTTAATAAGATACAGGTGGAGCTGAATACGAAGAAAATATGGTGTTTTATCCTTGGGAGGGTAATTTTTGTCGAGTCTATGGATGGATGGAGGGGATGGATTCACAGGAGTGTTTTATAAATTTGATGAAAACGCAAAGTGATTCACTATCACGAGGGGTCTGCTAATAGGTAAGTTTCCTTCTGGTCTTGTAAATCGAATTATTTGCGTGTCCTTGAAGGGATTTCTTTCCCTTTATTTCTGTGTGGTTGTTTGTATGTATGTATGCCTACTAACTTGCAATATTTTTTCTTCATCAGTTTTCAGCAACTTTATGTGTCACCAAAACAAACACCTGAAGGCATAAGAGCTGGAGGTTTGGTCTTTTTTTTCAAATATGCACGAGGCCCACAAGGTTCATAATATTTCTGGCAAATAAAAAAAAATTTCGGTGCACTAAAAAAAAATTCGCTTAACAGTTTTTGACAAAGTTGAGGTTTATACTGAGCTGACGAAGCTATAGCTGATAATTATTAAGGAAGTCTATAAAAACATTGGCATAACGCTTACTGGCTTGACGTAGTCCGGTAATCGAGTTCCATTTTGGGATATTCTCTTCGTGTTTCCGTTGATTACGTTCCATCTTTATAACAACATTAGATAATCAACAGAAGTGAACAAATGTGACTGGGAGTTACATTTGGCGAGTTCATGGATTTCAATCGACATTGTTGGCAGGTAGCCGGTTTAGAATGCTTTAGCAGCTAAAAGCAAGATTGGACAGGAGAATGATAAAAGTTAAGAACTTTAATCATTTGCTAGGAGAGGCTACGTTCGGTGTTATCGCTGAACCAAAGACCGACTTGATACAGCCGCATTGAAGTTTAGATTATTATCCTCCCCTCCTAGATCTGTGCCTTCGTTTCAAAAGCAACGCATGGTGAAGAAATAAGTAAAAAAATATTTCTTGACATTCGGAGTTGTACCGCGAAGCGTGACAAGAGATCATTTTAACGACTACAACATGGCCTTCCCCCCGATTGCTATTGCAATGAAAGTTTTTCTCGTAGGATGTGACTGAAAAAATCGTATGTATGTACATATAGCCAGGGCCGTGTTATCCATAAGGCAGTGTAGGCAACTGCCTAGGGGCCTCCATCGGCTAGGGGCCCTGCGCACGGAGAAAAAAAAATCTACTGGGTAGCCAGTGCTATACTTCCCACCTCATATTGTGTTGTATCAAAAACAGTTATATTATAATTTATTTAATAATAAAAGAAAACATTCATCGGAGGCGAACAATTTGAATACACACTTTTTAATTGCTTCACAAAGAGTTGTTGCACGAACCTGATAAAAAAAAATGTCTTCAATTTCCTCAACATCCTCTGGACCGATTACGCTTAAAATCTAATCTTAGAGTTGATTAGAGTCTTATGCTGACAAATAAAACAAAAAAACCCGCATGATTGTGCGTTGTTTCGTTCTCAAGATATCGAAGGCGAAAAATATGAACAAACACACAGACATAATTTCGAAAATGGGTGCAAACGATTTCTAGTGTATAGTAATGTCAAGCCCTGTTCATAATGTTGAAACATCTTGTTCGGACCGATTATAATACTTCCCCTACCTAGGTGGGAAGTAAAAATATCGAAAATATGAATATATTTGCATTGTGGTAGAAAAAATGTATTTTAGGAAGTTAGAAAAGGGTAAAGGGGCCCCGAGAATTGCATTGCCTAGGGGCCCCGATATGGTTAACCCGGCCCTGCATATAGCGAAGGCATATTCCGCTGAAAGTTAAACACCAGCCATGCCCACCAAACAATTTTTCGGGCCTAAAAGGCATTCATTAAATTTTACGTAAAAAATTGAGCATGAGCAAGTTGTTTGGGCGTTGGGTGCCACTATGGACCAAGAACGTTGTTGGAGCCATTTAAGTGCAATGAATCCATTTTTTCATTGATGCATAATTGCCAATGAAACGTGGATTCATCTCCACACTCTTGAGACGAAGGTACAGTCAAAACATTCACAATGTATTGCAATGGATTGTCTATGTTGGACAGTCTTGAGCAAGGAAAACATCCATGCTTAACATCCCGAGTTATGTAAATCTAGGTGCGATCTGACCTTGTTGAAAACTATCTTGACAGTATCTTGACACTGCTACTTGGACCAAATTTTGACGGTCAAAGTGTTAAATATATAAAAAAAGGTTTGATAACCAGCTAGGAATCAGTTGACTGCAATTTAAACTCTACAAACCAGAATACTCGTTCCATATGCTATTTATTTCATTATATATCATCACTTTTTTTGGGAAAGGTGAACTTATAACACGCATATAGTGCCTTGAGATATTTGCCGGTGTTTGTTGATTCTGGCGTTGAACTGCTGGAGATCCAACTCGTCTGGAAAAATTTCTTATGATATCATATTGCAGTACTTTCTTGTTGTATAACAAAATAAGTTTCGATGTTGTTGCTAAAAGCACGTAGAGATGATGGTCTGGAGTGTTTTCGGGGACGATTTCATTGGGTTCTTCTGAGCATCTACCGTGGTAATATCTGTAATAAAGGCATAAGTCTGCGGCTTACCGGCACCAGGGAACCAGAAAATGTGGCATAACTACAACAGAAGTGGGCAACCGTAGCGGTGTTAACCCTAAGATTTGAACCATTTCGTTCCAGAGATGAAGTTGCTTATCTTTTGGATGTCTAGTTCAGCAAGATCGCTAAGATCATCATAGAAGTATTCCCCGAGGGTTCTTCTTCTAAGCGTCGCAAGAGCAGGACATGTACAAAGTAAGTGGGTCGTGGTTTCCTCTTCCTCCTCGTCCCTACAGCTTCTGCAGAAATCGTTGGAGGGGACCCCCAATCTAAGTGCATGCCTGCCTATCAGGCAATGTCCGGTAAGAACTCCTACTAGTAAACATAGATTTTTCCGATTAGTAGATAAAAGTCTCCTCGTCTTCTTTAAATCCAGCTTGGGCCAGATTTGTTTTGACAGGGGACAAGTGCTGATGTTGTTCCACCTGCGGTTTGCCAGTTTCTTGGCATCTCTGTCAAGGAGGAACTTGATCGATTCTATGGGCGCAGGGGGTCCCCCCAAGTTTTCGGGGAGAAGCCGTCCTGCACCCTCTTTTGCCAGCTCGTCCGCTCTGCAGTTGCCTGGAACGTCCCTGTGTCCTGGGACCCAGCACAGGGTTACGTCGCACCTATCTGCAATCTCGTTAAGTCGATCATAAGTTTCTTTAATTTTTTTCAAAGCACAAAGTCATCTTAATACGATAACAACTCATGTACTTAATCTATATTAGTCTGTAAAAAATAGAGTACAATATTAATTTTTATTTAGTTTAGTCCAGACATCACCCCTAACCAGCTGAGTACAAGCTTATGGCTGAAAACCATCCAAACACCACATAGTCTACCTACCTACCCTGACATTGAAATGCTCACCAAAAAAAAACCTTTTCTCAAAGAGTTATTATCCTTTCCTTCAAAATATCTCATTTTTATAATTACATATTTAACGAAAACAGAAATTCTTCAAGGACTAAAACTCCTATAAAAAAACACTTTAAATCTCTTAAAGCCGAACTCGATGCGCTTTAAATTTAATGAACACATTCCGTGTCGTATGCGTATCTATATCTATCGTCTTGCGTCATTGATGCTCCACATTCAATACTATACCGCTGGGAATAAGGCCAAAAATAACACGTCCGCTCTATAGGTACATGCATATGCACAGCTCTTCACATACGGTATCTGTATATGCATTTCTAAATAGTTCGCTCTGTCTATGTACACCGGTTAATAAACTTGAAAGTTTCTGCACAAAATTTTCATTCAGGAATTTCAACCGCTGCACACAGAATGCGTTCCGCTGAACAACAGGACAAGGGGCGGTACTGGATGCACGAGCGGCGGCAGATCTGTAAAAAAAAAAAGAAGTAGGACACTTGGATTCAATGAGAGTCGAGAGAAATTCCGCAAAGGCCTTTGCAGACCGGTTAAGCAGGAGATTGGTGATGTCGGGGTCGATGAAAGGCGCACGGATATGACGTCAGTGATGAAAATCAGGATAACTTTTCATTCAGATACATACATACATAGATCTGATAGTAAGGTTGTACATATTTATGTTTGAAAGAGGTTTTTATTATTGCACATTAAAGTTCTGCAAATAATGGTATATGTTTATAGAATGTTTTTTTCAAAACCATTTTAATTATCAGAAAGTATAAGTTATTAGATTAGCCACATGGAAAGCATTGCAATTGTTGAAGGACAATGACCTTGATGGATTCAGTGCACTTGCAAGCTGCAAGTGACGTCATTGCTCTGTCGTCAGGCTGCGTGTATGCACTAGGACATGATTTTGAATGAAGTGCTGCTTTATTGGCAAACTGATGGACAGAGTGTTTTAAGGGGGTTCAGGTAAGGAGGCAAATGAAGTGGGAGTTGGATAGAAGATCGAAGGTTTTATTGATTTGAAGTACTTTTTATCCTAGTTTTGCTGGTCCTTAAGCATTAGCAAAGGAAATTCATTTGTGTCTCCGTCGCAGTTTTATTTAAGTGCTTTGCTTTAAGATGGGCAGTCCATTTGGCAGGTTTCGAGGAACTAAATAGCTTTATTTTCTTTTGCCGCTTAGTTTCCTTTGACGTTCGGCTTGAAGAGAGCACTAATTGCACATACCGTACCGACGTATGTCTTCCGAAGGTATTTGACGCACTAAATCCGAATCCAACCTCACTGATTCATCATATTAGGTTTTAAAGAGATTCTAGCCTAAATATTGGAAAAAACTGGGTTTTCGCTACATTTTAGGTCATGATGCATTTCGAGGTAATTTTTCTTTACAAAACTCGTTATGGTGTCAGAAAGTTTTACTCTTCCTCTTCCTAATCCATTGTTCCCTTTTCCAATACCTTCTTTCCTCTCCCGATTCGGGTTCAGGGCGTTACGTAAAAGCCTTCGCAAAAGTATAGTCTGGTTTCTGGTTTAGTATTCCCAACACTGCGTACAAGTTCGGTTAAACGGATGTCAGCGACCCATTTCGAGTAGGTGAACGCTGCCGTTGGCCCCTTCATCAACCAATCAGCACAATTGATGCATAGCTACAGGTTCACTACTGCGGCTCGGCTGGTTGATGCCCATCCAATTTCTACAACATCAATTCTTAAATTTTGTTGAATGCACTGCTACTTAAAAGTGCGGTTTATCAAGAAACTCTAAATTTTCTATAAGTCACATCTATCTAATCTGTAATAGCTTGCTCAGAAAGTCCAAATTATGCTTATAAATTTTTTCCTAATTGGTGAGAATCTCTCTTACTTAGGCCTCAGCTAGCTAGCAACACGGCAGCTAAATCTGTTTTGAGACTGAGGGAAAAACGACAGTGGAAACCAGCTCCTTACGGTAACACCTCCGTACTGTCTCGATGTGGGAATGCCGACAGATCGACTGAAGCAGATCATATGATCCAGACTCTGGTATTTGACAGGAGATTCTGTATCAGAATTCCTGACAGAGATGACTGGAGGAACCACAAAGTTACCAATAAAAAGGAACTGGCTTCCTACACCGATGGTTCTAAGATGGACATTGGTACAGGTGCCGGAGTCTACTGCAAGGACCTAGGAATAAACCTCTCCGACGGCGACTGCAGTGTCTTTCAGGCCGAAATCATAGCCATCATCGAGGCATCGAAAACTGTCCGCGAGAAGGGTATGGCCGAAAGGATATTCACGATCTACATATATCGACAGCCAGGCAACCGTGAAGGGCCTGGATAACTAGATCGAGGCTTGTAGAAATCTGCAAAAGCATCTTGATGAGTACCAGGGCATATGGGTATCCCAGGTAACGACTTGGCTTGTCCCCTGCGGCACCGCCAGTCAAGGCATTCGTTCCCCGGGACATTTCATCGTCTCATTCTCAACAACAAGGGGAGTCTATGGAGTGTTTGTTGGTTGTGTGCGGGATCGAGAAAACTTTCCTGTGGTTTTTGCAAACTCCAGGATTTCACCGATCACTTTGCTGTCTAGTTGCTTACGGTCCGTTATCCGCATAGATCCCAGTACCCATTGGCGAAGTCTTGCAGTGGGTGGACAGTGATAGAGGAAGTGTTCCAGGTTTTCCTCCTTCTCTTGGCAGTTTTTGCAGATTACGGTGTCAGCTAGTTCCATTCTGTGTGCGTGCTTGTTGAGATATATGTATGTAACCTGTCAGGAGTCCCACCATTAATATCAGTTTTGCTATGTTGCAATTCATCACTTTCCCACGGAGGCTTTTATTTGGTCTAGAAACGAGAGATCTCGCATGTCGGCAGATCGGCCAAGTGTTTGCGGAAATTACCATTTGTCCATTTATCGATTACTGTCTTGATAACCGTTGATGTGATTCCTATCTTGTCGTTTGTGGTACGCAACGTTGCTCCTTTTTTTCTAAATGACGCAACAAAATCACACGAACACATCACTTTCTCCACCATTCCTACCTTAAATTTGGCAACGTTACAAATTTTAATAAATGATTTTTAACATTTGAATTTAATGCTTAAATGAAATTTCATGTCACATATATTTTCAATGCTTCAATGCGATTTCAAAAAGTCCCTCACAAATATAACCTTGAATGGGTAAAAGTTCTGCCATTTGCATCATCAATTGTTTGATACATTAGGCAAAAGATAAAAGTATGTATTTTGAAAACGGGAAGGAACTCCCGCTTTTGATTCGAAAACAAAAAAATTGATCGAGTATGAAGAATGAAAATAAAATTCTTGTAGAAAAAAAAATTAACATTTCGCTAGAATTAGATGTTTGCTATAAGCATAGAGTTTCACAATCTATTTTAAATATGTATTCTCCTACACAATTTTCCCACATTTTCACAAAATTTTCAGCCAACGTAAAAGTTAACAAGACTACTCGTAGAGGGTGGTGTTGTTTTATTTTAAATATTCTTTTAAAAAAATTCGCATTTACTTTGGAACCAATTGGCTAGCTTGTTGGGTCTTTCAAAACTTTGACACGATTAGCTAAATTATGTATGTGGAATGTCAGAAAATACTAAGGAAATGCATTAATCCCTTTTCATTTTAAAATAAGACGTTGCAAACGGGTAGTTTTTGAAAGCATGAGGAAAAAGTGAAACGGTACGCTATCATCTGGTTTTTTGGAATTTTTCTTTTAACTTAATCTAAACAGAAAAAACAAATTCGAACAAAATAATCGTCTCTGCTTTCAACTGCTTGCAACAGCGGTATCTATTTCGGTGCGATTTTATTTTTAGATTGGGCCATTCAGCAGTTTAGCTGTGCCCAGAGATACGATTGGCCGAAAAAGCGCTTGCGTCCCAATTCGGAAAACGATCTTTTATAATTCTTTCGTAGACTATAGTCTGCCGTTGGTTGTCGGACCGTTCAGTTTAGAAATTCCGATAAAGTTTCTTTGATCGCGACACTCTTTCACTTCCTTTTCGTTTTCTCCTCAAAGGTGAGTTCCTGGATCAGTGTAAAGGTTAAAATATTTTTTTTTTGTTTTTGTGCTAAAAGTGGAAAATTCCAGGATATTGTATAAAACGAAAATAAGAAACTTTAAAAACCATCCAAGTGGATATTCGTCACAAGATCGGTAACGGTAACGAGTTTAATTTTTTGAAATTCAGTAGGTGAAAATTGTGAATCTTGGAAAAATTGGTGAACATTTTTACGATTGAGTGCATATAAAATGTGTAATACTGGATGCCTACAATCGACAATCGGTGAAAAATTCGAAAAGTTATCAATATGCTCTAGAGGCGAGTGTGGACTATTTTTAGACGCCTCAGCTAAATATTTGCAAATTTGCTGTCAGAAATGTTTGCTTAAGGATATGCTACGAGGGCTTTCAACAAGGTCAAATGATCGATATTCTAACATTTGTTTAAGCAACTATGGGACGTTTAAGCAAGCAACAAGATTTGGATAGATTACCGCTGTTTCCGACCTTACCCACACTGAAAAAAGATTTCTTGAATTTATAACACACATTCGATTTTGGATTAATTTATTCTTTTGAATCCAACCCGATATGACGAATCCCGTGCTATTTTCAATAAAGTTCTGTTTTAAAATGAAAGAAAATGCCTTTAAAAGAATATGTTTCGAAGTTATATTAACACTTGCCGAGCCTACGCATTTTTTCTCAATGTTAAGATCAGTCCCTAAAACTTTTTTAATAGTCTTGCATTACATAAATTTTTAGATGAGGTAAACGGGTTTTAGTTTTTCTTTTTTTTTTTGTGAAATAAGATATCCACGATCCGTTTGCGGTCTTAGTGCGCATGAATGTGCTTTTTTTCGTGTCAAAAAAAAGCTGGCGTCCATATACGGACGCGGAGTATTTAGGTGAAAATCTATTTTTGGACGCGTATACAGGATAAATGCGTCTGCGTGTCTTATG
Source organism: Matsumyia berberina (assembly GCA_917880715.2). NCBI lineage: Eukaryota > Metazoa > Arthropoda > Insecta > Diptera > Syrphidae > Matsumyia > Matsumyia berberina. The sequence continues at coordinate 125,066,242 of OU862871.1, read as the reverse complement.
AGTAATTGAAAATATTTCTCAAAAATTTTATATTAACTTGAAAATTCATTTTATTTTCATTTTTTTTTTGACACTTTTTAGTACCAAATAACAACAAATCAAAATGGCTGATGATGAGGTGAGGTATGTATCAACAAAAACTACAAAAAAACTTACAATTTAGTCAAAAATACTACTAATACTTTTTTTTATTTTTCTATTTAAAATATCATCGCCGCTGTTCGTTTTGGATTACAGTTTTGACAACATTTTATGTAATTTTAAAGGTAAGGTCAATCAGGATTTTCAAGGCTTTTATATACGCTTGCACCACAAATAATACTAATGCTACTTTGTGCGCTTATTTATAGATTCAATAGGAAGAACAAGACAATACATAAATTGCTTCTGACTGCCATGGCTATTCAACTTTAAAAAAATAAAACAAAATTCTACTGTAGCTAACATTAAATTTAAGAAAATCCCAACCAGCCCTTGCCAAAAGTCATTTATTTTGAAAATTCTTTAATACATATGTACATATATTCTGTTGACGGGGTACAAGTGTCATGAATATTTTTTTTGACAGATAATGGGTACGATTAACCATATTTATGACACGGAACAGAGCACAGATGACATAAAAATGACGTTAAATGTGCAGATGTCACTTTTGAATAGCTTCCAACAAATTTTTAAGGCCTTTTTGGATTATAATTTTATTTAACGTTTTCTCAAATGGGTGTGGTTGTTTTGACGGTCCAATGATGCAAATGAAGTGCAACGAGGATGCCTATTTCATCAACTTATTTTACTGTTTTCTAGAACATTCTAGAAACTCTTGATCGATTGCTTAGACGTCACCAATTCTTGTGAAGAATCTTTCACTTACCACGAACTACAAATGCATTTCTTATTCTATTTGGTTGCTAATTTGTACCTAAAATATTAATTGTCTTGATCAAATATTTGCGTTCGAATAAGAATGTGTGTTTATATTTTACAAACTGAACCGATAAGACCGAAGTACGGAGAGGGTCCGGAAGGAAGAGGTCCATCATGAAACCAAAGAACCACTGAAAACCTGAAAATATTTCTGATTTCCATATTCGCAATGTCGCCTAAGTTGTCATAGGTACGAGTGCGAAGATAGATCCGTATTAATTTGAATAGATAGCTTCTGCAGAAGTCGTAGAAGAACTGCAATTTGACAGTTTTACATTTTTCTTGAAGCAAAATTTTGCTTAGAACTTATTACGGGAAAATTATCCAAGAAACAATCGACCTAGTACCTTGTTCTTGCACTTCATTTTATATAGATTTACGTCAATATATTTTGATTCATGTACCCTGCGCGGCTTTTACATGGATTGCTAGCACTTTGGATAAACTATAAAACTTATCTCCAATGCTCACGTATTCTATAGATGAGCTACGAAAAGGTTTTAGTATTTGTTCTTTAGTACCAATCGGGTTAGTTATGTTAGAACCATTTTTCTAGCAGATTTTATCTGAATTTGTCAACTCTGCAGTCCATAAGTCAATGGGAAATTAAGTTAATTTGAAATTTTCAAAATAAATGACTGCTTACTGCGCTAAGTTTTTGAACGCAAGTTACTTTTTTAAAACACAAATGATTTGTCATAGCAAAACTTAATTTTTTTTTAATTTTTATTACAGAAAAAGGCCGAAGCGCCTGCACCTGCGGCTGCAGCACCCGCACCAGCAGCTGCTCCTGCGGCCGCTCCGGCTGCAGCACCCGCACCAGCAGCTGCTCCTGCAGGCGCTCCGGCAGCAGCACCTGCAGCGGCACCCGCAGCGGCACCAGCTGCAGCAGCACCTGCTGCAGGGGCTCCCGCACCCGCTGCAGGAGCTGCACCAGCTGCAGGAGCCGCACCAGCAGCAGGAGCAGCTCCGGCTGCCGCGCCTGCTAAAAATGGAGCACCTGCAGCAAAACCAAAAGATCCAAACGATCCAAAAACGAAAATTGAGGAGGTATACTAAGCGAATTCTCTGAATGTCGTCGTGTACTCCTCGTGTTAGCCCTGTTTTGGTCATCGGATCCTATGTGTCTCAAAAAGATTTAAAAAAAATTTTATTTTAAACCAACAACTATTTACTAAATTCAACAGGCAAAGAAGGCTAAACAAGCCGAAATTGAGCGCAAGCGTGCTGAAGTGCGCAAGCGTATGGAGGAAGCCTCCAAGGCCAAGAAGGCAAAGAAAGGTTTCATGACACCCGAAAGGAAGAAGAAACTCAGGGTGAGTTAACAAATAGTTTCACCACAAGGACTTTTTCACTAAATGACGTTTTTTCGCCGTCAACAACAGCTGTTGCTCCGTAAAAAAGCCGCTGAGGAGTTGAAGAAAGAACAAGAACGTAAAGCAGCTGAACGTAGGCGTATCATTGAGGAGAGGTGCGGCAGTCCCAGGAACCTTAGCGACGCCAGTGAAGGTAAATTACGAACAAACATATGCCTTTCAATTTCCATTTCCTAAATTAAATACACAATTTTTTCATAGTTCTTAAAGTAAGATCATTACAAAGGTTAAGTTTTTTTTTTTCCTGAATCAACTTTTATCATATTAAATGTCATAATTATTTTGGCATTGACACACAATCAATATATTTCCTTAAGAAATTTAAACAAAACTACCAAACACAATATCTTTAGAAACACTTAAATCCCTTGCCCGTCAACACCACGAAAGGATTAATAAATTGGAGGACGAGAAATATGACCTTGAATATGTTGTTAAACGAAAGGATATTGAGGTACACACACATAAAAACCAAAAAGAGCCTTAAAAAGCTTGCACTTCTTGACTCTTTTTCTCTCACTACTTCTCTCACTTCGCTACTATCGGCTGTGGTTACATTGTTTTTCATCCAAGAAACAAACTTATAGAGTTTTAAATTTGCTTATAATTTTTCAACGTTATTTTTGCGAATATTTTTGACCAGCAATGCCAACCTGTTTTTGATGGTAGAAAAGCAATGTAAGCCACCGATGAATTTATAAGCGGCAACACAACACAAAACAAAAGTATTAAAAAGCAAAACCGGCTTAACACACTGAATCTACAGAACTTTTTTCACTATTTTTTAATAAACACAATTTTTTCCTTTAATCTTATTAATTTTCAAATGACGCGCGATATCTACTACACAAAAAAACTCTCAAAAAATAATAATAATTTTTGCTTCACATGCGATTGTAGAAATAAATGAAATGAAATTTTTTTTCTGTACATATTTTGATTTTTGACAGTTTTTGTTCCTTTTTTGCTGTTTTGACATTTCACTTATTTTGACAATCAAAATGAAATAAAAAAAATTAACTTAACACTGTGCAACGCGTCTCTCAACATAATAATAAAAAAAAAAATTTAAAAGCAAGAACTTGCTAAAATAATATTTAATATTTGCAAAAATAATCAAAATTCCATATTGTTACTTCAAGCAGCTTCAATGTATGTCCATAAATTGACACACAAAAGCACAAACGATTTATTATTTTAGTTTATTTTTTGAATCGCAATATCAACTTAGCTTTTCCCCTCAATTTGTATAGATTTGTTGGTAAATGGGGTAACAAAAAATAATAAGTTTTTAGGAATCACACACATTTGTTACACACAACTCGTATAAACAAACATAACATATTAATTTACGTAAAAAACAATATTTTTAGACATCGTTAGGAAAGTCGCTAAAGAGTATCACGAAAGAATTCATAAATTGGAAGGCCAGAAATACGATCTTGAGTATGAGGTTTTCAGAAAGGACTTGGAGGCAAGATTTTCATGCATACAAGATTTTTGTTGTAGTTTTTTTTTTTTTTTGATCTCGTTAAATATTTAGCACAAAGTTAATAAAATTAATTATTAAAAACCGAAGGACGAGATAAACATAATTTTCCTTGTCCGTTATTCTGTTGCAAAAAAAAATAAAAATAAAATTTTTAAGTAGAAGCAAACGCCGCTGCTGCTGCCACAAAATTTTCTAAGAAAGTTTCAGTTACGTAGACTTTTGGGCAGTATTAATGAATTATCATTATTACTACTTTTTGTAATAAACATAATACATAGATGTGCCGACTTAAGTTTTTTTTTTGTAAAACACTTAATACTACTTTACTACTTTTTGTGTTTTTTTCGTTTGAATGAGGTGGAAGGTATTGACACATTTTCCAGTCCTATGTTTGACCTTTTTGAGATAGACTTGTTTTGGAATGTTATTTTTAAGATGCAGGCTAAAGGTTTCTTTACACACCACCTCAGGCGAACTAGTTGTGCGAAGCTTAAGCGGCTCTTTAACCAAGTCAAGTGCTTAAGAGACGCTTAAGGTTGAAACTCATAATACTAAGACACTATTTCTTCCATAGGTCTCCATTTTTTTCGAGTATAGTTTAGAATTAAATGGTCTGACTTAACATTTGTTATCGAAGAGCGGCATTCAAAAGGTGTCCGTTGGACTGAATTATGTTAGGTTTGTGTCGATGTAGACGTTTTCTAACCTCTTCATCACACTAACATACTTCCATGTGGACCCATGGTTAATTTTCTTTACTACGTTACTTAATTTCAAGATGCCAACCATCCCTTTATCCTTGTAAAATTAAGTAAATCTGATAGTTTTCGATGTGATCAAGAAGTCTTTGTTTTACTTAACAGAGGTTGGGGCAGTGACGGAGAAAATGCGTCATGTCCTTATGCAACTCTTCGTCACGACATCATGATCGTTCAGATTTAGCTTCTTATTCATTATTATTCAAGAATTGCTTTCTTCGCGGACTGAGCCAGAAGGCAGCTATTGTGGTATTCGTAAACAAAATATGGCTCTGTGGAGCCTTATGCCTATCTTGCGAAGACCTATATCACGCAGCGACTTGAAAGATCTTTTGTGTCAAGCAAGTATTCCTACAACTGAGGAAAGTTTTGAGCAAGATCGATGTCTTGGAGGAACCTCAGGATATTGTTCGATTGTTTCTGGGGAGGTGAATTCCTTACCGAAGTGTTTTAGTCTGTACTGAGCTATGGCGGGACATTCGCGCAAAATATGTTCTGCAGTTTCTTACTCTACCAAGCAAAGTCGGCACATGTCCGACAGACTGATGCCCAGCTTGTTAAAATTATAGTTGAGTGCACAAGAAGCTTAGCATCACTTTTAATTACTGCGGGAATTTCTCTCCTTCTCTTGTTGTCGAAGGGGTTGGTGAATTTCTTGGATTGACAAAGTCCTGGAGTAGAAATGCATTTGTTGAGTCTTTTATTGACCGCCCATGAATTGAGTTCCAGTTTGATATAGCTGATGGGTAAACCACAGAAGAGAAATGGGCCTATCAATGCAGATTGCCCTCTTTGTCTGATTAGCTTCTTAGTATGACGTGGCCGGTAAGTAGCCCTTGAAAAGCTTAACTGTTCTTATTTGATACTTCTTTCTAAACTGCTTAGTCCTAGCTCTTCAGGAAAGAGACCTGCTTCTAAATCTAAGTCTACTTTTGGGCCAATTGTGTCATTATAGACTGCGCCGTCCAAAAAGGCACACGTAAATGGTCTTTTAAAGTGTAGTCAGAGTGCCTACATTATGTTTTTTGTATTTGGGCGTGCCAATACGAATTTGCTCTAAGAACGTTTATACTGTTTATTCTTGCATGTACAGGTCTTAAGGCCGCAGATTGAGGATTGTTTCTGAACCTTCTGCTTAAGTTGTTCTCATCGCATTGGTGGTTGCAATCCATGTTGCCCTTTCAATTTTTGGAATAATTTTTAAGTTGAAGGTTTTGGCGGCAGCATGTTAACTTAACAGTCTTCCATAAGTGAATATAGGCCTGACGATCACGAAGCACATTTTTATGGGTTCACGTATCTGGCTCTTTTCGAAGAATCTGCTACAGGTATGGACCTTGACCGATGTCTTTTGATTTTTTCCTTCATATTCAGGTTCCAGTTCAGTTTTCTGTCGAATATGACTTCTAACTGTTACGTCAGAAGGCAGGTTACTTGAGGGAGGCTCGTTTAATAGTTGGCAGCGTTTAAATTGGTATCGTTCTTTTGTTTATAGAAAGCACTAGTTCGCTCGACTGTGGGTTTAACTGTTAGTGATGATAAAGTTCCATTTACTTTAAACAGTTCTAGTAGGACTTTTTTTTTAAATATTCCGTCACTCATAGGCCTCATTCTTTTTCTAACATAAGGTTTTGCTGTTCATTCCTTACTGACTGCTCAAAAAGCACTTCCAAATATTTCCACTAGTGCGTCCCTCTTGTAAAAAGAACCCTGATAATAACGAGAAGGTAGTCACACTCAAAATTCATCAGAGCAAGTTTTCAATTGCTTTTTTCTGTTCAATGCCGTCAAAGGCATTACTAACCCACTCCAATTAAAGCACTTTATCTTCGAACGACAGCGTAACCTCCACCTCGGACAAACATATAAATAAATATTAATTTGACTAAAGTAATAAGCAGTTTTTCTTTTTTTTTCTAATAAGTAGTAAACTAAACAAAAAATATGCTTACAACACTAAAGTATCTTTTTTAATACAAAATAAAATAAAGTGTAAAAGCGATTTTTTTTTATACATATAATATTTTTGATTTTTGAAGCTTTTACTACTGACATTCTTACAAAGAAACATTCATTTAACAGTCACACCGTTCGGGAGAGAATACATTTCACAAAAAGAAATTATTTTATATAAATATTTATATACTTTTCTTAGAAAGAAAAAAACAAAACAAAACAATATTCAATATTCAATATAAAATAAGTAAGAAATAGAATTTAAAAATAAAAATTAAAACCTATAAACCTCGATAATTTAGCCGAACTTCAGACATTATGTAAACAATATTGGCAACGCGTTTATACCTTGGAGGGTGACAAATTTGATTTAGAGCGTATCCAAAAAATGAAGGCGTTTGAGGTAAAGTCTTCTTCTCTACCTATAAAATACATATATATGCATTTTTTTCTATTTGTATATCTATATCAGCTATATATTTATATATATATACAAACCATATATACAAAGAAAAAAGTCTAAAACAGATTTTTGTACCTTGTTTACTTTTTTACATTTTTTAATTATGAAACAATGATAATATATATTGAGATTATGAAAATAATGGTCATGACTTTAAATATAATTAACTCTATTATAACTTTTGTTTTGTACACTATATGATTTCACAATAATATTTATTTATTTTTTCTACTATTTAATTTTTTTTTTTTGTATTTTGAGATTTCAAATTATTATTTTCATTTTTTGATCTGATTCTTAGTGTAGTTGATTTCTGTTACTTTTTTTTTTCTACATGTTAATTGATAAAAAAATATTTTTTTAAGAGAATCTATAAATTATCTACCACCGAAAAAAATTATATATATAAAAAAGAAATATTTATATCAAAAAAACCCAACTGAAATAGACGCTTAGCTTTTTTGGGAAAACTTCTCTTTGTTTAAAAGAAAAAAGTATAAAAGAGAACTACACCCGCTTATGTATGAATGACTTAATGTTTTGCAACTTACACAGAGAACACATAACATTTTGAAGAAATTAAAAAAAAAAAAATATTTCCATTGGTATACAAAATGTCAAAAAATTGATCTTAAGCGAACTTATTACATAATCATAAAACAAAAACCAAATTTTTCCAGGCGAATTACAAGAGATTTGTGAAGAGTATTACGACCGTATGTATATTTGTGAAGGTCAGAAATGGGATCTGGAATACGAAGTCAGGAAAAAAGACTGGGAGGTACTGCCAAAAAAAAAAACCAAAAACAAAAAATCCAAAATTTACAATATGTTTTACACATATACACAAAAGTACAAAAAGTCCATATTTAGTTTTAAATAGGATTTGTATGGACAAAATACACAATATATATATTTTTCTTACATAAACACTCATATAAACATTATGTGTAAAATCATTATGATTAAATATCATCCCTTTCCTCTACATGTATTCAGAACACATACTTGTCCTATGTGTCACAAGTGTCAAATTTAGTGTTTACTTTTGCATAGTCCTATGCACGTGCATATCCATTGACATTGACATATATTTTTTTAATTAGTTTTTCTTTGGCAAATATATTCGTTTTTTTGTCATCAAACTTTTTTGAAATGGAGCATTTTTTGTGACGTTTCCCAGAATATACATGCAACATCAATCGCTGAGTTAGGGATTTGAATATTGTTTTTTTTTTTTTGGAAATAGTGTTTGATAGAACTCTGAGAACATGGAGGCGCTTTGAGTGGCGTCTTACAGAATTGTTACTTGTCGATAGGGTCGCGAGCATTATGATGACTTGGTATTGCTCCCACTTAACAAGAAACTTCTTTTAATACAACAAGCATCCTATTGAACCTTTCGCCGTTATGAAAGTATCCGTTTATTTTAAAAATCAGAAAAAACCAGAGAGTATTCATTTTATTTGGCGACTGGTGAATTTGAGAATAAAAAATAAAAAATAAATAAGTAACGAATTTGGCCTCGTCATCAATTTCAACACTCATTTAAAAATACATTCTAACTGGCGATTCCTTAGACAAGGCTTTGCTGCTTACTGCGCACTTCGCAGCCAGCTTAACACTCCCAAATGGTAATCTGTCCCCAACTGCAGCCGGAGTCTTAGTATTCTCTATAGGGCAAATCCTGTCCCGCTTTTAGAGATCTTAATGTTCTCCTAATAGTAGTAAACAATTGTTCTTCCACGGTGGCAAAATTATCTGCTCCTCTATTCTCTTTCTGAGAACAGCGCTAGAAAATGAATTTGTCCTCCGGGGCCAAATCATGTCTTCCGTGATCGTATAACTCGTCACGTAAAAATGAGAATTCTGGCGTTAAATCGTCTCATTTTTACGTGACGAGTCATGCACTCACGGAATAGACGATTTGGCTTCTGGATCGACGTAAGTGGTTAAACAGCAATGCTGATACGTATTCTGATTTGAAAAATGGTTTTGAGATAGTTTTTATAACTTTATACGAAAACTTTATAACGAAAAAATACTTCGTCTTTGATTCAAAGATTTTTTCTATAGAGGATGTACATATTTCTGAATAATAAAAAAAAATTATTGGTAATTCGTAAAACGTTTTTCGTCTCAAAAACGCCTAAGTGTTGTCAGAGAATAATTGTCTTAGTACTAATTTTAGTCAATACACCGAGAACCATTCGGTTAATGTATCGAAACTTTTCCATTAGCATTATTTTACATATGTTTTGTGTTTTTTATTTGTTGTATTCATAAACTATTCAAAGATTATTTTATAAATTTGAATATTGTTTTTTTTTTTAAATATATTTTATTATCTATTCATTTTTTTGAAAGAAAAAATATGAATAAACAAAATAAACAATTTTTTGGAGTTTAGCATAATTTGAAATATACAATTTTGAAAAGTTCAAACAATCGAATGTGACAAATAACCCTTTTCATCCCTTCAATCGATCAGTCTTCCTCGTAGCACATATCATTTTAATTTATTAAGATAGTTAACTTTTTTTTATAATAAAAAAGAACACAACTTAATAATAATGAAATACTTTATTGAAAAAAAAAGTTTTCTATTCTCATCTATTTTTTTTTTCTAATGCGAATGTATTTGCGACAAAGATTTTCTATTCCTTTTTTTACTCAGCATTGCATAATTTCTCATAATGCTTTGTGTTTTATTATTATTTTTTTTTTTCATGTCTCTGAATGTGTTGTATATGAATTGTTTTTAGAAAGCAGAGTTAGAAAAATAACATAGCATGAAAAATTGGTAATGGAATGTTAAAATGTAGAATAAAAAAGAAGTAGCGTTGATCTAAGAGCCGGTGAACTTTGATTGTTTGGAATTTATTTTTATTTGATCTGCTGGCACTGTATGGCACAATATATGTATGAAATTACTGAGAAATTATTTAGTTAATGCGCAGTTCTTTGGAGAATTATGGTAGTGTTTTTTTTTTTTGAGAAAAAAAAAATTTTGAAAAATTTGTGCCAACATCAAAACGTAGGCAAACATTATACAGTTTACTAGTGCTTGTGGCATGTTATTTTAGAATTTTCCGAAATCGAAAAAGGTCGTGATTCGAGTATGTATTACCCTATGATTTATATTAGTTCAACCAAATTTCTCGCATGTTTTACAATTTTGTTAATCAATCAATTCAATTCCGAAAATATAAGAACTGTCTAAAATAATTCCGATAAGAATTAGTTTAGGTTTCTCTACTAATTAAATGCCTTTTAAGGATAAAAAAATTTTATTTTCTCTCTATTTTCTTTGTCTTACCTATGTTTTTATCTTCTACGTTAACATACACAACAAAATTTGTCCAACCTTAAGCGCGAAAACTCCAAAGAATGTTGATTTGATAAAAATTTATTCAAAATAATAATTATTAAGAACAAATAAAAAACACAAACATCAAGGTTGCGCCATTGTGCCATACTGTGCAGTACCTCAAAATTTAGTGTTTCTTTAATTAGCATATTTTTTTTGTATGAAGTTATTCGAACTAATAAACCTGACAAAGAATTTGTTTTCTGTTTAAGTATTTGTAGATCCCTGGTGTAGTGTCAAATATCTCCTACGTTGTCTTATTTGCATTACAGAAGGTTTTAAATGTTTAAAATGAAGTAGATCCATAGTAAAAAAAGAAAAAGAAAATACATACATTTAAACATTTTCAAAATTTCTACATTTGGATGTTATGCTGTTCGTGCTTAAATTGTTATAACAAATGTGTTGACTTTAGGATATAATTACTCTGTCTATCAATAATTGCATAATTTTTTTAACTCACTCTATCTAATTGTAAAATACTGTACAAAACTTGTAAAAAGAGAACTGTAGAAATCAGATAATGGAAAGTACAATATTTGCTTATTATTTAATCATGCTTCATGCAATTAACCTCTCTATGACTCACACACTCTTTAATTTGTGTGTTTGTTGTTCTTTATTTTTCTCTGATTAAACAATAATGCTTGTTTTGTGGTTGTCAACTATGAAATTTTGAACTTTAAATGCTTCTATTTTATTATTGAGTAAAATTCATTTCTAATGTATAATCTTTTTTTTTTTTTAATGCAACAAATAGATCAACGATCTCAATGCCCAGGTTAACGATCTTCGCGGTAAATTGTAAGTATATATGTGTATATAAAGTTGTTAGTTGATGGTTGGGAAATGTCGAACGATAATCACTTCATTTATAATCAATAGTCTTGTATTTAAGTTTGCGTAACCATGCGGTCGCGATTTTGTATTACAAAGGTACAATCTGAAACAAACCGCCGGAATGATGGTAATATGGTATGTCACTCGATACGTGTACACATTTGCTTAAACAAGACGCAGTTAGAAAAACAAACCACAGATACAGATAGAAGGAAAGCATGACATGCCAATTTCCAGCCAGATCTGGCCGATATTAGATCAAAAGCGATCCAATGGTTTGATCCTGATAAAGCGTTCGCAACTTAGCTTCGTTATCGGTGTCCTCAGTGGACCCTCTTCTACAGGCCTTCATGCTTCATGCTAGGCCTGAAATGATTTCTGGTGAAACTGCAGGGATGAAGAGACTCCACTGGCACTGGACATGTTCAGTCATGTCGAAAAAAAAAATTCAAAAAAGATAATGATCCATTTAGGGACCATTCTTTAATGACCTCAGCAAAATTAGAAAAATTGTTTTCAGAAGTATTATCCGTTTTGAAAATGGCTCTAGCTGGTTCAATTAGGTGCAGACAGCCACCTTAACCTTAACCTAACCTTGTATTGCAATATTTCACTCCGATTCCGTGTTAATTTAACGCCCCTCGATCTCGAATAATGCAAATTTTTTCTTACAAAGAAAGCATCACTTGAGTGCACTAGGTTGGGTTAGGTAAATTGTTTGGTTAAGGGAAGAGCAATCCTCAAATCGCTCTCCTTTGGCCACAGGGTTGCAAACCATCTTGAAGCCTTAATAAACCTACAGCTGTCATTGATAGGCATTTCACTTAGTTTTTTGATATCCTGGGAATAGAGTCTTCCAAAGGATTTATGTCTGAGATGGCAAAGGCCTCGGCAGTGGCATAGAAAGTATGCTGGGTCCTTATTAACTTCTTAGTCTTCGTAGCCCCTACAAAGGTCATTCTCACTTAGCCTTTCATTGTGCTTATTGACATTTCCTAACTCAACATCACCGTTCAATAACTGTTGTTATACAGATCACAAACCATTCTAAAATATTACATTAAAACTAATAATAATTTTTTATAGCGTCAAACCAGCATTGAAGAAGGTATCCAAATATGAGAACAAGTTCGCCAAATTGCAAAAGAAGGCAGCCGAGTTCAACTTCCGTAATCAACTTAAGGTCGTCAAGAAGAAGGAATTCACATTGGAAGAGGAGGAGAAGGAGGTAAGTGTTGGAGATTTGAAAATATTTAGACAAGGAGTTGTACTGGTCTTTATTGAAAAGTTATCGGAAGTTGAAAAGTCGGCAATTTTCAGTTATTTACTTAAAGTGGCGTTAAAGTTCGGGGTAGACCTAGACCACAATCAACAAGCGTCTTCAGTCAGCTAGATCTTTAGCCTGCTGCCTCCAGTTTCGCCTTAAAAAGGGTCACTTTAGTTGTTCGTGAGAGGTGTTTGCTACTCAATTGTCTTCTTGGTCTTCGTTTAATCTTAGCGCTGGTTTCGTTGTCTGAATTTCCGGCCACTAGGTACTGATAAAACTGAATGACGAAAATGAGGAAATAAAAAGCGAAGATCATTCCTAAAATTTTTGGTTTGCAGATGTCCAAATTATGCTCTCTAAAATGTTAACTACAAAACGTCTGTATATTACCAAGGACAATAGATTAATATTTGTATCTAACCAAAGTCGTCTGTGGTTCAGTTGTAATCATTCTGATCGTTTTGGTAAACGTTTCTACCCTGCTGCCAAGAAAATTTTAAGTTCTCCGGAAGCTTCAAGAACACGGCACTAGACTATGTCCACGTTTTAATAAATTGACTATATTTCCTTCAAGGCCATTCAAATTAAGTTTTCTAAATTTTATTGATTTTAATAAACAACTGTTAAGCGTGTCCTCTGGTAAAATAAATTTCGCCCGAAATCAATTTTTTAAGTACACGCCATTTACATCTTCCGATATACTGATATAAAGAGTAGGGTAGCTCTTTTTCAAAATTAAAAATAATATTTAAATTTTAATAGAATTTTATGATAATTAATAATATTTTTATAAATTATGAATGTGAAGACATTTGTAGGTGCTTGCACCTAGTATGACAAGTACTATCATACGTTCTGTACTAAAATAAATATTAACGGCGATAATAGTTCGATAGATCTTTCTATTGGCGCCATAATTGTAAAATATTTCTTAATCTAAATACAACTATTTGCTTTTGACATTTTAAAGTTATTTAATTAAACTTTCAACACAACTTATATGAGCAAGAAAATTAAAAATTGTGATTTAAAAAGATTCTTATTTTATCCACGCGAGACAATTAGAAAGCCAGTTTCTGTAAAAAGAACGGCTCTCAGACTCTACATATGTAATTGGTATATAAATAATGTCGAAATTAAAGTCATTGACTTTTAAATGTCTTGTGTAGCGAGTTAGATTTCGCATAATCTATATTTCAACTCTTTGTTACGGCTCAAATGCTCTCGCTTGGTGGTAGAAATAAACCTCATCTTTCATATTCAAACTTGCAGAAAAAAGTTATGGTGTTAAATATTCAACTGTTACATATGTATTACTTTTATTTGTTTGATGGTTGACAAACAACGATCTGAATAATCTGTTGAACCGAGCTGAAGCGCGTTTATCTTTAGAGAGACTTTGGAGACTTACTTATTTATGTAACTACCTGGCCGGCGCTTCAATCTTAGGTGGACATGGTCTCAACAAACAAGCTTTTCACACCGGCTTGGATTTTTCTTCAAAGATTTGCTTCTTCTGTGTGGATTCGAAGCACCCATCTTACTTAATTTTTTTAATTTTCTACTCATTATTAAAAACAAAAATAATAAAGTTCTTTATTTTTATATAACAATTGCAATTTTACTAACCAAATCTTTTTCAACTGTAGAAAGCTAAAATTAAAGAGCTAAAATTAGGATCGGCTGCTAAAAAGTGTAAGAACTTAAATGTGCAACAAGTGAAAAACTAAACTGAAACCTCACTGTTTAGTGTTTACACCAAAAATGTGAAACGTTTTTTTTTTTTTTGTTAATAATGCAAAATATTTTTATTCAGTTTTTTAATTTTTGTTTTAGATAATGTAGAGTTGTTTTTTGTGCCAGATTTGGTAAAGCAAATTATGGCTCGTTGTTTATAGATACATCAATGTTAGAAGCATGTTTTATTACTTAGTTTAAGTCCTTTTTTTGTCTCATACGTACGAGTATGTACATAAATTGCATTGAATTCGCTGGTAATTGGCTTGTTTTCACAAACAGATCATTTCATAATTTATGCGAATTCATTGTAAGTAAATATGTATAATCAACCATATATGTAGTTTTGTTATTTTCTGTAGTCTCACCTCTTTTTGTAAGAACCTCGGTGAAACATTTTGTTTTTTCGATTTACTAATTAGATTTTATGTTTGTTTTTCAGAAAAAACCCGACTGGTCCAAGGGCAAACCCGGTGATGCTAAGGCTAAGGAAGAAGTTGAGGTCGAAGCCTAAGCGCGCTCCCGCCTAATTATAATTATAAGAATATATACAAATATATTTTTTAAAGTAATTTTCTTTCCTACACTATGTTTTTTTTTTTAATTCAAACATACATAATTTAAATCGAAAAAAGAAAAAAATTACACAAAATCACACGCAGAGAGAAATATGGAAAAGATATTGTTATGAAGATGTTAAAAAAATACAAATTACAACAAAGAAACAATCTTTCATTATTTAATTGTTGTGTTTTTGTTTCTGTATAAAATTTATTGTTTATTATCGAAGAATTATGCGTTTTTATTAATGAATTTAGGCCGACATGACGAATCTCAACTCCTGCGCATGTTCATTGTCTCAAACTGTAAAATAAACCATCCCTCTATATCCTTCAGCTTCACGGGCTTACTTTTGTACTTTTGAGCTTAAATTCGATTTGTTAACAAACTTGAAGTTGAAATCTCTAGTAGTAACCATTAAGGGCTAACAAATTGTACTAGGCGCTTTCGTTTCAGAAAGGAGGTTTTCATAAGTTTTGGGCTTGGCTGAGATCCAAGTTTTCCCTTTTTCGGACAGTAGAAACTTCATTCATTACCCTGTCAAGAACTATGGTAACTAGGAATTGCGTAAGAGAGCATCCTTGCTTAAACCCGGTATCTGTGGAAACTGTGTTGGGTATTCGTTTGGGATATTCACTCTGTCTCTAATGCTCCATATCAACCAGGTAAGGTTTGGGTCACAACTTGGCTTGCCTACAGAGGCTGAGATGTATCTAAGTCAGGAAACTCGATTTAGCTGGTTGTTGGTTCCAACTCTGAAGACTATCTTCACTGCGGCTAACGGTTAGACTAATGCCAACTTCTTTTTTCCGAAAACCAAAAACTTCAGTTCCATTGGTTTTCTGTATAACCAAGACGCGCAGCCAAATGGGAGCGTGGAAAAAGGAGCTCGTCTGGGATTGGCCTTAGAGTGGCTTTTATACTAAAAATTGGTAAAAGTGGTTTACTATCTCGGTAAGAGTTTCAGACCTTCCTGTTGAAAAGCACGGAGAGGCAAGTCGAGTGTCAAGTGCGCAGGGTTGCTCTGAGGGTGCTTCCTCTATCGCAGATGCAGCATGCAATTCTCCAAGACAGCGCTTTAAAATCTAGTTGCTCGGATTGAATGAGCGCTTGATAGGAAAGTATACGTCATGGGCATCTTCATCGACATAGAAGGTACTTTCGATAATGGGATCTTTGATGATAATGATGAAGAGAACTTTGATTGTAGATGCGGACTGTGGGCAAGGTGGCGTTCTGTCTCCACTGCCATGGTGCATGGTAGTTGACACTCTTAATTCTTCTAACATCTACCCTCAGGTATATGCGGATGATGTTGTCATACTTTCTGTTGGGTTATACTTCAAAACTGTGTGTGCTAACGGGCGGGTGGCGTTAGATATGATCGATGATTGGTGCACTAATAGTGGAGTTTCAGTCAATCTCTAAAAACTGAGGTTGTCCTCTTTACGAGAAGAAGGGTTGTGATCGGGCTGATTAAGCCAGTGCTAAAGGGTGTCACTATCCATCCACATCTCCGAAGAAGCCAAATAAGTACGAGTGATCCTGGATAAAAAAAACTTCTTTGGGCAAAGCTTGTCAAGTCGAAGAGCTCCAAGACGCTCTCAGTTTTCTGGCAGTGTAAGGGTGCTTTTTTCAAGACATAGGGCTAAACAGCTAAGAATTTCTTTGGATCTATACGGCTATGATAAGACCGAGAAGGATGATTAACAACATGGGCAATGGGCAGTATTTAAGGAATGCTGTTTTATCCTAGCATTTTCTCCTGTAAATAGATGTTTTAGCATGGTAGACTCTTTTTTTTTTGTTGCGGACGTCTTCACTGCTGCCTTGCCTTCAGAGGGAAAGTGCTCCTTGTTTCCTTGTCGGTTTAAATAAGTTAGTTGACTAAACTCAACGCCAACGTCAGATATTCATCTTGTTCTGAGTATTTCATCGCTTTTTATCTCTCTTGTTTAAGGGGATCCACTTTTATGCCTTTTTGAGTTGATTCAATTAGGAAGCATATTTTGCAACAGACTGATTCTCGCGCTGTGAGCTGTGACTGCCACTTTCTTCGCTATATGCTGACAGCTTTTGACCCACAAACAAGTAAAGAAGTTATTAGAAATGCGACTCTAAGATATAAAATCACGTCTAGTGGACAAGCTAAATAAATTAAAGACCTGCTTCCTTTGAGTATGTAAAGACTACGTGTACATACGCACATGTGTAAATTTATATCAATTGCATTGCAGACATACACAGTTGTAAATATAATATACATTTAAAAGTGCCATTAATAAACTACAATTATTGATTATTATTTACGTCTAACCGCTAATATATATATCAGAGATCATCAATTTTTCGAACATAAATCAGCTCATCTATCAGCCTGACTTCAAAAAGTCTGAGCATTTCGACAAATACCACATCCTAAGGCAAACTCCTCGCCTGTTGGTGGATGAATTACATGCAAAGGACATTCGTCACCCAATAATTGTTTCGCCTTAGGTCCGGCTGGACATTGTGGTAATTTGTTCTTTGGAATGTTTGTCAATCGCTGGAAATCGTCGTGACATGTATCACAAAAGTGAGTTGTTCCAAAGCAGAAAAACACGGCTACCGAACAACAGTAACGGCATTTGTACTCTAAAAAGTCGGTACCGTGTTTTGGGCACATTTGTGCACGTGCTACGTCTGAACACGCACCACAAACAAGTTCTTCTGGGTCGAAAATTTCCCCAACTTCAGCATCGCAACGGGCTTCACCACCATAGTAGGCCTGCAATAAAAAAAGAATGTGTGGAATGTTGAGCTCATAAGAAAAGTTGAAGAAATATTACCTTTTGGCATTTAAAGCAAACGTAGTAGGCATAGCGATCCATGGCGATATTGGTTAGGTCTTTCGCGTCTGTTGTCTTAACGATGCCTTCATACTTGATTCTGAAAAAGAGACAGTAGTGTAAGCAGTATTCTGGACCGTGGTTCGGAGTGAAGACCCACCTCATTAAAGCTTTACGCTTCACATCCTGTTTGAGAGTATTAATTGGTTCCAACACGTGTTCCAATAAATCGTGTAGAATATCCGCCTGTAAGAGAGAAGATTAAATTTTTCTAAATATAAATGGCACAGTAACGGCATTGTACCTTGCAAATAGGGCACAAAGAGAATCCAAACGTTATTCTGGGTCCTATCCAACGTTTTTCTAGAACGGTCTTGCAACAATGATAGTGGAATACATGGCCACATTCCAGCTAAAAGAGAAACAAATTAAAAGCTGACACACTAGGCGAACCGTATCCTTCATCCTTACATGAATAGATGGTGCGCATGAAAGAGCCTCAACAAAACAAATCATACACATATCATCTGCGTCCTGCGTAAGTTTGGGCTTCTTAAACTCCTCGGCCAGTTCGTTCTCCTTGGAGTGACAAACGTGCTGCAGACAGGGCAGACATTTCTTTTCATTAGCTACACCACCACAGACATGCCCACAAGGCTTTGTCTTCAAACATGAATTTGCATTATATTCCTGACACTGGACATCAGAACAGACATTTCCGATCTCCAGAAGTCCTGAATTTCCTGTGACACCACAAAATCTACACCGGCCAACTGCTTCTTGTGGACCTGATATGATTGTATGGCTTCCATCCCTAAATTCGACCATCCCCTTCAATGTCTTAGAATCGGCCAAAGCTAAAAGCCAGAAAAGTTTTGTACGACCACAGCTCTCGTGCAGTTCTACCCGAATAGCTTCTTCTTCTTCTTTGCATACTGTTCTCTTGTGGTTTCTAGTTTTGCGATTCAAATGTAAGAATCGATCGCAATCTCCACAGAGCGAGCCGCACTTTTCGCATTGAATTATGGCGGCCGTCTCGCCATCGTCATGATTCGTACACATTGGTCGACTGTCGGAAACTTTAGACCATTGACCGGACGAGAGTTTCTCTACGTGCTCCTTGTCAAGGACACACAAGCTCGCTAAAGCCAGCCAGAGTGTGGCAGTTTTGAGGCAGTTTTCAGGACTGCGGAAGACTTCCTCCAAACGGGTCAAGTTTAAAACAGATTCAGCAATGGCGGCTTTGGTCACTCGCGACCATTTGTCCGATAGTTTGCCCTAGAGAACAATAAAAGGTTAAGAAAAAATGGACCATTTACCCCCTCTCTGTCCATACTTACACATGCCATGTCCTTTATCAAATTAATAATGCTCTCCGCCTGCTTCATTGATATAACACCAGATTTCAGGAACCAGCGTTGGTTAATATTCTTTGTGACGTCCTTTGGCTTTTTCTTTGATGTAACCATTTCTGGAAAGTCCGTATTATTTCCATTTAAATTCTTCGAATTTGATCCAAATGGCGACATGCATACGTCACACAGATCAATCTCATGTTCTTCAACCTTTGGCTTGCTAACAGTTGTTCTCAACTGGTGAACTGACAGGTCCAGTGTATTGCAAAGCCTCACAAATGATGGGTTTTTCTCTACATGAGCCTTCGATGTGGTACTAGTCGTTTTCACTTTAACTTGCAGTTGTAAGGACTTTGCTATTACCGAGAGGAAAATGTCCAAAATTCCCAGACGATTCATATCGAAATCCTCCGGGTTTTGATGTACGATGTTAAAGTCGAAAGGTGGCATTTTCTGCACACAGAGTAAGTCAGCAAAAACTTCTGGAGTAATCTCTGGCAGAATTCTACGCAACAACGCAGTGACTTGTCGTTGAACCCGATCACTTCCTGTGTGCAGAAGACTCAAGAGATCCTTAAGCAACCCATGTTGATGGGATAGATATGACCGACCAACGGCACTTCCTGACAAAGCCAGAACCATGCTCAACATCTCGAAGCAATACGTATCAGGAGCACGAAATCTCTCACGCTCGCTGGTGCTCGACTCGCTTTTATGATCAGCAGATGATGTGTGAGCATCCTTAAACACTGTGTTGTTGGCCACATTGGCAATTTCCCACTCTTCCTTGGCTCGTTGGGCTTCTTTTTTAATTGCGTGAACTATATGCACAATGACTTGCTTCTGGAGGTGGCTTAACTTGCTTCTGCTAAAGAGAATTCCAACCATGTGTTCGCGAAGGTCTAGAGAGTCCGCCAATAGAGAGTTAACACTGCTTGACTCAAGTGTTGAGTGCTTTCGGTTACTCTCGCCGGTTGCAATAAGTTTCCCAAAGACCTGAGCCGTTATCAAACGGAATACCCTTAACGTTTCAGCTTCGCAGATTTGCTGTTGTATTCGAGTGGCATTTGTAAGTTTTAAGTTAGCCTTTGCTGATCCATGCGTTAGCTCATCGAGATTGTTCGGCAGACCGAGTAACTTGATTTGCCGCACCCGAAGGGTATTCTCAGGACCGCGAAATTCTAGACGAAAGTGCGTGTAAGAATCGTCAGGAATCTTAACCGAAGCCCATGCACATGCTTTCGAATCGATATCAATGGATTTGATCAATGTTGTATCACCGAGTGATTGTCCAGCAAAGAACACCACGTTGAGGACTTTGTTCTAAAAGAAGTGATTCAAGTAAATTGATTTTGCAATTAAAAGAGTTGAACTTCTTACCTGTATGTCCCGGCTATTGTCAATGTGAACTAAGATAGTTTTACACGAGTAATTCAACTTATTCATCGACACTTCGATAATTTTGCATTTATTCCGATCCTCCTCATCGCTTTCCCAGAAGGTTTCAGTCGAGTTATCGGTGAGCGATTCAGCCATTGCTTGTCTTGAAGACACCGTTATCTAAAGAAAAATTCATAGAAAAGATAAGACAAGTGAAATGCAACTGAATGGTTCTTGGTTCATACCTCAAACATTCCGTTCAGGTCAGTGTAATTCAAAGACTTCGCTCCAGATCCTCTTACAAAATTATGATCATCGTGTATGTTGGACTCTCCCATCGTCATTGACGACATAACCATGGCTTCATTTTGCTCATCGGACTTCGAAAGAATCTTTGAAATGTTTCCAAAGACATGCGAACTATGTAGAAACTGATGATCAGTCTGACGAAACTTAATTCCAAAGCTTTGAATGGCGATTCTCTGCAGTGGTGATCCAGCCGGCAAATAAAGCGTCAAATCTGCCACAGACTGCAGAAATATATGCAAACTCTGGGTAATACTGTGGCAGAATCCTCCACTGATTTGAGTAAAGGATACAGGATGTTCCAGAGAAAATTCCTGCGCAAAGAAAAACCAAAATCAAGAAGACTTTACAGTTTACAGCTTAAGTTCACTTACTCCATCGTCTAGTTTGGCAAATTCGGTGGAGTCCATGGTTGGACTAAGTGATGCCACGAACCACCACATAAGATCATGCAAGCAAACACTCTGCGTTACCGAACGAATGAGCCAATTCAATGCCTGCAGTGAATAGATTCTACAAGTGGCGATCCTCAAACTCCTTTTCATGGCATATCGGAGCTTCTCCAAGTCATGCTTTTGCGTTATGAACGATATCGCTGGTCGGTTGATCAATCCATTGATATTAGCGTCGACTAGTTCCATGACATTAGCATGCTCCGAAATAGGCGGTTGATCGTAATTTCCAAAGAAGTAGTCTTTAGAGCCAGATGTCTCAAGTTTCGGATCGTTTCCCTGAAAACTGTTGGCATTGTTCAATTTATTTTGAGCAGCCTGTTCTACATTCGGCTCAACATTTAGACGTTCACTTGGTGCTGATGAGTTGAGCATGGCAATAGAGGTGTTAAGAAGACTATCCGGCACTAATTTGCGCAGATTCTCTGATGGATAGCAGATAAGAAGCGATCCCTCTAACAAAGTATACAAGGTGTTAACATGTAGGGAGCACCAGAGCACCAGAGCACACGAAACCTTACCTCCCTGGTTTGTTGAATTGTTCCTTCGACGAAATACTACTTTGGGCTGCTGGTTCTCGTCGACAATATTATTGACCACAGTCCGAATGTTGAATGACTGTTGATTGGACCAACCTTGGCCCATAGAGAAGCTTCTATGAAATTTTGAAAGAGTTCCACTGCCCTGAGCCGTTCCAGATGCAGTCATAGCGTCATAATTATTTGGATCACAGGATTCAAATGAAATTTCGGAAAGAGGCTGAAAATAACAACTTTTGTCAGCGCTCCAAAGAAACAAGGCTTGAGCTTACCCTCTCGTAACAGTTATCAGCTGAATTGGCTCCGAATATCTCGTAAGGCAAATCATCTCCAACAGGAGCCCCAAGAGATTCCAAACAAGCGAAAGTTTCTGGAGCCATCCACATGTAGTCAGGCGATATACAGCCAGTAAAACTCTTGCGATTCGGTGTGGATTCTAGAATTTTCAGAATTTGATGATGTATTTTTAAACAGATACAGGGTGTGTTCGTCTTACGTCCAAACAATTTTCCAGACATTCTTAATCCAACACGACTGTGTCGGTTGAAGTTAAAATTTGGCGTGGAGTCCCCACGACTTGTACTGGGTTTGAGATTCAAGTCCGAAAAATTATTCAACTGATGCTCCGTCACAACTGGCATTTGTTGTGGTGATCGCTTTGCAGTTGCTGGTGGAAGGTTCGTATTATTAGTGGATAGTTCCAGGAGGAACAAAGCATTCTCCTTCATGGTTGTGTATATTTCGGAGTTAGCCAAAAGGGTTGTTGTTTTCACTCCGAATATATTCATTTCCGGCAGCAGTACAGTACTTGGGGAGTTATTGACATTGTTGATGTTTTTGTTGGACGAGACGTGTCTGAAATGAAATCGTTCTTATCTTAGAGTTCTTAGTGGATTGCTTGAAACCTACTTTTCTCGACAGCTATCACACATTAGAAACCAACTCGATGCACCTTTGCCACCTTCGCCACAGTTACCAGCCCATCCTTCACAGAATATGCCCACCGAATTGTAGCCTTTTCCCTTGGCAGACTTTCCACAACCTGGATGGACCGTACGCATGTGATAAGTCACTGGAATCGGAAGAAATATCTCACAGAGCTCACACCAATAGCCGTCATCTGAAATAAAAACTTATGATTTTAGGCTTTGAAATTCGATTCACCTTAGGTACCTTTCTTCTTTTTCTTGGACTTCTTGTCTTCTTTTTCAGTCACTTCAATTTTTTCCTTTCCACTTAGTGATTCCCGACTTGGAGAGGAGCTACAAAAAGGTCATCATAGAGACTACCTTATGTTGTTTCTATTGCCCTTACCTTTTTTGTCGCTCCAATGTGTTTGATTGCACAATTTGTATGCAATTACGGCACACCTGTTCCCAAAGATACACCAGACATCTTAATGCTGGCGGAAGCACAGTCACAATC
Organism: Matsumyia berberina; assembly: GCA_917880715.2. Lineage (NCBI taxonomy): Eukaryota > Metazoa > Arthropoda > Insecta > Diptera > Syrphidae > Matsumyia > Matsumyia berberina. Next base: position 125,043,213 of record OU862871.1, on the reverse strand, counting down.
TCTGGTAAGGAATGTAGTTTATTCTTCGACTCTGAGTTTTCATTGGCCTAAAACAGAACAAGAATTTGTTGATAGCCAATAAGACAGTATGAGCGGTTACCTCGGCCATATTCTTCCTGTATTTTCGATTATTCAAGCATGAGTTCCCGCATTTGGTCAGTGCCTCCAGAGTGGAGGGTCTTATGTTAAGATAGTTGCCTGCATTCGCTACTTCTACTGAGTGCCGCTGTTGAGCTTTCTGCTCACGCGACAGCGTCATCTTGTTTTCTCCCGACTCTCGTCGAGTGATAACAGTTGCTCCCTCTTTCGGCAGAGAAGGGTGGAATTTTAAAAACGATGCGCATGCCATTGCATCGTGCACGATACCTTCATGCCATAAAAAGGCAGCGAAAACTGCTCGCAGACTTTCCGCCAGAGATGGTGGCATTGCACGTTTCAATGGACATGAATTTTCCGAATCGCGACCTTTCGTTTTCAGTTCAGCGAAAGCTTCTTGTCCTGTTAATGGTGGCCACAATGGTGGGCTAGGGGTATCTGTACTGGCAGTTGATAGTTTCGCAGAGAAAAGATTATCCTCCGCGGCGATATTAAGCAAGCCCATCTGTTCGGCAATATTGATGTCCAAATTTGGAAGGTTGGAGTTTACTTGCAAATCATGAAGTTCTCCTTAAATTAACAGTAATTAGTGTTGTGTAAAGGAAATTGACATTTGTCTTACTTTTCGGCCCTCTACGTGAAACATGCTTTGGGGTTGATAAAACATTGGTGCTTACACTTGTATTTTCATCATCATTGGGGTTTATAGGATCTCCTGAAGTATTTCTTAGCTTCGAATTGGATTGATCCTCATCCTAAACGTATATATGTATAATATATAAACGTTTTGTTCAAAATAATTTCATTCTTGACAGTTTTCTTACCGTAAAATTTAAAGAAGGCGACGCAGATTTGTCTGGGAATTCTGGATTGTCCGGTGCTTCCGTGGACTTACTAAAATTTCTTGAAGCGACGTCATGAGCTGAAAAGACAGTTATTCCTGCGAACTTTCATAAAAAAAGTTTTCTTTAGACTTACGCTTAGGAATCTGCATTGGACTTGAACTACGACTAGATTGACTGGCAGCACTTCCATTTCCATTCCCCTTTGGTTCCTGGACACCAATTGCACGAATCAGATCTCTAGCGGATATTGGTGCAATATCTCCACAATCACTAAAAGGATTTTGTGATAAATTAGATTGAAGATGTACAGAAGGTGTGCAAAAACATTGATAGATACAGTAAATACATAGCGCTAAATAAAACTAAGGGGTTTAATGACGCCAAATAAAGCCCGCTAATCAGTACTGCTACTGATCAGGAAGTCTGAGTGGTAACATTTTTTGGCGACTAATGTGTCGATTCTAACCCGGAGGGACAACTCAGTAGAGGAAGACCTTGGTTAAGGTGGCGCGCACAAGTGGAACGGAACATCAACCAACTTGATGTGCGCAACTGAAGGCGATTGGTTGAGGCCCAGGTTCAATTTTAGCTAAAGTGAGACGTAATCTAATTGGCATTCTGGAGTGGAATTGGCTTTAATCATTGACAGTTTTACAAACAAACATCCAAACAGGGCTTAGAGACTTTCTGGTGGTCTGGTAGCGCTGGTGAATTTCCCGGTTATTTCACCAAAAAACTGATCTAGACATATTTCGCTTAGCAGATAAATTATCACTGCTGATGGATTTGGTCTAAGGCTGTTAACGTCTCTACCTGAAATTGACCAATTCCAGGACATTTTGGATCCCGTAGTGTCGATCACTGCGATATGAGGAGATGTAAAATATTGACTACTCTGACCAGTTACACACGTTGTAGCAATAACTTTGCTGATGGTATGCCCGTCATACATACATTTGAGAGCTCAAAACATGATTCATATTCACCACGGTTTTATAATCTTTTGACAGTTGTCTCTTTAATGGATCACCATGGTGTCTTATCTCTCAGTTGAATGAAATGTGTTTTTAAATTGTAACAAAAGGCTGGCTAGCAAACAAAGTAGCTCTTCAAATATTTGTTCAGCAATGGATGGCATAAGAAACAAACCAAGTTGATTGAATAAAATTCTAAAACCATTGATAATTGATCTACTACATCCACAGGAACCCACACAAGTTTTGTGTTTACAAATGGATTAGCGATAAGATAAGAACGTTTGTTAAATCCTCACAGAGGTGTGGTTTCATATGGAATGCGAGACGAAAATGTATCGGCTGGAGAATGCAGTTTAAATAAATTTCGAAATCGAACGATAGGAGTATAGAAGCTGTTGACATAATGAGGTCAAAAATATTCGATAAATAGAGTAAAATAGTTGAAAGCGTTTTATTTTGCTACAATACATGATCATGAACAAGCAGCAATTGCCAGTAAGGAGAATCTCAATACCTAACCTAAAGGAGCACCTTGGAATAAAGAAACCGAACGAAGGTGACAATGGAACAGCCACACTTAACAATGTGTTCAGCTAGTGACAATAAAATGAACCTTGATTAGCTTTGAGGATTTCTTTTCTGAAATCTTGAATCACCATACGTATGTATGTTTATATTTCAAGACCAATTCCGAAATTATCCCCAGGAAAATCTGAATAAAAATATAAAAGCTTCATAGTATTGAATAAATCTTACCTTTTCTTTCGCAGTGAATCCTTTCCGTCGATATTATCACCCTTAAACCATTTTTGTAGTGCTTGCAACTTACTGGCTCCGCCACCAACTACCCCAGCTATGGCCGAGCCAATATTAGATGGACTGGACGAATGTGAAGTAGCCATAGACTCATCTTGTTGATTGTGTGAATCATTAGATGATGAGGACACCTGTGTTTCAAAAACTTTGTTCACCGGATCACTCTCACTTCCTATTTCATCCGAACGCTCTGATGTGCTACTCATGAAGGACAATGCAAAGGGATTTGTGGATGACAAGATGTTATCAACCATTGACGATTTTGGCGGCGTAAACTGCAATCAGCACAATTGTAAACTTTATTCAACTTCATTTGATTCCAGTACTCACCCTAGCCTGGGAAAAATCAAATGCTTTGGTACTGTGAGAGGCAGACTTTGGCTTCGAAGGAGTTTCTGGTGCAATGGACAGCGGAGAACCAATGTTATCCAATAAACTAAAATGAAATTCAATAACTTGGTAATTTGCTTATGAAATACAAATATTTATATGTACCTCTTATGTTTCGGCTTTGAGCTGGGCTTAGGAGTCGAAGTAGTAGCAGTGGTTGTGGTCGAAGCCTCAGTTACAGGATACAGTAGAGTTTTACCCAAATGCTGATTATATTGAAGGCACCAAGCTTCTGTTGGATACCAACCGATATTGCAGTGCTGCCGAATAGATTCAGTCGAAAGTCGTAACCAGATTCCATCGTCGTTTTCGATCTAAATATGGACAATGAAAACCCTTGGTCATAGAAAAGACAAAAACAAAAAAAAAAAGAAAGCTCTCACTTCATCGATAAATGAGATGACACCATTTAACTTGATAACTCCAACTTGTTCCGACTGCAGAGTGGGATGAGATCGAATTCTCAAGCCAGCTGAATTCTTCGCAATGAACTTCCGCAGCTTATTTGGCGGTTGGGGCTTCTTGAGTGCATGTTTATGTGATGGCGGTGGCATTCCGCCTTCTTTGACCTCAACACGATAGACTTCTTCCAATGGAATTCCATCAATAGCCACTGTCAGGCAATAGCTTCCAACTGAATTTGGAGTCCAGTGGACACTGAAAGTTCCATCTTCCATATCTTGGGCGTACAGAGTTTCAGTGATTCGAGTCTGTATCGGGCTACAAAATCTCAACTCTTCAAATGAGTAATTGTTGTATGATTTCATGAAAGTGATCGCCTTGAAACACATTTTCTCCTTAATTGTCGGTTCATAGTTCAAACGTGGAGGAGGCTGAATACCACCAAAAGTTGTAGTATCAGTGCACGATACTCGACGCATTTTAATGTTTCCATTTGTTGTTCCACTGCCACTTGGAATTGCTTTAATTTCAACCTAAATCAAGAAATAATTTAAGTAATTGTGTAAAGCATATGGGAATAGATACCTTTAGCTCTGGAACGAGAACTGCATCGCCATATTGATCCCTTATTTTAACAGTTATTTGTGTTGGCCAACCATATCGAAGAGCTTCATCGATAGTGTTCAATTCACACCTAATTTAAGAGGTAATTGTGTGTAGAAGTTTTTTGATATAGGTACCGCAGGAATACTTACTTATTAGGATCAAGGCGTGATTCAGGTTGTAACCATGTTGCCAAACGGGCTCCAGATGAACCAGGCGCTCCGCTAATAAAGTCTTTTAAGAACTGACGCTCATTCGATTGAGATCTGAAATTTAGAACGTAAGTTATTTTATTATTTCGTTGAAACGAGCACAGAGGTAAAGGTAAGATAATATAAAAAGAAAAGGGCTTATATCCTTTATCGAAGCAAACAACAGATGGAAGTCCGACCAAAGAAAGAACCGACTCTCTCAGATAAAGATACGTCAAGAACCGGATGCCAGCCAAATGCTGTATGTAGTATCGCGGCTAGTTCTTTAGCCTATCATAGTCGCCTAATTGATAGGCGAGTCTAAAAAACAAGCTACAGAGGTTGAAGATTGAAGACGCAATATCGTCTCTACACCTGTGTAATATGGGTATGGACTTTTACCTTAGAAAACTATTCTTGTGGTCGCCGTGTCTTAGTGGTTAGTGCGTTGGACTGCTGACCGAGCGGCGTGGGTTCAAGCCCCAGTCATATCCACCGAACATTTTTCGCGGCACCCCTTTTGGTCAGGGAATGACAAGCTTCCTGGAGTATAACTTGTCTTCTCAATTCGCCGTTCGGAGTCGGCACTAAATTGTAGGTCCCTTCGATTCATGCGAAAAATGTAAAACGCACAACCTAGGCCTTGGCTCAACCCGAGCTGCCGCGCTAGCCATTTTTTTTTTAAACAATTCTTTCAATTTTGTTAAACTATTGAGGTATGGTTTGTAAGTCAAGAGTTATTTTCGAATTTTTTCGTTTGGAGATAATGCGGGCTTTCATTACCATTTTTCGACACCACGGTCGGATTATATCGTTTCAGTTCAGTATAAAAACATTACATAGTAAAAAGTTAAAGGGATTAACATGTCTAAGTGGCGCCCAACAACATGACCGGCGTATTACAATAAACCACGAAACACGTATTGAAATTCCCTCTTTTTTTTTTACTACTATGCCACATTTAAACAAAGGTTGACAACAACTTTAAAGGTTTTTGTTTAGCATAATTTTGATTCACTGAAGATTTCACTAAATTCTGTGATAAGATCGTTCGTATTCAAAAACTCTATTCCCTGAAAAAAAAAAAAAAAAAAAACTGATAAGGCTTTACAAAACGAACCCTATTGGCAAGCAATTCAACTTCAATTAACAGAAAATTCTATCAAAACACAAACAAAATACTGAGTCATATTCAGCGGAACAACTGAAAATGTTTAATCTACTCTTCTACAATTAAAAACATCGAAAACCGGACCGTGCCGACACTCTCATGCTGTCATTTACATAAAAAAATGGTTAGGTAGCTGCGAATCAACATGAGTCAACCGGCGGCGACGGTGTCTCAAGGGATCATAAGCAAACCAAACTGATGCTAGAACATTGTCTAATAATAAGTTTTGTTTTGAGATTAGAAGACTCTCCGCTCCGATCGGCGAACTGATCTAACTCAGTATTAAGTGGTTTCGTGGGTTACCACTTTCGAGTTATATTGTAGTAGGTAAACCTGTTGCTTGAATGTGTTGAGTGATATTGCTAGTAGTACACTCATACAAAGAGAGAAACGCATCACTGTCCGCCGAGAAAAGGTATTGGAAAAAGTGTTCTTTTGATAACAAGACGAAAGGTTGAAAAATTATCTCCAGATTCTGCAATCCTTAAATTACAGGAATGTGAGAAGAAACTACATTCCAAATTTGGAGCTATGTATGTTCATGTGTATTTAAACCTCGGACGAGGTTTTAGTAAAAAGCCTCACAATTAAGCGATATACAACATGGGCTTGGTAGACCAGTTGTGTGTTTAGAATCTTTTAACCCTTTTACTTATGGATGTTTTAAAACCTTCCCATCAATGGAATGTTTAATGTTCTATAAGGGCTTGCTGAATAGGTCCGACTTTCTGGGTAGATTTACAGCTTTGCAATTTTTTTCCAAGCAGAAAATTAGCATTTTTGACTAATTTACCTAGATCCATTTAGGCCTTATTGGCCATAGAGCATCAACAATGTCTGTGACTCTTTAGCTACAGCGTTCTTTGAACTGTTTTAACTGCCTCCAAGCACAACCCATTGGCAAAACCTTAGCGAATGCCTGAAAGTATTTGATTTTTCTACAGAATTTGATCATGTTTTTATAGCTATCAGAGACTAGCTCCTCTAGATTACTAAACAGATAGCTGCCGAAAAGAAAAAGACAGTGGCCGGACGAGATGCCAATGACTAGTTGTAGCTGTGCTCTGCTTAAATTGAGGATGTCTCTGGTTCTTCTGCGGACGGATGTTTCAAATTGTTCATTGTATACCTTGAATTTCCTCTATCGAACAGCAGGAAAATAGCAGTAAAAGTATGCTGCTCTGTCGTATCCCGCTATATATTTTACCACTGTGTACAACGCTTAACACCTTTGTATAAAGTTATAGCTTTTCTCAGCCGCTCAAGAAAGGTCAAAAAGTGGAATGGTCATAAGTCTTCTGGTATACACAAAAAAAAAACCGAAGAATCAGGATAATCCTGAACGTAATCTTGTCTCGCCGACACAAAATAAGATCAAGGAGAAACATGCAGAGATCGTAAAAAAAATCGGATGTGGATATGTTGGATTTCGACCAGGATCTGGCAACGGAAAGCTATTATCTTTTTTGATGAAAATACAGTCCCGATGACTGGCTGCTTTATTGGTATGACTTATGAGGTATAGCTGGAACTTCTGTGGCGTTAATGTTGATCCGACAGGGTTTTGGATTTTAAGGAAAAATAAATCCAACCAGGCGAAATTGTTAACAGCTAGCTTTTCCCCACGAATAATAACTTAGAGCTCCTCATACCTTGCTCAGTGTCACATAGAAATCTTTTGGGGAGTTCCGTCCCACATTGTCTATATACAAATGTGTGTATGTATGTCAATTGCCATTGCCAGAGCTGTGAAAAACGCATGCGTCCAATTTAACTGATGTTGACTCAATCTTTTCAATAGAAATTTTGGGAGTTAGATAGATAAACCGTTAAGAAAATTAACTAGCCTAGTTTCTTGCAACCATTCGTCTTTCAGCATCATTTTCCAATGGCCCGCTTATCTATTATGAGGGTCGCGGGTTAGGTTAGGTTTGTGGGCCGATGAGGGCCGCCTCATCACACTTAGGTCTACGTAGACCCATTGTGATACCCATGATATTCCCTACTGCGGTTTATAAATTCCTTGATGTTAACCATCTAGTCGCTAATGCAAATTTGAGAAGCTGTAATGGCGAGCCATCAGCTAATTCGTCGATATAATCGAAGAAAAATTTGCCTAGGGTCCTATTTCTTATCTGGCAGAGGTATGGGCAGTGGCAGAGAAAATGAGCTGCGTCCTCATGGACTTCCTTATCACCACATCCCCTGCATATATCCTCATCTTTCAGGTGTAATTTCTTTGTGTGATATCTAAGCATGTTATAGCCTCCTGTCTTTTTGTAAAATCTGGCAGGTTTTTGCCTTGTCATATTCTGGCCACAACCTTCTTAATACTTCACAGGTGGTTAGAGATTTCCACCTGTTATTTGCCTTTATAAGAGTTTTTTGTGCAATTATCGCCCTTAGGTTGCAGAGTGGCGGTCTGACCGTACAGTCCGCTTGCTCTAGGGCTAGGGTTGAACCCTTTCTTGCCAGTTCGTCAGCTTTTTCATTGCCTGGTACTCCGCTGTGACCAGGGACCCAGCAGAGCTGCGTGCCAAGAATCTTAAGCTCTTCGCGACAACACTTCATAAGCTTCGATGTTATCTGCGTAGCAGCTATTGCTTTAATGGCAGGCTGTCAATGTAAATCGTAATATCCTCCCGTGATATTGTAAGCATTGAGACTAGTTGGGCAGCTTTTGTCACTGATAAAACCTCCGCTTGGAAAACGCTGCTGTGATCCGGGAGTCTAATGGAGCTGTTAAGTCCTAACTGTTCTGAGAAAAGGCCTGCTCCTATGCCTATATCCATTTTTGAGCCATCTGTGTAGATGGATTTGGATTCATTCAAAACCTCGTTATTTTGCCACTGTTCCCTGCTTGGGAAGGCACATGAGAAGGGTTTCTCAAAGTCCAAGTCCGGGACAGTGTAATCCTAGCTGACATTTGTGCCCAGATGATTGCTATGTATCTCAGCATGCCCATACGGATTTGGTCGCGAGTTAAGGAAGTTTAAGTGGACTCTTCACATTTCCCGATCTTCCGCCATCGACTCTAAACCATCAGAGGCTATCCCCATACGGGTAGAGGTGAGATTTTGGACTTGGCCCACCCATCTCATCCTGGGCCTATCCAGGGGACGCCCACCCGATGGCACGGATTTCACGGCATGTCCTGAAAGCCAAGTTGGGAACATGCGTTTAACGTGTCCAAACCATCGAAGTATGGACCTCTCCTTACGAAGAAGTAGCTGCTCGACATGTCGAGCAACCATTCGTACGTGTTATACTTTTGCACGAATAGAAAGCATCTACAATATCAATTGCTGATTCCAAACGGTGGATTTAGCAACTTTTTTAAGACAGATTTAAATCTTGAAGGTTTATTATTGTCTGGCAATAGATAACTAAGCGAAAAATATTATTATCAGAACAACGGCGACCAACCTCTTCTTATCGAAAAAAAAAAAAAATCAAAAGTGGCAACACTCTGATCTGTGTGTGTCAACCATGTGGACTAGGAAACAAAATAAAAAGCACTCAATCACTCACACTACACAATAGTATCTACTCCGTCACATAGCACCCTTCTCTTATTAAATAGATACTTTTGTTTCAATGACCACGAGCATGAGTGGCACTGTGGAGCGTAGATCGCCCATCGCCCGCACGAATCGAGTAAATTTTTCTCTGAACCGATCACTTTAGTTCGCATCTCGTCGCCGTTCCGTTTAGTCGGGTTCAAGTATCTGAAGAAAAAAATGTTGTCGTCTTGCGCTCGTTAGTGATGTGTGTGGTGATAAACGGGCGTGTATCTATCAAGTGAGAGTGTATTTTCTTGTTTTTCCTTTTGATTCCTCCTGCCTTCTACCTTCCTTCGTACACGCATCAAGTATCTTTCGAAGATATAGAATATGAAAATCTGTGCAACCAGCCAGTGAAGGGGTATCTCTTGAATTAAAAAAAAAAAAGAAAACCTATCCAACGGGTTGTTGTGTATTTACGAGTTAATGTATCTCAATTAAGTGTCTCAATGAACTTTTTTTTCCTCTCCTCTTTTGCTTAAGTGCTGTAATTAATAATTATTGATCTTTTATTGAGAATACAGGAGATCGAGAGTAAAGTGATCAAGAAAAGTGTTTTCCAAAGTCTGTCACAATTGAAAAATATCGCAAAAAAAATAAAAAATACCTACCCACTACAAGGCCAGCAATTAAAACAAGTCAAAATTATATACATATGATTATACAACCGGGAAAGAAACCGCGACAGTTGGATAGAAAGAACCAGACATCATTCAGTGAAGCCAGGGAAAGATAGCCAGCGATGACAATAACAACAAAAGGCGAGGAATTAAAAGAAGAGAATACAATTTGTTAATTGAATTTATTCGTTTGTTTCGCTAAGCACGTAACCTGACGAATTCGTCGTTCAATCTTTCCCCGTCCATTTATGAGGAACAATAAAAACGACTTACTCCGTCTCCATATGTGCACTGCATCCCATAATAAGAAAATCTTTCGTATTTTTTCCCACTAAAACACACAATATCAGCTGGCGATAGGGAGCAGGAGAAGACCGCGACGACAACAACGACCGCCGACTGGTAACCACACATAACCACGATAAGCCTCAAAAAAAAAAAAAATAAATAAGGAACCAAGACTCGGGGTCAGGGGGGTGTGTGCGCACAAGTATAGTGCACTGTAGACTTTTTTGAGTGCGTTTGAGTGAATGTGACTCACTTGTTGGGACACACAGGTTCTGATCTTTTTTGTTGTTGGACAAACTAGATTGTATCTACGTCTAGTTGATAGGCTTGCACGGAGGCAATGGGTTCTGGAGCAGTGAGTTTTCCCCCCCTCGATTGAAAAACAAAGTGAAAGATACACAAATGTGAAACCGGAAACCGTATTTTTTTTTTATTCAAACATGATGGCGTCGTCATCGTCTTCATCATCATCGTCGTCGCTGTTGTCGACATACTATAGAACAAGCTCAACCTTGGTGATGTATTGCATTTGGACCATAGCATGGCTATACTATACGTCAATTGTTACGATTGTTTATTGTGATTCGGCTACAAGTGCAACCGTTCCAGCTGCAGCGCCCATTGTTGCTGTTGCCACAGGTTCTTCTGTATCCACAACGCATGCACTTGCTGCTACGTGGAATCGTTCAACCACATTTGACGCATATGCCCCGTTGTTGCCCCCTATAAACACACGCCGGAATACCCGATCATCAGAAAAAGCAGGAGAATACTCATCAGGGCTTCGTAGTTGGAATTTAATTGCAACGCCACAGGACAAACAGGATATCTGCGAATCGAGTTGTAAATGCTGGAAGAACAACACGTTTATAACTATTAACTGTGATTTTAGTGCTAATAAAAAGGTAAGTTAACCACGATATGTAACTTCCAGGGATTTTCGAATTTCAGCAGGAAGAGCGGTGCATAATTGGTTCTTTATGATCGTGTCACGTACAAAAACCGAAAGGCAATGGACTGCGCTTGCTGGGCTGTTGCGCGTTTGTTTTTCGGATTATTTTTGTAAGTCACGTTTTGAGACACCTTAAAGTGAAGTATGAAACGTGTGCGGTATATGGCTGTGTGTAGCGAATATGTATGTTTCCCATATGGTTGGCTTCGCACAGTTGGGAAATTCTTTGAAAAAAAAAAACCTTCATGTGCTCACGCGCGTGTCCTTTTGAAGAGAATTCTTATTATCTATCGTTTGTCTAAGTTGTTTATTCTTTCGAAATTGAATGTCAAGTAGGTAGTTTTAAATGAATTTCAATTGAGCTAACATGTTCGGTTTTGTTGGGGTGAGATAAAATAAAAAAAAGCGGAAATGACTTTATCAGAAAAATGTGCGAATTGAAGCATGACATTTATGGCGCATTTAGCCACTGAAAATGCTAGCTATGTATAGTGAATGGTGAATTTTAGATTAATGAAATGGAAAATTATACAGAAGCCGGGTTTGAGCCGGCACTAACCTTGAAGGTTTGAAACAGTAGTACATAAACTTGTGATTTCCTTGACTTATCAGCATCATTTTACTAGTGACTTACTTACATTCTTACTTAAGATGGGGTTACATGCAGTTTTAGACCTGGGCTCCCTCAAGTCAACTTAATCTTTCAGCTCATAATGTGGAGCCTTTCTTCAACACGTTATTTCTCCGGGGAATAAAACACTCTCTGGTTAGATCTATGTCGCTGTCTAAATCACTGGAAGAATTTTTCTTTCGGAAGTCACAAATTTTCATTAGTCCTAGGCTCAGCTTCTAAGACAGGTGCCTAGAGCCGGTCAGACTGAGGGTGGTGTGAATAAGAACTTAGGAAACACTCTAAGCAAACCGTCTTGAGGGAAGTGTTTTCTGAAGCTTGACGAAACTCATTTTTATTGAACTCAACTTGAGTGATTTATTTATAAAATTGATAGAACACTCTGGCTCAGTTCTTAATCACACCAAACAAGAAGTGTCTCAATCTTCCTAATGAAGTTGAGGATGTCGCCTGTCGAAGCGTTTCTGATGTCTTCGGGGATCAGGGCGTCTTTGGGGAAAATTCGCTTCCTAATGTAACAATAAGCCACACACTCACATAGTATATGTTCTATAGTTTCGCTTTCCTCTATACAGAGTCGACATTCGGTTGCCTGCGCAATATCTCAGACTGCAGAGGAGGCTAGCGAGCCTTCGAATATCGTCCCTATCCTAAAATACGGACATCCTTTAAGTTTTTATTCCTAAGGAATCAGACAAACAATTCCTTGAATATTATCCCAATAGGATAGTTATTTGTGTTTTTTCGCACCTGTTTAGCATGGATCTAAATGAAGAGTTAGGGAAGCCACAGCTCGGCCCTTTCGGTAGATCCCTTCCTGGCTAATTGGTCAGCGATTTCATTGCATTCAATGCCTTTATGTCCCTGTATCCACCAGAATTTGACTTTATTTCGCTTAGATAAGTCTTGGAGAGCATTGAAGCAGTCGGTGATAGCTTTTGACCTAAGGCAGTGGAAGTTCAGTGCTTGAAGCGCTGCTTGACTATCCGGATGTTCATATAATGGTGGTTGGACCTTTGATCCCATAATCAATGTTGATATTGGCACAGGTTTCAATGGCAAAGAGCTCATCCTGAAAGATACTGGCCTTAGAGACTTTGCGGTTGAAGCCACCAGAGTCCATTTTGGAGCCATCCTACACCACACTAATCTTTTGATATTCAGAACCTGAAATCTTCTCCCAAAATGGAGCGATTAGGGTATGGAATCTGATACCGTGTTAATCATTTTTAGCCCGGAAAATTCGGAGAGAATCACCCAGTGACCCAACAGTCTTTTTGGCAGGTTGCCGATCGAGTGTTGAAAGTTGATTGCACTGCATGCTGCCACCCGTTTGACAAAGTAAATACAGCAATTGTCTCTAAGGCTGCAGTATACCAAGATCGCTTGCTAACATTTGAAATCTTTTAGATCGTTGTTGCCTCTTCGACTTTATTCCATCATACTGCAGAAGCATAGGGGACGATAAGTCTGACTATCATGGTGTAAAGCTATAGATTAGATGAGATTAAGTGAGCTGTACTGATAGAACAGGGGTATAGCTAAACCAATGCTTTGTGATACTACTTAAAAGCCCGCAAAGGATGACAAGCTTGTCAGAATTGAGCTCTGGTGAAATAAAAAAATGCTGGCTTCCATCTTCCGAGTTGAATCGTTGTTTTTACCTTAAAGAAGGTACTCTGTTACGTATTTTCATTATTGCTTTCAGCTTCTGTATCATTTACATGTTCCAATTACCTATTGACAAACATTTCGAACTTCACTCTAATTATTTGATCACATCCTTGTTATGTTCTTTCGAAGCTGGACATGTGTCTACTTTTAACCTATTAGTCAGTTTTTATTGAATTCTAAAAAATAACCGTGAAAGGATTATTTTTTCTGTATTAGGGGCCGTAAATGCGCACTGCGACCTATGAGGTCTATTGTGGTGGCCCATATAGTTTAACCAGAGGTTATGTTGAGGCTTTTGATAAACCTCAGTAAAGCCTTAGGTTCAATTTTCCGAATTTCCGCCTGGTTCACCGAGGCCCGCGTCAAGTGGAGTAATCTTTTCCTTGCGGCTCCTGGACATACGCACAGAATATGTTCAGTAGTCTCTTTCTGTTCTCCACAGAGTACAAATATCGGTATCTGATACTTTCATTTTATGCAGATCGTATATGAGTGGACAATTTCCTGTTAGATAGCCCATGAAAGTTCTTAACTCGTCCAAGTAAAAACTTAGCCTTGTACAAGTTGTGGTTGATGAACCTTTTCGCTTGTCTAAGTTCCCGGAGGCTGGCCCAGTAGTCGGTGTGTTTGTTGATCTCCTATTGTGTTATCTTGGAGTAGCCACTTTTGGGTGGTAAGTACCCCAAAACAGGGTTCGGGACCAAAGAATGGGCGACAAGGGCCTCTTTTCGCCAGACAGTCAGCTCGTTCGTTACCCTCGAAGCCTTCATGTCCTGGGATCTGGGCTACGGTAACCTAATTAACCGATGCAAGGCTTTCGAAGAATTTGAGACAGTCTCAGACAAGCTTGGACTCTACTATATAAGATTTAAGGGCTAATGCTGCTTGGTTGTCTGAAAAGATATAGATCCGGGTTCCTTGGGTTCTTCTCCACAGGCACTGTCCTGCACGCAAGATGGTCATGGCTGCGGTGATAGTCATAGTTAACGAAGTAATCCTGAAAGGATAGGAGCTTTTGAATCGTTGCGCCTAGACAAATGAAAGTTAGATCTTCAATGTGTCTTTCTGGTCATAGGGTACTAAAATAAAATCCATATGTCAAAAAGTTTAAGCGCTCAGGAAAAAATTCGAAAAACTTTATTCGTACGTATGAGTTCATAATATAAAAAAATAGGTTACCCCATTATGCCTAAGATGAATTATACATCATCCGTGTGACCTAAATATTTACTGATAGATCAACACAGCAGATCTCCTTGGGGAAGTTTAATTAACATTTTTGGTTATTTAAAGCAAAAACTTATTTTCAGCTTGCTGCTACAGCGCCGCCGTGAGCTTTCCAGTATTACGTGGCGCAACTGGTTTAATTTTTCAGGATAGCGACTTCACATATTTGTTCAACCGCAGGTGATAAATGTTGCCGTAGACAAAGTCGTGTCGCCGTGGCTTAGTGGTTAGAGCAATTCAATGCTCAGCGAGCTGATCTTTCCGTTAGGAGTCGGCAATCAAAACTGTAGGTTCTTTCCATTCGTGCGAAAAAAATAAAACACACAACATTAATGGTTGTCGATTGGGTTCTTGAAAAACCTCGTCAAAAATAATGAAAGGTCTTACAGCTTTATTGCAGATTAGATGCTATGACACTCGTTATTTTTTGTTTTCGGTTTTGTTTACCAGGGGCCGAATTACCACACTCGTTAACGAGTAACTCGTCATCGAAATGCGAGTATTTGGCATTACCGCTCTTAAAGAAGTTTATGGATCATTCGATCACGAGTCCCACTCACTCACTCGTTATCGATTACTGTAATTCGGTCGCAGGGTTTTATGATTTTTACGTGAATCCTTGTCTTTTCCAGAGAAAGTACTAATAGAAAAGCAAACCAAATTAACTATTAACAATTTTATTATTGCAATGAAAATTCTGACATTTCAAGTGAAACCTTTATCCGTCTTACTCTTGAATACAATTTGCAGTAATAAAAATGATTCGTATCATATATCACAATCGTGCTTTTATCACTAATTGTCCACGGGGTTTCTTACATGGCGCTACACATACCTACACAGCCTTCTTCTGTTTCCCCTGGATATTTGTTTATTGAAGATTTTTTTCTTTATTTATTTAAAAGTAGTCTTATGTCCTTGCATAACAATTTTGTGTAGCCGAATCGAAAACGTAAGTAAACTCTGTTCCAAAGCTGCGGCATCGTCGTAGGAGCGAATTGAAAAGCGAAATGTTTATTTATATAACAACAGGCAATTAGGAATATGTACATATGTAGCCATTTGTAAGTGTTGCATTCTTTCTATTTTTATCCTGGAGAAGGGAGCAAGTATGAACGTTTTAATCGATTTACGAGATACTCTTCACATGGTATCGTCATGAGTTGGTGAAAATTAAAATTAACAACATACAAGTGATGATATGCAATTTCAAAACACTGAGTGAAGTGGTCATATCTTTAAATTTTTTTATTCAGTTAAAAAACTTTGTAAAATCTGGGAAAATTTTCAATTTAGTGATAACTCCATGGCAGACTGATTAACATGGTAAGGTCAATAACTTTCTTTGGGTTCCATGATGATCATTTGATCCAAAATTAAACAACAATCCTTTGACCTTTAACAAAATATGCATTCCCTTTTTAACTTTTAATTCAAAGGGCGAAAATGATTCTCTCCAGAGCAATGATAAACAATTCTGCCAGTTCTCTGTCATATTATACAGAAAACAGGGCCTAGGTTAGGTAAGGTTTCGTAGGGTATGTGATGGATAGGCCTCATCATTTTCACTCGGAGGCCTGAAGGTTCATTGTGAGTACCCTTATAATGTTGTCGGAATAGCAATATGGTTCCCGGGACAATCTAAGTACTTATCCTATTGTTGGCTGTTTTGTGAACCAGTTAGTACACTTCAGGAAACTGAGTAGGTCTGTTAACTGTTAGTCTGTTACCTCTGCTAAGCATGCAAATAACTTAGATCCTAATGCGCGTAGACGTCGTCCTTGCAGGGTGGGGCATTGGCACAGCAGATGTTGGATTGATTCTACCTCTTCTTCATCTCTGCAGCTTCTGCACAAATCCTTGCACTCGATTCTCCACTTGCGGAGCATGACTTCGATGGCGCAGTGTCCTGTGATAACTCCAGTGAGCATGCGGGTAGAGAAACTGTCCAGTGCCGGAAGGCACCTTGTTCTAGCTTTATTTAATTTCGTCCTGTCTATTATACCATGCAATCTCCCTATCAGTGGCATTGCAGATATGTCTGCTTCGCTAATGTTCATAGCCGACCCCAATCTTTTCGTTCCCTTCTATGTCCTTATGTCCAGGAACCCAGCAGATTTTGACAGTACGGTGCCTTATGGTGATCAGTGTGTCCCGACATTTCTTGACTGCCTTTGATTTGATTGCATTGATTGCAGGCTCTTACGTAGCCTGCAGCTTTTTCTATTGCCAGGATCTCGGCTTGGGAGACGCGACAGATTCCTGGCAATCTAAACAATTCCTGATTCTGTAGGGTTTCCGAGTAGAATCCGGCTCCTGTTCCAGTTTCCAGGAAGTAAGCAGTTGTTTTTGAGAGTTCAGTCGACTGAGCAGTTTGTGCAGTCATAGGATGCTTCAGGTCCAGTATTCACTTAGCCCCGAAATCTCCTATCGTTTATAATGTGCTCTGTTCGTATGCACAAATATTTCTTTGCATTACTTTTTCAAAGTCTCAGGGCTTAATTTTCAAAGATAACCAACACGAATTCAGTTTTTCAAAGTGATTTACTGACAAATTGACCAGATGACAAGACAAGACACTTATCTTATTCCTAAACAAACGCTAAACCGACAAAAATGTAAGCTCAGTTTAACAAGTTAGCGTGTTTACCATCACTCACTTAGTTCAGCTAGATTTGAAAATCAATTATGCACGCACGCATATACATAAGTATCCGTTAGTCAGACAGCACGGTGACACATGCAATACTGACCATTTGTTTACTTTTCCTTCATATATTCATTATTCAAACAAAATAACATTTAGAAACCTCTTGCATGCAAATGTATAAAAATTTCTATAACAAAAGAGTCTCGCCCACCCATCAGTGAATACATATGCATATGTATGTACATGTCTATGTACGTACGACATGTCACGTTCTCTTCAAACTTCAAACTTTTTAAATATCCAATTTCCACCGGCTCGCCTGGCTTTCTTTATGGAATTTTCGCCACGAAAAGACGCATGCAAACCGAAACTACTTCAAAAAAAATTAAATTAGTCATAAAGATGTTTTCCTTTCTTAATTTTTTTTCCTCAGCCGAATGTAGAAAATGTTGATGACACCCAGTACAAGGGAGAGAAAATTTTGTTCTTAATTGACATTTTGTCTTTGTTTGACATTTCTGTCAAAATCGATGGTTAATACTTTAACCCCAAATGTAAATAATTTATGTTTTCGTATATAATCTTGTAAATTAGTTGTGGTGGGCGCCGGGTTACAATCAATTTGACAAGAGAGAACATCTCTCGATGATAAATACCGAATTTGATTGCATCAATCAGTTGAAATAAAAAAAACTTTAAAAAATGAGAAAAATTTAATTTAAATCAAAGCGTGACGCGAAGTGTTGGAAAATAATTTCGAAATTTTTACGTTTACAAGATATTTTACACGTCATTACCACCAAAAGGTATTCGTTGAATCCCATTAAAGTTGTTTTCCTTCCCGAAATACCTTTGATTGCACAGTGTTCCGCCTTGTGCCATCGCACTGTGGGCGGTGTTTAGACTTTTTAGAACGTTTTCATTTAAAAAAGAACGAAAGGCAATTTTTAATCGTTTTTCGTATTTTTGATCAAGGCTGTCTGTCAGATGGGCACCTATGAAGTTGTGTTCCAAAAAGTTAATCCGCAGTTTAATTAATTTTCCTACTCAATCCATCACCTAGCACAGACGTAAATTGTTTTCGTAAGTTTTCCAGAAAATCTACTATAATCCCCAAAATGCGAATAAAAAAAAAAAAAACTTCAAGTCGATTTATAAATAAACTAAGTATACGTGGTCTAGGAAGTTGATTCCATCACCTCAAAAACCATCTGAAACATTTTGTGATTGTTTTGCAATAAAAATGTGTTTACAGTAGAACCGAGCGGAGCATCGAACATCCCCAGAGACGAGTAGCAGTGCTGCTATGATGGTATTTTTGACACTTGAGTGCAATCACAAATAAATAAATTGACAAAACTCAAATATTTGTCACCCAAAACTTCCATCCCAGCTAGCACTAGTCTTTGTCTCTTCGAAAACATC
This sequence comes from Matsumyia berberina, assembly GCA_917880715.2. Lineage (NCBI taxonomy): Eukaryota > Metazoa > Arthropoda > Insecta > Diptera > Syrphidae > Matsumyia > Matsumyia berberina. Next base: position 125,024,692 of record OU862871.1, on the reverse strand, counting down.
TCTGATTCCATACTGGGCTCTGGATCTGGACACAGACGATGTGGTTGTTGCCTGCACGCACGGACACATACGGCACTCTGTGCATTAATATCTTTTTTCCGTCAAAAATAAGACAACGATAACGGGAAAAAAAAATGTTTCAAGAATCCAAAATGGAATAAAGTAGACACTTCACTGACTTCAGCTGCTTGAAGATGTGTGCTCGTTGTATGATAGTTGTTCTTATTTGGATTTTCTGTCTGTTGTTGGGGCTTCGCTGACTTCCAGAATAAAATGCGTTTTCCACAACGACGACGAACACACAAAACGGATACGTCCATGCCCGTCTGATTTTCTAATTTTAAACATCATCATCATAATCGGAGAGTAAAATCAAAAGACGTATCACACGTATAGAGGAGAATTGAATAAAACTTCTCATGTCTTTCACCTTCTCACCTTAAATTTAAAAAAAAAAAAATAAATAATGCTTCCGGTTGAAACTTAAGTATGTTTTGGAATCTTATTTCAAATATTCACTATAGAGATACTTTTAAACAAATAGAGATACGCGTTTTTCCTTCACACTGTGCGATACACATACATAAATCGCATCTTGGAAAATATACAACTGTTTGGAATCTCTGCTTCTGAACCAAATGGTTAAGAGGAATTAAAAAACTATAAAATTATTTAATTATGTAGGAGAAATGCTTTAGGTTTAGAAAAAAAAAAAAAATAGCACGCGATGTTTATGGCGCATTAGCTAAAGCTAAACAGTCGTGGGACTTGTAACTTATAACCTATTTATTGTTTGACCCATGTGAGTCATAAAACATCCCTGGGTGTGTTAAATAAAACAAAAAAAATCTTAAAATGTACACAGTTACAGTCGTTGAGTTTTTTTTTTAAGAAAACATGAATCACTGCGCACTTGTATCCTATAAATACTTGTAGCGGCTTACAGAAACAAAAATATGAATTTGATAACCCATCTAAAGTTTCAATTGAACGAATGACAAATTCAGTGGAATTGATAACAAAAAGAGATGAAAGAAATAAAAACGGAATTCACATTTTGATAATTAAACCGCGTAAAGCAAAGTTGCATTTATTATCTAAATAATGAGGTCATACAGCGGTACGTAGTAAATAATCGCAAATAACACGTACGAGTATTTACTGTTAATTTAAAAATTTTATTTGACATAATACAGCCGTGTAATTTGCAATGTTTCTACATGAAAACGCTATCAAGGACTTGTTTTGTGAATGCATTAAATTACGTCTCTTATGCTTGTGAACTTCAAACTACTACTTGCTTTAGTGAATCCTTGATCTTTCCGATCTTGGACACGTAGTTGAAAGCATTCTGAGTGCTTGTGAATAAACATTCCCAATTAAATCGTCCAACAAAGCTGCTGGAGCTGACGGCCTAGCTGCCGAGCTGTTCAAAGCAGCAGGCGATGACTTGGTAGAGAGCATGCACCAACTCATATGTAAAATATGGTCGGAGGAAAGTATGCCCGATGAATGGAACCTCAGCATTGTTTGCCCGATCCTCAAGAAAGGAGACCCTCTGAACTGCGCCAACTACAGAGGCATCAGTCTTCTTAACATCGCTTACAAGATCTTATCTGCCGTGTTGTGTGAACGCCTGAAGCCGTTCGTCAACATCCTGATCGGTCCATATCAGTGTGGTTTCAGGCCAGGAAAGTCCACCATCGACCAAATATTCACACTGCGGCAGATCTTGCAAAAAACCCAGGAATTTCAAATCGATACCCACCACCTCTTCATCGATTTTAAGGCCGCGTATGACAGCATCTATAGAGGAGAGCTATACAGAGTCATGTCTTGTTTTGGCATCCCTGCTCCATCAAGGTCGGTCAAGACCTCACCGAGAACTTTGATGTCAGAAAAGGATTTAGACAAGGCGACGCTTTGTCATGCGACTTCTTCAACATCGTTCTTGAAAGAGTTGTGCAAAACTCACGCGCTAACAGTCCGTCCAATTACTCGGATATGCCGATGACATTGACATAATCGGAAGAACGCAGCGTGATGTCACTGGTGCGTTTGTGAGTATCGAGACGGAGGCGGCTTTAGGGTTGGGTTTAGCGGTCAATGAGGGCAAGACGAAGTATATGCTGTCAACAAGAAAGCACACCCAACACCGACGTCTCGGACAGAACGTCACTATAGACAGCTATAACTTTGAGGTAGTAAAGGACTTTGTATACCTAGGCTCCGCTATAAATTCAGACAATGACACCGGCGCTGAGATTAAACGAAAAATAACTCTTGCCAATCGCTGTTTCTTTGGGCTAAGAAGGCAATTGAGTAGCAAAGCCCTCTCTCGAACAAGTAAGATGACCCTGTATACGACCTTAATCGTCTCTTTCTAAAGCGGATGAGGTTGCTCTTGGCTGTTTCGAGAGGAAAATTCTTCGGATGATCTTTGGTCCCGTCTGCATAGACGGGGAGTGGAAGACGAGATACAACGACGAACTGTACGGGCTGTACAGCGGCATCGACTTAGCCAGAAGAGTGAAGGTCCAACGACTGAGGTGGCTGGGTCATGTAGAGCGGATGGACACCAATGCTCCAGCTCGGAAAATCTTCGAATCCACACCCGAGGGTCAGCGCAGTAGAGTAAGATCGTGACTCAGGTGGCGCACGCAAGTGGAAGGGGACCTCAACCAACTTAGCGTGCGAAACTGGAGACAGCTGGCAAAAGATCGAGATCGCTGGCGACGCTTGTTGGTTGAGGCCCAGGACCACCCCGGTCTGTAGCGCCACCTTAAGTAAGTAAGTAAGTAATTTAATCGTTGTCCATTCACTCGATGAGTCTAAACCAATGAAATCGACTTGTGCAAGTTTTCAGACAACTGGTACTTTTAAAAATTCAGTACACCGCGCATTTTGTTGCAGTTGACTATTCACATCGCTGGTGTTAGGGATTAAGGGCTTAAGTCAAAAAATGGAGTGTTGGGTTTTTGACAGTTTTTTGTATCTTTCGATTAGTTTTGAAATTTTAAGTCTAGTGCAACTGCTTCCGATACTAATTAACAGGTCTATAGAAAATTAAATCAGTGAATTGTTCATACTATCTGGTATTAGTGTCTCATGTTCTGGAAAATTTAATTTCTAACTTAAACCTTTAATACCTGACGACAAATAAATGCGAAAGCTGATGTCAACTCAAGTGCAGAGACATTACATTGACAGCGGATTGGTCATGGTTTAATGAGTTGACCGAATTAATAAATTATGACGACGATGACAGGATGCTGAAACAATTACCGTAAGCAATGGCAACAAGTTAGTAAAAAAAAACCTAACATCACCTGAGTTTCAAATCACTATAAGAGTTCCAAGACGAGTAGATCAGAAAAAAAGGTGTATGTAGGCTTTCAGGCTGCAGCCGCACAGAAGCAGCAGCTACATTTTGATAGAGTCGATACCTCAGCGCCCTAAAGTAGAACTGCGATGATTAAGATCGTACAAAGAGTCTTCTTAGTTTTTCGGGATAGAACTTAACTACTCAACTGCCTTATTAGACAAAAGAGATAGCGATTGATAGGCGTCCCCTGGATAGGCCTAGGATAAGATGGTTAGACCTTTAGGATTTAGAGTCCATGGCGGAAGAACGGAACATATGGAGAGTCTACTTAAGCACCTTATCACCCCAACCCTCGTAGTGGATAAGCGGATCATTGAAAATGTATGTATGTAAGTATGTTTCTAATGACATGTCCGAAGTTGTAGCAGAGCCAAGGAAGACAAAGTTCCTTACTATCTCGAAGTTTTAACTGCACCCTGAGACGTTCTGTCTGATTTGTAGAGTAGGAATGTCCCTCGATTCTTCTTGACAGCAAATACATACTTAGTTTTGCCCTCGTTCAACGTTCAAGAATTATGTCACACCACAATGCGTCACCTCCTCTAAAACCTTTTTCGACATCAAAGATCTCTGTGAGATCGGTACCGACCATAATGGAGCAGCGAACATTTTCCATCGTCATCTTGCACAAACAGACTAAACATATACGAGTACAGCTTGTCTCTATAAATATATCGTAAGCGGCATTTAAATAGGGTTGCTCCAAGATCTGCTGTGTAAAAATTTGGTCAATTGTGGAGATTCCTGGACAGAAAGTGCACTGATACGGATCAATCTGGTTGTTGACAGGTTTCAGGTTTCAGACGTTCAGGCACAATATGGCAGATAATCTCATTGAATCGAGTATTTCTCACGCATTTTCCCTCCTTTTAAAGAAGCCTGTGCTTTTTCCGTTTTTTAAGCTTATAGAGTTCGACAGCAGACCTCCTTTTTTCCAACGTAGCTCAATGTGTCGCTCATGCTGCATGACCTTGCTGGTATTCTTCGTCTAACTAGGGGCTTCATGGTGGCGGTCGGGTGACACACATCAATAGCAGCATTTCTGATGGCTGTCGGCAACATCGCCACTGGTGTTTGCCATTTGATGCTGGCGGGATAGGAGTTGTTTAGAGTTTTCGACGATGATTCATACATCTTAAGATAGCAGCGACACCGAGACTATATTTTAGCTGATAGGGTGTGCTAATAACAACCATAAAAGCATGATATTTTGAAGGCGTTGTCCCTGCTAAGCAAATTTGAGATTTATACAAATCCAGATGAGAAAATTCTTGTCCAGAACTATAAAAAAATTCGAATGAACCCCATGTCAGGTTAACCAATCTATCAGATCGAAATGTTTAATTTCGTAGTCTTGAACTCATTTGAGTTATAAATTCAAATAAAATTACCTTGTTTGCAGAACAAATCATCGAAGCATGCTTATGTCTTTTTTTCAGGAATAACTAATCAAAGTAGTACTAAAAACAATTGCTTCAACAGCAATATTTAGACACGGTACACATTTTTCAACTGTAATTGCCAAATGTGTCTTCAGTTTTGATACACTATTGTATCACATGTAAGGTGTGATGAGGTCATCGCTAGTTTAATGAATCGTGGAAAATGGGGTTCCGTAATTTAAGCGAATGACTTCAGACGATCGAAAGATTTATTTATTATTCGTGTGTATGTACGAGTATATTTCGAATGCCGCCAATACATTGCGAATGACACCAACATTGCGAATACTTTTTGGGTTGTTACGTTTTATAACAAATTTGCGAAATACATACCATACGAAGAATCACTCATAGACATTTTCACAACAGTCGAAGGGGATGAATCATTTATTTAAACTGCGCTTGGACTGTGAATATTTAATTTTTTTGTTTTCTCAAGCAATTAGAACGTTTTAAAAGACATCAAAACCTTAAGTTGTAAATTTACCCAAAGGTCTAAGAATTTACGTTTCTTTTGTCGTTACTCAACGGCTTATGTCAACGAATAGAAATACTAGAAACCTATTAGAAATAATACCTATTACAGCTTCTAATAATCAGAGTAGGTCAGTTTACAAATATGGCACACGTATGTACTAGATATGCGGATTTATTTGTATTACTTTGCACCTGCGCTGTCAAAAATGTCATCTTTGCTGGCATTCTCTGTTTGTGTTAGTTGTAAGACCGTTCTTGCGATCTACTCTACAGATTATCACAACATTGCTTTCATATTCAACTTCCCAATGACTCTATCAAGAAGTTTCAGTCCTAATAATGCAAATTAACTAATAACAATTTCTTATTGTTTTCAAAGCTATGACAGCTTTCCACACGATCAGAGTATTGACCAAAATCCGGAAATTTAACCACACGATCACAATCATGAGGTCGAAGTGGTCTCTGGTCTCATTCAGAACGGTCCAAGGATGGTCGCCAGTTTCCTTGCTATTCCGAAAGTCTGCTGCGTGCTGAAAAATTCTCCGACACCCATCTACAATACTGCTATTTTCATTAACAGCCAAGTCGCTATTAAATCTATTGATTCGGCCACTACATCCACAAAACTGATGAAGCAATGCCGGGAGGAACCAAACCAACTGGGGGCCAGTGCATGGTCACTCTTACTTGGGTCCGATCAGTCCTTAAAGACTCACTAGCGGAAGTTAGTCCACGCGACAGATGTTCTTATCATAGAATCATAGACAGCTGTCAGTTCAGCAAACATTCAAGTTGAGTCTTCTGCTGAAAATATGACTCGTATAACCCTGCTTACATTTCTGATCACGAAAATTTCAATTGTCACAAAGTTAATGGCCATTGTGGCAAAAAAAAACGTTAGCACTGCCAAATTCAGCTACGTCAACGCAAAGTTTTCACGCCAAACTTTCATGAAAAGTGAAACCAATAAAATGTTTTAACGACAGAAAGCAAGTCACAATCCATTTTTGATTCACTTCCACTTGTAACCATCTAAGTCACCAATGTGTCAAAAATAGCGTTATGTAGACAATAAGCGATAAATGTTCAAACTTTTTTTTTTTCTTGGCGAACTTCACCTTGTCGCATAGTAAAACCATTCGCAGCCGGTGCGAAGCATGGAAACAAAAACATTAACACTCAATTAGTGTTGTTCACTTTTCATCGGAAATGGAACATTGGACGGTGATATTCCGTGACGTGTCGATAGCCTGATGTAATATGTTTTGAGTTCAGCCAGTCATTTGTTTAAAAAAAAGTAAATAAAAAATATTACAGAGCAGGTGGGCAAAAAGAAAAGAAAAACAAAAGTTTGCATGTCATGAATGATGCATAAATTAAGGCAAGTTGTTCTTGATAGGAATTTTTAATTAAAAACAACACACAACCAAATGCCAAACCACTAATTTGTTACTTTATGACGTTCTTATACCCAACCTGACATTGTGAAACGATGCTTGCGAAGTGTGTTAGAAAGAGTCATCCCTGAACACCATTTTCCCAACACCTAAGTGGTATATAGTTGTTGCACTAATGATTCAATAAATTAAAAGTTACGTGTTAAATTTTATTTCAAATTGATTTTGTTCTTTCGGATTTTCCTAATGGAATTTATCTCCCTCATTTGATGAGATGTTGTGTATCCACAGTGATCAATGACGTAAATTCATTAATCCTTCATTTAGATGGGGTGTTAGTATTTCCTTGGCCTCCCCTGTAGAAAATACAAATGAAGCAGACTTTTACACCTACACCTACGTTGCATCGTGTTGGGCTTCTTAAAATAGTCATTAATTCCATTTACCCTTTCTTTTCGACTCACACGCACCATCTGGATGCTTATTGGTGATGCGCTTATCTTCAACGAAAAACGAAATTTGTTCGTGCCGTCGAGATGATCTTGACCCGTTTTTCGACATCGAGACTGGAATGCTATGCCTTTCGAACAAAGCTATTCCATCTGTCATTTTCTACGGAAGGAGATTGGAAGTGATACTTGAAGTCAATTTGATGTGTCCATTCAATCTAGGACTGGCTTTAGTGAGTGGACAGAATTAGTAGAATAATTGATGACCATAACACTGCATACAATGTAGAGAAAAGTCTGAAGTATACTCTTGTCACATATTTCGGAAACGATCAATGAGCACGTGCACTGGTATAAAATGGTGCGGTGCCTCTCATCTCACAAAAGTCTCCACACTTGGCTTTACCCGTGCCTAAAAGTTTTATCGCTTCCGTTTGTTTTACGTTTTATACTTTTTTTTATTACAATTTAACAAATAAGTGACTCGTCTGCAAACATTTCTTATCAATAAAAATATATTTTTATTCCGATCGTATGATATTTACCTGCAGTAGTCCGCTCAGAAAGATTTCTTTAGTGCGTTCCTAACACACTTTTAATTTTAGCGGAAACCAGCTTTTTTTAGCAGGATGACAGATAACAGCTGTGGAGGGAGGAGCTATTATCTGTCATCCCGGTACAATAAGATGGATTCCACTAGAATTAAAGTGCATAAAGAACGCATGGATTGTCATGAAAAACAAACTTTAACATACATACATGTCAGGTAGGAAAAAGTACAGTCGACTCTCGATAAATTGAATCTATGAGGACCTGTCAACCAAATTATGTAGAGAATAAACTTATTTAGTTTTCAGCAAACGTACACAGGTTCGAAAAAGCAACTCACTCCCCCTCCGGTTGTTTACGTAGGTTAGTTAGTTCAAATTATCGAAATTTCGCCTCTTCTACTTCTTTACTTTATAACGTTTTGTGTAAGAATCAGCCAGAACAATCGCTTCAAATTACCGAGTGTAGATAAATACACAGAGTTTCTTCAATTTACAGAGAGATTCTCAAGGGACCAAAGAAAAACTTCAATTTAACGAGAGGTTCAAGAGTTTTATTTATCGAGAATCGACTGTATATGTGTTATGTATTAGTCTGCATTTCAAAGACATTCACATTGACATATCCCGAAGATCTCCTAAGAAGTTTTCTTCTAGAAGTCTGCTTCACATGATTGCAAGAATCAAGGTTACCCCACCTATCATCAACCTGTAGCAGTGCTTGCATAGAAAATGTATGTCTTGCAGTTCTGCAATTTTCCTTTATTGAAATAAGGTGTGACGAGTGATGGTAGGAGCAATACTGAGTTATTCTACAAGATTGGTCAGGCTGGAGCAATTTTGAGACAGCTTGGTCAATCTGTTATCAGGAGGGCCGAACTTGGCATCGGAGCTAAGCTTCAATTCAGTGTTTGTTCCGACCCTCACCTATGGTCATGAGGTTTGGGTAATGACCGGAAGATTAAGATCGCGGATCCAAGCTGCCGAAATGAGATTTCTTCTTACTTCTTCGAATGGAAAGGTCCATACTTCGATGGTTTGGGCACGTCAAACGCATGTCCCCAACTCGGTTTCCAAGACGTGCCATGGAATTCGTGCCATCGGGCAGACGTCCCCTGGGTAGGCCTAGGATGAGATGGCTGGACCAAGTCCGAAATCTCACCTCTACCCGTATGGGGATAGCCCCTGATGAGTTAGAGTCGATGGCGGAAGATCGGCAATTGTGGAGAGTCCACTTAAGCTCCCTAAACCCGCGACCCTCATAGTGCATAAGCGGGCCATTGGATGATGATGATGATGAAATAAGGTGATCATTTATTGCAGTCGAGAGTCCCTGCTTCATCTGCTTTACGAGTGCCTATCTGTTACTTTACTATGTCCAGTTACCCATCACAAGGAAGTGTTTGTCGTCCTCTTATTCGTCCGCGCAGCTCTGATTAGTCCCACCATTTGTCTCAATTGCTTTCGCCTTGAACGTAGCTAGTTAGAGTGGTCCTCCAAGAGGGGTACACTTAGACCAAAAAGAAAGTAGGCTTGTTGTGATACCACTGAGTACTGGGCTTTGATTCCGGCTTACTCCTGAAACCATTTTGATTCCCTAGCGTAGCTGTTTAGATCGGTCATGCTGGCGGAGTTCAGACAAGGGCGGGACACGTGCAAAGTTTACAGTAGTCTCTTCCTTTTCTTCGTTTTTTCACCGCCACGTTGGGCATGCCTGCTGAGGACACAGTGCCCTGTGAGGACGTTGATTAGTTTTGAAAGTTGGTTTCCTTTAAGTCGCATTAATTCTTTTGACCTTTTCAGTTCAAGGACAGGTCAGATCAGCCTGGCAATATTGCAATATGTGTTGCTATTTATGATTTGTTTTTGACAGATCGTCGGTGTAAGTCAGGTCTTTAACAAATCACATAGTCGCTTAGACATGGCGGAACTTCCTGTCATATGTAAATTGAGAGCCTAGTTTAGCTAGTCAGCCGCGTAGTTCCCTTGAATGTTGCATTTACCAGGAACCCAACATAGTGTGACGTTATTTCAGCTTGGAATACGCTGGAGTGGTTAGAGAGACTGAATGAGTGGTAGATGTCCTGGTCTTCTTAAAAGACACCGGCCATCCGTAGAGATAAAGATGGACTCATTAAAGGGGACTTCGCGCTGACTCCAGGCGCTTCTGTCTTGTATTTAGCATTAATAGCCCATGTTGAAGTCATTTTCGGTAGGCATCGTGTCTTAAGATTAAGGAAGGCTGCGATGAGTTGATAGGATTCTGGCACGTCGCACATTTTTCTCACACCATTGGTGAGATTCTCTCAGTTTTAAGGCTGGGTTAGTGGCCTGCTTCATGCCTCAACTATCTATTGGCAGTCAATGGAGCATGGTTTGAAGCGCAGCTGTAGAAGAAGTTCCTAACGCACATGTAGTGCTGAGGCAAGATTGAACGTAAAACCACATTAATGAGGAGATTGTTTAGTTTGTTAGGAGTGATGTTGGAATTTTGCATGTCCAAGGATTGCATTGATTGCTGTTCAAATTATTGTCAGCACGACTGTGTTTTAAGAGCTTTGCTCTTTTGTGTGTGCACTTCTTTTCTTCCCAGTTCGTCGCCTTTTTTATTCTCCGTGATAGCTCTGTCACCCGGTGACCAAATAAGATGAATCTCATTGTGGCTGGAAAGAAGGTTGAGTTTGCTGTTACATATGTATATTCTCCGACCAAATGTGATCGGGATATTCGATTTCTGATGACTTTAAGTGATGTCCTTTCAATCCCGAAAAGACTGAAGTAGTCCTTTTCACCAGGAAGTATAAAATTTCTCCAATAAGCTTGCTTCTCTAATGGGTCTATTCCGAACAGTAATTTAAACTAGAAAGCTAATACTCATGAACGCGTTAAAATCTTAATGGTACAAATATTAATGATACGAAGGGCCTACCTTGGCCTACGTCTATCTGACCCTCGCTACCTAACTACTTCACTATCCGAACAGATTTCTATTGTCTTCCCTTTGTGGGTTATATGGTTCTCCTGATTAGAAGACTATAAAAAAAAGTCAGTGTTTTGGCAGTAGAAACATTCAGTGAAAATATGCAACTGCGAAATTTCATATTTCAGTTTGTTGGGCGTCTCTAAAAACGTTTTCCTCAACAAAACCTTCTTTAAGTGCTAAATCTAATATAGGATTCAATATTCAAGTCCATGCGCATCAATTTTGTTCTGAAAACTTAGAATTGAATCCACAATGAGTTTGAATTGATTTTACATTCCGTATCCCGCCTAAATCCATACAAAACACGAATAAGAAACCCCTATTATGCCCAACAGAGGTCTTGTTTGATTTTCAATGAATAAATGAACAAAACTATAACAGAATTAATTAAGTTCCTATATACTGTCACCTTAAATATGCTGGGGAAGAAAAAGAAAAGAAACGCGTCACCAAAAATCCCATGTAATCACTTCACAATGGCTCACTTTAAGGGGTTACAAACCGACCGACACAATTATGTTAAACGCATTGCTTATGCGGGTTCTGAGGGACGCCCTCTTCCCGTCTAATGACATCAAATTTATTCAAATTGTTTTGATTGTTATTTGAGTGTGTGCGCATATTTTTTAATTTTTATTTTTTTCCTTTCCAGCTTAATCCAATATTTGGACCGAATTTTCTCATCCCAGAGCGGGCCACTTCGCTCATTGTGAAACTGGCATCCGGCACAAGTTTACGTATCGAGAAGGGATTCTTCCATAACAGTAGAATCAATCGACTACTCATCGAGGGAAATCTAGAAGATGGCGAACAGGTCGAAATCGGTTCGGGTGCATTCGAAGAGAACCGCGGACCGTTTCCGGATATTGAAATTTTGAGCTGTCACTCGGTGATTATACGTTCCAAAGCGTTTTCAGGTAAAGATTTCCTTCGTTGAGATTCTGAAGGGATTCACTTTTACTAATGTGTTGCTTAGCAGGTGAATTGAAATTGAGCGTACGACGGAGTAATGATGTTATTATCTATGGTAATGCATTTGAAGACACTTCGGTGCGGGGGACGTTTAGTGAGATCAATGATTTGAGAATTGAAGAGCAGGCTTTCAATTCCGCCAAGGCGAGGGTGAGTTTGTTTCAGAAAAAAATCATTAGAAGAAATTTAAGATTTTTTTTTTCTTTAGTTGGATATAATTTCTTCGAATTTGGATAATCTGTACCGATTCGAGGCGTCGCTGAGGGAGATTCGCTTCTACAATTGTACTATTGGAACAGTGAACAGTGGAACGTTCGATGTCATTTCAATTCAGTCGATCAAGTTTGAAGAGTGCAAGATTGGAGTTATCAAAGCTAGAGCGGTCACAGAGAAGGTACAGTAAAAACAAAAAATCATAGAGCTAAATAATAAATGTTTTTTCTTGCAGCTCTATAGCAATCATCTTGCGATAACTGGAGCGGAAATTGGTACTATTGAAAGCGAAGCGATCTCGGGCAGCGGGATCAATGAACTCATTCTTTCCAAGAACAAGTAAGTTGAAAGCGATGTGGCTTTAGTCTGGATTTTATATTACAATTCTCTTAGTTCTCACTATTTCTCCTTACGCATGTGGTTGACATGACCAGGTCGCTTAAGCTATGACTTCCCAAACCGCTAAAGATCTCGAATATGCCATTCCGGATATATTCACTCATTTATCATTCTTTAAGACTTCAAAAGAGCCAACAGATCATTTAAGGCGATTACATAAGGGCTGAGATTCTGGCGGCATGCCAAAAAGACCGCCATCGTGACATCCACGAAATCTTGCTGAGTTCATCAGGAAATACCCTGAGGTAGGGCATTAGGTTGACAGATTTATAGTCGGACTGAGGAAAAATGCAGAGGGTTGGTGCTGCCATACAATATGTTGCTAACACCTTACACAACCCTGTTTAAATTAATAGGAACCATGTGGAATTGCTGCGATGACAACTTTTGATAGGTTCAAATCGTGTCATCGTCAAATGATCAAGATTTTTTTTTTCTGCTCAAGTCAAGGCTCTTGATTAATTTAACCACCGCTATGGGTTATTCGTTCAAATGTTCCTTCGACCTGAACTGTGCTCATGGTGGAACTTTTGCATAGTATATGCTACTCAAAGAGTGGGAGGATAATTTTAGAATAGTCCCACATTTGAGCAGTATTTTGATCTCAACTAGCTCTTTAGCTTCACCGCAAGGTCTTCTTATCGACCCTCGCAATGAGAACTACACGAATGTGCCTGCCAATCACATCTTCAGGATTACAGTTCGACTAACGACTGAGAATGGAATTCGCTCCAGGCTTACTGCTTCCATTTGATAGAAAATAACTCGCCTACTCTATCGATACAGCCACTCATGAGTAGTTCCGTCTACCTGTACCCTGCGCATCTGAAGCAAAAAGAAAGCTCTGAAATTATTTAGTCAGAAAGGTGTGGTTTTCATTCATTCGTAAACTCCTGACTCAGACACCTTAAACTGGCTTAGGTTAGGTTAAGGTGGCGACCAACTAAAGCCAAGACACTTGGACATATTATAGGGCCGTTGTGATACCACATGGATCTTCTTATGAAGCGAAGGAAGCTTTTAACATCTGTATTGGTCAGATCGCCTAAATTGTTGTAGTAGGAAACACATAAGTGACATTTCCTTCTACGCGAAAAAGCTGGGCAGGTACTCTTCTTCGTCTATACAGGTTCTACGCAAATAATTTGAGTAAACGCCAAGCCAAGTTGGACTGCTGTGCGAGCGGCGTGGGTTCAAGTCCCAGCCATGTCCACCGAACATTTTCCGCGGCACCACCTTTCGTTGGAGAATGACAAGCCTCCGGGAGTATAATCTGTTATGAAAGAGCTTCTCAGTTCGCCGTTCGGAGTCGGCAATAAATTGTAGGTCCCTTCCATTCGTGCGAAAAATGTAACGCGCACAACATGAATGGTTACGAGAAGCTAGGCCTTGAGTCATCCCGAGCTGTTGCGCCAGCTATTTATTTTACTTTTATTTAAACGCCAAGTCTTTTTCCATGCTTGCCTATTAGACAGTGTCCGGTGGTGATGACAACGCTGGTTTGCAGTCCCTTGAGGGAATTCAAATCCATAGAGCGTTTTGGATCCAGCTTGGTCAAAATCTATTTTGTAGCTAAACACGTATACCGCCTGCCCACCTAAGATTTGCCCTTTCGAGAGCAGCTCGCTTAATTTCGAGTTTACACGTAGCGATAAGAATGTCATATGTTGTTCCGTATCTGGCGAGTTCAACAGCCTTACAGTGTCCCAGCCCCAACCCCAGTGTCCTATGCCTCAGCACCCAACAGAGGTGAATATTGAACTGCTCTGCCATCTCTACGATGGACGAACGGCAATCTAGGGCTATTAGTGAACTTGTAGACTTTTTTCAAGCTTTATCAATTGCTGCACTTTAGAGATTGCACAGTTAACGAGAAAAGAATTATTGATGTTGATTTCGAAATAAATCATGTTATCTGTCATCAGTTTGTCAACCTCTCATTCAAAGCTACTGAATCGGTGTTCTTCTCCAGTTCAGTTCTTCTCCATCGAAAACTACCTACTATTCCAAGACCATAAAATGAAATTAAATACTTAAGTACTAGACAAATGCATTATCATACTCTCTTTCAAGGGAATCTTCAGAATTCCATTCAGTGGTTCCTTAGCAACCGTTGTCACCCAAGTTTCCCTCACTTATAAGTTCTTTAATTGTGCCGAGCATCAGATACATTTTCCTGCTAAGCAACCGCAGATCTCAATAATAATTCCATTTTTTTCTTTCAGAGTTGACACGATCCAATCCAATGCAATACACGTCACGGCCATTAATGCAGCCATCCACAAGAACAATATCAAGTTCGTCGGCGACGATTGGCTTCACGTTCGCGAATGGTCTAACATAACGATCCTCAACAATATGTTTGGCATTTTCGGACGAATGATTCTGGAGAAAACCTCGTCCCAAGGGGTCACTTGTAAATTCGATGGAAACTCACTGACCAAACCACTTCCAGGCAGTCTCAACATGCCACACCCTCAATGCCAAATACGTGAAGTTTCGATCAATCGCCCCTGCAACTGTAACACATCGTGGTTGGAAATGCTATCAGTTCGAGACCTACGTTCGGAAAGCTATTGTACTGTAGATAACAAGCTGCAGTTCTGTTTCAACACGACAATGTTCAACGTCCTGAAGTACATCAACCAAGTCTGTGATGAGAAAAAGACCACATTGGATTGTATTAAAAATAGAAATCTACAAAAGATTAACGGTCAGTTCTTCACGCAAGAGGAGTTGGAAAAGCGGGACGCAGAGATTCCTAAGTTGGTTTTTATAGCAGCTGGCGTTTTCACTCTGATAGTGCTGGCCATTATCGCAGTGTTTACGGCGAGGCAGTGTGCAAACAGAAGAAATGCTAGTATCGCTTCGAAGCACATCCATGAGTTTTCCCCACATGACCGACGGATTATTGAACAGACTGTGGAGACAATCAAAAACAAATATCCGCACGTCCACAAGCAGGTCAGTGAGGCAACGAAGAGTCTTCTCCGTCGGGATATTCGCGAGGAGAAATGTGTTGATATTGTTAGTAGTATTGTGAATCTTTTGGGCAGTTGTGAGACTGCCGGTAGGGATTTTGTTGCTTTTAATGAGATTTTGCTGAGGCACTTGGATTCTATGCCATCGGCGTCCGCTCCACCGGTGAGTGATCCCATTTATGCGGAACCAACAGCTCCGATTGGCCCTGGCTACGATGGAGATGAAGTTGAACAAACTAATTTATCACCCGAGCATATCTATGCAGAGCCGGGAAGTGTTCAGCAACCGTTGTTAAGATGCGAGTACGCATCGCCGAGAGATCGCCACAATGACATGGGGGATCTATACTCGGAACCAATCAATGACAGAGGTATGTAAAGTTTCTTACAATTACATTGAACTTAGGCTGGGTATGTTGAGCATTAATGCGGTAGTTTAGATCTGATGTGTATACTAATAAAATTTTGTTTTTTGGACAAATGAGCAAATTCATGTTTGAAGAACTGTGCTTATCGCAAAAGAAAAAGGCCTGCTTATCAAGATGGGACTTTAGTGTGGATAAACGACTAACGCAACAAAATGCTCCACCCAACCTTTTATAACTTGAAAATTTCCTTATTCCTCTATACCCGGTAGTTTGGCCACTCTGAAACAACTATGCGGAAAAATCTTCCCTGAGATGAAGAAGTCGACTCAGTTAGTAGACAAGTTGACGCGCATTCCTCGTTGTTTAACATCTCTTCTTGATAAAAATTCCACTCCAGTTTTGAGAACACTAATTCGCTCTCAAGCGATTCGTTCTTCAGGGCTTTTAGCTAATTTCTATTCTTTCTCTAGAGAAATAACTTCCAGCCCAATTCCACGTTTTGAAATATACAGGAACGTTGTAACAAATGAGGAATTCATCTAAACCTTGTATGCTTAGCTTTCATTTACTAGCATTTCTTTCAGAATTGTTCGGATAAAAAATATGCATCCATAAGACTATTCTGTCGGTCTGTATATTTAATCATAGCACACGTGTGGAAAACACAAATATTTTAAATCCTAGGGCCGAATTACCGCAATCGATAACCAAGGGAACTCGTGGTCGAATGATCGATTAACCTCATTGGGAGCGGTAATGGCAAATACTCACATTTCGATGACGATCTACTCGTTAACGAGTGTGGTAATTCGGGTCCTGTTTTCGTCTGATTACAAGATTAGGACTATGCAACGCTAATATGGAATAATTTCCCTTCAGGGAGTATAGATTGTACATAGATTGTAGGTAGAGGTGGGACTTTGTCATCTTATCACAGCGGCCACCGATAGACCTATTGCGATTTCCTCCAATTAGAGCTCGCTCATGATGCCTGAATTCGCGATGAATCCGGAGCTGTGTTTGAGTGAGCTGGCAGACAAACATATCCCCCGTTTCGGGGTAAATTTGCCTAAATGGCGATGGCGTGTTGTGATTAAACAGTAATACCCTTGTCCCATCGGAACGAAAATTGAATTTTCCGCAAAAATTTTACGAAAACTCTCTAAACGACCTTAACACTGTCTTACCATTGCGAGATGGTTTCGTGAACTTTTCAGCGGAAACTGACTAAAAATTCAGTTTACGAGTTTTGGCGAAAACTCAGTTTTCGTTCCGGTGGCAAAAGGGTATTAAAGTGACACAAAATGTGCTCTGCTGATTCTTCGTCTTCGTTGCATATGCTGTATGTGTTGTTTTGTACTATTCCCATAGTCATTAGGTGTTTTTCGACTCGACAGTGTCACGTTAGGAAGCCTGTGACCATTCGAATCTGACTCCTGGTTAGTCCTAGGAGTTGTTTCGTTCTGGTATGGGAGGTGTTTGTCATGAACATTTTGGCTTGTTTCAGTATTCGTCCAATAATGGTGCGTGCTGTCTTTCAGTCAGTTTTTAATGGAGCACTTTACTGCGCTGATTGGTAAACCAAAGAATGGTCTTGGCATCATGAAGTTCGATGCGAATCCTTTTTTGGCTAGTAAGTCTGGGGCCGAATTACCGCAATCGATAAAGAGTAAGTGAGTAGGACTCGTGATCGAATGATCGATTAACCTCATTGGGATGATGGCACTCGAAAGCCTACGTGTCGAATGAAAATCAAATTGTACTAGCGAAATTCTACTACAACTCACAAAGTGACGTTTCTCCGGTTGACATAAAAGATAGAAAAATATTATTTGCCGTGAAATTTAAGTAGAGAATGAATCTTATGGAATGGATTAACTGGTGGCCCATCTGCATTTAGCATTCTCGTCAGCTGCTGCCATAGTTGTAGCGAAGTTGCTTTTCCCTGTCTGCAGTTCGGCAAAATATTCTTTGCTAAATCGGGGTGTTTTTCCATAATTTTGCGGAGATTGCACCTTAATAAAAAAAAGAACGGACATAGTATTAGTAAATTCCTTTAAAAAAAATTTTAAATAAAAATACTCGCATCTTTGTTGTTTCGCACGACAACTCGATAGCATAATAGTGTTCGAGTTAAATTATGCACTATAACGCGTGCTTCCATCTCAAATTTCGATATTGAATACTCGATCACGAGAGCGGTAATACCAAATCATTACATTTCGATAACGAGTTACTCGTTATCTATTGCGGTAATTCCCCTGATATTTAATTGCCTACATCGCCGCTGTGTCCTGGCATCCAAATGAGATGAACTCTGTATGTGCTGGCTAGTGATGTAAGTCGTTGTACGCATTTCCATACTAGTTTCGATGTTATTTCATAGGCCTTTATGGCTAGAAGCGCGGGTTTGTTATCGGAGAGAATACAAATGTTTTTGTTTGATGTAGATCTTTTTATATTTTCACTGATAGAGGAAGTATAAATCCCTGAATCATAAAACCAGGGGCCGAATTACCCCGATCGATAACGAGTGAGCAGATGACACTCTTCATCGAAAGATCGATAAAATTCATTGAGAGTGGTAATGTCAAATCCTGACATTTCGATGGCGAGTAACTCCTTAACGAGTGTGGTAATTCGGTCCTAGTATTATTGGACTGCTGTGTGAGCTGCGTGGGTTCAAGCCCAACTATATCCACCAAACGGTTTTCGTGACACCACCTCCATTTGTCATGAAAATATGAATGGTTGCGAAAAGTTAGGCCTTAGCTCATCTCACTCTGGTCCGTCAGCTATTTATTTTTCTAATTTAACATAAACTGATGAATACTACTAATAAACAAATTAAACCTGGCAGTCATACTTATGTTATTACAAAATGTTGTTATCTACTTCAGGTTATTGATGCAGAAAGCAATAAAAGAAAGCAAGTATCTACGTAATTTGAATCAAATGTTCACTTCAATTTCTAGTAACTCAGGTGGCGTGGTTTGGTCGGCTTATAAGCTTAACCATCATTATTTTCATTCAAAGCAAAATCTATCTATTTATAGGTAATGATTGATCACATAATGATCACTCGATTTAAGTCTTAAGAGCGCTATAAATCATTCACATTCACATATATCATCAGCTTTTTGCATACAATCGATAGATCTTTGTGTACAAACTCTGACAATGTTACTCTTTTCAGATACTCAAAACCCGCCATCATATGCAACCACGAATTTCAATCAATCTACAACGCCAGCGACAACGTCGACAAGCAACACAGTTCAACAAAAACGTCCACAATTACCGTCCACATCACATAATTTGCCAGATGTACTTGGCCAGTCTTCAAGAAGTACCCTCTCGAAACCACTGACACATGTTCAAAAAATGGCACAAAACCTCGAAAACAGTCCACAATTCAGTGGACGCCTACCTATTTACACAGAAGTTAATCCGTCTCGAAGGGGCACAGTGAAACCATCATCATCAACCCCATTCACAGGCGTAAGTGTGAAGGACTCAACGACTCGACGTGGAAATGGCATTAACGCTTCATCATCTGATTCCGGCTCCGATCACTCGGGTGGAAGTGATGTTACAATTAAGATTGATGATATTGAATATGCCGATGCTTAGGCGCATAGAAGACGAATGTATTTTTTTTTATATAATAGGTAACCTCCTTAAAGTGTTATAAACAGTTTTAACAGGCTTGTGATTATTAATATAAACCTATAAACAAATAAACATACATACATATATGTACGTATTTATTTTAAGAGATTTATGTTTATCGACTATTTTCCTTTAGTATTAAAAAGTTGCATTTTTCTTCCTCTTCATTTAATTATTTAAAATTATTTAGGAAGAATTAAGTTATTGTATTTAAGTTTATTGTGAAATTGTAGATGTACATATAAATGTATGTATGCATGTATTCGCTTCTTTTTAGAAAAAAAAAACCTAAATATATAAATAATTGTTCTCTGTATATACTCTCATAGAATTACACACATTTATTAAGTAGACAAAGCAGAAATAAATAAAAAAAATTAACGAATCACTAAATAAATGTATTTAATTTGAACTTCAGAGGATCTCCTTCCCAGTAGGGTGTCAAGTCTGTTTATATTCATGATCACTCGAAGTAGGTGAACCACTTAAGCAGAGGCCTATTACACAAAACAATTGGGCAATAAGTTAAATACACTTACTGCCCTAATTATATTTGTTTGACAAGGGTAGATATTACTGTAACAAAAAAAAAATGTCGAACGACTTGTTAACTGTCATATGTATGGTTTACGGACGGCTCTGAAATGGACTGGCGCTGGAATATTCGGAGAGTCGTCTACCACTCGGTTTTAGTATTTAGACAAGGCGACGCGCTGTCATGCGACTTCTTCAACATCGTTCTTGAAAGAGTTGTGCAAAACTCACGCGCCAACACCAGAGGCACAATCTTTCAAAAGTCCGTCCAATTACTCGCATATGCCGACGATATTGACATAATCGGAAGAACGCAGCGTGATGTCACTGGTGCGTTTGTGAGTATCGAGACAGAGGCGGCGAAGATGGGTTTAGCGGTCAATGAGGGCAAGACGAAGTATATGCTGTCAACAAGAAAGGACACCCAACACCGACGTCTCGGACAGAACGTCACTATAGACAGCTATAACTTTGAGGTAGTTAAGGACTTTGTCTACCTAGGCTCCGCTATAAATTCAGGCAATGACACCGGCGCTGAGATTAAACGAAGAATAACTCTTGCCAATCGCTGTTTCTTTGGGCTAAGAAGGCAATTGAGTAGCAAAGCCCTCTCTCGAACAACTAAGGTGACCATTTATAAGTCCTTAATCGTCCCAGTCCTGCTCTACGGCGCAGAGGCATGGACTCTATCTAAAGCGGATGAAGTTGCTCTTGGCTGTTTCGAGAGGAAAATTCTTCGGGTGATTTTTGGTCCCGTCTGCATAGACGGGGAGTGGAGGAGGAGATACAACGACGAACTGTACGGGCTGTACAGCGACATCGACTTAGCCAAAAGAGTGAAGGTCCAACGACTGAGGTGGCTGGGTCATGTAGAGCGGATGGACACCAATGCTCCAGCTCCGAAAATCTTCGAATCCACACCCGAGGGTCAGCGCAGTAGAGGAAGACCGCGACTCAGGTGGCGCACGCAAGTGGAAGGGGACCTCAACCAACTTAGCGTGCGAAACTGGAGGCAGCTGGCTAAAGATCGAGCTGGCTGGAGAGACTTGTTGGTTGAGGCCCAGGACCACGCCGGTCTGTAGCGCCACCTTAAGTAAGTAAGTAAGTCTACCACTCGGTCAGTCTAGGCAAATACTCATCTAACTTCCGGCAGAAATATTTGTCATAAATCAGTACACAAGTTAACTTCCTCTCTAATTTTCATGGCAAAATCATCTTTATCTTCTTTGACAGTCAAGCTGCCCTGAAAGCACTGAACTGAGCCACGATCAAATCAAAACTAGTCCTAGAGACAGTCAAATTGCTTGTAGAACTGAGAAAAAACAACTTACTCATTTTTTTTTTTTTGATAATCCACACGGGGATTAAGGGGATATGAATACCCTTATAATGTTATACACACACCTTGAGCGAGGTACAGTGGTTTGAAACTCAGGTATCGTTAAATTTTTATTGGCGTCCAAGGGTGGTGTCCAGGCTAGCTGGGGACATTTGTGGCTTTTTTGTCATTGCTATAATTCACAGGAATTTTTTCGAATCACCTGATGTCATAATCAATTTCAGCTCAATCAACTCATCAAGCCAAGACACTCTATTGCCAGTGTTATACCTTCGCAGATTAGAGTCGCCATCAGCTTTCACAGTTGATTGATTTTTATTTATTTTAAGAAATAAATGTTTTTCCGACATCAGGAGTTGAACCCGGACTTTCAGCGTTACAAGCGATGATGCTTACCACTGCACCATGGCCAACACCACAAAGGCCACATCGGCAACAAAACAGTGGACTCACTGGCCAAGATAGGGGCAACCAGCCCTCTCACTGGTCCTGAACCAGCCTATAGAGTAAAGAAATCCAATTTTAAAAACTTCATGAGGGAGCAACCCCTACTCAAATCCAACACAATTTGGATTGAAAGTGTAGGATAGAAATGTACCAAACACTTCTTCCCCAATTTATCACAAAAGAAATCCAAGTTTCTTCTAAATCTGAGCAGGAACCACCTTAAAATTCTAACCGGTATCCTAAGCGGCCACTGCCGACTAAAACAGCTTCTTTACATGCTTGGCCTGTTACCGGACCCTACCTGCAAACTGGGCTTGAAGAGCGATGAACGCTTTCTCCACATCGTCACAGAGTGCTCCTGCGAGAAAGCGGAGTCTTGGCAGTGAAGTCGTCTCACGAACGGCGCTAGCCCCGCTCCACTAGATTCTTAAATAAGATAAAGTGAAAGTTAAAAAAAATTTCTTTCTAACCCTTAAGAAGTGTATTAAGGACAAAAAAGGTAGGTGAACCCCGTTCCAAATCACTGGCGTGTTACTGGTTTGTGCTTTACCCATAAACCGAATCGAAGTCAACAAAAATCAACCGTTAGACGGAGCCTAACACATGTTAACTCGACAAACAGCTAGTATACCAACGAACTCTTTTCCATTAATAGAAGAGATGCAAAACTCTCAAGAAACTGAGAAAAGTTTCCTTGGATCTTAGGTAGGTAGAAGTGGTATAGCTTTAGAAATCTTGATGCTAAAACCTAATTAGCTCCTTAGCGCCGTTTTTAACCTGAATAGTGTTATTGTAGAAAACTTAAGAGAAGGGGGCTGAGGTCCTTATATCCATCCTGCGGTATTAAGGATATCTGAGCCAGCTTAGAGCCGGACATCCGGAAAGGAGATAAAACACTGTTCCCTTCTCAGTCTGTGCGTTAAATGGGATGCCTTATTTTGACGTCTGCTTTCCTATAGGCCAGTGACCTGTACTGATTGCCACGATCCTTGCAATGTCTGTGCGGGTCCTGTTTTGTAGATCTCGTGTTTTGGACCAATTGTTGTTGGGTCACATCTGTCTTGATAAAACACAATTCTGCTGCCTGCGCTTCCTGATGTTGGCCTCTGATAGAAATTGTGAGAGGATTCTCCCCTTGATGGGTCGCAGCAAGATGTGAACACACTTCGCGAGGGATCTATCAAGAGTTAAACCTCCCCTCTGTTACTGTAACCCGGCACTCTGAAGAGACTGACCTTGAAATGATGCCCCAATGAAGCGAGTTCCTTCTAGCACTGTACCACCAGCTTAGAAGAGGTCGTGTTCAGGGCTTTAACGGCAGCCTGGCTTCCAACAAAGATGCCAATGTTTTGGATGGATGTAGAGTTGCCTTGGACTAGGTGGCACGCTTCGAGTATTGCCAGTACTTCTGCCTGGAATACACTGGACGAGTCTGGATGCCAGTACGACGGATATCTAAAGTGAATCAGAGGAAATTCTAGTCCATTTTTAAGCCATCTGTATAAATTGTCGTTTTATATTTCTTGGTAACTTTACCATTTTTCCAGTCCACGCTGGATGGGAAACCTACCGTGAAATCATTCAGTTTGGGTATGGTGTTATCGGTTAGAGTCGTTGCCAAATGCTTAGATAAAATCTAGAATGTTGCTATGACCGTAGGGTTTACCATACCAACATCCTATTTCTCTTATTCTAACCGCGTTGCACGCTGAAATATTTTTAGTGTGAAGGTCAAGTGCAGTTGAACATTCAGAGCTTCCGTAGGACAGGACCGCATCGCTTCCATAGTCTCCAAAATCGCTGTTCTTTGCACTTTCGTCAATTGTTTTTTTGTTGTAGTCTTTTTTCAATGTGGGCCACCAAACAAGTCATCCGTACAAGAGGACTGGGGTATACATCCATAAGAACATCTCACCAAAGGCTTCACTCGATGCTCTATATTAAGATCCCAGTTAAGTTTTGAATCGAGTACATACTTCGCGCTGGGGGATAGAGAAAATAATTGGTTATTAAGCCGTTAAGGCCTGAAAACCATCAGCTCAGTTCCAAGGCACCTTCCAAGATTTCACTGAGAACCGAAGGGAACCTTCCTGACATTAGGATTACCACGTCATCCCCACACATGACTAGCCTGACTCCATCTCTCTCAAGTCTTGACAGGGTTTTATTAACAACCATAACCCTTAGAAGAGGAGGGATAATCCCTCCTCTATCGACAGACTTAGTTGAAATGCTGTAGCCGAGAGTTGAGTGGATTATTCAAGTTCTTAGTATGGTCACTATCCATCGGTAAATGAACTCCTCCACGCACAGTTTAATGAATCAATTCAATATGAACGTTGTTAAAATCACCTTCAACGTCTAGGAAATGGGCTGGAGTGAATTTTTCGTAGGGAATGGTTCTTTCAATTGTTCGCACAACTTCATTGAGCGTCGTCTTCGTTAGTGCAGACGTGCTGAGATTTAAATAAAGATGATATTTCGAGGGTTTTTCGTATCTGAATGTCTATGACACGTTCCATCGCTTGGAGTGGGAAAGAGGTTAGCCTGATGGATCTAAAATCCTTTGCGGATTAGTGACCACGCTTCCCAGCTTTCGGAAAAAACACTACATGAATTTTTTGGATCTTTGTAGACTATATTAAGAAGACTGAGAAGAGACTGTCAGGATTGTCCTCAAGGCCGACTCAGAAGGGACCTATAACAAAATTTCAGTTCTAGACTCTCCACTGTCCATTTTTGAGCCGTTCGTGCACCACACTTGGTCGTGCTCCGAGGGACGGGATTTGAACTTTACCCAGTCGTCACTCGGAGGGGATGACTACTGTGTAGTTTCTTTTATAACAGTACCTTGAAAGAGTGTCATCCAATGGCATGCTGAACTCGCTACTTTGAAGTAAAGAGGAAAGCATGTTAAGCTGCCCGTCGGAAGGATGTTTAGAGTCGATGTCCTTTATTTGTTTTTTTTTTTTTTCAAAGTTCGCTTACAATTTTAACCGTGGCTCAGTGGTTAGTGCGTTGGACAGCTGACCAAGCGGCGTGGGTTCAAGTCCCAGCCAGAAACACCGAACATTTTTCGCGGCACCACCTCTCGTCGAGGAATGACAAGCCTCCGGGAGTATAGTTTGTACTGAAAGAACTTCTCAATTTGCCGTTCGGAGTCGGCAATAAATTGTAGGTCCCTTCCATTCATGCAAACAATACAACACGCACAACATGATTGGTTGCAAGAAGCTAGGCCTTGGCTGATTCTGATTTTTGGGACTCGTCGAAGAACCTATTAGCGTCCTTTCCAAAATAAGCAGTGCAGTATGAAAGCCCTGACAAAAAGTCATTGGGGTTGTGTCAGCATCCCAACTTCCCACTCAAACATTAAATAAATTTTGAATTTTTGAAGGAGTGCTGGGTGTCCTCATGGTCTTCCCCGCAGCCTCTAAAGCAGCCTCTTATGAAAAGTGTTGTTAGGGCTTATGCACGGCTCAGCAAGGTCTTCGTATCTTTGTTCCTCTATTTTTGTACATCATTTCATTCAAAGTTTCGCTTATAAATTCAAATCAGATCATTGATCTTGTAATGCCCTGAAGATCGCCTCCAGGGCTTTTACTTTTCACTAAAAGTAAGTTCATCTAACAACGGAAATTTCCTTATAATTGACCAAAATTGACCAAAGGCACATACATTTGGAAGTCCAAACGAAAAAATATCAACATAAGATCTAAACAAAGCGCCACACACATAGTCAGCGATCGTTTTCTTTGATATACTATCTAAGCCCCCCAGCACCACACCCCACCCCACCGATAGTCTCGTGGAACTTATTGAGACAAACACTTGTGCTCAGGAAAACACACATGCCCCCATCTGACGCATGTGTATACGTGTATCTGTGTATCACTTCTCTGGGAGTATGTTTACTCTGCTAGTTACGAAGCGATAGACGACGACGACTGGTCGACTGATCGAGAGCGGTATCCGAGAGCTGAGACTGTGAGCAATGAGCTGAGCACACATGATTTTTAGTACACAGCAACCACTGCAGCTACGAAGTTGAAGTTTCGGTTTTCGGATGCACGATATCGGGTCGGGTTTTAATTTGTACACGACAACGAAGTCACATTCTAATTGCTTTTGTCCACACACGCGATAGCATTGATAAACTAAATAAATTGATTGAGAAGTCGAGGACGGGAAATCTTTCTCTGGAATCCGAACCTTTTGTCCCAGAAGTTCAAATCAAAGTTGACCTTTGCATGGGGTATCTGCCTCCATTACACCTACGGTGTATCTGTTGCCAGCGTGTTGACGGAACAAGCGTATAAAACAAAAAAATTTGCATTACTTGGCAAAAAAATAATAAAACGACAGAAAATACTTTCGCGTTTCGAGAGAAACACTTGAGAATAGAATCGACGTAGACGACTCACATACGCGCGGCGATGATCGCGTATTCGCGGCGACGAAGGAGTCCGAAACGAAGACGCGGGGATTGCTCGGCGCGGATTACGTAAAGCTAAATTCATTATGCAAATTTACCACTAAAAAATAAAAAAATAAAAACACTCACACTCCTCGAGAGGAGGTGGAAGTTAGAGGGTCCAGTTTTTTGAAATTTTTGTTATTTTTCCGTAAAACCCTGAACGGCTCTCTATTGTGATTCAGAGGAATAAAAACTTTGACTTATGCTTTGTTTACATTTCGGTGCGGTTCGGTGAGTGGTTCGTTGAGTGCATAACATGTTTTATTGCTCTGTACTGTGCACTTCATAGATAGTTTGGTTGTTATTGTTGTTGTTTCCTTGAACACTTGTGGTGGTGTAAATTATAATACACGGCTGTGACGCGGACTTCTAAGGTCGAGTGCGGGAGATAGTGTGCAGCAGCAGCATTATAGCTTGCTGTGGAAGCTGCTGCGCGCAACACTTGTCAATGTAAACATTCAAATCATGCACAGTGCACGGGGTTCTGTTTGAGAATCGTTTGTGGACTTTTCAATGTTAAACGAATACGAAATGCGTTGCGGCTATAATGGACAGGGGCGTCATTGGGTTAGGTGCGGGCCTGCGTTAGGCGTGATTTGTTAGTCGACCCCCTGAACATGGTTTGGTTAGCATGAACCAGCGAGACAAGTCCTAGAATCATTCCATCAAAATCGATGTGAATACCTAGACATTCAAAATCTTCGAAAAACCTTTAACACAAACAGCGAAGTCACCAACTTCGAAGTGCAGGATAATCTTCTTCATCATTCTAATGGTCCATGTTTGGTCTTTTCATTCTCTTTATGTCTAATACTGATCTTAAGTTGAGATGTAGAACACCTAAGATTGCCCTAAATACTTCAGAACACTCGAGTCAAATGCTTTTGATTACTACACAGACTTTCATATCCGATAGCGGTATCACCTTATCCAGCGTATCGCAGTTGTCAGCTCCTGTATCCAGATATTGGCACCAACTTGCTGTCATCACTTCTGGATGACCTCAAAGAGAAAGGCGTGTTTTTGATCTGGAGATCGGACTGTAAAAATGATAAAGTTTTCGACTCAAGGGTATTTCATCAGACTGTCAAATGTTTTACGGTTCCTACAATCAGCGTTTATAACCAAAATAATAGGCGTGTTTTTTTGGTAAATCTATATAGGCTAAGAAAATATTTTCCATGTTAATTACACTAACAACTAAGCCTGTATAGAATTACGAAATCTGGATAACTATCCAGCCTTAATTCCTTAGCCGCGATAAAAACTGTGCTACCAAACTATTTTTTTTCCAATTGTTATCGAAATGTTAAAAATGGCATTACAGCCGTCATTTATAAGAAAAAAATTGCCGAAGAGGTGCTTTACTTTTAACGACAAAAGGTAAAAATTAAACAAATAAGATCTAATATTATTTTCTTACATTGTTTTAAATCTGTCCGATCAATTTTTTCTAAATAAAAAAAAGGAAAAAATTAATAGCTGAAGCGTAACAAATGTCATTACACAAAGTGGTGCCAAACAGCGATGGTAAAATTCCTTAGCCTCGATAGGCGTTTTTTTGCGCACACTTTTCTTAGCCTATATAGATTTACCAAAAAAAATACGCCTAGTATTAGGTTAGATTAGGTAGATGGGTTGGTGAGAGGAAAAAGAACACTCTGCGCCACAACCATTATGATGCCCGTTTGGGGTGAAAGGTATACTCTGCTCGTAGACCAATTCCCAAAGCCCTATTGCCCTTGGGTTTCGATCCACCTTGAAGCCTTAATGTACCTACAGCTGTTCTTGGTGGTTAAATCACCCAGAATCCTGGAAAGTGTCTTCCAAAAGATTTATGTCTGGGATGGCAGAGATCTGGGCAGTGGCAGAGAAAGTGAGTTGTGTCCTCATCAACATCATCCTCATTTAGCCTTAGCTTTTCATGTGATAGCGCAGAGTATTATAACCTGTAATTCTCTATTCGGTCCTACAAGGATCGAATATTAGAATAGAATATTAGTTCTGGTACCGCTGTACATTGTCTAAAGTTTTCTTGTTATTTTACAAGAGTTCATAGAGCTCCATCTTCTATTCCCTTCCTCTAGAGTCCTGATGATGAGACTTTTACTAAATGATCAGCTTGCTCTAGGTCTAGCGCAGATCCATTACTTGGCAATTCATGCGCTTTCTCTGGGTCCAGGGACCCAGCATGCTGTGTGATAGGAACACTAAGCGACAGCACTACCTGGCTGTCGTTGAAAAGCGTGATATCATCACGTGGTATTACATTCATCATAGTCTCACGGGTAGCAATTGTCACTGCTAGGACCTGGAAAACATTGCTATGGTCCGGATGTCTACCTGATTTTGTCGGAAATTATACCTGCACCTACACCAATGTCCATTTCGGACCCATCAGTATAGGTGGCTTTGGTTTGCGTGCTTGGCATTGTTCCCTTTATCCATCCCTCTCTACTTGGGTATGAGCAATGGTCTTTGGTCTTTTGAAGTTTAGATAGGGCACCGTTTAAGCAATGGTTGCTAGATTGCCCATGTATGTCCCGTCGTACTTAGCTTTCAGCCATCCGTTTGGCTAATTCTCAGTGCACTTCTGGAACCAAAATATTACAACTGGCTTGAAACAGAGATACCTTGCTATGCCAACGTTCACTTTCCAGGTGAGCTCGAAATTCCGAATTACACCCAGATGTAACCCTAATCTTTTTCACGCTGTTCACCTCCTTACAAATACTTGTTTGAGCAAGTTGTCATCTTAACGGAGATAATAGGTGATATGTATGTAATATGTCGCAGCTACTGTTTAAAAGCATTCTACGTGTAAAAATACTTGAGATATGATAATTAGTGATCATGCTACTTTCAGCAGACTCCTTTTCCGGAATTTTTTCTTGAGCTTTCTTCTTTAAAATCACAATGAGTCGTTGCAATCGTTATCTCCGAAAAAAAGCTCTGTTCTAAATAATACCCCATGACAAAATAAAAAAAAACCAACAACACCCTTTCCCAAGAAATAACAACATTGACAGCCCAATCTATGACCACATACCTACACCATTAACAAAAGATATCACCTATCAGTGATACAAGAGATAAGATAACATTACTTACATACATTCAGCAGAATACACTCCGTTCGGGTTAATCATGCTGAAAACATCACCGCCAGTTGCAATTCACAGGAGGCGGATTTCAGTGCTAAAAAAAATCGTATAGTCGATATCGTTCCCAACTCTAAAGTGCCATCTTTTTAAAAATTAAAAAAAAAAAAAACTCAAATGTTCGTGCCGGCTTATGGCAAAGTGCTAAATCCAAACATAAATGGTAAACGCTAGCAAAAGCCAACAATAACAAAAGGAAATATGAGATTGCCAACGCCAAACGATAAAGTTTCAATTTTCATTATTCTACTGTATCTGTGCAAGATATTCAGCCGATGTATAGGTCAGCAGCTAGGTGCTTACAGTAACGTCAGCTGTATTGCTCATGACACCAAATTCTCGTGCGATTGCCGAAATGTGAATGAGGTAAGTTCACCACTATATGTAACATATGTATGTGTATGTATATCACCCACCTTTTTTGTTTGAATTTGGTTCTCAAAAAAAAAAATTAAATATTTATCTAATGACTTTGTGCGGATTTATAATGGACAAGACAAGCAGACGACTATGTCGGGTTCAGCGGAAGAAAAATGATGAAACCTTATCAAATATTTTCTCCTTCAGTTCGAGTAGACTTTGAACGAGAAAAAGGGTTGACTCGGCCGCTGAGGAAAAGTAAATGAATCTGACAAATCCAAGGCGCGGCTTTGTTTATGGACTTTGTCTTGTGTTCGGAGATTGGATGGTGAAATGCCAATAGAGGGACACTATCACACTAAAGGAAGTTTGGTTTTGTTGCAGAGTCAAGTTTTAGAATTGGCCCCTTGAGAGTTGAGGCCACTGAGAGGCTGTTCACTTAATTGGCAAAAGTGCAAGATAATTGGCGTGAAACTGTAAACGTTGATGCAAAGAAAAAATTTAATTTAATTTTCAACGCCGATTTTGTGTGACTTCCACCATACACTCTCTGGCAGGAAGTAAGGGACACTTATGGTACTCAACCGTATTATTTCGATCATAAATGGCATCCGCTATGGGGAATATGTAAATGATCGTTGGCAAATGCGCGATATTCTCACAACATTCATGCTGCGTTGTGTGGTTTTTGACAATGTGTACCAAATTGTTGCTACTGTTGAGAACACTCTTAGACTCGTCAACTTAATTAATTAGCCTTAGCCACCTAAGTGGTCGGCGGGGCTCAGTGTTTAGTGTGTTGGACTGCTGTGCGAGCGGCTTAGGTTCAAGTCCGAGCCATGTCCACCAAACTTTTTTCGTTCCTCTCGTCGAGGAACGACAAGTCTCCGGGAGCATAATCTATAATGAAAGAACTTAGGCTTTGCCTCATCCCGAGCTGTCGCGCCAAATATATTTTTTTTTGTCACCTAAGAAGCTATTCCGTAGGGTGCATACATGCATAACCCATTTCCACTCTTATTTGTGCGCTTAGATAAAATGAATGTCTACAGTTCCGGCCTTTGAGGATCATTGTAGTTAAATGAAGTGTTCAAATACCCTTTAACTATCTCTAATGGGCTTCTACTGTACTCCTTCATCGAATTAATCAACTCCATGAACTGGTCTCTTTACTACATATTAGCTAAAAAGAATTATTTAAGTAGCCGTTCTGGTTTTGATCACCGCACAAACTTTTACGATTTTGTCAAGATCGTTAATTTCAATTTACTGCTTTCAAGTTAAAGTTAGTCGTCGTTCACTTGGCGTACCCAAGTAGACCATTCAATTCTCTATGTCAGAATACAATGCAAATAACTGGCACTGGGTTTTATTGACCTACGAAGACGGGGTAGGATAGGTTAGGTTTGGTTGAAGTAGCTGCCAGTTAAAGCCAACACACTTAGACCCATGAGGGGTCCGTTGTGATACCACAAGGATCTCGGAAAGATCTCCTGCCTACTCATTGAACCAATTGAAGTTTCTTATGAAGCGTAGGAGGCTAAATTGGTGTAGAAGAAGGCTCCTAAGTGGAGTTTTCTTTTGCGGGAGAGAGCTGGACAGGTGTAAAGAAGATGAATAATATTCTCCTCCTCCTCCTTGTCCATACAGCTTCTGCAAAAGTCGTTTGTGTAGACGGAGACGCCAAGCCCTATAGCATGCTCTCCTATTAGACAGTGCCCAGTAATGACACCTATTGCTAATATGCGATCTATTAATATAAATCAAATACATTCATACGTTTCAGATCTAGCTTTGACCAAATCTGCTTTGTCGCTAGACATGTTGTACCACTTGTCCACCTAAGATTTGCTTTAATTTAAGTTTACAAGTCCAATAGTTTACAGGCTTAATAGGTAATATTGTCCCATATCTGGCGAGTGCACCAGCCTTACAGTTCCCTGGAATGTCACTGTGCCCTGGAACCCAACAAAGGTGAATATTAAACTGCTCCGCCATCTCTATAAGAGACGATCGCCAATGTAGGGCCATTACTGAATTTGAAGCGGCTGATTCCAAGAACTTTAAAGCCGCTTGACTGTCTGAAAAAATGCAGATATCCGTGGCTGATATTACGTTTTTCTTCAGTCAAGATAAGACTTCTCTGATCGCCATGATCTGTGCCTGGAACACGGTATCATGATTTAGAAGACGCTAGGCTGAGGTTAATTTGAACCGTGCGTCGGTGTAAAAGTGAATCGACTTGTCTTACAGAAAATACATTGCCGCAGAATGACCTGGGAGAGATGGTTACCTCCAAGTTCTTGTCAAAACTTAGCTTGTGTGTGGTGTAGTCTATGTTTCTGGGAGAAACGGGGTAGCTTTTGGAAAGTTTATTCTGTAAGCAGTTCTCTTTAATTATTCCACCAGCATGAAGAGTTCTTTCATTTGCATTTTACAAATAGTTGTCCTAACGACCTTTTGCAACAATGCTTTGATTGTCTAACGATCGACATTGACTACAAATGACAATAGATCGCTCAATAGACCCCGCAAAGTTCATCATCTGGTATTGATAGCCATCGACATTGCCCGTAGACATCCCTCCATTTGCTCATACCTCCATTTTGCCTTTTGCACAAGGTTAAACATGACAAAACATACGACAAGCTCATACCATTTCGTTTCGTTGAATATTTGCTGACTTACATTAAACTTTGCCATTTCGCAAATGTTTGAACAGCTTGATTTACAAAATTCCACTATAACAATGCAAACGTTGGAAACACACACAAATCTGTGACATAATCTCTCTGAAATAGATTTCAGACTGTTTTATAAAGTTTTGCTAAATTAAAAATTCATTTCACCTCCATAGACCGATGCCATTAGTGTGACCGTGGGAGATTTAAATGAGATAACATAAAAGTAGTTTGAGGCACAAACTGACCTTGACGTAACCATAGACGTAGTATTTAATATTTTATCGCCGTGTAGGATAATTAGCGTCTAATTAGAAAGCGGGTGTGGATATATAGTCTGACTTTTAGCTTAACAAGCACGGGATCTTGAACTTCATTTCGATGCACACATATGTACGAATGTTCTAAGTGGCGCTACAGTCCGGGATGGACCTATGCCTCAACCAACATGTGTCCATAGTCACCTTGATCTTTAGCTTAGTTGCCTCCAGTTCCGCAGGCTAAGTTGATTGAGGTCCTCTTCCACTTGTGTGCACCATGTGAGTCGCGGTCTTCCTCTACTCTGGGGTGAATCTGATGATTTTCCGACTCGGAGTTTTGGTGACCATCCGATCAACATGCCCCAGCCAGATCTTCACTCTTCTGGAGAACAATTTTCCTCCCAAAACATCCAAGAGCAACCTCATTCGCTTTTGACAGAGTTCATGCCTCAGTGCCATGATATGGTATTGTATACGAGGGTGAGCGGAAGGCTCTTCACTTAGGCCTCTCTCGGGCCTGTTGTCTTCCCCTCCTTTAATTGTCGGAATTGCATGGATAGGTTTGGCTTGGGACGTATGTTGGGAGGGATCTAGGGAAGGTGGAAACAATTATGGAGTTGACACTAGTGTACGTGTGGTCTGGCGAATCTTCCTGTTTCTTTCGTGAAGGCCAGGATGCCGCTGATTCCTTTGTCCTTGAGATGTTTCAGATCCAATATCCACAACAACAACAGGGTCTTCTGTCGCATTTTTGCTAGGTCTGGACAGTGGCATAGGAAGGGTTCGAGGTATTATTTTTCTTCCTCGCAGTTCCGACATGTCTCTGTGTCAATGCATGTGTTTGTTGAGCAGGTTGTTAGGTTTATTTACGAGTGATCTAACCACTTTGTACGTCGGGAGTTTTGCCCAGTGCCTCTGCGCCATAAAACAGGACTGGGACGATTAAGGTTTTATAAAGGGTCACTTTAGTTTTTCGAGCCCAAATAAGTACCAATTGAAAAGAGTTCTTCTTCGCTTGATCTCAGCGCTGGTGTCGTAGTAGACACCGTAGACACTTTGTCTATGGTGACGTTCTGTGCGAAACGTTCGCCGCTTCCGTCTCAATACTCATGAAAGCGTCACTGACATCAGGATGCGTTCTTCCAATTATGTCAATATCGTCGGCGAATGCGAGTAATTGAACGGACTTTTGAGAAATGAGTGAGTTTTACACTATTTTTTCAAAAAACCCGTCGCCGTGTCTGATTCTTTTCTTAACATCAAAGGTCTTAGTAAGATCTTGATGGAGCAGCGTGCATTCTCTATCGCTATCCTCCTCAAACGGACAAGTTTGGTGAATATCGATTTGAAGCTCATGGGTTTTTGCCAAGATCTGCTGTAGTGTGAATATTTGGTCGATGGTGAACTTTCCTGGCCTAAAGCCACACTGATATGGACGGAGTCGTTTGGGGTGTTTACGAACGGCTTTCAGCGTTCACAAAACATGGTAGATAAAATCTTGCAGGCAATTTTTTTTTTTTTAGAAAACTGACTGAACCTCTGTAGTAAATGCAGTTCAAAGGGTCTCCTATTTTGAGGATCAGAAAAACAATGGTGAGTCGTCAGGCATACTTCCTTCTGCTTTGAGCAGCTCGGCAGCTAGGCGGTCAACTCCATCAGCTTTACTGGACTTAAGCTTATATATGGCTATCTTCACTTCGTCCAAGTCGGGTGAAGGGAGTTTTTGGTCTATATTGTTCAGATTAACTGATTCATTTCGCCTGACAGCGAGATTCGACTCATTGTCACCGTTATACGGTCAAAAGATCTTAAATAAATAAAAAAAATAGTTGACGCGAAAGCTCGAAATGAGTCAAGGGCTAGTTTCTCGCAACCAGTCATGTTGTGCGTGTTACATTCTTCGGAATGCAAGTGACCTACAGTTTATTGCCGACTCTAAACGGCGAGTTAAGAAGCTTTTCCATGACAAATTATACCGGAGGTTTGTTATTTCCCGAGGACAGGTGGTGCCACGAAAAATGTTCGGCATCGGTGGACATGACTGGGGTTTAAACAAACGGAGCTCGCACAGCAATCCTTGCAGTCGCTTGGATATTCAACCACACTAAAAGAAAGCTGGTATCTATCTTTATTGTAAGAGCTGAATCCTAATATGTATGAACCCTTAGCGTTGGTAACGTGCTTTCCAGTTTTTTTTTTAAATTGATTTGTGTGTTTACACTTAAATTGTCAGGCATATGCCGAACAAAGAATTTTGATTGATATTTTAATAAATGTATTTCACTTTTATTTGCACATGATTTTCTTTTCAGTCTATGACACTTCCACTGCTCTACGGATATGTTTACCAAGTTGAGATATCGAACTGCAAACATATGAAAGTTGGAGCAAATGCATTGGAAAACACCCAAGGTCTACGAACTGTCATCTTCAAAAAAATTGAAAACCTTATTCTTGTCCAGAACGCTTTGTCATTTCCCCTTCACACCAGTAATATACCGCTGAACATTGAATTCAAAGAAGTAAGTACAGACAAATTTATTTTTGTGGTGATGATTTGTCATCATGACTACACTTGGATATCATGAACATTATGTGAATTTTTTCTTTTGCTTCATTGAAGGTCAAAATTGAAGTAATTGAATCGCACGCAATCAATGGAAATATTGGAGAAATCACTTTTATTGGCAGTACAATTGAGACGGTGAGACCATTTGCCTTCACGACATTGAAAGACCATTCGATTTTGTTCAAAATGGACGGAGTGAGGGTACACCGAATGGAAGCGCAGGTAAGGAGAACCATTTCAATCAGCGAATATATCGAAACTAAAACTCGCTTAATCTCCGAATAGGCGCTTAAAAAATTCACCATCGATCAATTTGAGATTGTTAACAGTGAGTTTTTGTCTGAGGTGCCGTCAAAAGCATTCTACGATCTCGAAGTACTTTCCTCACTCAGGATTCAGAATGTAACATTCAAAAGGGTTCATACGAGGGCATTTGCATTTCAAGGTGAGACCCATCCTTCCTTTCGAAATTGAAATCAAAAACTGTCCCTTTTGTTCTCCATTTTTCAGGCGTCAAAAAGCTATCTGTGATAGATAACACATTCGAACGGACAGAGAGCGAGTGGATTACAGCACAAATGCGCGACAAGGCTGTTATCAAAGACAATAACTTTGGAATAACAAGTCATATCGCATTCACTGGTAATTTACACATAATCTTCTCTAAGTCCAAACTCTGCTAAATTGTCGTCGATTTTCAGCTATCGAGGTATCAAAAGAAGTGGTTTTTCTCGACCGTGTCGAGCTACACTTTATCAATAACACCGTGCAGTTTGAAAAAGACCCGCAGGCTCTAGTCTTCAACGATAAGATTCAACTGCATGTAACACGTCTGCAGTATCACAATAATTTCCCATGCAAAGAGCTAGTGGAAAATCAACCAAAGACGCCATTCTATCGGAGCTACTCCGACAGCATATACTTCGAGACAAAGAGCAACAACCAAAGTTTAGTGTTAAGACAAATCATAGATGTGGATTGTAAAGAAAAATCCTATCTGTTGTACATTATCCTAGGCGTCGTAGGTTTAGTATTCATTTTAATTCTAATAGCCGTCGTAATTACAATGCGAATTATCAATAAGAGAAAGAAACGAAAATTAAATGTAGTACTGCCAGAATCGAGAACGTATAAGGAGACACAAATCATATACCAAATTGAAAATGCTGGCCTATTGAAGACTGATCTGTAAAAAGCAAAACGATGCTCTTTATTTATTTAGTGCACAAAACTTACCCAATTGGTAGATAGGATTCCAGCGCTTGACTAACAGTTAATACCGATTCAGATAATGCGAATCCTTTCGACAACAAGCCATGATGATTGGTTAGAGACTCCTCGATTGTCGATAGATCTTCGACTTCTTTGTCATCTGTTGGCGATAGAGTTTACAATTTTTTTTTTTTTGTGAATTAACCAAAAGTACATATGAAGAAGCTATTTATATAAAATTAATGATTAAATTGATTAAATTAATATAGAAGACTCTTATTTTTATAAACTCGTAGTGTTTTTTTTTTAACTTGATCAAGGTTATACTGCACAAGAGAAGATGAACTATCAAAATCCTGTCGAAAACAATTTTCTTTTCTGAATAAATCTAGACTATGATGTTTGAATGAAAGAATAACGAAGCAGAGGTTTTCCCATTCTAGGGGATGCGCGCAATTAAAAAGGGACATCTTCCAACCAACTTAGTTTGCAAAACTGGAGACAGGTAAAGAAAAATCCACTTATTTTCGCCATCGCAATCTATATGGACCCAGTACAGACACCTGTATTCGACTGCTTACGTTTTAAAAGATGTCCCGCTTCGAACTGATGCATCATTGCTGCGCAAATGTTTTCAACGTAAATTTTCCATTAGCACACACACAAACAGATTCTCAAAAGCTCGCTTGTATTTAGTTGAAATAAATAAACAGATTGCAAACCGGCTTTTTACCAAAATGCACGCAACACACTAAATTTTCAAACTTCGGCAGATCCTGAAGAAAACCCAAGAAGTTCAAATCGATACCCACCAAACTCCATCGATTTTAAAGCCGCCTATGACAGCATTTGTAGAGACGAGCTATACAGAGGCATTTCTAGTTTTGGCATCACTACCAAACTCGTTCGTCTTTGCAGAATGACGATGGAGAATGCTCGTTGCTCTATTATGTTCGGTCAAGACCTTTGATGTCAAAAAAGGATTTAGACAAGGCGACGCGCTGTCATGCGACTTCTTTAACATCATATTTAAAACAGTTGTGCAAAACTCACGCGCCAACACCAGAGGCACAACAGTCACTGGCGCGTTCGCGAGTATTGGGACAGAAGCGGCGAAGATGGGTTTAACCAAAGATAATATAATACCAAGATAGCGCACGCCATACAAAATTTTTGTACGAAAATTTTTGTATGGTGAGGTTCTATAACACGACCCCAAGCTTTTCAATATTTTTCTACTCTCAAAAGTTCTTTTGCTCACAGAGCTTTGTGGTATTTGTTGTTTTTTTCCTTTTGGATATGAATCCCATTTTCGCAAAAAAAGGCAAGGGAAAAAGATGAACAGAAACTCGTTTTCAGCGTTACCATCAGTGTAAGAATATTTGACTTATTTCGCAAAGTGGAATATTTA
Source organism: Matsumyia berberina (assembly GCA_917880715.2). Lineage (NCBI taxonomy): Eukaryota > Metazoa > Arthropoda > Insecta > Diptera > Syrphidae > Matsumyia > Matsumyia berberina. Next base: position 124,986,952 of record OU862871.1, on the reverse strand, counting down.
TTTTCCACTTCAGTATATTTCAATAAACGTACATATATGTATGTTAGGGAGAGAACTAAAACGAATAATATTTAGCTGCAGTTAAATTAATACATTTTTGTTTACTTTTGGCACATTAAACCAAAAAAAGAGAAGAACTAACACAAGTGGAATATTACGTTTATTGCACATGGTCATACTGTCGTTTTCCTTTGGTTTGTTTTGATTTTTTCATTACCTTGTGCGTGATGATGATAATGATGACAAAGATAATAATTAGCTTGTGCGTCGAAGCACTGACTGGTGGAAAATATTTTCGGCAGCGTTCATGTGGCAAGGGATGAATTTTGCTAAATCTTTCGGTTGAACAATCTGAAAAAAAGGGAGAGAGCTTTCCTCTCTGTGAATAATGATCAGATCATCTCCTGTCCCCGACCGCCCGCGTCTGTAAGAGCTTTTTATTTTTCTTCAATTTTGGGTACCAGTTGCGCTATCTTGGTATTATATTATTTTGGTTTAACGGTCAATGAGGGCAAAACAAAATATATGCTGTCAAAAAGAAGGGACACCCAACATCGGCGTATCGGACAGAACGTCAGAGTCGACAGCTACATATAACTTCGAGGTAGTAAGGGACTTCGTATATCTCGGCTCAGTTATCACATCCGATAACAACACACGCTCAGAAATCAAGCCAAGAATAACCCGAAAAACTAAGGAAACTTTATATAAGACCTTGATCATCCCATTCCTGTTTTATGGCGCTGAAGCATGGACTCCATCGAAAGCGGATTAAGATATCCTCAGTTGCTTCGAGAGAAAAATTCTTCGCAAGATATTCGATCCCATTTGCGTTGACGGGTTCTGGAGGAGAAGATTCAACGATGAACTTTACGAGTTATACGTCAACATCGTCCTAGTCAAGAAGATACATAACCGCTGAGATGGATGGGGCAAATGCTCCGACTCGCAGAGTCTTCGAGTCTATCCCGGAAGGACTACGCAGTAGAGTAAGACCTCGCCTAAAGTGGCGCGCACAAGTGGAAGCGGACCTCAACCAAATTGTAGTGCCCAACTGGAGGCAGTTATTTAAGGACTGGGCTGACCGAAAAAGCTTGTTGGTTAAGACAATGGTTTACCCCGAACTGTAGCGCCACCTATGTAAGTAAGTAAGCACGCAACACTCAATTGTTATAATTTACTGGCCCTTTCTATATGGAAATAAAATACGATTCCTTCAATTACCTGGTAAGTTTAGATCCTTTTTCATCAAATTAGCACTGCACATCCCCCCTAAGTAAGCCAACTCGTGCTCCAACCGAATTAAACACGAATTCTTTGCATTCATCTAAAAAAAAAAAGAAGGAGAAATTGTTGCCATCATCACAGAAACATATTAATTTTTTTTAAAAAACTCATACCGTAGTTGGGTTATCGTATCCCACAACAAGACACTTGAATCCGAATCGATTTATGTGTGGATCCTGGGCGTATAGTGAAGCTGTTTCCAAAGAAAATTCGACACGATTGCCGGGAAGTATGACCACATTCTGTGCCCAATTGCCGGCCCTATAAATGAATTAATTAATAACAAATTTAACAATTTTCAGATAAGTATGACGTACGTATTGAATTTTTTTATGACCACCCAATCGGTGTCATTGGTACTGGCATTGCCGCCTTGTCCACGACTGTAGCTCGTCACGGTAGCATTTTTACAACTTGACCGTTGCATACACATATTATTGTCCAGCATATCCAAGTAATCATTATCAACCGGACAAGCCTCCAATAAACACGGTTTTGTTGGAATAGAAATCAATAAATAATCTTCCAGTTGCGTAGTTCCGCATTGCAGATCGAATTCTATTGCAAACCACTGGACACAGGGAGGAAACTCAACCCTAAATAGATGGAAAGTTATTCGTAATGCTGACGAAGAAGGCAAACATTTCTTACCTCTGACAAGTAATAGACCCACTTCGATATGGATGTTCGCTCTCTACGATACAATAGTGATTACTTGTTGTACACGTATCCATCCCCTTATCTATTTCATCCAATCTTTTCTTATTTAGGTCCGATGCGGAAAAATCGACTTTCTTATCCTTTGCTTTGAGTGTTGAGTACTCCTTACTAGCGTAAAGTTGATTCAATGCAGCGACATGAGGAAGAATCTCTTTGATCAGCCCAAGAATTTGGACAGAGCTCTAAAAAAAAAAAAATTACAATTCTTCTACATCCCAAGCGAACACACGCGTGAACATTTTGAAAACCTACCTTTGGATCACTGCACGCAAAAGTTCCAATTTGCGCATATATCAAGGGTAGCAATGTATGAAACACATTTGCCGAAGACGTATTGAAGACCTCGAGTAACTGTACCACCGTCATCTGACTTCCCAAAACACCATCATCGGAGTCGCTTCTTTTATCCACATCCAAATCGTTATCTGTCCGATCGTTACCATTCAATTTTGCATCGACCTGCCCATTCCGATAGTTCAAATCCTGAATGGCACCACTCTCTTCAATCAGATCCTTCGGATGAATCTCCGTTGCCCCAATTTCAATTTCAATGTCAAATGGATTGGTGGAACGCTTGTCAAATTTGAAAGTCTCCATCAACCCCTTCGAGAACGACTCAATTCGCTTGGTGATATCTCTAGCTGTTGTTAGACTTGGATCACCAGAGAGTGCTGATGTTCTTGAATTGTTAGCCCAATTGATATCCATGTGCTCTTCAATTGGTGTAATATTGTGCTCTGAGTCAATTGTCTGAGTATGATTTGAAGAGTTGTCACTGGGCGACAAGGAAGCCGCAAGGGCATTCCTCGCCAAAATCAATAGTTCTGTGCACTTTTTTGTTATGTCTGTGGCAACCTGCAATGCAGTATCACGAGCAGTTACCTGATTTGCATAGGTCACCGAGTTTCCATCACTTTTAATTGGATTGCTATAGTAAAGTATACAGGGGATTTGTCCTCTAGATGGCGTTGTTCCATTAAAACTCAGATCGCATGAATAAAATGTAAAAGTTGTCCCACATGGCCCACGGATAGATGACATTCCAGAATCACCAGAACAAGTTCTCGCTCCTTGAGAGCACAGTCGGAGGGCATAACGAGTATTTTCCTTAATATGTACTGGACGCTCAAATTTAATCTCTGCCATTTCATTGTGAACAGCTTCCTGGTCATATGACCCTGAAACAGACTCTAATGTCTCCCACTTGTGTCCCGTCGCCTGAAGATCCACAGTATTATCATAGAGCAGCTCGAGTTGATAGTCATAACTTCCCGATCCAGAATACATGGTCGCACCAGTTATCGCAATTCCGGGACGATCAACAGTAAACGCAATGGCGTCAGGCCCAAAGTTCCCCGTATTCCATGTCCGACTTACATCACAGCGTGAGAATCTGTTACCAGTCGAGTGTAGACTTCGTGGCGGCAGAAAGGCCTTTTCAAACTAAAAAAGATATAGAACATCAAACTAAACACTACAGGAAGACCAACTTACATCATTCAAAGATGTCTGATAAACAATCTCAGCTAAAACTCTAGCCAACAGATGGCAACAATTATTGATCAATCCCTGATTGATGTCCTTGCACAGAACGTAATCATTAACATTCACACTATGATTGTAGATGTTCTCAATCCTGGCCTTCACTGGACTTGAGATGATATCAAGCAGTCTGACGAGGACGTCCTTAAATGACCAGGAGTTGCTAGTGAATTCAGTCTTTTCCTGTTGCGTACGGTAAATCATTTGCTCCACTAAAATCGGATACTGATGGTTTTCCGAGCTCGACAGCATCGGAAGTCCAAAATTATCACTTGGGCTAACGATGGATTGACGTTCGTTGCCCGATGTAAGAAGCGAGAAAGTTGTTCGCAATTTGATTGACGGACTACACAAACCGGCTATTATTGCACTCAAAAGACGGGAATGTAAATTGCCCTGGAAAACAATGAAAATTTAATAAGAATTATATATTTGGATATAGGGACTATACCATGTCCATTTGAGAAAGAAGATCACAAAGACAATTCCATTTAAGTGATGAAGTTGGATAGAATGCATCGAAACATGCCACGAAACTAGTGTGACATTCCTCAAGGATCTCAAGCACCATGCGGTAACCTAAAAAAAATTGTTATTTTCTCAATTGGGAATTCTGGTGCTGCTAAATCCATCGAGTCCATACAAAAGTGGAACAACGAATGGCTCCGCTCTACTATACTTACCATCTTCACTGCAGATGTCTTTAAAGATGTCGTCGTTGAGAATCTCAATTAACAGCGCTCTAACGTTGCCAATACACTCAGCCAATTGGACGTTTTCCATATTTGCCTTTCGTGACGTTGGAGTCGATAATTCACTCGTTCCCAGAAAATGTTTTGGTGCGTTAGCCAAAGGTTTTCCCGACTTGGCAGCTGCGATAAAAACAATTCTTATGGTTCTAGACTTAGAAATAAACCAACACGTCTTACCATTGCTCAAATTGGCATCGTTCAACTTCTTTGTAGAAACTTTAAGTGCTTTTTGTGGGTAAATCTCATTCGTGTACTTTCTCAACAAGCGCAAGCATGACTTGTTGACATAAATCAAATATTCCAACGACTGTTTCACCTGCAAGGGACGAGTTTTATCCCGTTGTTCACGGATATTCCTCTTAAACGACTCCCAAGACCACTTGAGCAGCGACACAAGACTCTCGAAACACTCCTTAGTGACTGTGTTAGCGAATGATTTTGAAATCTTCTGTACTGGATCGATTTCTATTTGTGGCGTTGGCTGTTTTGACTCCTGTGTGATGAGTCGATATAAAATGGATGGAATCTGTCCAGAATTTACATCAGTTCCGTTATTAGCTTTTTTGGAATTCTTGAAAGCAAACACGATTTGATCTTCCGTGGTAACAGTTGCCTGCCCAGCAGAGCCGCAATCCGATGAAGGACCAGCAATACGTGCCCAAACTAAATACCATCGCCCGGAGGATGCAGTCACCGGCTTTGGAAGCGTTATGTGAAATTTGCTTCTTGCCGGACATTCGAAGGGTATTTCTTTGGTTTCAGAAATGAGAACTCCATCTTTTTCATAGCCACCTCCGTCGATTCCAAGGTCGAAGAGTTTCAACTTACAAGAATATTCACCGCGTCCACCGAACATTCCAAAACCACCTGCAAGAAGGAGAAAACTAGAGAATTTGGCAGCGAATAAGGCAGAGACTTACATATAAGAACATCAGTATCGCACGAGAAACGTATAGCCTCCACACTATGACCGGAGTAGCCCCACCCACCGCCAAAGTTGTCGAAACGGTTCAAAATTTGATAGTCATTGGATTGACTCTCCTTAGCTTGACTTTGCTGTGAGGGTGTTATATCCTCAAAGCAACTGGGGCTATGGTTATAAGACAGAGAGAGGTTAAAGCATACACAAACTGTTTGTACTTACATCAAATCCTGTGCAGATGTAAGGACATCCAGGCAGGCCAATAGATTTAATGACGCCTGTGATCGGGATACTTGAGAATCGGGTTTATTCGTCGGTAGAGACAATTCTGGTGACAGTATTGCCCTGAAGTTTGATGAATTCTAAAGGAAAGAAGTGTTATGATCTTATCCAGTTAGTTGAACAAACTTACAATTCCATTCTTGGGAATTTCACTGGCCAGCACATTGTAACAAAGAACACTCTTGCTAACTCCACCATCGAACACCCACAAAACATTAAATTGTGGATCCAAGGCAAATGCAATCTGCGGCATAGGCTTCTCGATGGGACTTCTTGCCTCCTGGCGACGACGTTTCCTCTGATCACCAGCACCCATCAGCATCTGATTCTCGTGCACTTCAAATATTTGATTCCTCGACTCGTGCATGCTGCGCGACATCTGATCGACGCTTCGGTCAATGTTTTGATTTATCTCGGGAAGATCGGAATTTCGATTGCTTTGAATAATTTGGACAAAGTTCACTTGATTGTTGTAATGCGCCGTGCAACTACCATCTCGACGGTTTATTGTGAGTGTGTGGAATGTCAGAGGGATTGTTGGAATCAGCACTGAAACGAAAGACGAATCATATACTCGTTCTGTTTAATGGACCATTTCTTACGTATCGTCTTCTTGTCAGCAACGACACTGATCTTAGGAAGAATGTGGGTTGTAATGAGCGACTCGTCGATTTTAATGAAAGTCTGATCACCACTGGCCCCGATCCATGTGGCCTTCTTTCCAAAACTTGGTCCCAAGCCACTAAAAAATATTTTAATCAGTTCCACAAACTGAAATAATCTCATTACACTTACAAGACAGCTCCTGGAGTGCAATTCCACAAGAACTTTTGCCTCTGTGCTATGATTGATGAGGTCGTGGATCCCTCTTTACCAGAATCCACAAGTTTTAGGGCGTCATCATGCAACGATGGCTTATTATTAAAATCATTTGGCAAACGTCCTAGCTGTCCTTTCTAGAAAAAGTCATAAAGTCATGACTGTCAGAACCATTTAGTTGCTCATTTGCTGTCATCACTTACTTGATAGTTTCCGAAAGTGTAGACGATTCCCTTGTGGGTCAATAGAACAGTGTGATTGCTTCCAGCAGCAATTTGACTGACAGCACCTTGAACTTTCACCTGGACTGGCCCACTAACCGCCTGCAGATCTCCGGTGCCCAATTGTCCGTACTGATTGCTTCCAAAAGTATGTACCTCACCAGTAAGAGTCAAAACCACAGTGTGATGCAATCCACAGGCAATCTGCACGACCGGGCTATTCGATGGCAAAACTAAGTGCTGTGGAGCCAATGGTGCAACCCTAGGAGGATCCTTTTCGGCATCAGATGTGAGATTATTTTCTTCACGAGGTTGCTTATCTTTTCTTCGCAAAATTATGCTCTTCGATCGCTGTCGGGTGGGATCACTCAGCTGCTTTGGATCTAGTAAGCGGAAAATTAATATTTTTCATAATAAGTTTACCACCTCTCACCATTATGTTCTGTTTCCTGCATGGCAATACACGCCGAACACAATCCACATTTAGAACACCCAGCATCTCCATGACCACAGGGACAAACCCTATTTTAAAACAGAAACAATATTTTATGACGCCAAATGCTTAACCAACTTACGCTCCTGGCATCCTTTCCTCCACTGGAATATTAAGCGATGAAACGCATGAAATATTGTATCCAGTACACTCTTTGCAAACCACACACACTCTACACTGTCCTTGAGCTACATGATGATCATCAAAGTCACACAAGTTTGCGATATCATACTTAAGCCTACGTTCGTTTGGCTTCATATCGACAGAGTCTACCTGACTGCCACCAGTCGTGTCCATTGAGTAATTGGGTTCCTTTGGTTTCGAATTAAACGAACGTCCACATTGACCTTTGTTGTTCAAACCAAATGTGAATAACTGGCCCTTGGAATTCAACACCACACAATGGGCTTTTCCCAGTGCGACTTTTGTTATGTGCTGATCAGAGAAGTCTGTAACATAGCCGTGAGCGTCACAATGGGCTGTATCTTTGCCAAACATTATGAGACGTCCTGTTTTAGTGACAAATGCCGAAGTTCCATTGTTACACGCAGCTTGAATCACAACGTGACCATCAATACGAGTTAGGCGTTTCGGCTTAACCGCTTTCGGTTGTCTACGATTCTTGGAAGAGTCGCCATCTTCACCTCGGCGAGCAGTACCTGAAATAGAGAAAAGGCAGATTGGAAATTAGGAATTACTGCTTACTCTAGATATTAAGACGGAGAGAGACTAATGGAGAAATTATGAAAACCTACACATATATATGACAAGCTTATGATATTGTTTCTTACCTGCAAAGTACACGGTTCCATCGTCGTTGACCAGAAGTGCATGAATACCATCATGTCCCACAGCTACCTGCACAATATTGGACACCTTCGAAATAATCAATTCGGTTATCTTCATCGTCGGTGTTCGGCCGACTGCTTTTAGACCCAGCGACGGCGACTTTCCGTAGTAATAAACTTTTCCATTTGACGCCTTCACTAGGCCGAACTCCTTGCCACATGCGATTCCTTGAATTTCAATATCCGTTGGCAATTTGGGCTCAAAGATGTTGTAAGACGATTGAATCTACATTTGTTGATCGTGGTTAACATTCATTTGGTTTCAATTTTTAGAACCGACTTACTTTTTGAATTTGATTTTGATTGAGAACCTCATCCTCAAAAGCAGCATAGCCAAGGGTTCTGAATTTTTTGCGAGCTAATTTCAGCGGCAAATCGAAAGCCAGGATTCCAGAACTATTAAAAATTTGCTTCACCACGAGGGTGTCCTAATGGAGGAATAAACATATAGCGCAGTTGGTAGAGCATGAATGCAACTTACATCGCGATTGGTGCAAATCATGTTTATTGACTCTTCGTCTGAGAATAGAACATAATTAAGTCCTTCGCGAATCATTGGGAGATTTACATTGGAAGGAGCAACAGTGGCTAGAGAATCCGTGTTCACGAGAAGAATATTTTCAGACAATCGTTTGGAGAAACGCTTAAAATACAGTTTTCCCTGAAATAAACAAAACAGAAGCTTAAGAACTCGAAAATGGTAGTTAACTAGCTCATGTGCTTACTGCGCAAAATCCCAACCATCCACAGGATTCTTTACCAAATTCTGTATTTGTCGCATAGACATGTCCTTTAAACGATCCATTGAATCCAGTTCCGACCTTGAGAAGATAACTGCGATGCAAAAGATAAATAAACGTACCATCCGAAGCCATCACTGGTTGAGTGGAGGTAAACGCTGAAGTGCTGCTTATGATGGACCTTAGAGAGAACTGCAATCAAGACAAATAATAAAAGAACAAGTTTTTCCCAAAATTTCAAAGCATAACTCACCTCATCGACCAGACAATTCTGTGGCACTCCATGCGAATGAAAATCTGGCCGAATTGGCTTATTTAACGCTGCACTCATAACAGTGCGCTGCAGCGAAAACAGTACCAGCGGTAGTTTAATTATCTGAGACGAGATCTGTTTGGGAGACTTCAAAAGTGCTGCGATAGCCTTTAAGATTTTTCCAGTATCACCACGGGCTATACACAATCCCATTAATGACGAGCAAGCAATATTCGACCAGTTTGCCTCATATGCTGGTGTATGCGATGACTGTGAGCTTCCTGTTGATGCAGGCATAGTAGCCAAATCCAGGAGTAGATCATAGAGTGGGTTAATTAAATCTTCTGGTTCCAATTTAAAACTCTCTGGCTGTTGTCCCTGAATTACATCAAACAAAGCCTTCAACGCCTTAGTACAGAGATTCGGTTGAATGTTTCGAGCATCGGCGATCAATTCGAAAAGACTTCGCAATCCAGCACCCACAATAAGTGGAACTTTAGCAATTGGAACTTCTTTTTCAGTGGCTTCATCGGTTTCTGTATCAGCATCACTGTGCACTGAATCAGCACCAGGATTACGCTTATCACTGGTATGGCAGGAACACTCAACCAAATTATTCGCCAAACATGCGTTGGTGCAAATTAAACAACAAGACGATATCACTTTGATCTTTTTACATGATGAGCTCTTATCCTGAAATATTGCATATTTAGCATCGGCTTCGAGGACAGCTGATCGTATGGCCGAAAACACTGAAAATTTCGATGAATTCGATTTGAGTTCAATGTGAGCCAGAGAATAGGCTGGATAGGTTGTTTGCTCATTTTCTACCACATTCTCAACAGCTTTCTTATCCTTGTTATTGTTTCGCTTTGAACCGGATTTGTTTTCTTGAAGTTTTCTAAAAACACGAAAAATATAAATGTTATATAACTGTAGAACGGAGAGCATGGAAGTCTATGTCTATATTCAGTTTAAATGACTCGCTTATCCACTATAATTCTATATTCTATACTTCCCGATTTCTCCATCATAAAGAAGAGATTTCGGGCATAGTCCAACCGTCTCATCCTGAGCCTACCTTATGGGTCAGATTCCATGGCATTTCTTGGAAGCCGAGTTCGAGGCATGCGTTTAACGTACCCAAACCATTGAAGCATGGACCTCTTCATTCGGAGAAGAAGCTGCTTGACATTGAGTACCTCGCGTATTCTGGTGATCTCCTGTCTCGGCGAGTACATTAACCAAGCATCATGACCACAGGTGATGATCGGAAAAAACACTGAATTAAAGACCATTAGCTTAGCTCCGATTTCAAGTTCAGCCGTTCTGATAACAGACTGACCAAGCTGTCTCAAAATTGTTCCAGGCGGACTTATCGTACAGGATAACTCAGTATTGCTCCTCCCATCACTCGTGAATAGGACAACGAGATATTTAAACTTCTACTCCTTTTTTCATGGGATTCCGTTAACATGCAGAGGACATTAAACAGGCGTTCGCTAAATTACCATTACATCTCATTTGTTCAAGTTAATCTTCATCCCAGCTTCAATATAGACTGCTACGAACCTATCTAATGCGTACAGGAGTTCGTTCTAGTGGACCCAAGGATCAGGACCATGTCATCATTGAAAAGCAGATAGCTGATCCTTAGGTCTCCCAATTCGAATCGTTCCTCGCCACGGCTGCGCTGTAACATCCAATTCATATGTGACCAAAAATTGTGCGAAGAAATTTCTTCTTGAAACGGCAAAGGATGTTTTAAACCAACTTCGAAAGTTTTAGCATTCTAAACCATTTTTTTAATAAGTGATTAGCAGTTCTGTCCTAACATATCTTTTTAAGGGCAATATTGACGTCGTTTTAAAATACAAAACAATTCCTTAGCATAAGCAAGTATGGACTGAACAGCACAGACTTTGGCCAGAAGTCTACGTTTTTGCGTACAAATGTACTCTGCAATTGTTTCAAATCGATTTTGAAAAAATATTCTAACAGCATGCTATATATGGTCGCGTTCGTCGATCTAGGCAAAGTGCTTCATATGCCTCCAATCGATTTCCATTGGCTGAGAGTGACAGAAGAAGAAGCACTCTAAAACAGATAATTTTAACCTAATACCCTATTCCCACCGAAACGAAAACTAAGTTTTCACGAAAACTCACAAAACCTACCTCCAAACCGCGGTTTTCCCTTATATTTTTCCGTTTTTGTAAACTCGTTTTCGGCAGTTTTCGCCGAAATCTACTCGAAATCGTCTCGCAATGGTAAGGCAGTCAAAGCAAATACACCTTCTGACACATTCAGCAGAGCAACGGAGAGGATTTCAGTAGAGCAGCTGAGAGAATAGCTGTCAAAAACAGTTGTTTTATATTCTAACACCGAAAATATCTGATATAATTTTTTTTACGCAATAATATGAGAAATTTACCAAAGGTTATCAAAGCCAAGGTCTTTAACCTACACAAAATATTCACAGAATATTCAGCGGGAAAATCATAGAAACGTCAAGCAAAAACAAGTCAATAACCGGTGGGAATGGTTCAGAGAGTTTTTGTAGGATTTTGCTCAAAATTCAGGTTTCGTTTCGGTGGAAAAAGGTATAACTAAATTATGGGTATCAGAGCTCATATCTATCAACTCTGGCATAGGCGGCAATCAAAAATGATTTCAAGCTATTCAATAGATCAGCGAAAGGGCATACCGTTTTATAGCTTAAATGCTTACTAAAACACCCTGGACTAATGGGCGGTTTATTCTAAAATTTAAACTTTCATGATTAAAAAGGAGGTGCAAAATACTACTAGCTACGTCCCCTTCGAAGTTTGTAAAAAATTAAAAAGGCAATTAGTTGGAAGTAGTCTCCTACGTTCCCCATTTACCTAAAACGACTACGAAACCTTTGTTGGATTTGCCAACAAGGAAAATCTCATTATCCTGCATGAGTAAGTTATAAGCACACACAAAGAAACAAGAGGTGATTCACGTTTTGGTTTTTTTTTAACCCGGTAAGAAAAATCGATAAAGCAGCCACTAGAGATGCCTTACATTCAATCAATCACCACTTTTTATTTTACCTATATACAAAATTCTTCGAGTATTTATTTAGGATATGTAACAATTTGTTTATTTCACTTACCTTTCTGCACTATTTGTGTACAGTTCGTGAAAATATTCACCATATTTAGATGGTTGCACCAGGCCCACCATTGCACCACCTAAAACGAGTCCTTATTTCGATTTTCTTGCAATTTTTTTTTGTATATTTCACTTTTCTTTAACTTCACTTATAGATTTGTGTTAGTATAATAGTTTTACTTTAGTTTTTGTAAACTAATTCCATGTTATTTCAATGAAATTTAGAAAATTACAAGCGGAAAACGAATTTTTCCTGCGAATTTTAATTCTGTTCACAGAAATCGATAAACAAGACGAAGCGAAATGACAATCGCTCGCGGCCACCCTTAAAATGTTGTTTTCCTTTTTAAACATCCCTTGCTGACAGATGTGCGAAGGGAGGACAAACAGGACACGAGAATTGAATTGTCAAATTTGAAAGTTGGTTGTTTTGAGAACGAAACTAATGTCAAATGCAAGGGGTAGTTGTTGATAAACAAAAATCCAGATGACTGTTGCAAAGGGTTGATTTATTCAAAACAAACCGGTCGGCGTCTGCGTTCATTGCAGTTACACAAAACAGATGAATGTATTGAGCACGTGTTAGTTGTAAATATTTTGAAAGTAAAAGGATAATGCGGCCTTCAACGGGTGCATACAAACACGCCGACATGCCTGTTATTATTTGACAGGCATATACATACTACATATGAATAATTCGAATTAGGAGGAAATTCGAGTTCGACTAAGAGGGATTCGACTGTATTTTAAAATATTTTTCATGATGTATTTAGCTGTGCAACGGTTTTTTAACCTGATTTTCCCACTTATAATATCCAAAATCAAATCAAAATCCCGCTGTCAGACCGTCTGGTAGCTTCAACTAGGAGGACAACTAATCATTTTCATCTAGCTGAGTCCAAATCATATAAGACTACATGCCCAATTGGCCTAGGAGCTGACCTGCTGAAAGCTGTAGGAGAAGAGTTGGTAGGGTATAGGCAACAACTTATCAATAACATATTGGTCGCGTTCAATATTCCGAGCGAAAGGATTTGTTTACATATTTACGAGTTTTGACAGCCTGGAAAATGACTAAGGATTTAGTCAATTGTTGTTGTTTGACTGCAAATAAATCCATTTGCCCGGAATATTGAACGCGACCATTGTTTGACGGAAGCCCGATATTTGGAACATCAGCTGTATTTTGTATGATCATCTGCGCCAATTATAGAAGTCTTCATAATATAGTATACAAAATCGTATGTGGTGCAATGCTCAAGCTCCCGAAACCATATATCGACTACCTCATGGGGAATTAATAGTGCGACTTTAGGGCGATAAAACAATTACCGACCGAAACTCTACTTTGAACTGAATACTGAAGAAGGTCGACTAATTTGAGGTCGATACTCACCACCCAAATAATAATCCTATTTTCTACAAATCAGGGGGTAATTCTTCAAATCCTCTCAAAATATATCCCTATAGTGCAGTTAATTGGATTATGGTTGGCCTTTAAAAATAATATATCCATTTCCATATTGCGTCCTATTACTTAAACCCTGTTGCCAAGCCAGTTTCACTACCAGATGTGATCTGGGTGCTAAGATATATTTGTTATACTTGTGGTATACTACTGCAACAGGTTCGTCATGTCAAACTGTCCAGTGTTGCTAGAGTACTATTAAGATGCTACCAAAAACTCAATGCACATATCAATTTCAGCATTATCTTTGGGACAGATTCTGGGCAGGGTGCGTATTTCTGTTTCCGACATATTCGATTCATTCATTTATTCATTCGATTCTCCTCCGTATAATATGAAAGTCCGCCGTACTTAAAAATGTTTTAACGAGATGTTAGTACTTTTAAATTTCTTATATGCAACATCAGTAACACTGAGAGAGTTTATTCTGTCAAAACACACTTTGAGACACATTCGGCACCTTTTTGTTTTCTATTTCCATTTGCCGTCAGCTATCTAAAGCGGAAATCGTTACAGAGCTTCTAGCCAAATTTCGAGTTGGTTTCATTTTTTATATGAAACAATTATAATTTTTATAAAAATCAACTTCCAAAATGTTCGTAGAAACTTGTATTGCACCAGTCAACATTGCTCTAATAAAATACTGTAAGTATTCTGCCATCAGACATCTCTTGTCTAATATCCACTTTCTCTGTAAATACTGACCTAAAAATTGTTAAACTTTGTGAATTTTTAGGGGGAAAGCGCGATGAGGATTTAATTCTACCAATAAACGACTCACTCAGCATGACTTTGAGTACCGATGAGGTAATTGCTGTGTGTAAATTTAGAAAATAGTTCAGGAGTTCCTGACCTTTGTCGTGTTGGAGTTTTGCATGTGAATCAGATAAAAAAGTGTTTCATTGTCTGTTTCAGATGTGTGCGAAGACAACAGCAGCTGTCTCGGAGAAGTTTGAAACTAATGTAATGTGGCTGAATGGCGAGCAGGTTCCCTTTGAACAGAACCCAAGGGTCATGAGGTGTATAAGCGAATGTGAGTCCTTAATAGGAACCAGAATGAGAACTTTTCGTGAATATTTGTTGAATTTCAGTGAAGCGTTTGGCTGCATCGAAAGGTTCCGCTAAATTTCCAATCGAATGGAAGCTTCACATTTGTTCAAGGAACAATTTCCCAACAGCAGCTGGATTGGCATCTAGTGCTGCTGGCTATGCATGCCTAGTTTACACACTGGCGTGTCTCTATGGCGTAGAAACTGAAGAACTAACATCGATAGCCAGACAAGGTAGTGGCTCAGCATGTCGTAGTTTGAATGGGGGTTTTGTCAGATGGATTATGGGCATTAAAGACGATGGAAGCGATTCCATCGCAGTATCTGTTGCTCCAGCAAATCATTGGCCAAACATGCATGTGCTGATAATGGTAGTTAATGATACGAAGAAAAAAACAAGTTCCACAAATGGAATGCAACGCGCTGTGGTGACTTCCGATTTAATAAAACACCGAGCAGAGCAGTGTGTACCTAAGAGAGTCGCTAAAATCACCACGGCTATTGAAGATAAAGATTTCAATCAGTTTGCTGAAATCACAATGAAGGACTCAAATCAGTTCCATGCAATTGCATTGGATACATACCCTCCTTGCGTGTACATGAATGATATTTCACATTCGATCTCGGAGTTTGTTCATGCATTTAATGAATCCGCTGGGGCGACAAAAGTTGCTTATACGTTCGATGCAGGTCCAAATGCTTGCCTTTATCTTCTGGAGGAGAATGTACCGAGTGTCTTTAAAGCTGTGCAGTTATGTTTTCCCTCTGATTCTCCTCCAGAGGGATATCTGAAGGGATTACCAATTCCTAAAACTAGCAAGGTATTCATTTTTACTCAATTTCATGTTGTTCCATTATTTACGATTTGTTTTGTACTTTAGAATGAAGACCCCGGGCTTCAGAATTTCAGCTCATATGGCCATAATCTATTGAAATATGTGATACATACAAAGATCGGCACTGGACCGAAGCGATTGTCGATGCAAGACTCTTTAATTGGTGAAACTGGACTGCCGTTGTAGGGACACAGATTCTTACATTCCATGACGAGTTAATGGATGTTCTGTTTATTATTGTATTTTGGTGTAATGTTGAATGTTTGTTAATTGGTGAATGAATATATCTTTAACTTATTTATTTTCTTACCCGAGATTTTTTCGAATTGAGATCTTCATCATCATTGTGTAGCGAACGGAACCTCAAAGCGTCGATCTGATTCTCTAAATCCCTTATAGAAACCATTTCAACATTAACTGGAGTTACTTGTGCTTAGCAAAAATAGAAAACGCGTCCTTGGTTCAATGTTCTAGATACGAAAGTCATAATTTTGATAATCCCGACAGGTACAACTGAAATGTGTAGTCTCACCAGGCATTAAGGGAAGCACTTATCCCTTAGTTCAAATTAATCCCACGACTACCATATATACATGTATGCATAAAGTCTTATCGCCGAAATATGATAAGTGACAATTTGTGTATAGAACCTACACGCATTTTTGAAGATTCTCCGTATAGAATAGTTGGAATGAACTCAGTACAAACCTGTCAGATTCGTTCCATTCGCAAGGAAGGCAAGTTAACTCCATTCGTAATTTGTGATGAATTATGTAGATTCTAAATTTTATTAAGCGCCCGAAAGTAGGCACGAAAATATATTGGCCGCTTTTGTGTTTCTAGGCTAATGGATTTATTTATAGACACTACTGCATTTGAATTGCTGGATTGCCTAAAAACTGGCAATATTTTCTGCGGTAGGGACTAGATTTTTGTCATTTGATTGCTTATCTCGAAATTTTGAGATAGATTTGGTTAACATTGTTCAAGTTTTACGCTTTTTTTTTATATAAATATAGACGACTTCTGGATTTTTAATATGTTATCAGCTACATGTTTATCGCAGGATAGGTACGCACATACCTATATAAATAGAAGTAGATAGTGCTTCAAGGGCCGCAACTAGTAGTAAGATGTGTCTTTTTGCTAACACAACTTAAGTGATATGTATGCTTGATGATCTGTGTTGTTGATGAAAGGAAGAAAAATCTTCTTATTATTTTGAGGCTTTCTCTCACGTTGGTATTTCGGATCTTGTCTCTTTTTGTGATGTTGGAGTATAATCTCAGCATACGCATGCCATATGGAGTTTTGTATATGTTGGTTTTGTGCTGCCCAACATTCAGCCCCGTACATAAGTGCTGGCTTTGGTACTGTTTTGTAAATCTTTGCTTTTAATCTACGTGGCATCTTTTGATCGCAGAGCTGTGAGAGGCCACCAATTTATGCATCCCGAGTTCACCCTACTTTTGACATCTATAACTGATACAAGATATGTAAAGGAGTTGGTCATTAGCCATTTAGGAAACCCATCCTCGACAATTTCGACGAACTTTCATGGTCTGCCCACTTTCATCTAACAAACCTGTCACGACATGTATGGTAACAAAACAGTGCATTTCAGCAGTATTTGAGTATCGGGCGCTCTCTGCCTGATACAACCACTAAAATCAACCAACCATTCTGATCATTGGCAGTGGCTGTTCAGCGACATGGATATAGTTGTTTGGGCTGACAAACCTACATTCTTCAAACGCCAAGAACATATACTCCGTTTTGAGATGTTAATTCGCAGGCCGTTTTTACAAAAGGCTTCATTTCAGGGAAAGTGGCCCTTTAGTTCTTCCTTTGATTCCTAGCAGGTTCCAGGAAGTTCTGTTTTGTATTTTGTCGGCCAGATAGTCAGTGACAATATTTAAAAGAAGTGGACTCCTTCCATTATGGGGAATCAACTTGTTGTTCCGGCTGTGGTTCTGATTTAGGTTGTACAGGCTTCATACATATTTATGACCAGTTGTATGTAATACCTCGGTATGTGTTGAGCTCTCAGTGGATTCTAGAGACTCTATCGAATACCTTTTCCAGGTCAATGAAGGCCATGGGCAGGTTTTGTTTTTGGGGCCTATATTTCTCCACGATTATTCGCACCGCTTGTATTCTATATGTGGTAGATTTTCCTTGGACGAGCCCACATTGATTTGAAGTTATCTTCTATAACGCATTTAGCCTAGCTGCAATTATCCTCTCCCAAAGCTTCATAGTCTGAGACATCAGTTTGATTCCTCTATATTTTTTTGAAATGATTGGATCTCCATTCTTGGGGTATTTTTTCCGACTTTAGGATTTTGTTGAAGAAGTCGAAGTACTTCTACACTTCAGACGGGATATCGTCGAAACATCTTGCCTTGTTGTTTTTAATTTTTCGGGCGGCTGTTTAAACTTCGCTTGGTGTTATTTCGTGGAACAACATCAGCACTTGTCTCTTGTCAAAACAAATCTGGCTTAACGTCGATTTAAAGAAAACGAAGAGACTTTTATCCACAAACCAGAAAGACCTAGGTTCACTAATAGGGGTCCTCACCGGACATTGGTAGGCAGATATGCACACAGACTGGGGGTCCCCTTCAATGATTTCTGTAGAAGCTGCAGAGACGAAGGGGTATACTATGCACGTATCTTGCCCTTGCGACGCTAAGAAAAAAATCCCTAAGAGAATACTTCTAGGATGATCTTAACGATCCATCCGAAGTCGACATTCAAAAGATAAGAAACTTCATCTCTGGGACGAAATGGTTCAACTCTTACAGGTAATACTGTTACGCCTGCCCATCTCGATGTACTTTGTGTTACATATTCTGGTTCCTGGTGCTGGTAAGCCGGTTCTTCATCGTAGTATCACAATGGGCCAATATGGCCTATGTAAGTGTGTCCCTGTCTGAGCGCGGGCAGTCACCTAACATATCCTAACCTATTTCGTGAAAGGAGCCTTCCAACATGTTTTCATCTTTTCGTGCTTCTCTTGGAAGTTGATAGAAGTAGTTCATCCAACGTTACTTTATTTTCTCGTCTTTTGTGATGGTGATGCCATCCATTCTCATGTTATCTAACCTGCCTTATGTCTTTAGAGCTGTTATTTATTTATTTGGCTATTTTATACATGTATATGTGGCTGCTTGTCCCTCGTTTGTTTCTATGCTATTGTGGAATTCTATATGTGCTCGTGATTTGGATGTATCTACTTCTTTTTTGACCTTTCTCTATCCTCACTCTGGTTAGTCTTTTGAATAGGGTCTTCATTCCAACACCAGGTTTCTTTTTGCGACTAAAGTGGTATTTTGGATACCCCGAGTAGTTGTTGAGCCTTATGAACGAAAAAACCAATTTACGAAACAAAGCAGAACTATGACGGGAAATTGATTTGGAGTCCTTTTACCAAACAATTTTATCTCGATTTTTGTTCAATTTGATGTCTTTGAAATCCATAGACCCTGTTTACACAGGAGCAATGGACTGGATTTTTGACGTTTACAGGCGAGGGGGGAAGCGGAGAGGTGACATGTTACGTCACTCCGGATTTTTAGATTTTTTAAAATTCTTGGATTTTTTTTGACGTTTGTAGATGTCAGTCGGCAGTCACTCGACAAACGTGTAAAAAATTGTTTTCGTGAATAAAACAATGCGTCTTTTGGCCTGGAGGCTGATCGCGTTTGTGTTATTTATTTAAATTGTTCTAAATTTCGTGAAATAAGCACGAAAATCAAATCAATTTGGTCGACGCTGACAATAAATATGTCAAAAAAAGTCCGCGGAAGTGTTCAGACAGGACTATCAATCTGAAGACGAAACGTCAAAAAAATCCAGTCCGTTGTTCCTGTAAGAACAGGGTCATAAGGGGTGTTCCCCGAGTATTTGAGTTTCTCTGAATGTACGATTGTTAACCTGAAATAATCACATCTGACTGCAAACTTGTCAATAGTTACCTTACATATTGAAGGGTTGCATCAATTTTAAAATTAATTCTAAAAATACAATACAATAAATTAGAGTGCCCTTATCTTTAAGAACATTTAATTACTGAACTATGTAACTATTTTTAGTCCACTTGCGTATATACAAACATACTTACGAGCAACTGAAACAAATAACTAAATATTAAATTTGAATGATTCACTAGAATATAAACGCCGGAAGTACTCGTAGTATGTACACATAGTTAATTACAATTTCAATATTAACATTGAATTATTGTTTTTGCATTGACGGCGCCAATAACCTCTTGAGAGCCTCGAGTCTTATCGGTGAATACTCCTCTGTACGGTGATAAATCAAATATTTGGGTTTCCTCTTGTCTTGCAACAACTTCCATTAAATTTTAATTTCACTTATCAAATTGGTTGTGATTCACCTGAAAGCTTTTATGCAATTCTAATCTTTGTGTGTTACGACAGAAAGAAGTACCTTACAAACAAAGAGTAGGTGTAATTGGGTTTGGGGACATCACCTTTCACTTTACATGAAAAGTAAATTCGTGCTTAGGTAGAATGGCATCGCCGAGTTCTCAGAAATAATGCCAAATATAGGAGACCCACTGTACTCGTAGACTTTTTGCGTGTAGTTGGGGTTGAAATGTTGAAGTTTGAAGTTTATTTCCTGAACAGGGCACTGAGGATGGCAGACCCATGATTTTGAGTAGGGCGGAGAATAGTCCCACCGTAGAGGAGCTAAAGCGCTAAAAGTCGGCAAATCTGGTGGTGTGGAGGAAATCTGGCCAGAAATGCTCAAGGTTTTGGGTAAAGAGGGAGTGAAATGGCTCTCTCGTGTCATTAAAGTGGCCTGGGAATGCGGTGAAACACCTAGCGATTGGCAAACTGGGGTGATAAGAGGGATTGCTCCAATTATAGGGGTATATCTCTTTTAAGTCTCCCCGGAAAAGTCGAGTCCCGGTTGGGCGATGAGCAGTGCGGCTTTCGTCTAGGTAGAAGCACAACCGACCAGCTGTTCACTCTCAGAATGGTACGTGAGAAGGCCTGGGAGTATGCCAAACCAATCTACAGTTGTTTTGTGGATTTGGAGAAAGCATATGATCGGGTCCCTCGAGGTAAACTCTTGAGTATATTGCAGGCATATGGGATTGACGGTTCTCTTCTAAGGGCCATTTAACCTCAATGCACAAACAGTAAGAGTTGTATTCGGGTAAACGGCGTTAAATCGAAACCTTTCGCTGTGGGCGTTGGACTTCGCCAAGGATGCGTTCTGTCACCTCTCCTTTTCATAGTGTATATGGATTGGATGTTATAGTGCAATCGTGGCGAGGAACCGTTCGAATTGGCAGACTTAAGGATGAGTTATCTGCTTTTCGCTGATCAAGATCGAGTTAAAAACACCAGAATACGCGAGACACTCAATGTCGAGCAACTACTTCTTCGAACGGAGAGGTTCGTACTTCGATGTTTTGGGCACGTTAAACGCATACCCTAACTCGGCTTCCAACACGTGCCATGTAATCCATGCCATCCGGTAAGCATCCCCTTGGTAGGCCCAGGATAAGATGGTTGGACCAAGTCCGAAATCTAACCTCTCCCGTATGGGGCGGAAAATCGGAAGATGTGGAGAATCCACTTAAGCCCCCTAATCCCGCGACCCTTATAGTGGATAAGGGTGCCATTCTGAAAATGTATGTACATATGTAGTCCAGGGTTCGAGAATATATGTACAGCGGATTTTGTGAAGATGGAACAGGTGGCAGAGAAACGGAAGTTGTTTGACGGACATTTCGTTTAAAAGTTACAACCAACTACCTTGTTATCAAATAAAATAATCATCGCTATATTATGCGCTGCTGATGGGACCGACTGTATTAATATTAATAAAAAGTTTTAGATAAAAAATATGTTCTCTCGATACCAATACATTTCTCTTACAAAGCAATGCAAATACAAGTCAAACTAATAAGAATTATTATTGACAGCGTTAATTAACCGGGAATTTAATGGGTTTCCCAATCGTATACAAAACTTACGTCATGTAAGCAAACTTTCCTCTTCTTATTTAATATAATTAACAACAATGTGAATCGTTAGCTTATGTGTAAGTCTTCCAACAGTCTGCTAATATTCAATTCGATGCGGCGTTTTAGTAGACAACATGTTTCCAAGAATGACTTAAACGGTTCTTACTTTTGTTTGCCTTTTGAAGTCTTGTGCTCAATTAAATTGTTTAGGTTTCTTATAAATGTAAGTTATGCGGGCTTCATATTTTTAAGTTTATTAGTCTTGGATTTGCATTCGCATTGGATTGCATTTACGAATAAGGTTTGGTTTGGGCAAATTATCTTTTAATTTTAAAAATGCAAGGATCGTGTGTGGTCTAGGAGCTGAATTGTTTAAGACTGCAAGGATGGGAGAATCCTGAAGACGGCACGGAGGCGGTTAAGTTGGTATTTCCTTCAACACCCACTGTTGTAGTAGAATTGCTGTCTTCGCGGACTGAGCCGGAACCAAAATAAGGCTCTGTGGGGCCTCATACCTATCTGGCGATGGCCTTTAGCGCATTGCGACCTACAAGATCATTTGTGTCAAGCAAGTTCTCCTGCAACTGGAGAAAGTTTTGAGCAAGATCGAGGTAATGGATCAGAATTGTGTTTGCGGGTGCAATTTTTTCTGAGTAGGTGAATCCCTTACAGAAGTGTTTTACTCTGTAATGAGCTTTGGCGGGACAATCCCACAAAATATGCTCTACAGTTTCTTGTTCTTCCAAGCAGATAAAGCACATGTTCGATGGACTGATGCCAAACTTGTTAAGATGGTAGTTGAGTGCACAGTGTCCACTAAGGAAGTCCGTGAGGAGGTTTTTTTTAGCGCGAGTATTTCTTCTCTTCTCTTGTTGTTTAAGGAGTTGATGAACTTCTTGGATTGGCGAAGTCCTGGAGTAGAATTCTACTCGTTGAGTCTTCCATTGACTTCCGATGAATTGAGTTTTAGCTTAATGTGGCTGGGGGGTAAGCCACAGAAGGGAAATAGAGCTATAAAAGCAGATTGGGCTCCTTGTCTGGCGAGCTCATTTGTGATCTCATTGCCTTGTGACCTGAAATTCAATAAATGATGATCTTGTTGAAGGGAGTTAGTTGCTTAAGGGTGGTTTAGCAGCTCCAGGCAAGTTTGGAGTCAAAGCGAAAAGAGCTTAAAGATTTAATCACTGCCTGACTGTCAGGAAAGATTAGGATTTGTTATCTTCGGATTTTGCGCCTGATGTACTCTCTAACACAAAGCTCAATTGCATATACCTCAGCTTGAAAGACAGATGTGGAGCAGCCAAAAAGAGACCGCTAACCTGAAGTTCGGACCGTAGACACCCACACCGGCGCCGAGTTCGCTTTCTCTGTCGGTATACCACACCAATTGGGAGTTGTTAGTGACTGGACTGTCATTTCTCCATGTGGTGGGGTCGAGGATGATTAGGTTGAACGGAAGAAGTTGGTCCTAAAGGGCATGAAGTCCATGGTATAGACGCCCGGATTCCAGAGAATTGGTATCACTGTAATGACCTTTTGATGTCCTGTCAGGTCGCCCGGTTTAAAGTTGTAACAATACACAGAAAAAGGAAACCCTGTTTAATTTTCTCTGTGGTTACCCTGTAGTAGCTAAAGCCAGGCACTTCATACTTGGTAAAATCTTATTTGAAGACCACCTCCATCGACAATCAGGTCACGTCTTTCAAACCACTAAACTTCCTAAAATCAATGCAAGTAAATATCTAGATAATTAAACACAATGAACCGTCTGACTCGATTTGCTGATTTTCTAACCTCTAACCCATGAATTTTTGCGGGTGACAGACATTTGACTACATACTGAAGAATCTCACATCTCTGTTTAAACTAATTCAATTAGTTGATAATTTTATTACCAAACAATTGCCATTCACACCGGAAGGTCTGAGTAAACGCTTCAAATGTAAAGTAAATATTTACTTGTCTAATTTAAAATGTTCAATTATTGGAAGTTGAAAGTCTTTTTTGGTGTATTGCTCTTATACGTGGGGGGATTTTTTTTTTGCCAAGCTTTCCACAAGGCCATTAAATTGATCTGAATAAACAAAAAACCATCAGTATATAACTTATCAGCTGAATACACACTAAACTGATACATAGAATAAAAAAGAAAATACCAAATGGTGTCTGCTTCAATTATTTTCACCGAAATTCGCACGTACATACATTATGGTAAAAGTTGTTAATTTTTGTCAGTTTATCAAAGATATTTGAACTCGGGTGAGAAAAGTATGTAAACCATGACTCAGTGAGATCTCTTAGAACGTTATTGATCGAAAAGTCATGTTGAAAGATGTGTTAAGTGGGTTAGTGTTCCGGATTAAAGAACGTTGTACCAATTGAAACGGAATTTTGCAGTAAATGAAGTCTTGAATCTGGAAAGAGGGCTTGTCAGATGAAAGTACGTGCAGGATATGTGGTGGAAGCAGGTACATCTCCTCTGCTGTCGGCGTAAAAAATTCTTCGATAATTTGTTCATACAAGTTTGGAAATGTTCACTTGACCCTCTTGAAAAAAAGAAATCACCGACGTGCCTGCAATTCATCGAGCATTGTACTTGCAATCATGTCAACGATTCACCATTCGATATTTAGTTGGTGGACCATTCATTTGTCGAAGTGACACCTTTTCAAATTACGTTGTTTTCCGTCCTTAAAGACATATGTACATATGTCGGTTCTTTCGAGAATGCCTTGCCTACATAAATATGTAGCTGGCGCGACAGCTGATCGAGCGGCGTGGGTTCAAGCCTCAGCCATATCCACCCAACATTTTTCGTGGCACCACCACTCGTCGGCGAATGACAAGCCTCTGGGAGTATAATCTGTCATGAAACAGCTTTTCACTTCGCCGTTCGGAGTCGGCAATAAACTGTAGGTCCCTTCCATTTACGCGAAATATGTAACACGCACAACATGAATGGTTGCGAGAAGCTAGGCCTTGGCTCATCCCGAGCTGTCGCGCCAGCTATTTATTTTTTTTTTGTTTCTTGAGGTTCGATTCAAAGACTCTGTGGGCCAGTGCGTATCCATTTTCGCTCTACGTCTCATAACCATTTCAAACGTTCATTTTGCAGTTTTTTTTTTCGAACGATCGATATCACTTTAAAGCTCCTGTCTTCCTCTTCGTAATCTGCTCCTCTAAAGCCCGTCAACGCAAGCGGGACCGAATGTCTTACGAAGGCTCTTGCGCTTGAAATAACCATGGATATCCTCATCCTATTAAATAGAATATCTTCACCGCTTAAGAATAGGACTTCAGCACCATCATTTTATGAATGGCCCGCTTTTCCACTATGAGGGTCGTGGGTGTAGGGTGCCTAAGTGGACCCTCCATACCTCTAAATCTTACACCATCGACTTGATCCAACTATCTTATCCTGGGCCTACGGCGTCTACCTGATGGCATGAATTTCAATGTCTCTGTTTAAAGAAGTAGCTACTTCTCATTGAGACCCTAGCGTGTTCTGGTATTCCTAACTCGATCTCGACGAGTTAGCCAAGCAATACATTCTGTATTCGGTATTAGGGGCTCTTAATGCGCACTGCGACCTATGAGGTCTATTATGTTGGCCCATATGGTTTAACCCGAATTTATTTTGAGGCGTTTTCAAATACCTTAGGTTTGATTTTCCCAATTTCCGCTGGGTTGACCGAGGCCCGCGTCAAGTTATCTTTTCCTTGCGGTTTCTGGACATACATATGCACAGAATATGTTAAGCTCTGCTTATTGGATCTCCACAGAGCCGGCAAATGTGGGTATCTAAAACTTTTATTTTATGCAGATTGTATCTGAGTGGACAATGTCCCGTTAGATAGCCCGTTAAGGTTCTTAACTCGCCTTTTGTGAGATCAAGTAAAGTCTTGGACTTATATAGTTTGGGGTTGATGAACACCCCACTCCCCCAGGAATACAACGCCGTGTTATTCTTTCGGCTATTACCCAAACCTCATGACCATAGGTGAGGATCGGAACAAACTTAATAGATATTAACTATTCAAATGCCTTCTCAGCCCAAAGAAACATTGATTGGCAAAAGTTATTCTTCATTTGATTCATGAAATGTCATTTTAAGAAGTTATACAAACCAGAGTCTGGGTTGATAAAGTCTCTTATTTTCTCGTACTTATACCTGACCACTGTGAAGTTCTGTCCGACTATTCTTCAGTCAAAAATGATGTTAAAGAAGTTAAATGACAGCGCTTTGTCTACTTTTTGATGAGGTGAGATCTATCCCGAATGTAAATGAACGACAAGCATTCTCAATGGTCATCGTGTACAGTCTGACGAGTTTGGCGAATAGACCAAATCCTGTTAGCGTACTCAAAAATTTCGTAGTTTTTCGTAAAAGGGAGCGCTCATGAGAGAGTAAGAAATTTCCCAATTTTAATGCAAGAAATTTCTTTAGGTTGTTTTATGAAATCTGTCAAATCTGTCAAATTTACCAAACAGCTGTTCGTTATTTTTGTGTGGCATTAAAACTGTCAGATATTGAAGAATTCTGGAACATGCGAAAATTCAGGGAATCTAAAAAATGTGTTGGAACAATAAATAATTGTTTTCGACACTCTCCAAATGTGGATCAGAAAATTATTTCCTGTACACTTTTCTTAGATTTGACAGTTGAAGTTTGACGTTTAAAATTGTGCAACTTTTCTTGCTCAACGCGTTTGTTTACTTTTTCGTAATTTTACCTCTCTCTGAGAGAATTTTACCCCCACCCTTCAAAATTTGACAATCTACGAATTTTGGTGCAGAAAGTACCCCAACAGACCTATTATGGCAGACAACATGTTCCATGCAATGCCTTGAAGAGAGTCTCCTTCCTTGTGGATGTGGCAAATGACCTGCATACACCACAATCGAACATTTCACTTGGTAGTACATAGCTTCTTCTACAACCAACCATAATGATTAAATTAGAAACACAATTTGAATTATTTTTGAAATTATATTTACAACAAATTTCCACAATATTATTCATTTGCAATACTTTTCTACATGACACATGATCACTTAAATAAAACATAAACAATTAAACATAAACATTCTCTACCAAAATATTTTTTTTTCTATAAAAAAAAAAAATAAAGATGCAGTCTAAAACATGACTCAAACACCTTATACTTTTCTTTTTTGTAAATTGTGATTCAAAATAATATCCCACCTACTATTATTACAAGATTCCCAAGGTAACACAATTTCCACCTTAAGAATTGATTGTATATTTTTTGTTTATAATAAAAAACGTAAATTTTTGATTTTTTTTAATTATTTATTTAAATATTTATTATATTGTTTCGATCACAAAACAAAGGCATTCATTTAATTGTAGTATCGTAGATATGCAGTAAGAGTCACTAAAATCAACTACGATAAAAAGAAATGTTTATATTTTCTTTTTTACTTAAAAGTTAACATTATAATACTGAGCAGAATATTTTCTTCTTCTTCAATTTGTGTGTTTTGTTTTTAAAACATTATACATATACATACTTTATAGAATTAATGTTCGTTTTGTATTGTACTTAAACGTAGAAAAAAAAATAAAAATAAATTAACTAAATAGGAATCTGCCGGACGCATTTCTTTCGCTTATCTAAAAGAATTTCGCTTTATGAATACACAAATGATTAATGTGTGTATAAATGAATCTCCTACCCTTTTTAAAAATTATTTAACATTTTGTTTTCTTCAATTTCTTGTATTACCCGAGGATGTATCCGTTTTTTTTTTTTCTTTTAATTTCCTATGTTTTTTTTTTTCGTTTTTTAAACTTGTAAGATTTAAAATTGCACTTGCTTCAGGGAAGCTGTTTTTATTAGACACTTCTTTGTTTTTGTTTTTTAGAAGTGAGTGACTACAATGTCTTCTTCGAGATCATCAAGTTCGTCATCGGTTTCTTCGGTTTCGTCCTTGTTGGCTTCAGCTGCGGCTGCTGCTGCGGCTTCGGCTTCCTTCTCCTTAGCTTCTTGTTTCTTAAGTTTGCGTTGCTAAAAAGAGAGAGAAGAAGTGTTTGTGTCAGTAAGGCTAGAAAATGAGAAAGCTTCATGCGATTATATTACCTTGCGCCTGTAGAGGATCTCAACAATAACGTATCCAACAACACCGCAGGCCAAAATGCCAATGAGAATGAACAGCTTTACCCGTGTGCAGAGAGTTGTGTCATAAGCATAAGCAATGACGAAACCTGCGGATTCCCAGAGTCGGTAGTTGGAGAATGCGGCTTCCTTGTTTCGTCGGAAGAGCAGACCATAGAGACCGTTGATTTGAGTTTGCCATACAGCATCGCCAACACCCCACAGACCTGACATTGCATAGAAAATAATCGGCTGACTTGGATGTGGCTTCCAGAAGAGCATAACAGTGACGATTGTGAAGTGTACAATGGCGCCCAATGCAATGATTGGCTGCCTTCCAATGTATTTCATCACGGAACCGAACAGAATCGAGCAAATAGCGTTAACAACTCCAAAGCAAATCATCACGAAACCAATTTGATGGATTCCCAAAGCGCAAGACACATAGGCCTGTGTAAAGTCAGCTCCAATGAAGGCTTGTTCCATGCCAATGAAAACGGTGATGGGGATCAACAGTTGCTGATTGGGTTTCTTCATTTGACGGAATGTGGCCGAGAGGAGTTCTAGCCCAGATAGTTCTTGAGCCGATTGCGAGCCCTTACGTTTCTCACCATACCTGGAGGGATAATCAGAAAACGTCAAGTAATATGTTACATTCAATAAAAGATGTCAAACTTACCGTTTTAAGGGATCAAGGAAAATAGCAATAATAGCCACAGCAGCAATGATACAAGATACATAAATCATACTGATCTCAAAGATCTCATTCTCTGGTGGACGTTCCAAGTTAGCATGTCCATTGACTCCATGAACGCAGAAATTAGCACCACAATATTGAAGATCTTCCTCAGAAACAGTACCATCTTCTCCACTGCCGCCGCCATGACCGCCGCTTGAGAGAACTGTCGAAAACAACTTCAGCGTTAGCTTATATTGTACAAAATTTATAAGATTCCAGGTTATTCTTACCCAAACTGGAGATCAGATTTCCCCACAGCTCAGCTGTTTGCCACGCCAAGAAGAAGAATCCAAAGAATCGTACAATAATAGCATCAACCGCTTGTTCTGTTATTTTTGCGTAAACTTGTCCAACTTGAGTTAGATATGTGGCTTTGGATGCCCACATAGGAGCTGCACCCAAACCGACTAGAATACCAGCTGGTACTAATGTATAGAATCTTAAACGAAAAAAATTTTATTAAAAAAAAAAGGTGAGATAGGTGTTTGTTTAAACTTACCTCGGGTACAATTGGAAGGCAATGTAGGGAGCGTAACACAGCATACTGAAGACTAATGTCCATTTCACAGTCAATCGCTTAATGATCAAGGTGGGTAAAAATATACAAGATACAACTAAAGCTGCATAAATTGCACTAAGGGATACTGTTCCTAGACCATCTTTGGCATTAATTGAGGACTGTAAGTTCGCCGTTCCCTAAAATAAACAAAAAAGACAAAGTCATACATTAACAATTGATTTTTTTTAAAGATTTTAGTGAACTCACCTGAAACGCTGTGAATTGTACCATGAAGGCCAAGGAGATTATTCCAATATTCTTTAGAATACGCCATTTCTCCGCTTTGGATAGGGTAACTTTTTCTCTTAGAGATGCAGTGTCTTCCGCAATTGGTTTTGGCTACAAAATAAAAATTAATAAAAATATTTGATTAGTCTGTGAAAAAAAGTAATAGATTTCAAGGCTACAAGGATTTCAATTCTCATTGTAACGTAAACACATAGTCAAATCACAATGTGAGCACTTCTCATACCAAATTAAACAAAATGTATCCAATTCTGTCATCGGTAAGTTCTGCAACGGAGTTCGAGTAAAAAATATAGGTTAGCTCTTCAACTGTCACTTAACAATGATTTATTGTCTGTCATCGTATGAACAAAAACAGTTCAAGTATGTCAAAAATAAACATGAAACTCAACCTATTTTGGTAAGTTATCATGTCACAGAACTAATCGATCGCATTGAATCGTAGCGAATTAATTGTAGAAGTGAAAAACTTCCATGTATCTACTAATTAGACGCAAACCACAGACTCGTCACAATTTTATGAAGTGACAAATCGGAATTCTTGTCAAGTTATTGAACTAGTAAGTATAAATCAATTGATTTGATTTGTTTTCATATGACTTTACCATGTGGCTAGACGTCACAAGATTTTTCACGAAACCTTGGTTTACTTTCTCTAACAGCACTTCCACACGTGAATTTAGCAATCCCCGATTAAGTATTTACATTCTAATATTTGAAAGGTAGACATGTGGGTAGACGTCATAAATGTTTTTACAAAACCTTGGTTAATTGTCTCCTATTTACTTCCATGTAGTGAGAACGACTCGACTTAGGTACATTCTCAAAAGGAGTTTGCGGTTAGAGATACAGAGATTGTTTTTGTTTATTGCCTTTCATTACAAAGTGCTTAGTGAAAAAAATGTTAGCTGCTTTGACTTATTCGGCGTTTGGGTCTTAAAAGTTTGATGATATTTTGAAATAAACCTCACTTTTACCCCACAGAACGAAAAAGTTTATTCGGAAAAAGGCCTATACTTATCTATGGCAGCGTTGTGTGTTAGCAAGCGGCTAGCAAAACTACCAACCTCTGGGCCATCAGTAAAATATAGAGACAGCCGTACATAGCAACTATAAGTGCCATGAGAACTACACTAACAGCAGGACTGGAAGCTATTCTACTAGACCTGTTTATATAGGAATCTGCGGCCAAAAGTGCCCTGAGAATCAGCACGACGGGACATATCCAGATCCTAAGTAAATACATGGGCAGTGTAGCAACCACTGATTACACGGTGCCCTACCTAGACTTCAAAAGATCATTTTCTTGCTCATTCCCAAGCAGAAAGGAAACAATACCAAGCACGCAAACCAAAGCTATCTATACTGATGGGTCCGAAAGGGACATTGGCTTAGGTGCAGGTATACCTTCCGACAAACTTAACCTCTTTAAATTAGTTTGACTTCCGGACCATAGCCGAGTTTTCCAGGCGGAGGTCCTGGCAGAAAGCCATAGAAATAAAGTCTAAGTTTGTAAAGTACTGTCGCGAAGAGGTTAGTGTCCTTGCTATACACATTGAGGTAAAAATATGCCTAGACCCTGGACATGAAGGCATACCAGGGTATGAAAAAGGAAAAAGCTGATAAATTGGCAAGGAAAGAATCTGCGGTGCACCTAGAACAAGCTGATAATTCAGTAAAAGTCTCGCCATTAGGTCTCTAATGGAAGCGAATAGAAGATGGAGCTTTTTGGAGTTCTGTAAAACAATAAGAAGACTTTGACCAAGCTTCAGCTGTGCCAGAAGTTATACTCTCATGTAGAAGGACGGGAAAACCCTCTCCATAAGTGAAGATGACCTTCGCAGGGGCTACGAAGACGAGGAAGTTAATGAGGACACTTTTCTGCCACTGCCCAGGAGGCCTCTCAGAGATAAATCCTTTAAAATACCCTTTTTCCAGGATACCAAGAAACTAACTGACTCACCCATCAGGAACATATGTAGGCTTATTAAACATTCATGGTGGTTCGAGACAATGGGGTAATAGGAGAGTCTCATCCACGAGCACATGGGCATCACAATAAGTCTCTACTGACCTGAGTCTACTTGACCTAACCTATCTATTTAACAGACAGATCCTGTATTACTCCTTTCTTTCTTAAGAAGAAAATCGATCGACTCTAAAATGCAAAAATGCAGCACAATAGTATGTTTCTACTAAAAAAAAAAACACTTGATAAGATAAGGTTTGACGTTTCATTGAACTTTGACGTTGTGAGTCTTTAAGTGTACACATTCATTTAATAATTTATTGTTCATCTTCCCTTTTGTCACTCTTTTCCTTTTCAGCCTTTTTTTGCCAATTATAAATTATGATTCAATTCAAATTTAATTTGCTGAATTATTTTGAACACCTGGTTTTGTTTTGTCAGGCAACAAAAATGACTCGCTGAATAAGGCAACTTTTTTTTTTGATTTAACTCATCGGCAAGGAAGGATACATACTATAGCTTTGGTAAAAATTATTACAACGTGGCCTAGATTCCGACACTTGCAATTTCACTTGCTTCAATAACAAACACAAAAAAATGTATCAAAATGGTGACTTATATTTCCTCCTTGGTTAAGTCAGGCCAAAGAAATTGAAACGCCAAATTTTTAAATATATCGTTGAGCTTTGATCGAATCCCCTAAATTGATCTACCGTTATTAATACGTTTACAAATTCACATTTCAAATTCGACACTTTTATTGAACTTGTCATTTATAACACACATTTGTCTTTTAAACGTCAAAATATTTCAAAAATTGTTATCAGTTACCGATCAAAGAAACAGGGACACTTTCTAACTTTGAGCAGAAAGTACTCCCAGATTATTTCTTGAATTATGCACCAATAAAGACATAAAATATTATTTAAACGTCTCAGTTATCAGAATTAGATTTCAATAAATTATACGTTTCGCCTGACATATCACGTGGTGTAGGTATATCTGTTAAAATGTTTAATTATTGGACTTGAGCTTGAATCAAAGTCTTTTTCACTTGCACTACCGCTATGAAATAGATTAGCAAACAGCGGTTCAATTTTTTTTTATTTTTAACCAAAAAATTCACCATTCTACAGAAGATGACATTTTACATTTATTGCGTATGTATACCTTTAAACCAGATATTAGTAAAAACTCAGCGGCCGCCGCATCTTCTTCTATTATAGAGTTTTTGTTTGCAAAGAAATCTAGGCTTGCAAGCGAAAGCACTGATTTTACCGACGCTAAGGACATTATCACGGCCCTATATGAAACTAAATTGATGCTTAATACATCACACGGATCACAACACTTTGACCAAATTATCGTGATCGCTCTTACTTAAATACTCCGAATGTACTCCGAAAGGAAAGCAAACAAAATATAACACAGGTTCTTCTAATTTTTTTATACCTGTCACCTGTTTATTGAGACGCAAAAACTTAGGTGCTAAATGACATAAATTTGCGAGGCTAAATACGCTAATTGAGATGGAGATGTCTTCATCAACTCATGTTTTTACTCCATCTGTTCTATTCAAATTAATAGGAGAACAGTGGAGTTTTTAATCATAAGATGAAGTTTAGTGTTTATAAATATCGGTTACAAGATAAACGCGGAAGAGAGGGAGGCTTAAAAACTCCTGGATATAACGAATGCAACAACACAGGAACTAGTTGGCATCAGTGACGAAGTGATCCGCGACAGGGAGGCCTGCCGATATTTTCTGGGTCAAAACAAGCGAACCCCACAGACGGACCGGTAGGAATGCACAGAATTGGAAGGGTTGTGATCCCCAAAATTCAGATCATTACCTCGTCGAAAAAGTAAGAAGAAAAAATATCGGTTTGTTCAATATTCTCACAAGTAGGGGAGACAGACATTTTTGGTTCGTCTACACCGGTCAGTCCCATTTCTATTGAAACCTAATCCAGCTGTTGTTTGTCAAATTTGGTGTTTGCCAATTAACATCTTTTTCTGCACTGATTGTCGACAAAAATTTGAAAACTGATTCACAAGTATTTTTCACCTAAAACTCCAAAAAGCTCCATTATTCTCCAACATTTCCGTTGTACACCTCGACTGGCTAATGAAAAGATCATATTGAATCAATCCAACCAAAACGTCTTAAAATGATACATCAAGCCAACACCTTATATATCGCGATATTTCGTGTTTTTTTCTTTATTTAATTAAATTAACAAATACTTCGCCCGGTCGGAGAAAAGCTACATACATATGTACATGTTTTACGTAGTTATTTGATGTCGTCAAATTTTGTCACTAGATCACAATACATCACAAAAATCTTGCTAATTAATAGACAAAGTCAAAAATTAGTGAAACAATAAACACGTTTTTCGAACCCGTGCGAAAAATTATACCAACTTAGAGGAAACATGTGAATGATATCACACGTATGTCATAAATATATAATAGAATAATTTTTCAACAACAATCCCAAAGCATGATTAAATTAGTCTAAAGATATGGATGGATTGCTGTCAATATTTTTGACCAAATATGTGATTTGATCCGAAATAATTAACTTGTTTGTTGGTTTCTGAAATTGCGTGTTATTTTCTTATCCAGATGGTCAAGTACTGATTTTGTTGTTATTATTTGTAACAAATAAAAAGTGATTATATAACATCATGTTATAGTCGGATTGATAAGTAGTACCAAGGTGACAAGGCTGACATTTCTTTGATGGTTTAGATACCCGCTTATATTTTCTACAAATGTAAAATAGTAGTTACCTTGAAAACTATTGTAATACGGGCTGATTGTCAGTGCATGATAAATGCGTCGATCTCCTATTAAATTCTTTGTATAACTGATCATAGTCTTGAACGTCATAAATAGGCTCGTGTTGATAAGCACAGACTAAGCGTTCCATTGTATGTAATAAAACTCTTCGAATTATTCATGGTTGAAATCACCATTTGTTGTTTTAACAAGCTTTCACTAAAACACTCAGGCGACTCTATCTGACGATTGCTGGATATTGTATTAATTCATTTACTAGTATAATTAAAAAACGACGTAGATCCGAGGCTAGCAGACTAATGCTGGCAGCTTCTAACCATCAATATAAAAATAAATAAATAGTTGACGAAACCGCCAAGGTAAGCCCAAGGTATCGATTCTTGCAACTATTTAAGTTGCGCGTGTTACATTTTTCGCATGAATAAAAGGGACCTTGAGAAGCTTCTCTGAGAAGAGATGATGGCGTAAAAATATTTGGAGGATGTCGCTAGGCCTCACTTACCGCTAAACTTATTTTGAACTCAGAAGGATTTTAAAAGCACAGAGGTATGCGTCCAACAGCACTTAGGCAAAGTCTCCGTTCTAACTCAATGGACTACCACGAAGAATAATACAGATACCGACTACATCAGTTGAACATCAGACTTTGATAGTTTGCACTGAAGTAGAGAAAGCCATCTACACCGACGGATCCGAAATGGATTCTGATACTGATGGCGGCATCTTCTGTGAATCCAGAGTGGTTAACTGATCCTTCAAAATTGGAGAGGGATGTATCGTTTTTCAAGCCGAAATAACCCTCATTCCGAAGAGCTAATCAAAAGCGACAACATTGTCAGGGAAACTATACAACATAGACAGTGAGGTTGACAGCCAGGCGGCTATCAAGCCTCTGCAGTCAGCATCGACAACATCGAAGCTTGATAAGGTTTGAAACCAATCTCTGAACGAAATATCAATGACCAACAAATTGACCCTATGCTGGGTACCTGGCCACAAAGATATATCAGAACATGATATGACAGACGAACTTTTAAGAAAGTCTGCAGAACTATGTAGATCATGCATATATACATATACCCTTTCGGTTGCAAGGACACCCATTAGCACTCTTTACAGAAAAAAGAGTGGTAATGGGTTCTTGTATTGCCTCTTGTCTTGGATTACCCTACAATGACTATTGCAGAAGCTGCAGGGACAAAGAAGAAATAGAGTCCGTCCAACAAAGAAGAAATAGGGTCGGTCCAACTCCTGCTTGGCGAATATCTCGCACCAGTCACCAGAAGATTACGTACTCTTGGTAAAAGCTTCTTCCATGGGCTGGATAACATTCATTTCGCTAATTCTAGGAAACTCCTGCGATTTATATTCCTTTCTGGGTGGTCTCTAGATGTAAGTAAGTTTTTAGGACACCTGCGAAACCAACCATGCGTCCAAACATGTGAGTTGCATTCAATACTCGGCCTTGACATGACGATTGCGGATATTTACTCAGCAATGTACTACAATTGCTGCCGATGTATGTTTTTGGCATGCACTGACATGGCGTTAAAGCCGCAAAATAATCACAAAAAAGAAAGGCTGGACCTACCAGAATTCTAAAACTTCTCCGCAGTTTATCGACTAACTGATAAGTTGTCCACTAAAGTAAACTTAAACACCAGCTTTCAGCATACAAAACCGAGCTGAAGGGCCTGCAGTTATCAAGAAATCCTTTTTAAT
The DNA here is from genome assembly GCA_917880715.2 of Matsumyia berberina. Classification (NCBI taxonomy): domain Eukaryota; kingdom Metazoa; phylum Arthropoda; class Insecta; order Diptera; family Syrphidae; genus Matsumyia; species Matsumyia berberina. The sequence goes on along the minus strand of OU862871.1, from coordinate 124,951,407 downwards.
AATCGCACCTCGATATCTACGGACGGCATTATTATTATTATTATTATTATTAGTGGGGAGCGGTTTGTCCACTCTAGCACTGCGGTCTCATAAAGAGGCCTATTGTGCTTTCCCGAGAGTTTAGAGCAGTTTGTCTACTCCAGAGGATGTCAGGAAGCTAATCAGCCTCTCTGGGTGGAGCGTGGCAAGCGCCGTTGGTGAAAGGAGTTCACTGCCTAGGGTCCGTTTTCTCACATGGATAAGGGCGGGACATTCTGTGACGATGTGGAGAGAGCTTTCATCGCTCTCCAGGCACAGTCTGCAGGTAGGGTCCGGTGACAGGCCAAGCTTATGAAGATGCCGTTTTAGACAGCAGTTGCCACTTAGGATGCCGGTTAGAATTCTAAGGTGGTTCCTGCTTAGCTTTAAAAGAAACTTGGATTTCTTCTGCGATACTATTGGAAAGAAGTGTTTGGTACATTTCTGTCCTATACTTTCCATCCAGATCGCGTTGGATTTGAGCAGGGATTGCTCCCTCATGAAGTTTTTAAAAATGGTTTTGTTTACTCCACAGGCTGGTTCAGGACCAGTGAGGGGGGTGGTCGCACCTATCTTGGCCAGTGAATCCGCTGTTTCACTGCCGGCGTAGCCTTTGTGAGCAGGGATCCAATGTAGTATGACCAAGTTCTTTTTTCCCAATTCTAGAAGCAATTTGACTGTCTCTAGAACTAGTTTTGATTTTATCGTGGCTGAATTCAGTGCTTTCAGGGCAGCTTGACTGTCAGAGAAGATAAAAATGGTTTTGCCACGTGGGTTAGAGAGCAATCTTAAACTTGTGCACTGGTTTATGGCAAATATTTCTGCCTGGAAGATCGATGAGTACGTGCCTAGACTGACCGATAGGTTAGTGCTAAGTGACTCTCCGAATATTTCAGCCCCAGATCCACTGTCCATTTTAGAGCCGTCTGTATACCATACCTGGTCATGCTCTGAGGGACGGGGTTTGAATTTTTCCCAGTCGTCACTGGGGGGTATGACTACTGAGTAATTTCGTTTGAAGCAATACCTTGGGAGAAAGTCATCCAATGGCATGCTGAACTCTCTGCTTTGGAGCAGGGAGTAAGTGCTGTATTTTGAAATGACATTTTCCACTTTGAAAGTTGATTCTCTTGTGCAATGGATACTCAGTGAGCTACTATCCTTAGATAACAACTTTCTGGGCATTGAGTAATAAAAAACATTTTTATCAAAGCATGTCTCCATGTCGGACTCCTAAATTGCCAAAGATGACATTACATACCCTAAAAGTTTTCTTAATCGATTTCAGTACCATTGGATCGTGAAAATAAAAAGTACCGGTAGTAAGATTGATCGATACGCAACACTAGATAATTACGATTTTAATTTCTATTCATTTCTAACCACAGCGGAGACCATGAAACTGGTACCTGTTTTGCTTACTCGATCATTGCGTCTTAAATAAATCAACAGTATCTTCATTGCCCAAAGCTTCCTCGTTCGTCTAGTGTCTAGCTTAATTGATTAGAATTCAAGCAAACGGTAGTGTCTGAAGGTCCTTACACTTCCTGAAATCGAACGGAAGGACGGTCAAAGACCCAAAATGTTCTCTGCAACTACTGCTCATTTGCATATTCACGGCGAGAAGCAATGAACCAAAAACCCACTCAACAAGAAATTAAGTTACCAAATCAAAGTTCAACCATGTGGTTTGGACAAAACAAGAGGCAATGCTACATTTCCTCTCGCTCTCTCTCTCTCGAAAGTTGTCATTAAAACAACAACCAGTACCATCGACCGCCATATTGGTATGTGCCCGCTTGTGACAGTTGGTCGTGTTCTTCCTTATTTACTTCGTAACATTTGCATTCCAAAAAATTGATTGCCCTCTGCGATGTGGTAAAAATACTCTGCTGCTGTTACTACCGCACCTACTCGGTCAGCGGGGAGGGTGATACACAAATTTGGGTTTAATACACTCACTTTGCCAATCGAGGTGTATAACAAAGCCAGTGTACAAACGTCAAAAAAACACAACACAAACAGCAAAAGGTTCCGAAATAAATAAATAAAACTGAAACCATCGACACCACTGAAACAGATCATTTAAAATGCGAATTGGGTACACATTTCTGTTTAAATTTATTATGTTTATTTAAGTTGAAGTTTAAATTTTCTTTCACGCAACACTGACAGTAGCAACGTCAAAAGCCGTCAGCCAGTAACAGCAGCAGCGCACGGCGGCCATGTGTGGGTATGTGCGACTAGCCCTCCTGGATTTAACTGGTTTTAGCCGGTTGATAAGACAAAGCCTTAGCCATCATAATATCATGAGTGTAACACGATATGTCGATTCAATATTATACAGCGGAACGACATTATTGGAAAGAAATCTGTCTACCAAAGCGACGCGCCGATCTCAAGGCAACCCCTCAATTGCTGAACGCGGGACAGAGAACGATGGACCGTTGTCATTTATAGGAATTCTTATGCTGATTAACATTTTTGCATTTCATTTCTTCGATTAAAACTAATGAATTATTGAAATGCGATGGCTTCGTGTATGGTAGAGTAAATTTGTTATTTATTTATTTTTGGCTTGCATATGGGTCATATATCCAATGAAACTGCGTGTAGCTTAAGATCATCGCTGTCAGCCGCTGTGTGACTAATGACAGGAGTAAGGTAGAGTAACCTGTTCCTGTGCACGATCATTTAGGGTCAAGTGTTGCGTTTCTCCTCGCGCTTTGCCTTCTCTTTGAATTTATTTTTAGACGTAATCGAAATAACTGAATTTATTTCTTACATACTTTCGCGATTGAGAGATGATAGCATAGCACGTGATAAAAATGTGAGGCGGACAGGCTTATAGTATTTTATTTTACCAAAATGTGAATAACACGATGAAGGTGAGTGAAATTGTTTTTTTTTTTTTTTGTTGTTCAGTTCAGGGATGCGTTCGTGTACTCGATGTCGCCTTTGTTGTCGTTGAAAATTATTTATTATTGTCGAATATCTAATTATTTCCACAAAAGAAAAAAAATTGTAATAATAATAATTTGGAATTTGCCGACTGAAAACCTTATTTAGGTACCAACCGCATAACAAGCCTTCAAAGGTTATTTCTCGAACATGTACTTGTATTTGAATGCATTGTATAACTTTGTTTGTTTGGGGTCCTACGGAGTGAATAATAATTTTCTTCATTTTCTTTGGTTGGGTTACTCAACTGGTCAGAGAGTCAAGTCAGCGAGTGGATGCTCTCGAAAGAGATATTGATGCAATCTTTCTGTTGCAGTGTAAGTGCTGCTCTTAAAAGAAGGTTATGCGGAAAAATATTTATCATAAGCGGCTTGACACTTCTGTGGAATTCAGTTTCTGGTTTTACTTCGATTGTGATAAATTTAAATTAATACTGCAAGGATGCACTTTATGTAGGTCATAAAATGAAATGTTGTGTCATCGTGTAACACAACATGTTGTTGGTACATCCTTGTCAGTATTTCACATACAAAGAGATTGCTATCTTTCCTGTTGATTTTAAATTGTTTATTTATTCAAAAAGGCGGAAGTAATAATGGTGGATTTGTCTCTAAAAATGCAATTTTATGAACTATCTGTTAATTTATCCTTCCAGAAGCTGGAGTTGCTTGTCACAGAAATTCATAAATGTCATTAAAAAAAAAAAACATGGCGAAACCAAAAAAGCGCTAAACATGAGCAATAATAGAAATATTTACGAGAATTGAGTAAATTTACAAGTATTTTGACATGGTTAACCCTGACATTTCTGATCGGATCTAAAAGCAATAACAATTTTGTTGGCGAGGAAAAAAGCAAGAGTGACTTATTCAAGTATAATAAACTTGCCTAAGAAGTTGCAGTTAATAGCTTGCAGCGAAGGGGTCGTTTATTTATGTACTATTTGCTGATCATTATCGATCAACAATGACAATTTGCGGTGACAAAGTGAACTTACATAGTGTTGGGAATTTATGGTTTTATGTGAAAAACAGACAGTTTTAAATTTGATCAATGAGTTTTGGTTCTTTTTCTCTTCTGTAGTTTTGGACTTCAGTGATAGCTACAGCAATGATAAAATAAGTAATTAAGAGTGCAGTAATCTGATTGCAGTAACTGCCTTACGAACATTGCGTTTCGGCACAGCAGAGTTTTAAAATCGCATTTCTTTATTTGTTCAAAACATGATCAGAAAATATTGACTAAGCAGTTTTAACGGCAATATAAAAACCGTAAATCTATCACTACACTACAAAGAGGTTATGACTCCCCTAAATGAGAGCATGGGCATTAGAGCAATTAGAGGAGAGATGAAGGAGATACTAATGCACGTTGGTTTGGAATGCCTGCGGGTTGCAGTGATGAGGAAACACAGTGCTATGCAGATTGTACGGCTTATGAAAGAGTCTCTATATTTGACTGCACGCCTGAAAGTACGCTTAAGGGTAAACTGATGAGCATTGATAGCACGACGCGTATTGCGGTTGAAGTATTGAAGGAGTGGAATGCAACTGGTTTTGTGGAAAAAACGGATAAAACGGTGAGAGTCCAATTAGTCTTAACGCACGATTTTGGATTCTGCCCAGAATGTGTAAGACGGTTTTGGGTGTAACAGACCAGATATGAGCGTTATACTCGAGCTTTGGGCGAATGAATGCCTTATAAATTGAGGACAGATCAGAAGGGATAAAGTATTTTTTGCACAGTTTGAGGAAACCTAGACAATTCGCAGCATTTTTGGCGACTTCGAATATGTGGTCATTCCAACGAAGTGGTCGACATTGGCTTCTTTTCAAATGGACTAAATTCTAACCACATGACCGCTAAAATTTAAGTCAAACAATCAGAGTGGTATGAGGAAATGTATTTCAGACCACAAGTTGTGCTCGGTAATTGATTTAATTAGGTCCTGTCTCCAGTTGAAATTCTGACAAATCATGAATTTTCCAAGCGCCACTTGATTGAGAGCTAATACTGAAGTAACCCTGCCTAGTAGGCTACGCCGATGATATCGCAGTAGTGATTACCGCGCGGGACACAAAGGACGCCCAAAGCCACCTAAATCAATGCCACACCATGAACTTTGTTTAGTAACAGAGAAGAAGAAGACAGCTCTGCCGGCCAGTAGATGTATCGCCACAATCTGCGGATAGGTCCGGAGGCAATAACTTGTAGTAAAATACTTTGGAGTGAGGCTAGGTACAACGGTCACGGATTGGTATCAGATCAATCACGCATTCGAATGGGCGGCAAAGATCACCTCAACGCTGAGCAGATTGATGGCAAACTCGTCTTAACAGCCGAAACAAAATATATAAACGAGAGAAAATCAGAAGTTGGAAAAAAACAGCAACACGAGAAGTTAAGAGAACTACGACGCACAAGAACGCTGGAGCAAATAAACTAGGGGTAGACGGACCTTAAGACGGGTCAGAAACATCGCAGACTGGACTGGGCGAAAGTATGGGGAAGTGATTTTTTACATCACTCAATTACTTGCTTTAACAAATATTTGCACAGGATAGGAACTATTGGAAGCCCAGCATGCCAATATGGCGACGTGATCCAAGACGACGCACACCATACGTCCTTTGAATGCACGAGATGGCTTAGAGAAAGACAGAGGCTGGAAGCGGAAGTGCTGAAAATGAAGAAGGGAGAACGGGACATAACCCTGTTACGGCCATAAAAAACTGGAGCCCCATAGAGTCTTAAGAAAGTGGCACCTGAATGATGCAGTCCCAGGCTCGGTTTTTGCGTGAAGATGGAGAGGGTGAAGTCAGTGTAAGAGGAACATTGTCATCCCCCTTAAAAAAAAATTAGCTTAACTAAAAATACAATTCTTGAACATTATAAGAATAAGAAGTAACGTGTCTTATGTGGATTTTTCACCAAAAAAATGCAATAAGTTTACTTTAAAAAAACGAGCTGGCTACTCTAAAATCAAATGGAATATCGTTGGTCAATCGTAATGACACAACACCCCCGTTACACTCTGTTACAAAGTTAACTAGGCTACTTTATTGGCTCCACCTCAATCAGCAGGTATTCATTTTCTGTGACAACAAAATAAAGCTTTCCTCCTCATCGAGAAACCCTGACATTGTTATTATTTTACCATTTGTCACATGCGTTATTCAAAAGAAAAAAAAAACATTTGTCTACAAAATTACAATACACAGTTTGAAGTGCACACAGTAGTGGTTAAATCGTGCGTTATGTAACAAATGAACAAAACGAACTCAGTATTTATGCAAATTATTATTTACTACTGCATTATCTCACCTTCACTGGCTCATCGGCGTCATAGGTGTAACCGGTCATTTTTGGTATATATGTGTATCTGTAAGAAAAAATGCAAGTAAAACACATGTTTAGTGAGACTAATTAACATTCTAAATTTAAAAAAATAACAAAACACAATAATTGATAAATAATAGACAAGCTAATATGATAATTAGCGTCAATCCACCTCCCTTTCTCCTGTCAAATCGTATTAGGCCCCAAAACTTTACAAAAAAAAAACACTTGCAATTGCAATTCTATCCATTAGTGGGTGCAAAAAAAAGCGTTCCCGGGTAACGTTGTCGCAATCTGTATCTCATACAATTAGATAATAAAAACAAGATATCCGGACACAACAATAGAATTACCGAGTGTCAATGGGAAAATTTGTGTACAATTCTTTGCGAATCCATTGCATCTACCGTGAGATTGTACATAAGTAGTAATAACATTCAAAAATGCAATAAACTGCACATTTGTATAAAGAAGGGGTGACTTATTTTAAGAACAAGAGGCAAGACTATAAATTACAAAACTCAACAGATCTAGAATGTTCTATTCATCATTAATTTCAATAGAAAACTAAAAGCAATTGCAAAAACTAAAACCATAACTGACAATAACTAACTTCCGGATTTAACTGGTTTTTTTTTGAAGTACGTACATGACTTTTTAAAAATGATTTTTTTACGTTTTTTTTTTCTCACACGTGCTTACTAAAAAAACTAAATTGATTGTCTATGGAAGTGCCTAATATTCCTAACGATATTTGACATTAAGACATTAAGATGCATACATTAGGTTGAGTACTTTTCCATAAGCTGGCAGCAATAAATAATCATAATTGTACGGAGAATATTGATTTGTTATTTGGATAATAAAGTAACACCTATTGTTAACAGTTCTAATTATACTAATCGGTGAGTATAATTTGGGGAGAAAAAAAATAACTATATTAAAGTCATAAATTACAGAGAAAGGACATATTGCTGTCATTGTCATTTGGATTCTCTTGGTTGCGGTTTAAAAAAAATTAAAATAATAACCAGTTTCGAGTTGGTTTATTACTGTTAATTGCAGCCAAGTGTTAATGATGAAATTTAACAGTTTAAGAGGCGCCTTTTGATAGTGAAGGTTAACTTGAACTTAACTCAACGATTATGTAAACACTTGATTGCTTATTGTAGTCGTGTGCTCACTTAAGTGCTGTTCAATTGACAGCATTAGAAGCTTCTAGAGGTATTCTAACTAAGTCGAAGTATTTGAGTGTGTCTGCCCTACTTTGGTAGGTTTAGATCTCTGGTATAATGAGTTTCCGGCTTCTTATCTTCATTCTTATTTAGGCTTGCCATCCGTCTTCTTTTTTCCCCGGACGCTAGGACCTCCAGGGGGATTTTTGAAATGTATCCGGGGTTTTTAAGAAATTGGGATTTTATTATTATTTATTGAAGGCGAAATGTAAATCATGACCGATGGGAGTGTTTGCGGTGGGGAATCTAGCCAAAGACGACGCTCTGACTGGCTGTTTACAGATGTATGATTTTTTCTCACCGACGGGTCAGAAAACTGGTAGACAGCTCTGAATAAAGTATACAATGTTATTGTAGAAAACGTAAAAAAATCTAAAGAACTGCTAGTTAGACACCACAGGAGTCCTACGCTCATGTTTGACCGATGCGCTAACAGTTTTCCCTCGACTTCCATACCAAAAATACTGCACTGTGGAGCTCAATTAGACTCAGGGAATCGGGGTAGTGGACACCCAAACACTTTGGTCACAGCAAAAAAAAACTGCAGAGTTGGTGCGGGAATTGTCTAGGAGACCCCCAACTTAACCAAATCCGACCGCCTTCCTGATCATACTAGTGTCGTCTAGACGGCACTCCTGGGAATCCGGGAAGCCTGCTGACTACTTAACAATGACTTAACACCCAAGCATAGCACCGCTATCCCAGTCAATAGCCAAGCCAAAATCAAAGCCATTTATTCGGCCTCCATATCCTCCAGGCTATTGGTACAATACCGAAATGAACTCAAGTATTTAGACAGCCGGGTCACAGGAACCTTGCCGGGAACGAACGTGGTACAAGCGATATTACCCTGGGCGCTGTCAAGGACAGTATACACACTTCCAATAGTTGACCAACCTTAGATGGAACAGAACAAACAACTGCATCATATCTAGAGCAATGTGGCCAGCTCACAATATGAACAGGACCAAAGGCCCCCTCAAAAAGACCCGCAGAGATATCGCCAGAATTGTAGTGATAATTACGGGTCACTGGCCCATTGGCGAACATGCGGCGAAGCTTAGTATCCCCTATAATTCACATAGCTGCTAGGACATGAACAAGATAGAAAATCTCGTTCACTTCATCTGCAAATGTCCGGCTCTGGACAGAGGCATTAGGCAAACCATTCTTTAACAACCTTAAGGACTCCTATTCACCTTTTGCTACTATGAAGCCAAATTTAAACATGGTTATGATCGTTTGCGAGACCCAATAAGCATAGAGAAGGTATATGTATATATGCGGTCACCGTGGGTCAGCGGTTAGTGCATTGGACTGATGCGCGAGCGTGGGTTCAAACTCAAGACATGTCCACCGATCAATGGCAAGCCTCCGGGACTATAATTTGTCAAGGAATGAAAAAAATTTATTTCAATTGACTGCCCCTACTGATGCGGATCTGTAAGTCAATCCAGTCAACTCTTCTAAAAGTCTTTGACTTATGACTCATTTTAAAGAGATTTCACTTGAATCTTTCAAGCCACTTACCAGAAATTATTAAAATCTCAAAAGATATATTTACAAATATAAACATGTCCATACACCGCAATTATTTTGAAGAACTATTTACATCAAGTGCCTCAAGCACTTGAACGGTTACACTTTATCAACAAATTACAATTAATTTTTTTTTTTTCTGAACGACGACGTGTTCCTACTACAGAACAAGTTGTCTTTACGTTATTTCACGTTATCAACTTGTAAGTCAAGCACGTGTCTTGAATCCAGCCCCCTATTGCTTTAGGTAAACTTCGTTCATACTTGGTATTATGTCAGTACGCTTTCTTTATATGTTAAATAGTTTGGCTTTAGGCCAATGATGGTAACTTGTATGAGTTTCCAGTCTTCAGGGAATAAAAGTAATCATGTGAGGATCAATTGAATTGTGTTTGCTCATCGTTGTGAACGGCATAACATTGCCCCCGGGTTCTTTATTATACCCTGTGATTCGTTTATTGATTTTTGACAATTAATTTGGGAATCAGAACAAACTATAAACATGAATGTCATAAATTTGTTGACCTGTCATAGTTGTCAGATGACTAGTTTATTCCATTTTACAGTGGCCTCACATGATACATATGTTTTTCTTCCATCAATTAACATCATCGCGCATCGTCTAGGCAGTAAATCGATCTAATAAAACTATAAAAGTGATCAAATCTATAAATTGCCTTAGGGCAACTATTTGTATAAACAAAACAAAGTGTTGAGCTGCAATCGTATTCAAAAGTATGGTGCCACTCAAACGGAATGGAAGTTGATTCGAATAGGAGTATTTTCTCTCATGAAACACAAAAAAGCGATTGGAATTTTTTTTTTCTTCATTTTGAGTAGGTATATGTTGAAAACACACGGGAACATGTTTTGTTTATTTAAAAATGAATTGATGATCAATGGATGCAAAGCAAGGGCCTTGCAATTACCATTGACGACCATGAATGACCTTACGTAATAAAACCAATAAGAACTAGTAATTAAGAAAACCAAAAAAAAAAAAAACATAACAACAACAGCGACAGCGACAGCGACAAGAGAAACGAACATGTTTTGGGCCTTATTGCTGGAATTTGCCCTGAAGTTACCTTGACAAGGTGTTGCACACAACGGACGCATAGCAATTGTGGTGTATTGCCTGCGTTAGGTTCATTTAACTGACGTAAATCAATCATGAAAAATTCAAGGCATATCTATGCGTGTACAAAGAATGAAAAATTAATTGAAGTGGAAAATACCATAGTGGGTACTCAGGGTTTTTGGTCATTCCAACAGCGGGACATGAAAGGCTATAAAAGACTATAAAAGAAATAAATAAATTTTCCACTCCAGGTACTCGAGCTGTGAAATTGTGTTATCTTTCGCAATCCTATCGGTGTGATTCTAGGAAATCACTGTCACGTGCTATGTTGGATTTGATCAATGGATTGCGATAGTTTGTTAAATGGTGCAAAAAAATATTTGAAAGTCATAGATTTGCTTTATTAGACATTAGGGCGTTTCAGTATCAGCTTGCCGATTACATTATCACACACATCTGTAGTGAGATTTCGGAAAAATGTCGGTAACCACTTGAAAATAGTAGTAAACCATTAGCTACCTAGAATGATTATTATTTATCTCGAAGTACTTCGATGTTCAGTCGATAAGTCTAAAAGCGTGTTAGCTAAAGTCAACAATATTAGCCACTTGATGTACTTATCGAATTGGAATGTACTTAAACCTATTATATCTTTAATAGATCATGTCTCGAGCGGGCACAATACAAGGTCGCTCGTGTCGGACACGTTATGTGAATAGAATTACACAGACACCGCACCTAAGTTACGTACGATAAGATTGTGGTCACTTTATGAAGTTAGACACTAGATACTTATGACATACCGTCAAATGCAATTCCTTTCGTTGAAGTCTATCTCTATTTCCTAGATTATTCAAGAATACTCTTCACTTTAGTGCCAGATATCCTTTGGTACGTTTTCGCATTTTTTTCCAGAAAACAATTTTCATTTTCATTCAACATTAGTTTTCTTGTAAAGATAGGCATCCACCATCACTCATGAATGACATTCCGGACATGAGTGCGGAATTCAAAAATGTTTGAATTCATTCGCGCACGAATGCGCACTCTGGCACGCAGCCCCATCCACCGGCATTTATAAGTGAGCTCATGCCGGGAATGGCGTTCATGAGTGACGCCACAAGTTATCTCAAGCAACGAAAATTCCTCAACTCTCCTGCGCCACTTTTGACCTTCTGTCTGACTGAGTGCATGGATCTACGCGCCTTAAGATGTGTTCGATCCGCTGCCATTTTCTTCACCATATTGTGCCAATCAATTATTTTCTGGTCTATTCTTATGTAAAGGGTCGATTGACCTTTCAAGTATTCCACCCGTAAAGAAGCACTGACTCAAGGTGAAAACATTATTGTTCAGATTTTAAAAAGCATTCCAAAGGCAACTTTTGCCTTACCAATTCTGATATCGAGTCGTTCGACGCCACTATCGGTGAGGGACCATATTTCTTCAAACGTTTGAATCCAACGTGGTCGCCTTGGCTCACTGGTTAGTGCGTTGGACTGATGTGGAAGTTGTTTGGATTCCATCCCCAGCCATGTCCACCGAATATTTTATACGGCACCAGCTCTCGTCGGGGAATGATAAATCTCCGAGAGTATAATTTGTCATGAAAAAGCTTCTCAACTCACCGTGCGGAGACAATAAACTGTACGTCCCTTCCATTCGTGCGAAAAATATAATACGTACAACATGACAGGTGGCGAGAAGCTAGGCCTTGGCTCATCCTGGTCTGTCACGCCAGCTTTTTTTACGGTGTCAGGTGGGAGTTCCTGTAATATACAATCGCGTTTAGGGACAAGCTTAAGACTGATCGGACTGATTCACTAGGACTCCGATATTTGGATTCCAAATGCTCGATTGACATACATACATACATACATATGTATTGTCCTGTTTGTCTGTTCAGTCGCAGCAAACACCAAAAAACCTTAAAGCCTCTTTTTGGACAAAGGTTAAAATACTGAGACGTTTTCTGAAAAATAAACAGCGAACATTCCAAATAAATGCAAATTGTCACCTTCTCCACCCTTTATGACTTTCTTCTCTATAGCTTTCCCATCTCTTTGTCAACTTGAAAAGTGTGTTGTCTTCTTGAATAATCTGACAAGATGTCAAAGCTCGTAGATGTTCTCATTCAGAATGCACCCGATTCATATGTCAAAGCTTGGAAATTGTCAAAAACAAGTAAATCCCCATGATCTTCACAAGGCTTTTCGATAAAATGCATAATCCGTGCTATAAGGTAGGCGTCCCTAGGTTGGCCAAGGATGAGATGGTTGGACCAAGTCTAAAATCTCACCTATACCCGTATGGCGAAAGCTCTTGATGATTTAGAGTCGATGGCGGAAGATCGAAAAATGTGGAGAGTCCACTTAAGCTTTGGAATTGATGATGATGATGCATTAATGCTTGCGCTTAATGTCGAAAACTCTGATTGAAATATAATTCAACTTCTTTTCTAAATGTTTTGACTTCACAACAATGGAAAACTATCTTCCGTTCACATGACCATTAAGTATCAACACAATTCCATTCAACTTGAATTAATCATCACCCTGCAAAGTTTAAGGGCTGTCATGCAAGCACATCCGATTGCCTTTGAGCTCTCCATAAGATTTAAGCAAGCGTTACATTTACGTGTCGTTCACATTGGTTTTCTAAATGATGTAGAGCTTATTGCCTGCAATCAGCATTGTTCCTCATTGCGACTAAAAACGCAACAGATGTTACAACACCAGCACTTAGTTGTGTAAGCTTTTCATAGAATGATAGTTATTCATATTTCACAACCCCGACTAACATCTACAAATGTTATTCATTTGTCAGAAAGTATCCGTCGCTAATTTGTGTTGTAAATGTCATTTCAAAGGCATTAATTACGCTGCGCCTGTTGCAAAGGTACACTTGGCTTGGTATCACTCACTCTATTTATTTTTGACATTTGTTTCCATCACTATGTGACGTGCTGAACTAGATTGAACTAGAATCTGTTGATAGCATGTTGCTTTGGTTTTTGAAGGCTAATGCGCAGTAACATAAATATCCTGGTTCATTATCGGACTTTTTTTTTTTTTTTTGGGAAAACCTTCTCATCGAAGATGGATGAGCATGTGAACAAAAAATGACGCAATAGCAAACTAAATTAAGAGATTGCTTGTTTGTTTAAAATTAAACAAAAATAATAGTAAACATACATAAGAAAACTAGAAGTAAACAATACGTTAGGTTCCTACCTGATGATTGGAATAATAACTACTCTCTAAACAATAACCATAATCCATTCTAATTATATTCCTTCTTAGAGAACCTAGCTGATACCTACATACATATGTTGTGTGAAGTGGTCACACGTAATTACAAACGGTCTCCGTTGTACTGTAATTACCGGCTTCAATTGCAATATTATATTTTTCTTAATAACCAATCAATGTTTGTAATGTATTGGGTAACATAATAACACCGCAGAGGGAGGGAAATTAAAAACAACGACGAAACGACGAAAAATACATGGCAATAAATTTATGTAAATTCAAAAATTAATTTCATCAAGAAAGCACAGCACGAGTAGAAAATTTCAACTCCGCAGAAACGGTTGAACAATTAAAATAAATTTTGCAAATTTCCAAACACAGCTGTGTGCATAAACAAACAGACAATTTTGCTTCAAACACAAAATATATAAATTATTGACGTCAAGTCCAAAGAAACAACTGTCAAAACCGGAATATTAGTTTTATAGGGTTCGGTATACCTGCATTCATACATACGAGTAATGTACATGCATGAGGTTTCAGTCATGCTTATTTAAATTAACCCACCACCAACTTTTATTAATCGAGAAAGGCGCCAATGACGAGTGAGAGCAAAAATTTTTATAATTGTCGTCCCCTTGAAATGAAAACATTCAAAAGAATAATTCGCTGCTAATGAAGTGATAATGCGCGAATCAAATGTATTGGTGTTGTATTGATGCAAACGAAACTAAGCATAAAACTATAACATTACCATGTCTGTCGAGTTTTTGTTTTTATTTCTTTTTCGCCGATTAGTCACCTGTAGGAGCGAATTCAAAAAGACACCGATTGGCATTCAGAACAAAGTTCAAAATTTTCAAAAACCATGTGGTACATGCTTTAGTTTTGAATCATTGTGAATGACGCAGATGTGAATTTTTGATGGGATCTTTGAAGTGTGTCACGTGGGGCCACATGACGTATGTGGAACATGTTAAGTTAATTTATTTATTTACGATTTAAAAACAGGAATTTCAATTTAGTGGTTTAGAATAGTATTGGAGGTTTCTAATAGCAATTGGGTGGGTATGTACGTATATCATTACAGGTTGTCAGCGGTATGATGCCATTTTGACGGTTGTTTATGGCTGGCGGAAGTGTCTCAGTTGTAATGGCGGCCAGAGATGTCACAATTTCTGTTAAAAATAGCGATTTGTCAGGGAACTACTGACTATCAAAATGGATTGACATGGTATCCTAACTTGTAACCCTAATGCGGCACTTCCTCATGATAAATATAGGTAATTACAAATATGTGTGTACATATATTAACCAATGAAGGTTTAATAATTACAAGTGTATGTTTCAACTGGTTTGTGTAGTATAAACTGCACTTTCATATGTGCCACCATGTAGAAGTCCAAGGCCTGCCGCAACGTCAAATTGAATATCGACCGATCCCCTATTGTAACTTATATCAGCCTTTGTAATACAGCCTTCCGAAGTAGCGGGAACACAACGCAATAAGCACTGCTTGAAAAGTTTGGATATAAAGATAATAACCGGATAATACTCTCGTTTGAATACATAAAAGTGCATGTAAATAATTGTATAAACTGAAACTTGAAGACAGGAAAATCATAACCACACTAGGCAGCGAAAACTTTAAGTTTCAACTCGAAAAAGATGCTCTCAAGGACGATTTCCATCCCTTTTAAGGATCCTGCAATTAACTGCTAAAAATTCTTAACGACGCCGACTTTTATGTCCAAAAATATGCAGCCGAGATCGTACTCTAATTCCGAGATAAATTCGAAAAAGCAATCCCGGGTCGCCTCCACAGGATTCTACATCTAGTTGCTCAGTAATGCAAGCATGCACGTTTCAAATGCCACTTCTTAGAAAAGCGACAAGAACAGAAAATGAGACAAACTAAGAAAATCAACTTCTCAAAAGTAGTAAAATTGCTGGGAGTCATCCTGGATGAAAAGACTACTTGGCAATCCCACTTTACTAAGGTCATAGACAAAGCCAGGATTCTACTATGAACAAACTGAGGCCCAAACTCTTCAGTGATGCTGAATATTCTGCCACTTCACCTCATTAAAAAGAAGCCAAGGTTAAAGGCCACAACGAGGCTGGTTCATCCGAAACAGAAATAGATAAGTATAAGCAATTTGAAATTGAAACTAAAAACCCGAGAGAGAGAACCAAAATCCTTCTAACAGTTACTGAATTTGTAACTAGGCACTGCTAAGTTGAAAAACCTCTCGTGAGGACTATGGGAATATCGCAGGAAACCCTCTGCAAAATGTACAACGAAGACGAAGAATCATCAGAACTGTCAATGTAGCCACTGTAACCGTCTCAATGTCATCGCCATTTAGCCAACTGTGTACTTCGGAGGACATGTATACGGTTTCATTCAAGACGTAGCTGAATTCAGCACCAACTCCGGAATTTTGCTCGAGTTTACCACTAAAAGGACATCTAAACAGCTTCATCCATGCCCACGTTGACAAGTATCTACAATACATCCTACCGCAAGTTTTCAATCAAATCCTTTTCTACTTTGACAATAGGAGTGGACATCAACCTATGCGTATTTATTTGTCATAGCTAAACAAAAAAGCAGTTGTGCTACATTTTTGCACATAAAATCGAAACCGCATCTAAATTTGTCACAAATGTCAGTGCATGTATTTTATATGTTGTCCCAAATTCGCCACTTACAACATAGCTTCAGCAACTCAAGCGAATAAACTGATACAGTGTCGCAAACAAAGCTTCAAATATTTGCTTTTCATTGTCTTGCATATATACTATTGAGCAAACGTCTAAATTGGAGACTTTTTGTTATAAATGTCGTTTAAATCGATAACATTGCAACACAGTTGGTGCAAGAATGTCTTCTTGTTTCAATGGGCGAGTAAATCATCTCGTGTGACTTATGACAAACTTTGATATAAAATTAACATATCTCCTTGGAGCATGAGGATGAAGACATTTGCCGTGTCTAATACCAAGAAAAAGGGACTTCGCAGTCACATAAAAAATGATCCCATCAGCACAACAAAGCCAAATATGTGCGTAGTTTATCTATTTAAAGTTTCACAAATACATTTACTGCCTCTTGAGATAAAGCAGTTTTAAATAATGATAGTAGCTATTTCCGAATTATTCGCACTTTAGTCTAAAACCCATGACCATATAAACTGATCTGATTTTCTGTTAAGATAGCGAAAAAAAAAATAAAAAAAAATACTGTATCTCTTCCACAAAATATTTCAGATGAAATCAATTGATTATAGATTTGTCAGTAGCTGATACGCTTAAGGATGACACACATATATACAGTGATATATTTTGGTAGACGATACTAAATGAAATCAAAAGCGTGGGGAACTAGTAGTATCCAAATTCAAAAGTCAGCTTGGCGATAGACACACCCGTACTTAACTCCTTGTGCTAATCTAAAAAAAACCTCATTGAATCATGTCCGAAATAGGCATACCTTTCAAGAGCTTCAAAATCAGAGCCATAATCTGATTTCGATGTTAGTTGTGTACATACACAAGTAGCCTTTTGCAAGTGATATCAGCAGCAATGTACAAAGGGGGAAAATCGTGAACGAACTTATTTTTTGCGTACGCAATTTATAAATAAATACCAGCACCATATCCATAAGATCTCTGAAGACAGATTCATTCCTGATTTGGAAATGACGTTAGACATGAACTATTGGAAACGAAGTCGTTGGTATTAGTATAACAAAATCAATTGGGCCGGCTTCTATAGTAAGTTTCACCATTTTATCACTTTTTTTGTTGACCTTGCTATCCTTGATATCGGGGTCGTCGTGCAAACTAAACAAATTAATAGCTGGCGCGACAGCTCAGGATGAGCTAGCTAGGCCTTTTAGCAACCTTTTATGCTGTGCGTGTTACATTTTTAGCACGAATGAAAGGGACTTACAATTTTTTGACGACTCCGAACGGCGAGTTGAGAAGCTTTTTCATGACAAATTATAATCTCGGAGGTTTATCATTCTCCGACGAGAGGTTGTGCCGTTAAAAATGATCGGTGCACATGGGTAGACCTTGAAGCCACGCAACTCATATAGAAGTTCAAAGCAACAAGCACTGAACCACGGCGATATTTTTAAAGCCACATGTTTAGCGGTACTTCTATTTAAAAAAAAACTCATGTTTAGTCAAAGGACCCTTACCAAAAATACGTCAGTAACATGGACATCCTCATCTGGTAAAACTATTACACTCCACCGCTAATGTGATAGAGAAAAATTGGAAACATTTCTTTCTAAATTGTTTACATCACAAATACCATTTTACTCCATTTTTAGACTTTTCTTCCTTTGAATAAATGCGGCATAATGGAAAATGTGATACACCCTCAACTGAACCCAACCACTTTAAATCTGGATATTTGATAATGAAATGTCCATCATTAATGCATGCCCTGTACAGTTGACTGTGCAGGTCGCTTCAAACATCGATAATTTTCATTGAGTTTGGGTCAAGAAGCGGGGACTAACGGTAAGTGGCTGTTGGTTCTTTCTTCTTCAAGCAGAGATCTACATATGTAATTGAGCTCTGTGACAGTGATATTTGAAAACAACTTATCGCCTTTTTTTCTGGCAGACAGGAAGTACTAAAAGCACTAATCCACTATCATTTTCAGCTGCCTAACCTCTCCTTCCCTAAAGCAGCTGACTGTTTACAGCTTTATCACCATCTCATTGGTCCGGCCAAGAGTTTTTTAAACAAGAATTTCAAGTGATTTTCTGTAGCATTTTTATCCAATGTTTAAAGTCAGAGCGCGACTGTTGGAAAGTTCGAGAAATTTTGTGAAAATAGGACTTAAAAGATGTAAAAAGAATGAAGTAACGAGCTTTTCGCATTGAGGGAGCGTAATGCTAAACTCTTGGCAGTTTTCTTTTGTAAATGGGTGTCAACTTTGCATAGAAGTAGCTCAGAACTGCAACGATGATCTTTGATGACAAAATCCAAATAGCCTGCAGGTTTACGAGATTTCCGAGAAACCCCGAAAGGTTTGCGGTCTGAATGTTGCGCAGCCGATTAAGTTCTTCAAGGCACCACTATTCTAATGCTTGGACTTTATATCATCTTGGCTTGGACTTTATATCAGCTTGGACTTTATA
Organism: Matsumyia berberina; assembly: GCA_917880715.2. Classification (NCBI taxonomy): domain Eukaryota; kingdom Metazoa; phylum Arthropoda; class Insecta; order Diptera; family Syrphidae; genus Matsumyia; species Matsumyia berberina. The sequence goes on along the minus strand of OU862871.1, from coordinate 124,932,819 downwards.
TCATCGAAAGTACCAAAAAAACAAAAACGAATACCAGAAATTTCACAGCCGGCAAAAACTATTTTCAAAAAACTACACACGCTATAAATGTCATCGAATGAAAATATTTTAAAAATCGCGAATGGAAAGATTTCTTTTTAAGTAAAAAAGGACACCTCCAGCACTTTTTTTTTTAGATATTTGATAACTTAATTTCATAACAGCACTACTGACATTTGACATTTTTTGCGAAACACGTTATTTTAAATCTTCCGACGGAATAATTCACAATTATAAAAATATTGGAACTTTTTATTTTTTAAAGAAAAAATACTAAATATTAAAAATATTTGCTTTCACATACTTTCCAAAAAAAAGTTAAGTCCTCCTTGTATATAAATCACCTGAACTTAATATTTGGACAAAACTTCGCACAAAAATCCTGTTCACATCGACAACTGTCCACGAACAAGTTTCCGTTTTTGGCCACTCTCAGTCACAGCCTTCACAATAATACCAAAAATTCTATTTAACTTTTAATTATTAAATGAAATCGATTTGAAATTGATTTCCTTATGTACTGGTCAAAAATCACACCCAAGTAATAAAATAATTGCCAATAAAAGTGTGAGTAGATTAAAATTTCAATCATTTTCTTTATTTCTTTTTATATTTTTGGAAGGCACCTATAATAGTCAACAGAAGGCGAAATAAATATATAACTCATGTATAAGAAGAAAAAACCCACAATTAAGTGATAAGATAGGTTCCGCCGCGGTGTGACTTCTATTTTAATACCCGGCAGAGTAATTATTTTTGCACGCGATTTAAATTGACTCATAAACCGTGTGTATAACCGATATGGCTATCCTAATCGAACGGCCCACAAGTAAACGTCTTAAAATCAAAGAATTAATTATTTTATTGGATCATAGATTGGTAATAAATGTCAGAAGCAATTATAATTATATATCGATCGTTGGCCGAAAAATAAAAGGAAAAATCTCTGCGACAAATGTTCACACTGATAAGTGTGTGGTAAGCTATTTTCCTTCTTTCTGTCTGCATCGCATGAGTGCGATGGTAATTTGTAAATTTCATCATCTGTAGACATTTTGTTATATTCGAACCTGGAGTAGGGATGAAGGGAGAATTAATTACAAATTTGGTTGACAAAACACATAATTGAAGGTAATTTTTTGTGGCGACTTTGGACTTGTCAAAATTCACAAAAGCACACGCACAATGGAATGCTAAACCGAACTGTCACTGTGATTTTGGCCCAATCCTGAAGTAAATAATGCTAAACTGATAAAATGTGACATGTCTGATAAGACTAGAGTATGTGAACCGCTTATGTTGTCAATTAATACATCGGGATGGATAAATTCGATTGGGCTTGTATTGTGACGGATATGGAAGGGACTTAATCGAAATTTGGTTGAAGTGGTTTTGTCAGTTTGGATAAGAGATAGGATGCATAGGGATTTGCAATTTAGTGCAATATTGACATTGAGTTAGCAACAAGTGACTGAAGTTAGTAAAAATTTAAATTTAATTTGAACAGTGGTTGTGGAATTACAGAAAATTGGTTTCGTTGAACGGTTGGACGAGTTATAAATGAAATTGATTGGAAAATTACTTGTAATTGACGTTAAGTATGTTGGTGTGGTTTTTCTCTTTTTTTTTTCCAGTTTAATAAAATAAATATGACATTACGGATTTTAGCAATGGAACGTTCGAATCGATGACCTTTTATGTAGCAAGACTACACACAAGTGACCCCTTACTTTTCTTTCAGTGGGAGTCGCATTGTTTTTATGATGTCTGGTCGCGAAGGAATGTCAACGTGTATTCCAAATGATAGCTATGTTTTAATCCACTTGCGCTCAAGTATTATGCATATCTTTTCGATGTTATTCACACAGCGCGAGTAAAGTGCAATGGTTCGATACTCAGGTAGTATTAGGTATCAATGGCGTCCGAGGGTGGTGTCCAGACTAGCTGGGCACATTTGTGTTTGCCATTTCTATGGTTCTGGCCTGGGTATTTTTTACAATCATTGTCAGATAAATCAACTCTTCAAGATCAAGATCAACCTTACTGCCAGTGTTAAGCATTTGTAGTAAACATCAGCTTTCACAGTGGAATATTACTGCAGCAGTTTAACGCATTAACCACAGAGCCACGGCGACTTTACTCACTTAGAATGTTATATCAAAGGATTAAACAGTTGAATGTCTTAAATTCTAGCTCCGGCAGCAGGTCAACAAATAAAAGGGAGCAATCTAATTCTTCACATATATCCAGTAATGCTAGATAGTCACAGATCGTTGGTGCCGGCATATGTACTTGGAGTATGTTTACAAGAATATGTTTACAAGAAAAGCCTCACTTTTATATCCCTTTCTAAGTATTTTAAGTTATTAAATATTGAAGTTCTCCTTTCTTGCCCAATCCGTAAGGAAGGAGACCCTCTAAACTTCGCCAACTACAGAGGCATTGTATGTCTTCTTAACATCGCCTAGAAGATCTTATCTGCCGTGTTGTGTGAACGTCTGAAGTCGTTCGTCAACAATCTGATCAGTCCATATCAATGTGGTTTCAGGCCAGAAAAGTCCACCATCGACAAAATATTCACACTGCGGTAGATCTTGGAGAAAACGCAAAACCTTTAAATCGATACCCACCACCTTTTCATTGAATTTATGGTCACGTCTGACAGCATCTATAGAGACGAGCTATACAGAGCTACCTATGTCTATTTTTGGCATCCCTGCCAAACTCGTCGGTCAAGACCTTACCGTAACCTTTGGTGTCAAAAAAGGATTTAGGCAAGGCGACGCGCTGTCATCCGACTTCTTCAACATCGTTCTTGAAAGAATAGTGCAAAACTCACGCACCGACACCAGGGACACAATCTTTCCAAAGTCCGGCCAATAATTCGGATACGCCGACGATATTGACTTTGGGATAGTTAAGGACGTTGTCTACGTAGGCTCTGTTATCAATACAAGCAACGTCTCTAGCGCTGAGATCAAATGAAGAATAACTCTTGCCAATCACTGCTTCTTTGAGTTGAGAAGGCAATTGAGTTGCAAAGCCCTCTCTCGAACGACTAAAGTGACACTTTATAAGACCTTAATCGTCCAAGTTCGCGCTACGGCGTTGTTGCTCTAGCTCTTTGGGTGATTTTCTGTCTTGTCTGCATAGACGGTGAATGGAGGAGGATATACAATGACGAACTGTATGGGCTGTACAGCGACATCGACCTACCCAGTAGTGTGAAGATTCAACGACTGAGGTGGCTGGGTCATGTAGATTGGATGGTCACCAATGCTCCGGCCCGAAAGATCTTCGAATCCATACCCGAAGGACGGCGTAGTAGAGGAAGAACGCGATTCGGGCGGCGCACGTAAGTGAAAGGGTCCCTTAACGAACTCGGCGTCCGAAACTGGAGGCAGCTGGCTGGAGACGCTTGTTGGTTGAGGTCCAGGTTCACCCCAGACTGTAGCGCCTCCTTATGCAAGTAAGTAAATATTGAAAGTAAATTTGCACTATTTTGAACTCATTCGTAAAACGTGAATCGTCCCACAATAACTTCCAAAATTTTTTTTTTTTTTTGATAAAACAGTCAACACACAAAATTAGACAAAAATGTGAATAACGTTTTATGAAACGAATACGACGTAACATGCAAATCCTACATATCTTATTGCATCACCCTTTAAACCCCAACTCTCTCTAAGTTGCATGACAATGGACCTCTGCTAGTTTTGGCACTTTTCATCCCAACGGATTTCAACCAATTCAATCAAATAATTTTCATGAACTAAATCGCAACCAAAAAAAATTCGTGAAGCTGAAACCAAAATACAGAATCTTCATATGAAATATTTGACACGAGTGATTGAAAATGCATGTGTACCGATGATTGACAACCTAATCACATACGACAAGGTTCACAGACTCGAAATGACCGTGAAAGCTAAGTGAATCCCAAAATACAACATGCGATTGCACCTTAAACAAATTTCATACAAATTTGTTTAAATATCAAAACGAGGTAGGTACGATGATATAAAAGGCGACATTTGTGCAATGACCTTTGAATATCCGTCAAGGAACTTCTTAACAGCACCAAGCGGTCGACATGAATAACAAATAATGTACTTGTACACAGTATCATGTGTATTTTCAAGTTTTCACTATTTTCCAATTAGTAAAGCGCACCACGTTTTCTTGTTTTGTTGAAACACTTTGGATAAAAGCCAAATTGTAAATTAATAACGAGTACCTATGTGTTTTTAAATTTAATTTGACCAAGAAGTTCTAAGCGTTTTTTTGTTTACTTAACTTATTTCCCCCCATTCATTTAGGGGTCAATAGAACGTTCAAACAACACCCCTTCCCATTATCAATCATGATTGGTAGAGAAATGAATTTGTTTTTTTTATATCTCCTCGTATATCGCAATGTTGTGTATCGAACTACTGTGTTAATGAGTTAGTTAACTATAATTAAGCGATAACTTTAACATTGTCATTAAAAAGGTAATACAACACAATTTGACTGTCATATTTTGACGTAAAGCAAAACGGAACATAATTTGACAGTTGTTAGAACATCCTTTGTAAAAAAACAAAGTTTCCGGCTAAAATAATGCGTCATATTTGTACGTCTGTAGACAGTAAACAACGTGTTATATCAGATGTTTAAGAATTCATGGTGACTTTGAGATACCGTAGACATAAACAAAATCTAGTTTGACATCATTTTAACGGTATAATTATGAATGAGCTATGCGTCAGTTCTGATTTAATTGCGATTGAATAAGAAATCATTTTTGAAAAAAATAATGAAAATCAAAAAATTAATGCTTTTCAATAATTGATAAATTTTGCTGGTCAATCATTTTATTTTTACCAGTTTCGGAGGAAAAATAATAACTACACATGCCTACAGACAGGAGAAAAAAAAAAAAAACAACGAGCATGAATATCTCACTAACAACAATTGGGTCATTAATATGCCGGCATCCGGCAGCCATTATAATTAATTAATTCTGGATTTTGTGGTTTTTTCCATTTGTTAAGGTGAAGCCTTTCGATCCGTGAAGATTTATACGTATCATACGTTTTTGTCAAAATTTTGAAAAACAATGATTAATTACGAAATCACTTAACAAGCTTATACACATCAATTTTGACTGTTCCCTTTTCTGTTGACTGACTTGTCACTTTTTTCTGAGTACCTACGTATTTAAATCCCGTCGGTTTTAAGAATGAGGAAAACAAGAAAATATTTTTATTTACTGACTTATTGAAACGTGCCTTTGTGTAAATTATTTGTGCATACTTTATTTTGCGCTCATAAAAGGCGCGTTTGTGTATCAACAAAATTATTTCCATGTGAACAAAATTGCTCAATATTAACATTTTTATATTTTTACATTGATTGCATACATTTGTTGAATGTCGAAAGAATTAAAAGTCGTAGCAGTGTTCGAAATACGAATTTTAAACAATTCGAACTGTTCAACTTTGGACGCACGTATCTCTTGCGAACAGGAAGATTTTTTTGTCGATCCTGTAGGAAGGCGACCAACCACTCCAAAGGAATAAGTCTTCACAACATTGCCTACAAGTCCTTATCTGTTTTATTTGACGAGTGCCTAAAGCCTTTTATCAGCAATCTGATCCATATCAGTGTGGCTTTAGAATTGACATAGTACCAACTGGCAGGCTCTTCTGCTCGCATTTCGTATAAAGTTTCCAAATATGACATTTCGCTGAATTGCACTTCAGCAACAACAGATGTCAGTACTAATTAGAGTGAAGAGGAACAGCAGGAGGTCAGAGACTGACATATCTGCGAGAATGAGAGACGTGAAAGACACAAAAAAGACGAAAGCGATGACATTCAACCTCAGAAGAGGAGAGACACCTTAGGTAGGTAGGTAGAGGTGGAGGTTCAACTGAAACTCAATTAGCACTAGGATGTGCCTTTTTGATGCCACGACTCGTGTGACCTGATTGATGATATGTGTTGTTGGAAATGGGTGATATAGTCAGGGGTGTCTAGATCCAGCCTGTGGAGTTTAGAAAACGGATCTCCTATCCCTTTACCTGAGGTCGTCGAAGAATGTTTGGTTTAGTGCACGCAGTCAGGCTCTTGCCTGTGCCGGACATTCGCAGAGGAAGTAGAAAAAGGTTTCCCTCTCATTTTCATTTCCGCAGCTGCGGCAGTGAGGGTTGTTTGGAATACCCAGTTTGGCTGCATGGTCTCCAATTGGCCAATGCCCTATGGTTGTCGCCGTTATTCTGGCAATGTCTGGGCGGGCCCTGCGTAGGAGATTTATTTTTCTAATCCTATCGTACGTCGCCCACTACCATATTAGCATTTAGCATTTACCTGATATCAGATTTAAGCCTGCCAGACGTCCCGATTTTGGCGGGACAGCCCCGATTTTTTAACCCTGTCCCGATTTCTGTCCCGGTTTAGATAATTTTTCGATGTTGTCCCGACTTTTCCTATCTTATTTTTTCTTTCTTTATTCTACTTCGTTGAAAATTTTCAGAAATAAAAAAAAAACATTGAGATTGTTACGACCTTAATCACAATAAGAAATTTCAATAGTTTTCTTCCCTGTATTTACGTCAGCGTAACGCAAGGCAAAAACTGCTTTTTATTTGAAAGATTGGAGGCATTTATTTCAAACCCAAGTGCAAAGGAAAAATGTATGCAATATGTAGTTGAACTACTGAGAACGCGTGAAAAATCGGTTAAAATGTTCCACATACGCCACAGTATTTCAGGTTTAGCGATTTTTGATGAGATATACTCAAACGAAAAGGGACCCGTTTTTATGCAACTGAAAGGATCCATTGGAAAATTCCATGTTCGAAGGTAGGTACATAAATGTGTGTTTTGTGTTCCTTGATTGCATGTTTAACATTTTATGATTATTTCTAAATGTCCTGATTTGTTCCGTTTTCGGGCTCTGATGTACCGATTTTTTTAAAATTGTATCTGGTAGCCCTACATACACAGCGCGAGTGATCAAAACCGTAGCCATTTTATGGGAAGCTGGAGTCTTTCTGGGACATTACATTACACAGTAGGAAAATATAAATCTGCTCGGACAGCCAAGGAGCACTTAAAGCCATAACACTATCCAGATATCATTTGACCAGAGAATGCAAAGGAATTTCGAAGATCACTGGGCAAACCGCTCGATGTGCAAAGTGGGTAGATCACTCATAAAGACCTGCTCACTATAAAGGCTCCAGGTTCGAGCAGGGATCAATTGACTTCTAATGGTGGGTCTAACCGCATGGCACATAGAACTCAACAAACACATGCATATACTGAGCCTCGTCGACGACGCAGAGATCTGTAGAAATTCCGAGGAAGAGTAAGTTCTTGAACACTTCCAATGCCAATGCCCAGCCCTAGCGAGAACGCGACTGAAGACCCTGGGATCCATGTGGATACCGGACAGACAAATCGGTGAAATCTAGGCCAAAGTAGTATGAAGATTCACCAGATCATGTACACTAGTGTCAACTCCATAATTATTCACACTTACCACTAGATCCCTCCCAAGATTCGTCCCAAACCTACTCTATCTCTACAGTGTCGGAACTTAAACGTGCAGTGTCGGAACTTAACGTGCCCGATTGCGGCCTAAGTGAAGAGCCTTCCGTCCATCCTCATATAAAATACCAATCAACACGGTATACATATGTATGTGTGTGCTTAATATTTGAAGAATTTAAAGACTTAAAATAGAAGGCTTTCTGCGTTCCCTAAAGACCTTACCTGTGGCCTAGCTCGAAGGCTTTTATATAATTTTTCTTGTGAATGGACTTTAAGTGCAGGCGACCCTCAGTTTAGCAAGCATTTCTCTTTCCCAAACATTTACCTCGACTAATGATAATATAAAGTTTTAAATAGAAATCAGACTTTAGCTCAATTTAAATTTTGTGTACATACATATGTGCATTGTCATTAGTATTTTGACAGATTGTTAAGCCACGCAAGTGAAGAATACATTTTGCTTATAGTTTTCATTGTTTTAAGGTTGCGTTGTTTTAAATTGAGTGCTTTAAAGTTTATGTCGATTTCGGTGGAACCAATTACTGAATAAACACAGATATTCTTTTATTGTTTTGATAAGATTTTTTCACAAAGATTAGAACAGTGGTAGTATAAAATCTTCACAATATTACAATGGGACTTCTTGACAAACGAAACTCCTTGGCACTAGTAGTCGCAAAAGCTTTAGGTGTCAGCGTTAACAATAAATTAGCACAAAACTTCCAAGTCTTCCTCGCACTCATTAAAATAAATCACTATTTTAGAAAATTGCTCATAAATGTCATAAAAAAGTTTAAGCATCTCGGATAGTGGGTTCATTTAAAAATTCAAAAAAAAAAAAAAATATAATCACTCTTTCAGCTATTTACCAGGACAATGGGATTCCCCAAACGACAAGTCTCCAACAACTGTCACGAAAGACCTATCCGCGGCGATTTTATCAATTTCTTTTGATTTCCAAGATACACATCACACAACAAGATAACACTCGAAGTCATATGCCAAAAGGAGTACATATGTACATACATGTGTATTCATTAAACCTTTGGACGGATTGCATTGGTAGATAATTCCCATTTCACATCCAATCAAAATATTTCACCAACAAAATACACGTTATTTCATATCTTCTCCAAGCCATGTGACTCGGGGGAAAACAACAGACAAAGCGAACAAAAATAAAACGCTATGACTTGTCGTTCTGTATTGTATGAGATTATCTTTGGCGTCTTTAAAACCTCGTGGTCTACTAAATTACTCGTATATCTCTTGCTGTTTAAGGAAGTGATTTACAACAGTGCGCGCCATAAATGTCTTTTCGGTTATAAAACAATTCTCCACCCGCTCTCTCTCTCAACAATTACAAAACTTCCCTACCTAATAAAAGTGTTAATAAAATACTTAATAAATCAAAAGATACACAATAGCAGAAAAAAAAGTCAAACTTATACTGGACACAAATTGACAGGAAAAGAACGAATAACACCAATCTAATCGAACGAATGAACGTAACAATCACATTACCGGAACTAAAAATGAAAGGAAAATTTTCAACAGAGAGAGGGAAACAATTAAAAAAAAAATGTGCACATACATATGTTTGTACATCCATTTTCCACTGTTCTGAGGTTTTTGTTATTTAACAATAGAATCGTGGAATATTGCTCCGGCAGATTCTTTTGTTGTAGCTTTCGCGGTTAGCTATCAGTACGAAAAAATGGACTTCAACTTGCATAGAGTTGAGACATACATACATTTTAAATACCCTCTCCTGGTTGGCAGTTGTAACAATTGTTACATTTGAATTTCCCTGACTACTTCCGAATCAAATTATTATAAATTCTCTACTGTCATTAATATTGGAAGTCATCAGTGCGCCCCCGGGCTACCTGGATGCTGCTTGTATTTTAATTCAAAAAAAAAAAAAACGAGAAATCTGATAAAACAAACGACGGCGATTTGAGCGAATTACCATTTTACGATCCGAGTAAAGTTGAAGAATAGCAAGACGCTTACCTACATATCTATTGGCTTCCACATGCAGCGCAAAGGGGCAATAAAATTGAATATTACCGCTGTAGACGAAGATTAATGCCAGTCACAAGTAGGTGACAACAAAGTGCCTGGAAAATAATTGCACGTTGTTTGCATTAATTTACAGTCATGCCAAATCAAATCTTTGTTTTCCATTTTTTTGTTTTGCTTTGTTGAAAACAGGAACGAACCTCCGAACTCTTTGTTGGATTCGGATAATGTATGTGTTTCAAAAATTAATATTTTTAAATACAGTCCAGGGACGAAGCCATAAACAAATTTTCGGAAGTTAAACTAAGCTCCACAAGTGTGAAATTTCACGAATAAAGAATCGAAATTTCTGTGAGTGTTTCCATCGAACTTAGATTAGATTAGATTTGTGGGTTGGTGAAAATCTTGTAAACTCTTCATAGCACTTGGGCCTATGTGAATACATCGTAAAATCATAGATGGGTACATCTTAATTTCTGCCACAATGACAGGTTCACTTGGCTTATCCTCGATTGCAAGAGATCTACAGCGTTAATTCGAGCAAGAATAGACAACCTTTCAAGACTAACTGAGGGCATTACAGGACGCTGCGTCTAAGGCAGACGTGCACAACGACTGGGCATAGGTAGGTAGGTAAGGTGGCTGTCACACGCAGGTCAAGAAAAGCCCTAATACCACTAGGATCTGTATTCTAAAGTGCGACTAATGAAGCTGGAAGGAAACTTTTGACATTAGTATGTGATAGTTCGTCCAAATTGTCGAAGTGATGGGCTCCTAGATAGAGCTTCCTTCTTAGGGAAAGTGCAATACAGGTAAAGAGGAAATGGGGAAGTGTTTCTTCCTCCTTTAATTACTGCAACTTCTGCAAAAGTCATTTGAAAAAATACCCATCCTTCTGACATGAAGGCCGATGGGACTTCAAGATCAAACCTTTAGATAGAGTAAGCATTGGCATTGGCCTGAGATCTCTGGAGATACGCCATGTTGTTCCATTCTTCCATCTTTGGTTTGTCTTGCTGATCTCGTCGTTTTATAAGAGTAATTTGCATGTAGCGAGTGGAATACTTAGATTCCTCCGCTTTGGTAGCGAGTAGAATACCCAGATCCCTCCGTTCTGGTAGAACCTCTAGAGCAGTGCCAAGTTTGGCGAGTTTATTGGCTCTACGTTCCCTGAAATGTCCCTATGACAGGGGACCCAGCGTAGGTGAATGTGAAAATGACATCTTCATGAGAGATGAGCAAAAATGAGATGAGAATTTATACCAGCCTGGCTGTCGGTAAAAAATGTTGATGTCCTTCAAGGAGGGAGATCATATTATGCCTAAGTCAGGATAAGGAATCATTGACCGCCACAATTTCCCCCTGAAAAACGCTACGGTGGTCAGGTAAACGGAAGGAGATGCGCAGGTTAAAAATTTCGGAGAAAACACCACCTCCCACTCCGCTTTCGGTTTTGGAACCGTTGGCATAGAAGTGAATGGAGTACTCGTCTCTCACGTCAACACTGGGATAGATGTCCAGAAGTTGAGGTTGAAGTTTGACTTAGACGGTGTGTAGTCGCTGGTTTCCGGGATAAATGTTAGGGGATCTGAGGTCAAGTAGTACGGTTGTTTGACCATTGAGAGTGAGCCTTCAGTCTGATGGCTGCACTAGCAGCTGAATGTTTGCCAAGAATGTCTAAGGGAGGTAGATGAAGGAGCACATCAAGTGCCGCAGATGGGGTGGTTCTTAATGCTCCGCTAATGCAAATGCATGCTGATCTTTGCACATAAGCTCCAGATATAAGGAAGAGATAGACTTCAGTGTGCATTTTCTCTGTACGAGTTCCGCCTGTATCTCTTTAACGGTGTAAATGATCTGATCGACCTGAACTGTTATGTGCTCAAATTTAAATGTTTTGAGACATAGACTCGGAGTCAACCCTAGCGCTCTTTGTTTTACCTTTGGTATGAGTGCACCTTCTTAGAGGACCATTCCAAAATATTTAGAGTAAAGGTTCGACTATACCATCAACTTGTTCTCGGTCTCAAAGTGTAGATCAATTTGCTTTCAAACCAAAATAATTTGTCAAATATTCAAATCCATCCAATATTTGTCTACACAATATGACGATGCTAACTTCACATCAATATGGAGGTCTACTGTAATTAATTTCTCCAACTGACTTGAATTTTTAATTAAACTGGCTCTATCATCATCATCATCATCGTTACGACGTCGCAATACAGAAAACTCATAATTGTTTGATTAAGAAGTCCGGCCCAAAATTGCACGGAAGCATCAAGGCAGCAATATTCTACGGTTGTATAATTGTAATAATAAACGAAAAATTATAATCATAATGGTTGACTGACGTGTGTGTAAATATAGTATAGTAATTTACTATTCACAAAACTCACCGATGGATTGTGCAAAGGGGTATACGGTACACCCGTGCATGTGTGTATAAACAGCTAAACAGAAGTAAACTGACAGCCAGTGGAAGCTGTCACGAAGACATATGCATATGACAATGTCAAATATAATTATCAGCAGATTTATTTAAATAATTGCGAAATGATAAGTGCTACGGAGAATAACCGACATAACCCAACCACTATGTATGCGGCTATTAAAAAAATATTTAGGATTGTTTAATTAAGATTTCCTACTGTCAAATATGCATTTCATTACACGACTGCCACGAATTTGTGTATGTACTCCAAAATGTGCTTTACTTAACACGCTCGCTTATCTTTGCGAATATGTTGGAGAGAACCGTAAAAACGAAAATCGTATAAACTAAATTCAACGGTAATCATAAATTAATTGCTACGGCAGTAATTTACAGCAGGCTGCGTTGTGTGCTAAATCGTAAATATTTGCCAGCTTATCAATTTGGGTAAAGCGCGAGTGACATTTAAGCCAGAATCTCGTTATGATTTACGAGGTGCAAAATTCTGCTCGTAATTTGATGGTTCACATTTTTTGTGACGTTGAGTGAAATTTCAGGGAATGACTTTAAGAAATAATATTTTCTTGCCGCAATACTGTTTATACATGTCAGCATTTTTATTGCTTTATTTGTGAAGTGCTCTCTTTTTTCGCACGTCATATGTACTTTTAAATGGAATTCCTGAAAACCCCGTGTTTACGATTTATGAGCGAGCAGAGAACGGCATAATATTTGGTGTTTGAAAATCGAAAATGGGCATTGCAGTAGAAAACTTATGTTTGTGAAGATTTAACTTTTATGACTGCACCCGTGATAACAAAATTTAAGGGAAGACTAGGGTAAGTCTCAACTGCTGTTATTTAACTACACTAATACTGAAGGCCAACGTGACCTAGATCTATTTTCGTATAGTTGTAAATGTCAAGAAATTTGTTTTAAACTTACCCAGTCGTTTCGTTCTAAGGTGGGTGAATTTAGTTTTATGACTTTTGAGTTAACGCTTTGTTTGTTCTTTTCTGACATTGACCTAATGTGCTTGATCTTCTAACAAGACGTAATACCACTTTTGTAAATAGCGGTTGACATACAAAAGGAAAGAGATGATCAGTTTTAACTTTGGAAACCCTTTTCTCTATCTGTGAACCCTAGCAATACGACAATTCGTCATAAATTGATTGGCGAAACAATACTATTCCCCAAATGCAAATCAACCGCCTTAGATCCACTACAATAAAAGCAAAACTAGTTCTATCGCATCCAACTATTCTGTATTCCATATTAGGGGCTCCAAATATGCACTGCCCACTTCTTCGCTTGTCTAAAGCCCTGAAGGTTGGCCCAGTAGTTAGCGTATCTGTTGATTTCCCATTGTGTTATCTTGGAGTAGCCACTTTTAGGTGGTTCCCCAAAACAAGACTCAGGACCAACGAGTGGGCGACAAGCGCCCCTGGCAGTCAGCCAGTTCGTAGCCTTCTTGACCTAGGATCCAGGCTACGATGACTTTGTTTCTCGTTGCAAGACTTTCGAGGAGGTTGATACAGTCCCCGACAAGCTTAGACCCTAAATCCTATAAGGTCTAAATACTGTTGGTGACTGGTCTTTGGAAACTGGGACCAGTGCTGCCATTTCCCCATTTGGAACCATCTGTATACAGATTTGGGAAGTTCGTACTGTTGTAGGACCTTCATTTCTCCATTCGCAGCTGTCATCTATAACGACTTCAAAGCTTCTGGAGAATCGAAATCTCGTCAGCAAGGAATCTGCAAACTTTTGAACTGAGTCTTGTTGAATGTATTCTAGTACTCTCAGATGACCTATAAAATCACCGGAATTGAAGTCCAAAATCCGAGGCAGCCTGCGGGTACTTGGCATAGCTCCTTTCTGCACTGGCAGATGAAGCGGCTAAACATTGCCCCTATGGGTATTGTTGGGCTCGTTTTCATTGGTGATACCCACGCAGGCTATACGATAAAGTCTGTTCAGCTTTTCCTGCATTTTGGTTTGAAGAGTTTTTGACCACCGTGCTAATGACACATGTTGTCGCCGTGACTCAGTGGTTAGTCCCAACCATGTCCACTTAAGTTTTTTCGCGGAACCACCTCTCGTCGAACAATGACAAGCCTCCGGGAGTATAATTTGCCCAGAAAGTGCTTCTCAATTCGCCCTTCGGAGTCGGCAATAAATTGTAGGTCCCTTCCATTCGTTAGAAAAATGTAACACGCACAACATAAATGGTTGCGAGAAGCTAAGCCTTGACTCATCCCGAGCTGTCACGCCAGCTATTTATTTTTATTTTACTACTGACACATAGGTGATTATGGCGTTGTATGCCCGGTAAATTCAGTCCCCAAGATTTGCCGTAAAGGCATCGCATCCAACTAGATTCGTTTAAGCTAAGTTCGAGCCCATAAAAAATGAAAAATGAAATAACTGAATTCCTCGCCTAAGCCAGTGCTTCTAACTTTCTCTACCGGTCCTGAGGAAAAATCCAATCAAATTTGAGAAATATGTCGGGATTAAGCTGCCTTCATACCGAATAATCCATGTTTTGTACTACATCATGTTTCTGGAGAATTTAAAGAATTGAATCATTGCTGACTTTATCTCTCTGTAAACAACTTTTCTTCGAGAGCACTAATACCTCCCTACATATCCTTATGAAATTCTCGGCTTGTCTTCACACAAGGAAGGGGACTTTGGACAGTAAACTGGTTAATCCGACCACTCGTTCGATGCCATGTGTCCCCTTATCTAATCTTAATCTTTTCTCAACTTAGCAGAACCAATATAAACTGCATTAGTTAATGTTCACTAAACGCTTTTAGTTATAAACCATAAAAAGTATAGTGACTGACAAAACAAGGAACATTTTTGCCGTTTTACTTGTGTATTTTTTTTTTTACGAGTATTTAACAAGGAACTAAGTTTGCACACATCAAATTCCTAACCATTGTCGTATTTTTCATTATTAATACTATTTTCACGGAGAAATATCTAAAAACAATCTAAGGGTGTGTCAATTCGATGTTCTCGTATTATTTCTACTTAAACCACCATGACGAGAGTTAAAACTCTTTTCGATCCAGCAGCGCAACGATTTGTACATACATTTGTACATTTGTAATTCACGCGACTGGTATCCCCGTGATTCCGGATACAAACTACAAATATCCAGATAAAAGCGGTTAAAAGTTATGCAGAAGTTGTTGCTTGATTTGTTACCACACTTCAACATAAGAACGTAAAAACCAAAGTTGGTTGATATATACATACATACATACAAACAAACATACTCGTACCTATGTAACTACAGAGAAAATTAAAGAACGTATCCCTTTAGGCATTCCTTTTGGGAAGACACTGAGCGACACAGGGAAAAATAGAGAAAAAGATCTAAACAAATGTTCGTGGTTATATAGCATTTGGTTACTTCTTTTGCCTGCTTGTGGTCGAAACTAAAAATAAATCAGTCACACTACGTACGTTACGTACGTCGCTTTACTGCTGCAGGTTATTTTAATAGCACTATCAAACATGTTGTGGAATAGTTTATTCTTAGTTCGTTTCCATTCCAAATATAGATACTCTCTTTGCTCAGACCAAGGACTTATTTAACGTGTCTTGCAGCGTCTCGTGGACGGCGAGTAAGATGATAACCAACCGGCATGTTGCATTGCCTGCGCTGGCTGGTCTTAGGGTACGTACAGCAGGTTTCTGCACTAAGCAATTATCGGTGTCAGGAAAATCCAGCTGATACTGGAAATCACAACCGGTTCGTGGTTGGTATAAAATATTCCATTGTTAATAGAAAAAACGCGAGGGAAAGAGATGGAGAATGTACGTATGAATTGAGAGGAAACTGATTTTAAAGTTGTTTCATGTCCTATTGGAATGGTAGTCCTTTCTTTGTATCAAATCGTGTTGATTTTCTCGCCAGCTTAGGCATATGGAAAATTTTCAGTAATTTGGTATAAATTCGCCTACTTTTGGAGGAAATATACTTCACCTATCAAGACCAGCAGGCACTTTTTTTTAAAATAATGGTTTACGCCTAGACCGAGTAGACCGAGAAGAGAGGAGAATATAGGAAATAATTTTTAGTGGAGTGGTTTGGAACTTAGGTAAAGTTTGGTTTCACTGGCGTCCGATTGTGGCGTCCAGACTAAGGCTTGGTATGAGGCAAGGCACAGCTTCTCCCACCTATTCAGGTTGTACGTGTTATATTTTTCGCACGAATGGAAGGGACCTACAGTTTATTGCTGACTCTGAATGGCGAATTGAGAAGCGTTTTCATGACAAATTGTACTCTTGGACGTTTATCATTCCCCGACAGGAAGGTGGTGCCGCGAAAAATTTTCAGTGGATATAGCTGGGGTTGAATCCACGCAGCTCGCACAGCGGTCCAACGCACTAACCTCTGAGCTACGACAACACACCTACTGCGTAAAATGTTTGCTGAATTTGAACCTCGCTCAGTAATCCAATGCATTAACCAGTATGCTACGGTAACCACACATGGTGCCAATGGAACTTCTATAAGCTAACATAAACACAGAAACTTCTACGGCCGAGATGGCCCAGTCCAGATAAAAGATGCTTCTATCATGCTGCATCTCTCGAAGGCTATGGACACATTGCAACAGAAAAATAAAATTCAACTGGATAAAACACAAGTAGATGTCACCTGGTAGGTAGGAAATCTGACCTCTACTCGTATGGGAATAGGTCCTGAAGATCGAGTGGTATGTAAGGTCCACTTAACCACCCTCAACCCGAAACTGTCATAGTGAATAATCGGGTATGATGATGATGAAACACATCCTAGACTCCTAGTGTTGAGGATGTGGCGCTGTAGATGCAGAAAAGACACAACTGGCCTCAACAAAGCGAAAATCGTCCTGAAATCCATTTTGGGATTTACATAGACCTCGAACCACTATTTTAATCCACATTTGTTCTTCTTCAGGCGTCGCTATTCTACAAAAGGGGAACTCAATGAGTGCAAATTACTTATTACTCATGCGAGTGAAAAAACGCGGCGGGATCCTGCAAACAATTAAATTTATTAGGAATCGGACGTCGATATTTTGAACTACTGAAAGTCTGAAGCCCCAATTGTATGGATCCAACGTAATCCGAGAAAAATTGGGTGGTTTTTACAACACCGCCGCCCCTACTAAATAGTTTAATCCACAGTCCCTTTCTACAGCTTCAAACACAAGTCACGCTGACAGAAAAGTGCTTGGTTGCACAATTTTCAAATTTCTTTGAAAAAATTTAAATTTTTCAGCAACTTGGAATAAAAACGTCATTTCTGAACGATAAAATAAAAAGAAAAAAACCAACTGGATGCCAAAAAATTGTTCACGGAGAATGTGTGCATCCAAGGTTTGACAGGTTAAATTGTTTGTTGGTGCAGGCAGTTAATAAAATTCCGAGTTTTTTCCGCTAAATTTCATACTTCGCTTCGGTGGAAATCCATGAATTGACAGATTAATTAAAAATAAACAAATACCTATGTCTGTATATATCTGCTCAACGCCTTGTGGTTAAATTAATTAGTTGTTCGAAGTGGATTGCACCAAGGCTGTCGCCATAACTGGGTTTAGTGACTCGCTTTTGTCGTACTTTTCAATGAATAACTGCGAAATTAAATACAATCCCTTCATCTCAGGAATATGATTCACAAAATCACAAAGTCAACCACCAATGGCAAAGGAAAGGAAAGCTACATAGAAGCTAGAAGCCTTAAGAAATAATTATGCCGAACAATACTGACCTTCAAAAGGGTATAATACGCAGAGGTAAAACCACAATGAAACTCACTTTTCACGAACCAATCAAGTTGAGCTGGACCCTAACAACATAGCGCAGGTTTGTCAAACAGCACGTCATAATACGATTGTCATGACACTCATAAGTGTAGAATAGTCCGAGAAAAGAGTCAAGGTCTCATATCATGAACCAGTATTGTAAAGCAATTATTTTCATTTAAGCACGTTTACATGCGTATTAATTTCCAGAAACAAAAGTTAGAAACTAAATCAAGATTGGCACGCGGAATTTGTTCAAAGTACAAAACAAAACCAGCCCTGCGGTCATATCAAACGCGTTTTTCCAGCCCGCTACCACTTGATACAAACTTTATCGCACACATATGAAACAAATCAATTTACGATTAAAACCAAAATCATTAGTATACAACAATACTCGATCATAATTTTAAGGAATGTCAAATTTCAACATGCAACTAGAGAATCCGATCAAACGACTTCCACGACAAATGGCGAACATATTTTCAAATTGCTGTTGCTCACTTCAATTAACTGTCAAGAAAATCAATTAACTGTCAAGAAAAAGTAAAAACAAAGAAACAAACATTTAATTTTCGGAACTGGTTTATTGAAAACACCAAATATAATGACAATCCGAATGATTATGACCGCTGAGAAATTTTCACAAGAAATGACGTATATGTATATATGACGTATATGACGTGGTATCAACAATGACAGCCGACATTGGCAGAACTCGTGTTTTTTTTCTTTCTTGAACTTAATGTCAGATCATAAAACACGCAGAATTTTGTTTTTGTTTTCAAACATAAAAATTGTCCGTCAAAGGAAACGATGACATTAGCACAGTAAAACAAAGGCGTTATCATAAGATCCATTTAATTAGTTGAAAATGAAAAGATGAATTCGCAGAAGTTTAATTAAACATCGCGTGTTGGAGTATAGATCGTTTGTTGTAAAGAGGATTTTTTCAACCATTAAAATTCTGACAGATACCGAAAAAAAGAGTCAATATATCGTTGGCAAGGTCATGTTGTCAAACGTACAAAGTTTCAAATAAGTTGATAAATAAAAAAAAAAAAAACGCGACGACGACGAAGAAAAATACAAAAACCAAAGGTATTTGTTTATTTATCAGTTATATCATTTTATCAAATGATAAAATTGTCTGCTAATTAAGGTGAGATGACGTTTTGTATTTGTGAAACTGACAAAAGGTTTTCATACGGCTTTATGTAATGAAGCCACTGCCTTTAGTTCAAGTCTAAACTTATCGAATTTGTTTTGACATGTTGGTCATTGACTCTGATGTTTTTGTTTGGAAACAACATTTGACATGGTCAATGTGCAAGGTGTTCGATAAATCATATAGGGGGTTAGCTTCATTGTCAAGTACAAGCAAGAGGGAAGATAGTAATATTGTCAGATAGGTGACTTCATACTAAATACTGTTCTGACTTTGTCATACATCGTTTTGTACAGAAAACCATATTTGACTTAATTGTAAGACTATTTGACATTTATTTTCGACATATTAGCTTTGTTTAATGAGAAGAAACCAGAACAGATTTGTGAAAAATGTCAGATCAAGTTTGAACAGAAAAGTACAGCCCATATGTTGAAAAATGTCATTTGAACAAATAAAATGCTGAAAACATACCAAATTGACAGCAACAACTGACTTTGACATTTTTCACAATTCCGTTCTACCTCAAGAGTAAGTGCAAAATTTCCTGTTTCAAACTGTTCGGAACAAGCAGAACAGTTTCGGACAGAAAAATCTCTCATTGAACACAAATTGAACATTTCTGTTCCGAACTGTTCAGAACAGCCCAATTGAACAAAGCTTGTAAGACTTTCCTAATATTTGATATTCATTTTTGACTTATTAGTAGAAAACTGACGTATCGAATTTAGAAGGAAGTGTCCACGATTTTATTTACCGGCTTTTGTTAGTAGGTTTGTCCTAAATTATATTTTGATATCAGAAATATGGATGGGAAATTTTGGGATTTTAAGGAGAATTATTGTTTCTGGAGTTTCGATCGACCAGTTACAGACCCGAAATAGCTAAAGTAATAGGTAATAGTGTGCTGCGTTGCTGGGGAGTGCTATAGCGACGGGAAGTTAGAATTAACCTCTTAGTAAAGAACTTAAGTAAGCAAATCAATACAGATGCTTATTGCACAATAACTGAACTTAACTGAAGTAGTTCCACTTAAATATTTTTCCTCGAAGACTATCTCAATTAACACTTATTACATATCTGTCTGTCTACTGTTCAATCAGACAACAATCAAATTAGCCCAATATCACTCAGCCAAAAGATGTGAAAATCACAAAACTAAGGTGTTAATAAGCTTCCGGATCGAACGTAAAAGGATGACAAACCATTTTCTTCGATTGCATAAGCTTATTGAAATAATTGATAATACCCACAGATATCGCAGTTTGTGATTTCATCATTTTGGATTCCATATTTGAATATTTAATTGTAAATTAGGGGAAAGAAGTTAATTAAATTAGATCTATTTTTTTCTAGTTGGCGCAAGAGGTTTACACTAATTTTGAAAGCATCGCATCGTTAGATTTTACAATTACAATACATAGAAAATAATTGAAATTTTACAACCTTGTGAATTTACTGCCCAACAAATATTTGTAGTAAAATGAATTGTGTACCTATTTAACGATTTATGGGAAACCACAAAAAATACAAAATATTACTGAATGTCTCATTACTCATTTGACTTATTGTGACTAAATGAAATAAATTAGACATTTTCTTAAGATTGTTGAATCGTTTTGACAGCAAAAATACACATTTTTAGGAATTTGTTTTGTGCTGTAAGCTTTGATAGAATGTTTTGCGAACTTTTTCGATGAAAAACTTACAGACTGTCACACAAAAGTGATTTAGGTTAAGAAAAGTATCAAAAGTATCCATAAGTACATACGTAGGTACTTGTACACTAATGAATTTCAAGTACAAACTTATACGTGGTCGTAAATAGATGTGAAAATCGTACACAAATACTCGGCCCCAAACGTGTCCGGCACATTCTTTAAATTCGTTTTTAATTCTTATTTAATTTGCGTTTAATTTTTTTCAGAACAGTACCCGCAAGGACCTTGCGTGACATATCTATTGAATTGATTTCATAAAAAAAAAAGCCTGTCTGGGATCTGCCATACCATCTATTGAAACCATTTGGAACTCTTAATAAAGCTGAGATTAGATAGAGCTTCCTGCTTTGGGATAGTGCACGAAAAGTACAGAGGGAATGGAGGACTGTTTCTTCCACCTTTTCATTTCTGCAACTTATGCAAAAGTCAATTGAACGAAGGCGCATTCTTCTGGCACGAACGCCGATGGGAGAATGACCCGTGAGTATACCGATAATGGTGCTGATGAGCAACCTTTTGAGCAAGATCAGAACTTTAGATCGAGTGAGGTTTAGTATAGGCCAAGTTTCTCTGAATGAGGTTTCATTCTTCCATCTTTGGTTTGTCTTTCTGATCGCGTCGTACTCTAAGAGTACGCGAGTGGAATATCCAGATTTCTCCATTTTGGTAGGACCTCTGAAGCAGTGCCACGTTCGGGGAGTTCATCGACCTTACACAGTTCCTTGGATTGTCCCTATGACAGGGTACCCAGCACAGGTGAACGTTAAAATGTTTTGCCATCTCCATGAGAGGCGAGTGACAATCTGAAGTAGCTTTCGATGTATATATTACTGATTCCAGAGATTTTATAGCAGCCTGGCTGTCGGTAAACATAGTGATGTCCTGTAAGGATACCACATTGTGCCTAAGCCTGGATAAAGCTATGTTGAAGACATCTAACATTTGTATGTGCTAGTGCAGTTCTCTTTTGTGGGAGCGAGCTGGACAGGTACAAAGAAGGTGGAGAATAATTTCTTCCTCTTCTTCGTAAACACAGCTTTTACAGAAATCATTGAGTATTAGATATAGAAAAACTTATTCCAAGAACACGATTACTGCTTAGTTGTCAGATTTCCTTTAGCCAAGATAATGATTTTTCAATCGTCATTATATCCGCCTGATTTAGAATGCGGAAAAAGAGGCTACGAAAGCAAACACCTGCACCTACTCCATAGTCAGTTTTTGATCTGTCGAATGTCAAGTCAATCGACTTATCTTCTAGAAATGCATCTTCTCCTAACCTGCAAGGGACGGCCACTTGGCTCAAAATTTATTGGAAAATGATGTAAACAATGTTTCGAGACAGATTTTAAAAAGATGCAGATTAAGGTGGTACAATAAACCTTAAACCACCGAGAAGAGATTTAGCGATATAGAATTCTTTCTTTTTATGATTTTCTTTATTGATAAATGTTCGCAGTTTCATCAAAATAGAGAACAATCACTTAAAAATGGACAAAGCTTCTACACTGCAGTTGAATCACTTTATAGGAGCTCACTTCGAAATAGTCACAAACTTATTTGGCTAAGAGTCTACTAACTAAAGAATAACACTTTTATGGTCCTGTAACTGAAATGCTGTTTTAGAACTGGGAAACCACATTCGATTTAAATGCGAATTTCCTCATTCTTAACCATTAGAAAACTTTTCGTTAAAGGCTCCAAATGAATGAAAAAAATCCTCATCAAACTTTCCCTTAAAAACACACACATCTTTTAGTTAATTCAAATTGTCTATATATAAAAATTCCTACTCCCTACCTCGTGTGTCGTTAAATACACTCTCCGTCAATTCCAAGTGACAATAAAAATTTCCATAAAATTAAATAAAAAAACAAAAAAAAAAAAATTAATATCTACCCAAAACCAAACGAAACGATTACCCTCTGACTCCAATTATGAGCACAAAAGTATTTATATATAAAAAATCCAAACGAATTGTGTATTGAATATGCAAATCACTTTATTCCTAAAACCAAGTTTATGCATTTTAAATGAAAAGCCATTGTTCCAGCCTCATAGATCCAAAAAAAGAAAATTCTGCCTCGAATCCAGTTCAATCTGGATTTATCTCTTAAGTCAACACTATAATGACGAACCGGACTTTACAGAGAATTAATAATAAGTTCGTGACAGTCAATAGTTTGTCTCAATTCTATCACAATTAACCTGCACTAATTCGTTAATAATTGTCTCTTCCAAAGGACATTACCCACCATATCGGATGTGGTTGCTCGTTATCACTAATTAAATTAACAAAACCATTAGCGAGCAAAAAATGCTCACAAACATTCAACAACGTATCTCTCTAATATTTGTAATTGAACAGAAATTCTATTGACTTAAAAAATTTCTAAAGTGGAAGTGGGAATTTTTTGAATCAATTCAAATATACAATCAAATTGGATTGTCAATATTACACTTAGTCATAGTCATCCATTCAACAGAACGAAAGTTATTCACACGTAATTACTAAACAAATAACAATAATAATTTAATTAAAACAGGATACTAACCTTATAAGAAATAGATTTAAAAACTTGTTAAATAAAAATTAATTTGTTGTAGGAATAAAAAAATTACTCGTGATCGAAAATATTTTTAGAATCCGGAATTTTTTTATTTTGTCAAATTTCGAAACACTTAACAACTAATTAATAAATTTAAAAAAAAAAAACAAAGTAACGAACTAAAACCGAGAGCAAAAGAATTAGCACTAAATTTGTGTTTTATGTTCGATTAATTAATAAACCTTGTTTAGTGTTGTTATTTGTTTATTTTTTTGTTTTAGTGATTTTGTTTTTCTTTGAAAGAAATATTTCGAACGAATAGTTTACATTTCCGTGAATTGAAATTTTAAAAATTTTTTTAGTATCTTTCAGGATATTTCCCCACGGAAAATTAACAAACCAAAAAAAAAAAATTAAAAATTAAGGAAATGAAACTTTGACACAATTGAGTACGGAACGCGCAACATTTGTTGGTTACGATAACGAATTAAGCGGCACACTAACTTCCATATGTTTGCAACGTTTCGGTTTTTTCCGTATTTAAACCCCGAATCTTGGAAAAAAAAAAAAAAAAATCAACTCAACAACCACCCGCACTATATGTGATATCTTCTCCTTTTCGGAGTACGACAAAACAAGCGAACAGAACGATGAAGCTTTACTACGAGTGAAGAAGCGAAAAGATACTTTTTAACTTGTTCGTATCTAACTGATATCAGAGCAACTAAACTGTGATCGGTTGGTTGGCGGTGGTGATCTCTGTATGTGCGCGCGCGCGGATATTTTAGAGTTAACTTCAGAGCTTCTCTTTCGGTAGATTCTTTAATCCCATCTGAGCGTGGCTAATACGAGTCTTTCCTATATAAATGCGAAACAAGTTTCTCGTTATGAGAAGGAGAGGTAAAACAAAGTGATCTTTGGTGTGTCGTTTTTTTGTTGCTTTATTGCTTTTTATCAGCCATGCAACAACACAATATTGACGTGTTTTGTTTACATGGGAAAGCTTGTGCGCTTCTTTTGTCTGTTTTATTCGATAACGAATGAAAAAGCTTCGAAAATGGGGAGGTAGGAAAAATTCGACGATGATTTTTCGTGGAAACTGTGTGTAGAAAAATTTGTACTTGGCTAAGAGCGAAAAGTCTCTCTTTTTCAGAGAGCGAGAGTAGATTAAGCTTGTCTTATCAGTTTTCTTTTTTTTTGAACAAAAATTTACAGAAAATCGAACTGAGGTGTGGATTTTTCCACTCCAATACTTGGCAAAAATAACATTAGTTTGATCTGGTTTGAAGGAGGAAAAAGCGCTCAAGTCGCCTCTGTAAACAGAGTACTTTTCAAGCTTGTGTCTACATTCTAGGCGCCAGTTTAAACTGGTAGGAACAAGTAGCAAGAAAGGCATCACTCAATATTGATCTATACTACGCCTGATGAATGTTAATTTAAGCGAAACGTTCGCGTGTTATCAGTGCATGTTGTTTATTTACCTTGTTATGGAATTTAGGCAAATTGTCACCAGTTAAGGATTTTATCTGTCAAAAATTGTTCACAAAATATTTAAATTCCCATAAATCACAAGGAGATTACAATCCTTTTTTATTGGTAGGTACTCCTATTCAGTGCAGAAGCCACTTGTAAGATTTATTATTTGAAAAAAACAAACACACTCTCGAGGGAAACGAGATTAACAAACATAAAAAAACCCATCTATGGCGCCTGAATGAGGGATACAAACGCAGTACACAGTATAAATATACATATTTCCATGTCTTTTTTGTTTTATTTTTCATAAAAAAAAAAAACCTAGAGAAGCTTGGTGTGCACTTGACGCAGGTAAAAATCCACTTTGTTCCAGTTCATACTAGAACCAAAAGCGAAAGTTGGTAGTGCCTCGGTTTTTGGTGTGTTTTGCGCCAAGCTCGTGGTGGGTTTTTGCATTTTGGCTTCAAAACACAGAAGAAACAACACACAAAGAGACATAAAATGACCAAAGAAGACGATGAATTTTTATATTTTTTTTTGTTTTTCTGTATATTTAAGTGGTATAAAACAAGTGTAGTGTTTTACATAGTTAATATTTCCGAAGAATCATTATAAAAAATGATTTTGATCATGTGTATAGTTTTTGCCTGGTTTTGACGCCATACCTAGTCTTGAGTCTGCGATTTTTTAAAATTTTCATTGTTTTGGAACCTGATTTTGTTGATTATAAGTTCAAGAACATTGCGCAGAGATACATATAACAAAGAATTGATTGGGAAGGGAATTCCCCGTCATTTTGCATTTTGACGTTTGTTTTTTGATCAAATTGATTCCTTGACGCATTCCAATATGATGACTCTGACACCGTATAACTCTGTGTCACTGTCAAAACTGTAATCATTGTAAAAAAAAAATAAAAGTCACGATTGTAGACTTGTTCGATCCAAGACAGATTCCCTTCGATAGTATGAAGTGACAGGTTGTTATTACGACGTTTGTTGGGCTTCATGTTTATTTATTAGCCCAATAAATAGTTTGTCTATCTAGACCGTGAAATACTGTGAATGAAAAAGTAGCACAAAATTAGTTAATAAGTTATTTTTTCTAATTCAACATTTTGTCGGGCACGACAGCTGAAGGTTGCCTAATAAATAATAACTGCTTAAAATTGATCGATGAAGGGCCTACGAGATGGACGTATGAGTTCAATGTAATGTTTTGGGAAAAGTTGTCGGTGATATGGAAAATTTGTTTATTAGCACGAGTTTATTAATTTTTTTCTGTTTACGAATTTGGTTTAGCAAATGTGTATTGTTGGGGAATTTGTTGATGGAAATTAAATAACGATTAAGGGGCGTCAGCAAATATGAAGTGGTTATTGGATATTAGTAAATAATTAACAAACAGTTAAATGTTTTTGTTTGTCTATTTAATTAGAATTGTTAGCAAAGACGAATGGTCTAGACGCAGTTTGCGAATTTATGTTAGCATTTCGACTTCAATGTTAAACCTACAATTCACAGTAAGTGAAAAGGATGTATGCAAGGAGGTGATAATTGAAAAAGAAAGGTTTGGGGTTTTTACAGAGCAAAATCTACATCTACATACTTATACCATTGGATTGCTGTTAATTGAAACTACTTAGGGTGATTTGCGACCCCAGCTGGACAGGCAGGAAGCTCACTGACGCAGAGATTTGTAGAAACTCTGAGGAAGAAGAAGAGGACTTCGACCACATCTTATGTCACGTGCAAGTCTTAGCCAGAATGACAAAGGATCTTAGGATATGTGTCGATACAAGACCTAAAGTCATTGATCCATACAAAAAAAACTGTAACATCTTGGCATTCACCTTTTCGTCTCCAAGACTCTGCTAGTGTCTTCCAGACGAAGCTTCTCGCTGTTCGGGAAGCCTGCCGCTTGCTGAACAATTTCCAAACATCCAACCAAAATATCGCTATTTTCTCGGATATTCAAGCCGCTATCAAAGCCATTGATGCGATTATCATATCCTCAAAACTGCTAGAGCAATGCCACCTTGAAATCAATCAACTAAGTACCCATCATCTAGATCCCAGGTCATACCAATCATGAGATCAATGAGCGTGCCGACGAGCTGGCCAGGAGAGGATCGACCCTTAACAGTTCACTTGCGGAAAGTGTTAAGGGATATGTAGGTCTTCACTTCGTCTAGCTCTGGCAGCCATTTGTATGTCAAAGATGTCAAATGATACAGAATATCCAGTTTTGCAGAGGGTGTCGTGCGAAGTTAACATTGGATTTTTCCTAGCTTATCGTGGTTTATACCTTTATCCAAGACATTTCACTAGACGACTACACCGTACGTAAGAATCGATCTTATGACCTCGGTGTAGTCCCAGTAAGTTCTAGGGGGTTGCAAACCCAACTTCTTCAAGACAGATAACACTAAGCTTCAAATGTTCCAGCTCAATGAAGAGTCCACCACAGCAATGGAGAAGTAACCCTTTGCAAAACATCTTAAGAGTGAACTGGCCTAACCTACAGTATTAGCACTCACCACGTCAGCACCGAAGATCTATCATCTGATCGGAGCAAAGGCAGGACAATTGCAAAGGAATGATCTGAGGTATCGTCGGCCTCTCCACAAGCGTCCCAGACAGTGGTGTTACTTAAACCTACATATTAAGATGCTTGCCGAAAGGGAAGTGTTTCGTTAGAACGCCAATAAGTTGTCTACAATTTTTTCTGTTGAGCGACACCAAAAATGGCGTTGATTTCTTACAGACCTTCGGGATAACTCGTTTAGTGTGTCTACGTCCTGGAAAGCTGTGCCACGCACAATTGTGTATGTGAATATCCGGGAAGACCCAACACAGGCTCAGGTCCTGAGAAAACATCTTCTGAGCCTTGTCTAGCAATCTCAGCGGAGATCTCATTTCCAGAGATCCCAGTGTGACCTAGGACCTACACAAGAGTTTAAAAGTTTAGCCTTGCTACCGAATTCAGAGAGTGCTTGGCTTAAGGGTTGAGCAAGGCCTTAAGCGCAGCCTGACTATCACTACAGACGCAGATGCTTTCACGTATTTTTAACAATACAGTCCGTGGCCATTAGGATAGCAAAAGTCTCTGCTTGGAAAACAGAGGCATGCTGTTCAATATCCTCATGCCCAGGCACCTACTAAAGTTTTACATTATTCCTACAGGAAAGGTCTTGAAGGATATTGAAGCAGTGCGGGACTAATTTGAAGTCAATCAGATGTGCTTTTACTGCTGCTTGACTGTCCGTGAGTACGTAGATGGGGACACTTTTCAATTCGGTTTGAATTCGCCTGAAATACACTGTGACTTTTGCCTTTTCGATGGGAAATTGAGGAACTCGATGGACTCATACATACATTTAAACTCAAATACCTCGATAACGCTGAACAAGTATACTGGGTAAGAATGCTGAACTCCACCATATAACAGCGGTTGTTGAGAGAGAGGCGAATGCTATGGGATTGACAATTAACACTGCGGAAAGAAAATTCATCCGCCTCGGAACGAATTCATTAGCTCAAATCGGGTAGAGAGCTTCTAATGTCTTGGGAGTATTGTCTCAACCGATGGCGGAAAGGAACAAGGTATTGCCAATCGAATTGGTAAAGGAAAGTCGCAAAATATGGCGAAGCGGTGCAATTACTTAACTTAAACATCAGTATTATTTATGTACGACTGCTCTGCTTGGCTGTTGAAATTCACTATCCCAAGGTAGTAGGGGAGTAGATGAATCGAGAAATATTTGGCGCAAAAAAGTTGAAGAGGAGTCACGGTAATTGACAAAAAGTTGGGAAATGGTATACTATGGAGCGTAAGTATAACACATCCTCTACGATCCACAAGGCGATCTAAAACATAAGTAAGTTGGAAGAAAACGGGTGCCTTTTACTAGTAAATCTGTCTAGAGCTTAAGAGAATTTCCAATACGCGACTCTGGAACGAGCTCCAAAAAATGTAGAAAGGCTATTACACATCAAGTTTCTAACACATACTTAGATTCCCATATCATGTCCACAAAACCGATGCAAAAAGCTAGTAGTTTTAAAAAATTTAAGTTTTTTATTTAAATGAAAAACAAAAAAAAAACGGAAAAAGTTTAATTCAAAAATATATGATAATTTAAAATGTAATGGGTAATTTCACAGCTAATTTATTATGCACTTTTTCGATGTCACGTCCATGACAAATATTTATAAATGTTAACTTTTATTTTAATAACGCGAGGAACAGCAAAGTTTTTTTTAAAAATATTCTTCACTCGTTTTTTAACTTATTTCATATTTACATTTATACGTTTTATAGCCTTCTGTGTCACGGACATGAAATCGAAATTGATGGAATCAAAACAAATGTGAAATGCATGATAAATTAAATACAAACAGAGGATAAGGTAGCAAAATATTTCAATCGAATACTGCAGAACAGACATTAAAGTTATTCAAAAAAAAAATTAAATGATGTTTCATAAATCTGATCTGATGGCCTATTGTTTTCAACTAGATTTAGATTTATTTATTTCATTGAAAACTTATATGAAATAAGATATAATATCTTCTTAATTATTGATAAGCTATAATAGATTCAGCATTTAGTGTGACCTTTTGCTGAACTTTCTGTTCCATTGTTTTTTTTTTCGGTACTAAATGAAAGGATCTTCGAGCTCAATGCAATAATTTCTGACAAAAATCCCCAATAAGCAAATATTGAGAACTAAGTTGATAGAAGTATAGTTTTCTATTCTTCTGAAAATTGGTCTCAGATAGGGGACACTGGTCAAGCTAGTGAAAAAACATCTGATCAACGACGGCAAACAAAGTCGATCCTGTTTACAAAAGGCTATATCGTGAATTCGCTTTATTTCGTAATGAAACTATTTCAAGATGCTCACGTTTGTACAATTCTGGGAGCTGTGTAACTGAATTCGACATCTACATCATCTTTGAAAAGAACTAAATATTTTAATTGAATGTATACTTAGTTTCTTAGAACCAAACTAGGGCTAGGGTGCACCGTGTTGTTACCACGAAACTCGTTCAATCCCATTTGTGTCTGGGCGTTGATTGGTTGTGTTGAGATGATGTGAAGTTCTGATACAGGATCAGTTCAAAATACAAATAGCTGGCGCGACAGCTCGGGATGAGCCAAGGCCTAGCTTCTCGCAACCATTCATGTTGTGCGTGTTACATTTTTCGCACGAATAGAAGGGACCTACAATTTATTGCCGGCTCCGAACGGCGAACTGAGAAGCTCTTTCGGTGTTCCTGGCTTGAGCTTGAACCCACACCGCTGGGTCAACAGTCCAACGCACTAACCACTGAGCCACGGCGACCACAGGATCAGTTCTCTAATCCTTTTTTTAGCTATCCCGCCGAGGTCTACGAAGAAGGGTTTGCCCAAAATACGTTGTCTGTTCTTCCCCAGTAGAGATTCTTTCCCATTAAGGTCCTTGCAGCTTCTGCAAAAGTTGTTGTAAGGATTACCAAGCTTGACCGCATGGTCTCCCACTGGCCCGTGGCAGTATTGAAATGACGCGGCTAGACAGGCCGTTCCACCTATGAATGGCAAGGTGGAGGAAGTGAAGATGTATATAGCCCTTAACCGTGCTCAGCAGAATATCGACAGTTTCTGCAAGAGAACTGTTAAGGGCTGACCCTCTCCTGGCCAACTCGTCGGCACGCTCATTGCCCTCATGATTGCTATGACCTGGGTTCCGGATGAGTGTAATTATGGAGTGGGTACTTATTTGATTGATTTCAACCCGGCATTGCTCTACCAGTTTGGAAGATATGGTAACCGCATCAATGACTTTGATAGCTATGAGGGAAATTAACAATATTTTGGTTCTATGTTTGGAGATTATTCAGCAAGCGGCAGGGCTCCAGAATCGCGAGAAGCTCCGCCTGGAAAACACTATCAGAGTCTGGAAGACGAATAGACTTTTATTTTGGACCCGTCCGTATATATACTAATATCATTGCCATTGATAACGCTTCCATTCTTCTCTGGTAGGAAATTTAGCAAGAAACAATATTCTAAAAGTGAGAGTAGGTGTCATGTATTCAGTCGAACACCCGACCAAATCGCCTGTAGTTATTTAGAGAATCTCACAGTGACCATAAGGCTTTGCGGTTCAGCACCCAGATTCCCTGAGCTGGACCGCGCTGCAGTTAGCCGTATCTTTGATGTGAAGTTCGAGGGGGATCAGGTGCAGGATCACGCTCAGATAAATGTACAATTCTGCCAGCTAACGTACTCGTGAACGATACAAACCAGAAAATAAGAGTTACCTCGATATTCTTCAAGAAGAATATGGATGACAGGATCAACCAGGATTTTCGCAAATACTAGGAAGACCTAACGACTTGCCTAATAGAAAGGGCTGTCTTGGTTTAACCAAGCCAAGTTCTTCATAAAAAACAAAACCGATGAAATATAACAGAGCACAACAGAGATTTCTTTCAGAACACATAAATCCCAACCAATATGAATTCAGAATTGGGCTACCAGACGCCACAGTCTACAAAAACCTCCGCGAAAAGGAATAGGGCCTAGAGCACCGCCTCAGCCATTACAAGTTACTAGTACATCTAATGATCGGTGACATCCTCGAAATCATATATTGCGAACACTTCTCTCCACACACCGCCTCACCACCCATACAAGACATCCTCAATAGTCCTTTGAAGAATCGTAAAATGGGCCCAACTGAGGTATAAGCCAAGAATAATATCTCAATTGCCAAAAAGCAACCACAAAAACGAGCATCCAGCACAGATATCCTAACCAAATATAATACTGATCTAGTTACGGACTTTGTCCAACTAGGCTCCGCTATAACTTCAGACAGTAAGTCCAGAGCTGAGATCAACACAGAATAAATTAGGCGAATCTCTGCTTCTTTAGGAAGAACGCAATTGAGTATACAACACACGAAAATAGTATTAACATCTCAAATCTTTTTACTCCGCAATGATCGACAAGTACCGTGCGATTTCATACTTAACAGATCGCTCATGCGCCTGAAATTGACACTAAGGCAAATCTAGAAGAAGACCACCGAATTCCAAATCATATACCATTATACCATATCAATTCAACAAATCAAGTCAAAATATATATTATAATCCAGAAACAGAAAGCTGCGCACGAATTACAACTTAATTTCATCAAGAAATACAGATTAAAACTGGCGAATAATCAATTAATACATACATTTTGCTGGTTGATACATATTCTATTCGGTATTCAAATTCAACCGGAAACTGACGAAAGTAACAACTTTTTAAAGATGCTATAATTATTAATCGCACCCTGTCATTGACCGCACATGTAACTCCCGAGTAAAGCGAGTTCACCCTCGCAGACGACCCTGATCGACTGTCAACTGTCACATTTTTTCCGTCACACGGTACACCCGTTGGTTAAATCCACCGCGAATTTGGAAATTATTTTACTCGATTCCCGAAAAACTAAATAAATCCAAATTAAAATGACTAACGCATGGAGAGCCGCTGGCTTGACGTAAGTAAATAATCACAAAACAATGTCGTTCACAATTTACAAAAAAAAAAATCAATTACGTAACTTTTTCTGCTCACCATAGTTACATCCAATACTCGAACATTTGCGCTAAAGTCCTTCGCCAAGGATTAAAGGCCAATCTCCGCGCTGATGCTCTTAAACGGCAGGAAAGTAATGTGCGGTTCACACCATGGACTAATGGCAAACCAAGCCGTAAGTATAAAAACCTCCAAAATTTTCCCACAGCACTGCAAAACAAAAAAGAAGAAACACGAATTACCAACAGACTCAGGTCTTCCAGACGAAATCCACACATTCACATTCCCCCAGTACAACACCGAATAGAGTTAATATTTTGCAAAACATAATCAATTTTCTTACGTCAAATTTCCAGATGAAAAGGATTAGCTATTTAGTTACAATTCTGCGGGACTGTAAGTCTGATGCAACCCCAGAGTGTTCAATAACCGTTTCGGGTTCATTTTGTATTGTTAGTTTTTTAAGTCTCCTATACTAATATTTAAAATGCAACCTCGTCTGTGTTGTGTGACTAAAACGATTGTTTTGCAATCCAAAACTAATTCGTAAATGTTTTGTTCTCTTCTTTTTTTCCAGCGAGAGCAAGGGAGGAAGAATAAGCAGGAAGTTCAGTAACCAATTGATTATATTAATGTTTTTTCCTTACGCAATAAATAATGTCAACTAATGGGACGTGTATGATGTTTTCATTTGTTCCTCTTGATCATGTGTGTAAAGGTACGAGACAGGGTCTGATTCTCAAACTTCCTGGGAAATGATCGTCTAGTCTACTACCCTGAACCTGAGTTACGATTGCGACCCTCAATGCCACTGTATGCAATATTGAGCATGTGCGCTGGGTGGAGTTTCTGAACTTGTTATACACGAACGACTAGAATGCGATTTAATTTTGAGAGCCGCTAAAGTTGCCAAATACGTGGTATGGGATGGGTCGAACAATTAGCAAGCTTACTGCGGAACGCAAGTAATTTGCATCAAGAAATTATTTTTTTTTTTTTTTTTTGTTGTGGGCATTGGCCATCATCTGTGACCACGTAGAGTTCAAACTCAGTCGATGGGTGTGGAATATTCGTCAGTGACAATCGCAGCTTAAGGTAATTGACCACTTTCCGGGATTTGATGTCCAACAAGGAAAGCAAAACTTGACAATTGTATCGGAAATGCACAAAAGAGCGTTTTGTTTTGTAAATCTTTGGCATTCACACACACGGCAGGCAGATAAAATAAAATATTGAATGACAGTGTTGACCATCTGAAGAGAGATTCAAATTGCGAAAGGTATTTAAAAATGTTGAAGAAAACGAAGACGACGTTGATATATTCTCAGTAGTTCAGAACAAGTAGAAAAGGCGAACGAAGTTTGTCTTTAATCTCAACGCCAACAAAGCAAATATGTAAAAGATTCTGTTCACCGTCACTATGTACCAGACCTCGAAAAAGTTATAAAGTTTACCTACCTCGTAAAACATAACTCCAGATTGGTTGAGGCAACTACTGCTACTTCGGTTTGGCATTGAAGGCTCGTAGTCCTAAAGATGAAAGTTATACTCCACAGAACAAAGATTCTCACAGTCATTTTATTTAATTTCGAGTGCAAACGGTAAGAAGGAGAGGTGGGTGAATACTGGGTGCTTTAAACCGAAAAATATTTGATTTTGTATGCGATGTATACTCATATACAGGAAGTCACAACCGTGAACCATATGAGCTGTATTTAAATGATATCGACAGCATTAGCTTGAGAAGAGGTTAGAAAGGTTTGCTTTTAATACCAACTACATGGAAAGAACCCGTGCTTAAGAATCTCGAAGCCCTATTGAGATAACCTTAGAAGAGTGTCGGTCTTGGTATCGCTTTCAGAGACAAAGTTCGGCGAGTGTCCGTATAAACCACAATTTCTGTTAGGGGATTTCGGACCCATTTGAAAAAATTCAGAGAAAAGTTAATTCGGACGGGATACCTCAGGAGATTGGATTGCAAAGGAGAACACAGATTAAAGTAAGTAATAATTAACTCGGCTTGCAAGACGCGCAAGTAGGCGTCCCCTCGGTAAGATGGGATGGTTAGACGAAGGCCGAAACCATTCCCCTATCCGTATGGGGACGGCTTCTAATAATTTTGAATCGATGACGGAAGATCGAGAGATATCAAGGGTCCAATCAAGCACCCTATACACGCGACGCTCATAGTGGATAAGCGGGTCATTGATTATGAATGTGTGAACATACATATGTACATATGTATTATTAACGCTAAAAAACGCAGTATACAGTATTTTCCAGAAAGAATACATACTGTAGCACAACTGCAAATGAACAACCAAATGATTCAGCCCATGAAAAGCGTGCATCTCCTTGAAGTCACCGCCCATTGATTTGTTCTAGTATACCATGGCACAAGCAAAATCTGCATGCTCGAAACTGAACTGCACATCTTTCTTAAGCCAAAAAATACGTCACACCGTAGCAGCTATTTCTTCTACAAAAAGGACAAGTTAGAACAACCAAGCAGGTTGTTGACAAAGGCCAATGCCACACGAGTTCCTTTTTCCACACTCCCATTTGGTAGGGCGGCCTGAGTATACGGGAAACCAATAGAACTACACATAAGCACCTGCGAAGTAAAAGGAATCAGTGGGCCCACGCGAATTACTTTACCCAGCGACTTCCTTCCATGGGGCGCGAAGTGTAGAACTTCATGAAGGGTTCTGCGGCATATTTGCATGAACACATGAGCTTCCAAATGGTCGCGCGTCATTTAAAATATATACTTTCAAAGGCTAGATGAGTTTTACGCATTTTGAGATTTTTCAACTCAACTACGAAGAATGATCACAATAATATTTCGTCGATCGGACAAAAGGCAACTCGTATGGCAACAACGAAGTTTCTACCAAGGCGCGCGGCCATTTGAACGAGCGACCATTTTGAAGCTCATGTGGCATTCACACAATACAGCAAATAAGATCTTCGAGTCCACATCCGAGGGACGGCGCAGGAGAGGAAGACCGCGACTCAGGTGGCGCACGCAAGTGGAAGCGGACCTCAACCAACTTGGCCTACGAAACTGGAGGCAGCTGGAGACACTACTTGGTTGAGGCCCAGGTCCACTCCGGACTGTAGCGCCACCTTAAGTAAGTAAGGCGATGTTGAGGAAAGTAATATTCCTGGAGTTCGAGCAGTCTGAAGGGTCGACTTTCTTGAGGATCGAGCAAACTGAGAAAAAAAAACTTAAATTAAAACCTTAATCATTACATTCTTACTTCTGGAGTAAATTATGATTTTTGAAATACGCCTCACTGTTTCACCCTTCTTTGTTTTTCTATACTTTCTACTCTTAACATGTTTGATTAAGAAAAGTTGTTTGGGCTTTAAATTTTTCATAACATTGCAACACAAAACACTTGACTACTCCCTCCATTTTTTTTATTGCAAACAACTATGCAACACAGCTATTCATAAATGTCAAAATAAAATGCGAAGTGCAATAGCAGCAGTGAAGTAGCAGTGCAACAGTAACACAAAGCCTATTGTGTTGCCGCACCACTGCAGTTTTGACGATTTTGAATTCACCCATACTTGAGCGCAAGCGCAACAGAGACTTAAATCAACTTGATGTACGTGCTGAAGGCAGCTAGTTGGAAAGACTTACTAGTTAAGGCCCAGATCCTCCTCTGTAGCGCCATAAAGTGACACCTTGATAGGGCAAAAAAAACTGCATCGCGGAAAACACCACCCATTGTCAAAATAGTAAGTGGCCCCGAGTATATGTAGGAACATGACAAGAACTGTCCGAGAGACATGCAAATCTTTGAGAACAAGTTGGAGAGAATTGAAGCGCATTGCAGAAACCCGAAGAGAATGGGGCGCACCTTTGGAGTCCTGTGCCTATCAAGAAGTCGTTCGTTATAAATTCTGCAAGCAAACTCACAGTTTCGCCCTTATTCTTTTTACATAAACAAACAACACAAAATAATTGTAATGTATTTCATTTAATATCTTAACAAATAAATAAATTTGATAATTGGTTTTAAAATAACATCAATACTTTGCTTAGTCAAAAATAAGTATTACAATGAACATATTTTCTATTCTCTATTTCTTTAGTTTCTTTTCTTCTTTCAAATAAATTAATATCTACATAAAAAAAAAAAAAACATTGCGCACATTTAATTAAATGTATTTTTATTCTTCTTCATTAAATTTTTTTTAGTTACAAAATTACGCTAATCTCCATTTTATTAACATCCTCAGTAATAATAATATTAACATAGTTACATTGATTTATTCTAAATTTTAAAACCAAATAGTACATCAACAACATTAATTTAGTTTTTCTTTTTTGCTTTTAAATACATACATATACATATTTTATGCGATCAAGACACTCTCAACACTTAAGTTATATATTTATACAAAACAAAAAAAAATTATTAAAATCAACAAACATCGAAAAATCCAATGTTCATTTTGGTATCAAATTTTTTACAATTGTTCGTACCTACATATGTTATAAGAAAAGAAAAATGTATAGTATATATTAAAATATGGGCAAGATGTTATACATACGTATACGTATTTGTGTATATGTGCAGAGTTTCTGCTGTGTATTTCAATAAGAGAAAAAAAATAATAAGTTAATAGAAGGAATTATGTATATTTCGGTCACATAATATGTAGAATACAAAATTATTCTTAACTAACCTAGGATAAGCCTAATTTATGTTTTTATTTTTTTTTACAAGCATTGGCTAAGAATATATTAAAAAACAATATACACATATATTATTTCACTTAATATACATACATACATACATTGGTTATAAAATTACAAAAAAAAAAAAATATTTAATTTAGTTAATAATAATAATAAAACAAAGACTTTTGGATAAAGGTAACAGGTAACGGACCTTTGAGGAATTTTCGTTATTTTCCTTTTGTTCTTGATTTACAAAACTTTTGTTCTTTGAATTTCTTTACACATTTAAAAAATATATTTTTTCCTTTATTTTTAATATTTTGATTTTAATAATATTTTGTTAAAGCCCTCAATCTATTTAGTTTATCACACGTTACAAGAATATTTGTTTACACAATTCTTTAATATTTTTTTTTATTCATTATTTTGGTCCTTACAAGACGAAAACTGTTAAGTCCTATTTTACAAGTCGAATCAAAGGGTGCTTAGTTGTGTCTAAAACTATTCGAGGAAATGATGTCAATGGGACTGTGAAAATGTTATCAATGCATAGGAGTGAGAACCCGGAAACGCTCTATTTACTAAAACAAGGCTTCACGAGTTAAGAAGTCTTTTTCCTTCCTTGTTGTCAGTTCTCGATAGTACGATGATTTAATAAAAATATACATTAAGCTCAAAGGACTCATTTGGCATTGTATGCAACACTATTCTATGTTTTCTTCTCTGAAGTCGGTTATGATTACGATTCTGATTGACGAAGACTAGTACAGCCACGACAGTTAAGACAATGGAAAAAATAATGACATATCTCAACTGTTGTCTAGGCCAGTGCCTTCAAGAAATGAAAACTCACATGAAACCTAACAAAATTTCCTATTTCTCACTCAAAACACGATGCTTGTTGCATTACTTTTAAATAAACACTAAAAAGAGAAGACACAACGTTCTGTTGATTGTTAATGGCATCTCAAGGAAGCCAAAGCTGAATAGATTCATACTTTCCGCCGCGATGAAAATTGCTTTACAAAACATGCCAGCTTTACAGTGAAATTTCCCATTGTGGACAGCTCACTTAAACGCACATGTTTTCCGAAACAAACATTTAACATTTTTCCTTCCCTTGGGCGGACGAAAATGTTGGTACCGTCACTGTCCACCCAAGGGATATTTCACTGTATTCGTTTACGCATAGGAGTGAGTTATCTTAGGATAACTTGGCACAAAAGGGGGACAAGAATTCAAAACATTTCAAAGGGATGAAAGAACCTGAAGTAATAAAATTGCGAAAAAATGGCGCCCGACAGTCAATCAAGAATTGTAGATCGTGTACATAGCGATTGAAAAGTGAATGTTGCGCTCGATAGAAAAACTCAAACTATGCCTTCTAAATAAAATGCAACCTTAGCAGCATCTTCAAAGAAATTATGCACAATAATTTTAATCGAAAACATCGTATCGCATACGGTTATGTTTCAACACCACTGGTTTTACGTGATACAACGGTAAAAAAAAATCACTGTGGCAACATCGTCTCCTGCAGAGTGCGAATGTGCTTTAAAACAGCATCAAATGGAGTAGCATTCCAACAGAAGAAAACATTTCCCATTCTCAAAACCAATTTTAAACACCGTCGACCACATCATCCAATAAATCTGGCTTAACCTTATCAAACAGAAAAACCTCCATATTATCCTTTCCCTTAACATAAACCTTGCCACGTGGTACAAATTCATACTTATGCTGCAAATACTGCAGACAATCTTCACCAATTTGCAATTTGCCGGGGACACCCGTTGAATCCATACGACTA
Organism: Matsumyia berberina; assembly: GCA_917880715.2. Classification (NCBI taxonomy): domain Eukaryota; kingdom Metazoa; phylum Arthropoda; class Insecta; order Diptera; family Syrphidae; genus Matsumyia; species Matsumyia berberina. The sequence goes on along the minus strand of OU862871.1, from coordinate 124,893,963 downwards.
GCGACATTAACAGCATCACCCCAGATGTCATAGTGCAACTTATTGGTGCCAATCACACCGGCCGTTACATCACCGATATTGAAACCAAGTCTCAGGATCAAGTTAAACTCTAGTAAATCCTTATTAAACGAATCCACCACAGACTGCATGGCCAACGAGAACTCCATCAACGCACAGATATGCTCATTATTATCTCCACGATAAAGCGGATCCAATCCACTGGCCGCCATAAAAGTACTACCGATTGTCTTAATCTTTTCCACACACCGGAACTCCGGTTTTGATAGTAATTCGTCAAAATCTCCTATGAGCTCATTAAGTACACGTAAATATTCTTTGCCGCCCAAATAGCTTTCGTCATACAATTCGTTGAAATTAACTATGCTCGCAAAAATTATTGCGACATTTCGATGATTCTCTGAGTATTTAGCGGTATTTTTCAAATGTTCCGCCACATGCTTAGGTATAATGTTATGGAGTAACATATCCGCTTGGTTTTTCATATTCTGCACGCGCACTTTGTCTTGATTCGCAACTGCATTGCCATAGAATGTCAAACGGTAGCCAATTTCGAATTCCCGATTGAGGAACCACACCAAGATGAGGATCAGCAGAAGATCAATGTAAATTTCAACATGGTAGTCTTGGAACCATTTGAACTCTTCGTAGAGGAACTTTTGCGTGGTTAGAAATGTTGGTTCCTCTGAGTTTGCAATATCGCTGCGATTCTCATACGCCATCAGCTGACTTACCGCGATGCCGACAAAACACATGGCGGCCATCAAAGCCAAAATATTTCTCACCCAGCAATTCAGCTGCGTAAAGTTGCAAAAGTGCACGATACACAAAAATATTAGGAAACCGTAGTGGTACTCAAAGGCTTGCAATTGGTTCAGGTCGAGGAGTAAAAAATGAACCATGATTAGAACTGCTGGCATGGACATTAGTATCGCCAGACATATGTGCCAGGGGTACCAACTGGAGATGGCTTCGAAGATGCGATCGGCACACGATTCTGAATGTAGAGTTCCGTGGTTTTGTGCAGACTTGTTTTCACTATTATGCCGGCGACACATTTGTCGTGTGAACAGGAACAGCGCGAAGAACTGAATGGCGGTAAATATAGTAAAGACAGAAACCCATTTTCTATAGGTGAGTGATGAGGTAGAGGGCGCCATCAAAAAGAGCGACGCTGAGATGCAAAGGTACACGGCAATTGCTACAAAAATATCAATGTAAGTATTATACCTTGGGGTGGCTAATGTTGGCGGTCCTTCGCTCTCATTCTCACTGCCAAATCGGTGGGCATTCGATCGGAACTCTTTCTCCATCTGACGCGACTTAAAGAACAAGCTGAATCGTCTCAGCGGAGGCTTAACAAAATAACTTCGTTGCGATTTGGCATTATCTCGAACGCAACGTATCAGTTGGAGATCGGACTGCTTTCTCAGCTGCTGAAGGCACGCACCCAGCGGATCCGCGATTGGTTGCTGTGGCTGATCAGATGGTGGTGGTGGAATGTGAATAGGTATTTGGCAAGGTAAATCGCCTATGTTGGATACACTAGAGGTGGAACTAGTAAAGTAACCGGAAACTCGATTTTGTGCAATTACGGCTCTCTGATTTAGGGCATAGATCTGTTGCTGAATACTGGACCGTCGGCTGTTGCTCTTGATCCCTGAGTCTTTGCGACTCGTGGCTGATGGAGATAGGCTGAGACCATCGCAACCTTGCAGTTGGTAAGGAGCCGGAAGCGGAGGCGCTAGAGGCGCAGTGTCGCCTCTACCCACTGCCAATGTGGACGCACGTGGTCTACCTACAGGCGAGACATCCCAGTGACAGGACTGGCCGGATTGTCCCGATCGGCCACATTGCGAACGATAGCTGCCGGACCGGCCGAATGGTGAAATATCACTTCGCGACTGCGAGATGTACGATCGTATATCAATGATATCGTCGAACATGGAATGCTGTCCGGGGGAACAGCAGCTACCGTCGGGTGACTTGGCCAACGAGACAGTGGCGGCGTGTGGTATCTTTTGTGGAATGTCTAGCGTACAGGTGGGCTTCGTGGTCTCAATTAAAAGTGGTATTTGTTGGTAGCCATTTTGTTCCAGGCAGACGATCAGATCTTCTGGCGGCCTGGCCGGGGTGGTCTTAAGAAGTCCCGAGGGATCGTTCTTCTTGAAGTCCTCGATTTTTTTCAAGAACCTCGGAACTCGCCAGTTTTTCAGCCTCGCCTTAGTCTTATTCTCCTCCTCTGGGTTCGAGTGGGGTTTGCTCGCCGCTGAACTGGAACCCCTGCAACAGCCCTCATCCTCTTGATCTGAATCTAGACTACCAGGAAGTGATTTGGTTGTAATAATGATTGTAGGATTTGAATGTGCTTTGTTATTGTTGATTCCCTTTTCCACCTCAGGGGGCTGTAGACAAGTGGATTTTTTACGCATTTTCATTGTCAGCGATGTCAAGCGAGGCCGTAACGACAGAATTGGCGACGGATTAAGAGAGTTTGATGTTTGGCCGACAGGTGAAGCTGGCGGAACGTTTGGTTGAACGGCGGATACATTTGTCGCACTCTGTGACAGAGATTGATTGTAGGCCAGCAAAAAATTTGAGCCATTTTGCTGATTATTACCAATACTATTATTTCGAGATATCTCCTTCTTCCGGCCCACCACGAAGTAAGTTCGATGGCCTGGAAATACAAAAAATTACCATAAACTCAACATTAGTACGTTAAATAGTTACCGAGAACTTCCTCGCCTTCTTCTAGAAAGTAGGCGTCACCCAAGAAGCTAGATGTAACCTCGGTGATGTGCACTTGTTCCGGTTTACCCGATGATTCCATTCTTTAAAGAAAATGTAAATTATTTCTTGATAATGAAAGCTAAAACTCTTCTTACTTATTAGCTAGATTGACATCGTTACTCCAGACGTCAAACTTGACTCTCCGGGTTCCCACAATACCACACAGCACAGTGCCTGTGTGGACACCAACTCTCATCGTCACGCCTTCATGTCGTTGTGCGTCGAAACACGCCATCGCATCGATCATGCCCAAGCCCATTTCTACACAACAGATTGCATGATCTGGTTTAGGCTCAGGACACCCAGACACACAATAATAGCAGTCCCCCAGTGTTGAGATCTTCTCGCATCCATTCAAAGTGCACAGATCATCGAACCTCTCAAAGAGATCATTCAATATCTCTACCACCTGCTCTGCAGTCTTGGATGCTGACATCTTTGTAAAGCCCACGATGTCAGCAAATAAAATACTCACATTCTCCATGCTATGCATATGAAATGGCCGAAACAACGACTTGACATCATGCAATGACCTCGGCCTCAGATATCGTGTATTCTGACCGACGTTTATTTGCGGTGGATATTCCATTCCTCCCTCACTCAATAGCATGTTTGCTACCTTTGGTGGCATCACCGAATGAATCATTTTCTCTTTTAGCTGCTTCTCCATTTCAAGTTGCCTTCTCACCAGAAGATTCTGTCCCACTTTCATAAATGTGCCACGCATTCGCACAACATTCATCACTAACACATGCACACCGACCAGATGAACGGAAAATTGTAGAAGGATCCGTAGAATGAGGATTTTATAGCCAAATCCACTTATTGCTCCATGCACAGCGTACCCAGGCACCAGATGAGTAAAGGTTTCGAAGAGTATTGAGTATGTGACGGCGATGAGGGCACTCTGCCATAGTTTCATCGGTATCGCTGTATATATCAAGAGGATGATCTCCAGGCAAATGGCGAAATGTCCCAACGGACTAAATGCGGTGCTGGTGAAACTTAGAAAACCTAAAGATGCCATGCAAAGAATGATGGCCGTTAAAGCTGATGTCGTATTCGAATGGGCTCGATACGTGTTGCTTTGAGTAAACCATAAAGTTAGAATTGCTATTACTGATAGAATAAAGAAGGAACTTGAAATTGCTAGCCAGTAGTCGTTGGAACCGCCATCGATCAGGAAGTATAAAAGCCACACCAACGAACAGAGTAGAATGTATGAAAGTGTAAACCTGAAAATAAAAAAAGGAAATGTACTCGTATTAGAAAAAGACAGAAACATAAAATGACCTTAAACTAAAAAATGGAATCAATCCCTATTTTAATATGATTGGGATCGGAGTTACCAAAATATGACTTTGAAGGGGCTTCCTATTTGAGGCTGGAGAACACTTTAGCCTTAAGGACATTTCGTGCCAAGCTAAGTGTCCTTCCAATATTTCTCAATTGGCCCAGAGCTAAATCTGAATCATGGGGGAACCTCAAGATTATCTATGTAGACGATTGGTTAATTAAGACGCGGGATGTGAAACCTACTGCAAGCTACTCGTGTGGCAGGACAGCTGTACAATATGTGCTCAGCAGTATTTCGGTTCTACAAGCACAATGGACACGTATCCGAAGAAATATACTGAACTTGTTAAAGCGGTAGTTCAGTGAGCAATGTCCAGTGCTGAAATCTGTTAAGAACTCAGCATCCTGCTTACTTAGTGTGGAGTTTCTGGACTTCTCTTTCAATTGAGGGGTGGTTTTAGGAACTTCTCATCTTGTTGAGCCATAGCTTCATGTCTGTCAAGCTCATCGGAAATTTAGTTCCTCCCGAAACCCTTGCAGCCGGAAACGCAACAGATTTTAAGTAGCTCTCTTTGGAATGTTAAGATAGCTCCAGACCAGGTTTAAGTGAAAGCTAAATAGGCTTAGAGCCTTGACCGCTGCTTGGATATCGGAGCAAATAACAATCTGTTACTTTGGAGGTTTTGCATAATAGATTCTCTGTCATTAGTCCGATGTGGAGCAGTCGAGGGAGTCTGCTACTTTGAAGTTAGAACCAAGGATGCCCGCACCGGCTCCGGTATCTGTTTTTCTTCCATTTGTATTTTACCCTGATTGGGGGTTACTGCGTATTAGTCTGCCATTGTGCTATTCGATGCATTTCAGGAGTTTGAAATTGAATGGTCTGGTGAAGTAAACCTGAGGGGTTTACTTTGTATTTATTTTACATGGTATCTTTCAGGCCGATATCACAGCCATCATCGAGGCATCGAAAATTGTCCGCAAGAAAGTATCACGGCAAGGACAATCACGGTCTATATCGACAGCCAGGCAGCCGTTAAGTCTCTGGAGTCTGCGATAAATAGAACGAGGCTTGTAGAAATCTGCAAAAAGCATCTAAATAAGATATTGAGAGCCAATACGGTGACCCTATGTTGGGTACCTGGCGATATGGATATCGCAGGTAACGAAAGGACTGACAAATTTGTACGAAGGGGAGCCGCGCTGCATGCCTCACGGCCTCTTTCCTTTCCGAGATCCAGCTAGACACATGTGCAACCACAAGTTATGGAAGGGTTATAATAAGAAGAGATCTCTGTCTCTGGTCAAACTTAGTCGTCGTGAAGCAAGGATATTCTCCGGCATCATTACTGCGCAATTGGTATTCATCCGGAGCGGCTCGGTATACATCAGAACGACTATTGCAGAAGTTGTAAGAATGAGGACTCTTAGTAGTTACTTCTTCACGGAACTGGAGGACCTGCGAATCATCAAGCTGGTGGTTTTAAATCAGCGGCTTCCCTTCTCTCTACAGGTTCTCGGAGTTAAATTAGAAGATGGACAAAATGGACTCTATTGTTGGTCTAAATAAGCAGTGACGAATGTCACAAGCCACCCATTTACCTAACCTAACCTACATGGTATATTTCCCACGAACTTTGGATGTCCAGTCAGGTCGACCGACTTGAAGTTGCATCATCTTTTGACTTTCGCACGAAAGGACGAAAATCTAAGGAAGCTTTCAAAGCTGCAGTGAGGCAGGACCGCATAGCACCTGTGATTTAAGCGCAGGATAAGCTCAAAAGGACTCTTAGCGTCAAGTCTTGGTTGAGCATTTCCCACCATACAGGTGATGCACAGGAGAAGGTGTATGATGGCAAGGTAAGCCCAGAGAATCATTTTTAGACTCAGACCTCATCTTTTTCCCGTTTAGTCTCGGACATGCCAGTAGATCCGCGGTCGTTTTCCTTAATGTGGATTCCAAGTCAGTATTTGGTCTAGAATTACTCCTAGAAACTTGACTTTCTTTAGTGGGTTTGGAATGAAGTTCAGATTTGGTATTCTGTTCATAGAAAATAGAAAGATACTCGTTTTATTAGTTAAGGCTTTTCGAGAAGCTTCATCCCCATACCTCATTCAGTAATCTATGCATAAGATTGGTAGGAGTCAATTTAAAATAACCTCTTATTATCTTAAGTGCCGATAGCGACGATGTGTAGTAAAAGAGATTTTTTGTCATTTGACAGTGGTTATGATCATCACTTACCGATACCGCATTCGAATGTGCGGAAATACACTAGTCTCATATTGTCCCTCTAGAACTGGTGAATCGAATTTCGGATTCAGCCACGACTGAGCGGCAGCCCGTTCGAATGCAACAGGTAACATAACGCTGCAACAAGAATGTCTTCGGCCCGTTTGACTCAGATAGGACTGTATATGTGGGGCAAGTGCTATTTGAATGTCATCGGTTGAACTATTATCATTGACTAGAACTCCGGGTGGTACAGCAGTAAAGCTGACCGAATGGCTTCGGGACTGAAATTAAAAATTAAAAATCACAAAATTAGTATAGTTGACATCAAATAAAATTAAAGTACGGGAAAGTGAAGAATAAATCTTTACAACTGTGGTTTAAAAAAAAATCCAAGTCCATTTGCGTTCACACAGGTGTTCACGTTCATAACTCGAGTATGAAAATTATATCCCACTGCACTATTTTTATTACTTTGTCAGAAATCTATCCTTTTTCTCTGAATTACTAAGCAATAATTGGTTTAGTAGTTGACGTAATAATGAACATACATTCTACTACTCCTTTTGACACAATGGTTATACCCTTTTCCGTAACTAATTGTCATTTTTTATTCTCTGTTAACACACAATAAAATTTAAAAACTTAAAACACCAACATGTGTTTACACCCCAAACAACCGTGCTGAACTGTTACAAACTTCAAACTTATTTGTTGTATTCGTTTAGCTTTGTCAATTTCTCCACCATGCCCAATTTTAATAAATCGTAAAATATGATAATGGTTTTCATCTCCACGAAATATACATGCATCTTCTTCACATCCCCTAACAAACCTACTGTAGGCACGTATACATTGGACGTATGAGACGACTAGTGCGATACCAATAGTCCGACCCCCAGATCCTTTGAATTTAATCCGAAAGGCCTAATTTTATTAAGCTTAACACAAGCATCAAAAAGAGACTTATTAGCGTTACTTAACATTCTTGTCAGGGGTGTGACAGATCTTAAATGGTGGGGCTTGGTGTTAAGGGAGACCTGTTGAACCAGATGATGCAATCAAAGTGAATAGCTGATGTACAAATAGTATATCAGCGACATCACGGCGTGTGTTTAAGGACTGCAGGTCTAACAATTTAAGTCGATTCTCGTAAGTTGAATGAGTCATCCCAGTCCAAACCACTCAAAGCAAAAAGTATGAATCTATGCTGAACAGCTTCTAAATGTGAACTTGGTTGGAACTAGACCTGATTGGCATATTCAAGGAGCGGTCTGACGAAGGCGATATATAGGGATTTGGTGACATGAGGGATAGAAAATTCTTTCGATCAACTTTTGACAAAGCCAAGTGCTGTCGATGTGAGAACGGAAGTTAAGTTAAGTGTCAAAGATGATGCCCAGATTACGCATTGAGGTTACTGTGGGAACAGCCTCACTGTTTACAGGAGAATGTAATAGATTGACTTTTTTTCACGTTGAGCTTTAAGAAATTTTTTTTGGCACCAGATGAAGAATATGTTGTAGGTTGCCTCCCAAGCCTTGTCGTTGCGGGTTGGCTTACGGCGACTTTAACGATAAAGCTTATGGCGATGCGATCGCGGAACTTGTTTGGTCGAAAGATCGAAGCGGAGTAGAAATTACCCTGCAAAGAAAGAGTTTCCCCAACTGTGGCGCCCACAGATCCAGTTAAGTCGAACTACTTAGTGAACAACTCATACTTCGACATATTCGATTATAGGCCAATGAGAACCGGATTACCCGGACCCTTAAGGCTAAGGTGTCCAAAAAAGGACCTGGCATTCCAGGTTGGGAATTAGGCGCGTGCTTAACGACTCCACCATGGAAAATAAAAATTGTTACGAAGCACTCAACAGCCTCGAATAACCAATGTTTTAGGTTTAGACCGAACCGAAGCGCCATCGATATCGGATTAAAAAAGAATTTCTTTATTTCATTCGGATAGAATTTCTTATCACAGATTTGTTTTCGGCAAAAGAAAAAGTGCAACGCTTGAGAGATTTTTGCGATGCACTGTTAGATTCTGGATAGGTGCAGTCATTTTTTCAGCCAAATTATCCGATTATGATGCAGAAATACCACGTCGACTCGTGTTGAAATGCTTGTTGCCCTCTAAGTTTTTTAACACCGCCGAAATAAGGCTTATCTGCCCGCACAAACTGTCCAGTCTATTGTTATTTTCTTAGCCATGCTCTACAGAGCCATTCTTGCGTGAAGCTGTTTGAAGTATGATTTTTATTACAAATTTTTCCAATCGAATATATGCAGCTTTTACTTTTTCTTGTTCTGTCGCTCACATCAACTATGGTTACGTCATCGATCAGAATAACTCTGCTGTCCGGCAATGTTTACGTAGACGTTGGAGTTTGAATATTTGGATTAATAACTTTCCTCTTGGCCGTATTTATTCTTAATTTCACTTCATTTTATTAAACTGTATGGAGAACACCAGGATAATGCAAAACTTACCGAATTTCTGTTTTAGTCTTTAATGAAAGTCCTTCGAAATTTTACTTTTATAGAGGATGCTTCCCTCTGGTTGGCACACTCCTTGAAGTAACCATTTCTTCCACAATTGACTATTATTTCCTTCCATCACTGTTCTTTGGAGTTTTTTTTTTCGAATAAGGTGCCCTCCTTACCTAAATATCACTGAATTCCATGGGTCAACTACTCCATAACAATGTAATATACCCCCACACACGAACAAATTCATTCCAATTACAGGATATTCCTTCTTAAATTTAAACATCCCAAAACACTCTGCTTAAACTGCGACATCCTACAGATCGCTACGCCTACGAAATGCGAACTGAAATTCCAACGCCAAATTTAGACGCACACCTTTTCCCATTAACTTCTGACATTTGTCAACTTTTGTGTTATAATATAATTAGGAGATCTATTCTATTCTTGGCGATTCTCGTCTCGTCACACTCTCCAAGGTGTTAATTGACTCCAATTCTGATTGCCATTGAGACTGTGGCATGGCGCACGACTATTTCCTACAAATTCGAAACTTTTCACTGTGCCTTCCATTGGTTCTCCCCGTCTATTTGCATTGCCTAGGCTGGGGCTTACACTCTGTAAAAATTAAGTCCTACATTTGATTTATTCAAACAGAAAACCAAAATGAAGTCGCCGAATGTAAACGAAAAATTATCTATAGAGCAATCCAAAGGACGACGACAACGGGAAGTCAACGTTCTGTTATCCTACTCATCGTCGAATATTCACGACGCTGGCTGTGTTGTCCATTGGGTAAAAGAGTACTCAACAAACAACACAAAACGAAATGACAATCTAAGATTACGTTTTATCGCCGCCATAATTGAGACGTTTTCGTGACTGTTGAACATATCCTTTCCATTAGAGTTGCCACCACCTCGCTGCCACGGATGTCCCAGTACATACATAGTTGTTGACTATGGTATAATATTTCAATTCAACCTCTTCCACTAAGCCACTGAAGCAGAAACCGCTATATGTCATCGTAAAAGTAGCTCTGCTCCAGTTTGGTAGCCCCTTTGTGTGCTGCCTGCGGTGAAGCGACGACCGACTTAAGTCTCAATAGGTGAAAGGACGAGAACGCCATCAAATATTCTAAAAGTAAAAGTCAATTCAGTTCATATACAGCGGGTACATACTTATGTACATTCAATATCAGTAAGAGGTTAAGTCTGTGTATGTGCTTGAGGTCAATGAAAATAAAGAGTAATTGCTGCAGCACCAGGGAATGCACTCAGCGTCCAACTATAACTATAAAGGCCAACAGCTTTCATCGAAGACGCAGAAACGACAACAACGACCATGAGAGGGTGTCAGAGAATGTTAATGGAACAATGTAAGATTTAATTACAGACCAAGCGGGGAATTATTCCCGCCATTGTGTCTGAACTCACATATATAATCGTGCGAAATGGCAAGCCCCAACACACAAGGGCACACGAGTATACCAATTTATTTGCTCCCTCTGACTGATGATAACAAGGGAAGTAGAACGAATTTTCTGCTCCCGCTCATGCTCCTGATATCAAGGATGTTCTGGTTCTTTCTTGGGGTGGAGTTCTTCTCCCTTTTAAAGTATGAAGATCGGGATTAAAGGATTTTCATGATTGAAAGACGAAACAGTCTAAAGAGTTTCACAGTGGATTTCTCTCGTGAGATTCAATAAAACGATTTGACTGTTTTGCTTTTTTTGGATTAATGGCGGTTTTGATTTATTTGTAAAATCTTTTTATGATACTGTGGCGTATGTGGGTTATTTTTCACGTTTTCTCCTCATAGTGCGCGCAACCTCTTTGATATTCTTATGTAGCGATAAATACAGACTGACGTCCTCCATTTTCACTTACTTCATGGTCATAAGAAAGTTTAGTTTGTCAAACTATTCCAGCTATTCTCAGGGGATAAGTAGTGTGTGTCACATTAGCAAAATTTGAGTGAATATTAAGTATGCATTCCCTTATGAATGAATTTAGTTTCTGTCAGTTTAGTTTGCAAGCAAAACGAACTTTAGCAAAACAGATTCTCAAAAGCTTGTCCTTAAATCGTATTTTGTACCCTTTTTCAAACAGAAGTCGAATCTAACTACAGATTATGATAAACATTCTCAAAGATTCATTCATATGTACAATGTGACTTTGATGAGGGTAATGTTACACTTAGCTGCCCCGTAATTTGTCAAAAGCCTTTTGTTGTTTTGATTTTAGCGAAACTTTTAAAAAGTTTTCCCTCCAGCACACCAAAAAATTTCAATTCGCAAAACATTTTCTGCTCTGAAGCATTTTAAAAAGTGTAGTGCATGGATAAATTCTGGGTTCAACTTTTGTGCACTTTTAAACAAAATCCAGACATTCTTTCCTACACTGAAATGACCATGACTTCGGGGTGCACATCGAACAAACTGAGTGTCAGACGTTTGAGATTGCTGCTACATACAGAGCAAATGAAAATCAACACTCCGGCCTGCACAGTCTGCGGCTCTACTAAGGATCTACCTAACTGGAGATGTGTGCTGGTTGTGATCCAGGTTTATCCCCGAATTTAAGTATCACCAAAGTAAGTAAGGAACTGCTGTCGTTAAATAACGTAGGTAGTGCTTACGGACGAAATCTACTTTGTGAAACATAAGAGCAACCGCGGAAATAATACGGTTAATGGCATCGTGTCCCATTTTCGCTGAAGCAAGACAAAAAGTGTGCGGGTAACCTATTGCCACAAGCCATCAGCACAAGAGGATTACACCTCAGAAAGGGCGTAGATTTGCAGACGAACACTTATCCAACTAGTGTACGAAAATGACAGCAAATAAAGTTATAAGCTGGTTGAGGACTTCAATTGCTCTATTAAAAACATGTGCCTCTATAAAATTGACTTTAGCATTAGCTCCTGCTCAAATCACATCCAATGTTAAAGTGCTGTCGCGAAGAGCTGAAAGTTCTTAGCACGCAGCATAATGCAAAACTCTGGCCACAGTGGTGTGCCAGGAAATAATACTTCCAACGAACTACCCTGGAAGGGAGCGGCCCTAGAACCAGAGCTAGCGGATGATACAATTAAACCTGAACCTGAGCCTTAACCAACAAGCGTCTCCAGCCAGCTCGATCTTTAGCCAGCTGCCTCCAGTTTCGCACGCCATGCTGGTTAAGGTCCTTTTCCCCTTACGTGCGCCACCTGAGTCGGAGTTTTCCTCTACTGCGCCGTCACTCTTCTAGCTAAGTCGATGTCGCTGTACAGCCCGTACAGTTCGTCGTTGTATCTCCTTCTCCACTCCCCGTCTATGCAGGCGAAACCGAAAATCTCCCAAAGAATTTTCCTCTCGAAACAGCCAAGAGCAATCTCATCCGCTTTTAACAGAGTCCAAGCTTATGCGCCATAAAGCAGGACTGTGAAGATTAAGGTCTTATAAAGGGTCACTTTACTCGTTCGAGAGAGGGCTTTGCTACTCAATTCTAAGCGATTGGCAAGAGTTATTCTTCGTTTGAACTCATCGCTGGTGTCGTTGTCTGAGTTGATAGCGGAGCATAGGTAGACAAAGTCCTTAACTACCTCAAAGCTATAACTGTCTATAGTGACGTTCTGTGTTGAATATCCTTTCTTGTTGACTGCATATACTTCATCTTCGTCTTGCTTGCTTCGTCTCTGTAGATGCTGTCATGCGCGGCCTTAAAAGCGATGAAAATGTTGTCCATATCGATTTGGAGTTCCTGGGTTTTCTCCAGGAATCTAATCTGATAAAGCCACACTGGTATGGACCGATCAGGTTGTTGACGAACGGCTTCCGGCGTTCACACAACACGGCAGATAAGATCTTGTAAGCGATGTTAAGAAGACTAATGTCTCTGTAGTTGGAGCAGTTCAGAGGATCTCCTTTCTTGAGGATCGGGCGAACAATCCTGAGGTTTCATCCACCGAGCATATTTTCCACCGACCATATTTTACAGATGGGTTGGTGCATGCTCCTTACCAAGTCGTCGCCTGCTGCTTTGAATAGCACGGCAGCTAGGCCGTCAGCTCCAGTAGCTTTGTTGGACTAAAGCTTAGATATGGTTGTCTTCACTTCGTCCAGGTCGGGTGGACGAATTTGTTGATTTCCATCGTCCAGGTTGAATGGTGCATTCTGCCTGACAGCGGGCTTTGATTCGTCATCGCCCTTTAACCGTCTGCAGAAGTAGTTTTTCCATATCCTAAGCATCGACTTCTACTACATTGTTCCCTTGATCATTCTTGCAGGCTTCGGTTCGGGCTCTATAGTCTTGACATCTCCCTATTTCCTCGATCGCGAATAACGGGTGTGAGATTCTAAGAAGACTAAAACCACCAGGCTCCTACATATAGACAGGAAATGCCTGTTTCTACTGGTAGGATTAATTACAGGCCACGATAAGCTCAGGTAATAAATAGAATAAATAGCTGGCGCGACAGCTCGGAATGAGCCAAGGCCTAGCTTCTCGCAACCATTCATATTGTGCGTGTTGCATTGTTTGCACGAATGGAAGGGACCTACAATTTATTGCCGAATCTGGGGCTGGGGGCTTGAACCCACGTTGCTTGGTCAGCAGTCCAACGCACTAACCACTGAGCCACGGCGACCACACTTGATATGCTCAGGTATGATGCAAAAATGCTACACCTGACCGAAGACAATCTATCTACATAGAGCATGCGGTGACGAAGAAATACATGAGGGCATAACCATTTTTTTCTCACTACCTAAGCCTCTGCAATATTAAAAAAATAACTCATGGCAGATTCCACTTCGATGATATCGAGTACCTATGCGATGGTTCACTATCGGATCTGCTCAAGTTTGTAAGGACAACCAGATGGCTATCATCAGGTACATACATATATAGAATTGAAAACTTGAAACACTACTGACGTAGTAAGTCTATGCCACTTGCTTCAATAAAAATTGAATATTTCTTCAAATTGAAAATAGAATTGAAGTGGGTGAGAAAATAGGGCGACAATACCGTCAGATACAACTCAGACACGTTCGGGAATCAATCTTTATAACTTCAACAAATAAAAACGGAAACGTACGTAAGAGCTTAGAAAAATGATTGTCGCTAGGATAGTGACGCAAATAGTTACGATTACAAGTTGATTATCTGTTTTGAAAATAAGTATGAAAAGTAAGAAAATAAGGACCTCCATTGGCTCTCGGTAGGTATTGCAAAAACCAACTTAAGTAACTTAAATCTTATTTTCGAAGAAAATAATTTTAACATTGTCAAAGGATAACTATTGCAATCGCGCGTTAAAATTATTAAGTTAATAGCCGAACAAATTACATCAGAAAGCCACCGTGCGACGCAGTAAATATCCGACTGGTATTTACTAGATTTATTTGTATCTTCCTAATCTATTTAGCAAATCAAAATTTAAATGTGCGACGACCGCAACACTTCTAGAGCGTGTATATAAAATTTTATTTGCACTTAAATCTCACTCTCTCTCTCTCTATCCGGCACAAGAGTAAACCCAAGCAAATGTTTTTATTTTGCGCTAAAATAATAAAATAAAGTTATATTTGTTTTAATAAATACGACGTTTAATTTTAGAGAAAGTATCAAATAAAAAAGGTCAAACAAATGTGAGGAGTGTGAAAAAGCATGGTTCATTGCTCAATTAATGCCGTTTGAAGCTTATATGTATTAGATCCAAACTTTCCGAGCTACATATGATACTTTCACTGGACTATATTTTCGTGTTCTGTTTGGTGGAAGAAGGAAACAGTTCTATAGTCTTGATTGAACAAAATTCAAATATCATACCATCATGGTGACGGTATAGTTCGGAGAAACAAGCGTCAACAAGCCTCTCCAGCATGATTCTTAGCCAGATGTCTTTCGAGGCACTTTAGTTGTACGCGAAACTCAGGCAGCCGAAGTATCGTCGGCCTCTCCACAGGCGCCGCAGACAGTGGTTCCACTTAAGCCTAATACATTAAGGTTCTTGGCAAAACCGAATTGCCCCACTAGAATGCCCATATGTTGACAGCAAGAATGCCGCTGATTTCTTAGAGACGTCCGGGAGCACTCTTTTAGTCTGTCTTCGTCCTGGACACCTGTGCCACGCATAATTGTGCTTGTAGGAAACCCAACCGTCAATAGAGGGCCTGACCGAATACGCAGGAAGACCTAACGCAGGTTCAAAAATAAAAATAAATACCGGGCGCGACAGCTCGGAATGAGCAAAAGCCTAGCTTCTCGGAATCATTCATGTTGTGCATGTGACATTTTTCGCACAAATGGAAGGAACCTACAATTTAGTGCCGTCTCCGAACGGCGAACTATAATCATGACAGATTATACTCCCGGAGGCGCATCATTCCCCGACGAGAGGTGGTGCCGCGAAAAATCTTCGGTGGACATGGCTGGGGCTTGAACCCAGACCGTTCATATAGTAGTCCAACGCACTAACCACTGAGCCAAGGCGACGCAGGTTCAGGTCCTGAGAAATCGTCCTCTCACCCTTGTCTAGCAATCTCATCGGCGATCTCATTTCCAGAGATCCCAATGTGACCTGAGACCCAGACAAGAGTGAAAAAGTTTAGTCTTACGAACGAATTCAGAGAGTTCTGGCATTCTCGAACTATTTTGGAACTGGTTATAGGGTTGAGTAAGGCCTTAAGCGCAGCCTTGCTATCGCTAAAGACGCAGATGCGACGAGTCCTCCATCTATTCTTAATCATATAGTCTGTGGCCATTTGGATAGCAAAAGTCTCTGCTTGGAAAACAGACGACCTCCACGAAGACATCCATGAAGATTCGACTAAAGCTACTCTGGCCGAAGCCAGTCGTAAACGCAAGAAAAGTCGCTGTCATTGCATCAGACAGCATATCCATGCAACCGTAGGATAGGTGTCGCGCAAGATCATCAAAAATCCCGTGTGGATGATACCGTTCCGTCTAAAACGATAGATTGCTTTGATAGTACAGCCAATGATATAGGTATCAAGGGGAGGTAGATCAAGCAGGGGGTAGATCATCGCCAGGCGTACTCGGAAAAGCTTCCGCGCAGCTGACACAAGGCGTTCCTTGAAGTTTAGTGCAGAAAGCAGTTATGAAAATTAAAATCGATTAAAACTCCGTAGACTGCTTGCATACGTATGCTTCTATTACGGATATTACCGCGGTGAATGCTTCGGAATTATTCAACGGTTTTTAAGTTTTTAAATGAATCTGCGAGAAAGGAAATTCAACAGTATAAGACTTCATCCCGTTGACATTGCCAGATGGAATACATATTGCGTCACCAGGTATATTTCAATACGCATAGCAGTGATTGAGCTTTAAAATATTTAGGAACTATGTAAAGTGAGATGAAAAGTACCTCTAAGTATGTATGCACGCATATCGATTATTTAAAAAATGAGCGGTTGCCAACCCCATTACAAATTATTGGTTCTATTATATGTACAGAAAGGTTATTAAGCCTTTTGCGTAGCCTTATTGCCCAAATTCATAATGCTGACTAAACAGACCCAGCGTCAATGATACAAATATTTTGTTAACAATTTCACACAATAGATACGGATATGTTACATTTATCTAAAAACCAAAGGTAACCAAACTAAAATCATTACAAACTACAATAATAATCATTAACTAAGTGTAACATTGTAGATACACCACCTTGACAGTAAAATCTCATTTAACCTCGACAAAATGATTGACGGGGAAATTCTCATCAGTGTACGTGTGCCGCCACAATGGTTTCATTTATTTATGTAGGCGCACATATTACCTAGACACAGTAATTGGGTTCCAAACTAAATACTTCGAGTTGCAATGAAATACTTAATTTATTACAATTAAATTTTAATTAAGACAATAATTGTGTTCGTAAATTAATTTGCATTGATACAAAACATTTTTTTATGAGTAAATAAGCAGGATTTCGTACTGCTGTACATAATGTGTACACTTCATTCATGCCGATTAAAATTAATTAAAAAATAAAAAACCCAAACCTGCGTCATATCGAATACCATATTGAAAAAAGCAGTCAGTATTCTACGCAAATGGTATATCGACAAGCTCCTAGATTCTTTACCTCATTACGCAGCCAAGCGTAAAACCTTAAAAGGTACGAATCCAATCATAATTAAGTTGACGAGAGGAAAAATTATAAAATGTGTGCAAACGATCCCCGGTTACACAATTAAGAGTCACGGGCTTAATTGAATTTTCACATGTTCTGAAAACGCAGTTCTCTTGCTGCTTGCTGCGACTTGGTTGCTCTTTTTATCTAAAATGTTCCATGATGCTGTGCTGCGAAAGGCGTGAATATGATTTTGGACTAATGAGATTATGTTACATGCGGTGGAACTAAGAAATAAATTACTTCAGATCGTTATCTTAATTAATTTTGGCATTTTCGTAATTGCAGCTCGCTCCATCTGCTTATTACATTTGCTTCTACGATTTTAGGACACTCACTAAACTTACAAGTGACTTTGACAGAGTAAGACAAGTCTTTGCCAGCAGCATTATTCCATACTTGACATGGTTTGGCCCAGACAAACAAGACTGCTTATGACAAGGATAACCCTGAAAAATATTGCATTCGCATGCTTCTGGGCATGAAAATCAGTAAGAGCTTACCGACCGTAAAATCATGTAATGAGGAGGAAACACAGATTATAAACAGAGGTGTGTAGATCACTCATGGATGTATATTGCTAGTGAAATTTTGAAGAGGCAGAATGCGACCTCATTGAAGCAATGTTTACGAACAAAAAAAAAAAATTAAACATTTTGTCGGTATTTTAGGATGAATGCCGCACCTACATACATGTGTATGTACATATGAATGTATATCCCGGATGTGTAGGACACTTTCTGGGGCATCATTTCCGTCTCTCCGACCATTGTAGCGTTTTTTTGGCGGAAATTATGGCGATCAACGAAGCCTTATCCTGGCTTAGGCATAATGTGGTATCCTGCAAGGACATCACAATTTATACCGATAGCCAGGCTGTTATAAAATCTCTGGAATCAGTAACATATAAATCAAAAGCTACCACAAATTGTCGCTCGTCTCTCACTGAGATGGCAGAACATATGTATTAACATTCACCTTTGCTGGGTACCCGGTCATAGGGACGTTCCAGGGAATTGTAAGGCCGACGAACTCGCCAAACGTGGTACTACTATAGAGATCCTACCAGAATAGAGGAATCTGGGTATTCCACTCGCTACATGTAAATTACCCCTAGAGTACGACGCAATCAGCAAGACAAACCAAAGATGGGGGAACGGTACTACATGCCTGAGATATGGCCTATGTAAAGCCTCACTCGATCTAAAAGTCTCATCTTGCTTAAAAAGTCGCGCATTAGCATCGTAATTTGTGTCCTCACCGGTCACTATCCTATTGGCCTTCATGCCAAAAGGATGGGCCTCTTCGCAAATGACTTTTGCAGAAACTGCAGGGACGAAGAGGAGGAGGAAACGATTCTCAATTTTCTCTGCATTTGCCCTGCCCTGTTCTTCGACAATTTGGCCGAAATATCACATACTGATACCAAAAGTATCCTCAGCTTTATCAAGAGCTTCAAATGGTTTCATTAGCTGGAGTGGCACCTAGGGTATAGATCCCAGTGGTATCACAAATGGCCTTCCTTGGCCTACGTGTGTCTGTGCCTCGCATGGACAGCCACCTTACCTACCTACCTACCTTCTGGGGCATCATACGACCATGTTGTACGCGAGCTTTGAGTAAATAAACGCCTTATAAAGACCGAACCGAAGATTGCAGAGATGAACAAGGGAACATCATAGAAAAATCGCAGTCGATGCTGAGGATATGGAAGAACTATTTGCCAACTGTTTAACGGCGACGACAAATCAAATCCCGCTGTCAGGCAGAATGAACCGTTCAACCTGGACGACGAAGACCAACAATTCCGTCCACCCGACCTGGACGAAGTGAAGACAGCCATATCTAAACTTAAGCCTAACAAAGCTGGTGGTGCTGTCGGCGTAGCTGCCGAGTTGTTTAAAGCGGCAGGCAACCAACTCATTTGTAAAATACGGTCGGAGGAAAGTATGCCCGATGAATGGAACCTCAGCATTCTTTGCCCGATCCTCAAGGAGACCCTCTGAACTGCGTCAAATACAGAGGCATCAGTCTTCCTTACATCGCATACAAGATCTTATTTGCCATGTTGTGTGAATGCTTGAAGCCGTTCGCCAACAACCTGATTGGTCCTTTAGTGTGACATCAGGCCAGGAAAGTCCTCCATCACCATCGACCAAATATTCACACTACGGGAGATCTTGGAAAAAACCCAGAACGCAGCGTGATGTTACTGGTGCGTTCGTGATTATTGAAATGGAGGTGGCGAAGATGGGTTTAGCAGTCAATGAAGACAAGACCAAGTATATGCTGTCAACAAGAAAGGACACCCAACACCGACGTCTCGGACAGAACGTCACTATAGACAGTTATAACTTTGAGATAGTTAAGGACTTTGTCTACCTAGGCTCCGCTATTCAGACGACGATACCAGCGTTGAGACCAAACGAAGAATAACTCTTGCCAATCGCTGTTGCTAAGAAGACAATTGAGTAGCAAAGCCCTCTCTCGAACGACTAAAGTGAACCTGTATAAGACCTTGATCGTCCCAGTCCTGCTATATGGCGCAGGGGCATGGACTCTGTCAGAAAAAGATGAGGTTGCTCTGGGCTGTTTTAGGAGGAACATTTTTCGGGTGATTTCTGGTCCCGTCTGCATAGACGGTGAATGGATGAAGAGATATAATGAGGAGATACAGCGACGTCGACTTAGCCAGAAGAGTGCAGCTCCAACGACTAAGGTGGCTGGGTCATCTACGAATTCACACCCGAGGGACGACGCAGTAGAGAAAGGCCACGATTCAGGTGGGGGACGCAAGTCCGAGAGTGTACTCCTTTATAAAAAAATGTTTTATTCGTCGGTCGGAAGCGACCATAAATTATACCTAGATCCTTTCATTCGTGTGGAAAATGTAATAGACTACAGGTATGTAGTTACACTCACTGCGCCAGCTACCGCTGTAATTTGCGCCTGACTAAAACCATTTAAGATGTCAAAAAGAATTTTTTGATTACAACATCAGTTCACTACCTCCAACTCGTTGCCTGGGCAACGCCCAGCTTTTTAAACAAACGCCCAGTTTTAGAAAACTTTTTGCACTTTATTTTGTAGCAGAAACTAAAATCAAATTATTTCAGTGGCAATAACGTATTAAATATCAAATAAGATCTGATCAGAACAGTCATAACAAAAATTTCATGACAAGATACTGGTGACATATTGAAAACGTCATAAGGTTCATGACGTTTGGAGAGAATTTTGCAGAACCAGGTGCAGGAGATTTAATTTATTATTTTAAGATTGACATGACTTTCGATTTTATTATGAAACAAAAAGTTTTAATCGGTCATTCTTTCGAGCCATCCTTTCGATAAACAGATCTAGGGACATTGTTTAACCGAAAAAATAAGCGGATAGCCAAAAATTAATATAGAAACTCACTTTCAAAATCCATTTCCGTCTTATCTCCTCTAGATTCTCAGCTCATGTGTAATTGGAAAACTATAATCGCAACAGAACGTGCCCGCCCGGTGGTTTTGC
The DNA here is from genome assembly GCA_917880715.2 of Matsumyia berberina. Classification (NCBI taxonomy): domain Eukaryota; kingdom Metazoa; phylum Arthropoda; class Insecta; order Diptera; family Syrphidae; genus Matsumyia; species Matsumyia berberina. Next base: position 124,873,470 of record OU862871.1, on the reverse strand, counting down.
ACAGGATCTTAAATTTTAACATTTAAAAAAAAATTCTCAAAATCATCTGAAACAAAAACATCTCGTTAATCGGTACTCTAGAACTTGCACGCAAATATTGACTAATTTTTTGGCAATTTTCGGTGATTTCGTTTTTTTTTTTTCGTTTAAAGTACACTCGGCGGCGATCAACTGCCTCCTCTGAGCGGATATGTATACCGCCTTAGTCTCTAAGAATGTTGGAAAAACACATAAAGGCGATAAAATTCGATAAAATAATCAGATAAGATAATAACGAAAATGCAAAACAACCCATACGCTCACCACACGCACACCCCAACCAACGCGGTCTTGGTTTTTGTCTCTGCCAGATAATTTTAAACTTTAAAACAAAAAACAAAAAAAGTTAATTTAATTATCTGTTTCTTTTTGTACCTAACTGCGAGTTGCGAGCACCTTAGTGAATGGAGATTAAAGAAAAATAAAAATCGTTTTTGTTCGTGTTCCTTTCCTTTTTGCTTATTTTCATTTTCTCAATGAACGCTTGAGGGTTGTGTAAATGGATGTGGATACTTTTGGATATTTACTAGCGCCTCGATTCACAAAATGATCTAATTAATTTATTTTTCTTTTCTTTTTTTTTTTTTTTCTTTATTTTAAAATCTTCCTTAATACGAATTTCAATAAACAAAATGGAGAGAATTTTTCGTTGTTTAAAAATTGAGTGTTTATTGCAAATGGATAGTGGAAATGTTTTCTTTTTTGTCCGTTAAAATATGGCATTTTTGAGATTAACGATGTGTAAATATGATTTACCGAGTTTTTGGGAAAATTGTTTAGCATCAGGGTGCATGCACAAGATTAACTTTTGTTTATAGAGAATCGTAGGATCGAATCGTGGGTGTGAGGATTTGTTTGTTGTTAGATTAGATTAATAAAGAAAGTGTTTGTCTTGTGGAGCAGTATTTTCAAGTTCAAGTGGACTTATTTCTATATTCCAAAGTGTTTGTAAGGTGCTGAAAATGACATATCTTTGATGAGTTGCCTCTGTGAGCAAATCAGCCTTAGTAAATTTTGGATTTTGAGTTAGGTGAAGGAACTATTATTAGTATTGACATACACATACATGAGGCAATGATTCATGTTGTGCGTGTAACATTTTTCGCACGTATGGAAGGTACCTATTGCGGGGACCACCAATGTTAGTTAGTTTTTCCAAACAGTAAAGGTGACCCTAGAACACGTTGCGTTTGAACTATTATAGATTTAACTCGAAGGCGAAATGAATAGTCCTTCCACTTGTGTCACTCGGTCCATAATTAAAAGAACATAGACAAAGGCATATACTAGGTTTATCAAAGTCACACGGCCGAAAAAGACTTTAGATCTATCAGTTTGACTTTGTTTATTTTAAAAGCATTTGAAACACTCTTAGACATCCAGATTCGTTGTAAGCTGGACCCAAGAGATCTGCGTCCGGCAAAGCATGCATACACAAAGTGTAAATGTGTTGGGACAGCACTGAAAACAAAGAATACACTCTTGCTGCCTTCCTGTATATTGATGGGGCCTTTAACAATGTTCGAACCGAAGCTTTGAAGACGAGTGCTAGAAGGCCTTAATGTAAACAAAATTATCACCAACTACATAGTGAGTATGCTGAAGAGCGGACACATAAACGCAGAGCTACGAGGTACATCCATTAAAGGAAACGGGCGCTAGGGGCACTCCACAAGGAAGGCGCTGGGTTCTCGTATTTAATGACATTTTAATAAAGCTCTAGTATAGTGGAGTTAAAGCCGTGGCGTTCGGAGAGGATGTAGCTATTTTGACGACAGGGAAATTCCTATCCATGAATAGCGACCAAATCAAGCACTTCTTGAAGCTAACAAGCATCTGAACCAATCAATGTGACTTGCGGTTAGCCCACAGAACACTGAACTGGTTCTTTTTACTCATAAAACGAAAGTACCACCGTTTAGGATACCATCTATCGAGGGGACTCTGCTCAAACTCTCCGACAATAGCAAATGCGTCAACGAAAGAGAAAAAAGCAATGACTTCGATTTACAGCTCCAATCGGATATTTGGTAAAACCTTCGGCCATAGTCCCAAAATTATCCTGTCACTCCACAGAGAAGTATTGAGACCAATACTGACATATGGCTGTCTAGTTTCGAGACAGGCAACATGTAAGAACACCAGTCTTAAAGCACTGACTAGAGTTCAGAGAACCACCCACACGGCGGGGCTAGAGACCATATTCAATATCCTACCCTTAGCAGGGTTTTCCAACCGGAGACAACTCCCGCTCAACAAGCTGCAATTAAGCCGAAACCACATGATGATATTACCTTTTGCATTAATAGCCAGGCGGCAATAAAAGCGATTTCTGCCACAGAAATAAAATCGAATCTTGTGCGTCGCTGTCCCGAAAAATTATTATATTGATAAGCTTGCAAGGCAGGAGTCGGTCCTTGACAGCTCGCTCGCAAGAGAAGTTCTCATCCCATTACGAGCTGTCAAGGGAAAAATCAATCTACACGACTTCTCAGTACTCAAACACAAATGGGAAAATCTTGCTAGCTGCGCCATATCTAGAAAGACTTGGCCAACATACTACCATAGGAAAACGAGCGACCTCCTTAGAAGAACCCAAAACAGATATTTTTGCCATCTGTATGGGCCACTGGGTGTATCCATGCGGCCAAGGCTCGGCATCCCTTTTAATCCCTACTGCTGCAGCTGCAAAGGCACAAATGAGAGGAAAATTCCTAAAACACTTCCGCAGCGAGTGCCCGGCACTCGCTATAGCAAGACTCGATGCGCTAGGGAAACCCTTTCTCGACAACCTCAGCGAACTTTCAGAGAAGAAAATCCCTAACATTCTATTCTACCTTAGCTCCACAGGTTGGATTTAAGACCAACAACCGTGGTCTGTCGACACCCATCCACACTCATCTAACAAACCGGTCACGCGAACTGTGGTAACAAAACGGTACATTTAAACCAACCAACCCTGCTGGGTTCCCGGACACAGAAGTGTGCTAGGCAACGAAAAGGCTGATGAACTAGCATCAACATTAAATCCCGATCTGGCTGACAGCGCGATGAAGATCCCACCTTATAACCTTAAACACAAAGTGAGGAATAAAATGCTATCGATAGTAAATGCCAGATAGAATGCGTTCAACTACTCTGTTATAACAAGAAAACTATGACCATTCTATAACCGGAACAGAACTATAACGATCCTGCAAAGAAACAGAAAATCTTAATCGGCTCTAATAGGCATAACTACCGGTCATAATATGCTTAGGTATCATACTAAGAAACTCAAATTAAATGCAAATGCATATGACCTCTGTAGAGGCTGCGGGGATGAGAAAGTACATGAGAGTACTCCACACTTTCTCTGCCACTGATCAGGATGAAATCCTGAGAAGATATTTATTTTAGGATCTCGAAGAACTGTCCGATAGGTCCAAAAATGACCTGCATAGATTTATTATCGCCTCGAAATCGGGTGAAAACCCATAGATTCGCACAGCATGGGAGTTACATCCACATGGGCTAATTGTGGGGAGGAAAGTTCCCCTTCCCTTCATCAACCCAATAACCTAACCAAACCTATGACATTTTGATGTTGATTCGTCAGGAGCAGAACTATCGTCTTACTTCATTTTCTCCATAACTATGTATGTAACTACGTAGAAACAAACAAACAACTCATTATTGTTAACATTCATGTCTAACTGAGACAACTAGAATGCATGTGTTGACAAACAGCACATAATTGGGCTACAAAGGGCCATGTTCCATTGCGAGTTTACTCTTTTTATGATTAAAAAAGTTCTAGTACAAATAATTGTAGGCAATGTCGAGGATGCATTTTCATAACTTCCTCAATAAAATATGTCAACTGTTGACAAATGAAAGCTCACAATTTCGAAGACAGTAATCGTTTTACCAACTCGCTTAGAGTTCTCCTTTTACTGGAAAGTTTCTACACCAAAGACAATTAATTCTAATTAACTTAGTCCCTTACTCAGCGTTGGTTATACTTCCCACCCACTGTCACTTACAGGTGACTCTTCATTTCCTAAGGATACTCAAAAGTTCAAAAGTTTTCCTCACAGAGATGTACAACTACAGAAAGTTTAATTAAAAATAAAATAAATAAGAAATAACTGTACAAAAACACAGAGGAAAACTTTAAATATAATAATGTTTTAAGGTTTTTTTTTTGGTTTTTTTTCTTGAAGAAATTTATAATAATCAAACCACTAGATGGCGACTCTAAACCAGAGAGAGGAGCAATTAAAAGGAACGCGAGAGGTTGCATAGACAATGCAAACTTTACCAATTAAGAGGTTCGGAATTTGGAAGCGTTGGGAGCAGTAGCGGTGGCAATGGTGGTATAAGATACGTGATTTTATTACCGCTGTCAATCAGGCACCGCACTTGCCAACTCACCGAAGGACGAAGCGTTAACGGGGAATTTTAATTGGATTCCTTTTCAACACCGACAAGCATACCGCAGGTTAAAACAAATCAAATTGACTAAAAGTTAATCAAAGTTGGACACCAACATCGGTCGTCCGGCTGTCGCCTGGTGTCGTATTCCGCACTCCTAATCATTTGCCTCGATGATAATTCACTGGAAAGTTGGTATTTCTAAACGTTTTGGGTTTTTTTTTATTTTCGCTGGAATGCTTATCGAATTTATTCAATACGAGTACATAGGTACATACATATTTGCCTGCGCGGGGTGGATTCAAGCGTAGACAAATGCATGGATGGATGGTATGTCACCGGAAAAAGTGCTGACATGCTCAAATGCACCGATAGGATTTCTGACACCACACAGCATATCTTAACATTTATCTTAAAATGATAAAAAGACTTTGTTTCTTGTACTTGGTGAGTAATTGAAACTAAGCGCCATGCGATAAGTCACCTTCTTACGAGATGTGAGTCATGCAAAGAGGTCGTAAATTCATTATTGTAAATTGATAGAAAAGATGACATTATCACAGACAAATGAACAATATCGTCTTTGTATTCATGGGGAATGACAAACTAAATAAAATAAAATTAGGGCGCCATACTTGACGTAGTTTAAAATGTTAAGAGTAACCAGTATATCTCGGCCTCCTCTTAAGTCAAAACACTTTTCCAGTGATGCTCCGACATGTTTAACCCGTCCAACTAGTAGCTGGTACACTTCTCGTTTTATGAAAATCAGTATCTTAATCAAAAACGTGAAACTTGATAGGTAACGCTGCAGATGTGGCAGTTCTGTGAATCTCTGTTGGGGTGCATTTCCGATACGATAGCTAAGGCCATGATGCACTGCGACCTAGTGCTTTACAAGACGCCGAATTGAGGCTCTTCATAAACCTCAATAACCGTTTAGGTTCCATGCTCCAAGTGTCCATATCTTCTCCCGTATTAGATGAAGTAGTCTTTTCTTTACAGCCCTGGGCACAAGCAGAGAACATATTCAGCCGTGTTTCAGCTCTCTGCAGAGTCGGAGAATGTCCGTATCTGATCACGTCATCTTGTGAAGATGGTACCTTAGTAGACAATGTTCTTTCTTGTTGAGTTCAAGTAGTTTCTTTACCCTGTTTTCGTTGGGTTTGATTAACTTTATCGCTTGCTTCTGGCCCTTCGCTGTGCCCAATATTCAGCGAACCTATCAGCTTCTCCTTGTGTTATTTTGTAGTAAATACTACTGGGAGATAGCCCCCAAAAAGGCTCAGGACAAACGAGTGAACGCTCAGTACATCTTCTCGCCAGACAATCCGCCCGTTCATTACCTTCCAAAACTTCGGGTCCAGGGATCCAGGCTAGAACAACATTGTTTGCAGACACAAGGTCTTCGATAAGGTTGAAAAAACCCCAGACTAGTTTCGACCCTATCGATTGAAAGATGTCTGGTGAATTTCCTAGCACTGCTGCACGCCAGAAAGTCAGTTGGGACCATAGACCCCAGCTCCAGTATTGCCATTTTCTAGTTTGGAGTCATCTGTTTACCAGATATGCGAACTTGGCAAGGTAACGAGATCTTTATTTTACCATTGGTGGCGGTCGCCTATGACTACCTCGAACTTTCTTGAGAACCGATGTCTCCGCACCATTTTATCTGCAATCCTGGTGCATGTAAAAGTTGTTGAATGCATGGATGTTGTAAAAACAGGGTAGGAACTGACTGGCGTCAACCTGCCAGTTCCCAGTGCTCTCACCACGCATTGATTGTATTTATTCTGTAGCCATCGGATACTGGTAGCCGTCCACCTGGACTAGACTTGGTGCCAACGGAATCACTCACATATCCGGGTTAGTGCCATCGGTTTAATTTGACCCTCGTCCTACAGGTTTTTTTTTTTTTTAATAAACCTGGTCCTTTGAATTCTGCCGACGGGGTAACTGACAAAAATGTATGGTACGTGCCGACCACAAGCTTCAAATAACGGCCTTGGCAAACGAAATAAGGACGACGATCTTCAGATTTGGAATGTCCAGGTGAAATGTAAACAATCTTAACAAGCCGCATGTAGCCAAATAATTAGTAGAGGCTCTAGACTGCTAAAATGCAGATTGAAACTCCTCCCAAGAAGTGCGATGAGATGGGCCTTGCAAAAGAGGGTGAAAATCTGTAATTTGACTTAAGCAACAAGTCTTAAACTTCCGAAACGTGAGCAAACGCATGAAAACTAAACTGTGGTCGAATGCGTAATGTAAGTATTTTAAATCATATTAGACGATTTTGGCATCAAAATGGACAAGAAAGACAGTTGGAAACGGACTTAGGTTAGTTGACTGTGCTGTGGGACAAAACGTAACTATAGCAATTACTAGGTTTCTTCATCTCTGTACTCTAAAGGACACATAGCTGTCTCCTGATCAGCAAACGATCAATCAAATTAATCAAATTCCGTTCGACATAAAGCTACGATCGCTCTTGTGAGGAATTCAAAAATGTTTGACTACATTCATGAATGCTTAATCTGCTACGCAGTCCCATCGACCAGCATTGAGGAGTGCGCTCATGCCGGCATTCATGAGTGATCGTGGATACCCAGTTAAAAGCACGCCTCAAATGTTCTGGATATCTGAACCTTTCACGCTGCCAACACCATCTCGGATCACTTGAGTGCAGCCAAAATACTTACTTAAGGTGGCGCTACAGACCGGCGTGGTCCTGGGCCTCAACCAACAAGCCTCGCCAGCGATCTCGATCTTTTGCCAGCAGCCAAAATAGCAATTTTAAAACCCCAAGCGCCACAACAGCAAAGAAATATTGTGAGAAAATACTACTTATCTTGGCAGGCTTCCTTCCAACACCAGAATCTTAAAAGAATCATATGTTCACTGGCTAGGACATGTCACCGTTGACAACCGCACCTTCAAAAGGTTAAGAGGTTTACCTTCCTAAACATCACTTGCCCAAAAGGAGATTTGATAAGGACTTACTCCAGGAAACTGCTACTACGTTGGTGTGATCTGGCATTTAAAACTGTTCCACTTGATTCACATACCTTGTCAGGTGACTGCTACTAAAGCAACGCCCAGTCTTTTGTATGGAAAACCAGATCTTCTTAGTCTCTGTCCTCACCGGACATTGCTTGACAGGCAGACATGCACTCGAACTGGGATGCCCTCCAATGATTTCTGTAGAAGCTGTAGAAACGAGGAAGAAGAGGAAACTACGACGTACCTACTGTGCATGTTTCGTGCCCTTGCAACGCTAAAAAGGAAAAAACGGGGAATAGTTCTCCGTCTGATCAGAGGCAGCCACCTAACCTAGTCTAGTTGATTCTTTTTAGAATTACCGAACACCGACATGATCGTTCAATGCCAATGAAAATGAATCCGGAAAACTCCAATAAATTAATAAAATACTTGTGCCAAAAATATAAAAGTGGCGCCAAAAGAAAAATGTAATGTCCATCCAGAGGAATGAGACACGTGTGCAAAACATCACACAGAGGTGTTAAAATCTATTTAACATTGATGGACTAACAGTTTATCGTTTAACAGCTTATAATTTTATTGCCTCATACCTTTCAAGCTCCACAAGTATCGCATATAACACTTAATAGCTCATTGACCCAAGCTACATACAAACATCCCACATCCGGTGATTTCTAAAACACACCGTTATTAACAACCACCCAAAAGAAACAACTTTATTACAGCACGCTCAATATGATTCACATCCGATGATCGAGTTTCTATTCAAGGACATCATCTCATCCCTGCCTGTCGTCAACTGACAGAGCTCCCCAGTCGACAAACCCAACAGTCTGCTCCTGGTTAGGTAGTTTCTTTTCGGCCTTGAGCTTGTATTAAGAGTTAATTGTGTAACATTATCCAACGTTGTTCAATAAATGAAAGAGCGCGCATTGTTCTAATTATAATTCGAACAATGTGTTCGTTTGGGGGGGCCTTTGTATGTGTGTGCCATTAAAAACCAATTAAGGATAAAATACATTGGTTTTCTAACGAAACACTAATCTTCACGTTTCACTTATCGAATTTGTTTATTATCGAAAGTGTCCATGTTTTTTTTTCTTCTGTTGCCCACCGTTTTTATAGCAGCGAATTAAGTGAGTTTTTGTTGTCTCCTCGTTCGTCCTGGAAAACATTTACGAGCTAAACTCTATTTAGTGGTATTTACTGATGACACTTTACTTCCACAGGGACACTGAGTTGATGATGTAAAGTGTGTCAATGTAATAAAAAAAAAAAAGACCAGAATGTCGTTGTTTTATGATTTTGTCCTTTTTTTTTTCTTGTCTATCTTTCTATCCTGTTGTTCTTTTGTTGAAACATGGAAAAGTATACATATATCACGTTCAATTAAATCAAATAAATTGAGAAACGAAATTGAATTTGAGACTTCGAGGAGGGGTTCGAGTGCTGCTTCCCTTGTTACACCGGGAAAGGCTCTGTTGTTCTTCCATTATCCTGGCTAAAGGAAGTAATAATTGTACTCGTCTATGTAACAGTATTTCGTTAAAGTTTAGGTAGTGGATAGATTGCATTTTATAATCACGCTGGCGATCAAATTTCAACTATACTTTTAATTTTCTGCAAAATTACAGAAAAGTTGGTAGGAGGCGGTGACCTTACGACCATTTCTCTTTTTTCTATTTTCCCACCGAAAGAGGGTCAACGTATTATGAACACAAAAACTCAATTTATGTAATTTGTTGTATTGTTAGTTATTTTTAAACTTTCTCTATAGGCACCTTAATTGGTATTAATGAAAAAAAAAAATCCAAAAAGGATATTTTTCCGGTCGTGAAAAATGAGCTATTTACGTGGTGAGAATGCCAGCTGGAGTTTTCTATTCTTTCTCTTTAATCAATCACGTTCTTGAAGGCGAATCAGAAGGACGAAAGTTGAACGAGTGTTTTATTTAAAAAAAAAAGTCCTTCTCCAGATTGTCGCTTCCCTTTTCAATTTTTCGTAAGGGTATCTTGGTCATGTTTTGTCCCATTCCAGTAATTGTGACATATGTGATTGAGTTATGTCATAAAAAAAAATAACAAAAGTTAAAAAGGTTAGTGTGGTTGTTTTTAAGGATAAGGAGGTATTGTTACTTATTGTGTCTTCAGCATTTATTTGCTTCCTCCCACAATCAAATTTTGTTTTTTGTTGTCCAGCCAATGCGTAGTTTGAAACTTTTAATGGGATTCATTCACTCAGTGGGTTGAAATAAATTCACTTAAGGTCAAGGTAACAAAAAACAACCATACAATCTCATAACGTCGAATTTGAGAATGAAGTAGAAATCAAAAAATTAAATATTTTCATCATGAACCTAGACAGGTGGATGTTGGATTCTAATCGCTTTACAGAATGGAATACATCAAAGGGTGATGGTTATGTCCTTCACTTATGTTTTGCTCTGCAGCATGACCTCATTTAGTAGACAGGATATTGAGTCGAAATATTAAAGGATTGAAGTTCGGTAAAGTATTTAAGTATTTAATCTTAACGAGAGAACTACAAACAAAGTTATCGAATGAACCAGTGGCGTTTGGGTATTGTAGAAACATTAGGATTTAGGAAACAATGTTTTTATGAGCTCCCGACAAAAGATATGATTTTGTGTTGGGCGATTATAAAACCAAAATGGAAAAGAAGGTAAGCTTTCGTTCATTTGAAACTAAGTACGGATATCTAAGCTTGTGGAGTGCTGTCGCGAAGAGCCTTTGCAGAGGATGCGGAGATGAGGAGGTGCATGAGGACACAACTCACTTCCTCTGTCATTGCCCAAGCCTCTGCAACATTAGGAAAAGAACATTGGGCAGATACCTCTTCGATAACATCGAGGAGTTATCCGATGGTTCACTGTCGGATCTACTCAAGATCGCAAGGAGAGTCGGTTGGCTGTCATCAGGCACATAAAATCACGCAGTGGGAAGTAGCTGGTAAACACATGGGTACCACAACGGATTTACATAGACCTAAGTGAGATGGAGAGGATTTTATCGTCTTCATCGGCCCGCTAACCTAACCTAACCTAAGTACGGATAGGAACACCCTGGAGGGTGAATTCCCTATCAGGTGCGTCGCTGGGTGGGGGATAGGGGAAGCCGCAGCATTGCACAGCGAAAGAACTCTATCACTGTGCTTCTGCGGTGAATGAGGTGATAGCAGTGATGAAGTGATGAAATTCCACTGTAAAAGCCCATAGCGAAACAACCCATACCGATAGTTGCCGATAGTTGCTCTCTCATTCACCCCGCGCGTAAGCTAGCTCCCCGAAGCTTACACGGCTGAATAGCAATGAATCAGTAACTGCACCCCTAACAGGCTGTATTCAAAAGAAGCCTTTGCGAAACCGACCCAAATTGGAGAGTAACTATGGCTTTACCACTGCATTGTGTTGGTGAAAACAAGCGGGGCTCTGATGTGGTGGACTTTTATTTCCCTAGCTACTCGTGGGATCACATGAAGAATTTTAAAAAAAAAATTATAAAGAGACGCGGGATGTTACCGCGACAGAACTAGCTGATCGAATGGATAGAAACCGCTAGGACATAGATCACGACGGCAAACCAGGAACTAGCCGCAGGAGAACACTTTCTAGACCAATACAAGGCCGAAACGAGAATTGGGTGAAAAGGGAGAGCCAGTGAAAACCTCTAGCCAAAACTGTGCCCAAACGCACCGAGAAAAGGTAGAATACATCCCAACCGGCCAAAGAGAAACTGCTTAGTGAGAGACAAATAGGACCTCGTAAACCTCCGACCCTAAGTGCTAAATGGTGAAGAAGCGAGGAGAAAGGCGGACGATATAAGGGCGCCAAATGAGGGACTGACCCCAACCCTAGAACTCAAAGAGAAAAACAAGAGAGGGAGGACACCATAACCCCTCCAGAGATCCTTCGAATCGTAGTCTTTGAAACTAGCCCGGAGTGAAAACGCAGTAGAGGAAGACCTTGCCGGCGCGCACAAGTGGAAGGGGACCTCAACCAACTTGGAGTGCGCAACTGGAGACAGTTAGCTAACTGCAGAGGCTTGTTGGTTGAGGCTCAGATTAACCCCGAACTGTAGCGCCACCTATGTAAGTAAGTAGTCTTATGTATCTGCCAAACTATGTAAAACAGCTAGAGATTACTTGGTAGAGAGCATGTTTAGGTTAGGTTGAGTTGAAGTGGCTGCCAGTTAAAGCCAACACACGCAGACCCATTAGGGTCCGTGGTGATACACCAAGAATCCCGAAAAGATCTCCTGCATACTCATAGAACCAATTAGATCTTTTTATGAAGCATAGGAGGCTGCTTACATCGGTGTTTATCAGGTCGCCTAATTTGGTGTAGAAAAAGGATCCTACGTGGAGTTTTCTTTTGCGGGAGAGACCTGGACAGGTGCAAGGAAAGTGGAGAATATTCTCCTCCACCTCTTCGTCCATATACCTTCAGCAGAAGGCATTTGCGTAGACGTCAAGCCTTGTTGTATACTTGCCTACTATGGTAGAGAGCATACATGTAAGTAAACTAGCAAAGTATGGAGTACCACAACGTTTTTGGGTTTGGAAGTTCTTCCAGAGAGTTGTTCATCGAAAAACATTAAAGTGTTTTCCAGATCGGATGAATCTATTAGACCACAACTGCGAATACATAACCAACTGAATCGACCCAAGGAAGGCATGCACTACTATTCTTGAGAGACGAAGCATTACATTTTTTAATTTTTGGTACATCCTGCAGACTGCGGAAAATAGTGAGAACTTTGTGACAGCTGACAAAAACTGCGCTGAATGCTACAGGGCTTTTAAACAACATCTTTACCCGCTAAATATCCTCGTCTCTTATTCAAACATTCACATAATGATAGTGACACCCTACTTGACGCGAAATGATCCGCCATCTGCAGTTTTCTCCTATTTAACAAAAAGCCCACTCTCGATGACATTTTGGCAATACGATGACATTTCTGTCATTAAATACTTTCTGCAACACTCCTCTCCACACATCTCGACTGCAGCATTCGAATGGACTTTTTCATATGGTTTTCCCACTGCCAACCACAACTACAAACATATTCAACAAAAGGATTATGTGGATATCTCGCGAAAAAAAAAAAAAAAAACTTTTCGAATCAACACCAAGTTTCTCCAAAGAAAACATTAGGATCAGAAAGGAAACAAAAATTATAAGCCGCTTCTGTAGAAATACATTTTTTTCCTTCGAATTTGTCTCCCAACACAGTAATGGCCATAATAAGTTATGACAACTTCGCCTGATCCACATAAATTGATTTTCTCGTCACCGTTTGTCACCCCGAAATGCTTCCTAATAGCGCTAATGGAGAACAAATGAAGGAGAAAAGTTTGTAGCCCCGCTCGGAGGGTAATACTCCCCAGTAAATATGAGCGCTACTAAAGCAATTCCCTTGAGTTGGTGTCTGCATTAGGGCGTTGCCCAACCCATCGTGCCGCACTAACAATTCTCCACCTGGCGATTCATTTCGACGCCAAACTCAGGTACAACGATGTAGGTACTTTTTCCTAGTTATTGTACAACTTGACTGCGTTCCTAGACCTAATAACCTCAAAGCCACCACAACCATTGCCACACATCGACCCACACAAATCCTTAGTCAACTCTAGCTCCAGTGGCGCCGCATGGGTAAATACTTTGGGGTCTGTCTGCGGTATGATGGTGCAAGTGGTTAGGCTGTTTTGCAACTTTTTAAACGGTGCGCTCGTGCTAACCTCAACTTTTGCAACTGTCATGGAATCGATGGAAGACACATTGCCACACACACACGATTCTTCACAAGTTACAGGAACTTTTCCTTAAGGTAATTGGCAATGCGTTTTGCTAAATCATCCATCTTACCCCCGAATACCGACAAGCAGACGACTACTTGCCCTCGATGTGTTGGGATCACGAGGAGGAACCGGTGTGCATCGATTGCGAAGTACGTCAATGCCGTCGTCTTGTATCCTGGTAAGATTGTGTGGATTTTCCAAATGAGTGAACAATTCTAAAAATAACTGAGATTCTTGAAAAGGAGGGCGGTGCTACTGCCGCTACTGCCGCTACTGGTGCTCAACAGCAGAAGGTAAAAGGTGACGAAAAAATTCCATTAAAGTTGGATTCCAATGAATCTCTCACTGGCAAGGATATATCTAAGTACATTCATCACTTCAGTCGTGCCTTGAGGAAGTCATCGTCGACGGATATTGCTGGCATTGAATATTGAGCAAGTGACATTGTCATCCTATTATCTGTCTAAAGGACATCAGCACTTATATAATTATAAATAGCATGAGACAATTGAACACTCTTCACAACAAAAGAGTGGAGAAAATGAGCTGCAACCGCAAAATCGATTGGGAAACTTAAAACAATTTGATTTTATTGAATTTAACAGACAAAGTGTAGTGCTCTTTATCCTTTTATTCTGTTAGGCTAGGCCACTTCCACATCGCGTCATCCGGAACTTGCTTTATTTGCAGTGAACATAAGATATTAAACGATAAGTGCCAAGGATCAAGGCAAGCTTTCCGTTGAAAGTTTAACCGACGTCACATACATAGATGACGACCTTTGGTCTCTATCTACGAAGCCCGAAAAAACTCTGTGGTAGAGAATACTCAAATAGATTGATTTTTTTTTTTTCAATTTGACATTTGGCAATACCATGGTAGAAAATAAAAGAAAGTGAGCGTCGTGAGCGGCAGGTGTTGTAAGGATAGACAAGTGCATCCGAAAGGACATACAGATCCAAAACGGTGACATCAACGGGCCTAGTAGCTCAACTAGAGATTGAGCGACAATGGTTTTGGAATAATGTTGCAGTACATACTGACCACAAGCCCCGGATAAGGATGATTCTCCTGTTGGCGGCCCCGGCCTTTGACATTTGATTATGCAGGTGATATATTCGCACCATTGACAGGACGCGTGCAGCCAGAGGTTGGATGGTTATAGTCAACGGTTCTGTCTTAAGTCCTACAAACCTGCTGAAGCTGACGGTCCAGCTACCGAGCAATTGAAAGCAGCGCGAGACGATTTGCCTTGCACTGGCTCAATTGCAAAATATGGTCGGTCGGGAGCATGCCCGATGACAGCGCCCTCAACTGCGACGACTAAAAAGGCATCAGTCTTCTAAGTACTGCGTCAAAGATCTTATCTGCCATAATTTATCTGTTAAAGCTGTTTACAACAACCTAATTGGCCCCTATCAGGCCAGTTTAAGACCAATCGACCAAATGTTCATACTTTGGCAGATCCCGGAGGAAACCCAAGAAGACCAATTCGATAAGCATCGTCTCTTTATCTACTTTAAAAATGCCTACATACAGACGAACTATACAGAGCTATGCCTTGTTTTTGCGCCCCTGCTAAACTCATTCCGTTGTACAGGATGATAAAGAAAAGTGCTCTCTGATCCATCAGGGTTACGATTTCATTGAGACTTATGATGTCAAAAACAGATGTTCCCAAGATGACACGCTGTCACGTGACCTCCAATTATTTTTGGTGGAGGAGATTCTGCGAGTTATACAGCGACATAGACCCAGCCAAAAACTGGCTTTGAGATGACATATGTACGTAAATCAAATAGACACTAGCTCTCTGACCCACATGGTAGGTAGGTAGGTAGAGGTGGCGGTTCAACTGAAACCCAACTAGCACTAGGACTCGTGTGACCTGGTTGATGATGTGTGTTGTTGGAGGTGGGTGAGACACCCACCGAATAGCTTGGATACCGGCTTGGCTGTCTAAGAGGATAGCTATGTATTGTTTGTGTGTTTTGTCACGCCCGAGTTGCGTGCAAGCTTCTCGCGTGGAAAACGCTGGCAAAATCCGACAAGCGGTGTAGATAGCCGTATCGAAATTCTTTACGTTCGTTCTTCTTCCACTGTCCTTTGGTGGGGAATCCCATATTGAAGTTTTTACTGAAGTTAAGTTTAGGTGTGATGTAGACGGTTGGAAACGTGACCATGCCATTTGGTAGCGACTCCAGGATTTTGCACCCAGCACCCAGATTTTTGGAGTCTGACTAGTGAGGTATTTTTTTTTTTTTGTGCAAGTCGAGAGGCAAAAGATGCAAGGGCATAGTAAGGGCATCCGTTGAGGCCGACCTCAACAAGGTGATTTTCGGTTGAAGTCCCCACTTCTTTCCAAAGGTTTTACTGCAGGCAATGTTTACTGTGTTTTGCTTCCACTTAAGTTTTGGATCAAGCATGATACCCGGATACCTAGCGCTGGAGAATAGTGTGAGTAGTTGGCCATTAAGACGGGGAAGGGTAAAGTCAGGTATTTTGGTTTTAGTAGTAAATAGCATTTAGATCAGTTTTGTTCGGATTTACACCGAGGCCACAACTTGTGACCTCCATGATTTCACTGATCACAGAGGGAAACGTCCCTGACACTTGTATCACCACGTCATCCGCATATACGACCACTTTGAGCCTTTCTCTGTCTAGTCTTACAAGAATTTTGCAAATGACCATTAGTCAGAGTAGAGGAGAGATGACGGCATCCTCTGCCGTTCCTCTGTGGGCGAAATCGGTTAAAGGATTAAACTAATTGGTCTGAAGGCCTTCGAGGTCTCGTTGCCGCGTTTCCCTACCTTCGGTATAAACACCACCCGAGCACGTCTCCAAGAGTGGGGTACCTGATCCACGTAGTATTAAATTCCACCTAAGAAGGCAGCTAGAGGCAGTTCATTTATGACCGAATAACGCAAATCGTCTAGCTATGTGGTCGCCGTTGCACAGTGGTTATTGCGTTGGACTGCTGTGCAAGCCGCGTGGGTTCAAGGCACAGCCGTGTCCACCGAACATTTTTCGGGGCACCATCCTCGTCGGGGAATGAGAAACATCCGAAAGTACAATTTGTCATGAAAAAGCTTCTCAATTCGCCGTTCGGAGTCGCCAATAAATTGTAGGTCCTTTTCATTTATGCGAAATATGTAACACGCACGACATGAATGGTTGCGAGGAGCTAGGCCTAAGCTCATTCCGAACTGTCGCGCCATCTATCTATTTTATATCTAGGTGTATTCATTGATATTTTGATATTTTAACGCTAATGGTCAGCACAAATTTGTCATCACTTTGTTGCATGTTAAACAAATTAAAATTCTATAAGTCTTCTCTCATCGACTTGTCATTTTGTTCTTAATTAAACAATTTAAATCAACTTCCAGTGAATGAATGTCAAAAAATGTTATGACACTTTGACAGATATTTGCGCTTACATCAACCAATCGCGTGAACATCATTTGACCGCATAATAAACCGAACAAATGTCAACATCATTTAAATATTACAACTGACTTATATCCGTCTGACAGAAGTCAAATCAAGTGACAGATTGAATAATTTAGTAGGTATATGTCAAGTTCATCGAGTAAATATTATAATTTTGCCTGACAAAAGTGGTCAAATATTTCTTTTTCGTTATTGATAAGTGTACTGTTATTTTTCTCTGTCAAAAAAGGAAGAAAGGAAAAAATACTCGTTAATCCTTATTATGATGATTAGTGCCAAAGTTACAGAGGCGACTTGTAGATGATTGAGGTTCTTAACATCGGTGTACCAAGTCTTCCTACTTGGAATGAAGAGCTCTACTCGTTTTGTCCATTTTTACTTCATTATTCTCAACTTACATAGGGAGAGAGATTGAGTCGCTCGCAAGGAATGCCATTTTACAAGAGTATGAACAACTATTCCGTATAATTTCGAGGAGCACAGCACGTAAGGCATTCTATGGGGGTCGCTACCATACTAAAGCACCGTAACAACAACAGCTGATTGATTATTTCTTTTCACTTTTTTGTTATGCTTCATATTTCCTTGCACACACAGAGAGCAAGAAAAAATCGATTTTATTTGTTCGCCGTAATGCGGTGACGGTGGCATGTGGGAAGGAAGCAGGAATCGCTCGAGGAGCAACAGCAGCACACATAACGTATGAAAGTCAGCAGGACTACGAATGAAATAGAGAACCCTGACTGAATGAGAAACGACGGAACAGATTGGGGCGGAATAATTGTTCGTCTAACAAAGTCGACTTCATCATCCTCCCAGGCAGCAGCATGGGTTCTTCTGAGAGGTTATGGTTGACTTTTTGTCCTTGTGCAGACCGCTTGTGGGTATGATGGCGATGGTAGTTTGCAATCTCAAACATCAGCTTCTTATCCAGAAATATGTTAATATATTTGTGCATTTCGCTTAGCCCTTCCACTCTGCGTTCATACGGAGAAGAACTTTACGAGAGCATTTTACGTGACAGTGTCATATAAATCTGGGTTAATTGCTGGAGATTTGAAAATATCTACGGCCACGCCAACGATGGCAATGGAGACGACAAAATGAATGAAAATCCAGACAGTTGTTTTGACTATTTCTCCGATAAGATAGGAACTTCATCGTACTCTCTGTCTCTCCCAATAGCTGTTTATCTTGACGACGGTTGTGATTGGTGTTGAGCATTGTGGGCGGATGGATGTAGTGTGTCAAGGGAGTCTTTGTTGACTTGGTCAACAGTATGGTAAGGTGAGACTAACATGGAATAAATTTAAACTGATACGGGCTTAACAGGTATCCTTGGAGATGAATGTAATTGCACTGAAGTGTTGTGCAAGAGACGAAGTACTCCCATACGTGTGCATTCGTGTAGATATATAACTAGAGAAGTAAGGAGAAGGACTCTGTTTAATGAAAAACCTTTCCTTTATATTAAACGGATGAATCGCTGCGCTTGTGGGATGGATAAAGCTCTGAATTAAAATAGTCGTTAAAAGAAATGCATACACCCAGGCATACCTACATATGTACAGATGTACCTATGTCTGTACACACGAATGAAGTCTAGTTGGTAGTTTTTATAGTTTACATTTCCAACTGCTTTAGGAAAAGACGAAGCGAAACATTTTTCATTTTATTAGCACTCGGAGAGTATTGCATTGGTGAAGTACTCCAAGTTTAAAATTCAGAAGAGATATCTCCCTCAGTTTCTTTGCAAATGGTCACGAAGGCTGCATGCACATGAAGGTTTTAATTGAGCGTTTAAATAGCGTCGCTTTGATGGCCTAAAACGAAAATAATTGAATATGACCCTGAGCGTCATGGTAAGTACATATATTCCGGTTTTTTATGATTCTGGTAAACCTTGCTATGCAACGACTGGTCCATTGTACTGCCGGGCAGAGAGTTCGTCTACCGACCTAAGCCCATATTACTACTTTTTTTTCGTCTTTCGCCGTAAAAGTGTAATGCACAGCAAGAACGCCTGTAAGCCAGTTTTCTACATAAATTTCTGCTAAGAGATATCAAGACAACCACGAATTTCCTTCAGACACCCGACGCATGTGTGTGGTTCAACTACAGTCTGTAGATTCATGTCAACTTCGACTGCCTTTACTGAAAGTCCAATCGTTAGTGGAATTTCTAGCCCAGGATATTGGCTCACCAAAAGTTTCCAGAGAAATCCTCTTCCTGACCCTTTCCAAGCCTGCAACGGAAGTTTGAACCTTCCAAGCTGCCAACATCGACTTGGAATACTAGCTTGCTGCATCCAAGAAGTTTTATTGTGGGAAGATACGTCGGATGCAATCGAAAGAGGCCGTCACAAAACACAAAACCCCAGTGCCTTCGGGAGTATACAGACAGATCCACGAACATGGTAAGGGAACATCTTAGTAGAATCGCAGTCGATGCTGAGGATATGGAAGAACTATTTCTGCAGACTGTTTAACGGTGACGACGGATCAAATCCCGCTGTCAGGCAGAATGAACCATTCAACCTGGACTATAAAGATCGACAGCTCCGTCTACCCGACCTGGACGAAGTAAAGATAGCCATATCTAAGGTAAGGAGCATGCATCAACGTATGTATCTGTAAAATATGGTTGGAGGAAAGTATGTCCGATAAATGAAACCTCAGGATTCTTTGACCGATCCTCACGAAAGGAAACCATCTGAACTGCGTCAAATACAAGATCTTATCTGCCGTGTTGTGTGACGCGATTCGTCTATAAGCTGGTCGGTCCATATCAGTGTGGATCCAGGACAGGAAAGTCCACAATCGCGGCAGATCTTGGAGAAAACCCAGGAACTTCAAATCGACACCTTTACATCGATTTTAGGGCCGCACATGATAGCATTTATAGAGACGAGCTATACAGAGCAATGTATGGCTATGGCATTCCTGCCAAACTCGTCCGTCTGTGTAGGATGACGATGGAAAATGCACGCTGCTCCATCAATATCGGTCAAGACCTCATCGAGACCTTTGATGTCAAAAAAGATGTTGTTAAACAAGGCGATACGCTGTCATGCGACTTCTTCAACATCGGTCTTGAAAGAGTAGTACAAAAATCACGCGACAATACGAGAGGCACAATCTTTTAAAAGTCCGGCCAATTACTCGCATACGCCGACGATATTAACAAAACCAGAAGAACGCAGCGTGATGTCACTGGCGCGGTCCTGGGCATTGAGACGGAACCATTGAAGATGAGTTTAGCGGTCAATGAGTCAAAAACTAAAACGCAATTTAAGTACTAACAGCCCAGTCTCAAAACTAATGCGAATCATGCATGGCATTCTAATCCACTGACAAATAAGTACTCGGTGCCTTCACAAGAGAGAACTGCAAATCTTTTAAATATTTTCCTTGTAACCACAAAGGATTGTACAAAACCCTGCTACTCTGTTTCACAAAAATCCATCACGATTCGGGCATGTTTACACCTAATTTGCATCTCAAAGCGGATATTCTTCTATTCCGCCGTAAATCCAATTTGCACAAGCAACCTTATACAGGAATAAATTTAAAAACATCGCCATCATCATCGTCCCTACATAGATTAGGATCGTTGTGCCCAAGAGGGCGTAAAACTACAAAATCATTGACAACAATATGGAGGAGAGAAAAGTTCAAAAGCATACCACTCACCTCGGTCATTTTGTGTGGTCCTTTCTGTTTTGCCTCCCTGCGTCGTGTTTCGAAATCCGGATGTAAAATTCAATTTACTCGTATTTGTCGTATTTTTTCTTCTTTTTTTCTACGAATGTCTTTGGCCTTGGTTTTAGGGCCGATGCTACTGATAAAAATATGTATTTCTGAAAATATTTAGTACAAATATTTTATGTGAGTCTATCGTCGTTGGTCCTCGTCGTTTGGTTTGTTCGCATGTAGAATACCGGATGTAAGCCAGCATCTATTTTACGTCATTTTTTCTATCTTTAACCCCTCTGTTGTGATTGTCAAAAGCAGTGGTTATGATTTCTTTTGAATTTCTTCTTATTTCGTTGACAGCAGCAGGAGTAACAACGAGAGATATGATCTTCCAGTTGAAATTCCTTCGTATTGTGTATTCGTCGAGTTAACTTATGGTAATAATGATGACGTCTTCGCCGACTCAAGTGGCCATTCATTTTAACATATTGTCAAACTGTCAGCTCATAAAGTCCACCACCAACAGAAATCGAATGCGAAATTCGCCATTATACCGCCGCCGCTGTCGTTGCCAGCACCTTCGCTGAGGGGATTTGATTCAATTTGCCGCATAATTTCGTTTTAATAAATTTTTTTTCCTCTTATTGATGGATAGACCTCGTAAACTGCAATTACCGGTCTATTAGTCATTCTCCATCGTCGCCAGTACCCCGAGAGTCGGTACGGCTATCAACATGCTGCCTGCTGCCGGTGCAAATGAAGATCGTGTAGGCGGCACGACAAAAAAAGATAAAGAACGACGACTGGGTGGATAATTGGAAAACTTCCGTAAATTTAATAAAAAAAAAAAAAAAAAGAGATTACTGCCGCTGTCCGAGAGACAACGGGAGATTGTTCCTCTTTTGATGTCAAATGGATGTGTCTTTCTGTACTAGTATCTCTGATTGCATTGCAGATACAACTGATTTAATTTAGGTGATTTGTTGGACTTTAATTTTTTCCTTTCTCTCTCTCTCTCTCTCTATCGCTCTTGACTGAATGAGCTTTTAGTTAATGCAGGTCTGAAAGAAGAAGAAAATGAACAAGATTAATGCCAATCAATTTAAATGCAAGATTAAGTGCTAATGAATTTGTTTTTATTTACTCAAAGCAAATTATATACAACGACAGGAATCCCATTTGTTGTTTCTCGGTGAAAAATACTTAATCTTTGTGTAAATGTATTGATGTTATTAGTTGATACCAGTACATCTTGTTTTGACGCGCACGGAACGTTGTGGAATTTGCGGTTAGGAATGCATCAAACATATATGAAACTGGTTTCGAAATTGTCCGATTAGCCGAATAATTGGTTCTTTTATGAATTATCTTATGAAATATGAGACAGATATTCAATGTGAGACAGATGTCAATGTGGTCAGTGAACCTTTTGTGGTGAATTGGAACGAGTTCTAGCGAAAGTGCCTATACATGGAATGAATGAAGGGAGAAAAACGTTAAAAGCTTTCTTTTCTTTTCACAACGGCGGATTTTCGTGAAACTCTAGCTTGGTTCTATCCTAAGTAGGGCATTTGCTTGTAACGCTTTGCCAAAACACCATTTTCTTTACAACGCATTAACACCAACATCGGTGTTGACGACAAAATAATTTGAATTATATTTCAAATATGATGACTGACAAAACATGTGAACACATTAAACTTAACATCTGAGAAGAAAGCATCGACACGTCCGGACTGATGGCATTACCATTTCCTGTGACTAAAGATTGTGATTTTTAATTTAAATTATTTATTCCATCTGCAGAGTTTGTATTCAAATACATATTAAGCTTTTGACAGATCTTTCGCTAGAGATGCAGAGGTCACTGCATTCCAGTTTTCTTTCATTGTTCTTGTTTACTTCCAACGATTCATTGGGCCTCAGATTTCTATTATAAAAAAAAACAGCTGACTCGACAGCCCGCAACCAATCATGTTGTGCGTGTTACATTTTTCTTGACCTACAATTTATTGCCAACTCTGAACAAATTGAGAAGATTTTTCATGGCAAATTGTAGTCCCGGAGGTTTATCGTTCCCCGAAGAGAGGTGGTGCCGCAGCTCGCAGAGTAATCCAACGCACTAACCACTGAACCACGACGACCACTAAAATAGAATAATCATGGTTAATCATGGCCGATAAGAAATTTCTCTGTAATTGTTCATTTCTATTTAAACCACCTT
Organism: Matsumyia berberina; assembly: GCA_917880715.2. NCBI lineage: Eukaryota > Metazoa > Arthropoda > Insecta > Diptera > Syrphidae > Matsumyia > Matsumyia berberina. The sequence goes on along the minus strand of OU862871.1, from coordinate 124,850,817 downwards.
CTTTTCGTGTGAAAAATATACTAAACGTATAACTAATGGTTACTACATAGTAGCTACGCATTAGCTTGTTTCTAAAACTTGAGCTGTTCCCCTGCCTTCTAAAAATGTGAAACAAATTCCCCAACTTTATTTCGTTGAAATGGTCCACTGGAAATGGTAAAAAGAGCCCCACATTCAACTCACCCAAAATGCGAAATACTTTATTGCCGGTAGCTCCGGTTACATTAAAATCATAAAAACATAATAATTCCCACTTCCAATGCACTTCTGTATCTAAACACTCGTTTAGAAATAATTCCACACGGCGGCGTTGTCATCGACGACCCTCACAATTTTTATACCCAATTACACTTCCGATCTCTTGCATAATTTTCACCATCATAACATCACTCAACAGGTGTTAAACGAATTTCAAAACGCCTCATACCACAATTAATTTCGCGCACAATCCAATAAATCTTGTCTCCCACCAAACATATATTTTTGCACAGTGGTCGCCCGTAGACGCGGATGGAGCACCAACATCCAGGAACAGCAACATCCGCAGCAGTCATATAAGCAAACGTCTAACGCCAACAATAGCCTCAGCACACGATTCCGCTAATGAAATTTAAAATTCTATCAGCAACCATATAATCCGACGCCAAGAGCTGTGTGCGTCCAACCGTCCAATACAGCGGCACCGGAGCACGATGACAGTGAATATCAGTTCGAGATCTTGAATGTTTATTGAATCTATTATCGCTGTACCGCACGATGAACGATGAACAAACGACGAGCTGGCGACTTGTCGCTGGTTAATGGAGTGGTTTACTACACCTCCACGGCTGGATGGGATGTCGACCGACTGAGCTATTGCTATTCCACGCTTCCCCTGAACGCTGATGTTATCCGTCACATCTCGCCTTCCTGTCGTTCGTTCAGCACACACACAAAACTAATTAAGCGATAATCAGTGAAAGATGAACTCGGCTCACACATCAAAGTTTAGTTCCAAAAAAAAAATATCATATGTTCGTGCAAAATGTATATTAGATCGCGTGTGTCAGTGCCAATGCCAATGACACACATGTCCCGTCAAAAGGTATGATCTTTGAACTCACTTTATTCCGTGGGAGACGAGAATTACTGTCAGACAGATAGGTAGGCGTAAACAAGAATCAGAACGATGTCAAGTCAAGAGTAACATCTGCAACTGTTACCATTGCGAGGGTGGGTGACATTTTGACACGACAACGATGGGCAACGATGAAGGGTGTTTCGAATTTGTCAGTTCTCATAAGCAATTAGGATGGGAAATTTTCCCCAGCTTCCGCAGACCTTTTGTGTGTTTTCCGAGTCCTTACGTAGTGGATCAACCCTCTTTGAATTGTGTAAAACTGCTTGTAATTGGTTTTTCTTTTCTTAAATTAATTGGTTCCCTTTTCGTGGGCTTTCGAGTTTAAAAGATAAGGGAAAGGGATTTTGTGCGTCACAAGGTCTATTAGTGATGCTTCCTCGGATGTTTGGATTAAATCAAATTTTAAGACATCAATTACAAATTCACGAAGATGAAAGGGTGGCTTTGAGATTAATTATGTTGTTAATTTTAAGAATTTTATGTCTTACTAACCAACAACATCTGCGAAATTGTTTGTAGATTCAAAAGCACTGTAACTTATTAATGCAGCGGACGTGTTAATAAATTAAAATGGTTAGGATTAATGTGATTATTACGCTGGCCGTTGTAAGTCAAAACAAGTTTGATTAGATTTGGTCGATGGAAGCAGTGGCACAGTCTGGTGCACACTGATTAGACACCAACGTGTTTTCGATCCACCGATGCTGCACTAAGTTAGCACTGATTCTGGTCCACTTTGTTACTGTGCACTGAACTAATTCCAGTTTCTTCCTCGGTTCAAAAAAAGACTTGGGACTTTTAAGAAGATTTTTGTACATCTGTGTTTACAGTCCTGTATCCGCCTTATGGGTCTTAGGACATCTACCACACGTACATGCTATCGTCAATTCTCTACAGCTTTTCCCAAATGACGTGACTTCTCTTCGGCAATACTGCATCGCGTTTTTGTTGGGTAACCCGGATTCCATTGCATGGCTTGGCTCGCCTTTCGAAGGGTGTGGCTGCAGTTCTCTGTAGTTGCGCTTGTTTCGGGCAATTTCCAAACCAACAGCTGATCGCCATATGGTCTATTTGGTTGAAACTTGTCAGTTGTAACCCAACGGACTTTATTACACGTCTTGTGTTCAAACACAGTGCCTCCTATGACAAGTCGTCTTTCTCTTTCTCAGTCGCTTTCTTACTCCTGTCCTAAATCTGGCGGTTGATATCCGATCACGGTAAGGTTCCCAGGATGTGAATATGGTGTCATAAGCAAGCCTTCATCTGACTCCCATGCACTTTCCGATCGTTTTCCCAAATAAAGTAAAACAGTTACCTGCGCGCAATGACTGGAACTCACCTGAATCCAACCTTGACCGAGTTGTCAAGATTGTACCTCATGAATTCTTTTTCTAATTGGTGGAATTAAGCATTTTAAAAATCCTCTTGTCAGAGTCAAGGGAGGTTCTCACAGTCCAAAAGGGTTCTACAGCCAACTTTCGACAGCTAACCTGATCTAGAATAGCAGCACTAGACTGCACCCACTTGCAATTTTAGCCGACATGCGTGTACATATTACCAATAAACACACTTTTGTATGTAAAGGGTTTTTCAATAGGGACGCTACAAAAGTAGAGCAACAGGGACAGCAAACGACGCCATATTTTTCTTGCGGTTTTTTGACATTTCTCTTCAGTAAGGTTTGCCATTTCATGATGGAAAGATATACGAGCCAACAACGAGTCGAAATTATTAAAATTTACTACCGAAATTCGGAGTCAGTGGCCTCAACGTTAAGAGCGCTACGTCCAATTTATGGTCGTCATAATCGTCCTAGCAGATCAACAATTGAGCGTCTAGTGGAAAAATTTGAATCCACAGGCACAGTACAAAATGTTCCCGTGCCAGTGAGACAAAGAAGTGCCCGTATTGTCGAGAATATTGCTGCCGCTGAGGCTTCAGTTGCAGAAAGCCCAAATGTGTCTCTCACACGTCGTTCTCAAGCGTTGGGCATCTCTGTGACGTCGTTGTGGCGAATTTTGCGAAAAGATCTTGGCCTACATCCTTACAAGATTAAATTAACGCAAGAACTGAAGCCGCTTGACCACCAGAAGCGTCGTATGTTCGTGAATTGGGCTGAGCAACAACTTGAAAATGATTCGGATTTTCATCGAAAAATCATCTTCGGCGATGAGGCTCATTTCTGGCTGAATGGCTTCGTCAATAAACAAAATATGCGGTATTGGTCAGGCAGCAATCCACACGTACTCCATGAGTCATCATTGCATCCCGAAAAAATTACGGTTTGGTGTGGTTTATGGGCCGGCGGCGTCATTGGGCCGTACTTCTTCCGTGATGATCAAGACCGGCACGTTACTGTGAATGGGGATCGCTACCGTTCAATGATAACCGAATATTTTTGGCCCCAATTGGATGATATGGACTTGGAGGACATGTGGTTCCAACAGGACGGCGCCACAAGCCACACAGCGAATGTCACAATCAATTTATTGGAAACCAAGTTTGGAGAACGTGTTATCTCACGAAATGGTCCAGTCGCTTGGCCGCCTCGGTCGTGCGATTTGACGCCGTTAGACTATTTCCTGTGGGGCTACGTCAAGTCTATGGTCTATGCCAACAAGCCAGCGACGATTGATGAACTTCGTACGAATATCGAACGTGAAATTGCAGCAGTATCGGCCGATTTATGCTTGAAAACCGTCGAAAATTGGGTTCAGCGTCTGGACTTCTGCAAGCGTGCCCGTGGTGGCCATGCAAAAGAAATCGAGTTCCATACATAATGGCATCGAACGTACTTTCACAGGAACAAAGAATTTCATTGATATCCAAAACCGTTTTTGTTTTATTTAAAAAAAACTTTTGTAGCGCTCTTATTGAAAAACCCTGTAGTTGCCCAGAGATTACCACTAGGAGGTCAAGCAAGCACTTGGTTACGCACTTGATTGTTATGCTACTGACTCAAACCAAGTTCTGTGAAGCCAATAGTTTTCTGGCCAATTGCAGTCCCGGCCCCCTTTTTTATGTCACCCAACAATTATGTCACATACATGTCTTAAGTAGGTTAAAATCAGAAGTAGAACAGTAGAAGGTGGACATTTTTTTTTTTGTTTAATGCCTCTAGGCATTGCGTGACAGATTTCATAACAAGATTTGAACAACAAGCTCCTACACGAAGAAAATAAGAATAACGAGAGAAATTTGAGAAGTAAAAGGGCATTTGTCCCGGTCTTGATAAAACTGTGAACGCATATCGGTGGGTATTCCCATTCCAAATGCTCAATTATTTGGTGTAGGTACACATGAACTTCTATTATCTTACATTTCCTGAATTAAATTTGCACAAAAACCAACGTTTAATTATTTACATTACCCATAATGGATTTACGGAAAAAAGACAAATCTTTGGTGAAGAAATAGTATGGGTAGCTATAATTTATCGTGAGTTATTCGATCACGCTTCCGTTGACGGGTTTTGGAAGGAGAGACTCAACATCAAAACTAAGCGATTTGTACAGCAACACCAATCTAGACAAAAACTGCTCATTGGCCGTCTGAGATGGATAAGCCATATTGAACGAATGGACGCCAAGAGTCCCCAAGTCTTACCCGGAGGGACCCTACATCCATCCAAAACATTGCTAGGCTACCATTAAAGCCCTGGCATCGTACACGATATCCTCCAAGCTGATGAAACAGGGCAAGGAGAAACTCGCTTCATAAAAGTATCGTTTCAAGGTCAGTCTCCTCTTAACGTAGAGGGTAACGACCGGGACGATGAGCTAACGAGACGAGGTTCAGCCCTTGATAGATCCCACGCGAAGTGATTTCACCTCCCGTTTGGAGCCGTCAAGGGAACTATCCTCTCACATCAGAAGATAACATGTGGCACGGACTACGAAATTGTGTGGTCCAATTATGTAAAATTGGTCCGAAACACAAGATCTATAAAAAACGACTCGCACAGACATTGCAAGCACCGTGGCAATCAAAACAGGTCACTGGTCTATAGGAACACAAGCGTCCAAACTAGCCATCTCATTCAAAGCACATTATCACAGCTGCAACGATGAGAGTGAGAATAAAACAGTGTTGCATCTCATCCGCGGTTGTCCGACTCTAAGCAAGGTCAGATATCGTATTCGACATCCTCAGTGAAATCTCGGAGAAAAAGATTAGCGACTTAATCAGTTTCCTCAGCATGGATGTAAGGATTTCCGCTCCCTTTTTCTCAGGTTTAAAATAACAATTGTGGTTTTTAAAACGGCGCTAAGATTCAGCATTTGGAATGCTAAACAACCACTTCTATCACCTTACCTACCAACCCGAAGAGACAGAGTAACGCGAACAAGTGGAAGGGAACCTCAATTAACTTGGAGTAGTTGCGGTAACTGAAGGCAATTAACTGGAGATACTTGTTGGTTGAGGCCCAAATTTATCCTGAATTGTAGAATCAAGTGTGAGAATGGTAACATCCCTAACCACTGGATCATCAGCTCCTTATGCATCATCTACCGAAAAGACGAACCTATGTCTTATCACACCAATCGAAGCAGATTCCCGCTTAACGGCGCTTACATGATTGATTTTTCAATAAGGACATAACAATGAAATTCAGGATTTTCTTCAAACTTTTGCAGAGCCCAATCGGAGAAGTTTCGGCGCTTTAAATGAACAAGAGGCTTCAGTTCTTAAGTTAATTTGCTCTTGCAAGGGTATAGACCAAGATCTTTAAGCAAAATTCGCCACAATCTGGACTGAGAGATGCCCAATTCCTGTGAACGGCGTGGAATCGACTGATTTGGCTAATTTTGAACTGAAGCACTTACTGCTGCGATATTTTCAGTACTTCGTTGTCTCGCTGTTACAGGAACATTCAATAGTAAATATGTTGACTCGAATTTATCCACAACGTCACGCACAGCCTGTTTGGTGGGGCGATTATTACGACCGAAAATTGGAGCAAGCCCTCTTAAGCGACTCAGAATTTATTTTTAATAATTTTCAAACGTTGCTCGTTCGTGAACTTCACCATGATAAAAATATAAACGTTGACTGATGTTTTGACATTGACAGATGATAAAAACAGTCCTTTTTTTAAAAACCCTGTGTTTGAAGTAACTGTGTGCATCTTCGAAGCTATTTTGCACCTCACTTATCAGCCATTACCCAAATTTTATGAAAAATATTAACAATTTTTGTAGCCGCAGAAGGATTATCTTTTCATTGACTCTATAGTTTTTAATCCTTGAAATGATTTCTTTTATTTTTAATACACATAACACACATAACAATACACATAAGATAGCCAAAATACTATTCAAATACCAGCCAACTGGTTCAAGACATACTGTCCATTTTAGAAATCAAGTAATCACAAATTTTTGCTTGAGCTGACAGCAAAATCGGCCAAGGATCGTAGAGGATATGAGACGGCGACTGGTGATGTGTCATGCAATCCTCAAAAATCTGTAAAATCAGATATGTTTATTTTAAATATGGTAAACAAATACAGAATTATTTGACAAAACTGTCAGGCTATACAACAAGCTTTAAATATATCCAAATCTAGTCCGGGTAAAATAAGCAAATTATAAACATTGACACAGGAAAAACCCCTCATAAATGTACATTTTGCAAAACATGTTTGCCCCAACTGTCAGCCGATAACCAATTAGTGGTAAATGTCAACATTTGTTTAGGAGACATTTACAAATATTCCTGTCAAATACCAAAATTGTGACATGACCAAATTAAACAGCCTTCCATTCAAAGGAACAAACACAAGAAATCGAATAAAATGCCATCGAACCATAATCTTAGTCACGCTGCTGCTCCCACAAAAAAAAATCCCAGTCGCTCCAAAAGGCACTCACGTGCTGCGGATAAAATGCTCAAGATACAATGTATATAATTAAAAGGTTAACGTTGGAATAAAAATGCCATAAATTAACCCGACAAATGAGGTAAAATCGGATGGACACCCTTGTCACATGGCAAACTCTCTGCTACCTGAGTCTAAATTTAAGCATCGAATTACATGTCAAGAGTCAATCGCCAAATCTAATTTCAAGACAGTAGATGGCAAGATACAAAAAAAAACAGAATGCACGTTGACACACAGGTGAGCACACTCGGTTCACAAAAGTCCGAGCATTCACCGGATCGACATTTTCCTTTGCTTTATTCTCTTCTGCTTCCTACTTCATTTTTTGGGTTCATAATTACATATACCCTAATATAGGGTATATTTCTGTGTCCACATCAAGTTGTAGCAAAAAGAAAAATCTTACTTTAAGGTCGCCCTTGAATTTTCTATTGCACAGCGTGTCAGATTTCTTAAGGACTAATTATAGCAGGAAAACACGTTCGTGATGGGCAGGGGCAGATGATGTTGTCAGTAAATAATGATATTCACCAACAAAACCCAAACATTGAACGTTATGATTTTGGACTAATCAATGAATTTGTCTCCACTGTTGTGCCACCGACATCAGCACAGAGATCAAACGAAGAAGACAATTAAGTACATAGTAGCAAGGTCATGTCGAAAAGACCTAGGGAGATAATTTATTGCACCCCTCGTTATCTCAGTATTACTACAAATGTAAGGAACAGGAGGACTGTGTAAAAATCTGATAAAAAATGCCCCTGAGGTCATCGAGAAAAACATTCTTGGTCTGATCTGGGGTAGCAGATTTAAATTCGTAGTATTCTTTGACTATTGCTTCTGCAACATTCCCACATTGCTATTTGCTGCTAACATTCCAGGAGTGTAGTTTCTGCCCACACCAGTGAGTCTTCATATCTCCAGAAAGGATAAAACGCCTTTTTGGTCCATTTTTTATTTTATGAGTTTTGCTTCTTTTTTTTTTTTTTTGATTCATTGAAAATGCGACGAAGAATCAGCAATGGTTAGAAAATTGCACTTCGGTCGATAGATAGCATTGGGAGCGTAATATGCCAGCAAACATTTGCGAATCGCTTGTAGTGATACCGGCAATCTCTCTCCCACATAAGTCTGCTAAAAGTTCGATTAGTACTAATACATATGTACATATGTATGTATCACTTAAAACTTAAAGTTAAAGCCGACCAGTTGAAAGGATTCGATTGCATCAGTTACCATCTCTATCCGACAGCGCACATCATTTTGTTGGTTTTGCATTGAATGCGGCATATCAAGGTTAGAATTGAACCAACTAGTAGCCTGCAGACAATGCTCTTCTTATTCACATCTCACCGAGATATTATGTATATTTGTTTTAGGTTTCCTCGGTAAGTCTGGTAACTTTTTCCCTTTATCTAAGGTGGAGTCACAATGGGCCTTATATTAGTTTAAGTGGGGTCCAACCTAGTCAGGTCAGTCACCTTAATGGCCCGGATTCCTGAGCACATCTTAGAAGTCGAGTTGAGGCCTGCGTTTAACATGCCCAAACCATCGAAGCATGGACCTCACCGTTCGGAGAAGCAGCGGCTCAACATTGAGTACCTCGCGTATTTTGGTGTTCCTAACACGATCTCGGTGAGTCACCCCAGCAACACTTCATTTCGGCAGCTTGTATCCGCGATCTTATTTTTTCAGTCACTACCCAAACCTCATGACCACAGGTGAGGATCAGAACAAACTTTGAATTGAAGACCGATAGCTCTGAGCTCCGATGCCTAGTTCGACCGTCCTGATAACAGACTGACCAAGTTGTCTCAAAATTGCTCCAGCCTGATCAATCCTACAGAATAGCTCAGTGTTGTGCCTTCCATCACTTGTGAATAGAATTATAGGACCCTGAGATAATAAACTTCTCCACCTGTTTACATAGGACTCCATTGCATTGACCAGGCATTTGGGAAATTACCATTTCCTCTGATTTTTTCACGCTTACTCTCATCGCTGCTTCAACACAGACGGATACGAACCTAACTAGTGCGCACTGAAGTTCAGTCTGGCTGGACGTAAGGATAACCAAGTTATCCGCGAAAAGAAGTTGACTTATCCCCCGATTCGAACCGTTCCTTACCACGGCTGCGCTGTAACATTTAATCTTTATACACAATGAAAAGGAAAGGTGACAAGACGCACCCCTGGCGAAGTCCAAAGCCCACGCCGTTCATCCGAAAACATCTTACATTTTGAAATCGAATGTGCCTCAGAAGAGAACCGTCAATCCCATAATCCCGCAGTACACTCCAGAATTTGGATCAAGGGATGCGATCATATGCTTTCTCCAAATTTTGAGAAGGCCTGGGAGTATGCCAAACCTAACTACAGTTATTATGTGGTCAACCACTCTACCTAACCTAAACCAACTTTAGATCTTAAACCGAAGGAAAAGGAGATGCAATCCTTTAAGATGTGTAGAAATGAATATTGTGATTGTAGGCATTTGGTAAATAATCATGTTGGCTGGTCCCGGAGAGGTTGTTAATTGAGCTCCAAGTCCACTCCGAACTACAGCGTCAGTCAGATGGTCAAACGCGTGGTTTTAATGCAAAGTCCTAAGATTATCAATAAACACCACAAAAACACTTACTGCTTCTTAGTTCGTGACCGTCTGGCCACCGAAGTTTATTTCCGGCTGAAGAGAACCTGCTGCTATCCTTTGAGCCCCACTGGTCTCATTGAATTTCAGCAATGGTCATCAATCTAGTACAATAGTTCTCTTAGGTTGTTATTCTAATCCAAGGGGGAATTCCGTATGTCGCAGGATGTATAAATATGGGTAAGAGATGTCTTAGTCGCAAGGAGGCCAAATCCAGATGACGTACTTCGGCCTCAATATAAGTTTTACATTAGTAAGGACTGGCCTTCTTCATTCGTAACCTCCTTTCCCATCTACTCGTAAGTCCAACAAATGCAAAACAAAATCAAAACTCTTTAGAAAGAGGTGGTGGATCAGCATCTGGTGTCGCTGTTCGGTCAAAGCTCGGTCAATATTCCCAGTGCTGCTTTTGAGCATATTTCGGCCTCAATTTTTTGATCTGCTGCACCGCCTCTGCTCTCTACAAATAAACCAAAACCATGGAAATGAAGTAATATCAGTCACTTTTGATTCTGATACATTTGTTGCTCATACTAAACTTGAAAAGATATGAGTTGTTGGTGTTATATTTCTCGCACGAATGGAAGGCACGCATATTGTTATTGCCAAATTTGAATTATGGTGGTGTAGCGTTTTACTGGCGGTTGTTTGTTTTACTTTAAATTCAAATTCCAGTCAGCAGTCCAACATTTGTGCTACGACCACAACGGTTTTATACGCAACTTCCAAATGACACAATTGGCTACTGACAATCAAAGTATTGCGGTGTAGTATCGAAAAATATCTCCCAATTGATGAAATAAACCAAAACTGTTGACCAAAAAACCGTACAAATCACTATTTCGCTTAATAGAGCAATAGGGTATCGTACGAACCATTCCAAATATATTTTAACGTTTCTGCATTATTTCGCATGCTGTGCCTTTAACCCAATCAATAACCAGTGTGACCACATCTCTCGCCTGTTCCGCTTGATCTGAATTTACATGAACAAATTTACACTAAAGCCAGTTCGTCTGTCTGTCGAGAAGTCTGTCACAACTGACAGATGATATGACCGAGGAGGTGCAACTTTTAAGCAAAATCAATCCGAGCAAATTTACAATATTTGCTAATTTTCAGTTTGAACTGGTAACTGAACACCTCCCCGTGACTTTATTTACTTCAGTTTTTTTTTATATATGTATATATTTTTCTTTTCTTACTGTCTCGCCATGTGGAGAAATATTCTCATGAAATACAACGAGATATTCCAAGTGATGCTAATTCTGAGTGTGTTCAGAGAAAGGGAGAGAAAAAAATTACCCGTAGATTGTCATCATAACGAATTCGAATTTGCATATTCGAATTATTCAGGCGTCGAGGATGAAATATTAAATTTCTATTTCAGTGTCTGGGTTGGGTGCTAGAATCTCCACAGTGTGTTAGGGCGGATTATTCTACCATCAGAGTTTGCAGCCCACTTACTGCCCGAATTCTTCAGAAGTTGTTACCGAACAACCTCCTACTCCAGCGCACGTGAAAAATAATCCTCACAACATATGTTTTAAGTGCAAATGAGATTGGAGAATGCATTGCATTGACATTAAATTTGGCTCGCTGTCTGACATTTTTATTTCATCTGTGAACAATGACAATTCAATTCGAATGCCGGCCGGAGTATGTTGACAGTGCACATTCGCACATCAAGTAAAACACATATTCAGTTTTAACTTCGATTTCGGGAACTTGAAAGTGTCGTCGTCCGAGGTATTGTGACATAGTGAGTCTGTCGTGCTCAGAGTATCCTTGGATATAATCAGATTAGTGTATTCATTAGGACTTGGATCCAAGTGGCGCGTGCTGCAATAAAGCGGAAAATTAAGTGCACAAATAAACAAGATGCGACAGAAGGAGAAGAAATAAATTATTTTACTCATGTTGTTATGAGGACAAACTAATTTGGAGATTTGTAAAGGAAATTCGAAAAGAGGGAAAAACAGATGTAAGCAGAATGACAAGCTAATTATGCTAAAAAGTATAGCGACCCATGCATGTATGCTTGTGACATATGAATAAACCCTTAGAATTCGATATGAACATGTAAGGTTGTACATACATACCTAACCTATAACCTAATTATGCATGTCATTTAAATAATTTTTCTAAGAAATTTGGAATGGTACTGCACCTGTGGCGGCGGCGTCGGGTGGAGATCGTTATTCAATGTCATGCGGTAGAAGGCAAAGTTGTTTTTGTTACCTATGGACTGCAAACATGTCAAATTTGCTAATTCGTAGAAGCCATTGAAAGCTTTCTTATTTTATTTTGCGGTTTCCAGTTTCAATTTAAAATTATACATACATGTAATTGAATAGTGGCAAATAAAGTCAAAATAGAAACCAAACAAACTTTGAATCTAAACTAAACTAAAAGTACTGAGTGTACTTTTAGGCTTCCTAAAATATCAGACCCTTAAAAAAACCAGTGTGATCCTGCGCCTAAGAGGTGCTTAAGTGGACTCTCCAGATCTCCCGCTCTTCCAACATCAATTCTAAATCATCATGGGCTATCCCCATACAGGTAGAGATAAGATTTTGGACTTGGTCTAACCATCTCTTCCTAGACTTATCGAGGGGACGCCTACCTGATGGCACGGATCCCATGGCACGTTTTGGAAGCCGAGTTGAAAACATGCATTGAACGTGCCCAAACCATCGAAGTATGGACCTTTCCGCTAGAAGAAGTAGATCTCGACGAGTTACCCCAGAAATACAACGAAGAAATCTCATTTCGACAGCTTGTATCCGCGATCTTATTCTATCGATCATTTTCCAAACCTCAGAACCATAGGTGAGGGTCGGAACAAACAGTGAATTAAAGACCGATACCAATGCCAAGTTCAGCCCTCTTGATAACAGATTAACCAGTTCGATCGGTCAGCAATTTCAAGAATGACAGTTTTAACTCAACTTAGCCTAAGGGCTAAAGACACACAGGAAATTTCCAGCACAAAGCAAGGCTGCATAGGAGACTTCTAAAATATCAGCTTTGCTTACGAAGCGGACTCACAGTGGTAGGATAGGTATGTAGGTAGAGGTGGCGGTTCAACAGAACGCAATTAGCACTAGAATGTGTCTTTTTGTTACGACGACTCGTGTGACCTGGTTGAAAATGTCTGTTGTTGGAGGTGGGTGAGACACCCGGGAATGTCTCGATTCAGCCTGTGGAGTTTAGAAAACGGATTACGTCTCGCATCCTTTTACCCGAGATGTCGTTGAGGGCATCGTAGAATGGTTGGTTTAATGCATGCAGTATGGCTCTTGCTAGTGACGGACATTTGCAGAGGAAGTGGAAGAGAGTTTCCTTTTCGTTTTTGGCTGTGGCGGGTGTATGGGATACCTAGTCTGGCCGATTGGTCTCCAATTTGCCACTGTCCCGTATTTATTTTAATTTTAATTTAATTTTGGTGGGGACGAGAGACCCCATTTATTTGGCTTAATACAAGCTATACATTCTTAATCTAAAGTTAAACAGAAATCTTAAAACTAAAACTTAAAAAATTAGATGTGGTGGTGAAGCAGAAGGGACTTTAGGTAAGGGGATGTATGGTTGAAATCAAAGACGGTAAGGTTTGCGTTAATCTGTCGTAGCATACGGGAGATAGGTTCATTCACGCCATAAGAGGTGTGGTGGGGCGGTAGATAGAAGAGGCGAGAGTGTCGTAGATTACGAGTGTTAGAGTGGAAGGAGATGGCATTGATGAGTGACGCACAATCAACGTGCCCAGAAATGAGTCGGTGAATGAAGAGGATGTCAGCTGCGTCTCTGCGTTCCTCGAGGGTATTTAAGTTAATGAGATTGAGGCGATTTTGATAAGGCGGTTCCAGGGCAGACCTCGAAGAGCAAATCGGGGAAAAAGGCGTTGGATACTCTCGATTCTCGTAATATGGACACGATGATATGGCGACCATACCTGACTCGCATACTCTAACAGAGGGCGAACAAAGGTGATGTAGAGGGATCTGGTTACGTATGGGTTGGTGAATTCTTTGGACCATCGTTTTACAAAACCAAGAACAGAGTTGGCTTTAAGGATTATCTCATCTATATGTGATCGAAAGTTGAGTTCCCTGTCACACAGAATGCCAAGGTCGCGAAGAGACTGAACGGAGGAGATGGGTTGGTTAAGCAGAAAGTAGAGACGGGGAGGAGATTGGTTTCGCTTACGTGAGAAGGTGATGGATTGACATTTGGCGATATTAAGTTCTAAGCAGTTTTTTAGGCACCAGATCGAAAAACTATTAAGGTCTTCTTGAAGGAGGATGGAGTCTTGGGGTGAAGAAATTGTTTTGAAAAATTTAGTATCGTCGGCATAAAGGGAGATGGACGAATGTCTGATGATCCTATCAAGATCATTAATAGTTAATATAAACAGAAGAGGACCGAGGTGGCTGCCTTGTGGAACACCAGACGTGGCCATAAACGGGGTTGAATGGGCGGACCTAAAGCGGACACTGTAAAAACGGTTATCCAGGTAAGAGGATATCCATTTTAACAGTATGGGTTCAAAGCCGATGGCAGACAGCTTGAAAATTATTAATTTATGAGAGATTTTGTCGAAGGCCTTGCTGAAATCGGTTGCGATGACATCCACTTCGTTACCGTTCTCTAGTGCTGAGAGGGCAAAGGACACGAATTCGACGAGATTTGTGGTAGTCGACCTACCCTTCAGGAAACCATGTTGTCTGGGGGAAATGAGGGATTTGCACTGGAAGCTTAAGGCTTCGTACAAAATGCTTTCAAAAAGTTTGGGTATATGGGAAAGTTTAGCGATGGGACGATAATTGGTTATTTCGGTTTTTGATCCTTTTTTATGGATCGGGGTTATGAAGGAGGTTTTCCAAACCTGAGGAAATTCTCCTTGTGAGAGGGATAGACGGAAGAGATTTGAAAGGACGGGGGAAAGAATCGAGGTACATTTCTTAAGAAATATGGCGGGAAGGCCATCAGGGCCGGGTGTGAATTCGTCATTAAGTTCATGTAACTTACGTTCGATAACAGACGGGTCCATGACGTGGGAGAGAAGAGGGCCAGTGAAGAAGTTTAGAAGGTAATTGAAATAAGAGGTATCAGGTACGAAAGATTCGCTGGAGAAGGATTGTTTAAAGAATGACGCAAAGAAGTTGGCTATTGTAAGAGGGTCGGTTGATGATTTGCTGTTGAAAGAGAGGGAGGGAGGATAACCATCAGACTTTCTTTTGTAATTCACAAATTGGAAAAAAGACTTAGGGTCCTTAATCAGATTGGCTTGCGCATTGCTAAGATATTGCTGATAAAGGGAGTTGTAAAGTTCTGTAAAATGAAGATAAGTACCGAGATAGTTGGAATAGTCGGAAAATGATCTTGTGCGAAGGAAAACACCCCATAACTTGTTTCTCTTTATCGTCGTTATTCTGGCGATATCTGGACGAGTTCTGTTTAGGAGGTCTTTTGCCCTAATCTTATCGCAGGTCGGCCATATTTTCATTGATATGGCGCAGTTGATTAGCCTCCTCCACTGGAAGTTGGTTTCCTGTAAAATGTGTGAGTGGATTTGTCCCTTAACCGCTCCGAACAGGATGTGGACCCTTGCCCTGCCTGTTCATCAGCACGCTTGTTTCCTATTATGTTCTGCTTGTGCGTTGCCAGTAGTTCCGCCTGGAAGACGCTGAGAAAGTGTCATCTTCGGACTCGAACTCTATTCCGGCTAGACCAGGTGTTTTGAGGTCTCTTATGCTTCTAACTTATTCACAGATATTCCCAGGTTGTTCATAGTAAGCTTGAAATTTACTCATATCGATATAAACCCCACTCTGGTCTAGATGTGTCCCGCATCTGGTAGGATGCATAACCGTACCAGAGTTGTGATTTTTTTAAATACGAAACCTACAAAGTCACTACAGCCATCACAAAGACAAAGTTGATTCCAGAGAACCCTTTACACCCAATGCCTTGCTGTTTACCTAATGTGCCGTGTCTGGTCGTGATATTTATCATGAAATAATAGCCCAGTCGTTCGCCAGGAAGCTTCACAGTTGATAAAAAAAAAACACTTCAAGCGTTAGCAATCATTTAACAAAGACTCCACAAAAAGCAATTTTTGTTTCAAAAAAAAATTTCCACCAAAATGTATGGTCTAGTTCAAGGTTTTCTTTTTATAACAATTATATTTGCCTTAATGCCGCCACTTTGATAACGCTAAAAAAATCGAATTTAAATAATCTTTCACTGTAGTGATAACTTTGTTCCAATGCTATACATTTTGTTCGAATCTAATAGATCATGATCATGAACTCTAATACCTACATACACACACATTCAAGTCTGAGACCTAAAAATTTCACCGAATAAATTATAAAGTTCAACGCGTCGGCAACATGTATCTGAAACACAAATGTTTTGATTTATAAAAATACATATACTTTTGCCAATAGAGTGGGTGTGGCATAGTAAGATACTTCATTCGAATCGAGTATAAAAATGAAGGAGAGGAAGTACGCTATTATGACGATACGAACATTCAAAGTGCCATTGAACGACATCGTGGATTGTTGTCCATTTATCTGAAAATAAACCGACAAGTACTAGGTGAAACCTGCTTATGACCCCGATCACGCTGGGTTTGCTGTAGAGGAGTATGTAAAGACGCCTTTCTACTTATCCTGAATCCGAACTAACCAATCATACGAACCAAATGGGATCATAAGAGTCCTTGCGTTGAATCACAACATTTCACAATTTCAGAAGGACTTTACTTGGAACAAAATATCTTCTAGGTCTAAGTGCTTCCTGATCCTAAATACAATAGGTAAAAGGACGTAACAGAGCTTAATTCTGATAACCACAGGATGGGTCCCTTCCGGCTGTGCCTTGAACAGTTTTTTTAGGAAAAAATTCTCATACAATCGACGGATCATGATTCCCCATGTAGTTCAATGGCCGACATCCAAGGTAAGGTACTAGGTTACATAGCTTAACAAGTTCCCGTCGGGTGCGGCAACCACTAAAGTCAATAAGCACGTGGCTTTCTAAATGGATACGTAACTATCTCGACCTTAAGGGCCTCTTCCAACACTTTTGAAAAAATGAACATAAAATCTATGGAGCCGTAATTTTGTTTCAAATATAGGGTCATCCAACAAGACGTGTCATTTGTCTTGGCAAAAATAGGGCTTTATGCGTGGTTTGCTGGCTTCAATTGTGGTGCCAACACGGCTTTTGAAGCATGTACCCCAGGATCTTTATACAAAATGAGGTCCAAAGTGGTTGGGGATGGGCCCAATTCCTATGATCGTCTCGAAATAGACACACCTGTGTTTTCAATCAAACTCTCAGTTCCGGCGGCGATATTTTCAGCTGACCTTGCCGGACGAACACGAGTTGGAGTCTTCACATTACTTACCTGATCGAGACGTTCAATTTTATCGATTAAATTCTCTAAAATTGTGCAAAAAGGCGTTTTATGATGACCAAAAGCAGTACGAAACGTTTCCGCGATACTTTCACTGTGTGAATTTTTACTACTTATTTCAACACGTTGTGCGAGTGTGTGTCGATCCATACTTCAGACCCTCCTAGATTTTACTTATCCTTCTGAGTCATCGCAATGATAGTTGAATGTTGACAGTTCAACAATGGCATGAAATTTAAAATGACATCTCTTGTTGAATGACCCCATATTAGGAAACGACTGAACGTTGACCACTTTCCAGCCAGAGATGAATCTCTTTTCCATATAGGACATGGAGAAAAATTTAAAGAAATTTCTGTTAGTTACGGCGCACAGTTTTTGTGGACTATTCCTGATCCGGATGCTTTTTCGCAATCAGGATGTTGAAAAATGATCCGAGGTCAAAATTTAACGGGTGACATCGATCCTTAAACGGATAGAAAACTGCGTCGAGTCTTACTGTAAGTGGAATTGACCGCAAGCAGTTCGCGAATAAATCAGCCTTTACCTTAGATAGTGTTGCCTTGTTGGACCTGTCGTCTCTTATTAAAGGCGAAAATGAAGACTAACTATATTTGTTACTAATCACATTTGCTATTGTCCAAAAAGGACGTGAACCACTGCAGCATTTGATAATTCGTTTGTAATTTTTCTTAACGGTTTCGACTGTTCGATTTGAGCGCCATTGTCTGACGACTCTGTATTTGCTGGGTTCCGCTTGTTTGCAATTTTTATCGAAACAAGCTCTGTTTGATATAAATTTCTCGATGCAGTAGAGAATAAAGAGCTCTATTCCGGGGAAAATTATTTCGGCATCCGAAAATAAAGTCAAAAAATCACATTATTAGGGCAATTCTAAACTATCGTTTGGTCGCGAAAATCTAAATAAAACCTGAAGACACTCACAAAAATCAAACGATTAGCATGCACCAGCACGACGAGCGCCATATGAACGACCCCGACAGCAACCCCCGAAACAATACTATCACTCCTACCGCTCGACCTATACTCTAAACAATTGGCAACAAAAAGCGCCCTACGACTGCAAGCATATAGCTTTTGGAAAAAGGGCCAAATAGGTCACTCCAGTATCGCTAGATGGGCGAAGCTAGAGACAAAAACTGATCGCATAACGCCATAGCTTGACTTCGAACTCAATTTCCAAACTCGATGACTCCTATAGAGATACACTTGGACTTCTAGAGGCTTGCCGATGAGTGATGGAGCAAACTTCCAACATGCCGCATATCATGAAAGTTGTGCCCAAAACTCAATAAAAGAAAAACAAAGGAACTACTTACGCTGAACAGATTGCATTTAGCTCTAGTGATCAGCATCCTCACAGGCCACAACCTACTGGCGGCCCACCTAAGTAGAATGCGACTAAGCACGACTGACCTCAGCAGAGGATGTGGCGATATAGATGCAAAGAAGGACGCGTCTCACTTTCTCTGCGACTACTCAAGCCGCAACAAAACCAGAAAGAAGACCCTAGCCGCTTACTTCTTTGGTGACCCAGGCCAACTCTCAATCACGCCACCGTAGACCTTCCAAAAATTTATATTGAATTCAGGGTGGCTTTGGGTTGCTAATAACGATCAATAAATAATGTATTCTCTTCCTAATCCTTTTCATAAACTGCAATTGCTTCTAATTTATAAAAAAAAATAGCTGGCGCGACAGCTCAAGATGAGCCAAGGCTGAATTTTTAAAACAACACCTCTACATGAGCCAACGACACCTTTTACAAAGCACCAATCAACCAACTTCTCGTAATAATATTTAGTGGGACTGAACAGCCTTTTCGCTGTCAGTTTTATATTACCGTCAAGGGAATTTTGTTTGCGTTCCTTCATCTTCGCCTTCTTTTAAAGCCCAAGAAATTGCTGCATATAAACGCAAGAAATATTCGATAAATTCTATTTTTGATCTGTCACTTATTTGTCAATATCACGGATTACCTATTAAACTCGTTGTGGTACTTGTGTGGAACGTGTATATGAAACGTCAGTCGTGTCGTAAATGTTTTTGAATGATTTACAAACGAACATAAACGCCACTTGGAATAATGGTGATTGTCCGAAATTTAAAGAAAGAGCTCTGTGAATTCCTATCTTTCATGCGAGCTGTCATTGTGTTTAAAACCTATAAAGTGAGTATCAGTGTCACATGCAGACTTTATCGTTGAGTCGAAAATAAATTGCGTGTGTTCCAAGACAATCTGTATGGGAATACAACCGAGCATAGATACGATTGTACAAAAGGAGGATTCGCCACACCCTGCGAAAGGAAGATAACTGCATTGATAGCCAGGGTAGAGAATCCATTAACCAAAGCGAAAATATACCCTCCAACAACTTTGACAGAATGCTGCAATACGAGCTACGGTATTTGACTACAAGTTGGAGGAAGTTGTCATACCCATAGGTGTGGCGAATACCCTTAAACCCATGAAGCGATAAGTTATTAATTAACTATCTTCATCATTTCCCTACGTTACGAAATCGCTAGTGAGATCAAATTATTTAATAGCTAGAACCTTTTCAATACATGTTTACAGCCTTCGATGACTCAACAGCATAACTATAAATAAACAATGTACTAGGTAATCTATAATGAAACTTCTAATCTACAGAAAAAAAAAGTCTACCTATGATCTAGCAACAGGCCTTAAAAAACTAAACTTCTTATCTTCGGTTTTCATTGTTTAGCATGTGTTGACTTAGCGATAATGCTTGTAGAATATATTAGATCTTTTTTAAACGATTTAACAGGAGTATACCAGCAAGTAGCACATTATTGGAGCACTGATAGCTTAAACAAGTAGGCGTGAGAATGAGTTTTTAGTCCGAGCCACAGATAATTCTAAAAGTGTAAACAAAGAAAAAACCATTGTCAGGGCATTTATGAACATTTTTGTATTGTTTGTTCCTCCATGACAAAGAAACTGCTAAATAGATTTTAATGAAAAATTGTCCCTAACAAATTGTGTGCAACAAAATGGACATTACAGTCTGAACATGTGTACACATAGTTTTTTATTCGTGTCATTTTTTTAAATGAAGAAATATTTTCAATTTGCTGAAAGATGTACGGCTAATCATTCCGTGTGCAATGCCAAGCAATTAACAAGCGCGGATCTTAATTTAGCATTCAAGACGCGATCAGCAAATTAAAGAAGTTGTCGGCAAGATGATAGGCGCTATTCCTTTTCATTTCTATTTTTTTTTTGCTATGCATATGTCCTGTTTGTGGATTTTAATTCCGCTCTGATCTTTTGAAATTAATTTTCACAGAAGTCATAATTGAAAGCATTTGGAGTCAATTTGTCTAACAATTCGAATGCATTAGTCAGACTTGTAAGATGTGTTCGCAAGGCAAAACTAAAACCAGTTTGAAGCAAGCCATATCTACATTGATGAGTTGAATCGGTTCTTTATCTGAGAATAGCAAATTGACTAAAATAACACATCTGAACTGAAGAGTTCAAATGGCTAAACCATTGGTAACCGTCTCTATTCCAAGATCACGATAGAGGGGACAGCGTTTCTTACATACCAAGGCATGCCTACGATGACTAAACTGTTAGTTACCGGCTCTGTTCCAAGACCACGATAGAGGACGACGTTTCTGACAAATCAAGGCGCGTCTTCGATGGCTTAACCATTAGTAACCGCCGGCTCTATTCCAATATCGCGATAACGGACGACGTTTCTGACATAGCGTCTAAGACGCTCCTTGATACTTTGTTTTGGTAACATTGCTTTTGGCTGGCACGACTCCAAAATTAACTTCATAAGTCAATGGCTCAGTGGTTACGATACCATACGATGCTAAGGCCTAAATGCACAGCGAGCTGTAAGATCTACTGTGCTGGCTTAGTGGTTAACCAGATGTTGAATTGAGGCTCTTAATAAACCTGAATAACGTTCTGCGCTATCCAGTTAGGTAGCCCGTTAGGGTCCTTAGATATAACTTGTTCAAGTAGTTTCTTTGTCCTGTTTTTTTTTTTGTTGGGATTGATGAACTATTTCGCTTGCCTCAGGCCTTTTTGCTGTGCCTAATATGTATTCAGCGAACCTATCAGTTTCCCATTGTGTTGTCTTGAGGTGAATACCACTGGGTGGTACCCCAAAATTGGGCCTAGACCCAACGCGTGGGAGGCCAGAGCCTCTTCTCGCTAGACAATTCGCTCGATCATTGCCTGGAGTTTTTTTTTTTGTCGGATTTGGAATCACTTCACTGTAGTACTGAGACGCAACTGGTCCATTGTGCCACCAGGAAGGAAGACCCAGATTTTACGCATTTTAGTGCAATTTTCTCGACTTTCGAAGTTTCGTGCGCACCACGGAAAGTCTACTACTAAGAAAAGCGGCAGCAGTCTTGGAATGATACAAATTGATCTGCAAAAATATCACAGCGCCACCATTGGGCTTTCTGTAAGAAGTGCGCGCAATAGGTGCACACACGCCTCCGCCAGTAGCGCGCCTGCCAGCGGCTTGGTTTGCTTTAGACAATCTCTGTCCACCGGTGCCGTAACTTTTGGAGGTAACTCCACCGACAAGAGACCCTCCAGTAGAAGGCCGCCCGTCATTTGCGCACACGCTTGCTTTAATAGGGGCCTGGCCCAGAGCTCCTTTGTTCGGTTTTGCCCTGTTTCAGCTCGAAGAACAGGAGGTAGCGTCGAGTTCAAGAATTGAGTCAGTTACAGTTGGAGTACCATTTGCCAACCTTATCCTCTTTCCCCTAGCTGCCAAAACAGCCTTCTTTCTTTTCCTCTTAATCTGAATCCTAAACAGGAGCCCATCGGGGCGCGTCGCTTCTGGAGCTCGTTCAGCTGGCGCTTTCCGAGTCAAACCATCAACAAAAGCACTACAATTGCCTGGCCATGTTGAATGAGAATAAGTGTTCACCGGATAAAGCTTTTCTGCCATTTTCTCGTTCCTTCCAGTTCAGAGAGTGAGATGCTGGACTCTTCAGATACGAGCGCTGTGCTTGGATCGGTATCATCGCCTGAAGAGGCGAATTTTATATGTATGTTCATTAAGGCCTCGAGAAACCTTGCCTCAACCGTGCTTGATTTGGATGGGTGGATTTGCACTTTCTCGAGCACCACCTGTAGTAGTAATACTATCAACAAGTTTATCCGACATGTTTTGTTCAAAATGACATGATGATGATTTAACGTCATTGTCAAGGCGATTGAAGTTTAGTCGCCTCTTACGACGACTAACCCCTACCCAAAGGGGCAAGGAAAAGGGTACTGTCTGTACAGGACTAGTGTATTACCTTTCTTCCCGTCCAACGCCTAAATATTTATTTAATACTACAGCATCAAGTAAGCCTTAAGCATCTCCTGTGAAAAAAAAAAGTTCTGTTAACCCTTCCGAATGACAAGTTTGTCTTTGCAAGCAGATTGACTTGAGTGGAATGATGTTGTCCTGTAAAATAAGTAGATACAAAATTCGTGTACTTCACCTCACAATTAAACTTCCAAGAAGAATATTTTTTGTTAAAAAGTCAACAAACTCGACGGCACTAAACCCATTGTATAAGTCTCCGTCTTCATAAGAACAGCATCATTTGACAAAAGCTTAACCAAAAGTTTCAAACATCCACACAACAATGCAGACAAAAACACAGAAGAACAAGGACCAAATCTTTAAACTTAAAACAACGCAATTTGATTCAAAATCCGAGAAATGAAATTCCTCGAAAATATAGAGATTTTCTTCGTATTATTTTGTTTAACTCAAATAAACATTTCATGAGCACTGTAAAGGACGATAAGGCTTATAAAGCTCTATGTAACTGAGTTCTCTTCATATCTGAATTAAGTGTTGTGTAAAGCTTACATTTCTACAGACATGCCACTAATTAAATTAATAAGCCAATGACTTGAAAGTTCCACAGTAAAAAATGACTCTCTCGTGTCATAAAAGTGGGCTGGGAACGCGGTGAAATACTTAGCGATTGGCAAACTGGGGTAATTGTTCCTCTTTTTATAAAAGGGGAAAATAGAGATTGCTCCAATTGCGCGTTCCAGATCTGTGGTCGAGCCTAGGTTGGGTGACGAGCATTGCGGCTTTCGTCTAGGTAGAAGCACAACCGGCCAGCTCTTCACTCTCAGAATAGTACTTGAGAAGGCCTGCAGCATATGATCGCCGTCTGTGTTAAAGCTGGGATGAAGGTAAACGTGAACAAATCAGAGGTTATGGTAATTTCCCGAATGCAACACTAAGTTATCCTGTAGGATTGGTCAGGCTGGAGCAATGTTGAGACAGCTTGGTCAATCTGTTATCAGAAGGGCTGAACTTGGCATCGGAGCTAAGCTTCAATTCAGGGTTCGTTCCGACCCTCACCTATGGTCATGAGGTTTGGGTAATGACCGAAAGAAGAAGATCGCGAGTACAAGCTGCCGAAATCATATTTCTTCGGTGTATTGCTTAGGTAACTCGTGGAGATCGAGTTAGGAACACCATACGAAACGCATTGTCCTATCGCTACGAAAGAACCTAGGTCTCAACTAACAATCTTTTCCAGTGTGCCCGGTCCTTAGCTATCTGCCTTCAGTTGCGCACCCTAAGTTGGTTGAGGTCGCCTTCTACGCACCACTCTTCCTCCATTACATAGTTCCTCCGGGTTAGAATCGAAGGCTTCAGGTCGAAGCATTGGGCATTAACCACTCTACTTGGACAAGCCTTCTCAAACGCCCAATGCGCAGTTTTTTGACTATTTGATTTCGCTTTCTCCAGACCACTTCAAAGCGAATAGGACCTTATATATGTATATATTTATCGCCCGAAACGACTAAGGATATCTTTAATACAGTCCATGCTGCAGCGCCATAATATAGAACTGGAATGATTTTGGTTTTATATATACATATGTATGTATGTATATGGAATCTCCTTATGTTTGTCCGGCATAGCCTTCTCCCATCACACTGTCTGGACGGCAGTTAAGTCAACATTATAGTAGCCTAGGGCCTCTGCTTATGGTTCGCCTGCACGTGACCTGCTACAAGTCCAAACATTCCACGTAAATAACAGAAAATCTTTGTGCTAGGGTCATTAACACCGATATCATCCATATCCAAGGCTTGCGCTCGATACGTAACGCAGATTTTTTTAGCCGGTCGGGCATAACTTGAAGCAACAATTCCATTGTAGAAAAACCTTTACGATAAAACCTGGGTTAAAGAGATTTTTGTAAATCACATTGGGTAGGTAGGTGAGCGCTGCACTTCGCACCTTACGAGCCACCATCTTTTTCCAACACCCTGACTAACTCTTCCAATTCAAAGTAGCCCAAATAAAGTCCTGTTTCTGTTCCTGACATTTATGACACCATCGTTGATTTCATCTAGGGAATTCGTCTGCTATCGCGTTTAAATTTTCACTGACTTCGTCTCTTGTTGAACTGCTCATCAGTTCAGCAAGTCCAATCTAGGTGACAACCACTATCCAATGGGTACCATTCAGAATTAAAATAAGCACACTTGATGCGCAGTCACAGTTACAATACTATGCAGCGCCAGGTTGACGCCAGTCAGTGTCTATCGTATTTTTACAAAACCAAGGTTTACTAATAATGCCACTGGAAAAGGCATCAATTCACCAGTCAACTCCAGGAACTGTTAGGTAGGAGACAGAAAAAAGATCAAACACTTGCCTTGCAATTGCCCAGACTATTTGTAGAACTAGAGGACTTTGTGCAACTAGGGGAACTCTGTACCAAATAGTCCCAGAGCAAGCACTCCCAAAGTGCACTTCCCCCTAACCTAAGTTAATGTACATTTGTCGTCATATTCGAATATTTTACGTCATATGCCAAAATTAAACTTGTTTCTTAAGAAAGGCAACAGCATAAATTGAAATGAGTCAGTATAAACCCACGAGGAAACTTCACAAACCAGTTAAGAGCCTCGAGTCCCAGTTCGAAGTCTGACAAATTAAATTGTTTAAAACATTTAATGAAATTTA
This sequence comes from Matsumyia berberina, assembly GCA_917880715.2. Classification (NCBI taxonomy): domain Eukaryota; kingdom Metazoa; phylum Arthropoda; class Insecta; order Diptera; family Syrphidae; genus Matsumyia; species Matsumyia berberina. The sequence continues at coordinate 124,825,704 of OU862871.1, read as the reverse complement.
GCATCGTGGTTCATGAAGGAATAAGGCTGCCTTATTACACGTTCTCGAATTTTTTTAACTTGAAAAAACAAACTTGAACAATCAATCAAATTAGCTACACCCCAGTAACAGATTTCTCTAAAGGCAATGCACTTGTTTGTGCCCAAACTTCCTCACAATCTGCCACTTTGCAGTAAAACATTATCCAACACACCCAATTGTGCTCCTCTATACCTAAATGGTTCCACTTTATCTGATTTTTCTTTCATCTTTCATAAGAAATCAACTTTTCCTACAAGTAACTGAAAAAAAAAAGAAAGAAAAATTCCATGTATGGAAAAATTACGTCACCTTCCCAATCAGCTGTTCACAATGGACATTTAAAGCCATTTCCAGCGATTTTCTCCCGAGCCCGATTCGCATTCGCAGAGCGAAACTAATGTATCTAACGATAATCGACAACTATCCGGCGAGGCTACACCGCTACAGTGCAAACGAAAGACTTGAAAAAAAAAAAGTCACACTCATTTGTATCTGTTGCAGACTTTTTGACTATTTACATAGAACCTGTTTCCCACAGCAAGAAACAAAAAAAAAAGAAAAACATAAACAAAAACAAGAGTTTTTTTTTCTATCTATCGTCAACAACACAGATGCAAAATTCACACTCACACTACGCACAAACACCGCGTGCACAGAATCTAATCCATGTCCAGACTTCACACTATTTGCCAACCCAACGTAAGGAGACACCGACCATCGGGGGTTAGATTTGTTGTGAGACACTGTATAAGGTGGAATATAAAATAAACTAACTCCGCGCGCGCTCGGCATAAAAAAAGTGAAAATGTTGTGCATGCAATTAGAGCCTAAAACACTTTTTCACACTAGATACACTACAAAGATACAACTCACAATACAACTGAAGCATCTGTTTCGCTTCCTCCTCTCCGACGTAGCTCGTGTATTGTTCCTTTTTTTTTTATATTTTTTACAGAGTGGTTGTTTTCTTTTTTTTTTTTCCTTTTTCACTACACCATTACGATCTACAACTTTTTTCCAATAAAAGATACAAAAAAAGAGGTTTACCTAAGCAAAATTTAACAGATCCACCATCTATAACTAAGCAACACGAATGCACTTTTTAGACGAAAGAAAAATAACGAGACACCACTACACATGTATCTGAAGATATTTAGATCAAACGCAAGTACAATTGTGTATTTTTTTATTCACTAGATAAAAAAAGAACACGACTTGTAACAACACGTGTATTGTCCGCTGAGAGTTTATCTCCACTATGTTATGAATCTCTGCTGCATTTACAGAATCGGTGAAAAAAAAATATTAATTTTTTTATGATTTCTTTTGGATTTACTCAACACATTGGCAAATTCAAAATTCAATTCACTTATTGCATTTAGTTAGCATTATTAGCCGGACACACTCCAAGTATCTATAGACACTTTCAGAGAAAAAACTTAAATTTCATAGAAAAAAAATGGCATGAGCAAGTTGAACTTCTACAAAAGTGTGACGAACAACTTACTAGAATAAACGACACACGGTGTGAAATACTTTCTGAGGCACCACACAGATACACGGAGTAGTACGACGACGCTTCAACGTCCTACCAACAACGACACCAAAAATTCAACTGAACTAAACATGTATCTGGGCAATCTTGCTCGGGTGGGAAAAACACGAATTTCGATTTCTGCTCGTTCTCAACATAGCGCAGTTCAGTTGTTTTTGTTGTGGATTGGTACGTTTTTTGTGGTTTGCTTTTTGGTGGCGAGAATGGAACGAATCAGTTCAGCGTCGTGTTTCATGTGTGTGTGTGTATTGATGGGATGGGTGACTGTGACTGGCAACAAGCAACAGATGTTGCATTCAGTTTAGATTCCAAAGAGATGTAAAGAGTACCGCGAATAAACTTGCAAGCGAATTGTAAGCAGCGTTGTCGTTGTAAGTAGTTTTCGTACTTGTACGTTGTACCTTGTGTCTATTGGAAATTTGTACATACATAGGTGCACTCGTTTTTTCAATTTTATGCTCCTATTTGAAAATTTCTGATTAGGAAAAGCTGTAGTTCGGGGTGAACCTGGACCTCTCCCAGTGCCTAAATAACTGCCTTCAGTTAAACTTTGCCTTTATATATCGAAGACTCTGCGAGCTGAAGAGACCAAGGATATCGTCACCCGCCTTCCATAGATCTCATGCTGCAGAGCCATGACGTAGGATGAAGTAAGCTTCATAAAAAGTCTCCTAAGTTGTTTGGAATCGAGCCTTACTACCCAATTGTCTTTAACAGCGATTGGCAAACGTGACCTTTCATTTTATTTCTTTGACAAGGACAAGATCCCTTACTACATCAAAGCTATAGCCACCCAATATGACGTTCTACCCAATTCGTCGATGTTGATTAGTATGCCTATCTGTTGACTGCAAATTTTAGGTTTTACTTACTTACTTAACAGGCTCGCGACCCATTAAGGGTCTCTACCTGACACACCGCAGTACTCTACCTTCTTCGATTCCGGCATCCGCGATGGCTTGGTCCTTATATCGGAAGTATGGTCTTCTTGGTCGTCTTGAACTTGAGGGCTGCGATTTGAAAATTCTTAAAAGTTTCGCACAATTATTTCAACTTTGATGTTAAAGAAATCCTTGTTCTTTTTTTTACTGTTAAGGTCTTGGTAAGATCGTTACCGGCCTTAATGGACCTGAAAGCTTGTTTTATCATTATCCTGCAGAATCAAACGAGTTTGGCCAAACTAGACGTGGCTCTATAAAGCTCCTCTCTACAAATACTGTCGTTGGTGGCCTTAAAATTAAAAAAAAAAAAATTGCTGGATATCCATTTGGACATATTAGATTTTCCTCCAGGATCTGTGCAAGTTTGATAGACTGTGGACTTTTCTGGTATCAAACCGTACTGATATTGAGCAATAAGGTTGTTGATAAAAGGTTTCACACATTAAAACAATAGTCAGTTTGTATTTGGGGCAACTAAGAAGCCCCAGTAGATAAGCCAAACGCTGTTGTGCTCTCGTCTGAGCACGTCTTCGAAATGAATAGGTGTGAGCTCTCTCACCTCTCTGCCATGTTACCTCCAGCTGCAACAGCACAGCTATTAAGTCACCAGGTCCAAAAGCCTTGTTAAATTTTAGTAAAGATGTAGTCATCCTATTTTCCTTTAAAATCCAAATATTTGTGCAAAGCAGAATATTCAGATTCCATCATACATGGTTTAAATTCCTGAAACTGTGCCCAAACAGCACTTTAAAATTAAGAGAAGAGTTTAAGAATAATTTCTTCTTATCGTACAAATAACAATTAGCAGTTTCACTTGAAAAGCAAACATATAACACTTTTCAACAGGTATTGTAATTTCTGGTATTTTCTGGTTATATGTCTTGGCTTTGATTATGAAGAACGAGAATGTTTTTGTCGATGTTTTGGAGAATACGCACATTACTTTTTTTTATTAAACTTTTACTATTTCATGGCATATAGGGTTGCTGTTGGACAATATTAGCCCCAATTTGCCACGTTTTCTGACCACTTTTCTCCAGTAAGCCTAGATTGAACTAATTTTTTCCGTTTTGACACACTTTTAGATAGCGAAGCATATCAGAAGAGATTCCAAAATTTCGCTATTTTCAAATCTTATTAGATGAGAAAAATTAGATGAGTCGACAAACAGATTGATCATTGTATTTGCAATTATGGCCTTTCTTGCATTGTAAGGCGCAGCATTGGCTTGGATAGCAGGCACTGACTTCTCTATAATTGTTAAAATGTGACCGTCATTTCATTTTTCTTATCATTCGATCAAAGCCCAGCCATTGGGACTCATCATTCAATCACTTCTTCTTATTTTTGCAATCTATGTAAATCTTAAACAGATGAGACTTCATTTAAGGTCGCCTGCGACTTTTTCGACACTTATCTAACTTTTCAACGGCAACACTAGTGATATGTACTTTTTTTTAATAAAACACGAAGAGCGAAGAAAAGAATATTTACGTTCACTTGCACGGAGTATCTTTTAGTGTGCATAGACGAATTACAAATTGTAGATTGTAAACTAGGGGTGCAGATAACCTGCGACCAGGATAAATCTATTGTGCCCCCTTAACTTAGGCTCTGGTATACACCCCACGGGGGTGTGCTTTCTCCTCTTTTATGGAATCTTGTACTCAATGAGTTGCTTCTGAGGATGCGGGCTGTAGCGTGGTAGCTTATGCAGATGACGTCGCCATCGCCGTCACGGGCAAATACCCTCAAACATTGGCAGACATTCTTCACCACGCTCTTAACAAGCTTCTTACGTGGACAAACAGCTGTGGCCTTAGTGTCAATCCAACTAAAACGGAGCTGGTCCTTTTCACTAGGAAAATCAAAATCCCAATCATTGTACCACCCAAGCTCAACGGCACTCCTCTGAACTTTTCGGGCAGTGCCAAATATTTAGGACTGATTCTAGACAGGAAGCTTCTGCGGCGGCATAATATTGCCGAACGCGTCAGGAAATCCCTTGTAGCATTCTATTCATGTAAAAGAGCAGTAGGCTCCAGATGGGGCATTCAGCCGAAAATCATGCACTGGCTATATACGGTAGTTATGAGACCGATTCTAACGTATGGCATAAAGCAGACCAGCATTAAAGTTCTCGAGAAAGTCCAACGTGTGGCTTGCCTAAGCATTACTAGTGTGCTGAAAACTTCTCCTACAGCTGCCCTTCAAACCATACTACACTTGTTGCCAATAGACATCTATGACATGCACTAACGCGGCTTTAAGGCTGAGAGATACCCACCAATGGCGCGAAAAGAATGTGGGACATACCAGAATCCTATCAACTCACCGCAGCCTTCCCCAATCAACAGACACATTGCCCACCGAAAACGACTTTAACTTGGGCTATAAACACAAGCTACCGGACAGAAGCGCCTGGAGTCAGCGCGAAGTACTTTTTAATGAGTCCATCTCTATCTTTACGGACCACCACCAACCACTGCACTGTCTTTCAAGCCGAAGTCACAGCTATAAATCAAGCCGCCGCTTGGCTGAAGGCTCACCCAATATCACACAAGGATATTGCGATCTACATCGACAGCCAGGCTACGATCAGGGCCCTCGTTTCCAACACTATAAAATCTAGGGCAGTGAAGGACTACCGCGTGTCTCTAAACGAGATCGGTAACCAGTATAACGTCACACTCTGTTGGGTCCCTGGTCACTGTGACATTCACGGGAACTGTGCGGCTGACGAATTAGCTAGAATATGTAGACTCCCAATGTACAGACGGCAGGAAGCTCGACCATGTCAAAGCGCCTATGTCGTTTGTTAAACACCTGACCCACACCGACGCTCTGTCGAAAGCAAACCGTAGATGGCAACATCTCGATTTTTGCAATAATGCCAGGCTAATCTGGCCTGTCCTGGATCTGAAAAGATCAAAAGCATTAATACGACTCAAAAGAGACCAGCTCTCAAAACCCATCAACGTCCTCACGGGGCACTGCATCCTAGGAAGGAATGCAGGAGCTGCAGGAATGAGGAGGAGGAGGAGTTCACCGCACACTTCCTCTGCACGTGTCCCGCACTGACTTATATTAGGAAGGTCACCCTGAGCCAATACTTCTTCAACGATCTTAATGATCTGAACTCCGCCAGCATGGCCGACCTTAACAGCTACGTTAGGCAATCTAAATGGTTTCAGGAGTAAGCAGGGTACCCCAGTACTCCGTGGCATCACAATGGACCTACTTTCTGGTCTAAGTGCACCTCCTCTCGGAGGAGGAACGAGGAAGAAATTGAATCTGTCCGTCACCTGAATGTCCTGCCCTCGTCGGAAGAAGAATGATTTACTTCTTCACTGAACTGAAGGACTTTTATAACACTGAGCTGAATGGCCACCTGAAATTCATTTCTTTACCTGGATGGTTCTAAACCAGCAGCTTTATCTTTCGTTCTAGCTTCCTGGAATACATTTTTAAAAATGGACACAATGGATTCTACTGTAGGTCTACATGAGCAGTCACTAACGTCCCAATGCACCTATCTATCTAACATAGACGTTAATCGTGTATCATTGACAAAACACCACGAAAATGAATCTTTAAAACCGCCATTCGCGCGATATAAAGATAAATTACTAGAAACTAAGTGGTCACAGTGGACAGCCTACACAGGCTGAATAATACCCATCCGTTGTATGATAATTGAAAGTTATAGCAACGACTACGATTACAAAGCTCAGACACTAACGTTGGTTGGTATGAAAAGATCGACGCGAGCCTGCCTTACATAAGCTACAAATCCTATTATACAATTTGTCCCCTTCAAAGTGGGAAAAATCTGAGGCCGCGTTATCTAATCCCTGTTTTCAAGGCTGTATCGACACATTTTTCACAAACAGCCAAGCAGCTTTTCAGACGTTATGTTTCAACGAGAGATAATATCTAACCTCAAAGTGTTGTAGCACTACCTCGCCTCCCCCAACTCATAATCAGAAGTCTGTATGCGGCATTTCGAAATGCGCAATTAGAGCAATCGCAAGTGGACACCTTGACAACCTCTCTGGAAAAATCACCATAGCTGCTTAGACAGGCAATGAAAACTATCTGAGTGGTTAGTAAATAATACCTGATTCGGCTTTAATAGTGCATCGCTTCTTCATAGACGCCCGCACAGACGAATATGCAAATGGCTTTCCATTCGTCACCTTTCCAACTTCTCACATAAATCTGAGCACCGCAACAAAGGATTTTTTGTCAAGGTTTTGAACACCTTTACCTCGCCGAAATTTTAAGAGCGAACTTACAATCTGTCTCTTCGAAATTCTCCTCGCTCTCAGAGAGATTGCCACCCAACATGTTTAGATACATGTAGAGAAACAAAAAAAGAGTCTTACTCGTGTGCATTTTCAACCTTTTTTTCAGCCTTTACCTATATTTGTCCTATTTCTCCTGGCTTTTGTTTATTTAAGGTTACTAGACCTTCGCCCCCCATTTACATGATAGATACATTCATCTGTAATGAACATCCCCCAGGATTACCGAAAATGTTGTAACATTTTTTTCAGTCCAATTAATGCGCCCCAAATTTAAAATAGCTGCATGACTTCTATGTAAATACACGGGAAAACGAAAATAAACGACAACCCCTTTGTAGGAACTTCGTTGCTAGGGATACTTGGGGGCGCAAACAAACTTTAGGATTTCCTAAGCTCTTGTCATAATTAGTAGAAGTCGCTGTGTAAAAGAGGACAATCATGTCGTTTAAGGATGTCAGAGGTATTTTTAAAGGCTTGCGCTGTGTTAACAAAATTCATTATTATCAAACAATTTGCAGACTTGTCTGAGCACTTGAAGCTCTTAGGTTTCCCAAGGGTTTTCCCACTCCAGGCTTTGTGTAGTAAATTTGGCAGTTTGGCAAGTTTTCGAGTGGTCGCTGAGATTTTACAATGGCTGGCGGGACTGCTTGAGCCGGGAACAGTGCTGCCCGGAGGTCCCGATACCGAAGGCAATCGGATCCTTCTCATTCGCTCGGCAACGGAATTCTTCGTTACGAAATCTGCAATTAAACTAAATCCTAGGAAACTGTATGCATCATCGGCTGCAACGGCTGGTGAATTGCAAAAGATAACAAAACTCTTAATCACGTCGCCCCATCAAGATGAGGACAAAGACGAGGACGAGAACTATAGGAGCCTCAATCAGGTAGATATTGGCGACAAAATGGAGGACTTGCGTAGAGCTAGAGAACTTTCATCGGATTTGACAAATCGTGGAGCAGCTCTTTATGACCTCTTGTCGAAAGAGGTTATGAATAAGGAATCGAGGATGATGCAAGCCAACCGGCCAATGGAAATTTCAAGTGTTGAAAGGGCACTGAAAAATGCAATCTCATCTGCGCAGGTAAAGCTACAATCGAGTCGAGTTCAGTTGGAGAACTCAAAAGTTGAATTCAATGCTCTCAGCACGAAACTGCAGCGCAAAAAAGCTGAGCTGGAAAGAACCAAGCAACGGCTTGATGCACTGGAAAAGATTCGTCCGGCTCACTTGCAAGAATTTGAGCAGTACGAGACTGAGCTAAAGGAACTGTTTCAACAGTATTTCCTTCGGATTCACTGTCGAGATGCATTGAAGGTGCAGATGGTGGCACGCAGTAAGAAGACAACAGGCCGTCCCATATCCTCACCTATTCAGAAAGCTGCAGAAAACTCTATCCACTCGATCTTACCGGAGGGTCTAATGGAAGACGACGAGGACGATGAGTTTGATGAAAATTTCGACGACAATATGCCATTTATTAGAGATGAAGATTTACTGATGAATGTGAGAAGTGATCTCGGGACAAATATTGGAGTTCCTGCTACGACTACTGAGGTGGGTATTAGAGATTTGGGCAATGCAACTTCTAGGGTTCGGCCGACAACTGGTAGGAAAAAGCCGATATCTGGATCAACGGCTGGGCGACATAATTTGATTGGCAGCATGTTGGGCGGTTCTGATGACAATAACTTGGATAGTAGCCTTGGCAGCTCTGACAGTGACGTTGACATCGGTGGAGAAGACTGTGAGTATATTAAATTTGTTTCGAACTTTCCTAGGTTTCACATTTGTTTGCCAAAGTCGACAAAGCATGATTCGCGCTACTCTGATTCAATTTGGATCTGAATTCCAAGTGGGTGGCTTCTCAATCCTTGAAAGTTTTGATTAAGTGCCTACTCATCCAAGATTCTTATTTTTTTCAATGTAAACTTCCGCAACTTACTTGTCGTAGGTCAAGCTCTATAACAGTTGTGACAAATAGTCCCTGACTTTGCCTTGTCAATTCTGTTGATGACTTGTTCACGTGTGTGTCCACCGATGCTTCTCACGAAACTTTGTAAAGCCCAGCCAGTGTGCTGGGAAGGGCCTTTTTTTAGAATCGTGGATGAAATCGGGAATGAGGGCCAAAAGCTAGCTATTATGACCAAAAATCGTATCACCTCCCACCGAAAGGTGGTGCGGCGAGAAATGTTTAGTTAATCTTGCTGAGATGCGAATCTCATTCAGAAGTCGAACGCACTAGCCACTGAACCAGAACGAAAACTAATGATCTTCCTTCCTGCTTCCTGCATGATCTTAACCTATTCATACGAAACTGAACAAGAACCATCCTCATTCTTCACCCTTTGACGTAATCTGTCAGCTCATGAGTGACTTAACAGTTTTGCTGCTGCATGTGCTTGCAACATCTTCAACATTTTCCCGGAGCATGGAACGCCAGACTTCTCTCATCTTTATATTATTCTGAAACTCAAGCTCACTAGTCATTTCGTTTCATTCCAATCTCAGCTCCTCATCTGTTTCAAAAAAGCAATCAAATTTTTCTAAAATGTCGACTGATGGCCGTAGGATACATTTTGTTCAAATAATTCTGCCTATCAGTGGAAAAAAAATAAATAAATAGCTGGCGCGACAGCTCGGGATGAGCCAAGGCCTAACTTCTCGCAACCATTCATGTTGTGCGTGTTTGTATTGTTCGCACAAATGAAAGTGGACCTACAATTTATTGCCGACACCGAACGGCAAATTGAGAAGCTCTTTCATGACAGATTATACTCCCGCAGGCTTGTCATTCCCCGACGAGACGTGGTGCCGCGAAAAATGTTGGTGTTCCTGGCTGGGGCTTGAACCCACGCCGCTCGGTCAGGAGTCCAACGCACTAACCACTGACCCACGGCGACCACTATCAGTGGAAACTCAACTGATTTTATGGAGGGCTTAGTGGTAGCCATGATAACGCCGATGACAAGGCGATTGATGCTGCAGCAATCTACAAACCCTTCTCCAATGTCACTACGGACAACTCGGTCAAATTTTAAACATACGATCATTATCCAAGGCGAAAGAGAGCAAGTCCACCTTTTATCCTTGCCACTTCGATATGTCCCATGTCCTTTCCTAAGCTTTTCACTAAATATCCAAAATATACATAATCTTCATAGCTCCTTCCTACATAGAATAAATCTACAATTTAAATGTCTGTCCCATCCCATTCATCCATCAATGCAAAATGCATCGCTTGAACGGATTCACATTTCAACTTATCAGTCTGCTTGGCAACTATCATTATCTATGTATCTGAGCCTTAACTCACCTTTAAATACAATCACTGGAAATTATCTTATTTATTCCAGATGAGCTCAACACCGACGACGACATCAGTTTGTCAAAACTCGCCAGTGAGCTACCGATGCGCCCCAAAACAGCCAACAAACAGGAGCACCACAGCGATGAGGACTTTTAAGGCTCACCACTCGAGGAGAACCAAAGGCCACCTCAACTGTGTTGTAGTTAAACTTTATTGCATGTACAATTGATTCGACAATTTTCCAATAAATGAATAGATGTATACGAGTATCTACGTATTTACACATATTCGTATTCGTAAGCTTAGATTAGAATAATACACATTTGAACTTATATTTACAAGCCTATTGCAGCAGCCCTCCTGAACCGGTAAAGGATTATTGAATATAGCACCTGCAGAAGTGATCCCGGGCATTTTGGTTGTCGAATACGAAACCACATTGACTGGATTTCCTCTCCTTATCATAGCAATGGTCGTTGGCTAACTCACCACCATCGGACTACATAACGACGTCGTGACACTCATTCCGGCCGGATTCGCCCGATGATGTATATTCAATATGACTCCCGTTGGTTTGCTCCTGTCGAGCGAGGAAACTATCAGCTATTTGCCTGTCCAGTCCGGTGTAGGTGAAGGCTTTTCGATTGTCCGCATCGGTGTCTGATTTACGACGTTGATGTCGGCTGTTGCTGCTGTCGTTTGTGCACGTTCGACGATGTGCTTTGGAATGTCGGCCATTTATATCAGCGGAGCAGGGTGGAGCATGAGCACGGTGGCGGTGATGGCGAATAGACGCCATTTGTAAACGATGCGAGCCATAGGGGTAGTGTCCCGAACGCTTGTGTGGCAAAGTCATACCGCCACGGCAGACCATAGGTAGTGGTGGTAGACTCACACCTGGGGGCAGCAACATCGGGTATGGTGGTGGTCTCATCATTGGTGGCAATGGCTGTTGTGCAGATGGTAGGAGCTGCAACGTATTGGATGATAGTTAATTTGTTTGGTTTTTGTGTCAATTTAAATTGTATGTGTAATTTATGTTGGGGATGATGCGATGGGTGGGGGATAATGGGTGATATCGATTCGACGCAGATTGATAGTTGGATGGACACACGAGTAACTAATAAAGCGGCAACTGTCAGCTCGTTGTGCAAAATGCCGACAGTGACAAAGTGAGGATGATGTTAATGTGCGTTACTTACTGCATTTCCAAGTGATGCTGGGATTAAGATTATTGAACGCGATGCCAGCGTATCCTTTGCCGAGCCAGACTTGAGAGATGAGTACAGGAGTTGTTCCTTTTTCAACAACTAAAAGCAAAGAGTCTAGGATTAGTTTTTCATATTGAACCTGGTTGCGGGAGTACTTTACATTATTTGTTCCCGACGACAAGGACATAGCTTTGATGTACTCCTCTATTGTTTCATGGTCGACAGGCAAACCAGAATTGTTTATGTTGTCGTACATAGCTTCATCGTAGGAGGGTCTGTAATAAATAATAGAGAAAATATTTAATGAAACCGGTTTCAAAAGTTTTAAAAACAAATCTCCAGTGTTATGTATTAAGGGCTTAGATCAGAAATTGCAGTTTCTTAAAAATGAGACACTTGTACTAAATAATATGAAGAATTCACTGATTTATTTGCCTATGGACCAGTTAATTTCTATCGGAAGCTAGACATAGGCTTTCATAAGAATCGGAAGAGACATTTTTTGACTTATGCTGTATTAACACCGAAAAGAAAATTGGATTTTTGCAAAAACTTACGAAACCTACAACCAAAACCGAAGTTTTCCCATACAAATTTCAGTTTTCGTAACCTTGAGTTTTCAGCAGTTTCCCCGAAACTTACTCGATACCGTCTCACAATGTTAAGGTAGTGTTAATGTCGTCGAAGCAAACACACCTTTCCAAGTCAATGCTCGGTGAGAATAATTCAGAGAGTTTTCGTAAACTTTTTGCTGAAAACTCAGTTTTCGTTTCGGTAGGAAAATAATTTTATGATTAAAATTAACGCTTATCTTCTCTCCCGCACGGAGTTAGCAAAAGCTAGTAAAAATCAATCTAAATAACCACTGCGTACATAGGTAGCTAGAAAGATGTGGTGGTTCAACAGAACCCAATTAACACTTAGATGTGCCTTTTTGTTATCAAGGCTTGCGTGACCTGGTTGATGGCGTGTGTTGTTGGCGGTAAATGAGACAGCCGGGTGTGCCTTCTCTCCTTGTTGTATATATTCAACGCATACGGTGTAATTTACCAACTTTTATATTAAATTAGAGCCACAAATGCTCTTGGGTACCCGTTACCCGATATAGTCGGGTACCCGAGAGCTGACATTGCCGGGTACCCGCGAACCCGGGTATTACCCGCATTGCCCGGGTACCCGGGTAGTTGTTAAGACGGGTATTACCCGGGTAAAATCAAGAGCACTAATAAATTATATTAAGACCGTTCATATTCTTCTAATATAATAATAATCATACAAAAACATTTTATGAAATGCTGGCAATACCATCAAACTCTAGTACAATGGAAATTCCCAATTGGGGAATTTTCTGATGTCACTTTAGCCCCCATTGAACATACCTGCTTCACTATTGACATTTCAGAAAAGAAAAAAGATAAATCACATCTAGCCATAACAAAATCTTTGCTGAAAATAAAAATTCTGTTTTGTGTTAGCAGATAGCATGGTTTTGCGAAATATTCATCATTCCTACATAATTAAATAGTTGTTGTTGACGTGGGAACAAATTTGAATGGTTAATCACATTGATCGCGCCCCAACAAAGGCATAACAAATTGACGAGAATTTTCTTTGTTACAGAGTGTAACAAACACACGTCGCCAAATAACAACCAAAAAGTTTAATAAAATAAAAGAAAAACACTACCAGTAGACGTGGCTATACATTCGCACAGTGTGGACAGTCCAAAGTATAATCAGAGAAATGTTCGCAAATATAAAAAACCGTTTCTTGACGGTTATGGTGGCCGACAATCTAGCTGCACTGCCCGCGCCCGATGGTACTCGTGCATCACACAAAAAACATCATCTTGCCGATAAGTTTGCTTACGCCCGGCCGGTTTTTTTGCAGTTGCTAACGCACGATGAATTAAAGGCGTCAGCGGATCACAATGTGCGTCCGATTATTGTGCCGCGCGACATTTCCATTCTCCCCTGGGGCACTGGCTACGCGGAATGCGTGAATTCGGGAAAATCCGAGTGGAACGAGGACCAAGCAGCATTCTGTCGGCAAGTATTGTCTGATCCATTGAAGAAAAATCCGGATTTGCCGTATACATACTTTGGAATTTTCGATGGACATGCAGGCTATGGTGCTGCTCTAGCCGCTAGTCACCAATTTCATCACATTCTGCACGAAAAGCTGGTTGATATAATCGATATGCTGTTGCCGCGAGGACAAGAGGAGAACGGCGCCGTGCGGCCAGACGGTCTGCCTCATCCAAGTCATTTCTACAAAACTGTGACGAGAGACGAACTTGTGATTGGTGCTCTGGAGAGCGCCTTTTTTAACATGGACGCACTGATTGCCCAGGATAGAGATAGATACCGTGATGCTGGTGGTTGCACTGCTCTGGTAAGCCTGTTCATCTATGGAAAGATGTTCGTAGCGAATGCTGGTGATAGTCGCGGAGTATTATGCCAGCGGTCGGCAGCGAAAGTACTTAATGACAGCGAAGAGCGATCCGGTTCTAGTAAAATATTCCCCGTCCCATTTTCCTTCGATCATACCCCGGAAACAGAACGCCGTCGTCTAATGAACACCGCTCAGCTGAAGCCGCAACTCATGGGTCGTCAATACATCGCGATGGAGTATGCCAGACGACCTCATGAAAAAGACTTAGGGCAGAGGATTCTCTGTCGGCAGGGCAACACCGAAGGCTGGGTATACAAAACTCTCAACCGGGAGGATCTCAGAATGCCAGTGGTCACTGGAGAAGGCAAACGAAGTCGCCTCCTAGGGACACTTGGCGTCACCCGCGGCTTCGGCGACCACGATCTCTTAGCAATTAATACGGGAACCCTGATAAAACCCTTCCTCACCCCCCATCCCGAAGTAAATCGTCGAGATTTGTCGAAGATCGTATCCATTCCAGGAGAGAATAACGAGGACGGTGACTACGGCATTTTAGTTATGGCCACCGACGGCCTGTGGGATGTCTCGGACAACGAGAGTGTCGCGCAAACAGTGTTCCAGACTCTGGCCAAGTATCCCACAGAAAAGCATCGCTACACAATGGTCGCCCAGGAACTGGTTGCAAAGGCCCGCGGCAAGATAAACGATTCGGGGCACTGGCGCTTAGCCGACAGCAAGGCAGCGGCCACCGTCGACGATATTTCCGTCATAGTCATTCCGGTGTATCAGTATTACAAGGAGCATGTCAACTGGGAGCGAAAGTGTGCAGAAAAAGCAAAGCAGGCAGCCGAAGAGTCAATGACGAATGGAGTTGTCGAGGAAGAGGAGGCAGAGATTGCGGCAGCAACGTCCGCCCTCGAAGCTACCGAACTACACAGTAACAACGATGAGAAGGCAAATGAGTCGCCCAGCGCAAGCGTCGTTGCTGAGTCTTAAGAACGTCTATTCTTTTTTTATACAAAAATAAAGTTTAAATTTTAGGCACACAGATAGCGCGAGCAATAGATCGGGGGAGAGCATAAAAGTAATATAAACTGTAATTAAATAAATTATTTAATTAATAATTATTCCGTTAAGCACCAGCAGTCGTTCTTTTCTTTTTCTGGTTTTCATTTTACTCTGCTGTCTATTCTTAGCTGTGAGTCAGGGCGCCTTGATAGAGCGCTGTTTTCCCGGAAACGTACAATCTGAATCTCTAATTAAACGAATAGATTGCGAGATAAGAGTGTGTTTGTAATTGCAGAAAGTGCACCGCATGTGGCGCAGTTGGTGGTTGAATACCATGGACAAACTGGAGAATCCAGCAGGAATTATTCATGTTATCAATGAACATTTTGATTTGGTTCTGTTTTCGTCGAAAGAATGCATTCTGCTCACAACAACACTGATAAGGAGTATACTACGCACTTACAGTGGATTTAATGAAATGCTAGGAAAAGTGTTAAGATAATGCCGGGGCATAGACACTGGTAAAATCATGTGATATGCAGTGGAGATATGAAAGCCCTCATTACGATTGCCAACTAGAACCGTGATAAGAATGAATAAAACGGAAAACTACTCAGTCAAGGTGCCAGGGTAGTATAGTTGTAAAACACATCAGTGCACAACTGGGACAGAAGATAACCGTGTAGAGGTACCCCCAAACCAACGCGATTTAATCACTGCCGCTGCGACGGAAAATCGCAAGTATACCCATACGAACGCGACAGTTTTTGGCGCAGTATTTGCTAAAATGTGTTCGTCATCCGTCGAGGAAAAAGCTATTTTTCTTCTTTAGAAGATTTTACTTCCGACAAACCCGCGATAGCGACAAAAATGCTATATGCATCGACATTAAAAAAAATTACTGGAAAATCGCCGTCGCGGCGTCAAATAATCGTGTTGATGTGGGCTCTCTCATATACCGTCATATAATTCGAGTGACAGCAATCACGGAGATCCATCGCCGTCGCGCCGACAGCGATTAAATCGCGTTGGTTTGGGGGAACCTTAAAGCTTTACGTACGCAAGTTTTAAAGTCAAACCATTCGCAATCAGACGGGATTCGGTAAAAACATTGGACACCTATGTCTGTATCCAGTTATCCACTCATTGAAGATTTTTTTAAGTCATCTTTACGAAACGAGGAAGAAAATAAAAGAACCCTGTATGACGAGTTGTGTATCTTGGGTCTAGAACATATTTCTTAGCTAGAATGACAATTTAAAAACAATAAAACTATGTCCATCAAGTGTTGAAGAGAAACGGTTGCGTTCTAACCACCTAACTTCTGTATTCCTGTCTCTTTCCAATATGACTTCGCCACTGCCTTGGCGTGGGCTTGACAAATAAAGTAGGTATTTGGTAACAATGATGACAAGCAGCTCAATAAGACTCCCTGACAACAGTAATGTTTTCCAAGCAGAGGTTCTAGCAGCGACCAGAGCTCCCCAATTGGCGTCAATACTCACGGTATCAGTGGAGCATATCACGATCTTCATAGACAGCCAGGCGGCTATAAAAGCATTAGCTGCTACTCAAATTACATCCAAGCTTGTAAAGTTCTGTCGCGAAGAAGGTTTTTGGAACGCAGGATAATGTTGGGTCCCTTGCCACAGTAGTGCGCTCGGCAAGGAGACTGCTGACGAACTAGCCAGCAAGAGATCAGACCTAGAACCAGAGCTAACGGACGGTACAATTAAACCTCCACTTTGTCATTTGATTAAGTTAGGTTAAGATCCTTAACTTATGCGAATAACAGGTGGAATACACCAACCACCTCCGAAATTTCCAGAAGGCTAGAACCACCAAGCTCCTACATATGGACAGGAAATCCGACCGAAGACGATCTATGCAGAGGACGTGGGGACTAAGACTTTCTTTGTCACTTTCACTTTCTTTGTCATTGGAGGGGAGCCCCAACCTGTGTGCATGTCTGCCTATCAACCAATGTCCAGTGAGGACTGATAAACGAACGTTTTTCTGGTTACTGGATAAAAGTCTCTCCGTCTTTTTTTAACCCAAGTGCTGGTATTGTTCCACCTACTGTTTGCCAATTTCCTCCCATAGGATGATGGTATCCAAAGGTTTTCGGAGAGATGCCGTTCCGCGCCTTCTTTTGCCAGTTCGTCCGCCTTATAGTTACTGAGAACGGCCCTATTTTCTAGGAACCCAGCACAGGGTGACGTCGCATCTGTCTGCAATCTCGTTAAGATGTCTGCGGCATTGCTTTACCATTTGTATCGTATTGTCGGCGATTCTAAGGCTTTAATAGCTGCCTGTCTATTTATGTATGTATACTACAATAGCGCTACAATCTACCGCGTGAATTGAAAGCCAAGCCGTAGCTTCGCGGACTGCCGTAATTTCCACTTGAAACACACTACAGTGATCTGGCAGTCGCATTGTAATGGGTAAGCCAAATGCATTGGATAAGACTCCTATCCCCATACCACCCGCTGTCTTAAATCCGTCTGTGAATATTTCTATCGCTCAAAACAGCACTGAACTCCCGAGCGCTTCTGCTAGGAATCCTTGGTTCTATAACTGACGTTGAAGTCAATATGAGGGACAATTTAGTCCATTTTACCAAGAATGGTACTGTTGCCATTTAGAATACTAGAATGGCCGTTGTTGTGCTGACCAACTGAGAGGATTCCCTGAGCCTAAGTGCCGCTTTGGCTGCCTTTAGCTTCCCGAAAGTATAAACAGGAAGCAGGTGGAGCATTGTCTATAGTGCAGCCGTGTCTGTTTAGCTCTTGTATATTTTTAAGTAGGCTAATATTATTTTCTTTGTCTAGTGATGTCCACCAGACCAGTACCTCGTACATCTACTTTACGCTGAAGCCACCATTTTGGGCCCAAAGCTTTCCGGCAGTAGACTGACACTGCGACCTAGCAAGATCTATTGTGTCTCCGGTCTACTTAGCCTAATAGGTCTACGAACTTCTTAATAAAGGTGAGTAAGTCATTAGTAGCCGAGTTTCTAAACTTCGCTAACGAACAGAATTCCCTATGAAAGATCCGTCTACATAGCCAGTATAATGCCGGACATTCACAAAAAACATGCTCAGAGGTTTCTTCCTCCTCCAAACAGAACCGACACTCCGTTTTTGAACAAAGGTTTAGTTTATTGCGATGATATCTTAGGCCACAATGGCCGGCAATGAAGCCCCACTAGCTTCCTCATGTTGTTCCTTTCAAGGTTTAGAATTTTCTTGTAAGAAAAGGACTTTATAAGTCTCTTGGATTGCCTAAGCCCGGGGGGATTTTCCCAATGGGCTAAGCGAAGTTGGCGTTTCCAGTTGAACAACGCTGTGGCGGTAGCCCAATTAACGTCACAAAAGGGTTCCGGTCCCAAGAGCGCGAAAGCCGAACCGGCCCTAGCCAGCTCATCCGCAGTTCCATTGCTTATAATGCCTTGGCGGCCGGGTACCTAATCAAGCTTAACCTTGTTGTGTCTGGCAAGCGAGTGTAGGGTACCGTTGCAGGACTTGACTGACATAGATTCCACGAAGTGGGGGGTCAGTGCTTTAAGCGCTGCATGACTATCTGAATAGATATGTATTTTTGCGCTGCTAATAACTTTCTGAAGGTTTATCCTGGCGCAGATTTCAATAGCATGGATTGCAGCCTGGAACACTCTGAGGCACATTCACAGACTTTAATGTTGGCTCCAAAGACGCCAGCATCTACTCCGGAAGTCATTTTTGATACGTCGGTAAACCATTCCAAACATCCTGGGTCTGATACGGGTTCTCCATTAAACCAGCCGACACGGTGTAATATTTCTTCCTCAAATAGCCTTCCGAAACTGTACTCCATACTCCATAACGTCGGGGATAGGGCAGAACACGTCCGTACTTGGAATTGAGTGAAGTATTTCAGATGACCCACGAGATTACCTGATTTATGCTTGTGTTCTACCTGCAGCTATCTTCCTAGTGAAGATATGTAGGGGTATGAGCCAGATGGCAGTCTCTATGGCTGAAGTAGGGCATGTGCGCAATTCTTTGTAGATTCTCAAGTTTCATTGCCGTCGTGCGTTCAAGTACTTTTGCCCATTAAACTATGGCCGCTTATGTTATTGTGGGTCTAACAATCGGAAAGTACAACCAGTGTATCATTTTGGGACTAAGACCCCAAGTTCTGCCGTAGAGACGCCAAGTATCCCACAAGACACTAGTGGCACGATCAACCGCGAACTTGATATCTGTATTCCAATTTAGGCGTCTAAGACAACGCCGAGGTACTTCATCTCGTTGGAATAGCCTACAATGGTGCCTTTAACGATAATAGGAAGTCGAGTAATATATGCCCTTAAGATTTTTCCAACTGGACGACATCGTTGTCGAAAATTCGCTTTCTTACTGCTTCGCTTCCTAACTGTGTCGGCGTGGCTCAGTGGTTAGTGCATTGGACTGGCTTGTTTTGAGCTGTCGCGTCATCTATTTATTTAACTGCTTCGCTTAATCAACGGACTAGCGTTCCTTGCCTTTGATTGCACCCTCAGTCTTCAAAAATTTGAAATCGAACAAAATGACGGTTTTAAGCTTTTTTTTAAACATTTTTATTTAAAATGCAATGTGTGATCAGTTTTGGTTTAAACCCTCCTGGTTGTTTTATATACATTTTGCTTTAATAAAACTTTTATATAATTAATTAATAATTAATTTAAGAGTGTGTGTGTGTTGTCTGTGGAAGTGTGTGTGTTTATAAATATCAACTGTTTGTTTCTTAAACCTTACGCGATCGAATAAAATACATTTTTGTTGTTTAAAATACAAATAGAGAGGCGCAACGTCCCCGTCCATCGGTTTTGATTATATTCAATAAAATTGTAATAACTTTGTAATAATAGTAATAACTGCATTTTCTATTTGGAATATAAATATAATAATAAATTCATTGATAACTATAGTTGTCCACTTGGTTGGATGTTTGTATAGTTTTGGATAATTGAAAGCAACAGCTCAGCATCGGGAGTGGATCATCAGCGGCGGCAGCACTGGCGTTAAGAGTGCACGGTGGCGCGGTCTTTGGCGCGACGCTTGGCCAGCTTGGAGTGTTCGACCGGACCGATGTTGGCTGCCTGTGGAATTGCAATGGCACGGAATGTGGCATCGAGGGCTCCCTTGAGGGCGAGTGATGCTTCTTTCATGGATGATTGCTGCACAGAGCCAGACTGTGCGGTAAGACGAACGCAGGAAGGCGGTTGCTCTCGCAGCCAGGGATGTTGGAGGATTTGTGAAGCCGTCGGACGATTCTCGGGAACGATGTGAACCATTTGACGTAGGAGGTCTTTGACGACTGGAGAGATATCGGCCCATTTTTGGGAATAGAGGTCGATATTGCCGGAACCGATCCGTTTCAGAATGACATCAGGGGAATCGTTTGGTGTGGAAGCGAAGGGGGTTCGACCGGAGAGCATTATGTAGAGGAGAACGCCAAGGGACCAAATATCGCAGGCCAAATCGTAGCCCTGTCGCTTGAGAACTTCCGGAGCGACAAAGTTCGCAGTGTAACAAGGCGTCATCAAAAGGCCATTATCGGCGCGGAGTTGTTTGGCAAATCCGAGGTCACACAGCTTAAGCGAGTCCGGGGTCTGTCGCATCGAGGCATATATCATGTTAGAAGGCTTCAGGTCCCGATGAACCACACCGTGGTCATGAAGGTACGCCACAGCTGAGACGATTGTCCGGAGCACCGCACTCGCTTCGCTTTCACACATTGTCTGCACGGTGAGAATGCGATCGAGCAACTCACCGCCCTTGAGTAGCTCCATAACAAGGTAAGCTGAAGTAGTATCTTCATAGACGCTGAATAGGGTCACTATGTTGGGGTGGATGCCGTAACGTAGCATGATCTCGACCTCCTCCCAGCAGTCGTTTGCCGTCTTGTCGATAATTTTTACGGCAAAATGCTTCTTAGTTGTCTTGTGTTCGCAGAGACGACACACAGAGAATGTTCCACGACCCAGCTCCTGCCAAAGGTTGTACTCCGTGTTGAAGTTGCCCGCCGTGACAACGCCGGGAATGCTTTGCTGTGTTACTGCGGCCGTCGCCTGCTGCATCAGGCTTTGGGCTATTGGCACATGACTCGGTGAGACGTCATCAAGAAGAACTGGCGCCACGAAACTGAATCCTCGAAAAATTTCATGGGCACTGGCACTTATTGGACCGCCAGGGGAATCCCTGGGCGACTTACTTGTATACTCCACGTCGAAATAAAATGCATCGTCGCGTGACACAGCGGGAATGAACGGCGGCCGCACCTCCTTTCGCACTAACCCGTTCCAGTCTATTGTTGCGAAGAAGGGATGCGCCTTGATATCCTCGATGCCGTTCGGTCCAGCTCCTAATCGGTTTTGGGGGTTGCGCTTGAAGAGTGCTCGCAACAACGCCTGTGCTTCTGGGCTCAAGTTCTCCGGCATGCCCAGCTTGGTGCGAAGAATCTGATTCATAGTTTCCTGGCGCGATGCGCCATGAAATGGAAGATTTCCTGTCAGCATTTCATACATTAGAACTCCAAATGACCACCAATCGGCCGCAAAATCGTGTCCTTTTCTATTCACTATCTCCGGCGCCATGTACTCCACGGTGCCACAGAAACTGTACGTCTTTGAGCCGTCCAGAGGCTGTTTCGAAAGTCCAAAGTCTGTTAACGCGATATGCCCGTGCTCATCCAACAGAATGTTCTCTGGCTTTAAGTCGCGATAGATGATACCCAACTGGTGCAGATGGTTCATCGCCAGAGCCAACTCCGCGAGATAAAACTTCACGTCCTCCTCTGTGAACATCACCTCTTTACTGAGTCGAGTGAACAAGTCTCCGCCACGTAGGAAATCCAAAATCAAATAGAGCTTCCCCGGTGTTTGGAAGGCATAGTGCAGCTTTACGATAAATGCATGCCCTACATCGGCCAGAATCTTTCGCTCATTTGTACTTCTCACCCGGTCCTTCACTTTCAGCGTCGCTTTCTTCAGAACTTTCATAGCATACAGCGCACCCGCATCTTTGCCAATGATTTTTCTCACTAGAAACACTTTCCCGAATGAACCTTCGCCAAGCACTCGCAACAATTCGAACTGTGACGGATCGGCCTTGTCATGACCCTCCTTAACCACTTCCCTTAATTCTATCTCATTCTCCCTCATTTCCGTGTCATCTTCGCAATCCATGTGTTGGTGGTTGTCTGTAGAAGAGTTTCGACCACAACAGACGATACCCTCCATAAGTGTCTCCGAATCATCCTGGCACGCATCCGAGGTGCGCTCGACAACGCCAGAAGTGGTTACAACATTGTTGGGCACTCCCAGTCGCAGATCTTTGATCGAGTCAGCCAGTGGCATTGTACACTGTACAGTGTTGCGTGTATGTGTGTGGGATGGGGGGCTGCTTCAGAAGTGGAACAGTGGAATCTCGGGTGTAGTTTTACAAAACAAAAAAAATCTGTGTTTTCTTCAGGTCGGTGGACTGGTGTCTGGCATACTGGATGTTGATTGTTTCCCCACGATGGAAATTACCAATTTATTGATATTTTTAAGCTCTTTGTCGAGGAAAAAATAAGAAATTCACGCACAGATAGAGAAAACAAACACGACAAACACGATGAGAAAATTTCCAATTACCAAATGACAGCACGAACGTCAAATCAACAATTGGACATATTCAAGGTGGAAGCACATAGTTGTGGTGGGGTGGTTTAGTGAGTGTGTTCAGTTGTGTGATGTGTGGTGAAATAATAAAATAATGAGTTTTTAAACAAATGATTTTCGTTTTTTTTTTTTTTTCAAATTCAGACGAGTACTCGTATTAAGTGAAACATAAACACACGTTACAAGTACATATTATGTTTTATGTTTTCCTTAATACCTCTCCTATTTTGAGAGAAATAAAAACATTGATTTCTTTTTCAAATATTTTCCATAGTATTGGTTGGTATTCGAATTTTGGAATATTCCAAAGTAAAAATATTTGTCTATAGCCATGCCCTAAAATCCAAAAGGCCAATGTTAAAAAAGCGTCCCAACCATTTATCATTTTAACGCATTCCTGAATGATATTTAGAAGTGTTAATTAAAGCATCGACTAATTCACTACACAGTCGATTAAAATGATCTACCTCAGCAGAAGAGTAGTAAGGTCAAGACAACGCCTAATGTATGCTAACCTTATTCATTTAGCATTTGTAGTAAATTGAACATTTTCGAATAATTATTATGTTTTAACATGCGAAATCAAAATATGTCATCATCCCCAATTAACATTTGTTTACAAAAACTTGATTTTTTAGATCTAGCGCGTTCCCTCAATTAATTAGACAAACATACGCAGTACAAAAAAACTAATCTGCGTTTAACTTTCATTCTTATTTAGAACAATTTTCATTTTTTGTTTTAATAGCTTTCCAGCAACGGCAAAGAAAAAAAGCCAAGAGAATAGAAATTGTTCCATAAAAATTACACAAATTACATAAAAAAAAAATTGATAGCTTTCATAGTTTGATAAATCACTACGCAAAAAAAAAGGAAATTCTTCAAAAAAGAAATCTAGAAAAAAAAAATTAAAAATTCATCCGCGCGCCAATAATTTATGGTAAAAAGATACTTCATCTATCAATCTGAGAATAGA
This sequence comes from Matsumyia berberina, assembly GCA_917880715.2. NCBI lineage: Eukaryota > Metazoa > Arthropoda > Insecta > Diptera > Syrphidae > Matsumyia > Matsumyia berberina. The sequence goes on along the minus strand of OU862871.1, from coordinate 124,802,290 downwards.
CGAACATCTCGTTTTTTTTGTACTTTTTCGCATATCTTTAGAGTTCGTTATGCCTATAATTAGCAAGTTAAATTGTCGGCTTAACGATGATGCGCTGGAATTTCACTTTCATCGATGCAAATCGATGAAAGCTTCCGGTAAGACGGTTTGATGTGGTTCTCTTTTTCTCGGTTTTCGTGAAATTTTGTTTTATAAATTTCACTACAGTTCTTACCTTGTGCAGAGTCTTGAGGCAGATTTATAAACGGATACCACACTGGTAATAAAGTGTAAGCTTAGGGTTAAGACCAACCAATAGGCAGCGGTAATTCTTTCAATATTCAATTGCGTCGACTCGAACTGTGAAAGAGAAAATAGAAAAAAAAAAGAAAATAAAATAATTAATAAACACATAAATATTGTTTATATTTTTGACGGAATTTTCATAGATCATCACTTGAATCACTGGCATGCGTTCAACTGAGTGGTTATTTAATTAATTAATTATAAACAAACAACACACGCTATCGCCGCGACGCGGCGGCGGTGATTTGATTTAAATTGCGCAATTGGAGCTGGTATAATGGCAACTGCTTTCGGGCTAATTACGACTATGACACAATAACTAGTATTTCTTGGAATTGCACTGGTTTCTTTGGCCATTCGGTGATTGTCCTAAATCGTTCATTCTCTTCAATTGAGGGGTCTGGATTTTTCGAATGACCTTCCCGGTGACTTGGAGTAATATTATTGAATGGATAAGTGTGTTTCAGTTGATTATCTTCAAATTGGTGAACGGGTTTTATTTCAGTCTAACACAAATATGTATGTACATATGTAGATATGTAGTTTTTACGTTTTTTTTTTTTCAAATTTTGAAATGAATGCTTATATGTACATAGATTTGTATATGTATGTAGCACGTATATACAATATGCACAAAAGCTCACATGATCATGCAACAAAACAAGCTATTCACGTGCCGACTATTCGAAACCAACCAACAACCAGAGGAAATAAAAATTGTACAGCAGATGTATCCATTATGCAAAACGTACTAGTATGTGGAAATGACTTGTGCTGTAAAGACTAAAAATCACAAAAACTGCAACAAAAAGTGAAAAGGGCGAGGTCGCTACCTGCTTGAGTTTGAAGGACAGACATGTGCCTTTGAGGGGGCACAAGCGTCCACAGGAATACGTCATTAAAATCTGTTTATAACTCCTACTCTTACCTGAACGGTGTGTACCTGAGATTGAGTTTCAAACGCTTTGGAAGTTGTTGGTGGTTGTTGTTGTTCAACCTATGATGAAGTTGAAGGGCAGCCGAAAGTCCTCCCACAGTGTTTTTCGAAAACGTGGTTTCTGTACTTTTTCCGCAACAATAGGGAATAGAGGAACAAACACTGAGGGTAAGTATGATGGGGCAGCACCAATACCGCGTGTCACCGCAGAATAGGACCTGCAACTCTGCGTAAAAATCAAGGAAATCAAAAAAGCACCTGGAGTAGATGAAATCCCGAAAAAATGCCTTAAAAGCACCGATCAATTGGCGCCCACACATTTTCACAGAAATATACAACACCTGCCTCAAGGAAGGAGTATTCCCCGACCAGTGGAAGAAGCAAAGATTGGTCCTCCTACCAAAAGGTAAAAAATAATCGCAAGATCGCCTATCGTATAGCTCTCTATGCTTATTAAGCACATCATTAGGCGGGAGGTCTCGCAGTTCGTATGGTTTCCGTAAGGCACATTCAGCGACCGACGCCATCGATGAAGTCGTCAATACGACGAAAAAACCCTTTGAAGGAAAACAATGAAGGGGCGGGAGTAAGCCCGCTGAATGTCAAGAACGCCCTCAATACCGAAAATTAAAGATATATCCTGCGAGCACTTACCGCAAAGAGAGTCTGATACTGCTTGCAGAAGATAATGACGAACTATTTTAGAAATAGGATACTGCTCGACATGATACCGACGATGGAACAAAGCTGTATAACGTTAAGGTATTCCCCACGGCCTCCATCGTGCAAGGTTCCTTACTGTGGAACCATATGTATGATGACATTTTCAGACTTAGAATTCCGAGGTCTTCGAAGATAATTGGCTTCGCCGACGATAGTCATGGACTCTATAAGATTAACCATGGGCGATCATGTTGTACCATGGCATTACTATCGATGCAAGGCTAACTTTTAAGCAACCTTTTTTAGCATGCACAGAGAAGGCAGCGAGGGTAACACCTGCCCTGGCAAGGATGATGACAAATATCGGCAGACCAAACCACAAGAAGAAATTGCTGTTAGCAATAGTTGCGAAATGGATAATTCTCTACAGATCCCAAATATGCGCAGGTGCAATGAAGACGAAATCGTACAGAAAACAGGAGGAGGCATCGTACAGAATCAACGCGTTAAGAGCATGCAGCGCCTTCAGAACAACCTCCTATGATGCAGAATGTTTAGAGGCTGGCATGGAACCAATAGACCTTCTTGCTGAAGAAGCTCAAAGGAAATTCCGTGCCAAAAGGACAACGGCATCAACAGCGACGAGTCAAAGTGACACAGTGGTGGTACCTCAAGAAAAGTGTTAAAAAATTGGCAGGAGAGATAGTATCACTCTGACAAGTGCAGATGGATATAGAGATTGATCCCCTATATAACTGAGCGGAACAAGTAATAATCGGACGGCGGAATATCTGGGGAATATGGCGAGTGGGGTAGGACTTCCCATTTGAGCGTTTCCAGGTAGGTCTTAACGGGTTTGGCAACGTGAGGCCGAGCGTTGTCATGCTGTAGGATCACTTTTTCGTGCCTCCGCTCGTATTGTGGCCGTTTTTCGCGCAGTGCTCGGCTCAATCGCATCAATTGAAGTCGATACCGTTTCCCAGTGATGATTTCGTTGAGTTTCAACAGTTCATAATAAGTAACACCGACCTGGTCCCACCAAATACACAGCATAACCTTCGCAGCGTGAATATTCGGCTGGATCCATAGAAAGTATGGGGAGGTGAATTTCTACCTGGCCCAGATCTTTACTGGCCATGGATGCTTCAGAGCCTACCTCCAAAGGCTTGGACACGACAACAACCCCTATTGCTCAACCCGGAACATATCAGTGAATGAGCAAACTGGATATGACAACATCACCAGACAGATAATGAGCAGGAAAGAATAATGGGAAGCAGTTAGCGAAGGAGCAGCGTAGACAGGAGCGACAAGGGAACGTAGCGCAGGAGGCTACCAATTTGAACGAGCCAAGTACATAAAGCTGAAGTCCTCCCTCGTGATGAAATGCTTGATAGCAGTGCCGCGAGGATCAGGGGTAGAAGGGGAGGTGGGTTTAGTGGGTTCAAATCGCACACTGTTACTGAGTACGGGCTCAGTTTCATCTTCGCCATAGATGCATGGACTTTGTTAAGGGTGGATACAATCGCCCCCGGTTGTTTCGAGTTATGATGCTGTAACTTATGTCACTTGGCCTTATGTCACGGCACCTCGGATGATCTTTGGTTTCATTTTCAAATGAAGGTGGGTGAAAAAATAGATACACCAATGAATTGTATAGCGACATCGACCTTCTCAGGAGAGTCCAAATCCAACGACTAAGGAACCCCAAGCAACTTGGCATGCGGAAGTTAAGACAGGTAGTTAACGATTAAGCCGGCTAGCTTTATAGTTATTATAAATATTGCGGAAAGTCAGAGGCTGGTTTGCTTGTGTCTCGAATTGGTTCCAACCAAAATCCGAAGCAGAAAAAGCATGTATGTATTTGAACTTTTTCAGGTGACTAGAAGTCTGCGGTCAGTTCCTTATATATATTATATGTACATAGTTTGAACGTCAAAGTGTATTGGTGGAACCTGTCCATCACAGATCGATTCATTCGAGTTCTTATGAAGGCTCATTCTGAAGTTTTTCTTTTCCCTGGAGAAATGTCAAAAAAACTTTTGTTGAACACCGAAATTATTAAACTTATTTGAAGAGATCGTTAAGAGAGTAAGATTTCCTTTAAATTTCAAGTCTTATTTCGAATAAAACTCTCAAATAAAACAACAAAATCGGTTCAAATAACAAATCTAAGACTCAAATCTTCCTACGTGAAAATCGTTAAGTAACTGACACTACAAAAATCACTTACCTTCTCTTCTGATTTATTGATGTCTCTAGTCAGGCCAACTCCAGAAATGGCCAACGCCAATGTACTCGTCGCTATGCACACCAAACTTAGCGCCAGAAATCCAGTTTGCACCTTTCGCATATTAATCACACCCAGAGCACCTGTTATTGCGGCAATTCCTCCAGTCCATATTCCACTGCCAACCGCTGCCAGTGACGCCCCACGCACTATCAACAATGCACCCAGTGCGACAAGTGCAATACTCAGCAACAGTTGCACCACTCCCAGAGTCACCTGGTTGGGAAAAGAGCTTCGTCGTGGTCCCACCTTAAAGTCCTTTGCCGAATCACCTTTGATCTTAATCAACTCTGGCGGAAATCTCTGTTTCTTGCTGATTTTCGACTCTAGTGTGGCTGTTGAACTCTTTGTCAATTCCGTTGATTTTGGAGGTGTAAGCTGTTGTTTCTCGAACTCCGCGTGGGTGATCAACTTCGGTGCCTCATTTCGAGCGACGCTTTCATTGGGCTTTTCTGTCGTCGTCATGTACACAGGACTCGAGTAAATATGACTTTGGGCATCTAGCTGCTGAAGTCCATCGCCCTCGCTGATCTTTTCATCCTTGGCTATAATTGAAATCTGTGAATTTGTCAAACTGTTCCTCTTGTGGTTATCAAGGTTCGTTGTGTTCGTGCTACTGTCCACTGTGATTTGCATTAGCTCCGCATTTCGATCGACAATTGTCTCCATGCTGCCCACCGTTGAACCAAGCGAATCAATGGTACGTGCCGGAGATTCCGACTGTCGTCGATCAACATTAACAAGCTCGTTGGCCTCCATTGCATAGATTGGAGGTGATTTAAGTTATGTGGAATGTTCTAGAGAAAAAGAAAACGAGATTAGACATTATGACTGGAACATGTTTTCCGCGGAAATATCAAGCACTCAAGCCAAGGAATTTTAAGGTGAATGCACACTTAATGAAAGCATTCCACCACAAGAGAAGAGAAACAAGAATCCATTCATTCATTGGCCTGAACCGATAATCTTAAGTGAAAGTATTTTCTTATATATGTACATATACGGTCGATCTCGTTATAAATGTTATGTAGCTAGCATGCAGTAAACCCGGTACAAAATCACGTTTACCTCCATCGCTGCGAGAGCTCCCGGTGGTGATAAGATTCAAGTTATAAGTATTTCATCGTGTCGGCAAATATCGACTGCCAAACACCATGATAGATAGTGTATCTCTGGGGTTCAGACTACAACTGGTTTCTCTGGAAAACGTGTTGGTAGTTGTACATAGTTAGTTAGCCGTTTGGTGCATATACCTGATTAGACCGAAAATGATGAAAATTATTGGTCGTTTGATCGTTTACATTGTACCACTACTGTGGTACACAGAAAGTCTTGAAAACCGGCTCTAAAGGCTGCGGGACATAATAGAGTGTGTACTGAACTGAAATCGAAAGTATTGTGTGCTCTACAATGGGTAATAAACCATACACTGCGATAGCCAACAGTCAGTTGGGTATTTGTCGATACATTTTGGTCAGTCAAAATACATGATCCCATGGTCTGCCTCTGTAGACTTTGGTTTGGCGGAGACTTTTTGTTGGCAATGTATGCGCGTGTTTACATTTCTGCATAATTAAGTGGGAGTTGGTAATACTTTTGAGCATCTTTTAGTTATTCATTGGTATGTTGAACTTAATTATTTTGAAAGCAAACTACGAAACCAGCAATTAATTTAATTTTTTGAAAAACTTCGTTTGATCATGAGCAACTCGCATGTGAGCAAGTTATTAAGTTAAGCATCAGTTGGTAATCAAATTGGATGGCACACTATGGAGTTGCAGATGATGTGTGGTAACTTTCATTGGCTCATTGGTCATTGGTCAGCGAAGAATCTAAAGAAGCGAGATTCCTTAGCGAATTGAGGTACATAGTTAGATGCGGGAGAGTATCAATTCCCAATGTATAACACTATACAACTGCCATTCCGAAACCAACCGAAATCTGGAGCAGTACTTGTTGCTTTCGCCTATCACGAGAAAGCTGCAAACGTTCGTTAATATGTGCAAATGAAATATTTTTAAGACTTTTTGGCCTAACCTCTCAAAATCTATGTTTAGTGAAAGGGGCAGGATCCAATTTGACGATCAAAGTCACAAGGTCATACATTTCAAAAAGGCGACCACTGTAATCGAATACGCTTACTCAAAATAGCAAAAGAGCGGGTCAGCCGAGACATGACAGCTGAGAACGAGTCACGACAATTGGGAAAGAGTTGGAGGAAACTTAGACATATTGCAAGAAACCGTACAAGACGGCGCATAGGCATAGTAGATTCCGCAAGACGAACAAGGATGAACAGGACAATTGTAAGTTTATATAGCATTGTCTTGTTTGGATGATGTTGCCATAGTTTTAGTCAGGTCAAATCTCAAGACTCTCTGTGCCAATGCGCAGATGGCTTTAGACATGGTTGACGGATGGTACACTAGAAGTGGGGTTTCGGTCAATGCTATGAAAACTGAAGTTGTCCTCTTTACGAGAAGGAGAGTTGTCAGGCAGTACTAAAGGGCGTCACTATTCAGATCTCCGATGAAGCCAAATATCTAGGAGTGATCCTGGACAAAACTTTTTTGGGCAAAGGATGTCAGGCCAAAGACATTCAAGACGCTCGTAGTTTTCTGACAGTGTAAGAGTGCTCTTGGCAAGACATAGGGCTTATCACCCGATCTACATATTTGGCTATGATAGGACCATTTCTAGCTTATGTGACTGCTTTCTGTACTAAACTTCAAAGAACGGCTTGTCTCGGCTGCATAGGAGCTTTTCCGATTACGCCTGGTGCTGCTCTAGATGCTTTGCTCAATTTCCTCTTGCCTTGGCCTGTACTATCAAAGTAATCTATTCTCTTACACGGGATAGTTTTTGGTTTCATCCGCACTGGAGTTTTGATGACCTTGCGCGAAACTTGTCCGATGCAATGTCACCAGAACTTCGGTCGTGGTGCAAATTTAAAGTAGACTTTCTTTGCGTTCGGACTGGCTTTGGCTAGAGTCTGAGGCTGGATTAAGCTGTAATCGAATCTTTACGGTTGGCTCCAGGAGCAGCGGTGCTTGTGTCTTCGTGGAGGCCGACAACACTAGACTTCACTACTCGTGCGTCTGTTTTCCAAAAAGAGACTTTTGCGATCCATATGGCCAGGGACTATATTGTTAAGTTCCGATAGCCAGGCTGCGCATAAGCCCCTGCTCAGCCTTTTAACTAGTTCCAAAATAGTTACAAAATGCCAGAACTCTCTGAATTTTGTCACAAGACCGAGCTCTTTCACTCCTGTCTGGGTTCCAGGTCACACTGTGATCTCTGGAAAATAAGATCTCCGATGGGATTTCTAGACAAGACTCAGATGATGATTTCTCAGGACTTGAACCTGTGTTCGGTCTCCCCACGTCTTCGATCAGGGTCTTCATTGACGATTGGGTTTTATACAAACACAATTGTGCATAGCACGGGTCTCCAGGATGCAGGCAGACTAAACGAATGCTGTCACTCAGCAGAAGAGACTGCAGACAACTTATTGGCATTCTAACGAAACACTTCACTTTTGCCAAGCATCATAGTGTGTAGCAGCGTTGTCAGACGTTCAAATTATTTCCCCCCAGAAAAACCTTAAAAACCCCCAGATTTGGTACTTTTTGTATAATAAACCCCCGAAATTTTTTCACTATATTTTCATGAACTTTTTTAATTCATTTTGTATATGGAAATTAAGAAACTTAATTATATTAAAAAAGTTTAAAAGCAATAAAAAAAATGAGTTAAGTTTCCGAAAATAATTTCAAAATATGATTGTCATCGTCTTCATTTATGTAACTGGAATAAACTTATCCGAAAATGAAACGAGTGAAAAACAAAACAAATTACAAATGTAAGACAAAACAAATTTGAAGCAAAACAAAACATAGGCAAGTCTTTTCTTCCCCTCGACTATGGAAAGAAGATCAAAAGCTGTCGACAGAATATGGACTTTCGCGAATGCAACAGTGTGCGTGTGTGCTCTATGTTTAACATGGACTCAACAAAAGCGACATTGCACACAGAGTGTAAAATTTCCAGGAATTTCTGCAAAAAAAAAAAACCCAGATTTCCCCCTAGGTATTTTATCCCCCTAGATTTCCCCCGTTGATAAAAAAAAACCCTTAATCTGGGGGGAAGACCCCTAAATTGGCAACCCTGGTGTGTAGGTTTAAGTGACACCACTATCTGCCTGTGGAGAGAGCGACGATACTTCGGATCAATTTCTTTGCCAATGTCCTGCCTTTGCTCGGATCAGGTGGCAGATCTTCGGTTACTGATATGGTGAGTGCTGGGACTTTCTCCGAAAGTCGAGAACATTGCAATAAAATAGGTAAAAACTGTGTCTTGCTTTCTGGAAGTACAAGGACCAGTTGCGCCTGAGTGGTAGTATTTGATGATACATTTCTTCATCTAGCCAAAAGGTTTGCAATAAATCAAATGCGTTGGCTTATTGCCATAAAAACCAAACACATTACAATCCCATAATACTATAAGGTACATTAAAAACCATCCATGAGAAATACAGCTTTTCTTCTTACTTCTTTTCCGCATGCACATGCACACACCGTACAAAGATCAATTAATTAAATTTTTCTGCTTTTGTTCAATGCATACTGCATCCCTTCTTACCATTTGATGCAAAATTAAGTCTTTTGAAATATCCACTGAAGATATTTCGAAATACCCATTACCCTATTCAACAATTATTGTCTGTCGTGTTGCACGTGTGTGAATTGCATGCAGAGCGCGAAGTTTCTGGAAATGAGCTTCCACCACTCGTGGTGTACCACAACTTGCCTCCATCAGGAAGTATCTCCATTATTTAATGAGTTAACAGTGCCAGTGTGCAATGTAAAGATGTGAAAACATTTGAGGAAATCATTTTTTTCTTTCTTATTATTGATTGCATGTGCAGATTAGATGTTAGTGGAATACCAATAGCATAACAGTTTTTTCTGGTCTTACGAGTAGGTAAATCATTTCTTTTGCCTCCAACAGGAACTCATAAGAGAACTCTTTAAAGTTTTCCGACAAAGAAATTAGTTTTAAGCAAATTTATTGATGATAATTTTTAATTAAGAATCTGAAAGCTAATAGTGTAGCTTTGACGCAAGTTCTACTAAATAAATACTTTTGCGAGTTGATTTCTATTCATTTGGGAATTCCATTCCGGTCGAATGATATTTTAGCACATTTTTTTGAGAAAAAACATACAGCCTATGAAGAGTGATTTATACACGTTTAATTTTACAGTAAAATTAAACTTCAAATAAATAAGTAAAAAATCACATAAAGACAAAACAAAGAACAGAAAAACATTTTTAAGGATTCCAAGACTCTTCAGGTTATTTTGTAAATACATGACATTACTCCTCAGTGTAAAATGTACTTGCAGCTTGGTTAACATCACCCACGTGTTTGCTGTCCTACTTTTCCAGGGTTATCCAGTATGTCAGTATGTATTTGCAAGTGTATGATCGTGTTATTGTTTAAAATGCACATTAAATCGTTTTGTTTATTGTTTGAAAATGTTCACGAATGTCAAGTGTGCAATAAAAATTCTCAACATAAGTACATTAGGTAGTAGGTGAAGTTAAACAAGAAAACAACTTTTTATGGTTTTACTGTAAGAAATGAAACTTCTGTCGACATCTTCTTGTTTAATAATTTTCACCTAAATCAAAGATAGCAACACTTATGAAGTATAGATTACAAGTACGCAATAGTATATGTAAATGTATAAATTCGCAATATACAAAAAGCATTCCATGCATTCCTAATGCACTGCAATTGTAACGGCATCCATTTTATTGTACCAGAATGACAGATAATAGCTCCTCCCTCCACAGCTGTTTTCTGTCGTCCTGGTACAAAAAGATTATTTCCGCTAGAATTTAAAGTGTGTTAGGAAAGCACGGATAAACGACGTCACTTCGCTTGTGCGGCGGATCCATCTATGGGTAGGGTTCTCATCAGAAAGTAACGAAGCTAGAAGTCATGGATATATGCAAAACGCCGGACATTGCATCCATACCCTTGGACACGGGCGGAGGGTTTTTCCGGTTATTTTGTGGAAGTTTGTGCATTGGTGGTAGAAGTGAGTGTTCGAAGAACTCAATAAGCGCTAAGGCTCCGTTTTGATTAGGCTTCTCAGATTATCTTAAGCACATCAGTTTCCCAATTTCACCACCCGAAATCTCCTTAAGACTGCTTAAGAATGGTTTGGCTAATGATTGTTGCCTAGCTCTGTCCAGAGCCGGACATTTGCAGATGAAGTAAATGAGAGTTTCATTTTTGTTTACGTCCTTGCAGCTACGACAGTGTGAATTATGGATACCAAGCTTCGTCGCATGTTTGCCAATTGGACAGTGACTCTTACTTAATGCTACAAATCTGGTGATATCTACTTGGGTCGCATGTAGGCGGCCTTTGGTCATGTTCTTGTTGTAGTTTGACCACATTGCTCTGGATATGCTGCAGTTGTTTGTTCTGCTCCATTTGAGGTTGGCAAGCGATAGGAAGTGTGAATGTACATATTATGCCCTTGACAGCGCCCAATGGAATATGTACTTGTTGCACAAGTTAACTTTCAATGGCTGGGCCTTGCCTGACAAGGTCTTGGACATGTTCGTTCCCCGCAATGTTCTTGTGGCCTGGGACCCACAGGAGCGCAACTCTGAACCGGCTGTCTAGATACATCAGTTTATTCCGGCATTGTTCCACTAGCCTGGTGAATATGGTGGCCGAATCAATGAGTTTGATTGCGGATTGGCTATTGAATAAGACAGCGAGGTTATGATTGGGTGTTAAGTAATTTTTTAAGTATTCGGCAGGCTTCTCGGATCACCAGGAGCTCCACCTGAAAGACGCTGGTATGATCAGAGAGGCTCGGCTGAGTAAGGGGTTTTCGAGAAGATTCTTGCGAGAACTACGTAGACCATTTTTAAGCCATCTGTGTATATGACTGTCTTGTAGCCATCTAACACTGTTCCTTTCACCCATTCAGCTCTGAATCCATAAATTATGTTTAAGTTGAGAGTGATGTAGTCTGTTCGGAGAGCTACCGATTCTTTTGGTAGGTCCAGGATGTTGTTGTGACAGAAGTTTTTGGCTGTCCAATACACCGATTTCCTGAGTCTAACTACTCTACACACTGCAGTATTTTCGATATGCAAGTCGAGGGTAAGAAAGTCGGTTAGCGCATCGGTAGGGCCCATACTTGCTTTTCTTTCCACTTTCTTACGTTTCTTGATAGGGTATTCCCTACTCAGAGTGGGCCACCACACTTGTGATTTCTATTTGAGGATAGATCGTATATTGATGGCTGTGTACATCCAGAGGGTATTCTTCGACTGAACTTTCCATAGCATGATGATACTCACTGCCATTCACCCCAAACATATGCGAGCGTAAGCCAACAGTTGCTCTCTCACTCCCATTGGTCACGATCTAAGCTTCTTTTGCGCGTGACTATTTCACCACGTGATGTCTGTACATATGTAGGTAATAAATGAATAATAATAAATTTGCAACTTCTTAAAAATCCGCCTTCAAAATATGACAGTGTCCGGGGAAAAGAGGACGAATGGCAAACCTAGGTATGATGTCAAAGAAGTTAAAAAGGACATTTGGCCAATTTTGTGCTTCATAAATAAGTCCTCAAATGTCAGCCCAATTTCTCATTGAATTCCCCCTGACATAAGATACATAAACCGATATGTATGTGCATACATATCTGTGTATACGTACATTCGCATCACCTTGTGCAATTTAATGTTTAACGAGAAAGTGAAAAAGGTAAAAAAATTAAAAAATTAAAAAACAAAACAAAAATTAACCCTGCACATCCGCAAAAAGTAATTTATCCTCACATCTTGAACTTCCGGATATAAATTATTTCTTGACATTTATGTCAAGTCTTTTCTGCAGATTGAAACTGTGATATAATTTTGACATTTAACGTGTGACATTTCTTTATTTGGTAGCAAGTCTGAATGAACTAAAAAAGCGTTGCCTTGATAAATTTCTATAAACAATAGGTCTGTTCGGGTATTTTTCTTAAAGAAAAATGAAAATCGTCATATTGAAATCAAATCAAATGAATGTCAAAAAAAGAAAGAGAATGATGGAGAAGTACAAATTCACGGAACGCCGAGTCTTTGAACCTGAATAAATGGGACAACACACTAGAGGCCGATCAAGTCGACGAATAGACCCCAACTAATTTGGAGTACAAAACTCTAGGCAATTAGCTACGGACCTGACTATTGGTTGAGACCCAGTTTCACTTCCTTAGCGAGCTAGGTGGGTGACTTTTGTATGATAAAGTGTGTAATGACAGGAATGCAATGAGTTCACACTTCAATAAGAAGAAAATATTCGATTTCTGCAACAAAAACAGTTTACTATGCACTCGGAAAGAGACAAGAGGAATATAACAAACCTCGCGTAGTGGAAAAAAAAAACACTTATCACCTAAACAAGTTAATTTGTAAATGTCAAATGACTAAATAATTTGATTTTTTTCTAAATAGTTTGTACTCATTACGCACATTACTTTACTAGAACTCGTGAAAAATAGTTCTTTGGTCTCTAACAGCGTTATTGCCAATGGTCGCGTTCAGTATTCTAGGCAAATGGATTTGTTTACAAATTTACGAGTTTTGATTGGCTGACAGCCTGAAAATTGACTAAGGATTTAGTTAATGCATTTGCCTAGAATATTGAACGCGCCCAATGTCGCTGACTTGTAACTATGATAACATCTCACTGACATGTGCCATATCTTCTAGCATATAACCTAATTTATAAATTAGTCAGATCAACTATTTATTTTGACCTACTCATCGCCTTATAAATAATCAAACAGATTTAAATTTTGCATCCCGTAAGTTAGGATCACATTCACGAATACGGTTGATCTATATTTTCTAATGAATACTGTCAAAGAAAGATTGCAAAAATTATTCGTAAGATACAGTAATTTTCTACAGATTTAATATATGGACCATAAGATAAGTAGGTTGACATTTTTAGAATTCCATTCATGTATGTAAATTCTATAAATTGGATTTAAATACTTAGAATGAGAATGAATGTGAAGTTAAACGAATTTAAAGCACAAAGATAATAGTGTAAAGATGCCCTTAAGGTATACAATTTGACTTGTAATCCAGAAGTGATCTCAACGTCAATATGCAATGCAAATTAGCCACCATGAATGAATTCTTTGGATGCCATACACAGGAACTGGTTGCGGCAAACGATGGTAGTTGTATGTATTAGTGTCGCGGTTATTAAATGAAACCTTCCTGGTTGATGTAATTTTCATATAATTTATGCATTGTTAACCCATAGAAAGACGCAAACTCATTTCTTAATGAATTAAAAGATTCTTTAGGTGTCATAACGAAAAAGCGATAAATGTTGATGGGTTTTAAAGTTGCTGGAGGAGGAATAACAGTGTAATTTTAAATGGATTTAAATTGAATTAGAGCGAACAATAAAGTAAGCATTAAGAGCTTTATAAGAAGATCTAGCTAGTTCGATTAGTCTGGTGAAGAATTCTGATGAGTAGAGGATCACTATTTACATCTCTTGGTCAAAGTGTGTCCGCATCTTTGAGCCTAACCTAACCTAATCGAACTAAGAAGGTACAGCACTGAACACTAAACAATTAATAACTCTCAGAGGAAGTTGAACTCCGAAAGGACAGAGGTAAATGATTGACACGTTTATATGTAGAAATTGAAAGAAATTAGTTTTAAATCCACTTCCAAGCCTGAATCCACATAAGAACTGAAATGTAATCTATGGTATTGGCCTAAACAAGAGAACATGTAGTATGAACTATGTACTGCGGACATTTTTAACGTAATAGCAACTGTTTGGATAGTGCTTCTCAATAGTGGCACCTGAAACCATTATTTTTGGAACTGTATGGATTATTTATGCTCCCAATAGACTACAGTGGTCGCCGTGGTTCAGTGGTTAGTGCGTTGGACTGCTGAACAAACGGCGTGGGTTCAAGCCCCAGCCAGGAACACCCAACATTTTTCGCGGCACCACCTCTCGTCGGGGAATGACAAGCCTCCGGGAGTATAATCTTTCATGAAAGAGCTTCTCAATTCACCATTCGGAGTCGGCGTGTGAGAAGCTAGGCCTTGGCTCATCCCGAGCTGTCGCGCCAGCTATTTACTTATTTTTTTTTTTATAGGCTACAGTTTCTTCGGGCTGATGCCTTGAGTTTAGGGCTGCCAGAAAAAACTTTACAAAAATCAAAACATTAGAGCCTGAAAATTGGGACAAATCGGGACAATCAGAAATAATCATAAAATGTTCAAAACACAATCAAGGAACGCATACAAACAACCACATACATCCTTTCAATTGCATAAGAATGCACCTTTTTTTCGTCGAAGTTTATCTTATCACGGATCGCTAAATCTAAAATACTGTGGTGTATGTGGAACATTTTAACCGATTTTTCAGGTGTTCTCAGTAGTTAAACTACATTTTACACGTATTTGTCGGTTGAACTTATTTTGGAAGTACATATTACTACCTACTTGAACACTAGTCACCTTATTACTGAAACGATCGCTTGCTTTTCTATGAAGATCATGTTAAGATTGGTCTTTGTCAGTGTGGCTTTGGGACATGAAAACGTTAGATTGACGCACTGTCACAGGTTTTGAAAAAAAAAAAAACTCCAAAATGTACAGTCGACTATTTCGACCGTCAGCCTCGCGGTCTTTAGTTTCTCCAGACGGACTAGGTAGATTCTGGTTGCTGCGTTTGACCAATTGCCAAACTAATGCGATAAGACGAATCCTCTTCGTCGTTGTGATAAACTTCGAACTTAGCGAAACAAACGAAAGATACGGCTGAGCGAAAGAATAATGCGGGGCCTCCTCTACATGTTTTCAACTAACTCAAAGCTTTATTTCGAGGAGTATTTATACAATAATGGTATGACAGACTATGTCCCTTTAAGAGAGAAACTTTACGTTCGTTAAAGTGTGGCGAATTGACAAAATACAAAAAAGATGGTGAATTCCCAAATTGATACCCACCACCTTTTTTCGATATTAAGGTCTTTATGAACTGCCTTAATCATTTACTTGTTTTGGCATCCCTGGCTAAATGATCCTGATGATGGAGAACACTCGCTAATTTATCAATGTGGGGATCTTTGGTCCTGTCTAAATAGAATGTGAGTGAAGGACCAATTTATCGGCTGTACAGCGTTCTGTACAATTTTAGAATGTCCCCTAGAGGAACGGAGCAATAGGGGAAGACCGCTACTTAGTTGACGCGCGCAAGTTCACAGAGACCTCAACCAACTTGCAAAACTGAAGGCTGCTGACTAACGATTGAGCAGGCTAGAGACACTTTTTGAGATCTAGCTCCACTCCGAGTCCGAATTAGTAAGTTTTCTCTTGACAAAAACAGTCTACCAAGCGATTGTTGATCTTTCTCTCTTTATAACTTCTTATTACCACAGTGTACTTTCTCATTTGATTCTCCCTATTTGCCTGTTTATTACTAGTTCTTCCAAAATATGTCGCCCTAGATCTTAAGCACCCAAGTATTATTCCAATCTCCCTTTTCTTGTAATCTAGCGCAACGATATCTGGTTTTGAAATACCGAACCGAATTGTATTATTTTTAGATTCGCTTTGTTAGGAATTGTGAATGGTAAATGGGCAGTTATGAATTTGTGGTTTATGGTTCATGGATATTACATTATTTTATTGCTACCCATGGTTGGTTATAATTAACATTAGTCGAACAGGAATATTACAAAATTATTGGTAAGGAAATGTGAAATGTTGGTGGAAACTAAATTCTGAGGATTTCTCATGACTTCTTGTCTATGAAATATTTACAAAACGAGTACTTTCTCTAAAATGATTAAGAAAATTGGTTTTCATAGGAGGATAATCTATGAAAATTTATTTTACTTAAGGGTATAAGCATTTCATAACTTACAGAGTAACATGGAAACAACGCAATGTAATATGGAACAAAAGAGCATCAAATTGTACGGATGACTAAAAAAAGAAGTGAAGGCTGACCCGGCATTTAACCAGACGGCCTGAAACCACCTGAACCTCTCATTCAGACCACTGTTCTTGACTTCTGTTTTTGCTGGAGAAATTGATGCATTTAGTGTCTTAATGCAAACCGGATGCTGAGATCTATGTATCTTAAGAGTCTTTCGAAGATTTTTTAAGATTCAACTTACTTATGTAAGCTTTGAAAGTTTAAGAATAACCCGCAGGGAAATAGAGATTCTCGTTTGGGAAGCTCTCCAGCGATCTCAACGCTTTTTAAAAACTAGCTCCAGGCAACTCAAAATGAAACGTAAAAGACAACTTTTCTTCTTAGGCTTCGTCTGATAACAGCTCTAACATACAGTACGAATGACTTGTGATCTACTTAAAAAATAAAGTAGAGCGACCAAGAAAGACTGCCTTGCAGGCCATCTTTAAACCATCTATTCAATGAGAATGAAAATTGTCGTTGTTATGGCCGCTATTAACCCATACAGCACATTCCGCCATGACTATTTTAGAACAGTTTGCAAGTTTGTTGTGGAGAGGATAGGTCTAGTGCCTAAAGTACAGTGTCGCGGTGATTGATTTCTACATATATAAGTATGTATGTCTATGTAGTTTTAGAGCTAAGCTAAGATAGCTTCAGTCTCCGAGTAAGTCTTTGCTCTTGAATGAGAGAATTCAGTTAAGGTGTTGAATACTCCTTCTCTGATAAAAGGATTGATGTTAGTCTTGGTTAACTCTGCATTTTTCGGCTTAGGATAAATTGGCTATTCCCATTAGACTAATTATTGTGCCAAGATCACGGAAACAGTGTGAGATTGAAGAAAGATGAGAAGGAAGCCCCTTACCTAATCTAACCACCAACCTCAAGCCCATCACGGATATTTAGAGAGTGACATGCATAGCAGCTACAAGTGCCATGAGAACCACGCCAACAGCAGGACTAGAAGCTATTCTCAACCTGCTTCCACTAAAACTGTTTATACAGAAATCTGTAGCCAGAAGTGTCCTGAGAATTAGTCCTGAGATGGTTGGAACTCAAGCATGACTGAACATACCCAGATCCTAAGTAAACACATGGGCAATGTAGCAACCACTGATTACACGGTGCCCTACCTTTCTCTTTCTCATTCCTAAGCAAAGAGGGATGGATAAAGACAACAATACCAGCCACACGAACCAAAGCCATCTATAGTGATGGGTTCAAAATAGACATGGGTTCAAAATAGGCGTAAGTGCAGGTATATTTTCGGAAAAAATAGCCTCTTTAAATTAGTTAGGCTCCCGGACTACAACAGCGTTTTCCAGGCGGAGGTCCTATCAGTGGCGATTGTTGCCCGTGAGACTATGATCAAGGTAATACTTTTTCTTCGATATCACATGAAAAAGCTAAGCCTGAATGAGAATGATCTTTGCAGGGTTTGCAGAGACGAGGAAATTAATGAGGACACAACTTTCTCTCTCTGCCACTACCCAGGCTTCTGCCTTCTCAGACATAAATCCTTTAGAAGACACTTTTTCTAAGATACCGAAGAACTAGATGACGTACCTATCAGGACATCTATAGGTTCATTAAGACTTTAAGGTGGTTCAAACCCCTTTGGCAATAGGAGATTTGGGGATTGCTTCACCAACAAGAAGTACCTTCGCCTCAAATGGGCATCACAATGGATCTCTAATAACCTAAGGTGTGGCGCAGAGGGTTCTTTCTCCCTTCGCTAACCTATCTACCTACCTTAAGCAGGCTCCAAACACCTTAATTTCAAGTTAATTTTGAAAAAAATTTTAACTCCTCGAACTATGTTTGTGTATTTATAAATCACCTTGATTAATATTAAAAGAATATTTCACATCACTCAACTTCTAATTGTTAAATCTACTTCACTTAACGTACTCAACCGATAAAACCCCAGAACGGCACTGACATAACACAGACCAAACTCTAATGCCATAGGTTAAGTAGAACCCACTACTGAGCAGAAAAAAAAACTGTAAAACTTGTTTTACAAATCCAAACAATTCAATTCTCGCTTCTTACACGGTATACACGGAAGTTCACATGTTGCGCATACGCCCTATGCCACCGCACCTTTCTGAAACTAGTCTCATTTTGTGTTTTTATTAAAAATTCTCCACTCGCTTTTTTGTTATTAACTAATTACGTCGTGTCTGGTTTACTTTTAATTTTGTTTAGGTATACTACTCCATGCTACCGAAGGAGGTTTCATAAGGTCACAAAACAAAAACCAAGCCATGAGCCATTAAGTGGTTTGACACTCAAACTTACCGTGAAAAGAGCAACGAAAATAAACAGAAGCAGTGATGGACAACACCGGATTGGTCTTCTGGAGAATGAGTTGAGATATTCGCTGATACCTGTGTATGTATGTTGATTTACTATTAACGTGACAGGTGTTTAAAATCCATTCGATCGGTGAGACACTCAACAGATTACCAAATTAGGTACCGCTAACAACCAAAAAACAAATCCCTCTCTGGCAGCATTCAGCAATGCGATCAAAAATTATTGTTACAATTTTCTGCACCCTATTTACACTTTGCGGTTAAATGAGCCAATACCTCCAGCACTACAGTGCACTGCACCACAATTTAGCATTCACTTTCCATTTTCATTGCAGTGACGACGACGCGGTGCATGTTATTACCACGGGAAATCTATCTCAGTCGTTGGCGGTAATAGATCACACACCGTTTTGGCCGAAGATCAAGTACTGAATTGCACTACTCGCGCACCTCTTTTCTCCAGCTTCAGATACACTATTGTTGCATGACACACTTAAAACTGAATGAGCACCTTTGAATTGAAAAGTGGTTACAATGGTAGGTAGCACCTAGCACCAGCAATAGAATGCGCGAAATTTATTCTTCACAACTTCACAATACCTAAGCTAAACAATTAACTCTCAGTTAAGACCACGACGACGACAACGACGACGACAATGACAACGACGGTGACGATAAATGAGTACAGCCAATGAAAGATTCAATAGAACTTCAGCGGTTTTTCTTGGATGTATCGCTTTTCACCCAAAAGGACGTTGCAAAACTAACAAAAACTACAAGAAACCAGAAAAAAAAAACCGAAAACAATCCGAGTACCGATTCAAGTCGTCAAATATCTCTTTTGACTTGTGGTTGGTCTGGTGGCTTGAAGTATACTAAAGCCACTAGAGTACCTGTTCGAATGGAAGTGTCTGACGCTGACGCTAATGTTCAGCGGCACGGTAGAGCAACAGCGGTGTTTTTGGGTAGGCATATGAAAGATGGTTGTTTTGGAACGAATGGTGCGAGATGACTACATGGTATGCAGGTGAGTTGTAAGCCGAGTGGCTGTGGTTATGCAGTTAGATGCGAGATATATGCACGCGCACACACACACTTGATTTGAGGTTACCTGATGATTGAGAAGACTGGGAAAATAGGCGACAGATGATTGCACTGAGAATGCATGATAAATAAATAAAAAATTTGTTTTTTTCTTGTTTGGTACCACTTTTGATTTTAATCTCATTGGAAGAACCTCATTATGTGGTGGGATCTGTTCGTCTGTTTCTCACAATTTTATAAAGTAATTGGGAGATTTATTTAAGAAATGTTCAGCGGCACGAGTAGGTTGCGTAATAGCTTTAAATTAGTTTGTTCTTTTATTTTGATTTATTCGTTAATACTCGGAGAAATTTATTATACGAAGACGAGGAATTGTTAGCATCGAAACTCGACAACAGACTACATAGCACCGTACCTAGATTTCATAAGACCATTTTCAAGTATATATCCGAGCAGGGAGGATTGGAAAAATGGGCAAATGCCAAATGCTCAATCCATTGCTATCTACACCGCTGGATCCAAAATGGACACTGGTGTGGGGGCAGGTATCTTCTCTGAAACGCTGAGCATCTCCAAGTCCGCCCGCCTTCCGGACCACAGCAGTGTTTTCCAAGCGGAAGTCCTAGCAGTGACACTAGCCGCCCGTGAGACTGCAATGAGGGCAATACCACATGGTGATATCACCTTTTTCATTGACAGCCAGGCGGCAATAAAAGCAATTTCTGCTAATGAAATACTGAAATAAAATCGAAGCTTGTGAGGTGCAGTCGAGAAAAGCTCAAGGTTCTTGGAACACAGCACAAGGTGAAACTCTGCTGGGTCCCTGGACATGAGGGAATACCAGGAAATGAGAACGCTGAAGAACTAGCGAGAAACGGCTCGGCAACAAGCCCGGAACAAGCCGAAACTTCGGTGAACATCCCACCTTGCACGCTTAAGCTTGAAGCAGGGAAGAGAGCCTTAAGGGAGGCTAGCAACAGATGGACCTCTCTAAACACTTGTGCAACCACAAGGAAGATATGGCCAAAATTCGTTAAGGCTAGGACCGACAGACTTCTGCAGATCGACAGAAGATCCCTAAGCACCCTTATAGGAGTGATCACAGGGCACAATACGCTGCGGTACTATATGAAAAAGCTTCGTATTACAGAAGAAGACCTTTGCAGGGGGTGTGGCGACGAGGAGGTCCATGAGGATACAATCCACTTCCTCTGCCACTGCCCTAGTATCTGCCACCTAAGAAATAAGTTCCTCGGACGGCACTTTTTCGAGGACATTGAAGAATTATCAGATACACCGGTGGACGAAATAATAAGATTCATCAGATCCACAGTGTGGTTTGTATCACAGACGCAGTAAGTTGATCAGGTTCTACTAATATTATATATATGTATGGAACTAACTATTGGGTAGCGTTCTTACGGGTAAGGGACACTCTCTTCCCCCAATGGGTATCACAATGGGTCTGAATTGACCTGAGTGTGATTGGTTGAATAGTTCTTCCTTTCGACTGCCCACTAACCTAACCTAACCTAGCATCGAAACTACTTTGTAGACCATAAACAAATTCAATTCGTATGTACTATAATTCTAGACAATTTAGTTAGAAACTAAATATTCATGAAACTAAACTAAATATTCAGGAGGACTGCGGAGGGCACCTACAAAATCCTTTGGATTTCTTATTTACTTAATTACTTATAGGAGCCGCTACAGTTCGCAGTGAATCAGGGCCTCAACCTATTAGCCTCTCCAGTTAGCCCGGTCCTTAGCTAACTGATTCCAATTGCGCACTCCAGGCTGGTTGAGATTCCCTTTCACTTGTGCGCACCACCTTAGGCAAGGTCTTCCTCTACTGCGTTTTCCCTCTAAGTTAGACTCAAAGACTCTGCGAGCCGGAGCATTGGTGTCTATTCGCTCTACATGCCTCAGCCATCTTAAACCTCCAATGCGCAGTTTTTTGATCAAGTCGATGTTGCTGTACAGCTCGTTAAGTTCGTGGTTGTATCTTCTTCTCCAAAGTCCGTCAACCCAAACGGGCCTGAATATCTTCCGAAGAATTTTTCGCTAGAAACGACCAAGTATATCTTTATCCGCTGTCGATAGAGTTCATGTTTAGCGTCATAAAGCAGGACTGGGACGATTGAGGTTTTATATAGAGTCTCCTTAGTTGTTCGGAAAAGGGCCTTATTAATGAGTTGCCAGCGATTGACAAAAGTTATTCTTCGTTTAATTTCCGATGGGATATCATTATCAGAGGTAATAGCAGAGCCAACTTAAACAAAGTACCCTACTACCTCGAAGTTAAATCTTTCTACTGTGACGTTCTGTCTGATTCGTCAATGTTCGGTGCCTCTCCTTGTTGACAGCAAACACGTAGTTTTACCCTCGCTTACCGCTTAACCCATTTTGGCCGCTTCTGTTACTATGTATACTCGTGGAAGCACCAGTGACAGCTCGCTGCCCTTTCTGCGTACTTAAGTAGTTAAACAGATTTATGAAAGATTGTGTCTCTGGCGTTGGCTTGAGAGTTTTGTAAAAGGACGAGAGACGGACGAATTTGGCACGGATGCCAAAACTAGACATGGCCCTGTATAGCTCGTTTCTATAATACTGTCATAGGCAGCCCTAGAAATTAAAGAGGTGATGAGTATCGATTTGAAATTCCTTGGTTTTCTCCAGGATCTGCCGGAGTGTGAAGATTCGGCCAATTGTGGATTTTCCTGGCCTAAAAGCGCACCGATAGAGGCCAATCTGGTTATTGACAGAAAGTTTCAGGCGTTCATATAGATACAATTTTGTACGTCATGTTGAGGAAACAAATGCCGCTATAGTTGGCGCAGTTAAGGGTTTCGGGCAAACGATCCTGAGATTCCAGTTATCAAACATTCACTCATTTGACCAAATCTTAAAAATAAGTTGGTATACATTCTCTACTAGGTCATCTCCAGCTCGACAGAAAGGCTGTTGGATCCAGCCATCTGAATGGAATCTTTGACAAGTTAAAAGCCTCTAAGATGACTCTGTGATTCTCAGCAGTAGTTACGTAAAAATTATGCCCATCTGGGGATAGTACCCAGTAAAATGGATTACCTACTTAGTTCTTTTGGTTCCAGTGGTCGCCGTGGCTCAGTAGTTAGTGCGCTGTACGAGCGGCGTACGTCCAAGGATTAGCCAAATCCACCGAGTATTTTTCGCAGCACCACGTCTCGTCGAGGAATGAAATGCCTCCGGGAGTATAATTTGTCTCGCACGTGACACGCACAACATGAATGGTTGCGAAAAGGTAACGCTTGGCTTATCCACAGCTGTCGCGCCAGCTATTTATTTATTGTTTGCTTAGTTTCATTCGATGACTTCAACATCAGGGATAATACTATTACCTCAGACAGATCTGAATGGGAAAATGTCTGTATCCTTAAAGAAAACGAAAGGAAAGGAAAGGAAATTGGAAAACACTTCTGCCATAAATAGGAAATACCTCCTCTGTATAAGTCGTCACCATCCATTGTCTGTTAAGCAGACACACCAGGCGAGTGTCTTCCAATGACCAATGAAAAAAACCAATCTACATACAACAAAGATATACTCACATTCTAAAGCTGGATACAGAAACTCAGCAGTATCAATTAATTTGTTCACGGCCAGGAACCTTGCGATTAAAAATCTTGCTTACACTAAAAGGTAAGACTTAATCGTGACTTTAATTAGCTACATTAGGGCTTCTTATCCTGTTATCATATCCATTGATAATCTCAAGCTTTCAAGAGTAAGCCCAGACTTTCTGGCTTATTTCCGTGGCATTGCAAGGGACCTAACTTAGTTCTGAGTGTATTCCGGTCAGGCTAGGGAAGACGCCTTACCAAACCTAACCTAATATCGCAAGAACATTTATAACCTCGAAGGTTGGTCATAGGTTTATTAAAATAAATGTAAAAGTAGAAATGCCTTGCTTCCACATTGCAGGCTTACTGTGAATCAGACACCATTGGATTCATCCTGTGGAATATTTTAGGTTTTTTTTCGGTGGATACCCAGCTATATACAGTCGTCTTCAGCCAGCTCACACCGAAATGTTGACATTTTCTTCATTCGCAAGAATTTAGGCACCTACACGATGATCCTCTAAATTGATCTCAAAGTTATTACAGCATTCTTGTCGGTAATAACAAGTGCCACCTTAAACGCCTACTGAGATCCGTAAGAGCAATTTACGTCTAATCCATGAAGTATGTACATACATGCAGATGTGTAAGGCAATCTATCGCTCGCACCTCCATAATTGAAGCATAAATACCAGTTCCTCTTGAGCAAGTGGTGCTATCAAGAACAACACTGTCAAGACTGTCAGTATCGAGTAATTATGACACTCCGGGCACCGAACCTGTTCCAATGGAGCAATATTTCAATTTTAACTCTGAAGTCACACAAATTACGGAATGGGACACCTAGAAATAGGATTGTGTAATTGATTGAGATCACGACGCATGTGCGGCGGGAATATTTGTATTTTGGGCTGCTTTGCATGAAGTGACATTCTCCAAAGCTGCTCCAAAGAGATATCTTCAGATATCGCTTTCTATTATTTAGTTAATTACCAAAAACTTTTCCCGAACTCCATACACGAATTTTCTTTTGTGCATCAGACGAAGTGTGTAATTGCAGCAATTAACTGAGCTAAGCTAAGTGTTGTCTTGAGATCACCTCTCGCTGAACCGGAAAATTAAAGGTAAACATTAATTACAACAGGCATTGGATTAGATGAATGGATCAAATGGATAACGATTTAGAGAGGCTGGAATGTACTTAAGTGGATTTCGATAGCCAATGTGCGTAGTTAGTGGTAGTAACCGCGTCGCTTCCATCTTCGTTAATAGAACAAATAAACACAGTGCCACGCCGAGAGATCTGTAATTACGACATAACTTTCTTTTCCAGTCAACACTAAGACCTGGTCAAACCACCACAATGCAGCACATCACATCGTCGCACAGAGATCGACCAACGTGCCATCGAACTGGCAATATTGGCTCGCAGCACCTGTGGCTCAGCCGGCAGATGACACCAGAAATGGTCATTATGCGAAAGTAAAAATTATGGGAATGAGTATCGATCGGTGGTGGCTGTGGTTGGCAGTGTAGTATATTCACTGAAGATCACTGTGTGACGACTTCTCAGCTTTCACCTATGTAGCCTTCGTCGTGTGTGGATCATCATGAGAGCGTCTCATATTTTCCGGTACAAACACACACACATGTCAGCAGGTCACTTCGGCGACATGTACTGCATACCAGGCAGATCACTTTTCCCAAAAACCTGGTGTAACGCTTGAGAGGTAAACAACCGAAACCGAAGTAAGACCAGTCCACGACTGGTGTTGGAGGTTGCCGCAAAATTTGAAATTATCTTCGCGGCTGTGTTCGTGATCGGAATGTATTGGGTGAGGTTAGGAGGTCTGACGCGGTGTGCTACTGCCAAAATAAGGTCTACTTACTCGTACTCTTGAATAGATTCACTTAAGAGAAAGCAGTGGAACCAACTAAACCTAGTGGAACTATGCCAATCGACTGACATTTCAAGGTAAACACTGGAGTTTTACTTATGCAATTGGGTTATAAGAAAGTTCGATACACTTACTGTGCGAGGCGGCCAATTAGATATTCTGGCGGTGTAATAATGGTCTCAAGAATAGGAGGAGTTATTTTGTTTTGGGCGTGAAAACTGCGACAAATTACCTTAAAGAGTTTGAATGCAAATTGGGCTTGGCGAAATCATTTGGACTGGGATGTGCATCCGCTTTCTTTGCAGAAGTGTAAGCCACTCAATATTCTTTGCCAGATGTGTGCTACTCCTCCGGCTTGTCTTCGGACAAATGATCACTCCCGGATTCAACTAGATTTAGCACTTTCTTTTACCTTATGCATGCTATTAGTCCTAAAATGTTTACTACCAAAAGATTTTCACTTTAATCGGATGAAGATTTGAACAAAAATTAAGTTTTAACGGTCTATTGGGTAGGCCCAGGATGATATGGCTGGACCAAGTCCGAAATCTCACCAATACCGGTATGGGAATAATTTCTGATGATTTAGAATCGATGTCGGAAGATCGGGAAATGTGGATAGTCCACTTAAGCGCCCTAAAGCCGCGACCCTCATACAGGATAAGTGGGCCTTTGGAAAATGAGGATGATGATGACTCACATATGTTGACTACTAATGTCTTGTCTTGTCTTGTCGAAATCATGTGAACCCTAGACAATTTTGGCAGATAGATGGCAGTACTCATATATTTTTACAATTTCCTAAAAAAAAATACCGACAATAATCTGACAAAAGAGTAATGCTTCACAATGGTCTACAATGGACGGCAGGCAGGCTGGTTCGACTTCTTCTTAAACAAATTTGATAGAAGTGGTTTGAGGTGATTATTCCCAATCTTCTTTGCACATGACCAGCGTTTTCTTTAGAACAGAGCCGTACCAGATAGTTCGTTAATGTGAGGGTCAAAAGCCTCCAAAGCGGGCCACTGTAGTATATTTCAAACGAAAGTATTGCCAATTCGGGAAGCAGCGAGCAGGCTCTCTGTGTTTGCCAGGCAATTATAAAAGCGCTGGAAGCTTGAACAATTAGATCGAAGTTGGTTCCTATTCAAACCATAAAATACTGCCTGTTCACAGATGCATTAAGAATCGAGAATACAAAGTGGAACAACGTAAGCAGCTGCAGATCTGGCCTGTGCTAGACTCCAAGAAATCGGAAAGACTTCTGACAATAAACAGGAAGAATATTAGCTACATCATGGGAGTTATCACCGGCCGCTGTCTGATAGGCAAACATGCCATTCGAATAGGAGTCCTCTCCAACGACTTCCGCAGGAGCTGCAGAAACGAAGGGGACGAGGAAACCATCCTGCACCTCCTAGACACGTGCCCAGCACTAGCTAACATATGGCACAACATTATAGGCAAATACTTCGTTGATGATTTGCACGATCTGCCAAACATCGACTTGCGCACCATCAGCAAATTTACCCGTAGATCAAAATGGTTCAACTAAAACCTAGGTAGATCATTCTAAATAGCCAAGGAATATAAGGGTTCGACTGAGCCAGTCACATACTAAACAGTTTCTCTGTACACAGGCATATTAAACCTTTCTTGTTGAGATTGATGAACTGTTTCGCTTTCCTTTGGCACTTTTGCTGTGCCTAACATTCAGCCTTTCAGCTTCCCATTGTGTTATTTTAGAGTGGATACTACTCTTCTCGTTTTCTCGCCAGACGATCCGACCGTTTATTACCTTCGAAACCTTTGTGTCCAGGAATTCAGCCTACAGTAACCTTGTTTGCGGATGCAAGGATTTCGAGAAGGTTGAAACATCCCCAGAAGGGATTTGACTCCATCGTATAGTATTTATATAAGTGCCATTAGTGCTGCCTGGGTATCTGAAAATATAAATATGCGGGTACCTTCCACTATCCTCCGCAACCATTTCCCTGCACATTGAGTGAACCCCCGCTTTAAAGATGTCTGGTGACTTTCCACGCACCACTGCATGCTGGAGTTTGGGACCATAGACCCCAGCTTCAATATTACCATTTTCCAGTTTAAAGCAATCCACTTGGTTTGCAAATTTGGCAGGGTAACGAGACCCTTATTTTTTTCATTCGTGGCGGTAACCACCTCCAACGTTCTGGGGAACCGAAATCGCCTCAGCATCTTATCTGCAGTTTTGAAAATTGGATCGCTTTGGATGTGTTCCGGGATCCTCACATGGTCTGTAAGGTCTCCGTCACCTTAATTTACTTTCGATAAATATTTGTTAAATTTGAGAAAGGAAACTCTGTTTTCATCATCATTCCTTATAGTCGGCAAAGACACAACACTGAGTTCTTCCCTTTTTTATTTCTCCTTCTCCGATCATCTGACTCTGATAATCCATAATATAGGAAACGAGATTCCCCTACATCCTACCCGCTCTCATAACAACCTTTTGAACGCTCCAAGGCAACAATAATAAAAAATTATTTTAAATTCGCCTGATATAACCGACTATCTTCAAAACTGAAAGTGATTACAATGGAACTCCAGTCTCAGTGCATGCCTCTTACTATTACTCAAGCTTACAGCAATTATAAATCTACCCGTGCATCGGTTCAATCATCACATGGTAACCCCCATTACATAAAAACAACTTAATAAAAAAATAGCAAAAGTTCAACTGTTACGGTACAATCTAACTCTGTACGTACTTACTTGACTCTCAGGTACCAACTAGTTTGTCGCCAATTACATGAATATTCATATTTTTTTATTTGATGCAACGATAAGATAACAAATAAGGGGTTGCCGCCAGTGAAAGTTTTCCAACCAAATTTGTAAGCCCTTTGCATTGCATGGTAGCGGCTCATCGAAACTGAAAGTGCTGCAAATGTGGCCATCAGACAAGTGCGTCCATTGCCATGCAATGACCAGAGAAGTACTTCTTGTGTGCACAAGAGTGCGTGAAGTGCCTGCGAATTAGATAAATTGTCATCGTCGCTTGTCCGTCGATCCATCGATCTTCATCACACAACTCAAATTGCAATCAAAAATGAATTGCAAACACTTCACCTCGTAACCTCGAATCGGCAAACGATTATTTATTCACATCGGGTAATATGCGTAATCGTAATTAGAAAATCTTAATCCGGTGATTGTTGCAGACACCAACATTTTTCGTTTTAAATCAGCTTTTTAGCTAAGTACCCACCTACTTACCGAGTAGCCAATTTCCAGCTGTTTCGCATTCAATCGAAGTTTACTTTTTGGTGGGAAAAAGGAAAAAAAAAAAGATTTGGTGGGTACCTCACTCTTTATTGCGAAAAACCAAAATAACGCACAATAAACAGGGAAAACTTGCACAATGATGATGGATTTTGCTAAGCAGTAGCAGGTACTTACTTATGTTCATTCATCCATCTAAGCTAAACCTAGTTGCTGTGGATGGAAAGCCTATGAAATAAGATTACAGCATTAATCATTTCAAACCACTTTATTCCTTTAAGATGGTCGTTATCGTTTGAAATTGAAAAAATAATTTGAACTGGTCTGGAGTTACGATAAGATTTCGGGGGCGCGTGGATGGCTGTGACTCCTGGACATATGCTATTAAAAGTGTGCATCTCCAGGGTACATCATGTACTTTTCTGCTCAATGTTCAAATATGTTCTGGTTCCTTTGTTTAAGTGATAATATTCAGGACTTGAAATGGAATGTCTTATTTACTTACTTCCATATGATGGCGCTATAATCAGACAATCGTCTCCACCATCTCCAGATGCTTCCAGTTTCGATCGCCAGGTAGGTTACGGTTCCTTTTCACTAACCGTACTTTTTTTAAAAAGAGCGTTATCGTGAGATGACAACTGACTTTATGTGACCTGAATCGGAAGGTGTAGATTTGGACTAAGTCGGTGCAACCTG
This sequence comes from Matsumyia berberina, assembly GCA_917880715.2. Classification (NCBI taxonomy): domain Eukaryota; kingdom Metazoa; phylum Arthropoda; class Insecta; order Diptera; family Syrphidae; genus Matsumyia; species Matsumyia berberina. The sequence continues at coordinate 124,773,224 of OU862871.1, read as the reverse complement.
CAACAAAGCGAATAAAACGTTGGAGTTATTGTGGACAAAATAGTCCAGTACGTCTCATCTCGTAAGGACCGAACATCAATTAGTCGGCTCGTTCTGCGATTTGATGCTGTTAGACTTTTTTTGCAGATTTGCGAACGAAATTTTTCTCGTCATTGGTAAAATACAACCCGCAGAAACATTATTGAAAATCGGACCAAGACAATACAAGCCTGCAAACTAAGTCATGGCGTACATTTGTCAAAAGTTGTATAATGGCATCGACTGAACTAATGCACTAGGCCGTTGGGAGCTCCTGCGTGTGCGTAAGTAACGCTTTGTCCATAAAGATGATGTTAATGGGTGCAGTCTCTCACCGATTCATAGAACCTGCAAACGAAATCATCTTTTTTGTTGTCACTACATTTGCCAAGATCATATGCTCGTCATTGTTGTTGTTTTTCTGGGCGTGAATTGTTCTTCCCTGATATGCTTCCGCTAACGGTTTTAATCTCATCGAATTATTTTTTGTACCGTCCTCATAAATGTTTCGTTCTTTGCCGAAATTACTAGATAACGTTGGTGATGACCTTAGGCTTTATCGCCTACAGTATTTCAACAAGAATCCTTATTCGAGCTCTTATGTTAGCCAAAGAACTTATCTGTCAGTATTGCCCAATCTTTAAGGTCAAATCTGGATGCACGGTAATGCACCGGAAAATTCGATCGATCCGGCACTACCGAAAATCCCTTACACGAAGCGTTTCGTGGCTATTTGAGCACCCTTGTAACTCAGCCCCTTTAATTACTGGAATCCTGATTTTCTAGCCACGAGGAGAAAAAGCGCTATGTTAGAATATATTCCAAGTTCGTACCTATTATATTTTCCCAGATATGTAATCCAGAAAATGATCAATTTAGGAACTGACTGACAGATCATCAAAAACCTGTCAAATCTTCATTTATGCTGCCTGTATCGATCGCAGGGATGCCGTGGGACTGCACTACTTTATATCAAAAAGGTTGAGGGTGCACAGTTCGGCCAAGTTAAAAGTTGTTATACATAGTTACGTTCAATCAATCCCACGCATAAGGCTCCAATTTACTGATCTATTTTACTTCTCTATACACTGTGCCACAAAAATTGTCAGTATATGCTTTATGGGGGAGCTCTTTTTTAAACACTGGGGCTTGTAGATGTTTTCATGGGAATCGAATAAATAGATTCTCACTGAAGTACAAACCAGACCACTGACTTGCACAGGTTTTGTTCCTGTAATTTTGTAATTTCCTCAAATTCACATACATCCCACCAAGATCAGCCTGCCACACAGCCGAGGGCAGAATGACCGTATGGTCACCATCAACTCTCGCTGTGTGTATTGAAAATATGAACATTAAAACAGAGTTACCATTATCAAGTCAAAGCAAATCGTTATATTGTTTTTGTCAAAGAGGTTTTATGCTTTTGAGGACAAGTAAATTGATTTGAATATGTAAGGGTGCTGCCGCCTGTTTTTATTTTTTTTTTTCTGGGGAAACCATTCCGTGCCCTATATTTATACATCAAAATACTTGAAAAAATCGCTTCTACAGCATATTGAAATTTAATAAAAATTAAGTCGGTGTCCATTTTGTCCAACAATTGGTTTTGTTTTAAACTCAGCAGATGGTAACCCTACGGGTTTTGCTCTCCGATTTGGCGCGATTTGTCATGCATACTACAGTAATCCTGAAAGAGCTTTAAAGAGTGACAATTTTTGTGGGACAGAGTATAGTAAAATTGTGCGAGAACTTAACCGCTGTTATCTCACATCTATTCATGGCTAAAATGTTACAAAAGAACTTCGCCTCAGTAATGTTTTTGATCGGATATCTAACTTTATGGACCAAACTCATTTGATTGTATTGGGTTGTCGGAAAAGTCATGACGCATTTTTTCAAAGATTATTTATTTATATAAAGAACAGAAATCAATCAATAACATATTGACCGTTTTGTTCGATGACCTTTTGCCATCTTTCAGTAAGTTGCATAATTCCTCGTTCATAGAAGGACCTGTCTTTATCGGCGAAAAACTAAAGAAGGTGCTGTTTTACAGCCTCATCTGAATTGAACGTTTTTTCACGTAACGAGTTTTAAAGAGAAAGAAACAAGTGGAAGTCCGATGGCGCAAGGTCAGGTGAGTATGGTGGGTGTGGCAACACATCCCATCCAAAGCCCAATAACTTTTGGCGGGTGGTTAAACTTGTGTGTGGTCTTGCATTGTCGTGATGGAACACAACTCCTTTACGATTAACGAGCTCTGGACGTTTCTGGATGATGCATTCTTTCAAACTGTCCAACTGCCGACAGTAAACATCAGAATTGATGGTTTGATTCTTTGGTAGGAGCTCAAAAAACACGATGCCTTTAAAATCCCACCACACTGACAGCATAACCTTTCTCTGATGAATGTTGGCTTTCGCTCTCGTTTGAGGCGCTTTATCACGATGGGACCAAGACCGCTTGCGTACAACATTGTCGTAAACAATCCACTTCTCATCACCTGTTATCAGTCGCTTCAAAAAAGGATCGTTTTCCTGACGTCTAATGAGCATATCACAGATGTTTATGCGGTTCGTCAATTGGACCTCCTTGAGTTCATGAGGAACCCAAATATCGAGCTTGCTTACGTATCCCAACTTGAATGATGGATGTTCAATGTCTCTGCAATCTCTCGTGTCGTGTAACGTGGGTTTGACTCGATCAGTGCCTTGATTTGGTCGTCGTCGTCAACCTCGGTGGGCCTTCCTGACTGAGGAGCGTCATTGAGGTTAAAATCACCCGCGCTGAATTTTTGGAACCAGCGTTGACACTGACGTTTTTGTAGAGCATCGTCACCGTAAACTTGACGCAACTTTTCACAAGCTTCACTTGCATTCTTCCCTTTACGGAAATAAAAGAGTAAAATATGCCGAAAATGCACACTTTGGTCTTCCATATTTAAGCTGCTACAAAATCTTCAAGGCACGATTAATCCCGATCAATTTTTTTCAGAATTACGCTTAAACCGTTAACTGTCAAATGGCTTACCAATAACATAGATGGGCTTAATCCATCCGTCCATTTAAAAAAATTAGCAAACGCCATCTGTTCGAGAAATGCGTCATGACTTTTCCGACAACCCAATAGGATGTGGTGTCATGACTGAATTCAGCGATGCTTTGAACAAAAGTACATTGTTTCTTTGCCCACTTCTGCAGTACATATTTTGGACAATGCTTTTGTCTGTGCATGTTTTCTTCAGCAGTTCATAAAATTGTTCTTTAGTCTCATCTATTGGAATATTAAATTGAAAAACACTGTTTTATTTTGGTTTTATTTATTGGCCTTCGTTCTTAGTTTAAATAGAGCGAGATATGTGTGCCCATGGAATATGCATGTATGTATTTTATAAATCTCAATTTCACAAATGACACTTTTTCATAACATCTTTGCCGAATTGTACTTAATTAACATGTTTCTTTTGTTAGCATGAATTGATCAAATGATCCCCAACCTACTTATATCTCCTCTTTTGTGATAAACGGTGAATTTTGAGAATATCTAAAATGTTCGATGCGCTTCTGTTAGCTTGAGAATATTTTTCAGTACATTTGACACTTTTATTACTGCTTAGGGCTTCTAGCGATGCCGGTTAAAGAAATCAAATACATTCTACCATTTGAATAACTACATACGTATAAGTTTATTGCCTCAGAATACTTGAGGATAAGTAAAATCTGTCATGTATATACACAAGACTTAATAATATTATGTAAACATTGTTTATTAAATAAATGTCATACCGGAGTAAACCTATCGTGTACTCCATTAAATAAGAAAAAAAAAAAAAGACAAATGAATATTTAATTAAATGGTGTATATTTAGTATGTTCACGCCTCTCAACTTTGCCACAATATCTCGCCCCGAACTTTACGCGTGCAAGTCTATTTGTAAAAACAAACAAAAAAGAATTGAAAAATAATTTAAGTTGCACAAAGCTTTAATTAATAAAACAATGTACTTACCTTTTGGATATTCTTTTTTCGAGCTCGAAATGTTATTGTAGATGAAAACCATTTAAGCATCAGAGGCACACATCCAATGGAAAAGATATCCTTTGCACACTACAACTGTTTGTTTTATTTATTCCCCTTCACGCACTTTATGCAATACTTGTATACACTCAGTAAAACGAATGGATAACTTTACTTGCTCTTCGCCAAATTGTTGGAACAAAAAAAAAATATATTACTAACTTAATGAACTTAACATTTACACAGGAACACGAAACACAAACACAGTCAGCAATTACTTATAACCGCTATTGCCGCCGTAAATGTTATAATTCGAAGGGTTCTGAGGTTGCGATTGCATAAAGTTGGCCATATTAAACTGACCCAACTGTTGCCCGTTCATACTGGGGTGTAATTGACCAGGGTAGTTGTAGTTCGGATACGCGATTGTGTTGTTATAATTCCCTGGATAGTAGCCAGCTTGTGCTGGTGTGTTTTGCAAATTCTGAAAGTTTCCATACATTTGCTGTGGGGGCTGTTGCTGCTGTTGCACTTGTTGTTGAACTTGTTGTTGTTGCTGTTGTTGATAGAATGGTACCGAAGTTGATGTTGCATTCGGCTGTTGGGGATTTCTTACCGCTGGAGCACTCCCATTGCTGGATGGATTAACACTTCTAGATCGGTTATTATCCATATCTGTTGGCTGTACTCCCAAGTTTGAGGTATTGAACTGTCCACAACTTTGTTGTAGCGAACCCATCAGGTTGGCAATTAAATTTTGGGTATCGACAATGGATACCGAACTCAATGAATTTTTAAAGTCAATTGCGGACTTATCGACGGAACTGGCAGAAGTAGCTGAAGATGGTACGTTAGGTGATGGTGCTGGTTGTGTTCGTTGTAAAGGTATCTGTCGTAAATTCGAATGCTGCTGATGTTTGACGACTTCTGGTTTCTCTTTATCCAGACTGCGGTTCATAGAGCTCTGCGACCTTTCCTCGGAATGGCGGGTAACATTACTTGAAACGGCTTTGAATACATCTTCAAAGTTGTAATCATCATCCTCGTCATCATCATCAATACATTTTCGCACATTGCTGCCACGACTTGCCTCGTCGTCTGTGAACTGATCACGTCGCCCTAAATGTGGTGAATCTCCATTTCCACTTCTCTTCGCCCGCGATGAGTCGGAAAACTTATTATCACCACCAACTGCAGATGAGGTAGACGGCTCCTTGGCATCTGTGTCCAGATTCACATACTTGCGAAGCTTCTCAACACGAACTGGGTCCGCTGTCTCAAGTTTCTTTAAATGTGCAATTAAATGGTGCTGTTCCTCTGTGGATAAGTGTTTAAAATTTTGCAACAATGTTTGCAAATCTGAGTCGGTAAGACTCTCCAGAGCACTTGCACTGCTAGAAACATTCAAATCCTTTTCACTCACATCAATGTCCATGTCGACCTCGGCTACCAAAGCAGACACTTCTTGTTCTATAATTTCTTCAACTATGGAAGGACTTATTTGTGGAGTTATACCCAGCTCAGTTAGAACGTGTTTCATTTGAAGTGGTGTGCCATCGGCTTTTACTTTTTCTTTTGACAGTTTCACCAGCAGAATGAACATATAAATAAGTTTATCCATATCACCGGTGGAAACATCCTCGCGTCCCTGCATTACCAATGCAGCAGCGAGTTTGGTCGAAACAATTTGTCTGTCGAAGGGAAGATCTGCAATTGTCGGTTTGTTGTTTTTCTTAATCTTTGGCTCATCCTCAACAGTTTTATTCTCATTATCTTTTACACTTGTCAGTGAACCACTAGATTTTCCTAAAAATTGGGATGGTAAGAGGAAAAAAACAATGTACTCCATTAAAATGTAAATTATTATTTAAAATTTTTAATACTATAAATTTTGATTAAACTTATTTTCTAGCTCCTACCGTTGTAGTAGTGGTCACTACCGTCTTGTTGAGTCGTGGAACTGGAAACTTAAAACCTGGATTTTCATTGCAAACTCTTCTTTACACATAACAGTGCACTTTACATAACATGAGAACAAAACGTTTGACTTTGTTCAAATCCGAACTTAAAAGCGTTAAACAAGGAAGAATTCCCGATCGAAGATATGGATCACTATCGCGAAAAAGGGGGGTTCAACCGAAGAAATAAAAAGGTTACTCGAACGCTGTACTTGTTTTGTACTTTACTTATAAATGTAAGATTTGAGGTAGTTAAGGACTTTGTCTACCTAGGTTCCGCTATGAATTCAGACAACGACACCAGCGCTGAGATCAAACGAAGAATACCTCTTGGCATTTGGGCTAAGAACAAACGACTAAAATGGTGAGTGGGGAGATGGAGATACAACGACGAAATGTATAGCGACACCGACCTAGCCGGAAGAGTGAAGGTCCAACAATTGATGTGACTGGGTCATGTAGAGCGGATGGATACCAATGCTCCGGGCGAAAATTCTTCGAATCCACGTAGAAGGAACGCCGCAGTAGAGGAAAACCGTGACTTAGGTGGCGCACCCAAGTGGCAGCTGGCTTAAGATCGAGCTGGCAGGAGACGCTTGTTGGTTGAGCTCCAGGTCCACCTGGGACTGTAAGTAAGTATAAATGTAAAATATCGCGAATAATTCAATAAATCGCGTTATATCTATACAAAAACTTTTGGATCGCGTCAAAATTATGTACAGCGTCGTGTTTCTATTGTTTATGAACGCCTACAACTTTTCATAAACAATTTGTTAACAGTGCAATTTTAAGTTTTTGGAGAAGACCAAGGAAGTCCAAATCGATACTCACCATCTTTTTATCAACTTAAAAGCCGTCTGAAACAGTGTTTATAGGAATAAGCTATACAAAGCCATGTCTAGCCTTATCGTTCCTCTGTGAACGATGACGAGAAAAACGCTCAGGCTCTTCCTGCGTCGACAATATAAACACCCTACGGATTATTGCAGTGCAATGAGTCCAGTACAGGCGTTCGCTTTATCCCCATTTCGACAAGGCTATCAGCAACTTTATTCAAGATTGATTGGCCTTGCGCAGGGGGAGCATTCAGGAAAAACCCATAGCTGTAAGGCTACATATGTTTGAGGAAGTTTTAAGCGTCTAATATAGCACTTATAGGTGACTTACATGACTAACACTAAACCATTAAAGATACATCAAATTAATGTAAAGGGTGATCAAATAAGAGCTTCCTGAAGTTTTTTTTTGTTAATAAAATGCATAAAAATCAATTGAATAATCGAAAATTCCATTTGAGCTGTTAATTTGGTTTATGGCAATTAATATTTGAAAATAATATCATGTAAATGTTGTCCGCAACTAGCCCTCAGATGGTCCATTCTGTGGGTCCAATTTTCGAGCAGTCGAGCATATCGGTCAGTAAGCCGTTAATAACGCGTGTTATGCACCAAATAGTGTTTTTTTTCCGACTGCATTGGTAGTTCTTTGGTCGCTTCTGACTGCTTATCAGCCCAAATACAACAATTTTGTTTGTTGACGTATCCGTTAAGCCAAAAATGAGTCTTGTCGTTGAATATAATTAAAAAAAAAAAACGGATCAATTTTGAGCTGTTCCAAGGCCCAACTACCAAATTCATGACGCAAACGAAGGCCAGCCGGCTTCAATTGTTCAACGTGTGATTTAGAATGGCTATATCCATTCGGTGGAGTTTAGATACAGGATTAGTTCTCCAATCCTTTTTTTGGGCTATCTCGGCGAGGTCAATTAAGAAGAATTTTCCAAAAGAGCGCTGTCTGGTCCTCGACAGGGCCGGACACCTGCAGAGGAAGTTAAGCAGAGATTCTTTCTCATTAAGATCCTTGCAGCTTCTGCAGAAGTTGTTGTGAGGAATACCAAGCTTGACCGCATGGTCTCCGACTGGCCAATGGCCTGTTATAATGGCTACTCTCTTGTCTTTACAGTGCCCAGCGGAATATCGACTCTTTCTGCAAGTGAACTGTTAAGGGCCGATCCTTTCCTGGCCAGCTCGTCGGCACGCTCATTGCCCTCGTATTTGCTACAACCTGGGATCCAGATGAGTGTAATTGTGGAGTGGGTACTCAGTTGATTAATTTCAAGTCGGCATTACTCTACCACCTTGGTAACCGCATCAATGGCTTTGATAGCGGCTTGGATATCTGAGAAGATAGCGATATTTTGGTTGGATGTTTGGAGATTGTTGAGCAAGCGGCAGGCCTCGCGAATCGCGAGAAGCTCCGCCTGAAAAACACTAGCAGAGTCTGGAAGACGAAGAAACTTTGATATATTCAGTTGGTCAGAGAAGATATCTGCGCCGACTCCGTCATTGAGAACATTTCCATTCTTCCATTCTTCTCTGGTAGGGAATTTAGCAAGGAATAATTTCCTAAAATTGAGAGTGGGTATTGTGTAATCGGTCGAAGACCCGACCAAAACTCCTGGAACGGTTTCCAGGAACTTAAAGTGACCGTACGTCCAGGTCCAGGACCAAGATTCCCGGAGCCGGATCGCACTGCAGGGAGCTGTGTCTTTGATGTGAAGGTCAAGGGACATTAGGTGCAGGATCACACTTAGAGCATCGGTAGGACAAGATCTCAGTGCCCCTGTAACACCTACACACGCTGATCTCTGGACTTTCTTGAACTTATCGATGTTGTATTTTTTACTCACGGCAGGCCACCAGACTATGGCGCTATAAGTAAGACTTGGACGCACAACGGGAGTGTACATCCACAGGGTCATCTTTGGCTTGAGTCCCCATTTTTTTCCGAATGTTTTATTACAGGCATAGAACTCTATACATGCTTTCTTAACCCGCTGTTATATATTGAGCTTCCAACGCAGTTTCGAATTGAGTATTGTGCCTAGGTATTTTGCACTGGGGCTTAGTAAAAGTGACTAACCATTTAGTTTGGGTGCGGTGAATTCCAGATCCTTGGTTTTAGTGGTAAATAGCATAATTTCGGTCTTATCTGGATTTACTCCAAGGCCACTGCTCGTGGCCCATGCATGCATGCATCTACACCAAGATCTCTTTTCAAAATACGCTACAATGGGCGATATGAGAGACCCAAAGCTTGAGAACGACGACGAATCGACTGGTCGCAGTCTTTACGCACACAGCAGTGTTCAAGTCGGAACGGCTTCTACGTACTTTGGTCGGTCCAATAATGTCCAATAATGTAAAATTCGATCGAAATTTAGCGAATAGTGCGTTCAGTTGGACGCTGGCGCGACAGCTCTGGATGAGCCAAGGCCTAGCGTCTCATAACCATTCATGTTGTGCGTGTTACATATTTCACACGAATGGAAGGGACCTACAATTTAGTGCCGATTCCGAAAGGCGAAGTGAGAAGCTCTTTCATGACAAATTATACTCCCGGAGGCTTGTCATTCCCCGAGAGGTGGTGCCGCGAAAAATGATCAGTGTTCCTGGATGGGGCTTGAACCCACGCCGCAGAAATGTCACATGGACATGACATTTATCTCGCGTTCTATGCCCGAGAATTCCTAGTAACAAAAGTACCTCGTATTGGATCACCCATTACTTCTTAACTGTAGCTCTTAAAAACCTCTACAGAAAAGCCCGCGATAGCATACGAGTATGTTTGTCTTCTAAAAATCTAAACGATAGCCCACAGTAACCAGTTTTTCCATTCAAAATTTGATTAAAAAGAATGGTTCACTTGTGGAGCCATTTTGATTGACTTAGCGTTATCTTAATGAAATATTTTACTTAGCAAATCACATTATTTATTTATTTACAGAGAAAATTACAAAATAAATTTATAAAAACTCTATAAGGAAAGCAACCGGGCTAATAAGGCCATATGGTGCCGTCTTTGCCAAAAAATGGATAGCAAATCACATAAGTAAATCGCACTCGCTCAATGAGAAGATAAGCGAATTTAAAGATTTCAACGAAACTTAGTACGTTCCCACTCAATGAGTGGCGGTACGTGTATGTTTAATAGTGCAATAGGCGTTTCGAAAAGAACCTGGCAACGTCAGGTACCAACAAGTATTAGGTATAAAAAAAATTCAATGCAACCTTATATGGGAACCATTGAAATGTCTACCAATCGAATTAATAACTAACCATGATTTTATACACTGTTAATGTCAACGTTCGCTTTTGCAGTTGTTCGGGTAGGTTCAAGGTCGTTTGAAGCCGCACCTGCCGCTATATGCCAATTTATGCAAAAGCATTTTTAAACTATTGAATTTGTACACAGTCAAATTGAGAATGAACTCCGAAGGTTGAAGGTTAGGCCGACTATCACACATCCTCTGTTGAAATTTCCTCGTTCATGGTATAGCTTCCAACGAAATTCCTAAACCCAGACGGTAACTTGAGTTGTCGTCAAGTGAATTTATTAATTTATTAAACGTTGCTGACAAATTACACAATAATACGAGATTTGCAATGTTGTATGTATACCCAAGCAATAACGACACTGCAACTTAACGTCACACAAATTGCTATACCAGCTAATTAAAAAAAAGAAAAAAAAACTACCATACTCACATTTATAACAATATAAAACACAGATATGATAGAGTTTGCATAAACACGAGCATAATAGTTGTCGACTATACGGCTTAATGTGAATTTACTGCGACAGCGTAGTCTATTGCCCTTTCTTTGCAAATACCACCACTAAACATACTCATCTTTTGACATTGACTGGCTTTTGCTTTTTTATATACAAATCGTTTTTTTTTTTTAACTTTACTAATTGACCTTGAAAGCGTGATATTTACTGTTGGCTTAAGCGTAGCAAAAAAACACTATATGCGAGCAGTCGATGGCAAACATCGCTTGCGTTCAGTTCGGTAAACTTAAATCACTTAGCCCCACAGAAGATCAAAGATAATGTCTAGGAAAAGAAAGTGGTGTACAACTGATTCAATGGGATTTCCTGCAAATGAAAGTGACAAAAAGGCTTCGCGTAGTGATGGATTACAACAGACCTCCAACAGCATCATGTCAACTAGCACAGCGCTGTTTTTTCGTCAGTTTATAAGCTCATCAGCGTCTCCGGGCCGAGAAAATTACATGCACGATGAAAATAATAATGTGGGACCACCCGGTGAACAGTGAAATTGTAAATTCATGTGATGGGATTGATTTTGTTTTTTATTAAATTTGTTATTTAAGTGTAAGAACTATGATGCATAAGCGAATACATTTGTAAGAACAATCTTGTATCTTAAATGTCAAGTCAACAGGTTTCGTAGTAATATTTACTGGGGGTTTGATGACATTAATTTATGTACATATAAGAATGTTATGTTTGAGAAGAAATTAAAAATATATCCATGGGAGTGTTTAAACTTTGATTAATGCCATATTGTTCTTTATTAAACAAACGAATGTGGTCAACTGCATTAGAGCAATGAATGCAGATACAATTGGGCCGAGTCAAACCGTCTTGGAGTAAATGCAACCAAAACCGAACTAGATCTGTTTACCAGAAGGAGAAAACGAGACAAATTCGATCTTCAAAACCGGAACGGTACCCCTCTAAAACTCTCCTCAGAAGCTAAGTACCTTGGAATCATCCTCGACGCAAAGCTCATTTGGAAACGGAACGCAAAAGAAAGAATGAAAAAAGCACTATGCGCGTTCTTCGCAAGAAAACCTTCGTTAAACGACGGAGCCTCCGTTCTTCCATAATCCACTGGATGTATACTGCGATCGTACTTACCATACTTACCTATGGATCAATTGTATGGCGGAATGCTACAGATAAAACCAGCTACTTTAACAACCTTTCAAAGGTGCAAAGAATAGCCTACATCAACACAACTGGAGCACAGAGATCAACACCGCAAGAAGGACTAGAGGTGATATTAACTCTTTTTCCCCCTAAATGAATACACAAGATGCACAGCAGCCAAAAGTGCAATTTGGCCACAGATCTATTCTTTATGAGTATAGAACAATCGTTTTCGACAGAAGTACAGACTAGGTAATACTTTAAGTTAATTTCTACAAGAGTTACACCCTCTTTACTCCCAGAAGAGAAGAGTAGGAGTCCGATATGTTGTTCGATAAATAATTCGACAATAAATAAAAAAAAAACTGGATCCGAAGGTTTCTATAATCACTTAAGATCAACGAGTCATACAAACTACTGGACGACTGCATCATATTTCAAGCTGAAATCTTCGGCATTGAGAAGGCTGCACAGACTTTATACGCTTCAGAGAGTTAAACCCTTTCAGGATTACAATTCTTTTAGTAATTCAAGCAGCAATCAAGGCACTAGGCAGCGAGATAATAGAATCAAACCCAATTTCCATCTGCCGACCACCACTTAACCAAATATGCGATAGTCACGAGGTCAATCTCTACTGAGTTCCGGGATATAGTAATATACGGCGGAAGTCGCCTATTAGGACCAGTCGCTTATAACAACCACTTTTCTTTCATTGTCGGATATAACGACTGCATTTGCTAGGTCCTTCACCATCGTACTTAGCGACTTCCACTGGAGAAGGAAAAGAGTTAGTAGATGAACTAGTTCGACATTAAACCCAGAAGACATTCACACTAACAAGGCATTGTGCGATAGGCGCCAGAAAACACATCTGTTAACAATTATTAAGACACAAGCGACGAAGATTGATTAACTGATTTTTTGATTGATTTGATTGATACAGGCTCGAGCCCAGCAAAATTAAACCGAACTTTTTCGCAACACCACCTCTTGATTGGCAGTGGCAAACCTCCAGAAGTACAATTTGTCATGAAAAAGCTTTTCAGTAATAGCTATAGAGCCGCAGTTGAGCAAGCACGTCCCTCACCAGTTTGTTAGCGAACAACTTTATATGCGAAACTAGTTACTTAGCTACAGATTGAGCTGGCTTCAGAGGATTGTCGGTTAAAAATATGTTTTTTCTTACTCTAGCGCAATTTTAAGAAAATTAAATTAAGTTTCGGACTAACACTGTCCAAGGTTTATACCCCTTTCGGGTAAGGGTTAGAATTTACCCGAGGTAAGCATGAATGCCATAAGCCCGTCTTTGACGGTGACGTTAAAACTGTCAAACTAAGTGGCAGTTACCACAAATAAGGCTTATCCCATCAATGGATTAGTTTTATCAAGTAATACTGTTCTGCTTTTGCGACTGCTATTAAGATTATCCTTCTAAATAGCGTTTGCACTGGGGGGGTACTTGTACTCCCTTAGGGCGCCGGCCAGCGCTTGCCCTGGGCCCTGATATCGTGGGTAGGCCCACCGTAAAGTAAAGCCTCTTTAGAAAGGTGTTCACGTTATGCCACTCTTGTTATATCTGTCCAATGATTATATGATATCAGCGAACATTTCGCTTTATTTAGTAGATTGGTTAAATCGGCCGGCAGCCGTTCCTTGATTGCAACATACACAGCACTCGCGATTTATTTTTGTACTTCTCCACAAAACGTCCATCTTTAGAATAATTATTAATTTATTTTATTTTGCCACTCGCGTAACAGCTTTGCACTTTTCAACGTTTCCACTATATTCCGCGGTAAATTTTGAATTCATCGACACATCCGAAAAGATTCTGACACCGAAATTACGAATTTTGTAGGCTTTCTAACAAATATTACATAATGCATCGTCTCTCACTGTTTTATCGTTTATTTTACAGTCAGTGCTCTAGCGAAATAGCCAGTTGCATTTCACCTCTCCAATATTTCAACCGCAATACGCGTCATGTTTTAAATGCACATCAGTTCACCCTTAGAGTTCCTCTTACTTCCTCAATATCCGTACTCTCGCTTAAAGGTAGTCATAACCCCCTCAGTACACGCTTATTATAAAAAAAAAAATCACGTCAAGGGTCATTGGGTGGAATCAGACTGATATGTGCCCACGACGCTTTCAAAGAGAACGAAATATGATACAAAAAACGTAACTTCAATGCTAAAATCGATAAGAAAATCACAGGAAAAAACAAAAATTTATCCCACAGTAAGATGGATGCTTAAACAGTTTAATCAGACAACAAAGAATGACTTATTGCCATTGCTTGGAAAACCAACCATACAACGAATAAGCTAAGAAAGAATTCTGAGAAATACAATATCACCTACCTTTGAACACGAAACTTTGCTCCGGTAAAGCACTAGCGTACGAATTATATATGAAAAAAGTATGCATTCACGAGCTTACGACTCCACAATGCCTTTCGAATTGGACTGAACATTTATTGTTGCTTAGGCTAGGGAATATTGTTAATTGCTCAAAATCTTTGAGCTCATACTTACAAAAGTCATATCGACTTTATTATATTTACCAAGGCGAAAACAATAGCACTGAAATTTAGTTTATTCTCCATGTCTAGATTGTAGATCTAGTCAAAAAGATCATAACAGAATTATAACACCAAAAAAAAAAACAACCAAATCCAAAAAGAATAGCACACCATTGATTTCAACAAGCGTTCTGCCATCAATCTGACATAAATCCGGGAGGGCTTCAAAATGGTTTCTATTGTTTCAAATAACACTTTAAGCATGACAACAGTTTATACAAAAATTGCACATTTTATTGAGTTTCACTGGTCAAAATATACCACCCGGTGGGGCACTTTAAGGAAACTAAACACAAAAGGTTGGGATGGGAGCAGAAAAAAAAAAAAGAATCACATACTTGGGGACGCTAAAACTTGGTGCATCAGATGAATAACAGAACCTGAGAAGTAATAAGTTACTGGGAGAGTTGGATATCTTAAGCGATGGTACACCGGTGGCCATTTTCAAATAATAAATAGAATTCCTTACAGAACTACATACTTAAAGCTATAAAAACTAAGAACATGAAATAACCACGAGTCTCATTAACATACTTTTAGTTTTAAAATATGTACATACGTATTCAGCTCTTACCTGTCCATTTTTTTTTTTGTTAGAGAATACTCTTAACACATCTGGCGTGCAGCAAATACTTGCTCTCACTTAAACCACAACACATACAAGACCGAACCGACTCTTTCGACTTAAAGAAACTTTTGAACTACGAAATAAAGAATGGAAAGATAAAATCGAACAATTACCTTTTTCGTTAACTTGATGAATAATGGCGGCGATATTTTTGACAGCCTTCTTCACAGCCCGCACCTTTTGTGGATCGTCGAGCACGTCAGCAATCAGTAGGCCTTTTAGTTTTTCTTTTATTGTCTCAAAGAAAACTGAGTTATCCTCGTTCACCAGCATCTCGTCAGCAGAGTTCGCTTTGAGTTTCTCCAAAGCCAAAGCCTTGCCCAAGAGGTCGACAACCTTGGGGCCCAAACTTCCTAAGTGCTCTTCAAGAGCAGTGAGCAAACGCAACACGGCCACAACCGTCAGTGATCCTTCATCCTCTGGTTCCTCTTTTAGATCCTCGATTTTACTAGACTTACCCTTTGATGAAGGAAAGACTCCTTGTTTCTCATATTGAGGGTACATGTACGGATCCAGCACTCTATATCCAGTTCCGTAAGGGGGTGGCGGTGGGAAGTGGGGACCGTGATAGCCGGCATAGTACTCCGCAGCCGAACGTGGAGGATAATGTGATGAGCGCGGTAATCTTGACCGTTCGTATAGGTTACGATAGGACGAATGACGCCGATCGGGTTCTCTGTAATCGTCACTTAATGAACTTAAACTGTGACTCTTGGAACGCGCGCGATTGCGTTTTGAAGATTTCGACTTTGACGACATCTTAATGTCGTCATCGTCGTCGTCGCTAATGTTAATTACCGCTAGAGGTGCTTTAGTGGACTGCGAATCTTTTTTACCTCCCGTTGATGATGAGTTATTAGACTCTGCTAATATCTTCGATGTCCGAGAGAAATTCCCTTGCGACGCAGCCTGTATTTTAAATTTCTGCTTCAGCATATCGGTTTTCTCTTCGGCGTCTTCCTTTAGGCCCAAGTTTACTTTTATTTGCTTCTTCTTCTCCTCGACTTCATCTGCGTGAAGTTCCTTCATGCGCTTTGTCCAGAAAATTATCCATTCCGGCTTGTAGTCATACTTATTGGGATCGACCTTCTTCTCCATTTGCAGTTCCTTGTATCGACGATTCCAAAACTTCTTCCACTCCTCAGGATACAAAGGGTGCTTTTCTGGATTCTTCTCGTACTCCTTCAGCGATTTATCGAGACCTTTTATGGCGATTTCTAACATACAACGATACTTCTCCCACTTGTATCGCTCCTGTGCGATTTGGAACGCTTGCATTGAAAGTTCTTTTGGAGTGGGCAGTGTAGTACTGTTATTGTTGGTGCTCTTCTTCGAATCACCGGGACGAGACTCTTCGAACGGAGGCGAACGACGGACTCTGGGTAAAACCTTA
Source organism: Matsumyia berberina (assembly GCA_917880715.2). Lineage (NCBI taxonomy): Eukaryota > Metazoa > Arthropoda > Insecta > Diptera > Syrphidae > Matsumyia > Matsumyia berberina. The sequence continues at coordinate 124,756,878 of OU862871.1, read as the reverse complement.
TATGCTGGCGACTGAGACCTTCGCTTTTTCTTGGCACTCGATGGTCCTGAATTCTTGCGGTGTGTTGTGTCATCATCACTGGAAATTGAGTCCAGACTGTCTCTATCCTTTTTGTCCTGGTTGATGCTTGCGTTAATACGCGATGGAGCCTTAATGGTAATCTGGAGAGTTTGAGTATTTTTATCCAAAAATTCACGATCAATGGCATTCAAGAAGGACGGACCACTCTTCTCATCGAAGTGATATTTGTTGTTGATTTCATCTACGACTCTATCGCGGATGGTACGAAAATCATCACTATGGTACACGCTCACCGGCAAGCGACCATAATGATGGTCAATAGCTTCACATACACCAGTTACTAGATGGCTCATTGCTTGACGGGAGTCTGGTTTGTAACGAACCGGTGCCATTTCCCTAATTGCCGATGGATAGTGCTTCTCCAAGTACTTCAAACGATGATTATAACTAATCCAGTGAGCTATAATTGTGCGTGGATATCCACGCTTTTCACAAAGCAAACACATGTAAGTGGGCTCCCTTTCATCATCATTCAACAGCTCAACAGTGTACTCGACGCCAACCAGAGCGTTTTCCCTGTAAATTTCAATTGTCGGCTGGATTTCTGCAACACGATTGACTTCGTCTTCGAAGCCAGGCGGTATCGGCTCGCCTGGTGTGATATTCATTGTTTAAACACTTTTTTTACGTTCTTTTCGCGCGAATTTGCTGGAGTGAATACAAGAAAATTTTATCGCAACTTCTCCCAAAATTTATTGTGAGAAATGAGAAAAAAATGGAGTCCTATCCTTACCTGCTCCAGAAAAGAAAACCTTTCAATGCTAAAACACAAGATTTTATTTAATAAAAGATTAGTGTAGTTAATTGGCTTCAAATATTTTCTATTTTCTCAAAGAAAAATGCAATGAAAATGTGTTTTATTATTAAAAATAACTAGACCGAAGTAAAATTCGCAAGCAGTATAAACTCGGCGGTGTAGAAATGATGGCGTATTTTTGTACTAGAACAGTATGGGATAAGTGCTGCCAATATCAATGAACTGATATTGGATATTTTGCTTCATACAGGTAGGTATGGTGAATTTTCAATTATTTAAATAAGAGCAGATTTAAATACATATATCCGTCCAGTCTTGTACGGGCCTTTAAACTTGCCTTAAAATTATATGGTCATATACAGCTAACAGCAATACATATATTCCCAAAGATTAGAGTTATAGAGTTTGGAAAATTTATTTAAAGTTATTTATTTAATTTATTTATTGTTACTGTTGAACTTCAAGTCGGTTTGTCCATTTGAACTGCGCCCACAAAGTTTCAAATCGTATTGCTGTTTAATTGAATTGAGAAGCTTCTTCATAAGAAAAAAATATATGGTTTGTAATTCCTCGAGAAGAGGTGGCCGTTGAGCCACAGCAATTACCAGTAATATGGGAATAGGTTTTAAAGATTTTTATGATATGCGTATGTGTTCATTAGCATCGTCTGCAAATTTAGCGGCTGTGGTGGACATAGAAGTGGAGGATGGCATCATCCTTCCAAAGTTTGGATTTATACGTTGACGTTGGAAATGAATTATTAAAACTTTCGTAGAGGTAGTATTCGTCAATTGCATTTCGATTGAGAGGTTCATTGCGAAGATTCATTATTTTGAGGTTTGCTAAAACATGAAAAAGATGTAGCATCCAAAATCTATATATTTATCATGGTAGACAATAATTTATATTTCTCTTTCACTCAGTTTATTGAATTCACTTGTGGCTAGCAATCTTATTGTCAAAAGTTTTAACCGTGCAAGAATGAGCAGAGTATCTACCGGAGTTGCCCAGTTATCAAACTGATTAAGATATTGAACCGTAAACCAGTAAGAACATCAACAATCCACTTAAAAAAATTAAAATTTAATTTTAAAAAAATTGTATACAATCAAGTCTAGTCCAGTAAATAGTCTTCTTTAATTTTAAGATAAGCTGCATTGCTGTCCTCGGGCAGAGTGATATTTTCAACGTTATTCAAGTAAACAGCTCCCAAGTAAGCTACATCTTTCGCATGCTCCGCCTTTCGATGCAATACTCCCACATCTTTAACTTGCACTGTTGTATCAAAATTTAGCACATAGTACCGTACCTTCCATTCGCCATCTCCAGTGATGGGAATTTTTAAATCCACCGCACTTTCTTCAAGAACCGTTTTAAGTGTCTCAATATATTTCCTAGTTACTGCAGACAGATAACAACGTCCGGGTTGCATTCTTGTGGAGTGATAATCTCCCAAAAACACCAAGCAAGAGCCTTCGTTCTGCGAGTCATCTGACTGCAATCGTAGTACATAATCCAATTCACCATCAGCTTGACTTAGCTTAAAGGCATACGCAAAGATTAGTGTACCATCAATTTGATAGTCGGTTGCAAACATTCGAAAGCACATGTCGCTAAGAACAACCTTCAGGCAAGATCCTCCATTAAAGGCGTCGTCAAAGTTTCGCTCAGCACATTTATACAACGGCACTGATGGTTGTAAGGATTGCTTTGATAAGATAAAGAATTGGCCACTATTTGGTATTTTCTTTCCTAATTTATGCACACATTTGCCAGAACCTAGACAAAAGTCGGTGTACAATGGTAATTGGATGTACAAATGCGTTGGAAGGTATTCCCATAATGACCACCAAAATTTGTCGTTTCTCAAGAGAAAGGCATCGTTTACGTCGTCATTTCCGCCTGGTACTCTCACATCGTAACCAAATTGTTCAAGAGTCTCGAAGGTCCATCCGGGCGCAAAAAATCCGATAGAAAAGTTTGTTCTGGACAGTTTGGCCAATGTTTGCTTGCTCTTAAACTTCGCCACTTGACCCCTTCCGAAGATATCGATGCCAAAAAAGGACTTCAACGCAGGTTCTCCTTCTGAACGCAAAATGTTGGATGTGTTTTCAAGACTTTTGTCGTCCCATGTATAATTTATTAACGTTGCATCGCTGAGCTTAAAGAATCTGACATTTTGCTCGTTGATCTCGTTCTGCCAACTCAGATAGCCAGTGCTTATCACACTATCATACCAGAACACAATGCCATTGTCCACTTGGTCTCTAATCTGACGACGAAGCTGTTCAACAAAGTAGCTAAAGTGAGAAATGAATGAGACAACAAATCAGAACAAGAGTGATAAAATCTTACAAGAGCTTCTCCATCAATGGTTCCGAAACTCTGCATTCAATATTGAGCAGCCATCCTTCGAAACAGAAATGCTTGCATAGTCTAACGAGGGCTGCAATAGTGCGGTCTATACTCTCTTTGGTGCGAAGGACTTCTTCCAGCGGAGGAGAACTCTCAGTAATGAAGGTGCCTTCAAAAAAATCAACACCTGAAATATCTTACATTACAAGATAAAAGAGTTAGTATACCTAGAACTTTAACTCCGTGCAAATGTGCAGCATTAATCCATCCACAAGGAGGGATTGTGATGTATTTGTGACTGAAATAGCAAAAGTAGTCCACACCCGACCAATGAAAGAACCGGTAGTCGTCGTACTTTACCGAAGAATGAAAAAATCTGAATAAAAAAAAAAATTAAATAAGAAGTTTGGCAAATTTAAAACAAAAACTTACCGATCTTCCAAATAATTTCCCATCATGTCGTGACAAACCAGAACTTCCCTCTTATTTGAATCGTTTAGTTCCTCCCGGTTACTGCTTAGATAGGGAAACAAATTGCTTAGGTAAACGGCACTTCCTCTTGGGGCCAATGGCGCTATTAGATTCCGCCATTCGATGTCCTTACTTCGAATTTCAAAGGCCCACAGCTGCTGATTTGACTCGATTGGGTGACCCTCCAGTTTGTCTTCAAAAGAAAGCATTTTGTGATTTTTTTTTATAGAACGTCGTCTTGTGTGAGGTTTAGCAGTTAGACTGCATAAACAAATTCCTTGCAATTGCTATTTATGGGTAGATTGCATATCAGAAATCTTATTTTACAACTAAGAGAGAGGAAATCGCCTTTGTTGTGATTGTTATCAAGACTCAAATGCAACTGTTGCACGGAGGCCATGTCAAGCGCTTTTGAAAGCTGTGCTTGATAAAATTGCATGCAAATTATTATGCGGGTAGGCTATGAGAGATGACTAGAACAATTCTTTTCATTTGGATATATGTACATCTGCGGTGATTAGTGGTTAGCTCGTGGCATCGCATAAGGTCGTCTGGTGTGTGTATGGAAGGTCGATATTTCCTTTATTCGTTTCGTAATGTGTAAATCATTGAATCAGAACAAACCTACAAGGCATTTTCAGATATTTTTCAAATGAACTTGTCCGATAAATGTATGATAAGACGAAAAGCTGTGCACTTGAACTGATTATGCACGTAAAATAATGAAAACTATCAATAAGACCCCTAGTTTACATATGTTAAGCGAATAAAAAAATACACAGCGTGGCGCTAATCAGGATTACAAGCGAACACGGCTGAAAAACCAACTACTTTCTCTATCCCCCAGCGCGAAGTACCTAGGTGTTGTAGTCGATTAGATCACCGAGTGAAAAAAGCCTTTGTAGCCTTTTCCTCCTGCAATAAAACCTTTAGTGTGCACTTTGACCGAAGATGGTCTTATGGATGTATACCGCAGTGGTACGCCCCATTCTCTCATATGGACCACTTGTTATGTGGCCCGCGTTGAAAAAAGACTACAACAAAAAACAACTGAACAAAGTGCAAACAACAGCTGCTATAGCCGCTACGGGAACGATGCAATCTTGTCCTACAGAAGCTCTGAATGTTCTACTGCACCTTATACCTCTTGATCTTCAAATTTAAAACATTTCAGCGTTCACCGCAATTAGATTAAGAGAAATATCGCGTAGGTATGCTAAACCATACGGTATGACCGCAACATTCTGGATCTGTTACCTAGGGATTTGGCAACGCCTCCAACCGAGTCCACAATACCCAAGGTGTCCCATCCAGGGTGGACTGGGAAAAAAGGTGAAATGACAAAGGAATATAAAAGAACAATTTAGACAGATGGTAGGGACTAGCATTTTTTCTAAATCACTCCAGATAACTGAGTTGTCTCGGCTTCGACTCGTCCAATGTATTCCCATCGAAAGTACTGTGAATTTTCGAAGCTTACCGCCTATTGCAAGCCAACCCTACATCCATCCAAAACATTGCTATACTTGTTGATAACCAGGCTGCAATCAAAGCCCTGGCGTCGAACACGACATTCTCTTAGCTGAAGGAACAGATCAAGGATGAACTCGCTTCATTAGGGTATCGTTTCAAAGTCAGTTTCCTCTGGGTACCGGGGCGCAGTAGCATAGAGGGGAAAGACCGAGCTGATGGGCTAGCGAGGTGAGGTTTAGCCCTTGATAGAACCCTCGCGAAATGTGTTCACCTCCTGTTGGGAAGAATCCTCTCACATTTTCTATCAGAGGCTTACAACAGGCGGCACGGGTTGCGAAGTTGTGTTATATCAAGGCAGATGTGACCCAACTACAATTGGTCTAAAACACAAGATCTACAAAGAAAACCCCACACAGATATTACAAGGATCGTGGAAGGTCACTGGACTATAGAAACACATGCGTTGAAATTAGTCATCCCATTCAACGCACATTGTCACAGCTGCACCAATGAGAGTGAGAAAAAAATAGTATTTCATCTTCTCTGCGGTTGTCCGGCTCTAAGCAGGGTCAAATATCGTACACCAGGCAAAGTCTTTTTCGACAACCTTAGTGAAATCGCCTGAAAATTTCGGGTAATACACCCAGCGAACACATTGTTCTTGCAGGGAATCTAAAAAGCACGTTAAGCGACGATCACAGCATTTCACTGTGGACAAATTGAGGACTGTCTTAATTCTATAGTAGGAAACGTAAGCTAGCCCCATAGTGTTAGATTCCTAGAATCTGACTGAGAGTTCCAGCTGATTATTTGCCTAACCTGTAAGACCATTTAACTTTGTTCTAGTAAGTCGTCCATATCTACGTGCAAGTCCAAAGTCCATAAATTGGAATCCCTACGGGGGTAGAATATTAACGGTCAGGTTCCTGAATAGAGTAAGAAATATTACCATTATGCAGTATTGCGCCCCGGTGTTGTGAAACTTTTATTGCCCTAACTTGCGCTGGAGAGGTCGCGCTCGCCAGAACGGGTTCAAGGCCTGGCTTCCCACATTTATACATGTTGTGCATAGTATATATTTCGTAAGAATGGAAGGGACCTACAATTTTTATTGTCCATTCCGAACGGCGAATAGAGAAACTTTTTCATGACAAATCATGCTCTTGGCCTGCAGAGAGGCTCCGCGAAATATGATTGGTTAAGCTCAAACATGGATCAACTCGCCCGGCGACGGCAAACCTTAAATCCGTGGGCCATACATTTTAGACCTCCATTTTGAGCAGTTTTTCAGTGAGCTGAGTGTGTGTGCTTTACCTTGTATGTATGTTAATTCATAAGTGGTTCTAGCAGAAAACAGAAATTATTTGTTTAGAAATTAGTTGCAGCTTATCTACTTTGCAACAAGTTCAATCATTGCCCCATCAAGAAAATATTTTTTTTCTATTCGCATAAACACCTGTCCGACATCCGCTTTTTAAAGTTTTTCTTTTAAATATCCCAATATTATTTATTTCCCATTTAAAACCAATTGACTAAACTCAACTTACCATCTTTACATTCACCACACTGTTTGACAGTTTCACATTCACCATTTCTTAATTTGGGATTTCCTAAACAATTGTAGAGAGAGTGTACCACACTCTCCGCAAATACCAAAGCTATTTCGCATAATCCCTGCTCGATAAATGATAATAATAAACCGGCTGATAAACTAAACCACATTGTAAAATACTTAAACTTCGCGTGTGACTTAATTTTGTAAAAACAGTATACACGACGTTCTATACTTTGTACTAGAATAGAAACAAAAACAACACTTGTGTATTCACTTCCACCCCCGTTCCGAATTAAACAACAATCGGCACAACAACTTTTATCTGAAGGTTTCTTTTTTCTATTTCGTTCTTGGTGAATGGTGAGGTGAGGGTTCTAAAGAAATCAAACTCACCAGACTGTGTGTCACAGTCACTTTGTTGATTCTACTTGCAAAGTACCATCAGTTGTAAAGGGGGTGGTGAATAATCAGAGTCAGTTTCAGTTACTCACTGAGAGAGGGAGGCTATACAAGTTTTTTTTTTTTTTTTCTACTCTTCCACCCACAGCGGTTTTGTCAAACTTTTTATCGCATTACAACCTGCGTAAGAACAAGACACGAATTAAAACAAATCAATCAATTGATTACGTTCTTTTCAACCCAAAAGAGAGGAAGGAAGGAAAAAAAAAATAAAGCGCGTTTGTGTATAAATCTCGCATATGGTTTGACCATCCAACAAGCGGAAATAGAACATTAGTCAACATGTTCCAAGTTCAGTTAGCCCCAGTCAATCCAGAAGATCTAAAGGACCTAAAGAGTCGGATGCAACTAATAGCCGATGCGGATCCTAAACAGTATCACAATGAATACTCCTTAAAACGTTATCTGCGAGCTTTCAAAACAGTTGACGCTGCATTTCAGGTAAATCAATATTGGTTTTTTTTTTTTTTAATTTTTTTCTTTTAAATGAAGGAAGACACCCAGCGTAGGAGTGTCACCATCTGTGGATTTTCAAAGTGAGCGCAAAGTAGAGGAAGAAAAAAAATCAATTATAGATAGAACTGGTTTGTGTCGTTTAAACAATGATAAGCAATACTGTCTGCTAAATCAGAAACGGCGTTGATTGAGCCGCTTATCAGGCCAGGAAAGGTAAACATATGTTTGTTTGAAAAGATAGGTGTAACATGGAATTGCAAAGGAACTATACTCGTCGCCATTTTCTGAAACACCTCACGATGTATCTAGATATCACTGCACTCATCAGAGCCAGAGAAGATATTTTAATTGACATTCACCACTTGGCAGGGTCAGGCGTTAAAATTTAACGTGGGAAACTAGGAAACACGCAACGAAAATTTGTCTCTATTAAGGCGTTTGAGATTTGAATTGATTTAGTCCTATGAAGGTCAAATATGTAGCATTTGTTCGTCGTCATTCGATTAATTATATCACTGCATGAATAATCGATGGGGAAAAGAAATCTCTTTATTGGTGTCAATTGGTCAACGCGTACACAATGCTTGTGTATCATCCGTCATTGAATCGTTTTGTAACTGAAATGAAGAATATTTGCTAAAGAGAAGCATGTGCATATTAATTCGTCTTGTGCTAAACGTTAAAGCTAGATAGACCTTAGCTTAATGAACATCGTGTCGGCGAATGTGCTTACAGTCATCGTTGCCTATAAAGCTGTAAGATAACAATAATTCTAGTATGTATTCATTTTAAGTCTTCCATTATCGTTAACCTATTTTTATTGATGACGATTTCCGTTGATACGCTTGCTAAAATGATGATTCCTAAAGGCAGTGAACCTTGTATCATCTATTTATACTTACATTGTTGGAACCGCACTTTTTAAAAATAAGTTTTAGCTTTGCAATAAAGATAAAGTCCAATTACAAATGGGTTGATCCCTCCTCAACAGAATACAAGTTTGCTTTAAACCTTTCGAGTCAAAAAGTAATTATGTCAACTTACATCCATATTTTTGCCCTGATCTAATCAAAAGACAACTTAAACACAAATCCAACACACATCAATAAGTTTGAGAAGCTCGGCCTTAGTCTACCCCGGACCGTCGTGCCAGTATTTTACACCTGAAGACTAGGTCACAGCAGAATCCATGATTAACAAGACTTTACTTATGTCCTGTTTCCCCTTGGTTGGCCCTTCGGGCTCTACTACGCGCGGTTTCTGGAAATATCTCTCAGCACACTCTAACTCTTCCTCAGCACACTCTAACTCTTCCTCGGCACACTCTAACTCTTCCCCAATAGACAAGGTTCCTTCTCAACTCTTCGACGCCACGTATTTCTCCGTTGACCAATTATGCTGCCATCTTGAGTAAGCGGATTCCTTTGCATAGCGTAGTAAGCAACGGACCAGTCCCCTTTTTGACCAATCTACTGCCATTTTCGTCGTTGAATGGTGGTGCCTATGGGTTCCTCACCCGTTTTCTGGTAAAGATTTTCGTTACAGATACGGTTAGGCAAGGAAATCCTCAGAATGTTTCATATGTATCCATAAACGAACGTTTGGAGCATATAACAGCACGGATTCAACATTGAAATGGAACAGTCGTAGCTCGAAGTTTAAGCTGATAACATTGCTTTGTCATATTTTGAACAGCTTTCCAAACGCAGACTTCGTTTTGGCGATTCGGCTGGCAATATCTTGTTCGCTTCCTCCATCGATCGAGACAATACAGCCAAGATATTGAAAGCTCTTTACTTTCTATACCGGTTTTTCAGCGATGCTAACTTGACATGATGAGTTCGTTTTGAGGCTGATGGTTTTGGTTTCGGCTGTGTTAATCTTTCACCCCACCACGTTTGTCTCTCTCTCGACACCCGCTGCCATTTGACAGAGTTCCATAATCCTATATGATAATAGGCATACGTCATCAGCATAGTCAAGGTGTTTGAGTTGAGACGTAAGAGTCCATCGTTTTCCTCCATTTCCCATCAACAGTGCAGAGCGAAACACATTTACAAGACTTCTTCTTCATTTTTATCCTTCCTAAGGATTTAAGCTTAGATTTCGTTGAAAAAGAACGACTAACTTCTACATCCAGTCCACAGAATTCTTGTTAAGATCGATCAGAGTAGATCCTCAGCGGCAGGTTAGCATAGGGTTTGAATGCTAAGGCATCAGACATGCCCACGGTCTGTGTTCAATCGGTATTTCCATTTAATACAAACATGACTCGAAATGAGCTCTTCAGTTCCTCCTTACTTTGTACACATATTCTACAATAAATTTTTTTTTATTTGCAGGCAATTTTAAAAACTAACAAATGGCGTGAGGAGTATGGTGTCGAGGATCTAAATACCGAAAGCGAGCCCCTAAAGAAGCATAGTAATAAAGCACGTGTCCTACGTCACCGTGACTGCGGAGGACGCCCAGTAATTTACATTCCAGCGAAAAACTTTAATGTGTCCGATCGCGACATCGATGAGCTAACCAAATTTTTTGTCAGCTGCCTAGAAGGTGGTTGTTTAAAGTGTTTCGAGGAAGTAACCGACAGTTTATGCATAGTATTCGATTTGGCTGAAGTCAGCACATCATGCTTGGACTATCAACTAATCAAGAATCTGATCTGGCTACTTAGCAAACACTATCCCGAGCGGTTAGGAGTCTGTTTAATTCTCAACTCACCGGGCTTTTTCTTTACCATTTGGCCAGTAATTCGAAACTGGCTCGACGAGAACACAGTCAAAAAAGTTATTTTCGTTGAAAACGAGACAGATCTCTGCAAATATCTCATACCAGACATTCTGCCAACAGACATGTAAATCGCGCGGCAATTATCAATGCATCGTGTTAGTTTAAAGAAAAGAAAACAAAAAACTTAACCACTTGTCATCAAAATGATGTAAATAACAAAGACCTACATACATGTACCTAAATCGTAGAGCTAGAACTACTCCACCTATTGCATAGGGATTACAAAATGAATAACTCTTTGTTGGCGGTAAAGCAAAAGCAAAAGCAAAAGAAAATAACCACATTAACTCATTGTTATTATTTTTTTTATAATTTCTTTGTTTCCTTAACGTTTCTAGTTAAACTTGTATTGTATACGTATCATTCACAATTATGGTCAAATTATTTTCTATTGAATACAAACTAGTATATCGATTTTCAAGTCATAGACACTACTTCAATGTTTGGTGTAAATTGTTGCGTTACAGTATCTACTTGTATTGGTTTTACTTTACGCACGCTGCATGCATATTGTTAGCATACGCTAAAGCAACTATAAAGAGTATCTAGAAAGATATGTAGTATAAACAGATGTGTGTAATTTATTATAAAACGAATAAATAGTAGTCAAATGTAATGGTTCACCTGTTTTACCTTGTAGAGACGTCACATGATAGTGCGGTTTTATAGAAGTTTTTTCATAAGAGACCAAACAACCACAAAGTGTGGTTAAATTTGAATTGGTTATCACACAGATGTATTTGTGGGCACAGGAACCGGAAACGCCTGTTATGTTATTATCGGTAAAAAAGCAACTACCTTGCAGTTTTATCAACTTTTACCTCAAATTTCAATCAAAAAGAGGTTGTGAACAATTCGCACGACTAATCTTTCCTCATACGTTCCATTTTGTATACAAAACAATATTTTTATTCGAGGGAACCTCTCGAGGGATTGAACATTTCCACTGCCAGAACCAAAATCATCAGCCTCGCAACGAACTCATCATCTCAAGTTAGCCTCGCTGGACAACCGGTAGAGAAAGTAGAGAACCTAAAATATTACCATAAAGTCACCCTCTACTGGGTCCCAGGTCATGTAGGGATAGAGGGAAATGAGGCAGCCGATGAACTGGCAAGAAAAGGGTCAGAAACAGCATTCGTTGGACCCGAGCCATTCTGCGGGATGGGACCGCACCGAACCCAAGAGGAACTGAGAAAAGAGGAAGAATGCAAAAGAAGGATGCTATGGGAAACACTGCCAGGACTAAGGCAGGCAAAGGAACTCCTCGGGAACTACGACCGAAGGAGGAGCAAGGCCTGCCTAGGTACCAGCAAAAACCAGCTTCGAATTCTAACAGGCTTTCTAACGGGCCATTGCAGACTCAGGGATAATCTCAGGAAAATGGGAATAGAAGCAAATGGAAACTGCAGATTCTGCAGCGATGCCGAGGAGACTCCGTCACACCTCCTTATGGACTGTGGACCATTGATCCACAAAAGAAGAGCACACCTGGGAGCGTACACTTTCTTTGAAATGGATCTCCCATCGTTGAACCCAATCCAGATACTCCGATTTCTCAGAGTGATTGGATTGGAAGAGGTTTTCTAGGTCGAGACGTATCGGCCAACATGAGTACGGGGGGCACAATAGATCTAAACAGGTCGCAGTGCACGCACACACACCCCGATTTCTAACATCTAACATCTAAAATATTACCAGCTGAACCAATAAACCGATAGCTGCGTTTGGTGTGTAGAAAATACGGCAAAGCAATGCAATTAGCTTAAACAACAAGCTACGACTGTGCCGTTCCAATGTTGAATTCTTTCTGTTATATGAATGCAGCACTTAAAAAGTGACCTTAACTATCACGAGAAAGCTGCAAATGTTTGTTAACAAGTGCTTACGTGTCTCTAACGAACATTTAAACCAAAAAATGGATAAGCAACCAATAGGCATAGCCATTCAACGACAAAAGTGGCAGTGAATTGGTTATACAATTCGAAAAGTTAACAGCTTCATTGTTAACTGTAATTCGACTGGGAAACACAGGGAAAAACGGTTGAGGCAGGCGATTGGAGAAGAGTTGGAGCGAAATATATTACTAGAAACAGCACACGTTGGGGCGCAGGCTTAGTAGAGGCTCCAGAACCCTCAAGGGGAAACAGGACACAGTGCGAGAAAAATGGATAAAAAAGAAGTCATATCCTATGATCTTGACAAAGCTGTCGCAATTCCTCAATTGCATTGCCACAAACAATTCAAAAAATAATGTCTGGCAGGTGCAATGGCAGCATAGTAAGTAGAGGTGGGGAAAACAGTTTATTTCACTGAAGCACTTCATTCACTTTCATTCATTTGAAAGAACTGTTCACCGTTTTGACGGAAAAAATAGAGAGAAACCTTCCCATCGAACAAAACAGAAAAAAACGCACCAGTCAAATAAACAAAAAATACATTCTGTAGGGGAAAGAAATTAACAAAATGAATTTACTTCAGTCCCTCCCACATCCAGTCCAAATTCAACTAGAGAAGTAAAGAGCAAAGCAAAAGAAGTATAGGATAGGAGTGAATTGAAGAAGGAGAAGCGAAAAAAGTGTGACAATGAACTGAAGCGTTTGTATGAATTGAACTACATGGGAAGGAGAAGCAAAAGGAAGCGAAAGAAGTGTAGGAATAAATTGAAGTGTAGGAATGAACTGAAGCAGTGAAGTGTATGACTGAAGTGAATGATAATGATTCCTTCTTTTTACTGAAGCGCTTCAATTGAATGATTCAGTCCCGGATGCCACACCACTAATACTAAGTCATCAGGGAGACCAAATTTGTCCTGTCTCCATGGATGAACCTGAATTCATCATAAGACGAACATTTTCTTAAGATCTCACTCAAGTATTCTTTAGTTTGATAGTGGCATCGATCAAAGAAACTTAAAGAAAAAGAAAAGTAGTTCAACAGACATTTTACAAGACTTTATCGATTCAAGCAATCACGCTATGTGACACAATACGCAATATTATTTATATATTATCTAACAGTTCTATTTATTCAACTATGTATTATATTTGGTTATTAATTTACTACTATGTTTGCGCGACTAAAATTCCTTACAAGCTACCAATGTCGTTGAAACGTTTTAGTTTCTCCGGGAAATTATCCTTATACAGCACGGGATCAGCACGAAATTCAACACTTCGCAATGGCATACTGCCATAGATCTTGGCAAATCGATCAATACACGCCGATCGCTCCATCATGTGATTCAAATCGGCCGATAGCATCTCCGTGTTAGTGCATTCGGGACACTTGAACTTTTTACGAGGTGTTACCTTGATCGGTGGCTTATTTGTAATGTTAGCCACAAGAAAATTCATGGCAATATCTTCACAATTCATATGTTCATCGACCCAATCTTTAATATCGCCCGGCATCGCATTTGTATACATGTAACTCCAATATTTATGATGGAAGGCCGCTCCTGTAAGAACCATTGAAATTTGATTTGTCCATTCGGATTCGTAGCGCCAACGTAAGGTGACATTATCCCAGACATGAATGCGACTGGGGAAGCCAACTATACGATCGGGGAATTCTCGCCAAACTTCGTAACTGAAAATGAGAAGGCAGATGAAAATGCATTAGAACTGAAACAAATACAATACAAGTAAGGGATTAGCATTGGCAGATTGGAGGCTTCAAGTAAACAACTGGCCAAATGGTTCAGTTGGAATTGGAATAATAGTGTACAACTACTCCTCATAAACAAACAAATTTGGAAATCCGTGAACAGAAGCATCTTGATCGAGTGAAGCAATGAACGACTGAATGATTGCATCTAAAATTCCTACTGCACCCCAAGAAATACAAAGGACAATTACGTGTTTACTACAAACATTGAGATAACACAGACGAATTTAAGTGCAGGGGCCAAAGCGTCTCTTTCGTAATCGCATACCTCGTCACGTAAAAACGACACGATTTGGCCCAGAATGCTCGTTTTTACGTGGCGAGTTATGCGATCACGAAAGATACGATTGGGCCCCAGTCTTCTTGTCACTAGAAGCTCTGAAAGTTTTCTATTTTTCCCCACTAGAAACTTTGACGCAATATGGTCAACATGCGTCCGAATTTGCTGCTCCATTCAGAAAAATTTGCGATTTGAAGCAACTGCATAGCGTTTTCCTAAGAGAACTCAAATATTTAACGAGTTCAAGCTGTGGAACACATTTTCGCAAGTGAATCAAAGAGTTTAGTAGTGGTAATCTAAAGAATGTTACCGTATCGATTTGTGGGCTTAGCAAACTTGAATAGTGGACGAATGATCAAGGAAACTTTCAAGAGCTGGCGGAAAGTTTTATCTACCATAGCACGTGGGAAAACGATTAACCATGCCCTTATCAAGTCAGTTCTACATACCCGAAATCCAATTCATCTGCAGTCAGCATCACGATGTCATCGTCGATTGTGAGAATCGCTTCTGTTTCGATTTCATCGTATGGAAAGAATCGATTGGATAATTTATTAGCTCTGGTTTGAATCACCTTCAGTGGTTTGAGTATTTTTGGGAACATGGAAGCTATAAGGAAACAGACAACATAATTTAAGTGAAACTAAACATACGCAACCAACAAAAATCTCTTACGATGTGGAGGTGATTTCTTTTGATTATTCCAAACAACCAGTATTTTCTGCAGCGACGGAACTACCGACAATTTCTGAATGAGGGTGAATAAACTCTCGACGCGATCATAGGTGAGGATGACAGCTGTGAAGCCTTGTGCTTTGGAAGCTATTAATGGCAGGAAAAGAGGATTGTGGGATGCTCTATAGTTATCAGCCGTATTCCATTGAAGCGAAGTCTTAGCAAGGTGTGGAAAGATGCGATCATTGAGAATATCCAAAGCGGTCATTGTTATGGTTTTCAAGTCCTTGAAATACTTTTCATATAGCCATCGTCCTTGTTCTTGAAGTTCTATGATTTTCTCAGCTGTAACTGATAGCAGTCTGTCCATGATGGAATGTAGGTCTGCCTCACGAATACGGACAGAAGCCAGCTCCCAATCGATTACATCCTCAAAGGGGAGAATGTAATTATCGGCCATGATCACCGGAATGCAATTGTGAGCAAGTATTTCTAGGAAATCTGGCTGTCCAAGGCGAACACTTCGAGCGATAAGACAAAAAGTTCCTCTGCCCAAAACTCGGGGATAATCGTAACGTTTCGACTTCGTAGCACTGCACCGTATACTTGTATTTGTTTTCTGCTTTTCACCCATTTCTTCGATTTCATGTGGTTTACATGTTTGTAGTTGGAGCACCCGTGGACTATGCTCATGTGCTAGATCATTCAACATCCGGACATGCGGTGGATACATATTTAACTGAGCAGCAATCAACAAATATTTTCGATCCAAATGACTGCCACTTTTGTGCCCAACCAAACGGGGACTCCACACTGGAATAGAGATGTCAAAACCAACACGATAGCTCCACGAATCGAAACCTCCACCCATGATAAGTGCTTTGTCAGTGTTCACATCCATTACACGATTGAATTCTGGATATGCTCCAGGAAGCATATTGAAAAGAATATGATTTTCCCCATTCTCCCAGTAGTTCAGCGAAGCCAAAGCTTTTCCAACTAAATTTGTGTCCAACAGATTCTGATTCAAAGTGTCAATGCTGGGCACAAAGACACAGGCCTCATTGGGATTCGGGGTGTAGTACGGACTTGCCACAATTGCCTTCAGTATCTCATGATATTCTTGAGTGAGTGTAAACGCCTGTTTTGATCCCTGATCTACATACTCTGTCAAAGGATACACATAGATAGTGACCCTGTCCTGCTCCCGTTGACCACATCGATACACATTGAAACAATCCCAAAATGAACAATTGCTGTTTCTGCCTCTGGCCAATTCAGCATCATCTTCTAAAATAAGCTCCGAAATACGGGAGAGATCTAGTGATACCTTCTTATTAAAACCACCATTGGCTGCATGTTTCTTCTCCTCAAAGATATCCCACAGAAGAGATATTCCACCGAATATAACAATTGCTACTAGAGTGTAGGTTAAGATGTTGAAAAACCTTTCATTTTTCTGTTTATTACTCTTGACTAGGGCCCCATTTTTTATGAAAATTTTCATGTTCCCTTTTCGGTGTTTTTTTACTGTGTGTATTTTTTTTAAAACTTCATGTTTTGACAACAAAAAGAAAAATATTTGACAAGTACAAAAAGGAAGCGTTCGTTTGTGAGGTGTGCCCTGAAATGTCAAATAACGTGAGGGATATGTTCAAAGTAACTCCAAAACAATCGCTGGTTCACTAAAAGTAAGACTTTTATATCTGCATGCATTGCAAGAAATTGTTTAAAAAATCAGAAATAGCTACCATAGAAACCATGTTTTCAACAGACATCTTGGCCTTAGATTAATGTGAGGGAAAATCGTGAACTCTAACATCATGGTGAGACTGAACAATTGGTTGAACAAGGACGTTTGAACTGGTATTATAAGTGATTTGGTCTCTCCAACCACCCTTGCTGGACAACGGCTTCATTTTACTTCCCACTTCCAGCTCACTCAAAGACATTTCTGGATTCATCTCGAATTCAGGCATCATGAGCGGGCTCTAATTGAAGGAAATCACAATAGGCTCACCGGTGGCCGCAGTGATATCGTGACTCGGTCCCACCTCTAATAACAATCTAATCTAATCTACTTCCCACTTCAATTTTCGACATCCCGAAACCTAGTTAAATCTCCTGGTGGATACTACCGTAGACAAACTAAAGAAAAACGTAGTTCTTTACCTCAGCTTCCTCAAAAGATGTTCACGAGACCTTCCTTCTTATATGAATGAAAAAAAAATTTAACAAAAAATTTTGTTTTTATTAAATGTGCTTCTTAAATAAAGAACATAAATTAAATTAAAACAATCAACTGATTCTTTGTTGCATCTTGAGTTCAACTCTGATAAATGTCCAACTCTTTCTGGTCATTTAGTGCATATATTATTAACAAATTAAATAAAATTAAGCATTAATCAGTTTTAAGTTTAGGTTTTTTGTTTTCTTCTTCGAACTTAGGATATCCAAGGAGATAAATCAGTAGTTAGACCGATCACCAATGCCACTTTCGGTGTTGTGGCTACTGTAACACTTGCTGTTGGTAAAGGTGTTGCTTTCACTGCGGGGTTTACTTCTTTGCTTTCATCGGGCATTACCTAAAAACAAAAAACCGTTACTAGACAAGACTTAATTTCAGTTTGTAGTTTTGCAAATTACTTTGTCCACAACGTGTTTATAAATAAGTCCATCTGGACCTAAATAGCATGTTGAAAATCCATCGTACCACCTAAAAATAGCAAAATATGATATTTAAGTGGAAATATGTATGATCAACTGAAGGTAGTAACAGCAAGGTTCCTTTAACTGCGCTAATTACAGAGAAATGATCCCCCTCAGCATCGCGTACAAAATCTTATCCTGCCATAACCTGAAACTTGATTTGCTCTTTAAGCACAGGAAAGTTCACATTAGACGATCGTAGAATCGCGGAGAAAGCCCGAAAGGTCAAAATTGATATCCACCATCTTATTGTAGATAGATTTCAAGGCCGTCTATGGGAGCATTTATACATAACGACAAGTTACACTAAGCCATGCCTAGTTTAAGCATTTCTGAGACTCATACATCTATGAAAGATGACGATGCAGAATGCTCACTTCACCATTAAGGTGTATAAGGATTTATACAGGAGATGGCTTAAGCATGTAGAGCAAATGAACACTAATATTTCTATAGCCTAGGGACAGCGCAGTATAGAAAAACTTGACCAAAGGTGACGCACAAAAATAGAAAGAACAAGAGGACTGGACTAACTGGAGAGGCTTGTTGGTTGAGGCACAGGCTTACTCTAAACTTTTGAAAAAAAAATTGCTTTACCGAAAATGTCAATGGCTGGTTGCACTAATTAAACCTCTTAGAAGCAAACATAGAAAACCCTAAGAACAAGTTTGAGCTATTGATTCTCTAGTTATTTGACAAAACCGCTTTAATGGAAGTCAATTGTCATGGGAATAATAGAGACACCAACCACCAATGTAAAGAAGTCCACCTTGTTTTCATCTCTACAAAAATCTTTCGGAAAAAATCCCAAGTACCGTTTGCACTTTTATTTGGTTTTTAGCGTTGATAAGTTTACGTGCTATCACTGGGTTACAAATTGATTTTAGCTTAAGCTTCTCATACAGTTCGACAGGTTCGAGCGAATATTTTTCTAAGTAGTGCTTAATCGAAGCAATTTTCTCTCTAAACCTGACAAAGACTGCACGACCAAGAATGTGATGAGCATATTAATTTGATTATTGACTTCTGCAAGACTTCGTACGTCGTTTTCTTGTCCTTCTGACTCAGTTTTGGTTGCACTTGTCGAACTTTTATTATAGAGGACTTATGGTACAGAGGATGTTTAGTGCAACTAGGAATGTCCCCGAAAATATAAATCGGAAATGCAGTGAATACAACATACGAGCGATTGCCTTTTATACAATAATTAATGAAAGCTACTTACGAGTCTTGTTGTTCGAAGATTTTTTTAAATTCCCACAGCTTATACCTCCAAAATAGGAACATCACCTTGAACGAAAAATTTCAACTTTAACCCCTTAATACAGTTGCCAATATACTAACTTACCCTTAGGCCGGAAATTCCTCGCACACTCCACCGTATTTTGACTGTAAAATCCTCTGGATGCTTTGTAATCTTCAGGACTTCAAATTTCACATAGGCATACTTCAAGTGGCCGATTGTCCGCAGCAATGCCACTTGCTTTACAAAGTGATATAGTCCTCTGAAAACAAACATTTATAAGATAAACGCAACATACAATGATTAACCCTATTACACTGTACGCTTTCCTTGAATATTATTCTCGAATATTAAGTTTGGACTATAGATGGAGTAATCCATTGGTTGCACGAACAATTTCGGGAGTGATTCCTGCAGCACATTGTACACATGATTTAAACTCTCTAAGCTCGGTTTGTTGGGATCACCTGAAGAGCCGGACGAGCCTTTGTCTATTTTACTACTCTGTAAGAAATTTCAATTAGCTGAATAACATGTGCTGTGTTGTTTTCCATACATTACCTCTAATACGTCTGACAAATTATTTTCTGGTAAAGGCTTTCGACTGGCTACAGGCTCTGCTGCGAAATTCACTAATGGACTGAGGAGTACTTTTCCTGTTCTGGGTGTAGTCCTTGACTGAAAGTGTAACCTTCTTTAAAATTGTAAACAAAACTAAAATACGAGGTTAAGACGATTAATGATGGATTATTCGTCGAGCAGAGGAAACATAAGTTTTTGTTATGTAATCGAAGAAGTAAGCTTTTTGCATCGCTCCGTGTCTCATTCATGGACTTTTCATTTAAGTGACCCCCTTTAAATTAATTCTTCCCATACTTACAGCAAGTTGATGTAATGTCCTTCTTCGGTCGATATCAGTGCTGCTGTTGTAGAGGGGAGCGGCTGACACAAGTCGTAATGCTGTGACCCGACGTCGCAGAACATTGGCCATCTTTTGATCACTGAGAGATGACTTATATTTTCTGCTTAATTGTGAAATCAGGAATTTTATTCGATCTCCAATATGATGCGAGTCCGGCTGATGGATGGGCACATAAGAAAAAAAAAGTAAAATGACAGTTCACATGTGGGATATTTACCGGAGAAATGCAAGAAAGGATTCGCAATTGTGTTCCATTTCTTAGTGGTTCAATGTTTTGACACGTGCAGATCAATTCGCCGGACTGTGTTCAACGCGATTGCAAACATTTTATTGTATAGAAACTTTAACTTATTATAATACCAACTGAAGATTCCAGCAAGTCATAGAAAAACTAAGCATAATAATGGCCGCATAGCAATCCTTTGAAGATCTTAGTAGTATATCTCAACCTAGAGGCATATGCCTTTTGGTTTTCTTATGAATGTCCCTGGTTTTCTTGTGATCTAAGCTATTTTTGACTTAAAACTTCAATTTTTACTTGATCTGTACATAACAGCACGACTTTGACCAACGCACGATAATTTTGACCAAGAAGGTCGTTCTGGAGATGAGGAAGAAAAAAAAAATTACACTTACACACATTATTTAATTGGAAATAAAATTTTAACTGATGATATCAGCTCCCAGAATAGGTCAACTAAATGCACAGACTGGATAAAAGGTCCCACATTTTTCAAACAAATCCAGTTGCCAAGAGTAGTAGTCGTGGTATCAAAATGTGCTAATTGGGTATCGCCTACCAACCTAACTACCATCCATCCCCAGAAGTCACCAAAATACTCAAATTTATGTTGACTCGTAATGATGGTAACCACGTAGGGCTTGTGATAAACTCAGTGCAGCATCTTCGAAGTCTGTCCAACTTTTGGAAACTTTCAACAATGTTCTTATTGTCAGATGCTTACAAAAGGGCATTAAGGAGGTAAAAAGAATTGATTGCTCCCATGTCACAGAAGTGCATAAAGTTCTCAGTAGTTTCGGCCCAAACATTTGAGTGATATTTTGAAGGTTCCAACCAAGTACGTACTCACAACTTTCTTGGTGTCTTTAATATATCAGTTTATTAGCATTCATGTTCATTGAGCAAAACAAAAAAATAATCAAAAAGGATTAATAGAATTAAAATATCAAAGTTAATCTAGCAAAAACGTTCCAGCATTTTGCAGTTCAAGTGCCGTCTTAGTGACAAGCTCGTGCAGTGTTCTCATTCGGATATGTGGTTAGATCTCCTCATCCAATTCCGAGTCCTCGGGCGGAAAATCTCCAACTTCAACGCCAGAGGGAACAACAAAGCCACCATAATTTGGCTGACATTCGAAGTAACGCTTGCCGTCGACGCTGAGTAAAGAAAAAAATGTATTAGAGCAATACACAATCTAATGAACTTGTCTATTCAACTGTAACAAACTTACGATCCGTCGTTCCGCCCCAATGGTTCGTCATACTTCACTCCGATGAAAACTCCCTTCTTTCCCTCAATCTCACCCTTATACATGACCGTGCCACGACGAGTTGGATTTCCTTTAATCGAAACCTAAGAGTGTGTTTAGCTATGCTTTTCAGAAAGTCTAATAAATGTACTCACCTGGCACCTAGATCCAACTGTGCACAGATCAGCCTTTCGCTGTTCCTCTTCAGCGGCCTGCTTGCGCTTCTCCTCTATCTGTTTCATCTCTTCGTCATTATATTTCCCTAGTCGATTTCTTTTCAAGAAACTCCGTACGGAATCTTCTTTTTGTTCGTACTGTTGTTCGGTTAGTTCGAATTTTTCAACATTATCTGCAATTATCAGGAAACTATCGATAACATGCAATCGCATGCCCTCCTCGATAGGATATGATCCCAGCAGAGCATCATTTTTGTCAATTTTGCAAATCAGACGATCTCCATTGTAGAGCTCAATTTGCATAGTCCCTGCACTGCCTCCAGTTACGATTTCTAGCTTTTCCTACAAGTCACATAGAGAAGGGCACGTGAAAATTGATTTTTTTTCTTAATTGGAGTAGTCGCAGATGTTTATTTGTTCATTTAATTCTTGGTATTAAAGATTTTTTTCCAATAATTTCACAGTAAGTGCACAATATATTGAAACCTACCTTCAGCTCGACAATGGTGAGACTTTTCGGGAATTTTTTCTCAAATGCAACACTATCAGTTTTAGAATTGGAGACATTTACTTTGACGAAATCAGAGGTTGGTATTCTAATGGAATCGGACATTTTTAATAATTGTATGCACTTATTGCGGTGTTTAGTGTAAATTCAGGGAATGTAAGATTCTTTTTCGACTGCGTCCCGGCAGATGACTTTTTTTTTTGTTTACTGCAGACAGATGGGATGACGACGGTCGATGACATGAGGGTGTGTGACTCATTTGAAATTGGCAGACGTCAGTGTTCACAGATGGCAGCAAATTATTTACTGTTTGGTAAACATTTTAAAAAGGAATTTTAGTGCTCGTTAAAAAAGATGTTTATTTCAAAATCCTAGTTTATGTCGTAAAATAAACAATTTGATGAATTAAAATGCTTGAGTGAGTTGTTTCAGTTCAACTTAGCAAAGTATTCGACAATTTGATTAAATGGTTGGCATCGAAAATGTCATAGAAGGAATCTACACAACTGTCAGTACATGTACTCAACTTAATAAAGACTGTCAGCAACTACGACAACGCCATGCAACTCAAATATTATCCCTTCCAAAAGCGCTTCGGTATTCTGTAGAAACTAGAAAGTAGGTTCAAATGAAGTTAATGACTTCCTTAGCATCTGGAACCTGCGAACTTTGATTTACAGATTCTCCTGGGTGAAGCGTTCTTTATCATTTACACAGTATGATGTAAAGGAGTTAAATGACAGCACGTCACATTGTTTAATTTAGTAGAAATCTGAAGTATTTTCCTCTCCGACGTATTATACGAAGACTATCTGCACCACACTAATCGGTAAACACCAACGAGCCTGCCAACCCAGAAGATTAACCATCTCTACGTAATCTTTAAATCACCATATAAAAGCATTTATCGTCTTGAGTTTTGCATGGCGATGGCTGAAAAACAAGAAATGCAATGTGTATTACGGAAAAAACTCTTCTAAATTGTTGAATTGCTGAACAAGCGTTCGCAATTTTTAATCCATCGATATCACTCAAAAAGTTTTAGCAAACCTTCGAGAGTATAATATGGCCAACAAGAAAGGGTAGGTGCCTTCCATTAAGTCTCTAAATAATTGTAAAGTCTCTACTTTGGGCAGTGGTATCAACAACATTCAAATTTTTAGTTGTTTAATCCACTGAGGCTTTTGATCTTATGCCTTATTTGGCAGAAATACAATATGATATTGTTCTGGTGACGTTAATAGGAGCCTGATCTTTGATATATATCCCCTTATTTTCGTAAGCAAATTTAGTCAACGCGAACCTCAGACCATTTACTCTGGACTAATATGTAATTTCTTCGGTATTTCATTCGTATTGTTGAACAACTCTGAGAGTCTTGGCGAATTCATCTGACACTTTCAAATGACATTCTGCTCAGCTGAGTTGTTTTTCGTGTTTCAGTTACCACAAGATTCCTTCAGTCACAATTAATCCCAATCGGTTTCTGCGCTCCCAGTGTTGAGAATGAAGTTTGTGTTTTCGGTTGGTTTTTTGTTATCTCGTCGGCAGCTAGTTTAAATATTCTTTTTTTTTTTTTTTATACATATATATATTTTTATAATTCTATCAACTACGCTAGTAGCACTTAAAAGATCAAGAAGCAATGCGAAACTCGCGTAAGATGTCCGGAATCAAATCGCAGTTCTAAGTGGGGGTAAATCAAGTCAAACTGGTGTCAGTTCAAAGATGATTTTTTCAGAATCGGGCGAAGTTTGGCCTGCGACTCCTGCAGTCTAAAAAAAATCAAGAATCCAATGTCCACTGCATGCGAGCGTATTTTAAAAATCTCATCTTTTTTTTATTCTTTTTACTCAATTAACGTGTGACGTGTTGCAAAATTAAATTCCGTTGTTATTCACACGAAATAAAAGCATATTTCGTTCGGTGTTTGTGTTGTGTCGGGTGCTGCTCTGCTCTCGCTTCTCTGCTCCTCGTGCTCCGCCTGTATTCTGTACGGTTCCGATGCAGAAAAAGTGTCTTACCTAATCTAATTTTAAAATTGATCAGAAAGCACAAAATACATTCTGATGAGTGTTTTTGAATAAATAAAATGATAAATGCAAAAAAAAAGAAAAAAACTTGAAAACATTGTGCTTCGTTTGCGTTTTTATTTTTGTGTGCATTATTTCCTATTGTGATTTCTGATTCAATGATGAGAAAAATGAAGAATGCAAAGTGCATAAAAGTGTTACCATCATTATTTGTTGAGTTTTCGATTTGATCGGATTGTGTTGTTTTCGTAGTATTGTCGTCGTTGCCGATGTCATTTTTTCGTGACCTTTTTTGATCAGTTTCGATGGGCCTGTGTGTGCGGCATTGTTTTTGACAGCCGGCTTGAGTGTGTGTGTGAAATATTTATAGACGCCATATTATTTGTGACCTCATAACCTGTCAGTTGATCAAATTTGATCGATTTGTTGTTGCTGCTGCACATAGTTTTACCAGTTTTGAAGACAAACAAGCTGATTTGTTGCGCCGAAAACTTTTTAATAATATTTGTTTGAACTTTTTCACTTGGATTATCATTTTCGGGTCTTCCGATGTTCACATTAGCGAGTGATCATTTAGCACGTAATTCGTTTTTCTTTAGTTTTTGATGAGACAGACGGTATGTTCAGAGATGAAGAACTTCAATTAAAAACAAGCATCTCATTGGTCAGACAGAACTGATGTAGTAGACTGGTACTTTTCAGAAGGCTTAGGAGTGTCACTCTGAGACGTTTTAAATGATCGATCGAGTTGTCAAATTTCCCTGAAGAATTACAGCATATGAGCTTATGTTAGCCTGTTGTTGTTGCTGGAGGTGTTTTTGAGAGCTCCATTTAAAATCGACAGGCGAAGGCTAATTCGGTCGGTTCTCGGTCTTCGTGGGCGCAATTATCATGATCCCTTACTTCCTCAAAAGGTAGCTCAAGTGATTCGGCGTGCGGGCCACACTCTCGCCGTAAGTTACCCTTTTGGTTTATCACGATGAGGTGACGATGCGTTTTCACAGGGCAGAGTTATTGCCCTGTTTTAACCGGCTTGTTATCAAACCTTTTACTCGGACGACGGTTATAAAAAACTTGTGATATAGCTTTTTAACTAAATATTATATCGGGTCACAAGCAACAAGGCCGTGACTGTCACCGTATGGTTCGCACAATTCGCGATTCAATTTCCTCCTCCTCCTCCCAATCCTGTCAGTTTTTTGATTTTCTGAAAAGTTTATTTGATTAACAACCACTTCTAACTGATATTTAGGTATTCCAATTGGAAAAGACGGGTTAGTTAAATCCCGCACAAGTGCCGGGAATAGTGTGACTCTAAGGGCAAAGCCACACGAACTTCAAAATGGTCGCGCGCCTTGTTAGCAACTTTGTGGCTGCCACACGAACTGCATTTTGTCCACTCGACGGAGTATTATGTTGAAAAATCTCCAAATGCATAAAACTTACCACAGACCCCCTCATGCCGTTCTTCAGTTCGCGCGCCATGGAGAGAAGTCGCTGGGTAAAATAGTTCACGCGACCACACCGACTCATTTTTGATTTCTTCTATACTCAGTCCGCGTGTGACATGGGCTTTGACTTTACTCGAAGTATTTTTATACAATCTGGGCCCTGCAGTGATGCCAAATTTAAAATTATTGGTACTCGTTCAAATGGTACTCGTTAGTTAATGACTTTACTTGACTATATGCATGTGCCACTGTGCGAGTGAACTCCTTCCAATCGACATCGAATTTATTCAAATTATTTATATTCGAACACAAAACAAAAAGATTATTGTTATTTTTTTTTTATACGATCTCCCAATTGAATTTATTATTTTTAAAACTTAATGTCAAAATGACGCAGACAACATTTCAAATTGATTTTAAAATTAAAGAGAATGCGCAACAAATCAACTGTGTAAAAATAAAATAAAATTTTACATCTCAGGTCAACCAAGTTAACCCAAGTTACTAAAAAATAAAAATAAAAATAACTTTTGACAGCAACAATAAACACAATATAAGTATTTTCAAAAAAAGAAAAAAAATAACCATAAGCATACTAAAATGCTTTGGAACATTTGCCTTATTCTTGTGATATCTTCGGTTTCATCACCACAAAAACACAGTGTCTCTGGTGGCGGAGCGCCCGGTGACTCGGTTGTCATCGCCAATTCTGGTGGTGGTAATCGCTTTAATTCTCATCAAACGCACGAACTTCAGCACCACCAGCAACAGCATCATCAATCTCAACAGCAACATAATTCTTACCTCAGCACCGGTAGCAGCAATGGTGGTCAATCAGCATCACAAATGTCAACGTCTGCAACAGGCGCAGTTGCTGGTGGTGCTAGTGCCGGTGGGTCCCATGCGGCCTCCTCCTACGGTCAGCATCATGGAGCACCTGGAAGTGGCCACATAGACCACCGGCACTCGTATAACCTACTCAGCGAAGCAATGTCTCAAGCTGTCAGCAATGAATTCAGTAAGTATTCACTACCTGTCATTTTAATTTAGTACATGCATATTTAGATTAGTGGAGAGTTCGGTGACGAGTATTGCGGAACAGCAAAATAATACCTAAGGTGGTTTATTGAGCGCACGCGTTTGATTTAAATAATTAAGTGATCAGCCACAGCTGACTCACGGAGTGAATAAAAATTTGCTTAACTATTCCAGAGGAACAACAAACGTTCGCTGCTCGTCATGTGCTAACGAATAAATTAGCGGGCGATACACCATGTGTTTGAATGACAATGCTATTGAATAGCGTGTGAGTTGTCAACATTATGGTCTTGACAAACATAGGCATGGTCTACTGCTTCACTAATTAATGTTAAGATTCGCGCGCACACGAAAGTATCGCTTTTAACTCTATTTCATGTGAAATCCATAATGCAGTTAGTAGTTCTGTCAAACATTTATCAAACTGTGAAATGTCAATAGTTGGAATTTTGCAATTAGCGTTTATAGAAAGTTAGCTCTCATGAAGTCTTGATTCTCAACTTATGGCTAAAAACAAAGGAAGCATAGATTCTGAAAAATAAATCTGGTCATGGTCGGGTGGTTTCTGGTTTAGTGGGTCACAGATCATCGACACCTTACCTTGCTTTGTGAGCGTTGAAACGTGTCTTTTTTCAAAAGCTTTGCAATCCTTATCCTGTATTTCATTCGTAAAAGGCGACGACAGGCAGTATTATAGTTATGTATACGAGGTAATCAACTGAGTTTTAAAATGATTAGGAATGGCACTAAGATGACCATAAATCGAGATGGCCTAACAATATGCCCAGCGTTTTGTAACAGTTTCATCATCATCATTATCTAATAGGAGGGTCTTGGGTATAAGGTGTTTAAGTGAACCCTCCACATCTTCCGATCTTCCGCAATCGACTCTAAATCCTTGGAGGCTCGCCCCATACGGGTAGTGGTGAGATTTCGGAATTGATCTAACCGCCTTATCCTGGGCCTACCTAATGGACGCCTACCTGACGGCACAGATACCATGGGATGTCTTGGAACGCAAGTTGTATGCATGGGTTTAATGTGGCCAAACCATCGAAGTATGGAGCTCTTCGTTCGAAAAAGTAGCTGCCCGAGACTTTGTTGTTCGCGTTTTCTGGTGTTTCTAATTCGATGTCTACGAGTAACTCCAGCAATACAACGAAGAAATCTCATTTTGGCAGTTGGTATCCACGATCTTATTCTTTAGGTCATTATCCAAACCTCATGACCATAAGTGAGGGACAGAACAAATACTGAATTGAGGACCGATAGCCTAGAGATTATAAATTTATATTCGAACACAAAATTTTATAAATTTTAAACAGGGATTCAAATAACACTGCGACCAGTATAGAGCTGTTGAGCCCCCTTACCTAGGGGCTCTGGTTAAAGTATAATTAAGTTTGAGCCTATCCTCCAATCCAATGGCTGTGACAAATTGGAGTACTTTAAGTGGACTTAACGAGTGTAGATCTTCGCCAGATAGCATATTATGTCCCTAGGTGAGTCCTTCTGCTGTGAGTAAGGGCCGCACAGTCCTAATGTATTGGGTTTTTGTCTTCTTCATTGCAGTTCTCATTGTCTTCTAGCCCAAGTCTGCTTATATTTTTATACAGTGGACTTTTAAGAATTCTGTGAGTAAACGAAGCTTCTTCTTGGTCATGTTGATGCAGTCGTCGGTTGTAACTCCCGAAGAGTTTCTTGGCCTGCCGAGACCAGAGAGCACAGAGTATAACCTTGTCCATTCTTACTCCTTCTTTTCTCTAAGTTTTTCCTTAACTTTTGCGACCCTAGCCCACAGAAGAGTTATTTCCTTGCTAATTCATCTGCTCTCTCGTTATTCTCGATCGCAGCGTGACCCGTGCTTTGTCCCAGTTTATTGATTTTCTCAAAATAATATTGTCCTCGGTCCGTATACCCCTATCCTAGTTCTCGTCTCGCCTCCCTTTTCCGTACAAAGTGTTGTGACAGGGATATCAGATTTAGATGAGAAAAGCTTACTATCGAGTAAATATTCACGCTATGACAGATCTGGAAGAAAACCCAGGAATGTCAAATCGATACCTACTACTTTGTTATCGGTTTCAAGGCCGCGTATGATGGAATTTATAGAGACAAGCTATACAGATCAAAGAATAATGCTTGAGAATACATTCTGCTCCACCAAGGTCGGGAAAGAGCTCGCCGTGACTTCAGAAGGGAAGACCGCGACCGCTTATTGGTGGAGTCCCAGACTTCCTGGATTTCCTCAGCGCAATCCCCCTCCCCCGCTACAAAGCTCCGAAGCTTTTCATATGGTATCGCCCTATATGTCCTGCAATCACTCCTATAGGATTAGATACGGATGTTTCGTCGATCTGCCATATCTTCCTCATGGTTACACAAGTGTCTAGAGGGGTCCATCTGCTGTTTGCATCCCTTAAGGCGCTTTTCCCCGTTTCGAGCTTGAGTGTGCAAGGCCCGATGTTCACGGAAGTGTCAACTTGTTCCGAGCTTGTTGCCGAGCCCTTTCTCACCAGTTCATTAGCATTCTTGTCTCTTGGTATTGCCCTCACGTTTAGGGACCCAGCAGAGCGTCACCTTTTCTTCTCGACAGCACCTCACAAGCTTCGATTCTATTTTTGTAGCAGAAACTGCTTGCTATTGCCCTCATCGCTATCTCACGGGTGGCTAGTGTCACTGCTATGACCTCGGCTTAGAAAGCACAACTGTAGTTCAGAAGGCCGGCGGACTTGGAGATGCCCAGCGATTCGGAGAACATAGATACTTTCACTCACATCAGTATCCATTCCATTGATCCATCGGTGTAGACAGCTCGGTATTCGATCGCATTTCCAATCTTCGCTGCTCGGGTAGGTGCTTGCAAATGATCTTGAAATATCTTGGTACAGTGTTGTATAATCGGTTGTAGAAATACTGTCTAGATATTTCGTAGTACCGTAGTATGACCTACTGCATTTGGCCTCCAGCTATCTGCTTGGCTTATTCTGTAGAAATGTACGTCTCGGTCACTTGTCTGGTACGCATTCGTTTGACGCGTTCAAAGTTTTCTGATTAAGTTAATGACGCAATACAGTCGTCAAGAAATCTTCTCAGTTCTCTAGTAAATCAAAACGCAAGTCACGAACTCGCAAAAGTTCACGTAAATGTTGCTTTTCTGTACGACCGGACATAAAAAAAAACGCTCGACATGACTTGAGTTGATCGCAATGTGCTGACGGCCTAATTGTTCAGTGAGATATACCTAAGCTCACCGCTTGCTATAATTGATATTTGTAAATTGAATGAAAGTTGCGATCCGAAGGTCTCATAAAACTATCTGATCTGATCTGTCGACAGTGTCCTGGGTGTGAACATAAGAAACAAAACAGTCCTATGCTTGTGATATAATATCGACTGGTTGGTAAAAGGGATGTGAATATGTGAACAGCAACTCTAAATTAAAGATTTTTGCAAAACCAGCTTTCAATTCAGATGAAAGAAATATATAGTATTATATTATACATACAACTCAGACCTTTGGCCTAATGACAGTATCGCTCTAATTGAAATATATTTCCAGTCATTAAGAGCGAGTATGTATCGATATATTTTGCTTAGCCAAGTTATGTTTCAATCATCACTGCGCTTCACTAAGTTTTTAGCAAACTGCAACAGCTGATTTTCCTCCAACTGGTTTCCCCCGAACATTTAAATAAAATTCCAATAAGGTTTTTGAATAAAATCACAGTTCGATACACACACTTCAAAACAGGTTGTGGTGTCATTGAACACACAAATCTAAACTTTCTTTTATTGTTAGCTTTTGGCGACTGGAGTCACTGAACAGACCCAATGGCACAATTACAAAATGAACCAGCCGATCAGGGTCATATTTTCATTTTGCAGGTCGTTGTCTTCAAATTCAATAAATATTTCTAAACCTTTTAAATGAATTTAAATGCAAATTGAATTATTTTAATGTGAACAAATTTATTTTAGCAATAAATACGACAATTTAGTTTATGATTTACCAACGTAAAGTCAAAACGTGAACATGTTTGTCTTCTTTCGTCCTTTGCTCCCTGATGAGTCTAAGGGTTTCTTAGCTCTCTCCATATTCTCATCTCATGAAAACTATAGACAGAGCGAGGATCTCCTTATGGACCAGCAAAAGAGTCTAAAAGTTGGTAAGAGCTGGGGTGTGAACACAAAAATGGATCTACGGGTTTACGCGGCTATAACCAGATCAATTATCTAATTTTTTGCCACAAGAGACAGTCTCAACAAACTCCAAAAACTAACTTGTGTGTACATTACG
Organism: Matsumyia berberina; assembly: GCA_917880715.2. Taxonomy (NCBI): domain Eukaryota; kingdom Metazoa; phylum Arthropoda; class Insecta; order Diptera; family Syrphidae; genus Matsumyia; species Matsumyia berberina. The sequence continues at coordinate 124,725,984 of OU862871.1, read as the reverse complement.
GGTGCCACGAGAACAACTTCTAATGCAGCGCTAGAAGTTATCCTTAACCTTGCACCCCTCAATCTTCAGATACAGAAAGAAGCCATGATTAACGTCTTTATGCTCATATCTGAAGATGATGCTAACTCCAGACTAGTCCATCCTGACATTACCCTAGAATGAAACAGAGGTGAACTACTTGGAACTACCATTACCATCACAGGCAACTGTCTACCAAGATTTAACTTCAGCCAAAACTTCAAAGTTAGGTTCCCAGATCAGTCATTTGTCATTTAGGCAAATTCTACCTTAAAACGGAGGATATATCTGCCGGATCACCCAATCTCTGGATTCATTTCGAATTCAGGCATCATGTGCGCGCTCTAATGAGGGGGAAGTGATAAGGTGACACGGTCGCACCTCTACTAACAATCTTAATCCTCCTCCTTCTCACCGACTACGACTGTTCTCCGCCAAATTGTTCGAGGACGGTCCACTTCTCGATCGTCTTAGAGGTAGGTGTGTCAATGGTAGTGTTTTTCGCTGTCGGCTTATTTTACAAAGTTTCCTGACGTCGAACATTTATCATGTGAAATTGCTGTAGAATTTTGGGATTTATGGAACTCACGGAGGGTCCTGACATAACAGAAAACTGGCAATCTGTCATAACTTATTAATCTCCTGACTCGTGGCCACGTCACTGGATTAAAGGCCTCTATCAGTCAAGAACCGAGCGTGTATTCAAGCTAGGCTTGCCACCCGCTCTCTTTTTCACTGTCCTCTTTCGATGGGCGTCCTGGGGGATTTTTAAAATGTGTCCGGGGTTATTAATAAGCGTGATTTTACAATTATTTACTCAAAACCCACCTACTCGTATATCACGTGGAGAATTAGTCTCGCGCAGGTCGAGACCGATGCGAGTGAAAGAGTAATTGATAGTTTTCGCTCGCATGTGTTTGCGGTGGACGGCAGTGAGGACCACTATGCAATGGAGAATCCAGCCTAAGAGGATTCTCTGGATATACCCAAGTTCGCTCTGAGTAAGAAATACAATACATATTAAAGAACATAAACTAGTGCAATGAAAAGCAACGATAGGCACCATGGGAGCCCTACCGATGCTCTAACCGCCTTCCTGCATCTCTTACCATCGACTTCCATACCGAAAATACTGTGTAGCGCAATTAGACTCAGAGAATCGGGGTATTAGACAGCCAAAAACTTTGGTCACAACAACACCCTCACTGGTATAAACAAACTACATCTTTACCAACTTAAACTTCATTTAAAGTTTCACTGCAGGTTTTTCCTTCAGAGCTGAATGAGAGGAAGGAGCAGTGTAAGATGGCTACGACACAGCCATCTACGCAGATGGCTCAAAAATAGAGTGCGGAATTGGCGCGGGAAAACGCAGACTCCAACTTAGCGAAATCCAACGGCCTCTAGTCGGCCAACGGCCAGAAGGCGCTCCTGGCTTTCTGGGAAGCCTGCCGAGTGCCGACTACTTAAAAGCGACCAAACACCCAAGCATAACATCGCTTTAGTCCATAGCCAAGTCAGGCTATGATGTTTGGAATAAAAATTATCAAACCCGGTGGCAGACAACCATGACAAAAAAAAAAAAAAAAGAGCTCAAGCTCTCTTCGAGCTGGAAATGAACTCTGAGGTGAAGCCGCAACTTAGGGATCTTCACATTATCCGTGCTAGGGAGACATTCCAAAGCAAAAAGCTTTCTAAAAAATCCAAATCCGGTTGGTCTGTAGAACGGGAAAGAAATTCTCGGCCAAAGATTTTGCCCAAGCCAACCAGGAAATCAAGGAATCCTCTGAAACAAAAGAGACCACCACGTTCCCGCACTTTGACATCAGTGTACGATGCCATTCGGGAACGTCTTTTATTCTCTGCTGATATTCTCGGTAAACGCATTCTTGTTTAGCTCGATGGTATCCAGCTGATCAAGGTGCATTTGGACACATTGAACAGAAAATCGACATCTTTACATCGGTGTACAAGAAATTTACTGAACGGGATGTACTCGTAACCTTCACAGAAATTTTTCTTAAGCATAAATTGCTTTCTTAACATCTAATTCGAGAATTAGGTTAGGTTAGGTTAATGGGTACCTTGTGACATTGTCACTGCTCACTTGGACCAGCAAAGGGTCCATTGTGCCCATCTTCCAATTTAACTCCGGGAACTTGTAAAGAGAAAAGGGTTGGAAACCGCTGATTTAAAACCACCCAGATAAAGAAATGAATCTCAGGAGGTCCCTCAGCTCGATGTCACCCAAGTCTTCCAGTTCCGTGAAGAAGTAACTACCAAGAGTCTCTACTGGCGAGGGCAGGACATTCACACAGCAGGTGTCGGACAGATTCGATCTCCCCCTCATCCTGCAGCTTCTGCAATAGTCGTTGTGATGTATACCGAGGCGTTCCGCATGAATACCAATTGCACAGTGCCCAGTAATGATGCCAGAGACTGTCCTCGCCTAACGACGACTTAGTTTGACCAGTTATTATAACTTGTCCACGAGTTTCTAGCTGTTGCACATGTATCTAGCTTGATCCACCGTGCATTGGCTCGACTTATGGCCTTGTCATCAATATACCTTTTTAACAAGCTTATTGGAATTCTGGCAAAGGGGAGAGCCTGTGAGGCATGCAGCGCTGCCCCCCTTCGTGCCAATTCATCAGCTCTTTCGTTACCTGGGATATCCATATGCCCTGGTACCCAACATAGGGTCACCGTATTGGCTCTCGATATTTCATCTAAAAGCTCTTTACAGATTTTTACAAGCCTTGACCTAGTTATCGTGGACTCCAGAGCCTTAACGGCTGCCTGGCTGTCGATATAGATTGTGATTGTCCTCGCGGTGATGGCCCTATCTCGGACAGTTTTCGAGGCCTCGATGATGGCTGTGATTTCGGCTTGGAAGACGCTGCAGTCGTCGTTTATTTTAAAGGGCTGGCTTATTCCTAGGGCCTTGCAGTAGACCCCGGAGCCTGTACCAACATCCATCTTGGAACCTTCGATGTAGAAGACCAGTTCTTTTTTATTGGTAACTTTGTTGTTCCTCCAGTCATCTCTGTCAGGAATTCTGATATGAAATTTCCTGTTGGATCATGTGATCTGTTTCTGTCGGTCTGTCGGCATTCCCTCAACGAGACAGCCCTGAGGCGTGACGGTAGGGAGCTAATTCGAGAGTTACCCGGTTCAGAGTCGAGCTCCTATGGGTCACGAGTGACAGGGACCTTAGTCTGGTCAGCTCCTTTTTTACACTGCCCATGCCAACAACATGTCAACCGATGACCACTTCGAAGTCAAGGGGCGCGCTTGGTTATGACTATGAGTAAGCCACAGCAATAATTTCGTCTTGTTCTATGTCGGATTTTCCCTTGTTAGCATACCGTTCAATCTTTGCTGTCTAACAACAAGTGCTCAGCCAATAACGAGTGTGAAACCAAATACCGTCTTCTCTTTACTACGACGACGCCCGACTCCCAGTTGCTTGTTTAGAAATAAAATTAACACTTTAATTTCAATTTCCACTCACAGAACGCAAATAGTACCTCTTTCCAGCTAAGATCTCACGTGCTAATTAAATTCTCTAACGACTCTCGGGGCTCATTATTGAAAAAACCACCGCCACATTCGAAGGCAATTATTTATTATTACAACAATTTATGATAACATTTTCATCGTAATTCCGAATCATTGCCGATTGAGGGAGAGTGTCGAGACGAAAAGACACATATCGCGTTCGCGAGACATCGTCTCTGCCAAAATATACAATTCAATGAGATTTTCTGTTAGCAGGCGTCTGCCCCGTGGCCGTTCGTCGATCTTGAAAATTGTTTGTATCTTTAGCATACTCGTACTCGTAGATAAGATACTCTTGGTGAATATTTTTCGCATGTGTGTGATGAATTGTTCGTTTGCGTTCCTTTTGTCGGGCAGCTACAGTTCCGCTTTTCAGTTTATTTTCTATTTAATTGAATTGCCGGCAGTTGGATTGCGTGGTTTGAATGCAATCCCAGGGAATACAGACACACGGATGAGATGCGAGTACTTGTGGCCGTAAAATGAGATTTTTTCTTATTTCATGTGGAAACTCGTATTGTCGGACACGTGAGAAAATATGGATAATCGATTGAATGTGCTCGACACCGACCACAAATGCCCTTCAGATAGCTCAAGCTAGACTCAGACATGTTCTCGACGAAAGGTACTTTGCAATGAAACTGGGACTACTAACTGACTTGTTTGTTAGAATTGATGACTTCCAGGGGATGTAGTACACAACGAATTGACTTTAATTAACTTTTCATTATTTTTCATTGAAACAAAACAAAAACAAAGCAAAAGGAAAACAGCACTTGTAAATTGTGTATACGTACATATGTACTTACTTTTGTTTTGATAATGCCGCCAATGAGTAAATTGATGAATTTTTTTATTATCTTCAACTCAAGACACGGACTTGTCATCTTGAGACCATTTAGCCTATTGAAACGAAAGCATGAGAGTAAAAGAAAGTCATCAACTGTTGGTTTTGTATGCTTTTTAAAGACATCCAAGACTGAGGAGTCCGCGGAGAAGAACTCAAGGAACCCGCATCTACATCTTTTCAGACAGCCAAGCAGCACTATAAGCCTTTAAATCCTATACGGCAGGATCCAAGCTTATCTGGGACTGTCTTGAACCTCTCGAAAATCTTGTACCGGAGAAATAAGGTTAAGATCCCAGGACATGAAGCCTTCGAGGCTAATGAACGGGCTGACTATCTCGCGAGAAGAGGCGCTTGCCGCCTACTGTTGGTCCCGAACCCTATTTTGAGGTACCATCCAACGGTGCCTACTCCAAGATAAGACAATGGGAGACTAACAAACACGCCGACTACTGGGTCAACCTCCAGGGCCTTAGACAAGCAAAAAAGTTCATCAACTCCAACCTATACAAGGCCAAGACGTTACTTGATCTTACCAAGGACGAGTTAAGAACCTTAACGGGCTATTGTCCATTAGATACCATCTGCATAAAATAAAAGTATCAAATACTGATATTTGCCGGCTCTATGGAGAACAGAAAGCGACCGGGCCTTGGTCAACTTAGTAGAAATTCGGAAAGTCTAACCTAAAGCTATACTGAAGTTTATCAAAAGTCTCAATATAACCTCTGGTTAAACCATATGGGCCACCACAATAGACCTGATAGGTCGCAGTCAGCATTTAGAACCCCTAATGCAGAATACAAAAGAGTCCGCGTCGCAGGTTTCTGTAGTTTATTCTAGGCAGAAACAATGCCTAGAAAGGAACTCTTGTCTTGGCTACAATTCAATTTCAACCTTACCTTCAGCCTAAACCTTACCTTCTTAGTTCGGTGGCCCCGTAGTTCGGGCTGAATATGGGCTTCCACAATTTCTCCCGGTAAGCCTAGTGCTAGATGGATGAGTTTTTACTCACATACGATTTTTTTTACTCACATACGTTCGAATTAGATTCGAAGACTCTGCGGGCCGGGGCATTGATGCAATTCGCTTTGCATGTCAGCTTTACAAAATAAAAACAAAAACAACTCTTGCCAATCGCTGTTTCTTCAGACTGAGAAGGGAACTAAGTAGTGAGGGCGTATTTCGAACAACTATCATGGAATAAAGTCGAAGAGAAAACAACGATCTCAAAGATACAACGGCTTCAAAGGTTCACATGCCTCGGGATCACCGGGGCTATGCGTTCTTGCCATACGGCAGCCTAAGGGCCACTAGTTGGACTTTCACCTGAGCGATGGTTAAAACTGCGATGAAACAGGAACAGCTCTTCTGACCTTTTCAAAAGTGTACAGGATTTCAGCAAGTACATGCGCTTGTCTTCAATCTCGTAATGAAGCAGACAATGCGCAGAGCATGTGTTAACATGGAAGGCACTGACTTAAACAAATCTGTCCAGGTGCTGGGTTACGCATCGACATCATCGTTCGTAATCAGCGTGTCGTCATAAAGGTTTTTATGGTAAATCCTATGGTATGGTATATGAGGGTGAGGGGAAGGCTCTTCACTTGGGCGTCAGTCGGGCTTGTTGTCTTTCCCCCATTTAATCATCGGAACTGCAGTGATAAGTTTGATTTGGGACGTATGTTAGGACGGATCTAGTGAAGGTGGAAACAATAATGGAGTTGAAACTAGTGTACGTGTGGTCTGACGAATCTTCCTTTTTCTTTGGTGAAGGCCAGGATGCCGCCGATTCTTTTGTCCTTGAGATGTCTCAGGTCCAGTATGCACATGGACTCCAGGGTCCTCTGTCGGATTCTCGCTAGGGCTGGGCAGTAGCATAGAAAGTGTTCGAGGTCTTCTATGATAAATCCTAACTCGGAAGGCGAAATATTTGACCTGCAAAACACTGATCCTGCCAGTTCTGAAGAATACCGATGAGCAGGAAAACAGAGCAGATATTGAACACTTTTGACACAAACATGGTTCATTCAATATTTGATCCCGTATGCGAGGAGGCAAATGGAGAAGAAGATTCCAACCCGATCCATATGAGCTGTATAAAGATGTGGATGCAGTTCAAAAAGTGAAAACACGTCAAATACACTGTCTCGAAGCAAAGCCTCAGACTGGAGATGACAAGAAAGACCAATCCTCACTTTAAGGACCAAATTATCGCGGATGCAAGAGTGCTTAGTTTGTAAGGCTGTTGTGTCTCGGACAGAGACCCTCCACGGGTTAAGTAGCCTATTCTACTTTCCTGTCCTAATGCGCAAGAAAAACTTGTAGAATTTGAGTTAGTTTAGGTTAGAGAGGCTGTTGACATAGCCGATGCACTTAGACCAGCAGTAGGCCCATTGTGATGCCTCAGGATCTAGGAGGAATTCTCTTTCCTAATCGTGGAACCAGTGGGATCTTTTATAATAATAAAGCGAACTAGATTCCGATGTCTTTATGTGCTAGGTCGCCAAGACTGTGAAAAAAGAAGGCACCGAGATGGTTGCTTATCTTGCAAGACCGCACCGGACAGGTATAGATGAGATGGAGGATTGTTTCTTCCTCTTTCTTGTCCCTGCAGCTTCTGCAGAAATTATTTGAAGGAACGCCCAGGCGAGTGGCATGTCTGCCTATGATGTAGTGCCGTCTACTTAGTGAAATTAATCTGTAAGAGCGGTTATGATCTATTGAAGGCCAGATTTGTCTGCTAGTTTGGTAGGTGAAGCCATGTGACCACCTTAAATTGGCTTTGCTGATTTCATTTGCCTTTAATTTCTGTTTGCATGTAGCTAGTGGCACTCCGAGGTTCTCTTTTTCAGGAAGAATCTGTATTGTAGTACCATTCTTGGCGCCTTCATCGGCCTTGCAGTTCCCTGGAATGTCTCTGTGTTCTGGTACCCAGTATGTTGAATTGTTCTGCCATCTCTACAAGAGACGAGCGGCAATTTAGAACTACAATCAAAATCGCTTACAATACATCGGTTATAACGACGTATCGGTTAAAACGACCAAATTTTTAGGTCCCGGCTGAGCTCCACTATCGGTTATAGCGATATCGGTTATAACGACATTTCGCTTATAACGACCAAATTCATCGGTCGTTATAACCGATTTTGACTGTATTTGTGATGTTATAGAGACTGATTCCAGGGTCTTAATGGCGGTGTGGCTGTCTATGGAAATGCTAATATGTCGAGTAGATATTACATTCCACCGCCATGATTTCTGCCTGGAAGACGCTCTTGTAGAAATTCATTACTTCAACTATTCTAATGACAAACAAGAGTTTTCTAAACGTACAGTCAGATGAAAGTAGGTCTTACATTCGATGAGACTAGGTGACATCATTCACGTTTATGCTTTATCACATCTAACATAACGTAATAAAAATTATTATTCCAACTTACTCTTGAACATAACCTACGTGCATAGAGGGACAAACGTCAAATATGACTTTATAGAGTTTTCAATTATTTCAACTGTCTCGAAAACAGGTTTTCTAAGAAAAAAAAAAAACATTTGTGTTATCAACGTACAAGTACACATACGACTGGCGCTGGCACACGTTTTTAAATGTTTCCCATAGTTGAACGTATCTGAGGTAACCAGCTGTTCAAGTTGTCTTGCCATGTATTTCGTGAGTTTAGTCCGCGATAGCTATACGTTTGTATGTCACTTGGCAAATACCAAGACGTTTTTTGTTTTCTTTTTTGGTTTTCGATTTTCGATACGAAATCTCTACTCTCTGTATTGCAAAAATAGACGAATGACGTGTTGACTTGTTGAACTTGGATCTTGTTGTCTTCTTTTTTTTTTTTCTTTTGATGGACCATACATAAGGTAAACGCTGAAAAGTGGTTTACGTACGTGTGGAGGCTTTGATTTATCCGTCAGTCGTTTAATAAAGTGCCACCAGTCGATATGGCTGTCTATTTTATTTCATTTTATTAGTCGGAAATGGTCATGTGCGATTTATAAATACTTTTACACGCAAACAAATGCGATTCTGTAAAGTGAAGATGTTTATTTGCGGTGGAGATCGCTGTGATGCCGTGTGGAGTATAATTCCTACTCTGGACAACATACAGGATGTAAAGCCTATTGAATGTTGTTTCTGATTTCAAGGTCGCATGTGTAAAATTGTGCTTATTGCCGTATAGAGATCAATTGCAGTATTGAAGGTAGACAGCATTTCACGTGAGACAATCATTTCAAATACGAAACAAACGAGTTAATGATCTTGACTGCATTTAGGTTTAATTAGAATGCAAGGTCTAGGCTTAATACGGCAGTAAAGTGAATATAAGGAGCTAAGGCGAGTTGTACTTGGAATTATTTCAAGTGAATTGTACTATGCGTAGCATAGTTTGTTCTCCCTGGCCTTGTCGGGAAGAGATATGTACCTGTGTATAAATATTTGTATAGACAGCCGGGCAGCGATTAAGCCATCTCATTTAGAGCAATGAGATGTCACAACGAGCTAAACCTTCCCGAGATGGTCGACGATCTAGTTAGAACATATTTACTTATGTCCTGTTTCCCCTTTCTACTAGGCCCTTTACTAAAACTACGCGCCATCGTGTGCGGTTTTTGATAATATGCTTCAGCTCTCGCCAACATATTTGAAACTGAAGAATATACTGGTAAGCATCCAATTTTAACATCAAATAGGACATCCAGCTTATATAAAGATTAGCCGAGAATGGATGGATACCGCTCCCGATACACGGCGTTGAAATCGGCAAAAAGGTGGCCAGCATCGATTTGTTAATCTGCTGTAATGTCAATATTTGGTGGTAGGCGCTTATACAATACAGCAGATGAGATATTGTAGGTGATGTTGAGAGGTGGAGAGTTTGCCATGGGGATGCCATGTCCGGGTTCAAATCCGGTTGTCGGAAAGGCATAACACTGGCAGTAGAGAGTTGATTGAGCTGGTAATGATTAAGACATCAGGAGATTCGAAAAAAATATTGTGAATTATAGCAATGATAAACACCCCAGCTAGTCTAGACACCTCCCTCGGACGCCATTGAAACCTTATGCTACTTAGGTTTCAAACCATTGCAACTCGTTCGCGATGTGTGAATAACATCAAAAGGATATTCATAACACCTTTAGCACGAGTAAATTATAAAAGAACGCACTTTGCAGAAATGGTCATTTCAAATCCTCAGCTCAACTCTACTACTCCAGTTCGTCGTTGCAGGCTTTGGTGTGGGCATTTTGACCTTGTTATGTTCTTTTTAACCTTTGGCAGTCAGGCGTAAAGGTCTGCAGACAAAGTCTCAACGATATGTATAAATAAGGTGACCCTATGCTGGGTATCGGGCCACAAAGATACACATATTAGGTAAGGAAAGGAGCGGACGAACTTTCCAGGAGGAGAACAGAACTAGCACATGCACGTACCTTTCCGGTCGCAAAAACACCCATTCGCACTCTTTACTGGAAAATAGATAAGAAAACCATGATCAGCGCTAATACGCGATGGTGTCACATGCACGCATGTGCAATAGCTAGATCACTATGACCAGTCTTCGATAAGAAGAATTCCAAAAATCTCGTACAACTTAGTCGGAGGGAAATACGAACTGTCTCCGGTGTCCCTATAGGAATAGGAACCCATGCGGAGCGTCTTGGTCTGCTCTACAATGACTATTACAGAAGCAGAGATGAAAAGGAAATAGAATCCATTTAGCACCTGGTATGCAAATGTCCGGCGCTGGCCGCCAAAAGACTGTTTACTCTTGGTTGTAGCTTCTTCCATGGGCTGGAGGAGCTTGATATCGCTGATTTTAGGAAACTTCTGAGATTTCTATTCCTTTCTGGGTGGTTTCCAGACCAGCCAACCCTACCCCTGGGTTTGACTCCCATGAGTATACTTTTTATGGGTACAATGAACCGCTTGAGGTCTAAGTAAGTCTTTGGGACACCCAACTGGCTTACAACTCTGGAGCTTACATGCACTCTCGCTCTGAATGGCTCCATTTTGGTTTCATATGGATTTCAGTATTCTCTGTTAAACCAGAGATTTTGTTGTGGTGACTGAGAAAAACTCAGCACATTAGAGGCGGAAACTTGCGAAAGTTCCCATTCGACGACAAACTTCTTCGCAGTATTTCCTTAAATTTGTGCTACTTGGAAGATGGAGTAAACAAACGGGACATTTGCGACATTCGGACATCCATTGTACTGCAAGAGTGCCATCAGTCTGGTTGACGGTTAATTGATCCGGATCCCTCCATCCCCTTATAAATATAGCGATGCGTGCTTGATACAGCAATGAATCGTTCACAAATTGAAGTGGAGGATAATTCTGACATTGATATTAGCAATGTCGTAGATATCGTCGAAAAAGTTGTTTGCCTATTCTTTTGGCGTAAAGGTTTATACGTAATAAGAGGCACATAAACCCAGATGCCGTCACTCCAGTCGGATACTTAGTCGACCACGCAGTTTCGTGGATGTTTTGTGGTCTGGCTTCTAGAAACATGCCAATCTCGCGCGAGAACGATTCCAAAGACTTAATTGCCCCTTGTCTATCCGTGAAAATGCGTAAATTCAAGGCAGATAGATTAGGTTAGGTAGAATGGGGTTATGCAGCCAGCGCTTGCATAAGACACTAGGCACCATAGGGGGCCCATCGTGATCCCTGTGAAAGCAAATAGGCAAAACCTTAACCAGCAGATTTTATATAACATTTCAACCAAGACAAGGTTTCCTTGATGGCTATTGTTTTCGCTTAAAACAGGCTACGGGGTCAGAAAAACGGAAGGAATTGCTCACAATGAGCACTTTGGAAAAAACACCACTACTTGTTCCCCTTTTAGTTTTGGGACCAATCTGAATTAATTTCCAAGGCAGCATAATTTTCCCACTTGTTGGGGACAGGAATAGTTGCTGGGAAAGTCTTTCTTCAATGGCATCTCAACGCAATTTACTGTTTTTCCATCTGTTTCGATATCCGTCCAAAAACATCGTGTTTTAAACTCAAAATATCAATTGATTACGGATCAAGTTGGCTACAAAGAATTTACATATTTTTGCACGTATACATATGGACTCTTATTTTGCTTGTTTTTAAAACTCTTTGCCATTTTGTTTTTGAACTAAATATCTAGTTAACGTCTTAAATAATTCATTACGCACTGGGTGAACATACCCAGCGATTTCGTTTTTCACACAAAACACCTTATTTTCCAATTTTCCTGTTAAAATGAATAAATCATTCGTGAGTTTAAGTGCCTACTTATTTTTATTGAATTGTTATTGGGCCATTAGTTATGGCCGCGTCTAATTGCCCACTTCAATTCCAGGCACAACAACCGCGTTTGGAAGAATGCCCACTCCTTTGTTTTGTAAGAAACTATTGAGAAAAGAATTTATTCATTACATTCCAACAATCAAATTCAATAAATCGTTAAATATTGGAAATCCATCGTTTTCTCGTTCCCAATTCTAAAGAATCGTCGAATCATCCATTGGTCTTGACTTTTTCGCTGTTAATTGCAGAAAATGTGTAAAATGTCTATTAGCGGGTAGCGGTCGAATGAATAAGCACTTGATCTAATTTCAGCTCCGAAACCCACGCATATGGGAACACATTCTGCGGCTAATAAATGGCAACACTGTGTTTCGAATTGTTTGCAACACACGACAGATGACAGTTGAAAGATCTCCGCGTGTACTGAACACACCCAGCCACCGTCCATCTGACGGGGGGCGATTCGAATTAGGAAATTGGCACCTGCCCCAGCAACGGATTTGGCTAATATTCTTGCACTAGAAGGGGCTACCCTGCATTTGTTACCCCATTTCCTCCTTTCCCGGTTTGTTCTATTTATGAATTGCATGTCGTCGTGGTGTTGTGTGTTTTTTTCACTTTTCGGTTTTGTTGCCTGAAAGAGGTCAATCTATACTCGAGATTATCAATTAAGTGGATTGGGTGACAAAGGAACATGTCTGCTTATCCGGCGCGATTTGAAGTGATTAAGTATACTCGTACAGTAGTGGCTTGCTGGGGAAAATTGGGAAACAATTTGGCACCGTTGTTGGATTAGCGTGTTCTCTATGCCGGCATACAAGCACTGAGTGTCATCGTCGAGTATGCTAATGCCTTGCTGTTTGTATACCCAATTCACCACATACTCTGCGCCGCCATGAATATAAACAACGTGATTAGCTTTATAAAAGTGCATAATTGCTTTATTTACGATTGTGGGACCCTCTTATTCATCTATCGTGCATGCGTATAATTGTTTATCTCTCGAATGAATGTGAATATTTTTGGTATTTCGTTTGGTCGATAGACAATTGTAGCTGAGATACGTTCTGCGGTTATTATGCGATAAATTTGCGGGTTTTCTGTTTGGTGTTACACGTACGATGGGGCTGAAAACTTACCGATTGGAAAATGATTTTAACTTTTTTTAGTAGGGACAGTGTCGGTATCAGTTACGACGCGAATCACATTTTTATCACGTAACCATATTTTAGCGTTGTACACACGTGGCAATATTTTTTGGTCAAGAATCTGTTTGGGTCAAATGGAATGGTCTAAGAAAAATTCTTGGAAATTTTCATCTTCCGTTGACAACATTCCAAAGGCTGGCAGCATATATAGCATTCTAAGGAATTTTAGTCCCAAAAATTTGCGTCAGCACCGCGTGCCGATGAGAAATATTGAAGCGTCGATATCGCGCTGTTTAAGCGGATAAAAGAGGGAAGTTCCAAGGAGTATTGCATTGAAGGAGCTGCTAACAAGGAACGCTAAACCAAGAACTTTAGTTAAACTCAATATCAGTCACATCATTATCAAATTAGATCTCGTATCACTTTACCCGAGACGTCAATGAGGTCTTCGAAGAATGGTTAGTTTAGCGCACGCAATCTGGCTCTTGTCAGTGCCGGACATTCGCAGAGAAATTGAAAGAGGGTTTCCCTCTCATTTTCTTTTCCACAACTGGGGAAGTGAGGATTGTATGGAATACCCAGTTTGGCCGCATGGTCTCCAATTGGCCAATGCCCTGTGGTTATCGCCGTTATTCTGGCAATATCTGGGCGGGTTTTGCCAAGGAGATCTCTTGTTCTAATTTTATCGTAGGTCAGCTATATCTTCCTTGATATGGCACAGTTGGTTAATCACCTCCATTGGAGGTTGGCATTTTCCAGAAAGTATGAGTGGATTTGTCCTTTAACCGCTCTTAGCGTGGTGTGGACCCTTGCCGCACGTGAGCCGCGTAGAGCTGACCCCTATCTGGCCAGCTTATCTGCACGCTCGTTTCCTGTTATGTCACTGTGTCCTGGAACCCAGAACAGTGTGACCCTGAATCGTTCGCTCAAGCGGGTAAGCTCATTCCTGGACTCTAGCACCAGTCTGGAGGATATGGTAGCCGAGCAAATAGCTTTTATACCGGCTTGGCTATCAATGAGGATAGCAAAGTTTTGTTTGTATGTGCAGTCCAGCACCCAGACTCCTTGGGGTCTGAATGCTCTACATAGTGCGGTGTTTTTTGTGTGTAAGTCTAGTGCCAGAATATGTCGGACCATAGCGAGGTCATTCACTGGGGCCTACCTCAATGCTCCCGTGGTGCCTGTACTCGCTGTTCTTTGCAGTTTTTTAAGGTTGTAGCCCTTGCTCAGCGCGAGCCACCATACTACCGACCCTTAGGAGAGAAACGGATGCACTACAGCTGTTTTCATCCATAAGGTCTTCTTTGGTTGAAGTCCCCACTTCTTTCCAAAGGTTTTACTGCAGGCATAGAAGGCTACACCTGCCTTCCTTACTCTGTGCTCAATATTTTGCTTTCAGTTAAGTTTTGGGTCAAACATGATGCGCCGATACCTAGCGCTGGAGGATAGTGTGAGTGGTTGGCCATTAAGACGGGGAAGGGTAAAGTCAGGTATTTTCGTTTTGGTAGTGAATGGACTGAGTGATCTTGTCCTTGCGGCTCTTGACCAATCGCAGAGAATATGTTCTACGGTCTCATTCAACAGAGCCGGCAAATCTCAGTATCTGACAGTTTTATTTTATACAGATGGTATCTAAGTGGACGATGTCCCGTTAAGGTTCACAACTCGTCTCTGTTGAGGTCAAGTTAAATCTTGTGTCTTGTATAGGTTGGGTTTGGTGGGACCCCATGCTACGTAAATTTTGTTTGTCGCTGCAATACTTTCAAGGAGGTTGAGGCAATCTCAAACAAACTTGGACCCTACCGTATAGGATTTAAGGACTAAAACTGTTGCCTGGTTGTCTTAGACGATATAAACTAGGGTTCCTTGGGTTCTTCTTCGCAGGCATTCTCTCGCACACAGTTCAAGTTGTGGGTCGTATTCGGGTAATTATTGTTTCGGCAAGTTCATCCTGATTTCGATGCTAATGGCGGATGATAATGGCGAGGAAAAAAGTTCTATGCTGATCTGCCCATTTTGGAACCGCTAGACTGTTCGCACTTGCATTTTGAACTTGGATGTATAAGAACGTACTAAAATGTACCAAGAATGTGCTAGGAATTTGATTGTTCCGCTACTGACTTTAACTAAGTTTTGAGCAGCCAATAATTTCCAGCTCAAGTCCGCATTCCCACTCATCTGCTGTCATTGTCTTTCTTAAACAAATCACAACGCGGATCTAGCCAGGTTATCCTCCCACCGACTGCTCTTAGAACAACAAAACCTTCCGTCAATCAACTTCCTGATTTCCTTCGTGCTATTATACAACTCCGTGTAATGGAAAAAAACACATCGTCAAGAAGGTTAATCACAGAGAATGTTCAACTCAGAATCTATTTTAAGTTCAGTAAATTGTTTTTTTTTTTTGGCAACTGTCCAACCATTTAACCACATACTTATGATTTTTTCCAAAAAGTTTATTGCCTCCTCGTTTGCCTAATGAGACAAAGTCCATAAGTCGTATTGATGGATTGTCGACTTGTCGGTACGATAATTTGTTTGACATATTGTACAGCAGTGGCCATTTGCAATTGGCAAATTGCAATCGCTTCGTGGAATCGCGTTTGCACTAGGGGTAGGCCGGTGGAGAAACTTCATTCTGATTTCTATTTGCCATTAACCCACTCAAGCTCAGAGTAAATATCCCAACGCTGATAACGAGCTGTTATATAAAATTATTATTCGACGGCGAATTGATTTATTAAATTAGTGGCACTGTCATTACTGTTATCTGTAGAGTTTATTGTTTTCGCTTAAATTTTATTGAGTGTGTTGCCATCTACTTGATGATTTGATTTTTGTTTCTTTCTATTTGGCTTAGGTTCACTTGGCAGCGGTTCAGCTGATGGCGCTTGTCATGCCGACGACCTCGATTGCTATGGTGGCAATATCCAGGATCGTCTGGGAATGGAAGCGATTCGCACGTTGCATCGCCAGTTGGACGACGATGACAACGGCAACATTGATCTCAGTGAGTCAGATGATGTGAGTATGAATTTATTTTGTACCCAAATATTTTGTGATACATTATTTGAACTTGTACAGATTGTAAGGTGAGGTGTGTGTCACAGTATTGTCTAATTTGGTTATTGTGAATCATAACATGAGTTTGTGACACCGGAAGTGGAAGATAAGACATTTTGTTAAGATTTGCTATAAACATTTGAAATTGATTCGTATAATTATATGGTAGTTGCAATACAATTGTTTTGGTTAACATTGTTAACACATAAATCTGTCTATTAGGACTGCTTGAAAGGCATGTGCAGTCGAATTCTGTACTCCACGAAACGATAATGTGACCGTGGCCAATGCATTAAGGAATATGGCACCTACTTATGTTTGGTATAAAATCAAGGATAAACTATGACATTTGAAGTCGAAAGAAAAACGAGAAAATGATTCACTAAAAAAGATTTGGTTCATCCCACGGATTATTCATGACAAACCGATAGCGTTGGCGGTGTCGTATTGCCGCAAATAGTTTTCAAGTTATTTATCACATATTTTTGCGACTAAAATACATTTCATGACGAAATGAGGGTGGCCACGGTGCAGTGGTTAGCATCATCGCTTGTCACGCTGATAGTCCGGGTTTAACTCCTGATGTCGGAAAAACTTTTATTTCTTGAATAAATAAAAACGATCAACTGTGAAAGGTGATGCTGACTCTACTGCGAAGACATAACACTGGCAGTAGGGTGTCATGGCTTGAAGAGTTGATTGAGCTGACACTGATTATGGCATCAGGAGATTCGAAAAAATTCCTGTGAATTATAGCAATGACAAACACCACAAATGTCCCCAGCTAGCCTGGACACCTTGGACGCCAATGAAACCTATTTGAAACTACTGCACCTCGCTTGCGATGTGTGTATAACATTAAGAAAGGTATTTATATTCACTTGATCCGCGGGTGGATTATAAAAAAGAACTTAATACAGCTAGTTAGTACTATGTAGTAGGGCCTGTTAGGAAGCCTGTATCATGATTTCAAATACCAGAATTTGACCTGCAGATTTTGACCACAAAGAATGTGTAAAAACTCTTTCTTAGAGCCAAGAAAACTGGTATCCACGGCCTACTGAAACTCCCTTGTATAGAAATAAAGGGTAGGCCAAGAGAGCCAAACTGATCTCTTGCTAAAATGGATGCTGTCCTGAAACCCGACAGAAGTTTTACAAACTTGAAGGATGAAGTATATACTGCGAGATTGACCTTTAAAGGGATCAGTTTGGCTCTCTTGGCTTACACTTTATCTCTAGACAAGGAAGACGATTGATAGGAAAGAGTACGGCATATTCATCTTCAACGACATAGACGGTGCTTTCGATAATGTTACGTTAGTCTGCATGTGTAACTCTTCTAGACAACACGGGGTGGATGAAACCCAAGTATTGTGGATCATAGCAATGCTGATAAATAGAATTTTGGTTGTAGATGTGGACTGTGGTCGCCATGTTACGGCAGGGGTAAACAAAGGCAGTCCGTAAGGTGGCGTTCTGCCTTCACTGCTATAGTGCATGGTGGTTAACTCTCTGTTGCATACTCTCAATGCTTCTAACGTCTACGCTCAGTCACATGGGGACGATGTTGCCATACCTTCTGGTGGGTTCAAGACTGTCTGTGTTAACGCGCAGATGGCAGATGCATCGATGAATGGTGCACGTTATTATTCGGCCAATCCTCGAAAAACTGATGTTGTCCTCTTTAGAAGAAGGAGGATTGTGGCTGGTCTGACTTAGCCAGTGCTAGAGGGCGTCAATATCCAGATCTTCGGTGAAGCCAAATATTTAGAATTGATCCTCGACTAAGACTTCTCGTCAAGACGAAGATATCCAAGGCGCTGTAAGGTCGCTTTTGGCAAAGAAAAAGATTCTTTGGATCTATACGTCTATGATGAGACAGTTTGTTGCTTATGCGTCTGTTATTTGGTGGATGGGGTTTTCGCGTGAGTATATGCCTGCTTTCTGTATTCAACCTCAAAGAATGGCTTGTATCGGCTGCACGGAAGCCTTTCCGAGTACGCTTGGCGCTGCTGTAGATGTTCTGCTTGATCTACCTCCTACTGATACTTATATCATAGGCTGTTCTATCAAAGCAACTTATCGGCTTAGACGGGGCGGCTTTTGGTATCATTCGCACTGGAGTGTTGATGACCTTGCCTGTCACTTATCCTATGACCCTGGTCGTCCGATGCAATGACACCAACACTTTGGTTCATGTGCAAATTTAAATTCGACTTTCCTTGCGTTCGCCCAAAGTCTGAGTCATTCATGGGTCTGGTGCTTGTGTCTTCAAGGAGGCCGATAACACTAGACTTCACTACTCGTTAGGCAAGCATGCCTCAGTTTTCCAAGCAGAGACTTTTGCCACCCTTATGACCACGAACTATATTGTTAAGAATAGGTGGAGGTTTCGGAGCATCTGCGTCTGTAGCGATAGCCATACTGCTCTCAAGGCCTTGTTCAATCCTTTTACCAGTTTCAGAATAGATCGAGAATGCAAGAACTTTTTGAATTTCGTCGCATGGCTGAATTTTTTGAGTCCTGTCTGGGTCCCAGATATGTCTACGAGGGCCCTGTGCCATACTGCCAAATCCTTTGGATGTTGACCAGCTGACTATTTTGCACTCACTGTACTGGAGGACTTAAGCTACTGAACAGGGAAAATATGTATCCTAGTGAATATTTAATTCGATTCAGCATGAATGGATTGAGAGAACTATTTGGCAAGGTTGCATTTGCTGCAGGATTTGCCGTGATATGTATAAGCCTGCTTAGCTGCTTTGACTAACTTTAGAATAGCGGAGGAGGCTATTGATGAGTAGAATAGGCTTGGGCTGTGTGACACTGTATTTCCGCGTGGTGTACTCACCAGGACAGGAACGGAGATGGATGTTATTGGTACTAATTGAGGAATTGGTTACAGGTCTGGACTAAAACTCTTAACCTAATAAAAAAAGTTCAATGGAGCAATTGGTCCACAGTCGGTAGTGAGGATTACACCCTGCCAAATACAATGCAATAGTACAAACCGGACTGATTAAGAGTGGTTGGCGATAAATTTATCGTGCAACAATTTTAAATATCATGTTTGCCTTAGCTTGGACCATTACCTAAATTTACACCTGAAATAAACGCAAAAACTTTATTTCTCTCTATCCCTTAGGTAGATAGATACAAATTCTAACGAACTGTATTTTACTTACTCCTGGTGAAAAACAAAAATGTATGAATGATGCACATTGCATAACTAAGCAATTATTTTTAGGTACAACGATAGTATCTTATTCGCCATTCAAATGGGTTTCCCAACGCATTAGACATGCACACGATTGTAATAACATGCACTTTTTCAGATATATTCGAGTTATTGTTATTATCCGAGGAAAATTTATTAAGTATCTGTTACATGACTGATGGGATTTTTTTTATGCGATTCATCTTCCTTTCGAATTGTTTTGCTGGTAAAAATTTAATGAAATATGTGGTTTAATCCAACGTATTTTGCTGAGAATCACCATTTGTTTGACAAAAATCTCCTCTCATGTGTGTTGTTTGTTTATTTAAAACTTAAATTGTTTATCTGCGACCAGTGTACCGAATTAATGGATTTTAACGAATCTTTGCGTAGGAATCGAAATAAAAAATAATCCTCCTGGCTAATTGTGGAACGAAGAGATAAGAAAAATGCAATTAGCGTTGAATTAAAAAAAAAAAAAATTAAATTAAGTTCATGACTCAGTCGAACGGACCTGCGCATGTATGTTCTTGATTGTTAAATCCTCTCTGACTGGAAATAAAACATGAAGGTAAGGAGTTGGTTAGTCTTGTGACATCTGCTATCCGGTTGGATAGTCAATTAAAAACTCATGGAGCACAAAGATGTCCATTCATTGGGTTCAAGCTACTGCGAGAATGTCCAGCCAGTCAAAAATGATTCTTTGGTACAGAGGACCTAAACATTTTGCTCGAATCTAAAACTTATGTCTCTTTTCTGCTGACGAAATACCCTTAGACTTAAAGAGTCAACCATCCCCTTAGTAACACAATAAATACTACAAATACGATGTCAGCATACTAGTGAGCTTCCTTTACAGTCGTTGGTACCTTAGCTATAACCCAATATGGTATGTTATGGTATATGAGGGTGAGCGGAAGGCTTTTCACTTAGGTCTCAGTCGGGCCCGCAGTGTTGCCCCCTTTTAATTGTCGGAACTGCAGGCATAGGTTTGGTTTGGGACATACATGTGTTGGGAGGGATCTAGGGGAGGTGGAAACAATTATGAAGTTGACACTAGTGTACGTGCGGTTTGGCGAATATTCTTGATTTTTGGTGAAGGCCAGGATGCCTCCGATTCGTTTCTCCTTGAGATGTCTCAGGTCCGGTATCCACATGGACCCCAAGGTCTTTTGTCGCATTCTCACTAGTGCTGGACAGTGACACTTCGAGGTCTTCTTTTTCTTCCTCGCATACATGTGTGTGTGTCAGTGACGCCGAGTCTATGCATGTGTTTGTTGAGGTTAATGTGCCTCAATTGCTCTCTGCTTGAATATAGAGCCTTCTTGGTGAGCAGGTTGCTTGGTTTCTTTACGAGTGATCAAGCCACTTTGCACGTCGGGGGGTTACGCCAGTGATCATCGTAATCCCTTTGCATCCACTCGTTGGTTGCTGTTTTAATTATTGTTAGTGCGACTCCTGCTATGTTTTCAGCGGTTCATTCTATCGCGTGCGCTCCTTCTTTTGCCAGTTCATCGGGTTTCTCATTCCCTGAGACACCTTCGTGATCCGGTACTCAGACTAGGCGGACTTCGTTGTGACTGACAAACCTGTTGAGTTTGTTTTTGCATTCCCTGGCCATATGAGATCTGGATGCTGGATTTGTGATGGCTTTAAGTGCTGCTTGACTATCCGATTTATATTTTCCTTCTTTGGGTGTGGTGTTCTAAGAGAACTCTAGCTCCCCTCAAAATAGCAACGACTTCTGCTTGGAATATTGTGATGAAAAGATCTAGATGAATCGCAAATTCTACCGGTGGGTTGTTGCGATAGACGCCAGCACCGGAGTTGCCTACGATGTTGGAGCCGTCCGTCAATACAGTTATCCCGTCATGGTTTCTTGTTTCGTTGGTTCGAGCCCAACAATCCCTTGAGGGGAATTCTGTTTTAAAATTGTTGACAAAGCTGATTTGCTTGTCTCTGTTATACATCTCCAAAATCACTCTGATGGTTAAATAGTCGCGTGATCGTTCTGATCTCTTCTGGTATAACCCTAACAACCCTATTCGATATATTTAATGCTGACTCCTCGGTGGGATGGTTGAGAGTTTGCCTGGGTCGCTGAAGAAGTAAGCGCTTAGGGTCGTCTTTCTGGTTCTGCTGAGGCTTGGCCATCATGTCCTCCTCCGCTTCTATATCGCCACCTCCTAGGCCGAAGTCGGTACTTAGTCGCATTCTTGTTAGATGGGCCGCCAGTAGGTGCTGACCTGTGAGGATGCTTATCACTAGTGCCAAATGCGATCTGTTCAGCCCAAGTATTTCCTTTAGTTTCCTTTTCTTATATTGTGGCCGCATATTTTTTTTGATATGACAGGAGTGTGCTCCATCTCTCATCGGCAAGGTTCTAGAAATCTAAATTTGTCTCTTGTTTTAGAGTTCCTTTAAGGGTCAGAACCGAGTGATTGACTATTATTCGGTTCAGTTTCGATCACTTGCTAAATCATCGGCCTTTTCATTACCATCGACGCCTCTTTCCTTTCAAAAGGAAAATTCTAAAAATGCTCGCCATGTTTCACAAAATTTGAACAAACGAATTATTTTACAATCCAACATTGGTTGAAAATTTTCACGAATCCAATACGTACTCTTTACACAAACAAGCGAAAAAGGTGCGAATGGGGGTGCGGAGCTCATAAACTTTGTCGCTGACGCTATACAAAGCTAACTTCGCGGAACAAATTTCTGCGTGTAAACAGTAGACAAAAACCAAATCCCGAAAAAATTCAATATTTTCTTAACCAAGATACCAAATGAATAAATAAATTTCATTGGAGGTCTTGTCTTTGGTTATGGGTACACTGCCGCCAGCATCAAAGCAAAATATTCCGCGATGTTAGAAAGCAGCGTGGGTTTCGCCTTTTTTCGTGATAGTTGAGAAAGTTATTGATATACATACGGATACGAATAAATGCGCAAATTTAAAGAGCGCAGTAGACTGGTGGACCATATGCATGACGTGATAAAAACAAGGTGAACGACTGCTTTTTTCATAGAGGTTAAGGTGTTTGGTTGTTAGTCTATGTACACGACATGCGTTAGTCATTGGAGAATAGCTCAGAACAAAATGTGTCAACTACACGATAAGCGAATGTCTAGCCAAACAGCAAACCTCGAGGTACATACATACATATATCAAATCTGATCTAAGATATGAAGAAGAAAAGATACTAAGTATCTGCCTAAAATGACACAAGGGCTAATGGCACAATGTTTAGCTTTTATTTAAGATTTAAGAACGATAGGACCGTCATGGTCGATTAAAGGGAATGGCTAGTTTTTGTTTTAAATCTGGTTACCAATATCGGATCAATAGTTTTATCTACTTTGCTCATGTTTGAAAAAAAAATTACTCTAGATTTTTAAGTATCCTCCACAAACTTTATTTCCATCTTGTTTAGTTTCATTTCTTGACTGCTATAAGTACGTACATACAGTGAGCAGCAAAAATAAATTTCCACATTTTCCTAAAACGCAAATGTTGATTATTTTTCAAGATTTAAATTTATTTTGAAAAGTAATGATGAGGGTTTTTTTTATTTACATTTTGCTGTAACTTAAAGACACTGTCAGTCATTATTTAAAGACATGGACACTAGTCTACTTATGTGGTATGGATAGGGTAAGCTTCTTGCAGTCTGATACGCTGAACTGCGCCAATAATTCAGTAATGTAAATATTGAGCTCACTGATATGTCGTGGTTGCCTGTCCGCAATCTTTATCTTGAGTAAAGCTCATAAGTTCTCCAATCAGCGCTGCCACTTCTACTACAAAGCTAGCAGATCTACTAGCTTTTAAGTCTTTTTACTATCTACTAGCTTCCTCCAGAATTCTACTAGTTTTACCTCATCTTCAAACTTCCTTGTTGATAGATGTTTTCGAACATTTTCCTTTGCAAAGAGCTTTTGAAAGGCTCTGTGATCTTTGAACCAACAGATGAACTATGCATTTATTTATTTGTGTTCATTGTTTGTTGTATTTTGTTTATTAATGGAGAGTTGCACAAAGACGAATTAATTTATTTTTGTTTATTACATCTGTTTTATAATTTGTTTTATACCATTTTTCGTACAAACTAAAAAAATAAATGAATTATATTTTAATGATCCATTAAAACTGATCTGCTACCTTTTGTGTGAATCTACTAGCTTTTTTTTGTGATCTACTATAATATGCTATATGTCAAGTGGCAGCGCTGTCTCCAATGTGGGGAGATCTGGACTTTGTGGTGGCCACTTCAGTAATTTTCGCTCATTTACTTGAAGACTGTCATAACTCAAAAAACGCGATTTTTGAGTTAATGATGCAGAAATCGTTTTATCATGCTTCATATCGTGTAAAAATTTCATATTAATATCTTGTATACTCTCCGCGTTAGAAGAGTTTTCTGCAAAATCGTGTTTTTGAGTTATGACAGTCTTCAAGTAAATGAGCGATTTGTAACTTCCTGAAGAACGTAATCCTGTACATTTCTGGCGTTGTTGATTGGTGCATTATCCTTGCTTACGTCAGGCAATTGACGGGCGACACGACCGGGTTTTCCATTTTCATGCAAACGCCTATGAATTGTGAGTTGATAAGTAGAGGGTTTATCAATAAGGACACAGCAATGAAATTTAGGATTTTCTTTAAACTTTTCCAGAGCCCAATCGGAGAAGTTTCGGCGGCGCTTCCGATGATCAAGAAGCATCAGTTCTTGAGTTAATTTGATCTTGTTAGAGTATATGCCAAGATCTTTCAGCGAAATTCGCCACAATGTGGAGTAAAAGATTCCCAATTTCTGTGAACTGCGTGGAATCGTCTGATTTCATGACATGAGGGGTGGCCATTGTGCAGTGGTTAGCATCATCGCTTGTCATGCTGAATGTCTGAGTTCAACTCCTGATGTCGACAAACAATTATTTCTTAAAAATAAATAAAAATCAATCAACTACGAAAAGCTGAAGTCGAATCTACTCCGAAGCCATAACACTGGCAGTAGGGTGTCATGGCTTGAACAGTTGATTGAGCTGACCATGAAAATGACGTCAGGAGATTCGAAAAAATCCCCGTGAATAATAGCAATGACAAGCACCACAAATATCCCCAGCTAGCCTGGATACCACACTCAGACGCAATTGAAATCTAATACTTCCTGAGTTTCGAACCACTGCACTTCGCTCGCGCTGTGTGAATAACATCATAAGGATATTCATAACCCCTTGAAGCGTGAGAAGATTATAAAAAAAAATTGGCTCATTTTGAGCTGAAGCAAAGGAACATTCAATAGTGAATATGTTGACTCGTATTTATCCACTATAGCACGCAAAGCCTGTCTGGTGGCACGATTATTACGACCGAAAATTGGAGTAAGCGCTCTTAAAGTTGCAACCACCGACTCGGAATTTATTTTTAATTATTTCCAAACGTTGCTCGTTCGTGAACTTCACCATGGTAAATCTGACTGACGTTTTGACATTGACAGATCATAAAAAAAGTTTAAGGGTCCGTTTGTATTATAATACAAAATTTGTTATGTCCCTATTTAACAACCCTGTTTATGTTTGGAGATATTTTTGATCTTCGTATATAGTCTTTTGGTGGTTAATGTTGGGCGCCTTGACATTTTTTTCGCGAAAATCCTACCCTCTACAAAAAATTAATTTACAGTTATTTAACCAAACAGTAAAAAATATCCTGAGGCAGGAAAAACAATTTACATTTGAAAAAAGCAGTTCCTGTTTGTTTTCAACACTTCATGGAAACTTATTTTTGTTGTCCACTGTATATATACATACCTATATTACATACCGGTTTATCAACGTAGTTATAAGAGTCATCATGCGGAAGTAGACTAAGTACTTGATTACGAAGCACTTTTGATCGCTGGAATTTTATATTAAATCATAACAATTACTATGCATTTTATTGAAATTTATTTATTTATTTTTCATTTCAGTTTCTGAGAGAAGAGCTTAAGTATGATTCGGGATACGAAAAGCGTCAAAAAGCATTTCATTTCAACGACGATATGCACATCTCTGTTAAAGAGTTGTGGGAAGCATGGCTTCGATCAGAGGTGGGTTATTGTTTTTTCCTTAAATCTGCTTCCACTTCCTAAATCGTAACTCTATTTTCTTTTGGATTATAGGTGCACAACTGGACGATTGAGCAGACTACAGATTGGCTGGCTCAATCAGTGCAATTGCCACAATATGTGGAACTTTTTAAATTGCATAAGGTCACTGGCGCTGCATTGCCAAGGTATTTTATTTCTTACTACTGAATAACTTAATTATCTATTGAAGGTTTTTACTGAAAAATTTAAAGGAATGTTTCCTTACAATATTTTAATTCTCCATCAGTAAAGAACGTCAGTAATTTGTTCTTAATTGCTGTTTAGTTAATCTTCGACATGACTTCTTTGATGTAGAGAATGAACCGAATGCTAGTTCGCGTTCGAATCGCAGTAAAACAACCAAAAATATTTTTTGTGACACCATGGCAGGTGATAATTAACCTCCGAGTGGTCAATTAAGGCTATAGGTGCCTTTCTTTTGTGTGAAAAATGAATAATCAAAGATATTTCCCGAAGATGGTGTATTGTTGTCGTTTCTCATGTATTAGCCAAAGTACCGAAATAGCGACAGCGTGATAATTTTACCCTCTGAAAGGTGGCTTTTGACTGAAGTTTGGCGGAAACTGTTGTCACACGGGAGCTGTTTGGTGCCATTGTCGCATCGTCTTGCACGAAAAACGGAGAACACGACAAAATTGAACTTGTCCTTTCTTTATGCGATAGTACGGCTCCTAAAATGACAATGATAGACATTATGCGACTTAGTATTGCTATTTTCTCGGATAGTCAAGCCGCTATCAAATTCATTGATGTGTTTACCATATCCTCAAAACTGGTAGAGCAATGCCGGCTTCAAATCAATCAACTAAGTACCCACTCCATAATTACACTCAACTGGAACCCAGGTCATATCAATCATGAGGGCGATGAGCGTGCCGACAAGCTGGCCAGGAGAGGATAGGCCCTGTTAAGGTCTATATACATTTTCACTTCCTTCAGCTTGCCAATCATAGATGGAAAGCCCTGTACAGCTAGGTCATTTCAAGAAAGACATGGCCTAGCTACAACAAAACGAAGTTAAGAGAGCTACTTGGCAAATCAAGATTGTAGCCATTATAACGGGCCACTGGCCAGTTGGAAACCATGCGATCAAGCTTGGTTTTCCTCACAACAACTTCTGCAGAAGCAGAAATGCGAAAGAATCTCTACTTTATTTCCTCTCAGGGTGTCCGGCCCTGGCGCGGACCAGACAGTGTACTTTGGGCAAATCCTTCTTCGTGGACCTCGGCGAGATAGTTAAAAAAGGGATTGGAGAAATCATCCTGTATCTGAACCGGCTGGAGTTAACCTTATCATCCCAACACAACCAATGAACAATCATACACAAATAGGTTTAAACGAGTTTCAGGATAAGAAAATGGCGCACCTTGCCGCTAATTGGGTTCTCAGGAACCGCCCCTCTACCTACCTTGTGTCGTTGTACTCTAGCTTGCTCAAGCCTACGATTGGGTATTTGGTGCAACAAATATTCCTTTAACCAACGAACCTGACACTTAAGGGCCTGGCACCTGGGCCTCAACCAACAAGCGTCTCCAGCCAGCTCGATCTTTAGCCAGCTGTCTCCAGTTTTGCACGTTAAGTTGGTTAAGGTCCCCTTCCACTTGCGTGCGCCACCTGACTAGCGGTCTTCCTCTACTGCGCCGTCCCTCGAGTGTGGATTCGAACATTTTCCGGGCCGGAGCATTGGTGTCCATCCGCTCTACATGACCCAGCCACCAATGGTCGTTAGACCTTCACTCTTCTGGCTAAGTCGATGTCGCTGTACAACCCGTACATTTTGTGGTTGTATCTTCTCCTCCACTCACCGTCTATGCAGCCAAAGAATTTTCTTCTCGAACCTCATCCGCTTTTAACAGAGTCCAAGCTTATGCGCCATAAAGCAGGACTGGGACGATAAAGGTCTTAGTCGTTCGAGAGAGGGCTTTGCTACTCAATTGCCCAAAGAAGCAGCGATTGGCAAGAGTTATTCTTCGTTTGATCTCAGCGCTGGTATTGTTGTCCGAATTGATAGCGGAGCCTTAGTAGACAAAGTTATTAACCACCTCAAAGTTATAACTGTTTATAGTGACGTTCTGTCTGTGACATCGGTGTTGAGTGCCCTTTCTTGTTGACAGCATATACTTCGTCTTACCCTAATTGATCGCTAATCTTATCTTCGCCGCCTCCGTTTCAACACTCACGAACGCGCCAGTTCAATATATTGAAGAAGTCGCATGACAGCGCGTCGCCTTGTCTCAATCCTTTTTTGACACCAAAAGTCTCGGTGAGGTCTTGCCCGACCTTGATGGAGCACCGTGCATTCTTCATCGTCATCCTGCACAAACGGACGAGTTTGGCAAGAATGGCAAAACTAGACATGGCTCTTAAAGCTCGTCTCTATAGATGTTGTCATACGCGGCCTTAAAATCGATGAAAAGGTGGTAGGCATCGATTTGAAGTTCCTGGGTTTTCTCCAAGATCTGCCGGAGTGTGAATATTTGTCGATGGTGGACTTTTCTAGCCTGAAGCCGCAGCCACACAGATATGGACCGGTCAGGTTGTTGACGAAGGGCTTCAGACGCTCACACAACACGGCAGATAAGATCTTGTAGGTGATGTTAGGAAGACTCATGCCTTTGTAGTTGGCGCAGTTTAGAGGGTCTCTTTTCTTGAGGATCGGCCAAACGATATTTTACAGATGAGTTGGTGCATGCTCCTTACCAATTCATCGCCAGGTCGGGTGGACGGAATTGTTGGTCTTCGTCGCCCAGGTTGAATGGTTCATTCTGCCTGACAACGGGATTTGATTCGTTGTTACCGTTAAACAGTCTGCAGAAATAGTTCTTACTGGTACTTGTACTTACAATAAATACTCAAGACCGCTACCTACTAACATTCGAGAGGACTTGTTAATGGTAAGCTGAGATACTGTATGCAGCAGCTATGTGTTGTCACGTGAAGTGAAAAATATGAGCCCTAACGTCGCTCATACTGTCAATAGATCAACAAAATCGTTTTTAAACCCCAAATCTCAGTCGGGAGCTTTTATTTCTTTGGGAGATCGATCAGTGCTGTTCCTTGGTAATTTAGGCAAAATCCAATAGCTTTTCCTCCAACAATTGTAATCTTTCTTGGATGTCTTAGATGTTTATGGAAGACAATTGTTAAATGATGAATAAACAAAGTGACGTCGAAAAATTTTACATTTGCGATACACTTTTCGTGCATAATCTCAGCCAAAGCATAGGGTCCATTTAATTATCTTCCTTAAGATACCTTAACCTAACCTTGTGCGAAAAAGCGTTAAGAAGAATTAAAATATCAAATGAATCCCCATTACTTCTCAGTGTCTGTTTAATGCAGTTCCATTGTGGAAATTGTGGAAAATGAGAGCAAAAGACAAAAGTAAAAGTTATAGTAGAGCATAGAACGCAAAACAGAAAATTATGAAGGTATTCGTACACGTTGTAGCCCATTAACAACTTCATGCTGTCTGGTTTTTTTTCTCTACCAAACGTTTGTTGTGTTAAAAGAAAAAAATTATTTGTTATTATCTGTTGGTCACAACAATTTGCGCTGATTGTCTCCCATTCTCTGCTTCGCGAGAACTTTTCACATTGTTATATCGGTTTTCTCTCACAAATTTCAGACTTCTCTATGTATAACAGGTACAGCATCCGCTGATATTCCAAAAACAACTAAGAGACAGATGTATCATTTAACTGGCTTATTCGCGTTTACGGTTGACAATGAATAGGAGCGCCAACATCAGACTCACTTTAATTGCTACTTATTTGATCATCTCATTTCAGATTGGCAGTGAATAATATGCACTATGTGGGTAACGTGCTAGGGATTAAAGATCCAATTCACAAGCAAAAGATTGCCCTTAAAGCGATGGATGTAGTTTTATTCGGTCCACCAAGAGGTAAGTTTCTACCCTCCAAAGATCATTTTTCCGTTGAATTTTAAATAATTTTTGTTCTTTAGAAACTGGAACCAGATGGAAGGACTATATATTAGTGACTCTATTGTTAAGTGCAATAATTGGATGCTGGTATGCCTATCAACAGAATAAAAATGCTAAGAAACACCTCAGACGAATGGCCCAAGATATGGAGGGCCTTCAGCGAGCCGAGCAAAGTCTACAGGAAATGCAAAAAGTGAGTAAACAGAATACATAGTCGCATCTGTCATCATGTGATTAATATAAAAGCTTAAATGTTTCCGGTTTGGTGTTGAATTTCAAGCTGTGTAAAAAATTATTTCGGCAAATAATTTGCTAAAAATATTCCATGAACTTGACTTTAAAATTAGACATCGCATTTGAACCGATCAACAGAGAACGACTCGGAACAGATACATATTTATCAATGCGAAGTGGAAAATTGTGTTTGAGTGTGCACTAACAAAGCACATAGTTTGACTAACTGACATGACGTTTCGAATCAGTGAGTTTGTGAGTTGATCGGTTCTAGTTTCTAAAGACTCTAAATTGCTAAACAAGAATAAGAGCGGGGTTTGTGTACTGGCATTAGCTGTAATCGGCAATTTCAATTCATTTGCCTGTAGAATTGAGAGTCGAAAATAATCTCCACTGGAGGCAATAGTTGATGGAGCGTAGCGCTAAGCTTAACGCGCATATATTTAATTGAATTTTAGTATAATTTGAAACCTTTGAGCCCTTGGAGTGGGGTTTTTGTTTTACGTTTTGACACTGATGGTGGTGATAAATTCTTACTGATGGGCGGGTGATAAATGTTTACAAGTTAATTTTCGAGTTCGGTTGGCTGGGAATGTCAGTGCTTCTTAGTTTGGTTTTCTGTCTTTTTTTATTGAAATGGAACATCTAAGCCCCATCATTTATCTAAACTTCCTTGCGTTGGTAGGATTTATTTGTTTCTTTTATGTTGGGCTAATGGTTTAAGTGTTCAAACTGTAATAAATAAACTTAATGTATTCACACTTTGTGACTTTTGACTTGCGGAATAATCTTAACAGTGCTTTGCGGCTTTTAATTTCTATAAAAGTTCACCTTGACCTGGCCCATGCGAATTTATTGCCAAGTTACGTGGGGGATCCCAAAACAAAACACTCATCGCCTTGTTTAGCTCGCCAAATGAAATCCGTGCCATCAGGTAGGCGTCCCTTGGGTAGGCTTACGATGACATGGTTCGACCGAGTCCGAAATCTCACCTCTACCCGAATGGGGAAAGCTCCAGATGATTTAGAGTCGATGACGGAAGATCGGGAGATGTGAAGAGTCCACTTAAGCACCCTAACCCCGCGACCCTTATATTGGCTAAGTGGGGCATTGAAAATGATGATGATGATGATGATGATGATGATGAAATGACGACGCGTCCCCACTTGAAATCCATTGATTTACTCCAGGATTTTTCTTCATTTTCATTCTCTGTTTTAATAGCTTCGCTAGCAATTCTCCTCCTTCTCAATAGTTGTGTGCACATGTTCTAAAGTGGGAGGGAATATTAATACTAGGTATCGTCGGGTAATTGCAATAAAACCGCTATGGCATCATGTATGCCTCAATTTTAATATTTCAAAAGTTCCTTTTAAAGCTACAAATAGCATAAACAAGTCAAATGTAACCGATGGCTTGACTTCTTCTAGTCTGGATCGATTCATCGCTTTATATTAATTGCAAAGTTGTTTCTACTAAATTGTCTACCATTTGATCGTGATCTAAACCTTTGTTTGTTTATTTGTCTTTTAGGAACTTGAGCGAGCTCGAATGGAACAAGAGAATGTCGCCACCGAAAAAATGGACCTCGAGCGTCGCCTCAAAGAAGCACCATCACTTACGTCTTCCAGTTCGGACTTGGAAGTTCAACAGCTGAAAAAAGAAATCGAAATGCTTCGTTCCGAGTTGTCACGAGCCGAAATTGAACTCGTCGACAATTGTTGGTCTCCGCCGCCACAATTGCAGTCTTGGCTGCAATACACCTACGAATTGGAGTCCAAAAATCATCTAAAAAAACGTATCTCAGCAGAAAAACAGCTCCAGACAGCACGGGAAGCCTGTGAAAAGTTACGTAAAAAACGTTCTAGCTTAGTTGGTGCTTTTGTGTCGACCCACGGCAAAAGTATTGATGATGTCGATAGGTCTATTGTCGAGGCACGTAACTCTCTAAGTGATGTTACAAACGAACTGCAGGAACGTTTACATCGTTGGAAACAGATTGAAACATGTCTAGGTTTTAATGTAGTGAACAATAACGGTCTTGCCTATTTAGAGAGTATGCTTTACGGTAGAAATGGATCGGGAAAAAGTTCGAGAGGTGAGTTACATACCATTAGTGTTTTCTATTCTTCTCCATTTTCACACTTGTTTTTGTGTCTTTTTTAGGACGAATGACAAATAGCACAGACGATCTTGACGATGAATCCGTACAAGGTAAGACATTTGAGAATTTTTCCCTTCTCTCATCGGAGTGATCATCACATGTTCCGAATCCGAAAGCATATATACATCCTGTTCTTCTAAAGTTTAATGTTTTTGAGTTTTTTTTTTCTATGTATAAGCCTTATTTAATCTACCTTTACACTTTTTATACGCGAACAGTTTGCGAAATTTTTTTATATAAAATGGTGCTTAATTGAAATTTTCTTATTACACTTTGTTTTATTATTTTGTATTTTGAATTTATTAAGACAGACTTGTTTTTTTCTTATTAAGTCGCTTTTGTTTGTAAATGTAATAGTAGGATGTTCGAGAACTTATAAGTACTTATGATTTAATTTTGTTTTTTGTGGCTTATAACCGCTATTATGTTGAAAAGGTGCACTATTTTTTGTATTTTTTTCTTCTTCCTTTTGGATGAATTTTTCTTTCTTTGGTGGATTGCAGAATGTTAGACTGTCAAATAATGGACGCGAGTAATTAATACAACAAATTTTAGATATAGAGCTTGTTCAATTGATTGAAATAATGACAAGATTTCCACATGTCAAAGCAGAATAGGTGCATTTAATAGCCACGAGAACTTACGTACAGTCTTGGCCAAAATGTTTTAGGCATTAATATATTCAAAAAAAAAACAAAATAAGATTAAATAAAATCAAAGTAAGCAGATATTTTTAACAATTAATTTTATTAAATATAATCAATATTTCGTTGAACGGCGTTTGGCCTCTATGACTGCAGCGACTTTCTTAGAGAGCTCCACTCCTGCTGTAACACATTTGTGCTTCTTTTGATGTTATTGAGTGCTGCGGGATCCTACGCTTCAGAATAGCCTATAGATGTTCTATAGAGTTTAGCTCCGGCGACTGCGCAGGCCACTCAAGCAGGTCTATGCTCTTGTATTTAAACCACCTCATGTTAAGGGCTGACTTGTGGCAGGGTGCATTGTCCGAAAATGTTGGAAAAAGAAAGTTGAAGCACGTTTTCCAACACATTTCTGTACTTGGAGGAGTCCATCTGACTGTCACACACATGCATTTTGCTCACACCGCTGGCGGCCATGCATCCCCAGATCAATATACTGCCTCCACTGTGATTAACAGTAGGTACTACGCATTCTAGGTTGTACTTTTCTCCAACACTTCGTGTCACAAAAGTTGCCAAATATCAGAAAAGTGGAAAAAAGCATTAATTCGTCTAGTTAACACAAAAAATTGCTTACATTTCTTGATGTCTAAATGAAAAGTGATCCATAAATGAAACTTACCACAAAATATTGGACCCATCTTCTTCCGTAAAATACACATGTTTTTTCGCCTACTCCAAGTATACCTTCTAGTTTTTTCCGAGAGCCACGGCTTCTTTCTTGCCTTGCATCCTTTAAGTCCAGTTTCCCTAAGTCTTCTTCAATCGGTTCTGGAAGAAATTGTTTTCCCCGATCTTTAGAAAACTCAGCAGCAAGGTCAGATGAGGTTTTCTCCCAAGTTTGGAGGGAAGATCGTATTTAAAATCGGTCCTCCCGACGCGTGGTAATCTAAGCCTCCCGGATTTTTCGCGATTTGCATGCGATCCAGGGTGACTATATCACTTAATTGCGTTTTGAATGGACCAGCGTGAGCACTTCTTTACTTCTTTTGCAATTTGAGTTGGATTTTTGCTATTTAACACGTTTTTCCAGACACAGTTAACTTGCTTTCGGCATTTTAAAATAAAAATGAACACGCACTTTAGCAATAGAAAAAAAATTAATCACGCGTTTGTCGATTTCGGGCAATGATCGCTCACTGATTCTACACCGCAAAAGAAATCTATAAATTCGTTGCTGCATCCTAAAAGTGCAATAAAGTCATAAAATACGAATTAATTTATTACGGGAAAGGATTTCGCAGCAAAGCAAAAAAGAAAGGGATGCCTAATACATTAGGCCAAGACTGTACACAATTGATATTTGTTGGAACGTTTTATACAATCGGCAGCTTTTGAACAAGCCCATAGTGCTTTGTAAACATTTTCAAAGGCATCTAAATTATGAATTTAAGAAAGTACTTATGCTTAAAAACTTTGGTTTGCGGGATATATACATACATATAACATTTAAGTAGTTAATTTCTTAATAAGCTTGTAGATTCAATTAATAGTGCATTTATAAGTATTTTAATATGTTGATAACGAAAATGGTTATAAAATACTTACTATTACATAATTAGTTGTAAATGAAGTTACAGCTCTTGTGATTGCTATATGAAAAAAAAAAAGAATCTAAATCTTGCAACCTTAGACGTAAGTTTTTAATCCTTTCCGGTGTAATAAAGCTTGGTTTAGAGTAATTAGAAAAAATGAATTGGTATCTTGGATATTACTGGCAAAAATGCATTGATGATGTATCAGGCTTCTGTTCTTTCTCTTCTTTCTGTCATTGGTAAGCAGTATGGTTTGCTATGCTACTGCATTTCGCATCGCTTATACCTTCAAACATTATTTAGAACGTTGCACACGTCCCATTCCATCAGTTAGATGAATAAAGTAAATTGTTGAAAAACCACCGTCTTAGGCTATGGTCACATCTCACGCTTGTTAGAGTGTAAACGTGTTAACGCGTGTGCGCTTGTAAATCCGCTTCCTACAAGCGTGCACACAATAAGCGTGAAACATGACCAACACATTGATTAGCCATACTTTTGATTCACAAGCGTACACCCGTTAATACGCCTACACTCTTACAAGCTTGAGACGTGACCATAGCCTATGACGGTGGTTTTTCAACGACAGAATAAGTCGGAAGTCATACTGGTGAACAATAATCAAATTTAGAATCTCTGATTGTTGACGAGGTCGTTAAGGAAAAAATTATATTTATCTATTGAAAGCGAATCTACTTATGTTAATAGCTTATATTGTAGTTAAGAAATTTTAAAATATCTTCTACTTTCTCCAACTCGTTTCCGGTCTTTTTTGAATCTCATTTTAACATAACCCACTCGCACTTTTCTAAGGTAACTTACAGAAAGTGGTTGCTGGAATCGTTAAATCAAGAGACGAATCATTGCTTCCTCATACAACGATAACATGCTCGTTTGCTTAAGAATTGTTGTACCTCAAAGCTACTTTTTGAAGTAAGACTCAAGACATACATATAAGTCAGTTAATTAAAAGGTTGTGCATATCTCCAAGACAGCTCTTCTGACCGTTAACTTTAGCCTCTGAAAAATAAAACGAGAGTTTTAATAATCAACTACCAGAAGCAGGATAAACCTACATCCATCTAAAACATTGCCATCCGTGTTGATAGCCAGGCTACCATCAAAACCCTGGCATTGAACACGACATCCTTTAGGCTGATGGAACAGATCAATGAGGAACTCGCTTCATTAGAGAATCGTTTCAAGGTCAGTCTTTTCTAGGTGCCGATAAGCCGAGGTTCAGCCCTTGATAGTTCCCTTAGCCCGCGAAGTGTGTTCACATCCCGTTGGGATTCAAGAGAAGAATCCTCTCACACTTTCTATCAGAGGCTAACATCAAGTGGCGCGGACTGCGAAATTGTGTGTTATCAAAGCAGATGTGGCCCAACTTCAATTGGTCCGAAGCACATATCTAAAAAAAAAAGGACCCGCACAGATATTGCAAGGATCATGGCTTTTCTTACAGGTCACTGGCCTAGAGGAGCATATGCGTCCAAACTAGGCATCAACGCACATCATCGCAGCTTCGTCGATGAGAGTGAGAAGAAAACGGTCTTTCATCTCCTCAGTTGTCCGGCGCTATGCAGCAGAGTCAGATATTGTAGACTGGGCAAAGCCATTTTCGATAATCTTAGTGAAATCTCGGAGAAAAAGATTTGCGACTTGATCTTACTTACTTACTTAAGGTGGCGCTACAGACCGGGGTGGTCCTGGGCCTCAACCAACAAGCGTCGCCAGCAATCTCGATTTTTCGAATTGATCAGTTTCCTTAATTCTACAGGATGGATGTAAGAACCTCTGCCCCGTTCTCTTAGGTTTTCGACAACATCACTAACATTCAGGCCACGTGACTTGTGGTTTAAAAACAGCCCTAAAGCGCTATTAAGGTTTCAGTATCAGGATTGCTGAAGCTACCACTTCTACCTACCTATCTATCTAACTAACAGAAGTTTTCTTTGGGTACATCTAACTATTTTTTTTTTTTTATCATTTCATATTTCTGCAACGAAATCAGCCTCTAACTTGTTATTAGCACTTGTCTCGCCTTATATGCCCGGCTCTTCTATTCGTTTCGACTTTTGAATGAATTTAGTTGTATTTCAATTCATATTTACAAAAGGGCAACATCCACAACTTAAAAAAAAATACGAAAACCTGCGCATCCATATCTTAAACTTTATCCTGGTCTTAACCACCAAAATCTACTTGCTTTAAAATTATCATTCAAGTAAATCTGTAAAGATTTATTTTACACACGTGTATGCAAAATCTTAACTGGGATAGGCGTGGCAAAATCTCGGGCACGTCCTTGTTAATGGCCGTCGTAGAGAACCAAAATATCCATAAATATGCACAATAACTTTAGGCAAAATTAGCATTTTACGTAAGTGTTTTTAAATAAATAAGTTTTATGAGAAGTGGTGCGAATTTATCTCTATCAGACTACGAGTATGCATATTCGTAATTACTATTGATTTTTATAGGTTACTAATTACTAGTTATTAAAGTTATTACCTAAGCTCTATCCTCGTCAGGTCGGAATTATTGTATGTAAAGTTTTTGTAGATTGGATAGAGGAGCGGTAAAATCGGGACATCTTGCTGGCCAATTGGCAAAATGAGACATTAGGCGACCCGGAAAAGCCTCCTTCAAAATGTCCATTGTCGGGGCGACCTTTCTGTGCGGTTGCACCGTACTGTTGAAACCACATATCCTCCAGTTTCAATCCATCAATTTGCGGCAATAAAAACTGGTTGATCATTATTCTATCGTCGTCTGGTCGACGTTGACGGCTCATCCGCGACATCTTCAGCCACAGCGGCGATATTATCGTTGGAACGAGCACTACGATGCGTTCCGGCGCCTCTTCTGTCACATGTTGTTCGAGTCTCTTCGAGGAAAGCGGCTAACAGTCTTAGTGTTTGACTAGTTGGCGTAGGACGGCTGGGAAAGTTTGCGCCGAAATTCACGCTGCGCCAAAATCACTGACGATTTATTCCGTAAAAAATAGTCATGAGTCTTTTGCGACATTGAGGAGTATAGCGTTCCATGGCTTGTCGATGTGTATTCTGCATCTGTTTACTTCGCAAAAATTATAGCATCTTCCGATAGCGTGATACACTTTGGGCCACCTTGTATGTCTGAAGGAGTAGGTATATCTAAATTTTGGTTTGTAAATAGCGTTTTTGTTTTTTCACTTGTGATCACTGCTTGGTTCTCCGATAAGCTGACGTACTAAAATGTTTCGAATGTAGGAGTCAAATTTATCAATGGGTCGTATTAATAAAAACTGACTTTGCTAAAATATGAAGCAATTGCTACAAAAAGTCAACATTTGGAGCATTTGCTTAGTTTCGTATGATAAAAAAGTTCACTAAGCAATTACTATGTTCGAAAATGGCGTTTGCTCAAGTCGGTATGAATAAAACGCACAATACTAAGCATTTGCTCGGAAATTCCAAGTCTGCTATTTATTTGACTCAAAGCATTTACTCCGTACTTTTGACACAAAAATCGTTTAACTTGGCGTGATATTTTATTCGTCGTGAACCATTTGGAAACAAAGAATTAAATAAATAAAATTGCTGGTGCTTAAACATCGCACACAATGATTATTCCACTTGTGCTTCATACGAATTATCATTTTGGGATCCCATTTTATTTTTAATAATTTTATTACAACAAATCCGCACGACATAAAAAGCTTTTGACAGATGTTTTTGCTGTCAATGGTCAAGCAAATGCTCACTCGAATTTTCGAACATGCTCAAGTAAAGTAAAGTCTTATTCATATCAACTTGAGCAATTGCTCAATGCTTTTACTTTGCTCCGAGATTTTACTCGAAGTAATTGCTCGATTTTATTAATACGACCCAATAAGTAGAAAAAAAGACAGACAGACGACTGTTTTACAATATGCGTGCTTTTGAAACATACAGTATGATGGGAAGGATTAGGGGTTGTGAAGCGTCTCATTGGTTCTTCTCTATAGGGCCTTGCTACACACTTACTTCACGGCCTTCCGAAACGACTCCGAACTAGAGCTACGTACATAGATCATCTCATATTCGGGTTGTACGGTTTGTGGAAGAATTGTTATATTTGACAGTAAACCTAGAAGTAATCTTAAGAATATACATATGTACATATATACGTGTCTTAGCTTTTTGGACTATATCCACATCTTCAAAAATATCATAGAGTTCGCTCTAAAATTTGCTCTTTCACTCGCCTTTTGGACCAGGGTGTCCTTGAGGAAAATTCGATTCCTAATGTAATATAGCCACACACTCACATAGTATATGCCGTTATTTCGTTTTTCTCTTGGCAGAGTCGATATTCGGTTACCTGGGCAATTCCCATCTTGTGTAGGTGATATCTCAGACTGCAGTATCCAGAGAGGAAGTTAGCGAGCCTTCGAATATCGTCCCTATTGTCTCAATAGATAAAAAGAAAAGTCCTGACTCACTCACTGACTCATCAACGCCCAGCCGGAACCATTGGACCTAGAAAGCTAAAATTTGGCATAGACGTTCCTTTTATGATGCATACAAGGAATAAGGAAGGACATTTCGAAATTCAGCTTCTACAAGGTGTTACAGGGTGTTGAAGTTTGTATGAAAAAAAAAATTTTTGGAGTTGAAATTTTGTGAGCATATTCTAGAACAGAAATAAATAAACACGTGTTTTACCGTTTTCCAAAATTATAACTGTGGGCCAAAATACAGGGCGTTAAAGCCATTTTTAGTAATGCGCAGCTATTTGAAGAGGCATTGCCATTGCCATTGCTTCCTCAGGTACTGCAGCTACCTTGGTTAAAGAAGACATGACGGGTCACTCCACCTTTTCAAAGCATCTCAACTTAAGTCATTCTGAGTCTACACCTTGTAACATCTCTAAGGAGAGTGACTTGGCTCTTGTGCTTCGAGAAGCCAAAATTTTAGTTTGGGATGAGTGTACCATGGTATTGAGTATCGAAATAGGCTGCTCCGACAGTGCTTTTGGATGATGACTTCAGACAGACCAAGCCGGTTGAATCACGGGGAACACAGCAAATGAAGCTTCTAGTCATCAATCTGATAGCCTAATGTCGAAGTCCTCTCCTTGAAATTTAACATGCGTATCCATCTTCGCCGTCACTTGAGGGAAGTATTTCTTGATATTGGTGATGGAAAGAGGAGGAAAGAATAAATGTACCGAGTAACCCATGCAATGTTATGGAAGATCTAATTGATTTTCTGACAGAATATATGTAATGTACCTAATTATTCATCATGCTGGGGGGGATTGCGTTTCATGAGTGAGGGAAAGAGCTATTTTCACTCAAATATACGACTTAGCCAACAGCACCAATAATTTTCTGCTGAAGAAATGGAAGGTGTGAATCTGAGGAATGACTTTTTGTCCCTTAGCGGGCCTGATAGCCTGGTCATCCTCCAGCTAGAAAGAAAAACCAGGAATGTTGTTTACAGGGAGGTCTTGCAAAGTTAATGTGAGGAATTGGAAGACTATAATTACTCATCAATGTCTTGAAATGCGGAAAAGGACATAGGGTATAATGTGACGTCTTTCCACGCGAACGTAGTCGCGGGTATCAGCTAGTATTTTATAATACCCACTCGCCTTACTGACACACGGGACCTAAAAATCAATCAAGTATTTGCCTACCAAAGGAGCTCAGTACCTAACTTCTTTGCTATCTTTCTTATTGTCGGCGCCATATAATGCCACTAGTAAGATAAGCATTCTGCTTAGCATCAATTTTATCCGTCGAGTTAGAAAAATTGATTTCAACATTTTCTGGACATCCTACCGGAACGGAGGAGTCTGGGTATTCCACTCGCTACATGTAAA
The DNA here is from genome assembly GCA_917880715.2 of Matsumyia berberina. Taxonomy (NCBI): domain Eukaryota; kingdom Metazoa; phylum Arthropoda; class Insecta; order Diptera; family Syrphidae; genus Matsumyia; species Matsumyia berberina. The sequence continues at coordinate 124,686,231 of OU862871.1, read as the reverse complement.
CTACTCTTAGAGTACGACGCAATGTTACCACGTGCCGTACCTCCAGGGAGATCTGTCCTATGCTAAGTCTCACTCGATCTAAAAATTTGATCTAACTCAAAAGGTCGCTCATTAGCACCGTCATTGGTGTTCTTACCTGCTATTGTCCCATTGGCCAAAAGGATGGACCTCTTCCCAAATGGTTTCTGCAGAAGCTGCATGGACGAATAGGAGAAAGAATCGATCCTCAATTTCCTCTACACTTGTCCTGCCCTATTCCAAGGAAGGGAGAAAGTATTCTCAGCTTTATCAAGATCTCCAATTGGTTTCAATAAAGTGAGTGGCGTTTTTCAGGGTATAGATCCAAGTGGTATCACAATGGGCCTTCCTGGCGTACGTGCCACCCTAGTTGTTTTGCCGACTCAAAGTAGCAGCGGTTGTGTACAGTGATTCTTCATTTGCGAAGTTGATGTGGAGGTTACATTTCTTGACTACATACCTCCTAGTTGTTGACAAAATATACTTGGTTTCGGTCTCATTCAATTCCAGACCTTCTAAATTCGCTTCATCTTTAAATGCCTTGAAAGCTTTTACAACATTTCCTTTGAACATTTCCTTACACAATGTGGTTTAATTCAAAAGCCTAGGGCTTTGACTGGAATTACAGCAAAGTTGGATTATGGTGTTGTGGAATTGTTTTACGATTATAATCGAAGCATCTTAATGTGTACTTGTATTTTAGAAAAAGTAATTTTACAATAACAATTCTTAATTAAATTTTGTAACAAAAAACATTGTTTTAAACAATAATAGCTCTATTGCACCGAGAAAGGCGAATTTTTTTTGTATATATTAAACGAAACTTTTTGTATAGTATTAATCTTCGGTAAAATGGAAAACATTGATATTCATAGTTCACATATTCAGCTCTATCGAGGTATCCGATCAAAAAAATTCCGATCCATTGAAAACTTCCAATCGGAACAAGAATTTCTAGTATGGTATCAATTTTTTTTTACTATCATCACGTGTTGATGTAGCATATTCACAGGACGATCGGCATTTATCCTTGTCGTAAAAAAATCTCCGACAAATGATTCCTAACAGATAGTTCAAATGGAAATTCTCTAAATACTGCGTCGGAGTCGGAGGCACTTCCGTTCCAATCGGACACCTCGATAGGGCCTTTTAACTACACAGGCAGCTTTGAATAGTATGTATTTTTTTTATTGCATAAGCGCTTTTGATTTGAAACAGCTTTTACACTTTCTTGCAAAATTTCCTTCAAAGTTTCACTATTCTTTCACAACCACCCGCCAATTTGGGATTATCCGTGAGGACTCATTGATGCATTGCTTGCCAGTATAAGACTATTTTTCCTATTGAATATATTTTACATTTTCTTACACATATTTTTCTTTACACATACATTTTTTTTTATAAATAGTTTCACTTCAATTTTGCAAATACCAAACCTTTTGATTCCTTTTCCAGTATCCCTGTCCGTAACTCCCGTTACTAACTCCTCTAAATGTTTGCAAATGATATTTGTTTTATTTTTTTCTATGGTTTCCTCAATTTTAATTGCTAACCCAAAAATATCTGTAGCATTTTATCTAAAGAAAGATACGAATTTCAAAGAAAACGAATCTCAAATAATTGGCATTTAGTTTTCATATAAAAAGACTTCTCACCGGAACGGGTTAAATTTTCTTTTAAATAAAAAGAGAAATAACAAAACCTATTCATAAGAGGCAGCTATAAACTAGTAGTTTTGATTTATAAATCGCTAATGTTAATTTAAAATTAACAAAATATATGCAGCAAATATAAAAATTTAATTGAAACTGTATCAAACAATAAAAAAAAAAAAAAAATAAACAACAAATTAATTTCTTCTTTACTCTCTAACCAATAGTATTTTTATTTCATTTTTAAATTTTTTCTTAGATTTTTTCTAAGATGGATTTTTTTACAAAAATGATTTTTGAAAAAGAAAGAAAAATAAAAACGAAATCAAAAAAAAAAACCCCCCTAGTAAACAAAACAGTAGTAGAGAAAAAAAAAGTAGCAATAACGTATTAAATTACTAAAACAAAAAAGTATAAAACAAAATTGTTTAAAATGTGCAGATATTTTAAGGTAAGACCAATTTTTTTTTAATTTGTTTTATCTCCTACCAAACTAACCCAAATGTTTGTTGGTGAATTCATGTATAACCTTGTTCACAAATAACCAAACTTAATTCTTTTCCGGGCAAGAGGAAGTTTAGATCGTTTAGTATTTCAGGTGACAAAACATACCAGTAGGTAATGCATAGTTGCATGTATGTTCTATTCAATTCAAGACTAGATACTTTGTGAAATGATAAATTAATTTACATAAATAGAGTATTAATGTTTGTATTTAATTAGTGTCAAGTGTCTGTCAATGTTATGTTAATACGTTTCGTGTTCCCTGAGAATTGAACTTTGGGTCCGAATAGATAACACTGTCATAGTCTGTCACAATTCTAAATAGACTATAAAGGAACGGCCATCATTTAAAAATTGCTGTTTAAACTGTACCACATCTGTTTTACAGAGTACACTTCCTTATCCATTATAAAACGCAACGTGTCTCTGTCTGTCAGTTGGTTTTTTTTAATAAATATTCTGCATCACTTAGAACTACATACTTATATATCTCCTTTAAGGTTTTTTATCACCCAGTGATGGAGAGAAAGGAAAAAGTATAGGGAAGTGTTAGAGATGAGAAGAAAGATAGTAAGGGTGTGTGAAAGATGCCGCACGTATATTGCGATTAAACAGACGGACTGTTGGGATACAACTACATATATATTTCATTCGAACAGTTGTGGTGAAAATACCAGTAGAGTAGTGCCAAGCATCCCATGTCCCGGCGGTGTTCAAGAGAAGGAATTCGACTGCGAATTGATTGATCGCCAAGGCATCTGGCACAACCTTTAGCAGCATTTGAAATTTGCTGATTTCAACGAAGGTCTGGGCTAATGTGCATGCCAAGCATATACAAACCATTTGTTTCTTCAATGTCAAATCCATTCATTTTTAGTTTGGATACATCGGTATCCCGCTTTAGAGACAGGATACATCACCGAACTCAATTCGGTTTTCAGCACCCCAATTGATTGCATCATTATCTCAGTTGAGCTCGGTTGACATTCGCTGAGGCTCCAAGATTTGGGGCCCTTGTCGCGGATTCGTTTAAGGATATGCGAGGTCGAGAGGGCTATCATCCGCGAAGGAATTGATTGGATTGCGAGTCAGAGAGAGAAGGTCGTTGATGAGTATAAAAAAAAAGTGTCGGAGAAAGAACGGAGCCTTGGGGGACACCGGCGTTAGTTAAGAAGGGGGTAGAAGTACAACCATCTAATACAACCTGTATTTAACGACTACTTAAGAAGCTCGTAATCCATTTCGAGATGACCTTACCAACTCCATATGCTTGAAGCTTGTTTAGAAGGGTGCTGTGGCACTGACGGTATAGCTATAGGTGGGTAGTTAGAGGGACAAGCTTTTTCGCCTGACTGTGGAAACATTTCCGTTTCGAGGATATTCAAGAATTTGTTTAAAGCGCATGAGTATTTAGTTTCTTTATCCAAATACCAACCACCTCCAATACCGCGAGGCCATAAATAAAATCCTTAAGAGGTTTTTGCGTAGACACTTTGAGCCTTTTGACGTTATAAACAAATGGACCTAGTTTTGACATCAAGTCAAGGTCCATCCTCTGTTTTCTTTCGATTCGACAAATCGCTTCCATTCTCCCTCTTTCACGCTTAAGTCCAGTAGAAAACAAACAAACGGACTTGAGTTACTGAAGAAAAATTAACCAACGTTTCTGGGTCCATTAATGACTTACGAGTGGTCGCCGTGGCTTAGTGTAACCACATACGATTCATAAACATTGGACTGCAAACCGAACTGATAATGGTTTGAATGCAGTAAAATCAATGACGGACATCCGAGAGTATGATTTCCTATGAAAAATCTTCATATTTCCCCAGAGTTGCCAATAAAAACTGTACGTCCTCCCATTCGTGCATTCGAGAACCTAGGCCCTTGCTCTCTAGAACACTATTCAGAAAACAGTCAGAATTTTTCATGAGAAATGAAGAAGGAATGTAAGGTAAAAGTATATTAAACTAAATTTCAAATGAATACTACGCCATGGAATCGTTTTAGTGTAAACTATCCAACGATCAGTGCATATTGACCCTGTGTTATCTATTCAGGTCCTAAAAAAAACTTTTCCATTTTCCCTTACCCGCCCTGAGACACACCATTGCCTCCCCTTTTTTTTTATCAAAATAAAACATGAGAAATTAGAGAATCACACAATTAACCCACATTTTGTGATTGTCCATAAAAATTATGTGTAAGACAATTAAAAAACAGTCATCAACGTAAGGAAAGAACTCTTATATATTTGTCCAGGTATGGTCGACAACAATTATAGCCGCAATAGTGTCCACAGTAGCGGTCTCATCAGTGGGAACAGCATTTCAAGTGGCGGCGGCGGCGGTAGCGGTGGTGGTGGCATAGATGGTCGATCTGTTGGTATTCGTGATGATTCCTCATGCAGTGATGACGGCATCGACAATCAATCTGTGCATTTTTTCCTTGGTCCAACACCGACACCTTTAAATGCGAACCGACAAAGTGGTTTCCAGTCCTTCGAATCAATAAATAGTACTATCACCAATCATGTGGGTCCAACAACACCAACGACACCCATAACGTCTGCTGCGACGACCAGTGGCACCGGCACGCAAATGCACAATTCGCACGCAGTTATGAACTCAAATGATAGGTAAAAATTTAAGTTTTTTTCATTTTCTTTTGTTTTGTCTTATGGGGTTGGTGTTATTTGTTTAAATTTGTATGTTTATGCCAAAGTAAATTCTTCATTTTGTTGTTTTTTGTTTGTTTTTTTTTTTTTTTTGTTTTGTTTTAGTTCTTCGCACCATAGTGCCGATGATAGCCGACATAGTCCGTCCGTTTCATCAGAACGTTCCATACCAATACCTCCACGAACGAAAAAACCATCTCTTCCGCCAACGGTGCCACCGCCACCGAGTGGCCCCATTGGTCGTACACCTCTACCGCCACCTCGTAGAACAAATCAGAGGTTTGTCAGTTATTAAGAAAAGGATTTTTGAATGGTTAATGGGTTAATTGTCCTACTAGTACGATTTAACAAATTTTGTGAGCGTTCTTACCCAAACTTAACCTGTATAAATTTAACTCTTTTAACCCCTTAACGCCAATTGGCAGAAAGTCTTATTTTAACACTCCGAAGAAACGTGCTGTGCAAATGTTTGTGTAATTGGCATGTTTGAACTATTTTTGTCAGATGACCTTGATATTCCCTAGGCAGCTAGTATGTATGTAAATCTTAATAAAAAACAAGCTTACAATCTTTGGTTAAAGAAAAGCTTTCCTTCTGTCACTCATCCACCAGCCATATAAAGATTCAACTCAACTCATTGAAGAACTCAATTACTGAGCAATCTAGCCAGAAAATTCATCAACCCATCCAATAAGAAGAGTCAAGAAATGTTCTCACTGAGTTATAGTGACGGAAAGCTTCTAATGGCGTAAGTCATTCGTGCCAACTTCATCTAACAGATCAAAAACTTTCAGGGAGTTCATCTTTCCGGCCATCATCATCCATCCGCAAGAACGTTCCTCGCTGAATTTGGTCTTTATCGAAGTGTTTGTTGGAGCTTCGGGAGGCCTTCGTAAGACTGCCTTCATCCTGGGAGTGCTTCCCAGAGCCTTCTGCTTTTACATTCGTCCTATCTTCGTAGTTCCTATTGGACTCAATGCGGTCCCAGGCCGGACAATTGCTCTGGTCTGGCTTTTTTTGCCAGTTTATCGACTGCTTCCCTTCCCTCTAATCCTACATGACTTGGAACCCAGTACAGGGTGACTTTATTGTTTTGGTGAAGTCTGTTTATCTTTTCAGACACTCATAAACCAGTTTAGATCGATATTATCGTGATATTTTGCTCGCGATGGCTCCTATTGAGGCTAAATTGCGGACATCTTTCGATCGCATACACCTCTGCTTGAAATATGCTGGGCGATGTTCCCAGGGACTCCGAGAACTTAGTTCGGGGCGGGTATACTCCCGCCCCGGTACCCGAGTTTGATTTGGAACCGTCGGTGTACCATCTGATGGTATTGTGCTCAAATTGATATACTTCGTCGTTCCATTCTCTTTTACTGATCAGTTTTGTGTTGAAATTCTTTTCAAAACAGTATTTCTTGATTGTATCGTTTCTAGGACAGTTCGATAGTGGGAATGTTTTATAGAGGGATTCTCGCTCTTTGCGTGTGGCGCTTTAACTCTTCTCCACTCCCTCTTTTACAATTCTTAGGATTGTTTCTTTTGCCACCCTTTCTAACACAATGTTAAGCAGCGTAAACCCCAGGATCTACTTCTTTTACAGCTGTGCGACGGCTTCTCATTGATCCTGTTGCATAACCATTGAGGAGTTTTCTCTGATAGGCTCAATCTCAGCCTCTCTTTCCGTCTCCCAAATTACTGTAGCGTGTTCAAAGCGGAAATAGTGGCGATCAAATAAATCTTGTCTTGGCTAAAGAAAAACTTGATATCCACTTCAGATATCCGCATCTTTTCGGACAACCAAGCTGAAATCAAGTCCTTGAAATCATTCTCTACAAATTCACTAGTAGCCCTGGATTGACGTTCTTCACCTTTGTTGGATGTCGAGGCATAGGCACATTCCATGAACTCGCCAGACATGGAATAACGATGCATAAATTACCAGAATATGGTACCTTAGGCATACCCATCGCTTAAATTCAACCGTGATGCTCTTGAAAGGACAAATCTTAGGTGGACAGGTGGTAGAACATGTCTAGCGAAAAAACATATTTGACCTAAGCTGGATGTGAAACGCTCTAAGGATTTGATTTCCTTCAAGAGATTGCATATCAGCGCTACTTTAGGTATCTTCACTGGACACTCTCTAATAGGCAGGCATGCAAAAAGACTTAACATTTGCTATCAAATGACTTCTGCAGGAGCGCATGGATGAAGAAGAGGAGGAAACTATCCTCCACCTTCTTTGCAGCTGCCCCGCTCTCTCTCCCATCTCACCTAGGTGTCTTCTTCTGCAATGATCTAGGCGATCTTATCAAAGCAAATATTATAAGTCTCCTGTGGCTCATCAGAAGCTCTAAATGGTTTAACGAGTGGGTAAAGCAGAATTCTCCAAGATCCACGTGGTATTACAACCGACATATCATTGGTCTACGTGTGTCGGCTTTAGTTGGCAGCCACTTCAACCTAACCTAACCTAGCCTAACCTAAGCTGGAGAACTTTCTTTGTTCTGAGCATTTCATTCTTAACCTAAATAAATGTTCTCAATCTATTCCTAGTCCATTCCCTACTCCGTTTTTCATTACTCGTTCTTCCATTTCCTCTGCAATTGTCCTGCCCTATTCCAAAGAAGAAAGCTCTATCTAGGGGTATCCTCACCTATGCTTCACACAGATAGCCACCCTACCGTCCTACATATATTTTTGATGAAGTTGTATTTCCTGATCTCACTTTAGGCAGAAGTGCCGAAGAAGCCAGTCTGCTTGAATTGAAACCATTTTTAGTTTCAAATCACGATCGGACACAATAGCATAGTCTGCACATTTTGCACAGTTTCACTCACCAGCATAAGCTACAAATATTTTTTGCTAAAGCATTTGTACAGCACAAAATCTAATCAAATTATTGTAACATCTGCACACAACCAGATACTTGAAAACAGCATGCACGATTGCCACTATAACTCTGCCTACCTACAAAGTATACATGTGTTTAAAATTGATCACTTGTAATTCTGTTTAATCTAATTTCAGAGCAAACAAGCAGAAAACTCCATGATATTTTCATGTCAATTGAGTTTCTGTGTCTATAGTGATATTTAATAATTTTTTATAAGTAATTCATGAGGGAACGTATTATTTTATTATTTGTATATGTAATTGTATCTAATATAAACTCTATGTAAGCCGGCAGCCACGAAAGCAAATCTTGCTGAAATATTTCGATTCATTTACAAGACGTAAGCCGCCTTTTGACATTTGTTATCGATATCTCATTTTATTCTCATCCCCGATAAACGGACTGTAGAAGGTACTTCAAATTTGATGAAAGGACTGAAAGTCTTGTGCCAACAATTAGAGGTGGCTTACCTTATAGAGTCTGTTTATCCAGATCTCATCAATCTGACGTCGTCTAACAAATGTCACTGTCTCATGAATTGTATTTTTGTTTACGCTTTTAATAATCTTTATTTCGTTTACTTTTCGTTTAAATAACTCTTTTTCGTGTACAACGATAAAAAAAAAGCCGACTAACTGTAAAATAATATTGTTTACTTTCTATTGCTTCCTTCTAGTCATATCATCCGATCCCAAAGCACTGACCTGGTGCCAATGGAAATCTATTCGTTCCTTGCCCGTCAACAGCAACAACACCCAGCAACAGCTAGCGGCAATCACGGAAAAGTACCCTCCTCTAGACACAGTTCTTCCAGCCAACAATGCCTGTCCAGTCAATCAGCAATACAATCTCCAGCAGCCACAATTGTCGCGCACCAACTCCAGCAACTCCAGCAACATTTCTTTGACTTCAATACCGGAACAACCAGTGATAGTAACAGATCTTCGATGCACAACATCGCAACAACAGCAACTGGGGATCAGGAGCCGCTCATCGACACCGCCAACAACCCCCCAACGCCATTCATCACAAAATCTTCCGCCGGGTGCCTGCAACAACATAAACAATCGCTTCAGCATAAACACCCGACAGCCTGTTCGACCACCTCCGCCACCCAATCAGCGGCCGTTACTACGTCGACACACGGTGATACCCAAGTGGATGATACCAATTCAACAGATTCATCCAGCCTCGACGATGAACTTAAGAAGAGACGACGAAAATTACGTTTCCCCTTTGGAAAGAAGTCCCATAAAAGCAAACTTACATAGTTCACACAGCGCTGGATGTCTAAATGCGTCAAGTAATTTTGAATCGGTTGTAGCAGCCGCAATGGCAACACTTGCAGCCTCAAACTCTCAACGGAGTTACAGCAGCAATAGTATTAAGCAAAATCCAAATGAATCTTCTTCCATAATGCGACGGCAGTCCGTCCAATCCACCACTAGTAGTTGTAGTAATAGTAGTTGCAATCGTCCGTTGTGCATAAGTGATGAGAGTAGCAGTGGTAGCGGTGATGTCAGTGATGCCACTTCATCTCAACCAACTGGTAATATTAATGAGACGTAAAAGAAAAAAATTTTATTATGCAAAGTTGTTTGATTTTTTTTTAGAAAATTGTTTTGTTTTAACACACAACATGTGTGTAATTATTTTTTTGACGGATAAATTGTGAAAGAATTTTTTTTTTAGAATACTTAAGCTCTTTAAAGTCTGAGCTGTAATACATTTGAAGCTTTGTAAGATATCACAATGGAACTTTGAAGGAATTAATCACGTAGCACATGTAAAAAGCACTGACAGAAGCACATTGAAAGATAATAGTCGTACAGTAGTGGCTAGAAAAGGTTACGTTAAAGGGGGTTTTTCAATTTAAAATGTTGATTAAGTGATTTGTATATAACCTAGTAGAAAGATTTCCAATTTCGTGATACTGTTGCGTTTATCACTCGTCCAAACCTTTAATATCTATTGAAAAACATACGGGAACAAACGGAAAGATGTAGACATCAGGAAAGGGAAAATATGTTCGATAGACAGGTACAAGCAAGATAGCAACGTGAGGCAAACATACAACCAATGGACTTTTCCTTTTAAAAGTTTAACCAAGTTTTTGGTAGCTTCTTATTCACGCCAGAGTCTTTTGGTCTGTTATCTCTTCGAAGGTAAGGGCTTTACAGCTGTTTGATTATTTCCTGACTACTTTGAATACCTTACCTTAAGGACTTCGATTGGCTTGATAACACAGGCCGACAAAATTTTAAACCACAAACCAGACTATACTTTTCCGATGGACTTTAAGGTGCTGATTTCGAATTCGACCTCAGAATTCCTCAATCACGTAAGGTTTTTCCGAAATTTGAACCCAAAAGTTACGTTAGTCTGAAAGTTCCACAATTTTTCGTTCCCCTCCGAGAAACAAACGATTTCTCAGCGGGGAAATCAGATTACGGAAAAATTTGAAATGGATTTTGAAGGTGATGAGTGGTACTTTCAGATGCCGTGGACAAAAAGTGTTTTGTGGAGAAAAATTATCTCTTAATTTAACATAACTTCACATTGTATAGGGAAAAACCGAGTTTTTTTTTGTGCTTTTGGGTTAGAATCCCTCAAAAACCTGACGTGACGGAGCAATCCTAAGGTCGGATTCGGTTTCAGCTAGTCCATTGGAAAAGTGTAGTCTGGTTTCAGGTTTAGAAGGTCAGTTCAATTTTGTCGGCCTGCGAATTGAAAGAGAATTGCTTTTCCTATTGCAATTATTCTTCTTTCTGACGTTTTTATACCGCTGGCCGCTGGTAGTCAGTGTGTGTTCGCTGGACCTTTCCCTGGCTTCACAGTTGGCCGTGCTCGGTCTCTTTTTTGTATTCATGCATCACATGACCTTGTTAGAAATTACATATATGAGGAATTCTATTGGAGAAAATTAGCGAAAAGATCTCAATTTATAAACGTCGTTCCAGACTCATCATCACTCCTTTACTTTCCCGAAAGAAATTATCTTGAGTGTTCAAGAGAACACTTTCAATTACTATTTTTTGATAAACACTGAGAGAAGCTAACAACTTCTTTGTGTTTTCTATATCGCTGCTGTATATAACAGAATATCCTCTTCTTTCCCCCTGCTGTATAAAACACATTGTGCTATGACTTAGAAAAAAAATAAAAGAAATTCCATTGGGCTTCCTAAAAATTTTAAAAATTTTGATGTTCACATGTTAAAACAAAATATAAGCAATAAACAAAAGAATAATTCAAAAAAATATTATAAAGCATCTCTATGAATCGACATGACAAAAATACCTCAAAGATTCTTTAAAACGAATCAAAGGATCTAGTAAAACTGTCAATTGTTTGGTATTTTTATTTTAAATTAACGACTGAGATAATCGATGACAAATTCAAGTAAATATGTGTATTTATTCTTTTTTTTTTTTTTTTTTTGTGCAAAAAGACATATTGTAGATGACAAACCTAGAATATAAGAACAATGATACAAAACTACTTTTTTTATGAAAAAGTTCGATTCGAATGAATATTGGTACTCTTCCTATGATCGCAGGCATGAGAATGACAAATTGCTATTAATTTATATTATCTAGAGGTTCTTAACTCGTTAGCGTAGCCTATTTTGTCGAAGCAATCACTTAAGAATGACGATAAGGAATTATAAAACGGGAGAATTGACTTCTCCTTGTGGAATACGTGGTTGTTCTCATCGAATAGGTTACTTTCATGAGAATCAATTATGTTTTCCAATATTCTTAAAAACGTAGTTTAAACCTTTCTAATTTCTTGTTATAGTCTGGTATGGTGGTCGCCATGGGTCGGTGGTTAGTGCGTTGGACTGCTGACCCAGCGGCGTGGGTTCAAGCCCCAGCCAAGAACACCGAACATTTTTCGCGGCACCACCTCTCGTCGGGGAAAGACAAGCCTCTGGGAGTGTAATCTGTCATGAAAGAGCTTCTCACCTCGTCGTTCGGAGTCGGCAATAAAGTGTAGGTCTCTTCCATTTGTGCGAATATGTAACACGCACAACATGAATGGTTGCGAGAAGATAGGCCTTGGCTCATCCCGACCTGTCGCGCCAGCTATTTATTTTTTTAGTCTGGTATGGTATATGAGTGTGAGCGGTAGGCGCATCACTTAGGCCCCAATCGAACCTGTTGCGTTCCCCTCTTTTAATCGTCGGAACTGCAGGGATAGGTTTGGTTTGGGACGTATGATGGACGGGATATAGGGAAGGTGGAAACAATTATGGAGTTAACGCTAGTGTACGTGTGATCTGGCGAGTCTTCCTGTTTCTTTGGTGAAGGCCTGGATGCCGCCGATTCCTTTGTCCTTCAGACGCGTCAGGTCTTGGACCCCAGGGTCTTCGGTCGCATTCTCGCTAAGGCTAGGTAGTGGCATAGGAAGTGTTCGAGGTCTTCTTCTTCCTCCTCGCAGTTCTTACATTGCTTGCTTGGTTATATGTATTTTAGCACTGATCGTCAACAAACCAAATTGTGTCTTGTTTGTTTCCTTGTTTAATCCCAACTCTCCTTCTCTTTTACAACGATACCCGTGAATACATCAATTGTACTGTCCCTGACACCACTTCTGACTGAATAGCGTCAACACCATCATCAAAATGTAGAAATACAGCTGGTAGTGAGCTTTCGCTTATTTTACTTTTCTTCTCCACGATTAATTAATCAATTTCTCTCGTGTTTTCATGCGCTGAGTTTCAATAATGTTCCATTGCTTTCCTTTCGTTTGTGAACCTGTTAAGGAAGGTCTTAAGCCACACTGGTGTTAATATAGTATACAGCCCGAACAGTTCGTCCTTTCTTGCTGACAGCATATATTTGATCTTGCCCTAATTGACCGCTAAACCCACCCTTCTCATTACTCACGAAAGTGGCAGTGACATCAGGCTGCGTTCTCTCGATTATATCAAGTAATTTTTGGACTACTTCTGATGTGTTACCACCTTATCTTACCTTTCACATGTTTATTTTTGGTTGAAAGCATTTTGGTCTGTCGTTTACTTTCTTATAAGGCTTCCTGATATCACTATTGTAAAATCAAGAATTTTCTCCCACCTTTTGTGGTTGTGATTGTTTTTTCGTGATTGCAGATACCTCTACCTATCCGTACGATGTTAAAGTACTCTCTCTCTTTCTTTCGCTTTATTTTTCTTGCACTTGAATGTAAGGAATCTAAAGCAAACGTTACCATTACATATGGATGAGTTTAAACAGCCATATTATTTTTCGTACCACTGTAACTAATGTACCAAATGAAAACACGTCACCAGAGTTAACTTACCCTCTGACATCTGCGCTGCAGTGCAATTAGTGCTCAAAATTAATACTTGAAAAGCCAACACAAAGTAGACAGCATCCTACTTTCACTTTAACATTCATTAAAGGGGTAAAAGTTACATCAATACACCGCCCAGTTTGTTGGCATGCGAAAAGTTAAGAACCTCCAGCCGTAACTTATCTATCTTTTTATTTTTTATTAAAATAATTCCATATAAATCGAATAATTTCGAGTTGCTCTATTTGAAGTTTTATAGACATACATACATAGTATATTGTTTTCTTGTAACAAAATGCATAGCGGTATTGTGACAATTAAGGAAGAAATAACACTATTTCCGAAGTTGTACTTAATTTTTAAGTATAATATGCTACTTTATGAAATATTATTTTTTTTTTGTATAAAAGGCGGTACATATCTTAAAGTTGTAATGGTAATGTAATCTAGTTATGTATGTATTTTTATTTTTGAAAACATAATTAGAATGATGAAATGAATTATAGGTAAAGAACTTTTAGTACTGTTACTTGGAAATAAAATTTTATTTAAAACCTACACTCTTATCTAATGTAGATTATTAAATGTTATTATTGTAGATGATTAATTTAACACATGTTGCTATTTTTTTTTTTGTTCTAGATACTACGTGAATACAATTTTTTTTTTTTGGATAGGCATATAGTATAATAAAAAAAAAGGTATAACAAGCAATACAAAAATAATAATAATCTTTTCAAATGTAAAATAATACATAAAATATTTAATAAACATATTTTTAATGATGAAGTTTTCTGTTTTGGTTTTATTATAATAATTTTGTATAGCTGGATGGATGTGAATCGGAGGAGATAGAAATCTTGGGAGGAATGCATCAGCGCTGCATTCTCTCGCCAATGTTCTTCAATATGTAGTCAAATCTTCTAACGCGGTAATGAAGGTAAAATCTCTGTAAACTGGACTAAAATCAATAATTTAAGGAACGCAGACGACTCGGTTATCATCGCGAAAGAGAAATCAACGCCATGATGAACAAGATCAACCGAATCAGTCACGATTTCGCCCTCAAGGCAACACTGCTGTAATGATATTCATGGTACTTTCAAAACACCATCTAGCGAATGTAGGGTTAAAGATTGTTTAAACATCGAGCACGTATGCAAGATAAATTATTTAGGCACGCAAATCGATCGGAGCAGATAATTCTAAAGAAATCAAATGCAGAGCCGACCAGCAGCTTTCAACACGCTGGAGAAGGTATTATGTGGCAGGGATCTACAGCTGGGCTTGAAAATACGGATTACGAAATCTTAGGTCTCGTCTACACTCTAATGTGAAGCGGATGTCTGAACCCTATATAAAGCGTCACAAAAAAGACTGCGGCATTCGAAAATGGCTGTATACTGCGAATCCCATGGACAGAGAGGGCCTAAGCGGATGTTCTGCCAAGGCTGAGAGCTTTTAAACATAATTAAAGTTCGAAAACTCTAACTTCTGAGTCATGTCGCATTATGAGCGAAAAATATCGCTTTTGCATGTCATACTGCAAAGACGAATTGAGGGATGAAGAGCAGCCGGAAGGTAACTAACTGTAACTTCTGCGACTAGTACAATATGACCACCATTGAAGTCTTTAGGTCCGCTGCTTACCGAGAAAACACAAGAAGGTAGATAACCAATTTCCTAAGAGGGGATGTATCATAAGAAAAAGAAAATAAATTTTTGATTAGGTAAAAATTTTTTCTTCTTATGTCCTCTATTTTGTTGTGAGAGCTAGAGCTGCTACTACGTTTACACAGCGTATTGCAACGTTTTTTGGTAATATATCTCAGGACTCTGCAGCACCTGCTTATTTGCAATTAAGGGCTTAAGTCAAAAAAATGGCATGTTGGGTTTTTGGCAGTTTTTCGAATGGTTTAAAAAACTTGAGCTTAGTGCAACTGCTTCCGATAGTAATTAACTGGTCCATAGGCAATTAAGTCAGTGAATTGCTCATACTGTTTGGTATTAGTCTCTCATTTTCTGGAAACTGCAATTTCTGACTCAAGCCCTTAATACCTGACACTGGAGCTGTCACCTTTTCTAAATTTATGAAGAATCCACTGTCAATTTCACCGCTTGATGATTTGGCTTTTAGATCTTGACCCCTTATCTGGTAAATATGAATGTTGGTTAGAGATAGGGTAAGTAGCAAAGATTAAATTTGACTTTTCGAGTGCTGCCCTTTCGTACTTTTGACTCCACAGTACCACCTCGGCTCTAAATATCGCAAATGGACGGTTGCCGTCGTCCTGTCGAAAGCACTTTAGCACGGTAGGCTCCAATATAATTTAGAGTCACCGCTGTCGAATATTGACAAACGGTGGCTGTCGAAGTACCTAGCAATCCACCAATGGACATAATTATGTAGAGTTCAGGAACGCAAGATCGAGGCACAGTAAAGTAAAACAATGTGTCCCAACATTCCACTTCCAGACGCCGAAATAATAACTATTGTGTCGTGTAAAGACGACTGCACAGTCCTCTCTTCCGGCCCAAATGTGCCTGAATTATGGTAGCACAACTGCGCTCAGGCTGATGATGTTCTATCAACAGCTACATGACACTTCTGGACCACAGCCAAGAGGATATGTGTACATTTGCTCGTAGTGAACGAATGGGTCACATAAGATTTTTGAGTTGAGATGTAAAATGCGAAACACATACCTAATCACGAGTAAAACATTATTGGTGAAAGAATGCAGCCTTGCCGCATCTCACTTTGGTTCGCAAATGTTCAGTATTCCTCTATAGACTTGCGAAATCCACGAGATAGTGGGATTCCTAGGGTAGCATCATGGAAATGAAAAGCTCGAGTCTTGACGCTTTCCATTTATGCTACTTTCTTTTTTTATTCACAATTTGGTATCTTAGTTCACATGTAGTACTCTTTTATGGACTTAGGGTAAGTTTGAGTTTATTAGATAATCTGAGAAATCGGTGATGACTGCTGATGACTGTTTCTCAAGTTTGGTCGCATTTTGTTTGGGCAGCTATGTTGAAAAACAAAATAATTACTGTTTCACTGATGATAAAGACTGCTCTACTTAAAACCACTTCTATTACCAACCGACATAAACAGTACCCACAACTTCCATGGCAGTCCATAACGCACCACCACCTGTCTCGATCATCCTCAATAGCATACCTGGCACATTTGCCAATTTGGCGCACGCGCATGCATAACGACAAAAATGCCTCACCAGCAATCCAAATTATCCACACAACATAATACACCACACATCACATGCAATATCCACCACACATCAAAAATGGAGCATACAACTGGATGTTTTGACATTCTTCTCATTCGGTTACAGTATCGTCGGCGGGCGTGTAACGTGTGGGAAACTTATCTGCCAAAAGGAAAATAACAATTCCTCGCGAAAAACTGTCAGATTGACCAGAGTTTATTGTTCTATAAATATTGTTTTGACAGAAATCGTCATCACGTCCATTAGTAGAGTCGAAAGTGGAAATCTTCCAATCTACCGATCACAGAAAAAAAACACAACATCAAGCACCCTCTTTGCGGGAACAAAAAAAGTACAATCCAACAAGAAAAGTCAAAGAACCAACTAAAAGAAAAAAATCGAATTAATATACAACTCAGTGTGGTGGTTTTTCTCGTTCGCCTGGCCGTCGATCGGACGGTTGTTTATTTCGTTATTTCGTTAATTTTTGCTCTTTCCCACTTCCAGAGCAGAGTTTCTGCTATTTCTACATAATATTTTGCTTTCGTTCGCTCATAATTCGCCCATTTCTCGCCGATTCTGGTTCTTCTTAGTGTGTTGTGTTGTTTTTCGCTTGGCTTAAGTATCTTTTATTACTTTTTTTTTTTTTGTTATATTCTTTTTGCCTTAATAATATTTCGTTGGCAAATTGTGTTGTGACCTCTTCATCACTGTGTGTTGTCGTAGTCATCTCATTTGGTATTTTTTTTCTCTTTGTGTCTGTTGTATAATATGTGCGCGAATAAAACGTGGCCGTGTGTGTTTACGTTTACAAAGCGTTGCAAATAAATATCTGTAAAAGAAATAAAAAAACCGAAAATCGCAGTTCAATTTGAATCAAAAGTTGCAAGTGCCGCTCTCTCTTTACAAGAGTTTTTCCTTTTATTTTGAGGAAATCGTTCACGCGCGCCACCTCCTCACTGCTCATCCCTGTGCCGCCTTATTCACCCACAGATAGCAAAAAACGAGAGAAAAAAAAAACGCAAAACATCCTCCTTTTCAGTTAAACGTGTGTGATTTAGTGGTGGTACTCCCAACTGACAAACAATTCCATGGCATTTGTCAAACTCAAACCAGTGGTCTCCAGTCGGTGTAGAGTGTAGAAAAATTGTTTGGGGAGGAAATAGAAAAGAAAAATTCAGCTACTTGTTGGAATTAATAAGAAAATAGACAAACAAAAAGTTTATCCAAATTGGTATGTGTTTGATGTGCTAGTGTGAGCGGTGGAAAATGTTGGGCTTATTGGGAAAATTCCAATTGAAACGGCACACACATAAAGGCTGCGCGTAGATGTGGTGGTATTTTGTGATTGGAATGTGTATAATCCGCGCGTTGCCGTGGTATAGCGATCGTTCTGTACTATTACTTTGAAAGCTTGGATTGCTATCAACTGGCCTGGAGAAGTTCGTGAAATGTAAGTTAATTTTTGTAATCCAAATTTATTTGAAATCGTTTTAATACAAAGTCGAACGTACATACATAATTTCTACTTTTCTTTCGAAATAATTAAGAACAATCTCGTCCATTCTTAACAAAGTCCATGCCTCTACGCCATTGTGGAGGACTGGGATGTTCATGGTACAGTCATTTAAATTTTTCAAGAATGTGCTTTACTACGCACTTGCCTTCTTGCCTTTTGAAAGATTGTCTCTCTGGTGATGGCGTGTAATTTCTTCATAATTCTTTCAAGAACGATAATAAAGAAATCGCATGACAGCGCGTCGCGCTATCTACATCAAAGCTCTCGGTAAGGTCATTACCGACCCGCTCTACTGCGACATTTACGAAGGGATCGGTCTTCTCAACACCGCGTACAATATCTTCCCTGCCATATTGTTTAAACGTCTTAAAACGTTCGTCAACAAGACTATGACTATGATTACATCCAAGCGCATTGAAGAACATTTTGTATGGAAAAATGTGGAGTGGAGACGCTAGATAGACCACGTTTTATACCAAAAGGTTCCATTCTTGCATATTTCCTCATTATGAGCTCAACCATTAACCATCAAACATCTCCAAAACGGAGTACCGGTTCAAAAAAAGAGCTCGTCTTTGTTGTTTTTTTCTTAGTTTCAATTGAAGCATACATGGATGACCAGTAAACAGAAACACCACGCCCAATACAGCCTGCTCAATTCTGGTGTAAACACAGTCCAACTTGAACGACGTCAGGTGTATTATGAATTCCTTCTACGACTCAGCGTACCAATGGTGTCGGCGGTGGTTTAGGTGTGGTAGCATCATCGCTTGTCACGCTGAAAGTCCAGGTTCAACTCCTGATGTCGGAAAAACATTGATTTCTTGAATAAATAAAATCGATCAACAGTGAAAGTTGATGTCCACACTACTACAAAGGCTTAACGCTGGCCAGTAGAGTGTCATAGCTTGAAGAGTTGATTGAGCTGATAATGATTATGACAATTAGGAGATTCGAAAAAATACCGCGAATTATACCAATGACAAACAATCTAGTGTCGACATCACCCTCGGACGCCATTGTAACCTAATTCTGCCTGAGCTTCGAACCACTGCTCCTCGCTCGCACTGTGTGAATAAAGCTCCGATCAGACGATTTGCACATGTGCGCAAAATTTCGTCATAAGCAAATGTGTGCAAATCATCGGCTAATGCCCATTTGCAGAAATGTCATTTGCAGGTCGATCACACGATTTGCCGAATTTGTCCCAAAGCTGGAAATTTTTGGGTGTGCGCAAATGTGAGCAAATGACATATCTGGAAATTTTTTGAGGGCATTTATTGTCCGATCACACGATTTGCCGACATATGCAAATAGCACATTTGCAGACCCATTTGAAGAAACGTCATTTTCATTTATTTGGAGGGATGAAACAACTCGAGATACCCTCGCAGTGGTATTGGCTGTGTATGTATTTCTTTGAGAGCAGCAGCGAACAGGATGACCGTAGCAAATTGGCCTCGAAGCAGCGCAATTTCTGGAGGAAGAATTAGGTTGGCCGGCGCGACAAGGAAGGATTTTGAGCAAAACTTTATTTTTTTCCTGTTTCTATTTTCTGAACACAGCAAAAATATAAATGAACCAAAAAATTCAATGGATTTGTACTTTTCCTGTCGCGAATCATTTTTAATTTCTCTTTTCTTTTTGTCAGAAAAGGAATTCCATTTAATCAAATGATTTATTTAAAACTCTGGTGATTAAAGTTCGATGATGTCCAATTCAGTAGCGCAAATATTGGAGAATTGCTTGAAAAAAATCCACATTGTATCACAGCATTTGCAGGAAAAATTTGCCATTTGCCTATGTTTCTTCAAACCAACATGAGCAAATCTCAGAAGTCTGCAAATGAGAATGGGCAAATGTCCAAAAGTGAGCATATGTGTGCAAATGGTCCCAAAAGGGTGATCACACGATTTGCGGACGACGTGTGCAAACGTTTGCGGACGACGTGTGCAAATCGTGGGCAAATGACAGATGTGAAAACATTTGCGGACAAAAATTTGCTGATCACACGATTTGCGGACGTTTGGGACACGTTTTCCTGCAAAATTTCCTCACATCTGCAAATCGTCTGATAGTAGCTTAACATCAAAAGGGTATACATATCCCCTTGATCCGAGTGTGGATTATTAAAAAGAAAATTGACAATCGACTTAATTTTCACACTCCAGTGAATCCTGGAGAAAAGCCAAGAAGTTTAAATCGACACCGTCTATCTCTTTATCGAATCCTATTGACAGAGACGTGTTTCACAAAACATACCTAGTTTTGGCATGCCCACCAAACTCGCCCTTGTCTGCAGAAAGAATATGGAGTATGATAGCAGTCTTATCAAGCTCGGCTCGGAAAGACCTCGTCAAAGCCATTGATGTCAAAAATTGAGTTGACGCATTGTCATGTGACTTCTTTAACATCAGACACTAGGGGCACAACTATACTAGCAGTATAGCGTCATCGAGCTGATCAAAAACTGCGCATTTGGGTTTAGGACATGTAGAGAGAATAGATACTAAAGCTATGTTTAGACGGTTGTCAAATCTAACAATATTGTCGGGTCTACCAATGAAAAATTAGACGCAAATGTCTAATGTCTTACAACCACGTGAACTGCTGATTTAAGTCTGACCACGTTATCAGAAAAAGCATTTGCCAGACAAGCCGTCTGACAATGAAATTGTCAGAAATTGGAACAACATCTGACAACCGTGTGAACTGACAATTAAACGTTGGAGGGTAGTTTCTCGTTGTAAGCTCATCGGCAGCTAATTCTCAGCACATCTGCCAATATTGAAAGATCTGACAACCGTCTGAATATAGTTTAACCCTTCGGTTCGCCGAGTCTTCAAATCTATTTTCGAGAAATAATAAAGTGGAGAAGAACCCTAGTCACGTTAAGGAACTAATAAATGGAAATCTCAACTAATTTGGAGTGCGCAGCTAAAGTGAAGTTTGCTAAGAACGGGGCTAACTGAAAAGGTTTGTTGGTTCGGATACAGATTCACCCCAAAACTTAAGCGCCACCTAAGTTAGTAAGATGCTCCGTTCACAATCATTGATCTGAATTCCGAATTCGAGGCCTTATTGGCAAATTAGACAGATTAGTTGGTTGTAAATGTAAAGGTCTTGCAATTATAATTCGCTGAAATATGTATGGTAAACGGCTTTGACTTTGCAGGTCCAACATTAAATGGAAAGGAATCTTAATTTGTTTCAATGAAAAAAAGAAGAAAAAAATCATAGAAAACGACAGTGTTTAAATTTTTATTTAATATTTGCCGTCGATATCAATTAGCAAGTATTTTTGAGACGCGCATGACCTCGTTCTTAATTATTCATAATAGAATTGTTTTTTTCTTTTTCTTTTTCGCTCTACCAATGCATTTGTATAAAGTGCAGTCACCCTTCGACCTTTGCATGTGTCAGTGTCCACTTGTCACGCTGCCATGCTTTGACATTTTTGTTCTTGAGTTGAAAAATCTATTACTGTCCAACGTCCAGGTGTGCATTATTTAATTTATTTATGTATAACGCCGTCTGAAGAGAATAATATAATCAAACATGCGGAACTCGTCAAATGTAAACAAAACGTTTCAACAAGCACTCTTCCCGAGGAATATTGCGCTCTGCACTAGTTATTTAAAACGTTTTATATGTCAAAGCAGTGGTAGAGCTTTCGTAGGCACGTGCACGTGGCGACGTACACGCGCTAAAGTTGTTTTGTCAAAGTCTTGGGGTAAAACGATGAGTAATTCATTTTTATGTCAATGATCCACAAAATCTAATCCGTGTTTTTATTTATAAAACGCATCTCATTCCCCTGGAAAGTGTGTGTATGACACAAAAAGATGAAAAGTCACTAGAAAAATATAGTCTCTCAGTTAGCAGCCGTCAAGGCCGCCATTGCCATTATTCTCTTGTGCGATAATCGACCGAGATACACATGCACATTTGATGAAAAGATTCATCCAACATCTCCCCTGTCCAAATGATGCTTTACGATACGTTAATGCGCCTCCTGTGTACGTTAGATAGTTTTGGGGGAACGGGCACAAGCTCAGCCGTATCCACTCTGTGAATAACCACACAGCACAGTGCAAGAACCCTGAGAAATGTGTTACTCATCTTTGTCAGTCGGTTGGTTGGTCGACGCGTCGTTGAACCGAAGGCGTTTCACTTCCGCGTAATTTCCTATGCGTAGCGTTGCGCGGCAAGTCTTCACTTCTTGTTAGGCTGTGTGTGCACTCGTGCGCCCACATGATGACATTTTCTTAAGTATTACGTAGCTCAGAAAGAACTGCACACACTTGTTATGTTCTTCGTCTTTTTCGTTGTTCCTCCTTGGCCTATGTGTTAAATACTACATATGTATGTGCATATATACATATATTAATCGATGTCAAGTTGTTGGAGTAGCAATTCGATTCTGAAGAAATGGCTGTGGTCTTTTGCAAAGCGAATACCGCCGCTGTCGCTACTGCTGCTGCTGCTACTGCTTCTGCTTCCTCTTGTGTTATCTTTTGTGCGCTTTCCTGTGTGTACGCATTGGTTTTGGCGGACTTCCCATTTGGAGTGATATAGGAAGTGGTTCTTTAAAGCTGGATGAGCAATCTTTAGAAAGATACACAACAGATACTACGTGAGGGTGAGACATTTTGGCGGCAAGATATTGTATCAGATACTTTAACACTGACATTGATGCATAAGTTGATTTATTGTCAAAAAAGATATACCTTGTGCTATGAACAGGTTTATCACAACATGTCAGAATCATTACACTGACTGAAGTCTAACAAAAGCGAATGGGGGCTAACGGGCCCCTAACATGCTTTGACGCTTCAGTGCTTCGACACTCCGAAAGCTTCTTGTTGTACAAGGTGTAGGTGTTCACTTTTTATTTGATTAAAAGAGGATATCACATAATAACTTTTTGCCTTTTGAGGACTTCGACTAACGTACAGTCTAATATGTTGATCTTTGAATCCACTGCCCTGGGTCTAATTTTCCACATTTTTTTTCGAGTTTAAGTATGGCTGCCGTAGCATTTGACTGCTCAGCAATTTGACACAAGTTCAAGTCCAGGAAATTGACAAAAGGATTTCACGGAAATGCAATTTAGATTGATTCGTCAGAATCTACTATCACAAGTTAGTTATGATGAGGGAACCTTCTATTCAAGCTTTGAAGTCGAAGTACTCTTTTACTCCTTCTCAACAAACATCTTCAGTTAGCCCAGTTCTTAGCTAAGTTAAGTTAGGTTTGGTGGCTGCCTTCGCTCAGACAGGGACATACTTAGACCAGATTGACCACGTTGCAGACCCGTCTTACCAGCACCAGGAACCAGAGTACATCGAGATGGGTAACCGTAACGGTGTTAACCCTAAGAGTTGAACCATTTCGTCCAAGAGATGAAGTTTCTTATCTTCTGGATGTCGAGTTCGGCTAGATCGTTAAGATCATCGTAGAAGTATTTCCCGAGGGTTTTCCTTCTTACCGTCGCAAGAGCAGGATATGTTCACAGTAGATGGGTTGTTGTTTCCTCTTCCTCCTCCTCGTCTCTACAGCTTCTACAGAAATCATTGGAGGGTACCCTCAGTCTGAGAGCATGTCTGCCTATCAAGCAATGTCCGGTGAGGACCCCTATTACTGAACCTAGGTTTTTTTTTTTTCCGGTTAGTGGATAAAAGTCTCTCCGTCTTCTTTGAATCCAGTTAAGGCCAGATTTGTTTTGACAAGAGACAAGTGCTGATGTTGTTCCACCTGTGGTTCTTAGCAAACTACTTCCTGTTCCGCACCCCAAGTAAGAGTAGATCACTGTCGGTGTACAACTCGTATAATTCGCAGTTGAAGTTCCTCCTCCAAACACGATCCACGCGAAGTATGTATCTTACGACTCAAAACGGTTGAGGATATCTTAATCCGCCTTCGATAGAGGTCGTGGTTCACCGCCATGAAGTAGGTTAAGCTCTTATACAGGGTATCCTTGTTCAGGTACCCAGCTTAACAGTGGTAGGCAAGAGTTATTCTTCGGTTAATTTTTGATGAGATGTCACTGTCAGCGACAAGGTACTCTGCCTACCTCAAAGTTTTAGCTGCCCATTGTGGCACTCTGTCCATTGTTAAGTTTCCCTCCTTACTGACTGGCTGTGCTACATCCAGCAAGACTTGGCCAACATACAACCATAGGAAAACGAGCGACGTCCTTAGAAGAAGCCAAACAGAGGTAGCGTTGTCGCCATCTGGTCACTGGGCGGTGGGTACACATGCGGCCAAACTTTGGCATCCGTCTTCATCCCTATTGCCGTAGCTGCAAAGACAATGAGAGGGAAACCCTGGAAGTCTCCGGCACTAGCTATAATAATACTCAATGCGCTTAGCAAACCCTTCCTCGACAACTTCGGCGAACTTTCACAGAAGAAAATCCCTTACATTCTACTCTACCTTAACTTCACAGGTTGGATTTAAGACCAACATCCATGGTCTGTCAACACCAGAGCTCGAAAATAACTCTCAACCTTTATTTTCATTTGGTTTCTCACTGAGAGATATTGCATTGGGCACTGACATTTAGGTCTTGCTCCGAGCTATATTTATATCACTACTTCACTACTATATAATATTATAAAAGTGAAACGTTGTCCGTTTGTTTGTTTGTTTGTTTGTTTGTTTGTTTGTTTGGATTTTACCTATGCGAAAACTACTAAACCAATCAACCTCAAATTTTGCATACAGAATGGTTGTATATCGGGTCATATAATAGGCTATGTTTTATAACGCTATCTTATTCAAGAGCCGAGCAGTTAACAAAAACGTGGAGCAAGTCAGAAGAAATTCCTTGCCGCACACGAAAAGATATTTTCTTCGATCGTGAGCCACATCGGTTGATGAGCGTACGTGTTGTTTTTGTTTTGCCCAGTTTTACAAGGGTAGTTTTTCATTTCCATTTCTGCTGTGTTGTTGTTGTTTTTGTGTGTACAGGGTAATGATTTGGTGGTTGGTACGGTAGATACCTATATATACATACATACATTGGATGTACATCTGTACATTTGTATTTATATATTTATTGCATTACATATGTATTAACATATGTACGTACATATGTGCATACGCAGGTAATCAAATTCAATTAACTCTGGAGAATTGAGTTAATGAGGGAAAAGGTCATAGCGCAGTTGGATCAGTTTACCCGTTCCATTTGTGGGCGAGTGAACTTTGGTATTGTTATGATGACACATCATCTTTTTTTCGAGCCAGCCGGATTATTAATTTTTTTACCCATATGCGCAATTGTCTACACATTTTTCCTGGCAATTTTTTTTATGGATTCTCTTTTTCGGTAGATAAAGGAATAGCGCGCCGACGCGACGCGACAGGCTGGGTATGGGATTGTGTGTGCTTGATGTAGGTATAACATTGCCAGTTGCGGGAGGGGAATTTTTTGTTTTGATTTTATTTTTTGCAAAGGATGTATGTATGTATGTATGTATGTATCTATTTAACGAATGTATTCAAATTCCAAGGACTTCTGATTTAGAATGAATTTGACTTGGAGGATGACTTTTCGAAAGAAAACTGACAGGGGACAATAGGTGAACAAACTTGAGTTAGAGGGAAAATCGAGTTAGAGGGATATTAGAGTTAAAGGAGGTTCGGTTCGACTTAAAGAATTTGATTACATTTGCAAAAGTGGCAGAATAAAATACAGTCGATTGGGTTGAATATAAAATTCCGATTCAGATTTAAGATGAGATTATGATATATTATATAATCATGATAAGTCTTTCATAAATTGTTTGAAGAAGATGTCGATTTCTGGATTGAAATGTAATAACCCCGAGCAACGCCGGGTATTATTCAGCTAGTATACTCATATTTTCGCTCTTCGCTTGAGACCTATTTTTTAATTTCAAATATATCACTCGTCTGTTGACTTTTTTTGTAAAAATTAAATGGAAATGATCAACCTAAAACCTCTTTCGTCAAGAATAAATCAAAAGTCTTCATATATAGAATTCAATTGCTGTGTTCATTTCACATATACATATGTATGTATTATCAATTTAGAAGAACTTTGTTAGACAAGTGTTTACCGATGACTAATCAAATCACTAATCGGCAATTCCGCATGCATTGCTTGCTAACTAAGCGACAATGCTAAATGAGATTTATATTTTTCTCTCAGTGATATCTGTCATTGATTGACCAGAACCTAAAAAAAAGTAAAGTAAAGGTTTCTCTCCGACCAAGAGCGAAAAAAGTACGGTGATGCAAATCGGTTATTAAGTGACCTTATTTCAAAATCTCAACAACAGAGAGTAATTTGAAAACCTTTGAAAAGGTTGAGAGTTATTTTCGAGCTCTGGTCAACACCCATCCACACTCATCTAACAAACCGAGGTGTCGGGCCTCTCTCTCTCTGCCTGATACACCCACTAAAACCAACTAACCAACAGTTGATAACTCGCTGAGTTCTGCCAATGGTATCAATATAATCGGCGTTTGCAACTATATATGTACATAGATGCATAGAAAGATGGAAGATTGCATCTATGGTGTTGGCTTGTGAGTTTTGACGGTAATTCACTTTTAAATCATCTCAAACTATCACAACAAATCCTTTTTTTTTTTTGTTTTAAATTTGAAATCCTTTTTACTGTGTTTACACGTTCAATAAAAATACCTGCTGCAAAATACTTTACACAAGCTAAGAGCTTCTCATAATGCACTGTTTAACTTAAGAGTGTCAAGTTCAGTTCCCAAGTGAGTCTTCGAAAGTTTTATAATTTATAATTTTCAGTTTTCATTTATTCACCAAAAACAAGTTTACGTTTTGTTTATTTTTTATCATCTTTCGTTTTTTCTCTTTGCCAAATGGCCACAGTCATAAGTTTCATTTTTTTTTTGCCATGCCAAATTGTTCTAGAACATTTTTGACACCTTTTGAATGTGTCAGACGTCATAATAAGACACCTCGAATAACTTTTTATTTTTTAGACAATTAATTTTGTCTCAACAAACGGCGAGACGAGAACACAAACTCTTTTGATAAAAATTGTGTTTTTTTTTTTTTTTTTAAAAGTCTATTCCAAAAAGAACACGCTGACACATCCTTCTTACAAGCGCCGCATCCCCTTCTTTTTCAAGTATAAATGCAGACACGCGTCCAACTTCCTCATATAACATACTCGTAGTTTTAAACTGACGCGAATTCTCTCTATTTTCTAATTTAATTCTTTTTTTCGCAGCAGGAGACACTTTTCTCGGTTTAAAATAAAATTATAAGAAAAACTGAAAGAAAATCTGCGTCATTGCGAACGCGGGATTTTCCGAAATTGATTAATTTAGAAACACGAAAATAAAAATGAAATATCTACAGGATGTAGTTTCAAATGTTTTTGAGTTAAGAGATTATATAAATTTAATACAATATATATGGTAAACAATATTTTCTTTTTTCAATTTAATTTTTCAGTTGGAAAGGGAAGAATGATTTTCATGTAGAATCTCAAATTTCCATATTTTGAGGAACAACAGCAACACTGATTACTAATCAGAATGACAAGTCCTGAAGGAAGAATTGTGACGCATGGTATGTACATGTTTAATTGCATTTTTTTTTATCTAAAAATATTTTATTTATTTAAAAAAAAATGTGGGTATGGTCAAATCAAGTTTTTTGACATAAAGTCGTATTTAAATTTCGGCGTATTGTTACATTCGTATTGTGACTTATTGTCAGTGTTCAGTCATTGTGAACTAAGCTCATAGATGGAGTCTGAATTACGACGTTGGGTAAATTCTATCTCTGCATTGTATGCAGATAAACGAGCAAGGAGTTTCCTTTCTTGTAGTGGGAGACTGGAAAGTGTCAATTTCAGCTTTGAACACAAAAAATTGCTTAGGACATTTGGCTCTTTTTTTTTTTTTTGCATAAAAGGCGTGTGGACCTGATACTTTATAGCATCAAGCAAAATATCATCCTGTAGCTTGTGAATATTTTCCGAGAGTCCCTAAATTGTACGTGAGTACCGCAAGTCTGGAGAGAAATCAGGATAATCTTCATAACCAAGGAATGCAATCCCAGCCACTCGAACCACAAATATTAAAGGCCCATGGGCCAAATTTCTTTCCTTCTGTAGACAGATTAATTGACTTAGAATATATGTTATACATTCACTCCAATCTAAGACCTTGAGAAACGTCCCCACCCACATACTTACATAGGTCCGATCGGTTGAGAATCCATTCGGACCGAGTCTAGTTGCCAGCGGCAGAAGAAGACGCACATATCAAGAAACCTTCCAAGATCCAACGACTACCTACCAAGATCCAATGAATACAACAGTATCCATGGGAAAGAAATGGCGGATAGACTGACAACGAAGGGATTAGATCGGGACCCGTCAGTGGTCGATAATTCTGTAGTACATTCCCCCCTAGTCCTTGTTAAATCTAGCGTCGAACTAGACTAACGACAATAAGCGAACGAGAGATGAAACGCACTCTTGCCGCGTCTCCAAAGAACTCTTAACAAATCTCACTTAAGGTGGCGCTACAGTCCGGTGTGGATCTGGGTTTCAACCAACAATCGTGTCCAGCTAGCTCGATATTTAGCCAGCTGCCTCCGGTTCGCACGCCAAATTGGTTAAGGCCTCCTTCTACCTGCGTGCGCCACCTGAATCGCGACCTCTGTTTACTACGGTGTCTTTACTATTGCATTGGTGTCCATCCGCTCTACATCCAGCCACCTCAGTCGCCGGAGCTTCACTCTTCTGGCTAAGCCGATGTCGCTGTACATCTTTGCAGATGGAACCGAAAATCACCCAAAGAGTTTTCCTCTCGAAAAAGCCAAGAGCAATGTCATCTGCTTATGACAAAGTCCATGCCTCTGCGCCGTATAGCAGGACTGAAACGATTAAGATCTTATACAGGGTCACTTTAGTTGTTCGAGAGAGGACTTTGCAACTCAATTGCCTTCTTAACCCAAAGAAAGAGCGATTGACAAGAGTTATTCTTCGTTTGATCTCAGCGTTGCTCGTTGTCTGACAATCTTCACTTCATCTAGGATGGGTGGACGGAATTGTTGGTCTTCATTGTTCAGTTTAAATGGTTCATTCATCGAAAGGTCCATTTGGCTTCTTAAAACTTTCACGCTTCACGCTCATCGTTGTATTCTTCGGCGAAGAATATGAATTTTTGCCATTAAAACTGACAGGCGTAGCCGCCCACATGGTCTGTCAAGCAGTTTATTGTTTTCGATGTTTTGATGAATTTGATGTTAATATTGTCTTGGTAATTTGATATCCTCACTGTAACCGATATAGTCTGGAAAATTTAATTCTTCATCGAACCACAACTTTTATAATTTATTTAAATAAAAACGAACATAAATTTGTCGGTTTTCCTTTAACCATGTGACAAAATGTACAAAAATTAAAAAAAAAAAAAAATCAATTGTTGTTGACATCCGAGGGAGGCCCCTCTCTTCATAAAGGAAAAACACACACAATACAAATAATGGCTGTCAATCTGTAAGAACTCTGTGTTCAGAAGCTACAAGTTCCCTCCGAGCCTATCAATTCGGGCGGCGCTAGAGGGACAAGGAAATAAAATGACACGTGTTGGAGCTCCGATTATGTGCATATACTCGTACATGTACATAAAATGTTTTTTTTTTGTTTTTTTTTTTGTAAAAAAGCTTTAGCTCCTTCAATTTATTATATTTTTTCTCTTTCACCCCAGTAAGTGTGTGAGAAGGCAACAATCACTTCGCTTGTGCATGCTCAAGGATAAAGCTTTGCCACCGTCAACCATATCCACCCACTCTCTTTGAGTTCCTCTTTGGATGGGTGTTTATTTAAGGGCTTGTTTACACCGTCGATGGAAAAATGCCGGAAACGCTGTTTTTGGAATATTTGATTGTCTTTCGTCAAGAGAATCATTTTAGAAAGGATTTATTATGATTTTAGCAATTTATGCCGAAATCGTTCCTGATTGGTGGAAAATACTTGCAGACTTGTTCAATTGCTGTACTACTTGCCGTCTTTGTCAATTGTCAATTGTGAATTGCACTCGATTTCTAAGTTTTTCACTTAAACCGACAGCTATTTTTTTTTTTAAGAACCTGGCCTCATGACTGACACTGCAAGATTTAAAGTGTCTCCGGTCCACTTAGCCTAATAGTTCGACTACCTTCCTAATGAAGGTGATTATGTCATTAGAAGCCAAGTTTCTAAACTCCGCTAACGAACAGAATTCCCTCTGGAGGATCCGTCTACGTAGCCAGTATAGTGCCGGACATTCACAGAGAACGTGGTCAGAGGTTTCTTCCTCCTCCAAACAGAAACGAGACTCTGTATCTGAATAAAGGTTAAGTTTATTGAGATGATATCTTAGGCCACAATGGCCGGTAAGGAAGCCAATTAGCTTCGTCATGTTGTTCATGTGAAGGTTTAGAATTTCCTTGTCAGAAAAGGGCTTTATAAGTCTCTTGGATTGCCTAAGCCCGGGGACGCTTTCCCAATGGGTTAGGCAAAGTTGGTATTCCCAGTTGTTTAACAAAACTGTGGCGGTAGCCTAAATAACGCCACAGAAGGGTTCCGGTCACAAGAGCGCGGAAGTCGAACTGGCCCTAGCCAGCTTATCCGCAGTTTCATGCCTACAATGCACTGGTGGCCGGGCATACAACCAAGCTTGACATTGCTGTGTCTGGCAAGTTATTGTACGGTATCGTAGCAGCACTTGACTGATATAGATTCCACGAAATGGGATGTCAATGCTTTACTCGCTGCCTGACCATCTGAAGAAAAAAATAAATTGCTGGCGCGACAGCTCGGGATGTGCCAAGGCCTAGCTTCTCGCAACCGTACATGTTGTGCGTGTTACACTTTTCGCACGAATGGAAGGGACCTACAATTTATTGCCGTCTCCGAACGGCGAATTGAGGCCGGTCATTCTCCGACGAAAGGTGGTGCCGCGAAAAATGTTCGGTGGACATGGCTGGGGCCACGCCGTTCGGTCAGCAGACTATCCCCCTAATACCTTTATCGAGGTTTATCTTGGCCTAGATCTCAATAGCATGGATTTCAGCCTGGAATACGCTGGAGCACATCCCCATTGTTATTGAGACTTAAGTGTTGGGTCCACAGACGTCAGCACCTCCTCCGAAAGCCATTTTTGATCCGTCGGTAAACCATACAGAACATCCTGGGTCTGATACAGGTTCAACAGCTTGTTGGTGGACTTCCTTAGAGAAGCTTCGAATTTTCCTGAACAAGGAGGCAGAGTATAGCTTCTGTTTTTCTGCGAAGTGCGCTCTTCTTTTCCCATGTTTTGACTCGGTATACGTTTTTTGCTGATTTTATTTTTTGGTTGGCAGTTGAAATCCTTGAAGTCATTGTCATAGGTTACGTTTGAGTGACAGTCTGCATGAGATGGAGACTCACTTAGACTAGTATGGGTTCGTTATGGCGATTCCCCAGAGCTACCCGCTGAATCAGCCGGAGTTCAGTATGAAGTACTGCAAGCGCCTGTGCCAGTTCGTCAAGGCCATCAAAGAATATGACTTAAGTGTATTTTTCTTCGATTTAAGCCGAACATGTACAGAGAAGGTAAAGTTTACATGTAGCAAGAGGTATGCAGAATTTCTCATCTTCCAGTAGAATCGATAAAGTTGTGCCATGGCTGTCGATTTCATTGGCTACACCAGGAGTTCCCAAAGATTGCGCCGCGACGCCCTGGGGCGCAGTGGAGAGTAAACAGCGAGGTGTTCCTTTTCCCTTTTCCCCTAGTGTCATTGTACACATATTTCGACTAGAGCGCCGTGACCAAATACTAAACCCGTAGGTGCGCCAAGAACTGAAAAAGTTTGGGAGCCCCTGGGCTCGTGAGTTTTGAACTCACTCATTCAGCTATCTCATTAGAGACGAGTAGTAACGTAGAGCGTTTTTTAAATTGAAGGTGACAGATTCCATGGGTTTGATTGACTTCAGCCTTGACAAACCTCTTTGATCGCCATTACCTCCGCCCGGAAAATTTTACGATGATTAGGAAGGCTGAGAAGATACGCTCGGGATGAGCCAAGGCCTAGCTTTTAACCATTCATGTTGTGCGTGTTATATTCCTCGCACAAATGGAAGGGACTTACAATTTATTGCCGACTGTGAACGACGAATTGAGAAGCTCAATCATGACAAAGTATACTCTCAGAGGCTTGTTATTCTCCGACGTGAGGTGGTGCGGCGAGAAATGTTCGGTAGACATGGCTGAGACTTGAACCCACGCCTCTCGTAAAGCAGTCCAACGCAATAACCACTGAGCCACTGCGACCACGGAGAAGATATTAATGTTTAATTCTTTGCAGAAGTCATCTTCATCCACTCCTCGAAGTCAGAATCAGGCGCATACCTTGACAGTGTGTTCTGTTTCGCCAGTTAAGGCGTCTTAAGGCTGATGTTGCAGGAAGTGACTTTAATCACGGCTTTCCCACGCCTTATCACAGGGACCAAAGGACCAAATTTGATACCTCAATATCAGAGTTATGGTCGAACATACATAACAAGCCCAGTGGTGGTAATGGACACGCATTGAATTTCGAACTGCAGCGATTCTCCATAAACATCGACATAGTTTCAGAGTACCCGGAGCAAATCTTTACTTCAAGGACATGCTCCACTGAGAAGTAAGAATCGGTGAGACGGTCTATTTTCCGTTGATTTTAACGAAAATATTTCCTGATCACGTCCTCATCTGCTTGCTACCAACTCCTTGCTATTCCCATTCCATTAGAAAGAAAACACTTCATAAACAGCGTTCTAGCTTGAAAATACTTTTGTTTTCCAAACTTTTATGTAAACAAGTCTTCAGAGAGTGCGAGAATAAATCAATTCCCTTTTAAAGGATATCTTGCCTGTGGCACAAAGCTTCATCAGCTACCTGCAAGTTATACGTGTATGCGTACGTAGAAACACACAAACATTACAACTATCTCACGATACTTTCTAGGTTAGCACGACGGCGGCAGCGGCAACTTCAAACAAGGATCATGGCGTATGTGGGGTGATGGTAATTTCTTTACCACAAACCCAATCCAATGGGAGGAAACAAATCGAGCGAGAGTCCTTGAGAAAATCCGCGTGTGTGCACGACTATACCACACAAAGTACACACAACACCCAACAGTGTGTGCCTTTCGTTACCATTTATCCTTTGCTTGCTACCAGTGCTTTCGATTGCTGCGTAGTATCTGTTTTCTTGAGCAAGAAAGCGAACAACAAAAGGACAAAAGAAAAAGAAAGGCGGAAAAACTGAACGGTTGGTCGCCATCGCCTTCGCCATCGCCATCGCCATCGCCAGTGTGAGAGATTCTAAAAATAGCCCAAAATCGATAAAGCAAAGGCACACAACTTTTTTTTTTTTTTTTAGTTTACTCCGCGCTGGCAGTCCTGTGCGATGATGGTAGGCTCAAACTGGTGGGTGGTTATTTGTCATAGGGAATTATTCTATTGTCACAGATGAATCAAAACGTCACCCCAATGGATCTCTTTACGATGTCGGATAGGACTTTTAGTATTATTGGGTGTATCCTGGGGTGATACTTAAGGGCTGCTGAACTTTATTCACTTTGCGCTAATTTTATGAAGTTTAGCTTAATGATTTTGTTATAGGCACTAAGAGTGGCGGAACCAGAAGACACGACACAAATCATTTAAAAGTATTGATCTTGAGCAAGGATCAGGTGGGACAGTGGCAGGCAGTATTTTGAGGCGGGAATAATCGTTTACTAATGTGGAATGCATAAGTCGCTTGTGGAATAGGGCTGTAGCTTACTTCCGAAAAAGAAAGTGTTGAAACTAAGGAAAATGAAATGATGGATGTCCGTAATATCTGGCATGGAATCATATCCCATTAAGCCGTTGTTTGCTGAGTTTTCGTAGCCTTGACTCAACTATTTGCGACTCCAGGGCCTTAATAGCCGCCTGACTGTAAATATAAAGGGCAGTGATAAGTGGGAACTTATGGATGCTTCTTCTTCTGAATGCACTATAGTTGCATGACATAGACCGGAAAGATGAGAGAAGAGAGGAGACAATTTTTGTTGTGGTGGTTTGAAACTCAGGTAATGTTTGGTTTTCGAGGGTGGTGTCCAGACTAACTGAAAACATTTGAAAAGGTTCTTATCACTGCTAATTAATTCAGGGTATTTTTTCCGTCTAATGTGATCATCATGATCAGTTCAACAAACTCTTCAAGCCATGATCAGTCTTTTGTCAGTGTTATGCCTTTGCAGTACAGTTGACGTTTTTCGACATCAGGAGTTGAACCCGGAACCTTTAGCGTGACAAGCGAAGATGTTACCACTACACCACTACCCTTTTGCAGGTGATCCTTCTTTTCAACTGCTGCAGATCGGATTTTTTCCGGAAATACTACTGCTGGTTGCGCATTTCAATGTTTGTGAGTTCTATAACAGAACGAATTTTGGTAAAGGCAAGTTCATGCAATTGTTAAGGGCACTTGACGTGCATTTTTGGCAAACAGTTGCTAACGCTGCCATCAGACTTAACGCGTCCTCTCACTGGTTAAACAACTATAATGGCTATTCCTTGATTTCAAAGTTATCCCGGAAATACAGACTACACACCGTATAAATTAAACTTCAACCTCAACTTCCGGACATCTATCCATTCCCGAGAGGAGTGGAAGAGTGATGACGCCAGAGACGAGCACTCCATTCACTTCAATACCGACGGTTTCAAAACCGTGAGCGGAGTGGGAAGTGGTGTTTTCTCCGAAATGCTTAGTCTGAGCATCTCCTTCCGTCTATCTGATCAATGAAGCGTTTTTCAGGCGGAGATGATGGCGATCAAAAAAGCTTTATCCTGGCTTAGGCACAAGGACATCACAATCTATACCGATAGCCAGGCTGCTACATCAAAAGCTACTTTAGATTGTCGCTCATCTCTCATAGAGATGGCAGAACATTTTCACATTCAGCTATGCTGGGTAGCGGGTTATAGTCAACTGAAGCCCGATGAATTCACAAATCGTGGCACTACTCTAGAGATCATACCAGAACGGAGGGATCTGGGTATTCCATGCGCTACATGAAAATTGATAACCCGATCAGTAAGCCTAAAGACGGAGGAATAAAACCACATGCCGTCTCTCCAGAGAGATCTGCTAAATCTCCCTCGATTAGCACTCCTTTCCTTAGCACCGTCATTGGTGTTGTCACTTGCCACACGCCAGAAGAATGTCCCTCTCCTCAAATTACTTTTTCAGGAGCTGCAGGGACGAAGACGAGGAAGAAACAGTCCTCCATTTCCTCTGTATTTGTCCTGCCCTATCCTAAAGAAGGAAGCTCTATCTGTGTAAGAGCCCACCACTTCGCCAACTTGGACGAATTATCACATACTGACGTCAATAGAATTCTCAGCTTCATTACGAGCTCCAAATGGTTTTAAAAAATTGAGTGGCACTTTAGGGTATAGATCCAGGTGGTCTCACAAAGGGCCTATCTTGGCCTACGTGTGTTCAGCCACCCTACCTATCTATGCTCGTGTTAATTGATGGACCCTTGTACAGTATCTGATCGGACGTTTGAATTCTGCCTTTTTCAGGGATTATTCCCTTGAGTTCTTCGGAGCATCTTCCGTGGTAATATGTGTTATAAAAATATGAGTCTGCTACTGGTCTGCGGTGATTCAGTGATTGCTGATTTGACCTTGGCCAAGATTTTTTTATAAAGCGAACTGCTCTTTTCCTGTTTGCGTCGAATACTCCAGACGTGCGAACAGCACTCGAGTCTTGGTCTAAGTTGCCATTTTCTCGCTCGATAAAGATAAATCATCTTCACGGATGCCAATTGCAATGTTGAAGGTATGCCGATGCCAGGGAGGTGCAGCTTTCTTTGACCTAGCCTAGCTTCTCGCTACCATTCATGTTGTGGGTGTCACAGTTTTCGCACAAATGGAAGCGACCTACAATTTATTGCCGACTCCGAACGGCGAACTGAGAAGCTCTTTTATGATAAAGTATACTTCCGGAGGCTTGTCATTCGCCGACGAGAGAGGTGGTGGCGCAAAAAATGTTTAGTGGATATGGCTGGGGCTTGAACCCGCGCCGCTTGAACCCACGCCTTGAACGGCAACATGGGTTGAATCAGTTAATAAAAATACTCTGAACTGCGTTTTCTCCTTCCCAGCGTAGGATTCGTATTCGTTCACGAAGCGGATTTGGTCGTATCTTTGGACGTGGGATGTATTCGCATTAACGAACACGATATAAGAGTGCGGCCGTTTGTGAAACTACAAATTTGGTTGTTTGTGGATTCTAAAAGGTCATTGACATATAGAACAAACAAGGTTGGAGAATATATACATAGCTTAGGGTGCACCCACATTTATACGTACAGTGTCCGACGACACACCGTCAACCGCTGTTGTGCAGTTACCTCGAAGAACCAGTTGCCTTGTATGTAGAAGAACATCTAAGATGAGGAGTCGGTTTAAACAATTTTAGTAACCCAGTTTGGGAATGTTATAGTTAGGGGGCTCATCCGTCCTTAGACCCTGACTAATTCTCGTAGCCACGATAAAGGGCTGTGTCTGTTCAGGAACCTTTTCACTCCAAGTTTGGTTCTATCTAGGGAATTCTGCCGCTGTCGTGTTTATAATGCTGATATCTTTGTCTTTTGGTCAACGGTAGGTAGAGGTGGCGGTTCTAAAAGAACCCAATTGGCACTGGGATGCGCCGTTTTGAAACCGCAACTCATTCTGATTGTTTGCTGGTGTTATAGGTTGATAGACGAAGATATTTAAATCCAACTTGTGGAATTGGGAAAGAGGATTAGTCCAACAATCTTTTTCTTGGAAATATCTTTGAGGTCGTTGAAGAAGGGTTTGCCTAGAGTGCGGTGCCTGACCCTCGTTAGGGCCGAATATTTTTTGTTGTTGTTATCTTTGCCACTAAGGGAGAAATTGTGGTGAGGGATACCTAGCTTGGCTGAGTGTTCTCCTATTCGCCAGTGGCCTGTGCTAATGGCTACGATTCTTGCAATATCTGGTCCTCGATCTGCTTAGTAGCTCATTTGTGTTTTTGTTTGTTGTCACCCGGCCAGAGTGTCCTTGATATGACGCAGTTGTTAAGCCTATTCCACGCTTGGTTTGCTGTCTTCAAAAAGTTGTGTTGAATATTGCTCCTAGCGGGCCATTAACAACTTCCGCTAGTGAGTCCTTAAGAGCTGATCGCCGCCTGGTTATATCATCGGCTCTTACGTTACCGTCAAGTTTACTATGGCCTGGGACCCAGGTGAGAGTGGCCATGCACTGGACCCATAGCTGGTTTAGTTCCTGCTTCGATTGCTTTACCAGGTTTGAGGCTGTAGTGGCCGAATCAATAGTGGCTTGGTTGTCAATGAAGGTAGCCGTATTGTAGATGGGTTTTGGAGAGGTTTTGGAGCAAGGAGCTCTGCTTGGAAGACAATGGCGTAATTCGGAAGTCGAAAGGATTTCGACAAATTCAGTTGCAGTTGGAAATCTAACTGAAAAACATTTCGTGAAATTTAACTTGGGAGTTAAGTAAGTCAGTCGAGGACGCGATCAATTCGTTTGGTATTGTTTCCAGGACTTTACTGTGACCATAGGGCTTTGCGGTCCAGCAACCAGATTCTCTAAGCCGGACTGCGTATCACTCGTGCTTATAGATGTAGAAGAAAAAAAAAAAATGTTGCGTTGTCACTAGGTTGATATGAGTCATACAACGAAAGATTCTCCCTGAAAAGATGTAGTTAAGAGGTCTCATGTATGTTCGTTAGAAGGGTGTGTGATGGATAGGCCTCATCACTTCCACTCGGAGACCTGAAGGTCCATTGTGAGTACCCTTTTAATTTTGTGGGAATAGAGGTAAGGTTCTCGGGACAGCCTAAGGACCTATCCTATTGTTGGCTGTTTTGTGAATCAGTTAGTACTCTTTAAGAATCGGAGTAGGTCCGTTAACTGTAGATCTGTTACCTCTGCTATGCTTGCAAAGAACCTTGATCCTAAAGCGCGTAGTCGTCGTTCCTGCAGGGCGGGGCAGTGGCACAGCAGATGTTGGATTGATTCTACCTCCTCTTCATCTCCGCACCTTCTGCACAAATCGTTGGACTCGATTCTTCACTTGCGGAGCATGACTCCGATGGCGCAGTGTCCTGTGATAACTCCAGTGAGCATGCGCATAAAGGATCTGTCCAGTGCCAGAAGGCACCTTGTTCTAGTTTTATATAGTTTCGGCCATAGCGTCCGAGAGGTGGCGCCATCCTCTCTGGCAAGCCAGAAGGAGTTGGCTTCTTTCTCTATTATGCTATCTATTATCCCATGCAATCTTCCTATCGGTGGCATTGCAGATGTGTCTGTTTCGCTAATTTTCATAGCCGACCCCAATCTTGCCAATTCGTCGGCCTTTTCGTTCCCTTCTATGTCCTTATGTCCAGGAACCCACCAGAGTTTGACAGTATGGTGCCTTATGGTGATCAGCGTGTCTCGACATTTCTTGACTGCCTTTGATTTGATTATATTGGATTTTATAGATTTTAAAGCTGTCTGACTGTCAACGAAGGTGAACTCCGATGGGGGAAGGTGACAATCTCTTATGCACTACTCCCGTTGTGCAAAGTGCAGCTAGCCGTTGTACTTTGTAGAGTTTGTTAAGATAGCTCTTGGTCTCTGATGCACTCCACCATACTAAGCACCCATAGGAGATGATAGGTTTTACAATTGCTGTGTATATCCAATGAATAACACGTGGTTGTAAACCCCGTCTTTTCCCGAACGTCCTCTTGCATGCGTAGAGTGCAGTCATTCCTTTTCTCATCCTGTCTTCGACGTTCCTTTTCCAAGTTAGCTTGGAGTCAAGAATGACGCCGAGATACTTCGCCTCGGATGAGAGATCTATTGTGATACCGTCCAGCTTTGGCAGAGTAAAACTTGGTATCTTCCTTTTTCTAGTGAACAGAACTAGCTCATTCTTCTGCAGATTGACTCCTAGACCATTTTGTTTTGCCCACTTGGAGATCTCTTTGAGAGCGCATTCCATAAGTTCGCTGATCGATGGCAGGAATTTGCCCTTGATCAGAATAACTAAGTCATCCGCATAGGCTATAATTTTTATACATTTCTCTGCAAAACTTTTGAGGATTTTGTTGACGGTGAGAAGCCATAATAGAGGGGAGAGAACTCCTCCCTGTGGCGTGCCTCTTGTTGTCATTTTCCTCGTGCAACTTGGCCCAACGGCTGAGTTGATGATTCTGCTGTTAAGCATGATTTCAATCCAGTTTGTAATGGATCCGTTCACTTGCAGTTCTTACAAAGCTTCTTTTATGGCTTCCGTTTTAATGTTGTTAAACGCGCCTTCTACATATGTGCGTCCCTCTAACACAAAGATGTTTTTAGATTCATTTCCAAACGAGTCATTTCCGTTCAATTGCGTTAAATGCTACAATCCCCCGAACTTTTACCCTACAACTTATACAATAAGTCTGTACATATCTATTATCTCAATATAAAAAAAAAAAAACTTTTGCATAGGCTTCGTTTGGAATGTTTAAAAGATTAAAAAGAAAAAAAAAACATTCATAATTTATACACACAATTTTCCCCGCACGTCTTAAAATATTGAGGATCTATTCGAATGGCTTTGTTCTTATATTCTACCCACCTCCTCCTCGCAAGCTGTATGACACATAGGATGATGAACAGACTAATTTATGGCAAAAAAAAAATTAAAAAAAAAAACTTCGCCAATAGAGGAATGTATAAATAGACAACGGGGCACCTACGGACAAGCCAGCAACAACAAAAAAACGAAACAAATTTAACAATTCTTTTCCTTATTTTGTTTCTTAGGAATTTCAAGTTTCGCTAGAAAGGAGAAAATAACAATTAATTTTATTATTATTAATGTTTTAATGAAAACAAACAAGTTGTTTATAAATAAAGTTACGACCAATTTCAGTCCAACTAATCTCGTCGGAGAATGGTCTAAGATTAGTGGTGGGTCCTTTGAAGTTTTGCGAATGCTTTTCAAGAGAAAACCACAAATTTCACTCGCACAAAAAAACATCGGCATCTTTTGAGTTTGAGGACTATGTACAGTTTACACTTACCCTAAACTTTGCCTTTATCTTTATCTGATCACATGTCACTTCAACGTTTCACTTCGCTTTTTCAATTGAAAATGACCCTCGCAATCAAATAAACGCAGCTTTTATAAAATCCATATCAATCTGATTAAACAAAATAAAAATAAAGACATGCCCCTTGGAATACCAAGAACTTGTGTCGAATATAGACCTTATTATAGCTAAGCTAATCTTAGACCTGCCATTTCATAAATTATGCCATTCCCCCAAAATACGCACAGTCCTTGTCACGTAGGCCAAAAAAAGGGGCCAAGTCTCACCCATAATGAATCGCATCGCATGCTGAAGCTATCAAAGTCGACCTTTAGACTTCATACGCCAATATTCCCGGCGAACACTCCTGACCGATTCTGCGATTTTGCAATATCTGATATCTGATAACAACCGAAAGCCATATGCTGTGCGACACACCCTCTTTTCGATAGCCCAGGTTGCATGCATCTGTTACAAGTCAACGACTTGTTTATGTCCCGCAACCGTCACGCCTGCTTCTCGATAAGCCGCTCTTATCTTTGGGAACACAATTCCAAAGTATTCTAAGATTAGTGTCTGAAATGCGCTTTAACAGGAACGGAAGTCCTGATTAATAGAAATGGCGCCACATTCTGAATTCGGTGAGTCGATTTTGTTTAGTGTATAAAATGCAGAGCAAAGATTGTATCGGTGAGGTGAAAGTACGAAACCCGGGTCTATTGCGTTTTAGGGTTTTGCATGACACATTCAGATTAACTCTGGTCCGAGTTAATGGAGTCTTGGACTTTGACAAGGCTAATAAAAATCCATTCGATTCGATTGGAAGTTTTATGGTTTTTTCCTTGGATTAGATCTAAAAAAAGAAGGTTTGGTGATTGCCGAACATGATAATTGTTTAGAAAGGGGGTTTCTGAACGGCGTGTGTCAGATTTAACTTGATGTTTAGGGACAGCACGAGGCCTACCTTCCAATATACAATGCACATACTATATAAAGCAGCATTAAGGATGAGAGAATCCCCCAGCTGACGGGTCACTCTAGGATCCTCAAGGGCAACCATACTATTCCTACTTAAACGGACTAGGTTGACTTCAACTTCAGGTACAAAACTCGGTTCCTAGCAGAAGCTCTTGGAAGTCTGGTACGATTTTGGGGGATTCCGCGCTAGGAATATTCACAGACGGATCTAAGACAGGGTGTGGTGCTGGGGTAGGAGTCTTTTCCCAGCGATTACCACGCCAGATCATTGTAGTGTGTTTCAAGCGAAGCTGCGGCTTGGGTTTCAATTAACATAGATAGTCAAGCAGCTATAAAAGCCTTGGTATCGCTGACAATGGTAAAGCAATGCCGCAGATCTCTTAACGAGATTGCAGATAGGTGCGACGTAACTCTCTACTGGGTTACAGGACTTAGGGACGTTCCAGGCAACTCCAGAGCGGACGAGTTGGCAAAAGAAGGCGCAAGACGGCATCTTCCTGAAAACCTGAGGGAACCACAAACTCAATTGAGTCGATTAAATTCCTCCTTGATACGATAGTTCGATAGAAAGTGGTGCTCTATAAGGCTACTATTGAGAAGGGGTTACAAACGTGACCAATATAAACTCCATTTACTACTTACTTTACGGGGTCCCGACCCGTGAAGA
Organism: Matsumyia berberina; assembly: GCA_917880715.2. Classification (NCBI taxonomy): domain Eukaryota; kingdom Metazoa; phylum Arthropoda; class Insecta; order Diptera; family Syrphidae; genus Matsumyia; species Matsumyia berberina. The sequence goes on along the minus strand of OU862871.1, from coordinate 124,644,627 downwards.
GTCTCTGTCTGAGACACACTGAGACAGTTGTTCATCCTCTTCGATCTCGCGCTTGTTGCTGCCAGTTTGTCAGGCCCTGCATTCTGGTATCCGCAATGACTTGGTCCTTATACCTGAGCTTCGATCTTTCTAGTCACGAACCCGAGCGGTGCGATTCGAAGATTCACTTGACTGGAACATTGTTTTCCGTGTGACCGAACCAATTTAGTCGACGAGCTTTGGCCTTCTGAACTATATTCACATCTTGCTACAGCTCATAGAGTTCGCGATTATATCTCCTCCTCCATTCGCGCTATATACGAAGAGGACCGAAAATCCAACGATGTATGTATTTTTCTAACGAAGTAGCCCAATACCTGCTCTGCTTTCCTGCTTATCGTCCAGCTCTCGGTGCCATATGGCAGTACTGGTGGGATTACAGTCCGATAGAGGATCATATTTGTCCTTCATCTTAGGAGCTTCGACCCCAACTGTTTTGCTAAACCCAAGTAGCAGCGGTATCCTAGGGCTATTCTTCTCCGAACCTCCACTAAGATGTCATTCGTGGAGTTCACGTCTACTCCGAGGTATGTGAACCCCTTAAATCCGGTGCATGTTTCGGGGGTGTTCCCAAACTGCACGGTATACCCCGCATATATTCTGTTTGGGATCCCGAATTCATACATCGCCTTGTAGAGTTCGCTGTCATACGCGGCGTTAAAGTCGATGAAGAGGTGGTGTGTTTCGATCTGAAACTCGTTGGTCTTTTCCAAGATTTTCCTTAGTATGGATATTTGGTCTAATAGTCGATTTGCTGGTCCGGAAGACACACTGGTAAATGCCGAGTAGTGTGGTGTAAAAAGGCTTGAGACGTTCACACAGTTCGCTGAACAGGGTCTTTTATACAACATTAAGCAGGGATAAGCCTCTAGATGTTGTCGTGAGACATACAATCGCTCTTTTTGTAGATGGGGCATATAGAGCTGATATTCCATCCGTTAGGTGTGCTTTCGTCCACCTATAGGTTAGGTTAGGTATCTGGCTTGATCAGGGAGAAAGCACTCGACCTCACTTATGTCATTGTGGACACATTGTGATGCCCATGGGAATTGATCCCTGCTCCTGCCGGGCTTTTACCTCACTGCTCGTTGTTGACTTGGCTATCCAGCCATCGTGATGTCCTCAGAAACCTGAAAAGACCGTTTATTGGAACATCAGATAGTTTTTGTGTGTCCTGGTAGTAGTGTCTTCCTAATGTTCTCTTTCTCAAGTGGCATAAGCTTGGGCAGTGGCAGAGGAAGTAAGGAGTATCCTCTTGAACCTCTTCGTCACCGCAGCCCCGACAAGGTTGTGGGCGGTGAGTGCACCTACCGACATTGACAGCGACTTTCTGTCATATTTCCAAAGCTTGTTGGTTCTGTCTTTGTCGTATTTTGGCCAAAGTTTTCTTGTAATAGCACAGGTGGCAAGCGATTTCCACCTCCTGTTGGCTGTCGTGATGGTCCTACATTCCGCTCGCTCTCTTACAGAGTGGAAGCTTAATCCATTGCAGTGCTCGACTACCCATACTTGATGCACGCTCCCTAACAAAACATACTTACTTAGGTGGCGCTACAGTTCGGGGTGAACCTCGGCCTCAACTAACAAGCCTCTCCAGTTAGTCCGGTCCTTAGCTAACTGCTTCCAGTTGTGCATTCCAAGTTGGTTGAGGTCCCCTTCCAATTGTGCGCGCCACCTTAGGCGAGGTCCCCACCAATACCTCACCTCCATATTTGAAGAGTTCCGCTAGCAAGTCATCAGAACCGGCGGCTTTGTAGCGACTGGATATGCTCATTAAAAACATCTGCTATTCCCTGCGCAGCGGTAACTAGGATTCCTTCAATTTTCCGAAGAGCCTGCGTTCCGAGGCTAAAACCAGCAGCCAGGTGCTTAGCTTTTTTATAAAACCTCCGGATGATGTTCCGGTCGTGGGGCCTCCCGATTTCCTTAATCTTTGAGGTCGCCTGGGCCCTTCTAGGCCTTCCTAAGCATGGATTTGCTTTTCTCCAATCTCTAGGCGCGATACACTTCCCGCCTCTTGTTTTGTGCTGCAGCGCTTGCCTGTATGCCAGTTCCGTCACGGCCTCCAGTTGCCCGCACTCATCATACAACCGGTTTTTCTCGGGTGTGAAAAGCTGGTAGCCTAGAATGGATTTGACTACTTCGATGCGCCACAGGGTTCACTGATAATTTGAATTTGTGACTGATGTTGGCATATCGGGGAGTTTTTACCTCAGTTGCTCTCTGTAGTCTCTGGCTACAAACTTTTTTTTGTCATTTGAGCAGAAGGATATGTGCTCCTTTCTATCTCAAGTGCAATTGCATTACATAACGATTATGCCTTGCAGGATAGGTTTTTAGTTTTGGAAGACCAAACAGCTCTGATTTCAAATCAGTTTCATCAGAACTCTAACCAGTTTGTTATTGAATTATGGGTCCACAAACATGCAATCAAAAGAGTCAGAATCAAGATTTACATATATCCTCTGTACATGTATCCTCTGCAGCACTATCCACGTGCCACATCTTGAAAGAACAAGACAGTTATATTCAATATTTCAATGAATTTTACCATTTAAAAGACTTCTTCCGTCGAATCCTTACAAAACTCTTTTGAGAGTGCTTTCCGACCATTTCTCAAGACATTTTGACCTGACCACAACCTTGTGTCTTGTACACATCAGCTTCCGGAACAACTATGTGAAAGCATATACATATCTCCCTATATACACGTGCATATCCTTTGTCACACTTTTGTATATGCACTGCTAAAGCCTCAGCAACATCAACCATTCGCACACATTTCTAAAAAAGCAAACGTGTCCCGTGTACTTTAAAGATGCTTAATGAAGACATTGACATTAGATTTTCCCTTATTAAATCAAACGTGTAGCTGTTATGCAAAAGTGTATGTTAGAACGGAATAAATGAGGATGTTCATACATACGAGTATACATATACTTCACGGATAGATTTTATCGTGGAATCCATGGCAATTAAATTATGAAATCCCGAAATAGAAAGTACCATGATGCAGTGTTGACACTTTCCTCGTTGTGCCATGTACTTAAATGAGCAAATTTAAGTATAAGACAAGACATTGGGTGGTGTGAATAAAAACTAAGGCAGACTGTTCCCTCAACTTTTTGGAAGAACACTGAATTTAAATTGAATAAAAATGAATTTCATCAAGTTTCAGAAAACACTTTCTTCAAGAGGGTTTGCCCAGAGTCTTCCCTCAGTTTTCATTCACACCACCCATTGTCTTGTCTTATACTCAAATTTGCAGTTCAGTAACAACATATGGAGTTTGAGAGATTTCTTTAGGTGTTTCCAAGCAGATTGTCTAGCTACTCCTGCCTTTTGGCAAGCTCAAGCTACATGTGATGATAATTTTCAAACTTCTGTTTCTTCTGATTCTGCTATCTCGTCTCAGGGGTCATTGCAGCTTTTAATTCCCACCTGTGAATTGCGATGAAGATTAAGTAACGCCTTACTGACATAGAGGGTGTCAACCTTCCATCGTTTTCGATCGCAGACAGACTTTTTGCAGAATTCATTTGCGGTGGCTGGGTCCTTAAAACTACGGGTTGATTTTCGTTGTCGTCTCAAACCTAGGTTGTAACGAGGATTCGTTTGAGTGGAATTATCGGAGTGTATTCGACGTATTTTGACTTTTTGGACTACCTCCGCATCTTCATATAGACTGTGGGGTTTATGGTTGTATATCCTTCATTTGCCCTCCTCGCATACGGGACCAAAATAACATCCTTTTGGAAATTCCGTAAACGGTACTCCAACCGTGGGAATGGAAGTACATAATTCTTAACCTTTCGTCTTTAGACCTCTACATGCAGGAAGCCGCAGAGAAAAATGCTCTCAGAATAAGCCAGTCTAAACACTGGAGACCGAATCCGTGTGGACATGCCAAAATACTAAGCAATCAGCTGAGCAGCTATGTCAACTTGGATAATACTGTCCTGAATTTGGACTACGAGAGAGTTTTCCAAGTTGAATTAGTCAAAATCCATCTACACCGGTGGTTCTAAAACGCACATAGGCATAGGAGCAGTTCTTTTCACTGAAGAGTTAGGACTTCGCAGCTCCATAAGACTCCCGGGATTGCTTTCCAAGTGAAGGTCCTAGGATATTACGATTTACATTGACAGTCAAGCTGCCATAAAAGCAGATAACATCGAAGCTCGTGGGTTTATGGCACGCAGTATGTGCGACTCTGCTGGGTCGCTGGTCACAGCTAGCTGAACTAGAAGACCGAGAGCAAGCAGACAGTAGGGTCAAACCTTCATTCTGTAATCTATAAAATAAAAACTAAATAAATAGCTGGCGCGATTGCTCGGGGTGGACCAAGGCCTAGCTCCTCGTAAGCGTTCATTTTGTGCACAATTTATTACCGACTTTGAACGGCTAATTGAGAAGCTTTTTCATGACACTCTGAGGTTTTTCATTTCCCTACGAGACGTGGTACCGCGAAATATGTTCGGTGGACAGGCCTAGAGATTGAACTCACGCAACTCGCCCAACAGTTCAACGCAATAACCATTGAGCCACGGTTACCACCCCACTCTGCAATCTAAGGGCAAAATTGCAGAATTACTGACCACCTGTAAAGTATCAAGAAGGTTGTGGCCAGAATATGACGAAGCAAAAACCAGCAAGATTTTACAAAAATACTGGAAATCACTGTCGATGCTGGGAGGGTGCTCACTACCCATAACATGGTAAGATATCACCTGAATGATGACGACATACGCTGGGGATTCGGTGACGAAGAGGTTTATGAGGACAAAAACGCATTTTCCCTGTCATATCTCTCCCATATCTCTTAACCTTAGGGAAATTTCTCTTCGATTATATCGCCGAACTATTTGAGGGTCTACCATTGGAAATTCTTGCAGGGGCGACCAGATGGCTGGCACCAAGCAATTAAAACACGGTAGAGAAACATCATAAGTGTCACGATGTGTCTTTATAAATCTAAGTGTGATGAGGTAGTCTTCATCAGCCTATAAACCTAACCTAACCGAGGGCGTATACTTGTTATTTTACATTTCACAATTTGGTCTGTTTATTCTTGGCACACAGTCCTTTGCAAACAGAAATTTGCTGGAAATTAATTTACGATGTCGAACTACTATCTCAGTTGGAACTTGTGTTCAAATATTGACCTTAAATGTAGGTGTGTCCATGGCAAGGATGTGAAATCCATCAGATTCTCCTATCTAAACAATTTTAACTAGCATTCTACGAAAGAAGATAGAATTTTTGGGTTGCTTAGGCGCTTGAAAACCTTGGTAGCACTGCGACTCATATAGAGGCCTATGGTGCTGCCCCATATGTTTAGAGCAGTTTGGCTGTTCCAGAGGCTGTCAGTAAGCTAATCAGCTTCTCTGGATGTAGCGTGACAAGTGCCGTTGGTGAGACGAATTCACTGTCTAGGGTCCGATTTCTCACATGAATGAGGGCGGGGCGTTCTGTGACCGGTTAGAATTTAAAGGTAGTTCCTGCTCAGATTTGGAAGAAACTTGGATTTCTTTTGTAATAGATTGGGGAGAGGTGTTTGGTACATTTCTGTCCTACACTTCCCATGTAAATAGTGTTGATTTGAGTAGGGTTTGTGCCCTCATTTAGCTTTCAAAGATGGATTTGTTTACTCCACAGGCTGGTTCAGGACCAGTGATGGCGGATAGTTGCACCTTTTTCGGCCAGTGAGTCCGCTATTTCATCGTCGGATTACAGCTTCTGTTTAACCTCACAGTTCTGTTGAAGTATGGTATGGAACAAAATATTATTTTTGAACCATTCAGTTTTTGTTAAATGACATTGAATTCGTGCCTTAGATTCGGCAATAACTTCCGATTCGTGCGAAAATATAACACCCAGAGCGCGCCAAACATTTAAATTCAAAGTAAACTAACGATCAATCTAGTTTCCTCCTCTCTGACTGAAGCTCCACAAAGTGTTATCCTTGGACTGCTACTAAACCACAAAAACAAAGTGGGATCACTGTTTTCTTCTCTATAAGAGAACGAGAATCAGGGTTTACAAACAGAGAAAAAGCTTTATTCATCCCCTAAAATTGTCCTGCTGCTCTCTCACACCCCTTATATGGCCGTATGTCCTTGAATTTCAACACGCACATAGATACTGTGCACGAATACATTACCTCTCGCCATCTTACCATTGGTTTCACGGATGGAATGCAACATCCCCTTTAAACGAGCTTTCTTCCTTTCTCCCATTTGCCGCTGACGAGGGTGAGATTATCACGGCCGAGGCAACCGTTTTTGTATTGAGAAAGGTTATTTTTAGAAAGTTCCATGGAAACATCCGTTTTTTTGTCGGCGGGTAATGGTTCGAGGGGTTTCGTGCGCTTGTGCTTCTTCTTTCGGGATTCTGATACACATTAGCTCGGCATGAATCAGAGCAAGACAAATGGCTTAGGGCCTTAATTGAAATATTGACCTAAGCCAAGGAAAAGAGGGAAAATGGAGTGACAGGTCGTTGTTACTTGGTGTGAGTTTCCAATTATAGGCTTGAGGTTGATCTGCCTTAGAAACTAACTTTTCCAAGTCCGTCGTAACGCCAAGAATGAACTTGTCGATGATTTTTACCAACTTTTACGAAGCCACTACTTAGCCCTTAAGTAAAAACGACCAAAGTGTTTTGTAAAGGAAAAAAAACTCTCCAGTTTGTTTACTCGTGGAATTACACGCGAACAGGATTACTTTCCTCGGCGCATACTCTTCTTTAAGGGTCGGGGTCTTTTTGTTGATATAAAATATCCTTGAGCAATGGCGACCACATACACCGACACGCCGCCTTACTTGAAGCGGGGGTGATACCAAAGGAGCTAAGACGAACCATTTTTTTTTTGCGTGTAATTTTGAAAAACCCTCCTGAAAAGAAAGGTTGCCGTTGGCATTGAGCCAATCTTCATTTTCTGTGGGTGTAGAGAGAAAGTTATTTTTAGAAACCCTGCCATGGAAATAAATTTGGAATGAGATGTCTGTGTGTGGGTGTGAAGTTTGCAATGCGTATATACTCTGCGAAGGGGGATTAAAGTCCTCAATTGTGTGTGGGCTATGTGTATTCAGACTGGAACAAAAAAAAAGGTAAAAAGATGAAACCTTATTAAAGGTGAACGGGTAGAGTTCATTTATCGACCATAAGTTGGTCCAAATTAAATCTGTCCTTGCTTTAGTGTGGCCCGCTTAGGATGACCTTTATATGTGCCTGCCTGTTGTAAGGCTGAAGATTGATTACCGGACTAATGACTGAAGCACTTAAATCGTAAATAAGTAATTGTATGGGTGATGGGCGCTATCATTTTTTCCGTAGGCGTGTGCTAATTTTAGGATGAAATTTGTTTCGAATCAGGGAGAACACGTAAAAAGTTTTTACGTTGCTGCTCCTCTGGAAGTTGGTAAATAATGTAGTAGATCACGTTTCCAGTAGATATTGTGTCGGAGTAGGCAATGAAAGGTCTTTTTTTAGATGCTACGCTCGAAACTTGGTGTAATTCAAAGTTTTGAAATGGCTTTGTGTGTTCCAGCAGAGTGTGGGATGTAAGCTGTTGGCTGTTTTAAATGGCTTACGAATGGTGACATCGATTTTTTGGATTTTTTAAAAGGCCACGGCCTCACGCTCGTTTACATGCCGATATCAAGGTTGAATAAATCTCATATGTACGCCTATCGTTTCGAAGATGTAGATTAACATTTCAATCTGAAGAGGGAGACTAATTTCCGAGTCACTTCTAAGCTTTGCTGTAAGAAGTTCAAAAATTTTCTCTGTTTTCCATTAAAGTGAAACATTTTCTATAATTCTTTAAGGAACTTTATTCCTTTTTTCAAGTCGGCCTTAATCTAACCTCCGAGTGTTTCTATCGCCATTTTTCTACTAGAAAGCCATGAAGCGGTTCTGAAGTTTCCCTGCAATCAGACCTAGTCCAAATATGTAAAATAAGTTCCTTAAAAACACCCGATAACATCGTTGATTGTATATGGAGAATTTTTTCGCTACCGCCAGAGTTCTTTCAAAAAAATCTTGCTGTCATTTCTGCGACGCGTTACAGCCAATCAGGTTCGTCTGGTGCCTAGTATAATGCTAAAGGTCGCCTAAGATGGCGCAGAGCTAATGGATATGCTTTACGTGAGTAGTCAGAATTAAGCTATGCCCAGACGGCTGTCAGATCTTACAATATTGTCAGGTCTACCAATGTGCTGACAATTAGCTGCCGATGAGCAAACAACCTTTCAACGTTAAATTGTTAGTCTGATTTTCTGATAATTTCATTGTCAGACGGCTGGTCTCATAACGGTCTGACAACGTTGTCAGATGAAAAATTGTCATTTCATGAAAAATGGCCAGATTCATTGTCAGACGTTGTCAGACTCATAGCATTTGATAGAACTTTTTCTTTATACCGTGTTGAATAGAAAAGTCGAAAAAAGTGCGAAATATAAATCGAAATGGAACCAAAGTGACATTTGCGACGATCTTGGCCACGTACATATTGCCACACACATTGTCGAAGTTTTTGGACGAAGGATTAAGGGACCCGGCGCTAGCAGTAGGGATTTTACGCGAAACTTGTGACGAGCCGGAGTTATATCGCAATTTTAGTTTCCTTCTGCATCGTCAATACTTTTTTTTTTCTTGAAAAATTATTTGTTCTCCAATTGTCATTTAATTTTTGCGAGCCGACAGAAATAATAAATAAATATCTGGCGCGACAACTCGGAATGAGCCAAGTCCTAGCTTCTTGCAACCATTCATGTTGTGCGTGTTTGTATTTTTCGCACGAATGGAAGAGACCTACAATTTATTGCCGACTCCGAACGGCGAATTGAGAAGCTCTTTCATGACAGGTTATACTCCCGGAGGCTGGGGTTTGAACCCACACCGCTTGGTCAGCAGTCCAACGCACTAACCACTGAGCCACGGCCGACAGAAATATCTGACAATAACTATTGCCATTGTCAGTTGTGATAAGCTTCGTACATTTGATAAAATCCAATGAGTCTGCCGATGTCCTAAACGTCTGACACTGGTATAAAATAGTGTTCATACGATTGGTAGATGACGGTCAATTTCGTTGTTAGATGGCAATGCTTTTTCTGATTGCGTTGTCAGACTAAAGTCGGCAGTTTACACGGTTGTAAGACATTTGGGATTCATTTTTCATTGGTAGACCTGACAATATTGGAAGATCTGACAACCATTTGAAGAAAGCTATGGTATGCAACCGTTACAAGCACTACCTATTGACTGGTCTCTTTGCAAACTCTCGTTTAGCAACCGATCTTTCCTATTAATCGCTATGTGGAACTGTAACACTTAATGGCGTCTACGGGGAAACTTATTTCAGACACCCAAGCTGTTCATTATCAAGAGATGATGCGGGGAATGATATTGCTGGGGCTCGAACCTACGCAGCTCGCTCAGCAGTCTAACGCACTAACCACTAAACAACGGCAACCACTAACTAAACTCCTTCTATTTTATGTATAATAAAATAAACACTATGCTGGACTTCAGCGGAAGACACTACCTAATCCGTAGGCAGTCGTGGGGTTTAGAAAAATACTTGCCCGACGTTTTCATTCAAGCCTCACGAAATAGGAGCTATCTTCATCCCTGTACTTTTGCAGGTATGATCGCAAGTATCCGTGTGCTGTGAGAAATCTCCGGTATACATACATATGTATATGTACGTATTTAGCTGGTTAGTTTTGGAACGATAAAATTGGTTTAAGGTCTTAAGTCTTCCACCGGGCTTTACATCGTGATTGTGATTGAATTCCTACTACAAGCTCTTACCTGTATTGGGTTTAGTTATGATGTATCATTCGTTACTTCAGGGGACCTTATGATTTTATTCATCGTCCATCGTAACAAATATACCATCTCCAAGTATTCGACCCTCGGAAGGAAACCATAACCTTAAAGGTAGAATCGTATATATGTATATGTAATTTGAAGGCTTTTGCCATTAAGAGCCTCACGCGATCTTCGTGTCCTTTATAGAGTATTTACTTTATTGAAGCAATTCAAAACCAAGTGTCGATATTAATAGAATCCGCTTCGAAGTTACAAGGTCTTGAAAAGTTCCCCCCAATGATTTATTAAATCAAAAAACCAAGTGAGAGAAGTATAAATCTATTATTGTTGCTTCTACGTTCTTTTGCTCCTTTTTTTGTTTGGAAAAAATGTAACACAAACAATCGTGTTTTCAAGGGCACACTTCGTGTTGCTCGAAATGTGAAATGGTGACGGCTGCAATAATTACAAGTCGCTAAGGGAAAGTGCTTAATAATTCAATCACAGATATTTGCTACATTATCATGATGTCATACAATGCGTGTTTGTGGCACATTAACTGGGGGTTTCAAACCCCCCAGTCGATAAAGCTTTCTTCAAATAATAAAAAAAAAACAAAAAAAGGACGAACCTTAGACACCGGAAAATTAGTGTGGTTAAGCGAGAACGAATGTGGCGGATAAATATGGCACCCATTGACCCAAAAAACTGGGTGTCTGTATCGTTATTCTATGGCTTTCCAGCTGCCACACTTGCTATTTTTGTTGAGAATCCATTTAGCTCTGCTGCGCGTCTGGCTGGTTATTATTTCCGGAGAAATAAACTTTTAATCCATCTGTAAAGCTGTTAAAAATAGAATTGAACATTTCAAAGTGGTTTGTTGATGTATTCAATAAGGTGCATCGGATGACAGATGCAGAGGGTGTGTTCAGTAATCGTGATTTTTTTATAAGCGATTTTTATTTATTTTTTCCTAAACAGTGTCACGAAAGCTTAAAATGTTTGTGGTTTAATTAGACAACACGCCTGTTCATGGTGGAAAACGTTGTTTTATTCCGTGGATTTGTCTAGCGTGACAAGATAAAATATTTAAGGTATTATTAACTCAGATATTGGAATTGTTAGGGTTTTTCTTGTTTTTGAAACAGAAAAGTTGTTCAATGAATATGAAAAGGTCATCACATGTTTACAAAAGTAAATACATTCTATTGGACAGTAACCTGATTCGGAAGTCGAGTTGAGAATTATTGCAAAGATTTCTTCACAAACGCTTCTCACTAGGAGCAACATTCTAAACGGTTCCTCAGCGCTTTTTTCCAGCGTAGCCGATCCTTCTTTATGGGAAGCTTTTGCTTATGATTTATTTTGATAGACTTCCGACCCGTTAACATTTTCTTCTTAAGACACTGCGGTCATCCAAATTCTTTGATCCCATCAAGTCAGACGAGGCATCTTTACTTATGTGGTGGACCTGCGATTCAAACAGGAAGCTTTTGCAACTTTACCCAGTTTCATTGTTAGCTAACTGCCTCCGATTTGGCACACCAAGTTGGTTATGGCCCTGCGACCCACCTGAGTCGCTGGCTTTGTCTTCTGAGCCGTCCCCTGCAAAAGATTCAAAGATCCTCTGGACCGGAACGCTATGATACATTGGCTCTATTTCGATTATTTTGACTAGGTCGATGTAGCTATATTTCCTCCTCCACTGGCATCTAACCAGATGGAACCAAAATCCCCTTTTCTCTCAACCTAGTGCGACCTCATTCATTCTTAACGAAGTCCATACTTCCGCTCCATAGAGCAGGGCTAGAATGGTTAGGGTTTAGTTGTCCGAAAAAGGGCTTTGTTGCTATTCTTTTGATCTTAGCACTGTTGTCATTGCGGGTAGAGTGGTGATGGTTTGAAGAGTTAGTTGAACTGTTCATGATGATCAGAAGGTTGGAAAAAAATACCATAAATGTATGTATAAGCCATGGCGAACGCTTTACCAAATGTCCCCAGTTAGTCTGGACTCAACCCTCGGACGCCAGTGAAACCAAACATTACCTGAGTTTCAAACCAAACTATGTCGTGCAGCAATAGTGCATTCAGGGACTATGGCTTAGGCGTAAAACCAATATTAAAAAGAGCGGGGCCTAGGTAGACAAAAGTCTTAACTTAAACTGTCAAGGATGACGTCGGCATTGTTTGTCGTCCGGTTATTATTCGACTGTGTATCCGAGGCTTGTTGTTGCTTCGTAAATAGAGGCTTTTTCCGTGATCGGACATTTATCGCGGTGACTCAACCCCCAATCAGATTCTCAACTTGTAATCCTAGGATGAGAAGTTGGATAAATAGCTTCTTGTAAGGTGACGAATATTGCGAATATCACTAGGTAGGTCGATCTAACTGGAACTGTAGACCCCATCGTTGATTCCTTTTGAAGAATTCTTCCACTGACGTCCGGATTTAACGAGGAGTGCTTTAGGGGAAACAGGTATTCTCCCCTTTCTCGTAAGATATCCTTAACAAAGGTCTAAACAAGTTGAAAGAAAAACAATCTCGGGTTATTTCGCTGGTAGACAGCATTCTCTTGAATGCACATGTGTCTTACATGTTTTTACATACATATGTACATATTTCCTTTTATTTTTCTAACGAATAAAAGAATATGAAGGAGAAGATCACCTTACATGCATACGTCATTAAACTGCTTAAATCTGGCCCCCGTTTTATAGCCTTAAAGTTTCAAACCCCTTATCTGCAACAAAATTGGACTCTTAATGTTTGACAGATAACCGCAATTTTATCGAAAAAGAAGTATCGACGCTCCCACTTCATTGGCTTCAGTTCAGTCTACCGTTCTGAACCAATTGCTACAGTCGTGTTCACTCCTAACATGAGAATCAAGTGTACCAAGTGCTTTAAAGTAAGGGACGCGAATCCTGTGTGTGCTAGTTTGTGCGCTTTGAAATTTAATTTAACACGCGCTAATGTATCTGATTCCAGCAAGGATCAGAGGAGAAATAAAAGAAATAAAAATTGGAAATGTGACACGTGCACAAAGAACTCAATGTCCCTCTGTATGGACATGGTCAATGGACTTGTCAGATGCTTCGATGAGTTCAAAAATGATTTTTATTCACTTAAACTCTGTCTTTCCAATGAAAGGCAAAAAGAGCGAGCTGAACTGCAAATTATTACTAAAGGTAAGATTATTGCGAATATCATGGCCTTTTTGAAAATTTTATCAATATTTACAAAACAAGCAAATTTGTACGTCACTTTTTGGCATATTTGGCGGGGCGATACAGTATTGGGTATCTTCGACTGAAATTTTTTTTATAAAGATAAGCAACCGGTAATGACAAGGCGCCTACGTCAAATGCTAGTGAAATCGTTTAAAGTGCAAAAAAAAAAGTGTATAAACATATTTCTGCTAATTTGTTGACAGTGGCGCTCCAAGTGAGAAAGTTATACATTGGGTGTTTTCTTAGTCTTCACGTGTCAATTAAAAACCATACATTCATTCATTCGCGGGTCGGGGGCTTAGGGTGGTTAAGTGAACTCTCTATATCTTCCGTCATCGACTCTAAATCATCAGGGGTTATCCCCATACGGTTAGAGGTGAGATTTCGGACTGAGTCCAGCCCTCTCATCCTGGCGTTACCCAGGGGACGCCTACCTGATGGCACAGATTCCATGACAGGTCTTGAAAGCCGTGTTTGGGGCATGCGTTGAACGTGACCAAACCATCGAAGTATGGACCTTTCCTTTTGAAGAAGTAGCTGCTCGACATTGAGTGCCTCGCGTACTCTGGTGTTGCTTACCCGATCTCGACTAGTTACCCCAGCAATACAACGAAGAAATCTCATTTCGACAGCTTGTATCCGCGATCTTATGTATTCTTTCGGTCATTGCCTAAACCTCATGACCATAGGTGAGGGTCGGAACAAACACTGAATTAAAGCCCAATAACTTTGCTTCGATGCCAAGTACAGGCCTCTTGATAACAGATTGACCAAGTTGTCTCATAATTGCTACAGCCTGAACAATCCTACAGGATAACCCAGTATTCCTCCTTCCATCATAGGACCCCGAGATACTTTAACTTCTCAACCTGTTTCAATGGGACTCCACTAACATGCAGAGTGAATTGAACAGGCGTTCGGGAAATTACCATAACCAATGATTTGTTCACGTTTACCTTCATCCCAACTTCAACACAGACGGCGATCAACCTATCTAGTGCGCGCTGAAGTTCGGTCTGGGTGGACGTAAAGATGATCAAGTCATTCGTGAAAAGCAGATGACTTATCTTAAGTCTCCCAGTTCGAACCGTTCCTTGCCACGGCTGAGCTGTAACGTCCTATCTATATACACTATGAAAAAGAGAGGTGACAGAACGCACCCCTGGCGAAGTCCAACGCCCACAGTGAAAGCTGTCGACTTAACGCCGTTCACCCGAACACAGGTCTTACAGTTAGTGTACAGAGATTGAATGGCCCTCAGAAGAGAACCGTCAATCCCGTACTCTTGCAATACACTCCAGAGTTTACCTTGAGGGACTCGATCAAATGCTTTTTCCAAATCCACAAAAGAGCTGTTGATAGGTTTGGCATACTCCAAGGCCTTCGCAAGTACCATTCTGGGCTTGAATAGCTGGTCGGTTGTGTTTCTACCTGGACGAAAGCTGCACTGCTCGTCGCCCAACCTAGACTCGTCCACAGCTCTGGAACACGCTTTCAACACCTATGCAAAGACTACCGGGAAGACTTAAAAGAGTTCCCCTATAATTGGAGCAATATCTCTTATCCCCTTTCTTAAAAAGAGGAACAATCATCGCAGTTTCCCAGTCGCTAGGTGTTTTACCGCAATTTCCAGGCCATTTCACTCCCTCTCCACCCAATGCCTTGAGCATTTCCGGCCGGATTTCATCCACACCAGCAGATTTGCAGACTTTTAGCGTCTTGATCGCCAAAGTCACTTCCTCAACGGTGGGACTATTCTCCTCAGTGCCCTGTTCGGGATTGAGCAGCTCCGAAACGTTCGCGCCCAATCTCCGCAAGATGTCCTTCTCATCGTAAAGAAGTACACCATCTTTGGATTTAACTCCTTCGATGATATTAAAATTCCTTCCTCTGACACGACGGATGGTCTCCCAGAACACCTTGTTTGCAGATCTGTGGTTACAGTCCAATTTCTCGCTGAACTCCTTCCAAGACTGCTCCTTAGCTGCTTTAACGGCCAGTTTGCAAGTTCTTCTTGCCTCCATACACCGGTTGCGAGAAGCTGAATTCTCCAAAGTGTATCCACACCCTGAAGGCTTTCTTCTTCTCCCTGATGGCTTCTTGAATTCCGGGTGTTTTAACCACGCAGTTCTTTTTTCACCACCAGCCGCCACACCATTTTTCCCATTGCCATTGTTCCTCTAGATTTGACATTTCCTACGACTTCAGCAGAAATTTTATATGAATGCGAAACAAGTCACACAGCTTTTCAGCACCAAACCTGCAGGAATCCATTTCTGTTTCTTCCAAAGGACAAAGATCCCTTCCAAAGGAACTCCAGCACTCCATGCTGCAAACTTTCTCTCTTCAATTTTTCGTCTTCCTTTCTAAATACATTGCAGTTCTATTTGTTCTGTCAAACTGACTGACTGTCATCGAATGAGCGAGAGCTGAGCTATTTTCGGAATCCAAACGCGAGCAATGGTGGGCATCTCATGAGAACCGTGTGGTGTATTTGCCACATTACAACCAAAATAGTTTCTCCTCCCCAAAAAGAGACGAAGAGAGAGTTGTGTTGGCAAAAAAGATATATTTAGCCACTCGCTGGATACATCGCACAGCAAAACCAGTGCCACAATGTTTTTTTGCAAAATAGAAAGGATAAAGGGAAAGTGCACACATAGACATAGTAGGCAAACACAGACACACATAAACTGTTGAGATCCGAAAATAGAAGCGAAATTACATTACTCTGGTATAAATAAACGATTCGTGGATGGAAAGGTGAATTGGCTGACGGTGGTAGGTGGATACAAGAGGAGGACCCTATTATTTGCGGAGGACTGTGTTCGGTTGTAAATGGCTTTCACTCGCTGGCATTGAATTTGCGCACCGCCACAATGACATAATCTGGATAAAAATACACTTTTCGATTCCAGGCGCTGCTGGCATTAAATAAGTGACACACCATACCATAACGAGATCTAAATTTAATCGAGAATACTAATAACTACTTAATCGGACGGAAGGAAGAAAGAAAACGGCCCACTGGAGTTGTGTGGTGATTGTCGTCTCTAGGTACATATACATATCTCTACGCTATAGGATAGTAAATTAAGGTCGCAAAAATAGAATACCCTCTGGAGGTTGGTGTTTGTAACATGTGGAGGAATGGGAATGAGAGCTATAGTAGCCGATAAACTTGTTTTGTACATTGGCCTAGGACGTGTCAGTAAGTCGCAGTATATATTTTTGCCACGAATTTCTATTTCAGTCGAGCGATACAAATTTAAATTGACTCTAAGTAAGGACATAAACTTGTGTCAAGGAAATCTTGAGCGAAGAATGTGTGAGCAAAAGATGAAGCTTTCGCCTGGAAATAGATTTCTAAGGCGTTGATCGATGACTCAATTTATTTAGCCTACCTTTGGGGGTGTATACTACTATAATCGAGGACATGGTTTATTTCAAAGTGACAGGTAAGGTGGGTCAGAAGTAGTTTTACTCTCAATGAAGGTGCTGCGTATCGAAAACTTCTATGCTGTCTCCAACTTGTTTCTAAAGCTCACGATTTCCTTTCAACTATTGACCTGCATTTGTGGGCATTGCCAGCGCTTTATAGTATCGCTTCTTCATAGAAAAATTGATCGAAAAAGTTCCACAGAAGTTGACAGAATTCCGAACGTAGATTTAACTTTTGCCATTTTGCTGCCCACCACAAGTTTAACACAATCAGACGACACAATGCTTCTGAAAAAGATTGGCTTTGTCTTACTTGCTAACTTAAAGTGGCACTACGGCCCAGGGTGGACCTGGGCCTCAAACAACAAGAGCGCCAGGCAGCTCGATCCTTAGTCAGCTGTTAAGTTAAGTTAATTAAGGTCCCCTTCCACTTGCGTGGGCCATCTGAGTCGTGGTCTTCCTCTAATGCATCGTGGCTCGGATTGGATTAAAAGATTCTCCGGCCCAAAGCATTGGTATCCATCCGATTTGCATGACCCAAACACCTCAGTCGTTGGACCTTCACTCTTCTGGCTAAGTCGATGTCGCTGTACAGCCAATACGCTTCGGCGTTGTATCTCCTATGCAGACGGGACCAGAAATCACCCGAAGAACTTTCTTCTCAAAACAGCCAAGAGCAACCTCATCCGCTAGACATTGCTTATCTCTATAGATAAAGGTGGTGTTTATGCATTGGAAGTTCCTGGGTTTGCTCCAAGATCTGGCCCATTGTGAATATTTGGTCGATGGTGGACTTTCCTCAACTGAAGCCACAGCCACACTGATATGGACCGATCAAGTTGTTGACGAACGGCTTCAGGAGCTCACACAACCCGGCAAATAAGATCTTGTAGGCGTTGTTAAGAAGACTGATGGCTGTGTTTTCGGCGCAGTTAAGAGGGTTTCCTTTCTTGAGAATCGGGGAAAAAATGTTGAGATTCCATTCATCGGATGTACTTTTCTTTTTCCACAGATGAGTTGGTGCAAGTTATCGCTTGCCGATTTGAACAGATCAGCAACGAAGCCGCCAGCTCCAGCAACTTTGTTGGACTTAACCCTATATATGGCTATCGATGATGGTTCGTTCTGATTCGTCTTGGCCGCATTAATTTTCGGACTCATTTTCGCCTACAAGTACATGAATCGCTGGTAACTACAAAGGATAACATTGGTGACAAGATCTTGGCATGTCATTTCCACCGTTTGGTAAAACTTCCGATTCTCATTCCTGCAACACCATCTTCTAATTTCCTTGGTCATTTTAAAGCAGCTTCGCTGTGTGTGCCTGTTTTGGTAAATGTGCGTGTCGGGATGCATGGTCATACCATGGATTTCGTTGTCATGATGAAGTTCAACACATCGGAAGCGGGATGTCACATGGCCAGTGGTGCAACTAGTCTTCAATACTTGATGCTGGCAGCAAATAACCTTTCGAGAGATGAGGGGTAACTCGATCGAATGGCGATCACTTCCGATTGTAGCCATCCAACGTCGAAATATTCTGTTGTCTTTGCGGTGTAAGGGATATCTACAGGAATACCTTGACTACAATGCAACAGGAAAGTGTTCCGAGTCAATATTCGCCCGTGTCTTGCATTGATGGCAGTGTTGCCAATCTAGGTTGACGGTTGATCGATCAGGAGAGCTTCATAAATCGCTACCGACATCGGGTGAGCCAAGGCCTAGCTTCTCGCAACCATTCATGTTGTGCGTGTTGTATTGTTCGCACGAATAGAAAGGACCTACAATGTCTTGCCGAGTCCGAACGGCGAATTAAGAAAATGATCGGTGAACATGGCTGGGCTTGAACCTACGCAACTCGTACAGCAGTCTAACGCACTACTGAGTAACGACGTCTACCTTCATGTCCCTTATGAATATATATTGCGCCGTGTGCTTGCTACGACAATGTTTCGCACGACGCAAAGTCATTTAGCCTAAATCCGTTGGGGGTGGTCTCGTGCAGGCTATACCCTGTCTTCCTGGTTTTACGTTAAAATCCGTGGTCGCCGTATTTCAGTTGTTAATGTGTTGGACTGCTGGGCAAGCGGCGCGGCTTTAAGACCCAGGCATGTCCACCGAACATTTTTCGTGCCACTACCTCGGAGAATGACAAACCTCCGGGAGTATAAATTGTCATGAAAGAGCTTCTCAATTCGCCGTTCGGCGTCAGCAATAAATTGTAGGTCCCTTCCATTCGGTCGAGAAATGTAACACGCACAACATGAATGGTTGGGAGAAGCTAAGCCTTTGCCTTGATGTGAATTGGCAGTCTAGAAGGCCAGATCCTAAATGTGTACTCATTGAACGAAAAGTCGGATAAATAGCTTCTTGTAGGCCTGAACTCCGAATACGTCGTACTGGCCCATACAAGGTGTTCACTAAGTAGTTCTAGAACTGTAGACGTCACAATTAATTCCATTTAAAGAATTTATCCATTACCATTTGCCTACTCGTTGGCTACGACAAACAACCTTCCAAAGGGATTGAACAAAAAAAAAAAACGTGTTATACAGCGTTCGCCGTATAGAGGTGAGGGTAGGAGACTGACCGAAGTTGGTTTGTGAAATCCAATGGACGCTCCCGTCCTCTTGAACGTACGTGTCTATCCTTCGAACACCGTGGGCCGGACGAGATTTGATCCTTAACTTGACAAGGCAGTGAATACAATTCGCTACTTTGTAGCTAAGTGGGACTTAAGTTTGGCCTTTAAAGACAATCTGCGATCTTGCTACTTTATCTATGTATTTTGTTTTCTATATAATTTAATTTTTTATCTTAATTTAATTTTTATTAAACAAATTTCAAAAACATACTTTGTGAAACACCTTCACTGCCCATAGAGAATCGTTGTGCAGCAACAGCAAATGTCTTACAAAATTAATCGACCATTACTCTTTGTGCAAATAAAACATCTGAATTATCTATATTTATACCGAAACTAAAATAAAGCAGAAAATACATCTCCTACTGCACGGCTGTGTATATCTCGCCCAATTGGCTTTCCGATGGCATAAATATCAACTGTTACTTTGGGAATCTAAAAATATCGTTATTTCATTTTCGTCTCTTGTTCTTCATCCGTTTTGTCGGTATTTTTATACATTTTTCAGATTCTTTTTATAATTTTCTATATTTTTTTTTTGTTTTCTAAGAATTTATATTTTTAACTACACGTGAAGGTTGTGAAAACAAAAACATTAAGGATGCGCGAGAAGAGCGGATGGGTGATTAGTTAAGTAATTTATTTTACGGCCAAGTAAAGCGAGGGAAACTCCCACCGAAAAAACAGCGTTTTTGAGTCACATTTTGTGTTCTGAAACGCGCACATCATTTTTGAATCATGTCCGAAAAATGCCATTCTCCATGGTTTTCCTGAATATGAGGAATGCGTGTGCGGAGGCCGAACTGCATCAAAAAAAAAAAAAAAAAACACAACAGAACACCACACACTGAGCGTATTAGGCAGCTAGGCATCTAAATAGCTACGCAATGGCAAGTGGATTGGAAGAAGATTTTGTCCTATTTTTGGAAATTATTTTGGAATAAATGTTTTTATTTTTATTTCTGTTTCTTGTTCTGTTTTGTGTGTTGTAATGGAGCAGAACAACGAAATTAGAATCAATTTTTTTTTTATCCACTCTGAAGTGGAGGGGCTATTTTTGGAAGGCTTTCTTCCTCGTCTTCGGTGGATGTGAAGTGCAGCAGAGTAGAGACTGTGTTTGGGGAAACCATCAATTTAGACCAGGGATACTTGGAGCTATTTGAAAACTATTTTTGGCCAACTGGTGGAATAAAAAGTTTTTAAACACACACCAGATGGCAAGTGAAAAGCCATATTTTAGTGGTTATTTGGTTAAGGGTCGTTTTGGCGGTAAGAACTGATATGCCGTGCAGATGGAATTATGTTCTATGGCAAGTAACATGCGCGTTAAACTGTTTTTTTTTTTTTTCAGTTACAAAGCGTCATGTTGGAAAGTACTGTTGGTCATTACAAATTCGAACAGAATGCTGCAGACAGTTTGGCTGGTGGTAGATAAACAAGTTCAGAGGTATTTGACAATTGACACATGTGTAGGCGGTTAAGTGAATTCTGCGTTTCTACGATTGACTGACAGAGTCAGTTGGCAAAGTAGTGACCAATTAGGCACATGAACTTGACGCATGAAATCTTCAATTAACTGACAACTTGACAGCCAGCAATGGAAATGGAATTTTGAAGCCGAAGGGAACTGAGGATTAATTTGAAAATTAAGTTGAATTTGTCCGCCATATATTTTCACAGATTTGGGACCTATTGAAAGGCTTCTTAAACAAGACCTGTGGCCGAATTACCACAATCTCAAGGACAAGCAAGTAAGTGGGACTCGTGATCGAATGATCATAGAACCTCATTGGAAGCGATGATACCAAATCTTCAGATTTCGATGACGAGTTTCTCGTTAACGAGTGTGGTAATTCAGCCCGTGGTGAGTTCAACTTCCCAACTGAATTCAGCAGTCTGGCTTATTAACTTTTTGAAGAGTGAAGCAAATACTTACTTTCTTTTATCCCTCGTGACACATAGAGGCGTCAAAAATGGCTGCGCGCCTTCTTGTGAGTAGTTTTGCAACGCCTCTCAGCTCTCTCAAAAGACCTTGATTCCTTCTCAACAGTTCTGCACCACATTTGCTCAGGGCAACCTTTCATTCTGCCCGACTTGGAAAATGTATTACTTAGTTTGTCCTATGTTTTGTTAATTTCTTAATACGCAAGTCCAACCAAATGAATTTTTTATCTAAAGTCAGATGAAGTGAAGACCTATTGTTTTTTTTTTTATTCATTAATTTAACGAGGTTTACTCTTACAGTGTTTTTTTAAACCGAATTTAAGTTTTAATTACAATTTAAAAATAAATAAATAGCTGGTGCGACAGCTCGGGATGAGCCAAGGCCTAGCTTCTCGCAACCATTCATGTTGCGCGTGTTGCATTTCTTGCACTAATGGAAGCGACCTACAATTTTTTGCCGACTCCGAACGGCGAATTGAGAAGCTCTTTCATGACAGATTTTACTAAGCTGGAAACACAACATCCAAGAAGGAATTAGGAAGGAATCGGAAATAAATGGGGTATGCAACCGCGAATTATTGACTGGCTCTACACCGCGGTCATAAGACCGATACTTCCGTGCGGTATAATCGTCTAGTCTGTAGTCAATGTTTTTCTATGTTGAGATTTTGAAACTATTTAGAATGGAGGCGTGAACAATTTCTTTACTGGACCACTGGCAGGCATTTGTCTGTCAAAGATGTCAATTGGTGTCAAATGAAAAAGAATGTTCAGTGGTGCAGAGGGTGTCGTGTCAAGTGCACCTATGCACAAACAAGCTGATCGTAGGACTTTACATACTTAGCTTATCGCGGTTTATGTCCTTATCCAGAGAATTACACTAGACTACACGATACCCAAACTAAATTTTGACAAAAACTTCGGAGTAGCCATCTCTTCCAGATCATTCTGAGAGGAGAAAGCATTCCTAGAAGACAAATCGGTGCGCTACTACACCGACGGATAAATCACCAAAGAAGGGGGAGGTGGAGGGGTATTCTCTGATACTTAATTTCAGCTTCTCTTTCCGTTTCCCAAATTACTGAAGCGTGTTCTAAGCGAAAATAATGGCGATAAAAGAAGTTTTATCTTAGCTAAAGAAAAACGTGATATCCAAGCAGAATCAAGTCCTTGGAATAATTCTCCACAAATTCACTAGTAGCCCTAGATTTCAGCGCATCGCCCATAGAGATAGCAGAGCAGTTCAATATTCACCTTTGTGCGATGCCCGGAACTCTCCTGATATGGAACAACAATGCCCATTCTATCAGAATATCGTACCTTAGGCATACCCATCGCTACATGTAAATTCAAAATAAAGTGAACTGCTCTCGAAAGGACGTATCTTAAGTGGACAGGTGAGCAGAAGGCTCTTCACTTACGCATCAGTCGGGAACGTTGTGTTCCCCTCTGTAACAACGTGTTTAACAACAAAATAGATCTGGCCCAAACTGTATCTGAAACGCTCTAAGGATTTCATTTCCCTCAAGAGATTGCATATCAGCACTACTATAGGTGTCATCACTGGACACTGTCTAATAGGCAAACACGCAACAAGGCTTGCCGTTTACTTAAATGATTTCTGTGGAAGCTGTATGAGAGAAGAAGAGGAGGAAACCATTCACCATCTTCTCTGTTCCTGCCCAGCTCTCTTCCATAGAGGGAAACTTCACTTAGGTCCCTTCTTTTACAATGATCTAGAGGATCTGACCAATAGAGTTGGGAGAACCCTCCTTTGCTTCTTGAGAAGCTCCAAGTGGTTTAACGAGTAGGTAAAGGAGAACTGTCCAAGATCCATGTGGTATCACAACGGACCTATCATTGATCTAACTGTGTTGGCTTTAGCTGGCAGCCTACATTTTTCATTAACATTGGCTTAAGCTAATGTCTATCAAAACTTTAATCTTTGTACATAGATCCCTATATCCGACACATTGCTCTATGGTCGACGCTGGAAGATACTAAGCGGAAGTCAGCCTGTTCGATTTCAAGAGATGAATCGAAATATTCTCTGATTCTATCCTAACTTATCTTAGCCAACAGTTTGCCTGTTGTTGCCGCGAATTTCCACATTCCAGCGGCCTCCTGTTTCGGACGAAAAGAACTTCTAAATGGAATGCGATTAATCTGCTAAGATGCGACGTGCTTATCAGGAGAAATATAGATAATCTTATTGGTGAGCTTATGCTTGAGCAATGTGCCTTAAATGAGTTAATACAGTTGTGGCTTTCCAAGAACAATAGACTCCAACAATAGACCTTAAAAGTTCAACCAGATTCTCTTCATGCACTTAACTTCCTAACAGAGCAGTGCCAGAGCTGAATAGAGCGCAGTGATCTTTAAATTTGGGCAAAAGTTGACGATCTGGTGGCACTGGATCAGACGATAAAAAAGATGGAATCGAAGTATATAACACTTTGCGGTATTGTGTTTGTATATGAGGGCAACTCTGAAAGTCCACAGTAAAGATTCTCTTCAAAGACGATGGCAACTGACTTGTTCCATGTTGCAGCATGGCCGTGTATGTTCCATAAGTCTCAGGTGACTTGAAATCATGAAAAGACGCAGCACTATATTTAAAGGTCTCGTCCTTTGCTGAAGTGAAGTTTTTCTGTTTTCTTGCGAATGGCTTAAAGTCTTTCATTTCATCTCAGTATAGCATCCAATTATTTAAGTTATTCCTAGGATTTTTTACTCTGTTTTACTGCTCCAAATTTAAAGAAACCAAAACCCTAAACGCAGAATGTAAACATTATAATTACTCGCGATGACATGGCAGCATTTTTGCCAAAACAATTCAGGCAATATATTTCTCGTGACCTGACGTAAGACTAGTCAAAACAGTGATAAAATATCGGATTCATCTTCCACTGGCGTCATAACCCTGCTCCAAGGTGTTACAATAGGGGTGATTCCACAAAACACTAACAAAAACGTGCCAATCAAATGAACTAACGAAAACCAGCTCTACACACTTTCTCTCGAAAGCCTTTAAGCAAATAAATGTTGCATTATACTCGTACCATTAAATCTCCAACATTGACGCAATTCAGTACTAGAACGCTTCGTTGCCAACAGTCGAATGTGCAAAAGAAAAGAGAGGAAATAACCAATTGTAAGACAATACCTATCAGCCATCACCCATCACCAATAACCACCAATGTCATTGACGTAAGTTTCTATCCTCCGTCTCTGCATCTGTCAATGTTTGGCAATACACATCTATACGTATGTACACACAGATTTTTTTCTCGTTTTTCTAATGACGTTAACAAAAGAGTTAGCATAACAAAGTACACGTTCGTGCTTTGGCATCACATAGCCAGATTAATTTTGCTCCATGGTGGGTTTCTCTTGGTTAAAACTGTAAAAAGTGACGTTCATCAACCTCCATGTAAGCTGCACAAACAGTGTCCATCGCACATTCGAAATAGATCGATGGATGGCTATGCCACCAACAGTGATGGCACATCCTTCAACATGTGCATTGAAAAAGAGTGCGATGCGACACGAAGAGCAGGCTAAAGAACCGACACCGAAAGAGAGGATGTTTTTCGCGTCCCGAAATAAATCCATCGGACGATTATTTTTAGATTTCACCTGACCTCTTCGTGTCTCTGTGTTTAAATTTTCCCATGGCAAGGAAGATATTTTTAATTTTATTATGCGCGCAAGATACACTATGGTGGAGATAAAAGAAAATAGTGTACCAACTCTGCGACTGCGGTGGCGAAGGGCCGAGGGCCGGTTAACATTTTCATCTGCAGCTAAGAAGAAGTAGATGCACGAGGACACGAAGGTAGCAGAGTCTCGAAAAGAGTTCAGCATATTGAATTGTCTAAAATAATATTGGTATTCTTAGACACCACTGAACACATGGCCAAAAGAAAAGAATACAGCAAGTTTTTTTTTCTGACAGAAGACAACGCAGCAGACGAAATGAGTGAAATGTGTCGGATAAATGTGTGAGTTGTACGTCGTGCGGGTAAAAATTTCAAAAGTAGAAGACGTGTTTTGGTTGTAACTTGACATTTAAGACTCAAATCATGGGCGTCATTGATGAGTTTTGTGAACACTGACGTTGATTTTTGTTTGTTGCTCAATTGTAGCAGACTTTTTTTTATCTTTAAGTCACCAATAGTTAGATCGGAAGCGGTAAAAGACCAAAGAAAGCTTCCTGGGGGTTTGGTTGAACAGATGTTCGAGGTACCAAGACGCGCAATTGTTTTAAACTTTGCAAATTTCTTTGCAGAGGTCTTCTCGACAGGCCTTATGGTAGCCAGCAGATGATTTGCAAATTAAGGGCCATAGTTTTGCTATACAATAGTCGGAAAACGCATAAGGGTTCTAGTTAAGAAGACCCTTATCCTTGATCGCACACGCATACATAGATATCATCTATCCGACAACTCCATATGTATGTTTTCCTATAGGTCCAGCAATAAGGCTTCATTTTAGTAAAAGTCACTAGAATGGTCTAACAGGGATTGATGAGTGATAGTTCGTCCCGGTTTGTTCCATTTCGGCTTAAGCTTCAGATAATTTTGTGTGACGCTAGGAATGGTTGTGCCATGTTTTCCGCAAACAATGATCGCCATTTATGATCCATCCCTCTTTTGGTCACAAGCATTTTGATAACAAAAACTACGTCTACCCACTACATTCTGCTTTCTGTATTCTGTATTAGGAGCCCTAAATACGCACTGCGGTCTATGAGGTATATTGTGGTGGCCCATATGGTTTAACCAGTCATCAGCGGTCTCTTTCTGTTTTGCATAGAGAATATAGGTATCTGATACTTTTATTTTATGCAGATGGTATCTGAGTGGACAATGTCCCGTTATTTAACCCGTTAAGGTTCTTAACTCGTCTTTGGTGAGATCAAGTAAAGTCTTAACCTTGAATATATTGGGGTTGAAGAACTTTTTCGCTTGTCTAAGGCCGCAGAGGTTGGCCCGGTAGTCGGCATGTTTGTTGATCTCCCATTGTGTTATCTTGGAGTAGGCACCGTTGGGTGATACCCTAAAGCAGGGTTCGGGACCACCCCGGAAAGCGCCTCTTCTCGCCAGGAAGCCAGCCCGTTTGTTACCCTCCAAGCCTTCATGTCCTTAGATCCAGGCTACGGTAGCCTTATTTACCGATGCAAAGGTTTCAAGGAGGTTGAGACAGTCCCAGACCAGCTTGGAACCTACCGTATAGGATTTAAGGGCTAATAGTGGACCCTACCGTATAGGATTTAAGGGCTAATAGTGTTGCTTGGCTGTATGAAAAGATGTAAATAGATGCGGCATTCTCTTGCAAACAATTCAAAAGCGTGGACTTCCGCTTGAAATATTGTAGGCGACTTTCCAAGCTCTGTCGCGCGTTGGAAACTGGGACTGTGCTGCCGTTTTCCAATTTTGAACCATCTGCTTACCAAATTTGGGAATTTGGTAGTGTAGTAGGGCCTTCATTTCTCCATTCGCTGTAGACGACTATAACAACTTCGAAACTTCTTCAGAATCGAAATCTCTTGAGGTGAGTGTATTCCAATTTAAGTGTACGAGAATATTTTGCACGAAGTCAAATGAATCAAATAGAAAAATATCTGCATCAAAGCCAGTTTTCTACCAACCATTTTCTTAAATGAAACGACCCGCGTGTCAGATCCAAATATTCGAACAAATTCATTGCAATAATTAAAAAAGTTATACATACATCAAACTGACAGTAAATCAAAAAAAAAATAAAAAAAAATCGTGACTGACCCGAACGCAATGTCGTCCAGTGTAATCCACCATCACTGCTGATATCACAAAGTACACATATTACATTGAAATCTGATTCAAAACAAGGCAGCGTGGCCGAGTGGTCTAAGGCGCTGGTTTTAGGCACCAGTCCGAAAGGGCGTGGGTTCGAATCCCACCGCTGTCAGGTGTATTTTTTATTTTTTTTTTTGTTTTTTATTTTCTTTTACTGCATAAACATATCATAACTTTCACTTTTGTTGTTTTGTTTATTTTTAGGCGAGTCCCTGGACTTAACTAAGCACTCACGTAGTTTCAAATGCACCGAAGAGAATCCCTTCCTCAAAGCCAAGGGTGAGTTCCTCAATTTTTTTTTCTCGCCTTGGAATCTTGTTATAGATCTGTGAACATGTATCAATAACCTGTCAATTATGTTATGTAATTTGAAAATAAATCCTTTTCCTTCCACCTGCGTCAGTTATTCCTGTTACACATGACTGACCCAGCAGTAGGGAGGCCATTCATATGAAAAATCAAAACAAAGCGAACAGAACTAACTACATATGTATGTAGATAAGTTGTACTACGTCACAATAAAAATGAAAAAAAAAAAAATAATAATAATAATAATACAAACCCACACACACGCAACAGCAACAACAAGAACAAATCCATTCGGTTGCTCGCTCGCTAGCCCACATCGTCTTCGTCAGCCAGCCAGCCAGCTTGTCAACGACGACGACGAGTATATTTCTTTTGTATTCAATTTTCAGTTTCAGATATAAATTCCGTTCAGTCGTTGTAGATACATCGTTCGGTTTGGACGTGTATTACTTTAACCAAAAAAGAACAGTGAAAACCATCAAGAGAGTATCTCAGAGTGGATTCAGTTGATTATCATATCAACATGTGAGGAGTCACATTCAAAAGAGAACTAAAGAACACGTACATCGTGGTAAAAACAAACAGAAGAACGAACTAGAAAAAGATAACACCACAAGTTCAAAATTCAGAAAGAAGAATTTCAAAAAAAAAATCTGGCGAAATAGAAACGTGTGTGGTGTAGTGCCTCCCTGGCTGTATCTGTGCATATAACAGGTGTTGATTTTCTTCTTCACTTATCATCATCAGAGCTGACGACGACGTGGTGGACTACTGGACAAGAAAAAAAAAAAACAAAATTACATATTCAAAAATTTCAAAAAGAGTGTGTACGGTGACAAAAGAAGAGCAGAGCGCCTCACAGTGAATGAGAATAGTGGTGGCCAGCTAGGTGAAGAAAGTGTCTATTTATAAAAGCGCACACAACGGCCGGTGGCGGTGGCAATTTATCAGCAGTGTACTGTGTATAGTTTTATATAATTGAAATATAATTGAATTCTTGATACCGACCCGCGCCGTCTCGAATGATACATGCTCACCCGCCCTTCTTCGTGTTAATTTGTTTTGATTATCAATATCAATTGGATTTGTGTGATTTCATTTCCCTCAATTGCATGCATACGGCAGACGAGAGTGGAAAAATATTGTCGAACCTATAAAGATTGAATTAATCTCATGTGACAACAGTGACGACAACGGCGTCGAATCAAAATTAAATTATTTTATTTTGCCTTTTTAATTAAGAAAGAGAAAATATATACAGCAGCGTCGCGTTTATCTGTCCACAAAAAAAAAAAAAACAACGAATCACTTTTTATTTGATTTCTCTACCCAGTCATAGAGTATATACCCAACCGGAGTGCGATTGTAAATGCGAATAGTTTCGCAAACTTCAAACAAATATAAATACAAGCGGTGATTTCTTAGAAAACCAAGTGTGATTTTATTTAGCTCTGTGTTTTTTGTTTACACTTTTACCTTCCGCCGCCGTCGAGAATGGAATAACAATCAATTTAATCATCAAGAACAACAACAGTAGAGTACCTACACACCACGTATGATCCCACCCCGTGTGACTGTCAATTGAATGTTGTGGCCAGCTTCGCGACAACTATGCTATTATTGTGGTAAATTGGCACTTTTTTCTCCTCTCTCTTAAACATTTTTGTTTTTCTTTCAAAAAAAAAAACACGAAACTACCATGAAAAATGAAATAAAACCAAAAAATAAAGTGATACCAATAGTAGAATTATTCATCATCATCCATATAAAAAGACGAGAAAGGAAAGTTGGAAATAGTTTTTAACAAAAAAAAAATAAATAAAAAATCTATCTAGATAGACTGTGTGTGTCGAAGGCAACGTCTCAGAGTGTGTTACTCTATTATTGCATGAGTTTTGGGAATTTCCGTAATAACAGAATGTATATTGTAGGTATGTAAATTTGTTTGGCTTCTTGTTTCTTGCGTTTTTTTTTTTTTTTAAATTCTCCTCCTTCTTTCTTGTCTACTTTACATTTTAATTTGGAGTTCACATTTTTATGATCCACGTTTTTGGTTTCATGTGTCAATTTCAAATGTCAAGCTTTCAAATTTCTGAACGTCAACAATATTTATCGCATGTGAACAAAATCAATAACCATTACCCAAATCATTTGCGCACCTGACAGTTAGAGGACTTTAGTCATTTCTCCAACAATTATGTCCAACATTCACGTACTAACAATAGACCTTTTAATGATTTGACGTTTAACGTCAAAATTGTGACTGTTGACCTTTTTTCTGTGTTTTTGTACAAACAATACCATTGAATTTGATTAAACAGCTAATCATATCCAGAAAAATTATTATTTCCGTTTATTTTAAATGTGGAAAGGTGTATTGGATATTGTCAATTGACATTTGAGAAAGAAACAGTTAACTCAAGTCCTCAAATGCGATTTAATTGCTCTGTTGTAGTTGAGTTTTGAATGATCAAAATGTATTGTAGAAAGTTTCTTGTACTACGAATTGGCAGTGTTTTTGCAGTTTTGAGAAACGAAGCTCCCTAAACCCGCGACCCTCATAGTGGATAAGCGGGCCATTGGAAGATGATGATGATGAGAAACGAAGAATATTTGTCTGTATTTACATAGTTTTTCTAGAAAAAGTGTAAAAAGATTTCATGTAATGGACAATCAAAGCCATCAAAACCAAGTTGGTCACACACACTAGTGAATTTCTCTCGAATTAATTATTATTATATTTTCAATGCTGTTAATATTAGCAAGTTCCACTTAAAAACTTAATTCGCTGCTTAATATCTCCAGCATAGTGGAGCAATTCCCATCCTGGACGATCGCCACCAACTTTTTATTCGGGGTTTTTACTCCAGGCATTCCAATTGTTCATATGTACATTATGTGCAAATATTGAAAATGCTCACAAAATATTAAGTTACAAACTTTATTTAGAGTAAATAGTTACCTACCGTCGTCGTCGTCTTTTCAACCCATAAAAATAAAAAGAAAGACGGCCTACACAACATCATATTACCTACTAAACGTTGTATTTTGACAAGTAAATAAATAAATCTATGGTGTACTTACACTTCAGCGAATAAATATGAAAATGGTGAAATATCAACTTCCGTACAAAAAACATTGGAGTAGTTTATGATTCTACTGTTTTCGTTTGTGATTTTTGACATTTTCAAGCAAAATATACAAACTGTCAAAAAAATTGGTAATTTCACAGAATTGAACTCATCTGAATTAAATTATCTCATTTCCAAAATAAGGCGAGGAGAAGGAGACGAGGCCAGTGCATACGTACATACATCAATGCATATTTCTTATTACAATTCAGTTTCACCTATTCTTTCTGTTTTTGCAATACACTAGGAGTAACAACTGTCAAAACAAAGACAGTGTAAACGCCATAAAATGAGTCAAAATATCTTTTAAGAGACTTATTCATCGTTGATCAATGTTTAAACAAACAGAACTGCAAACATGGCACGAAGCACATACCCAAACTGACCTTACTTAAATTACTCACTAATGATGGTGCTTAAGCTCGAATCGAACCAGGTCCTCAACCAATAAGACTCTTCAGCCAGTACGGTCCTTAGCACGCCATTGGAGTTGAGGTTGTCCTTTTTATTCGTTGTCACTCAGGTGTGGTATCGAAGGTTTTTGCAGGCTGGAGCATTGGTGTTCACATTCTCATTGACCAGGCTATTTTCCTCCATGATCCGTCAACGTACATAAGTGGAGCCATAAATGGAAGGTAGCGCTTTTCTCTCGAAATGCTTCTGCACCATACAGAAGTACGTGGATTTCTCAGAGCAAAACCGCTGTCGCTCTCTCTGCTTGTAGCAGATGTCGCATGTTTTTGTTTTCCGGACAGCCGGTCCACCCGAACGCACTTCCTCAGGCCCTTCTAGTGTGCCTCATGTTCATCGAGCCTGTCAGCTTCCTTTTATGTTATTTGGAAGTGGACACTACTAAGTGGCACCGCAAAAGAGCGTTCAAGACCAACAAATGGGCGTCAAGCTACTCTTCTCACCAGATAGTTCACCGGTTCGTTACCTTTGAAATTTTCACGTCCAGGAATCCAACCCAAGTAACCTTGTTTATTGACGCAAGGTCTTCGAGGAGACAAAGACCGTTTCCTTTCGGTTTATCCTGGGGGCAATGCGATGAACTGACAATATAATTTCGCTCTGCCTGCCTTTCGATATGTACATCAAACCTTTATCTGTACTTCAACAATTAATTCATTTGATTTATCAAATTATGTGAAAAATCAAGAAGTAATGCCTGAAACACAATAGCGCTTTGCCTTCGGCTTCACCTGACGTTTTTGAGTTCAAAGCGAATGGAACGTGACGGGATCGAAGCCGAAGCCAAAGCGCTATTATGTTTTAGCCATACACTCGTATTTGTTCACAGTGGTGGTGGCTCGCCGGTCACCTTCCTGACGTTCATTCTTAGTTAATGTGTCATTGAATGGGCTCAGCACTTGACTCAAGAACATCGAAGCAACTCAGTACAATCTCTCTATTATTTTCTTCCCCCAATTTAAAATAAACTAAACACATGTATGTATATCGATAAGTAAATACACAGAACATGTGCTAAATATGTTCTGAAGACTTTCCGAATTGCATGGCATATTAAATAAAAAAAAAATTATCAAAGAAATCTATAAATAAAATTTAAACAAAATTCCTAACACGTGCAGTAGAAATTCTTCTTTTTAATATATTTTTTTTTTTGTGTTTTTGCAAATTCGGTTTTTTGTTTTTGTTGAGTTTATTTAAAACTTATAGCAGTCACTATACTTAGATAATTGTGTACACACTCTGACAGTATTGGGAGGTGTCAATTTGAAAAGCCACCATTGTTCCGGTTTGTACTAGATTTAGGTGATTTGTTTTCTGTTGATCTTCATCGAGAAGTGTGATGTTTAATCTGGAATATTTCCACATATTTATTTTTTTATCATCATGGACATTTATACATATTTACGTGAAAGTTTCCACAAAATGTTTTGCAAAAATTTTAATCAGCGCTTGACGGTTTTATTTTTATTTGATTTTTTGAAGGAAAATTCCGAACGGAACTAATAGATGACGGATGATACGTCTAATGTCATACATGACACGAATTTAAAGTCTCTAAAATCGCTGCATATGATCGAGTAATGTTAGTTCATATTTTATTGACAATGGCACATAACAGATCATTTCAAATAGATTTAAACCAAAAGGCTTCTTTCTTCTAAAGTTTTAGCCAAAGATCTCTTAGGACACAGCCCTCATCTGGCCATTTTTTTGATGTCAGAATAACGAAACTTCCAAATAAATAAACAACAGACAGCTCCTCTTTAATAAACTAGCAAACAAATTAAACGAAATCAATGCCTGACTGGTGTATCATCTTTTAGATTCCGTCTTCGGCGTCTACGTTTGTTCCTTGAAGCATTAATTTTAGCTTCATGCGCCGCAGCGGAAGCCTTGTAAGCGGCCTGCTTTGTGCTAGCAAAGTCTGTACGCGCCTCACTCAGTTGTCTAAGCAGTTGTTCGACACGAGTTTTGGCCGCCTCTAGCAATTGAGTTTTCTCGGATAGCTCCTGTTGGGCACCCTGTGCAGCTTGCTCTGAGTTCCCCACATTTGCCTGTGCTGTCTGAACGGCTTGTGTAAGTGTTCTCAATTGAGTCGTGGCTTGTTGTGCTGCTTGCATAGCAGCGTTCACGTTATTCTGAGTGTTTTGCAAAGATGCAGTTTCTTCTTGGACAACAGCTTCAGCTTCACGAACTTCTTTTTCAAGCTGTTCAACGATTCCCTGTTTACCGGCTAATGCGGCTTCTGCTGCCCGTGCAGCTTGCAAGGCCTTTTCAGCCAGCTGAGCTTTGACTTGATGAGATGCCTGTTGGCCTGCGGCTGCCTGTGCATTTGACGCTGCTTTAGCCTCTTGAGCCGCTTTAAGCGCAATGCTAGCAGCTTTTTGCTTAGACGAGCCTCCCATAGTTCTCGATTGGCAATTTGTTTGTGGTTCTTTGTTTAAATCTTCCGCCCCCGATGGAGCACTGCGTTTATTGTTATGCATCCTGTTTGATGACTGCAGGGGAAAAAAACCTCTAAAAGACGAAACCAGTGTTGGAATATAAACGCACCTTGAGTTGTGGAAAATGTCGTCCATCCACGAGCATTGAAATCAGTTGTAAGGTGAATAAAATAAAAATTATCGTAGAACTTAAATTTGCCATTTTGTTCTGAAAATTAAATTAAAAACTTTTTTATATTGTTTAGACGTAATTATCATGGCTTAAGTGTTTCCTAAAAAGTGTTTTTTTTTTTTTCTTCGTACGTGCTTAAAGTTTATGCTGTCGGTTTAGATCTAAGCAAAAGTCTTAGATCTTCTAGGGCTAACTATTTCTCGAAACACAAGGTTCTGATGGGAAGAAGATTTGAAAAGTCTTCTTGCTCCTCTATCGCATGGTAAACTTTGGGTCTTCTCTAAAAGCCTTTCAAAGAACTAGGAATCATCGTTCTTCTAAATCAGTCTTATAGTCCAAACTAAAGGTGTAAGTTAGGTAGAGTTATCGGAGCAGTTCATATTAAAACTCAAGATCAACTTCATATTAAGATCAATTGTGGTTCTCTTTGTTGTGTATACACTGTTGCCGCCTTGAATTCTAGGTCCCTGATGATTGGTTGAATCATCAAATGCTCTTTAAAAAGCGAAGTAAGACCATAAGCAGTGTTTTTTTCATATAGCCTGACCGATCTAGTGTCTAGTGTGTCCTGTCAGCACATCTGTAAACATAAACGTTCCTCTTTAACCTTTGCCAATCAATTCTGTTTTCTCTGCGGCACACTAGGGTCAGTGAAGACTCATTGTGATGCATTTGAACGAAAAGGTACCACTTGATCGTAGAGCAATCCCCAAAGCACTCTCCTATTGCCCCAGGGTTTCGAATCAGCCTTAATTAGCTTACAAATGTCCTTGATAGGCACGTCACTTAGTTCTTCGGTATCCTGGAAAAACTGTCTTCCTAAGGATTTATGTCTGAGATGACAGACGCCTGGACAGCGGAACAGAGAATGGGTTGTTTCCCCATTAACTTCCTTGTCTAGCGCAGATCCATTTCTTTCTCATTCAGAAGCTTTCTCATTCCCTGGTATACCTTCATGTCCAGGAGCCCAGCATATTTATACCAAAAATCAGTTTTAGCGCTGCCTAGCTGTCGATGGAAAAGGTGATATCATCCCGTGGCATTACCTTTATCGCAGTCTTACTGGCATCAATTGTCACTGCTAAGATCCCGCTTGGAAAAGGCTCCTATGGTCCGGGAGTCTAACTGATACAGAGAGGCTAAGTTTGTCCGAAAATATAGCTGCACCCACGCA
Source organism: Matsumyia berberina (assembly GCA_917880715.2). Taxonomy (NCBI): domain Eukaryota; kingdom Metazoa; phylum Arthropoda; class Insecta; order Diptera; family Syrphidae; genus Matsumyia; species Matsumyia berberina. The sequence continues at coordinate 124,609,962 of OU862871.1, read as the reverse complement.
AATGTTCATTTTGGACCCATCAGTGCAGTTGCCTTTAGTTTGTTCCATTCATCCATTCCTCTCTGCGTGGGAATGAACAAGAGAATGGTCTGAAGTTTATGTAGAGCACCGTGTAATCAGTGGTAGCTACATTGCCTAGAAAGACCTATTAGGGTCACACGAAAACCTGAAGGTCCATATATATGTTATAACCTCTCTTTGAACCTTAAACCGAGAGCCATCATAGGACTTCTAAAAATCCTAAATAGCTTCCACCTCTTTTCTCTGTTACATTGAGAGTTATAAACTTCATACCACTAGATGTCAGGTAAATTCGCCATTTCAAAATTCTAATCCCAAAACGCAGCGAGTGGGACGAAGCAGACTCAATGTCACTTTTCAATCTTAATATACAGTGTGTTTATTTGTCTTCCCAAAAAAGCCTTCTCTTTTCGACCAAAGAGCTACACCAAAACGTTTTTCTGTCTTTTCTTCATACAGCTACTCATCCAAATTGCATTCAGAGACAACGAATCCTAGGCGGAAAAGTGGGAAGTAGTAGTCCTCCCGTTTTCCGTGCATTTGCTTCGAACTAAACTATGCGCCATAAACATATTCTCAAACAGGCACAATGCTGTAAAAGCCAGTTTAGGTCAAAGTTGTGCCGCCATAGCTTAGTGGTTACTGCGTTGTACTGCCGAGCTGACACCGGTACAAGTCCTAAAAAATCAACCAAAGAGGTAGTGAACAGCCAATAACAAACCTCCGAGAGCTTCACAATTTTTCACTTGTCGACAGCAGTCTACTTTCATCGGCTTGATATATATTTAGAAGGCTTGTAGTTGCTGTCGTTTCCAGGCGTGTTGGCTAGAACACTACCCACTCAGAACAACTTGTTTGATATAAAATCTAAAAACAAAATTCAAGCTATGTTAAGTTCACCTTAAACTCCCAAAAAAAGAGATGTTTGAGTCGAAATTCTTATCACCGCGTAGTTAAATAAACATTTAGCGCATAAAGGCTAAGAAAACACAAACTAATCCGGGTTAGTCAATTATTTTATCAAGTGTTTTTCCTTGACTCATATATTTATCTTTTGAATATAATTATTTTTCTACATATTCACACTTTTTTTGGTTTTAGATTTTCTCAGGAATTCTATTTTTTCATTGAATATTTACTTAGGTGGAAATGTGTAACAGTTGAATAATTTATTGAATTAATCTAATTTTTTTTCACCCAAAAAAATTGCTTACTTTGCGAAATACGTATAAAGATATTTGTTAAAAACAAATCGACTTCAAACACATCCCTAACAATGGAGCCACATTTAGAATTATGTACATTTGTATGTATGTATCTCAACCAAGCTTATGACAGATTAATCTAACCAAAAACATTGACCTGCGATAATGCCGGCCGTGGCGTTTTTTAGGCCTTGACCATTTAAGAATGCGCACAACTTGATACATTTGCGGTCCCAGGAATTTGTACGCAACTACTTCCGAGGTTCTGTGGCACACTTAAATTTTTTCTTTTCATCACTGGCCTCTGATGACACAAAACGTCACCTATCTGTCAAATTAATCGCATTTAGAAAGTTTTTTTTAAGTAAACGTGACGTATGTACAATGTATTTTTTGTGAAATTTTTAAAAAAATTATTTTTGCATCAAACAGAAGACGGCATTTTTCATCATGGAGTTCAAGTTTGAGGTTCAGTTATAGTTTTAATTTGTGCGTCATCTGTTAGTGTTTACGGATCGCGTGAATATTTTAATTAAAACATAAGTCTTGAATGTCATGGTCAGGCTTTAGTTCCGACAGCAAAATTGCATCAACAAAATTTCAACTAAAATTAGATACCGTCGTCGCAACGTCAGTTTTGTAAATAGAATTTAAGTGAATTTTTTTTTAAATGGCAGACGAGACGTCGCATTTGTAGAAAAAAGAAAATCTTAAATTAGTGAACGGAAGTGACACCTGTTCGTGCAAAGAGTTTCACAAGAAGAAAGTATTGCTTTTGGGATAATACCAAACAGTCGGTGAGGAATTATGCTTTGCGACAGAATCATTCATCGACATAAATAGGAAATATGAACTGTGCCACTTCGGTCTTTAAGTTATGATTTTATTATTATTATTTGTTAAAAGGTAAAATTAATTTACAATTAAATATACAACAGCGCTAGCTACTAGGACTTTAAATTGTATGAATTTAATTAGCTTTCTCTTATCGTTTGAGTACTCTGCTGTCACATGATGCCATTTAGTGCCAAATTCATAGTTGACAGCTCACTGCGAGCTTAAACAAAGCACATATAGCGTCTAATTTCACTTAAAGGCACATATGCTTGGATCTTTGAATTGGGTCTTATGAACTGCCAACTTGATATTAAAAATTACAGTACTGAGCATATTCTAGACAAAATTCGGTGCCTCAATCGGATCACTGTGTTTGTCCTGTTGTCGTCCATGAATGCCTGATAAAGAGAGACATAGTCAATTAGTGGTTCGAGAGCTCCTTGGATTTAAAGTGAATATGGGTCGATTTTGGGTGACTGTTGCCAGCTCTCCCAAATCGTTTAAAAAGCATCTCATTCCAGTCCTACGGAGACTTGACTATGTACTCGCATTGGAAGTGAGTTATGTCTTTTTTTGTGTGAGCTAAGAAGACTAAGCTCGTCGCGGTGTCTCATAACCTTGGCTCTAGCGGAGATGGCTTTGATAAACGTCTTGCTGTCTGTGTTAAGTGGTGGTCGCCGCTTAGATAGGGGCACATGAAGGTCCATTGTGATACCACGTAGAACAACCAACTACGATCACCAGGAATCTTCCAACTCCCTTTCTAAAGGTAGATTCCATGGGTAACCTCATCGATTCTAACTCTTTTCTGCATCATACTATGTGCAGAACCCCCGTTCTAGAAGCTGGCCTAAAGTAATGTCTCGTAAGGGCTCCTAGAGATTAGGCATTCCCTGCTGATGGCCAGAAGTCTTTTTGTTTCCTTCCAGGCTAGGCTAGATATGCCTTGACAAAAGACAAGTGTTGTTGCTATTTTACCACGTATTTGTAATTTGTCTGGCTTCAGTATCAAGGCGAAACTTTATAGATTCTAGAAAAGCAGGCGCTTTTCCCCTATTTTCAGAAAGCTCCCGACCGATTTGCAGATGCCCGGATTTCTTTTTATAATCTTACCTGGATCGCATTGTCGGTAATTCTCATGCATAGTACAACAGTTCTACCCTTTACCTCGTTAATTGAAAACCAAGCCGCAGCTTTTCCGATTGTGTGTTACATTTTTCGTACGAATGGGACCTACAATCCATTGCCGACTCCGAATGGTGGATTAATGAACTTTTTCATGACAAATTAGACTCCCGCAGGTTTGTCATTCCTCGACGAAAGGCAGCGTGCGAAAAATGTTTGGTTGATATTGCTGGGACTCGAACTTATCTGCCTCGCACAGGAGTCAAACGCCCTAACGACTGACCCATGGCGACCACTGATGGTAGAATCGTCTGAGAAAATACCAAAATCGGTGCCTTTTTTAAATGGTTTATAAACATGTATAAGTTTTGTCACTTTGTTACCTTCTCTATGAGAGCTCATATTTAGTTTAGAAGTTTAGGTTATACAGGGTTTTGCAATAAGAGCGCTACAAAAGTTTTTTTTAAATAAAACAAAAACGGTTTTGGATATCAATGAAATTCTTTATTCCTGTGAAAGTACGTTCGATGCCATTATGTATGGAACTCGATTTCTTTTGCATGGCCACCACGGGCACGCTTGCAGAAGTCCAGACGCTGAACCCAATTTTCGACGGTTTTCAAGCATAAATCGGCCGATACTGCTGCAATTTCACGTTCGATATTCGTACGAAGTTCATCAATCGTCGCTGGCTTGTTGGCATAGACCATAGACTTGACGTAGCCCCACAGGAAATAGTCTAACGGCGTCAAATCGCACGACCGAGGCGGCCAAGCGACTGGACCATTTCGTGAGATAACACGTTCTCCAAACTTGGTTTCCAATAAATTGATTGTGACATTCGCTGTGTGGCTTGTAGCGCCGTCCTGTTGGAACCACATGTCCTCCAAGTCCATATAATCCAATTGGGGCCAAAAATATTCGGTTATCATTGAACGGTAGCGATCCCCATTCACAGTAACGTGCCGGTCTTGATCATCACGGAAGAAGTACGGCCCAATGACGCCGCCGGCCCATAAACCACACCAAACCGTAATTTTTTCGGGATGCAATGATGACTCATGGAGTACGTGTGGATTGCTGCCTGACCAATACCGCATATTTTGTTTATTGACGAAGCCATCCAGCCAGAAATGAGCCTCATCGCTGAAGATGATTTTTCGATGAAAATCCGAATCATTTTCAAGTTGTTGCTCAGCCCAATTCACGAACATACGACGCTTCTGGTGGTCAAGCGACTTCAGTTCTTGCGTCAATTTAATCTTGTAAGGATGTAGGCCAAGATCTTTTCGCAAAATTCGCCACAACGACGTCACAGAGATGCCCAACGCTTGAGAACGACGTGTGAGAGACACATTTGGGCTTTCTGCAACTGAAGCCTCAGCGGCAGCAATATTCTCGACACTACGGGCACTTCTTTGTCTCACTGGCACGGGAACATTTTGTACTGTGCCTGTGGATTCAAATTTTTCCACTAGACGCTCAATTGTTGATCTGCTAGGACGATTAAGACGACCATAAATTGGACGTAGCGCTCTTAACGTTGAGGCCACTGACTCCGAATTTCGGTAGTAAATTTTAATAATATCGACTCGTTGTTGGCTCGTTTATCTTTCCATCATGAAATGGCAAACCTTACTGAAGAGAAATGTCAAAAAACCGCAAGAAAAATATGGCGTCGTTTGCTGTCCCTGTCGCTCTACTTTTGTAGCGTCCCTATTGAAAACCCTTTATGAAGTAAATTTTCTCCCACCTGGCAATAGTGCGGTGATCTGTTTCTCCAGTTGTCATTGTCAAGGAGTTCCTGTGGAGTATTCCGTTGGAAAAAATACCCTTGTCTCGAAAGCTAAGACCAAGGATTGAAATCTAATCTCAAATCGAAATTATGTGGTTTGATGGAATCCACTTATAATCAAATAGGATAGACACACACACATTTTACATGTCAACCTTCAAACGAAGTAATTTTGCATAACATAATCAAAGCCAACATTTTGCAGGTCTAACATGTAGCGCGAAAAATATGAAACATTACCACAGCTCTATTAATAAAACAGCAAAATAAAGACATACACCATTTACCGAGATAAATTGCCACCATATAGCCGAGTCGAGACACTTTCAAGTTCCGAAGGTAGACGACACCACAGAGGTGATCGGCGGCGGTGACTCTGTCATTATTTGTAAATGTCTGTACACTCTCCGCCGTACATGGGGACAAATTTAGATTATGAGCAATACCTTTTAGCCAATGTATAGAATGTGTGGGAGACTTGTTTTTCAAAAATAAATTCTCCATTCAATCGTCCCGTCCGCGCCATGGCTCCGCCAACTGTCACTACCCGCAAAGAGGTGTAAGTCAAACAAGTTTTGACACCAACTGTGTCACTGGGGTACAGTACGAACCGTGTATTTATTTGTTCTCTTTTATTGGTACACTTTTTGTTTCGTCTTGTCTTTTTGGTTTTATTTTGCAATCAGAGTTTAAAGTAAACATAAACCATAAAAATAAATAAATATTCCTAATTTGATATGCGATGCGATGCTCTTGTTTAATTTTTCTCTCTCCCTTTCCCTCTCACTTCTTTTTTGAAAAAAGAAAAAAAAAAAAACGTAAACAAGTTTATTACTGATTAAATGATAAAAATATTCGAATGGAAATTTCCTTCTTCCACCACACGAAATGAAGTATTTCTACAGAAAAAAAAAATGTGTATAAAAAATAATACCAACAACATAATTATAATTAAAAACCAGTTGAATTTGTTATTTATATAACAAAGTCTAACGTTATTTACGACTAGATACATACATATGTGCAAATTTGTTTTTTTGCTAACAATCAAAATCTCTGTGGTATTTCCTGTTGATGGAGGAATTACACACAAAAAAGGTTTCTTGGGACTATTTTCGGAATCTGGCTGAGCAGCGAACGAATGAATCATCAGTGCTTGCCAACCGAATGTTTACCCGAGATACAAGACAAGAAATGGTATGTGTACCAGTACCAGTTTTGAACTATCTCACCCGCTGGAATGTATAATTTTAATTGGACGCCATTGCAAGTAAACAGCGCAATTAAGGTGCAGAGCGACTTTTTTCTCAACCTTTGATCAGCAAAACTGATGACAATTATCTATAACTGGGAAAAGACTGTGTTCAAGGAATTTTTTGGCACATAATTAAATAAATTATCAGGGTGGGATTAATTAATGGTTAGATAAAGAGCATATTTTTTTATTTTTTTTTTGTTTTATTTCTGCAGTAAAAGAACTTTGAAAATGAAAAAAAAAAAAAAAAAAAAATTAATGGAGGTCAGTGTACCGCTTGTCAAATGACTGGATAATGAGCTTAATGTGATGTGAATTCATATAATTTTGATGACGTTCTTGCTCATGTCAATTTGCATTTGACAAGCCACAACCCAGATATGTTCGTACCTGTTACGAAGTTAAACATATTTTAGCAATTCAAGGACAGGTTTTTGGAAATAGAAATAAGTCATCCAGATTTAATATCAAAGCCGTGTTCGATTTTTTGACGTCACTTTGACATTTTGGCATTTCAAATTGGTTTTGGCAGTCAAGCGGAAAGAAAATGTGTAAGGCAATAAACTTGCACGATGATTAATGGAGTGATTGTAGAAATTGCAAAGGTTTTTCGTTGATATCTTTCTCAATTCAGTCCACTCTGCTTTTGGCTGTTAAGGAATTTAGACTTCAAAACATCTCCGTGCAGCCTTAGTGGCCGCGACAACTCTGTGCAGTTTCGTAGACACAAATATATTGTTTCCTTGCTTAGTTCCAGCAAACAGAAAGTTAAGTCACCAGTCAATTGAGTGTGTGTCCTGAATTCCTTCACTAAGCGTGGAATTGCATATATTAAATCGTGAATCGATTGAGTGGATATCAAGAGAAAAAGCACTTCAGAACATCTCACATCAGGACCAGTTATTCATTCATAGAGACGAGCTTTACAGAGCCATGTCGAGTTTTGGTATCCCTGCCAAACAAATAATGCTCGTCACTCTATAAAGGTCTTTAACGATCTCACCAAAACTCTTGGTGTCAAAAATGATTTAGACAAGGTGACACGCTGTCATGTGACTCCTTCAATGTCATACATATTTGAACGAAATGTGCAAAACTCTCAAGCCAACATCAGAAGCACAATCTTTCATAAATTTGTTCAACTTCTTGCGTATGCCGACGATATTGATATCATAGAATGGTTGCATTCAGAGAAAGAAATGCAATGGACAGCTGCAGCGTTTAAAAAGCACAATATTTTTTTAAGCACTAAAACAACGTCCAAGCGCTAAGTCAACTTTCTGGGAACTAAAATGAAATGTTGAGCACTGGAATTAACGCTGAAAGCACTAATTTGACAACACTGCTTGTGCGCGCCACCTTGCATGAGGTCTTCTCCTACTGCGTTGTCGTTCTTTACTTACTTACTTAAGGCGGCGCTAGAGTCCGGGGTGGACCTAGGCCTCAACCAACAAGGGTCTTCAGCCAGCTCGATCTTTAGCCAGCTGCCTCCAACTTCGCACACGAAGTTGGTTAAGGTCCCCTTTCACTTGCGTGTGCCACAGTCGCGGTCGTCTCCCTACTGCGCCGTCCCTCGGGGGTGGATTCGAAAATTGTCCTGCCCGGACCATTTGTGTCCATCCGCTCCACATGACCCAGCCTCATCAGTCATTGGACCTTCACTCTTCTGGCTAAGTCGATGTCACCCGAAGAATTTTCCTATCGAAACAGCCAAGATGAGGTTACATCCACTTTTGACAGAGTTCATGTGCCATAGAACATGACTGGGACAATTTAAGTCTTATAAAGTATCACTGCAGTTCTTCGAGAGAGTGCTTTGCTACTCAATTGCATCGTGCATTCTCCATCGTCATCCTGCACAAACGGACGAGTTTGACATCGATGCCAAAACTAAATATGGCTCTGTATAGCTCGTCTCTATAAATTCCATCTCGGTTGTGTCCTCATTCACTGAACACATTTTGTCTGCTTTTGTCTTTATACTCGCGAATGCACAGGTGACATCTGGCTGAGTTCTGTCAATAGCAGTGGCAGTGCATTTAAGACACCCGGCGAAACCAACCTTTTTATCATTAGCAATATATGTATAGTGTACCAATTCCAAAAACTGATCGAACATTACTCGTATCGATAAAAACAATGGTTGTGTAATCAATTACACACAAATGAATAACCTTCTTCCAAAGGAGGGTTCTGCAATGCTTTCAAGGTTTACCATGCGTCAGTACAAGCCTATGACCTTTTTGGCTGACTCAAATACCCAATCAGATTCTGACGTGATACCAATACCAGATAACAGATTTCTTTGTTTATAATTCGAAAAGGTTACACTGCAACAATGATAAGATAAAATTCATTATTGTTCAACCCAGAATGACATTTGAATAATGAACAAAACTTTATGATATTTGGCAGCAGAACTTCCTCATTTCTGGTCATCGGGCCACTATCTCAGGTTTAAAATTTTAAGCCACCCGGCGCTAAAATCGTAGTTAATTTTCCTAAGTGGTTTATATTTATTTTGGAAATCATTCATCAACTTGAACTTATTTGGTCTTAAAAACCATTTTGAAACAGTTGTGTCAGAATTCGATTTATATACCGCTTTTTTTTTTTTTTTTTTGATAAATTTCTTTCAACATATCTACTGAATGAAATGCCAAGACTCGATTTGGTTTCTTATCAATTATCAGCATAAATATAGCCCCATTGGAATGTCTTTAAATATGAAGACAGCCGTCAAAGTGACAGAGCATACCCTAAGAATTATGTCTAATTTTAGATCTCTAATAAGGTAAACAACAAAAGCCTAAAAAAAAACAAGAAATTCCTTATCTTAGATAATTTTGATTACGTCTTTGTGTCTGTCTACCTGATGCATTATGGCACACTTGATGCTGCCACTAGGGTAATTATAATTGCACATAGTATTAACAAAAAGAATGCAACCCCCCATTCACATCGAGCACGGTATATGTATGTATGTGTTTTTTGCTCGCCTTTTTTTCTGACAGGTACTCACACAAGCAGGCGTTCTCCTATACACGTGAACGCCACAAGTTCTATTGGTAAACGTTGTGAGAGTTCTTAAAATAGAATCGGATCGATAAGCTCAATGCCACGGCGATAGGAACAACAAAATTTATAAATAAACTTTGCCTCAGTACGGAAAATGTCGCCAGTGGCTGTTGTGGGGCTGTGACTTTTGAAGCCCTCCTCTCTCTCTCTTTTTTTGTTTTTTTGAAGATTGTGTTGTTTTTACAGCCACTGCTGTTGTTGTCATTACTTTGTGTACTCTTGTACTCTACCACCATGTCGTGACACTACTAAACGTCTTCTCCGCACTTTTTATGTGATCTTTTTTCAGAGAGAGTGTGTTGGGAAAAAACTTTGGAAAAAGTTGTTTTTGCTGGTCTGAATTACAGTGCTGTCTGGAGTGTACTCTCAGTGGTTAGACTGTCATTTGAATGTTTACGATTTGTTATTGGTTTGACAAAGTATGTGCAATAGCATAGGGTAGTGGAAACAAAGAGGGAAGAAGGAAAGTGGGAGTGACTAATTGCGACTTGGTCATATGTGTGTCCAGTGTAAGCGTTTGGTTAGTCATTCTCTTTTATTGGCATTGCCAGATGCTTGAAAACAAAGTGACGTTGTAATAGGCTAGTGGCAAGTCTGTCAGTTTGAGTTGTCAAAACTAATGTTGTTTTTTGGTTGTTGTCTTTAATATTGACAGTATTTCGAATCTTCCTTTTGACTCTTATAAATGAAATAAGTCCCTTATAAGTGACCGAGCTAATGCGGTCGTTATATCCAACTGCCATCCACAAGTATTTGCAATATAAAGAAACTAAGCAATAAAAGAAAAATGGTCGTTATAAGCAACTGGTCGTAGAAGGCGAGGTCGTTACACGAGACTTCCACTGCACATACCTACATCATTTTTAGCACAATTTCCTTAAAGATGTTAAAACGTTTCAGTTCTAATACGAATTAAGAGTTAGAGATTGTTTGAGAGAGTCCATGTCTTTGCGCCATAGCGCAGAATTGGGATGATTGATGGTATAATGATTCGAAAGAGGTCTTGATACTCAATTGCCTTCTTAGCACAAAGAGACATCGATTGGCAAGAGTTATCTTCGTTTGATCTCAGCGCTTGTCTGTATTGAAAGGCGAGCCTAGATAGACAAAGTTTTTAACTACCTCAAAGTTATATCTTTCTACAGTGACGTTCTGTCCGAGACGTTTATTTTGAGGGTGTTTTCTTGTTAACAGCATCATTATACTTGATCTTGATCTCATTGACTGGTAAACCTATTTTGGTTCAATACTCGCAAACGTGCCAGTGACATCACGCTGCGCTTTTCCGATTGGTGCGCTCCAAGTATCTACTTACTTATTTATGTGGCCATAGGGTTCGGGGTAAACTTGGGTCTCATCCAACAAGCCTTTCTAGTTACAGGCTAACTGGCTTCGGTTGCGCACTTGAGGTCTCTTTCTGTTTTTACGCGCCACCTTAGGCGACTTTTTTCTACACTGCGTTGTCCCTGTGAGCTAGATTTGAGGGCTCCCAAATGCACATCCGTAGTGAAATGGAGGTCAGTTCTTGGCCAACCTTGGTGGTCTAAAGTTGTATATTTCAGATGTGATGCTTCCTTCGAAGTCATCTTTGTTCCAATTCAGTTGATGTCGAACTTTTCCTAAAGTGATGCAATCATCTCATCCCTGTCTCTACCCTCTTTCTCTACTTATAAGTTCTTATTCGTTTCACATCTTCCTACTTATTATCTTTTTTTTTATTTTTTTGCAGATATGGCACGCGATTCAACAATTGCTCGCGATCGAATGATAGTTGTACCTGGCACTTTGTCATTAGATATAAATTCAGCAGCGAATCAGCCACCCGCACCGGGTGATATTAATCAGGAAATCCTAGAGGTAAGTGTTCAAGTATTACTAGCAGAAACAAAAAACATAATGTTTCCTTATCGAAGATCACACCATCCATTATATGTATGATCTTGCATCGAAACAGCAAACAGCAACATTATTTCTTTCCCAAGCCCACCAAAAGATGCTGCTGCGACTAAAATTAGATTCCGTCCAAATGGCATATAACCATAGTCATATATTATTAGAAATTATTTGTATATTTATAAATTTTCATTTGAGAGAAACAAAAACGCGTGAATATATAAACAAAGTACAGGAATAGCTCGCCAGAGTCGAAGTGGGATAAAATAAACTTTTGCCGCTCTCGCTCTTCGCCATATCGGCGGCATGGTGGCAAATTCAAAAAAAGAATTTTTATTATTTTCCTTTTGGTTAACTTTATTTCTGAAATGACTTTCTTATAGCGTTTCCGGTGTAAAATTAGCTTGGCTAGATATGTTCCTTCATTTGATGTTATCCCGCCGGTTCTGTGCTACGATTGTAGATTTTTTTTTTTGCGTTATCTTTGATATACGCAATTTAATGAGTTTCAAATTTAAAAACAATTTATTTAACAAAAAATAAATTGCCAAAAAAACTTTGGAATAGAATGTTGCTGTTTTGTTGTGTTGTTAATTCTTGCTTTTTTTTTTGGAATATTCTGGGAAAGATTTTAAAAAAGTGATGAAGTTTTACAAATTATTTTTAAAGATTGCCGCAATTGGCTGTCAAAGAAACATATGTACATAGGTATAGGGCCTAGATAGGGCAGATGGTTAGTACCCGCATAATTAATTCAATCCTAAGCGATGTGATTGGCAGGAAGATGGCCAACCGAGGTACGCCTCAACGTCGAGTTCTTTCACCACTTATGTGGCTTCTAGTAGTGAAAGAGAAATTGTGAAAATTCTTGGAACAAGTGGTTTCATTAACGGCATATGCCGATGACGTAGCCGTATAGGTGTCAGCTAAATTCCTTCCCGTACACAGCAAACGTCTAAACTATGCATTGGTGCTAGTGAACAACTGGGTCAAAGAACGAGGTTTGGGTATTTTTCACAAGAAGAAGATTGTTACCCGCGTACAAATATCCACATATAAATGGTACTGATCTGATTCCCAAGAAAATAGCAAAGTACCTCGGCATTGTACTAGATTTTAAAATTAGTTGGACAGACAAAAAGCAGACGAACTTGCTCGGCAAGGATCCGCTTATGAAAGTGAGCTAATCAACACCTCTTGGTCCGCCAGAAGCGACTGCATTAAATCCCGCAGCTTATGGCAGAGAATAAACCGGAACAAGACAAAATATCTTCTGGCTAAATACTCGCATCCTAATAGGTGTACTGACGGGACATTGTGCCATAGGCACCATGGCCAGCAAATTCGGCATCATCTCCCCAGACATCAAGCACTTACTCTGTGACTGTCGCAATCTCCAAAACCGATGACACCGACACATGGGAAACAGGCTGTTTGAAGAACTGGGAAACCTAACAGAAGTACCAATAGCGAACATAAAAATAAAAAAAAGCTGGCGCAACAGCTCGGGATGAGCCAAGGCCTAGCTTCTCGCAACCATTCATGTTGTGCGTGTTACATTTTTTTGCACGAATGGAAGGGACCTACAATTTATTGCCGACTCCGAACGGCGAATTGAGAAGCTCTTTCATGACAGATTATACTCCCGGAGGCTTGTCATTCCCCGACGCGAGGTTGTGCCGTGAAAAATGTTCGTTGGGCATGGCTGGGACTTGAAAACACGCCACTCGGTCAGCAGTTCAACGCACTAACCACTGATCCTCGATGGCCACACAATAGCGAACATACTCCACCTTATTTAGAGTACAGGTTGGTTTTGCGATAGATTCCCAAATTGTGTAGAACAAGGACCACAACATAAAGGGAACACAATGAACCAGTAGGCCCCGTAGACGCACGGTCTTTAGACGTGGCACTTTCCCCATAACCCAACCTAACCTAGTTGGACAGAAAATGTCAATGACCGAATAAGGAAAGCCTACGTGGCACTGTAGGCATGGTGAAGAGCATTTGGGAAATCGTGCATTTGAGAAGTGGTATACATAAATATACATAGTACATGTAACGTTCGGCTCAATTGTCTAGTGGAAAACACTCGAGAAGAAATGCGAGTGTCACAAATGTCCAACGGGCAGGTTGTATAGGGGTGACAGGATCAATGAGATCGACACTAACAGCTCTGGAGACGATACTGAATTTGTTCCCAGACGATACATAAGCTCGGCAGCAAAAGCAGCATTAAGACTCAGCGAAGTCGGTCTCTGGACAACGAGTCTCCATGGGCATTCCTCTATGCTAACGCGACGCAATATCTCGAGACCGCAGAATTGGACGGACTACATCACTCCTATTCGAGACTGCTGTGGATTTGATTAGAGAGAAAAATTTTTCAGGCAAAAAAATCAGTGTCTATGTTGATCTATAAATACGTTGGAATCATCTTCGATAAGATTCAAGACCGTCAGGATATGCAAGTTAAAACTGAATGAAATATCAACAGATAATAATGAACCCCTCTGCTGCGTGCCGGGACACATGTCTGTGCTAACGAAAAGGCGGATTAACTGGCCAGAAATGGGTCTAGAATAGACTCTTCACAGGTCCTTGTCGAAGCCAAGACACCGCTCAGCGCACTATACAGGAAAATAGACAGTCAGTCGGAAAAGCAAAACAAAACTCTGCTGTCAATTGAACACATGCATTACATGCAGATTGCTGTGGCCTGCCTTCGATAAGAAGAGGTCTATCAGTCTATTAATATTTAGCCATAGAAAAGTTCGAACCATAATAAATAAGTACCTGGCGCAGCACCTCGGGATGAGCCAAGGCCTAGCTTCTCGCACGAATGGAAGGGACCTACAGTTTATTGACGACTCCGAACGGCGAATTGAGAAGCTCTTTCATCAAAAATTATACTCCCGAGAGGTGGTGCCGCGTAAAATCTTCGGTGGACATGACTAGGGATTAGGACATAACACACATAATATGTGAATATCAGGGAATTTCCAGAAACGCTTGAAACTTCACGGCAGCTATTTCTTTAAATTCTGTAGGGAAATCAAATGGCTTCAGAAAATGGTTCAGGTTTCACAGGAACCACGATGGGGCCTTATGCAAGCGCTGGCTACATAACCCTATTCCACCTAACCTAGTGCCCGGGGTAAACCCTACAAAATATATCATATAACTTGTTGTTCGACTTATTAAACGTAGCAAGAGTTGCGATGTTTATTAACCTCGTCAATAGCAAACCTGAGTCATTCCCACTTAATGTATAGGGAAATTAAAATATTCCTAGAAAAATACAGATTTAAAAATCATTAAAAATAAACACCCTCTGTCACTGTTTTTGTCAACAATTCCAAGGAAAACAATCCACAAATATGTTATTTTGATGGAGTAAATAACGTCGTAAAGTGAGGAGAGGAAATAAAAAAAAAAACAAAAGAAACTCCCAAAATCACATCTTCTCCTATTCCCCACATTCTCGCAGATACACAACAACACACTCATGCACCGCGCTCAATCTTTGCACTTTTTGTTTCATGTTTTGCTGTCGTCGTAACTTCATAATTAAATTCAATTATTCCATTCAAAGTCCAATCAGCTGGCTTTCTGATTTATATATGTATATCAATTCATTCCAATCTCTGCTGAGTCGCACAATAAAATTCCAACCACTTGAACCCCTCTCCAGTGATAAATTGTTCAAAAGCGCGATATAAAATTCGGAGCTAAAAATATAACAAACCCTTAGTAAGAACATTTACTTGAAGGGCTATCGACACGTCGAACATACAAAACACTTGGAATTGAGTCTGTCTCGCTCTAAGCTCGCCTTGTGACCAATTAATTGACACTAAACTCTTGCTGTGACTAAAATAAACCGAATCCGAGCGCTTTAGTAACTGGTGTCAACCGGTTGAGTACGCGTTTCTTGCTTAATTAGGCTAACGATTTTGCCAAACGCCCAGTTCCGCCTGCTCGGACTGTGCCCCTGCCCACCAAGCAATAAGGCAAGTGAATCTATAAATAGACTGACCTTAAGCGGGGCTTTGACGACGTGACACTCAATGTGTGAGAATTACATTTTCATTTAACGTTCTACACACATAGATTGTGTCGCACTATTTTTGATTTAACTTTAACCGCTTTTTTTCTGCACGAGGTATTCTCATTAATAAACTGTCGAGATCAAGATATTACACATGTTGAGACAACAAGTCTACTATTAGTATGCAATCTGTGATGGAACACACTCATGTAATGCATTCAGTGGCCTACGTAAATCGAATGGAATAAAAGTGAATGTCTGCTAATATGTGTACAAGTTTATTTATGTATACAGTAGGGGTTAAATGTTTTTCGTTCATTTAATTAATATCATTAAACTGTCACATATTTATTCCGGTTCATTCATTTGGTCAAATTATTTTGACAGCTAATTTTAGTCTCCGGGTATATTTAATTTATTTTATTATTCATAAGGAACAATGTACCAAATTGCAATTGTCGGTGCCAAATTGTCCATTGATGTGATGAAGTCACCAATTAGAGGTTAAGATTTTTTCTAACTTTGACTGTTAACTGGATAGGCACTGCAAACTTGTCAGTTTCATTTGGAAATGCGTGTTATTTTGACACTGGCAACACCAATGGACTTGAAAAATATTGACAAACCGCCGCGATAAGACAAGATATGGATTTTGCGCTTGAACAACGCTGTGAAATATTGAGAAATTATTTCCAAATTGAGAGCAATAGAAACTGCGAAATTTGCGTGAAACTAGCTCGTGGATAAAGAAGGATATCCGTATCCGGTGCGAAAGAAAAATTCCTAGCCACTACTTTTTCGAAAACGAAGCTGGCAACATCGTAAAATACATTTTCTTGCCGCAATGGCGGGCATGCCAATTTCGGTAGGTTAGGTTAAGTCGAGTTGGGTTATGCAGCCAGTGCTTGCATAAGACACTAGGCACTATAGTGGGCCATCGTGATCCCCGTGACACCGAATTGGCAAAACCTAAACAATTTCCTGAAAGCATTTGACTTCTCTACTGAATTTTACTATGTTTTTATAGCCATCATATCCTAGCTCTTCTAGATTACTGAAGAATTAGATGCCGAGAAGTTTCAGACGTCTCTTGGCAATTCCCCGAGATTCATATAATATGTGTGTTATGTCCTCAGCGGCGTATAGTACTTGCAAACCTGTAGCTGAGAGCCCTAAACTTTTAGCGTACTACCTCAGTATACAACAGCCAGACAAGATGGCAGTGACTAATCGTAGCTATGTCCTGCTTAAATTGAGAATATCCCTTGTTCTTCTGCGGTCTAGTGCAGGCCATAGATTCTAAGTCTGGTAACTATGTTATCAGCTACCTGTTGCGTCAAATAGAGCCACGAACAATCGACAATCATTATCATTTTCCAATGGTCCGCTTATCCACTATGAGGGTCGCGGCCTTAGTGTGCTTAAGTGGACTCTCCACATTTCCCGATCTTCCGCCATCGACACTAAATCATCAGGGGCTATCCCCATACAGTTAGAGGTGAGATTTCAGACTTGGTCGAGCCATCTCATCCTGGGCTTACCTAGAGGATGCCTACCTGCTGGCACGGACTCCATGGCGCGTTTTGGAAACCAAGTTGGGGGGATGTGTTGAACGTACCTAAACCATTTAAGTATGGACCTTTCCGTTCGAAGAAGTAGCTGCGCGACATCAATACATCCGCGATCTTATTTTTACGGTCATTACCCAAACATCATGACCATAGAAGAGGGTCGGAAAAAACACTGAATTGAAGACCGATAGCTTAGCTTCGATGCCAAGTTCGACCCTCCTGATAACAGATTGACCAAGCTGTTTCAAAATTGCTCTAGCCTGACCAATCCTACAGGATAACTTAGTATTAATCCTTCCATTACTCTTGAATAGGACCCCGAGGTACTTAAACTTCTCCACCTCTTTCAATGGGACTCCACTCACATGCAGAGTGCATTAAACAGGCATTCGGGAAATCACCATTACCTCTGATTTGTTCACGTTAACCCTCATCCCCGCTTCAACACAAACGGCGACGAACCTATCCTAGTGCGCGCCGAGCTGTCCGTTCAAAGAAGTAGCTGCACGATATCAATACAACGAAGAAATCTCATTTCGACAGCTTGTATCCGCGATCTTATTCTCTCGGTCATTACCCAAACTTCATGACCATAGGTGAGGGTCGGAACAAGCACTGAATTGAAAACCGATAGCTTAGCTTCGATGCCAAGTTCGACCCTCCTGATAACAGATTGACCAAGCTGTTTCAAAATTGCTCTAGCCTGACCAATCCTACAGGATAAATTAGTATTAATCCTTCCATTACTCTTGAATAGGACCCCGAGGTACTTAAACTTCTCCACCTCTTTCAATGGGACTCCACTCACATGCAGAGTGCATTAAACAGGCATTCGGGAAATCACCATTACCTCTGATTTGTTCACGTTAACCCTCATCACCGCTTCAACACAAACGGCGACTAACCTATCCTAGTGCGCGCTGAAGTTCGGTCTGGGTGGACATAAAGATGACCAAGTCATCCACGAAAATAAGATGACTTACGAGTATCTTTCAGTCTCCCAATTCAAACTGTTCCTCGCTGCGCTGTAACATCCAATCCATATACACAGGAGAGGTGGCAGAACACACCCCTGGCGTAGTCTAACTCCCACAGTGAAAGGTGTCGCTTTAACGCCGTTCACCCGAACAGAGCTCTTACAGTATGAATGGCCCTCAGAAGATAATCGTCAATCCCATACTAGTTTACCTCGAGAGACCCGATCATCGACAATGTGCTCAAAAAAGAGCTACTGCTTCACACATCTGAGACAGATTTTACCTCTGGCCTTGACTAGTGACTTCGGACTTCGCTGCAGACTAGGTTGCTTGAAGTGCGCTGGATGACTGGTTTTAACAGTCTTCGAAATCTTTTTGTCACAGTATCTCAATGAATTCCTGGACTGTTATAGTACTTTCTACGTTCACTGTACCCACGTTTGTATTATATCTCCAAGTTACGATCGAAAGCTTACAATCTACAAAACACACACAAGTGTAAATTATACTGGTGCTAGCGTGCTACTGCTGCTACCCTGTTGCCCGCTTACGTTTGTTTTTCGACGTTTCAAAATTAAACCGTCTATTTATAAAACGGGACATGAAACGACGACGCAATTTAAATTGTCTTATTCCCATACTCACCGAGCGCCCGAGAGAGTTATAGAGTTCAATGTGTGTTCTATTAATAATGTGTATTAATAAAAAGGCAAAGAATTCTAAAGAAATTAAAATTTTATTTTTGAATTTCTTGAAAACACAAAAATAAGGGAAACAAAAAAGAAAACATCGAATCGAAACAGCACCAGCAGCAGCAACGGATCGGATCGGACGCAAGAGTGGCAATAAAAATCAGATACTATACATAGTGCGTTGTTTTAAATCGTATGATTTATGAAATTGATTGTTAGTACTCTGCTGTTGTATGCGAGTGTTTTGGGGTTTTGAAAAATTATCTACGGAAATTAAATTCGATTTATTTTTGAGAATAAAACTCAATAGCCTGACTCAACGACCGTGAGGGTCACCACTCGGCACAAATCCGATATGAGAGTGGAATTTCAGTTTAATTTAAAAAAGAAAAACAACGATGTATTCCAAATTAATGTGCAAAATATTTGAACTTGGGGAATAACACACGAGTGACGCCCATTTCGTCGTTATTTTTTTATTTATTTTCAAATTGCTTTTCGATAATATTGTCAATTTTTTTTTTTTGAATCATTGGAGGCCATGTGTATAACACCGAGTGTTATATTTGTGTTTATGTTAAGTTAGATTTGCGATAAAAAATAATAAATTCAAGTGAAATGTTCGCAAAAAAAAATGTAAACAACTCATGGCCTATATAAAGACAATGGCAGGCGCGGGTCTTGTTTTGAAACCCCGACTTAACAAAAAAAAAAAAAATACTCTGTATGCACTACCGGTTTCCAGTCGATAGAGGGTTAACGTGCGGAAATTTGCAGTTCAGAAATAGAATTAGCGTGTTATTTCTGGTTTCTTGTTTTGACATCACGCATGGAAAAGATCTGTCGGTTAAGTGTGCCTCTAATTGACTAAAAAAAAATCTGCATAATCCCATTTGATTAACATATTCTGTGCACACAGTTTGTGTAGTTTAGTTTGTTAAGCGGAGTTTTTTTTTCGCCAATTAGTTGACTTAAAAGACAGGTAGTGGCAGTGGTTAAAAGTTAATATTTGACATTTGATAATGTCAACTAGTTTGACAGTTCGAGCCTTGGTCCGGATTTAATATGGCGTAAAACGATAACTAAAGCTTCAAGTTCAACAAGTTTGAAATTCGGAAAAGAAAATTTTATTGCGGATGTGTTCATAATTTTTGCAAAATCTATATGTATGTACACTGTTCAAAGTGTTGTGATTTGTGACTGTGAGCGTGGCTACCAATTGATACAGCATACAAAACGCTTCCTTTATGAGAGTAAGTTACGAATTCAAGAGGGTTTTCCATGATCTGATTCTATTTTGTTGGACACTAATCAGCCATCAGAATGACTTCAGAGACCTAGCCAGCTCATTCGCAACCCAATCAATTTTGACCTTTTTGTGCCTGGCAAGTGGTTGTAAGGTGTGGTAACAGCAATGGACTGACCTAGATTTCATAAAGTGAGTGAGCTTTTAGCTCTGCCTGACTATCTGAGAAGATATGAATTTCGGTGCCCCTAATTCCTTAATCAAGGTTTATCCTAGCGCAGATTTTAGCCTGGAATACGCTGAGGCACGTCCCCATTGGTGCCGAGGCTTTAGTATTGGGTCTAAAGACGGCATCACCAACTCCAGATTTAATTCTTTATTTGTCAGTGAACCATACCACACCTCCTGGGTCCCCGATAAGGGTTCTCTGTTAGACCAGCCGACACGGTATAATATTTCTTTCTCGAATAACCTTTCGAAACAGTACTCTGGCCATAACGTGGGGTATACAGCAGAACATGTCCATAGTCCGTAGTTGGAATTGATTGCAGTATTTTTAGGTGTTCCACAAGATTGTCTGATTTATTCTTGTTTTCTAGCTGCAGCTTTATAGCACAACGGGCAGTGGTCTTCCTAATGAAGATACATACGTAAAGGTGAGATCCCTATGACAGCCTGTAACACCGAGACAGGCAATTCTTTATAGCTTCTCAAGCTTCATTATTGTCGTCCGTTCAAGAACTTTCGGCCACCATTTTGGGTCTCAGAATTCAACTTCTGCCGTATAGGCGCGAAATAGCCCTCATTGCCCTAGTGGCACGCTCGGCCACAAACTTGATATGTTCATTCCAACTGAATCACCAACACCGAGATACTTCACCTCGTTGGAATGGACTAGAGTGGTACCTTTAAGGTTGTTAGGACCAAGATTGAACAATCTTCTTTTCGTAAAAGGCACTAGAACAGTCTTGATTGATGGAGATTCCTAAGGAATTGATACCACAGATTTGATTTTAGCTTGGGTCGTGTTAGTTATAATTAACTTCACTGGAAATAGGTCACAGCGGCTAGAGATGTTAGTTTTCGTCTTTTGCCTGTTTGATTTTCTGAAAACTTGTTGTAAAGAAGTAGCTGAGTAGCTAAAAAAAAAACCAATCAAGATCCATTTCACTGTTTTTATTTTGTGTGATGCAATGGTTCTTTTCATATTACTTTCCTCGCGCGTGTTCGTTCAAGTGCCTAATGTTTCCGAATTTCTTAAAGTCTAACCAAAAAAACATTCATTATTTCGCTATATACTCTTGCTATATGTATTTTCCTATTAAATAGTAAAAATTGTCAAACAATAACAGGTATCAATAGAACTCTGCATTCTTATCATTTCAGCTTAAGAAAGAACAAGAAATGCAAAAACAAATGCTCCTGCACAACTTTCAAGAGCAAACAAAACAACTAGAACTACAGCACAAACTGCAACTGGAGCACAAATACCAGGTAAACCTACAAACTAACCCAATTTTTGTCAATTAAAAAAATAAATAAAACAACAGTAATTAGATAAAGTGAAAAATTTGGAATACAGAACTATAGCGTAACGCATTGTTAGAGATAACATAATATTACACGAGACATTACCGAGTTGACATCTTAAGTTTGCTTCTTTTTTATTATTCTCTTTTAAACCTTAATTGGAAAATATTTCGATTAGCAGTTAAAATTATCATTCTTTTTTTTTATAAAATCGTATAAGTAAATTTTATTAAGTTTAAAAGTAAATTAATATTTCGTAGCGTGCCTATACCTCGGTTATTCCTGTTTTTCCCTTCTTCTTTAATTGTTTTCCTAGTCTTTTTGGTTTTTATCTTTTGTTTTTTTGTACGTTAAACAAACAAAAAAATTATTTTCCAAAAAAAACAACAAAAAACAAAATCTTTCGACATTATAATTACTATAGTTTGCGGCGCACTCACATGGCGTATTCCAGGAACTGCGTGACCAAAAAATTGCAGCAGAGGAACAACAACAGCGGGAACGTCGGGAACGAGAACGCGAGATAATGAAACGAAAAGATTGCAAGCCCAATGCTAGCCCCGAGGTGAAACAGATCTTAATGGTAAATTTTGTGTAAAAAGGTTAAAAAAAATTTTATTTTTAAGTTTTGTTTCTTTCTTTTCTTTATAGTGTTTTTTGATGAACAGAAACAAAGGTTCGACAAATGGCATGACATCATCACCCTATCCGAAAAGGTAAGTTATGTCTGCATTCATATTTCATTGGTAATTGTATAAAACAAACTGCGGATTGCAGATGGGGTTAGATTTATATTTTTCGCACGAAGGTGGATTGACAGATTGGATTTCTTTCTTACTCTCGGGGGTTTGTCGTTGTCTGCTGAGATTCCAATAACATTCGACTGAGATTGACCTCTAGTAGCACAATACTAGATTTTTATTATAAACCGCTCGCGCTCAAGAGGCTATGAATAACTTTTTGATGTTATCCACACCGATTCATTACCGTTGTTATATAAACGCTTCTGTACGTTCTTAGTCCGCTCTCTTATTCCACTGTTCATTTGGTCAGAATATTCGTATAACGTAGACAGTAATTGACGAAAGCTTGTAGTTATTCTGACATTTTCAGTAACTTTTCAGGTACTACACCCTATTGGGTGGATATGTCTGGCGCTTGAAACCACGCAGTTTGTACGGCAATCCAACACAGTCTCCGTTCAGACAGGGACGCACTTAGACCAGATTAGTTCATTGTGATACCACGAGAAAGATACCGGCTTAGCAGCACCAGGACCCAACGCAGAGTGCGTTGAGATGGGTGAACGTAGCGATAGCGACGTTATGTGTTGAACCACTTTGACCCGGAGATAAAGTTTCTTGTCTCTTTCATGTCGAGTTGGGCTAGATCGTAAAGATCATCATGGAAGTATTCCCCAACGGTTTTCCTTCTTAATGTTGCAAAAACAGGGCAAGTCCACAGTAAGTGGGCTGTAGTGCTCTCCTCCTCCTCGTCTCTACAGCTTCGACAGAAATCATTGGAGGGGGCTCCCAATCTGAGTGCATGTCTGCCTATCAAACAATGTCCGCTGACGACCACTATTAGTGAACCTAAGTTTTTCCTGTTAGTGGATAAAAGTCTCTCCGTCTTTTTTTTTCAATTTAGCTTGGACCAGATTTATTTTGACAAGAGACAAGTGCTGATATAGTTCTATCTATTGTTTGCCAATTTTCTGGCTTCGTCGAGATGCTATCCTGCGCATTCTTTTGTAAGCTCGTCCGCCCTGCAGTTGCCTGGAACGCCCTTATGTCCTAAGCCCCAACACCAGAGGGTTACGTCGCATCTGTCTGCAACCACGTTAAGAGATCTGCGGCATTGCTTTACCAACCTTGATCGTAATGTCGGCGATTGCAAGGCTTTAATAGCTGACTATCTATGTATGTATAGTACACAAGCGCTACAATCTATCGAGTTAATTGAATACCAAGCCGCAGCTTCACGGATTACCGTAATTGCCGCTTGAAACAAACTACAGCGATCTGGCAGTCGTTTGGCCATGCCTATGTCAGGTGCGTTGGAGAAAACTCCCACCCCCATACCATACGCTGTTTTGGATCCCTGTTTGAATATTTCTATCGCGGTTCTGCTAGGAATCCGAGTTCTGTATGTGACGTTAAAGTCAATATGAGGAATAGTACTGTTGCCATTAAGGATCCTAGAGTGGGCACTTGTTCCGCTGACCAACTGAGAGGATTCACTGAGCTTAAGTGCTCCTTTGGCTGCCATTAGCGTCCTGAAGATATCAAAGGGAACCACGTTAAGCATTGTCTTTAGTGCAGTCGTAGACGTTGTTTTTATGGCTCCCGTTATGAAGATGCACGGTAGCCTCTATATCTTTTCAAGTAGGCTTATGTTATGGACTCACCATAGTGAAAGTCACAATGATTTAAGCTGGAACTCTTGGAACTCTTTGGTCATAAAATCAAGATGCCCAACGAAAGGTCGGATGAAGTCGGCAGATGTGGTTCACAATCACCTCTAGATTGATTCTGTGTTTTGCGCATACGCCGCATTAAATTCAATTAAATTCATGGAAAGCACTTAAAATGCAAACGCTGTCCTTGTCGAGTCAAGAAATTAATCAATAATTAAAACAGCAAACGAACTAAAGAGCGTTTGTCATTGTGCAAAAGATATATGTATAAGCCTGCTACTTTTATCACAAGAAACTGCAAGATTCCCTTTAAACAAATTGACCCACTAAGTTCCATCATAAATTGTTTGAATCCATGTTTTCGAACCCAGCGCTCCCAATCTTAAAAAAGAAAACCGACCTCTATTTTGCAGGATAACCTATTTTTGAAATATAGTTGATTAAATGCGTTCATTTTTATTTTCAGAGGTGTAGTTAAAAGTTCATCAGGTGAATCGTTGCCGGCTGGTACCGTAACAAGTTCACATCCGTACAAAATTCCTCAACCACCCTCAACTATTGTGAAATACGATTCCGATTTTCCACTAAGAAAAACAGGTGAGCTAATACTCAACATCTGGTTTATATATTTTTATTTAATTTTTTTTTGGTTTTGTCTAATTATTATTAATACAATTCAACTTACATGCATGGTTTGGACTTACAGAGTGCCAAATAAAAATTAGAACCAAATTCCAATACCTAATGCTTATAAGAATAATACGCACTCATATACATAAGTATACGTACATACATACATTTTTTTTTTATCAAAGTTCTTAATTAATTCTAGTAAGCGCTAGATTAATTTCTAATGCTAACTAAGTTGTATTTCAGTAATAAAAACAAAATTAACTAATTTTCAAATGTTGTTAATTTGTTTAGTATACATACATACAACGACTATTTGTTTAGGCAATTATTGAGACAGAAACGTATTTTATTTAAAGCGAAACGCTGTAGAAAAATTAACGCTTATTGTGGGTAAGGTTGTGCTTTGTTAACCAACGCCTACTGAACCCGAATACAATTTTTATTTCATAAATAGGATCATATACATACATATATTTATTCATGTAAATATTTAAGTTATTTGAGTCAAAATTAGTTGTAAAAAGTATATATTGGATATTAACTGTATAATACGGCTTAGTGTTTTTATTTTATTGAAGCAAATTATTATTCAAATATACAGTTATTTATTTTAATATTTTAATACACAGAATTTTGAGAAAATAAGAATTTTAAAAGAGATCATAGTGGTGTAAAAATTATCGGTAGGACGCGAACTCAGGGTGTTTTTTTTTTAATTGCTAAACAGAACAAAAAAACAATATCCGCGAAGTATGAGAGAGCTAAAATGTAAACATTGCTCAAAACAAAATTCATGCATTGTACTGCTACCTAAGTTTAATTTTACTGAAAATTGACCATCTTTTGTAGAAGTGAGGAGTAAAAGGTATTCTCCACCACATTTCAAGCCGTATTGTCTGTCACTGTTGCTCAGCGCATTAATACCTAAACACAATCCTGCGTCGTGCTACGGTTACCGTTCTACGTTTGAGAGCGAAAAAAAGTAAAGTGCCATAGGTATATAATAATACGTAACAACGGGCTCTTTCCGAGAAAAGTTCAACTGGGTTGAACTTTTGTGTGCGTTCTAACACTTCGCATCGCAATTTTTTTTGTTTCAGAAAATTTGTGTGGAATTTTCAAAGCGTCTGTGAAGCACTTCCAACGTAACGGGAGAACGGTAGCATCAACGCAGTATTGTGTTTAAGGCACTATGTGCTTAGCAAAAGCCTGTTTTTGGAAGGTGGGAATCTGTTAGGGACGAAGTTGAGCCTGTGTGACAGTGACGCAGTTAACTTACTTCCCCTTCCACCCCTGATCAAGGATTTCATCGCAGGGCGGATTACAGCCCTTAATCATCGGCTCGCTTACATTCAGACACCGCTGCTGCTCTTTGTCTCTCTTCTAGAGGCTGCTTCTTCATTATAATGGCTATGGTTTTGCTGATTGCGTTCCGACTTTCCTGAGACTTTACCATCAACTTTTTTATATCCTCCGGGGTTATAGCCTCTCTCAGTTTCTGTTCCGTAGCGCGGGCTCGTTAGGTAGGTCAGGAAGTCTGTTTGTTTGTTATTTAATTTCATTCTGAGGCCATTAGGCCCATTGGGTTTTCCATAAGTACATGGCGGACTTTTTGGACCCAACCCTGGGGATAAGAGGAGGGCTCAAAATCTTTTCACTAAGGAAGATTACTATCGGTCGAATCGTCCAATCAGCTGCTTTAATGAAAATCTCCAATTTTATGGAGCATTCCTAGCACACCACTTGTTAATTATGTCACATGGGTGGCCATGGTGAAGTGGTTAGCATCATCGCTTGTCGCGCTGTAAGTCCGGGTTCAAATCCTGATGTCGGAAAAAATTTATTTCTTAAATAAATAAAAATCGATCAACTGTGAAAGCTGATGGCGACTCTACTGCGAAGGCATAACATTGGCCGTAAAGTGTCTTGGCTTGAAGAGTTGATTGAGCGATCACTGAGTATGACATCAGGAGATTCGAAAAAAATCCTGTGAATTATATAGCAATGACAAAAAACACCATAAATGTCCCCGTTAGCCTGGACTCACCCTTGGACGCCAATGAAAACTTAACGAAACCTGAGTTTCAAACCACTGTACCTCGCTCGCGGTGTGTGTGTGTATAACATTATAAGGGTATTCATATTTCCTTGATCCGCGCGTGGATTATAAAAAAAAAAAAAAAAACAGGCAATAAATCAGAAACCCCCTTGGCAAAGCAAAGTGCACCCAATATTGCAAAATTTGAACCGTGGCCCATAGGATCATAAAGCTAGTCATCAACTTCAATTCATTTTGGAAACTTCAATGTCTAGAGTGGACATAAACAGACCTCCTTCGTCGACTTTTTCATTACCAATTGATTCGACGTATTGCACTGTCTGACAAATTAAGACTAAATGTGTAGTCGTTCCATGGTTTTGATAGTTCAGGGTGTCGGCAATAAATTGTAGGTGATTTTTTTTTTTTGCAAACTCTTAGTTGAAAGATCTTTGTATGGCGTTGTATGGTGTATGAGTAGGCGGGAGGCTGTTCACTAAGGCCTCAGTCGGGCCCGTTGTGTTCCCCTCTTTTAATAGTCGGAACTGCAGGGATAGGTTTGGGTTGAGACGTATGTTGGGAGGGATATAAGTAAGGTAGAAACAATTATGGAGTTGACACTAGTGTACGCATGTTCTGGCGAATCTATCTGTTTCTTTGATAAAGGCCAGGATGCCGCCGATTCTTTTGTCCTTGAGATGTTTTAGGTCCGGTATCCACATGGACCCCAGGGTCTTCTGTCGCATTCTCGCTAGGGCTGGGCAGTGGTCTTCTTGTATGGCTGTGTTACCATAATTTATTACGGATGCCATCACCAATCGCACAATGATCAAATGTCAAACAAGGAAGGATGCCGGGAATGTCAAAATCTTGTTTAAAACTCACTTTTGTATCTAAGTAGAAGAGAAAGAAGTTTTCATCATCTCCTTGGTTAGCTGATAAAGCTAAACTTATACCTTTTATGCACTTGTTGAGTTTAGTCCATCAGACGTTGTATTTTAAGTCTTTTTTCTCGCGAGAAGTTTTGAAATTCTCAAGTTTTAGTTGTTTTTATTTCTTAGACATGCATAAGAATTAAGAATGTTAAAATTAGTAACTGTATATTATGCTTAAGAGAAACAATTTTTGTATAACAAATGGAAATTATCATACGAACAGCATCCGAGCCGAATTTACTGAAGATACGATTAAAGCAAAGCGTGATCGAGCGTAAGGCGCGAATTGGCCCATTGGCAGCTCGGCGCCAGGAAAGACACCTCCAAAGACGTCAAGCAAAGCACAATTCATCATTGACAAGTACGTATGACAAGCAAAATTATATTTTTTTAAACAAAAAACACCGGCGAATTAATACAAAAAAGAAAATAAGAAATAAAGACAAACTCAATTATATATTATTTTGCCTTTGTTCTATGCATTTTTGTTGTTAAGTTTAAATGTTGGTTTTACCCCCCCAAATCCAAATTTGTATAACAACCATGTTTTTTATTTTTAATTAATTAATTTCCTATAGTATGATGCTTTTGTATTAATTCACTAAAACATAGAGCAAAACTAATTCATTTTCATTTAGTTATTCTTTCTTAGTGTGTTGAATTATTTTACATAAAGTCACATTATACCTTTTTTTTTTAGATTGTAACAGCACTCCAGATTCTGGTCCAAATTCACCCCCATCCCTTGTGACTGGTGGCAGTCGAGGTTCCCCAACAAGTGCGCCCATTCAAGAGGAAAATGAAGATGTCGCTCAATATCAGTCCGGCCAGCGAAGCAACATCAACGATTTGTCACTGTTCAGTTCGCCATCGATGCCGAATATTTCATTAGGACGACCACATTTACCAAACGCACATACACCTGCCGGAAATTTTGCTATGTTGACAGCTTTAAGACAACAGGCTGCAGCCACTCAACCAATGATCGCTGCTGGCGCTCCAACATATTACAATCCATTGCCGCCCTATGAACATCATCATGCTGCTGCTGGCAGCAGTACTGGTATACCGCCGCCACCAACAAGGTCCTCCACATCAACTTCATCGTCCTCTGGGTCGATTGAAATGCCGCCGCAAGCACATGCTGCCAATACGCCTATGTCCATGAATATGCATCATCTTCCATTGTATGGTCAACCGATCACCGATGTGCAGGTTGCACATGCCAGACTCAATAAACAAGGGCATCGTCCTTTGGGACGTACGCAGTCAGCTCCTCTGCCATTGGGCCATCCTATGTTGACGGGGACAGGTCAAGTGAATATCGTACAGACGCATTATGAGAATAGTGATGTAAGTAAAGGAATTGGGTTAAATTGTCGACGAAAAATGTATGATTGTTTTATTTGTTGTTCCTTTACAGGCGGAACGTCAAGCCTATGAGCAACAACATATGCTATTAACGCAGAAAATCAGGCAAACTGTCCTCACCCGCAGCGGTCGGGAGCAACAACCACAATTGAAGGAAGCCGAAGAATCCTCCGATGAGGTGATAGATCTAACAGATAAAAAACAACCACCCAAAACTGTCTTGGCCAACTCTGTGATAACCAGTACATCTCAAAGAAGCATACCTGAAGAAACGGCTGTATGTGCTGCAGCTGCGGCAACGGCTATTCTTAAATCAAAACTTCGTGATCAGGATTACCTACAGCAACAGAGGGAATTGCTATACATGCATTCATTGCAGGTGAGGGGAGGAATGATCGATGTTGTCCCTGTAATGTGGTTTCCTAACCGAAAAAACGCGAACCATTCCATTTTTTAGGTCGACGATGCCGTTGCAAGAGGTCTTATCCGTCCGCTATCACGGACATTATCAAGCCCATTGGTACATCTGGGACCTCATGGTCTCAGTCAGATTCCCGATACTGGTCAGCATTCACAGCCGATTATGACTTCCTCCTCTGCCGATCATATTCCACCAGTGAACCTTAGTATGCCACACCGACGTCATGTTATCGAGAGTCCGCACAAAATAACGACTGGATTGGCGTTTGACAATTTAATGCTAAAGCATGCCTGCGTTTGTGGTAATAATTCATCTCATCCGGAGCACAGCGGACGATTGCAGAGTGTTTGGGCTAGATTTTTGGAAACGGGTCTAGCGAATCGATGTGATCGTCTGCGATCGCGTAAAGCAACGCAAGAGGAGTTACAGACAGTGCACTCTGAGGCTCACGCATTATTATTCGGTTCAAATCAGTTGAATCGACAGAAGCTAGAAATCTCACCGTCAGTAAGTTTTGTCCGACTTGGGTGTGGTGGAGTTGGTGTAGATTTGGACACAACGTGGAATGAACATCATACAGCTGCAGCGGCACGTATGGCTGCTGGATGTGTGATTGATCTAGCATTTAAGACAGCTAAAGGTGACCTGAGGAACGGTTTTGCTGTTGTCCGTCCGCCCGGTCATCATGCCGAATCCAATTTGGCAATGGGCTTTTGTTTTTTCAATTCGGTTGCAATTGCGGCAAAACTTTTACGTCAGCGATTACCAGCAGAGATGAAGAAAATTTTAATTGTCGACTGGGATGTGCACCATGGCAATGGAACACAACAGGCATTCTACGATTCGCCAAATGTTCTATACCTTTCCATACACAGGCATGATGATGGGAATTTTTTTCCCGGCACTGGTGGACCTACTGAGGTGGGTTGTACTTTGTATTTGTACTTGAAATAACCAATTTATTTTAAATTCTTGAATCTAATTACAGTGTGGTACTGGTGTAGGAATTGGATTCAATGTTAATGTCTCCTGGTCTGGTGCCCTTAACCCGCCTCTAGGCGATGCTGAATATCTGGCCGCATTCCGTACCGTAGTGATGCCTATAGCGCGCGAATTTAATCCTGACATTGTGCTTGTATCAGCTGGTTTTGATGCAGCAGCCGGTCATCCGGCACCCTTGGGCGGTTATTTGGTATCGCCTGCGTGCTTTGGCTACATGACACGTGAACTAATGCAATTAGCTGATGGGAAAATTGTTCTCGCATTAGAAGGAGGTTATGACTTACCAGCAATATGCGATTCAGCGCAAGAGTGTGTTAGAGCATTATTGGGTGACGAATCGGCTCCGATTCCAGAGCAAGAACTGTCGCGACCACCATGTCAAAATGCAGTTGACACATTGCAGAAAACTATTGCGATTCAGGTTAGTAATTCAGAAAATTGTAATCATACACATTTGTGTGTGCGTATGTTACAGGAAATAGTACGATATTAAGATATTCGAATACGATATTTCATAGTACTGCGTTCTGTCAATACCTTGGGGCTACACTATCCTATGTACATTTCTTTTTAGCCAGTGTATAAGTGCAGGATAATTCTAACTTGACATAAAAATAAAAAAATAAATTGGGCACATAGAATAGTATTCCACCAAGGTATTGATGATTTCGCGAACCTAGATGCATATGCTGCATGAGTGTAGTACTTCAAAGATGAACTTTTTGATATAAAGATAATATAGCGTGCAGTGGAATCAACTTACCGGCAACGTGTTTTAAAAAAGTTGAATAAGAATTGTAGCCTTGGAAGTATTTTCATATAAAAATTATATCGTTCCTTCCAGATGTCCCATTGGCCGTGCGTGCGTCGTCTAGCGCACACAGTTGCAATGTCAGCCATGCAAGCTCTAAGAACTGAACGAGAAGAATCAGAGACTGTTACAGCCATGGCTGGGCTTTCAATGCAGCCACCGAACAGGTAAAACTTCCAAAAACATGGAATAAACCGTAAACTAATTTGAGTTTTTTTTTTTTGCAGAACACTATCTCGAGGTGATTCTGAAGAGCCCATGGAACAAGATGATGCCAAGTAAAATCCTAGCACAGGTATCGCACACATTGCACTCCATCATGCAAATCTAAATTAATGCAAAAAAAAAAAAGTAAAATAATAATTTTGTGGATGACTTTTTTGTGGAACATGGACAGAGAATCTGTCTGTTATCTCGTCCTCACAATCATGATACAATAAATTTTTTTTTGGGACAAGTTCTTCACGCCGACGTCGCTATATAGCAGCACAGTGAATGGAGAATGAAATCGTTGGTCAAGAAGACTACAAATAAACAAAAAAGTTCTTAATTATTTGAATACAGTAAAAGGGTCAAGAATCCCAGAAAAGTTTCTTTCGCGTCCTTTTCCTTTTGGCAAGAATACTCGTTGTTTTTAAATTATTTGTTACGTAAAACAAAGGAAAACAAAAAAGAAACTATGTCGACATTGTAATTTATTGTTGTTGTTTCATGGAGCTTGTTGTGACTTGTGACTCAAATTTTAACGGTGTACGTTTTTGGTGCTTCACACATTTTTTTCTTTTGATACATAATATTTTGTGCATCACATTAAAAAAAAAAAACAAAAACAAAAGAAAACAAAATACTATACAACTTAGATCTAAATGAATAGAAGAATCGATGCAGGTTAAAATAAATTCAACTTCACTCTCTCTCTCTCTCTCTATGTCCACTGTCAGTGGATAAATTAAATAAACATTTTAGATAGCTAATGGAAAAACAAAAATCATTAATATATATGGGAGAATGGTACAAATATTTAAACAACTAGATAAACGTTTAAAGAAAGAAATAACATTTTCATTTTATTTGAATTGGATGTTGCATTGCATTCCAAATAAAAGTAAAAAGAAAGAGAAAATAAGCAGAAAATTAAAAAAATAATGATTAAAAAAATATATATATATATTTATAAATAAATGTTACGTTTCAGAAACAAATTATAACATTGCTGTGAACTAAATGTCTAGTATTTTATTTTATTTTATTTTTGGAAAAGAATAAAGATATTTAAAATATATATGATATATTTACATAAAATTAAAAAGAAATTGTTAGTTTTATAATTCAATTTAATTGAAAAAAAAAACAAAACAATGTGTACACACAAATACTGTTTGTCACTGAAACAGATAAAGGTAATTTACAAAACTTTAACCATAATTAAACGCAAATTAGCACAACGATAAAAATAAAAAGTATATTTATATGTTACACTGTATCATACATGCGCATAGTTATGTATATTTAAACAAGCAAAAGAAACAAAAAAAATAATGAAAAAGAATATGGTGAATAATTGTTGTAGTGTGATTTTGCACACATTAAATTCAAATAACTATATATACATATATATATATTATTTAAAGGTAAATTAAATTAAAAGAAAATCTAAATATATTTATATATATATACATTTAAAAACTGTAATTTTAATTCTATTGAAATCAATGAAATCTAAGAGAAAAAAAAAATATTAAAACTTTCTTTCTGCCTGCAAATAGAAACTATGTAATATGGCATTGGAAACATAAACATATTTTATAAAAGAATTAATATATACATACATATTTTAACCTAGGTGAATTTATATAAATAAATATTTATTGAATAAAATAAAACATCATCGTGCAATAGATAAATTCTGCGTTATCTGTGACAAATGCAAGCAAACAAACAAATCAAGAACCTAATGTAGCTTAACAAATATTTAAACTGATGAAACAAAAATAAGAAGGAAACATTTTCTTAATGTAAAACAAAAGTAAGACAGGAAATACTTTTTTTTCTTTTTGGGCTGATCCTGTTTAAAAGAAACAAAATAAATATTTCCACTCGAACGAGTGTGGAAACACTACTATGAAACAGAATTTTATAGGCGATAAATTGGATATTTGTGAAATTAAAAATAAAACTATGAAGAACTTGCTGTTATAACTACAACGTTTTTGATGCATGGAGATTATTTCCTTTCCATTTTTTTTTTAAAGAAATGTACACATTGACATTTTTTTTTCTAAACTTTGCTATCCATAAAATTTCAGAAGAAACTAATTTATTCAACTCTACTTATTACATTTCCTGGTATCTCATTTAACACGAACACGTTGTATTTAAAAAGATTGCTTAGATAAAGTCGATTTGATCACATTCAACGTTAATTGGAAATCTATTCTCAACCTAGGCAATTATCTGATTGTTAAGAAATAATATCGAAAAAAGTCCATTGTGTTTAAAAATTTCGATTGAAAGTAAAATTTCTGTCGTAAAATTCTCAGTGAACTTCTTTTTTGCTTTGTTGAAAAAAGAAATCCTATTGAGTTTGAAATTGGATACGTAGATAGTGCCGATTACTTGACGCTTTACTCGAGTGGATGCAATATCAAGTGTTGGGCGCCATTTTGTAAAAATTTTATAATATTTCTAGAAGACAATCTGTTTCTTTATTTAAGAGGATACAATTCCTTGCCAAAACAATTAACATCTGTACATAGCCGGTAATAGTGAAAGTCTTTCCATTGGCGAGTGTTCTCATTCAAAGCTTTGGGTGTGTTCCCAATTCATTCGATGCGGTTTAAAAATATGGTCAATACTTTCAAAATAAACAATTCCGAAACGTATTATGCATATACCCGCATCAGTCAAGTAAACATCACATCGGGAATTCTGCAGTAGGTTTACTGCGCAAATTTTATATTTGAGCTTAGAAAGAAAACATTTTTTCAATGTGTCTAAAGTATTTTGTTTGTCGTAAAGAGTATTGTAACCGTATTACTACCGCTATTAATTTTTATTTACGTTTAAGAACTCACCCTATAGAAAGTATCTATGTGTGTATGCTGCAAACCCTTCATCGCAGAGCCAATACCTCCAATTCCAATAACAATGTATAGTATAAAAGTAGAAAAATTGAAATGCATATATTTGCAGATCATGCATATGATGAGGACTTTAAAGAGTTGGATTTCCCGCATCAAATAAGTAATTGTTGACAGAATAGAGTTTTTGTGCTGCAGAGGTACAAGGAGTGTCTTCTGCCCCTTGGATTTCTTTCAGATATTCCTGGTCTAGTTTTCGTTCTTTTTCAAATAATCGGTTGTTTAGAGGAGATTTTAAAATTATCATATTGCCAATGTCCATTCCTCTACTTGACTCAGACAGATAGAAGCAGTTCTGAAACGAGAATAATGAAGTGGGTTATAAAGTCTACAAAATCTCCAAGAAATTGGAGCTTCCAAGTCATAACTAGAATCAAGGTTTATTTGACGGCCAACTCTTTTCCCTGCCAATTTTAACATTCCAATCACGTTTAGTACTGAATTTTTGACCAATTTTGTACAGATTAATGAACAAAATGATCCAACCCCCATATCTTAGGCCAAAGAAGCTTGTTCTATTTGTTTGATGGGAGTTAATCGAAACATACTTATGTGCATGAGACAAGAACTATACAGGATGCCTTTAACTTGAGGACTGGGAGTTTTGGAAGAATTTACTATAATTGTTTTTCCAATCAATATAGATAATATGTTCATTACTTCAGGTCCTCTTGCCGTCATTTTGTTATACAACAATGAGGAGTTGCTAGGAGGAAGAGGTTTTAAAAATCATCCAACAGGTTGATACAAATTGAATGTTGATTCAGGACTCCTAGTTAACAGCTTGAAGCAATTCAGGGTTATAAGTCCTAATGCTGCTTCAGCATATCTGATATCAGCTGATATTTCTCCTTGAGCTGCAAGTTTTGAAATAAATGCAAGTAGCTCATTCCAGAATTTGTCTACGGAGGAGACATGAATAACTTGAGCTCTCATTTCAGAGGAGCTTCGTTCTGTTGCCTGAATGTGCTCGGCTAGAACAGTCGATTCTTGATCATCCTGTTCTTGCACTCTTGGAGTGTAGTTTGAGGTCGAGGATTGGATCTTAGTAAAGGGAGCGCGTGTGTCTGATTGAGCTGAAATCGGGCCTTGTTTATCGGTTGGATTTAGGAATTCCTCAAACAACATTTTATGCATATCTCCGGGGTCAGGCATGGCAAGAACAACAATCAGGATATCAGAAAATATCTCAGCGTAAATGCCATTTTGCCCAGAATAAAATTGTAAGAGATTTTCGGCTGAAGATATCCTTGCCAAAGCTGTATTTTGTTTTTGGAAGATGATTCTGAATGAAATTTGGCTCTGACCAAGAAGTTATTTCAGCTCCATCAACACTGGAAATCTGGCAACTCTGAAGATATTCTTCCAATTGATCATCCTTGAGCTTTAACGCATCAGACACTTCTTCTTCAAGACTCATATTCTTTCACACTGTGAGGTTGAACTTTGTTGTTAGATGAATTATAAATCAGACTTCTAATCAGAAAGGTTGTTATTATGATTTGAAGGTATTAAAGTGGGAAGACTGGAAAATGGAAAAAGATCAAGCAGCAAGCATTGAGCATTAGATGGTTAATTGATAATTTTCATTTGAAGTTATAGTTATCCATCGTAACGTTCTGGCTTAGATGTTGGCGTTGTGTCTCGGTGTTCGTAGGTATCCTTGTTGATTAAATGCTCGCGAAGACCCCAGTGCATGCTCGTTTCGTTTGCCAGTGATGTCGATATCGTAACCAAGTAGTTGTACCGCTTTGTGGATTTAACTTTGCTAAAGACAATGCTTCTACAATTTATATTCATATTTATATCGAGCAATTAACATTTTCTTCTGCAATCTATGAAACAGAGTTTAAGGTGAATGACTAACTAACTTTGCCTTATTCGTTTGACTCTTGAAATTGAAATGGGATACAAAAACTTAAGGAGTATAGATAAAACCCTATTTTCTTAAATGTTAACGCTCATAATATCAATACGATCTCACTAATGTGTTTATAGCTGATAGTTGGATTTGTCTACTAGGGCATTAATCACTGAACAGTTAGTGCATGCATTCTGATCTTAGGTTCCTCAAAGTCTTGTAATAAGCATAAATAACGTTTCTAGATGGCTTCGATTCTGTGCAGTAAACAGCTTAATATGCATGATCGGCGCAGGTATCATATTTTGCGATTGTAAAGCGTAAAGTACGTAATGATAGTTTTTATGATATTCGATGTTGATCGTTTTTTAAATTTGTATTCTGTGAGTAAACAACATTATGGAAGTTGGCGATTTTATTCTCTTACACTAGGCGGGATGTCAGGCTTTTTGTCTGCGAATATGGACAATGCGGTTATTTATTCTTCTATCTTACAAGGTTTAATACTGAAACCAAAGTTTGAGCTTATCAGTTGGTTTGCTTCACTCTAGGAAATAAGAACACAATCATCCCGTTGCTGCTTTATTGAGTAAATTTTAACTTCTGTGACTTCTTCGATACGTTCTTTTCAAACAGCGGCTAATTCATTGATAGCTCTTTGGCATTTACATATGTAAGACGGTTATCTACAATTTGAGAGAGTCGTGTGTGAAAAGAGATTCAGGAATATGTATCAATTCCAGCGTATCATCTATTCATTTAAATTTAACTTTTTAAAATTGACAATTTTCCCTCAACCACTTCTACTTTTAAGTCATTGAACACACATTGATTTGCATGAAGCTTTAGAGCATTGTATTTTCTTTTCCTGATAAACCTATGTTTCTCTGTTACCCATTCGGCTGGCACCTATGATGTGGCAGAGATTTTACAAAACAGGTCATTTTCCAACCTACTATGTGATTTTTAAACTACACAAGAATTTGTCGCCAACTTCGTCAAGTTTTTGATAGTTTAAAATCTTACTTCTGCATCAGAATCGCAGTATAACTAAGAATCTTCTTTTGAAAAAAAAAAAAAATGCTGAAAATTGTTCATACAAGTTATATGTAACTGATTATTATATGTATAAGTATAGTAATAAATGTTGAGTGACCTTAATGTATACCAACGAAAGAAAATTTAAAAATGAAAACAAAAAAATATATATATTGATATTTAAAAAGAAAAAACAAAACTTAGTATGTTGTATTTGCGCGTAAAAAAATAAAAAAAAAAAAACAAATGAATTTCTTTTGGTCCTTCTCCACCCCTCTTTTAACCAGTCTTCCTCTCTTCCAATTCCAATCAAACACACCATCTATTCTGATTTTTCTGAAGGGTAACAACTACACGTACATTTTAAAAGATCCTGAAACAACTAAATACCTAATAACAAATATAATTAAAAATATTTTTTTACACACCATTAAATACAAAGTTGTAATAGTTATTCAATTCATACAAAATACAGATAAAGCTAAAACTAATTAACTTAAATAAAAAATTCGTCAGAAGAGAATAAATGATGTTAAACCAAAAAAAAAAAAAAACGGAAATAACTACTAAATCTATTTATCTACATGTATGGTTATTATAGGATATAAATATAAATGTATAAATTATTTTCTATGTATATCTTTATTCTATTCAAACAAAAACAAACAGCGCAGGTCGTTGTGATGTCCCGAAAATTGTTTCTTGACATTTTTTTTTTTTTTTTTCATTCAACTAGTTTAATTCTTTATGATAATTTTTCTTGTAACTTTAATTATTTTGTTATTTAATTAGTTAGTTTCTTTTTCACATATACTTATGTATCTATTATTTACTACTTTAAAGTGGTTGTATACATCAAACTATTAACTCTTAATATTTAAACGAGTAAATAATAAAAACAAAATAAATTAATCTGAACGATTAATAAGAATATTTTTGTATATTTGAGTTAAGTATTTTTTTATGGAAGGCTTCCTCCCTCTTTTACTCTTCGTTCTTTATTGTGTTAATATATTATAAATAAAATGAAAATAATTTAAGTATAGTAAACTGTTAAAAATTTATATTAAAATGGAAAACAAAATAAACTTGGTAAATAAATCAATGTGCAAGATCAACAAATAAAAAGAAACTGTATGTGAAATAAATTGAAATAAGAAAAATAAAAAATAAGCGTTATTGTCAAAATGTGTATAATTTTTTTTCTTTTTTACATAAAGTCGTATGTATGTCCTGCTTCCCTTTGTCCGACTTCGAAGTAGGCTTCCCAGTAGCCATGACTCACTCTTCTGTCATCATGGATTGCACCCCTTAACTAGGGCTAATTGCATTTCCGCTGATTGCCAATATCGTCGTTGACAAACGACGGGTGTCATTTATCGAGCCGAGCCGCTTTTAACTTGATATTGCGTAACTGAATCGACACGACTCCAACACTTACTTTCCAGACACATTTTACAGAAAAATGTAATAGAGCATGACAAAGATGGATGCGTGATCTTTTGCAACACATAAAAGTAATAAAGTTGGAAAACCTCGATATCTGGCTCATTTTCGAAGCTACGAAATGGAGCAAGGGCTGCATTTCTTGGAAATGTACCGCTCTACAACTTAGCGTGGATAGGTTTGCTCTGTGCCTAACGGTGGGTGAATTCAAAAACGTCAAAAAACTGTGCAATGTTGTGACAGCAAAAGGCTTTGTGTTACTGTTGACCTGCACCTGCACTATTGCTGTTGCCCTGTGTATTTTATTTTG
Organism: Matsumyia berberina; assembly: GCA_917880715.2. Classification (NCBI taxonomy): domain Eukaryota; kingdom Metazoa; phylum Arthropoda; class Insecta; order Diptera; family Syrphidae; genus Matsumyia; species Matsumyia berberina. The sequence goes on along the minus strand of OU862871.1, from coordinate 124,571,261 downwards.
ACATTTATGAATAGCTGTGTTGAATAATAATAATAAAAAAAACGAAGAACGGTAAAGCAGTGATAAAAAAATAAGACGTATTTCAAAAACCATAATTTACTCCAGAATGATAAGCCAGTATTCCGATGATACATTTTCAACCATTTCACGATTATAAAAGAAATTAATCAAATAAATATTTGTATGTAATGTAAATAAAACATTAAAATTGTTATACAAATGTTACCTTTCATCCACTTTTCGCAGAATTATTGAATAATAATAAATACTAAGATCTAACAAGAAAACCTTAACCGCAACAATAGGAAGAAACAGGAAAAGAACTGATGTACAGATTACTCAGTTTTGACGATTGGTTGCGTTGGTGTTGCAAAAAAAAAAACCTTGATTTGAGTAGTGCTCCCAACATGTTGAATTTACCCAGTTTAAGAGCTACTCGGCCCGGCTGGACGAACCACGTAAGGAAACCCTCCTTGCGCCCCCGCGTGCAAAACACCACGAAATCGCGATGAGCGTTGCAAGGAAAACACGCAAATCGCCTTCAAAGCCGTCGGGGTTGGTTTCTGCGGAAAAATGAACAAATTTGTTGAGAAAAAAACATAAGAATGGTATCTAATCCATTGGTCGATGACTGTTAAGTCACAAATATACATCAACCATTATATATTTCACGATGAAACATACAACAAGGTTGACAGATGATTTCTCCCCTTTTCCTTAGTGATGAAGATGTTGGCTTTGAGTATTTTGCTGCTTTTTACTTGTATTTCGGTGCTGGTGCAGCGTATCGGTAATGTAAATGTACATAAATGTAAATGAATGTAAATGTATGAAACCGCCGGAAAAGGAAGTTAACGTCGAGGGAGAATGAAAAAGGTTTGTTTGGTTGGATCTTGCTCGATTCTCTTCTCTTGCTATTAATAATTGTTCGATGTGTTTTATATTTGTAGAAGCCCACCAGTAATGTTAGATCGTGGTATCCCATATTTCGCAATTTTTTACCCTTCAAAGGAATAAAGGGATTTTGCCCTAAATGGTGGGATTTTTGATTCAAATATGAAAAAAGAAAACAAAATTCATTGGTTTTAATCTCGCAAATACAAAATCAACATATGTCTTCCTAGTCTACCACGTCCTCGTCGTGGTCCTGAAGAAAACTGAACATGGACATTAATATCTAGCAAAAAAAAAAAGTGTAGAACACCCTGCTGAGAACATCACGGCACATCCCTGTTTTCACCCCATTTCCGGTTTTCGCTTTTACTTATCTTCTGGTTAAAAGATTTCAAGGTTTCGCCCATAGAATATAGTTCCCCATGGCTTGGAGATTTTGCCAACGATACGATGCGACTTTCCTGCGGTTTGTCTACCAACACACCCAAGTAAAATGTTTTTACAGATATCAACAAAACTAATACAAATCTGCTTGCCTTCTTAACGATTTCCAGATTCCAGTGTTTGCAAACTCTTTTTAGCAGCAATGACAGCCTTCCCATCCAACACAGAAGAATCAATAAGCACAACAAAAACAATTTAATTTGTTTACGTATACGTATATTTTTAAAATGCTCGTTTTTACACACATGACTAAAATTTCTTACTCGAAATACTTTATTATCAATATTATATATATATGTATATATAAATATAAAAAATGACACAATATGACGCTTTTAGTTTATGTTCTTTTTTTGATAACTTAATATTACACAAATCAACTGAATAGAATCTTACGTCTTTTAGTGCTTTGTTCCTAAGCGAAATAAAATTTAATTTTAAAACATTACACAAAACAAAGCAAAAAAAAAAAAAGATAATCTTTATAAAATAATCGTATATTCTTCCTTTTATGTTGATCCAGTGTTAGGAAGTGTGTTACATTATGCTCCATTTATCCTAGACCTAATATCTTAATGCGGAATAATGTACAGCTACGTGTGTAATCTCTTTTGTTACAATAACACAAAATATTATAGAAAAAATAATATAATAATAAAAGGAAACATATACATATCTTCTCAACTAAAACAAAAGCTAATCTTAAATCCAAAGCAAGAGTCCACAAAGTAAAAAAAGGGCTGTTAATTCTTCTCTTATAATTTACATGTATAATTTTTAAAATTTTGTTCAAAAATTTTGCTAATTAAGGCCGAAATTTAGCTAAACACAATTTTGTTTTGTCTTATAAAACTCCAATTAAAAACACCAATAACGTGAAAAATGAAACACAAAAACCCTAAGTGGTACAATGCTGAGATCTTGAGTATTCTCAAATTATAGAAAGATAAAAAACGAACGCAAAAAGACACGAATTACGGTATTCAAATGCTCAGATGAAAATGAATAGTGACATCTTGAATGAATTGTGAAACACCTAATGCTATTGCAAAAGCCGTCTGCAACGTGTGTCTTGAATGAGTTGCGACATCTTTTGGGAAAATGTTGGAATGTCCTGTAAAGAGGCAATTCTCGATTGATTATAGTGAACCAGCAGATTGTGTAGTATTCTTATGCATACCGTTGCCAAACAGATTTCTTCGATGAGTTTTGAATTCGTCGCGGTGAATCCCACCGACATGAAACTCTCATGCAATTTTAATTTATCAACTTGTCCCATGGCGAAGAGAACACCACTCATGAGGTCGTAGTGTAGAGCACCTTCCGCAGAGAGCAATGCGTTAATTAACGCACACTGGAATGATGTGAGTAGGTTCGTTTTGAATAGGGCGCGATGGAAGAGCTTCCATCGTTCGTTAAGGTTTTGCAGTGATACCAAAACGGTGCGTGTGATGTTCGGATCGTTGCCGATGACTAGTGCTTGACCATATGAATTGAAAATGGCTATGAATTGTTCAGGATGCTGGACGTGATCGTTGGGGTTGGCTGTATTTGCTGATCCGTTCAATACGTTTGACTGAACTTGTGCTTTGTAAAAGTATTGCCAGCGGTAATTTAAAACGCTGAAAGAATATGTCAGTAATAGAAGTAATTCTGGGGCAAAATCGTCTCATCCGTGATCGTATAACGATCGTTTTGACCCCAAAATTTTTGTTTTTACGTGACGAGTTATCTGATCACGGAAGAGACGATTTGGCCCCTGAACAAATTCAAATTCGTCTTCCACAAACGTATCCACACTTACCTGTCAAATAAAGTGTACATAAGATGCGCCACATCGGAGTAATCCAGTAAGTTGTTATCATAACTGAACAATGGAAGTATATGGTCCAGGGTAAGGTTTAAAATCGATGGAATCAGTGACATTGTTTCGCCGCCCGGTTGTTGTACAATCAACTGAAACATTTGTAATATTTTCTCCATGGATTTCAACCTTCTTACAGTCATTTGTCCTCTGAAAAGGAACCACAATAAAATTTCATGTTTCGTCCCTGATATATTTTGTTGTACTCAACCTTGTGCTGGAATTGATGAAAAGTGTTATCATCTCTTTAACGAATGCTATGCCCAGTTGGTTTTGTAATGTCCGCAACACACTTAAAGCAAATTCAGAGACTGTGGCTGCTATCTCATTGCTATCGATGCCAACGGCATTGAATATGTTCATTGATTTTGTTATTGTCGGCTAAAGATGACAATTATTAATAGTTATCACTTTTAAAGCACCTACTGCTAGTTTACCTTAAACGCGTTTACAAGCATTTCCTTGACAGCACTATTTGAGTCGTTAAAGTAGTTAATAACTTCCGTGAATATGGGCAAGATACCTGCGGTTATTGCATTGATTTTAACATCCTGTCCATTAGCCAGCACTGCTGGATCTATGGCCAAAAATTCTTGACACAAGCACGTCACGTAATCCTGTAATACAAGACAGCGACGGCCAAAGTCCTGCTCTTGCTGACTAACATTCTTCCACGGTAGAACTAAGGAACATATAAGGGCTTCATACACGACGGGTAGCACATGTTTTGGCAGGTGAGGCAGTACTGTGCCTGCTCGAACTAATTGCACAACCGTATCGACTTCTAACATTAGTTTCGGTCTTATCACAGATGCGACGCTAAGAAGCAATTGACCTAAAACACCGTGCACATGTAAGATAGTGAAAATTAGACATGTAAGAGTACTCACCTGCTGCCATTTGCACCACGGCGGATTCATTGTACGCGCTTGGTAGCAATATTTGTGCAACAGTGTGCGTCAGACCGCGTAACTGGTCATCGTTTATCACGGCAGGTGAAATGGCTAATAGACTCCTTAGTGCCAACACTGACTGAGCATATCTTAAAATAGCAATCGTACACAATATTTTGAGTCGATTTCAACACTTGCAAGATGAAATTTAACTTACAAATCGACAAAACTCCCCATCAGCAGGGAATTATTCACATGTAGACTTTGAAACTTCTTACTACTGAAAAAGTTTACAGCGCTGATTAGAGTCTTGACCAAAGTACACAGATTCAGAGGAATTTCATCGGATCCACTTGACCCTAGATCGAGTGAAGGAGCTATACGAACCAATGCCTGACAAAGCATCGAAACCTCTCGGAGACTATGCTGAAAGTTGCGACACTCTGTTTTATTCGTGGGATCAAACGTTTTATTGTCAATAGCCTTTTCCATGGACATGATTAGCACCAGGAACGGCCGCGTGCACAGTCGATACACTTGATAGAACGTTGGGTTTGGACGCAGTTCTGCTATGAGGGCTATAACTTCAATACATGGCGCAATATACTGCTGCCATTCGGTTTGCATCTGGATGAAGAGAAATCATTTAGTTATGTGAACAGAGTATGTGAAACCGCTTACATTTTCATCAACAGCTTCGTTGTCAAAGTCTTTATTCACCACTTCAGCCCGCATTTGCCGAAGAATGTTTCCAACTAAAAGTTGTGTCACCTCTGTGTAGCGTTCACATTTACTTGATAAAGCAAATGCTCTAAGTAGAGGCGTCCATGTTTCGAGTTTTTCCGACAATGGCATCGTAGATTCATTGCCTTAAAAGAGATAAACATTTTACAAACATACATACTAGGCATTCCAACGTCTAAACTCACAGCAAAATGTATAGGACTCCAGGGCTGGTAGAAAAGCGTCTAAAACTGCTTGATCATTGATGAGTTTTGAACAGAATTTCGTCGTGTATAGTCGCAAAAGTTCCGTGAACTTATCCTCGTACATTTCATTGGCTTTAGAGTAATTGTTCTTATCTAACAGTCCATTGATTGCAGTCATGATGGTACTTGGAAATGGTATGGCCTTTTGCAGGTAAAACAGCTCATTTACTGTCGTCAGTGCGGCTACCGAAATTTCCGGTTGTTGTTTACGCCATCGGGCCAAATCAAACAGGCCAAGAAGGAAATATTCGGTGAGTAAACTATCTACGGGTATCCATGAGAAAATGTGTTGGACGCATTGGAGAAGCTCGAGGATCGATGAACTAAAAAAAAACAAAATATATTAGAATATGAACAACAAAGCCAAAGATTTAACACAATTTTTAACAGTGTAGATGTGGAGAATATCGAAGTGTTGCAGCTAAGATGCGTAGTGTGCGACACGCAAGTATGTACACATAAACAGTAGTTCTTTTTGGTTCGGTTATTCGGAATCACGAACGCGCATCTTAGAGGAATTAGACAAATATAATGTGCAAGCTGTTTCAGCATTTTAAAACTTATTAATCACTAACACACAACATATTTTTACCTCCATCTCGTTTAAAGCGCTAAGCCTACTAATGGTCTTAACTCTATTCAAAAATATCTCCACTTATTCTGCGATACAGCTGGGTTGAGTGTAGAAGTTGAACTCTGGAGGTGCTTAAACAAACAAGAATTAAATCAGTTTGAAAGCCAAAGCAGATAAAACTACATTGCAGCTACAAAAACAGAGGTGTCAACAGCACAGCCCTCTAGAGTACGTCTCATATCTCAATGGATTGCAGTCTTTACTTAATGTTAATAATGTACACAATGATAGTTAGGCCGATTTGATATGTCATACACTACAAACGTATAGCTTCTCGCAACCATTCATGTTGTGCGTGTTACATTTTTCGAACGAATGGAAGGGACCTACAATTTATTGTCGACTTCGAAGGGCGAATTGAGAAGTTTTTTCATGACTCCTGGAGGCTGGTTATAACCTGACGTGAGGTGGTGCCGCGAAAAATGTTGGACATGACTGGTGCTTGAACCCACGCCGTTCGCACAGCAGTCCAATGCACTAACCACTGACCCAAGGCGAGCACACTAGTGATCTAAAGCATTACAAAAAAGTGAGGATCTTCAGCTCTATGACATCACGACTGCGCAAAAAACAAGTTTATGAAATTGAAGTGATTTCACTTTGCATCTGAGTGTGCATACAAAGAAAGTGGAAAGATCAAAGTAAGAGCAGGTGGCTTATAGGAAAACTTAAAATCGGCCTGTTACATTAGGCCCTTATTGCGAATGTCGATCAGCGAACGATTCGATAAAAGTCGATTGCGTCGATAAATTTTCCGTTTGGTATTGTGTAACTCAATCGACAAAGGTTCGTGTGACTGTGAATAAAAATGTCATTTATTGTGAACAGAGCATACTTTGAAAGTTTTTTTGACATTTCAATTGATTATTTGCTGTGTTTATTTTTGTTTAAATAAAAGTAAGACAAGACAAATAGAATTTTGAAGATTTGTTGGCTGTAATATTAAAGATGGCATCGACTGTGGTGGTTCCAGAGACATTTAATTTCACTTCAGACTCGATGTTGACTGTTACATATATCAGGGTTTTCATTTTCTATATTTTTTTCTGGAAATACTTCATCTTTCTGGCCGAATTCAAGACCAGGTGGATCTACATTAGGGTCTCTTCTAGTTGGCTGAAAGTGTGAAGCTTATTTGGGCCACCACCTGTTTCTTTTATCCCTTTGCGATATCGGGATTGGCTTCCATATATGCAACTAGAAGCTCTAGCTGTTTTTTGGTTGTGACTTGCTTCGCCCTGAACTTGAAATAATTATTTTTTGCATAAGTAAAATAAAAATAATAAGTTGGCGCGACAGCTCGGAATGAGCCAAGGCCTAGCTTCTCGCAACCATTCATGTTGTGCGTGTTATATTGTTTGCACGAATGGAAGGGACCTACAATTTATTGCCGACTCCGAACGGCGAAGTGAGAACCTCTATCATGACAGATTATACTCCGGAGGCTTGTCAGACCCCGACGAGAGGTGGTGCCGCGAAAAATGTTTGGTGTTTTCCTGCCTGGGGATTGAACCCACGCCGCTCGGTCAGCAGTCCAACGCACTAACCACTGAGCCACGGCGCCCACGGCGCTTTTTGCATAAGTATTATTATTAATTTCATTGAAATAACTTTCATTTTCTACGCAGAAAACATTTTTGTTGCACAAACGAAGAGCATCGACCACAAATTTGTGAACGACAACAAGCGACTCTCAAATCGACAAATGTCGTTCACAATCATAATACACAATGCCAAAATCTGCAATCGACGATCGACGATCGACAACTGTCGTTTATCGATTAAGTATCGACACTCACAATAAGGGCCTTAATCCAGCCGGACAATAATGCGTCCCGCCATTTCCTACGAGTTTTATGAAGGGCCACGTATAGATTGGTAAATGTACAAAAGCTGCGATCGAATGTCAGTTGGATGGAGCTGTAGTCGGCATTAAAGGAAACAAAACTAACTAAAACTAGCAACGTTGTTTTGCTTCAGAACAATTCTGTGGGTTACCTTAGATCAAAGCCAAACTTTAACAAAAGCTCTCAGAATGAGACGATGCACAGGTCTTCGTCTCTAGAGTCTAGAATATTGCCCTAAGGCAAAACAAAGTAGAGAATACTTCTTTATAGACCAGAGAACTGGAGCGAGTGCCTTGTTTTGTGAGCCACTCGAAACAATCGCTGCCTTGTAAAGTATTCATACAAATTCACATAAAAACTACCCACATCCTCGTCAGATCTGCACTAGTCTCGAAATGGCGCCTAATGCTGAAGGCAGAGATCCGTAGAATAACTGTAAGTACGGCAAATCAGAGATGGTCCAACATAAATGGACATAGGGTATCCAAGGCGCTGTGGCCTGCTCTGCACCACAGGAAAACAAGAGATATTAGGTTTGTTCGCGCACTCCCTAAAACAGCGAATTTTTACGAAAAGTTACGAATTTTTACCCAAATCCTGTTCGCGTACGCAAAAATTTCGTAGTTTTTCGTAAAAGAGAGCGCTCTCGAGAGAGTAAGAAATTTCCCCATGTTACGAATTTTAGTGCAAGAAATTTCTTTGGGCTGATTTATGAAATCTGTCAAATGTACCAAACAGCTGTTCGTTATTTTTGTGTGGTATTCAAATTGTAAGATATTGAAGAATTCTGGAACACCTAGCAATCATGCGAAGATCCAGGGAACTTAAAAAATGTGTTAGAACAATGAATAAATATTTTCCACACTTTTTTAAACGCTCCAAATGTGAATTAGAAAATTCTTTTCTGTAAACTTTTCTTAGATTTGACAGTTGAAGTTTGACGTTTAAAATTCTGCAACTTTTCTTGTTTAACGCGTTCGTTTACTTTTTCGTAATTTTACCCCCACTCTTCAAAATTTGACAATCTACAAATTTTGGTGCAGAAAGTACCCGAAACAAACTAAAAGGAAAAGAGCTCTCAGCCACAAATGTTTGCAGATACTGCAATGACCAAATGGTTTAGGTTTGCCTTTTTGGTTTCACAGGGATCGCGATGGGCCGACTATGGTGCCTAGTGTCTTATGCAAGCGCTGAATGCATAACTCTACTCTACCTAATCTAACCTAACCTACCCTCATCCTATGTGAAAAGCACCTAAAGAATCGGAAATAATCTCACATTCGTTTGAATAAGGCAATAACATGAAGTGATTCATTCTGTGTGAGCTCAACTCATAACACTCACGTTTGAATGTGAATGAGTGTGAATCCTTGAAAAGGCAGCGAATATTTCGAATGTCTCGTTCGTGCTATTACTTGTAGTGCTCATTGTTTATAACAAAGGAATAAGGTATTTGCCGAGCCAGTCAATAGTCTGTCTTAACAAATGCGTCGACCGTAGTAAATACCCTGAAAATTCAGGACGAGCTATTTGAATCCATTCGAAGTTTTGTGAATCACAGTGAATATTCTAAATGATTGAATACTTCAATTGCGAGCCTAGTGAGCATTTGAATCTTTATTTTTATACAAAGTGAGTTTCGTTTTCATGATTCATGATTCACACTTGCTTGTTTTTTGTGAGTGTGACACTGTGCACGGCTCGTATTTTAGCGAATGATTCACAACTCCAAATAAGTGGATTCTTGCAGGTACAGACATCAATATATTTATTATTAGCAGGAGCTTGACTTCCTCAATATTTACTCATCATGCGAGGCTTTAGCATAAAGTACCTCAAAAAGAACATTCCAATCAGCTCTTGTTGCCTTGCTATGGCGATATCCGTCATTGAAGACTTCACTTTTGATTTGTGTACTTTTTGTGGCTCTTAAGACCTATACTAGCACTTTTGTGAACGCATTCTGGCAATATGCTATCCTCAACTCTTCATGAATTGCCGTGACCTCTTCTCAACCCTTCTGCGTCATGTGTTTCTTTATCAATGCACACTTCTGCCATCTGGTTTTGCGAATTTCATTGCATTCCATCTTTAGCAAAGCTATCGCCTTCCGTAATGACCAGCGTTATTCCTAGACAGCGAATTACACCTTTACAGCAAGTCACAGAATTTATCCGAAATATTGTTTAGACAAGGCGATCAGTAAATCCTCGAGTGCTTTCTTACAAATAAGAACTGTAATTTAACAAGAAAATGGTAACGGTAGAACGTACGTAATCGAAACGAAAGGCAAAATGAAAACCGTATATGATCCAATGGAATTTTTGTTGGACTTTGGCCCTTGCAGAGATTACATTTACACAAGCATAAAGCGGAAAAGAGTGCTGGACTTGTTGCTCTGATTTTTACGAATTAAGAACTCCTTCACTTTCCACCCGAAATTCTAGTCACATCTGTGGATACATTGTCTTAACAAGGGGCGAGGTTAACTTTGTAAGGAACCCCAAACTACATATTACGGATCTTAACTCTACTAATAGTGATCCTGTTATTTTTTGCTTTCTTTTGTTTTCTAATCAAAATTCTCAAAGTTACCTTAACCAATTGTCGTTTGGCAGTGATGTGTACAGCCTATAGTCTGCTAAATTACTTGGTATTGCACTCAAGGCGTTTCCGTTTAGATGACACACCGATATAACTAGGTATTTTCCTAACAGATCGATTATTTCCGGCATGCACAACGATACGCTGAAATCAAACCAAAAAAAAATAAATTACTTTTTCAAACAGACTCATCCTAAGTACAATAACATACCAGGATTGAAAATACTGCTTCCTATCTGACGGAACATCCTCCCGGCTGCTAACAACTTCTTCCGATGTGGTCCTTAATAGAACCACTCCCAACTGGAAGTACACCTTGGTTAATTCTATACAATGATTAATATAATCTGGATGATCATCAGGGAATTCCCGTTTCCCCATCAGCGCTATCAATTGCGCGATTGTGTCTCGTTGTCTGCGCGATACATCACATGGCAAACTTGCATATCTAGCCCACAGATTCTCTCGTAGTTGGCTATGTTCTTGGGATGAAAGCTGCATCCAACGCCGTGTTATTGTGTGTTCAAGCGTCGACGTGGTAAAAAGCCAGAGAAATTCATTCGTGGAGCAGCAATCTGATGAGAGGACACAAAGACATTGCTGCCAAGATGTGGGCTGGTTTTTGAACGAAGTTAATTCTGTTTCTATTTCGCGTTTACGCTGATTCTGTGTCGCTGGATGATAGAATTCATTAAGTAAATTCTCTACAATCCCCAGGGAATTTGACTGTAAAGAGAAAACCATAGTTAAAACAAATCGAACAAAGGCTTATGGAACACTATTTGCCAGCTGCTTTTGTTGTAATACGCAATACTAATGTTCTTTTTTACTGCACCTACTACGCCCAATGACAAAGTTTCGAGATAAAGATAGGTGCCCCCCAGCTGGTTGCCAATGCAAAGATTTTCAAAGCAGATAATAAGTGAATCAACACGGCAAATGCAAATAGTGTTTGACTTCCGGTCAGTTAAGTTTTTAAAAGGAATCCGGGAGTAGAAAAATCCTTGCGAAAAAACATCTGAAACCCACCATTTTGCGATTTTGCTAAAGTTCTCGTTCGTGTTACTCCTCGCCCATGCAGATTCGTATACTTTGGGGACTGTTTTTCCAATTGGTTTTGGTACCACCGTGAAAGATATTGGTTTTTATTTATCAGTAAAATGATTCTTATAGCAAATATTGTGAAAAAATATTAGGTATTTCTTGTATTTCTTTATAATTTGTGGAAGAAAGTGAAATGCGAGACTTCCCTTGATGTAACTGACAGAACGAGTGAGGATTTAATCGTTAACGCGGTGTATAGATGAGCTGCAGTCGATTTTATAGTAGAGGATAGAAAAACTGTCCTGTTGATGCATTAATGACTTACCGCAGATAAAATATAATTTTTTATTTCACATATTGACCCATTTCGTGGCAATGATATCGTGTAAGAGCAAAGATAAACCAGAGGCTAATATTTTCCATCGTACGCTTGCAACAGTAGTTTTTTTCCATTTAGGTATGCATATTGCGCCATCTTCAAGAATAGTTTCTTTATTTCAGAAACAGTGAGGATGCTGAGTATATCCATGAAATTTTCGGCAGCGATAGATTTTTTTTGTAGGTTAAAGAGACAAAGTTGATCTAAAGAAAGCTCCATTTTATTAAACAAAAATACATAGAGTTTTTTTTTAGACGGCAATGGTCGCCTATTATTTCATAAGATTTAATTTTTTCTTTTTTACGACGAATGCGTGAACAGCAATTTTTAGCATTCTACTCTTCATGTGATCTAGAAGATTTAAGTGCAATGCATAATGTAACGATTTAAACTACCATATGTATAATTAATAAACACCTGATGATGTTTATAGGCATGTACATGGTGTTGTCAGAAATTTATTCGTTTTCATTTGACCTTAAGTAACTATTTACGAAACTATCAACTGTGAACTCCCCATCAGCCCTAACTGTTTGACCTACTTTCTTTGATTTCCAAACGCACTCCAAAATAATTGATGTTCTGACAGATACAGATATTTTGACGTCTTGTTAGAAATTTTTTCTTGCAGATAAAATTCTTGCTCATCAAAATTTTTCAATACAAAAACAAAAATAACTGGTGAAGAATTTTTTAAATAAAATTCTTTGCACAAAATGTGCATCCGCTGCCTTTTTCAAATATAATTGCAAGTAAACAATTGTCCTGTTGCAATGGAAGGAGAGAAGATTTTGATGGCTGCAGGTGTTACAGTGGCTGCTGTAGTTGGGGCGTTCGTTTTCTGGGGACCATCGGGTAACCAAAGTGATTTTTTTTTTCTTTCCATATTCGTGTATGGAAACTATAAATAGTTGTCCTAATTTTTTCCCCTTAATAAAACAGGTTCGTCGAGACTCCGTCAGCGAAGAGGACAGATTGCAGGCTTGCACAACTTCGGTCGAACCTGCTTCCTCAACACTTTGCTGCAAGCTTTGGCAGCTTGCCCACAATTTATAGCATGGCTGCAATTGTACAATGGAGTTTCAATGGATAAAAAAAACCTCATCACATCGTTGTTGAATACATTGGAGATTATAAATGGAACTCACCCCACCCTTAGAGGCGATCCGTACTCGCCTGGAGCTGTTATACGGGCATTAAACGCTTTGCGTTGGGTCATTCCGCAGGGTGAGCAAGATGCTCATGAGCTATTACATGTTATGCTGGCCTCTCTGGAGGAGGAATCTACACGACCGAAGAAGCTCGGGTGTTTGTCTGATGCCCTGCTGCCCCAAGAGGGCAAACAAATGGATCTGATGCCACCGCAAAGGCCATCAAGTGCTCTTCTTTCGGATTTTCTAAATGCAGAATACGATGAATCGACGAATTTAATGCGACAGGTTAGATCAGAAGCACACACTCCAGATTCACCTGCTTCTGTCTGTGATGAAGAGCACGAAGAGCGTATCGCTGGTGGTAGGTTGATGATGGACCTAAATAATCCATCAATGTCACCGAGTTTGGATAGTAATCGTCAGAGTCGATCACGGTCCGTGCAAACACAGATGGGTGATGGCTCACTGAATAAGCGCTTTTCAACATCTTGTAGATCATTAGAACGATTGTCCCGCGGACCTGGACGGGTTTCTGTAAGTTTAGAAATGAAAAAATTAATTTGTGTGTAAATTAATTATGGGCTTTTAGATATGGAACGATCAGGCACCAATGCAAGTGCCACACCCATTTCAAGGAGCTCTGGGAAGTCAAATTGTATGCAATGGATGTGGATTCAAGGTATACAATACATTTGTGATAACTTTTACTTAGACCACAGTCAGCTGATATCGATTTCTTGATACTGTTTACACTTAGATTGGCAGAATGCCAACAAGTTTTCGTCATCGTATCTAAAGCGTAGTTTCATACCAAGCAGTGCCGGCTGTTTGCTTAGGTTGTTATTGTGTATTAAAATTCTAAGGAGTTGCAAGTCGCAAGTTCTGTACTACTCATTCATGAATGATTCATATTTTCGTATTTGTCTTATTAACTTGGATTGTGTGAATCCACTGTGTAAAAATCTAGTCGTAAAATTGAACGCTTTTGCTTTCACATACTACGTATGTACATAATCGTTTGAACATGTTTCACAAACCTAAAATGCCCTCTAACTATGATGATAATCTTCGCTTATTCGTGTACTACATCCATATCAATACAAATCTTGTCATCGATATAAACAACTTTATGCGCTTCACTCTTACAAGGTAGTCGGGCGGTAGGATAAAAACATCCTGGTAATATTTGACAAATAATCATTAACAAACTGCCACGGGCAGACGAATATTGGCGGCGATTACGTGTATGCAGTAACAAAACAGCTGGAATGCGATGTGAATTGACATTTATTTTTTTCCCATGGCGTTACAGTCCTTAGTAAACCTGGACCTCGACCTAAGCCTACCTGCTTTTAGTTGCGCATATCACGTTGCTCAAGGTTCTCCTCCAATAGCGCAGCAGGTCGTAGGTGAAGATTTAATTTACTGCGCTGGGGCACAATTCCGCAAGCGTGAGTTTTCTGTGTACCCAAAAAAATGTGTAAACAGATTTGAGAAGAGCCTGTGTTTTTTTTGGGTACAGTAAAACTCACGCTTGCGGAATTGGGCCCTAGGTCTTCTGTTTTGTATCCGAACACCCAGTGAGTGTTGTTTGCTATCTGCTGTTAAAACTTCTGTACTCTTTATCAATATAAACGGGAACAAAAATTACCCGAAAAATGTCTTCTATCGAAACGGTCAAGTAAATCTTGTGTATCGGAGCAATGCTTCTGCGCCCTAAAGCAGCACGGAGAGGGCTTCGTTTAATCTGTGGAATCTCTGGAATCTTTGTGTATTTTAACGGCTAATATGGGACTGTTCTCCATAGCTATGCTGTCCAGAGGCATGAGTATTGCAGTGATGCTAAAAGTAAACATATTTGTGTATAGCTAGTCTCTATACCCACTTTTTCATTCTAGGAAGCTCAAGTTCTCTTTTCACAACTTAAGCTTGTGCTGCTAAAGCTGCCTGCACTCTTCTTTAAACTAGGAATTTCGTTACGGTGCCCAAGGGAAATTCAGCACATCTCTGATGATTTTCTAGCAATGTTGTCACAGGTCTTGAGTAAGGGATCGGTAAAAATTCTCGCAATGTGTTTTTATTGTAGCAGTTAGAAGTTCAATTTCCTCTCATTTGCTTTCTCACATCATCGGTGAGCGAAAACTGTATTCGTACCTGGTAAGGTAGTGATAGAAGGTTCACATTCACTGCAAACGAAATGGAAAAAATAAAAAAAATAGGCAATAAGCGAGGAAAATGATATCCGTTTGCGCTATCTACGCGAAGATGTGTTGTAAACTGTCAATAAGTGTTTAAATTTAATTGATGTATGTGCATATTGTGCTGTTATCCAGAATTGCCATCAAGAAGAATAAGTAAAACATGTTGTCTTAGCTTCATTTTGAAATTAAAGTTCTATAGGATCAAAAAAGTGTTGAATGTCCTTATATTTCTCTGATACGCCATTGTAGTATAATTTACTGAAGCGCAGTGCCTCCTTTGGAGCACAATGACAAATTTTGTTGGGTCCATCTTGCACAAGTTAACTAAACAATCTATGTTTCCAGTCTACCGTGCGATATGATAAATTCGACAGTGTTACTCTTCACCTTCCCGATCAACGACGATCTGGATTGAGTTTGGGACATCTATTGAGCGAATATATTGCCTCGGAAAATTTAACCGGAGTTAAATGTGACTCCTGTAATGAAACAACAAATCACACAAAATCGCTAACATTTGCCAAACTACCAGCTTGTCTATGCATTCATATTTCACGCACTGTATGGCTACCAACTGGACAGATCTGTAAGCGACAGGACTATGTGCATTTTCCAGAGAGTCTTTCGATGGCACCGTACAGTTTTGTTCAACCACATCTAAATAGTCAAGTAAGTTAAATAAAAATTACTACATAAAGTACTTTGCTGTGATTGCTATGGGAATGGTTTAATACAGAGTACATCTAATAAAACTAATTTTCCAAACATTTCAGGCGAACACCCCATGGGGATCAACCATGTCTCTTTTCTCATCGAGTGTGCCAACAACTAACAACATTGATACATACGGCAACTATACTTTCGGGTCCATGTTTCCCCGAAACCTCTATCGGCTATTAGCCGTTGTTGTACATTCCGGAGAGGCAAATAGTGGTCACTTTGTAACTTATCGGAGAGGAGCCTTACGTAGCTCTCATAGGTAGGTGATCACACAAATTTCTGTTTCACAAATTTGATTTTCAATAATATTCTCTAGATGGTTTTATACGTCTGATACCGTGGTTCGAGAAGTTTCAATTGACGAGGTGCTTAGCGTTCCAGCTTATCTGCTTTTTTATGACCGTGGACCACAAAAGAACGCGATAAGTATGCGCTAAATACCAAAAAAAAAAAAAAAACTGCTTTATCAAGAAACGATGGTAGCAATGCCCCACCAATTGCATCGTCATCAGCGTGTTCAATCAAGTTAAAGCAGGAGATTTTGTACTTTCGAAGGAGACTATTAATTACTGTTAATGTTATTATGAATTATTTGTTTTTTTTTTATTTACTTCATTCAAATTGTTTTAAGCATTTAAAAATGAAAAGAAGTGACGCATTTTTGTACTTGGGAATGCATTTAGGCGGGCGTACACAAGACGCCTGTTAAATTGCTATATTCGATATTTTTTTCTTTAGAACTTTAGACTTTAAGAATTATTATTAAATTTCTAAGATAATTTGTTGAATTTTTTTTTTATCAGAGATTATAATACATTTGTTTTGTAAATTCACAACATGACTATTCAGGTATTTTTTAAGATACATTTTGTTATCTAGTCGCGATATTAGAAGTTCTTTATTAAAAAAAACCGAGAGGAAGAGAAACATATTAAGCGTTATCGATTAAAAATTGTTTAATAACTATCTTTGATTACATTATGGATGTTTACATGCTTTTGACAAATAAATTAAAAAACTTTCAGTCTTCAATTAGAGAATATTATTCAACAGAAAACGAACCACCAAAGTTCACCAAATAAGAATAATTACTAACAAAGTGTTATAGTGTTTATCCCCCTTAGAATGAACAACAAAACCATATTGATGTGCAAACCAAAGCAGAACTTTACAACCAACAATAACAACATTGTGTAATCATTTCTTAGAAATTATTTAATAAATGTTATTCTTAACAAAGTTATGTTTTATTTTGTATTATTTGAACGTAGGTACGATAGTCGGATGCAAGGAGATGCGTAGAAATGTTCTCATTCAGACCCAATGTGCTCAATTCGGTGGATTTACTGAAAAAAACGAAAAATAGAATCGTTTTCAACATTCCCTTCCTTGATCAACTTACTCAATATTTATTCGTTTTGGACCTCTTACGGGCATCCATCCACTAACTGGTTTTCGATTCGACACCATAACGGCTCGAACAGCGATGTTGAGGCCCACTACCCCTAAGGTGTCTTCTCGGTATTCATTGAGAATGGTATCGCTCAAACTTAGTGCATCAAGAGCAGGTAAAACGGTTTCAATATCACCGAAGTGGCCGAGGTAGTTAGCGTGAATGAAATTAACAAAACTTTTTGGCTCGGTGGAAAAAGCTGTAGCGATATCCTCGGGGGAATGTAAAAGTTTTTTGTTGTCGTCCGTGTCTTTGAACAAAGTTACTCAATTAAATAAAAAAATACTTTTTTGCTCATTTCAACACTTACACTTGGGATTAAAAACTCTTCCTAGAGCGTGCATCATAGTGAGGATTTCGTCACGACCGACTGATGACAGTTTCTTTTTTACTTTGCTTCGTGTTCTCGATTGATTGGAATTCTTAACTGTGTCTGTGCCGAGGCTCGGAGCTCCTATCAATACAAATTGGTTTGCGAGACGTAATAAGACTGACAACATACCAGAGTAAGTATGCATTTGCACAACACAACTATAAATGACACATTTTCTTCTATTTTGATACATCATACATACTTAGAAAAGAGACTTCAGCAAAATGGAGAAACTAACAAACTTACCCTTAAGGGATCCGAAATGTAAATTAATTAGAGCATTACGTATGTCGCCTTGTGCTGCCATCTCAATGGAATCAACCAAATCCGATGAAGGAGGTTTGTACAATTTTCGAAAATTCTCGCCAGTCATCAGCGTACAAATTCGTTTCATCGCTTTCTTCATCAATGTCGTTGAAACTGAATTAAAACTAAAAGGCTTTCTTACATTTGAATGCTCGATTGCTGCTAGTAACTAACCTTATGTGATTGATTTGGTACTGAACCTTCACGGCATCCGGAAAGAGATTATAGCTTATGTTTAATTTCTTGCTCTTAGAGTCTGTTACAATAAAGACCAACGGAGATTTTCCATACTTGGAGTAGTTTCTACAAGAGAAACACATCATTTAAAAAGAAATAGAATTATTTTAATAAAGAAATTTACTCTAGAACGTCTGTGAATCCTGCGGAATCCCTTATAAATGCATTTGGAAAATCCTCTACCAATATTAAGCGCTTCTCCACACTTTCCACTACCGACTTGTAACGTGACGACCTAAATAGAAAGCCTTTAAAGATGTCGACTTGCGATTGGACATATGTAGTTTCCTGATCTCCTAATACTGCTATAACTTCTGCGTCAAGTGGATTGATCCATTCCACCAATTGATACTTCATCGCCTTGGCAAGAACTTTAATTGTTGCCGTCTTGCCAGAACCAGCTGGTCCAGTAATAAGGCATATTTGGGCTGGATATTTCTTACGCATAAGATCACAATGATGCATCCAATCTTGAATTTCTTGAATTTTCTTTGCATGAACTGCTAAATGATCGTTGGTTTGTGGGGCGAAACTCTCCATCCAATTGGCAGATTGAATAAGAGATTCTGTGTTATTCTGTTTTTTTATTGGAACTGCTGTAGGAGGAGTAAGGGAGGATGTTTGACTACTGGTGGATCCATCGCTGAAGGAAACACTTCTAGACTTTTTAGCAGGACTCTCAGAATTAGATGAATCTGGGAGATCTTGGACAAAAACTGATTTGATCCACTTAGGCTGAAATAATTTACATGAATTTGACGGGACATTTTGGAGAATACTGCTTACTTACCCTTTTAACAGACATGACTAGACTTTCACTTATTTTATGTCTTTGGTCTAATAGGAACAGAGGCAAGGTAATTTTCTCTATTTATTTTTGGCCACAAATTCAAAATTTGTCGCAACTTAAGCTCACTGGAAATGACAAGTTATTATGAGCACATTCAAAGTGTTTTTGTTAAAATGTCAGGTGCAGGTCGACTGGATACGTTCATTTCCAAAAAATAATACGCGGACTTTAATTGGATAAAACACCAAGAATAGGTTTCTTATATATATTTGTGTCTTCATCCGATCCGTTTTCCACTATATTCACGGTCCATTCGGGCAATTTTATTGAACGAGTTGCAGAGCTTCAAACGAACGTACATTTTGAATAATTTATCCTTCCTATAAGTTTCACTTATAGGAGGAGCTGCCTAAACGTCAGAAATGTACAGGTTAGGTTGAATCATCTAAACAAGATTTAAAAAAAAAATGCTTACTATCAGTGACAGCATTGCTTTGAAAATTTTAAATGAAAACTCAATCATTGCGGGTAAATTAAACCAATTTTCTAGTATTTTTTCTCTAATTATTCATATCCTAGGTATTGGCAATGAAATACGGGCATTTACGCATGAGACCAATTACACCCTCCCATTCAAATTGAAAGGCAAAATTCATGGAATAGAGTCAGAGAAATCATCAAATAAAATCTTAATATATGGCGAATACGAGTTTATTTTATTAGAACGAAGTGAGGTAAGTCTATAAATTTCATCCGAGCTTTGAAATATACAACACTCTTGAATGTAGAACAGTTTTCAGTTACTTTATCGTGGGACACTCTCGGATTGGATTAGCAGTGGAAAGATCTTAAAGGAACCTGATTCTTTTGTGTTAGTTACAGCACACAGTGTAGCCATACTCTTTAGATATGATGAATCCACTAAATCATGGGGAATCCAAGAAAAGTCATCATGTACCGACAAGTCGACGTTATACTGTTCGTATATTTACGGACCAACTTGGGAGCAGTTACTGATTTTAGGAGGTTAATATGATGCTTACTTGGAAGGTTATTAAAACAACAAATGTATTCCTCAGGTAATGCATTTGGAGAGGTCCTAATTTGGCAACAATTCATAAAATCTGAAGAGAACTCTAACAAAGCGAAACTTCTTCGCCGAATTCCTGGCCACAATGGTGTTATATTCTCCATTGATATCGATATGAAATCCAAGTTAATGGTGACAACATCAGATGATCGTTCGATACGGTTTTGGGATATATCCACAGTTGAGAAAGACAATGGTCATGTAGATTTCGAGAATTCTACATTTTCTCCACGAAGGAGTGGCTACAGTCATGTAGCTAGAGTTTTCAAAGGGAAAATTATACGTGAATGTACGTAAGTAAAGTTGAAATTTTACAAACTATTCTATTAAATGTTTCCTTTAGGTGATGAAATATACGCAATCACGGCGGGAGAAGATTCCTATATTTGTCTATGGAATCAAAATTGTGAACTACTCTTTAAACGTCGCCAACAGTTTGGGGCGTCCATTTGGAGTCTTGACTATCATAGTCCTACGAAGACGCTTTTCACAGCTGGATCTAGTGGCAATATTTTGAAGTCCGGTTTACAAGAGTGTTTTCAGCAGAAGACGCCATGTATATCTTTCTTAGGGTGCCAGTCCCTGGAGCCAACAGAATACATTGCGAAGATCAAGTTTTTAAATGATACCCATCTAGTGGGCGTCACAAACAAGAGCCGATTGATGCACAGAGCCGGATTTCATGATGAACATTGGGCTGTTATCGAAAGTTTTGTGCCATATAAGTGTACAGTGTTAGAAGTATTCGGCGGATATGTAGTTGTGGCAGGCTATCAGCAGGTTACACTGTACAAGTTTCTTGAAAATTTATCATCGCTAGAACAGATTCATAATGGTGCTGTTCTTCCTGGGGTCATACGGTCCTTCATATTCCTCTCACAGAGCGACTTTTTGGTTTCAGATGAATCAGGGACCTGTAAGCTCGTACGAGCTCATAACTTTGACGATGCCTTATCAATCGATTTGCCACATTGTAAGGAACGATGGGTGACGTCGGCTTGCAAGGTGGAGGGTGGTTTCTTAGCTATAAGCAATCGTCAAGGCAGTTTAATGTTGTATTGTGTTTCCCATGATTGTAAAAGTTCAGAGCTTTGTGATACAATTAAGCGCGTTCATGGGCATTTAGGAGCCACGACAATCACACCAGTCCAGGAAATTGGACACTACTGTATTCTTAAGTCCAGTGGTCACGATAGTACAATTAAAACCATCAAGATTGATAAATTGCATAGGAAGCTAACCGTCCTTTCTCGAGAAATCATTCCAACGGCCTGGATAGAAAAGACATTCATGTGCCCAAATAGCAGAAATGAACTTTTATTCGGTTTTAATGATAATCACTTTGTGCTTTGGTCACGAGAGCTGGACAAGCATTTTGAAATACCGTGCGGAGGTGGACATCGATGCTGGGATTTACATCTACAATTAGCCAAGAATAATGTCTCCGTGGTATTCATTAAGAACAAACAGGTACATCTACATCAGAAAGCAGTTTTCAACAAATCTGAAATGACATTGGATATTCCTCGAAACAAATGGCACGTGAAACCCTGCAATGTACTGCGTACCTTCAAAGGCCAAGGACTGTTCCTTGTCTCCGGCGGAGATGACAATCTCTTGAAAATTTCTCAATTTAACATAAGCAAAGGAACATTAACCCAGCTTCATGAAATCCATTCGCACATTTCCAGCATTCGAGGATTGCGCGTATTGAGTACAAGCGCAGTGAATCACCTCATATTCTCATGTGGTGGACGAGCGCAAATTTGTGTAACTGAATTTCATGAGGAGTCGCAAATGTTTGAGGAGATCATTGACTACACAATTCAAAAGAAAAATACCACTCAGGACGTTTGCTTTGATCCCGAGACCCGAGTTATGTCTATCGACGTTCGACAGTGTCCCGATTTTTTTGAAGTATTTGTTGGATGTTCCGATGGATATGTACGGAAGTTTATCTTGCAGAACAAAACCGACCTTACCCATGTCTCTGAAGTTTTCTACGGAAGATGTATTCTACACGTTCGTGTAGTGGACGATTGCCTCCTAACGATTGCAACAGATGGCGTAGTATGTTTCTGGAATATTGATACGCTCGAAGTAAAATTTAAAATCGCCCACCACGAGAGTGGTGTAAATAGTTTTGATGTTCAAGTCGACAACGGAAAAGATTTTCACCTGTTAACGGGAGGAGATGACCAACAGGTGGTTTATTCCAAAGTGAATCACAGCGCAGGCACATTCGAAGTAATAATTTTACATCGCATGGACTACCTACATACAGCGCAAGTTACAGCTGTCAGGTTTTCACCTTGCATGAAGTTTTTCTACTCCAGCAGCGTTGACCAAATGGTAAGAAGGGTTGCCTTGAAAACATTAGCATGTGATAGGGAGATGTTTTCATGTGTTGCTGATGTGAAAGGAATTGATGTAATTCAGGGAAGTGACAGTTCAATGCTAATGGCTTTTCTTTATGGTTGTGGTTTACAGGTGCTAGATTTATCGGAATGTGTTCCAATGAAATAAATGTCTGTTAAAGTGCAATCATTGCTGTTTTCATCAAACGAAAAAAACTAATCATACTTAGAAAATTCGAATGAATTAATAAATTCAATTAAGAAATCGAAGTTTGGAAGAAACATTTTAACAGAAAAAACTTTACCCTCTCAAGTTGTCATGCTTAAGGTTTAGACTCTTAGTAGAGGGCAAAGTCCAATCTATTTTGTACCATTAACAATTTCGTATAACAAGCAGTAACATCGTTAAGAAAATACTTTGTAGTGATATGTAAATTGTTTAGTTCAGAATAGTTTCACCACAGTTACATAATTTGTAGCACGTTGCGAGAGCATTACATCTCATTGTCCCCCAATAATGTCCTTAGATAAGTACACATTTCTTGATAGTTTGCACATCGTGAGCAGTCCTCTCAGCATATTTGTCTGGCCTTGTTGCTTTTGCTTTATTGCGTTCGGATATCATACATGTAATATTCTTGTTGTTGGAGGTTTGAAGGGAATGGAGTTCCTATAATTCTGTACGTTACCAGCAAAGAAGGTCTTATCTCTAGACCCACTTGTAGTCTAAGTTCAATTTTGCCTGAGGTTAAATACGTCAGCATTTGCTATTTAACAACTGATAAGATATTTTTGTTTTGTAAACTTCTCCTTAATGATGAAGTAAACAAAGCCATTTCTGGCTACTTCAGAACAAAATCGTTTTCAACTTTTAATTAATTAAAATGATAATCAATAGAACACCAATAATTCCGCAACCACTCATCTTAGGATATAAACAAGGCAAAAATTAGTAACTCAAATAGAGCCGCAGTCGGTTTCAATGAGTCTTTGCCTCGTCTTCCTTACGTTTCGCGCGATCTGCCTTTTTCTGTTCGAGCATCTTAATAAATTCCTTCTTTGTCGGGATTGGTTTAATGTAACCAGCAAGTACCAAACGCTTGATCGAAACAGTTGTTATGCCTGCAATTGATTTATAAAGATAAACAGTTCGCTGATAGGTAATCTTGTTATTTACCTAAAGTCACCGCATACCGAAGTGGTGTTACTACCTTATAACAAAAATATGCAATTGCATAATGACCCATATCGGAGCCCTTAAGTTTTTCAATGAACGTTTCACTGATCTGAATGTACTCCAATATGGCAGGGATGTCGACGCCGCTAGATAAAAATATGCAATATCATTCAACAAAACCATGGAAGACGTCAATTCATACCTCTTTGAAAGATAATAGAAACCAGCTACCCAGCTTATGGATGTTGCCACATGCACTGGTATTAGGACGTACCAGTACTTCTTGTACATCAGCTTAAACTTTTCAAATTGAGTGAGTTTGGAAGCTGCACCGAATATAAGATCGTCAACGTTCGGTGGGACATCTGCATCGTCGGTTGGTTTAACCGGCGTGCCGTCATCTTTTTGTTTTTGCGAATCCAATGTCTGGGGCGCTTTTTTACTCAATAAGCCCCTCCATTTTATTGAGGTGGATGGTGTCGCAACAAGGAATCTCAACTCGTAATTTGTTGGATAGGTTAAGGCGTAATGTCTCGGTTCCAAGGCGAAATTCTTGTCCAAACTTACTACACCGGTTGAAAGACAGCCGGTAATGGTCCTACGTGTTTGGCTTAAACTAGTTAGAGCAAAATAGCTCGCTGGGCGCGATAGTAATTTAATAGTGGACATTACGATCTAGTGCTAGAATGGATTGATTTAATTTTGAATTATTTCTCGTAAAAAAAAATAATTCCACATTTTCCTCAATCCAAAATTAGTAGAAATAAATTGTCAGTGATATGTCAAGCGAGCACTGGTCGAAAATGACAGGCAGCAACTGGTTTCGAAATTAAGATAACCCGGTCATGTTCATAGATGTTTGCACATCGAAAACGATTGCCATCGACGAGCAGTGTTTAAATTGTTGCTTGAAAAATAATTTAAGAAAAAAACCTATGTCGAATACGTAACATTTACTTATTTATAGCATGACAGTGGTATTCAAGTGAAAATCATTTGAGAATGCAATATGATTGAACGAGACCTTAAGATAACTTATGTACTTATAACCGATTTTGTAGTGCATCTCTCCGAAGCAGCAGAAATATAACACTTCGGGGAGTCAGGTATAACATCGAAATACCAAGAGATTAACTAATGCAGCATTAGTTTGGGGACCACCTTGCTGAAGGATCGGTGACACTCAGCAGCGTCATATCGTCCTGATTTAAACGTTGTGAAAAAAATTGTTATGTTTGGAGCAGAGAATATTATCGTCCATTGAACCCGATTGCTTCAGATTCCAGTAGACGGAGAGCAGAGCAGAGAGAACTTAAACAAAGTGAATTTAAGCAAACCAGGGTCTCAGTTCAGCGTAGGTTACATTGTGATACATAAAGCTATGACCTGGCTGAAGAAGCCGTAGAATTCAATGGAGTCTCACAACCGACGTACCTCAAAAATCTTGAATACGTACATCTTGAATGTGTCCATGCGGAGTCTTCCAAATTGGGAAAGAGCTGGAGGTAGCTACAGTATACGTGTATACGTGTTACACGCCCCAAGACCCACAAGGGGGCAAAGGACATAAAAAAAATTGTTCTTTGTTTAAGCCTTAAAATTGTATTAAGTTTCTACCAGCTTTATAAAAGCCTTGATATAAATTTCAAAACTGGTGAATCCATCATATATTTAAGTTGATAACGCAAGCACAAGTTTAAAAATGTTCTTATCATCAAAATGCAGCTCCTAAACACACATAACACACTGTACAGCCAGTATCAGCTGTCACTTTGAAGTATACGCTTTGTTGGGAGTTTTCCAAAACAAGTTTCTTTTTATCAAAATAATTAAAAACGTGCGTTGTTTTCAAATATTCATGTATATATATCCCAAGAAGCCTTTAAGATAAGCTCAAACATTAATCACGGATATAGTTTATAAAATGGACTCGAGTGAGTCAAAGACAACTTGTGCAACAAATTGCAAACAACATATAGAAACAAGTAGTGTAAAAAAGGACTTTGTAACTGATTGGATAAATTCATCTGATTTTGGTGATGACACAGAATCCATCATCTCAGGAAGTACTGCAGTCTCATCGTCTTTGGTAGATAGTGAAGACAATGACTTGGATTTTACATCTTTGAGCCTCGAAGATGTTCCAGGTAGGCCTTGAATATTACTTATTTACTCAAGCATAGCTCGCTTAAAAAGCTCTCAATGATAGACTGCCGAAAGATGAGCTCAGCAAGTTCAAGCAACAACACAAACGTCCTCAACAAAGTTGATCTCCTACAGCACATTTTAAATAAAGACAGTAGCGTACAAACAGTGGGCAATGTACACATCGAGAACTCCAGTCAGGTGCATATTGGAAATGTGACATACATTACGGGACCAATACATATCACAAATCCCAATGAGCATTATATGGATATGCTGTTCAATAACAACACAAAAGCTGTACACACAGAAGGGCCTCCTCCACGGCGAAAACCTAAAGTACCCACTGTACAAGAAGAAGAGGAAGTATCCCAGCGAGAAGAAACTAATAGAGATGACGCTTTTCTGGGCAGTATAAGTAAGGATCGAGCAACGAGTTCAGAGCAATTTTTTGTTTTGAATATCTGTTTTGTTTCGCAGAGCGTAGAGTAGCAGATGGTGTATTGCGCATAGTTGATCGAAGATCATGGCTGGCACAGAAACCTATGGAACCATATCAATACATTACTGAACCAGTTGAATATGTTATCATATGTACGTAGGCTCTTAAAGTGTTTGTACTGGCATATTTTATTTGTTTTCGTTTTCGCAGCCCACTCGGCCACCGAAATGGGTACGACGCAGGCAGATAACGTTTACTTAATAAGAAATATTCAGGTAATGACAAAAACGTAACCATAAGTTGAGGGCATTTACTTATCAGTATTCCTTTGCGTAGTGCTTTCACGTGGAATCTTGTCGATGGAATGATATTAGCTACAATTTTATGATTGGATGTGACGGCAACGTATACCAAGGGAGGGGTGAGTGTAATTTTCTGATAGCTATTATCATATTGAAATTTTTCACTGATTAACGATTAATCAATTGACGCTACGTTTTATTTAATATTCAGCAATAAAAGCTTTTAAAAGACACAGCCAAGTTTGGAGAAGAGATAGCCAGATATCGTTAAAATGCATCGTTAAAGCATGAAATTCAATAATGTCGGGTGGTTGTGAAAATATGTTTACAATAAATGTTTATCTCGCACCTTTTACGAAAAATACATATGTAGATTGGAAGTGTTGTGTACTGGCAATGGCACTGAAGGTAAAAAGGTTGTAGTTGAACTTGTCAGATGGCTCTCTGTTTGTTTGGATGATAAAGGTGTTATAGAAAACATCCTTAGTTGGCACATTTGCTACAGAATTTTGTCAGAGAAATGTGGACCGACAATAATCTAAATGGTGATAAAATACGGCAAATATTTAAACAAACATAACAGTTTACTCATTGATAGTTGAAATGAAACGGTCAAATTGTTAAAATGATGCTACAATAATATTTTATTTATATTTGCGGAGATTTATTAAAACTTTTTGATGACTTTTACGTTATTTTCAGGATGGGGTGTAGTTGGTGCCCACACTAAAGGATACAACACCTTTTCTGTAGGCATTTGCTTCATCGGTTGTTTCATGCGAGAACTACCGCCCGCGGTTAGCTTGAAAGCGTGCCAAAATATTATTCAAAAGTAAGTTGTTATACTTGTGGTTTAACAAGTCTTAATTTGGTTTTAAATTTAATTTCAGGGGTATCGATAGTGGGTTTATTGTACCAGATTACAAATTACTTGCACACTGTCAGTGTAGTCCCACAGAGAGCCCTGGACGAAAACTATTTGAAGAGATTAAAACTTGGGAACATTTTAATGAGGACTTATAGCCAAAGAAGAGCAACAAGGGTTTTTACCTGTGACCATGCCAAATAATGCTTTAAATTTCTGATGTTTATAAAAGGTTCATGTTGTATACTGTAAAATTGTATAAAGAATGCATTGCGTTCAAATATTTGTATTATTATTAACTATTTTTTTCATAAAGTAATTCCAAACGTTTTACGCACTCAAAATCTTATTTGATTTTTTGTTATGTATTTTTGAACAAAATGGACACAATTTTTGATACGATCGTATTGCGCTGGTTATAGAGATAAAAAATCTAAAATTCTATGCTAAAGCCCTTTAACAATAATATGAGTTTGGGTTTTCACTAAGAAAGTCTATCATCGACATCCTAGGGCAGATCTTGGGGAAAATCTTAGGATTTATAGACAAAATCCAACAAATTTTTATAGCTGCCAATGCCGCGTATGGAGTACGGAGAAATGGCATTCCTGTTAAACTCATTTGGCTCGACGGATATAGCACTGAGATAGTAGGGGCTTTCCTAAAGCTCCAGTGCTAGATCAGAAGAAGAATAATTCTTGCCTACCACTGTTGCTTTAGGATTTTTTGTTCTGAAAAAAAAAAAGGAATCTTTTGGTGATCTTTGGTCCCGTCTGCATAGACGGTCAGTGGAGGAAAAAATAAGACAAAGAACAGTTAGGGTTGTACCGCGTCATTGATATTGAAAAAAAGCCCATCATCCTGGAGAACCTTCGAATCTACCCCGGAAGGACGGCACTGAACTGGAAGAGCCATACTCAGATGACGCTTAAGTTAAAGGCGACCTCAACCAACTTGATCAATTTTTCACCGTGCATTTTCTCTTGTAGGCTTTATATGTATGGATATCATCATTTCGATCTCTGTTGAAGTTTTCTCACCGCTCGCTAAAGTGTAAAATTACTTTTAAACAGTAAGAAAAAAGATGTAATACTAAAAAGTTGGTTAGCTTTGGAAGGTCTGTTTTCGGGTAAAACCATGGTTGTCTTCATATTCAGTGCAAGATTTTATTTATTCCATCGCTGGATGTGATACAAAACTACAGTTGTTGCTTTCTTTTTGATTTTTATTACAATTTATTTGATATATTATTTATTTCTTTATAATCAATTATAAAAAACGTGTGATACTCTCATTCTCACACTCACAGTGCTTAAATATGTTTAATTATTTTTTTTACAAATAATATGTGTGTACATTTTATTTTGGAATTAAGTATTGTATCAGGAGTCACTTAGAATGTCCTTTAGTATTGAACTGGAATTTCTTGACGGAGCGAAATCGTCTAGAACTGTTGTATTCAATAGGATTGGCTGGACTGTCCCTGATGCAGATGGTCTTACCATAGGATCACAGTTTGATGGTTTTCTACTCACACTCGGTGAGGGTGACGCTCCACTGGAACTAGTTATTGTACTTTGTGTGGTGATATTCAAAAGATTGGGCATATCCGATTGATTTCGCGGTTGTGATTCCTGCTCGAGGAAATGAACGAAAGCCTGTACAAGGTTGTCCTTTGTTTGAGAGCCTGTAGAAAGAAGTAGTTGTTATATTATTAATAAAATATAATAAAGAAAATAAAAAAGTTAATCTTGAGACCGCTTAGGAAAGTTAAAGTGAATGGAAACACATGCGAACAATAGACGGGACAATTTCATGCCAACGACAATTTCATACCACTTCGAGATACGTACTTCTTTGACAAGCCCATCTTTTTTCATTTTTTAATAATTAGCTTACGTCCAGAATGGAACCCATTTAATGAAGAATTGATTTTTGATTTCGGTTGGTGACTAGTGACTTTATGTTGAATACAGCTAAGATCATATTCCTTTATTTTGATAAAGTAAATTAACCCAGTCAGACCCAATTATCAATGTACAGCAGGTACGCGTTATTTAAATGTTTACATTTTGAAATTACTAACACTTTCTCACACATGAGTTAGTAAAGTATGTCTATTGAGATGTACATCAGAACTGAAGGGGCTAAGATAGTTTTATAGAAATTGATTGACAGACATCCTTCACTCAACCAGTTTAAGGGCTTGCTGATCGACTATTAACGCAGTCCCATTATGTTGGCTTTATATTTTAAATTAAAACCTAATACAAATCAGTGTAGCGCAAATGTCCTTCGTTAAGCAGTCTCAAGTGCATAAAATCGCCGCTTATTACCTGGTATCGGTGGCATTATTGACCCAAACCACTTCGATTGCTGCTTATTAAGGCCAACTCTATCTGTTTCTGCTTGCGTGAAATCCAACAAAGAGGTTATCATCCGCAATACCTGATTCTTATCGTTGACATTGCCACTAACCACATATCCGATCACTAGGCTTTTGATCAGATTTTTCTCTATTTTATCCGTTTGACTAGACTCGCTTCTGCTCAGCTCTTCACTTAAAGACGTATTCTTGTCCATCAGCTTGCGGACTGTTTTAAAACAAAGCATGCGATTAATAGTAAATAATACAAGAGACAAAAATATAGCGTATAATTTATAAATAAAAATGTTAGGTTTCGATTAAGATGTACTTGTTTTTTTATTATTATACTCTCGTTCATGCAGCAATCTCGTATCGCCTGGGATGGGTATGACATAAGTACTGGTTAAGTTTAAAACAATTCACACCAGTACCTGATGTAATACTCACCTGGGCGACCGAATGGTTGTTGTTACTTCTTCTCCTTTGTTAGTTCGATGCACAGTTTATATTTTATTTTTATTTTGTTTTTAATTTTTGTTAATTTTTTCATGCGATCAAGATCAAGAAAAAAACACAACAACAGAGGCAGTTGAAACAAAACGTTAAAAAATTAAAATAAGAAACTTAAATATACATTTTTTTAATAAAACTTAAATTGAAGAGGGCGACGAGAATGAGGTAATCTCACCTAGTAACGTGAGTAAGTACATTTAAATTTTGCTCACAGTTACAAATTGAGATTGCCCTGTTACTCGTCGTTTGAAAATAAGAAAAATAACGAAACGTTACAGGTAAAACGATGACGACGGCAACAAAACGAATAAAAATAATAATATATATGTACATATGTACTATATAAAATAAATTAACAATAAAACATTAACAATAACATTAATACAGAAATAAATAAATGAATTATTAACTGAAAGTGTGCGGAAGAAATTCTAATGCAGTGTACTACAGTTAAAAAAGAGTGATTGCAGAACAAAAGTGGAGGATTGCCATTTAAATTATTACATGGAATGCGTTGTGTTAAGGGCAGAACGTGATTTAATAACTTATATTGCCAACACCCGAAAACTGACTTAATAGTAAGGCAGTGTACTCCTTACTCTTTTCAGAGGGAAAGAACCGCTGGTCCCTTCCATATAAAGCGAACAAGAATGGCTGCGTGAAGCAAGGCCTTGGGTTACTCCAGACTGCCGCGTCAACTCCATAAGAAGAGACGAAACGTTCTTAGATCATATGTGCAAATCTAAGCACAAAAAATAGAAAACAAAAACATACTTGCGTATAAAAATCTGAATCTGTAGACGACAAATAAGGACATGGAACATTCACCCATATGATTTGTCAAGCAATGCCTTGCTAAAGTGGCTAACTAAAAGCAAACGACAATAACTTCGAAGATTTCAAACACAATAAACCGGCCAAGGTTAAAACTTAAGGCAATGTTGCCGTTAGTCAACATTGGATATAGTAGGCCTTAACACAACAAACTGTCGAAAAGTGGTCGAATTGTTTTCAATCATTTGTAGTTCAGTTTCGAGGAAATCCACAGGAATCTCTATTATCTTAAGCTTTCAAAGGAAGTTGACAAATAAAATGGATTTGAATACGTAAAGAACCTGCAAAAGTGTGCGCGACATTATGACACTGTTCCTTGTGAACAACTTGACTGTTTTCCCTTTAACAATACAAAGTAAGTTAAGACGTAAGTTTATTAAAACGGCCGTGTGTCTAACTTTACGAGGTGCAATTCAGTGTCTAAACTTCTTACTTCAGAGAACAATTTGGTCTGTGAAATCTATACATAGATATTCATTACACTTCATCGGACGATCCTGCTAAGTTCTTATTTCATAACATTGATATGTGCAGAGCACTGTAAACAATGTGCTCATCTGGAAACAAACAAATATGCAACCTCCACCTTAATTTGCAAATCACACAAAACAGTCAAATGTAACAAAAAAGAGAAAACCTACAGCTCCGGGCTTGGCTGTGGGATTCAGGAAGATAGCAAGAACTAGAAAAACATAAATTAAGATTAAGATTTTTCAAAAAATTTCTTTTTCATTTTCCATTTTTCTAGTCGATTGATTGCTTTTATTTTTCTTAATTGTTTAGTGCACAATTTTTTACTTTATTTTTTTTTTATTGAATGTGTGGTGGTGGTATATGTGTGTAAGTTTTGGATTCCAAAAAGTGTATACCAACTGAAATTCCGAGTGATTGCAATTTTTAAAATCCCAGAATTACCAGCTGATATTTACCTCTAAGAACCATGAGAGCCATGCAAATTGTTAGCAATTTAATTTTAGAGCCAAACTAGTTATATAATGATGTCCCATAAATGCACACGTATGCACGAGTTTGCTTTTTAGATTCGGAATTTTTGTTAGATACTTTTGAGCTGAGCTTTGGCACCACGGAAACATTTCTTGGTTAGTAAAGTTACTTGCGCGTCCCGACTGACATACTCACCTTCTTCGTTTAGATTCGCGATAGCCATCTGTGAACTTTCCAGCTGATCAGAGAGTCTTGATGCGGCTCGTAAACCCTGATTAGCATCGGCTAGTTGTTGATTCAAAGCAGCAATGTCAGCGTCCAATTTTGCCTGTTTCTCTTGTTCTAACTGCAGCTCACGACGCAGTTTTTGTGTGGCCAATTTAATTTCATTGTCTTTATCTAAAAAAAAAATTGAATTCAATGATGTACATACATGTTTATCTCAAAAATTAACAACAAAGTTATCTACCATTTTGAAATTGCTCCAGTGCACATTGTAGATTTACTAGCGCAGCTTGATTTTTCGATTCACGATCCTCGCCTAAGCTTAGCTTGGCAACTAACTCATCACGTTGTTGTGTCACAAGTGCATACTGCGCTTGTAACGTTTCAGCATGCTGATTGGCGCGAATACTATGAGGAGAAGGAGAACAAAATTATTTAGCTATTAAATTTTAAATAATAACCATGAGAGAGCGATGAAAATGTTTTTCGAAGGTAACCTGCTATTGGGAAAGTTACCTAAACTAAAATATACGCGTTCGTGACAAATGCTCTGAAAAGATAAGAGTTTCTCGTTGTTTGTTGTTGTGGTTACTGTCGCGGTAATTAGTTGGGATGAGGTGATAAAAGTTCGAAAGGAAGGTGCTATCGCCGTGGCAAGCTCCACATGTCGGATGTTAATTAACGTGCGTGGCGAATTGTTAGGTCTTTTTTCCATTACACTTTTTCGTTACAAGTAAATGGTGTTCGAATTGAGATAGAGACTGTAAACGTTGAAGAGGGTCTAGTCACAGAGTGAAAATGGATCGGTTGCGCTCGTTTAGTATAAGAAGGCCCTTTATTCGCAGAACGAGGATTTGAAAACTTGCCAAAGGTTATCAAAAATGACTTCATTCGTAGGATAACCTTGACATTGCTAAAATTACAACTGGACCAATAACTCAAACACGCATGTAAACGAATGATTTAAATTGTTTTGTCAAATCTTTGTATTTTTTCTTTTTTTGAATTGTTTGTATTATTTTTATTTTTTTTCTAAATTAATATTTATGTTATGCTAATTCCTTATTGTTAGATCTACGAGAGACTAAGTCTCACACACCCTTTTCTTTTCATTTAGAAATCGAAATGAATTAAAAATTAATCTCTACACTATTTAGCCTCTTGTACCGAAACCCTTCTGGAGCAGACGTTGTTTGGTGGGCTTGTGACAGCTGAAGAAGCATGGTCATTTACCCAATCTTTGGTATTCTAAGAAGAGGGCTGTAGGACTGCAATACCCAAATTAGCAAGTTCACTAGCCTAGCATTGCTCTGGATCTACTGCTTGTACAGACCTAGATGAGACAGTACATTGGAAAACTCAGCTAGAGAATACATGCAGTGTATGTGTATGTGAATGCAGTGTAATTAGGTTTACCCAAAGTTAGGGAGAAATCGTACAAAGTTTATCATAAAAAAATGTGGATTTAAACGACTGAGACGCAGTGTAAATAATGTGTGAAAATTAAATTAATAAAAAAAACTTGTAATTTATTCTCATAAACACGTTACCCCTATGATCAAATAGAAAAACTAAAGAAAAAATTACACTCACCTAGCTGAAGTATAAGCATTGCTGGACTTTGACACCTCCTCTTGTAGTGTACTCATTTGCACTTTTGTTTCCTCAATCACACTCTGCATCTCAATTGTCTCTTGTGTATGCGATTCTTCCAATTCAACTAAATGCTGCCGCAAACGCTCTAAATCCTTTTGTAAATTTGCATTTAATTCAGCCAATTCAGCTTTGTCCTGTTGCAAAAGCTTTTGATTTGTTTGCTCTGTTAAGAGATTATTGGTTAAAATATCGGATTTCTCCTTTAGGAACGTGATTTGATCTTGGAGTTTTTCTGTTTCCCTGGCATTATCGGTAATTTTAGCAGAAAGCTTATCACATTCTTCACATGTTTTAGTTGAAAGTTGACTCTTCTCCTGTTCAGAAGATTGGAGCAACTGACTCAATCGTTGAATCTCCATGTAGTACTGCATATTTTCAGAGTGCTTCGCTTGTAGTGTCTTTATGATTTCATTCTTTTCGAAATTCAGAGATTCTATAGTCTTCTCCAACTCCGTAGCAGCTAACAAGTCACTTTCAAGTTTGGCTAGCTTCTCCAAATATGAGACTTTTTCCTCACTAAGCATATCGATCTTCTTTTGAAGATGTTCTTTGTCAATTTTGAGCGCCTCTAGTGCTGATGAATTCTGTTGTCTATCTTCTTCCAGAAGCTTTTGAATTCTTGCATCCATTTTTGTCAATGTAATGTCTTTTTGTCGGTGTGCCTGCTCCAACACTTCATTTTCCTTCTTTACATCTAAAAGGTTCTGTTTCTGTGTTTGCAGTGCCTGAACTGCATCGGAAAGATCGGCATTTAGTCGCTCTATCTGTCTCTCCAGATTTACACACTGATCCTTGTACTGGGTGAGAGCCAAGTCAACTTCATTCTCCCTATCGCCCGACTTCATTTCATTAATTTCAAACAGAAGATTTGATTTCTCCAAATCTAAAGCATCGACTTGTCGTTGAAGCTCGCTGTGAGTGGTGGTCATGCTCGCATTGATGTCTTGAACGGACTTGAGTTGATTGACAAGTTCATGCTTCTCATTCTCTAGGTCAGAGATTTTATCATTTAGCTCACGGTACTCCTCTTCCAGGGTTGTATTTAAGCTGCGACATTCATCAAGTTGGTTCTCAAGCATTAATAAGTTTTCCTCGTTATTTTCCGGTATCGTTTCGAGCTTATTTCGCTTGTAGTTCTCTAGTTCATTCAGCAAAATCTCATTGTTCTTCATAAGCTCATCACACTGGATGATATATTGACCAATGTCGGCTTCAAGGGTTTTCTTTTCATGATCCCAGGACAACTTATTGTCTTGTAGATCCAGAATTTCTTCAGACATTTGCGAAAGATTCTTCTCGAGAACATCAATTTGCCAAATTTTATCTCGAATTTGCCTGAAGGCCGATTCGATGCTGTCCTTGTTCACTTCCGATAACTCTACTCTTGTGTACGTAAAAAGCAGATTCTTAATATGATTTAAATCCATGAAGCTGCCAGAGCTAGTGGAATTCTGATTCAGACTTGATTCTAAATCAATTAACTTTTTCTGCAGATCCACGTTTTCCATCATAAGCTTTGACTCCACATCGGATGCATTCGCTTCGCACTTGGTCATGTTGTCGTTAATTGTTACCATTTCCATCTTTAGCGACAAATTCTCCTTTGTAAGGTTCTCCGTAAGTGCTTTTTGTTCACTCAGATTCTCCTCTGCCTTACGCTTGTCAGAATCGAGAGCACTGATTCTTTCTTGGA
This sequence comes from Matsumyia berberina, assembly GCA_917880715.2. NCBI lineage: Eukaryota > Metazoa > Arthropoda > Insecta > Diptera > Syrphidae > Matsumyia > Matsumyia berberina. The sequence goes on along the minus strand of OU862871.1, from coordinate 124,535,823 downwards.
GACTACTTACCTCCCTTTCACTCCTTCCGACTTTCAACCTTAACTCCTCAATAGACATCTCCAATTGTGACACTGACAAGGACTTCTCCATTTCCAAGTCTTGAATTTTCGATTGGTAGGTTCCATTTTCTACAACTAACTCTGCTAAACGGTTTTCTAACTGATTAACCTTTTCCTCAAGCTCTGCTTTACTGGAGGTAGTGGCTACTTGAGTATCGTTGTCTAATACGGGAACTACAATGAAGTCATCGTCAACACTCTGTTTGCCAGATGAACTTTCACTGAGTTTTTTCTCTGGCATTTCAACAGTCTGATTGTTTCGCAAAACCTCCATCTCCTTTATCAATTCTTCCATTCTTTCTTCAAGGTTCGATTTGTGTTCATTTTCGATTTCGGAATTCTCGTTGATTTTCTCAACCAGCTCGGTAATATCTTTATCCCTCTTGCTTAGTAAATCCTGCAGACCCTGTTGTTCATCAAGTTTGCTAGCAAGTTCCACGTTTAAATGTTCCACTTTACTCTTAAGCTGAACATTCTCTTCGACATATTTAGTGTAGGAAACTTGGAGATTGTCAAACTTTTTCCGCAGAGAATCAATCTCTTTCTCGGTGTTGATGAATTTTGTTGCATGCTCCTTTTTCAACAGTTCATAGTCCTTACTGACAGTGGCGTACTTTTCCTGCAGTTCTGTCTTTAGTTCTAAAACGTTCTGAATGGCCAATTGATGCTCAGTGTCCAGCTCTTCGAGGTTTGCATTCAATTGGCTGTTTTCTTCTTCGAGTCTCAGAATTTTCTCATTTAGAGCTTTATTCTCTTTTTGCAACCTCTTGAGCCTTCCCGCCTGCGGTGGACGCTTTTCATTGTCACTCTCCGATGAATTGGTGGCTGCATTATCTGCCCAATACCAGCTATCTTCGAGAGCGACATTTTTCAGAACGGTCTGAAAATAAAAGTAAAATTGGTTAATAAGAGAGTTAAATATGGCACAAGCTAGTTGTTTGGTAAAATTTTTTTTCTGCTTCGTTCAGCTCCCGAAAGTGGAAAAGCAGGTCGGCCGAAAAGTGATGGATAAAGATTTACGAAATAACTGAACCAGTCACTTTTGCAGCGCTCCCTTCATCAACCTCCAGCTTCACCCCCTCTTTAAACACAATGAGATTTTTACTGAAATAGTTAACTCATCTTTAATCTACAACACCAAACTCCTTCCTCCCATCCAATATCTGCTATATATGTATAGACCCACAAAGTTCAAGCAGGATAAAGTTACTTAGCATTAGCAATGGTTTGATTGTATTAGTCACCCTTCCTAATTCTGACACTCCACTACCAGCCAGAATGTTGGCCCCTCCCCCCGACTCGATTGAATTCAGTCAGCCTATCCCACTTCTTAACAGGAAAATCAAGGTCCCTCAAGATCCCATCTCCACAGTAAGTTCGGAGCCCCCGGCATATTCTAGTGGTATCACAGTGAACTGATCTAAGTGTGTCCTGGCACAGCCACCACCTTACCTAACCTAACCCAAGGAAGTTTTAGATTTACCAGTTTGGAAAACATTCTATTTGAATAAATTGCTTTTGATCCTTGGTAAGAAAGTGGACGTCGCAGTTTTAATTTGAGGTTATGTTTTGGGGGAAGAAAATCTTTTGAAGGTGTATCTTAATGAGGAGAAAAGAAACAAGAAAACAATAACAAACGGTATCATTTCAAAGACCAATATACTACGAAACTCTGTTTGAACAAATTCTGACAACCCCATAAGTTTTCTTAAAAGCTTCGACCGCAAAAGCACTTTCACCGCCCCCTTTTCCACCAACGACAACACTGGGCGGAAATTCCAGTGACGAATGAAACATCACCCACCGATCTAACCATCAGCGTATACCCGCAATGAATTCACCTAAACGTACATTATTTAATAATTAAGAAATAATTGTACTCGATCTGAGTATGCATACTCGTACATATATGCAATGGATGAACTTCTACAGTGACGACAGACGCAGGGAAAAAACTGAAAACGATTTCATGAAACAAAATGTTGCGCTTAAAAGTCACATGGCCATTGTTGCTGGGCCCCCGTGTTTTGTGTGTTATTATCTTAAAACGCGCTGACCTGCTTTTAATGTCGCGTAATGAGTCGTAGTTTTTTTTGCTTTTTTTTATGTAGCCAAGTGTACTGGCTTTATTTAGGTTCAGGCACGAACCGGCAGTTCTCGAATGCAGGACAACCCATTAATGAGCAGCATAGACGCATGAGTATGAACATTATTCTGCACAATGGTGTATGACCGGAACACAGTGTGTAGTACAACGGTAATGAGGATGATAGGCGAAACTAGGCGACACAGAAAATATTAAAAAAGAAAAAAATAATGTTTAAGGCCAACGCAAGTTGGACAGGTAATTTGCATGCAAAATTATGATCAATTTGACAGAAATTGAAAACCGAGGAAAAGATATTGCAACATGCGCTTAGAGTCTGCAACAATGGTTCAAGCCCCTTTGAATACTTTAACATGGGGGCGCTGTAGGTGTAAAATAGAATATTTTGAAAATCATGTTATAGAGATCGAAAGTTTACGGTTAGTTTTCCATACGACGTCTTACAATTAAGGGATCATTTTGCATAAGTAAAACTAAGTAGCTCAATATACCTATAAGAATGGTAAAAAAGTAATGAACTAAAGACGGTAAATAGACTGAAGTTAGAAATGCGATAGCGTTGTTTCGCTTTTCCGAAAAGTCTAAAAATATTCAGTGAAAATTGCCGGAATCAGCATTAGGACCGAGGTGGTTCTGGGCCTCAACAACAAGCGTCCCCAGCCATCTGTCTCGAGTTTCGCACGCCAAGTTGGTTAAGGTCCCTTTCTAATTGCGTGCGCCACCTGAGTCGCAGTCTTCAAAGATTTTCCAAGCCAGAGCATTGGTGTCCACTTGCTCTACATAACTCAGCCACTTCAATTGTTGAACCTCCACTCTTCTGGCTTAGTCGATATCACTATACAGCCCTCACAGTTCGTCGTTGTATCTCCTCTTCCACTCACCGTTTATGCAGACGGGACCGAAAACCACTCGAAGAATTTTCTTCGCGAAACAGCCAAGAGCAACCTCATCCGCTTTCAAGTATGACGTTATAGAAGTCGCATGACAGCGCGTCGCCTTGTTTAAATCCTGTTTTGACATCACATGTCTTGGTTAGGTCTTTACCGACCTTGTTCGAGCAGCGTGCGTTCTCCATCGTCATCCTGCACAAACGGACGAGTTTAACAGGGATGCCAAAGCTAGACATGGCTCTGTATACCTCGTCTCTATAGATGCTGTCATACGCGGTCTTAAAATCGATGAAAAGGTGCTGGTTATCGATTTGAAGTTCTTGGGTTTACTGCCAAGATCTGCCGCAGTGTGAATATTGGTCGATGGTGGACTTTCCTGACATCCATCCATGATATAGCCGATGATCCGGTTTTTGACGAACGGCATCAGGCGTTCAAACAACACGGCAAATAAGATCTTATAGGCGATGTTACGAACATTTATGCCTCTATAGTTGGCGCAGTTCAGATGGTCTATGTTTTTGAAGATCGTGCAAAGAATGCTGAGGTTCAATTCATCGGGCATACTCTCCTCCGATCATATTTTACAGATAAATTGCTGTATACTACCTACCAAGTCGTCATCTGCAGCTAGACCGTTAGATCCACCAGCTTTTTTGGACTTAAGTTTAGATATGGCTATCTTCACTTCGGCCAGATTGGGTGGACGGAATTGTTGATCTTCACCGTCAAGGTTGTATCATTCATTCTGCCTCACAGCGGGATTTGATTCGTCGTCACTGTTAAACAGTCTGCAGAAATAGTTCCTTCATATCCTTAGCATCAACTGCGATTCTACTACGATGTTCGCCTTTTAGGATTTATCAATCAACCACATAAAGCTAGAGCTAGATTTAAAAGAACTCCAATAGAAAATCGTAAAGTGGATCTTAAGAACAAGACTTCGACAGGCTAGGAAGTTCATTAACCCCTAAAATTAGAGAAAACATTGCACTAAGCAAACGTGATGCTTAGCTCTTAACGGACGTCTTCACTGAATAAAACTATTTTATTAATATTGCAAAACCACTTTATATTGTCAAGACAACTTTATTGGAATAAAGTGGTACCTTTGATGATGATAGATCTAAGATTCAAAGCTCTAAAACTACGTTAGAAGGATTAAAAGAAGGTCTTTTGCTGCACTGTTCTAAAACGTAAAGTAAACTACTCTACATGACACTTGAGATGGTTATTTCATCATTACCAATGAGAACAATAATTAGGTTATTACCATATCCGACAGTGTTGCAAGGAAACTGCTCCAGAGAAGGTTCTTAATCGAGATGAAACCTTCAGAGTTCAGGTGAATAAGCAGGGTAAACAAATTGGTTGAAGTAGAAACTTACAACAGATAACTTATTAATTTGATCATCCTATAGTGAGGCAGTAGCGTCTGTTTCCAAAAAATCAACCACCATTTTGTTTAACCACAATGGATAGGTCTCGCCGCTTTATACCAACACTGTTCTTCTATTTCTGGATATCTGTCTACATGGTTCACACTCTTTAACCATTTGGGGTAGATAAAAACCCTTCTCTTCCTACACCGCTCAGAAATACACAGCCATGTACATACAATGTTAAATACGATCACCTGTGTTCATACAAAAAAAAAATGAAGTCATTGTATCTTAATTAGCTTTCTTATCAGTAAAGTAAACCATTTTGAGGGAATTCTACTACCTCCAGAAAAAACGCAAGCGCCTATCTCGACACCCGCCCGCATAATGAGGTAAATAATAAAACTCTTAATCATTTGTCGTGTTTAAGAAGGTAAAACAAAAACCAAAAAAGTTAAATACAATGAACGCTTGGAACAATATTCCCTCACAGTACCTGTCCGCAATGTAAGCAAATTCAGTTGAACTCACTTTTGGGTTTTCTGGGCTCGTAAAAAATACCAACTCAACGTTGCTGCCACGACAATGCCACGACAATGCATTGTATTACTTTTTCGCCATTTTCCCTACAATTTGTCGATAACAATAAACTGAGAAAACCTACCTATGTATATGCATGTATGTATTAAAAAAAAAAAACAATTAAATGCAGAGTCATGAGCGCGACATCGCGCGAGGCTTAAGTCTTGTGACACACTATGCCTCAAAACAATGGAAATTGTCATTTGCTGAAATTAACTGCGCGAGCCTTGTCGCAGCGATAAAATAAAAATTTAAAAAGTAAACCTACTTGCAGATAGAAATTTTTTAATGTGCAATTTATCGGTGAAATGTTGGTAGGGTTAAAACCACCTAATAGATACTATTCAGCACATAAAACTCCATGACATATTATGCAAACACTTGACACTTGTGTTTGATTAACAATTTGAAAATGTTTCTCTCTATTGCTGGCAGCACTGCGATCTGTGCAAACATATGCGTCTACAACCTACAATGGTACAGATGTTTTCATTGACTACTGTATTATACCTTTGACGCTGCCACCATGCAATATACAAAAGTTATTGAGCTGAGCCACATTTGCTTACGAATTTTATTGTTATTTCTTGGAACTTTAAAAAAATTGATTTACATCAGCCAAGCGTTTCATATTTACGGTATTGCTTTGACAATGGAGTTAACAGTTAATGAGGTTTTTGTGGGATTTTTGTTTCCATTTAGCTCAGCTTCTGTGTTATTTGAGTGACGAAATAATAAATACAACAATCCCTTAAATATTGCTTATGTGTAACTGTATACCAATGAACTGGATTTATTTATTTATTTTTTGAAATGCCGCCGGTTTTCGACATCGGATTTTAAAGCCGCTGATTCATATGTTGCCAAAGTTGATATCGTAGAAAAGGCGCCCAATAGGCAAACTTTACTCATTTCCCAAAAAGTGCCTTTTCTTCTTGTTAAACGTATCACGTTTGAATTTTTTCTAAATTTGCTAAGATTTGGTTTGTTAAAATTCAGTTAAAACGATGTCTTACTGATTGCGCATAAGTTGAGTATGGCACTGATAAATACCACCACCATTACTCTCTACAAATGTCAAAGCCAGAGTCTTTATTTGCGATTTCCAAAGATTACATACACACATACATGTCTGACAATTTGTGGCAACTTTTAGCTATTTCGGCAACGCACCCTGATGACTTATACACATCTAACATTCATATCTGACAGTCGAAATCAGAATTAAATGACAAATTTCGTCATATAAACGGATATTGACATATAAAATGGTAAATGATAGATAGAAGTTTTTTTTTGTATCGAAATACTTATCATTATTTAGACATACATAGATGGATGGTATCTGTAGCGGAATATTGCCTATTGACAGCACTGTTGTCAAAAATAAATTTGTCTAATGGTCTTCATAAAATTTATAAAAATAAGAGTTAAACGGGTGTTGGGTAGTTCCTCATTAAAATGACACTACCACCTACCTACTACCTTTTGGGTATTAACTTATTAACTTTGTCTTATATCGAATTCATTCCGAAATATTACTCCTGGTAGTGCGCTCCAATGTTTTTTTGAGTTGTTAGAACTGCTCAAATTATAATTCTTTTCCGTCATATATAGTAGATATAGGCCAGTGGCCCAAATCACCACAACCCTGGCAATGCCCGTGCGATTCATTTTTAAGAGTACAATTATCTAAACTGTTCCACCCAACATTGATAAAAAGTGTAAGATGTTACCATTCACGGTATCCATCGGAGAGAGAAGTAATTTTGCAATGGATACGAGAAGCGTTAGCCCTCGTCTTGTCATCTTTATTGTGACCAAGGACCCAGAAAAGTTTGGAGTAAGTAGTGTTGGCGGTTCAATATAACCCAATTAGCACTGTGGTCTGTGATGTGTCTCTTTGTTACCACGACTCGTGTGACCTGGTTGATGATGTATGTTGTTGAAGATAAGTGAAACACCTGGGAGCTTAGAAAACGGATTAGATCTAACTATCCCTTTATCCGAGACGTCGTTGCGGTCGATTGGCTCTTGCTAGTGCCGGACATTTGCAGAGGAAGTGGGAGAGACTTTCCTTTCGTTTTCGTATCGTAGTTTGGCCGCATGGTCTCTAATTGGAAAAAGCCCAGTGGTTATCGCCGTTATTCTGACGATATCTGGTAATGAGTCCAGGATGTTGCTGTGGCCGTAGGGGCTTGCAGTCTAGAACCCAGATTTCTTTAGTCTGCTCTTGTGTAAGTCGAGAGACAGAAGATGCTAGAGCACAGTAAGGGCATCCATTGGGGCCGATCTCAATGCGCCCGTTATGGACGCACTACGGATGTGTACATCCGCGAGATTATCTTTGTTTGAAGTCGCCACTTCTTTCTTAAGGTTTAGCTACAGGCATAGAAAGCTACATATGCCTTCCTGACTCTGTTTCGCTTACAGTTAAGTTTTGGGTCAAGCCTGATACCTAGATACCTAGCGCTAGAGGATAGTATGAGCGGTTGGGTATTAAGACGGAGAAGGGTGAAGTCAGATAGTTTGGTTTTGAATTTGAATAGCATCACATCAGTTTTGCTTGGATTTACACCGAGGCCACAACTTGCGGTCTAGATGGTAACCTTTTCTAGAGTTTCCTCCATGATTTCACTTATCACAGAGGTAAACATCCCTGACACTATTATCACCAAGTCATCCGCATAAGTGACCACTTTGACCCTTTCTCTGCCTAGTCTGACAAAAATTTTGCTCATGACTATTAGTCAGAGTAGAGGAGAAATGATGGCGCCCCCTGGCGTTCCTCTATGGGCGAAATCGGTCAAGTGAATGTTACCTATTGTTGCCGGAATGATTCTTGTTTTGAGCATACAGTTTATCCATTGACTAATAAATGCCTCTATGACCAGCTCGTTACGTTATTAAAAGCACCCTCTATATGTAGAGGGCTAGGGTATATTCTTTGCAGTGGATACAGTTTTGAATGTTCGCACCACCTCGTGGAAAGATGGAGGAAATATAATTTCGATCTTAACTGGTTAATTGGTAATACATTTTTCTTGTTTTAAGATAACCATACAGTGGTAAGCAATCAAAAAAAAATTTTGAAACGAGTACGATTTCAAATACAAATCCCACACCTCTTATTGAACCACCATTTGCTAACCCTGATTATCTTGGTAGTGGAAGAATTTCGAGTTTTATTTAGACATTTCTATTTGCCAAAGATGAATATGATAAGATTTTGTCATTTATTATACAGAAGAATAATTATTTTCATTGCTAGGGAAGATACAATTATGGGACAACTGCAGTTGCTCTACAACCCTCAATTATAAATTAAAACAAAAGAAATAGGGTATCACATAATCTCTTCAAGGTATTAAAATAGTTCGATACACTTTTATATACCTCAATGCAAGCGTTTATAAATTTTAATTATACTCTACACCACGAACACTATATGCACCTACAAAATTACAACTTGCGTTTTATGTATAGATCAGATACCAAACACGAGATCCGCACAAAAAAATGAAATGATCATCAACTGTCGGTTTTAGTGCATGCAATATTGTGGTTCTAAATAATTCGCTTAACCTCGTTTTTAATGCTTTTTGTGGCAAACTTTGAACCAAATATCAATGGATTTTATCTTTAATGGTGACATTAAATTTTTCAAATAAATTTAAATGATGAATTTGTTTAAATTTCTTCTTTAACGACAGTATACAGAAACGTCATTTATTTATATCAAAATAGGCATACTAATAAAAAAAAAAAATATGAGTAGACATAGTTGACACGACGGTTGATTAGATTACTAAAAATGTCTACAGCAAAACGTAATGCAATAATCGCAGATGTCAGTGAGTCATTTTGTTCTATGTAAAGACGGTAGAAGTTTAACTATGATTATACTCCTTTATGTCCAGTTATGCTGAATTGAACTACATACGCGGTAATTGATGAACAATTTCCAAATAAAAAAAAAAAATAGATAGTAAATTGTAATGTAATCTTATCGGTGTCGATGTTTATTTGCTAAATAATAATAATACGATAGTGATGTGATTGATCCTCTAATACAAAAACGCGCCAAAGCGATGAGTAAGGGCAATGTTATATTTTTATAATAAAGATACATACACAATCAACCGTCATTTTATCTGCAAGTGACTGGTTATGGTATGGGAGGAATTTATTTTTTTATCAAAAAAGCACTTTCATATAAAAAGATAAAATGTAATAAATTTTGGTTTTAATTGAGTGGAAAGGAGGGGCTCTGTTCAACAAAGTGCTTTAACATTTGGATATTTGTATAATGAAATTCAATGAAAACCTGGCAAAGGCTTGGAGTGATTTAAACTAGTCGAATGTGCATTTAATTGCTTCCTAAACTGTATTTGATTCCGGACCTTACTGGTAATATCTCTACAATGTCTGTGTTGGATGACTTGAACCAGACTCTGGCTGCTGAATTATATGCTAGTCATATAGGCATTTGACGAAAACTCTTCTTAGAAAAGGTGGTAAAAGGCAATGCATATACATATATCTACATATGTATAAGAGATAAATCTTACGATTAAATATTACGGCGAATGTACCAACCGGCACTAAGATAGTTACTTGCTGCTTACACTTAGCACTCGTGGTAGAAGTAACGAATCCCAGAAAACCCAATTAGCGCTTAAGCGCCGTTTTGTAATAATAATGAAATTTTGTCTGAGCTGATCCAGTAGAAGAAATGTATATTTTGAGGCCTGTTTCGGACTTTATGCCAGTAGAATTCAGGAAACAGATTACCTCTGTAATTTTATTCCTTGAAATTTCCTTAAGATCTTCGAAGAAAAAAAAAAAAAAATAAATAGCTGACGCTACAGCTCGGGACTAGCCAAGGCATAAACATCTCGTAACCATTCGTATTGTACGTGTACAATTTTTTTGTACTAATGGAAACGATCTATAATTTAATGCCGACTCCGAACGGCAAATTGCGAAGCTTTTTCATGACAAATTGTACACTTTGAGGTTTTTTATTTTCCCAACGACAGAGATTCGCGCGATTTCTGGCTTTGACTATTGCTAAACATCTGCATAAAAGTTTTCTGCTTGTTCCCGTCATTAGAACTTTGACATTGATTACTGGGGGTGATACTGAGTTTGGTCGCATGGGTTTATATTGGCCGATGGCCCACGTAGATTGTAATCTACTACCCTGGTAATATCTGCCCAGGTTCTGTTTAGGTGTCCAAATGTTTTGATTCGGCTGTAGAAGGGTTACATATTTTTGGATATGGCATAGTTATATGTTCCACCCAACATCTACCGTCATTAAAAATTTGTAAGCAAATTCTACCTTTCATAGTACCCATCGGATTGTAAACTACTTTCGTGGTGGATCCGTGAAAGGTGGACCCTATCTTGCCCAGTTCGTTTCTCTGAATGCATAGTAATCTACACATGCTATCTCAACCCTTTAGTACCCAAGCGAGCCTTCAGGTACACCAAATTTACAGCTATTTGAAAGTGTTGTACAAGCGTTTTAATACGCAAAATGTCTCCTACGAAAAGGCGAAAAGTTTTGTTTCGGAAGTGATTTGAGTAAGTCAGTTTTGCAAAATCATTGAAAAATTTAATAATTTGAGAACTAGAGGGTTAATTCGCGAATGTTAAGTCTTCAGTTGAGCTTAGGCTTAAAAATGACTACTAGGTACCTGGCTCTGTGCGACATAAAGAGTACCTTGCATATTTTAGGCATTTAGCCGCGTCTATGATTTGTTAATCTCAGCACAGGTCTGGATTAATATGCATACCTAGCATTGATGGATCCTACTTAATGCTATCAACTCCGTTCATTTTTAAGTTTGGCTATGGCAGTACATCGCTACAAAGACAAGAAGCAGCACTAGGTATGGACACATTAAACTTGACTATTTAAGGGCGAATAAAACTGTTGATAAAAAAATTTGCGATATTCCGATTGGGTTGGTACAGCGACATAAACTTGGTGAGAAAAGTAAGAATCCATTGACTTAGATGGTTAGCAGGGGTTAGTTAGGGTTTCGTATTTGTAATTTTTATTGAAATTGTATCCCATATTCTAAAGATAATGAAAAAACTCAAAGGAACTTTTAATTCCCACAATTAGATGGGATGAACTTAGACTATATGTGGATAAAATGGTTCAACAAACCACATATCACATTACACAATCAAGTGTCCTTTCCGTTATGGTGATACATATTATGTAAAAAAAACTACGATTTGACGCCCTTTCGATTCTTTCCTTTAAGCTCTTTGAAAGGGAATGTAAAACCAAATCAATTATGAACGATTCAAGACTTCAAATCGCAAAAATTGCGCTACAATCATGCCAATTAGTGATTGGAAACTTTGTAAAAGGGATGATATTTTTCTAAAAAAAAAAGTCGAACAGAATATTTACCACATATTGTATTGCACACGTTTAAAGTTTAGTTTAAAATCAATAAACTTTGAATTTTCTAATTGTTTAGCATTTTATTGAAAGAACCTATCGCACACCTCTTATTGAATCAACATAATTTTTGTTAATGGATGAGGAGGCATATAAATAACTTCATTCCAGATCTGCATATTTGCCGTGATGTGTTGCTTTGGAGAATTGTATGGAGACATTTTGGAGTGAATAATAGTTTGGCAAAACTACGTTCGATGTTGCCCTTTACCATTTTATTTTACGCGCGAACCTGTGTACTATTTGTGGAGTGAACATTTTTTATTTGACATTTTAGGGTGCAAAAAATAATACACTTGGCACTGACGAGTTAGCGGTTATTCTAGGTTTCAAAAGTCTAATCATGAACCGACACAGCAAATGATCTAGAAATAGGTTACACTCTACTAATTACATACGAGTATGTACGTATTTATCAGGAATTTTAATCACTGATCTATGCATGAATTAAATAAAACAAAAAGCAATAAAGTGATCATGGGTTTGGAACTCCTTTCAAAAGATATTTTGCAATCAGTGGTTCAAAACATGCAGCCATAAATGCTGATTATGAGCTTTTCGTGTTAGCCATGATATTTTTTTTTAACGATCCCACTCAGTTAGACGACTGATGATTTTTCAATGAAACATTTTATAATAAATCATTCACTCATGCCCTTCGTCGAAAGAGAGAGATTGTTAATAGTTGTACTTACATGATAATTGATTTGAAATGATTAACGTTTCGCTCAGGTGTATCTGATAATATTCTCTTGTGTAAATAGCATCCATCACTGGTTTGTATGGTTTTCTTTTTCTATTTTCTTTAATTTCTCTGCAATGTAAATTTTTTTATTTTTTTTGCTTAAATTCTATTTCACACATCACAGAATTAGTTTTATGGTATTTCTTTTTTGTAGAATTCTAGCACATTGGGGAAGTATATAAGACCCCACGACGGTGATGATGATGCGCCGAACCGCACTCTACTGAACCTTTTTTCGAACTAAGTCCCGCATTCAAACTACGTAACAAACCTGAGTGTGTTTGGAGCCAACCGAACCTCCGAACGATGGGATCTTGTGATTGGCTTGGTTGGATTACGTTGGTATTAGTAGCCCAACACCCACACTAAGTGTATCTAAAAAGAGTACGTATTCAGGTGCTATTGTATGATCGATGTCGGTTTGTAGTCGATGGTTTGTTTGTTTCAATTTTTCTTTTTTGTTAAACACTCTCCTGGATCTTGGAAGGTGTCGAAAAACGATATGGCATGAAACCACGAAGATGAGTTAATTTTTTGTGTTTATGAGAGAAGTATTTATGTCAAATTAATTTGAGTGCTGGCCTAAGGAAGGGCGGTGCGATCGCACGATACTTTAAAGTAGAGCAGTGAACTGACGTTTTTTCTGTTTATTCAGTTGTTTTAGAAGTAATTACACGTTGAAGTGTGGATTGTTTTTTTTTAGAAAATCAAAGGATTTTGTTGGGAAGAGTGACTCAAATTCGAATGAAGTAGGAATTTATTTATACTCTCGGATTAATTTTTGCTATCTCACTCGGAACAATGTTACCATTCATTACCTTGTTTGGACATTAGTAAATGTAATTAAATAATTGCGCCAAAAGTGTGAAGCATCGTGAGGCGAAAAAAATATTTGCGATATAAAATACTCCATCATATTTATGTATCTACATTTTTGCAATCGCAATGGTTTTTTTTTTCTAAAGTACATACATATGTAGTTACTAGGATCATAAATAAAAATAATAGCAAGTTCGTGACGGGACAAGAAAAGTATCACCTTTGGAAGAAACAAGCGACAGGTGCAGTGCAAGTCATAAAACTTATAAGAGATATGCATGTACATGGTTCTTACATATCTGCTGACTGGCAGACTCGTCAAAGCCCACCCCAAATCACTCTCCCTAGAAGTATAAAATGTGAACATTAGAGTTTCTCAAGGTAAATCCTTGGAAGCTTGGATCGCGTAGTTACAAAGGTACATACATACATAGGCATATGTATATGTACTTCACTTTAAATTAGAAGTCTAGAAGAAAGATCTAAACAATTATTTGAAACATATGTATACGCATGTTACTAAGTACGACAAAATGAAAATAAATGGACACTGATGTTAAAAAGTACGACATAGGTTAGGTAAGGTATGGGGGAAGTTCCCAGTCTAATGACCCTTTGTGTTGTGGTCCATGTTCCAACCTTGAAGAACGACTTTGTGAATACTTTTTATATGTTTCAACGATGATTCGGAACCCAGGCCTACAAGGAGCTGTTTATATGGCTTCAAGTTTTATGAGTACACACGGGGGTTCTGCTATCGTTGTTACTGTGTGGCCAAACAAGCAACAACTGCTTACATCAAGCCTTGAAAATCGGCGGAACTACTGCTGGCGACCCCTGAATGCGGCGACCTACGCGAACAAGGGATATATTCTATTACTGGAAAAAACTTGGAAATTTTACTAAAGGGTAAAAAGAATGACTCAACGTAAGAGGAACCGAGACCTGGAAATACGAACAAGGGAACTAAGTATTATTATTACAGTCGTTGCTGACTGAACAACTGCGATGATGCGACGATTTTCTCCGATTTTCTCTATTTAACATAAACTTATCTGGCCGACCTGGAAAAAGTAAAGGTACATGTGTACAGTACAAATATCAAACAAAACTGCTGAATCTAACGGCCTAGCTGTTTATATAAGCGAGAAATGAACATGCACCAACACAAATGGACGGGCGGCAGTATGCCCGATGAATGGAACCTCAGCATTTAGTGGTTCATGTCAGTGTGGCTTTAGGGGAAATTTTCTACCATCAACTAAATATTTAAACTAAGGCTTATCTTAAAGAAATCTCGAGACCTTGGGAAATCGATAACCGTCACATTTTCATTGATTTCAAAGCGACGTGGGATAGCATTTTTAGATACGAGCTATACACAGCAACGTCGTTTTTTAGCATCCCTGAAATACTCGTCTCATTGTGCATCTCTATGGACATACCGTGAGGTTGTTGGGGACTTTGTCTATCTCAGCTACTCTATATAAAGAGCTGAGAGCATTCATGCGAGCAAAATCCATCAATTGCCTCGATCATGATCTACACCTCGTATGCGCGCGTTTATTTCGCCACGTGATGTAGGTGGGTTTTCAGTGAATAAACTTCTTAAAAACTCCGGACACATTGCAAAAATCCTCCGAACGCCCTTTAAAAGAGGACAGTGTCCGAGGAAAAGAGGATGGTAAGCTTAACTAGAGCAAAGTTCATTCTCCAAAACCAGTGATGGCAACTCAATTATTTTTTCTAAACCTTTCTGTGTGATCAGTAAAACCACTTCAAAAGTTACATAAAATCTAGTTGACTCTGATTAAATTTAATGAAAACTGGTCGCCCACTCTCGTCAAGCTAATACTTTCTGTTTTCATTTTTGGTAAATTTGAACAGAAATATTCTTTGAATTGTCACGGGTTAATAAATCATCTCGACAGACTTGATCTCACGCCGAACCGCTATTATATGCCTGAAACTTTCATTCATTCATTCATTTTCAATGACCCGCTTATCCACTATGAGTCGCAGAGTTAGGGTGCTTAAGTGGACTCTCCACATCTCCCTATATTCTGCCATCGACTATAAAACATCAGGGACTATTCCCATTACGGTAGAGGCGAAATTTCGGACTTGGTCTAACCATTTCATCCTACCCAGGGGACGCCTTCCTGATGGAACGGATTTCGTAGCACGTCTTGAAAGCCAAATTGGGGGCATGCGTTAAACGTGCCCACACCATCGAAGTATTAACCTTTCTGTTCGAGGAAGTAGCTGCTCGACATTGAGTGCCTCTCGTATTCTGCTGTTCCCAACTAAATCTCGAAGAGTTACTCGAGCAATACAACGAAAAAATCTCATTTCGACAGCTTGTTTCTGCGATCTTATTACCTGGAACGGCTCAGACTTTCTGACATAATCCTATACTTCTCTAGGAACTAGGAACACACTATCGACGGCATGTCGAGGACATACCACAGTCCACCCTTTTAGCCAGCTAGGTGCTGAAGGGGACTGAGCTCCATCTTAGATTTATGGAGCTCCCTTAGAAATTTTCATGCACCTACAGAAGAATTCTCGATTTATGTGCGAGCTCCCTTCAAAATCTCCTGAGCACTTTCAAGAATTCAATCCTGGCTACGTGCGTGCCACAGACACTTCATGGGCAATAAAAATGTTTAGAGACAATTTTCTTCTAACAGCTGAGTAATAAATTTGTAACCACTGATGATCACTTCATTAAAGTTTTAGTACATAACTTCCCTATACATCGGTTTTGTAAGACTTCTCTAATGAATCTTTTAACTTATTGGAACTTTACCTCTGATTCATTTAAGTATGTATGCATATCCACCGACGAATGCACAGTCAGCCCTTTGCTATTCTTTGCATTGTCGTACCCCTCGTCATCGTCGCAGATTAAACCAGCTACTGATTACATTTATTATCTAATTACACGTGATTGCATATAATTACACGCTAAAACTGCATTGTGGCATGCACAGCAGCTGCCCAGCGGCTTACTAACCATAAAAAAATATTCCTATGTGCAATACGCAACCTTAGCCTGTCTATTATTCTAGTAAATAATAATAATTTACGGTGAACATGCAAATTTTGAGAAAAAGGCTAAGCTAAAAATTAGTGTCATCTAAAATTGGTTAATGAAATAGAAACGTTAAAGCCTCTCCTACACGTCAGTCGAATCACTCAGATGTGCTTGCACAACCTTTTAGTTGGGGGACGTGTCGTTTTTAGAACTTCCGGTGTACAAGTGCTGATGCATCTAAAAAAAACTTATTTTCTTAATTAACCGTGAATTAAATGGATCAAACTAGTTTTTTTTTGTTTGGCTCCAAAATGTTTATTTTCACACTTCTAGTTGCTACGTCACAATTTTAGAAACGTATCCATGTGTTGCATCGTAGTTTGTGTAGACTGTAGAGTTATCTTCTATGTAGAGTTTCTCAAACGTCATCAAATCAAATAGACAAAACAACAGACTGTAACATGAAGTAGTAGCAAACTTTTCATAACTCAAAGCAATCAGCAATGAGGTGGTGGGTCATTAGTCCGTATGCACGGCGGCGGTTACATCCAAACTCGGTTCGATTGTGTCACACGCTAATTCACTTTAAGTGGAAAACGTTAGGGATTTCGTAACAAATTCGTGCCCGACTAGGAACAAAATGCTCAGATTCCAGTATCACAGGTACCAATCTTTCACGATGCATTCACTGGGATCAACTTTTAACAACAATGTGCTAAATGATGTTCTACGGTGGCGAGATCTGACCAGATCGGTTCGGTATTGGATAGCTCATATTTTTTTTCGGGCTCCGTGTCTGTCCGTCCGTCGTTTTCTTCTTTAGTTTATTTTGGAAGAAAAAAAAAAGGTTTTCATTTTCACCTTGTGCAAATACAAACAGAGAATGCAGACGTAGTACGTGTGTTTGTGTGTCAATACAGAACATGCTGGAGTAGATAAACATACAGACACAACGGTCTAATAGCAAACGGAATTCTATACAGGCACTTTCTTCCTTCCTCATTCCAAAGATGAATTTAAAATGTACTTTTATCCTCCTAATGCGGAGATTTGAACTGGAAAGCAAACAAATTGACTTGCTATTGTCCTAGCAATTGAAAAGATATACATACACTGTGGTTTAAAAGTTTTCGGACAACGGGAGTTTTGTGAAGTGCGTTCTAGTTATCATTTTAATTGTGTATATCTGCTGATTGGGAGGAAGAACCCAACTGAGTACAGCAAAGAAAGCCCTGGAAAAACTATTTGAGAAATTAGCGCCATTTGCATAACAGGAGCAATAAGACGCTATCCCATACAAGCAAGAGAGATGGTTATGGGGCTTACCCCCTTCACATTGTGTTAGAAAGTGTCGCACGTGATGTTTTTTTAGAATTATGGAAGAAGTTTACTGTAAAACTCTGCTGAAGCCTTGGTCAAAAGTTATGCAGACAATAAAGCGACTGATGAGGTTGAAAGGAACAGAGATCGAGAGCAGAAGGGTCAGTTGAACTGAGTGGAAGCAACCTTTAAACCAAAATCATGTAAAAGACCTTAACGAAAGCAAACATCAGCTGGTTGCGAAATATCAAAAACGCTTTGGCGAATATACATAAGAGAAAGCAAAGGCCACTGGGGTTACTTGACTGGTCACTAACAACTTCCAATCGGCGTAGTATACCGATGGATGAAAAACGGAACACGGCCCCGCCGGTGCGGGTGTATACGATCTGAACTTCAGGCTAGCAGTCTCTCTTGGCTGCTCCATACCGTCTTGCAAGCTAAGGTATATGCAATTTAGCTCTGTGCTGAGAATGCATCAGACGCAACCTCCGAAGAAAACAGATCTTAAATTTAAAGCTTTAAGATCTTTTCGCTTCGACTTCAAACATGCCAGGATCTGCTTAACCGATTTTCAACAAGATGACCATTTATTGGATTCCAGGTCGCCATGGAAGCGAGGGCATTGAGATTACAGATGAGCTCGCCAGACAAGGTGCCCAATCTGCTCTGTAAGGCCCATTTCTCTTCTGTAGTTTACCCACCAGCCACATCAAGCTGGTACTCAATTCATGGCAGGTCAATGAAAGACTAAACAAAGGGAATTCTATTCAAGAACTTTGCCAGTCCAGAAGTTCATCAACCCCTTAAATATCTTCTTTCCTATTTTCTCTCCGCTTTCCGGTTTACGTCGTGCAACTATAGTGCATTCAGTGACTATGATTTAGGTGGAAATTAATAATAAAAGAAAAAAATCTTCCCAGAAACAATCAAACACGCATCCGAAAGCACTATTCTTAGGTTCATCTATGGCCTCAATCTTCCTCAAAACTTTCCTCAGTTTCTTGACACAAAAGATGTTTTACGTCGTAGTATGCTTAAGGCCAATTTAATTGCCGACTCCGAACGGCGAATTGAGAAGCTCTTTCATGATGACAGATTATACTGCCGGAGGCTTGTCATTCCTCGACGAGAGGTGGTGCCGCGAAAAATGTTCGGTGTACCCGGCTGGGGCTTGAACCCACGGCGCTTGATCAGCAGTCCAACGCACTAACCACTGACCCATGGTCAGTCGGGTTGGAAGCACTTTAATAGAGCACTCAAACCCAACTTCCCCATTGTAGTGCCAGGAAGCAGGACCCAGATTTGACCTCTTTTACTAGAATTTTCTCGACTTGCTGGGAAAGCCGAGAAGGCACTTCAATGTTGAGGAGCTTACAGTATCAGCACTAACCATATCAGCGCAGAAGATCCTAGAAAAGCAGGACAATCGCAAAGGAAATTATTCGAAGCATCGTGACCCTCTCCACAAGCGTCGAAGACAGCCACTTATCTAAGCCTAACACATCAAGATGCTTGGCAAAAGCGAATTGCCCCCTTAGAACGCCAATAAGTTGTCTAAAGTCAACTGAATGACATCAAGAATGCCGCTGATTTCTTACAGACGTTCGGAAGCATTCGTTTAGTCTGTCTGCATCCTGGAGAGCCGTGACACGCACAATTGATGCATTGAAAAAAAGAAGAAGCTAAAAATGCCTCTTAACGACAATAAACCACATACTGGACGAAAATCCCGCAATGAATAGCTAAACAAAATTGAAGAACTAACAGGTTGTTGCAGCTTGTTACGTTTCCACCACTTTAAATCACAAAATGGCTGAAGGTACACATCCGTGAAAGTCAAGATAATAGCTTGTCAAATTCGGATAATATTTTCAAGCAAGAAGTAGATTATTGCCGCGATCAAAGTACTCAAAGCAAACAAAGCCGCTGATTTTGGCCCAACAGACCTCCTGCATCCACTCACAGACAAGTTTTGTCAGTGGAATTTAAAGCTAAAAACTCCTATTGTTTGGCGCTTCAAATACAGTTTTAAGGTAATACAAACATAAATTTAAAAATTTTTTTTTTGGAATCACAAAACTTTGTTAATTAAAACTGATCTTTATCAAAACTGATTCCACCATCTATTTTTATATCTGAAAGAAAGAAGAAGTGCAGAACAACCAAGTCTTTCTCCAAATGTAGCGACAACTATTATTTGCTCAAGAAAGACCCCAAAAAGTCGTAATTTTCCTGACAATAAGCCCAGTTAATGACAGAAAACAAACACATTAACGGAAATGAATTGTAAATGTCACACTCCATCTGCTACATTATCGGGGATGACCCAAAATAGTGGCGTTCTCGTGCGCCAACAACCTCAATGGAGGAAGGAAATTTCTTATTTTACATTTCATGGAGTGTACATTGAATTTACAAGCATAATTTCTCTCTTTCTGCAGTTTGTTTGCCATACAATTCTCTCAAAAAAATGACTCAAATTGTGTCTACAATAAACACATTGGCCAAATGGAACACTCATCGTCATCATCATCATCCAGTGTGTGCACAAAAGTAACAAAAATTAATTTAAATTCTTACCACGAGTTTAAGAGTTCTTCCCAGCACCAGCACAAAACGTCGTACAGTCCACTTTAGATCCCCAGATACGGTAATTTGAAGCGAATTTCAACTAAGCAATAGCCAAAAAAGGACTGTTCCACAGAGAATAGCACTACGTCACACAAAACTTTAACTTTGTATCAACGAATTAATTACGAAACTGAAATTCAGTTGAGTAATAGACTCCAACAGGTGGTGGTGCTCCTTTTTATACCCTTATTATGCTAATCAGTCCCCTATGGGATATCTATAGATAAAATGTTGCTCCTATGGCAACTAGATAGGAAAAGCCACTAAGTTCTATGATTGCAGGACATTTGATGATTGTGGCTGGGTAATTTTTTTCAAATGGGGTATCTATTTTAAATGGCTATATACTTATTAGCATGTGTATTTAGTTGCATACATAAGGGAGATTTGAAATATGTGTGTAATATTGCACTAGTTGCTGTATCGCTGTAGTTTAATAGCACCATTTACATGCACCAATTCTAATTGACTTTAATTTCGGTGCAGAAAATTGAGGTTAATTAATATAATTAAATTGAGAATAATGGAAAAAAATGTTGATAAGACGGATAGTAACACAGCAAAAGAATTAAGAGCACAAAGCCATTTACCATAGCGTAACCTAGCCACTAAATTGAAAAGTTACCTCATTACTGTAGCGATCATTGTCGTGCTTTTAACGTCTTTGAGGACATAATTTTAACAAAATAACTGAAATCAACAATTCCGTTCTTTTTGTTATTCCTGTAGATACTATGTACATGTGGCAGTTCCCTAACCCCAGATGTTATCCGTTTGTGACAGGAATGACTTGCAAAACCCTGATGTATGCACATAGTATATGAGGCTGCCTACGTAACAGAAAAAACATATCAAGAAAATCTACGCAATGATTAGTGCGATGGATTGCTTCCAAAAAAAATGAACTTAACATTTTACGACATCACCAGATAATGGCAAACTTTATGGATTGTCATGTGAAAGCTCCTCAGTTCACGGTTTGAAAACAGTCTGTAGGTTTCTTCTGTTTGTGCGAAAAAATGGTTTCAGAAGGCCCTGGCCCCGCTTCACGAGTTGTCGTTGCCAGCCATTTATTTATTTAAAATAAATTTGACTGAATGCCGGCGTTTACGAAAAGGCTACTTTTTTGAAAAGTAATTTCAGCTTTTAACACAGGTTAAATTTTTTTCGATCTTGGATTCAATTAAAAACTATAGAATTGGCAAATATGCATTTTTCAACATGTAAGAATATACATATTTATAAAATTAGCTGCTTCTATCTTTCCCGTGGGGATGTAACCTTCAAATCGTTGTTCTTGCTTTGAGAACAACCCCAACTACTGCACTGGAGGTAATGCTCCATCTGCTTCCTGTTGATATCTTTGGGAAGCTAATGGCAGTCAAAGCAGCATTAAGGCTCAGAGAATGCACCCAGCTGATCAGCACAGCTATTTGCCACTGTAGAATTCTCAAGGGCAACCATACAATTTCTAGTAAAACGAACTACGTTGTCCCACATTGTCAAGTACAAGACTCGGATTCCTACCAGAAGCTTTTGGGAGTCTGGCACAGTTTTGAGTGATTCCGCGCTAGAAATATTCACAGACGGATCTAAGACAAAGGGTGGTACGGGGGCAGAAGTCTTCTCCAACCCACCTGGCTTAGTCATTACCACGCGACTACCAAATCACTTTAGTATGTTTCAAGCGGAAATGATGGTACTCTGCGTAGGTGAGGCTTGACCTTTAAATAAGGCAAGAGATTGTAGCGCTATTCTTCTATACATAAAGAGTCAGGCAGCTAATAAAGCCTTGGAATCGCTGAAAATACGATCAAAGTTGGTAATGCAATGCCGCAGATCTCTTAACGAGATTGCAGACAGGTGCGACATAATCCTGTGCTGGGTTCCAGGACACAGGGACATTCCAGGCAACTGCAGAGTGGACGAGCTGGCAAAAGAAGGTGCAGGACGGCATCTCCCCGAAAACCTGGGGGAACCACCTCCGCCTATCGAATTGATCAAATTCCTCCTTGACACGGGAGGAAAACCCTTGGGGAATACTTCTACGATGATCTTAACGATCTAGCCGAACTCGTCATCCAGTCATCTCTAGGACAAAATGGTTCAACTCCTAGGGTTAATACCGGTACGGTTGCCCATCTCGATGTGTACATACTCTGGTTCCCTGGGCTGGTAAATCGATTCTTCATCGTGGTATCGCGATGAACCGACCTGGTCTAAGTGTGTCCCTGTCTGAGCGGGGGCAGCCACCTAACCTAACCTTGGGTTTTTTGATATGTGTCAAGGCAATGCTTGATTTAAAATGTCGGCGGAAATGTTAAGAACTGAAAACACTTTAAAGACGAATTTAAGAAAGTGTACTCCAAACATTAGCTATGGAATGTCTCCAAGTGCTGGAAAAGATGTCGCCGTGTTAGTTATGCAACAGCACTATTGCGTCCATCCCATCCCCTTCTTCAACTTTCTATGAAGGGGTTTTCGGGCAGGTTGGTCAAATTATAATACTGAGTGAGCTGATACAGGTTTCAATCTCAGTAAACAATTACAGAGATTCGAAAGCGTATTTTGGTTGTTACTCCATCATTCGGAGTCGGCGATGAAAACTGTATTGGTAAGCTTAAGTTTAGTTTTTTTTACGTATGAAATTTGTCTCAGATCTGTAGTTTCTGAAGCTCATTGTATTGAGATAGATGTGATAGGTAAAATCTGTGAAACTAATCGCTTCTATTTCATTCACTTTTGAATGACCTTAGAGAGCACTGACGTTGGGGCTATAGGTCGGTAGTTAGATGGAGAGGTTTTATCGCCATTTTCGGAAATGGACTGAATATGCGCAAGTTTTCATCTACCAGATAAAATGTCTGTAGAGTAAGATAAGTGGGAGGGCTTACGTAGAGATTTGGCGAAAAAAGAAGTAGAAGTTAGAAGAACCTGAAGATTTGTGAATACATATTTAGATCTTTCAAGTTCAGAAAAATATTTGTTGTAAAGAGTATTGAGTATGTTGAGTAAGGAGCTTTCTGGTAAGGTAAAATTCGCGAAAAATCTAGCTACGAAATGGATTGAATCCGTAAAACTCTTATAATTTTATACGAGAGCTGGAATGGTCAATAAGGACGATAATTGAGAAGGCGACGGCGAAGATTGGTTTAGTGGTCAGTGAGGGCAAGATCAAGTATGTGGTATATGCTGTCAACAGGAAAGGAGACTCAACACCGACGTTTCGGACAGAATGTGACTGTAGAAAAATAAACCTTTAAAATAGTAAGGGACTTTGTCTAGCTAGGTTCCGCTATCAATTCAGACAACGACACCAGGGCTGAGATCAAAGGAAGGATAACTCTTGCCAACTCTGTTTTTTTCGCTGTTTCTAGTGGTCGCGTTGTTGGTTAGTGCATTGGACTATTGACCGAGAGGCGTGGGTTCAAGCCCCAGCCAAGTACACCGAACATTTTTCGCGGCACCACCTCTGGTCGGGGAATGGCAAGCCTCCGGGGGTATAATCTGTCATGAAAGAGCTTCTCAATTCGCCGTTCGGAGTCGGCAATAAATTGTAGGGCCCTTCCATTCGTGCGAAGAATATAACGCGCACAAGAGGAATGGTTGGGAGAAGCTAGGCCTTGGCTCATCCCGAGCGCCAGATATATATATTTTTTTTTAATCGCTGTTTCTTTGGGCTAAGAAGGCAATTGAGTTGCAAAGCCCTCTCGAACATCTAAAGTGACCCTGTATAAGATATTAATCGTCCCAGTCCTGCTATATGGCGCAGAGGCATGGACTTTGCCAAAAGCTGATGAGGTTGCTCTTGACTGTTTCGAGAGGACAATTTTTTGGTCCCGTCTGCATAGACGGTGAGTGGAGGAGGTGATACAACGACGAACTGTAAGGACTTAACAGCGGCATCGACTTAATCAGAAGAGTGAAGGTCCAACGACTGAGGTGGCTGGGTCATTTAGAGCGGATGGACACCAATGCTCAGGTCCGGCAAATCTACGAATCTACCCCGAGGGAGAAGTCAGTAGAGAAATATCGTAACTCAGGTGGTTGGGGACTTTAACTAACTAGGCGTGGGAAATTGGCTGAAAACGCTTGCTTGTTAAGGTCCAGGTCCACTCTGGCCCAAGTAAGTAAGTAAATAAAATAAGACCGCACCTGTTGATTACATCTCTTGAATCAACAGAAAAAAAACGCATTCAAAGTGACTTAAAAAATCAAAAGTCAATTGAAAAAGATAAAAAACAACTGAAAATTCAAAGGTTCGTTGCGATGCAAGGTAGTTTGTAAATCCATATGTACCTATACATACATACATATGTATACGGTAAACACATTTTTTGCATACATCGTGCCTACATACATATGCGTAAAATTCAACTAAAATGCAAACTAATAGTACCTACATTTTAGTATTAAGAAAAATATGGGTTCGTTAAATGGATATCGTGAATCGTAATCTATACACAACTAAAGTCATCGCACGTATGCACATTGCACATACATATGTATGCACATACTAATAAAACGACGCCAAGTTTCTTGCCTGATTTTTATGCTTCAAATACTTTCGGGATCATAAAATACGATTTAACAAATGAGAAGCAACTTAAAAGTAAAACTCTGGCTTCATTCATCGCACTATGTGTTTATGCATATCTACGAGTGTATGTACGATAAACACCAAGCGTCACCCATATCCGAACATTTATTCCAAGCGCATTTTCACGTAGAAAATGAAAAAAAAAAAAAAAAACCACTGTACTCTGCTTCTTATCAGTTACATTAAAAACGAACACATTCTCGGAACTCGGGGGAAACACACCTCTACAAATTGTTCCTGTCGGCAAAGGTGTATGCCCGTGGCCCGCATCCTACCATTAAGAGTCGAACGACCACGGCGGGAAATGAATGTTGATTTAATATGTGCTGTTATCAGCAGGCGGCAGTAAATACACACTAAAAACTCGTATATACAGTGACTTTATTACTCTAGAAACGTAGCGATGACAATGAGGGGGTATTTAAAAAAAACTGTTTCTTTTTTTTTATCCACATATTGATTTTTTGATAAGAGCGTTTGCGGTAGCAGGAACCCCATATTCACCACACACGTAAGTTGTCAGTACCATGGTTTTTACTTGTACCATTAGGTCTGCTAAACAGAAAATTCGCTATTGCCCCACCGATGCGACTATTTGAATCCCCAACCCACGGCTGTATGGTGATCGCTATGCTATTGCACATACCCTCTCTATCGATGTTTAAATATTGATTTAAGGATAAAAAAGAAAGCGAATATATACACAGTTTGGTTGGCTGGGTCTCTTCTTTTTTGTTTGCATAATCACTATTATTGTTTCTAGGAAGCGTATTTATGATCAGGAAAATGAAAACTAGAATAAATAAAATATGAGAAGACTTACCGA
Source organism: Matsumyia berberina (assembly GCA_917880715.2). Classification (NCBI taxonomy): domain Eukaryota; kingdom Metazoa; phylum Arthropoda; class Insecta; order Diptera; family Syrphidae; genus Matsumyia; species Matsumyia berberina. The sequence goes on along the minus strand of OU862871.1, from coordinate 124,510,331 downwards.
CTTGGTTGACTTCTCGCCACTGCTGATGCTAGTGTCTGAAACTCTACTTTGCAATTCAGCAATCTGCTTCCGAAGCGTTGCAATCTAAAATTAGAACAAAAAAAAAAACCAATAAATGAAACAAATTGCGTGAAAAATTATGATTTTAAACGAGACGATATTATAATTCAAAATCGGACACAAGCTTGGCGTAAAATTATGCCAAGGGCTAGATAATTTATTTTTGATTGGCGACCGCAGTAACGAAAGGTAATTATTTAATTATCAACTCATGCACTTCGACATGTGTTTGCGTATGTATAATTCTTGGTGTTCGAAAGATGAATATTTTTTAAGCCTTGGGTATTTATAGCAACTATTTAAAAATCAATGTTTCATAATATTTGCTAACACGTTAACTACTTAAAAAAAAGGATTACAGTCAAAGTTAGATCAGATTGGTCTGTGGTCGAAAATGTTTTTACTCCCAAAACCAAAGATATTCAGCTTAGCCATACTGATATCGTAGAAATCATTGACGACTTTCGTACATATTTCCCCAGAGTGGCTATTCTATAGTGCCGAGCAAGTGAACAATTGTCATTTTTCTAATTTGACGAACGATCTGTTGCAATAGTCCTATCATAGTTTAAAATCATTATGGTAGGGTGTCTAAACAACGCGTTTTGTTTCTTAATTGTTGGTTGAATCAGAATTTTCTTCATACCCACAGCCAAGTCAAAGGATCACCGATCTATCACTGTTTCTCTGTTCCTAGTAAAAACATTGGAAAAATATTCTCCGAATTAGAAGATTACTCATACGCTTCGTTCCACTATGAACGACATCAGTTTTATCTTTACAGATGATGCTAAATATTTGGGTTTTATCTAGGACAAGAACATTAACTGGAAAGAGAATTGAATAGAAAGCCTAAAGAAAGCATCCTGGGCGAAAAAAGAGAGCTGGGTGTACTACACATCGCTAATTGTAAACTTATCCTCAATCTGGACGCAACCAGGAAAACCAGCCTCGTCCCGAATTTCTAGACAGATGAGGCGTAGGTTTGATAAGAATCAATCAATTGTAATGATCCTGCTAAAGCGATCGCGGACACTGTGATTAAGATCTACACGCCAAGAAGCTAGATTTCTTCTCAATTTCTTCTCGATTTCTTCTACGACGAATAGGAGGTGGAGACTGTTCTTTATTTCCTTTGAATGTTTAATCTGGGGCTCGACGGCATTGCAAATATTGACGTCAAAAATACATATTTTTCGCTTCATCTTTGAGCAGTTCTGGATTAATTGAAGCAACGGACCTCTTGTGGTGTAAGTGTGTCGGCATCCAAGTGTGGACAGCCACAGTAAAGATAAACTTTTATTTGCTGTAGAAAACCTTTGAATCTGTGGAGATCTATTACCATAAAAGGGAGTCTAGCAGTGTTGCAGTATTCTGTTTAAAACCAACAATGATTCGCCTTTCGGCGTGAGTTAGTTATATTTAGTAAGCAAATATTGATTAAAATTCGTCAAGCCAATAATTATTCCCAAATATGTTGAAGCAAAACAGAACCCAACTTTCTCGTCTTTCACTTCACTAGATCTGACAGGTACGAGGTGAGACTGAAAAGTTTTAAGCCTAGAGTATTAAAAATGCTGATAGAAATATATAAAAAATTTATTTTTCTATGTAATCTCCCTCTATTTTAATGCACTTCGTTATCTTTGCATTCGAAATGCTTGTCTACTGCCACCTTCATTTCTTCGTCACTCAAAAATCTTCCTCCTCTGAGGTCTCTCTTCAAATAAGAAAACAGACAATAATCGCCGGGGGATAGGTCTTGACTGTATGGCGGGTGGTTGATTTCTTCAAACCCTGTCTTGACCAGGGCACGCCTTGCAACTCGCGAAGTGTGCACGGGCGCATTGTCCTGCAAAATTCGTACAATGCGCGGATGACTCAGACATGGTAATGTTTACGGTTCAATTACTAAAAGTGTAATAATGCTAATGACATGAAATTTGGTATTTATACTACTAAGGATATTCACAATTAGTGACATGCAGCGCGAGACACTTAAAGGTACTTAGGTTTAAACCTTTTTAGACTATCCTCGTATATATGTAGATAAATATGGTTCAGGATGTTGAGGGAGAAAAGGTGTTCATTTCATTTGAAAAGACTGCCGCATCGACTCCTTGTTATTTTAGATCCTTTATTGACTACACTATTCGATTCAAAGCCGCCCATAATACTTGTAAAACGACAACAACACGGCATTGATACCACACGTTTTATGAAGGTAAGGTACATCACCGAAGACTGCAGTTGCATGACCAATTCGTTATGTTAAATAATTATGTACGAGTATGTAACAATCTATTTGTTAACAATTGAAATGTAGCAACGAATAAAAAAATCGTACAGCATCATCATATTGAACTGTGCTCCATATACATATTTCATGTGTAACTACGTCCATATTTTTCTACAAGTACCGTCAACTTTCCAAAGCTTAGTAGAGAATATCTTAAACAAAGAGCTACCTGTTGCCTGTAATCATTATAATAGATTAGAGTTAGGATAATCTTAAAAGAAATGGCGAACCGGGAACTTTAACCAATCAGTTTGTACATAAAATACATATGTACATAATACGTCATTTAGTAGAGGCTTGTGAGGATTGTAGATAATCTATTTCAAATTAGCATCGGATCTTGACATCGATGCATTGGCAAGTACACATACCTATGTAGATGGTAAGCCAGCATCTTTCCCAACAAGAATAGGTCTACAGCAAGTAAGTTTAAGTTTATCTCACAAAGGGTTACCTCTATGATATTAAACATCTGCCAAAAACCAGTCCATACTTACTTTGTGACACGCAAAATAATTGTATGACCAAGATCAAGTGTAATTGCTACTTCTTAGACATCAGCGTTATCTTTACTGAAACACTTAAGTGCCATAGAGATATGTACATACGTACATACTATGTACATATATAGCGGTCAGCAGTTTATTAGTGCCACAACTAGTCTAATTTAATTGGAAATTGTGCTAACAGCGTATCGATTAATGAACTTTAACCAAAAGACTTACTAAATATTAATTAACGAGCGCATTCATTTGCCCCTATTGGTATACTACACTATACTAAACCATTTTCCATATCTTACGACGCATTAGTCGGACATATTTAAACAAAATATTACTAAACTTGTACAACCTTGGGTACATAAGTCCTTGACATTTGTTGAAAAAAGATTTCAAGGCATATTTAATGAAAATCTCTCTTTGCTTCAACCGCTTTTCAAGGAGATACCTTATCACGTTAGAAAGAGGTTTCACTTTGTAACTATATAATACAATAAACAACAACAAATAAAAAAGGTATAGGTACACATTTGTCTGGATTGTGAAACAAAATGGTATCTATTATAAAATTTTTATAAATCCATGAAAATTACCTCAAGATCTCTTTCTGAGCAAATCTTTGCCAATTCTTCACACTGTGTCTGGGCTTGCTCTAATGCCTGAATAGTTCCTATAGCCTCCTCCTCTCGGTCAGTATCGGCGAGAACTTCTTGGGCCAAATTCGATAATTGTCCCTTGATGGTGTTTAAACCACTGTTGAACCATGCCATCTTTTATTTTCGTTTAAACAATTCACATTAGGAGATTGGTTGAAAAAACACATAAATTAACAAATTTAGAACATCAATTTAACAACAAATTGTCGTGACGTTATGTATATTTAGAGACAAGTTGGCAAAAATATTTGGAATATTTTCCTTTTTTTGTGTTCTGTATCAGCTGACTGTCAAATGCAGAAAAGTTTGACAGTCGACAAATCTTGCAGGTAAACGTCATAAAGGCAAAGGAATGTTCGATTGAAATTGTGGAAAATACTTTTTCGAATATGGTGAATAAAGCAACTCATTTTTAATTGTCTTCCAGGCAAGCGGATCCCGTCCTTTATAAATATAGATATAGCACCGATATGTAGGCAGCAATTTTATCAAAAATTGAAAAATCAGAGATTTTCACAGGTGAAGTGGTAAAAGGAACTTTTGACCCTAATGTTCTAGTCTTATACGCTCGTTATGAATGTCTTGCTGTCCTTTGTGAATGCAGTCTCTGTTTATGATATGGCTGATTATTTGCATTCGAAACTTTTATGCAACTGTAATAGTACGAGTCGATATTTGCAGCTCTAAATGTTCGATCACCTAATACATTGCAGGAGTTTTGCATCGTGATGTGTTTTGCCCGCGGGCCAATCTACGAGCCTGAATAAATGTTTGGGAGTCGCCACGTAGAATTTACTTCTTCCGATGGTCCTGCCAAAATTGCATTCATTTCAGATCATTTAAAATCACCAAGAACAATAATGTGTCAATGCCTATCTTCTCGTAAAAATTCATATTCTGAGTGTTACTGCTTTTGGATGAAGGGGCTTACAATTTTTCGTCGACTCCGACTCTAAAATTTCTTATTCCTCGACGTCTAGTTTGGTTGATATTACTGCTTCAACCGACGCAGCTCGCACAGTTCAACGAACTTGAAACTGTGCCATGGCGACCACACAATGGTCATAGTTACTGATATTCCAAAAAGACAATGTTAACGCCAAAACATACGGTTTTACAAAGAACATTTGGTAGCTCAATTGGCACTTTCAGTAGGTTACATGTTTAACGTTCGTCGTTAGTTAACCTTTCGGTGACTATGAGTTTAGCTCGCGTTTATTCTCATTTATTATCTGAAATAAGTTATGCTTGATTCTTATTCACGGCATTACTCCGTTTTGAGCACTTTGAAAGCATTCTTTTACCGTATTTGGCAAAATAATATTTAATAACATCACAACTTATGAGAATAGTTTTATTTATAATACAATTTGCTACACTAGTTGGCCGAAAAACTTTACATTTTCTCGATTCTGTGCCAGTGATTCCCATTGAACCACAAATAGATCAGCTATGGGAAGTAGAATTTTTCCAGTGAGAGACAACGTTTTCACTCGACAAAAACTCTCAATAAAAACGATTTTCGTCCTCTTATCCAATATTCGAAGGCAGCGGTATAAAGCTGCAACCCAACAAATCGGCACACACGTTCCTGGCCCATTGCACAGAATCATCTTCGGCTTATCGCGACATAGAATGTAAAAGCAGAACAGCACAGCCCAAAGAGTTGTAAAAGCGGAAGTCAAATAGCTTTGATTTACTTGTCTGCTCCTTGGTATCTCCACAAAGTGAGGTTTCGTCGTTAGGTCCAGTGAGTCCTCCAGTTGTCTTTGGCTGATGGCATCTCTTTTTGCTACGACGAAGTAGCAATTTGGTGTACTCTGTAAATTCGCAAACAGAGTTTGGATGATTTCGCACATTTCTGCAGTGTGACCGCCTGATCCAAGGACCACGTAAGTTGGATATTCGGTATTAGTCTCCATGGACAGCTTTTCTTAAGATGGGATTTGAGATAAACATTTGTTTATCATTTCAGAAATGAAATGTCATTTGCATTTGTCAAAAACATGAGGTGAGTTTAATTTGGGGTATTTAATAAAAAAAATCTGGTTTGTAAACTTGCTTTCGAATTGGACTGAGTTCGTAAAGTAAACGCACATTGTTTAATCAGATTGAGATGTGGCTTCGATATATGTTTCAGTTAAATGGGCTAGAGTTTGATAAATAGGCACATTCTGAGACGATAATTTGCATTCCAAAAATTAAAAAAAGGAAAATACTATATTTTATAATACATATAATACATATTTTCCTGTTGAATGGAATTTAGAGCTTAAAGTCTTAACATTTTATAACCATTTTAAATTTTCGTTTTTTAAAGACCATACTTTTCTACACAGTTTCGTTAAACTTGTATGTGAAGTAAAAAGCTATTGTTTTTTATTAATTGCCCCTCTTATAAACCTCATATAAATTAGCTGTATTTGTCTTCCTGAAATAATTGAAATTGAAGAAAAGTTTTAATATGAAACGTAAAACTTTTTAAAATGAGATAGACATTTATAAACGCTTCCAGCTATGCCGATGTAGGTTGGCACTTATGTCACGGAGTCAACAACTTACAAAACCAAACACACCCACTAAATATTTTTGACAATCAAAACACTTGTTAGTTTTTAAGATATAATTTTCGTAAATTTTACGATGGCATCTATTTTTTATTCACGCCGTGGCGCCTGGCAAGAACTGATTATAGGCCTTAACAGGAACATAATATTCGTCAATCCAGATGATTTGCAGATCTTCAAAGAAATTACCATCCCCGAGGACTTAACAAAATGTGGTCTTATCGAGAACCATGCGGACGATGATACACCCAGTACTACACCAAAGACCGCCCTCCAACCGCCTTCAATTCAACATGTGCAACTTACTAGAAGCGGATTACTTCTAGCTGTAACATGTTCGGGACAAAAAGCCTTACTTCTGTACCAGTGTCGACCGGAGCATGCTAAACTTATTTCTGTGCGAAGTCTGGCCAGAGCATCTAGTGCTATCAGTTTTTCATGTAATGGTAAACTACTTTTGGTAACAGATAAAACAGGTGACTGTTACCTTTTTGATTGCGACAGCCCACAAGAACCCGGAAAATTGATACTCGGTCACCTTAGCGTTGTCTACGATGTCTTGTTTACACCCGATGAAAAATACGTTATTACCTGTGATCGCGATGTAAAGATACGGGTTACTAACTTTCCCAATTGCTATGATATTGAGTGTTACTGTCTGGGCCACAAAGAGTTCGTCTCCGCCATTAAACTACTTCCAACCGATAGCGAAGTTTTAATCTCTATATCCGGCGATGAAACTATCAAACTTTGGAAGTACCGTGAAGGGACTAAAATTTGTGAATTCAAATTACCCGCCCCTGCAATTAAATGTGCAATTAGAAAGGTCAGCGAGACGATTTGCCACTTAGCCGTCGTGCTGTACCAACCAAATGAGAGTGTTTTCGTTTACGAAATCGCCAAAGGTGACCAAGAGAATTTCCAAATAAAGGAAATTTCTCGTTATTGCTTTGATTCGACCATCGTCACTGGTGTCTGCTATGCCGGCGAAAAACTATATATCGCTGGAGTTAAGGACGAGCACTTTGTCATAAAGCTCGTCGAGTTTGCAAAGACCGAAATGACTGAACAAGTGCTCTCCATGATCACGGAACATTTCCAAAGCGAAAAGCTTGCAGCAGATGACGTTTCGGGATGGTTCAAGAAGAACTATGACAACGTGACCGAGTACTATGAACGCAAAAAACGGCGCATCGAGGAGAAAACAGTCAAGAGTGACGAGACAGTGTAAAACGCATGTGCTTAGGTTTAGTAGATAAATTGTATTTTTTATTAAATCAAAAAAAATCATTCACAATGTAGACGCTTTTTAGTTTTCTGCTCTGAAATGCTTTCTGCTTATATGGGCTTGTAGTCGAGTTTGCTTTCCAGTTTTTTATTGTCGGAGACCTTGCGAACGGCCTTCATGAAGTCCTCCTGAATAACATATTCACGTTCAGCCCTGCAAATAGAAATCAAATTGTCAAGTAATAATTTGTCAAGTAACAAAGCATCTTAGCAACTCCTGTTGCGCAATAAATACGTCGAACCCTCTGTAGAAAAAAGACGTCACATCCACTCAAGACAACGACCTGACGTAGACTACAGTTCAAGATGTATCTCATCTTGTCTCGTTAATCCAAATCATCGAAATCAAACGTTTCCATTCGGAAACTCAATCACGTACTTACCTAATTGCAAAGAGTCCAGCTTCAGTGCATACGTTGCGCAAATCAGCGCCGTTGAAATTGTCTGACAACTTAACAATCGCTTCGTAATCGATTTCACCGTGCTTAGCGATAGGAGAGGCATGAATTTTCAAAATCTCCAATCTGCGAGAAGAAACAAAATGAAATCTCTACTTTTGATCATTTCTATCTTTGCTTACCTAGCCTGTTCATTGGGCAGTGGAATTTCAATTTTCCTATCCAAACGTCCGGGACGTAACAGGGCCGGATCCAAGGTATCTGGTCGATTGGTAGCCATGATCATTTTTACCTGGCCCAGAGAATCGAAGCCATCCATCTGGTTAAGCAGCTCCATAAGAGTTCGTTGAATTTCACGATCAGCAGATGTACCTTCGGAGAAGCGACGACCACCAATAGCATCGATTTCGTCCATAAAAATAATGCAGGGCTGGTGATCTCGGGCATAGTTGAACATTTCTCGAATAAGACGAGCACTTTCGCCAATGTACTTGTCCACAATAGCGCTGGAGACAACTTTAAGGAAGTTTGCATCCAACTGCGATGCCACAGCGCGAGCAAGCAAAGTTTTGCCTGTTCCGGGTGGTCCGTAAAGCAAGCAACCTTTGGGTGGAGTTATACCAACGCGCAAAAACAATTCCGGATTTAGAAGTGGCAGTTCAATGACTTCACGTAGTTCACGGATTTGCTCCGACAAACCACCAATTGCCGAATATTTAACCTCACCGGGATCTTCGTGGGACATATTGTACACCAGAGGATCCACTTCCCTAGGCAAGTAACGCATGATGGTTAGCGTAGTCATATCAAGAGCTACACGAGTGCCAGACTTCAGTTTAGTTTTGTCCAATTGACGTCGGCATCCGACAACATAACGAGGTCCATTGGTTGCCTTGACAATGACTTGAAGTGTTTGTGTCATGTTAGTATCCCATTGTGATATTTAAATACAATTTCTTACATTTATCCTCCGTAAGTTGTTTCAAGACTTCGCCAACAATCTGTCCCACACTCTGCAATGCTTTGAGATCGTTCTCTGATTTATCGTACTGCTTGGTGAGTTCCTTGATTTCTTCACGTTCTAAAAAAAGAGAAATTATATGTATTTATTTTATTTCTTTGTCTTTTGATGATTCGTAGCAAGTTTTTGCTGCTACCATGACTGAGCACCTACTTTCTTTCAGTCTTGATTCCACTTCCTTGTGTTCTAGGAGCTTTTTACGATACTCGTAAAGACCCTTTTCACGAACTCCATCGGCTGGAACAGTACCGGTAGTCATTTTTTAAAGTTGTACTGACTTTCTCAAAAACAATTAAGTAGAATTAATATGGAGTCACCTAAATTACGAAGCGGTTTTGGATTTTATTCTTCTTAGTTGGTTGTCAATTTACACGTTGACTGAAGTTGGATATGCTTTATGTTGAGCGTGATTAATTCGTCGGTGGATTTCAGCCAAAGAATGAATTCAGTGCTCAACAAAACAAAAATACCATTTTTTAATATAAAACAAGTATTAATAAAGTATTTAAAGAGAAGGAATTTTATTATTTTGTTGATCTGATTTACTGATCGTCCCAAAATATTATAAAATGGACCATAGCGCAATAACAAAGTTACTAGCCAAGTGCTTGCTCTACCTTCTCGTGGAAGTATCCGGTAACTACATGGGCTAATATTGCATGTTACTGAAATGCATGAATGTGAATTTTTAAATCCAAAGATGGAATATTTAATTCTGTATGAAAGGTAAATTACGACTTCAATTTAATTTTGGAAGAAAGCTGATTTTTATACCAAAAATTTGTCCAAAATTGCAATTCAACTGGGACCCACTTATAGAAAAGACGCTCCGAAAATGGCGGAAGAAAATGGTTATTAGGGTGTGTGATGGATAGGCCTCATCTTTTTTACTCGAAGACCTGGAGAGCCATTAATGTTGTAGGAAAAGCAATATGGTTTGCCTGCAACCTAAGGACTTATCCTATTGTTGGATGTCTTGTGAACCAGTTAGTGTTCTATAAGAACCTCAGTAGGTCCATTACCTGTTAGCCTGTTACCTGGGTTACCTGCTATGCTTGCAAATAACCTTGATTCTAATGCACGTAGACGTCGTTCTTGCAGCGTGGGCCAGAGGCACAGCAGATGTTGAATTAATTTTTCCTCTTTCCCATCTCCGCAGCTTCTGCATAAATCGTTGGATACGATTCTCCACTTGCGGAGCATGACATGACAGTGTCGCGTGATAATTCCAGTGAGCATGCGGATAGAGGATCTGACCAGTGCCAGAAGGCACTCTTAAGTTCCTTAAGCTCATGCAGTGTCAAGAATAGAGAGATATTAAGGAACAACTGGAAACCTACCCACTAAATGCTACTCAATCAGGTTTCCACTTTGAATTTTCCATCATCATCATTTTCCGTCATCATCAACACTTTCCGTCGAATACCGTTTTCCACTTCGCCTGCTTTTGATAGATTGGGAAAAGCGTTCGATAGCGTCAACCGAGAATTTATCTGCGTTGCCATATTCCTGATTAATGAATAGCTATTATTAGGGCAACTTTTGACCTACACATGCATGTATGTATGTAGGTATGTCCTGCATAAACGAAGGCTATCAGACAATTCCGATTATAAATTTCCATAAGTTTTACGCTGCCAAGATCGATGCCTCAGATCGGACTCATCAGCTCAAGTTAGCATGGCTGGACAACTGGTAGATAAAGCAGAGAGCTTGCAATATCTCAAACTGAACAAGATGGAATGTTTGGAATGTTGTTTAAAATATGGCAAAGCAAGACATACAATACGTGCGAAAAATGTAACACGCACAACATGAATGGTTGCGAGAAGCTAAGCCTTGGCTCATTCCGAGCTGTAGCGCCAGCTATTTATTTATTTAATACATACAATCATGTTAGACACTCAGCTGTGTCTGTTCTTCTTTTATGCTAAATCCATGCTTCTACAATACATGGGTATTGGCACTTGAAAAGAGGCTTCCTCAGTGGTCACCAATAATTCTTGTTTAAATAATTTCCCTTAATTCCGAGTCATTCTACAATAATATTATCTTGGAATTTTCAGTTGAAAAAGGTGGACTATTTTGTTTGAAGTTCATTTTCGTATTTGATTTACTGTGCTCTCGATTTTTCAAAGTGAAATACGGGGCATTTAATGTCTCTGTCGTAAGCGAAGCAAGCCACCCATCTCTACTAGTTCATCCAACAATCTGACTATGTGCTCAAAGAAGTGTCAACTTGTTCCGAGCTTGTTGCCGAGCCTTTTCTCGCCAGTTCATCAGCATTCTCGTTTCCTGGTATGCCCTCATGTCCAGAGACCCAGGAGAGTGTCACCTTTTGCTGTGTTCCAAGAACATTGGGCTTTTCTCGACGGCACCTTACAAGCTTCAACTTCATTTCTGTAGCAGAAATTGATTTGGCTGTCGGTGAAAAAGGTGATATCCTCTTGCGGTATCGCTCTCATCGCAGTCCCACGGGCTGCTAGTGTCACTGCTAGGACCTCCGCTCAGAAAACACTGCTGAAGTGCGGAAGCCGGATCAACTTGGGGATGCCCAGCGGTTCGAGGAAGATACCTACACCCACATCAGTATCCATTTTGGATCCATCGGTGTACACAGCTATGGATTTGATGTTCAGTATTCGACCGCGTTTCCGTGCTTAAAAATGGTCTTGTGAAATCTAGGTATGGTTTTGCATATTCGGTTGGGGATACATTGTCTATTGTATTTGGTTTTCAGCAATCTGACTGGCTTATTGATAATGCCGCCGAGGTTCGTTCAAAGATGTCCAAAGGGGATTAGATTGAGGATAGCCTCGAGTCCTGCTGTTGGTGTTGTTCTCATTGCATTGGTAGTTCCAAACAGCTCGACCTTAGTGGAACTATAAACGATATCGTCGATTTTATCTTGAGAATTCTTCCGTTGTGAATGATGTGTGTACATACTAAAAATGATGCGATTCGAAACTATGAATGTATTAACATTCGGTTTTGAAGCACGAAGTTAATTCAGTCTGCTGACACTTTTCCATACGGACAACATTCGGTGGCCATAACCGGCATATTACTAGTACGTAGTCCTTCCCATACCAAACAGAATAGTTCAACTAAAAGGACATTTTTCCATATGGTTCGAAAGAGTCCTGCGCAAATCGTATAAAAACAAATGTTATTGGAAAACCTTATGCGTTTCTCTCTCTCATTGGAAGACTTTGAAGAAAACCGGAGATTTCGTTACACATTTTCTGGCAACGGTAGTTGTACCAGAACTCCCTATTACTGCCGTAGGACTATTTTAAATCCAGCAATTCTATCATCATGAGTCGGCATTTCAGCGAGTATTGTTAGTCTGAAGCGATTCCTTGAAAGTGTAGTGCTCTTTTCCTTAACGCGGCATCAGTTTTCAGTTTCAGTTTTAGTTCCGATTCGTTTTTGACTCTTGATATTCTGTATTTTTTTAAACAAAAGTAATTTAAGATTTTTCTGCACAAAATTACAAAAGAAAAATAATATCTTCCCTTACACGACGGGAAAATCTTGGTGATTTTAAGGAAACAAAAAGGGATACCCAATACGTACACATAAAGGGACACTTTTTTGCACGCGAAAGGAAAATCGATTACAACAGTGTACCGTAGTTATTTTGGCCACCCCCTTTTGGGTTGGGATTTTTACGCGCACGTATATTTCGGTTAAGTGGATTTCCTCGTTGGAGAGCCATCAGCAGCAGCCTAGGAAATATGTATGAGTATTGCGGAGAAAACTGCTTAAAACTCAGCTACGAACGTTTTATTAGATCTGGAAGCTTCGTTTGAGATACACACCTGGGATCTTGCATTTTAGTTGTGTTCAATCAGCTTCTCACCTAATGACTTAGTCTAAATTTAGTTTCTCAGTAATTCTAGTTTTTCCGGGCACATTTCTTTCGTTAACTTACAGAGTGAAAATATTTTTAAAAAAGGTATCACAAGGATAGTGTGGTGTTGAAAAATATGAAACACGCCTTAAAGGCCAAATCGGCTAGAAATTTTGTTTTTTAGAAAAATTTATTTTTTAAAATGGTTGTAAGATTTTTCTATATTTGTGGTGAATTTTCTCAAAAAATGTAGGGATTAAATTTCGCGAAAAAACTAAAGGCCCCACCCACAAACCGTTGTAAAAAGGATGAAGAGGGAAAAGTCCCTTTCGCTTATATACCGAATAGGACACCAAGTGTATATAATGTAGTTAGTCCTGGAAGTATAGTGTTGTTGTACCATTTGATGGTGTTATTGATGAGAGTGCCAGTGGAACTGTGTAATGCCGACAATCCTTTTTGCAGCCGGCTTTCACTCCTCTAAAATTACTTTGTCTTGTCTATCCCTTGGAAAATTTGTTTTCGAAAACATAGAATTCGTTGAGTCTTATTTGAATCAAGTGACAAATTTTCAGTGGTCCTTTAATTTAGATTTTCAAAATTTTTTGTGTCTTTTTAGGTTTAATTTTGTTTGATTTTATGAAAATTTTAAAAAAGTATTTTAACTTAAAGATTAACATCGAAATAGACCACTCAATAGTTTTTTTTTTCTTTTGCAGTATCGCCTCTCCCTGTTTCTGTCCAATAATTTGTTTATTAAATTGCCGCATTCGTCCAGTTAGTGAATCTGCACGACAGACAATCAGAAACCAGAGAAAGCAATATTTAAAGAGATCTTTAATTTTACCTTCGAAACTTGTATTACTTCTTTAAACAAACGCATAAAGCGAAAGAGTGATGATGACAAACGGATTGACGGAGAATGCCCAGCAGAATGGACGTGCCGGTTCAATCGAGAGCGCCCAAGATGACACCAAGACAAATTTGATTGTGAATTATCTACCACAGACGATGACTCAGGAAGAGGTTAAGTCACTGTTTTCCAGCATCGGGGAAGTGGAAAGTTGTAAACTGATTCGTGATAAGGTCACTGGTAAGAAACTGCAACAGCATTTGGGACATCTTCCGATTTAAAGTTGTATTTTCTTTCATTCCCTTTAAGGACAAAGCCTCGGCTATGGTTTTGTTAATTACCAGAGATCTGAAGATGCTGAAAAAGCTGTGAGCACATTTAACGGTCTCCGTTTACAGAACAAGACAATAAAAGTGTCATTTGCCCGGCCCAGTTCAGATGCTATTAAAGGTGCTAATCTGTATGTGTCCGGTCTTACGAAGAGTATGACACAACAGGATTTAGAGACATTGTTTACCCCCTATGGGCAGATCATTACATCGAGAATTTTATGTGACAATATAACCGGTTTATCGAAAGGCGTAGGTTTCATACGATTTGATCAGCGCTGCGAGGCGGAGCGTGCTATACAGGCCCTTAATGGCACAACCCCGAAAGGGGCCACCGAACCGATTACTGTGAAATTCGCAAACAATCCTAGTAATAATTTAAACAAGGCTTTACCCCCGTTGGCAGCCTACTTGCAGCCACAGCCGAATAGACGTTTTCCTGGACCAATTCACCATCCCACCGGCAGATTCAGGTAAATGTGTTATGCTTAAATGAAATTAAAATTATCTTAAAGCTACTATTTGAACCCCCCTGTTTTTTTTTTTATTAAGCTACTAGATGGCGTTGGGGTTGGGTTTTTAATTTCATTACCAAGCTGGTAGAGTTTAATTCCAAACTTTTAACCGCTTATCAATATCGTCGGCGTTCGCAAGTTTAGAAATGCTTCACTGGAGCACTCAGACGCAACTGATCCGTTGTACTACTAGGAAGCAGGACCCAGTTTTTACCAATTTAATGGAATTTTTACAGTATCCGCACTAACCGCATCAGTACCGAAGATCTGTCACCTGATCCGAGCAAAGCCCTCTTTACAGGCATCACAGAAGTGACCCATAAGATATCTATAATCTCTTTCCTTGATTGACAGCAAGAATGCCGCTGACTTATTACAGATGTTCGGGAGCATAAGTTTAGTCTACCTTCATCATGGAGAGCCGTGCCACGCAAAATTGTGGTTGTAGGAAACTCAATCGTCAATGGAGACCCTGACCGAAAACGCGGTTCAGGACCTAAGAAATCATCCTCTGAGTCTTGTCTCTCATTCCCAGTATCCCAGTAGGACTCGGGACCTAGCTAAGGGTCAAAGAGTTCAGCCTTGCGACCGAATTCAGAGAGTTCTTGTATTCTCGAATTATTTTGGAACTCGTGAAAGTGTTGAGCAAGGCCTCGCAAGTTGGAAAATTCGTTCAATTATGTTGTTGAAAAAGTCGCACTACAGCGCATCACCATGTTTAAATATTTTTTTTTGACATCGGTGAGGCCTTTCCTCATCGTGATCCACCATTTTTCCATGCCAAAACTAAACAAGACAAGCTTGTCTCTATAAATATTGTGACAACAAGCGGCCTTAAAATCAGTAAAGTGATGGTGGATATCAATTTGGACTTCTTGGGTTCTGCCAAAGTGTGAAAATTGTGGACTCTGCTAGCCTTTAAGTGCATTGATAGGGACTAATCTGGCTGTTGACGAAGGGTTTCAGGAGTTCATATTATATGGCAGATGAGATCTGGAACGCATTCTTGTGGAGAGTGATACCTTAGTTTGCGTAGTTGATGGGGTTTTGTATCATGTGAATCGGGCAATCGATGCTGAGATGTTTATTGCTGCATGTCTTTGCCGGCATCGTACTTCGAACTAGGAGTTTCTTGGTAGCGGACGGGTGAAAGAGAGCATATCGGTTGTGGCGCTTCTGATAGTATGTGGGCAGCGTTGCCACTCGTCTAAGCTAGCGGCATAGCAGTTGTTGAACGATTTCGGGATAAGCGTTCGACGTAGTTTCTGCCGGCTTTCTGCTATTCCAGCCTTAAGGCATTATATCTTCCCGCAGTAATACTTCTTTGTTATGACGCTTGAGATATCCCCACTTGTACCTTGGTTGTAACAGGGCATTGAACCAAGTTCATGTTGACACCTCAGAAGATTCGGATATCGAAAAAACTGAAGGCATGCCTCGAGTCGATCGTTATTTGATAAATTTAAATTGAGAAGCTCTTTTATGACAAATTATACTCCCGGAGGCTTGTCATTCCCCGACGAGAGGCAGTGCCGCGAACAATTTTTAGTGGACATGACTGTGCTTTAGCCCACATAGCTTGTAAGGCAGTCGAAAGCACTAACCACTAAGCCACGGCGACCATTGTGATAAATTTGATTGACCGTAAAATGATCAAAACGTTCGGTCAAGTGTCGAAACCTAAAGACTTGTTTCTTTAGTCTACCAGGTACGACATCGTCATCCTTTCCCGGTCCATCCCATTGCACTTTCGGTAGATTGTTCCATTTATTTAGTATGCCAGGTTCAGCCACAGCAGTTTTGTCCTTACCCGAGGCTGTTGGTTGTGGCTGGGCAGTTACCCTGACGCACACGGAGGAAGGATTCCATTTTATAAAACGAATATGATGTAAAATGTAAACCCTTTACCAGATTTTTATTAATTTATTTTTATTTCCTTAAATATGTTTAAAATATTATATAATAAAAAAATGAAATCGCAAGAACTACAATAACGATTTACTTATTAATTAACTCAGCTCATACCTATTCTCAGATTTTCACCATTAACTGGTGATCTCTTGGGCAACACAATTTTACCGACAAATGCGATCAATGGTTCCGGGTGGTGTATATTTGTTTATAATTTAGCACCCGAAACTGAAGAGAATGTATTATGGCAACTATTCGGACCATTTGGAGCAGTTCAAAGTGTTAAAGTTATTAAAGATCTACAAACAAACAAATGCAAAGGATTCGGTTTCGTTACAATGACAAATTATGATGAAGCCGTCGTAGCAATACAATCACTCAACGGTTACACACTGGGCAATCGGGTTCTTCAAGTTAGTTTTAAAACTGCTAATAGTAAATCTAAAGCCACTTAAGTCCAATTGAATGTGTGTTTCTTTTTCTATTTGAATTTTATTTTTAACTTTTTCTGTATGATTTTTAAAATAAATCATTTTTTTATACTAACAATTGTACGAAGAAAACACAAAATAAGTATTTTTTAAATAAATAAAAACAAAACGTATTGAAAGCCAAATTTCGATTTGTGTTTTATATATACTATATAAATGTATTTAGATATACCTAGTTATTGTGTATTTGAAACAATTTTTTCATATCGATAAAAAAAAAAAAAACAAAAACACCAAACACTACGAAATACAGTAAGACGAGCAAGAAAATTTTTAAAAGAAATTAAATGATATACATACAAGTCAATAAGAATAGAATTAGAAAATTTTAGGCGAACTAAGCAATACTACTAAGAGATTACATAAGTCCCAATTATGTGAACCACATATGTCTAACATGTGTCATACACAATAAACTAAATAAAAAAAGAAAAAGTGAAATGATCACCCAATATACAGGTTTATTTTTGAATGTTCTCCACATTTCATTTCTTTAATCCAACCGTTGGTGTGTTCATTAAAGTTTCGAGACTTCAATTTTGACATGTTTCAAATCACTTCTCGGAATCGTCTTCAATTCAATTCAATTTTGTTTATCACGCGATAATAATTCCTTTCTAATACATAATTTACACAAAAAACAATTCAGTTCGCAAACATGCCAAACATTTGAAAACTTTAATAAACACGCCGCAAATAATTACTTCTTAATTAAAAATCAATACCTATATTTACATGTGTAATTGCTGTATAATTCTAATCGTTCTTTTTTCAATATGATAATCCTATTTTATTAATAAAAAAAATTAAATTATATAGTTGTAATATTATGGTGAATAATAAGCTTTTAATTAATTCCTTGTCGCTATTTTATAAATTATTTTAAAACAATGTGCAATCGGTTCATGAGAAAATGAATTCTTAACTCAAAAAATAATATTTGCGTTTTGTTTTTTTTTCTTTGTTCTCATTTTTATTTAAGTAGTTGTTGTCTTAATTATTAATCTAGTAACATTCAATCTAAAAAAAATTAATATACATATGGATAATGCGCACATGCTTATAGCAAAATTGTTTAAATTGAAAAATAAATTTCATATAATACATATAGATGAAAAAAAAAACTCTGTCTGCTTTTGGGTTAATCTTAGTTGGTTTATCAATTAGTTCAAGTAAAAAAATTAATCTAAATTGATGGTTTATCTAAGAAATATTGAATAAAGCCAATTTAATAGAAATATATAAAACAATTGAATTGAACAATTGTATTACTAAGCAAAAATAAACTATTATAATATAAATGTGAATGTAAACTACTTTTGTAACAGAAAACCCAAAAAAATATGAGACTGGAAAAAATATAGTTAAATTATACTATTTATAAAATAAATACTCTTTAACATTTATGTATAAAAAAAAAAAAAATTAAGAAAAACAAATATTAAAATTAATAAAACGAATTAAATAAATATTATGTGTAAATATTTGTCTATTTTATTAAAAATGTATGTATTTATTTGTACAGTCAAGGCTAGATCTGGGCCTCGAATATATGAGCACATTATGAGCCTTTAGTGTCGGGATTGTCTATCCAGAGGCTCAAGTAGGGCTAATGCATCGTTTTGATACCACAATTCATGTGATGTACATATATTTCTAGAAAGGGCATGGTTTCCAGATCCATCCTGTAGAATCAAGAAAATTAATGTTGTTACAGAATTTGGTGACGCAAATTTCTGATAGGTCCCCAAAAAAGTCTCTTTCGAGTGTGAAATTCCTGGCTCTTGCTAGTGCATGCCGGGCAGTCGCAAAGGAAGTGAAACAGGGTTTCCTTTTCCTGTGTGTTGTTACAGCTACGGCAGAGGGTGTTGAAGGGAATATCTAGCTTGGCAACGTATATGCCAATTGGCAAATGGCAGTGCTTATTGCAACGTTAGGTCATGCGTCCGATTTTTGTTGTAGTTGGTTCACCTCTTTCTGGATATGACAGAGTTTTTTAAGCTGTTCCACCTGGAATTGGCAGTTGATAGAAAATCGTGAACAATTTTGCCCTTGGCAAGTCTCATTGGAGAGTGCACTACCTCTGCGAGGAAGCTGTCAAGGGGCTAGGCCCTCCTGGCTAGCTCGTCGGCATTCTCATTCACCTCTATATTGATATGGACAGGAACTCAGAGAGTAGTAATGTTGAACCTAGCGCTTGCAAGGGCAATTATTTCCTTACATTGTTTTACTAATTTGAAAGTCGTGGTGTATTATTGGAGCGTCTGATTATCAATAAAGATCGCTATATTCTTAGATAATAGGTGCGCGATTGAAGTTGCGTTTCTTGTAGGCTTCTCTTATCGCTAGTACTTCCGCCTGGAATACACAAGCGGAATCTGGAAGGGGATACGATTTGGAGATGTTCAGCTCAGCTCAGCTGAGTGATCCAAAGCCGCATTCCATCCTGAAGCCATCGGTGAAGGTTGATATGTGATATTTTGAGCCAAAAAAAATGGCTCGTATGTGAGAATAGGACATACAACCCCGATGTACATCCAGAGAACCATTTTAGGTTGTATTCCCCACCTTTTACCAAAAGTTTTAGCGTAGAAGGCGACACATGCTTTATGTACCCTGTGTACAACGTTTAGTTTTCAGTTGAGTTTTTAGGTCAAGAACGACGCCCAGGTATCTTGCACTGTAAGAAAGGGAGAGTGCTTGGTTGTTGAGACATGGAAGCCTGAAAGTTTGTATTTTGTTCTTGGTGGTAAATAGTATAAGTTTCGGTTTACTTGGGTTAACACCCAGTTCACAGCCTGTGGCTTAGATGTTTCACTCTGGTAAACATCACTGAGGTAAACATCCCTGATATTATAATGATCACGTTGTCCGCAAACGCGATTGTCTTGATTCCAATTTTATGGAACTCTGATAAGATATTGTCAACGATAAGAAGCCAAAGAAGAGGTAAAACGTGGTAACTTTGTCGCGGTCTTTCTATATTGCGTCGTCCTTATGGGATAGGTTCGACGATTTGTCAGGCCAAAACACTTTTCATGCCTCAGGCGTTTTATCCGGACTTTTCTGAATAGGTCTATGTCGCTTAACGAGCCATTCAGTTTCATTGTGACATTTTCTCCTCAATTCAGTCTTTGAGCACATATGACATTTTTCTCCCGAAAAAACGGAAGGCGACGATCTGGTCTTACTAAATACCATTCCTCTGCGCCATAAAGCAGAAATGGAATTATTATTATAGTCTTGAACAGAATCACTTTAGTTCTTCGAGAGCACTATTGGCCAAAAGACACAGGTTGGCAAGAGGTGTTTTTAGTTCAATCTTAGCACTGGTGCCATTATCCGAATTTATAGCGAGCTAAACGTATAGGTAAGCAAAGTCACTATCTACCCCAAAGTAGTTTCCGTCCGAGATGAAATCGTTCTTTCTGAGGCCAGCTGATTCGCAGTAGCTTTTTCTTCAGAGTGGATAATGCTTATCATAAATAAATTCTAGACATTACCTTTCATTCAGTCTAAGTACTTCTTCTGTTGATGTTTGGCTACAAAGATCTGCTCAATGAGTCCTTTAAATAAGTCGATATATATTTACCATATATATATATTGTGAAATAATATTGTTTAGTAAAAGTTATTGGCAACCCTGGTAGCACTTGTTCTTTGAAGTCAAGTAAAATGTCGTCGTTCAGCCGAACAAATTTGCTTCGGACATATCAATTAAATTTTGTAAAATACACCACTTGCTTTTTTCGAATTTTGTTAGAAGCCAAGAGATTCATTTTTACTATGGATTTGATACGTTTTTGTTTTCCTTTTCAATTTGTCATTTTACTTGATAAAATATGCAGGGGATTCTACGGTTTCCGAGGCGCCAAGGTTTGAAAACGCCATTTTGTAGATCTCGGTGAAAAAAACACAAAATATAAAGTAAAAAAAATTGATTAATCGCTTAGTTTAGGAGATATCGAGACTTGAAAATGCATTTTTCCCTATGAAAATTCCATTGAAATTCCATTGAAATTAATTCATTTTTGCCTCGGCACAAAAAAAATGTTGCATACATTTAGAGGTAAACAATCCTTCAAAACAAAAATAATTCATAATTTTAGGTGGTTCGACTTCAAATATATTTGAATGAAGGACTGGTTATGCATTTAGGAGTTATCTGTTTCCCAGGTGTGCGTATATTTGAATTGCCTTATCTTACACAATTCGATTTTCCTGGAGATTACGATGTCATTTCCCTTTGGCAAAACCAATTTTTTGCCGACTTTTTTATGTCGAAAGTGGTTTAATGAATGAATGGGCCCACAAAAGTCTGGAAAATGAAAATTAGAGGAGCATCAAACAGTACCTTGGGTGGCCCGCTTCGCGGGTTAAAGGCATTTAACCTTTTTCTCCGCCTGTTTTAGCCGCTCACGCGACTTCGTCGCTCCGCTAAGGGTATGTTAACAACTGTCAGGCAGGCGCCTAGAGCTTAAGTCACTCGAATGTTCAAGTTATAACAATTTATCAAAAAATCTTGTTGCACGGGACATCATAACCTTTGCAAAATTTGCACTACATATTTCAATTTTTACCCATATCATATGTATGTACTTATATATTTACTACATAGATTCAAGAAAAAGTCGGAAAAAAAATGTTTGCCAATGGAAAAATGACATTGTAATCTCCAAAAAAATCGAATTGTGTAAGGCAATTCAAATACACACACATAAATACCTGGGAATCTGATAACTCCTAAATACATAACCAGTCCTTCATTCAAATATATTTGAAGTCGAACCACCTGAAACTATGAATTATTTTTGTTTTGAAGGATTGTTTACCTCTAAATGTATGCAACATTTTTTTTTGTACCGAGGCAAAAATGAATTAATTTCAATGGAATTTCAATGGAATTCAATAGAATTTTCATAGGGAAAAATGCATTTTCAAGTCTCGATATCTCCTAAACTAAGCGATTAATCAATTTTTTTTACTTTATATTTTGTGTTTTTTTCACCGAGATCTACAAAATGGCGTTTTCAAACCTTGGCGCCTCGGAAACCGTAGACGTGCCAATATGCAAACAACTTCATTGCATCCATGACAAGCGGGTTATTAAACACATTGACATGCTTTCACCTTCACTTATCTCAGCGTTCCGGTACCGTCTCACACAAACACAAATTCTTCTGATAAAACTTAATCGCATCTCAATAAATTTCTAGGTTTTAGTAAAATTCCACTCAGTAAAGACTAAAATGCAACCGATTCTTCTTGTTCACGGCGGCGCTGGCGATATAACAGATGCCAGAGTTCCAGGCAAATTAACCGGTATCAAGAAGTCCCTTCGAGATGGAATTAAACTGCTCGAGAACGGGGGTTCAGCATTGGATGCTGTGGAAGAAGCTGTTCGCAGTATGGAATTGGATGACAATTTTAATGCTGGCTATGGAGCGGTTCTTAACACAGATGGAGTGGCTGAGGTAGAGGCGAGTATCATGGAGGGCAGGAATCTCAAAGCGGGTTGTGTCACCCTATTACAGGACATAATGCATCCAATTTCGGTAGCGCGCAAAGTGATGGAAACTACTAATCATACGTTTATTGGCGGCGAGAGTGCTATGAAGTTTGCTCGGGCGCACAATTTAGAAGTGCTTCCACAGGGTTCTCTGGTCACGGAAAATGCCAAGATGGCATTGGGAGAATTTAAGCAACGCCAAGCGATGGGTTTAGATACGATTTTCTCTCGAACTGAATTGGATAAAGAGGGAAATTCTCCTGGTGAGCCGGGGACGGTTGGTGCTGTGGCGATTGATGCGGGGGGAAATATTGCAGTGGCAACATCCACTGGCGGTATTACGGGCAAGATTCCTGGACGAATAGGCGATACGCCGCTATTGGGCTGTGGAACCTACGCTGATAACGAAGTTGGTGGCGTGTCTACTACAGGACATGGTGAGACAATCATGCGTTTTAATCTAGCTCAGCGGATCCTGGAGCGGATTAAGTATACGAAAGTGACCGCACAGCAGGCAACTGAAGATGTGACTAAAGAGATGACTCGGAGACTGATTGGAACCGGTGGTGCCATTACGATCGATAAAAATGGAGGATTGGGAATTTATTTCACTTCGAAGAGAATGGCCTGGGGATTTATCAAGGGCAATCAGTTGCACTACGGCATCAACCAAGAGGAGGATTTCATTGAGAATCTGTGAAAATGTTTTATAAATACATTTCTATTTTTAAATTTCTGGTGTTTTATTGGTTTTATGGGGCGATCTCTGGGTGTCATAGTAGTCTGCTGCCTATTGGGAGCGTAACAGCCTTCCTAGCACTAGTGAGTAAACGATTGTGCACTATTGTACTTGACGGGTGGCCTATTCACTTGCTATTTGGTTCGTCGGTACAGTAATCTTTCAGCTCCTACATTCATACAGCCGTACTGACTGCATTGAAGCGAAGCAGTGGAAACTGATTGCATCAATGGAAGCTTGCTTCTTTTGTCGTGGTCTTCAATGATGCTTTATTCTATTTGTACGTGGTCAGGTATACAGTAGAGGATCACCTTATTTGTTTTATCCAGTTCGTTAAGTGTGTTGTGTGACATTTCAACCCAAGCTTAGACTTAACTCTAGGGATTACTAAAAGCGGACATTTTTTTCCTTCCTGTTCCTTCTTTTGCGATCTTGGGAGTCACGAGGTACAACAGGACCGTTGCAGAAGTTCCGCCACGGCTGCGGTTGTGCACGTTCTCTTCTTTCAAATCTTTCTTTCCACTTTGTTGAGTTTATAACTGGGTCCAGCTTTGTAGTACCATTCCTAGGCTAAATTTCGTCCTCTTTGTAAGACGACACAGAGGGTTTCCTCAAATCTTCCGATGGCAACCAGTAGTATACTACTAGTTGCCCTTCCATGCCTAGATAGGTACGCATTAAACATCTTCCGTTCTAAGAGGAAAGAAAGTACAATACTCAAACGTCAACGTTACATTTCGTTTTTTTCTCGCAATTTTCTCTGCTTATACATACGTTTATACAATATAGTTCTCCCATACTTAACGGTACATTTAAGCTATAAAATTAAAATGTAAAATACGCATCTAAAGATAACACGAAACTAAAACCAACACGATAACGAAATCTTCCCTTCGAAATAGTTATGCTACACTTAAAGATAAGAACTCACACAGGACGACACACACAGTATTCCCTTGCCATTTAAGCTAAATATACTCTCTCCACTGACCCTAATGTACTGCAATTCCGGATACTTCCTTTTGTGATTCGTGGGCTTCTGTCTCTCCATAGCAATGCTTTGTCTTTGGATCGCGGTACTTGTTTTCGTGCTGCACAGAGTGTGAATTGGTGCGACACTTGACCAAACACAATTCGAACTGGTCCTTTACTGAGGCGAACACCGCCGACTGTCGACCGGATGCTTTCGCCAGCACCTTTTCCAATATGTCTCGTTTGAGGGGATGGGCACAACATGATACACAGTATTCATAGATGGCACAACAATGTGCCTCATTGCAGGTCTCGCAGCTATAGTATTTGGTTGCATCTGTTTCTACATTGCAACAGCCTGTCCAGAGGAGGTCTGAGCGCTGGCAAACATAGCCTCTATCGTCAACGATGAGAACTTTCCCTTGCACTGAATTGCGACATGTTGCGGTGAGATCATTGGTTCGGTTCGTCTCTTCCTGAATTGTGCGCCAAATCATTGGCTTTTCACGTCGGATCTCAAATTCGTCCGCTTCCAGTGAGAGTGGTCCCCCCTGCGGAGAGTGATACAGGTTATGACATTGGTTTATTGGAATGGCACATATCTTACATTTCCCATGAGATTAACCAAGCAGTAGGTTAGCGAAAGTAAAAATATGATCCCTAGAACGAGCCGCCTTCGAATGAAACGCAGAATCGCCGCATACCACATGGTAAACAAATAAAAAGTTGGGGGCGGGGCGCAGCAATTTGTGCTTTGTTCTTCGCTCGCAAATAGGCATCACATCACAGATTTTTCATAGGATTTCCGAAGAGGTTATTGCCTCTAATCCCCGTCCGCAAGAGATGTTTAAACTGAATGAAACTAAGTGTTTTTCGACGTCAATTTTTCGGCAATAAAAACAAAAACTTGTAGGATAAGTTAATTATTTGACGTTTTGATATATCTTGACAGCTGTTTCTTTGGGTGTGTGTTATGCTGCTTAAAGAATCGAGTATATTTAAGTCGTTGGTTATCAGGTGTGCGTCTTTGCTTAAATAACGAATGAAAATGTTTTCTTCTAAAAGATGTCGCTCCATATGTTTTCTGGAAAATAAGTGGTGGATTTGAATTTGTTCGGTTGGGTTTCTTAAAAGAAAAATACTTCTTTGCATATATATTTCCGATGAAAGCATATGGATAACGAAAATAACGTCAGTGGAAATCAATATTGAAATTGTCTGCCTAGGCAAGAAGGTTCTTTTTAGTTAAGCTGGATACCCACGATTACTCATGAATGCCATTCCCGGTATGAGCGCCGGAGATGGGGCTGCGTGCCAGAGTCTGCGTTCACACGACTATGAATTCAAACATTTTTGTATTCCGTACTCATGCTCGGAGTGTCATTCATGAGTGAACGTGGATGCCCAACTTAACAAGAGATAGTGCTTTACTTCAAGAGTTCAAGAGTTTCGTTAAGGGCGTCGACAGTGATGTCCATGGTCTGCCGAAGCCTGAAAATTTGGTCAATTATGGACTTTCGTGGCTTAAAACATCGCGGATAAGAGACAATCAATTATAAAATAGGTTTCACGGATAATATCACGAGATGCTGAGCAAATTGACGCCGCTATAGTTGGCGCAGTTAAGGATCTTGTTTCTTTTGGGCCGTGTAAACGATGCTAAGATTCCGTTAATCAGGTTTAACAAAGTCTTGGAAACGAACTGGTGTACGCTTTCTACTAAGTCATCGCCAGCTTCTTCAACATAAACGTATTGTGTGAAACTCTCAAGCCAACACCAGAGGCACAATTTTTCATAAATCTGTTCAACTGCTTGCGTACGCCAATGGCATTGACATAACCGAAAAAAATCAGCGAGTCTTTACCGGTGCTTTCGCGAGTATAGAGACAGAAGCGGTTAAAATGGTTTTAGCGGTAAAAGAGTTAAAACTAAGTATTTGCTGTCAACAAGAAGGGACCTCTAACATCGACGAATTGGACAGAACGTCACAGTTGACAGCTACAACGTAGTAACGGAGTCTGTTTACCTTGGTTCTGCTATTACCTCTGATAATGATATCTCATCGAGGAGAGAAGGCAATTGAGTAATAAGACCCTATCCCGAATAACTAAGGAAACTCTCTATAAGACCTTAATTTTCCCAGACTCTATCGAAGATGATTGGTCGCTTCGAGCGAACAATTCTTCGAACTGTACGTATACGAGCTGTATAGCAAAATCGACCCAATCAAAAAACTTCGCATTGGAAGTTTGAGATGGCTAGGATTAGGATATGTATAGCGAATGGACACCAACGCTCCGGCACACCCAGTTTCGAATCTAACCCGGAGGAACAATTCAGTAGAGGAAGTAGAAGGAGATCTCAACCAACTTGGCGTGTGCATGTGGAGGCAGTTAGTTTAGGACCGGGATAAGAGACATGTTGGTTGAGCCCCAGGTTCATCCCGAACTGTAGCGCCACTTAAGGAAGTAAATATGTCAGTCTATACTGAGGCTTCGTTCCGCAGTAAAGTCGATTAACTTAAGTTCGTTTTCTGTGGTGGTGTCGTGGAGGCTGTGATTGCTAACCAAGGACCCATCGTCTTTCAGTAGTAAAGCTACGATCAGACGATTTGCAGATGTGAGGAAATTTTGCAGGAAAACGTGTCCCAAACGTGTGATCAGCAAATTTTTGTCCGCAAATGTTTTCACATCTGTCATTTGCCCACCATTTGCACACGTCATCCGCAAATCGTGTGATCACCCTTTTGGACATTTGCCCACTCTCATTTGCACACTTCTGAAATTTGCTCATGTTGGTTTGAAGAAACATAGGCAAATGGCAAATTTTACTTGCAAATGGTGTGATACAATGTGGATTTTCTTCAAGCAATTCTCCAGTATTTGCGCTACTGAATTGGACATCATCGAACTTTAATCACCAGAGTATTAAATAAATCATTTGATTAAATGGAATTCATTTTCTGACAAAAAAAAAAAAGAAATTAAAAATAATTCGCGACAGGAAAAGTACAAATCCATTGACATTGTTTAGAAAATAGAAACAGGAAAAAAATAAAGTTTTGCTTAAAATCCTTTCTTGTCGCGCCGGCCAACCTAATCCTTTCTCCAGAAATTGCGCTGCTTCGAGGCCAATTTACTATGATCATCCTGTTCGCCGATGCTCTCAAACAAATACATACACAGCCAATACCACTGCAAGGGTATCTCAAGTTGTTTCATCCCTCCAAATAAATGAAAATGACGTTTCTTCAAATGGGTCTGCAAATGTGCTATTTGCATATGTTGGGAAATCGTGTGATCGGACAATATTTGCCCTGAAAAAATTTCCAGATATGTCATTTGCTTACATTTGCGCACACCCAAAAATTTCCAGTTTTGGGACAAATTCGGCAAATCGTGTGATCGGCCTGCAAATGACATTTCTGCAAATGGGCATTTGCCGATGATTTGCACAAATTTGCTTATGAGGAAATTTTGCGCACATCTGCAAATCGTCTGATCGGAGCTTAAGACCTAAACAAACAAGTCAAGTTTTCGAATCACAACAAATGCAACCGGAAGTTGTTAAGTTGTCTGACGTCTACTAATTCTTAGCTGTCACGTACCATGGTGACTAATTCTGAAGAACTATGACGCCAAAATCTCAAGTCAAGCTTTCGATTAAAGCAGTTCAATTTCATTTTCTGGTCAACCATATTTAGTTCTATCGTCGTCGCTTAATTATCTTTGTAATTTATATCCCCTAACAGGTAAACGAATAGCAATTGACAATGAACATGACTAACAATTCAATAACTGGTTGTGTCGATACACTCGTAAAGGTTCATTCATTTCGACGCAATAAGCTCTGCGTATTTGGGGGTCATCCGTACGATAGGATAGGATAGGAAATTTGTTCTTCAAGAAGCATAAGTACTAAGGTTCAGTTGAATGGAAGATGCCGGCGCCCATTTCTGGAACAGGTAGATAATGAATGTATGCAAATCGGCCAATTAATCATCATTTGTCTGAACAATTATGACTCAGTCGTTGTGTCATGGACAAGGTTTATAAGAATTCTTAGTGCAAGACTCATCAGTTTCAAAAAGGGACATCTACGTAACCGAATTGTGATTAGTATTAACTAAGGTTGGGCTTAAATCAATTCGTTTATCAATCACTTCGATTGGCTTCTGATTATTTGTTGTTCCTAAAAAAACTTTTGCGCAGTTGAAACGTCTTTTTGTTGATAAGTTGTCGCAAAATTGAAACATGGTAACAAATTTTGTAATTTTTAACGGCAAACTGACTGGGATTGACCTTTCTGATTGGCATTGTCGGCTGTTTCATGTTGACTGATAGGCCTTTGTTGAGATACTGACTAAATGACAGATAAGGTGACACCGGCAATTTGCTAAGTATGAATTCTGTTGCAAGGTGTGAATGAACCTTTTGCAACTGGTACAAGCCAGAGTCTGTTCAATCTTTTGTTCTTTTTTTTATTTAAAGAACGTTGTGCTGTGACGTGTACTGAAATAACCTGGAAAAAGTTCGATTGCGATCATTTGCGTAGTTAAAAATTAAATTGAACTCCCAAGCTGGGAAGTTTTATATTTATTTGTCAATACTTGTAGACGAATAACCAAAAAATTTAGTAAGAGGCTAGACTCGAATTTTGCGCCCCCAAAACCGCAAGAATCTTTGGGGTTTGCACCTAGGGCTAGAACTTCATAAAAATCGAGACATCAGATTTTAAAAATCAGAGCAAAGAGGGGCCCATAGAAATAAACATAAAATGGTTAACACGCAATCAAGGAACGCATTAAAATACACGCATATGCACATATAAACCTTTCGTCTCGGGACAAAAGTAGATCGAGGATCGCTGAACCTGAAATTCTGTGGCATATGTGGAACATTTTAGCCAATATTTGAGGTAGTCTCAGTTTTGACTTCACTTTGAACACGTCATTTTCCAATGGATCGATCCTTTCGGTTGCAGAGGTTAGGTTAGGTAAATTAGTACCCTGTGACATTTTTCACTGTTCACGTAGATTAGCAATTGGGTCCATTGTGCAAATTTAAGAATTCTACCCCGAAATCTGTAAAGAGAAAGAGAGCCGCTGCCTTAAAATCACCACCCAGGAGGTTCCTCAGCTCGATGTTACACAAATTCTTCAGTTCCGAGAAGAAGTAACTACGAACAGCCGGTTTGAAGCCCCTCATGCCTTCTAGATGTGCTCATCGATGTTTTCCTTTCAGTTAAGTTTGGAATCATGAATAAAGTCAAGTAGCGTGCTGATCCTGAACGAGTACTTGCAACCCTCCCCGATCTTCGGAGGCTTGGAAACAGGAAAAGGGACAGGGAATAAGATTAACTTCCATCCCTTCTCAATTCTTAACCAGTGGTAGTGGTTAAGTCTATCGTTTAGGAATGGACAAAAATATGTCCGCTACCAGAATGGTCACATCGGTCGAAATAGGCTGAGCCATTGTCTCTGAGTATTTCCAAGATCTCGTGCACGAGAAGAAACCATATTGGGGGAGAGAGGACTTCATCCTGAGGATTTCTTCTAACTGCTTACGTTTTTCAATGCCGGGTTGATGGCATACGATTTGAGCATTAGTCCAATCTAGGTTGAGTTGAGCTCTTTGTAAGCTATTAGCAATCGCGTCGGTGCTTACGTTGTTAAATTCGCTCTCGATGTCAAGAAAAAACTCCTTGTGATGAAGAGATCTTTTTATCGTTGATATTACGCCATGAAGAGCCAATCTGCGGTTGCATAGGAATGCCCCTTTTCCCTTTTCCCTTACCTTTTCGTCTAAGTGTCTCTCATCGGGCATTGCTAAACCTAGAATACTGTGGCGTATGTGGAACATTTTAACCGACTTTTCAGGTGGTCTTCGTAATTGAACTACATCTTACACATATTTGTTGGTTGAAGTTATCATGGAAGTACATAACTACCTGACCAATTGAATATTCCTTCCAATGCTTCTAATGTTTCAATGCTTCTTTGCCTTTCGCCATGCTATCGTCACTAAACTAAATACTTTAAATAGGAAGGATAGGAAAAGTCGAGACATTCAGGAACAGGGTTACGCAATCGGGACCATCCTATCAAAATCGAGACGTTTAGCAGGCATATCAGTACCCCTGGCAGCTGCCCCTGCTACCAATGAATACTAACCTTTGAGATGACGGAAGGACATCTATTAAAAAAGTCAGCAGTTGTGTTTCGACGACTCGTTACCTGGACGTTTATTTGTGGATATTGGGATGGGGAAGGGGCGGCCGTTTACCTTTTTTTATAATCCACACACGCATCAAGGGGATATGAGTACCCAGCGCGAGCGAGGTGGAGTGGTTCCAAACTAAAGTTGTATTACGTTTAAATGGAGAATGGTGTCCAGACTAGATGGGGACATTTGTGGTGTTTGTCATTGCTATAATTTACAATATTTCTTTCGAATGTCTTGATTTCATTAATCATTATTAGCTTATTCAACCCTTCAGGCCATGATACTCTGCTGCCAGTGTTATGGCATTTACTTTCAATTCGAAGTATGAGTTCATTGATGTAGGGCTTGGCCAGCTCCCGCGGCCTTGTAACCAGCGCTGGACATCTACAGAGGTAACGATGAAAGCAATTTTCTCTTCGTTGTTCTTACAACTGCTGTAGTGAGTCTTTATTCGGATACCAAGTTTTGCTGCATGGGTTCCTACTGCTCAACAGCTTGCACAAGTTGTGGCAATACTTGAAATGTGTATACGAGTTCTGCAGATATATTCTTTTCCGTTTTAGTATGTGCCTTATCTTTTTGGATATAACGCAGTTGTGTAGCCTGTTTCACCTTGTGCGATTGAAGTGCTGACACTCTCCGTAAATGACCTCTCAAAGGTCGTTCTTCGCTTGGTTAGTTCATTGGCTAACTCTTTTCCATCTATGGCCTAATGACCTGAGAACCAGACCAAGACGGTGTTGCACCAGTTTAGAAGGTGTGCAAAGGTGCCGAAACGAGGACCTTGATGGCTGCTTGACTAATAGTTTTTAAATTCGTGTTAGATCGATGCTAAGAACCCACACTGCACGATTGTCAGCTTCGCCTGAAAAAACATTGATAAATTCTATTTCCGAATCATCAGTAAATGATGTGTCATTGCATAGAGAAGCAGATTGGGAGTTGGCTGATCTTGTCCTTAAATAGTGTAGGTCCAATGAAATAACATAACAAACATCACTCTCTCCACAGATTTGGAACTTCATCATGTTTCGGAGTCCGGTTTTCAGTGTTCAAGCAACATTGTTTAAAACTATCGTACATCTCTACATTGAAAAAAATTCAAATTAAAGTTGACATCCGATGGCATAGCCATTGGCAGCTGCTAGAACAGAACTTTTCCTCTGGCAGAATAGTCCACTAGTCAGCAAGCGAAGATGTTTTGTTATTCTAAAATCATTCACTGAAGTTGAAAATAGATCGATAGTTCGCTAAAGGACGTGAATAAATTCCAATCTGTCGAATGCATTCTCTCGTAGGTGCTCTATATATATAGACCGTCATAGGTTTACACGGGGGAAATCGAGAGATAAAGTTCATTGTTACTAGCCGGTCGTTGGGACTTAATCTAATTGTAGAACTTTTCTAACACCAACAACATCAACACTTATCAATCAAACATTAGCCATCTGAACGCCAAAAAATAATCGAAAAAGAGAAACTCGAAGAGGAATCATTTTACAAGCCAAAATCTCTGAAGATACTCCGTTCGGGGTATTCATCGCGTTGCATCCCTGGTATACCGAGAATGCGCTGAGTTCTTTAGTCGCCTCGTTGTTTAAATTTAGACTTTGAAAATTTATCGGAGAATGTCAAATGCCAATGAATTCCTATTTTGAAAACGAAAAGGGGTCAAATCACAAAAAATTGTCTGCCTTTGAGGTAAGTCGTGAGGGTGCCAGAACTCTGATAATCCTTGAGATATTTGTCTTTGACTGTTGTAGAAGCTTGCCGTGGCTACTTTAGAGACATTTTAGCACCCCATATGTGTGTTTCTAGTAGTTCGAACTGACTCTAACTAAAACTGGCGCCCAACGCAAGCCTTTCCTTGTTTGGGAAAGTGGAGCATGCGATAAATTGTCCAATGAATACGGATACAACCGCTTTCCTTAAGCGATGTCTTATGTAAATAAATTACGCAATGGAATTGGACTAAAATCGGTTGATCTCAGCTCACTCGAGATACATCTGCAACATCGAGGTGTGTCATCCAAGTGAAAAGTAAAAGTCTCCATGTTGCCTATGCGAAATAGCAACTTTTCGCCTCTTCATCTAGTTATAGGCGTAATGTCGACGCATTGAAGAAAACTGTGAAAACCACTTAATCGGGAATAAAATAAATTTTTGTTTTGATCTTCTTTTTCTCCGCCCGCTGTGTCTAGCGCTGATGTTGGGTTGTGTCTGCACACGACTGGTACGCGGTCTAGTTAAGCGCACTGTAACGCTTCAGCTCACTTTCTCCACTCGCAGATGTGAGACGCCTTCTTTCTTCCCTAAAGGAAAATGTTCGCGCGAGAGATATGCCAAAGAAGCCAACGAGTCAGCCGCCTGCACTCATGTGCCTGTCCGCCGTTTTCTTTTTTGGATATCCCACTTGAAATGTCGGAAATTTCATATTGATATGAAGTGATTACACGCTACGTTTACGTGCAAATGCAATTAAATCACGAATTATGTGACGGTGTACTGCGAATTATTAACAAGGTACACATTCACTGTAGTAATCCGATGAGAGTTGGCGAACTTTATTTTGTTTGGAAAGGAAATTGGAGATTACGCTTTGGCTTTGCAAGATGTAACTGAAAAGTAAAGGAGATTGTAATATCGTAAAGTAGCGAGAGACTGCAAACATTTTATCGGTGTTCAACGAGTCTATTGACTTCGCAATGCTCGCGTTAACTGTCCTTGTCTGAGCGGGCATTATTGTATCCTGTCTGGCATTACAAGATGAGTTTGAGTGGAAAAGAGTGGACAGCTTTGACAGCTTTGACAGCAACCACTCCTCTTCTGCGACCTTACCACTACGGTAGTGACTTAACAAGCCACAAATGTAGGAGGTGCCGATTGGGTATAAAGGAAGTAGAAAAATGTTACGGCGGTGACTGAAGGTGACAGAAGTTGCATGCAAACAAGCACTGCAGCGCATTACAACCCTATATGGCATAGTTCCTGGAAACTGACCGTCAATGGGATACAAAAGCCGCAGAAATATTTAACAAAATCGTAAGGTTATATGCTCCTGAAAGGCGACGATTGCAAAACCAGCCAAGCCATGCCATGGAACTCGCTAACCCAACGTGAAAAAAGAGCGAATTGCCAAGCAAAATCATGACAGCGAACTGTCAAAGAGAAGTCAAGGCAATTGGGGAAAAGCTAGAGGTTATCGATAGAACCCAAACACGATAGCGCATTGGTGTGGCAGATGTCATAAGGCCTGTAAAGGCCTGTGGGAAGCATTCACAGCAAGGCTTGTCTAGGCACGACTAGAAACCAGCTATGCGTTCAAACGGGTCATTGCAGACTTAGGGAGTATCTCAGGAAACTGGGAATAGAAGCGAATGGAAACTGTAGCGATGCCGGCGATCAAACCTCCTTATGGGCTGTGGAGCACTGATCCACACCACAAATCTCTAAAGGTTACAGTGCATACAGACCACAATTTTTAACATCTAAGGCCTGTAAAGGCTACAAAGCTAAAACCGAAGCGTACAGAGATGCACAAGGAAACATCATAGTAGAACTGCAGTCGATGCTGAGGAAGTGGAGGAACTATTTCTGCAGACTTTTTAACGGCGATGAAGACAAGTATCCCT
Organism: Matsumyia berberina; assembly: GCA_917880715.2. Taxonomy (NCBI): domain Eukaryota; kingdom Metazoa; phylum Arthropoda; class Insecta; order Diptera; family Syrphidae; genus Matsumyia; species Matsumyia berberina. Next base: position 124,476,511 of record OU862871.1, on the reverse strand, counting down.
CTGTCAGGCAGAATGAACCATTCAACCATTCAACCTGGAAACGAAGACCAACAATTCCATTCTCCCGACCTGGATGAAGTGAAGATAGCCATATCTAACCTTAAGTCAAACAAATCTGCTGGAGCGAACGGCCTGGCTGCCGAGCTGTTCAAAGCGGCAGGCGATAACTTGTTAAGGAGAATGCACCAACTCATCTGTAAAATATGGTCGGTGGAAAGTATGCCCGATGAATGGAACCTCAGCATTGTTTGCCCGATCCTCAAGAAAGGAGACCTTCTGAACTGCGCCAACTACAGAGGGATCAGTCTTCTTAACATCGCGTACAAGATCTTATCTGCCGTATTGTGTGAGCGCCTGAAGCTGTTCGTCAACAACCCTATCGGTTTATATCAGTGTGGTTTCAGGCCAGGAAAGTCCACCATCGACCAAATATTCACACTGCGGCAGATCTTGGAGAAAAGCCAAGAACTTCAAACCGATACCCACCACGTTTTCATCGATTTTAAGGCCGCCTATGAGAGGATCTATAGAGACGAGCTGTACAAAGCAATGTCTAGTTTTGGCATCCCTGCCAACTCGTTTGTGCAGGATAACGATGCAGAATGCACGCTGCTCCATCAAGGTCGGTCAAGACCTCACCGAGAAATTTGATTTCAAAAAAGAATTTAGACACGGCAACGTGCCGTCATGCGACTTCTTCGAAAGTCCGTACAATTACTCGTATACGCCGACGATAGGGACATAATCGGAAGAACGCAGCGTGCTGCCACTGGCGCGTGGGTGAGTATTGAGACGGAGGCGGCGAAGATAAGTTTACCTGTCAATGAGAACAAGACGAAATATATGCTGCCAACAAGAAAGGACGCTCAATATCGACGTCTCGGACGTGAGGTATTTAAGGATTTTGTCAACCTAGGCTCCTCTTTAAATTCAAACAACGACACCAGCGCTAAGACCAAACGAAGAATAGCTCTTGTCAATCGCTGTTTCTTTGGGCTAAGAAAATCCAAAGTGATCCTTATAAGACCTTAATCGTCTCAGACCTGCTCTATGGCGCAGAGGCATGGACTCTGTCAAAAGCGGATGAAGGCTTTTTGAAAGGAAAATTTTTTGGGTGATTTCCGGTCTCGTCTGCACAGACGGTAAGGGGAGGAGGAGATACAACGACGAACTGTAAAAGCTTTACAGTGACATCGACTTAGCCATAAGAGTGAAGTTCCAACGACTGAAGTGGCTGGTCATGTAAAGCGGATGGACATCAATGCTCCGGCCCGGAAAATCTTCGAATCCACATACCATCCCTCGGCGCAGTAGAGGAAGACCGCGACTCAGGAGGCGCACGCAAGTGGAAGCGTGCGAAACCGTAAGGCAGCTGGCTAATGACCGAGCTGGCTGGAGACGCCTGCTGGTTGGGCCCAGGACCACCCCAGACTGTAGCGTCACCATAAGTAAGTAAGTAACCCCCCTAAAGAGACACAAGGAAACTATCAGGTAAATGATCAAGTAAAAACCATATGTTTTGCTGATATCTGAGACAAAATATTAGCGTACTAAATATAGACCTTCGTACTTAACTGCACTTTGCCAGTAAAATGTTGAGGACTCGTCAGCGCATTTACAATATTTACCCACTGTATACTTCTATTTACTCTTAGGTGAATCCCTGTCTATCATCTACTTGATCTAAATACCATTTAAGAAGTAATTTAGATAGACGAATGCAAACAAATATGCAGATTACTGCACAGAAGTAGTTATCACTTTAAATGTCACATGAAAAGGCTAACAGAGCGAATCCAGACAGACAACTCTTATACAATAGCCACTGTCACACTCCCGCATTGATTGAGATTTTATTGAAACACAATTTCCATTCTTTCCTGTTGCAATACATCAGAACTGCATTCCCTTGCGTTGGCCGGAAAATAAATCATCGGCTTTATTTCCCATGTTTGCATAATTTCACAATTAACCAGTGTAGATACATTGTATGGTAATTAGCTCGAACTCCTCTACTTATACTTTATCTGCGTAAATATTCGCACGATTGGGAGGCGCTTTTGTTCAAGTGTCACATTGAGACTTGATCTTTACATTTCCTGGGTGACACAAACACAATACACAACCGTCTGAGTAAATACGTATCCCAAAAAGAGCCACAGGTAAAACGAATTCATTACAACGACCTTGGTCACCGCAAAAGGTTTCCACTTCAACGTTGATTACGCAAATGTGGAAAGCGGAAGAATAATAAAATTACACAAAATTCAACAAAAGATGTAAAAGAAGTAGAAGAAGCAAAGATCAAACGAATGAATTAAATTAACAAAAAAATAAAATAGAAAATTAAGTTCGCTTTCACTTTCGTCTCAAAAATTAGAAAATCTCTGAAATGGCTTGCTGCGGGCTACTTGTGTAATTTGCATAAAACCATAATCTCAACGTGGGCTATCTCTTGAGGGTCTCTCCGTTTTTATTAATCAATTCTTGATTTTTGATTCACTCTCGCTTTTACTTTTAATGAGACTACAGACCGATTCGACTTTGCACAGGCTTTTTTCTTTTATTCCATAAAAATCCTCCAAAAAATCGACGAAGAGAAGCAGTAAGATTCAAGACACGAAAAAAAAAAAAAAAAATTCATTCAAAGATTAAGACACGAGTTACGAGAGGTGCGAGAGCCTTTCCCTTCTTGAAAGCGAAAGTTTATTTTGTGTGTTTACACCGTCTCCAACTGGGTGGAACAGCTTTGGGCATTTGCATACACAAATCTGGTAATTCGGTGACGTCTACGATAGCACGACGCACAAAAGAACGCAGGCTTCTGACTCATCGTGTTACATACAAGAGTATACGTCTTGGCGCGTGCGACTGATATACATTTGTGTTTGACATATAGAAATGAAGCGATAAAAGTAGGCGACGAAGTGCTTTATCATTGTTCCTATTAGACCTTCAAATTCATTTCCTATTTAACTGTCAAATAGTTTGACAATGTAATTTGTCATTTAAGGACATTTGGTTTTTAGAGATTCACGCAAATACTACTAATCGTATTGATACCAAACTTTTACAATATGATAGCTTATCATTTAAAGATTGTCATAGGCTATACAATATGCACTAGCTGATACGCGTGACTACGTCCGTGAGGAACAATTTTCCCGGATTTCAGGACATTGATGAGAAAGTATAGTCTGTCAATTCCTCATTTTTTTAAGACGTCCGTCCTTGTAAACTACATTCCTAGTTTTTCTTCCTAGCTGGAGGATAATCAGGCTGTCAGATAAACTGAGCACGGGAGAAACAGTCACTTTTCAGATTCACTTCACACCAGCCTGTTTTCAACTCTGTCCTTGTGCCATGGCCACGACATAGACAACCTTAAAGGGATCAGTTTAGATGTTTGAAGTCAAAATGGTAGACTGATGGGATCAGAGGAATTTGTTGAGTGAAGACAGCTTCTGCCTGATTGACGCTTGTGAAAATCTTCGCTTTGAATACGTTTTTCCACCGAGTCTTCACCTGAACACAGTTGGAGGCTTTAGAGGATTTCAAGGTCCAACTTTAAGAACAAGACATGAGGTGGTATGCCTGGTGGATCGCGAGTGTGCAAGATCTCTACAGGGTAATCTACCTAGAGCATCCTCGAATTTCATTACCGAAACCACAGATAATAAATAAAAAATAAATCGCTGGCGCGACAGATCGGGATGAGCCAAGGCCTAGCTTCTCGCAGCCATTCATGTTGTGCGTGTTACATTTTTCGCATGAATGGAAGGGTCCTACAATTTATTGCCGACACCGAACGTCGGATTAAGAAGCTCTTTCATGACAGATTATACTCTCGGAGGCTTGTCGTTCCCCGACGAAAAAATGAAAAATTTTCGGTGGATATGGCTGGGGCTTGAACCCATACCATTCGGTCAGCAGTCCATCGCATTAACCACTGACTCACGGCGACCAAGATACGTACTTCATATGCTCATTTTCCAACTTCTCCAGCAGAAAATTGTTGATGCTGTTGACTGAGTCGTTTGTTAGAGCGATAATATGTAGCCATTTCCCTCAGCCTTGAAGAATATTGGGGTAAATTCTGTCAGTTAAACTGATCGGATCTTCCATAACATCGCAAGGGTTGCTCGCAATATTTCTTCTTTGCTTCTCTTCCAGAATCTTTCCATCATCAGTACCAAGTCATAAGTTAAAACAATTCTCTGTCCCCAAGTCACGTTGAAAGGGGAACGCACGTTAACTCTCAACGACAGAACTTTGACATGAGGCCATAAGACGGATGACTTGAGGCCTTAACTTTATCGGCATGTATTTCCCGTGCTCGGAGCAGACGAGGGATCGATATGGGGATGCCACGCGATACCCACTTTATGATTAGTAAGCGCAACTGCGTACTACTGGAGTTCGAAGATCTAACGAGGATGCAAGAATGCCCAGGTGTAACATCGGGAAATAAAAAATTCTTCAATGTGTCAACTATTTCGGGGATACCTTTCGGAAGGAGGGAAAACAGTGAGAAGCTCAATGCTCACCGTGATATCTAGAGATCTAAAAAAAATGTTCGATTGACCACGGGGAAGACCGAGAGAGTGGAAAAAGCGAGCTGAAATCCCTGTGCACCTAGAAAGACCGAACCTTGAACAAACGCGAGTGCCAAGGTGCTTGGACCAACGAACTGGCAGCAAATACTGTATTTCCATCAGACTCTCTTTACGTTTTCTTAGCTTATAAGGTCATAACACTGCTCGACGACTTTTAATTTCTCAACCTAAGTAAAACATGAACCAGACATCACTAAACAATTAGTGTTAAACTGTTAGGAGAATGACAAGTCATAAAAGAAAGGTGAGAATCGCATCAGCCTTCACTCTAATTACGATAAAAAAAAAAGTGAAAGCAGCACAAATTCTGTACTAACTACGCGGTCACGAACAGATTATGTTCTTTAACGAAAGTATTATCTAAAAATAACTTTCAACTAGAGGGCGCGATCTGCCAGCAGGTGCGGGTCTTCCGTGTTTGTCTTAGAAATAAGCACACGAAATGGTTGCGTATACGCCACGATGTCTTACCTAAGTACACAGCACATACTCGTATGTTCATATGACATCTAACATCAACTGACAACCACTCCACCTCTTCCTTTTTCACGGGAAAAAAGTGAATGTAGTCAAATCGAGTTTGTGCAGTTTTAAATCGTTTGTATGTATGTATGTAGGTTCAACCAGGAAAAAGTCAAACACATCTCACAGATTATCATGCACCGAAGGCAATCAACAAGCCACATTTCGCTAGTTTTCGGATGCCGCCTTTCCTTGGCCTTTCGCTCGAGAAATTGGTACGTTGGTAACGACTTCATTGGATATGAAAGTACCTGGCATGCCGGTATGATATTTGCAACGCAAACAACAAACGTTCGTCATGATAATAATGATAGATATGACAATTTGTGGCGGTGGTGGTGGCGCTTACAATTTCCATTCGCCTGGCGGAAGGAATCGGCTGGTTGGACAGGTCTGCATGTTGAAACTCAATTTGATTAGCGGACGAATGTGAAGCGCAGAGTTGCAGTGTTCCGAGATCAAGTGATAACTCAATCTTGTGGTGAATGTTTATTATTGTATGCTGTTTAGTTTTATTTGCCATTTAATGGGATTACCGGGTGAAAGTGGAGTATCTGTTGAAACAAATCGGAAGAACTAATCATGTAGATGTTTTGTTGAAGAGATTTTGATGGTTTTAAGCAGGAAAGTGTCACATATGCGACATTCGTTGGATTGCCGGAAATCGTTCTTGTAAATTGTCATTTATGGCTGCGTTCTGAGCAAGTTGGTGTTGAGGGTAAGGTGTCATTTTTTGTTGGTTGCTTTGCTTTCGTTGACCATTAGCCGCTTCCATCTTAAAACTCACGAACTCGCTACAGAAATCACACTGTGTTGTTCCGGCATTGATAACATCGTCGTAATTACACGAAATTTTAAGTCCAAACTGGAAAATACTAGCAATGTGCTGAATCCAGTGAGATCGTTACCGACTTCGATGTAGCACTAAGTATTCTCAATCGGCATTGGATCTGTATATCTCATCTCTATAAATGCCGTCATGGGCGGCTTTAAATCGATACGGATTTATATGCCTTGTCAGCATTTTTCGTCACACTAGCAGTTTCTGAAGGCGATCGGATAAAATTTAGAACATTTTAGACGGGTCTTGCATCGATCTCAATGTGATCAATTTGAGTGACCATTTCATGATCAGGGGACCGTCTGAATATTGAGATGAGGAAGTTCAAAGTCAATTAGCTCGTTTCTATAGACGCAATGTCGTTCTGCCAAATATTTTCCATTTTGGCGGTTAAATCGTCCAATACTAGCTTTACGTCATATCCATATGTTTTGTTGAGAAGCTAGTAGAAACTTTGTTTGGGGGCGTCGGCTTTGACTTCTATGGAGGCATGAGCACATACCAGACTAATGTTGGTTGGATAATCCTGATGCGAAATGTCGTAAAGTGGGACGACATAACCTTCAATCAAGAGGACTATAATATACGATTTTCAAATTAATAATCAGAGAGTTGAGAATTGATCGAAAACTCCAGTGACTTTTCCTTTACTAAAACCGGGCCAAATCGTCTCTACGCTATTGCATAACTCGTCACGTAAAAACCAAACAATTTGTCCCAAGAATGCTCGTTTTTACGTGGCGAGTTATACGATCACGGAAGAGACGATTTGGCAGATTTCAAATTCAGAAAACTAAACTACGTAATTTGATGCAAGACTTATTGATTTATTAGGTATTTTCTAGTAATTATTTCAGCAACATTTGTTAAGTGTCAAATTTTAAACGGAGCGCATCGAACTACAACATTTGTGCATGTCAAAATAATCAGAAAAATTTACACGTGTTGGAATTCGCATTTGCTGGGTATTAGAACAAAGTGAACCAATTATTTGGATTTGCATTCGTGTTTCCCTTTAAAAATAAGAACAGTTGGCAACAATTTCAAACTGACGTAATAGTGTTTTGATGTCGATTTGGCAGTTTTTGCATCTATCGTATATCGTTCAGAAGAGTTCGGGCAGAAAAGTACAAATATTTGTGTTCGATGAGAGAATTTTCTGTCCGAAACTGTTCTGCTTTGTGTTCAATGAGGTTGTTCTGAACAGTTTGGAACAGGAAATCTTGCACATACTCTTGAGGTAGAACCGAATTGTTAAAAATGTCAAAGTCAGCTGTGGCTGCCTTTTTGGTGTATTTCCAGCTTTTTAATTGTTCAAATGACATTTTTCATTTTTTTTTGGTAATTTGACCTTTATTTTTCTGTTCTGATTTCTTTTCATTGAACAAAGCTAGTAAAAGCTTGCGAGTTTCTTACATGAAAGGAAGTGGTTTACTTTCTAGTTACTCTCCTTTTTTTAAATGGTGCCTATGGAAGGGAATTTGATGTAAGAGTCACAATCGAATTCATACAAATTGCCAAATAGGAAAAAATTACGAACACCTATCCTTCATCTTTTGAATAATGTGTTTGCAAAACCAAAAGCTTAACCCTCCCATTAAAAGCAGATCACACGTGTTTACAGAGTACATACGAGTATGTACACTTAAGGCTTTAAAAGTAAATTAATGTAAAAAGTGATAAATGCCTCATTTATCAGAGATACAGCTTTTCTCTTATGACAACATAAACATTTTTACAGGCAAAACGTGCGAAGCTTATGTAGAAATTTACGTCGTAATTAAAACAGGAAAAAAGTATTTTATGCAAGGAAGTAAATATGTAAGTTAATGATATTTTTGGTAAACTTTTGGGGTTTCTATCACACCCTTTAATACGCAATAAGGTCTATCTTATCTTGTATCACCCACGAAGCTGATAAAAGAGAAAACGAAAAAAAAAAAAAAAACTGCCATAAACTGGATTGAAACTTACAGTATGCTTCAAGCTAACATTTATTAAATGGTTTAAATAAATCTAATCTTTCATTGTTTTTTTTTTTTTACAGAAAGCGTAAAAGTTAACGAAAATAAGTTCATATAAAACCTTGATAGAATTAATCTCGATGGTTCATATGGGTTAAGATTTAGTGCTTGCTAATTTGGTTGGATTCTTTTATCTATCCAAATCGAGTATCTGGGCGATGGAACCAAAACCTTTTTTAATCTAGTTTACCTGACTTGAATAAAGCTTATATTTCTGTAGGATTTGGAAGGTGTAAATGTTCTTAAATGTCAGAAAGGAATTTATATAAGGCCAGACGATTTCTTCTTTACTTCATCACATTGAAGCTTGTAAAGTGCTGTTGCGAAGAGTTCTTGCCACACAGCATGAGGTGCTGGGTGCAGGGATCAGGGCTCTAGCGGAAGCGAACGAAAGATGGAGCTCTTTGGAGTCCTGTAAGATAACTAGAAAACTATGACCAGGGTACAATGAACTGATACACTGATGCAGAAGGACAGTAAAACCCTATCCATCCTAGTAGGAGTAATTACAGGTCATAATACACTGCGTAATCATATGAAAAAGCTAAGCCTAAGTCAAGGCGACCTTTGTAGGGGTTGTGGAGACGAGAAAGTCAATGAGGACACAACCCACTTCCTCTGCCACTGCCCAGGTCTCTGCCACCTTAAAGATAGATCCTTTGGGAGGCACTTTCTTCACGATACCAAAGAACTGAGGGACGTACCCATTAGGGACATCTGAAGGCTCATTAAGGCTTCAAAATGGTTCGAAAGCCCGAGAATAGGAGAATACTTTAGGTATTGCTCCACGAGCAAGGGATATCTTCCCCCCCAATAAATGGGCATTACAATGGGTCTTTATCGACCTGAGTGTGTCGCTGGGGGCCTTTTTCCCATAGCCAACCCATCTAGCTAACCCAACCTAACCTAATCGCATTATGGGAAACTCTCAAGCCAATACCAGAGGCATAGTCTTTTATAACTCTCAGTGACGATACCGATATCATCGATAACATCGCGGTTGTACTTATTGCAGCTGAAAGACAAATTTTAGTGTTTATTGAGAACGATTTTCGCATATTCACATACATTGGTACCATATTACCTGACCAGCATAGGTTGAAAATCATACTTCTATTCAATCCATCAAAATTCTTCGCAATTTTAATCAAAAAATATCCGGGATAGTAATTCGCACAAGTATTCAGAAGATCGCGGCTCATAACACGTGCTTTCGAAGCATTTTTGAGAAGGACAGGATAAGTCGGGTGCTCGAAAACAACATAAGCCAGATCTGAACTAATCAGAAATGGACTGGATGCGATCTTTACATTAGAACCTTTAAAAGCCACTTAAGTTTTTTTTGACACATTCTTTTAGCAACACAAACTGATTCAACTTCAAATAAACATATATATATATATATTTATGTATGTATATGCAAATTATTGTCTTTCGACTTTATTAGCAAATCGTTACTACTTGAATTTTTGTTACAAAATCAATCAACCACTTAAATTGACATTTACGATGACAATTCGCGAGTCACATGAGTACTTCTTAAGCGCTAATCGATTAATGGAAGTTACTCAATTCACTGTTGAGTTTCGATATTTTTTTTAATATCTTTCTTCTACTGTTACTAATTGCCCTAATCGATTTGTTTTGACATATCTATTTTAAACTAAATAAAATAAAGTTATATGCACTAATCTCGCTAATCCAAAGATCAACAACAACAAACTGAGGATCACTTTTTATTTCCCAATCGGTTGTCAAGATCACTCGTGGAAAACCGAAGGTGAACACGGAAAAAGTCTCTGAAACCCACTGAAAGCTAATCCAATGTGGTGATTACGTTTAGCACGACATCTAGCCGACAATGCTGGCTCTGTCTGTGGCAGTAGCAGTATATTCAAGTTCAACGTCATTGCGTGAAAACCCTGAACGGTTTTCGCTTAGAGCGCACATAATAATTTTCCAAAACGTAACATAATCCAAGTCGTGTCGAAAGTGATATCTCGGGGAATAGGGGTAAGGTAATTTCAACTTCGTGTTGATATTGATGGTAAGATAAAAGCGTGACAAAGTCAGCGAAGTAAATCGTCAAAATGAAAGAGAGAAACAAAAAGTGAATGTCGAATAGCGGTGGCGAAAAGACAAATCGAGAGAATAACAAACCGCGAGACAATTGGTTGAAACTAATCGCCAAAGTATCTGTCAAAAAGAGTATCCCGAACAAAACTCTCGAAGATGAGTGTGAATGTGGATACGGTTGCAAATGAAAAAAAAATCATTTACAATTCACATAACAACTTTCTCCGTCCGATTCATTCGCATCGAATTGAAATTGACGATCGATGAGTGCATTCAGAGAAGGTTTCGTGCTGGTGCTGCCGCCATATCGTCGCAACCGCATGATTCATGACGGTATCATGGTGCCTACTGATATCTGAATTATGCACGATTATTATGTTTGCGTTAGTTGTTTAATATTACTGTCGTTACTAGTCGTATATAATTTCATGACTTTGTTTATATTCGTGGGGCGGTATTGTGGCGCCTTGTAGGAAATACTGCAACAAGGACACACTCGTGATAGCGTTGCGAACGGCGAAACACACGCCTATTGTGGTGAACGCATTTAGAATTTTGTAGTTGCCTGATGTGGTTGGCATAGTGTCGGAAGTTGACAGACATTAAATACCACGACAATCTTTGATTGACGGATCAGAGTGGTTGACTACTGCGTTTTGGTTGATGTCATGTGAACTCAGTTGATTCTTAACACGTACCGTTATTTAAGTGAATATTCAAAGTGAGGGGTTGACAGAAAAGTGAGAATGATGCGCGGTTTTTCGTCATCAACTTTTTGAACGTGGCGAAGTCGGTGGAATCTGCTCTTCCTTTGCTTAAGTATCAAGCACCATCCCTCCGAGAGGAAAGCAAGTCTAAAATAATGTAGATATTTGGGTGTAGGGTTGCGATCAGAAATTTAAAGAAACTAGAAGTCATTTGATTCCGTTGTCGGGCTTTGGAAAAGAAGATTTAACGACAAATTATACCAGCTGTACATTGGATGTTTGAGATATGCAGGTAGGAGGTGTAGATCGATGGGCATCAACACTCTGGCCCGCGTAATATAAATAAATAGCTGGCGCGACGGCTCAGGATGAGCCAAGGCCTAGCTTCTACCTCGCATAGTCAGAATCCAACCCGGAGAGGCAACGCAGAAGAAAAATATCTCGCCTAATGTTGCGAGTACCAGTGGAAGGAATCTCACTTGGAGTACGCAAAGGGAAGCAGTAAGGTAAATTTGGGGCCATGGTAGATAGGTAGGATTGGAAGTTGAAGGAACTTGTCGAGCACTAAGATTTAAGGAAGATATAAAGAAATACAGCCGGTGGGTACCTAAATCCGTCCTGTGGAGATGTTTTCGGGGTCGTGGAAAAATTATTTATGGAGTGCTCGCAGTCTGGCCTTGTTAGTGTCAGACATCTGCAGAGGAAATTGGAAACAGCAGAAGCTTTTTGGTAAAGGCCTAGGGTTTATCCAAACTCAAGCGTCACCCAAGTTCATAAGTTAGTAGATAAATAAAAACAATTGTAGCAATTTTTTTTGTAAAAAAAATAATATTTGCATTTTATTTTTCACGATCAATGATTGAAGAATCTTTTCTTTCTTTTCGCTTAGTTTTTGTATTTTGTTTTTTCGTGTGTTACTTGTGTTGCGTGTTAATTTTTGCTTTTCTTTTGTAAATAAAGTCTTGCGTAAAATTTTTGCAGATATAAAAAGAAAAATTAGAAAAAACCCTTTCTTAACAATTTCCACAACATTTTGACATTGTCATCGATTGTTTTTTTGTTTTACATTATAATGTGCACATTAAAAATGATTTTCTGAAAGATTTTAGTTTTTTATCTCCATATAAACTAGGAACATATATAACGATTCTATCAAACATTAAATTTTCATTTATAAATGAAAACAAAGATCGTACTGTTGTTTCTTTCTTTTAGAAAAAACTAAAACACAATTTTTTTGTTTAACTTATTTTCTAACTTAACTTAGTTTGTATAGTGTTTTTTTCTTGTTTACTTTAAATTTTAAATAATGTTTGTATATATAAGATGTTTATAAACAACAAAATGTGATAGATGATGATGATAAATGAGTTTGATTCAGTAAAATGTCGTTCAATAAATATAAAAAAAAAAATAAAAAAAATACATATGTACGTATGGGAAAAAAAAATGACAATTCTAGGACGATAGCGATGGAGTGGATTTTTTTTTGTAATAAAACTGATACAAAATGAAATTGTGGAAAAAATGTTTGTTGTTTAATAAAAAAAAGAATAAATTTTTGATTTTTATAATAAAAATGAGAAAAGAGAGAAAATCACAGCAATAAATCAGTTCGTTTTCTTTTTTTTTCAAATTCCGCTCCATTTTTCTTTTGTAAATAATAGATTTCCACTTTTGCGTTTTTGCCTTTTGCTTGTGTTTTTAAGGTTTATGGTGTTTTGTTTTTTGTAAAAGTCTAGTCAAAAGATAATTCACATTTGGACAAATATTTTCCTTTTACGGGTTTGGTTTTGTTTGTTTTCGTTTTATCTCAAAAATGAAACAGCAATTCTTAAAAAAATATTTTGTTTTCTTAACTTAGCCTAAGAAACAGAGAGAAGGCGTTGAGAGGAGCAGTTTGGAAAAAAATATTATTTTCCTACGCAGACGGCTGCACCAGAGGGGATCTTCGCTGTGCTACTACCACAAACTGCTCCGACCTCGGTATTATGGGCTTCGTTTCAGACTTTGCCTTCTTGGTGGTTTTTGCTTTCCACTCGGCACGCACCTTTAATAGCATTAGCTCCAGGCATGCTTGGCTATCTTCCAGGCTACTGTGTCCGGCTTCATCGATTTGAATTTCACGACCTAGCTCTGCCGACACGATGCTTTTCAGTCCACGTCTAAAGGGGAAACCATTGGGGTGTGGAAAAATTATAGCGGTATCCACAATACGTTTATGGACTATTTTCAGTGACCTCAAGTCATTCTCCAAAGCATGCCCAATAAGAATGTCATCGGCATCGATGAGATCAAGCAAATCGTTTTGTACTGTTTCGAGTGTTCGTGCATCGCTTCCTGGCTGGAAATCTTTCGCACTTACTCCTGAGAAGCGGGTATTATAGTCACCAACCTCTGATCTGGGGTAGACAATACTTTCATACACTGGCTTGCCATTATATGAGATAACAGTAATTTTTGTCACTTCCATACCGAAGCCCGTGTAGGACATTTCACAGTCGAGGGCGTAGATCTTAACATCATCTTCAGAGTTACTTTGCAAAAGACGCCGTCTCGGCACAGTGTGAACAAAGTCTGTGTAGGGACCATTGAGGCCCGATGTAATATCCGTCCAAACATGCACGTGATTCTGTGTGCACGGCTCTGGTGGTACTTTTTTGCAACAGGAGAAGAACGTAATTGACGTTGAATCTCCCTTTTCATCCATGTACTCGCCAGCTTCTTGTTTGCCCCAATGGTAGTTGCACGGCTCTCTGGTGATGAATTCGCCATTGGTGGTCACCTTGAAGGGTTTTTTACAACGCACGCAACTCCTTTCCACTATTTGAGAATACGTCACATCGGTAGCGTTCTCTTCCTCTGAATAATCACTATCAGCGGGACTGGCATTGTACGATAGAGGGGTTGATGTTCCACTTCCTTTTCCACTGTCACCCGACGATAGTTTGCGGTTGGGCGATGTAAAGCTCTTGAGTCCATCGGTAGAGTTGACAACTCCGATATGATGATGATGTCTACTGTTGCTTACACGGGGCGGGAAAAATCCGGGGACACTTTTGTAGATCTCAATGCAACCCTCATAGATTGTACTCTCCACCGGGTAACCAAAGTTTCGCAGTTTCTTCGCATCAGGAATATATTGACGCAGATAGCTGGCAATCTCAAATTCTGATAAAATATCGACCAAACCGAGTGGAGACTCCATCATGTGACGAATTTTGCCGACTCTCTTTGCTTTCGGTGAGGCAGTGGGCGACGATGAAACCGAATTAGTCGCCGATGTGGATGGTGAGGTTGACGAACTAGAAGCTGATGCATTGTTAGATTGTGGCTTTAAACGAAGTTCTTTGGCAGTTTTCAATGGATGTTGGGGTTGTGCTCTGGCAGTGATATTTTCTTTGCCAGTCTTTCGTAAAGCTTTATTTAATTGTTGCTGTGCAGATGGGCAATTGGTCAACGATGGTGTTGGTGAAGATGTTCCCGATGATGATGATTTCGAACTACTTCTACTCTGTTTCTTTTGCTGTTGTGGCTTTTGTTGTTGCTGATGCTGCTGCTGCGGTTGCTGTTCCTGTTGTTGTTGCTGTTGACGGCGTTGCTTGCGATTACGTCTGGCTCTAGCGGTTTTCTTGTTGACTTTCACCAAGTCATAGGTGTCGGAGAGATCTTCACGACTGCTAACTGAATTAACATCATCGCTAGTGCTAGCTAAATCACTTGCAGAGCTGTTGCGGTGCTTGGGATTATGGCGTTTTATTATTGATTCTATAAAGAAAAAGAAAAGAGAAGAGTTACATTAGTTTAAGAGTTTGAGTTGAGGTTAGATTAATATGTAGTAGATGAGGTCATGGAATAGATCCAACCAATTGTATTAAACGATACTAATGGGACAAGAGCTACTATGAATGATGGTAAGCTCATAGTTTTCAGGTTACTGAATCGTATAGCAAGTACCAGTCGTTTAAAGTATCCTTGCATTTTCTGAGAAAAAAGTATAAGTGGGTATAACCGGTGTGCATGTATACAAAAAAAAGTAGAAACCCCACAGGGGCCTTTAAGCACACCAAAGCCAATAACATATCGTGCTTTTCCCAATGAGCACACTAGACGTGACTTAAATCTCAAATAAAGTCCTTAAGGCTTCCATCTCTAAAATCAACAATTGATGACATCCACTTGCCAACTGACGACAACTTGTACCCAAATCGGAACTTCGCATACGCAATATACGATTTAAAGAAACGAACATACGTCCAGAGTATCAAGAGTTAAGAGTGATTAAGTGCGGTTCACTATTTTATTACCTAATGACCCAGTACAGGGTCACTCACTGTACGCACTTCAGAAAAATCTCTGGGCCAGCACGATAACCCGATAAGCGCGCGACGCAAATCAAGAAGATGAATACCCAATTAATAACATTATTTAAATTAATTATCAACAGACCCAGCAACAACTAGTTTGTGTTTTTATTTATTGGTTCGCGTGTGTGTTTACACGGGAGCAGAGGCCGTGTTTAGTTTAAAATATTTCCGCAATAGCACGTGGATGGGTGTGTATAGAGGGCAAAACTTTTGTTATCTTTTAATGACTCAATCGACAAAAGGGCTTTTTATGCATATTCAAGCAAAGTGGGCAGGTTTTGTGCATGACTAAAAATTTGAAACCACGTGCTAGTCACACGGAACTTTTCATCAACATACTCATATCAATAAGCCAGTAATCCATTACTGATAAATGGATAAGCCGTCGGAAAGAACCTTGAAAGGCTGTTCTCGTGTGTGGTTTGTGGTCACAATTTTTTGATATGAGATTGGACCTTAACATTTTAGTGTGACAAGCAATTTTTGTGGGGCAAATGTAGGGTAATGGTCAGAGCGCGAATGATGCGTTATCAAACTGGTAATCATTAAATGTTATAGCTTCGGAATCTGCCCCTGTAATACACGCGATTTTAAGTAAAAAATTAAATCTAATCGACATGTGGCGTGCTTAGATAAGCTTACTAAATTGGTTTAGTACATTTAGAAGAATAATTATGACAGGTGGGTGAGGAATTGATTCAGCTATGGGAAAACCAAGAAGTGAGTATAGTTCTGTGTTTGAAAAATTATAACATGAAAACTACTAAACCAACTTGCTTAAACAAGGGAATGAATTAGTCCCCTCAATGTTTAGATATTTGCAGAAATGTATGAATAATAAAAAGTAGCACAATATTTGGAAGTAAAAAGCAAAATGGCGAGGGTCAGAAGAAACGACCATCTTTGCGTGCAACTTCGACTCTAGACGCCAGAACTTCTATTGTTTCGTGTTTAAGAAGTTTTTCACCCAGAAAGAAAGAACCGATTAGCATACTTTTAGCAATGTCAAAAAATGTAGTCATAAATATGTAACTTTTGAATGCGTAAGGGGGGTCGGTCATCTTACTTTTAGCCTGATGTTTGTCGACAGTATGAATTGACAGAGTATACACAGAAAATATTTTTTCATTTTCTCAAGGCAAGAGCTTAGGATTTCAACAGAATTATAATTATTTATACTGTTAACATAATTATTTTGGATGCTTATAGCTTGATTGCTATTAATCTGGTCAACATCGTAAATCTCTGAAAATCAGGAGCCGAATTACTACGCTCGTTAACGAGTACCTCGTCATCGAAATTTGAGGATTTGGCATTACTGTTCCCAATGATGTTAGTCGATCACTCGATCACGAGTCCCACTCACTCACTCGTTATCGATTGCGATAACCAATAAAGAGAAGAAGATCGTAAAAGCCTAAGATATTGAAAAAGTCAAAAACCTCCATCATTTCGGAAAAGGCGTCTTGATAGCTTAAGAGAAAATTAAGACAGCTAGAGCATGTCATAGGAAATCGAATAGAGACGGTAAAGGCTCAGATAGCATTTGCATTTGCTCACTAAAAAGGCAGGATCTACGCATTCTTAAATCCTCTTTTAAAGAACTATAATAGGACGTTTTAAGTTTATCATGTTTCATAGTCGTCAATTCTATATCTATTGCAGATTCTAAAAATATTTTATGATGTGATGTATGCATGCCTTATTCACAACGATGTCAGTAAAATTAAAAAGAAAAAATTCACACACAACCCGTCATCAATTAGTCATAATAAAACCGTGAGGCTTATTCAACTTATATAACATACTAGCGATATGAATTTATTAGGAACCACAAGCCAGCTGTCATTCGTATAAATATGCTTACACACAGCATATGATAAGATAAGACATGCGCGCAAATACTTCAAAAATCATAAAATAAAACTACTCGTACATAGTGCTAAACTAATAGTTGGCTTTGAATAAACTTCCTAGTTGCGTTTACCAGCAGTGAGTAAATGTAAATAAATACACAAGATAAGTCACCATATCTTCCGTCTAAAAACCATTGGAGGTTAGCATTATGCACATTTTATAACAAAACAAAAACATATAAGATTCGATCAAACGCAATTTCCTGATCAATTGGGGAAGGCTTTGTTGCGTAGGTCTTATCCATTATAAATTTACACCAAGGAAGGTGCTCCTGTGTGCCAGGATAGTAACAGTCTGGTAAGTTAGAGTTCAAAAAATCTTACTGCCTTCAGTTTTCTTTTATAATCCATTAGCGATCAAGGGGTTATGCATATCCTTTTGATGTTAGTCACACAGCCCGAGCGAGGTGCAGCGGTTCGAAACTTAGGTAGTATTAGGTTTCAATGGCGTCCGAGGATTGTGTCTAGACTAGCAGGGGTCATTTGCAGTGCTTGTCAGTGCTATTATTTACAGTATTTACTTTGAATCTCCTGATGTCATAATCATAATCAGCGTTGGACGCATTCAGCACCAGCTTGCGTGAGGCATAGGTCAAATGGAACTGAACTGATTTGAGGAACGCATTCGGGTTGATTCCAATGGCACTTGTTGTGCTTACTCATGACAAACGTCAAATTTTTGAGAGGGCCTTCCGATTTCTGGTCTTTTAGCAACCTGCCACCATCCCAGCATCCATGCGTTAAGATGGGTTATCATACGAGTGTACTCGTATGATAACGTTTTAAATGAAAAGCAATACCAAAATCAAGCGTTTGTGACAAAGGCGTAGACCGATAGATGATGCAACATACACTATTGTACATATCGATCTGTCTACAAACATAATAGCATTGAAATAGAAATCGTTGACTTAAGAGAGTATCGAAAATTTCTTTTTCGAATTCCAATCACGTATAGGTCACACAATTTCAATTATCGTTTATCTATTCCGCCAAACGTTTTCAAAAAGTGCGTGTTTAAAATTTTAAAATTTTTCACTATAATCAAGTGCATGCGCAAAAAATTAATTTTCTTTTTCTCATAAAAAAAATTTGAAAGAAACTCTGAGAAATAATCAGTGATCGTGGGATAGTCTCAAACGAAGGGAAATCCCAAATCAAGAGGATCACCTACGATCTAGCTGGAGAAGCCAAACAACAAATTGAAAGTGTTTTAGAAGAAATTCGAGTACATCAACCGGATAGGGAATACCCAAAACCATTTTGTATCTCCTCGTGACATCTCTTCATTTTTTGCTTGTTTGAATAACTTAGAAGGAACTCCCTAATAATCAGGTGGATGCCACTTTTTTTTTTAAAACGAGTTTACATACTTAGACCTGTTTATTTCAACATTCGTAGTGTTTACTTAAAGTGTTCAAAAACTAACGAAAAAAACTTTAGAGTTCTTATCATCTCCTCTGCATCGTAACCTTTAATTCAAAGTTCAAATATAAAATTTGCTCGTCAATCCAAAATGAGGACCAAGAACTCTGATCTTTATACACACAGATACGAGTATAGTGAAAAATAAAAAAATCAATCAGCAACCAAGGTTTACTTAATAATCAACTTGGTTCTAATGTGTCATAATGAAATCGACCTTCAAACGCTGAGACTCCCGGCAGTTATTAGCAAATGTTAAGCGTGCTACTGCTGTCAGTGTGCTAACACCATCTATCGAGAGACAATAATGATATGATTACTTATGTAATGGATGAGATTTTGGTTTAATTACACACACACCTGATGAATACGGACTTTTGAGTGCTCCATCAGATTCGAGTGTGCTAATTGTTTTTCGTATAAGAACATGTGTAAGAAAATACCGTCAGAGGTTACTTTTGGGTAGCTTAGGCTCCAAAAGGGCAGACATTTCTAAGAAATCTTTGCTTTATTTATTTTTTTTTTTATGAATGAAAAAGGTGTCAATGTTCCATTTATGTGGATTCTTTTGTATCTATGGTTGGTTAGTGAGTGAGTTTGTTTTCTTTGATTTTTATTCGTTGATTTGGTTGCCTGTTCCGAAAGTTAATTCTTCTGCATTGCCATAAAGATTCAGCACAAGTTGTTGATCCGCACTCGATAGGAATACAAAAACAAACAAAATGCTATAAATTTTGTGTTTGGCCGGTCAAGTGGAAAATAGTCGACCATTGAAAAAAGTCGAAGAAGAGGACACAGTATAAGTAATTTTGTTTTTTACTTATTTGTTTAGTTTTTGTTTTGAAAGAGAAGTAGTCATGTGTGATTGGAATTTGGAATTTTTCTGTCGACGCAGTCTCCAAAGAACCAACAATGCGTTCACTTCTATTTCGATCTGTTATAAGATGCTTGGGTACACAATTCATTTAAAAAAAACGTAAAACAATTAATGATATTAACCAAAACGCAGACCGAAATATTTCAACCTATGTATGAAAGTGTGCAAAATTTACATACATACATACATTTTCAATGACCTGCTTATTTCCTACGAGGGTCGCGGGGTTAGGGCGCTTAAGTGGACACTCCACTCCTCTCGATCTTCCGCCATCGAGTCTAAATCATCGGGAGCTATCCCTAAACGGGTAGGGTCAGATTTCAGACTTGGTCTAACTATAGCATCCTAGGTCTACCCAGGGGACGCCTACCTGATGGCACGTCTTGGAAGCCGAGTTGGGGGCATGTGTTGAACGTGCCCAAACCATCGAAGTATGGACCTATCCATTCGAAGAATAAAGCAACTTGACATTGAGTGCCTCTCCCTCTGTATGCGTTATTGCTTCTACCACGTCTACGCACTATTGTGTTTAAATTTTGATGGTTCGCCTGAATTCTATGAAGCTTTCCGCCAATAGTTAAGACTTCGATAGTCTTGCGCCAAGTTTTGTCTTGTTTTAGTCTTGGGTCACTTTTCTACTATCTTTGGAAAGCGGGTTCCATTGCATGGGTTGGCCGACTGTGCCAAGCCAAGCCTCTTCTTTCTAGAGCGTCACCTTTAACGTTTTAGTATAATCGCGTTTATAAGTTTTTGGCTCGTTCTCTCACACAGCTGTATACGATTTAAATAGAATACTGGTAGTATGTTTCCTATACAGCGATTGACAAAAGGGTACGTAAAGGCAACGTAAGATCAAAAGCGTTGTTATTGTTAGACGCCAAGTTGATCCATGGGTGCAGCTGCTGAGATATGAAAACCTCCGTCATCAGAAACCCGTCATTTTCATGACGAAGCACCCGTTTATAACTCGAAAACCGGATATCACTGTAGGTAATCGCGCAAATTCGTGAAGCAAAGCTTTTAATTTAAACTGAAAGCGCGAATGAGTCACAGGAATTCAAATGATCAACGAGTGATTGCTAAATCTAGCCGAGGCAATGACGTTTTAAATTGGAAAAAAACTAAGGCTTATCGCTGGCTAGACTTCTGTTTCAATAAGTCTTTAAATGATCCTCGCGGCAGAGATTACTGGCATTTTGTTTAAACATTCGACACTTTACAAGTAGATTTGGGCTCCTTACATGCTTGTGTTACGGACCAAACACGGTCTAAGTGAATCTTTCGATAAAAGCGGATAGCCACCTAACCTAACCTAAACTTACAGACTTGTCAAATTTGTCCACGCCCGAACTTTTTCCAAAAGAAATCCTTCGTAGTTGTATCCACCCGGTATCTGGACTTAACTTTACCATTACGAAAGAATATTTTCGAAGTGAAATTTGTATACATTTGAAATTCGAAGCGACAGCTATGAGTTAAGGCCTAGCTTTTTGTAATCACTCATGTTGTGCATGTTACATTTCTTGCACGAATGGAAGGGTCCAAAATTCATTACCGACTCTGAACGGCGAATTAAAAAGTTTTTTCCCCGATGAGAGATGGTGCCGCGAAAAATGTTTGGTGGACATGTCTTGAACCAACACACCTCGCACATCAGTCGAACGCACTAATCACTGAGTCACGGCGACACACTTACTAAGGGATAGCTCAAGCTTATTAAAATTAAAACAACTAATCATTCACACACTTAAGAGCTACTCGTGAAACTTGTAGAATAACATTAAATTCTGTTCAAATTTCAACATTGAACAGTTCCTGTACGAACACACCCACAATTAAGTGTTTATTTAGCTATTGCGCCACAAGTTTTGTTTATTATTTTGTATGCACACACTCTGTTAGCATTCCTTAGCAGATGGATCTATTAAACCATTTAAACAGACGAGAAAAAAAAAAACTATTTTTAAATTTCAAACAAACATCGGTCTTGATCTTCTAGATTTCTATAAACCACTTTAATTTTAGCACAACGCCTGTAAGTCATTCACACCTCTTCCATAATTCCAATGTAGTTTTTCTGGTTGTAAACAATTCGGTATAGCACTCAACGTACCGCTTAAAATTTCAATCACTCGGTAAAATTCCATCTTTTAAATCTGCACTGAACACTTTTACAAATCGCTTACACGGATTGCTGATTAAATTGAACATAACCACTCGCTTGAATAAAATTCGCAATTCAAATGACTAAAGATTCATCGGTCGAGTCACTTTTAAGGCAAAAAAATAAACGACGTTCGCTAAAATTTTCTGAAAATACAACTCTCTGGGTATTTCTTATCGCGCGCTTCCTTTGTACACTGGAAATGCTTGCTGAAAATAACGCGGCACACTAAGCTTTGTTTCCCCTCAAAACAGCGCACGGCATTAGTCACTAATTAAATTCTTGAATACCGGCAAGTGCCAGGGTGCCCAATCATAAGAAATTACGTTGAACTGTATCTGATCTCGATAGATTTGGTGGATTGTGATCATTGTGATCATTTCTGCTTTTTGTTGACAGATTTTTACTACCTACGTGTTGGTAAGTATTTAATGTTTGAATATATGATTCATATCTTGATGTACTGCCTTCAATTTTATCTTGTCGAACAGAATGTCAACGGTAGTAGAACACTAAGAGAAACGTTGAAATTACTTCACTAGGTGCTTAGATAAGATACAATCGACGGCGATGACTACGAGTATGTGGGACAGTGCCAATATTCTATTTCTTCCTATCACTGAGTGTTTATTTTGTTTTTTCTTAGATACTGTAAGAAATAAGTGAGATAGAAGGTCGATGATGAGATACAATGACGGTGCTTATCATCGTAGGGCAAAGTTCGTTAGACTTATGCAATTTTTGGCAGACAGTAGAAGTTTTATTCACACAGAAATGGATTACAACAAATGTGATTGTTTAATGCTAGTTCTACGTGCAAAAACGTCAAACTACAAGATGGCGTGCAAGAAGTTTTCCGTAAATAACCATAATGTCATTTTGACGTTTTGGCTTTGTGAACGCGCACCTAAACTACTCTCTTATTTTGTCATCGGTTCGCCTCGTGGAATTACCGCCATCACCACCTTGTTGTACATCACTTAACCCCTGATTTTTAATTAGTAATAAAGTATACCCACTGTAAAACTAAGTGTATCTCCATAAACAGTACATTGATATTCATTTAACTTTCAATTAAACGACCGTCCGAATTCACTGATTTCGAAAATGGTTGCTGCATCTTTAGACTAGGAGCAGGATAACGAAACATCACTGCATTTTTATAGATAACAGGGATGTTACATGGGCCATTGATGGTTTGCGTCGACCATCAATTTCTGAAACTCTTGCGAAAACTTTTCAAATATCTGCATAAGCGTTAAACTTGGCCTGAATCATTCCAACAGCAACACTAGCCAGTCGTGACGATATCAAATTAATTGTGACACCATCTCGCAGATATTTATTAAACCTGAAACTGTGCTGAGCATAAATAACAGCCTCTAGGGCAGTCTTGGAAAGGTGGAGAGGAAAACCCCTCAACTGCATCAATTACAGAGGAAATAGTCTTCTAAATGTCGCATATAAGATCTGCTACGCTCCGTGAACGCCAAAACTCATCGCCAACAACGTGACCGCATCCTACATATTAGTGAGGTTTTGAGCCAGGAAAGTCCAATCTCGACTAAATTTTCACACTCCGGCAGGTCCGGGAGAAAACCCAAGATATTCAAATCGATATCCTTCATCTCTTTATCGATTTTAGAGCAGCATACGGTAGGATTTTTATAGACGAGCTATATTGAGCCATGTCCCTTTTTGTTATCCCTGCCAAACTCGTCAGTCTGTGCAGAATGACAATGGAGAACGCTCGCTGCTCCACCAAAGTCGGTCAAGATCTTACCGAGACCTTCGGTGTCAAAAAAGGATTTAGACAGGGTGACGTGTTGTCAAAAGCCAATACTACAAGTCTGACCAATTACTTGCATAAACCGGTGATATGGATTTTAATGGGAGAACTCAGCACTCAGGGCTGCCACCGCTGCGTTTTCAAGTATAGAGATAGAAGCGGCTAAAATGGGTCTATCGGTAAACCGAGGTAAAATAAAATGTAGGCTGCCAACAAGAAAGGCCACCCAACATCGAAGTATCGGACAAAACGTCACAGTGGACCGCTATAACTTCGAGGTAGTGAGTGACTTCGTCTACCTTGGCTTCGCGATTACATTTGACAACAACACCAGCGCAGAAATCGGTCGAAGAATAACTCTTGCCAATTGCGTAAGGCCATATCCCGAAAAATTAAGGAGATTCTATATAAGATCTTGATAATCCCAGTCCTGTTTTATAGGGCTGAATATGGACTCTATTGAAAGTGGATCGAAAGATATTCGGTCCCCTTTGTGTTGACGGGTTATGGAGGAGAAGATTCAACGATTAACTTTACGAGTTATGCAGCGACATCGCCTTAGTCAAGAAGATACGAATTGATCGGCTGAGAGGGCTGGAATATGTACAGAGAATGCACGTAAATGCTCCTGCTCGCAGAGTCTTCAAGTTTACCCCAGAGGGAGTGAAGGAAGACCTCACCTAAGGTGGCGCGCACGAGTGGAAGGGGACCTCAAACAATTTGGAGTGTGCAACTGGAGGCAGTTAGTCAAGAACCGGGCTATCTTGAGAGACTTGCTGATTAAGGCCCAGGTTCACCCCGAAATGGAATGGACACCTGGTAGAATAGAATAGGGCTGTCTTGGATTAAGTGCGCATACCTCGTATGAAACCAGAGCAAATGGTTTTTATTCTCGTTCGAAGTGCTCTGAAATTTGAGTGACATGTTTTCCTGAAATATTTCCAAGACCTTTGATAGAAACTTGTATACAACGTTGAACATATGTATCTATGTGTCAGTCAACTTACTGCAAAACTGGGTGAATCTTCGAATGCTCTCATACACGCATCCTACTGACTTAAAGTTTATAGGATTTCACTTACATCTTTATTGATTGAATTTGGTACCGCAGTCAACCAATATAATGGAAACAATTTTGCGTTGGTTTTACAACTTGGTTAACCGCGAGTTCAATAACGAAAAAATTGTAAAAATCCAAGAAAGAGGTCGGGATTGGTCTCAAAAAGGGAAAGAAGTTGGTTAAAAAGAGCCACAAAAAGTGAGTTGAACCGATGGCATTGTTCTTATCAGATTCCTCTGTCAAGTTCATGTCGATATAGCTTATAGATCCATCTCACAAAGAGTATACACAGTTGTATCTCCTTTTACTATAGAAAATAATAAACTAAACTCAACCGAAAGACTTTCGTCTTTTCCCTCTTCTACCGTTGCTATATGTACATTGTATATTTTTTCTCTGTTCCGTTCTTTTAATGTTACCCACTTCCGTTAAATTGTATTGGTATATGTATGTAGTTACTTTGGTAACAAACACAAGCAAATCCAAATGTATTGCATTTCTGTTAATTTTTTTACAGATACATCCGATAAAATTTATTCACTTCCAGTCATAGCACTGCGGCGAAACGGAAAAAAAGAAGCGGAATCACGCGCAGACAAACAACAAACCAAGCCTTTAGATACTTTTTTTTTTTTTCTATCGTGCCTTTTTTACTCTGCTTTGTTCCTTCTTACATTTGTATTTTGTATGCGACATTGTTATTGTTTATTGGAAGAGACTTGGCTTTGGCCGGTCGGTTGGGCTGGCTGCTGAATGCGGCCTTATTGTCGCTTTGAAATTGTTTTGGCTGACTTACTTAGCCGTGAGGTGAAATTTCATGCCCTAGTAAAATTATTGTATGTATGTACCGTAACACAAACTGTACATTTTAAGAAAACGCAAAAAAAACTAAAAAAAATTTATATGCAAATGAAGGGAGACTCGTGCGACGGATACTTTTTGTTGTTGTTGTTTTCTATCAATGAAATCGTAGATTCCTGTTTTGTTTTCGCTTTCCGCTTGAGAATGTAGACCTTTTCGGTTTGCCTGGTGTAGATGACTAAGAGTTTGACCTAGTTTAGGAACCACATTGTCAGGGTAAGGTCCAAATAGATATAATTAATATTATAAAAAAAAAAAAACGTTGCGTCGATTTGATTTTTGTTTTATTCAACAAATTAGCCTAATCCCCCAATTTATATGTGTGACAATTTTAAACTAGTTTTTGCATTGTCTCATCGGAACAAAATGATTTTTTTTTGTTTTAAATTTTGCGGTTAAAATTTTTATATTCAAAATCATTAAAATATTAAAAAAAAAAAAAATTTGACTGCTTCCTTGGTAATAAGTAAATAAAGTATTTATCATTTAAATAGGAAATCAAGTGACGACCAAATATCAGTAGGACTGATAAGCAAATTTCTACCTCTGGGAAGGTTGGTAAGCCACTTTTGCACCTACTAGCATACTTCATTGATAAGTTTTCTGTGATTTCTAAACAATTTTGTTGCCACCCAAATGATTGGAGATTACAAAACTTAAAGTAGCACTATGTTGACGCCAATAGCAACAGTCGGACAGTATCTAGACAGTCACTTAAGAATGGGGAGTACACAATTCACCCACAAGATTGGTCTCCGTTTGAGTAGTTACAAATTTGATAGATACAAGCAAATCATAGTCATTAGCCAGAAGAGGGGTTAATCAAACATGAAACGTGTCTATATGAGCCCGGTCAGGCACGTAGAGTGTGTATTTCAACTACTTGAACCTTGAAAACAAATTTTTTATTAAGTCCGTAGAAGTACGTATACGAGAACAACAGACAGACAGACCGACAGACAGACAGATAGATTGATAAACTTATAGACAGACACACACGGTGAGATAGTGACTAAATTTGAATTCTTAGTACATGAAAACGTAATTTGCCGGTATTCACCCTGATGACAATGATGACCAAATTGAGGCGGCTTGTGATTTCTTTACTTTGCTTGATTGAGGATCTTGGCAGGTAGGTAGGTGGGCTGTATTGGAGGGAGATTATGAAGGCATTATACGATTAGAATTTTTTTATTTTTTTTATGAGTTCGACTTTTGTTTTTTTTGTTTCGACCAAGGTGTGTGGCGGCGCTATGGTGTGTGGAGACATTTTCATGATGTCATGCGAAGATTGCATTTTAATTTAAAACTCTGAGTAATTAATTAAGAAATCAAAGTGTGCCATTGTCATCGGAGATTACCCAGTTATGGGTTGGTCATCGGAATCGATTTATGATGGATCGATTTGGGGTTAGATTTTGATTTGTGGTGGGTGTGCATTCCACACGCGCATCAACGGGGACACAGCGCAAGCGAGGTGCAGTGGTTCGAAACTCAGGTAATATTAGGTTACAATGGCGTCCGAGGGTGGTGTTCAGGCTGGGGACATTTGTGGTGTTTCTCATTGCTACAATTCGCTGTAATTTTTTTAAAGCTCCTGATGTCACAATGATTATGACCTCAATCAACTCTTCAGTAGCATCGACATCAGCTTTCACAGTTGATAGATTTTATTTATTACTTCTTTCCGATGAGAAGGACATCGTGCGCAAATGACTTTTCCGAGCTGCTGAAACCCGAACAGGGCACTGAGGATGGCAGATCAATGATTTAGAGTAGGACGGAGAATAGTCCCACCGTAGTGGAGATGACTTTGGCGATTAAAGCGTTAAAAGTCGACAAATCTGCTGGTGTGGATGACATCCGGCCAAAAATGCTCAAGACTTTGGGTGAAGGAGTGAAATGGTTCTATCGTGGCCTGGGAATGTCATGAAACTTCTGGCGACTGGCAATCTCGACTGATTGGTACTCTTTTTAAAAAGGGGATAGGAGGGATTGCTCTAATTATAGTGGAAAAGTATTTGAAAAGTATTTGCTAGAAGTGCGTTCCAGAGCTGTGGTTGAATCCAGGTTGGGTGACGAGCAGTGCGGCTTTCATCTAGATAGAAGCACAACTATTAGCACAGCTATTCACTCTCAGAATGGTACTTGACAAGGCCTGGGAGCATGCCAAACCTATCTACAGTTGTTTTATAGATTTAGATTTAGATCGGTAAACTCTGGAGGAGTATGGGATTGACGGTTCTCCTCTGAGGGTCATTCTCTATATACAAACTGTAGGAGCTGTGTCTGGGTGAACGGCATCAAGTCGACGTTTTCCGCTGTCGGTGCTGGACTTCGCCAACGGTGCGTTCTGTCATCTCTCCCTTTTATTATGTATACGGATTGGATGTTACAGCGTAGCCGTGGTGAGGAACGGTTCGAATTGGGAGATCTGCTTTCCGCTGATGACTTGGTCATCCTTACGTCCACCTAGACCGAACTTCAACGCGCACTAAATAGGTTCGTCGCCATCTATGTTGCAGCAAATCAGAGGTAATGGTAATTTCCTGAACGCCTGCTTGGTCAATCTGTTATCAGGAGGGCGAAACTTGGCACCAGAGCTGAGCTATCGGTCTTTAATTTAGTATTTGTTCCGACCACCACCTATGGTCATGAGGTTTGGGTAATGACCGAAAGAATAAGATCGCGGATACAAGCAGCCGAAATGAGATTTCTACGTCGTATTGCTGGGGTAACTTGTCGAGATCGAGTTATTGTAGGAACATCAGAATAAACGAGACGCTCAATGTCGAGCAGCGACTTCTTTGAACGGAGAGGTCCATACTTCGATGGTTTGGACACGTTAAACGCATGCCCCAACTCAAGACGTGCCATGGAATCCATGCCATGAGGTAGGCATTCCCTGGGTAGGTCCAGCATGAGATTGTTGGACCAAATCCGAAAACTCACCCCACAGGATGGGGAAGACCAGGAAATGTGGAAGGTCTACTAAAGCACCCAAAACCCGCGACCCTCAGAGTTGATAAGGGGGTCTTCCAAAAATGATGATGTAGAAAGACATTGAAGATAATTCTCAGGTGCGTACATCAATCACTCCGCCAGAATTAGTAAAGAAAACTTGAAAAACTATTTTTAAAATACTTATCATCTCCTTTACCAGCTACGTCGTTTGTTTAATCTTAACACATTGCAAACCAACTCGGCAATGTCTTACTGGATTTTCCCAGTGCCAATATAAACAAGCCTAAAATTTGCGTCGTTAAATCATTAAGGAAATATGCCTTACCGATTGCATCAGCCTACTCAACAACCTTTTCCGTTTCAGACGTTTTGTAGCCAAATCTAAATTATTTCGAATTAAAAACAAAAAAATTACCGCTTTAGTTGGCCAGAAATACTGTGACATTTCCGATAGAGATAAGATTTTAACAAAAAAAAAATAAAAAAAATCCCAGCAGTCCCTAAAAAGATATTGTACATATCTCGCACACTCCATTTAAGTGTATAAAAATATCAATTCTATATTTAAACTTGATATTGGACCTGTACGTACTTTGCCAGTGCGAAGTGGACTATGGTGTGGAAAAAGAGTGATTGCAGTCAGTGGATGTGTATCTTTGAACCCTTTTTCGCCATGCATATGGTTCTGTTTAAAAAAAAATCCAATTTGCAATAAAAAACTAAACAGTACTCGCTATACTATAGTTCAACAGCCTTGCCGGCGTGCGCGTCCGATCCACATGGAGAATCATACAACAAAACAAGACTGCCTCAACAAACGTCAGGGGTATTTTGATGATTCACTTCGAATTAAAAGTGATCGCGTGTAGTTTTGTGGAAAATACAACTGGAGTAAGGAGCGAGCTTGGGGGATTTCATTTTTTATTTTTATTTTTTCTGAAAACTTCAAGCAAACCTCATATATGGCACAATCTTGATGGACAAAACTGTATGAATCATCTGAACTTTAAAACGTTGACTACGTCAGAGTATTCAATACCATATGGACTGGTGATGGTGTTACAAAATGTTTGTGCTTATGCACATAGAGTTTCTGCTTCAGTGATTATTTTTAGAATAAAACGAAACAAAAAATTGTAAAAAAAAAAAAAGATTAACAATTTGTTATTGAGAAGTTTAGAAGGTTACACAGTGCGTTAGAGCGATGGTTTTGGAGAATCAATAAGCATGCAACGGAGTGCTGACGCATTAATTGAATTTTCTATCGAATTCAAAGCATGTTGCCTCGTTGGAAGAAAAAATAGTCTGCATCGCCCATGGGAATACAAATCACTCTTCAAAGTATCGACGATAAAATTATTCCCCATTCGCACAATTATGGTAATTACTATTACAACTAGGAAGTATCTACACCAGTCAGTCAACCAGCCAGTTACATAACTATGGAGTACTTTAAACCGGTAAGAGGGTAAAACAATATTTCAGACCACAACTACTGTGTACCGCAGCAGCCGTCTCAACAACTATTTTAATAGAATCACATGCTGCTCCGGTAGTCGCTGCCATGATTACTAACTCCCTCTTGATTTCCCACCAGATGTGGATCTATGTCGACTAGAATCGGCAAATCTCTACACCGACCTTAAGAGAGAAAAAAAAAAAATGGAATTAACTACTAACCCAAACCGGTTGGAAGGCTTAGCTATGCAGCTACATATTTGTACATGACATAGTACCGCAGTATAGTGTGTTAGGTCAAGAAATGTGACGAAGAAGGAAAAGTGTGACTTTCTCTGTGTAAAGACGCTTTTTTCCCATCGCGTTTGACCCTAATGCAGTAAAATAAAAGTCTCAGCCACTTCACACAAGATGAATAATGTTGAGTCATTTTTCTTGTTTCTCTTTGCCAGACATGAAAGTCGTGAGGTTGCCTTTTTCGAGGGAGGCACCCACCACAGAGGTTACACTACTACATACGAGTACGTCTGATTCTTAGGATATATCTCAAAATGGATTTTGCTTGATTACGAATATTTGTGACGAAACCGATGAGTGGTCATCGCACAGAATGTAAAGGAATGACTAACAGATTCAAATATGGTTATGTCATGAGTGTTAAAATGGAAAATAATGTTGTGGGTGCCTCAGAAGCACGTTGTGGAGTCAGAAAACTAGGTTCTATCCGAACTGTCACTCTCATGAGTTGAGGAAGCGATTAGTCTATTTTCTCTCGTGACATTAATGCCTGAAACACAATAGCGCTTTGGCTTCAGCTTTGCCTGAGGTTTTCGGGTTCAACCATAGGAATCCAACACATTCTATCACAATGCCGCTTTCGTTTTGACCTCACTTTTGACGTTCGTAGAGAACAACGTAATGCTACGTAACGTGACTTCAACTAGAAGCAGAAGTAGAGATAAATTGAACTTTTGCTCACTTTTGACAGTTAGCAGCTAAGAAATTAGGATACAAATATAAACAAACTTATTCGACCTGAAATGGATGAAAAAAAGGCGGAAAAGAACCATCCTCTTCTTCTTCCACTCAAAATGTATTTTTCTTTTTCAAAAATCACATGAGAATATTGTAAAAACATTGCTTCAACTGAAATTTTCTCGGATCCTTCTCTTTCATTTTATAAAAGTTTATTGCTTAGAAGCCGTCCTCATCCCTTCGTAAATTGAGCTCACGAACCCACCATCGTCTTTTAGTCTGCACCACAGCCACAATAGGCTGCATAGGCTATTTTCGCAACAAATCCCACTTTTTACATACTTTAATCTATGTTTTTCAAAAAACTAAACGAACAAGAAAAGATTGTTTTCAAACAAAAAAATATCGCTGACAACAGGAGAAATGTCAAAAATGACATTTCAAAACTCCCTTCAAAGCGTATGGAACGTATTGGAACCGATGCTGAAGCCAA
This sequence comes from Matsumyia berberina, assembly GCA_917880715.2. NCBI lineage: Eukaryota > Metazoa > Arthropoda > Insecta > Diptera > Syrphidae > Matsumyia > Matsumyia berberina. The sequence goes on along the minus strand of OU862871.1, from coordinate 124,445,376 downwards.
AGCTCTATTGTGTCTTAGTCATAAAAAAGTTAAAATACGTTCACGACCTTCTTAACGAAATGTAGGCGAGTTTCGTACGACGTTAGTTATCATGATTTACGTTAAATATACATATTCCATAGAAATGTCAAACCCAAAATAGGCGGCGTATTTATTTGTAGCCTATCCTGTTCGAAGAGTCAAACATTTGTGGTGCAGATAAATGGGATCGATTTTCACATCGGGAATTGAAAGTTTCGGCTTAAAATTGATTAAGTTTTTAGATCTTATGTCGCTCAAATGATTTATGTAGAAAAGTCTTCTCAAAATTTTAATTTTAACATACCTTCTGTTCCTGAAGCAAAATATTCGCCATTACTGGCAAAATCCATATCCCGTATTCCATTTAATTTTGTCGTCAATAAAGTATCGAATTCCTTGTCATTTGCTCGTGTTGTTTTCTTATGATCACCATCAACGCAACGCTGTGATTTATGATGATTCTTTTGCTTTTGACCATGTTTAGCCGATTTTTGTTTCTGACATTTAGCTGTCAATGACCCATCGGTTTTATTGTCATTTTTTATATCTTTATCATCCTTACGTTGTGCGCAATGACTTCCCTTGCTACCATCACGTTGCAAAGTGTCATCTAAAAGAAAAAGAAAACAAAAATCAATAAAGTTGCAACCAAAAATAGAAAAAAAAAAAAAAAAAAAACAAACTGTGAAACGGGAAAGTTCAATGCGGTATTTGAAAATGCCAATGTCCCCTCCTCTATTTCAAAAAGACAAACACAAACTTTGGCAGACACCACTTGTCGTTGCCCAAGCAATAATATTTATTTCGTGTCTCCAAACCACCGACGGCATTTTAGCCCAAGGAAAGAGAAATCAATTCGATTGCGATAAATTGCCTATCAAATGTATGAACATACTAACGTAATCTAACAATCTATCGAGTAAAGTATAATAAATGGTTTTTTTTGTTACGTATACGCCCGAGTAAACTATTAATTTATCAAACAAACAGCACGCGCACTCCACTAATAGTCATCAGTGAATTCTAACATCGAGTAAAGTAAGTCCTACAAGTGTGTTGAATGACAGTAAACCTTTGCACCATGAGGCACGTAATCATTCTACGAATAGAAAACTTCTTTCCAAAGCCAAATTCTCCATGCCAGACGCCCGTATTTGGTCAGATATTCGCTACTAACAGGAAATCATAAAAACGAATGAATACTGACTTTTACGACGAATGAATGATACGTCACTCTGTGACGATGATGGGTGTGACGACAATTAATTCAAAAACCTCATGGAGGTCTCTTCATATTGTACTGGAATGATTGTGAAAAATTGAATTTTTCTACAATTTATACAAGGGATTAGTACAAGGAGAGGATTTAGATAACGTAAAGATCTGGAGATTAAAATTACAGAAAGGGAGACTATAAATTATAGAATGTATTGTGCAAGCTTCACAATCGCGGGCATAGGCTTCTATAAATAGCCTCTAAAATTCAAACTCTTTCGAAAACAATTCGGGAAAAAATTCTTATCAGTTAACTAAATTTGGTGGAAAATTTTGTAACCAATGCGTAGCAAACGGAACCGTAAACAAGTCTACTATCCGGATGATTTCATATCTGAAACTGTTCGAATAGATAAATTTATTTACCTAGAGATTGTGGCACCTAGAGGTAGATGTTGGCTTTTATTAATTTTCATTTGAATCACATATTGAGGTCATCGTTCAAATTTGCACATTGCGGTAGTCCTTCGACCCACACGAAGTAAATTTACCCAGATAAGGCAATAATGACGCATTACTCAGTCCAAAAAGTAACATTTTCTTCTGAAACATATTTGACGTTTAGGCACACGACATTAAGCATATATTTTGTTTTTTTCGATAAAAAGTTTATTTTAAGAGACGCAAACAATAATTTGAGAGATGAAAATAGCAACGTTGTTTGTTTTATATTTGAGGAAAAAAGAAATATTTATAACTTTAGCTTTCAAAGATTTTTTCTTTTTTTTGTCATCATCCGGTTTTCTTGTGAATATTTTCGAAACAAAAATATGCGCGAGTAGTTCCTGTTGATTTGACACTTGTTAGATTCACGGATTTTTGAAAATTGGTCAATAGGCCAAGTGAACTGGGTTCGAGGAGGTATTATTTTCTTCATAAAATTATTGCATTTGAACGGTGAAAAAGGAGACAAATTTACGCACAGTAAACAATGCTTTTGTAGATTCTAAATTTTCGAATAAAAAAATGCAAGGAGAGAGAAATTTTCAATTTAAAACAAAGCAGCTGAAAGTGATAGCCTACTTGCTAAAACAACTTTTATTCAGTGCGGGATATACATATACAGTTAAAATAGGTTCTAAAGATCTTTAAGCGACCGATGAATTTGGTCGTTATAACCGATATCAGATTAGTTAATGGAGCTCAGCCGGGACCTACAAATTTGGTCGTTAAAACCGATACGTCGTTGTCAATCTCGTTGTAAACGATTTTGACTGTATTTACTATACGAGTTTTAAACCCTTTGCTGCTCCACCAGAAAATACATTTAACGAAACCTCAGACGGAAGGAGATGTTCATCCTCTGTGAGAGACAGGCAGCAAACAAAGATCTCAGTTGGCTTGACTCAAGGATGTCTGGAGCTGTCTGACCACCCTTAAGCAACGTGCTGCACACAATAAAATCAAAATTGTCTTTGCTAGCGTGATTCTAAACCCCTCACTAGACAGTAGACTCTGCTCAATCCAGTATTACCTCAACAAGCTGGATATACATATGCATGTATCTAGGTAGGTAGGTAAAGTGGCGGTTCCTGAGAACCCTAATAACGCTAGGGTGCGCCATTTTGTTACCACGAAACTCGTTTGAAAACCTATTGCGTGTGAGTGTTGATTGGTTGTGTTCGGATAATATAACTTAATCCAGCCAGTGGAATTCAGACACAGGATCAGTTCTTCAATCCTTTTTTCAGCTATCTCGCCGAGGTTCACGAAGAAGGCTTTGCCTAAAGTACGCTATTAGTTCCTCACCAGGGCCGGACACCTGCAGAGGAAAGGAAGTAGAGGCTCCTTCTCATAAATGTCCTTCTGCAGAAGGTTTTGGGAGGCATTCCAAGCTTGACCGCATGGTCGCCAACTGGCCAGTGGCCCGTAATAATGGCTACAATTCTGGCAATAGCTGGTCTTGATTTGCCAAGTAGCTCTTTTGACTTAGGTTCTGTAATTGGGCCATGTCTTTCTTGAAATGACGCAGCAGACTTTGATATATTTAGCTGGTCAGAGAAGATGCCTGCACCGTCGTTTCTCCATGACCACGGGAGAAACTGACCTCAGCCGAAATGATATCTGACCTCAGTTAGTACTCTTATATGTAGGAAACCCAGCAAAGCCTAATTTTTGTAATTCTAGAATAGGTGCCCGAAAAGTAGAAAATAAATAGCTGGCGCGACAACCCGGAGTGGGCCAAAGCTAGCACAACAGTTCAAAGCACTAACCGCTGAAAGAAGGCAATTCTTAATAGAAGATCGGATTTTTTTTTAATCAAGAAGCTAATATAAAATGTTTTCTGTCCGATTTGAAGTATGTATTATGTACATTTATTACATCGATTTTTTAGCACACGAGAGCAAAACTGATAGACACACATCGGATTCATGAGTTAAAGGATCTGGAGATTTGTGAAAAGCAATTAAGAGATTTAACGTTTCATTTTGTAATTTATATGTGTATAATGACAGCATAATTACATACATATTCCGGATGATTGCAGTGGGGGTTGCTAGACAACGATCAATATTATCAAATGACAGTAGATGGTAGATGCACTACACTCTTTACTAGAGAACAGATTAAATTTTAACGAAAATCCAAAATGGTGTAGACTAAAATTACATAATTTTCTCTCAATTTGTACGGAACGACGATGAAATTTGGAGTCACTCGAGACCGATGTGCAAAAAATAATTGTCCCGAGTCGACAATTCCCAAAGCAATTAACTTTACTATTTTGTAAGCAGATGTTGTAGTTTTTGATTTAAGCAGTACACTACCAAGCAAAACCACTCACCGGTTAGTCCTAATTTGACTTTCAAGTTCGTTTACCGTCCCTATTATGCAATGCATTACCTAACCATAGCATCACTAATTAATGAACCAACAATTTTTTTTTTTCTGTTTAAATCCATTTCGACTCTCCTTATTACACAATTTTAATTTTACCGGTTTTGAACATGAAAAGACCGCATCTTTATCATCTTCGCACAGATATGTAGTCATTTAACACACCGGCAACGACATCGGTGACATCAATTACTCGGTCCATGCCACTATCAATGTTTGTCATCATTAACCAATCTATTATCGCATATTTTCTGCACTTTAAATGCACCAGAGCGTAGTAAAAATGACATAATAGTATCAAAACAATAAAATAAGAATATAATAATTTATATGTGTATCACACAACATCATTTGGGTTACGTCATGAAAGAGGATACAAGATAATGATACTAATTTTTGTTTTATAGTTTTTTTCTCATTATGTATAAGCTAATAGTTGTGTCCTTGCTGATAAGTTTATTATATTATGACACAGTGAACGCGTGCTTCAGTAACAAAATTTTTAAAATATTTTTTGATAATTTTGTCTCAGTAAAAAATGAATTTTGTATCAGTGAAAACCGTGAGTGTTTTTTCGTTTCACAAAATCAGCAACACTGAATGAGAAAATTGCCACTGAAATCAGAACATAATGACAGTCAATTTAAATGACCACCACTGACGTCATAATATTGTGTGCTTTAAACAAAAAAGTAGGTTAATAAAGTTCCAGTCCATTTGAGATTAAATGTTCACTAAAGTCATGTATCAGCCTTCATCCGATCATAGATGGGGAGGTGAACATAGGAGCGCATATGTAGTTTGTTTGGATATGGATTGTTTGTTTACTTTTATCTTCTATTGCTTTGAATTCATTTAATTCTACGCATGATAAATTTCAGTGATATTTTTCTTTATAGTTAGGGAAGGTCAGGTATCACATCAATCATAGAGCACACGGTAACTACATAATGTATACGTACATATGTCTAGATCAGAATGGGTTTTGATAGATTTGTCTACCGGCCGTAGTTACTGTCATTCTGCTGTGCTCTGTTTAGACGATATCATAATGAGGAGTGTCTGTTCAAAAAGGACTAAAGGTATCATAAGGTAACTTTATGAAAAAAGTAAAAGAATAAATTTTAAAAAGCTTTCTTATACTAAATCTAGTCCCTTTCGAACAGAATCTCCCACGTTGACATTAAAATTAATACACAAATATTTCGTTTAGCCTGTTCTTGTTTAGAGAAACCGCATAATTCAACATATAAAGAACGATACAACCAAAACGGCCAACATGACCCTGGTTTTTTTTTTTTATAATCCACATGCGGATCAAGGGAATGTATGTAGGACACGGCGAGCGATGTGCAGTGGTTTGAAACTCAGGTAGTGGTAGGTTTCATTGGCGTCCAAGAGTGGTGTCAGGCTAGCTAGAGACATTTGTGGTGTTTGTCATTGCTATAATTCACAAGAATTTTTTCGAATCTCCTGATGTCATAATCAGTGTCAGCTCTATCTACTCTTCAAGCTATAACACTCTACTGCAAGTGTTATGCCTATGAGTCGCCATCAGCTTTCACAGTTGATCGATTTTATTTATTTAAGAAATGATGTCGGAAAAACATCAGGAGTTAAACCCGAACTTTCAGCGTGAAAAGCGATGATACTAACCACCCGCCCGCTGTGTGGCACTTTGCTATTGAAACCACAAGTGATCTACACCAATGTCTTGAACATTTTTAACGTTCGGCATTGACGGTAACGCGCCTTCCTTCCGCATTTTTAAACAAATACGGTCCGATGATACCGCCTGCCCATAGACCGCACCAAACAGTGCATTTTTGCCGGATGCATTGGTAGCTCTTGGGTCGCTTCTGGCTGCTCATCAGCCTAAACATGACAATTTTGTTTGTTGACGTATCCGTTAAGCTAAAGATGAGCCTTGTCGCTGAAGAGAATTTTATGATAAAAAAAAAAGGATTAATTCGGAGCCGTTCCAAGGCCCAATTACTAATTAATGTTCAGAGGTCAGTCTATTCATGATGAAATGCCAATGAATACTGAACAGAAATGTCACATGGCCATGACATTTATTACGCCTGCTTTGTCTGAGAATCCCTATTAACAAAAGTACCTCGTATTGGAGCACCCTTTAGTAGATGTTGGTCCCTAAGAGGCCTTAGAGGGCATGCCTAATCGGAGACTGTTTTTCTCTTCCCCGGTAATACCTCGAAAATCTTTTCGCATTTTTCTAGTCCACTGAGATGATAATTCAACGCTTTAATCATCAACAGACGAAAATCCCACTTTCGGCCAGATTTTAATGTCCTATTTTACGTACATATCTGTTTATTTAAAATGTTAACTCCGAGCCACATCACATCACTTAAAGTTTAACAAATTCTTCAAAAAATAAAATAAAAATAATTAAAGATACTTTTAACTATACTTCTCTAACTGAAAATAGTACTCTATCCAAAAGTATCTGTATGTACGTCATAAGAAAATTGTATTTCACTTATGACCTAAGAAATCATTATATAAACTCATTCTTCTTTATCCATTTCCATTTCGTTTGCTTATTTGTTGTTTATGTTTTGATTTTTTATTCTTTTTCGGTTGGTTTTGCTTCGCATCACCGGATGAATAAAGTGTAAAAAATCAAAATAGAAATTATGTAGTATACACTAATATATATAAACAAAAAAATAATATATGACAGAATTTGAAATTTAAAAAATAAAACAAAATATTAGGTAGTATCTCTGGTGCCAGGTACCGACGCGCCTTCTACTTTGTGATGTATGTATCTTTTTATTCTGTATTATTTTTATTTTATTTTATTTTTTTTTCACTCATAAAACTACGGAACGTAGAAGACAAAAAAAAAACGGGTTGATCGCGTATGGAAATTTATGCAATAGCTGCTTCCACTAGTAATTTATATTATGGTTGAGCATCGCTAGAAATCATGTCAACTAAATTATTAAATCAGATTCGAATAGATTCTAATAGATGGATTGGTTGCCTAGCGATAAAGCCTTCCAATGACTGTGAACAGAGGCGATAACATAGATTTGCGTTTATTTCAATGAACTCTGGAGGTGTTTTTTTATAGGCATCTAGCTAAACCATCTATGGAGATGACACTGAAAGTGTGATGAGAAATTTTAGGAAAGGATTCGTTTTCCTGAGCTAGATCGCGCCAATACATCAGATATTGACTGCGGTATCATTTAGACCTTGCCCTTTGACAAGCTGCTTAAGAAACTGGTTGAAAAACTATGACGCACATTTGTATATGCATATGATATTTCTGACATGTGCCATGATAAAAATCGTTTCCTACGTGTATTTTTATTGATTTTCTGCTTTCATTTCAAATTCTATGTTTCTATGTTCAAAGGCCACGTACTACCTTGTCAATGAGCACTTACTCAAAAAACCAAAAGCCATTATCTATGCACGACATAAACATTACAAACCTGCTGAAGTAATTCAAATCCCCATTGCACTCGATGAAAGCATTATGCCACATAATAACTGCAATCACCTTTTGTTTTAACCCCCAATTTAATTGATCAATTAACTTCAACGACTAAAGTCATAATCTACCGCTAGGTTATCTATCATTTCTGTCTTTGATAAATACTCCATGACATTCTACCAATCTATCCCTAAATGTACATTTCATTTTGCTAATAAAAAAAAAAACATCTATTGACATTAAATAGCAATCAGCTGAGTGGTTCTTTGGTCAACATGTAGTGACTTTCTACTACATTCACCCCAGTCTGTCAGGCTAAACCGCCCCCTAAGTTTATTTTCATAAACATTAGCGAGTAAATAAACACAAAACTAATCTTGTCGTGTGACATGTTGGATATACTTGTACTAATGACGCACGAACTATTCTGTTTCTCGTGTGTACTAAAGCTCGATGTGTCCCGGTAAGAAAATAAGCTGTCATGTCAAATTGACAGTTGTGTATTTGTCAAAATATCATGTGAATTTGATGTCATTTTGCGGTGTTAAAAAGTATCAAATCACGTGGAGATAGATGTTACGTGGTCTGTGTTTCAACAATGCATGGAGTTCGATATGTTTCGCAATTTGCAAGGGTCAAAGTATTTGTAATAGTTCACACAAATTGCATCAGAAATTCAAGAATGCTTACATATTTTCAGCAAAATTCGATAAAAGCTTATACGTCAAAAGGAATCGGAACACAAAAAACTGCAGAAAAAAGGAAGTCACGTAGTCAACAATAGAACACGTATAGCACGTATTTTTATTTTTGAATTTATTTTAAACAGTACGTACGTAATGTATCATAGTTTTAGGTCTTCCAACCTCACTGTCAATGACAAGCTCTATAAAATATAAAACATTTATCTCAATTTTGGTTTTTATTTCACTTAGAACTACTCAGGCGCGCGACAAAGCGACTCCTCATGCTCAAGTGGCATCCGCATAAATTAAATTTCCCAGAAAAAGACAGGGAAATGGTATCTGAACAAAGTTTTGTTTATTTTATTTCAAAGAAAATTTTACACACGATAAGTGTGACAATGGCCCAAGCCCAAGTGTTGCTGACCTATTTCTCGTTTGCCGATGGCAATTGCGTTTAGGAAAGCAATAAACAAAAATGGAGGAGAACAGAATTATTCTTTTTTTTTTTTAATGTTCTGCATAATGACATTGCAAGATTGCAGTTTCATTTTGAACTTGACCATTTGTTGTTTTATTTTCTTGTGTAGTAAGTCGTTTTGTTATTGTTATTGTTTTGAAAATGCATTAAGTTGCAGTTTTTCGTTGAATCACCAGAATCAATGTCGTTTTGAGGTGCTATTCTCTGAAGAGTTCGTATATCAAAGGTCTTACCTTCGATTGGAGCTTGAAAGATGACTTTGAATGTTTCACTATACTTCAAGTTTAAAGTTTTTTTTTTTACAGAAGTGCAGTGGTTGAAGATTCTTGCCCAGCTTGTGGATACAAGTCGCGAGAACATCCAAAGTCCACTTGACAGTAGACTTTTTGGGACATTGACTTAAAATTTCCGTTGCACAACTTCTCCAAATCTTTGACAGCATGCCAACCATAAGCAGTCGTTGTTTTCCCGATTTGGCTGCATACATCTAGTACAATATATTCATCAACCGATGCAATACTCCCAAGATACTGAAAATCTTGTACTCGTTCGACTGTTGATCAGAAAATTCCTTTTGTGGCGTAGTAATAATTTCACCCAGATTTGTCTCTCTGGTGTGGGTTTCTTCTATTCAACGCGCGAATTGGCCAAGTCAAGGCGTTTGAGGTTAAGTGTTACCCTCCATTGCTTTCCTGTTCTTCCCAGTGTGAAGCCCATCGAATGAAAGAATTGTCAAAAAAGTTGACATCTTCCAACTTAATCTTACGGTCTGAAAATACTTTTTTCTGTCCAATTGCTTGGCAGAATCGTTATAAATCGAAAGAAAATCGGTCAAAATTGTAACAAAACATTCTCTCATAATCATTGACATTTGTAACAGGTCGTCTTTCATTTTCAACTTCTTGTGTTTACATGTAGGAATGTCAAAATAATAGATGTCAAGTGTAATAACATTTTCAATAATTCATTCGCTACTCATGTGATATTATCTATTTTCTTCCCGCTTGTTTTTTCTGTTTTCTTTTTGAAATTTTGCCAAAACGGATTTTCATTTTCATTGATTAATAAATTCCCTCTATCTCGCCATCATTCAAAAAAGAAAATAAAGCAAAACTTTTATCTAGGCTAAAACTCTTTAGACACAGAAGATTTTCTTCTCTTAAATGGATTTGTGTCTACATGATGGCTCCGACCGAAAGCCCTCATAGCCGGGAGCCGGCTTCCTTCTTCCCGGCCTCCTCAACCTACATCAAGTGACTATACATTGCGCGTCTGTTCTGTACTCTCTCTCTCTCTCTCTCTCTGTCTTTCTGTGTTTTTGTTTTCAAAAGCATTTTGACAGCTATGCGGAGACGACAACGATGTTGAGAAAAGTTATTGCCTCCGCAGCAGAAAGATGCACAATTCCACGAACTAAAAATTCGTTCTTTCGTTCGATGAACTTCTTGACTTTTTTTTCTGCCATCCATCCTGCTAAGGGGTGGTGAAGATGAGGGGTGAGGTTTTTAAATTGCATTGTTCTGGTTCTTTACATTTTTGCTTTGTTTCATGGATGGTAGATGAATGTGTAGCGCGCATGGTCGGTCTTTCGTTGTTGGTCATTAAATTCTCTTATTTTCCTTCGCGTTATGTTGCGGTTAAGTATGACCTTAATGAGAAATTACCGTCAGATTGGGCTTTCTAACATAACGTGCGTTAACCCTCTCTAAGAACTTGAAAGAAGTGGAGGAATACACCTCAAATGTCAAGTTTTAGTGGTGTTCGGGTAGCAACTTATTCGTATTATTTCCTTTCTACTTCTTTCCGTTTGAAGAATGTGGCAACTGGACCCCAAACGTGATTCATTTTCAGTTTCTTATCCGCCAAACTTCTTCTTTTTTTTTTGTTAAAAATGTAATTCACACCGGAAAGCCGGGGGTAATATTGCACTCAACTGCGACAATGACGCGCCACGTCAGACATTACATTGTGGGGGCTGGTGCTTTGCAAAACCATGTGCCACATGCGGGCAAGGAGCTGTCAGAGAAGACGTATCTTTTTTTCTTTCATTGTTATTGCCAACCGAACCAGACCACATGCGGTTCGTATTTCGCTTTGTGTCTCATAAGAACCTCGTGCTCTCGGGTGTGGGAAATTACACAAATTTCCGGTTCTGAATGGAGGAAGCAAAGAAAGAATACAAATAATACTTCCACTGTTTGTGTGACAAGTCCTTTCCACTCGTGAGATAGAGAGACAGAATGAAAAGACAAAACGAAACGATCGAAGAAACGATTCACTGAATAAAAATGTCAAAAGTATTTTTAAATTGAGTGAATCAAAGAGTTAAGGAGGACAGTAGCGGTTGTGAAGTGGATAGAGACTAGAATGTGAAGATTTTGTGTTATGGGTCTGGAAGCTTTGGTGTTTTGTAAAAGTTATTAATTGAATGTGAAGAATTAAGTAGATATCGAAATTGAATGTCAAAGTGACAACGGCAATGACACAGTGAATGACATTATATTTTGGCGCGTTTATCCGAGGTATCTCGCAAAATTTTTACTGTGATTTTAAAAGGAAGATTAATGTCTTAGTTGTGGTAGAACCTAGGAATTTGTTTAATTTTCATGAACGATTTGTCATTTCAATGAACTCTACTGTCTTTTCATGGACAACAGTGTCATTTTCATGAACCCAGTGCCTTTTTCATGAACACTGGTATCACTTTTATGAACACTAGCGTCGTTTTCATGAGCAATAGTGTCGAATTTCTATGACCCACTGTTTTCGAAATAAAAACGAAGTAAGAAGAGATGGAAAAGACTTGGAGAATCGAACAAAACATTTCCAGCCGAGTTTTGTGTCCCGACTAACTGAGGACATTTGGTAAGGTTCTTTTTGTCATTGCTTATAAAATACACGGTACTTTTTTCCAACCTCTTGATGTCATCATCACGTTCAGTTCAATCAACTCTTCAAGCCATGGCCACTATACTGCCAGTGTTATGCCTTTGCAGTGGAGTAGACATCAGTTTTTGCAGTTGATCGACTTTTATTTATTTTAAGAAATAAATGTTTCTCAGGACTCGAACCCGGAATCTTCAGCGTGACAAACAAAGATGTTATCACTGCACCACGGCCACCCCAAACGCATTAAGAAATGCCAGTTCTAACCGCATCTTTACTGGAGAACTAGTCAGGAATGAATACGCACAATCACAGAAAGAAGAGTGAGATTACCAAGAAACGCATCGCACATAAGAACAGAGAGCTCACGGCAGTTAGGGAAGAGTTCTATATTGCCAAAATCCGTAGGCGCAAAGAGTTGAATCGAGGCCCTAGTGGAAATAGAGCAAAGTTGAAAGACATGCCATTTAACAGACCGACTAGAACGAAATTAAATGAGTCGCGTGCGGAGAAAACTTCAAATTCAATTTCAGTTAAGGTTTTCTTTCAAATGCGTGACAGTCACAGTAACATATAATTTTGGAACTAATGGACTCAAATAGCAAACCCAAACATGGTCAAGTAATTCGTGTAGCACAAGTTTCTAAGTTCGATTGTAGGTGTGAAATTAGTATTAATAAAAAAAATAATAAAAACGTTGATCATCTTTGTTGACGTAAGCAATACGTCAGCAAAGTACCAGATTCGAAAGAATGTAGTATCATGCAAAACTCGCATTAAAATGCAAACATATTCCATGTATTCATACGTCATTGCTTTTTTTAAAAACGATCGAAACTTGTTAAATTCCTAACGAACCGAAATATTCGTTCGAATATTTAACAAGTTAAATGTAAGTTAGACTGTCATTAATGACAAGTGACATAAATCAACAATCAACAATCGCTGCTTCAGTTTAGAACGTGTCAACATTTTTCTTTCTTTCTTTCCGATTTCTACTGTTCAAATTCTTTACCACGATCGCCATGGATTCTTTTTTTAAACTATTAACAATAACTTGAGGTTAACAACCATCCATTAACCTTCTGTGGTAAGCCTCTGTGTTTGAAATGACTGCCATAACTGAAATAGGTCATTACTCACTATAATCTTAGTCATTATCGCTTTAACAATCGAAATCTTCTTAAAGTTTCATTCACACCTGGACAAAGATACTTATCTTCTGACGTGTAACAAAGGCATTGGCTAAAAATTATTTTCTTTTCGAACCAGATGACAACACCACCACCATCGGATACACACAATCCATGACATGACCAATTAATTTTGTCAGAGCTTTCCTTTGTATCTTTTATTTTGGCTTGACATTAAAGTCAAACTTACTACCACGCCACCTTATGGTCAAAAAAGGCCAATTGACCATCTTATGCAGTCTCTCATACATGAAGTGCATTATGTATTTTACTACTTATTAAGCAACGATCTTCACCACCATCAACATGGTCGTTTGAGTCATTCCCTATCTCCAAAGAGTGGGAAGGAAAAAGGAAAAAAAAAAAACCGAAACTTTAAATTTGACTTACATATATTCCCCTTCCAATTGGTTTGACCCGAAGAAAGAAAGTAGCAACGTCTCGCACATCTTTTACCATCGAATTTTACCATTCACCACCACCATCATCATGCGGTGTTGGGAACGTGTTTGGCTTTTTTTCACTCTTGCAATCAACAAATGACTGGCATTTTTGCCAACGAAGGAGAAAAGAAAGAAAGAAGAAGAAGAAGCCATCATCTCGGTCGGTGTAGTTCAACTAACCTAACCTAAAACGATACTCATGATGAAATCATGTCACTTTACCAAAAGTGGTGTTAAGGCCCAAGTGGAGAGCTACCTACCTACAGCCTATCTTTCTTCGCGAAATGGAAAGAAACCTGTTTAAAACATTTTTTTTATTATTATTCGCTGTATCTGTCTTTCTTTTGCTTAATTTTTCTTTTTTTTTTATTAACGTCAAAACTTTCACTTGCACGTCAATGAAGAAGAGAGTTTGGCTGAGTTAAGTTGAGCGAATGTTTTCCACTTGTTTTTTCGTCTTTCTCCAAAATTTGTTGTTTTGTCATATTATTTTCTTTCAATTTTACATATTTTTTTCGTATCTGTTAATGTCTGTCAATTTGCTTTTAAGCGAGGTTAGGGTAAAGGTGTCAAATGGTCTGAATTTCTCTCTTTATGCAATCGACCAATCATATTGTTGTCACACCATAAATTGGGTTGGGAAATTTCGATTTCTTCTTGCCTTCGATTACGTAAAAGATGAGAAATGAAAAGAAAAACACTTTAAGGCATGAATTTGCATATTTTTTGTGCGTGTTTTTTGAATTAGTTACATCTGTGGTTAAAGGTTTTGGGATGAAACACTTTGTGTTAGTTCTGATACTTTGACCATACAATGACATGCACTGAAGCAAATTAAGTTGTAATTCTTATTGAAGGTAAAAAAATTTAAAAATTTAACAGGAATGTGTGTCCTCCTTTGCATACATTTTTACTTATTACGTGACAACGTTTATCAGCATGGAGCTTGCTACGTCAACAGGGTGCTTAGGGAATGTTACGACTCTGTTGATGGTGTGACATACATATGCGCAAGTATGTGGCTTGTGATTCGATTTTTATTGTATACGCAGTTGACATTTTACGTTCAGTCTTATCTAGGTTTTGGAATCAAGTTCAATGTCGTATGAAGTCTGAGAGGAGATACGAAGTTGTTGTGCGCGAAAAGAAGGCGTGTGTAAGAGGTTTTTTTTTAATCATAAACGAATCGCATAAACAGAAGTAAAATATGACAGTTATTGCGTTTTTTGATCTCGATTATTTCTAACTCCCCCAGTTAGAAAGAAGAAGTCATGAAAACTGTTCAAAATTATAAATAAGTGAACATATGTACATACAATTGCGAGAGAACCAGTAGCTCTAGGCTCACTGGAAGATTCTAAAGGGACTGAGACTTGTGATGAGACACAAAATTCTACTATGGTAGAAACTTATTTCACCCAGCCACGGTAGTCAATAAAGTGACAATAGTAATATGGAGCATATAGGACCGGCTGATACTAATACGGAGTAGAGGCCCACTTAGGCTCTCTATATATGTAAATCTCCAGATATGGATGGCATCATCCCAATAACAACGCTACAACAAACGGAAAGATGAATTGCACCAATTTTGCAAGATCTTTTCATTGGCACTGGCGGAGGGTTAAGGAACCTAAGGCTGCGAAATCCAGCCAAGATTACTGCCAAAGACTATAAGCCTATAAGATTGACCTCATTCTGAAACTCAAGAGTGACTGACATATGTATGTACATTCGCAGCAAGCTAAGCACCGAAGACATATTTTTGACACAGCATGCATACACGAAGACTAAGAGTTTCGAAACCGCACTTCATCGCTTGGTCGGAACAGATAGCGGTAAAAAGACATCAACATCGATCACACCTTCACAAAGAGCGTAGTGTCCATGCTAGAGAATAGGAAGGAACTTGAAAGAACACAATTAAGGGCCAAAGCCTCAAGCTTCAAAACCTTAGATCAACATTTCTTTAAAAACATAAACGAACTTTATAGGGACTTCAAGGACTTTTGCAAACTCCTAAGAACTTCACAGTAGTTCCAATACTAGTAGATTAGGTTTTTTGTTGTTGCGAAAACCTGTTCTCACGAGGAAGAGAACCTGCATTCCCACTGCGCATCGCAATGAATCTATTATACATTGATCTAAGTGCGACGAGACGGAATTCGCCCAATATCAACTCAATAACTTAGCCTTATCTACTGACAGCTGACGTCGTATTGACATTGGGTACACTTCAAATTCCTAGTTGTGTTCGTGTTATATTAACATTTGTGGCGCAAACTTTATTTCGGTCATGATGTCAACGGAATTCTGGACTTAAGTTAACATTTAATCATGAGGTCACTAGAAAAAAATATTGTTTAGATTAGCCAGGATGACATTTATATTTCAAACGCTCTCTTGAGTTGACCTTTTCTTTGACTTTTCAAATGTCAATAAATTGTTATTCCATTCGGTTGTGTGACGTATAAATGACAAGATTTACTCTTTTTCATTCGCATAAGGAAATCGATTTCGAAGTTCATAAAATTCTTATCAATTTCAAACATGTGTTCATGTGACGTCTCTTGTCATGATGCTTTTATGATGATTTGGTAATTTTACTGCAAAAAGGCATGTGAATGACTTATTTACATTACAGATTTTTCTCCGTCTTCGGCTACATCAAATAAATAAACAAATTCCGCCATACATGAAAAAAAAAAAAAAAAAAAACGAAAAATTGATAAGCGGCGACTGACATTGCTTTTCTTGAGAGATAAGCATGAATTGTAAGGTGATGCTACTTGGCTCGTGGCTTATGGCATTGCGCACTTGATGGTTTATTGTGATGATTTTTGCATGCGTAGTATGATCTGTCATAAAACGTATGTTTAAAGTTCACAAAAGACATCTGTGACAGGAAGAGCAATTTTTTGAAATTCGTTATCGGATGGGACTAGTAAACGATTGACACAGTTTCTGCAATCACGCTTCTTATGGATTTGTTTAAAATGGGGGGAAAAAAGTGGAACACTAATTTAGGTGGAACAAATTTGAGGTTGACAGGTTTGAATTAGTCTGGACTTCGAACGGAAGTTTAAAACACTTGATTTTCGTTTGACAGCTCGAGTTCCATTCATCTGGTTTTTGGAAAATCACCGAAGGTATCAAAAATAAAGGATAGCTGAAAAAGTTTAAAGTATGATCCTTCTTACGAATGAAAAATTTAAGGGATAACGGGGGTAACTCGTTGACATCGAGTAGAATACCCGAGGCACTCAATGGTGAGTAGCTACTGTTTCGAGCGGTAAGATGCATACTTCGATGGCTTGGGCACGTTAAACGCATGTCCCCAGCTCGGCTTTCTAAATGTGAGATGAGGTAGGAGTCCTTGAGTACGCCTACGATGAGATGGTTGCACCAAGTCCGAAATCTCACCTTTATCCGTATGAGGATGTTTGAGTCGATGGCGGAAGATCGGGAGATATGGAGAGTCCACTTAAGCTCCCTAACCCCGCAATCCTTATAGTGGATAAGCGGGCCATTGAAAATGATGATGATGATAATGGTTCAAAGTAAACCACCATGATAGAACAAAGGAACACAACTTCTCAAGATTCTGATCAAAGTTATCTGCCAAAAAAATCGTGTTCTAGACAAATCAACTGTTTGTAAAGAAGCTAGACAACCTGCTCATCAAAAAGGAGAGCAGCTTCTTCAAACTCGTACTGAAGACAATGGAATCTTTGTGAGAAAAAAATAAGGCCCCATCAAAGATAAATTTAGTAAAACAAACTATTTGCGAGGACATTGCTATGATAAAATAATGATCGAGAACTTATGACTAAGAATCGATCGTGGAAGAGTTTAAGTGGGAGCTGATCCTAGTTTTTATAATAGTTTCCTTCAAAGTTCAATCTAAGAAAACTTTCTCGCTGTGGATGAAAGGATATGAGATCATCAAAACACGGTTTTGGGTCTAATAATTATTTAAGAAACTTTAAGAAATTGCTCAAGGATCAAGAGCAGTCAAATTTGAAATTTACCTCAATTCCAAGAGTTTATACGCGTCAAATTTGACTTTTATTACCTACTTAAATTATCTTCTGTAAACAAAAGTACGCGCGTTCTCCGTTTAAATGACGGTAATACTCGCATATTCAGCGAAATGTCTAGCTTTTTATGACTGACTAAAAATATCAAGTTATTTTCATGCCACACTTTGCCCTATAATTCATAAAAAAAACACTTGCCGCGTCGTCATAAGCCTGGCCACTTAAAAATTTTATACATTTATAGTACTCCCGATAAAAAATATTTCTCCGAAATGGATAACATAAAAAGGTTGGTAAAAGAACAAATAACCAACACAAATTTTATAAGTTAAAAGTTTTCTTATTTATAAAAAAAAAGTTAAAACTTACTTTTCGTCCTTCGAAGTAAAAAGAACGTAACAATGACAAGTGACACAACGGACACTGCAATCATTGTTAAACTGGTTGTATCCATATAATCCATCGTTGTTCTATAAAATTCCAATAGAATATCCTTGTACACTTGAACACACGCGTTACGCGTTAAATAA
Organism: Matsumyia berberina; assembly: GCA_917880715.2. Taxonomy (NCBI): domain Eukaryota; kingdom Metazoa; phylum Arthropoda; class Insecta; order Diptera; family Syrphidae; genus Matsumyia; species Matsumyia berberina. Next base: position 124,427,514 of record OU862871.1, on the reverse strand, counting down.
AAATTAATCGCACACACACACAATTTTCCAGAGGGAACAAATTCAAATTTTAAAAACTGAATTCTCCACCACGATTTTCTTGAGATCCTTTCGATGCGATCAACAAATGCGAACTGCTAACGTTGATCCTGTTTTATATTTCCTACAGCCACCTTAGCACGTGCGCGCCAGTTATTAAATTTCAGGTAGCCAAGCAAAAATATCCTTGTGAAAGAGCAGGAAAAAAAATATATTTGGTACATCCAAATCCAACATGTGCTTGTAGAAAATGATCGCGTCCTGATTTTCCTCACAGGATGTTGAGCAGATGTTCTCGAGTTTTATACTTCTATCCCCTTCTTTCCTATTTATTTGTTCCTGTTAATTACCAAGAGGGTGTGTGGTTTTTTTTGTATCCTTTTTTTTATGTAATAATCGATCGTGTCACTATAGTCCTTATCCTTTTTGATTTTTAACCGTAATTCGTCGTCGCACACTTTATATTGTCAAAAGTCTCATTAAGTAGTCCTTGTTGTGCTTAAATATGGTAAAATTATTTTTCATCATCATTCGATTCCAGTGAAATGATATCTCCATGATCTTTAGCACGAAAAACGGGACGGGATCACTTGCGACCTCGAGTTTTTATTTGAAAATTAAGTTTTCAAAAAAATCACACTTTACAGTCCTTGATTGTGTGTCAAATGGTATGCATTGGAAGTTGTTAACGTCCACAAAACCTTTTTTGTACTAATCCAAAGTTGCCTTGATCCTTCTTGAAAGGATATCAGTTTTTCACTTTTATTTTTAAACAAATTGGGGGAGAGGGAGGAATTAAAAAAAAAATTTTCAAAACACCACGTCAGAGTAGAAAGTCACGCGAACCAACAAATGGAAAAAATAAAATAAAAATCAATAAGCAGTCTTAACGTATGATTTATCGTCTAAGTCACGAGATGCCGCAAAAAGGGGGATGGTTTGTCGTTAGCAAAATCCCTTAAATTCAAAAACACTTTACAAATAATCCACAGGATACAGATTTATTTTGCAATTTCTCTCTTTTCCTCTTTTAAAATTGAGAAGGAAAAAAATCGTTTTTCTTCTTAAATATTTATGCACGTCAAATTGAAAGCAGCTGATACGCTAATAAAACCGCCTTGGAGAACGAAAGTTTATACTGAAGTCGATACGCGAAAAGTTTCCAACGAACTGAATTCGAAGTTGAGGCGGCATCGAACGTATATCGTCGCAAGTTGAGGAGTTCGCACAAAACCCAACAAAAAAATTGGTTAATTCTTTTTTTTTTTTTCTTAGTCTGTCGTTTTATTCGTTTTTGTTTGATTCTTTTTCGTTTTTGCTCTTTTATTGTTGGAGAATTATTTTTTAATCGTTTTTCTCTTTTGACATACCGGTTTCTCTTTGACTCTCTACGATTCTCTCGGTTGGCATTTGGTTCTCCACAAAATTTTTTGTTTTTACTTTGAGGCTGTCAAACTGCCAGAGGACAAACCCCCAGCCCCACACACGAGGGTGACTAAGGTGAGTTTCAATATAAATTCAACACACACTTTCTGACAAATTTGTTAGAAATTCCCTATGACGTATGGATTAACAGATGAAATGCCGCTTAGAAATTGCTAAATCGAGACCATGTGCGTGGTTTAGAGCTTTTCCTATGAACTAAGAGAGAAGGAAGAGTTGCACACAAAAAAAAAAGAAGAGAATGTGAGAAACTGGGGAAATGTGTGGATGCAATTTCGAAAAATGTCCGAGAAAAGCTTATGCCCCCTGCGAGCGACACTTGGTGCAAAGCGAAGTGTATAATTATTTTTTTCGAACTAATTTTTCAAATGGGAATTTCCGTTAGCGTTGAGGTAGAGCGACATATTGACTTTTAGCCGGAAAACGGTTTTGCATAGTGGATCAGACGGTTTCAAATGAAAGTTGTTGGGTTTTTCAGCGATCGACAGCTTTTATAACAATGAAAACCATTAATTTGTTTTAAACATTGTGCGTTGGACCTTTGGCGAGTCCATTGTGCACATTAAAGTTTTACCCGTGGGATCCTCAGAAATAACGAAATTAGTCATTTGAACGCACTCCGGGTTGCGTTTTGGTTTTTTTATTCGCTCAGACTTTATTTGCTCTTTGTTTATACAGATTCTACAGTAGTTGACGAAGGTGTTACTAACTTATAATGGGACACCCGGAATAGGTGTCGATCTGGTCCTCAACTAACTAGTGTCTCCACCACGCTTCTTTTGACTGGGTCGGTGCCGCTGTACAGCCCACACAGTTTGTTGTTTTATTTTCCACTCTGATCATCGTTGATGCAATCTGGACCAAAAATCACCTAAAGGATTTCCTCTCCAAATACCCAGGGCGACCTCAGCAACTCTTGACAAAGTTCATGCTTCTTCGTCACAGAGCAGGAGTGGTATGACTAGAGTCTTGTATAGAATCGCTTTAATGGTTCCAGAGAGGGCTTTGCTACTTAACTCACACAACGTGTGATCTGTGCACAATTCTTTCAAGAATCATGTCGAGAAAGTCGAATGACAGTGCGATGTCTTGTTGGAACCGTATTGTTGACGGTAAAGGCCTCGGTGAGGTTTTTACTGACTTTGATAAAGCAGCTGCATTCTCCATCATGATCCAGCGCACAATCGGACGAGTTTGGCAGGCCAAAACTGCCTTTATATAGCTTGGGACGGAATTCCAGATGTGCGAAAACTCATTTCACTGGGAGGATTCAGAATAATATGTATGCTTCGTCAGTGTTGTTATTAGAGTAGTTTCGTCGCAAATTATTGGGCAATAGTAGGTATATGATCATAAAAGTGTTAATGTTATAATTGTTAGTTATACAAACAACATTTTATAAAACGGCTACTTAATTACTTTCCGTGGGTCACGTTTTCTTTCAGAAGAGATTATAATTACCAAATTCCCCAAGTAGCGATTTGGAAAATCCATTTAACACAGCGCGGGTTTTATCTTTTGACGGCAAAGGATTAAATGCGTGTAAGGACTCAAGAAAATGTAGTTTAAGTTTTTAGGAAATACCTTTCCTTTTACTTCTACCTGGAAGCTAGCGGAAAGATGCCTTATGAATTTATTGCCTTGTTTGCTTTTAAATATCACGCAAGGTAGAAAAGTATTTCTTTTAATCTACGAGTACATATCTAAGCTGTTGCAGATGTTGCACTTGAAGGCTTTTGTTAAAATTTTCCATAGCTGGCGTCATAAAATAAATTACACATGAGAACTCCTTCACTTTTTAGGAATTCATAGCTTTTCTTTGGGACTTTTCGACTGCTACTTCATTTAAGTCTAGAGAAATTTGTTTGAAGGCAGGTCGAAACAGCTACGTCTACATATGTATTATGCATCGTTAGTTAGGTATTTAGTTAGAGGCGTCTTCCAAGAGAGGTGCACTTAGACCAAAAAGAAAGAATGTCCATTGTGATACCACTGAGCACAGGGTTCTGATCCCGGCTTACTTCTAAAAATTAAATTTTCTAACGTAACTATTTAGATTTGCCGTACGGGCGGGGCTCGGATCGTTAAAGAAGTATTCGCCTAAGGCCTCTGCCATGAAATGACCGGCAACCGGGAAAGCGGCAGGGAACAATGCTCGAAAATGACGCTCGCCGCTCAACGACTGCGTGACCATAACCATACGATTTAATTTTTGCCACTCTGTCGCTTGCCGCTCATTGCATGACCTTTACCTAAGGTAGTTTTCCTAATGTTGATAAAAGCGGGACACGTGCAGAGGAAGTGTATGATACAGTAGTCTCTTCCTCCTGCTCGTCTCGAAGAAAACTTTTCATGCTAAACCTAAGCCTTGAGCATGCCTGCCTAGGATGCAGTGCGCTTTGAGAACGCTGTTTGGTTTTGGAAGTTGGTCTCTTTTAAGTCGTATTAATACTTTTGATCTTTTTAAATCTAGAAAAGGCCAGATGAGCTTGACAATGTTGCAATAATCGAGGTGTTGCCATCTACGATTTGCTTTCAACAGACCATCGATGTAAATTAGGTGTTTGACAAACGACATAGGCGCTTTGACATAGTCAACATTCGTGGTGTCTGTACATTGAGAGCCTACCTAGTATAGTCTTTTTATCTAATTATTGGTTGGACTTGGGTTAACCAACTGCGAATTATTATTACAGCAGATGAGACCGAAATTTTCCAATCAACTATCATTTGCTGCTATTGTTTATCGTTCAGTCAAGTTGAAATCCGGTATTGAAGTGTACACTAAAAGTGCTTGGTACTCGATTATGAAGAAGTTAACCCTAATGTAAAGTTGTCTCCATTAAATTAACGAAAAGTCAAACATTTCGAACTTCAAAATTAGTCATGACATTCCTTAAAACTCGTTTTCATCAGTCAACATTTAGAAAGTACATTCATAAAGGAAATAGTCGCTGGAACCATTCTATGCTCAGCACCATAATCTCTATTCATTCTTTAAAAATTTAAAAATTTCCTTAAGCTTCTCATTCACCATCGATGACATTTCAAAGAAATGCAGACGATTCATACAAAAATAGGTCAACCCTTTTGCCTGTCTGGTTTTACTTGATCAAAACAAAAATTTCATTTAATCACTTTCAATTTTATCCTTTTAATTATCTCCTCCCCCAATCACCCGCATCCTCTTAGTTGCATATTTAAAAAAATTTGGTTGTTGTTCATTCACATCACAACACCGGCACCGCATGGTACCAATTGTTTGACAGGTAAATAAATTTCGCAGATACACATACTGGATGTCGCCACCACTACCGCTGTGAAGCTTCACGTTATGATACTCTGGGCGCTATATGAACCAGTTTATTAAATTAATTCAGAGAGATGCTAAATGTGCAGTTTAAAAAAACATTTTGTTCGAAGTCCCCTCATAGAAACAAAAGGGTAGCACACAGCGGTATCCTTTGTGTAACATAAGGGGGTGGATAGTGCACTCACGGATTATTAAAGCACGGAGAGGACGCAAAACTAAGGATCATAAATTGTTTGACGAGTGCTAAGCCTCATCGTTCTATATAACACCTTACACCTGACACATCTTCTTCACTTTTTAAATAAAATAAGAGAAAAAAAGTTTTCTTTGTCACAGGGTGTTTGTTTAAAATATAATAGGGCTATTCAAGATATTCTTATCCATTCATTTCGGTCCACTTGGTTCAGTATGTTTGTGCGTTGGACCGCGAACTACGTTGTTTGGAGCCGTAGCAACATCTTCCGGATATTTTACGCAGCATCACCTTCCGTCGGTGAATGACATACCCACGAGAGTACAATTCGTCACGAAAAAGCTTCTCAATTCGCTATGCGGAATCGGCAATATATAGTAGGTCCCTTTCTTTCGTGCGAAAAATGTAACACGCATAGCTACTTATTTTTGCATCCATCCAATTCTCGAAGAAATGAAAAATACTTTGCATTCTGTCATCTGCAACGTCGTTTAATTCCATCTGCCATGTTTTAAACTATACCGAATCGTACCCATTTGATACACCCTGTACACATGGTAAAGAGCATATTTAGAGAACGAGTTCAAGAGTACGAAAAGAGTACGAGTATTTCCCCTTACATTTCTGATTAGAATAGATTAGTTAGAGAGACGCGACAGAAGAAAACAAAAAAAAAAGCGAAATTGATTAATTTCTTTTTGCAATGGTGTGAGAAAGCGTGGATAGACTAAAAGGCGAATGCCCTTTGTGTTATGGTTTTAGAATCGATTGGTTCTATTTTTTTTTTTGTGTGAGATGGATTAGGTTGTAGAGCGAGAGTGTGGTGTAAATTACTTAATTATGCTGTGGATTAAGGAAAGGATTACAAAGGAATTAGTGGTGCCCAAGAGCTTTTTGAAAATTTAAAGAAATGAATATGAATTGGGATTCATATCTCTAGAATTTGTAATTAGCACTGTTTCATATGAGAAATTCGACAATTAGTGATGTTGCATGAATCACTTTGGTTTAACACAAAACCACAGGCTATCGATCGACCATCGAGTGGTTGGTCCAAACCCATGGTAACAGATACATGGGCTAAGAGAAATCGTACCGCGTTTGTTACATATGGGGAAGTGAAAATTAGGTACATATGTAAATATGTACACATGTATGTAAAGGGCTTTTCAATAACAACATACCAATGAAATTCAGGATTTTCTTCAAACATTTGCAGAGCCCAATCGAAGAAGTTTCGGCGCTTCAAATGATCAAGAGGTTCAGTTCTTGAGTTAATTTGATCTTGTAAGGGTGTAGGGCAAGATCCTTTTGCAAAACTCGCCACAATGTGGACTGATGAGATTCTCAATTCCTGTGAACGGGGTGGAATCGACTGATTTGACTAATTTTGAACTGAAGGACTTACGGCTGCGATATTTCCAGTACTTCGACCGGTGCGTTGTCTCACTGACACAGGAGAACTCAGTAGTGAATATGTTGACTCGAATTTATCCCCTATATAATGCACGTCTGGTGGAACGATTATTACGATCAAAAATTGGAGTAAGCGCTCTTAAAGTTGTGACCACCGACTCAGAATTTCGGTAGTTATTTTTAATTATTTCCAAACGTTGCTCGTTTGTGAACTTCACCATCATTAAAAATCTTGACTGACGTTTTGACATTGACAGATCATAAAAATAGTTTAAGGGTGCCTTTGAAAGATGCGTTCCCGGGTCGCCTAATGTCTCGCTTTGGCGATTTGCACTGGCCGGCAAGACCGCCGGATTTGATCACTCCAGACTTTTTTTGGGGGTTCTTTGAAGTCACGGGTTTATGAGAGAAAGCCACAGACTCTGGGAGCTCTCAAAGAGAATATCCGATAAGAGTGCGAGAACTTATCGCCAAAACGATTGAAAATGCGGTAAAAAGAGCCCAAATGGTCATCAACAATGGCGGCGCCAACTTCACCGATATTGTCTCATTTATATCAAAACAACACCGGGTGCGTGCTTTTGGGCTTGCTGGTGCAGCGCCGAAGGTTGCTCAATAATAAGCGTGGCAGTGGACCCACGGACCTCAAGGCTGAACTAGCCCCACTATTCTCTGCAAAAGGCATCTATTAAAAATTAATATCTATGTCCTTCAAAGCCTGTCCTTCTTAGTTATGGAACCAATCTACAGCATCCCACGAGAAAAATTGTATTATTAAATTGTTTCCATAAAACATAGACACTTGCAGCGACCTTCATATTGCGATTCACAGTAAGCAAATAGAAGGAGAAAAAAAGTAGTTAAACGAGGAATAAAACACGACTAAAGTTTCGCAAATTAAGTGTCAAACGTCATAATCCCTTGGACGTGCGGAAAGGACACGTTCGTAATCAATTCCTATGACAATAGGTCGAGGTCTATATCGGTACCAGTAGATAAAGGATAAATTGCGTTTCAGTTCCGCCAAGTTAAAATGAAAGAAAATGAAAGCCTTAATGGACTCATTACTTAAATGACCGTAAAGCAACCGCACTGAGATCCAGGTGAAATCATAAAATTCCATTTAAAGTGTGTAGCGCTCCTTATCTCAGATTAATGACCAATTACATATTTGCTTAGTCTAAATCACGCAATAGCATAATTATTTGATTTTCATTCGACAAATCTAAAACAATTGCCATCAAAATAACGATGACCCTCACCTCAATTTATAGAGATTCACCCAAAAAAAAAAATAGAATTTCAAAACTTTTTTGAAGTTTACTAAAGTAAAAAAGCAAATCAACTTAATCGGTACTTACTTGTCCTGCACCTCAATTGTCACGCAGTGTATTTCAATAAATAAACAATTCACTCGAGAAAAATTGATCAATCAATGTAATGTGTAACCAGTGCGTACATACACTCAGTGCACTCCAAATCAATCATTTGCTATGAAAAAGCAAAGAGAATTACTTTGGAATTACAAAACGCATTCGCTTTGTCAAAAAACGTGGGGAGATGATTAAACGCTGCGCCATCAATTGTTGTTCAAACGAAAAAAAAAAACTCTATAGAGATGCACTTGAATGCAACAGCGTATACACATTTGAAATTACATATGAATGTATCTTCATCCTCTCAAGAACATCATAATTAAAATTAAATTACGCATCATGCTTTCTTAAAAAAAAACACACGCAAATAGGTCAACCACCACGTGAAGCATGATAATGAAAAGTCTATGAAACTACGACCGAAATAATGTACCTCTTCATGTGTTCAAACAATGTACAGGCGGAGCTTCTTTCTATGCCCTATTCCATGGGCATAGGGTAAATTAGCTGTCGTAAAACGTCTGAAACAAAATGAAGTAAATGAGAAAATAAACACCAACAAGGCGGTGAAAACTTTCATGAAATGAGACACAGCCTCGCTGACTTAGTTACAAATCTGGCCCAACCTGGATTTAAAAAAGACGGAGTGACTTTTATCCACTAACCGGAAAAACCTAGGTTCATTATTAGGGGTCCTCTCCGGATATTGATTGACTCAGTTTGGGGGCCCACTCCAATGATTTTTATAGAAGCTGTAGTGACCAAGAGGAAGAGCAAACTACGACCCACTTTCTGTTAACCTGACCTGCCCTTGAAACATTAAGAAGGAAAACCCTTGGGAAATATTGTACTTCTATAATGATCCTAACGATCTGGCCGAACTTAACTTCCAAAAGATAAGAAAGTTTACCTTTTGGTGGTTCAACTAATAGGGTTAATACCGCTACGGTTACCCATATCGCATCGATAAATTCTCTAGTTCCTAGTAAGCTGATTTCCTTCACTGTGGCATCAAAATGGGCCAATCTGGTCTAAGCGTGTCCCTGTCTGAACGGAGGCAGCCACCTAACCTAAGATCACCTAACCTATGGTTGCGAGGAGATAGGCCTTTAACACACGCTGTTATCCGCTTTAATAAATGGTACTCTTAAAATATTTTCGGACACATCAGTGGCAGGTGGTGAGAAAAGAACTGCGTGGTTTAAAACACCCGGACTTCAAAAAGCCATCAGAGAGAAGAAGAGAGCCTTCAGGGTGTGGATACACTTGGGGGATTCAGCTTCTCGATACATGGAGGCGCGAAGAACTTGCAAACTGCAGTCCGGCTTTCGTCCAAGTAGAAACACAACCGAACAGCTATTCACTCTTAAAATGTACTTGAAAAGGCCTGGGAGTATACCAGACCTATCTTCAGTTGTTTGGTGGATTTGGAGAAAGCATATGAACGGGTCCCTCAAGGTAAGCTCTGAATATATATTACAGGCTTATGGGATTGACGGTTCTGTAACACAAACTGTAAGAGCTGTGTTCGGGTGACACTTTTCGCTGTGGCATTGGATTTTGCCAGGGATGCATTCTATCACCTCTCCTTTTCATAGTGTATATGGATTGGATGTTACAGCGCAGACGTATAATAAGTCATCTGCTTTTCGCTGATAACTTGGTCATCCTCACGTCCAAACAGACTGAACTTCAGAGCGCACAAGATAGGTTCGTCGCCGTCTGTGTTGAAGCTGGGATGAAGGTAAACGTGAACAAATCAGTGATTTCCCGAACGCCTGTTCAATGCACTTTGCATGATAGTGGAGTCCCATTGAAACATGTGGAGAAGTTTAAATATTTCGGAGTCGTATTCACGAGTGATGGAAGGAGCAATACTGAGTTATCCTGCGGGATTGGTTTGGCTGGAGCCATTTTGAGACAGCTTGGTCAATCTGTTGTTAGAAGGGCTGAAGAGGAGGGCATCGGAACTAAGCTATCGGTCATGAGGTTTGGGTAATGACCGAAAAAATAAGATCTCGGATACAAGCTGCCGAAATGAGATTTCCTTATTATATTGCTGGGGTAACTCTTCGGGATCGAAATAGGAACATCAAAATACACAAGGCACTCAATGTCGAGCTGCTACTTCTTCGAACGGAAAGGTCCATATTTCGATGGTTTTGGCATGCTGAACGCATGCTTCCAAGAGATGATATGGAAGCCATGCCATCAGGTAGGCGTCCCCTGCGTAGGTCTAGGATGAGATGGTTAGACCAAGTCCGAAATCTCACCTCTATGGTGATAGCCCCTTAAGCACCTTAACCCAGCGACCCTCATAGTGCATAAGCGGGTCATTGAAAATGATGATGTTGATGACACATCATTGGATTTTTTAGACAGCATTCTTACTTAATTTAAGCCGAAACCTTTCTTCGGAGTCAGTTTAAATTATTTCGAAACTTAAATCCGGGATCTGCTTGTGATTAAATTCAATGAAATTTGGTCACCTACCCCAGGTTTGAACTCCAGTGAAATTAAACAGTCACACCCTTCAAATTACCACCAGCGTTACAAATATTCATATCTTAGCCTATCCGTAAATAAGGTTTTAGACTTCAAGGAGAATGATATGAATAAATGTTGAGAGTCACTTTAAACTAATCATAAGGTATCATTCGCCCATTTCCAGTTGGAGTATACTTTTTCAGTATCTTTCCGTTTGAACTTCATTCCAAAAAAAAAAAAAAACATTACTCATGTCTCATTGAATGAACAATTCCATAACCAGATTCCGGTGCTATCAGCCAAAGCCAATGTCATCTCTCAAACTTTTCAAGATCAAAATCGTCGTTAAAATTTGAGAGAAATGAAAATAAACCAGAACAAGTAAAAAATAAAGCAGTGAACGTTCAATGAACCATTTTATATAGAGCGACTGCATTACGTATGTAAGTCTTCCCTTTTCTTGACTTCCATTTACTCATCCTGTATGAGAATTTCACAAGTCAAAAAAACGAGAGAATTCAACAAAAAGCTTAAAACAGCGTCATGCAGAGGGCTCTCCCTCTGCCAATCATGATTGTGCCAAAATTGAATTTCAATGAACCTGATGCAATTCATGTACAGGATTGCGAAGCGCCCAAAACAAAAGGAAAACCATCTTACAGGTGGCCACACTGGTATGAGGCAAAGAAGAAAAAAAAAAAGAAGAATAAATTAACGTAAGCGAGTGATCGCCGTCAATGGTGATCTTCAGTGGACCAACACGTTTCGAACATGTGGATCAATCTTTAAGTGGGAGTGACGAGAGAAGTAGAAATTCTATAATATAATTTTGGACTTTGATGTGATGTGTGCCTGCGTTTGGATATTGCGTCGCAAAATTTTTGTTCTGTTTTGATAAAAAAAAAAAAATATATATATTAGGACAGTTCATAGACATTGCGGTTAGTAGATGTTTGCGGAGAAAAGAATCAAGCTCGGAATTGGAATTTATTCAGATTCATTTTTTTTTCTTCGTTGAAATCATTAAAATCATTAAAGTTCAATGTTCTTGAACGCGTGTTTATTTTGAACGAAAACAAATGACACATTGTTTTGGGCGAAGTGGGGTGGGGGGCGGCCATATTGAGGGGGCAGCCACATGTGTGTGAATTTAGCGCCACGAGTTTCAGGGTGGATGAGACCTATAAAAAATGACACACGTAATGTGTCTTGGAACAGATTGTTTTCTGACCTGTGAACCATTTATTTTTTCTCATCTGCTTGTTCCTGATAATTGGCTGGAGTTTCATCATATAACTGATGACGCAAGGCCGAGTAGAGATGCGAAATGTGACCTATTTATACAAATGCAGTAATGATGCAGTAAGTTCTCTTTCAATGATTGGAACACGACAATTGAGAAATTGTAAGAATAGGTTTGGCACTGGCTGGTATCAACCTGCCGATGCTCAGTGTTGTAACTGTGCCTAAGCATTAGCCCTGAGGAGCCACGTAGCGCTCAATCAGTGTTCGTTTCAAGCCACACATTCTTTGGAAAACATTCGGTGCCTATTGAGTTGACAGGCTTTGGTGGTGGGGATTCAACCACGACTTATACGGCAAGATTCGACCTATCTTTAGGTTTAAGTTTTCATGAGTTTGCGAATAGGACAAATTTGTCTAAGGGGTCTATGACTACGTTTTAACTAGAGCATGGACATTGACGAAATTAGCGTTGGATCAAGTTAAGGCTTAACTGAAGAGCATTCGATACATGGTTGTATTGCAGGTAAAATGTCGAGAAAGTGAAATGCAACTGGCTATTTCCCTGGAGCACTGCAATCACTCATGTCCGCAACGAGCGCAAAACTGCTCCTGACATAAGCAGCCTTAAAAATATCGAAATTTTCAGCCTGAAATACTCGAAATCTACGAGGCCTGCCGTGCGCTTAACAAGGACACCACTCCCATACGAAATGTCGCAATTTTATCTGATAGCCAGGCAGCCATCAAGGCTCTTGTCTCCACAACCACCTCATCAAAGCTGGTAGCACAATGCAGAACCGAGCTCGCCGGCCTGGGGAGCTTATCTACCCTAACCCTCGTTTGGGTCCCTGGCCACAGAGGCATCAAAGGGAGCGAAATGGATATGAAAACGAGAAGAACCCAAACAGAAATCGCGCGCGTTGTCGCCATCTATACGGGTCACTGGGCAGTATGTATCCATGCGGCCAAGCTTGGCATCCCTTTTAATCCCTACTGCGGCAGCTGCAAAGACACAAATGAGAAGGAAGCCCTAGAACACATAGAACATATAGCAAGCCTCAATGCCTTAGAAAAACCCTTCCTCGACAACCTAGGCAAACTTTCAGAGATGAAAATCCCTGATAATCTATTCTACCTTAACTCCACAGGTTTGATGTAAGACCAACCCATGGTCTATCAACACACATCCACATTCATCTACAAACCGATCACGAGAACTGTGATAACAAAACGGTGCATTTCAGCACTATTTGAGTATCAGGCGCTAATGCCTGATACAACCACTTAAGTAGATGCTGAGTCAGATTATTTCTACCCACATGGCTCCGAAACCGCCTTCTCCAAAGAGCTCAGTGTGAGCTGCCTTCCCTAGAATCATTCTCACTTACTTCAAAGGCCACTTTAGATTGTCCTTCATCTGTAATAGAGGCTACAGAGACGCCTGAAAGACAGATCTGGCCGATATTAGATCAGAATCGATCTAATGGTTTGGTCGTGCTAAAGTATTCGCAACGAGTCCACAGAGAACACTGTTGTAAAGGCCTTCATGTCAAAAGTCTAAGCCTCTCCGCTAATGATTTCTGCAGAAGTTTCAGTGATGAAGAGGTGGAGTAAACCATTCCCCACTTCCTCTGCACCAGTCCAGACTCGTCCAAAAGAAGCCTGTTCCAACTGAGCTCACTTTTCTTCGATGACTTAGGCGACTTTGGAACAATTGACGTCAGAAGTATCCTCCGCTTTATAAATTTTTCTGGTGGGTTTAATTATTCCTTGGTTTAGCTTTGGCAGGTGGCTTGGTCATTTAGAGCTTTATGGGCACCAATGCTCCGGCCCGCAAAATCTTCGAATCCACTCCCGAGGGACGGCGCAGTAAAGAAAGATTGTGGTTCAGTTGGCGCACGCAAGTGGAAGGCGACCTTAACCAACTTGGCGTGGGAAACTTCAGGCAGCTGGCTGGAGACGCTTGTTGGCTGATGCCCAGGTCGACCTCGGACTGGAGCACCACCTTAAGTATGTAAGTAAGTAGCTTTGGATTAATAACATATCAAGTGGTATCAGATTTTCCTACTTGGTCTAAGTGTGTCTGCATTTTATGTGTGGACAGCCACCTTAACCTAACTTAATCTCCCGATAACTTACAAGACTTCGCGACTTTCGCGAGAGACAGTTTTTGCGAGTAAAGAATGTTTTGCTTCATTTAAAGAACGTAGTCATTTCCCAATATTTCTGGCGACTTCTATTATGTAATCATTGCAACGAAGGCTTTCATTCAGCAAGCTAAATTTGAATTCTGCGTACGTTCTTACAGAAACCGTTTTAATGTCATTGATCCTAGGTTTGTTGTTTCGTGCTGCAAACCAGGTGTAATTCTCTAAAAAAAAGACGATCAGACCTAGAAGCTTCTTAAAAAAAAAGTCATAAAACACTAGCCTGTAGCCAATAAAACCTGCCAGAGGAGAAAATAAATGTTTTGGTTAACAAATTGAGTACATTAACCTACCTTTTTTGTTTGTTTTAATCACATTAGTATTCTTTTGCGTTTGTTCTATCAGAACAGTAGATAAATGTCAATTTATACTCGTAGATGAACTCAATAATGATGAAATCTAATGATATTCTTTCAAAACGTTCCCATGACGGACTAGTCCAAACTTGTTATACAAATTGATGATAACTTTTTCATAATTTTGTCATTTGGATTACAAGCACTGTTATCCATTTTTACAAGGCCCTTAGTGAAAATCGTACACAAAAGTCCATTCAATGCCTAAGTAGGGCAAATTACAATGAACCGATTTTCAAGATCATTTACACAGCGAGCACATCACCCCGTCCTTATTTGTATATTTTTTATTTGGAGGATACAAGCATATGTATTTTAGGTAGGATTGATTACAATGCACTTCCGTTGTTTAAAAATCATTGTAAGAACAAGCATTAACTCAAGATCACTCCGCATATAGAAAATAATACGATAAATATACAAGAAGAAGAAAAAAGCTCTTTTTTCTCTTGAACGTCTATATCGATATCATTTTTGGTATTGTGTGTGCTCTCACGTAGATAAACATTTATTTTTGCAAAAAAGTAAAAAAAAAAATTATTTTCATAAAACAAATTAAAGTCGAACAAAGAAACTTGTAAGAAGAAAAAAATAAAACAACACACGACATTATCTTCCGTGTGTGGGGGAGAGTGGCAGAACAATAACCCGACAGTGTAGACGTCCTTTAAAACAAAAATTGAACAGAAGACCGACCTCCCTCTTAAGTGGAAAGGAGGATGCAAAACAATCAAGGTGTGTAGATATTTTCATTTTTATGCAACAAAGGATAGTGCATTTAAATTTTTTTCCCAATTGCCTTCACTTCCGTTTTTATTTTTCAGTAACATTTTCTAGAAATTTTTAAATTTAGACATTATGCCGTCGTTTAGCATAAGTATGAGATGAATGACATTTGGAAGCTGGCCGCGTGACGAGCGCTTTTGAGTGTCATGTACAAAAGATTATCGAATAGATAGACTAAGATGGACTAAGAGATTTCGAGAGAATTTTACCGAGTTGTGGAGCCAATTACGTAGATATTGCATGTGTGCGTAACTGATGAATTCTCACGATTAAAAATTGATATATTTTATGTGAACATGTGCGAGCTAGTCATTCGCTATGGCAATCAGCTTTTAGTGGAAGTTTACGATATTTTATTGCGCTGATAATGGAATTTTCACGAGTTTGAAAAATTAGAGAGTAAATCGCATGCAAAACGTTGTTCAGAAGTAAACAAGAGTATTCAAGATAATCCACAAGTTTTGCCAAACCAACCTTTGTCTACTAATTTCTACTCTTACCTCTACGCGATGAACCCCGGTTACAGAGTATCATAACAGGATATTGGGTTTTAACCCTGGTTAGCTACCGGGAAGAAGTGTTCCTACTTCGGCACTAGGTCGGAAAACTGAAGTAGTGAACCCTTATATGGGCTACTTTACCACATTTGGGGCTCAATCCTATAAGGATCTGTTTATCGGGCTCGAAATTTTATACGTACACGTAAGAATCTGGCTCTGGAGTAACTGCCCCGCCAAGGAAAAACTTTCTGCCAAGAACCGGCCACAAGCTTCGGATAAGTATGACACTACTGTCGGCGGCTCTGGCGCACGAATTAGGACCAATGATCTGCGGTTATGTACATACATGGATGATGGATGAAATGTTGACTGGCAGAGGCCTCAGACTGGTATAATGCAATTTAAAAGGACGCCACGCTTCTTCGGAACTTCGCTTCGGACATTTAAGATAAATAGGTCATAAAGAGTCACCGGCCCACTGGTCTTTGAACAAACAACGCACCAGTAGAAAACCTCGTCTAAGGTAAGGCGAACGAACAGACGCGTAACTCAACGAATTTGAAACTGGAAGCTACAAATTAAGGACCAACTAGCAGACTAAAGAGACTTGTTGGTTGAAGTCCAGACGGAAGTCCAGATTCACCTCAAAAAGTGATGCTGATCAATATCGTCAAAGGCACCACTGAAGGCTATTCCAATGAGGTGAAGTACCTCGGTGTTGTCTTAGACAGACGCTTAAATTGGAATGCACATATCAGGCTCGCGATAGATTGTGCCACTAGAGCCTTGTGGGCTACTCGACGTCTCTACTGCAGAACTTGGGATCTTAGCCAAACATTGGTTGCACATTTCGATAGTTAGACCCATAATAGCATACGAGGTCATAGTTTGGTGGCCAAAAGTACTTATGATACCATACATTTATCACCTTCTTATTCCCATGGCGAGTACCCGGGTAATCTTGTACAAATCTTTTGCATTCGGCCGTATTTTATTACCATTAGTTTGATAACATCTTGTCTCTCCCGAATAAGTGTGTAAAACGTTTTAGCCGCATGTGTGACTAAATTAGTTCAGACGTAAAAAAATTTAGTGAGTACCCGGGTACTCGGTATAGTATCATAAGGGTTAAACGATCGATGGCAATGAAGTTTGAGAAGCTACAAAGAATTGCCTGTCTTGGTATTGCATGTTCTATGCGCACCTGCTCTACTTCAGCTATAGAGGTTCTCATCGAGCGTACACTCCTACATATCTTCACTAGGAAGACCGCTGCCCCGTAGGGTACAAAGCTGCAGCAAGAACACAAGTATAAATCAGGTAATCTTGTGGGTCATCTGAAAATACTTGACTCAATTCTAAGTATGGACATGTTCTGCACTATCCTTGACCTTTTGGTAAGTAGTACTGTTTCGGAAGGTCTTTAGAGGTCGGCTGGTGTAATGGAGAACCCGTATCATACCCAGGATGTTTGGTATGCTTTACCGAAGGATCAAAAATGGCTTCCAGAGTGGGTGCTGGCGTCTTTGGAGCCAACACTAAAGTTCCGGTAACAATGGGGATGCGGCCCAGCATATTCCAGGCTATTGAGGTTTGCGCCAGGATAAACCTCGATAAAGCTATTACGGACGCAAAAATACATATCTACTCAGATAGTCAGTCAGCATTTAAAGCATTGACATCCCACTTCGTGGAATCTATGTTAGTCAAATCCTGCTACGATACCCTACACAATCACTTGCCAAACTTTGTCAAACTTGGTTGGGTGCCCGGTCACCAGGGCATTGTTGGCAATGGAACTCCGGATGAGCCCGCTAGGGCCGGTTCGATTTCCGTGCTCTTGAGACCAGAACCCTTCTGAGTGTTAAGTAGGCTACAGCCACAGCTTTGTTAAACAACTGGAAACACAAACTTCGCCTAGCCCAGTGGGAAAATAACCGGGCTTTGGCAATTCAAGAGACTTGTAAAGCCCTTTTCTTACAAGGAAATTCTAAACCTTGACAGGAACAACATGAGGAAGCTTAGTGGCCATTGTGGGCTGAGATATCATCTCAACAGCTTGGAAGAGGAAGAAATCTCTGACCACGTTTTTGTGAATGTCCAGCACTATACTGGCTACGTAGACGGATCTTTCATAGTGAATTCTGTTCAGTAGCGGAGTTTAGAAACTCGGCTAGTAATGACATACTCACCTTCATTAGGAAGGTAGTAGACCTATTAGGCTAAGTAGACTGGAGACACAATAGATTTTGCTAGGTCGCAGTGTCAGCCATAAGAGCAGGTTCTTTAAAAAAGAAACTAATATTTTTCGCGGCACCCTCAATGTCAAACCTTCGACAGTGTAGTTCACAATAAAAATTACTTTCCAAATAAGTGAAGACCTTGAATAAACAAAACTGCTTATTTCATGTCGATAGGAAATGAACATCGAATTTTTGACCAGTTTAACCAAAAATGAGCGACAATTGCATGGTTCTTACTGCAATACAACTAAGTGCACCAAAACTCTTTGCCTTTATCCTCACGCAAAACAAGGATGTTCATCACATTAGCTATTTCTATACCTCCTCCTTTTATGCTTAAATAAGTTGTCCTTCTTTACAGTCTTTTGTTACACTCCATCCCCTGTGTCGTTCGAAGGAATACCGAAAGCTCTAGACTTCTTTTGTAGCAATACCTCAAAGCTGAGGTCTGTAATAACCACGATAATGACTGAAAAACAAAACAACAACCTGAGGCTTCTTAAAAACTAATTGAAAACGCCATGACCTACATTTGTATGGCATTTAAAAGCAGCCATTTTGCCTATGTTATATTTTTACATGTTGAAAAGAACAGATCTCTATGGAAATGGTTGCCACCCAGAGTTTAATTAAAAATTTCTGCAATTGCAATTTTCACTCAATAACCACAAAAGCACTAAAAATAGCTAATCGTCTCCCTCTCCCTCTTATCAACGTATAGAAACTCTATTTAGGGTAAACACGTATAATCTGTGAAAGTGTAAACAAATTGCAACAAAACAATTCCTTGAATGCGCATAAATAAGTATCTATCTATTGTGAACTTCATATTTTTTTCTTACATCTTTTTTAACTTCAATGCGTCATTTCATTGCGATCTTAAGCCCAAGACAAGACTGTTGAAACGCAGTAATCTATGTGACGTCGATATCGCGTTACAATGTTTTGAATTTCATCATTTCTTTGGCTTATCTTAGTAAATAATGATGATTTCTGAATCGAGGAAGAAAACAAAGAATCACATAGACAATTTTTAAATAAATGCGTGGTAAGTAGTCTCTTTTAGTGCGTGGTAAATTTTAAAGCTTTTTATTGTGACAACATGTTTTTGATAAATTTGACTGTAACAAATTGTGACCGGAGAAACATTCTGAACTGCCGAATCCTAATGTCTTCAAGTTGTAAGCCAACATACTAGTAAAACGAACAACCACACAATTGCATTAGGGTGGAACTGCATAGTTTTCATGCGGTTCGAAGGACCAAGTTCAAATAAGTAGACCTATGAAAAGTTATCTAATTTAAGCGATTAACCGATTTTTTAAACACAAGCAGAGACATTTTGGGCACAGCTGACGAGGTCTGTGAAAACGTGTTACCGAATGTAGCATTGGGGGTGGGCATGGTTTAGTGGTTAGCATCATCGCTTGTCACCCTGAAATTCCGGGTTTAACTCGTGATGTTGAAAAACATTTCTTTAATAAATAAAATCGATCAACTGTGAAAGCTGAAGACGACCCTACTACAAATGCATAACACTGATTTGAGAATTGATTGAACTGGTAATGATTAAGGCATCAGGGGATTCGAAAAAAAATCTGTGAATTATAGCTATGACAAACCCCAAAAATGTGCCCAGCTAGTCTGGACACCACCCGCGGACGCCATTCAAATCTATTACTACCTGAGTTTCGAACCATTGCACCTCGCTCGCGCTGTGTGAATAACCTCAAAAGGTGTATATCTCCTTGATGTGCGTGAGGATAACACAAAAAAAGAATCAACATATCCTCAAACAATTTGTTTTTGTTTTGAAAATACTCAAATCCTTAAGAACAGCTTTAAATTCAGCTTAATGAATTTCCATTCTGACTAATAAAAAATAAGAAAATACATTCTCAATGTACACAATGCATATTTTCAGAAAACCTTTGAGCCAAACCGTACCACTTCTTTCACAAAGGAACTTAATCTCGGAAAGGTACGAACAATTTTTCAGTTGACAACAGACTATGACACAATTACGTTGCGAAAGCTTGGAACTTCCTAGAATTTCGATGACATTTTCAGCAACAACATCAGGGAAAACATCTAAAATTGTAAAAGCAGGTGCTCCTGACATGTACTGCGCCGACAACCAGCAAAAATTTCCTTCAATTTTCACATCATGGTTGCGGGTGTGGGAGAAATGAAATCTACCTACAAGGCTTCCATCAATGTCACGTGTTCCTGTATAACATTGATATACCACCTCCTGTTGCCAGTGCCCAAACTCCCACTGGGTGCATCATGAGTAGGTACTCTATCCAGCATCTACATCTGATTCTATTCTTGGATATATCTCAAACTTCTGCGCAGGATTTTGCATTTTTTTTTTTTAAACATTTTCCATTAGCGTCATTCTCTGTGCGTGGTGTAGTTCTGTTGTTTTTGTTTTCCATATTTTCCCGTGTCCTTTGAATTTCAGTTTAGTACTAGCACGTGTATATCCAGCAGTAGAATTTTTCTTCTCAATGGGTCCTAGAATTCAATGAAACTAATAACAGGAATAGCATCTTCGACTGTAGGCGAGTTATCTATCATTGCCACGGAAACAACAAAATGGCTTTTTGGGTTGTTTTTCTACATTTTTGCACCCACATTCCATAATGATATGATATGTATGTATGTACGTGCATGCAATGAGGTCATCAAATCAATGGAGCTTTGTAATGTGATTAAAAGCGTCAGTAATTATATAAAGAGTGCAAGGTAACAAGTGACGTAAAATAAATTGAACCAACGCTTGGATTGGGGTAACAAGTTGCTCAGGCAGTTTTAGTGGGTCTACCAATCGACCTGTGCTTTAAGCATTTTAGCCTTAGAAATCACAGCCTAATACCCAAGATGGGATAAAAATGTGTTTAATTTGAAGCAAAGCGGCGAAGAAAGCCGCAGATTTGTATCTTCACTTAAGTTCTTCATTGTGCTTAAGGCATTAGCCACTCGAGTCAAAGGAACTACTTGTTTGGGAGTTTGAGGAGACTAGACATTGATAAAGCCACTCTAGTCGATGTCTCAGGTTTAACTTCAGTAAGTCAGCAGCGTGTAGAACGTATTTGCCGATAATGAGGTCGTGGCTCGAACTTTAGGCTGATATTGCCTAGGATGCTGAATTTGTTAGAGTTCTTTCTTGCTATGAGACTATCTGATCCGCTGGCTTAAAAGATGTTCTAGGTAGTGTTTCGGTAGATAGGTGCGAGGCACAGACACACGTAGGGCAAAGTTGGCCCTTTATGATACCCTTAAGTGCCACTCCATCTGTTGAAATTATTTGAAGCGCTTAACGAACCTAAGGATACTTTTGATGTCAATATGTGATAGTTTGGTCAAATTGTTGAAGTGGTAGGCTCTTAGATAGAGGTTCCTTCTTTAGGATGGTGGAGGACTGGTACAGAGGGAATTGAGGATTATTTCTTCCTCTTTTTCGTCCCTGCAACGCCTGCAATAGCCATTTGAGAAAAGACCCATCCTTCTGGCATGAAGACCGATTAGACAATGTTCAGTGAGAACACCGACGATGGTGCTGATAAGCGACCTTTAGCAATATCAGACTTTTAGATGGAGTGAGGTTTAACATAGGCTAGATCTTTGTGGAGGTACGGCATATGATTCCTATTCCCATGTTTACTCTGTCGTACGCTACGAGTAATTTACATGGAGGGAGTAGAATACCCAAATTCCTCAGATCTGGTAGGATCTCTAGAGTAGTCCCGCTTTTGTCGAGTTCATCGGCCTTACAGTTCCCTGGAGTATAAAAATGTTCTGCCATCTCCATGAAAGGCAATCTGAAGTAGGCTTTTGTGTATGTTACTGACTCTAGAGACCTGGCTACACGCTACACTGGTCGGTAAGACGGAAGGAGATGGTCAGGTTAAGCGATTCGGAGAAAACGCCAACTCCCACACCGCTCTAGTTTTGAAAGCGTCGGTATAGAAGTGAACGGAGTGCTTGTCTCTGGCATCATCACTCCCCCACTCCTTTCGGGAAGGGATTGACGTCCGGAAGTTGAGGTTAAAGTTCAACCTAGACGGTGTGCAGTCGGTGTTTTCCGAGATAAATAAATGGGGACCGAAGATCGAGGAGTGGTCAATATGGTTGTTTGGTCTTCAGTCTAATGAACACGCTAACATCTGACTGCTTGCCAAAAATATCTAAGGGGAATAGATGTATTTCTTGGTGCTTTTTCTAACGCCGTCCACCAGACAATCACACACATACATGAGTATAGGTCTGATAACAGACAGGTAAAGCCAGTGCATGGTATGAGGTTGCAGGTCCCACTACAATGGCTTTCTTAAAGCCTTCAAGACCGTTGGCATTCCAGTTGAATTTACTGTCCAGCGACCCAGGAACTTGGCTTTCTTAACAAAGCACAGGAGGGTGTCGTTTAGAAAAAGTTGTTAGGTTATGGATTACTTTTCAATTGTGTTCTTCTGAAGTTTTCTAATATTCGGTAGACCAATCAACGAAGCGTCTGTGCAGCAAAAAGGTGGATCTAAGGTAGCACCATGGATGGCCACTTACCTCAAAGTCAGAAGCAGCTGTGAAAGTACACAGTAAATATTAGATTGTTGCTACAATCCAGCTACTCTAAACACATTGAGCAGCAGCGCTTTATAGGACACCGGCGGAGATCTATAAAGCAAACTAAACAACATCGACAAACCTTGTGCATCCCTTGCAGCACCGAGACCATGCCTGCTTTCAAGCGCTGTGAAATCTTCGCTGCACTTGCTCTTTATAAAAATGGTCTCCTCGGTTACCTCTTTAACATGCTTGTTCCAGAGGATATTGCTATTTAGTCCTATTTCGAGATATCTGGCACCTTTCTTCCGGTTGATTTCAACTCCTATCTTTTTTTTTCTGATAGTATCGGGAACCTTAGGTTTTATTTTCGCTATAATGTATTTTCGCACTTAATGTATTAATTGCTAAATTTTTTATAATTTTATTCTCAGTTTCTGTGCATCACCTCAATTTTTTCTTTAATCCACCAGGCATGGTAGGCAATACTAGCAAACCCATCAGGACTAGCCGAACCACAACCATATTTCGCAAATCCAGCAACACCGACCAGTGTTCCATTGTATATAGCTGGACCACCAGCATCACTATCGCACATTCCATAGCCGCTTTGATGAGCTAAACACAATAACAGATCGAAGTACAAACCGATTTCAGTAAAGCATTTCCGTTTGCTAATCGCTTGCAAGGTGGTGTACTTTAGTTCGACCGGAAAATTACTTTCACCGGCCAAGCTACCCCATCCGGAAATGATTACATCGGTCCCAGGTAAAACTTCTTCTTCATTCAATTCAATGGGTTGAATCCGTTTTGAAAACTTTAGCGGTTCCGCTAGCTTCAGTATCGCCACATCATTCAAGTAGTCTCCATAGATTCGATGGATGTCAATTCTTGAGATATTAACTAGAACACCACCGGAAAGGCGATTATTTGAGCCTGCATGAACTTGAAAGTATTCCACGGGTAAACTGCAAGAAATTTGATTGAGGAGCACTTTGAAGCCTTATCTGGTTACTCACGCATCCCAATCGTTCTTAACTCTAGCAACACACTGCGCAGCAGTCACTACAACTAGATCCGAAACAATTGATCCGCCACAGATATGTGTTCCATTGCGTCGTAATGAGATTTGAAAGGGGAATTGTCCTTTTGATGCAGTTTGACCGCCATAAACACGTCCGGATATCTCAGCATGGCTAGAGGCCACCAGTAGTGTGCACACAAGTAAGTAATATACTTTGAAGGACATGGCTATATATGCGAAGAAAGACTGAACTGAGTGGGGACAGTGGTTTGGTTTTTATAGTTCGACCATCTGAACAATATTTGCCTGTCACCTATCTTATCTTTAATTCAAATTTGATTTGAATTTGTTTGCCACTGGAAGGGTTTTTCTGGATCTGATATCTGAGATTAGGCTACGGTGAGTTTGGCAAAATTGAATAATCACATTGGGTGTGTTCTTTTTAGATAAGAGGCCGGGGAAAAATGGATTATTCTTTCCAGAGGTAACCAGAACAAGGAACGTAGTTGTAAGCTAAGCTTACACTGTCATCCACGTATTAGCCTTTGAAACTTACCCACAGTAAGAGTTTAAATATGGAGACTAAAACACGACATAATGGGTGGTGTGAATAAAAAGTGTTCATTCAACTTTTTGGAAAAACACTCAATTGAAATTGAATAAAAATTAATTTCGTCAAGTTTCAGAAAACACTTTCCTTAAGAGGGTTTCGCCCAGAGTGTTCCTTCAGTTTTTATTCACACCACCCAATGACTCTTCATAGCGAATGTTTAAACCAATACGTACGCTTTCAGCGGACCATCAGAGCAATAACAAATTCAGCAAACCACCTGTCAGCTGTACATGAAACAGAGTCACAAAAGGCATTCGGCTTTCTAAGTCTTATCGTGCTTACTTGCAAAAATGAGTTTGTCTTTGTTAATTCGATAAGTTGTTCAAAATAGTGACAATGCGATTTCCAAATGGGGCATATGAGTCAGATATGACTTTTAACAGTAAACGAAGAAAGGTTGAACGCTAGGGATATTTAATGCCATCGATTGGAGGGAAAATGTTTTTAGCTTACTAGCTGTTACTCACATTTTAATTTAGAGCCTCATGTTGACATCATCATTGTGCCAGGTGAGCTCAATGTACGACCTTGTGTGAATTCTAATTTAGCGAAAGGTAAGGTGATGCTTTTCATTGAAACCAGTCGGATCTGTTGACATACTGATGCCTATTTCCGACAAGTTATTGAGGTCA
Source organism: Matsumyia berberina (assembly GCA_917880715.2). Lineage (NCBI taxonomy): Eukaryota > Metazoa > Arthropoda > Insecta > Diptera > Syrphidae > Matsumyia > Matsumyia berberina. The sequence continues at coordinate 124,403,096 of OU862871.1, read as the reverse complement.
CTGATGCACTCACTTAAGATTTTCCTACTTGAAGAGAATAGTGTTAGACATTTGTACAGAAGATGTGAACGTTTTTTTTTTTTGACATCTCTTCGTCTCTACAGTTTCTATGAAGATTCTGGTCAGATTTGGCTTGATCTGTTGTTTGCTCCATTTGAAGTAGGCAGCTTTCATCAATAAGGTTCCGATCAGTGGCTTTTTGGGTCAATTTAAGCGCTTGGCAGTTGCCTTAGCTGAGAGATGAATCGCAAAGTCTAAATAACCTATGAATCTTCGAGAAATTATGTCTAACACCGACAGACTAAGCGATGCATCTGTGTAGCACTGAACTTTATTCGCTTCACAGCCTCTCATTCATGAATCCATGAATTCATTGAAAAATGTGATCGAAGAGTCTTAATATCTCAATTTTAATTCTAACCTCCTGACGTAAATATCAGCAGCTGGGACTCTAGAATAGGCAATCAGCTCCCATCATCCTTTAAGTCGAACTTGGGTGGCATCACTCCAGCCCTGCCGAAGCCTGTGCATACCCTACATAAGTGAAGTCCTTATGTCCACTATCAATTCGAATCGATCAAGTAGTTTTCCAGATTATCTTGAACAATCGAACTTTTTCTTCTTCCCTTAAGTTTGTTCAGGATAAACTTTAAAAGTACTTAACCGATTTGGGGAATACCTTTACTGTTTCGATGGATATTTCTTGTCGGTGAACATAGGATATAATTCGTCACAAGTGTCTGGGCTGCCTATTATATTTCCTCTACCCGATGTCTTCCGCTATTCCTGCCAAATGTGTTTTGACGATACATGAGTGAAAAGCTCATATGTGCACATACGAAGACGTTAGCTGTAAGGGTTTGCATGACCTACAAGTATCATGAACCGAAGGTGATAAACATTGAAAAATTCCAACACCCATCTTTTGTCTTTTGTCAAGACCATAAATTCACCCAAAACACCAGCCCACAGCGTTCATTTAAAATAATATCACGAGCTAGAAAGAGTAATGCACCCTTTGAGTAAGATGACCTTAACCCTCAAGTTGAACGAACTTAACCCGCTTTGTATCTCGACGAAACTCAAGTACGTTCACTGACTGATACCAAGCGAAATATTTCATAACCTCCAAGTTGTATATTCAACCCTACCACAAAATTGCACCCAAGAAAGCCGGCACCATGATAACAACGGCCAGTGCCAAGTCGTTAATCAGTCAGTTTTTCAGCACCCCCTTATCTACTTTGTTCTCTCTGTCACTCTGCCAGTCGTCCTCCCCCAAAACAAGGTAGATAAGATACACAAAACGAAGAACAAAACAAATTGAGAAGAAAAAAAAAAGTTTCGTTGAATTTCGACGCGTTCAAGTTCATTGTCGTTCCTTGAACTCTCTCTAGAGGGGAGCCAGCCAGACACAAACACACACTTAATCATGTGTCTGTGCTTTTGCGGCATGTTCTACTGTCTACCATCTAAATTCCGGTGTCAATTAATTATATTAGATGCAAATGGATTTGTTGTACTCACTTTGTTCGTCGTCCACCTGCATCCGAGGTTGGAAACTGACCCTACCATACGTCCGTTGCAAGAACAGCATATACTCGACTTCTTCTTTCGTAATTAATGGCCGCTTAAACTGCTGAGCCGGTATAAACTGATAAGTGACATTGGTTGGCACTGGAGTTGGCAGTAGTCCATTGTTGTTATAGTGCATCTGGCCAGCGTTATGATGAAAGTATCCACGATGGGGTTGATGCTGAATATGGTGTAGTTGGTTCTGATGATACAATTCGTTATAGTGGGGCGGTGGATACTGTTGATATGTAGAATTTGGATGTGCCATCCTATTAGGTGCGTTCTGATTCACATCGTACATGAGGTACGGTACTGGTTGCGGCACCGGTCCCGCTGCCGGAATATGACCCATCGGTACGAATATCGGACTGTTGACATTCATTCCGATAGTAAATCTCTCGGTCGAAATAATAAAAAAAAAAAAAATAAAAATATTTTCCTTTCGAATTTCGCTTTAGATACGAGTATGCACTGTGTATCTTCGGGGTGATCGCGTTGCAAAAACAAAAATTTTTCGAAAAAATAAAAACGCGCACACACTTTAAGTATAATCAATTAGAGTTTTTAAATTGTTCTTTATCAATAGATACACCAGTTGCGTTGTCTGTTTGGACTCGACTACGTACGTAATTAAATGCTGTTCATTGGGTTCCGTCGTATGTTGGTTAGTGTTAGGGATATGATTGAATTGATAATTAATCATAGCACACTTTAAATTTTCTCCAATCAAGCACTTTCTTACAACTGTTTCGTAAAAAAAAATTCAAAGTAAATGAACAACAAATTTGCAATTTCTCTCCAAATTCGAGAACAAAGAACAAGTAGGTCGTCGTGGATAAACAAAGTGTTGTCTCTTTTGGGTGAGCCGATTTTTTTCTTTTTTCTCGCGATCAAAATTTGTAATTTACGTTCAGCTTTCCGATCAGCTGGATGGATATTGGGTTGTAGATACTGTCGGAAACTCTTTTCAAAACCAGCGACACTAAAACACTGGACACTAGTCAAAGGATCAACACGTTTACGTAGGCGTTAGAGACTTCTCTCCTGCGGGATACTTCTTGATTATCTTCTCGCCACCGAAAGAAAGTGAACACAAAACGAAATATGCGCGCTCAGATACAATAAAATTCACTACAGACTGAGGTTGTGTGTATTTTAAGTTTATTTTCTTCTCCGGACGTTGTTTTGTGATGATGGCGAAGCTTTCCTGCGAATGTGGGAGAAGCTTTCGCTCTGGCCTGCTCGATGACGTTAACTGCTGTGGATGTGACGAAATTTCTTGGGTTAAAGTTTTAAAATTTCCCCTTTGTAGGTTGGGACTTGGGAATTTTCACGATTCAATTGAAGTTTGTTTTTGTTGTTTATTTTGATTCTGTGATTCAGCTGTTGAATCTCATGTATCCGTTTATCGATTTTTCTGTTATCAATGCAAATCACTCGGCGGATGTATTTCACAGATATTCAGCGCGACTTTCGTTATTAAAATAAACACTTGACACGAATTTTTATTGCGAAACGATTTATTAATTGGCAAGTATGAAATATTCACTCGGCGCGGGGGAGGGTGCGTAACGTATCTACGGACACTTTGGTGGTGCTTCCTTCGACGATGTTTGTAGAACAACTGTCGGCACTATCGGCTGGATGGTTCGTCGTCGGCGGTCGGTGGCGCTGAAAAAAGCGATTGGAAAGCAAAAAAAGACACTTAAATTCAATTGAAATGTATTTTCCCTTCGCTGTTGGCTGGTATTAATTGTTGTGTTTAACAGTTTGTTTTTATTTTTTTTTTTTTAATTTTGCAGTTACGGCGGGGAATTTCGAATGGAATCACGACTTGTGAGTAAGCACGAGCAACAATGAGGAGGAATTGGGACGCGCATGGGTTTCTGTTTCTGATTCTGTGACGCGTTTTGTGCGAGTATCTGCCGGGCTTCCAGCCACTGAGCGATTCGTAGAAACAAGTGGAATGGCGCAGTTGGTATAAGCTTCTGAGATCCATTTTTAGCTCGAAGTAAACAATGATTGGGAATATTATTGTATGTGCGTATTCTGTGACACGTTTAGCTAAGCTGTTCTGGGATAGCATCGTTTAGTCATCTGCACGTGTTGTGTCAAAATATTAATTGAAAGGTCGACAAACGACACGAGCTGGGCTCTCCACGTGTTTTATACGGCACAAGCAAGCGAGTAACACTTTTAGGCGATGCCGTGGAAAATACCTGGGTGAAATTTAATTTTTTTAATTTTTCAAGTGAAAATATCTATTTAATTTCTAATCAATACATTGATGCATTGGAAACGTTGCAGAATTTGTTAAAATCTAAAGCAGCTCTTTTGATAAGATTTGTAATGTATAAATACATTTGTGTATACAGTGGTGAACTTGACAGCAAGAATGGGATATTTTCGACAAGGATAGATGGGCACACCGCATTATCTCGTGCACAGAGATGCGGTTAAATAAAACACGTGGGAAAAATGATTACCATCTTTTTCAACATCAAATGCGGCACGTGTGGTTAAGGTACATATTGTCTATACGACTTCAAACACAAAGTGTCTCCATAAGTCATAATAAGGCCACGTTTCATGAATTTAAGTGCGTAATGGTCAGAACATTTCTAGATACCAGAACACCGGTTGACGACAGTTATTATACATCTGCCAAACTGTCAGTTTGTATTTAAATATTTTCATACACAAATTGCATATACATATATATGTAACTAAATACAGTGGTGTGCAACATGACAGGCGCGAAATCTTTATTTTTTGACAAATGCTTTTTTCTCGAAGAATTATGATCAAATGTCAAAATGTCTCACGAGTCGATGGCGAATAAAACGTAGAAAACCCAGGAATTTCAAATCGATACTCACCACCTTTTCACCGATTTTAAGGCGGCGTATGACCGTATCTATAGAGATGAGCTATACAGAGCAATGCCTTGTTTTGGCATCCCTGCCAAACTCCTCCACCTCCATAACAATGGCTCCATCAAGGTCGATCAAGATTCCACCGAGACCTTTGATGTCAAAAAAGGATTTAGACAAGGGGACGCACTGTCATCCAACTTCTTCAACATCGTTCTTGAAAGAGTTGTGCAAAACTCACGCGCTAACACCAGAGGCACAATCTTTCAGAAGTCCGTCCAATTACTCGCATATGCCGATAATATTGACATAAACAGAAGAACGCAGCGTCAAAGAGGGCAAGATAAAGTATATGCGGGTCAAGGACACTCAACACCGACGTCTTGGACACAATGTCACTGTAGACAGTTAAGGACTTTGTTTACCTAGGCTCCGTTATTAGTTCAGACAACGACACCAACGCTGTTTCTTTGTACTAAGAAGGTTATTGAGAATTAAAGCTCTCTTTCGAATAACTGAAGTGACCCTTGAGTCCTGCTCTTGGTTGTTTGAGGCGAAAATTCTTTGGGTGATTTTCGGTCCTGTCTGCATAGATGATGAATGGAGGAGGAGATACAACGAGAAACTCTATTTTACTCGACATCGACTTAACCAGAAGACTGAAGGTCCAACGACTGAGGTGGCTGGTCATGTAGGGGAGATCGACACCAATGTTTCGGCTCAGAAAATCTTTGAAACCACATCCGATGTACGGCGCTAGTAGAGGAAGACCCTGAATCAGGTGGCGCACGCCAAGTTGGTTAAGATCTCCTTAACCTGGAGGCATCTGGCTAAAGATCGAAGTAGACGCTTGTTGGTTGAGGCCCAGGTCCACCCCGGGCTACAGGGCCACCCTTAGTAAGTAAGTATGACTGTTAAACCCATCAAACAGCAGCGGAAGTGTAATGGTTTGGAGGGTTTTTTCCTGGTATGGCGTATGTCTATATAGCAGATGTTTTGCCTGACTTTTTGTACAGTACGCTATGATGCAGATATCATATGAATTTTTACGGTTCATAATAGATTAAAATGCGTCCCATAGGAGTTAGAGACATTCCGACGAAGCAGAGTAGACAACGCTTGTTTGTTTGGTTCCTCTTAACTTTGAAACCAGCAGATCAATTATTAAATAATTTTCAGCAAATTGTAGAGTCGCTTTTGGAGCATGCTTTTAGTACATAAGTACTAAACTAGGCTGGTATTCGTACTACATCATACTCTCGTGTCGTGTTTAAGAGGTACATATGTATCTATTGCTCTATTTAATTGTTTTAATTGAAGTCATTTAATTGCATAAAATTTTTCCAGAATACAGTTTACATTCGACATTTGAACCAGCATAATACACGCTTCTAAACAGACAGTAATTACCTAATTTTGTTGTCATAGACACGAAATTATTTTTTTTTTATTTACCTTGACCTTTACTCGCAAGTTTTTATTATTTTCTCCCGTCCCCCATTACACGCGACTTTTTGTTTAACAAAAGCTTAATAATTTACACAATGAGTAGAACTTTTATAACACGCGCGTCAATCTGTCAACGATCGGGGCGGTTGATTGTGAGGTACACAGGCAGTATCAACCGATCTTTTGGCGAACTGCACTTATTCGTTTAGAGATACTTTATAAACACAACAAAGGCTGCACACAGAGATACACATGTTAAAATGAAAAACGCAAAGTGCAAAGCTTTCGTTCGAAACTCGATCGCGGAAGATACTTTTGTATCTTTTACTCACATGACATCAGGATTTAAATCCCATGTGTTTCATTAGAGAGAACAAGATCACCACTTTACACCTTGACAGATCAACGAACTTCACGCTACTAAACTGAAATGTATTAAGGGAAAAATAAATTAAATATCTCAGAAAATTTTCAGTTACCTGCTAATAAACGTATCTGCATCTCTTGTTTTATTATACGGGTAATTGCATTGCAAGTATCGAATGATGCAGATAAACCCTCTGTAGGAGTACATTGATCGATGACACACACGCGCTTCTGCAGCTACCTGAATATTATTTTTATCATCAGTGACAGACGAAGTCATTTACACCGTGTCCGCGTGTTTGTCTGGATTGTATTGAATTTTAATTACCTAACATGCCATGCCACACACAAGTCTGAAACTGAAAGGTCGCGCATGGAGTGAACCTAAATTTGGCGTCGTCGCAGGTCAACAACGAGCGAAATTGGTGGACTGGGTAATGTATTGCATATATGGTTTGCAGATTATTCTTGTTTTGCGGTGGTGAATCATCTTAAATTCAACGGGCTATAGAAGACCGGGTGATCGAACGGATATTGGAAGTTCTTTGAGTTCACGGCTGTACTACAGGGGTTAAGACCTTACCAAGTGTTGTATGCTCTTCACCTAGGCCTCAGTCGGTGCCGCTGTGTTTCCTTCTTTTAAATTCCGAAAGTGTAGAGATAGAGTAGGTTTGGGACGAATGTTGTGTGGAATCTAGGTGAAAGTGAGAACAATTATGGAGTTGACGCTAGTGTGCGGGATTTGGTGAATGCAAGTATGTAACCCATTCATTCTTTTGGTCCAGTATCTACATGAACTCCTTCTATCGCGTTCTCGCTAGGGCTGGGCAGTGGAAAAGGAAGTGATCGAGATCTTCTTCTTCTTCTTCTTCTTCCTCACAGTTTCTATAGATCTCTGCGTCGGTAAGGCCCAATCTAAAAATAGCTGGCGCGACAGCTCAGGATGAGGCAAGGCCTAGCTCTCGCAATCACAATGGAAGGGATCTACAATTTTTTGCCGACTCCGAACGGCGAATTGAGAAACTTTTTCATGACAAATTATACTCTCGGAGGTTTGTCATTCCCCGACGAGGAGTGGTGCCACGAAAAATGTTCGGTGAACACGTCTGGGGGTTGAACCCATGGAGCTCGCACAGGAGTCCAACGTACTAACCACTGAGCTACGGCGACCAGGTCTACACATGTGTTTATTAAGGTTGATGTGCCCTGTGTGTGGTTAGTCCCATCATAAGCCTTAATGGCTCCCTGCTTGCACCAAGAACCTGTCTAGTGAGCAGGTTCACAAGAGATATCGTTTATAAAGATTTTTCGAGGTTGTTATAGGCTCCCGCAGCGAGTGGAGAAATGAAGGTAGTACTACACTACCAAATTCCCAAATCTGGTATACAGATGGTTCAAAATTGAAAAACGGCAGCACAGGTGATGGATATTATGGTCCCAGTTTCCGACGCGGAAATCCACGCCGTTGAATTGTGTGCAATAGAATGCCTGCGGAGAAGAACCCAAGGAACCCGCAGCTACATCTTTTCAGACAGCCAAGCAGCACTGTTAACCCTTAAATCCTATACGGTAGGCTCCAAGCTTGTCTGGGACTGTCTCAATCTCCTCGAAAGCTTTGCATCGGTAAATAAGGTTACCGTAGCTTGGATCCCAGGACCTGAAGACTTTGAGGGTAACGAACGGGCTGACTGCCTGGCGAGAAGAGCCGCTTTGCCGTGCCGTCCACTCGTTGGTCCCGAACCCTGTTTTGGGGTACCACCCAATAGTGCCTAGTCCAAGATAACACAATGAGAGATCAACAAACACGCCGACTACTGGGCCAACTTCCGGGGCCTTAGACAAGCGGAAAAGTCTCACCAAAGGCGAGGTAAGAACTTTAATGGGCTATCTAACAGAACAGAACATATGGTTCACCACAATAGACCTCATAATACAGAATACAGAATAGTGAACGTGTTACTTGGTTTCTTTATGAGTGATCCAGCTACTTTGAACGTTCTTCGTTCTATCGGGTGCGCCCCTTCTTTTGCCAGTTCTTCAGCTTTCTGATTCCCCGTGACACGTTCGTGACCCGGTATCCAGACAAGGCGGACTTCGTTGTGACTGATAAACAGGTTTAGTTGGTTTCTACATTCCCTAACAAGGTGAGATCTGGATGTGGGATTTTCGATGGCATTACGTACTGCTTGACTATTCGAGCCGATATCGATTTTCCTGCTTTGAGAGTGGTTCTCCAGAAAGACCCCAGTTCTCCTTAAAATGGTAAGAAGGGTTCTAGTAGAATCGCCAGTTATATCGATAGGTTGTTGCAGTTGCCTGCGATGTTAGAGCCGTCCGTGAATACAGATATTCCTTCATCGTTTCTTTTTTCGTTGGTTCGGGCCCAAGAATCCTTCGAAGGGAATTCAGTTTCAAGATTTCAAAATTGTGGACAAAGCTGATTGGCTTGTCGCCAAAGCCGCTCTGGTGGTTGATGAGTAGTGGGATCCTTCTGATCTCTTCAATAATTTTCGATGCCCTACATTCGTATCGAAATACCTGTTCTGCAAGTCTTCTTGCTTTGAGATGGACTGGTAAGATGTTAAGTAACACTTCCAATGCGGTCGAATTGATCTCAGTTTCAAATATGTCGAAATAGCCCACATAAGTTGCTGTTTCCGAGCCATTAAAAAGCACTTTCTTGCCATAGTAGTTGTTGTGCTACTGGTCTAATCCATGTTTCTATAATCAGTAGTTTGCTGCCTATTCTTCTCGGGATTAAAAAGTCTGTAAAACTCTGTTAATGCTCTCATTTGCACCTTTGCGACCGGTGAGTTGATGACGGGTTTGAAATTTGATTTATTCCCTCTTATTTACAATGTAGAATATTAAACTCGTAGGTGGCTGTTTGAGTTGTTCAAAAACGGTTAAGACATCTGTCAGAGTGGTTGCTTTCCTTCTTTGGCCTTTTTGTACAAAACATATTCATTGAAAATAAGCGAGAAGCATTAATTAATCAAGTAAAAAAAAAGTTCATTGCATCGGCCGGGAATCGAACCCGGGCCGCCCGCGTGGCAGGCGAGCATTCTACCACTGAACCACCGATGCTCATGCTAACTCTTTCCTAAAATAGCAACTAGCTAACCATTTAAAAAAAATACAAGCTGTGCATTTCAACCAGATGGTGTATCTTTCAGTTTCTCTTTGATGAATACAACGCTCACTCGTTCACTTTCACTTTCAAAATACTTCCCACGAGATGATGCGAGAGCGCTTGAGACTTACCTTTACCCTACACTTGCAATTAAATTATACCCATCATATCTGCCGTTGAGATTTTCCTTAAGTGCACCTCCTCTAGCCATGTGCAATGGGCAAATTAAAACCAACTTACAATTCAATTTATGCCCACTCTAATAGAGAAATAAAATTCAACAGCCAACAATCAAACATCAGACCTCCATCTCCTCGCCATGATGATCGGCAAGCAACCCAAAAGCCGGCTAATTATGCTCACCGAGCGTGTGGTGCCATATGGCGAATGCGCAACTCGCTTCGTGTCGGCCACTTGTGTTTGGAAATTAAGATCTCTAATGGGGCACGCGAACTCAAGCGAACAGAGCCACACTCAACACTCAACAGTGATCATAATAATTAATTACCATGACAAAGAATGGAATAATAAGTTTAAACTTTGCATATGTCCAAGGCCAACTAACAACGTCGACAATGACGGTCCATTAGTGCTGTGAAGATAGAAACAGTGACACACCGTCGTCGTCGAGAGGTGTTGGAGATCATGAACAATTGGGAGCTCTTCTGACCACACACGGTCTCACTTTCAGCGTGAATCTCTACCGCGGCTGGAGATGTGTTGCATAAGTGGCCGATTTGCTTTTACCCGGCAGTAGATGCAGCACCATTGAAATGAAGCCATTATGGCCGATTCTTGCTCTATTAGTTCGGGCGGCGGGAGGAAGGGGCTAATTTGTTGCAAAACTTTAAGATGATTTATACAGCATTAGAGAAAATATAAGAAAAAAAAAACGGTTTCGCGAGTCAATTTTTCGCTGACATGGTGGTTTTCTGTTATTGTGTCAAATGGACGGTTGGTTGAATCGCGTGCTGACCCAGATAGGTTAGACATTAGTCCCAAATTGCCGTTGAACATCTGTTTTCGTGGTAGAATTGTCCTTGGTTCAGATGACTTTTTGAGGGCGCTCTGGTGCACTAATGGAACAGCGCTGAATGGTTAAGTGTGCGAAAAGAAACCCATTTGCTTGTTTGTGGAATTGTAGGTCAATGACAATAAGTAGGTCAGACACACTGATTCGGCTATTTGTGGAATTGACCTCAAACATGAAGATGAGAGTGGAGAACGTTATTTATGCGGCGAAATTAATTGGAAAAGAATAAACGACAATCGTTTTCAATAAGTGGGGTGAAATTTTTGGTGCACACGCCAATTTGTGGTGCGAAATTGAATTGAAAAACAAAATGTCTATTGATGGTTGTTACTGTGAAAATTCTAAGAAATTGTTAATGGTTTTTAACAGGCTGCCACGTGAACTATGAAAACATCGACATCCTTTACAATTTGCTTTGATAGGGGACAGATTTTGACTGAACTCGGTTTTTTCAACCCATTCGATACTGAAATTGGAGTTGAGTTGGGTTGACACTTGACATTTGCTGTGGCCGAGATTGACTAGAACACATCAAAAAGGTCTTAATTCGGGAAGAAATGGATTGGATTGTAAGTGTGATAACAGGTGGAGCCGATGCTCAATATTGAAGGGGGAGTGAGCCATTTGGAACAACAACATTAGTTGAGAAATGTAGTAAATAATCAACACGCTGCAACCCATTTCGACAAGTTTTTTCCAACATCATATGCTAGAAGCTTTTGAATGACTAAACAATGCCAGGCTCTTTCAGAGTTTAATAACTAGGGCACTGTACCCTCCCACCGTATGTATGTAGGTAGAGGTGGCGGTTTAACAGAATCCAATCAGCACCAAGATGTGTCTTATGGTCACAATGATTTGCGTGACCTGGTTGATGATGTGTGTTGTTGAAGGTGGGTGAGACAGCCGGGAGTAGGTCAATCCAGCCTGTGAAGTTTAGAAAGCAGATTAGATTTCGTATCCCTTTACCTGAGATGTTGTTGAGGTCGTCGAAGAATGGTGGGTTAAGTGCACGAAGTCTGGCTCTTGCTAGTGCCGGACATTTGCAGAGGAAATGGTAGAGAGTTTCATTCCCTTTTTCATTTCCGCAGATGCGGCAGTGGGGTTGTATGGAATACCTATTTTGGCTGCAATTGACCAATGCCCTTTTTGCTGGCGATATCTGGACGGTTTGTGTTTAGAAGATCTTTTGTTCTAATTTTGTCGTAAATCGGACATATCTTCCATGATACGGTGCAGTGGGTAAGCTCCCTACAAGTGTGAGTGGACTTGTTCTTTAACCGCTCCTAGCGGCATGTTGACTTTTGCCGTGCGTGAGCTGTGAAGGGCTTAGTCCTGCCTGGCCAGTTCATCTGCATTGTTGCACCCGTTTGGAGGATATGGTAGCCCACTCAATAGCTTTGATAGCGACTTGACTATCTATGAGAATAGCAATGTTCTGATCACCATAAGGTACCATAAGGACAAAGAAGGGAACGAAAAGGCCGATGAATTGGTAAGATTGGGGTCGGCTATGAACATTAGCAAAGCAGATACATCTGCAATGCCAACGATAGGGAGATTGCATGGGATAATAGACAACATAAAGAAATAAGCTAACTCCTTCTGGTTTGCCAGAGAGGATTGGGAGGTAACAGACTTACAGTTAATGGACCTACTCAGATTCTTAAAGAGTACTAACCTGTTCACAAAACAGCCAACAATAGGATAGCTCCTTAGGCTGTCCCGGGAACCATACTGCTATTCCCACAACATTAAAAGTGTACTCACAATGGACCTTCAGGTCTCCGAGTGAAAGTGGTGAGGCCTATCCATCACACACACTTCGAAACGTAACCTAACCTAACCTTGAACGTTCTGTCACACCTGAGTTGCGTGCAAGACTCTTTGATTGCCAGTAGTTCCGCCTGGAAGAAGTTGGCAAAATCTGGCAGGCGGAATGATCTTGATATTTTCAGTGATTCCGAGTAGGTACCGGCACCCAGACCAAAGTTCATCTTTGATCCGTCGGTAGATATGAATTTGGACGCCTCCAATACCTTTATCTAAGTTTATCTTATCGCAGATCTCAATAGCATGGATTTCAACCTGAAACATTTCAGATTCCATTTTTTAAACGTCGATGGACCATTCAAACATCGTGGGTCCGATAAGTGCTCTCCATTAAATCAGTCGACAAGGTCTAATATTCCTACCTCAAACAACCTTCCAAAACAGTACTCCTTGGCCAGAGCGTCAGGGATAGTGCAGAACATGTTCGTACTTGGAATTGAGTCAAATATTTTCGAATGTCCCACAAGATTACCTGATTTATATTCGTTTTCTAGCTGCAGCTTTATAGCACAGCGGGCAGCGGTCTTCCTAATGAAAATATACAAAGGTTAGAGCCCGATGGGAGCCTCTACAACTGAAGTGGGGCAAGTGTACATAGCACCTGTAATGCCGAGAAAAGCAATTCTCTGTAGCTTCTCAAGTTTCGTTATTGTCGTCCGGTCAAGAACTTTCGTCCACCAAACTATGGCCGCAAATGGGTCTAACTATCGAAATTTTCAGCCAGGATGCTTTTCAAAATAGTTGAACTAATATAATCTGTCCCGTGTGGTGTGTCCTTAATTTTTTTTTTTTTTTTTTTTTTAGAGGTAAGCGTCTCGCATAAGTTTGGCGCATATATCTTTGAACACTTTGAACTCAGAATGATTCGGAGAGATTGGAATCGTTCTCATACAAACAACACCTTACTCTAATGCGCTATAAAGTAAGTTGGAAATTTTAAAAAGGTTCGAAATACATTTCTGACAGATGAAAACCCCTGTTTTTGATTTTAACTAATAACATATTCCAAATGCAACAACCAATTGTTAATGTGTTCAACAAAATATAAAGCCACGAGAAAATGAGTTTTCCGTCTAAAACTGTGAGCGAAGAATAAATTCATATATTTTCTTCGATGAGCATTATACAACTGACAAATAAAACTGCAGCATTTTATTTTGTAGTTGTCATACCCTTTTGCAGGATTTCTTACGACTGGACTGTTTCCTTCTTTCCTTCATGTTTTGGCCTTCTTATTCACATCTGGTTGATTAAACCTTTCCTACACAGCTCACTGAACCAATGACATCGCAACCCAGGAAAATAAACTTTTGGTCGTCAAAATGTTCCACTTCGACAAATAATCGAACCAAAATTATTGTCACTTCAGAGTTGCATGGTGTCTCAATCGCATTAATCTTGCAACGAAGTTTTAATTTGTAAGTCGATCGCGTAGGCATTCTATAGAAAAGAATTCACAAATTGTTCAGTGTACAACTTGTCGTACATAATTGCACACAAATATCTGAACTAGTGTGAAGCATTTTATTTACTTATGTACATGTTGGTCAATCAAAAAAATTAAATCTGACATGCTTCAAAGATTTATCGATCGATCTATGGAGCTAGATATGACCAAAACTAAAATTTCATGCCGCATTCATGCTCGAGACTAATTTTGTCAAAGAATCTGAGATTTCATATTTTTTGGTTTCACTCTTAGCCTCACATGGATGTACTTGCGCAAGTCTGCGTTTTCGGAATAACGTGTGTAGTCAGATTCATCAAATAGTTATCCAGCAGGCACCGGGTGGAGGTGATGATGGGTTACCAACTGCCTTAAGCCACGGTTACACAAAATTCAGAACCGAGTACTTCACGGACTATTTTTGCAGTAGCATTTCATAAACTCCTGCATCAAACGCATTCCGAGTTCACTTTGAAGTGGCTGCCATTAGTTTGATTAAAAATCCGCCGAGTGATCACAGGGGGCCTTCTTTGTGGTTTTGTTGAAGTTTGAAAGCTGGTCCCCTACTATCCTATTTGTACTTTAAAATCTGGCGATGGTCTTCAAGTTTGGCTGTAATTGGCCAGAATATTCTGATCAAAAATGCTGTCATACTTTTGCAGACTTACATAGATTGGCAAGGTACTCGTAATTTTTACTGCGTCGTCAGCCGTCAGCCGTCAGCCGTCAGCCGTCAGGGGCAGAGGCGGTTCGTTGAATCTGTCTTCTAAGACCGTCAAAACGTGGTGAAAAGCTACACCCTGCACGTGGTATCCCTGCTGCGAATTAAATGTGGCGGATCTTAAAAGGAAAAATGGAAAAAAAAAATTGTAATCCTACATGTTAAGCGACCGTGCCTAAGGGATGAATGGCACTCCGTAAATGTGTCTTCTAACGGTGGACACTGGATTTCAGCCGAACTCCGGTTACAATTAGACCGCCCGGCGTATGACCTTCCTCATTTATGAAACCAAATGGAAAATATACAACAACCCAAAAAACACAAATGAGTAATGATGTCTGGGCCTCTACAACAAGGGGACCTGGTCCTGTTGTAGAGTTTGAGCCTTCGGACGACATATCAATCGATGGGGCGCTACCGATTCAAACAATGTTATCCGCACGGAATATACGATAAAAGACCCCAGAGTGGGAAGCTAAAACTGTCGGGAGCTCGGCACAAACGTCTCAAGAAGTTCGTACGGGATGGCTTTAGTCTACATAGAACGGGCTCGAGAACTGGGTCAAAACGACCCAGAGAAGATAGCGCAACTCTACCAGTAAACATCGCCAGCAGGAGGGCGACTGCTACAAGGCCAACCACAGAGCCAACGAGACATTTGCTGACCTATAGAGATGTCATGGCGGGGAAAAAAATCGGTGTAATACCACACGATTTCCCTAACACCATCTGGAATACAGATCAGAGTAACACAGAAGGTACCAATAATTTTTACTGCGTCATCAGCCTTATTTACCACTTTTGTTCAATGGACTACGCTCCAGATCTATAGCATCAGTCACAAAATTATATAGGGACTTTTCAGTCCAGCATCTTGATCTAAGCATACATTCCACGCTGTCTGATAATGATGGCTCCAAATCCTATCACGCTATTAAACTTTGTAACACTTTTTCTAGCGGTAAAGGCACTGGTGATGGGTCGCCGTGGCTCAGTGGTTAGTGCGTTGGACTGCTGGCCGAGCGGCGTGGATTGAAGCCCCAGCCAGGTACACCGAAAATTTTTCGCGGCACCACCTCTCGTCGGGGAATGACAAGCCTCCGGGAGTATAATCTGTCATGAAAGAGCTTCTCAATTCGGCGTTCGGAGTCGGCCATAAATTGTAGGTCCCTTTGATTCGTGTTTATTGCCATTTGTTGAGAATAAAATGGGAAATGAAAGAAATAAAATAAGAATCTTCGGTAAACATTACTAATAATGGAATGTACATCTCATCTACTCTGATGACCTCTTTTATAAATTCGTCTCAGGTTAGGCTAGAGGGGATGGCGGCTTGATGTTAGGAGCCGCCTCACTCGGATCTTCAAGGATCCATTGCGTTCCTCGTTGTGGGATCCTAAATGTCTGTACCTGTTGGGAAATGAGAAGAGCTTAGAGCTGTTGAGTATTGTTCGCCTCCCTAAACCACCACGAATTTAGAATGAATGTTAGGATGGCCTTTGGTGGCATGGTTGTGAGTTGGCTTGGCTCTCTAAAGAAGTAAGCGCTTAGGGTCATCTTTCTGGTTCTGCTGAGGCTTGGGCAGTTGCAGAGAAAGTGCATCGTGTCCTCCTCTACGTCTACACCGCCAAATCCTCTGCGGTCGGTCGGTAATGCTTAGTCGCATTCTTCTTAGATGCGCGGCCAGTAGGTTGTGGCG
Organism: Matsumyia berberina; assembly: GCA_917880715.2. NCBI lineage: Eukaryota > Metazoa > Arthropoda > Insecta > Diptera > Syrphidae > Matsumyia > Matsumyia berberina. The sequence continues at coordinate 124,386,967 of OU862871.1, read as the reverse complement.
TGTGAGGATGCTGGGGCCGAATTACTAAACTCGTTAACGAGTAACTCGTCATCGAAATGCGAGGATTTGGCATTACCGCTCCCAATGAAGTTTATGAATCATTCGATCACGAGACCCACTCAGTCACTCGTTATCGATTGCGGTTATTCAGCTCCTGATCACTAGAGCTAAATGCGATCTGTTCAGCGTAAGTATTACCTTTTTTTCTTTTATTGAGTTTTGGCCACATATTTATTGATATGTGGCGTGACAGAAGTGTGCTCCATCTCTCATCCGCAAGCTGCCAGAAGTCGAAGTGTGTCTCTTACTTTAGAACTTCTATAGGGGCCAGAACAGTGTGATCGACCATTATTTGCTTCACTTTCGGTCCCTTTTATTGCTATCGACGCTTCGGTGCTCCGGGACCCAGAAGAGTGATGCATTGTGTCTTGAGCTTAGAATCCTAAGCTGATCGCGACAACTCTTTACTTCTATAAGCGATTTCATTATTAAAATTCGTCATACATACAAATATATGTATTTCTGTTTAAATGTTTACTCAAACAAAATATTTACTTACCTACCAACTCAGACTTAAGTTAATATTTTCATTTCAAGTGAACCGATTGGGGATTTCCTTAAGTACGTACAGCAGATGCTTTTAAAACTCAAAAATGCGTTGTACACAATTTCGCCTAAATTTGGTGATTTCTGTCAATCGCACTTCGACTTCGGCCCCCCACATCAGATGGAAAATAAATCATCGATTAATCGCAATGTTAGTCGATTAAAAATTCAAATTCCTTTGTTCTGTTATTGGAAAGAAATCAGGAAACATTTTAACTGCACGACGAAGTAAAAATATTAATTACTCACAAATTCTCAGCCATTAGACAGACATATTTCACTTTGGTAGACAGATTCTCCGTTGAGATACAAAAAAGAATTACGAGTAAATTCTATGCAAACCACATGGTCAGAATTTATTTTCTCATAAAATGCGCGCGACCTACTCTGTGGGGTATCTACAGCTGGTGTTCGCTGGACTGGTGGTATCTGAACCGCGCAACCCCCTCGTTCCAACAGCGTGTAGGAAATGGTAAGCCTGGCTCTTTCTCTCCCCATTATTATGGTCAATTAAAAGTCTGTGCGCGTCGGTTGTGCGTGTAAAATTCACTTTTAATATCTTTGTGCGATTTTCACGTGCGAACAATTTATAAGATACGTTTTGTATAATCCTGCCAGTAAGGTGTCTTTATTTTGATCCATATTTCGTAACACAGATAAATCATTCATCTTTCAGTATGCATCACAGGACGTAGAGTTCCACGAAAGGTATCTCAAAACGTGTATGCCACTAACTTTTTTTGTATAAAACACCCCAAAAAGTTGAATGACATTATATCGCACTTTGGTCAAAAAACAAAGGAAAGACAACACTGCCCGGCAGCGTTTGCGTGCAATAATTGCATTGCATCGTTTGCTTTGTGACAAGTTGCGTCAAATAAAAGCCGGAAGTTTTCCAGCTCGAAATCATGCAATTTCATAAGTCACGACGCCGAACATTGTGTATAGTAGATGCGGGCATAGCAGCGTTATCTAACACGTGTTGTCGAATCACATTGTAAAATGCGCAGCAAAGAGTGACTCATGTTCGCTTTTGAATCATAGGTGCCAAATGGATTTTATCGGTCAATGTACACCCTGTTTTCCAAGTTTCGATGCGATATTTCTCCCAATAAGCTCCGGCAATGATGAATCATGTTGCATTTTGATACCCATTCGCACCAAGACCTCAGGTGGCAGTAAAAGCCTGGCTGGTTGATTGCCTAAGTGAGTCACACTGTCACTGTCATTGATCATTGACTAAGCCGAGGAGGTACGAAATTGTTGTTATAGTCTCCTTTCTTGTTTGAAGGAGTTAATCGATGTTTGTAACCCGTTTCGACCCGCTAAAGTGAGACTTTTACCTTTTTTTGTCTACACTGTCTCAGGATCCCATATGAATGCAAAAGGCTGTATAAATACTCCGCTGCTGAAAAATTCTATGTCAACTCATGAATTTGTATTCATTGTTAGCAGGACTCAATTTTAGACCTCAACGCACGTATCCGACTATGCTAGGGTAAACTGTGTTCAGTTCCAACAAAATTATTTCTTCCCGCGTTTTTTTTGGTTTTTCCTTACAATATCTGCCCAACCAAGAGTGTTCCGTGGGACAAGACAACGATGAGTTCTTTCTGTTATGAGAAACGAGGTCAAAAGACGACCTCGAAAAAAATCATATAATTTAAATGTATAAAAGATCTGCGAAGGCTCAGAGATAGGGTGTGAGAAACACTTGAATTCGGTTCATCATGGTAGGAGTGCGTCAGCGAAAGATTACGTGCGAAGTCGTTTTATTTTCGTTACTTAAACCACCATTCTTGGATTCATGAATGGTTCTTGCGACATTGGACAGTAATTATCGCGACTAATTGCTGGCCATGTTTTATTGGTTTTAAATTTGATTTACGTTGTGTTTTGGGTTTATCTCTGTACGGTAAATTACTTGGAGCTTTGTTGGTTTTTTTATGTGGACCAAATTGGGAATGGAAATTGTAAAATTCTTATGTGGTAAGATTACTTGAAATTAATTAAGAATTGAGTTATAGCTAGAATCAATTAAAGTGTTTTTTTTTTTTGGAACATTTGTAGGGAAGTGTACGTTTCTAATTTGAGTTTTGCAAGTCTACTAACCGACATGGACCTGGGCTTCAGCCAGCAAGATTCTCCCGGTCCCGGCAGCTCGATCGCTAGCTACATACATATCTACCTCCAGTTTTGTTCGCTATATGCGTACACAGAACAGCAGATGAGAACCAGTAATTGGCGCAATTGACAAAGTATCCTTTCTTGAGGACCGGGGTTTAAGAATTTTGGCCTTGATATGGTCATTATAGCTTTTGTTAAAAATTTCGACCCTTTTTCCTCAGAGTTAGCAAGCAGCTCTTTTTCGCTCTGTATGCCTCATGTTTCGCTGCATGTGCTTGCAGCGTCGTCGAACCAAGGATTCCAAGTTGGCAACCGAAAGAAAGCTCTATATATGCCACAGTATTTAAGGTTTAGCTATCCTTGATGAGGCATTCTTAGCGCATTTTTATGGAATTGAAAGGATCCATTGGAAAATGCTGAGTTCGAAGTTTAAAAATTTGCAGAAGTGAGTGAAGAGAGATCTCCTAAAAAATCGGTTAAAATGTTCCACATACGCCACAGTATTTTAGGTTTAGCGATCCTTGATGAGGTATACTTATCCGTGCAGGGGCGTTTGTTTATGCAACCGAAAGGATCCATTGGAAAATGTCATATTTGAAGTTTAAAACTTTACACAAGTGGCTTCTATGATGGCTATTTGGCAGTGAGCTTTTCCAGAAACTGCAGAAATAAGTAGAAAAAATACAGTTTCTATTTTCTTTGCACCTGTTCGGCATTGCTACTACGTTCTGGAGGTCTCTTCTTCGATGGTCTAGAGATGGCTTAGCCAACATTCCTACGATTTATGAATAGCTCCGGTCAATTTTAGCCTTTCTCCCTTAAGAGTGGGCGGTCATAATGGACCTACATACACCCGGGCCTGTATTCCGAATCAGTATAGAAGGTGTAGGGAGAGGGAAATGTAGTGAAAAAGTGGGAGGTGTAACATTTTTAGAGACAATGCTCCTCTTCAACCTACAAAGGGACGATATGGTTAAGAGATACTGTTTCAAAAGGAAGTTCAAATCTAAAACGAGCAGGAAAAGAGAATTGAAGAATAATTTTGACGAGTATCTAATTGAACCAAACCGCAAGTGATATAGTGAGGGTTCAAAAACATCCACAGGAACTGTGATAGGGGTATTTGGGCAGAGGACAAGATACTCGGAATCCCTAGAAACCTTTTCGAGAAGATTTCGAATTGAAAGATGCGCTCAATTCAATCTCAATAGGAAGTTTCATGGAAAAAGTATAGCGACACTTAGGTAGCTATCAAGGCACTCTGCTCACATGAAATCAAATAGGACTGCCCTGAGAAAAAAAATAAACTGGCGATGCTGTGATCGAAGGTAACAAGAAAAGAAGGGGTCGGAAAGACTACCAATGGAACCAGAATCCTACTGTGGGCTAGGGACCCACATCGTAAGGGAAAAACTAAGAGAAAATGAGGAGCAAAAAAGAACAAGGTTATGGGCTAAGCTCTCTCGACTCTGGCGGGCTAAGAAACTCCTTGGGAACTACAACAGAAGGAGATATACCACCTAGATTAAAATGGCCAAGAAGAAGTCGCGTGTAGTCACAGGATTCCTTACAAGCCACTGTAGACTAAATAAGCGTATAAGCAGATGAAGGCTAGAAGACGAAGAGGAAGAAACCCCAATACCTTCTTAAGGACTGTGCAGCACCTAATCACAATAGAAGAATTCACCTACGGATATGTGTATCTGAAAAAGTGGACTTTCTCGCTTAGTCCACTTAAGATACTCCAATTTGTCAAAGCCATTGGATTAGAGAGGCTGACCAGAGCCCCTAGTTAAGGGGAGGTACAATAGATCTTTCTTGGTCGCAGATCTGTCCTCATTTACAATCTACATCTGGTCCAAGTGTATCGTGTTCTTTTGAATGCACATGTCTATACTTGAAACGCCAATGTCGATTTATTGTATTGTACCTACATACCAAATTTATGTCGTGCTTCAATCGCTCTCTTGTCACTATGCACCGCCATTTGTCTATCTTTTAGCTTAACCAAGACCAGTAACCGGATTTCCATTTCATTTAAGTTCGCCATTGACCTCAAAATCCATTAAATTAAACTAAATTGACATAATCCTCCAAATTTCACGTAACTCATCGATTGTGTGTAACTTACGCCAAATATTTTAAGTCTTATTTTATCGATTAAATCGATAACACCCAAAGCTAACCAAACCAGTTCATTTACACATTTTTATATTTGATTGAGATCGATTACATTCCTCAAGACGTGTTCCTTACCTGGCCAAACTAAAAAGCTACAGAGAAAAAGAGTCTAGGAAACATGGTCCACGTAAAATTAAGTAATTTGCTGCGATTGACTGAGGTAATGATCACTAAACGTGCGCCAGTTTTCCCTTTTATAGGCAGTTTATCTAATTTTTTGTTTGCAACAGAAATGCGATAACTGATAGCAGACATTTGGACTCAAGAGTGCTCTAAGAAATGTGACAAATATAACAAATTAATACACACACGTTCCAGGACAAGCCCATAATGACAGCAATTTTGTAGTTTGTTCAGCTTTTTTTTTTAAAGCCATAAGCAACATTACGTTGCGTTACGTTTGAATTCGTTTTTTGTAAAACAGAACAAACAGTATACATATGTATGGTCAAGTATTCATCAAAATATTCAGTTACACTGTTCTGACTGACCTTAGTGTCTTAGTCTACATAAGGCATTAGATTGGTGCAAAACTTCTCATCTGACATCTTTGACTGCATTTGACAGCTACTGACGCCATTATTTCCCATTTAGTCGCAAAGAACTTCTTGATCATTTCGCGGACTTGTTGGTTTATTTTGTTCTGTGGCTCCGTCAAAAATGAAGTCAATCATGTGTGTGTGTAAATAAATTTCATTTGCACCCAGTGTCAGTAAATCGCTTAACAAGAAATCCAAATTCGGCCACTTTCAAGTGTTTATTTTGTTTTCGCGATTAAAGTGCCGATTATGGATGGTGTCCAGATGGATTGACAGATTCTCTAAATTGGAATTTTTTTTTAAATTTCGCATCTTTTTCTATTGGCTGTTTATGGAAGACCTTGCGGAATCTTTGTAAATCTATCTGAAGTCGTAAAATTGAGATCAAATCCAAAGTTTAGACTATGAATGCAGAATCTACCGTACATGGTATTCAATTCATTTTTATTACAATTCGCCGTCAATCGATTTGCAATAAATTTTTCAAAGTTTCTCACCGCCACGCTTCGACTTCCCTGGTGTAAATTCTGTGACTTGAGTGCATTCTTCAACTTGTACACAAATGGTCAGAAACAATTTAATGGCCATTATCGTTCGATTTGGTAAGCAAATTTCAGCTCTGCCCAATGTGGAGAGCAATCAAATGCAAACATTTAATTTACGACAGCGCCACTTGAAGAGCCTGCCGCCTAAGAACAAGAACCGCCGCGGCTATGTGCGATATCGGTGCCATAAATTCCTTCGCATCTGGTTGCAGCCAAAAGATATAGAGGAATTCCACAAAATTCGGAGTTCGCCCATATGTTGTGATCGGAATTCTTTTGGTTCACAACTTGAGTTGTTTGGAGACAAGTTAGTGGTGGCAGGCAGTAGGCAGCTGTCAGGAGTAGTTATCGCCCGTATTGGGTGAGTGTTGTGGCGTTGGGTTGCGGCGGCGGGAGCGTGTAGACCTTGTTCTTTGGCTCATGGTGTGTGAGCTGGTGGTGCAATGCCGCAGGGTGTTTTGGGCATAAAGTTATTTTAATCTGTCGGAGTATTTGACAGAATATTTCGGTGGTTATGCTGAGATTGCGCGATGTGGAAACACCTGCATCTATGGAACTGGCAATAAATTTTGTGTTGGATGAAACATAGTAATTATTGGGACCAACCATACAAAGAGAAAAACGCACTCCGCAATGTTGACTTCACAGCTCTATTCGGTAACGGCTGGCAGTGGGATATCCAAAAACAGAACAATTTCGTAATTAGTGGAATTTCCTCGTGGAATTTGAGTGTTGTAGTTGGTTGTTAGCTTGGTTTTGTGGGTGTCCTAAGGACTTAGATCTGAAGCGGGTCCATGGTACCCATATACTCAGGGGAGTCACAACTACACAGAAAGAGATAGAAATCTCAGGAGATTCCTAAAATCAGCGATTTGAAGGTCCTCCAGCCCATGGAAGAAACTACAAACAAGAGTATCTATGCAATCTTCTGGTGGCCAGTGCAGGACATTCGCATAGCAGGTGCTGGATGGATTCTATTTTCTCTTCGTCCCTGCAGGGTAATCCAAGACGCTCCGCATAGACTTCTATTCCGCAGTGCCCTGTAAAGACACCGAAGACAATTCGTATTTCCCTTCGACTAAGGTGTACGAGATTTTTGGAATTCATCTTATCGAAGGCTTGCTATAGTGATCTGCCTATTCCACATGTGTCCATGTGGCACCATCACGTATAGCCTTGATAATGGTTTTCTCATCCATTTTCCTGTAAAGCACAATGAGTGTCCTTGCAACCGAAAGGGTGTATGCATATGCTAGTTCTTTACCCTTCTTGGCAAGTTCGTCCGCCATCTCATTACCTGTCAACTTATTGGTCGTTGATATATTGTTGAGAGTTTGTTTGCAGACCTTTACGAGCTTCGATTTTGTCTATGCTGACTGCAGAGACTTAATAGCCGCCTGGCTTAGATAGTGATGGTTTCTCTGACAATTTTGTTGTTTTTAATTAGTATGTGGCCTGTAGAATGCCAGTTACCTCCGGATTCACATAAAATACCAGCACCAGTACCAGCGTTAATTTTCGATCAATCGGTGTAGAGGGCTAGCTCTTCTTCAGTATAGACTATACCTTTATCCCCGTCCTCTTTTCTTGGTATTTTGATATCAAATCTCCTATCGAAGTCTGGGGTTGGAATGACCTAGTCGGTATCTTTGTTCTCCTTCGTGGTAGTCCATCAGGTTAGAATAGACGGGTGACCATAGGTGTTAGTTGTCCATAGAGCTTCTTCCGTTAGTCTGAGTGCTCTTTTTGCCACTTTATTTCTACAGTGCATGTCTACTGATGTTTCAAGTGCCACTGTGGGTGTTGACCTTGTCGATCCTGTTATCCCTATGCAGCCTGCTCTTTGAGTCTTGGTTAGACTTGTAAAACTAAATTTCTTCTCATGTGCCTTCCACCAAACAATCGAACCGTATGTTATGGGTTGTACCACAGCAGTGTACAGCCAGTGTACCACTTTCGGCTTAAAGTCCCATGTGTTTTTCCGAACATCTTTTTGCATGCGTGAAAGGCAATATAAGCCTGGCTTTCCAGCTCAATTTGGGTCTAGGCTTACGCCGCAGTATTTTGATGTCCTATTAAGTGTTATATCGATTCCATCCATACACGGATTTTTGAAAGGTGGAATCAATCTTCTTCTAGTGATGAGCACAATCTCGGTTTTGAATAGGTTAACTCCAGACCCCAGCCGTTCACCAGTGACCAGTGCGTGAATGAGCCTTTCGCTTAGTGGTGAGTGTGAATTTTCCTGAGACCAGATTGGCGACGTCGTTAGCATAGGCCGTCACGTTGAAGCCGTTGTTTCCTAGAGTCGTCTATTACTAGGAGCCAGATCAGCGAGGAGAGAACTCCTCCTTGAGGTGTTCCTCGAGTGACGCTTTTCCGGCTGTTGACGCTTTTTAGGGAAGAGCTTATAGTTAGTAATTTTAGCATATGACAAGTCCAGTTGCACAGTCCCTTGTTTAGTTGGGCTCTGTGTAGGCTGTGTATGATTGCTTGAGTGCTCACGTTATTGAAGGCCAGTGTGAATTCTTTGACTTGGAGCGATTTCTCAATCCCCACCCTGTGTAGGGAGTGCTGTATTTGAATTATTCTAAGGCCACTGAGATATTATAGGAAACCACGTGGCTAGCGAGCTTACTCGAAACTTTACTACCCTGTGTGTGTCTGCATCCCTGTGCGAGGAGCCACTTTAACTTAACCTAACCTGACTATGTCTAGGTTTTAAAGAAACTTGAGGTGGTACGGCAGACAGGTCCCGCATCTCGATACCCATAAGGAAACATACTCCGATACTCCTCTTAATTTTGAGGATCGCCTTGTCTTTGAATAAGATCCCTCTAGAAGATATTAATTCGTTGTCCATCTATTACTACTTTTTTTTCTCTTAACTTTGACTCATGAAGTCTGAGTAATCGCTCTGTTAATGGCAACGAAAAGCTAGGCATTTTTCTCTTTACTTCTTGTGATCCGTGTTCCTTTTATGTACTTTCCAACAATTTTTATCAAATTAAATAGTAAGAGCGGCTCGTCATACCAATATTTTGAAAGTATATCATATGAAATCATATGACTGGATGTATGCATTTTCATTCCCATTCAGTTTTCGCTTTAACTAAAGAAGTCCTGCACAGCGGGTGCTTCCACAAAATTGTGCTGCTCCTTCCTTCTTTTGCACAATCATAAAACCAGTCACACGTGATAAGCAATACAGTCAATACTCAGGTATTTATGGCTTAAAAATGTAGACATAATTCTTAGTAACCGAGTCTATACAAGTGCTACAGAAAAAGTTTTGTTTTCACCTCTGCTACTGGCTACGATTTTTAATTAAATCTCCCCTTCAAGACCCCCCTTTCGTATTTCCAAGCCTTCACTTCACCGTGTTAAGGTCATGTTGCTCCCAGGTTGAGCAATTCCAAGTTATTTAATATTCCCCTTCATTGTCGAATAACATCTTCGTTTCATGGCCATTGACATTCTAAAAAAAAACATATTGTTCCTAACCAAGGTTCAGCATAAAACCCTTTTTTCTATTCACCAGCTGCAACAGAAATTTGAGAAAGAAAACACAGAAACTCCCCCACGTCGACTACGTTCACGCTTCATTTGATTTTGGTAATTCCAGTCCAACTGCAGCCCATGCCATCGTTGTCTTGAATTTCACCTCCAAAAAATTAGGACTCATTTTATTTTGAAAACGTTTTTACAGGCCTTAAGGCGGCTAGTAGGTCTTTACCACGACAACGCGAAAACAACTGTCTGACAAGTGGCCGACAGAAAATATCCAAATATGACTTTATAGCTGTCATTGTTGTGCCCCGCAGCAGCTGAGTTTTTCTTTTCAGTCGTCATTTTCATTTTTTGTATTTCTTAAGCACCTTTTCTATAGGTAGTTTCATTTTTCATTTGTCACTGTCATCGTAGTTATCTGACAAGCACACAAGGCGTATACGGGACACCGTTGGTGCACAATGTGCTGACGGTTATTATTGCTATTATTGGCGTGGTAGATTTAACTACAGGATAGACTGTGTGAAAAGAGTATATTATGCAACTACTAACTCTTTATCTGATTCTATTGTGTGTTAAGCATGCACATATATTTGATGAAGAAGTGGCTACAAATGGGACCTAATGTCTTCAATTGGCCCTGAGGAAAAAGTAGAGATAGACGATTTTTTACATTTATTGGCGAAACAGTGTATGCGACAGGATGGGTGTTCCTACATAAAGGTTCGATTTTTCGATGACAAGGACTTGCACATACATGCACACATATACATATAGAACTTTTTACCCTAAAACATGGTCAAACAGAATCTAGTTTGCGGTATTCACGAGGACACGAGAAATCTCTATCAGCTAAACCCTACTCTCGTCTCCTCGTCATCGGTCTCATCCCCTTTGAAAAGTTATAAGTGGTAGCTGACGAGTGAGAGAGTGGGCCAATCTGGAATTGTTTATTTCAACACCTTATATGAGCTACCATAACATATTGCGGACTCAGACTAATAAAAACTGGTTTGACCGGTTCCTCATCCTAGGTTCCACCGGTTCCACATTTAGGCTAACTTCTCAGCCATCTGTTAAAAACATAGTCTTACCTTCCGGCCGCAATTTGGTACCTTAATCATCCCAGTTCTGTTTCATGATGCATGGACTCTTTTGAAGGCGGATGAAGATATCATTGATCGTTTAGATGGGCTTTGGAGAAGAAGATTCAAACACGAGTTTTACAGGGTGTGCATCGATCTACCTTTTTTTTATAAGAAAGGTGGAAAAATTCGAAAGCCGGAGTGTGGGACCTTAACCCTAACTAAAATCAGCTCTGCCTCCAACCCCAAAGTCCTACGGTACCGCCGTTAGGCATTTCGTTAGCGGAAGGTTTTCAGCCATAGCTGCCTTCTTCTGTCTACACATGCGTGTGAGTTCGTTTGGGAAAGGTATGAACCTACATATGTACATATATACCGGTGGACGAATGTGTTACATTTCCTTACCTTCCAAGGCTTGTAGGCTCCTCACTACTCCCTGACCGTTCATCCGCACAGTTGCTGCATCATGCTTGTGATGAATTCGTCTACTGTACTCCAGGCTTCGCTTGTCATCAGTATGGATGCTATAAATCCTATCGGCGTCATTTGGACGTCAATTTTTCTTTCTAGGATGTTTTTGGCCGTCCTGTACCTTCAGCACTCCATCAAGATATGTTTTGCATTTTGCCTTCACTGTGCGGACAGTATGGGTCATCCACGTGCCTTTATTTGTGGAGATGCTCCCGGAAGCATCCGTGCCCCGATAGTAACTGTGTCAGGAAGTGTACCACCTGTGTTGCCATTCCGCTTGTATATGATACATATGTATGTACAATGCATTGGAAATTTTTCTTTTATAAAATTGACGCGCTTGGATTCTTTGAGATAAAAACATTATTAACATCTTCACAACTTCAAATGCAGCTTAGTGCTTCTTTAATAGAAACCCCTCCATTTTACGAACCTAAAGTGATCATGTATCTGCATAATCTTCCAAACGCTTTACTTCCAAGACTTTGAAAAGTGAAGGTTATGTCAAGTGCTTATTCAAGTTTTGATATAATATAAATGGATATCTCTAATGGTTCCACTCTTTGTAAGCTTCACTGTAAATGAAGAGAACATCTAACATGTTGTTCCAATTTTTCCATATTTATTCATTTTTGGGAGTGTCTTCGACCTCAGAAAAAATCGATTCGTTGCCAGCAGAGGACCATAAAATATCATCAATTACGAGCTGGCACTCCACCCAGTACTTAAGGTTGCTTAACTTTCCGATTTTTTGACTCACTCAGGTCACAAGGCAGCGCCAAGTAGTATCAAACATAGTGATGATGAGGTAGGAGTACTATTGTTGAACGTGGGATGATCAGAAACCAGACGGAAGGTATCAAATGATTGTAAACTGTAATCTAATGGTTCCCACCATACAAACTATGAGATTGCATAACCCCTGGAGCGACAATAAAGCATAATTCGCCTACACGCAGGTAAATAGTTACCGTGGTGCCACACATGCAGCGGTGCTTGTGCAGTTGCAAATGCAATGCGCAATTAATTTTATGGGCGATTGGCTTTTTTTTTCCAGCAACACACCCATATGTGTGTACGGTCGGCGTTATCAAGGCATTTCGATCTGAAGAAGTTGAGTGAATTTGTTTTTGAGAAGACTTTGTACGATGCTTAGGAAAATGTTGCCCAACTTGGTTGAATCGAAATTTATCTTCAGTTGACAAGGTGGACTATGGCCTCTTTTAGGCCACCCACTCATTACCTGTGCTGATGGATTTTTAAAGGTTGCTTGTGAATATGTTTTTGTTGTACGTCCGCAATCTTCATTTTAAATGCAACGAAAACATTTGAAATGGGTGCTCTGTGACATATGTCATTGGCGCTGACGCAATTGTAGTAGAGTTGGACAAGAACTCTTTTACTCAATGTTGGTTAAGTAATCCAGATCATCAAAGAAGCAACTACCAAGAATCCGATATCTAATGTTAGCTTGAGCGGGGTACAAAGCAAGTGACAGAATAGGCTTCTACAGTAAGCGTTGGTCAGATACTATCTCGTACGTGATGCTAAGAAAAGGAAACTTTCTTCTGGATCGGAAAAACGCTGTTCAGATTCCACTTATCATATGTACGTGCACTCATCTAACTGGGATATGTGTTCGGAGAAGATTCTGGTGGTCTCTAGCGACTGAAGCCTATTGGTGTTGTAAAATATCTTCTTCGTTTTGGTATTTGGAATATCCGTAATCGTTTTTTGGCTGCAACAAGGTATCGCCACATGACTTTAAATCCAGTTGCCTAAGTTCTCAGTCCTAATTGGTTTTTTAAAATTGCAACCCCCGGGCGGGTCATAATTTGTCCACCAATAATTTCTGGTGTAAACATACACTTAAGTCACCATATTTAGCTCCGTGAGTACTTTCTGTAACACGGAGGTTGATTTATGTTGATTGTTCCATCGATTTATACTTGAAAGCCACTGCAGCTCAATAGATCACTGAAAGTGATATGCATCAAGAATAGGCACGCGCTGCTCCTATTAAATTTGATAGATACACTCTTACATGTTCACACTCAATTACCGTTGATGTGATACCCGACATCATGTTTCACGCTCAAATTTGCCATCGCTTTCAGAGATGGTGGTGGCGTACTTAAAACGTAATAGAAGCGTAATTCGAGTTACGAAAGGTGCGGTCACAATAAAGAGTCGTGACTTAAGCGAAATATTTACCTATTTAATATTTCAAGGTTTTTTCCTTAAGGCGATAAGAAGTGAGGTTTTCTCAGTTCGACACGTGAGCTCATTCTGCCGTGAATTATGTCATAGATATCTTTGCGATGTTGTCGCAATTGTTGTAAAAATGTCTGTCCATGCTTTAACCCCAAAATAGGTAAGTGACAGGCGCATTTTTGAATTCAACTTCCTATATTGCATCGAATCCTTGATGCAGTGCCTTACTCCAGCAACCTGACTTACATCTTAATGAGGATTTGCGAATTGTTTCAAAATAAATCGCCCCACTTTCCAGTTGTTGAATTTTATTTACACAATCAGTAGGCGTGAGACAAACTTTATTACACTATCAAGGTTCTCAGGGTTACAAGGCGGAAATTCTTTTAATTACACCGCGTTGTTATATGATCACAATGTTGCCAGTACGTTTGTTTAATTAAATCTAAGAAGTGTCAATTAATCAAAGGAAGGGCATTGAATCGAATTTAAATGCATGTGGGAGTCAAACAAAGTACGTGATTATTTTAACCTGGGCTTCCTAAGTTTTATTATTCATACAGGAAGTACGAATATAGATTAAATGTACTTGTTGAGGATTCATACACTCATTTACATTTCAGTCAATAAATACTTTTACAAAATATGGGTAAATAGGTAGCAAGTTGGTTGTCAGCTGCCATATTTCTTTGATCTTCATTGCTAATGTCAACACATGGACCTCTGTGGAATACTGCTAATCTACTGATAGTAGTAAGGAACCCGTTAGGCTTGGAAAGATTCAATCGAAGTTGGACTGAGTCTGACTGTAGACTGTAGATGACGGTGGTATCTTCCAAGCGTACATTTTTGCCGTCGATTCAGCAGCAATAAATGTAGATGCTGAGAGACTGAACCCATCTAGAACTATCATCCTCGTTGACAGTCAGTCATTGGACAATGTAAGTACTAATCTAATTGTCACAGAGTTTTGAATAAAATAGGAGACACCCACGAGGTCCGCATCGGCTGGGTTCCTGGACAAAGTTGAATCAAGGGCAATGAAAAAGCACATAAAGTGGCTCGGCAATGAAGAAAATACACTCACACGTCAATCACTAGTGGTGTACTGATGAAACGAATTAATCAACATCTCTTGGTCCGGCAGAAATGATTGCATTACATCCGACTGCTTTTGGCTGAGAATCGTCCAAAATAAAACAAATTGCTTAAGAAACTAACAGATATAGTGAGAGGGGATTGCGCCATAGCAGGAGCTGTTAAGATACGGAGTCACAGCAACATAAAACCATTAGGCACCTATTCTGTCTTGATTTCTACACATGTGAAGTAGACTGTTTGGATTGCCAGGAAATACCACGAATGAACATACTCTGCTTTATAAAGAGTAGAGACTGGTTCGAGTTAACTACATAGAACCCAAGCTTGGAACATGGATCACAACGACCCCCGCGCATACTCTTACATTTAGACTGAGCACTTCCTCCATAACCTAACCTGGATTAAACTTACTAGTGAATATCTCGAACTTTGAAACAGCACTCACTTCGCGTCAATATACTCGTCCCACATAAATTTGCCATCCGTCCCCTTTTCCCCGAACACTGTCCTCTTTTGAAGGGTGTCCGAGGCTTTTCATAAGTTGTTATCGTAGCCGATAACTTTTTAAAGAAGAAAATCGTGTTTCAAATCTTGTAGCAAAGGTTTCCCTTAGCTTTAAATTTCCTTTAAATATTTTATTATAAATATCGAATGGTTACAGATTTACAAATTTTCTTCTTTTTTAATGAAATACATTTTAGGTTTTTCTCTTTTGTTCTTTTCTTTCCGACGATTCTTTTCCAAATGTCTTTTTTCCGATTTGATTTTTGGTTGCCATACGCGTTGCTATTCTGTTGCATTACTTCTAATTTTGATTATTTTGACTATGTTTTGCCACAGTAGATTGTGGCAGAGTGTTCTAGTGACAATTCGCAAGTGGTGATTTTATTATTATTTACTGAAAACCTACCTATATCACATGGCGAAATGGTCACGAGCAGACGAAGCGTAGACCGTGACCGATGTTAGGAAGAATCTTTTATATCGAATCAAGACATCCACGAATCCTTGTCTTATGAGAATTCGAGACCCTCATGAATGAATTTGAGGCAATCCTTATCCCTCGCCCGTTTACACCTCTATCCTCCAATCCAAACGATATCACAGCATTAACACACGGATACTTCTTAATCGGTGAACCATTGATTGCATCTATTGATTCAGATGCTCAGTCACCAACCTGCCCACACGATGGAAATTGGTCACACCCCTGAAAAAGAAATTCTGGAGGAGATAGTCTGGAGAATATTCAAATAAATTACAATAGCAGCGGGTCAAATGGAAACAAGACAAACGAAACCTTGAACCTGGGGCTATTGTGTTAATAAAGTAAGATAACCAATCCAACCAATAAGATTTCCACTAGAGTGAGTCATCAAAACTCATATTAGAGAAGACGGACAAGTCCGCATGGGAGACGTAACCAATATTTTGCGGACAGCAATTCATAAACTTGCGTTTCTTCCATGCAAAGCCCAAACAAGAATTGGTACGTCAATCTGAAGGTCACACCAAACAAAAGACGGCAGGCGCAACAGCACGAGTCACGAAGGTTAACACGTACCATAACGAACCACCTCCAAGAAGGTGTCGAAAATCGTACAGCTCGGGAATAGTATCCTTCTTGTTAGTTTGCTTGGCTCTACCAGTAACGAGTAGTCATAACGATTGAAAGAGAAATTGATGGCTTTCGCAGATTTTCCACAGAAAAATCGGAAAATCGCCCCCTTTCCGCTTAACTTCAAAAAGTGTCCAGGGTTATGGATGCAATGAGCGGGGTTTAATGTCCATGGCTTCTAGATTCTTTAAATTTCTGATTGCAACCCTAGTCGGACAGGGGACGTAATCTGCTTCATGGATTCACAGTATTTCTTCATACAAATGAACTGGCCCCGACGATAACCCATCACAACATAGGTCGTAACTACATGGCTAGCTTCTATCTCCAAATAGATTCCAGGCATGCGAATGTGGAAAAATCAGCTCTGTATGATGTTGTTACCGTTACGCAGCCTAGTTGAACCTTACTTTCTTATTTCGTTGGCGCTACAGTTCGGGGGGAACCAACCAACCTCTCCAGTAAGCCCGGCCCTTAGCTAACTTCCTCCTGTTGTGCACGCCAAGCTGGTTAAGCTCCTCTTCTACTAATGGGCGCCACCTAAGATGAGGTCTCCCTCTACAGCCTTGCCCTGGCTTGAACCAGCTTTCACAACCAAGGCAAGCCTGATTGAACCAGCTTTACGTTAAAATTGCACACCTGTAGACACGCTGATTGGCCTCACTGTACTAGTTAGATAACGAGCAGAGCCTTTATGCAAACTATTTTCAATTAGCCAATAAGAGCAGCGAACTAATAACAAAGCTTCACCTAAATGATTCGCAGCATTTGGCCTTGAAGATCCCAAACTTCCACTTGTTTCCAGTTCACTGTGTCAGCGATCTCTTGACCCTCAAAAACTCTATTTTATTATCCTCTTCCTCTACACATTTACATCGACTCTTTTATTCGACAAAAAAAAAAAAAATCCACCATAAAGATGCTGAACATGTTCCACAAATTTTCTAGATCGACACATGATCAATTGCTGTGACGTAAAATCGCTTTGCATGCGGTGCATGGAAAGTTATAATACCTTTAAGCCAATTTCTGGTAAACCATTTTTTTTTTGTTCCTCTCTTTAAATTTATAGTATTACTATTTTAATTTATCTACCAGGCAACATATGACAGCAGTCTATGGCCGCGTTGTGTATATATTCGCTGACGAAGGTTGTGTTAATTTACAAAATATTCACATAGAGCTTAACTTCCTTTCGGGCACCTGATTGGAAAGTGTAATGAAGTGCAAGAGTGGCTGTCGATTTTATGTTTTTCTTTGTCGTCACACGTAGATGTTGCGAATGCGTGAAATATGTTTAATGATTTTTCGTTTCTAATTGGCACTAAAACATTTATTTTTGTTGTTGTTGCTTCTCTTAATGAGAACGAGTAGCAAAGTGCTCATACGCCCGAGTGTTTGTGAAGAGCAAAGGTTTCAAATGCTTTGAGTGGGTAATTAGCACGCGAAGAATTTGCATATGACTTATGAATTTCATGTCGAACAGAGCGAGCGGAGTGGAGTAAAGACGATTCGTTGGCATTTGTACACGGGCTACACCTATTTGTTGTGTTTGGAACAATGAAGGACACAGCAATTGTTATGTTTGAATTTGTAAATATGAATTGCCAAATGTTGAGTGTTTATTACTTGTTATCACCGATGAATATTGATGAGACATAAACGTATGAATATTTATGATAGGATTGACTGTGTGTACGTTGCTTTAAACAGAAACATGGTCCCTGACCTGCCCTAAGGTGTAAGCATCCCTTGGAATGTGAGTTCGAATTGGCTTTTAGACTTGTAAGTATTGAATTGTATTGTAAGTGTTGTTTTGGCTGGGGTTACATGTACAACATATTTTGCATAACGAACACTGCAAATTTCTGTACCTGGCTGGTGTTCCGATCACGATACTAGCGAAATTCGTTTTAAATCTCAAGTTTTACAAAACAATTCTTATAAGTGGACTTGCAAGTCGTGGTTTGTTGCTTAGAGCAGCAATGTTTATGGGAGATAAGACATACAGATGCCCTGTGACCTGTAAGATCTATTGTGCTGGCCTAGTGGTTAACTAGAATTCAAATTGAGGCTCTACATAATCCTCACTAATATTTCAGGGTCCATATTCCAAATATACAGTGCGCACATCGTGCCCCGAGTTAGATTAAGTCCTTCTTTTATGGCCCCTGGTTACTCGCAGAAAACATGTTCTGCCATCACTTTTTGCTCTTCGCAGTATCGGTATACATATGTATGTATGTATGCCAATGTCTCCTCATGGTCAGTGCCTAGTAAGGTAGCTGATTAGGGTCCTTTAATATTCCTTGCTGAGTTCAAATAGTTCTTTCCCCAATTTTTGTTGGGGTTGATGAACTTTTTCGCTTGCATTAGGTCGTTTTCGTTTGCCCAACGAGGCCATTTGCTTCCTACTGCATCATTTAGGAGTAGACACTACTAGGTGGCACCTCGAAATAAGTCCACCTGTTCATTACTTTCGAAACCTTCGTCTCCATGAATACAGCCTACAGTCACCTTGGTTATGAAGGGAAGGTCTTCGAGCGAGCTTTGATCCTATCGTAAGTGACTTAAGGGCCCTTTG
The DNA here is from genome assembly GCA_917880715.2 of Matsumyia berberina. Lineage (NCBI taxonomy): Eukaryota > Metazoa > Arthropoda > Insecta > Diptera > Syrphidae > Matsumyia > Matsumyia berberina. Next base: position 124,368,386 of record OU862871.1, on the reverse strand, counting down.
TGCCCCTTGACTGCCTCCGCAGACATTCCCGTTCATATATGTAGTTCGATGATGTGAATCTACGCTTGAAAGATGTCTGGTGACCTTCCATGCGCTGTCTCACTCTGGAATTCGGGAGGATAAACCCCAACTCTAGACATTACCATTTTCCAATTTGCAGCCATCTGTGTACCAGATATGCGAGTTTGGTGATGTAACGCGACCTTTATTTCTCCATTCGATGCGGTCAGCTATGACCACCGCGAACTTTCTGGAAAACCTATTCTCTGAGCCATTTTATCTGGGATTATGAAAATTAGATCGTTTTGAATATTCCAGGATCCTTATTTGAGTAAGGGCCAAGCCTTGTTTGGTTAGGGTTAGGCATAGAAAGGTTTTGCAGCCAGCGCTAAGCACTATAGGAGGCCCATCGCGATCCCTGTAAAACAAGAAGTGGGAAAACCTAAACTATTTCCTGAAAGCATTTGATTTCCCTACAGAATTTGACCATGCTTTTATGGCTATCAAGCCCTAGCTCCTCTAGACTACTAAAGAAATAGTTGCAAGCTCCTGCAAGTGTTCTAGGGTTTCCCTCTCATTTGTGTCTTTGCAGCTGCGGCAGTAGGGATTAAAAGAGAAGCCAAGCTTGGTTGCATGGGTACCTACTGCCCAGTGACCCGTACAGATGACAACAACGCGCAATGTCTGTTCGGGTTCTACTAAGGAGTTCGCTTGTTTCCCTATGGTTGTATGTTGCCCAAGTCTTTCTAAATATTGCGCAGCTAGCAAGGTTGTTCCATTTGTGTTTGGCTACTAAGAAGTAGTAGTGATATTTCCCTTGGCAGCTCCTAATGGGATGAGAACTTTGTCTTGCAAGTAAGCTGTCAAGGGCCGACTCTCGCCTGGCAAGCTCATCAGCCATTTCGTTCCCTTCGATGCCTCTGCGACTTGTAACCCATACGAGAGATAAGGAAGATAAGCTCCCCAGGCGGGCGAGCTCGGTTCTGCATCGTGCTACCAGCTTTGATAAGGTGGTTGTGGAGACAAGGGCCTTCCTAGATGCTTGGCTGTCGGAAAAAATTGCAACATTTCGTTTGAGGGTAGTGTCGTTGTTGAGCACAGAACAGGCCTCGTAGATTTTGAGTATTTCAGCCTGAAAAACACTGGCGAATTTCGGGAGTCTGAATGATTTTAATATTCTCTCTTCGAGACGTCCGTGAAAATTGATTTGTCTTTCGTGACCACCCCGCAGTTCCATTCCGCTCTTGATGAAATACGCACGGCTAAGTCTTTGCTGAGCGTAATGTGGAGAGTAAGATGGTAGCTACAGAGGCCTGTCCGACCAGCTCCCATATTCTCTGAGTCTGACCGCACTATAGGTTGCCATCTATCTGACGTGATGGTCTAGGAGTAGGAGAGTTAGTGCATCCGTCGGACGTATACCCGTGGTACAGGTATTGCACCCGTGGCACCTATACCAGCGGTTCTCTGGATTCTATTTAGATGCAGACTTCGACCTATCAAGTTTTTCTTAAGCCAAAATATGATATGACAGAAAGGGAGGCTGCCTATGAGAGAAATATTTGATTCATTATTGTAGAAGCGAGTCGACTTATCTTCTAAAAATACATCTTTCTGTTGCAGAACGACATGGAAGGGATCACTTTTATCAAAATATAGCCTGAGGTTGGTCAGATATACTCTATAGTTTCGGGAGATATTTTGAAATTATTTAGAATGGAGGCATGGCCAAACAAATGTGAACTACCTTACTTCTCATTTTTCGATACAATGTTTTCAAAAACAAAATTTGAGCTCCCTCGATGCTTTCGAGTTTGTTTACATCAATAGGTTGCCTGTTTGAATAAACCCTCGTAGACTAGTAAATTGCAATCCACATGCCGGTGAAAATTCTTCCGTACCGGCATGGGGCGACTTGATACCGCCATAAGTCTCGCAGCCATAACTTTGACAGATAATTTATTATAACCGTCCGCGGTGACATGTTGCTGCTGCACACGCAGCGGCATATAAAACAATGCAAAATCCATGACTTCATTCATCGCCACTGGCATCACGATTTGCTGTCTTAAACAAAACAGTGGAAAACTGCATGTTTATTCCACCTCTGAGTTCAAGTTACATTTTGCATAGCACTGACAAATCGACAGCACTGCTGTTGCTGTCAGTGAATTGAGGCAAATTTCAAAACATTTTCGATTTGTCTTCTTTTGTTTTAATTCCAAACGAAACTCTGTCATGGCAGACTGCATGCCAAAAACCTTTCCGCCTGCTAAAAGTCACCCAGCATACAGCATGGTATTTTGCGTGGTGAGTTTATTTGCATATGACAAACGGGCAGACTGGATTCAGATTTTTTTTTCTTTGCGCGAATGTGACATAAATAAACAATACACTGCACATGTGCACTAATTTCCATGTTGGAGCAGCGCCATACCACCGGGCTGGAGCATTATTAGGTTGCTACAAATGTAATGACATGTGTTAGGCAAGTCCAGCGACGACGTGCAAAAGCAGGTTTTCCTGTAGCAGTCGCACAAAAGTAGAGAAAACTAGTTTGTCGTCCCCGTGAGTTTGTCACAAATGTCAATTAATTATTGACACGGTGATTTATTGGTGTTTTATCTGAAGAGTCACAGTATGGTGGGGTTGATTTCTTTGACAGTTGTAATCAAGGTGAATAGTGACAGCGCAACAGTGGTGGTAATCTGGTAACAGTGTTGCATCAATCGATTAGGTGCTCACAGACATTTGTTGATGCGTGCAAGTTGCAGGTAGTAAGAACGATTGAGGGTAACGAAAGGTGGCAATGGAAATGAAAATACATTTTGTTTATCGATTCTCTTGTTATCTTTGCTTGTTGCCGGGTGCGGTGGTTAGCATCTGGTCGCAGTGTATTGAACTTAAGAAGTAATGCATCTGCTGATCCAGGTGTTTTCTTATTAGGTTCTAATATGAATCTTTCTCCGTTTTATAATTTGAAATGTATGCCACAGGTTGGGTTCGGAACTATCACATTTCTCTAAGATCAGTGGAAACAAAATTAGGTTGCCTTCAATTGCGCATTTGAAGTTGATTAAGATTCCCTTCGATTTACTCGTGTGTTATCCGGTGAGACAGCGCGCCGTAGATTCTTCTACGCCATCACAAACGAGATTGAAAATTTTGCGCAGAATTTTTAGCTTGACAAAGAATATCTTCATCTGCTTCGATAGACTGTATACTTTAGCGCCTTTTAGTAAAACTGTTATGGTTCGGTTGTTATAAGTCGTATTAATTGTTCGGGATAGGGCCTTACTAGTTAATTGCTATCGTATCCCAAAGACAAAGAGATTGGTAAAAGTTGTTCCTTGCTTGGTTTTCGTTGAGATCTAGTTGTCACAAGTAATAGCAGAGTCAAGGTAGAGGTAGAGTGTTTACCTCGAAGTATCCTCGAAGAGATTGATTGAGGTCCATTTTTCCAGTCTTGAGGAGTAGCTTTCATCAGCTGCCATGTTGTTTGCTGTTACGCTTTGAACGAGGGTTTTGGTATAACAGTGTTAGTATCGTCATTTGAAAGCTACAGCCGTTATGAATTTGAACTCCGATTGTATTAAAGTACTCCATATTAGGCTCTTACCCGATGACATCCTTGGAAAACGCTTCTGAGAGACTTATGAAATGGTTTACAGCCGATCAGGTCGCCAAAAAGGTGTCTCGTCCCATTGAACACACACAATTGGAACACTGCACCTGCGACCCTCATCGATCCCTTTATTCGCTCGCAACCGTATTTATCCAATTTCACCACTTAATTTAATTAGGAAGGCCTTTCAGTATTATTTATGGATCCTTGATAAATATTATTGCTAATCCACTCGAAAGCAAGCAATTGCACAAAATATTTACCAAAATTCTCCGTGGTTCCCATTTGTAGTAGAATAGTCGCATAAAATCAAAAACACCAAAACAACACGTGACTTTCCCTTCTATTCTCAGTATAAAGACGACAACGAATTCTAAAATTATGCTCTTACGTGCACTTTGGACACAACGCATTATTCAATGTTATTTATTTTCCACGAAATTATATTTTTCTTTTTCCCAAACAACAAATTACATTGCACAATTCTATCTTCGCAGTTGCCAGCACTGTCTTCTATTACCAGAAAACTGTCATCCACGTGCGCTTATCACCGACATTTTCCCATATGACTTGCATGAGCTAGAAAAAGACGGCGGATTTATATTTAAAGAAATTTCTGGCAACTAGTACATTCCCCAGAATCCATATAAGAATCAAAGTACATAGTGGAAAAACGTCAGTTCATGAAGTGAAAATACCATAAATTGTTTGCAGTTCAGAGAAATTTTTTTAAAAATTTCATATTAATTCCCAGCGAAATCAGTTTCGATAAGATTGTAAAAGTTACTAAAGAGCAAGCAACTCGAAATAAATAAAAAAAAAGTTTGAAAAATGGTTCGACGAGGACGTTCTGCTAGCCCTCCCCCAGCCACCAGGAGGTAAGTGGATTATATTTCTGTAATTTTCTTTATTAAATTTGTGAAAATTACACATTGTCATTGACTAAAATGAGGAAGAATTCATTTTGCGGCTCAAATTTGTGATATTTACGTGGCATAATTTGTGAAAATTAGAATTTTCTTGTTACGTAACCTACTTTGCACATAAAATGTTTCAACTGAATTTTTTACATCTCCTCCTAGGATGGCCCCATCATCTGCTCACGTGCCAGCTCGTGCAGCTCCTCCACCACCACCACCAGCTCCAGTTGCTGCTGCACCTTCGGCAGTGGGAGCACCACAGCAGCCATCCATGTTCCAACAAATGGCTGCTACAGCCGGAGGAGTTGCGGTTGGTTCCGCTGTGGTAAGTCCTGATGCCTTTCTCAATTACTGGTGCAATTCATAAAATGTTTAATTATATCACTATAGGGTCACGTTGTTGGCGCTGGACTCACTGGTATGTTTAGCGGAGGCGATAAGGAGGCCGCACATGCCGCACCAGCACAAGCGGCAGCTGCACCCGCTCCACAACAGTATGGTAGTCAGCAACAGGAACCTCAAGGAGCCTGTGCATGGGAAATCAAGCAATTTTTGCAATGCGCTCAGGGTCAAGCCGACTTAACGCTGTGCGAAGGATTCAACGAAGCGTTGAGGCAGTGCAAGCAGCAAAATCACCTTCTATAAATCTGAAAATGACTTCTACCATCGTTCCGCCACTAATACAATAATTGCATTGCATAGATACATATATTTTTAAATTTGTTAATCATTAAGAACTTGTTATTGGATTGGACTTAAATAGATGCAAAGGGGCCAGTTGATTGGATGCGCCTGAGTTGGAGATACATCACACCATCCGTGTAGACAGTGAAACCCATCGATCTTGACTGAGAATTTTCTTTTGGCATTTGGCCAATTGCATTACCAAAGGGCAGACAACGACGAAAGGCCAATCAGCTGGTCCGATAAAAAAAAAAAAAAAATATTCAATTTTTAATTTAAATTTATTTAAGAGTTCCGCTTAGGAGTTACTTAGATATTTAGATAATAAAGGCTCGACCCGTTGGTGGGCTTAGTGTTAAGCATGACACTGCGGTTTTTTGTTTTCTAGATGAGACAGCAGTTCGGAGTTCCCTTCTGACGGTTAGTGACTAACGCAGGCTGTGCTCTTTAATTAGACTAATTGATCAGCAGATGTTTATTGTTGTTTACGTTTGCGACCTTTGGACCGTAAACATCCAATCAGCGTGTATATGGTGAAATATTTGCATCATTGAAACGTAGATAGGAAGGATATTCGTCGCGATTTGATAAGATGTGGAGACGTTTGTAGTTCAATCTTGTGACAGGTCGTCATTGGTGGGAATTTCGTTTAAACATTGTTGGGTTGCCTCTTAACGGCTGATTGCCATCGATTTGCTCCTCTTTCGCCAACCCGAAAATGATACTTCGTCGTTGTGTTTACACGCAAATAGTTTCACTTTTAAGAAGTGTATTTCAAATGTTCATCAACTAGCCATTCCTCGATCAAAAAGCTATCAAAGGAAGAAAATCGAATGGAATGTGGAAAACTGGCAGTCCCAGTGGATAAGATCATTTTCCATAGAACCAGAAACACTTGTAACAGGTTGGCTTCCACTTAGGATTTTCTCACTTCGACCATATTAACACATTGCGGATCATTATCGAGCAATGCTCTGAGTATAGATCTACGTTTTATCTTCTTCGTATCGATTTCGAGGTGTTACACAGAGTGAATCGAGTTTTAGCTTGGTTGGCCCTGCGTAGGAAGAACATAGCGACAAGAGAAGTGGAAGTGGATCGGAAGCTATTTCCGGCACGAATACAGCTTCGTAGCGACGTATCAAATCACGCAGCCAAACAGAGAGTCAGTCTCCCTTGACAAACGTGCCGCTGAATTGTCAAGAAATAATTGAAGTCACGTTGTGGACAACCTTAGCTCACGAGTACGTCAGTATTGAACAACACTCCTTAATAACCGAGCTGCATTACGGAGGCGGTGGTCGCCGTGGCTCAGTGGTTAGTGCGTTGGACTGCTGACCGAGCGGCGTGAGTTCAAGTCCCAGCCAGGAACACCGAACATTTTTTCGCGGCACCACCTCTCGTCGGGGAATGACAAGCCTCCGGGAGTATAATCTGTCATAAAAGAGCTTCTCACTTCGCCGTTCGGAGTCGGCAATAAATTGTAGGTCGCTTCCATTTGTGCAAACAATACAACACGCACAATATGAATGGTTGCGAGAAGCTAGGCCTTGGCTCATTCCGAGCTGTCGCGCCAGCTATTTATTTATTACGGAGGCCTACTGGTCCGTTGTGTTTCTCTCTATGTTGTAGTCCATGTTCTAACCTTGGGTATTAGTGGAGAATGTTCGCTATTGGTACTTCTGTTTCTTTCGGTTTCCCAGTACTCCAAACAGCCTGTTTCCCATGTAGAGTCGGCGGTTTTGGAGATTGGGACACTCACAGAGTAAGTGCTTGATAGTCTCCGTCTCTTCCGCATTCTGACAGCTCCTGCAGTAATCTAGGAAGTTGCCTCCGAGTTTGCTGACGATTATGCCTATGTCACAATGTTCCGCCAGTATATTAGGTTTCGAGTATGTATCTTTTTTTTTTAAAACGGTGAGTCCAGCGCTTATATTACAAGCAACCCTGCATGGAAAATCTGATTCCATCTGCCTTCAAAGCTTCTTCGCTTTTCCAATCGATATGTTCTCGGAATCAACAGTGTTATGAGCGAGAAGCAAAAGTCGTTGGATCGTTGTTGGATCTATACCTACCGTCAGGAAGTTTGACATGCTGTGCTGCTATAGGTTTATTAAAAGGGAATTCATTAAATTTGTCGGTAAATTTCTTAACAATTTCGTCAAAGTGGTACATGCTACAATTTGCTTAAGCCTAATCTATTTGAAGTGATTGAATTTCTGCTACCGGCCTCCTATAACAATCTATCACGCCTTCAGCCTTTTCGAGGATTGCAAATGCACGTTCCATTATCAGATCTTTATTCATTTCATTCGGGTTCTCTTTAAATTTCTTAGCAGTCGGTGGTAGTTCCAAAGAGTCGTCATCCTCCTCCATAAATATGGCTGTGGCACCCTCGAAAGACCTGCACTTCTCATTCACTTCAAAGTTGTACAAAGCTTTATCGAGCTCTCTGGTCAATTCAGAATCTGCTGTCTTCGAAATCGCTTCTAATTGCAGTTGCTTCAGTTTGTCGTCGGCAAGTAAAGATACCTTTTCTGCTTTAGCTATGATTGCATTTGTGTCCTCGTCTGCCTGATCAAACTCCAATGAACCATTTTCATCAGCTTCGGCGATCATTTTGACGGACTTTACTGATTCACTCTCTAGCCACCAGGGTTCCGACTGGAATACCAGAAATTCGTCCCGATTGTAGATGATTTCCGATGGTAACTTACCGCCTTCCACTATCCACTGCTGATTCAATACAGCTAGAGCCACCTGGCGAATGATTGGCAGCCAGGATATCAGATCAAATCTCTGATTCACTGGTAAATCTTCGAGATCGTCATTGTTCATCTCTTCGATCAAACATTTTATGGCATGATACCCAGCTTTGGTTGAACACTCATCGTCATTGGGAAAGCATTCACTGGTATAGTTTAGGATCCACAATTGCAAGTCATCTATTTCTCGTGGGAGGTCCACCTTAGGTGCTGGTAATGCAAGCTTCTTCAAGAAGTGTATGACCTTTTTTATGCGATTGAGATCCTTCCAATCGCTGGGGAACTGCTCCAATCGAACAGGAATATCAAATTGCGTTTGCGGAACAAATAGCTTGAGCTCCTCGGGGAATTCTGGGTAGTCCTGGAAGTCTTCATCAATAATTTCGATTAACCGCTCGATTGCCTCGTTATAAATTCTTATTAGGAATCGGGGAATCGAACAGATTTTTCTAAAGGAAGGGTTCACGGACCAGGATTTGTGAAGACGCCGCCAGAGTTCATCTCCCAAGCAAGCATTTAAGAATCCCACAGCATTTTGTGCCTCCAGGGGACACGTGTTATTGTCATATTTAGCCAGGTACTGAAGTGACCTCTGGAAATCACGCTTCAAGTTGTAATCACTGCTGTGGAATACATGGAAATTCGATACCTTTCCTTCGTCCACAAGAGATTCCATGTCTAAGTTGGCAACTATGGATGCATCCATCGTGGCATTGTAGACAAGAACAGCAACAGGAATCGCTCGATATATCCCTGACAGTTTCAAAATATGATGCAGGCGCTTTCGAGAGTTCATCGGATTACCAGGAGCCATCAGCAGCAATAATGAGTCCGCCTGGTCACATTCCTTAGACACTCTTTCATTATGTTCGTTTTTCGGGACGATGCAGGACACCTTTCGCACACAGAGCGCTAAGTTATCCTCACAGTGGCAAATGAATGCCGATGTGGATTCAATGTGTTTACGTACCACGTTCTTCTCTAGCCAATTATTTGCGTAGGAATTGAATCCAGGTAGTTCGTCGCGCTCTTCAGGAAGAGAAATAACCAATTTAAAATACTTTCTCTGTTGTAGGAAGCCCGTGGGCAATTGGTTCTGCTTTCGGCTAAACTGCCTTAGAAGGACAGCGAATATATCAATAGGACGATGGCATTCTTCTTCGTCCAAGAGGGCTTTGAAATCACATGGTAAGCCCATCCGATACCGCTTGATCATTTGTAAGTTCTCTGACTGACGGGGATGTGCCATCTTCTCTGCCTGCTCCTCTAGCGTATCTGTTGTCATCCAGACTGGTATTGTAGCGATAAGTTGACGCTGTGTTTTCTTCTTGTTGGTCAACTCATGCCATGAGTGGAAATATCTATGAAGCAAGGATTGATTTCGTCGCATGATTGTTAGCTCATCTGAGTGGATTTCATTAATGAACTCCGAGATGTACTCAAAGATCACGTTCTCTGCTAGTTTCTCTATTCGCTGATGATTCTGTAGCTCCTTGGAGACTATGCTCTTGACTTGGTCATCCACAACTTTGTCTAGTAATTCAGTGAGAACTGTTTCGGAGTTCTTAGCTACACGGGTGGCTGCGGCTTTCCGTCGTTTCTGTTCGAGAAGTTCTTGATGCTGGCGCTCTTCGACGATCATCCGCTGACGCTTTTGTTCTTCCTCGTGTTTACGTTTTACTTCCTTTTCTTCTTCGGCTTGGTGACGCCTCTTTTCCTCTTCTTCTTGCTTTTGCAACCTCTCCTTCTCTATTTGCAGCTCCACTTCCGCATTGCTTGTGCTCGGTTTAGTCAAGTCAAATTCTAATGGCTTGGTGTCAAAGTGTTGAAAAATGTTGTCATTAGCGAATGGCTGCCCTGTAGACCCAAAAATCTTTGTCGGTCCAGTGTCGTTGATAAATCCGCCAAAAATGTTTCCTCCGTTCTCGGAATTTGTATCGAATGCTGATTTGGCAAACAATGATTTAGTTGTAGTAGGGACTTGAACTGGCGCTGCTTGCATGGGGATCTTGAAAATTGAAGAAGTGGTGGAACTTGTTGGAAGTGATCCTGGCCTTTGACTGAAAATTGAATCGGATACCGGTGGAATGGTAGTTGAAGTTGTGGATATGGGTCTAAATGTAGTCTCCAACTTAGTGCTCGTGCTGGCGAAGATGGATTTGAGTTGCTGCTTGGGGGTCATTGGAGGCGAAGCCACAGGAACTTTGAACACATTGTCTACAAAGGGCCTTGGAGGAGTGTTTTTGGCACCATTTTCCTTTATTTGGTCTTCGGCTGTGAGTGATTCGTACCGCAAATAGCCGTTTGCATCGAAGCTATTATGCGGTTTATGATTCTCAAAAATGCCGGCTGAGTCTAGAGGATGACCGCAGATTTCCTCACCAACGCCCGCTTGCCGTTTTGACTCCACAATCTGTGAAAGAACATTTTTGGATAAATTCTTTTAATGAACATAGATGCTTACCTCGAAAGCACGATCCATAAGGACTGGCACATCTGGTTCCTCGAACGCATTTTTATCCAGTCGTACACGATCCTGGTCACAATCTAGACCATAGTAAGAGAAGAAATCTACTGCCGCGTCATCACTTTCGAATCCAAGAATCCTCGTCAAATAAGCCAACGGCAGCGACACCAAATGCCTCGGCCAGTTGTAAGCTTTGATTATCATCCTAATTGCCTTCAATCGGACCTGCGTGAAGTACCTTAGCAAGATGCACGCGTCCATGTACGAGGTTTCCCTCACAAGGTTGAAGAATCTCACGTAGTTGTTGCTCTCCAGGCACTTATAGAATGCAATGGCCGACCGGACTTGCTTCGAATTCTGAATCTCTTCCGGTAGATTCTGCAGTTCCCACAGAAAGTTGGCATCATTCAAGTTGAGCAGAACAATGTAACCACGGAACTCAGCCTCGCGCTCACACCGAATTCCCTTGATTCGCAAATCGTTGTACATGTACTTCAGTGTTTGCAGACACTTGGTTAGATTCTCAGTGTTAATTTTCTGGTCAAACACCGAAGGATCTTCAGCAACCAACCGCGCTGCGCAATGAATGTGAAATCGAGCACATTGTTCAACCAATTGTACAGCTTCGGTGGAGCACAGTTCCTGTTGAGTGATGTCTTTTCGAATCCCTCTCGTTCGATCCCAAACAAAATGAAACCAATCCCCGACGTTTACCTCTTCGATGTCGCACAGGCCCATGATGCGATGCAATAGATACAACATGGTCATGTTTAGCACGGGCTCTGGGCGTAACTCATGAGACAGAGGCACTTCCTGATCAGCGCTACTTCTCGAATATTCCTTAATGGCGATGCTGTGCTTCATCACACCGCGACTGACTCCCTCTTCCATTTCGAAAGTTGACACTTGATGTTGGAATTCACGCATGTAACGCTCCTTTTCGGGACACATATCAGGACAAGTACCCTTAATACTGACCACCTTATTGATATCAGTGGTACGTACAGTTTTCAGCCGAATAAGTTTATCGCGGGCATCCAAAATGCGATACTTATCCTCATCAGTGTAGGCTGCTTTGCGTAATATCGCTTCCAATTCCCCTTGCGCACCACTGGTTCCTTTAGCAATTTGCGATACTGATGACTCTGGAACAACTCTTTGAGCTTTCTGTTTCACCACTCTCGGCACAGGAGGTAGTTTTGGTACCCTTCCCGCAAAATTGAGCATTACGTCCAATTCTGCTTGGACATCAGGATCAATCCATTCTTCCGTGCGTTGAACGTGTCCCACAGATCGCTGCGAATATCGTATAGAAAACTCGTGCCCATTGAAAACTGTTCCGCTTTCGAATGCATTGGCTGCGTCTGCTTCAGTCTCATAGTCGACGGTGCAAGAGAATCGATTTGGTCGTAAGACAAATCTAGAGATTTTACCATATTTTCCAAAGTGCTTCTTAGCGATAAGTTTGTCCAGGAAAAGCTCTGGAATTCCTTCACAACTGAAATCCAAAAAGAATTAATACAACGCAGAGTTTACAAGGAATATGTTTAATTCACGTGATAGATTTATAGTTGATGTTGCTCTCAATAATTTGGCAGTCATCGTCGTCAGACATATTAATACAATTTAACAACTAACAAATGACTTAAATATAGGTAATGAAATAAGTTAAATATAAAAAATCTGAATTTAATCTGTTTTTGCCACCAAAATAATGCCGGCGTTAAAATACAAATGTCAAAGAAGTGTCAATAAACTGACTGAAGGTAGGCACACATGAAATTAGACAGGAAGTCATAATGGAGAGAAGTGGCTGTTACTTTTTTAAATCATGACAAGTGGTTTTGAAGGACTTGTGAAATTTGATATTAATTTGGTATCTATGAGCAGAAAGTAGGAAAAAAAAACCGAAGGAGCTCAAGTAAAGTAAAAATGGTTGTACATGGTCTTGATTTTTTCGGCAAAGAAAAAGGCATTGATTTTGGAGCCACGGACTATACTATGCTCAGTTTTAGAAGTACCAATGACGACTCCAGCGGTTTGCTCTCTTATTCGGAGTGAGAGTTTTAATCATTTAAAGTCTTAAGGAACTTTATGATATGAACATCGTAGGCATACGCAAGTAGTTTCAGAGACCTATAAAGAATTGTGCTTCAGGTGTTATATTCAAATATTTTTTTGACATCAAAGGTTTCCAAGAGATCATTACCAACGTTGATGAAGCAGCGTTGACGTTCTGCATCGTTATCCTGCACAGACGGAGGAGTTTGGCAGAGACGTCAAAACTAGACATGGGTCTGTATAGCTCGTCCCAATGCAGACAAAGAGATGGTAAATATTTTTGGAGGAAATGGATTTTAATGGCTTGAAATCACACTGACAAAAACCAATTAGGTTGTTGAAGAAAGGTTTCAGACGTTGGCACAATAATAAGAAAACTGATAAACCTGTTAAGAGTTTAAATTGTAAATTGCTATACCTTCCTCGTTATGATCAAGTAGAGGGAAGTTTTGACTATTACCGCCTTAGTTGAATGGTTGATTCTGCAGGACAGCAGGAAATTGGTCTTCGTTGCTGTTGTACAGTCTGCAGAAGTTGTTTTTCTAAATTCCCAGCACCGACTGCGAGTCTACTTTACCACAAGTTTTTTTTTTACAAACTAACGTTCGTTTTGCTTAAGAATGTCAACAAGACACAGGCTGTTGTGTTGTCTTTTGAATGCTTGCTCGGTTCAAAAATCAACCACCAGCATTGGCTTTAAAAGGCCTACAGGCGTTTAGTCGTTTTTCAGTTCCTTTCTGCTGCTGCGATTTTAATTATTCTTTCAAACTTATAGTCCTCAAGTCTTTCAGTATTTCACCAAATTAATACTTGCGCCCTTTCAACTTCTTCTCCACTTGGGAAAAATAACTTTTGTAAAAACATAGTTTGCACTTGAATCAGAGGAATTTTTCAGATTTTCACACGATTCTGTCATTCGTTTTCCAAAATTCTGCAGACCAACTCGCTTTTGGATGAAAAATTAAAAAAAATAAGTTTAAAAATACTATATACGAACAATCCGATAACAAAAAAAAAAAAAATAAAAAACAGAGTGAGTACAATTATTAATTATTTTTTCATTTATTTGTTCACAACAAAAATTTATAAAAGAGAACATTAAAAAGTTTAAGTTCGCATTTCCATATCGATAAAGTCGCGTACATAGGAGTCTTCACCGAAGGATAGAACGCTCTCGAAGTTTCTGACAATTTCATCTGTAATATTTTGTGAGATTCTGGAAAGAATGAAAATTGCATTGAGTATGAAATTGCTTTATATTAACGGGTTGTCTTACTTAGAAAGGACTTTCCAAGGCTGTTGAAACTGTGGATTGGTATATAAGGGGTCTTCCTTGCATTGGTCAATGAACTTTGAACGTTCTTCTAGAACTGCATTAACATCGTGTCCATTAATTTTTTCATTTTCAATTTGTTGCGGTGCGGTAGCTAACAAATTGGAATTCGATCCTATGAGGGACTTGTAACTGGGGCTTTGAGGATTTTTGCCTGTTAGTCTTGTATAGCTGTCTGCGAAAAATTCTTCTTCGGGAACATTTTCAAACTCGTCGATAGATTTGTGGTATTTGTGGGGACTTGATTCATCTTCGTGGTATTTCACAAAAGTGTACTGTGCGTTGGGGCAGTAGTTAAGTTGTTCCCTATGAGCAAAAGAGGAATATTAAAAATCTAGAAATCTAAAATGGGACTTTTTAAGTTCTGGCCATAGCGGGTTAGACCCAAGCTCTACATGATTCTAAGGTTTTGACGTGCAAATCAAGAGTAGATAGGTGAAGGAGCACATTAAGAGCATGGGCATGACATGACCCCATGGCCCCGCAGTTCCTTAAACCCTATTAATTTTTTTTTTTAAATAATGTGGGCTCCAAGTTGATCTATCAATAGGAATAGGATACCATTTTGGCTAACGACCCAAGTTTTACCAGCATGCGTACTAAGCTACATATGCTTTTACTCCGCTGTTCGATATTAAATTTCCAGTTGGCCACTTTGGCCAGTTGGGCGATAGGGAGAGTAGCTTTTCATTAAATAATTGAGTCACGTGGGTCGGTATTTTGGTTTTTAAAGTAAATAAGCATCAGTCTTGATTGGGTTGGCAGCTGGCCTGAGTGATTACCTTAAACAAGGTCCCGGCAAAACTAATTTTGAAAGCCTATGCTTGTCGAAGTTAAACAAAGCCTGGCAAAACATAATTGCTTATCAAGGACATCTGCAGATTCATTAGGGTTTCAAGGTTATTTGAAACCTTGGGGCAATAAGAGAGTGCTTTTGGGATTGCTCCACTAGCAAGGGGTACCCAGATGTGCATCAAAATGGTCTCCACTCATCTGAGTGTGGCGCAGAGGGTTCTCGCTCCCCTTTCCAACCCATCTATCTAACCTAACATAAGCTGACGCGACACCTTGAGATGACGGAAGGCCTAACTTCTCGCAACCAGTCCCGTACAGTTCAATACACAACCAGTTGTGCGTGTTACGTTTTTCGAACAAATGCAAGGGACCTACAATTTATTGCCGACTTTGAACGGGGAATTGAGAAGCTTTTTCATGACAACTGGTACTCTTGGAGGTTTGTCATTCCCCGACAAGAGGTGACGCCGCAAAAAATGTTCGGTGGACATAGCTGGGACTTGAATCCATGCAGCTCGCACGGCAGTCCAATGCAGTAACCACTGCACCATGGCGACAAGAAAGGCCAATGCCCTCTTAAAATTCGTTTACTTTGAATGAACCTTTCATAAGATCCACTCTGTAGACTGTGCCTTGAGAGTGTCTTCATATCTTTACAGATTGTCTCAGAAAGCAGCCATCTATCTACATAGAGACATACAAATAAACAAATGTTGAAAAATACACGTTTTTCCAGAAAGAATGTACGCAACAAAGGGTTAACAAGATATTCGAAATAGCCAAACAAAATACTTTCTAGTAAAGAATTGAAGTGAGAGCTTTGTTTGTCTTGCATTTTGATACTACGGTCATCTAGGATCGTGTTCACGGAAAAGCGTTGAACAAACACAGGCAAACCTATCTTAGATTAAGGGATTAAGAAGTTTTCTCTAGAAATTTCCACAGAGATCTCCTGTCCCATTGTTACGTGACGCGAACGACTCTCAGGACTTCGATGCAATGGATATACACGTAAGAGTGTATCTTTGACTGGACTTGACGAAGATATCAGCACGAAATCGTTAACTAACTGTGGAACCATTCGTAGAAACTAAACTGCATTCCTTCTTGAATGATTTTTTTTTGTTCAGAGAGCTGTCGCATTCTTTTCAACTAAAACAAACTTGTCCAATCCCAGTGCTCCCACGTCGTCATTCGTCGCTCTCCCCCTGGGTCCAATAAAAGATAATACAATTAGGCATTTCGAAAGTTTCATCAGTACTAGTGCAACATGACACAGATACCGACCGACGCTATGCACTAGCCCAAGATTGAATTTATGGCGACAATTGTTCTCCTTAACTTCGTGTACAAATAACTTAACACGGAACCGCTGTTTACTATGAGTTGTGTCTTGTGTGTTTTGTAATTTCTCCCAACCTTTAGGGTCGACATCGTACCAAGGTCATTCCGAAATTAGAAATAAGTTTTGTTCGCTCATCGTCTAAATATAAAAACCTACGTTTCAATGGAGGAAAAAGGTGCTTTTTCACCGTAAGTAATATTGATCAAACAATTGTTCAGCTGTCAATGAGGTGCCATCGCCGTAGGGTTTTGGGGGAATCATCAATCATGGAAGATAAAACGCGTTACGATTTTACATGATATGTTGATTTGAAGGCTATTTCAAGGTAGGGATGACATCACGGAGGGGGCTTCTCGGGTAGAGAAGCAAAAATCACGCTTGTGATGAAGAAAAATTGATTCTGGGCGTTGTCGACCGATAACTTGAATCAAAAAGACACAAAGTGCAAGTGTCAAATGGCTTCTGTTATTAATGACTTTTTATAGAGAAAAACCAATGAGCGGGCATTTCAAAACATTGTTAGATGACAACTGTGATGAGGTGGAGCCAGCTTGATGGTGAAGGTCGACAACGGGATTTTATTAAAGGTGACATTTGTGCATATGATTTCAAATCCGCTTTACAAAAACCGAATTTAATTTCAAGTTAAATAATCGGAACAAAAAATTGAGAACAGTCTACCAGACAATAAGACTTTCGAATCATGTCAGTGCGTTCGAAACGGAAGTCCTAGGAATCGTGAAGGAAAGTACGGCGTTGTGTATGGACTGCTGGCTTCAATTTTTGTGTCAACTGAACGTTATAAGCATGTAGGCCAGGACCTTTATGCAAAATGCGGTGCAAAATGGTT
The DNA here is from genome assembly GCA_917880715.2 of Matsumyia berberina. Lineage (NCBI taxonomy): Eukaryota > Metazoa > Arthropoda > Insecta > Diptera > Syrphidae > Matsumyia > Matsumyia berberina. The sequence goes on along the minus strand of OU862871.1, from coordinate 124,351,541 downwards.
CCGCATAGGCCCAAATCTTGTGATCATCTAGAAATGGATACACCTGGGTTTCAGTCACACTCTCAGCTACGGCGGTGATATTTTCAGCTGACCTTGCCGAGTTCGAGTTTTCACGTCATTAACCTATCCGAAACGTTCAAATTTGTCGATTAAATTCACTATAGCTGTGCGAGAAGGCGCTTGATGATGACCAAAAGCAGTGCGAACTTTACGAAATATTTCTGTGATATTTTGACCGTTTTTGTAGTGAATTGTCACTATTTCAACACGTTGTGCGAGCGTGTATTGATCCATATTTAATAACCTTCTAGTTTTGACTTATTAAAAGTCATTGCAAGGACAGTTGAGTGTTGACAGTTCATCAATAGCGCGAAATTTAAAATGACACCTCCTGTTGAATGAGCCTATATAATGAAAGTCAAGATTCGAAACTACTCAAAAGACCAAACATTTGAAACTTTTATTACAACAGAGTCTGAATGAACCAAAAAGCTAAAATAAAGCTTCGATAAAGTATCACAGATATGAAACAGTGACTCACTGTCTTTGTCTGTCTGTGATTAGATTAGAATTTACAGGGGGGCTTGGCTTCTAAAGAGACTGCCTTTGAAATTAAGAAAATAGGGCCAAAAATACTCTAGCCCGAGGATGAGAAAAGCCTGTCATCAAGCAAGGATTGTTCACGATAGTTTCAGGAATTTCTTCTTTAAAATTCAACTTCTATTCGGCCTTCATTTAAAGGTTTGCAGCCTTGTTCAACTGGTATTTCCATTTCTCTAGACTTCCCTTCTGACACTCGCTGTCAGACAGGACGTACATGCTATCTATACTCTCGTAAAATCCATTTTACAACCCTCAAATCATTTTGATACACTTATTGTTGTCTGATATCAAATGTTCCACCCTAACCCGCACAATTTTTCTACCCAGACAATACCCCTTCTTCAGTCATAACATAAACAAGCACTGTCCTCTATCAAACATGCAATCCAAACAAAAGCTAACGAAACAACGATTCACTCACATTTGACCCGACCGAGCTGCTTCATTCTTCGCTGGTGACGACAAAGACGGCGGTGGTGGATTTTTTGGACAAGCCTCTCCGTGCACTTCTTTGTCTACGTAGACTGCGTTGGCGGCGCCATTTGTTACTCTCTCCTTGGTCGCACTTTCCTTTTGATATCCCTTTGGATATCCTCCACCTCCACCTCCATCTCCAATTCCTTCCAAATTTGAGTCGAATTTGTCTTTCGCGGCCACTATTGCCGGCGGACTGGTTGTGTATTCTAAACACTGTGACGTCATTATGGTTGCTGGTGTTGTTGGCGGCTGTGGTGGTGGTGATAGCATTACCTCATCTAATTGAACTGGCGACCGTGGTGGTATCCCACTTCGAATCGCAGCTGGTGCCGGCTTCGGTTTTTTTGCCGTCGCTGCTGCTGATAGAAAAGCTCCAGCACGAATAACATTGCTGCGACTGCGAGTTTTCTGTACCACCGTATTGTTTTTGTCGACAGCGACGATGTCGATGTTGCTCCGCGATTGTTTATCGCACATGGTGCTCGCACGTCGAATGCGAGCATTGGAACTTTCAGTTCGTTCCGTACTGCCTTCCTTGAAGCTACACTGGCTCTTCGCCTCCGATTTAGATACTCGTTTCTGTCGGTTTTCTTCACGCCGCTCGCAAAAATCTGCACCTTTTTTGGTCACTAAATAAAAAAAAAAAAATAAAAAAAAGATTATTAATCATACCGAATCGGAATTAAATTACCAATTTTTCGGGGTGGGTTGAGATTGAGATTCAGAGTGTGTAACAACTACCAAGTTCTGGTTTATGTCGTCTGTTCGTCCGTCGTTGTGTGGCATGCATGTGAGGTTAATAAATAAAAAAAAATAATTAATGTGTGCCTCTGTTTTAATTGAACACCGTCGCCGTCGTCCTCTGTCACTTAGTCATCTTAACTTGTAGTTCTAACCGACATGTGGTACTTGCCCTCTTTCTGATACGTGTTACCTTTTTGTGTGTTATTTTCAGTAGCGGCTGCATCATTCTTTAGCTGCTTACACTTCGCTTGCAATTGTAAGTTTAGGAAGCCTAACATCGACTCGACGATCTGTGGATTATCCTGTGGAAGGAAGAATTTCAGATTTTTAATCGGAAGTCATCGCTTTGTTGAATGCTTAGCGCTACAAATAATCAAGAAAAACTTAACACAATGGTAAGTGTTTGTTGGAATTGTTTTATTCATTTAAATTGACTAGATGGTCATCTTCTCGATTTGGTGGTGTTGCTTCTCGATGAATTATTAATTTTTGAACGCGATATATTGTATTAAATAATATTTATGACGAGTGTTGTGTGTATGTGTGTTTGAAGTACAAATTTGGATATGGAAATGTGTGGAATCTCAGATCTTATCGAAAGCGGAAATGCGCGCTGTTACTGTAGGTACAGTGGTTTTATTTGTTTGTGTTAGACATGGAAGTTTACTGTGAGCCCTAAATGATGAAGGGTGTGGCGTTGTACTTAATAATTTGACAACAATTTGAAAATTTTCTTTCGTTATTGACTTGTTTCGTTCTCCTTGTTCTCTAATGCTTCGTCTTGCCATCTACTTTTTTTGCTTAGCGAGATGTCTGGCAATTTGTTTTTTCTTTGTCGGAAACCTGATCTCTTTAACATACATTGGCCTCAGCATCCGAGGTTGTACCCACCTGCCTGCCCTTCGTTGAATTTCAGTTTAGCATAAATATTTTTGGATCGAATGGCTGTAGTTCATTTCATGCAGCAGTTCATGACTTAACTATCAAACATACATTTGTATCTTGGCTTGCGGTTTAAAAATTCATAAACGAATTGGTCGGCACTGAATAAGTACATGACGTTAATGTCGATTTAGAGGCTTAGCTATCTGTTAAAGAAGATTTATATTTGCATTGCCACAATTGTCTTTAGTGACGACACAAAATTGGTTCTTAGGGTTTAGACAAACGCTAGTTTTTAAGAAATAATAAGTAAAAAAGGTCACAATAGACAGTTATAACTTTGAGGTAGTTAAGGACTTTGTCTACCTAGGCTCCGCTATAAATTCGGACAACGACACCAACGTTGAGATCAAACGAAGAATAACTCTTGGCAATCGCTGTTTCTTTGGGCTAAGAAGGCAATTCAGTTGCAAAGCCCTCTCCCGTACAATTAAGGTGACCCTTTAAAAGACCTTAATCGTCCCAGTCCTGCTCTAGAGGCATGTATGAGGTTGCTCTTGGCTATTTCGAGAGGAAAATTCCTCAGGTGATTTTCGGTCCCGTCTGCATAAACGTGAAAGTGAAACGCCAAAGACTGAAATGGCTTAGCCATGTAGGGCGGCTGAACACCGGCCTGGAAAATCTTCGAATCCACACCCGAGGGACCAACTTGACGTGCGAAACTGGAGGCAGCAGGCTAAAGATCGAGGTGGCTGGAGACGCTTGTTAGGTGAGGCCCAGGCCCATCGCGGACTGTAGCGCCACCTTAAGTAATAAGTAAAGAAATCTTTACAGACTATGCCCATTCGTTGGAACATACCTGCGTATGATGCAGCGTCCTGTAATGACATTGGTTGGTTTTGAAAGGTTGTCTCTTCCCGAACTCACGCTTTCGATCTCTTAGGATCGAGAATAGGTCAAATGAGCCTACGGCTTTTGCAGCAATCAAGATGTGATCATTTATGGTTTACTTTAGACAGTGCGTCAATGGAAGTCAAGTGCTTAGCAAATGTCATTTGTATACATGTACATACATACATACTTACATACATACATATATATGTAGGTGTTTTGATGTGATCAGGGCACTTAATCCTGATAACTAGAGGGCTTTGCCTGACTAGTTCATCAGCCCCACAGTTATTGCGACTTGTGATCCAGCTGAGTGTGACGTTACGCGTTTAGTGATCCCATTCAGAGACACCCGAGTTTCGCTCCACTATAAAATTTGTATAGCTCGAATCGAAGCCAGTTTCAGTGGGGATCAGAATCCTGCATTCTTCTGGCTTCATTAATAAGTATTTCAGAGCCTCAGGGCCGCGTAGTGGCCTGCTGCATGGCATGAATATCAAGTGAGCTTAGTATGAAGAAGCTCTCAGCGCACCCGTCACGCTTATAAAGGGTTTTTTGATCGGGCCATACAAATTATGTACTTTAATAAAAATGCACCCTTAAAACCTTATGATCTGTCAATGTCAAAACGTCAGTCAAGGTTTACATTTTTATCATCACGAAATTCACGAAGGAGGAACGTTTGGAAATTATTAAAAATAAATTCTGAGCCGGTGGTCGCAATTTTAAGAGCGCTTACTCCAATTTCATCCAATTTCAGGTCAACATATTCACTATTGAATGTTCCTGCGCCAGTGAGACAACGAAGAACCGGAAATAACGCAGCCGTAAGTGCTTCAGTTCAAAATAAGCCAAAGCAGTCGATTTCACGCCCGATTCAGCCCGATATCTCAATTATTCTGTGTTTCATTTAAATACAAAATTATTATGTCCTTATTGAAAAACCCTGTACATATGACTTGTTGGGTATTTTTTTGGTTTAATTTCAAAGCTGGACCCCTTACCAATATGTCATAGGTGAGGATAGATCTAACGAGTTAAGTAAGTGCACATTTTTTGATTGTAAGCTCGCATCTGGAGTCTACGGCTATTTTGCACGGGTTTAGTGCTACTAGAGACGTATCTAGCAGGGAATAATGCGTTTTAGACAAGTTGACAAGTCATAGCTGTTAGCCCAAGATGGCATGTTGGAGATGTTTAAAGCATGTTGGAGTATATCTGCAACAATCTTGCACCTTGTATTCTTTAATTTTGAGGGTACATCTACATACAGTTCGTTAAGGACTAGATTTCAAAAAAGTAGATAGCACACTACCCTGAGGTGTTCTTCGGTGCAGCTTCTTCCTAACTTGCCTCTGACTCTGGTATTGAGAATATGGTGTATAAAACCGCAGACTGACTTGCAAATGTTTAGGTTTTTCTTAGAGGCTACAGATATGCCTGGCTGCTTTGGCAAATACAGTGAGATTTTTGTTTTAGGAGAGAGGTAGTGACTGAACTTGTAATATACAGTACCTCACAAAATTGAGCATACACTTATTAAAAATTCACTTTTTTGCTGCTTCTAATGCCAAAAGACTTTGCATTCTTATCTGTAGACATGTCCTTGACTAGACGAGATTTTTTGTTAATAAAATTGAAGTTTTTAACGTTTACGAAAATATGCAAAAAGCAAAAATATGCTTCGACAAAGGGTGTATGCTCAATTTTGTGAGGTAGGTGGTCCGAGAACGACAGTCCTTCAGATACTTTTCCATCGGAGATCGCCCGACACAAGTTCTGCCTTCTGCCTGAATACCCTTATGATGTTATTTCCATAGCATGAGCATGGTATTGTGGACAGAAACTCACTTGGTATTAGGATTTAGTGGCTTCCAAGGGGTTGAGTTCAGACTAACTGGGGAAAATGTTGGTATTATTGAGAAGACCACTTGACGTTTTTTTTCGTAATTGAGGAAGGACTGTTTCCAGAGCAACCTTAACAAAATAATCGAGTGAGTACCAGAGACTAGGTGTTTAATTTTGAATAGATAGTTTAAATTGCATAAAACTGGGCATCCACGATCACTCATGAATGACATTCCGGGCATGAGTGCGGAATTAAAAAATGTTGGAATTCATACGCGCATGAATGCGTACTCTTGCACGCAACCTCATCAACCGGCATTTATGAGTGCGCACATGCCGGGAATGAGTGATCGTGAATGATCAGCTTTAGTGTCAAAATCGTATGAACAGACACTTAAGCAGTTCACCATGACTTGTTTTAAATCATTTCTTAGCGCCTACACCCTGTGTCATCTCATTAATAAGCAATCGGTTTGGCCTATACCCCTGAACTCGATAAAAGCATATGTATGTATGTATTTTCTTATAGCGCTAAGTTTTAACAAACATTTTCTGTGGAACAAATTGACTTCACATTCATTGTCGTTATTTAAATTTTACTAAAATATTCACTAAAACTACAAAAATGCATTCAATCACAAGATTTGTCTTTAAATTATTTATAGATTTCGGTAAAACAAGTTCCATAATAAACATTGAAAATGAAAAAAAATTTAAAAAGACAGTAATTATCATATCATTGTCAAATTTTGTTTTTTCCTTTATTATTGTTGTTATTCTTCTAATGTTTAATGTCAACTTTATACAATGACACACAATATGTATAAAAACACCTTTTGCTGAGATAATGTCAATTAGGTAAACAGTAGTCTGTTGCATAAGATATTATTAACGATAAAAAAAAATTATTTATATCTGTATCTGGACACATGTGTACTTTTTTGTTTGGTTGAAGTCATTCTTACTAGTGACGTATTGTCCATGTTCATTTATCTTTGAAATCGTAAAAAAAATATAACACCTGTGTAATTTTTTGTTTCTATCAGATTACAAAAAAAAAAAAAAATCAACAAATCAAATGACAACGAGATCAGTGTGATGTGCGCACAGATTTCACGTAAGAATAACACATTTACAACGTTTGTTGAATGTGTTTTCTTTTTTTTATCAAAATTTTGATAGAATACCGACAATAGTCGGGTGTGATAAGATACTAGAGTGTAGCACAGTGACCAATTATAGTACATAGTTTCACCTTTTTTGTGTATCTACCAATTAAATGAACATGTATTCCCTATGACGGTCAATGCCAAACGCGCATTGATAGTCGGTTCGAATAAGTACTCCAATTTCGTGGACTCTTTGGTAATTTGGTTATCTTTGCAATTTTTTTTTTCCCTCAACGAGGTGTTTTTAATCTGCAATAAATAAATAACAAATTTTATGAAACCAACGCGGGGATTACGAGGGAATCACTTTGTGCAAAATTAAATTAACTGAAGTGTCATAAAGTAATCATTCTGCTATGGCGTTACGGGCAGATATTTCCCTTCGTTAACTTTATTGTTTTGAGCATTCGATGTATAGAAAAAATTAAGTGTACCTACCACTTACCAGGTTAAATGAGCAATTGTCAAATTGACATATGAGTTTGACAGATTTTATATGCAAACGTTAAGCATCCAAATGCAGAATTTGGCAGACATACGATTTTCTCTTTGGAATTCGCTTCATAAAAGCATTTAAACTGTCAACTGTGAGTGACATGTGAGAAATTAAACATTATTAAAAAATTGAACAAATGCTGTGTTCGAGCTAATGGCCTTAAATCGACACCTTTTACTTTAGGCGTTGGACTTCACCAGGAGTGCGTTCTGTCACGTCTTCTTTTCATTGTGTATATGGATTGGATGTTACAGTGCAGAGGTGGCGGGGAAAGTTTCGAATTGGGAGACTTAAGGATAACCCATCTGTTTTTCGTTGATGACTTGGTCATCCTTACGTCCACTCAGACCGAACTCCAACGCGCACTAGATAGGTTCGTCGCCTCCTGTGTTGAAGCTGAGATGAAGGATAACGTGAACAAATCAGAGGTTATGATAATTTACCGAAGGCCTGTTCAATGCACTTTGCATGTTATTGGTGTCCCATTGAAATAGGTGGAGAAGTTTAAATATCTCGGGGTCCTGTTGCTGAGTTATCCTGTAAGATTTGTCAGGTTGGAGGAATTTTGAGACAACTTGGTCAGTCTGTGTATCAAGAGGGTTGAACTTTCCATGGGAGCAAAGCTCTTGGTCTTCAATTCAGTGTTTGTTCCGAGCCTCACTTATGGTCATGAGGTTTGCGTAATGACTGAAAGAATAAGATCGCGGATACGAGCTACCGAAATGAGATTTCTTCGTTGTATTGCTGGGGTGACTCGCTGGTGTTCGGATTAGGAACACCAGAATACCTGAGATACTCGATGTCAAACAGCTACTTCTTTGAACGAAGAGGTCCATACTTCGATGGTTTGGGCACGTTAAATGCAGGCCCCCAACTCGGTTTCAAAGACGTGCAATGGAATCTGTGCCATCAGGTAGTCCCCTGAGTAGAGCCAGGATGAGATGGTTGGATCAAGTCTGAAATCTCACCTATTTCCTTATGGGGATATCCCCTGATGATTTAGAGTCGATGACGGAAGATCAGGAGGTGTGGAGAGTCCACTTATACACCCTAACCCCGTGACCCTCATAGTAGATAAGTGGATCATTGGAAAGTGATGATGATGATGATGAAGAAAATATCTCTAGATTTCTAAGTTTTACCTAAGTTCCTATACACTGTATGAATATAAAAGGTGGTGGTCATGCCTACGGGCTGAATGAGCTGAAACATTGAATCCCACCAATAGCAACTAAATATCATTCGCGGCAACATGTATACGTACTCGTAGGTCCTTTCCACTTTTGAGAAAAATTAATGGTTGCGCAAAGCTAGACTTGGCTTTTCACAGACCTTCAAGTCAAATATTTTTTTGTGAACTAACTTCATAAAAATACTTGACTACTTACTACTGGGCCCGTTTATAAGTCTAAGGCATTAAGCACGCTAAGCACGCAAACCAAAGGCATTTATATTGATGGGTCCGAAATGTACATTGGCGTGTGTACAGGTATATTTTCAGACATACTAAGCCTCTTTAATTCAGTTAGACCATAGAAGCGTTTTCCTTAGCAGTGACAATTGCTGCCCGAGAGACTACGATGAAGGTAATATGACGTGATGATATCACCTTTTTCATCGACAGTCAGGCAGCGCTAAGAGCGAACTCTGCTGGAGAAATAAAATCGAAGCTTGTGAAGTGCCACCCATCATGAGGTAAAACTAGGTCCCTGGATATGAGGGCATACCAGGGAATGAGAAGGCTGATGAATTGGCAAGGAAAGATTCAATGCTAGACCTAGAGCAGGCAGATCAGTCAATGAGTCCCACCATGTAAATTCAAACATGAAGCATGGATCAGGATTCTAGCGGAAGCGAATGAAAGATGGAGCTCTTTGGACTCTGGAAAATTGCTCTACGAGTCTCTACTGACCTGAGTGCGGTGCAGAGGGCTTCGCTCTCCTCGTCAACCCATCTACCTAACCTCAGCTAAGCACACCTTGTTGTCGGTTTCTGGGATTTCTCTTCCTCATTCGCTGACTACTTTGGAGCGTAGCTCTGAATTATGGTTGCCTCGTTCTAAATCTGGCCATCAATACCCAGTCAGTACAAGGTTTCCAGGATATCAGCCTTCTTTGTGCATTTGGTATCATCAACAAGTTTACATCCAACTGTCGTGCATTTTCGGACAGCTATCTCCCGAAGAGTAAGACAGTTCTACGTGACTGGAACTTACCCACATCAAATCATCTCTCGTCCCTAGTCCCAAAATGCTGAAATTGTACCATATAATTTTGTTTTCTAATTGGTGGAATCTAGAGTTCTTAGGGTCCCCTTTCTGTGCCATGGTCAAGGAGGGTAATTATACTGTAGAATCCGATCTTTGTCCCACGTTAGAGACGTGAAAGGCGGCTCTTATGTGACCGGAGAACAGCCCTTGTTATAATAAACATGTTTTTGGATAAAAATGAGGTGCCATACGGACTTAAGCATAAGTAGACTTTACGTCAATGTATGTAATTTTCAGATAAGCTTCCACAGAAAGTCGATTAGTCAACGAGTTTTCAAAACCTGTGATTTTGAGTCATACTTTTTATTTTTCTAGGAAACCCCAACATTTCGAATTGATAAATCTTTTTGCTAAGTCAGCAATAGTTAAAGAAAGAATAAATAAGCAGAACAAATGTCAGGAAGAACAATTTCAAGCTTGTATGCACTTTTATAGTGACATGAACCTACAGTGTAAAATTACTATCTTGTGTCTATTACAAGGGCAACCCTATTCCATCGCATTCAACTGCCGATTAAAACCAATAATAATATTTGCAAACATTTTTTTTAAAATTACCACGCCAGTGGCCGACCGATAATCCGAACGCGATTTTATCACTTGAATTGCACTATCGAATGCGGTCGTTGTCGCTGTAGTCGTCGGCTGATTGTCGACATTCGCCGCATTAGCAGAGAAGTGCTATGTATATATCAACAGTCTCCAGTTTTGTTACGCGCTCTTAAAGATAGCCTCATGCCCTTCCAATTCGTCCCGCTTTCTTGTCCGCATCGAGTTCCCGAAAACGTAACATCTACACACGGAATCGCGACCGCATGTAGTAGTTTTAGTAGCCTCCAGCGCAAGCTAACTCTGTCGATGATCTAAGTGCAGGCACATCGGGCAAACGCTTTAACGATATCTCTTGCGAGGGCGATCGCCAGCGTATCGATGGTGGAAAAAGAATTAAAAAAAAAAAAGTGAACTGCGATAAAATTTCATTTTTTCTAATTTAATTATCTTTTCCGCAGTTTTGTTAGGTTTTATTGTTTTACTTTGAATTTCTCTTGCCTACCTGGTTGGTTGGGTGAAATCAAGGGAGTTTCCTAGATGAGGCGTGACAGATCAGATGTTCAATGCATAGTGACGAACTTATAAAAGCTGGGAACAAGTCTCAGTCAGTTGGGCAGTAGGTGTTAAGAGTGGTTTCCCACTTGTGATTTGTTGTAAACAAATGGTAAATTTATAAATTTATATATGTGAGACTTTTATTGCCTCCTTCCTTCCATCATCGTTTTGTTTGATGATTCTCATTTCATTTGTTACGTTTGACAGCGCGATTGATGTGTGTTTGGGTTTCACAATATTGTGGTTTCGAGACGACTTCAGTTTTCGTTCTGTTCGTGGTAGAAGGGTGTGAGTCAAGTTAAGTCCGTCCAGTAAACATTATGTAACATTTATTTCTTTGAATCTCGAAAGATATGTTCAGCAAATATTTAAGTTTGCAGTTGAATCGATATTTGGAATATGCCATGTTGACCGGAATAATTTATTGCTGATTCGACCTTTAGATTGTTTACCTGGTTCGTTGTTAGGCGAAGTTATGCTTGGTCAGCAGTTTGGTACATGGTGCCAATGAATAACAAATATGGGCACAAGTAGTGGAAACTTTAAATGAGTGGATAAGAACGTGCCAAGAACTGTTAAGCGAAAATGGAAGATGAATTTGGTTGCAAGAGATATAAATTATTTGTTTATGTGTTATGAGAGACTTGAGGAATATCTATTGATAACGATGATGGAATGTGTGAACATCTTCAGGTGAAGAATCATCGGATTTAGGAGTAGTTTCGTGTTTTATGTTAATAGAATTTAACTGGTATGGTTAAGGAATATTCAAGAGATCTATGCAATTGTCGCCCACATCAAGAAAAGAAGTTATTAATTTTGGTAGCCAGAGCAGATTTGTGAAAAATGTCAGTTCAAGTTAGAACAGAAAAAGACAGCCCATAAGTTAGTTATCAAAAATTGAAGAATGTTATTTGAACAAATAAAATGCGAAAACATACCAAATTGACAGCCACAGCTGACTTTGACATTTTTCATAATTCTGTTCTACCTCAAGAGTAGTACAAGATTTCCTGTTCCAAATTGCTCACAAGCAGAACAGTTTCGAACAGAAAATTCTCTCATTGAACACAAATTCTTGTACTTTTCTGTTCCGAACTGTTCGGAACAGCTTCTTTGGACAAAGCTATTGTAAGTCTTAGAGAAATAGATGACGTTTAAGACCAATGTCCCATCGGATTAGAGCCGATAGTAATATTTGGTGACTTAATGTAAGGTGGTCGTCCATTTATGCAACTTATTCGCGATTTTCGTTCCGGCACAAAGATTAACGTGATCACTGTGACTCAATGGCTAATGCATTGGAGCTGCTGAAGTTTGAACCAGAGCAATAACCACCGACATTTTTCGTGGCACCATTTCTTGTCGGGAAATGCCAAACTTCAGAAGCTACTCAATTCGTCGTTTGGCTTTGCTAAGAAATATTAATGCGAAACAATCATCACTGAAGAGAAGATCGAGTGGTACATTACCCACTGAAGCTTACTTCAACATGAGATAGATATACACAATATTAATGGCAACGGCTTCAAAGGCATGCTTGTCTCGGTGCAGACAAATTACGCCACGGGAATTCACTCCACCTGGGAATCTACTCGCGGGTTTAAGGTATTAAACTCTTTTCTCTACCCGATTTACCCGCTCACGCGACTTTGTCGATCGACTGAAGGCGAAATTTCGAAATTGTGGTTACTATCCAGCAAAAAAGAAGTAAATCTCGCTGACACAGCTGTGTCTTCTATTGTCTGTGATTACAGGATTCCATGAATGAAGTAATTTTTCTGCCCACCCTAAGTGGGAAATTACTCCATTCCTGAGTGGAATTGGGAAATTACTCCACATTCGAAAAGGGGAGTAATTTGCCACTTGTGGTGGAGTAAATTCCCATGTGGAGTAATTTCCTGTGGAGCAATATCCGTGCGTCGCTTTTCTCGGTATAGCCGCCATTATGCGCACCTGCCCTACAGCTGCAACAGAAGCATTTATTGTCTCAACGCCACTCCACACCCCTTTTTATGAAAGGTGGTTATCCGTAGCACAGTCATATTACTGCAAGCAGGGGAGATGAATCTTACAAACCATATGGATCAAGTAGATCTGCTTTCCAAAATTCCAGAACTTGACATGATCTGTGTGCTAAACGACCGCTTACCTAAAACTTTATGCTTCGGCAGAAGGACTAATACATTGATCCCAAGCCGAAAAGCATGGAATTTTACAAACCCAACCTCCGACATTAAAGGTTACAAGTGGTATGCGGTAGGATCAAAACTAGACGACATGGTAGGTACTGATGTCTTTGGACCAAACACCAAAATCTCGCTATCAATAAGCAAAAGTTCCAGCGTACTTCAGGCAGGGAAATTTCGTCACAGACACCGGCATGAAAAGTGTCCCCATTCATATACTCACGGACAGTCAACCGGCAATTAAAGCATTAGGCTCGTACCTTCCAAGACCTGGCCAATAAGAACAGCGTCAAATTTATGTGATAGTCTGTACATAAGGGTATTGTTGCTAAAGAGATAGCCGACGAAATAACTAGAAAGGGTTCGACTGAGTCATTTACTGGCCGTGAACTATTCTGTCAACAAAATATGTGTTTTCTATTGCGAAAATACATAGGGGCTTTGTCAGGCTAAAAGAGTTCTATGGGATACTTCCATAACAGATTTAAGGAATCCCTGCACTACAAAAGGGATGATATCACCAAATTGTTGGGCTTTTTAACGGCTTCGTTATCGCCTACACGAAATAGACATAATTAGGAAACTGAATGTCATCTTTGCTTGAAAGATGACGGAACTGTGGAATACATTTTATGTCTCTATGCACAATAAGGAGACAATTCTTTGTAAGAGAAATTCTGGTCCATGGGGAAATCCTCAAAGTCTCCACCAGAGAGATCCTTAATTTTATCAAGAGAATTGAACCTCTTCTGGTCTCTTAAAACTGGCAGCATGGCCCAAGAGATCTTGTAAATTTTCCAGACTTGATCAATTTTTAATAAGTTGTCAAGGATTTGATTTTGAAAGAGTTGCCATTATAAGAATATTCATTGACGTTATGCGTGTTATTTTTCTCCTGGACTTGAACCTGCGTAAGCTAGCCCAACGGTCTGATCCACCAAAAGGCTTATTTCTTCGGAAACGTTCAGGCAAACATTGATCCGCATTTTCATTGTCATTGAACCAGACAATTATACCAGTCATAATCGATTAGTCATTGTGAGTGTACCCGTTTTAGTAACACCCGTCAAATTTTTATTGGATTGCAACAAAAAAAAAACGTAAGACAAACTTTTAAAAAACTAGTTCAATGCGAGTGTTTTCTCATGTTATAGCAGCTCATAGCAGAATACACATAAATTACACACTACAGAGTTCTTGGAAACCTACGCGCACTCATTTCCATTTGTCCGATTTGGAATTTCATGGCGTAAAACGTCCATGCGCACCGTTCGTCATTTGACATGAGAAATGATTTTTTCACTCTCAAATTACACACAAAAGCCTTCAATGCAATTTATAAAATTCCAGTCCCCCATTCGTCTACTTGTCTAGGACGTGTTGGAATTCACCCATAAAAACACGTTTTCTGCTTTATCCTGTAGAAATGCAAAAACGATTTTCATATTCTTCGCATTTAAACGACTTATTCTTTGGCTAACATTGCGTCCCACGCAAGAGTCATTTGTGTGTTGCTTGTCAGACACCATGAGTCATGGATTCCCAAAAAAATGAGAAGAACAACAATTGGAGGTTTAATTTTTTTGGGAAGGAAGTTTTAGACGACATCCTAAGTCAGAAAAAAGCAAGACCGTAATGTATTTTGTGAGTTTTTTTAACTCACACTGTTTAAATTAAAATAATTGACTAGACAACCAGACGGATGGTTGTTGTGATGAGATGACATAATAATTGTTGAAGGCAGTGGCCACAGTCCTCCTTTGACTGCTGGCTGGCGTACATATGTGGATCGATGATGTGGTCTATTTGGATTTAAGTGAGTGGATAATTATCCACCCTTCATTTGACTTCCAATTGGCCATTGTGAGTGATATGAGGAGGCGGCATGTGAAGTTGTGTCTGTGCGGATAGTGTAATGAATAATGGAATTAATTCGTGGATGAATGGGGGTTTTATTGGCTATTGAAGAGGTTGCGTGATAAGGAAGTCGGTAGCAATGATAGTCAGTGGACGGCCTAGTCATGCGAAGGAATAGGATGGACAGCGGATGTGAAATGGAAGAGTAAGAATAGGCTAATTTTTCATTCAGAAGATTTATTAGAAAGGAGAAAGGGCTCACGAAGAGGTCGTTGGAATAAATCAAAAATTGACCTTGTTCATGACAAGGTCTTCTGACTCCTTTTTATATGAAGATAAAGAAGGTTTATTAGGGAAACGACCATGAAAAGATCGATTTTTGAAAGCAAGTACAGTGGAAGTCGCTTATAAGGACGGTGAAGAGACGGAGCAAATGTGGTTTGACTGCCCAGATTCTTATACGATGGGGAAAGGACAGGTACTGAGTAGTTGATCGTTTATTGGTTTTAGAAGGAACAGGAACAGCGCATTAGTAAAACACACCAAGGTTATAAACTCGGCTGAAACCTACGCCACAAAGCTTCATCTTTTGTACAACTTTACACCGGGCGATCAAACAGGAGATCTAAAGATCTGCATAGTGACACCGAATGTTTCGAATTCGGCATATGCCGACTCTGGCTGGAAGAGTAAGAAATTGCAGAGCATATCTTGTGCGAAAGTCCCGTCATAGCTCGTTGCAGACTAAAATACTTCGGTAGGGGATTCACCTCCCCATAAACAATCAAACACGCATCCGCAAGCACTTGTAGAAGAACTTGCTTGTAACAAAATAATTTTAAAGGCTATCGCCAGATAGGTATGAGGCCCCATAAAACCTAATTTTGGTCAGTCCGCGAAGAAAGCAATTATGTATTGAATAATAAGACAAGGTATGGGACTTTGTAGATACATCAGAGTTCCCCAACGCGTCTCGAAATTTAGCGGTGAACGAAAACTTACGGTGAAGTGAAAATATATGAACATATGTATCTCTTGCTAGGCTGATTGTCTCCAATGCATCTTAGATGTCCTACCAAGAAATACTCAGAATGAGGCACTGCAGAAGAACACCAATTCAGAGGTGTTGCAGTAGATAGAAAGATGTTCGAAAGTTAGGTGATAAAACGATAAAGAGATCTTAATCAACTCGATGTACCCAACTGGAGGAAGCTAACTAAGTACTGAGCGGACTGTAGAACCATGGAAAGTAAAGTTTGTAACGAGTTGTTGTTTGAAGAGTTGAGGTAACTCCTTTCTCCTTTCATCACGAGCAAGGATAGGTCAGGCTGGAGCAATTTTGAGACAGCTTGGTCAATATGTTATCAGCAGGGCTGAACTTGTCATTGGAGCTATGTCATTGGTCTTCAACTCAGTGTTTGTTCCGAGCCTCACTTATGGTCATGTGGTTTGGGTAATGACCGAAAGAATAAGATCGCGGATACAACCTGCCGAAATGAGATTTCTTCGTTGTATTGTTGGAGTAACTCGTCGGAAACCAGAGTACGCGAGGCACCCAATGACGAGCAGCTACTTCTTCGAACGGAGATGTCCATACTTCGATGCTTTGGACATTTTAAACGCATGTCCCCCACTTGGCTTCCACGGCGTGCCATGAAATCCGTGCCATCAGTAAGGCGTCCGCTAGGTAGGTCTAGGATGAGATGGGTGGACCATGTCCTAAATCTCACCTCTACCCGTATGGTGATGATTTAGAGTCGATGGCGGAAGATCAACTTAGGCACCTTAACCCCGCGATCATTTGAAAATGATGATGATGATGATGAAGTAACTCCTTTAGTGCTGTTACTGTCATGCAGCCTGAGTTTAAGATGTCCACATGAATGATCCATCTTAGGGTTTTTGATTCCTTTTTGCTTTATTGCTGTATGTTATTCGTCGTAAGGCTTTATAAGTTAATAAATGTTTTTATATTGTTTCACCGGTCTTTCGAGATATTCAAAAATTATCTCTGCTAGTATTATGAACTCATGTCTCACTTAAGAGGCAGAAGTTCTCGTGGAATTGAATGTTTTTGTGTCTGACATCGAGTTTTTAAGTATGCAATGTAGTACATTTTACGTATAACGAAAAATCTAGAGATCTGTCACTTTACGAAGACATATTGGTTACAGTCAAACTGTCATTAAATTCGTTATGGATTTGTATCCGGCCTTGAACGATCCCTGAGAGATCTAAGCGATTAAATTTGCACGTACACAATCCAATTTAACGGAATCATTTACTTCATTGTCTTTATTTCGTTCATTTATAAACCGTTGAATAAAGAACTTAAGAGCTATTAATCAGTTAATTTAATTAAAAGTTGAAGAAACAATCGGTCGTAGTACTGTAAGCGACGTTCTTCCAAGCAGACTTACCAGTTTCTTCTCCTTCTCCTTCTCCTTTTTTTTTCTTTCTTTTCGTTAAGAATGTTATTTTCATCTGACCCTCCTACTAGATAAAAATCTGAGATCATCAAAACAAAAAAAACTCATTAAATTGCTTCAATAAGCGAAATGAAGCAGTGTAGTGGAGTAATGTTGGCTTCATGTGCAGTTGAGTCATTGAAGTTTTCAAAAACTAAATTAGTCCACAGCGCATGGCGAACGTAATCATACTGAATTAACCGAATGATTGAATTGTGGCTTGGGGATGCAGTTAAAACCCATAAACATTGGAAATAAGTGAACATTTCTCAAAAGTTTACTCAATTTTTGTTTTATTATTTTATTTTCATACTAAAAGTTTAGTTTTAGGTTTATCTTTATAAATGTACCAAAAAATCACGATTTTAACAAAATTTGTTGAATAAACTTCAAATGGCTCCATAAACTCTGGCTTTGTTTCTCAAACACCTTTCACTTTAAGCTAAACAAACGTGTCTTTTGTAGATTTTACCAATTTTCCACGGTCTGTTCGACTTGACGTTATGTTTAAGATGTTAAATTTATTTCGACAATGGCCTCCACTTCTGACAGTTGATTGGCATAATTGTGAAATTTCAGATCACCGGAATCGCTATTAAATTTTGAAGTCACGCGAGGATTGATATGATTGTGCAATATTCACAGATTTATCAGACATATGGCTGAAGTAAATGAATTCTATTTTGGTAATTGAGTCATTTCGATGCAATGCAAGAGAGACATTAATCCATCGAGGCATGTGCTCCAGAAATGTCGAATTAACCAGTGTTTATTATTGTTTTAATAATGGAAGCGAGATTATCTCACTGCTAAGTCACTGTAGTTGAGTGGGATTAAGAAAATGGTGAAGTACAGTGATAAGTACGAGTATGTGTGTACGTAGGTCATCAGACGATTTATTACACCCGTCGTAATGTGTTTTTTATTTCAATTTTTGTAAACAAAAGTTTACGGTCGCTTATTAAGTGGACGTCGTGACTTAATACCTTCTCAATTGACTTTAATCTTATTTGAACGTTTTTTAATTTGGCAGAGAGTGGTGTCAGCAATGTAGAGCGAATGTATGAAGTACTATACACGAAATGATGGATTTCTGACCTAATGACATGCTCCTTATTTACATAGATACAAATTCCTGTTAGCTACAATAGTACAATTCGACAAAATGAATTCGGCAGTTTCTTAATTTCTGAAATACAGTTGACAAGTGTCTGTTAGAATGTATTTCAGCCGCACGGTACCGGTTGTTCAATGTCAGTTTCTGTTCCTAAAAGGTCATGCACTTATAAAGAAATAAGAACTTTAATTCTTTGACGTAACCTTTGTTGTGAGTCCAATTTTAATTCAATAAGACAATAAGGTCTAAGATCTAATCGAAGAAGTGACTACACAGAGCCATTTGTAGTTTATAGGGTTGACAGGATCAATGAGTTCGACACCAACAGTAGCTTGGGAGACTATACTGAATCTGGTCCCACTAGATATATACTGCACAAGCTCGGCAGCCAAAATGGCATTATTGTCCGGTCTTTGGACAACATGTCCCTATGGGCATTCCTCTATCAAAACGCGATACAACAGAATGGGATGGACTACATCGCTCTTATCCTAGATTGCAATCGGAGATTCTATATCTAGGAATCCTAGCAGAGGAGTGGAATGAGTATAGAATTTGCACCAAAGATGAATTGGCTTGAGGTTGGTTCAGGTGGTCGTATCTACTGTGAGTCTGGAGATGTAAATTGATTTTTTTTCCATTACCAGTATCCATAAAATGGGAGATATTATACCCCGTTGTGGGGTGCCTGAGAGGATTTTGCCCACCCTCGTCTCGTCCCCTTGACACTGCGATTTTCAAGCATAATATGTCTGAGGCTAGAGGATGATTGCAGTGTCTTTCGGGCTGAAATTGCAGCAATAAAACAAGCTGTGGATTTGATTAGAGAGGGATGCTTGAGAGTTAAGCATCTATAAAAGCGTTGAAATACACTTCGATAAGATCCAAGCTCGTCAAAATATGCAAGATAAAACTAAACGAAACATCAGCAGACAATAATGTAACCCTTTACTGGGTGCCGGGACTCACCGATGTCTCTGACAACGAAAAGGAGGATAAACTGGTCGAAAATGGGTCTAGTCTGAGCTCTTCACAAGCCCTTGTCGAGACGAATACACCGCTCAACAGACCATACAAGGAGAGGTAGAGTCCGTCGGAAAGCTGACAAGCGCTGGTAAGAATTGGGTACATGCGCTACAGCCAGATCGCTATGGCCTGTTTTCGATAAGAAGGGGTTTATCAGTCTAGTAAAGCTCACCCGTAGAGAAGTTCGAACCATCACTGGCATTATAACTGGTCACTGCTCAATAGGTAATCATGCCAGAAGGTTATGTCTCCCATACAATGACTACTGTAGATGTTTTAAGGACGAGGAAGAAATCGAATCTATAATAATAATATAATAAAGCTGGGGCGACAGCTCGTTATGAGCCAAGGCCTAGCTTCTTGCAACCATTTATGTTATGCGTGTTACATATTTCGCACAAATGGAAGAAATCGAATCTATTCGCCACCTATTATGTGATTGTCCCGCACTAGCCCTCAAAAGGCACAGAGAACTATATGGAAACAATAGCTGCCTTTTGAGGACTAGAGGACCTCCGAAATATTGACTCCTGCGATTGATCAATTTATCTGGTTAGTTTAATTAGCAGTTGACGAATTTCAGGTTCCCAGGGTTTTTGGAGAATAGAGCACAATGGACTCTATGTGGTCTTAGTGAGCCGCTGACAATCCTGTCAGCAAGGGCACCCATATACCTAACCTTATTCGTTTTGGTCCGCATGAGTGTCTATTGCACAGTATCTAGATTTTGACGGGGTTTTACTAGAAAAACTATATTAAATCTGGGACTTCCCAGGTTAACGCCGATGTACTGTGGAGAAGAGTTCGAGTCGTAATTATCCCCAAAAGTCAGCAAGATCGTCAGCAATATCGTAATTCAAACAGTTTTACCTTGAAGGAAAGTCTACAGAGACAGCTCTGCCAGAGTACAATTTATCCTGAAGAAACTTCTCAATTCGTCGTCCGGAGTTGGAAATCAATTATAGGTCTCTTCTATTCGAGCATAAAATGTATCCTGCACAATGAGAAGTTTAACCTTGGCTGTGTAAGACACTGTAGTAGTTTAGTTTCCGATTCTTCATTAATATTAATTTTTAAAGCCTTTAATACCTAACCAACATTTTGGTCAAGGTTTTGCAAAACAGAATTCTTAACTACTGCATAGCAAGTGAAATCCATTTTATAAATGGATGGTACTTGACATAATGCAATTGGTATTTATAATAGCCTCACATACCGGTGTTACACAGCCCCTCCTTTGGAATTCATGGAACGTTTATGAGGTTGAGCACTTAAAAAACACCACTTAGCCGTTGTGTCCGCTATAATGTGCTCCTTTTATGGAAGCTTTATAAGACCGTAAATCATATTTATTTCGCGTTGTATGACATAAATTACCAGACACGAGTTCCACAGTAAAACAACCAACAACGACTCAAATTTTTTTTTGAAAGTTTTGCACGTATTCATGAGCAATGCATGCGATTAAAACAAATCGCACAGCCATACCGAATTCAGGATAATCACATTTCGATGAGGCACATGCCCAGTAAACAAGACCACCCCTAGAGAATGCTAACAATTGAGTACGGTCAATGGAGGTGTTTTGTACTTATCCAATCATGCATTGTTGCATTATAATGTCACCATTCGTGACATTCTCGCTATACGGTTAAAAAAATTAATTTTAATTAACACCAACCATATCACTATGACCTCGAGACGAAACACCTTGGTGAGCAGGCCGCCACGTCATCCCCAAGGCACTACTAAACCAGATTCCCAGATGAGTCATGTAAAACTAATTAGGTTTTCCTTTTCTCTGTTTCAGTCGGACGCAGTTTGTCATAAATGCAACGAGACAATCTCTCAGAGGATCGTAACCGCACTAGGGAAGTCCTGGCATCCGGAGCATTTCGCCTGCCGTGAATGTAACACACCGATCGTGGAGTCCACATTTAATATCCACGAGGGTGAACCAGTGTGCACGGATTGTTTCGTAAAGAAATATTCGGGAACATGTTTTGCATGCAAGCAGCCAATTACAGAGGTGAGTAGTTTTTTTTTTTTTTTAATTGAAAGCGCGAATAATGTTTGGTCGCACTGTTTGGAGATATGAGCATTTTTTTCTTGGGGGTTCCTTAATGAGAAGATGACTCGTTGGAGAAGTGGTTAATTGGTTGACATTTTGGGATATTATTTCACTAGAAACTGCGCACCGGTCCGGTTGAGATCATAAGTTGTTATGGTTTCTTGAGAATGATTTGAAACATGACAGCAGAAATGATGTCTTGATAGTGTTGCATAACCGTAATTGACTACCGTTGAATGCCAAACTATTAAGTAATTACTTAATTTGATATGTTTTCTAAACTGGGCGGGCGGACACTCAGGGTCCAAACATTTTTGTACGCTTAATGAACGGAACTGAAAATCAAAATAAAAACTATTGACCAATCGCTTCATTGACCAATCGCACGTTCGCCCGAATGAAATGGACTTAAGATTTATTGCCAACTCCGAACGGCAAATTGAAAAGCTTTTTCATAACAAGAAGAGGTTTATCATTATCCAACAAGATGAGCTCAAACCTACTAACGCACTAATCACTGAGCCACAGCGACCACAGCAATCTTGACTTCAAGTTTTCTTAAATGACTCCACGACAAGGAATTCAAGTCGGCTGGGCCCGTGAAAACGAATGCAAACCGCACTCAACTTAAAAAAAATCCATGCAATCCTTGGAAAACACCGTGTTAGTCGAATTTCAACCTGAATTTGAGTGATGACGCCAGAGACGAACACTCAGGAGATGGGAGTGTTCCCTTCGAATTGCTCAAACTGAGCATTTTCTTCCGTCTATCCGAGCATTGTAGCATTTTTGAAGCGGAAATTATGGCTATTAAAGAAGCCTTATCCTGGCTTAGGCACAATGCGCTATCTTCCAAAGACGTCACAATCTTTAACAAAAGCCAGGTTGCTATAAAATCTCTGCAACCAATAACATACACATCAAAAGCTACTTCAGATTCTCTCTCATTTCTCATGGAGATGGCAGAACTTTTTAACATTCCAGGGAAGGTTCGAAGTTTAAAACATTGGATTAGCGAGTGAAGGCAGAACTGACATTACCCCGATCGATTA
Source organism: Matsumyia berberina (assembly GCA_917880715.2). Classification (NCBI taxonomy): domain Eukaryota; kingdom Metazoa; phylum Arthropoda; class Insecta; order Diptera; family Syrphidae; genus Matsumyia; species Matsumyia berberina. Next base: position 124,329,275 of record OU862871.1, on the reverse strand, counting down.
AATCGATTAAAATGTTCCACATACGCCACAGTATTTCTGGTTTAGTGATCCTTGATAAAATATATTCAAACAAAAAGGGGCATTTTTTCATACAACTGAAAGGATCCATTGGCTGATGAACTTGCCAAACGTGGCACTACTCTAGCGATCTTACCACAACCGAGGAATTCGGGTATTTCACTCGCTAAATTCCACTGTAAATACTCTGACAGTATGACGCGATCAACAAGACAAACCAAAGATGGAGAAATGGAATCACATGCCATACCTCCAGAGAGGTTAACCTCACTCAGAAGTCTGATCTTGGTTAAAAGGTCGCTCATCACCACAGTCATCGGTGTTCTCACTGGTCGTTGGTCCAGCTTTCTTGGTTGGTTGTAGCTTTCTTGCCCTATCTCTAAGAAGGAAGCTCTATCTAAGAGCCTATAACTTCGAGACTTTGTGCATACTATCACATACTGACATCAAAAGTATCCTCAGCTTCATTAGGAGCTCAAAGGTTACAAATTGTACATTGATGTTGCTTAAGGTAGTACTAGAAGCTTTAGTTTCCTCAAAAGATGTCAAAGATTTATCACTCCAGCAGATCTATAAAGCAAACATTCGTCCAAAATTGAAATAGACTTGTCTGCTTTAGTGTTTCCTGAAACCTATGAGGTTAGGGGGACGATGAGACCCTCTTTATCTCACTTAGGTCTATGTATAACCGTTGTGTTACCCATGTATTTCACCTACTACTTCCTATTACCTGGTTCTATGTTTCTGATGATAGCTTCCTGGTTATCGTAACAAACTTGAGCAGATCCGAAAGTGAACTCTCGGATAGCTCCTCGATATTATCGAACAAAAATCTGCCCACAGTTCTTTTGGTAATATTGCAGAGGCTTGGGTAATGATAGGAAAGTGCGTTGTGTCCTCATGTACTTCTTCACAGGTGGTTACAGCTTTCCATCTGATATTCCCCTCAGTTAAGCATCTTAGCCTTACTGTGGAGATTTAATTGCTTCGCCCGCTAGCTTGAAATTGACCCCTGACTGGCTACCTAGCGCACCACTATGGCCAGGGAGTTTTATATTACGTTCCATGCCAAGAACCTTCAGCTCTTCGCGACAGCACTTTACACGCTTGAATATAATTTGAGTAGAAGTTTATGCTTTTGTAGCCGCCTGGCTATCTATGAAGATCGTGATATCCTCCCATGATACCAGGAGGATTGACACCAATTGGGCAGCTCTTTTCACTGCTAGAACCTGTGCCTAGAAATCGCTACTGTCATCAGAAAACCTCATTGAGCTGCTGAGTCCTAGCTCCTCAGAATAGACACCTGTACCTTTCCTCATGTCCATCTTGGAGCCATCCGTGTAGATGGACTTTGTTTCATTCAAAATTTCTTTAGTTTTCTCACTGTTTTCTGCTTGGGAACATACAGGAGAAGGGTTTGAAACCTATAAACTGCGAAGATTAAAACATAATCGATTGGCCAACTCACTCTACATTCTCCCAAATCAAACTCTGAACGGTCCTCTATGCGTTCTCCTTTCACTCTGTCTGTGGGTTTGCATAAATTTCAAAGAACTAAAGGCGTTTGTCGTTGAACATTAAAAACAGTTCATATAAAGAACACTGATGCTAACCAGGAGACCTTGTGTTTGATGGCATGTGCAAGCTGATGATGATCTCAAGAAACACGGCTGTCATAATTTGGAGCAGGTGGCTAGACAGGCCTTTTGCTTAAGGCCCTGATTCATCACGAACTGTAGCTTCATTAAGCGCAAAAATCAAGTTCGGCAATAAACGCAGATACAGTCTCGAGTGGATAGTAAGATTAGACGAGCTCAGCTATAACTTTTTTACTTTTAAAGTCTAGATGCCCGGACTTGTATCATCGAAGGGTCTAAAATCAACGACTGGGGATTCCCTGGTAAATTTTATAGCACTTATCCTTCTTACCAAGGCTGTTTGTAAATGTACTAAAACCTACAGACGAAGCACTTGATCGGACCAATTTCGTTCATTGAAAACCAGAGAATTAGTCACACTCTTGCCGTGAACTATACGAGCTACAGTTAAAAGACTTATAGCAAAGCTTCTAAAACTAGCGTTGAGAATAAAATTAATGCGTATCCATCTATGAGCAAACCAAGGCATTTTTTATTTTCCATAAAATAACTCCCGTCACTTGTTAAGTGTATTACATAACCTGAGAGGCTGAGATAGAAGGTAATATTTTCTAATCGCTGCCAATTAAACAAATCAACTTAATTAAACTCGATACTCTCATCGACAGTAGAAACGCAATGAGTCTCATCATCGCTCGCTAAGTGAGTCGTTAGCATTTGAATGGACTACTCTGCGCTTGACGCATGCATATTTCTAAAGGAGCATCTTGGTAATTAGAGATTCACTGGCGACTCTTAAAATCAAATAAACGATTCCTCCTGCACCCACACCCAGTTTGTAACTTTCGAGTTTCTAGTGTCACATAGAGCACACATCTAGCATCAAACTCATCTCGTACGGTGTGCGCTTCTAATTTGTAAAAGTCTCACTTACGCGGCCCATAAATCACTCGAGCGTGTAACAGCGCGCAGGAGGAACGAGTATTTTTACAAATGACTCACGGACGGTTTTCGCATGTTTATCCGTCTATTTTTACCTACAAACACTCGAATTACAATTATTGTTCAACTGACAGTTTCGAGTTCGCGATGACATCACAGTGAGCAGAACCCACTTGAGATTGAAGTCTCGCGATACTTGGCAATGGTGTATGTGTACTGAGTACTCCACCACCCCCTCGTGCGACCAATTAAATGGATGGTACGCGTTGAAATTTCTTTGATTTTCAATCATCTCAGCCTGGTAGACTGACTGGCGTTCCCAACAAATCACAGCGACAGCCACGAGCGTATTGTTGTCTGAATGCCAAATTTGGTCGTGCTGGGGAGTTTACATAAAAGACGAAACTTGTAACTTTGACTCACAAAAGATCTGCGGCGGATGTGGGAGGATGAACCCATTTCTCGAGAGAACAGACCAGATGGTGGGTTGAAGTTGAAATGTGTAGGTGGCCGTTAAATTTCCATTGTAAGATGCGTACAATGCGTAAATGGTTGCACGTGGTGTATTGGGCCTTTTGATTGCGGTCAATAGAATTCTGGTCAGAGTTTTGAGAATCTGGTTATGGAGAGCCAGCCTACGCCCACGGATGGCGTGCATGTGTGTGAATAAGTTAGTGTGTTCATACTTGTTAATTAATTGTTTAAATTCCGTGGAAGATCGAGTTGAGAAACTAGTTTTTTCTATGTTTGAATAAGTCATAAGGGTCAAATTAGTGCCCACTGTATTTTATAAGAAAGGTAGCTCATCACGTTGCCCTAATTAGTCATGGATGCCCTTGACTGACTAATGACACTGATATGGTCGGACTACATGTGCAGACTGTGTACATTTAAATTATTTCTGCTAAAATGAATGATAAAAGTGTAAGGATGTTTAAGAAGCCTACCAAATCTAGAGGCAACCTTGAGATTTTAATTTGTTTGTTTAGACGGTGGTTAATGGCATAAGTGTGAGATTTTACACTATACAGCTCGATCGATAAGCCTTGGTTTTACTGCGCTGTTGGTCTTAACTTTTCTGGGTAATTTCGAATTTGGTACGCCATTGAAATCTCAGATTATCTAAATTGCGTTGAGGAAAAATTGAAATTACGGAAAATAAAGTAGCTATTCTCGCATGCCATTGAGTGTTCAAGACTCCCTTTAGCTAATTACCGGACTGGAAAGGTATGAGTGTGCTTTTTTTCCTAGAACAGCTCCTAGCAGGGGGTTTCAATCATTTCAATTTCATTTAAGTAAACTCCGATTAACGAACACAGTAAATCTAAATATGTACACATGTGTAAGAAACTTCTATGCACTAGGGTTCTGCGAAAAGGGTTTGACGTTAACTTTCATCTATTATTGAAAATGTTTTGTGATGAGACGAGCTTTGTTCGATCCGATGTGGAAATTGTACTCAAAAGGAAAAATTGCAAACAACAGACCTTGAAATCCTAAAGATAATTAACTCCACAAAGTTTCAATTTCGTAAATCTGGCAATCCTAACTCATTCGTTATAGTGAATTACTGAGTCTTTTTTGTTTGTAGTTATAATGGAGGTTGTTTTAATCAATATTCGTGGATACATAACCAACTTCTTCTCTGTTGCTGCCCATCTGTTCCAAAATAAACCAGCGCTAATGGCACTTACGGAAATCCAGCTTCATAACGACACTGATCGCAGTGAGTTGAACATGGCGGATTATACTTTAGTGGCCATTATTTGTCCCTGATAGAGGTATTACTCTCTATGTGGGAAATGAAGTGAACTTCCAAGTTCGGAACCATTCTGATAGCTCGAATGACCCCTATTTTCAGTATTTCTGGGTCATCTTTGCCTACTCTACAGAAGCCCGATTTCAACGAAGGATTTGCGGTGTTACCAAGTTGGCCAAATTTCGGAATCTATAACTAGTATACTCTCCCAATATCCCAGTAAAGAAATCATCGTTGCGGGAGACTTCAACGTCCACATCACTAGTTGGCTTCGCTATTATGGATCAACAGCACCTGAAGGTCGCTACACTGAGATCTTCGCAGAGATGAACCACCTGACTCAACTAGTAGATAAGACGACACGCATTCCCGATGTCGACAGTCACAGCCAACACCCTCTTGACATTTTTTTAACCTCTCTTCTGGATAAATATGCAATTGTAGTCCCTGTTCCCTTAAGAGCGTTGGATCATTGTCTGGTGTCAGCCAAATTTTCGTACTCCCACCTGCATACAGTTAGAGATAAATATCCTAGAAGAACGAGTGGCCTCAATTCATTCTTCAGGGCTCTGAACTGGTCGCTATGCTTCCTAGATAGACATGTTAATGCTGCTGCTGTCATGATAGCAGATTTTGATTTTATTTGGAACACGCTCCTTCATTCCAAGCAAATCACTTAGCCTGAAGTCGAAACAAGAACTCTGATTCAATCCGACACATGCGATTGCCGTCCGGGTGAAGGAAGAAGCTTTTGTGTTATGGCGCCAAACAGCCTCTGAGAAAAACCGTAATCTCTTCAAGCGGGCTAGAAATGACTGTAAACTCCCCATTAAGCGTGCAAAATTCCTGCGTGACCAGAAAGCGAGGCAAAATATACTGCAATCTCCTAAAGGCAGTAAATCTTTCTAGCCCTTCGTTAAAAGGATTAAAGGTCTCGCCTTATCGTAAAGGCCTTGCCAGCCAGCCCTCTCAACCCACCTATACTCAACCGAGTTCAATATTCATTAGGGCAATTATGATATTTTTCCGAACCCGTGCAGAAGATCGAGTCCTTACAGGTGGAAACTTGCGCATGTTCAGCCGATTCCTAAAAAAGGCGAACAAATTTGTCCTTCTAACTACCGACCTATAGCTATAACGTCAGTGCTCTCTATGGACATGGAAAGCATTGTCAACCACCAGTCTATACGTCAGAACGGATTCAGGCATCAACGCTTTACAGGGGATCTAATGGTTGTCTTTTGCGAAAAATTAAACCAAGGCATACACCAGCACGGTGAGTGTAAAATAGTCGGCCTAAATATCTCGAAAGCGTTCGACAGTTTGAAGCATATGGAGTTGGTCATTTCTTTTTTTTTTAAATTAATTGCGAGTTTCTTAAGCAGCCGTTTAATACAGGTTAGATTAGATGGCCGAACTTCTACTTCTTTCTCAACTAACTCTGGTGGCCCGCAAGGCTCCATTATTTCTCTGACACTTTTTTTTATACTAATCAATGACCTTCTCTCTCTTACTCGCAATCCAATCCATTCCTTCGCGGATGACAGCACTCTCAACTTCGCATTTTCTTTAATGAACCTGCTACGAAGACCCCAAGTCGTTTAGTCCCAGCTTCAGCGAATGTCAGCCGAGCTCAACTCAGGTATCGCTGTAATCCTTAATTGGGGTGCTAAAAACGAAGTTGAGTTCAAGGCGTCATACACCCATTCCTGTCTTTGAAGCAGATGCCAATGGTGCGACAGGTCGGAATGAGCCAAGGCCTAACTTCTCGCAACCGTTCATGTTGTATTGTTTGCACGAATGGAAGGAACCTACAATTTATTGCCGACTCCGAACGGCGAATTGAGAAGCTTTTTAGGGACAAATTATACTCCCGGAGACGTGTCATTCCCCGGCGAGAGGTGGTGCCGCGAAAAATGTTCGGTAGACATGGTTGGGGCTTGAACCCACGCCGCTGGTAAATCAGTCCAACGCACTAACCACAGAACCACGGCGACCGCTGTACCCAAATTAAAAATGAACGGAATTGACATTAAAGAAATAAATGGCTTGTTATTGATTGGCATGCACATTAGCCCAGACCAGACCAGCAAATTTCTGATGCTGCTAAAGGTGGTGCCAGACGCCTCAGTTTTTCCTCAAACGTTGCCAACAGCTCTTCACTCCTACAGACTTGGCTACGATCTACAATATAAAGCTTATATTCGTATAAAACTGAAATATAATTCTCATGTTTGGGCAGATGCTTCAACTTAATGCTTTGTTTTATTCCATTGTGTACAGCGGCGAGCGTTTAAACTGATTGGCGATCAATCAATTCGCAGTCGAATTCCTTCTCTTGAACATTACCGGAACTGTTTGGACAAAATACATAGCTATATCTCGGCAATCCGTCTGTTTAACCATAATACACGTGCGGTATCTTACGCACACCCTTACATCTTTGTCTGCTTTCGGATGCACAGTAAAGTTTAGAAGATCGTTTTTCAATACGATTATAGAACAATCTGCCCTCCTCAACATTTCCAGAAATCTACAACCTGCAAAAGTTCATCGTCGCCTCTATAATTTCCCTCTCACTTCCCTTTACCCTTTCTTTTCCCTCTATAGGGTGATTATAAACCCTAAAGGGCTTATTCTTAAATGATGCAAAACATTTAAAAAGAAAAAAACTATACAATTTTATTCAAGTTCCACCAGTGAACATGATACATTTTTTGGAGAGTGCAGACCGGTTTATGAGAAGATCAGACATTGTGTTAGAAACTGTTTGTATTACAAATAAAAGCGGAACAGGACAAAATGGCCCTCACAATGTGCATTTGACCCTAAACCTGCCTAGACCTATTATTGCTTTCTATCTCTACTAACTTCATGTAAAAGCTTCATTATATTAAAGATGTCGCTGCTATAAGATTTTATGGAAATTTTGACAGCAATTGACGGTCTTATGATTAAGTTAATTCTAGTTTGACTGGCTAAAGTGTTTCTTACCGATTAAGTTGGGAATCATTCATTGCTTTTATTTTCATTTTAGAGAACAATCAAAGCCCTTGGACAGACCTGGCACGAAGAATGCTTCCTCTGCAGTGGCCCCTGTAAGAAAAGTCTAGTCGGCACATCATTCTATGAACGCGACGGCAGTGCGTATTGTAAATCGGACTACGAACAACTATTTGCGGCGAAATGCGCTGGATGCTCAAAACCAATTACGGACAATGCGATAATAGCACTAAGTGTGAAGTGGCACAGAGACTGCTTCAAATGCAAGGTAGGCGAAAATTAGTTTTTAATAATTCCACATCCTTACACTAAAATTGTATTTATAGAAGTGTGAAAAACCTATTTCTGCTAGCACCTTCGCTGTCGAGGATAATAAACCAGTTTGCACAGAATGCTCAGCTTAAATCTAATCATCAAGGACATTCCAAAGAATTTTTCTTCGAACATTTTATATATACACATATGTATAAAAAAAAAACAATCAATTTTTTGTTTTCTCTTTTGTTTTTTTTTTTTGAATAAGATTATTATTTTGTTTTTTTTTTGTGCCTCTTCCTTTTTTATATAATACCCAATATTTATTTTTCAAATTATTAATATTTTTTGTTTTGTAAAAAAAAAAAGAAAACGATTAACCATTCCATGCAATGTAAAACATTTGGAAAATGACATATGCACTCGCACGTTTAATGTAAATTGTATACTTTTAGAATGGACTTATTTTTATACTTTGCAGCTCAATTTGAATCACTGGGATTGGGTGTAGAGTGTAAGCATATTTTCATTGTAAAAACATATAAGCTTTGTAATTTAAAATTTAAAAATAAATAAAATCAAATCTTGTGTGCATACAAATTATCAACAGCATGTAGTTTGGAAAAAAATCGTTTTTAAATTTAATTACAACAATTATCAAAGCAAATAGGTACGAGTTATTATGGACGTTCTAGAACCAACAGATAAATACAACAACAAATAAAGCTCGCAAGGCCTTGTTGACCTATTGAAGAATATTCGACAGAAGCTGGACTTTAGGTAGCGAAGTTGTCCTGCTAGAGAACATTGCGGGTGTCTGTCTAGAAGAGATACTCGACTTCCGAACAGCCTTTGAAGTTATGGGATTACTCTAGTCTTTGTAAGGCATGGCACGATAGAATTCAACAGAAATCGCCGTACTATTGCTGAAAAAGGTCGAGTTCGTAAACGTCTGACTAACAAAAATTTGAATTACTTGCGTTCATAAAGCGAAATACAAATCGAACTCACTCAGGCGACAAAAGTATGTTCGTAAACGTCAGAAATGTGGGGTAGGGTGAATTCGTAAACGCAGTAATCTGCGAAAGTCCAATCACATGCCTGCTTTGTGCCTGCAAATCGAAACATTTTTTCGTCTGCACGCGGAAAACAAGCAGGCGTTCCTGCAGATGTTTTTTTTTGTCTTCACAAACTGCCCGATTACTGCACATTTCTGACATTTACGAACATACTAGATTTCTATCGCCTGCGTAAGTTAGATTTGTATTTTGCTTTATGAACGCAAGTAATGCAGATTTTTGTTAGTCAGACGTTTACGAACTCGCCCGTAATCATTTGCGTCGGGCAAATTGTGTAGACAAAAAAAACATCTGCATGAACGCCTGCTTGTTTTCTGCGTGTGGACGAATTTTTCGATTTGCAGACACAAAGCAGGCATGTGACTGGACTTTCGCAGATTACTGCGTTTACGAATTCACCCAAAAAGTTTTCCTGCGTCCAATAGCACATATTTTTTTAACTAACTAGCTGGTATGACAGCTTGGCATGAGTCAAGGGCTAGCTTCTCGAAATCATTCTTGTTGTGTGTGTTACATTTCTCCCACGAATGGAAGGGACCTAAATTAATTACCGACTTTTAACGCTGAATTGAAAAGCTTTTCATGAGAAAGTATACTCTCGGAGGTTTGGCATTCCCCGACAAGACTGTTTTGAAATGGTTGTTATGACTATGGCAATAGTGCGTTTTGGTATACAGCCGGTGCCGTAAAAAATATTCCGTATGCATTTGTGGGATTTCAATTCACGCAGCTCGCACAACCGTCCACTGCACTAACCAATGATCCACGGCGACCATAAGAAAATATGGTACAGGATGCCTTCAGTCATTTATGAGGACTTTTAGGCCCCAACAAACAGATAAAAGGTTGTAGTTTTTTCAACGATCGCGACGGACAAGCAGCAAAAATAACTGATGAGGTAAAGAAATTAATAGATTTGTTGCGCCCAAATAGGTTTGTACATCTATATATATAAAACTCTTTGTCCTGACTGACTGACTGACTGACTGACCCAGAGATAGGCGCACAGCCCAAACGGCTGGTGCTAGAAACTTGGAATTTGGACAGTAGTTTCCGATTGTGGCGTAGACACCCACTAAGAAGGAATTTTTCGAAACTCAGCTTTAACAGGGTGTTACAGGGTGTTAAAGTTTGTATGAAAAAAAAATTTTTAATTGGACTATGGAATTGAAATTTGGTGGGTATATTCTAGGACAGAAATAATGAAACACGTGTTTTACCGTTTTTCAAAATTATGACTGTGGGCCAAGATACAGGGCGTCAAAGTTTTGCTATTTATAGTAATGCGCAACCGTAGTCAGCGGCACATATCGTTTCGTGATCGTGTGTTGTTTTTGGTTTGCCCAGTTGTACAAGGGTAGTTTTTTTCATTTTTCTTTGTGCTGCTTTTCTTCACTCAGCACGGTATCTATTCATGTATGTATGTATGCATTTGATGGAAATATTTTTTGTTGTAGTCGCAACTTGAACATAAATATTCTACGATACATAATCCTACCTATTTGGCAGGAAATCATTTCCACATGTAAGAACATACACATGAATATTTGTGTGTATATTCTTGATCTTGTGTTGTGGGCTACAACTAGGGGGGAAAAAAATACTGCCGTCGTCGCCAGGAATGTTGTTTACGGGACGCGGGGACGAAAAATTAATATGAGAAATAGAAAGTTTATTCCTACTCATTAACGGCTTGAAACGCGGGGAAGGATATATGGTATAATGTGACGTATTTCCACGCGGGCGTAGTCGCGGGTATCGGCTAGTAATTGATATAAGGCATCCCGACTACGTAACAGACGATGGTGTCTCCCCCTGGTATTGGTTTCGGAGGAAGAATAGTTTTGCCTTGTAAGAATTCGCGATTAAACGCGGAATTTAAACAGAAAAACTGCTGTCATTGTGTTTGCCATAACTCCCAATATCAACATCCAAGAGTAAGAAGAAGAAACATTTTATTTTCCCCAGAAATATACAATCAAATAAAGCTTTGAATGACTCACACCCAATTTTTTATTTTGATTAGGTTTGAAGGTTTTTTTAAGAAAAATAAATTTCCTCGCAATCTGAAAACTTAAATGATAAATATTGTAAATTTTTTCACCTAAATTTAACCGAATTTGGACTTTTATTTTATAATCTCAACCTATTTACACTTAAAATGAAAACAAGAACTAAGATTTATTAGAAAACACTTGATTAAATAAGATTTTGGTTTCTTAGTGAATTTTTTACGACTTTAACGAATTTGGCCACTTTTTATTTTATTTTTAGAAATACCAAAACTAAATTATTATGTTAAGCAGCACTAAATATATTAATTTAATTGTGTTGGATAACCTAAGTGCTTATTCCGATTGTCTTATCTTTAACACCTTGGTTAGACCTCTTAAATTTCTAAGGTAATTTATATAACATAACCTGCATGAAGCTACTATATATACATATGTACATATGTACTTATGTATGAATAAATCTGGGGTAAAATTGTCTCTTTCGTGATCGTGTAACTCGTCACGGAAATACGAGTGATTTGGCCTCAGAGTGCTCGTTTATACGTGACGAGTTATACGATCACGGAAGAGACGATTTGGCTCCTTATGAAATGACTCTTTATAATATAACAACATGTGTATGTAGGGTTTTTCAAATAAGCCAATAAATCATTCTGTGCAAGAATCGCACTTTGCAAAGACCTCAAATTGACTATTTTACGTAAATACTTAAGCCCTTTGTTTGGTATGGACCTTAAGAACATCTTACAAGATGGCGCTACGTACCACATATCAATTCTGAGGCACAATAACAATTGGCTGCGAATATCGTACCATTTTACAGCCGGTGACGTCGCGTACCGACAAATCTCTTACCTCCCAAGAACAATTGCAGACCTTAGGCGAATATTCGGCATATTGGTTACAGAATTACAGCTTTTCAAGAAATTTGCGATTTTTTATGCACCAAACCAAGCAAAGCCGACGAGGATATTTGGTGGATACCTCACACATAAAACGTGTTTTATTTAACTTTTTTTGGTCGGTTTGAAAAACTCTTTACATAATAGATACCCTGATTCAAACATTTTTTAAGACGGAAAAGGATTGAAAGTCCAGTTCTAACGAGTGCTGCAATTAATAAATAATTCGTCTGTTCTGAATAGTCAAAACTATATTAACAATGCTACCAGTATTCAAAGAGGAATAAAAATTATCAAGCCAACGGATATACTAAAATACGCCATTGAAGTCGTGTCGATTTTACATGTTCTCGTCCCGTAGTTCCTCGTTTTGAGAATGTCTTGTGGAAAATGTTGTTTTGGAATGATCGATTTTTTTATCTGTACAAAACATAAAGAAACAAAATTACTACCTACCTATCAAAAATATAAAAATTTCAAACAAACATTCACAACCACTTTATGACCTCTACCAATTCTCCCCGCTTCTCGTTGGTAGGACAATGAGTAAATTTCAAATGTCGGTAGGAAGTATACTAAATAAATTACTTTGGTTTTACATTGAACATTATACGATGTAAAGTTAAGGCCTAATCAGATACACTGACTCACCGAATTCTTCAAAATAGAGTCTAAATTTAACACAAGCGGTCCCAGCATTTGATGCACCTCAGTTTTTGTTATATCCTTTAGGACATCAATCACATTTTTGGTGGCATCCTGATCTTGTTGCTCCTCAATGCTACTGTTAATGTTTTGCTAAAAAAAAACAATTTTAGAATGTATGTATCTCTCGTTTAAAAAATAGAACAGAACTTACCGAACTTTCGTTGTTTTCTATTCCCACTTGAGTATCAACTGGATCTGGCGCTGGCAATACAACAGTATCGTCGTCTATTGAATTCACAGGTTTGTTCGTCACGGACTTTAATGTCGTCCTGGAGCTACCGCTTTGTAGAGTTTTTTTCTGGGGCTTCTTTTTTATCTTTTTTGGAACCAGTTTTGGTTCGTACATATTCAGATTGTTCAAGTTCATTGTTAAGTCCCATTTGGAGGATGTCTAAAGGGAAAATTTGTATAAGTTAATGTAAAGTTTGGTGAAGAGAATGTAGAAAAACTATTTCTGTAGACGATGCGGCGGGGACTTAAACCAAAATCTCGCTATTAGACAGATCGAACGATTTAATCGAACAGACTTTTAGTCTCTTCAGCATCGCTTACAGGATCTTTTTTGCCATATTCTGTGAACGGCTGAAATCATTCGTCAACAACCTGATTAACCTCTTTCAATCCGATTTTAAGTCAGGGAAGTCCAAAATCGACACAAGCCTTTTGAGGACAGATTAGATCGGATGCATTGAAATCCACTTATCCAGTCACACAGAAGAGTGGGTCGAGTGGGTCCCATTTAAATTGAAAGTTTCCGTCTCACTTGCTTTGACGGACGTTGGATGAAGAGATTCAACGACGAACTCTATACAAGCTGCACAGTGATTTTGCTTTAGTCAAAAAAAATACTGTCCATTGAATGTTTTGGAGGACAAGGAAATGTAGAGCGAATTAAGGTCAACACTTCGGCTCATAGAGGGATTCAATTTAAACCGGAGGGAAAATAGGATAGAAACAGACATCGACCTCGCTTAAGCTGACACGTACAAAGAGCGACCTCCATCAATTTGAAGTGCGTGACTTGAGGCACTTAGCTAATGACATGGTTCAATGCAGATCATCATCATCATTTTCGGAAAAGCCGTTTATCCACTAAAAGAGCCGCTTATTCACTATAAGAGCCGCTTATCCACTATAGGATGCTTAAGTGGATCCTTCATACCTCTAAATCATCGGGACCTATCCCAATACGGGTAGAGGAAAGATTTCGGACTTGATCTAAACGTCAGGAAACGCCTACCTGATGGCACTGATTCCATGGCACCTTAATTAATTCTAACGCCATTTCAGCTAAATAAGTGATAAATAGTTCATGTTTCTGAGATAAACCTACCTTTGACAGCTTTAGTGGATCTTTTCGTCCGGATCTTGGACTGCTATCCTCTTCTTTCGCATTCTTTCTCTCTGCAGCAAATTTCATCACGAAATCTAAAAATATACTATTTCGCAACAGCAGGCACTCGATAAGTTTGTCCCTTTTATCGAATATTTTTTTCTGCAAACACAGCTTTGTGGTATCTGTTAACATATTTAGAAGTACGTCGAGCTTTTTAGGAACATTATCGGTGAAGAAGTGACGTAGCTGCTTGTGATAGCATTGCAGAGCCTCACTCAGGATTCCATATATGCCGCAAACTTTAACGCATGGTTCATTCGTTTTCGCACTGCAATAGTCGTCTTTTGGTGATTGTCGTAACTCTTCAATCTAGATACGTAAATGGAAAGTTTATACTAAACTTTATATGCAAATTCTTTCAAAATACCTACCATTCGCCCCAAGGGAAAAATATAGTTTCTTGAAAAACGAACGGAGAACTCAAAGGCATTTCTTTCGCGAACTTTTCTCTCCGCATGACAATCAGGTAGTGATAGCTCAAGAAGGCTCATTCTATAAAACGGAAGTTAAGCTTATAGAAGTTAAGCCATATGTATGTATGTATGTACCTCAATCTATCAAGAGTTTCTATGATTTTTTCCTGGATTGATGTCATTTTGGAGAAGATTCGTATTTTCTCCTGTTTTAGGAGTTCGATTTGCTTCTTCAATTTCATGTCTAGTGGTGACCTTCTTAAGGAGGAATTATTTGACATCCTTGGTGATGGAGTTGATAGTTTAGTGGCTTTTGAACGGGCAGTCGAGGGAATTGAGTCAGATGGCTTCTGAGTTGGTTTAAGATTGTGTTCAACATGTATTATTGGATTAACCTAAAATTGTATTTAGATATGTTTTAGTTTAGATTAAAATTTTCACAAGAATTTAAGCGAAAATAACAGAGCCCAGGCATGCTTGCGCCCAAGAGGATTTGCGCAAACTGATTGACTGTATGAAGGGCAGTTTGAGCGATTGTGGATTGCATAATCAGTCTGTTGAATGACGTCTTGAGCGAGTTGAAGTTCCTCCTAAAGTCACAACTTTCGAATGGCTTTAAGCAACGAAGAAGCTTCTTTCAAAATCTTTTTGGCGATCTTGAAGTTGTTTGCGAAAGCGTTTACATATTTATGTATGTGTGTTTGTATACGGAGTTTACGGAGCTTCTCTAAACCACCTTTGGGGAATGTCAATTGGAGAATAAGAGAAATGCAGCATAGTTGCGTGGGATCCGACGAGACAAGGGCAACTACACCTCTACATGCTCGGGCTACTGAAGCAGAAGAAACAGCAAGTAGGTGGGATAGCAGAACCGTCTACAGCAGTGGTTCCCAACCTTGCTCTCCATGCTCCATGCCCCTCTGGGAGGCATGCCCGATCGGTTGGGAACCACTGCCCTATTGGCTCATCAAATACGCAGGTGATGTTTTAGTAAGGTGCATGGATAAGTATACATAGATAGGTGGGTCAAAGTGTGCCCGAAAAATGAATTAACAAGTCTTTCTACATGTCTTGCAAGATCTATTAAATCCAAAGCACTGTGTGAACGGCTTACCACCTTCTGCAACACATTAACCACCAAGTAACAATGTTGCTAATGGGCCGCAGATCGACGATAAACCAAATCTTTACACCGAGATGCATCCTGTAAAAGATTAACGAATTTCAAATCGAAGCTTACCAGACTTTCGTCGACTTCAAAACTGCATATACATAAGTATCTGCTGCTTGAGCTCTGGAAGGCGCTGTCTTTGGGAAGGAGGTGTGATTTCTTCAATCACGCGCTAGGACAGTCTTTACGCAGAAAACACTGCTTTCAAGAAATTTGCCTATCTGCTTTCAATATTTGAAAAAATCACAATTTATATTGTGTCCACGCCTCCTCTTTACAGTACCCATGCCCTCCTGGAAGACATGCCCTACCGGTTGAGAACAGTCTACAGAATCACTAGAGAGCTCACAGGTGGTCAAAGCTCCAGCCAACACCCGGTAAAAGCGCTAGATGGTTCTCTGGTAATTTTGGATGAGGACCAGCTCAAGCGATGGAAGGAACATTTTGCTAGGGTTTTAAACCGAGTATTCGCTACTGATTTCCACCCAAATCAGGTTGAGCCGCCCGAAGCAACAACTACCGGAATACGCACCATAACTTCCAGTAAGGATGAGATTACTACCGCGATCAAAACATTGAAAAACAACAATAGGACTTGTCGGTTTACCAGCAGAATTTTAAGCAGCAGCCCCGAAATGAAATGGTAGAAATTCTACATCCACTTGTAGAGAAGGTGAATGAAGGAAAGATGATCGGGAAGCTTCCTAAAAAAATGAATCTTGTGCAGTGCGAAAACTGGAGAGCTATTGGTGTGTTGTTTGCAGTAGCCAAGGTAATAGCTAAAGTAATTCTTAAAGTAAGAACTGGAAAGCACACTCGATCCTGAACTAGGTGGTTTCCACTCTGGATCCTGCTGTGTCCACCACTTCAACGCTCTGCGGATAATCATTGAGAAGTGCATTGAATACCGTTCGCCACTTCATCTGCTGTTGATTCATTTCGAAAAGGCGTTTGACAGTGTCAACAGAGAATTTATATGGGTTGCCTCGCGCAGGAGAGATATGGCTAAGAAATTAATAGCTACAGCGAAATCTCCCATTGAGGACAGCTCTCTAAGGCGGACAGCTCCCTAAAACGTTCATATTTTCCTAAGCAAACCCAAAAAACATTAAACTTTTTTTCTACTCTTGGACGGACAACTCCTTTGGGCGGACAAAAAGGTTGGCACCATTGCTGTCCACCTAACGGAGATTTCACTGTATTATCAAGGCAACTTACGAAGGGTCCAGAGAAAAAAAAGAAGAAAAACTGTCAGAAAAATTCGAAATCCAAAAATGCCCTCCAAAATCACATGTGTATGCAAGGGAAAATGTATAAATATTACACAGAGGACAAGTGACCTTGAAGCTACAACAGCTTCTCCTGCATTCAACAACTTTGAATGCTGCATTTACATATTTTGAATCATAAAGCAATTTAACAAAGTAAATGTCATACTTGAGACCCGGGATTGTCGGAGCTACTGGCATATTCTTGATGTAATCCGCCATCAATTGGCCCATCTGGAAATACACTAGAGTCACTTTCCCTTTGGGTATCTAAGTCATCAATCTGAATGTTAGGCACGTGTGGAAGCTATTCAGACATAAAAACTAAATTATTCAAAACCAATAATAGATTTAAAACAGCAACTTACAACTTTTCCAAGGACTCGCTCCATTTCCGCATGTTCAGACTCATTTAGTGATGACTCTATTCCAAACGACATCGGGCTATCTGGCGGTGATTCTGCTATTGTATGTTGAGGTGATTGATCGTTCCTTGTAACGAAGTAATCGGTCAAACCACTGTCAAATGAAAGCAAATCGGAGGCTTTTTTCTTATCTGGCCCCTCCTGATTCTTCACTTCTTTCTTGTCAGAATCCAATTCGTCTAAGAACTCTAACCCTTCCTCATCCCAGACACAAGACGTTGTATACTGCGATCCTTCTGCAGAAGAAGTTTCGGTGGGAACATCTACGATGGTCGATGAAGCCACAGCCGTTTGAGGCTGCTTTATTTCGACCCATTGAGGCTCTGGTGCCGATTGAACTTCCACAAAACATATAGGAACTTTGGACTGTTTGGTGTTCTGTGAAACCTCAACGTTGGCCGGAGCAACTGGTGCTTTAATGTTGATTGAAGTACTTTGTCCCAATGTTTCAGCGTTTTTAGATGCAAAACCGCTCTTTCCAAGCATAACTTGCGAAATCATGGACTCGATTTCCTTATTGCTCATAATTCTGATCACCTTTTCTCGGGTATTGGACTTTCCGATTTGGGTTTCCCCATCTGTTGGCTTAAATACTTGTGGGCGATGTGCTTTAGAAAATGGACAACATAGTTTTGCAAAGTCTGGAAGAAAACCCTGCGACAATACGTCCTTTTGTTTCGCCTTTTCGCGGTCCATTTTGACTCGATGAATGACCTTCTCCAAATGGGCAGAGGAATTGTACTAAAATTGGTATGGAAATTATGAAAATTCAATTTCTTAATTTTTTTCACACAAAACGCACCCGAAATTCATAGTTTCTTGTTGTCGTTCTCAGTTTCGGGTCATCCGAAAGACTGTGTCCGTAAAACTCTTTGCTATCGAAAGCATCCATTATAGATAAGTTTTTAATGTTTTTTTTAATTACAGATTTAAAAAACTCACAAAAATAATTTAAAAACGAAAACATAAAACGTCTGACTGTGCACGAAATTTGATTTTCAATTGAGTAAAGTGTAGAGTGTTTGCAAGGAGTAGATATCCTTCCATGAGATATTCATTTGTAGTGAACATAGAAAGCACCTTGTGCTCGCATGTGCCGCTCAAATGTTACTGAATGGTAGGCCAGAGTTTTGAGTCAGTCTCTGACATTGTGGACACGTGGTTACTCAGGTGTATCGATTGGTTCGGTGTTTCCTTTGCATGCGGGGTGATTGTCCTTTACGTCGTGCTACTGGAGGGTATTTTGGTTACTTTGTTTTGTGCATTGCTGATGATTTAAGGAGGTTTGTCTACGAGAGTGACTACCTGTTTTACCTTTGAGTCCCGTTTTCACCATAAACGATGATATGCTCTGTAAATGATTGTCTCTTTTCTTGTTTGTGGAAAAGTTATAAGGATATGCATACATGTAAACCCCATCTGCTAGAATACTCTTAGTTTTTCTATCTTATGCTACATCTTTTGTGTTATGTATTCTGACTGATGCATTAGGGTTGCAGTGCACGCATTGAACGATGTGTTAGTTCCGGGAAAAATGTTAAAGTAGACATTATTGTGTTGCCGGACTATGTTACCAGCCATTAAAAACAGCTGTTTCAAATATTGTGATTAAGATCACGGGAACTCAAACATCTGTCCTTATCGACTCGACGAAACTCTACAATAATAAATGGTACCTAAAAAGTTGAAAAAAAATATTTACTATGGTAGAGGAGGTGCAAAAAGAATGGCAGTACCCTTCAACAAACACGCTATAAGGACGACGAAAAAAAAATATACAATTTACCATAAAATCCTAGAAGTTGACCATTCTTTATAAATCTAATTTCCGAAGAACACAGACCCCGTTAAAGCAGTGATATATCAACTTTATAATTGATACTAATGCAGAAGAACCAATTTGTGGAATATAGAATATTAGGCCTAACAGTCTTAAATTCGACTCATACACAAGCAAGCTCATGATTGTAAGAGAATAAGCTTGTTAAGGCCTATACACTTGTAAATCCAATTTCTACAAGCATGCACAAAACTAGCCAGAAAAGTGACCAACACATTGGTTAGCGGTACTTTTGATTTACAAGCCTACATGCGTTTAGGAGCTTCCACTCTTACAAGCATCAGTCGTGATCCAAGAGTCCTTCTTCTAAAAATAAAATAAAAAATAGCCAAGGCCTAGCTTCTCGCAACCATTTTCGAATCTTCTTTATTAAAATGAAGAGAAAGATTTTGTTTTTAGGGACAAGTCGATCGTTAATAAATGACAGCTTCGTCAAATCCAGCAACTATTTATGGGTCAGGGACATGTTAAATTAGTAGAGAACATAGCAATCATAGCATAGCAAGCAGATAAGTGTTATTACGTTTATTAGTACTGATTTTCTTTTCACATTATTAAGTTCAGTGGAGCATATTTAAATATTTATATCTGATTTTTTTTAGATGTTTGTAAACGAATATTCATCTAGATAATTATACATTTTTTTAAAGGTACGATAGTATAAATTAAATTGATGAATAATATATAATGAAAAAGGATACGAAAAGACTGTAAATATTTTTTATTGTCTTCTAAAAAGTTTTTCTCATTTAATTTAAATAAAAAATAAAGAATAAAACATAAAAATAACTTAAAAATAATTGAGATACATTATTTATGATTGATTGTGCTCATATAATATTATTTTTCTGCTTATTTTATATTACAAATATTAATTTCTCTAAAAATAGCGGAAAGAATTTATTTTTTTCTCGGTTAAGAGGTTGTCGTCGACTTCTACTAAAATTTTGAAGGCAGTGATATTCCGAATTCCTTAGTTATCCATCGAATAATTGATTTATCGAACATATTGTGTTGATTTCGATAGGATTTCAAACATTTATTTAGGTTTTTAAATTCTTTTCTCGAGACAAATATGTATAAGAAAGCGATGTATTTTTTTTTTTTTGAAAAGATACACAGATACAAGCTAAAAATTTTCACTTGTAGCTAAATGAATGAAAATAAATGCAATCAAAGAGACAATTAGGAGAAATGATATCCTTAGATCTACAAAAAATAAAAGTCACAAAAGCAAAGATCAGCCAAATATATTCGAGTAGAGTGTGTTGAGGCCGTTACTAATTGATGAGAAAATACCGCTGTCGGTGTAGGAGGGTGGCGGTCCTGGACGATAGAATTGTGATTGTGGAATTGGTCGATAGTATGGTGCAGTAGAGCCTTCGGTTCTCTGTGGAAATCAAGCAAATTGTAAATAAAAAACGAAAAATTCAAACAGAAATTATAAAAAGAAGCTTTGAATTTAAAAAATGATTTAGTAGATTAAAAAAAAGCAAATTCAGACACATACATATGTACATAGGTTAAGCTTACCAACAATGTTTTCGTGGAAGTATTTCTAAATACAAGTGTCTCGTGCTATTTATTCAAGGAAAATACCCAACCATGTCTCCGCACTATCGCTAGGTGAGTTCAATTGGAGGAAAAACTAACTACAAATCTCAAAACAAAATTCTCCTCACGTGGAGATTGGGCTGGAGAGAACGTAAGAAACCTATACAACCTATCAATATTTACAGACACTTAAAAATGGCAAAGGGCACCGGCTCTTTCTTAGATAAACCCAGAATCGCCAGGTCGATAAAGCTCTCAAACCCCTACACTGTGTTCCAAGCTGAGGTCTTAGCCATCATCAGTGTCTTATGAGAACTGTCACAACTGGCAAAAAAAAAACCTTTATATAGGCAGATAGAAACAAGGCTATGTGTTAATGATTCAATTTTACATTCTGTATCTGGAGAACAGAGTTAGGAGAGACACCAAACTGAATAACACATTGGTAGATTTCTCAAGACTAGGGCTCTCAGCCACAGATGTCTGCAGATACTGCAACGACTTATGCGCCGCTGAGGATATAACACACATATTTTGAGAACGTCAGGAAATTGCCAGGACGCGCACGAAACTTCTTGGCGCCTATTTTTGAAGTAATCTAGAGGAGCTAGGCTTAAGGTTTTGCCTTTTTGGTTGCATAGGGATCGCGATGGATCCAATATAGTGCCTAGTGCCTTATGCAAGCGTTGGATGCATAACCCTACTCTACCTAACCTAGACTTTTCAGCCCGTATTCCAATGTTAGTTCTAGAAGTTGTTATACATAAACACATCTGGCTAATAGTAGAGTTGAGGCTTTTACATCGAGGCCTACAAAACCCAGGCAGCTCTTAGATCTTAAGGTATAGTCTTTCTGGGTCAATTAAGTATACTCGTATTGACTTGCCATCAAGAATTGCTGGGAAAGGTAAAAACTTTCCCCAAGTAGTATCGAAAAAGTTTCTCACCTCTTTAAAAAAAATAATCTGTTTAAACACCTTTATTATTTCTTAAAAGTTTTAGTATCTACATATTTCTCGAAGTCCAAATATACATCGGGGTTATACAAAGGTTCTTCGGCGGATGCTGTTAAATCAGCGATTTCACTTGGACCTGAGTCTTGAATTTTATTTGACAAAGGTAAAATATTTTCTTGTTGAATAGCTTCTTGTTTTTGTTCTAAAAAGTTTGTTGTCAGTTTTTGAAATAAATCAAAGTCTTCATCCTGAAAAACACGAAAATTTATTACAATTGTCTTTGCAATAAAATTATAGAAAATGTGCATAAGCTTGACAACTTTTACGTTTACAGTAATGTTCCTCAATTTTTTACTACTGTACCTAAAAGAAGGAGGAAATGAGACTGTTGCGTTGACATATGTATAAAAAACGGAATACGATCGAAAAAACCTTCAAGGTTTGTAAAGCAATGCCGTAGATCTCTTAACGAGATTGCAGACAGGTGTGACGTAACCCTGTGCTGGCTCGCAGGAGACAGGGACGCTCCAGGCAACTGCAGAGCGGATGAGCAAAGAAGGTGCAAGACGGCATCTTCACGAAAACCTGGGGGAACTACCTGCGCCTATCAAATCGATCAAATTCCTCCTTGAAACGTATGACAAGAAACTGGCAAACCAAAGATGGAACAACATCAGCACTTTCCTCTTGTCAAATCTGACCTAACTTGGATTTAAAGAAGACGGTGAGGCTTTTATCCACAAACCGGAAAAAAACCAAGGTTCACTAATTGGGGTCCTCATCAGACATGGTTTGATAGACAGACATGCTTTCAGACTGGGGGTTCCCTCCAATGATTTCTGTAGAAGCTACAGAGACAACGAGGATGAAGAAACTAGAACGCACCTACTGTGCACATGTCCTTCTCTTGTGACGTTAAGAAGGTAAATCCTCGGAGAATACTTTTGTGATGATCTTAACGATCTAGCCGAACTCGACATCCAGAAAATAAGAAACTTCATCTCTGGAAGGAAATGGTTCAACTCTTAGGGTTAATGCCGTTACGATTGCCCACCGCGATGTACTTTGTGTTACGTACTCTAGTTCCTGGTGCTGGTAGTCTGGTTCTTCATCGTGGTATCACAATGAGCCAATCTAGTCCAAGTGTGTCCCTGTCTGAGGGGAGGCAGCCACATAACCTAACCTAACCTAACTACCCTCTTTTTCCAGCGAATATGAACAATAAACCATTATCGTATTAATTTTCCTTCTTATCCCCAGACTTACTATAAACTTCAAACGATTCTCGGCTTTAATATATAGAATTTACGCCTTATTGGCGATGAAAATCGAGAAAGTCATGGGAAATCTCATGAAAAGAATAAAAACCAACGAACACAGTGGGCATTTATCAGATTTTGGTTCCATCATCGGTTAAAATGTCTGCCTACAATCTAAGTATTAATAAGCGAAGTATGAATAAGATATGGTTTTAATTTTCTAGAGCTTATTGCATTACTTAATACATATAAATAATTTGTAAAATATTTGTAATCAAACCCTAAGTGTGTATCCCATTTTAATGTACACATAATGCCAAAAAGTATGCACCGAAAAAAGTTAACTCTGTGATATTCGTATGTGTCTGCTATAAACATTTACTTAACAGATGCATTCTTTCCTTCACCATTTTCTTTTTTACAAAATTTACATTTATACAAAAATTTAAAAATTTTCATAAAAAATAACCAGAAATGTACTTACAACTAAAATGCATGCTGCTGCATTACCATCACATGCTAAATTACATCTAATCGGGGGTATTTACCCCCAACCAACTCAACTGTATAGTACAACAAGAACTTTTTTTGGGGGACGATTGAATAGGTTTTTTAAAAAGTTTTTTTTTTTTCTTTTACAACATCTACATTATTTATACTTTTGGGGTTATAATTAGCTACTTAGTCGGATGGGAAGATGATTGCATGAGAATCAGCGGGTTTTCTACTCCGGACTGTGCTGGAAATTTGCTGAAAAATAACAAAATTGGAAGAAAAAAAAGAAAGAAAAGAAATTCTACATTATAAACCAACAAAACCAACCAATCACCTAGGGAAGATTGTAACTTTTTGTTTGTTTGACTAGGACTTTTGGATTTATTTTTTTTTTACAATTGCTTAATTGAATAAAGTTACTAACGCTAAATGGCGGTGTGTTGTCAAGCCTTTCAACATGCTTTAGTTATGAATTATTGGAAAACAAAATAAGTTTAAATAAAGTTTGGTTGAGTTACCTTTGCCGGTTGGAGGGTTACATTTAGGAGGGTCGGATGCTGTTCGACGACCATGAAGTCAATTTCACGTGGCGCGTATCCTTCCGCAAATGCCTAAAAAGGAAACAAGCAATTTAGTGTAAGTTTATTGTTTTAGGAACTTTAGCAGTGATAAATAAATAAAAGTAAATTTATACTTAGTGGACACACAACGTTACCAGAACTTTTCTTGCAAAGAAAAAATGGAAACCATGGTAAACCAAAACTTCTTGTGATGGTTGATAAGATAAGATCATAACCCAGGACACTGTTTACTTACTTATGCAGATTTCGAAGTGAGCCTTGGCCTCAACCAACAAGCTTATTCAGTTAGCCCGATTCTTAGCTAACTGCTTTCTGTTCGGCACTTCAAGTTGTCGTCTGCTTTTATTTGTGTGCACGACCTTACGCGAGACCTTCCTCTGATCCGTTGTCTTTCTGATTTAGATTCGAAGATTTTGCAGGCCGAACCGTTGATGTCTATTCGTTCAACAAGTCCTACAGATGTCGCCGTACCACTCATACAATGATATTCTAATCTAATGCAATGGAAACCCTGCAAAGTTCCCATCTGCTGGATCTGTACTGTAGCAACACGGCAGCTACAACAGCTTTGAGTCCGAGAGCAGGACGACAGTGGACACGAGCTCCCTACGGTCACGCCTCCTTACTGTCTCAATAGGAGAATGCGAACAGAAACAGATCACATGAACCAGACTCTTGCATTTGACAGGAGTTTAAGTATCAGAATTCCTGACAGAGATGACTGAAAGAACCACAAACTTACCAATAAAATTGGAACTGCCTTTCTACATCGATGGTTCTAAGATGGACATTGGTACAGGCGCGGGGGTCTACTGCAATGCCGTAAGAATATACCACTGATTCGGAATAAACGACGATTGCAGTGTCTTACAGGCCAAAATCACAGCCATCATCGAAGCCGCGAAAACTCTCCGCGAGAAAGGTATCACCGCGAAGACAAAACATGGTCTCTATCGACAGCCAAGCCAAGCCGTCTAGATCGAGGCTTGTAGAAATCTGCAAAAAGCATCTAGATGAGATATCGAGAGCCAAAACGATGACCCTATGTAGGGTACCACGGCATATGGATATCGCAGGTAACGAAAGGTCTGACGAACTTGCACGCCTCGCCTTTTCTTTACAGCTTCCCGGAGTAAAATTAGAAGATGGGCACAATGGACCCTATTTCTGATCTAAGCAGTGCAGCACACACGGACGAGTTTGAAAGCGATGCCAAAACTAGACATGGCTATGGATAGCTCGTCTCTATAAATGAGGTCATAAGCGGCCTTAAATTTGATAAAGAGATTCAGGTTTTCTCTAAAACCTGCAGAAGTGGAAAAATTTGGTCGATCGTGAACTTTGCAAGCCTTAAACCGCACTGACAAGGGCTGATCAGATTGTTGATGAAGGGCTTCAGGCGATGTGTAGTTTGCGAAGTTCTTTATTTGTGGAACAACCTTCGATACGGGTGCGTTTCAATCACCTATGCGCAACAATGAATAACTCTGCAAACGGACCGGAAGTGCACGTAACTCAGCCGAAAGTTTGCTTATGACTCCGAATGCATGTTAAAGCTTAATATTGTTCCCCCAATGGGTATCACAATGGGTCTGAATTGACCTGAGTGTGGTGAACGGTTCTTCTTTTCGCCTGCCCACTAACCTAACCTAACCTAATATCGTGGAAGTTTTGCCGAGGAAAGAGGACCATAAACAGGCGATAAGTATTTCTACAATTAATTAAGTGCCGATATCGTCATTTTATTATGAAATTTCATTACCAAGGTTGGCAATGAAAACGAAACGCTCAAGCCTAACATGCAGCAGTTGTTAGAATAAAAATCACTTTGATTTAGCCCTCATTTAAGGACCCGCAATCTCTTTCTACCCAAAATTGTATCATAAGTAAGGTGACACGAAATTAGGAGACTCAATGGTTATTGACGACTTAAAAAATCCTCACCTCAAGCTTGTAGTAACCCGGCATCAATACCCTCCAGAACTCGCCGTGTTTCGTTGTTTGGAACCCAACATCACGTCCCTTGATCTTAAGAGACGCTCGTTCAATAGCTCCACCGGTTGGATCTAAAACGAATCCCTGAACACCACGATGAGCCTCAGCCAAAAATTTGATCAGCGACTGCAAAAAGAAAAATATAAGAGCTTCCACAGGCATTTGCGTAACTACTCACCAATTGATTATCCTCCCAGTATTTTCTCAATTCGAATGCCGGTGGGAACTTACAACACGAAATCTCTAGAGTCACTTCCATGCAACCGTACCAAACGTAATTATAGTCCTGCATACCTCCAGTCAAGGGATACCACGCTGCACCGTTAGTGATGCCATTTTCAAAGGCAGGCGTTGCTGATTTACACGCCACTCCACGCGACATCTTCGCATGGTTATTCGCATAAACCAACGATAAATGTTTGAACACGTCATCGTCCGGTGTCAGGGATGGCGCCGAAGAATACGTCTGGAACACTGCGCCCAAGGGACATGTTGGTAAAAAAAGAGGAAAAAAATTGGAGAACAAACAGGATATTTCGTAATACAAAGCACAGGGACAGGAGGACTACGTATGGTATGATAGAAAGCTAAAGCTCGGCTAAGTCGCTAGGAGTTCGCTACTCACTCGCACACAATGCTGATGATCGACAGATTCCTTTGAGCAGCCATATTGTTAGAAAAGGAATTTGAATTTTATTTTTTTGACTTACAAGGAAGCTCCGAAAAAATGTAGGTATCAGATGTGAGGCATGAGGAACTTAGTATAGACTTACTGGAATTCGGCGTGTTGTCATACGGGTAACTGGCCACCAAAGCTCCACCGTGCAGGCTTCCACTCAGCACAAACTGTATCTTTGATATCCAATCTTTCACTGCATCGGTTTCTGGCTGTCCGCGCTTATTGTTCTGCTTGAAGTAATCTGGGAAGTTCCGATTTAAGTCGAATCCACGAGCGTTATACCTTAAAAGGGAAAATAGAAGCAAGAGTTTCTATGGAAGCAAAGAGTCAAAATACCTTCCTTGACCGCCGTCACATGTGCCCTCCTTGGACACAGCGAAACCGTCTGGATTCATGGATGGCAAGATGTGTATCCTTGTGTTATCCAGCAGCCACTTCACGTAAGCGTCTGTGTTGTAGCTCGACACGAAATATTGAATCAAATGCAGTAGCATTTCCCTTCCAACTGGTTCATTGCCATGTATGTTGCCAACATATTTCACGTCTGGTTTGCCGACCATGTGTTCGTAGGGTGACGATGAGACGACCATCACCCACAGATCACGGCCTTGAATTGATTTCCCAATCGAGTAGAGCGCTGTCAAATTGGGATATTTGGCACTTATTGCTCTGAAAACAAAGTCGACATCTCATAGCTGCTGGAACAAATGCATGAATAGTAATTACCTCAAGAACCTAGTCAACTCCTCATGGTCGTGATAGACAAAATCCAAGAATTGTGAATCTGGAACATAGGCTCTCGGCTCTGGCAGCCCGTCCAATTCATTTGTACTCTGCGCCCAGCATTGGTAAGCGAACACCAGAACCAGAGCGGCGATTGTCTTTCGCAGAATCATGGCAGAAGAAAGCTCTGTAAACGAGATAAAACAAAAAACTGTCAGTTAGTGAAAACAGTCATGACTACATTTCTATCCTAGATGACTGATAAATAATTTGTTATCAGAGAAAACACATTCTAAACAAGTCGCAGATGTAAGTGGTTATTGGAGCGCGACATTATACGCACTCGGCCACCATTTATTGGGTGTAACTTTCAATTTTCACCAAGAAATAGTGGTCCGTTGGTATGACAATCATCATCTCGATCAAAGATGCACCAGTTAAGTGAGTTCAGTGAATTTGATGCAGTGAAACTTCACTAATAATTTCTTGACTGAAAGTGCAGTGCACTGTTTCCACCCATCATCATGAGACGTGCGATTTCGCTGGTGCCATTGCGTGGAAATGGGAGTAACGACCACATTTCATCACTTCACATCATTGTCTGTGTGTATCTTCGAATGTTAGACGGCTGGGGAGGATCACATAAGTATGTTGAACAAATATTTGCAATTAGCGGAGATGATTGGAAAATATTGGCTTGGCTTTCTTATATAACCCGATCGAACAAAAAAAAAAAAGTCGAAGGCGATATTTAAAAGAAAATGTGGAAAAGTTTGCTCGCTTTCGGCATCGTCGTCCGAAATATTACCGTTAACAATTTTTTATGGTTTGAAAATACGAATAAGGCGGGCGTACGAGTTTGGTGCTGCACATGATAAGAGTTAGTCAAAGTCTGTCGAACTTGAAGGAAAGTAGAGGAGAAGTTTGCCTCTGAAAAAGCTACATGCGTTATTGACTTTTATCAGACCGCCAAAACATTTTAAAACTGTCATTAACTTGAGGGGAGATTTGGAAAGCTGGTTGTGGTTGGAAATTTAAAAAGTAGACGTTCCTGTCGAGAAACATGCAATTGAAGACTTTTTCTTACTAATAGGCAGTTAGCCAACTTTTGTATGTGACTTTCTCTCGTGTAACTCCCTGATATAAATCAGGTAATCTTGTGGGTCATCTGAAAATACTTCACTCAATTCCAAGGATGGGCATGTTCTGCACTATCCCCGACGTTATGGCCAGGGACATCCCACTTCATGATGCTACGAATCCCTACAAGCACTTGCCAGGCACAACAAGGTCAGACTTGATTGGGTGCCCGGCCACCAGGGCATTGTAGGCAATGAAATTGCGGATGAGCTGGCTAGGGCCGGTTCGGCTTTCGCGGTCTTGCGGATGGAACCCTTTTGTGTCGGTAAACAACTGGAAACGCCCTCTTCAACTAGCTCACTAGTTAAATGTCCTCTGGCTCAGCCAATCTAAGCGACTTGTCGAGCCCTTTTCCTACAAGGAAATTCTTAACAAGAACAATATAATAAAGCTAGTGAGAATGCCGGTTCTGTTTGGAAGAGGAAGAAACATCTGAGCACATTCTCTGTGAATTTTCGGCACTAAACTGACTAGGCACACCTTTCATCGGGAATTCTGTTCGTTAGCGAAGTTTAGAAACTCGACTACTAATGACATGCTTACCTTCATTAGGGAGTAGTAGACCTATTAAGCTAAGTAGGCCGGAGGCACAATAGATCTTGCTAGGTCGCAGTGTCAGCCATAAGGACGGGTTCAAAAAAAAAAACTCTCCCTGAGACAGAAGTACAATCTGGATCAACTTTATGACCTAAAGCAAATTGAAAACAAATATTTCCATCCACTTGAAGTTCTTGGCCCTCAACCTTTCATTCTACAGAAAGATCTTGTTTATTCTATTATATCGGAGGCATAGAGCATGTCCTTTGATAATCCCCATGTTTCTGCGAGTTAGGGCAGTAGGGGATCGATGGGTGTCTCACACTAAATTCCTTAAATTTTTCGAGATAGTCGATAACCTAAAGAAATAACAATTGATATGAACCCAAGCCTGCAAGGATGAACAAAGGAAGATCATAGTAGAATCGTAGTTATTGCTGAGGATATGGAAGAACTATTTTTGCAGACTGTCTAACGACGAATCAAATCCCGGTGGCAGGCAGAATGAACCATTCAACCTGGACAATGAAGACCAACAATTCCGTCCAACCGACCTGGACGAATCGAAGATAGCCATATCTAAGCTTAAGTGCAACAAAGCTGCTGGAGCTGACTGCCTAGCTGCCGAGCTGTTCAAACTAGCAGGCAATGACTCGGTAAGGAGTACGCACCAAATAATCTCTAAATTCCGGTCGGAAGAAAGTATGCCCGATGAATGGAACCTCAGCATTGTTTGCCTGATGCACAAAAAAGGAGACCCTCTGAACTGCGTCAACTACAGAGGTATCAGTATTTTTAACATCGCTTACAAAATCTAATCTGCCATGTTGTGTGAGCGTCAGAACCTGAAGAACTTCAAATCGATACCAACCACCGTTTCATCGACTTTAAGGCTGCCTATGAGACGATATATATAGAGCGAAGTCTAGTTTTGGCATCCCTGTTAAAGTCGTCCAATTGTGCAGGATGACGATGGAGAATGCATGCTGCTCCATCAAAGTTGGTCAAGGCCTCACGAATGACGAATACAGCGACGTCGGCTTAGCCAGAAGAGTGAATTTCCAACGACTGAGGTGACTGTGTCATATAAAGCGGGTGAACACCAATGCTCCGGCCCGAAAAATCATCGAATCCGCACCCGAGGGACGGCGAAACTGGAGGCAGCTGACTAAAGATCGAGCTGGCTGGAGACGGTTGTTAGTTGCGTCCTCCCCGGACTGTAGGGCCAGAGAACACTTAGAGAGCCTATAACACTTCCCCTACAACTGGAAAAAATTTATCAAAAATTGGTTTAAGCCAGTAATGGAACAATCGAGGCCGTAACCAAGTGCTTGTTTTACCTCCTCGCCGGGCCACATAATCAAAGTACTAACGCTTATCAATTAATCGATGGATCTCAAGACGAGCAATAGTCAGGAAAAAAAAACTTTCCATCGATGTACTTGTTTAGTCGATGATAACCAGCAAAAAATCACTTTTTTTCCGAACACATCGATTCGATTCCTCAAATTGCAGTTTCAAGAAATTTAATCTGTGGGCGGTGACAGGAAATGGCCCCCTACCACAATCAAAATCTTAGATCTTGCTTCTAAATTTATCTCGCGTCACCCTGATAGCGTGAGCCTTCTCAAAAACAATTTATAAGACGTCAAACGGCTCTGATTAGATAGTAGCCATTGTCACCTCTATTTTTTTGCAATAAAACTCTTGGATCGTTACCGGGTCCACTTCAGTCGGTCGTAAATAAATCAGAAG
The DNA here is from genome assembly GCA_917880715.2 of Matsumyia berberina. NCBI lineage: Eukaryota > Metazoa > Arthropoda > Insecta > Diptera > Syrphidae > Matsumyia > Matsumyia berberina. The sequence continues at coordinate 124,298,806 of OU862871.1, read as the reverse complement.
ACACAAATGTCGTTTAGAATTTCACTCCTCTTTGTAAGCAGCGTTTTAATAGCCATTGCCGCAGCAGCACCACAGTCTCGCATTGTTAATGGAGATGACGCAGCATTGGGTCAATTTCCTTACCAGGCACAGCTCTTTATTGCCGGTACCCCAACTTGCGGAGCTACAGTTCTGAGCAAGAATTTTGTTTTAACAGTTTCACAGTGTGTCTGCTATCACAACACTGACGTTCCGTAAGTTTTCTTTGACATTCTCACCCTGCTCCAGCTTAACTAGATCTATCTGCTAGATGGCCCCCTCAGGTATTTACAATCCGTGCTGGCAGTACCGATCTCTACAATGGAGGCGTAACAATTCGTGTAGCTGAAATTCTCGTGAATCTAGACTACAGTGAACTAAGAACGAGTCTAGCTTTGCTCCGTTTGGAAGCGCCACTAGTTTACTCTGCAGCAATTCAGCCAATCGGTTTAGCCAAAGAAAATCCACCAGCTGGCGCTGTAGTTGACATAAGTGGCTTTGGACGTTTGAAGATTACCGATGAGTACCTATACCGCACGTTGCAGTACTACGATGACATAATGTTGGACCAAGATGACTGTATCGGTAAAATCGGAAAGGAAGACGAGACAGTGATGTGCCTGGGTCATCCCAGAAAGTTTGGCATTTGCACTGGCGATTTTGGAAGTCCAGGTGCTTACAATGGCGAGTTGGCTGGTGTTGCTGCTTATATTCTTGCACCAGAGTGTGGAACTGCTGATCCAGATGTATACATCAGTACTGCCTTCTTCCGTCAATGGATTTTGGAAACTATTGCCGAGTAAATGTGTTTGTATGCTGTTTTCGAATACAGAATTACATTAAAGGACGAAAGTTGCCAGTTGTTTATTTCGTTTGTACATTTAAATCGTTTTTCTTCATTCAAAGTTTCGTTCAATATTTTATGAATGAGAATTGTTAAAATGTGTTAGAGTTGTGGTCAGTTTTCAGCCCCACTGGGTGGCCACCAAATTCGGGTACATTTTGCGTGGCAGAAGTAAAAAATTATTGGAGTTTTTAAGAAAGCACTGTGAAGCAGGTCACTGATCAAAAACAGAAATAATAGTGGCGATAGTACACATCCAAATTTGCTCACTGGACGTTTAAGATGACTACATAGTACCCATGTACATGATGACAGAATCGACATCAATACCTGGAGGGACAATGCAAAAGGGGAAGACCTAGCCTAAGGTGGTGCACGCAAGTAGATGGGTATCACAATCAACTTGAAGTATGATACTGAAGACAGTTAATAAAGGACAGGGCTAGTTGGAGTGGCTTGTAGGCTGAAGCTTAATGTGCAGCGGCAGCTGACTAAACAGGTCAGTGTACACTTGGCCTACCAGACGTCCCGAATTTGTCGGGACAGTCCTGATTTTTTAACTCTGTTCCGATTTGGTCCCGAATTTTCCTACCTTATGTTTGAGTTTTTCTTTTTTAAAATGAAACAACATTAAGATGTGTTAGGACCTTAACCACAACAGGACAAATATCTGTAATATGCAGTTTAACTACTAAAAACACTTGAAAAATCGTTTAAAATGTTCCACATACGCCCTAGTATTTTAGGCTTAGCGATAGATCCTTAACGTGATATACATACTTAGACGCAAAGGGCGCATTCTTATCCAACTGGAAGTATCCAATGGAAAATGCTATTTTCGAAGTTTAAAGCTTTACATTAGCGAGTGAAGTTAGAACTGAAATTACCTCAAAATTCAGTTAAACTGTTCCACATACGCCACAGTATTTTAGGTTCTGCAAGGATCCATTGGAAAGTACAATGTTCGAAGGTAGATATGTGTCTGTTTTTATGTGTTCTTTGACTGGGTGCTTAACATTTTATGATTATTTTTAAATGCCCGATTTGTCCCGCATGTTATGAAGTTTTATCTGGCCGCCCTAGTGTACACCCTTGTCGGAAACTGCTTTAAACTTTAAGTTCTTCCAATACATTGTCTTTTTCTAACTTGCCTTCATGATTTCTACCAATTAGCTGTGCGACTTTCTGCTCTTAACTTTCTAATCAAATCATATTAAATTTTTTCGGAGGACGTTAAAGTCGTTACAAGGATCAGAATTTAACGATTAACATGTAGTTCAAATGCTTGCCTGCCTAAAGATTCTTCTCAATGAAACTCACCCCGTAGAAACTTTTTGGATGATCCTTTCATCAAAAACTTTGGCGACATTTCTAATTTTAATGTCATAAACGTTCTCTATTTCATGGAAGATTGTGTGACATCACAGTGGACTTCTTTTAGTCTAAGTGTGCCTCCATCTAGATACAGACAGGCATCTTAGCCTTGCCTAATCTAAGTCTTTTCGAAGGAAAAGCTGAATAGACTTTATTGTCTAACCTGTGTGGGTATCACCGGGACAATGAAAACGTACACAATGGCTGCCACATGAGCAGTGATTAACCTCACACCGCTACATCTGGCGTTGCAAACAGACCTACGCTAAGTGCCCTCGGGCTGTCTCAGATTTTGGACTTGAAGACCGGTGACCTAATAGGTTATTTGAGAATACTAGAATATATTTGACATGATCCTACTTTTAAAAATTCAGATGTCATGTTCAAGAGATTTCGATTCTCCCGAAGTTTCGAACTTGGTACAGCCGACCACTGCGAATGGAGAAATCCAGGTCCTATGACATTACCAAATCTCCAAATCTGGTATACGGATAGTTCCAAATTGGAAAATGGCAGCACTGGTGCCGGGGTATATGGTCCCAGTTTTTAAAGCGCAGCAGCACCTGGAAAGCCACCGACAGTATTTCAAGCGGAAGTCCACGCCATTGAAGTGTGTGAAATGCCTGCGGACAGCCAGGCAGCGTTACTAGCCCCTAAATCATATACGGTAGGATGCAAGCTTGTCGAGGATTGTCTTAACCAGGCCTAGAGCCTTCTCAAAAATCTTACATCGACTAAAAAGGTTACCGTAGCCTAGATTCAGAGTCATTAAGGTTTTAAGAAACGGGCTGACTACGTGATGAGAAGAGGAGCTTGTCACCCACTTGTTGATCCTGAGCCCTGTTTTGGAATACCACCTAACAGTGCCCACAGCAAGATAACACGGTGGAGGATCAACAGACACGTTGATTACTGGGCCAACCTTCAGGACCTGAGACAAGCGAAGAAACTCATCAAAGCCAACCTATACAAGACCAAGACTTTACTCGGTCTCAACAAAGACGAGTTGAGAATGTTAACGAGTTACTAACGGGACATTGTCCACTCAGATACTATCTGTACAAAACAAAACTGTCAGATACAAAGATACATATACCGGCTCTGTGGAGGGCAGAAAGAAGCCGCAGAACATATTCCGTGCGACTGTCCAGGTACTACAAGGACAAGATCACTCCACATGACGCGTGAATCAGTCAGTCCAGAGGAAATCTGGAAACTGGACCCTAAGGATACATCGAGGTTTATAAAACGCCTGAATATAACCTCTGGTTAATTTATATGGGCCACTACAATAGATCTCAAAGGTCGCGGTGCATTTAGGGTCCCTAACATCGAATACAGAACGCGGTTCGAAATTAAGAAACTCAACTCAAGTGGACCGGCAAAGGATTACAGTACATACTCGTATATATGTACATACCTTGAGTATTTCGCTTTAATCTACCAGATAGCTAATTTATGATCGATTCCAACTATAATAAACTCTTTTAAAACAGATACCACTTTCCGGTATCTTAACTCGCTCGTAAATAAATCCGAAATTTCCAAAAAAAAAAACTGTCAACCGATAAGATAAACTAAATTCTTCGTGCTTTAATCACGCTAAATTCTATTTAAGAGCCTTCGGACACAACCGAACTTTTATTCTCACGATGGTGGCTAAAATTTCACAACTTATAGCGGCCTTATGCCTGCTTTGTGCTGTGGTCTCAGCACAACCCACATCCAGGGTAGTTGGTGGCGAGAATGCTGATATTGGGCAATTTCCCTATCAAGTGGTTCTCTTCAAAGATGGATCCTTCACTTGTGGTGGATCTATAATAAGTTCACGTTTCGTTTTGACTGCTGCTCATTGTGTAGCCGTTGGAGATGGAATCGAAGCGTAAGGATTTGTTCAAAAGTAAAAAGGATTTCATTAAAAATAAAATTTTCATTTTAGATTGCCAGCAAGCTACTTCACTGTGCGTGTTGGCAGTATCCAACGTTTAGCTGGTGGAAAACTAGTCTCAGTAAGGAGAGTCATTGTTCGTCAGACCTATGGTAACTTCCTTGATGATGTGGCACTTTTGGAACTGCAAGAGGAGCTTGTGTTCACTAATAATATCAAGCCAATTGATTTGTTCGACGGTGAAGTACCTTTAGGAGAGCCAGTAGTTGTTTCTGGCTGGGGACGACTAACTAATGGTGGTGAAATTCCACATCGTCTGCAGTATAACACTCTGAGTGCTTTGGATGGGGATGAATGTGATAAAGCCATTGGCTGGGGATACGAACAGATAATTTGTTTAGCTCATCCAAGGGATAATGGAGTGTGCAATGGTGATTCAGGCGGGCCAGCCACATATGAGGGGAAACTGGTCGGTGTAGCTGGTTTCGTTGTTGGCGGATGTGGAAATATCTACCCAGATGGTTACGCTAAGGTTAGCTACCATCGCGAATGGATCTTGGAAAATATGTATTAAGTAAAGAAAGACTTTTTTGAACATTTAAAAGTTGAGATTTATTTTATTGAGTTTTTGGCATCTGATAAATCCACGTGTATGGCAGTTAGACTTCGAGAACGTTACGCTAGAAAATAAATTCACGAAAATAGCTACATTTGACGTTTATCTGATCTGATTACTAACTTATCAGTGGCTGAATGATGTAAGGCAGGCGGCTAAGTGGTTAATCGATAGTTTATTGTTTTGCGATAAGATGGAGGGCATGCATACTGTAGCACAATATTTGCCTGATTGAGCTTTAAGTGACAGATCTTACTTTATCCATTCCAATTGACATTTGGAGATCCATTTTGAAATTATGACAGACGGGGAATAATGTTATGGAGATATTGACAGCACTAAACCAGAACAGGGCGAAATACCTAAGTAAAAATTATATTTTTCCTGGTAGCACGATCTAACGCTTACCTTTGCTGATTGGTTACTTGCCAGCATTCTTCATCAAAAAAGGAGTTTTGTGTTGGCGGTAGGTTGATACCCAGGAGAGAGGATGCGGCATTTGCTTGTAGTAAAGTCAATTAGTCCGTTTTTAGAAATGTCCTCTCGATTTTGCCGTTTGGAATATTACGCTTATGTTTTGTCAAGAAGTTTAGGTTAAGTGGTTTAGACATGGACGCACTTAGACCAGATTGGCCCATTGTGATACCACTATGAATAAAACTGGCTTACCAGCAGCAGAAGCTAGAGAATATAGCGTAAAGTGAATCGAGATGGGTAACCGTAGCGGTATTAGCCCTATGAGTTGAACCGGAGGTAAAGTTTCTTATTTTTTGGATGTCGAGTTCGGCTAGATCGTTAAGATCAAAAAGTGGGATTTTTCTTAATGTTGCAGGACAGGGCAGATGCACAGTAGGTGTCATGTAATTTCTTCCAATCAAACCTCCAATCTGAGTGCGTGTCTGCCTATCAAGCAATGACCGGTGAGGACCTCTATTAGTGAACCTAGTTTTCTCCGGTTAGTGGTAATCCAGCTTGGGCCAGATTTGTTTTGACAAGAGATAAGTGCTGATATTGTTTCACTTATTGTTTGCCGTTTTCCTGGGATTAGTGTCAAGGAAAAACTTACTCGATTCGATAGAAGGAAACCATCTCCTTCTCCCAGGTTTTCGGGGCGAAAGCGTCCAGCATCTTCTTTAGCCAGCTCATTGACTCTGCAGTCAACTGGAACGACCCAACGCAGGGTTACATCGCACCTGTCAAGACTCGAGGGGAACAGGCTCGATGCAGATAAAGTAAAGTCTGGGAGGCGATGAAGGGCGCTTGCGGGTATATGGAATAGTTTGGCATTTTTTCATATTAAGCTGCAGGAGATTTTTTAGGCATCAGATTGAAAATCTGTCTAGGCCTTGCTGAAGTGAACGAGAATCAGTTAGGAACGATACTAGTCTATAGATTTTCATGTGGTCAGCGTAAACAGATATAAGAGAGTATTTGATGATGCAATAACGATGTTAATAGTTAAGATCCAGATCAACAAATCACCTACCTTGTGGAACTCCTGACGAGGGAATAATACGATCGGATACGGTGAATCTAAAAACGACCTAGTACTTGCGATTTTCGAAGTAGGATTTGGTCCATAAAATTAATCGCGGGGGAAAGCCGAGAACTTTAAGTTTTAGAATATCTTGTGCGATATTTTATCGAAGGCTTTGCTAAAGTCAATGGTAACTACGTCGTCTGCTTTCGCCTACTCCAGAGCGTACAGGGTTCTTGACGCGAATTCAGTGGGATAGTGGCTGACGAACTACCCTTGAGGAAGCCGTGTTGGTTTGGAGAAAATATAGGCTTGCAGTGAAAAAACATTGAAACGATGCTTTCAAAGAATTTTGGGTAAGCAAGAGAGTTTGGCGATGGGGCGATAGTTGGATATATCGTTTTTACGATCAATTTTGTGGGTAAGAATTATGTATGAGTTCTTGCACAATTGAGGGAACACTTGCGAATTGGACAGTTAGAATAAGGCAATTTTTCAGGACAATAGCCGGGAGACCATGAAGACCGCAGGTGTAATCATCTTTTAGGCAACTAATCTTCTCGTCGACTAATGGTGAGGTTATGTCAATAGAGACTAGGCGTGATTGTTCATATAAGATAAGTAACCGTAATCAGGTTCTTAAGGGTGGTGGGTAAAAGATTGGTTGAAGAAATGAGCAAACAAATTCGCAACAATCTTGAGATCTGTGTTGTTTGTTTGCACGAATGGAAGGGTTCTACAATTTATTGCCGACTCCGAATGGCGAAGTGAGAAGCTCTTTCATGACAGATTATACTCCCGGAGGCTTGTCATTCCCCGACGAGAAATGTTCGGCATTCCTGGCTGGGATTTGAAACCACGCCGCTTGGTCAGCAGTCCAACGCACTAACCACTGAGCCACGGCGACCACATGTAAGGAACGATAGTAGTTTTTAAAGTGTTCTTTGAAGAGGTGAGAGACGTTTGGAACTGACCTGCCAGGCATATGTGGAAAGATCGTTAGCTACATCGTTAGATGTTAAAAGTTGGGGTATGCGACCTGTAGAGATCTATTGTGCTCCCCCGAACTCATATTGGTCGATCAGTCTCGACCTGTAGGTACATCGTTAGGCGAAATATTAAAATTCTCATGAAAGTGGATGAAGATTTGCTTCAACTCGTTAGGGTTCATCGGAAGGCCTTTTTGGTAGATCGACACCATGATATTGGTCTTTGTTATTCCATCAATGCATATACAGTCTGGTTTATCGTGTAAGTAAGCGAGATAGAGGCGGACATTTTCATAAATTCTCCGACCTCTTAAGCGTGATAGAACGTATCGGCCACCTTCACTGACGTCAGCGACTTGCTTTGTGATTTTCACTGTGTGAAGACGCAATGGATCTAAGAAGAAAGTGGATGCGTTCAAAATGCGAAGAGCGTCGGAGGATGTGGATGGAGCAGGATGGGGGAGTGAATAAATTGGTTTCCACAGGAGGTGGGGGGCCTTTAACAAACAGAGATGGATTCGGTAAGGGACTGAATTAAAAGACACTCTTTTAGACCAAGTGATGACTTTGGGAGATGTTGGATTTATGAAAATTGGGCGAGTAAGGGAGGTAGGTGTATAAAAATTTGATGAAATTTCCTACTTAAAACTATCAGTTTGAGAGTATGGTGAGTGGAAGGAGAAGATTTTGAATTATTGGACGGAGGGAGTTCGGTGGATATGGGGAAGGAGAGTGGTCTGGCGTCTACTTTGCAGATGCAGATCTTTGGTCAAGGCTGCCGCTCCTAACCGCTTTCAGTACTGCTGCTTTACTAGAGTTAAAATCGGTGTCCGAAGCGTGTATCACTATTGACATCGTCAGTTAAAGACTTAGAATGGGGTCAAAGCAAAAAAAGCTGTGACAAGCGTAAGATAAATGAAACTTATACACAATAGGGAATATAATCAAAAAATTAATTGCGTATCTATGCATTTCATAGACCTTTAGTCTTTGTCTTGTAATAACTCTTCTAAATCAGATACCATTGTTCGGTTCATATCTTACCCAGGCCGTAAATAAATCCAAAGAAAACTGTCAACCGATTAGATAAAGTAAACGCTTCGCGTTTAAATCACGGTAAATTCTATTTAAGACCTCTCGGACACGACCGTCGTTATATTCTCACGATGGTGGCCAAAATTTCACAACTTATAGCGGTCTTATACCTCTTCTGTGCTGTGGTCTCAGCACAACCTACATCCAGGATAGTTGGTGGCGTGGATGCTTATATTGGACAGTTTCCACATCAAGTGGCTCTCTTCATAGATGGATCCTTCAATTGTGGTGGATCTATAATTAGTTCGCGTTATGTTTTGACTGCTGCTCATTGTGTGGGTGGACTCCAAGCGTAAGGATTTGTTCACAAGTAAATAGAATTTCATTACAAACAACATTTTCATTTTAGATCTCCACCAAGTTCCTTCACTCTACGTGTTGGCAGTATCCAACGTTCATCTGGTGGAAAACTAGTCTTCGTAAAGAGAGTTATTGTTCGTCCAACCTATGGTAACTTCCTTGATGATGTGGCACTTTTAGAACTGCAACAGGAGCTTGTGTTTACTAATGAGATCAAGCCAATTGATTTGTTCGATGGTGAAGTGCCTCTTGGACAGGCAGTGGTTGTGTCTGGGTGGGGACGACTTAGTAATGGTGGAGCAATTCCAAATCGTCTCCAGTATACTACTTTAAATGCGTTGGATGGAGATGCTTGTAATAATGCCATTGGCTGGGGATATGAACAGATAATCTGTTTAGCTCATCCAAAGGATAAAGGAGCGTGCAATGGGGATTCAGGCGGCCCAGCCACCTATGAGGGGAAGCTGGTCGGTGTAGCTGGTTTCGTTGTTAGCGGATGTGGTAGTGTCTATCCCGATGGTTATGCTAAGGTCAGCTACCATCGCGAATGGATCTTACAGAACATATATTAAGTAAAGGAAGACTTTTTTGAACATTTGAAAGTTGAATTTTATTTTATTGAATTATCGAATTTTGCCATCCTTGTAAATTTAACAAGTTTAATTCTCAACGCAGTGTTTCTTTTTCAAAGAACAATAAATATATGTATGTGTTTCAAGAATCAAGACTGCCCTTGACTTAGTATGAGTATTCTGGAACCGACTTGGAGTTTGTAATCTTCCATTGATTGCTACTAGCAATCTACGATAACTCCAAGTAATTGACCGGTAACCCAGATAAGATAATAACATTTCAAGCAAAAATTTCCGACCTATAAATTGTGAAAGCTGTCGAAAACGTAAGTCTTTCAATCGCATTGGATTTAGCACAATGGCATCAGCTAGCTCTGTATTATTTATCGCTCTGTGCAGCGTACTTTTGGTTGCGTGCTTGGCGACACCAACATCAAGGATCTTGGCTGGCGAGGAGGCAGCAACTGATGCTTTTACGTCCGTGGTTTCCGTGCGTCTGGATGACGCTCACGTTTGCGGTGGTAACATAGTTGCAAGCGACTACATATTGACCGCTGCACATTGCGTGTCCGATTTGCCAAGTTCTCCGTAAGAAATTTTACAGAATTTGTCTTCTTCATATTTACAATTTCGTTTTTTGCAGTTATGCCAGTAGTCGGATATCGATTCGTGCTGGAAGCACAAACCAATATGCTGGAGGCAAGATATATCCAATCAAGGACGTTATCATTCACAGCGGATACGGAAATTTCTTGAACGATGTGGCCGTATTGAGGTTGGTATCCAGCTTAGAATTGGGACCGAGAGTACAAATCATCGAACTGGCTGATTCTGCTGATGCCATTGCCACTGGTAACGATGTTACGGTTGCCGGTTGGGGACGCACAGTCACTGGAGGATCTAATGCATTCAAGCTCCAATATGGTACTTCAAGTGTGGTTAGCCCTGATGACTGTGATAATAGCATTGGATATGGATACTCTTCCACACTTTGTGTAGAAAACCCACCAGGAGAGGGTGCTTGTAATGGTGACGCCGGTGGTCCTGCTATATTTAACAATAAATTGGTGGGAGTGAGTAACTTTGTAATTGGTTCATGTGGCACCAAGTATCCCGATGTATACGCAAGAGTTTCGTACTTCAACAGTTGGATTAACTCCATTATAAACGCTGCGTAAAATCGCAAAAAAAAAAGTTCTCTAGTGTACATAGTATGAAAGAATTTACCAATAAAGTTTGAACTGTTTTTGACTTTATCAAATTGTTTCCTGTCGAACAGTAAGTCAAGCAATAAATACCTAAAATTGTTTATCTGATCGAAGTTTTACAAATGTAGTTCTCGTCAGTATTAATGGGAAAAACCATAAAGATAGCATAAGAAAGTTTCTTATTATCGTCATGGTAATCAGCCCGGTAAAACAAGACCGCGAATAGATTTCGCTTGATAAGACAGATGTGACTTTGAACCTTTGATTTTATCAGGTGCTTACTGTAAGGGGAGTTTGACATAGTTGAAGAGATGGTATCAGTAGTGTGGAAAGACCTACTACCATAGAGAAAACATTCAATTCATAAAGCAACAAGGAACTTTTTTCGTTAAAAGTGCTACGGAATTGAAAGCTAATTCTTCTAAAGCTCCTTTGTTTGGAGGACTCAGACGCAACTATTCCAGGACCCAATTTGTACCTATTTTAGTGGAATTTGCTGGACTTTCTGAGAAAGCCAAGAAGGTACTTCAATAATGAGTATCTTACAGTATCATCACTCACCACATCAGCACCGAAGATCTGCCACCTGATCCGAGCAAAGGCAGGAAAATCAGAAATGAAATGATTCGAAGCGTTGCAGACAATAATGTCACATTAAGATGCTTGTCTGCAGTCTCTTCGACACATAAAACGGACTCCGTTGTCCCTCACATTGACTTCAACGCCAGGTACAAAATTAGAATTCCTAGCATAAGAAAATATTTACAGACGAATCTAAAACAGCATTTGGTATTGGGGCAGGAGTCTTCTCCAACGCATCAGGCTTAGCCATTACCACTCGACTGTAGCGCATTCAAAGCGGAGGTTACCCCAGTCCTCCAAGCTACGGCTTGGTTTTCAATAAACACGGTAGTATGTAGCGCTATTGTTCTATACATAGATAGTCAGTCAGCTAATAAAGTCTTGGAATTGCCGACAATACGATCAAGGTTAAGCAACGCCACAGATCTCTTAACGAGATTGCAGATAAGTGCAACGTAACCCTGTGCTGGGTTCCCGTACATGGGGACGTTTCAGGCAACTCCAGATCGGATGAGCTGGCAAAAGAAGGTCCAGGACGACATCTCCCCGAAAACCTGGAAGAACCATTTGCTCCTATCGAATCGAGCAAGTTTCTCCTTGACACTGATGGTCGGAACACGGCAAACAATATGTGGAACGATATCAGCACTTGCCTGTTGTTAAAACAAATCTGGCCCAACCTGGATTTAGAAAAGACGGGGAGATTTTTTTTAGGTGTCCTCACAAGACATGACTTGATAGGCAGACATCCACTCAGACTGGGGGTTCCCTCCAACGATTTCTCTAGAAGCTGCAGGGATGAGGAGGAAGAGGAAACTACAAGTCATCTCCTGTGCACGCGAACTACTCCTGCGACATTAAGAAGTAAAACTTTCGGGGAATATTTCTACGGTAATCTTAACGACCTAGCCAAACTCGACATCAAGATAAGATAAGAAACTTTCTCTCCGTGACGAAGTGGTTCAACTCACCCATCAACCCATCTCGATGTATTCTATGTTACATGCTCTGGTTTCTGGTGCTGGTAAGCCGGTTTTACATCTTGGTATCACAATGTCTGAACGGGTGCAACCACCTTACCTTGCCTAACCTCTTCTGCTGAGTGACAGCATGAATGCCGCTGATTTCTTACAGATGTTCGGAAGCATTCGTTTAGTCTGCCTGCATCTTAGAGAGCCGAGTCACATACAATTGTGTTTGTAGGAAATCCAATCGTCAATGGAGGCCCTGACCGAATACGCGGGAAGACCCAACGCAGATTCAAGTCCTGAGAAATCATCCTCTGAGAGAGTCCAGAGATCTCAGCGTAACCTGGGACCCAGATAAGAATCAAAGAGTTAAGTCTTGCGACCGAATTCAGAGATTTCTTGTATTCTCGTACTATTTTGGAACTAGTTAAAGGCTCGAGCAAGGTCTTAGTGCAGCAGGCGCAGATGCTCCGTCCCCTCCACATATTCTTAACAATACATATAGTCCGCGGCCTTAAGTATAGCAAAAGTCTTTGCTTGGAAAACAGACGCATGCTTGCCTTACGAGTAATGAGGTCTAAAGCTGCTTAAAGGCAGACAACATCTACAATATAAGAATCTATAAACAAACAAGAAACTTTTAGAAATAAGTTCTTAAATACTCAGGTTTTCAGTCCGGTATATCTTGAAGGTGAACACCAGTGCTGCTAAGAGGTTCATAAAGTCCTCAAACAAAGAGAGAAGTCAAAAAGTTCTCGACTGACGATAGGCTTCCTCGCTGTACATTTCTCACTCCTCTATTACTTCAACAAGCTAGGCAGAAGTCCTTCGAACTTGTGTCGACCGCGTTTGGAAAATTAAAAAACACTGTTGAGCAAGACTTGCTCGACAATAGTATTAATGCAAGGTGCTTACATAACTAGCCCATTTGATAACTTCGTATGCTTCAAATATAGCTGCCTCAATTAGTTCTCTCTAGTTCTAGATTAGTGAAAGATCTTGTGGAACCATCATGCACCTGTATTATCTATGTATGCTTGCAAAAAGGTTCGGACAACCACCCTAACCTAACTTAACGAAGTCGCGATTGACACTCACGGCTCAAAAATGGAACCAGGAACGGGAGTCGGATTCTTCTCGGAAACCCTACGAAATCAGGTAACCTTCAGATTGCCAGAAAAATGTAGCATCTTCCAAGCCGAGCTCCTGCTGATGAGGCCTATCCAGCACACACCCTTCGAACCCTAACCTAACCTAAGCCATTGGCTCCCGCGTCGATGTACGACGCCTGTCTTATTCAGTTCATTTCATATACCATCACGTGAATGATTCCAAAAGATTGTCCAACAGTCAACACTGACACTGACTGTCCGTGGGTAAGTGCCCACATCTTGAGTAATGAGTTGTCACGTGAATTTTATTTATGGTTGTGACCTCACATCCGAAAGACTGGTGTATGCAACCGTAGTATCTTTCTATTAGTCATTCCCTCGTTTTATCCTGATGAACCATATTCTGACTTTGCAAAGCTTAAAGGAAGATTATCAGTCCACATATAAAGTGATAAAAGCTATTGTCTTCGACTACATCTAATGACGTTTTACCCTAAATGGAATTATGAAATTTCCCAACTTGACTATATTTCCAAACAACTCAATCGATAAGATAAGGATTAGCTGAGAAAATTAATTATTTTACGAATAGATAAACAGACGCCACCAGTTCACACTATATAAGTCCTCAGAAGGCACTTGGATTCACTGTGTAAAACTTTTATTCAATCGAAATGGTCTCGAAAGAACTTGCATTACTGGCTCTAGCCTTTTTTTCGGTGTGCACTGCTGGTCCTGCCGGCCGAGTTGTGGGTGGTGACGATGCAACTCCTGGTGAATTCCCCTATCAAATCTCTCTGCGTCAGCAAAATTCCCACATCTGCGGCGGATCCATCATCGGTAATAACTACATTCTAACCGCAGCTCACTGTGTCGTCGAAAGTGGCATTACACCGTAAGTCCCATGAATATCCTTTCGAATTTCAATTTCACAAATTTTTCCTTAGTTACCCAGCTGAAGTATTTACTATTCGTGCTGGCAGCAACAATCGCATTGCTGGAGGTGTACTCCGCAATGTCAAGCGTGTGACTGTCCATGAAGGCTATGCGAACTTTTTGAACGATCTTGCTCTGCTCGAACTGGAGGAGCCGCTGGAATACACCGACAGGATTCAGCCAATTGAATTGCTCGCTGAAGACGTACCAGTCGGTAATAGTGTCATTATCTCTGGATGGGGACTCCTTGTGGACAGTGGTGATAGTTTGCCGATTCTTTTGCAATACAATAACTTGGAGGCCATTAGCAAGACTAAGTGCTTCTCGCAAATTGGATTCTATAGTGATTCTCTGTTATGCTTGGCGCATGAGAGGGATAATGGTGCTTGCAATGGTGATTCAGGTGGTCCAGCGGCTTACGATGGTAAATTAGCGGGTGTAGCTGGATTCGTTGTCACTGGATGTGGAAGCTCCAGGCCAGATGGTTATGCTAAGGTGTCGTACAATATCGATTGGATTCGTGAGAATATGGTTTAAGGCAAATCACAAGTGTTAGAAAAATGTACAAAAATAAATGAAGAGACTTAAAGAAGTGTTCTTGGTTTAGCATTTTAACATCGCCGTAAAGTCTCTTTAGGTGTTTTGTAAAAGTTTAAAATCTGGACATTGAGCTGTGTTGTTCATCATGTATGAGCCTGTTTAGGATTTCATCACTCATATAATGCGACAAGTTATCTTTGGTGTACCAACTTTGGTCTACAATTTAAAAGAAGAAGAAAGATCAGCCGTTCAAACTGGTTTACCAACTCGAGTAAATCAAGTTGTTCAACTGCAAAATCGTTGCTTTCAGCGAAAAGTAGCATTGAACTTGATTTCAGGTAAATCAAGTGCACATTTGTTCAAAAGCTTGTCAACAGCTCAATGTGGAACTAGTGCTGCTACATAAAATACAACTATCATTGCCAATTGTATGGTGAAAGCAGTGGCTAATAAGCGTCTCAAAATAATTTAAACCCGAATCCACATTGAATGCTCTGCTTAGTTTAAAGTTAAGTTTCGCTAAGATTTTATTTTCAAACGAAACGTGGTAGTAGTTTGGCACCAAAGTTGAAATATATTCGAAATTCATGTCCCGCATTTCTATTGGTTTCTATGATTTCTGTTGATGTCTATGCTATTTTCCGACATATGCAAATATATTGCATACTTGTTGGCACTTATCGAATTTATTTAAATTAACCGGGTGTACTAAAAATGTATACAAATACATAGATGTGTACGAAAGCAGTTCAGAATGAATATGTACGTAACTTCTGTCAGCAATCTCGTTAAGAATACTCGACACTAGCTTTCGATTAAAATATGGGACAGTGATATACATAGGAGTCATATTATGCACAGGTGCTTAGGATTAAACCAAGATTACCTGAGTCCTTCTATGTAGTAGAGTTTCTAAAGCAGCACCTGAGGTTGCTTGTGATGCTAATGCAGATAAACCTTTGTACACTTTGGCACTAGTGTTGCACCGTTTTGTAACGCTGACCACCTGACCACTATTCTATATAGCAGAAAATGACTAAAAACCACGGAGTACAACCAGTGAAGGCTTATCTAAGTTGGAGGTACGTTTTGAACCCCTGTCTGGACATCGGGTGCTTTGTCGTGTCACAATGGACTAGTTATACGAATTAGGCATCGAATTGATTCTACTCCTAAACTTGAGATGTAAAAAAATCTCAGGTCAAAAAGGATAATTAAACTTTTGAGGTTAGGTTGAAGTTGAGGCTGTCAACCGAAGGCAACACACGTAGACCAATGATAAGTCCGTTGTGATACCACGTAGACCTTAGAGAATTTTCCTTTACGTACTCGTTAAACCACTTAGAGCTTCTGATGAAGCGTACGAGACTTGTAATATCTGCGTTGATTAGATCGCCTAGATCGTTGTAAAAGAAGACACCTAGGTGAGTTTTTCTTCTATGGGAAAGAGCGGGGTAGGTGCAAAGAAGATGGAGTATAGTTTCCTCCTCTTCTTCGTCAATGGAGCTTCTGCAAAAATCATTTGAAAAGACGTCAAGCCTTTTTGCATACCTGTCTATTAGACTGGATCCAGTGATGACACCTTTAGTACCGCTGATATGCAATCTCTTAAGGGGAAAACAAACCCTTAGAGCGTTTCAGATCCAGATTGGGTTAAATCTGTTTTGTCGCAAGACACGTTGTACTACGTATTCACCTAAGATTTGTCCTTTTGAGAGCGTCATGCTTAATTTTAAGTTTACATGTAGCGATGGGTATGACTAAGGTACCACATTCTGGTAAAATGATCATCGTTGTCCATGTCTGGCGAGTTCATCAGTCTTACAGTTTCCTGGAATGTCCCTATGCCTCGGCACCCAACAAAGCCATCTCTACGAGAGACGAACGGCAATCTAGGGCTACTAATGATTTTGTAGAGAATGATTCCAAGACTTGATTGCAGCTTGGCTGTCCGAAAAGATGCAGATATCTGAAGCGGATATCACGTTTTTCTTTAGCCACGATAAGATTTCTTTGTCTTATCCGCTTGAAATACGCTGCAGTAATTTGGGAGAGGGAAAGGGAGGCTGAGATTGAGCCTTCGTTGGTTCTTGATCCGTCAATCGGTGTAGAAGTGAACCGACTTATCTTTCAAGAATGCGTCCTCCTCCCAGAATGACCTGGAGGGGACTGTAACTAAGAAGTTTTTGTCAAAATTTAGTTTGGTTATGGCGTAGTTAATGTTTCCTGGGGAGATTTTGAAACTATTCAGAATGGAGGCGTGGCCAAATTCTGTACTAGACCACTGTGAGACTGCTTTGAGACGAACGGCCGCACTGGCAGCTATTAGCCTGCCAAAGATGACAATAAGAGCCAAATGAAACAGAATTTCCGCAGAGGGTCTTGTGCGAAGTGAGCCACTTAAACACAAACAAGCTGATCGTTGAACTTTAAGCTTGTCGCAGTTTAGGGCTTCAACCAGGGCACTCCACCAGACGACCACACCGTTCGTGAGTAGGGGTCTCATGACCGCGGGGTATAGCCAGTTAATTATTCGGGGTTGCAATCCCCACCTATTCCCGATAGCGTTTTTGCAAGAGAAAGGTGCTACTGTAAATCTGTCGTGGATGTTGGGTTTTCAGCTTAGTTTCCTATCCAAAATAAGACCTGAATATTTTGCTTCGTTAGAAAAAATTTAGCTTGTACCATACGGGGAGGAAGGGTGGATTAATTAAATTTTATCCCTCATCCCTCAGCTTTCAGGTTTATCACCAGTTCATTTACCAAAAAAAGAAGAGAGGATAGGACACACAAGGTGGTGCCCCTACTGACAGCAGTTTGTGTCTTAAAATTTTCTCTAGAAGAGTTAGAGCAACATTTTGATTCGATTGGCAGGGTTATTCCACATGTTTGTATACGTATGTACAGACTCGAAATAAACTTGATTTGATTTACAATAGATACCATAGATACAATCGATTACCTTGAGAACTCACTGATCATTTGATTAACAACGGTCTATAATTTATCTATTAAGATCTTAAGAAGAACCTATAAATCGAATTTGATAACTTTTCGTTAAGCTAAAGATTAGATAGACTTCAGAAAACCCAAGTATAAAAATCACCATGATAACCGAAATCAGTTTAGTACTTATTTTCATTACAAACTACGTACATATGTCGCTTAAAGTGTCTTTAGCATTTTTGTGTGCCCTGTTAGTGGCTTCTGGCCAGGGCGCAAGTGTTAGTCGCGTTGTTGGCGGCAAAGACGCATTCGATGGACAGTTCCCTCATCAAATATCACTGCGGCGCAACGGATCACATACCTGTGGTGGATCCATAATTGCCAATCGGTTTATTCTAACCGCTGCCCATTGCGTCGTTGAGACTGATATTACTCCGTGAGTAGGAATATTCTTTGAAGTGTTTTGAGCTATTTTCCAAAATATTTTTTTATCCAGGTATCCAGCGTCAACCTTTTCAGTTCGAGCTGGATCAAATAATCGACTTTCCGGTGGTGTACTGATCAACGTCAAAGCCATTACAGTCAATCAAAACTATGGTAACTTCCTGAACGACGTAGCTGTGTTGGAACTCGAACAACCACTGATCTTTTCCGCTCGGATTCAACCGATTGAATTGGCTACAGCAGAAGTTCCACCAGGATCTGCTGTCATTATTTCTGGATGGGGCCGTCTGTGGACCGGTGGTGATGTTCCATTCGATCTACAATACAACACCTTGGAGGCTATTAGCAAGACAAGGTGTTTGACCACAATTGGAATGTATTCGGACACTCTGTTATGCCTGGCTCATCCATCCAATAATGGTGCGTGCAATGGTGATTCAGGTGGTCCAGCTACGTACGAAGGCAAATTAGTTGGTGTTGCTGGTTTTGTCGTCAACGGCTGTGGTTCTAGCAATCCTGATGGTTATGCGAAGGTTTCCTACCATACCGAGTGGATTAAAGCATTAATTGCGTAAAAAGTGACTAATAAACCCGTGTCAGTGAAAAGTATGTTAAGAGTTTTGATTTGGTTTAGACGAGTGTTGCCATAATCGGCGATTAGTTGAAGGCTGTGGGCACCACTCTCCAAGTTTGTACGAAAATGTTGTTGACGTGTAAAGGAATGGGCATACTCCGGCATACTGTAAACTACAAAATAACGACTAGTTGTGAGCTTTTTTTACTGATTCAAACTCATTTTAAGTTTGACTTGAACGACTGCCTACTTAACACGGAAATCTGATTTGTTGCAACATTTCTTGACATTTAATCCAACCAACGCAGAATTTGTTGCAAAGTATCATATTTGCATTCAAAATTGCAAATCCCCCATTCAGCAATTCAGCTCATTTGCAATCAGATTATCGCTTACTATTTTTTAAGTTTATTTTTTTTGACGACAGGCGGCGGCATTCATTTCAATCAAACAGCTCACGCTAAGGGTTCACATGAAAATATGCATTTTCCTTCCATTCGTGAGATGAAAAACAATTTTCCAATTTTTCCATTGTAAATGGAAACCATGAAGCGTGAAGAGATGTGATGTGGTCTTTTTTTTTAAGGAAATGACAGATTTATTGAAGCGACCGACCGGCGTTAAAAACCATCTAACCATATCCACATGATTGCGCTTTTTCTGTTGACAACTTTAACATGCATGTGTGGAATGCGAATGTGTTGCGTAGGAATATGTATCAGTGAAAGTATGTTATTAAGTGTACATTTGTGTAATGCACACCTTGAGTCGCATAAAAAAAGAGAATGCTTTTGGCCTGCTGGTCTAGAGTTGCGCAATTTTTTTGGCGAAAGTTTGAATTGACCTTATTCTTGGAAGGTTGTTTCATTATCATTGCAATCGTCCTATTATTTAATGCGTAAATCGCCGTCTTGGTGATTATAGGTGTTCAAATTTATGCGAAAATATTATCACGTCGATGGTTGGATGCTATAGAAGTAGGGAAGGTACTGACAAGCGTCAACCTAGCGAAGTTTAGTGTTGCAACTGTGACTCAATTGTGCGTATCAAACAAATAAAACACCAAGCATAGTGCGGTGAGGCTCATTAGTTAAGGATTCTTTAGGAGCAACAGCATTGGACACTGTTCCATCCTGAATGAATATAACTTCGGCGTTTTAAGAAGAACAAATAAGACGGCTTTCGTCTTGGAGTTCGATACACCATACATCACTTTGTATCCCGAGAGGGAAGGCTGGCAAAGGAACGCTATCATCTCAGCAGATAAGATTGCGGTCTTCACGGAAGGGATTCTGGGATCTACTCCCAAGAGGCAGACCTCAAAGTACCCATAAGACTGCCGGATACTTCCAGTGTATTCCAAGCAGAGGATATCGTCATTTACATTGATAGTCAGGCTGCAGACTCCATAATCAAATGTCGTCAGATCTGCACTACTCTCGAAATGCCGTGTGTGGGCACAGAATCAAGTTAAACTTTGTTAGGTACCAGTTCACTGTGACATTGAGGGAAACGAAAAGCCCGACGAAATGGCCAGGTTATGCGGAGAACAGAAACACATGTAAGGTGGAACCATTGCAAACACTCCTTCCTATGTAGCTAAAACAGAAATCTTAGGAATAACTGTACGTAAGGCACATCAGAACTGGCTTAAGATCGAGCTAACTGGAGACGCTTGTTGATTGAGCCCCAGGTTCACCCCGGATTGTAGCGCTACCATAAGTTAAAAAGTTAAGTCAAACCAGAGATGGTCTTATACAAGTGGTCAGAAGGTATCCAAAGCTCTATTATCTGCCCTAGAGCGCAGAAGAACAAGGGATATTCTTAATTTATGCAGACCACAGCTGCAATTGGCCACTGGAATTAGTCCGACCAATGCCTTCTGAAAAAGCACGCTAAACGTTTAGGGCTCTCAGCTACATATGCTGAGGACATAAAACAGATATCATGTAAATGTCAGGGAATTGCCAAGCCACACATGAAACTTTTCGGCAGCTATTTCTTTAGTAATCAAGAGGAGCTAGGCACTGATAACTATAAGAACATGGTAGAATTCTGTAGGAAAAAGGTTTAGGTTTTGCCAATTTTGGTTTCACATGGATTCCGATGGGTTCGCTATAGTGACTAGTCTTTTATGCAAGCACTGGCTGCATACAATAAATGGAATCAACGCCGGCGTCAAAAACTCCCACAACTAGGCTACCTCGATATATTCGGAGCTTAGGCTTGGTTAGGGCCATGGAAAAGAGATGGTGATGGATGAATCCTCTTAGGGGACAAAGGGAGCATTTATACCTCCGAGGTGGGTTTATGGCTAGTTTGCCTAGTTCTTGCGATCGGGGTAAAGAAGCCTTGGATACCAATGGATCCCCTGATTTAGGATCACGACACAGAACGTCCATGGATTATGAACTATTGAATCCCATACGATAAGTTTGAGACGACAAGGAAGACCAAACCTCTGTTACAAAGGCCAAGTTACACTAAATGTATTAAAGCTTGGTCTCGATAACTTAAAGTCTGTGATCTGTAGTGTATTTGGAAGAGACTTTGCTCTATTCAAGAGGCCTTTAAGTAAGCAAGTAAGGCAAAATTAAAGGTTTGAACATTTTGTGTCGCGGTAGCTGAGCGATCTGCGTAAATGTCCATCGAAAATGATTTGTGGCGCCACCTCTTGTCGGGGAATGACAAACCTCCAAGAGTACCAGTTGTCATGAAAAAGCTTCTCAAGTTGCCGTTCGAAGTCGGCAATAAATTGTAGGTCCCTTCCGTTCGTGCGAAAAATATAACACCCACAACATGAATGATTGAGAGAAGCTAGGCCTTGGCTCATTCCGGGCTGTCGCGTTAGCTATTTATTTTACTTATTAATTTTTTAAATAATTGCCGATTTTCCACAAGGCGCCGATTCCTTTAATGATCTTTTGTAAATGATTTCCTGTTGTTTTTCAGTTCTTGACCTTGGACACGTGTTAAAATTAGTTTGTAATTGACATAGAGTGGAATTTAATGCTTGAAAACAGAACATAACGTAGGTATTTATGTTCTGTTTAGCATTGAAGTAAAACCGGAACGGAGTATCATTAGTTATGGAAGACAACCCAGAAAAAATTACCTCCATGTCTCCGTTTCATAGTTTACACATTCTGTGTTGTCATGGAATCTGCGAAATACTTTAGTATCCCTAAACTGTTCAAGAAATATCTTCATTGTCCATTGAGTACACCTAAGCTTGAGTTGCATGCTTTGCTTTAGTGAGGTACAGCAAAAGCTGCACGGTGTTTAAATGGGATTCAATCTTTTATACGGTAGGTAGCCTATTCTGCAATAGTTTCTCTTAAATGCTTCTCATGTAATGCGGGGAATTTCTTGCCCATACTCTTAAGTACAGAGAACATGAATTTGAAAGAGTTAAACACCCTCGGTCTTTCGCTTTATTGTGGTGTATCAGCATTAAAAACCAATTTTACGTTCCATCAATAGATTGCACGCTTCTCATCTAAACTCCCAACAATCAAGGCTATCTTTCCACTTTCAAAGGAAATCCTGCACCAAGAATCATATGTGCCTTGACTCTCTAATCATGACAGTCGGATACTCCTCCTACTCATAGCCATCACGGGCACATTCCTCACGTTAAAATTAATTTTGGACTAATTTTAACTTCCTCGAGACCGATAACCTAAAAAAGAATTCCCGATTAGCACTCTGGGTGCGTTCAGTTAGGAAACTTTATTTCTCCTTCCCCGACGACGACGCCTCGGAAAGTCTTAATTATCACCAGATAGTCGATGGTGGATTTATAGTTTAGTCACATTATTCGGACAACACATTGCATTCAATTAAGCTAGACTTAGTTAGCTTAGGAATGTCAGATCGATCAATCTGGCTCAGACCTTCTACATGCGTACGCTCGGATTAAATAACCGGAATTTAGCGTAGACAAGTCTTCTATTTTCCCGCTGCGGGGTTTTTATTTTCTTTTTCTTTCTGTATCTCACTTCATTTCACTTAGCACAATTGAAACCATCGCACTTAGAGAGGGTGGAATACGGTACCCAGTACCTGGAAGAAAAGACTGCTTTTCTATCATTCTAGTTATGACAAGCAACCTGAACCAGTTGTGCTGCAACATGTCGCTTAGTTTTCCTACGATTCTTGTAGAATTTTCTAGGTCAGTGGGTTAACGTTCGTACGGGCATGAGTTGGTGAAGAAAGAAAGAAAGGAAAATAAAAAAATAACATCGCCAATTTCGCGGTCATGCGATCATGCGCTCACGAACAAACAGTAGCGCGACAGAGCGGGAAGTTTGTAATTTTGCTTTCTACCGCACTTGTTGTATCTTTCAGATACATTTGTCAACAATCGAGCGTATCAGGCACACCTGTGCGCAGCTAACGACTCAGTTGGCAGTTTATGGTAATTTTTAGAACACGAATAGTATGTGTGAAGAAATGGCACAAGCTTATGTAGAGCCATGGCGCCGCCAATTCCCAAATGAATGAACGCGTTATTTTATATTTTTTGGCAGTTTAATAGCATTTTTAGGCCATCGACTGAGTGTTTCTATTTACTTTTCAAATATTTTCCAGAATAAATTAACGATGACTAGGTATTCAAATTTGTCGTGGTTTGGTAAACTGAAGAAAGTAACCATGAGTTGTCGCCAGTGTTTCTGTGGAAATGATGCATTCAATGGCTTTTTGGGTGACAAGCATCTGGTTAGTGAAATTGTTTCATTAAAGCAGTTGAGGTGTCATGAGGCGTGAGTAGGTGAATGGAGAGAGCTTGTTTGCATCGGAAAATTAAGCTGTTTAGTATTTTAAGTTAGATTTGATGATAATTTGACTTGTTAAGTGAACAAATTACGGATCATATCGGTAGAGCAACCATTGTTCTCAAAACTAATTACATTTCATCCCTGAACATTATTTGGTCTACGGCATAAAGCCAGGCATTCACGATCACTCATGAATGACATTCCGGGAATGAGCGCAGAATTCAAAAATGTTTGAATTCATACGCGCATGAGTGCGCACTCTTGCACACAGCCCCGTCAACCGGCATTCATAATTGCGCTTATGGCGGACTGGCACTCGTAGGTGATCGTGGATGCCCAGCTTCAGACTCCATATTGAAACTCACTTCAATACCTTGTATAAGGTCGACACTTGAATGCTCTTTTAATTTGTGATAAGGATCTATTATTATCGTGAATATGCGGGCTGTACCTTGCAGACATGATTTAAAAACTAAACTATCTTCTGGGAACCAATGAACCAACTTACAACATTTTATTTAGGACAACAGAAGCAAGTTGCTACCTTTTATGAAAGATGGAGCTCTTTGGATTCCTGTAAGATAACTAGAGAACTATGGCCTAGGTACAATGGTGCTGATACACTGATGCAGAGGGACAGGAAAACCCTCTCCATCCTTGTAGGAGTAATTACAGGTCATAATACTCTGCGTTATCATATGAACAAGCTAAGGCTAAGTGAAGACGACCTCTGTAGGGGTTGTGGAGACGAGGAAGTCAGTGAGGATACAACAATAGATTCCAATAGATTCTTTGGAAAGCACCAAAGAACTAAGAGACGTACCCCATCAGGGACATCTGGAGGTTTATGAAGGCTTAAAAATGGTTCGGAAGCCTGGGGCAATAGTAGAATGCTTTGGGTACTACTCCTCGAGCAAGGGGTACCCCGCCCCCCGTCCAATAAATAGGCATCACAATGAGTCTCTACTGACCTGTGTGTGGCGCTGGAGGCTTCTCTCCCATCGCCAACCACTCTACCTGACTTAACCTCACCTTACCTCCAAAGTTCATCAACGCAAACATGACCAAACATTTTAAGAAAAATTTTAACGCTAGAACCGATAGAGTTCGTGCTTTAGTGCCGTACAAAAAAACTGTTATGTTTCTGATAAAAGTATAAGAGCCTTTTATCATTATCAGCATTCAGTCTTCAAATGGAGGTCAGTAAAATTCGCACAGATGAGAAGAGTTACAGATTATGCTGAAAAATATTTGCACAGCCTTCATATCTACTAGCGTATAAAGTTGGGAATAACTAAACGATTGAGGACCTTAATAAGTAGGACCTCGTTCAATTCTAAAATTACTGCCAGTTAAAGCCAACGACACGAGCACCTCATATCAGTACAAATTCTATAGCATAGGAGTTCTGTAGCGATATGACAGTATTCTAGAACAAAGTTGACGCGTCCTTAAATTCGAACTTTGGGTTCAAATGGCAAAAATTAGTGGATAAGTCCTTCTCACTTGGGTTCTCTTTGTCGACACCGATGGTTTTTAGTTAGACCGTTAAAAATCATCTGTTGCAGGCGATCATCGACGACAGCTATGTGAACGACCACTAGATACGAGATACATAGATGGAAAAGTAGAATTAAGATTGTCCTCAAATCGCACAGGAAAATTCTATTCATACACACTTCTGTAGCCACAGTTAAACTGTTAATTATACAAAACTGTGAAGAGATCATATACCCAGTGTATCCTATCGCTAAAATGATGGTTAAGGGCTTTTTATGAGTTCAAATTTGTATGTTGAATCTGCTTAAAATATTCTTCTATTTTTCTGAGTTTAAAGTCAACTTTTGCAACAGCAAACTTTGGTAACGTAAGCTGATCACTAACTCCTGTGAACTAAATTTCAAGCCTTTACTGTCTCTGCCAGAACGAGATTTTTGACGACAAAAGACATTAATTGTAAGCTGAGAGATATTTTAACTGCTAGTGTGGAGACTCTCATATCCCAACCTCCCATACATTTTATTTAATGTAAGACCTAAGCACCTTGTCAGGTATCAGTGAGAGTTAATTGACAGTGGTCCTTAATAGAAACGAGTTTCTAACGAATCGTTAAAAAAGGTTGTCAAAGTCTGTCCAATTATCATTATGACCCGAATCGTGGGTTTTACAAGTGACGATGGTAACAACTAGTTTTACGACTACCGTATAAAGAAAAACCCCATTAATTGGTCTCGAGTTACTAATTGATTATACAGTAGATCGTCATGTAACAGTGTTAAAGCCAGATTTCTGTTGAAGCTGTTAAGAAACGATTAGAAGATCTGAACATCTAACAAGCAGGAACCTTTTCAAATTTATCTTGAAGTGGGTAACAATTTCAATTTGTGTTCTAGGAGTAGGTGGCGGTCTAGGATTTACTTTATAGTTTTTTTTTTTTATAATCCACACGCGGATCAAGGGGATATGAATACGCTTTTAATGTTATACACACACCGCGAGCGAGGTACAGTGGTTTGAAACTCAGGTATCGTTAGGTTTCGTTGGCGTCCAGGCTAACTGGGGACATTTGTGGTATTTGTCATTGCTATAATTCACAGGAATTATTTGAATCTCCTGATGTCGTAATCAGTGTCAGCTCAATCAACTCTTCAAGCCATGACACTCAACTGCCAGTCCTATGCCTTCGCAGTAGAGCGAAGCTTTCACAGTTGATCGGTTTTATTTTTTACATAAATAAATGTTTTTCCGACATCAGGAGTTGAACCCGGACTTTCAGCGTGACAAGCGATGATGCTAACCACTGCACCATGGCCACCGTTTTAAGGAAGATTTGAAAGCTCACCACTGAAATATCTAAATAGGATGAATATGAACCGACGCACGAATAGTGTAGTCTGCCGCCTTTTAACGTCGTCAATGTACCAGTATGTATAGGACTTTCTAAGACATGAAGTTTACCATCAAATTGATAGCAATGACACTTCTGTCAGTCCATGGTTAAATGGAGTGAAAAATCCGAGATTGTCGTATTTACCACGGAAAAATAAACAAAATTGTAAGTACGTCCAGGGAAAAACCGGTCAATCACTTCAACGATCAACATAACAAAGTTTATTTTGAACTTCGCTGTGCAAATTAGCAGAACGTTACCACACATCTAAGTTAATATGGGGATTCCAACTAATTAGCCAACAATTCTATCTGCACTCAAATGGTTTTGCAATGATTTTGCACAACTCGAGGGCATTCTGTTTGAAAACCTGACTGGAATCGCATATTCTACTTAACTAAGTATTATAATTTGAAATTCATTATTCTACCATACTAATTCCAGCAAGGTGGTTCCATTGTATGTACTACTGAGATTTATTACCTCACTGCTGACTGTCACATGTCACTTTGAGACAGTTTTTCTACCCGAGTCGAGATGTTATACCACACAGTAGAACAATTGCTTGTGTTAAGAGAAATCTGTCCTTGTAAAAGCTTTAGCTTCCCTTTTCAGCCCTTTAAGAGAGCAACCACCCTTCGTCACTCTCTCGCAGAGAACGGAAAAAATGGAAACAAAAAATTTTCATTGCCATTGCAATTTTGTCACGGCCCTTGTGTCTGCATGGCTTTCTGCCAAAATAAACACTGCACAAGCGAATTAAATGTATCTGCCGTCTATAGACAGGTCTTTAGAGATAGATTGGATAGCTTCGCTTGATGTTTGATTGGTGGGCGTGCGAAGGGATGATTTAGTTTCAAGAGATAACAAATCGTTACCATTTAACCTTAACCTTGACCCAATGACTCTATGGAATAGCAGAAACTGTATCAACGACAGTCATAACAGAATTACAATGTATTTCAGTGGAGTAGGGGGACATGCATTCACTCACTGTTTTTTCGCTCGTATGCTGTACAACTGCAAATGGAGGATGATAAATTCGGTTTCCACACTGAACGACCGGTTTGCTGTGAAACAAGAAAATTAACAAAAATGCACTTTTACCCGTACGCGACGACACACAAGTAAAGTTCAGCAAAAGCAAAACAAGAACAAAGTATCTTTTAGGTTAACAAACTGTATCTCCGCGTATGTAGCTCAATAAAAAAAAACAGAAAGAACTGAAGAAATCTATACGTCAAAAGCGAGTGTGAATGTTTATTGCATTGTGCCACTTCTTTTTGATTTTACCAGTGCATCAGCGTCAGCTCGAGCTCGTTTTCACTTAAAATCACGATTCGAATGCAAAATAGGTATTCACGACGACAACGGTTTTAATATTCTCGGTATTTATTCAACTTTTCCTCTAAGTGGCCTGCAGCAGCAGTGTGTAGAAGTTCACACAGATACACTTGGTCTTAACTGAGATAGTTTGCCCATCCGCTGCGTTCGACCGACGAATCTCAACTGAAGACTGAATGAAATGATTTCGCTTTGTCGGCGTGCGATTCCCGATTCACTTCGACAAGCAGTGATGGTCTGGCTTGGAGTTGCTGCTGCCACTACAGCTGCTGGTGCTACTGTTGGTAGCTGCTGATGGCTTTAACCATGGACGATTATGACGATGTCATTGATGACGATGGTTGTTGGTTTGGTGAAGGTTTGCTGTTGGATTAGCCAGTTCGGGACTTGGTGTTATATTCTCCATTTCGCTTCATTCCTTCTTTTTTTTTTTTTGGAACGAATCCAATAGGTTGATTGTTTGATTATTGGTTTGGTTTGATTGTTGCAAAGCCTCTTGGGGAATGGTTGTGGTTGGGTGGTGCTGCTCGTGTTCAGTTTAATGTTCGTCATGGGGTTGGTATTTTCAGATTTCAATAAAGTCATCCGAATTTTTGTGTATGCGGGTGGATGTTTATTTCCGTGTCTGCCAGAAAGAGATAAGGGAAGTCGCTCAAATATTGAACATTTTTTTGAAATTCGAAATTTGAAAAAGTTGTAGATGGGGTAGCACGTGCACTTGCGTTCAATGTCATGGTTGTAATTTCGGGATTACATTTCAACTTCAGAGGATGAGAAAGAGTGATTTGATTTTTTGATTTATTTTTGTTCTGGACATTTGCTCGATTTGGGATGAAAGCTATTTTAATGAAGTGGATTATCAAGTTCATCGTGTAGTGATTTCTTCTTTAAGTCTTGCTTTGAGGTGCAATAGTAAATAAAGCTGAAATTAAACAAGAAAAACTACGACTGACATTGATAAATTTGTAACCAATCTTATCAAACTTCAAAAGCAAGTCGACATTTTCGATGTTGTTTTCTATCCAGTTTCTAGAGTTCAATTTACAAAGAATGAAACGCTGGCTACTACTAGAGAAAGCGTTAGACATTTCAAAAGAAAAGCAGGACCATCGCAGGAGTTTCGCTTGGGTGTGTAGCTCAGTGAAAAGGAAACTTTCGAAGTTAAGTACTCCTTGTTAAGAATGAAGTTCTTCTTAGGTCGATGAATAGACTATATCAAAGCCCTAATGTCGTCTAACTCGTACTAATGCCGAAGAAAAGCAAATACGTATACAGATTCACACATCTCAACCTACAATAATGACAGACCCCACCTAAGAAGAGTGACTGGTTCAGTCGAATCCTTATATGGATGAGATATGAGCTTCTTGACTATTTAGAATGATCTACCTAGGTTTAAGTTTAACCATCTACAGATAAACTTGCTGATGCTGGATAAATTGATGTTTGAAAGATCGTGCAGATCATCGAACAAGTATTTGCCTAGAATGTGTGGAGCCTTTTTGTAGCAAGTGCTGGGCAAGTGCCAGGAGGCGTAGGTTGGTTTACTCTTCCTCCTTGTCCCGGCAGCTTCTGCAGAAATCATTCCCACTCGGGTGGCATGTCTACCCATCAGACAGTTGCCTGTGATGACTCCTATGGTAGAGCTGATGTTTCTTCCCATTTATGGTCAGAAGTCTTTCCGATTTTTTGGAGTCTGGTGCAGACTTTATCAGTAAGGTATAGCTCAGTGTCCTGTTATCTTCGTCCGCCTTACAGTTCCCTGAAATGTCTCTAAGTCCGGGGATCCAGCACAGATTAGTATGACATCCAGCCGCAATTTCGTTGAGAGATTCCCGGTATTTTTTACCAACTTCGATCTAATTGTTGGCGCTTCCAAGGCTTTTATACATGCCTTGCTGTCTATGCACAGAACGAGAGCTTTTCCATCTATCGAGCACGAAGAGAGCCTGCTTACTGCTTCCCGAATTGCTGATACTTCCACTTAGTTCAGAAGACGAAGTGAGGCGTTGAGGACAGGTGCGTTTGAGAAGATTCTCAGCTCTGTGTGTTCCGTCGTTTTGGATCAATCGGTGATCACTTCATAAGCGGATTTTATTAGATGTTACCGTTTTCCCATTCGGACCTGTCTAGGATGCTGGAGTCCGTTTTACTGGGAATTGGTATGGTATGCCATATGACAGTGAGCGAAAGGGTCCTAGGACTCAGTGAGGCCTGTTGCGTTCCCTTCTTTTAATCGTCGGAACTGTAGGGATAGGTTTCACTGGAAATAGTTTTGGTAGGCATAATGCGCGAGTAGCCGATTTGGGAGTTCGACCATTGCTGAGATTGCCTGAGTCTAAGAGGTGCTTTGGAAGATGTTTCTGATGCAGCTGTACGGATAGACCTAAGGGCCAGTGTGATGCTTATGCAAAAGACCTTGGTACGCGTTCAATGACACTGTTGTTGAACTTGTTATCTAGCGTCGGGCGCCAGACCTTAATCCCGTAGAGCAAAATCGTCTTTACAACCGCCAGTTACAACCAATGAACCGATGTTAGTTATTAGACATTGCCCATCCTTTCAAATGTTATAGTAATGTTTAACTAATCCTGTAGAGCGTTGCCATTGTATCTAACAATAGCGTAGAGTTTTAAATATAATTTGTACCTTGTGTATACCAAGCTAGCCTCTTGAGCTTCAACCGAATTGTAAAGCCTATAAACAACGTCTAATTAAAAACACCTAATTTTCTAGTAAATGCTTTTCACTTGCTAGCCCACACTAGAGAAACTTCTGTGTTACTCGTCAAAGAATAGGCTACGTTTAGTTAAGTTTACTTCAACAGTTGGTCCATTTTTCCTTTGCTTTATTTAGAAACATACAAACAAGTGAACAAGAAAGAACGAGACAACCAAAACCATGGAATGTCCATGCCTGATCTCCTTAAATACTTCCTCTATTCAATTTCAAAAATATGCTTCAAAACAGCCCCTTTTGTCTACCATTTCTTTAAACTCAATGACCTCCTTTGCATCATAATCCAATTTCCATTTTAAAGCCTACAGCAAACACCACCCAACCGACCAATTTGGCGTCACCGATTTTGAGTATCTCAGTATCTATTTCCGGGTCATAAGCATAAAACGTAATAAATCCCACAGTGAGTATCATCATTTCAAGGTTCACCATTAGACCGAAGGAATCGTGCTTATAATATCGAATTCTGCTCTCGAAATCGTATGTCATAAAGTTTTACAGCCAATAAATCGAAATAGATACAACTTATCGTGACGATACTGTATACAGTTTCACTTTAACCTAACTCCCAAAAGTATACCAACGAAATACAATAATTTCTTAAACATATACACATTTTCCTCAGGGTGTATTTTCTTTATGCCTTGCCAAACACAACCTTTCAAATCGTTTTATCGTTCTCTACCCCTTATAAGTGCCATCACGCAAGAATTAACTTCCTGTTTGCAGAAACTTCACAGCAATTACACCCCATCTGGTGTCATAAAAGAAACTCCTACAAAAAAAAAAAAAACTCTTACCAGCAGGAAACTTTAATGTTCTGACGTCACGAGTCCTTGGTTATTCTAAAAATAGACTACCTTGACGAAGAGAGAACATGACGTGAGTTCAATGTCACACACCGGAACTGCAAAACGGCCATGAGAGCACACCACCATCCACTTGCGCGGTATACTCAGCAACCTTGAGCATTATCCTCCGGACAACCTTGACTATAAACGTTTAAAATAGGTACAACACATGGAAAAATCCTTCTCAACGGTAATGGCCTTTGAGAGATTTCAAGTTCTCCCCATGTCCCAAGAGAAAAAGAGAGAGAGGGGGCGAGGAAGACTGAGAGAGGATTTGAATTTAATTGACGCATGCAATGGATTCAGATCCTTGGGAGTGCATTTAAGCACTTGTGAGACAGAAAGCGGATGGTATTGAAAGATGCATACAAAACAAAGCTCACTGCTAGAGAGAGGAAGAGTGACGTCTGGCGCAGCATGTACAATGTTTAAGTGCATATGCAGAGAAGTTAAGAGACATTTAGAGAGCCATTCCATGGCCTGACAGTTTTGCTTTCAAGAGATATGCACTGCAAAAGCTCAATTTCAAGGTTACTGGAGAATTGGGTCAAATTCTTCTAAAACAGGGTGACACAAAACTGGAAAAGACAGGTGGACCTCACGCATGAAAGGACAATGTTGTCGCATGACATGATGTATGGTATGACGTGCAACTACATTATAACGCTGCAGCGCATCGATTGGTCTGGAAATAAAAAAATGGTGCTCCCCAATGAATTGATTATTACATCATCCTATTTACAGATTTAATGGCTTCTTGCAGAAAGCACTTCACTGTCAAGGTGCCGCTTTTCAGTTCACAGCTCTTCACTGGAATGCAAGCGTCATATTCAGAGTTTTCCAGGGCTACGAAGGTTGCTTGATTGGTACCGGACTACGTCATGAGTGACCACCTCGGCAATAAATTGTAGGTCCCTTCCATTCGTGCAAACAATACAACACGCACAACATGAATGGTTGCGAGTTTCTCGCATTCGCTCATTCCGAGTTGTCGCGCCAGCTATTTATTTTTATTTTTTTTAAAGGCAAAAATTATAGAAACGGATCCCTCTGAAATTGCATCAACATCTGGTGTTGCTGTTGAACATCCAAATGGCCTACCTTCTCAAGACGCTATTGAGCTTTCGCCGGCCACTACATCCTGTGCTGTTGCAGAGCACACAACAACCTTTAATGAGACGAGTTCTTTCCAAAAAACTATGCGCAGCTTCGAAAACAGAGAAAGCTCCCGTTCTAGGATCAGAGGATCAAATCTTATCCTCTCCGGCTACCAAGACGGCCAAGGCAGGCCCTACATCTGACTGACGCTCCAACCTTCAGTCATAGAACAAATGCGGTCAGGCTGGGAGTTGTTCCAACTGACCTGTTGAATCAACCCCCCGCATCAGAGCATATGGCCCTTTTCCAAGAGGCGGTTATAGACACCTCGATTGAGCTGACCAATCAAGCCGTGTGGTCTCAATTCTCAGGATAAAAATTTGACTGAACGTTACAGTGATGGAAAAATGCAAGCGCAGGACAGTCACATAGCAGATGACGTATAGATTCAGTTTTTTTCTTCGTCCCTGCGATAGTCGTTGTGAAATATCCCGGTGTGTTTCATATGAATATCAATGGTGCGATGATCGGTACCTAAGAATCCTAGAAACAGTTTGTGCGCTACTGCGCCTAAGCCTGACCAGAGAAAATATTCTGTCTGTAAGTGTTATGCCTAAACAGTGCAGCTCCCAATAAATAAGAAAATCATCAACCTACTGTACTGCTGTACGCAAATTTACAATAACTCCTAAGAGTATACCACATAGTTTATCAAATAGCAAATTTTGTTAAGAGCATAGTTGCCTTTTCTTTTGGGTTTTTCTCTCCGATGAGTATCACGTTTACAGAATGAGCTTCCCTGTTGGAAACACTGCTGTCATAAAAGAAATCCTGGAAAACTTTAGTCTACTCCACCTGACGTCATGACTCAACAATTTCAAAAATAGACTACCTTGACGAAGAGAGAATGTGACAAGAGTTCAATGTTACACACCGGAAATGAAAAAGGACATGGGAGCAAACAACATAGGGGGATGGGTAAATACCCACAATTCTCTTGAGCTGTATACTCAGAAACCTTGAGCACTATCCAACCTTGACTAGAAATGTTTAAACACACTGACAAGTGTTCCTCAACGGTAATGGCCTTTGGGAGGTATCTAGTTCTCACAATGGCCCGAGAGAGAAGGAGAGGACATCAAACTTAAATTTAATTGACGCAGGCAATGAATTCACATCCTTGGGAGTGCAATTAAGCTCTTGTGAAACTGAAAACGCGTGATGAGTGTATGCAGATACACTAATTATCTGCTGTGGCATGTGCAAGTGCAATTGGAGAGATATAAGAGAAATCCACAGAGTAAAAGCTTAATTTCAAGGTTAGTGGAGTAGTGGTTAACATTTGTCTACAACAGGGTGATGGAAAACTGTCAATGTGAATCAGTTCGTCCTCATTTCTTGAACGTCAGACCTTGTATCTTATAAATTTCGAGTGGCGTGTGATCACTTCACACTTTTTCAAAATTCAGACGATGCCTCTTCTAAATCCACTTCAATGAAGTGGATAAATTAATTAAACCGAATTGAAACTAGAAATCATCGCAATCGAAGAAAGTATTGTGTGGACAGATAACATATGTAATCCTTATCGCGGAATGACTAGAAAGCCTTACATTTGCTTTCGATATAAATAGACTTCTGAAAATTGGCATATCTTCAGTTAGAAATTCTAGCACTATGTCTTTGAAACTTGTCGTAGCTATCGTCGCCTTGGTGGTGGGCTCTACCTTCGCTGATACCCGCATTGTTGGTGGAAAGGACGCTGCCGATGGACAATTCCCACATCAAATTTCACTTCGCAGGAACAATCAACATACCTGTGGTGGATCAATCATTTCCAATAAATACGTCCTCACCGCAGCCCACTGTGTTGTCCAAAATGGAATTACTCCGTAAGATTGAAACTTTATAATTTTTTTAAGACTCTAATCCTTCGTTCGATTGTTTTTAGCTACCCAGCCAGTCAGTTTTCGATCTACGCCGGTTCAACAAATCGTGTATCAGGAGGTGTTGAAGTAGCAGTTTCCAGGATTAAGGTCCACGAGAAATATGGAAACTTCTTGAATGATCTTGCAATCCTGACATTGGCTAAACCGCTTGCGCTCAACAAGAAAGTTGCTCAGATCTCCTTGGAAACTAAAGAAATTCCAAACGATGCTAGGGTAGTGATCTCTGGGTGGGGACGTCTTTCGAATAATGGCCCAATTCCCATGAACCTGCAATACAACACTTTGCAAGCTGTCAATAGGAAGACATGCTTTGCCGGCCAAGGCTTGAATGACGGTTCTCTACTTTGCTTGGCTCATGAAAGGAACAATGGTGCTTGTAATGGTGACTCTGGTGGTCCAGCAATCTACAACGGAAAGTTGGTTGGTGTCGCTGGTTTTGTTGTTATGGGATGTGGTAGCAGGAATCCTGATGGTTATGCTAAGGTTTCCCATCATCTTAAATGGATCCAAAAGAATATGGCTTAAGGACGATGAAACACTGATTTAATAAAGTAAAAACTTTGGTTGCAAACGAACATACTTATGTGGTATTTTTTAAATCTAAGTCAAGGAGCGTAAAAACTTTCATTCAACGATGGTAGTGACATCTGAGGCGAAATATGTATCCACAATTTTTTTAAAATTTGGCCTTGCTAACGTCGAAATTGGTTTCTGTTAAGTTTCGGCCAATCATTGCTATTCGCTTCGTTTAGCACCAATTTTATCTAACATTTTTATTCCGTGACTACGTGTGAATTTGACTCATAGGCTTGGAAAAAATGTCTCATAGGCTTGGAAAAAGTGTTTGCGTCATTATCTTCTTGAACTCATTTTGCGCAATATAATTAGAAAACATCAGCGATCGTACTTAATTAGTAAAAAACGTTTTTGAATTGAAGATGTAGGAAATAAATACTTTTCTTCCTTGAAAATGATAACGCGTGATGCACACCTGATCAAAATGCAGTGCAATCATTAAATTCTTATATCGTATGTGTGCAAGGTGTGTTTGCAGAATATTGAACCAGAGTTCCTCTGAATGTTCCAATTTTTAGACCAACTCACCAGCTTGTCGAAGGAAACAACAGCTTTGTTTACTCAATATACGCGAAAGGAGACCTTCTCAACTGCTCCAACTAGAGAGGTGTCGTATAAGAGTACCACGTGTAAGAACGTATCTGCCATGTTGTACGAATGCATGAGACGTTTCATCAATAATCTGATTGTCCCCTGCCGCTGTCAGGCCAACCAATTTATCACATTTCGACAGATCTAAAAAAACGTCCAAGTTATTATCATCATTGGCAGAACTCATCAAGCTGGTTGGTTGGTTTAGTGGGTGTCCCATAGGCTTACTTAGGCCTTATTGTACCCATACAAAATTTTACTCATGAGAGTCTAACAAAGGAGTAAGGTTGGCTAATCTGGAAACCACCCAGAAAGTGTTAGAAATCTCCTAAAATCAGTAATATGAAGGTCCTCCTACGCATGGAAGAAGCTGATACTAAGAGTATGCAGTCTTTTGGTGTCTAAAGCGGGACATTCGCACAGCACGTGCCGGTCGGACCCTCTTTGTCTCTGCAGCTTCTGCTGTAATCATTGTAGGGTAATTCAAGTCGTTTCCCGTGGATTCCTATTCCGCAGTGCTCTGTGATTATTGCACTTTTCCTTATTGAAGGCTGGTTATAGTGATCTGGATATTGCACGTGTGTCTATATGACAGCCCAGCTTATGGTTTCCTCATATATTTCTTTGTAAAGATGCTCATCGGTGTCCTTTCAACCGAAAGGATCTAGTTCTGCACCCTTCCTCGCAAGTTCGTCCGCCATCTCGCTTGCTGATATTCCTTGCCCAGTTGGTTGTTGGTCATTGATATATGATTGAGAAACTCTCAACAAAGCTTGGATTTTGTCGATGTGGACTGCGGAGATCTCAGCGATGTCTCCGGTATTTTCGCGGGTATCGAGACCGAAGTGGCAGTAATGGAGGGCAAAACCAAACATTTTTCTGTCAACAAGAAAGCTCACCCAACATCGACGAACTGGACAGAACGTCACAGTCGGCAGCTTTAAATACGAATTAGTGATGGGCTTTGAATAGGTACCTAGGCTCTGCCAGTACATCTGGGTGCAATCAGAATTCAAACGAAGAAAAACGCGCTGTTTCTTTGGACTTAGAAGGTAATTGAGTAGTAAGGCCTTACCCCGGACAATTAAAGAAAGTTTATGTAAGGCGTAAATTATTCCGGTCCTGCTTTATGACCCTAAATCATGGGCTATATCGAAAAAATCTGCTCGTTTTGAATGCGCAATTCCTCGTGGGGCATTGATGGACTTTGCAAGAGGAGATTCAACCACGAGTTATACGAACAGTACAGTGACGCTTAGTCAGAAAACTGCAGAAAACTCCTAGATGGCTAGGATTAGGCCCGCCAGATTTTTTCACTTTGCTCCGATGTTAAAATGTTCCACATACTCCCCAGTATTTTAAGTTTAGCGATCACCGATGAGATATACTTGGACAAAAAGAGTCGCATTTTTATGCAACTGGAAGGATCCATTGGAACATACTACGTTTGAAGCAGAAGCAAGTGAAGTCAGAACTAATATCACCTCAAAAATTGGTTTATATAATCCACATACGCCACAGTATTACAGGCTAGCGATTCCCGATGAGTACATACGTACTTTTCGAAGGTGGCTACGAGTATGTGTGTTTTTATCTTTTCCTTGAATGCGAGTTTAATATTTTATGATTTTTTCTAAATGTCTCGACGTGCCCCGATTTTAGGGCTCTGATGTTTCGATTTTTATGAAGTTTTATCTGGCAGCTCCAGCTAGCACACATGGAGCGAACAGGTACGAACAATCCGGACCGTAGAGTTTTTCAATCTAACCTGGATAAAGAATGCATTAGAGGAAGATCTCGCCTAATGTGGCGCGCATAAGAAGATGGGAATCCCAACAAACTTGGAATCCGAAACTCTAGGCTCTTAGCTAAGGAATGGGCTAAATATTGGCTAAGGCCCAGTTTCATCCCTCGTAAGAAGCGCCACCTAAGCAAATTATACAATTTTCCAAGACAATGCATGATGGTAATTTTTTGGTTGGTTGGTTAACTAACTTAATGATCTTCATGATCATTAAAGAGCAGTGACTTCAAAAATGCCCCTTTTCAGTATTTTGGTAATAACTGAACTTTCCCAACTCTTCCCGTTTTAGGTGGATTTCATAGAAATACCACCTATTGCAGAGGTCCTCATGACGCGACTTTCAAAAAATTTGAATGCCATTCGTCTTCGCTATCATACCAAACACTAACCTCATACTCCGTTAAAAATTTTATATATATATATATATATATACATATATGCAATATAACGGATTCTTGTGGACACGATTGAGGCCGCAATTATGAACCGATTTGAATAAAATTTGGTATACACATTCGTATGCCGAATACCTCGGCTAAGTTCGTAGATGGGCATAATCGGCCCAGAGGGGGGCGGGTTACGCCCCTTTTTATGTCTCAAACGGTACAATTCACAACTTAAATAAATCCCAACTTCCGGTTTTGATTTTTTAGTAATATAGTAGATAACAGTGAACAGAATCCGCCTGCTACCAATTTGGGCGCCATCTTGGATCCGCCATCTTGAAATTCTTCAAAATTGATTGGATTTCGTTGAAATTGAAAATCCTTACAAATCTAGAGGTAATTAGTACAAATTCGTTTTTAAAATGGAAATTTTTGTCCGCCATTTTGCTCCCACCATCAGAATAGATGACATAAGAAATCCACCTACCTCTTGCGGCGCTTGCCGGAAGGTTCTTTTTTTTTTTTCTACGCTCAGTACACACAGAACTAATCAATTCCATTTCTCTTCCCAACCTTCTTCTGTTTACTTTCATCACTAAATACCTCCAATATACATTCTCATATGTAGATCCCTATCTTTTACCATCCAAACAACTAAACACTGCTGCCAAACAAGTTTTGCTTAGCTTAGTGTCTACCATCACTCTGATTACATCACCACTTATCTCGAACTTAAAGGCAATGAACAACATTAACACTAGCAAAACAAAAACAAAAATTAATGACATAGTACACGACTTCTTGAAAGTCCAGCTTCAACACATTGTTTTATAACCAGACTCATTAAAATTTGAAAATATTTAGGAAAGATTCTGTTTTTATCGCCTTCAAAGACATAGAACATTGTGTATGTAGTGTGAGGAAAGGTGAAAGATTTTCATGAAACAGTGGAGCATTATGGTAATTTCCATTTCGGTGATTTTTGATGGCGATAAGCGTCGTTGCATGATAATGCCATGTAAGCATAAGCACTGTATCATTTGAATCTGGTTGGGCAACTTGTCCTAAGTACAAAAGCTCTAACAACATTTCTTCGTTCATCCAAATGCTTAAGATATGTACATTCCCATGAAGGCAACTTTAGTCTCAGCCCACCACCTTCAAAGGTAATGCTACTTTTTTGCTGTGCACCTTCTACTGAAAAGCTTCGATGACGTGATGCAATTTGAAACAAAAAAAAAAAGTTCATTGAAAAATCTCTGCAATTGCGCTCTAAATGCATTCCCCATCATCGACAGTAAAGTCCATAAAAAGATGGCCCTCTGTGAAAAATGATGGACGGAAATACCCTATCCCCACGAGATAACAACTGCAATCGAGATAAGATACATAAAAGCATAAACATATCTCAGCCGAATTAGATATTTAATTATATTCAGACACAATATGGTGCGGTGCTTCCAATACAAAACCAAAAAAGCGACACAATACTTTCTCATCGGACACCACCACAACAATGCGATAGATATTCCATCCCGTATTCGCAACGCAACTATACTACTGCATCGTCGTCGTAGTCACACTTCACACAGTAAACATTTCAACTCAGTTCGAATCGAATTCTTGAGGTGTTCAGCTGCTCGGCTACACAAACGGAAACGGAATCATCGAACTAAAGTATTGAGTATTGTGCAACCTGAGAGTTTCTTTAGAAAGATTATGTTTCTTATCTGTGAAATCGACTAATTTCACGGTTTAGTAACCCCATCGGTGTGCTTCAAATTTCAAGTGAAAAAGTAGCAAATTATTGTTCAAATTTGTGATTCATAGATAAATACATATATATCGGGTAGTGTTTTAAGAAAAAGGGTGTAAGAAACCCCTAAACCGATCCCACATACGGTGGAAAGAAACCCCCTGGAACAACCCACCACCACGGAGTATCTACAAAGACGGAAGCTTTCAGCCAGCAAAATGCGTGCTACAGAATTTCATCGAAAAGGTAGGAGAATACGAGTATAAAACAAATAAAATTATCGCAACAAATTCTTTGCATAGAATTTTGAATAAATCCAAGTTTAGCTTCGAAACACGAGTATGTATCTGAAAGTGTTTGCTCGGGTATCTATGAGTATATGTTTATCCATTTGGTATTCATATCCGGATTTGGGAGGTTCTAACATACATTCTCCTACACTGTGACCATGACTTGTGAGAGCCATAATGAGCTAATCACTGTTTTGGTTTAGCCTCTGTCTATCTATCTACCTATCTATGTATTTGATTCTCTTCTTCACTGCAGTGGTTTACATAACAATTGACTTGATTTGTGGCACACGACTAACTGGAATTTAGTTGTCAGTCTTTGGTTGTGATTAGTATTATTAAAATCGGTAAATTGACGTTTTGAATTGGTATTCCGTTTCAAGCTTGAAATGGGCAGAGGGGGCCGCATTCGATGTAGGGCGATTGCGGCTTCTTTTGTGTTCTACACGGTATATCCGTGTGCATTTCCGTCTTTTTGTAAATAACAGGTGAAACAAACAGCAGATGTTTTAGTGTATCCAGGTAATTTAAAAGTAGATGTTTGTCTGAGGTCAAGATGAATAGAACCTTCCTATCTCTGAGAATCAAACGATCTTTCTTTTGTTCATCGTTCTTGTTACAAGTACGAGTATATGTATACACCTATCGGGAAGATACTCATCACC
Source organism: Matsumyia berberina (assembly GCA_917880715.2). Taxonomy (NCBI): domain Eukaryota; kingdom Metazoa; phylum Arthropoda; class Insecta; order Diptera; family Syrphidae; genus Matsumyia; species Matsumyia berberina. The sequence continues at coordinate 124,258,603 of OU862871.1, read as the reverse complement.
TTGTGGGGTTTTCATTTTGCCTTCTGTATGTTGTGTGGTAGGTGCATTCTTCAGATAAGCCACTGTGACAAAGTGTCGTTTACCTTTTAAGTGACAGAGAGGCAGAGGTGGGTGAACGAATTATAGAGTGATTCTCTATTGTAGGGTTTCCTGTGGTGGGAAGTGATACATATTCGATTTTCTTTTTTAATCTTCAAGAAAGATTAATGCAAATGCCACACATAACAGGAAAATACATTGAAATGGCATGTTATCTGTTCGTTGTTATGAGCATAAGGGATTAAAATAAAAGTGTTGCGGATATTTCTTAAGAGAGGTGCAAAGGTTAAACTACAATGACATGAGCAATAAATAGAATTAACACGACAAAAGAAACTGAAAGACGCTTGAAATGAAAAGACACTTGAACTGAAAGGTTACACCAATAAAAAACACTGGATAGTGCGTCCTTGAGATGAGTCTTCTTTTTTGAATTTAAAAAGAAAACATAAGTTGTTCACACTTTTAGATCCATTGTTACTTTTCAACTTTTTTTTTAGTCGGTTTTGACACTACGGTGCAAGATCTGAATATTTGACGAAGTATTGTAGATGCATATTTGAAACACCAATGGATCCCAGATCTTGGTGTCTTGACTGCAAAGAAAGGTCGAAATAGACTACAAGATAGGTCTAACCGGTTGACCTGGATCGTTTGAGGACATCAGGACATCTGGTATTAAATTGTTTTACGGATTATTATTTTGCGACAGAAGACCCTGGGGTCCATGTGGATACCGATACTAAGACATCTCAAGGACAAAGGAATCGGCATCCTGACCTGAGGGCGACACAACGGGCCCGCCTGAGGCCTAAGTGAAGAACCTTCCACTCACTCTCATATACCATACGTTGTGGTTAGACGGAAAGAGACCACCACATTTTTAAAATGATTAGTCCAGAGGGTTGCCGGCAGCTCATCTTTAACATTGACCGTTCCTAAATGGGTGTCGTAAGGGAGCTGGTGTTAGATCTCAGAAATAATTTTTTTTTTTTTTTAAAGAACAATTGCAGAATTTTTCAGCCTCATTCGTCAGTGTATCCCTTAATCCTTAATGGGTCTTCTTCCATTTTAAGTTTGCGGTTTCTATTGCATGTACTGACTAGCCATTTCCGGAGTGCATTGACACTTGTATTATTGCATAATGGCGAACATACCTAGTACATATGTATGTACATATGTATGTACGTTCTTGACTGTTTTCTCACATAGTTGTTGATTTGAGATACGGGCTTGGACAGAATACTCGTAGTATCTTCAGCTGATTTGTGACATGGTCACTTTTCATGTACTACTGTAGGTACAGGTGCAGCTTGGTGTTAAGAGTGATTACCCTCCTTCTCTAGACCTTTGACAGCTTCTTGATGTGGCTGCATACATTTAGTTAAATGCCACTATCGGCCGATATCCCAGGGTAAGAAAGGGCCTGAACTCGTTTATCCTACATATTTGCAAAGTTTTGGGATAAATTACCATTCAGAACGTCATCCAGATACTGCTTCCTCCATCTTATTACCTAGTCCAGCTCCGAAACAAGCAGAATACCACTTGGACTTTTCACTGAGTATTGACGTACACTGTGATCACCTGTCAGCTCTCTAGTGATTCCCTAATTAACTCTCCTGTCACCTCTGCTAGCAGCATTTTAAGCTTGTTCAGCAATGGATTGATTGATGTCCATATCAGTGTGGTTTTAGGTCTGGAAATATTCACACTGCGGCAGATCTTGGAAAAAACCCACCCACCAGCTTTTTATCGATTTTAAGGCCGCCTATGACAGCGTCTATAGAGACGAGCCATCCCTGTCAAACTCGTCCGTTTGTTCAGGACGACGATGAAGAATGCACACTGCTCCATCAATGTCGGTCAAGACCTCACCGAGACCTTTGATGTCAAAAAAGGGTTTGAAAGAATAGTGCAAAACTTACGCGCCAATACCAGAGGCACAATCTTTCAAAAGTCTGTCCAATAACTCGGATACGCCGATGATATTGACAAAATCGGAATAACGCTGTGTGATGCCACTGGTGCGTTCGAGAGTATTGAGACGGAAGTGGGGAAGATGGGTTTAGCGGTCAATGAGAGCAAGACCAAGTATATGCTGTCATCAAGAAAGGACACCCAACACAGACGTCTCAGACAGAATGTCACAATAGGCAGTTCTAACTTTGAGATAGTTAAGGACTTCGTCTACCTAGGCTCCGCTATCAATTGAGACAGCGACACCAGCGTTGAGATTAAACGAAGAATAACTCTTGCCAATCCTTGTTTCTTTGGACTAAGAAGGCAATTGAATGGCTAAGCCCTTTCTCGAACAAGTAAGGTGACCCTGTATAAGAACTTAATCATCCCAGTCCTGCTCTATGGCGCAGAGGCATGGACGCTATCAAAAGCTAAAGAGTTTGCTTTTGGTTTTTTCGAGAGGAAAATTCCTCGGGTGACTTTCGGTCCCTTCGGTGAATGGAGGAGGAGATACAACGATGAACTGTACGGGCTGTACAGCGACAACGGCTTAACCAGATGAGTGAAAGTTCAAAGACTGAGTCATGTAGAGCGGATGGACACCAATTCTCCGGCCCGGAAAATCTTCGAATTTACACCTGAGGGATGGCGCAGTAGAGGAAAACCGCGACTCAGGTGCCACACGGAAGTGGAAGGGGACCTCAACCAACTTGGCGTGAGAAACTGGAGGCAGCTGGCTAAAGATCGAGCTGGCTGGAGACGCTTGTCGGTTGAGGCCCGGGTCCACCCCGGATAATATCGCCACCTTAAGTAAGCAATAGACTGATTAGATACTCTGGACGTCGAGCATTATCTTGATGCTAGCTTCTCTCTCAACCGATATTCGTTTATTCTACAAATCTCACATTTACGAAACAAACCCCTCGAATAATCAAAATATTTCGATTATCTCTTCAATTTATTTGGTACGATTGTGTAAACACAAAAATACTCCCATCAGCAGGCACCAAGCAAAAAATACGCCTCCAAAAAATTCCAAACAGCCGTGACAGTGTTTACACTTGTGTCCATCGCCCAGTGACTAAATTCCAATTAGATTCAATTTAAATTTCCTCACCACAATGTATATCTATCTACTCATGTGAGTCATTAACCAATCTATTTCCTCGGCGAAAAAAAACACCGCCGCTTCCATCTCAAAATAGAAACTCTCTGGACGAGCATTACCAAATCAATTTTGCCAGCCAAGCAACATTATACTAGATACTACTCACATGCTGCGGTTTCATTGGAAATGCAACTCTGCAGTAAACCACACAATTTTCAATTTGATTCCTACGAATCCAACGAAAGTCGAAACCGAAATCAATCAATTTACAGTTTATTTTCAGCAACGATACTGGCATCAACGCCCCGCGATCTCCGATTCCGATTCGCTCCGATCACTCCGAGAAATGACACTTGATCTTTTTTGTGTTGAAAGTTGGTGTGCTTGCAACGGAATAATGTGGTTGCGATGGGCTCACATTGAAACCGATCCCTCAGCTTTCAAAATTGGTCAACAGCAGACAGACTTTTTTTTTAAACTTTTGCATGATGAATTCACAAAGATCAGAAGTCACTGAATGCACTTATAATTTTCCCCATCGCGTGATAAAATTAAACTTTTTCAATGGGTTACTTGTATCTTAAAAGCGGACAAGCGGATGGCACCAATTTCGAAACACAAAAATTTTCATCTTACAATCAAATTTAATGTCATCTTCTAAAATCAGAATGTCATCGGTGTTCTTGACACAACTCCACACATAAATTGCAACTGATGCGGCTGCTTTGTGTTTCCATTTCTACACAAATCATTTCAACGTCAATTTAAGTTGAGAACACATCGTTCTAGGATGGAGAGGTGTCATAATGTCAGAAGAGTGGGCAGCCTTTTAGTGATTTTTACACATGGTTATCTGTTGGTTGACCTAAATTCTATTGACGATTGACAATGATGCGATGAATTTATAAATATGTATACATATGTATGCATGTAGGTGTTTTTTTTATATTTTTCGTAGAATAATATGAAAAAAGTTACACAAACCTTTCAAAGAGGGAAAAAACCATAGGATACGAGAAATTTTATTAAATTCGACTGACACTTAGTTGACATATCAGTCAATTGACAAGTTGAGTGAGGTCAAAGTTTTCAAAACCTAATCGTGCAAATTTGCACGAATATGTAGGATAAACGGAGCATAAACCCTGATTTGTCTTGTCAAGAATGTAAACATTGCTGTTGTGATTCGATTACAATTTGCAATGAAATACAGAATGTGTCAGCGTTAGAGCGGACTACACACATTTTAAGCTCATTAAACGTCGTTTATCGGTGTCAATCTGTATTTACTTTGGTCAGAGTGACCAAGATTTTACGTTTCGAAGTGAAATTCTGTAGAAAGATAATTAAATGACACTTGCATGTCTAGTGTTGCAATTAACGTATGAATGAAATGATGAGTTTGTATCCTCCTTAACCTCATTTGCACTTAAAACCTTAGAACGTGTTGTAGACATCCACATGCAAAGTCTTCTAGGGGAATCACCGCTATTGAAATCACAGCATGCTTGCCTCAAGGGAAGATCCACTGAAACGGCTCTCCACGGGGTGGTGCGAACAATTGAAAAATCAATCCACTACATGGAACATATCCTAGCCTCCTTCCTAGATAGAGAGGGAGGCTTTTATAACGTACACACTGAAGCTATTCACGTATCTCTGATCGAGCTGGGCATAGAGGAATTTATTAGTCAATAGATAGTCTCTATCCGTAGAACAAGAATCATTCAGGCAACATTAGGTAATAATCACTTAACCAAATTCACCCACAAAGAACGTCAAGGGCGGCTAATGGTCATAAACAAAATTTTTGTAACACTGGACAGAGAAAGGAAGGTCGCATATGCGGAATTTAAGAGGCTGCTCTAGACAACGTAAACACCTGGGCCGCATATCTCGGTGTATTTCCGAGCAAAACTGAGCTGACCAAAACTAAAATACCTGACTTCACCCTTCCTTGTCTTAATGGTCAACCACTCACAATATCCTCCAGCGCTACGTATTTGGGTATTAAGCTTGACCCCAAAACTTAAGAGAAAACATGGAACATATGTAGAAACCTTTGGCAAGAAGTAGGGACTTCAACCAAAGATAACCTTGTGGATGTACACAGAAATAGTGCGTTCACTTCTAACCTACGGGTTTCTGGTATGGGGCCCACATTGACAAAAGGCTTATAAAACTCAAAAGACTCCAAAGAACAGCACGGCTCCACGGGTGCATTGAGATCGGCCCTGACGGATGTCCTTACTGTGCTCTTGCGTCTTCTGCCTCTCCACTTACACGTCAAAAATTCCTGACTATGCAGCGCAGTTAAACTCAAAGAAGCTGAGTGTTGGACTGCATGGTCTTACGGCTACACCAACATTTTGACCTCGTTACCAAACAGCTTGACCACGATTTCAACCACCTACATTCCCCTCAACCTAAACATCGGGGAAAACTTCCACGTGGGATTCCCCACAGAAAGACGAAGTGGTGAAAGACTTTAACACGGTTATCTCCACCGACAGCTGAAAGGAGAACCAGTTTCATAGTACAACAAACACTGGGATGAAGGACCTGTTAAACCATCTTTTCTCAAAGAATCTGACTAATTCTGGAGAATTCTTAAAGGCTTAAGCTTCGAAGTAGATAAGGTGCTGTATTCCGGAAGTTATGATACCACCACTTTTTTCATTTTTGGACTCGTCAGCTGACGTGTTTATAGTGCTGCTGTTTGTTTTTGGATTAGCAAGCTCAGTCTAACTGGACGGTACTCGATGGCTACCATTAAAAAATAAAAATAAATAGTCAAGGCCTAGCTTATCGCAAACATTCATGTTGTACATGTTGCATTCTTCGGAAGAATGGAATGGACCTACAATTCATTGCCGACTCCGAACGGCAAATTGAGAAGATTTTTCGTGAAAAATTATACTCTCGGAGATTTTTTATTCCTCGACAAGAGATGATGTTGCGAAAAGTGTTCGGCTGGCGACCACGGCTGCCGCTTAAAAGCAAATTTAGCACAATTGATGCGTAGTCACAGTTCAACCATGGAACTGAAAACTAAGTCCTCTCTATGAAACATATGTACATTTGTATGACCTGTAATACAATGAAACAGGATAAGATTATGAGCGATACAGTCTTGTGCCCTCAAAAAACAGAACACACGTGTCAAATTACGTGATTTCAAAACACCATCTCCCACGAACTTATCTAACTTCATATCAATGTCGACCCCTTTATTCACTGAATAACAATATTCATGTTTTGCTCCTGCAACTGAAGGGTGGTTCTCCAACGTCATCACCACAAGTCTTTTGTTTTGACTCATAAAACGAACAAAAATCGATTTTCTCATAAGAATGTTTACATTCACCAAATTGCTTTAAGGCTTCCGCTCCAGGAACTGCTCCATATCAGTATGTTGCATGCGCAGCAAGTAATGCACAAGGACTTGGCACACTTTCTCGCCAAGTTCTTATGCTTATGCAGTCATTGCACTGCAATTTATCACACATTCACACACTTGCGTCCTGCCCTCCGTGTTCTACATTTGCTCATATGTAGACAAACACACACACAAATATATCACTTTCATAACAAACATTATGCAAGCCACGTCGCTGGCATTTGGACACATATGTATAGGTAGGAACAATCGGCTAATGTCAGTCTATCATCTACCCATCCATGCTGATGCTATGTGAATATGGAATTACATCTCTGTCATCATGCACCGGCATTTTACGAGCATCTGGCAATGCAGCTTGAGTTCAATTCGCCTTAATTGATGCTTAGCATTTCGCTTTGGCTACAACATGGCATCAAGTAGTTTGTTCCGACTCGTTAATGTCACAAGTTGGCTGACTGATAAAATCATAAGTACATAGTTGTTCTCAGCAATTAATTGCAATGTATTCGGAATAATGAATTACTTGACGGTGATTTCATTTTTCGTTGCAAATATTAGTTGTGGTAATGGAAAAAGGCCCATGGAATTGCATATGCAAATTAAAGGCTTAGATACCTAGCTTAACATTCAAGAAGCAATTATGGCTACCGGAGATTTTCGAGTCGTAATTGTAAGCGATAAAAAGTGTATAGCGCCAGTATATATCCAGAATAAAGTCTGTGAGAACGATTAACTCCATGGCTACTGCCTTGTCGATGAATAGGTAAATGGCGCTTCGTTTGAAGCAATGAACCTCATAAATACATAAATCTGCCTGCGCTAACCGCCTGTTTTCACTTTCCAACGCTTTATTTTTGAAAATAATGAAAATGGAATTTGCAATCTGAGAAGCTTCTGGGTGCTACTTAGGTTAGGTTGGGTTACGTAGGGTGTGTGATGGACAGGCCTCATCACATTCACCCGGAGACCCGTTGTGAGTGCCCTATTTATGTTGTGGGAATAGCAATATGGCTCCCGGGACAACCCAAGGACCTTTCCTATTACTGGTTATTTTGTTAATCTGAGTAGGTCCGTTAAGTGTTAGTCTGTTACCTCTGCTATGCTTGCAAAAAACCTTGATCCTACTCAACTACAATACTTTTCCAGAATTGGTCGGCGATTACTTCTATGTACCATTGTGTGCATCGATGGCACGGTGTAGTGGGTAGTGTGTTTGCTTGTGACCCGAACTACGCAGGTTCGAGCCCGATCGGAGAACAGTAAAAACTACACAGCCACCGAAACAAAACAAACTATTGCACCAAAAAGGGATTTCTGCCTCGGAACACAATGGACCGATAATGAGTCTGAGTGCTCCTGGGATTTGAAAATTTCCTTCCAAAAAAAAAAAAACCATTGTGTGTAGAGTTATACAGCACGTTTTAGCTTTTTTAAAGATTCTGGTCCAATTTCAATCGATTTGGGCTAAGTTTGGTTGAAGCCACCCACTATTCGAACGGCCTGGAGAAAGTGCTCCACTGTTTGCCATATTACGTAATTGCGTTTTGATGGTGCTGCATTCTTTGATTTTTATCGACTTCTACCCCGTTCGGTCAACTTTCAAATACTTCACAGATACGGACTCTTGCTCTAGTAGCACAATAATAATAACTCACAAACTTTGCGTGTAGTGTGACAATTCATTACTGTGCATTAATTCAATATTTAATGATAAAATTATTTAGCGTGCATGCCTGCAAAAACAGAACAGAATAAAAAAATGCATTCGCTTCTTTAAATTGCTTGTGAAATGGATACGTTTGTAGGGTAGGTTAGACTATGTAGTTGTTACATAAGTGCTGTTTTCAAAGAGTAGACATGAACGTTCAAGAGAAAACAAGCGTGCATAGGTTTTTACAAACCAACCTCTGTCTACTAACTCCTATACTCTCAGTTCACACGCGCGACTCCAAGGAAAGGTTCTACAAGCAACAGTCCTCTAGCTATGACATTAAGTGTTCTGGGCAATTTTAACGCAAAGCTAGTACTTAAGGGTATTATAGCCTATACGACACCATCTCCGATAACGGATTCAGGCTAATTGCCTTTGCGGCGGGTGGAAATATTGTCGTGGTTCCCGCGCCTCGATATTCATAAGGGAATAAAGAGGTATCTTGATCAAACAGGCGATGGGAGACGGCAACGGCGCTGCCAGAGCTGCTCACGGCCTCTACCAGCAGAAGAAAAAGAACAAACACAAGCTTTTCAGAAGGAAAAAGAAAGAATATGAGAAGCACGCGATTGAGGAAATAGAGTGATACTACCGCAGCAATGGGGTTTGAAAGTTTTATTGAAGGACAACGGATCATGTCAAGGCTACAAAGTCCGAACAGAAACCTGCAAAGACTAACAAGGGAGCAAAGCAGTAGAATCACAGCCGGTAGACAAGATTTGAAAGGACCACTTCTTTAGACTGTACAAAGTGGCTCAAAATGTATCACCCTGCTATAACTTTTACAAATGGCGGCAACTGTCAGTATTATTTTGATCTTTGTGAAGTAAACAGATGCAGAATACACGTCGACAAGTCATAGAACGCTATACTCCTCAAGAATGCGGAATACTCGTGACTATTTTTTTACGGAATAACTCTTCAGTGATTTCCCGGTCGTCCTACGGCAACTGGTCAAACACCAAGGCGTTTAGCCGCTCGCCTCGAAGACACTGGAACAACACGTGACAGAAGAGGTGCCATGGTGCACCATTTATGCCGGAGGTATCATCAGGCCTCACTTAACACGGTAAGTGTGACTGGTGAGCGATACAGAATAATGATCAAGGAGTTTTTACTGCCGCAAATTAATGAATTGGCTCAGTGGTTAGTGCGTTGGACTGCTGTCCAAGCCTGCCCAGCCATGTCTACCGAACATTTTTCGCGGCACCACCTCTCGTCGGGGAATGCCAAGCCTCCGAGAAATTAATGAATTGGCACTGGAGGACATGTGGTTCCAACAGGACGGTGTACCTGTACACACAGCTCGCGCGACAATGGACATTTTAAAGGATGCGTTTCTGGGTCGCCAAATGTCTCGTTTTGGCGATTTGCACTAGCCGGCAAGATCGCCCGTTTAGACCGCACCACTGTGTTTAGGGTTTTTTGAAGTCACGGGTCTATGAGAATAAACCACAGACTCTGGAAGCTCTCAAAGCAAGAGTGCGAGAACTGATTGCCTGAAGTTCTCGCCAAAACGATTGGAAATGCAGTAAAAAGAACCCAAACTACCCTTTTGACCCATATCATCTTCAAAAAGTAATGGAGAAAAGATCTAAATAAACATTTTAAAGAATTTATGGATTTATGTGGTTCAAGATACATATAGCAAAACAACATCGGTTTAGTGTTTTTGGGCCACCCTGTATAACGACGATGACAAATCAAGTTCCACTGCCAGCCAGAATGAATCAACAAAGTTTCTGGAACTGACAGCCTAGTCAGACACTAGCATGCCCTATGAATAGAACCTCAGCATTGTTTGACTGATCCTCAAGAAAATAGTCATTTCAAACTGCACTAATTATAGATGTGCTCAACATCGCCTAAAAGATCTAATTTATCAGAAAACCCAGAAGTTCCAAATCAATGCTCAATGCCTTTTATTGACTTCAAAGCCGCATTTGATAGCATTTATACAGACGAGCTCTGTATACAGAGCAACGTCTAGTTTCGCCACCTTTGGTAAATGCATCCGATTGAGCAGGATAACGATGAAAAATGCACGCTGCTCCATCAAGGTCGGTAAAGACCTCACCGAAACCCTCGATGCCAAAAAGGACTCACTGTCATGAGATTTCTTAAACTTCTGCTTCTTGGTAGAATTGTACAATTTATTCTATGAAATTTCAACCCTGGTAATACCATTTCCACCCCTCTTCAACATGCAAAGGATGTAAATTTGCAATACGCATGCGTTGGAAAGCACTAAACTAAATCCCCATAAATATTTAACTTTATTTGTGTACAACGCGTCATTAAACTTATTTGCTTCTATCTTTTTAAAAATAACATTCTTCAAACACTAAGAACAACTTGTTTTAATCAAAAACAAATATCCTAGCAACAAAATCTAACTGGAAACGCACCCTCTCCATTAAAAGGAATACGAAATCCAACTGGAACATCGTCTATCCTTTAGAAAAAAAAAATAGCAAGTTAGTCTAGGAATAAAAATGAAAGTGGAAAAATGTGTTGTTGACATTCTCACGAAGGATAACTCTGTTTAATTCGTGTTAAATTATAAAATTCTATTTCATACATAAATTTATTCTAAAAAGATTGAGAAACATTGAAACAGTGCGCGAAAATTCACAGGACATTCCTTTTATTTCCGAATTGGATAGAAGACAACTTTGTAAACATGTCGGGTAAGAAAATGACAAAATAGAACCAATTTTTTTCACAACCACCTCATTGAAAATCGTGTCAAAGGAGTATTCCGGATAATTACAGACATGAGAGATAATTACAAAGGACAAGCCCACTTTTATGTGAAAACAACGGATATAAGCAGAATGAGATTGAGTGTCTATTTTTGTTTTCCTTGTGAAAATTGAAAATAAGGGTGTGATTTGTGTGCATCCTGCCGTCAATGAGAATGACGGGGGAAAGAAATACCACAACCCAAGGATAACAAATGCCAATTATGCACTTTTTCACTTCTTTTGCTTTACTCTGCTCTGTGCGGTCGGCGAAAACAAAAAAGATGCAGAAATTACGCGAAGTGCACACTCAGTGGATCGTGAAAAAGAACTCGTATGTGTCCTTATAATGTTTGTATGCCTTCTTACCAGTACGTACACATACATACGTGTATGATTTGTATTTCAATTCTTTACGGATGATGAGGCACCATCATGCGGTTGCCTATGCATATATGACGGAGTTTTTGCTATCAGCTTCATTAGTAGGTTGGTGAAGCGGCCAAATGGATTGAGGTTTTTATTTTTTGCTTTTAAGGACTTTTCGAGGAAAGCGTTTAATGAATGCCTTAAGCGATGCTTTGGGCTAGAAGTACTGCATTTAAATTGTTCGTGTTGAAGTGTGTCAATTGCCGGTAGGAGTCTGGGAATGCGATGTGATGGTGGATTGTGTTAGCGTGTCGTGTGGAGCTAGTTACTGTCCTAGATCCCGCCGGCAACGTGAAGGAGAGTGGATTTTAATTTGCCATTTTGATGATGTCGTTTTGGAGGTTGGTAGGTTGACGGATGTTTCGTGATGTGCGTATAGTTGGCTCTAGTTTGGTCCACTATTGGGGTTCATTACGCCTCTATTTTTTTACCCACCTACATATGTATATAAATATTAGAAGCACCTCTAAAATCCTTATCAAATGACACTAAAAATTCCCAAACCGTCCTCGATTGCTTATCATCTCTTACCGAGATGACTGAGCAATTCAATATTCACCTGTGCTAGGTGCCTGGACATAGTGACATACCTGGTAACTGCAATGCCGACGAACTTGGCAAATCTGGGACCACTCTAGCAATCCCCTCTCACGTCAGAGGCATAGGTCTAGCAAACTATACAGTGAAATCATCGAACAAGCCATTACGGTCTAAAGTGTCGTTTCACCAGACTTATGTATTTGGCCTGAAATAGATGACCAAAAGTCAAGGGACCTGATTACTCTCAACAGAAAACATAATCGTACCATTACTGGTGTTATTACAGGCCATTGCCTAATAGGACAGCGCGCTAGGAGACTGGAAGGTTTCTTCAATGCTTTTTGTAGAGATAAGGAAGAAAAAGAAAACACAACTCACTTCCTCTGCCATTGTCCAGCACTATCTCACAGCAGACGAAGATATATATGTTAGTTAGAGTAATTGTCATTATGTGGAGCCCAAAGTCTCACCATACAGATGCCAATGAAGAAATGAGCCATTAGGATGCTTGAGATGGGTTGCGATTCAGTCCGACTTCAACTCAGCAAGAAAATAGATTTTCTTTCATCAATCGAGGGCCAAAATGTGTTCAGTTACAAACATATTTATCCTGCTTGCCTGCCTCACTAAGTAGAGCTCTTACGAGCATAAGGGCATATAAGATGTGTTGTTCCATCGTCTTCCTTGCAAGCGTAGCTGCACTTTTATTCACTCTCAGTCACCGTTTTGGCATTTGATATTTCATTTAGATAGCCCTTACAAAGCTGAGCCAATTTCGTTGAACTTATTGTTGCGGATCTGAGAGCTTGAACTGCCGACTGGTTGTCGCTATAGACAGTTATTACCCGCTGCCGGTCATGTCATTTTTTTTATAATAAGCTTTTCTTTTTAAAAGTTCGTATTGTCGTATCTCTTACAGAGTCTAGAGTAGCCTCTTTACTCCACAGGCGTACAAAAAGTCGAGTACCTTGTCAGGGTATATGGACGAGGTGAAGATAGGACAATCTGTAGGTATATGAGAAGTCTAAGTCTAAAGAGTGGGCATAAGGAAACTTCAATTCGGTGGACGAGATATTAGAGTTGCAACAACTATCAGAGTTTCCTGTCGCGAAGGCCCAATATTATTCCTAGTGGCGCATATTTAAGTCTTTCGCTTAGAGCTAGTAGAAATTCGACGAATACAACACCTCACGTTGAAACCCTCACCTGTCAGTTTCTTTTAAATCCTGTCATTGTATATGTATGTACATAAGTGGCGAAAGGGCTTCATCCTGAGATGTTTTTTTTCGTGGACTGTTCTATTTTGTTGCCACGACCACTGAGGTGGCGCCAACGCAGCATGAAACCAATGCAGTCACAGAGACCCTAATTTTTTGCAAACTGCCATCATTGATGTCAAAGATACAGTTTTCACGGACAAAATTTACACGGTGTTGTTAAAGGTAATTTTTACTGGAATTGACGTGTACAAAAAAGGCAACAACGTTCTCTCTTCTTGACACGTTTACTCTCTAAAACCTATCTATGTCAATGTTGCTAAGAAGGATGCTTACTGGCCACAATATGCTAAGAAACTTAGTTACATCTGAATGATCATGACATTTGACGAAAAAGTTTATGAAGATACAACCAATTTTATCTGTCCCTGATCGACTGACTGCTTAGTAAGAAATAGGGTCTAAACAGAATGTTTCCTTCACCACATCGAAGTCTGATCTTTTCAATTTCGTAAGGCCGACCGGATGGTTGGAAACACTGACAGTAGAGTGTCATGGTTTGAACTGTTGATTGAGCTGACCATGATTATGACAAGATTTGAAAAATTTGTGAATTATAGCGATGACAAACACCACAAATGCCCTCAGCAAATCTGGACACCACCTTCGTATGCCATTGAAACCTAATACTACCTTGGTTTCGAACCACTGGACATCGCTCGCGTTGTGTAAAAAACATAAGGGTATGAATAATCCCTTGAAGCGTGAGTGGATTATGAAAAAAAAACTATACAATGGAAAAATATCCCCATTTACACCTCCATAAGTGTTATGAGGAGGGTATACATTATTCTCATTAACCCACCTACCTAACCTTATGTAAAATATTACTGAAAATGTCATTAAACTGTGGAACCCACTTAAAGAGTAAGGCCATGCATGACGCCCAGTCTGTATACTTTGTTAGTAAGACCAAAGCCAATTTGATAGCACCGCATACCCCAATATCATTATCGATGCAAAGGTTGCTATCATTATATATGTATAATACAGAAGCCACAACATCGTGTACCAATTAAGGCTAGCGGGATAGTACATCAGATTCAGAGGATAGCAGATCACCAACACTAAAATCCTATAAATTTTCAAAGTTTTTGTTTTTCAGTGAGCAATTTCTAAGCTATTTAGTTCTCTCTGTATTCAACAAGCTCAACACGCTTTGTCTTTAATACAACGTAATCCTCAACTATTTTAAATTCTCTCTTTTTAGCTAAAGCGCCATCTATAGATCGTGAACGTGACTATATAGGATTTGCAACACTTCCCGAACAAGTGCATCGAAAATCTGTAAAGCGTGGTTTTGAATTTACTCTGATGGTGGTGGGAGAATCTGGCCTCGGCAAGTCAACCCTCATCAACAGTCTCTTCTTGGGTGATTTATACAAAAATCGTGTAATTCCCAATGTTGAAGACCGTATCGAAAAGACAACTCGTGTCGAAAAGAAAACAATGGATATCGAAGAGCGTGGGGTTCGTTTGCGTTTAACAGTCGTCGACACACCGGGCTTTGGTGATGGCATCAATTGTGAGGATAGTTGGCGCGTATGTACGGGATACATAGACGAACAGGTGAGGCGAATGTCGCCTTTTAACACATTTTTTGGGGCTCATGGAATGTCTCTTTTAGTTTCGACAATATTTTACTGATGAAAGCGGCCTCAATCGAAGGAATATCCAAGACAATCGAGTGCATTGTTGTTTGTACTTTGTCCCACCATGGGGTCATAGGTGAGTTTATCGCAATCACTCCCTTTGCAGTTACTTAATAAATCTCTTTTTTAACAGCCTCCGACAGATGGACTTGGATCTCATTCGTCGTCTCCACCGCAAAGTGAACATAGTCCTCGTTATTGGCAAAGCAGATTGCCTTACAAAGACAGAAGTGCGTAAGCTAAAGGAACGCATCCTGCAGGATCTAGAAGACAACCACATCGAACTGTATCAATTTCCCGACTGTGATTCTGACGAGGATGAGGAATTCAAGCAGCAAGACCGAGAGTTGAAGGCCTCTATTCCATTCGCGGTAGTCGGAAGCAATACAATCCTCGAGGTAGCTGGTAAAAAAGTACGTGGACGTCAATATCCCTGGGGTGTGGTCGACGTCGAAGATCCCGAACACAGTGACTTCATCAAACTTCGAACAATGTTGATATCAACTCACATGCAGGACCTTAAAGATACCACCCAAGATGTTCATTATGAGAACTTTCGAGCTCAGTGCATTTCACAGATTTCACAACACGCTCTGCGTGAACGTGGCAAATTGAAGCGCGACTCGATCAGTTCCAATGGTTTCGATTCGACCATAAGCGAAACGGACCGTTTGCTCTTACAAAAGGATGAGGAAATCCGCCGAATGCAGGATATGCTCACCCAGATGCAAGAAAAACTCAAAGCAACGCATCTGATGGAGATGAAAAAAAATGACAGCGTCATAGATGTCTAGCTAAAGAATCGGAATAAAGCTCTTTCTTCACACAAAAACTATATATACAAAAGGTAAAATAAAATAAAATATATTTTTATTACGCACAACAGAAATGCATTGATAAAACAACACCAACATGGACATGCCCGCAAATAAAAGAAATCCTGACATACAACGAGCCAACGAGGCAAATAGCCCACTAGGACTCTTCCAGCGAAAGGACTTTCTACAATACCAACAAACAAAACGTATTATTATGTATTTTAACTATCTCTGGACCTTAGGAGTCATTATTTACAAAATATTTACCTTAATATATGCAAAAACAAAAAAACCTAAACATCATCATTTAAACATCACTTTTGACATCATTATCATTTACATGTTCGTTCATCTATAAAAAAAAAAATGACGAATGACAACTTCAACGCGTATATTTACAAATACTTTTGACTAAATTAAATTTATCCCTAGGGGAAATCTATATATTACTGTCACTTATTTTTTATGCGTAAAACTTTCTGTTATGGTTAAGTGTATTTTTAAAATTAAATAAAAAATAAAAATAATAAGTTTAATAATTATTTTTGTATTGTTGATGTGTTGTAAATTTTTTTATTTTTTAAATATTATATATATTTATAATTATTAGTAAATTATTTTTATTTATATATTGTATACTAGTATTCAATTCAATTTAATGTAATAAAGGCAAAAAATAAAAAATACAAAGCATTGAACGAAACACGGTTTGAATATTTTTTTTAAACTAAAATTCTAGACGCCCTTAGGTTAAGTTAGACGATGAGAACCTACTCATCTCACGTTATGGTACCCATGTGTTTTACCTACGTGACACCCATCTAGTTGTCTCTACAAACTTGAGCAGATCCGACAGTGAACCATCGAATAGTTCCTCGATGTTATCGAAGAGGAATCTGCCCAGAGTTATGTTTCTAATATTCCAGAGGTTGGGTAATGACAGTGAAAGTGGGTTGTGTCCTCACGTACTTCTTTGCCCCCGCGTCCTTTGCATAGATCGTCTTCTGTCAGACGTCCTTACTTGACTTTTCATTGCATGTACACTACTGGAGACACTACAGGAGAACAAGTCCAGATAGCTAGCTTAGACTGCATAAGATGACTTGGTACAACTTATCTGTAAAATGTGTCCATTGCAAGCATGCCCGGTGACTTCACGGTAAACACCATTTGCTCGATCTACAACAAAGGTGACCTCACCTGCGCGATGGCAGAAAAATAAGCATCCTAATCAAAATGCAAACAAAATTCTAACTGATGTAACTAATGTTTTAGCGTCTGAATTACGAATGTCATTTAATCATTCAGGGACAATTTTTACAAATTAGTATATGTATAACTATTTCGTTGCGCAGACGTCTTTAACATCAACGAAAGAACAAAGCGAGCTTAACCTACTCAGCGCATGCAACTGGAGACCACTGGTTGAAAAAGATTTTTCGTTGAAACTCTGGTTCACTCCGAATTATCGTATCATCATGAGTAAGTTCAAATTTGCGTTTAAATTTATTGTTAATAATTTTAGTTCAAGAAAATGTGAACCAACCTTAAATTTCAATATTTCTCAACAACACATTAAGCTCTTTAGTAAGGAAACCCTGAAGTCATTTCTTGTCAACCACCAGCTGTTTAATAGCACACATCAAACGTAGGAAATTTTTCCGGCCTCTCAGTTTAATATTTAATTTTAAGCTTTAATTGAAACAGATTTACATTAGTCCAATTAAAAATGACTGAAGTCATTGATATGGCGGCACGCCTCCAGTTGGGACCTCGTCAAGGGGTTACATACCCATTGAATGTGCTCTACTGCGGCAATTGTTCTATGCCAATTGAGGTAGACACCCAACCCCTCTGTCTTGGATCGATTTATGTTTGAATACATTTTTCTTTTCTTCCAGTATTGCGAATATTATCCAGAATATGAGAAATGTAAGCAATGGTTGGAGAAGAATCTTCCAACAGAATTCGAAAGAGTAAAACTTGAAGACGCTGCCAGTGGTGATGCAGGAGATGATGACAAGAAACGTCAAAAGCGTGGTGGCAAAGGACTCATGAAAATTAAGAAGAAGGAGGATGTTACAAAGAAGATATGTGTTTCTCGGGCACCTCGTGGCAAAAAGAAGTCTGTTACAGTTGTTACGGGATTGAGTACATTCGGTAGGTGGCAGGTAATCACGTCCAGCAGCAATTTTAATGAAATCTGTCTTTTACCCAGAAATCGACCTGAAGGTGGCCGCCAAGTTCTTTGGTACAAAGTTTGCTTGTGGTTCCTCAGTTACAGGAGAAGATGAGATTGTTATTCAAGGCGACGTTAAGGACGATCTTTTTGACACAATTCCGGAGAAGTGGCCAGAAATCGATGAGGATTTCATTGAAGATTTAGGCGATCAAAAGCGATAGATTATTGTTAATTATTCTCTAATAAAAAAAGCTTTTGTATTTACGTGTGAAGGATTTGTTTCGTTTATTGCGGTGTAGAAACCTCTGTTACTTGGAGGTGCCTTTTAACGATTTCTAGGACTGCATTTACTTGGTCTTCACTTAGTCTCTCTTCACTGTCTTCAACGAGCTGGAAGAAGAAAATGTCTGAAAGTTTCTGCAAGGGTTACAGAGACAAGTATATACCAATTGAATGTGCAGTGCGGTGGCAGGTGGATCATTAATCATCATAAGACACTCGTTGTTTGTGAGTTTGTATGGTTTAATTTCCTTTAGGAAGTCTATCACAGATTCACGTGATTGGCTTTTACAAGGCGAGTCTTCAAGGTATTGTAGAGTCTAAAATTGATAATTTGCTATCAGATTGGGTATTGTTTGTAGGAATACACTTACCTCGTAAGTAATTGTTGCTAGATTTCGTAGACCGTATTTCTTTTTCATATCCTTGATGTTTTTTAGAGCATCCATCACCTCTAGGTTGGACAGGACAGAGTAGCACGGATTAACGCTGCAAAAAGGAAATTTTTACTGATTTTGTTTATTAGTATAGAATTATTGTTGTACATTTCCATCGCTTTTAAATAGTATTTATATTTTGAAATTTGTTTATAAAGCTGACTGACACTCCACCATATGGCAAAAGTACGAATGATAAGTGATGCCAAGTTTTAATTTGATGGAAGCGTAGCGAGGAATAATATATTTATGCGTTGCACTGTAGCTTCAAATTGAAAATTAAATTATTAGACCCAAGAAGACTTTACCTCTTGTCTGGGATAACATGTCACAAAGAAATCCATCATAGCAAATACCATGATGTTGAAATACAAGTGGCATCCGAGGAGCTGCTTTTTTATGCGGATTAAACCAAGGATTGAGAACATTGCTTGCATTTAGTGTTCATCTTCCTCGTCTTCATTCTCTACAATATTCCGAGGCGAAGATTTTAAGTCACATAAATTAGTTTTATAATGCAATGTACATATACAATGCCCGTATCCAAGTTAATATTGGTTTTAAGCTGTGTGCCCTTCTTGCAAAAACGCTTTCACACACATTTTTACAAACATAAGCATAGCTGGGCAGCACTTGGCTGATTACGATTTTGACACAAATTTTAAATCGAACGGCAAACGAAAAACATCTTCTAACGAAGAAAATGTTTTATTAATTAAACGAACGAATTTATAACTTTATTTTTATAATCTATTTTAAAAATGTATCAAATTCCAAAGCTATATCCAAAGGTAAAATTAAACAAACTTTTTCATGAATCAGTTAAAACCACATTTCCCTTTCTCCAGAAACTGGCCAAACGCCGAAGGAAGCTCCGTTCTCTTGTTCCCAAAGAAACTGTTGCAGATGCACATAAATCAAGGTGCTCAGTGCAATTGTCAATATTTCTGGCTTTACTGTCTAGTGTAATAATTGGCATATACTATAGTAACGTGGACACAGACTTGGTTTTGAGCAACTTCCTGACCTCTTATCGAAACCAATACAATCTTATTCTCCATGGTGAAAAAAACTACTGTAGTCCTGCATTGGATACTTCTAAGCTGTTTGCTCAAATCAGAAACGACGTTATTAATCAATTGGATCCTCTGTCCGAAATAGAGCGGGAGTTTCGAAACGATACCGAATTCACGGCTATAGCTATTGTTGGTACATCTGGAGTGGGAAAGAGTCTATTCGTTCAAACGGTCAAAGACAATTTCCCCTGGCAGGAGAATACCCAAGTGTACGCTTGGTCTACATTTTACACTGAAAATCAGAAGAAAGATGTTTTGATGTTTCTGAACTATCTATCCGAATGTGGACGGAATTTGATTATAATTGACAGCCTCAGGGTAAACGACATGGACTTTGTTCAAGAATACACCAAAATTTCTCAGACGTTTGCTCAACGAGCCAAGGCAAATCTGATACTGGTTTATGTGTTTAATGTGATATCGTATAGTGACGAACAGCGAGAGCAATATGACGATGCGGTACAGTCATTGCAGCAACTGGAAGACGTGAAAACTGTTAAGTTTAAAAAATTTGATTCAAAGGATCTCGAAGAGTGCATACGGAATGAAGCTAAGAATTTAAATATTTTTCTGGACGATGATGACTTCGATGAAGTTTTCAATTCAATTGACGTGGAACATTCTGGATGCAAGAATGTTCAATCGAAAGTTGTAATGTTTGGTGAAGTCTGAGTAATTTATGTACATATTTAATAAATTCAAAATGTTTGTGATAAATAAAGACTGCCCTGCATATTGCGCAGGATAAATTGATTTGAAGGTTTTCAATATGGTTTCCTATCCAGGATAGGAGGTGTAGGAGTGCAACTCCATGACAGTGTCAAGTACCTTGGCCATATTCTAGACAAGAGACTTACCTTGAGAAATAATCTGCATCTTCTGGATATGGGGAAGGGCTGGATATTCAATTATGTCATCAAACCCATCGTATTCTATGGCGTCGTTATCTGGTGGCCAGCCCCTACTACGAATCACTCAAACACAACGAATGGCTTGCTTGGGAGTCATCAGCGTCTCGACAGCAACGGCCGCGTTGGAAGTGATACTAAATATCTTACCTAGCAGTCCACCTCAAAGCAAGGAGACTTGAGGGCAGTCAACCGCCCTCGGATATTTCGATGTGACTTTCAATATTGGGCATCGAGAAATGATTGAAGGGATCACAACGGTCACACTGCTCATCAACCATCAGGGCGATTTTGGCGAAAAGCAAATCAGCTTTGTCCGCAATTTTGAAACAGAGTTTTTTTTAAGGGATTCTTGGGCCCGAAACAATGAAACAAGAAACTATGACGGAATAACATCGCAGGCAACTGCAATAACCCACCGATAGAACTGAAAATTCACCTAGAACCCTTCGTCGGAGTCTTCCAAGCAGAAGTTCTTGCTATTTTAAGGGGAACTGGAGTCCTTCTGGACAATCACACCTAAAGTATGAAAATAGAATCCTGCTCAGGTAGTCAAGCAGCACTTAAAGCCTTAAAGAAGAAGAAGATCTCGAGCACTTTCTTTGCCACTGCCCGAATGCGACAAAAGACCCTGGGATCCATGTAGATACTGGACCTGAAGCATCTCAAGAACAGAGGAATCAGTGACATCGTGGGCTTCAACAAAGAAACAGGAAGATTTGCCAGATCACGTGCACCAGTTTCAACTCAATAATTGTTCCCACTTTTCGTTACATCCCTCCCAACATTTGTCGCAAATCTGGTCTATCTCTACGGTTTTGAAATTTAAACGAGGGGAACACAATAGGCTCGACTGCGATCTAGGTGAAGTGCCTTCTCTTCACCTTCATATATCCTTCCATAGGCTCCCAAAAACTGCGGTTCGTTTTTCTTTGAAATTCTAGTTTTGAATTTGACTTCGTCTATCTTAATTAGCTGTTGCACTTTACTTTTGCAATCACTATTTTCCCAAAGATGAAAGTGGAGTATGGAGGTGGAGATCGAGTGAATGGGGTTGTTCTCAGTGCACCCGTTAGTTAGTTAGAAGTGGTTATCCAAGAGGAGGTGCATTTAAATCAAAAATGAGGTCCATTGTGATACAATTGAATACTGGGGTATGCCTTGCTTATTCCTGAAACCATTTAGATTTCCTAGCGTACCTGTTAAGATCGGCCGTGCTGGCGAAGTTCAGATCATTTAGATCTTAAAGAAGTATTGGCCTAGAGTTTTTTTTTTTTATGCGCAGGTAGGTGTGAAAATCCTTTATGGATACTCTTTGGTCCGTGCCATGAGTTATGCCCGACTCCATGCTCCTGCATGTCTACGTGCTAAAAAACACTTCCTCCTTGCTCTGTCTCCTGGTTTGTCCCCTGCGGCACCGCCAGTCAAGGCATTCCATCGCAGGGCTAGGGTGGCTTTTCTGATGTGTGCAAGGCCGGGACACGTGCAGAGGAAGTGTGCAGTGGACTTCTCTTCCTCCTCGTCTGTGCAGGTCCTGCAGAAATCGTTTTATGCTATACTCAGGCGTTGAGCATGCCTGCCTAGAATGCAGTGCTCCGTGAGGACGCTGATTAGTTTTGAAAGTTGGTCTCTTTTAAATCGTATTAATGCTTTTGATCTTTTCAGATCCAGATCAGCCTGGTGTTGCCATCCTCGATTTGCTTTCGTCGGTGTGAGTTAAGTTTTTAACAAACGACATATGTAGGCACTTTAACGTGGTTGAGGTTCTTGCCGTTCATACATTGGGAGCATAGTCTAGGTAATTCGTCAGTCGCACAGTTCGCTTGAATGTCGCAGTAACCAGGGACCCAACAGAGCGTGACGTTATACTGGTTACCGATATCGTTTAGAGACACGCAGCAGTCCTTCACTGCCCTTTATTTTATTGTGTTGCATAAGAGGGACCTGATCGCAACCTGGCTCTCGATATAAATCGCAATATCTGGAAGACACTACAGTGGCTGGGGAAACTGACGGAGTGGTGGATGTCAATGTCTTCTGAAAATACACCGCCACCGACTCCTTCGGCTGTTTTAGAGCCGTTCGTGAAGATAGAGATGGACTTATTAAAGAGCACTTTGCCCTGACTTCAGGCGCTTCTGTGCACCTGTTACACAGGAGTATAAAAAAAAGATTTCTTTGGTTTTTGTTAGCCAACCATTTTGGAAACTCCTGTTGCTTAATTTGCTCTAACCAACTAAAAAACTGATGGCCCCTAACCCCATTTAAAATGAGCGCTAGTGAACAACATACATCCCTATTACCAAATACAATCACGTTTCAACTTCCATTGCACATAATCATCCTTATTGCCACCTGCACTATTGCCCCAAGTACGATTGTCGTACTTTTTTTTTCATTTATCTTTTGAAATGTTGGAAGGAAAAAATAAAGTTTAGAGCATGACCGAGTCTATCTAAGTTGGTCATTTCCCATTCAGTTGACATTTCATTTGGTATTCTGGATGCAATTACAACCACTCCCACCCACCGTCCTAATGTTTTGCAATTTTGCACTCAACCAAGTGGATTTCAGCTTCAAGGTCCAACTCTCGTACGAGTTCAGAGATCAGTCATTGTGTGCCAAGTTCATGGGTTATTTCTACAGTCTATTGTGGTTTACGTTATACATATTGTGTACGAGTGCATATTCAAGTTTTGTGCATCTCTAAAAAATGTCGTTCTAGGAGGACCAACATACATATTTGTATGGCACTTGGGGCTATATTCGGCGTGACTTCACATTTGTGAATGTGTACCACAGATAGCATATCTAAAACTTCTCCTTTTCTACTGACGTTGATGAAATGATAGTTTTGAAACATATTGAGGCTAAAGTTACAAAATTGCATCTAAAATATGTACATGAGTGACTGGCTGAAACTCAAATTGTTTCCGTTAATATCTTTGCTACAAAATTCGAGTGACCAACTTAACTATAGCATTCAATTTGTGTGCGGTAATAATTGTTCAAAAAGGACTTAGTAGAATTATTTTTAGGAAGATACAGTAGAGGAAAACAAAAGTCATTGTGGTGATGGAAATAATCTTTCATCTAATCGTTAAGCTTTTGAACAAAGAAAAGGATTATGTTAATCCTTTAACCCAAAATTCAAGTAACACATCTCTTAATCTTTAAGAATTCCAAGAATTTTCAGTAGATGAAAACGAAAGCACTTAAATTTCTCCAGGAAGTGATCTAAATCATGCAAACAATGTAAAACTACACGACCGGAAGTTATTATTGTTCCACACAATGAAGGTTTACGTTTGCCATACTTGCACTAAATGCCATAGCCGAGGTATGGCATGCGAAATCCTTGTTTGTAATACGAGTTTGTGTTGAATCCTTTTCATCCATTTACTCGCTCACAAATGCATTGAGATAAAAAAGAAATAAATTGCTAATGCACTTCACAACATGACTTGCACAGAAATTCTTCACGGTAACATGAATGCGCTGATCATGATGATGTGGTGCAACCGGAAGGGTGTTCATTTACGTTGGCGCCATGGACTGGTAGTGCAATTTAGCGCTTCCATTACTCCCACTCTATTCATGTTAAAAGGACGACACCAGCAAACAAACTTGGCTGGTGGTTAGCCTTTCACTGTCAGTCGTCGCTGAAGGACATACAATTTTCTCCTTTGCCGTCACTGATGAATGAAACTTAATTTAAAATTTCGTTGGAACCGAGGCCATGGAACATTCATTTAGATATGCATTTACGATTGACCAGAGAGCGGGTTATATGCAAATTAGACGAACTTATTTGTTCCACTGACTGACAATAATAGCACCGTTCTGCTATACTCCGTTACCCAAGGGATAGTGGAAACTTTTTTTCTCCGGAGCACATAAATTGCACCTTTTTGTATGTGCGACATGTCGGACAAAAGCACTACCCACAAGTCTTGGACGTCTGCAATACGCTCTTCTGCTGTAATCCTTTTCGTTGGGACATAAATTTTCCACTTGTCCAACTGCAATGTACTATGCACACAGCAAGTGGAACATTTGCGGCAGTGTTTTTAATTTTGTCTTTGCTTCCATGAGTGAGGATTATGGGATTTATGCATTCCTCTTCAAAGAGAACACCATGGACCATGG
Organism: Matsumyia berberina; assembly: GCA_917880715.2. Taxonomy (NCBI): domain Eukaryota; kingdom Metazoa; phylum Arthropoda; class Insecta; order Diptera; family Syrphidae; genus Matsumyia; species Matsumyia berberina. The sequence continues at coordinate 124,233,889 of OU862871.1, read as the reverse complement.
TGGTAATGGAATGGAATCATAGCTAGTTTTCCTGTTTCAGTGGTTGCGGTCGCTTGTTGAAAGGAATGGCTAATTGGGCCTGTTGTTGGAACTTCTTTGGTTTCTTTAATTGATTTGACAAATAAGGCTTTGCAAAAGTGGGAAGACGGGAAGGTTTTACGTAAAAGAGCTGCAGCGGTTTTTGCTAATTGGCCATATTCTTTACGATTTATAAAGGATTTCTGTCGGGGACACTGCAAGCCAACATTTTCTAACATTCGCTTGATGTTTCAAGGCAATGCAGTCATAGTAGACCTTGATTTTTATCATCACTTGTTATACTCACAAATAGCGCTAACTAGTCAACTCACTCTACGCACCTACATACTTGTCAAATAATTCTCTCTGTGATATTGCAAAACTGACAGCAGAACATAAATTTCATCCTTTTCTCATTTATTTCGAATGCCATCCGATAATTTAAATAACTTGCATGGACGAAACTAATTTAAAATAATTGGCGGAAACGTATGTTTTTAAAAATATACATAGGCAGCTCCGGCAAATTTAAAATAATTAAATTTTTTATGGAGGCACTTAAAACCCCGATCGTGGTTTTAAAAATGGACGTTAGTTAGTGGATTTAATACAATATTCTATAATTATAACATAAATATGTTTTAACATTTAATTATATTCCCTGTATCGTGTTTACACAAGAAGCTCATTAAATAGCATTTAGTTCAGATCCGGTTCGATAGGAATGTTAATATGTTGGCCTGGTAAATTAGTTTTAATCATGCCGTAAATATTTGGAAAATATATAGCAAACGAAATATCACTGACTCACGATATCTCCCCAACGATATACAATAACATACGAGCTTGAAATTTGTTCGTTTTACGATGTAGGATTTTCAACTCCTAACGGGGTAAAAGGGGTTGGGTTGTAAGAGTTTGTTTAAAGGGAAATATTTTCTTTAAATTAGATTAAATTGAAATTTAGCACAAATATTCTACAATATCTACATAATCCTACCAATTTTGTAAAAGTTTGTTGGAAATGATAAACAATATTCTTGATCAATTAGCCGCAATTTGGGGCGGAAACAATATCGCCGTTGCTTTTGCTTCATCAGGTATTGCAGCCAGCTCGATTGAAGATGGCAAGACTTTGCCTTCAAGTTACCACTTATCCTGAATCATTCTGGGTCTACATTTTGTAACATCTCCAAGCAGAGTGGTATGGCTCATGTTCTTCCAGAAGCCAGAGTCATTGTGTAGAATGGCTGCACCATGGCTCAATAGAAATGTATAGGGGCTCTAAACAGAGTGCTCCAGGACACTATGAGCCGCAAGCAACTTACGGGTGTAGTTACAGTGCTTTTAGATTTTGATTTCAGACAGCCCTTGGTACGGGGAACACGTGCATAAAGTTAAGGCCTCAAGTCGTCCGGCTTATGGACTCATGTGAAAGTCGTGTTTTGGAGAGTTAACATGCGTGTCCACCTTCAACGTGACTTGAGGATAGAGGAGTTTTCTTTCTTATTACAATATTATACATGATATTGGTGAAGGAAAGATATTGGAGAAGAAGGGAAGAATAAATATTCCGAATAACGTGGGCGCTGGACTTCGCCAGGGATGTGGTTTGTCACCTCTTCTTTTTAAAGTGTATATGGATTAGATGTTACAGCGCAGCCGCGGGGAAGAACGGTTCGAATTGGGAGAGTTGAGAATAAGTCATTTGCTTTTTGCTGATGACTTCGTCATTCTTACGTCCACTCAGACGAAACTCCAGCACGCACTAGATAAGTTAATCGCCGTGTTGAAGTTGGGATGAAAGTTAACGTAAACAAATCAGAGGTAATGGTGATTTCCCGAACGCCTGTTCAGTGCAATTTGCGTGATAGTGGAGTCACATTGAAACAAGTGGAGAAGTTTAAGTATCTCGGGGTCTTATTCACCAGTGATGGGAGGAGTAATACTGAGTTATCCTGTAGGATTGGTCAGACTGGAGCAATTTTGAGACAGCTTGGTCAATCTGTTATCAGGAGGGCCGAACTTAGCATCAAAGCTAAGTTGTCGGTCTTTAATTCAGTGTTTGTTCCGAATCTCACCTATCTATGGTCATGAGGTTTGGGAAATGACCGAAAGAATAAGATCGCGGGTACAAGCTGCCGAAATGAGATTTCTTCGTTGTATTGCTGGGGTAACTCGTCGAGATCGAGTTAGGAACACCAGAATACGGGAGATACGAGGCGTGTCATGGAATCCGTGCCATCGGGTAGGCGTCCCCTGGGTAGGTCCAGAATGAGATGGTTGGACCAAGTCTGAAATCTCTGGGGGATGTGGATATCCTCTAATGTTTAAGAGTCGATGACGGAAGATCGGAAGATGTGGAGAGTTCACTTAAGCACCCTAATTCCTCGACCCTTATAATGGATAAGCAGGTCATTTTGAAAATGTATGTATGTAAGTATGAACGCTTGCGATGTTATAGGAGATCCGATTAGTTCGATTGACAAAATTTTCCCCAACATTCATCACGTTGTAGTGAACTACGCTTAATGGCTGAGGAAAGGAGCGATTCTTACTCAAACAAACGACTTAGCCCACAGCATTAACAACTTTCTGCTGGAGAATCTATCAACTGAGCATATGAAGTATGAATCTGTGGACTCGGCAATGAGAGTCGAGGATGCTGTAGGTATCTCGATTCACCAGAAATACCACCTCACGTGTCGGCGACCGCGAATATTGCACTCTAGAAAAAATTGCGCAATGTCAATGTCTCCGAAACTGCAATGTCATCATAGTTCAGGTGAAGACTCTGTACAAAACACGTAATCGAAGCCAAGATTTTCACAGGCGTCAATCAGAGAGACAGCATCTTTATCCCCCGAATTCTTCTGATCCCATCAGACAAACACTTTGGGTTCTAACGTCGCTCTACCAAAATCAAAAATTTGGGTAAGGTGCGGATTGTTCTGGGAATCTGCGACAAATCACAATCAAAATCATCCAGCAAAACTCAAATGGCAACGCGAAATCAGTTTCAATACCTTTGGATACCAGTCGAACGATCAACAAGTACGATTCTGTGTCATCTGACATTCTTAAGCAGGAGTGGAACAGCTTGTTGATTTTTTTTAAATTAATTTAAATGCCAATCCGACATAGTGTACCATTCAATATGCACTAACAAATTTCACTAATTTAAAAAAGTTCTTATCTGCGCCCTTTCATTTAAATGATACATTTGATACATTTTCTCTCTTATCTTCTTTTTGTTTAAACAAAATTAAATGACCCTAATAGTCTAAGGATATCTTTTTATAAAAATTACAGTTTCCATATACTTCAAAGGCAGAATGTTAGTTCATCCTAAGTTTCGAGTTCATTTATAAAATGGATAATGAATAATAAACTTGACCCTTTTACTCATAAGAATATTTTGCGGAAATTAAAACCTACTCTCAACTATAATAAAAAGGAATATGAAGGAAAAATAATTTGTGTAGTCTCAGATAATCTATTTTAGACGTCGGAAGAAAAGTTTTTGGATTCTGATCTTATCATCACGGGTATAGGTGAAACTTTCTAAATTTTCTGAAACCTTTGACATATAAAAAAATATTCGATAAGTTTCACTGGCAGCAAATTTGGACTTTATTTACTTTCACAAGTTTTATCTTTATGTATCTGCAACGTTTCTTTATCTTCATCAACGACCTTATTGTATAATTCATCAATGCCCTTCCACATCAACACACTTGATGATTCACCTTTTTTCCTCATCAGTAACATTTATGCTTATTCTTAAAACTTATATCGAGGAGATGAGGACAGTGGGAATAAAGAAAACTGTTTAATGGCATTAGGTGCAGTGGTGTTGCGAAGAGAAAGAGGTTTTCTTTCTTTGCAGCATTTTCGTAAACAGAATTTTCGAGACATGCGCTCTTAGACACTTCTCCATTATCCGGATAAAAGCCGGCCCTTTCCTTTCTCCCGTCCCTCAAAATACCGGCAAGTATTTCTCCATTTTCGAATCGGATGTAGTTCTGGATTTGACAGAATATTACCGCTGTTACTTAGTGCTTGTTGGTTGTTTTGAATGAGTGTTCGACTGCTGATACTTCTCTCGGGTATCTAGTACAGTGGTGGTGAAAGAGGTGGAACTCTGACATCCGCTACAGCAGTAGAAGGGCATAATGTAGTGGGTAGATTCCTGGCTTATTAAATCTAAAGTACTTTGCTGTATTACGCAGCAATGAAAAAATTTTTGAATTTTTAAAATCCCCCATTTGCAATTGAAATGCCACCCGTAGGGAATAGCATAAAAGAAAATAACGACATCCAAATTCGTTTCCTGAAAACTCCATCTATAAATCTTCCCCTAGCCATTTTTAAACTTGATCCAATTTTTACAATATGTAGCATATGTACATATGTCATATACATACGTATGTACATGCTTAGATTTAAATCGAAAGCTCCTGCGCCTTGTTTTAAACCAAACATTTTTAAAATTAAATAAATAAGTGATTATGCGTGCTATTAGTCTGACGTAGCAGGTTAGTTGAGAGTCTTTTCTGCTTGAGCCATTAGCAAGGCCCTCCTTCACTGCATAATTCCCTTGAGATGAGTTCGATTATTCTTTCAGTGAAAATATAAAGGGTTTTCCAATAGGGATGGGTAAATGTTAAAATTGAATAAAAGAAGTTGTGTCTGAGATATCAACGAACTTTTTTGTTTTAGTATGACAGCGTTCAAATGGCCGCCGCGGCTTCGATGGGTGGCGTGCATCCGAGAGGTCCAATTTCCAATGACTCTGGCGCATGGATCAGGCAGAATTTGAACGATGGTACGGGTTATGTTGAATTTGAGGGCACTGGTCATTGGCATAGACCTGCTACCTGATATCCCTCAAGAAAAAGTCTAATGGGGGTAAATCGGACGGTCTCGGTGGCCAGTTAACGTCGCCTCTGCGTGAGATAACCATGCCTTCAAATCGCTCATGCATAATGTCCATTGTGGTATCAACTGTGTGGCGTAGCGCCTTCCTATTGGAACCACATGTCGTTCACAAGCATATCATCCAAATTAGGCTAAAAGAAATTTGTTATAAGCGATCGGTAGCGCACTCCGTTGATGGTTATGACAATGCCATCGTTGTTTTCGAAAAAGTACGGACCGATAATGCCGCCGGCCTTCAATTCACACCAAACAGTGACTTTCTGCGGATGCACTGCCACTTGGTGGACCTCGTGTCAAAAGCAGTCGATAACAAGATTTAAGAGAAAACTAAGAAGGAAGATTTGCATGTGAAGATTTCAATGAACCATACCATGCCTTGCAATAAGGGAATACTAAATTTCTCAATTCTATCGCTGAACGGCGTACAAATTCCATTTTCAAGTCAAGTGTGTAAGAGTAATTTTAAACCAACGATTCATCTGGAATCCATATTTGAAGAACATAACCACTAAAGCTACCTCAGCATTGTGAGTCTGTTTGAGATTTTTTGGGAAGAAATGGGCCTTGAGGCCAAAAAATGATGCTACGGACCTACCTTACTATCATAGTCCCTACAATAAAATATGCATCACCTGTGTGGTGAAACAAATTGGAGCTAGCCTCATCTCAGAATGCTCTTCAAAAAATATAAAGGCTTGTCTTGGAGCTTTGCGCACCTTCCCGACAACAGCCTTAGAAGCCCTCTAAGGTCTCGGCTGCTCGGCTGCAGCGTACCAGCGACCTGACAGGACATCTAAAGATCCTCACAGTGATACCGATTCCTTCGAATACGGCCGCCTGTATCATGGACTTCATGATCTATAGAATTGTCATGCCCGTTCAATCCAATCATCCTCGACCGCACAGTATAAACTAACGACAGACCGGTCACTAACAGCACCCAATTGGGACGGATCAAAAACCGAACACTATCTTGCAAGCTGAGGTATAGAGTCCTCCAACAAAAGGTGTCATTATACATCAATTGCACCCAATCAGCAAAAGTATGGCGTTGTGTGTGGTCTGCTGGCTTCAATTCTTGTGTCAACTGGGCCTTGTAAGCATGTAGAGCAAGATCTTTATGCAAAATGCGGAGCAAAGTGGTTGCGGATTGGCCCAAATCCTGTGATCGTCTCGAAATGGACAAACATGTGTTTTCATTTACATTCCCCCCTATGGCGATATTTTCAGCTGACCTTCACATCCCTAACCTATCCGAGGCTTTCAAATTCATCAATTAAATTCACTATAGCTGTGCGAGAAGGCGCTTGATGATGACCGGAAGCAGTACGAACTTGACGAAAGGTTTCAGTGATATTTTCACCGTGTGAATTTTCACTACTTCAGCACATTGTGGGAGTATGTATCGATTTATATTCAATAACCTCCTAGTTTTTACTTATCAAAAGTCATCACAATGATAGTTGAATGTTGACAGTTCAATAATATCCTGAAATACGTATGTATATGCAATTGAGCTATGTGCCGACGCAACCTCTGAAGAAAACAGATCCTAATACTTTTCGACAGTCAGGCCGAAATTAAAGCTTAAGCCCTTTTCGGTTTGACTCCAAACTTGCCTGGAGCTGCTTCACCTTGCTCTTGAGCAAATGGCTCTGGATTACCATTTATTGTGTTCCAGGTCACAAGAAAAATTAGGGCAATGATAGGCCCTTTTCTTTTTTGTGGTTTACCCACTAGCCACATCAAGATAAAACTCAATTTGTGCGAGGTGATGCTAAGCTCCTCACGGACTTACGCACTAGACATTGTGCTCTCAACTACTATCTTAACCAGCTAAGTATCAGTCCGTCGGAAATGTGCCGACTCTGTTTGTAAGAGCAAGAAACTGCAGTGCATATTTTGTCTCGCCGTAGCTCATTGCAGACCAAAACACTTCGGTAAGGGATTAACCTCTCCAGAAACAATTAAATATGCATTCGCAAACACTCTCCTGAGGTTCCTCTATGGCCTCGAACTTACTCGAAACTTTTCTCAGTTGAAGGAGAACTTGCTTGACACAAAAGATCTTTTAGGTCGCAGTGTGCTAAAGGCCATCGGCAGAAAGGTATGAGGCACCACAGAGCCTAATTTTAGTAACGAATACCAGAAAAGGTGCCTTTCGGCTCAGTGCGCAAAGAAAACAAATCTTGAATAATAATCATACCATGTCTTATTTATTTATTTCAAATCTATTATTACCTCAAAATTATGGATGTGGAAGCTCTGTCCCCTATGCCTTTTATCCCTGCTTTCTTTTAAGCCTTCAAAAGGACTATTCACAATGATTTGGTTCTTGGGTCATCAAAATGTACTTGATCTTTAACAGAAATAATTTTTAATGGAGAAGTGTTGAATATAAAGGTGGAAGAGTAACTATCTTGAATAAAAACCACTCCAGTTTCTATAACCGAGAAACCTGTATTCTTCCTTTTTGATTTCCTCGTAGAGTGTAAAAAGTTCAAGTTCTCTGACCACACTTCATTACCTCACAAAACTTAAGTACATAAATTCACTAATTATCACCCAATAAAGATTGGGAAGAACTAAAATATTTCCACCCTATACTTCCCCTAATGATTAAAGAATTAATCCACCACCTTTGGCCTCCGGACCATCAAACGAATCATTTAATGAGTTTCTCACTTCTTTTACTTTCAGACACAAATAAATTAACAAAATGCAGAGGCCAGTATAATTAATCAGGGGTTGGTTGGAAATGAAACTTCCTTCCTCGTACTTTAATAAACTTTTATAACGTCCATTTCGGTCTGGGAAATTGGGTCAACTTCCGCGTTATGGTGCGACTACCACCTAAGTTGTGTGTTAATATTGCATTAGCAAGTACGTGATCTAAAAAATCTGAAAGCTTGCACAGTTACCGCAAAGACTATAGGAAATAGAATTTTGATTTCATTTTCTTCAGTCGCCCAAGAGATTTATGTGCTAGCTAACTGTAGTTCTTTATAGACCATTCCATTCCCTTTTGATTACTTGGACTTTAAAATTTACAACCCCTAAGAAGTTTGCAAAAGTGCACTAAAGTGTACTCATTTTGAGATAAAACTGATTAAAAAGTTTAAATTAGTTTTGAATAACACTTTTGTATGGAAGATCATCAATACGACGGCAGTAATAGAGTTCAAGCATTTGGAAAACATTATGAAAACTATTGACACAAATTAAAAGAGACCACACAGCTTAATTGACCGATGAAAGAGATGGTTGATTGAGCTACTTGAATTGCAGACTAGTCCAGACTTAGCCAATCTCAAGTGAATTGAATTGTTGTAATAGGTACAACAAAACATTCATTAAAGGGAAATAAATTGAATTTCACTCCAGATGAACTTTAACTGATGAAAGTTCCTACCTCCTAACATCGATTCAATAAGAAGACAAGGGTTTTCCCTAAATTCTATTCAAAAGATAAATTACAGTCTTAATTAGCCTGGTCAACAATGTAATTGGATAAATTGGAGAAGATTTCAGACAGGTCATTTTCAAGCTTAAATGGGTGTTTCGTGTTTATGTCGGCAACACTATAGACATTTCACGTAGGCATGTACATACACAATTGCTGTGAATAATGAACATAGAACGTCTACAACTATAGTTTAATCCACGTGCACAATATTAATTAACTTGCCGCTGAAGTAAAACATAATTTCGAACAAATAGGTTAATATTTCCCCAAGACGAGGGAGGGAATAGGTTATTAGGAACTCCTTGGGTGGCAATATTGTCATGACGCCTTCGAGAATGTGCGGCTCCCCAAAATTGATTAAGGAGAAATCAAGTGGCGTCAATATACAAAACAGAGAATGAGTTAAATTTGACACAAGCTCGCTGGTGGCCTTGAGTTGCAAATGAAACTTGAAAGCATCGCATTACATAGGCAACAGGCAACCGCCCTGTTAGCACCTTTGCAAAGAGCTCTTGACTTTTGACATAATATACTTCTCTAATAGATTTCGGTCACTATAGCGTAACTAAAGCTGGCTATAAAGATTTCATGAAAAGGATTTGAATCAGAAATAGTATAATATACAAAGTCCTCCAGTGTCCCTTACTTACTTACTTAAGGTGCCGCTACAGTCCTGAGCGTCTACCAACAAGTGTCTCTAGCTAGCTCGATCTTTAGTCAGCTGCCTCCTGTTTCGCACGTCAAATTGGTTGAGGTCCCCTTCCACTTGCCTGCGCCACCAGAGTCGCGGTCTTCCTCTAGTGCGCCGTCCCTCGGGTGTGAATTTAAAGATTTTCCGGTCTGGAGCAATGGTGTTCAACCGCTCCATATGCCCCAGCCTCCTTGGTCGTTGGACCTTCACTCCTCTGGTCGATGTCCCCGTACAGCCCGTACAGTTTGTCATTGTATCTCCTCCTCCATTCATCGTCTATGCAGACGCTTTTGACAGAGTCCATGCCTCTGCGCAATAAAGCAGGACTGGGACGATTAAGGTCTCATAAAGAGTCGAGAAAGGGCTCTGCTACTTCTTTGTCTTCTTAAGTTAGTTACATCTGTCTAAAAGAACAGCCATTGCCAAGAGTTATTCTTCGTTTGATCTCACCGCTGGTGTCGTTGTCTGAATTGATAGCGGACCCTAGATAGACAAAGTCGTTAATTACCTGAAAGTTACATCTGTCTAAAGTGACATTCTGCCAAAAAGTCGGTGTTGAGTGTCCTTTCTTGTTGACAGCATATACTTGCCCTTATTGACCGTTAAACCTATTTTCGTCGCCTCCATCTCAATAGTCATGAACTCACCAGTGATGTCACGCGTTCTTCTGATTATGTCAATATCGTCGACGTATGCGAGTTATTGGACGGAGTTTTGAAACATCGTGGCTCTGGTGTTGGGCCGTGAGTTTTGCACTATTCTTTCAAGAACGATGTTGAAGAAGTCGTATTACAGCGCGTCGACTTGTCTAAATCCTTTTCTGACATCAAAGGTTTCGGTGGAATCTTGACCGACCTTGATGGAGCAGCGTGCATTCTCCATCGTCATCCTACACAGATGTACAAGATTGGTAGGGATGCCAAAACTAGACATAGCTCTGTATAAGTCGTCTTTCTAGATGCTGTCATACGCGGCGTTAAGATCGATAAAAAGGTAATGGGTATCGGTTTGAAGTTCCTGGGTTTTCTCCAAGATCTGCTGCAGTGTGAATATTTGGTCGATGGTGAACTTTCTTGACCCGAAGCCACATTGAAATGGACCGATCAGGTTCGTGAGCGGCTTCAGACGCTCAGATAACACGGAAGATAACTGATACCTGTGTAGTTGGCGCAGTTCAGAGGGTTTCCTTTCTTGAGGATTGGGCAAAAAGTTTTGAAAATAGAATTTCTTAATTCCTGCCTTTGAGATGCAAATATGTGAAAGTACACCCTTTCATAATACCAAATTCATCTTGCTATGTGTTTTCATTTCATTTCATTTTCATTTATTAATAATAAAGTCTTTTACATTGGATTGCAACAATCTTTAAAGAGTAAAAGATAAAAGTAACATTTAATGTACAGAGGTTAAGATAAAATACATATAACAGATAATGAGAAATCACTACTAATATTATAAAAGTGAAACGTTGTCCGTTTGTTTGTTTGTTTGTTTGTTTGTTTGTTTGTTTGTTTGTTTGTTTGGATTTTACCTATGCGAAAACTACTAAACCAATCAACCTCAAATTTTGCACACAGAATGGTTGTACATCGGGTCATATAATAGGCTATGTTTTATAACGCTATCTTATTCAAGAGCCGAGCAGTTAACAAAAAACGTGGAGCAAGTCAGAAGAAATTCCTTGCCGCACACGAAAAGATATTTTCTCGATTGTGAGCCACATCGGTTGATGAGCGTACGTGTTGTTTTTGTTTTGCCCAGTTTCACAAGGGTAGTTTTTCATTTCCTTTTCTGTTGTGTTGTTGTTGTTTTTTTGTTCGTTCTTTGCTTCTATCTATTCGTGTGTACAGGGTTATGATTTGGTGGTTGGTACGGTAGATACCTATATATACATACATTGGATATACATCTGTGCATTTGTATTTATGTACATATTTATTTATTACATTACATATGTATTAACATATGCACGTATGTACATACACAGGTTATCAAATTCAATTAATTTTGGAGAATTGAGTTAATGAGGGAAAAGGTCATAGCGCAGTTGGATCAGTTTGCCCGTTCCATTTGTGGGCGAGTGAACTTTGGTATTGTTATGATGACATATCATCTTTTTTTCGAGCCAGCCGGATTATTAATTTTTTTACGCATATGCGCAATTGTCTACACATTTTTCCTGGAAATTTTTTTTATTGGATTCTCTTTTTCGGTAGATAAAGGAATAGCGCGCCGACGCGACGCGACAGGCTGGGTATGGGATTTTGTGTGCTTGATGTAGATATAACATTGCCATTTGCGGGAGGGGAATATTTGTTTTGATTTTGTTTTTTGCAAAGGATGTATGTATATATGTATGTATTTATTTAACGAATGTATTCAAATTCCAAGGACTTTTGATTTAGAATGAATTTGACTTGGAGGATGACTTTTCGAAAGAAAACTGACGGGGGACAATAGGTGAACAAACTCGAGTTAGAGGGAAATTCGAGTTAGAGGGAAACTCGAGTTAGAGGGAAATTCGAGTTAGAGAGAAACTCGAGTTAGAGGGAAATTCGAGTTAGAGGGAAATTCGAATTAGAGGGAAATTCGAGTTAAAGAAGGTTCGGTTCGACTTAAAGAATTTGATTACATTTGCGAAAGTGGCAGAATAAAATACAGTCGATTGGATTGAATATAAAATTCCGATTCAGATTTAAGATGATATTGTGATATTTTGTATAATCATGATTAGTCTTTCATGAAGAAGTCTTTTGAAGAAGATATCGATTTCTCTATTGAAATGTAATAACCCGAGCAACGCCGGGTATTAATCAGCTAGTTAAAGATAAAAGATAATGTAGTGAAATTATGTACAAGGTAACAGAAAACAACATAAGAATAACAAAAGAAACCTATCGTACTTCAGTAATCAGCCAAATGTTTAAATAGTATGCTACCAAAATGGTTCTTGCCGCATAATCTTCTGACGCTAAGGGGAAGTGAATTCCATGAGCGAGTCGCTTGAACGAAAAATTGCCGCTCTGTCGTAAGGCAGGTAAACCGCGGTTGAACTAATATAAACGAGCGAGTTGAATTCGAAAAAATAAGCTTGTCGGATAAATAGGTAGGTTGCTTGTACGTCATAATTTTATGAAGAAACATAAGGGAACAGTAATGCAGATATGTATGCAGCGTGCACCCGAGTATTTTTTTAACATACTGAGACACATGGTCATAACGCCTTAGATTGAAAACATACCGAACCACGTTGTTAAATATAACGCTTAGTTTTCTTCTGCACTCAGCATTATAGCCTATGAAGATTTGACAACCATAGGTAAATATGGGCATGATAAGTGATTTTACTAACATTAATTTAGTGCTCAAGGGTGTATAACGCTTCGTCATGGATAAGTTTCTAAGGCATCCATATACTTTTCCAATAACTGACTGGATATGGTCGTCCCACTTCAGAGTTCTATTAAAATAAATTCCAAGGTTTTTGCTTTTTTCTACATATTGAAGTGCCGAGTTACCCAGGTAGACTAGAGGAAAAGTGGTTAGATCTAATTTAGTTTTGTACATGACCAGACAATTGGATTTATTAGGATTCAATCGCAGACAATTCTTTTCGGACCATAAACAAATTTCCTTTAAATCTTCATTTAACCTCCAGACACTATCCTCAATCATACCTATCTTATTGCTGATATATAATTGGACGTCATCAGCGTATATATGTAGGGAAGAGTTTTTCACGGTTCGCTGCAGGTCGTTAATAAAAACTGAGAAGAGCAGTGGGCCCAATATCGATCCTTGTGGTACTCCTGCCGATGTTTCAATGAATTGAGACTGTTTGTTAAGAATTCTGACGGATTGCTTTCTGCCGCTTATGTAAGATTTAATTAGTTTCAAAGCGGGAGGAGAGAAGTTGCAGAATTCTTTTAATTTTTGGAGGAGTAAGGCGTGATTGACAGTATCAAAGGCTTTGGAGAAGTCCAGCAGAGTTAAGAAGGTAACAAAATCATTATCCATAGCTATTCGTATGTCATCGGTTACCTTTAACAGCGCAGATATGCAGCTATGATTTTGTCTAAACCCAGATTGAGAATCGCAAATAAATTTTGTGCGGTTCAGATAATTTAGCATTTGCTTGTGGATTAATTTTTCCATTACCTTTGATAAAAAGGGAAGTATAGATATTGGCCTAAATTCAGGGGGTGAATGAGGTGTTCCCTGCTTTTTTAAGATGGGGATGATTTTCGCTTCTTTCCAGGTGGATGGGAAAACGGACGTAAGGAACACGGAGTTAAATAAATGGGTGAGTGCTGGAAGTATATGAGGTAGAATGGCCTTTACAAATGTGGGGTGGATTTCATCGACTCCAACGGAGTTAGACTTTATTTTGAGAACTGCAGAGACTACTTCAGCTTGGTCAACGTTAGAGAATTGAAATTGGGTAGATGACTCAGTTTCAATCGTCTGCAATTGGGTGTTGTTTACATGCGGTAAAAAGTTAGGGGTTATGCATTGAGAGCTCGCAAAGTCATTATTCAGTTGATCAGGGTCGATGTTAGTTTGATAGTTTTTGCTTTGTCGACCTATCCCTATTTCCTTAAGATTTTTCCACAATGTCTTAGAGTCAGTGGACCTACTTAACCGAACAGAATAGTATTCTCTTTTAGCTTGGCGTATTTTTGAACTAACAAGGTTGTTTTAAGTTTTAATAAGTTCTTTAACACGTCTCATGTGAAGCGCTAGAAAATGCAGTCGCTATCCCAAGGGCCCCACTTTACTTAACTGAAACCTAATCCGACTATTCCTTTTCAAACATTTCAATTTATGCCAAAAACTCCATCTCGCCACAAGATACAAAAGAAAACCTCCCTTTTGTAATGCTGTCAAAAGCAGAGGGTAAAAGAAAACCATTCTTTTCCACCCTTCGTCGAATGAGTTCAAAAGATTAAAAGGTAGAATTCGACAGAGAGTCTGTACTTCTTAAGAACATGAAGTAAACAATGCACTCCCGCAAAGTAAACAACGTTCACCTTCTCTACGGGGAGGAGATAATAAGGTAAAATTTATGTGCATAGTTCTTCGATATTACACATACAAGGTATAATATAACACACAGTGATTGTGCTTATCTCACTCAAGCATAAAAAACAATGTATTCGCTGGCAACTCCTCATCAGCGGGGTGAAGTGACTCAACTCCTTGCAGCAATAATCTACCGACATTAAACAAAAATATATTCACAATCAGAGGACATGTTTTGGTGTGCATTGTACACCGCGTTTATGTCGTGCCTTTAGTCTAGGAATGACATTCCTGATATGTGCGTCAAGGAATAAAACTACAAAGCCCACATTAAATTGGTGGCGATGTATCGCGGTAATCTTGCTCTCTTGTACAACAATTTGCATGTCCATCACCCATTTATAATTCTAAAAAGTTTTTCATATGCACACATGCTTGCTTAAAGCAGTTGCCTGGAGAATATTCGTTTGGCTTGTAGACAGGCGAATAACCTTAACGTTATATGAAGAAATGTTTGCACTTGGTTGTTAAATTGTATTTGACATACTAGAAAATTAATTTTTTTTATTATTTTATTGCCGATTGTCTCCAATAAACTTGAGAAAAAAAATTATGATGTTACTACAATATTAAAAATCAGCCACTACGCAAAACAACTACAGACTATCTGTCTAAAATTTTGAGAACATTTCAAAATGCTTTAATTTCCGAGGTTTAAACAAAAAAATACTTTCTTTGGAATTTATTAAACAACTAGCTGATTAATACCCGGCGTTGCTCGGGTTATTACATTTCAATAGAGAAATCGATATCTTCTTCAAACAATTTATGAAAGACTAATCATGATTATACAAAATATCACAATATCATCTTAAATCTGAATCGGAATTTTATATTCAATCCAATCGACTGTATTTTATTCTGCCACTTTCGCAAATGTAATCAAATTCTTTAAGTCGAACCGAACCTTCTTTAACTCGAATTTCCCTCTAATTCGAATTTCCCTCTAACTCGAATTTCCCTCTAACTCGAGTTTCTCTCTAACTCGAATTTCCCTCTAACTCGAGTTTCCCTCTAACTCGAATTTCCCTCTAACTCGAGTTTGTTCACCTATTGCCCCCGTCAGTTTTCTTTCGAAAAGTCATCCTCCAAGTCAAATTCATTCTAAATCAAAAGTCCTTGGAATTTGAATACATTCGTTAAATAGATACATACATACATACATACATCCTTTGCAAAAAATAAAATCAAAACAAAAAATTCCCCTCCCGCAACTGGCAATGTTATATCATCATCAAGCACACACAATCCCATACCCAGCCTGTCGCGTCGCGTCGGCGCTCTATTCCTTTATCTACCGAAAAAGAGAATCCATAAAAAAAATTGCCACGAAAAATCTGTAGACAATTGCGCATATGTGTAAAAAAATGAATAATCCGGCTGGCTCGAAAAAAAATGATGTGTCATCATAACAATACCAAAGTTCACTCGCCCACAAATGGAACGGGCAAACTGATCCAACTGCGCTATGACCTTTTCCCTCATTAACTCAAATGTAAATACATATGTACATATGTATGTACAGAAATATATCCAACGTATACAGAGGTATCTACCATACCAACCACCAAATCATTACCCTGTCCACACGAATAGATAGAAGCAAATATATGAACAAAAAAAAAAACAACAACACAGAAGAAAAGGAAATGAAAAACTACCCTTGTAAATAAAACTGGGCAGAACAAAAACAACACGCACGCTCATCAGCCGATTTGTCTCACGATCGAGTCTCACGATCGAGAAAATATCTTTTCGTGTGCGGCAAGGAATTTCTTGTGACTTGCTCCACGTTTTTGTTAACTGCTCAGCTCTTGGATAAGATAGCGTTACAATACATAGCCTATTATATGACCAGAGGTACAACCATTCAGTATGCAAAATTCGAGGTTGATTGGCTCAGTAGTTTTCGCGTGGCAAAAATCCAAACAAACAAACAAACAAACAAACGGACAACGTTTCACTTTTATAATATTAGTAGTGAAGTGATATATGAAAGCAATGATGATACGAACAAAGGAAAACAGCAACAAAGAAGAATAAAAACCTACCCTAGTATGACTAAAACTGGACAAATCAACGACAACGCACGATTACGAACCGATATTGGTGTTTAATTATAGATATTCATATATCCAATATCCATTTTTTCGCTGCCTTTCTCTTCAAAATATGCATAACTTTTTGTTTGCTGGTCAGATCTTAGATAAAGTAGCGTTACAATACATAGTCTAAGTTTTGGCCAAAGGTACAGCCACTCTGTGTGCAAAATTTGTGGTTGATTGGTTTAGTAATTTTTGCGCGGAAAACAAAGAAGCAAACGAAAGGATAACGTTTCGGTTTTGTAATATTAGTAGGCCCTGTCTGCAGTAGTCATAATAAACCACCTTATTTTACTGCCGATTTGAAGGCAAACTTTATCCAAGGCGGCAGTTTGCCCTGCCAACAAATTGGCCTGACCTCCTCCGCTCACATAAATACAAATGTGCATCTGTATCTACGATATTTATTTAAACCCACCAAGTACAGCAGAACAATACCCGGCGTTGCTCGGGCTATTACATTTCAATCGAGAAATCGATATCTTTTTCAAACAATTTATGAAAGACTAATCCTGATTATATAAAATATCACAATCTCATCTTACATCTGAATCGGAATTCTATATTCAACCCAATCGACTGTATTTTATTCTGCCATATTTGCAAATGTAATCAAATTGCTTAAGTCGAACCGAACCTCCTTCCCTCTCACTCGAATTTCCCTCTAACTCGAATTTCTCTCTAACTCGAGTTTCTTCACCTATTGTCCCCCGTCAGTTTTCTTTCGAAAAGTCATCCTCCAAGTCAAATTCATTCTAAATCAGATGTCCTTGGAATTTGAATACATTCGTTAAATAAATACATACATATTTACATACATCCTTTGCAAAAAACAAAATCAAAACAAATATTCCCCTCCCGCAAATGGCAATGTTATATATACATCAAGCACACACAATCCCATACCCAGCCTGTCGCGTCGCGTCGGCGCGCTATTCCTTTATCTACCGAAAAAGAGAATCCATAAAAAAAATTGCCACGAAAAATCTGTAGACAATTGCGCATATGTGTAAAAAAATGAATAATCCGGCTGGCTCGAAAAAAAATGATGTGTCATCATAACAATACCAAAGTTCACTCGCCCACAAATGGAACGGGCAAACTGATCCAACTGCGCTATGACCTTTTCCCTCATTAACTCAATTCTCCAAAATTAATTGAATTTGATAACCTGTGTATGTACATACGTGCATATGTTAATACATATGTAATGTCATCATCATCATCATCTTCCAATGGCCCGCTTATCCACTATGAGGGTCGCGGGTTTAGGGAGCTTAAGTGGACTCTCCACATTTGCCGATCTTCCGCCATCGACTCTAACTCATCAGGGGCAATGCCCATACGGGTAGAGGTGAGATTTCGGACTTGGTCCAGCCATCTCAACCTAGGCCTGCCCAGGGGACGCGTACCCGATGGCACGAATTCCATGGCACGTCTTGGAAACCGAGTTGGGGACATGCGTTTGACGTGCCCAAACCATCGAAGTATGGACCTCTCCGTCCGAAGAAGTAGCTGCTCGACATTGAGTGCCTCGCGTACTCTGGTGTTCCTAACCCGATCTTGTCGAGTCACCCCAGCAATACAACGAAGAAATCTCATTTCGGCAGCTTGTATCCGCGATCTTATTCTTTCGGTCATTACCCAAACCTCATGACCATAGGTGAGGGTCGGAACAAACACTGAATTAAAGACCGACACCTTAGCTTCGATGCCAAGTTCGGCCCTCCTGATAACAGATTGACCAAGCTGTCTCAAAATTGCTCCAGCCTGACCAATCCTACAGGATAACTCAGTATTGCTCCTACCATCACTCGTGAATAGGACCCCGAGATACTTAAACTTCTCCACCTGTTTCAATGGGACTCCACTAACATGCAGAGTGCATTGAACAGGTGTTCTGGAAATTACCATTACCTCTGATTTGTCCACGTTTATCTTCATCCCAGTTTCAACACAGACGGTGACGAACCTGTCTAGTGCGCGCTGAAGTTCGGTCTGGGTGGACGTAAGGATGACCAAGTCATCAGCAAAAAGCAGATGACTTATCCTTAAGTCTCCCAATTCGAAACGTTCCTCACCAAGGCTGCGCTGTAACATCCAATCCATATACACTATGAAAAGGAGAGGTGACAGAACGCACCCCTGGCGAAGTCCAACGCCCACAGTGAAAGGTGTCGACTTAACGCCGTTCACCCGAACACAGCTCTTACAGTTAGTGTACAGAGATTGAATGGCCCTCAGAAGAGAACCGTCAATCCCGTACTCCTGCAATACACTCCAGAGTTTACCTCGAGGGACCCGATCATATGCTTTCTCCAAATCCACAAAACAACTGTAGATAGGTTTGGCATACTCCCAGGCCTTCTCAAGTACCATTCTGAGAGTGAACAACTGGTCGGTTGTGCTTCTACCTGGACGAAAGCCGCACTGCTCATCGCCCAACCGGGACTCGACCACATCTCTGGAACGCGTTTCCAACACCTTTGCAAATACTTTTCCGGGGAGACTTAAAAGAGATATACCCCTATAATTGGAGCAATCCCTCTTATCCCCTTTTTTAAAAAGAGGAACAATCACCCCAGTTTGCCAATCACTAGGTGTTTCACCGCATTTACAGGCCACTTTAATGACACGGGAGAGCCATTCCACTCCCTCTTTACCCAAAGCCTTGAGCATTTCTGGCCGGATTTCATCCACACCAGCAGATTTGCCGACTTTTAGCGTTTTAATCGCCAAAGTCACCTCCTCTACGGTGGGACTATTCTCCGCCCTACTCAAAACCATGGGTCTGCCATCCTCAGTGCCCTGTTCGGGATTGAGCAACTCCGAAAAGTGCTCGCTCCATCTGCGCAAGATGTCCTTGTCATCGGAAAGAAGTACACCATCTTTGGATTTGACTCCTTCGATGATATTAAACTTCCTTCCTCTGAGACGGCGGATGGTCTGCCAGAACACCTTGTTTGCAGATCTGTGATCACAGTCCAATTTCTCACCGAACTCCTTCCAAGACTGCTCCTTAGCTGCTTTAACAGCCAGCTTGCAAGTTCTTCGCGCCTCCATATACCGGTTCCGAGAAGCTGAATCCCCCAAGTGTATCCACACCTTGAAGACTTCCTTCTTCTCTCTGATGGCTTCTTGAACTCCGGGTGTTTTAAACCACGCAGTTCTTTTCTCACCACCAGCCGCCACACCGAGCCGCTTCACTCCGCAAACACCTCCTGCAGAGGCAATGACTGCTGTTGAAAACAACCGCCATTCTTCCTCTACATTTGTCGGAACAGTTGGAATTTGTTCAAACCTTTCGGAAACCTGTCGTGCAAACTCCTCCCGTATCTCATCGTTCTGTAAACTCTCCCACCGTATGCGTGTAACCAGCCTTGGTTTACGCTTTGGTAGGACAGGTACTTTATCGTTGAGATACAAATTGCACAACACGAGGTGATGATCAGTTGACAGTTCAGCCCCTCTCACAACACGAACGTCACAAACCATCCTTTTAACACACGATGGTACCACAAAGAAGTCTATCAGCGATTTCTGCTGAAGACTCTGACGGTACCATGTGTATTTATGGATGTTTTTGTGCGGAAAGAAGGTGTTCATAATGGACATGCCATTTGCACAGCAAAAGTCCAACAACTTCTCTCCGTTCGCATTCTGATCCGGGTCGCCGTTCCTCCCAATCACACTTCCCCATGTCATTACGTCCACACCCACGTGAGCATTGAAGTCCCCCATCAGGAGATAAGAATCCATATCTGCCACCTGTTCTAAGGCGGCATCTACTTCATCCAAGAAAGCTGCATACTCCGACTCCAGATTCGGCGCATATACCTGCACCAGAGCCAGAGTTGACCTTTCAAGCTTAAGCTTTAAGATCGCAACTCTCCCTCCCAATGGTATCCACTCCAGTACTCTGCCTGCCAGCCTGGGACTCGTGAGTATCCCCACTCCCGCCTGAGCAGACATTGAAGGTGCTACTCCTGACATGAAGAGTTTCCACCCATCCGAAAGGTCCACAGTTCTAGAACCCCTTTGCTTTGTTGAGGAGATACCAACTATATCTAGTCGATATTTAGTAGCCTCCCCAATGAGCTCAAGGTCTTTTCCTGTGAGCGAAGAAATGTTCCACGTGCCTATCCTAAGTCGATGCCGTTGTCGAAAAACCGAAAGTCCACTTATGCCCCCCTCGGGGCATAGCGCATCTCCCCTTTGACCCCCGTAATGGTTTGCGAGACCATTGCCGGGAAGCTCGTAGCCGTTTCGGGTTGAACCCGGCCGGCTGCCGAGCGGGACAAGCCGACCACCAGACGCTCGCATGCTGCCACCCTCTAGGCCTGGCTCCGAAGGGCGCCCTGGCATAGCAGGCTTGGCAATATCCGAGGCCATGTGTCTCCGTCTTGTCATCATTGGGGGGTTGCGCTTCGTTTGCCATATCTGGGCAGTACGGGTAGCTCAACTATAGCTACTCTACCCGCACTTCCCAGACATGTTGCCCGCCCCCCACCGCGAGGAGGTCAGCTGCACGAGGGGGCACATATGTAATGTAATAAATAAATATGTACATAAATACAAATGCACAGATGTATATCCAATGTATGTATATATAGGTATCTACCGTACCAACCACCAAATCATAACCCTGTACACACGAATAGATAGAAGCAAAGAACGAACAAAAAAACAACAACAACACAACAGAAAAGGAAATGAAAAACTACCCTTGTGAAACTGGGCAAAACAAAAACAACACGTACGCTCATCAACCGATGTGGCTCACGATCGAGAAAATATCTTTTCGTGTGCGGCAAGGAATTTCTTCTGACTTGCTCCACGTTTTTGTTAACTGCTCGGCTCTTGAATAAGATAGCGTTATAAAACATAGCCTATTATATGACCCGATGTACAACCATTCTGTGTGCAAAATTTGAGGTTGATTGGTTTAGTAGTTTTCGCATAGGTAAAATCCAAACAAACAAACAAACAAACAAACGGACAACGTTTCACTTTTATAATATTAGTAGTGATTGTCTGTATAGGGGTTCCTGCTTTCTATAATTTGACAGAGAAGCAAGACGAAATATCTAAAGATAAAAACATGTTCAATCCAAGTACATACTTCTTTTTTATTCACTAAATTCTCAAAAATGCAAAAGTTGATTTTCTCATAAACTTTTTAATTTTTTTTTTATGTTGACTACGGGATACCAAGAAAATTATTACAGCAAATCCAAAAAAAAAAATGGTGGTGGGTGAGACCTTTAAGGAGCCAATGACAGCGGTCACATTGCAGAAGTGGGTTACCTTACCTACCATTTCAACCTATGATACCCAAAACTTCTGTTCATCGAATCAAAACGAAGCGTAGATAAGAATATCCAAGGTAAAGTCTAAGGCAGCTGGACCTGACGTCTTACCGGGCGAGTTAATTAAACCAGCTGGAATTGACTTAGGAAATAACATACACCAACTCTTTTCTGAAATTTGGTCAGATAAGAGTAATCTAGTGAATGGAATCGCGACATCGTTTGTTTAATCCACAAGAATCGAGAAATTTCAACTTCGTCACGACCCATATACCCATGATCGCCTGAACAACCTGATTGGCCCCTATCAGTGCGGCTTCAGGGATGGAAGATCCACACTCGACCGAAATATTCACATTTTGGCAGATCCTTGAAAAAAACCCGACAAACCTGCCTTGGACATCATTTATGTAGGCAAATCCCGAACAGTCCTCGATTACCTATCATCTCTTAACGAGATGACATAGCAATTCAATATCCACCCCTGCTGGGTGCCTGGACATAATGACATACCTGGTAACCGCAAAGCCGACGAACTTGCCAAATCTGGGACCACTCAAGAAATCTCCTTTGACACCAGAGGGATGGGTATACCAAACAATAGAAGATGAGATGGCTGGACGAAGTCCAAAATCTCACCTTTACTCGTATAGGGATAGCCCCTGATGATTTAGAGTCGATGGTGGAAGATCAGGAAGTGTGGAGAGTCCACTTAAGCTCCCTAAACTCGCGACCCTCATAGTGGATAAGCGGGCCATTGGAAGATGATGATGATGCTGAGGCATAACTAGAGAAATTAACCCCAGGTAGAAAGACGGTCTTACGCGTCATTTCACCAGACTTTTCTGGCCTAAACTAGATGACTAAAAGTCAAGGGAACTGATTACTCTTAACAGAACGCAAATTCTCACCATCACTGGTGTTATTACACGTCATTCCATAGGACAGCTATCTTCAATGATTTTTGTAGAGAAGAGGAGAAAGCGGAAACCACGACGCACCCCCTCTGTCATTTTCCGGCACTTTCCCGCAGCAAAAGAAGACTTTTCGGTCAATATCACTTCAACGGCATTAGTGACCTAAGCCAAACCCCCATTCATGAGGTCTTATCCGTCATCAACAACTCTAAATGAAGGAAGAATTCTCCCTCAGAAGAAATTTTATAAAGGGTCGATGTTGAATGTGAACCACACCTAAACGTCAAGTTTTTTTCTGCATTTCATTTGTCATTTCTCAATTTCAGACTAACTCAATTTGAACCATGGAAAGATACACAATCGAGCAACGCGTTAAAGTTATTCAGGCTTATTATGAAAATGGGCGTTCAAATCAAAATGCATATCGTGCACTTCGTGATTTTTTCGGTCAATTTAATCGTCCAAATGTGCGTACAATCGGAAAAATCGTGCAAAAATTTGAGCAAACCGGGTCTGTAGGAGATGTGAAAACACCAGTGCATGCTCGTACAGCTCGTACTGCAGAAAATATAGCTGCTGTTCGCGATAGTGTGGCTGAAGAGCCGTCCACCTCAACTCGTCGTCGTGCCCAACAATTGCACCTCTCACGCTCGTCGTTGATAAGCATTTACACGCTTACAAGGTGCAATTGACTCAAGAACTAAAGCCTCTTGACCATTTCAAGCGTCGTCAATGGTCAGAATGGTGGCAAGAAATGGCAACAGTGGATGATCAATTTTCGAAGAAAATCATCTTCAGTGATGAGGCACATTTTCACCTCAGTGGATTCGTCAATAAGCAGAATTGCCGCATTTGGGCGAATGATAATCCAAGAGTGATTGTCGAAAAACCAATGCACCCACAAAGAGTGACTGTTTGGTGCGGTTTGTGGGCTGGCGGCATCATCGGGCCGTATTTTTTCCAAAATGAGGCCGGTCAGGCAGTTACTGTGAATGGTGTTCGCTATCGTGAAATGATAACGAACTTTTTATGGCCCGAATTGGAAGATATGAATGTGGACAATATGTGGTTTCAACAGGACGGTGCCACTTGCCACACAGCTAACGAAACAATGGCTCTTTTGCGCGCAAAATTCAATGGCCGTGTTTTCTCACGTGGTGGCGATGCCGTTGGATTTTTTTCTTTGGGGTTATTTGAAAGAAAAGGTGTACGTCGATAAGCCAGCAACAATTCAAGAGCTAAAGGATGAGATAATTCGGCACATTAACGGCATAGAACCTCAATTATGCTTCAGCGTCATTATTTAAAATCTACATCGGCCCTTAAAATTTAACCACCCTTTAGGTATCACAATGAGCCTTGAGCTTAAGTGAGTACTCTAGGGGACACATATCATAACCTATGTATGCAAACAGAGTCGTGTCTTATTTTGATATTGATGCCAACCCCAAGCTTAAGCAGGACTGCGATGGAGAATGCTCGCTACTCCATAAATGTCGGTAGCAATCTCATCGAGACCTTTAATGTCAAAAATGAATTCAGACGAGGTGACGCGCTGTCATATGACTTCCCAAGCCTACACCACAAGCACAGTCTTTTAACTATTTGTGTAAATCGACGATATTGATCGATTCCTTTTATTTGGACAGACTTTGGGGGAGGAGATTCAACCACGAGGTGTGCGGCGACATTGATGTAGTCGATAAAAAAAAGTATCGCTGAATGGACACCAATGCTCTGGCCCATAGGGCCTTCAAATCTTACTTGAAAACCTTCCCTAAGGTAATTCACACAAGTAGTACCTTAACCAATTTCAAGTGTGCAATTGGATGGTGTTAGCAAAGGACTAGGATAACTGAAGGGAGTTGTTGGTTGAGGTCCAGGTTCAATCTAATCTGTAGCGACACCTATGCAAGTAACTCGGCATCTATAAAAAAGCAGATAGTGAATGTCCAACTATTCACATTAGTCATCATATTCCTATGTTATATCAATTATTTAACGATTCGCGTTCTACTTACTTACTTAAGGTGGGGCTACAGTCCGAGGTGGACCTGGGCAATCAAACAACAAGCGTCTCCAGCCAGCTCGTTCTTTAGCCAGCGGTCTCCAGTTTCCCTTTCCATATGTTACAATTTGCACAGAAACGTAATCATTTTCTTCAAATTTAGATTTATTAAGTAAATTATCTATTGCCTACGAAGCTTCATATTCCAACAATCATAGCAAAGGGCAAAAAGTTTGTTATTCCACTTCCGCTGGCTTAGCAGACTTAACAGCGTCAAAAATTCTACCAGGAAGTTAAAAACTCTTTCTAAAGCGCTTAGCTAAATTCCAACGTCGAATAAGTTTTTCAAAAGCCAATTGAACTGTCAAAATCAAGATATCAAATTTGAATCAAAACAAATGATTCTTATTCCCTCATACGAGTGTAAACACGCATTTAGGGTAAACATTACAGAAATATCTGATGATGACGTTAACAAAAACATTTTTCTCCCTAAAAAAAAGCTCAGAAATACAATCATCATAAACTTACTTAGGGGTATTTATAGTGTTGGCTGTTCCTTAACACTGCACTCAATTTGATAAATGGCATTTCCTGTTTACCGCCTGTAAATGGCTAAGATAAGACACAAGGCTTTTTACTCTCCCTTTTGGCCAAACAAAAACAAGAACTATGACAGTCCTGAAAAAAGTATAACTTCCTTAAGCAGAGGCTTTCAAACACCATAAGTTCAATACTTCCCCCAAAAAAACTGGGTCAAAGTTGGGGACATTTTTCACGGAAAAAATTAAAAAAATAAAAAAAAAACCATCCTCTACTAGATAAAGGACACTCTCCTCTAGGAAGAAAACTTTTACGTTTCTGTATTTTTGTATCATAAAAAAATTGAAAAAAAATGGCTCCTTCTTAGGAACGCACAATCGCCCTACAATTTAAATCTCTGATAACAACGGAGACTACATGAAGATATTTATTTTGTTGCCTTCACCCAACAGCTCTGAGCATGGAAATAAAAGAAAGTGGGTGGAATTTCTCGAAAGGATTCAATTGTTTACCCATTGTGGAATTTAAAATTGGCAAAGGAAGGAAAGGACCGTGCACCACTATACTGCTGCTACAGTGTAGGAAGGTGTAGTTCAATTTCCACAACGAACTCCTTTAAGACTTTGAAAATTTAAATTTATAGACATAGGCAGTTACGAAGTTGATAAGCATGGTTGCATGACGGTCTGGTAGAGTTCATTTGGTGCCTCTGACTTTTGACATAATCCTGTCTGCATGTCTATCAGTTTGTTTATCTAAACGACTGCGAAGAATTAATTTTCAGATTTTCCCTTTTTTTGTGTCGGATATTTACGTTTACATTCCCCTGGAAGCTGCCATATTCATGAAGTTTCACAGCAATTAAAGGCGCGTGTTTTTGGTGAATTTTAAGGAATGAATCAGCGAAGACAACCATAAATCTTGTGCCGGCAGCTTTGAGATTACGAAAAGGGAAGATAAGTGTGGGGAATGATTTACAATGCTCTGTTGGATGTGGTTTTATTGTAACGAATATGACATTCACGTGACGGTAGTTCGGCCTTTTTACGGGCTTCACGTGCAGTTAAGCATTCCCAGACTGTTTACTGTCGAATTTCAAATGAAGACCATGAAACGTCATCACGACATTAGAGAGTAAATGTTAATGACATAATGTTGCCTATATAACCTTCTCGCCTAGTGAGGAAGCAACAAATGGTTGCTTCAAGAAAGAAACAAATTTCATGAAAATAATTAACTTCCACATCAGTGATAACTCCAAGTTAAATTCAAGTATATCGAAGGCTTTGGACAAGCCGTTGGAGGTGCATATAGCCATTGATGTACAATGAATAGGATAGATATGTGGGCAGGAGAAAGGGGATATAAAATTCATATTACGACACACTCAGGTCAATTCAAATGCATTATGATAACAATGAAAGGTAATATCCCTTGTCTATAAAAGCTTTACCCAACAGATATATATGCAGATATTTATACAGGGTTTTTCAATAAGAGCCCTACAAAAGTTTTTTTTAAATAAAACAATAACGGTTTTGGATATCAATGAAATTCTATATTCCTGTGAAAGTACGTTTGATGCCATTATGTATGGAACTCGATTTCTTTTACATGGCCACCACGGGCACGCTTGCAGAAGTCCAGACGCTGAACCCAATTTTAGACGGTTTTCAAGCATAAATCGGCCGATACTGCTGCAATTTCACGTTCGATATTCGTACGAAGTTCATCAATCGTCGCTGGCTTGTTGGCATAGACCATAGACTTGATGTAGCCCCACAGGAAATAGTCTAACGGCGTCAAATCGCACGACCGAGGCAGCCAAGCGACTAGACCATTTCGTGAGATAACACGTTCTCCAAACTTGGTTTCCAATAAATTGATTGTGACATTCGCTGTGTGGCTTGTGGCGCCGTCCTGTTGGAACCACATGTCCTCCAAGTCCATATCATCCAATTGGGGCCAAAAATATTCGGTTATCATTGAACGGTAGCGATCCCCATTCACAGTAACGTGCCGGTCTTGATCATCACGGAAGAAGTACGGCCCAATGACGCCGCCGGCCCATAAACCACACCAAACCGTAATTTTTCGGGATGCAATGATGACTCATGGAGTACGTGTGGATTGCTGCCTGACCAATACCGCATATTTTGTTTATTGACGAAGCCATCCAGCCAGAAATTATGACGACCATAAATTGGACGTAGCCCTCTTAACGTTGAGGTCACTGACTCCGAATTTCGGTAGTAAATTTTAATAATTTCGACTCGTTGTTGGCTCGTATATCTTTCCATCATGAAATGGCAAACCTTACTGAAGAGAAATGTCAAAAAACCGCAAGAAAAATATGGCGTCGTTTGCTGTCCCTGTCGCTCTACTTTTGTAGCGTCCCTATTGAAAAACCCTTTATATACACATTATATATAATAAATTACAGAGACCGAGTGGAGTGGAAATCGTCGGTTATGCTGACGACATTGCTGTTGTAGTAGTGGTCAAGTGAGAAGTGAGGCAAAACTGGGAGAAATGAGGCAAAATTGCAATGAAATAATCGCGAACGTGATGCTTTGGCTGCAGACAATAGGTTTAGAGAAGGGACCTACAATTTATTGCCGACTCCGAACGGCGAATTGAGAAGCTCTTTCATGACAGATTATACTCCAGGAGGCTTGTCATTCCCCGACGAAAGGTGGTGCCGCAAAAACTGTTCGGTCTACCTGGTTGGGGCTTGAACCTACGCCGCTCAGTCAGCAGTCCAACGCCCTAACCACTGACCCACTGCCACCACATAGGGGTATAGAGTTTAGAGTTAGCGTACCACAAAACCTAAGCCGTTCTCGTAAGCAGCCGTAAAAAAGTGGAACAACTAACCATACGGGTCGGAGAGCACTTCATCGAGTCGAAGCCGCACCTCAAGTACCTTGGAGTGCTGCTGAATTACAGACTTAGCTTCAAGGACCACCTAACTAACGCCGGCGAGAGGACCGCTTGGGCAGTAGCAGCACTATACAGGCTCATGCCAAACTTTAGAAGACTAAGGCAGCTCGCCAGAAACCTTTTGACGACCGTGAGCAAATGGATGCTCTTGTATGCGTCTCGATATGGGCGTCAGCGACATTAGGAAGGGTATGCTGCGCCTTTAGGAGTGTGTCAACGGATGCTATAAGTGTAATCTCAGGCCGCTTGCCTACCAATCCAGAAGCGAAGAAGGAGACGACAGACGAAAAAACAGGGAAGCTATGAAACCAGGATGGCAACATACATATGTAGGTGGAACACCACAGCAAAGGGGCGATCGTCATATGTATAAACTGATCCCCAACATTGATGAATGGACTTGTAGAAAGCATGGAGAGGTAACCTACTACCTAACGCAATTCCTATTAGGGCATGGATGCTTTCGGAAGTACCTTTACAAGTATAAGCAATCTGCCAGCACTATGAAGGGAAACCCCAGAACATTGAGCATATGCTGATAGAATGCCAAAACTACATAGGTGCTAGAAGCATAATGCAGCACCAGCGAATAAAGGAAAGAGTAGCGAGAAACGAAGAAACTGCTAGCTCTGGCAGTTGAGACGAACTCGATGAAATGTTAAACTATCCTGTAGGTTTGATGAGTTTCATTATGTGGTTCACCGGTATATCGGAAAGTTCTTTTATGTCCTGGAAAAAGTGCCGATCGAAGAACTTATTTCTCAGATGGTAGAGACTTGGTCGGTGGCGAAAAAAGTGGGTTGTATCCTCATGGAGTTCCTCGTCCCCTTTACAAAGGTATTTTTCTGTAATTTAAAGCCTTTCCATAAGATACTACAGCGTATTATGTCCTGTAATCACTTCTGTAGTCGTAGGTAGGCGTCTTCTGTCGATTTGCTGAATCTAATTTTTTTTCAAAAAGAGGAATAAGCTGAATTTATTGTCAACGGTGATGACATAAATTTACCAGTATTATACGTATATCTACTGTATGTGATGCGAGTTTTAAACCGTGTGAGAGGTTTGGATTTTTTTATTAAAAAAATCTTTAGGACTTAACTGGCTCAATTAAATAGTTGGTTGGTATTCACAAAACAAGAAGGACAATGTAACTTGTCCTATTATTCGTGCAATAAATCTCCAGTTATGTTAAAATATCAACAAAAATTAGATCAGTTTGCTTTAAAACATCTAAATCATTTAGGCAATTCATATCTCGTATTTAAATACTTTCTTAAGGAAATATAAAGCCTTCCACAACACAATTTATTTTATTTAGCTTAAAAAATCGATTAGCCTTTATGGACTTTGATGGCGCCCTAAGCCATTATGAGCATTTAAACATTTTATAGCTTCTATGTCAGAATCGGATGCCTGTTCCACTGGTTGCAACTTGCAACCTTCATTTTGCGTCTGAATTTCGATTGGTTTAAAAATTTCCAAAAAAACATCGTCAGACGTCAATAGTATTAAAATGGCTCACATGTGTGTACGTATGCGTTTGATTTAAATGGAGGGGGTTACTGCAGTGGCAAGTTTCCCATAAAAACTCATCATTTTTGGCTTCATAACTCGAAAATATTGTAATAAAGCTCATCGAGACGAATTCAACGTTAGCATATCACTTTTTATTCCTTTCCATTGCGATGAAGGTTTTCTTTTTTTTTCAAATATTGCTTCCACCATTAAGGTTTCTTATTTCGAGAACAAATCCTACATCAATTTAAGAAATAAAAATAAAGAATAAAAAAAGAATGAAAGACGTGTTTCCTTCCGGCGCCTGTCTCGTTTGCTTTCGCCCGCACGTCATAACTTAATAACATCGTGCTATAAAAATGTGCAATTCATGGCAATGGCTTCATTAGTTTCGTGATAAATTTTTCCTCACAAGAAAATTACCACCACGGACGCAGTCAAAATAAAAGGAAAGAAAAATTAACATCGCAACCGTAAACTTAATTTTCAGAGTCATATTCTGACATACATATGTATGTTATGTACGTATAAGTGAACCCTTTTATCCATCCACACATTTTTTTTCTAATAAAAAATAAATAACTGAAAGGATTTCTTTTTATTGTATGTATGTATGAACGCGTTGCCTTTTTTTTTTTATTACATAATTTGAATTCAATAAGGAAAAACGGTTCACCAGGCTCCTCGTTCAATTATTTCGATCCTGTCTGGTGGAAAATAATTGGCTGCATTTATGTTTGCGCGTGGCGATGTGGGATGAGAGCAAAACATCATGGTATTGAGTGCTCCTCTGGCGAAAAGCTGTAAACTGTTGAAACGCAATACCATTATAGTGAAAAATTATTCGAAATACTTTTCCTTGAATGGCTATTTTATTTAATGCCATTTGTTTTACTATCGTGTCCTTTATCAGTTTTTAGTGTGTTGCTTAATGGATTTCCATTAAACGTAGAGCTTTTAGAATTTCTTTTAATTAATTGTTTTTAGTTTCTTTGCTATGCAAGAGGAGTATCGTGCTGTAATGAGAAAATATAAATATGGGAATTATTTTTATAGTTTATGGGTAGAGATCATCATCGGTGTCCTTAAGCGCATAATTGCAGCTATAACTAAAATACGACTATGTCTGTATAAGAGGTAGACGTCATCCGTGATAAAATTTTATTGAGTTCATTCACTCTTGAAGAAGGTAAGTAAAGAATAAGACAGTGTTGTTTGAGTTGAGTAATTATCGTCGTTAGGGGTTTTCAAGGTTCTTATGGATTTATGTACTCCTTTTATTACAAACTGTGCTTCGTTGATTACGTTAGACATTTTTAGATAGTTGTCGGAACGAATTATTCAGCTTTTCTATATCTTTCGACGAATGATGAGTGATAGCTACTATGCATATATTTATACACAGAATTTTGAAGTCCATTCTGCTGCGAGATACGCCAGAGGATTCTTTAATAATTCTGAGAACATTTCGGGGCCTGCTATTTATTGGGTAACTATTATTTGCTCATGATTGAGCCAGTAGTGGACAACTTAGTTTTTCTTTACCTCCTCGTGGTACCCGGTAACTACGGTCTAACGATTCTAGAACTAGTGTCATGGGCTAGCATTCCACGTTACTGAAAAAGTAAGCTAACGGAACCGACACTGGGTCTCAGATAAAGCTTGATCACACATTGACGAGTTTCGGATATTGTACCTGGACTAAGATTGGTTTCTAGAATGTGAGAAGGCTGCTTAACTCTGGAATCGAAGGACCTCAACAAGCTAGACTTCTACAATTTCAGCAAGAAATGATCCCCAACTAAGGCTGCCATAAGAAATTTAAAGAAACTAGAAGTCATGGACACAAAACCCCGGACATTGCATCCATACACCTGGACAGACTAGAAATATTGGAGATTGAGCGGGCGAGGGTCCGGTATCTTTTTGTGCACAATTATGCATTGGTGGTACTCACTGTCCTTAACCACAAACATATGCGAGCGAAAGCCATCAATTATTCTCTCACTCGCATTGGCCACGGATGTACACTCCGTCTGTGTATTTCGCCACGTGATATATGTACATATGTATATATGTAAGTAGGTTTAAAATCGCAACTTCTTAAAAACCCCAGACAAATTACAAAAATACCTCCGACATCCCCGGAAGTTCTTAAAAAAAAAAAAACAGTGTCAGAGGAAAAGAGAACGGGTGGCAAGCTTATCCCCAACCCAAATCATTCTACTGGTCCTTTCGCATACAGCACGCAGAGGTATAATTACAAAGAGGCACCCGAAGACAAGATTTTGACGGCTGGATTCAAGAATTGAGTTCGATAAATGGCGAGAAGGAAATCTTTTACGACCAGCGGCACTCCGTTTGCGCACAAAACCATCTGAAAGCCAAGTAGCCATCAGTCAAATTGAATATTTTGCCATCTTCCGCTGTTTTCGACTGACATTTGAAACTGACGAGGAGTCAATAGGAAAATGCATGGAAATCAGTCGTGACACAACACACAAACAAAACATTGCTATCCTCTTAGATAGCCCAGCCTCTATCAAAACTATTGACTCGGCTACAATATCCTCCAAACTGGTGCTAGAGTGCCGGAACGAGCTTGCCCGCTTGGGCTAACGGTTCAGGGTCACACTGCTCTGGGATCCAGGGCACAGCGACATACAAGGAAACGAGCGTACAGATGAGCTGGCCAGACAGGCTGTACACGGCTAACTCACAGAAAGGATCCAAACCCCGCTAGGAGCGTTTAAAGAACCAATCCACTCATACATCCTGAAGAAGGCCAACCTCCAATGGAGGCGATTAACCAACTGCCCATTTCCTCCCCAAATGTTTGGGACCTGCAAAAGCCAGACCTCAACGACACATAAACTCCACAGGGTGGATCTAAGCATTCTCGGCCGTCTCACCCATTTTCAATAACATGCATCATCAACCAGGTACACGAGTTGTGGTATCAAAAAGTCACATCCTAGTGCTAATTGAGTCTCAGTTGAACCGCCGCGCCGCCTCTACCTACCAATAGGGAAATGATACAGAAAGTTCTGGGCCACCTTATGACAGCAACTGTTTACTGCTGCAGTTCGACAATCCCAAGCCAATACACAAATAAAATGCAATATCAACAGAATAACATATCCATCACCGCACATAAAATGCAAGGACCACCTTTTGCAAGTACTGGAAATAATAACCATCCCAGTACCCGTCACTATCAAAAACCATTGAGGTGCTGTGGTGCGTGGTTTCCGGAAGATACTTGGAGAAGAATCGAAAATCAAAACTGGTGCAAGCTCACATGGCAGCTAATCCATCTGCGTAGAGAAACAAGCCGAGAGTTATGCCAAAATTGATAGGAAACTTCCAAAAAGTGAACTAGGTTAGGTTAGGTTGGATTGAAGTGGCTGCCAGCTAAAGCCAGCAGACTTAGACCCATGGGGGGTCCGTTGTGATCTCCTGTCTACTCATTGAACCAATTGGAGCTTCTTATGAAGCGTAGGAGGCTACTAACATCGATACTTATCAGGTCGCCTAAGTTGGTGTAGAAGAAGGCTCCTAAGTGGAGTTTCTTTTGCGGAAGAGAGCTGCAAAGAAGATGGAGAATAGTCTTATCCTCGACCATACAGCTTCTACAGAAGTCATTTGCGTAAACGCCAACCCTTGTTTCATGCTTGCCTATTAAACAGTAATGACACCTATTATAGTGCTTATATGCGATCTTAGTGAATTCAAATACTTAGGGCCAAACCTGCTTTGTCGCTAGACATGTTGTACCTCTTGTTCACTTAAGATTTGTTCTTTCAATAACAACTAGCTTCAGTTTAAGTTTACAAGCAGCGATTGGTAGACCGAAGGTCTATCAGACTCAAAAGTGAAGAAGCTGAGTTTAAATTCTTTTTTTTAAATTGATAAATTTGGAATTTTCTAACTGTCATACCCTCCGGAAGCCGTCATAACAGAATCCCACCACTTCATCATCACTTGCGGAAAGATAATGGAATGCCAATCTCTAAAAAACAGCCTTTTATAGTTAAAATGCATACCAAAACTAAGAACATTATTTCTTAGCCACATAATCTCCAAAAGATAATAATTTTGAACTTCGGCCATAGCCCTTTCCTTTTTATTTCTCTCGGGTGTTCAACGATTTCTTTTCACAGCAATAAAATTAAATGTAGTCTTGACCTATGGCGCATTGGATTTGGATTTATGCCATCACAAAACACTTCGTAAAATTTTCATTTCCTACAATCCTGATGACGAAGTAATTTTGCAACTCAAAGTAACTCAAATGTCAATTTCTGACAATTTGCACTCTAACTTAGTTGATAAACTCTGTCCCCAACATTTGGGATCAGAAAATGACGAACAAAAATAATAATCTACAAATAGTTCACGTATGTATGTCATCAGATGGAATCCCTCCCCATTTCACGCTGGACCGCTCTTAATGAAAACTTTCCCCGAAAAACTTTTCGAAACTCCCATTTATCGAAGCGCACATGTGTGTACTCGTATGTATGCGCTTCACTACTCATGCATGTCTGGGATGAGGGGACATCCATTCCATTGAATGTTAATGACAGTTCCAAGTTATTTATACCCGAAAATTATCCAAATCCCGATGACAACTTCAGTGGCAAACTCGGGGAATATGTTGATTAACTTTCGTCCTGAAGGCGATTACGTGAGCATCTTGCAGCGTCTGGAGGATTCCCGAAATAATTCATAATTCTCTGATTTATTTCCTTCGCACACATTAAATTGATATTAAAATGAAATTTCAGTGTCTAGATTCATATCCAGCTATATCTCAAGTCTGGGATACGTACATATATATTTTCCAATCTCAGACAGGTGAGAAATTGGCACCCAGTCAAGCAACAGCATCGAATGGTTAGGTTGTGGCAGAGATTTGAAAGCTACTCGTACGTTCTATGTAAATAAAATTTAGTGGATATACGTGCTGTGCTTAGAGCACGGTCGTATCGTCGGTCCTGGCTCGGTCGGCAATTGAATAATAATTGCCTGATTAAAGTTGTTATGAAAGTTATTCCAAGAGTTTTTCGTTACTTTGTGCTGAAAGTTCTGGGCCACGTTGAATGGTTACTTTGAGTTTGAATTCGCTTCAAGTTGAAAACGTCCGTTTAGGGAATTTCACATTTTGGAAGAATTTTAAATTGAAACGACGCGGCGGCGGCGGTTATCGAAGATTTAAATTTAAATTCATTTGCCAAAGGAGACTGGGGCCCTGTGTATGTTTTGTTAAGGCTACAGTCGGCAGTGACTGAACTCATAAAAGTCCTCGAATGGGTACACGAATTTGAAGACAAACTTATCAGCAACACAATCTTATTTTACTGGCTCTTTACAGTATCCACTAACACATACTTAAAGGAAGCATTCGATAGACTCTCAACGACTCTGCTGGTTTGCGAGTTGTAGAGATGGCGGTACTTCAAAGCACGTCGCCTTACTAAAATCTCCATGGATCCATTGTGGTAACCTTTTGTGGTGTTGGGATACAAGATTGATAGTTGGTTCAGGGACTCTCTGAACCAAAAAAAAAAATTCTCGAATGATAACAACTTCCTTCCAGACGATCTATTGTTTGTCTTTTACGTCAATTTTTCGAATCATTAATCCATCCGCAAATGATGTGTTTAGTTGGACATTGATCTCTAAGTCAAATATTGCTTTAAACTCTCTTCTCACTTATCACAATGACAGAGGTATTCGAAGGCGGTATCCAGTCGATGAGGAGGTTCCAGATTTGACAGAATAGAGTAGGTAGGTAGGTAAAGTAGCTGTCCATGCGAGGCACAGACACACGTATGTCAAGGAAGACCCTTTGTGATATCATTGGAATCTATTCCCTAGGTGCCACTCCAACTAATGAAACCATTTGGAGTTCTTAATAAAGCTGAGGATACTTTTGACATCAGTATACTCTAATAATTGGCCCAAATTGTCGAAGTTATATGCTCCTAGATAGAGCTTCTTTCTTTGGCATACGGCAGCACAAGTGCAGAGGAAATGGAGGATCGCTTCCTACCCCTCTTCGTCCCTGCAACTCCTGCAAAGTCATTTGCGAAGACGCCCATCCTTTTTGGCATGAAGGCCAATCGGACAGTGGCCAATGAAAACACAGATAACGGTGTTGTTGAGCGATCTTTTAAGCATGATAAGACTTTTGGATCGAGTGAGATTTTCCATAGGCCATACATATCTCTCTGGAGGTGCGACATGTGGTACCGTTCCTCCATCTTTGCTTTGTCTTGCTGATCGCGTCGTTCTCTAAGAGTAATTTACATGTAGTGAGTGGAATACTCAGATTCCTCTGCTCTGGTAGGATCTCTAGAGTGGTACCACGTTTGGCGAGCTTATCGGCCTTACAATTCCCTGGAATGTTCCCATGGCCCTGCACTCAACATGATAAAAATAAATAGCTGTCGCGACAGCTCGGGATGAACCAAGGTCTAGCTTCTCACAACCATTCATGTTGTGCGTGTTACATCTTTCGCACGAATGGAATGGACCTACAATTTATTGCCGACTCCGAACGACGAATTGAGAAGCTCTTTCATACAGATTATACTCCCGAAGGCTTAGGATTCCACGACGAGAGATGGTGCCGCGAAAAATGTTCGGTGTACCTGGCTGGGGCTCGGTCAGCAGTCCAGCGCACTAACTACTGAGCCACGGCGACCAAGGGTACTCAACGCAGGTGAATGTCAAAATGTTCAGCCATCTTCACGAGAAACGAGTGATAATCTGAGGTAACTTTTGATCTATATGTTACTGATTCCAAAGATTTTATAGCAGCCTGGCTATCGGTAAAGAAACATCCATGCAGGATGCCACATTATGCCTTAGTCAGGATAAGGCTTGCTTGGTCGGCATAATTTTCGCCTCAAAAACGATACTATGGTTGGGGAGACGAAAAGAGATGCTCAAGATGAGCACTTCGTAGAAAACACCACCTCCCACTTCGTTCTCGGTTTTAGAACCGTCGATATAGAATAAACGGAACGCTCGTCTATGGCACCATTATTCTTCCACTCCACTCTGGAGCAGATTGATTTCCGGAGGTTGAGGTTCAATTTCAACTTAGACGGTATGTAGTCGGTGCTTTCAAGATGAATGTTAAGCGATCCAAGATGGAGGAGTGGCCAGTATGGCCAGATTGAGAAGGCTTTCAATCTGGGGCTGACTCCTTGCCAAAAATATCCTGAATATACAGAATAGAGAAAAACGAGACAAGCATCATCCTCACATTCCAGAAAACAAGCTTCGCTCCGGTACGACAATAATTTAAAATTTTTCTACCAATCTCCCGCTCTTCAATTGTGTGAACCACATACATATGTATGAGCTTTTTCCGCCTTCAGTTTAACCTTCAAATTTTCTTCGTCGATAAACGACAATTTAATACCAATCATCAAAGAAACACCAAAGTCGAGCCAAAAACAGCTAATTCTTGTGGGTTACTGCCAATAAAAAACAGACCAAACGCATAGAATTGATTGCCTTCTAAAAACAGGATGGCAAGGAAGACAGCCCCGATCCAATATTTTTACGATCCCGTTGCACAGTGCACATTGAAAAGAGCAAACTAATAAATGGCAAAGAGGTTATGCTGCTCATGAACTTCCGCTTGCCATAGGCATTAATGGAGCGGATGGGAGTGGTATGACACCGTTTTCCTTTTTTTGGAGGATATTTAAACCGTAGATTACGAAAGCGTTTTAAGTGCGTGATAAACAATTTTGAAACTCTTCCTCGTACTTATAGTATATTAAATGTCGCATAACCTCAAAAATGGAGGAGGTTATAAGAAGCAAACATGACACGGAGAGATGGTAAACTCAAGTTGGGGTGCGGTGATATACGTGACATTTTTAAATTGAAGAGGGGGTACATGGCATATTTCCCATTCTATGGCATTTTGGGAACACCAGGAAGATGGTGTTGGTGAAATTAAAATAGACAACATGGTTTTGAGAATTTTAATCCATTTTTTAGGACAACAAAGAGGGGAAGGATTCAAAGATTAAACATTTTTAATGGATACAGGAAGAATTATGTCCGAAATATAAAGGAAGGATTTGTTGGGGTTAAACAGGACTTTAACTGATTTCATGTAGCATGAACAAGCAAGCTATTGTGTCCAACGAATTTCGAAAAAAGATAAGAGTAACGACCTCGTAAAATCGTCAGAGTGCAGGGATTTATACGATTTTGATGTTTTTAATTATTATTATTGTGGGTGCCTTTATGAAGACCATAAGAACATAGCTACATAAATATATCGGTGGACTTAATTTTCAATGTCAAGTACGGAGTTAAACGTACTTTATTATATGTACCACATAGTACATACAGACATAGATAGAGGAAAATGACGACAAGACATAGGAGCAATGCCCTAAGTATAACGTGAAAATCGTGTTAGGCGATTTTAACGCATAAATAGGAATACAGCACGATCGGCAAACCTAGCCTACATGACACTTCGTCTGGAAACGGAGTTGATTTTGCTTCGGGATGAAACGTCACTATAGCTAGTATACGGTTTCCACACCTTGATATCCATAAGGGACATGGCGGTCTCATGATCGACGCACCGTCAACCGAATTGATCATGTAGCAATCGACAAAAGGCACGTCTTCAGTATTCTGGATGTACGAAATTTCCGAGCGGCCAACACTGACTCGGAGCTTTACCTTGTTATACGAATGCAGATAAACCAAAAGCCTCAACAACGAAGAGCTACAACGAAGCTACATTCGCAACAGACTGCCAGAGCCCTTGTCGATCGTGTACCCTTAATCTCTCGAGAAGTCCAATGTCAGGGGAAAAGTTGCTAACAAGAAATCAGAGATGCCGCCTCTGACATGCTGGGTTTCACCAGACCAGCTCTAAGAAATCCCTAGTTTGACGAAGAATGCCGGCGAGTGCACGCAGCAAAACATGATGCATACAACGGGGCGCTGCAGATAAGGGCGAGGGCTGCTAGCGAGCTCTTTAAGTAGAAGAGTGTAGTGAACCCAAACCAAAACGTAAACAAACAATCGGTTTCCTAACTTCCTACATTGTATTGCATAATGCTCTATACAATGTATGAGGTTCTATTCTACGAGCGACACCAAAGGCAAGTGTCATAGTACTACGTCGTAGTGCTATGCACTGACCCATTAATGCGCCACTTGAGAAGGGACAAAAACATCGTCACTGCACTGATTCATACACGATCAAGTGCATCCGATTGAAGTATTGTATATCAAATATCAGACATTGTAGCCGAATTTGATGGCAGGCGACTCACTTTGTATCAATATGCATTGGGAATGCTACTAGGGAATTAGTATATAAGGCCATGCATTTTGAAAATAAAATAAGATTCATTTTGACTACAAGCAGAGTGTTTCTCCTATGGCTGTTTAGCCCTGCATTCTTGCAGACTCTGGCAGATACCTATGGCGTTTACGCCCTGCCTTAGGGACACATAGCATTACAAGAGACGATAGCAACATCAGCTTATCCGAAAGAAAATGAAAGAGAGGGACACGACTAGGAACATAGAGAGGTCCTACTCCAGGAATGTTCGGAAGCTTTACCCAATGGTAAAAAGAACATGTCACAGCAACAAGAACTGAACAAATATTTGTGGAAGGAAACATTGTAGTAGAGTCACAGTCGGTACTGAAAAAATGGAAAATCTACCTCTGCAGACTGTTTTACGGCGGCGAAGCCCAGTCAGGCAGAATAAACCATTCTATCTAAACGATGATAATGAACACCTCCGTCCACCTGACCAAAATCAAGCAAGAATGGCAATATCTAAACTTAAATCCAATAAGACTGCTGGCCATGGCGACTGATCTGCTGAGCATACATAAACACATTTCAAAAATTTGGTCAGATGAATGTATGCTTGATGAATGGAATCTTTGCAGTGTTTGCCCGATCCACAAAAAAGTAGATCCCCTTAGCTGCGTCGAATATAGAGGAATTAGTCTTCTAAATGTCGTTTATATGCGACGTTTCTGCTATATTGTGTGAACGCCTGAAAGCCTAAGTCAACAACGTGGTAGGTTCCTATCAGTCCAGTTTAAGGGCAGGAAAGTCCACACTCGATCAAATTTTCACATTTCGGCAGATCCTGGAGAAAGCCCAAGAAGTCCAAATCGATACACACCACCTCTTCATCAATTGTCTGTGACAGCATTTAAAAAGACGAGCTATACAGAGCCATGTCTAGTTTTGCCAAGATCGTCGGTATGTGCAAAATGAAGATGGAGAACATGGAGACAGAAGGGGCTAAAATGGGTCTATCGGTAAGCGAGACAAAACAAAATGTATGCTGTCAACAAGAAGGGACACCCACCATCGACGTTTCGGACAAAGCTTCAAAGTGAACAACAATAACTTCGAGGTAGTAAGGGACTCCCTCTACTCTGGACATCTTTCTGGAACGAAGGAATCTGGGTATTCCACTTACTACAAGTAAACTTTTCTTAGAGTATGAAGCGATCAGTAAGACAAACCAAAGATAGATGAATGGTATCACGTGCAATACCTCCAGGGAGATCTGGTCTATGCTTAATCTCACTCGATCTAAAACTTTGATCTTGCTCAATAGGTCGCTTATTACCACTGTTGTCGGAGTACTCTCTGGCCACTGTCCCATTAGCCTTCATGCCAAAAGAATGGGCCTCTTCTAAAATGACTTCTGGAGGAGCTGCAAAGACGAAGAGGAGGAAGAAACGATCCTCTGCACTTTTACTGCCCTATCCCAAAAATGGAAGTTCTATCTGGGAGCCTATAGCTTCGATAACTTGGGCGAACTATTACATACTGATGTCAAAAATATCCTCAGCTTCATCAAGAGCTCCAAATGCCACCCCACCTATCTACCTACCTAAGGGACTCCCTCTACCACGCTTCAACTATCACATCTGACAACAACACCAGCGCGACGAATAACTCTTGCCAATCGCTGTTTCTTTGAGCTTAGAAGGCAATTGTGTAGCAAACCCCTCTCTCGAATAACTAAAGTGATCCCGTAAGTGAAACCTTAATCATTCCAGTCCTGCTTTATAACGCAGAGGCACGGACTCAGTTAGAACCCGATGAGGTTGTTCTTGGCTGTTTCGAGAGGAAAATTCTTCTGGTGATTTTCGGTCCCGTCTGCATAGACGGCGTATGGATGAGTAGAGGAAGATCGCGCCACAATTGTGACGCACGCAAGAGGAAGGGGAACTCAACCATCCCGGCAGGCAAAACTAGAAACAGCTGGTTGAGGCCCAGGTCCACCCCGTACTGTAGCGCCGTCTTAAGTACGTTTCTGGTCCATAGTCAGTTTTCATAGTTCGTCCTAATTAATAAGAAAATACCTGCATTGTATTAGTAAGAGTCTTGAAGGAGTCATAAGTTATTAGGTTGGAGTGGAGAGGTTCTTTCTATTTCCTTATGCCAAGTTGCTACTTTTTCAAAGCCATATAAAACTCATTAGCATCCAAAAGCTTATTGCCAGCTGTATCCTTTTCTTCAAGTCAGCTCCACCTTAAGGAACGACCGTAGCAAGAAAGTAAAGAAATTGAACGAATAAATGTTTTCCTTTTATAACCATTAGTGGTTCCAAATCCTGTCATTCCAATCTCTTCAATCTAATACACCGCTGCACTTATCGCTGCAATGACAAAAGTTTCTCAGTGCTACCTAGTTCGCCCACTTTAATAGCATATCGTTGACCACCAAGTTTAATTAATAATTTCATCGCTCACGAGCTGATTTCGTATCCAGAACCATGCGTGTCGAACAGGCAATCATCCGACAAACTAGGCACATACCGCCGATGGAATACTAATAGAATTCTTAGGTATCCACACCAAGGATGCTACCTAAGTTACACTACTCATTCTGTCATAAAAAAAAATAATTTATTGCTCTCTTGTTGTGAGCCAAGTTTGGTCATGCCGTGTGAGTTTAAGAGGATGACGCGACGCGACGCAGACACCTCATTCCGGTGGAATAACAACTATTTTATAGCCAATTTGTAACACAGTCGTAGACTCGCTGGCCAAAGTAAATTATAACAATTAGTACATGCTGTGCTCAGGCTCGTGTTGGCCCAGAACATTGTTGCTCTTTCGATTAATGGATTTCGATTCTTTCCTTTTAAGCACTCGCACTTAATCTGATAATTATTCTGATTTTCGGCAATAAACCGTCTAGTCATGGGCCATTTCAAACTTCTCAATCAGAGGAGAGAAGTATTTTGCCCCGACTAATTGGACAGTGGGATTTTTTCGATTTAAAATTACAAGTTACGTCCAACATGAGTGGCTGTCGCAAAGGATTATTTTGTAAGCCGATTGGCTGCTGGACACAACAGACAAATACAATTGACGAGTATCCTTCAGTTAGAAGGACACACACAATGAAAGGATAATAAACGCTAGACAGTAGGGAATATTTAATTTAAACTTTTTTGGGCACACAACGTATAATTCGAGGCATTTTGCGAGGATATTTATGACAACGTTTTGTTAGGGCTGATGTTTTTGGGTCCGACGAGGATGTAAAGGAGACACGCTTTAGCATTAGGGATACAATTTGTTTATTCAGAAAAAAGCGAAAGAAAACAATTTTGTTGACATTGACTTAAAATTTATTTGGAGAATATTTTTGTATGTACATTGAGGAAAATGAGATGTCGTCGGTCGGTTACGATGATGGGCAATATATTTTGACTTCAAAATTTAAGCGGTTTATATGGACAAATTAATATGTCAGATCACGAAGTTAGCTCTTTCAAATGGTTTTTATATTTTTTTGACTTTAAATTGACAATAGAGAGACGTTGCACATTTATTTTCAAATCATCTCTTCCGTGATCGTATAATTCGTCAAGTACAAACGAGCAATCTGGGCCGAATCATCTCGTGGAAGAGACGATTTGGGCCTACTGACACATTTAACCGCTTAAGTTTGAATTTCTATAAGTTGAGAGAGGGCTTGAAGGGATCTCTATACACAGAAAATAATTAGTTTCATCAGCTTAGTCATTAAAAGAGGACCAGAAACCATATGATTATGTATTATTAGGCTTACTCCTTCGCAAGATCGATTGTGTATAGGAAACTATTACCCTTTCTTGTTAGTAAGTGTCTAAATTCCAGCGGAAAATATGACCTGCATATTCTACGAATAGCTGCTTGATGGTTTTTTCGGAATTCGACATGAAGTTGGAAGGCGTTTTAGAGACGGTTGCTGATCTTCGCTGACAAGCAAAGAAGAATGGTAAGAGTTTTGTGAAAGGCCTTGGGACTTGTGCTCGACAAAAAGTTGAACTGGAAACAGAATATAAAAGAAAGAATTATGAAAATCACAATAGATTTCTACTAGTCCTAAAAACGCCCTATGGATGTACATGGCTATTCTGAGACCTATTCTAGCCTCTGACAGCGTTGTATGGTTGCAAGCTGCTACCAAAACCACCGAATTCAAGGTTATCATGAACGTACAAAGACTGGCGTGCATAGCAGTCATGAAAACCACGCCAACAGCAGGACTAAAGGCTATTCTCAACTTGCTTCCACTGTTTATGTAGAATTCTGCGACTAGAAACGCCATGAGAATCAGTCAAATGAATGATTGAAAGTCAAGCAAGACGGGGGGGTGCCCAGATCCTAGTTAGTACATACATGGACAATGTAGCAACCACTAATTACATGGTGCCCTACCTAAACTTCAAAAGGCCATTCTTTTGCTCATTCCCAAGCAGAGAAGAATGGACCAGAGGAGCAACATCAAGCACGCGAACCAAAGCCATCTATACTGATGGGTCTGAAATAGACAATAGACATTAGCGTAGGTGCAGGTGAACCTTTTGACAAAATTAGCCTCTTTGAATCAGTTAGACTCCCAGACCATAGCGGAGTTTTCCAGATGGACCTCCTAGCAGTGAAAAATGCTGCTCGTGGGACTGCGAGGAAAGTAATACCACGTTATCATATCACCTTCTTCTTCGACAGCCAGGCAACACTAAAAGCTATTTCGGCTATTAAAATGAAGTCGGAACTTGTCCTAGAGGAATCTGATCATCAGTAAAATTCCCGCCATTTAAACTTAAGCATGAAGGTCTTTAACGAATAGAATATGGACCTCTTTAGACTCCTGTAAAATAACAAAAAAAACTATGGCCAAGGTACAACGGTGACAGAAATAATACTTTTATACAGAAGGACTCTCATAAAGGA
This sequence comes from Matsumyia berberina, assembly GCA_917880715.2. Classification (NCBI taxonomy): domain Eukaryota; kingdom Metazoa; phylum Arthropoda; class Insecta; order Diptera; family Syrphidae; genus Matsumyia; species Matsumyia berberina. The sequence goes on along the minus strand of OU862871.1, from coordinate 124,190,083 downwards.
AAACCCTCTCCAACCTCGTCATAATACTCTGCGTTATCACATGAAAAGGCTAAGTCAGGATGACCTTTGCAGGAGCTACGGAGACAAGGAAGTTAATGAGGACACAAGCCCAGATCTTTGCTACCTCAGACGTACGGAGAGTACTTCTTCCAGGATATCGAAAAATTAAGTGACGTACCTATCAGGAACATCTGGACGTTCGTTAAGGCTTCAAGACGGTTCGAAACCCTGTGGCAGAGAATGCTTTGATCATCACAATGGGTCTCAACTGACCTGAGTGTGACGCAGAGAGCTCTCGCTCTCCTCGCAAACCCATTTACCTAACCTAACTAAGCTTTGTGAAAGGCCTTGCTAGTTACAAAGTTAATGGCCCTAGTTATTACACAAAGTTAAAGCACTTCAAAGAATTTCTTAAATTGCCAATGAGTTCATATGAAACCTACTAAGTATGTACATGTGTACGGTGATTTAAAGAAAAAAGAAATTTGAGAGAGAACATAAAAAATCTTTATTTTATCTGAAAGTTTGATTTATGGCATTTGTACATACCAATCAAAATGTTTGATAACATTTTGCAATAAAAGCGGATCAACAACATCTGTAGGATCTCACATATTGACTTTCAGGTGCTGAAGGGTTTATGGGTTATTTGCTATACGCTTTACTTTTAACATTATTCTGAAAGAAAACCCCAAGAAATTAAATCGCGTCATCTTGGAGGTCCATTGGGCTCGCTGTTTCTGAAAATGATGCGAGCGCAATAAAGCAATTATTTTACGACTTATATGGGATTGTGCGTCATCTTGTTCGAACCGGAGCTGACTCATACTCATACTCACTTTATTCAGTTGTAGTCGCAAAAATTCCACAAGAATGTTAATGAAATGTTTGGAATTGAGGGTAAGAGTGATTCCATTGGCCTTTAAAAAAAAGTACGACACAACGTTAAGCCGCTAAAATGCCACCGATCCAGCTTCTTTATTCAACTATTCCACGAACTCTTGACAGTATGACTATTGCCCACAATAATTTCCTGAACACCAACACCTTTCTTTCAATTTTGCCGAAGCTCAGTGGTTAATGCGTTATACTTATGTGCGAGCTGCGTAGGTTCGACCCCCAGCCATATCCACCGAATATTTTTTCGCTTCACCACCTCTTGTCGGAGTCGTGAAGATGTTTCTCGATTCCCTATTCGGAATCGGCAATAAATTGTAGGTCTCTTCTATTTATGCGAAAAATGTGACAGTTCGCGATAGCTTGACTATGCACACAATATCGGCGATATCGAGAGAACGCAGCATAATGTCAGTATCGCATTCATGAGTTCTGAGCTAGAATCGAATGAACAGAAAGCCTCAGCAGCTAGTGTTCGAATCATTTATTTATGTACTAATTTTGGTTATAAGTTAATGAATTATAATAATAATAATAAATATCGCATACAGTCGAAATATTCTCTAAAATGGATGGGAAAATACTTTTTCCAGAAAATATCTCTCAATTAGGTCTCGTAATACAATTTGATCCTCCAATTCATACGTACAATTAATTTTCCATTGAAATTCATCTCGTTAAGTAACAAATTAATTGTTTAATATTCACATTTTGTCAGCATGACCAACTGAATGCGATTAAGAATTATTAACTTAAATTTAATTGTGTAAGCAATTTTTCATACATCAATTGTTTTCAATTTTCAAATTTTAAGGCGGTTTTGTTTTTACATTCATACATTATGCCATGAATTGATAATTAATTTACACAGCTTAAACCAAATGAAAGAATAATTGCGGCCGTTGTTCATTTATGACCAACGAATGTAAACAACCTCCGGAAATTACAAGGAAAATAAATATTTTAAAGAATAAAGCACTACGGTTAAAATATTGATTTTTAAAATGCTAATTTATTTGTTCTTTGGTGAGAAAAACGTGTCGGTGCTCTGCCGAGATCGAAGAATCTCTTTAGTTTCTAAAATTAGATTTTTCCATGTTAAGGAGGAAAAATCAATTTTCAATTTAATTTCGATTTATTTTTTTACGAAGGGTCGTCAGGTGCCTAAATTTTTCCAATTTTTGTAGGTAGATAAACGCGAAGAATTTAAAGATAGACAGGGTTAGTTTGATACGACCACACAAAAGGTTGCAAACAAAAAGAAAATATGTTTACATATCACAGATTGTATGTATGGAGAAAGGTGTCTTAGTCAAAGTTTGATGTAGGAATTTTTATATTCGGTTTTTAGACACTCATTCCAGAATCGTGAACTAGTTCGTTTACGAAAATTCAATCATATTCATATCATTTAAGAAAGTCTATTATTTTTGGCATTTTTATCATTCAAAGAACTCTTGGGCTAAATATTAAAATTTCAGTGAAAAACATTCTCTGACACTGTGGCGTATGTGCAACAAATTGAAGAAGTTGTGTCGTTATGGTAATGTCACTCCTAAGTGCGAATGGTGAAACCTAATTTGTGGTTTTATGTGAACATCAGGGAGATGTATCTGTTGTTGAAACAGATGGTGACGGAAATGTCACTGCGGGCATTATTAGAGCTGTGCTGCGGAGAATAATGCGGAAATCACTGGATTACCTCTTACATCTTCCATAACTAAACCACGAAGGCAATGAACGAAGTTTGGTGGCAAGGGTGGGTACGTTATACAACTTTGGGGGATATATATCAGAGGTGAAACCACATTAAATCGCAGAGGGACGTGCGAAAAAAGACGAATAGATTAGAAACATTATGAAAAATTTTGTAAACTTAGAAAAATCGTACCTTGAGGTACGATGTTTTCAGTTGACCTCGGTGGAACTAAATTTCCATTTCGGGTGTAATTTCCTCCAAATTTTGAGAAGACACAATCAAACAGGATGCATGCTTAAGAGATCTTTAAACACACAGAGATCACTTTATCGGATACAAATACATAGTTGGCAGTAAAATCAACTTGCATACCACTGGATACTCATGTTTTTGAATATGGCGGAGAATAATCCCTCCGTAGAGGAGGTGACTTTGGCTATTAAAGCGCTAAAAGCTGGTAAATCTGCTGGTGTGAATGAAATCCGTCCAGAATTCTCAAAGATTTGGGGAAAGAACGAGTGAAATGGCTCTTTCGTGTCATTAAAGTGGCCTGCGAATGCGGTAAACGGCGAACTGGGGTGATTGTTCCACTTTTCAAAAAAAAGGGGATAAAGGGGGTATATCTTCCTTCAGTCTATCCGGAAAAGTCGAGTCCAGGTTGGGCGATGAGCAGTGCAGCTTTCGTCCAGATACAAAGAAGCACAACCGAACAGCCTGGGAGTGTGCCCAACCTATCTACAGTTGTTTTTTGGATTTGGAGAAAGCATATGATCGGGTCCCTCGAGATATACTCTGGAGTATACTACATGAGTATGGGATTGACGATTATCTACTGAGGGCCATTCGATCTCTATACACAGACTTCAATAGCTATGTTCGGGTGATTGGCGTTAAATCGACACCTTCCATTGTGGGCGTTGGATTTCGCCAGGTGTGCGTTTTGTCACCTCTCCTTTTCATTGCGTATATGGATTGGATATTACAGCGCAGCCGTAGCAAGAAACGAATTGGGAGACTCAAAGAAAAGTCATCTGCTTTTCGCGGATGACTTGGTCATCCTTGTGTTCATCCAGGCCAAAGTACAGCACTAGATATGTTTAGAGCCATCTGTGCTGAAGCTGGGATGAAGGTTAACGTGAACAAATCAGAGGTTGTGGTAATTTCCCGATGTTCAATACACTCTGCATATTAGTGGAGTCTCATTGAAATACGTGGAGCGATTAGAGTATCTCGGGGTCCTATTCACTACTGATGGAAGGAGCAATGCTGAGTAATCCTGTAGGATTGGTCAGGCTGGAGCTATTTTGAGACAGTTTGGTCAACCTGTTATCATAAGGGCCGAATCGGATCTAAGCTATCGGTCTTTAATTCAGTGTTTGTTCCGACCCTCACCTATGGTCGTGGGATTGGAGTAATGACTGAAAGAATAAGATCGTGGATACAAGCTCCTGAAATAAGATTTCTTCGTTGTATTGCTGGGGTATTTCGTCAAGAAGAGGTGCTTAAAGTCGAACAGCTACTTCTTCGAACGGAGAGGTCTATGCCTCGACAGTTTGCGCACGTTAAACGCAAGCCCACAAATTGGCTTCCAAGACGTAAAATGGAATCCGTACCATCAGGTATGCGTCGCCTGGGTAAGCCCAGAATGAGACCGTTGAAAAAAGTTCATAAATTTCACCTCATGAGGATAGCTCCTGATGATAAGGAGTCGATGACGGAAGACTGAGAGGCATGGAGAGTCGCTCATAATAATAGATCCTCGTAGTGCGTCTGGTCAGACGTATCAATTTACCATTTATCCAGGATTATTCCCTTGAGTTTGTTGAAGTACCAACCATCACATAAGCCTACTAGAACTTAGAAGTCTTCAGTGATTTAGTGATTGAAGAGTTAACCTAAGTGGATGGTCATCTTTTAGGCGAACTGCTCTGAAAGTGTTTTGGTATCATACTTTAGATGTGCGAACAGTACTAGAGTTTTAGTCTTACTTAGGCTGCAAATAATTACTGCTGCTAATCAACATAAGAATATTATCTATGCATGACTCCAACTCGGACTTCTAACTAGTCCAACCAGTATTAATTCCTAAACTTAGTTTTTTTCGAGCTGAATCTTGATGAAATGGGATCAACAAATTTAAATGCACCATAACAAAATGACAGCCGAAACACATTAATCACTTAAATTATCACTTAAGTTGTCTACGTACCGGATAAAATACCCGCAAATCACAATGTGCTCTCTCTCACTAAAAAATCAATTTCTCACATCAGTTACTTCCCACACTGATTTGTCTCACCACAGAAAATTTGTTATCATTACTGTAGGAGCACAGTGCTAAAACCCCAAAGTGTTATTCCTCAAGAGTCTTGACTTTAAAGCCACAGCCATTTGATTGAGCGTTTTGTTGACAACAGTAGTGAAATGACAGTGATTCTTCAAGGCATGGACCAGCAGTCCCAAATCCTTAATCGTGCCGTGAATTAAATATTCCCAATCCATTACCGAACAAGAGGGGCATATTGAAGTGAATTAAACTGTCTGGCGTGGAGTGTACACTCAGGCGGTGTGCAGACATCCCAACTGGTGTTCCCAGCCAGATAAAGAATGACCGATGAATATTGAAATACCCATTGAATTTAAATTCATGTATCTACATTACTTGTTACATGCTTTTGCTCAATTTTTCAATGACTATAAGAAATGTATGTGCGCATACATGTGTACATCATGTGATATTTTCATGAATTATCGATGACTACGGAGCATCAAAAGTATTTTGTGAAACATATATCTCTCTTCATGTAGCGAGTCTATGGACAAAGATAGGAAGATAGATTGAAAGCCATTTAGATCCTCCCTGACGCACACTACACTGCGGTTAGGACCTGTAGAGGCGCTTCACACTGCTGTGATGATTTTATCCAATTTTGTACACCCGTAGGAAAAAATCTGCCACGATTTTCCAAGGAAATAGTATGGCTTGCAGAGGGTTTTAAACCAAACCCAACGTAAAGAAAGAATTACTGTAGATTGTAAATTATGTATGTATTGGCCACTTTGGGTAGGGACTAGAATTTACCCGAGGTAGGCATGCCTGTCACAAAAGGCGACTTAAATCCACGTCTTGACTGTGACCTAGCGGATTTATTACTGTAGGTGGTACTTGCGAAGGCGCAAATTCACCCGTGGTCTTTTCGACCATGGTCGAGACACAGATTCTGAAGGTCTCAACGGATTCTGGAGGTCTCTTTGACTTCGCTTTTTCAGGCGATCGATGGTACAAGTCCGGCCACGCTCGCATCTGAAGAGTCTTGCAGTTCACTCTCTGACTCGTTCGTGAGGATGAACTGGAAGGAAGGAGAAAGTGGCGGAAAGGTTTCACCCGGTACGTTAAATCTCTTTCAGCATAGCTAGGCAGGTGATTGTAGTGCTGTTGCAGATGGTTTGACTCGGTAAGTGCAAGCTGAATGAGCTGCAGAAGCGACGCGCCCCGGTGGGCTCCTGTCTAAGAGCCAAAGTAAAAAGAAAAGAAGGAAGTCGGCGTTCGAGGGCTGCAAATAGGCTAAACCAGCTAAAGGTGCAAGCACCGTGCGTAGTCCCCCTTTGGTGGTGAAGGGAAAGAGGATTAGGTCAGCGGAAGGTACTCCAACTGGAACCGACTCAGCCCTTGGACCCTTCTTTGCTTCCTGTTCTTCAAGCTCGAACAGGTCAAAATGGAAGAAACGAGCTGTGGGCCAGGCACCTACTGTAGGAAGCGTGTCCGCAACTGACGCGCCCTTTCGCTGGAGTGGAGTTGTCTGCGCACATAGTCTGGGTGAAGCTGGTGCTGTAAACTTCAAACGTTTCAGTACTGATGGACGCCCGCTGGTGGGCGTGTTACCTGCAGAAGCGTGTGTGCGTCTGTTGCGCGCCCTTCTGACAGAAAACCCTCTACTGGTGGTTCTGTTCTCGCCCAAAATCTAGTGTACACAAGTGTTGAGTCCCGTCAGAGTCCCAGTATCAGTGGACGGAGATTGGCTGCAGCAGATAGTACCACTAGGAGTCCAACGCACTAAGCCACGGTGAATATTGATTTTGGTTAACTTGTATTAATTATACATATGTACAGTCCTTGTCATCGGTTAGACAGAGAGTCATAATAATTCATTCATTCATCAACGAGATACGCAGAGAAGTGTGTTTATCTGAACACACAAAGGTGGATAGCTAATTACAATAAGTTCTGCCATAAACAATTAATGCCATGGGATTTGCTTCTTTCTTATGTCCACTAGACCATAAGTAAGTGTTTATTTACAATTAGGCTATCGTCGCCGTCTCCGTCTAGTCGATCAAAGTGGTTATTTTTAGATGTTCTTCTGAAACGTATGGATAACAAAAAAAACTTTTTGGTTTCTTGGGAATCTTTGATCTTACATCCAAAAGTGAATCCATTAGCCATATGTATACGGATTGCGGATTCCGGATCACTTAAACAATTTTATATGATTCCGAGCTTCTTACCCTTTAAAGTAAATTCTTCCGGAAACAGTCTCTGAAAAAGTCCAAAATTCTCTGACGAACTGCTTCAAAACAAATATGTATGTATAACCGCCATCCAACGAGTAGGAAAGGGCGGGCTGGTAAAAAAAAAGAGCCTTAGGTAGATAAATAGCAGTTTGTATTAAGCCGATATTCTCTAACATAAGCCTTATATACTCACACCCACTCAATGGCGAGCAGCTACTTCCTCGAACGGAGAGGTCCATACTTCGATGCTTTTTACACGTTAAACGCATGTCTCCCACTCGGCTTCCAAGACGTGCCATGGAATCCGTGCCATCGGGTAGGCATCCCCTGGATAGGCCCAGGATTAGATGGCTGGATGATGATTTAAAGTTGATGGCAGCATCCTAAACCCGCTTCCTTCATAATGGATCACACGCTCCTACAAAATAATAACGACGACTCTTGTTAAGTAAGTAAATAGATGTCCGAATGTTTTGAGAGGTGAATATTGACTCGGATTACTTATTACGGATTACCTTGTTCACATCATCGTGAAAAACGAATGTTGACGTTGGACTGCTAGAATAGCCATAGCCTTTTCCGACCAAGTGTCGCTTAAACTCTGAAGTGGTCCTATGCCGCCAACGTTAGTTTTTCCCGGCACAGATGCTGACAACAAAAAAGCACACCTAACATGTGGAATGGGTGAATACTAGCTCTTCGGGCCAAAGAATATTTGAATCTGCCTAACGGTCAATCAACTTAACGTGCGCAACTGAAGCCAGTTCGCTTACAGTTGGCTAGTGACGCTTGCTGGTTGAGGCTCAGGTCCTTCCCGTTAGTACGAATAATACTCCACAATAGTGTAATACCTAAGCAACTATGTAAACTTTTTTTTTTTTAAATTGACTAACAAGTTTATTTCTCAGCTTTACCCTGACTGGCATGTGTTCATATAAAAGTTTTTTTTTGCAATTAAAACTTTCCATGGACTACTCGTTGCCATTTCGCGAGTATTACATGTGTTTAGTCAGTTGCTATGATGAATTAAAAGTTGTTTAGTGTTCACCTCTTAATTGTAGGTTTGCGGTGTAGGTATACCCGGTTGATTGCACAGAATTCCTTCCTCCGGACCCACAAAGTTTAGCACGTGTCCATTCATCTCCCAACTTAAACACACAATTCATCGAATTTTGCTGGTAATGTAATTTTCCATTTTATTTCCAAACCGAATTTAAGAGAACGTGAAACCATGCCAACGAGCCAACTTTATCCTTCCACCTTACTCTCACCTTTTCACAGGGATGACCACGTTATTCATATCACCATTGATTGCCATGGATACTTCCGGTTTTTTTTTTTTCTGTTCCATCATTGCTCGTCATTACAACTTTTGCACGTTGTCGTCGCCGACAATATAACTCTGCTGCTATAGATGCTGTCGGTGATAATAAAAAAGAAAAACAGCTGATTCCTGAAATAAAGGAGGAACATAGGAGGACTTTTGTGGTTGCTACCATGGGATTTATGTTTTTGAATTGGAACCACTTCAAAGAGTCTGTCCCATGTACATATATTCAGTCACCAGGACGATTGTGCTGAGGATGAGTCTATTCGTTCGGTTTGAAACCAGACTGTTGTTTTCCAAGATGAGGTCTACACTTATGTGGGTAGGGAGACTGTGCCGAGCATTATTCAGCTGAGGCTGCTAATGGCTCATTCAAAATAATTAGGGTCCAGACTATTCTTAGCTTCTTTTCCGGGTAATTGTGTAAGAAATTGGAGTTAATAGGAAATCGTAGTGGGTATGCATACTTGGCAACGGTTCAAGTCATAATATATTACTGCCGGAGAATATTTAGGCAGATTCCTCTCTTCAGGTTCCGTGTGGAGTGGAAAACTTCTGAATACTATGGAACATCTAAGGAAAGTTAGACCGAGAATGTCCACAGACTTGTCAGTTACTCCCCTTACACTCAGAAGGGAATTAAATTTCTACAACAGGTTGGAAAATTACCATGTTTTGCGGGAAAACTCATTTACTAATTTCGACATTACTTGTTGATAGATTATTGTTAAAGGTCCTTGTCACTTGTCAGTATTATGTGTAAAGAAGAATGGAGTATTGCAAGTCCTAATATGCAGGTAAGGAGCATGCACCAACTCATCTGTAAAATATGGTCGGAGGAAAGTATCCCCGATGAATGGCACATTAGCATCGTTTGCCCGATCCTCAAAAAAGCAGATCCTGTGAACTGCGCCAACTACAGAGGCATCAGTCTTCTTAACATCGCCTACAAGATTTTATCTGCCGTGTTGTGTGAACGTTTGAAGCTGTTCGTCAACAACCTGATCGGTTGCCCGACAAGTCCACCACCGACCTAATAATCACACTGCGGCAAATCTTGAAGAAACCTGATTTAGGGGCGCCTATGACAGCATCTAAAGAGAAGAGCTATACAGAGTCATGTCTACCTTTTGCATCCCTACCAAACTCGTCTGCAGGATGACGATGGAGAACGCACGCTGTTCCATCAAAGTCGGTAAAGACCCCCACCGAGACCTTTGATGTGAAAAAAGGATTTAGACAAGGCTACGCACTGTCATGCGACTTCTGCAACATCGTTCTTGAAAGAATAGTTCAAAATTCACGCGCCAACATCATAGGCACAATCTTTCAAAAGTCCGTCCGATTAGTCGCATACGCCGACGATATTGATATAATTGGAAGAACGTAGCGTGATGTCATTAGTGCGTTCGTGGGTATTGAGACTGAGGCGGCGAAGATAGATTTAGCGGTCTATGAGGGCAACACCAAGTATACAATATACTGTCCACAAGAAAGAACACTCAACACCGAGGTCTCGGACAGACTGTCACTATAGACAGTTATAACTTTAAAGTAGTGAAGGACTTTGTCTACCAAGGCTCCGCTATAAATTCAGACAACGACTCCAGCACTCAGTCGTCGGCTGTTTCTTTGAGCCAAAAAGCAATGAGTAGCAAAGCCCTCTCTCGAATGAATAAAGTGACCCTGTATAAGATCTTAATCGCCCCAGTCATGCTCTACGGTGCAGAGGCGTGGACTCTGTCTAAAGCGGATGAGGTTGCTGTTGGCTTTTTCGAGAGGAAAATCCTTCGGGTGTAAAGAGGATGGACACCAATGCTCCAGCCCGGAAAATCTTCGAATCCACACCCGAGGGACGGCGCAGTAGAGGAAGACCGCGACTCAGGTGGTGCACGCAGGTAGAAGGGGACCTTAACCAACTTGGCGTGCAAAACTGGAGGCAGCTGCCTAAAGATCGAGCTGGCTGGAGGCAGTTTTTGATTGAGGCCCAAGTTCACCCTGGACTGACTGTAGCGCCACCTTGAGTAAGTAAGTATTTCCACAAAAAATCTCCACAGAAAGTGACCATTCAAACTGAATTTTATAATTCTTAAAATTCCTTTGCGAAATGTCCCCTTTAATAATTTAAACAAAGCAAAATATTAAATGCAGAAAACTTATCAAACTGAATGTATGTAATTGTTTTTTGTTTTGAATGGAGATTCCGAATAAATCAATTTTCAATTGCATGTAGCCCGCATATCTAAAGCATTTTTACCTCTAAACAACTAAAAGGGATTTTTTGATAAATCGCTGGCTGGATTTAAGGAAATTAAATCAATTAATGCAAAACAAAATGCCGTAGGTCTATTTTAGCATTTGCATTTAAATACTTCACAGAATTTCCTACACGTGCATGAACATTTTGTTGAACTAAAACACTGTTGCTGACATTTGAAAGCACTAATCCCTTACCCGAGCGGAATTTGTCCCTAAAGGTTAGCACTTAAAAAAAAGAAGAGGTATTAAGACCTGTCACAAACGATGGCCGTGTTGAAGTATCCAATCAACGTACCACGAAATTGTTATAACCCCTTTAAATATCCAATAAATTACAAAACGGTTAAAGGAAGTTCGTCCATAATCCCTTTTTGCTTTTCCTTCAGAATATTGTCCCCATAAACGCTTAACAAGACACATAGCAAACTCGTAAGCTGGGACGAAAGGGTTTCCTTTTTGTCGGTGGTGTTCAAAAAGTAATATTACCGTGTTTTCGCATTGACAGGTGATTGAAGGGTTAAGTGATTTCGGTTTTTTTTTTTTGATTTGATACTGACATCTATTGACATTGTTAATAGGTCATAGCCAGCAGTGTATTTTTGGGTAAAGTCCTGATGGTGGTGTTTTATCGTCCCTGTCCAGTTTCTATTGTTGCATTTTCTATGGCTTTTCCTCGTGGTGCTATACACAATTTGATGGAAAGCTATTTTCCCCAATTTATTCTTTCGTTTGTGTAAACTTAGGGGGATTACAATTGGTAAACAGGACTTGGTTGATGATTTATTAGGATTTGTAAAGTTTTACTGTGTCGTTTGTGTGTCCTTCCCGAAACATCGTCGGGAATTTTTTTTGAAGGTCGTTGTGTGTTTTTTTTTTTTTCTTTTTTTCGTACTTTTTTCTGTTGGGACAAACAACAAAATTGAAACCACCTGCCAATGGGGCTGGGGGGGACTATTAATATCTGAACAGGGGTTGAGTAGAAACTTCATTGTTAAGGTTTATCAAGGATCTCAAGGGCCATATTGTTATAAATAAATGATTAGTTGTTTACTTAAAGCAATTAGGATGGTAGTGGGAGAAGAAATATTGACTGAGAACTTGAAAGGACACTAAAATGGTCGTCAATTAGTTTTATGCGTGTTGTAAGCTCTATCCCTGCATTTACATATCTAGCTGGATATGATGAGTGTGTGTTTTATTTTTAGTTTAGTACAACACTTTAGTCTAATTGTGTTACTTTAACTATTAGAATTGGAAGAATTCAGATATTTATTTGGAACGTTTTTCACAACGAACTGAAAGTTTATGTTTACTTATTTGCAGAGCATTCAATGAGAGGGAGGCTAAATGAACCATTAAACCTAGACTATGACAGCTAAGCTTGGTCAATGAAAACAAAGTGCGGATATGAATATACAAACTAAAATCCAATATGGCTTCTCCAACTGATGACTTTTTAGATCTTATATGGCATATTGTGTCAATGACCTATAACATTTATAGAAACGCGCTTGTCTAAATTCAGCATCTCTATCAAATTCATCATCATGTGCAGGATGGCGATAAACAGATCTCGCTGCTTCATCAAAATCTGTAACGATCTGAACAAGACCTTAGATTTCAAAAAAGAGTTTCGGCAAGATGACTGACAGCCGTGAGACGTCATTTAGTACGCTTGAACGAGCTATGCGAAACTCTCAAACCAACACCAGAGACCTACTATGGAGACGGAAGGTCACAATGGACAGCTGAAGAGGTCCCTTCACTGGACCTCCTAAAGATGTTCAAATTGAAGAGCTATTGAGCCGGTGGAAAATCTGTAGATCACGTATGAATCCATCGTGTCCAGTGGCAAGCAAGAATACTTCTTACATTTTTAATTCTCTCGAATCAAGTACGTCATCTTTCAAACTTAATAATTTTTGAAGAACGAAGTCATTCATTTTATAATTCTCTCCAGACATTGTTCAGTAATGTGTAACTGTTATGTAAAAATATTCACAAAAATTTCTTGTGATATAGCTTGGAAAGGCTTAATTTTATCTGCTCTCTTGCTATTGATGGTTATGAGTATTCCTAAACATCGTGCGAAAATTCAAATGACGTAAGTAATTTTATTCTATTTTCTACTAAACTTTTTAAAAAATTGAATTTATTATTTAACGGACGAGACGTTTTTCTAGTTCTTCATGTTTTCATAGAATTTTAAATGAATTAACGTTTAAGCTGTCTCTGGTCTCTTCTCAGTGTCGAATAAATCTTTCACCTTTTTTTTTTAATCTGTCCAAATTTGGATGTTTTAAATTAAGGCTTTGATTTATAAATATTTTTGAATGGTCCATACAATTGTTAAGTTTATGGGAATGTAGATGTGTTTGTATAGAATTTCCATTAAGCCCGAATGTTCACAGCTTTAAAAACATCTAAAGACCTATACATTTAAGACACGTTTTGTCTTGATGAAAGTCTGAAAATTTCGGCTGAATGATTTGTATAGAAGTTTATCGTTTATCCAGCAACTGTGTACATATGTATTACAAGTATGTATGTATGTGTTTACATGAAAATTTAAAAAAAAAACTTAAAGTGGTTGGAATTATTGAAGACTTTAAACACGACTCACTGAGGTCATTCCAATATGAATTCTCAGGATGGGCCATTTAAACTTTCGGCATCTGACAACCCAAGCGAATTTGTGCCATAGAACAGTATACGCCACCACAACGCGCTGTTATCGTGCAGATTGACATTCAAAATATGTATTGTGAAATCGCAACGTGAGTATAGTGCAAAAAATCGAGTGAGGGAAACGCCTTCAGACCGCACCATCAGAAGTTTACACCAAAAATGTATCCCTACCGTCAATCTTGGTAATGTCGTCCGAGGCAGTCTGATAAGAACATTAAGGCTGTACAGGCCAGCATTGAGATAACATCGAGTCGTCGCCGTTCTTTGCAGTTGGGTATCCCTCGGAAGTCTCTTTGACGCATAATTCGTGCGGATTCTGACTAATATCGTCATGGACAACTTTTGGTTCCAACAAGACGGCGCCACAGCTCATACCTCCCGAGCCACGATCGCTTTATTACGTCTTTTGTTCCTCGGACGCTTAATTTAAAAAAGTGATGAACTTCATTGACCTCCGCGGTTACCGGACGCTTCCGGACTTCTTCCTGTAGAGTTATTTGAAATCCAAAATTTATGTCAACAAGGCAGGGGCCCTAGAAGCCCTAAGACACAATATTCGATAGAAAATAGCTACTATTCAGCCCGAAAACCTTCAAAAAATGATGGAAAATGCCAAAAAAAACTAGCACATTGCGCCATTCGCTAGTGATTAATATCTAGCGATGCTGCTCGGTTTTGTAAGGGTGGGACAATCTTATCCTATGTTGACATGGTGGACGTCTGGATAAATACATAGGTAATGTCAAAATGTGGTACTTCTTTTTTTACTTCCCACCTAGGTAGGAGAAATATTGCAATCAGTCTGAACAAAATGTTTCTAGATATGAACAGGGCTTGATATTACTATACACTAGAAATCGTTTGCACCCATTTTCGAAATGATGTCTGTGTGTGCCTGTGTGATCACATTTTTCGCCTTCGATATCATGAGAACGAAATAACGTAGGACCATGCGGTTATTTTTGTTTTATTTGTCAGCGCAGAACTTAGAGCTGATTAGATTTTGAGCATAATCGGTTTAGCTGATGCTGAGGAAATTTAAGAAAAGTTTTCCATCAAGTTCGCACAACAACTCTTTGTGGAACAAATGCTGAGAAAATTAAAAAAATGTTTTCTTTTTCATTAAATTGATTATCCAATTATTTTATACAAAAAAAAAAATATATTAATTCTACTCGACCGTTATGTGTGTGTTTTTATATATCCAACAAGCCTTTTTAGCTATTTCCAGTTGCGTACAACAAGTTGCTTCACTTGTGCACTTTATAAATGATGAACTTGTTCTCTTCTCCTTAATCTCTTAGCGTTGGATTCGAAGATTTGTCAGGCTAGAGCGGTCGTGTTCTCCCTCTAAATGACTTATCCACCTTAACACCTATTTGCTTTGCAGTCATCATCATACCATATCATTTCATATCATATCATTTCATAATTATTGTAAAATCCTAAGTATAGCCGTTCCTTTTAGAAGAAAGAATAAATCCGAGAGAACAACTATCCTTATTCCGAGGAGCAAATATGCGGTTTCTTTACACTAAAAATTTGTGTCTACTATTAAATTGACTTTCTTTACCGTTTTTATTTTCTAAAAAGAACACTACTATTAAAGGATCCGGAAACACTTCTAATGGTCGATGTCGTCATTAAAACGTTTTCCACTATCCAACAGAAGTGTCAATTAAAATTCTTTCTCGTATTGATTGCTCATTCACAGTTGCAAAGTAATTATTTAAAGATTAAAGTGGGCGTAATTAATTGTTGATTATTGCTTTAGGGAATTCAAAATAATAAAACCTTTCTGTCATGATTGGAACCCGATGTAATGGTCCTTCATTCTCTATTCCTGTCTAATTTATTCCTTTTCTGTAGAGCAACGAAAGGTTCAATTTGTCCTGAACTTTCTTTTGTTAGAATTCAGCAAGGGTGTCTACATTTAGAGAGAAGTGGACGAGAAGTCAATTAACCAAATATTCAGGATCAATGTCTCATTCTCTCACCTAAGTGATTCAAACAAAGGAAGGAAGATACCAGTTTCAATGTCATCTTTAAATCGTTTTAAAAAATTACTTAAATATCTAATTTCCATTACTTTGAAAGCATCATATTGCAGTTGTCCTTGGAGAATTTATGTGCGTCACATAAATATTTATTACCCACGAGTAGATATTCTCAAGGATAATTCAAACAAAATAAATACATGCAAAACGTTGGAAAGGAAAGAAAACACCCCCGGGGGCGCGTTTTAATTTTATTCAATTTTTTAATGGTGACGAGCGGAAATACTTTTACTTAATATCAGGACGTCAGAGAAATTCTACTCTCACTGTATTACAACAGCATAAGTTAACAATAAAGAATTTGAAATTTTAGGGCGGTACGTAGGAGGGTCGGCCCGATATTTAAATACTTCAATAAGTTTTTTTTTTTTTGTTTAAGGAAAGTAATTTCGTAGCACTGAAAGTGATACTCGAGATTTGGGAGAGGGAATTGCCAACATCTTAAGAAAGCAATTAATTTCCAAAAAAAAAGAGAAGATAATCCCTTATAAAGGATTTGCTTTGAAGCAATGCCTCATCAACTATGGAACGAGGAGGTCTTATTAAACTCTTAGGTTTATTTTCATTTTGTTGGTCGAGGAACCCTTTCATGATCTAGCAGCTTAATGTATGTGAAACAGACTCCTTTGAATGACGGTGAAATCGCCTTAAGCGCGTTTGGTGGGAGGAAATAAATTTATCTTTCGGTTGTGAATAACGTTTTGAGTTGACAAAACACACTGTGTCCTTTATGTGCCACTTCGAGCTCGTAAATGTCTTAGGCGCCTATTCAAATCATAGAATAAGCAACGAATTGGAATAACTGCCGGGTTAGGTAAGGTTAGGGAAGAAGTGCTCGTTTGGAATACTTACAATATTGTCTGGGCTTTTCTCAAATCAGCTCGCCCTCTCGCAAAACTATGTACATACGTTTTGGAATATACACAAGGTCTTTCAGTGAAAATTTGAGGATCCACGAAGGAAGTGTTTTTTAGTTTCTGTTTACGGTGACAGCGAATCAAGTCCGCTCTCAGGCAGAGTTCATTCAACCTGGACGATGAAGACCAACAATTACGTCCACCCGTCCTGGACGAAGTGAAGATATCCATGTCTAAGCTTAAGTCCAACAAAGCTCCTGGAGCTGCGGGCCTAGATGTTTAAAGCGACAGGCGATGTTTCGTCCGTTTATGGAGAATGACAATGGAGAATGCATGCTGCTCCATTAAGGTCGGTCAAGACCTCACCGACACCTCCGATGTCAAAAATGGATTTAGACAAGGCGACGCGCTGTTATGCGACTTCTTCAACAACGTTCTTGAAAGAATAGTGCAAACCTCACGCGCCAGTACTAGAGGCACAATTTTGGAAAAACCTGTCCAATTACTCCGATGCGCCGACGATATTGACATACCTAATCGGAAGAACGTAGCGTGATGTCACTGGGGCATTCGTGAGTATTGAGACGGAAGCGACGAGTTTGAGTTTAGTGGTCACTGAGGACAACGCCAAGTACATGGTGTCCACGCGAGAGGACACTCAACACCGACGTCTCGGACAGAACGTCGCTCTAGACAGATATAACTTTGAGCTAGTTAAGACCTTTGTCTACCTACGCTCCTCTATCAATTTAGACAATGACACCAGCGCTGAGATCAAACGAAGAATTACTCTTGCTAATCGCTGTTTCTTTGGGCTAAGAAGGCAATTGAGTAGTAAAACCTTCCCTCGAACAACAAAAGTGATCCTCTGAGCGAGACTTTAATCATCGCAGTCGTTCTCTCTAGCACAGAGACATGGACTCTGTCAAACAAAAATTCTTCGGATGATTTGCGGTCCCGTCTGCATAGACGGTGAATGGAGGAGAAGATACATCGACAAACTGTATAGGCTGTACAGCGACATCGACTCAGCTAGAAGAGTGAAGCTCCAACGACTGGGGTGGCGGGGTCATGTAAAGTGGATGGATACCAATGCTCCGACCCGGAAAGTCTTCGAATCTACACCCGAGTGACGGCATAGTAGAGAAAGACCGCGACTCAGGTGGTGCACGCAAGTGGAAGGGGACCTTAACCAACTTGAGGTTCGAACTGCAGGCAGCTGACTAAAAATCCAGTTGGCTGAAGACACGTGTTGGTTGAGGCCCAGGTCCACCCAAGACTGTAGCGCCACCTTTAGTAAGTAAGTAAGTAGGTTTCCTCAGGTGTCTCGTCAACTGATGACAATGGATGCATTGGGTAAATTCGTAAACGCAGTAATCTGCGAAAGTCGAACCACATGCCTGCTTTGTTTCTGCAAATCAAAAATTTTTTTCGTCTGCACGCAGAAAACAAGCGGGTGTTCCTGCAGATGTTTTTTTTTTTGTCTTCACAAACTGCCCGATTACTGCGCATTTTTGACATTTATGAACATACTAGATTTCGGTCGCCTGCGTAAGTCCGATTTGTATTTCGCTTTATGAACGCAAGTAATGCAGATCTTTGTTAGTCAGACGTTTACGAACTCGCCCATTGTCTATAGGCATCGCGCAAGTCCAGGATCGTTTTAAGATACTTAGCTTCTGCCAAGAGTCTTGGAGTAGATCCATTAAGTAAAAGTTGTTTTTCCTTCTGGTGAACAGCGCCAGTTTGGATCGTTTAGCTTTCCCCAAGTGGGTAATTCTTTCAGTGCATTAATCGCGACTTCAACATTTGCGTATGTTAATATTTGAACCAGTTTCGGGGCATTTTTTCGACGACTAGGCACTAACGGAGGTGGGAAATGGTTATTCCTTGCAGAGTTCCTCTCCATGACTCAAAGAATCATCATTTCAACACCTGTCTGCTGTTTAACGAATGAAACAACTGTTCCAACAGACGATTAAGTTATTTATTACCCGTAACAGATCCGCACAACCAATATTGGTATCAAATCCACCAGAGAGACTTCACGTGCCAGACGCACAAATCATATCAAGACATCCATTAATTTGTTTTGGTTAATGGAATTTTCTGGTCAAAATGATTGAGTATATTCCCACATCCATGTGTGTATGTGTGTAATGTGCTATTGGCCTTTTCACATCACTTAAAATGTGACCTTCTTAAATTCTTGATCCAAAATCGATTTTAAGTGCTATTACCCACAAGGGTCACCTTATGCCCCAATTCCTGTGTCTCTTCCTTCGGGGCTTTTTCTTATTGAATTAGAAAATTTTCCAATATCTAGGCGGGTAATGGGAAAAGATGCGACCACTAATTTGGCGTCAGAATGTCTCCCCATTGCCACAGATGGTAATGTCCTTTGGAAGGAACATCGCGAGTTGTTCACTATTACGTAAACTTTGACCAATTTGTAGGCTTAGGGGGTTTATCTATTAAACGATTACGAGGACCCATAAAAGTTCGGTGGGTATTAGCAATATAGGGGATCTTGACCTTAGTTTATGGATAGACAGGGAGCAGTGGAGATTCCTGTAACCAGCAGGATAACAATAATGATGATACACCCAATGTAGTCACTGTGAAAGAACTTATGGTAACTGTTTAATGGTATCCAGCTTGGTACCCGATTTGGATTTAGATTAAGACCAATATAGAAGTGCAATTAAGGAGAACTCGAATTTCACGTTACAGCTGGTGAGGAGGCATGCGGGTTGACCTAGATATCGTTTTTCCACTGAAGTGAAGTGATTTTGTGGCATCGATATTTTATTGGTGATTAGAACCTTTGGCGAGATACTCGACGAGCAGTCTGGATAATTTGAGTGCACTTGGTTCCGCTTATCATTTACACAGGGAGTGTATTTAAAAACATTTATAAAGGAGCGCCAAAGAAGGGCGGTTGTACTTTAGACATTGTTAAAAAGGGTGCTCTAGGGGCTGCACATAGACCAAAGACAGGTCAATTGTAATGTTACACTGTGAGTGTTAGGGTTGAAAAGCTCAAGTCTACTTCAGAAAAACATTTACATTTTCTTTCGTAACAGTTTAGGTCAGCATAACTGGGAGCGTTAAGAGCATTTACGAGAGGTGGATGATGGATTTCCTTTCTTTTGTATGGTTACGGACTATGTTCAACCGCTGGGCAAAGCCCGGTAAATATGTTGGTTCGTTTTAAAAGTTTGTACCTTCCTAATCGTAAACAAATTTTTTTTTGAGTTGAGGGTGGGTCAAGGTTTCACGTTCCGCATAGAGGAAAACTGTCAGAAGAATTCGAGATCCAGAGTGTGTTTCGGCAAAGCTTCATTGCTACGCGCTGAAATACAGAACTTAGGTAGACGATTCAAGGCAATCAGCTTAAAAACCAAGTTAGGACTGTTTCTTTTCAATGTAGGATTCTTGTTTTACTTGGAAAGTCATCCAGAGACTTGGGCAGTGGCAAACAACGTGAATTGTATCTTAGTGTCTTCCTTCCAGATACCTCGAAATAATACTAAATAGCAATCTCGTCTGGACCATTCACGTAAAAGAGGATAAGACCATTTTTATGAAGAGCAAGTGCAGCGTGGATTTATATTCCGCACAGCTTAACGACAAGAAAGGTCCCGGTGTTCCTAGTGCTTGCTACAAGTGGATGCAGAAGGTTTGTCTAGATTGTGGAATTAGCTTTGTAGACAGCTTTCTTCTTTACAATCTTAGGCGACCTGATGAACATCGATGTTAGTAACCACCTACGCTTCATAAGAAGCTCCAATTGGTTTCAATGAGTAGGCAGGTGATCTTTCCGAGATCCTGGTGGAATCACAACGGATCACTCTAAGTGTGTTGGCCTAACTTAACCTAACCTTGTAAAGAACCGCTGGAATGTCACCCAGCCTTGCTGCTTTATGTGTTTTAAGTGGCTGAATTGTAGCAACCATCTTATACTGTGCGGTGTAAGAGTATTCGATAATTACATATGTCTATTGTACTTTAAGGTATATTGCCATCCATGGTGTTACCTTAGTTGCACCTATTTGCTGCCAACTTTTCGTTGATCGTCCTGCAGAATATTAGCAAATTCAGATGAACACAATTGACCAGTATAAGTAATCCATAACTTAACTTAAGGTGGCGCTACAGACCGGGGTGGTCCTAGGCCTCAACCAATATAACCTAACACCTTTTACCAAACGGCACACTTCTGTGCTTTGATACTAGGTCCTAGTCTATAGATAGTAAATTAAACTAGAAAGCGAACGCTCTTGGGCGCTTTAAAAAACCCACTGTAGTGGGACCTGCAACCTCATATCACGAAGTGGCTTTACGTGTCCGTTATCAAACCCATACTTTTGTGATCGTCTGGTGGACGGCGTATGAAGAAGCCTTACACTTATTGGGGAAAGTGCGCAGATAAGCATGCATTTGCATTAGCGGAGTACCAAGAACTCCCCCATCCACATCACTTGACGTATACTATTTTTAGCAAGCAGTTAGATACTAGCGCATCAATGAGACTGAATGCCAAACAAACATATCGGTCACTCCTCCATCTTAGATCACATTTTTGTACACCGTCTAATTTAAAATTCAACCTCAACTTCCAGACACCCATCCCTTTCCGAGGGGAGTGAGAGAGTAATGACATCAAAAACAAGGACTCCGATCACTTCTCTACCGACGGTTCCAAAACCGAAAGCGGAGTGGAAGCTGGTTGTTTTCTCTTTACCTGAGCGTCTCCTTTCACTCAACAACTGCAGCGTTTTTCATCCGGAAATTATGGCGATCAACGAAGGCTTATCCTGTCTCCGGCACAATGTGGTATCCTTTAAGGTTTTCTGCTGTAATTCGAAGCTTTTCCTAAGGTACCGCCGCGTATTATGCCCTGTAATCACTCCTATAGCGGTAGAAAGGATCTTCTGTCAATCTGAAGATCTTTGCCTTATCGAATAAATGCCATATCTTTCTTGTTGTTACACAAGTGTCTAGAGAGGTTCATCTGCGATTTGCCTTCCTTAAGGCTCTTTTTCCCGCTTCGAGCTTAAGTGTGCAAGGCGGGATATTCACCGAAGAGTCAACTTATTCCGAGTTATTTATGCATTCATGTCCAGAGACCCAGTAAAGTGTCACCTTCTGCTGTGTTCCAAGAATCTTGAGGTCTTCTCGACAGCACCTCACAAGCTTCGATTTTATTTCTATAGCAGACATTTATTTTATTGCTGCCTGGCTGTCGATATCTTCTCATGGTATTGCCCTCATCGAAGTCTCACAGTGGACTAGTGTAGTTCGGAAAGCGGGCGGACTTGGAGATGCCCAGCAGTTCGTTAAATATACCTGCACCCACACCAGTCCCATTTTGTATCCATTAATGTAGATACAGCGCTATACAACCGAATCGGCATACTCAAGATACAGAAGAGTGGGTCGACCACGGTATACGTAGGGCAGAACAATTGAGGAGGAGTCTCGGCAATTCAAAAAGATGTGGAGTGAGACATTTTGTCAGAAACCACACACGATTGGCCCATAATCGTAGTAGAGGCATGTAATTATCTGCATACATACGTTGCTAAGAAATAAAATATATAATCATTTTTCACTTAAAAAGCTCTCCTAATAACGCATCCTTTACTATTTTATAAAAGCCAAACAAAACTATTCTTCTTATGAATCATCCGCTTCAGTTGGGTCATAAGATTCACGATTGAGTGCTGTGCTACTTAGTTATCCATAAACGTGGACTAAAGGATCATAAAGCTCCCGGCAGTATATCACATACATTTGTACATATAACGAAACATCAATGGGTTTAACTAGTTCCCAGAAAGTCATCTTGCAGTTAACTTAAAACCAAAATTAAGTACCAGCACTCAGCCTTAATTTATTGAAGTTGTTGCTATTATTTTTGCTTTGAGAAAATTGAGAAAAACTATTTCATTACTGTTTAGAGTAAATTTTCCCTTCTCTCCTTTGTCGTAGGTAATACCTCGTCCATTACTCTGAACAATCTAGTTTTATGAGTTATTAACTTTGTAGTCACGAATAAATGTAAAGTGGAAAGTTTTAAAACCACCGTCACGGCAGTTCGCAGAAAACATACAACAACTAGCCTTTTGGACGATAAATCTTTTGCTGGCTTACTACTTCTTTTCTTTTGAAGTGAATTTACTAGAACTAATTTTCCTAAGTAGTCCTTCGCAAATATTTTACATCCACTCCTTTCTAATTACGTTTTCTGTTTTTCAAAATAAAAAAAAAATTTCATACCACAGAAATACAAATTAGGTTAAGCGAAATAGGTTTTCCTTGAACCAGATTTGATTTATCATCCAAAGTGTGGAACATATTGTTTTCAAAATAGGACCTTGGGCTCCACGGATTAGATTACACTTCGTAAATCAGAAAATCTGATTAATTTCCCCAAAAACCTGGATAAATTATATGGATGTGTGGAAACAACAATATCCTTCAAAACTTCCCACTAGACAAATATCGAACGAACTCTTCTCTGTTACTAAGTTTACCTTCTTCCACGTGTCATAATTCCAAGGTATCTGTATCACATTTGTTATGGCACGTTTAGCTTGTTACAATATAAATCCAATTGTTCAAACAAGAATATTTATTTTTATTCATCTTGATTCAATAAAACCACAGAGCCTACTACCATTTACACGTATTTAGAGAAATCATCTACGTACATATATCTATTCTACGAAGTAACCCAATAAATTACAGAATCTGATCCGTTTATCCTTGACGACGGTCAGTGATGAAATCAACAAATTGTCTCCCATTATCCGAGGAATAATTTCATTTTTGTTATGACATCTGAAACGATTTGTTCGGTTGAAAGGAGTCAGCTCAGCTATAGCTCGCAGTTTAGGGACAACAAATCGCAGGAAATCCATGCCAACGAAAGCTTAAATTTCCTTGAATCCTTGAGTTTCCAATGTCGCCCACTTTCTTTTTTGTAAGCCAAAATAAAACCACACCGCACTCTCTGCTAGACCGGAAAATTAAATTAAAAATTATTCTGGTCGAAGTTTTCTACTTCTCACACAGAATCGGTTGGTGGCACTTCCTTTCAGACGCAATCGGCCAAAGTTTTCAGTTTACTTTGAGAAGAATCCCAGCCGCTTTAAGAATCCAACAAAAGGGGGTCAGTACTCGGTAATTTACATGTTTTAATTAACTATCGCCACAGAATTTGCGATTCGGTCGAAATAAATAAATTGGCAGAATAAACATGCAAATATTAGTCCTTGCGAAGGAGGTGAGGACTCTTGGCGAAGGAATCTCCCATAATCGTCGATGTTTGGTGAAGTGTGAAGGTCTGTGGGTGTTTATTGTGTGCAAAAGTAAGTTTCAGGGTCAAGGATTATGAAGCAAATTAATTAGCTCGGTTTATTATTTCCTGTGCGTGCTGTGGATTTTATTTATGACCTTGAAGATACTATCACAACCGTGGACAGATTGAGGTAAGACTTGGATAAGTTAGTTATGTCCTTGGCATGTCTTTATTGAAATTGCAAACCTTAGAAGCAAGATAAGTTACCTCCTGTCTGTGAAACAAGAGTTTAAATGGTTATGGGTAAAGATGTCGTACGACGTCTGACTTAAAATTAATTGGTTCTACTGGGCATGGTGCTCGTTTCAAGAAGGATATCGATGTTTTGTGGAGACTTTCTGATAAGTTTTTCTAATGGAGTCATGGCGGCAAAGGCGACTATGTATATACTTCGTTGTGTGACCTCTTCGATGGTTCTATATGAGGTCAGGACTTAAAAATTCCACTTCTTGGATTGACAGTAGTCCTGATTTGTTATTAAAATTTCCTGTTTCCACTTAGCCTTGGTCTGTTACGAATGTGCATACTTTGCGTGCAAAACCAAAGCTCATTGACCTTAATTCGTGTGACAGGGTTCTTGCGGTCGTTGGGTATCATGTGGTTGATTTTATGATGAAAAAATAAATAGCTGGCGCGACAGCTCCGGATAAGCCAAGGCCTACCATTCATGTTGTGCATGTTAAGTTTTTCGCAAGAATAGAAGGGATCTACAATTTATTACCGGCTCCGATCGGCGAATTGAGAAGCTTTTTCATGAGAAATTATATTCCCAAAGGTCATGTCATGTGGACATGGCTGGGACTTGAACCCACGCAGATCGCACAGTAGTCCAACGCACTAATCACTGAGCCACGGCCAAGGTGTAATAAAAATCTTTACCAATATTTATAGGATGAGGAGCCAGGTGAACAGGTCTTAACCGGCAAGTGCCCCACGTTAACAACTCCCAACAACCTTTAAAAAAGGTCAAGACACAGTCTTTATTCAAAGTACTTCGTACCCGGCTTTCACCACTTATGGCTGAAAGTATGAGTTGATGGACAGAGATTTGTTTGGGACGCCCATTTAAATGCGCATTTTCACCCTTTGAATAGCTATTGATAAGCTTACTAAAAGGTCAAGACTCAAAAACCAGCAATGCGATGGGTGGCGGTGTTTTCTCCGAAAGAATTAACCTGAGCCTCGTCTTCCAAATCATTGTAGCGTATTCCAGGCGGAAATTATCGAACGTGGTATCAGCCACAGATATCTGCATCTTTTCGTACAGCCAATCAGCATTAAAGTCCTTGAAATCAGTCGCTTCAAATTCACTAATAGCCCTAGATTGCCGATACCTTTGTTGTGGGCCTGCCCGGGCACAGTAGCATTCCAGGGAACTCAAAGGCTGATGAACTTGCCAGATTTTGAGCAACATTATGTACCTATTGAGCCTGATAAGTTCACCGTAGGTATAGAAAGCTAGATGCTATCGAAATAAAAAATCTAAGGTGAACAAGTGGTACAACATGTCTAGCGACAAAACATTTGATTTCTCTAAGTATTTGATTTCTGTTAATAGATCGCATATAAGCGCTTTAATAGGTTTCATTGCTGGATACTGTCTATTAGGCAAGCATGCAACAAGGCCTGGCCTCTACGTAAACGACTTCTGCAGAAACTCTATGGTCGAGGAAGAGTAGGATACTATTCACCATTTTCTCTGCACCTGTCCAGCTCTTTTCCGCAAAAAAAAAACTCTACTTAGGAGCCTCCTTCTATATAGACTTAGGCGACCTGATAAACATCGATGTTAGTAGCCTCCTAGGCTTCATAAGAGGCTTCAATTGGTTCAATGAGTAGGCAAGAGATCTTTCCGAGATTTTTGTGGTATCACAACGGACCCCTCATGGGTCTAAGTGTGTTGGCTTTAGCTGGCAGCCACTTCAACCTAACCTAACCCAAATGCACAAAGTATTCAAAGAATTGCTTTGCCTTCATAAAAATAACGTTAGGTTTTTTAAATTCTTAATAATTCTTCCAGTTCCAGAAATTCTTTGTTAGGTTTTCAAAATTATTATGAATGTTTTTTTGGATGAATTTATAGCGCCATTTTACCTGCACACTAATGTAAATATTGACGTCTTAAAATAATAACTCATTTTATAAACTCTTAATTTCAAAGGCAAAATAAGCTGGCACATGTTCTAAGCACTCGCTATAAGTCCCTAAATCGTTGAACTCACCCTTCTCAAAAAAACGGTAAAAGTAATTAGTCCAAAAACCCTTCCTCTTGACAGGATTTTTCCAAATCACTTGGTAAATGATATTTTGATTAGCTGTGGTTCCAAGCGGACATTCAATCGCAGTAATTCCTTCTTCAAAGCAAATCCTTCGGAAATCTAGAGACAATTCCTAAAAATTTACATAAATGCTCAAAGGTTTGCCGAACAGGTGGAGAGGGTAGAGAGAATACTCCATAATTGTAGTGTATTACATCTGGCCATATCCGTCGGTGATAAAAACAATTTGAAGAGGGCCACAGAAACCTGCCCGTGGTTGCTGAGAATTTTCATGAATATTTTTGAATTTATTAGTTTAAAGTTTCCTTTTTTGGCCTGTGCCTACATAAATTAAGGCAATAAATCCATCATTCACAATCGCATCATTACAGTCTAGCCGTAAATTTAATCAAAAATAAATCTTTTGGAATTTTTAAAGTGCATCGGCTTGGATCACCGTTCCAGGCGATCAAATAAAATAAATGGGAAAACCATAATGTATATCGTCCATCATTTATGACGTTTGATTAAAACAATGAAAAGTTCATATAACTTCGATAAAAAAATAAATAAATGAAGTTCATATTATGTCATCCACGAAATGAGGTCAGATGGAATGAGATGAAAAATGTGTTAATTTTAAAATTATTTTGTAGCCAATCTTTTTTTTAGTCGATTGGAATCGATTGCTTGGATATGGGTGTGGAGATATTTAGAACAGCAGATGAACTCACAGTTTATCCCTTTATACTTGCTTTGATTAATTTATGGATTTTTAAACTTTAATGCTATCAATGACTCTGGTTGCACAGCTTTTGATGATAATTTTTAATGGTGCGCCACTAATTAATCAATTAAGTAAAATTATGAATATAAATATCCATTGACCTCAATAAATTTAAAGGGAGCATCAGTTAAAACAGACTTTCATGTGGCCACAATTTATCCAACTAATGGCTTGAATGAGCCAATTATACACAGACAGATCATTAACCTACCTACTTACCTTTTGTCGCATTGACCAATCAGAACGAACATATTCATGATTTTTTGAATATGCAGGATCATGTATATGTACATACATAGAGCTATGTACATTCCTGAAATAACTGCAATCTCAAAAAGCCGATGGCCGCCTGCTACTCTGCTTCAATGTGAATTGAAATTTCTTGGACAAAGGCCCATTAAATACCGTGCTTCGAAACCAGAAAGCCAACCAGTTGCACCACACCATGTACTTAGAATGGTAGTGGTGCCATCAGAAATTTAATGACAGTAAAGGGTTTTCCAATAGGGACGGGTAGATTTTAAAATATAATAAAACAAGTGTTGTGTGAGATATCGACGAATATTTTATTTTATTTGAAAAGCCTATCAATGCCATTATGTATGGAATATAACATCGTTCAAATGGCCGCCGCGGCTTCGCTGGGTGGCGCGCATCCGAAAGGTCCAATTTCCAATGACTCCGGCGCATGGATCAGGCTGAATTTGAACGATGACACGGGTTATGTTGAATTTGAGGGCACTGGTCATTGGCATAGACCTGCTACCTGACACCCCTCAAGAAAAAGTCTAACGGGGTCAAATCGGACGGTCTCGGTAGCCAGTTCACGTCGCCTCTGCGTGAGATAACCATGCCCTCAAATCGCTCGTGCAGAATGTCCATTGTGGCATCAGCTGTGTGGAACATAGCGCCGTCCTGTTGGAATCACATATCGGTCACATGCGGTTAATCCAATTTGGGCAAAAAAAAATTGGTTATCATCAATCGGTAGCACTCTCCGTTGATGGTGATAGCAATGCCATCGTCGTTTTCGATGAAGTACGGACCGATGATGCCGCCGCCGGCCCACTATCCACACCAAACAGTGACTTTGTGCGGATGCATTGCCACTTGGTGGATCCGTGTGAATTGGCATCGTCCCAAATCCGGCAATTTTGCTTGTTGACGTACCCGTTCATCCTAAAAAGGGCCTCGTTGCTAAAGATAATTTTTGGGGTAAAAACGGGCCCTCTTCCAACTGCTCTAGAACTCAGTGTTGCACTTGTTGCTCGACGCTGTAACTTGCCATGGTGACAAAACCCCAGGCATTGCGTCCATATACTCGGACATAAGAGAAAGAAGGCGGAGGGTTTTTCTGATTTTTTCTGTACATTGGTGGTAAGTAGAACAGAAGTAGATGAGTGTTAGTGGAGCTAAGTATGATCAAGGGGTCCTCAGATCCATTCGATAGAGTTAAGGATTGTCAAAGAATAGTTTGCCTAATGCTTGTTGCATGGCTCTGTCCACAGCCGGATATTTGCAGTCAAAGTGAACGAGAGTTTCTTTCTTGTGTATGTCCTTGTAGCTACGACAGTGTGAATTATGGGAGATACCAGGCATCGCCGCATGTTCGCCAATTGGCCAGTATCCTCTTCTTACCGCTAAAATTCTGACGACATCTATGTTATTCACACAGCGCGAACGAGTTGCAGTGGTTCGAAACTCAGATAGTATTAGGGTTTAATTGCGTCCGGGGGCCCCCAGACCAACTGGGGACATTTGTGGTGTTTGTCATTGCTATAATTCACGCTATAATTGCTTTAATTCAAATCTGCTGATATCATAGTTGATTAATTTTATTTATTAAAGAAATAAATGTTTTCCGACATCAGGAGTTGAACCCGCACTTTCAGCTTGACAAGCGATGTTACTAACCACTACACCATGCCACACCTATTATTGCTCTGGATATGATGCAATAGCAGTTCGTTGTTCTGCTTCATATGAGGTTGGCCAGCGATAGAAAATGTGAATTTATATTGCCCCTGACAGCGCCCAGTGGAATATCGACTTATTCCTCGAGTTAGGTGTCAAAGACTGAGCCTTGCCCGACAAATTCGTCGAAACGTTCGTTCACGGTAATGTCCCTAAGAATCGGCACTCACAGGAGAGCGACTCTGAACCGGCTGTCTAACTCTCCAGTTCATTCCAGCGTTGTTTCCCTAGCCTGCAGGATATAGAGGCCGAATCAATGGCTTTGATTGCAGCTTGGCTATTAACTAAGATAGCGTTGTTATGCTTGAGTGTTAACTCGTTTTAAAGTAGTCGGCAGGCTTCCGGATCGCCAGGAGCTCCGTCTTAAAGACACTGGTATGGTCAGGGAGGAGATATGATTAAGCTCAGTTGGGGGTTTCGGAGAAGATTTCTACACCAACTCCGTAGTCCATTGTTAAGCCATCTGTGAAGATGGCTGTGTCGTAGCCATCTAACACTACTCCTTTCTCCCATTTAGTTTTAAGGAAAAACCTGCAGTGAAACTTTAAATGAAGTTTATGTTGGAAGTGATTTAGTTTGTCCATGCAGTCTGCTGTGACGGAATGGTTTGGCTGTCCAATACCCCGATTCTCTGAGCTTAAATGCGCTGCACAGTGCAGTATTTTGGATATGGAAATCGAGGATACGCGATGCAGGAAGATGGTTAAGGCATCAGTAGGGCATAGGTTAGGTTAGGTTATGGGAGAAGTGCCCAGTCTAATGACTGAACGTTCATGGGAGCCTACTAGTCCATAGTGTTCCTCTTTGTGCTGTGGGCCATGTTCCAACCTTGGGTCCGGTTGGGCATAATCGTAGGATTCCCGCCTATACTTGCAGTTC
Organism: Matsumyia berberina; assembly: GCA_917880715.2. NCBI lineage: Eukaryota > Metazoa > Arthropoda > Insecta > Diptera > Syrphidae > Matsumyia > Matsumyia berberina. The sequence continues at coordinate 124,160,520 of OU862871.1, read as the reverse complement.
TTTGCACTCTTTTAGGTTTTTTTTAATGTTGTATTCCTTACATCCATGACTGTGTACATCCAGAGGGTCATCTTTGGCTGGATCCCTCATTACATGGTGATACTCACTGCCAATTATCGCAATGACATGCGACCGAAAGCAATTGCTTTCTCCCTCCCATCGGTCACGATCTACGCTTCGTCTGCGCTCGACCGTTTCATTAATAAAATCGCAACTTCTTAAAAATCTCAAACCCCTATTAAAAAATTTCCCAGACGTCCCCAGACGCCCTTCAAAAGAGGACAGTGTCCGGGGAAAAGAGAACGAATGGTAAGCCTACTCACAAGTAAACTTAATACCTGTGAGTGGCGTTAGAAGAAATGTCTATAAAACTTACGCCCAGCAATCTAAAACTTTATATGCTATTATACGCAGAAAAAAAAAATTAATGTCTATTATAACTTCCTTCTAAAGCAATTTAGCTTTCGCCAACATCGTCCGATTACTCCTTCATCCGACCACGTCCAAGAAAACAATTTCAAAACCACCTGCCTCCCATTATGAAGCCAAAAACTCAATTAATATGCAATTACGTCGCTGGGCAGCTATACAAAGGCACATCCAGCCTACGCATATCTCAAGACTTTATGAACAAAGTACATCTATTCTTTCAATAAAGTTCACAGGATTGTTTTTGGATATCATAAATATTTCAACACAATGCGAGCATCAAATATTTCCACGCGCAAAAGTTTGATTGTACAAAGTATCTGTATTCAAAAATACCTACATCCTGCTGCTTCCTTCAATGTTCAGTGGGCTTTGGTTGGATGCGAAGATTAAATTATCTCTAGTTGCTTTCGTGTGTTGAATAGCTACACCGATGAAGGATTATCCACTACAAATTAGATTTAAAGGACTTTGATTTATTTGTAAAGAAAATAGTCGACTGACAGGAAAATTTATTTGAAACTTAAGTCGATTTAGTATTACTCCAGGGTCGTCCAGGTGTTGCTTTGTAAATTTCTGAAAAGATTTGTTGAGAACGCATAGATAACTGGTGATTGAACCATATTTCAACACTTCACCATCGATTTATTTTAAATTAGAATTTAGAATTTGTTTCGTGATTTGATTATCTGATTTGAGTGGGGGAAGAAAGACATTTGTTTATAGATGTTGTGGCATGACTTGCTTTGTGTGTGTCATTTTAAAGCTCCAAGGTATACAATTCTCACACTTAAATACGACAACGTTTTCTTCACATCAATGATTAGCATAATTTTTCCTAGAAAGTACTAAATAACAATACAAAGCTAAAAATCCTATTCTCGTGCTGGAGAAAATGCTAACGCCTTCAGATTTTAATGATGGCAAATCTTTTGCATTTTTATTAAACTTCTCTTGCTACACGCTCTCATGTACGTATGTATGTACATATGTATGTAGGAATTGTTCAAGTTCAAGGATATGTAGGGAGGTTCTTTCAAGGACACGTGATAAAAATTCGCTTGAGAAAATTTAATTCTTTGTCTGAATGTGACACACCAAACCACATCAACCGCAAGATTTCCTTAGTAATGGTATCTATGCCATAGTAACAGGGAAATCTTTAGGGATATATAAGAGCGTACAAGTGTAGATACGTGGTTTGTGTTTTCATAGACAATGACAGGAATTCAATGTCCCTCTGGTTCGACGGAGTAATCAGGTTTTTTTCTACACGATTTCCGAAACGAAAAGTTGGAAAAGAGAGATGAACTCGGAACGACAATAATGTACTAGATCCCCTTGGAATTGCCAATGAAGCAGCTGAGAACCCTTTGATATATTAGCTCGATTTGCCACTGAAGTTTTATATTTGATCCGTAAGGGACACGTAGTGGTTTTGTGGGAATACTCGGTTTCAAAGGGATTTTCAGTTCTGTATAAGAAATGAAACTTAACCCCGCAACTAGTCACACATTTTCGATTTCTCGAAAACGACTTCGACGCTTTAATTACAATTTTGCGTTCTAAATGATCCTATCGCCGTTTAAAAAAATGTTGGACAGACAGACTGGCTAAACTTTTTTAAATTTAAAGAAATATGTTTGGAATTTTCTATAACTCTATTGACTACGTAAATCTTTTGCAAACTTTGTACGTGAGACGTTCACTTTATTTGATACACCTAAAATATGTCATACATCTGGTTTTCTTTTGTGCTCTCCTATTCTTATGTCGTTATCATTATTTCAGTTCTAAATAAGAAATAAAAATTCGTTTTGTCCTTTGATCTTGTCGAAACAATTTACTTTATTTTTTCCCTTAAGAAAAAATATTTTACACCACGCTAGACAAATTTAAAGGACACAATATGAGTGGAAGGAGACTTACATTACATTAGGCGTGTTTTTTTTTTTAAACCTAGCTAGCCAGTCGTTCATTTAGATGATTCCCAGCCAGCCAAACCCATTCGTTTTTTTTATATCGTCAAGTTGGTACGAGTGATTTAGTTCTATGACATCCAGCGCTGCCACTTTGCAACGATCGTAGCAAAACTGCTACGCGATTTCCAAAAAAGTAAAATTCTCCCTAATATCCCAATTATTGCTACGCTTTATTGAAACACGAACTTTTAACAAGAATCTTGTAGTTTTTATAGTTTTTAGACCCCTCACAATCACAATCACAAATTAAAAAAAAATTAATCGGACGTAATTTCAAACTATTCACTTCCACGACTCCAACTTATATTACTGCTCTACCTTACCCTACACAAGCAGTATATACATATTTCTTCGGATATGTTTGAAATGTGACTGGATTCGGCCTGGAGTTCCACTCGGATTTCAATGACTGTGCTTTTGCTACGCAAATTTGGTTTTGCTACGCAGATTTGATACGGGGTTTTTTTTTCTTAGTGGCAGCACTGATGACATCGGCTGTCAAACTGTCAAAGTATTCGGCATTAAACCAAATTTTATTTTTTTTTTAATTTGTTGTGAAAATCATAATTTAGAGAATTTATTCAATGGATATTTTACAAAAAGGGGTATGAAATCATAACATCTTCCATCTTCGTACTCAGACGCCGGTCAAATGTCAAGAGAACAGAACAATTTGGCAGTGATACCAACGTATAAATGAAAAACATCGCTTTCGGCGCCCCCTGGCCATGGGATATCGTAAAACTCCTAGCCAGTTGCTTTTGACTGCGGCTCGATTTTAAGGCCGCCTTTGACAGCATCTATAGAAACGAGCTACACAGAACAATGTCTAAACTTGGCATCCCTGCCAAACTCGTCCGTTTGTGCAGAAAGACGATGGAGAATGCACGCTGCTCCATCGAGATCGGTAAAGACCTCACCGAGACCTTTGATGTCAAAAAGGGTTTAGACAAGGCGACTCGCGCTGTCATGTGACTTTTTCAACATATTTATTGAAAGAATAGTGCAAAACTCACGCGCCAACAAAAGAGGCACAATCTTTCAAAAATCCGTCCAATTACTTGCATACGCCGACGATATGACACAATCAGAAGAACGGAGCGTGATGTCGCTGGCACGTTCGTGGGTAGACGGAGGCGACGAAGATGGGTTTTGTGGTCAATGAAAACAAGACAAAGTATATGCTGTCAGCAAGAAAGGACACTCAATACCGACGTCTCGAACAGAACGTCAATGTAGACAGATATAACTTTGAGGTTGTTGAGAACTTTGTCTACTTAGGCGCCGCTATCAATTCAGGCAACGACACCAGCATCAAACGAAGAATAACTCTTTCCAATAGCTGTTTCGTTGGGTTGAGAAGGTAATTGATTAGCAAAGCCCTCTCTCGAACGACTAAAGTGATCTTACCTCTACGGCGCAGAAGCATGGTTGCTCTTGGCTGTTTTGAGATGAAAAATCTGGATTAGGAATGGAGGAAGAAGAACAACGACGAACTGTATGGGCTGTACAGCGACATCGACTTAGAGTGATGTTCCAATGACTGAGGTGGCTGGGTCTTGTAGAGCGGATGGAAACCAATGCTCCGGCCCAGAAAATCTTCGAATCCACACCCGAGGGACGGCGCTGTAGAGGAAGACCGCGACTCAGGTGTCGCACGCAAATGGAAGGAGACCCCAACCAATTTGGCGTGCGAAACTGAAGGCAGCTGTCTGGTGATTTTTGTTCATTGAGGCCCAGGTCCACCCCGGACTGTAGCACCACCTTAAACAATATCCCGGCTTCGTTTCTTTAAGTTTGTTTTTGTGTACGTACTCACCATCCAGTCGCTTTTATAAACGTTAGTAAATCTTACAATGAGCCATTGGACAGTTTTTCCAAAGAAGTATACGCCCAGCAACTTATCTCGTATTTCTTACGAAGAAATTGGGTTGTGTGTGTGTCCTTATTTACCTCTTCGTCACCTTATCTACACCGTTCTGACTTAGCTTAGCTTAGCTTAGGTGTCTAAGCATGTAGCCCTTCCAAAACTGACACGTTATGCTACATGTCCAGAGCCTTCAGTTCTTGGCGACAATACTTAACCATCTGATTTGTATAATAACAACTGATTTTATGATATATCTGCTTGGCGCGTTATGTAGACCGTACACTTATTCCTTGATATGGTTAGCATTGATACTAACACAAACGCTTTTGTGGTCCAAAATCTTTCTAACCTCCATTCTGACTCCTTTTTGAGAAGAGTCTTGCTCCTATGCCTGTTTTCGAGTCATTAATGAAGATGGATTTTGACTCATTATAGACTACGGGGCTCTTCCTTTTTTTGCGGAAAGACACACGACAGGAGCTTTCGTCCAAGTACGGAAGAGTATAGTAAGCGTTGTGAGCGCTGCCATTGAGCCCTTAGAGGGCTTTTCACTGTCCACCACTGTCTCTTTTCCAAGCCCTCCAATTATTCTTCAAAATCCCTATTAGCTTGAGATCGTAAAATTTCGAGGTAGGTGGTGCTGTTTTCGTCCTGGAAGGCCTCAAGGCCACCATTTAAAGAATTTTTCCCCTGTCATATTTATGTTGCTACTATATTTGTCTCTTGATCAACATTCGCACTTATAATTCGGGCAAGTAGTTACCTTGCTACCACGTGTAGTCTAAATAATCCCAATTTCAGTCCAGTCACTGTCCACCCTATTTGTCTAACACCTTCCTATCGGGTAACTTTAAAGTCGAAACGTTGAAATGCTTCCTGAATATACATTTATAACAAAGCAATTCTTCTATCTGTAATGACACCTGTCAGTTTATGTAAGTCTTCTAACATGAAATTATTTTTTAAATAAATCCTGTCCTCATGGGTATAGCCTACCACTTAAATTTACCTAACCAGTCATTTAACAAATGATCCATTGGGGATCACTTTGCTTTGTCTGGCCACTTTTGCATAATATTCTTCACTTACCCCACCCTCCCACGGCTATCACTGACATTTTAAATTACCTATTTGCTTCGAAAATAAATTCAATTTGATAGACCGTCTCGGGACACTAAATTACCATAATCATTTATTCGTCAAGTCATATCAATCTCTCGGTTGGGGTTCAATTTTCAATGTAAAATGTAAACTGATGGCTCTGAATTATTGCAATTAGAGCGATGGTGGTCGTGCGAGTGTGACGTAGATGCTTTTGAAAATTATTCAAATTATCTTCCATATTCTCCGAAGGGAATCACGTCCTTAACTCGAGAAAATGTCATTAATTTTAATTTGAACTGTTATGGGGATAATAGATAATAATTAATGTAAGGAATCTAGTTAGGAAGTCATTATGAAAGGATAATTGTATAAATGCAGGATTTTCGATTGCAGTCAATGGAATTGTAACACCAATGGAATATGTTTGCAAATTGGAGATTGCAGGATTTGTATTTGGAATGAATAGAATTGGATTTTCAGTCTCATTGGATGGATACATTATTTCAAAATCTTTCAAATGACTGCGCAATCATGGAGCATTTTTGAGAAAACCAAATGTGTAAGGTTTGTAGCATTGTCATGTCACATTATTCACGTGTATCTGAATTTCCCTTTTTAATGCGTCTACAACCCAAAGGAATAGACTTGCACAATCGCATAATAAACCCAGAAGTACGCACGAATGAAGCAAAGCCTTTTCAAAATTCGCCTAGCACCGCGGATGGAAAATGCAATAGAATTTAGTCTGATATTCGCTTTATTCCCGTGGATCATTTGCAAAAAAGATTCTCTTCATACTACATTTGCTCCCGTCGTTACAACATTTTGCAATCAGAGTAATGTGCAGTATCAAATGTCCTTGGGTTTAGCGTGTAACCTAGATTTGTTTCACTGCACATGCTCGTTACGTATGAGTGTGACTGATGTTCCTGGAAATCTATTTGCTGAATGCCACTGTGTAATCATCAACTGAGTTTACGATTACATTCTATTACATAACACAAGTGTCTGTTGATTTTGAGGACTTGTTAACCAAGGAAACACATACATGTGCATGTGTATTTACCAGAATTTTCAAATGATTTTTTTTTAATTTTCAAATTCAGTCAGGCGGTAACGAAAAATATTGAATTTATTTAAATTAATTCCAATGCGTTGTATAGATTGGGAGTTCTCTTTAAGATTTAGTCTTAACTTTAAAATGCTCTACAGTGCCTTCCGTCCCTCTTCCGAGTTCGTCATAGTTTTTCTGTATTCTCGACATTAGAATGCTTTTTCCGCCGGACATAAGGTAGGTAGGTAGGTAGATAGGTAGGGTGGCTCGTAGGCCATGCATCTATACTCTGAAAAACGCCACTCACTTTATTAAAACCATTTGGTGCTCTTTATGAAGCTGAGGATACTATTGACGTCAGAATGTGATAGTTCGCTCAAGTTCTCGAAGTGATAGGCTCATAGATAGAGCTTCCTTCTTTGGGATAGGGCAGGACAAGTGCATAGGAAATGGAGGATTGTTTCTTCCTCCTCTTCGTCCCTGCAGCTCCTGCAGGCCAGAAGGCATGAAGGCCAATAGGACAATGTCGGTAAGAACAAGAATGACGTAGCAAGATCAAATTTTTAGATCGAGTAAGAATTAGCACAGGACAGATCTGCCTGGAGGTACGGCACGTAACACCATTCCTTCATCTTTGGTTTTTCTTGCTGATCGCGTCGTACTCTAAGAGAAGTTTACATGTAGAGAGTGGAATACCCGGATTCCTCCGTTCCAGCAGGATGTCCAGAGAAGTATCACGTTTGGTGAGTTCATCGGCCTTACAGACCCCTGGAATGTCCCTATGACCGGGTACCCAGCATAGGTGAATGTTCAAATGTTCTACCATCTCCATAAGAAATGAGCGAAATGAAGTTGTTACTCTCTTTTAAAAAAGACAACTTCACGCTTTGTTTTCTGTTGCAGCACACGGTAAACCTCTAAATTTAAAAATTTCTCTCATTGGTAACGTCTAGGCAATAGTTACGAGAGGTGCATATAAGCAGTCAAAGCCTTTGACGCTAAGGTTTTTGTGATGAATTTCATCAAAGGTATGAGGCCTAAGTTCGACATGTACGTTAAAACCCACTAAACTGGCATTTGCTCACGTGTATGGTGAAACGGTTCCAGTTATTCAGAACTTTTAAACCGCCGATACCTCAGTTCTCTTCAACTCTTCCCCAATTGCCGAGATTCCTCCTCAACTGTTCTGCACCACGTATTTCTTAGGTCGACTCTACTCCCATCTTGAAAATGCAGATTCCATCGCAAAACTTAGTTAGCAATTGAGCTGTCACCTTTTCGAAATGTGTGACCAGTCCACTGGAACTTTCGGCGTTGGGTGGTTGTGCGTACCGGTTCCTGAACCATTCTCTGGTGAAGATGGTCGTTAGATGGTCAAAAAATCCTCAGCTGGCAATATCTTGTTCGGGTCCACCATGGGTCGAGACAATATTCCCAAGATATTGAAAGTTCTCTACTTTCTCTACCGGTTGTCCAGTGATGCTAACTTGAGATGATGAGTTCGCTCCGAGGCTGATAATCCTGGTTTTGTGTGTGTGTGTTAATGCTGAACCCCACGACGTTTGCTTCTCTCTCAATACCTGCTATCATCAGCCGCATACGTCGTCAGCTAGTTAACGTGTTTGAGTTAAGATGTAAGAGTGCATCGAATTCCTCCATTTCCCGCCGAAAAGGCAGCACGAAGCATATCGCTCATCATCAGTAAAAACAATATTAATGAAAGAACGCAGTCTTGTCGAACCCCACTTTGGATCTCGAATGCCTCTTGATAAGTTGCATAATTCAGTGAAATATCCCTTGGGCAGACAGTGATGGTGCCAACATTTTTGTCTGCCCAAGGAAGTTGTTCGTCCAAGGGAAGAAAAAATGTTTAATGTTTTTTGGGTTTGTTTATGAAAATATGTCCGTTTAAGGGAGCTTGCCGCTAGCCGCTCATTGCGTGGCAAGGGCCTAAGGCGGACAGCTCCCTTAGGCCTTGACCTAAGACAACCCAAATAAATTCTCTATTGACACTGTCAAACGCTTTCTCGAAATCGACGAACAGCAGGTGAAGTAGCGGACGGTATTCAACGCACTGCTCAATAATGATCCACATCGTGTTGATGTGGTCGAAAAGTAGGATCCAGAGCAGAAACGTACTTGTTCGGTATCTAGTGTGCTTTTGTTTCTTTATTCGCTGAAGAATAACTGCAGACAGCACACAAATATCTCTCCAGTTTTCACACTGCATAAAATTACCTTTCTTGGGAACCTTGACGATCATTCCTTTCTTCCACTCATCAGCAAAGCTTTCGGGTTCCCACGAATTCTCTGCAACTAGGTGCAGAATTTCAGCAGAAATTGTTGGGTACGCTACTAATAGTTCCACAGGTATACCGTCAAGTCCTACTGCCTTGTTGTCTTTCAATGTTTTGATCGCAGCAGTAATCTCATCGTTACTGAGAGTTGTGGTGCCTATTCGGATAATTGTAGGTTCGGGCGCCCCAACCTGATTTGGGTAAAATTCACTGGCGAATACGCGGTTTAGAACCATAGCAGAATGCTCTTTCCATCGCTGGAGTTAGTCCTCATCCAAAATTACCATCTACGGCTTTCACCAGGTGTTGGTTGGAGCTTTGGCCACCTATGAGCCCTCTAGTGATTCTGTAGACGGTTCTACTATCGCACCTACTTGCTGCTTCTTGTGCTTCAGTGGCCAACGTATTGATGTAATTGCGCTTGTCTCGTCGCAATGACTATAAAACATTTGTTTAATTGGGAAAACTTTGACGCAGTATTCTTTCATATGTATAAATAGTCGGAGGCAGCCATTTGGAAAATTAAAACATTCAGAATGATTGTAAGCTTTTGGCATTTAGAAAGATTTTATCCTTGTTCGCACAAGTGTATGAAATCTATTTCTATTTATACGTCGATTATGATGACATCGGCAGCTTTTACATCCGCATTACTACATACAGATATCTACGGGAATTATAGTCATTTATTTTACGTCTCGTAAAGAGGATGTTCAACATGGGAATCATTAAAGAGCAATCTTTTTGGAACCATTGACTTTTTCGTGTGTTTATTTGTGTCATCAAAAGACGAAGAAAAAATTGTTTTATCCGTGTTCTTAGGTTTGTAGGTGGATGTTGCGCGCGAATGAGTCACATACATAGATGGAGAGCAACAATTCCCAAAACCGTGAGCGAATATGACTTTATATAAAGGGTTGATCTGTTAAAGGGTATAAATCAAAAAACAGCTTCAAATGCAGTGCCGAAAATAAATCACGAGTTTATTACCTTTTAAAGCATATAAATCTCTAAAATGGGTGAATTACAATGAAATACCCTCTAAGTACATTTCAATATTTGCCACCGCAATATTGCCAGTAGCAGCACAATAGCCATAACTCTTTCGTGAGTACATGTTAAAATAAAAATTTCAAACGATAAAACTTTTTTCCATTCGATCATTTTTATTGCAAACGAAAGCGACCCAAATGTCAGAAACACCAAAAGATACCACACTAGTGCAATTGTTATGCCAATAACTTAAACGTACTGTCACAATAACTCACCAAAACTTAATCGGTTGTTCGGTTGGACGTTCTGCAATATTTCGTGTTCCACACAATCATTTGGTTATGCTATGATGCTTTGGTTTTCAAGGACTCTCCTTACTCACTTATTTGGTTTAAAAAAAGAAGTACTGCTTCTAGTGCATGGAATTTTGAATTTATAGCCGCGTTTGATGTTGGCATTGAACTCGATAGAGATGGTCATAAAAATAAAAGAATTCGATGATTTTCACTGAAATGGAAATAACTTCAGGGAAATTTTTCATTTACCACCGGAGGGATATGTATTTCACATGGGATCTCAGACATTGGTGGGTGTGTTCAGAAATGCGGATTGGAATTTTTTATGTAGGTGAAGAAGCCATTTGCTTGAATTTTTCTTATTTGAAATTTTTTGAATTCTATGAAGAACGAATTATTAAAAGTGCCGAAAGGCATTTTCAAGAGAAGAATTAAAAACTTTAGGGGTAAATAGTTTGTAAAGTCTGATCCCAGTTGAACCATCTAACTCACAAAATGAGAATGGATCTACTGGGGGATTGGGGCAGATATCCCGCATATTGCAAAAATAAAGAAATTCCTCAAGGAAAATTGTAGTTGGATGACTGAAATCGCAAGAGATCGCCAGAGCCTATTCCAATCAAATATCATTATGCTGACGATCAGTGGCCATTCTGCCAAAAAGCCATCAGGTTCTGTGATGTACTGACTTTTTCTCGGATACTACAACAATGCTTGATGAAGAACGCAGACAAGCAAATAAGGGAAACAGCAGGATCGAAGCTGCATGAAAAAGAGAATAGGAATGACCACCTGGTCCGAAACCTGTTGGTATGACATATTAAAAATCCTACCCGAAACTCAAGTAGTATGGAGTATGTAGCACCCGCAGAAATTATTACGGAAGAAAGGGTTAAGTCGGCTATAACGCGATTGTTGCAAGCAAAGGCACCAATCTGTTAGGCCATTACCATAGTTCAATGGCTGTCGTGCATTGGTACAACCGACATATTGAGAACCACTTCAACAGCAGGGCTTCAAATCCTTCTTTATATTCTTCCGTTGGATCTATTTAAACAAGACTCTGCAGCTGTCAGTTGTTAGCCTATAACCTCACAAATCAATCACTCAAGATATGAAGGTATTTCATTGTAGACTCAGGAAACCCTTCTGTAAAACTAGGAATAGAACAGAATGGAAACTACAGACTTTGCAGCAATGCAGAAGATACCCCACAAATCTCCTTAAAAATTGTGTAGCACTGATTCACAAAAGAAGACCACATTTGGAAACTTTTCGGTTCTCAGAAACTAAATTCACATCCTTGAACCCTCTCTAGATACTCAAATAAGTCAGAGCATTTTAATTTGACGATGATAGGTCGCTTAAGATCGCAGCGCATCTCCACCCACGTAAATATTATCTAGCATCCATCCATTGTATACAGATTCTGCTTTGTGTTCCTGACCATAGCAACATTGCGGGAAGTGAGCTCAAGCAGTGGTCTAACCTTCAAATTCAGACTCGAATGGCTACTGTGAAGAGTACAATTTTTTTTTTCACATTCTTCTATCTAAGGCCAATGTAGGGTGAAGCAGTGTAGATAACTTTGCCATATTTATTAAAATATAGACTTTCTACAACAAAGGGTTTTGACAGACATTCTCAAGGCTATGGCAATCTATTAGAGCTGCAATCTTTACCGACTTCATCCGTCCAAAAAACTCTCAAACTTGACAGGAAAAACATGAAGAAACTAGTGGGCTTCCTTTATCCTTACTACCCATTGCGGCCTGAGATACCATCTCAACAAACTAAACTTTGTTCAGATACAGAGTGTCGGTTCTGTTTGGAAGAGGAGGAAACCTCTGAGCACATTCACTGTGAATGTCCGGGACTAAACTGGCTACGAAGATGGGTCTGGTTGGTTGGTTGGTTTTGTGGGTGTCCTAAAGTCTTACTTAGACCTCAAGCAGGTCCATTGTACCCATTAAAAGTACACTCATGGGAGTTAAACCAAGTGATAGGGATGGCTAATCTGGACACCACCCAGAGAGGAATAGAAATCTCAGGAGTTTCCTAAAATCAGCGATATTAAGGTCCTCCAAGAATGGAAGAAGCTACTACCAAGAGTACGCAGTTTTCTAGTGGCCAGTGCGGGAAATTCGCATAGCAGGTGCTGTATGATTTTATTTCCTCTTGGTCCCTGCGGCTTCTGCAGTAGTCATTGTAGGGTAATCCAAGACGCTCCGAATATATTCCCATTCCGCAGTGACCTGCAACTTCGACTAAGTTGTACGAGATTTTTAGAATTCTTCTTATCGAAGACTGACCATAGTGATCTGGCTATTGCACATGTGTCCAATAGCCAGACGACGGGTCTCCTGTAGAGAATTCTGTTCGTTAGCAGAGTTTAGGAACTCGGCTACTTATGACATACTCAACTTCATAAGGGATGTAGTACGAATATTAGGCTAATTATACTGATGACACAATAGATCTCTCTAGGCTGCAGTGTCAGCCAGAGGGGCTTCCTTAAAAAAAAAACCGGCCAATTGAGAAGCTTTTTCATGATAAATTTTACCCTCGTAGGTTTGCGTTACCTGCTGAGAAGTGGTGCCGTGAACATTTTTTTTGATACTCCTGTGCTCGAACATACCCAATTCACATAGAAGTTCAATGCCCTATCATTTCTAAGGCCACCTTGCTTGCATCTGAATTCGTTTGGTTAACTTCGCAGTTCAAGGCGTCAGCTTATCTTGTACACCCGCCTGATTAAAACTCATCTTCTATTCCGTTTCTCTCCCGGCATACATATATCACATTAATCACCGAACAACATTGACAGTTTAAGAGCATAAGAGCACTCCAAATCAAATCCCCGAAATCTGTTGTTACCAACTTGGTGGTTAATTACACTAAACATGGTTCTGATCCAGCTATGTACCGCTAAACTTCTGAATTCGTTTACAACGAAAATTGAACTTCCAAACCGCCTTCACTGTTTTCCAAAGGGAGGGAATATTGTAAACGTGTCTGCCATCTAATTATAATGGTAGGTCATGGTGGCCTGTTAACAATGCCATCTACTGGTACAAATTTAATGTATTTTCGTGGTGATGTGCTCCTGCACGCACGATGGCGTATTCGTAACCTTCTTTTTTTTTTAAGTCTCGCCGCCGCCGTCGCAGTAAAACGCCTCAAAATAGACACGCGTGACACGAATGCGAAAGGGATTTTGTATTTTCGGTCTCATTTCCTTTGACAGCGATATTGAGACACAAAAACTTGACAGTGATGTGATTAAATCCACAGCCAAGATGAAGGAGGTCGAGGTGCTCACGCATGAGACATAGACTGCCAATTTAATTTATTCGCACAAGTATGTCGTGTGTGTCTGAGAATGACGTTTTGCTCAATTAAAAACCCATTTTGACAATATATTGACATTAGCTGGGAATGAATTTCGATAGTTTTTGCTGGTTCGGGTCAATTCCAACGGAGGACATTAATCATTGGGGGATAGGATAAGGAATTACGTCGGGACTTGTTTGATATTAAAAATCCTGATGAATTGCTTTATAAGATGAAAGAAGATAGTTGGGAAGGCTTCTTTGCAAGGAAATACGATCTTATACCCTGGGGAAATATGCCAAATGAAAGTATGACACACAGTGGTATTTCCCCAACGATGGTATTCACTTTTTATGATATCAAATATCAAATTGCTCCCTATGTGGATGGTTTATGGCTCTGTTTCACTTTTATAAAAAATTTAATCAGAAACTCGTAAGCCGCACGCTTAGAGCTTCGCCTTTGACGTCTAAATCGCATTGTGATTTGATTGTTGGATACTTACTGGATTTGGGTATCCCACAGTGTTTGTCATGGAGCACGGAATATCGTTCTGGGTAATTCTGAAGGGGGGCTAAAGATTTTATTTATTTTTTTTAACATCGAGTCTGTCGGATGCGGAAATACCCGTGGGTTGAATCGGTGCCAGCTCAGAACAAGAAAAGTTGCTTCCACGAGAAAAGAATTGCATACTTTAGGTTGTTGGCTAAATGTCAGGTCTACTCTTAACTGCAGCGCCAATTTAAATATCTTAAAGGAAAGATAAAAAAGAAATCTTATCAAAAGTTCATAGAAACATAATATTCCCGAATCCATAGCAACGACATTTGCTCTTCAGCCCCCACCCCGCCCAATAAGCATTGAAACACGTTTATTAACCTTTTCGCCATTGCACAGGATTTTATTTCCTAAACTTGTTCTCTATCATAAAACTTTACCGTGAAACAAAGCAATGCAAAGTTTAGTTTTCTATTTTCCCAGTACATGAACTCATGGAGGCAACCAAGTGTTAGGTGCTTCGACGGACAACAAAAGGGTGGTCTAACAAGGACACAGTTCAAAGCACCGTGTGTCGACGAAGTTGTATGACTGAACTTTGTTTAATTTAACAAATGAAATTGTGTTCCATGAACTTTATTCTTTTTTATAGGTGAACACACTATTGTGTTCGTCCTTTTTGAGTGCAACAATTGTTGAAATATTCGAGTGGGGGCGGTTGTAAAAAAAATTCTTTTTTATTTAAAAATAAAACCATAAACTCGTTTATAGCTCGAGAAGGCGTTAGGGATTATCAATCACGTAAATGTGAGTAATAAAATGTTGCGATCAATCGAAAGAATTCAAAGAGAATTTGTTTGAATGAAGCACTTGGAAGGAATCGTGGTTGTATAGAGTGTTTATGGGAACGATAATAAATTATTTGATTGTGCGACAACAAAGTGTATGGGGATGGGAAGAAACCCTCCATTTTTCAATTTACGGTTTTTGACATTAAAACTTGAAAGCAAGGATGATTGGGTAAGAAGAAGGCATTTAGATGTACATTTCTGTATTAATGTCTCGGAAAAACACTGAAGGTAGGTACTGCTTAAAGTTTTGTACAAGAGCTGAGTAAGAGATTAGTGAAATTACATAGTTGATGAACTATGTAAAAATTTGTCAAAGCGGAAATAGAACAATTTGATATGATCTTTCACGACCGTCTTAAGCCGGGCATTGACGATCATGAACGCCGGTAGATGGAGCTGCGTGCCAGAGTGCGCATTCATGCGTATGAAGTCAAACATTTTTGAATTCCGCACTGATTCCCGGAATGTCATTCATTAGTGATGGTGGATGCCCGGCTTAAGATCAAATTTGGCTTCTCCTGATCCACCAAGGTCTATGGCAGGGCGATCGCATTGAATAAGTTTGGCGCTCTCTTGATCTTCTAAGCGCAATCGGATAAGATCATAGAACTTTTTTGTTATTTGATTTTGTGTCAAGGTGAAGAGTGTCCTTTCACTTACTTCGCGAAGCTGTGGATTCCTGTACATATCTCTTAATTGAGGAAGGTTTTAGTCTTCCATTTCTGCAATGTTGTGAATCTTATGACATGTCCGAATTTATTACTCCAAATCCCGCATAAGACACGAAATTAATTTACATCGATAATTTCGCCAAGCGGATCTTATAAAACTAGATAACCTTCTAAGAATCCTAGACGGTAGCCTTTTTCTTGAATGCAGACTCCATCGGTCGCCGTGGTTCAGTAGTTAGGGCGATGCTATACGAGCTGCGTGGGCTTAAGCCCCAGCCATATCCACCGAATACTTTTCGTGTCGCCTCTCTCGTCTGGGAACGATAAACTTCCCGGAGTATAATACGGCGTTAAAAATCTTCTCAGTTCGCCATTCGGAGTCGGCAATAAATTGTAGGTCCCTTCCATACGTGCGAACAATAGAAATACGCACAACATGAATGGTTGGTCGAAGATACCGAGCTGTCGCGCAAGCTATTTATTTTAGACTGATTAACAGCGACGACGTATCAAATTCCAATTTTCAAATTTTTCGGCACCTATTTCTTCAAAACATGTTAAAATTCTGTAGGGAAATCAAATGCTTTCAGGAAATGGTTTCGGTATTACCAATTTGATTTCTTAGAGATCGCGATGGGCCTACTATGGTGCCTAGTACAAGCGCTGGCTGCATAACCAAACTTTACATTACCTAACCTAACAAGAAAGTCCACCATCAGATTGCGGCAGATCTTTGAACAAACCCAGGAACTTCAAATCGATACCAACCACCTCTCATCGAGTCGAACTACACAGAGCCATGTATAGTTTTGGCATTCCTGCCAAACTCATCCGCTTGTGCAGGATGACGACGGAGAACTGACAACGCTCCATCAAGGTCGGAAAAGACCTCACCGAGACCTTTGACGTCAAAAAAGGATTAAGACAAGGCTACGCGCTATCATGCGAATTCTTTAACTTCGTTCTTGAAAGAATTGTGCAAAACTCACGCACCAACACCAGAGGCACAATCTTTCAAAATCCGTCCAATTACTCGGATACGCCTACGATATTGACATATGTCCATCGGAAGAACACAGCGTGATGTTACTGGCGCGTTCGTGAGTATTGAGACAGAGGCGGCGAAGATGGGTTTAGCGGTAAATGAGGGCAAGACGAAGTATATGCTGTCAACAAGAAAGGACACCCAACACTGACGTTTCGGACAGAACGTCACTATAGACAGCTATAACTTTGAGGTAGTTAAGGACTTTGTCTACCTAGGCTCCGCTATAAATTCAGACAATGACACCAGCGCTGAGATTAAAAGAGGAATAACTCTTGCCAATCGCTGTTTCTTTGGTCTAAGAAGGCAATTAAGTAGCAAAGCACTCTCTCGAACAAGTAAGATGGCCCTGTATACGACCTTAATCGTCCCAGTCTTGTTCTACGGCGCAGAGGCATGGACTCTGTCTAAAGCGGATGAGGTTGCTCTTGGCTGTTTCGAGAGGAAAATTCTTCGGGTGATCTTTGGTCCCGTCTGCATAGACCGGGAGTAGAGAAGAAGATACAACGACGAACTGTACGGGCTTAACAGCGGCATCGACTTAGCCAGAAGAGTGAAGGTTCAACGACTGAGATGGCTGGGTCATGTAGAGCGGATGGACACCAATGCTCCGGCCAGGAACATCTTTGAATCCACACCCGAGGGACGGCGCAGTAGAGGTAGACCCCGACTCAGGTGGCTCATGCAAGTGGAAGCACCTTAATCAACTTGGCGTGCGAAACTGGAGGCAGCTGGTTAAAGATCGTGCTGGCTGGAGACGCTTGTTGGTGGAGGCCACGGTTTACCTTTCGGACTGTAGCTCCATTTTAAGTAAGTTAGAAGAACCCTCCATCGTCTCCCCTCTAGTACAATAAAAAAATACGCTAACTACACAACGAATGACTCTGACTATTCCAGCTACCAACAGGTTCTTCGAACTCTGTGAATCCTTATACGACGAACATTTTGCCCGAATACAATCTTATCAAATTCTTGATCACAAACGGTTTTGTCGGGTCATTAAAGGTAAAAGAAAATCCATCCACATCCATATCCTTAGATTTTTGCTAAATTGTTTGCCCATTTCTTCAAACCATAGTTCGCCGACCATGTAATGGAATCAGATCACGATTACGTACTTCTTTTGATATAAACAACGGCGCCCCTATGTTTTTAGTCTCAATTAATACATATAACTTTGTCTCCGGCATTAAAGATTACGTAACTGCAGTATCAACGTCAAGTTATGGTCTATCTTCAATCCGCCTCTAGCTCATTTGCTAATTATTTGCAATACCTGGGCCATGGATACATTTCAGTTATGGTGAGATGGTGTTTCCATTGTCCATTCAGCTAACGAAAACCTGTATCATAATGTCATGCATAAGAGCTTCATTGGCATTGATTTAGCTTTGGTATACGTATTCTGTGGTATGTGGTATTCTTTTCTGCAATGTAAAGCGATGGGGGATCCCTTCCAACGACAAGTATTCATATAATCGCCAGTTGCCAAAGACTACCTGCAGTGAATAAAAGTTTGAACTTGATTCCTGTACAGCTGACCCAATTCATGTTTTTCACAGACAATAATTTCCGTCCTAATTGTCATCCCTAGGACTTGAACTTCCTAACTAGCTGTTTGACAAAATTATCGATTCCCATCACTTTGCTACATACTCCGTTAAAGACGTTTTGTTTTCCAAATCGTAGGACAAACTGCTCGAATTCTGTTTGTAATAGTCCTTGAGATTAATTCACTCCCACAACAAGCCCGGAACAATTCTGTCTTCATCTGCCACAAAGCGACGCAGCTTCTGCTTCACTTCATTTCCATTGATTCCTCCCTATGGGGGCCTAATTCCCTTTCTTCTCGTTTAATTGTGTTGAAACTCAAACAAAAACTTAACTAGGATCAGCCAATAAAGGAGGTATTCATTCGCATCCAGCTCCTCATGCTACATTCGCTTCATTCGAAAAATTCTCTAAATTGCTTCTCCTTTCATCACAACGCCAGCTATACCCTCATTCATGTCATGCACCTCTTATTCAGGAAGTAAACCTCATCCCCGAATCAAAAGTCCCTCACAAAATCTATTCATTTAGAGTGTCACGTTCTCACTGCAAACAATGACGAGCTGTCTACTCCCAGGCTTTCTCTGAAAAGATTGATTTATTATTTCTCATAAGGAGAGCAATCCCTTTTCCTTTCGGATGTTTTGGGCTAAATTGATATAAAAAAAAAATGGGGAGCACCCTCAGAGTCCTTCCCCATCCATCCCTCTCCAGTCACATCCCAGTGGCGATAAATTATAAGTCGTTCGGCAGTAAAAAAGACGTGATGACATCTCAATGAATTTGGTGGCTGTGGTTCAGAGATACTTAA
The DNA here is from genome assembly GCA_917880715.2 of Matsumyia berberina. Lineage (NCBI taxonomy): Eukaryota > Metazoa > Arthropoda > Insecta > Diptera > Syrphidae > Matsumyia > Matsumyia berberina. The sequence continues at coordinate 124,141,735 of OU862871.1, read as the reverse complement.
AGGCCGACCGCGAAAGTACTTGTGCCAGTTAAGACGGTTTTTTTTCAGTATTCAATGGAGAAATCCCTGGAATGATAGAACGAAAGATATATTTTCTCGGTCATATAATTGTAATACCTTGACAATGAGGAGGAGTCAAGAGGCTTACAAGTCACGTATTCTTCTTCGGAGGTCAGGAGAGACAAGGAGATTAATTAGACAAGCGTGGCGGCTGTAAGGCTTTGTTTTGCTCAAGACGTTACATTACACGCCCAATTAATCGAGTTATTTCTTTTTATTTGCTCTAAGGATTTGTGCGTAAAGTATTAAAATTTAAAAATAGAATTTAACGAATGTTACGAGTATTTCAAAGCTCTTATGGGCAGATGCTTTCTCGTTTCAAGAGTGGTCAAGAATAAATCTTTTTTTTTTTGCAAAGGTTTACACAAAGCCACGACACGAGCAGCTTTGTGCTTTCACTTGAAGAATACCAACTCAGTCCTTGAGCTGACATATGTTAATCGAATAGATTTTGGTTTCTTTTTCGGTTTGCAATTCCTTTAATTGAATTCGTCGTTTCATTCGTCAATGGAAACCCCATCGGGATACCAGTTAAGTGATGAATGGTTTATTTATTTGATATTTTTTATTTATTTTATATATACAGCTTGATGACTTATATTTATAATAACATTTTTTCTGAATCACGATTTCGTCGAAAAATAGTCCCAACATTTGAAAAGTAAATGACTTCTGGAGTTCAAGGATCCCAGAATTGTAACTGGGGTTTTCAACAGCAAAATTAACAAGAGAGATAGGTTGTCATGGAATATAGTTGCACAGAAAAGGTGATAAGACAGATGATACTACCTCCAACAAATCAGTGTAGCCTTCGAATCCACATCCGAGGGACGGCGCAGTAGAGGAAGATCGCGACTCAGGTGGCGCACCACAAGAAGGAGACCTTAACCAAGTTGGCGTGCAAAACTGGAGGCAGCCAGCCAAAGATCGAGCTGGTTGGAGACGCTTGTTGGTTGATGCCCAGGTCCACACCGGACTGTAGCGCCCAATTGACCCATTGACCCAACTGAAAATCGTTTATTCCAAATGAAAGGTCAAACGAAAACAAAGAGTTTAGAAGCAGCAAATGAATAGACAGCAATACTACAGCTGAATGTGTCTTTGAATTTTAAAGGGCAACCTACTGTCTCCGCATAAAAGGCGACCCTCTCAGTTTCGCCAACTGCAGGAGCATCAGTCTCCTCAGCATCGCGTACAAGATCTCATTTACCATACTGCGTAAACACCTGAAAGCTTTCGTCAACAACCTGACTGGTCCCTTTCAGAGCGGTTTTAAGCCTGCAAAGTCCACAATTGATAAAATTATCATACTTCTGGAGGGAACACAGGAAGTTCAAGTCGATACCTACCACCTCTTCATCGATTTTAAGGCCGCCTATGACAGCATTTATAGAGACAAGCTATACAGAGCCACGTCTAGTTTTGGCATCCCTGCCAAATTCATCCGTCTGTGCAGGATGACCATGGAAAATGCTCGCCGCTCCATCAAGGTCAGTAACGATCTCACCGAAACCTTTGATGTTCAAAAAGATTTAGAAAAGTTGATGCGCTGTCATGTGACTTCTTAAACATCATACTTGAACGAATTGGTCGAAACTCTAAAGCCAACACCAAACGCATAATCTTTCATAAATCTATTCCACTGCTCGCTTACATCGAGGTAGTCAGGGACTTTGTCTACCTTGGCTCTGTTATTACCGCCGATAATGGTTTTCCGTCGGAAATTAAAAGAAGAATAACTCTTGCCAATCGCTGTTTGTTCGGGCTAAGAAAGCAATTGAGTAATTAGGCCCTCTCTTGAACAACTAATAAGACTCCATATAGGACCTTTATCATCCCAGTCTTGCTTTATGTCTCTGAAGCATGGACTCTATCGAAAGCAAATGGAGATATTTTTAGTCGATTCGAGCGAAAAATTATTTGGAAGATATTCGGTCCCGTTTGCGTTGACAGGCCTTGGAGGAGAAGATTCAACCACAAACTATTCGAGTTGTACAGCTACATCGAGCTATTCGCAGAACTGCGCATTGGACGTTTGAGATGGCTAGGACACGTAGAGCGAATGGACATCAATGCTCCGGCACGCAGGGTCTTCGAATCTAAACCGGAGAGACAACCCAGTAGAGGAATACCTCGCCTAAGGTGGCACGGACAAGGAGAAGGAGATTTCAAGCAACTGCACGCGCAACTGAATCGGACTAATTGGATACGCTTGTTGGTTGAGGCCCAGAATCACCACAAACTGTAGCGCAACCTTAGTAAGTTAGTAACTGGCTGTCTTAAGGAGCAATAAATCACGATCAGCAGAGACTTGAACTGAGGAGATTTACTTTAAGCGAGAGCTTTTACTGTAGCCGACGGATATCTACTGAAATACCCTCTAAATGAATCTGATGAAATTTTGCTTAGATACTACTTATGATACTAAATCAATTCGAAAAAACATTTGTATTCAAGATAAGCGACGATGGTGGCTCAATGGTTATTACGTTGGACTGCTGTACGAGCGACATGGCTTCAAGTCCCAGCCGTATACAACGAATTTTTTCTCATGGCACCACCTCTCGTCGGGGAATGACAAGCTTCCGGGAGTATAATTTGTCTTGAAAGAGCTTCTCAATTCGGCTTAATTCGGCAATAAATTGTAGCTCCTTTCCATTCGTGTGAAAAATGTAACAAGCACAACATGAATGGTTTCGAGAAGCTAGGCCTTGGCTCTTCCCGAGCTGTCGCGTCAGCTATTTATTTATTTTTTTTATAATAAACTGTTTGCTTATAACGTGGAATTTCGAATTTAACAGATTAAAACGATTGCCACCGACAATTTGGAGGTCATTTCGGTTTAAGGGCTTTTGGCATAGTCAAGCTGGAAAATATTTTTTTCTGAACCATTTAAATTCTAGTTTTGCTGTGCCTCATCACTAAATAGCAGATTTGAAACCCATCCTACCACCAAGTGGCATTGATGGTTGTGCTACTGGCTTAAACCAAGTTCTAGAGTAATAATTTCCCCATCAATCGCAGTCCAGGCGTCCAAAAACGCAGGAATAAAAATCAAACTTTATTAAAAATCCATTCAAAACCAAAGTTGGAACAGTACATGTAAAATCCTTTTGTACAACAATAACCTCTGACATTCAGACCAGAGAAGAGGACTGCTTTTGGCTAAAACGCGTTGGTGGCGAAAATAAAACCAATTCAATTTTTTTTATCTTCTCTGTAGTGCTATTTACACTCTTATACCCAGAGGCTATTTTTGATAAAACACACTATTCCCAGTGAAAGACCCAACTTCAATCTAACCAACAACTTAGAGGGCCTCACGTTATTAACTTTCATTGTCACCGCAGGTGTTTGTCCTTCCTTCGTCACAATACATCTCATCCCGTATGCACGTGTTAAAGATGACAAATCATTTCCAAACCGAGAAAAACACACATATATCGCTCATGCTCATCCAGGAAAATTAAAAAAAAATTCATATTATTGTGAACATATGGTAAACACAACCCAAATTAAGGTCTATCAACCTTCAATAAGTAGAATCACGTACGCTTTGAGATCCATTCTGGAAGGAATGCCCTTAAAAAAAAAACCAGAGAAAAATATGTATCCCTCTTGAGAGAATAAATCAAAGGAAGACCACCGTGCAAAATTTGCCAGAGTACTCCCACTTAAGGTAACATACCCAGCCATATCTCCATCTTCATCCCAAGGGTGTGGATTGTATAAAAAGCCCTATACGCCCGATTGTAATGTATGTCTGTTTACGAAGGCAGGGCGAAACCAAAAAATTGCGGGATCCCCACGTGACATCGTCTACTGGAGATTTATTATCTTCATGTACTTCCTTGAAACACAATTTCCTACTCATGAAATCCGCTTCCAGCTAAACACTGTTTGTTGCCGATTATGCAGGACTTGTACGTGTGCGTTCCTTCGATAAATATTGTCATATCATATATGACGACGTACTCGTGTTGGGTTTCTAGATTGACAGTGGGAAGTTGTTGGCTGCACTTTTAGCAATTAATAACCTGACAGTGTGCCGTACAACTTTTTATTGAAAATTCCACTTGTTTCTGCACAATCATATCAGGGTCCTTTCTAGTTGTCATAGCACTGCACTTTGTTCATCCTGTTAGACAGTACAGATGCATCACGAGTTTGACATGAGCATGTTGTCGAAAGCGCATTTGTGTTCAAAACATTCTCTTATTTCTATTGAAATTTTGATGGCGCTTCAGGACCTTCATCCATGGCAAATTGTTTTCTGGTTAATTACAAATGGAACAGCAGATTACTAAATAACTAATTAACTCAAAATCACTGCACATCCCAGGTCGGCATACCCGTTTCACGCAAAATGTCAACGACACATCGTACATATTTTACGTGACCTTTGTGTAGTTTGATCGCCTGTCCTTTACGTTCGCGTGTCAGTTCATTTGATTTGCTAATCATTTTTCATCCTCATTTCCGCTTCGACAGAAATGTGAGTTATTCCTTCGTCATTTTTCAAGGCTATCTCTATTGAAAGGACCCTCGCATGGACATTCCTATTGCCATCCGTCTGCCCGTCACGCACGAGAGCGAACACCGCTGGGGAGGTATTAACATATTTAACTCAGTTCGCCAGGACTCACCACATGCACAATGAATCGTCGAGCAAAATGTCAATCCGATTTTGTCAAATCTGTTTGAAAGTGACATGTAATGAGGATTACGTGGAGAAGGCAACAAAAAAAAGGATTCAGTTCCAATGTACGGCCATCTCCCTCTCTCTCTGTGTGTGTATCTCTCGGGACGAAAGGTCAACTCTTTGAATTTCCATAGAAAACTCTTCACACTTTGCCGCAGGGGGTTAAATCCTTTTTTTTCTAATTTGATTTCATAAACAACACAAAAATCGCCACTGGAATGGTTAGAGCAAATCGAGACGCCTCTATTGAATTTAGTCATGTGTTTGAAGGACATGATGTTCGGCTCTATTGTGTTAGTCTCTCACTTCGTTAGAGAAAAATAAAAGGATCTTGGGTATAACATGAATATTATTTGATTCGCCTGATTGAGAGAAAATGGCTAAAAACAATTTTGTAAGCACTGAGGAAAGGACCATTGTGTGTAGTAAATAAGTTACTCGTTTGTCCTTAGATCCGTTTGACTTTTGTTGTATGTTCTTGTGTACTAGGAGTTGTATGTTGTCGGCTATTTGAGAACCTTTCAATGGAATCGATGATTGTCAAATAAGTGAATGCCATTCCCAGAATGAGTGAATAACTTTTACTTTTTTTTTTTTTTGTTGTGGAAAGGACCTTCAACGATCTTATTACCAATCTCTGCTGGTGGAATAGGGCTTTTATGCGAATTTAGTTCTGAAACGTTATGGTTTAATGGGGCCTAAGTTGATTGATTAGTTTGTCAGTTACATGTAAGAACTCCAATAAGTCTCTCAATGTCCAGTGCGAATTGGTTTTTTATTTATTTTCGAATTGTGCGATGATGAATCTGAATCTGAGCTGGTATTCAATTTTACTTTTCCTCTTAATGACAGTTTGTTGATGCATAGTTTATGAATCAGTTAGTCATGTGGTACTCATAGCAATCTTCACTTGAAGTCTACATTCCTTAAATAGTTTAAAGAAGCAAAGTTGACTGTAGACTGGTGACCGGCGTATGTTGAGTCTGGCTCCAGATAAATAACTCTTCGTTAGGGTATTTAAGTAGAAGTCTCCCCGGAAAAGTCTGTGGTCAAGTCCAGGTTGGGGGATTAGCAGTGGGATTTTCATCCAGGTAGAAGCACAAATAACCATTAACCCTCAGAGTGGTACTTAAGCAGGCCTGGGAGTATGCCAAACCTATCTACAGTTGTTTTGTGGATTTGGGGTAGGCATGTGATCGGGTCCCCGTAAACTTTGGAGTATACTGCAGGAGTATGGGATTGATGATTTTCTTCTGATTGTTCGGGTGAACAACCTTAAATCGATACTTTTCACTTTGATGCTGGACTTCGCCAGCGACTCGATTTGTCACCTCTCCTTTTCATTATGGATTGGATCCGATCCTCACCTATGCGCATGAGACTGGAAACCACCCAGAACGGAATAGAAATCCCGGGAGTTTCATACAATCAGCGATATGAAGGTGCTCCAGCCAAAGGAAGAAGCTACTACCAAGAGTACGCAGTCTTCTGGTGTCCAGTGCGGGACATTCGCTTAGCAGATGCTGGATGGATTCTATTTCCTATTCGTGCCTGCAGCTTCTGCAGTAGTCATTGTAGGGTAATCCAAGACGCTCCACATGGGTTCCCATTCCCCAGTGTCCTGTAAGGATTCGTATTTCCCTTCGACTAAGTTGTATGAGATTTTTGGAATTCTTCTTATCGAGGGCTAGCCATATGGACCTGGATACTGCACATGTGTCCATGCGACACCATCGCGTATTAGCCCTGATCATGGTTTCCTCATCTTACTTCCTGTGAAGAGTGCTAATGGGTGTCCGGAAGGGTGTTTGACCCCTGCTTACTAATGAAACCATTTAGATTTCATAACGTAGCTGTGGAAATTGACCACTTAGACCGTTAAATAAATATTTGCCTAAACTGGTTTATCGTGTTCCAGGACAGCTTGGCATTGTTACAATAATCGAGGTGTTGCCATCTACGATTTGTTTTCGACAAAGCGTAAGTGTAAGGCAGGTGTTTAACATGCGACATATGCGCTTTGACATGGTCGAGCTTCCTGCCGTCTGTACATTGAGAGCCTAGTCTGGCTAATTCGTTAGCCGCACAGTTCTCTTGAACGTCGCAGTGACCAGGGACCCAACGGAGTGTGATGCTATACGGGTTAGCGATCTCGTTTAGAGACACGCGGCAGTCCATCACAGCCCTAGATTTTTCGGGTTGACTACGAGGGATCTGATCGGAGCCTGGCTGTCGATGTAGATCGCAAAATCTAAGCGTGATTTTAGGTTAACTTTCAGCCAAGCAGCGGTTTGATTGATAGCTGTTACTTCGGCTTGAAAGACACTACAGTGGTTGGGGAATACTAAATAAGTAATGGATGTTTCGATCTTCTAAAAAGACTCCGGCACCGACTCCTTCGGCTGTTTTATGGCCGTCCGTAAAGATAGAGATAGACTCATTGAGGAGGACATTGCGCTGACTACAGGCGCTTCTGTCCGGTATTTTGTCCTTATAGGCATGCTGAAGGCATGTTCGGTGGGCAACGTGTCTATTGACTTAGAAACGCTGCGGTGAGTTGATGGGATACTGACTTGTCCGACATTTTTCTCACACCTTTGATGGGTTTCTCTCAGTATGCTATAAATATCTATTGGCAGTAAATGGAGTATGGTTTGAAGCGCAGCTTTGATTTAGAAAGACGGTTGCACTCCGTGGTGTCTTTCCCACAGAGGTCGAGCATTCTATCCAACATGTTTAATAGAAACGAGGTCAGCCCTTTCTGCCTGAAGTCTTAAGGAAGTGTGTGTGAGGCCTTACCAGCTTTGGGTATAAAACCTACTTTCATCTCAATCCAGGCACTGGATGCTGTACCAATAGCTAGACAACCTCTTAGGATCGTATTTAGAATATGCTTGACATCTAGGAAGATTCCTTGGAGTTTTGGAGGGAAGATACGATCGGGTCCTGGTATGATTCAATTCTGCAAACAGCCCATTCTAAGCAAATTAGTTGAAGTGTGAAGTCGCGCGCAGGTGAACCCTTATCTACTTGCCTCCTGTGGCACATTGGTTTAGGTCGTTGCACCGTAAGAGTTCTCTATCGCGCTGTTACTTCTTATTAGATTCGAAGAATCTGCGGGGCAGAGAGTTGGTGTCCATTCGGTCTACAAGTCCTATCCCCCTCAAACTTTCAGAGCGCAGTTTTCGACTAGTTCCATATCACAGTATAGCTGGTATAATTCACGATTTCCTCGATGAGAAAGGACGCAGCTGTTTGGGATAAGGTCTTTCTACTGGATGTTCTCTCATATTCGTCAGTATTGAGTCTTCTACTTGTTGACAGCAAATACGTGGTTTTACCCTTTTCCATCGCGCACTATAGTAGATAAGATCTTATACGCAATCCTTGATGGGCTGATACCTCTATAGTTGAGGGTGTCTTCTCTTTTGTGGATCGGTCTAACAAATCTGGCATTTTATTAATTTTTGTTTCTTCGTTAACACTCGAGCTTTCAAGTTCAGAAAGTCGAATTTCAGCAACTTCCAACCATCTACAACGCTGCGCTCGCAGATATGCTCGTTGCTTTGTTCCATTGCGTTAGTTTTCGTATTTCTATTTTCAAATTTAATGTTTGTTATTACTCATTCAGGTCCATATACTCAGGGGTGGTTAAGTCCATTAATTTTTATTATTCTCAAGAAGTGTACTGTGCTGGAATAACCATTTTATGGACTTTAACCTTTTGACTTCAACGAATTCATACTCAATTGCTTCCCTGAGTTATTCCAAATATCTGAGCTCCAACGTAAAATTCACTTCAGTCTCTCTTAAACCCGATATATGTACATAGCCACCATCAGTTTTTGCAGGTAATACTTGAATCCAAATCAGGAGTCCATGGCCGTAATATCTTCTTCTTTTTTTTTTTTTTTTTGAAATCGGATTTTACGATTTTTCAATTTTACGATCCGCTTAAGGTACTCCACAGACCAACTCTCATCTCTATACTACATTTCCGAGTCTAATTTGGAAAATGGAATCCTCTTAAAATCACTTTAAGTTTATACTGCCAGGACTAACCCACTGTTGGTTATATCATACGAAGGTTAAAAGAACTATTTTCATTACCGCACACACAGGATGCAATGAATGTGGCAATATCCCCTGACTGCTGTAAAATTAAATTCAAATGAAATTCTCCATTCACTTCATGGAAATACTTCTCACACATACGGATCCATGGGCAATCAGAGGATGTTTCAATCTCATTGAGAAATGTTGTGTGCTTCATGCAGGAATCATGAAAAATGGAATTTTCCGAGGAGAAAATCGATAAAAAAAAATGTTATCGCATAGAAAATCAATGATTATGTCAGAGTTGGTGACATTTGCCATTACTTATGAGATCCTGCGGCGGAAGAACTTGGAGGAATTAAAAAAATAATTAAGTACCTCTCCGCGAAGTGGTATTCCATTGATGATTGTGACAACCTCTGCCTTGAGTGTCATTTATATTCAAAATTCATTCTCATCCTTTTCCATTGCGACGTTATATGTAAGTGGATACCGTTACAGGAAATACTTTTTATGTAAATGTTTCTACCAAACACTGCACCCCAGTCGTTGACCTACATAAGAATACAACCGCCGCTCATGGACAAATGGTAACGATGTCTTATTTGCTTGGCAGTTTAATAAATCTTTATCGATACACTATCAGAGGGGACAGTGCAGCAATCGATATGCCTCCAGGCTTTCGACTTATCCCGGGTGTGCCCACAAATACGCCAATTTGACATAGTAAACGTGCTCAGGGGCAATTTCGGCCGCAAATATAGCGAACAATTTTATTACTCCACATACACATCAACCTCGCCATCAAGGAGAAGGGGAATATGTCCTTTAGGGATGGAGGGCCGACGGCACCTTACAACATCGATTATGTTGAATCGATATGGCATTCACGGGCCTCCCCTGCAATAAAACTCCCATTTAATTGTTATGTGAAGAACGTTCGACTTAAAACGCGAACGCGGCGCCACCAGGTAAAGTACGCCATTCAACAGAGGCTGTGCCAATAGAGTGCTTATGTTGCGAAAAATTCTTCTCAAGACGAGGGTTTTATTGTTTTTTTCTGAGCCGTAAATAAGGGTGCAGGATCAAGTGAACGATTTGGTGCCGGGTCGTGTGACTTCAATCAATTTTCCATGCGTGGCGTAGGGAACCTAAATTGTCCTTTTAATATTCGTCTAGACGGGTGAAAACACTTGATTGCATGCGATTTCTTTGATCTGTGTGGATGAATTAATTTTTGGTTATTAACACAGCGGGTCCTATTCAGATAATCTACCCGAGGCACTAAAAGAGAAATATTTTGAATAACAAATGTGTTTTTCTGCACATTACGCTAGTATTGTGTTTCTGATTAAAAAAACGAGTCCTGCCCACGGCATTGGCTTTCATTTTTTCATTTGTCATGTAAATAACACTTATGTCCTTGTCGCGCAAGTTGTTTTGAGATGGAAATGCCAGTGTGTGTGTGTTTTTGGAGAAAACATATCATTTTCGGTGATTATCCCCAAGGAATGTTACGATTTGATGCTTTAATGATTTAACGTCTTGCGACGCCTTAGGGCTATCGGAGAAGATGCGCTCGTGTTGTGTGGACAAGGTGGGACCGGGACAGGACTGATCCTTGTGATAGCACGTTGTTTAGTTTACTTCGCTTGTTCAAGACTTGGAAAGCCTTCTTACTGAGCGTTGGTGGTTAATCAGCGTTGCTATGGATACAAATCTTACCACCTTGGTGTGCTAGGAGCGATGAGATCAACGAAAAGTTCATCTTGCTTTAGTTTTCAGAACTGTCTTTGAAGAAACGTGTTAGCACACTACTTGGTTAATACAGCTACGATCTGTACGAAAACGAACTCAATCTACAGGGATAACTTAGTTAATGATTTTTGATTGTATTGTTTAGGGTCGCCATAGCTCAGTGGTTAGTGCGTTGAACTGCTGTGCGAGTTGTATGGGTTCAAGCCCCATAATATCCACCGAACATTTTCCGCACCAGCACCTCTCGTCGGGGTTCGGGGAATGACAAGCCTCCGGGAGTATAATTTGTCATGAAAAAGCGATCGGATTGGATCGGCGATCGGAGTCCGCTGTAACACGCACAACACGAATGTTTGCGAGAAGCTAGACCTTTGTATTAGACACTTTAGAGAGCAATTGGAAGGTAATTTTCTGCTCTGTCAACTGATTTCCCTGGTTGAAGGGTTACAAATGGGCAAAATTTCGATCAAAAGGATTTCGTTGAAAAATGTAAAGGGTCTTCCAATAGGGACTTCTGAACTTTAATACTTGATACGGGCTATATTGTTGAAGCTACATCTGTCAAATTGGCTGTTACTTATTCAGTCTGATATGCCAAATCACCATGGACGGATATAGCGTTCAACAACACGTGAAAATAATAAAATTGTTTTATCAAAATGGGTGTTCTGTTCGGGCAACGTTCCGCGCGCTTCGCCCATTTTACGGTTTACGTGGTCGTCCTTCCCAGTTTCAACCTTTGGTGGGCAAATTCGAGTCGACGGGTTCAGTGAACAATCAGCCAATATCCGTACGTCAACGAAACGCAAGATCTGCCGAAAACATTGCCGCTGTCCGTGAAAGTGTGTAAACGCCGATAGCATTGCCATCACCATCAATGGATAGCGCTATTGGTCGATGATTACCAACTTCTTTTGGCCTGAATTGGATGATATGGACACCAACGACATGTGGTTTCAACAGGACGGCGCTACGTGCCACACAGCTCACGCCACATTGGAAATTCTGTACGAGCGATTCGAGGGCATGGTCATCTCACGTGGAGGTTATGAAAACTGGCCACCGAGAGCGTGCGATTTGACCCCGTTAAACATTTTCTTGTGGGGTTTTCTAAAGTCGCAGGTCTATGCGAATAAGCCACAAACCACAGCGGCCCTCAAAGCCAACATAACCCATGCCATCGGTCAAATTTAGTCTGATTTGTGCGCCAGAGTCATTGAAAATTGGACATTTCGGATGCGCGCCACCCAGAGAAGCCGCGGAGGACATTTGAACGATGTTATATTCCATACTTAATGGCATCGATAAGCCTTTCAAACGAATAAACAATTTTGATGATATCTCACACACACTTTGTTTTATTTAAATTAATGAAAGACCCTGTACATAGCCAGCATTTTTAACATTTTCTACAATTCTTTGTAAATCCGGTAGAGATACCATCAAATCGCACGTCTTTTCTTATTTTGCAACAAGCAATGGCTTCCTCTAACTCACTTGTGGTGAAAGGGGTGGCCATGGTGTAGTGGTCAGCATCATCGCTTGTTATCCTGAAAGGTCCGGGTTCAACTTCTGATATAGGAAAAACATTAATTTCTTAAAAATAAACAATCAGCCAATCGTAAAAGCTCGTGTCGACTCTATGCACTGCAAAAGCATAACACTGGCAGTGGAGTGTCATGGTTTCAAAAGTCGATTGATTTGACCATAGTTATGACATAAGGAGATTTGAAAAAAATCCCGTGAATTATAGCAATGACAAACACCACAAATGTCCCAAGCTAGTCTGGATACTACCCTCGAACGCCATACTACTGAGTTTCGAACCAATGCAACTCGCTCAGGCTGTGTGAATAACACCAAAAGGGCATTCATAACCCAAAGCACGAGTGGATTATAAAAAAAAATTCCAGAGGGAAATGAAATAGTAAAGCATAGATCTGGACTAAAGCCTCTACGCCATCCTCGTGACTAAAAAATTTCTCGATTTAGGTGGTAAAAATATGGGATAAATGCTTTAAATTGTCCGAGTCTGCCAATCTAACTTTATTATCGTCATTCGTTTATGTAGCTCCTTGAAGTTAAGTTTTAAGCATTCTACGTTTGTGAAGCATAATATCTGATATTTAAGAAACTGTTTTTCAGCAAATTTAAAACAGAATATACATGCTTAACATCTACACCCTAAACAAGGACATGTAAACGACAAGGATCACCACAAACTTTCTCAGAACCCAACATATCCCATCCCAGGTTGTCAACCCCAATACCGCAACAGACCATAGCACCACAATACCGCAACACAATTGTTTCTCTTTTCAATCAAGACTTTGATATACCAACACACGAAATCAAACAAGTGACAACAAAAGACCGGTCGACAGCTCACCGCACTCAACCAAATGGAAAACCATTTCATGTCTCCCAGACCACCTTGACGTATAATTCGCTGCCACATTGGGTGTGTGCCATTGTCTCAGACAAAGGATCCGCCAGCCAACGGAACGCAATTAAATCAGATATCTCCAAAGGTTTACACTCGCCCCTCAGTTATAAATTTGCATACCCTTCTTCACCCCCAGACAATTGCATGTGTGGGAAGCATTGCTCATTCTGTTTCGTCAATAAAGCCCGAGCCGATAAGTGACTACCGCCAGCAGGCAATAAAATCCTGGTGCGCACCACCCAATGCCGTTAACATCTCTATTTTCCATTTTTCATTTTCAAGGTACCGGGGGAATGGGGTGGGTGCCAACACCACCACTAGATGCTCTCACACAGTCAGCTGAAGAGTTTCCGTTCAATGTCCAAGACACCAAAAATATCCATTGTTGGTGCAATAAATCTTCTTGGTACACTGAACCCCACACTCCAAATCCGCTTAGAGAATCCATTGATAAGGACTTGCCCTCTGCAGCCCTTTCTCAAGCCGGCTTACCCTTCTAACCAGGAAAACAAAAACACAACCAATACTTGTCTTTCTTCCTTCATTCGTAAACAAAACATTGCCACGATCCTGCGCACTACCACAAGACACCTTCTCTGGCCATCTCTCCACTGGAGAACTGGTAACACTTCGGTAAAAGCTTTTACACACACAAAAACTCTCCGCCCCATCTAAATAAAAGACGGCTTATCGTGGCACACATGCTGGTGCCATTATCATCACCATCAACATCATCTGTTTCTAGCGCCCAAGTATCCATATCTCATGGATATATTTGAATTGGGAAATTTCAGTTTTCCCGAAATTCAGTTCTAACCGGCGACTCTAGACGTGCAGACGTGTTGTGTGTCGCGGCCGAAATCGAGAAACGAGATTATTTTCGGCACACTTTCCAGAACGATTTTGGATTAAGGGTTTTCAACGCTAAGTTTCCCGGCCCCGAGTGTTGTATTCAAATTTTTTTTTCTACCCCTTTGCATTTCGCTGTAGTGATTGCTTTCTTCTGTAGTTTGGTTTTCTTAAAATTCATTTCAATAGTGCGAATGGAAGAAGATCAATTAATTGCAGTGTTTATTTCGAAAATTAATTGAATACAAAAAAAATTGGTTCAACGATTCCTAACGAGGCTTTTGAAATAAGTCAGAGTGTGTGGTTTTTTGTGTAGTGTTTATCAATAATTTAAAAAATAAAATTAGAAGCGTTTATACAAGATCAATCTAGAAGAATGCTGAGTGTATGAGGTGAGTTGTAGATTTAAGATAAAAAAAAAGTGTACTTATGTATGATTATTCTGAAAATTTTGAAAGCCATTTGTGGTGGGACATTCTCTGGCTATAAAAAATAAAAAAATAAACTGTAGACAATAGAAACTTTCGAAAGGTCCCAAAAAGACAATTTTGAAAATTCAAGAATTTCCTGACCACGCCTATGAACTCTATTATAACTCTTCCGGTGAATTAATCTTAAAATCTTGCTGCGAGCCGTTGGCATTCCCTGCCAATAAGGACACCCATATATTAAACTTCTTGCGATAAGACCGGCTTATTTTAAATACATTTTACTATCCAGCCTTTTCATGACTGTATTCCTCATTGCGTGTCTGCTTAATTTGTGGACTTTTGACTTATGAATACTGCCTGTCTCAGAGTTTTATATCTTCATCGTTCATGGGTACATTGCTACCGGTTGTTTGGACCAGACTTTCGACTCGACGTCGATAGAGTCTGATCTTATGAAACTTGGTCCTAAACTAAGAGTGAACCTACTACATATGTATAACGCTAAGAGCGTTCTGGATTTCTGTTAATTCTATTTGTGTATAATTCGAGATTAAGAGTTTGTGACAATGTGTCTCATAAGAATCATTTTTAATGCTGATTTGTTTTACAAGAAAGATAATTTTGATAGACATGCTCGGTTCTTTTTAGTACTTAGACAATGATTACAAAATGAATGTAATTTAGTTGGTTGTTTCGAATCATGTTGTGCACTAAAGTTTGTAGATTTCTTTAAAGCAGCCTCTTCTGATGTGACATTCCGTCAAGATAGGACCCTTCTGTAGGGCGAGACAAGAAGCTTCTTATGATAAAAATACGCTCAGAAGTTTGTCATTTTCGGTCGAGGGGTGGTTTAATTCATTTCTGGACCCGATCCCATGTCAGTTCGCTAGGTAATCCTTAGTTACCATTAACCAAAAACTTAAGACGATGTGAGAGCACTTACACAGAGTGGGGGATATGAAGAGAAAAGGTACAACAAAATCGTCGTTATATATGTATGTAGATAGACCATGTCCAATTTCTGGATAAATGATACTTAGTTATTAATTTCAAGAGGTAATAGACTTTAGTTTAAGAAAGCCTACAGTGAGAATGATTAAATTAATGGTGAGTGTCAGAGTCTTGCAAAAACACTCTGACACCGATTCTTTTTTCATTTTTAAATTTTTCATAAAATTCAAGTTAAACTCGCTCTCCAAATGCTTGTCTCAATTTAAAAGTATTTGTAACTCTCGTAGAAGTCAATTTCAATGTACAACACTGAATTCCGGCATCTAATTCATTCTTATGTTGAGTGTCGCCGTGACTCATCGTTGGACGGCTGAGCGAGCTGCGTGGGTTAATGTCCCCGACATGTCCACCGAATATTTTTCATGGCACCACCTCTTGTCAGGGAATGGTACGCCGTACACCGAGTACGATTTGTCATGAAAAAGCTTCTCAATTTGGAATTCGAAGTCGGCAATAAATGGTCCCTTCCATTCGTGCGAATAATACAAACACGCACAACGTGAATGGTTGCGAGAAGATAGGCCTTCGCACATCCCGAGTTGTAGTGCCACCTTTTTATTTTATATTTTAGTGTTGAGTGTCTCTCAGCTTCAAGGCCGCAATAAGGCCTATATACATGATTTAAAAGTGTATTGGAAACAGGCACAGCCTCAAAGGATAGTTTTCACGCGCAACCGCAAAATAGTAGGATTAAGAAAACGCTGTTGAGAAAATAAAACTGAGGTCAAACATTAAACGTAACATCAATACTCAAGCACGGTCTAAGTTTTGTTTCTTGGATATGCATTAGTGGTCCTTATTTGACCTAAACATTTTTTTTTTTTTTTGGAATTTTCAATGGGGCACCCTGATCCTGTCAATGTTTTATTTTTTGAGAAAGTTGTACAGTATTTTTTTTTTTTTTAAATTGACTGAAATTTAGGGGTCGCTACCGGATTGAAAAGTTAGTAAACTCAAGCATCCTCTTTTTAAGTGATAAATTCTGAATTTTTGAGTTTTCAAGTACGGATATGGTGGTGTAAGTAAAATAAATGTATACAAGAATGTTCATAAATACATTTAAAAACTTACCTCAACTTAATGTAAACTTCTTACAGTCGGAGTACTTTTTACAAAACTTTTCACAATCAGTACTAAATACTGTTTTTGTTGTTTTTCTAGTAGAAACTGTAGCCATGACAAAGCTATTACTTTCAAAACTAACTTTACTTATTTTACCAATAGCACTTACAAGTCAAACCAACTGCAATGGCGGACAAAATAGTAGAAACTATACTGCTACATGAAGCCATGATAAAGCAATGACTTTCAAAACTGACTGTACTAACTGTAGCAGTAGCACTAATAAGTCAAAGGAACTGCAACGGCGGACTTTATAAGTTGCTTAATGTACTACGTGCTCTGTCAACTGCAGTACATGGAATAAAATCATATTGCAATTATATGCAAAAGTTCAATGTTTGATAGGGACCCCTAGAAATCTACACACAAACTTTATTTTATTACATAGAACGTAATTAAGAGGTGCCCCGCCAACTTTTCAAAATTTCGATTTTAAGGACCGCCCTAATATAGGTTCATGTTATCCTGATGAAATTCATTCATCCAGCCGATGATTGATTGATTCCTCATTGGCGTACGTCGCTTACCAGGTCTTTAGTATATCTATGAGGCGGTATATTTGTTTTGCAAGCATTTTTTGTCTTGTAAACAAATTATCTAAACGTTAGAAGTAATACAAAGTTTTTTTCAAGTTTTTTATTCTATCTTGAATTGTGGTCGATTAGAGCTTCCATGCAAGGTATTAGTAACTGAAATGTGATTAGCACCATAGTCACCATAATAGTTTTACCAATTTTTAGATAAAAATTAATAAAATTCTGTCATGTAAAATACATATTACTTATTGAATCACCCTTTATAAAACACGCAAGCAACAATTACACAGGTCGACACAATTTTAAACTAGAAAACAGGCAATACTTTTTTGCTGGACTTTAACGTGCTGAATCTGAGTCCTACCTCGAAATGTTGTAACGAGTTTTGTGAAAATAAAGTACATTGTGATGTAACATAGCCTCAAATATACCGAAAAACCGGGCACCTTAATGTTAGAATTTCTCGAAAACCTGACGTAATAGAACAATGCTGAGCTCGGTTTCAGATTCAGCGCCTCAAATTTCATCAGAAGAGTACATATACTCTGATTTCTGGTTTAGAAGGTCTGTTAAATTTAGTCGACCTGTATTATTAGACTTCGATATGTGTTAGTTCTGGACACAATTTTTGAGAAATAAGGCTGATATTGCGTCAAGACCTGTTGCCTCATGCATTCATCAGGAGCAATTGTCTATCAATCGAAACTTCACATCTGGCATCTGCCATTGTGGCTTCACTTGTTCATGATCTAGTGTCAAATTGTCTGAAAATATATTTGCTTTATCATACAAAAAAAAAAAAAAAAAACTGCAACATTAGGAAAAGAACATTGGGCAGATACCTCTTCGATAACATCGAGGAGTTGTCTGGTGGGTCACTGTCGGATCTGCTCAAGTTCGCAAGGAGAGCCGGCTGGCTGTCATCAGGCATATAAAAACACGTAGTAGGAAGTAGCTGGTAAACACATGGGTATCACAACGGGTCTACATAGACCTAAGTGAGATGAGGAGGATGTTATCGTCCTCATCGGCCCGCTAACCTAACCCAACCTATCATACAAAAAAATATTTTCGTCATCCGTGACTAATGATTTGAAGACAATCAATAGACGAGTAATCGGTAAGGCTTTTTTCCATATTTCCTTATATTCAACAGATCCTCAAAGTTCCTAAATACCAATAACTTTACATGAAATTCACACCCGCAAAGCATCTTCCTTGCCAAGTTCAATGCTAGCAACTCGTTTGCAATTTATTAACTTTTTTGTGGAGTCAGTAAATATTTTTTAAAAGTTCTTCAGGGTGTCCTTTGCTGGCGTCTAATAAAATTTATTTAAGTATTCCAGGACAAAATTTTACCACACCGTCTCTCAATAGGCATAGCTTCTGGTAAACTTTTTTTCTTCTTCAGGTATTCATACCTTTCGTAATATCTCTGATTTTCTAAACTAATTTTAAAGGTATGGTCTCTTAATTTTGTGTAAAGTGTGATAATAAATTTGACCATATCCTCAAGAAAAACGCAATGCCAGTAAACTGCTCAAAAACTTTGCTAAAATTCACTAAAAAAAAGCAAAGGGTCATGAACAGCTGATAATGGATAATCGCCGTGCACTGTTTAATCCACCCAAGCTAGGTGGATGATTCTCAATACTCTTATAGCTAAAGCATTAGCATCATTCAAGGACTTTATTGTGTGAGCGTTTCGTTAACGCTGACTTTGTTTTATGTCCCTTAATAAAAATTGAGAATTGTGTGAACTACTGCCGGTGTTGTTCTTTGAACATTCTTTAAGAATGACATCGTCCCCGATTTAGATGTCAGAATGCTTTAATGACCTAAACGTAGTGTTCATTTTTATTTATCTTTATTTTTTTATTCCTAGAACATGATACTTATGTCTAACTTTGAGCAGCATCTTTAAAATGAATAAAGTTTATCGAGAGCTTTCTTAAAGGACTACATTTGGAGTGGCAAGAACACTTTTATCGTTCCATCATAAACGCGCGGTATTTTAAGAATTTACGAGGGGTAATTCCATCCCTAAAGGCATCCAGTTTATATCCATGACCATGACCATGACCATGACCATGCCTGCCAAACTTGAATTCCTTTGATGTTACTCTTGTCCTTTGGGTTGTTATCGATGTGTGAAAAGTGCTGTGTGCTATTTGATGCGGAAGAAGAAGATGAGTGTGGCTTAATGTCGGAGAAAAATTTAATGAATGTCCTTTTCCTTTTAAGCCGGTTGGCTATTTTGCTTTAATATTAAATTTATGGCGTGTGCTTTTTTTCAAATGGACTAAATCACTTAGGACTATGTCCTGTTGTTTTGTGTTGATAAGTGGTGATGGTTTTGTAATACCACATTATGTATGTAGTGTTACACATGTTCCATAGCTTTTCATTCTCCATAAGCATCAGGCGGGTGTTTTTGGTGGGCACCTCGCCATAAATTTAGAGGTTCATTACGTTTGCAATTTCATCACGCTTCCTAGGTTTTTTTATAATTAATTTCGGTCGTTGTTCCTGCTCAACTGACTCACTCTTGATGGTATGCCGATGCTTCACTTTGAGGAGCTTGAATACATTGGTTTAGCTGTCGATCGCCGTGCGAGCTGGATAGGTTCAAGCCCCAGCCATAAAAACTGAAAGAATTTTCAGAGAATGACAAAATTCCGAGAAAGAGCCGTTTGGAGTCGGCAATAAACTGCAGGTCCCTTCCATTCATGAGAAAAACGAAGAGCGCACAATATAATTGGTTGCGAACAGCTAGGCCCTGGTTCACTGGCTCTTGCGCCAGCTATTTATTTATTTTATTTATTATTTATACATTAATCTAACTCTCTGCAGATGAGCCATGTGGTGATGTAGACAAAATCTTCAGATGTGTTCAGGTTGAGATGATTACAAAACTCCATTTACTGCGATAATAACATTGCTTCTATGTTAAAGAGAGTAAATTTATTTTCCGAGGCGCTCAAGCTATTAAAGAGCTATGCAGCGGCATAAGGGATGTTCTATAGACTCTATTTCATTGGTCCCAACCTTTTCCACCACATGCCCCCCATGGTGGCTTGGCCCACCGGTTGGCCCACCACTGCTCTCTTGCCTTATCAAATAAGGTGATGTGTTAGTAGGATGCATGCGCAAGTATACATACATAGGTGTGCAAAAATGTGAATTATCGGGTCCCTCTACATGTCTTGCAAGATCTATCACGGCATGTTTCTTGGCAAACGTCGCCCACAGGATTATATTCAACGTGCTGTGTGAACGGCTTAACACCTTCTACAATACATTAACCGGCAAGTAACAATGTGGCAAATAGCGCGCAGATCGACAATAAACCAAATTTTCACATCGTGGCTTCCGTCTTTCGTCGACGTCAAAGCTGCATATACATATGTATCTGCTCTTCGTATTGAGCTCTTCAAGGCGATGGCTTCGGAAAAAAAATGATTTCTTCAATCACGCGCTAGGACAGATGGTACACAGTGCAAGTCTTTAGGCAGAAAACACGGTTTTCAACAAATTTGCCCATCTGCCTTCAACATATACACTTGTATTCTTGGCATCAAAAATTCACAGTTTCCATGGCCTCCCTGGGAGGCATACCCCACCGATGGGGCACCACTGCTCTATTTGTTGTTCGTCTCTACTCATCTTCTAGTCATGTTTCCTATAACGCAGTGCCCAGTTATTGCACCAACAACACTGGTTTGTTGCGACCATTCCTTTGGACAGTTTTGTAATTGTTTTCCTGGAAATGTGCTAAAGTAAGTCCTTTGATCAGACCAACACAAAATTGTTATGAATTAATTTCAAGTCGAAAGGGTTAAAGGCTGCAACGCCTTTCTTTCAGCCAACACTATATTTATGTCTGAGCATTTTTTGGTCATTGTTTTTCTGCTCCTTGTCACTCTAGTGTGTGTACATAGGTTATCCGATTAAATTCATTTCGTGAATACTTTCAATTTCGTCTAAAAAGTCCTAGTATTCCTTCAAACCTACTCCTCGATGTGTAGGACGCGGTGTATTTTCTATGTTTGTTTTGCCTCTGAGGATCTTTCAAAAAGAAACAGAATAACATTGGACTTGAACATAACATCCTTGCTGACACACTCAGAAAGAATAATGCAAATTTTTAGTAGAAAGCTCAACATTATTTTAATAAAAATAAATATCATTGCATATTCATTAAATAATTTGCAAGTAGCATACCAATTTCCCTCATTTATTTAGACAATTCTAAGGCAAAATGAGTCGGAACCAAATAAATGTATTCTCAGGTAACCCATTAATCATTTCGAGAATTAATTAAAAGGGATACTTTTAAAGAAGGAGAAAAAATACAATAGGGAACCCTTCTTTTGAATGCAGAGCTCTCTAAATTTGCTTTTAAATTAAGACCCAAAACAAAATATTATGACAAGCAAGTCATTAATCGTTAACAAAAGAAACAATTCTTTTTGTTAATTTTTTTTAAATTCTAATAAAACTCAGTCAGATAAAGAGGTGTATTTTCTTATTAAAAGGATTAATTCTTGGGCATTTGCAATTAGTTTTTAGTGAGCAGTTCATCTCTTATTAGGTTTCCCATTACGGCGATTTGATGATACACTTAAATAAATTATAATCAAATAGCAAAACTCACATAATCCCACTTACTCTCCTGCCACACTGTCATCAGAAGTTTGAAACCTCAATATTGAAAAAAATATTTGCATGGCGTGTTTGCCTTTTGTAATGCCAACCAGGCAAGTCAGTTGAAATTTATTTATTGTAGCTGATTAAAATAAGTTCTTAGCTGGATACTAAGTTACTTTCCAAACTAACAAAACTTGGTTTTATTCATATATCAACTGGACATAACCATTTTATGAGTTCAAAACAGTTGTCTCCAGGAGAATTTGTCTTGCACTTATCAATGGAGTGAATAGAACGTGGGACATGCCAGAATGCTGCCTTACAACCTTCCAAGCTCAATTCATACGAGTATGATGCCCATTGAAACTGATTTCAATACGGGGTCTACTGAACAGAAGCACTTGGAGTCAACGCAAACTCCTATTAAATGACTCCAACTCGATTTCCACAAACACTTCATAAGTGTCTCCTCAAAAGACCTTGGCGTGCACCACTTACACTATTCCTTATGATGTTACTCACTTATAGTAAGGTGAAGTGGCTCGAAACTCAGGTGGTATTAGGCGTCCAAGAATGGGTTTCAGACATTTGTAATAGCCATGACACCTCTTCTGCTAGTGTTATGTCCTTGCAGTAGAATTGACATCAGCATTTGATCCATTCTATTAATTTTAAGAAATATTTGTTTCTCTACATCAGAAGTTGAACCCGAGACCTCCAATATTACAAGCAATGATACTAACCACTACACCATGGTTAATCCTAAGCCGCCACTCGGTTAAAGATAAAGCAAGTATTATGCTAAAATATTGCGACAGTCAAGCTACGATGCGATCCTTCGTTTCCAGCGCAGTAAAGTCAAGTAAAGGCCTGGCACGTTTCTCTGGGCGAGGTGCCTGGGTCTCAGATCATAAAGGTTTGACCGACAAACTAACCAGACAAGGCTTTCTACGTACCAGTGAGTATTTTCATCACGCTAAGCACCTAACTCACATCAATGCTCTGTCAAAAGAAAATCATTAATTGTTACACTTTGATTACTCCAATAACACCAGGGTCATTGGACCTGCCCTCAATACAAAGGCTAAGCGCACAGTGATGCCGGAAAGCTATGTGATGCGAGAAGTGAGAAGCGTGCGATAAAACTTTTCACATGAATTCTTATCGTTTCACCGTGCGCACGTGCATTCATACAAAAGAATACATGTGAACAGTTTATCGCGTAGCCGAAAGCCCTAATTCCTCTTACAAGCAAGAACCTGTTAAAAATAACCAGTGTCAGGACATGATTCTGCATACTAGACTGGCATGCTTAGCTATAACATATTTCTAACGATTTATGATGACAAGAAGGAGAAGAAGTCCATAGTCACTGCCTCTAAAAGTGTCACAACCTTGCTGGAATAAGAAAGCCACCATAACGATCTGAATTACCTGAACACTGCCAGTACAGCCCACCTGAACTGCTACATTAGGAAATCTAAGTGATTTTATGAGTTGACTTGAGGTCAACCCAAGCGCTCACAGTGATGCAATAGAACTACTCCTGGTCTAAGTTCACAGCTCTCTAGGCCTAAAAAATCACTTTAAACTAACTAACAATGAACAGGAGGGGATACTGACCAATTTCTTGTTCTGCAGAAGCTGTATGGACAAGGAAGAGGAGGAGACTGTTCTCCATCTTCTTTGCACCTGTCCAGCTCTCTCCCGCAAAAGAAAACTTCACTTAGGAGCCTTCTTCTACACCAACTTAGGTGACCGGATAAACACCGATTTTAGTAGCCTCCTACGCTTCATAAGAAGCTCCAATTGATTCAATGATTAGGCAGGAGATCACAACGGACCCCACATGGGTCTAAGTGTGTTGGCTTTAGCTGGCAGCCACTTCAACCTAACCTAACTAACTATGAGTTTAGTCTGGAAAACACTAAGATGCATTCCATGGGCCTTAGAGATTTTATGATTGTTTCCAAAGACGTCAACACCGATGTCTATTTCTAAGCTATCGGCAGTCTAGACCGCAGCTCTTTAGAGTTGACACCGTCACATAGTTACTAATTTACTTAGGCGGCACTACCTAGATTCCGGGACCTGTGAGCTCCAATGAACCTTGTTCTAAGCTAATTGCTTATACCTGCGTATTCCAAGTTGATTGTTGTCCCCTTATACTTGTCCGCAACGACTTAGGTAAGGTGCCCTCATTCAAGCTTAAGCTTCAATTCCATCAACATTTTTATTTTCAAATCGTTTACAGAGTCTTGCTTACCTTCTACGAGCAATATGTTTAGAGAATAACCTTTTATCCATCATCCGTCTTAGTCATTACACCAGTTTGTCTCCATCTACACTCCTTTTCGAGTTTTCTCTATCAACCCTCTTATAGAAATTAATTGAAGCAGCTTGCTTATTTAATCTTGTAATTATTTACTTTTTCCGCCCTCGTTTCCTGTTATGGCCGTACATACTAACTTCCGTGTTTCTACAACACATTGGCCAGTATTTTCTGCTTGGAACTAAAGAGTTCCATCAAAAATGTGTGTGCCTCCATGCCATTCTCCGTCAACACCCCCTAACGCGCTATTGTGTTGGAATGTTGACTTTACGCTTGAGTTGAATATGAACAATTTCGTTGAAGAGTGTTATTGTTTTCGCAACATTAAAATGTTTGGTTAGGTTACAGCCTTGTGTCCTAATGCTCTACAAATGGAGACGTTTTCCATTTTACAAAATAATCCATTACCATTCTAAGTGTGTCTGGTTTATTTTAGCCTTCTTATACACGAGTTATTCGGGGAAAATGAAAACCCGTGAAATGTGTTTGACTTTATGCTACGCAGGTACGGTATATTAATTAGTATTTTATCAACCGTGCTCACGGCTTTTGTATTCAAGAGGAATTTGGAGAACTTTTTAATATTCCTTAACATGGAAGCAGTAGGCAGGGCTATTACTTTTATTTTGTCCTTCTATTGGGTTATTAAGAAAATTTCTTTTCAGTTGTAAAATTTTAAGTTTATTAACATTCGTATTTCTTTTTAATCTAAACTAATCAGTTAACAAAGAACAGGTAGGACGATTAAGAGGGTTATTTTAATGATTAAGAAATTGCTAGTGAACTAGAAATTTACTGCTTTTATGGTCCACGTTTAACTAAAAGGATCCCTTAATCCATAATCTACAAGGGGAATGAACCTATACCACACTCAATCTAAAGAAAGTAAGATAATAGTCTCAAGAACCATACGCCCATGTTTCAATTTAGTTGTGGTTGCATGCGTGCAGGCAAACAGGACGGACCGAATGGCCCTAAATGCGGACTGCGACCTATGAAGTCTAGTGTGGTGGCATGTTTGGTTTAACCAGAGGTTATATAAAGGCTTTTGTTAACCGAGGCACTCGTCAAGTGGAGTAATCATTTCCTTGCGCCTCCTGGACATACGTCCCGAATAAGTTCAGTAATGTCTTTCTATTCTCCACAGAGCCGGCAAATATCGGTATCTAATAATCTTACTTTATCCGAGTGGATAATGTCCCGCTAGATAGCCCACTTAGGTTCTTAACTCGTCTTTGGTGAGATCAAGTAAAGTCTTGGCCTTGTATAGGTTGGGGTTGATAAACTTTTTCGCTTGTTTACGGCCCTAGAGGTTGGCCCAGTATTCAGCGTGTTTCTTGATCTCCCATTGTTATCTTGGAGCAGGCACTGTTGGGTGGTACCCCAAAACAGGGTTCGGGACCAACGAGTAGGCGGCAAGCGCCTCTTCTCGTCAGGCTATCATCCCGTTGTTTAGCTCCGAATCCTTCAAGTCCTGGAATCCAGGCTACGATAACCTTATTAACCGATGCAACACTTGTCAAGAGGTTGAAACAGTCCCAGACAAGCTTGGACCCAACCGTATAGGATTTAAGGGCTAATAGTCTTACTTGGCTGTCTAAAAAGATGAAATTGCGGGTTCCTTGGGTTCTTCTCCGCAGACTTTCTCTTGCCATCATTAAAACCAACATTTGATGCGAAGAAGATGCCACGTGTCGAAAATTCCAGAAAAATTTAATCTAGGGGTCGATCAGGGTCGATCCAATGACTTTGGGATGTTTACCATTCCTTACGATTCACTGGATTTTTTCTCTTACTGTCATCACCATTAACAGTTCGATTTACTCTCAAGCTATGACCAGTCTTAAAAAAAAAAAGAGTGGCGCGATATTTCGGGATAAGCCAAGGATAAGCCATTTTATACACGACTGAGTGGGACCTATTGAGAAGCTTTTCTATGACAAATTTTTCTTTCGGAGGTTTTTCATTTCCCCATGAGAGGTGGTGGTGGTGAAAAATGTTCGATGGACATGGTTGTGGTTTGAACCCACACAGTTCGCACAGCAGTCCAATGCACTAACCACTGAGCCACGGGGATCACTCTGCTGATGTCCACGACCAATCCACAGGTTTCTCAGTTGATCGACTCTGGTTATTAAAAACCACCAGGTGCACAAATCTGCCACAAGTGCATTCGATTATCCTGTGTTCCTTTGACAAGGGAGAAAATCTACCCCGAGTAATACAGGGTGGCCCAGAAGGACTCACCCGATGTTGTTTTGCTATATATGTACATATATCTCTAAATTTAAGATCTCGCACTCTTGTCAGATATTTTCTTTGAGAGCTTCCAGAGTCTGTGGTTTGTTTTTATAGACCCATGACTTCAAAGAAAGAAGGATCTTGCCGGCCAATACAAATGGAGACATTAGACATTAGACCCGGAAACGCATTCTTCAAAATGTCCAATGTTGCGCGAGTTGTGTGTGCGGTTGCACCGTCCAGTTTGAACTGCATCTCCTCCAGTCCCATTTCATCAATTTGCGGCTGTAGAGACGAACGTGTAATGCCCAATTGCGTGGCACTTCGACTGGTCGACGTTGACGGCTCATCCGCGACATCTTCAGCCACAGTGGCGAGGCGATATTCTCGTTAGAACGAGCACATGTGTTGTTCCAGTCTCTTCGAAGCGAGCGGGTAAACGCTTTTGTGTTAGACCAATTGGCGTAGGAAGGCCGGGAAATCTGCGCCGAAATACACGTTGCGCTAAAATCACTGACGAATTATTCCGTAAAGAAATAGTCACGAGTATTCCGCTATCTTAAGGAGTATATAGGAGTATATATAATCTTCATTCTGCATATCAAAACAAAACTAACAGTTGCCGCCATTTGCAAAAGTTATAGCATCGTCCGATAGGGTGATAAATTTTGGGCCACCCCTTACAGAGGTGAGTTGGTAACTTTTCGAATCAATCTCCTCCAGTCACCTCCAAATGTGTCAGTAGCTATGTATCTACAGTGTACTCTCTCCTTACGGACACCTCTCATAAGCGTGCACTGTAAAGAGTTTTCGATTCCAAAATTCTCACAAAACCATAACATGTCCTTTAAAGAATAAATAAGTAAAAAAATCTTCAAAATTTAATTACGGTGTCAGTATCTCTGACAAAGTGGTCATTTAAAACCTTTAGTGTCCAGTTCCAGCTCCTTTAGGCAGTTCACTTGATTTATTGAAATAACAACACCATAAAAGAGCAATGCTACATTGTATTATAAAAATATTTATTTGCTCAATATTGCCCATATGGCACGTTCTGGACACAGACAGTTCTCTTTGATTATTGCGTGCTGTATTGAAGGTCAATTGTAAAGCACGAATGGATGTTTGTACTTAAAGCAGAGTATTTACTTAATCACATTGATGTTTCGGAATTTTCCAATTCAATCGGAATTTAATGAATTGTTACTGAGTCTTTTTCGGAAAATTATCGAGCGTGGAATAAATTGCACAGAGCTCTTGTGCGATGCCGATACGATGACGTCAATGCGAATGAAAATGCTCGGGCAGTGTTTAACGAATTGATGTATCAATTAATTGTAATTTATGAAGAAAAGTTCTTGGAAGTCACCTGATAAGAGAAAATCTGTTTGGCTTAAGTAAATATACAAAAATGTTAAGAAGATTTTTATAGAAATGGCGAACAGTCATACATGGTCGAATTCATTCAACTTGTATCGAACTCCTCAACAGCAGTCAGTATGACACATAGCCAGTTCTCTCCAAGTGATGTTGATATATCACTTGTGGTTAAATATTTTCCTGGAAAGTCCACTTATGCCCCAATCGGAGGCATCCATCCTTTGACCCCCGTAACGATACTTGCCGAAAGGTCGTAGCAGTTTCGAGTTGAATGACTTGCTACCGAGCGAGAGACTCCCATGCTGCCACCCTCGAGGTCTGGCTCTAACGGGTGCCCTGGCTCAGCAGACAATATCCGAGGCTTGTCTTACTCATCTTGTCATCGTGAAGTGGGGAAGGATAAAATGTTTGGGCCGAAATCTCACCTCTACCCCTATGGGGATATCTCCTGATGATTAAGGGTCGATGGTGGAAGATCAGGAGGTATGGAGGGTCCACTTAAGAGCCTTAAACCCGCGACCCTCATAGTGGATTAACAGGTCTTATAAAAATGATGATAATGATGACGATGATGATCTTTTTCTTTCTCAATGGAAATAGGACGATACATCAAAATTCCAACCTCGTGCTATAGTGTATCCCTTTATTTTTCAGGTAACCACACAAGTGAAACATGATTTTCTTTGTTCACATTGCGTTGAGTATATAAATTTTTCTCATGCGAACTTGCTTTGGTAAGCTTAGCTGTCTAAAGCCTTCAAGGAATCACATCAAATTCCAAGTGATTTCCCAGAAGCATTCAGAGTTCCTATCATCGTATGGTCTTAGTACATCTTAATCCGTCTCTAAGCTACGCATGTATTTATTTACAAGAAAGTTATCCGGCGCTTTAATCAAAGTCTTTATTTCCTGTGAACTGAACTCATTCCATCTATTTCTTCGTGCATTTCAAGTGAAATCTTGTTAATAACAACACGCATTAGTTAAAAGTGCTTGTAAAACCCCTTAGGTGCTAGTAAAACTAGGAAATACAGTTCTCTGCTTGATGGTTTTTCCAGGTAAAAATCATCTCCGTGATGCAATTATCATTGCAGTTATTAGAATTGCTTTTATGTTCGCGTTATGCCTTTCCCCCAAAGGCAAAGCAGAGATAATCTAATACAACAGGACATAAGGTATCAGGTAATCTTGTGGGTCATTGGAAAATACTTCGCTCAAGTCCAAGTACGGACATGTTCTACACTGTCCCAGACGTAATGGCAAGGAAGTACAGTTTCGGAAGGCTATTTGAAATAGAAATATTAAACCGTGTCCACTAGTCTAATGGAGAACCCGTATCAGACCCAGGTATGGTTTGCCGACGAATCAAAAATGATTTTCGGAGTAGATGCCGGTGTCTTTGGACCCAACACTTCAGTCTCAGTAACAATGGGAATGTGCTCCATCGTGTCTCACGCTGAAATCTATGCTATTGAGATCTGCGTCAGGATAAACCTCGATAAAGGTATTAGGGGCGCAAAAAAACATATCTATTCAGATAGTCAGGCAGCGCTTAATGCACATTGACATCCCACTTCGTCGAATCTATGTCAGTCAAGTCTTGCTACGATATTCAACAATCGCTTGCCAGACACAAAAAGGTCAAGCTTGGGTGCCCGGCCACCAGGACATTGTAGGCAATGAAACTGCGAATGAGCTGACTAGGGCCGGTTCTTGGCTCTTGGGACCGGAACCCTTCTTTGATTTTTATTGGGCTACCGCCACAGTTTTGTTAAATAACTGGGAACACCAATTAGCCAATTGGGAAAATGTCGCCGGGCTTAGGCAATCCAAGCGACTTACAAAGCCCTCCTCTTACAAGAAAATTCTAAACAGGAACAACATGAGGAAGCTAGTGCGCTTCCTTACTGGCCAGTGTGGCCTAAGATACCATTTAAACACACTAAACCTTTGTTCAGATATAGAGTGTCGGTTCTGTTTGGAAGAGGAGGAAACCTCTGAGCACGTTCTCTGTGAATGTCCACCACCATACTGACTGCGTACGTATAGACGGATCTTTCATAGGGAATTCTGTTCGTTAGCGGGGTTTAAAAACTCGGCTAGTAATGGCATACTCATCTTCATTAGAAAGGTACTAAATCTATTAGGTTAAGTAGGCCAGAGACACAATAGGTTTTAAAATCGGGATTGTCCCTTCAAAACCGGGAAGACTTTTGCAGTTTTTTAGTATTTTTGGTCGCTCCGTATATAATCAAAACCTAGCGATACGTTGTACTATAAATGCTCTCAAGGATTCTACAATTCTGACATAAAAAACTCTTTGGTACCTTAGGTGATATCCAATTCAGTTGAGAATAGTATCGGTGTACTTCAGATACAGATTCCAACAATGTGAGAAATACTTATGCTCAATCGATCATTTCTGCCATCGGAACTCCCAATTGGGGTGAACAAATATTTCTCATCTCAGAGACATATTTTTTCCATTATTCCTTTTATACCTACAATTGCACAACCTATACGCCATTTGTTCCATTTCACATGATGCATTGCCAGCCCAAAATGCTCCGAGGCTTCATTTGAATGTGTCAGCAATCTTGACAGTTTGCATTACTTCTCATCTTTAAATGATTTGGCTTCTGTCTATCGGCCTTGCACTGCAAGATTGAGAAAAATATGGAATACATCCCCCCTCCCTCATGAATGTTAAAAATACATTCGGTTGTGATTCCTTCGAATATATTTATTTTGTCAAGTACATCACTCAAATAATCAGATTCAAAGGAGGCCCCCAAGGCAAGGCAAGGAATCCTTTTGAAAACTATAAAATAACGACATTCATTCATTCAACGTATACATTCATTCCTTAGCAAAAATAAAAAATGACTTGAAACATTGCAAGAGGGTTGCACAACCCCAAGTGCTAATGTGGTTACATGTGATTGCATTAGAGTGAAGTGAAAACGATTTCCAGCACAGAGTCGGAAGGAAGTCGAGAGAAAATAGAAAATTTTTTCCTGCCGGATGATTTGTGCTCGGGAAAACTACGTTTGCATTTATTCATGCAAAAGAAATTGTATTTAAATTGCATTTTACCAGAAACATCCAACCACCCTCACCCATTCAGTGCATATTTATGGCGGAAGGAAGTTGGACGCAAGGGAAATTATTACCTCAGGCGGGTTGCATTTAATTGGAGTCACATAATTTTGTTGTTTTCTTAAGTGAGAAAATAGGGTGTACGGTAGAACAAATAAGTACAGAGGTGTGGTTTTAAATTGGACCCACTTTCCACATTGAAGAAAAGGAGGAATCATTTTCGGGATTTTTTGTTCTATTCGTGATTTAATAATTTAGTTTCATATTTCGGATGATTTCTCATTCGGATTTTAAATATTTATACACGTACACTGTGGTTGGATGTAATGTTTTTGCTATGATCTGACCGTATAGGTGTGTGATATTGTATGTGGAAGAAAGGCATAGGCAACCAGCGCTTGTCTAAGACACAAGGGACTATAGTTCTCAAAGCCCAAACCATTTCCTGAATTCATTTGAGTTTCCTGGAGAATAGCTTCGTTAGATTAATAAAGAAAAAGCTGGCTAGAAATTTCCTAAGTTTTTGGGAATTTTCCTGAAATTCAAATAATATGTCCCCAGGGACGCGTAGATCGTTGTAATACCTGCAAAAATCTGAGCTGAGAACCCTAATAATCCATCGTGCTTCGTCAGAAAACAGTGGCCAGACAAGATGCCGGTGACTAGTTGTAGCTGTGTCCTGTTTAAATTGAGAATTTCCCTGGGTCTTCTCCGATCTTCGCGAAGGTCATATAGTCTTGGACACCTTTTTTTTCTTAAAGATCTGCCTTTATGGCTGACCGGCGTGTTGTTTTTTTTTTTTTTTTGTTGGCCAGCGGAGATAATTTACCAACTGTTTTTAAAATGAGTGAAGCCTTGGCATTAATGGTAATTTACAAGATTGAATTCCTTCGCGGGAAGGGATTCATGAGTGATAGTGGATGCCCATCTTTATGTTTGATTTTTTCTTTCTCTTTCTACTTCGATTGAGAAATTTCAGAAATAAAAAGCTCAAACAACATTAAAATGTGTTCCAATTTGTACCACAATAGGAAATTTTAATTGTTTTCTCTTCCTTGCCTGTATTTGAAATATTCAGTTTAATGACGACGGCATGGCGAAAGGAAAACAATGTTGAAACCTTGAAAGCAGCTTTTTAAATTGGTCAGATGAAAAATCGGCTAAAATATTCCACATACGCCCCAGTATTTTAGGCTTAGCAAACCCCGATGAGATATACTCAGACGAAAAAGGACGCCTTTTTATGCAGCTGAAAGGATCCATTGAAAAGTTCAATGTTTGTAGTTTAAAACTACGGGTTAGCGAATGAAGTTGGATTACTTCAAAAATCAATTAAAATGTCCCACCTACGCCACCGTATTTTAGGTTCAGCGGTCCTCGATATACTTTCGTCCGTAGAAGAAAGGATCCATTGTGTGCTGTCTTCCTTGATTGCTTGCTTAACATTTTATGACATTTTCTAGTGCCTCGACCTATCCCGATTTTTAGTCTCAGATGTCCCAATTCTTATGACATTTTATATTGCAGCCCTATTCATAGCTCGGGCTTTACGCCTTCGTATTCCTTACGAAGGTGAAGTTGCAATTCGGCATAAACTCAGGACTGACCCAACAAGCTTCTCCAGTTAGCCTGACCCTTAGCTATTTTCAGTTGCGAACTTCAGGTGGTTCAGGGTCCTCTTCTACTTGTGCGCGTCTCCTAAGGCGGGGTTTTTCTCGACAACCTTATTTCGCGCGGTAAAATTCAAAGGCATTTCAGACCGGAGCGTTGGTGTTCATTTGCTTGATCTACATGTAATTACCATCTCAAATGATCGATATCGCTGTACAGCTCGTGTAATTCGTTTCTTCTCCAAAGTCCGCCTACGCAAAAGGAATCGACTAAAAAGGGTTTTTCAATAAGGACATAACAATTTTGTATATTAATACAGACGGCACCTTAATATATTTTTATAATTTGTCAATGTCAAAACGTCAGTCAAGGTTTACGTTTTTATCGTGCGTAAAAGAGCAACGTTTGGAAATTATTCAAAATTATTACGAAATTCTGAGTCGGTGGTCGCAACTTTAAGAGCCAATTTCTTCCAATTTCAAGTGAACATATTCAATACTGAATGTTTCTGTACCAGTTAGATAACGCACCGGTTGAAGTACCGAAAATATCGCAGCCATAAGTGCTTCAGTTCAAAATGAACCAAATCAGTCGATTCTACGCCATTCACAGGAATTGGGAATCTCTGTATGGAAGAGTGGTGGTAAATTGGCTCCGAAGAATCGATCGCTGCTAACGTGCTCGCGGTGGTCATAAGAACTAGATCGAATTCCATACTTAAATCTAATATGTGTACTACACCTGAAATAAATTTCAGCACGATCTTTTTTTGACAACAAATACTTCGTTTTGCCCTTGTTCACCGCTAAGCCCATTTTTCCTGCTTCTATCTCTACTCTCTATACTCGCGAACGCACCGGTGTAACAGCCCGCTGAGTTCTTCCGATGATAACAATATCATTTTGTCGGCATTTTTTCTCCAACTAGAGATTTTGTCGTTGGAAATGCACAGTTCATCACTTTCAAATTCTTTCAACTCTCGTTGAGACAAATTTAAAGAAAAGAAACAGTCTAGGAGTATGTACCTCACTTACATATGACAAGAAATGAACTTCGTCACGACTACTTAATTAAAATCCGAGATACGCTTGTACCTTGCATCAGTTGCAAACCACCACGTTTCTCGTTGGTACACATAGCGCATAACTGCTCTGGATAGTTCTTAAGCCTTCATGACAAGCGACATGTTGCGGATAACAAAAGTTCATTCCAAGTACACCGAGAGGTTTTCCTTCCGAATACCTCCAGATCTTAAGTTTATTTCCGCTTTATTGATTTCTCTATCGTTGTCGTAAACATCCTTTCCGCCTTGAAAGTTCTTATTCGTGAAAGAAAAACATCACGAACTTGGAGTTGTTTTAGTGTTAAAGATAAAAAAGAAAGAAAAACATTTACAACTGGTGGGTTTTTCCAACGAAGCAGATAAACCAATGAAGTGAAGTGAATAAAATACAACGAAGGAAAAAATTTAATAAACTTTCCGTATAATTTGTCATTCATTAGTTTGAGTGAGCACATAAGGAAGGACGGTAAGACGGTATTTATAAAACTTTCAGTGAGGAAGATTGTCATTAGCTGACGTCTTGTCGTTGTGATGTTTTTGGATTTGTGTTGATTTTGACAGTTGGAAAGAAACTTTTTATATTATACTTCGAATTAATTTAATTTATTTAAATAGAAGCATTTCAAGATGAGGTACGAACTTCTAGGTTAGGTTAGGTTAGGTAGATGGGTTGGCGTCGGTAGAGAGAACCCTCTGCGCCACAATTAGGTCAGTTTAGACCCATTGTGATGACCATTTGGGAGGGAAGATACCCATTGATCGTAGAGCAAACCTCATAACACTCTCCTATTGTCACAGGGTTTCGTACTTTGAAGCCTTAGTGCACCTACAGATGCCCTTGATAGGTACGTCGCTTAGGTCTTCGGTATGTTAGAAAAGGTTTTTTTAAAGGCATTGATGTCTGAGATGGCAGAGACCTGGGCAGTGGGTTGTGTTCTTTAATTTCCTCGTTTCTGTAAGGATCATTAGCCTCAGCTTTTTCATGTGATAGCGCAAAGTATGATGACCTGCAATTACTCCTACAGGGATAGAGAGGGTTTTTCTGTCTTTTTGCATGACAGTATTAGTTCTGGCACCGCTGTACCTTGTCCAAAAAGCTCCATCTTACAATCGCTTCCACTAGAGCTTAAGTTTATCTCTCACAGATCCTTCCCTTGGCAATTCATCAACTTTCTCATTCCCTGGTATGCCTTCATGTCCAGGGACACAGCATACTTTTACCTCATGCTGTGTGGCAAGAGCACCAACCTTTTTCGCTTTTAGCGTTGCATGACTGTCGTTGAAGAAGGTGACATTACCTTAATCGCAGTCTCACGAGCAGAAATTCTCCCTGCTAAGAGCTCCGCCTGAAAAACGCTACTATGGTTCTGGAGCCTACGGATTTAAAGAGTCAGAAAGTATACCTGTACCCACGCTACGGATTTCTCAGAGATGTGGAGTTTTCCAATCGGTGCTGTATGAAATAGAAAGACGACGACCCAAAGACAGGTTCTACGAACTTTTGGATACGACCTTCGATCAGTGGACAAGCTATGACATTAAAATAGTCCTAGGCAATATTAACGCAAAGGAGGGAGGGAAGGGAGGGCATCTTTGGTAGTACTGTCGGAAAGTACAGCCTACATGACACCACCTCCGACAACGGATTTAAGCTGATCGACTTTTCGGAGCGAAATATTGTCGTAGCTAGTACACGGTTCCCACATCTCGATATTGAAAAAGGAACATGGAGACCTCCTGATCATTGAAGCGCCAACCAGATTGACCACGTTGCGATCGACGCAAGGCACTCCTCCAGTATTATAGGTTCGTACGTTCCGAGTGGCCAAAATTGACTCGGACCACTACCTTATTGTAGCCAAGGTACGGCTGCGGATATCCCGAACGCCGCCATAACAGGGAAGTACTGTGAAGACGTCGGATGGCTACAATGGCAAGAAATCACCAGATCCTTTTCGATCGAGTCTCTCTTCATCACTCAAGAGATCCTATGCCACCAGCATCAAGTATTGCCAAAAAGCCATCAGAAATGCCGTCTCTGACGTGCTGAGTTTCAATCGGCCACCACAAAGCAACCCCTGATTTGACGATGAATGCCGGCAAGCACATGCAGCGAATCAAGAGGCATACAAAGCGGTGCTGTACAGAAGGACCAGAGCTGCTCGCGAGCTCTACATGACCCAGCCACCACAATCGTTGGGTCTTCAATCTTCTGGCTAAGTCAATGTCTTCTTTATGCTTGAATTGGGAAACGTAGACATTTTTGGTAACGTCGTATATAATTTTCCAAAAGACTCGTTCCATGTTTCCTGCATTGGAATCTCCAAAGGTTCCAACAGAGGTGTAAGAGAACTCTGCGTCTTTATATAAAACTATATGTACAGTCTTGTCGAGCATTTTGATTTCAAATTTTATTGCATCGCTATATCCCAATGGCTTAGAATGAGAGTCTTTTTCGCTTGGGGTTTCGAATTTCCTTTGTAGTCTGTTTAGTATTTAATGACTCCTTGTCTCTGGCATTTGATAGTCCAATAACTCATCATACCTTCCTTTTAAAAACAAAAGCCAAATCCCTCTTTTAATTCTAGCCCCCAGGCTTTAAGAACAATTCAAATATGAATTTCAGGACTGCCCAACTTCATCTTTGCCCAATCGACACGGGAACCCAAAGCTCGTAAAACACTAGTCCATAGGCCACAAGTCATAACATCCCATTAAACTCGTTCCACCGGCCATATTTTACGAGAAATTACCGCAATAAAACAATGTACACCCTGAGAACGTGTTTTGCCGTGATGAATGGTGTCGGGGCATCGTGTTCTACCAAACCCGTATAACTTTACAAGAGCCTAAACAAAAATCGCCTTTTTCATGTCCCAACTCCGTATCGTAAAATCTTCAATCGTCTATGCTAGTAAAAAATAGTAAAAAAAAAAAATAAAACTGAATTCTAGAGTGTTCAAGGACAAATAGTCCTTTCTTCTCATTCCCAAACAGAAGCAGCAGAATAGAGAGCCATCCTGAACGTACTCCTATGCATATACTCGATAAATTTCTGCAGCAGCCGTAATAAACCAATAAAAATATATTTTCGCCCTCAAGACCGACCATTCCATCTGACTGCTTTATGAGAACAATTCCCATTCTTGTCCTCGCCACCGTAGTCCCTGTCGACTTTCATGTCTTTAGTGTCCCTGTGGCGGAGGGTATGCCACACACAAACAAACGAAAAGTAATGACACCCTCTCACCTCAAGAAATTTATTTCCAAAACTCCCAACTACATCAAGGATACGAGGTGATGAAAATACGAAGTACACTTTGGGTTACTATCGCAGCTATTGATGTATGTCGTGTCCTTTTCTTCGTGGTGGGAAAATGAAAATTCAATGTGTCATTTGCGTACCCAAATGTGAGCTTGCGGATGACGGTATATTAATAAATCGTAGACATGTGCCTGTTTCAATTGAGGCAGGCAAACTTACCAGCTGGGGATCCTTTTGTAGTAGAAATTTTGATTGATTTTTGGGTCTCCATTGTTGGCTTGATTGTTGGCTGTAAACTTGATAACTCGTCTTATCGTTTTGATTTATGGCACCATTCGCTATTTCGTTACCCAATCATATCGTAATTAGAATTTGAGTCAGTACAGTCATGGAGGAGGATTTGCGCTTTTTCCACGACAAAGTTAATTTTCCTCTTCTGATTATACCATAGTGCTGTGGCTTCGTTAAATTTAATGTGAACCAACGACGAACAGAATATTGATGAACAATGATATTCTGTCCTCTTATTGTTACGACTGCTGTCCCAAAACCATGTGGGTATTCTGAATCCATGCCAACGTAACCGGGTTGGTGACGGATGCAGTATTTCATTTATTTGCTTTGTTGAAGTTTGTATCTCACATTTGGAAATATCAGAATTACAGCTTTGCGATGGCGAACATACTGCCCTACAGCTACATGAAACTCTGCATTCCTGGTGGATATGTGCTCCAATTAGTAAATCTGTTTGTTACATCGCATATCCTTGTACCATAACGTATTCCAGAACATTCGTACTTGTGAAACGAAAACTCATTTATAACCATGGCGCTCTCGCTGTTCTCGCTTTTTTAAATATTTTAGAGCTTTGTAGACTTACCATGGTTTGTGCCAGAGTGAATAAGGATTTCGTTTTCATTTTCATCTTTGCGGCCATGACACTCTGTATTATGTGAGATCAGTCGCTTGACAGCATGATCCTGTATTCTGTTCTAATCACTGAAATACCAGGGGCACCTCCCTTTGCTACCTCGTATTCAATCACAAGCCAGACTGCAAACCTGACAGTGTCTTAACTTTCTGAGAATTTAAATTGTTTGTCCAGTAAGTTCTCTAATTCTCTTAGTGTATACAATGAAATATTATGTCAACTATAAAGCGATTGCTACAACCTAAAGTTAGGCGCCAGTTCTGCTTGCCAAAAGCGGCCCAATGGGTACAATATATCACAACCTTATTCTTCATACCCAGAACGGAAAGATTCTCACCCGAATCTGCATAGGTACGCTCCGAAGCATTTGTTATCAGTAAAGTTAAGCATTTTG
The DNA here is from genome assembly GCA_917880715.2 of Matsumyia berberina. Taxonomy (NCBI): domain Eukaryota; kingdom Metazoa; phylum Arthropoda; class Insecta; order Diptera; family Syrphidae; genus Matsumyia; species Matsumyia berberina. Next base: position 124,103,798 of record OU862871.1, on the reverse strand, counting down.
AAAGATCCAAGACCTTTGACTAAAGAAATGTCGTCCATTCGACTTCATAGTAGAAGATTAGGTTAGGTGGGTGTCCTCGGTCAGACAGGGACACACTTAGACCAGGTCGGCCTATTGTGATGACCACGATGAAAAGTCGGCTTATCAGCACCAGGAACCAGAGTATGTAACACAGAGTACATCGTGATGGGCAACCGTAACGGTATTAACCCCAACAGTTGAACCATTTCGTCCCAGAGATAAGTTTCTTATCTTCTGAATGTCGAGCTCGGCCATATCGTTAAGATCGTCCTCGAAGTTTTCCCCGAGGGTTTTCTTCTAAGCGTCGCAAGAACAGGACACGTGCACAGTAGGTGGGTTGTAGTTTCTTCTTTCTTCTCGCTTTTGCAGCTTCTACAGAAATCAACATTGGAAACCCCCAGTCTGAGTGCATGTCCGCCTATCAATCAATGTCCGGCGAGGACCCCTATTATTGTAGTTAACCTAGGTCTTTCCGGTTTGTGGATAAAAGTGTATCCGTCTTTCTTAAATCCAGGTTAGGCCCGATTTGTTTTAACAAGAGACAAGTGCTGAGTTGTTCACCCTGTGGTTTGGCAGTTTCTTGGCGTCTTTGTCAAGGAGGAATTTGATCTATTCGATTGGCGCAGGTGATTCCCCCAGGTTTTCGGGGAGATGCCGTCCTGTGCCTTCTTTTGCCAGCTCATCCGCCCTACAGTTGCCTGGAACGTCCCTCTATCCTGGGAACCAGCTACAGCTACAGTGATTCGGCAGTTGCGTAGTATGGCTAAGCTGCGTTGAAGAAGACTCCTGTACCCGTACCACACGCTGCCTTAGATCCGTTTGTGAAGATTTCTAGAGCGGATTCGCTCAAAACTTTACCAGATCCCAAAAGCTTTTGCTAAAAATCCGACTTTTGTACCTGACGTTGAAGTCTATATAAGGGACAACGTAGTCCGTTTTATTAGGCATAGTACGGTTGCCCTTGAGGATCCTAGAGTGACCCGTTGGTGTGCTGATCAGCTGGGAGGGTTCTCTGAGCCTTAATACTGCTTTGACTGCCATACGCTTTCCAAAGATGTCAACAGGAAGCAGATGAAGCATTACCTGCAGCATTGGGGCTTGTTCTCTTGATCCCCTTTGTATCTTTTCAAGCATGCTACTGTTGCTTTCCTTGTTCAGTGCTGTCCACAAGACCAGTACTCCGTACATAAGGGTCGGCCTCACCACCGCTCCAGTGGAATAATTTAGGCTGCAGACCCCATTTCGGGCCTAGAGCTTTCCGGCAGGAATATAAGGCAATTGAGGCTCTCCCTGCATGGTGCTGAATATTCAGCCTCCAACTGAAGTTCGTATCAAGTATGATCCCAGGTATCTGGTGTGATTTCCGTGCCTTCTAGTTTGAGAGGGGTGATATACGGAACCTTTTGGAGTCTTGTGAAAAGGACTAGTCCGATTTTCGAGGGATTAATCCCAAGTGATCGCCTTGGTTTCGTGATTACTGCGTTGGACTGCTGTGCGAGCGGCGTGGATTCAAACCACAGTCATGTCCACCGAACATTTTTCGCGACACCACCTGTCATCGGAGAACGCAAGGCTCCGGGAGTATAGTTTGTCATGAAAGAAATTCTCAATTCGCCGTTCGGATTCTGCAATAAATTGTTGTTTTCTTCCATTCGTGGGCCTGAGCTCATCTCGAGCTGTCGCACCAACTATTTATTTATTAATCTCGAGGCCTACCTTCTTAGTCCATCTTGCCAATTCCATTAAGTCTTTTATTGTTGGGAAAAATTAATATAGCTTTGCTTTTTCTTAAATCACCGCTTTATTTATAAAATGGAGTACGTGTAATACCAAGACAAGCCCTTTGGAGTTCAGCCTTTTATAGATGTGGCAGACACCGAAACTTTTCAAGAAGAAGAAGTGTTGATTAAACTGTTTACCTGCTGGTCGAATCCTTGGTATCTCTTAGGAAAAGCCATTACTTTAATTCTCAGTAAACCGCAGATAGTGATTTATTTGCAGGAATGAGCTTCCTTTAGCTTTTTGATAAAATGGTGGAGAGCTCTCTGCGTAAAAATTCCGTTTTTGAGAGCAGATGGGTTACTGAGTCTAACACACCTACAATCGTTAAACGACTGTAACTGTACAGAATTATTTTTTATATATATTTTTAAAAATGAAGACAACATTGAACTCTACGTGGCATTTACCTAAGTTCTAGCTAAATTTTAATAACGCCAGCAGTAAAAGCAGCACCATTTCCAGCCCTTTCTGCAAACGAGTCGAAAAGGTGACAATCCGAAAGCATCCAATAGTCTCTTCAAAGTTTACAATGACCAAATTGCTCATCTGACTTTATCCGGATTGAAAAATCATACGTAGAATACACGATTTTCAAATGACCCCTTGGAAATATTTGAATATATCGAACAAGTTTAAAGTATGCAAACGTCAAGAGTTTCAATTTGATTGGACGATTAAATGCAATCGTCCATTCCATCTCAAAAATTCTTTCCTTTCACAGAGGAACCAGAAAAAGTGTCAAAATGGAATCACCCTTCTCTTTTTCAATTTCATTTGACAGAGTATATCGCCCCTAATGTCAGGGCAGAAGTTGGTGGACAGAAGCTCACGTATCGATAGTTGTGTCTTTATATCCCGCACATGTCGACATGAGGGCAGGACTTGGGAACTTTTCAAAACTTTTGCACGAAAATTGCAGTTCTTCATCGCTTTCTCCGAAATATAATGGCAGTCTTTACGTGAAACGTGGGTAATATGACTCAAAGCGCAGGAGGGATAACAATTGAATGCAATGAAATTGGCTATTAAACAGGAAGCACCTCTTGTTCGGATCCATTTATTTTTTTTGTTAAAGTGCATGAGCATCTATCAATGAAAAACTTCGTCTTGCATAGGAGCAGATGGAATCCAAGGAGACGAACGTTGATACCTCTAAAAACGTCATTTCAAATACAAAGAACATTTTTGTAAAGTGTCATCGCCGTGGAAAATAAATTTCCCATTAATTAGGCTAATGAGTGCTTAATTAACCAAATTTCGCTTCCGCCAATCACTCTGTGACTTATTATCCTATGGCGTGTTCTGGTGCTCCATGCACCTTTACCCCCTACCCACTTTGCTGGGAGTTTCTTCGACACTTAGTTGGCATAGCACGCAAAGGTTATTTGAAACAAAAGCAACCCACCGACACCAGAACACCTCGTCTAGGATCGTTCACACTGAGGTTTTGTCCCCAGGATCTACCATATGTGGATGAACGGTAGGGACAATAATTACGCTATGTAAATTTGTGCATTTGTCGTCACCGAATCAATTTAACGCTCCATAACTAATGACCACAACAGTGGTAAAGATGGCGTGTCTGTCTGCTGCCGTTGGTTATTACACACCGCTCCTGGGGACGAATAAAACCGCACGAATTGGCTTACAAACACTTTTGTGTCTGCTGCCAGTAACTATCGCCAAAGGGTACAGGACTGTCTTTGTGTCTGATGCGGGCAAGTAAATGTGTTGCAGGAATATTGTTTATGGTTCCCGGGATAGTTGCTTGTTTATGCTTTGCAAACCAAGATAACAGTTACCGCACACATTTCAGACACAAAGGAATGTGTAAGGGGGTTTGAGTCATTAATTCCACCACGGTGATGAGGTTTCTGATATTTGTGAAGGCTTTATGTCTTTTACGATCAGTTAAGCACTTTTTCTTGAAAGAGGGAGTGGAAGTTATGTACATATGTATGTTTGCTCACACTGGGCTGCTGTAATGATGGTTACTAGCTCGCAGGAGATGTTGGATTTGCTTGGAGATTAATTGGTAGATGTTTGTATTAGCTGTGTTGGAATTTCATTATCCAAATGCTTTTCCGGCCAGTGAATTCTGAGGGGAGGTTAATTCTATTGGGGGAGTCCGACGTAGAAATTGTGTTTTGTTTCACACAACCAGATTTTAATTTTTTTTTTATGTTTGTTTCGAAGGTATTGGCCTTGTACATCCTGTCTGTCCTTCAGAGTTCATCATTTTTATTGCTTGAGCAACACTATGAAATTAGGGATAAGGAGAAGAAGTCGACTGGAGTAGACCAATGTATAAATAATGGCATTCGCTTGACTTTGTGGGGTCAGAAAAGAAATTCGAAGGACACGAGAGTAAATAAACTGTACATGAGTTAAGGGTTTTAGTGTTTTGATTTATGGTCTGCCAAAACCATGTATTTTAATCGAATGCGCATCGAAGAATTATTACATAAATATATTCCACATACGTCCCGACGTCTACAGAAATTTACTGCTTAGGTGAGACTTTAACAAAATTCAAGTCTTGAATATTTGTAAAAAGCGTAGGGCAAGATATACATACGTACGTTCTTTTACGAACGCACAGCGACGTGGTTTTGGTTAAAATAAAAGTTTAGTTCCCTAGCTGAGATCCTTCAAACTTGTTCAGTAAATGAATAGATGGTGCTCTCGATATTGCTACCTTCGACCGCTTGTGTGACTCTGCTAGACAATATGGGGTGGATGAGACCCTGGTATTTTAAATCCTAGCAATGTTGATGAATAGAGCTTTGTTTGTGGGCTTTGTTCCGGCAGGGGTAAACAGAGGCTATCCGCAAGGTGGCATTCTGTATCCACGATGCTGTGGTTGACTTTCTGTTGCATACTCTCAATTCTTCTAACGACTACGCTCCGGCATATGCGAATGATGTGGCCATACTTTCTGTCGGATCATATCTCAAGACTGTCTGTGCTAATTTCTTAAGATTTGATCGATGAATGGTGGACTAAGAGTAGGCTTTCGGTCAATCCTCTGGAAACTAAGGTGGTCCTCTTTACGAATATGAGGGTTATGATCGGTCTGACTCAAGGACATTACTATCCAAATCTGCGATAAACCCAAATATCTAGGAGTTATCCTGCGGCAAAACATGTCAAGTCGAAGACATCCAAGGCACTCTCAGTTTTCTGGCAGAGGAACTGTACTTTTGGTAAGACATGGGGCTTATACGGAACTTATACGGCCATGATAAGACCGTTTTTAGCTTATGCATCGGTTGTTTGGTGGAGGTGACTTTCGCGTAAGTATGTGACTGCTTTCTGCACTAAACTTCAAGAGCTTTTCCGAGTACGCCTGGCGCTGGTTTTGATACTCTGTTTGATCTACAGGCCCTTGATACTTATATCAAGGGCTGTACTATCAAAGCAATCTATCGTTTTGGACGCAGCGGTTTTGATGCCCTTGAGCGACTCTTATCCTACGACCCTGGTTCCATTGATATACCGTTTGATGCAATGATACCTGAACTTCGGTTGCTGTCAACTTTCCTTGCGAAGAGGACTGGCGGCAGCAAGAGTCTGAGTCTGGACTGAGGTGTAGTCGAATTTTAACGGATGAATCCAAAAACAGTCATGGATCCGTTGATGGTGCCTTTGGGGAGACCGACAACTCTAGACTTCACTACTCGCTAGGCAAGAAAACTTCTGTTTTTCAAGCGAAGACCTCTGCTGTCCTTATCGCCGTGGCTCAGTGGTTAGTGCGTTGGACTACTGACCGAGTGGCCTGGGTTTAAGCCCCAAACATATCAATCGAACATTTTTCACGACATCACCTTTCATTGGGGAATGACAAGCCTCTAGGAGTATAATATATCAAGAAAGAGCTTCTCAATTCGCCGTTCGGAGTGGAAAATCAATTGTAGGTCCCTTCCATTCGTGCGAAAAATGTTACACGCACAACATGAATCGTTGCGAGAAGGTAGGCCTTGGCTTACATATCCCCACAGTTATTTATTTTATTAATGGCCACCGACTTTATTATAAAGAAGAAATTGAATGGTCGTACAATCTGCGTCTGTAGCAAGAGTCAAGCTGCGCTTAAGGCCTTGCTCAACCCTTTAACCAGTTCCAAAATAGTGCGAGAATACAACAACTCTCTGAACTCAATCGCAAGGCAGAACTCTTCGACTCTTGCCTGGACCTCAGGTCACACTCCGATGAGATTGCTAGGCAAGACTCATGAGGATGGTTTTCAGGACCTGAACATGCGTTGAGTCTTTCCTTGAGTCGTCGGTCAGGGTCTCCATTGACGATTGAATTTCCTATAAACACAATTGTGCTTTCTGGTAGAACAATGGACCAGTTGCGTCTGAGTGCTGCAGTAAAGTGATTCCAAATCCGAAAAAAAAAAAAAAAAATTAACACCAAGGCTCCAGCAAAAAAAATCTTCGAACCACTCCGGAGGGACAATCAGGTATCACATAAAAATAGAAATAGATCTCAACTAAGAAGTGTCTATTTCATTATGCGACAAGGCAAGCTCCGCTAAAAATTTATAAAAAAAATGACTAAAAGATAAATAATAAAATATAGATAGATAAAATGACTTAATTTCGCAAGGAATAAACATTAACGACATTTACTTGTTATGCTCAACTGTAAACATATCGTCAATAAATGTTCACCTTGAATCTTTACTACTAAAACTATTCATTCTAATCCGTTTTATTTCGTAATAGACAAAGCTATATTTTATTCAATAAGGATTCCCCACTCTCCCTTCAAGGGCTAGACATTTCAATGTTACCACTGCTAAAAGCCTTCATCATAAAATATATACCACCTCAGTTTTCACGCAAAAGCTAAGAACGTTTATTGAAGAAAACTTTCAAGTATTGCCACACAAACCCGTCAAAAACAATGTATGTTATAATAACACTCTCGTCCTTTATTCTCCTGCCAGTGTCACCTTATTTTCAAGCATTGTTCTCCCACAATCCTGTGTGCTCAGTAAAAGTCTGAAACGTCTTTTATTTCCACTACTCATAGTAAAGCACCAGTCATGCATACCACAGAATGAGCAACTTTGACAAAATGACGGCACGTTTCACAACTCCTGGCGCAATTTCCAACGCCTGTAAGCAGATGTGATTGTATCCTTCTCAGTGTGGTTACAAAATCACAGATCCAGCAGAAAATCATTTCTTCGTAAGATATGTGGGTTTGTACATACATACATACAATGTATTTTCCTTCAACGTAGTCATCATTATTCAAGGATATCTTATATGTTTCCTGGTGCTCATTGTTGCTCTCGGAGCGAATGAATAAACATGTAAACTTGTCTTCCTCGTATTTTGTGTCACAATTGCGAAGAGTAAATAAAACTGAGTAACAATAGTAGGATCCAGGTGAAGAGAAGTTATATCTAGGCATCCTTACACTTCACACACGTCCTGACATACACTCCACACAATCCCCGAAGGCATCTCACAGCAAAAACGAGACACTAAACTAAGCCAAATTGAACCCGTCTGTGATATTTCAGGAAGATTTAATGTCCTGCCAATATAATACACATAGATAGGGATACACTTGCCTATACACTTGACTTTAAGAAGATCCTTCACTTTGTTATGTGGAAACGATTAGTATTTAAGGACGCACGTGGCCTGTTCAGTCATAACAATATGCGCCTTCGATAGGCCCAAATATTTACGAGATACTTTTATGAACAATTTAGTGATTCTATAGCAAATGGTTATAAATACATCGCCCGAGGGTATAATATCAAATCGGGGTATTATCTATCAATTTTGTTGAACCAAATTGTATACGCGTCACTAAATACGTTGTAAACAGAGCATTTTATCTGCGACAGGAACGTAATTAGATTTTGATAAAATACAAGAGTCGAGGGAACTCAATGGCCCAGGTAAATCCATTAGCATAATGCATGATTGGTTATTGTTAATATTGCCTGTGATTAGGTGTTTATTATCGTGTGGAAAATCAATATGCACATGTTTAACCTTTGTCGCATTGAGAGCAAGATACAAATCACGTTATTATATCGGGAAATCGTTAATTTATAAAGCTGCCACGGCCTGAAAGGTGATAAATAGAATATTACATTCAAAATGATACAATCGCCATCCATTTATTCTTTTTATTTTATTGTTTCAATTTGATTGTATGGACAATAAACAAAGGAAAAGGGTTGAATGGAATACAAATTAAGTGATTACTGTTGGTTTATATATACAAGGGTGTGGGTTCAAAGAAATTTAAAGCTAACGCATTTGTTGTACATAAATTGCTGCAAAATGGCGACCAGATTTGGATTTAAAATGCAAAAAAATAAATAGCTGACGCAACAGCTCGACCTACATTTCTCGGACGAATGGCAGGGACCTGACGTTTAATGCCGACACCGAACGGCAAATTGAGAAGCTTTTTCATGGCAAATTATACTCTCGGAGGCTTGTCATTCGCCGACGAGAGGTGGTGCCACGAACGATTTTCAGTGGACATGGCTGGGAATTGAACTTAAGCAGCTCGCCCCGCAATGCAACGCAATAACCACTGAGGTGCGGCTTTACATTTACCAGTGTAGAAAAATTTACTTGAAATATTGAGCATAACCAGGTTGACGTCAATCAGTGCCTTCCTTCATTCTACAGCATCTAGTATAGGTGAGGTTACCGGACCGATGAAGACGGTGAGACCCTCTTCATCTCACTTAAGTCTTGTAGTACCCATGTATTTTTCTAACTTCCTTCCTACTTACTTCCTTCTTTATACAAGGTGGCGCAAAAGTTGTCACCCGATGTTCTTTGGCTGTAATTTTGTTTATGAATGAAAAACTTTGGTTCTGCTTTTGGATTATGTTTATTTGATGTCTTAAATTTTTTCCACTAAGTCGAGAAAATGATATTAGCTAAGTAGCCGCCGCCAGAAGTGATGGCCAGTCGGACCCGATTTATGACATTTTTCATCACTGTTGCCAGAACTTCCGGCGATAGGTCCTCGCATTCTTGACGGATATTCTCTTTGAAGGCTTCAAGAGTCTGAGGCTTGTTGACATAGACTCGTGACTTTAAAAGAAACCACAAAAATAAGTCTGGAACGGTTAAATCAGGCGATCTTGCCGACCAGTGCAAATCGCCAAAAGGAGAGATTAGGCGACCCGGAAATGCAGCCCTCAGAATTTCGGTTGTGGCTTGTGCAGTATATGCCGTTGCACTTTGTAAGGGAACAGCTTACAGTCTTTCAGCCGATTGATGCCCTTTTACAGCCGATTGATGCCCAATTGCGTGGCATGTCGCCTGGTCCTCTGTGACATCCTCAGCCACAACTGCGATATTCTCAGGAGAAAGGCTGCTCCGAGGCCGGCCAGACCTGACAGCATTTTGTGTTGTCCCATACTCTTTTAAGCGAGCGGCTAAAAGTCGTAGTGTTTGCCCAGTTGGTGTAGGACGACCGGGTAATCTGCGCCGAAATTCACGCTGCAAAAAAATCCAAACAATTATTCCGCGTTCTTTGGGAGTATAGCGATTTATGTCTTGTTGACGTGTATTTTGTATCTGTTTACTTCACAAATGTCAAACTGGAAGTGACATTTGCCGCCATTTGCAGAAATGATGGCATCTTTCGATAGGGTGATGATTTTTGCGCCATCTTGTGCTTGATGTCAGCCATCTGGTTGTTCTTACAAACTTGAGCAGATCCGACAGCGAACCATCGGATAGCTCCTTATCCTTATCCTTATTATCGATGGGGAATCTGGCCAGACTTCTTTTTCGAATACTGCAGAATCTTAGACAGTGACCAAGAAAGTGGGTTGTGTTCTTCTGTGCATCTTCCTTCCCGCTTTCTATGCATAGATCGTCTTCCTGTAATTAGTCCATTCAGTAATGACAAGAATTTCATGTCAGGTGATTCTAGTTTTGGTCTGTCTAGCAAAGCCTACTTTCAACACCTCGGGCTGGGTGCCTAGAAACCTCAACTAGTGTTTGAACCCCTAGGTTGTTAGTTGCAGCTGACGAAGGAGGTGGGAGGGGTGTTCACACTGGAATTTTTGCAGGTGGTTAGTGTTTTTCACCTCCTATTCGCCTCAATTAATGATCATAGCCTTACTATTTCTTTGACGAAGTGGAGATTTAATTGTATCGTCTACTAGCTCTGATTCTATGGCTGATCTCTTCCTGACTAGTTCGTCAGCAGTCTCGTTTTTTGATAAACCACGATGGCCAGAGACGCAGCAGAGTTTTAAATTACGCTGCGTGCTAAGAACCTTCAGCTGTTCGCGACCGTTTGCAAGCTTGGATGTAATTTGAGTAGCAGCTAATGCTTTTATAGCCGGCCGACTGTCTATAAAGATCGTTATATCCTCCCGTAATATCGTGAGCATTGAGGCCAATAAGGCAGCTCTTGTCACTGCTAGAATTTCTGCTTGGAAAGCACTACTGTTGTCAGGGAGTCTAACTTAGCTGCTGAGTCCCAGCTCCTCGGGAAACACACTTCCTCCTGTGCCCATGTCCATCTTGGAGGCGTCCGAGTAGATGGACTTTGTTTCATTAAAAATTTCTTTGTTTTACCACTGTTCTCTGCTTGGGTTTAACGAAGTCCAACTAAGGAATCGTATAGTCAGTGTCAACACTTGAGCCCGGTATTTTCCTCCAATATTTGGATGTATCTCTAGTGCTCGCCGTGGTTCAATGGTTAGTGCGTTGGACTGCTGTGCGAGCATCATACGTTCAAGCCCCAGCCATGTCCACCGAATATTTTTCGAGAAGCTAGGCCTTGACTCATCGCGACCTGTCGCGCCAGCTATTTTTTGTATCTTGGCGTGTCCATATGAGTTCGCTCTTCAGAATTTGGTCTGGCCTCATCCCAGAGCCTTTTTCGATCCAGATTCTTGCAAGTATGTAGAAATCAAGAAATAGCAAACTGAGAATTGTCTCCAACCCTGCCATCGGAGTTGATCTCAACGCACAGGTCGTTCAAATACAAGCTAGTCTTTGCACCTTGGTCAAGTTAGCTGTTTTAATTGTAAGCTGTCAACAGAATCGAACCATCTTTAGCAATAGTTTAACTTGATGAAACACAATTTACTTAACTTGAAATTGTAATGCATACGTTAAAATTTATCCATTGAGGTTTCGTTTTATGTTTTATTTACAAAAATTGTATCTTACCTGTATATGCGATTTTGGAATAATTCTAACGAATGTCAACTAATAGATCTTCATTAAGCTCAATCATTAAGTACGCTTCTCTTACATAAATCCATAATCCCCACGCAATTAACAGCCAAATATTAAAATGCAATTCCACTTCCCAGTAACCCTTTGAAATGTGTGTACAATTTCCGGTCGTACAACCACAAAGCCCCTTCCTGTGATCATTTGATAAGTTAATTATTCACGCCATCGAATAAAAATTAAATCCATCTGCAAATAATATTTGGCATATGTACAACCTTTGAATAGCAACCTGATCCTCACGCGTGTGGAAGTAATTTGATCAGGAAAAGCCTTTTAACATTTTAAAATTGGCCCTCCTATTCGAAACTAGGGCACCCACTCGTATTTATTTTCCAATTAGCATTGCACATCAAAGTTAAACAACAAACGTGTAATTCTAATTATAATCCATCTGCCGACCGCAAACATTAATTAGAAAGTTTTATTTTTTTGTCATTTTTGTATGAATTTTATTTCTATGCACACATGTGTGCTATGAATTACTTTTGAGGTCGTTAATTAATTAATGAACCCACTTTTGAGTTGTCGACTTACTTTGTGAGACTGACACTATGTGGCCGGAAAGTGGTGTAAAAAAAAGGTGAAATACAGGTAATAAATCGTTATTAGCAGGAAGTAGTTTCTCACCATGGAAAAGGACACACAGGATAATGTAAAAAATGGACAAACAAAGCAAGCACACGCGAGTGGTTTCAGTTTTTTGTTGCTTGTTTCTCACCCAACAAGGTGACATGTTGAGCCACAGAAGGTGAAAAGTTGTGTTTAAAAAAATGCAACATGTCGACATCACCTTTTTGACTTGATTTACGGCAAAAATCCTACAAGAACTATGGCAAATGTGACCTCAGTCGTTGACATAAAAATATATTATTGTACGTTGACTATGCCAAAGGTAGGTATTCTAACAGGATATGTCACCATTTGCAACTAGAGTCTGGATCAGTCCTTTCCTCGGTTTGAACAAATATAGCGTGTGTTCCAATACACACGGAGCAACTGAAAAAAAACAAAAAACCTATGCGAATTGGCAATTAGTTTGCTTTGAGTCGTACCCTGTGTAATCAAATGGGACACCACACACGACGCAACTGGTAGGAAACTCGTTTGCGAGTCGTCTGTTGATTTGCATGTCGGGTTGCCTATTGATTTCAGTTGCTAGTTTGCCGAATATGAGCGAACAACAGGTGGTTGGGGAGGTTGAAAAACATCCTATTTTGTACAATTATCACCTTGCCGGCTATTCGAAGAAAAAAACAGAGAGATGAGAAAGGAGACAAGGCGTGGATAGAAGTCAGAAATATCGTCACGGACTCCCTCATGTTGGTGTTTTGCTTCTGGATTGCAGGGCAAGCCACTTTCTTAAGTTCCAAATAACTTTCTTTAGTCATTCTGTAGAATGCCAACAACTTCGAATCAGAAAGTTCTAACTGTTTAGCAGCAACAAACAAACGGTTCTGAAAATTTTTTTCAAGGTATAGGTGTACCCAAAACCTTCTTACTATTCTTCTCCTCCTTCTGAGATAGTAATACAACATGATGGTTTCATCATCGCTCGAGTCTTCGGAAGACATTTCACGCCCGGTATTCATGACGACACTGAACGAACTAGAGATTTTGGTTGGTGATAAGTTTCCTCGTGTGTGGAGTCAAGTCACCGCCGAGTCCGTAACTGGTTTTTTACCCGAGTTGCCAACCAGTTTAGTTGTTTTTCAGTTGCTCCGTGTGCATTGGGCCTTACTCAAATGAGTAACTTCGCAAAACAAGACCAGATATTGCCAGATATTGCAGAATTGTAGCGATTATCACGGGCCACTGGTCAATTGGAGACCAGACGGTTAAGCCTGGTATTCCTCACAACACCTTCTGCAAAAGCTGCCAGGAAATTTATGAGAAATAATCTCTACTTCATTTTCTCTGCAGGTGTTCGGCCCAGACAGACAGAGAGAGCCTTTGTTTTGCTCAACAATAGGCGACGACGCTCCGAATAGACAACTGCGTCTTTCTTAGAAACCTAAGTAGACAAAAAAAACCTCCTGAGCGCAACCTGCACACGAATTGTGGCAGATGACCACTAGATACACTTGGGAGAAACACTTAAGACACTTAACACTTAACACTTTATCATTACCTTTGTAGATATTCTGTTATTTCTAAAGCAAGGGATCGAGATGTAGCAGAACCTTCTAAGCTGGCCTTAGTGAACTTTCGGTAAAAAAAAAATTATAAAATTGTGGCTCAGTGGTTAGTGCGTTGCAGCTGTGTGAGCTGCGTGTGTTCAAGCCCCAGTCGTTTCCACCAATAATTTTTTCTCGTTGGAGAATGACAAATATCCAAGAGTGCAATTTGTCATGAAAAAGCTTCTCAATTCGCCTTTCGCAGTCGGCAATAAATTGTAGATCCCATCCATTCTTGCGAAAAATATGAATGGTCGCGAGAAGCTTGGCCTTGCTAGGCCTTAAAATCCAAGTGTGGCCTAATAATGATAGAGAAAGGTGTTGCTGCAGCTGCTCAAGACACTTTGGCATGTGCCCAAGAGGCAAACGTTGTGTCATACATCGACACAAATTGTGAAAACGATTAATTCTGAAAGTAATGTTTTTTTCAATTCTACTAGAAGACACGAAGTATATGTAACTATCATCAGTTGGCACCATATGACAGTGTTGATGTTCAAGGTAGAATTATTTCACCTTTTCTTTATTGGTTCAGTGCACGCATTGCTAAAGTTAAATGCAAGCAAATGCTTAGGGTGTTTCTGAGGGAGGTTTCCATGAAATTTAAGCCCGATGGACTGCAGAATTCCTCTACAGCCGAAAAGACTATGGTTGCCTTGAGACCTTGAAATCCATCGAGGGCATTGACTCCATTGGACTTTTCTCCCTGGTTGAAGTTCTATCTGTGTGAAATTTCACGGTCACAGGTGGTCCATAGGATTTTGGGGAGAATCAATTTTCCCATAAGCCACACTACACACAAAGGTTTTCACTCTTAATTGTTGAAACTTATTTTCCTCTACACAGCTGTAATAAACACCCAGCAAGGTTCATTACAAGCTTGCAAACTCACTTAAAAGAAAAGTCCATAAATTACCCACCAGCTATTTCTCTACGACACCATTAATCTACACACTGATCCTGTTCGTACATCTCTTATACATCAAAGCAGGAGGTTGGTTCAATTGAATCAACTTTCCGTAGCACCCCATTTGGAATGCCTTCAAAAATCAAATACTCAAATTTATCAGTGTACCTCCTCCCATTGAATCGCGCCACAAACCAGCCCATTGTGGAAGTGGAAACTCATCGCACTTGGCTCCACCAGTGAGTCTATAAATTAATTACAATGACGTTCGATCCATTTGGTAACGCGATTGAGATAAATTTCCCCTCCAAGTGCACACTCCGCGCCAGAACGTAAATCACCGTGTATCCAATTCTACCCTCGCCGTGCAACCACCACCCCATTTGGTTAATGATTGGAAGTCAAGCGGCGGACTATTAAGGAAGTGATAAATTTGTTCAGCAGTCTTGGCAACGATAAAACCTCCAATGGAGGCTAGCCCGCCACCAGAAGCACTAAAAGTGTGAATAAACAACTTGTCCATTGGAAATGTATGAATGTTTTCACTTCAGTACCCCCCATCACCCACCCAACCCCCATGTCTTCTCAACCAAATAATGGAACAGATTTCACGTGACTTTGATGTATTAGCCCGGAAATTGTTTAGAGCTAACTTCAGCAATAATGATCCGGGAGAGATATTGCGTCTACTCGCTGTCCACTGATTTATTGACAACATAAGCCGTGAGCATCCTTTTAGGGGATAAAGTCACCATCAACACGAAGGATAATATCCAGGTGGGGAATTAGCTACAATATTTATGCATCGGTAGATGAGGGTTGCCTCAGGTGGGCATAGCAAAACCGATGTTTGGTGATAGCACGATGATATGTTTGCACACCCTAATGGGTGGGAGATTAAGAAGGCCCCTAACTAATGAGGGCTGGAATTGTGGGTCTTATTTTTCGGCAAATAAATGGCGAAACAGATGCTATAACAATTCCGTATGTACTCATGACTGCGTGATGTAAACTCTTTCGACAAAGGCAAACCACAAATAGAATGGAACGTATCCCGAGATACCTCTAAATGAAGCATAACAAAGCGAAACCAATGTCTAGACTTCGAAAGATTGCTCTTGAATACAATGAGAGGGGAGCTTACATCACACATCGATGGCAATCGGCTTTTTCCTTGTAATATTAAATTTCATGATTTCTGTTGCTTGTCTGTGCTGTCATTGTGTGTGACATCCTGAGGGAGACCTTCTTTGGATGCAAAGGGATCAAGTACAAAATCCAAAGAAATTATTGCATTTAAATTTCTTGATTTAGAGTGGCAGATGTTATTGCTTCGGTGAAATCGGGTAAGGCTCTTATTGTCCATGAAGATGCATTATCTATGCTCCAGCAATTGTTCAGTGGTATTTAAATTGACTTCTAAATTGGTCCGCAAGTGGACTGGGGGTAGACATTGAACGACCGCAATGCTTTCAGTTATCAACAACTGACAGATATCAACAACTGACGTGGTTTTTGTTAAAGTACTTGGTATGACAACTGATTTTTATACAGTTCAGGCCATGAAATTAGTCCGGGACGTCTTCAATTTTTTCCCGACATTTGCATTGGATTCACTATAGACCACAACCTCTTCTCTATATTCTAGGAGAATAGTGCAGTTAGAGCTCCTTCAGCTATTTTCTAGAATCGACTGAGTAGATTTGGAATATTTAAAGAAAATTGAGGAGAGAAAATTTCGGTTTGCCCCTTTTGATGACGATATACATAATAAAATGGATGACGTACATATGTACTTTGAGAAAGCTATGCTGAGTGCTCTAAGGCTACCCCGAATACCAGAACTCAAAGCCGGCAATCTTATAAGGCATCTGAGGATCCTGGAAAACATTCAAAGTGATCGAATTTTCAAGATCCCAGATTAAATGATCAGGAGATATCGGTCCTCCAGAAAGTTCGAGGTGGTCATAGGTGATCGGTCTTGCTACCTTACTAAATTCGCAAATCTGGTACACAGATGATCCTCAACTGGAAAACGGCAATACTGGAGGAGAGATTTATGATCCCAATTTCCAATGTACAACAGCGCTTGGGAAGGCATCAGACATCTTTCAATCGAGGGTTCACGCAATAGAACTATGTGCACGGGAATATCTGCATATTTCACATATTTATTTTTTCAGATAGCCAGCCAGCACTAATGGCCCTTAAATCCTATACGTTAGGGTCAAAGATCTTCTAGGACCGTTTCAACCTTCTCGAAGATCTCGGGACGAAGGTTTCAATGGTAATGATCAGGTGGATTGTCTGGCGAGAAAAGGCGCCCACTCGTTGATCCTCAGCCCTATTTTGAGATACCACCCCGTAGTTTTAATTCCAAAATATCGCAATGTAAAGGGGATAGGCTCGCCGAATATTGGGCCTAGAAAAAGGGCCTGAGACAAACGAAAAAGTTAATCAATCCCAACAAAAATAGCGCAAAAAACTTGATCTCAACAAGAAAGATCTAATGGGCTACCTAACTGGGCAATGTCCACTAAGGTACCATCTGCAGAACATGAGGTTGTCAGATGCAAACTTCTTCCGACTCTGCGGAGACCAAAAGGAGACGGCTGAACATGTTCTCTGTGAGTATTCAGGGGCCGCAAAGGAAATATCACTCCATCTAATATGGAAAAGGATGTGCCTAGTGGATACTTGGAGCATGAAACCTAAACCGTTATTGCGGTTCATCAAGAGCCTTAATTTGGTTTCTTCTATTTTTGGTCAAAAAGTTCGTTAGCTTAAATGTTGGAGCTTATATGAAATCGCACCTACGGGTTCTTGACTTGCGAGCATTAGCTCGAGTCCAAAAGCCAAACATTTTGTGCTCTACCCATCTATGCTTACTTGTGAGATTGCCAACAGAGTTGCCTTTGCCACCGATATGGCGAGCATTTGTCGGAAGTTCATTATTTTGTCACAAAAGACGAACATTGTCGGTGTATTCAGAGTGTTGGAGATTGCATTCTATATGGTTCTACTGCTAATTAATAATGTATGGGTAACTGCAATGCAATGCAAACTTTAAGTACTTACTTACTTACTTAAGCTGGCGCTACAGACCGGGGTTGTCCTGGGCCTCAACCAATAAGCAAACTTTAAGTAGCTTCTACTTTCCGAAGTGTATTCAGGGAGCTAAGGCTCCCATTCTTTTCGCCAATACCTTTTTTACAACATTTCACTGTTCTTCCATACACACTACCGAACTTTTCTTAGTATCTGAGTTGTCTAAGCGTTACCATCCCGCTGCTTTAAATAGAATTACGTATATTTCTTATAAGACCCAAAGACGTTATCTTTCACAACCATACTTACTTAAGGTGGGGCTAGAGTCCGGGGTGGACTTGGACCTCAACCCACAAGCGTCTCCAGCCAGCTCGATGTATAGCCAGCTGCCTTCAGTTTCGCACGCAAAGTTGGTTAAGGTCTCCATCCACGTGGATGCGCCACCTGAGACACTGTCTTCCTCTACTGCGCCGTCCATCTGGTGTGGATTCGAAGATTTTCTGGGCCGGACCATTGGACTGCATCCGCTCTACATGTTACAGCCACCTCAGTCGTTGGAGCTTCACTCTTCTGCCTAAGTCAATGTCGCTGTACAGCCCATACAGTTCGTCATTGTATCTCCTCCTCAATTCACCATCTATGCAGACAGGACTGAAAAACGCCCGAAGAATTTTTTTCCCGAAAAAGGCAAGAGCATCCTCATCCGCTTTTGACAAAGTCCATGCCTCTGCGCCGTAGAGCAGGACTGGAACGATTAAGGTCTTATAAAGGGTCACTTTAGTTATACAAGAGGGGGCTTAACTATTCTGTGAACGCCTGAAGCCGTTCGTCATAAACCTGATCGGTCCACATAAGTTTGGCTTTAGGCCAGGAAAGTCCACCATCGACCAAACATTCACACTGCGGCAGATCTTGGGGAAAACCCAGGAACTTCTTATCGATACCCACCACCTCTTCATCGATTTTAAGGCCGCGTATGACATCATCTATAGAGAAGAGCTATACAGAGTCATGTCTACCTTTTGCATCCCTGCCAAACTCGTCCGTTTGTGCAGGATGACGATGGAGAACTTTACCGACTTTGACGGACTTTGACCGTGACCTCTGATTTCAAAAAGGATTAAGACAAGGCGACGCGCTGTCGTGCTACTTCTTCAACATCGTTCTTGAAAGAGTTGTGCAAAACTCACGCCCCAACACCAGAGGCACAATCTTTGCAAATCCGTCCAATTACTCACTGTAGACAGATTTAAATTTAAGGTAGTTAAAGACTTCGTCTACCACGCCCTCGCTATAAATTCAGACGACGACATCAGCGCTGAGATCAAAAGAAGATAACTCTTGTCAATTGCTGTTTCCTTGGACGAAGAATGCAATCCTTCACAACCACTAATGGAATTCTTATCCACCATTTTCACCCTCTTCATCCATCCTCAATGGATCTACTTCATATAATTTAATTGGGATGTTCTAGAAAATTCACTTGGTTTTTATTGAGAAGCTTTGTCAACAGCCATTTTAGGTTAGGAAAACGGTAATCGAAAAGAGTTAGGTAAATCTCCTGAAAATCTTTATTAGTGAAGACGTTTTCCACCCCGTAATTGTAGCTATCAATGTTGACGTTCTTTCGCCAGTATTGAGTGTCTTCTTTCTCATCCAAATCCAATATCGCTGTTTCCTTCTCCAAAGCATCACTGACATCTCAATTTTCGTTGCCATCATTAAACAAAAAACGAAGCAAACGGAACCACAATGTAAAGCTCATCACTACTGACTTTTTACACAACCCAAATTCACAGGGCCTAAAAATAAGACTTGATTAATGCCCTTTCATCCCGCATAATGAAAATTCTAATCACCCTCAATCCTTTCAATTTACGCTCAACTTCCTCCTTTTTGGCAGACCCCAAACCCAAACCCAAAACCCAATCCCAATTCGAATCCCAATCCCATTTTCATTTTTAATTAAACTTAAATTTCATAAAAAAGCCCCGAAATAGGAATCATTTAAACGTAATGATTCCCCACAGAGCCGCCGAAATTCCATCCGGAAATCCAAAGACATTTCATCCGCAGACGCCTCACGAATATATATTCGCTTCGGTCACATTCGCTGACTGACTGACTGACTGACTGACTGACTGACTGACTGACACTTTGTTTGCCAAAAACCGAAAAGGAATCGATATTGCCATTCTAATTGTTCATCCGCAACGTTTATGGACTATAAAACTCTTAAATTTCCATCTAACAAATCGTCTGCTATTTGGGGCGAGTTGCTCCTTCACGCTCAGCCGAGCAACAGTAGAGTGAATGTGTGTGTGTGTGCGTATATTTGTTTGCGAGCACGCGTCCATTACCATAATATCCAGTGAACCTTTCGGTCGTTGAACCCCAGGCACATCCTTTAAAGTTAAAGTCCCTTCAACTGAAAGTGTACAAAAATTTCGTCTCACGAAGGGCAAAGTGATGCCAACTCGAATGGCAGCAGAATGCACAGGACGACGGACTACGGTGGGTGGGTGGTAACACACTTTTAAGCCATAAAAGGATATGATTTGGGTGGATTTTACCAAGCACAAACACCATAATGGATACACAGGCGACGATTTATGTTGCTTTGTATTCACAGCCACGAAGTAAAGTGAAATTTTTGAGTCCTTTTTCGGTAACCACAATAACATATTGTGCAATTTCCATTATTCAAAAACAGACAGACGATACGGTCTCGGTACTGGTAGTGGCTACAATTGAAAAAGGATTTCAACCAAGCCGAATGGCAAATCTCATTTCCTTTCGTTTCCTTTTCTTTCCTAGGGTCGCAGCCACCGCTAAGTACAAGAAAAGGAGCACACACAAAAAAAAAACTGTAAATAGGACGAAGCGCTTAAATTACAACAAAATCTCGATTCGTTGCCTTTATTGATGTTTATGCGTCTCGTCTGCAGTCATTGGAGCTTGTTTCGTGCTGTTATCGGAGATTTTTATCGCCGCCAAATAATCGCCTGGGACTAAAGGAGGAACTCTGTTGCCAAGGACACACAGTGATCACGCTCCAAACAGAGAAGGCTTTACTGGGTTTTGGTCTTTCTTTTGCAATGGCACGAGCCGGCAACGCTAAAGTAATTTTAGACTTTTTTTTTTTAACCAAGTTCATGTATGTCACTATTGAAGATTGTTTTCAAGGACTCACTGGGACTGGGAGGCACGGGAAAGTTTATTTATCCTTGAGAATGTTTCCCTTGAAAAAAAAAAATCAATTTTGCTTGGAATTGGACACTTTGGCCTATTTGTGGATTTAAGCTAATGCTTGGGGAGACGCGCCGCGTCATGGTGCGGAAAACTTACACTCATCCTGTGAGAGTGATTTTGCCTTGGTGATGTGTGAGAGTAGTTTAGATACGAGCTGGAGATTTAGATCGAAAGTGAATACTGGCATAAGGTTCGACTTGAAAAAGTGTTTGAGATTTTACTGACCAAATGGAGACACATTCTTTTCATGAATTATAGGCTCATTAAAGCTCCACCAAAGTTAGCTTTTTTTTGTTTAAGGGTGCAATGAACAAATGAACTACGCTGTAGAAGAATGGGTTTCACTACCATCAACCACAAGTTATGCACTTGAACTCTTATCTGTTGAGGCGCCAAGTAATTGAGACCTCATAGTACCGTGGAAAATTCCAAAGATTCCTTGTGCCCCAAGGTCGGCAAAAGTCCACCTCATGGAAGATGAATTTCTTCACAGAGTCTTTGTCATCCTCTTGATTTTCTAGAGTCCAACTAACGAACTTCTGCTGCTAACAGTATCTACGTCAACTAAGTTTTTTGAGCATTGGCTTATTGATCCTTCGTGAGAGTGGGTGGTCTTAAAGCAGCAAGCGTTCTCCATCGTCATTTTGCTTAAGGCGTGCGGCCATGAAAATGATAAACAGATGGTGAGTATCGATCTGACACTCTTGGATCATCTCCAGAATTTGGATTGAGATGAACATTTTGTCGATCGTCGATTGTAGGTGCATGTAGGTTAGGTACTTAGGTTGACGAGGCGAGAGAAGCTCCCTGTGCCACACTCAGCTCAAGTCAGAAGAGATCCATCGTGATGCTCATTTTGGGGGAAAGGTACCCCTTGCTCGTGGAATAATATCTGAAGCACTCTCCTATTTTCCCCGGGTTTCGAATCATTTTGAAGCTTAATGAACCTCCAGATTTTTTATTCGCTTCCGCTAGAATCCTGATTCACGTTTCATGTTTGACTTTACATGGCGGGACTTTCACAGGCATGGCAATAACAGCATATGTTTAAAAAGATGGATTATACGTTACGAGTAGTGTGTTCTTGCTTTTGTGAGTTTCAACGCTGGCGCTGGACATTTGCTCGGCAACTGCAGGAGAAGACGGATGGCAGGCATGCATCTGTGGGATTTATTTGAAGATCTTTCCCTGGTGTAACTTGCGACCGTTTTTGTCTTCACCGGACCAGGAGAAGTACTGTGCCACAAGCTTCTTTGTCTTCTCGAATTGGGGGTCCAGTTCCTTCCACTCATAGCAACCGTAGTCGATTTGCCAATCGGGTGATAGGGGGAATGCTAGCTCCTGTCCGCGTCACACTGTTGCTGTCCTCGCTAAAGAGACAGACCGATGCGAAAGCCTGCTTGCGCATTTTGTTCAAGCGTTGAAATATTCCTGTTATGAGGTTGCAACTCATGAACACCTGAGCGAGCTCGCTGTTGTATTTGTATTCTCCGAACCAAATGGAGTAGTTTTGTGGGTCGAACTTCTCCTAGAAGTATGGAATTGACTTGGCTTCGTCTTCGTTGGAGTAGAAGCGTTTGAAGTCGTCAAAGTTGAAGGGTCGCTTGGGCATGGCATCGAAGGGATCCTTAGACTTGGGTTCTAGGTCGAGGGCCTCGTCGGAAGCATCAAACTCTGGTTCTTCTTCCTTCTTAGGAGCAGCGGG
Organism: Matsumyia berberina; assembly: GCA_917880715.2. NCBI lineage: Eukaryota > Metazoa > Arthropoda > Insecta > Diptera > Syrphidae > Matsumyia > Matsumyia berberina. Next base: position 124,081,646 of record OU862871.1, on the reverse strand, counting down.
CTTCTGCTCCTGTTGGGACTTTGCGGGCTTAGCTGCGGCTAGTGCAGCATCAGTTTTGCCCAAGAACGCGGCATATTTCTTGGGATCGTAGCACTGCCTGGACCTGCGGCTGGTTGAGGATAGTGTTGAACCATCAATTCAAATTGCCTTATGGTGCACGAAGAGATCTCTGCAGCACATACCAACGTGATACGCTCACCCACCAAGAGGGTGGAGTTGAGAAGTGTTTCATTAAGGATGGTTAAGGCAGCAGCGACGTCACCCTTAGCAGTGCTGTTCTTGGCCAATGACATGATGCACAACAATGGGAATACCCAAGAGCATGGGCGTGGTACAATCTCAATCTCTGCAAAGTTAATTCATTGCTGCAAAAAGGCCTGGAGGTATTCGTTGGAACCGCGTAGCTGTTGGTTGGCCAAGAACTAAGCGATGGCATTTCTTTCACTGAGGTACTTGCGGCCAGCTGCGGCCACCTGCAAGGCAGGGACCTTGATTGCTGCCTTAAAATTGTTACGCCGCCTAAAACTGGGATTTTAGCTTCAATCAACTGTTAAATCCGCACTTTGACAGTTAACAGTTTGTGCAGTCTTCAGCAGCAGTTGCTTTTTCTGTATGGTATTTCCGTTTTTGTCCTTGCACGCTCCGGTTTGGTGGGTAAAATCATTTTTTTTTTGTTCATGTTATATAGCGGTTTCGTCTCTCGCGAGCAGCTCTTTACGTTTTTCGCTGCATTGATTTATAGACATCTGATACTAGAAGTTTCTTGCTGTTGACAGAGTAAAGCCTAAGCCCTCAGATGCGGTCTTCTTGATGGCTGGCTACCAGTGCTGCTGAAAAAAGTCGTCATCGCACTAATTTCATTCAATTTTGTGACTTTCTACTTTGCTATGGCAACTACCAGCATTGACATTAATACTCTGCCTCCATACGAGTTTACCAATTCTGAAGTTGTTGCTGTTTGCCAATTTTTTATTTTTTTTTTTTTTTGTATTCCACATGGCAGTTGTTACTCAAAAGAAAAATTGAAAGCCCACTTTCATTCCCCCTCCCCCACTTGAAATGCGTGTCCATCATTACCAGAAGTAATGTCATGTCCAGACACACTTCAGTGCCACCCCTTGGGGAAATACAACCTCATCCCCTAATGGAGGCAATTAAAAAGCTCAAGTAAAGTCAAACAACGCATTAGCGCTTGTTATCCAAGAATTAATCAGGATTAACAAACCTGTAGGCTATTTTGCCGACAAGGATAATCACTTACATTATGATGATTTGTTGCTGACACAAGCGATCTGTCATCTCGGCTCATTTCCGTTAATCCACATTCAACCATTTTGTAATACGTGACTGATTCGACCAAAACGCAATCTCATTCAATGTCCTCCGCATTGTTTTGCGATCGATAGGATGACGATTTCAATTATCCCCGCAGCGTACCTATACATATATCTTCTACACTTTCACAAATTATCAGTTCAGTCCAGTGACGTCTGTCCTAAATCTCAATCTCTAAACAAAAGTCCTTCCCGCATCAATGGCCCAATGACAAAAGTTGGATACTTCGCAGACGACACAGGCAATTCCGTAGCCTACGTGAGCAATATTAATCAGAATCTTCTTTTCGCCGTGACAGTCAAAAGGCGGTAATGGGCAGAATGGTTGTTGTAGTTGGCGATGGGTCTGCAGCAGCTGGTGCTGACGATGGTGGTTGATGCAATCCTGCTAAGTTTTGAAATTGGTCTTCTTTCGAAGGATATTTCTCTCTGTGTGTGGGGAAATGTGTACACACATCAAGTGTCATGTATTGAATACAGGAGTAGCGTTGTCGAACAGGATTAGTGTGTCCTCCTCTCTCTCTTACCCCTTAATGGGAGACTGGGCAAAATTAGGTCAAGAAGGGGACCGTATTTACATTCCTTAAACCTGTTTAGTGTCAAGGTGGTAGAATTGAAGTGGTTGTTTGCTTCCACCAGCAACAAGGAAGAGGAAGTGAATTTTGTTTACCAGGCAATTACTGGGAACGTTAATGAACAGAAGATGGGGAATGAGCTGGCAATTTGGCTTATTAGGAGGGGATCTCGGATCATTGGGTTAACTGCTGCCTCTCCATTTGGATAGGTAATTTATTAGAACCATCACCGATAGTCTTGAGAGGGAATACAGGTCTCCCTTACTTAAGGCGAAACTAAAATAATGATTTGCCTGTATGTATGGGGAGGAGAATGTACGAGTACGATGGGAAATTAAAAGGTTCCTTGGGACAGAAATCCCATTTGCAGGGAATGATTTATAATTTATGAAAAAGGTCATATCCTCCATCCTTCCATCAGGCTCACTGGATGGGGCATTGGCATAGCAAATGTGGGACATGGATTGATGGAACGTCTGCAGTATCTATTTTTCTTTGTTAAGTAGTTTAATGGATTAGAACCGAAAAGTGGATGGAATAATGATGGGGGACGTATGTAGGTACTCATTGTGTTTTCGGCATTAGTCTTTGGAAATATTAGTATTTCGAATCAACGTGCAAATATTTATCGAAGAATGAATAAAGGCAGGGAACTATTGTAATTTGATTGCTTTTAAAGGGGGAAGGAGGAGGGTAGTTTGAGGGAATATTATTCAGAATTGCTTTTGGTTGAATGCATTAGGAGTGGGGATTTGAGCTTTGTTTGGCCAGTATGGCAGACAAGAATGAAAAAGTAAAACTTAATAGCCAGGGGTGAACCCTTTTGGGAAAATAAAAAGTAGCAATGTTTGAAACTGCTGGAGAACGATGGGAACAAAAGGCAACAAGTTGCATAGGCAAGGATTGAAAACCAATGGATTTGAAAATAGATGATGCAGGTTATGGTAATAGAGCTTACCTACAACGTCATTCCTGTCGACTAACTGAGGAGGCAATAGAATGCGAAAGTGGTCGCCATAGCTCCTTTTAATGGACTCCTACATGCAACACCCTAGGGTTTCTTAGATTAGAAAAATAATGAGTCGCCGGTTGCAGCTGAGGAAAAGCTGGAAACAGTTGAGGCACAGCACCAAGAACCGAACACGAAAACGAGTTAGATGCCAAAAAAAACCCTTAATTCTGTAAAAGACCTTGGTTTGGCAATACTTTCCCCAATGTTATATACTCTCGTACAGATAAAGTAATTACTTCGTTTAATGTTTAATGATTTCCTCTAGAGACATCATAAACTGAAATTGAAAAGTTGGAAAGCTGACAGCTGTTTCCGCTTTATAGCTTTTATGTTTTTGCAAAATGGAGTTGCGGGGTTGCGAATGCAATTGGTATGCGAAATGTACATCAAAATTTTCGTTATTTTGATTTAACCCCACAGAGCATCAAAGTCAGATGCATGTCAGCTGTCAGGGAAAGAAGGGAAATAGCTCAGATTTACTCTAAAAAAAAACACGGATATCATCATTGTACAGAAAATTGCTTCTTAAAATTGAAATACCTGACTGTCGATATTTCAAAAGATCACAACAGCTTTTAATTGAATTCTTGACTTTTGAGTTTTCAATCGACTCAAAACCTTTTTGAGAGGAAAGGGTTCTTTATTGTGTTTTATACTATTTACCAACTTTCTCAAGGAATAAAATGGTGCTGCTGTGGTTGACATTATAACTCGGCGCGATCAAATTGCAGACATGCTCACTTTTACTCGGCAATTGAAGAGCTCGATCCATTCGAAACCCATCACCACTTCATTAAGTGTTGACACAAGCTGTAAACACCTATTATCTCCTTAGTACAGAATTTTGCAAATGGCTCCCCTGCCAACCTGTTTTTTATATTTCTTGGTACGGTGCCCCCTACGATGGTCTAATCCCATACGTAGGTGGGAATGTGAAATTTAAGGCCTAGATACACTCCACAAAATCAGGCCGTAAAGCGAGGTATGGGTGTAATAAGAATATGTCACGTTCGACAATATTGATCACAATTTTCCAAGTCAAATTGAGAAGCTCTCATATGACAAATTGTACTCTTGGAGGTTTGTCGTTCCCCACCCAGAGATGTTCAAGCGAAAAATGTTCTGTGGATATCGCTGTAGATTGAAACCTCGCATCTAGCACGTCAGTCCGACGCACTTACCGCTGATACAAGGCGATGCACATACATATGTATGTGCATAGATGGGTACATACAAATGCACCTACTTCATTTTCATCTTCAACACATTTTTAAAACATCACACCAAATAAAAATATGAATATCAAATGTCAGGTGAATGAATGCTCATAATTCTTATAATCACCATAACAACAAAACCATTTTATGTAAACAAGTTTCTTGCAAAATCTATTTACATATCTTTACAAAACTTTGAACGAACCAACGAAAAGGATGAGATTGATGAAAATGTCGATTTCGAAAACTTTGAGGCCTACCGTCTATAACACGCAATCTGTCAGTAACATGTTTGATACACGTCAGTCAAAAAACTAATGTAAGCATATGGTCCAACGTCCATTAAAGTGACAGAAGTATTTTGACACGTGTCACGTCAGTGTCAGACTATTGCTCCACGCTTCGCTTTCAGCCAGATGTGACGGACATGTCATTGCATCTAACTCATATCCCCGTTCGCTTTCTCGTCTTCAAAGGTGAGTATCACCGCTCCCATTATTCTGCCACATTATGTCACTTTAGCGCGCGTTCTACCCAACAAAACCATGAACATTCTGTTTTAGATGAGAAACTCGTGAAATTGCAGAATAACTTGACACGTCAATTTCCTCATTCGTAGAGGAATTTTTCTCTTTTTTTTTAAAATGCACCGCCCATGTACAAAATATCAATCGTCGCAGAAGTTGATAATGAAACGTTGTGAGACTAGAAATTGGTTCTCATCGGAAATTGCATATCCAAAAACTAGGTCACCAAACCTTATTTTTTAAAACTGCAGAAACGTAGTACCTACTAATTTCAAGATTTATTAAAAATGTTCCTAAAATTAATTCGGTTCTTTCTGACATTAAATTTTCCTAATGATTTCCCAGAAGTAAAAGAATTTCTTTAAGCAAATTATTATTCGAAATCATTTCGTATTAAAATTCTCAATTCGTAATGAGCTTTCGTTGATTAGCATTTATGAATATTGAAAATGTTCTCGCTGTACCATGTTGTTGACTGAAAACAGGGCTGGATTGATCAATAAACTAGGCGCCAGTAATTTCTTAGATATTTTTTGATAAACAATTTTAACAGAATGAATATCCTTTATACATATGTATTTTGGAAAAAGACAGAAGTCACATTGACACCTGGAGATCAATCCAAGAGCGTATCTAACTTAAACTGAAGATGCAGCAGAAAGGTGTGACATTAAGACAGTTTACAAAATTACCTAGGAGCTAGGGCTAACAAGTGACCGCATCTCCAAACAACGCCTTGTCAAAAATGAAGACGGTTCTCTTCTCACATCAGCTCAGGTGATAGAGAGATCACTGCACAACGGTGATAAAGCATTTAGAAGGCAGTACGATGGTCTCGAACTGAAATGATTTTCACGTCAAACCTCCTAAAAGGCAAATAAGTCCTTGCAGCTATCAGAGCCCTTAAATTCATCTCTCGAAGTCTTCTACTTTGACCATGTTAACACCTTAAGGATCAAAAGAGAGTAATGTAATTGCTGCTAATATGTTGCCGCTTCATCTGCTTTCTATCGACTTGAGGAGGACTTTTCATAGCGTAGATCGAGATTTCATTCGGTTAGTGCAGCTATGATTAAGACTACATATGAAAGAGCTAAGTGTTGTGCTTTGTACAGTTGGAGGATGTCAGTGGATGTCAGAGGAATTCGAATTCCATAGCTGCATACTTTTATCACTGCTATTCCTGCCAGCGACTTAACGTAGGTATACAGTGAAGAGTGTAAACTTTTTTGAAACACCTGGACTACGCTGACAAATGCTTGCTTTCGTACAGAACTATGAACCAACGTCAAATGGTTCATAACCTGGAGACCAAGACTAGTAAAGACAGGTTGATAATAGATGTGGCAAAAACCTAGACTTTAAGGCTATCGAATCCAATGGATATTGTGGAAGTGAATGATGCAAAAATAATTTCAGGACCAAGTACACATTCACTCAAACTCCAAGCAAACAGTTTCGATTTAACCAGCTGCATTAGAGATGAGCTGAAAAAAATGAAATGTGTTGCAGAACACCGTATTCTTTAGGTTAGATTAGGTAATATGGCCGCCCTGGCCGGGCCAGGGCACACTTAGACCAAATTCTCTCCATTGCGAGTCCACCATGAAGAGCTGGAGGTGCCAGACTTATGCCTAAAACCCAATACCGCGTTGGTGCTACCATTTTCATTTTACGTTGAAAGTACTTTCCAGACGCGTTGAATTGAAATACTCAAATTGATCAGCTGTCTGCATAATATGTATTTCTGCGCCCCTAATACCTTTGTCGAGGTTTATTCTGGCGCAGATGTCAATAGCATGGATTCAAGCCTGAAACATGCTGCGGCACATCCGCATTGTTACCGAGACTTTGGTGTTGGATCCAAGGACTCCAGCACCTACTCCGGAAGCCATTTTCGATTTGTCGGTAAACCATACCAAACATACTGGGTCTGATAACCTCGATGTACTTGTTAAAACGTTGGATAGGGTGATGAAGTATAGTCAAGAGGATGGATCTTTATCGGATATATAAAGAACTGGGTTGCAAATCTGCGGATACTGCATCAGTGTACAGAGAAGGTTCATTCATTATTCATTTTCAATTACCCGCTTATCCACTATAAGGGTCGCGGGGTTATTCAATGAAACCCTTTCTACTATTGAGAAGTTTGTCCTACTTGGAAAGATGTGGATATATTAAGTAGCTAATGCAAGAGAACTCCTTATAAGAAAATGCTTAAGCCTCGTGAATCACGAGGGATGATACCTGTGATGTCCCTGGTATCTTAAAATGCTTTCTTTATTCGCAAATACACTTTTCAATTTCAACTCCCGTTTATCGGGCGCCCCACAAACACATCCACTCCGGACCTGAATAATAGAAGACTTTCACAGATGGTTCCTGTTTAAAGGATTCTTTATTTTCGCTTCACTGGACAATGTATATGCTTAGCAATACGTACGATTCAATGATGATAATGAAGAAAGTTAAAAAGAACAAGAAACTTAAAGTGGCAATGGCGAAATCTCTTTAAATGAACATTATGTTATTGGGTCCTCGTGCTTCTGCACAGTCGTAAGGATTTCTTTTACGAAATGCATTTTGCTACATTATCGATTTCTTCTTTGTTAGCAAAGGCAAGCACTAAAAAGTCGTAACGAACATCTGTGCAAATTCTTTACAAGGGAGACACGAAGGCAAAGTGAAATGTCTACTGCATCTGGAATAACCACGTATGAAGATGATGGGATTGAAAGATCACGACAAAGAGATAGAATTTTCCTACATTGTGGGTAGATTTGAATGTTTGAAAAGTTTATGGAAATTTATTACATTTTATGCGAAGAAAGTTTTTAGACGAACTGTTGTTAAATTGGAAAGACGAAACTAAGAGAAAAAAAGTCAGAACTTAAGCTTTAGCTTTAGTGTGGAGAAGTATTTTTGTAAAAATGTTTAGTGGTTTCATTGTCATTGGAAGTAATGGAGCATTAAGAGAATTACTGATACATATGGCTAACAGTTTGGCGTAGCTTTTTGTTACAGGTTTAAAGGCATTCATAATTAATTCTCATTAAATTGGTTGGACAATGAATCGCCCAATTCCATTGCTAACACACGTCCTCTGTGAATCTTTTTTTTAATAATTAACCGCGCACTAAAGGGATTATGATTATGACTACGAAAGCACGGGCATTAGGGAAGTTAGAGGAGACAGAAGAGAAAAAGGAGATCCCGATGCACGTTGGTCATAAATGCTTGTGGGTTTTAGTGATTGGGAAACACAGACCTATGTAGATTGTTCCACATTCGTGTTGTAAGACATATGAAAGAAGCTCTATATTTGACTGTACGGCTAAAAGTAGGCTTAAGGGTGGACTGATGTGCATTCAAAACATTACGGTTGAAACATTGGAGGGTCGGAATGCAACTGGCTGTTTCGCTGAAGCTCTGTTTGTAAAATAAGCGATAAAACAAAACAAAAACAAAAATTTAAAGCGCGATTTTAGAATGTGCCATGCGGTTTTGGGTGCACCAGACCAGATATGAGAATTATACTTCAGGCCAAATCAGAAGGGTTAAAGTATTTTTTGCACCATTTAAGGAACCCTAAACATTTCGCAGACACACATACATACCTAGAATGGAAAGTCTTTCGGTTTCGGCAATGGAAGTACCATTCATGGACAATGATTGAGGTTTCGCTTGAGCGACAGAAGACAGCGTTGGAAGCATTAATTTCCACTCTATTGGTTGAGTGGTCACCGTGACTCAGTGGTTAGTGCGTTGCACTGCCGGCCGAGTGGCGTGGGTTTATTCCTCTTGTTGGGAAATATCAAGCCTCCTGGAGTATAATCTGTTATGAAAGACCTTCTCCATCCGTGCGAATATATAACATGCACAACATGAATGGTTGCGAGAAGCTAGGCCTTGGCTCATCCCGAGCTGTCACGCCAACTATTTATTTTTTATTAACGATTATTATAAGTGGTCAATATGAAATAACGGTCTCCAAAGCCATGCAGAGTGTTCTACTACATGTTTTAGAATGGTTCAACATTGAAGGACTCCATCAATCCTTGCAAGACTGTTCTAGTGCCCTTTAAGAAAAGAAGATTAATCAATCTCGGATCTATCATCGTCAAAGACACCACTGTAGGCTATTCCAAAAAGGTGAAGTACCTGGGCGTTGTCTCATTGGAATGCACATATCAAGTTCGCGGTTGATCGTGCCACTAGGGCCTTGTGGGCTACTCAGTGTCTCTACGGCAGAACTTGGGGTCTTAGTCCCAAAAGGATATATTGGTTGTACATTTTAGTAGCCAAACGGCCATAGTTTGGTAGCCAAAAGTACTTAAACAAACGACGGCAATGAAACTTGAGAAGCTACAAAGAATTGTCTGTCTCGATTTTACATGTGCTATGCCTACATGACGTACTTCAGCCGTAGAGGCTGTCGTCGGGCTCACATCCCACATATCTTCACTAGGAAGACCGCTGGCCGTTGTGCTATTAAGCCGCAGCTAGAACACAAGTATAAATCAGGTAATCTTGTGGATGATCCGAAAAATTTCACTGAATTCCAAGTACAAGCATGTTCTGCACTATCTCCAACGTTTTGGGCAAGGAGTACAGTTTCGGAAGGCTATTTGAGGTAGAAATATTAGACCATGTCTACTGGTCTAATAGAGAATCCGTATCAGACCCAGTATGTTTGGTATGGTTTACCGACAAATCGAAAATGGCTTCCGGAGTAGGTGCTGGAGTCCTTGGATCCAACACCAAAGTCTCGGTAACAATGCGGATGTGCCGCAGCATGTTTCAGGCTTGAATCCATGCTATTGACATCTGCGCCAGAATAAACCTCGACAAAGGTATTAGGGGCGCAGAAATACATATTTATTCAGATAGTCAAGCAACGCTTAATGCATTGACATCCCACTGCGGATAAGCTGGCTAAGACTGTTTCGGCTTTCGTGCACCTGGGATCGGGACCCTTCTGTGGCGTTAGTTGGGCTACCGCCACCACTTATTAAATCACTGGGCACACCAACTTCGTCTGACCCATTGGGAAAATGTCCCTGGGCTTAGGCAGTCCAAGAGACTTATAAACCCCTTTTCCTACAAGGAATTTCTAAACCTTGACATGAAGAACATGCGGAAGCTAGTGGGCTTCCTTACCGGCTATTGTGGCCTAAGATATCATCTTAACACTCTAAATCTTTATTCAGATACAGAGTGTCAGTTCTATTTGGAAGAGGAAGAAACCTCTGAGCACATTCTCCGTGAAGGTCCGGAACTATACTGGTTACGTTAGCGGAGTATAGAAACTCGGCTCACCTCGGCTCACATACTCACCTTCATAAGGAAGGTAATAGACCTCTGACCTATAAGGCTAAGTAGACCGGAGACACAATAGATCTTGCTTGGTCGCAGTGTCAGCCATAACGGCAGATTCTTAAAAAAAAAACAAAAGCACAGCTCCTTTGTGTATGTCAGGCTCTATATAGATTACGAAGACGAATTTTCTATAAACGGAGTTCAGACCTACTAACGACATACTCACCTTCATAGGGAAGTGGTAGATCTATTAGGCTTATCATACACATGTCAACCATAAGGGCAGTTTCCATAAAAATAAGCGCACACCTCCTTCTGCAGACTACATAGTCTTGGTGCTGCCAAGCAATGCGATAAGTGTAAGTATTCTCTAAGACATCTCAAGAATCAGATTTAAATTCTTTAAATATCAAGGCAAATTCAATTGTATCAATAATCAAATTATTCCAACGTACTCAATGGATTTCCTTCTTGCTTTGTGCATGCATACAGAGTTCCGCTTTTTAACTCCACTCCATCGCACTTCAATGCTTATTCCATTTTATCCAGGACATTGAATAATGCACAGCTCACATTGTATTTTAAAACGCTGTACTCCACTGGTCTCTGCATCTCGATTCTGAAAAAGGATGACCCAATCTCGTATTTCATTGTATGAATCATGAAAAATTGCAACAAAGTGCATCCTGTCCCATAAACCACACCCTATATTACCCGTCAATAGCGTTGGCAATAAAATAAACTACAGTTTACAAAATGCTACGCCAAACCTTCTTCAATTACCCCGAACCAATGAGCCATAAAATATTCGAGGATCATACAGCAATTCCCTGTTCACAATGTACCACGCCAGTTTGCCACCCCAAACTCCATGTAAACAACTTCAATGTGCACCCAATCCAATCCATCTACGTTTTCCATTAACAAAAGCACTTACTCTGTACCTATATGCAGGCGTGTATCCGTATTAGTAATCTTTTCGAAAAAAAAAAAATTCATTCCTCCATACGTGCTGATTTTCCACTCAATAGACTTAATGTCTGCTCGAAACCTTTCATATGACAAATAGGCATTTTATCAAACTCATCAATGTCATAGAACAGGGATGTGGTGGTGGGAGTCCTTGAGCCACATTCCTTTCGTCCTCTTACCTGCTCTTGAGGAGTTTGCAAATATTTGTTACCGTAACGATTTTCATTCCGTCTCCCAACCCCACAACACCGATTGTTTTGAAGCAGCATTCGCCATCATCGAGCCTATGCATAAATTCCAGCGCAAGATATTCTATGTATTTCCCACTTATGCGATTATACGGGTGAATTGAGGTAGAACCCGTCATAATCCCAGTTTATTCGCTGAATCCTGCCCGATAAATGAAACCTCGAAACTCGCAAATTCATAAGTCCATAGGACGATCCTTTCGCCATCTGTGGAATGAGAAAGAAACTTTTCGCACATAAGTATCTCACGCTCGCTCGTCCTTTCCTTTGCGTGGGAAATCTGATGCTGATGATAGAAAATTTGTATCTACAATCTAACGAGGCACGATAATGACAAAGGACCCAAAAGTGAAATTTAATTTTCACAAAGTGGTCCTGAGACACTTTCATTTTTATCCTTTTTCTCCGCGTACCCTATTTTATCATTCGAATGGGTAGTGTTGTGAAAATTGAGATGTTCTTATGTAATTTATGAGACACAAGCCAAGCACAACAGATGTCTTACACGATTTTGGAATTAGCATTAAAAGGAAGAACCACAGGATGCGGAAATGCTTGTACACGCGCGCACGTAAGCCGATGGAGGTTACAGTAAACATGAAACTCGTGTAGAGGTGTGTGTATGTGTTAAATGTACAGATGAATGGTCGTGATGCTGAATGTGAGCCTTGCTCATTGTGTGTGACGGATAAATACACGTTTTGTATTGTGTGCGCTGGTAAGATTGTTTTTTAATGACTGCAGTAGTTGGGGAAAAAATCCTTGACCTAGCATTAAATGAGGACTTGTTAGTGGGACTTAATGCAATGAGATGGGATTGGCGGCATGAAGTGAGATGGCTTCATTCAATTGAATTTAATCATTTGTGGAAAGAGGCCAATAAAATATCTTTTCAGAGAAATGCTATTGTAGGCTTTTTAACGATTGATATGAGCATCCTACCATTATTCTTTCAAAAAGGAAAGATATGGCTTTTGAAATAATCTCCGGTTTCAGAGTTTCGCTTTAAGAATGAACTTGTTATTGAATGAAGTTGTTAATCGTCTCTGAACAATTTCGGACGACTTATCAAGTATGAATGATGGTGGACTTTCTACTTTACCTGCAGATGAGTATAATGATTTTAATGTTGGCGTTGCTGCGAAAGATGAACTCAGATTGAGAGAGTACAACCCGTGGAAGCAGACCACCTATGGACACGAGAGCATTCTGGACATAAAAAAGTTAATGGGCGAAAAATATAACTCCGAAAGCCCGCCAGCCGCATCAGAACAAATCGGGATATTTAGAAATAATCTAAAAACGTTAAGCACGCAATCACAAGAGAGACATAAAAACACACGAATACCTACCGTAGAACATGGCATTTTCCAACGGATCCTTTCAGTTGCGCTTCTGGCCTTAAGTATATCTCAACGGGGATCGCTAAACCCAAAATACTGTTGCGTATGTGGAACATTTTAACCGATGGAGGTTAAAGGAGTTTTCAGTAGTTGAACTACATACTACAAATAGTTGAGGGGTTTTTTTTTTTAAACCTGCCTTTGACTGACATGGCTGACACTGTGAACTAAAAAGATTGTGTCTCGGATCTACAAAGCCTAATAAGTCTACTACCTTCCTAATGAAGGTGAGTATGTCAATAGTACCCAAGTTCCTAAGCTCCGCTAAAGAACAGAATTCCCTACGACAGATCTGTCTACGTTTCTTCCTCTTCCAAACAGAACCGGCAGTCTGTATCTGAACAAAGGTTTGATTTACGCCACAATAGCCGGTAAAGAAGCCTCATGTTGTTTCTGTCAAGGACTTTGTAAGAAAAGTGGTTAAGTTCGTGACGCTGAAATTTTTCAATTAAAGCGGAAAGAAAAAAGAAAAAATCAATCAAATGGTAGAAAAAGTTGGGACCAAATAGGGACATTATGTAAATTGGGACAGAAATCGGGAAAGGGTTAAAAAAAATCGGAACGTCTGACAGACCTTAGGATATAAGAAGAATCATCTTCATTACAATCGTTTTCGGAGGACCCAATTGTACACTATGAGGGTCGCGGATTTAGAGTGCTTAAATGGACCCTCCATAGCTTTCGATTTTCTGCCATCGACTCTTAATACTTGGAGCTATACCCATACATGTAGAGGTGAGATTTTGAACTTGGCACGTGAGGTAAAGTGTCTTAGAATTGGCCTAGATAATGAGCTCAACTGGAGCTCCTACATCAAAAACAAATTGTGGACGTGTCGCCGAATATACGGAAAATCAAGCTCCTGAATTCGATGGCAATTCGAGTCGATGGCTGAAGATCGGGGGATGTGGAGGGTCCACTTAAGCATCCTAACCCCGCAACCCTTATAGTGGAAAAGCGAGTCAATGAAAATGAATGAATGGGATCCACTGAAAGAAACATAGATAAATCTTCGTTTCGATCCGTGCAAAAAATGAAAAAATTTATTAAACAATTTAAGGATGTCCTACTAATAATAGGGACAATATTCAAAGACTCACTAGCTTCCTTTCTGGACACTGCGGTCTGAGATATCGCGTACACGAGATGGAAATTGTCCAGGTAACCGAAAGTCGACTCTGCCTAGGCCTAGAGGAATACGAAACAACAGAATCAATAGTATGAGAGTGTGTGGCTCTCTTTTACATTAGGATGCGAATCTTCCTCAATGACACCCTGGTCCCCAAAGACATCAGAAACGCTTCGACGGGTGACATCCTCAATTTCATTTGGAATATTGAGGACCTCCTTGTCTAACAGGCGCTCGACACAATAGATCTTATAGGTTGCAATGCCACATGCTTGAGTAGCGAAGAGAAATTAAAAAAAATTCGACTGCGGAGCCAGTTCTATACTTCCCACCTCGTATTGTATTGAATTAAAAACTGTAATATTATTATTTATTTTATAATTCAGCAGAGGCGAAGAATTTTAATACACACTTGTTAATTGCTCCACAAAGAGTTGTTGCGCGAACTTAATAGAAAACATTTCTTCAATTTCACAGCATCCGCTACACCGATTATGCTCAAAATCTAATCAGTTCTACGTTTCATGCTTGCAAACAAAACAAAAAAAACCGCATGGTTCTACGTTGTTCCGTTCTCCAGATATCAAAGGCAAAAAATATGATCGGCCGATTGCAATACTTCCCCTACCTAGGTGGGAAGTAAAACATTAAAATGGCACATCTTGGAAGCCGAGTGTTCAACTCGATCTCGGCGAGCTAAGCAACACAACGAAGAAGTCTCATTTCGCCAGCTTGTGTCCGCGATATTAATATTTCGGTCATCGCTTAAATCTCATGACAATAACTAAGGGTAGGAACAAACACTGAATAAAGGACCAAAAGCTTACCTCTGATACCAAGTTTAGCCCTCCTACCAAACAGCAAGGAGATTCTTGTTCGAACTCATAATTAAGCCTTTGCAAATAATTATCCAATACCGCTGTTTACTGTCATTGTCCTGTAGGTACTCCAATTAAAGACTCTTCTTCAAAAGTAAATGAAGGAATTCCTTGTTTAAACAAAACTAATTTAGCAGTCTACAGAGGTAATTCTAAACGTTAAAGCTATTGTATACGTAAATGGCGCACATTGTCAGAATAACCACCCTCCATACAACTTCAAAGTAACTTGCGGACTGGGTCCAATCGGCCGTGATTAAATTAGTTGGGCTTCAGCCAGTTGGGACCCTCATAACCTACTTAAATTCCACCTTAACTTGCTTAGATTTTCCGAATAGCACAGATTCCATGAGAAAAAGGTAAATATCCAAAACGCGTCACGAATTAGCAACAAAAACATTCCTGCCACCACCAACATCGACCCGATTATGCTAATTCTCACCTCATTCCTGCCTCGCTTTGAAACAACACTTAAATTCCACACGACATGTCCGAAATTTGTATCTCTCCCTGGCGACCATCTATAACCCGCCCATAACAATAAAAATGCATAACCACACCTATCGGAGCAGTAACATTAAATTGCTCCACCTCATCCACCCTCAAAAATTCATCAGGACACATCCTGTTTATCTCTCAATTCTTTCAGATTAGAGCAAAATCCTTGTGGAAAAACTGGCAAAACGGAAGAGAAAACAAATCTCATACGGGCACTTCCATCCAACGCAAACTGCTGCCAATGTGCTCTTTGCAGAAAAACGAAGAAAACCAAAACAAACACTATTGCAAAGTGAGTGTGGACATGCAAAACTAATGTCTGAACAATTTCCGGATGTTAGAGTGTGTATCACATTTCGCAGGATTTTTACCCTACGTCCCCAAGGAGCGGAAAAAAACAGTAACACAACAAGTCCTTTTTTCCTGCACCCACCACCCACTTATTCGCATCCTGAAATGTAAATTTCATTAATATCCTCGATATGATGCCGTATCGCCGCCAGGATTAGAACACGACCCAAAGAATTCCATCCTATTCGCAACGCAACCCATATGAACTACATACCTACATACTCGTGTGCATATGCGGGTACGGGCTCTATTGTGACCTAGATAAAGTCAGGACCAGGAGGGATGAAAGCAAATAAAAAAGAAAAATAAATGGAGTTTGCGTGTATGTATGTGGCAAGGATTTATGAGATAAACTCGGTTTGATGAAGTGTTCAGGGTGGAGGTATCAAATTAAGGGATGCCGCCCCGGGCGGATGTGATATACACAACTACCCAACTACCCAACCGCCCTTTAAACGCGTTCTTTAGGGGATGAGCGAGGCTTTTGTAGGAAATTTACGTTGGCCACCTAATTTGTGATTCCTGGCGCTTGTATTGAATTAATTTACATACATCACCCAAACCTGTGTTCCCAGCAATTATTTCAATTTAGTCATTTTTGGCATGTGAAAGGATGTGTTAAAGGGTAGACACTTGCAGGCAAATGATCATTCTAGTGGGAGCGCTTCTAACACCGAGATTACTCAACTACTTCAAAGGAAGTTATGGAACTTTCTGTGGCAGATGAACTGAATTGGAAGTACTTTGTGAACTTTGATAGCAGGAAAGTTAAGGGAAAAGTTTCCGATTGATTGACACATGAATAAAGATGAAAATTTGAAACTATTCTGATTGTGGTTGTGGCAACTTTTTCACTTAGCCATTCGCTTTGAGTCCTGTGGCTGTATGAATTTCAATGGAATTGAAGAGAATTTTCATATTTGAGGTCGACAGTGTTGAGTTTGTTTTTTAAAAACTAACTACGTGACTTGGTTTTGCCTGAAGAACTTTGTGCGAATGGCAGACGATGGCATAAGATGGTAATTTCCTTGATTAAATATTGATAGAGAATGTTGACTGAACTGATTGTGTTCATGTTTCCGAAGATCTACTTCAGTTTTATGGTTCTAATAATCCATGCATTAGCTGATATGTTGATGCAAATAGTACTCGTAGAGCTGTTTGAATTTTAGCATCGAACATTATTAGAATGATTTGTAGGTTTTTTGACATGCATGTGGGTTTTTAACAGTGTTGCCACTAATCTTCAATGCTTGATGCTCTTGAGAGACAAAGGCACCCAGTTTAAACAAAAAAACAGCATTTAAGAAAATAAGGAAGAGCATGGAAGTCTGACTCACACCGTCAAGACTTATTTACCCTTAAAAAAGGGCACCAATGAAAAGCAAAACCATACATTTGTTAGAAACTTTTGGAACCTATAAATACACCTGGATTCACCTTTCATGAATTTTATATGAGGGCAAGCGGAAAGTTCTTCACTTAGGCCTCAGTCGGACCCGTTGTGTTCCCCTCGCTGAACCGTTGGAACTGCAGGGACAGGTTTGGTTGGCGACTTACATATATTGGGAGGGAGCTAGGGAAAGTGGAAACACTAGTGTACGTGTGGTCTGGCGAAGCTTCCTGTTTCTTTGGTGAAGGAAGTGTTCAAGGTCTTCTTTTTCCTCCTCGCAGTTCCTACAGATCTCTGTGTCAGCGAGTTTGTCGAGGTTAACGTACCCTGTGATGAGTCCCATCATCAGCCTCAATTGCTCTCTGTTTTAACCTAGAGACTTGCTGGTGACCATTTTGCTTGGTTTCTTTACGAGTGATCTAGCCACTTTGCACGTCGGGAGGTTTGCATCCTCTCGTTGGTTGCTGTCCTCTCGTTGTTCATGCTGTTTTAATTATTGTTAGTGCGACTCCCACTGTGTTTTCAGCGGTTCGTTCTATCGCGTGCAGCCCTTCTCTTGTCAGTTCATCGGCTTTCTCATTCCCCGTGACATCTTCGTGACCCGGTATCCAGACAAGATGGACGTCGTTGCGACTGGCAGGCCTGTTGAGTTTGTCTTTGCATTCCCTGACCAGATGAGATCTGGAAATTAGGTTTGTGATGGCTTTAGGTGCTGCTTGACTATCCGAGCAGATTTCTATTTTCCTTCTTTGGGTGTAGTGTTCCAAGAGAACTTCAGCTTCCAAGAAAACTTCAGCTCCCGTCAAAATGGCAAGGATTCCTGCTTGGAAAGTTGGTCATGCATTGTCATGTCGATGCAATTTTGACTTTCGACTGTACGAGTGTTACTGATCTATAACCAACAGTCTTAGGCCAAAGCCAATACGATTTCATATGTTTTAATTTCGCCTTAGGCCAAGGCCACGCATTGAGCGGCAAGCAGCCAAGCGGCAGAGAATGATGCTCATTCGGAATGACAGTTGCCGCTCAACGACTACGTGGCCACAACCATGCGGTTTCATGTTTTGATATTTTTTTGCCGCTTGCCACTCATTGCATGGTCTTAGCCTGAAGCTATTAAAAAAAATTGTGACTTTGACATCTGTGAATCCAAAATTGCAGTGTTAACGTAACGAAAAAGTTTCTCTCCCCAAACAAAAGTATAAATTTCAGTTTACTGGAGAAGTTTATTTGAATTGTAACTGATTTCTTTCCGCATATTGTCTTCTTATAATATTTTATGAAAGAAAGTTTGCAAATTGTTACTGGTAATTGCGGCGAGTCTAATTCCTTATGGAGCCGTAGTCCATTGTCCGCTTAATTTTTGGCATTTTTCGCAACAATAAAAACGCAAATTGCTCGGTTTCTGTTTAAAATACCCCTTAGGAATTGGCTTTATTACTTTGTCTAGGCCAGTTACGAATTTATTATAAGTTTTGCAATCAAATACTAAATTCTGATTAATCGTTAGGGGATTCCTAAGAATTGTCTTTCATTTTATTTCTTTAACTTAAGCCATGGCCTTTTCCTTTCTTTTTTTAATTTGCAAGTATCTTTGAACCTTTTTAAAGAACCTGTCCTTGAAGCAAAGCTTGCTATTGTCATATTATAAGGCCACGGTCACATTTTTACTTCTATTCAAACTATGTTAAGCGCAATCCATAAACTATTGCCAAAATATTCTCTTCTATTAGGGTTAACCTTTCCAAACTTAAGGCCACTTCATTCATTCGTTCATTTTGCAATGTTGAGGGTGCTTAAGTGTACCCTTCACATCTCCCGATTTTCCACCATCGACCCTAAATTATAAGGCGCTATTCGCATCCTGGACCTACCCAGGGGATGCCTACACATCCATGACACATCTTAAAAGCCGAGTTGGGGGCATGTGGTTAACGTGCCCAAACCCTCGAACTATGGACCTCTCCGTTCGAAGAACCATTCCTCACCATGGCTGCGCTGCAATGTCCAATCCATATACACTATGAAGAGGAGAGGTGACAGAACACACCCCTGGCAAAGTCCAACACTCACAGTAAAAGGTGTCGATTTAAAGCCGTTCACCCCAACAAGGCTTTTACAATTTGTTTATAGAGATCGAATGGGCCTCAGAAGACCGCCGTCAAGTGCATACTCCTGCAGTACATTCCAGAGTTTACCTCAAGAGACCCGATCATATACTTTCTCTAAATCCACAAAGCAACTGTAGATAGATTTGGCATACTCCCAGGCCTTCTCAAGTACCATTTTAACAGTGAAAAGCTGGTCGGTTGTGCTTCTACCTAGACGAAAGCCGCACTGCTCATCGCCCAACTTGGACAGCCCTGGAACGCGCTTCCAAGACCTTAGGAAAGACTTATCCGGGGAGTCTTAAGAGAGATATACCTCTATAATTGGCCACTAAAGGCCACTTCTATGAATATTGTTGCAAATGAGTGGCTCATTTTTCTTCGAAATGGTATTTGACTAAGATTCACAAGCAAAGAATTTCCCTCAACTGCAACAACTGCAGAGGCATTTGCCTCCTTAGCAGCGCAATAAAAACTTCCAAAGCCCAAAAATTGGGACAAATATTAAATACTGTGGCGTATGTGGAACATTTTAACCGATTTTTCAGGTGTTGTCGGTTGAACTTATTTTGGGCGTACATATGTATAGACAGGGAAAATGAAAATAATTACAATTTCCTCTTGTGATAATGTTATTTCATCTCATGCAAAAGGACAGAAAAACCCTCTATATGCTTGTAGAAGTAGGAGTCACATGGAAACGCTAGAGCTAGGTGAGGACGACCTTTTTAACGGTTCCGGAGACAAGAAAGTTAATGAGGACACAACCCACTTTCTCTGCCACTGCCCAGGTCCTTGTCACCTCAGACATAAATCCTTTGGAAGTCGATCTGCAGAAGTCTGTTGGTCTTGACCCTATAGAATAAAAGCCAAATCTTCCTTATTAGAGAAGTCCAACTGCTATTAGCCTACTTCCTCCGCTTCGTGCTTAAATGTGCAAGGCGATCTTCTTATCAAACTTCTGTAGTAAAATACCTCGAGTTACCCTAGAGATTTCCAAGAATTGTCCTATGGATTCCCAAAGAAACACTACAAAGATCCTTCTGTACATGAAATTCGTTATGTTTCTGTAAAATTTAACGGGAGTTCAACATTCCCAGAGAGAAGAGTAAAAAATCGATGGTCTTCCACGAATAAATCGAATCCGTTTCACTTCTTTTTTTTTTTTCCGGATAAAACAAACCCAATTCGATGCTGCAAGCAATAAAACCCATCCGCCTTGAACCGGCTCCATCCGTTTAAAAACCCATTTAAAAGAAATAACCGAACCATTAGCCTGCAGCACAGCACGCACAGCTCGCACACCTAAATCCAGCACTTTGTTGCAATAAAGCACTTTTAATTGTTTTTTAAATGCTTTTCAAAACACTGCCTCCCGTCAAATAAACGATAAACATCTCAATTTTCCACTCAATAAAATCAATAGCCGCCCGAAAAGTGAAAACGATTCCAGATCGCATTGTCTCCAGCTACTTAAAGGCCAATTAATGTCCGCCAAATGGCGCGCAGTCCATTTCAATTCACAGCCCGCCAGACGGAATCAAAAATCGTCTTTCACTCGCACTCGGAGTATAATTCCGATTTCGATGGCCGAAAGTAAATAAACGCCGGCGGCTTGAAATAATATTCCCTGCCCACAAAATTGGCCGTTTATCGATCAACGGCAGCAGTTTAATTGCTTTCAACGAAATTTAAATTAATTTCTCGTCGAGATGAAGGAAACGCAATTGCAGGCCGGAATGGGGAAAAAAAAAAATGAGGTGCTCCCCAGCGTCGCGCTGTGGCTGTGAGTACAAATGACCAAATGGTTAGCGCTGGCCCGAAATATCGGCCAAAAATAAATAATGCTACGAAAATACACTAATTCACGCAGTTATTCACCTTCAAAACGGCCCCTTGGGTGGGAGGTGACGGTGGATAGTTGAGGAATGTCGAAATGAATTTTGAGATTTTTTTGAATTATTTTCGACACAAGGTGTTGGTTTACACTAGCCATCCGCCTTCCAACTGTAGTTTGTTTAGATACCCGTGCTGGCTAATTAAGATTTTGCTAAGGAACGGAACACTCGCTCCTCCTTCGTCTGGGTTTTCATTTTTGCCTTCAGAATTCTTAATACGTTTCACTTTATTCTCATTTCAGATTGGGTGCTAGTCCTGGGGATAGGGATCATTCGGATATAGAGTGGTCCTATGGGTGGTCTTGTTCAAGGCGAGCGAGTACATGCCGCCGGCGGCGGTGAGAAAGAAATTCTTAATTACCGAAGCTAATGGGCGATTTGCAGGATAATTAACACATCATTCGTTGGAGATATCTGAATGTGGTGAGTAGTGGGAGGAATTTTGAGAGATTTTATCAGGCTTACAAGCGGGCGATTGAACCTTTGTAACAGTCTTAATGCAAGTACGGTGGAAAATATTAAAATGTGACCTACGAAAGGGAATTAATTAGATTTCTAAATTTTGGAAGTGAGACGTTGAAAAGAAGCAACAGTTGACTACTTTGTCTTCGAAATAAAAGTTAAATCCTTTGTGGATTTTCCTCATTTGGAAGCGTTTAGTTGTAACATGTTTTGCTGTAAAAAAGTGGTTTTACTAAAGTTTTAATCGATACTAGCTTCTACTTACCTTTTACTTTTCACTTCCATGATGCATAGTACATCTAAACAATGTCGTTGAAATTTTAGGGGAAATGTTGCATTTTCTAGTACACGCGATGCAATAGTGATTTTCAAACAGATAGTTGAGCGCTTTCACCTCTTTCATAAATTACTCATGACTAAGCCTGTCAGACGTCCCGATTTAAGCAGGACAGTCTCAATTTTTAAACCCTGACCCGATTTTGTCCCCATTTTTACTACTATAGGCCACTGTCTTCTCAGGAAACATGCGAAAAGAGTAGGGCTCTCAGCCACAGATGTCTGCAAATACTGCAACGACCTATGCGCCGCTGAAGATATAACACATATGTATATTATGTGAATGACAGGGAATTGCCAGGACTCGCATAAAACTTCTCCGCAACTATTTCTTTAATAATCTAGAGGAGCTAGGCTATTGCAGCTACAGGAACATGGTAAAAATCAAGTGCTTTCAGGAAATGGTTTAGGTTCTGCCTTTATGGTTTCACAGGGATCGCGATGGACCCACTATTGTGCCTAGTGTCTTATGCAAGCGCTGGCTGCATAATCCTACTCAACCTAACCTACCTTTACTACTATATGAAATTGTAGTTATTTATTTTGATCCCAGATGAGATATACTTAGACGCAAAGGGCGCATTTCTATGCGACTGAAAGGATCCATTGGGAAATGGGGCTCATTAGTGGTTGTGGCCAACCTAACCGTATGGTTACTGCAATCAATATAGGATCCATTGTGCGCATCTCCTAATTTTACTTCGGGAACCTGCAAAGGGAAGAGGATCGGCTGACTTAGAACAGACCAGATATGGAAATGAATCTCAGGAGGTCCCTCAGCTCGATGTCACACAAGTCCTTTAGTATTGTGAAGAAGTAACTACCAAGAGTCCTTATTCTTCCACCGACGAGGACAGGGCATTCACACAGCAAGTGACGAACAGATTCGATTTCTTCCTCATTCCTAAAACTTCTGGAAGAGTCGTTGTGATGTATACCGAGGGCTTCGCATGAATAACAATGGCGCAGTGCCTAGTAATGATGCCGACGACTATCCTTGCTTCGCGCCGACTAAGTTTGACTAGAGACAGGCATTATGCGCACAGAAAAGACAATTCCACGGACAATCCTCTTCGCCATCTAATCCGGCTACTTGCCAAAATCCGATGCTGGTAGGCCGACATTAGATAAGTTTCTAGCGGTTGCACATGTGTCTAGCTGGATCCCTTTTTAACGAGCTTTTTGAAATTCTCGCGAAGGGGAGAGCGTGTGAGGCATGCAGCGTTGCTCTCCTTCGTACAAGTTCGTCAACCCTTTCGTTACCTGGGATATCCATATTCCCTGGTAGCCAACATAAGGTCACCACATTGGCTCTCGCTGAGGCGACAGCTCAGAATAAGCTTCTCGCAACCATTCATGTTGTGCGTGTTGTATTGCTTGCACGAATGGAAGGGACCTACAATCTATTGCCGATTCCGAACGGCGAAGTGAGAAGCTCTTTCATGACAGATTATACTCCTGGAGGCTTGCCATTCCCTGACGAGAGGTGTTGCCGCGAAAAATGTTCAGCGTTTTTGGCTGGGGCTTGAACCCACGCCGCTTGGTCAGCAGTCCAACGCACTAACCACTGACCCATTGGCTCTCGATATCTCATCTAAAAACTTTTTGAAGATTTCTACAAATCTCGACTCCAGAGCCTTAACGGCTGCCTGGCTGTCGATATAGACCAAAATGGGCCTGGCGGTGATACCCTTCTCGCAGACAGTTTTCGAGGCCTCAATGGTGGCTGTGATTTCGGCCTGAAAGACACTTCAGTCGTCGTTTCTTCTAAATGAGTGGTCTAGGGCCTTGCAGTAGACCCCGGCGCCTGTACCAATGTCCATCTTAGAACCATCGGTGTAGAAAGCCAGTTCCTTTTTATTGGTAACTTTGTGGTTCCTCCAGTCATCTCTGTCAGGAATTCTGATACAGAATTTCCTACCAGAGTCTGGATTCTGTTTCTGTCGATCTGTCGGTATTCTCCCATCGAGACGGTACGAAGGCGTGACCATAAGGATCTGCTGTCCACTATCGTCCTTTTCTCAGTCTAAGAGCAGTTTTCAGTAACGTATTGCTACCCCGAAAGGATTACAACTGTGCATTAGCGTGTGACATTTCGTCAAAAGTCGATTAAAATGTTCCACATACGCCACAGTATTTTGGGATTAGCGATTAGATATACAAAGGACGCATTTTTATACAACTGAAAGGATCCTTTGGAAAATGCCATGTTAGAAGCTTAAAACTGTGCATTAGCCAGTGGCATCACCTCAAAAGTTGGTGAATATGTTCCACATACGCCACAGTATTTTGGGTTTAGTGATCCGCACAAAGGGCGCATTTTTATGCAACTGAATGGATCTTAGGATCTTAGTATTCAAAGATTTGTTTGCTGCCTTCTTTTCCCTTATCAGCTGGAACTCAGGCAAAAATCTTTGGAAATCTTCAAAATAAAATCTGGACGGCAAAATTCTTTCTAAAATGTGATCGGTAAGTGTATCAATGTTGCGTTTTAGATGTTTAAGCCCAAAAGAATATGAGCTCATTGGTCTGAGAATGAGTGTCGTTACAAAAAAAAAAACAGTGATTATATACATTTGAGTATCTGTCCAGGTTCCATTGGACTGTTATAG
Organism: Matsumyia berberina; assembly: GCA_917880715.2. NCBI lineage: Eukaryota > Metazoa > Arthropoda > Insecta > Diptera > Syrphidae > Matsumyia > Matsumyia berberina. The sequence goes on along the minus strand of OU862871.1, from coordinate 124,057,371 downwards.
GAAATCATTGGAATGTTCCTTATATAGAATTTTACGTGGCTTTCTTTCATATAATCGGTTCATTTTACAAAAGAGCCTTCGTAATGAGTTTGTATCCCTTTCTGTACTTTTCAAAAAATGCAAACTTCCATTTAATGTCGTAACGTACAAGTCAAAGTATGACGGAATACATTTCTCTTTCAAAACTACGTCGGAAAGAGTTGGTGATGTTGGACATTAAGTCCCAATGTACCCTAATGAAATCAACTTCCCGGTTCATTTAGTTTTATATTGATGGACTGAAGTAGAGTGGGGAATCTAATGATTACTTCTCCCTTCATTGGGAAGCATTGATGACGCTTTTAGTGAAGCTATAATGCCTTCGGTAGACCTACGTTTTCTAGGGTGAGATGTATAAACTTCCTTTTTACTTTCAATTAACTTAATGTGTCCCAACTTAAAGCAAATTAAGTCTTAAAGGAAGGCAAAGTCTCCAAGTTATAAGAAAAAAAAAACCAAATTTACTCATTAAATTCTTCTCTTCACTCCCATCTTCGTTCAATCTCCAAACACTGCATCTAGTTTGATGTCATTTCTTCGCCACTGATTTCTTAATTACACCCTTAACCTTGCCTGCTATCAACAAACCCTTTGCCACCCCCATCCAAGGCGATCAAATGCAATGGTTTTCTTAAAAATGGCAGTTACACCATAGGACAAAGAATCCACAATACTCCTTGACCTTTTCATTCCCTTCGTTCTATTCATTTCGTTGCTACACAAGTAGTATGTGCTACAACAGTTCAGATTGTTGATTGGCCACCGTGAAGGATAACCCTTGCACGACATATTACTGCAGTTTCTTGGTTTCCGTTGGAAAATGCGTTTTCTCGTCAAGGATGTTCTTCAATAATCCAATTCACTGTAGATATTGTTGATAATGGCTGAAGTTTCTTAACAAAACCAACCCTTAGGGTCATTCTGCTTCATGATGAGCTTAAGAAGGCCACCCTAGAGTGGATGTTGTTTGCGTCTACCTACACTTCCAAATAGGGGACAATGAGATTGCACTAGAAGCAGATACCTTAGGTTATGCATGCTATGAAACATGTTGGGTAGGACCATGTACCTTCGAGTTTAAGGTTTCCTTTGGAAAACGAAAGATGAATAGGGATTTTGTTAATCATACTTTGTTGCAGTTAATCCTCATTAAATTTGGTCTTCAAGGGATATGCAGATTATCCTGATTAAAATGTGCTTTCTAATGCAATTTCTCCTTTGAGGATGAAATTATTTTCGAGACATAATTGGATGCATCCTTTGTAGCAAAAGATTTTGCGTAGCCTTAAAGTTATTTTATTCATAATCGCTTATCAGTTTCTTGGTTAGAATTTAATTAAAATCTGAACAATGGAAGAACCTTTTGTGTGTGCATCTATCGCCATCTTAATCCTTTCCAAGGCAGTATTGCCTTGTAAGCGAGGTGGTGAGTGTCATTTTTATAACAATTGGTTTTTTTTTCCTTTAAAGCCGCCACACCGCCATGTCTCTGCCTGGAAAATGTGACGAAATGCGATATGTGTGTGCGTGACACAGGCGGAAACGAATAGACTTCCTTTTCTGTTTGGTGCTATACCTGCAATAAGTGTACAGTGTACTCCCTCATAAGCGGACGCCGACGGTTCCGAGAAAATTGTCCGCTTATCAGAGGTGTCCGCTTATGAGAGGTGTCTGCTTGTGAGAGATGTCCGTAAAAAGAGAGTACACTGCATTTCTCTTCACCTTTTTGTTTCTGTTTCTTGATAAAAACAATTGCAATGTCATTTACAAAACTAACCGTGATAGTAAGAAGGGACATGGAGTTCATAATATTTCAAGACCCTTCCGTTGCTTCCAATCCATTCATTTACTTGTCATAGTTTACCAGTTCACATTACTTCAAGTTCTCAGAGTGCAGGATACTATAGTTTTATTATAACAACTGCGTCCTTTTGTCTGTTTCTATTGTAAAGTGTCCAAGGATGCACTCTGCGACAGCGCCTTAACTTCTGGTTGATTAACAAAGAACGGAGCTACACATCCCCCGGGGTTATTCTGCTGCATAATAAACTTTTTTTGAGAATTTGGAAGAAAAGGAGGAGAAACTACAAAACAGATTGTTTTAGTTTTTGTTTGTCCCTTGTTCCTCTTATTTATGGATGAAGGAACACAATTTTATTCCGAAGAAGGCGCTATGTAAAAATGTTGCTTCTAGGGCAGCTCCGTAATTGACGGAAATTTCTGAACATTTTTTTTATGTCGCTGAATTATGTTACAGCAAGGATTTGGTAATTCATGAAGTACTAGCTTGCATTGCTGCCAGGTTTCGCTGCTGGTAAATTTTTTTATAACTCAATCACGCTCATGAGGTTATGAAAAACCTGATGAGTTGATCCTTTTTTATTTGTTTGTCGAAAAACAAATGTTTCTTTGTTGCTTATTACTTAATTTCATTTCATTCATTAATTTCTTAAATAAAAAAAATCGATCAACTGTAAAAGCTGATATCGACCCTACTGCGAAGGCATAACACTGGCAGTATAGTGTCAGGGCTTGAAGAGTTGAGCTCATAATGATTATGACATCAGGAGATTCGAAAAAAATTCCTGTGAATTATAGCAATAACACCACAAATCTTCCCAGTTAGGCTGGACCTAATTCTACCTGAGTTTCAAACCAGTGCACCTCGCTCAGGGTGTGTGAATAACACTATAACCATTGACACCCCATGGTGTGGGTTATCAAAAAAAACACTCAAGCGACGAATGAAGCATTTTTTTACCATTATATATAAAAGCTGCAATTCAGCCTAGATTATGGACATTTAACTGTACCTGTGGAAGGAAAATATATAAAGAAAAAAAACCCTAAATGTTTTCGTACAAATTATTGACAAATGGGAAATTTTGCGCAAAGCGAACAATTTTATTTTTTTAGATTTGTTCTAGCTTCGATACATGAGCACGAAATTTTCTGTAAATATGACCCCAAACTTATCCCTCTAAGGCTATTTTAGGTCTTCTTCAAAGTGTAACATATCTCATTGAAACCAAAATTTAAAAAATTAAATTTTGTTGATTGTAGGTTATGTAAAAATATCGGGGCTCATAACAGGAGGTTTTTCTCAGTAAGATGTTTTCTTGCCTCTTCTTTGGTCACTCGTACTCAATAGAGTCCTTCATTCGATGAACAGGTAAGGCGTAGACATCGGAGGCTATACGAATGATGTTGTAACGCTCTTTAGTAAAGTTTTGGAAAGCACTCTATGCTACAACTCGCACGATGGTGTTTAAGCGAAAGCGTAACTGCAATCGCCAAAAAACGAACCAAACCATCGTTCAAAAATCTCACTCCCGCTTAAAATACTGGAGTAAGAAAAAGAATCCATACTAATATTAAAAAATGCGAAAGTGTCCCTGTCTGCTACGTTTTCACGGCTAAACCGCTGAACCGATTTCGATGACATTTGGTACGGAGATAACTCAAGCCTAGGGAATTAACATTTTCAAGATCCTCCCACTGCCACGCCCATTTTTCGAAAAACGCATTTTTTTGAGTATTTTTACAATGAACTCGAAAAAACTTACTTAAGCCAACGTGTAGGTATTAATTTACTCTACAAATAATCCTGACATTATGTATAGCCACGCCTACTTTCTAGGGGCACTTTCCTTAAAATAATTGTTTTTTTGTGGATTTCCTTAGAATATCAGTTCTGGCGAACAGTAATTGTTGGAACTCGGAAGTAAAACTCGAGGATGCTGTAGAGTTATTGCACACTTTCTATCCACCAGCAAACCCATCTCACATCCTCAACCTTAAAGTTGTTGCCTAATCTTAACCCTCCGAAACTGTGCAGGTGAAAATTTTGTACCAGCATGCAATCGAAGCCAGGATTTTCACAAATGTCAATCAGGGAAAAACTGTCTTCATCCCCCGCATTCCTCTGAACCCATCAGACTTCCACTTTGAGTTCAAACGTCTCCAATTTTCCGTTGAGTTTTGATACGCCATGAACATCAATAAACTACAAGGAAGAGCTTGAACGCGGAAAATGTGAATCTGACTTTTTCTCCCAAAGCGCGCTCAGAGTCAATTCACCTGACAGCCTTGGTCATTCCAGAGCCAGAAAGAAAACCCAGGAATGTTGTTTACAGGGACGCCTTAAAGAATTGATATGAAGAATTGAAAGTCTATACCTACTCATCGATGGCTTGAAACCCGGGGTAGGATATAGGGTATAATGCGACGTGTTTCCACGCGGATCTAGTCGCGGGTATTATCTAGTTTAATATAATTCTAGAAGAAATGCTACACACATACTCCTTCAAGAAAAATTTCTCATTAGTTACTCCACCCAGGGAGGACTGAGAGACACAATTCAACACAAACTATGACCATCAGCTTTTGATCTTGGTTGTGGTACATTCCGATACAAAATAAACCCAGTAACTGGATCCGGAATTGTCGAGAATCACTTATAGCCTGACAAACTGTTGTCCCTTTGTTATTAATCTGTATTCGAATGAGAATCAGTCGCACCTCCAATTCCTAAGTATACATCTTCTTAAGGAACCAGTCTCATTTAAAAGCACTTAGATCGCATGCTTTCAAATTCCTAAAAAAAAATCTATACAGGCGCTGTATAGACACTCAAATAAAATATGGCATTCTAAAACTCGTCATTACCCTTAACATTTTGAGACACTAGGACAACCCCCTTCAAATGCTAAGCGAAAAACCTGCCCTTATCTAAACTCAGTTAAGCTTCGCAGAACACACCAGGGCAAACATCCCTTTCTCCATATTCTTACAAGCTCTCTCCGGTAACGAAGTTGTCTTTTAGAAATTTCACGACAAAGTATCCAACTTCCTGACAAGCTCTGATGTAAAAAAAATCTGCTCTAGATTCTCTAAGGGATGGTACGATAGAACAGCTTTTTGTAAATTTTTACTAACCTAAAATGGTTGCAACATATTTTATTCAATAAATTTCTAAAATTCTCGGCATAAAGAAGCTCTACATTAAGTTCGATTGGAAGTATCCTTTTTCGAGTTCCCAAGAGTAAGAGTTTATCTCCTCGTAGAAAATAATTTCCGCTATTGGAAAATAAATAAATCACAAAGCGGAAGTATAATTTGCATTATACCACAGAGAGCAATTTTTCACCGTCTTACACTGGGTTGACACTGAAGCACGGTATCTTGGGATTGCAGATATGCATAACATAGTACGAGTATGTTATGACAGTTTCAAGATATATTGCATTAGTTAATTTGCACTTTCTTGTGATTTTGCTAATCAACCTCCTGAGGATATTTCCTTCAGTATCATTAGATCGTTTCAAAGTGGAGTGTAAAATATTTTGATGCAGAGGGAAGGATCTTGGCCACGTAGGAAATGAAAGAGCATGCTAGCTAAAGTTGAATGAACTCAGAGAAAAAGACAATAATTTTCCAACGAAGTTTTCATCTAACACATTCTTTAACGCAAAGCTCAAAATATATGTACCTCTGCCTCGAAGATGGATTTGGGACACCCTACAGAGATCGGTGGCAGAAATTTCCGTCAATACATACCTGTAGGTAGGTAGGTAGAGGTGGTGGTTCGACTGAACCCAATTAGCACTAGGATGTGCCTTTTTGTTACCACGCCTCGTGTGACCTGGTTGATGATGTGTGTTGTTGAAAATGTATGAGACAGCCGGGAATGCCTAGATACATACCTGTACCCGCTTCGGTATCTATTTTCCAACTGTCCATATACAACACTAACTGAGCATTCTTGACCGACCTTATAACTTTAATTTGTAGGAGGCGCTGTGGTGTATTGGTTCGGCACTCAGGTAGTATTAGGTTGCAGTGGAGTTTAAGTGTGGTGTCCAGACTAACCGAGGACAATTGCATTTTTGTTAATTTTTGTGTCAGTGTCTCCGATATGTTGAAGCAAACTTAGGGTTTCTACTGTTATTATCGATTAAGCTACAGTCGATGTTTTGAGAAGACCTACTAACTTTTAGAAAGTTCTGATCAAACCAGGTAGCAGTGCCTTTTTTCCCATTTGGACCCAGCGTTGCGTTTTCGCAACACTAAACAGCATGCCATGTTACGATTTTTTTTTGTCGATACCGTTATTTCTATTGACAATTCTTTCTTTGTTTCCCTTGTGTGTGAATCACTCCACTTCCAGCTTCGGGAAAATTTTTTAACGTGATTTATTGATTTTACAGCTTTATTCTACAATATGAATCAAAAATCATTAACATTAAGAGAAAATATTAATTCGGGTCTAAACGGATTAAAACGAAACAAAAAGTATCAACAATTTTAAATAAATTCAGAACATCGTTATTTCACTTATTACAAACCATTTACCGCAGTTACTTCCCTCCTTAATAACAACTCTCTCGTGGAACGGTAAGAAATACATAGTGGTGTGTTTGTATCCCACAAGCACAAGTAATGAATTCCAAATTAAAGAAAACAACCCTATCAGCATAATTAACCAGTTGTTATTCAATCAACGCATGTGCAGAGTTATTAAATGGATGTTATCACGTCCCATCTACATAGTTGTTATTTTTTCCTTTTTTTAGCATTCATTCTGTCGCAGATAAAAGAAACTTGTAAGTGCAGACGTACACACAAATTGAAATATCCTTATTAAATGGCTATAAGAGGATACTTGAGAGGAAAAAAGCTTCAGAGGTTTTTTCTGTGGTTTAAATTGAAAGATAAAGAAATCTGGCACATGAAAAGCATATCTAAAGGAGGCCAACTGTATCAGTGAAGTAAATGACGCCTAAACGTACGATTAGATAAAGGACATATGGATAAGCGTGTGAATACACAAGCAGCAAAAAAAAAAAAAGAACAACAATAATAAAAGTCGGAGAGACAACGTTTTAGGCCATGAACTTGCTTATAGTTTCGAACTTTTGAATGGAATGGAAATGCTCAGAGGACAGCGATGGTCAAGGTTTTACGTTTTCCTTCATTCGCCATTCGGTCGCCGTGACTTAAATGCTCAAGACATTGAAATGCTGACTCAGGATTGAAAAATAAGTAAAAAGTATTACACGGCGCACCACTTCTCAGCAGGCAATGATAGAATTCCGACGTTGGAATATTTTGTACATGTGTAATTCACCTCCATTTGTTCGAAAATAAAATTTGCACTACACAAATGACTGCAAGAAGCTAAATCTTGTTACATACTTGTGATTGAAGCGCTATTATGCTGTTTTTTTACCCAGTCATTCCTTGTCGCTTCCCTAACTGGCACCAGCTCCAATTGAATGGCTTCCTTAAAGAATTTCGACACGTCATGTCATCCAGCTACAGTAATCGCACGGTTTATCTAGAACCCTTTACTTGGTAAAGAGTTATACCGAATTCAGTCTTAAGTCCAGGGGGTAATTGACATTTTATGCTGCAAGGAACTGACAGAATATTTCTCATACCGTTATACCGACCGTTTCGACTAAAAAATCTGATAGTCACAACTGAACCTTGTCCTCAATATGGTATACTCGGCATCGCCTATTGTTTAAAGCAGCTGAAGGAGTTAGCAAGCAAGCAATAATATCACCTTTCAAGCTAAAGTTCGATTGACCACAGATTTGATAACCCTAATGTCTTTAGAGTCCTACTCAGAGCTCAGCAAAACTTATGCGCCATACTACTCTCGTCTCAAAAAATAAGTTCAGTCGCATTGAGCTCTGTAACTTTGCAATATTGCACAGGAGTTGCTCTGTGGCTACGTGGACTGCTGTGTGAGCTACATGGGTTCAAGCTCCAGCCATATCCATCGAATATACTTTCTATTTTTCTCTAGATATTTGAGACTCGTCCAATGTATTTCAGGCGGAAGTACTGGCAATACTCGAAGCTTGCCGGCTATTGCAAGCCAACCCCTCATCCAACTAAAACATTGCCCTCCTCGTTGATAGCCAGACTGCCATCGGCATCGAACACGATGTCCCTTAAGGTAGTGAAAAAGGTCAGTCTTATCCATTGTCTCTGTTGCAAGTTCATCCGCTGCCTCATTTCGCTCTATTCCTACATGACCTGGCACTCAGTAGAGGAGACGGCGACTTTACTGTTCTGGTCCAGACGGATTATCTTTTTCAGAGACTTGTAAACCAGTTTAGATTTGATTTCATAGAAACTCAGTGTTTTGAAGGCAGCCTGGCTGTCTGATAGTATTGCCATACCTCCTATTAAGGCTGAACTGTGCACATCTTTCGATCGCATATATGTACCTCTGCTTGAAAAAAACTGGACGATGTTCCCCGGGACTCCGAGATCTTAGTTTGGGGGCCATATACACCCGCTCCGGTGTGTTTAGAACTGTCGGTGCATCATTTGCTGGTGTTGTGCTCAAATTGATATAAAGGGTTTTTCAATAGGGACGCTACTCGGTTTTTTGACATTTCTCTTCAGTAAGGTTTACCATATCATGATGGAATCACATACGAGCCAATAACGAGTCGAAATTATTAAAATTTACTACCGAAATTCGGAGTCAGTGGCCTCAACGTTAAGAGCGCTACGTCCAATTTATGGTCGTCATAATCGTCCTAGCAGATCAACAATTGAGCGTCTAGTGGAAAAATTTGATTCCACAGGCACAGTACAAAATGTTCCCGTGCCAGTGAGACAAAGAAGTGCCCGTAGTGTCGAGAATATTGCTGCCGCTGAGGCTTCAGTTGCAGAAAACCCAAACGTCGTTCTCAAGCGTTGGGCATCCCTGTGACGTCGTTGTGGCGAATTTTGCGAAAAGATCTTGGCCTACATCCTTACAAGATTAAATTGACGCAAGAACTGAAGCCGCTTGACCACCAGAAGCGTCGTATGTTCGTGAATTGGGCTGAGCAACAACTTGAAAATGATTTGGATTTTCATCGAAAAATCATCTTCAGCGATGAGGCTCATTTCTGGCTCGTTGGCTTCGTCAATAAACAAAATATGCGGTATTGGTCAGGCAGCAATCCACACGTACTCCATGAGTCATCATTGCATCCCGAAAAAATTACGGTTTGGTGTGGTTTATGGGCCGGCGGCGTCATTGGGCCGTACTTCTTCCGTGATGATCAAGACCGGCACGTTACTGTGAATGGGGATCGCTACCGTTCAATGATAACCGAATATTTTTGGCCCCAATTGGATGATATGGACTTGGAGGACATGTGGTTCCAACAGAACGGCGCCACAAGCCACACAGCGAATGTCACAATCAATTTATTGGAAACCAAGTTTGGAGAACGTGTCATCTCACGAAATGGTCCAGTCGCTTGGCCGCCTCGGTCGTGCGATTTGACGCCGTTAGACTATTTCCTGTGGGGCTACGTCAAGTCTATGGTCTATGCCAACAAGCCAGCGACGATTGATGAACTTCGTACGAATATCGAACGTGAAATTGCAGCAGTATCGGCCGATTTATGTTTGAAAACCGTCGAAAATTGGGTTCAGCGTCTAGACTTCTGCAAGCGTGCCCGTGGTGGCCATGTAAAAGAAATCGAGTTCCATATATAATGGCATCGAACGTACTTTCACAGAAATAAAGAATTTCATTGACATCCAAAACCGTTTTTGTTTTATTTAAAAAAACTTTTTTAGCGCTCTTATTGCAAAACCCTGTACTTCGTCGTTTCATTCTCATTCCAATTAGAAAGCGGTTGGCACTTGGTCGTAATGGCGTTGGGAGCTTGAATTACTCATCAAGACTGCAAATTGGTTTAATTAAACTGTCCGCAATGCCAGTGAATGCAACTCAAATGGCAAATTCGTCCCATGTTTTTCATTTTTGGGAGAAGATTTCTCTACATTGTACGTTGCATGTAGATGCAGTTTGTAAATGTTTTGCTTGTTGTTGCTGAAATAGCGCTATGTACGTCCAACAACTAAGACAATACCATTGATGTCAACATTTCAGTTCAACAATGCAGCAATAGCATCGCCAACAAAAACAGCAGCAGCAAAACAATAATGCGTAATATTTCTTGACTTTGCTATAGAACGTTCTACAAGTGTGCAATTTCGCGCTGAAAGTGCCACCTCGTGCATATCCTTATTCAGCATATTACTGCACTTTCCTCCTTTATATGAAAATACCTTCCCGTCAGGTGTGCATTAAAGAGCGGCAATGAGAAACACTCTAGCATTGTTGAATAATGCAAAAAAGGAGGTGTACAGTGGACCCCTCAGGGTCCTTTTGCTGGGACGTCACGAAACAGAATATAAAATCAAAAGAAAACTTCAGGTTGGCTTTGTTGAAACCTTCATTGGCAAAAGGGAGAGCGGAATTGAAATAACAAAAGAACACCCAAGCGCCCAAGATTGGTCTGTGTATTGATCAAAGAAAGACATGGATGATTGTATGTTTAGTCCTTTAAGTTTTAAGTTCACTCTTCAGATGAACGGAGTTGTTTGTTTAACACTGTTATCCCCCACTTAGGCTCAAGGACAGGTGCCAAGCATTTACATAAATACAATTTGTTTCGAAAAGTTCAACGTTTCCAATACATAATTGGATTATATGTAGGTTGGGACTTAACTGATTGCAAAAAAAGTCCAAAGCAACATTTCAACTCCTTTTCCTTGAATCAATTGCACATAAGATTTGTGCTTTTATTATTTGCCATTGTGATTATCCTTTCAGAAACAAAATGACGAGTTTATTTGTGTAATAGCTTAGGGCTGTTCTTTTTGTTGGCAAAGTTATTGTTTGATTTATTTCCTAATATAACCTCAATCATCCTATCAAACCACAGCATTGGAACTACAATCTGAATGAAAATAACGTCACCTATAACTATGTACCTATAGTACACGAATTGATCACACAAGCGGAACAGAGGATTTTGGAAACACACATCCTTTTGTGCTCCATATTGATTTTTCATATAATTATACGAGAGTAGTTTGTTCTAGATTTTCTTGTGTAAATATAGGCAAATTAAGTTTTAGGATTCTTTTGTGCTATACGTATATAAATAGGTATATTTACATTCTTACCGAAAGAATGGATTACTTCGACAAAAGGCATTGACAGAAGTTAATTTTCTGTTATTTAATTTCGCCTTTTCGTGATATTACTGCAGAAATGTTATTCACTATTCGGAGTCCTTGAGGATATGAATTGAAGAGAGGATAACTTTTAGATTTTTGGGTACTGCTTTGTAGATTATCTTTTTGTTAGCCTTTTAACTTTCTAAAATTCTTAGGATACAAGACGTGAAAAGAAAACGGACGAACCTAAGGCTCAAGCTGCAACCCTCTATATTTATCGCGGCATTCAGCTTTGTTATTTTCTTATTTTATTAGGTTAGCTTAGGTTAGGTTATGGAGGAAGTGGCCAATCTAAGGATTGTGCCTCCACGGGGGCCTACTGGTCCATTGTGTTCTCCTTTACGTTATGGCCCATGTTCTAACCTTGAGTTATAGATGGGTGGTCTATCGCAAAACCAACCTGTGCTCTTAATAAAGTGAAGTTTGTTCGCTATTGGTACTTCCGTTAGGTTGCCCAGTCCTCCAAACAGCCTGTTGCCCATGTGTCGAAGTCGGTGGGACACTCACAGAGTACTTGATGGTCACAGTCTCTTACGGATCAAGACAGCTCTTGTTTGGGGAGTTGATATCGAGTCTGCTGGCCATGGTGCCTACTGCCTATGGAACAATGTCCCGTCAGTACAGCTATTGGGGTGCGAGTATCTTCTGTATTCATAGCCAGGTGACATTTTGTCTTGGTCTGGTCTTATCTCTGCCATAAGCTGCGGCATATAACGCAATCGCCTCTGGCGGACTAAGAGGTGTTGATTAGCTCTCTCATCTTGTGGTCGACGTTACTTTTCAACACACCGATAGGGATGTTTAGCGATGTGTGGGTGTGTTCACTGTCTAAAGTGGGTCCTTCCCGAGTCAGTTCGACCGCTTTTTCGTTACCCTCGATGTTGCTGATGACGCCTATTTTGTTTAGGATTTTGGGACAGTTAAACACCGCTTTCGATTTGCCGATAGGATTATCTAAAGTCTTGATAGCTGCTTGACTATCGACGAGGATGGTGATCCTAGATGGGCTCAGTCTTCCAACATCTATTGTCCTTACGTCTCCATCAATAGCGAACATTTCAGCTCGGAAGACACTACAGTCGTCTTGGAGTCTGTATGAATCGTTTATACTTAGCGAACTACTGTACACCCCTGCTCCAGTACCTTTCTCCATCCTAGCCATCAGTGTAGATTTAGATAGTTGGTTCTCCCGTTAATTTTGATAAAGTTTGCCATCTACTTACGCGCGTCACTTTATGCGAGGCTCTTCTCTCGGCGGCATTGGTGATCATAGCTCTACATGTCATAGCTATCGCCGTACAGATCGTATAGTTGGTCTTGCCCTATTTGTGTCTGTGCTTTGCAAAGGCATTCACCCTACCTACCTTCCTATCGTTTTTTGTTGTGATTTTTGACTCGAAACGGCCTTCGATAAAGTCCATGCTTTAATGCTTTAAACACTGTCTCCCTCAAGCCAGTTTCTCAATTGTTTTCAGTCTGAAGAAACAGCAATTGGCAAGATTTATTTTTGTTGAAATCCAAGGTAGATAGAGTCAACTGTTCGGGGTCAAGTTTTCGATGTTTAGTGTCAGTGTTTTGTCAGCGAATACTTAGTTTGCTTCGTTTACTGTCAGATTCATTGTGGCCGCTTTCGCTTCTACATTACCCCCGCGGTTACCTACCTTGTTGCGTAGGTGCTTACGTTAGGTGTTAGAGATGAGGAACAGACAGTGCCATGGAGCCTAGAATAGACGGAATTCAAGACGACTTTCTTGTCGGAAACCATCTGCTGATTCGCGGCCCCGATGATACAATAAGTGTCTGTTTACCATATTCAGACGAGTGCATGTAAGCCATCCCTCTTGAAAAGCAAAAAATCTTCTGACTCCGAGCACGTAAGGTTACCTGAAACAATAAACGCAAACGTCGAGATGAGATGGAGAAATATATGTTCCTTCGTTGCCAAAATTGGAATCGCCTTGGGACAATACCTCAAAAACCTAAATGATCTGAACACTGGCGGATTTCTTTTATTATTGGTTTACGCGTTGCGATGCATGGTCCCTGAATGCAATATATTTCTTCTTTTATAATTCGCTCACACTACAGGGATATCGACTACTTTAAACTTAAGCTTGGGCTTTAGAAAAGTAAAAGCAGATACGAAGGATATACCAATGCATGTAAGGGTTGCAAGGATGAGGAAATACAGAGTTGCGGCTCAAAAAATAATCCCTGTTAGGTGGATTTCGAAGAAATACCACCTATGTTTGTTAGTCTGGACGAACCCAATTAATTCAGGCGTAGGAAATTGGGTACGTCCAGACCAACTGGCAACAACTTTTGTAAGTGATGTTGTCATTACTTATAATTCACAGTATTTTTCTCTAACCTCCTGACGACATCATCATTAATCAGTTTAATCGATTCATGTCCACCGCCAGTTTTTTGTAGAGCTTACATCTGCTTCAGCTTTCGCAGTTGATTGACTTTTTATTAATTTTTTGAGTAATAAATGTTTCCAGATACTACAGAACCTTTAGTGTGAAAAGCAATAAATTTTAATGCTAAAAAAAACAGATGGCTTGCGCGACAGTTCGTGATGAACCAAGCCTAGCTTCTCGCAAGCATTCATGTTGTGCTTGTAATATTTTTGGCACAAAAGGAACCACCTACAATTTATTGCTTTTTCATGAAAATTTATGCGGAGGCTTGTCAATCCCCAACGAGAGGTGGTGCCGCAAAAAATATTCAGAGGATATGGCTAGGAATTGAACCCAAGCAGCTCGCACAGCAATCCATCCCACTAATCACTGAACCACGGTAACCAACTGCTACAAAAAGCTATGTTTTAAAAAAAATTCAGGTTTCTTCCCTTTTAGAGATAAGACTTTCTGTGGTCGCAGAGCTAATTAGCATTGCTTCTTGCCATTTGAAAGCCAATACAACATCCGGTTTACGTATTGTGTTCAAAACAACACAATGAATGTTTCCATTGTCATTTTGTTTTCAAAAGGCACGATTTCCAACAACCTAGAGGCATTGCATTAACCACATCACGCATTGATTTCTGATTGAATTTCTGCTGAATTCTGTTATCCTTATTGAATTCAAATGATGCAACCGTTCGATATTGAGCTTTGTTGTTACTTTTCTTCTGTTGAAAAAAGATTCGTAAAAATTTCCTGCTGAAAAATCAATAACAGCGAAATCACAAAAAGGTATAATTCAGTTTAACACGCTAAATTAAAAAGATATCCAGCGTAAATTAAATAAAAATGAATTAGGCTTTTGATTGGATGTTTTAAAAAATATTTTTTTCCTGAAAATTCAATACAATTGTATAGGTATGGCATTTTCAAGTTGATTTGCTGGCACTTGGAATGCTTTTGTTTTCCATTAATTAGCGACCGAATGCTGCCGAAAGCCCTAGCAGCTAGAGTCATGCATAAACACAAACAAATGTATGAACGATCGATAGTTTAAAGAAAATGGAAATTTAAACAAAAAAGAGTCCTTACAGTTTAAAAATACAATAATTTCTAATCTTACAAAGGGAGCGTTTGCTTCTACAACACCCAGAGACCATGTTTTTATTTTATAATTGCGTGGCTGGACATTTTTATTATAACTTTTTAATTGGCTGCTTTAATGATACAGATTATAGACGCTGGTTTCGCTTACAAAACTAATCTTCTCATGTTCTCGTTGCACAAAGTTAGTAACAATCTGTCGGCAAAGTTGGGTTTCGAAAGTAAGTTGTCTGAATATAACTTTAACCCACATACCACATAGGATAGTGGCTTTAACGGTCTCGGTACATACGTAGTTGGAAATTAGTTTCGTACATGAAATCTGGTATTTAGTGGTTGTCGTTGTACTATCTACCTCCTGGCTGCTGGGTAATGGGATAGAAGCTCAGGCTTTTCCTCCTGGCAGTTGACATAGCTTACACTATGGTATCGACATCGGTTTGTCTCCTTTGAATATGGTAGATACTTTTCAACACTCAATTCGGTCAATTAGATGGTAATTCTTTGTTTTCGAAGACTGCTATAACAAAAAAAGTCCATGTTTCCTCCATTTTAGAGTCCATTTTAGAGCCGTATATACAGATGGCTCTAAAACACCAGAACTGAAAATATCTCTTAAACTTTTTGATATATACAGCGTGTTCCACGCAGAGTTCTAGCCGTGTTCAGAGCTGTAGAACCACTGGAGTCAAAGCATTATCCGACAGATACATCGCCATCTACATCGATAGCCAGCCCGCACTCAAGGCGCTAGAATTCAACATCGTTCGATCTAGACTAGTTGTGAACTGCTGCACAGTGCCGCACCCCAAGAGTCGTCAAACTGCCGTCCTGCGCGGTTAAGGCGAACTTCTTAGGCAACATAAACAGGCAAGCTGATCACAGATATAAGAGGGAATCCAAAGCTTTATGGCCGGGGTTAGATAGGAAAAAGACGAGGAAAATTCCTAAGCTAGAAAGATCAAACTTAAGAATAGCTGTAGGAATTCTCTCCGGATAATGTCTTTTACGTAAGCGCGCTATGAGACTGGGGTCCACAGAGTCGGACGCGTGTAAATACTGTGACGATTTATCCACTGCAGAAGAAATTAATTATTCGACTGTGAAGGCGTAGCCCAAAGGCGCTTCCAACACCTAGGAAATGAATTTTTTATTAACCATGAGAGGATATTAAAATTTTGCGGACTTAGTCTGTCTGGGGTGAATCTATAATATTTATGTTCTTCACTTGATATGCCTGAAAACCTCTGTTTGTTTAAAGTTTTTGAAGTTGGTGTGACTGGCTTTAATGGTTCTCGGTGCTCGTTTTATTTACCAGCAAACTCTAAGCAGGAGGAGAACAGTTGGATCAACCAGGCTAAATAATAACGCGTTCTTTAGCCGGCCTAGTTTCCTATCCTTATACCAGATTACAGCACCTTTCGGCAAGCTTCAACTGAACTCCTTCTATTTGTGGCGTCATAAATACAAGTTTGCTTAATAATCCCTGCAGACGTGCTCACTTTTCTACTATTTTGGCATTTACACTTATGTTTATCTGTCGAATGTTATCAATCACCAATCAATGTGTTCATGTAGATGAGTATTTCCCTATAAATGATTGACTGTCTAACTTTTAGTGGCCAATTAGTTACATATGCACTATCTAAGTCAAACCCCGCCAAAGAATGCCACACCCAATAAATACTGCCACCGAAACACATTGCCAGCTTTCATTTCACCCACCCTGTACTTAGCTCATTCTTACTGTTCCATTCCTTCGTGTAAACAGTGCATTTCTCATCAAACATCACATTCCGCAGTTTAAACTTGAACAAATAAAACGCAGATGCATCCAATAAAAGTTTGTGAATATTGTTTTACGACCGATGTCACACGCAACTGTCGTAATTTTAATAACATGACCAAATTTTGCGCATTCACCCCTAACAGTTCCGCTCTGATTCGTTGTGCTGATCTGCTGAAATCAAAAGTTAAGTGCATTTCTAATAAAATTCATTGGCGCAGGAATAAATTCAAGTCATCATTTTTTTTTTTTTTTTTGACATCTGCATGACAAATTTTATGATGTACTTCAATGCTGCGAAGTGAAGATAGACGACAGTGCACGTGACAGTGACATGTTACCAATAAAAATTTTAAGATGTGGCCTCCATTATAGCTGACGTAAACTTTTAGTTTTATTGACAAATTCCATTCGGAAGGATGTTAAATCTTTAGGTGTTACTTTCTTTCAAGCCATTTTGATCCACCCACACACACTCCTGCCTGTGACAATAATAGATTTATTGAGATCCCTCGCCGGGATTGAACACATCTTCATCGCAAACTCGGTCACAATTCGATCGAAAAGAATAGGCGCCTGATAGCATTAGCCGGTATAAAATATTGCTCGCTCGCTCCCCCGTGGCGTAACATTATCCTAGTGAGTTTGACTAATATCTAATTAATTCCTGAGTATCCCCAAAACACCAGCCAAACATCCTCTGGACCAGTAAGTTAATCCATCTCGTCGCCTGTCCCACCACCTCACTAATTGTATGCTCAGGCGACGTAATCGCTTGAACAGTGGCGCAACACCACACCACGAGTGGCAACACTCACTTGTTGCTCGACTCGACTCTGAAAGCAAGAAAGTCATCACGATATCACGAGGAATTAATTTGGTTGCCGCTCGCATATAAGCCATTTGTGGCAGCAGTAGCAAATATTGTATTACAAGATGCTAACATAAATATTAATCATCGATGGATTTCAATATGCGACGCACAGATGCGTGACTCAGAGTGTGACTGGGGTGGTCGGGCAGTTGGTTCAGCTGGGAATGGAATATCGTGTAAGTTATGCACACTCGGCATGACACCGGGGGTCCAAGGTTCAATAGAGGGTTCATCAGCATCGAGCGGATATCATTAAATTTCCATCATGCACGCGCTCTAAAAACCACCCGCATGCGGGGGTGGATCCAGCACTGGCTTAAGTGGGGTAATTAAATCGCAAATCAACTTAATTTGCATTTCCTTTTGGCACTGCGGCAGCCATTCATTTTGACAGCGTGAGGGGAAGCGCTTTGAAGTTCGTACATCGATTGATGAACTCAGGGTGAATTTATTGCCAAAAGATAGAATTTGAATTTGAATGCTGACGCCAAAGCGAAGGCAGAATAATTTGCATGTGGAACGAGTGAAATTGAAGGTTTCGCATTTTACTGGCTGCAAATGCAAATGAGGCAATCAATTTTGGCGGAACACGAGTATGTATTCAATTTTGAGTCAGCTGGATCGATAAAGTGAATGATTTCGTCGGGAGTTTGGTTCATCCACCTCACAGGTGTAATCAACTTAAAGCAAGAAGCGACTTGGCTGACGACAAAATCGCCTTTTTAACTCAAGGGAGTGATGCCTTGAACGCGATTCTGTCTACTTTTTTGGTGACAGATTCGAATTATCATTTATCGTGATGACCATAGTTGGTTGGTTGGTTTAGGAGGCTGAGGTTATGAAGAACCTCGTCACGTAGGCCACCATTGGGGCCCGTTGTGTATTAACAAAGCTGTGGCGGTAGCCCAATTAAAGTCACAGAAAGGTTTCGGTCCCAAGAGCGCCCAAGCCGAACCGGCCCTAGCCAGCTAATCTGCAGTTTCATTGCCTACAATGCCCTTATGGCCGGAAACCCAACTAAGCTTGACCTTGTTGTGTCTGTGCAAGTGATTGTAGGGTATCGTAGCAGGACTTGACTGACATAGATTCCACGAAGTGTGATGTCAGTGCATTAAGCGCTGCTTGACTTTCTGAATAGATATGTATTTTTGCGCCCCTAATACCTTTATCGAGGTTTATCCTGCCGCAGATCTCAATAGCATGGATTTCTTCCTGGAACACGCTGGAGCACATCCCCAATGTCACCAAGACTTTAGTGTTGGGTCCAAGGATGCCAGCATCTACTCCGAAAGTCATTTTTGATCCGTCTGTAAAATATACCAAACAACCTGGTTCAGGTTGATGTAACCAGTGTACAGGCCGACCATCAGTATTAGTTGCCTTTAGCCAAGATTAAGCGTTCTTCTTGCTAGACGACAGCAGGGGCGCTCTATCATTGATTCGGATGGAGGATCGTCTTGCTCGTCTCTGCAGCTTCTGCAGAAATCTTTTACGGGAACGTCCAAGCGAATGGCATGTCTGTCTATGAGTCAGTGTCCTGTAGTGAGAGCTATAGTAGATCCGAGATGCCATCTACTTAGCGAAATTAATTTCTTGGAGCGCTTTTGATCTATTGAAGGGCAGATTTGTCTGCTAGTTTGGCATGTGGTGTCATTTAAATTTGCTTTGCTGATTGCACCCAGCTTTAATTTCAGTTTGCATTTACGTAACTAGTGGTACTCCGAGATTCAGCATTTTTAGCAAGAATCTGTATTATAATATCATTCTTGGCGAGTTGCTGTCTCCCTCGAAGTATGTTGAATTGCTCTACCAGCTGTACGAGAGACTAACGGCATTTACAGAGACTGATTGCAACGACTTCATGACATCCTGGCTGCCCGTGAAAATGCTAATATCTCAAGTGGATATTACATTCCACTTCAGCCAGAATAAAAAAAATTAATAGCTGGCGCGACAGCTCGGGATGAGCCAAGGCCAAGTATCTTGCATCCATTCATGTTGTGCGCGTTATCTTTTTCGCATGAATGGAAGTGACCTACAATTTATTGGCGACTCCGAACGCCGAATGGAGAAGCTTTTTTTTACGACAAATTATACTTCCGAAGGCTTGTCATACCCCTAAACATGTTCGGTGGACATGGCCGGGTCTTGAACCCCACTCAGCAATCCAACGCACTAACCATTGAGCCACGGCGACCACCGCCAGGATGTGGCTCTTTCTTTATCACCATGATCTCCGCCTGGAAGACGCTACAATATTCTGGAAAACGAAATTAAAACTTGAGGTTTAGATCATCGGAGTAAACACCTCCTCCCACACATTGTGGCACAGCTGGGGTCTTATTTGATCAAAATCAGTTCTTAACGCCTATATATGCTGTATCACCAAGACTGCAGTTTTTTTAATACCTATCTAAAAAGCTTCAGGTCATAGAATTGAAATACCGCATTGAATTTACAAGATGGTGATTAGCACCAACCGGCCGGTGACAAGGGCCAATAGGAAAAAGGGTTAAACAATGAACAAATGTCGTTGGAGCATTAGTGATTGAAGAAAGAAGGTGTTACAATAGATCTTCTATAAGAAATGTTATATTTTGTTTTAAACATCGCCGATTGCCAGATAGAGTATTACGGATTCTCTAGCCGTATTCTCACGTAACGAAATATGTCTTCAAGAACTCGCAGCATTTCAACTCAGCTATTTTGCAGTCCATACAAAATATCCAAGTCCATACAAATAATAAATAAAAAAATTAGTCATGTGATTTATTTAAAGCCCATTATTCCCATTGAGTTTGTAAAAATGGACAAGAAAATCCTTCTACTCCAGCCTTGTCGTGTGTCATTGGCAAAGGAATACTTAATCTGTCTTTAAATCTTGTGAACAAGAAAAGAGGCACATCCTCCAGGATGATAATGGCTATAAATATTCAAGTGCATGTGGTAAGAGTTTACCTTGGATAAAAAAATAATGACTCAAAATGAGAGATTGTCGAGAGTGAACATGTTTTACGATTGAAATCTTTAACGACTTGAATATTAAATGACATTCAGTAAAGGGAAAACATTAGGGTAATGTGGATTTATGTATGCATGCCGATTTGTCATTGATTGAATGGCTTTTATATGCGAAATATTACGTATACGCCTCAGAAGGCTGACGGTGCGTTAAGAATGGAGAAAACATCTGGAATTTGAAGGGTAATGATTAGGATCTGCATTTGAAAAAGTACCGAAACAACAAGATAAATGGAATGTCAATCGGTAGGGAATTTGAAATGTAACGCCATAGCATTTGCAAGATGGACGAATAAGGTAGGTCTCGGGGAAAATCTCTCCAAAACCGAACTAGTACTTTTCACCCCGCCCAAGGAAAGGGAACGAAGAAACGAAAATCCAATTTGTAGACCACGCCAGATACCTGGGGGTCATACTTGATAGAAAACTGGAAACTGGAGGCTGAATATTCAGGACTGTCCAAGAAAAGCCTCAATTGCCTTAAATTCCTCCAGGAAAGCTCTGGGCCCGAAATGGAGTCTGCTGCGTAAAGTAGTCCACTGGAAGTATACGGCGGTGGTGAGGCCGATCCTTATGCACGGAGAACTGGTCTATTGGAGGCCATTGGATGAGAAAAGCAACAATAGCATGCTTAAAAAGATACAGAGGGGCTAATGAGAACCACTCCCACTGCTGCACTGGAGGTAATGCTCCCTCTGCTTTCTGTTTATATCTTTGGGAAGCTTATGGGAGCCAAAGCAGCTCAAGGCTCAGAGAATCCTCCCAGCTGATCAGAACAGCAACGGTTCACTCTAGGATCCTCAGGGGCAACCATACTATTTTTAATAAAACGGACTACGTTCTCCCATATATTGAGTGCAACGTCAGGTACAAAACTATAGTTCCTAGCAGAAGCTCTTGGGAGTCTAGTAAAGTTTTGAGCGATTCCGCGCTAGAAATATTCACAGACGGATCTAAAACAGCGGGTGGTATGGGGGCAGGAGTCTTCTCCAACGTACCTGGTTTAGCCATTACCACTCGACTGCCAGATCACTGTAGTGTCTTTCAAGCGCAAATTACGGTAGTCTGGGAAGCTGCGGCTTGGCCTTCGATTAACGCGATAGATTGTAAGGCTATTGTACTATACACAGACTGTCAGGCAGCTGTTAATGCCCTAAAATCGCTGACATTACGATCAAGGTTGTGAAAGACCTCGCAACGAGATTGCGGAAGATGCGACGTAATCCTGTGCTGGGTTCCAGGACACAGGGACGTTCCATGCAACTGCAGAGCGGACTAGCGGACAAAAGAAGGCGCAGGACGGCATCTTCCAGAAAACCTTGGGGAACCACCTGCGCCTATCGAATCGATCAAATTCCTTCTTGACACGGATGCCAAGAATCTGGCAAACCACCGGTGAAACAACATCAGCACTTGTCTCTTGTCAAGACAAATCTGGCATAACCTGGATTTAAGGAAGACGAAGAGACTTTTATGTACCTAGATTCACAAATAGGGGTTCTCCCCGGACGTTGCTTGATAGGCAGACATGTACTCAGACTGGGGGTCCCCCTTAATGATTTCTGTAGAAACTGCATGGACGAGGAGCAAGACTGTGCACATGTCTTGCCTTTGCGACTCTAAGAAGAAAAAACTTTGGGGAATACTTCTACGATAATCTTCGCGATATAGCCGAACTCGACATCCAGAAGATAAGAAACTTCATCTCTGGGACGAAGTTTCGGTTGCCCATCTCGATGTACTCTGTGTTACGTACTTTTGTTCTGGGTGCTGGTAAGCCGGTTCTTCATCGTGGTATCACAATTGCCCAATTTGATCTAAGTGTGTCCCTGTCTGAGTGGGGGCAGCCACCTAACCTAACCTAAACTAACGCCATAGCAGAACGAACCACTTGAGAGAACGAAAATAATACGAAAATCACGTTCATTTACTGAAGAATTGCGTCAGACTTATTTCATGAACTACATACAGGGTTTTCAGAATGCAGGATGACAATCCTAATTTTATCTAACGATAAATGCTTGACCGGCTAAACTCTCAATTGCATTCGAAATTACTGTTTGGCTTTCATATTCTTACAGGTCGTGCATCTGGGAACCGTAAAACCATGTTGCATATTTAATTCGTGTACAGATTTTGTTCGCATCCTGCTTGCATTTCTTGTATCGTTCACTGTCTTACAATGAAGGCATAAGCGTGTTTGATACTGCGACAGGATGTTACCACGTACACAGTATCCTTGCAATATTCTGACATATTTTGAAAATTCCACTCGCGTTTAATTTGCATATCGAAGCTGGAAGAATGCTCCGTCTCACACGTTGGCATAGCATCGAAGATGAAAGCCAACAAAAAATAAGACGCGTATTGGCCTGGTCTACAACACCCTATCGAACCCGACCCAAATCTGGAATTCCAATTTCCGAAATCCTTGCATGCGAAACGTATCCTTAAATAAAATGAAAACATTCGCCTTCCTACCGCAGATACTATGCAAAACATGAGCCGAAAGGGGATATTTTCTTGGTCCCATGCCTAGGCAGCAGGCTGTCAATCAAATTGTTCCACCAATACTTCAAAATAAAAACAAACCCAAAAATTGAATATATACAAAAAGGAATAAAATATATATAAAAACAAAAACAGTTTGTTTTCGATTTATACGTTGTTTGTGCGCAATATACATCCACTTGGGGAGGAAATCTATTTCATTAGAATTGTTATTACAGCGCCAGAAACATGCTAGCGTTGTTGCTTCTCGTAGGTCGATTCCACTTGGAGGGCTGTAGACTCCTCAAGATGGATGATCCTTTGTGAACCATTTCCATAGGCGATTTAATTTAACTTCAACGTTTTAGTGTCCCCTTACTGCCGACGACGGAATGGTTTGTGTGTCAGCAGCGAATGCTTTTGGGTGAAATCCAAGGCGTTCGTTAATCGCTTCGGTACCTTTTCTATAGTTGGCCTTAGGCAAATCCAATCATGGACTTTGATTTTCGGCTACGAATGTGTTTTTTTTTTTTTTTTGCAGATATTTTAAGGGATGGTGTTTACTTTTTTTTTTTTTTTGCTAAATTAACGAAGTTTTCCAATTTTTGAACATCGTTTTAGAATTAAAGGACGCAGTAGGGTCGATTTACTTAGTATTGGATAGGTCATGATGCCTTGGGCTTTGATTGGAAAAGACGTTTATTGAAACGTTTATGGACGTATGAGGGGGGTTTCTTATTGATTTTTTTTGTGTGACCTCAATTTTATCATTGCTTTCATATTTAAAAAAAAAAAATTAAATGTATTATATTTCGGCCTATACCGTTGAAGTTGGAATTTAATTTTCAATTATTGGTGTCATTCGGGCTCAGTGATTCAAGTTTTCGTCAAATCCAACAGAAATTTTTCGTAAGACTCTTGGTAGACGATGGCAAGAGAGTCTAATTTATCATGGCCAAATTCCACAATTCTACCACAAATCAACCCGGACGATGAAAACCAACAATTCCGTCCACCTGACCTGGACAAAATGACGATAGCCATATCTAAGCTTAAGGCCAACAGAACTGCTGGAGCTAACGGCCTAGCTGCCGATCTGATTAAAGCGGCAGGCAATAACTTTGTAAGGTGAAAGCACCAACTCATCTGTAGAATATGGTTGGAGAAAAATGTGTCCGATGACTGGAACCTCAGCATTGTTTGCCCCAACTACAGAGGCATTAGTCTTCTTAACATCGCTTACAATATCTTATCTGCCGTGTTATGTGAGCGCCAGAAGCCGTTCGCCAACAATCTGATCGGTCCACAACAGTGTGGCATCAGACCAGAAATGTCCACCACTGACCAAATATTCAAACTGCGGCAGATCTTGGAGAAAACCCAACAACTTCAAATCGATACCGACCGTCTTTTCATCGATTTAAAGGACGCTTATGACAGCGTCTATAGAGACGAGCTATACAGAGCTATGTCTGATTTTGGCATCCCCTGCCAAACTCGTCCGGTTGTGCAGGATGACGATGAATAATGCACGCTGCTCCAGCAGGGTCGGTCAAGACCTCACCGAGACATTTGATGTCAAAAAAAGTTTTAGACAAGGCGACGCGCTGCCATGCGACTTCTTCAACATCTTTCTTAAAAGAGGCACAATCTTTCAAAAGTCCGTCCAATTACTCGGATACGGCGACGATATTGACATAATCGGAAGAACGCAGTGTGATGTCACTAGTGCGTTCGTGATTATTGCGACGGAGGCGGCGAAATGGACAAATGGTCAAATTTAGCAGTCAATGAGGGCAAGACCAAGTATGTATATGCTATTAACAAAAAAGAACAGTCAACACCGAGTTCTCGGACAGACCGTCACTATAGATAGTTATAACTTTGAGGTAGTTATAGATTTCGTCTACCTAGGCTTCGCTTTAAATTCAGACAACGACACCAGCGCTAAGGTCAAACGAAGAATAACTCTTGCCAATCGCGGTTTGTTTGGGCTAAGAAGGCAATTGAGTTGCAAAGCCCTCTCTCGAACGACTAAAGTGACGTAGTGACCCTTTATAAAACCTTAATCATCCTTCGAGAGGAAAATTCTTCGGATGAGCTTCGGTCCCGTCTGCATAGAAGGTTAGTAGAGCAATAGATACAGCGACGAACTGTATGGGCTTTACATCGACATCGACTTAGGCAGAAGAGTGAAGGTCCAACGACTGAGGTGGAAGGATCATGTCGAACAGATGGACATCAAAGCTCCGGCCCGAAAATACTTCGAATCTACACCTAAAGGATGGTGCAATAGAGGAAGACTGCGACTCAGGTGGCGCACGCAAGTGGAAGGTGACCTTAACCAACTTGGTGTGCGAAACTGGAAGCAGCTGGCTGGAGACGCCCAGGTTCACCTCGGACGGTAGCGCCACCCTAAATAAGTAAGTAAATTCCATAATTCGTCTTGACTCTGGAAAGACGATCCTAAACACGTCAGATTCCATTCATTGGAAAAGGACTTCTTGGAACTAACCGAGATGAGATGCAGTGAGAGATATCGAAGGTCAAATTTAGGACTAAATATAGGAAGGTAAAAATAATACAGTGCTACTCTCCAATAGAACCAGTGACGGAGGAAGAGTACCGCCTACAACTAAACACCAACTGATTGCGAGACTTCAATGCTAATGTCGACCATGATGACGAAGCTTTGTGACATGTGACGGAAAATATGGTCTCCCTTTGCCGTTGAAGATACAATATGATACTGTCATCTTAAAATTCTTTGAAATGTTTACTATTTCTGGTGGCCCGCACTGAATAAGTGATACAACATTATTAAACTAAATCGAATCCAGAGAACCGCTGGCATAGGTTCCACGTTCATGTCCGACGGATGCAATAACCTTTATTCTAAATCTTCTACCTCTCGACCTTCACGTCAAAAAGATGGAAGTGCGTTTAGCTAAGAGAATCCGGGTGCTGGTCGCCCAGGCCATATTGCCACTGTAGGATTCTGGCTTCATTGCCTCAGGAGGCGGTAACATCTTCCACAGACTACCTCACCCCCCGCATTACGCGTAGCAAGAACTTCGTCGGGCGTATCCTGCCAAGAGCGGAATGGAACAGCGCGGAGGTCACTAAAAGCTACGACACATTAATTTTTACGGACGGTTCGAAAATGGAACGCGGGGTAGGTTCGGGTATATTTTTTAGCAGTTTTGAAAATATCGAGATCATTCAGACTCCCGAACTTCGCCATTTCAGGCTGAAATACTCGCAATCTATGAGGCCTGTCGGGCGCTCAACAACGACACCACCCCCAAACGAAATGTCGCAATTTTTTCCGATTGCCAGGTAGCCATTATAGTTCTTGTCTTCACAATCACCGCATCAAAGCTGGTAGCATAATGCAGAACCTGGGGAGCAAATCTTCCCTAAGCTTCGTATGAGTCCCAGGTCACAGAGGCATCAAAAGAAATAAAATGGCTGTTGAGCTTGCCAGGCAGGGGTCAGCCCTTGACAGCTCACTTGCAAGGCAAGTTTTCATCCATTTCATTTCATTAGAAGCTGTCAATCTACACTACTTCTCAGTAGCCAAATACAGATGGAACAGAACAAGCTTACATATCCCGGAAAACTTGGCCAACATACAACCATAGGAAAACAAGTGACGTTCTTAGAGGAATCCAAACAGATATGGCGCGCGTTGTCGTCATCTGTACGGGTCACTGGGCAGTAGGTACCCATGCGGCCAAGCTTGGCATCCCATTTAATCCCTTCTGCCACAGCTGCAAAGACTCAAATGAGAGGGAAACCCTAGAATACTTTCTCTGCAAGTGCCCGGCACTTACCATAGGATGACTCAATGCGCTAGGGAAACCCTTCCCTTTCAGAGAAGAAAATCTCTAACATTCTACTCTATCTTAACTCCACAGGTTGGATTTAAGACCAACAGCCATGGTCTGTCGACACCCATCCACAGTCATCTAACAAACCGGTCACGAGAATTGCGGTAACAAAACGAGCGCTCTCCACTCAAACCAACCAACCAATTTCATTAAACTGAAAATATTCAGCTTGATTTACCGTCTTAGGAAGCCGGAAGTTAATTTTTACGTCTTTAAAATTTCGCTAATAGAAATTAGACAATTCCGCACCAAACCAGCTGCACGCAATCAAAATAAAAACCAGTGTCGCGTATCCTTTCCACTTTCCGCCATTTAAGTGGATTTATGTGTTCACGACAAAGGGGGAAAGTTAATTAATTAGAATATCCCATGCTGCATCATTCATTCCGCTTTTTGAAGGAACGTTGTCTCTAAAAAAAACAACATCTTCGGTGTCGGTAATTTGTGTCATGTACTCTCTGTTCACTCATTCGACTAAGCATCCTCTCACAGCTGAATCCTTTTTCTAGCAGTGACTTTCACTTTTTGTAATATCCATTATGGCCCTTGCTATTCTACGAAAGAAATTTCTATTAACAAACTGAAGCAACCTCAGTAATGCCGTTCCATTTTGTATTTTGTATTTTTTTTCATTGTTATTATCGTCGATGACGGTATCCTTGCCGTCGGATAGATATGTATTGTGTTGTGTTATGCTGCATCCTAGGAAGCTACACTCGTTGTAAATTTCACATTGAACGACGCGTATAATTAAACGATTATCCTATGTGTCAGGCATAATATACGTAAGAGGGAAGTGAACCGTATAAGGAAAAGAAAAAAAAAAAAAATATAAATGTCCCTATTAATTTGTTGGGCACAAGAAGATATACCCGACGAGAGCTTTAAGTAATTGAGTTAGTGACAGTTGATTATAAAATGTTTTAAGATTGGGATACGTTGATTCAAATTCATTATGACAAAGTGGTGCAGATGCAAAGATAGGATAGCCCAGCTCATCCAAAATATATTGACAATGATTGAGAGCGGATCTCAGGCGTCCATTGTTATGTAAAGGATTCCATTACCACGTGGCTAATCGGAAATGCTCCCGAAACGCCCTTTTCATCGCCTCATTGGGTAGAATGGTTAAATAGATGAGATGACGATGATTTCTTTGAAGCAGAATTTCAAATTTAAATTTAAAGCCTCGGATTATCTCCCTCTTTTGGCGCGTGGAATCAAGATTGCGTAAGACGATGTATCGTCTGTCCTTGGTTCATTGCTTTTCCGCGTTGCTGTGTTTCCTAGTTTCACCGAATCTACCCTTTCCACGTGTCATCTGTGACATTTTTCGATAAATATCCCTATCGAATTAATCCCTTTAAGTATTAATTCGTTTAAGGTCAATTTTGTTATAAGACCCCCCACACGCGACAGTGTCTATTTTTAAACCACTTAATAAAATGCCTAATCAAATGAAAGTGTCCTTCAAAGTTTTTGGACGAAATCTTGAACATAACTCACGGGGTATCGTGACACGAGCTTTCGTGAATTTCCTAGACAAAAGACTACTTGAGGAATAAAAATTTAAATTGTTTCTAGAGAGAAGGAAGAGCCAAATGACTTAATTCTTGTGTGGGAAATGACTTGTTAAATACACTTTGAGAAGAGGACAGATGAAAGGACAACACTGGAAGAGACAAAAGCAATTTCAAGAAAATTATCTTCTATTTTTTTTTTTTTAATTAAAAGATTTTCTTATTTCGTTTTATTATTATTATTTTTTTTTTTTTTCTAATCACAACAAACGTTTTTGCTGAGAATGCATTTTCAAAAGGCCAAAGAAGATAATAATTGTTTCCATGGCTATGAGATACACGAGCAAAACAGTACACAAAAGGACTTTTAAGGATTTTATTTCAATGGAGCAATTCTTGATGAATAGAGAATTTAGTTCAAACTCAAGAGATACTTGGGGACGGGACATTGTTCAATATTTTCGTAACTTAGTCCACACAATGGTAAAGTAAAGTCAATTAAACGACATGAATGCGACTTTAATTAAATGATTTCCTGGGTCCTACTTCATCCAGAAGTGTAGCTTCATCGACGACAAGATCAGATGAAATAACGCCTTTGTGCAGACAAATAATGCACAACATACTCAAAATAATGTTGAGCAGGAAATCAGACCTGTATTCCCCACTACCCAGCCATAGATTGTCTCATATATTGTATTTATGTTTATGTAGAAAAGGAACACGCCTGACTCATTAATGTCCAGCCAAAATTACTGGTCTTATAGACAGGAAACACGTAGATACCATGTAGCAACTAGTTTATTACTACTCGTGTGAAATGGTATGGTATGGTACATAAGGGTGAGCGGAAGGCTGTTCACTATGGCCTTAATCGGGCCCGACGTGTTTCCCTCTTTTAATCGTCGGAACTGCAGGGATGGGTTTGGTTTGGGACACATGTTGGAAGGGATCTAGGGAAGCAACTATGGAGTTGATATTAGTGCACGTGTGGTCTGGCGAATCTTCCCGTTTCTTTGGTGAAGGCGAGGATGCCGCCGCTTCCTTTGTTCTTGAGATGTCTCAGGTCCGGTATCCGCATGGATCAGAGGGATTTCTGTCTCATTCTCGCTAGGACAAGGCAATGGCATGGAAAGTGTTCGTGGTATTCTTCTTCTTCATCGCAATTCCTACATGTCTCTGTCTCAGCGTGGCCCAGTCTTTGCATGCTGTTGTTGAGGTTAGTGTGTCTTGTGATAAGTCCCACTAACAGCCCCAATTGCTCTCTGCTTGAACCTAAAGCCTTCCTGGTGACCAGGTAGCTTGGTTTCTTTACGAGTGATCTAGCCACTTTGCACCTCGGGAGGTTTGCATCCTCTCGTTATTTGCTGTTTTAATTACTGTAAGTGCGCCCCCACTGTGTTTTCAGCGGTTCGTTCTAACGTGTGCGCCTTTTTTCTTGCCAGTTTGTTGGCTTTCCCAGACAAGGCGGATGTAATTGTGACTAGCAAGCCTTTGCATTCCCTAACCAGATGAGATCTGGATATTGGATTTGTGATGGCTTTAAGTGCTGCTTGACTATCCGAGCTGATTTTTCTTTTTCCTTTCTTTGGTTGTGGTGTTCTAAGAGAACTCCAGTTGCTCTCAAAATGGCAAGGACTTCTGCTTGGAATACCTGTGTGAGATACGAATTATTGAAAATATGAGCTCGTCTGTTTTCAACAAAAAACATTCCATTGGGTCGTATAGCATTGGGCATGATATTTTGCTACATTTCTTAACCCCCCGTTTGAGCCAAGTAAAAAGCTGTTGGGTGTGATTCTTCCTATGGTTTTGGGGGGGCTATTTACATTAGTAGTTGGAGTTTCGGCAACTCTTTGATCCTTTGAGCGTTTGTAGGAGTTACAAGGCAAAATGCTGGAAGTGATGTATGTGGTATACTGCAGATGACTGATGGACGCATGTTTTCCTATAGGCCAGTGACCTGCATTGATCGCCATGATCCTTGTTATATCTGTGCGGATCCTATGTTGTAGATCTTGTGTTTTGGACCAATTGTAGTCGGACAACATCTATCTTCATATGACACAATTTCATAGCCCGCAAAAGAAGAGCACACCTGGGAACGTACACTTTCACTAAAATGGATCTCCAATAGTTGGACTTAATTCAAAGGTGCGTGGGTTCAACCCCCAGCCATATCCACCGAACATTTTTCGCGTCACCACCTTTCGTCGGGGAATGACAAGCCTGCGAGAGCACAATCTGTCATGAAAGAGTTTCTCAATTCGCTGTTCGGAGTCGACAATAAATTGTGGGCCTCAACCAATAAGCGCCTCCAGCCAGCTCCTTCAGGTTCGCACGCCAAGTTGGTTAAAGTCCCCTTTTACTTGCGTACGCCACCTGAGTCGCGTTCTTCCTCTACTGCGCTGTCCCTCGGATGCCGATTCGAAGATTTTCCGAGCCGCAGCATTGGTGTTCATCGACTCTACATGACCCAGCCACCTCAGTCATTGAAGCTCCACTCCTCTGGCTAAGTCAATCTCCCGGTACAACCCGTTCAGTTCGTCATTATATCTCCTCCTCCACTCACTGTCTATGCAGACGGGACCGAAAATAACCCTAAGAATTTTCCTCTAGAAATAGCCAAGAGCAACCTCATCCGCTTTTAACAGTGTCCATGCCTCTGCGCCGTAGAACAGGACTGGAATGATTAAGGTCTTGTAAAGGGTCACTTCAGTCGTTCGAAAGAGGACTTTGCTATTCAATTGCCTCAGGTTGTTGACGAACGGCTTCAGGCGTTCACAGAACATGGCAGATAAGATCTTGTAAGCGATGTTAAGAAGACTGCTGCCTTTGTAGTTGGCTCAGTTCAGAGGGTCTCCTTTCTTGAAGATGGGGCGAACACATTGAGATTGAGATACCAACAAACACCTGCTTGCATGTGTTTAGGGAAATCAAAGCTCTCGCAGGAGTGTCTTACGTCTGCAAAGGGACAATCGTTCGAGATATACACCACACACTCTTCATACTCTTGCTTAGATGATCGTTTCTTGGATTTTTTCTGAAAAATAGTCCCGCAGCTCTAGGTTGCATAGAGAGGTAAAAGCTGAGACACTGCTTCTTTGCACTTATTTGTCAAGCTAAATGGAAATTGACCAAGTTGAGACCCTGAGACTCCTGAAAGGGTTTCCAAGATATCAGCAATCTCCTTAAAGGAGCTTGGAAGGTTTTCTAATGCCAATGCAAGTGTTCTTGGTTATTTTGAGAGAAATTGAGTCAGAAACGTATGAACTCGTCATCTGAGATAACAATGCAATAAGAATGAACATCAACGCTTCGTACAGCGCTTTTTTCATCTCCAAACGACGTCTAAGCTTTTTGGCCTTTTTTCCGTTGTCATGTGAGCTAGACTCTATTTTCGCAGCCAAAAAACTTTCCTCTTAATCTAAGGGTGAAGAAACCCCAATACATCTTCTTAAGAATTGTGCGGCACTTACTCGTCTAGGGGCATATCTACAATCTGGCGAAGATGTAAGACCACTTCATCCCTGCAGCTTCTGTAGAAGTCATTTGAACAGAGGCTCAATTTTTGGCAGGAAGGCCAATGAGACTATGACTGGTAAGAACACCGTTAACGGTGCTAATGAGCGACCTTTTGAGCAAAATCAAATTTTTAGATCGATTGGGATTTAGCATAGGCCAGATCTCCCTGGAGGAACGGCACGTGATACCATTCCTCCATCTTAGGTTTGTTTTACTGATCGCGTCGTACTCTAAGAAAAGTTTTCATGTAGCGAGTAGAATACCCAGATTCCAGCGTAGTACCACATTTGGTGAGTTCACCAGCCTTACCGGGTACCCAGCGTAGGTGTATGTCAAAATGTTCTGCCATCTGCATGACCACTTAAGATAATCCAATTTGGCAGAGCATTGGATTGGAGGATGGACTCGAACTCAAACACACATTGATCAGAGCCCCTAGGTAAGCGGGTCGTAGTTCTATCTGCACCCCTTGTATACAATATACGGATACAATCTAACCTATCCCACTCCAAAAGGGCTTGGAACCTACTCTACTTTTGAGTTACAAGGTATACAAACATTGTTACATATTTAGCGGCTTATTTCCAAAACAAAAAATGTTTGTTCTTTTCAGCACGTCCTCTTCTGTCACCCACATTGT
The DNA here is from genome assembly GCA_917880715.2 of Matsumyia berberina. Lineage (NCBI taxonomy): Eukaryota > Metazoa > Arthropoda > Insecta > Diptera > Syrphidae > Matsumyia > Matsumyia berberina. The sequence continues at coordinate 124,025,019 of OU862871.1, read as the reverse complement.
AAGCCGGTATGTTTTTTTTAATATGAAACAAATTCGCTGATGAATGTACATACTCAGAATGATCGATGACGGATATAGATTTTCCTTTCCGGGTCTGGAAGACATTTCTTTTATTTTCCTCCTCATTCGATGTCCTTCAACGGAAGGGGGCTTTCCATGCCATTGAGTGCTGCCAGGCACTCAATTTCGAATATATTTGCTTAATAACGTGTCCCTCTAACCCTGCAAAACTTCCAGCCAGCCATCAATCGCCATATTGGCACGTACCTACGTCGACATTTGAAATTGAAAACCAGCCAGAAGGGCCAGGAAAACACTATTATCGGCTGCATGGAAATTTTCCATCAATAATTGAGAATATGTACATACATATATTCGAAAAACAAATATCCCTGCGACTTCCGTCGGGAATTTAATTAAATTAAATAAAAAAATCACTCATGTGTTTACTCTTTCCGTTATCACGAGTGGCTGTGCATATTTTCATTTTTCACTTGAAAATCAAAATTAATCAAAAGGAAGTGGCACGGCCATCAGTATCGGGATAATTCATATTTGACAGGTGGTCGCCCCTCCTACACTGTTCTCTGGGCAGTGTTCGAAGATGTATCTGAGCTTTAAATATCGATTTTTACAACTTGTCCTTTTTTTGTTGCCATTAAATATTTATTAATTTACTCGTAAGTCAGTTTTGCGGTTGGAAACGTTAATTTACTTCCAAAGCCGGCAGTCTTAGGGAAGTCCTCAACTCAAAGGAGATGTAAGATGAAATTGCTTGAAGGCTGTGCCCTTTGTGCAAGGATGTCAGAATGTTGAATCCTGCGCGTCTGTTATTCCATCAATAGTACATGACAGGCCAATCGATGGGGAGGTCTGAAAAATTCTCTGACTTGAGGAAAAAGGTTAACAATGGAGAGTATGTGTTTTGTTGTGCCATGTTCCCCTGAAACACATTTTCTACTTGAGTGAATTTTCCATAAAATCGGAAATGGTATTTTACGTAACGGTTGGTTAAGTACAGGTAGTTAGCTTAAAGATAACAACTTGAAATGGCCTTTGAAACTGTCTGAGAGCTGTAGTTTGTACAGGATATTTATTCCGTTTGTGTGGTTTTCAGCCTTTGTCTTTAGATTTCAATGAACGTTGTGGAGCTTCTTTCTGTCTTTGCTTATCATAGTTGGAGTGTCTGCCAAGTTTCGTGTAGTAGTCCCCTTGGGTTTAATTATGTTTGTACAAGTTTCAAAAGCAAACAGCAGGGGGATTTGGAAGTATGGTACTTTTCTGTTGATCTCCTTTTGGTGAACAAAAACATAATTGTGTGAGAAAATATTTAAAGTGGTGATTTTATGGTATTTAGACATCTTGACTTTGCAGGGTGCCTTGGAATTTAATTTGGTAATTGTAACTGAAATATTATTGAAATTCTAATTCATAAGTTTGTTAGTATCCATTGCTGCCCACATACATAACTCTTTAATCACTCTTTGCTGTTGGGAGTACTAATTCGGTTTTCTGTGGATTAACCTGCAGGCCACATTTGGTACATTGCAACATCGTTTGTAAAGGCAATGACTTTTATTCCATGCCTTTGCAACAAAGACATGCATATGTTCATCCCAGCTTCATTTTAAAATCTAGCAATTCACTGTAGAAAATATGCCAAGTTGCTGTATATAAGGTGGTTTTCAAAATAAGACGGCAGAAGTCTTAGTTATCACGATGCCACACAAGACTTATGGTTGCTGGCAACTCCACGAAGAGGTATGGACATTTACATAGACACCCAGGCAACAGGGTTTTGAAGCTGAATTTAACACTGGTAGACTAACTTTATTGAAATTTCTAAAAGCTAGTATAAGCATCGACAGCGCGTCACCTTGTCGAAATCCTTTTTTGACGTCAAAGGTCTCGGTAAGGACTTGACCGATCTTGATGGAGCAACGTGCATTTTCCATTGTCATCCTGCACAAACGGAGGAGTCATGGCTCTATATATAAAGCTCGTCTCTATACGCGGCGTTAAAATCGATGTAAAGGTGGTGGGTATCGATTTGAAATTCCAGGGTTTTCTCCAAGATCTGCCGCAGTGTTAATATGTGGCCGGTGGTGGACTTTCCTAACCTGAAGCCACGCTGATGTGGACCGATCAGATTTATGGCGTTCACACAACATGGCAGATAAGATCTTGAAGGCGACGTTGAGAAGACTGATCCCTCTGTAGTTGGCGCAGTTCAGAGGGTCTCCTTTTTTGAGGATTGACACCTTGATTGACACATTTGTACTTCGCACCTAGATAGGGGAAGTATTGCAATCGGTCCGAACAAAATGTTTCCAGATATGAACAGGGCTTCATATTACGATACACTAGAAATCGTTTGCACCCATTTTCAAAATGATGTCTATATGTGTGTGATCAAATTTTTCGCCATCGATATCTTGAGAACGAAACAACGTAGGATCACGCGGTTATTTTTCTTTTATTTGTCAGCGTGAAACTTAGAGCTGATAAGATTTTGAGCATAATCGGTGTAGCGGATGCTGTGAAAATTGAAGAAATGTTTTCTATCAAGTTCGCGCAACAACTCTTTGTGGAGCAATTAAAAAGTGTGTATATTCAAATTGTTCGCCTCCATTAAATAAATCATAATATTACTGTTTTTGATACAACACAATACGAAGTAGGAAGTATAGGACTGGCTCCCCAGTCGAATTTTTTAAATCGTAATGAGACACAAATACTACGTCCCCTTACTTGTAGCACAGACTTTTCTTTAAACATATTCTCATGAAATATTTAAATTCAACGAAATATATAATTATGATTATACAATTCATGACCTTTCTCTGATTTCATTTCACAGGAACAACACTTCAAATATATCACCGCTGTGCGCCTTCCCCATTGAACAATGTTCGACCATTGGAAAGCAAAAGCTATGAAGACAAACAACTGTTTCGACGAACGGAAGGAGCATTCACTTCCTGAAAAAAACATCCTCGACATTGTGAGCTCTCTTTGCTGGAACACAAAGTAAGGCACCAATAACCGGGTTACCGTAGCCTGGAAACGAAAAATTGAAAAAGGAAAAGGCGAAATCAAAAATAACTCACCCTGTGAGCACGTGCAGCAAAAGCGGAAGCGAAATAACTTCAAATGATTTTATCCAACCAAATGCTATAGCGAAAGAGGAAATTAGTTTTTCTTTCAACTTACACACCCCTGCGCGGATCCATAATTCAATGCTACCTATCATGGATATTACCGGCGATTCGAGGCTCTTTCAAGACCTGCAACTTGGCTTAGGAAATGCGTCACTGGCGTATGACTCGATGGCGGAAGCGGATATAGAGCCCAACGGGAATGCCTCTTTTATGCAGTTGCCACCTGACGAGTGCATAAATGAGTATAACAACGTGTCTTATTGGAATGTCTCCTGTGATACCCTGCTGACATACAGCATACCACTCTATGGCTACTGCATGCCATTCCTGGTTATTGTCACAGTTACAGCGAACTCATTAATTGTCCTAGTGTTGAGCAAGCGCAGTATGGCAACACCCACGAATTTTGTGCTGATGGGTAAGTTTTTTTCGTTTTTTTCATTAAAAAGGGGGGTTTTCTTTGCAGTCGATCCTTATAGCCCATGATTTGGGTATTTTCTTTGATTCTCATGGGACCGGGAATAATTAATGTGATTGCAGGTCATGTAGTCCTTTGCTTTCTTGGTAGCGAGTGGCACAGAGTAAGAGGAAACTACTCCAAGTCCTCTTGTGTGTGGGTCCCAACAGGTTGGGTTGAATCCTTTTCCCATTGAACACATTGGTACTATTTAAGGTCGACAGTGATTTAAAACTCCCTCAAGAGGCCAATGAAATTATTTTCATAAATAAAGGAACCACGAAATTGAATGCAAGAGAAAGAGTGCCCAACCTACTCCTTTTGCCAATTCGGAATAGAGATTTATATGAAATCTGTTTCCACGTTGCATCCCTGAAGTGCTGATTTCAATTTATGTAATTTAAAACGAGATACATGTGTGTCTCCTGCTGATCCGGAAGAAATTTTTCTTCCAGATTTCACTTTATTGGACTCTGGAGAAATATCCTTTCACACTGCAGCAGATGAAATATTTGCTGAAAATTTTTTCTTGTCCATGAAAATAAATCTCTGCAAAGAAATCCCAACAGAAAGCTTGGAAATTTCAGTGGCAATTCTCATCACGTTCAGGAGGGAGTCCATCAACTGCAGTGTATTGGTCATTTCATCAGGATTGGTTGGGTTCAAAATTCAAGTTTCTCTCATGTATGGTCGGCATGTGTTAAAATTACAGAGAGTCAAGCTGTATGTATCCCCACTGAATGCACTCTCCCAACGCTTGACAAAAGGAAAAACCAAAAATGATTTATTAATCCGAAAGTCCTGCAGAGATAATAATGGCGACTGTACTGAACGTAATGTGATTTCGTTATTCGTACTCGTATTTCGTATTTCATATTCAACATGAGTCTGCACTATGACCATTTTCACGATTTGACTGATTGCCATCGTTGTTAAATCAAATTGAAACGGAACTTTAGTGGAATTGATATTTCCGGAAGTCGAGTAGTTGCGGTTGGTTGATGGGTTTTGTGGGTGTCCTAAAGACTTACTTAGACCTCAATCGGGTCCATTGTACCCATAAAAAGTATACTCATGAAAGTCAGACCTAGGGGTAGGGTTGGCTAATCTGGAAACCACGCAGGAAAAAATATAAATCTCGGGAGTTTCCTAAAATCAGCGATATCAATGTCCTCCAGCCCATTGAAGAAACTATTACCAAGAGTACGCATTCCTCTAGTGGTCAGTGCATTCGCATAGCAGGTGCTGGTTGGATTCTATTTCCTATTCCTATTTCGCAGTGTCCTGTAAGGACATCGGAGACGATTCGTGTTTCACGAGATTTTTTTGGACTCTTCTTATCGAACCCTGGCCATACAAACACTTATCGAAAGCCATGATGAGCCGGCTATTGCACATGTGTTCATGTGACACCATCGCGTATTAGCGTTAATACTGGTTTCCGCATCTATTTTCCTGTAAAGAGTGCTAAAGGGTGTCCTTGCAACCGGAAGGGTATATCCATATGCTTGTCCTGCATCCTTCCTAGCAAGTTCGTTCGTCCTCTCATTACCTGATATATCTTTGTGGCTCGGTACCCAGCACAGAGTCACCTTATTGGTGGTTGATACATATATCGTTGAAAGTTTGTAGACCTTTACGAGCTTCGATTTTCTTGATGCTGATTGCAGAGACTTTGCGGCCTGGAGAATGTCAGTTATTTTAGCTTGGAAAACGCTGCATCCGTCTCGAATTTTGAAGAATTGGTTTACCCCTCTGGATTCAGAAAGATACCGGCACCAGTACAATTTGATGCCTTACAATCCTTTGCCATACACAACACAGTCAATGAGATTGCGGATGATGTAGCCACGATTGGGTCGGCAACCACTCTCTGAAAAATCCACCATTTTTCAGATTTCCATTGACAACTACCGTAACCTTAATTGAAATTAGGGGGCTTTAGCTTACCGAATCTCCAGCGGCTCAAGCAATCCAAAAGATAAATCAAGTCGTTCTCGTACTATAGAGATGGAGGAAATTACCCGACCCACTCCCTGTGAGTTTCCGGCACTCATTTAGAAGAGAATACAGTTTTCTACACCCAAGACAACGCCGATCCAAGGAACATACTCACTTTCGTAACGAGGGTGGAATGACTTTTGGTTACTTATAGGTCGCGAATTCACCAAACGGCAGGGTTGTAGTTAGAAAAAGCGACAGGCATATGCTTAGAAGTTGTTGTGGCTCACTGGTTTGTCCGTTGGACTAATTTGCGAGCTGCGTGGTTCGAAGCCCCAGTCACATCCACCGAATATTTTTAGCGGCACCACCTCCGCCGGGCAAACCTCCGAGGGTATAGGTTAGGTAATGTTGTGGGCAAAGTGCCCAGTCTAATGACTAAGCGACCACGGGGGCCTACAGGTCGATTGTGTTCCCCTTTATGTTGTGGTCCATGTTCCAACCTTGAGTTCTAAATGGGTGGTCTATCGCAAACCACCCTGCAATCTTAATAAAGTGGAGTATGTTCGCTATTGGTATCTCTGTCGGGTTTCCTAGTTTTCCAAACAGCCTGTGTCGGAATGTCCCGTCAGTACAACTATTAGGATGCGAGTATCTTTATTATTCATAGCCAGGCGACACTTTCCAAAGCGGATCCCCGCCGAGCCAGTGCGTCTGCTTTTTCGTTTCCCTTGATGTTGCTGTGTCAGCAAATGTTGACCTCATGGATGATGCCTATTTTGTTTAGGATTTTGCGACAGTTGGACACCGCTTTTGATTTGGTGCTAGAATAATCTACAGTCTTGATACCTGTTTGACTGTCAACAGGATGGTGATCCTGGACGGGCTCAGTCTCCTAACATCTATTGTCCCTGCTGCTCTATCAATGGCGAACATTTCAACTTATAAGACTCTGCAGTCGTCCGGGCGTCTGTATGAATCGTTTATACTTAGCAAAATACTGTGCACCCCTGCTCCAATACCTTACTCTATCTTTGAACCATCAGTGTAGACTTGGGTAGCTTGTTCTGCCGTTAGGGTGTTAGCTGGGTATAGGAATGGAGTAAAATTTGTAATTTCCTTCGATTCGTGCGAAGAATTGTAACACATGCAATATGAGTGGTTGAGAAAAGCTAGGACTCGGCTCATCCCGAGCTGTCGCGCCAGCTATTTATGTCATTTAGTAGTTTCCCAACATTTAGATTACCAAAGATGACTTCTTTTAAAATTATTTAAAATGAGCTCGGAAAGCCATTTAGTCCCTGTTCTGAAGACCTATATTGTTAGCCTAATGCCCCCCCTACTAGCCTACTTCTGCCGAGTACTCATTAAGTATATTTTTTCTTCTTGCACTCCTTACACTTCAAGGAACTCATTGTGAATAATTTAGGTCAACAAAATCCTCACTCCCACTCCCTTTCCCTTTTCTTTCTCTTTATTTTCGCATTACATTAGTTGTGAAGCATATTTCTACCTATCACCCCTAGTTACAGCATATTAACTTACAATTATGTTCTCTCCCTTGCAGCGATGGCACTCTGCGACATGTTTACAGCGATATTTCCTGCGCCAGGACTCTCCTACATGTACACGTTTGGGAATCATTACAAGCCACTATCGCCGGCCTTGGCGTGTACAGTGTACTACATTTTTAACGAGGTAAGTGTTATTACCTTACATTACCAGCACTCCCACCCAGTTTTTCCCAGCCCCCACCTCATTGTCCTTCTTCTGTCCTTGCATTCAAAATATGAAGCATCATCACATATCACCTGTCATCGAGCACCTCCCTTATAAATGCAAACAAGCGAGCAATGTAAGTACCGCTTGGACGGATTTCATCACCGTCGCTGTAGTCCTTCCTCTCATTACGAGTAAATGGACATGAATTTTAGATTACACCGGTTGGGTGCGTTAAGAGGAGTTTTTCTCCTCGTCGGCGACATCCTCTCCGGGAACTTGAGTAAACTACTTTCTAAGTATTAAAACTATTTCCACGCCAATGGTGGTTAAGAGAATTTTTCCCTTTCAAAGGAAGTGCAGGAGTGTACCTGGCAGCGGTAAAAAATCGTAAAAAAAAATGTTCTATGCTGAGAAAAAGGATAAATGGAAAACATCTTATTTATCTTTGCGAGTACTTGGAGATTATGAAGTGTGTACAGAAAAAAATACTCCCCACTATCGAGGGTCCTTGAAAAAAAAGAGATTTTACCGGAGGAAATCTTCATTTGAAAGTATCCTGCAGACGAAATGGTGTCAATTTGTTTTAAATGCACTTCGTGCGGTAAATTCAGATGAGGCATGGCAAATAGACATGGTGTTGACACAGAAATACTAGATTATAACTTAGAACATGTCTTCACAACGCTGCTTAGTTTCAGGTCAAGTGTCAAACATAAAAGTGTCCCGATTATACCAAGTGCATTTCTTCCGCTTTGTATAGAAATAGAGGAAACATATGAAGGATTTCTCTTCGAAAATAATTCAAAAAACTATTCCAACTCAACAAATGGGCTTCCACTCAGTGTGTCTATTTCTGGAACACTACGACACGTTTCTAAGGACACACTTCGAAAGCCAACCTTTAATGATTGCGAAACTTCATTAGAAATTCAAATCGTGTTTACGTCCTCGACATAATCTATCTCCATTCCATCCAAATGAATGTCACTCACAAGGACCAGAGCTGTTTCTTTTCCTGGAAATTTCTGTGTCATCAATCAGAGCAAACTAATTAAATTTAATCGTCCTTTCAACCCGAGGCGTCTAGATTAATTACTTTTTCCTCTCCGCCGCAAATTGGTCAATTTTATAATATTGAAACTAAACACACGCACACTCATACCACATGTGCAATGATGAATTGCAACATGATGCATCTTCTTCAAGTTGTGCAAGGATAGCCTGTCGTAGTTGGGTCCAGTGAAAGTGCAAATTTAATATGCAATGACATCGTATTATCTTATGCGGGTAACATCAGGGATGGAGTATAAAATAAAGTGGAATCAGTTCGTGTTGGAGCAAAGAACGTGCAAGAGAAGTGCAATTAATTAGAATTTTATAAGATCCTCTTTAGGTCGACTAATACCAGACCATAACCTCAATGTTACGGTCGCTGAAGCTCTTTGATGTCGAGCAAAGTGTGGAGACAAGGCACCGACTATTATTGAAATCAGTAAGCAGTGACAAGGGGAGGAATGAATAAGGAGCTAGTTTTGCGTGACGGCTTGTGCTTGTCCCCTGGGAATTGCTTTCTTGTGTAGAACTTGACGAAAATGACAGCAAATTACGAAATAACTCTAATACTTGTGGAGAATAACATTTTTTACGCAGCAGATGACAGTTTTGCTCCTGCTGATAAATATAATTTCCTGTCCTACGAGTATGCAGATGATAAGACTACAACTAGTTCCTGATTCTTTCAAGTGCAAAAAAGAAAGGTTAAGAAATGACTGAGGGCACCATCTATGGAATTCACCCAGGCGAGTCCCCCATTATACTTTTAAGCTACAAGGGGTAAGTTTCAGCCATCACCAAAACCTGATCGAAACTGATCCTACTGGCAACTAAGAACAAAAAGACGCAAACTTCCTTAGCCAAACCTTACACCTCACATTCTGTTAGATCCCAGGCTGAGATGCCGTCATGATGCCGAACCCCACAAAGGCTATGAATACTTTAAAGCCATATAAAAACCATAGACCTTCTCCCGTCAGTTAACCCATCCGTAAAACGTTTAATATGTTATCACATCTATGGGCCTCTTCAGAGGCTACAGAGGCTACAATTCACTTACCCAGAAGCATAATCAACACAGAAATAGTAGGGTAAAGTGTTAAAATCAAGAAAATCATGCCAAAAGGTATATTTAGCAAGGCCTCGAACCATTTATATTTTCTGACTTCCTAGTACCATTAAAGAGACCACAGTGGATTCGAAGAGATCCAAGCAATGTGGCGCGGTTTTAGCTGCACAGCCACCCTTATAATCTGACCTAACCTTATACTGCAGGAACGAGACGATCCTTCACCTCCTCTGTACCTGCCTCCGCTCTCTCGAAAAAGACGCAACCATCTCGGTGCCTTCTTTTTTCACAATCTTGGCAACCCAGCAAAACAAGATGTCGGAAACCTAGTTCGCTTTATTAAAAGCTCCTACTGGTTCCACGATTAGGAAAGAGAATTCTTCCTGGATCCTGAAACATCACAAGGAACCTACTGTTGCTCTAAGTGCGTCAGCTATATCGACACCCTCTCTAGCCTAACCAAACCTAACACATCCGTCCAAGTTTGCTCACTGAGACTTAATGCGACGCAATAAAACAAGTTGTTCCTTGACACCCATAGCTTCTGTATAGTTTCTACACGACAAATTTGCTGCTGGTGAAAGTAGAAACAATCTTCTACTGCTGTAGAATCTGACTAAGAATCAGGTAGTTGATGTACATTAACAATGGTTCCTTCATAAATCCGTCAAACTGTCCACTAGTACTTCAGTCTTTGCTACATTATTCTTTATTTGCAATGAAATATAAGCAACCTTCCTTTTTTTACAATCCACTCGCGCTCAATGGGTTATAAATACCCTATGACGGTATTTACACAACGCGAGTGAAGTGCAGTGACTCGAAAGATAGGTGATATTAGATTGCAATGGTTTCCGCTCAGACTGGGACACACTAAGACCAGATTGGTCCATTGTGATACTAGGACCGGCTTACCAGCACCAGAGACAAAAGTATGTAACGCAGAGTACATCGAGATGGGCAACCGTAACGGTATTAACCCTATGAGTTGAACCATTTCGTCCCAAAGATGAAGTTTCTTATCTTCTGGACGTCGATTTCGACTAGATCGTTTAGATCGTCATGGAAGTATTCCCCGAGGGTTTTTCTTCTTAATTAGCGTGTCGCAAGGGCAGGATACGTGCACAGAAGGTGCGTTGTAGTTTTTACTTCTTTCTTCCTCCGTGTCAAGAAGGAATTTGATCGATTCGGTGCCGTCCTGCGCCTTATTTTGCCAGCTCGTTCGCTCTGTAGTTGCCTGGAACGTCCCAGGGTTACGTCGCACCTGTCAGCATCACATTAAGGGATCTACGGTACTGCTTTACCAACTTTGATCGTGCTGTCGCCGATTCCAAGGCTTTACTAGCTGTCCGACTATCTTAATAATTGAAAGCCAAACCCCAGCTTCGCCAACTGCTGTAATCTCCGCTTGAAACATACTACCTACAGTGATCTGGCAGTCGCGTGGTAATGGCTAAGCCAGGTGCGTTGGAGAAGACTTCTTAAAGACTGTCTTAAATCCGTCTGTGAATATTTCAAAATCGCTCAAAACTGTACCAGACTCCCAAAAGCTTCTGCTAGGAATCCGAGTTTTGTACCCCACGTTGAAGTCAATATCCCCCATATTGACAACGTAGTCCGTTTTACTAGGAATAGTATGGTTGCCCTTCAGGATCCTAGAGTGACCCGTTGCTGTGCTGATCAGCTCGGAGGATTCTCTGAGCCTTTATGCTGCTTGGACTGCCATTAGCGTCCAGATTAACTAGAAACAGTTTCCTTGGTGTTGTTGCCTTTGCTTATAATTCACAGTATTCCAAACTCTTAATGTTTTCATCACTAATCAGTTCGACCAATTTTTACGCTATGACCACTCTACTGTCAGTGATATTCCTTGCATCAATCAATGCAGAACTCTGCGTTACCATATAAAAAATACTAAATACTAAATGATCTGTGCCTGATACATAAAACATAAATTTGGATGACACTTGTTTCAGGATATCGAAAAGTATGCCATATACATATCAAGGACATTTGTTGGTTTATCTAAGCTTCAAAATGGGTTTTTTAGGGATTGCTCTGCGAGCAAGGGATACTTAGAAGGATCTCTCTCTCCCGTCGTCAACCCATCTACCAGTTGTATAAACTTACTTAAGGTTTTCCTACCTACCTCACCAAAGTGACTCGAAATGTTCACAATTTTGTCAATGAATACATATGTACATATGTACCTTCACATCAAAGCGATTTTCGACGAATACATTGAAAATCTCATTGGCATAAGTCCATTCAAATCGCACCGACCCACATTAGGTTTAATCCCTTCGCATCCTAAATTAGGGTTGCGTCGATTCTAGAAAAGAGCCATGTATTTAATTTCTATATGTACCATGCTGTACACAATTAATTTACCCAAAACCAATGTTCTGTTTCGTTTAACATCACCAATTGAATTTTGTTATCTCAATTAAGGTGCCAATGCTTTCATTTTTTATCGCTTCCGCCTTGGATTGGATTTTGTACTTAATTTTCCACGCAATGCCCCGATACAATAGGTGATAATAAAATGTTCGTTTCACGATAAAATGCTGAAACCCATTTGAATACGGTCTTTCGTTTTTTTTTAATTTAATTTTCCGATTAAATATTTAAATGCACAGGCATTGCAACCAAATATTGTAGGGGAGTTGATTTAATTCGATTTCCTGTTTGGCAAGAGGGTGCCACGATGAATGAAAGCATGACCGTATGCTTAATTTAATTTCAACGTGGAAATAAATATGACTGGGAAAAAGCTGTCAAATTTTACGCGGCAGACCGGGACTTTTGCGGAAGCAATACATTTTGATTAAACAATGTTAAACTACGACGTGCATAATTCTGCACCATGATGTCCGAATTTTATTGTTTTATTGAGACAATCAATGTTAAATGCTGCGAAAGTGAAATGAGGTATCAACATAATAATCCAGAAATTGGAATTAAGTTAGCTTGAAGTCAAAGATTCAAAGAGATATATTTTTGACACTACAGCTTTCTCTCCAGAATACATCAGCTTGCAGCTTATACTAAATCGATTAAGCCGAATACTAATCAACGGAGCCATGGTCGCCGTGGCTCAGTGGGTAATGCGTTGTACTGTACTCTCGTAGGGGAATGGCATGCCTCCGAAAGTATTATTGCCGTTCGGAGTCGCCAATAAATTGTAGGTCCCTTCCATTCGTGCGAAAAATGTAACATGCTCAACATAAACTATTGCGGGAAGCCAATCCTTGGTTCACTTCGAACTATCGCGATAGCTATTCAGGTTAAGTTATGTTAAAGGTGCGGCGGCTTGATGTCAGGCGCCCCCTCAGTCGGATCTTCAAGGATCCACTGTGTTGTGGGACCTACATTCATGTACCTGTAGGGAAGAGAATAAACTATTTATTGATCGTTATTAGACCTCCTTAGCCGCCCTGAGTATACATTTTCGGATGGCCTTCGGTGGCACGGTTAGGTTAGAATTCGGTTAGCACGGTTAGAATCTTCTTTCTGGTTCTACTGAGACTTGAGCAGTTGCAGAGAAAGTGCGTCGTGTCCTCTTTCACGTCTATATCGCCACATCCTCTGCAGAGGTCAGTCGTGCTTAGTCGCATTCCCCTGGATGCTGATTAATAGAGTCAAATGCGATCTATTCAGCGTAAGTATTTCATTTGTTTTTCTTGAGTTTTCGCCACATCTTTCTTGATATGCGACATGACGGATGTGTACTCCATCGCTCATCGGCAAGCTTCCAAAAGTCCATGTGTATCTCTTGGTTTAGAATTTCTACAGGGGTTAGAACCGTGTGATCGACCATTATGTGGTTCAGTTCCGATCCCTTTCCTGCCAGTTCATCGGTCTTTTCATTGCCATCGAAACCTCGGTGCCCCGGGACTCAACAAAGTGATACATTATGTCTTGAGCTTAGGATCCTAAGCTGGCTGCGACAACTCTTTACTAAGAGAAATTTGAGTACTGTGGATAACACGGCACGGATAACAGTCCGGCTATCGATGAATATGTCGATATTTCTTTTCGGGGTTACCGAGGATAGTTCTCTTGCACCCTCGGTTATCGCTAGACCTTCAGCTATTTACTTAGTTACTATAATCAAAGAGCAAACACGCAAACGTAACTTCTGACGCATTCGAAAGGGATTTGACAGCAATGAAGAAGTCGACAAATAGGATACAAACTACAAATTACGTCGGCAATAGCATGTGGATTGAAATAAACTTAAGAAAAATCTATCTATCTATCCACACAGATGGGTCAAAGATGAATATAGGAACAAGTTCCAATATAGTCTCCGAAGAACTGAACATACACAGCTCAATCAGACTCCCTGATCACAGCAGTGTCTTTCAAACGGAAGTCCTGGCAGTGATAGAGGCAGTCATTGTGGTTTCAGTGATGGCAAAACCACAAGATGATATCACCATTTTTATTGACAGTCAGGGGGTATTAAAGCAATTTCTGCTACTGAAACGAAAAGTTAAAGGTTCTTGGCTCGCAGCACAGTGTTACTCTCTGCTGGGTCCGTGGTCACATGGACATAACCGCAAACGTGATGGCCGACGAATTTGCAAGAAAAGAATCTACAATGGACCAAAATCGAGCACTGCAGTGGATTAAGCCCCCACTCTGTAATCTCAGAGAGCGAGAGCTATGTAAGACCCTGACCATAGCCAACAGTAGGTATAAGTCGCTTGGCACCTGCGATATATCAAGGGAACTTAGGCCGAAATGCGACAAAGCCAGAACCAACAAACTTTTGAAATATGACAGGACGTCGCTGTCAATGATAGTTCGTTTACACTCACCGCCCACACCGGCCATCTTCTAACAGATCACACAGTGAAACTTAAACTCAACGATGACAATATGTGCAGTGGCTGCGGTGACGAAAAGGTTTAAGAGGACACTCCTCACTTCCTATGCAACCGCCCAAGCCTATGTCACTTGAAAAACAGAACATTAGGAAGACAAGAACTAACTAATGCTCCACTTTACGATCTTTCCGAGTTTCTTAGGACTTAACGATGGCTGGAGACCCAAGTCAACAACGAGCAGTAAGGTAGAAGCCCAGTAGGAACCGTGATCAACCTCCATGGCCATCACAATGGGTCCACGAGGACGAAAGTGTGATGAGGTCGAGAGCTTTCTCCCTCATCAACCAAGATACCTAGCCTAACCTAAGAAAAACCTGTTACACATTAAAGCCAAACCACCTTTTTGTGAAAAACTGGACAGCAATTATTCAAGAAAAGTCTAGCTGTTTGGGAGTCCAACACTTACGACAAGAGAAACCTATTTCCAGACAGAGTCTGGAGACGTGTAGGGTCCACTTAAATACCCTAAACCCGCGACACTCATAGCGAATAAGCGGGTCATTGGAAAATGAATGAATGAATGAAGAAAACTGGACTTTAATTCAATTTTTTGAAAGCTGACTTGAAAAAAGGATTGCTGAGTGAAAGTGACAACAAATCATTTAATATTAACTTAATCAACGAAATTCATAGATCTATCCTAGTTAAGTTTAATTAACTCTAGAGCTTAATTTTTTTTTATAATCCACTCGCGCTTCAAGGGTTACGAATACCGTTTTGATTATATTCACACAGCGCGAGCTAGGTGCAGTGGTTCGAAACTCAGATAACAGCAGGTTTCAATTGCGTCCGAGGGTGGTGTCCAGGCTAGCTGGGGACATTTGTGGTGTTTGTCATTGCTATAATTTACGAGAATTTTTTCGAATCTCCTGATGCCATTATTATGGTCAGCTCAATCAACTCTTCAAGCCATGAAAGCCTACTGACAGTGTTAGGCCTTCGCAGTAGATCAAACATCAGCTTTTCGTAGTTGATCGATTCATTGTCCTACTTTATGGCGCTGAAGCATGGATTCTATCCAAAGCGGATAAGGATGGATGGATGGCTGCTTCGATAGAAAAATTCTTCGTACGATATTCAGTCCCGTTTGCGTTGGCGGGCTCTGGAGGAGAGGATTCAACGATGAGCTGTACGAGTTGTTCAGCGACATTGCCCTAGTCAAGAAGATACGAATCAATCGGCTGAGATGGCTGGGATATGTAGAGCGAACGGACACATATGCTCTGGCTCGCTGAGTCTTCGAGTCTAACCCGGAGGGACAGCACAATAGAGAAAGATCCCGTCCAAATTGGCACGCACAAGTGCAAGGGGACCTCAACCAACTCGGACTGCGCAACTGGAGGCAGTTAGCTAAGGACCGCGTTAAATGGAGAGGCTTGTTGGTTGAAGCCCAGGTTCACCCCAAACTATAGCGCCACCTAAGTAGCTAAACTCTTTTGCTGATACTGCAGCATTTCATTTGACCGAAATTGCTCAGGCAAGAGCATGCAATATTGTCTAGTCGAATACAATTGTATTGCAAGGGGCTTCTTTCCCTCTTATTCCTCCACTGAAAATCAAAAATCAATACCAATGGGATGAGAATTATATGAGCTTATCCGGTACCCCTGGATAGGAATCATCCAATCATTGCATAATTCGAGGTAGTCTAGGTAATCACTTTGTCATTAAATATCCATTTCCATTCGAATGACTATTAGAGGTGGAATAACTACCCCAGGACATACAATTTCTATTCCACCAACGCACCACAATTCCATCTATTCGTCCCCATCTTCCCAAAGAGCAAACGAATTTCCTCCTTTAAAAAAAAACGACCTCTGTAAGCCCAGTATCAATACACCAACACCTGCCCTCTCCTATTTCCCTTTCGCACAAATGTTTACTTCTCACCTAATGGCAAAAGTAATTGAAACGAAAAATGATTGATGATAGGCCACCTTCTCCTATCTATCACCGATCGGATCACCCTGCCTAATCTGCTCCACCTGAGGCACAAAGAAATCACAACTCTTAACGCCAATCATTCTCGAACAAACAAGTAAATATAGGGAAACAGCCCCCCAAGAGTGCAAACAAATCAGCAAAAAGAGGAAAGAAATGCCAGGACTCATTACCGATAGAAAAGAGCGTAAACAAAATCAAAAGTAAAGTCCAGGCAATGTCCTTTGAAGTTCTTCCACGTAAAGGATACGACATCAATATCCATCGAATTGTAAACTTTAAAGTATCCATTTTGTTAGAAAGCTCATTGCAGTTTTTTTTTTTTTGAAAGAAGAACTCGTTAATATAGCACCACCATCCGCTATGCCTGTAGGTGGAGGATTAGCCCCCTAAAATGCGATTCCGACTCTATGACCTGTAAACATCTCATCATGCCACCATCATCATCGTGCTCCTACAACGAACTTCGAGTACGTACGCAACACATAAACTTGGAATGTAATCATATTCCCTTTTGCTTTCTTTGTGTTTACCTCCTTTTGTGTGTGAATTCCTTGTCACTCCTGTGGAAAGGATTAAAGCCTCTAACAAGAGCGTCCTTTAAAGAGATTATCTTTGGCCACAGCAGAGGAGAATCATCCGCTCCCTTTATAACCCTTTCTCCTCTTCGACGATTGTTTTATCTCTGATTAATGAAGATTTCTTAGGCCACCGTGGTTGAATTTTGCAAAGGCTCCTGCCGAAGTCCAATCCATGGAACGGGTGAAATTATTCTTTTCGCTGGAGAACAGCCACGGAAAGGGGGTGGAGGATATAATATTTTCTGTTATGGCGCGATGGTCTTATCCCTCTTCCGGAGAAGGGTTGATCAAATGAAGGAAAACATAAGGTCAACAGAAAGCAGCGTGGAGTGGTGGAGTAATCCAATCGATTTGAATCGATCTGAGTCGGGTCCTTGGGCGAAGTCTGTCATCACGAACAGAGAGATGGCCATCATCATGGTTTTGATTATGATTACCTCCTTTCCGCTGGAAAGGAGGAAGATGAACCGACGATAAAAGTCTGTCGCAAGATAAGAGTCTACCCGCCGCCGGCTTAAGTCTAAATGAATTTGTTCATCGCTCAAGGACTGTGCTGCAGTATCTGTTGGGGTCTCCTCCCTACAAATGCCTTTGTGTGTGCGTTGTTTGGAGTTTTCCTTATCTTGATTTTTTGCCTTGTCGATGTAATGTTTTTTTTTTTTTCGCCTTCCATTGTCCAGCGCGTTGGAGGGTCTACTAAGGATGTATGGTTGTATATGACGGCCGCAGTATTAACTTAATCTTTTGCCATTCGACTGAATGGTAAATTGACCTAGTTAATCCAGTCGCACAATGCTGTCAGATAAATTGTTAATTGAAAATTTACGAGAAATAGAAGAGACCGACCAGACGTTCTTCTAGAGGTTCGTTGTTTTCTGTACTTTAAGAGTTTTTCTTTGTTTCCTTTAACAAGTTTAAGGATTCTTTCTAGCTAAGTGTGAAGTTTTGCTTTAGTTCTTAAAGAAGTAAGGAGGGGTCAAGGACAACTAATGAATGTTTAAATGCGTTCGATAGCAGATGGGCTATACGTTCATAGGTAAAAGGCGTTTAACATTTAATGTAAAATTGTCCTTTGTACAACTTTCAACAGCTGAGAGTATTATTGAAAATTTAACACAACGCAGCTTCGGATATTGAAATTAATAATTAAATTGCTGTCGCAACATTTCGAGAAGGCCAAGGCCCAGCTTCTTGCAACCAATTACGTACCTGTTACTTCTTCACAGGAATGGATGGAACCTGCAATTTATTGCTGACTCTAAACGACGAATTGAGAAGCTTCTTTATGACAAATTCTGCTCTCGAAGGTTTCTCATTTGCATTCCCCGACGAGAGGTAGTGATGCCAAAAACGTTCGGTGGGTACTGTTTGGCCTCGAACCTTCTACATATGTGAAGAAAGTTGCGTGGAACTTCATCATCATCATCATTTTCCAATGACCCACTTATCTACTATGAGAGTCGGGAGTTTAGGGTGCTTAAGTGAACACTCCACATCACCACATCTTCTGGCATCGACTCTAAATTATCACTATGCCTATCTCCATACGGATTGGACCAACCATCTTATCCTTGGCCTACCCAGGGGATGCCTAACTATTGCATGAATTCCATGAGCACGTCTTGGCAGCCGAGTTGGAAGCATGCGTTTAACGTGCCCAAACCATCGAAGTATGGACCTCTTCGTTCGAAGAAGTAGCTGCTCGACATTGAGTGCCTCGCGTACTCTGGTGTTTCTTACCCGATCTCGGCGAGTTACCCCAGCAATACAACGAAGGAATCTCATTTCGGCAGCTTTTACCCTTTTACTGAATTAAAGACCGATAGCTTAGCTCCGATGCTAAGTTCGGCCTTCCTGATAACAGATTGACCAAGTTGTTTCAAAATTGCTCCAGCCTGACCAGCTCAGGGTTGGCCAGAACTACTAATTTGTTGCATCTAATGGGCCCCATAAAGAATGTTTCCCGAGTATTGCACTTTGAGTCTAAAGGGCTTTGTCAATAAGCAAGATATGCGTTACCGGACACCGACAAACGCACATGTGCTTCAAGCGACTCATTGCATCCACTAAAGGTGACCGTGTGGTATGGATTTCATGCCGGCAGAGGTGTGAATGGACCCTATTTTTTTGTCGATGAAAATGATCGCCATGTTGGAAGACTATTTTTGACCAGAATTGGATAAACTTGACATCAGTGATATGTGTTTCCAACAAGATGGTGCCACATGCCACACAGCTGGTGAAACAATTGCGTTATTTCGAGAAATGGTCCAGTCGAATGACCACCTAGCTCACTGGATTTAACGCCGTTGGGTTTCTTTTTATGGGGTTACGTTAAGTTGTTGGTTTATGCCAACAGCGTTTGAGGAGCTCAGGAACAATATCGTACGAGAAATTGCCAAAATTCTGGCCGGCATGTGTGAAAGAGAGGTGGTAAATTGGCTCCAAAGAATCGATAGCTGCAACCGTGCTCGCGGCATTCGTATGAACAAGATTGAATTCCATATTTAAATTTAGCATGTGCACTACACCTGGAATAAATTTCCGCCCGATATCTCAATTATTCTGTATTTTATTTAAATACAAAATTGTTATGTCCTTATTGAAAAACCTTGTATATACAAAAAGAAGGATAGACATTCCCACAGTCAGTAAATTACACATTGTAGGTACATAGAGTAAAAAAGAACTACATAAAGACTGGTTATTTCATGAAGAACCTTTTCAACTTGTCATAAAAGAGAAGAAGATTATGACAAAGGACATTTCATGAAGTTCAAGTTTTGCACCAACACAAAAAAGTGGAAAAAATGAACACCAACCAGCAGTGCACTGGTGGAACGAGCTTACGATGCTTCATTTCACATACCACACACGCTCTAAAGATAGGAGCACTACTGCTATAGGACACCGAAAAAGTCTTTGAAGTGCAATTTGCTATCGGAACACACAGGGTAGAGCATACCACGTAGTTTGAAAAAGGTCAAAGGGCGATAGAGTACCATCACTTACATCTGCCGTACAATGGAAAACTTATCCCATATACACGACATCTGTTTTAGTAATACTTTTGAGGAGGATACACTATTCTTTAAAAACTTTGGAGATCAAAAAAGCCTAAAGTTGTTGGAATTCTCAGCATGTTACGTAGACACCACCCACTTGCGAATGCATACATTGCATGCCAAAAGGGAGAAGTATATTTACTAAAGAAGATTCCTTATTGTACTCGTATGGATCACTCTATATGATGGGTGCTGCCGGAAACGTTTAAGAAAACATCATTTGAGAATGAATTAAGTAGATTTTGGACAATGAATTGGAAATAGGAGATGTTTGCGGAGTGAGAAAAGAATTGCGTGGCTTAAAACACCCGGAATTCAAGAAGGTATCAAGGTCTGGATACACTTGGGGGACGTTACGGTACATGGAAGCGCGAAGAAGGGCTAAGAAAAGTCTCAGTGTAGAGGAGGTGACTTTGGTGATTAAAATGCTTGCAGTGCGCACATCTACTGGTGTGGATGGAATTCGATGGACTTCATTAGGGATCCGTTTTGTCACCTCTCCCTTTCATTCTATATATGGATTGGATGTTACATGGTGAGAAACGATTCGAATTGGGAGACTTAAGGACAAGCTATCTACTTTTTGCGGATGGCTGGTCATCCTTGTGTCCATCCAGACCAAAGTGCAGCACCCACTTGCTGAGCTCGTAACCAACTATATTGAAGCTGGAGTGAAGGTAAATGTGAACAAATCGGAGGTTATGGCAATATCCCGAAAGCCTGCTCTATTATACGCATGCCCCCAACTCGGCTTGAAAGATGTTCCCATTTAATCCATGCCATCAGGTAGGCATCCCCTGGGTAAGCCAAGGATGAGATGTATGGTCCGATCCGTATGGAGATAGCCCGTGATAATTTAGAATCGATGTCGGAAGATCGGGTGATGTGGAGGGTCCACTTTAGCACCCTAAACTCCCGACTCTCATAGTGGATAAGCGGGTCATTAAAAATGATGATGATGATGATGATGATGATCAAGAGGTTTCAGTTCTTAAGTTCATTTGATCTTGTAAGAGCCAAGATCTTCACGCCAAATTCGTCACAATTAGGACTGAGACATTCCCAATTCCTGTGAACATCGTGGAATCGACTGATTTGGCTCAATTTGAACTGCAACACTTACGGCTGCGATATTTTTGATACTCGAAACGGTGCGTTGTCTCACTGGCACAGGAACATTCAACAGTGAATATTTTAACTCGAATTTATCCACTGTATTAAGCACAGCCTGTCTGGTGGGACGATTACTTCGATCGAAAATTGGAGTAAGAGCTCTTAAAGTTACGACCACCGACTCAGAATTTCGGTAGTAATTTTTTAACATTTCCGGACGTTGCTCGTTTGTAAACTTCACCATGATGAAAATGTAAACCTTGACTGACGTTTTGACATTAACGGATCATAAAAGATGTTTAAGGGTGCATTTGTATTAGAACACAAAATTGTTAGGTCCCTATTGAAAAACCTTTTATAACTATGTGTATGACTTGACTTGAGATTCACTGAACTGATATAATTCATTCAGGGCTTGGCTTTATACCAATTTGCTCTCTGGCAAGTGGCTGACATTCCACTAAGCATACGAGTAGTGAGAATTTAAACCAAAAAAGAAACTTCATAGGATCTAGAGGTTTCCCTAAAAATTTAAAATACTCTAACGCAATACAGACCGCCCTTTTTTCATGCTCAAGGCCTTAAATATTATTCGCTCAGTGCACACCAAAGAGAACCACGAACAAATCGGACTCAAAGAGATTATTATGAGGCCCTAAAGGTGAAAAGGGTTACGCAGAAACGTACGCTCTCTCTACCCATGTGGAAGGACTCACGCAGTGTTCCATTCCTAAAAGTACAAACAAACCTTGCTTCCTTTCCTAAATTTTACACCATAAACGTCCCTATTCAATCCTTGTTTAAACATATTAAAATAAAACCTCCTTCTCTTCATTTCTTTTTTACAGATTATGCCCGCCCTATTTCACACTGCATCTATATGGTTGACAGTGGCATTAGCTGTTCAAAGGTGAGTACCAACACAAACGCAGTCCATTGTTCAACCCAAGTGACCATATCCTCTTATCCACTTCGAATGACGGTGCTAATTTACATAAAGGATGCAGCGTCCATAAAAACCAGCTACGTACTCATGGATTGAATAAAATAAAAAAAACTTCTCTCACAAAAAAGTCTTGCGATTCTGGGTAAAAAAAAAACGTCCGTCGTTTTGGTTGAAACAAATTAAAAATTCAACAAAGTTTCTTGCTGCTTGACTTGTAAAACCATGCAAGGGAAAGTCATGTACATTGTTCTGGTTCGACTGCATATTTGCATCTTTTAAGTATTCTTTGCAAGAAGCATAGTAATGCGAAAGTTTCTTATATCCTTTTCGCTGGTTTCAAACATTTCAAACATGTCCTGGAAGTTGAGACGAATAACAACCAACTTCTCGTATGATGATTAAATAAAAAAGTTTTTTACAACTTTTACTTCGATTTTATTATGCTCGACTGGATGTGGTAAGAATATTTGTGTGCTGAGGGGATAGCTTGCAACATCTTCTTTACGGCAAACAGTGAAACTGCGTTTTATTAGTATGGAATGTCAATAAAGGACGACAAACTTTTGGTCTATGCAACTGGAACACATCAGAGTTTATGATGTTCGACTAGTTGTTTACGGCGAAAGTTTTGCAACAGTAGGTTTCTGATTAATTATTTAATGTTTGCGCAATCGGAAATGATATCTTAAGGATTTCTTGTAGTAAATGGTAACTGGAAGCATTAAGGCAAAGTCTGCTCAGTTGTTTTTCCATATTTAAACATTCCCTTCGATTTATATACACAGAAATCTGCAGAAAACAACTCCGTGAGACTCCTAGCTGACTAAATGAAAACTTAGGTTAGGTTGAAGTGGCTGCTAGCTATAACCAACACACTTAGACCCATGAGGGGTCTGTTGTGAAAATACAAGGATATCGGAAAGATATCCTGCCTACTCATTGAGCCAATTGGAGCTTCTTATGAAGCGTAGGAGGCCACTAACATGAAGACTTGCATTAAGGCTTCGTATCTGTCGTACTGAGTGAGTAGCTAGGTAGGATAGCTGTCCATGCGTTGGGTAGGATGGCTGTCCAGACACACATAGGCCAAAGTAAGCCTCTTTTGATACCATTAGGATCTATACCCAAGAGTGCCACTCCATCCATTGAAACCCTTTAGAGCTCCTAATGAAGCTGAGGATACTACGTCATTGCGTGATAATTCGGCCAAGTTGTCAAAGTGATAGGCTCCTAGATATAGCTTCCTTCTTCGTAAAAAGGCAGCTACTTTTTTAGCAACATAAAAGTTGAGTGTACACTGTAGAGAAAAAGTCGTAGAGTTAGAGAAAAATTTCGCTAGAGAAGTGTAGACGTGGTGTAGCGTGAGAGTGTGGAGCTCTACAACGGCTCTATGCTGAAATTTTTAGGTGAGAATTTTCTGTAGTATAAACGCCTTTCGGTGAAGTGCTCTACATCTCTATAGCTCTACAGATATATTTTTGCTGCAATATGTGTACTGTGCTGATGGGATGGAGTAACATAATGGATCATATGCACATAGTAAAATTGTTTAAATAGAGCTGATCTAGGACTCACTTTCGCTTGCGAAAAAATTAGATTGTTTTCAGCGGCTTAGACTTGATGGACGTGATATCGTCCCCAAAGCTTTTCGTCAAATTTAGTTGTGATTGCAATTTCGGTGTAGTGATTGTAGACAGGCAGCTGGATCAAGGTCAGCCAGTAGAGCGTTTGGTAAAGATTTACAAAAAATGTCTCTACAGACTCTCTACGTAGATAAATTTGTTGGTAGAACCTCACACAGTGTAAACGGCTTTGGTAGAGAAGATTTTTTTTACGGTAGGGCTCTACCGATTTTTCTCTATAGTGTATGCGACGCTTTAGAGAGTTTGGTTTAGTTTTACAAATAAATACCGCGCTTCGCCTATTTGTACTTATTAATGAGGGCAATTATGGTATATATTCCATTTGCTATTACGAAGTCTAGAGAAGACAAGACGTAGCCCGAAGTGGTCTCTTTTCTTCAAGCGTTTTCTTAACATCTGCAAGTGCCCTATCAAACCCTGTCTCCACTTATTGGTCGAATTGATTCTGAGAGCATTTTTTGCTATAAATTTTAATTGTGTCACTCTTTGCGAATAATGAACACCCCGCTACTGTGTTATGCAGGCTTCAGTTGTTATTCTTTCTCATATTTCGGCTTGCTTCACTTTTAATGGCGGTTTTCTTCATTTTAAAGTCCTCCCATCTCTTAAATACTTTATGTAATAAATGTACGATTGTAAACGTACGTAGTTTCTACCGGTTTTCAGTTCATTTAGTCCCACTTGTAATTTTCGCATAATTACAAAACTGCGATCATCAACTTTTCCGAAACGCAACACAAAGTAAAACTTTATCACCTTGCCCTTCGTCACAACATCATACACACTTGCCAGGACTCGTTGGAAACTTTTCACACACCATGTATGTGACGCCGGTTAACCTGAACTGACGCTATTGGTCATTGGCATTGAATTGAAATTTTGTGAAAACTAATTGAAACTGAAGTGCTTAAATGTTCGCCCCCACTTTGGTACATTTGACAAAGGATTTAAGTTTTCCAACACACACACGCACAGACAAGGATGGAGTTGTAAACCTTCATGTTTCTCTGGTTACTGTTTTTGACACGTTATATGCGGGACATAGAAGAATTTAAAACTCCATTACCACAGCAAATTGGGAAGTAACGTTATAAAAGTATTTTAATGGCGTAAATTTGTTGGGTATTCAATTTTGCAATTAGGGAATTCTTTCAAAACAGTACATCGTTCCATAAAATTTTAACACACAACTTGTGTCACACTTTAGGATGAACCTCATGAAAGGGTGTTGCTTTTGAAAAAGGAAAAAAATTCCCAATATCCTACGAGATACTCACATGTGCAAATTCCTCCACTTGCTACAATAGAATCTAAATTTAAACCATTCTCATGTGTATTTTTTTATCTTTTTTCACTTTCAGATACATTTACGTTTGTCATGCCCCTATGGCACGTACTTGGTGCACCATGGCACGTGTGAAGCGATGCACATTGTATATTTGTCTAGCAGCATTCACCCATCAAAGTACGCGATTCTTTGAGCGCACCTACCATCCGCTCAGCATCGAATGGAATGGCACCCAGGCGGAAGTGTGTCATTTGGAAACATCCAAATGGGTCGAGGACTATGTGGGAGTAGACGTCTACTACCTGGTGTATTTCTCATTTCGAGTATTCTTCGTACACCTGATACCGTGCATCACTCTGGTGACTCTCAACATACTGCTATTCCAGGCCATGAAAAAGGCCCAGGAGCGACGCAAAGCACTGTTCCGAGAGAATCGCAAAAAAGAATGCAAAAAACTTCGAGAGGCCAACTGTACAACACTTATGCTGATCGTGGTTGTCACTGTATTCCTAATGGCAGAGATACCGCTCTGTATCCTGACCGTACTGCATATCATCTCATCGGCTATAACTGAATTCCTGGACTATCGTATTGCGAACATATTCATTTTGTTTGCAAACTTTTTTCTCGTCGTAAGTTATCCAATTAATTTTGGCATCTACTGTGGCATGTCACGCCAGTTTAGAGAAACATTCAAGGAGATCTTTCTGGCCCAGGTGGCTGTGAAAAAGGACAGTTCATCGAAGTATTCCATTGTGAATGGACCAAGGACGTGTACAAATGAAACAGTCCTCTAGTTGTAAGTGAAACGTTTCTCTTTCTCCCGCAGGAGAAGGGAAATGCCTAGGTAAACAAATGGATAGAACTGTGCAATTTAGATTGTGACTGGTGATTGATGCAGGAGTGAATGAATAGTCAGTATCCCATAGCGGCCGCTTTTTAAAAGATTTTGATGTCATTTTCAACTTAGTCATCGAGTGTTGTCTACTGGAGGAGAACATCCAAATAAATTGAACTTATCATCGAAATTCGCTTTACAGTCGTCACATATTCAGCAGGTTATTTGAAACTTGAAAACTGGAGCCACACATTGTCGATTTATTGGAAAATTTGAAACAATTTTCAATCAACAAACGGGTGTTTGTCATCAAAGCGCTTGGTCCAACAAGTCCATTTCGAGAAATTCGTTGTTATTTCATTTTTTATAATCCACTAACGCTTTAAGGAATTATGAATACCCTTTTGATGTTACGTACACAAGGGTAGCTAGGTGCAGTGGTTCGAAATTCAGGTAATGTTTGGTTTCACCGGCGTCCGAGGGTGGTGTCTACACTCCTGATGTCATAATAGTGGTCTGGGAATGTCATTTTATCGACGATGAAAATTATGAGACGACGAAATTCCAATTGTAATACCTTTAACGATCAATCGAATTCTGCAGTTTTGTTGTTCTTAAGTTTTTTGATAGCTATGACGACTTATCTTAGACTTCATCAACTGGGCTTCTTGCTCTATCACGCTTCAAGTGTTACTTCATCAATCATTTATATATATATATATTCGATCATTATTTCAAAGAATATCCATAGTAGGCTCGTAATAAGGTCAAGGGATCTGATTGCAACGACCTCCTTAATCTTTTTTGGACAAAATTTTCCTTTCCGGCGTTTTTGGGTAACAATTTTTTGTTTGATAAGGACGATTTTTATACTCACCATAAAGAAGATCATGAAGATATTTCTTGGAAGCGTATACATATAGCCTCTTCTGAAGGCACTTGGGTATCCAAAGCTAATATTCGCACTAAGCCGTGGATAACGATCTTACTTACTTACTTAAGAGGGCGCTACAGTCCAGGGTGCTGGGTCCAGTTTCGCACGCCAAGTTGGTTAAGGTCTCCTTCCATTTGCGTGCGCCACCTGGGTCGCGCTCTTCCTTTACTGCGCCGCACCTCGGGTATAAATTCGAAGATTTTCCGGGCCGGAAGATTGGTGTCCATCTTCATGACAGCTCTTCTGGCTAACTCGAAGTCGCTGTACAGCCCGTACAGCTAATCATTGTATCTCCTCCTCCACTTACCGTCTACGCAGACAGGACCGAAAATCACCCGAAGAATTTTCCTCTCGAAAAAGCCAAGAGTAACCTCATACGCTTTTGACAGAGTTCCTGCCTCTGCGCCGTAGAGCAGGATTGGGATGATTAAGGACTTAAACAGCGTCACTTTAGCTATTCGAGAGAGGGCTTTGCTACTCAAATGCCTTCTTAGCCCAAGGAAACAGCGACTGGCAAGAATTGTTCTTCATTTGATCTCAGCGTGTCATTGTCTGAATTGATTTCGGAGCTTAGGTAGACAAAGTCGTTAACTACCTCAAAGTTGAACCGGTCTATAGTGACGTTCTGTCCAAGACGTCGGTGTTCAGTGTCTTTTCTTCCACTAAACCCATCTTCGCCGCCTCCGTCTCAATATTAACGAACGTCCCAGGACATTACGTTGTTTTCTTCCGATTATGTCAATTTCGGCGGCGTATTCGAGTTATTGGACGGACTTTTGAAAGATTGTGCCTCTGATGTTGGCCCTTTGGTTTTGCACTAATCTTTCAAAAACGATGCTGAAGTAATCGCGTGATAGCGCGTCGCCTTGTCTAAATTCTTTTTTGACATCAAAGGTCTCGGTGAGGTCTTTGACGACCTTAATGGAGCAGCATTCATTTTCCATCGTCATCCTACACAAACAGACGAGTTTGACCGGGAGCCAAAACTAGACATAGCTCTGTATAGATCGTCTCTATAGATGATGTCATACACGGATACCGATCACAATCAGATGTTAACTTGCCTCTGAGAGTACAGTGGGTGCCCAAATTATTACAACAACTCGCAAAAATGTATTTTTCAATCAGAAACGCACAAAACTTCTGTTTTTTAAAGGAAGTAATTAGCAATCAGCAATAGCCAGTCTTCGGATGTCCACTTTTCATGAGTCTTAGCCCATTTTAGACGCTTTTTCATCATCGTCTTTATTAGAAGTCATTTTTTTACTGGTCGGCGGGAAGCGAAACTCAAATCCTTCAAGCGACGTCGAGTTGTCCTTTCGGAAATCTGAGCTCCTGACTTCTGAATCGTTTTTGTAAGCATCCTTTGTGTTGCCAAAATCCACTTTCTTTGTCATTGTCCACGTCTCTGTAACATTAGAAAAGAACACTAAGCATATACATAGCTATTCGATAACATCGAGGTTCACTGTCGTATCAGCTCAAGTTTGCAAGGACAGCCAGGTGTCTGTCGTCACGTATATAGAATCACGCAGTAAGAAATAACTGGTAAAATACATGGGTACCACAACGAGTCTAACGTAGACCTAAGTGTGATGAAGAGGGTTTCATCGTCTTTATCGACCTGCCAACCTAACCTAACCTTGTGTTGCCTTCCGTTTCGAACACAGATGTCCCTAATTTTACGCTCATCTCGTAGAGTTGTAATTTTTTTGTTTTTTTTGTCCCGATCATACGTGTCTCATAGGCGAAAAGTCGAAATTGTTTGCCAGTTTATTCTGCATTCCTGAAACTGGACCGTTGTAAGTCTTGTACTACAGTTTTATAAACGGAATTTCTTTCTTCTACCACCGCTCTACGTAAGTTTCTCTTATCCTGTAGGCATCCCTTTGGACTGGTGGCAACCTGTGCTTGAAAGTTTCCAGAAAATACCATGAAACCTTCCCGCCTAACTACCCTCAAATGTCTTTAATATCAGTGCTATTGTAGTTCATTCAGGGCATTGTCAATGAGTTTTATAACCCGAATAGAACAACTTCTAGTTCACCGTCAGTATAAGACAGCAGTATTCCACAGCGGACCCAAGCCTCCATCGCATTCACTGTCTCAAAAATATAAGTCGTCATAATAATTTACATGCAGCATCATTGCAAACTTCAACCGACATTATCGAACGTCTAAAACGTTCATACTACTTCACCAATCACACACAAACTAAATTCACAAGTCCTCCATGCCAAGATGACAACTTAGATTATAAAAACGGGGATTTAATGAAAAAATTAAATAAATATATAAAAAAAAAGCATGACTGTACCAGACGAGCTTTAAACAAGTGAGCCTAGAGTAAGAAAAATAATTACAGACCTAATCAACCCATAAACGGGTATCAACCCGCTATTTCAAATAAAATAAATTTCCTAGAGTTTATAAATATTTTTTTGTATGCTTAAGCTTAGTTAGACTTTAATCATTAAATAAATGTTAGACTAGACACCCTTGTAATATAACAGAGTGAAAAAAAAACCAAAGCACTATATAAATAAAATACTCATTTAAATTGGAAACGATTGAGCCCTAGTTAACCGATTTAAATGAATTTTTTAGCCTTTAAAAATTATATAAATTTCTTTCTTCACTAAAATAAGCTTAAGATAATAAGAAAAGCTAGTAATTTTTATTACAAGATGTTCTGCTTAAGACGATTGTAAGAGAAAATGTGAATTTTTATTCCTATTATTTTAAAATATATAATAAATCCTTTAATCATAAAAAAACAAATAGAAATGTATAAAAATGTATTAAATCTTGTAAATAAATTGTAAAGAAAATAAATACTAAAATTAAACAAAGTTGTATGGATGGAATTAGTCAGTTACTTAGAAATTGCACTTAGTTGTGTAAGAAAAAATATTTCGTGACTTAGCTGATAGAATTTGTTAAACATTTTGTAAATCTATTATAGTATATTTATGTTTATTAAGAAAATTTGTTTAATACGAATATTTAGTATTTAGGGCAAGAACGTGTTACAGAAAATGGGAATGCTTTAAATATCAATTTGTAATTATTATTCCTCATGATATTTTAAAATTAAAATTTTGTTTCTTTTTTTTTTTTAATAAAATCAAGTGATAAGTTTGCTTGATTATTTAATTATTGATTTATTTGTACAGCATTTTGAAGGCGAATAAAGGTTTATATTTGAACAATTGCAACTCTTTTTTTTTTTTTACAAGTAGTACGTATGCGTCAATTTCTTAGATACGGAGATATGTACGTGGAGTCACTACATCAACCTTAACCTGCTTATTCATCCGACTCCTTTACCTTCTATGCATTTCATCGGACTTTGAGAAAATTTATGAGAAATTAAATTTGATCGAAGCTAAGACTAATCGGCACGGTAAGACAGAAACCCTCTTACTATGCGGCAGCTATGTATCATGATTTGTGCATTTCGTTGATCAGTTGTTCTGGGAAGTTAAGTATTGTCCCGCTTGAGACAGTCGATTTTAGAACCAATCCTGTAGTGCCGCTCTAACTCCCCACAGTTCCTTTAGTTCGTGGCAATAGGCTGTATACTTCTGAATCTTGTTGAGGTTTGTCAAGTCTATGTTATTCTTAATCATGACTGCTAAGAATCTGTTGAACTGCACACTAGAATCAATCAAGACTAGCATAGCCGTGCGAAGACTGTCACATGTGGAAACTCACCAGTATTTAAACCATGCTATTATAAAACCCACAGCAATCGATCGAATATAATATTTTTGGGAAAACTCGAGGTCGAGACACTACCAAAAAAGGAAGAAACTGGATTCGATCAATCGATTAACCCTTCATTGACCGAATAAAATGCTGCTTTATCGCAAAGAAGCTTCTCAATTAACCATTTAGAGTCGGCAACAAATGGTAAGTCAGAACCTTCCATTCTTGTGAAAAATATAACTCACACAACATGAATGGCTGAGACCAGCCTTGGCCCACCCCGGACAGTCGCGCCACCTACTTACATACATACCTCTTGACCTTCACATTGGAAGTGTGACAAAGCCAGCAGCCTTTTTGCATCGATAAAATAAATTGCATGTGCTTAAGACCTTACGGCCGAAGTTAAACCTTTTATGGCATTTCACCTCGGAGCCTGACGGATTGGACTTATTTGCTGCCTAGGGAAAGTGTGCTATGTGCAGCTACTTGCTTTTTATTGTGTAGCCTTTTACGCCTGTAGCAAAAGCTTTGGAAAGAAGTGGGGACCTCAACCCATTGTGGATCTACACAGCGTCCAATTCTTACCTACGGGACACTAATATGGTGGTCCGCCTTGAGCAAAGGCTATAATCTTAGGAGACTCAAACGTATTCAGAAAACAGCGAGGCACTACGGGCGCATTGAGGTCGTCTTCAACGGATGCCCTTACTGTGCTTTCGCATTTTCTGCCTCTCGACTTACACACGAAAAATACCGCACTATACAGCGCAGTCAAACTCAAAGAACCTGGGTGCTGAACTGGACGGCTCTCGGAATCGTTACCAATAGGCTTGGCCACGTTTTCAACCGACTTCATCACCACCAACCTAAACTTCAGCAAAAACTTCCACGTAGGATTCCCCACCAGAGCCCAGTGGAAGAAAGACGAAGTGGTGAAGGACTTTAACTTTAACACGGTCATCTACAGCGACGGCTGAAAGATGAACTGTGGTATGGGTGCCGGTGTCTACTCGGAATCACTGAAAATATTAAGATCTTACCGCCTGCTGGATTTTGCTGGCGTCTTCCAAGCAGAACTACTGGCAATCTGAGAGTCTAGCACGCAACTCGTGGGTGACAGAACGCACAAACAGAACATTACTATCCTCATAGATAGCCAAGTCGTTATCAAAGGTATTGACTTAGCTACCATATCCTAAAAACTGGTGCAAGAGTGCCGGAACGAGCTTGCCCGCTTAGGCGAACGGGTCAGTCACACACTGGTCTGGGTTCCAGTGCACAATCACACCAAAGGAAACGGACGAAGTCTCAGCTCCACATCCCGCTAAGAGCAGTTAAAGGAAAAATCAACTCACATTTCCTGCAGAAGGTCAACCTGTGATGGAGGAGGCAAACCAACTGCGCCATAAAAAGGAAGATAATGGCCGACTTACGAGGAGATTAGAACAGAATATCTCCTAAACAGAACGCGTCCAGATATCGCCAGAATAACTTCGATACTTACTTACTTACTACAATTGGAGATCATCCCGCCAAAATAGGTATACCACACAACCCCCAATGTAGCAACTGCGGAAACGAAAACAAGAAGGAAACTCTCTCCCACTTCCTCTGCCAATGTCGGGCACTAGCAAGAGCCAATGCACCAAACCAACCATTATTTGGCGAGCTCAACGACATCTCGGGTGAAGGGATATGAGATCTAATCTGTTTACAAGTTGCATTTTGACACTCCCGGCTGTCTCACCCTCCTCAACGACACACATCATCGACCAGGTCACACGAGTTATGGTAACAAAAGGGCACATCCTAGTGTTAATTGGGCACTTTTCGAAGAACAATAAGTGTTTGGAATTGATATGTATGAAAATATTCGTAGGTAGTAACATTTAGCAATTGTCCTGAATAAATAAAATGGTTTTCCCAATGCAGCAAGTAATAAAGAACGTAATGCACACAACACCCGTGGCACAGCTTGTCCTGTCATTAAAGTACTATATGTATTTTATTGTTTACTTTTATTTTTATTTTTTATTTCCCAACGGATTTTATGGATAAAATTCATTTTTACTGCAACGAAATTCAACTGATAAAAGTTTTTCCACCGTCAAACATGTGAGGCTATTCAGCTGAGTGCCTACGCTTTATTGACATCTGCAGGAATAAATACCAAAAATATCGACTACATTTAATTTCGCTTTGGGAAATTACCACTTGTACAACACTGGTCATCTTTTCAATTCGACAGCAATTTACATCTTTTGTTGCTGCAACGCATTGCCGTCAACCAATTTATTGACCATTGTACTCGTACACTTGTCCTGTAGTCAACAGAGTGTAATTGCCTCAGTACCTGCTATTTCACTACATTTGCACATTGGCCTTGTCCACACAATGTATCGCCCACAAAATGAACCAGGTTGGGCGTTGTTCCTCTAGCAGGGCACAATTATTTGACTGCGGCATGAATACGTTGTGGTTTTGTTTCAGGATCTTTGCTTCAACCTCGAAAGCTAACTACGTACTCTGCATAGGAAGTGGTGTTACTTTTCAGGTAATTATGGGGAAATTTATGAAACAACCCTATAAATATGCTTGGGGTAACCTGAGGTGGAACTTCAAACAAGGCAAAACTCTATGTAATGGTGAAGTCATTGCTGCCTTTTTGGCTGAAGAAACTTTAGAGAAATGTAATCACAAGATGCAGATTGCTTTAAGCTTATTGCTAAAGTTTACTTGGTTGTGGGGGTAAATAAGGATACGGATGTACTGACGTATTTAGATTTGCTTTAGGCTCAGACCAACCTGCTATTAAGTGGTAAATTTAAACTTGACTTAAAACAAAGTTTTGTTTTTGGAAAACGTTTGTTTTGGAAGATAAATGCTTTTGCGTGCAATTAATCGTCCTTTGAAAGTGTATGTAAAGGGTTTTGCAATAGGGACGCTACAACAGTAGAGCGACAGGGACAGCAAACGACGCCATATTTTTCTTGCGGTTTTTTGACATTTCTCTTCAGTAAGGTTTGCCATTTCTTGATGGAAAGATATACGAGCCAATAACGAGTCGAAATTATTAAAATTTACTACCGAAATTCGGAGTCAGTGGCCTCAACGTTAAGAGCGCTACGTCCAATTTATGGTCGTCATAATCGTCCTAGCAGATCAACAATTGAGCGTCTAGTGGAAAAATTTGAATCCACAGGCACAGTACAAAATGTACTGTGCCAGTGAGACAAAGAAGTGCCCGTAGTGTCGAGAATATTGCTGCCGCTGAGGCTTCAGTTGCAGAAAGCCCAAATGTGTCTCTCACACGTCGTTCTCAAGCGTTGGGCATCTCTGTGACGTCGTTGTGGCGAATTTTGCGAAAAGATCTTGGCCTACATCCTTACAAGATTAAATTTTTTTTTTTTTTTTTTTTTTTACGAGGGTAGGTGAAAATCGTTCATGAGACACCATGAGGATCTACCGCACGTGCTCATGGTAGTGTGAGATTCTTACTCACTAAAAACACCTCCCCTTTTCGTGTTGACTACGACTAAGTACAAAAGAGCCTTATCAAGTAGTTTAACTTTCGCAATAAAAATTCGCGTTGTGTAGGTAGCTTTCCAGCAAAAGCACCTACTAATACCGTCATTATAAGCGGTACCACGGCGCATTAACGATTGTTCTAAGCACCTTATTTTGAAAGGTTTGTAAAATGTTTCTATTGCTGGTTTTGGTACAACCCCAAAGTTGTATACCATACGTCCATACAGGTTTTAAGACTTGCTTATATAAGAGCAATTTGTTATACATGCTTAATTTGGAATATCTTCCAAGCAGCCAATACATTTCTCTAAATCTAATTTCGAGCTCGTCGCGTTTCTTTTTAACGTGCGGCTTCCATTTGAGTTTCGCATCTAGTGTCATTCCTAGATATTTTGCTTCGTTTGCATACGGTATTTGTACCGAGTTAATGAAAACGGGTAAGTTGTTTATTTTCTTGTACGTAAAGTTAACATGGGTAGATTTGGTTTCATTGAGAACAATACGCCAAACCTTTATCCACTCGCAGATTTTATCCAAAGCTCGTTGAAGCTTTACAGTTGCTGACTCGACTGAATTATCTGTTGCCAGAATAGCCGTATCGTCCGCGAACGTAGCAACAACGGCGCCTTCTTCTTGCGGTATATCTCGAGTATAGAGCAAGAACAAGACTGGACCAAGAACACTTCCTTGTGGAACACCGGCAGCGATTTCCTTGAATTCCGAGTATTCGGCTCCGTGCTTGACACGGAAAAGTCTGTTCTCCAAGTACGACTCTAAGATCTTGTACAACTCTTCCGGAAGTACCTGTCTTAGTTTATAATTCAAGCCTTCGTGCCACACCTTGTCGAAGGCTTGAGAAACGTCAAGAAAAGCGCTAGAACATATCTTTTTCTCTTCTATGGCCTTCTCAATTTCGTTGGTTATTCTATAAACCTGGTCAATTGTGGAATGCTTGATTCTGAACCCGAATTGATGATCAGGAATCAAACGTCTTTCTTCAATTACCGGTTTTAACCGTTTTAATAAGAGTTTTTCAAAAACCTTTGAAATTATCGGCAGGAGCGATATCGGTCTGTACGACTTTTTGTCGTTTGGCGGTTTTCCCGGCTTTGAAACCATTATAACTTCGGCGACTTTCCATTGCATTGGAACGTATAATAGTCTTAGCGAAGCATTTATAAGGTAAACGAGTTTTATCAAAGCTTTCTTTGGCAATTCCTTGAGGACCTGTCCGGTTATTAGATCATATCCAGGAGCCTTGTTATTTTTTAGATTTTTTATTATCTCACAAAGTTCTGCTAGTGACACGCTTCTCATTTTAAAGTTGTCTGGAGTCATAACAGTATTATTAATATTTTCTATTAATGCTTGCCCGGGAAATGGCTTAAACGTTTCTTCCAGATGCTCAGCAAATAAGTCGGCTTTTTCTTTATCGCCTTTTGCCCACTCGCCATTACTTTTTCTTATTGGTAGCGATTGTATTTGGGGTTTTTTGATACCTTTCATAGCTTTCCAAAGAGAGTAATTTGAACTTTTTTCAGCAGACAAGCCTTCGAGATATGTAGAAATCTCGCGATTTTTAAAATCCCGTATCGCTTTTTTAAGCTTATTGCATAGGAAGTTCGAATGGGTTTTGTGCTGGGGAGCGCGAGTCTGTTGCCATCTTTTGCGTGCTCTCCTCTTTGCCAGCATCAGTTCTTTTATTTCCGGCGGATATTTAACTTCGCTATTTCCGACTACTTTCCTTTTATATGGAGTGTTGTTCCACGCGGCGCTTTGTAAGACTTCAATAAATCTGCCGATTTCATCCTCTATTTCGCACGGTGTTCTAAGCGACACATTCAGGACTATATTTTCTTCACAAGCTTTCCTAAAGCCATCCCAGTTAGTTTTGTTGCTAGTTAATCTGGGCGCTCCTTGTTTTCTCATTAGACGTTCGCTTATTGTCAATACGACTGGTGAATGATCGGAGGAGAGATCAAAGCATTCCTCGATGTTCGTAAAGTTTTTCACTACCCCTTTTCCTATAAAGAAGTCTATGAGGTCAGGCGTTTTTGCTATGTCGGAGGGCCAATAAGTCGGTTTCCCCGTTGAAAAGAAGTCAACAGCAAATTGCATGCCGGTTTCGTAGAGAAGTCTGCCTTTAGGTGAAATGCATCTCGAACCCCAAAAGGTGTGTTTAGCATTAAAATCGCCACCAATAACAAATTTCGGTCCAAGTGAGTCAAATAGACGTATTAAGTCATTCTTTTCTAGCCTGTATCGCGGAGGACAATAAATGGACGCGATGTTGTAATACATATTTTTAGTTTTTACTCGAACTGAAGTTATTTGCATTGCATCGAGTTCTATCGGTGAATTCAAAGAGTGCTCAAAACAGTCTTTAATTAAGAGCGACGATCCGCCCCTAGCCCTTTCGGATGGGTGGTATGCGTGATAAGCATAGTATCCTCTAATTTTAACCCGAGATTCCTTTGTCAGATGGGTTTCAGAAATCAAGCATATGTCAATGTTCTGCTGGCGTAGGAATACTTCCAGTTCGTCGATTCTTTGCAGAAGGCCGTTTGCGTTCCATGTTAAGATTTTAAGTAACTGGTTCATGTTCATGATTTCGTTCGTGGTTTGCGAGCGTTATGCTCAAGGTTACTAAGTTTTTCGAATATGAGCTTATTTGTCTTGCTCTGCTCCTCGAGTTTCGCGAGAATTATAGAGAAAACTTGTTGCATAGGATCTAATGCAGGCCCATTTTGCTTAGTTGCTTGCGATGCAGCTTGCGCATACGTTTGCGCATCAGCAGATGGCGGTTTTTCCTGAACTTTTTTGGTTTTCTCCTTTACTGGTTTGCTTTCTTTCAGCAGCGGTTTTTCCGGCTTATTTTTATTTGGTTTCGAGAGATGTGTACCGGCACATTTCACGCATCGTGGCTCTTTTTGGCAGTATTTCTGCGTATGGTTGAAACCTTGACAGCGTTTGCACTGAGGGATCGATCTTGTGCTTTTACGCATCGGTTCGATCTTGATTACAATATTTAAAATCGTTTTAATATTGTAAATATCTTTTATATTCTCGGTTTTATCGAAACTGAGCATAAAAAGCGGAAGACCACGCTTAACAAGAACTTCCTGATCTTCTTCCGTTTGTTGCTCTTCCTTCTTGATAATATTTACGGCGTCAAGAATTTTAAAGCCTTTCGCCTGAAGATCGTCCATAACGTCTTCTTTAGTGCACGAAGGATGGAGTCCTCTTGCTATAACTCGCAATGGTCTTTCCGACTTATTTTCATACGTGTACCACTGAATTCTCTCGGAATTAAGTTTCCGAGAAAATGCTCGGTAATCGTTGGGGTCATCGACGTTTACTTTCCACACGTTGTTGCGAAGTGAGGTGACCTTAAACTTCGAGGTCAACGTTCCTTTTAGGAGGCAATACAGCTTGTTATAGTCCATAATCCCGATGACGTTTATTGGAGGCGGTGGACTTAATTTCGTTGTCGCTTGCAAACGCTTGTTTTCTTTTGGTGGCTCGATTTCGGGTGAAGAACCGGCCCTTCGTTTCTTGCTGGGTCTTTTCTTTGAGACACACGCCGTTTCCCGTGTTAGCTCTTCTTCGTCCGTGTGATATTCGCGAACAATTGAGCCAGACGGACTACCGTCTTTTGGCGGATTTACGTTTCTCAGAGCTTTATTTTCTTGTCGAAGTAAATCTACCTCTTTCCTAAGCTCTTTGTAGAGTAGCTCCATTTCGTGAAGCTTCTTACGGAGTTCATTGTTTTCCTCCTCGAAGCTTTTGGATTTCGCTGAGTCCTGTTTATCACGCGTTAGCGCTTCCGGTGGACTTCTTTTCCCGGAGACATTCGATCTTGGTGGTGGCGATCGAGATACCCTTGCACTTTTTGTGAAGGGGTTGCGTAATTGCAATAAATGGCTCTCCCCAGAATCCATAGAGCCGACCTCCGAAGAGGGTGGATTTTCCAGTAGACCTGGAGTACCACCTGGGGTATTTAATCTCTTTGTTTTATTCATTGCATTTTGTATACTTCTTTTACCTCGGTATACGTAGGGTGGATTTTAGTCGCCTCTTACGACAGGCATGCCTACCTCGGGTATATTCTAACCCCTACCCGAAGGGGATACAAGATTAAATTGACGCAAGAACTGAAGCCGCTTGACCACCAGAAGTGTCGTATGTTCGTGAATTGGGCTGAGCAACAACTTGAAAATGATTCGGATTTTCATCGAAAAATCATCTTTAGCGATGAGGCTCATTTCTGGCTGGATGGCTTCGTCAATAAACAAAATATGCGGTATTGGTCAGGCAGCAATCCACACGTACTCTAGGAGTCATCATTGCATCCCGAAAAAATTACGGTTTGGTGTGGTTTATGGGCCGGCGGCGTCATTGGGCCGTACTTCTTCCGTGATGATCAAGACCGGAATGATAACCGAATATTTTTGGCCCCAATTGGATGATGTGGACTTGGAGGACATGTGGTTCCAACAGGACGGCGCCACAAGCCACACAGCGAATGTCACAATCAATTTATTGGAAACCAAGTTTGGAGAACGTGTTATCTCACGAAATGGTCCAGTCGCTTGGCCGCCTCGGTCGTGCGATTTGACGCCGTTAGACTATTTCCTGTGGGGCTACGTCAAGTCTATGGTCTATGCCAACAAGCCAGCGACGATTGATGAACTTCGTACGACTGTCGAACGTGAAATTGCAGCAGTATCGGCCAATTTATGCTTGAAAACCGTCGAAAATTGGGTTCAGCGTCTGGACTTCTGCAAGCGTGCCCGTGGTGGCCATGCAAAAGAAATCGAGTTCCATACATAATGGCATCAAACGTACTTTCACAGGAATAAAGAATTTCATTAATATCCAAAACCGTTTTTGTTTTATTTAAAAAAACTTTTGTAGCGCTCTTATTGCAAAACCCTGTATTTTGAAAATGCTTTTCAAAAAAAATGTTCTCTGAACCGAAAATAACTGAGTTTTATTTTGAGGTTTAATTTTTAATTCCATTTGCTTGCATATTCATAAGTATAATTAAAAATGGATGACATCGAAGACCTGTAGCAAAAATGTCAGAGGATTAGAAGCCTCGACCATGATAGTTAGCAGAGCAGAAGCAGCCCAGGGACAAAAACTTACCTCAATTAATTACGTAATTGGCTCCCGACCAGTAGAGGGTCTCTGCCTGAGACATGGCCGCCTTCGCAGTTTTCAATATCTAGTTGTCTAGAACCAACGCTCTGGCATCCGCAACACTTTCTTACTTAAGGTGGCGCTTCTTTCCGGGGTGGACCTGGGTCTCGAGCCAGCTCTATCTTTAGCCAGGTGCTTCTAGTTTCGCAGGCCCTCGTGCGTCATCTGAGTCTCGGTCTTCCTCTACTAAGCCGTCCCTCGGGTGTGAATTCGAAGATTTTCCGGACCAGATCATTGATGCCCATCTCTCTAAATGACCCAGCCACCTCAGCCGTTGGAATCCATAGCCTCCACGGTAGGTTGATCTTTAAAACGAAAGTTCGGTCTTCCTTGTCGCCTCAAACGTGGATGCTGAGATTCGAAGATTCTCTTGGCTGAAGCATTTTTGTCCATTCGCTCGATGTAGGCGAGCACGTATATTCGTCGTGTTTTGGCTTCTTGGTTAAGGCTCGAAAGCACTACGACCTGTAAGATCTATTGTGCTGACTTAGTGGTAGAGCAGAAGCGAAAAAAAATGGATGAACCTCAATAAAGCTTTAGGTTCCATGTTCCAAGTATCCACTGGGCATATCGTTTCCCTTATTAGATGAAGTAGTTTCTTTTGCGGCCCCTGACCACTCGCAGAGAACATGTTCAGCCGTCTCCTTTTTGCTCTCGCAGAATCGGCACAAGTCTGTATCTGACAACTGTCTCTATCTGGGATTGAACGCTTTTGTCAGGCCCTTTTGTTATGCCCAATATTCGGCAAACGTATCAGCTTCCCATTGTGGTATTTTGGAGTAGATACTACGGGGTAGTACCCCAAAATGGAACCCAGGACCAACGAGTGGGCGCTCAGCGCGTCTTCTCGCTAGACAATCCGCCCATTCATTACCTTACAAATATTCATATCCAGGGATCCAGACTACTGGAACCTTGTTTGCGGACGCAAAGTCTTTTAGACTGCTAAAACAGTCCA
Source organism: Matsumyia berberina (assembly GCA_917880715.2). Lineage (NCBI taxonomy): Eukaryota > Metazoa > Arthropoda > Insecta > Diptera > Syrphidae > Matsumyia > Matsumyia berberina. The sequence continues at coordinate 123,984,964 of OU862871.1, read as the reverse complement.
AGACGAGCTTTGACCTTATCGTATAGGATTTAAGGACATTTAGGTTAGGTTAGGTTAGGTTTATGGGTGCCTTGTGACATTGTCACTGCTCACTTAGACCAACAAAGGGTCCATTGTGCCCATTTTCCAATTTAACTCCGGGAACCTGTAACGAGAAAAGGGGTTAGAGACCGCTGATTTAAAACCACCCAGATAAAGAAATGAATCTCAGGAGGTCCCTCAGCTCGACATCACCCAAGTCTTCCAGTTCCGTGAAGAAGTAACTACCAAGAGTCCTCATTCTTCTACTGGCGAGGGCAGGACATTCACACAGCAGGTGTCGGACAGATTCGATCTCCTCCTCATCCCTGCAGCTTCTGCAATAGTCGTTGTGATGTATACCGAGTCGTTCCGCATGAATACCAATTGCACAGTGCCCCGTAATGATGCCGGAGACTATTCTCGCTTCACGACGACTTAGTTTGACCAGAGACATAGATCTCTTCTTATTATAACTTGTCCATAAGTTCCTAGCCGTTGCACATGTATCTAGCTGGATCCACCGTGCATTGGCTCGACTTATGGCCTCGTCATCAATATACCTTTTTACCAAGCTTATTGGAATTCTGGCAAAGGGGAGAGCCTGTGAGGCATGCAGCGCTGCCCCCCTTCGTGCCAATTCATCAGCTCTTTCGTTACCTGGGATATCCATATGCCCTGGTACCCAGCATAGGGTCACCGTATTGGCTCTCGATATCTCATCTAAATGATCTTTACAGATTTTTACAAGCCTTGACCTAGTTATCGCAGACTCCAGAGCCTTAACGGCTGCCTGGCTGTCGATATAGATCGTGATTGTCCTCGCGGTGATGCCCCTATCTCGGACAGATTTCGAGGCCTCGATGATGGCTGTGATTTCGGCTTGGAAGACGCTGCAATCGTCGTTTATTCTAAAGGACTGGCTTATTCCAAGGGCTTTGCAGTAGACCCCGGAGCCTGTACCAACATCCATCTTGGAACCGTCGGTGTAGAAGGCCAGTTTCTTTTTATTACTAACTTTGTTGTTCCTCCAGTCAACTCTGTCAGGAATTCTGATATTAAATCTCCTGTCAAATGCCAGAGTCTGGATCATGTGATCTGTCTCTGTCGGTCTGTCGGCATTCCCCCAACGAGACAGCACTGAGGCGTGACCGTAGGGAGCTGATTTCCACTGACGGATCTCCCTTAGCCTCAAGGCAGTTTTAGCTGCCATGTTGCTGCAGTACAGATCCAGCGGAACGAAACTTAGCATGGTTTCCATTGCCGCTGTTGGTGTTGTTCTCAACGATCCTAATATTCCTATACAGGCTGTCCTCTGAATCTTAGTGAGGTTTGAAAGCTGATATTGCTTCTCAAGCACCTTCCACCAGACTAGTGAGCCATATGTAAGAATGGGTCTCACAACCGCCGTGTACAGCCAGTGTACCACAGCCGGTTTGAACCCCCAGGTATTACTAAACGCTTTTTTGCATGAGTAGAAGGCTACGCATGCCTTTTTGATGCGTTCATCAATGTTCTCCTTCCAATTTAGTTTGGAATCAAGAATAACGCCTAGGTAGCGCGCTGATCCCGCAAGGCTAAGTTCAACACCCCCGATGCTCGGAGGTTTGAAATCAGGGATTGATCTCTTCTTAGTGAAAAGCACAACCTCTGTCTTTGTGGGATTGACTCCCAGCCCTTTGCTGCTGGCCCAAGTATTGACTAGTAGTAGCGCATAGTTGAGCCTTTCGCTTAGAACTGGAAGGAATTTGCCTGCTACCAGAATGACCACATCGTCGGCATAGGCCGTCACATTGAAGCCATTGTCTCTGAGTAATTCCAAGATCTCGTCCACCACAAGAAGCCATATTAGGGGAGAAAGGACTCCTCCCTGAGGAGTTCCCCTGCAGACCTTTTTCCTACTTTTTGCGTTTCCCAAGGTCGAGTTTATGACACGCGATTTAAGCATCAGCACAATCCAGCTACAAAGTCCGGTACTGAGTCGGGCTCTCTGTAGGCTGCTGATGATCGCGTCGGCGCTTACGTTGTTAAATGCGCCCTCGATGTCGAGAAACGCCCCAAGAGTAAATTCCTTTTGATGGAGAGATCTCTCAATAGTCGATACTACCCCATGAAGGGCAGTGTCAACCGATCTACCTTTCATATACGCATGCTGTGATTTTGATATATAGCTATCGCCGATCACATCCCTGACGTATACGTCGATCAATCGTTCCAGTGCCTTCAGCAAAAAGGACGACAGACTAATGGGTCTGTAGTCCTTCGGGGTCGTGTGGCCTACCTTCCCTGCTTTGGGAATGAAAATAACACGTACCTCCCGCCAGGCTCTAGGAACATAACCTAGCTTCAGGCAACTAGTAAAGATCCGCTTGAGCCATGGAATAACAGTTTCCATCGACTCCTGCAGCATCACTGGCCGAATGTTATCCATTCCTGGTGCCTTAAATGGAGCAAAGGATCTGATTGCCCATGCTATCTTTCGCTCATCGATTATTTTCTCGGTTTCACCTGCATCCAACCCTTCCGTATTCTCCAGAATAGATAGATTATCTCCGGAGATCGTCACGTTAGTGCAACCAGGGAAGTGGGTGCTCATTAGCGTATCTAGCGTTTCTTCGTGAGAGTCCGTCCAAGTACCGTCACTTTTCCTGATATTGGATGCCGGCGCCGGTGACCTGGCTAGGATTCTCCTTAGACGGGACGCTTCGTTGGTAGATTCGATAGTCTCACAAAAGTTCCTCCAAGAGTTCCTTTTTGCAGACCTGATCTCTTTTTTGACGAGTTTTACACTCTCCTTGTAGGTGGACCAGTCTATGACCCCGTCTTTAGCGAGGTTCCAACCTGCTCGAGAGTTACGAATAAGTGTCGCAATTTTAGTGTTCCACCAGGGTGGATGTTTTTTCCCTCTGCCGCTACTGACAGGACAGGATCGTTCAAAGGAACGGGTGAGGGAGCCGGTAAATGCATCGACTGCATCGTCGACTGCCTCAATAGAGGTGAGGTCCTCTGCTGGACAGATTCCCGCTGATTTCCTAAGTTCTCTATTGAACCTATGCCAGTTTGCCCTACGCGGATTCCTAAAAACTCCCTCCCTACCAGTCTTCAGTTGTAAGCTGAAGAGTATCCAGCAGTGGTCAGATAGGGACGCTCTGCTGGAGACCCTCCAGTTGACGACCTCAATGGAACTATGCGCACTAGTAAACGTTACATCTAGGACTTCCCTTCTATTTACCGTTACAAAGGTTGGATCAGAGCCTCTGTTACATATAACTAAATTGGCTTCCAAGATGAAATTAAACAAAACCTCGCCTCTAGCATTGATGTCTGAACTACCCCACAGGGTATGGTGGGCGTTAGCGTCACATCCTAAGACTAAGTTTTTCTTACCTTGTTGAGATGCTGATATGAGCAACCTCCAGGTATCCGAGGGAACGTCTGTGCCGTCATCATATGGCAGGTATGCAGACGCCACAGTACAGTCGCCATTAACTCCTCCAACCTCCACTACTGTTAAGTCGCCAGAGCTGAAATTAGATAGCATTAGTACATGAAGGTTCTTTCTAGCCACGATACAAGTTCTAACCTTGCCAGCGTCGCTTCTATAAAAAATGTTGTAGTTTTTAGACCCTAATCCAAGAACGCGATTGTTATGAATCCACGGTTCCTGGACTAGGGCCATGTCCAGCTGCTCCTGCCTCAGGTTGTCGGAGGCGACGGTGCTATGATGGAGGTTGATTTGCACTACCTGCATCGGTTGTCGCAATCTCCACATCCATAGCGTCAGTCGCCCCTGTGCTCTCTCCTGGGTGTGTCCGTTTAATGAGCTTGAGGGTGACTTCCCCAGCCCCATAGCACAGACCCATCCGCCTGTTTTTCACAAGCACTGCCGGAGGGTCATCCATCACGATGATGAACCCCTTGTTGCCATCTTTGGCTTCCTCTTCCCCAACAACCTCCCAGCTCTTCATATCAGTTGAAGGGTTCTGGGCTTTAAGGAAGTTGAGGATCTCCTTCTTTTCAACCCCCAAGTCCGGAACGCAAATCCGTCCCTTGGGTCTACTCGGAATCTCCTCAGGAGGTACTGCTTGCAGTGCAGCCCCCTCCCAGAGTTTCATACCGCGAACTGCAACCTTCACGAACTCACACGATAACTGATCTTTACAGTCTATCAGAATGACCCCGCGCAAGCGCTTCGCTCTTCCAAACGTGGGAGCGGTCGAACCGGCATTTCCCCGAATATGGTCAAAGACTGCTCTGGCAAGAGCCTTCTCAATCAACTGACCACGTTCGGGCGAATACTGGCCACTAGGCTTTCCGAAGTCTACAACAGCTAGTTGCAAAGAGCTTCGGATCACCCCGCTGTACTGCGCCTTAGGATCAGCCTTCGGCCTTTTGGAGGGATTGCTTGCCTCTTCTACAGACCTAGGTCTCTTCGAAGCGAGCTCCTTCCTCTTGGCTTCGGCCATCCTTTGACGCCGTTCAGCAGCCGCCTTAGAGGTTTCGGGCTGCTCTCCGTTGGGACCTGCCTTAGCGGCAGCGGTCAACCTGAGAGCATTGCCAATACCCCCCACGCCACCCCCTTTTCCACTAGGTTCCGCCTTGACGGCAGCGACTTTGTGGGTGGTCTTGGTGGCGCTCGTCTTAGGCGAAGGCCTCGTCAGAGCGTCCTTTGCTATGGTGTCCATAGCCCAAGCCAGGGAGTTCTTTTCTTTCTCCGAGAGAGAAGAAGGATCCTTTGCGTCCAGGATCTTTTTGACGTGCGTCGCTTTGCAGAACAACCGCCGTCTCATCTGACCTGGAGAGATCTTTTTCTTCCTACCCGGTTTTTGGGGACTCTCGGGTGGATCCGCAAGTAGCTGCTCCTCCATCTCCATAGAGATCTCCTCGTCAGTTGTTCCCAACTGAGGTGTTTCCTTATCGGCGCCCGCAGATAGTGCGTCGGCTACCGAACTTCCTTCTTTAGCATCCTTGTTATTTTTTTGAGAAATTTTGTTCCCACGAGTAGGGCCGGAAATAAAGGTCAGCCCCGACAGAGCCGCCATGTCGGGGTAAGGCACAACTTACCACAGATCTTGCCTGCGCATCTGTGGGAGCTCGTAAATGGCTGGTTTACCCCCCAGTCTTTCATCCTTCGGCACGGTTTTTGTTTGCTCACACCACCACTGGAATTAGGGTGACTACCTCCTGGTTTTCGGACGTTTGATCCAGACACTGCACAGCACTCGCTGGCCAGCTTCCGGAATCAGCAGCCCTACTTAAGCCCCAGCACCTCGGCAAGGTGGGTAGTCGTCGCTGGGGGAAGGACATTTAGCTTGGCTATCTGAAAAGATAAATATGCGGGTACTCTTTGCTTTCCTCCACAAGAAGGATTTTGAAAATTGGATCACTTTGGATCCTCAGATAGCCTATAAGGTCAGCGCCTTTGAACTCCGGTAAAAGTAACCTCAGAACACTCAGCATAGCTTCTTCCTGGACAATGTGCAGTGGCTTTACCCCTACGGCTACCGTCTGTCAAGTTCTCAGTGAACCCGTTAAGTATAGTCTGCAGAGTAGCTTCATGCTTTTTTAAGAAGACATTATGAAACCCATCAAGATTCACAAGAAAATTGGATTTCTTCTGTATTCGTGTGGAGAAAAGCAGCTAGAACATGCTTATCCTGATGTGTTCTGCTGGTCTTGACGGAATTAGGATATTCACGGAATTTTTTTACTTAAATGTAGGTTTCTCTAACACTGCAAAACCTTCAGTGGCAATGAAGGATGTTAGAGTGCCATTGGTTAAGGTCCCCTTCCACTTACGTGCGCCACCTGAGTCGCGGTCCTCCTCAACTGCGCCGTCCCTTGGGTGTAGAGCCGAAGATCTTCCGGGCCGGAGCATTGGTGTCCATCCACTCTACATGACCCAGCCACCTCAGTCATTGTAACTTCACTCTTCTGGCTAGGTCGATGTCGCTGTACAGTCCATACTTCCACAGGGTGGATCTAGGCACCCCCGGTTGTCCCACACATTTTCAACAACACACTTCATCAATCAGGTCACGAGTCGTGGTAACAAAAAGGCACATTCTAGTGCTAATTGGGTTCAGCTGAACCGCCACTTCTACCTACCTACCTACAGTCCATACAGTTCGTCGTTGTATCTCCTCCTCCACTCACCGTCTATGCAGACGGGACCGAAAATCACCCGAAGAATTTCCCTCTTATAGGTGCCAAGACCATCCTCATCCACTTTTGACAGATTCCATGCCTCTGCGCTATAGAGCAGGTATGGGACGATTAAGGTCTTATAATGGGTCACTTCAGTCGTTCGAGAGAGGGCTTTGCAATTGAATTGCCTTCTTAGCCCAAAGAAACATCGATTGACACGAGTTATTCTTCGTCTAATCTCAGCGCTGCGAGTTCACTAATCCGATGATTACCCAACATGCTTAACCATTTTCATCATAAATCAATTCAACCATAACTTAAATAATTGTCACATTAACTTAGGTCTCCTTGCATGATCAATTATTGAGATATTACCTTCACAAATGTCAATTTATCAATACCTTCATTAAGCCCCATGGCAAACAAACCAGCGAACAAAATCATTTTTCCAAAAGGAAAGTTTCCTCATTCTTTCTACTTGTCAAGTATTATTATTCATGGGATAATAAATATTTCTTGTGCATCAGAAAATATTCTAGCCATACACTTTGACAGATTGAGCCAACTGAAGGCGTCATTAATAATCTTTTCATAATACGTAGCCTTTTTTCCGCGAACTTTCGCATGACAGGCAGACAGAGAGCGTTCATAAGAAAAGTGGTTTCCCCCTCTGCGAAAGATAGTCGAAGTAATAATTATAAATGAAACCAATGTGAAGGAATATTGCAAAGGAGAGTATCAAATTAGAAAAAAAAACTTAAAGAGAAACTTAAATTCCTTAATTTTGCTGACATTATCCTGCACATTAACAATTTTATGCTGAACACACAAAATCATTATCACGATACCTTGTGAAATATGTACAGAGATACGTGTCTATGTATGTATGTATGTACATGAACAGCGAAGATTCTAGTGTCGCAGTTTATGTGAACTACAGTATCTGAGACAAGGAGGGAAACGAATCTAGACCTAAGTTTCCACAGGTCTTTCCGCAAACCGTCATCTGTGTTACTCTCGCCTTCACCAGCTGAACCCCTTGTGTCCCTCATCTCAACTAGAGTCTGTATTTCAAGTGTTCCTACTTAGACCCTCTTCTACTCGGAAACCCTACAGAAACAGGAATTCATTAGACTGTCAGAGATATGTCTTCCCAGTCGAGATCCTGGCCGTAGAAAAAGGTAGCATAAGAGATTGTCACATTCCCCCGCCGGATATTACCATCTTCGTTTATTGTCAAACAGCTTGCAAATCAAAGGCAGTCGAGAAATGTCAAGACTCGCTGCTCACCATAAGGCACAATACTGTCAAACTTTGACAGGTTCCTGGACATAAGGACATAGAAGGGAATGAAAACGAATTGGTAAGATTGGGGTCGGCTATGAACATTAGCGAAGCGGACACATCTATAATGTCTCCGATGGGGAGATAGCTTGGGATAATAGACATCATAATAGAGAAAGAAACTAATTTCTCCGGGTTAGCCAGAAAGGATTGCGCCACCTCTCGGACGTTATGGCTAAAACAAGGTGCCTTCTGGCACTGGACAGATCCTCTATCCGCATGCTCACTGGAGTTATCACAGGACACTGCGCTATCGGAGTCATGCTCCATCAGTTGTGAGCACTAACTGGTTCACAAAACAGCCAACAATAGGTTAGATTGTCCCGGGAACCATATTGCAATTCTCACAACATTAATAGGGTACTCACAATGGAGCTACATATCTCCGAGTGAACATGATGAGGGCTATCCATCACATGCCCTGCACAACCTAACCTAACCTTAAACCCTCTTCTAAACTTCGGTTGTAAATGCGAACTGTGGGCGCTATGTTGCGGCTTTCTGTCTCCACAGTTTTGGTGCATGATGGTTGACTCTCTGTTGCATACTCCCAATTCTCCTAACATTTACCCTCAAGCATATCCGGCCGATAGTGCCATACTTTCTGTCAGGCCATTCATACCTGAAAACTGTCTGTGTTAGCGCGCAGATGGCTCTTGACATGATCTATGAAGGGTGCACGAGGAGTGGGCTTTCAGTCAATCCTCTGAAAATTGGTGATGTTCTCTTTACGAGAAAGAGGACTGTGACCGTCTTGAATCCTCCAGTGCTTAAGGGCGTTACTATCCAGATCTCCGATGAAGTCAAATATTTAGGGGTTATCCTGGGTAAACAATTTCTTTGGGCAAAGCGTGTCAAGTCGAAAACATCGGAGGCGCTCTCAGTTTTTCGGCAGTGTAATGGTGCTTTTGGCTAGACATCGGGCTTATCAAAAAAAACGTTCCTTTGGATCTATAAGGCTATGATAAGACCGTTTCTAGCTTATGCGTCGGTTGTTTGGTTTTGTGTAAGCATGTGATTGCTTTATGCACTAAATGTCAAAGAACGACTTGCTTCAGCTGCACGGGAGCTTTACCGAGCACGCCTAGCGCTGCTCTAGATGCCCTGCTTGATCTACCTCCCCTTGGTACTTAACTCATGGGTTCTACTATCAAACTAATCTGCCGTCCTAGACGGGCGGCTTTTGGTATCATCCACACTAGAGTTTTGAAGAGCTTGTGCGACACTTATCCTACGAACCTGGTTCCTTGGATATCCCGACTGATGCAATGAAACCAGATATTCGGTTGCTGTACAAATTTAAAGTCGACTCTCCTTGCGATCAGGACAGGCTTCAGCCAAAATCTGAGTCTGGACTGGGTTGTAGTCGAAACTTCAAGGATGGTCCAAAAAGCAACATTGGTCCGGTGCTAAAGTCTTCGTTGAGGTCGATAGCATCAGACTTCACTACTTGTTAGCCAAGCATGCCTCTGTCTAAAACCAGTCTTGATCCGGTGCTAGAGTCTTCGATGAGGTCGACAACACCAAACTTCACTGCTCGTTAGGCAAGCATGCCTCTGTTTTCCAAGCAAAGACTTTTGCTATCCTTATAGACATGGACTGAATTGCTAAGTATAGGTAGAGGGATCGGAACACCTGCGTCTGTGGCAAGATTAAGGCTCCACTTAAGGCCTTTCTCAACCCCTTAACCAGTTCCAAAACACATCGAGAATGCAAGAACTCTCTAAACTCGGTCGCAAGGTCGAAATCTTTGACTCATCGAGGCAGTTACTCCGATGGTAAAACCCTCAACCTGTAGGATTAGGTGCAAGGAAACAATTTAAATGAATTAAACACATTGTGCTACTATGTATAGAATTCTTGACAACCATGAACTCAATGTGTATTGCGTACATCCAGCTTATAAATGGTTCTTAACACAATTTGCAGGTGTTTCCTCTGCACCTTGACAAACAACAATACGCGGCATGCAATTAATCATTCTGAAACACCGTAACGGAGGTCTGTTCATGTATACCGTGTACAAGAATTTTGTAAGTGAATACATTTTACATGTTTGTAATATTTTATTTAAGAAATTAAATTGGGTTACGGAACAGGCGCCACCACACATCTGTTTTGAGAGATGACAGAAGTGAGACAGATGACAAAAGTCAAACAGATGACAGAAGCCAGATAAATGACAGAATTCAGACACATGTCGTAGGGTAGCATTCATTAAAAATTGGGTTAAACCTTTGATTGAAACAGGGAAAATTCATCAAAAAAACGAAATCCCTCCCAACAGTACCAATATGGGTATGACATACTGTCGCCAGTCAGACATTAAAAAAAACACTGACCATGAAAACGAACTTTTTCCGGATTCTTTCAATGTTCGTATCTCTTCCTTAACGAAATTAACTACGAAAAGTAATAGCCATAACACTTAAACTGCCATCATAGTACATTAGAAGCGATTGTCGTCTCGTCCCGAAGAAGAAAAAACCGGAAAAAGTACATGGTCACGACATTCTATGTACATCACGGCTAAAGAATACCAAAAAGGACGACAGTTACGAAAACTTTAAACCTGTCTATACACAAACATACATTCAATAGGTTTAATATTCAATTAAAGTTGGACATTCTACGGCAGGAGTTATTTAAGTGCTGAAATTGAATTTAGTGAACAGTGACACTCTCAAGAGATGGTGGTTGGGGATGCTTCTTTCTCTACAGTCGGGTCATCCAGCTGTGTATTAAATTGAAACTTTTTGAAATCCAATAGATGTCTTGAAAGTAGGTTATCTGTGTAACATGAGCCAAAAAAAATGCACGAATATTGAACTTCAAGTGGTTGCATGGTTACACAGATTTATTTTCTGCTGCCATAAATAAGACGGATGCTGTGTGGTGTGTACTGATATTCTTAGGCCATTTGATGAAGAGGTGACACTTATGGTCGTAACTTTGAAACATGAACCGTTAAGCACTAAAAATAAGAAACACGTTTTAACATGTTTCCTTCCTATTAAGCACTGAATGTTGGCGGCAAAGGTTAGGTAAAGTGGCTTTCTTGGAAGACTAGGACTGTGATAAGTCGGAAGTTCCTGGGTTACTGTTAAGAACCTGAAAAAAAAACGTAATTGGTTTGACACTAATTCAATTGAATCCCAAGGTGGGTGCTAATCCTAAAGCAAGGAGATTCCTTGCCATGAGACACAGACAGATAGGCAGAACTTGAGAGCGTGAAAGACCTTGATATACCTGGTTAGAGCCTCAGTTTCTTGCTGACTAGATGGCTATCGTTTCGATTTTAAAATTATTTGCTTTGGTATCTTCACTTCACGCCAAACAGCACTGCACTGTGTAGTCGGCTCAATGGAGAAAATGGTGCAAGATTAAGAATATTCACAAGCCGCTTTCCTATACATTGAAGGAGCCTTTAACAATGTCAGAACGGATGCGTTGCGTAGAACCCTAACAAACCTCAATATCCACAACATCCTATTTAATATACTTAGAGAAAGACACATAAAGGATGAACTTGGACGAACGAAGCTGGAAAGCTGGTGGTATCCCCCTCAGGATCTCCGAGAGTGTCAAATATCTGGGACTCGTGTTCGATAAGAAGCTTAGTTAGAAGCTAAACATCAGCGAAAGAATCAAGAAGGCCACAATAGTCTTCTACTCGTGCAGTAGGATATTTGGGGAAAACCCGGGGCTAATCCGAGAATTATCCTGTGGGTTGACCTACGGCAGCCTTGAATGGCGGCAAGCCGTTAGTAAAACCACTAACCTAAAGGCCGTACCGAAAGTACAAAGACTGGCGTTCGCTGGAACTACCAGTGGAATGAAAACAACACCAACAGCAGGACTTGAGGCTATTCAAAACCTTCTCCTGCTGGATATGTTTGTGCGAGCTTCGGCGGCCATCAGTGCATTACGAATAAAGTAGTTAGATTGCTGGAAAGATCATACTGCAATTCTACAGGAATATCTAGGCAATGTATCCATAACACAAGACCACATTTAAGCTCGTACCCGAACAGGGAGGAATGGAAAAGCGGGCAAATGCCAAACGCGTATTCCATAGCTATCTACACCGATGGATCCAAAATTGATACTGATGTGTGTGCAGGTATCTTTTCCGAAACGGTGGGCATCACCAAGTCCGCCCGGCTGCCAAACCGCAACAGCGTTTTCCAGTCGGAGATCCTAGCAGTGACACAAGCTGCCCACCAAGTGTCAATGCTAACAATATCACGGGAGGATATTACGATTTACATTGACAGCCAGGCTGCCATTAAAGCAATAGCTCCTATGCTAACCAGATAACATGGAAACTTGTGAAATGTTGTCGCGAAGAGCTTAGGGTTTTTGCCACGCAGCACAATGTCAATTTGCACAGAAAACCTTAAAGGAAGCAAATAACAGGTGGAAATCACTTACCACCTGTGAAGTTTCAAGCAGGTTGTGGCTAGAACATGGCAAAGCAAAAACCAGAAAGATTTTACAAAAGGCCAGGAAATCGCTGTCGATGATGGTACGCGTGCTTACTGGCCACAACATGCTAAAATATCACACAAGTACGCCTAAATGATGATGACATGTGCAGGCGATGTGGTGACGAAGAGATTCGTGAAGACACAGCCTATTTTCTCTGTCACTGGCCATAACTCTGTAAAATAAGAAAAAAGGAACCCTAAGCAGATTCCTCTTCGAATATATCGATGAACTGTCTGATGCTTCACTCTCACGACTTCACAAATTTGCATGGCCGACCGGACCGGTACCAAGCAATTAAAAACCACGGTAGGAAATATCTTTGGTATCACAATGGGTCTGGATAGACCTAAATGTGATGAGGTAATCCTCATCAGCCCACACCTAACCTAACCTAGTCTCCTACGAAGATCCAAAGTAATGAAAAAGGAATTCGTCCCTGTGCTGTGTGTGCCTCTGTATACTGAATTTTTGCCTAGAATTGATTCAATCGATCCTTAAGCATGCATGATGTTCGATCTATGCAAGCAGCCAAATGTCAACTTTTAGTTTCAGAAAATTGTCTATAGTTTAGCAGCATAGACAAAAAAAATTCTACGATTCTACGTCACTAAAAACCATTAATCAATCAAACGAACCCAACCCAACCTATTAATTAGAAAATTAAGGTAACCTTCCACTTAAATTACACCCTAGGGTTCCCAAAACACAACACTAAACCTCGACTGATGCCCACACGAAATCCCTCCCCATCTTGTGCTATATCGCTAATTCTACACCTCCTCGATGTGGGCTTCTTGTCTGTTGTTTTTCACAAAACAAAACATAGTAATTGAAATCCTTCCACCATTGTTATTATGCGCCCCCATTTTGTTTTCAAAAATCTCCCTTGATATCCACACATCCATACACACAAACATGTATAGCAGCTAAATGTTTTTTTTTTTATTGTTTAAATTATTGAAACAAATGGACCGCACTTTAATTCCCACGGATAAATAATTACTCTTCGCGCATCGGCTAGCATTGTATTGTGTTGTTTAGTGTCGAGTGACGTGTCCATTGTGGTTTCGTAGTTTAATGAACTGTCAGAAGCGATTGGCTTTTGATGGGCGCCACCGATGTTAGTAATGGAAGTGTTGTCAACAGAAAAAAAAAACACAAAACAGCAACCATGCAAAATCTAAAAACAAGTAAATGTGCTGCCAGACAGGACATCATTCCGATACCTAAATGGAAACGATGTTCACTGGACTGAACATGAAATAGAATCCACTTGATGTTATTCCACCAATGAACACTTATATCCCATTGTTGCTCCATCTGTCTCACCCTTTCGTTGTGCTCCTAGATTCGAGACATTTTTCTCTCGAATTTCGCCTCCTTGGAGCAGATTGTTATTCAGAGACCTGATTTAAAAGGACTTTTACATCTACATTGACTGTCCAACAAATTGTTGTTGCTGTTGCAGCAATAACAAGCAAAAAACAAATCCCAATTCTCATCTACTGGTACCATCAGCTCGATGTTGACTGCCAAGGACGACTGTGATGGATGAGTGTGTTTGGTGTACTGTTGAAGTGCTGGATAACGTTGGTAATGATCTCATGATCTGATGATAGCATCTTTATTTCAGTGGTGAACGGCACGCGCCTTCCCATTGTTTTTAGATCCCATGAACGAGTCCAGGAATACGTACGGTCCATGTATGTAGGTGTACATCCATAAATCGTTCGAGTGGGACAACTTGAGTTATACATTCAAATTGTTGGTTTTCAACATGATTCGGCAGAAACACAGAAATGATGACCAATCAATTGTAGTAAATCACAGGTCCTCGTGGCAGACAACTTTTTTTGTTTGTTTGTTTGCTGGATGACTCTTCCAATGAGCCTTCGATGTCAAGGTCGCATTTAGGCAATTCTTGGACAAATTATGCGACGACGTTGCTACCTTCAATTACAATGCCTTCTGCAATGAAGAGCCTTCGCCTTTGATCGGAGAAGATTTTTCTTTAATTTTTTTGTTCTCTCTGGCTGTCTGTGGCCGTTGCTGCTTTCAATTAATTTATTTTATTTGCCAATAAATTACATGCACACGCAAGAGTAGAACCTTTTTCTTGACTCTGGTAATATTTCAAACGGAAATAGGTTCGATATTGCTCGATAAGAATTTACAAAAAAATCACCAATATGCCTGGACACATTTTATCAAGCGAAAGACTACACAAAGCCTTCTCAGATGTATGATAGACGACAGAGAACTATGATCTGTTTAATAGATTCGAGAAACAAAAGATTCACGAGGACGACACTTAACACTTAAAACTTTCACATTTGCTGAAACTTATGAGAAACGCGGTAGACAATGCAGAAACCAGAGCCAGTGCATCGGATTTTGACCTCGACCTCGCTCCGACCTCCAAAGTCCTCATAGTCTAGCTTGTCGATCGTTCTTCCGAGGACAAAACCGCCGTTGCTGCCTTCACACAGTACGGCGAAACTCACGAATAGTCTAGCAAAACTATATTTTCTTATGAGACCGTACCAATTTCCATCGCCCTGGAGCAGCACAAACTTTCAAATACTCATATCTGGGTGGGAAACCTATCGTCAACAGAAGCATCCGTATACAAATACATAGTATTTATATTACAAGGACAATGAAGTAGTTCTAAAAACCGTGCCTCGAATTTTTAATCTCTCCTCGTCAAAGCTCGTCAGTCAAAAATATGTATTCCTGAGCCCAAACATTTTTTAAATCCGCGTCGACGATTCCTCGGATAAAGTAACTTCTGCCGCCTTGTCGTAGCCTTCACGGAGTAGCTTTGGTTCAGGCTCCACTTAACAAATTCTTCTCGAAATCGAAGAGTGGTGTACCACTTAGATTATAAAACTGGGCAGCCTCCTTTTTAGAGGCTGAGTTCAAATTTTGGGTTGTCTAATGGAACCACAGATTCTGGAAATTCGCAGCTTTTTCCGGAAACTTTCGAAATTGGTACTAGATAACGATTATATAAAAGAGGCTCGCCATCGTTTGCGAGACAGAGACATAAACTGCACAGAAATTGCTAAGTTTGTGGAAAATAATGAAAATTACGTAATGAATTGAATATTGTATACATATTAGAGGGGCGTCGAATGATTGTAGAAACTCATGGTGAGGCTTGTATTAGCGAGAGAACATGCCGCGGATGGTTCCAGCGCTGCAAGTGGTGATTTCGATGTGGAAGACAAGGAGCGTTCCGGACCAGTGAAAAAGTTTGAAAACGCAGAATTGGAGGCATTACTGGATGAAGGTCCATGTCAAGCGCAACAAGAACTTGCAGTTTTATTGGGCTTGAGCCAAATTGGGGGCCATACAAGCTGAAGCCAAGAGAGGTTGAACCGCTTCTTTCACGTGCGAACAGCTTTCTGCATCGTATTTTGACTGGCGATACAAACTGGATCCATTACGAAAATCCAAAGCGAAGAAAGTTGTGGGAGCCCCGCGGCCATGGCTCGAAGTTCATGAAATGTATTTGATGGGACCACTTCGGCATGGTATATTATGAGCTATTGCAACCAGGTGAAACCATCACAGGAGCTCGCTACCGAACACAACTGATGCACTTGAGCCGAACATTGGAAAACTTCGACTACCTACTACCTGTTCCGATCGATGACACATGACCTGGCTCAGAAGCACTTCCGATCTTACGAAGAGACCAAAAATTGGGTCGATTCGTGAGTCTCGCCTCAAAAGATGAGCAGTTTTTTCGACATGGAGTCCGTATGCAGCCAGAAAGATGGGAAAAAAGTTGTGGCTAGCGATAGACAATACTTTGAAGAATGTATATGTATGTGAACTTTTTCCACAATAAAGCCGCTAATTTAAAAAAAAAAAACCCTATTTTTCCAGTTGTACTCCCAATACGTAAGCATACCTAAAATGTCCAACTAAAATATTCCAAAAAAGGGATCTCGAACTGATAAATCTATTTACACTTACTTTACAGTATTCTTTCTCACGATAAATTAATTAATCTTTGATAATCGCTGTCATTAACTCCTCCGTCCACAAAGCACTCGTATTCCCAATTGAATACAAAACGCCCTCTCTCTCTAATTATCTCTCTTTGGAAGATGTCCTCCTAAAAAAAATTAACATAATGCTCCCTTCAACCACGAAGATTATCGTAAGAGCTTGTTAATGCCACTAAGATATTTTTCGAACAAAAAGTCAATAAAAACAATCGACAAAACGTCAACAACTTTTCAATTCATTGCACTTTCGCCATGGAAGGCACTGATTTTCGAACTTTTAGCGCTTAACCATGCTAAAAGGATAACTGCAACAAAGAAATGGAGTAGCCCCACCCACCATTATTATCCTGTAAAAGTTCGATTTCACTTTAAAAACAAATTCTGCAAGTTGGAATTACAACGATGGAAAATATTTTTCGTAAAAATTACAAAGTCGTTCAATATAATAGAGAACGTACGGCGAACCAGGGGTGCCACTTGATTAGATTGATTTGCGTAGAATTTAGGCGAGAAATATCTCACACCAGCTTTTCAAATATTTACATATGTACATAAACTTACACAATAATATTGTTTGGAATGGAAACTTTCAAGAATCGTATGTTTTTGACACCCAATCTTGTTTGAATAGGTACTCGACCCTAGAAGTATACACTGTAACTTTCCATTGCTACTTACAGACATTATATTTATTTTAAAGAAACCTGGCCTAATGGCTGTCACTGTGACCTAGAAAGATCAATTGTGTCATCGGTATAGTCTCTCGCAGTCTCTCAAGATGTGTTATGCCGCCAGCATCAAGTATTGACGATCAGTGGCAACATTACCAAAAACCCATCAGAGATGCCGCCTCTGACGTGGTGGGTTTCATTCGGCCACGGCAACGAAACCCCTGGTTTGGCGACAAGTGCCAGCAAGCATATGCAGCGAAACAAGAGGCATACAAATCGGCGCTACATAGAAGGACGAGATCTGCTCGCGAACTCTACGAGGAGGAAGAAGGAGCTCGCGATTTAGGAAATAGAGAGATGCTACTGCAGGAATGAGGTTCGCAGGTTTTACCAAAGGGTAAAAAGAATCTGTCAAGGCTAAAGAGCCTGAACCGAGGCCTGCAAAGATGAACAAGGGAACATCGTAGTAGAATCACCGTCGATGCTGAGGCTATGGAAGATCTATTTCTGCAGACTGTTTAACGGCGACGACAAATCAAATCCCGCTATCAGGCAGAATGGACAATTCAAGAGAACCAACAATTCTGTTCAGCCGACCTGGACGAAGTGAAGATATCCACATCTAAACTTAAATCCAACAAAGCTGTTGGTGCTAACGGCCTAGCTGCCGAGCTGTTTAAACCGAGCAAATATTCACACTGCGGCCAATCTTGGAGGAAACCCAAGAGCTTCAAATTGATACGCACCACATTTTCATCGGAGCAAGCTGCTTTATCAAGATCGGTCAAGGCTTCACCAAGACCTTTGATGTAAAAAAGGTTTTAGACAAGGCGCCGCATTGTCATGCGACTTCTTCAACATCGTTCAGAGGCACAATCTTTTAAAAGTCCGTCCAATTACTCGCATACGCTGACGATGTTGACATAATCGGAAGAACGCGGCTTGATGTCACGGCGGCATTCATAAGTATTGAGACGGAGGCGGCGAAGATGGGTTTAGCGGTCAATGAGGGCAAGACGAAGTATATGCTGTCAACAAGAAAGGACACCCAACACCGACGTCTCGGCATCACACAAGACAGCTACTCGTATAACTTTGAGGTAGTTAAGGACATTGTTTACCTAGGCTCCGCTATCAATTCAGACAACGACACCAGCGCTGAGATTAAACGGCGCAGAAGTAAGGACTTCGTCAAAAGCGGATCAGGTTACTCTTAGATGTTTCGAGAGGAAAATTCTTCGGGTGATTTTTCGTCCCGTCTGCATAAA
Source organism: Matsumyia berberina (assembly GCA_917880715.2). Taxonomy (NCBI): domain Eukaryota; kingdom Metazoa; phylum Arthropoda; class Insecta; order Diptera; family Syrphidae; genus Matsumyia; species Matsumyia berberina. Next base: position 123,967,003 of record OU862871.1, on the reverse strand, counting down.
CGGGGAGTGAAGGAGGAGATACAACGACGAACTGTACGGGCTGTACGGCGGCATCGACTTAGCCAGAAGAGTGAAGGTCCAACGACTGAGGTGGCTGGGTCATGTGGAGCGGATGGACATCAATGCTCCGGCCCGGAAAATCTTCAAATCCACAGGGACGGCGCAGTAGATGAAAACCGCGACTCAGGTCGCGCAGTGTAATGGGACCCTAATCAATGTGGGTAGCTAGCTATAGACTGCTAAGAAAGAGTTCTTTGAGCACTGAAGTAATTGTAGCTTCGGTTTTTTGTAACATTATCGGAAGAATGCAACCGCTGCCGGAGAATTAAAGGGAAATGTTTGCCTTTCTTCACATCAAAAGAAGACTTCTTGGTCACTATCTCTTCAAGGACAATGATATGGTATGGTTTGGTATGGTATGGTATGGTATATGAGGGTTAGCGGAAGACTCTTCACTTTCATTGTCGTAACTGCAGGGATAGGTTCGGTTTGGGACTTATATTGGAAGGGATCTAGTTAAGATGGAATCAATTATAAAGTTGACACTAGTGTAGGTATGTTCTAACGAATCTTCCTGTTTCTTTGGTGAAGACCAGGATGTCGCCGATTCCTTTGTCCTTGAGATGTCTTATCCACATGGATGTCCGATATTCACAAGGATCCCAGCGTCTTCAACGAGAATAGTGACCCAAGACAAACCCCCATCCTTTACCAGCAACTCTAAATGGTTCTACATGTAGAATTCTCTCTCAAAAGGAATTCTATAGGTATCATTATAAGCTAAGAGCCTAAGTGAGTCCCTTAGAAGACACCTATCTCACCTAACCTAGCCTTCCTTTTTGTAACCTGACTTGTTTCTCAAAACACTTCTTCAAAGATACATCCATAAGTCCTCGCTTGTTTATCCTCATAAAAGTCTTCTTCTTTTCACCACCTCACTGCACAGGAAGGTCTAATTTGATTTCCTAGGATTGTGTGGATTTAGCGGGCTACTTTCAGAGCAATTCTTCCCTCAAAACTTTCCACATGTCTGTTATCAAAATGTTAGAGTTACTAGGTAAAGTTTCATCTAAAACCTCCTATCTATTCTTTCTTTCAATTGTTGGTTTACTACCTCCTCTAGCTAGGAGGTTCATAACCTTAAGAATTCAAGCAATGACTCACCGTATGGCACTAGCCCCTGCTTCCTCATTGAATACAATGGGTGTCGCCGCAATCACTACAATCTAACAACTAGGGAACTGCTCCTACGATATTTTCCCTATTGCTTGTGAGAAGAAGCTTAGCGCACCCGCTGTTAACTGCGTCACATTAAAAGCACCAATTAGTACTCAAAGACTGTAGAAAATGACTTACATATGCCCTAAGCATAGCACACGAACTTAAAATAAGCTTCCTCTCAGAACTAATGGCACTTTTTACCCTAGTTTACCCATCCTGCACCGTTATCTACTCAACAGTCCTTGCAGGTGCAACTACTGTCGCAAATCGTTGTGCATCGTTTCTCTCAAGTGGTATCACTTAAAAAAAAAAACAGTTTGCCCTTCCCCTGTCTAAGCCCTCGAGAAACCGTTTAAAAAACTTTGATTGTGTGCTTCGTTGAGAAAAAGGACATTTTTTTCTTATACCAAATACCCCGAAGGTGTACGGATTCAATGGTCGCCTGGGGTTTGAAGTGAACGGAGCATTAAACAGTACTTTCTATTGGGTTGGTATTTCTTTTTTTTTTTTGGTTCACGACAACAAAAGCCTTTTTATTCGCCTGTGTCGGGACGCTGCAAATGACAATTTTCAACGCAAAGGCACGCTAACCTGTGTACAGTCTGTCGGAAGTTGAATTTGAAATGTTGTGGAGTTCAAAAGTGAACTGACTAAATAAACAACAAAAAATAATCAATTTTGCCAGAGCTGGAGGTCGAAACAACCTCGGGGACTGTGTTATTTAACGCAACCGCAGGGATGTGGGTCGGTTGGGTCCTCTCGCCTGAAATGCTCTTCAACGGTCTAGACAATGTTTATTAATTAGAAATGTTTGCCCTTTTAATTTGAAGCGGTTTGCCTTTTTTTATTTTTGGGACACAATATGGAAATCACCTTGGCCTCGATTATGATGGCGATAAGAGCACAGAACGTGAGAAGTCTTTCCCTTGCACTAGGGAGGGTGTAAATATAAATTGGTTCCTGTCGAGATTGTTTTGAATTCAAAGGAAGATTGCACTCAAAAAAGGTTTCCTTCAGAAGAGAGGATCTAATAACAAATTTAATTGTCAAACGAACCATTATCTCGAAAAAAAAAATGTTTTTAACGTAATTGCTTAACTTTTACTTTTTTGGAGTTTTTTTTTTTCTTTCTTTCTTGTAAGAGCTTTTTTTAATTACTTCATTTTAAGTGAAAGGTCGAGAGAGCACTGAACCACTAATTGTTTTGAAGACCTGTAAACTTGAGTTGTAATGTAGTGAACTCATCTATTGGGGAATAAGGACCGTAAGCATCTACTTATATCCCACAGCTTGCAGAACTTATTCCTCTGAAGTTCAGTGGCCATTAGAAAAATTTTTTTCAGAAAACCACTCTCTTTATTGCAGCATTTTCCAATTTTACTGACCATTTCCTCCCGTTACAATTTTTCCGCCCATTAAGATCTCCCCTCCCACAAATAAACGAATGCATAAAATACATCTCTGACTAGGAGTAAACGGAGCTGCAGTTGGCTTTATTTTTGATTTATTGTTGCACTAATAGAATCTACAGTGTTGCGTCACAGGTGTACTGCACCACATTTTATAGAACGAAGTCCTAGAGCTGACTGCATTTGCTTGCAAAATAGTGTCCATTTATTCCTTTGTTTGGCCAAGTCCTATGGAATGGGATTGCTGTGGTTGACTACCGAGAATGGCCAAAGAAAGGCATTATAGCTAAGTGAAATGTTGAAGACGTAGACGGGGAAATTGCAATTGAATTTTTTTTTTGTCGAAGGAAGTCATGCAAGTGGATGGTCAGTAATTTATGCTTTTGTTGTGACTTAAGTGCCATGAAGTAACACTTGCCTTGGTTTGCGTATCTTACTCATTTTTCCATGGAAAGTTTAACTTTTAAATTGACGAAGTGTCTAAGGCCCTCTTTGCTGATATGAATCAGTTCTACTTAATGAACTAAATTCGACTATAGGCTACTGTGAGATGGATAAAATGAAATTTGCACAAGAAGTGCTCACAATTTTTTATTACATTCGACAGCCTAGGTAAAAGACTGCTGACGTTTCGCACGTAAAGTTTTCCACGTGACGTTTTACACGTTACGTTTGCACAACATATACAGCGCAAGGCATGCCAGATGAAATCTGTGTTAACCCTGTCTATCAAAGCATTACAAAGCCAAATAATAGCAGTTAAAGTGGAGATTTTTACTCGATGGACTGATGTATGATCATCCAAAGGGTGTTTATATGGTATTCGTAAAAGTTCTGCGCTCCATAAACCCCGACTTGCTCATTTTCGACATGTTCTTTGCGATTGAGAATTATATTGGCTGCTGTCTTTCCAGCTGCGGGAAGCACGCATATACTCCTCCAGTTCTCGCAATCAATTAGACGGCCTTTCATCAGAAACTTAACAATCAATCCACTTCTCGTCTGAGAAGATTTCGGTCTCTCAAACTGCGAAAATGACACCGCCTTATTCTTTTATACCCCCTTAACGTGGCTACGATCTTTTATTTACTTAGGCTAATTCGGGAACTCTGGGCATCGCGGGGATTTTACTTACTTACTTAAGGTGGCGCTACAGTCCAGGGTGGTCCTGGGTCTTAACCATCAACCCTCTCCAGCCAACTCGATCTTTAGGCAGCTGCCTCCAGTTTCGCACGCAGAGTTGGTTGAGGTTCCCTTCCACTTGCGTGCGCCACCTGAGTCGCGGTCTTCCTCTACTGCGCCGTCCCTCGGGTGTGCATTCGAAGATTTTTTGGGCCGGAGCATTGGTGTCCGCTCTACATGACCCAGCCACCTCAGTCGGAGCTCAGTGGAGCTTTACTCTTCTGGCTAGGTCGATGCCACCATACAACCCAAACATTTCGATGTTGTATCTCCTCCTCCATTCACCGTCTATGCAGACGGGACCGAAAATCACCCGAAGAATTTTTCTCTCGAAACAGACAAGAGCAACCTTATCCGCTTTAGACAGAGCCCATGCCTCAGCACCATAGAACAGGACTGGGACGATTAAGGACATATAAAGGTTCACCTTAGTTGTTCGAGAGAGGGCTTTGCTACTCAGTTGCCTTCTTAGCCCAAAGAAACAGCGTTGGCAAGAGTTATTCTTCGTTTAATCTCAACGCTAGTGTCGTTGTCTAAGTTTAGGGGGATTTTAGGGCATAGATTAAGTAAGAGAGGCTGTTGACAAAGCCGACGCACTTATACCATTAGTACGTCCATTGTGATCAAGTTCTAGGAGGAATTCTCTTTCCTAATCGTGGAACAAGTATGAGCTTTTAATAAGCCGAATGTGGTTTCCGACATCTTGTTGTACTAGGTCGCCAAGATTGTTAAAAAAGAAGGCACCGAGATGGTTGCGTCTTGTATCAGAGAACGCGGGGCAGGTACAGAGCAGATGGAGGATCGTCTCTTCCCTGCAGCTTCTGCAGAAATCATTTGCAAGAACGCCCAGGCGAGTGGCATGTCTGCCTATGAGGAAGTGTCCTGTGATGACACCTAAAATAACTCCGAGATGCCGTCTACTTGGCGAAATTAGTCTCCTGGAACGCTTATGGTCTATTGGGGGCGAGATTCGTCTGCTAGTTTGGCAGTTGGTGCCATTGGACCACCTTAGATTGGCTTTGTTAATTGCATCTGCCTTAAATTTCAATTTGCTTGTAGCTAGTGACTCTCCGAGGTCCTCTTTTTCAGGAAGAATCTGTATTGTAGTACCATTCTTGGCGAGTTCATCGGCCTGGCAGTTTCCCGGAATGTCTCTGTGTCCTGGTACACAGCAGAGGAGTATGCTAAATTACTCTGCCATCTCTATGAGAGACGAGTGGCAATCTAGAACTTATTTTGATGTTGCAGAGACTGATTCCAGGAACTGAATGGTGGCCCTTTGGGGCGTGCCACATTGTCATGCAGAATAACAGTTTCTTCAGCTTCAGCTTGTTCAGCAAGGTCGTTGACGCAATTTCTTTTATTTTGGCACACGCCACGCTGGACTTCTTTTATCCACTGGAACTCTATAGTTCATGTTTTCGATGCTTTCTTATTACGAATCGTTGCCAGGTGTTATTAGACAGCCACCAACTATAACTTCTTTAAGTTTTACCGACGAAATCGTCTGCACTAGAGACAAAAACATTTTTCACAACATTCCACAGGCGCAGGCACAGCGTTGTTAATTGTTTCTGTTCCCTGCTCAAGATGGTGCCTTTAATTTTTCTGCACCAAAGTATTTCACTCTTTCGGACATAGATCATAGGCGAAGGTATTGATCTCGTTCCCTATCGATATCGGCTATGCACTTGTTTTAGACACTCATTGGAGAATTTTTTAACCTGCGGCTGATCGCCATATGATCTATTTTGATGGAACTTCCCTGCTTATCTGTCTGAGGCCAACTACAAACTTTATGACAAGCAACTTCTAATCCAATCCATTCCTTCGCTGATGACAGTACCCTCAGCTTCTCATATTCGTTCCCTAACTCACGTCCTTGCTCTTCGGACGAAGGAGAAGAACGGCAATATATGTTAAGCTCACTAAATTCCTACATTGACAGCATAGCCAAATGGAGTTCAACCAATAGGCTACAATTTAATGCGTCCAAAATCCAATGCTGTCTTTTTTCACTTAAGCGAAACCCTAACCTCCAACCATTGTCTATGAATGGTTCTTGCATTGCCGAAACCGGAAGACTTTCCATACTCGGTATGTGTGTCAGTGACAACCTGTGTTGGAACGACCACATATTCGAAGTCGCCACAAATGCTGCGAAATGTCTACGTTTCCTCAAACAAAAGATACTTGATCTGGCCTCAATTTATAAGGCGTTCATTCACCCAAATCTTGAGTACAGCGCTCATATCTGGTCGCCAAAACCGTTTTGCACATTTTGGATAGAATCTAAAATCGCGCGTTAAAACTTATTGGTGACAGGGACATTGCAAAGTCAATAGACTCGCTTTAACACCGGCGAAATGTTTCCTTTCTCTCACTGTTTTATCGCTTATTTTACAAACAGTGCTCCAGCGAAACAGCTAGTTGCATTCCATCCCTCCAATATTTCAACCATAATACGCGTCATGATTTGAATGCATATCAGTTTAACCTTACGCCTACTTTCGGACGTACAGTCAAATAAAGAGATTCTTTCATAAGCCGTGCTATACTTTGTTTCTCCATCACTCTAACCCGCAAGCATTTAAAACCAACGTTCATTGAAATCACCTCCGCCTCTCCTCTAACTTCCCTAATGCCCTTGCTCTCATTTAAGGGTAGTCATAACCCCTTAAGTAAGCGCTTATTATCACCATCATCATCATCATCATTTTTAATGACCCACTTATCCACTATGAGGGTCGCTTAAGTGGATTCTCCACACCTCCCGATCTTCCGGCATCGACTCTAAATTATTGAAGGCTATCCCCATACGGGTAGAGGTGAGATTTCGGACTTGGACCAACCATCTCATCCTAGGCCTACCCAAGGGACGCCCACCTGATGGCATATCTTGGAAGCCGAGTTGAACGTTCCCAAACCATCGTAGTATGGACCTTTCCGTTCGAATAAGTAGCTGCTTGACATTGAGTGCCTCGCGTATTTTGGTGTTTTTAACTCGATCTCGACGAGTTACCCCAGCAATCCGACGAAGAAATCTCATTTCGGCAGCTGACCTCCTCGTGGGGGGAAGAAGGGGGGCAACATTGGTTGGAGGTGCGGATGGGGTTACTTGATTAGTTGATCTACCTGTTCAACCCTGTCATGGTTAACGAAGCGGATATTGCCAAGCCAGCTATGCCAAGGGGCCGTTCGGAGCCAGGCCTAGAGGGTGTCAGAATGCGAGCGTCTGGTGCTCGGCTTGTTCCGCTCGGCAGCCAGCCGGATTTCACCCGAAAGAGCTACGAGCTTCCCGACAATGGTCTCGCAAACCATTACGGGGATCAAAGGGGGAATGCGCTATGCTCCGATGGGGGCATAAGTCGACTTTTGGCGTTTATTAAAAAAAATATATATATAATGCCACCTATGACAATGTGATTGATGTAACAAAATCCCTTGTTCGCCGTTGTCAATTCGGGTGCCGAGACGATGCTTGCCCATCACACGCCTGAGCGTTGGCATTGCCCATCTTGGCATTGAAGTCCCCCAGCAAAATGACCACGTCGCCTTTTGGCTTTGACGTTCTCACATACTTGATTATATAAAACGCCTCTCTCTTATGGCAGATACTGGATTCAAAACTCAAATGTGCAAATTGTTCTATTTAATATTCTTGTCCTCCATTACAATATTATTGAATTGTGGTTCAACCCCATTTGACTATACAAACGCTCCTTTTTAGTCCTGAGGCACTAATCCAATTATTCGAATATTGGTACCATTCCAATGTTCCCAACTGCATCCACCGGTCATTCGCGAAATGGCTATGCTCCCACATCCATTAAATGAACGGCCATTAGCTCTGTCACTTCTGAAAAGTTCGCTAAAATCTGCACTCTCCACACATCATTGATCCTTTCAGCACAATGCCGCGTGTGTCAAAGAGCTATTTTAGCACCGGTCTTTTTTTGACCCCAGCGGACGTTTCAATATTGAAACTGTCAGTGGCTAGTGACACTGCAGCGTTGCCATTTTTTTCGTGGGAAAACATGTCCACAGGACAGGAAATTGAAGTACTCGTTCACTGGACAGGGTGAAATGCCATGCCGTTCTTTTGGCAAGGACCCCTCCACACATTTTCAATCAATTTGACGGTGAAATATGTACTCGTATATCTTTAGGTGTGTAAAAATTCATATCACACCACATGGTGGTTCTGTGGACTCTTTCGTTAAACTCGACACCGAGAGTGGAACGATGAGGGGGGGCTATTTTATTTACGATACTGGTGACATGGTAACATGAGGAAATACCAAAATGGGACTAACGCCAGCGTTTCAATTAAGTTTGTTTTTTCTTCAATCAATGAACCATTATATGGCATCTTAACCTAAATATTTGAGTTGCCACTCATGTGAAGTGTTGGTTGCTTTAAAATGAAATAAGGAAACTCGAGGTCGCCTTTGTTGGGTATGATGCCAAGCCTAATGGTGCCTAATGGAATAACTAGGCGAGAGAATATATTTTATTGTCAAGTAATAAATTTCAAAAGCACTCTGGTGAAATTGCTCTTGACAATGACAGGAATTAAAGTGAAGAATCTACTGCTAATTTTGCTTTGGCCCTTAAACAAAAATACATTCATAAGTGGTTATGAGGTTTTTAACAAAGCGAAATCATTACAATTATAAACACTTGGCAATTTCTCTTTAAGTTTAGATCTTGCGTAGGTGGTCTTTCGTATGGTTATGAATTTTGTTTGAGTGGGTGAAAGGATTTTGTGGTTTCTTCCCAAGGGCTTTCGAGAAAAGGATGAGGTTTTCGTACTATTTGGCAAAACTTATGAAATTATTTCAGAAAATACTGGTGATGTGATGATTTATTTGAAGTATAACACTTAATGTTTCACTTAGGCTAGATCTTTGATGATGAGGCCTTTTTGAGCAATAATTCGTTTCACGGCTTTAGACCTTTCATGTGCAAGCCACAACGCGGTTGAATTTCGCACAGGCTCGATTAATGATGTAGTTCCCTAGAAAGGGTAGCCAAGTTTAGTATGGAAACTGTAGCAATATTTATGTTCCACTAGCGGTTGCCAAAATAGTTGCTTAAGCAAATTTAGACGGAATCAAAGAACAACTAAGTCTAGCTCTTGATGTCAAACCAGCCAATTTTCACTTAAAATATTTCTGCACGGATAACTCAAATACATGCATTAAAGAGCAAAACCTCAAATACATCTCAACTTAACCTCCCCCTTGTCAACTGAAAGGGTTAGGAAACATTTCTCTGTATAACGACGATTTTGGTATCCATAGATATAAGAAAAAAAAGCAAGTAATACTGTTCCCCCACGGCCGCAGCTGAGGAAACGAAAAGGTAAAGGAAACACAGTGGATATACACTCCCGCCTGTCACAGCTGGCGCGACAGCTCGGGATAAGCCAAGGCCTAACATCTCGCAACCATTCATGTTGTGCGTGTTTGTATTGTTCGCACGAATGGAAGGGACCTACAGTTTATTGCCGACTCCGAAAGGCGAATTGAGAAGATCTTTCAAACAGAGGCTTGTCATTCCCCGACAAGAGGTGGTGCCGCGAAAAATGTTCGGTGTTCCTGGCTGGGGCTTGAACCCACGCCGCTCGGTCAGCAGTCCAACGCACTAACCACCGACCAACGGTGTTGGTTGGGTAAAGTCCGAAATCTCACCTCTATCCGTATGGGGATAGCCGCTGATGATTAAGAGTCGATGGCGAAAGATCAAGTGATGTGGAGTATCGACTTAAGCACCCTAAGCCCGCGACCCTCATGGTGGACGACTCGGTGATGATGATGATGATGAAAGAATCACCTTGCCTTGGTCTTAATAAAATCTTTACCGACGTTGATGGAGTAGCAAACTTTCTACGCCATCAACACTAACGGAAGGAAGAGTTTGGCAGTAATGGTAAAACTAGACACAACTCTGAATAGTTCAACATTATAGATTCCGTCACATTCCGCCTTAGGAACGATAAAGCCATAGTGGCTATATAGACTCGAAGGAGGAAACGATGTACCTTCGGTTCCTTGTTTAGTGAACCAGGCCAGCTCTCAACAATGCCATCGAAGGCCATCCTAAAATATATGCTGAATTTAGGGTCGCTAAGGGGAGCTAATAGCGATCAATAAATAATCTATTCTCTTCCCAACAGATACATGAATGTAGGTCCCACAACGGGGAACCAAATGGATCCTTGAAGATCCGAGTGAGGCGGCGCCTAACATCAAGCCGCCATCCCTTTAACCTAACCTAACCTAAACAAGCCAACTTCCAAAGGTACGGTCGCCGCCAACCAATCAAACACGCCTACAAACTTCTTAAAAAAAAAATTCAACTGGAGAGCCAATCCTATACTTCCCACCTCGTATTGTTTTAAATCAAAAACAGTAATATTATTATTTATTCCATAATTAAAGAAAACACTTATCGAACGCGAAAAATATGAATAAACACTGTTTAATTGTTCCACAAAGAGTTGTGGCACGAACTTGACAGAAAATATTTCTTCAATTTCCTCAGCATCCGCTACACCGATTATGCTCAAAATCGAATCAGCTCTAAGTATCATGTTGACAAACAAACCAAAAAAACCGCATGGTCCTACGTTGTTTTGTTCTCTAGATATCGAAGGCGAAAAATATGATCACCCACACACATACACACGCGTACACACACAGACAGAATGTCGAAAATGGGTGCAATCGATTTCTAGTGTATAGTAATGTCAAGCCCTGTTCATATCTCGAAACATTTTGTTTGGACCGATTGCTATACTTCCCCTACCTAGGTGGGAAGTAAAAAGCATCAGAAATACTTTATAGTGTAAACGTGACAACCCAGCTTCGTGCCACCCTTCCCACGTGCATATGTACATGTGTACCTTCTCTTTATTTTGTTTACTTAGACTGATCTTGTATTATTTTCCCATTACGGCGAGCAATTGCGATGAGTCTCTTCCTCACTTCTTTAAGAACTTGACTGTGGTTGTACTCCCCCAGAGAGGCTTAAAAACCACTTACGATGATAACTTATATCGAAAACCATTTTTCATCCTGCGTATTAAAACATCGTCCAACGTACTGTGCATCGCATCCGAAGTACTTGACGTTACAACCTCCCTGGTGGAGGACTATTTCACCAAGAGTGGACCTTAACATGCTCGTTAATCAAAATAAGCCATAGCTGGCCACCCTTTTCTACCTCATGCTAAAATTCTTTCAAAATTGAAAACCAAATTGGACTATGTCCACATGCATTCTCCAGAGATACATAACTCTTCAGTTCAATGGAAAGGTTTAACACAGAGTAATTGGTGCACTCACATGTGTAGCCACCAGGAAAGCAAAATATATGTCTGGAATGAATGAAGCTTCATCATCAAGTGGACTGGACCAAACCAAAACCAGATTTAGTCAAATAACGCATTGGACATGTGCATGTGTCCACGGCCACCTCTCTCTCTCTCTTGCCTTCTCTTTTCCCAAAGAACATTTGATGAAACCCTGCCTGTCTGTCCAATCATCACGAGGTGGAAAATTATTTATAAACGAGCTCCAGTGTGTGCATGTGGACAGATTTTCAAAATTCAGTTTAACCTAATTGAGTGACAAGCTTCGGTCGTCTATGGAATATTCGATTTTTTTCCATTCCACTGGGAAAGGATCTCTGTTATCCTTCTTAGGTTTTTTTTCTTTCTCTTGTGTTTGCCTTAGAGATGGGAGAGTACCGGTCTTAGAGGTAACCAATGAATATGATGAGTTTTTCCTTCCACAATCGGATGCAGGGATTTCCACTTCTTTCGCCGGTCGCCTTGGTGAGGAAGGATGTAAATATATGCTCATGATTGATTAGGGTTAAAACTTTACACTAGAGAAGATTTTCCTCTCCAATGAGGGTTTATGTATTCGAATGAAATGGGTATTTAGACGGCTTACCTTCGTTGTGGGGATATTTAAGACATTTGTCGTTGGCCATTGATTTGAATTTTTCTATGGAAAGGATATTTCCTGATCCGTAGATTCGAAATCTATTCGTTTGAAAAAACGAAAACAAATGTCCCTGTTCCGGGTATTCTTGGAAATGTCCACCTGTCACCGTTGTGGACTTATTGAAGAGTATGCGATAATATATTATTTTCACGTACGATAAGATGGACAGAATAAGGATAACAAAAAGGAATATAAATTGAAGACCCAAACGGACCCTTAATAGAGGAGAGGGTTTTGTGTCAAGCTTACACATTGAATTTAAAGTAACATATGTAATACAGATGGGAGCCAGTGTTCCAGTACATTTGTAGTCCTAATTTCAGCTCTGCCGACTAAACAAATATCGAGTTGTGTACTATATACACACAACACGTCAAAGTTTCAGTGTGAAAGTAATCTCCCAGTCGTGCCTTTATGCATATAGTACCATCTAGCCAGAGAAAATGGCAGACACACTGGCGTAAGCAGTGGATGTTCAGCATTTCAGGCGGCGATGAATGTAGTCAAATTAGGGTTATGCAGCCATAAGACAACATAGTCGGCCCATTGCGATCCCTGTAAAACCAAAATTGGCAAAACTTAAACCATTTCCTGAAAGAAACTTGATTTCCCGACATAATTTTACCATGTTTCTATAGCTATCATAGCCCAGTTCCTCTTGATTACTAAAGAAATAGCTGCCGAGAAGTTTCACGGGTGCCTTGGAAATTCCATGACATGTTATATCCTGGTCGCCGAGGCTCAGTGGTTAGTGCGTTGGACTGCTGTGCTAGCGGTGTGGGTTCAAGGCCCAGCCAAGTTCACCGAACAATTTTCACGGCACCACCTCTCGTCAGTGAATGACAAGCCTCCGGGAGTGTAATTTGTCGTAAAAGAGCTTCTCAATTCGCAGTTCGGAGTCGCCAACAAATTGTAGGTCCTTCCATTCGTACGAAAAATGTAACACGCACAACATGAATGATTGCGAGAAGCTAGGCCTTGGCTTATTCCGAGCTGTCGCGCCAGCTATTGATTTTATTTTTTTAATGTCCTAATCGGTGCATAGGTCATGACAGTACCTGCAAACATCTGTAGCCTGTTCCAGTAGAAGACAGTGGCCGGACAAGATGCCAGTGACTAGTTGTAGCTGTCCCCAGCTTAAATTGAGAATATCCCTGGTTCTTCTACGGTCTAGCGCGGAGCCTTGGATACCTTGTGACCACTTGTGTTAGACCATCTCATTATGATTTGCCTTACTTATAGTTGTTCATAAGATTTCTATTTTAGTTAGTTAGTAGTATCCCCTTCCATCGCAGTGATCCAACAAATTCTGCCTTAACTCTGCGCAAATAATGTTTTCACCATTTCGAGACTAGTGCAGATCTGACGATATTTGCTTCTAGCGCTCTAAGTTCAACCTGACTATCAATGTAAATGGCGATATCCCTTCTGGATATTGATTTCATACCTGGTGATTCCGCAGCTATGAGTACAGCCAGAACCTCTGATTGGAATATACTAGAAGAATCCGCGCCTCTTATGGATACTTTGAGGTTAACCTCTTGAGAGTAGATCCCAGAACCCGTTCCATAGGTGGATTTTTACCGTCCATAGACTGCAATCTCATGTTCTGAGATAATAGGGTTTCCCTGCCAGAGTTCCCTCTCAGCATACAACATGATGTATGGTGTATTGAAGTATAGACGGAAGCCATCTCACCTATTATTTTTAGAACACCGAAATTATATTCACTCAGGATAGATCAGTGCCCAATACTGTTATTCGTGAAGAATCCTTAATAAGTGAGTTTCAGAGCACCATTGCCTGCTTGATGTTCTAACTGCAAATTTAGCTTCAGAAAATGCAGAAAAGTGTCTAGAGCTGCCGAGAGTGCTGTGCGAAGAGCACCCGTAATGGCGGGTGTGAAGCCAGTGCATCATACTTGGTTTCGGTCCCCATTTCTTCCCTGCTAATTAGGCATTTTGCTTCCCGTACGTAAAAACAACATAGAGGGCCTTTTGCACTCTTTATTATTGGCGCGGTCTGACAGGGTGAGGTCGACCCCTCCAAGTTTAGGTAGTAGGGGAGTATCTTGTGTTTCCTCGTGATGAGAACTTATTCTGATTTTCTGAGTTGACGTTTAATTCACAATCTTTTGCACATTTACTCAAGAGTGTTAAGGCAGCTTCCATGTTGTTACTGATGTATCTAGAAATGTGCCCTGTACAATTATAAATACGTCGTCTGCGTAGGGGTGGACGTTTAGTTCAGCGACATCTTTGCACAGACCATGATATGAAAGATTAGCCCAAAGCGACCACCAAGAAAATATACATACTCAAACTGAAGCAAAGCAATGGATTTGCACGAACAAGAAAAATACAAAAACTCTTACCGCCCAAGATATGGTCGATACGATACTAAAAGAGACCATGGAACAGGTTATATGGTCAGAAAACATAATCCATGATATACTGTCATCTCAAGAAATTCGGGAAGCAGTCGGTGCCTTTAGGAACACATTAGACAGAAAAACATTAAAAAGCAGTATACGAATATGTGTAAGCCAAGACTGTAGCCCTTTTCGCGATGAAATACTTAACGGCAATCCCAAGAGGGAAAAAAATGGCAGAATGTAGAAGGTGACTTTTAGTGGGTAAGAGTAAAAGACTACTAGTGAGTACGAACTCAGTGATGTCTCTTCAAGATTTGCGCCTTTTCACGCCCGTAGCCAGCTAGGTGCTGAAGGAAGCTCCCTCTAAAATTTAAGAAGTTCCCTTAGAAATTTTCATTCACAGAGAGAAGAATTTCTCGATGTATGTGCGAGATCCCTTCAAAATCTCCTGAGCACTATCGAGAATTCAACAGGCGTGCACCTTCCAACCACATAAAAAATACCGAGTCTGAGAGTATAGGGCTCACAAAATGAAAACACCTCCGGAGGCAGTTATTTCCTTTTCAGCAATTGCAACGTCTAAGAAATGCAAGTAAAGAGTATCCAATCTCACACCAGTCATGGGTCCGATGCTGGTGTCTTTGTGCAGGTCGATAACACCAGACTTCCCTACTCATTGGGCAAGCATGCCTCTGTTTTTCAAGCAGAGAGCGTTGCTATCCTAATGGCCACAGACTATATTGTTAAGAATAGGTGGAAGGGTCGGAGCATCTGCGTCTGAACCAATAGCCAGGCTGCGCTTAAGGCCTTGCTCAACCCTTTAACCACTTCCAATATAGTGCAAGAATGCAAGAACACTCTGGATTCGGTCGCAAGGCCGGTCTGGGTCCCGGTCACACTGTGATCTCCGAAAATGAGATCACCGATAAGATTGCTAGACAATCCTCAGAGGATGTTTTCTCAGGACCTGAACCTGCGCTGATTCTTTCTACGTCTTCGGTCAGGGCCTCCATTGACGATTGGGTTTCCTAAAAACACAGTTGTGTGTGGCACGGATGCAGGCAGACTAAACGAATGCTTCCGAACGTCTGTAGGAAATCAGCGGAATTCTTGCTGTCACTCAGTAGAAGAGACTGCAAACAACTTATTGGCGTTCTAACCGGACACTTCGCTTTTGCCAAGCGTCTTAGTGACACCACTGTCTGCGACGCCTGTGGAGAGGGCGACGATACTTCAGATCATTTCCTTTGCGATTGTCTTGCCTTTGCTCTCAGGTGGCAGATTTTCGGTGCTGATGTGGTGAGTGCTGATACTGTAAGCTCCTCATCATTGAAGTGCCTTCTCGGTTTTCCCCGAAAGTCGAGAAAATTCCAGTAAAATGGGTAAAAACTGGGTCGCGCTTTCTGTGTGCAATCGACCAGTTGCGTCTGAGTGCTCCAATATAGCGTGTCCAAACCCTTCTCATACCCCAGATGGATTCTCTTTAACCCAAAAATATTTGAAACCCCAAGAAAACTAATTAAAAACTGCATATGTCTCATGCTACCAAATTTTAAACGCATTTTGACTAATAAAAGGAATGGTTTTGTGATTTGCACGTTAAAAAACCACTCCACCATTCTCCATTTTGATTTTACACATGTGCCTAATTAGCAGTCTTCCTTCTGCTGTTAAAGGTTGGCGCTGTTGGCTTGTTCCTAAACTTTTCTCTGATTCAAACTTTCTAAGAACTCCGTTCGCAAATTATTTCCCAATTTTGAAAAGATTAAAGAATCTCTTTAACAAATCAACATATTTCCAGCTCCCATCCTGTTCGCAATGGAAAATGGCTTATTAACGACCATCCCCCCAAAGCCCTCGGAGAAATGTTCTTTCAACTACAATCAAATAACAATAAAAACGAAAAAGAAATGAAAAAAAAAATGACAAGTACTTGTGGAATGTAAAATACTTGGTCCTTTCTGTAAACCAAATTTTGACAAATCACCGAGTTAATATCCAACTCCCCCCAGCCAACCCAAACCCTCGAGCAACCGCAAAAGCGGACAAGAGAATTCCATTTCGAATGTAAATTGAGAATCAATCCGGAAGCGTTGCCATTACAATTTTCCGATTTTCAAAAAGTAATCGCATTGCAATATCATAATTTCCTTTAACGATTACCAAGTCATTCCGAGGGATGTAGACAACTGGCTTTGCTGTGGGGTGTTGTGCCAGCAAGACCGGCACCGTGAAGGAAATGCTCAATGGAATATTTATTGGAATTAGCATTTCGTTGAGACGGATTGAGTTAGATCCTTCCCCACAAATCAGACACCTTAACACGTCTTTATCGTGGTTCTGAGTACTGTAATTAGGAAAATCCCCATTGGGGCTGGAATACTGAGAATGCATACGTACGTATGTCTCTGGGGATTGTAGCCCCATTACCTGCGTTCGACAGATAATTCAATTAGAACTGAACTACGCATTCGTGCAAACACCTCTCGAAATTGACTTGGGAAAATTGGCTAGTTGAGGTGGAAAATTCACGGATATGATGGAAAGTCTAGAATTATTTCCCACAATGTTGGGTTGACATGTGGAGAAGGTGAGTTGGTACCACTTTGTGTTGAGGGAGTTAGGTTTGATTAACTGCTTATAATACATCCAGTAGAATTCTGGATACCCTTCTCTGGTGCCTAATTAGGGGGCAAATTTATGGATCGTTCTCCAGGGACTTCATTATAATTTCAAACGTGGCGCATAGTTTATTTCGAGCATGTGGCGAAACTTCAATGTCAGATAATATTTCAGCCCATGAGAGACTGTTTTCGTTTTTCATAATTCTCCAACTACTACTCGTCACACTTAACAATTTGTGACTATGTTAAGTAGGTGATTAGCATACCCTGGAGTGCAATTTAGAACTACAGTTCAAATGGCAGTGAGAGCCTTGTGAATTGTTTTTTTTAACAATTTAATCTGATTAGCACGATGGCTTCCAGAGCTCATGATGGGGATAATCCAGTTAAAATTAAATTACATTAAGCTTTTCGCCGGAAAAGGGGGTCAAGTACTTTATAGATAGCCACGCACCTCCTCATGGACCATCGTACAAGTAACATCTGTGTAAATTGAAAACAATTATTCAGTTGCAATTCCCATAAGCCTGTCTTCCTTCCTGTTAAAAAGCATGGAGGGGCTAGTCGAGATTCACGTCCGCAGGGCTGCTTTGAGTGTGCATCCTATATCGGAGATGTAGCATGCATACCAACGTGAAAATCCTGCGAAACTGCGCTTCAAAATCTAGTGGCTAGCATTGAATGCGCGCTCGAAGGAAAAAATACGCCTTGGACATCTTCATCGACATAAAGAGGGCTTTCGATAATGCGATCCTTGACTGCATGTATGACTCTGCTCGACAACACGGGGTGGATGAAACCCTGGTATTGTGGATCCGAGCAATGATGATGAATAGAACTTTGGTTATAGATGCGGATTGTGGGCGCTATGTTGCGGCAGGGGTCCGCAAGGCGGCGCTGCTTTCTGGCAAAAAAAAATACTTTCTTTTTGTAATAGGTGGCATGCTTCGAAGGCTCATCAGTTTACGATCAAACTTACTTTCGGCCTTACTGTCAATTATAGGAATTCTTTCGTAAGTGGTACAATATGGACCTGGGACGATATAAACAGTTCTGTGTTTCCTCATCAGTACAAATGCATCAGTATCTTCTTTGTCTCTCCTCTTATTTTACAGGTTGGTTGTTAAAGGAGGTAGAATAAAGCATATGCTGCCTATGAAGATTGACACAAAACACCGATGGGTAGGCCCAAACATAACGATAAGCAACTAAAGCTCTGAGGTAGTGAAGGAATTGAGCTATTTAAACTCTGCTATCAAACTTGTCTACGACATTAGTACGGAGATCCAGAATAGAATAACACATTGAGTAGAACCAAGAAGATGCAATACACGACCCTCATCATCCGCCTTACTGTCCTACGTCCTACAGTGTACTCTCTCCTTACGGACACCTCTCATAAGCGGACACCCCTCATAACCGGAAAATTTTCTCGGTACCGTCGGTGTCTGCTTATGAGAGAGTGCACTGTATTTTCGTTAAGGGTTAAAAAGTAGAAGATTCGATCACGAACTATAAGAGCGGAATATTGACATCGACCTGATCAAAAAGATATGTACGTATACATAGAACGATTAAGGTTCCACATCTCGAAAACTTCCAATGCCACTACCCAGCCCTTGCGAGAATGCGACAGAAAACCCTGTCCATATGATACCGGACCTAAGGCATCTCAAGGATAAATGAATCGGCGGCATCATGGCCTTCACCAAAGAAATAGAAATAGAGCTTTAGCCTTACAGCCCTACGAGTCTAACATTTTTTCTGCTGAGAACGGGCAAAACCTAATGAGCGGCTAGCTGAAAGTATTCAACCCTCGGCACTAGGATCATTATTCGTACAAAAAAGATCTACAGAGAGTGCCCTTCACCATCTAGTCCGGCAGGATTCATTTAAAAAGACTCTGCTTGCCAAAACTCTCTGGCTCTTGTTCGCATCCTTACGGGCCAAACTTTTCCAGGCTTGGTGACTGTTGTTTTCGGTCTTAAAGAAGATTATAACCAAAACTTAACAAAATCGACGTTCACCCAGACCATGATGTACATATGTACACACGTATGTAGTTCAAAATGTGTTTTTGCAATTCGTTCAGATTATTCCCTCCCTTAACGTGGAGCGGTAAGGTGTTCCATAGGCGGATGACGTGTATAGAGAACTGTTGCTTACAGTTCAGATAACGGTGTCTCGTAACTATCAATATGTTGGATGTTTTTGGCACTAAAAACAGAAGTCTCTCACTGAGATAGGTTAGGTTAGGTTAGGTAAATGGATGCCTTGTGACATTCGTCACTGCTCACTTAGGACAGCCCATTGTGCCCATTTTTTAATCTCAGGAGATCCCTCAGCTCGATGTTACGCAAGTCCTTCAGTTCAATGAAAAAGTAACTGCCAAGAGTCCTCATTCTTCTACCGGCGAGGACAGGACATTTACACAACATCTGTAATAGTCGTTATAATCGTACCAAAAAAGCAGTGCCCAGTAATAATGCCGGAGACTATCCTTGCTTCGCGCCAACTAAGTTTGACCAGAGACAGAGATTTCTTCGTATTATAACTCGTCCATAAGTTTCTAGCCGTTGCACATGTGTATTGGCTCGACTGGTGGACTCGTCTTCAACATACCTTTTTAGCGAGCTTATTCGAATCCTCACAAAGGGGAGAGCCTATGAGGCATGCAGTTCTGCTCCCCTTCGTGCAAGTTCGTCAGCCGTTTCATTACCTCGGATATCCATATGACATAGGGCCACCTTATTGGCTCTCGATATCTCATTTAGATAGTTTTTGCAGATTTCTAGAAGCCTAAATCTAGTTATCGCGGACTCCAGAGCCTTAACAGCTGCCTGGCTGTCGAAGTAGACCTTTCCTTTCGGTAATATCATTCTCGCGGATAGTTTTCGAGGCCTCGATGATGGCTGTGATTTTGGCCTGAAAGACACTGCAGTCTTCATTTAATCTAAAGGAGTGGTTCATTCCTAGTTCCTTGCATTAGACCCCGGCACCAGCTGTTATGACAGCATAATGTTAAGCAGCGTGGTACATAAACGTGCTAAAAGCTACATTGAGTCTTCTGTAAGGCAAAAACATAACAAGTTAAGTTAGGTTAGGTATCCAATAAGTATTCAAGCGTATGAATTGAGCTTTATATCTCAAGGCCAAATAAAGTTAGATACAACAACTACTACATCAGAGCATTGACATATCCTTTCTGTGCATAATTAGAGTAACGCGTTTCAAATCACTTTTGCACGCGAAGTATTCCCAACGAGATGAGATTTTTCAAAAACCCTCCCCACTAGACATATGCGAACGCATCAACAATAACGTGGAATTGAAATCCTTTTATCAAAACACTGTCATCCGCTGAATGACAATGGCACTACTAGCACCACCAGCAACAACAATACATTCACACAGAGGTTATCATAAAAAATGTACCGCCAAACTGCTCCATTTGCTTCGATAAACCCCTCTGGATAGTACTCACGCCTAAGAAGGAACATGCATACACACTCCCAGGACACAACAGATGTCAGAGGCTCAAAAAAATCGATACTCGTAAAATTTCCATAACGACACGCGTATACATAAATAAAAATCCTCCGAGAATAGAATTTGATTCGAACTCTTTAAAGTGCTGTTACCATTGCTTTAATTTGAAGGATTCCAAGGCGGATTTTGTAGCCCAGCCAAAAATGTAATAAGTGTTCGAAAAGGAACCGAAAAAATTTACCTACGAAAGCTGTTCCTCTCACTTTTTTGGTGGTGCAATTTATGGCATTCCACTGTTAGGAGATGGAATTTAAAACCGCAGCACGTAGAAGACGGCTTCATCGTTGATACCTCCTGTATCAGTTCCATTAGCAAGCCTGCACCAGGAGCAATTAACAAATGTCAGTGGAGTAATTGCGAGAATGTGCAGACAAGCAGTAGAATCGAAAAATACACAAAGAGAAAAACAATCTATGAGAGAGGGCGACGCAAATGTTCTAATACTTAGCCACTGCCGTTGAATTAAATTGCAAGAGGTGTTGTGTTGATTTCCAATTACGTTGAGTAATTCAATTTTGCGGTGATTTAATGAGTAAATTGCTCGAGGTCTGAGGAGAGTTTAAGCGATGCCTTTTCATGCTTCGACACCTTGGTGGTGAGAATGCGTATTCAGACGATACACACGTATTCTTTTTGAATGCACGGATTTGTGTCAGGTTTTACTTCAGCTTAATTTATAGTGAAAATGTGTTTCTGCATTCCAGGGCGTATACTTGATTTTTTTCTTGTTTTAGTGGCAGTTTCAGATTCAAACCTGAAGTAATTAGGAAAGCTCTCATAAGAATGTCATTCCATGTGGAATCAGATCTGTGACTTTGCATTGTTGCTGAATGGGATGCCTAGTTTGGACGCATATGTACCTATAAGCCAGTGGCCACGATCTTTCCAATGTCTGTGCAGGTCCTGCTTTGTAAATCTTGTGCTTTAAACCAATTTTAGTTGGGCCACGTCTGCTTTGATATGACACAATTCCGCAGCCCGCGCTTTTGATAGAAAGTGTGAGAGGATTTTTTCCCTGGTGGCTCCCAACGGGATATGAACACACTTCGCGAGGGATCTATCAAGGGCTGAACCTCGCCTCGGCAGCTCATGTGCCCGGACGTTCTCCTCTATGTTACTGTGCCCTTGCACCCAGGGAAGACTGACCTTGAAACGATGCCCTAATAAAGCGAATTCCTCCGTGCACTGTGTCACCAGCTTAGTTAGTTAAAGTGGTCGTCCATAGAGGTACACTTAGACCAAAAAGTAGGTCCATTGTCATACCACTGAGTACTGGGGTATGACCTTGCTTACTCCTGAAACCATTTAGATTTCCTAACGTTACTGTCGACATCGGCTGTGCTGAAGGGGTTCAGATCATTTAGATCGTTAAAAAATATTTGCCTCACGTGCAGAGGAAGTGTGCAGTGAACTCCTCCTCTCTCTCTGCAGCTCCTGCAGAAAGCGTAACATGCTATACCCAGGCATTAAGCATGTTTGCCAAGGATGCAGTGCCCCGCGAGGACGTTCATTAGTTCTGAAAGTTGGTCTCTTTTAAGTCTTATTAATACTTTTGACCTTTTCAGATCCAAGAAGGCCAGATCAGCCTGGCATCGTTACAATAATTAAAGTGTCCCCATCTACGATTTGCTTTCGACAGAGCGTCGCTGTGAGTCAGCTTCCTGCCGTCTGTACATTGGGAGCTTAGTCAGCCGCACAGTTCTCTTAAATGTCGCAGTGACTAAGTACCCAACAGAGTGTGGCGTTATACTGGTTAGCGATCTCGTTTAGAGACACGCGGCAGTCCTTCACTGCCCTAGATTTTACTGTGTTATATAAAAGGAACCTGATCGCAGCCTGGCTGTCGATGTAAATCACAATATCCGTGCGGTATGTTGGGTTAGCCTTCAGCCAAGCGGTGCGGCTTGATTACTAGCTGTGACTTCGGCTTGGAAGACACTACAGTGGTTGGGAAGACTGAAGGAGTGGTAGATGTCCAGGTCTTCCAAAAAAGACACCGAAACCGACTCCGTTGGCTGTTTTAGAGCCGTCCGTGAAGATAGAGACAGACTCATTAAAGGATACTTCGCGCTGACTCCAGGCGCTTCTGTCCGGCAGCTTGGGCTAATAGCCCATGTTAAAGTCGCTTTCGGTGGGCAGCGTGTCTGTTGATTTGGGAAGGCTGCGGTGAGTTGATAGGATTCTGGTGTGTCCCACATTTTTTTCACACCATTAGTGGGTATTTCTCAGTCTTAGGGGCGCGTAAGTGGGCTGCTGCATGCCATAGATATATATTGGCAACAAGTGGAGCATGGTTTGAAGGGTAGCTGTAGGAGAAGTTCTCAGCGCACCAGTAATGCTGAGGCAAGCCACACGTTGGACTTTCTCAAGAACTTTATTACTGGTCTGCTTTTCTAGAACCGGCTACCAAACCATTATGCCATAAGTTAGAATCGGTCTTCCAACTACAGTGTAGAGACAGTGCATGATTTTCGGCTGTAGGCCCGATCTGGAACCTTCTGCTCTTTCGCATGAGTAGAGTGCTTTCAGGGATTTCCTGGCGCGTTCGGCAATATTATCCCTCCAAAGGAGCTTCCTGTTTAGAATGAGTCCTAAATGTTAAGCACTGCCTGAGAAGTTCAGAGGAGTACCGTTGATCCAGGGTGGGATAATGATTGAAATTTTGACTTTTGACTAATAAAAAGGACCAGCTTCGTTTTAGATGGATTGACACTTAGGCTACAGCTGTTTGTCCACGTAGTGAGCTTGTTAAGAGCATGCTGAAGAATATCTGCCAGTGTTTGAGGGAACTTGCCTGTCATGAGGAGGGCGACGTCATCTGCATATGCTACCACGCAACAGCCCGCATCCTCCAGCTTACAGTATGTCGTGTTCAATACCAAGGGCTTTGATGGCAGCCTGGCTATCAACAAAGATGACAATATTTCGGATGGATATAGGGTTGGCTTTCAATGTGATTAGCTTCGAGTATTGCCAGTACGTCCGAATGGAATAAGCTGAACGAGTCAGGAATGCGGTACGACTCAGATATCTGGATTGAATCAGAGAAAATCTCTAACTATCTCGAAGTTATTGATATCCACTCTGACGCTCTGTCTGATTCGTTGGGTGTCATGTCTCTAAACTCTGCAGATAGAATCGGTTTCTTATGAATTGCAGAGACGGATGCGTTTGGAAAAGATGACAAAACTAGACACGACTTTGCATATCTTGTACCTTTAATGCTGCCATAGATGACTTGAAAATTAAGATCCAAGCATTTGGACAATATGACAGATAAGATCTTGTACGCGATACTGAAGAGACTAAAAGAATGCAGCTTTGGATCTCGAAATCCTCTGACAGCCTTCCTCTGTGCAAAACGAGTCAATTTGAACCTTCATAAGGCTGTTCCCCGATACATCCTTCTTAAATTTTGATGCAAAATCTGTACTTTGTTCCTAGAATATATAATAGGAACATCAAGGGGAATGAATACCCTTTTTAGTGTTATTCACACAGCGCGAGCGAGGTGCATTGGTTCGAAACTCTGGTAGGATTAGGTTTTAATGGCGTCCGATGGTGGTGTCTAGACTAGCTGGGGACATTCGTGGTGCTTCTCATTGCTATATTTATTTTTTTCGTAAAGGGAGCAACCCTCGTACTTCCTTGCAGCACAGCTTTCTATCTCTCTTATTTTGCTGCACATGCCTTCCGTAATTTTTCATTAAATAAGCAGTTTCGTGGTTGCTATTGGAAGACCCCCAACCCATCAGTTGTAGAATTTCTGATGGGATATTGAGGTCGTTGTTTGGCACTTGATACTCGGTGTTCGACGGAAATGTTGGCGATCTTTTGCGATTGCAGCATGCAGACATTGTATCTTGTTGTAGCTTTTGAGATATCCATATTCTTACTGTGACTTGGCTTGATAAATGTACAGACAATCACTTAAGAACTTGATCTATGTTCACTATAGTCATTTCGCTAAATACTAGCGTTTGAATTTGTAATCTGCGCCATTAAGGCACCCTGCCGCTATTATCAGTCTCAAGCGTTCACTTCTTCGTATCTGTCAGCCCTTATCGACAAGAAACATTATCCATTAACCACTTCCACTTTGATTTCTGGAATCCCAAATAGCACTCATACGCTATGTATGCTGAAGGATGTCTGCCACGTACGCAATGAACAACAAGGAAAGGCTCTAACGTCAATAATATCGGCTGGCTGGTTTCTTACAAGCTCAATCACAATTAATCAACCGCCAGCCGAACTGCGGCGCAGGACATAGCCCCGAAACATCTGGCGCTCGGTGTTCATTTGGGGGTTGGATTCTTAATCAAAAGCAGATTACAACATCCATCAGTAGGCGGTTAATTAATTACAACCCCCATCAGTGAGATACATACGTGTATTAGCATTTATTTTCGTTACTTTATTGGCACTTTGATCAGTTGGGGAAAAGAAATTCCCGAAAAAAAGGATATGTGTGTGGAGTAATTTGCCACATACAACTCCAATGTCTAGACAAGTATTTTATGCCAGCCAGAGTGCCTTAAATTCGATCACTGCAGACCCATAAAGATTCGAACGCGAGTTCTCGCACAATGGCGCATATGGTAAAACCGAGATTTTTCACGCTTTTCATCGGAAAAAAAGTACATACACGGACAAACAACAGACTTCTCCCGCCGGCAATCAATCAAATAAATCACAGTCACATTGCTGTGTAAGTTAACGCCAGAAACATTTCATCATGCAAACAATGCATGATACAGTTCCCACGAGCAACAACATCAACTCCGTACGTGATGGAATGCAGCGAATCATATTCAACCGGACACACGAGGCATCGACAACGAGCGGATACTTGAGCCACCAACAGGTATGCTGACCTGTCGTCTGGCAGTATGGGATATGCACTTAGTTTTAAGATATGAAATATTTTGTCATTCAGTAATCATAAGTAGTTCGTAAGAAGTAGTTCGTAAAGAAGTAAATAAAAATATTTTTTTTTTAAGTAAATCTAGCTTTAAATAGTTTAATTGGCGCCCAACGTGGGGCCCAGGAAAATCATCGCATCAAAGTGTAATCGCGTCGCGTAAAGTGCTCTGTCGTAAACGCATAAGTCGACCTCAATTAAGCTCGCCGCGAGTGCAGTGCGCGTACCTTGAACATCATTACCGTAAGACGACCTTTATAAAAGCTCGCCAGCGTGTGCGTGGTGAAAAACCTGGGTTCCGGACAAAGAAGAAGCAGCATCTGTAGATTCTGCCGCCAACGAGGGAGTGTGGAGAAAGGCCCCCAAGTAACTACGAGTAAAAAGGAATGCAGCCCCTTCACCAGCGTTGGTTTATCCTAATGTAAGCTAAATTTAAGATTTATATTTCTTCACATTGAGATCGATATATAGTGTAATAGTGTACTAAGCGTAATAGTATAAAGTGATAGCCCTAAGACATAATTATTAATCAGTACGAAAACGAAACATTTAGAAGTCATAAAGAATAATCATATTAACCGTAGTTGTAAACCAATTAAAAATATCCTTCCCGTTCCTTTCGAAAACCTTTAACGTATCTATTTGAGTTCTTATGTCTAAACGTCCTGCAACTATGACCGATCCAATTTTGCGTCCACCGATGTTGAACATCGAAAATCCGACTCCATCAGTTTCTAATCAAAATTCATCGATTTCGAATCCAAATGCGAGGATTAACGCAACTCCAGAACTAGAATCGCTAATCGCAAGCATTGTAAGTCGCTTCTGCATGACTGAGTGCAGAAACCTCGTTCAATCTATAGTAAATCCTGATAATCAGTTTCATAGGGGAACCGATGAAACTATTCATGAACATCTGCGCACGAACTTAAGCGACCTGGACAAGGTACCAGACGTCGTGAGATGTTTAAGAGAGTTCTCCGGAACTCCCGGCGAATTTAGTTCATGGCGCAAGAGCGTTGAAAGGGTTTTAAGCATCTATAACCAATTTAGAGGAACACCAAAATATTTTGGTATCCTTAACATAATCCGCAATAAGATTGTGGGTAATGCGGATGCCGTTTTAGAGTCATATAACACCCCATTAAATTGGGAATGTATTTCGAAATGCTTAACGCTTCACTATGCGGATAAGCGTGATCTGGGAACATTGGAGTACCAGATGACGACTCTTATTCAAGGCAACAATGGCTTGGAGCATTATTATCAGTCGGTATACAATCATTTGTCATTGATACTAAACAAAATTTCGAGTATGGACTTACCACCTGATGCTTTATACCACCTTACATCGTCATACAGAGCCAAGGCCTTAGATACCTTTATAAGAGGTCTAAGAGGTGACTTGCCCAGACTCTTAGGTATAAGGGAACCGCAAGACCTTCCTACAGCTCTTAATCTCTGTTTAAAACTCGAAAATCAGCAATTTAGAGCCAACTATGCTCACCATAATATCAGCCAAATTAGGAGGCCACCACCTCCTCCTCCAATTCCTTCACGGAGAACCCGAGAACAGCAACCTTTCTATCCACAACTTGCATATGTACCCCAATCATCACATTTTCCACCGCGTCCCCCACCGCGTCAACATTTTAACCAACGACCTACATACCCCCCAAATCAATTTACCCAACCATCGAATTCTCAAATAAATCCACATCAATTCCGAAGGAATCCTCAACCAACTAGTAACTTTTTGCCACAATCTGTTCAAAGGCCTGAACCAATGGATGCTACAACCATCCGTACACACAATGTAAATTATATGAATCGGCCGGTGATGAAAAATTTCCCACCAGCTCCAAAACGACCTATGGTTCCTTCACGAGAATATCCAAATCCCAACAAGATGCAAAGAAATTTCCACTTGCAATCTTCAGAAGTTGACCCCCACAATAATAACACATCCATAGAATCTCAAGAAGTTAGTAACTATAATGCTATGATTTCGGCTATGAATAATCAGAAAGAAGATGACCAAGATCTTAATCAGTACGTAGTTCAACAAGGAAGTGGAGAACCGACAGAAACATTTTCTGATTTTGTCGACGTTCATTTTTTAGACTGACGAACTCGTCACTACCTTATTTTGAATGTAGGACGAGAGAAAATAAAATCCTAAAATTCCTAG
This sequence comes from Matsumyia berberina, assembly GCA_917880715.2. Taxonomy (NCBI): domain Eukaryota; kingdom Metazoa; phylum Arthropoda; class Insecta; order Diptera; family Syrphidae; genus Matsumyia; species Matsumyia berberina. Next base: position 123,939,511 of record OU862871.1, on the reverse strand, counting down.
TAGACACAGGGTCGAATAAAAATTACATACAACCAGATTTAGTTCGAAACCCCATCCCAAATCAAAAAATATTTAATGCAAATTCAGTCTGTGGTGCTATAGAAATTACTCATCATACTATAATAAATCTTTTTGAACCAGGCACAAATATTAAATTCTTCCTTTTACCCTCACTACGATCTTTTCATGCAATTCTTGGCAATGACACCCTTAAAGAACTGTCAGCTGTCATCCATGCTAAGGAAAGCTATATGACTGTAAACAAAAACATTAAAATTAAACTGAAACAACAAGTATCAGAATCAATCCATAATGTTAATCTCAGAACGCAGCACTTGTCGCAAGAACAACGACAACAACTTAATCGCTTAACCTTGAATTACGCCAAGCTTTTTGGAACACCAAATGAAAAATTAACTTTCACTACGAAAGTCAAAGGTAGAATTCGCACGACGACGGAAGATCCCGTTTACTCGAAGCATTATCCGTATCCTATGGCGCTTAAAGGAGAGATTGATAAGCAAATCAATCAGCTACTAAATGATGGAATCATTCGACCTTCACGGTCACCGTACAATTCTCCGGTATGGATTATACCAAAAAAAACGGACGCCTCTGGTGAAAAGAAATACCGTATGGTTATTGACTACCGAAAACTCAATTCGATAACAATACCAGACCGTTATCCGATTCCTGAAATGAAGTACTAGCGCAACTAGGGAAGAACAAATATTTCTCAGTTATTGATTTAAAAAGTGGCTTTCACCAAATACCTCTACACGAGGACGACATCGAGAAAACTTCATTCTCGGTAAACAATGGAAAGTACGAATTCGTAAGACTTCCCTTTGGTCTGAAAAATGCACCATCTATTTTTCAGAGAGCTCTAGACGACATCTTGCGAGAACACATCGGTAAGATATGTTATGTCTATATTGATGACATAATTGTGTTCAGTGAGAACGTTGAACAGCACTTTCAAAATTTGGCATCTATTTTCGAGACTCTTCAAGAAGCCAACCTTAGGGTGCAATTGGATAAATGCGAATTTTTAAGGCCAGAAATTGAATTCCTCGGATTCATCGTATCTTCGGATGGTATAAAAGCCAACCCAATCAAAGTGGAAGCGATTACCAAGTTTCCATATCCACGAACTTTAAAAGATCTGCGATCATTTCTTGGTCTGTCGGGATTTTACCGCAGATTTATTAAAGATTACGCGAAGCTGGCAAAACCCCTTACAGCCCTTTTAAGAGGGGAGGATGGGCGTACGTCTAGACAAATGTCAAACAAAAAATTCATACATTTGGATAATGAGGCCATGGATACTTTTGACAAAATTAAAAATTCACTTACTTCAGAAGACGTTGTTCTAACTTTTCCAGATTTTAGTAAAGAATTCCATTTGACTACAGACGCTTCGGACTATGCTATTGGTGCGGTACTCGCTCAAGAAAATAAGCCGATAACCTTCATCTCTCGAACTCTATCGAAAGCCGAAGAGAACTATGCCACAAACGAAAAAGAAATGTTGGCTATAGTATGGGCTCTAAAAACTTTGCGAAATTACCTTTACGGTCCTACGATTCTGAAAATATTTACTGATCATCAACCGCTGACATATGCATTGAGCAATAAAAATTCCAACAACAAATTAAAAAGATGGAAGGCTATACTCGAGGAATATAATTACGAGTTAAGATATAAGCCTGGTAGATCGAATGTCGTCGCAGATGCTTTGTCAAGGCCACCCAGAACCATTGAAGTAAATAGTTTAACAGCAACCCAACATAGCGATGAGAGTTCCGGTCAATATCTAATACCTATAGCAAATGAGCCGATCAACGTATTTAAAAACCAGATTATCCTTTCCCTTGGAACAACGCCATCCTATGAATTTAAAATTATTTTCCCTACCTATCACCGTCATGTAATAGTTGAAACTGAGTTCACTGATCAAATTTTAACTGACATTCTTAAACGATACCTTAATCCATCCGTTATTAATGGTATCAAAACTGATGAAAGAATTTTAGGCAAACTTCAAGAAATTTACCCGACACATTTTAGCCAATACCGATTACGTTTCGCAAGAAACCAAGTCATAGACTTAATCGACGAAACACAGCAGGAAACCGAAATTATCAAGGAACATAATCGTGCACATCGCAACTCCCGCGAAAATAAAATGCAATTATTGCAAAAGTTTTATTTTCCACGGTTGAGAGCCAAAATAGAGAAAGTCACAAAACAATGCAAAATCTGTAAAGAGCATAAATATGACAGACACCCGAACAAGCATGAATTACAACCTACACCTATCCCCGAATATCCCGGACAGATTATTCATATAGATATCTACTTCACTAACAAAAAAATTATCCTTACTGCAATTGACAAGTTCTCTAAATATGCCCTGGTCAAAATCCTAAGATCAAGAGCTTCAGAGGACATAAAGCAACCTCTAAGAGAACTTATACTGGCTTTTGGAGTACCCCAAACAATTGTCATGGATAATGAAAAATCCCTAGCCTCTAATTCTATAACATTCATGTTAGAGAATATGTTCAATATTAAAGTTTTCAAAGCACCCCCCTACACAAGTTCCGTCAACGGTCAAGTGGAGAGATTCCACTCCACACTTTCAGAACTAATCCGCTGCCTTAAGACAGATAATGTTCATACCACCTTTTCAGAATTACTAGATCGATCAATCTATGAATACAACCGATCCATTCACACCACTACAGGCAAAAAACCCATAGACACATTTTTCGGTAGAGAGCTACTAACCAATCCAGAACAACTTAGACAAGAAAGACAAGAAAACATGAATAAACTACGCGATAAACAAGAAGCAGATTTAAAATACCATAATGCAAGAAAGAGTCCACTTAAAACATATTCTATTGGCGAAACCATTTACGTAAAAACTAACAAAAGAATAGGAAATAAGCTCGATTCTAGATATAAAAAGGAGACAGTTGCACAAGATAGAAATACAACAGTTATTACCCAGTCAGGAAGAATCATTCATAAAAATCTTATAAAAAATTAACTTTTTCAATAGAACATTATTACCACTCTGCAATGGCGAGGCACAAATTCTGGACTACTCGAATTCACAGCTAATAAAGATCAATACAGGTCGCGCGAAATTGCAGAACGGATCATTCAAGATAATACACTTGATCGACATCGAAGCTTACGAAACAACACTTAACAACTTGGAAGCTACGTTAAAGACATCCATTACTATCAACCATATCCTAACTCCTGTCCTTTCCTTTGAAATATCCCGTATACGAACTTACCTAAATAGACTTAAGATAAATAATAGAAGTAAGAGTAAGAGATCATTAGATTTTTTAGGTTCAGCGTGGAAGTGGATTGCGGGTAGCCCGGACCACCACGACTATGAAATAATTACTAATAAAATGAATAATGTATTAAGAAATAATAATAATCAAGTAATAATTAATAAAATGTCATTAGAAAAGATCAATGAATTAACGAACATTACAAATAAGATTATGAAAACATTCAAAGAAAATGAACTTAATAATAGTGAATTAATTACAAAAATTAAATATAAATTAGATATAATTAAGGAGGAAATAGTTAATGTAGTTTATGCCATTCATTGGGCAAAAGTAAATGTAATAAACTCTTTTATATTATCTAACACCGAAATAAATATAACAGAAACAATTATGAAAGTTGAAAATATTCCCTATGTGAATGTAGATGAAGCATTAGAATTTGCCGAGATAAAAATCGCTTCAAATGATAATAACTTAATTTATATTTTAAGCATTCCAACAACTACTAAAGAACTATGTAATTTGTCATTAATAAAACCTGTTAAAGTAAATAAAATAATCAATAAAATTAAATACGATTCAATACTGGAATGCGATACAGACATTCATGGCATTACAAACAAATGTAAAACATATAATAGTCTTTCTATTTGTAACGAAAATAACATTGTAAGTTTAAGAAATTCATCGTGCATCCCAATGCTGATAAAGAGTCAGAAAGCAACATGTCCCATCATCAACAATGAGCACATCCCAGATGTAGATGAAATAGCTCCAGGAATCCTACTACTAAATCAGTTTAATGGCCCAATATTCATCAACAACGATACTGTCATGCTCAAGGGTACGTTCATCATAAAACACTTCAACACTACCATTCAAGTTAAAGGAAGAACGATCATGTCAAAAGAAGTCACAAGTCATCAACCTTTACCAGCGATACTCCAACCGTCATATAAACCTGACAAGATAGAAGAAGTATTGTCTCTCGAGATGATCAAGGATCTTTATGTTAATCGAACGAAGGAAATCAAGCTGCTTGAAACGAAACACGAGATCAACTTAACCGTGAACATCATACTAGTGGTTACAGTCTTAGCCATCGCAACCTTCGCATACAAATTGATAAGAAATAAAGGCATGACTAAAAACGAACAGGCTAATACCAACATGCCATCATCATCATCAATAACCATAGGACTTGAAGACATCCCTCACCTAGTGACGTCAACAACATCTCACGAGGACGTAAGATTCTAAGGGTGGAGGAGTTAACGCCAGAAACATTTCATCATGCAAACAATGCATGATACAGTTCCCACGAGCAACAACATCAACTCCGTACGTGATGGAATGCAGCGAATCATATTCAACCGGACACACGAGGCATCGACAACGAGCGGATACTTGAGCCACCAACAGGTATGCTGACCTGTCGTCTGGCAGTATGGGATATGCACTTAGTTTTAAGATATGAAATATTTTGTCATTCAGTAATCATAAGTAGTTCGTAAGAAGTAGTTCGTAAAGAAGTAAATAAAAATATTTTTTTTTTAAGTAAATCTAGCTTTAAATAGTTTAATTGGCGCCCAACGTGGGGCCCAGGAAAATCATCGCATCAAAGTGTAATCGCGTCGCGTAAAGTGCTCTGTCGTAAACGCATAAGTCGACCTCAATTAAGCTCGCCGCGAGTGCAGTGCGCGTACCTTGAACATCATTACCGTAAGACGACCTTTATAAAAGCTCGCCAGCGTGTGCGTGGTGAAAAACCTGGGTTCCGGACAAAGAAGAAGCAGCATCTGTAGATTCTGCCGCCAACGAGGGAGTGTGGAGAAAGGCCCCCAAGTAACTACGAGTAAAAAGGAATGCAGCCCCTTCACCAGCGTTGGTTTATCCTAATGTAAGCTAAATTTAAGATTTATATTTCTTCACATTGAGATCGATATATAGTGTAATAGTGTACTAAGCGTAATAGTATAAAGTGATAGCCCTAAGACATAATTATTAATCAGTACGAAAACGAAACATTTAGAAGTCATAAAGAATAATCATATTAACCGTAGTTGTAAACCAATTAAAAATATCCTTCCCGTTCCTTTCGAAAACCTTTAACGTATCTATTTGAGTTCTTATGTCTAAACGTCCTGCAACTATGACCGATCCAATTTTGCGTCCACCGATGTTGAACATCGAAAATCCGACTCCATCAGTTTCTAATCAAAATTCATCGATTTCGAATCCAAATGCGAGGATTAACGCAACTCCAGAACTAGAATCGCTAATCGCAAGCATTGTAAGTCGCTTCTGCATGACTGAGTGCAGAAACCTCGTTCAATCTATAGTAAATCCTGATAATCAGTTTCATAGGGGAACCGATGAAACTATTCATGAACATCTGCGCACGAACTTAAGCGACCTGGACAAGGTACCAGACGTCGTGAGATGTTTAAGAGAGTTCTCCGGAACTCCCGGCGAATTTAGTTCATGGCGCAAGAGCGTTGAAAGGGTTTTAAGCATCTATAACCAATTTAGAGGAACACCAAAATATTTTGGTATCCTTAACATAATCCGCAATAAGATTGTGGGTAATGCGGATGCCGTTTTAGAGTCATATAACACCCCATTAAATTGGGAATGTATTTCGAAATGCTTAACGCTTCACTATGCGGATAAGCGTGATCTGGGAACATTGGAGTACCAGATGACGACTCTTATTCAAGGCAACAATGGCTTGGAGCATTATTATCAGTCGGTATACAATCATTTGTCATTGATACTAAACAAAATTTCGAGTATGGACTTACCACCTGATGCTTTATACCACCTTACATCGTCATACAGAGCCAAGGCCTTAGATACCTTTATAAGAGGTCTAAGAGGTGACTTGCCCAGACTCTTAGGTATAAGGGAACCGCAAGACCTTCCTACAGCTCTTAATCTCTGTTTAAAACTCGAAAATCAGCAATTTAGAGCCAACTATGCTCACCATAATATCAGCCAAATTAGGAGGCCACCACCTCCTCCTCCAATTCCTTCACGGAGAACCCGAGAACAGCAACCTTTCTATCCACAACTTGCATATGTACCCCAATCATCACATTTTCCACCGCGTCCCCCACCGCGTCAACATTTTAACCAACGACCTACATACCCCCCAAATCAATTTACCCAACCATCGAATTCTCAAATAAATCCACATCAATTCCGAAGGAATCCTCAACCAACTAGTAACTTTTTGCCACAATCTGTTCAAAGGCCTGAACCAATGGATGCTACAACCATCCGTACACACAATGTAAATTATATGAATCGGCCGGTGATGAAAAATTTCCCACCAGCTCCAAAACGACCTATGGTTCCTTCACGAGAATATCCAAATCCCAACAAGATGCAAAGAAATTTCCACTTGCAATCTTCAGAAGTTGACCCCCACAATAATAACACATCCATAGAATCTCAAGAAGTTAGTAACTATAATGCTATGATTTCGGCTATGAATAATCAGAAAGAAGATGACCAAGATCTTAATCAGTACGTAGTTCAACAAGGAAGTGGAGAACCGACAGAAACATTTTCTGATTTTGTCGACGTTCATTTTTTAGACTGACGAACTCGTCACTACCTTATTTTGAATGTAGGACGAGAGAAAATAAAATCCTAAAATTCCTAGTAGACACAGGGTCGAATAAAAATTACATACAACCAGATTTAGTTCGAAACCCCATCCCAAATCAAAAAATATTTAATGCAAATTCAGTCTGTGGTGCTATAGAAATTACTCATCATACTATAATAAATCTTTTTGAACCAGGCACAAATATTAAATTCTTCCTTTTACCCTCACTACGATCTTTTCATGCAATTCTTGGCAATGACACCCTTAAAGAACTGTCAGCTGTCATCCATGCTAAGGAAAGCTATATGACTGTAAACAAAAACATTAAAATTAAACTGAAACAACAAGTATCAGAATCAATCCATAATGTTAATCTCAGAACGCAGCACTTGTCGCAAGAACAACGACAACAACTTAATCGCTTAACCTTGAATTACGCCAAGCTTTTTGGAACACCAAATGAAAAATTAACTTTCACTACGAAAGTCAAAGGTAGAATTCGCACGACGACGGAAGATCCCGTTTACTCGAAGCATTATCCGTATCCTATGGCGCTTAAAGGAGAGATTGGTAAGCAAATCAATCAGCTACTAAATGATGGAATCATTCGACCTTCACGGTCACCGTACAATTCTCCGGTATGGATTATACCAAAAAAAACGGACGCCTCTGGTGAAAAGAAATACCGTATGGTTATTGACTACCGAAAACTCAATTCGATAACAATACCAGACCGTTATCCGATTCCTGAAACTAATGAAGTACTAGCGCAACTAGGGAAGAACAAATATTTCTCAGTTATTGATTTAAAAAGTGGCTTTCACCAAATACCTCTACACGAGGACGACATCGAGAAAACTTCATTCTCGGTAAACAATGGAAAGTACGAATTCGTAAGACTTCCCTTTGGTCTGAAAAATGCACCATCTATTTTTCAGAGAGCTCTAGACGACATCTTGCGAGAACACATCGGTAAGATATGTTATGTCTATATTGATGACATAATTGTGTTCAGTGAGAACGTTGAACAGCACTTTCAAAATTTGGCATCTATTTTCGAGACTCTTCAAGAAGCCAACCTTAGGGTGCAATTGGATAAATGCGAATTTTTAAGGCCAGAAATTGAATTCCTCGGATTCATCGTATCTTCGGATGGTATAAAAGCCAACCCAATCAAAGTGGAAGCGATTACCAAGTTTCCATATCCACGAACTTTAAAAGATCTGCGATCATTTCTTGGTCTGTCGGGATTTTACCGCAGATTTATTAAAGATTACGCGAAGCTGGCAAAACCCCTTACAGCCCTTTTAAGAGGGGAGGATGGGCGTACGTCTAGACAAATGTCAAACAAAAAATTCATACATTTGGATAATGAGGCCATGGATACTTTTGACAAAATTAAAAATTCACTTACTTCAGAAGACGTTGTTCTAACTTTTCCAGATTTTAGTAAAGAATTCCATTTGACTACAGACGCTTCGGACTATGCTATTGGTGCGGTACTCGCTCAAGAAAATAAGCCGATAACCTTCATCTCTCGAACTCTATCGAAAGCCGAAGAGAACTATGCCACAAACGAAAAAGAAATGTTGGCTATAGTATGGGCTCTAAAAACTTTGCGAAATTACCTTTACGGTCCTACGATTCTGAAAATATTTACTGATCATCAACCGCTGACATATGCATTGAGCAATAAAAATTCCAACAACAAATTAAAAAGATGGAAGGCTATACTCGAGGAATATAATTACGAGTTAAGATATAAGCCTGGTAGATCGAATGTCGTCGCAGATGCTTTGTCAAGGCCACCCAGAACCATTGAAGTAAATAGTTTAACAGCAACCCAACATAGCGATGAGAGTTCCGGTCAATATCTAATACCTATAGCAAATGAGCCGATCAACGTATTTAAAAACCAGATTATCCTTTCCCTTGGAACAACGCCATCCTATGAATTTAAAATTATTTTCCCTACCTATCACCGTCATGTAATAGTTGAAACTGAGTTCACTGATCAAATTTTAACTGACATTCTTAAACGATACCTTAATCCATCCGTTATTAATGGTATCAAAACTGATGAAAGAATTTTAGGCAAACTTCAAGAAATTTACCCGACACATTTTAGCCAATACCGATTACGTTTCGCAAGAAACCAAGTCATAGACTTAATCGACGAAACACAGCAGGAAACCGAAATTATCAAGGAACATAATCGTGCACATCGCAACTCCCGCGAAAATAAAATGCAATTATTGCAAAAGTTTTATTTTCCACGGTTGAGAGCCAAAATAGAGAAAGTCACAAAACAATGCAAAATCTGTAAAGAGCATAAATATGACAGACACCCGAACAAGCATGAATTACAACCTACACCTATCCCCGAATATCCCGGACAGATTATTCATATAGATATCTACTTCACTAACAAAAAAATTATCCTTACTGCAATTGACAAGTTCTCTAAATATGCCCTGGTCAAAATCCTAAGATCAAGAGCTTCAGAGGACATAAAGCAACCTCTAAGAGAACTTATACTGGCTTTTGGAGTACCCCAAACAATTGTCATGGATAATGAAAAATCCCTAGCCTCTAATTCTATAACATTCATGTTAGAGAATATGTTCAATATTAAAGTTTTCAAAGCACCCCCCTACACAAGTTCCGTCAACGGTCAAGTGGAGAGATTCCACTCCACACTTTCAGAACTAATCCGCTGCCTTAAGACAGATAATGTTCATACCACCTTTTCAGAATTACTAGATCGATCAATCTATGAATACAACCGATCCATTCACACCACTACAGGCAAAAAACCCATAGACACATTTTTCGGTAGAGAGCTACTAACCAATCCAGAACAACTTAGACAAGAAAGACAAGAAAACATGAATAAACTACGCGATAAACAAGAAGCAGATTTAAAATACCATAATGCAAGAAAGAGTCCACTTAAAACATATTCTATTGGCGAAACCATTTACGTAAAAACTAACAAAAGAATAGGAAATAAGCTCGATTCTAGATATAAAAAGGAGACAGTTGCACAAGATAGAAATACAACAGTTATTACCCAGTCAGGAAGAATCATTCATAAAAATCTTATAAAAAATTAACTTTTTCAATAGAACATTATTACCACTCTGCAATGGCGAGGCACAAATTCTGGACTACTCGAATTCACAGCTAATAAAGATCAATACAGGTCGCGCGAAATTGCAGAACGGATCATTCAAGATAATACACTTGATCGACATCGAAGCTTACGAAACAACACTTAACAACTTGGAAGCTACGTTAAAGACATCCATTACTATCAACCATATCCTAACTCCTGTCCTTTCCTTTGAAATATCCCGTATACGAACTTACCTAAATAGACTTAAGATAAATAATAGAAGTAAGAGTAAGAGATCATTAGATTTTTTAGGTTCAGCGTGGAAGTGGATTGCGGGTAGCCCGGACCACCACGACTATGAAATAATTACTAATAAAATGAATAATGTATTAAGAAATAATAATAATCAAGTAATAATTAATAAAATGTCATTAGAAAAGATCAATGAATTAACGAACATTACAAATAAGATTATGAAAACATTCAAAGAAAATGAACTTAATAATAGTGAATTAATTACAAAAATTAAATATAAATTAGATATAATTAAGGAGGAAATAGTTAATGTAGTTTATGCCATTCATTGGGCAAAAGTAAATGTAATAAACTCTTTTATATTATCTAACACCGAAATAAATATAACAGAAACAATTATGAAAGTTGAAAATATTCCCTATGTGAATGTAGATGAAGCATTAGAATTTGCCGAGATAAAAATCGCTTCAAATGATAATAACTTAATTTATATTTTAAGCATTCCAACAACTACTAAAGAACTATGTAATTTGTCATTAATAAAACCTGTTAAAGTAAATAAAATAATCAATAAAATTAAATACGATTCAATACTGGAATGCGATACAGACATTCATGGCATTACAAACAAATGTAAAACATATAATAGTCTTTCTATTTGTAACGAAAATAACATTGTAAGTTTAAGAAATTCATCGTGCATCCCAATGCTGATAAAGAGTCAGAAAGCAACATGTCCCATCATCAACAATGAGCACATCCCAGATGTAGATGAAATAGCTCCAGGAATCCTACTACTAAATCAGTTTAATGGCCCAATATTCATCAACAACGATACTGTCATGCTCAAGGGTACGTTCATCATAAAACACTTCAACACTACCATTCAAGTTAAAGGAAGAACGATCATGTCAAAAGAAGTCACAAGTCATCAACCTTTACCAGCGATACTCCAACCGTCATATAAACCTGACAAGATAGAAGAAGTATTGTCTCTCGAGATGATCAAGGATCTTTATGTTAATCGAACGAAGGAAATCAAGCTGCTTGAAACGAAACACGAGATCAACTTAACCGTGAACATCATACTAGTGGTTACAGTCTTAGCCATCGCAACCTTCGCATACAAATTGATAAGAAATAAAGGCATGACTAAAAACGAACAGGCTAATACCAACATGCCATCATCATCATCAATAACCATAGGACTTGAAGACATCCCTCACCTAGTGACGTCAACAACATCTCACGAGGACGTAAGATTCTAAGGGTGGAGGAGTTAACGCCAGAAACATTTCATCATGCAAACAATGCATGATACAGTTCCCACGAGCAACAACATCAACTCCGTACGTGATGGAATGCAGCGAATCATATTCAACCGGACACACGAGGCATCGACAACGAGCGGATACTTGAGCCACCAACAGGTATGCTGACCTGTCGTCTGGCAGTATGGGATATGCACTTAGTTTTAAGATATGAAATATTTTGTCATTCAGTAATCATAAGTAGTTCGTAAGAAGTAGTTCGTAAAGAAGTAAATAAAAATATTTTTTTTTTAAGTAAATCTAGCTTTAAATAGTTTAATTTGTATAAGCAATGTGTTATCCACACATTTGCAATGCGGCAATTAGGGTGCGCCAGCTGCGAAAGGACGTGCTGCCGTCGTAAATCGTAAGGCCTTTCAATCCACGCAAGGCAATTTAAATTGGCTTTGTGAGTGTTTTACGAACTGCCAGGGAAAGGCGTAGACATTTGTCATTTACGGCTGTTTAAGTTGTCATTACTTAGTAATGATTTTGAATGGTCTTGCGGAATGTCAATGTCAACAACTTTTGAAAACGATGACATTTGCAAAAAGGGATTTCGGGGAGTTCTATCAGCGGGATCACGTCAAGTGTTGAGTAACGGCGTGATAGTTAGCACTCTTGCACATGAGGAGTGTCTCTTCAGTGCTAGACATTCTTGATTAGGTTAGGTTAGGCTGTTGAGTTGACAATGGGAAGGGGAACCATCCTCCGTCACACTTAGATAAATGAAGATACATTGTGATGCCCATGGGGGTGCGACTCCTACACAGTGTGAACCTTTGAGTTTTCAAGCCATTTCGAGGCGTTTGTAAATCTGTACATGTCATTTATGAACCTATCGGGGAAATCTTTGAGATCCTGGAGGAAATGTCTTCTGAGGCTTTTTCCGAGGCTGACAGAGTCCGGGCAGTGGCATAGAAAGTGTGGAGTATCCTCATGCACTTCCTCATCATCGCAGCATCTGCAGAGGCAATTAGCATATTATGCTTAGTAATTAGGGCAATTAGAGCAGATAAAGATTTTCTGTTCCTTTGCAGGTTCTGGTTCTGTTCCGGTAACAGAATGTCCACCGGTTTCTTGTAACGACACAGGAGTTGAGCGCATTCCAAGAGGCATTTACTCTCGATATCATTTTATTGCTCACTTCGTGTTTAAGATTACGAAGCGGAATCTTTATCGCGCTATCGGTCAGTTCTAGGCTTAATGATGATCCTTTTCGTGCTAGTTCAAATATCCTTTTCGTTAGCTGGCACACCTCTGTGTTCGGGAACTCAGCACTGTTTTTCATGTGCCTTCATTGCAGCTTGTTGAGCGGATGTTGTCACTGCCAAAACCTCAACTTGAAAAAAGCTGCTGTAATCTGAGAGTCTGATTGACCTAGATAGTCCAGGAGCATCGAAGAAGAATCCAAACCCATTGCCCGTATCCATCTTGGAACCATCTGTGGAAATGGACCAGGAATTATCGACTAAAATGTGGTTTGTCTCCCACTCTTCTCTGTTAGGAAGGTAGATTGAGAATGTTCTGCAGAAGTCTAGGCAGGGTGCATGGCCTGATAGACTGGGTATCGGGCTTTCAGTTTGGCTTATGCCTAGAGCACTATTCCCAGCAGATTCCTGTACAAATAGGTCTAGGGAGAGGATTGCCCCTGGGGGTGATTCTTATTGCACCGGTCGTACCAACACAGGCCATTCTCTGACCTCTAGCCAGCGCTTAAAGGTTGGTGTTCTTACAAGTTGCCTGCCACAAAACTAGACACCCATATGTTGGTATTGGTCTCACTACTGCTGTGTAAGGCTACAGGATAATTTTGGGACTAGAATCCCAGGTTTTACCACATATCCAACTGCAGCTGTAAATCCCAGTCATTGCTTTTTGTGCCCTTTCTTTAATGTTGAGACTCCAGTTTAGTTTTCTTTCTCCTCCTCTGTCATTCCTCGGTATTTTGCATAGTCGGAGAGTTTGAGAGGAGTCCCCTCTTTAGATGGGTTTCTAAACGATAGAACTTTCGTTCTATGAGTAAACAGAACCAGTTCTGTCTTCTGCGGGTTAACCCCTACTCCTCATTCCACATTCGATTTGCTCGCTACTAGTGGATAGGAATTTTCCTGTCGCCAGTCTATATCATCAGCTTACGTCACGGCTTTGAACTTTCCGCTGAATTTGAACTTTATTAAAATTTCATTAAACACGAGTGCCGCAAGAGGCTGTTACCTTGACCGATGTATCTCGTAGCTCTGCGTTTATGTGTCTGTTCTTCAGCACACCCACTATCCAGTTGGTGACATTCTTGAATAGTTCAACGAGTTGTTGAAGGCATACAAGTTGCATGATCTTCTTAACCTTCCATTGAGAGCAACTGATCTTGGATTGGATTTTGGCGCAAAAAAAAATGCACTTCGCACATTCGCTTCATCATTTTCCATTTCCCACCCATACGAACATTTCAATTGCAACTGGAACAAGTGAAGTTATGGCCTTTTGATCCGATCATTCTGCCCATTCGGGTCCATCTTACTATAACGCCTGACGAATGATTAAATAATGCAGTGTGTTACTGCCCGGGAGATCTATTTTGAAAGTAATGAGGAACGGACAAAGTGTCTCACAAATACTCACTAGACCGTATGTACCAACAATTGAACATTTTATCCTGCTCAAGGAATTCTCGATTCTAGAGAAGGATTCGATAACACTTTTGGTAATCAAACTCAGAGCTCCTCTGCTCTTCTCTTGTCGGTCACAAAAGGAGAATCTTTCAAAGTCCAAGTCGAAGTTGGTCGTGTGCACGATGGTGCATAGATATTTTCTAAAAATTCGGGCGCATCCACACGAGTTCGCACTCCAGTATTTCAAATGAGTTATTTAAAAGCATTCTTGCTGTCGATTCTTGCAAGTTTAGGTCTTAATGTAGCAGGTTGGAAAAAATTTCCCAATTTGTTGCTGGAGTTGTTCTCATCAGACTGTTCGTTCCAGTTCCAAACCGACTAAATCTAACTTATCCGCGATCTCAAAAACGTTTGTAAATAGCCATCAGCCTACAGATACGCATCGTCACAGCAAAATGTAAAAAACCTTTCACAACGGTTTCACTTTTCCACTCGAAATCAGTAATTAAATTAAGATTGTGTTGTTTTTTCGACGAATTTAAGGTAAATAAAACAAGATGAAGAAAAAGTTAAGTATTGAGAGGAAGAGATAAAGGAGCAAAATAACAATTTTACCTTTAGATTCACAGAATTTTTCTATTAAAACTTTCACAAGAAGTTTCTTTGGCGTAAACAAAATACCTTTTTCCTCCTCAAATGACGTTGACAAAGCGACAGTACCAGGTATTAGCCAGTAATAATGGGATGGGAATCTCTTTAGATACACGGAAACTTGACAACATAGTGACGTTTTCTCATAAAAATTTTAGTTATACCTAGATTTTTGTCAGTGATTCATTACACTCATCCCTTTTGTTTATTGAAGTAAATTCAGGCAAATTCCTTAAGCTTTAATCTCACTAATCCACAAAGTAACTTTGGACAAAACAATTTCCCAAAGGAGCACCCTTTCCCAGTTATTAATGGGCTTCTTCGAGCGTGGCAAACTCAAAAAAAAAAAAGGAAAAACAAATCATGAAAGTATCACATGTCGAGGTACCAGTGAAAATGACATAATCAACCGAAAGGTATTGCATATGAGTTACAGATTACAATTTCTTGAGCAGGCAGCATCAGGGCCGGCACAAGACTTTTCCGAGCCTGTTGCTGTTTTTAACTTGGGGAGCAAGTCGTAGTAACTTGAAACCTTGTTATTATTATTAACGGCGAGCGATCTGTCCACTCTACCACTGAAATTTTACATAGAGGCGTTTGTGCTGTTCCATATATTTAGAGGAGTTTGTCTGTTCCGGAGGCTGTCGGGAAGCTTATCAGCTTCTCTAGGTGGAGCGTGGCAAGTCCAGTTGGTGAGAAGAATTCACTGCCTAGGGTCGGCGTTCTCATATGAATTAGGGCAAGGCATTCTGTGGCGATGTAGATAGAGCTTTCTTCGCTCTCCAAGCATAGTCTGGGGGTAGAGTTTGGTGGCAGGTCAAGCTTGTGTGAGTAACGTTTTAGTCGGCAGGGGCCACTTAGGATACCGGTTAGAATTTTAAGGTGGTTCCTGCTCAGATTGAGAAGAAACTTGGATTTCTTTTGTGATAGATTGGGGAAGAAGTGTTTGGTACATTTCTGTCCTACGCTTCCCATCGAAATTGTGTTCGATTTGAGCAAGGTTTGTTCCCTCATGTAGCTTTTGAAGATAGAATTGTTTACTCCACAGGCTATATCAGAACCAGAGGGGTAGTAAGACCTATCTTGGGCAGTGAGTGCGCTGGCCTCATTGCCGGTGGGGCCCTTGTGAGTATAAATCCAGTGTAGTATGACCAAGTTGGTTTTTCCAAATCTAGAAGTAATTTGACTGTGCTTTCAGGGCAGCTTCGCTGTCAGAGAAAATAAAGATGAAATTGCCACGTAAGTTAGAGAGCAAATTTAAGCTTGTGCACTGATTTATGGCAAATATTTCTGCCTGAAAGATCGATAAGTACGTATGTTGGTGCTAGACTTACTTACTTACTTACAACCAACAAAACCCTCTAGTTAGCCCGGTCCTTAGCTAATTGCCTCCAGTTGCGCACGCCAAGTTTGGTTGATACTAGACGACTCTCCGAATATTCCAGCCCCAGATCCACTGTCCACTTGAGAGCCGTCTGTATGCCATACTTGGTAATGCTCTGAACGATGGGGTTTGTATTTTATTTCACTCGTAATTCGGGAAGCAGTACCTTGGGAGAATGTTATCCAATGGCATGCTGAAGTCGCTACTTTGGAATAGGAAGTAAGAACTTGAAAACTTGCTTAATTGATTGAATTCACCCCTGGCTTTGAGACAATAAATAGACAGCTGAAGTCTACCTAGGCCTGTGAGAATATATTGAATTGCGAGAATTAGTCCTGCATGGCCGTACCAAAGGCGTATACGCACTCCATACACAAAGAACGATGTGTGTCTTAAGAAATACTCGTTGTCTCTCTATACGGGTACATACACGCGCCTTATGCAAATGCAAAGTTTGCACATGTACCTAATCCAGACCTGAGGAACAAGGACAAAGAAAAAAAAGTTTAACTAACCAAACTTCTTTAAGCCGTAAGTTAAATTGAATTCATATTTATGTCGGCACGCATATAATTTATTCCTCTTTCGCCAAAACATCTGTCATGGACACATAGGGGCAACATTCTCCCATTTATCTTGTCTAGGTTAAGCCTAATCCGCTTTTTTCTGCGAATATGGTAGAAGAAATATGTGGGGAATACCTATACCGTACCGACACTTTGTCATACTACAAAGAATGACATATTGTAGCTTGTAGAAATATCGGTGAGCAAATGTAAAACGAAATTGATTTTTGTATGCTGTCAATAAGACATTACACTCAACTTCGTCCTATCGGACAGAACATCACAGCGAAGGTCTGTATGTACATATGTAGACATGTGTACCAAAGTACTTACATAAGTTGACGATGTCCTTTCAGACGAAAATCAAAAAACTGTCGAGTAAGTGACACCTGAAAGATAATGTCAATGAGAATTAATTTTCAATTTAAAAGTTTACCAGAGAACTTGTTAAAGACAGAAATGCATTTAAAGTGCACAAGTTTCAATGCCAGGGTAGTCAATGAGAAAGGAGGTGTGTGTTCGCAAAGCCCTTGGATCCGAACAGCAGCGAAACAGTTCTCTAAATGGAATTAATGGTGGTGTTCCACTCAAGTGGGATTACTTAGTAGACACCAAAAAATGCAATACGTGAGGAATTTGGACATTAAACGCCTATAATCGCAAGAGATCGCCAGAGCTTTTAACGATCAATTGTCTCTCAACCTCTCAAGGGGTGCTATCAAAACCTTCGAAATTACCATCCCCTCCTGGTCATTCTGGGAGGAGAATGCGAGTCGATTCACTTCTACACCGACGGATCCAAAACCAACGAAGGGGTAAGTCTAGGTGTTTTCAGCCTCTCTTTCCGTCCCCAAATCAGTGTAGCGTGTTCCAAACGGAAATAATGGTGATCAAGGGAGTCTTATCTTGGCTAAAGAAAAACGTGATATCCGCCTCAGATATCCGCATCTTTTCGGACAGCCAAGCAGCCATCAGATCCTTGGAATCGTTCTCTACAAAATCACTAGTTGGAGTTCGCCTCTCGTAGAAATGGCAGAGTAATTAAATATTCACCTTTGTTGGGTGCTAGGGCATAGGGACGTGCCAGTAAGGCTAATGAACTCGCAGCATATGGAACAACAATGCTATTCCACCTTAGGCATACCTATCGCTATTTGTGAACTCAGAATTAAGCGAGATGTTCTCAAAAGGACAAATTTTAGGTAAACAGTTGGCACAACGTGTCTAACGACAGAATAGATTTAGCCCAATCTGGATCTAAAGATTTGATTTCCCTCAAGAGATTGCATACTTACTTACTTACTTAGGTGGCGCTACAGTTCGGGGTGAACCTGGGCCTCAACCAACAAGCCTCTCCAGTTAGCCCGGTCCTTAGCTAACTGCCTCCAGTTGCGCACGCCAAGTTGGTTGAGGTCCCCTTCTACTTGTGCGCGCCACCTTAGGCGAGGTCTTCCTCTACTGCGTTGTTCCTCCGGGTTGGATTCGAAAACTCTGCGTGCCGGAGCGGTGGTGTCCATTCGCTCTACATGCCCCAGCCATCTTAGCCGATGGATACGTATCTTCTTGACCAGGGCGATGTCGCTGTACAGCTCGTATAGTTCGTGGTTAAATCTTCTCTAGCCCGTCAACGCATACGGGACTGAATATCTTCCGAAGAATTTTTCGCTCGAAGCAACCAAGGATATTTTCATCCGCTTTCGACAGTGTCCATGCTTCAGCGCCATAAAGCAGGACTGGGATGATTAAGGTCTTATACAGAGTCTCCTTAGTTCTTCGGGATAGGGCCTTACTACTCAATTGCCTTCTTAGCCCGAAGAAACAGCGATTGGCAAGAGTTATTCTTCGTTTGATTTCCGACGTGGTGTCATTATCGGAGGTAATAGCAGAGCCAAGGTGGACAAAGTCCCTTACTACCTCGAAGTTATAGCTATCAACTGTGACGTTCTGTCCAATTCGTCGGTGTTGGGTGTCCCTTCTTGTTGACAGCAAATACTTAGTTTTGCCCTCGTTTACCGTTAAACCCATTTTGGCCGCTTCTGTCTCTATACTCGCGAAAGCACCGGTGACAGCTCGCTGCGTTCTGCCTATAATGTCAATGTAGTCAGCGTACGCAAGCAGTTGAACAGATTTATGAAAGATTGTGCCTCCGGTGTTGGCTTGAGAGTTTCGCACAATTCGTTCAAGTATGATGTTGAAAAAGTCACATGACAGCGCGTCTCCTTGTCCAAAACCTTTTTGGACATCAAAAGCTTCGGTAAGATCGTTACCGATCTTGATGGAGCAGCGAGAGTTCTCCATCGTCATCCTGCACAGACGGACGAGTTTAGCAGGGATGCCAAAACTAGACATGGCTCTATACAGCTCGTCTCTATAAATGCTGTCATAGGCGGCCTTAAAATCGATGAAGAGGTGGTGGGTATCGATTTGGACTTCTTGGGTTTTTTCCAGGATCTACCGAAGTGTGAAAATTTGGTCAATTGTGGACTTTCCTGGCCTAAAACCGCACTGATAGGGGCCAATCAGGTTGTTAACGAAAGGTTTCAGGCGTTCACACAGTATGGCAGATAAAATCTTGTACGCGATGTTGAGGAGGCTGATACCCCTGTAGTTGGCGCAGTTGAGAGGGTCTCCTTTTTTGTGGATCGGGCAAACGATGCTGAGATTCCATTCATCGGGCATACACTCATCTGACCAAATCTTAGAAATGAGTTGGTGTACGCTCTCTACCAGGTCATTTCCAGCTGCTTTAAATACCTCGGCCGGAAGGCCGTCGGGTCCAGCAGCCTTGTTGGATTTTAGTTTAGATATTGCATATCAGCGCTAATATATGTAGGTGTCATCACTGGACACTGTGTAATTGGCAAGCATGCACCAAGGATTGGCGTTTACTTAAATGATATCTGTATAAGTTCTATTGACAGAGAAGAGGAAGAAACTATTCCCCATCTTCTTTGTACCTGTCCAGCTCTCTCCCATAGAAGGAAACTTCACTTAGGTACACATTCTTTTACAACAATCTGGGCGATCTGACCAATACAGATGTTTGAAGCCTCCTTTCCTTCATCAGAAGCTCCAACTGATTCAACGAATAGGAAAAGGAAATTTTCCAGGGTCCATGTGCTATCACATCGGACCTCTCATTGGTTCAAATGTGTTGGCTTTATTTAGTTGGTAACTACCCTGACCTAACCTTACCTAAGAGGTGCTATGGCCCAGCATCAACTATAGAAAACCAGTGGCCAAAAACCATTTGAGATGCCGCTTCGAATGTGCAAGATTTCTTTCGCCACAGCGAAATCGCTTGTTTGACGAAGAATGTCGGCAAATAAAAACCAGAACAACTTGTGAGCTCTACGTCCATAAGAGAAGAGGTGAATTCCGGCATGAGAAGCGCGCGATTGAGGAAAAAGACAGAGGCAATTGCAGGAATGGTGCCCACCATTGGTTCCGTGGTTAGTGCCTTGAACTGCTGTGCGGGCTACGTACATTCAAACACCAGCGATATCCGCCAAACATTTTCACGGCACCACCCCCATCAGGAAATGACAAACAAAGACTCAAGAGCTTGAAAAACGCCCTATCCTATTATTATTTTCCATTCTGCCAGTGAACCTATACTACCCCGTTCAAGCCTGGCTGCACATAATCCATAATTCATCCTACCACCACTGCTATCGCTGCCTCTTATCAGTTCAATTAAATTCACTTTATGAATTTTTTACACCCAAGTACACATCTTTCATTGAAAAGAAAATTACGCTAATTGAATTCGTTCGTCGATTATCGCACGAAAAAGTCAGAAACCATCTAGTTAGGATGATATAACATCATCTTTGCTCCTGGATATATTCTTATCCACTCTACACCATCCCATCCGTGATGCCAGGACTCAGCCACCAACAATGTAAAATAGATATGCTGCTGTATGTTGCGCGGTGAATGTGGTAGGAGCTCTTCAAATTGATTGAATTTTTCATTCCAAGGATTTTCGGTGTCTTGCCAGCACACAGTGTCAATGGAAGAAACAGAAACCCCCGTTCCTTAAGTCGGAGGATGGATGATTGTAGATGTGCCTAACCGTGTCACCTCCTGTCTCCTCTAGAAGGTGAGCATTCTTTCCGGAGTTCTTAAGTTAGTCCAGAGTATTTTATCTTCTTTTTTTTTACTATACGCGTGTTTTACTTTTCCATTTATTAGACGTTAGATTTTGATTTCTTTTTTCTGACTTTGACGATGGGGTGGCATGTGGAAAGATTCACCTAGAGTGTGTGGCATCGGGCGGCTCGTTATACAAAAAAAGTGTGTGAGTTCAGTATATTCAACGAAAATTGATTTTAAATTGACAGTCTTTCGTGATAATGATGCTGTGGATGTCGAATGAGGAAAAGTTCAAATTAACTATGCTAATTTGAATGCGATATCTGAAGTTATAGATACGAGGGCGGACAAGAAAGAAATAAAGGAAAAGCACTCGTCTTGTTTCGAAAAATGTCATAGGAGCATGGTAAAGCAAATTGGACCCGCTTTCTGGATTTTTTTCTCGAGCTGATCCAAATACCAGATCACGCCTCACAACCAAGAATCTATTGCTATTATTATCCATCACGAAGAATGATATACATCTTGTGGTGGTATGGCACTCAGTGACTTATGCGTTCTCTGCTTAAAACAGATGAATCACTTATCGCTTTTTGTTTAGATACTTAGAGACTGACTAAGGATAAATTAAAGGATTCCTTTAAAAAAATAAAGCTTCTGTAGAAATCTTTGGGAAACGTGTGTCCAGAAATACCTCAGCGAGTCTTATGTATGTAGCTAGCAATAGGTGCCAAAGACAACTGCCAACATGTTACTTCGATGTATTGGGTTCCAAACGACGTGCACCAAGAAACAACCTCTAATAACGACACCTCATCAGAAATCAAACGAATAATAACTCAAACCAAACCAATTAGAAGACTCTATATAAAACCTTAAATATCCCAATCCTACTTTATAAAGCACTCCATCAGATACAGATAAAGATATCCTTAGTCGTTCCGAGCGAACAATTCTTCATAAGATATTCGATCCATTTTGCGATGGGCTTTATAAAACAAGATTCAATGACGAACTATACGAGCTGTACAGCGAATACGAACAAGTTTTAATTGCCGGAAGAGCTGAGTCTCCAAATCTTAGCCTGAGGGACAACGCAGTAGAGAACGACTTCGATGAAGGCGGCACATGCTAGTAGAAGGCAACGTCTACCAATTTGGGGTGCGTAGCTGGAGGTAACTAGCTAAGGATTGAGCTAATTGGAGAGACATCATCGTCTACCCCTGTATTCCATTTTTTTAAATGAGCAGCCATTTTTGACATTCGGCAGCATTCCCAGGCTTTACACGTAAGGGTATTGAAGAACTGACAAGAAAGACTAGAATCGTTGTATCATACATGCTCTTGAGAGAGTTAAACGAGAGAGCAAAACGAATCAGACTTACCTCTGATCAATGAAATCGAAAACAGACGTTTAGGTTAGGTTAGGTTTGTGGTCGCCGTGGCATTCGTGCAAGCAATACAACACGCACAACATGAATGGTTGCGAGAAGCTAGGCTTTGGCTCATTCCGAGCTGTCGCGTCAGCTATTTATTTATTTTTTTTTTTTAGATTAGGTTGAGGTAGCTGGCAGTTAAAACCAACACACTTGGACCAGTTATAGGTCCGTTGTGATCTTAGAAAATTTCCTGTGTCCACTCGTTGAACCAATCGAGCCTTCTGATGAAGGGAAGGAGGCTTCTAACATCTATATTGGTCAGATCGCCTAGATTATTGTAAAAGAAGCCACCTAAGTGAAGATTACTTCTATGGGAGAGATCTAAGCGGGAACAAGAAGATGGGAATGGTTTCCTCCTCCATATTTAAGTAAAAGTCCAGCCTTGGTGCATGTTTTTCTATTATTAGTGTCCAGTGATGACACCTATAGTAGCGCTGATATCTCTTGAGGGATATCAAATCGTTAGAGCGTTTCAGATCCAGCATACACCAAGTCTGTTTGTCCTTTGTCCTTTTAAGAGCATCTCGCTTAATTCTGAGTTCACAAATAGCGATAGGTATGCCTAAGGGGGAATAGTATTGTTGTTCCATATCCGGCGAGTTCATCAGCCTTACTGGAATGTCCCTATGTCTCAGCACCCAACAAAGGTGAATATTTAATTACTCTGCCATTTCTACGAGAGGCGAACTCCAACTAGTGAATTTGTAGAGAACGATTCCAAGGATCTGATGGCTGCTTGGCTGTCCAAAAAGATGCGGATATCTGAGGCGGATATCACGTTTTTCTTTAGCCAAGATAAGACTTCCTTGATCACCATTTTGGAACACGCTACACTGATTTGGGGACGGAAAGAGAGGCTAAAATTAAGTCTATCAGTGAAAATACCTAGACCTACCTATTCGTTGGTTTTGGATCCGTCGCATGCTCCTCTTATTTTTATAATCCACACGCGGATAAAGGGGGTATGAATACCCTTTTAATGTTATACACACACCGTGAGCGGGGTACAGAGGTTTGAAACTCAGGTAGTTGTAGGTTTTATTGGCGTCCAAGGGTGGTGTCCAGGCTAGCTGTGGACATTTGTGGTATTTGTCATTGCTATAATTCACAGGAGTATTTTCGATGTCATTCATGGGCATGGCGTTTTTGGGGAGATTTTGAAACTGTTTAGAATGGGGGCTTGGCCAAATTCTTTACTGGACCACTGTGAGATTGCTTTGAGACGAACGACCGAACTGACACCCATTTGCCTGCCAAAGATGTTAATGGGTGTTAAATGAAATGAAAGAGGGTGTCGTGCGAAGTGCATCACTTATGCACAAATTAGCTGATCGTTGGACTTTATGTAGATTATCGCGGTTTATGGATTTATCCAAAGCTTTCCACCAGAAGACTACCCCGTACGTGGGTATCGATCTTATGACCGCTATGTAGAGCCAGTTACACGCGGGTGCAAATACCACGTATTTCTTCAGCTTCTTGGTTTATCAGCAGTTCATTTACCCCCAAATTCCAAAAAAGAGGCAAAAGGACACCTCCGCCAGATTTGAATTACGACTGGTAAGCAGAATATTGATCTGCAAAGCAGGATATTGATCGCAAAGTGAGCTATCAAGTTTCAAATCTGATAGTCCACTTGTAATTCCTGATGTGTTGACGTTGCAGACTTTCCCAAGAACGGAAACCCACACTATACAGGAACTGTGCTTGCGCTCATTAGAGGAAGAATCACTCATGAAATGATATCATCGACTTTTGGTAAAACAGACACGTCGAGTTCGCACTGCATTCTTTCCGGCAGAAGGAGCCAAAAGCCTTTGGAATACCTGAAACCTGTCAATCCTTGAGCAGATAATTTCTAATAGCTTCTTCATGGTGCAGTCTTCCTTGTACTCTGCTTTTACCTATGCACTCCATCGTATTGCTTTAGTTAAATTTTATATTTATTTTTACAAAATAAAAAAAGTACAGTGTCAAACGACCCTAAGCTTATTAAGTCACTTAAGCCCGGAACCCAAGAGAAATGATTCAACGCCTCTTTGCAATTTATGACCACCCAGGAGAGGTGATTGAACGTTCCGTAGAAATGGTCGACGAAACACAACAAAAATATAATAAAGTTGAATGAACGCTCCTGCGTCGTTAGCCCTTTGTTATATTTATTTTTGATTTATTCATCACTTGTTTGCCTTAAAAAAAACCCCTAGACCAAAGGTTTAGGATTATTTTAAATGACACTCCTTAAGATTCTTCTAAGAAACCATAAAAAAAAATACTTGGAACGAGTTACCTATGTAAAATATGTAAAAACATACATAAGAAAGAATAATATAAAAAAGTAACGAGCCTTAATAAACTTCCTCCATCTGTAACTGAAATAAATCACTGTTGCTTTTGCCTCCATTTTTATTCAACCGAAGGGAGAGGATAACGTTGATGTGGATATGAATAGCTATCGGGGTTAAATGCAGATAAGGCACGTCTATTTGTACTCATATCAGAGGCCTTTCAGTCCACCTCCTTAATTGACTTTTGATGCGAAAAAATTAATAAAATCTCGTCATCGGACAGCAATCCTTTTGGCTTGGATGTCCACCAACACGAAAAGGAGATGAATGACTTTGCATTTTCTATCGATTGATTAATTTCTTTGAGCTTTTACGACGGTGTTTTCATTTAAGGATAGAGCGGCATTTTTAAGAAGAGGTTGGATATACATTTTTTTAACGTACTATTCCGGAAACAATGGCCAAATCGCCTCTTCCGTGCTCCCATATCTCGTCATGTAAAAACGAGCCTTTTTGGGCCAAATCGTCTCATTTTTATGTGACGAGTTATACGATCACGGAAGAGACGATTTCTGATTCACTGAATATCCAGGAAAGAATTAGGAAGGCTACAATTGGTTTCCTTTTCATGCAGAGGAATATTTGAGAAAACGTAAAAATATCCTATGCATATGCACAACTATCGTAAGCGTTGTGTAGCGGTAAGTTTCTAGGAAAACTACCAACCTCATGGTAATACAAAGACTGGCGTGCATATTTGCTGCATGAGAACCACGCCAACAGCAGGACTACTTGTGCCCTGAGAATCAGCCAAACGGGTGGCTAGAAGTCAAGCACGACGGGACATACCCAGATCCTTAGTGAATACTTGAGCAATGTAGCAACCCCTGATGAGACGGTGCCCTACCTAAACTTCAAAAGACTATTCTCTCCTCCCAAGCAGAGAGGAATGGATAAGGGGAACAATACCAAGCACCCAAATCAAAGTTATCTATAGTGCTCTCGCTCTTGCCATGCAGGTTAAAATATGCTGGGTTCCTTGACATGAAGGCATGGCAGGGAATGAGAATGCTGATGAATTAACAAGGATAGGATCTGCCGGAGACCTAGAGCAAGGTGATCACTCAGTAAAAGTCCCGCCAAGTAAACTTAAGCCTGAAACAGTGATCAGATCTCTAGCGGAAGAGAATAGAAGATGGAAGTCTTTGGACTCCTGTAAAAAAACAAGAAAACTATGGCCAAGGTACAGCGGTGCCAGAACTAATACTATCATACAATAGGACAGGAAACCCAATGACATCTTCTACGTCTGCCAAATTGTCCACACTGTGGGAATATCTCGGAAAACGCTAAGCATGTGTTCTTTCATTGCCCACGATATGAAACCGAGAGGTTCGCCCTCCAGGACCAATTTGGAGAGTGGCCCTCTCCCGAGAATCTTGTAAGCTACATCGTATGTAGTATAACGATACGCATACTCAGCGATCTTAAGCGCCTAGAACGCCAACGCAACGTAAATAACAACGCTTAGAGGAGAATATAGCCTAAAAGGCTAACCAACCTCGCGAAGTAATACCTAACGGCAGTTCCGCGGGGAGAGTGATGCAGGGTGTGGGTTAGGCCGTAGGCGTATTCCTGACAACGATCACTCAGATTTGCGAATCGTGCATGCCGGTGGCCCGAGCTGCTGGTATCTATGAAGATTACGCAGCCATAAAAAAAAAACCTCTCCATCTTTGCAGGAGTAGTTACAGGTCATAATACTCTGCGCTATCACTTAAAAAAGCTGAGGCTAAGTGAGGATGATCTTTGCATGAGGTGCTGAATCGGAGAAGTTAATGAGGACACAACCCACTCTCTGCCACTGCCCAGGCCTCTGAAATCTCAGATATAAATCCCTTTGGAAGACACTTTTCCAGGATATCGAAAAACTAAGTGACGTACCTATCAAGGACCTGTAGGTTCATAAAGGCTTCAAGGTGGTTTGAAATCCTTACGCAATGAGAGAGTGCTTTGGGGATTGCTCCACGACCAAGGGTACCTCCCTCCCTCCCCAAATGGGCATCACAATGGATCTCAACTGGCTCAAGTGTGTCGCAGAGGCTTCCCTTTCTCCTCGTCAACCCATCTACCTTACATTTGATTTGTAAGGTAGATTTGCAGTAAACTCAGAGAGATTTCTCGTTTTAGAACCACTCCATATAAGCAGGCTTCAACTCCAGCTTAAATTTTTCCGTAAAATAAGTGTTATGTTTCTTGTTTAAAAAAAACGCTTAAAGTCGTGATGAGTTTCCTTACGAATATGTTGAAAATTCTCATAATAAGGTCTGCTAAACAATATAAATCCAACATAAAAAGATTATTTCCGTATATTTCCATAATCTACGTCTTGGTTCTTAATATATTTGTCATCCGACCAAATGGCTTCCTTCCGCCAACAACAGGATGTGTATGTCTCAATTTCTCATTTCTGATTGATGGCAGAAGAAGAAAAAAAGAAAACATAACAATTGCGAGCATATGTGTGTATTTCTGTACAGGAAAAGGGCAGTGACACTTCCTTTTTTCGAGTTTTACGACACTTTCATAAGAAGAACAAAATATAAATTGGAGCCCGATAACAAATTGGTGAATGTTATGGGATTGTGAGCTTCCTCTTTTGGCGACCTTGACACCGAGCAACGACACAAAGTCGGTACAGCATGAATTTGTGATATAAGAGTAAAGGATACACAATTTGAAGGATAAAGCTTGCATGACTTTTATAGTTGTTAAAGCTGATACTAAAAACGGATTCGGTGTCCACGAAGGAGTTTGATGTATACATAGCAGTGGAACATGACTACATAAGTTGCCTTGAGCCGAACGAAAAATTGTATAAGCAAAAAACATTACACGTACCGAGTGCGGATCCTATTTCCAGTTAACCGGGCAATTTAGAACAAAGTTAAAGCTGATTTGAGATATCCACAAAGTAGTAAAGGATTAAAGAACTGTTTCAAGGGCAATTTTCCAAAAGCGAGTACGCCAAATGGCACCGAATACTTATACCGATAACTGATACAATATTCAGTTTCTCCTTGTAAGTAGGAAGGCTTTTGCTACACCTACGCGCCATCGTGTGCGATTTCTGGGAATATGTGCCAGCACACTTAACCTCTTCCCCACAATGCAGTGCCGCCTGCTGACCCACTCTTCAACATCTCGAGTTAAGGAATTCCATTCCATAACCAATGTAATTATGATTGAAGCCGTTGCCTTTTCGAAATGTGCATATAACCAATCCGCTGGCACTTCGTCATTGAATCCTTGTGCTTATTTGTTCATAACCCGTTGTCTGGTAATATGTTTCGCTACAGTTTCAATAGACATTTTGTTTTTCAAAGATCAAGGAACAACTTTTCAATCCAGTTGCAGCCAGATAAAATTTTCCAAACCAAATTTATTAAAATCCCAAGTAAATCAAAATCCGACCAAACCATGCGTACAAAATGTGGAAGTATCATGGGTCCAAAATGACGCCGAACCCAAATTCTAATCAGGAGTTGGAAGAAATAAAACTCCAATTCAAGTACTGGTACAAAAGAACAAATAAATACATTTTCCAACATAGCAGTGAGACAAAAACATTAACAAGTCAATCGATTAGAATTGCAACTTCTTCGGCAACGTTCCGCCGTCCATGGCCTCCAGCAGCTTTCTCTTCAAACTCGGCTTTTCGTCGACCTTTTCTTTATTCGACTGCGGCATCGGTAGTTTTGGACCCAACGTTGGAGCTGGCTTTGTTGAAAAATATTTCATATCCAGAGCCTCACTGCAAGTGCATCGGTTCGATGGACACAATGCCAATAGCTTTTCAGCTAATTCAATGAGATCATCCGGGGCAGCAGTGAAAATATGTTGCAATGGTGTACCGGTGAACACTTTGAATTGCATAAAATCTGGTAGCAACTTCACATTTGGCCAATTCTCTTCATTAGGTGTGCCCAATGCTTGAAAAATCTTTGTCAGTTGATCCAAATCACTCTCACCAGGAAGGAATGGCACTCGAAGCAGTAGCTCTGCCAATATACAGCCCACCGCCCAGATATCTATTCCTGTACCATATTGTCGAGCACCGAAAAGTAACTCCGGTGCCCTGTACCATCTGGTCACCACTTGATGGGTGTAAATTCGACTGGGAGAACCGAAAAATTTGGCCAAACCAAAATCACCAATTTTGAGAACTCCTTTGGAATTCACCAGCAAATTGTTTGGCTTCAGATCTCGATGAAGGATCCAATTCATATGTAAGTACTCCAAACCTGCCAAAAACAAATATTTCGTGAACCGGGATTTGACCCAAACGCCTGAAAACTTACCCTGCAACGTCATGATCATATACGCCTTTATGTTGGCCTGTGAGAGAACTATTTTTGAATCCTTTATGATAATCTCCAAGTCTGTGTCCATGAAATCGAAAACCAGCGATACATTCGACTTGTGTCCGAAGACGTCCACCAAACCGATAACATTCTCGTGCTGTAGCTCGTGCAACAATTTGATTTCACGTAACGCCGTGCGATTGATACCATCTTGAGCCTCCTCGCGGCTACCAATTTTAATCTTTTTCACAGCCACGATTTCATCCGTTTGGATGTCACGGGCTTTATACACTGTGGCGAACTGGGAAGAGAGAATGCATGTTACCTCGCGTAGAAAACGAACGTTGTAGGTTCCTTACTTGACCTTCACCGAGAAAGTCTATTTTCTCATAACGTTGTAATCTGTTATCCATTTTCTTTGAATATATTTGAAGATATCAATAAGAAACCACTTGTTCTCGGTTCCCGGCTGGATTTAGTTAGTTGACAACTCTTGCTATTTTTATAGTTGTCAAATTTATTCACAAGTGATTTAGATCTCAAAATACAGATGGCGGAAAAGATTTTCGCGTTTAAAGGCGCAGATGATGTAGAAAATTCAAATTTTAAGTGAAAACGAATGGTTTCATTTTACTTTGACATGAGAATGTAGATGGCAGCACAGTTTAGATAAAAGAATAATGCTACTGAGGAATTTATTCTAAACATTTGAATAGACAGCACTGCCATAACAAACAGACTTCTGTTGTAATAAACAACGCCTTTGACGTTGCACTTGTTGTACCTTCAGGAAGAAAAGAAAGATAGTGGAAGGCTGTAGCAAAAATCTGCTCCCAAAAGCAGCGAACTGATATTATTATTAAAGGCTAAGCCAACATTTTTAATGTACCCTGGGTACCAATGTATACATATATGTATATATCAGTAAAACTAGAAGCAAATCGGCTCAATAAGTCACGTATCCGCATTACTTGCCAGTCTGCAAAAGTTAGCAGTATTATGATACAACATTCAAAGATGTAGTATGTGATGCGTTCCTAACGCACTTTAACTCTAGCGGAATCCACCTCTTTGTACAAGGATGGCAGATAATAGCTCCACCCTACACATCTGTTATCTGTCATTCTGCTACAAAAAAATGGATTCCGCTAGAATTTGAAGTGCGTTAGTAACGTACCAATTGAGTTGAATCTTACCAAATTCCTCTTAATGGGTCAAATATAATATCTCTTGGAATTACTCTACGATTAAGACCTACAGCCACATATTTCTTCCGCCTGAACTTCGTATCTTAAAACTTAAAAACATAAACTTGCAAATTCTGAACAGTGCAATCGGCACACAAGCATTACCACACACGACAAGCGCCAAAATTTGATAGCTCTTGGTATCCGGATGTCACCACAGAGGCAGCACTTTCGCGACATGTTCTTTTCTTGGCAAACGCCATTGCTGCTAGCATCGGTAGAATTTTCAATAAATATAAATGTAAGAAATCTGTTGAAAATATTCAATAAAATTTATTTTATTTGTGATAAAAATGTAGTTATACACCTACTGTTACTTTGGGATACAAAAAGTTTGTGTTTACATAAGTGCTTTGACTTGAAAATCAATTTTTAAAGTTTGTTGGGTTATGGCGGATTGATAGTTACACGTGTTCTAATATTTCGCTAATAAAAGTTATATTTTCTGCTTAATGAAAACCAAGTTATGGAAATATGTTAACTAAAGGATATGACAAACTACGCAACTTAAAAATCATAGGAAAAAAGCGAATATAGCCCCAGTCGCGGTCTGTCCAACACTAAAACTATATCTGTTTCAGTTAATGGCGTTTATAGTATTCAATCTGGACTAAATTAAACTGGTTGACTTCCTCTTAAGGATATCGGTTCAAAGATATAAACCTTAATAAAGTTCTAACCGACAAAAGAATTCAGAATAACTAAGGCATCGAATAACCCCGGGTTACCAAACGCAAACTACAAACCATAGATGATAGAATTTGTCGGGATTTCAGCTGAATATTTCTGTTTCCTTTTATTTTAGAATGGCTGATGTTGAAAGCGTTGAGAATTTCGAGGAGCAACCGATTGAAGCGGAGCCAACTCCTCTTTTGGACACAACCGCACTCCCACAACCGGCCGAGTTGCCCGATATCAAGCTCTTCGGCAGGTGGAGCTGTGACGATGTCACCGTAAGCGATATCTCTCTGCAGGATTACATCGCCGTCAAGGAGAAGTATGCCCGCTATTTGCCGCATTCTGCTGGTCGTTATGCTGCTAAACGTTTCCGCAAGGCTCAATGCCCGATTGTTGAACGCTTGACCAACTCTCTGATGATGAAGGGACGCAACAATGGCAAGAAACTCATGTCTGTGCGCATTGTTAAGCATTCGTTTGAGATCATTCATTTGCTTACTGGCGAGAACCCACTGCAGGTAGGTCACTTGTTTACATTTCTATTTTTCGTCCCATGCTAAACTGCTACTGTGAAATTCTCATCGCGGCAGCAGGTAGAATGTGGACGCACAGTAAAAAATCGAACTCAACTATTAACTCAGTGAAACTCGTTCTGAGTTGCAGTCGAAATCGATGTACATACATTCTGTCACTCTATTCTGTTTATTTTCTGACAAAAGTTTTCCCTTACCCTTTCAGATCCTTGTCAGTGCCATCATCAACTCAGGACCACGTGAAGATTCGACCCGTATCGGTCGTGCCGGTACTGTCCGTCGTCAAGCCGTCGACGTGTCGCCACTTCGTCGTGTCAACCAGGTAAGTCTTGGTCTTCTGTTGTTTATTTAACGCCGCGGATAATGTCTTTTGCTCCGTAACTACCTGGAACACAGATTATAACACTCGGCAAGAGAAATCTTCGTTAAATATCCGTAGCGTCTACATGTTGCAATAATGTCGGACGCATGTCTTAATGAGACATTTTCGCAAACAAAAGAGTTCTTTGTCGTTGTGCTTCCGTTCTGCAATAATGGTCTGCGCCTCAACATTTCCTGTCCAGCTTCATTACTTTCTTTCTGTTTTACGAAAGGAAGCTTATGCTTCTGGCCTAGAACAAGCTCGTTTTGACTTCTGTGCGAGGTTGCAGAATCCACTGGAACTCCACAACGACTTCAAAACACATAATTTCCTATCCCCATCAACTACACGACTAATGTACTTTGTCATTACAGGCTATCTGGTTGCTGTGCACCGGCGCTCGTGAGGCTGCCTTCAGGAACATCAAGACCATCGCTGAATGTTTGGCCGATGAGTTGATCAACGCTGCTAAGGTGAGTTTTACTCTTCATCCACCACACACGTACGACGTTTGTCCTTTTTAATCCTGTGCAACGCTAACTTATCTCGTTGGTTCAGGTTCGCTTTAGGACGATATTATTGTTTTATTATCCTAGCGCCTAAATTATAACTAAATCCTTTTTACGGTGCTCGAGAAACGTGGAACAACATTCCTGTAAACCCTTGAGGGAGCTGCCCTCAAAAGTCCTTTCTAATACTGATCAGTAATAATGCATTTCGCTGATACAGCTTCGCTACGGACGAAATTAAATTGTTTTATTATCCTAGCGTTGTGTATGAATTTAACCTCTCGCCATGCTTGAGAAACGTAGAACTATAAAGTCGAGTCTATGATCACATAACAGACATCATTTGGATTCCAGATTTTAACGAGATCTTTTTGGTTTGTTTTTCTTTTGCAGGGCTCATCGAACTCTTACGCTATCAAGAAGAAGGACGAATTGGAACGTGTTGCCAAGTCCAACCGATAAACAATTATACATTCGTGTGTATCTTTTTTTACACTAAATAAATAATAAAAACACAAACTGTTATGTACGTGAGGTATCTTTACTTGTATTTAGTTATGAAACGGTTTAGAGTTGAGGCTGTTGCCTATAATGTTGATCCAAAACGGCATACACAGGTTAGGTAGATGGGTTAGCGAGGGGAGAGGGAATCCTCTGCGCCACACTGTTGCCTATAATGTTGATCCAAAACAGGAGAAGATCTTTATGGCCGCCTCGAGACCTTTAAGAGCGTTAAACGGCATACACAGGTTAGGTAGATGGGTTAGCGAGGGGAGAGAGAATCCTCTGCGCCACACTGAGGTCAGTGGAGACTAATTGTGTACGTGCTCTTGACCCTTGCACGTTGAGCAATCCCCAAAGCACTCCCGTCGGCCCAAGATTACGAAGCACCTTGAAGCTTTAATGAATCAACAAATGTCCCTAATAAGTATGTAAGTCACTTAGTTTTTCGGCATCTTGGAAAGAGTGTCTTCCAAAGGATTTATGCCGGAGGAGGCAGATAAAGTGGATTTTGGATGAATTCGTAAACGCAGTAATCTGCGAAAGTCGAACCACATGCCTGCTTTGTTTCTGCAAATCAAACATTTTTTTCGTCTGCACGCAAAAAACAAGCAGGCGTTCCTGCAGATGTTTTTTTTTTGTCTTCACAAACTGCCCGATTACTGCGCATTTTTGACATTTATGAACATACTAGATTTCGGTCGCCTGCGTAAGTCCGATTTGTATTTCGCTTTATGAACGCAAGTAATGCAGATATTTGTTAGTCAGACGTTTACGAACTCGCCCTTTGTCTTCATTAACTTCCTCGCCTCTGCAAAGGTCCTCCTCTCTTAGCCTTACCTTTTCCATGTTATACCGCAGATTATTATGACCTGTAATTTCCTCTACAAGGATGGAGAGAGTTTTCCTGTTCTGCAAGAGCATTAGCGCTAGGGTACGCCGTTTTATAAACACGAAACTTCTTTAAACCTATTTGTATGTGGGTGTTGCGATGATATGGCTATATCCAGCCGGTGGAGTACAGATACAGGATCAGTTCTCCAATCGTTTTTTCAGCTTTGTGGCCGAAGTCCACGAAGAAGGGTAAGCTACAAGTACGCTGTCTGGCCCTCGCTAAGGGCGAACACCTGCAAAGGAAATGAAGTAGAGATTCTTTCTCATTTAAGTCTTTGCAGCTTCTGCAGAAGTTGTTGTGAGGAATACCAAGCTTGACCGCATGGTCATGGCCCGTATTTTGCACTGAGACATAGTAAAAGTGGCTGACCATTTAGTTTGGGTGGCGTGAATACCGGAACCTTGGTTTTAGTGGTAAATAACATCATTTCGGTCTTATCCGGATTTACTCCAAGACCACTGCTCGTGGCCCATGAGTGTATCTTATCCGGAGCGCTCTCCATGAGTTGACTTATCGTGGGGAGAAACTTATCTGATTTTAGTATAACAACGTCATCGGCTTACGTAACCACCTTTCACCCCTCCCTATCGAGTCGCACATAAATTCTGTTGATTGCCATAAGCCATAGCAAAGGGTAGATAATTTCTCCTTGTGGGGTGCTTCTACTAACCGTCCTAGTTGCACTGCTGTTGCCTGAATGATTCGAGTCTTTATCATGGAAACTATCCGTCGACTGAGAAAATCCTATACACCTAGCTCGGTGAGAGCCTCCTGAATAACTTTAGTATGGATGTTGTTAAAGGCTCCTTCTTTGTCAAGAAAAGTAGCGAGAGTGTATTCTTTGTGGTGGAGAGTCTTTTTCACCGTGCGCACCACTTCATGGAGAGCCGCCTCAGTAGGCCGACCCTTGAGGTAAGCGTGCTGAGATTTCGACAGTGGGTGGCTCTGCACGGTTTAGCGGATGTGAAAATCTAGGATATGTTCAGAGTCTTTAGTACAAAGGAGGAGAGGCTTAAAGATTTATAATCCTTCGGGAATTCATGGCCTCGCCGGCCCACCTTTGGAATAAAAACACATCTTCGAGAAGAGGGGATATGGTTTAGATTAACGCAGGTCCTATAAATTGGCCTTGGCCATAGTTTTCGTTATTTAACAGGTATCCAAAGAGCTCCGTCTTCTATTCGCTTCCGCTAGAGAACTGATCCCTACTTTATGCTTAAGTTTAGTTGGTTTGAGTGGTTGTATCAGGCAGAGAGCGCCCGATATTGGGAGTGCTGAAATGTACCGTTTTGTTACCAGATTTCTCGTGACCAGTTTGTTAGATGAGTGTGGATGGGTACCTACTGCCCAGTGACCCGTACAGCTGGCGACAACGCGCGCGATTTCTGTTCAGGTTCTTCCAAGGAGGTCGCTTGTTTTTGTGATTGAATCTATGTTGGCCAAGTCTTTCTGGATATGGAGCAGCTAGCAAGGTTGTTCCATTTGTGTTTGGCTACTGAGAAGTTGTGTAGGTTGATTTTTGCCTTGGCAGCACCTAATAGGATAAGAACTTTCCTTGCAAGCTTTGTTCCCTTCGATGCCTCTGTGACCACGGACCCATGAGAGGGTTATGCTTATGTTTACATGGCGAGACTTTTACTTATCTGATGAATTGGAAAGGAAACATAGATAATGGGTTTGGAATCTTGTAGCAGTTCTGGAACTGTAGGCTTTCGACATCCCCCCTGATAATTTTCACAACGTCATCAGTGTAATTATTTGAATGTCTTGGTTTCCAATGATTTCAATTGTGCGACGGGTTATCCGAGTAACGTTTCTTACCTCACGAAAGAGTTGTTCTTGAGAGTCTTAAACACGTATGCCACGTCAAAGTCGCTCCTTAATCGATTTAATGTATTTTTTCAACAAAACAAAAAATATATATTTGTGTAAAGGAAAGTTTTAACTAAAAAAAAAAGAAACAACAAAATAATTGGAGTAATTCATTTAACAAAATTAACGAATTAACGTTTATCTAGGCCACATTCAATTCGTATCATCAAATTGAGCAATGTAGCTATAAACCCACTGCTGAAATTCGACCATGTGCTCGTCAACTGCACCAATGTAGGAATGTATTTGAAACTTAGGAGGAGGATAATCACCCGCTCCAAAAACACTTTGAATGAAATTCTCAGTCATGTAGACCGCAGCGATGGCATCGACAGCAATCACTTCATGACGAAGAGATAGCTTCGCAAACGATTCTGCAAACAATTTAAGCGTAGAAAACGATCGCTGTGTCAAACAGTCTGGAAGGAAAGGTATATGAATAAAACGATTTGGAACCTGAAGCCTGGGCATACCTGGTCTATCAATTCTTGAAGCAATAAAGTATTTTCTTAGAATCTCTGACGCTTCATTCGTTAGATCCACTCGTCGTTTGCTTACAACCGAAAGAAAAGCTCTCATATCGTCTTCACCAATTGAGAGTTCGTCAATCGTAGACTCAAAAGGTTGCTCTGAAGCCTGTGCTAGCATTAAATCCACCAAAACTTCGTGATTGTCCTCTTCGATGATGAGTGGAATTCCAAAGATTCTAGAAGTGGGACATGCTATAGAAAATCTGAGACAATCACCCCTTATACCAACTCACTCGAGAAATTTAATAAATGTATGCTGATCTTTCTTGCATTGCGTATAGGATCGCCAATGTGTCCAAATAGCCGCTTCCAACGGACAACTGACGGTAGTCCTATCTAACAGCACTTGACCATTTTCAACTACCTTGAGAGTCTTGAAAGCCCGCGCTTCTTTCAAAGTCGACCAATCACCCACAAAGTAGATGCCACCCCTAGCCAAAACAATCGGATCGGCTTCAATCCATTTGTGGTCGCCACTCCTGTTGGCTGGCACTTTAAAGTCGTCCAATGGCCCAATAAATCTCTCCGCGACATTTCCAATTGTTAACATGATATAATGCGCCATTCCGAACTCCGGTCCAATTGCGACAATTGAAATTGGTGGACGAGCTGGATTATCCTCTAAGGAAGCAATACTAAGCAACAGGCCAATTTTTAAATGGACAAAGCAATCCATTGGTACCCTATCCTGACACATTTGAGCACCCAGAGAGTAGACAAACGCAAAGTCTGAGTAGGCCATCTTTATAGTTTCATACAGTCGGGTGACAGTGCCCGGAATCAGTGTTATATCAACTTGTTCCTCATTTTCAGTTGATTGCAGGTCTCTTCGAGTATTTGCAGTCGCTCCACCTTGGTCTAAAGATGTTTGACTGTACCTCAGAGTTAAGAAATCCATTGGAGTTCTACGTAAATCTCCATCACTTCCAACAGATTGGTTGGGTCCATCTTTCGAAGTACACTCCCTGGTAGAAGTTGCATATGCAGAGAATTCGAGATTAAAATCATTGTTCCTACTGCAGTCGAGAGTGTTTTTGTGAAACTTTGAAGTACTGGGCGAACAGAAGGAAGACGGCAGGGAGAGATTCAACGGTTCATTTTTGATCTGTGGATGAACGAAATTAGACTCTTCGTGTTGACATTGTGTTGAGTCTTTGGTTAAATCAATCGCGTCAGTCTTTTGGCTGTTCAAACACAGTGTCGGTTCAGCAGGCCCCGGTGAAAAGGACAAACTGAGTTCCATATACTTGCGAGCTCTCTTAGTGGAAACGCTCGGCTCATCGTCGTCACGAAAAATGTCAGTTGTGTGGAGGGGAATGTCCATTGGTTGATGATTTTGGAAATCTGAAACCTCTCCATCGTCTCTCGTCGGACTAAATTCAAGAAGTTGGTCAAGATCTGCGTCGGGAATTGATTTCACCGCAGACAGCGCACTGTTTACTGTTTCATTAGATTCCATGCTACAAATTCGAATGTTTTGAAATCTAAGTGCCCAGTAGCGATGTACTTTGCTCCTAAAATAAGATTACTATCGAAAGTGTAATCTGAGGGTTGAAGAAAAGAAATATAGAAATTTACAAAACAAGAGGCAATCGTCTACCTTTCAAACGAATGACTTGACTGCGGAAAATTCTATCAAAAACTCTTGGAGTTGACACACTTTCAATGGGAAAAACTTTGAGAAGACGATACTTGCCCATACACCGGAGCTTGGTATACTCGCTCATAGGGCGAGAGCAAACGTAACAATTCGGTGCTGCGAATGAAATGCTTATCGAACCAAAGGTTATGAAATTACAGATTTTCTAATACCTCGGATAACTTCACCCTTGATATGATTCGTTTGACATCCGGTAGTGCAGTACCATACTGTTTGAATTCTAGGAGAATCATGACATAAACATAAAACAAATTATTTAACAGGAAATGATCCACCCACATATAATTTTCCAGTTCCGTGTAGCCAGACAGTACACCACAAAGTACCGACAATCCACCAGGATACTTATTCTGTGAAGGACTAAATATTAAATCCTCCTGCACAGGCAGTCCGATGAAGCGACAATGTACATGAATCTGTTCGGAATTAAGAGCTATCTCTGCACTGTCGGGAAAATGCTTAACGAGAGAAGCTACAATCGAATAGATAAGATACTTTGCTGTGTCTAGAAATTGAATTGGTTCCTCTACTACTAATTGGAGTAGAGTTGGTGATATTTGCACAAAATCCTTGTACTGAAGGGGTAATTCTAAAATAATCGGAGCTCGAGCGTCCTCTGGTTTCTTGGAGCCGATATAAGTTTTAATGAACTGGTCCGCCTTTTCTTCGACTATCTTTATTAATTTAGTGCTACGAAAAAAGCTGTCGAGTAGTTTTTGTTCTCCAAATCTGCAAATACATAAAATCATGAGGAATACTAAAGTTTTTTAAATAAATAGATATTTACGATTCATTAAAGCTGCTTGAACTTGAACTTGACATCGCATTTCCATTTTAAACCCCGCGCGCAGAATTAAATCACACAAATGTCATATGAGCACTGTCCAAATGGGTGTGTTCAGCAATGACTGTGGTTGGCTAATTGAGTTTCCGGTTGGAGAATTTTCGTGTACAATAGACAGTTTATTTTAAATTAGGCGCTTTTAGAGTATTTTGGGTTAAGTGCATCTTAGTTAAATTATCTACTCGCATGGACAACGCAACAAAGAAAAACTTTGTGTAGGTGGAGCACACAACTTGATGTTGCATATTTAATTTGCACCGTTGTAATCTTCACTGTATAAATGACAATTGTCAAAAATTGAATATCTATTTACGATCATTACCTTATTCTTGCTATTTTCTAGATAATCTCACACAGCTCAGATTATGTTAAAAACTTTTGTTAGATATTGGTCGGCTTTGTTTAGAGGATTTAATAAATGCTGTGCACATGTTGTGCTCATCATCCGCAAACCAGATCTTTTGTTCCTCTACGACCTCGACCTAACTTAAGACCACTTTATAAACACCACAGGTAGAAAGACTTCACGGATCCAACGTAGCACGAGAGAATAGGAATAGCAATTCTATTACATATTACGTTATGTTGTAAGAAATCTATAATCGAGGTGACGGTCTCACGGGCGACTAGGTGTACAAATTGGGTTCGATGACAGAAGAAATTTCGAAAATTCTTCTTTAATTTCAAAGTACTACAGATAACGACATCCAATATCTAGTTTGTGATATTCAGGCCAAAATTAACTCATATGTTTAGGATTAGTCGTGTTCGTTGTGATTCCCTCTTTTTCCTTCGGAACTGTTTTGAAATGTGTTAGGAAAGCTCAAAGGTGTAAAAGTTATGGACGGATACGACATTAGACTGTATATGATTTGGAAAATCTTTCTGTAGCCTTCGTGACGCCGTTGATTCCTTTACGCAGGAAACTCTTCAGGAACTTTTTTGAGATGAGTGTTAGGAAGAATTGATCTATCAATCCTTTCTGTTGCCTTCGTGATGTCTTTGATTCCTTTACATATGAAACGCTTTAGGTCTGGTACCTTCATAAAGCCCAAAAGCTTCTGCCGCATTATCCTCAAAAGGAAATGTAAGAGACACACTTCTTTTAAGTACCCAATAATGGGCCGTTCAACAAACAGCGGATTTGGTTTATTGTTGTCACAAGGCAATGCATTAAGATGGTTGTGACGTAGACTACATAAGCAAAGACTTTCAGCCTAATTTTCCTAATGCCCGTGCTCTAGTTAAAGGGTAGTCATAATCCCTTTAGTGCGCGCTTATTATAAAAAAAAAAAGAGGACAGAAAACCACGAAATGTGATCTCAAATAAATCGGTGTGACATATGTACATATGTAGTTTTCCACGTAAGAAATCAAAAGTTAAACAAACCTTAGGTGTATTTCGTTGAATGTAATTTTTATTGTTACATTATAAATTATTAGAAACTATACAAAAAATAATTTCTTGATAAAACACAAGTCAATCAAAATATGAAATATTTCGATCATAATACAAAGTAAAAACTAATAAATCGATCATAATTTCATTTCAATAAAAAACAAAATAGAATACAAATTAATGGTATATAAGTATGCTAATAACTATGTCGAAAAAAAAAGTGTATATCCAATAGACATACATTCTGCACATACGATAACTAAATCAATTCCACTAATTCCATCTTCAGGTGTAACCAAGGTGCCTAAGAAGCTGACTAAAGAGTCTCAATCTTAACTCAAATCCAACATCAGTTGCAATAAATATAGTCCTTTACACAAACAAAAACAAAGGCACATGCTAATAGAAACTATTGTTAGCTACATCCACCGCTCTGAGACTGGTGAACAAGGTAAGTCCAAAAGGAAGAGCAAATAACGTTAATTTTTTCTTCTCTTACAAGCTAATTATTACAAAACTATATCTCGTTCTATAGGTAAAATCTAAAGTGTGTGTTTTTGCTTCTATACTTAGTTATACTGTGTTTGAATTTAAAAATTCACTTTGGCATAGAAATCTGTGGTAGTCCTTTGATTTCTTTTTTTTTTTGCTTGCATTACAAGTCTACAAATCCTATTTCAATACTAAATATAAAAAAAATGCCTTAGTAATCTAAATTTCCTTGAGCTCCAGTTATAATGGCATCAATCCAAATTCTTGCAGCTGCATCGGAAGCTGCCTGTAAGTGATAGCTACGCTTTTTCGTCTTAACGATAAATGTGCAGTGAGGTCGACCACTTTTCGATGCATTCAAATGATCGAGGTAGACTTCGTCGATTGTCTGAAATAAAAAAAGTTGTTAAGCGTTTATTACAGAGAGGAAAAAGCCGTAACTTTAATAAAAAAAAAATCGAAATCGATCTCTCAAACTTTTAAATTGAAGAGTAAGAGTAGTACTAAATGATGTAACTGATGATAGAGACCAGAAACAATTTGTGGACCCTGTACATAACCTTTAAGTTAGCCAAAAACGTAATTTTTTGGGTACATAACCTCAAATATCTCAAAATCCTGACGTAATGGGACAATTCTGACGGATTTAGATTCTACGCAAAAAACTACTTCGGAAATGAACCTCAGCTTTGCAACAACAAAACTATGTTGGCCTGTGTAATCTGACCATTTAAAGCAAAGCTCTTAAAATATTTAATTAATACATATTGTATTGTTGTTGTGCCGCAGCTTGATAAGTTAGTGCGATCGGTTTTGGTTGCTGAGCATTGTAATGTCAATGAACTTTGCTTCATTGTCTAATCTCCAACAGTTGCAAGAAAGAGGTTCCTTTTGGCAGTCATTTCTGGCTCATTTCCCTCTATGAACTGGCAAACATTGACTAACTAGATAAAACAACAAAACTTAACGACAGATCGTTCATGGATTTTGCATAAGCATTCAATCAATCTAAATGAGAACTTATATGAGTCCACTTGCGCTGGAAGACAATTCCTTAAACATACTTATCAAGGTCACAAAGTACTCAAATCTTTTGGCGTTAAACCTGGCCTCATTGCGGGGATCAAATCTTACCTTCAGGAACGTCAATACCAAGTCCCTCAAGGCAGCCATATTGGTCCTCTGATATTCACTTAGGCTATAAATGTAAAACGTTGATGACTGTATCATAAAAGATTCTTACTTATCCATCTACGCTGATGACATAAAAATGTTCAGGCACATATCCGACTCCCACCCACTTCAAGTTGCCTTGAACAACTTTTCAACCTAGTGCCAAAAGAATTTTCTTGAGCTCAACGTTAAACTATTACTTATTCTCGAAAGCGCGTTACAACTGCTCCCAGGTCCTATTTCTTTCTACGATGAGCCCGTTCCTTCCGTAACTTTACTGCTCGATTTAGGTATTATCTGCGACAGAGAACTAAATTTCTGTTGCCGTATGGATAACATTATCAGCCGAGGGAACTCTGCGCTCGGTTTCGTGAAACGCTGTATTCTCGAAACCCCACGTCACGAAATCCCTCTATTTCACATTTGTCAAACCAATTCTTGAATATGCTAGACAAGTCTGGTCCCCTTATCACGATACCCATTCCCTTCGGGTAGAGGCTGTTCAGCACAGATTTATCCGTTTTTTTTACCGAACCAATTATGGCAGTAATGAGCCAATGTCTAGAATGCTACACATGTCTAAAGGTGCGCACAGCCTGATTGATATTCACTGTAGCAGGTCATCATTTAGAAACGCCCTTCAAAATTTCACTTGCCATCCCTCTCCAAACTAGCCTCTTTAGATCAGGTTTAAGTTTAAACTTTAAATTTTGTTTTTAAGTTTATCTATTATTGTTAAGCTTAAATCAAAAATTAGTTTTAATTTTTAAGTTTTAGCTTTACGTTCAACCTGCATTAAGCTTAAACAGAATCTGCGGATTCACACGTGACCCATGAATAGTTTACACTTGTGCAGTAAAAGACCAAAAAGGAAAAAAAATCGTTGAAGAAAGAATCGACTGAGTTCGTGGCAAAGAAAAACCAAACAAAACTTTTACTTAAACTTTAACGTCTACAACGTTATTTCGTATACAAGTATACATATATACGTGTTATTCACAAAACCAAAAACAAGACCAGGTCAGAAAATGTTTAGGATACTCACCGGAAAATACGCCCCACCACGGGGTTTTCTTTCAGACTTATCCGAATAGTAAATAAACGCGCTTCGCTGCCGATCCAAAACAAACCATCTCCTTGACCAGCCATGGAATGTGGCGCCTAATTTGTGCAAATATCTGTGCGAAAAAAAAAACCCAAAATAAACAAATTAAATTCAATTCCCAAGTTCAGAAGCCAACTAAATTCCTACCCTCGACAGCTGTACGAGTCAACAAAAACATGCGGACACTGAGCGATCTGATGACCCGCCGATTCAATGTGCAGTCGTAAATCTAAATCCGGCGAGAAGATCGGCAGATATCTAGTTAGCGGTCTTTGATGCTTTGGCAGTGATCTCTTGTTTCCCGCTATAAGTCGATCACTACTTGTCGTATCATTTGAATTGACACTTGAGCGTTTGCCATCGTCACTCTGTTCTGAGTGGCGGTTGCCTCCGCCACCACCTCCACCGCCGCCTCCACATGACGATGAGAGCTCTATGCTGGATTTGTAGGTATTTTCCGATAGTAGATCACAACTTAGCTCTGAATTGGCCTCTGACAGGGGTCGTGACCGTTGTGATTCCAATTCCGGTTGTGAGTGACGATTCTGAAATAAAAATAAGATTTGTTTACGGTTATTAATAGAATTCAACGGAACACATATTAGAATGTAAACAATAAATCGACATAGGGGTGTGTGTCAGACCCTCCAGGAATGAGATAATGATTGAGAGGTGATTAGTCATTCGTCCCCCGGTGCAATAAATTCCATGGCAAAAACACATCGCACAAATAGGCAGATGAATCACGGAGTTGTATTCCAAAAATAACGCAGATACTAATGTCATGGGATTGCATATAAAATTAGATTTACGCGTAAATTCAAACAAAAAAATGTCTTTACCAAATGTGTAACGCAATTCACGAGATAATTCATTGTCTCGTTGGCATTTGGCAATGGACCAAGTTTGTTCTTGCTTGCGATGCGATGATTTCGTACGTCAATTAACTAAATTCACAGGAGCACAATGATTTCCAATTATCGCGATGACAATTGGAAAGGAGGAGGGGCTTTAGGAGAAACCAACCTATGGTTTGTGGACGAGGGCGATTCGAAGAAAACAGGGCTCTTAACAGATACCTACAACTTCGAGATAGTCAGGAACTTAGTCTAGCTAGGCCCCACTTTAAACTCTTATTATAATACCAGCGCTGAAATTAAATAAAAAGTGCTTCTTGCCATGATGGCATACCCATTGCATTCAGGAATTAAGAATGGCTCTCTACCGACAGACTTAGTCGCTCTTTTTTAAAATCCCCATCATTGTCTTGCTTTACGTCGCAAAAGCACGGGCACTATAAGAAGTAGACAAGACTGTTCTTGGCTGATTCGATAACGATTTTTCGAGTGATTTACCACCAACATCGACCTAGTCAAAGTTGTAAGAAAACAAGAACTAAAATATCCACGGGACGGGTAGAGTATTGCATTGTTTGCCCGATTCT
Source organism: Matsumyia berberina (assembly GCA_917880715.2). Lineage (NCBI taxonomy): Eukaryota > Metazoa > Arthropoda > Insecta > Diptera > Syrphidae > Matsumyia > Matsumyia berberina. The sequence continues at coordinate 123,895,241 of OU862871.1, read as the reverse complement.
CAAGAAAGGAGGCCCTCTTAACTGCGCCAACTACAGAAGCATCAGTCTTCTTAACATCGCTTACAAGATCTTATCTGCCGTCTTGTGTGAGCATTTGAAGCCGTTCGTCAACAACCTGATCGGTTCATATCAGTGTGGCTTCAGGCCAGAAAAGTCCATCACCGGCTAAATATTCACACCGCAGCAGATCGTGGAGAAAACCCAGGAACATCACATCGATACACACCACCTTTCCATCGATTTTAAGGCCGACTATGACAGCATCTATAGAGACGAGCCATATAGAGCCATCTCTAGCTTTGACATCCCTGTCAAACTCGTCCGGTTGTGCAGGATGACGATGGAGAATGCACGGTGCTCCATCAAGGTCGGTGAAGGCCTCACCGATGACAAAAAAGGATTTATACAAGGCGACGCACTGTCATGCAACTTTTTCAACCTCGTCCTTGAAAGAATATTCCAAAACTCACGCGCCAACACCAGAGGCACAATCTCGTCCAATTTTACTCGGACACGACAATATTGACATAATCGGAAGAACGGAGGATGATGTTTCTGGCGCTTTCGTGAGTATTGAGACGGAGACGGCGAAGACGGGTTAGTGGTCAATGAGGGCAAGACCAAACCTATGCTGTCAACTAGAAAGGACACTCAACACCGAAGTCTCGGACAGAACGTCACTATAGACAGATATAACTTTGAGGTAGTTAAGGACTTTGTCTACCTAGGCTCCGCTATAATCAGCGCCGAGATCAAACGAAGAATAACTCTTGCCAATCGATGTTTCTTTGTGCTAAGAAGGCAATTGAGTAGGAAAGAGCTCTCTCGAACGACTAAAGTGGCCCCGTATAAGACCTTAATCGTCCCAGTCCTGCTCTACCGCGCAGAGGCATGGACTTTGTCAAAAGCGGATGAAGTTGCTCTTGGCTTTTTCGAGAAAAAAATTCTTCGGATGATTTTCGGTCCCGTCTGCGTAGACGGTGAGTGGAGGAGGAGATATAACGACGACCTGTACGGGCTGTTCAGCGACATCGACTTATCCAGAAAAATGAAGCTCCACCGACTGAGGTGGCTGGGTCATGTATAGCGGATGCTCCAGCCTGGAAAATCTTCAAATCCACACCCAAGGGACGACGCAGTAGAAGAAGACCGCGACTCAAGTGGCCCACGCAAGTGGAAGGAAGGTCCCCTTAACCCACTTGGCGAAACTGGAGGCAACTTGCTAAAGATCGAACTGCCTGAACTGTAGCGCCAATTTATTAAGTTTGTAAGTAAGTAAGCTGGAGTAGCATGATGACATCAACGCTCTGAGGCGGAGCTTTGGAACTCACCCTGCAGGTATGATGCAATTGACGAAGGATTCAGCTTCTCTCTCTACCATACAATTTTCACAAATTTTAAAGGACAATCCTTAGTGTTGAACATAAAAAAAAAAGTGGCATGAGACCTCAAACCACTTGATATTCGGGCTGCTCTCTGCACTTTGTAACGGCATCTAAACGAATCTCGGGGCACTAGTGAGTAATCTGAGTTTTAAATGCCTTTAGCGAAACGTAACGTTGAAGGGAAGAAGTTGTGTCATACCCTGCAATGTGGTTACCAGGACCTCGCCATTCATCTTCATTGTATATAATATAACTGCGCTTGAGAACCATTTGATCCACAAACAAACAAAAAATTGTACCGTCTACATCTTATCTCTTGGTGTACAAAAATGTTTAAAATAACTATACACCGGATCGAATAGTTGCCATTCGCTTTGGACAGCTGATTTTTTCATTCTAAACTGATTGCCCACGAGCATCGAAGTGCCTGGCCCCTGGCCTTGAATAGAATACTTGCGTCACTAGAAAGTAACAGACACACCAGGGTCGTTTTTGGAATAAGAACTGTCGCACAAAATAAATACCGAGACTATTCCGATGTCAATTTTGATTGTATCCTGCCCAATCAGGATATAAGAAACACGTCACACTAAATTTATTGCAATTCAACTTACTAAATAATATTCCACTCTCACTCGCGACTGCGACGGTTTCCTTCTATTCACGTAAGTCATCCAAACTGACATTTTTCCGCCGCACAAAAATACAAATTTTCCAACAAATTGTCACTCAAAATGTATATATTTTTCTTTTAATTATAGAAATTTAAAATGCAACGACTTAACGAGAATTTTTTTGGGAAAATTTAACTCACAAAACCAAAAACAAAATTAATAAATATTTAATAAAAATGCAACTGAAACAACCGACTGACCGACAAAAGCTGAGATACAGTCGCATTTATCAACCACCAGCGGAATTTATCAACGTTTTATTAATAAAAATTTTGAGAATAACAATTTCTATTTCGATAAAAGTTCTGCTTAACGCACCACGCTCATCAGACTATCAGAGTGCGCGCGGTGGGCTCATCTAGTAAAAGAGCCACCTCGTGACTAATTCCGGCACTGTGGTGGATATACAAATTTTCAAAAGCGTTGGTGTGCTATTTCAAAATGTCAGAAGCCTCACACCGCGTAAGCGGCGACAAAAGCAAACAAAAATAATAAAACAACACGTAAATTTAATACGTAGCTCAATATAATAACAAATTATCCGCCGGAAAAGTTCAAAAAGAACATAAAAACCGCGAGAATTTCCCACCAGTGTTCTTTTTTTTTTGTTTTTACTTTAAAAGAAATTAGCCAAAATTATAAGGAATTCTTTTTGAAACAAATACCACATCTCCTCTGTGTTGGGGGGTACACGGAACGGGGGTAATAAACGACCACATCCTCCGCTTTCGACAGATCTACGCGTTGTCCAAAGTGTTAATGGTGATTATTTTTAGGGGTCGGTTTACACTAAAAGAAAAATCATTTGAATGTGATCCCATTAATCGTTTAAAATGGAAAATTGTGGACCGGTTGGCTCTTGTTAAATGACAATGACATTTTAAAAGTCAGATGTGAAAGAATTTTGGGAAATTTTTGGATCAATGTCACTCGTGTTTTTTTTATATTATTTTGTATTTGTTTTTTTTTTGTCGCACGTCTATAGGGTAAATTAGTCGGATTAGCAACTCTATGTGCTGAGCTTAGGTGTCATCAGGCCACACTGTAGAACATTGTCTCTGCTACTTTTCGGCTTACATACAATCACAATAGGAAGAAATAGAAGGACTAAAAAGCGAACGAGTCCGAAACGGTCGGATAGACGACGACAAAAGAAAAGGAATCAGCTCATACTTCTGGCATGAAGGCCAATGGGACAGTGGACAGCACCGATACCAGTGCTAATAAGCGACCAAATGAGCAAACCAAACTTTTAGATCGAGTGAGATTTAGCATAGGCCAGATCTCCTTGGAGGTACGGCACGTTGTACCATTCCTTCATCTTTGGTTTATCTTACTGATCGCGTAGTACTCTAAAAGAAATTTACATGTAGCAAGTGGAATACCCAGACTACTTCGTTCCGAAAGGATGTCCAGAGTTTCACCACGTTTGGCGAGTTCTGCGGTCTTGCAACCTGGCAACAACAATGAAACGAGTCCTCAAAAAAAGACAGGTGGACACAACGTCTAATACCAGTGATTGATGTATGAGTGAAACGTAATCACGGCGAGACGAAGTTCTATCTGACCCAGTTGTTGACTGGACATGGCGATTACAGAGTAATATCTCTTCAAACGTGCACACGAGACTATCCCAGACTGTCCAGATCTCGTGGAAAACGCGTAACACGTGTTTTTCCATTGAAACTACCTACGGGTAGTGGCCCACTCCCGAGAACGTCTTTACTTAGTGACCTTAGGCCCAAAGAGCGGCAACTTGACGCGAATAATCGGAACAACAGTGCTGCAGTGTGCTGCCTGCAGTTGCCAAGGTAATAACTAAAGTAATTCTTGAGCGAAAAAAGGAAGAACTGGAAACACACACACACATCCGCTCGCCACTTCACCTACTGTTCATCGATTTCGAGAAGGCGTCCGACACTGTCAACAGAGAATTTATTTAGGTTGCCTTGCGAAGGAGAGGTATCCCTGACAAATGTATAGCTATTGATAAGGCAACTTATGAAGAGTCAAGGTGCCACGTTCTGCACAAAGTAAGGCTGTCAGAGGAATTCGAGATCCAAAGAGGGGGCGTTCTTTCACCAATATTGTTTTTGCTGCTGATTACTGACATGCTCCGCGCTGCCTTATCGGTGGAAAATGAAGAAATTCGCTGACGACGTATGCCTATTATCAGAGAGCTTTTAATATCTGGGGAGTATTGTCTCGACTGATGGTGGAAGCAAACAAGGTATTTCCAGCCGAATCGGCTAAGCGAAGTTTGCGTGTGGAATGTTGTCCAAAATATGGCGAAGCAATGTTATCAGCTTCAACACCAAACTACGACTGTTCCGATCCAATGTTGAATCCTTGCTGTTACATGGGTGCAGCACTTGGAAAATAACTTCTATAATCACAGAATCGTTACTAGGTGCCTACAAAACATTCTAAGGATTTTCTGGTCTAACCGTATCTCTAACGAACATCTTTACCAGAGAACGGGTCAGAAACCCATAGGCACAACCATCCAACGATGAAAGTGGCAATGGATTGGTCATATATTTCAAAAAGGCGACAGTTCCATTGCTAACTTCGCTATGTAATAGAATCCGCTTTGTCAAGAGGGGAGAAGAGTTGAGAACAGTTGAGGAGGAGTCTAGGCAATTGGGAAAAAGTTAAAGAAAGCTAAGTCATATTGCCAGAAACCACACACGATGAAGCGTAGGTGTAGTAGAGGCCCTAGGACCCACAAGGGGAAACAGGACATAAGCAAACAAGCAATGCCTAGTGGTTAGGGACCTGTCCCGATTTTCTGCGGTACTTAGAATTCAGTGAATTGTCCTGATTTTGCACTGCAACATTTATAAACAGCTCTTGACTTAAACTCAGGCATTGATGGATATTGCTAACGTAGCCATAAGCGCCATCTTTTTCTTTTTCTTTTTAGATTCAGGTTCGATTACACTAAATTTTTACTTAGATCCTATGTTAACGACAGCTCTTTGATCATTTAAAACCACTGTGTCGAATTTTCCATATGTTTTCTTTTATGTCACAAGCAATAAAGCAAGAAGCTTTTAGCAAAACTTGACACTTTTTTGTTTTGCTAATTTTGCAAAAATAAAAAAAATAAAAGCCACATCCACATCTGTACTATTTATAAACAAAAATAAAAATATAATTTAAGCACAATTTAACGGTTAGGCATGGGAATCTACGTGATTTGGATTAATTCCAATAAGACCACTCATTCAGTGAGAAAGGAAATCATTTAAAAATCAGTGAATTCCAAAAGATCTAAATTTCGTTGACACTTTTAAACGGGAAAACATTTATTAAGCGGTTTTATGGGTTGGAAATGACAAACGTCTTGTCATTTAGACAATTAACCGCTGACAAAATGGTTAGATTAATGTACAAACATTTTCATTTGGACAATTCAGAGGGAATTTGATAAGTTATTCTGCAAACCTGTCCACCTTAGCCATGTGGAAAATTGACCATACATTTTACATGCAAGTTTTATCGATCAATAGATCCTGTTAAAGCAAAGAAAATAATGCATGGTGAGTGTTCAACATAGTTGCTAAATACTATACTCCAACTCATCGAAAAGCGGAGGTATTGCATACATTCGATAGAAAAGATATACACTGAGCGCTCTTCGTAATAAAATTGTTCTTAATAATAAAACAGCAAAACGTCGGTACTATAAAAATTCACTGATGCTGATGTAGATTTGGGTAATTTTCAGTTCCCAACCATCCCATTCGTGCAAAGTTTTAATACTCGATGTCTGGAACCTTTTAAGTCATATAAAATGTTTCCGCACCGTTCCGAATCCTGTTTTTCTTAAGCCGAGCATCCACTATCACTCATGAATGACATTCCGCGAGTGACTGTGCACTCCGCCACGCAGCCCCATCCACAGGCGTTCATGAGTCCGATCATGCCGGGAATGGCATTCATGAATGATCGAGGATGTCCAGCTTTAGATACAGTACTGGTAAGTCTACGCGCCCCTTTTCAGGAAAAACTTCAGAGTTTAGTGTGCTTACGTGGACCCTTCCTTACCTTTCGATCTTCCGCCATCCACTCAAAAACATTAGGCGTGTTTTTTTGAAACCTAGCCTGTCCTTAAGTCCCCCAGTTCAGACCATTCCCCGCCACGGCTGCGCTGTAACATCCAATCCATATACACAATGAAAAGTAGAAAGATAAATAACAACATTTTCAAGGCTAGCAAGACCTATTTGTCTTTACAGCGTCAATTATATCCTTGTTTTAAGACACAATACATACATTTATAATTTTAACCCTAAAGTTTTTTTAACGTTCTCTCGTGAAATGACAAATTAATGCAAATAAATGACAAATTTTATGATTGTCAAAACAGCTCAACTTTATAAGAGTTAATCTGACATTATTTATGATCTTACTGTGACTGTACACTAAAGTACAAGCGAAAATTTGCCTGAAGACTTCTTATTTGGCATTATTGCTGGACGAAAATGTATTCTGTATTCAATCAGTGTTCTAAGTAAGACAGTCTAAACAAGATTAATTCCACTGCTACACCTGCTGTTGGCCTGGTGGTTTTTAGTGACGTGCTTCGCAGAGCTTTATCGGTAGGAAGTAGAGGAATTAAATGGAGTCTTATAACTAACCTTAGGTTATGTTAGGTTAAGTGGCTCCCCTACTCAGACAGGGTCACACTTAGACCAGGTCGACCCATTGTGATACCACGATGAAAACTCGCTTACCAGCCCAGGGAACCAAAATATGTACAAAAGATACATCGACATGGGCAACCGTACCGGTATTAACCCTAAGAGTTAAACCACTTCTTCCCAGAGATGAATTTATTTACCTACTAGATGTCGAGTTCGGCTAGTTTGTTAAGATCATCGTAGAAGTATTCCCCGATGGTTTTCTTTCTTAGCGTCGCAAGAGCAGGACATGTACAGAGTAGGTGGGTTGTAGTTTCTAACACATACCTTAAACACGTTAAATACACAGAGGATGTTTGCCTACTCGCATATCAAAAGACTGATAAACACCAACTGACCACCAATATGGTAAGAGAGATGAACCTGGTGGAGTGAAAATTAACTCTAACTTCACAAGTAGGTAGGTAGGTAGGTAAGGTGGCTGTCCATGCGAGACACAGACATAAGTAAAGGACGGCCCTTGGAGATGTCACTGCGATCTATACTCTAGGTGCCACTCCATCTATTGAAACCATTTGGAGCTCTTGATAAAGCTGAGGATACTTTTGGCATCAGTATGCGACAATTCGCCGAAATTTTCGAAGTGATAGGATACTAAATAGAGCTTCCTTCTTTAGGACAGAGCAGGACAAGTGCAGAGGAAATGAAGGATTGTTTCTTTCTCCTCTTCGTCCCTGCAGCGCCTGCAAAAGCCATTTGAGAAGAGACCCATCCTTCATCGGCATGATGGCTAATGGGACAGGGGCGAATGAGAACACCGATAATGGTGGTGATGAGCGACCTTTTAACCAGGATCAAACTTCATAAGTAAAAAGAATTATTTTCGTCTATAGCGGCACTAAATAAGGAAAACAGATAGTCGAAGATTTGGAGAAACCATGCTATCAGTCTTAATTTCAAGTTGTGACTGTTCTGGCCATGCATCGTATAATAGTCAACACTATTATGTAGAGGGGATGGACACCAATGATCCAGGCCGGAAAATCTTCGAATCCACACCCGGGGGACGACGCAGTAGAGGAAGACCGCAACTCGAGTGGAATCGGACATCAACCAACTTGGCGTGCGAACCTGGAGGCAGCTGGCTAAAGATCGAGCCTGGGTTTGTAGCGCCACCAAGTAAGTATTTTAGTATTCGGACCCATTTCGCTATCCCCTAAATAGATTAAAACCCCAGCGAGACGCCCAATCCTCATCCAGTGGCAATAAGGAACCGCTCAGGCTCTTAATTAAGGGCTTCTTACAGCTTGACCACATACCACATCATTAGCGATTCCTTAAAAAGTCACTCTGTCGTTGGTGGGATTAGGTTTATCGCGTCTATTTCAAATGAACTTACGCTAAGGTAACACTTGTCCAATTTGCAATAACAAAAGCTTTTCGTTTACTTTTAGCACATACTGTAATTTTTGCATACGCGCCGGTTTATCTTGGCCTCTTTACCAACGTCGTGTCGTGTCCTATTATTTTCCAATTCTTTATCCAGATAAATAAATCACGAAGTGCGACACCACGAACCTTATACCACTACACCTACATTGGTACTTAATCATTGTGACACACTTATTCAAAGAAAAAAAAATCTAAAAATGTAAATTTAAAAAAAAGAAAATCATAATCACACACTCTCCCTCTGAGTAATTTCAATTTCTTTTTTCAATTAGAGAGAAAGACTGGTTCTCTTGGGTAGTATACTCACTTGACTAGATTTGTTCTGATCATTACTGGTCCCGCTGTTAGTGCTGTTTGCGTTTATGATGCCACTGTGGTTGGTGGTGCTGGTAATGTGGCTGATCTTCTTGTCTGCATCTCCTTCCTGCTGTTGGCGATTCTCTTTATCGGTTAAGCTATCGGTTTCCGGCGGCGCAGTGACATTCTTATTACTCGTTGAGTTACTGCAAAAAAAAATAAAAATACAAATCAGACGTGTCACAAGCTTTTTTTTTTTCTGGTCTCAGTAAATTTACCAACAAATGAACGATGAGATCTTTTCCAAGTTCATTTCGAGAGAGATTTAGGATTTTTTGCAAAAGTTTAGTTCAGTGAAACCAAACTCAGAAAACTAATAAATAACTTGTATTGCCGCCTACTTTAGTGTGCTTGGCTGCATAGCAGGTGACAAATCGATCGAAATTAAATTGTTAATGATACACTTTATCAGTTGACAAACACACAGAGGCGTATATCGCACAAATGGCCGTTGATTAGTGACGTTATGTGCTATATCGCAGTGATATTGGATTTTTTTTTTCTTTTAGTATTCCATGTATATGTATATCGGCGCAGCGGAATGTGATAACAATGCCGACGGAGACTATCATGCGCTTAGCTTACGAACTTATTCCCCCAGTTGGAGATAAAAAAAAAAGAATGTTAAATGGAAAAGAATGGCGAAATGGCAAACGGGAACGGATCTAGGTGATACTGGTCAGGCGGGTTTAAAACACTGCTATAAACTGAGGGTTTCTGCTTGAATGGAGTTAGAGAGACGAGGAACACAACAGAGAGATTGTCTGTGAGTTCGTTTTGTTAGCACAATTATTTTGATTATGCTTCCAAATGGAATTACCATCGAATGCGAGTGAAGTAATAAACTGGAGCATGAGAACCTACTGAGGACAGTAAATAAACAGTTCTTTTTTTATAGTTGAATATGACAACAATTTTAACTCATTTTATGTAGAGACGTCTAGCTACAATAATTTGATTTGTTTGACAGCATGTTAGCGAGACTAATTTGTGAATACACACACAGGCTATGCTAATGACCGTGGCCATATGTTTTGCATATTTTTAAGTTGTATCTGTGTTGTGACAATGCATAGAGTAATTCAATGTAGAAAGTACATTTCGGCCACCAGATGTGATGTCAATTTGCCAGCTGAAACCCGAGCGCCTTTCGGATCCCTTTTAAATAAACGACGCATGAGCGAAGGCCTAGCTTCTCGCAACCATTCATGTTGGCCTATTTCATTTTTGAACGAATGGAAGGGACCTACAATTTATTGCCGACTCCGAATAGCTCTTTTTAATGACAAATAATACTCTTGAAGTTTTGCCATTCTCCGATAAGAGGTCGTGCCACGAACAAATTTTTGGCACAGCATTCCAATGCACTAACCACTGAGTCACGGCGACACAGATCCCTCTATTAACATTTGTTTGTCGGAGTTGTGGTTCCCGTAGCTCAAGGGTGAATGCAATGGAACAGTGAACGAGCAGACACGAGCTGTGTAATGAAAAGCTTTCGATTTGCAGTCGAAGTCGGTAATAAAAGCTATAGGTCACTACGTACTCAATTGATTGCAAGAAACTAAGCCTTGGCCTCCCTCTGCCACATACATACATATGCTCATCATGCATAATATAACATAGACAGGGTTTTTCTCATTTAGAAATCAGATCGACTAACATAACGGCCATAAAGGGACTGAAATATCTAGAATTTGAAATATAGGTTTATAGGTCAACTTAGCCAAAAAGCAGCAGACTGACACAACACTTTCTGTTAATAACCTAAGCAAAACAACGTTTATAACTGAAGTGGAGCCAAATTAATCTCATCAAACGATTTTTAAGACCTTAATCATCGCTTTCCTGCTCTACGGCGCAGACGCATGCATTTTGTCAAAAGCGGATGTGGTTGCTCTTGGCTGTTTTGAGAGGAAAATTCTTCGAGTGATTTTTAGTCCCGTCTGCATAGACGGTGAGTGGAGGAGGAGATACAACTACGAACTGCACGGGTTGTAAAGCGACATCGACTTAGCCAGAAGAGTGAAGCTGCAACGACTGAGGTGGCTGGGTCATGTAGAGCGGATGGACACCAATGCTCTGGCCCGAAAAATCTTCGAATCCACACCCGAGGGACGGTGCAGTAGAGGAAGACCGCGACTAAGGTGGCGCACCCAAGTGGAAGGGGACCTCAACCTACTTGGCGTGCGAAACTCGAGGAAGCTGGCTGATTGAGGCCCAGGTCCACCCGGTCTGAGCGCCACCTTAAGTAAGTAAGTAAACGATTTTCAACTGAACACTGTCGGGTAGAAAAATATCAGATGTAATAAAAATGCAGAGAGACCATTAAAGACCACTCTGCAGACGTTCTAAGAAAAATTTGGCTTCTATCAAGCTTCCGTTTAAATCGCTTTAAAAAATGGTTACGATGGAGGCAAGGACAAAGTGCAGAACTATTTCTGGGATTGTTCGGATTTAATTCGCAAATGTATTGATAACCTAAACACTTGATCACTAAAACAACAACTCATCCTTCTTTGAACGACGGACATGGGCCAAACAGGCCAAATCTTTTCGACAAAATCCATGTTTCGGCAATTTGAACACCACCAAGTTTCAGTTCCAACACGGCAACACTATTTTCGTTTAACCATGGATTTCTATATGATAATCATTTGCATAACGCTCAATGATCTAAATGACAATCCGAACTAAATACAAAGACGAAAATACACAGAACAATCGATTTCCAAAGATTTATTATTCTCGAATCTTTATCTTAAACAATCTTGGTGCCATAAAAATATCGATACTAGCACAGCTAAATATCTATACTTCATGTGAAGTTGAAAATACTCGCACAAGGTAAAGTACTCTTCAATAAAACAAGGCTTTTGACACTAAACCTTTATCGAAACTAAATATTTGTATTCGTCATTGAATTTATTCGAAGAAAAATGGGCTTTTACATATATGTACATATACTGGCACCACTGCGAAGAATTTAATCTTATCGGAATCAATTGGAGTATTATTTTCATTTTCTTTATATGAGTCATTTTGTCAGTTATACAAATAATAAATAAAATGACCAAGTTGTACTTAGCATATAAAAACATTAAAGGAGCACTTCAATTGGAAGTGATACTATTTCATAGTCTTGTGATTGTTGCACAAATTACTGAACATGCATATGTCATTCACCTAAGCCTATGACATTAATTGAAGCAAATTAGTTCAATAATAAATGCATGTACAACTTACTTGGGATCTTAATTGTATGTCTCTCAACATTACAGACGAGAGATTGTGAAATTCGTTCTACTGGAGGCTGTACATGTACATATACGAGTATGTACATAAATATACTGCCATTTAAAAAAAAGTCAACTTAAAGAAATGTGAAGCTAAAGAATTAAGTTGGCCAATTTTACATATGAAAGGTGCATATGACTCAGGAACTAAGACTTGTGTCGCAAATTTGTGGGCCATACTATAACAATCTATAAGAAATTTGCTTGCTAACGGTCGTATTTGGTGCACATTTAAATTTCAATCGAATGTGTGGCCTATTTTAAATAATAAAGAACCACTGACTAGCTTCAAGACAACATTGCTCTGGTTAATGACAGGACAGTATGTACACATTATTTAAACAGAATACAGTTCTCCCATCAAGAATTTGACCTCTCCCATCTCGTCACCGAACGAAGAAAATATTTGAAAAATATAGCTGTTAGAACTTAAAGAAAATAAAGACTACATCAGTTTTGAAGCAATTAATGGTTGTGTATGGCTTGGTGGATAACAAACTCGCTTATAGTCAATGGTACTACCCGTGCTCTTTACAAAGCAAAGAATATCGGTATGGTTTAGCTCATCACTACATTCCCTTGAATGTTTGTTTGACATTAGTTGAAGTTCTTGGTTCGATGCAAAGTCTACTTTTAAACTGTACTAGGACAACTCAAGCTCTATACATAAAACAAACAAATCTCTTCAGATTCTGGTTTAACAGAAATCTAATTTCAAGCTCATTTAACAGCCGTTGACTTAAAGATGCTGAGAACTCTACTCACAGCAGGAATTACACCGGATACACTGAGAGTTCATTTTGTTGACTTATGTGAGAGACAGACTGCTGGTATCAATATCATGGTATGCTGAATACGACTACCCCTGACAGACATAAATTCATAGTATACTTTGACTTTTCCGCTTCGTAGTATTCATTGGCGTTTACTCTTGCAAAATAGTCCCATTGGGTTTTGCTGTTAGCACTCCATAAATGTAATTTCGCATCGCAGAAAGCCTCAAATACATTTCTGTTCTATTTTTGATTCCCTTTTTGATGAGTTTTGTGATTTTTCTTTATTTTTGATATTTAAAAGATGGCGCTCTGATAAATATAGGTAGCTTTGGAACGTGATATACCAGCAAACATTTCTGCGAATCTCAATACTAGGTATGAATCGTGGTATACTACCTTTAAACATGGTATGGCGGTGATAGACATGCGGTATGCAACGTAGTTTTGCTATATCATGATATCAATACCAGCAGTCTGTCTCCTATATTAGATAGTCAGTATTTAAAATACTTTCATCGTCTTTAAGTCCCTGCAAGTTAATTTCTTGCGTGTAAAACAACGTACTCCTACCATTTACAGAATGGGGAACTAGAAATTACGTCGAATACACTAAGAACTTCGAATTTTTTGAGCAGGATCTTAGATTTTCGCAGTCCGTAGTGTTGACTTATATTCTCAAAATATGAAAGTAATTCTTATTTTAATGGCATATTAAACAAAAGTCTAACATCACTGAAAGCGAGAAACATTTGCGACACTGCAAACTTGATGGTTTGTTTGGCCTACAGGCAAGATTGAGAAACTTTATAACTACCTTCTCAAATAACAACCTCAAATGAACTAAATCATTTAACTGTTAACAAATTTAAAAACATATAGGTCGACAAATGGAGTTAGGAAAAGCGATCGTCAAAACACAGGACAAAACCAACTCCGAAAAAAGCTTCATAAGAACATCGTTGATATCATATTGTTACGATTAGTACACGACATTGGGAACGTACAATATACTCTTTGAAGTTAAAAAGATCAGAAGAAAACCATTATCAATCTCCTTTGCATATGTCCAGCTCAAGCCAGTAGTGCGGCACACTGAATTATATTCCAGAACAGAGAATAGAAAGGGTACACCCAAGGGTATCCGATATACTCTAGTTTATCCGACGAAGATGAAGACTTGGCATATCTCGGATATTTGTTTACGAGCGCTTAGCTTAATTTTAAAGCCCGATTAAGAAAGGAGAACCCCAGCATCGTTTGCCCGATCCTCAAGAAAGGAGACCCTCTGAACTACGCCAACCACAGAGGCATCAGTCTTCTTAACATCGTTCGTCAACAACCTAATCGGTCCATATCAGTGTGGCTTCAGGCTTGGAACCAAATATTCACTCTGCGGCAGATCTTGGAGAAAGCCCAGGAACTTCACCACCATTTTGTCGATTTTAAGGGCGCGTATGACAGCATCTATAGAGACGAACTACACCATGTCTAGTTTTGGCATCCCTGCCTAACTCGTCCGTTTGTGCAGGATGACGATGGAGAATGCATGCTGCTCCATCAATGTCGGTAAAGACCTCACCGAGACCTTAGATGTCAAGAAAGGATTTAGGCAAGGCGACGCGCCGTCATGCGACTTCTTCAACATTGTTTTTAAAAAAGTTGTGCAAAACTCACGCGCCAAAACCAGAGGCACAATCGAACGACTAAAGTTACCCTATATAAGATCTTAATCATCCCAGCCCTGCTCTACGGCGCAGAGGCATGTACTCTGTCAAAAGCGGATGAGGTTGCTCTTGACTTTATTGAGAGGAAAATTCTTCGGGTGATTTTTGGTCTCGTCTACATAGACGGTGAGTGAAGGAGAACTGACAGCCCTTACAGTCCAATGACTAAAGTGACTATGTCATGTAGAGCGGATGGACGCCAATATTCTGTTCTCTGCGCAGTAGAGGAAGACCGCGACTCAGGTGGCGCACACAAGTGGTTTTTCGTAACTAGAGGCAGCTGGCCAGAAATCGAACTAGAGACGCTTGTTGATTGAGGCCCAGGTCCACCCCGGACTGTAGCGCTACCTTAAGTAAGTGTTAAGAAAGGCGTAACTCTTAACTAACAGTCGGCACAGTTTTCGAAGGACCAAATAACCCAATAATTTTTGTATACCTCTTTATTGATTTACATCAATAAAATTAATAAATAAAAGAAGTACTTACTCTAAACTAGTGCTTAACATAGACAAATACTGTGCACGTGCTTCATCATGGCATTTCTTTTTCAAATCCATCATTTTCTGCCTTTCATGTTCGATCACATGACAGCCTGTAAGAAAAACAAAAAAAAAACAAATATCTTAATCCATCAACAAAACCCATGCAAGAACTTACCTTGCTGCGCCAGCAACAACTGTCGGTTTCTCTCAATCTCCTTAATACTGTCAAATATCTTAGTACTGGCTCCTTTGGTTGAAATCGGTGCATCTGAGGTCACCTTAGAGATGCGATCGATATCATCCTGTGATGGAATTCTCCTCTCAAGTGGGTTCACCTCAAAATCATCGCTGCCCAGCGAAAGATTAAAATTTACTCGCTCCGTCTGTTCCTCATCGTTTACATTGTACTTTAGTTTCAGCAATGGATCTTTCTCATCTTTGTGCAGTCGCCGAACAACTTTTTCCTCAATTGATGGTGAATCTTGGGAACTTCTGCCCTGCTTTGGAGGGAGTGCTGGTGATGCATTTATCAAATCATCCGTAATATCTACCGCCTTGAGTTGTCTTTTAGGCGTGCTTGTCACTGGCTGCTGCGAGGGTAATTCAATTTTATTATTGTAGAACATATTCTCATTGACACTCTTTGACATGACGTTTTCGGGATGACGTTTAGGACAGAGAAGTTCAGCTGACCCGAACAGAGACTGAGACATGATTCCGTGTTGATTTTCCCCGGGAGATATATCACTCTCATCGTCATCCTCTTCTTCGTCTTGGTCATCTTCGGACGATGGATCCGAATGCCTATTGAGCTCTCCCGTTATATCGGAAATATTACCTTCAATAGCTCGTACACGTTCTTGATTATCACGCAGCTCATTCATTAGGGAGAGGATGTTACTTTTCAATGCTCTAGCATCTGAAGATGCACTGCTATGATTTGCGGCCTCTTCGTTCTCCAAATGTGTCAATTCTTTCCGCTTTTCATTAATTTGTGCCTTAAGCTCATTTTGGTTTATGTTAAGTTCTTCACGGTTTGCTTGCCATTCCATTTCTTTTTCCAGATACTGGAATTCCAAGTCCTCAAAAGTTTTACGATCGTTCTCCAAGGAGTCCGAGCATTTGTTAAATTCTTCTTTGAGGCAATCCTCGAAGGGTTTCTCTTTGAGCATAATTTTCAGTCTAAATAAAAACGCATAATTAGAAGTGGAATTGATTGACCCTTTAGAGTAGCTCACCTTTTAGCTTGGTCCTGTTTGATCGCAATTGATTGCTTGAGTTTTGCCTGCTGATTTTCTTCCATGACTCGGTTGGCATTTCTTTGTGCTTCCAAACGGTGGATATTTGTTTGTTGAGCAGAGAAGGATTTCTCCATCTCTCCAAGTGAGTCTCGTATTGATGAAAGTTCTGCTGACACAAGGGCTTTTTCCATGTCCATCTGGAAGAATAATAATGTATTACATTTAAATGGAACCAATTATTCTAAGAACAAACCTCTCTTAATGTTTCGTCCTCCTGTCGCTGCAGTTCAGCGATTTGTGTCTTCAATTGTTGAATGTTGGCCAGCAATTCTTTTCGAGAGCTTTTCAGTCTGTCTATGTTGATGTCAGCTCCTCCATCTAATGTCACTGAAGCAGCAACTGGAACAGTCATATTAGTCTTTACAGTACGCACTGCTGGAACTGGTTTCTCCTTCTCCTTCTCGGCGAAACTAAGATTCAGAGTCAAATTGTTTATATTTTTGTTCGGCCGCTTGGATGGTGAACTGAAATCCACAACTGAAGCCGGTGGTGTTTCCAATCGACTACTGTCTTGTATAGCCTGCATTTCCATCTGCAACTTATCCTCAAATGCCTGCCTTAACTGCTCGTAATCTGATGTGGAGGGTTGGTGGTAACTCTGAGGATGGTTCTGGAATATCGAGTTATTGTAGGAACTGTCCTTTTTCGGAGACATACATGTGGTGCGTATCTTCGTTCGGGGACTCTGTGGCACATACTTTCCAACAATGACATTTTCATATCCTGACTTTGGTGATCCAATGCATGGACCACATGGAACAACCCCTGTAGTCCCACCACCACCAATTTCCACGCGACGATCGCCCACAATTCGCACGTTCTCATATCCCGAACCCGCTTTCGCTTTGTCCGGGAAAAAAGCCTTTGAATGACCGCTGGAGTGCTGTGGACTTACATCATAAAATGGGCCCTTTTTCTCTCGAGGCAACGAACCATTGGTTTTAATCCGATTTTGGACAATCGGCGACGAAGTGATGCTCTGATTCTGACGCTCATACTCGGTACAAATCTTTAGAATCTCCTCCAGTCGCTCATTTTCCTGAAGTGATATATTTTGCAACGACGAACTTTGCCCTCCCGGGGGTTCATATGATACATTGTTGTGCGACGAGGATGAAGTATTGATCTCACTATTGACCCCATTCATTGGAAAGAGCTGCAAACCGCCGTACGATTTGGGATACCGGTCGTATGGAGTGGTATTCCTATTATTCGACAAATTATTATTCACTTTCGCCAGGATCTCATTACCACTACCATTAATGCTGGACGATGAGCTGTTAAGGTTACTGTTACGCTGCAAGAAACTTGTAGCTGGAATGTTCACATAATTATTCATCTTTTGATTTTTCTCGTTGCGATGATTCTCTGCGAGATTCTTTGCAAAATTCGCATATTTCGGGCCGAGGACATCTTTTGCCGGTGTGTTCACAGTCACCGAATCGGCGGTAAACACTTTCGGACATGTCAGTCCATTTATATCGATATTCTCAATTAACTTTGATTCTTTCGGGTGAATTTTCGATTCGTAGAATGCTTCGATTTGAGCTTCTTCAGAGCCATTGCTACTGCTTCGGCCCGAGTTGCGACGTGGCACTTGGGTGAAGTCGATCTGCGGCATAGAGATTCGTTCATTACTGCCCATGGCAGATCGTATTAACTGGGCTTCAGCTGGATTATTAAAACGCAAATAATTGGAATTTCCAATTGTTATCATTGCGCCTTGTGTGAGATTAGTTTCGCCACCGAGTTTTGTGCCATCAATAAGGATTCTAGCTTCGGGTTCTGGTACGATCGTTACTTCGTTTTCTTCGCTACGATAAATCGTACAATGAACAGGACGTACACCGGATCCATTTAGAGAGATACTGCATGTAGGCGATGAACCTATTGTCATATCACCTAAAAAAGAAGAAAAACCATTGATTACACGTACTTGTATGTAGTTCACGTTGAATTAAAACACCAGCGAGTAGGTGGTGCCTTGACTAACTTAACATACTATAGCATGTACATAACAGATTAGGGTGATAATTCGGGGTTGTGATAGCATGAATAGAATGCTCATACAATGAGGAGACAATTTGCCAACGAATATGAGTTTTCATTTCACTGCTGTCAGAGCAAGTATAGCTGTCAGGGAATTTAGACACAGGAGGTGCGTATAGTAATCACTGTCATCTGAGCTGTTTTTGACGCCGGATTGCCATGAGCAACATCGTTTTAGTTTGCAAGCTGCAATCGCTCGGAAATAAATGACTTCGTAAGGGCGTACTTTCACTATAGAAGATTCTCTACCTGCATTCACACCCTAATCCCCAGTGCAATACCATCAAATTTATGTTAATTTCGTTACTCACCAATGGGTATGTAATGTATCGTAACAGCCGTACTCAATCGGCCACCACCGAGGCTAACCAAGTGCGGATCATTAGCAGCAACTCTTAACGATGGATCCTTCTTCTTCAATGACATCTGCAATCAACAAAAAAAAAACGGGAGAAACATAAGTAAACTAATTAAAATTGACTAATAGCTGCTTGGTTAGGCCATGGAAGATAATAAATAAACTTTTAATATATGGCTTACATGCCTTCGTATAATCAAAGTCAAGGCTATCTCTGACAATTTGCCTCACTTTCAATCACGATCTGATTAAATAAAAAAACAAATCCAACAACATACCACAACAGCACGCAGTTAGTCTCTTGCACAATAACACGGACGGACGCAGCACTGGAGTCACGAAATGTTTCTCGCACGCACAATGCGATGATTTAAATTGCCACTGCTTCCAAACCAAAGTTGTAATTGCCAAACTTCCGTCTAATTGCGTCACTTTGCGCGAGGCACACTGGATTAAGCTAAGTCAAGTAGAGACATGAAACAAGCAGTGTAACGTCTTTCCTCGTTCGATGTTGAATTCGAAATGCTACTGACAGTAGTTCAGCTGTTTAGAGCATGGACATTGGATCTGGAAGCGGTCGTTGGTTATCAATCAAATGCCTATCGAATGCGAGAACGAATGACGTGCCAAACGACACATATGTAAGCAGGGGTGGGTTATCTATTGTAGAGTTAACTAGTATCACCGGTTAATTTATAAACACAAAGCACGGCAAGTATCCTGAGATGGAATCAAATGCACAGATCAACAACTGAACCACAATTGAGAGAAACACTTAGAATCGTGACTGCACAACTGGCTTGGTATATACGTGTGTTTGTGAGAGAAAAATCCTATAAATTCTTAATTTGACCTGCACGTGCCCTACATGTGGGGGAAAAATCGTCCTTTGTAATGGCGGCGACGGCAGCGGGTGTGTGGACCAAACAGATGGGATAAATATATTGTCCAGCATTTAACCTTTCTGCTGCACCACGGCCAAGGTAGATACGGACACATGCACATGCATACATATGTACAAACACCAGCTGTTAGATTTGTGGAGTGAGAAGAGCAGATGCGTGTTGCTTTTTGATGCATTTGAAAAGAGGGGCAAGGAAACAAATGTGGAAAGGCCTGAGTGTTTCGTGAATTGGAACAGAGTTTTGAGACCAGTAGTGGTGGCGGGCGTGTGTTTGGATTTTCCCGAGGTAAACATGAAGACTTGTTGTTGTTATTGGATTCGTTGTGTAACTATTGTCGGAATACTTTCCAAGAGGGAGATTGTTTGGATATTTGCCATAACATTAATTTTCTTTTTGGCAATCTAATCCAGACAGTTTTTCATTTGGGAAGAGAAACTACACGCTGATAAAAGAAATTGGCGTGGAGTGTTTATTAATTCAAGACATTACGGAATTGGTTTTAAGCAATCGATGGGGTGTTGTATATGTAATTACGTGGGAGTTGTTCAGTGAAAATAGGTAGGGATTAGAGAAAGTATACAATTTTGGCATCTAAAATTATAATTCTTCGACGTTAGACAAAAAATCTTAAGTCAGAAATTACAATTTCTAGAAAAGGAGATACTAACACCAAACAATATGAGCAACTTAATTGCTTAATTGACTTTATTGCCTATGGGCCAGTTAATTAGTATCGGAAGCAGTTGCACAAGGTTTGTCTAATGTTTGTTGTATGGCTTTGTTCTGAGCCGGACAGATGAAGAGTTTCATTCTTGTTTATGTCCTTGCAGCTACGGATACCAAGCTTCGCTGCATGTTCGCCATAGGCCAGTGTTTTGAACTTATCGCTGCAATTCTGTGTGAGATCTCAGCGGGTCCTGTTATGGAGGCCTTTGGTCCTGTTTTTTTTGTAGATTGTTTACATTTCCCGGATATGATCCAGTTGTTCAACTCCATATGACCTTGGTCAGCGATAGAAAGTGTGAATGTTTACTGCGCTCGACAGCGCCCAGTAAAATATCCACAAGTAAGCTGTCAAGGGCTGAGCCTTGCCTGGCAAGTTCATCGACACGTTTGTTCCCGGCAACGTCCCTGTAACTCGAGACCCACAGGAGCGAGACTCTTAACCGGCTGTCTAGATAATCTAGTTCAATCCGGCAGTGTTCTACCAGTCTGGAGGATATGGAGGCTGAAGCGATGGTTTTGATTGAGGCTTGGATATTAACTAAGACAGCGATGTTATGCTTGGGTGTTAAATCATTTTTATGTAGTCGGCAGGCTTTCCGGATTCACAGAAGATCCGTCTGGAACACGCTGCTATGATCAGAGAGGCGCTAAAATTTGGCTATGGTGGAGGTTTCCAAAAGGATTCCCGCTACAACTCCGCAGTCCATTTTTGAGCCATCTACAATATATAGATGGCTGTGTCGTAGCCATCTAACACTGCTTCTTCCCATTCAGCTCCGGAGGGAAAACTAATTTCTACCAATTCTTTTGGTAGTAGGTCCAGGATGTTGCTGTGACCGAAGGGTTTGGCTGTCCAATACCCAGATTCCTTGATTGTAATTGCCCTACACAGTACAGTATACGTATTTTTGATATTGAAGTCGAGGGTAAGAGTTGCAGGAAGACCTATTCCTATAGTTCTGTCAGAAAAAAACCCTGTCTGAGGCCCAATACCAATACCTAAACCCGGCTCCTTATCACTGAAACTCCTAGCCATCTTGACAAAGAAAATTAAGAAAAGTTGTTGAGCCTGTTGGTAGGACTTGTAATCTAAATGCTCCAGTGTGGCGTCTAAATCTAAATACCCCGATTGGAAAGGAGCATATTTTAGCTTGTGCGATAGGCTTATGTTTTACTGTCCTTGACGAAAAAAATCTGTTAAGCGACTTCGCTACGCAGACGATATCGACATGGCTAAAAGTCTCAAAGGAACATATTGACAAATTTTCGTTCATTCACTGACACATATGTATAAAGTGGCCTTAGTTCCGACATAAAAAAGACGCTTAACCAATCGGCCGACTATTAATTAAATCTAGAAAATGTTTTGCTTTATACGGCTTGAATTACCTTAAACCTAATCGGTTTCTAGGGCTTAAACCTGCTTACCTAAATAACGTATCAAAATAGGCTTAGCCACTTTACCTTACTTGTATAGAATTAGCGGTTAGAAGTTCAAATAAACAACAACCTTCGGAAGCATTAACTAATCCAACATGACTCCAACGCGATTGAAAGAATCACGAGATGTATGTACATATGTATGTAAAACAAGTTAGGTTCTATTATTATGCTAAGTCCGTAACAACAAATTAGAATAATCTAGGGCGCTAACAAATTTATTATGACGATCTGTGATCAAGCGATTTTCTGTCCGACTAAATGTTCAAGTGGTATCTTATAAAAATTGTTGCAAAGTAGACACTCTAAGCTACATACTCATATAATTGTCTAAACATCTTCCGTGTCACACTATTATCAACAATATTCTATTCACTGAGCTCATTCATTTCATAATAAGACCCGACAAGGCCAGGCCATTCATTGAATTATGAAATTTTCATCATTTAACAGAAAATAAAAACTTACACAGATCAACAACAATTGACGTCATTAAACACAAAATGCTTAATCGGCGTTTTTATTCACTTCACTCCAGACATAGCAGTTCCACATGATATATTCAATTCATTGACTAAACCCGCGACTCCATCTGATTCATTGGAGCTTATTCACTCAGAAAAACATAAACACTGTTGTGGAACTGACTGACTGACACCTTTTTTTTTTATATTTTCATCCGTAATTAACTTTAAAATAAATCCAAAATAATTTCACTTTCATCTGTGATTAGGTTTCCACCACACTATGCGACGATCCGGAGGAGTACATCTGAGTACGAGTGTTGATTAATGATTTGCGCGGTGCGCGGAACAAGCACACCAACGATCCGATTAAATATTACAAAATAACTAAAATCCAAGCCATTATGAGTTACAAGTTTAGCCTGGGGGGCCTCTGATGACTCGTAAAAAAAAAGTACGCTCTTTACGAAACCGCTACAAATAGACAGTATGTGCGAGAAGTGTTATGCAGACTCATTGTAATAGTTAAGATAAAAAGGTAAGACGGATAGATTGGTTAATTTCTGCCTCCACTGTAGTTAAAGCTTTACATGTCACAGTGAGAGTACAAATTATCTTCAACCGATTACCCTCATTCTGACAGATAAGATAAACTATTAGGGTCTCCGTTCAGGCAACTTGGTAAATTATATCTTATGACAACATCATTCGATTCATCCACACGCATATTTCCTTGTTTAGTTCAAATAACAAAAAAAAAGCACAAAGTTATCTTATACATATTTTCAAACATCGTACTGCAAACAAACACACGCATTGATTACCTGAATCACATACTGAATCACGCGGGAACTTAAAATCGAAATGATTAAGGCCAAAATGTTTACTTAAGCAGGGGATGAACGAAATTCGCAAGAAGTTCCGAACAATCACTGAATTAAAGCACTTTTGAAACGGAATTAAATAAATAAACTTTTTTTTTTCATAACAAATCCGGCACAGGGTATCTACTGCCTAAATTGTATAAATTTCTATTTTTGATCTTGTGTATATTTTTGGCCCAATTTTTAGCAATGTCAAGTGCTTGAGCTCATATTCTTGCCGATGCAGAGCAGATCACGAAGTACATTGCTTTGCACCTGAAACAATATCAAGAAACGAATGCAATTTTTGTTTATTTTTTTAATGGGACTAGAGTGTTGTTGTTCATATCTAAGGTCGATGAGTTATGTACATGATTTTGTAATTTAAGCCTGTGTTTGGTTTTAAACAGATTTAGGGTGTGTGCTTCCAATGATGACATAATAGAATACAAGTACTGATGTGTCGAATTTTTTTTCCACCCAACTGAAGGAGAAAAACTTTTCTTTTGTGTAAACATTTTGACAGAAAGTGTCAGAAATAATATTTGACAGCGAATTTATTCGGAATATTCAAGAGGAAGTCAAACAAAGTGTCAACTGCAGATTATGAAGTTGGGACACTTTGGGTAAATGTTATGCTTATGACATACATTGTGTGTTTATATAATGGGCAACAGTTTCATGGAGTTTCACAAAAAAATACACACAACTGGTGAATACTTTGCAAATGTAAACCAGAATACTGTTGATGACACATTTTGCTATAGTTGGGGTTGACATTGAAGGAATAAAATGTATGTTCCATCCCTTTGCAGTGGCAATTCAATTCTATTTTTGTTTTCCATACAAATGCGGAGCAGTAGGACAGTGAACCGGATGTTGACGCAAATAATTTGCTTCCAAAACAATTCTCGACAGATATATAATAAGACCAAGTGTAAAATCGGAACAAGTACACCCCCTAGCGGTAGGTACTTTAACCGCGATTTCTTAAAAACCAGAGTTCGCTACTACGTTTACACCGAAAAAATCGCAGCGAGGAAGACATGTTGAGTTCCAATCCTCTATGCCAGACTTTATCAATGACTTTGGGAGACGTCAGGAAAACTTTCTAGAAGAACTTTTTTCCTCGTGGGCCTACTCAATTCTACGCCATTGTGTGCTTGGTCAATTGTATTATATTTGCGCCTAAGACCGAATTGGTCGCCGTGGCTCAGTATTTAGTACGTTGCACTGCTGTACGAGCGGCGCGGGTTACAGCCATAGCCATGTCCACCGAACACTTTTCACGGCTCCACCTCTCGTCGAGGAATGCCAAGCCTCCGAGAGTATAATTTGTCATGAAAAGGCTTCTCAATTCGCCGTTCGAAGTCGGCAATAAATTCCTTCCATTTGTGCAAAAAGCGTAACACGAACAATATGCATTGTTCCGAGAAGTTTCAATCGTTTTGACGAGAACTTTGGGCAATAAATTCTCGCACTCTTGTCGGATATTCTCTTTGAGAGCCGTGACTTCAAAAAGATCTCAAAGAAAGAGGTCTGGAACGGAAATCGAGTGATCTTGCCAGCCAGTACAAATCGTCAAAACAAGGCGACCCGGAAACGCATCCTTCAAAATGTCCATTGTCGCGCGAGCTATTTCCGTGGTTGCACCATCTTCTAGGAACCACATGTCCTCCAATCCCAATTCATCAATGTGCGGCGGCAGAGATAAACGTCTAATGCCCAGTTGTATGGCACGTCATGTGGTCGACGTTGATGGTTCCTTCGCGACATTTTCAGCCACAGCGGCGATATTCTGGTTGGAACGAGCACTACGAGGCCTTTCAACGCCTCTACTGTCACGTGTTGTTCCAGTATATTCGAGACGAGCGGCTAAACGCCTTGGTGTTTGACAAGTTGACGTAGGACAGCCGGAAAATCAGCGCCGAAATTCACGTTGCGACAAAACTTTTTAACTTGCGATAAGACGAAGCTTGGATTAAGCTCTAACCGAAGTTTCTAAAGCTTACAAATGTGATCGTTACAAGAAACATCATTCTATGAAGGCTTAGTTTGAATTTTAACGATGTTTTGTAGGGCTTTATGGCATATAGCCTATATAATGGTCTTTGGCTGTTGCCTTATACCGGAAAAATAGAAATTCTCATTAACTAGTGGAATTTCGATGTTCCTCTTGTTTTCAGTTTTACTACAAGCTACAAGGGCAACTCAACTTGATCGTATATCTAACCGAAAATCATAAAAAAAACAACATAACTTCAAAGTGTTCTTCCGTCTGAAAAATTACCAACTTTTCGCACACTCTACCACCACCACCAAACTGGTTCCATTACCAAATTAGAAAACTTTCAATTCCACTTAATTATTCTGAACGCATACCTTTATCTACTATTGACTGTCAAGGTTTGTGATCCAACCAGTTGATTCCTGACGCACACACCGCAGCACAGAGAGTTGGACAAACTCAAATAAGAAAAACAATTAAAATGCACGTGCTATCGTGAGCGGGTCTACGCATAAACTGCTAAATGTTGGCGAAAAAATCGTTGACCCCTTCTTACACACCTTCAGCAATAAAGTAGACACGACATAGAAATGCCAACAAAGAAGCCACTAACTTGAATACTCATATCTATTACCTCTCGCTGGTTATCTAATGAAGTGTGAATTGTGAGCACCTCAGCGTAGGAATTGAGGCCGATTTTCAAATCACTCAAGCCACCGCCACTGAAGTGTTCTCTCTCGTTTCACAATGATAACGCACGTATTCGTTTCAATTAACGCACTGTTTAGATAAAAACCCTTGAGTTTATCTATTAAAAATTCCGCGCGCCGTTTTATTGAAGCATTTACACTCCCAGTGTGCTTCTCCCTTGAAGAAATTTTATTTTTTCTGTTTTTCAGGTGCACATTCCGAAATGAAAACGCATTCCACACCCCCGCGCCCTCGGTGTGGTAATCACTTACACTTTCGAGGACTTTGCCAAGAGATTGTTATCTCAATTAAATTCAGCTTCGCTTTCGATGGGAATCTGTCTCAAGTGGAATTAACATTGAAGCTTAATTAGGTGAAAAAAGAGGGCACGGCAGTTACTTAGGCTCTATTCGGAGTCAGTGTCGGTATTTAAAAATAGACCATGAGACGCTTCTTATCTGGCATTTTGTGGTGAAAGAATCACACTGGGGGAGTTGCTTTTAAAAATACAAAGGAGTTTCAAGTGCATCCATAAACTCTGTAAATCGTGTCGGGATACTCACTTGAAGATTGCAAGAGGCCATGACGTGAAGCATGCATACTTGAGACAATTTGCATCGGATTTACGAGAGCAGTTGCTTAAAAGAGTTTTGAGAAAATCATGTCAACGAAGTTCAATGGCATCCAATTCAAGACCATTCAGTGATCAATTTAAACAAGGCGTTGTTGTTTCCGAATGGGTTTCCGGTGGTAATCGCTTTTATGATTTAATTCGTCCATCTTGTTGGCCTCGTATCTCCAAACGAGCATCTAAAAACTATTAGATTCAGAACTACTGGGTCCTACCAGACGTATAGCGCCATCCAACAAGGTGTCATTTTTTTAGCAAAAGTATGATCAACTGGACCTAATAAGCCTGTAGGCTTGTGATCGTTTCGAAATGGATACCTGGGTTTTCAGTCACACTCTCAGTTATGGCGACGATATTTTCAGCTGATCTTGCCGCACAAACACGAGTGAGAGTTTTTACATCACTAACCTATCCGAGACGTTCAAATTTATCGATAACTGGGCGAGAAGGTGCTTGATGATGACCAAAAGCAGTACAAATTTTACGGAGCGAGTGCCTATCGCTCCATATTTAATAACCTCTTAGATTTTACTTATCAAAAGTCATAGCATGTTGAGGTGAACGAAATCCTCTTTAACTAGACATCAGTCGAACCCATGGTGTTCCACTCTTTTTCCGTCAGACTCAAAGAATAGAGCAGGTTTGCAACTTGCGTTGTAATGTAGCATGTGATTCCTGTTTGCTTGGTTAAGGCTGCAATCACCGATGCATAAAATGCCTCAAATCTAGCATTGACGTCCAAGATCTTCTGTCGCATTCTCGTTAAGACGGGGTAGTGAGTTCGAACTCCTCTTATTCTCGAAATTCCTACAAGTCGCTGAATCAGTAAGCCCCAGTTTTTAATTGTTTCTGGGAAGGTGAATCTCCTACCAAAGTATTTTAGTCTGCAACATCCGCACGAAATATGCTCTGCAGTTTCCTGCTCTTCCAAGCAGAGTCGGAACATGTTCGACGAACTGATGTGGCCAAATCGTCCCTTTCTTGATCGTATAACCTGTCACGTAAAAATAAGCCTTCTGAGGTCAAATCGGTCGTTTTCCCATGATCACGAAAGAGACGATTTGGCTCCAGCTTGTTAAGATTGTAGTTGAGTGTATAGCGTCCAGTGAGGAGCTTAGCATCACTTTTATTTAAGGCGAGCATTTTTTTTTTTTTGTTTAAGGGATTAGTGAACTTCTTGGGTTGGCGAAGTCCTGGAGTGGAATTTCAATTATTGAGTCTTTCATTGACCTCCCATGAATTGCGTTCCAACTTAATGTTGGCTGGTTAGTTAACCACACAAGGGAAACGGGCCTATTAAATAATGGAGATAAAGCTCCTTGTCTGGCGAACTCCCCTGCGAACGCATTGCTCGTTGCTTAAAAGTGGTTAAGCAGCTTCAGGGTAGTTTGGATTTAAAGCGAGAAGAGGTTAAAGCCACAATTTACGGAGGTGGTTGTCTTGAAATTTTGCACTTTAATATATTTGCCCAGTGATCTTGAAAATCCGTCTTCATCTTCTCTGTAGTTAATTTTTTAATTATTGTGAATGGGACTATCAGTGTTTTAAGCAATTTGATCCCATGCTAATTCGATGGCTTTATTGCTACCTACGAAAGCGTATATCAAATCACAGTGGACAGGAAGTCTGCCATGCCACTCGTCTAAAAATGAATATGTCCAACGTTTTTTGAAAAAATTCTCTCTATCAAAACCAATAATTCACACCTCAATTCATAAAAACAACGGAACCAGTATCGTGCTTTAAACAACAAAAGTTCTGAATTTTTTCAAACAATTAACTTCGTTCGATAGCGATAAACTGATAAATACTTTTGACAACAAAAAAAAATTCCCACCGAAAATCGATTAGTATCGCTAATTATTTTATCGAATATTTTTAGCTTTAATTATTTTTCGCAATTTTTTATCAGGTGATCCAAAGAATTTCCATATCTGTCCTCACAAACGAAACAACTTCTCAACCGTTACACTTGACAACCCTTATTAAGCCAAACGAACATATGCACTGGCTTCTGTCAAATCAATAACAACGGCAGCACTCACTTCCTCCTTTAGTTCACAGTTTGTAAGTTTAAGCACCTATCATCGTCTGTTTTTCTGCTTCCTATATTCGCAGCAAAGCGGAAATACTCATTTGGATGAGGACCAAAAACAAAACAAAAACAACTACGGGCAGAGAGTAAAAAAAAAAAAACAACAATAACAAAGAACCAGCCAACAGTGCGTTAAACTGTCACTGCATGCAACAAGAATCAGCGCCAATACCACCCAATTCCGCAGTTTGGTCGCTGTCAGCAGACCGTTTCATTCAACGCAAACACGGAATGAGAAACAAGAAATAAAACCGACGAATTATGTTAAAAAGAGTTCTCCAGCATATTTGGAATTATTAAATAAATTTATAGCACGTTGTCTCCTCCTTCTCTGGTTGTTCTCCGTTTCGTCTGTGTGCCGCTTATGTTTTGTTTTTCATTTTTTATGATTTGTATGCTTTTCTTTGCACCAGAATTTTCAAAAGAACAGAACTCGTTTGTTCTAGAAACACATTTTGGGGTGGCACCGGCAATAAAAATAATCATTGGCGTGGCCGTTAGCCGTACAAATTCTAATTATAATTTATGATTTCCTATGCTGCGCTGGTGGTGCCGAAGTTAGCGCAGACCGCCAATGATGAAGTCCCAGTCACACATGCGAAAGTGCAGTTGCAGTACAATGAGAAGCGTATAGAGTTGGAAGTTATGATGCAATACATTTACAGCCGAGTTCAAAAGTACAAACGCCGTTAATTTTTTTTTATTGGAGCATCGCATTGGTATGTGTAATTACAAGGGAAGCATGGGCCTTTAATTATGAATCAGCATCATGTAACCAATTTCTTAGCTCTTGAAGAGTGTTTTCAAATCAATTAACAACTACGGCCTGTTAATTATCTGTAAGAAGCTTCATTCCTGAACACGGTCATAAACTCCATTTTGCATGTGATAAAAATCCGCTTTTAAACAAAATGGTGCCCATTGGAAAGGAAAGGTCAGGCTGTTACCTTTGGACGAGTTCAGACCGCATTTTTGAATGGCGATTAGTAAGTTGATTAACAATTCAATCAGCTTGTTGAGCTGTTTTATACGTTATACTGAGGATAGGGCACTCGCAAAGTCGAGTTCATTCTTATACAGGAGTCTTCTATTAGATTTAGTTAATTTAAGTTGTAAAAATTATATTTTTAACTATAAGCACGATCTGTTGAGTGCAAACATGCGTTTACATCGCCTTGTACCCTTATACGATATTACTTAGGCGCATTATCTTAGTTTGTGGCTTGTTTAGATGCTTAGCGCCAAGTATCTGTATTACTGCGGCCACATTTTCTAAGAGCATGTTCTAGCTCTCGTTCCATGCTGCCGGGAATGCAACCCTATAAGGTACGTCAGAACTAAGGGAGTCAAAACTAAGTCATTGATAATTTATGTAGTTTGGATCACTTTCGACTTTGTTATTGTGAGCTCGTCGGTCTTTTCATTTCCATCAATACTAAGTTACTTGAATCATACTCCTCAGGTTAATATAGTTCACCGAGTGGTTTGCGAAGTCTGAACTCAAAACGCATCATTGAGCCACTGGTGAAAAAAATGTGTTACCTTGTTTGATGAGCTTTTATCGATTCAGCTTTTTCATGATAATCGTACTTGAAAGTTTAGGTCGAGGTTAGGATATTACGCTGGGTTATGGCTGAGTGCCGCCTTTCAGACGACAGCGGCTTTAGAAAAGAGATTAAAGTAATAGATTTTGTATCTTTTTGGACTAGTCCAGGAAACACCTGTTATGGGTTCGCAAAACTTAGGCTCTATTGATCCACCAACTGAAATGATTGAGGCCGAGAGCGGTTAGCTCTTTTACAACTGGATAAATACTGAGGATATGAACCGCCTGCCGTCAATTTTTTGTTTGTCTCCTTTTTGTTTGCAGAGAAATCGCGCAATGTGTGCTTAACAGTTGGTCGCCTTCTCCATAGCTCAGTGATTAGTGTGCTGTACTGTTGAGCGAGTTGACACTGGCTCAAGACCGGCAAAATCATCCAATAATTTCTCTCGGCTCTACCTCTCGGCAGGCAATGCCAAACGTCCGAGGGTATAATTGACCGTTCTGAGATTTTTTAATCTGCTCAGCAGTCTCTTGATCCTAAATGAGTTGTCGATACATATCCGTGGGAGATAGTTGAATAAACAATGTGAATTAGAATGATCATTTCTTGACTCCTCTTTCGAGTTTAATCGTGTAACTTTCCTTTGGTGCTCCCAAAAGTCGGGCCCCAATTTTACCTGAGTGTGTAAACTCAGGAAGGCAAATTGGTTTGTAAATGCTTATTCAGATCCGTGTTTGGCAAACTTAGAGTTCTAATTACCAATTTAACGACAAGATGGGAAACGATCAAAGTAACAGTGTCTTAGCTGACTTAAATGCTTTGGAGCGACTTACTTGTCAGAAATTCTAGCGTCATTTGGTCAAATGAATAGTCTAATTGACACGAATCTCTTACATTTCCAAAACCTTAAAAAAAAAACATAAAAACACACCATTGTACTATTTGTGAAAAAGATCTGTGAATTGTCGCATATACCCTATGCTCGACGTATTTATAACAACTTTTCTGTGTCGATCTTGGTCCGTCGGTGCAGTGATCCACCATCATAATATGTACAATGACTCTTCTCCGTGCCTTTTGTCGTTGTGACCAAAATAAGACATCGGCTCTTGGAGGTGTTGTTTCGATATCCTCCCGACTGTGTACATAACTACTTAAAAAAAAAAACTGTGCAATAACGATATGTCAGACACTTTATTATGAATCGCTGGGAAAACAAAAAATAAAAAAAAATCCTTTAAGGATCCCCCGGCCATATGTTAACTTAAACGATGGTTGAGAAATTATTTTATTTTGTTTATTACCCTTCGGTTGTCGTTGTGAATTCTGCGAACAAAATTGCAACCAGACTACGAACAAGAGATACAAAACTCAAATGGATGATGAGTTTACTGCAGTAAATTTGAATGTAAATTGTTATTGTTGGAAACTTTTCCGCTTATCCATTTTCCCATCAGGAAGTCGTTTTCCCTTGCCAAATTGAATTTTAAGTTTCAATTTTCCCAGAGGCACCATGGTAGGTGAACAAACAAATTCTTTCAAAGAACAAGATTGTTGCAGACGGGGAAACATGGTTGTATACACATAATTTACTTGAGAGTTTTCTGAATAAATTCACTTCATCATTTTGGCAACGCAATGCAAATTGATGCTTATTGGGAAGTTAAATAGAATAGGCTGTACCTCACCTCATCACTCAGGGAGATGATTTTGCAGACTTTGTTTTAGCATTCCACGATGGTGGATCTTTAATTAATTTCATGTGTTAAGTGATTCTGTTTATTGATGGCAATCAGCTAGTCGATGACATAATGTCGCTAGTCAAACTTATTTCTATGGGTGTATTCAGCCCATCATTGTATACTCTATCCAAAAAAATTCAAAGTTTCTCCCAACAACATTCCTTAACTTTGCTTCTGTCTCAGCCACTTAAGAAGTGCTTCTGACATCCTTGTCATTCTTCTCAATGAAGATACTCGTAAGTAGATCTATCCTGTTACTAAGTCTTTTGAAATCCATTCTTTCCCTTTACTACATCACATTCTACTCTGTTTTCCATCATTCATCATCACAAGAGTTCCCTAAACTAATACCACCTACAAAACATATCTAGGCACTTCAAAAACTTTCAACTCCTTTGTCAAATGCACTCAAAATCATTTTCCTCATGCTGTGACATACAATTCGAGAGACGTTTGATGTCAACCTAAATGGATGAGAGCGTTCGCATTTAATCTCGTTGGACATATTCCAAATGGTAATCCCTCACCCATTTAAATACACCACTCGAAAACCATTTCACTTCCCATACTTCATGCATACTTCAGTGTTTCCGCTGGTCTACAGTCAATAGCGGTATTAACTCTGTCTGTCTGTCCGTTCACTAGTAATTACGGATAACCATCTCTTGCTGGTTGCGGTTGGTAACCCATATTTATTCCCTTGTTTCGCTCTTGTCTCTGTCTCTGGAGTGTTTTAAATATCCCAATCAGGAAACAGCACATTGACATATCCGCAGAGTGACCCGCATATACTAAATGCCATGCCTACTGTAGACAAGTTCTCTTTCTTTTTCTTCCTTTTTTGTAACTTATTAACTACGCTCTAGTTTGCAGTTTCAATTAGCATTTTGCCGTCTCATAGTCGTTGTCGTCGCCGTTGTCAACGCCACCGTCACCGATTATAGTCAAAGAGGATTATGTGCGTTTCCCCACGGATGCAAGCAAACGAAAAAAAAATACAAAATAAAAGCCCAAACGTCTATGCGGTGATATGATGCCAACAAAACCGCTGCTGACGTCTGTTGTTTTCTATTTTTTTTTCAAAAATAACAAAAAGTGCAACGTGCCAAAGTAAACGCACCCTCACTTGGCTAGCTCCGCCACAACTGACACCATTCAGTGCTTCCATATGTCTATTATGATAAATTGTTAGCTCTGCTGGTACGTCTATTCTACAGGTGTTGCACATAAAAACGTCATCGCTGACAATGTTCGTATACATTAATTAGACGCTGCTTTGCCGCTGATGACGCTAAATTAGAGAAATGTTGAATAATACCGGAGAAAAAAATGACACAGTAGACAACGCAAAAATAAGCCGAACAGTCGATGCCAAAAGTATGGAATCACTGAAGATAATTATCTTCAGGTTTTATGTCTAACAGATTTTTGAGCGCCGAGTTTTCCTGTTTTTAGTGTTGGACTCAGATTTATCAACACGTTGAAGAATGACACAAAGTTTGAAATCATAAGTCACAAATAAATAATTATGGAAGGTCAACGACTAACTTCTCTCGAAAAATCGGTGACGGAAAGCACTGCCTCAACGATATCACTGACAACACACAACGGCTTCTGACTAACCGGCTTTGATACGATTATAAGTTACATTAGGTTTCATTGTCTTAAAATCAGTGTGGCTTACAAGGTCCAATTCACTAAAGAGCTAAAGACAAATTTTTTATTTTTGGGGCTATATCAACAAACAAAACTGTAGTGGAGAAGGCAATGCATCGTCAAATAGTAGATGTTTGGTGTGGCGTTAAAATTAAGTTGAAAACAGCGTTTCGATGAACAGAGTGCGCAACAAAGACATAATAATCAATTTTTTGTGACTACAATAAGACTATTTGCACTTAGACGGGATTTACTTTCAGCAGAATGACGTAAGGTGTCACATTAGACCATTCATCTCTCGCACACTAAGTTCACAAACCGTGTTGCCATTTTGGAAACCTCTTTTGCCCAACGCTCACCTGTGATTTGATACCATTGGACTTTTATTATGAAGAACTCTTAAGGAGCATCGTTGATTCAGACAGTTGATGCACTTATGGAAAACATTCCTCGATTCGCACAAACAATGGACGATACAACCCAAAACTAGGCGAACAGAATAGGCTGCTCTGAAGTCAGCCACTGCAGCCATTTGAAAGGAATTATTCTTCATAAATAATCTGAAGGAGTACTCTGTAAAACTCAACCATTCTAGACTTTTGCAGATCTCAAATTACTGCGTAATGTCTAAAACAAAACACATAATTGGCGCGACGGCTGGGCATGGGCCAAGGTCTAGCTTCTCGCAACCATTCATGTTGTACGTGTCACATTTTTCACACAAATGAAAGGGACTTACAACGGCGACTTAAAAAGTTTCTTCATGACAAAATATATTCTTAAAGGTTTGTCATTCCCCGACAAGAGGTGATGGCGCGGCAAATATTCGGTGGATATGTCTGGGGCTTGAACTAACGCAGTTCGCACAGCGGTCAATCGCACTAACCACTGAGCCACTGCAACCGTATTGTCTTTTTTCAAACTCTTGGCCACCACTAACTCTGCCAAAATTCATTACAATTTGACATATGTAAACAAGATTCTCATACCCAGCAAAAGGCCAAACATTGCAACGCATACCCTAGATGCAGTTATAATTTATTACCCCAGCGCTATAGTTTTTTTCTCCATTTTTTTGGGGAAATGAGCTCGAACGATTTGTTGTATGCTTTATGTTGCACATCAACAACACATCACAAAAAAAGAAGGGAAATTCAAAAAGATCAACATAATGCTCTTTTCGCTTTTTTTTTCTTTTTTCTATTTTGAAAATTTATTTTTAGGCTCAACGCGTAAACAGTCATCGGAGCTAACAGAAGAAAAAGTCATTTGCAAGATAAAAGAAACAAAAAAAAAACAGCACAAGAACTTATGCAATTTCAGCTAGTTTGTGAACACATCCCCACATGAACTTATTCTCTTGGCTCGTCCTCATAAATTAATGAAAATTTTACAACTTTGTCCGGGGCCAGAGTGCCTACAGCATGACTATGCCGCATTTAATTAAAGTGGAATCTTCGAGATGCATGCTCCAGAGAGGCCGCCGGCAACAGTGCTAAGAGGGCAATGTTAAGCCCTTTTCCTTTTTTCACATTTGTTAGATGCCAGCACAGTATGCGCTTTGAATTAATGATGAATGAGCCTAATTGAATGAGATCCATTGAAGTTAAGCAGTTTGACTTTTAGTGTGCACTTTCTGGCGGGTGGCTTGTGGTGTGTGGTGTGTGGTGGGCCTCCTCAGAGTCTTGGTATTACTCATCGCCTGCGTTTAGGCGGATCAATGCGCCATGCAAAATGTACTTCAGAAAGATGTGGGCGGGGTAAAACTAGCCATGACGTTGGGCTTGAATTATTAAAGTGTCAACTGGTACTTGGCTATTCATATCATTTTATTATTATTCAGAGCCTTGTATGCACTTTGATGGAAATTGCGAAAGTCGTATAACTTTTTTGTTAATTTTTAAGGAGTGGATCCTGAAGTGTTATTTATTGTTCTTACCATGAGAAGCATAAACTATGTGCACGAACCCCTAATGATAATTGTGCATTCGGTTCAAGAACTCAATTATTACTGTAGCTTCTTCCTAATCTACTCGTATAAATTCCATTCACGATTCTCTGAGTGACATTTGACACTTCTGTTCAGATTTATTATACCTCTCTCCTAATTGGCTTTGTCTCAGTGAGCACAAACTAAGTTCAAAAGATTTTAATCTCTTTTCCCAGTTGATATTGTTAATTGACACCTAAGCCATTTTCTGCTGGCAACCAAAGACCGCCCTTATCCAAGTTACACTCGACAATCATCCAACCGCCCACTATCCCGACTATTAACTTCTTCTCATAAAACACGTGTGGGACGGAACAGCGATCCAAAATCGGTATAATTAGTTCTATTCCTTGGAACCAGTTTGTGTGCTCGATCAAGTGACTCCTTCAATGCAATCATCATCAGCGATTTCCAAAGAACCCATCTGCTTAAATAAAAAAAAAAATCACTCATCTGAGTACGCTATAAGGATCCAATCGAAGTCCAAAGCACATACTCGTACTTGCTTCCCCGCTGACAGATCAAAGTCATTATTGCAGCGTGAGAAGCAAAACACGAGTGTCATTTAAGTACTTTTCCGTTTGCACGAGTTGACACTTCTCAAAACGTGACAGTTTGCATATATTTTGTTTGTTGGCTCTAGAAATATCACCCAGGTCCTCTTGAAACGATATCAAATGTCAAACCATCGAATGCACTCAGCACTTGCCATCGCCAAAGTAACGAGTATTAGTGTCATTTTTGTATCAGAGGCGCCACCCCATTGCATAAAATGACAGATAAATTTATCTTCACAGGAAAATGTATATCTCTCCACTCCGCGTGACTAATGAAAGTAAATAAAAACAAAAATATAAATATAAACGCAAAAAAAAAAAGAAAACACTGCTGTTCTGTTTATATTTCTCAGAAAGACGCTGTGGCTGTGACTCATACTCAAATTGCACACGTAAAGCAAACTCAGAGGGAGAGGCAAACAAAAAGGTTACTTCTTCTGTTGGCCAATGTGGTGTGGTGAATTTTAAATAAATTGAAGTTAATGGGAACCAATAAAAAAAAAAATTATTCATAAATTTTACAAAACTCTTCCTATTCAAATGAATTTAAATTTAATTTATGATCATACTATGACGCGCTTGATGACAGTCTTTCTCTGGCGATTTACGTACCAAAATCAATTAGTTGCGGATGCACACATTTTCTAACTCCCTAATGGACTTGTATTGGTTTTGATTTAAATTTTTCCAAACTGAGTTTGTAAAAGCCAACTTATGACGGTTTGATTTGTGAAGAGACAGTCGGAGAAAACAAAGGGCCAACCTGTCTAAAAGGCATCCTGTCGGAGACGTTAGAAAGTCACCAACTTATACAGCTGGACAGCAACAGGGCTATCACAGCAGGAACGCTAGAGGCATTCATGGACACCGATTTCCCAAATTGGGTGCTTAATATCGCCCCACCACAAGGTACTTGGCCCTCCGAAGTGAAATGGGAGGAAGCAGCAAGTATGTATAATTGACGCAAAGTGGCCTCAGCATCAACTCATTCTCACTGTACAAAACCACCCCTTCTTGACAGAATATGCCACAAATTTCTGCCGAAAAGAATAGAAATCCTAAAATCGACGGAAGATGGTACCCATGGCACCGTGAAATCAGCAAGATGGTGCCTGAAACCACACTGCTAATGGATCAAGACCTTTTCAGTGACTTTTTCCATCAGGGAGTGCTGGATAAACAACAAACGAACTGATAAACTTGCTCAATATCGCGAAGGAGTCGGAATACACTGGTTCAAAACGCAAATTGAACTCGCCACCTTGACAGCTTGACTGTCAGAGAAGATAAAGATGGTTTTGCCACGGAAATGAGAGAGCAAATTCAAGCTTTTGCACTGATTAATGGCAAATATTTCTGCCTGGAAGATCGATCAGTATGTGGCTAGACAGATCGGTATGTTAGTGCTAGACGACTCTTCGAATATTTCAGCTCAGATCCCAGAACGTAGGCAACCCATCGTGCAGATTTCGGCTAGGAGCTGAACCCGTTCCAGTTTTATAGCTGTAGTAGCCTCAGGAACAACGGTACGAACATAAACGGCCAGATAGAAGTCGCACAAGAATCATCAAGACTGGAATCGATGACATGGACGTTCACAAATATTGGGTAGACTTGGCGACTTGCAGAGTGGCAAGCAAGATCGTCAAACAATGCTCTCCACAAAAAAGCGATGAGAAGTTTCCAAAAGAACTTGTACAGAATGTGTACCTACCTATGGATGTACATATGTATGTACACTCCTTTGGGAACAAATTTAAGCCTATTATTTTGTCGGCACTTAAAAATTATGACGAAATTTTTAGAAGGTATGTTCGACGTGATAAACTACAAATTAAGACGCAGCTTGGCTTGTGCTTCATTTGGAAATTGTACATTTCGTTAAAATCGCGCATTTTCGGTCAGAGAAGCATTAACCACATGGATATGAGCAAACACATGCGACTCCGTCATACACTTTACATCAGTTAATTATATTTTTCACTTCATTATCGGTTTTGTACAATAACTTTGCCTCGTAAATATGAAGGAGCTCTGTCTTGTCTGTATTCAATTTGACACATAATTTTAACTTCCAGGTCCGATGAGTTTTGTTACAGAGTTCATTATGATGACTTTTAAATCAAATCATTAGATATGCCTTCTTGCAACTAAAGGCGGCACAAATGGCCTGTGCACACACGCCCTATTCAATATGGGGACCAAGCTAAGCCATTAGCCTCATTTAGTTAATAAACTTGACGTTTTATGTTTTTTTTTTTACTTCTCAACGAGTACCATTTTGTATTCTAGAAGCATAAGAGAAGTCATGCTTTCATTGTACGCGAGGAAAATTAGGGACTTTAAGGTGTGGAGGAGACTTGAAATATTTAATAGTGTGTGGAGGCACCATGTAGCGCTCTATTTATTGTGACAAATTTGGTATTTCATCATTTACACATATAAATTCAGTGCACGATTTTATTATATGTTCTAATGAATGCCTGAACGACATGTCCGTTACGGTGAAGGTGGGAATAATTTGACTGTTTATTTTGTCACAACAAATGGATGAGTTGGCATTAAGACAACTTTTTAACTTTTTGGATATGTGGTTTATATTTTGGGTGACCGGCTCGGAAAATGTGTTACGAATATAAGAATGGGTGAGAAATGCTATTATGGATGGGATTATTAAACGAGATCGTCCGTCGTTTTTAGAAAAGGATTTACGAAGAGGTTTAGAAAAGGTTTACAAATGGGTCCCTGGACATGAGGGCATACCAGGGAATGAGAACGCTGATGAATTGTGCAAGGAAAGGATCTACGCTAGACCTGGAGCAGGCTGATCAGTCAGTGAAAATCCCGCCATATAAACTCAAACATGAAGCTTGGATTAGGACTCTAGCGGAAGCTATGAAAGATTGAGCTCTTTGGACTCCTGTAAAATAACTAGAAAACTATGGCCAAGGAACAATGATGCCAGAACTGATACTCTGATGCAGAAGGACAGGAAAATCCTCTCCATTCTTGTAGGAGTAATTACTAATTACAGGTCATAATACTCAGCGTCATCTTATGAAAAAGCGAAGGCTAAGTGAAGATGACCTTTGTAGGGGTTGTGGAGACGAGGAAGTCAATGAGGACACAACCAACTTCCGCTGCCATTGCCTAGGTCTCTGCCACCTCAGACATAGGTCATTTGGAAGGCACTTTTTCAACGATACCGAAGAACTAAGGGATGTACCCACCAGGCACATCTGGAGATTCATTAAGGCTTCAAAATGGTTCGAAAGCCTGGGGCAATAGGGGAATGCTTTGGGTACTGCTCAACGAGGAAGGGGTGAGGTGTCTACTGACCTAAGTGTGACGCTGGGGGCTTCTTTTCCCTCGCCAACCCATCTACCTAACCTAACTTATTGGCGATTGATAAGACGCTAGTAGATCATCATAAGTCAAATCTGACAGCATTCCATACCATGGCATTTGCGATGACTTGATGTTTCTTGTAATCTCGATTTCTCGAACCTGATGACTGATATTCGAAAACTTCTGTTGTGCAAAACGTTCTAACACCCCTATGAACCCAATGGCTGCGTGATCTGTTTAGGTATGTATGTACATGTCATAGATCACGCAGCATGGCAAGAATGTGTCACTAAACTCTTATCAAAGCATCTGCGTCAGTAAAACTAATATGAGGAAATGTAAAGTTCCCTGGTGTAATGGATGGCTCAGAAGACTTCATAAGAAAGTTGGATGCGTTCAATTCGATAGAAGAACCCTTAGCCAGAGAAAAATCGAAGATTCGACAAACAGATGGATTAGGGCCACGCCGAAGACTCGACTTATCATGTGTTCTTCTGCAGAAGTATCAGTGTCGTTCACAGATATAAAAGACTGGCCGCAAGAAGGCTTTCTCTTGTTTTTCTGTAGTCTATGGTTGGTTGGTTGGTTTAGTGGGTGTCCCAAAGACTTACTTAGACCTTAAGCGGGTCCATTGTACCCATAAAAACTACACTCATGGGAGTCAAACCAAGGGATAGGGTTGGCTAATCCGAAAACCACCCAGAAAGGGAAAGAAATCTCAGGAGTTTCCTAAAATCAGCGATATTAACGTCCTCCAGCCCATGGAAGAAGCTACTACCAAGAGTACGCAATCTTCTGCTGGCCAGTGCGGGACGTTCGCATAGCAGGTGCTGGACGGATTCTATTTCCTCTTCGTGCCTGCAGTTTCTGCAATAGTCGTTGCAGGGCAATCCAAGACGCTCCGCATGGATTCCTATTCGGCAGTGTCCTGTGAGGACACCGGAGACGATTCGTATTTCTCTTCGACTCGGTTGTACGAGATTTTTGGAATTTTTCATATATGTAGAAGGCTGGCCATTATGATCTGGCTATTGCACATGTGTCCATGTAAATCCATCGCGTATTAACACTGAATTTGGTATCCCTGCAAAGAGTGCTAATAGATGCACCCCTGCTGACAAGTTCGTCCGCCCTCATAGGTAATGTTATGACATCCTCGGTGACGATAATGACCTGACGGTCATTGTCCGCAGTAAGATGACACGACCATTTGTAGCGTCATGCAAACTTTACTCACTTCCAGTGTTTATGAAAAACATAGCTGCAGAATGCACCTTAAAGCTTTAGCAAGAGTAGAAGTGTAAACCAGGAGATCTGTAACATCATACTGCAATCTAGTCCCTGTATTCTTGTGTTAAAATTAGAAGACGTGCTGCAAAAATGTGTATCAATTTGTTGAGAAATAGCATCGAACAATACATTAGCAAGTTTCAAAGTTTCGTTACCATCTTAGCAGTTAAACAGGTCGAAGTACCTGTGTAGTCTGGCTACTACAAAATTAATGCCATACGATAACTTTCAAACATGAAAACAGGATATACATATGTACACGTCTAAATCGATTCAATCTGCCACCATTCACTTAATTTGGATGAAATGAAGTTATTAAAATGATCTCCTCATTTGGTATCACTTCGCAGAACATATTTTTTTATGAAGGAAAACTTCTATTTACGGAATGAATTGGACACATTCGAACAATTTACGACATACCTACTTCCGGTAATTATGTGTTCTTAATTTTGAAACTTTCCATCGACTGAACGCCGAAAATAGGTTTATCCAATAAATCCAGTTTCTTTTTATGGGCATGTCTTTTTGACAGCCGAATCTTAGAAGCAGAGTATGAGGTTAAGGTTAGCTGTCATCTGGGGAGTGCGAATATTTTCGGCGAAGTAAAATAAAGCAATTGATTGTCATAAAAAAAAATACAGCTGTTGTATCGAAAAAGGAAAATAATGTTCGTAAATGTTGATCATCAAAAAATTCCACTTTTGGCATATCAGCTCT
The DNA here is from genome assembly GCA_917880715.2 of Matsumyia berberina. Taxonomy (NCBI): domain Eukaryota; kingdom Metazoa; phylum Arthropoda; class Insecta; order Diptera; family Syrphidae; genus Matsumyia; species Matsumyia berberina. Next base: position 123,854,066 of record OU862871.1, on the reverse strand, counting down.
GAGTCACTCTCAATCTGCGCATTTACTCTACACTAGTCGAAAGTTCCAAAGAAATTAACCTATTTTCATGTTCTGGAGTGGTTCTCGATTGCCTTGTGAGATAGGTATACATAGGATAGGTGGCCAGAAGAGTGATGAACGAGGCAAAGAATGTTCTAACCAATTCCAATGACACAGCGGCCCAATCACGTACCACGAATAAAGGCAATAACAACCGCAATAATGGAACAACAACAGAACCCAAATCAATTATACCACACCACTAAGATAAGCATTCGGCCTTGTTCGATATACTTTTCTCCATCTGTCTGTCTGCTTACCTGCCTACGAAAGATTCTTGAACATGTGCACACATTGTATTTCAATCTGCAGACGGATTGTGATTGGGAATGTATGTTTCAGTACCTCAGCTCATCTTCCCGGCTTGGCGGAGTAAGTACTGCGTACTTTGGTAATTTAAAAAAAGGAAAGAAACTTTTCCACTTTTCAGACTCTTGACCGAACTCGTTTGGTAGGTGGAAAGGCCGGGACTGTCTTTTGAAAGACACCGATGACTGATGGTTGGCCGGAGGCGATTCTTTCAGCGAGTAGTCATACAACTTGATAAGTGGGTAATCCGAGAGCTGAAATTATTTCACGTCCTAAGGCAATTTGTGAACCAGAAGAGTTTGAATCGTGTGCGTGAGTCATCACATTGCCTGAGGGGGCAATTGTAGGCCAATTTAAAAGTGTGTGGGGCATTTAGTTGGAGTTAATTTATGCGGGTCAAGGTAGGAGAGATAAAAAAATGAAAATACTGGTAGTGCAGCATTGAAATTTATTATTATTTTTTTTAAGTTGAACCAGACCACAAGAGGGAGATCAATGAAATTGATTAAATGCCAAGCGGGCATTCCAAGCCCTAAAAAGAGATAAATATTGAAAAGGTATTTATGTTTGTTGTGGGCAATAAAAAAGAAATTGTTGACTTGCCTAAACGTCTTTCAATTTTGTATTCATTCACCGAAGGCTCTAAAACTTGAGATCGAACTCTACAAATAAACAAATTCGAATCCATGGAGCATTGTTCTGCTAAGCGACCTGACACAGTGTCGAATCTAAGCAAATTCAACCAACATTTCTAGGCAGGCAATGACAGATCTCTAAGAGTATATTTTGTCATGAAAAAGCTCCTCAACCCATCCATCGTATAACATGAATGGTTTTAACAAATCTAGGTCTTGGTCGAGTCCAGTTTGGGCGACGAGCAATGCGGCTTTCGTCCAGGTACAAGCACAATCGACCAGCTATTCACTCTCAGAATGGTACTTGAGAAGACCACCTCAAATAAGTAAGACATCTCATCAGAAATCACAGACCAATCAGATCTGAAATCTTGCCAATCGCCATTTCTTTGGGCTGAGTAGCAAGGGCCTATCCCGAACACGCGAACACCCGAACAACTAAGTCGGCTGTATATGTATAAGAACCGCGATGAAACAGGACAGATGAAGATATTCTTGGCCTTTTCGAGCGAAGAACCCTTCGCAAGATATTCAATTCCGTTCGCCTTGACCGCGATACGAGCTGTAAAAAATTGCTTATTCGACGTTGGACGTTAACTTAAACAGTTAAAGCGATACACTCCAATGCTTCGGGCCGCAGTCTTTGAATCTAAGCCGGAGCAGAGGAAGACCTCACCTGAGGTCTTCGAGAAAAATGTAACACACACAACATGAATGGTTGCGAGAAGCCAGACCTTGGGTCATTGCGGGCAAGTAGAAGACGACCTCAATCAACTTGGAGTCCTGAACTGAACGCATTTAGTTAAGAACCTGGCTAACTGGGCAGACTTCTTGGTTAAGGTTAATCCCGAACTGTAGCGCCACCTACGTAAGAAAGTGAAAATTAAGTGAAACGATAAATGATATTTATGATTTTCTGGACCGATCTATTCGCTAACAACTCCATTGGTTGACTGAAAAACCAATCTTCGGCCGTCTTGTCGCAGTCAATTACGAATTTCCGGTCGCCATTCAACAACAATCCCAAACGAAACCGAGCTCAATTTTGCAAGCTCCAATGTGTGTTCTTGTTCTTGAAAGTGCGAATGCCACTGGCTACCACGTACATTTGGCCAACAGCCCAATGCTTGGTGAATAATTACTAGTAATTATTCCCACTGCTACAATCGGATCTATTTCGAGCATAACAATGCAAAATTTAGGTATTTAGCACAGCAGTTATTAAAACTAATTCATACCCACAATAGGCGATTTCCACTTTTACAACAAAACCGCTACAAAATTCTGATGAGAAGAATGCCCTTTGTGTGTACCATTCCTGCACGCATCAAGCGTCAAATGGCAAACAATGCAAGTTCCGCATTTTATGCACAATTACTGCATATCTAGGCAATTTACAAAAGTGTCATTATTCATGTATTCTCGTCGGTCTGTGCGGTACTTCATTACAATGGAACACATTATGCATCCAGCCGCTTCAACCAGCACTCCGCGTTTTTAGAACGCACACACTGGTCGAACCGATGAAGTGCTGCCAACAAAACCCAACCCATGTCAGTCAGTTTCAGTGATGATGTCTCGCATGACATCATTGAAAATTTATAAAAATTACTTTTAAATGACTATGGAGTTGTGGCATTGTAAATATATACAACAAAAATAAGTTTTTTTTTTTCTTTCTCTTCGAATGAAGTGATGTTTTATTTTATTTTATTTTTTTAATAGATCACGTTGCTTCACGTTTCTGTTTACCATCAACGACCTTTGTTCGGTTATTGCTTGGGGCAGATGGAAGGCAAAAAGAACATTAACGAGACACCAAACGAGCGACAAGTGTAGAGTTGAAGGTTCTATGAAGGGGACTTACAATACCTGCTGGAAAACCTCTGTACTTAACATGTACAACAATTGTACAGCATTTGAAATAAAGGACATAAAAAAGGCAATGGCATCGCTAATTTTTGATGAGATTTCTTCTTCCTTGTTTTGAGGTTTAAAACGTAAAATTTTACACGTTTTGCTCATAATAAACGCAGAAAGAATGAGTAAACTTAATTCCAACTCAGAAGAGTGCTGGGTGCAAAGATTATAACTACCTTAGGCATCAAATATCAAAAATACTTCTGTTTAACCAATATTGCCTATACATCCAGGTGGAGTGGATTGGAATGTGGCCTTAATAACAAGCAGTCCAAGTCGAGAATATGTGGCTCCTGTATTGGAGTAACAACGCAAGGCAATTAAAAAGGGATGCTAGCTGCAATAAATTCTCTCGCGGCGCGGTTATATAATGAAGTCATTTCAGTTCGGCAATTCAAGCTTATGAAGCAAAAGACGTACAAACGTGTAATTGAAAGAAAGTTATAGGAAACTGATCCAGCGCATTTTGGCCAGGTCAAAGCCCAGGATTGCACATACAACAACGTAGAATTAAGCTGCTTTACCCTAGGGAGCACCTGCTTAGAATCCAATTTACAGAACCGAATGTAGAATAACGAATTAAATGATTCAATTCAAATTAAGTTTATTAAAAACAAATCGCATTTAAAGGAAAATAATTTTTGACATCCCTGTTTGTTTGCCAAAAATAGGTTCCAACTATTTGGCTTGCAAACGACTTAAATAAAATCTTAAAATAAATCGTAAATTAGGCCAGCGTTACACTAAAAACCAAAACTGCATTCTATTCAATATTAATGCAACCGTTATCGTCAAAAGCACTTTAAACATCAAACGAACAGAAAAAATCACATTTTTTTCCCCGTTTCTGTGACTTTTATTGATGTTTTAAGATTCCACAAAACTTTTTTTTTTTACAGATGCAATAAAAGCGTAAAAAACGTGAATATACCTTTAAAACGTTGAAACACATGTTTTATTGTCCATGGTATTTATAGCGGTATACTACAAGCCGATATATTGACACATGTCATTGGGTTTAGACTACACATATCGCGCGGACATGACAAAAAATCATGTTGATGTTTATTTTTTTATTTACAAATTGGGTGTGAATTATTGTTTAATCGGTATTATTGACAGTAGGAGAAAAAGATTAGTTCGTTGACATTTGATAAGAAGAAAAAACTAATTCTATAGACAGATGAAGGTTAAAAGTTTGTCGGAGCATGATTAGCGAGATGGCGGCAACTTTTGCTAGGAAATTGTTTTACGGTAAGCGATGGAGTTCATTTTAATTGAGATTAAGCGAAATGATGTTTCCAAGTGGCATGACTTTCATCATGACACGTAGACTGGCGAGGAAAGATCATTCTGTCATCGGTAAAACATGAAACCCTAGCTCTTGCTCAGCAATACCTTTGTCTAACTTGGTAGTGAAACTGAAAAGTTGTCTTATTAGCAGCGCGTCTTAAACCCTGTACATGCGAGCGCTGTTTCAAAATCAGCCTCAACACGGTGTTGACGGTGCTAAAGGAAGTTTGAATAAAGGGTATAAGCCCAATAGATCCTTAAAATTCAATAAAAAAACGATTGAAGTGATTTTAGGGAATTATGCATGTAAGACCTCATCGCCCAGATGGCCCCCACGGATTAGCTCAGTAATACGTCTACATAAAGTCAAATTTTCAATTACTTTTGCACATACATAAATGAGGTCCAATTACTCCCCTGAACACTGTTATTGTTGTTGATTTATTTGCGTGGATGTAGAAGAAGTCTCACGAGGTTAAATCGCAACTTTTTGGGGACCAATTGATGTGACATCACTTCGGAAAATTATGACACCTTGGAAATTTTCGGCCAATAAGTCAATTTTTTGACCAAGTCTGCACGGCGCTACGCTATCTATTGTTAAAAATCTAAATCTGTACATAGACTCAGTCCCTATCAAGCAAAAACATCAAAAAAATGGTGCAGTAATTTCCTGATGACGATAAATGCTCTTCCTTGGTTGTCTTCGATTTACGCAACCAGTTCAAAATTCACACAAAATAAAATAAATAAATAACTAGCGCGACAGCTCTGAATAAGCTAAAGCTTAGCGTCTCGCAACCATTCATGTTGTGCGTGCTAATGACAAAGGCTTGGCATTTCCCGACGAGGTGGTGCAGCGAAAAATCTTCAGTGAACATGGCTTGAATGGCAGTCCAAGGATTTAAGTTCATGCGTTACCTAGGAGATCGAAGAATGCCCACAATTCTCCAGATTTACGATTTGGAAACCCCGTCAAATTAGGAAATTCGGGATCTTACGGACACCAGTTACGGTGACACACAGCATATAATTGATTTAATCATTAAACCCTTGTTTTTTATGGATACAAGTATTAAAGAGAGCGAGAGTGGATAGATTAAGAATTAATACCATCAAAACTACTCAGAATGCTCATCCTAACATTCGAACATTGACATTATGCTACTTTGTAGGTCAATCTTTGTCTGGAAGAGATTGTACGCAGGGCAGGAAAGGAGGTAAAATTAATGATCCATAAAACTCCAATCTTACCAGTCTTGTAATATGGCAGCGAGAGCTAGACGATTACTACAAATGCTGAACGATTACTATTGAAATGCTTATAGAGAAAAATACTTCGTCGGATATCAGGTCCTGTGTGTGAGGAGGCTGAATGGAGAAGATTTAATCACGAACTCTGGTCCAAAAACCCAAAACACCTCGACTACATTAGCTCAGTCACATCGGAGGATCTGAATACCAACACTCCGGTCCCGGACTAAAAAGAAAATTGAAAATTTGTTCCACAGACCAAATGATCTTGGCTGGTATCCGTGGCTGGTTTAGTTTCTAAAAAAAATAGGTATAAAAGAATGCAGTGGATGAAGTCCGGCCATAAATGCCCAAGGCTTCGTGTGAAGAGGTATTGAAATGGCTCTTTCGTGTCATCAAAGTGGCCTGGGAATGCGGTAAAACACTTTGCGATTAGCAAACTGATTGTTCCTCTTTTTAAGAAAGGGGATAAGAGGGATTGCTCCATTTATAGGGGTATATCACTTTTAAGTCTCCCCGGAAAAGTCTTTGCAAAGGTGTTGGAAACGCGTTCCAGAGCTGTGGTCGAGTCCCGGTTGGGCGATGAGCAGTGCGGCTTTCGTCCAGGTAGAAGCACAACATACCAGCTATTCACTCTCAGAATGGTACTTGATAAGGCCTGGGAGTATGCCAAACACGACACCTGTTTTGTGGATTGTATGGGATGTTCACGTCTGAGGGCCATTCAATCTCTAACTGTAAGAGCTGTGTTCGCGTGAACGGCGTTAAGTCGACACTTTTCACTGTGGGCGTTGGACTTCGCCAGGGGTGCGTTCTGTCACCTCTCCTTTTCATACGGTTCGAATTGGGAGACAGGGATAAGTCATCTGCATTTCGCTGATGACTTGGTCATCCTTACGTGCACCCAGACCGAACTTCAGTGTGCACTAGATAGATTCGTCGCCGTCTGTGTTGAAGCTGGAATGAAGGTCAACGTAAACAAATCAGAGGTTATGGTAATTTCCCAAACGCCTGTTCAATGCACTCTGCATGTTAATGGAGTCCCATTGAAACAGGTGGAGAAGTTTAGGTAGCTCAGGGTTCTATTCACGAGTGATGGAAGGAGCAATACTGAGATATCCTGTGGAATTGGTCAGGCTGGAGCAATTTTGAGACAGGTTGATCAATCTGTCATCAGGAGGGCTGAACTTGGCATCGGAGCTTAACTATCAGTCTTCAATTCAGTGTTTGTTCCGACCCTCACCTAAGATCATGAGGTTAGGGTACTGACCGAAAAAATAAGATCGCGGATACAAGCTGCCGAAATGAGATTTCTTCGTTGTATTGCTGGGGTGACTCGCCGAGATCGAGTTAGGAACACCAGAATACGCGAGGCACTCAATGTTGAGCAGTTACTTTTTCGAGCGGAAAGGTCCATACTTCAATGGTTTATGCACGTTCAACACATGCCTCCAACTTGGCTTCTAAGACGTGCCATGGAATCCGTGCCATCAGATAAGCGTCCCCTGAGTAGACCCAGAGTGAGATGGCTGGATCTTTACCCGTATGGGGATAGCCCGTGATGATTTAGAGTCGATGACAGAAGATCGGGAAATGTAGAGAGTCCATTTAAGCTCCCTAAACCCGCGACCCTCATGGCCTCATAGTGGATAAGCGGGCTATTAGAAAATGGTGATGAATGATGATGATGAGGATGCAGTATCAAGGACTCTGCATAATTCGAAAGTTCGTTAGGTAGAGTGCAATGCCATCTACTTTTTAGAGAATTGACTAGATTTTAATCGTATAACTAAAAGTAGCGTACCTGGGATTGAAGAGGATCAAAATTTACAATGTCTCAGTCAGAGTTTCCGAATGGACCTCAACTCTTTAGAAAAAAAAACAATTATAACTTTAAAATGAAAAATCTCCATTGCCTCTTTTGTCGGGAGACAGTAAAATTAAAGTCCTATTATTACATTCGCTGGCCTCATTCACCTCTTAATTCATCCTAAGCATCTATGTGTTTCAGTCTCGAAGTCTTTTAATATTTTTCTTCGTGGAGACACACTTGTAATATCAAAACCCACGTCCAAACATCCACTCCATCCAATGCTGCATACCATTCTATTCTAATGAACTCCACTTTTGTGGGTGATGGACTCACGAAATGATATAAAAAACACATTCAGCATTCTTCCTCGAAAATTTGTCTCTCTGACATTTTAATTTGTATTTTCTTTAGAAAAACCATCTAATCCCGATTATTTCAGCCGAAACCGCTAACAAATTAAATTCTCCCATTCACGAGCCGATCTGACTTTATTGCCATCTTATCAGCTCCCAAGCGATTAATGCAATCAAATGTTTTCATCCGAAAATACTTGCGTCATCCATCACTATGGTGATTTCCCTAACTAAAATATCAATACAACTTCCAACTAGAAAACCAACATAAATTCAGTATTTTTATACTCCCTCGGCATGGACTTCCGATGGAAGACGAAATTCGTCTTAATTTTGTAGATTAAAAAACAACCGGAGGTATGTAGGTACAGTGCCAAGGTATAGTCTCTGATTTATTGCACCAGTTTCATAATTTTACGATTTTTTTTCCTGTAATTTACGATTTTTATTGCGCCGCAGTGTTGCACAGATAAATCTTCTTCGCTGTTTCCATCTCCATCCATGATTGCGGGTGGTAAATATTGATTTACTATTCAGTGGGAATCCAAGTTTTATAAAGGCAAATCTACTGCACAGTGCTTTCAATTCATTAACGAAAAAGTAAACTTATCTAATCCGGTAGACAGATAGTCAAATAAAAAAAATTAAAAAGCTTACGCTCACATGACAAAACAATCTTAATCCATTAAAAGTTAAAAAAAAAAAATCAAAATCATTCATTTCATCTCGACACATCTCGTTCGATGGATTTGTTTTAGTTTCTTAAAAAACTTTCACCTACACAACGAGATTTCATCCATCTTTCCATCATCTTCTGAATCAATCTCTAGCTCGTGCACTTGAAGTACATAGTAAAGTGCTCAGTTAGGTTTTGCGTACTTGCTCATACGCAAGTACACAGTAATTTGTTCATTTCACACTTTCCCCGCCAAAAAATATGCTACATTTATGGTTGATGAACAAGAGCAACACAGGCGACCATGAAACATGTTGCAACTTTTCTGACAAAATCTAGATCTAGAAACTTATTACCACGAGTGTTGATCAAGAGAACGGAAACCTCACCTTTTCGGTCAACTTCGCCACATTCCAAGAATTAGTCAGTGTTCGAAAAGAAAAAGGAGTGAATAAGCCTCTAGAGGACCTACGGGAATCACACTGGTTTTAGTGAATTTTATACACTGAAACCGGTCCTCCAAGTTGGAGGTCGGGCCGTCAAGGTAACTGCATGGCCAGGTAAAAAAAAACCCTTGCTACGTACCAACCACGGACGATAAAAACCAACAATTCCGCCCACCCGACCTGGACAAAGTGAAGATAGCCATATCTAAGCTTAAGTCCAACAAAGCTGCTGGCCTAGCTGCCGAGCTGTTCAAAGCGGCAGGCGATGACTTAGTAAGGAGCATGCACCAACCCATCTGTAAAATATGGTCGGAGGAAAGTATGCCCAATTAATGGAACCTCAGCATTGTTTGTTCGATCCTCAAGAACACGAGACCCTGTGAACTTATCTGAAGCCGTTCGTCAACAACCTGATCGGTTCCTATCAATGTGGCTTCAGGCCAGGAAAGTCCCCCATCGACTAAGTAATCACACTGCAGAAGATCTTACAGACAACCTAGGAACTTCAAATCGATACCCACCAACTTTTCATCGATTTTAAGGCCGCGTATGACAGCATCTATAGAGACGAGCTATGCAGAGCGATGCCTAGTTTTGGCATCCCTGCCAAACTCGTCCATTTGTACAGGATGACGATGAAGAATGCACGCTGCTCCATCAAGGTCGGTAAAGACCTCACCGAAACTTTTGATGTCAAAAAAGGTTTTAGACAAGGCGACGCGCTGTCATGCAACTTCTTCAACATTATACTCGAACGAATAGTGCAAAACTCACGCGCTTACACCAGAGGCACCATCTGTCAAAAGTCCGTCCAATTACTCGGATACGCCGACGATATTGACATAATCGCCAGAACGCAGCGAAGTGTCTCCGGCGCTTTTTCGAGTTTAGAGGCAGAAACGGCTAAAATGGGTTTAGCGGTAAACGAGGGCAAAACTAAGTATTTGCTGTCAACAAGAAGGGACATCCAACACCGACGAATTGGACAGAACGACACAGTTGATAGCTTTAACTTCGGGGTAGTAAGGGAATTTGGCTCTGCTATTACCTCCGATAATGACACCTCGTCGGAAATCAAATGAAGAAGAACTCTTCCAAATCGCTGCTTCTTCGGGCTAAGAAGGCAATTGAGTAGTAAGGCCCTATCCCGAAAAACTAAGAAGACTCTATATGAGACCTTAATCATCCCAATCCCACTTTATGGCGCTGAAGCATGAACTCTATCGAAAGCGGATGAAGATATCCTTGGTGCTTCGAGAGAAAAGTTCTTCGTATGAAATTCGGTCCCGTTTGCGTTGACGGGTTCTGGAGGAGAAGATTCAACAATGAACTTGCCGAGTTGTACAGCGACATCGCCTTAGTCAAGAAGATACGAGTCCATCGGCTGAGATAGAGGGCATGGACACAAATGCTCCGACGAGCAAAATCTTCGACCTTAACCCGGAGGGACAACGCAGTAGAGGAAGACCTCGCCTAAAATGGCGCGCACAAGTGGAAGGGAACCTCAACCAACTTGCAGTGCGCAACTAAAGACAAAAAGCTCAAGACCGGGCTAACTAGAGAGGCTTGTTGGCTAAGGCCCAGGTTCACCCCAAACTGTAGTGCTACCTTAGTAAATAAGTACTAAGACTTGACCAGAGAACATATCTATAAACTAAGACCAAAAGCATGTAAATCGGATCAGTGGTTCTCGAGTTATAAGCGCACTAGTGTACAGACCGACAGAAGGACGTTGTGTTTTATAATATATAAGGATAAGTGAGGTTATGGATAAGGGTTAAACCTATAGAGACAGCGTTACTTAAGAACTGATTCTTCTATAAAATCTGAAGATAGGCAATTTTCACGAGACAAATACTTGACCTTAGGAGCACGTAAAAAAAATCATTAAGTAAACATAAAGATTTTCTGTTAAGTGCCGGCGGATGTGTCTACACTCTATTTGGATTTATGCTGCGACTATGAGTAACTCGATTACTTTGCTGCTGCAAAAATGAAAAATTGACTATCAACGTCCAGTGGGAGATGCAGGAGAAGGGGACACAAACAAGTAATAAAATTTTCTCCTTCACAATATCAGACGAGTAAAGTGAAACACTAGCACGTAATGCTGCTAGTGTTGTTAATGGGTTTCCGCAAGTGCATTACGTTAGATCGGTCGAATAGAGAGGAGTGAAGAGATCTGGTAATCGTTTTGGTTACGATCCGAAAAAAAAAGTAAAAAGGAATTTATTACCATTATTTTGACGGCTTTTGTTTACCGTTCAACGCTTAAGTGCAAGTGCAAGGCTTTTCGTGATTTTTGGCAGGAATTTGATGGGCCTTTGTTGTAGAAATTGAGAAACCAGTTCAGGTAGGGAGTACTATGTAATGTTTGCATTATATTAAGCAATACGGACGTCATACTATTTTCGAACTCAAAACCTTAGGCAGAGTGCTTCGTATTCAAAGTTTACAAAATTTTGGCCGTAAGTTTTTCGTTGAAAAGCCATAAAAAGCTTCGACACACTAATCTTCATCAGAAGATAAGAAACTTAATCTCTGGGACGGAATGGTTCAACTCTTAGGATTAATACCGTCACGGTTGCCCATCCGATGTACTTTGTGTTTCATACTCTGGTTCCTGGTGCTGGTAAGCCGGTTCTTCATCGTAGTAAGTGTGTCCCCGTCTGAGCGGGGGCAGCCATCTACCCTAACCTAATCTTCACCGATAGTTCAAAAATTTACTGTTCGGATATTTTGCAGGAGTCATAAAATATATTAAAGTCAAACCGTCTACCGGGCATTCCCAGCATGTTTTCAGCAAAATATTTCCTAATCAATAAGGCCTATCGGACACTCAAGTGCTACCAAATCCCGGCAAATAATTTTAATTAGTACGTCCGTATCGGAATAATTTTTATGAAGAGTGAAATGAGCGGCCTGATTGACTTGTCGGCCGACCATCAGTTCTTTCCAACTCACATGCGAAAAGAATTTAAATTTTTTATACAACGCAGGAAGGATGGGACAAACTTTTTAAATGGATTTACTTCAATATTGGCCGGATTATGTACGCGTACGAAGATGACGTCCACTAAGCTAGTGAAATAGTGCAAGGAGGAACCCGCTTGGGGCATGCTCTCAAGGTCAATCTTCTCTGGATGTCGGGGCACAGCAAGATAGACGAGAAGGGCTGAGGCGAAGTTCAGCCCTTGATAGATCCCTCGCGAAGTGTGTTCACATCCCGCTGAGAGCGTTTTCTATGAGAGGCTGCCATGAGGAGGCGTTGGCTACGGAATTGTGTCGTATCAATGCAGGCGTGGCCCAACTACCATTCGTCTAAAACACAAGATCTACAAAACAGAAGCCGCACAGACATTGCAGTATCGTGGTAATCAATGCAAGCTATTGGCCTATAGGAACACATGCGTCCAAACTAGGCACCCTATTCAACGGACATTGTCGCAGCTACAACAATGAGAGTGATAATTAATCTCCTCTGCGATAATGATCTCCTCTGCACAGGATCAGATATCGTACTGTAGGCAAAAAAATTAATAACTTGATAATTGCCTTAATACAACAGGATAGATGTAAGAACCTCCGCCCTCTTGGGTCTTAGGTTATCCAAAACAGCACTAATTAGTTCATTAGGATCGCTGAAGCTACCACTTATACCTACCTTCTATGTATCGGGAGGTAAGAAGCTGAGGATGAGAATAAAAGGAAAAGGAAACTGTTGCTTACTTTCCTCATAGATGTAAGGCTAAGACCCTGGCTAAAACAAGACGCCTAGCATAAGCCACAGTCCTCAAGAAAATGAATCGCAGAATTTACAGGATGTTTCTAAAATTCTCTGCTCAAATTAATTTCACACAAAATGGCGCTCAAGGACAATATCGCCCGAACACAAGACAACTCAACTAATCTGTTCTTTGTCTTTTTTCTTTCTTCCAATGTGAGCGTATCCGTTCGATGATGATTAACGCAACATCGTTTCCTCTAACTCCACTTAATGCACACGCAACGTAAGAACTTCACTGTGATACATTTGTACCATAGAAGGGTGCATGCAATAAGGAAAAACATTCCTTTGCATTAACACATGCTTCGTTTCCCCGATGTGAGCAAAGAATAGTGGAAATTAACATCATTTACCAGTTTGAAGTTGTCTCTTCAATGTTCACGATGCCGTAATCTCATGTGTGAAATAAAATTTAAAAAATGTTTGAAGCAAGCCCATACAGAAACCTATAGAGGTAAAGAAGGAAACCTTGTAGTAGGAGTCGCAATCGCTGCTAAGAATTTGGAAAAAGACTAACATCCCACTGTCAGGCAAAACGAAACATTCAACGAAACGATGACCCAAATTTCCGTCCACCCATCCGGCGGAAACAGAAAGTGAATATCAATATTCAAACTAAAATCCAATAGGGCTACTGGACTTGAGCTTTAAAGAAGACAGAGATGACTTAATAGAAAGCATACACCATCCCGTTTCTAAGATTTGATCGGACAAATTGAATTTCAGTATCCTTTCCCGATCCATAAGAAGGAAAACCCTTAGCTCTGCCATATTCTGTGAACCCCTGAGACCTTGCGTTGATTGGTTTTATGGGTGTCCTAGAGACTTACAGACCGCAAACGGGTGCATTGTACCCACAGAAAGTTTACTTACGGGAAACTAAGCAAGAAATAGGGTTGGCTAACCTGAAAAGTACTCAGAAAGAGATAAAAATCACAGCAGTTTCCTAAAATCAACGATATGAAGGTCCTCCAGTTCATGGAAGAAGCTACTACCACGAGAACGCAGTCTTCTAGTGGCTAGTGCGGAACATTCGCACGGCAGGTGTTGGGCGAACTCTATGTCCTTCTCGTCCCTGCAGCTTTTATTGTACTCATTGTAGGGTAATCCAAGTCGCTCGGCATGGATTCCTATCCCGCAGTGCCCTTTGAGAATACCAGAGACAATTCGTATTACCCTACGACTAAGTTGTAACAGATCGAAGGCTGGTCAAAGTGATCTGGCTATTGGACATGTTAGCCCTGATCGTGGTTTCCTCTTCTATTTCGCTGTAAAGTGCTGATCGGTGTCCTTGCAACTGGAAGGGTATATGCAGGATCTAGTTCTGTGCCCTTCCTGACAAATTCGTCCCCTATCTCATTTTCTGATATATCTTTTTGGCCTAGTACCCAGCAGATGGTCACCAGATGAGTCTATTGTTGAGAGTTTGTCTGCAAATCTTTACAAGCATGGATTTTGTCGATGCTGACTGCAAAGACTTGATAGCTGCCCGACTGCCAACATAGATGGTGATAGTTTCTCTGACAATATTGCCTTTTTTGATTAGCTTTTTCGGCCTGTAAAATTGGCGGCTATCTTGGCTGGAAAAACGTTGCATCCATCTCCAATTTTCAAAGATTGGTTTCCCCCTCTGGATTCACAGACGATCCCTCGATGTAGGAGGCTACTTTTCTTCAGTGCAGACTATACCCTTATCCCAATCCGAATGTTAGTTGTCCCTGGACCTACTTCTCTTAATCGCAGTGCTCTTTTTGCCACTCTATTTCTTCAGGGACTGTCTACTGGAACTAGGTTCAGCATTGTTTCAAGTGCCGCTGTGAGTGTTGACCTTTCGTGAATAAACTAATTGGCCCATACCAGTGCCTGTCAGCATTTTGTTCTTACGACTTTATCGAGACATTCAATGTCTCTGAACTTAGACAAGTTGACTCCCTGGCATAGAATTAGTTGGCCTAGCCGGATAACGATGAAAAATGTAATACCTGGCTTGGCTGCATGGTCTCCAAGTGGCCGTGATTCTAGTGATATCTGACAGATATTTTTAGGAGATCGACTATTTATACCTTATTGTCTCTTCTTTCTTCGGATAACCCAGGTACTTAGCCTATTTCATCTGAGGTTAGCTTTTAGTGGAGCGCTTTCGACAGTTGCTTGCGAAATATGGGTTCCTTCCGCAAATGGTCTGAATCCTGCCTGGACAATTCTTCCACACATCTCGTTTTCTTCAATTCCCCTGTAATCCGGAACCAAGAGCAGAGCGACTTGAGACTTATCCTCACCCGCCATACTTGAACGAATTGTTCGAAACAGCAGAGGCCCCATCTTTTCAAAAATTGTGCAACTACTTGCGTCCGTCGATCATGACGATCAGAGAAGTCTTATCTTGGCTAAAGAAAAACGTGATACCAGCCACGGATATCTGCATCTTTTCGGACAGTCAAGCGGCATTAAAGTCCTTGGAATCAGTCGCTTCAAATTCGCTAATAGCCATAGATTGCCGATCGTCTCTTCTAGAGATAGCGGAGCAGTTTCTTATTAACCTTTGTTGGGTGCCAGGGCACAGTGACATTTCAGGGAAGTGTAAAGCTGATGAACTCGCCAGATATGGAACAACATTACCTATTGGGCCTGATAAGGGCACCTTAGGTATACCAATCGCTGCTAGTAAACTTTAACTAAAGCTAGATGCTATCGAAAAAACAAATCTTAGGTGGACAAGTGGTACAACATGTCTTGCGACAAAGCAGATTTGCCCAAAGCTGGATCTGAAACGCTCTAAGTTTTTGATTTCTCTTAATAGATCGCATATTAGCACTTTAATAGGTGTCATTGCTGGACTCTGTCTAATAGGCAAGCATGCAACAAAGCTTGGCGTCTACGCAAACGACTTCTGCAGAAGTTGTATAGACGAGGAGGAGGAGGAGACTATTCTCCATCTTCTTTGTACCTATCAAGCGCTCTACCGCAAAAGAAAACTTTACTTAGGAGCCTTCTTCTTTACCAACTTAGGCGACCTGATAAACATCGATGGTAGTAACCTCCTACGCTTCATTAGAAGCTCCAATTGGTTCAATGAATAGGCAGGAGATCTTTCCGAGATCCTTGTGGTATCACAACGGATCCTTAATGGGTCAAAGTGTGCTGGCTTAAGCTGGCAGCCACTTCAACCTAACCTTACCTAATCTGCGTCCTTCGACAGTACTGATATGACCAGCGAGCTGTTGTCAACAAGGAGAGGCACTCTACAACTAATCAGAAGAAATTGGCTTAAAAAAGTGACAAGAACAACGTACCCGGTATCACATAAGCGGCCGTCACATGTCGAAACCTTTATTATTATTATTAGTGGGGAGCGGTTTGTCCACTCTAGCACTGCGGTCTCATAAAGAGGCCTATTGTGCTTTCCCAAGAGTTAAGAGCAGTTTGTCTACTCCAGAGGATGTCAGGAAGCTAATCAGCCTCTCTGGGTGGAGCGTGGCAAGCACCGTTGGTGAAACGAGTTTACTGCCTAGGGTCCGTTTTCTCACATGGATAAGGGCGGGACATTCTGTGACGATGTGGAGAGAGCTTTCATCGCTCTCCAGGCACAGTCTGCAGGTAGGGTCCGGTGACAGGCCAAGCTTGTGAAGATGCTGTTTTAGACGGCAGTGGCCACTTAGGATGCCGGTTAGAATTCTAAGGTGGTTCCTGCTTAGATTTAATAGAAACTTGGATTTCTTTTGCGATACCACGGGAAAGAAGTGTTTGGTACATTTCTGTCCTGTACTTTCCATCCAGATCGCGTTGGATTTGAGCAGGGATTGCTCCCTCATGAAGTTTTTAAAAATGGTTTTGTTTACTCCACAGGCTGGTTCAGGACCAGTGAGGGGGTGGTCGCACCTATCTTGGCCAATGAATCCGCTGTTTCATTGCCGGCGTAGCCTTTGTGAGCAGGGATCCAGTGTAGTATGACCAAGTTGTTTTTTCCCAATTCTTGAAGCAATTTGACTGTCTCTAGAACTAGTTTTGATTTTATCGTGGCTAAGTTCAGTGCTTTCAGGGCAGCTTGACTATCAGAGAAGATAAAAATGGTTTTGCCACGGGGGTTAGAGAGCAAGCTTAAACTTGTGCACTGGTTTATGGCAAATATTTCTGCCTGGAAGATCGATCAGTACGTGCCTAGACTGACCGATAGGTTAGTGCTAAGTGACTCTCCGAATATTCCAGCCCCAGA
Source organism: Matsumyia berberina (assembly GCA_917880715.2). Lineage (NCBI taxonomy): Eukaryota > Metazoa > Arthropoda > Insecta > Diptera > Syrphidae > Matsumyia > Matsumyia berberina. Next base: position 123,837,307 of record OU862871.1, on the reverse strand, counting down.
TCCACTGTCCATTTTAGAGCCGTCTGTATACCATACCTGGTCATGCTCTGAGGGACGGGGTTTGAATTTTTCCCAGTCGTCACTGGGGGGTATGACTACTGAGTAATTTCGTTTGAAGCAATACCTTGGGAGAAAGTCATCCAACGGCATGCTGAACTCTCTGCTTTGGAGCCGGGAGTAAAGCATGTTAAGGTGACCATCAGGGGGATGTTCGGAACTGATAATGTTTAGATGGAAGAGCCTGTGCAGGCTGAGTTTAGCCTGGGTTTGGATATGGACTCAAACTGGTGGTAGACCGACAATGGCGTTAACCTTTAGGTCGGGTTTGTAAGGCCAGCTGTGACTTTTTAAGATTACTGTGCGTACCGCGATTTTGGACAAAAAAGTTGGTAAAGCTACGCGGATTTAGGCTAGACTATCATATCATATGACGAACTAGTGCTTTCGCTTTCTCTTCTGTCTGCCTGTTTCCTTTTGTTTTCCTTTGGACTGCATCCATACAAAATCACAGTACGCAACTCTTAGTCCTTAAAGCGGTCCTCCCTTCTTCGTCTGAAAGCTATCTTCTTTCAAAGTATATGTGCATGTCAGTTAAAAAAAAGGGGTCAGTAAAAAAACAACACACAATTAAATCATAGAAAAAAAAACTAAAAACTAGTTTCATACTTTGTCACCATAAGTCGTTTTCCCTTTTCACTTTATAGCACCTCAGAGAAGTACACGTAAATCAGTGTTGTAATTGCACAAAATTACCGCAATTGAAATCGTATGCGAAAAGCAATCCATTGAGAACGCCAGGAACAATTACGGGGAGTGTGTGGCTCTGGGAGACGACACTGAAAACGAATAGGTATGTGGTTGCCATCAGAGCTGTACATCGGGGAGTCACAAATTGTGTTGGTTTCCCAAGTGAAAACGAACTGAAATCACGACACACCTTTACTGGTGAAGTGTTACAATGGAATTGTTCTTGCACGACGAAAAGGGATACTCATCGTAGTCGTTCTATTCTGGATTCAAAGTACATAACTGCCATTCATTGCAGCCAAACAAAAAAAGACGAGCGAAAGTGTTTTACATTCTTTTCGACTGCTGCAGATGCCGGGAATACTGGTTTGAGGGTAATATAAACAACATTTCGCTGCCAGACATTTTTGCTTGTTTTTGCGTTTTATACATTTGTTTGGGTATTAGCCAGTATTATCGACATGGTATCTCATTGTGTTTCTCTTCTGCTTTTTTACAGCCACCTTAGTGTGATGTGTTGTGCACTTTAAGCGGTAAAAAATACGCAATTTTGCATTTTTTTTTATTGAATTCAATTTGTCAATGGAATTTTGAGGAGAACACTACGAGACAACGTGCAAAATATCAAATGACCAGTTGGGATTTGATCAGATTCCAATTCGAACTCGACTTCTCCGAAGCCGAATGTGAGTCAACAGTCAACGCGAGATGCCGCATGAGGGCATTTAACGAGCGGATTATACAAAGTCTATATTAAGCAGACTTTGGTTATAAATATTTATCAAGTTACGTAAGATGTTGTCGTGTTTTACATTAAATTCGCAAAACAGCCAGAATAGGTGTGCATGCTGTTGAACCGAACTGTAACACAAATTTCGCGACACGGCATGAATTATTGTGTGAAGTTGGATGTAATACATAGCACAACGGTTTTGTGAATATTTACGAGTGTAAATAAATTTTAAACAGCTGAACATAGACCCTCCCAGCCGAAAATGTTATGTAATCACTTGGAAAGTGACTGCGGCTGTGTTAATTAACTTTAACTACCGTCTCAAATTGGCCGATTTTCAAATATTCTATAATCGCTATTCTATCGTCGCCGTGAATCAGTGGTTGGACTGCTGTGCAAGCTTCGTGGGTTCAAAACCCAGCCATATGCATCGATACCACCTCTTGTCGGGAAATGACAAGCTTCTCAATTCGCCGTTCGAAGTCGGCAATAAATTGTAGGTCCCTTCCATTCTTGCGAAAAATGCAGCACGCACAACGTAAATGGTTGCGAGAAGCTAGGGCTTGCCTCATCCTCGCAGTTTTCTTATGCTTCACTTCAGAGTGAAAATCAGACAAGATTTGCTTAGACAGACCCTCTAAATGTTAAAGAACTATGATAAGTTACTAACTTCAAGCTAATGAACGATTGCCTTGCTGTAATATATGTACATTCAATAAACTTATTACAATGTCAGACTTGTATGAGCACACTGTCGACCCTACGTAGCAAAGATGCATTTTATGTTTTCTTATACAAGAGGCCTACGGAGCCTCTTCAGATTAAGACGCACCCAATGCCCTTGATATTCACGCATCATGGAGACTAACATCGATTTTGACAAGGTGTCAGTAACACAACTGTCAACTGTCAAACAAGAAATTGCTAGCTGCCTGGAAAAAAAACATCAACTTAAGACCCTGTTGACACAGGAGCAACGGACTGGATTTTTTTTTGACGTTCACAGACGAGGGGGGAAGCGGAGAGGCGACATGTCACGTCACTCCGGATTTTTAGATTTTTTAAAATTCTTGAATTTTTTTTTGACGTTTGTAGATGTCAATCGGCAGTAACTCGACAAACGTATAAAAAAAATGGTTTTTGTGAAAAAAAAAAAAAAACAATGCGTCTTCTGGGCTGGTGGCTAATCGCATTTGTGTTATTTATTTAAATTGTTTTAAATTTCGTGAAATAAGTACGAAAATCAAATCAATTTGGTCGACACTGACAATAAATATGTCAAAAAAAAGTCCGCGGAAATGTTCAGACAGGACTATCAATCTGAACACGAAACGTCAAAAAAAATTCTTTCCACTCCTCCTGTGTGAACAGGGTCTAATATACCTCGATACCAAAGCCAAAAACGATGGATATGGATACGTCACAAATACCTATTACCGATCAGTGAATTCAATAACACTCAACCATCCAAAAGCACGCTTCCTAAGCGAAAAGATTCGGAATTTGCAGACCACGCCAGATACCTGTGGGTCATTCTTGACAAGAAGCTTAGCTGGACAAGAAGCTTATACAAGACCGTGCAGGGAAAACCTCAATTGCGCTTGAAGTCCCATGACATAGGGACGTTCCAGACAACTGCAGGGCGGTCGAACTGGTAAAAAAAAAAAAAACAGAACGGTATCTCCCCAAAAACCTGCTCCTATCGAATCGATCAAATTCCTCCTTGATAAGAGTCGCCTTCAATGATTTCTGTAGAGGCTGTAGAGATGAAGAGAAGGAGGAAACTACAACCAAATTACATCACAAAACACTGCCTCATTATCAGAATGACTCGTATTCTGTAGCAGTTACTTTGATGGGTTTTCTAGGAGCCTTCCTTTAAGTTAAGATAGAAACCCCTAGACACACTCCATATTCCTAACTTTAACTGCATCGATTTTATGTTCGCCGTGGCTCAGTTGTTAGTGCTTTGGGGTACTGTGCGAGCTGCATAGGTTCAAGTCCCAGCCATGTCTACCGAACAAGCCTCCGAGAGTATAATATGTCATGAAAAAGGTTCTCAATTCACCCTGCTATTCGTGCGAACAATAGAACACGCACAGCATGAATGGTTGCGAGGAGCCAGGCCTTGGCCACATAGAGCTCTCACGCCAGCTATTTATTTACTTATATGATTTTGCTTCTCGTAAAGAAGATAAATTCATTCCTTGCCCATGCCCGTCTGTCACGCAACATTACTTTAGGGTCCGCAGAGAGAACAAATCATCATGGCAGGTATAGATGGCACAGTCTGAAGAAATGCGTCCCCTGTTCAACTTTTCGAGTACATATATGACGGGTAAATTACAGATTGCCGACATGTGGAATAGGTGCCTTAATCCGAGAATAGCCTTGAGTAGAACCAGAAAAATGTCCAATAGACCGGTTGGAGCGAAACGCACTCCACCTCCATATTCATCCAATTGGTAATATTTGTACCGATTTCAAAGGACATGGGAACATGTCACGAATGTCGCGAATTTGATCTTGATCTAAACGGTGAATGCATCACACATCACAGCCCACCTAGATGTGTCAGAGAGACCTATTTCAACTACAAACTGTCTGCCTTTCACTAGGCATACATATGACTAGGGTGATGAAGAAATTCTTGTGTTTTCTTCGTCACAGTCTGAGACTTCTTTCTCCTCCATGTCTACCTCAAATCACTTTTAACATTTTGCAGATTGCGCACCCACACATCTTTCTCCCAATCAGAGAGCCATTCCGTCAATTCGATTAATTCAGACAATCTGTGCAGAGCATAATTAGAAGAATTTGTTGAATGAAACTGTCCGCAAAAGATCACAAAGGTCGTAACAAAATTTCTACTGATTGAGGTCATTGTTATTTTAATTGACACAACACACACAATTCAAAAGAAAATAACCCACTAAAAACGAGTAATAGAACTTTTTAAAAACATCATTCGCGACTCGGTTAGAGGTTGAATTTATTTACTTTTTATGGTTTCATTTCTCGAGTACTTACCGTGAGTGTTTAACTGGAAAATTAAAAAAAATGTATATTTTGCGTACTCTACACGTTATGCATGTAAAGTTGAAATTAATTTCAATAGTTAATTATTTTGTGCTGTGCTCCCTTCATATATTTGTGCACGAGGTTTTCGTAGAAATTTTTAATTGCAATGAGGGAGTAGTAACTAACGAGACACTAGCGCAAGTTCGCGTTTTTTTTTTTCACTTTATTTCGCAAAACTTGTTTTCTTCACAATTAACCGTGAAACGCACTTGAAATTCTCTGCTTGGCTTTATTACTTTCGGCACGCAGTCTTCCGATTGGATATTTTGTTTGAATAAAGTATCGTTAGAACTCAAAATGTAAAATTAAGACAAAAAACAATATTAACGTTCGAAGAAAACGCACTCGATGAATTTTTTTTTTGCCTTCTACATGATCGGGCAACAAAACAAAAGAAAAATAAAAGAAAACACCCACCCTTGTTCGTCGTTTGTACGCTACTGTAATTCGAAGGCGAGCGATAGACAGAGAGACGAACACTTGAACAGTCCGGCACGGTTCGTTTGGTTTGATTTGAATTGTTATGACAGCTGCCGCTGTGGAGACTTTTGCATTCGAGGTCTACACAAGGGACTTCAGTCACGTAGTGCTAAAAGGATGAATCCAGGAATTATTACATTTAAAAATTCCAATTGAAATATTTATGATCAAGAGTTGTTAAATAAAAAATAAAAAATAACTGACGCGACAATTCGAGGTGAGTCAAGGCCTAGCTTCTCGAAGGAAGGAAGGAAGGAACCTACAATTTATTGCCGACTCCGAACGGCGAATTGAGAAGCTCTTTTATGACAAATTATACTCCCGGAGGCTGGTCATTGTAAAATTTATTTTTTCTTCATTTCAACAGATAAATCCATATGTTTCAAAAATATTTGGCATTTGGCATTATGCATTATGCATTACGCATTTTCATAACCAACCTGTTTCCTCATCACTTCACCGCGAGTATTTAAAGCCAATTTATATGGATCTAACCTCGAATTTACCCACGTAATTCAACCCTTTTAAAGCTTAAAATCTGATAAACCGAAATAATTGATAGAAAACTAGGCAAAGGTTTATTATTCTCATGATAACAAATGACATCGATGTTCAACCTTCTAATCAAGTAAAAAGCTCGTTGAATACAAAAAGTTTCCATACCCACTTTTCCACTGAATACGACCCATCATCAGCTGTCAACAATACCTAAACTTTTGCTCTTTTTTCTTTTATTTACTAATTTGACAACACCAGCAGAAAAAAAAAACTGCTCAAGGCAAATGATTTAAGTTATCCGAATTTCGCATTGAAGAAGAACTTTTCGCTATATAAAAAACAAAAAGAACCGTGTAAATTGATCACAACATATGACGTGAAATGACTAACATTCTTCAGCTAAAGAAAGTAAAATTCAAAATCAAATAAATAACATTTTCAAGTAAAAATTATCAGTTTGACAAAGCTCACAAGAAATCATGGAGCTCTTCCAAAATTTTACTGTGAATATCCAAGTGTTTCTTTGTAAGTAACCAAAAAGTGATTTGTCAGCTTTAATTTGATCTTATCTATTTCGATCGATGTGGTATCGTTTTTTGTTTAACAAACATATTTTTTTCCCATTTAAACAGCTTCGTACATTGACTTGGATTATTCGCTATGGCTGTACAGAATTTTGCTGCCGTTGATTATAACATTCCTTTTACCAATGGTATTTGTGGCGCTTATTTACATATCATTTATTGTATTATTTGTTTACAAAATGCACAGGTGAGTAAATACGCATATAATCAGGTGATCGGATTCATTATTTACAGGGAGTCAATCAATAGGTCGATCAAAAAATTAGCATTTGAACATTTTGACCGAGTGAATGGTAATGGAGAAAGAATTTAAAAATAAAATCGAGGCTATGGACTTAGACTTTCATATCAGACATATTAAGAATAAGGAAATGCTATTATCCATTCAAAAGACCTAAACAGGTTTAGCTGTGAAAGTGGATTAAAGGTTTAAAAATATGCTTACATCTATTTTGTGAAAGTGTGGGCAGCAAATCAGCTCCTCAAACGAGAAATGTGAAACCACCACTCGAACCAATTTCTTATGACCATGCTAACAATTAGCGACCAAAACAAGAAAATATGTCTAGCATAAGTACGTGTAGGTACAAAAGTTCAGATCGAAAAACATTCGGTAGTTGCGGTTTTCGTTCATTAATTATGACATCCTACCTCTATTCCAATACGACAAGTCGTAGTCGGAACACTGCTAGTCTAGTTCACAGCTTTGGTTAAGGTCTCCTGTCTGTTTAGATCAATTCCTAGTCTACGCTTTTAAGTCCTGAAAAGTCCTCTGACTATGTTACATTCAGTACTCTTGTTTTTTTTTGCAGGCAAGTGATTATGCGCGCCGTTACAACAGATCGTAATTTCTGGCACATTGGGCGAAAGTTAGTGGCTGCTATTTGGGATGCTCACGCACGCATTTATCATGGCTACGAAGTGATAGGCATGGAAAATCTTCCTGCAGAAGGACCTGCACTAATTGTGTACTACCATGGCGCTATACCCATCGACATGTACTACTTCAACTCGCGTGTAATGCTGCAACGCGATCGTTTGATATACACAGTCGGCGATCGTTTTCTCTTCAAACTGCCTGGATGGGGACTATTGGCTGATGCCTTTCATATAAGTCCCGGTACAGTTCAGTCTTGTAGTAACATTCTGAAAGAAGGCAATTTACTGGCCATTTCCCCTGGTGGTGTCTATGAAGCACAATTTGGCGATCATTACTACGAATTACTCTGGCGGAATCGCACTGGCTTCGCTAAAGTCGCAATGGAAGCTAAGGTTCCAATTATTCCATTTTTTACACAAAATCTTCGAGAAGGCTTCCGACAGGTCGGGTTATTTCGAAGGCAGTTTCTTTGGTTGTACAACGCGATTCGGATACCTGTGTGTCCGATCTACGGTGGATTTCCAGTAAAGTTTCGATCGTACCTCGGTGCACCCATCCCGTATGATCCAACGTTAACACCAGAACAATTGCAATCACAGGTTGGTTACACAGACATCAGTGGTATATTTTTTGCTTATTTTTATCATTCTAGGTCGCCCTACAGTTAGAAGAACTGATTAACAAGCACCAGAGAATACCAGGAAGCATAATGCATGGCCTACTCGATCGTATACCATTTAGAAGGAAACAAGAGTAGAGCGTATGAAAACATTTCCAATTGCACTCAGGAATCGGTATGGGTTTGAAGTCCATCGCCAAGAAAACAAAAAAAATACGAAATGAACCTGAAAGCGTTTGAACAAAGTACTTAAGAAAGACCCTCACTTGTATTTTTATTCCTTATTCGAATGAAATTATTAGTTTTAATTTTTAGTTAGACTGTGAATCAAATTTACTCTACCCGCCCCAAATCTCTCGTCTTGGCCTAGCCGACACATACCATTTTATAAGCGTATTTCGTATTTAGTAAGCTGAAAGAAAAGTGTGCATCCATATTTATCTGTAGACAAAATATTTAGGAGAAAAGTGTCAAGAAATAATGTAATTGTGACTTAAAACTGTGTAATAAACTATGTGTACATACATACGTTTACAGTATACTGTATTTATTAATTAAAAGCTATTTAGTCATTGTCTTATCTGTAGCGGCGTATGGAAAACAAATAATTGCGCTGTTGGGAAGCTAATCACGCGTGCCATCACCATATTTATCACAGGTCTTACGTACTCAGATTGCAGGCATTCATTACAGCTGGCGGTAAATCATGCAAGTTATCGAAAGGGCTCATTTCCAAGTCAAATTGATTTGTTTTTCTTGTTAGTATCTAGGTACATATTATCTTATCAGAGATAAAAACAAAAACAAAAGATTGCGTAATGTGTCGATACGCTGGGATTATGACGATATTACACTCAAAACTGAGAATATGTCAGAGATAAAGTATAACTATAGTTTATCTTTGACATATGTACATTCAGAAATTTGTGAAATACACAATCGTTACTTCTCTTGGTACAGCTACTCCATTTGACGAGTCTGAATCATGCTTTTACACATCTAATGTGTACTGCACTTGTTCTTCAAAGAAATCGCCCATAGATCTCCTTTAGATCCTATAGCAGTAGTGCTTTGTAAGGTGTTCAACTTCCGACGTTTGTAAATCCAAGGCCAAAACAAGTAAACATCACCTTCAACGACGAAATCCTGTTGAATATATTTGGCTCACACAACTAAAAAGACTGTATCATCGTCATCTCAATCAAATTAATGACGAATATCGTCAACTAAACTCTAGAATTCAGTGCCTTAGTAAAATCATTAGAGAGAGGGTTAAGATTGACACCAACATTGCGTTCAAGTTGAGATTACAAAAAATAAAGCCATCTCCTCATGCATTTAAGGAAATCGACAAGATAACAGGAAGAAAATACTTCGGAACTGATATCTTGAAGGATGTTCTGGTTCATAACGGACAGGAGCTGGTGGGTCCTCAAAATAAACTAAACGCTTTTAGAGACTTCTACTCTCTCGTTTATTTAGAGAGAGAACCAGCAATCGATCACAATGATGAAACTGTAATTCTGTCAGCAGTAAATGAATTCTCTGATTCACAGCTCATTCAACCGCTTACATCATTTAACCATTTAAACACTGCAACCAACCCAAATTTACCACCGTTTACTAATCCGACTGCTGTTAATCTTTTTAGAATAGCCCTCAATAATAAAAGGTCGTCTGGCATCGACCATATTTCTAATTTCATTTTGCGAAAATGTCCTCACTCTCTGGATATTGTCTTATCGTCAATATTTAACCATTGCATTAATAATGCTTACTTTCCTGCAATTTGGAAACAAGCTAAGATACTACCTATAGCGAAGAAAAAAAATGCAAAAGATGTAACCGACTTCCGACCAATATCTTTACTATCTAATATAGGAAAGCTATTTGAACGGGTACTAGCTGAACAATTGAATAAGTTTTGTGAGGAGTCACATGTCATTCCAAACAACCAATTTGGTTTTAAAAGGGGTCATTCTACGGAACACGCATTACTTACATTACAAAATAAAATTGTCCAAAACTTAAGAAATAAAAGATGTACTGTATGTTTAGATATAGATCTCGAAAAAGCTTTTGACTCTCTATGGCATAAAGGCCTTATTTTTAAGCTTATTAGGCTTAATTGTCCAACTTGGCTTACGCGCATTATATATAGTTTTCTAAAAAATAGATGTAGTTCGATTTGTATAGGCTCCGAGCATTCGGAGCTTTTCCCAGTTCGCTCTGGGGTAGCGCAAGGTTCGATACTTGGTCCTACCTTATTTAATATTTATATTCACGACTTTCCATTTCAAAGTCCTATGTTAGACGAACCCGGTGCTATTTTGTATGCAGATGACACTCTCATATTGGCAAGTGACCCAAGGCCATCCTACGCCCTTAACAAAATTATAGAAAAATTACCAATTTTAATAGATTACTTTACTAAGTGGGGTCTAAAAATTAATATTGCAAAATGTGGTATAACTTGCTTCAGAAATGCAAGTGGGAGAGGACATTACCTTGCAGTTAAAGAGAGTAAAGCCCTTAAGTTAGAAATAAATGGAGAAAATGTTCCTTTGAGAAATGAATTGAAATATCTAGGCATAAACGCTCATATAAGATTTATATTCAATAAACATGCAAGAAAAGCCCTAAATAAAGCAAAAATGGTAACTGCCATTTTAAAACCTTTACTGCAGGCCAAGCAAATGTCGGCGAATACAAAAATACTTATTTACAAAACATTAATTAGACCTATTCTAACATACGGATTCTGTACGTGGTTCACAATTTCACCCACTGCGGCCAAAGAACTACAGATCTTTGAAAGACGGATACTAAGATTTTGTTGCGGAAAATTCAGAAAACCAGATAAAACATTTTTTTCAAATAAAATTCTATACGAAGAAACAAAAGTTATTCCTCTAATGATTTACCAAATTGACCTGTTGTTAAAAAGATTGGAGCGTATAAAACATCACCCTAACTCGGCAGTCAAATCTTTATTGGATTCGAATATTTATGAGACTATAGATGACCACTACTATCTCTCACCTTTTAATTTATTAAACGCTGGATCTTTATCCGTGTTAAGACCAAATGCAAATAGAGGCCTTTTAGTTCCTTTCTACGAGAAAGCATCCCTGCTTAATTTACGCGGGTAACATTTCTTTTGAGTTTCATACTGTTCATAGACCATTGTTTAAAAACACTGTTGCTTTTGTTCTGTATGTGTTTATACCCTTATGTATAAAAAATGTTATTGTTATAATTATTATTATTATTTTTTTTTCCTTTCCCCCTTCTAGTCATTATTGTAGTTTTTTAGTTTTTAAGTTATTAAGTTTTTAAGTGCCCAAAGAAGCCATGTTGATTATGTATGCCGGGAGCAAGCATACACTTAATACGTTTTTAATATTAAATATAATTGGAATTCTGATATAAATGTATAAAAACATTTGCCTGTATCTGTTTAGCCAGACATTATGTTTAGTCGGCCGTATTATAACAACGTTTGTACAAACAATAATCGTATTGATTTTTTTTCTTGTCTCAATAAAGTAAATTGTAATTGTAATTGTTAGTATCTAGGTACATATTATCTTATCAGAGATAAAAACAAAAACAAAAGATTGCGTAATGTGTCGATACGCTGGGATTATGACGATATTACACTCAAAACTGAGAATATGTCAGAGATAAAGTATAACTATAGTTTATCTTTGACATATGTACATTCAGAAATTTGTGAAATACACAATCGTTACTTCTCTTGGTACAGCTACTCCATTTGACGAGTCTGAATCATGCTTTTACACATCTAATGTGTACTGCACTTGTTCTTCAAAGAAATCGCCCATAGATCTCCTTTAGATCCTATAGCAGTAGTGCTTTGTAAGGTGTTCAACTTCCGACGTTTGTAAATCCAAGGCCAAAACAAGTAAACATCACCTTCAACGACGAAATCCTGTTGAATTTCTGATTGGAACTTGTGCGTGATTGAGAAGTCATACCACAGTTAAATACGTGGAAAGTCATAATTTGTGATTTATTGTGATAACCAGCATCGGCCACAACAATTTTATTACCAATTCGACCAACTCGAAGCCAGCAAAGATCCTAAGAATTGTGAAAATTTAGAATTTGAAAATAAACAGGCGCCTTTCATACATAAATTTCATTCATGGTCATAGATACTTGTTTTCTGTCCCCTCAGATCCCGGGTATGTTGTTAAAAATTTGAACCAAGCATCGAAACTGACTCTAAGCACTATCAGTTGCAGCATGAGACTGAAGAAACCACATCCCTACAAAAGTGGAACCACTTTTTCCAATCAAACAGTGAGATGAATTTTTCATCGACTGGATTGAAACCCACTTTTCAACTCTACTCGAGTTTCTTTTATACTGGCAGCCAACCAAGAAAGCCTGCTAGGTGCTGAAGCGGGGTTAGCTCCTTCTGAGATTTGGGAAGCTCCCTTAGAAATTTTCATTCACCGAAAAGAAAATTTCTCGATTTGTGTGTGAGCTCCTTTCAAAATCTCCTGAGCACCCTCAAGAATTGAATCCTAGCTACGTGCGTGATACTAGGAGCAGACGTCGACCTAGAAAGCCACCGATTTTATTGCTCAGCTACAGGAAATTTCGGACTAGGTGTCTATGTCAATGTTGCCTTATACCATTTCCCGTCCCGGCCTTTTTTACTGCAACTTCTGAGTTGCATTACAACCGGAGATATAGTTATAAGTATGTATTTAGTTATAGCGTAGCTTGTCTCTGATAGTCTGATTGCAGCGGAGATATGTAGGTCATGATTTATTACCTTATCTCTGCGTTAGTCAATTTGATAATGTGGTATGGTCTTCTTCATTTAATTTGTTTCATTCCTGCTATATTTAAGCCAGTTTCTTCAGTTCCACATTTACGAAGTCAATTTTAATGCTCAACGATAGCTAATCCAACTAACTCCACGGGGATGCATTGAGTCCAAACAAAGGAAATTTACTTCCATTATATTGTTTATGACAAATATGTGTACCTAAGCACGATTTTATATATAAAAATAAAAGCGAAAATTAAAAACCCATTTAAGAACAAATTATATAAAATCGAAAAAAAAAACTTCACTATCAAACAGTCCTAATAAAATATACAAGAACATTGCACTCAATTTTGACATTTGCATGAAATTTCACTCAAACATCTTTTGATGCGTCCCAAAACAGTTGTAATTTTTGGTTAGGTGAAGAGTTCTGTGTAAAATATTTATTTAATATTGAAAAGAATGTCCAATACTACAAAGAAATATGATGAAATAGATGAAGCGGAGGTAATGTTCATTCGCACCTTTAAAATAGCTTATAAAAAAATAATAAAATTTAACCAAATCAGGAGGAAGCTTTACTTAAGTCCGACGACGATGGCGCCGTGGGTGATGAAGTTGAAGGATTGCTGGCCGATGAGGATGTTCTAATGGGAGAAGACACTGTAGCTGATGCTCTAGAAGACGATGATGATTTTGATGATGAAGATTCAGACATTGATGACGCTAATAAGAATCTAGTCGAGTATAGTAAACTACTGAAAGAATTGGAAGAGAATCAGTATGCTTACGACAAGTATGTCAAATTGTGTCAACTATCACAGTAAGTCGAATAAGAAGCCTTTTGAGGGGAACGTTTTGTTAATAATCCTTTCGGCTTTGTAGTAAAACAGATGATTTGGATAACATACGAAATGCCTACAATTTGTTTGCATCAGTATATCCTTTGGCGCCAGAGATTTGGTTGGAATATTTGAAGATCGAAGCGAGCGTTGCACTATCAGAGAAGGAAATCGACAAAGTCGATAAACTCTTTCAGAAGGCATTACGCGATTATTACAGTAAGAGAGAGAGTCTTTTAATCAGAAGTGAGGAGTGACGTATTTTGAATTACAGGCACTAACATTGCTTTGGAGTATGCACGATTTGCACAAAAGACAAACCGGGCTGGCGAAATCTGGGATGAAATTCTGGGTACTTATGCTTTGCATTGCCTAGAGGGAAATAAATTCTTTAAACTCTATCGACAGTATATTTCGCAGAAGGACGCAGGGTAAGACCCAAAGAATTTTTTTTTTTTTTTGTTTACGAATGACTGGTGGTATGTTGTCAGCAGTTAAGCAAAGCGAGAGCCAGGCGTAGCCACGGTATTTTCTGGCGCCTACTAGGTGTCTCATTAGGCCTACATGAGCAGGATCTTTTCCAGTTTTTCTAGCTTCATTTTAGCCTCCTGTATACTGCCTTCAGCGTTTATATGACGTTTCCGCTGCACAAGTGGTCAAATATCCCAAAACCAATAGTCTCATTCGCATTTGCGTTCAATATTTTTCGCTTTCAATGTGCAACATTCCTCACTAAGAACTTTTCTTACTTTTAGTGCGGATGAAAGGACTGCGTTAGATATTCAAAGTTACTTGCGCCAACTGAAACTGCCACTGCTAGACATGGAAGACACATACATTGAATTCAAAGTTTCCTACGAGCAAAACAAGGAAAGTGCAGCTTACAGCGATTTAGACTGGGTTGCCGTTGAAAAGGAATATTTTCATGCCAAGACCCATCTGCAAAAGATTATCCCACACGAACAGAAGCTTCTCGAAGTCGATCCAAAGTTTTATCGAGAAAAAGCCGAAATTTACCGCACATACATCAAGGAATCGGACAAATTCCTGGATGAAAACATCCTCCAAACAGTCTATGAACGGCTGGTGGCCGATTGCTGCTTAAATGCAGATTGTTGGTTGGAATATATCTCATTTGTGGACTACAGAGACGAATACGAACGGCCAAAAGAACTTCAAGATTTTCCGATATTCCGCCAAGATGCAGTGGACATAAGTAACCGTGCCCTGCGCAATTGTTCGTGGAACGAAAAGTTGTACATTAAACGGATCCAATTACTCGAAAAAATGGAGAAAAGCCGACAGGAAATCCAAGAAATCTTAGAGAGTTCATTGGCTGTGGGTTTTCAAAGCCCCGAACCTGTCGTTGCTATTTGGTTGGAATATCTGACTTACTTGAGAAGGCTCACCAACTATGAGGACGAGGGAGAGTGCGAAGTTTTCAGAAGAAACTTCAATTTATGTTGGAGCTCCCTGGGTCAACAGTGGGGCGTCTTAGCCGACTGTAATTGTGAGATTTTGCAGCTTTGGGGCAGATTGGAGTATGGACCACTTCAGGATCCCAAGAAGGGAAAAGAACTGTGGACCACTGTTATGGGTAAGTCAAAGCACCATCTCCAGTTGTTCATTTGTTGAAATAATTGCTTTCCTCACAGAAAGTTCAGATAATGCCACGAGAAGTGGCCTCTGGATAGAGTTTATTCAACTAGAGATGAGGAGAGACCTTGAATCGACAAGGAAGTAAGTGGTTTGTTATACAAAATCTTATTTATCTCAAAGCATATATCCACAGGCTTTTCCGAAAGGCACTACAAGGTCAAGATCTTGACAATCCCTATGTGATAGTGTCGGCATGGCAACGTTTTGAACGTTGCAATGGATCCATTCGACAGTTAGTCTCGTGCCAAAAGGATTGTGAACGCTTTTTGCAGGAATTGCAAGTAAAACTCAAAAGCATTACAAAGAACGAACAGAAGTCCAAGGCAGAAAGGAAAGGAAAAGAGAGAAAAAGAAAATCCAGTGACCTTTCCCAAGAAGTTGCTCAAGAAAAAAGGAATAAAATTAGTGATGCTCCTGTGGAGTCAAAATCGAAGCAAGCAGTATTCAAAGAGCACGAGAACCAAGAGATTGACTTGACGAAAGATCATTTGAGGATATTTGTCAGTAATCTCGACTATAAGTAGGTTCAACGTCATCATTTCCGCACCACTTTCACAATGAGTTTTGTTTCAGTTTAAGTGAAGAAGATGTCAGGGAACAGCTGCCGGAGCTCAGAACCACCAGCATCACCCTCATAAGATCAGCAAATGGCCGGAGTAGAGGTTTTGGTTACGTTGAACTGGAAAATGAGGTGAGTTCGAGTTTCGCACAGGAATGTGTTGAATATAATCGAATTCGTATTTTTAGGCTGAAGTTGAAAAAGCCATAAGCCTCGATCGCAGAATGCTCAATGGGCGTCCGGTATACATTTCGAGTGTGCTCAGGGACAAGGAGAAGAGACAGAAATTTAAATTTTCAGGTAAATCTCTTGACACAAGTTTTTGGTTTAATGCTATACTCGGCAATCTGTAGATGGTATGGAACCGAATAAACTCTTTGTCAAGGGTCTCCCACCAGATGTGACAAAAGATGAAGTCGAGAGTATGTTTGGTGCTTTCGGTAAACTGCAAGATGTTCGGCTGGTGTTCCATAAGTAAGTGAAATCGGTTTGAATTCTCTGCGCACGTCTCGTTAAAATGTAAATTTACCTTCAGGAGCGGAAAGTTTAAAGGGATCGCCTACATTGAGTTCGAAAAGGAAAAGTCAGCCTCTACAGCTTTAATGAAATTGGACCAGCACGAGCTGCGAGAACACACAGTAAGAGAAGAGAATGGATCAATTTTGTTCGAAAATTTGTACTTTAATTTTTTTTGTAGATATCAGTGGCCATTTCTGCACCTCCTCCGAAGGCAGGAACTGCCAAAGACCCAGTGAATATCCAGAAATTACTTGGCATGAATCCGGGACGCCGGACATCAGCACAGACAAACCAGAAACCTCGAATGTCTCTGATCCCGAGTGCAGTCCGAAAACAATTTAACACAACAGCCGCCCCATCAACAGCCACCTCCGAGAATGGATCTGCCAAGACCAACGATGACTTCCGAAAATTACTGCTCCTTAAAAAACCATCATCCTCCCAATGAAATTGTGATTTGTGAACAAAGTAAACAAACTGCATGAACATATATTTTTGTTTTCTAAAGAAACTAACGTTTGGAACTTTATTACAAGCGAACGAATAACAGACCACAGACTGGAACTAGGATTTAATTTTAATACCCTTCTTGACGGTGGCTTTGATACCGGAAACTTCTCCACCGTAGCGTTGGGTTTCCTTGCGCACAGTTCTGACAGCACCTTTGCGACGGATGAGTGCCTTGCGGAATTTGCTACGATGCTTAACACGGGGATTGCGTAGCTCCTTCTTCCGGTGTGGCATGAGACCTTTGTTCTTGGCGATTTGGTAGGTGATGCCACGGCGCTCAGCGTCTTCCTTCTCTGCTTTGTCTGCCTCTTCCTCGTCTTCTTCGTCGGTAGAAGCGCCTTCTTCATCGGATAGTTTAGCTCGTTTGCTAGAGGGAGCGTCTTCATATTCATCGTCATCACTGGACCCGGACCCATCTTCCTTTTTGTATGCGTTCATCATTCGAAGTTTCTTGTTGGACTTCTTCTCTGCCGGCTTTAGCTCGATGTTCACCTCTTCGCCAGAGTTTATCCTTTCCAAAAGATCTTCCAACTGAGGTTTCACTACATCATCAAACTTCTGTTGCAGTTGGATAAGCAGTTTTCGCAGTTGCACCAAGCGTTTGGTGATAGGATGATTCTTGATTGGAATTCTTTTGGCCTTCAGGAGCAGATAGAATGCCACGTTGGTACAGTAGGTCGTGATCATATTGTTCCTTGTCTGCACAAAGTCTATTATTGGCAAATGAAGGTCTTTCTCAGCGGCATACTCCAAAATTGGGTTGAGCAGGGCTTGACTTTCTGACAAATGGGTTTGAAAATCGCCTACCAAACCGGCAAATTCTGGAGAGTCTCTTTCGAAAAGCTGTTGTTTCTGTCGTTGTGTCAAGCCACTGAGGTCCGATTTTAGCTTTGTTTTCTCTTCAAGTTTCGTCGATTTCGATTTGATTTTTGAATCCTCATCCGAATCCACCGCACCAGCTGGTAGATCTAAGAAGAAGTCAGCCTCATCCAGTTGCTTAGCCAGTCTTAGCTGAATGGCTTTAGCCTCCTCCTCCTCTTGCTGTGCTTGCTCTTCCTCTTGTTCATTGTAAGCACTATAATCCTGGTCGACAAAATCTGTGTTGTAGTATGAGCCACGCTGCTTGCCCCAAGACTTGGAATCAGGAATACCATCGTGGTCGTCGCCACGTTCGATGTCACTATCACCAATTATATCGTCGCCATTGTCGTCCTCGTCGTCGCTTTCGTCAAAAGCTAAAATCTCCTGTGTGGGGTCAGTTTTCCTCTTGTTGCCCTGACGAACTTCCTTTAAAATCTCCTTCTCTTCTTCACTGTACTCATCTTCAGAAGCTGATACTTCGTATGGTGCATCGTAGTCCTTGTTGTCCAAATATAGCTTGCTTGCCATTTATATTAAATCATTTATTTGTTATTCGATAAAAATATAAAAGAGCCTTGTAAACACAAAACACGTGCAAAAGAGCGATGCCAAAACGATTGACATATTGAAATGTCAACAACAAAACGAAATGTGACAGCAGACAGCGGATGTGTTCGTTTGGTTAATGATTTTTTGTGGCTTTTACCCACTTGAGAGAAGAACCACACTTCCAGAGTTCACTTATGGAACTCAATCTTATTCTTATATCTGACCCTGTTTCATGAGAAAGGAGGCGAACGTTGCGACTATTGTAGTGCTGATCGATGCAAGATTTTCAGACAATACTTAAGAAAAGATTTTAAAAACATTGAGTGACAATTCATATCGAAAGCTATTGCAAGACCTATATTGAAGACAGAGCATATTTCTACATTAATTCCTTCTGTTTCCCGCTTAAGGAGGAAACCGTATTAAAGATGTCTCTTTCATCGTTAGAAAGTTAAGTCAACAATCAACAACTGACATTTCAATTAGACTCGAAAATTGAGTAAAACCAAGTTTGCATTCACCTAGCAAATCACACGTGTTTTGATTCTATTTCACATAGAGATTCTAAAAAGTTTGATATTTCCAATAAAAAACTCGACAGAAAAACACTGAAAATGGGTAAATTTCGTTCCAAGCTAAAGCGCCATAGTAAAGGCAAAGTATGGGCCAAAGGACAATCATCAACTTCAAATCCCGAGCAAATGAAACACCGGATGAAGGCCAAATCCCGTTTTTTTCAACCGAATTTAAGTTTAGGTAAGGTTGACTGCCTTAAATCAAGCAGAAATAGTTATGTATTTTGTTCCATTCAGCTCCACCAGAACCGGAACCTGGCAAGGCATCACTCACCTTCGAAGCTGTTCTGAAGCACGAACAACGACAGCTGTACGCCTGTGGCAACAAGGAGCCCACTGTCAATGATGTGGCCGGCAGCTTACGGTCTTTTAGTCTAAACGACGACGGCGACGAGGATATGTCTGAATCCCAATTGGGAACATTCAAGACTTTTAAAACATTCGCCTCGAATTACAGTACGTGTACGAACATGAGTTTTAAGAAGCTTCTGTCCGGCTTTCGTGCGTCATCTGAGTTGCACAAGGAAATGTTAGCTATTCTCACAGCATTGACAGAGATTATTAAAGAACGCGGCGGCACAGGAACATCAACTGAGTACTTTATCCTGCTCATGGAAGCAATTGAAGCGAGTAATGAGGATTCCGAGATCATTGCTGGGATTTCATTGCTAGGAATGGGTATTAAATCAGTACCAGTACCCGTGCTTCGTAAGAGATTCTCTGAAACTGCACAGACGCTACTGTCCAACCTTCAGCGGTTTTTAGAAGCAAGCAATCCATCAATTCTGAAATATGTAAGCTTTCTGTACGAAAAGCGTGAATCTAACTGAAAAGTGTTGTTTCTAGATCATTGGATGCCTTTCGGTGCTCCTGCGTGCACAGGAATACATGACATGGACGTATTCCTCTACGTGGCAATACATCGATGCGATCCTCTCCTTCACCATCCACTCTAAGCCGAAGCTCCGCAAAGCCGCTCAACATGCCGTCGTATCCATCATCCACGGCAGCTATTTCATGCTTCCACCAAAACAGAATACAGAAGCCCCAGAAGACAAGGCGCCAGAGTCCCTAAATCGAGTTAAATAC
Source organism: Matsumyia berberina (assembly GCA_917880715.2). Lineage (NCBI taxonomy): Eukaryota > Metazoa > Arthropoda > Insecta > Diptera > Syrphidae > Matsumyia > Matsumyia berberina. Next base: position 123,817,712 of record OU862871.1, on the reverse strand, counting down.
CACCCGGCTGGCAGTCGTGTAGTACGATTCTGTTTAAATCAATTTAAGCCTGAAATCCTAGCCAATTCACAGACCACAGTTCTTCACACCCTAACCCTCTTGAAGGACACCCTAGCAGGCTTCAAAACCGACGACATTCGTTCAATCTGTGAAAATCTCCTCTCGATAATGACAGCAGCCAATGTCCTGGTTCGTACAAACTGCTTCCAAGTTCTTCACACATTGTTCCTCTCTCGAACTGAGAATCTCAATGGAACTCTCTGTGGAAAGTTGTTGACTGCAATCTATGAATATCGCCCTGATCGCTCTGATATCCGTCAAACTCTAGCTTGGTTGACTGTCCTCAAGGAGGCACACATCCATTTGGCTGCTCTAGAACTCAATTTATGCGTCAATTCATTGTCGCGGTTGGTAGACATCTGCACAACTGATCTGTGGATGTCAGACAGATCAGAGATTGTCACAGGCGTGTCGAACATAATGAAAGAAATCCTCCAAGAATGTGTGAAACCAGCGTGTGCCAGCCAGGAGCTGGCAGAGCAATATCGCGCTCCTATTACGAAAATAATCAACTCGATCAACAGGGTTCTGTCGGCCCCGTTTGGAGATGTTGCCAAGTACGTCATTCTAACGTTCTCCATTGTGTTTGACATTTGTGGGGAGTTTTTCAGGTGAGTTTGTGAATGATATAATTTCCGCTTAATTACATGGTTTCCCAATCCAATAGTAAGGAGCTAACAACTCCGCTGGCGACCCTAGCAAATCGTTACGATACTCAGAGCTCACTGCGAATTCATATCGAGCACTCAATCATTTCTGCAATCAAAGCGATGGGTCCGGAAAGTGTGCTGAGGACTGTGCCACTTACTAACGCCAACGGAGAGGTTGTTCTCGAGAAATCATGGCTTTTGCCACTGTTACGTGAAGGAGCCACAGGAGCGACATTTAAATTCTTTAAAGATATCATCCTTCCACTCGCATTGGACTGCAATAACAAATGGAACCAGTACACACAGGAGAAACAAGTCTCACTCTCTCACACCTATGAGCTCCTATGTTGTCAGTTGTGGGGTCTGTTGCCAGGATTCTGCCGTAATCCAAAGGATCCTGAGAACTTCCGATTGATCGCACCAACTCTGGGCAATGCTCTCGACAATAACCCCGAGTTCCGAGCACCCATCTTCGATGGTTTAAGCGAATTAATTGCCTGTGAGAACGCCGAGATACGTGGCGTGTTAGCGAAGTACTCCAAGAACTTCCTGCCGCGATTGTTCAATGTGTACACGCAGAAACCGAATGGTACCTATGAAGCAGATCTTCGCAAAAAGGCTTTGGAAGTCATTAAGGTTCGTGTCAATCGTTTATGCTGAAGTCGATCTTTTTATTGATATTTTCTGCTTCCCTTAGGCTTATGTGACCATAACACCAGAACAGGTGTTAAAGGAACTGTTTGAATCGGCTAAGGCGCAGCTAACTGGCACCCAGACGGGGACCTTTGAAAATGACTCAATTTTCGACATTAATTGTGCTCTGGTGCTGTATCAGTCTGAGGATACCATTAAGAATTTCTTTGAGACGTTCATTGTGCCGGTTCTGAAGAATGAGAAGTCGAAAATCGTCGCCAAGGACGATCAGAAGTTGAAGAAACAGCAGAGGAAGACATACGAGTAAGTAGAACGCCCACAGATATAAGCACCTTCTTACAATTCTCCTTTCAGACTCCTTCGTGATATCCTAACATCGGACATTTCACCGTGTAAAAAGTTCAGCAAGAAAAATGTGGTTGCACTGCAGAAACTTCTGTTGGAAGCATTCGGAACTAGCTGCTCAGTGTGTCAAGCCGCACGTTTGAAGTAAGTTTGACAGAAATCCTATCTGAAGCATCTAACTGTGGTTTTGTTACGCCTTTCAGATGCCTTAAAATTCTCATAGAGAATCGTAAAACATTGACAGTCAACGACAAGATCGTGGTGAAGACAATTCCAGAAGCCATTGTCTCGTACAGAGAGTTCTCCACGAGGAAAGAGAACATTTCCGAAGAGATTATCAAACTGGTCGGCAATATCTACCAGGAAGCTGAGAAACTTAACGATTTCATTGATATTCTGATGGCTGGCTTTGCTGGCGATGAAACTATCATCACGAATACGATTTTAGCCTTTCGTTCTGTCGTCCAGAATCTAGGCAAACAATTGACTATCAATACTTTGGAGTTTGTGCTGGATCAGGTTTTGGTGTTCCTCGTTCAAAAGAGTCGAGCACAAGCTGAGGCAGCAGTGGCATTCCTCATCACGCTGATCAAAGTGATGCCATCGCCCCTGATTGCTAATCATTTGGAAAATATTGTAAGTACTAGAAGGGTTTATACTTAGGCTCTGCTTACCATAAGGTCAAGAAGCCACTTTGTGCGATTACCAGAAAAAGAAAGGGAGGTAATCGTGAAGGTTATCCGAACACTAACAGTATTCTGAAGCCGAAAGGTCAATTTCAAGCGATCGTCAAACCACTCTCAGGAGCCAAAGCCAGGAAACGGCAGATTGTGCAAAGAATGTGTGATCGTCTCAAGATTTCAGTTGTTATCGTGGACCTTTTTTTTTTCCTTTAGGAGAGGCCAAGAATGCATCATGCACCGCCAGGGGGCTTGTTACACTCAACTGTGGCCATATCGTCTCTTCCGTGATCGCATAACTTGTCACATAAAAGCGAGACAAATTGGCCCCAGAATGCTCGTTTTTACGTGACGGAATATACAATCACGGAAGAGACAATTTAGCCCCTGGTGTGTCAGACTCCTACTGACTAAACTCCCCCTCTACCTTTGGTATCATCGGCAACCCCTTGAAACCGCTGTTTGCATTACTTCAGGGGGGACCTTCCCTATTCCCTAGGGTTTCGTCTCTCTTTTTTCCTCACAGCACGAATTAGATAAAGAAGGCTATTGGATTCCATCAGTGGTTACTCCAGATCATCATTCTCACGACGTTTTCCGGGGTGACGTTGCCTGCCTCTAGTTCCAGCCTTGTTCTTTCTGCTGCTCATCTGCTACAGGTGAAGAAGGTGTGGTTTGCGTCATCTACTACCGAGTGGCCGTATCGGGCCACTTTTCCCGTCTTATGATGGTATGTGTTGAAGTTCCCATGTTCGGTTAGCAACTGGGTGATGAGGTAGTTCACTTCTCCATGTTTCCGTTCTGTCCATTCAGCAATGTCCCTAATCAGTATTGCCGTCCACCTTCCTCTAGTTTCAGAGGTCCACCGCTCTCCGAAGCCGAAGCTTTATGCTCGTGGACGAATTTTTTCTCTGCCGCAAGGAGATCGATGGAAGTCACTCCCGCCACTACAAGAACGGCTGGTTCCAACAGCGTGCGTTGAGAGCTTGCTACCCGGTGGGCTTTGTGTCTCTGTACTGCTGCCATCTGTTTCCTGTACTTCTCTTTTCAAAGGGCTTCGGCCCAGATTTCGCAGCCATGCAGGAGAATGGCATGTGTGATCGACAAAAGAAGTCTTCTTGTTGCAGTGGGACCATCTACTTTTGCCATGAGTCTGTTGAGTAGTGCTGCTGAGTGCTTTATCTGATACCAGTAGGTGAGTTTGGAGTCCAGGGTCATTCCCAGGTACTGCACAACACATTTGCTGGCTATTACCTCCGAGCCTTTTTGAAACTCCACCCCCGCCGGGATCTATCTCCTAGTCAGGAGGACTATTTATGTTTTCTCTGCCGCCAGACAAACGCCATGGTCTTCCATCCAGGTACGCACGTGTCTCATCACTTGGTAAAGTCTTCTCTGCGCATTTTCGGTGTCTTTTGCTGCAATCACCGCCCCGATGGCATTTCCATACGGAGAATACCATCGTAGGAGATATTCCACAGATCATGTCCCGGTATTGAGCCCGGGGTCCAGTCTCAGTGTCGTATAACAGCTCAGCTAAAGTTGATCTTAATTTTAGTTGTTATGCGTATTCGGAGAATCTTTCAGCAAGTGACAGTAAAATCTGCTGCTAAACGTAGCATTCCTTTGATGTTCAATTTAAGAAGTCAAAGATCGTTGTGACGTGTGGAAAACTGTCCTAATGACACAAACAAGGAGGTCTGAACTATAACAGCCATTGTTGTCGAATTCTCAGGAAACATCGAAGAGAGATGTGATGCGATAGACGCTCCAAGTCTCCGGCTTTATGAAAGAAGTGGAAGCCTTCAACAATCTGTTTCCCTATTACTACAACCCACAATCTCATTCGTCTCGCCTCTAATTTTCCCAATGATCCTACTCAAGTTTTACTCGTAAGGTCCAAAACAACGCCATCATGTTCAGAGTTCTGAAGCGCGTTTCAGCTTCATTGAGTGACCTCGATTCCACCTCATCTATTGTACATCACGTTTTCTGGTGACTAACCCATCTCCACGGCATACTTCGCAACGGAATGATTATCATGGTTTAAAGTCCAAGACGGTGCTGATCAGGATGCCGCCGTGGCTCTGTGGCCAGTGACGCTAGGTACACCGAACTACGAGGGTTTAATTGAATTAATTAACCGCTCTGTGCGGCACATGATTACTCCAAATCGGAGGGCAAGAACTCTTGCTATCACATCTACTCAATTGATTTGTTGATCTTGCAGATGTACACGTCTGCACCATTGTGACTGCTATTGCACCAAAGTTTAAGCTTTGACAGTTCCACGATGCTTCTTCTGGTAAAAGTATTGCCTTCTACATTAAATTTCACACATTCTCTGCCCATAAAAAATGTACACACAACCCGCTCACTTCTTTAAATAAATTATTTCAGATGAAATCCCTCTCAGCCATGATGCCGGACACCAAGCGTTACTGCAGAATTCAAATCGGCTATTTACTCAAAAAACTCTGCAAACGCTTCACAGCTGAAGAGCTAATAAAATTTGTCCCCGGTGATGATGAGGTTACTCATCGTCGGTTGAAGAAAATACGCAAACAAATGCGTCGTGAAATTCGCCAGAAACATGAAGAGGAACACAAGGATGACGACAATGATTCGGAGGATGAATTCATGCCAGGACTAGAGAAGAAGAGTGTAACGTAAGTTGGCAAAGGATACGCGATGTAGATGAGATCGTAATAACTTTTCCATTTTTGCACAGAATCGATGATATTCTTGAGGACTCTGATTCGGATCTCCCGGAAGAAATGGACGCCGATGTCGATATGGACAAGACCAAAACGAAAAAGAAATCAAAGTCACAACAGGAAACGTATATTCGAGAAGATCCAGAAGACATTGTTGACTTGGCCGATATCAAATCCATTGGAAATGTTTTAAGTGAGTCTCCAGAAAAAAACTGTACACAGTCACTTCAAGTTTTATTATTTTCTTAGCAAACAAACCAACCACCTCATCAGGAGTCGCAAAATCGACAGAGAAAAAACAGAAAGATAAAAACCGTGGCTTTAAGACAGCCGACGATGGAAGACTGATTATAAGCGATAAATTTACTGGCAGTGACTCAGAAGGCGACAGTACCGACAGTGATGACGATGAGGAGGAAGCTGAAGGTGCCAAAAAGACTACAAAGCGAGGATTGGAAGATGATAGCAGTGATGGTAAGTTTAAATTAGATTTTCGTTTCAATAGGAGTCAATTGACATGTTTGCTTTCAGAGGAAGAAACACCAGCTGCTCCTAGTCGCAAACGTAAAGCTGTTGAATCAATAAGTATGAAATCCGGACGGACGGGTACCTCGCGTTATACAGCTGGTGGCAAGGGTATTCATAGACCTGTGGCAGCATCAGTTAAATCCGGTCACACGGGTTACTCAGTTCAGACCACGGCGTCAATGTATTCCACAAAGAAGGCCCAAGGTGATATGAAGAAAAAGGGCAAATTGGATCCATATGCATATATTCCCTTGAGCAGGAATGTTCTTAATAAGAGGTGAGTTTCAAATAGATCGTCGTGGCACGGATATTACAACAATAACCCTCTACTTTTGCAGGAAACGAGCCAAGCACGTTGGCACCTTCAAAGGCATTGTTAAAGGAGCCCGGAAGGGTGCAACGAAAGGAGTGAAAAACAGAATACAAAAGAAATACAAGAAGTAAGCCCAGCTACTCACCACGTCTATGTAAAAAAAACTTTGCTTTAGCAATTCAATTCTTTTAATGAAACCAGAATCGTTTATTTATTTTAAATAAATATGTATAATGTATACAAAAATACGCCTATGAGGTTTTTTTTAATTTCAAATCACAACAGTAAAAACTTTCATGCGACTATGGCACGACCACTCACTCATTGCAATGGCCATTTGCTGCGGTAAAATACTGTTCAACGATGTGTTTGCAGTTCCATTTGCCGGCGGGATCCTCTCCCGCCATTGTCTCTTCATAAAAATGCAGTTTATCGTTGGCATCGATGAGAATAACAGTATGCGTTCTGCTACCATAACCAGCATCGAGTATCTTCACGTTGGTTGCACTTAAATGCTCGCCCCAATTGGGTGCACGACCTGCCAACTCCTGATCGGGCCAATGTTTCTTCTCGTCCTTCAGCAGGTCCATGCATAGTTTGACTAGATTTTCTTGAGAAGGTTCACCCTCGGCTGTAAAATGTTTGTTGACGATTTCTTTGAAACGCTCTATGCCCGCTATGACTTTCTGGAATGGAGAACGACTTGGACTATTTCCAAAGCCATAGCATTCAGAGTCCTTGAAAGATTCCAAAGCCTTTGGTGCATTACTACAAAGTGTAATCGAAGGCGGGGAAGACTGTCTGGAAAGAAAGAAAAAAACGTTCCACATACGCCAGAGTCACATCAAGAAATGAAAACTCACTTCATTTGAATAGCAACAAAGTTGAATGCAGTATATTTCTCGGCATCGTCCAACAGCCTTCTATTGTACTCCTCAGCAGACATATCGCCAGCAACATAATCCGATACAATCATTCCACGCCCTAGTAAGAGATTAGTTGATGATGTACATGTTGCTTTTGAAATGGTTGCATGAAACAAATGTGAATTTTGTGCACAGCGGGCGGATGAGGAGTGTGAGGGTTATTGTTTTGTTGAATTAGCAAAAGAGTTTAACAAAGTTAGTCTCAACAAAAAAAAAACATTAAAAACATGCCAAACATCTACCCAGACACCCATGAGTGTCTTTCTCACCTTCGGCGTTTTTAACTTTTGGTTCTCCAGTAACATTCAAAAGGGCACCGAGTTTGAAAACACCATCCTTCCCACCAACGGCTAACCATGAGCCACCTTCACGTCCGATTTGTAGGTCAACACCTGTGACATGAATACATTTTATACTTCATTAAAAATTCAACGAAAAGAAATAACGAAAGTAAGATGTTACCTCCGAAAACATGTGGAAATTTCACCCATCTATCTGCTTCGAGGGTTTCTCTTGAATAAAACTCATCACGATTTGAGGCTACAATTAACTTGTAACCACTGGGACTAGGATTTGAATTCACATAAAAAAAGATAACGCACATTTTATTTCGCTTCGACTTTGTACTTTATTGTCGAACTAAGAACAAACAAAGAAAACTATAATGATGCCGCCCTAAAACGATATTTTAAGCAAACAGTGTTGTATTTATTTAGCGAATTACCTAATTGAAATTCACTGTCGACTGGAGCAACAAGAGGTAGGTGGTGTATTTTACTAGACAACGCAAACAGAAATTGAAAAAAAAACAAAGTGCGATGGCGAAGTTTTTTTTTTTTTTTTGTGATGCGACGTTGGAGTGACAGCAAAACAAAAGCAGCTGATTTGGTTGTTGTGAACGAACACTAAGCGATTTTCTATTGTGAATTGTATTTGTGGTGTGTTCGTTTAAAGGCTGCAAAAGATGTTTAATTTTGGTTTTGTTAAATAAAATTACGTTCAATGCCGCAAGAAAATTAATTATAATACAGTGGTAATGGAGAATGTGACTAAGGAAAAAAAAAGCCGCAGGATTAGAAATCGTTTTCGATTGTCTAAAACAAGCGCAGGGCCGATATCGAGACACCACCTAATGGTAACGAACATTCGCCTATGAATTATTGCCCTCTTAGAGAACCAAATGCTGTAAAATTAACAGAGTTAAGGGTCCTATAGCAAAGCAAACTTTTTTAAAGCCATCTTACAAGAAAAAAAAGTAACAATCAATAACGTTGAGCACCGCGATCGTAGATCACTGAAATGCCTGACAAGTGCCGTGATAAAACAAATAATGTATTCAAGCTGAAGTGGCTAACGCGAAAGCGTTATATGCGTTACATTTTTCGCACAAATGGAAGGGACCTTCTATTTATTGTCGACTCCGAACTGCGAATTGATGCGGTTTTTTAAGTACTCTTGGGGGTTTGTGGATATGGCTGGGGCTTGAACCTACGCTGCTCGCACATCAGTTAAACGCACTAACTATTGAATTATTGCGGCAACTGAGACCTAGGTATGTAACAAGTTTTTTCACTGCACTAGACCTTCACATTTATTACTAAACACTCGATTGTCGATTGTGAAAAGTTTCTCAGTTCGCCATTTGAATTCGATCATTAAAACTCTTTTCGCAAATAAAGCCAAAACTGCTGCACTGAATATATATTATACCGTTAAAGTATGAATATATATTTTTTTAAAGCGCTTGAAATTTCTACATTACAGACACTGAAATGATGTCGATATTTTTGATTGCAAACTGGGCACTGATCTAATTTTTGTTTCTCTAAATATTTATACAGGTGAGTCTTTTTTTTAACTGTACGCAGCAACATTAACAAAAAAACACGTTTAATGATCAAATCAAAGAACTTTAAAATGAAAGAACAGGTTTTCAATTTTTTTTTTAACTGAGGCAGATAATTATGCTTCGGTTACATCGAAGAAACAATCTTACAGATATCAACAAGTCGAAATGTCATTACAGTATCTGGTAATTGAATTAAATTCACTTTGAAAAACTCAACACAAACCTACGAATTTTCAAAAGTTTTATTGAAAATTTAAAACACAACTGTTGGCCATCTATTTCGAGAACCAAGTACCTAACAAGCGAATGAAAATGTGTGGTTTCAGTTTTCAAAACGTAATACTAATCTAATCGCATTCGGGCCCCTTGGGGAACAAAACACGAATGACATTGGACATCTCTTATCTGTTTACGTTCACGTTAAAGAGGCTGATTTGTGGTTGTCTTATCATTCAATTGAATAACTCGAAAGGTAGCAAACATTACAAAAGAACTTAATCGCTCAGTATCTGTTACCGCAGACAGTACTACATACCCAGTTTATTTACTTGATTTACAACTTTTGTGGTGATGTTTATTATTTTACTCAAGGACTTTTATCGCATTCGCTGGCTAAGTGAGAAAATTCTATTTATTGTGTATTTGCTATGGCATTGTTCAGAGCACTGTGCATCGCATCACCTATGCTCCATAAAGTTCCATGTCACTATTTCTCGAGGCAATGATATCCTGAAGCACTTAGATTGGGAATACATACTCTATAAGGATAGTACGCGATTATTAGAGCACAAGTCGTTAAAATTGGTCTAAAGGTGAGCGATGGTAAAAAGATATGCACATACAAATGTATGTTATGTTTGTAGTATGTACAAACCTACATTTTGTCAACAAGAAGAACGTCACGATGAACTTCGAAGCATGGACTTAAGTAATTAAGGCAATGTTCATGCATAGGTAGGTATTATAAACTTTGGTAACAACACCAGCGCAATGAAACAACGAATTGCTCTTGCCCATCGCCTTTTTTAAAGCTAAGAAGGCAACTGAATATTAAGCGTGCTCACTCAAGGTGGCACAACAGTCCAGGGTGGACCTAGGGCTCAACCAACAAGCGTCTCCAGCCAGCTTGACTTTTAACCAGCTGCCTCCAGTTTCGCACTCTAAGTTGGTTAAGGTCCCCTTCAACTTGTCTTCCTCTACTGCGCTATCCCTTGGATGTGGATTTGAAGATTCAGCGCGCGGGAGCATTGGTGTCTATCCGCTCAACATAACCCAGCCACCTCAGTCGTTGGACCTTCACTCTTCTGGCTAAATCGATGCCGCTGTACAGTGCGTACAGTTCGTCATTGCATCTCTTTCCCCACTCACCGTCTATGCAAACAAGACTGAAGAATTTTCCTTTAAAAACAGCCAAGAGTGCTTTTAAAAAGGTTAGGTTAGGTTAGCGGGCCGATGAAGACGATGAGACCCTCTTCACCTCACTTAAGTCCATATAGACCTGTTGTGGCACTCATGTATTTCAGGAACTACTTCCTACTGCATAGTTCTATACGCCTGATGATAGCCATCTGGTTGTCTTTACAAACTTGAGCAGATCCGGCAGCAAACCATCGGATAGCTTCTCAATGTTATCGAAGAGGTATCTGCCCAGAGATATTTTTCTTATACTGCAGAGGCATATTAGAAACTAAAGTGGGTTGTGTCGTCATGCACTTCTTCGTTCCCTCATCTAGGTATTTTGCATGATACCTGAGCATACTGTGGTCTGTAATTAATCCTATGACAAGCGGGCTGGAGACGCTTGTTGGTTGAGGCTCATGTCCAACAGGGACTGTAGTGTCGCCTTAAGTAAGTAATCTGGCTTTATTATATCCTCGCCATAGTCTTCTCGAAATTTCGCAGGTGTATAGTGTTTTTCACCTGTTGTTCCTTAAGGCATGGACTGAACGAATCTCCAACATACAAGTTTTAAGACGAGTGGGTTCTAAAAGAGAACTCCTGAACACAATCAAGAAACGAAAGCTGGAATACTTGGGCCATGTTATACGTAACGAAAAATACCAGTTGCTGCAAGTATTTCTGCAAGGAAAAATAGAAGGCAGAAGATCCTCGGGACGACAAGGAACAAAATGGATGGAAAATTTACAAGACTGGTTTGGACTGTCAGCAATCCAACTTATGAAGCTTATAACTCGCGAGAAGTAATCAGAAGGATGATAATCAACCTCCTAACAGGAGAAACACCATAAGAAGAAGAAAATTCCTTAAGGATCTTTGCCTTACTATTTCTTTCAAATGACAAAGTGGAGGTTTACTTGTACCGTCCGTTAGCTCTGGTTCTAGGATTGACGAGATCAGTCCAGTTGGCTAATTCGACAGCGATCTTATTTTCTGGTACACCACTGTGGCTAGGAATCCAGCAGAGTTTTACATTATCCGTTTTTCGCGACAGCACTTTACAAACTTGGATGTAATTTGGGAAGCAGCTAATGCTCTTATAGTCGTCTGGCTGTCTGTGAAGATCGAGAAATTCTCCCGTGATACCGTGAACATTGATGCCCATTGGGCAGCTCTGGTCACCGCTGGAACCTCTGCCTGGATAACATTACTCTTGTTAGTGAGTCTTATTGAACTGCTGAGTCCTAGCTCCTCAAAAAAGACACCTGCACCAGTACCTAGGTTCATTTTGGAGCCATCCGGGTAGATGGACTTTGTTTCGTTAAGAATTTCTTTGTTTTCCCACTGTTCTCTGCAAATGAAGGATTTGACGAAGTTCAGATACAGAATCGTGTAGTCAGAGTCAACACGTATACCCGGATATTTATCCAATATCTGGGCATATCCACATGAGCTCGCTCTCCAGAATTAAGACTGGCTAAATTTTAGAGTGCTCTTTGCTGCAGATTGAGAATCGACTCCAACCATACCGTTGGAGTTGATCTCAGTGCGCTGGTCGTTCCAAAGCAAGCTTTCAAGTCTTTGCATCTTGGTCAAGACTTTGAGGTTAGTAATTTTAGTTGCTGCTAGACTAAGTCCCCATACTTTGATGTCGGCCTAACGATCGCAGAGTACAGCCATAGGATTATGCTTGGTTTTGGTCCACAGCTCTTCCCAAAAATCCTGTAGAAAGCGTTCGAGGTCTTTTGGATTATTTCTTTAACATTCAGATTCCAGTTCAGTTTCCCGTTCAGAATTTCCCACTCTCAGATAGTTTAAGGGGTATTCTCCTCAGGTAGTTTTGTTGCCATCACCTCACGATTATGGCGGTGATGCTTGAAACCCTCTATCGTAGTTTGAAACCTTTATTGATGGGCACTCGTCTGGGAGAATTTCAAAGCATTTTTGAACAATAATACCATTTTTTCCCAATTGGGCGAATGGCAACATTGTAAACAACCTTATCGTTTTCCCTCCCTCATTCCTCCCTTCTCTTTTAGCAAAAGAAAAACTCTTCAAAGAGAGGAAGCTTAATACATTCACCTCTCTTAACATAAAAAAAAAACTTTCCTTTACAATTTCATTTCACATGACACACGGCACGGGACGGGAGTACACAGCTACAGTGGAAATTTGAACACGGAATCGTGGTGCACCAGCAGAGAAAACGTCGGTAACATTGCTTTTTTTCGTCTGCGGTCGAACAGTGAACTAGCGCATGGAAGTGTGACAGATGGACAGTGTGTGTGAGAAACGTATGAAATTATTAAGTTTTTCCTTTGATTCTAAGCTTTAAAATTTTCCATTTAAATTCACTCGAATGCCATTTTGGTGAAAATTTTCATTTAATTTTTTCTGACTATTCGCCGCGACGAAAGTGTGACGTGTTTATTTATAATTTCTGGATTACGAGTGTGAGTATACTTGAGTAGAGTATAAAATCTCAGAAAAATACAATTTTTAAGAGAACAGTGAACAAAGTTACCAGGTCAACAAAGATTATTATTTTCAGTTTGAGTTCGGATTTCTTTCTCTACGTCCGCTCTGTATTTCTTTGTTTTCGTATATCGCGTGCTATCTTTATTATATTTTCCATTTCTCATTTATTATACGCTACTCTTTCTTCCACGGATTCTGCATAATTTTTGTTTTTTTTTTTTCCTTCGCTTCAAACACTCAAACCAATTCCAAATCCACTACACTGCAAGAAATTTGATTTTTTTTTTATTTTGTACCTCGAGTGAGAATAACACTGGTCGCTGTCGGTGCGTGGAACGAGAAAAATAAGTGCGGTTTTTATTTCGAGGAATTTTTTGTGAAGAAATATTCTTTTTATTTTTATTTTTAGAACTTGTCATACAAAATTAATTTTTTAAAGGAAAAATTTTCTTTGGAAAGGAAATAAATCTCCGTAAAGTGATCTTTATTTTTGTGAAAAAAAAAAAATTTTTTTTAAAAAAAATTGCGAAAGTGAACATCCGGTTGCTGCAACAGTTTATATTTCCAAAACTTTAAGGTAAGAAAATTTTAATTCTTTTATGACGATCATAATGTTCATTATTCAATTGAGAGGACGTGATTTTTCACTTCCCCTGTCGATCCTCTTGTTGTCTGTGGTTATTTTCCTCTGTCGAGTCGAGCTATTAGGTAATTCGCGGTTAACTTTTTTTTTCCTCTTCGTCTGTTTGTTGTTCACGCAACCCCTGATTAAGGTTTCAAAAAAAAAAGACTGATTCTGATACCTCCGCTAAGCTTGTGTTAATTTGTCCAAAATGTCAGAAAAAAAAAAATTCCAATTGGACATGTGTAGAAAAATCCACATAAGCACCATTACTCATTTGTCGTTCTCTTGATTCTCTTTGTTGTGCTTCGCTCGATGTCAGTGAATTGTTGTTCAAATTGGGCTGTTTGCTTGCTAGTATAACAGTGTTTCTCAGTAGTCATAGTCATAATCGGGGCTCATGTTATGCTTGCACATGGCATACATGTGCAAACGTAACACAGTGTGCCTCTGTTGTTCGAAGGTAGTTTATCTCTTTCGTGCCAGTTAGTATTAGCAGAAAGCAATATTTTCCATTGCCTTGCTTTGGATTGCCCGACGACGACAACGACGGTGTCGGTGATCTCAAATGATGTCAAAGCTTCGATAAAGAGAACAGGCAAAGATTGGCGTGTACGGTACGGTGTACGAACACATGGGCCAGTCGGCGGCGGCGGCAATTATAAAAAGCATATACAGAACGAACTCAAAAGAAGGCGGCAAAACTTTCATGTGGTTGTTGCGTTGAGTCTTGACTCTTGAATGCTCTTAGCTCACATGCTTGCTTGGATGACGTGCGGTTGTGGCAGAGTGGTGTTGCCAGGTGCCGAAGAGTATTTACTTAAAGTCTAATAAATTTGTTAATTTATTTGTTAACGGTTGGTGTCATGATTACTTCAGTTAACGATAAGTACATAAATCCAATGTCAGATTTTTTTTTGCAATACGGAATTTTTTTTCTCGTTTGTGTTATGACAAACTGACTATACTCGTTTGCAGTTATCTGCAGGGCAATTTGTATGCTGAAAGTATGATATAGGTACTGTTGTTATTTGTCAAATGTATTAATAAAAAAACTATGACTCGAGAGGCCATATGACTGTCAATTACCATAAACCAGATACTGTATGTCAATCAAAAAAATGCGCAAACAATTTTTTTGACATTTGATGTGCTTCTGTTTTTATTAAAGAATTTATAAGTTAAATTCGTTACAAATTAAATTTCAAATTCAATTCAGCTCAACCAATAAGCTTCATCAGCTTCTCACCAATCCTTAGTCAACTGTTTCCAGTGGTGTACACCGATTTGGTTAAAGTCACCTTCCATTTAGAGATGAGGCTTAGTCTTTCAGGAGTGAAATCGAAGATTCTTCAGACTAGAGTATCGGTGTTCATCCGCTCTGGATGACCTAAAATAAAATAAATAGCTGGCGCGACAGCTGGAGGTGATCCAAGACCTAGTTTCTCGCAACCATTCATGTTGTGCGTGTTGTATTGTTCTCAAGAATGGAAGGAACCTTCAATTTCAATTCGAACGGCGAATTGAGAAGCTTTTTCATGACAAATTGTACTCTCAGAGGCTTGTTGTTCCCCGACGAGAGGTGGTGCCGCGATAAATATTCGGTGGACACGGCTGGGACTTGAATCCATGCTGCTTGCTTAGCAGTCCAACGCACTAAGCACTGAGCCACGGCGAGCCTTTTTTTTTATCCATCTTAATTGTTGTACCACCTATATTTTCGACAGATCGGTGTGGATGTACAATAGTAGCCCATAGTGATAGGTAGGACCATAAATTGAATGTTCACTCGAAACTTTTAAGTGTGCTTTCATCCGATTTTGACAAAGTCCATGCCCTTGCAACATATAAGCAGACGGGATATTAACTCTGGATCTCCCCACTGATATCGTTGGGAGGCAGAATGAATAGTACTTGATATTTGACTCTCCTTTCTCTTCGTAGAGCTGACGAGCGTCTCACCCGTTTTCAAAGTTATCGGCTTTAAAAGCAGCCAGTTTATCTGCGCATTTAGCATCAATTCAGCGGTCTCTCGCAGGCGAAGAGGTAAAACGTAACGTCATCCATTTGATTGAAGGAACAGTGGAAGTCGACTATAACGACCACTTTTCTTTCATTGCTTGGCTTCTTTATATTTCGAATACTTGTGGAGGGCAGCCGGATACAGCGACTGTAGGGTCTAATGACCGCATTTACACTGTCCCTTCACCGTCGTTATAAGCGACTTCCACTGTAGTTGAATCAAGTGACTTTCAAGTTACCTTGTGTATGTTGGGAATTTCGTGCTAAACACGACCACATTTAGCCTGTGGCAAAGTTGATTAGCCTGAATACGTTCCCGAAGGTCATGTCGTGCAATTTATGTATACCTACATCTCTTCCGATCGTTCCACCAAAAAAATTTCCGATGATAGGATCTCATAAAAACAGCTCTGACCGTATCCAAACAGCCGCTGTTTCTAATCGTGGTAGTTATCAGTCATCTTAGTAAATGTTGTACTCCTGGTTTATCCCAATGCACTTTCCGAACACCGATTACAACCATCAAAAAGTCAATAATTCCTTGAATAATTTTTTTTTCTAAACTCTGGCAACACTAGTACCTCGAAGTGTAAAAATGTGACCAACCCACGCTCTCGTTTGTATAAAAGTGCTGAAAAAGAAAACAGATAACAAATTCCGAATTCCCCTTCCCAAATTTCACAATACAACCCAAACATTTACACTTGTTTTCAACTCAAGCATATGGCGTTAATTCCGAAGCCGAATAGACTCAAAGGCAACACGCCAGAGAGAGATAATCAGCAGGAAAAGCAAAGAAAAAGCTAATGAAACAATAGAACACCAGCGCCCTGGTATATCCGATGTGAACTGTCATTTGCACAGCAGCACACCAGAAAGGGAAAGTGAAACAAACAGATTATGAAAGCTTCGGCTGCACTCAAAACCTGTACTTCCCAAAGGAGGGAAAGCGTGTTGGACCGCATTGTGTTGCTCTGCATGGCGGCCCGCACATCCCTCCCCCAACCCACAACAGTGTAAACGGGTCGGAAAACAGGTTGCTGCTGGGAGAGCCGCTCAAAAGAGAACGACGACGGCGTTTGAAAATCCTTGGACAAAAGATAAATCCCCATGCCAATGTACTGCGTCCGTTCTCTGTCTCCTGATTTCCCAGGCAAGGACAGAGAACGAGATTTTCATTCTAGGGTTTTCTTCATTCTCAGGTGCGCCATTATTTGCACCTTTGTGCTGCAAAGTGCGAAGTATCTCGCCCAAGAAATTAGATTAGAGTGTGTGTTTTGGTGGATTTTGTTTTGCTTTGCTTTGCTTTGCTTTGCTTATTTTGGGCGCTTTCCGTCCGGGCCAACTTGTTTTTTCCTCTTCGGTTGAATGTACGCGCAAACGTCACTCTGTTAACAGAAAAAAAAAAAAAAAAACGAAGAAAAGCGATAAACGAACAACAAAAGCTGGTTCGATCGAGCAAACTTGTTTTCGTTCTATGGCCACTCTGAGCTCTGGGTTGTCTTATCGCTGGTAAGTACTATTTTAGTACTCCTCGCGCGTTATGTGGATGAAAGCCATTAAATTTAGAAACAACAAACACATGCTGCGATAGGAGGGGTGGACGATGCCGAGACGCATGTCTGTGTTGGTTTTATTGTACATTCTCCATCGAAAGTCGCACAGATATGAGATTCCAAGAGTTGGTTTGACCTTGAAAAAAAAAAAAAAATGGTTGGAATTAACGAAAACAAAAAATTGGGCGAGTATTTTTGGCAACGGACCGATCTTGACATGCTTACGGGAAAACGCTGAGAGAATAAACGAATTCGCTAGGTTATGGTCAAGGATTTTTTTTTTTAATTCATTGTGAAGTATTTGTTGTTTGAATATTTGATTGGAGGCGAGAGGAAGGGAGCTTCTAGCTCAGGTGATACTGGTATGGGTTCTCTCGTCAATCGTGAAGGTTTTGTTTGTCAGAAATAGTCGCTGACTAATTGCACGTTGCTTACAGGAAGCTAGTAGTTGAATGTAGAGTGTGCGGCATTGACGCATTGTCTGTCACGTACCATCTGGCGGAATTCGAATGAATGTCTGTTGTCATTGTCACTGGAAATCCCTAAAGCATTTTTGGAATAGTTTAACATTTCGAGAAACGATAGACGGACATCTTACGACAAAATTGAAAGATGTCCTTAGCAAGTTACGCACGTTGTGTTGACGTGCGTCTCAAAGTTTTTAGATCAAACGACCTTTGAAACTCCATTGGTACTTTGTATTGCTTTGTTGTTTGGTCTATGATTTAACGATATAGTGGCGAGATTCAATAAAATCACTGCTCACAGCGATCTTTTCAACTCTGCATAGATTTTCGAACTTAGATTAGATTATAAGGCGGTGTAGCTCTTTTGTGCTGTCCCCTGATAAGATTTATACCGAAGTCTGTGAATATTTTGACAAAATATTGCGAAGATGTCAAGGAACTCTGATGCGTGCATGTCGGAGAAGTTTTCTTATGAGATGACTACGTTTCCAAGCTTTTGATGTCTTATACTGATGACGAATGGGGATTGTAAATAGATGTTTGTAAAATAAATTTGTTAAAAGGTTCACACGGCTCAGGTGCATTTAAGAAGGTGGAAGGGAGAGTCAGTATGGATGTATGACCACAGTTCTGGCGAGCAAGTCAACCTTTTCATATCCCATTGGAATTTAACCCCTAGATGATAATTTACTCCACATTCGAAAAGTGGAGTAATTTCCCAGGTGGAGCAAATTTCCGTGGAGTTATTTCCCTGCACCTCGATAGCACCAAAATAATTTTGAAGACTAGTTTTGATTTCACTAAAATCCAGCCAAGCGTCTCCATTTTGTTGGAGGAGGTTGTTCTCCCACATTGTTTGAGGACCAGGGTTTTTGCATATAATGTCAAGTAGATTCTACCAAAGCAGACAGAGAGACTCAAACGAGGCGTTGTTATGTTGTGCGAGTTCCTGAAACCTTTTGTCAACAAACCGATTGATTCTTATCAGTGCGGTTTTAGGCAAGGATATCAGAAAGAAAACTCAAAAAGTTTGAATCCAAAGCCACCAAAGGTCGACTATGACGAGCTATACAGAGCCATGTTAATTTTTGGCGTCCCTGCCAGTGTTGTCTCTCTCTTTGCAGGATGGTGATGGAGAATGCTCCGCTTTATAAGTGATGGAGATTGAACTCTTTTTTTACACGGGCCGATGTCGAGTTCCATGTATGTGGTGGTTCAGGCTTGATCGGTACTAGTGTGGAATTCGCTGCAAACAGCATTCCCAATATATCAAGATTTTCTTTGGGTCTTGTGGCCAGTGGACGGTCGTCTTTCTCTGAAGTCGGTGATGACTGTATCGGTGGCAGGTAAATAAAATTTCTTCGTTTTGACCAAAACAAATTCTCAAAAAAAAAAGTGTATATTGTGTATATTTGGTCCCATTTGCGTTGATAGATTCAACTTGTGTTCCCAGAGCTACTCGACTGGTCTTTTAATGCGAAAAGAAACTTAGTATCTACTTGGCTGGCAAGAGCTGGTAGAAGTGGTGGTTCAACAGAAGTCAATTAACACTATGATGTGGCTTTTTGTTACCAAGACTGGCGTGACATGGTCCTGGACCTGGACTTAATGCAACAGCCGGAGAGTCCAAAACCCAACCTGATGAGTTTAGCAAACGGATTAGACCTCGTATTGCTTTACCCGAATGCGTGCACTCTGGCTCTTGCTAGTGCTAGTGCCGGGCATTTGCAGAGGAAGTGGGAGAGAGTTTCCTCCTTGTTTTCGTTGCCGCAGAAGTGAGAACGAAGGTTGTCCGCAACCTTGGCAACCTAGTTGGGCGCATTGTCTCCAATTGGCCAATGCCCCGTGGTTATCGCCCTTATTCTCACGATATCTGGACGGGTTCTGTTTAGGAGATCTTTTGTTCTAATCTTATCGTAGTTCGACCATATTTTCCTTGATATGGCCCAGTTGATTAGCCCCTCCATTGGAGGTTGGCCTTCTGCACGAAGTTCGAGTTGATTTGTCCTTTAACTGCTCCTAGCGGGATATGTACCCTAGCTGCTAGTGAGCCGTGCAGAGCTGAGCTCATTCTTACCTACTCGGCAAGAATTGTACTACAATACAGATTCTTTCTGAAAAAGAGAACCTCGGAGTGCCACTAGTTACATGCAAATCAAAATCAAATCAGCAAAGCCAACCTATGGTGGTCCAATCGCAACACCTGCCAAACTAGCAGACAAATCTGGCCCTCAATAGACCATAAGCGTCCAAGAGATTAATTTCGCTAAGTAGACGTCATCTCGGAGCTACTGTAGTTGTCATCACAGAACACTGCCTCATAGGCAGACATATCACTCGCCTGGGCGTTCCTGCAAATGATTTGAAGAAGAAACATGCAACCATCTCAACCATCTTGGCGACCTAGCACAACAGGATTTCCGAAACCTAGTTCGCTTTATTAAAAGCTTCCACTTGTTCCACAATTAGGAAATAGAATTCCTTCTAGATCCTGAGGCATCACAATGGACTTACTGTTGGCCTAAGTGCGTCGGCTATGTCGGCAGCCTCTACCTATGGTTATACATATTTCGAACTCAGCACCATGTGATCTTATAATTGTTTAACATAATCCGAATCAATTCAATCGTTTAAACCACATTAACTCCTTTCTCAAAGCTAATGCACTCAACCGGAAGGTTCCCCTTTTTTTTATATTAAAAGAAGTCCCACGTGCTTACTACAACAGTCAACATAATCCGCACAATTTATCCCCAAAAAATAAATGCGCCCCAGGAAAACTACCCGGAACACCACAGATGGGCGAGCTTACCACAGATAAAAAAAAATTATTGATAGTAATCAATTATTTTTGTAAATCTTGTTATGTGACAGCATTACAATCAGCGGCTATATAAATACTTACATACATATGTAAAGCCACAAGAAAATTATATTCCAGGCGTCAGTAAATATCGCAAACTTTCTCTAAAGATATTTGAAGAAGTGGCGATGAAACAAAAAAAAAAAAAAAAAAAAGGGAGAAAAACTTGAGTATTTTCTCGCTTCTGATTTCAACCCCAAAGTTATGGAATTTTGTATTCCTTTGGCATATGGGTTAACGTTAAGTGACATAAGTCGATTGGAGGAATGTAGGACTAAACGTATTGATAGGTGTATCAGACAGATACGCACGTAGATACAAACCATTTGAATGGCAAAAATTAGATTAGAAAGTTAGATAAATTATTATTGGTCCAGAAATGGAAGGGTTCTTGCGATAGATCAACGGATTAGGAATGACATGGAGTAGTGATTGTTTGACGAGTGTGAAAATTGAATTTTATGAATTTTTTTTTCTCGTACTGCCGGTATGTTTATGCAGATTATGTTGCGGATGCTGTTTTCGGTAAATATCTGAGCACCTTTAGTGAACTTCTTCAAGAGGTCCTTTCAATCTTCTCAGGTTGGGCAGTTAAAAGCAGTCTAGGGGTTAACCCCGAAAATACCGAACTAGTCCTCTTCATCAGGAAGTATAAAATTCCTCCAATGCACCCTCTCTCTTTACACGGCTCCCACCTGCGCTTCGCTAACAAAGCCAAATCGCTGGTCCTGATTCTGGACATTAAATTAGACTGGAAAGCCAACAAAATTGAACGCGTTAAAAAAGCCACTCTAGCGCTATAAGACAAAAGCCATTGGTAAGAAGTAGGGTCTCCAAACTCGTACCACGCACTGGCTTTACGTATGGTGTGAACGTCTGGCGGACGTTCTTAAACAAGGCCCTACATCGTAATCGATTGGGTGAAGTGCAAAGATCACACTCCATATGCACTAGCGGAGTACTAATAATTACCCCATCCGCGACACTTGACGTGCTCCTACATCTTCTTCCCTTAAACATTTTTGGCAAGTAATCAGGTGCTAGCGCAGCCATCAGACTAAATGGCTCCATTCAATGGTCAAACAACCATATTGGCTACTCCTCGATCTTGGATCCCCTAACATTTATCGTGGAAAATCAACTTCCGGACATCCATCCCTTCCCGAGAAGAGTGGGAGAGTGATGACGCTAGAGACGAACACTCCACAACCCAGAGCGGAGTGGGTGGTGGTGTTTTCTCCGAAATGCTTAACCTGAGCATCTACTTCTGTCTAGGATCCACGAAGCCTTATCCTGGCTTAGGCACAATGTAATATTCTCCAAGGACATCACAATCTTTACCGTCAGCCAAGCTGCTATAAAATCTCTGGAATCAGTAACATATACATCAAAAGTTACTTTAGATTGTCGCTCATATCTTATAGAAGATTCACCTGTGCTGGGTCATAGGGACATTCCAGGGAACTGTAAGGCCGATGAACTCGCCAAACGTGGCACTATTCTAGAGATCAGACCAGAACGGAGGAATCTATGTATTCCACTCGTTAAATGTAAATTACTCTAAGGGAACGACGCGATCAGCAAGACAAACCTTCCTACCTCCAGAGAGATCTAGCCTTTGCTTAAATTGGACTTGCTTAAAGAATCGTTCTTTACCACCGTTCTCACTGGCCGGAGTTGTTCCATCGCCCTTCAGGCCAGAAGGATGGGCCTTTTCCCAAATGTCTTTTACAGGAGTTGCAGAGACGAAGAGGAGAAAGAAACAAACCTCCATTACCTCTGCGTCTGTGTTGTCCTATACCAAAGAAGGAAGCTCTATCTAGGAGCCTATCACTTCGTAAACTATCATATGCTGGCGTCTAAAGGACCCTCAGCTCCATTAAGAGCTCCATATGGTTTCAATAAATGGAGTGGCACTTTAAGGTATAGATCCAAGTGGTTTTACAAAGGGCTATATGTGGCTATGCTTCGCATAGACAACCACCCTACTAGAAGCTAGAGACACCTTGCACTAAACACAGCGTTACATCTTTTCAAGCGGAGATAACCGCCATTGATAACAATATTCGGAAAACCATCACCATCTATGTTGACAAACGGGCGGCCATTAAGTCTCTGCAGTCAACATCGACAAAATCCAAGCTGTAAAGACAATTTCTCAGCGATATATCAACGACCAACAAGGTGACCCTATGGTAGGTACCAGGCCACAAAGATATATCAGGAAATGATGCTGCATATATCCTTCCAGTTGCAAGGACACTCATCAGCACTCTTTACAGAGAAATATGTTGATGAGGAAACCGTGATCAGGGCTAATATGCGATGGTGTCATATGGACACATGTGTAGATCACTATGGCCTGCCTTTAATAAAAACAATTCCAAAAATTTTGTACAACTTAGTCGAAGGGAAATACGAATCGTCTCCGGTGTCCTGACAGGGCGCTGCGGGATAGGAATCCATGCAGAACATCTTGGATTACCTTACAATGACATTCTGCGGGCTGTGACCCAAATCAAATCCAAGAAGAACTGTAAAGAGAGGAAGAATCCAAAAGAAGACGACTGTAAGAAGCACTCCCAAGACTAAGGGAGTGCTTCTCGGTAACCAAATCGTCTCTTCCGTGATGGCATAACTCGTCACGTAAAAACGAGATGATTTGGTCCCAGAATGCTCGTTTTTACGTGACGCATTATATGATCACGGATGAGACGATTTGGCCTCAGCTTCGGATTGTAATAGGCTTCCGAATAGGCCATTGCAGACTCAGGAAGCATTTTAGAAAAATGGGAATAGGAGCGAAAGGAAACTGCAGATTCTGGAGCGATGCCGAGAGACCCATCACACCTTCTTATGGACTGTGGAGCACTGATCCACAAAAGAAGAGCCCATCTGGGAGTGTACACTTTCTCTGAAACGGATCTCCCATTGTTGGACTCAATCCAGATACTCCAATTCCTCAGACCGGTTGGATTGGAGGAGGTGCTATAGGTCGAGATTCATCGACCAACACGAGTTTAGGGGGCAGCACAATATATGTCTATAGGTCGCAGTGCATACTATGAAGCATACCTCAGGCCAGACCTTGCATTTATGCACATAATTAGCATTTTTGAACTGGAGCTTCTGCACCATGTTTTACTCGACAGTGTTTAGGGGCAATCATTTTCAGTTAACTGCTCCTTGCATCCATGTTGATCGATTTTGCCTGAAAAATTACAAACGTGTTAAAATTTGTGGTTTAAGGCCACCAAGATCGTTTTGGAATGGATTAGGACGGTTTTTGGTGACAAATCGTTGAAAAAATGTACACTCCTCCTCTCCTCCTCCTCTTTAACTCATTCCCAACTGCCGAGACTTCTCCTCAATTGTTCTGCGCCATTTATTTGTCGGGGAACCCATCCTTCTGCCATCTTGAGCAGGCCATTTCCATTGCATAGCGTAGTTTGGGGTTTTTCGTCTTTTTTCTGCCTGCCACTGGTAGATGTGTTCATTTCCTCCACTCAAATAAATTAAACGTCAATATTTTAATTTTAAAAACAAATAAAAGAACGGGTTCATCAAAACAAATCAAAAATAGATCAATTAACATAATAAATTTCAATAAACAACACAGAGAGTAAACAACCACCGAAAAAACGACTATGTACTTATTTTTGGAGGTCCACACAACTAAATGCATTAAATATGAGAATTTATTTTATACACCACCACCACCACCACCACGTGTGACAGCTAACTTTCTTTAATTATGTGTCACTGTGTCAGTGTTCGGCCTGCACGGTCACTAAGTTTTCTTCGAATTTTATCATTTTTTGAACAAAAGTCCAGTGAAAGGTCTCCCCAGATCAATCTCTCATTTTTATATTTTAATATATAGAAATCAATTAGCAATGAGCACCAATGACATCAGCGACAACATCGCACATCTCAACACTCTGACAGCACACATGTGACACTTGAAAAAAAAAAAAATAAAAAATTGTTTTGAAGAATCTGCGATAAATAGCTATCATGTGCGAATGCGAACGTGCTAATGAACGATTGGAGAATGGCACTCTTGCCATGATGTAGTGGGGTTTTTTCAAAGTCCGCTTTCTTGTTTACATTCTTACGAACGTGGAGGATATGGCATTCTTTTTATATTGAAACAACGTTGTTAAGGGGGGCGTATGCGCAACTTTTTCATATTACCCACGCTCTATCCTCACGGACAAGATTTAAAATTAAAATTAAAAAGAAAAAAAAAACACTCACCCACAGTTGGACACCTTTCTCCCCAAAACTGCAAAAACCAGAAAGCTCTACATTGTGCTAATGGATGGGGTGTATCCCCGAATACAGTGTGTACGGGTACGAGTACAAAAGTGTAAACAATCTCTTACATGGATACGAATTTGAAAGGCGTAGTGGTAGTACACACGCCGCACCGTGTGAGTGCTTTATGTAAATAAAAATGAGAGCACATGCTCAACGCTTTTGTTCGCTCTTGCATTGAAGTGTGTTTTAGGTGTTGAACGGACGGGGCGTAATGAATGCAGCTTTTGACGTAAAGCTTGGGTGGGTGCTACACCGGTTGCAGCCGGAGTGGGGGACATCATTATTTGTGAACATTCCGATTTAGTGTCAAAAGTGACAGAGGGTGTTTGTAATGTCAAAAGTGTTAAATATTCGTCAAAGACAGGATGCTTAACCTCTTGATTTAACTTATTGCGACTTAACTTATTACTCAATCCACTTCGTTGTCGTTCATCATGAGGTTTCGGAAAGTTCTGAATGGTTTTCAGTTGAAAAGCGCATACTCGGAGAAAGTGTGTGTTCTCTTGGAAGTCTGTCCATGTGCCATTACTTTGTGTGGTAAAACGCAGAACAAAGAAAACTTAACTTCCTCGAGGAAAAATGACGTCTTTGTCCGTTAAATGTCACCCATGTCGCGATTGCGTTACCAACACTAGCGAACATTTCCCCGTTTTGCTTTTTTTCTCAATCGAGATGGTAGTGTATGGTGTGACTATTTTATACCAAAAATGGCATGGCTGTCGATAAACAACGATGACGCGGAGGAGCGTTAGCAAGTTCTCTTGGTACCGACCGGCACAGAACTTGATTCTCTGTTTGGTGTTTGTATGATAAGGCCACATATGGAAAATTGTTACATGGCTTGCCATTCTCACACCGCTGCCGCTGTCATCGTTGTAGTCATCATTGCTAGTTATTCAGCTAGTGTTTGTCTGTTGATCTGGGGTATTCCATAGTTACACCGATTGACGTGGTTCTTTACAACGAGCGCGCACGTAACACGTTTGAGGAGATTTCGCGATTTGAGAAAAAGTTGCCCAAGCAAATGGTGACGAGAGAGTAACAAGTTAACGTGGATTTTTTTTTTTCTTTTACAAAGGTGGTCGAAGCTTTATTGCGAATTTTCACAGCTTTTTCTGGTTTCGTCTCTCTTTCTGGCTATGCCGGCTAAAAAATTATGTAAAGACTGAAATTAAAATTAAATTGTTTGTGCTATTGGGTGCTGGGCATACATTGTATACACGGACCGAAAGCAAAAAGGTGCTAGGAGTTGGTTTTGCGGGCTTTCTGTGTTGTTGACCTTTTGATAAAAATGAACCACACTAAGGTGTAAGAGGTGGAGACTTGACTTACAAGTGGTTCTTTGTATTATGATTCCTTGAGCAGGTCTATGCTCTAACAAGGTTGAATGTTTCAGTAAATGGTGGTGGTACATAAATGCTTCTGTTACCGAGTAGTTTTCGATGCAGTAATTGTTTGCAAACTAGATGTGGCTGTGTGTCTAAGAAGGTATTTTCCTGCCCAGGCCAATGCCCTTGTACAGCTCGGTTACAGGTTAAATCTTCTTTTGTATGTCCCATCAACTCAGATGAGATGATTGAACGTAAAACTCTCGACATGCAGTGTTCGTACATATACAATCAAAATCGGTTATAACGACCATCAAGGGATCGATGAAATTGGTCATTATAAGCGAAAGGTCGCTAAAAC
This sequence comes from Matsumyia berberina, assembly GCA_917880715.2. Classification (NCBI taxonomy): domain Eukaryota; kingdom Metazoa; phylum Arthropoda; class Insecta; order Diptera; family Syrphidae; genus Matsumyia; species Matsumyia berberina. The sequence continues at coordinate 123,791,572 of OU862871.1, read as the reverse complement.
CGATATCAAGGTTAGTTAAAGGAGCTCAGCTGGGGCCTGCAAATTTGCTCGTTATACCCGATGGAAGGTGGAAACAAATATGGAGTTGACACTAGTGTACGTGTGGTCTGGCGAATCTTGGTCTTTCTTTGGTGAAGGCCAGGATGCCGTCGACTCCTTTGTCCTTGAGATGTCTCAGGTCCGGCATCCACATGGAACGCAGGGTTTTCTGTCGCATTCTCGGTAGGGCTCGGCATTGGAATAGAAATTGTTCGAGGTCTTCTTCTTTTTTCTTGCAGTTCCTCCATGTCTCTGTGTCAGCGAGGCTCAGTCTATACATCTGTTTGGTGAGGTTAATGTGTTCTGTAATGAGTCCCACCGTCAGCCTTAATTGCTCTCTGCTTGAACCTAGAGCCTTCCTGGTAAACCGGTTGCTTGGTTTCTTTACGAGTGATCTAAACACTTCGCACGCTGGGAGGTTTGCCCAGTGATCCTCGAAATCCCTTTGCATCTTCTCGTTGGTTGCTGTTTTAGTTATTTTTTAGTGCGACTCCCACTGTGCTTTCAGCGGTTCTTGCTATCGCCTGCGCCCCTTCATCGACTTTTTCATTCCCCGTGACACCTTCGTGACTCTGTACCCAGACAAAGCGGACGTCATTGTGACTGGGAAGCCAGACCAAATGAAATGTAGATGTTGGATTTATGATGGCTTTAAGCGCTGCTTAACTATCCGAGCAGATTTCTATTTTCCTTCTTTGGGTGTGGTGTTCCAAGCGAACTCCAGCACCCTTCAAAATGGCAAGGACTTCTGCTTGGAATACTATGGCGAAGGGATCTAGATGAATCGCAATTTCTACCGGTGGGTTGTTGCAATATCCGAATCGGGTAAATGGTGATATGGTTTCAATTATCGGGTATGTTTTCGTCGGAACATTACAGGAGAGTTTGAGCACGTACCCTATCAAGTCATCTTCTGAATCCCTGCTCAGCTCAGCTTCAAGGTCATCTGAAACTGCGGCTTTATGTGATTTAAGATTGGCTGTGGCTGCTTAAACCTCGTTCCGGTAGTAGTTGTTAGTTTTCCTTCAAGTTGCGACTATCAGACTGCTTGACAGCAAGGGTAGTTTGACCTCTACGCTTGTTGTTGAAACTGGATGACTTTGGGAAGCATTACGACCACTCTAGCGGGAAAGTCCCTTGAAGTTAGATGCTCTTTAGAGAAACACGTAAAATTTTCAGTAAAACGTGCCTAACTATAAGAGCACAGAGCCTGTCGCTATGATTTATGCAACTTATCCTGATGACATTGCTGTCATGGTGGTCCGATCTTAAGTTTTACATTATGCAAAGCGCCTTGTAGTTTATTATTTTAAACACAAGGTGGAAAAATAGACCAACGTTTGTACACAAATTCCCATTTGCCTTTATGTATCCATGCTCACTCAAAGGAAAATTGTTCGTGCACGTCTTGTCATAACCATGACATGTCAAACAATTTGCACGCTGTTCATTGGAAACGTACCACCACCACTCGTCAACACAAGTAAACATTCCAATCTTGAAAAATGTTTCCATTGTCGTGTTGGTCAATTTGCACACAGAGAGGCAACTTTCCCTCAGCATAAGCAAAAACAAAACACAAAAACCACTGCAAGTAAATTGACCTCTATTACCATTTTGGTTTTCCTCCTCCTATTGAGGAGACGACGACGACGACAGCTTCAAGCTCTCCTCCTCTTTTTGATTTTTTTTTGTCCAGCCCACGCAACTGCTCTGCTCTGGTTTATGCGTCGAAGCAATTGAAGTGTTTTTGACTCTTTCTTTTTTTCACTCAAAAACCAAGAGTGCGGCCAAGTGTGTGCTGTCGTTTCCCCCTGCTGCAAAACCACCCTCAAACGATGAGTGTATTTGGGAAGTGCGTCGGAAAGCAGAACAAACTCTGCACATTCACTTGTCTTCATTTGCCAATTTCCACGAACAGTCAAGAGAAATAATAATGTGCGATGTACGAACAAATAGATAGAGAGCTCTCTTGTTCTTCGCTTGTGATAGCTTTATTCGTCGTTCGCTTGCTCTTTATTTTTGGAACAGGTAAGCGCGCATGAATACGAAAATATCCGCGTGGTAGAAAGTACAGAAAAAAAGAAGGAAAGGCGAACAATCCGAGCCATGTGTAAGCAGAGTTTTGTTTTATTATTTTGCTTCTGGGCCATGGAACGATGTGGATCTGAGAATGAATGCGAAACGTAGTAGGTATACATATGCACCGTTACACATGAGTGAAATTTTCGGCAATGCTAGTAGTTGCTTTAAATTTGCGTTGTTAGCCCGCTATTGACAACGAATATTTGTAGAGCCAGATTCAGTTACAGTGCATGGTTTAGTGTTTATTTCTTTGGTAACTGTTTCGCTTTTTTTCTGCTCACACATTGTGTAGTTATTTACGATGTCCTTTTTTATCCTTTACCCGGCTAAAAACTCGACAGGGCACATGCATGTGGGAGCTTTTAGAAAGAGAGAGCAAAAAAACTTGGTAATTGAAAAATGCTGTAATACTTTAATGGAAAAATAGATTTGAAGACTAAATGAAACATTTCATCACAATGTATTAACACGTCATGGCTCACAAGTTACCGCAAGCTAATTTGTTATGAAAAACATACCAAACCAGCGTAAAACGTAAAATTTAAAGGGTCTTCTTAAAGAATCAGATTTACAAAAATCGAATAAGTTAAATTTTAGAATATAGTACTGTCGTCAGAGATGTCACAATCCTCTTCACACAATCTCTGAAAATAATGTCGTCCAACAAGATGGTGTTCAATTATGTACTAGATTCTACATATAGGGTTTCAACTATAAAATGTGACGAACTTAAATATTTTTATTCTGATTTTCTATTTCTTGATTTCGTGAATAATTCACCTGGGGCTAAATTGTCTCTTCCGTGATCGTATAGTTCGTTACGTAAAAAAGAGCATTCTGGGGCCAAATTGTCTCGCTTTTATGTGACAAGTCATGCGATTACGAAAGAGATGGCTCCTGGATCTTAGGTTTGCACGTCGACATTCGTAAAGTGTGAGCCTAGTTCCTTGATCTTGCGGGCACATTTTAAGTGTTCTGGGAAGTAATCCAAGTCTCTGATGATCTTGAACAAGAATACTTTTCAATTGATAAACGACGTTATAAAGTACGCAACATTCTCAAGAAACATCGTTCATGCAAAAGGAGACCGTCTCAGCTGCGCCAAGGTTTCTTAACATTTTTTACAAAATTCTGTCTTCTGTAATGCTGAAGCATTTCAATTTATGCTTAATGTCGACGAAATTTTGAGAAATTATAAGCATGGATCAAATTTTGACTTAACGTCCAATCATAAAGAAGATTCAGAATTTTACATTAATACTCACTATCAAGAGCGGAAAAGACAACATCAAGACCTTTATTACTACAAAAGGTTTTAAATAGGGCAATGCGCTGTCAAGTAACTTCTTAAGCCAGATGTTTTGAAACCTAGTGTGCAATTCCCATTTCAATAAGTCTATTTATTTCTAAAAAACTGCTTGGTTACGAAGGCGGCATTGACATCATCAATAGAATAAATTGAATAGTCGCTGGCGCCTTCGCAAACATCGAGGAGGAAGATTCTAAGACGGAACTGGTTGCAAGTCAGGATACAAAAAAGGTTTCGTTCGATTTATATTCCTATTTTAACATGGAGAACACCAGACCGCCGGCCCAAAGAGTCTTTGATTCTACCCCTGAGGAACTACGAAGAGGAAGACCTTATCTTCGATGCCGTGTGGTGAAGAGTGATATCAACCATGTCGGTCCCTTAGTCCTGTTTCCATCCAACATCCAACTTCTTCGTATTTCGTATTCTCGCTTCAGTGTAGATGGTAGTGTTAATCGAATTTACTCCACTTTATACGGCAGGCAAGTGGAAGGAATCTTAATCCATCCAACTGTCTACTTGTAGAAAGTTAGCCAAACCATAGTCTTGTATCGCATGTTATCCCGAAATGTAAACTACCTTTCTGTTTGCGATTCTAAAAGTAAGGGTATAACACTTTCTTCTGACTATTCATTTCCGGGAAGCCGGTCACTTCCTTAGTTCTATCTAAACTCTGCTGTCAACAGGCTTGATCTTATTCCTGCATATTGTTATTAAAATCTACTCCATATTACCACAGATTTGAATTTCTTAGTCAGTAGTAGATCAAATTTTAGACTGAGTTAAATGGACCAGAACCATCAAATTCAGTTCATGCTCCTGAAATTTTAAGAATGTAAAACGTCGAAAGAATTTCCTCATGTGAGGATCAAATGTATGTACGTACATGTGTACATATGTATGTATATGGTTTTTAAAGTCATGGTGTGATTGAGCTACATGTGGGCTACTCGTGTGCCCTTTAAATTCCCGAGTTGGCATATCTCGCGGTCGTGCGTAGCACTTTTGACACAGCATTATGCGTCGAGAATGTCATTCTTTTTGTTTTTATTCTGTTTTCTTGAAATATTTGCGAAATTATTGAATATCTTTGTGGTGGAGACAAAAATAGATCCATCCATTTGGTTTGGTTGTTGTTGTTTGTTGTTTGTGTTTAAATTCCTGTTTGTTTCAATCGTCATGCCTCTTGGATTAGCTGTACGATGTCGTCTTTGGGCTTCTTGCTTGGCTTGTTTTGTCGTCCGTCGTTCTACACAAAGGCAAAACGAAAAGTCGTTATACTACTTTTTGCACCTCCGCAATGAATAGAAATTGTTATGTTTTTTCCCTGTCTGCTTCTAGAGAAAAAACAAGTGGGAGTTCGAGGAGGTAGTGGTGGAAGAAGTAACCAGTAAAGACAGTAAATTGAATTGCAGAGAGAAAAGATGGAGACTAAAGAGATCAAAACGACCTCTACATGAACTCTCAACTTAGTCGTTTGTGAGGGAAGCGTTGCCAGGGTCGGGGAATTTACAGACTTGGATGTTAGTCCGCTTTAATTGACAAACTAATTAAGTTTTGAATTGGAAAGGCGAATGTAAGACAATAAAATTGTAACCTCCACAACTTCCTATAACGAAAACGCTTAGTCTGATGCGGTGAAAAATTTGCTGATATTCGCTACTAAAAATTTGCGTTCGAAATGTGGGTCTCTCCCATTAAACGTTCGGTACTTTTTAAGCAACGCAACTTAAGCTGCCCAACAGTTTTTAAAGATTCGGGCTTCAAGTTGATATTTTTAAAACTTGAACCGCCCTTGCAGGATATGTAAATATGTGCATTGTCTTGTTGATTGAAGAAGCCATTCGAATGATCAACGAATACATATAGACTTAAATTCGGTTTTTTTGAAACAACGAAAGTATAAATATAAAAAAACTAGATTGGATGCCAAATAAGGGGTTTCTGTTCTATATCTTCCTTGGTCGAACAGATCAAGACTCTGTGAATGATCATTGAGCAGCATGGAACGATGATTACTAAACAAGTCCCTGAGTCCATACTTCGATGGTTTGGGCACGTTCAACGCATGTCCCCAACACGGCTTCCGAGAGGTGCCATGGAATCCGTGCCATCGGGTAGGCGTCCCCTGGGGGTAGACCTAGGATGAGATGGCTGGACCAAGTCCGAAATCTCACCACTACCCGTATGGGATAGCCCCTGATTATTTAAAGGCGATGGCGGAAGATCGGGAGATGTGGAGAGTCCACTTAAGCACCCTAACCACGTGACCCTCGTAGTGGATAATCGCGTTTACTGTGTTTTTTTTTATCAAACAAATCTGTGGTCGCCGTGGCTCAGTGGTTAATGCGTCTGACTGGTGACCAAGCGGCGTGGGTTCAAGCCCCAGCCAGGAACACAGAACATTTTTCTTGGCACCACCTCTCCTTCTCAATTCGCCGTTCGGAGTTGGCAATAAATTGTAGGTCCCTTCCATTCGTGCAAATAATACAAAACGCACAACATGAATGGTTGCGAAGCTAGGCCTTGGCTTATTCCGAGCTGTCCCGCCAGCTGTTTTTTGTTTTTTTTAATCTGGCAACAATTCCGCTGTGTAAACTTCTAGCTCTTCTTTCTCTCACTCTCTTTGCTGTTTACTCTTTGGCATGATATTTTTGCTGGATCGTATTTTTATCCGAACGTTCGTCTCGGTATCCGTACCGCACCACACCGTACGCCTACATACGTTGCACACTACATGCATGTGTAATGCAATTCTTGTTGCCATCGTGCATTGACTTTATGTTCAATGGCAGCAGAAGTGGAACGACAAGGTAGAAAGATGGGTGATAAGCAAAATGGCAATGGCAACAGCAAAACGCTGTGTTAGTCGTAGCTTAAGTAAGTAGACGAAACGAAACTTTGTTTTGAACTTTAGGTGGTGACTGGTGTACACTGTACACACTCTCTTGGCCGGTTAAAAGGGAACACACTGAAAGATTTCTTTCAATAGAGGGCGCGGGCGGGGGAACCACACACGTCATTCGTATCGTGTCACGTAGATATGAAAATCATCGGCAAACTGTTAAACAAAGTGGAATGACTAATTGTTTATGCTAAATGTTGCGCGAGCATTGTGAAATCCATTAAGAAAATGAAGACAAAGAAAAATTAAGAGAAAAATAACAGGAAAAAAAATTAGAGATACGTTTGCCTTTACATGGCCGGAATAGTGAGTGAAATATTTTAAGTGGGAAGACGGTGAGTAACGGAGAAAAAATAAACTTTTCGATTTTTAGCTTATGTATGTCGTATGTGTGCAGTGCGCAGAACTAGTATACGTTGGATCTTTGCAGTGGGGAAGAAGGCATTGCCAGATGGAAGATTGAATAACATGTAAATCTGAACACCTGTTACCAAGAAAAAGCACATGACATATCCATGCATGTGCATAGTTACAAACAGACAACAAACGATTCAAACGTATGTACATGAGTAACATACCTATTATTTGCTCGGTTAAACCAAAATCGGGAGTTAAATTAAGGGAAGTACATATGTAGGTCTATGGACAAATTATTCTTTCGGCCAAGCATTTATTCAGACCTGCTGACTTGGCACAAACGACTATTGGGGTACCGACGGGGTCCTCCTTATCTCGGGCTTCAATAGGGAGCTAGCCTTCTACACAAACGGTTCCGGACGAGAGCTGATTTCTTCGGTAACTTTTGAGCTGCCAAACGATTTAAGAAGCAAGAGTGGACTCGGTAAAGAGAATGCACTCACTCATTTGCAAAATGTGGGCGAATAAATGTTTGCTCGATGAATGGAATCGTAGTACTGGTGTCCGGAACTTCACTTACTGTAGAGCTATAGGAGCTGACCTGCCAAATGCGGAAGGCACTGCACCTACAAGATCTATTGTGGCGCTACTCCAGAGGGATAAGTCTCCTCAACACGATTTTATCAGCACTTTTCAACAACCGGATTGATCCATATCAGTGTGGCTTTAAGCCAGCAAAGGCTGCAGCCGACCAAATATTCAAACTGCTACAGATTTTGGAGAAACCCAAGAATTCCAAGTTGATACCCACAGTATGACTGCGTTTATAGAGACAAACTATACAGAGCAATGTCTTGTTTTTGGTGTTTCTGCCTAACTTGTATCATTTTGCAGGATGACGATGAGAGTTACCATCAAGTCGGTAACGATATCATCGAGAGTATTTGAACGAGGTGATGAGCTTTCATGTGTCTTGTTTAACCTACTTGAGTTATAGGGTCCATACACAATACGATATGTCTGTCCGACCGTGCTCTACTTTGCCGCATACTACGTATAAATGACGGTCCGATAGACTGCGATACACACGGTACTACAACCAAACCATTACAGTCTTTGGATTTGATGAAGTGAACTGACTTAATCTACAACTCTAGTAATTGTTTTTAGTTATTTGTTGACATTTTTGTGAACACCTCGCTCAGCCTTAAAATTCAAAATCAACAAATCGGTACAGTCGGTCGGGAGACAACTTGACTCCGCCATCCGACAGATCATCCAACAATGACACACACGATGAGATCGGGAGTATGGGGTCTATTAGACCAAGGACATACAGTGACTGGGTCACAGGACATAGGGACGTTCTAGGCAACTGCAGAGCGGACGAAAACCTACGGGAACCACCTGCGCCTATCGAATCGATTAAATTCCTCCTTGACACGGATGCCAAGAAACTGGCGAACCACAGGTGGACCAACATCAGCACTTGCCTCTTGAGAAAACAAAATCTGGCCTAACCCGGATTCAAGGAAGGCGAGAAACTTTTACCCACAAACCGGAAAAACCTGGATTCACTAATAGGGGTCCGCACCGGACATTGCTTGATAGGCAGACATGCTCTCAAACTGGGGTCTCGTCCAATGATTTCTGTATACGCTGCAGAGACGAGGAGGAAGAAGAAACTACAACCTGTGCACGTGTCCTGCCCTTGCGACGCTGAGAAGAAAATACCCCCGGGGAATACTTCTACGATGATCTTAACGATCTAGCCGAAATCGACATCCAGAAGATAAGAAACTTCTTCAACAACTCTTGGGGTTAATACCGTAACGGCTGCCCATCTCGATGTACTCTGTGTTACATACTCTGGTTCCTGGTGCTGGTAAGCTAGTTCTTCATTGTGGTATCACAATGGGCCGATCTGGTTTAAGTGGGGGAAGCCACCTAACCTAACCTTACATACAGTGATGGACAAAAAAATAAATCACTTCTAATCATTTAATGTTTTCTTTTATTTTACTTACAAAAAGTTTTTGTAAGCGAAGTACTCCGGCAACTGGGAACCCAGTTTATTCGATTCAGAATTGTTGGGATAGCATCAGCTTCATACCAGCAATTTCAAGAACCCCTCGAACTTCTGAGCTGTTGTCACGGCAGCACCTCATACGCCTATCAAACTCCTCTTGCACTGTAGTTTTAACAACGATCGCTATGTTATCCGCAAAAGCAACCGCTGTGGCTCCTTATTGATACAATGAATCTTTTACCCACTGGGTTAGGTTACGTTAGGTAAAGTAGGGTAAAGCAGCCATCGCTTGCATCAGACACTAGGTGTAGGCACCATAGTGATCGTGATCCTTGCAAAACCAAAACGGCAGAACCTAAACCATATCTTGAAGGCATTTGATTTCCCTATAAAATTTTACCATGTTTTCTTAGCTATCATAGCCTAGCTCCTCTAAATTACTAAAGAAATTGTCGCCGAGATGTTTCATACGTGCTCTGGCAATTCCCTGACATTCACATAATATGTTTGCTATGTCCTGAGGCACTGCATAGGTCGTTGCAGTAGGTTAGGTTATGTTAAAAAGGGCTAGGAGGCATCTCCTAGAAACACCGTGCATCAAGAAGGCCCATCGCGATTCCTGTGGAAACCTATAAAGGCACCAAAAACCTAAGTACTCATTCCCGGAAGCATTTTATTTCCCTACAAAAATTGAGTATCCTCTTATGGTTAATAGAACCTCATTCCTCCAAGTTCCTAAAAAAGTAGGCTTTTTACAGTCTTTCGATTTACCGTACTCCACTTCCGATACTTTGCCGTGGACCAATTTGGCTTTTGACAGATGAAGCTGGGGTACGTTCAGACACTTGGTGTTGGACCAAATGTGATGCCATTGCAGCAACTTGACAGGTCGAACAGTTTTTTGTTGTCTTCAGACAAAATAAAGTAAATTCTTAATCGTCCTATATTTAAACAAAAGAAAAACCAAAATCAATTAATAAACAATTTCATCAAAAGAAACTCCATGCTGGGCACGTGATAACCTTCCCTCAATTATGATTGGCTGGGGTTTTTGTTTTTCTTTTACTAATATTCAGCGGACACGTGAGCACTGCTCGCTTATACACCACCACAACCATCTTGTTGGACCTCCATTACTATGCTATTAGCAAAAAAAAAAAAAACGGAACAAGTCTTTTTTTTTCTTAATGTTCCTCCACTGCACACAGATACCTTTTCCGTCCGCGCCTACATACATATACTATCGTAAATACTCTTTGATATCGCATGCATTTAACATTTAAGCAGCAATCACCATCATCGAACGAAATGTAGAAAAAAACAACAAAGCAAAATTGAAAGAAAAAGCTACTACATTACACGACGACTGCGATGAGAACAGAATAAGAAGAAAAATATAAAAAAAAAAAAAAAACCCAGAGCAAGATAAAGGAGAAATCAAATTTTCTGGGGTTGCCTTGCTTGTGGTGTTTACTGGTTGGTGCTATACACTACTACCAGAGTAATGTTTCTCGTGCTTTTACTGCTTTTCCTTCCTCTGGCCATTCGTTGGTCGTGTAGCCGTTGCCGTAGTGCCTTTGTTCGTTCCCCTCAGTCATCGCATTTCTCATTTGTGTATTAGTTGCCCGTGATGGCTGGTGTACGTCGTACAACGTTGTTTTGATAGATACAGAGATACAATACGTGACCATAAAGCAACAGACCGGAGAGTAGTGTGATGAAAAACAAAATTTCATCGTTGCCGTTACTGTATTCGTATTAAAAAAATTTTTTTTTTTTTTTTAATATTTTATTCAATTCTGTTCTTATTAGTTTAACGGCGATTATCGATAAAGGCAAGACTAGATTTTGCCTATCTAGTATCGCGTCAGTGTTGACATATTTGTTGAAAATTTATCGTCCAAAACTAGCAAAAGTGTTCAAATCAAGAGAGTGCGAGGAAAAAGTTGAAGAAAAAAAAAATTCTAATTTAAATAGAAAATTGTGCATAATTCATTTATCTAGATACATTTTTTCTGTGGAAGCGAGTCAGAGGGGCGAAAAAAATCGCACGCAGTCTAATCTCAAGTACAAAAGAGTCGTTGTCATCATCATCATCACCACCACCGTCGTTGTTGTCGTGAACACCTTGATTAAACAAAGCCAGCAAAAAAGCAGAAAAAAAAAACAAAAGTGACAGCAGAGGTAAGAAAACAATTAAAAAAAAAAAAAAGTGAGAGCGAACCTTATAACATCATCAGATATTTTCAACCACAGATAGTCTATCTAACCAGATTGTTATTCATTCTTTTCTGATTGTCATCGGTTGCAATTGATTCGAAAAAAAAAAAATACACAAATTTCTCTTTCCCCAGAATGTTGTGTAATGCCCCATTGTGTCAAAAAAAAAAATTCTATTTCACTATCGAAACAACAACAAAGAATCCAACGTAGGAATGTCGACAAAAATCTCCTTCGTCGTCATTGTGGTTGTTTTCTTCGTTCCGACTATCAAAAACAAAATTCGTATTTATTTTGTTTTTTTTATTTTTTATTTTTTTTTATTCCAAAACGTAGATAAAAAACAATCCGCGGATATATAAATGCATAGATAGAGAGATACACTAGCTAGAGGGCATGCATTGCTTACAACCTACTCATAGTTGTTTTTTTTCTTCTGTGTTTTCTCCGCCATGCCATGCCACCACTACTAGCAAAAGAACTTACTCACCCAGCTCAGGCACTACTTGTTTCGTTTCCATCTCCCTGCCTCGCGGTTAAATTTCTGCCAAACCAGAGTAGTGAACAGGGAGCAATGTGCGGGGTTGGAGTAAGAAAAAAAAAAATAAACGACACAATGGCATCATCGTTATTCTATCAAAATAGAAATGGAAAATATATAAAAATTGTTGCATGCACTATTTTAAAGTTTCATACACACACACACGAACACACACGAGGGTGTGGGTATATTTGCCTCATCATGTTTTGGTCGTCGTTGAGTTGTTTACCATCTCTCTTTTCCTTTAGTGAGTATTTTCTTCTGTTGCTGCTGCTGCTGTAGCTGTTGCCATCATCGTCGTAATCGCCGTAACATGTGAGCAGTGAAAAATTTATTAGATTGGATAATGGAAAGAAACTCCAGTGAAAAAAAACAGTGTGGAAGCAGCAATTTCCAGTTGGATAAAGGGAAACAAGACCACAAATTGTAACTAGAGAAGGGTTTTTTTTTGTTTTTGCATCAACACGATGAGTTACTCATTTCTTGAAAGGCTTGGTTTATTATAAGTATCCCGTACAAATTGTTGCGCGTTGCTCGATGATGTGTGGTTTTCGTGAGTTTGTTGTTTCAAAATGTTCGGGTTATTTTTAAACTTTTATTTATACAATTTTTATTATCGGAGATAACTGTTTGAATTTGACACTGACAAGTGTGTTCGTTCATTGGCGTAGACAAAGTTAAAAACATTTTTTCATCCTCCCTGTGATGATCATGTGTGTTTACCTTAAGTGAAAATCCAAAGTACACAATGCAGAGTCGATTTTGTGAAAATGTAAGAAATGTCAAGTAGGTAGAAGGGGTGAATGCATCCTTCACGCGGATCTTCAAGGAACGCTTGTGTTCCCCTGGCATGCAATGTCCAGATTAGCTGTATCTGTTAGCTGTTTGGCCTCCTTGAATTATCCCGAATATGTGATGAATTTAGGACGGTTTCTGGTGACTTCTTAGACAGGCCGCCCAGGTTATTGAAATAGCATTCTCCGGTGGGCGCACTCCTCTACATCTACTTATGTAGCTGGACTGTCAATCAATTGTGATCTGTGATAACCTCTATGAAAAGCGTTAAGTGTGATCCGTTTGTAGCAAGAATGTGCCTTGTTTTTATGTTGCTGTAATGAGTTTAGCTGGAGACACGGCATGATAGGTGTGCACTTCATTCCTCTTCCAGTGCTGTTCTGGATTTAACTCAATACTGTCCGCAGTTACCACTTACAGAGGTATCAGTCTTCTTAATATCGCTTACAAGATCTTATCTGCCGTGTTGTGTGAACGCCTGAAGCCGTTCGTCAACAACATGATCGGTCCATATCAGTGTGGTTTCAAGCCAGGAAAATCCACCATCGATCAAATCTTCACACTGCGGCAGATCTTAGAGAATACCCAGAAAACCCACCGAGAGCTTTGATGTCAAAAAAGGGTTTTAGACAAGGCGACTTCTTTAACAGAACGTCACAATAGACAGTTATAACCTTGAGGTAGTTAAGGACTTTGTCTACCTAGGCTTCGCTATAAATTCAGACAACGACACCAGCGCTGAGATCAAACGAAGAATAACTCTTGCCAATCGCTGGTTCTTTGGGTTAAGAAGCCAATTGAGTAGCAAATCCCTCTCTCGAACGACTAAAGTGACCCTGTATAAGACCTTTATCATCCCAGTCCTGCTCTACGGCGTATAGGCATGGCCTCTGTCAAAAGGGGATGAGGTTGCTCCTGGCTTATTCGAAAGGAAAATTCTTCGAATTATTTTTGGCCCGTCTGCATAGACGGTGAGTGGAGGAGGAGATACAATGACGAACTGTAGCCAGAAGAGTAAAGCTCCAACGACTGAGATGGCTGGGTCATGTAGAGCGGATGGACACCAATGGTCCGGCCCGGAAAATCTTCGAATCCACACCCCAGGGACGGGGCAGTAGATGAAGACCACGACTCATGTGGCACACGTAAGTGGAAGTGGACCTCAACCAACTTGGCGTGCGAAACTGGAGGCAGCTGGCTAAAGATCGAGCTGACTGGAGACGCATGTTGGTTGAGGCCCATGTCCACCCCGGACTGTAGCGCCACATCAAGTAAGTAAGTGGGATTGGCCCCGATGGTGCCTGTGATGCCTAGGCATGCTAAATGTTGGATTTCGGCTGTGTGTGTGTATAGTGGAAAATGGCGAGTTTGGGTTAAAGTTTGTCACCATTGAATCTGAGATTATAGGGTTTATCTTGAGTTGATCCTAGTGCATGTCTTGTTCCTTCAGACTTTACATTATTGAAAGTTCTTTACTCTTCTATGTTCAAATATACTGATAGCGTGAACTCTTTAGAGTATAACTATCTTTCGATGCTACCACCTTATACAAGGCTGTCTCAAGTGAGGCTCTCAACTGATCGGCCCTTTGTTTTAAGTTGGAAATATGTCACTAGGGCTTAGTGTGGAGCGAAGGTATATGTCCATTTACCTTTAAATCAGGAGTTGCGACTCTCACTAACTGTAATAATTAAATACAAATCAAACACTATGAGTAAACTCAAATGTCAAGACACATTCAGGGATGATGTGGCAAGAAGATCAAACCATGTGAATACGTGCACCAACGGAAAACATCAGAATGCATCAAATTTACCCTTATAAATGTGAATATGAATTCATATCATGTGACCATTTACCACTTGAACCACACCCTTGTATATGAACAACGAAAACATCGTCCCTTCATTTTTTTCTTTTCAAACCAAAGTGATATGTAATGCAGAATACCATTAAAATGAGCTAGAACGTGCTCGTAATAGTTTACCTGAAATTATTCCTTACAGTATATGACCCCGGCATAAATCTCCAATATAATGCTTAGAGATCACTGTCACTTTGACAAAAGTTGGGAAAGAACACCACTAATTCATCGTTCACTGACTTTTTAAAAGAAAGAAGAAGCGGGTTATCGAAGAAACAGAGATGTTATTCTGGAAATGAGGTTCTTAACTTTTACCAAAGAAGCGGGCTATTCGAGAAACAGAGATGTTATTCTGGAAATGAGGTTCTTAACTTTTATCAAAGGGTCGAAACAACATTTGAAGTCCACAAGGCTCGAGTATAAGTCTATAAACAACAAAGAAGTCTTACAGTCGATGTCAGTACTCATCATATAAAAGGACTATGTGTACAGGACTCCACAAATGATATTTAGTGAAGATCCGGCGAAGAATAACCCTAACAAACCGCTGCCACTTCGGTTTAGCAAAACAGCTATGGTCGAAGCTTCTAACACGAAAGACAAGGACTCTAATCCTGTCAGTCGTACTATATGGTGACGAGTACTGGACGATAAGCAGGAAAGCAGAGCTGATTCTGGACTTCGTCGGATTTTCGGTCCTATTTGCGAGGAGGAGGAATGGAGCTCCGTGAGCTGTACCAAAGTGTGGATGTATTTCAGAAGGCTAAATCTTGTCGACTACATTGGCTCGCCTCATCGAGAGAACGGAAAACAATGCTCCAGCCAAGAGAATCTAAGAATCCCAGCTACACAGAATACACGCTATACTTTAGACAACTATAAACGACCATTTGAGTTGCGTAGTTTGATCATTGTTGTTACTTAAACTCAACTGCTGGATTTTGTCAATGTATTTAACTGGGACCAGTTTATTCGCATTTTTCACTTGATCGCACTTCTAGCGTCGCACAAGAGGACTATGGAAGTCTCTTAGTCATTCATGAGTAAAGTAATCAAAAATCAACCAGGAATGAGGTATATCTTTCCAAAACTACCCATTCACAAATAAACAAACCATTCGATCACAAATCCATCCAACGACTCTGAAATCAACGCAGCAAAGTGCACAAATCCTGAAGAAAATAAACCCCACTCGAGTGTTTGTGCGCTTCAATCTTAGTTTAATTACAATCTAAAAACCGCTAATACGACATCGTAATCCCGTCAGACATGTACACAATTTCGTTCCACACATCTGCTTCGATGCGATAATTTGTCAAACGTTTTATAATCTTTCGTTTCATTTACATTACAATCAATTACCTATATTTAACCTAATAAATTCCCCCTTAATCCACCGCCACACACAACCGCCAACACCCTCATCCTAGTGTGCGCCTTCTTATCTCAATTTTCGCCGCATCATCATCAAAATCCCATTTGAAAATTGATTTCCTTGTAAATGGCATACTGCTTCCGTTCACCACGTCCTGTGTCCTCTTTCCATTTACCATCGCCTGAAAAAAAACAGAAGAGAAAAACCCAGATTGGGTGGCATCGAGCGGCGGAAAAGAAGGAAAATCGATTGAAACGAAAGTACACCCGCATGACATTTGCATACACACATACAAACCAAAAACCGCTCGCTCGCATGCCGTGTCGTCAGTGTCACCCCTCATTCTCGTACGTGTAGTGGAGAAATTTCTCTTGGTCGTCCTCGTACCTTGCTATCATCCTCTTCGGCTCTAAATCGGATTATCAGAACGAGGTGACGATGATTGGGAATGTCTTAAGGAACACAAAATGAATTCTTTTGTTTGGATTGCAACACATCCGCATATGTCATTTGGCATTGCATGCTAAAATGTCAGCGGCCTTATTTGACATGTCATTCTCGTAATGAATAGCATGACTTTAGCTGTATGTGGTCTATAGTTGGACATTTTTCTTTTCTGCCACTTGGAAATTTCATTGTGTTTAACAATCGGTTTCTTTATTTTCCTTTTAATGGCACATTGCATCACGCCCAACAAACGAATGTATGTTAATGTACTCGTATTATGCTTAATGGCGGGAAGGAAGTGTCAAAAGAAATTAAAAAAAAAAAAACACAAAGCGGAACATTATCAACGATTCTTTTATCTGTATTTTCATTTCTTTTTTGTGCTATCAAATTTCCTTCTGCCCTCGATGGTGGTTTTCTTTTACATAAATATGTCAAAATGTAAAAAATCGGTGCAATGTGAACTGCACATAGAACCAGTGTAGCTCGCGTAGCGTACAATCTGTCACCGGCTGAGGGCAATTAATTCGCATTGTACTACAATGTTTGAACACTTGGGTCGCAGTTACTGGTCGAGTCTGATAAGACCGCAGACAACCTCTGAAATTAATTTCATAAAAAAATCAGTCTGACAGTAGGAAGACACTGAAGTGACATTATGCAGGCCGATATGAAAGGATTTTTCTTCTGTCAACCTGACATTCTCAAACGAACTAACAAAGGCCGAAATGAAGGCACAGAATGAACCAGCATGAACTTCTAAATTTTACTTACATACTCGTGTGTACATATGTTTTTTTTTTTAGTTTACATAGTTTTTATGTTAATTTTGAGATTTTGTTTTGTTTTCTTTCTTTTTCGTTCAACATGGAACATGATATGTGGGCGGCCATGTGTTTATGTCAGTTTATGTCAGTTTATGCGCCGTGCGTGTTGTTGCGTGTGAAGGTTTTAAACTGATATCTATACTACAAGCATTCTGTTCTTTCATTTTATGTCTATAAGGCTTTCAACGTAAAGAAATAGAAAGAAAATAAGCAAACACAAACGGATTTATGCTTCTTAGTTTAGAATCGAGGCTAATACATATGTTTGTGTGAGTGTTTCCAGAGGAATTTTAAGGAAAGGAACTCAAAAGTATATCTCGAAAGAAATTTACAGAAAAGGGGAAAAAAAAAACAGCTTAAGCTGCGAAAAACTCCTATGGTCGAGTTTGACGCAGACTGCTCTTGATTTACCAGTTATGCAGGTGGGCCCTTGTACAGTTTGTCAACTCGAACTTGGTAGTTGTTCAGAGACATGAGTGGCTCTAATCTTATTGTTTAATGTTCCCACAGACAATAAATTAAGGATACAATGTGGTATTCTGTATTAGTGGCCCTAAATGCGCATTGGGGCCTATGAGGTCTATTGATAGCCCATTAAAGTTCTCAACTCGTCTTTGGTGAGATCAAGTAAAGTCCTTTCCTTCTATAGGTTGGGTTTGATGAACTTTTTCGCTTGTCTGAGGCCCCGGAGGTTGACCCAGTAGTCACCGTGTTTGTTGATCTGCCATTGTGTTGTCTTGGAATATGCACTGTTGGGTGGTACCCGAAAACAGGGTTCGGGACCAGCAAGTGGGTTGCAAGCGCCTCTTCTTGCCAGGCAGTCAACCCGTTCGTTACCCTCGAAGCCTTCATGTCCTTATTTACCGTATAGGATTTAAGGGATAAGGCTAATAGTGCTGCTTAGGTGAATGAGAAGATGTAGATGCGGGTTCCTTGGGTTCTTTTCCGCATGCATTCTTTTGTACACAATTCAATAGCGTGGACTTCCGCTTGAAATATTGCAGGTGACTTCCGAAGCGTTGTCGCGCATTGGAAACTGGGATCATAAACCCCAGCACCTTTGCTGCCGTCTTCCAATTTTGAACCATCTGTATACCAGATTTGGAAATTTGGAAGTTTCTCCATTCGCTGCGGTCGTCTACAACAACTACGAAACTTCTGTAGAATCGAAATCTCTGGAGCAGATTTCAAGAAGAAGATTCCAATCTTAAGAATTGGGTCAGATGAATGTATTGTAGTATTCTCAGACGACTAGTCACCGACTTTAAGATCTAGTATCTGAGGTAGGCTTAGAGCACTAAGTATAGCTCCTTTTTGTACTGCCAGATGCAGCAGCGTGAGGTTAGGCATTGCTCCTATAGCTGCAATTGGCCACGATCTCATAGCCCAAGTGATTCCTCCTAAGCGACAGACCTTGCTGAGCTTTTCTGCGTTATGGTTTGTAGGGTTTTTGGACACCATACTAATGACGCGTAGTTGATCATTAATTGGATTATGGCGTTGTACGACCAATAAATCATTTTGGGATTCAGTCCCTAAGTTTTGCCGTACAGGCATTGGCACATGGACATTGCCCTAGTCGCCTTGTTGGTGACAATGTTAAGGTGCGAGTTCCAGATAAGCGTGTTGTCAAGTATTACTCCAAGATACTTTGCTTCGCTGGACAGATCAATAGGGGTGTTTTCCAGTGAAACTTGTTTAGGAAAGGGTACAAGAACAATACAATGTGGGACACGCATGTCAGAAACAAACATACATCTAAACTTGTGTGCATATGAAGAAGTGGCCGTTAACGTAGTAGAGTCTTGCCATGAGAAGCAATGCTTGAAGGATTAAGTCAGTC
This sequence comes from Matsumyia berberina, assembly GCA_917880715.2. NCBI lineage: Eukaryota > Metazoa > Arthropoda > Insecta > Diptera > Syrphidae > Matsumyia > Matsumyia berberina. The sequence continues at coordinate 123,772,936 of OU862871.1, read as the reverse complement.
GAAGTTCGTTAAACTTGGCATATCATTTGTCGTGAGGTTAAAAAGTCGCCCTTTTCCTACATTGTGCGAAGGTTCAGTCTGTCATTTTTGAATAAGTCAAGTGTAAAGAGAAATGGCATTGCATGCAAATAATGCTAGTGCAAGTGGACATTAAAAATTAATCAACTTGTCAGCCCGGCTGTCAAAAAAGACCATGTTTACTGCCACAATCGCGTGTTTTGACACATCTACGCCCTTATTTCAATGACATTCATTGTCTAACACATTTTTACAAGAAGGAGAAAGATTGTTTTTTTTTTGTGGAATAAAGAGGACAAAGAGGATAAAATTGCACTCGAGTGCAATTACTTTCGCAGAAGATCACAAAGAATGACAGAATGTAAATGCAATACCTTGTCGTTAAGTTGAAAAAAGAAACAGAAAACATACAGCGTTTAATATTGAACATGTCCGCCAATTAAACTTGAACCTAACCCTGGCTCCATTGCTCCATCGAAGACCGGCGGTGCAACATTTTGCATTTTTGTTGTTCGTCTGTATCCTCTCTCCATTCTATTTAGTTTCATTTTTTTTTTGCTGTCATTTGTCATTTTCTGCTCATGCCGCGCGCAGCAACATGTTGATATCAGATGACGTTGGCAGTGTGTAAGGAAAGGAAGTACTTCACCATGTTGTACCACACTCTAGCACCAGCTCCAGTGTCAATACGCGCAGCATTTGCAATAGGAAATGCACTCGGGAAAAGGTGAACGAGAAAACACGGCCGGGCCGGGGCCGAAAGCCTTGTTACACGTGTAGTGGTGCGCGGCGAAAAATAAAACAGCGACCGACCGGTCGACCGGGTGCTTTGGATTTGTTCTCTTTTTTACATTCATGTCCTCCGGATTTGTGGGTGGTAGTTTCGGTGTGTAAAGTACAAAGTCGATGAAGGCTTTATAATGCCTTCTTGTTACGCGCTTGATGCAGGTTCCATTGCACCCAATTCTCTCTCGCTTTCTCTTTTCAACTCTCTGATGGTTATAGAGGTGTGTATTAGCTACTGCTACTCCCCGCTTCTCTTCGGAGCATAGGCTGACGTATTGCATTTCTACACTTCTGCAATACGTGGTGTTCTTTGTTCTAGTCCAGTTGCTGGAAGAAGGTCATCAGCAGCAGAAGCGGCAGTGAAGCAACGTGGAATGGGAAACGACACGTTGTGTTGCTTTGATTTGCTTTGATGCAATTCCTGGAGGTCCGTCGCTGACGGGCGGTCCCGCCTGTGTGAGATATCGTTTCGTTCATAGAACTGCGTAATTCTTTTCGCAATGTTTGCATGTTGTTGCTCCGGTGTGGTGATATGATGGCGGCTGACGCAATGCTGTCACATGAGTGTACCTTTTTGTAATTTGTATTTCCCCCGAATGTGTATTATAGTAGAACGCGTGGCTTTTATTCGTTTTGCTGCTGCTAGGGTATGAAATCGATTTGAAAATTGGAAAATTTAGCAAGCGCATGGGAGTGCAGACATGTTTTTTCCTTAAAACGTTCGTTATAGACGAGTGATTGCAAATTCGATTTGACGGATGTCTGAGTGTATTTTTTTTTTCTTCTATCGCTTTTATTTCGGAACAAAAATTAAGTTAAAGCTGAATCAAGTGGAATCAGTGTTTTGAGAGGAAAAACATGCATCTTTAGAGGAGCTTAATGTTTTTTTTTTTTTTTTTTGCGGTCGTTGCGGTCAGTTAACGAAGAGTTTGATTTAATTTTGAACTTGCTGCTGGGTGTGTTTGTAAGAAAAACCTCGAAACAAATAGAATTTTGCTTGCACCTTGATGGCTCCTGAGCAGTGTTCAAATATGGATTTCTATAACTATACCAATATATAAAATTCGTCATGGTTTATGTTTGACCGGGATAAACTCAAAAACTACTTAACAGATTTTAATACAGTTTTCACCATTATTTAAAAAATCTAGGATTTATTGGATTAAAAATTACTGACCTACCACTCATCGCGATATCTACAGAACTTTAAAACCAGTTCAAACGTCTGCAAAATGCGATTAAGGTTTGCTTAGCCGACAATCACAGGGACAGAGTTTGAAAGTGGCTGGTGTGGATCTATGGAGTGACTACTTCTTCCATGACCAGTTGTAAGTGGCGTGTTTCCGAGTTAGTTCAAATGACACAGGCTGTCATCCTCTAGACAGAAAAAAACCAGGAATGTTGTTAACGGAAAGGTCTTGAAAAATTAATTCTTGCGGAAGGGAGACTTTTTTACATGCAAAGTGCCCCTTAGGTCGCCGTGACTCAATGGTTAGTGCGTTGGACTACTGAGCAAGCTGCGTGGGTTCAAGCCCGGGGAATGACAAGCCTCCGAGAGTACAATTTGTCATGAAAGAGTTTCTCAATTCGGCAACTAATTGTAGGTTCCTTCCATGCATGCCAGTAAAATAAACACTCAACATGAATGGTTGCGAGAAGCTAGGCCATGGCTCACTTCGAGCTGTCGCGCCGGCTATTCGATCATTCATTCAAAGTATCCTTAAAGCTTTATCCTACATTGAGGTGAAAGAACAAAATACCTCTGTAATCACCTTTTTTCCTAGCAATCGATATAAAGTTGAAGTTTAACGTTTTAACGGCTCTACCTGCTGACAAGTTTCCACCAGTGCTCTATCAAAAAGACGTGAGTGCTTTCCTTGACCAATGTAGCCGAAAGAATAAGTAGGCTCGTCCGCGTCGAGTATGGGCTTAACCGGATGCATTCAGATCAATCTGTGGCCAAATCGTCTCTTCCGTGATCGTAAAACTCGTCACGTAAAAACGAGGCATTTGGCCTCGGAATGATTTGCTTAAAAAACTCTTTGAGGACTTCTTTGTCATTTTCTATCAAATTGACAATTTTCGCACAGACTTTTCAGCCATTTACTCCCACAGTCTTAACCTAAAAAAGGAAACACCAAACTGTTTTTGACAGCTCCGCGGTACTAAGAATGAAAAACGACTTATCAAATGTCATCGCGGTCGCAGTGATGCCAAGCCATGATTCATGAAAATGTGTCCTTTGAATTAAATTGATTTTAATTCCCGGTTGAACATGCCACTTTATACGACAATCACTTCCCAGGTAACCAGAGAACACAAAAAACAAGCACTTCGTTTGGGCGCTATTCTCTCTCGCTTTGTCCTCTTTGCCTTGCTACGCAGGTTTTAAATATATTTGCTATTTTTAAGTTTGCGTGTGCTCTTACACACCCATACAGTTGAAATGAAGCTAAGTCCACCGACTACTGTGTCCTGGAATCTCCCATTCAGTAAAATTAAAACGCATTCAGGCTAACGAACACCCTTTTCGCCACCATGTTCAAAAGAAAAACGAATACACCTACGTCACACACGTGTGTACTCGTTCGAGGAACGAAAGGAAAACAGCGAACCCGAACACAAGTTGAAAAGAGAACTGAAAAACACAACACAAAGAATCCCAAGCGCAGAATCAAAACACAGAATCACTGCTCTGAACAAAGGGAGAGTCGGCCTTTGGCCTCGTCCGCCCGCCCGTCCATTCAAATAAAAGCGTGTGAGACCAACTCACGAGAGAGCAAAATTTAACCTCGTGCTTTCTTCTCTTTTGCCGGCTTTTCTGCTCGAGAGAAGAAAGGAGATGCTCGGTATCAAGGATTCACCGATACCTTACACTTTTATTGCACATTTTTGATAAGATGCGGAAAAATGGGCTACGTCTTTTCAGTGAGTTTCCTACATGAATATGTGTATGTGTGTGTGTGTACTTTGTGTGATAAATGGGAATTATATATAATGCAATTGTTCGTAATGGATACTTTCTCTCTTTTGCCCTCTCGCATTGCCTGGCTGCTCCTTTGTCCGACGCTTTGCAAAGTATTTATCACATCAAATGAGTTTCTTTTTCTTCTTCGTTTTTAGTGAGCATTTTCTTTATCTTCATGAAATGCTGTACATCCGGTTCCGGATCAGAAGAAGGTGTATGGGTGGCAGCGGCAGGCAGAGCAGACACTGTTCAAAAAAAAAACTGACGGAAGTGGGTTGAGGATAAGATTACGGGGCGGGTTGTGAGGGCGGCGGTGGCAATGGCAACGGCAACACACGATGAAGATGCAAAGCAATCTAAAATTTTGCCGAGCACCATGAGCCGTAGTGAGTGGGTGTGTAGTAAAAAATCATGTGCTTTGCCAGAGAGTCCTTGCGGGCTGTGCGCTTCGTCGTTTTCTCTCTTAGCCCAATCTGTTCGTAGGATAGTACATATTTGGTTATCCCGGGAATTATAGAAGGACTACTGCTGGCTGCTACTGCTGTTGCTGCTTTAATTTAAGCAATTCAGGGTTGTGTAGGGAAAAGCAAATTTTGTGTGATTTGTAGTATTTCTCGTGGAGGATAACGTAGGAAGAATATTTGCAGGAAAACGAGGTGAAAATAAAAAATTTTGCTTGTGCAGTGTGTTCATTTTTCCAGGTTGACTTCTGCGCTTTGTGGTGTTGGCAGAACTGGGAATTTGGGCAATGCGTCAATGTCGACATTAAGAAAGGCGATAATAAGGAACTTCTGAGGGGCGATAGTCTTTAGGCGATAAAGACTTCAATGGATCTACATTGAAGGGAAGTGTCTTTATTTTCTGTGGCTACTGTCATCTCTTTTTCTGATAACGCCCGTCTGCTTAGTACCTGCGTGGGTATTTGAATTATTTCTTTGCAGAAGACAGTTTGATGTTGACGGAAATTTGTTGTGGGATTTACTGGGTTTTAAGCTAATTTTCGAATTCCACCGTGGCTCAGTCTTAGTGCTTTCGAGTGCTGTGCGAGTTGCTTAGGTTCGAACCCAGGCTAACATGGGCTATAAGTACAAGCTCCTCTCCTCCTCTTTAATGAGTCTATCTCTATCTTTACGGAGCTGTAAAACAGCCGACGGATTCGGTGCCGGTGTCTTTTCAGAAGACCTGGACAGCCACTACTCCTTCAGTCTCCGAACCTCTGTAGTGTCTTCCAAGCCGAAGGCACAGATAGTAATCAAGCCGTCCCTTGGCTGAAGGCTAACCAAATATCACGCACGAATATTGCGATTTACGTCGACAGCCAGGCTGTGATCAGGTCCCTCGTATCCAACACAATAAAATCTAGGCCAGTGATGGACTGCCGCGTGTCCCTAAACAAGATCGCTAACCAGTATAACGTCACACTCTGTTGGGTCCCTGGTCACTGAGACATTCAAGGGAACTGTGCCGTTGACGAATTAGTTAGACTAGGCCCCCAATGTACAGACGGCAAGAAGCTAGACCATGTCAAAGCTCCTATTTCGTTTGTTAAACACCTGACTCACACCGACGTTCTGTCGAAAACAAATCGTAGATGGAAACACATGGATTATTGCAACAATGCCAGGCTGTTTTGGCCTGGTCTGGATCTGAAAAGATCAAAAGCATTAATAAGACTTAAAAGAGACCAACTTTCAAAAGTAATCAGCGTCCTTACGGGGCACTGCATCCTATGCAGACATGGTCAACGTCTGGGTACAGCGTGTAACGATTTCTGCAGGAGCTTCAGAGACGAGGAGGAGGAGGAGTGCACTGCACATTTCCTCTGCACGTATCCCGCCCTAGCCTACATCAGGAAAGCCACCCTAGGCTGATACTTCTTAACGATCTAAATGCTTTGAACTCCGCCAGCACGGCCGATCTCAACAGCTACGTTAGGCAATCTAAATGGTTACAGGAGTAAGCAGGGCCACCAAAATACTCAGTGGTATTACAATGGATCTACTTTCTGGTCTAAGTGTACCTCTACTTGGAGGACCACTTAAACTAACTAACTACTCTTCTTGTGACCTCTCACCGCCTTATCAAATCCAATCTTCTTTGTCACCTCCAACCACCTGACACTTTTTGTTTTGATATTTTACGTCGTTAAAGCCACGCAATCGGCAAGTCCGAGGATTGTTACAATTCATGAAACACCTAGGTGTGTTCTCTCCCCAGCAAAAGTTCAGTAAGTGCCGTGGTTTTATCCTTAATGTGCAACAGTTCTCGAATTGCACATTGCACACCTTATTTTTCAATAAAACTTATCTTATACGAGGTCTTACTAAAAATTTGATCTAAATATTTTGACAGTTCTTGTCTTGCGTGTCTAAACATATTAAAGATTTTCTGTCATCTGTATGACTGTTGCACAACTTGTGGTCGTACAAAGTAAAACATTCTGATAATTTTTTTTTCCCGACGACTGGATAGTATTTCATTTTAATTATTTATGTCATTTAAGAATGAAAACATTTTGACAACTGCACGTAAACAATCATTCCCGGATAGTTCAGGATTTTTGCAGTCATAAGCACATTATCCACCCCAACAATGTCAGTGTCACTTGTAAATGCTTGTGGGGGTGGTTGACAATTAAAATACGATTCTGTTAGGTCTTCTTCCTTCTCATTAATTTTTACCATTCAAATTAAAAGGGGTTTAACAAATTCGCGCCATGCACATGTAGATATGTAAGGCATAATCCTGTGGCTGTAAAGTTTGGGGTCTTCGTCAGGCCAATCTCTTGTGTAAGTGTTAGAAATGAAAAACAGGTGTAAATCTTTCTTAAGACCGACAGCGGCAAGAATGATTAGTGTCTTAAATAATGTTTGTTATGCTTCTGGAAAACTGACAAATGACAAGAAAATAGAAAAACAAAATTTTCTGGTGAATAAAACTTCTTGGATTGGTAACTTTGAAGTGAGAAAACACTGTCAATGTACTGCCACCTATCATGATGAACTGTCAGTTTGCGAAAATAAAAAAAAAACATCGAAACGAACTCTTAGTCACTGAGAGTTGTCTAATCTGAATACGCCAACAATGTCTGACGAATGCCAACCAAATAAGAGATCTTCTAAAACGAGATTGAGTTGTAGTTGGTACAAGGAAAACTCTTTTTTTGGAGAAACTATAGCTCTTTACATATATAATGTAACAGCTGTGTGGCAGCTAATACCAATATTGTTGTCGACCTTGTGCTACAATCAGGTTCATCCAAAAAATGTTTCCAAGGTTAGTGGGAAGAAGAATATCTATAATTTTTTTGAGAAAACTAACGAAATCAGCAAATGTATCACCTGACCTCTTGACCACTTAACAGCCTGAGTTGAGTAGTCATGCTGTTGAGTAGTCATGCTGTTGAGTAGTCATACTGTTAAGTGGTCAAGAGGTCAGGTGATACATTTGCTGATTTCATCGGGATTTTCACTGGGATGGAAGAGATTTAAAGAAACGAAACAAGGACTTAGGAAAGGCATCGCACTGAGTGTGCTTACAATAGCAGAGAAGAATCAAGGGTGAGCTTCTTGCAACCATTTATTGGCGAGAGGACTAGCTTCTCACAACCATTCATGTGCTTGTTACATTTTTCCCACAACCTTTCAATTTACCGCGGTTTCTGAACTATGAATTGAGAAACTTCTTCATGGCAAATTATACTCAGAGACTTGTTGTACCTCGACTAGGGGTGGTGCTGCGATAATGTTTGATGGATATTGCTTCGATTCGAACCCAAGCAGCTCGCACAGAGCTGACAACTGAGTCACGGCGACCACTAGATCCTGGCGAGAGATGTTAAGCCACGGTTATTGAATTCTGCCAGATCAGCCTAAAGACGATTTTTAAGTAGCTGCTTATGCCTGTTAGGTGACAATATTATGGCACGCAGTTTATAGCTGTCACTGATGTTACCACTGAATATAATGGCTGTCTAAAAATAACAAAATACACAATGCTCTTGAACAAGACCAAATACTATATAATCATATGTTACACGGTCTTTGACAATATATGAGGGAAACTATATTGAGTCATATCTGGCGTTCAATCGTTACGCAGTAGTTTTCGCGTCAATGTTCCTTTTTTTCAGATGATGACGCTCTTAAACTTCCGAAAACCTGCAACCTCTATTTTTGGGACGCAATTAAATACCTCCACCCCCTCGATAAAAGGAAAATGTGTTTGCGCTCTCTCACTGATTTGGTTTCTCTCTTCCATTTTACCACTTCCCATTCAATTTTGTCCGTACTCTCTCTCTCTCTCTGTCTCTCTGTGAGTGTATCTGGCTACCATGAGACTGAAGGAACTCAGCACGCCGGCTGGTAAAGCAGCGTGTTATTCTTCCCTCCGTCCCGACAAAAACCGGAATTGAAACATAAACATAACATTGAATAATCATTCACACAGCTCTAGGGGAGCATGCTGTTTGCCGTGGCTTTAACTTAACCGCCCTCTTATCCTAGGAATATCCTTCATTCAATGAGTATACACTTACACATAAGCGCACACTCCTTTGGTATTTCGGAGCTCTCGTCACGGACGAAACAAGGACGCGAAAGCCCGCAGTGGTTAAAATAGTACAAGAGCTGGCTGGTACTGCTGTTGGTTCTGGTAATACTCTGCTCGATGGTCGTGATAGTGGTGGTTCTTGTTTTGCTGTCGTTGAATTGAAAAGATAGACGACCCGGATAAAAAAAAGCGGTTGGAGCGACACGACGCGCTCGATCGGCGGTGGTGGTATTTGGCACATGACACAACAAGGCGCAGCAGTTCACAAAACAAAACAAATACAACACGAACACACACGCCATCGCCTATACGTACAACACAGGGTGAAAGCATTCGGTCTACAGAACATGCCAGTCAGTTCACAATGTGACCGTGGCGCGTTCATATTCACTTCTCAGATATCTCTGATTGTGGCAGCGTTAGTCTTGTGTAAAAAAAAAAATTGCTCCCTCAGAATTTTCTTGTAAATAACAACAAAGGAAACAACGCGTTAATTAAGCCAAGCATTCGGGTTTTTTGTAAGTTTTTTCCCGTTTTTTTAAGAACTGTTGGACTGAGATTCAAAGTGACCTTGTTTCACGGAAGTGGACAAAGAAAAAAAAAACAGCGGAAACAGTTTTGCAGACATTGTTGCAGTTTAATCAGAGTGAAATTGTGTCCCAAAAAAAGAAGAAGAAAATAACTAAAGAGGGCAACTCTACCCTATGTGTGGAGTGTTGTAAATTTTGTTTTATTAAAAAAGTTTCAGTCTCGAGTGGGTAGTGTGGGAGAGTAGCAGCAGTAAGTTCCCTTGCAGATTCTTCTTTTTTTATGAATGAACTTTACACCTACAATCGACGCCGACGAGGATGACGACGTCGGTGTATTCATTGCATCCCCTGTGGCAGCTTTTCTCATTAAAAAATGCCCCCTTTCCCAATATAAAGGCTTTTGCTATATGGAAAGTTTCACTCACCATTACCATACCCGACGATGCGATGCCACCCTTAAATCACCACACTGTCACTGTTTTTTTTTCTCTTTTGCTTGCTCTCTGCTATAAGGTGACTTCTCTATACGTGACTTTTGCGTTTCGGGTCGGGTGAATTCTTTTTTTTTTTTTTTTTTTTTCTTGTTCTCCTTTTGCGTATTTTGCATTATTTTATTCACATCCAGCATTAGATGATTAAATAGAACGAACACACACAAAAAACCAATTTCAATAGAAATGCTAATTTGTTGGGGATTAGATGAGAAAAAAAAGAGAGGCAACTTTTGCTCGTGGATTGATGAAATAATGGAATGGGAGATAAAATATTGTGTGGTTTTATTTTACTGTAATTAGATACTTCAATTAAAATTAGCTTGTTTCTCTTCGTTTTTGTATTTCGTCAAAACAAAATTCAAAGTCATTTGGACGAGGGATCCTGTTTCAATTTTTGTCTTAATGAAAATTGAGACAAGTGTCAGCGGGGGAAAAAATTAATAATTACCAAATTACCCTTTAAGTGCATAAAACTTTTTCTTTTATGAAAATCTATTGACTGGCAACACTTTTCGAATGAGAAAGTTATTAGTTTGCATGGTCACACTGGCAAATGCATAGGAATGGCAAGTGTGGCATTGCACGGTACATATTCTTCGCTGCGTGTCGTAAGGAGCATTGCGCCAGAAAACGCAAGCCCTGAGATCAAGATGGAAAAATTTGGATCCGAAATTGTCTGTTTTACGGATTATGTATGTATCTGCTAAAAGGGCTTCATTTCGACTAAAAGTTCTTCTCAAATTTCGTACAGTTTCTGCAGCACAGCACTGCCTTTGCAAATAATTTTTCAATATTTTTCAACGCTGCTCAAGCGTAAAACAATCCCAGAACTGAATTTGACAAGTGCGTTGGGCTGTTGCCAGTGTCGAAATAACCCGCACTTTAGAGAGCCTCCCACCCATTAAAAGTAGGTCACACAGAATGAAGGCCACTCAGAAGACTAAAGCTATGTTCAGACGATTGTCAAGTATTTCAATGAAAGATGTGTCCCAAATGTCTTACAATTGTGTGAACTGACAATTTTTGTCTGACAACGTTGTAAAAAAAGCAGTGTCAGGTCATTGTAAGGCCGACATCTAAAAATGAAATTGTCAGGTATCTACCAATCGTGTAAGGTGTAGTAAAAGCGCTCCGCTTGACTCGGATCTGTCTAACTCAAATAATGCTGTCAATCTGACAATTCCCTTCTTTGACATTTGTCATTTTCTTTAGATAATCCAAAAGTGCGACCTAACACGGCTCTGGCTAAGATAATCCAAATGTCGCCCAAAGTTAAAAAGTTCCCCAAACATCTGCATTTGGTGGTCTTCTCCTAAAACTGTTCAAGGGTGTGTGTATGTTTTTACTTTTTGTCACCACATAAGATTAAGCTGACATTCGGGTGTTAAATACGTTTGTTTCTCCCCTAATGCCTAAGGATGGTGGTAAATGATGCCGATAAATGTATTGCGCCGTGTGATTTTTTTTTTGGCCCGATGGGGACTGTGGGGGATGGCCTGGATGTCATGGAGATAATTGAACAATCTTTCGGAATTTCTTTATTACATTATCTCTTTGCACGCTTTATTCGAATGGTATGGAAAGTTTTTCGTAGAAAAGTCCCTAAATGGATAGAAATTGGTTTAGTTTATTGCAATGCAATCTGTTTAATCCCACAGACGAAGTGAAAATGACATTGACAGGTTGACTTTATCGGTTTATCATTATTTTTTTTTTTGCTCAGAAGTGAGTCAATCCAACTCAAGTGGAATTCTCATCAAATTTGCTTACCTTGGATATGCAAAAAACGTTAATGCAATTGGTTTGGTTTTCCTTCACATAACTGACTAATGCATGCGAAACACGTGAAAATGATTCATCGTTTAGTAACAAGCATGTGATTCAAAAATTGTATCGTCACCCGGACGAGTTCTTAAAACAATTAAATATTTTGCTCCCTAGGTGTACATACATATTTGTACGTCAAAATTAAATAAGGATTTTTCTCCATTTAAACTCTGAACGCATTAAATTGAAATGATTGATTACAGTTACAGATTAACACGTCTATTCAATGCTGCCAAACAAAGCGTATTACATATTTGTTTTTTGCGCGACTTTTTATTAAATTGTTTCATATAATCTCATTGACGTGTGATTGGTTGCTGCATTAGGAGCCACTGTGTGATGTGTTGAAAGCCTAATTTATGCAAATCGGTGCTGTATGTAGTCGTTTAATTCAGTTGTCAATTTGTCGGTACTCTTGATTGGAAATCGATTCTTGATTTTAATTAGAAAAAGTATGGCTGCCGGGGGAGTTGTAAAGAATTTATAAAATGTGAAATGTTTGGATTTAAGTACGATTTGTGTTATTTTCTGGACAAATTTTCTAGGCTCAAAAGGAATTATGTATATTGATAGAGCTGTCGTCGGGTAAAGATTGTATATCTTGATGACCCAGTTTATAGCGCTGGAATTCTGTTGACATGACGGTTTCACTGTTTCGTACATACCCGCGACGGTAACTGATTTTGATGGTAACCATTAATAGAAGTAGCCTTTTTCGGCGGCGTGGTTCAGATTTGCAATTGTGGGATGGTTGTAGTTACATTAGGAGTTGACTTCTTTATGGGAGTCTTGGGCAAGTATTTCTTTGTCGAAGTGCTCTTCGGAGGCGGTGTTTGGTTCAACTGACTGACAGAGAAGATTTGCTCCACTGCCTTGTTGGGTGGCGCTTCGTTTGAGCCAAAGTTCTCTCAACTATAGACGGTGGAAAAGTCTGTGTTTAAAGGCTTTGTTGGTGAGCAATTGATGAGCTGATTGTCTCTCCAGCGTTCAAAGCCGAATTAAAAATTAGTTGAGGTCGGGAACAGAAACTTAAAATCTATCGGAGGAAGCGGGAGAGTTGCTGGAATCAACGTAAAATCAGTTGTAGGCGATGTCATCAAGTTGACGTGGGGTTTTTGTTTTGGCTTGCTCTGTTCACAGCCGTAGAATATTTGTTCAGAAAAATCTTCGGCCCTCTCCGATTTTCGAGCGGTTGGGACTTGACTGCTACTTGGCTTAGTAAAAGCGAATGTGAAGGTTGGCACGTATTGTACCTCCTCAACGGTTCACAGACCACCGACAGATTCCACGAAGTTGTGGTAGTGATTGACGTCGTTGAATAGAATGAACTGACGAATGGTTGCAGAAATCTTCGAGTCTAAATTCGAGGATGATTTCTGTCGACGTTGTAGCACTCTCAGATCCTTTTTGTGACGACAATGAATGCAGAGCGGATCCACTCTCAGTTTTCACAATCGCATCTGGCGTAGAAAATGTCGAGTGGTTGTACCTGGGTAAGAAGTTGCCAGCTGAATTCGGTTTGCTGCGACAAGGAGCTTCATTCGTTGATTTTATCTTCCCTGATGTTAGTTCTGCAAAAAGCTGCATTAACCACTGAGCAACGGTTTTTTCCGCTCGATCATAGCCTGTTGGAGGCTCAAATATTTGTATCACACACTTCTATTACTTAAAACAGCCGCGCTTGTTAGACACACAAATCGCGTGACCCAATTGATGCAAGGCTAACCTCCAGAACCTCTGAGAAGGTTAATAAACATGTTTCTGTTCGCATTGGAAGAATTAACAACCTATCAACTGTCTAAAGAACTTTTGACATCTCTCTCCCTCATGTCAAATATTTAATGGAAAACGCTTTAACTGATGCATTGCTCAGCCGCTTTAGGTCACACCGTTCACATTTTCAATGAAAAAATTACGCCGCAACGATAAATCACACTTGAGACAGTGCAGCAAATAACCTCATAAAGACTTCTCCAAACAATAACATGCCCCTCGGTCGTCAGCTGCATTCTCAGCTCAGCACCAAGCAAAGATAAACGCCCATGCCCATTCAAACGGAAATGGTGCCGCACAATTCTCTTTATATTAGTGTGCTTGCGTCTTATCGACAGCGGCCCAAGAAAAGAATCTCAAGAAACAAGAATTCTTAGGTTTCCGCCAATAATAAAGAAAACGTACGTTCTTATAAAAAGTTGCCATGTTGGTTCATTTTTTCGAAAGGAAATTGTAAAAATTTATTGTTTTCCATTCGAGTCCCCCTAATGTTTGCGCGTTTCTATGAAACCATGTTTACTTCAGGAGAAAAACTACAAGCATAAGTCAATCCATTAAAGGTGCGCACTGCGCACAGGGATGCCTGTGCGTTCTACGCACGATATCTTTCCAATTAGATAGCCTTCCAGGTAGAAATGTTTTGTTGGTTCTCTCTTACATTTCGGTTATTGACCTTTGTCCAATGTAAACATGCCAGGTGTATCCATATGTCATTCTTAAAAAAAAAAAAAAATTAATATTTCTTTTCTTCTTTCCAGTTTATATCAAACGATGTCGTTAGATACGCTATTGAAGGCCGCTCAATACATTGAGTTGCTAGAGGAAAAAAAAAGTCGATTATTAGAGCTCTCGCCGACGCCATCTCTCGGTGAACGTTTCCAACGATCTCAACAGCAACAACAACAGCATTTCTATGACAATGTCAATAATAGTCGAAGCAATTCACGCCATCATCAAGTGTCATCGTCATCATCATCGTCGTCGTCATCTTCATCATCGTCATCATCGTCGTCACCGCCAACTGCATATGTTCTATCAAATGGCCAAATGATGCATAATAGTAATAATAACAACAACAACAATAGCAGTCAATTAAATCATAATGATTTCGATTATGGTGTAGAAGCGGTGACAAGTGCAGTGGCAGCGACCGCAGTAAATGGCAGGTCCAGTGAAGGTCGCAGCGTTACGGGTAAGTGTTGCTATAATTTAATTTTTTTGTCATTTATCTGTGCTTACAAAGTGTCACATGTTGCAAATGGCCGGTCGTGTATGATGTGTGCTGTCAAAAGAGACGACAGAGAAACTCTGTGTGTTTATTTGCGCCGTTAAAGGAATTTTTTTTTTTTTAATAATCTGCACTTGCTTTCCCGGTTTTCGAAGAACGAGTTTAATTCTGATCAATCTTGGCATCACTGGTAAGGAAAGAACGAGCTGAAAAGACGTCAATTCGTGTGCGTCTGGCTGTGTAGATTCCCTTGATTTGACGTGATTGACGTCAAAAACATTTTCCATTCGAATAATTTTTGTTTGATTGAAATGTTTCGCTTACTTTTTGTACAAAAACTTCAACATTTACGTGGAATGTCATGGAGAGACCAAAGCACGTTTTTCATTGAAATTTTGTTGGAAACGATAGTTTTACAAGAACTTGCGAATCGTAAATATTCACGTGGAATGCCTTGAAGAGACCAAAATACGTCATTGGTGTCTTTTTCTTTGATCGACTCTCTCGTTGGTTCACATTGCTAGAGCATTAAACGTCAACGAACCAAAGTGATCTTGCTGTAATGACGTTTCGTCCCGTCGCAAGACCAATAAGACTAAATTCATTTCCAGACTATTCTGACAAGGATGCCTTCCTTTCCTATTTTGGCAATTTGTAGCTCTAGAGTATTGTTCGTAGAAAGATTTGGTGACATTGTCTTTGTCTTCTGTCGCTCATCTCTGATGGGGATGGTAGAACATTTTAACATTCACCTATGCTGTTTGGTTTAATAAACTCGCCAAACGTCATAATACTTTAGAGATCCTATCAGACCGGAAAAATTCCACTCGCTATTTGTAAATTACTCTTAGAGTACGACGTGATCAGCAAGACAAAGATGGAGGAATGGTACCACGAGCCGTACCTACAGGGGGAGATCTGGAGTGTGCCTCTAGTGTTGGCGCGTGAGTTCTGCACAACTCTTTCAAGAACGATGGTGAAGAAGTCGCATGACAGCGCGTCGCCTTGTGTTAATCCTTTTTTGAAATCCCAGGTTTCGGTGTGAGGTCTTGACCGACCTTTATGGCGCAGCGTGCATCATTTTGCACATACGAGTTTGGTAGGGATGCCAAAACTATAGATCCTGTCATACGCGGCCTTAAAATCGATGAAAAGGTGGTGCGTATCGATTTGAAAACCTCTAATTTCTCTAAATTCCCTGCTCTACTTTAAGGATTAGTCACCCTAAGTGCTAATTGTAAAACAAAGCAAAGTCGAGATCAACACACCCATTTTTGACGGATACAAGTTTTCGAAAACGATTGACAGAAGTCCTTTTTGTTTTTGTCCTACCAAAAATGCCAAGGTAGCAGCACTTAAAGTTTTTTTTACGCCACAATAGGTTTTTAGGGCAAAGTTTCACCTGTCAAACGAATTTTGGTCCCAAATGTTTTTTTTCCTTTCGCCGTCGGAAAGGGGAACAAATTAAAGTTGAGTGCACTCTATCCGCCATGGATTGTGTTTTATTAAATTACGCTTTGACAGTTCACGCGCCCATTTGCAACGTGGTTTCACATTTGTTTGTGTTGAAATTGGTGGTGGGAGTAGATATCACGAGAGAAAATGCATTTCTTTCGAAAACTTCCATGCGCATATATTTACACGCAATTTCATTCATATTTCCTTAGGTATAATTTCCCTCGTCCCCTTTTCTTTCCCTAAATTCCCTATACTATCAAATGGGTTGATTTTGAATGAAAATACAACGAATTTCATGGTGAAATAAACAAATCGTAACCCACTTATTCCATTTTGACTATGGCCAAGAGAATTTTTTTTTTTTATTATTTCCTTGTTAAAGAAACTTCATATTGCGTTGACCTTGTTTACGTACGTATTCTCCTTTTGCGTATTTTTCCATGCATCTGCACACACAACAATTGCAAATGAACAAACACACACGCACGCACACGTGACACACAATCAACTCTAAATGACATTGAGAAAAGTTGAAACAAACAAATGATTCATCGTCAAAAATGTACGAGCTACGAGGAATGAACAAAACGCAGGAACTCTTAAAAGGCGGCGCGGCAAGTTAATTTTACTCTGTTGCTCTTTGTTGTTGGTTGTTTGGATGGGCAATTGGGCACGGGCACTCCTGCTCCTGATACATGCATGTGCGGTGTGTGTTGTGTCTTGTGTGTAGCAGCAACGATGGACGGGTATTTGCAGCGCACAGCACAACTCTTTGTGTACGATAACCCGGTTTGGTCTATTTCTGTCTCTGTCGTGAGTCTCGAGGTTGGCATTCGTGGTCGCGCTCGGATCGCATCACATGTGGCGGGGCGGCGTACGCCAAAACACGACGTGTTGGTTTGGTCGTGGCTTGTGTGTTTCTTTTCTCAAAATCATGTAAATAGTCGCGTGGTTTCATGCTCCCATTCGGTTTGAGAATGTGTTGGTGGTGAAGGTGTAGTAGCTGGTTTTGTAAAGAGAGACATGAACATGATGATTGAAGAGAAATTGTTTAGGAGTTGCCAGGTTCGATTTATGTAGATGGTATAGGTTTTTGTAATTATGTATTTATAATTCTGTTTTGAAGACTTGAACTAGATGACCAAGATGTTAGAATTTCAATATGCCATGAGAGAACTTTCTACAACTACATTGTCTTGAGTTTCAGGTCATTGCAGCCGGGGTTTCTATGTGAAATTTTTTTTTGCGTTAAAATTTAAAATCATTGGTCGATGCTACCGAAGCCCTTCTCTTACTTACTTATTTAAGGTGGCGTTATAGTTCGGGGTGGGCCTGTGCCTCAACCAACAAGCGTTTCCAGTCAGCTCAATTTTTAGCTAGCTGCCTCCAGTTTCGCACGTACAATTTGTTAAGGTCCCCTTCCACTTGCGTGCGTCACCTGAGTGGCGGTCTTCCTCTACTGCGCTGGTCCTCGGGTGTGTATTCAAAGATTTGCCCTACTCAGCAGCGTTTAAGATTCTTTCACATTCAAACAAATGCGTTTTCAACATCCAGTTCCTTGTAGAAGGGTCCGTTCAGTGTGACTTCGCAGGGAAGTTGAGAGTTGACCTTTAAACGCCTTTGTATCCCAAGCTTTTATTTTCTAATCCTATTGTCAGGAAGTCAAGCTCCTCCTCGGGATGGATGGCAGAGGTTTCAGGACAACTTCTCTATAAAGAATTTGCTTTCTAAATTTTTTTTTTTATCTGAAGGCGTAGGTAGTCCTTTTGAGTGTACTTCTTTTGCAACTTGGGAGTCGCTTTACAAGGAAGTAAGGCTTCTCTTTTTATGACGTAGGGAACACAACCAAAGCAACTACCTGTCGAACAACTCTCAATCTTCCATTGCTAATCGTGCTACCTCCTCCAATACTTCAACAAAAACCACGATGACGAAGCGTGACGTTGGCTGTGAAATTTACAATTAATATCTCCTAAGGTCAGTATCGTCATACACCTGTCAACAAAGAAAGGAAAACTCGTTATGTATTTTTAAATTCACAGTAAAATAGCAGATACCTACCTCCTACGTAAAACAAAAACACCAACCATGCAAAGGTACAGATTCATGGGAAAGCTGCCAAAGCCTTACAATTCACCTTATAGTACAAAGAAGAATAAAAAAACTCCATATCCCTGAGAACGTTTTGACACAAAACCTGCAAAACACACTATCTACCTACCAACAGTGAATACATTTTTTTTTGCTACATTGTATGGCTGTATATCGCTCTTAACACGTTTTCCTCGTTGTCCTCGGTGCAGTCATTGGCATTTGCACTTAATCAATTACACATCCAACAGAATTTTTGTTGTTGCTATTTGCAGGGAATGAAACTAAATTACCGCTAAAAATAGATTGCCAGCAAATCGGTGCATTTCCAATTTAATTATACTGTAGAGAGCGAGAAAACATATCTTTCTTGTTTTTCTCACTACCACGTGGATCATCTATCATCTTATCGGTGTTGACCGTGAGATTGAGTGAGAGTTCATCGAAAAATCTTAAGAGAATATGTTTGGCTCTCTTCTCCAATTGGAGAAAAGAAAACAAAGAGTACGAGGCTTAAGAGAGATGTATTTTAAGCGGAATGAAAATGTATATGCTTTTGCTTACTGGGCCACGTGTTAGATTACGCGTTTATAAACAACAATTATTGATTGATTACTAAGAGATGACGCAAACTGTAATATAGATACAAGTATTTGTAAGTAGTCTTACTTAAGCAAATGATAAGAGAAGTTATAGCTTGGAATTCAAAAATGTTGCTAAATATATTTTTTTTAAGGCAGAACTGACAAAAAAGAGTGCTACCGGGTTCGGAAACACTTTACTGGAGCACTCAGACGCAACTGGTTGATTGTACTGCCAGGATGTAGGACCCAGTTTTTACCCATTTACTGGAATTCGGAGCTTTACTGATGAGGAGCTTACAGTATTAGCATTCACCACACCAGCACCGAAGATCTGCCACCTGATCCGAGCAAGGCACGCCCGTAGCCAGCTAGGTGCTGAAGGAAACTGAGCTCTCTCTGGGATTTGGGGGAGCTTCCTTAAAAATTTTCATTCACCGAGAGAAGAATTTCTCGATTTGTGTGTAAGCTGCCTTCAAAATCTCCTGAGCACTCTCGAGAATTCAATCCGGGCTATGGGCGTGGAGCAAAAGCAGGACAATCGTAATGGAAATGATCCGAAGAAGCTTGGCAAGAGCGAAATGTGTCGTTAGAACGTCAATAAGTTGTCTACAGTCACTTCTGCTGAGTGACAGCAAGAATGCCGCTGATTTCTTACAGACGTTCGGGAGCATTCGTTTAGTCTGCCTGGATTTTGGAAAGCCGTGCCACGCACAGTTGCGCTTATAAGAAACCCAATCTTCAGTGGAGGTCCAGCCCGAAGACGTGAGAAAACCCAACGCAGGTTCAGACCCTCAGAAATCATTCTCTGAGCCTTGTCTGTGACCTGGGACACAGACAAGAGTCAAAGAGTTCAGCCTTGCGACCCAATTCAGAGAGTTCTTGCATTCTCGAACTATTTTGGAACTGATTAAAGGGTTGAGCAAAGCCTTAAGGACGCAGATGCTCCGATCGCTCCACATATTCTTAATAATATAGTCCGTGGCCATTGCAAGCATTCATGTTGCACGTGTTAAATTTTTCGCACGAATGGAAGGGACTTACAATTTATATTGCCGACTCTGAACGGCGAATTGAGACATGACAAATTATACTCCCAGAGGTTTGTTACTCCCCAATAGAAGGTGGTGGCGCGAAAAACATTCGGTGGATATGCTTCGGGCTTGAACCCAAGCCGCTCGCACACCTGTCCAACGCACTAACCACTGAGCCACGGCGACCACACAGCTGTGGTTAAGAAAGTTAATAACGTTGCAGATTTTATGACAGAAATGTCTGGCGGGTCTTCAAAAAAAAAAAAAGCATTGTCAAGAGTGAAATGGCTTGGCTCTGGCTCTGGCTTCGCAGAGGAAGTGAGCCAAGATTTCCTTTCTCTGTTTTTGGTAGTTCGTGTTGATGGGAATCACTAACTTCACAGCAACCAATTGGGCAGTGGGCAGTGCTAATTGCAACAATTCTCGCTGTCTCAGTTCGAGTTCTGTTGATAAGGTCTTGCATCCCATTTTTCTTGTCATTAGGGATATGGCACAGTGTTCTAAACTGTTGCATGGAGTTGGCAGTTAATAGAAACCACTTGAAGATTTTGCCCTTGGCGAGTCCCATTGAAGGGTACACTACCTCCGCGAGGGAGCTATCAAGGGCTAAGTCCCATTTGACTAGCTCATCGGTATTCTCATTCTCCCTTATGTTACTACGACCAGAAACCAAGAGGAGAGTGATGTTGAACCGAGCGCAATCAATGTTTATCCCTGATAAGGTACAGCAGAATGATCTTTAATTGCAAAGGTGCTGCAATCAAAACCCCGTTTCATTGCTCATCCGGTCCTTGTTTGCTTCGCTAGCCTTAAACACCTTTGTCCTCTTTGTCCTTCTCTACTATTGAGGCTGTTCACATAGGACTGACGGACTAGATTTTTTGGACGTTTACAGGCGAGGGGGGAAGCGGAGAGGCGACATGTTACATCAATTCGGATTTTTAGATTTTTCAAAAATTTTGAATTTTTTTTGACGTTTGTAAATGTCAATCAGAAGTCACTCGACAAACGTGTAAAAAAAATTTGTTTGTGAAAAAAATAATGCTACTGCTAGGTTGATGCTGATCGCGTTTGCGTAATTTATTTAAATTTTATTGAATTTCGTGAAGTAAGCAAGAAAATGAAATGAATTTCATCGACACTGACAATCAATATGTCAAAATGAGTCCGCGGAAGTGTTCAGACAGGACTATCAATCTGAACACGAAATGTCAAAAAAAAAATCAAGTCCGGCAGTCCTGTGTCATACTGGTCTGCCATGACAATTTTAAACATAAATCCACGCCATTTCTGTGTTTGTATACAAATCAAATTCTTTGTTTTGATTCCACCCGTTTACACGTTACTTCGCGAGCACTGAATGAAAGCAAGGAGCAAAATACTTCTTTTTTACTTCACCTTCTTTCTTTGTTCGTTATCTCTGACACATTTTTCGTGCAGGTATATAGCAAAAATGTTTTACAACTGCGTGTTCCCCACACGAATTAATTTTCAATAATGTCTTCTTGCATGCTGTTCGACACACTTGCATACTGATTTGACGAAGAAAAAAAGAAAAGAAAAGGCAAAGCCGCGCAATACATACACTACACAGTACACACATGTCACGCGAAACAAAAGGAACGCACAACAAGAGTAGCAACACTAACAAGCACCGTAAAGTGTCAATGAACTTTCAAGTTTTATGTTATTCGATTCGTTTTGCTTGTATGTTTTATGCTATTTGTTGCGATGTGCACGGGGAGGGGAACCAAACCGATGATGATGATGATTTTATGTGTGCATGGCTGTTGTAACATGTGCTATTCGTGTAGTGGTTTTGTCACCCACCTACAAGACATTAGCGCACGCAAAAGAACTAAGTTTAGTTGCGGTTGCAGCAGTAGTTTCTAAGACATGTGTCAGGTAAACGAAATATTTAAGGTGCGACAAGATTTAGGTTGTATTTTTTTTGATTTTTCTTTGATCAGTTGTCACTTCGGCAAATGGATTCAATAGGGTACAGCATGTTATGGTCGTCAGTGAAGCCATTTAGATGCACTTTACTGACAAATGAAAATGGTTAGTCATGAATTCTGTCTTTTGATGTGTTGATACACCAATCTTAGCCAGTGAGTGAGTGCGTTGTTATACCGCAAATACCTATGACCTTTGTGTGCAGGTGATTGTGGGTGTAGAAGAGTTTTGACCTTCTCCAAAGCTACTGGTAGCTGAGTTCACTACCTTTAGAGCGGCTTTGCTAGTTTTGTTAGATTGCAAGTTGAGGCGCTAGGTGATTCAACGAATATTCTAGATCTAGATTTAGTGTCCGTTTCTGGGCCATCTTTATATCACAATTAGGAAGCATGTTGTTAAATGACGTGTTAAATTCGGTAGGCTAGCGTTTTCGTGCGAGAACTCTCGCATGTGGAAACTCGCCCAGTATTTCAACAATGCTGTTATAAAAAACATAGCAATCGGTCGAAGATGAAGTTTTCGCACAAAACAATTTCCACAGGTAACGCTCACGAAAATTCGAGGTCGAAAGGCTACAAAAAATGGAAAAACCCCGGATTTGATCCATTGACCAGCCGACGGAAAGATCGCTTGTATTTGAAAAGTGAAGGTGCAATTCGTCACCAGTTAGTTTGTTAAGATCGATTGGGTGTGAGAACCACAAAAGGGATCTTTATTACAGGTCGAAGAGCTTGTGCTGGCTAAGACTTGCTAAAATTTCAGTTCTTTTTACTGGAGGTAAGGCTAGAATAGCTTGTTCGCTAAACTACTGTTTGGCACCTACACCTAATAGTAACAGAACGAATAAGCTACAACATATGGACAGGAAATCCCTGTCATTACTGATAGGACTTATTACAGGCCACAATATGCTCAGGTATCATGCAAAGAAGCTGCACCTGACCGGGGAAGACCTTTGCAGAGGATGCGGAGACGAGGAGGTGCATGAGGACACTACTCACTTCCTCTGTCACTGCCCAAGCCTCTGCAACATTAGGAAAAGAACATTGGGCAGATACCTCTTCGATAACATCGAGGAGTTGTCGGATCTGCTCAAGTTCGCAAGGAGAGCCGGCTGGTTGTCATCAGGCATATAAAATCGCGTAGTAGGAAGTAGCTGGTAAACACATTGGTATCACAACCGGTCTACATAGACCTAAGTGAGATGAGGAGGATGTTATCGTCTTCATCGGCCCGCTAACTTAACCTAACCTACACCTAATAGTTTAAATCAAAAAGTTAGTACACGTTGCAATCTTCTCCAAGTTAACTTTTGAGTTAAAAACAATCTTTTGTTAACGTCAAAGTTTTTCTATTCACTTGACAGTTTTTTTTTTGACACATAGTGAGGCAAAATACTGATTGAAAAAAATGATAAGGCAATGGTGAAATTAGACGAATTATTGCATTTGGACACAGAGTCCGTTCGATCAAATTGATTTGTACAGATATTTTGTATATTCAAAGAGATTTTTGTCAAATTTGTTCGACTTAATGGTGTTTTTTTAAGATTCTACTAATATCTGTGATTAACGACTCGTCTTGTTTAGTTCTTTCAAGATTGGCTATGATTCATACATATGAATGTATGTACGTCACATGCAACCAAGTTCCCCATAAAACTACTTGTATCCGAAAAAATGACAAACAATGTCAGATGACGTGTTAAGTGTATTGTTTCCCCTAACAAAGTAATTATAAAGCGCATGCTCTCCTTTTGTGTCCTACTGTGCGTGTGTTTGTGTTTGTTTGCACGTGCAGTTTACAGAGCAAAGAATAACTAGCAATGTGAACTTGCTCACGCTATGTGCACTCTACTCAATCAAAAAAAAAAAAAAAACAAAAATTACTTCAAAAAGAAGCAGAAAACAAGAGAAAAGAGAAAAACCAACAATACGTATCATTTTGAATACATGTAATAAAAATTCTCACGCGAATTTGTTGCCAAAGCTCCTCTAGAATGCAGTAGTGTCTGTTTATGAGGTGACAATAGATGAGAGAAACGGCGAACAATGGTTGGGTATTTTGTGTACCACAATCCACAACACCAACTACGATAGTCTTTCCCCTTTGTTGTGCATTTTTTTCTTTATTTTTCATGTCTTGCATGTGCTCACGTGGTAAGAGCCGCGCGTTTCATTACGAGTATTGTGTGTAAAACGAGGTGAGCAAAGTACAAAGTGTTAATCCAGTTGAGAATTAAAAAAAAAGAAGCTTTTTTTGCTTGCTTGTGACATTGTGTGAGCTACAGTGTACACAAAATGTTTTCTGTCGGGTAAATAATGTTTGATTTATTATAACAACGTTAATGCCATGAATTCAACATAAGCTTTGTTCAATGAGAAGAAACCAAAACAGAACAGATTTGCAAAAAAATGTCAGATCAAGTTAGAACAGAAAAGTACAGGCCGTATTTCATTTATCAAAAATTGAAAAATGCCATTTGAACAAATAAAATGCTGAAAACATACCAAATTGGCAGCCACAGCTGACTTTGACATTTTTCACAATTCTATTCTAACTTAAGAGAAGGTGCAAGGTTTCCTGTTCCAAACTGTTCGGAACAACCTCATTGTTCCCAATTCCCTCATTCAACGCAAATTCTTGTACTTTTCTGTTGTACTGTTCGGAACAGTCTCATTGGAAAGAGCCATAGTTATAAGCAACAGTTGTGACATAAGAATTACTTTATATCAGATGTCATGATAATTTGTCAAAGTTTGACAGTTCTTCAATAATGTGTGAGTAAAATTTAATTCATGCTTGCCAAACTAAGAATCCACTACTTTCTTTGAAATCTGGTTTCAGAAACTAACCTTCAGAAGTGTCAAATAAAGTAAAGCTGCTAATGAACCCTACTTCAAAATTCCACTCCCTCTTCAAATCATAAAATATAAAAAAATCAGGACGAAGAACTATTCATGCATCACGCGTACGGCCATGCCATGGCAGTGCAGTTGACGTTAGTTTGAAACCTGTGTCTGTGTGGGGCGCCATTTTTTGGAGACGTCTTTTAGTTTCATTACTCACGCTGTTCTGGAAAAAAAAAAAACATTTACCCAACAAAGTCACGTGTAGTAACGACTTTTTTTTCTTATTCCCTCAAATTCGTTTCTTTGTTACCTGAGTTTTCCAATTTTCTGCACAAAAAAAAAAGTAAACAACTTCCGATGTAAATCTCTAGAACTCTTCGTAACGCAAACTTTAGATTTGCATACGTTACCGTGTCGCTCCCGGTGAAACTATATTTTGTGGAGGAGAAGCTTTTAATCGTATCTTTCATCTGGCTTTCTTGTGTCTCCCCACTATATTTATCTTGCCACCCTTTATGTAAATTTGAACAGTAATCGACTTGCCACAGACAGAACTAGGGAAGAGACGTAGAAGGAGCAGAAGGAGATTAGGTATTTTTTGTAACTGGCATTGCACACGTTCGTGTTCTCTTTCGCATCGCCATTTGCAGTATTCTTCATGCACCGACAACGATTCGGTTCACAATGGCACAGTGTTGAAGGTGGAGCGCTCTAGGTGCAATCATTCACGTCGCAAAAGCGAACGAGCAGAGAACGACTCTGCGGTGTGTTGTGTTGCTCTGTGTTTTGAATTGTGTGCTGTTGTGCTTGTTTCTTTGCTCTTTTGCGCGGACCTTTGTTTAGTGCTACCATTTTATTTTTTATTTTATTGGTTAGTTTGTTTTGTTCTCTTGTGATTGGAAGCGAAGCGTAATAAAATGCAAAACAACTTAACAAAGAAACCGCGATCGAAAATTGCAACCCGTGAAAAGATTGCCAATGGAATATTACCAACAATATCACCGTCGCCGTCTCTGTTGCCATCACTAATTGGATGGCCGCGAAGCGCATCACGGCCATTGACAGCAGCTTCAGGAATGATGCCTCCTGCTCTAATCACGACAACATCAGCTGGTACTGCCGCTGTGCAAATGGACCTATTGGCGGATATTTTTCTGCGTTTAAATACCTGCCTAATGAGCACGAATCGGATGTTAAGCGGGAACGTAATGTTTCCACTTGATGGTGCAGGCGGGTGTTTGGCGTCGGCAGAGAAGCGTCAAGTTGACTGTCAAGCATTGCCAGTTGTGCGAGATTTTCGTGAAAGATTCACCACGGCAAGGGGAGAACGTAAACGCACTTTACCAATGGTAACCGCTGAACCGAACGGATGCGTTGATAGCACAGATATGGGTCGAGGTGTGTTGCCACCACCCAAGAAGAAGTGGATACGTCATTATTTGAAGGGTAATACATTTTGACATCTTTTAATTTATTGACGTTTTAACTGAGGCGAGTGGGGGGTGTTAATTAAATAATTAATATATCGTGGCTGTAAAAGGTAAAATAAGCTTGACTGCTCTTGCGGACCTTTTTATCATCAGGTTTGCGTTGCAGCTCAAATAGGCGTCATTCAGTTTGCTTATAAGTTGTTGAATTTTATTAGACTTGAGGTACTAGCTAAAAACGTTGATCTTCTATCAGTTTAGCTCACTGGATTTGAAGAGCATTTATTCTTTTATAAGAAGACTTCCAAGAAAGAGTGCCTTTTGATACTTTTTTTCAAAAGGTGCTTTCTATTCAATTGACTTTGACAAGGCCTAAGGCATGGTTCGAATTGATGCTTTCGACAAAACAATGTCTGTTAGTTATCTATAGCTTGATGTATTTAAAATCCATTGTTAAAAGGTTGTTGTTCCTACTCCTACTCGCCATCCTGTCCAGTTCCAGGGCATGTAGATATCCCAGCTAATCTTTAACTGTTCTACGCCAAGCTTTGCAATTCTCTTCTTAGTTTACTAGACTGCATTACACCGCCTTCAAACCGTTTTAAAATCGCTTTGCCTTATTCGAATCTCCTTGGATCAGTTGAAATCCTCTATTTTGGTGTTGGTATACCTGAAAAAGAAGCACGAAGGGAATAAATATTATCGGCTCGAAGCGGGACTATCAACAAAATCGCATTCGCCTAAGTACAAAGTTCAAAAAATGATTTCCAGAATTCTTAGGACCCGGACATTCGCATTCTGTATCTTAATCGCCGCAGCAGCGTCTGTGTGAATCTGTTCTCCTGTATTTAGACAATTTAAAGTGGACCGCCAGTAGTGGGCTCAGAGCGCTTTTGTGGGCTTCCAAATCATTCATACTCCGATTACAGGAAAGATGCTATTAAGGGTCTTATTATCATCATAATAAATGACACTTCTATAGTAAGCCAGTCAGCCGACCGCTTCGAGAAAAATAGAACCTGACAAATATATTCTTTGAAAATTTGCAGGACTCAGGCAAACACCCCCTGCGACACCCATTAGATGCCACAATTTATTGGTTGTGGCCATAACGTCTTTCAGATCGCAGTACCAATTAGCGCGTAGAAGCCTTTAGTGTGGTTTGTTCAGCGTAAGAAGGTCTTTTCCTGTTGGTTGCGTTTTTAGGAAGTCTGGGTTTATGATAGTTGTTACAAGTTTCATTAGAAGTAGTACTGAGTGGTCTACCAGTGTATTGTTCAGTTTTAAGTCTTCTCTCTTCGTTGGCGCCCTAGTTATGTATAGAATGTACCTCTGGGAAAATTCCATAGCCGAGGTCCCCTTCCATTTTTGAACCGTCTGTGAATAGGGATAAGTTTTCTGGATTTGTTACCTTTCCTTTGGCCCAATCATCTCCTGAGTATAAATTTTGTGTAGAAGTTTTGGTTGAAGTCGGCGCCTGTTGCCTGTTTTGGCTACTTCTCTAGGAGTGAATTTGCTGGAGGCATAGCCCGCTTCAAACGGCAGTTTTCTTGGGAAACTATGCCATTCGTCTAGCACTAATTTCCTTTAATCAAGACGTTTTTAAAAACAGACATTAAAAGAGATCTACTTGTCATTGAAGGAAATCTCCAAGAGATAAGCCTGACAATTTTGTCTGGTCTTTTGTCACATGTTATAGACAATCGGAGCGAACCCACTGCCAATCTATTTTTCAATAAAAAAAATCATGTCTGTTTAGTCTGAGCACCCACCAGTCTCCATTGTCGTAGCTTATTACTATGCGTCATGAGCATACGCATCAATTCCCCATCAATTGACGTCACACATAAAAATGTCTATGAATATGAAAATCATAATGATACGACAGTTTTAAAATGCCAAAAGCAGCTGTCAGTCGCAGGATACCTTTCACATGTTTTTTACGTAATCTTCTAGACTGGGGACCCAACGTAACAAAGGCAGAGGTTTTCGTTGTTTTCGATAAGAATTTTTGTGATTTGCAAACTTCTACTACAAAGTTATTCCTTTTTCGCAAAATTGTACTAAAGGGCTATACAAAAAGAGTCGTGGTCGCCGTGGCTCAGGGGTTAGTGCAAGCCCCAGGCATGTCCACCAAACATTTTTAGCGGCATCACCTCTCGTCGGGGAATGACACGCCTCCGATAGTACAATTTGTCATGAAAAAGCTTCTCAATTCGCCTTTCGGAGTAACATGCTAGGTAAGGTTAGGTTAGGGGGAAGTTACCAGTTTAAAGACTGTTTGTCCACAGGGGCCGAGTGGTTCATTGTGTTCCCCTATATGTTGTGGTCCATGTTCCAATCTTGGGTTCTAGATGGGTGGTCTATCGCAAAACCAGCTTGAACTCTTAATAAAGTGGCGTATGTTCGCTATTGGTACTTCTGTTAGGTTTTCAAACAGCCTGTTTTTAAACATGCTAGGACTTGGCTCACCTCGAGCTGTCGCGTTGGTTTTCATTACTAGAAGTTCTGGCTATGGTAATCTAATAGTAGATCGTGCGTCTTGCTGCCCTTTGTTACGGGCTATTTGAGTGGGAAGGTTTGCACATGCAGTCCCCAAACGATTGAAGTTCTCAAACACAACATTCAGTAAAGTATCGCACAACTAGAGTCACAATTATAACCAAAAGTGATGGTATCAGGCCAAAGAACATTTGTCTCATACATATTGTGTTCTACACTTATTTCCCAAGTCTAATCTTGATTTTAAAATCAATTTACTTCAAATATTTTAATTATTAAGCGTTTTATTGACGGGACAAATCACACACCTTTTATTGAATTACTCTTCATAAATTTGTTTTTTTTTTTCCATTATATGTACATTCATATTGTGTTTGACTGTTTAATTAAATTGCAACATAGTAAATTAAAGAATTTCATTTGAAATATGTGTTGGCTCTCTGTCTATGTCTACCTGACCATGATGCATTTTTAAACTGTCACCATGCGCGATAAAAGATGCAAAAACGAATTGAAATTATTTCACAGTACAACAAATGGCAAGCAGGTCGAAATAGAATGGAAAGATCAAGCGCAGTACACATACTATATTTATTGTCGGTTGATAAAACGAAAACAAGTGTAGTATGGGTATCTAAATACGACACGAATGAATGTGCATATTATCGCCGACACGTGCCGATACAAAGTCTTGCAGATAAATTAGAAACAAAATAGAGTGGAAGTCGCCTATAACGACCACTTTTCTTTTATTGCTTGGTTTCTTTATATCGCGAATACTTGTGGAGGGCAGTCAGATATAACGATCGCATTTGCTCGGTCCCTTCACCGTCGTTATAAGCGAGTTCCACTGTGCATACATCAGTACACATTCAAACCTTATGTACGTTTCGTTCTTGTTTCATTAGAGATTTGACCAATTTATTAGTATGTAGGAAGTTGAGGTTGTTTTATTTTTAAATATGGCGTCGAATTAGAAAATGCCTTAAACGCGCCTTAATTACAAAAAATTAGTTTTTTTTCTTTAGAAGGAAACTGTATTAGAAAAATACTAAAAATTAGTATAATTCAGCACAGAGTTGCTTCTCCACTTTCGCCCTAAAATATGTGTCAGAATCACAATGGTATGGGAACTCTGACTCGAAGCTTGACTACTCCGTTCTTAAATTTCCCACCAATTTGTCACATTCTCATTCGTTTCGTACATAAGTATCCATATTTCGCCTAACACCCCTTCTATCAAGTTCACAGCAGTAATAAACTTTTCAGTTTTTTTTGTTTGTTTCTTATCTCTGCCCCACACCGTTTCGCAATCTAATATTCGTGTTCATTTTCATTTGAAAAGGGACCACAAGTGAGCACATAAAGATACAGCGAACACATGTTTTTCGTTTGACAAACAAAATTTTGTAAGTTCAACCAACATACAACAATACTGCTTTACAAATTGGTGACACATGGTATTTTCCCAGCTTCACACGCGAATTTCAATGTATGTGTTGAGTTGACACATGCAACGTGATTCACGTGGAAAATGACGTTTGAAAAGCTGAAGAAAGAGAACAAGGGAAAGCACGAACATGTGTGTTTCTTTCTATCCATTCATAGTGGGAAAAGTGTGCAATAAGCATTCAAAGCTTTCCTTTCTCCTGCGGGAGACTGCGCAGATTC
Source organism: Matsumyia berberina (assembly GCA_917880715.2). NCBI lineage: Eukaryota > Metazoa > Arthropoda > Insecta > Diptera > Syrphidae > Matsumyia > Matsumyia berberina. The sequence goes on along the minus strand of OU862871.1, from coordinate 123,743,189 downwards.
AAAGCTTGCATTGTTTTTTAATCAGTGGGTGGGTGGTGGGATGGGAATGGAATTGGAACTTAAAGAAGACTGATAAAGAGAGTGTGAGGAGTTAATTTTGAACGCGCAGAAATTTGTAACCTTGTAATGATTTATGAGAAGGAAAAAATTAGTTCTTAAATTAGATTTATTTTAAAGTGCTGTGTATGCTGCAAAAAGCGGGTGTTACATTTTTGGGTTCTAACCCTTGAATCCTTTGGAAATATTTTGGGGTGTGACGCAGGCATTTTTGGCGTTGTTTTCCTTTAGGTATGTGTTGTTGTTGTGAATTATTTTTATCGGGATACCATGTCGAACTGCAGGCCTATGGGTCTTAATTTGTATTTTTTTTTTTGTGAACGATAAACTTGTGCGCAATTTTCCGATTAAAGATTGCCAAACAGTGTACATATGTACATACATAGGTACGTACATATGTGTAGCACACGAAAATGTGTAAGGTCAGGTGAGTATAAAGAATGAAGTAGAACCTCGTACCTACTCGAGTTTGGCCCGGGATTGTTGTAATAAACAGCAAAGCCTTTTCAGTCCTGTGTTGCAGGATGAAGCCGGTAAAATTATTTGTCCAACGATGTCAATTGATCGTCATTATTATTGTCATCATTTTCAATGACTAGTGGATAAGCGGGTCACGGGGTTAGGGTGCTTAAGCGGACTCTCCACATTTCCCGATCTTCCGCCATCGACTCTAAATCATCAGGGGCTATCCCCATACGGGTAGAGGTGACTCGGACTTGGTCTAACCATCTTATCCTGCGCCTACCTAGCGGACGCCTACTTAATGGCACGGACTCCATGGTATGTCTTATAAGCCGAGTTGGAGGTATGTGTTGAACGTGTCCAAACCGTCGAAGTATGGACCTTTCTGTTTGAAGAACTGGCTGCTCGACATTGAGTGCCTCGCGTATTCTGGTGTTCCTAACTCGATCTCGACGAGTTACCCCAGCAATTCAACAAAGAAATAAATGAATAGTTGATATGAGAGCTCGAGATGAGCCAAGGCCAAGTTTCTCGCAACCATTCAAGTTGTGCATGTTACATTTGTCGCACGAATGGAAGGGAACGACTCCGAACGGCGAATTGAGAAGCTTTTTCATGACAAATAATACTCTCGGAGGTTTATCAAAATGTTCGATGGACATGGCTGAAGCTTGAACTCACGCAGCTCGCACAGTAGTCCAACGCACTAACCATTGATCCACGGCGACCACATGATCATGTGGAGGGTTGATGGCCTGGTACATATCACCTTCGTCCTGTTCTTTATAATATTTACATGTGGACGGTCAATTTCGCGTAGCCGGTTTGTGAACTTCACCATGATAAAAATGTACGCCTGGCGTTTTGACATTGACAGATCATAAAAAAAGTTTGGGTGCGTTTGTATTAAAATACAATGGTTATGGTTGGAGGTTTGAGGTGCCGGGAAACGCGCCCTTTTGTGTGGATTTCTTTTCTATCATCCTGAATTGTCTGGAAATCAAAAAGAAATTTTGAATTTTGTTGACAGTCGCACAAGTCGTTAAAGATTGTTTTCCTATGCATGTCGTTTTGGTCCTTCTGAGACTTTTGACACATGTTCGCAGACTTTGCTTTGATTGCACCAAGAGCCCAAATCATTTCATTCCGAAGCGTGTTAAACATAAATTGACGCACACAGCAGTTTATTGACTTTAGATCATTCTATACTGCTTCTTTACCTCAATAGTTTGGATCAAATCACGACAATTTTCCTAATTGAATTCCTGGCTTCTTCCCTCTACGCGCATAGTAAGATGGAACAGACGGTGCAATCATCACATTGAGCCATAACAAGCAGTCCGTAAAAACTACGTTACAAACACTCGGACTAAATTGGTCACCCAACGCTAACGCCAACGCAACGCCACCTGTTCGCCCCATTAGTGTCTTTATTGAATTTCATTAACTTAATTTCATTAGTTACCACTGCTGCCCTGCCTCCTCTTCTGGTAAAACACGCCGATTGTTATGCAAATCCACTCTCGTTTTTTTTCCTAAAAACCACAACAAGACTGATCGAAATAATTGAAAACATAAAGTGTAACGCCGGAACAAGAGTACAACAGTGGCACTAATGGCGGGTGGAAGTAAGCTGCCCACTACATGGGCTATACGCGTATTCAACATGCTGGCTTGCAAGTTTCTGTTTTTGTTTACTATATCCCACGTTGTCATTATTCTATTTCGGGATATTCGTTTAAACTGCGCATGATTTTCACCACTACTACCCGTACGTCCACTAGCATCCTCGTGTTTCGATTCACAAATTTTTGCGTTTTTTTTTTTTTTGTTCTCGCTGCTTCTCCTCTATTGTTGTGTTTTGAGATGTTGGTTGGTATTTTTTTCGACGGGAGTGTTAATTATGCGGTCTCTCAAATTAAATTGGCGTTTTAATAACCTCCTGTGCAGTTATATAATCTGATATTGGGAATAATTATGAATCATGTTTGGATAACGTGTGTGGTGGTATTCACAGTTCTTTGGATATATTACGTAGTTGTTGTGTGAAAGGGTGTTTGCTTGGGCGTAGTTTGGTCTTGGAGAGTGTTTTCGAAAAGATTATGGTGAGTTTCGGGGGGAATAATTCGAAAAATTACAAGCGCCTGCTGGTTAATTATTTCCAAAACGCAATAGAATCAGAGGGTTATGTTTTAATCGAAGTCATAGTATCTGCTGAAAATATAAATTTCCAAACGTTATGCAGGATTTTGTAATATACATATGTATATAGTGTTCAATGTTGGCTATAACTATGTACATAATACATACATTTTTTGCCGGCTTATAGGAAACCATGTAGTAAAGGATGAAAGCCTTCCTCCCTCTGGAGAAAAGGGCGTTGTAGTAATGTTATTAAAACGTCGTTTGGTTTCCTGTGAAGTGTGGTGCAAGTATTTTTTTTTGTCCACTTAATGTACACATGCTTTCTTATTGATTCGATATTCTGTTGAAGTGACGATGTGTATAGATTCCTGCGTTTTACAACGGACTCCTGAAGAAATGGGTTGACTTGCACACTTTTAGGGTGGTACTTCAGCAGCGTAATTGTTTTCTTTCCAAAGCTCTGAAGGAAGATGCTTTTAGTCCTATATTTTTGTGGCTAGAAGTTACCCATAGGAGGCCGAGGTTTTAGAAGTATAAGTATTTAGGTGTTCCTTGATTTGATCCAAAACATAAATTTTTTTTTGCTTTGGGGGTGGTGAGAAAACGCTAATGCGCACGAGAAACAGTCCCGCTCTATTTCAAGTAGTGTGAGACTTCTCACTTAAAAAACCAAACCTTAACCCTTTTTTTTTAACTTAACACCATCCACTCCGGAACCACTTTCGCATTACTTCAGAGTGGTGCCATTTGCATTCGCCTCTGGGGACCAGCTTTTTTGTTCTCAACTCTTGCGGGGTTATTTTGCCTTGCTGGTAAGGCTTCCAACTATCCACTAGTCTCTGGGGGGCATACTCGCTTCCTCCCTCTTTTTCTGTTTCAGTACTCCACTTCCCGTTAGTTAATTAGGTAAAGTGTTCTTTCAAGAAGAGGTACACTTAGACCAGAAAGTGCTCCTGAAACCATTTAGATTTCCTAACGTTTGATGCTGTTGAGATCGGCCCCGCTGGCGGAGTTCAGATCATTTAGATACTTAGACAAGTATTGGCCTAGAGTGGCTTTCCTGACGTGGGCCAGGGCAGGACACGTGCAGAGGAAATCTGCAGTGGACTCCTCCTTGTCTCTGCAGTTCCTGCAGAAATCGTTACATGGTATACCCAGGCGTTGAGCATGCCTGCCTAGGATGTAGTGCCCCGTGATCGTTTAACAAACGACATATGTATGCGCTTTGATTTGGTCGAGCTTCCTGCCGTCGGCACATTGGGAGCATAGTCTAGCTAATTTGTCACCACATTCCCTTGAATGTCGCAGTGACCAGGAATCCAACAGAGTGTGACGTTATACTGGTTAGCGATCTTGTTTAGAGACACGCGGCAGTCCTTCACTGCCCTAGATGATATTGGGTTAGCCTTCAGTCAAGCGGCTTGGAAGATACTACAGTGGTTGGGGAGATTGATGGAGTGGTGGATGTCCAGGTCTTCTGAAAATATACCGGTTCCGACTCCGTCGGCTGCTTTAGAGCCGGTAGAGATTTACTCATTAAAGAGGACTTTGCGCTGACTCCAGGCGCCTCTGTCGGGTAGTTTGTGCTTATAGCCCATGTTAAAGTCGTTATCGGTGGGCAGCCTGTCTGTCCATTTGGGAAGGCTGCGGTGAGTTGATAGGATCTCTCCGTGTTAGTGGCCTGCTGCATGCCATAGATATTTATTGGCAACAAGTGGATCCACTTCTCGTTACTAGAGACCATCTTATTTATGGCAATATGCACTAAACATTCTTCGGTGCACCAGCTTCCGTCGGGAAATGACAATTCTTTGAAAGTATAATTTGTGGTGAAGAAGATTTCTCTGTTCGCAGTTCGCAGTCAGCAATAAATTGTAGGTGTCTTCTGCGAAAAATGTATCACGCATAACATAAATGGTTGCAAGAAGCCAGCCCTTGGCTCACCTCGGGCTGTTGTGTCTGATCCATACTTATCCCATTTTTATTATTTGACATTCATTCATTCCTTAGGTTTCATTTGAGCCGAAATCGTTAAAGATTTTCAGAAAAACAAAACCGACAATTTCAAAAGCTGATTGGATGTCTGCATTTCGAAAGTATGCGACGCTATTTTTTTTGGTTTCCTGGTCTCTTGTTTGTTTGTTTTTCTCAAGGTAAAGAACAATCAACGTCAACAAATCAACGTCAGTCTGAACCAGATTGAACAAAAAAAAAATAATAGTCTGGCTTTCAGAGGCTGCATCCTCCATTTTTTGAAACAGGTTATTCGTATATATTCCTTTGGAGATTGTGTAGACTGTTGATCAAAAATTTAATACGTTTATACTGAAAATAGGAGTACTGATTTGTAGTTTTGCACGTTCACTACTCAAAGTCATTGTAAAAATGAATTTCATGAATCAACAAGTTGAATTAAGCGTAATACCCAACATAACCTTAACTCCCAGAAACCATCGACAAAAAAAGTGAAAACTATGCGGACAGTAAGGTCATCTTATCCCCCCCAAACAGCATATCCACTGAATAACGAATGTTTATCAACAAAAACGAAGTAAAAACAAGAAGTCGTAGGCAATGAGTCAACTCCGTTCAGCTTCTTCTTTGTGAGTCGTTTAACTGGTTGTAGTCTGGATTGTTATTGCAGTTGGGCAGCACTATGCCATCACACTGTCATCATAAATGACCTTCACCGTTGTCTGAACAAAAACAACAAAAAAAAAAAAAAACACAAAATATGTATTTCCTCCTCACCCTTCACACCAAAAACTTAATTTTATTCCGCTTTTGCATTTTTGTTTTGCTTTTTCTGTTTTTTTATTTGTTATGTGTCTGTTGTGTTGTATTTATATATTCTTTGTTTGACCGTTATCTCTTATTGTTTTTTTTTTTTTTTTTGGTTTTATTTTAATTTTATTTCCAGAGGAGCCATATTCCAATGGTAACTCACCCCCTTCCTCCTTTATAATGATTCAAACACCACCACCGTCTACCACCACCACAACAACAAAACACCTTCAACAACAAGGATTGCAATCACAGCAACAACAACAAGAACCGTTGCAAAATTCACCAAAAAGTGAAACGTTATCCTCCCTCTTCGCAAACAATAATAACAATAATACAACAATCACAATTGTTGATAATTATAATAAAAATCCCATCTTCTCCAAAGGCAATAGTGCGGCAACAGCATCTAACGGTGGCGTTAGTTTAGCAGCGCTGTCTGCAGCTGCTGCAGCAGCTTCCACCCAACCAATTGTCATTAATGTCACCAATAATCGTACGGCTGCAAACACATTTAGTGGTGCCAATTTAATTCCTCACACAACTAATTCCATCATAAGAAACTCACCACCAATCGGGGGGTTGGCATCAGCGGTTGCAGCTGGTACTGCAACCACCACCGCTAATATGTCTCGTAAAAAATTCATACCCCTCACCCCACCGCCAATGCCAAATAGCAAATTTGTAGAATCCTCTAGAATACGTAGTTTCTCACTTTCTTCCAATAAAATTACAGCCAACGGTTTAGTTGGAAGCAATGGTATTGTAACCGGAAACAACAACAGCAACACACCCGCCATCTTGCAGAATCATCATATCCATCAGGTTTTGGCCGCAGCCGCTGAGGATTCTTCACAGTCCAGTTTGAATTTATCCTCGTCTGGCTATTTAAGTGGTGGCAGTATTAATTCGAACGTCGGAAGTTTAAATTTGTCCACATCTGGTGGTGTGTTGAATGGTGTTAGCATGATGAATGGATCACCGCCAAGAGGAAGCAGTTTATTAGTTGCCGGGGCGCATTTAGATCATCCAATGTCTGGAGTTGCATCTTCTGCACCGACTTCCAGTGGAGTACATCAACTACATGGATCACTTGGTGGCGGCAGTAGGCGAAGGACGATCAGTTCTAACAGCAATGGGTAAGTTTTGACAGTTTGTTTGCCAGTTTTCTTCTTTTTTTTTCTGTTGGAAGAGTTTGTAGTTGGTTATGGTCCTTTTAGAAAGTCACATTAAGCTCTGAAAAGTCTTACTACTGCTTCTTCGCCTTAAAAAATCCATTTTTTTAGGGGTTTTGCCCTGCAAAGTTTTTAGGACGGAATGAAACCCAAATGCAAATTCACGTTTGTATTTACTTTTGATACGATTGACGTAACCATATGGTGACCATTTTGGTGAGCTTGCTTTTTGACGTTTTCTATTCTGAACCAAATGTCAATTGTCAAATTCCCACAGTTTTATTTGACGAAATCGAAATGTTTCAATGAAAAATTAAACAATTCAATCAAAAAGTCTAATTAGCACAACAACCTGTTGAATTTGATGAAAAAGTCATTTCTCATTTCCTGTTTAGTGGTGGCAGGCGTAGGCATGTGCATACATATGTATATTAAATAATTTGACCAAAGCAACCATTGCTGTGATGGAAAGTCATAGGAATAACACTGGCAGTAGAATTTCATGGCTTGAATAGTGGATTAAGCTGATAATGACTATTACATCAGGAGTTTCGAGAAAATTACCGTGAACTATTGTATTAAAAAGCTCTCACCAGTTAGTTTGGATAGTTACCTCGGTCGCCATTGGAACCTAGTACTATCTGAGTTTCAAACCAGCTTGCGCTGGTATTCATAGCCCCCTTTAAGCGCCAGTGAATTATAAAAAAAGAAAAAATTATATATTTGTCATACCAAAAGGCTTAATCATTAAATATAAATGTTTTAGCAGTCATTCCACGCAGATATCTCTCGCAGCAAAAAAGAATCATTTAAAATCACAAACATATTCCATATTCAAATCCTCATGTATTTCCAGAGCGGGCACTCGAGAAGTCCACAATAAACTAGAAAAGCATCGAAGAGCTCAATTGAAGGAGTGTTTTGAACAGTTAAAGAGTCAGTTACAACTAAAGGATGAAGAACGAAAGAAGACCTCAAATTTGGCGATTCTTGGAGCAGCTTTAAAACATGTTAATGTAAAATTTTATAGTTAACATAAGATTTATGGAAGCTATAATTAATGTGATTTTTTTTTTATAGGCCCTCAAGGTAAAGGAACAAGAACTTGAACAACAAGTCGAGCTATTGGCAAAGGAAAAGATCAATGCACAAAAGAAGATTGTTAGCTTAAAGCGTGAGCTCGGCACAAAAGTTGAAAATATTGACTTTTCCAGTATTATTTCTGACTTCGAACTCGGCAGCATTCCGATTGAACGAGGTAAGTTTTTTTTTTTTTCTAGTTCTAGTCCTCGACATTTTACATATAAGATTTGTCAACTGAATTGGTATCGTGCCAAACATTTTATATATTGTTCTTCTTGGAAAAAATCAAGTTTGTTAGTCTTACAGAAATATTATTCGCGTATCTATAAATCATCAAACGTGTTGTGAGAGTTGTGCGTAGAGACGGTAATTTGTTTCCCAGTTTGTTGTTTTACACAAAAAGGAGTCTGACTACCCTTATGTATGATCAGTAGGCGTGTTTTTTTGAAACCTAGCTAGCCAGTCGTTCATTTAGACGATTCCCAGCCAGCCAAACCCAGTCGATTTTTTATACCATCAAGTTGGTACGTGTGATTTCGTTCCTACGACATCCAGCCCTGCCAGCGCTGCCACGATCGTAGCAAAACTGCTACGCGATTTCCAAAAAAGTCAAATTTGCTACGCTGCTACGCACTCTCCCTAATATCCCAATTTTTGCTAAGCTTTTTTAAAACACGAACTTTTAACAAGAATCTTGTAGTTTTTAGACCCCTTACAATCACAATCAAAAATAAAAAAAAATTAAACGGACGTAATTTCAAACTATTCACTTCCACGACTCCAACTTATGTTACTGTTCTACCTTACCCTGTACACAAGCAGTATATATTTCTTCGGATATGTTTGAAATGTGACTGGATGCGGGCTGGAGTTCCACTGGAATTTCAATGGCTTCGCTTTTGCTACAATTTGGCAGTGATACCAACGCTATAAATGAAAAACATCGCTTTCGGCGCCCCCTGGCCATGGGATATCGCAAAATTCCTAGCCAGTTGCTTTTGACTGGGGATAAAATCAAGAGTTGTAGCCAGCTGGTTGTTGTATTTGTTTTACGTATAAAATTTGACTTTGCTAGCAACTACTGGCTGGCTAGGTTTCAAAAAAACACGCCTAGTGTACCCCGCTGGTGTCAAACCCATTCTTTTACTGCTGCCCTCTTACATATGACAAGTGCATTGTAAGTTTTCTTAACTCCCTCAAGAGGTGGTGCCGTGGAAAATGTTCGGCGGATATGGCTGCGGCTTCAACCCACGCAGCTCGCACAGCGGTCTAACACACTACCCACTGAGTCACTGATCATCTCTGTCTTACACAATTGCATTCAAATATATTTCATTTGGAGACTTTCAGATGGATGTTTCGAAAAAAGACATCAAATATGCGCATGCTTAAATGGCCGTAACACAACTGAAGAACGTTACAAATTCTATTCAAAAACACCACGTAAGAAGTAAACTGATTAAAGCATCAGAAAAGTTTGTTAATCGGTTGAGAGTCGTAGACGAAAATGTTATTGCAAAACGCACATGGCCTTAGCCTATGTAAACTCATATGACGGTTTTGTTCCTTACTAGACATTGATTCCATTTAGCATTTTTGTGAATTTTTTCTTTTTCAATTGAAATCTTGTGCTGTGCCTCGAAATGTTCATTTTGTTTCGTTTCCATGTTTCAGCATTCCATACTTGATCTAGTTCTGTGAAACTGGTTCAAGATTTGAATGAAAAATTCAATCTTTCAGCACATATGAGTATTTGTAAGGTTTCCATGGTCTCGGCTAAATCGTGTTATACCAGGTGGATGTGATTGACATCTTTAGTATAGCATACTTCGAAAGAAGTTGCACAAATTGGCCTATTTCGGTCTGCAGGAATAGTATAGCGAATACACCTTCTAACTCGTCTTTCCCCAAATAAAGAAATGTCCAACCAAACGCTGTGTAGAGAGGTCATCACATGCTATCTGCATAGATATTTGGTGATCTATACGATTATATTTATTCTCACAGCTCCTTTTGGTCTTACAAGGGTGACTTGTTCGGTTTTTTTTTGTCACATCCAGGTGGAGGGATTGTTAATGTAATGTTGGCTTAAACCATTTGTTTCTTATTCTATCACTGAGCACATACTTAAACTAATCCATTTTTTGTTTGTTTTTGTTTTCAGTGACTGAAGGAATGAATGATTCGATCTCTCTCTCATCGGGACGCGGCAGTATGTTGTATAGCTCATCTAGCTCTCTATCGAGTGGCAGTGGCGGCAATACAATGTCCTCACCACTAGGCGCTGGAGTAAGTTACCTTTGGGCAGTGTCTCTTTAACGAGGCGACACACACATGCTCAAAAGTCTCTACTCTTTCTCTCTTTCTCTGCTCTCAACTTTCGCAGATGCAAACTGCAATGCCAACCGCATTGTCACCTGTGATATCACAATCAACATCGTCCTCTTCTTCTGCGAACTCCTCTAATAACAGTTCGCCTATATCGCCGAATATGATGATGATGAAATCATCATCATCACCATTAGCTACTTCGCCATCATCTCTATCTACGTCCTCCTCATCGTCAATGTTGTCCTCCTCAGCCGCCACCAGTCCAATGGCGACCAATATATCAGGTAGTGGTGCAATAGGAGGAGGTGGAGGAGCAGCAGCAACATCTGGAGCATTAACAGTCACCATGCCATTATCATTGACGGCGAAAAACATTTCGGCCACGTCATTGACCCGAGGATCACCGACTCCGTCGACTCCCTCGCCATCGCCGTCCTCGTCGAGTGGTGTCTCATCATCGTCCTCGATGCATTCTTCATCACCGCCAATTGGAGGCATTAAAGTTGTTCCAAACATTCCAGCGAATGGCGTTAAATTCGGTGCTGCCAGCGCCGGATCGCTGACCAACGTCGTCACGTCCAATGGTAATACATTTGTCTCATCTCCCGTTATTAATATCACATCACACAATGAAAATAATGGTGGTATTTCGTCGTCAAATAGCGTCTATAATGCTACTGCCTCGGTGATGTCACTTAATATGAATGTCTCCGTTGCTGGAAATATTGTTTCCTCCTGCTCCACATCGTCCTCGTCACCCTCATTCTTCTCATCGACATCTTTACATTCAGCATCATCAACGTCATCAGCACCGATCATCACCAGCACTGTTAGTCACAGCAAGGAATTGAATTGCAGCGGTGGGAGGAATGGTCTAACCAGAAAGACACCAGCGAGTGATAGCCACAACAATAATAATGACAGTTCTCATTTCAACAACAACCATCATCACCTACAACAACACAAACTACTTGATGAAGGTGAACAACCAGCAAAAGTTTTTAAGGTTTTCAACGGCTTTTCACTTGGACAAATGGATAAGGACAACAAGTTGGGTCTGTCTACGACGCCGCTGCAGTTGTCTCAGGTGGTTGGGGGTGGCAGCTTGGTTGTAAGTCCATTTCTAACTTCATCACAAAATGGTGGTAGTCTTCGATTGGTTGGCAATAGTTTGGCGACCATTGAACTAAGCTCTGGACCTTCCAGCCAGTCCAGGTGCAATGGCAGTCTTCTTGGTCAGTCGTCCTCCCCACCGAATTCCGGAGGTGCACAGTTACACAAGCTGTTGATGAGTGCTGTCGGTGCTGGTGGAGGTGGTGCCACAAATACTGTGTCAAATGGTAACGGTATCTCTTCCAATTATATCTCGGCCGCTGAACTTGGCCGATTGCCTGGAGGTGCCGAACTAAATATCCTACCCACCGCAACAAATGGTACAACCTCATTGTACCGAGGAAATGGCAAGTTGGCCATTGTCAACAACGGTATTTCATTAAAAGGTGAGAATACACAAATGCTTTGCAGTAATATAAGTCATAGATGTATTTTTTTTTTTTTAAATTTTCCCAGGAGCTGGTAATGATTCCAATTCATCGAATAATAGTGGACGTGGTGTTCACGTTGTAAACACACCGGTTGTATCGTCTGGGCTAGCTACCATTGCTGTCACACAAGGACAACAAGGAAGTAATTTCGCCCAGCTGATTGCCACACCAGCCCAACTGGCTGGAAAGGTAAGCATCTTGAAAATTTAATATTACTTTGGTATTGGAATAGCTGACGAGGTTATAGCCCCTAATTCTGATCTCATTTTTGTTGTTGTCCATTTGGTTAGTTGTGTTTTATATGACCCGTACAACATTTGTTTAAAATATGTACCAATGCTTACTGTGATCTACAGTTTTATTATGGTGGCCGCTAGGAACGCTATTCGCTATTGTGCATATATCTCTTTTTGTCTGTCTACATTGAGATGCAAACGGTGGGGACATTTTCGCCTGTGCGGTTTCTAGCGATGTGCCTTAGATCACTTTTACTCTTTTTTTTTTTTTTTACTCTTTTCGACGCCACATTACAATAGCTTGTCTGAGACTGTCTCAACCTCCTCGAAAGCCTCGCATCAATTAATAAGATTACCGTAGCCTGGATTCCAGGACATGAAGGCTTCGAGGGTAACGAACGGGCTGACTGCCTGGCGAGAAGAGGGTACCACCAAACTGTGCCTACTCCAATGTAACAGATTGGGAGATCAACAAACACGCCAACTACTGGGCCAACTTTCAGGGCCTTAGGGAAGCGGAAAAGTTCATCAACCTCAACCTTTAAAAAGTCAAAACTTTATTTGATCTCACCAAAGACGAATTAAGAACCTTAACGAGCTATCTAACGGGACATTGTCCACTCAGATGTATCAGATGTCGATATTTACCGGCTCTGTGGAGAACAAAAAAGGCCCGTTGAACATATTCTGTGCCGCAAGGAAGAGATTACTCCACTTGACGCGTGCCTCGGTCAACCCGGGGGAAATTTGGAAAATCGAACCTTGAGGTTTATCAAAAGCCTCAATATAATGCCTGTCGAAACCATATGCGCCACCACAATAGACCTGATAGGTCGCAGTGCAGTGTAATACAGAGAAGTTGGTCTTAAACTTCTGCAGGATGTTTTCTTGAGATGTAACCACACTCAGTTCCTTGGTAATCTTATAAACTGCGATGCTATCGTTTCTGTTGTCTGGTTTCTTTGCTTCTGTAGCTAGCGCGTTGTTAAAATTTAATCAAATATTTAAATGAATATTATATTATTTTAATTTGTTGTCAATACGAATTTAATTAATTAATTGTAAAAAGTTTTCTCATTCCTTCAGGTAAATCTCTCAGTCGGTGGACAAAATTTACCATTACTTGGCTCGCAGTACCTCGGTTCAATGAAACCAATGGTTGTGGCTGTTCCAAATAATTCAAATCAACCCACCTTACCGTCATCGTCAACTGTTGTTGTTCCGCCCACATCATCGACGACATCGACCGCTATTGTAACAGGAACCACCAATGGCAACGCTTTATAAAACTTTACCAATTTTACACTTTGTAACCTAATCTAAGTAGTGAGTTAAACATTTTTTTTTAATATAATTTTTCCTAACTGAAAAGAATTATGATTAAAACATCAGAACAGAAAAATATGTATTATATATGTACTAGAACAAAATTAACAAAGAAAAAAATTGTACACCACACCTCCTGTTTCATCCTTTACCACAGATCACTTTCTTTCCAAATGCATTTCTTATTCTTTCAATCATCAGCACATTCTTTTTTTTTTGTTTTTCATATATAACCAGATGCGTATAAACTATATATTTACAAAGAAAACTATGAAAGAAAACCTTAAACAAACAGCCATCTTCAATTTTACATTGTACAAGAAAAAAAAAAAAACAAAAACAATACTAATTTATATGAAAAGAAATTAATGAACAATCGTTGTTGTAAACACACAAAATATATGAAAAAAAAAAAACTTTATAGGATATACATAAAAATATATATATGTAATGTATTTTCTCAAAAACAAAAACAAAAAAAAAAAAAAAAAAAAACATAATCCCTAAGTATAAATATATACATACATAAATTGTGAGTTAAAAAAAAAAATAAATAAAATCTGAAAAAAAGGAACAAAACATTAACTAACTCGTAAGTATAAAATAGTGGATACAAATCAATTAAATGTGTTTAAAGTGTATAAAAAAGCAAACCACACTTCTTTAGAAAGAAAAATAAACAATCTTTCTTTGTAAATATTAAGATTACCAACTAATAATATATACAAACAAAAAAAAAAACCAATCCGGTGTAAGATAAAAAATGTTTTAAACAAACTACAAAAAATCAACATTGCGAAACTGTACACTTATAGTTGTTACATTGTTATTATTATTATTAATATTTTTTTTAGCTTTTATTATTGTAAAGAATTTTTTTTTTGTATTTTTTAAGATATATTATTGAATCAAGTTGCGTCTTAGAGATTTGTTTCTAAGAATGAAAAGAAAATGTATGTTAATTCTTAAAAAAAAAAAAAAAATGTAACTTGTTTTTATTTTTTAATTTATTTCTTTTTTGTTAAACTTTTAATAGTTTTTTTTTTTTTGCTTTTTAATTAAATTATAAGAAGTGGGAAAATTCAAAATTTGTTATATAGTGTAATTGTGTATAGAAAACCGGAGTAAATATGTATTTTTAAACGAAAAATATTAATAATAAATTAAATGAAGAAAAGAAACGAAATAAGCAACTATGAATGTGTATAAAACGTGAGAGGGGGCAAGAAGGTGCTTTGCTAGATTTCCAACAGATTGTTTTCTGAGTAAAAAGAATTGTTTTGCTTGGTTCATCATGGGGACAACAGGTGAAAAAGACTTAAAAAACTAACTCGTACACGACGACTGTATAAACTTGTCAACAGGATGCGGTAGAAATTTCTTTAAAAAAGAAAAAAATAGCCTGAAAGTGTGGGCCTTCAATTCTTCTCAGCATTTCTTCAATTGCCCAAGTCTTATTTTTTCTTCCAAATAAGTCGATTTGATGCGATTGGGCTACGTAGTTCTGCTATGCAGGTTGAACTTGTTTTCCAAGTTAAAGTCAATCGATTCTATAATATTAACAGCCCCTTTTAGTTAAACCATAAATATTAAAAAGTTTTTAATGCTCAGATCGTTAGAATATTAATCTGGATAACTTTCAACTCTCAGTTCTTTAACTTTAGCTCAACGTCATGAGCTTCCAGGAGTTCTATCGTTTCGCTAAGCTGCAGGTGGTGAAATTTGATGTCGCTAACTGTGCGCCGAGAAGATCGTTATTGCAGTGGGCTGTGTGCCAACTCGACTATTCAATAGCAGATTTGAATTGAAAAATTTCAGCTTAGAGGTAAAATACGCTGAATTCTGTATTAGTATTCATTATGACGGGTCATTATGAGCAGGAATCGTTGCATGGATAGGCTGCAGTCTGAATCGACGATGTCGTCGCCAAAAAACAACAGGTGACATTTGTCGAGTCGAGTTGTTTTTAATTTGGTATCGCGTAACTGAAACCAAACGACTCTCAGCGCATGAACGTGTCACTTATATTCTACAAAAAATGTTATAGGGAATGAGAAGGATGGATGCATGATATTTTGCATTTCAGTCTGTCTTAGCAGGTACGCAAAGAAAACAATTATTGTGCGTAGTCATTAAGAACTAAAATTTAAAACGATGAACAGGTGTGAATTCAAAAACGCAACATGTTAGCAGTGCTGCTCAAATCAAGGGCTTTTTTTTGCAACACCAACGCAACCAATCGTCAAAACAGAGTAATCTGTGCATCAGTTGTTTTGCTGTTGGTTCGTTTTGTTGCGGTTGAGGTTTTTCCTGTTAGCTGTTATTATTTACATGTCTACTCAATAGTTCTGCGAAAAATGGAGGAAAGGTAACATACATATGTATGTATAACAATTTTAATGTTTTATTTATATAACATGCAAATATTTATGATCGTTCAAATATATCATCGAAATACTGCCTTAAGTAAATTATGATTTGTAAAATACGTCTTCTTTTGAAACTGTCCAGCATTTTTTATCACTGTTTCACCCTTCATCGTTTTCCTATTGTTCCTATTCTTAACATGTTTTATTATGAAATGTTGTTTGGGCTCTAAATTTTTCATAAATTGGATGATCGAAGTCTTATACAGGGTCTCCTTAAATTTTCGGGATAGGGCCCTTACTAATTAATTGCCTTCTTAGCCCGAAGAAACAGCGATTGCCAAGCTGATTGATAGCTGTTCACTGTGATGTTCTGTGCGATATTTCGATTGGTGTCCTTCCTTATTGACACTACATATATTTTTTTTGCCCTCATTGACTACGAAATCCATCTTCGCCATTTCCGTCTCAATAATCGCGAACGCGTCAGTGACATCACACTGCGTTCTTCCGATTATGTCAATATCGTCGGCGTATGCGAGCATTTGAAAGGAATTTTGAAAGATTGTGCCTCTGCACTTATAACATCGATGATACAAATCAGAAGTCTATTTCGAGACTAGGACATATGTATAGCTGCGGAGATGATGTTCCGATAATGTGCCGTTATTATCCTCTTTTTAAAAACAAACAACTGGTGGTGTCACATACGTAAGCCCAGAATAGCAAGAAAAAGCGTGTAGTACTCTGGGGAACCAGGCCATCCGTGGTTTTGTATAGAAGAAATGAAACTGCTGATGGAAGCTTTCAATGAGAACGCAGGCAGACTTAGTATAGGTTCAGTTTGTAAAAAACATTCACCATAGAACATGCTTCATTGTGACCTGGAACCCAAACAAAACAAGCTTTTCGGCTGAATTCTCTTACAATGTATTTTGAAAGTGATCACATTAAAGAGCTTAGCAAGGCTTTAAGTGTTGCTTGAATGTCGTTAAAGACACGTTAAAGACGATTTTCGCAGTATAGTTTATATTAATTGGAATACGACATTAATAAAACACAGATGCATGCTGGCCTTATGTTTAGATTTAGTTTATAAAAAAATTAGATCAATCTTCTTTGGTTAATACACACACACAAACACAGGCAAACATATGTATAGGTAGATGCATACGTACATACCTATGTGTATGTATGCGGATGGTTCTATGAATTGAATAGGAATTTTTAAGAATCTAAGCAGCCAGCGTTGTGAATAGGTGCGTGACTAACCCTAAGAAACAAAGGCGAAACATTTTTGAATATCTCAATCAGGCCATTTATGTATGCTAGCTAAATAAATAAAAAGCTGTCACTAGCTTCTCGCAACCATTCATGTTGTGTGCGTTACGTTGTTCTTCTTCTCCCTAGTTTATGAAGAAAAAGCACTATAAAACTAAGTAATTTTATTCAAAGTAAAACTATAATGAATGTGAAAAAAAAATATATCCTCCCTCCTTTAGATTAAACAATAAAATAAAATCAAAACAAAATGTAATTTTCTATTTTGGATTTGCTTCCTTCGTACAAAACCTGGCTTAAAAAGATCCGACTTTATAAATTTCAATGCTACACAATTAAAAAAAACAAATTAAAATTAAAATAATAAAAACGAATTAAAGATTATCTGTGCAATGTACACGTCGTATATTTTCTTAAGAAATAAAATGAAAACTAGAACGAACGTACTGTATGTGTAACAATGAATTATAAATAAATACAAATATTATCATATAAATGTCTGTAGATAAAAGGTGGAGTATATATACATACTTTTACATCTAAATAAAATATAAATGTGTTTCAATTTCCATCTGAATTAAACTAGAAATTAATAAATGAAAAAACGAAAACTTAGCAAATATTTTGCAAAGTACACATACATAAATATAAACGCAAAGAAAATATAAGAAAAATAATTTCTAAGAGAATGAAAAAGAAAGAAATACAAAAAGGGAATGCTTATAATTTGTTATTTTGTAAAATTAATTTAATTTATTACTTTGTAGTGTGAGAAGTGAAAGCAAGGAAACATAACAAAAAAATGTTTGTATTACTTTACTTTATGCATATAAATAGTTACAATATACAATATAGATTTTTATTTTTAAAAAATAAAAATAAAAAAATATTTATTTACGAAAAAATGTAAGAAGGAAAGGTGTTTTATTATTTATTGTCCGGCTCAGGTGTAATGCCAATTTCACCGAGCTTATTCGTTGTGGGAATACGACATTAAGTAGTTCACGGAAGCTATTGACTTGTCTGTAAGCTACTAGATGCTACTTGATACATAAATACAGTGGAAGTTGCTTATAACGACTGTGAAGGGACCAAACAAACGCAAGTATTGAGCAAAAATTAAACACATTTACGGACAAAAAATGGAGATAAGACAGTCGGCGACGTAGAGAAAAATCACAAAAATTAATAAGTAATATTCAGATGCACATGTGTATGCAATTTGTGTTTTCCTTCATTTACTCTCATTCCGTCGTTTTAAACGACAACCAATTTTCGAAAATCGTCGCGTCGTTATAAGCGAGATCGTTATAAACGACTTCCACTGTACATACATATTTGTGACCGGGATCAAACCCGCATTTTTCGATATGCCCACACCAAAAGCCGTAAAAATTCAAGACTAAATAACGCCTGGATGGTGCCATCGAAGCTTGTCCTTATTGCCAAAGTCCGTCGGCGTAAATATCCTAAAAATTAACAAACTTACCGACTATAAACGGCGAAGCTTTTTCATGGCAAATTCTACTCTTATCTGCGTTTCAAGGCGAAGAGAAATGGAACACTTATTAAGAGCATATGCCGCATTTCCAGCGATCAAGTAACAATTCACATTCTTGCGCACTTAGCTATTTAGGGCGAATTTCACCGGCCACAATCTAATGCCAACCCACCTTACCCCAAGGTAGGTGAACTTATTTACTATTTCGATAGCTGTAAACGCTGTCGATAGTGAAGTTTTGCCCTAGGCGGTGGACAGATGGATCTTTGTTTGTCGATAGCATAATTTGGCTTTGCCCTTATTTGTTTTAAGACCGACTTGTTTTGCCTTTTCTTCAATCGCCGCAAATGCCTCTACGAAGGCTCATTGCGAGCGTTGGATGATATTAATATCGTCTGCATATTGCAACAGTTGGATGGATGTGTAGAAAATCCGTATGGAATCGATGATAAAGACACAGAAGGGAGCACAGAGAGCTGTGCTTCTCGAATGCCCCAACCTATGCAGAACCACAAAGATGATTCACGGCGAATGGTATTTCAACAATCTGTGCGAACTGTCCATTACAAACAAGGATGGTTAAGTAAGTAAAAAAATAGAATTTTATCTTTGTTCTGGTGCTATTTATCTATACTGGATTTTCACCACCGAGGGAACATAACGGATCTATAGAGATCTGACTGAAGACGTTAAACACTATCAGGACTTCTCAAAGAAAATACTGTTCTATGGCTCATATCATAGGTAAGTTTTATCGCAGATAGAAAGGTTTTTGCTTTTACAGAGACGTCATCAATAATAAAATATTTATTGATAAGCTATCATAGCATAACCTAAAACGGCCTAATTCATAAAATAAAGCAGTTTTAGTTGTGCTAAATTAATAACAC
The DNA here is from genome assembly GCA_917880715.2 of Matsumyia berberina. NCBI lineage: Eukaryota > Metazoa > Arthropoda > Insecta > Diptera > Syrphidae > Matsumyia > Matsumyia berberina. The sequence goes on along the minus strand of OU862871.1, from coordinate 123,724,008 downwards.
GTTAAACTTCTTGTTTTCATTGAAAAATAACTTGAAATTTTATAATTTCTTGATAAAAATTAATCTAGTACTTTTACACCAATGAAAATGACTTTCATACATTGAACGCATCCATTCGTCTTTCTTGTTTCAATCAGTCGAACAGTACTTTGGCTACGATTTTCAAATAAAGCGTTGTTTTGATAGAATTTCCATTTTTCAATTAAAATAAGTAGAAAATCATTATGCAGAGACCCCGGCGAACGGCAGAATATGGAACTCCATCGACGGCACCCCGACAGTCAAGGTAAATAAGCTGTGAAATGTTTAGATCAGTTTGTAATTTTGATTCTGATTTTTAGGCCAAGTCGCTTGCAGCAGCCTATTCGTCGTCCATCAGTTCGTGAGGGTTCACATCCCAGAAGTTCTTCGGCAGAAGCCCGGTCCTCTTTGGGTGTCACTGCTGGTAATCACCTCACTGTACCGTCGTCGATTAAACGACAAAGAAGTAGCAGCGTTATAAACAATCGCACACCACAAGGAACTTCCATACACATCACACCGTCTAAGCCGATGCAATTCACCGGCGAAAAACAACGTGCATTGATCAACGATAAGCGCTGGATCCAAGAGCAAGTAGTTAAAATCACGGAGTATCTCAAAACAGTTGACTGTGGCGTAAACCTTGATTTCCTGTCCAAGGGCGGTCTCAAAACTATGTCCATCAAACAGTTCATCGGCATATTGAACTATTTCCTAAAATTTGTGGCTGGAAATAAGTTCACAGTTGTACCCAATGGACACGTGGAGAGCATCTCTAAGATACTCAATCAAATCGAGTACCCGTACATCGTGAACAAGTCGTGGCTAAAGACTCCTACAGCACCACACGCGTTTGGCAATGCCGTCATGCTCTTCTCGTATTTCATGGAGTTCATTCCACCGCCAGATAATCTGGATTCGTTCAAGAATAACTATTTGATAAAAAGCGAAGAGTTTCCGGACATGAGTTTCGCAATAAATTTCTCCACCATGGCTGAAGAAGGATTTGCCTTGTGGAATAACCAAAAGAACGACGAATTTGAGAAGCTACAAAAGGCTGCAGTGGACGAGTTGATTTACAAAAAAGTCTCAATCCCTGGTTTCGATGCACTGGATGAGAAGATAAAGATCTTGGACACCGAACTCGATAAAATAATTAGTAAGAAGACTATAATCGAAAATGAAGATGAATACTTCCGCTTGGATAAGGAGGTGAAGACTAATCAGAGAAATATTGCGAAATTACAGAAGGCTCGTCAGGAAAATCAAAAGATTTTGAAGAAACTAGAATCCCAGGTGAATAGCCTGTTGGAACAGAGGGTAAATATAGAATCGCGGATCGATGAGATACGTAAAGTGGTCGAGACTCAGGAGGTTTCCATTGAAAAGCGCAACAAACTCATCGAAGACGTCGCGCAAATGGAGTACATTTTAAATACAAAGAAGCAGTCAGCGTATGACTTGCAGGAGAAGGATCAACAGAATCAGGTTCTCCTCTCGAGACACATCAAGAAATTGACTGAGCAAATCGCCAAATTTAACAGCTACATCCGGCAGATTATGTTGGACTTCAAAGATCTTGATGTAGATATTGAAAGTCTTTGTTTACACCAGAACTCTGAGGTGGAGCTCCAAGATCAGATCAATGAAATCATTATCTTTCTCAATAAACTGCAAAAGAATATAGCCGCTAGGATGGAAGAACTTTTCAAACGGAACGAAGCCTTTGAGACTCAGATAAAACTAATTTCGTACGAAATAGCTGAGTGGATAGAGCCCAAGACAAAGGAAGTAATGGACGATGTCAAAGAGCAACAGAGAAAAGTCGATGAGCTCGATCGGGAGATCATCGCCGTGAAAAACTACACAACGAATCAAGTAAATGAGTTCGCACAGAAGGTGACACAAGCAAATAGTGTAATTAAAACGCTTGAGAAGGCGATCGACGAGAATAAGGAGCAAATTATTAAAACGGAAAAGGAAAACGAGGCAATGATGGCGCTAGTCAAGGAGCGCTTCGATGAAGCCTTGAAGATTAGAGACAGGCAGTTGAATCGTTTCCAAGACGCCTTACAGCTGTTCCATAATAAGTGTGCGGATGCCAAAGCGCTGATGAAAAAATAAAAGTTGTTAAAGTTATTGTAAAGTTTTTTTTTTATAAAATACGTTAAATTTGTATGTTATTGTTAGTAAAAAAAATAAAAAAAAAAAAAAAATTGCAGCACTTGTTACTGTATTCGAGGTATAGTGGTAGCAAAAGTAAGGGAAAATATGCTTTTCGATAGTGTTGCTGAGATTTGAAAGTTGAAGTAACGTCGATGTCTGCAGGATTTTTTTAGGCTGATTTTGTTAGGCTATTGACTTGTCATTCCGTTTGATATTTTATAGACAAAGTGGTCTCTGTAGAGCAAAGATGGCGACTGGGTGCTTGCTTTTTCGTTAGCAGATGAGTGTGCCCAGAGTGCGCGTCGCATGCGAACCCGAATAAAACATGCCAACCTATTTTTATTTCATATTATATTTCAGCATGGCCCGCTTATCCACTATGAAGGTCGCGGGGTTAGTCTGCTTAAGTGAACTCTCCAAACCTCCCGATCTTCTGCCACCGACTAAATTATCAGGGGCTAGTTCCATAAGGGTAGAGGTTAGATTTCGGACTTGGTCTAACTATCTTATCATAGCCCTACCCAGGAAAGGCCTACCTGATGGCACGGATTCCATAGCACATCTTGGAAACTAAGTTGAGGACATGCGTTTAACGTGTCCAAATCATCGAAGTATGGACTTCTCCGTTCGAAGAAGTAGCTGCTTCATCTCGGCGATTTACCTCAGCAATACAACGAAGAAATCTCATTTCGACATCTTGTATCCGCGATCTTATTCTTTCAGTAATTACCCAAACCTGATGACCATAAGTGAGGGTCGGTACAAACATTGACTTGGCTCCGATGCCAAGTTCTGCTCTCCTGAAATTGCTCCAGCCTGACCATTCCAACAGGATATCTCAGTATTGCTCCTTCCATCACTCAGGCATAAGACCCCGAGATACTTAAACTTCTCCACCATTTTTAATGGGACTCCACTAACATGCATAGTGCATTGAACAGGCATTCGGGAAATTACCACAACCTCTCATTTGTTCACACTTACCTTCATCCCAGCTTCAACACAGATGGCGGCGAACATACATATCTAGTGTGCGCTGAAGTTCGGTCTGGGTGGACGTAAGGATGACCAAGTCATCAGCGTAAGGCAGAATCCCATACTCCTGCAATACACTCCAGAGTTTATCTCTAGGGAGCCGATAATACATATCCAAATTCACAAAACAGCTGTAGATAGGTTTAGCATACTCCCAGGCTTTCTCAAGTATCAATAGATGGTCGGTTGTGTTTCTACCTGGACGACGCCGCACTGCTCACTGTCCAACCCGGACTCGACAACAGAACTGGAACGCGCTTTCAACACTTTAGCAAAGACTTTTACGAGGAGACATACACTCCTATAATTAGAGCAATCTCTCTTATCCCCTTTATTAAAAAGAGGAACAATCACCCCAGTCTGCCAATTAGGTACTAGGTGTTCCACCTCATTCTCAGGCCACTTTAATGACACGGGAGAGCCATTTTACTCCCCCTTTACCCAAGGCCTTGAGCATTTCTAGCCGGATTTCATCCATACCAACAGAGTTGCCGACTTTGAGCGCTTTAATCGCCAAAGTAACTATGGTTGAACTATTTTCTGCCCTACTCAAAATTATGGGTTTGCCATCCTCAGTGCCCTGTTCGGGATGCTGCGCAAGATGTCTTCCTCATCGGAAAGAAGTACATCATCTTTGGATTTAACTCCTTCGATGATATTAAACTTTCTTCCTCTGAGACGGCGGATAATCTATCAGAACACTTTGTTTGCAGAAATGTGGTCACGGTCCAAATTCCCGCCGAACTCTTTCCAGGACTGTTAATGAGCTGCTTTAATAGACAGCTTGCAATTTCCTCACGCCTCCATGTACCAGTTTCGAGAAGCTGAGGCCCCCAAGTATATCCACACCTTGAAGGCTTTCTTCTTCTCTCGGATAGCTTATTGAACTCTGGGTGTTTTATACCACGCAGTTCTTTTCTCACTCCTTGTGGGGCCAGGAAAGTCGACCATCTATCCAATGTTTATACCACATATTGACTGTCGGAAGAACGGAGCGTAATGCCAGTAGCGCGTTTTTGAGATGAATGCCGCCAAATTGGGTGTAACGGTCAACGAGTGCAAAACACAAAACGAAACCCAACATCATCGACATCGAGCTAGTCAGAGGCGTTCAAAAACAACGACTAAAATGGCTGTGAGCAGATGAAGACCAGCGCTTCGGTTCGGAGACTTTAATCTGGAGGGAAGGCATAGTAGAGGAAGAGGGATCCCAACCAACTTATTGCGCGAAACTGGAGGCAGTTAGTAAACGATGGAGCTGGCTGGAGACGCTTGTTGTTTGAGGCTCACCCGGATTGTAGAGGAGACATACATATGTAAGTAAGAAGAAACCTTACGTCTTCTAATTCGCCCCTCTGTCTATGGCGAAACCATTCAGTTGTCGCAATAAGTAAAGTACCTTGTGGTAATCCTGGACAGTAAATTGTCTTGGAACCCCCAAATCGACCGGACTGTTGTTAAGGTGATTAAGTCCCAAAATCATGCTCCAAATCTACACCTTGGTCGTCAAACCTGCTCTGATCTGGTGAACAAATAAAAATGAGGCCACCACAGCCAAGAAACTGCAATGGGTTCAGCGCCTAGCTGAAATCTGCATGACGGGTTGCCTGTGCTCCAACCCCACCGTCTCGCTTAACGCCTTTGTCGGTCTACCGCCAGTTCGAGTCCACGTAGAAATACAGGCAAAATTCAGCCTGCACAGGCTCTTTCACCTAAACAACATTAGCTCCTGACGGTCATCTTAACACGCTTTCCTCCCTACTCCAAAGTAGCGAGTTCAGCATGCCGTTGGATGACATTCTCCCAAGGTACTGCTTCAAACGTAATTACTCAGTAGTCATCCCCCCGAGTGACGACTAGGAAAAATTCAAAAGCCGTCCTTCTGAGCATGACCAAGTATGGTATACGGACGGCTCTAAAATGGACAATGGATCTGGGGCTGGAATATTCGGAGAGTCGTGTAGCACTAACATATCGGTCAGTCTAGGCACGTACTCATCGATCTTCCATGCCGAAATATTTGCCAAAAATCAGTGCACAAGCTTAAACTTTCTGGCTAATTTCTGTGGCAAAACCATCTATATCTTCTCTGACAGTCAAGCTGCCCTATAAGCACTGAACTCAGCCACGATCAAATCGAAACTATTCCTAGAGACAGTCAAATTGGTTCTAGAACTGGGAGAAAACAGCTTGGTCGTACTACACTGGATCCCCGCTCACAAGGGCCACACCGGCAATGAAACAGCGGACTCACTGGTTAAGATAGATGCAACCACCCCACTCACTGGTCTTGAACCGGCCTGTGGCGTAAACAATTTCATCTTCAAAAGCTACATACAAACCCTGCTCAAATCTAACACAATTTGGATGTGAAATATAGGACAGAAATGTACCTAACACTTCTTTCTTAATCTATCAGAAGAAATCCAAGTTTCTTCTAAATCTGAGCAGGAACCATCCTAGAATTCTAACCGATATCTGCACAAGCTTGGCCTGTCACCGGACCCTACCTACAGTCTATGTTTGGAGAGTGACGAAAGCTCTCTCCACATCGTCACAGAATGCCCCGCCCTCATTCACGTAAGAAAGCGGACATTAGGCAGTGAATTCATCTCAACAACTGCACTTGCCACGCTTCACCCAGAGAGGCTGACTAGCTTCCTGACATCCTCTGGTATAGACAAACTGCTCTAAACATATAGGAGAGCACAATAGGCCCCTATATGCGACCGCAGTGCTAGAGTGGATAAACCGCTCCCACTAATAATAATAAATAAGCCTGCATTAGACGAAATAGGATAATCAAGGACAGCTCGGGATGAGTTAAAGTTTAGCTTCTCGCGACCATTCATGCTGTGCGTATTACATTTTCGCATGAAGAGAAGCTTTTTCGTGTCAAATGGTGCCCTTGGATGTTTGTCATTCCGCGACAAGAGGTTATGCCGCCATAATGCACGGTGGACATGGCTGGTGCTTGAACGCACTCAGCCCACAGCATGCATGCTTAAACCCTCTAACTATACGAAATATTTGCACTTTGTCTTCGAAAACTTAAAAATTTATTGATTTTGAAATCCAAATTCATCATAGTACACAGGCTAGAATTTTTCATTATAATTTCAGAAAATCCCCGAACCTTTTCGATTTCTCTTACTTTTGACGATCCTTTTAAAAATAAATTCCAATCATGAATTGCAGACATATTAATAATTTAATACATTTCAGGGTAAATTGTTTTTTTCCGCTCTGCCCAGAACATAAAATAAATTGTATCCTTTGCAGTCTATATCGATGTATCCTAAAGCAAAAGCAGAGCAATTATATTCCTGCTTCCAAAAAAACCCGGAAGAAAACTTGAGATCTTTAAAATTTGGTATAAATTTGATATAAATCATTGGATAGGGCTCACACCAGACCATTTCAGTTCCTAAGGCAAAAGCTCTCAAAATATCGGCCGAGAGCTACCATGATCCAACCCAGCAAGCATTGATCTCAAAGAGAATTGTTCAACTCCGAAGTGAAACAGGTAAAACAAGTGCCAAACTCTTAACGAACCGACTCCAAACTTTAATGCAGCTAGGTCAGCCATCTTTAATGAACTTCTCTACTAAAAAAATTGTAAAAAGCCGTAACGGTAAAAATATTAGCAAGCATAGCATTGGATCAAGCAGATCGGATTCTTCTGGTTCCATTGTGAGGAAGCCGAAAGAACTCCTGCGAAAATATATGATGTCCTACGCTGATTCAGCCCCTACGCGTTTTGCGAGCACGAAAACTTTCGGCCTCATGCCACAGACCAGAAAAGATATATTGGACCGAGATTTGCAAGCGACAATTCAGCAAAACAGGGGGGTTTCCAGGCTCAGAAAACAAAAAATGACTGAAATGACTGCAAGTGAACAACAAGAAAATGCTAAGCATAACGCTGACGAACAATTGGAGGTTCAAGAATCATTACAATTGGCGTTAAACATTAGGGATAAATTAGAGGACCTGTCGGTACGAATAAAAGACGACTTGATGAAAATAGATGGATCGCTTAAGGACAGATTAAATTCAATGAAAACCAAAATTAACAGGCGACATGAGCAGAGTCGGCAATCGGAAGAACCACGAAGATCGTATCCGGAAAACTCAGACAAAAGATTTTATGAACCAGATCTTGACCTTATGCCCGTGACGGAGAAAAAGACGATGTATGAAATGTTAACCGAGAACTCGAAAGCTTTAGACCTTAGACCGAAAACTGTTATGACACCTATACCTCCACCTCCACCAGGTACGGCCAAAATAAATCGTGATATGTCACGAATGATGGAAGCCAAAAACCGTGAGGTATCTCATGGAGAAGCTTATCGATTAAATGGTTTAATGAATATCTCGCAGGCACAGAATTTAAGGTCGTTGGCACGCAATAGGCACAAGCGCAATGGGAATATTATCGAAATTAAAACTAGAGTTGCTGCCGACGCTGATGGGGTGTATGTGGCTCCCGCAAAGAAAGTGAACTCTTATTCAAGTTAGAGCATACAGGCTGGTCTCAGTTTACGTCATTGTCGCGATTAGGAAACTGCAACTTATATCAGAACTAACATCGAAATTATCAAGTTGTAGATCAAATCTGGCACTCCAAAGACTAAGGAACATAAATAAAACTGACGTATATCGGGGCCTGGCTGTACATTTCTATTTTGATTGAATGGTATTGTTGAATAAATTCATGGGACTTGGTTTGTGGACAAAGTCTAACGGTACATATGATTGCAATAAATTAAAAGAGTAATCATGTGCTTTGTTTTCTTGTTATGAGCTTAATTTTCCCATCTAATCGGCCCCTACTGCGGAGTTGTAGAGCGGGACATTTATAAAAAATTCAGCTCTCACTCCACTTTGTAGCTTCGAAACTAAGGGAGATATCGAGGTTTTCCGATTTCCAACTTTTTAGTAAATCGGTCACAGGCTATAGGCCCCATTGAGCGAAGTAGAAATTGTGGACCATTTTGGACGCGATATGCGCGTTTGCCCTGAGTTTTAGGGTAAAAAGCTCTTCTAGGTCTAAGAGTTTGAGCCGAAAAGAACTGATAGATGATGATCTACAACGTGGGTAGGTCCTGGGCCCCAATCGTCTCTTCCGTGATTGCATAACTCGTTACTTAAAAACGAGACGATTTGGCCCCAGAATGCTCGTTTTTACGTGACGGAATATACGATCACGGAAGAGACGATTTGGCCCTCGCAATATTTCGCAAGCTGTGGCGGGAGGGGATTTTTCTCGTCCCACCGGACCGTAGCTCTTAGGCGCGTATCAAAACATCCCAGGGTGGAGTTGTAGAGCTACTTTGACAATGATGGAGATATCCCGGCTATAAGGCCGCATCGACCGAAGTAAACATTTCTTTATTTTTCCGTGGGAGAACTTTGAAGGTTTCCCTTGCATTTTAGGGCAAAACGGTCTAAGAGCTTTACCCAAAAGGAACTGGAAAAGGATGATCTACAATATGCGTAGGTCTGTTTGCTGGAGGGAATTTTTCGTGCATGGTTCGTTAGGCGCAGATCAAAAGATCCCAGGGTGGAGTTGGAGGGCTACTCCGTAGCTTCGAAAATAAAGACGACACCAATGAAGGGTTCTACGAGCTCTTAGACAAGACTTACAAGCAGTGCCCTAACTATGACATTGAAATTGTCCTGGGCGATTTTAACGCAAAGCTAAGAAGAGAGGGCATCTTTGGTAGTACTGTCAAAAAGTACAGCCTACATGACACCACCTCCGATAACGGATTTAGGCTGATCGACTTTGTTGCGGGGAGAAATGTTGTCGTAGCTAGTACGGCGTTCCCGCATCTCTATATTCACTAAGGAATATGGAGATCTCCTGATCAATCAACCGTCAACCAGATTGACCACATTGCGATAGACGCAAGGCACTCCTCCAGGGTTATGGATGTCCGAACGATCCGAGAGGCCAACATTGACTCGGACCACTACATTGTTGTAGCCAAGCTACGACTGCGGATATCCCGAATACCGCCAAGCCAAGAAAATACTGTGAGGAAGTTTAACGTCGGAGGAGATCACTAGATCCTTATCCGATCGAGACTCTCTCAATCTCTCAAGAAGTCCTACGCCGCCAGCATGAAGTATTTAAGAGATGCCGACTCTGACGTGCTGGGTTTCACTCGGCCACCGCAACGAAACCAATGGTTTGACGACGAGTGCCGGCAAGGCGGCTCTGCATAGGCTTTACGAACAGAAGAGAAGAGACGGACATCGGCTTCTCAGGAGGAAAAAGAAAGAGCATGAGAAGGATGAACAAGCGAACATCGTAGTGGAATCGCAGTCGATGCCGAGGATGTGGAAGAACTACTTCTGCAGACTGTTTAACTGCGACAACGAATTAAATGCCGCTGTAAGGCAGAATGAACCATTCGACCTGGACGAAGTGAAGATTGAGTTGTTCAAAGCGCCAGGCGATGACTTGGTAAGGAGCATGAATAAACTCATCTGTAAAATATGGTCGGAGCAAAGTATGCCCGATGAATGGAATCTCAGCATTGTTTGCCCGATCCTCAAGAAAGGAGACCCTCTGAACTGCGCCAACTACAGAGCCATTAGTTTGCTTAACATCGCTTACAAGATCTTTTCTGCCGTGTTGTGTTAGCGTCTGAAGCCGTTCGTCAACAACCTGATCGGTCTATATCAGTGTGGCTTCAGGCCAGGAAAGTCCACCATCGACCAAATATTCACACTGCAGCAAATCTTGGAGAAAACTGAGGAGCTTCAAATCGATACGCATCACCATTTCATCGATTTCATGGCCGCGTATGACAGCGTCTATAGAGACAAGCTGTAGGGAACCATGAATCAAATAAAGCAGATTACGCCTTGCGCACATTTTGAATTTTGCAGTGTTTAGTGACGTCACAAGCGCGCAAAAAAACAAAGCGCGCATGTGACGTCATGCGCAGAACGAAAAAAAAATTGCACCTGCGATGTCGTAATCTTTTATATTTGATTCATGGTAGAGAATTATGTCTACTTTTGGTATGCCTCCCAAACTCGTTCGCTGCTCCATCAAGGTCGGTAAAGACCTCACTGAGACCTTTGATGTCAAAAAAGGTTTTAGAAAAGGCGACGCGCTTTCATGCGACTTCTTCAACATCGTTCTTGAAAGAGTTGTGCAAAACTCACGCGCCAACACCAGTGGCACAATCTTTCAGAAGTTCGTTCAATTATTCGGATACGCCGACGATATTGACATAATCGGAAGAACGCAGCTTGATGTCACTGGTGCGTTCGTGAGTATTGAGACGGAGGCGACAAAGATGTGTTAAGCGGTCAAATAGGGCAAGACGAAGTGTATGCTGTCAGAAAGGACACGCAACACCGACTTCTCGGACAGAACGTCACAATAGACTCTTGGTAATCGCTGTTTCTTTGGGCTAAGAAGGCAATTGAGTAGCCAAACCCCTTTTGCAAACGACTGAAGTGACCTTTTATAAGACCTTAATTGTCCCAGTCTTGCTTTACGGCGCAGGGGGATGTACTCTGTCAAAAGCGGATGACGTTGCTCTTGGTTTTTTCGAGAGGAAATTTCTTCGGGTGATTTTCGGTCCCGTTTGCATAGACGGTGAGTGGAGGAGGCGATGCAAGGACGAACTGTATGGGCTGTATAGTGACATCGACTGAGGTGGCTGAGTCATGCAGAGCGGATAGACACCAATGCTCCGGCCCGGAAAATCTTCGAATCCACACCCGAGGGAAGGCGCAGTAGAGGAAGACCGCGATTCAAGTGGTCAACACATGTGGAAAGGGACCATAAGCAACTTAGCGTGCGAAACTGAAGGAAGCTGGCTGGAGACGCTTGTTGGTTGAGGCCCAGGTTGACCCGGTACTGCAGCGCCACCTTAAGTAAGTAATTGAGACACAAGAAAAGATACACGGTGAACTTTGAACGTTCTTGTTTTCTTTAAATATTTGTATTTAAATTTCAGTATTTTATTAGTTATCTGAATCAAATACATTAATAAATAAATTTTAAATTTATCATATTTGCATACACATTTTTAATAATATTCAAAATCCTGACGACCAAGTTTTGTTAGTAACAAAAAATTTTTAATTTAATAATATTTCTATAAAATTATTCTCTCTTAAAACAAAAATACAATTAAGTTAATTTCCGCTGCTGTGTAAGGATAAGTTTAATACTTAAGACTGTTTGTTGTATTTCACCAATTTTGAAATAACAATTATTTGCGACGTTGTTAAAAAAACAAAAAAAATGATGGTAACTGAACAATTTTATGTTTTGCAAAAGCGTTCACTTTTATGCCAGCAAAGCAGCTTGAAGTCTTAAAATGATTGCATTTGATAGCACTGGACATTTAGAGGTAAACAGTTTTTAATGCTATACAAGGACCATCAATGAATGCCACCATGATGCTGTATAAACTATAAACCGTCTTATTTCTGTCTTTTCAAATAACCAACTTCCAGTGTTGAATTAAGGGGAAATGTTGATGTCCTTGTTAATGCGAAGAATTTCATTTTAGAGTTCAAAAGCAATTAAGAGTGGGAGAAAGAAACTCATATATCGAACACAATAAAAGCTCCGTATTTCATTTGTAAGATTTTGTTTTCATTAAATGAATTAAAGCAAATTGTAAGTGGAAGAAAAAAACGAATATAAAAAATAAAAATCCTTTTTCTTTTGTTTTGTTTTGGAAGAAAAAACAATAAAAGCGATGAATCTCAAGTCTTTACATAAAGTGTGTTTGTTTTTGGAGGAGCATACAAAAATCCATGGACCCTTACTCGATAACTCGTTCTCTCTCCTTCTGTGTTTTGAAATTACTTAGTCTAGTCATTGTGATTCATTTTGAGCTCATTCAACGTTGCACTGAATCTCGACCATTCATCTCGCGTTGGCTGTGCCACATGTTCAGCAACATCGTATACGTACAATTTACCGGAATCATCACCGATTGTCAAATGGAGCCCAGATGGAGTCCATGAGACACGATTCAACGCTGGAGCACCGTCAACAATCACCGATGCCGACGGCACTTCGGTATCCTGATTTAAATTCCATAAATCAAGGCGACCACTGCCGTCGACAGAAGCGAACAAGGCGGGATGAATTGGAGACCATGCAACATCCATGACATAGTCTGAATTATCTTCGAAGGAATAGAGCGGTTTTGTGTCCTAATGGGATAAAAAGATGTAAAGTGTTGTTTGAAGCGATTTCAATTGGTATTTACCTTAAGACTCCACAATTTGATCGTCCAGTCAATGGACGATGTGAGGAACAAATCACCAAAATCGGGAGTAGATTGATTGGGATGAGTTGAGATTCCGGTCACTGGACCCAAGTGCTTCTCGTAGACCTCAGACACACCCGATCGAATTCCATGGCGATAAGCTACAAAAGACAAAAACGGGTTAATCGACCGACACACTTTGGAATTAAAACTTTAGAACTTACCAGAGTAGACATTGCCATCTTCACTGCCCATAACCAGATTGTTGATCTCATTCGATGGGAAGGACATGCAAGTGATAGCGATTGGTTTCGATTGCCGTTGCTGCAGTTCAAGAGTATCTTGCGGCATCGACAACATGTCCAAACTCCAAGAGCACAGTTTACCATCGGATGAGATCGATATCACATTGTGCGCATTCTGTGTGCCAACCATTTGCAAACAGTACACCGGATGGGTGTGTGCTGTTGCACTGAGCGGTGTCCTCTGAATGGGTGTGCGCTTCTGCACTCGATTATCCCAGAGAACAATCTGACCTGAGTAAGTTCCACCGAGAATTAGGTTTTGATTGAATTTTGCAAAACATGTTGACATCACGGCACTCTGACAGTGGAATACATCTTCGGGTGTTTGTTTCTTATATTTAGTGTTCCAGACCATGACAACGCCATCAGGTTCGTTGGGACTTTCCTAAAGAATGATAAATTAAAGCGAAATGAATCGACAGAAAATGTTCAACTTGCCTCATTGTTATGATACGAAGCAACAACCAGCTCGGGAAAATGAGTTGACCAATCCATTGAAGTGATGCAACGATTCTTAGACCACCGATCTTCATAAAAAGCACGATTCAATGACAATCGGGCGTGTGTTCTTTCATCGTTCGTCTCCTCATTATCACCACCACCAATGTAGTCTGTGTAAATATCCACGTTCTCAGAGAGAGCCCTCTCGATGACACGTCCAGCACGCAGTACAAACCTTTGAAAATCCTCCGACAAAATGATCATCTGTTTCTGTTCTTCAGATAGTTCCTTAACTGAAAATTGTTTTAAATAATCTTTTATCGCATTTTTTTTTCGAATTAATCAAGTTTCCTTCTCTTACTCTCTTTCTTCTCTTCATGTTCCTTCTTTTGTTCAAGGGGCGTTATGGCTGGTGCTACTTCCTTCACAGTTGGTAATCCATGTGGTAGAATCCCCGGCGGTAATTTGGAATGAAAGCCATGATCGATGTGTGGCAGCGAGCTCTCTTCGTCATCTCCTTGGGCATCATATGTAAGCACTGTTTAAGGTATAAAACTAACACAGCTAGAGGAACATAACAATCGACAAAACAGGAACAATTCTACGATTTTTTTTTATCATATTTCCAGCTTCTTAGTTAATTTTTCTTAATTATATGTATTTATATCTAAAAAAATTAGATCTTTCAATGAATTACACTCCGAGAAAAAAAAAACACTTTTTTGGATTGGAAATTGGAAAACAACAACGATAATAAGATTAGCAAGCAAAATAAAGGTACAAGTGCAGTGCAGTGCTAAAGCTTAAGCGTTACATTAACTCTGATCAGTGAACGAAAGGGATGTTGAATTTGGGTCAAAGCGAATGAGTTCAAAAATAAAGTAAAACGCTTCTGTATCCACCATCAGTGGCATCCGATTGAGTCAATATTGCAACCGAATATGTTTGACAGGCATGTGAGCATGCGACCAACAAGAACATCAACCGCAAACAGAAATTCAAAATGAAAAAAATTTCTTATGTCGTTACAAAGCTTTCTACAGAAATTTCCACTTCAGAAAATAATTTATACGACCTCCAAATGTGTAAGAATTTTTAATCTCAATTATATCGTTACAATTATGAAGATTTTCAAGATGGCGGATGGAAGATGGCGCCCATCGTTTTAGCAGATGGATTCTGTGCCCCGCTATCTAACCTATGACAGATAGAGTGGATTTACAGTTTGTCAAGAAAGTGTTTACACAAGGTAAAAAAAACAGCAAATTCTACTTTTGCATTACAAATATAGGCACTTGTAGTAATTTAATTAAATTTTTATTTTTTAATTTATAATAATTCACATTTGAAAAAGTAAATAGCATACGAAAATACTTCATTTTATTAAAACAACAACAACAAAAACAACGAAACTAAAAAAGGACAAAATTCTCAATGTCAAGAAAGTGTTTACACATCTTAAAATAATGCAACTCATAATAATCTAAAATATTTTAAAAATTCAGGAAAAGCTAAAATTTTACTGTCTAGTATTTAGTGTGACCACCGCTAGCCTCAATAACTGCATGTAACCTTCGTTTCATAGATCCAATTAGTTTTTTAAGGTCATAGTTGGTCGGTATATTGGTCCATTCTTCTTTAACAAATTGAATAAGTTGGTTTCGGTTTTTGGGGTTCCTTTTTGCCACTTTTTTCTTTAAATGTGCCCATACATTTTCAATAGGGTTTAAGTCTGGGCTCTGGGCTGGTGTATCTAGCACTTTGCTGCAGTTGTAGAGCAGCCACGTCCTAACCGTATGTTCTTTGTGCTTTGGGTCGTTATCCTGATAAAATTTGAATTTTGGCTTGCTGCTCTCATCACCATCATTAAAACCAAAACTATTGGCGCTGCTGAGCAAATGAGTTTGCAAAATGTTCAGGTATTTCTTTGCGTCCATGGTGTTTTCAATAAAAACCAGGTCTCCTACGCCTTTGCTAGATATGCACGCCCATACCATCACAAACAGTTTCCCAAATTTTACAGTTGGAATTATATTCCGATTGGACAAGGCTGTTAAAGGCTTGCGCCACACTCTATTGGGTCCTTCATTATAATACAACATTATTTTTGTTTCGTCGCAAAATATTACATCATCCCAATATTCATTTGGGTGAATATGATGCTCTGTAGCGAACGATAAACCTTTTTGTATATTTTGAGTTGAAAGCTATGGTTTTTTCCGTGCAACTCTTGATGAGTACTTATGCTTCAACAGTACTTGCCTTACTGTTTCGTGGGAAACTTGTACACCACATTCTTCCTCTATTTGCCTTGACATGGCTCTAATTGATGTTTGGGGGTTTTCGAGCACTTTTTTTTAACAAACAGCGTTCATTTCTGTTCGATAGCTTCCTTGACCTACCTTTTGGAACAATATTCTCCAACCGATTTTCACGTTCTGCACGATTAATAATATTGTAAATCGTTTTTCTGCATAAACCGAACATCTCAGCTATCTCCAGAACACTTTTGCCCTTATAATGGTTGTAATAAACCAATTGCTTCACGTCAAGTGATATTCTTTTGCCAGGCATATTGAAACTGATCAATTAACACAAGTCAAGCACTTTCAACACCAGAAGTATCACTAATATTGTTTCCTTTCAAATTCCTACATCTGGCACAAAATAGAAAATAAAAAAACCGCTATAACGGTACCGTTATGAAACGATGCATACACTGCGGAAGTGGAGTGTGTAAACACTTTCTTGACAGTAAGAATTTTGTCCTTTTTTAGTTTTATTGTTTTTATTGTTGTTGTTTTAATGAAATTAAGTATTTTCGTATGTTATTTACTTTTTCAAATGTGAATTATTATAAATTAAAAAATAAAAATTTAATTAAATTACTACAAGTGCCTATATTTGTAATGCAAAAGTAGAATTTGCTGTTTTTTTTACCTTGTGTAAACACTTTCTTGACAAACTGTATTTAAACTGCCTTTTCAGAAATAAAAAGAGACACCATGAGGACCTCTGCAATAGGCGGTATTTCTTCGAAATCCATCTGTAGGGCCAATTTTTAACCAATAGGTACTTGATTTTACAGTGACATTGCATTGTACAATGTCTTCACCAGGGATTATCTGGTTCGACCAGAGCTGAAATGGTTTGCATCCATCCAAATGTTAAATAACATTCACAGCTGATTTAATGATTTTGAAATATCTTTAAACTCTTTTTTAATATGAATCAGGCAAAGACTGCGGCCTAAAAGATCAACCTAACAGACTTACTATCTCCCTATGAGAACTCGTCCAATGAATTGAATTGTTTATTGGGAATACGCCGCTTTACCCAGTTCCGAGCTTTTATATATAATGTGTTCAGAAATTCCATCTTTTTCCAAACAGAACCAGCACTGAATCCAACCAGAGATTTAGCTGGATAAGGCGATATCTCAGGCCGCAATGGCCCATGAGGAGGCCCACTAACTTCTTAATGCTTTTCTCGTCTAGGTATACGATTAGAGTTTGTGGATTTGAGAGCTTGTAGTATAGGGAATGCACAGAGTATATCTTAAGGCTCCATCAAACAGAACGCGGACAAGTGATTCTACCCGCCCCGCGGTCGCTGTATTGTGTAGAACTTTTTTTAAACAGAATTCGAGCAGGTAAAGAGGGCCAGTCTAGAATGCAGCGTGCAGATATTAGGTTGTAGTTTTTTTTACAAAGATCGCGACGGACAAGCAGCAATAAGGTGGAGAAATTAATAGATTTAGTGCGCCCAGATAGATTTCTATATGGTAAACGGCATGACGGACGATGGTATCTGTCCGTGGTTATGTTTTCGGAGGAAAAATAGTTTGCCTTGTTAGAATTCGCGATTAAACGTGGAATTTTCAAAAATACTGCTGTCAGTGTGTCTGCCATAACTCCCAACATCAATATGCAACAGTAAGAAGAAGAAGCATTTCATCTTCCTCAAAATAATTACTCATTTTTGCTGCATAGCGACCGATGTGTTCTGGAGAAAATCACTTAATAACTGGAACGCTGAAAGCTGTCCACTTTATGTTTGACATCACTAACCGCGTCGGCAAACAGCGCGTTCTGCCCGCACCGCTGACCCGCTTTCTGTTTGGCGGAGCCTTTAGTCATACTTCAAGGAAAACTCTCAAGCCGACACCAGAAACACAATCTTCTAAAACACTGATCGACTAGTTGCTTACGGCGAAGCTATTGATATCATGTGTGCGTTCGCAAGAATAGAGATAAACGTGACCAAAACGGTTTTAACCGTTAATATGGACGAAATCAATTTTTGCTGTCGACAAGAAGGGGCACCCAACATTGGCGAATCGGATTGACGTAAGGGATTTTCTCTCCGAACAAAAAATATAATCTAACACTAAGCAGCGCTATAATTCTAAAATTCTCTCTGAATTTTAGCGTCACCTAGGCAAGTAGCTAATAGAAGTTCCAAATAATGGCGAAACCATGCAATTGCCCTTTGCACTGAAACATAAAGAATCTAAGAAAGTTATAAGGCCTACTTAAGCTAGGTTCACAATTTAAACAAAAAAATAAAACATTTCGTTTTAAACAAAACTTAAGAAAAAAGTTTAAAAACCAAAGATAAATCGAAGCTCATGCAAAGGTTTCACAAACGCTCGTTCATATATTTAAAACACACTAAAGCTGTATAGTGTGTTCAGCAAACAACACGCATATGCAGAAAAAAAAATATAATAACAAGTGTTAAAAAAACATTAAATGAATGTGTTGTGTATTAGTTAGTTACCTCAGAGCATTATGTGCAAAATGATTTTTAATTGCTGTGTGTTTTCATTAACCTTGATTAGATACAAAATGTTTTGAAAATGAAAACATTACTTGGTCGTTTACAGAGGCTTACACAAAAAGGGTCAAAACTGTTTGGTGAGCTTGATGTACATTTAAGCAGTTATCTCTTGTTAATTGCCATTTTATGAAAGAAAATATTAATTTACACAATTAAACTTTTTTCCTTCAGTTTTCTGTACAAAAAAGGAGTTGAAATCAGAGTGAGAGAAGCTTTTTCTTTTTGTACAACCACAAAAGAAAATTTATAAAAAATGAAATTTCAGATTTGACGTGTATTAATTTAAATTATAGAAACATATGTATACACATAAAATCATACAGTATATAAATAAAATTAAATTAATATAAACAGTATCTTAAATTAAAAAAAAAAAAAGAAAAGGTACGTGTGTATTTGTCACTTGATTTTGTATATTTCTCCACCCAATTTAATTAGATTTTTTAATTTTTAGACGAATTTTTAACAAATTCTTACGATTTAAAATGTTTTTATGAAATTAATTTTTTGCTTTAAAAGCGCAGCTTCAATGACTGCAGAAGTATTTTTTTTAATAGTGTGATTGGTCATACATAAGCACCACCGACATATGAACACAAAATAGGTAACGTTTAAATTTAGTTTATTTTTGTTTTTATTTATTTAATTTTTTTTATTTATGAAAACAAATAAAACAAAACAAACTTTAAATTTTTAACAGAAACGTACAAACAAAAAAATTGGAAAAAAATTAAAAGTTAATAATTTAAGTAAAGCTTCTCGGTTTCGTAAAAATAAAGAAAGAAGAAAGAGGAAACCTTACAAGACCGTAGGAAAAGGTACAAGTTGCATTTTAAGTCTACAAGACTTGGTATGTGTTTGAACTTTCGGATGTGGACAAACAAACACAGTTCAGCTATACGCTTTCCAAAGAAAACTTGTCTTTGGTTTAACTGTACAAGTGTTTCGTCTAAAGCCAGCTTTTTTAAAATTTTAGGGAATCGCCGCATTGGATGCACTTTTCTTTTCTTGACCATAAACAAAATCTCAACCGATAGGCAGCGAACATTTAACTAGTTTGACCATTTGACGATCTTTTGAC
Organism: Matsumyia berberina; assembly: GCA_917880715.2. Taxonomy (NCBI): domain Eukaryota; kingdom Metazoa; phylum Arthropoda; class Insecta; order Diptera; family Syrphidae; genus Matsumyia; species Matsumyia berberina. The sequence continues at coordinate 123,704,854 of OU862871.1, read as the reverse complement.
TTTCTGATACAAATGTAAAGACCACGTTGGAGAGATCGTTATCCTACAACATCTGCAAAAATCGTTTGCGAAGAGGCCTTGTCTCTCGGCCAGTGGCTTATGCAGGAACAACCCATATGATCGACTTAGATTTAGTTTAAGTCTGATTGTGTTTAGCTTAAGGATATGTTTACAGGAAGTGAAAGGCTGCCCTGGCAAGGATTATGCCGAATATCGGCGGACCAAAGCACAAGAAGAGATTGCTTTTAACAAGAGTTGCGAGGAACGAAAATGCTCTAAAACATGGGCTGGTGCAATGAAGACGAAGTCGTACAGAAAGTGGATGGAGGCAGCGTACAGAATCAAGTATGCAGTGCCTTTCAAACAACCTCCTACGACGTGACATGTTTAGTGGCTGGCATGGTACTGATAGACCTTCTTGCTAAAGATGCCCGAAAGAAAAACTGTGCGACGCGGCAAAGTCTAGAAAAATAGCAGGAGAGATGGTATCCCTCTGACAAGGAAATATGGACGCGGAAATTGATCCTCTATATAAACGCCTGCATCAATTTCTGCTTGACCCAGATGCTTACTGGCCATGGGTGCTTCAAAGCCTACCTTCACAGGTTTGGACAAGACGATCATCCCTATTGCCCACCGTGCACGACAGCAGTCGAGGATGAGGAACACATTGTCCACGATATAATGAAGAACGGCTCCTGCTGGTTAACAAACTGGGTGGGGACCTATCCCCAGACAACATGAGCCGACAGATGATGAGCAGGGAAGAGCCATAGGGAACAGTTGGCGACACTGTGGCAACAATTATGAAGAAGCACCGAAGACAGGAGCGACAATCAAACGCAGCGCATCAGGCTGCCAACAGGAACGAACGAAGTAGATTAGGCTGAACTCTCGCCTCGCAAACCTGCTTGACGCCAGTGCCGCGAGGACCATGGATAAAAGGGGAGGTGGGTTTAGTGTGTGAAAATCCCACACTGTTACTAAGTACGGGCTTAGTTTCGCCTTTGAAAGATTCCCACCTTCCGACGCGAAAAAAACAACTGGAAGTGAAAAGTTAGTTTTTATTGACCAAGTTCCCATCTTTCCGACCGGATACTTTGGGTAGCACCGTGTCTGGCTTTTCAGCCATTCAGTTATTTGGAATTTCTCTATAGTCTGGCATCTACCGTAGGCGAATGTGGAATTGGCCATCCCTATGAAAGACGAACGGCAATTTAAATTTAAAGTAATTTCGCTTAAGACACTCTATAATGATCAGAGAAGTGACAAATGTTCACATTGAGCTCTTTGCAAAAAGCATCTACTCCCTCCCCGTCCACCAGACGATCATGCCTTTTAATGACAAGGACTTGATAGAGGACGTGTAGTGCCAGAAGCAAATGGTTGAGTGAGCATCGATTTGTTACAATTCAAGAATTTAGCAAAAAAGGCGTGGCATCGCTGATACAACTTGATGCCATAATTGCCGAACTTCCAAACAACGGCAACCACCTAAACGTGGAATTTTGATGTGAATTTGGAATCTTTTTGCAGCTTTTGTTAAAAATTTATTTACGCTTAGGGCAACATGGTAGGCCCTTTTCCCTAATACAGTTTACCCACCAGCCATATCAAATTGGAGAACTTAGCTGAGGTTCCTCCACAACTTTGCTCAACACTTTCCTCGGTTGTAAGAGAACTTTGTTTGGCACATGCAATCACGCAGCAGTAAAACCCCAAGGCTTAAACCTGACTATCAATGACTGCTTCAATATACACCAATACCTTTGCACTACGAACAAAGCCAGAAGTAACCGCTAGAGATATCTTCAAATTCTGTTAACAGAATTGAATCCTTCAGGTGGCGTATACGTAACATTTTTAATCGAATGCAAAGGAAGTGGTAATGTTGCCAACAAGACATCATTGTGGTGGTGTTCTTGGCTGGGGTTGAACCCACGCCGCTTGGTCAGCAGTCCAACGCACTAACGACTGAGCTACGGCGATCACTGGACATTCAGTGCTGACAGAATCATCGATTGAGCGGTAGCGTATACGTAACATTTGGAGCTCTAAAGAGTCCTGTTTTGGTTGGAATATACGTAATAAAAATTGCTGGTCAAGCCCGCGTATTGAACCAACAAGCAAACTCACTATCCACTGCAACTAATAAGCTATCAACAATCTGGTTCTTGTTAAGGATCCTCCTGCATTAATCTTATAAACACTCATCAGAACAATATATTGAGTAGTGGTCTGTGCTTCGTTTGCCTTGTATCGACAAATAGATCCGGGTTTTTTCTTTTGTGTGCCCTACGTAGAAGAGTTATTAGTCTACATTTTGCAGCGCAAAGAAGACTTAGCAGTCCAAAGAGGAGTCCGGCAAGTTGAAAGTTGAAAAAGTTGATAATTTTGGAAGTATTATCGTGGTCAACAGCAAAACCTGAGTTCAGAAGGCTGTCAGAAATCTGAAAGAGCATGTTTTTAACTCAATATTGCGGTACAGGTGCACTACATCAAGTAGGAATTTCAGAATAAGTCGGGTAAACCTGATGTGCTTCGCTGAACGCAACAAAGAATGACTCTCTGGCATTAATATCGTTCTTTGCACTGCAACGGGCAACAGGGACTTAGTAGTAGAAATAAAACAAAGCAATTATTTGGCTGCTTAATCAATAAATTGACTTTTTGTGTCGATGAGGGCAAAGGTGACTGAACCACTCCATTGTACAGGTAAAGAGCCCCATTTTACTGTGTTCTTCGTCTTCTGCGGACAGCCGAATAGGTGATTTGCCTTGGATTCAAAAACGAAAACATCAGTTATGAAATCCTTGTGGTGAAATACACATTCTTTTTTATTTCGTGAAAAGTAAATGATTTAGCTTTGCATTGGTATTCTTGTACGTGCTTTAGAAATAAGCGTGGAATAACAAGCATAACATCTAGCGTGAAAGTGAGGTAAAGTAAACAATTTTTAAAACAAAACATTATTGTGTTATTAGTACACAAAGAAATCCTCTTAGTACAAATGCAATCAATATAAGAATCAAGTATATGTACGAGTATATTATGTTTCATTATCAGCGCTAGAAAATTTTTTTCAACCATATTTTCTAGGTGAAACCACCAATACGGAAAGGTACTAAGAAACCACCGTGGGCGTTGCCTGCTCGGTAAGGTTGTGAGTCTATTCAAAGATAACGAGGGTACACGGGCTACTCTTCAGGTACTGGGTCACTTTCCTGACCTGATACCACTAAATTTTTATCTTTTCCCAAAACTCGAAGATTACACAGGACTGCAAATAATTGGGTCATGTCAGTTGTTGGTAAGCTGGGGGTCTTTTTCGAAGTAAATTTTTGCGTAGAATCCGAATCTGGTTTCAGAATTGTCCTATCACGTTACGTCACGAGATATTTGAGGTTATGTACTCAAAAAATGACGTTTTTGGCTAACTTTGACGCTATGCACAGAGTGCACACATTTTTTCTAGTCTCTATCTCCAGTAACATCATTTAGTACTACTCTTACTCTTCAATTAAAGACTGAGAGATCGATTTCGATTTTTTTTCTCAAAGTTGGAGATAGAGATAGAGACCAGAAAAAAAAAATTGCGCACCCTGTAGATAACCTCAAAGTTAGCCAAAAATGTAATTTTTTGGGTCCACAACCTGAAATATCTCAATATCCTGACGTGATGGGACAATTCTGGCTACGGATTCAGATTCTACGCAAAAAATTACTTCGGAAATGACCCTCAGCTTTTCAACAACAAAACCATGTTGGCCTGTGTTACTTGTCCCTTTTACTAAAAACGAAAGCAGTTACGGGTCACGTTCTAAAAGCGTGAAAAATTGGTTTAACCAACAGGTGACGAACGTCTCCAGCGAAAGGATTATTATTTCCTCATTTCAGTAACGCTACGTATACGTTGAAAAGGAATTCAAAATATGAATGTATCTCTTTATTGTCCTGAAATTAGCTGAAAAGAGAAAGTGCCGCGAAAGACTCAAAAATCTCAGTTCTAGGCCATTTGAATTGAGTTTGGTTAGATTTCGCTGGGATTTGACACCTTCTAGAGTCGCTTACGAACAAATGGATTAAATTGTGAGTAAGGTTTCCAGAACAGACTAAACCGTGTAGGATATTAGTATTATTTAAGAAATGAGTAGACATTTATTCATCTGCTGAAAATAGGTCTTCACAGAGTGCAAAAAGACCGCCGCACATATACTATGCGAGTTTCCAGCACTGGAACACAAATGAAATAACATATTTGGCGGCAAACTGACTCAAGCCCAGAGGCCGTCTACCTTTTAGACAAATGCTTGCGTCGATATGCCGTCGGGAAGAACTGCGGATAAATCTGCACTAAGACGACTCGTGAACTTTTCTTATGAATGAATTGGTTCCATTTCTTAGAGAGAAATACCATTAAGCTCCATAGATGTCTAAAATCAAACTTACGGTCGGAAGGTGAAAATTGACGAGGGGACGTTTTTGGTAATTGGCTGAATAAGCACTAGCTAACGCAGAAACTTTGCCAGGACAAAAGAACACATCTTCCATCTAGATAGCCTGAGAGGGATTAAGGCCTAATCTCTCGCAACCACTCACGTTATTGCCGACTTCAAACGGCTTAGAAGTTTATGCCTCGAAAAAAAAATGTTTAGTTGATTTTGCTGAACCTGGAGCTTCAACCTGTATCAGCTGGCTTCGTGGTCTAAGGCTACACACATAGTGAAGCGAGAGGCGCAAAGCGTGTTCACATGTGTACAACGAGCCACTCTAGTATCCTGAATGGCAACAATACTATCCCTAGTAAAACGGACTATATTGTCCCTCATATTGACTTTAACGTCAAATACAGAACTCGGATTCCTAACAGAAGCACTTGGGTCTTGGGTATCCAAGACAGAGTGTGGTACGGGGGTGGGAGTTTTCGCCAACGCACCTTATATTGCTACTGCCAAACGACTGCCGGATCACTGCAGTGTGTTTCAAGCGAAAATTACGGCAGTCCGCGAAGCGGCGGCTTGGCTTTCGATGAACTCGATAGATGGAAGCGCTATTGTACTATACATAAATAGTTAAGCAGCCGACATTGCGATCAAGATTGGTAAAGCAATGCGGCAGATCTCTTAGCGAGATTGCAGACAGATGCGACATAACTTTGTGCTGGGTCTCAGGATATACGGAGGTTCCAGGGCGGATGAACTGGCAAAAGTACGTGCTGTACGGCATCTCCTCGAGTACCGGGAGGCATCTCGTACGGCATCTCCTCTGCCCCTATCGAACCGATTAAATTCTTTCTTGACACCGATGCTAGGAAATTGGCAAACAATAGGTGAAACAATCGCAGTACTTGTATCTTGTCAAAACAAATCTGCCCCAAGCTGCATTTAAAAAAGACGGAGAGACTTTTATCCACTAACCGGCAGAATTTAGGTTCACTAATAGGAGTCCTCACCGGACACTGCTTGATAGGCAGACATGCACTCAGCTTGGGGTCCCCTTCAATGATTTCTGTAGAAGCTGTAGAGATGAAGAGGAGGAGGAAAACACTTCCCACCTACTGTGCACTTGTTCTGCCCTTGCAACATTAAGAAGGAAAACCCTCGGGGAATACTTCTATAATGATCTCAACGTTCTAGCAGAATTCGAAATCCAAAAGGTGAGGAACCTTATCTTCGGGTCAAAGTGGTTCAATGAATAGAGTTATCACTCATCTTAGCGCACTCGACGTTATATTCTTGGTATCTGGTGCTGGTAAGCCGGTATCTATCGTGGTATCACAATGGACTAATCTGGTCTAAGTGTGTCCCTGCTTGAACGGAGACAGCCCCCTTACCTAACCTTCATCGCACGCTTCTCGCATGGCTCGCGTTATCACATCACTGTGGGCGTAGATTTACGCACTAACCGCTGAGCCACGGCAATGAAGATTTGTTATAGTTCAGATTCTCACGGCTCCAATTACTTGTCATACATATGTATGTATGTCCTAAAGAATATTAATTAGGAGAACTTACAGATATTGTGAATTTGCTACAGCCAGGGCCGTTTCTTTGGCAAAACCTCATTTTAGGTTTGAGCAACGCCTCGAAATAGCGGAAATTTATTTAAAAAAAAACCCTCCTTTTGGCAAAATTGTTGTCACCCTGAATAGAAGATGATCACGAGCAAAACATTGCGATACAATCAGACAGCCAGGCTGTCATCAAGGCACTGAGTTCCTATGAAATCAGATCCAAACTGGTTTACAAGTGTCTGGAAAAGATAAACCGACTGGGCCGGAAAAATAAAGTCACCCTCTATTGGGTGCCAGATTATGTAGGGATAGAGGGAAATGAGGCAGCCGATGAACTGGCAGGGAAAGGGCCAGAAAAACCATTCGTTGGACCCGAGCCATTCTGCGGACTGGGACAGTATCGAATCCAAGAGAAACTGCGAAGAGAGGAAGAGTGCAAAAGAAGAAGACTATGGGGAGCATTCCCAGGACTAAGGCAGGCAAAGGACTGTGGAGCATTGATCCACAAAAGTGCACACCTGGGAGCGTACACTTTCTCTGAAATGGATCTTCCATCATTGGACCCAATCCAGATATTCTGATTCCTCAGAGTAATTGGATTGGAGGAGGTGCTATAAACTTATCGGCCAATATGAGTTCGGGAGAGCACAATAGATCTCTACAGGTCCCTAGGTCACAGTACACACACACACCCCAACTTTTAACATCTAACATCTAAGGAGGGCAATTTTAGACTTAATATGTAGGTACAAAACGTCCGCATATGGAGTGATACCAACATTGATGCCACTCAGCGCCCGAAACAATCCAGTTATTGAAACTTTTAAACAGTTTCATAGTTATTTCTGCTATAAAATCCAAATTCAATTAATTTAACTGGTGAAAGGTGGTAGCTCTTAATGATGCCAAGGACCGGGTAATATATTTCTAGTTCTGCTTACGTATACCTATTTCATCCATTTGACTAGTAAAAAAGCAACGATGGCATTTATTGGCTTAATTTAGAAAACATCAATTGTTTTGCAGTTTGAAATGCATTTTTATTTTTTAATGAGAATAAATGAAGTTACCTTTCACCATTAGGAATGAATGCTTTATACAATTATTTTTCATATAAATTCTTTTCTTACAAAACATTTCTCAAAATCTAGATCCACCAGAACGATGATTTTTTCCCATGAGTAATGTGAGCTTAGTTAGGCATTTGATTATAAGTGAGCTGAAGCCAAAAAGTATGATAATCCTTTTGGATATTTTGAATATGTTAGCTAATACACAGAAACATGCAAAATTACTATTTATATTATTAAATATGCTTAGAAAGAGAGAGAGGTAACAAAATCGTTGCTTCTATCTAAAATTGATAAGGAAAAACAAACTGGAAACAAAAAATCAGGCAACAACAAAATACAATACAAGTTCTACAAGAAGGATAACACTATTTTTTGTTACCGGGAAAATAGAATTCTTTTTTTGTTTGTTTGTTTTTTAGATTAAATAATTTATTTATAATTAAAGCTTTGTATATCAGTAGAATCTTATTAGGATGGTCACGCAAACACGTATTTTAATTTCAAGTTCCTATTTTGCTTCATGTCGATCCCGTTAACTGTCGATATAACGCACAGATACCTACCTGTGAACTCATCCTCCCACTCTAAACCCGGATTAAGATTGTATTCATCTTGAAATAGAAAAGAATTTGGTTTTGTTCACGATTTATCCATTTTAAACACAACACATTTTTTTTTTTTTTTTATATATGGATGTACTATGTATTTACTTTTTGTTTTTATTCATAATTTTCATTATGTTGGCCAATTTGTAGGAGTTGGGAAATAAAAAAGTAAAAAAACAAGAGAAAAGAATACTGGATGAGAAGGCTTGCATCTGTTTTAATCAAATTTGAGATATATCCAAGCGCGGGTAGTCGAGTGCGTGCATCCATGAAGGGAGGTCAAAAAGCAACTTGAAAGTGTACAAGTCAGTTGTATGCTCTGTTCAGCAGTAGCATCCAACAGAAAAAGTTTAAATATCCGATTGCTGTTAAACAATCGTTGCACGCCCGTAACCAGGATTGAATTCTCAAGAGTGGTCAGGAGATTTTGAAGGGAGCTCACAAACCAATCGAGAAATTCTTCTCTCGGTGAATGAAAATTTCAGAGGGAACTCAGCTCCCTTCAGTACCCAGCTGGCTACGGTCGTGAATCGTTGTAGATTGCAGTGGTTGTACACGGTTAATTCGACAAGCAGTTCGAGTTCATATGAATTGCGCGGCACTGAGATCAAATCTCATATTTCAAGAAGGCAAAATGTTCTACTCGACTTAGAACTTACGATTGAATAAGCCTACCTCCTTTGACATAGAAGTTGTTTTCAAAGTCGTCTACCATTTAACGGATCCATGTTAGAGGTCGTCATATGTAAATCCATCCGTATGCGACATTTTTGTTGCTTGGTAACATAGAGTTTTTTTTCGAAGCCGGGTATTAACTTTGGCTAGTGCTAGAGTGCCGGAACGAGCTTGCCCGCTTAGGCGAACGGTTCAGGGTAACACTGCTCTGAGTTCCGGGGCACAGCGAAATAACAGGTAACGAGCGTGCGGATGAGCTGGCCAGGCAGGGGTCAGCTCTACCCGGCCCACCCGCGGTAAGGGTCCACATCCCGCTAGGAGTGGTTAAGGGACAAATCCACTCACACTTCCTGCAGAAGGCCAATCTCAAATGGAGGAGATTAACCAACTGCGCCATATCAAGGAAGAAATGGTCGACCTACGACACGACCAGAACTAGGGATCTCCTAAGCAGAACCCGCCCTGATATCGCCAGAATAACAGCAGCTATCGAGGGGCATTGGCCAATTGGAGACCATGCGGCCAAACTGGGTATTCCATACAACCCGTACATCCGCAGATGCGGAAATATAAATGAGAGGGAAACTCTCGTTCACTTCCTTTGCAAGTGTCCGGCACTTGCAAAAGCCAGACTGCGTGAACTGAATCAACCATTCTTCGACGACCTCAGCGACATCTCGGGCAAAAGGATACAAGACCTAATTCGGTTCCTAAATTCCACAGGTTGGATCTAGGCTGCCCCGGCTGTCTTACACATTGTCAACAACACACATCATCAACCAGGTCACGAGTCGTGGTAACAAAAAGGCACAATCTAGTGCTAATTGGGTTCAGTTGAACCGCCACTTCTACCTACCTACCATTAACCTTGGCGGTACAATCTCCAACTAGGAGGGCTAGATCCTCCATGTGTACTTCTAGAACGAAAAGCTTTAGAAGCCGGCACTTATAGGCAAAAATCTCTCGAAGTCGTTCGCGTAGACGCCAAGCCTTATTGTATGCTTGCCTATTAGACAGTGTCCAGTGATTATAGTGCTAATATGCGCTCTATTAAGAGGAATCAAATACTTAGAGCGTTTCAGATCCAGCTTTGGACAAATCTGCTTTGTCGCTAGACATTTTGCACCACTTGTCCCCATAAGATTTGTTTTTTCGATAGCATCTAGCTTTAGTTTAAGTTTACACGTAGGCGCGCTTATCAGGCCCAATAGGTTCTGTTGTTCCACATCTGGCGAGTTCATCAGCCTTACATGTTCCTGAAATGTCACTAGCACTCAACAAAGGTGAATATTGAACTGCTACGCCATCTCTATAAGAGATGATCGGCAATCTAGGACTATTAGTGAATTTGAAGCGAGCGATTTCAACAACTTTAATGCCGCTTGACTATCCGAAAAGATGCGAATATTCGTCAGACAAGATAAGACTTCCCTGATCGCGATGATTTCCGACTGGAACATGCTACAATATAATGATTTGGAAGACGGAACGCTAGGCTGTTGTTAAGCCTGTCGGAGAAAATACCACCACCCACCCCGTTGCTAGTTTTTGAAACTGTAAACGGTGAAACGGTGTAAAACTGAATCGACTTGTCTTCTGAGGTAACATCGTCCCAGAATGACCTGGAAGCGATGGTTACCTCGAAGTTCTTGTCAAAACTTTTCTTGGGTGTTCGAGGTTAGGTTTCGAAGGGTATGTGATGGATAGGCCCCATCACTTTCACTCGGAGACCTGAAGGTCCATTGACATTTTTAAAAATGGAGGCGTGGCCAAAATCTTTACTAGACCACTGTGAGGTTGCTTTGAGGCGGATGGCTACACTAGCTCCCCTTTGTCTGCCGACGATGTCGAGGGGTGATAGATGAAACAAAATGTCCAGTGGTGCAGAGGGAGTTAGGCGAATAGCTCCGCTGATACACATGCAAGCTGTTCCTTCGACGGACGCAAAAACAATAGTCTTGCAGCTCATATCTTTTAGTCAAGATTTAAAAACCACATTCGAGGTGCGTTTTGGAAAAATATAATAACGTTTTCAATAGACTACTTCACTGCAAGGCGGAAGTTCATTACATTGGAATTGGAAAACGAGAGATGAAGGACTACGTGGCTGGTTCATGTAAAGCGGATGGACACCAATGCTCCGGTCCGGAAAATCTTCGAGAGACAAGGGTCTGCGACTGACTAACTTGGCGTGCGAAACTGCAGGCAGCTGGGTAAAGATAGAGCTAGCTGGAGGGGTTTGTTGATTAAGGTCCACTACGAACTGTAGCGCCACTTTAAGTAAGATGGAGGACTACGACATACATATCTATAATAACCAATGGGCCGAAAGAGGACGAAAGTCCTTTACTAATAACTTTGTCAGTATCAAGTCATCAAGGATCCGTATATTCAATAAGGACATAGCAATTCACTGAAATTCAGGATTTTCTTCAAACTTTGCAGAGCCCAATCAGAGAAGTTTCGGCGCTTCAAATGATGAAGAGGCTTCAGTTCTTGAGTTAATTTTGATCTTGTAAGGGTATAGGCCAAGATCTTAACGCAAAATTCGCCACAATATGGACTGAGATTATCAACTCCTGTGAACGGGGTGGAATCGACTCATTTTGAACTGAAGCACGTACGGTTGCGATATTTTCTGTACGCCCTTGTCTTACTGGTACATGGACATTCAATAGTAAATATGTTGACTCTAAATTTACCACTATAGCACGCACTGCCTGTCTGGTGGGAGGATTATTACGACCGAAAATTGGAGTAAGCGCTCTTAAGCTGCGACTACCGACTCAGAATTTATTTTTTAATAATTTCCAAATGTTGCTCGTAGTCGTGAGTGAACTTCGCCCTGTTAAGCTTTGTTCAATGAGGCTGTTACAAGAATTTGTGTTCAATGAGAGAATTTTCTGTCCGAAATTGTTCTGCTTTGTATTGAATGAGGTTGTTCCGAACAGTTTGGAACAGGAAATCTTGCATCTACTCATGAGGTAGAACAGAATTGTGAAAAATGTCAAAGTCAGCTGTGACATTTTTCAATTTTTGATAACTATGCTCTTGTGTTAGGGCTGTACTTTTCTGTTCTAAGTTGATCTGACATTTTTCACAAATCTGTTCTGTTCTGGTTCCTTCTCATTGAACAAAGCTAATGTAAACCTTGACTGACGTTTTGACATTGACAGATCATAAAAAAAAAAGTTTGAGGGTTGGTTTGTATAAAAATACAAAATTGTTATGTCCCATCTGCAAGATCTGAATAACGGGTACATGTACAGGCTATGGTGTTGTAGAAAATCCATCTTGCCGCATTAAGAAAAACTTGGCTCTGGCCCGTACCGTATATTTTTCACAAAAATTACCTTTGGCTTTTATTGCCAAACGGAGAATAACTGCTTTCTAAGGTTTGTCACTGCCTGCCGAGAGGAAAAATGTTTAGTTGATTTTGTTGAGATTCGACCATGTGTCAGCTCGTATTGTAAACATATGCATCGATAAATTTAAGCTCAACTTTGATTTTGAGACGTCGAAATTGTTATCAAAAAAAAACTTGTTGACCTCCCTTTTTGTTAATTAGCACATAATGTGACATAAAACATGGTTTAGGAATGCTCGCCAACCTCTCCAATAGTATAAAACAAACATAAAAGTGAAATCAAATTTTGCTTAAACTAAACTTAGATAATAAAATGGAATATAACGAAAATGATGCAGCATTTGTATGAACCAAAAAAATTAACTTTTCTGTATATAAGTATCGAATAAATTTCGTGTTCAGACGGAAAAAATGCCTCCCACGGAAGACACTTGAAAAAACACCAATAAAAATAAACTAATATTCATATTTGTTTTTAAATCATATACATATATAAAAAAAACATGGGTGGAGAAATAAAATTATCTAATCGAATAACTCCTGTGAAATCATAAGTAAATTAGGTTCTACAAACAAAAAAAAAAATTAATTTTTCTTACATCTACCATAATATTCTAAACAAAACAAAAAAAATGTATACCAAACATAAAACCAAGAAAAATAAACAATAAATCAACGTAACTCCACATTGTTCATTAAACTATTTACTTTACAATAAACGAATAAGTAAGGGGGGAAAAAACAAGAAGAGACGAGGAAGAACTCAACTCACCGTAATAATCCGATGCGTGGGCTAAAATTAAACAAACGAAATTAAGAAAATTCACATTAGCTCTCGAAGGTAATAAAAAAACAGTGGCACTTTGTGTTAACATATTTTAAAATAACTTTTCTTTTTAGTTTAGTGAAACAACCTCGGTTGCTACTCTTACAAAATGGTCCAATCTCTCACTCTACGCATTCGTACCGGTAAAACAAAAACTACAGAAAATGCACACGGAACAGCAGCAACCGAGGTAATTATGTAGTTTAGGGAAAGATTTTTAATTTAATTTGGACAAAAAGGTTAAATATTTCATGTAAATATACCAGAACAAAATGTATATGTATATACGGTGAGATATATAGTGATTTTATTGAAAGAAATACCTTTGCGGGGTCTCCACCAATCCTCCATATATCCTGACAGAGGTGAGGAATGGCAAGAAAGAACTGTATTTGTTATTTAATTTCACTACGAATTTCTATTTTGTTTTTATTTATATAAAAAAGTATTTTTTATTTTTTTAATATTTTTTTTTTAGTGGGTATGCACTTAGTTACACTTAGTTCTAATAGCAGAAATTGATAGCGAAACTGATGGTGGTTGATGTTGGGGATGATGGTCGCCTCAATATGATGGTTGCTGGTTAACGAACTTATTAACTTGCATTTGAACAAAACGGATCGTGTAAAGGAAACGTGCAATAATTTAAAACTCCAGAGTTAGTGTTGTGTGGCAAGTGTGAGAGTTGAAAATGTCGTGCAAGTGCCAGTTGATTTTTAAATTAAAACAAGTGTTTTGTTTGAAATTTTGTGACTATGGATAAAAATAAATAAATGTGATCTTTTCGTTTAAATGCACTCATAACACCTGGACAAGTCTCAAACGTATTTTAAGCTTAGGTTTGCAGATGCTATACGGAAGGAGTTCCATAACTTTCGTCATTTAACTTAATTTAATTAGAACTTAGGGTCACAACAAAGGAGCTTAGGAGACGTGGCTTGCTTACGGATGAACCCTCCGCGGTTGTGATGGAATTATACCATTCACAAGCCATCGTTAGTTGATTTTCAACATCAATTCAGACATCAAAACAAGACGTTCAGGATTTAGTTGGAACAATCTAAACTTCGAGAAGCTTGTTTTGGTACTGGTGTGCTTGAGTTCTCGATTTTTTTAATTTCCTTATCATGTCAATTTCGTTCTGCAGTGATTTTGTTCATTTTGAGTTCATTGGAGTAGCAAGTCGAACGAAAAAGTTGGCGAATGTGACTATGTATGACACCAAGTCATGATTAGCGTATCAACCGAACTTATATCGCCTCAAATGTCAAAAAATTGGAGAACTGTGATTTCCCTTAATACGGCTAGCGAACGATCACTTAAATTCTGTCAGAATCGGTCGAATAAAAATATTCGGTGAGAAGTAAGGGGAACTAGCAGGCACGGTGTGTTCTTTGCTGTCTCTTTGTAATTTTTTGTAACAAATGTTTTGTTTCTGGTGTGTTTTTTGTTATTTTCAAGCTTTTAAGGAATAAACACAGACTAGTTGGTTAAATTTGTTTAGCTGATGGCAGCGATACCAGCATAGTATAGGAGCGTTAAGGTCTTCAAAACGGGTACAAAATGTGGTCGCCATTTGGGCACCGCCCTTCCAACACTAATTTCTGCGCATTACACTTCCACAGAAACGTTTTGTGTATGGAACCAGAAACTTAATAAATTACACCGAAAAAATTTGCTTTTTGACAGTTCACAACTGCCATTTCATTGTCTTTGCTTGACAACATTTGTTTTCAAATGAGAAAATTCGCCAAACGAATTCGAATTCGCCAATGAATTCGACTAGTTACTCGTAATAGTGGGTTAATGCTTCTGTTAAAGGTCTCGATTATTACGTCTGGTGTTGGTTGGTCTCTTACTAAGCTCTGAATATCACCTTAAAATGGTCTAAAGGGATTGTATAGTATCCTCAAGAACAGAGGTCGTTTCAAGGCAGCAATCTTCTATACCAAAGTCACATTGAACATTTTTCAAAATTTCTACTTAACAACGGAATAACTTCATTCTGAAAACGAAAATTCTGGAACACCCTTTGTATACATATAGTGATCCCCGTTTCAAAAACGGGTCTGTGAAACAAGCGCGTGGTTGGTCATAACTGGACTAGATTCAAATTACCTTTGCTAGACTGATCAATATCTAGGTGAAATGATTTTAATCAATTAATTGACATCAGCAACATAATGCTAATTTTCCTTTATTACATATTTTGAAACTACACAGTAAACACTTAGCTTAGCTTAGATCTTTTTTCGGTAGAACTCTACGAAATTTTCTCTGTAGTGTGCTTTAGAACTGGCGTATTCGTAGAACAGAAAAAAAAAAGTGACAGGACAAGAAAAGAGAAAGCAGGGTCTACGTAGCTAGTGAAAGGCTAAGAACTATTGGCTTGTCAGCAGAAGCTTTCGTACATGAAAGTTTCAGTAGAACGCCTTGATCAAATCATCGGTCAGACCTGGGTATGAACAGCTCTACGCTCTAAAAGGACCTGCCTAGCTCTCCTCAACGCATGGGTTTTCTGCAACACCATAGCCTGTACATGCATCCGTTATTTCGATCTTGCAGTTGGGACAATTTTGTATTTTTATGCAAACCAACCCTCAAACTTTTTTTTTATGATCTGTCAATGTCAAAACGTCAGTCAAGGTTTACATTAGCTTTGTGCATTTAAGGCGTTATCGAAATTTAAGAAATTGACTTCAAATAGTAAATTGATTGGGTTTTTATGACATATTCTGCTTTTGACAGTTTGTCATTGCCTGCCAACTGGTTTTCCTGTTTGAAGAATTTTGTTCACGATCGAACCTTGTAGCACGCACAGTAGTCTAACGCAATAATCATTGAGCCACGGTGACTTCGAAAATATGCTTGGTGACTTAAATAACAGCTCTATATGACTAATTAAAGAGTAATCTATCTACCTCTTGTCAGGCAACTGCTTCACAACCGTTCTGCGCAACACCCATTGGATCATAACCGACTATTGACCAAAACACAAATCCTTTCAAGTCGATGCGCACTTATTTTTTATCGACTTTATAAATCCTTTAGAACTTTTCAAGACTGTGGCTTAGTTCGCGATTCCGTAAACTAACCCAGATGTGCTGCGAAACATTGTAAAACCCCCGGTGCTCTGTATAACTAAGAAACAATCCCTGTGAGTTATTTTAAATTAGTTCCTTATTTAGGGCTCCACCAAACAGAATGCTGGCCAGCGGCGCGGGCAAGTGATTCTACTCGCCGCGGTCGCTGTACTCCGTAGAATTTAATAATTTTGTTTAAATAGAATGCGGGTCAGTTGAGAACGCAGCGGGCAGATATAAGGTTGTAGGTTTTTACAAAGTTCGCAACAGACAATCAGCAATAATAGGTCTGTTCGTGTACTCCCTAAAACAGCGAAAAACTATGAAAAGTTACGAATTTTTACCCAAATCCTGTCCGCGTACGAAAAAATTTCGTAGTTTTTCGTAAAAGAGAGCGCTAACGAGAGAGTAAGAAATTTCCCCATGCTACGAATTTTAGTGCAAGAAATTTCTTTGGGCTGATTTATGAAAACTGTCAAATCTATTAAATCTGCCGATCAGCTGTTCGTCATTTTTTGTGTGGAATTAAAATTGTCCGATATTGGAGAATTCTGAAACATCCGAAGATCCAGGGAATCCAATAAAAGTGTTGGAACAATAAATAAACTCTCCAAATGTGAATTAGAAAATTCTTTCCTGTAAACTTTTCTTAAATTTGACAGTTGGAGTCTGACGTTTAAAAGTGTGCAACTTTTCTTGTTTAACGCGTTCGTTTACTTTTTCGTAATTTTACCTCTCTCTGAGAGAATTTTACCCCCACTCTTCAAAATTTGACAATCTACGAATTTTGGTGCAGAAAGTACCCGAACAGACCTAATGACTGATGAGGTGGAGAAATTAATAGGTTTGGTGCGCCCAAATGAGTTTCTATACTGTTTTTCAATAAGGACATAACAATTTTGTATTTAAACAAAACGCAGAATAATTGAGATATCGGGCTGATATTTATTCCAGGTGTAGTACACATGTTAGATTTAAGTATGGAATTCCATCTTGTTCATATGACCACCGTGAGCACGTTTGCAGCGATCGATTCTTTGGAGCCAATTTTCCACACAGAGATTCGAAAGCATGTTTCACAGCATGTCGAGCCTTACAAAGTCGTTTATTGAAAATTGTTTTTGATGCATTTGCCAAGGCCTCTGGTTTGGGGAAAGGGCTGGAATCATCTCAAACTGCTCTCGAGACATACGATAATATTTGAAGAAACAGTCTTCAAATAAATTGAGTTCCTTACAAAGACAATGGAATTCACCATAATCCTTCTTTTTTTTTTTATTTATTTCGTAGACCCACTTTGTTCTCTTCTTAGATGCAAGAGTAAGAAGAAAAAGGATTTCATCTTCCCCAGATCTACTACTCATTTTTGCTGCACAGCGACCGATGCGTTCTGGAGAAAATCACTTTAATTGTTGAAACACTAAAAGCTGTTTGCTTTATGTTTGACATCAACGAGCGCGGAGAGAAAAAGCGCGTTCTACCCCCACCGCTGGCCCGAGTTCCGTTTGGTGGAGTCTTTAAGCATCCTAAATGCGGTACCAGGTATAATTAATTCTTTTCTCTTCTTTTAAAAGATTGCCTTGATGAGTATGATGGACTGGACGGCATTGCTTGGTAGTGTCTTGAAAAACAGGCGAGACTAACGCCAAGAAATTGGTGAAGTGAACAAGTTCTTTCCTATATATTATTCATATCCTTACGATTACACTACAGAATATTTGAAGAGGTACCTAGTATAGGTTTCAAAATAGCCTGTCCGTAACCCAACGACCGCCTTGTCTTCTTCTTGCTCCTTATTACATTATCTCTTTAGTTTATGGTGTTCACAGTTTCGTCGTCTTAATTGTCGTATATCTTATTACATTACATACTTCTATAGAAATAATGACTAGCTGGTGCGATAAAATACGTAACAATTGTCACAAAGTGAGGAAATCATAAGCAATATATTTACCTAAACCCAATTTAGTTGGTTTTAGAAAAGAAACATGAAACAAATAACTAAAATCGTGTTTTAACAAAAAGGAAATTGTGTTGATATTTAAATCTATGTGTGTCACAAAGTGTAATGACGAGGATCCCTGAGCTGTTCAGAAGCAGAGCTGCGTTAATGTTTCTACGACTACGATTATATCACTCTGGTTCGGAACAACTCAAGGAATGTTCTGTTAAGGAAACCTCTATAAGAACAAAATTATACGAAAAGATTTTTTTTTTTAAATACCAATTTCTAGAATGTAAACTCAGTCCAAACAAATTAAACAAGCTTTTGAAAAAAAAAAAACATATAGAGGTATGTACAGGGGAAATCATGAAAGAAAACGCAACAAAAAAAAGTTAAACACGAAACTACCCACCATCACGTTCATGTCCGCCAGTGCTATTTGTTTGAGTTTGTTTTGTGTAGACCAAGGTCTCTTTTGGTGGAATGTTTGTAGCTTGTACAGTCACAACGCTCAAATTTAGGGGCTTCTTGCGAGCAACACTTCAAGTTGAATGAAATAAGATTTAACTGTTAAATAAGGAATGAAAATTATTTTGAGAAAATATATTACCCTTGGCCATTTAGACTTGGCTGTAAGCTAGCATCAGGTGTTATATTATTCGAGTTATCTGATGTAACTGAATTCACAGATGATAGTGATGACAAGACCTCTGATACAGGAGCAACACCCAAGGATGATAGCATTTCATCTAAATCCCTAAAAGATTTTTAACACGAATGATGATTAGATGACGAATGAATTTAAGAGTGAAAATACGTACTTCCTCTGGTCCTTGTCAAGGCCAACGCCACCTCCTATTCGACCAGCAGCCTCTTCGATGTCTTTCATTTCTTTTTCACGGCGTCTGCGATCTTTCTCTTCCCGCAAGGCAGCCAATTTGGCTTTCTTGCGTTCTAATTCAGCTTTGCGGTCCATGATTTTGGTTTTCCTCTTCTTCAATAATACCCAAAGGATGTAGTCTTAACGAGACTGTCTTGTATTAATGCGCTGAAATGGAAATAAGTATACAAAAGTTATATCAAAGCGGTAAATTGAATGCAGCAATGACAATTTCGTTGTTGTAGAGCTGGCTATCTTTAGCGCATGGATATTTACGCCCCGGCACGGAGTGTTTCTTCGGAGGGACGACGTAGTAGAGAAAGGCAACGTATTCGACAGGCTTCTTAAGTGAATCCCAGGTTCACCCCGGCTTATTGTTTATCGCACCTAGGTACTATCTGTTAACTATTTTTACAGTGAAGTGGATTTTAAAAACTAAAGAAATCAATGAAGTTAAGTTTCAAACAACAAGAGACGTTCATTATAGAAATAGAAATCGTGGCCATTATGCCCGGAGCGAATGGTCTCTTATGACGTTCCTTTCAATTTATGCAGTAAGACGGTGATGACTAAAACTTAATCGATATACTGTGGACAATATTGCAAACAAAAAAAGAATGGACAAACACGTCAACTATTTACAGACAAAACCACTTAAAAAATCTGCAGGATTTTATCTTTTACCATACGAAGCGACAAAAACAACAAAAATCAATATATCCGAACAGAATGGCAACAAAGAGCAATCTGAGAATAGGAAAATAATTGCGGGCTCCACCTCGAAATCGTTCTTCCCAAAATGAAACGAATGCAAATCGCAGTAAGGCCAATAAGGAAAGTGATGATGTCACCGATGACTTATTTTCACCCCAGTTAGACAAATCTTAACTACTTTCTTTTGTTAAATATATAAGACAAATGATATCCACTATAGGGCATTTGATTTAAAGATAATTTTAAATTTTTCCCGTGAAAATTCATCATCTCAAGGGAAAAATCAATAATCCATGGGAAAACGTAAAATTCATCATACGATGAGAGAATCGTTCAATTTTGCCATAACATCAGAACTTTTTTAAATTATCTTTTCAGCAATTTAGAGTCACTACCTTTATTTACAAATAAACGTATTTTTTCTTCCAATTCAACAGAGTTCTAATAATTAATTTATCATTTTTATCGCGGAAAAAATATTCGACGAAGTAACTTATCACCACAATGCAGAAATTCTAGTTAGATTCTTCGTAATACACTGTACGCCACCTAGAGACTTCAGCTATATATTTCTTTGTGACAGTTGAACTTCTGAAGAGTGAGTGTATTCAGTAAGCACTTTTTTCTTTGTGGGTAAGGTGGTTTAAATCACTGTAGGTTGTCAAGGAAATTTGAATTTATTTACTTAGGAAAATTTAGAGATAAAACATTTCTACAGAAAGAAAAATAAAGGGAAGCAAACAGGAACGAAAAACTAAAAGAAAAACAAGCTAATAGAAAAAAACAAATATGGATGTTTCAACTAGAATTGAAGAGGAAAATCGCGCTGGGTACGTGATGTTTTTAAATTGTTTCCATACTAATTGGGTATTTCCTCTAGAACTAGCACAAAAGAGTTACCATTACCAACATTATCCGATGCTGAATCAACTGACGACGAACTTGAGGGGCTTAGTACTTTTAGTATTGTTCAAGCTAGAAAAGATCTTTATGATCTACCAGGCTGTCACATGATGATGCTTAAGTATGATACGTTTTCTAGGAAGAGCCAATGTTAAAAAAATCCATTTTAATTGCCTCCTTTTAGGTTACAAACCCAAAAACTTATTGGTGTCGAGGTAGGGATTAATGTGAGCCAAGAATTTCCCTGGAAACGCGTCAGGTTTAATCTTTTAGCAGAACATCTTTTCGATGAAATCGATAACGGTGAAATGTTGCAAGAATTTTTCATCAAATATAAGTCAGACGATAGGGTTCTTTTGGGATATGCTCCGTCGTTAATTCCACAAGAAGAGAATGTCGCCGGTGTAGATCCATTTGTTATTTATTGCACTGAAGGAGACGCCCGTGCAGCGGCAGCAATTATAAGGAATATAGAAACTTATGAGCGCTTTATGATGAATAAGAATTTGATAAAAAGACCGCGAAAATGGATCAGCAAAGGAAGTGAATACGAAGTAAATTTGGGATTACCGTCACAGAAGTCCGAAGTGGAAGATGTAGAGATCCAAAGCGTCTATCCAATGAAGCAGTCGTTGGTCAAATTTACAGTGCGGAAGACTTCTGACGTCCGAGATGGTTACGTAGAATTAGTAGCTGGTGATACGAAATTTCAAAACCTTTCCCAACAAAGGGTTCATGTGGGCGTACAATCAGCACCTTGCAGGGTAACATTGGAACAACAAACGGATCCTACATTTCCGACGAATGCTTGGGCTCAATATTTTTATGAAGTCAAAGAAGACGGTAATTGTTTTTGGTCTCAACAAGAGAATGCGTACAACTAATGTTCCATTTACTTGTGATTAGCTGAAGATGGATTAGATGCATCAACCGAGGAAGAAGAAGAAGCGGCAAAATCTGCTACACCTAGTAAAGCGGTTACGCCGGAGACACAGGATAAAAAAGAACCAAAGTCTCCACCAGAAATGTCGGAACAAATCAAGAATCTCTTGAGCGTTCTGGAGTTCAATCAGATTGACCTGTATAGGTGAATATTACTTTTATGTTTTAAAATATATTTTGTAAGAATTTTTCTATTAAACTGTCTTTTTTAATCTAGGAACGACTATCCCTTGATATCAACCGCTCCAATCCAAATATATACAAATCCTTACCTGAAGGAAATATTTTGCTTTGCAAATATTGCCAGGAGCAATCGTCGTTACGTGGCCACAGTCGATTGGTATCCGACTCTAACTGGCATAGTAGTTGCAGCATACGCTTTCAGCACTAAGGTAACTTACAATAGCGGTAAGTTACTTTCAATAGCGGTTAGAACTTGAAATTTAAAACCAAAATCGACTTTTCGACAGTACAAAGTAAAGAAAAAGTCGACGAAGTTCAACGAGCAATTCTGGAACCGAATCCAATACTTATGTGGAGCTTCATGGACAGCCTGAAATTTAAATTGGAATTCGAATCACCTCGAGAAGTAACTTCTCTGTCGTTCTGTCCCTACGATGAAAATATTCTCATCGGCGGTACGATGAATGGACAAATTATCATTTGGGATTTACAAGACCGCGCTAAAAACCTTGAACATGAGGAGCATCTTACAATAGCACAAGCTGCCAATCGGGAGCTCATCGCTGATTTCCTAAATTGGACAATTCAATACGACGAGGGAACAGTGGTAGTCCCTGCGGCAATAAGCATTCTAGAACATTCCCAGACAGCGGCTATAACAGAAATCAAATGGCTCAGTCGTAAGCACTATATTTCATCGCATGGCCGGATCCATGAGACCCATTTGAATGCAAAGAGTCGATACTTTTGCACGTTGTCTTTTGATGGAACAATAGCGTATTGGAATCTGGACTATGACATAGGAAAAGCTGCTAAAGCTGCCGCTAAAAAGTTTCTGCCAGCCGCACTAACCCAAAACGAATCAGAGTTCAAGAAACTGAACCAATACTTAAAGCCTGAATTCATGATCGCTTATCCAGAACCATTGACAGCGATGATTTGCGATACGGCCAATTATACATATACACTACAGACGGATAAGAAGCACTCTGGCTCGGAAATCAAGACCTATCCAATGCTTGTGGAAGAAGTTCCACCACAAGTGTTCCGTAATAGTTGCATAGTGGGTTCATTGTTCGGAAGAATCGAAAATCTTGGTTTCGAGGGACAAGACTCTGGGTTGATTGTTAATAGGGAAAACATTACAACACCCACCCATTCCTTTGCGCGTGTTCACGATGGGCCGATTGTAGCTTTGGAAAAAAATCCTTTCTATCCAGAAATTTTTGTGTCGGTGGGCCGAACTGTCATGGCAATATGGAAGGACGATTTTCCATTTACCCCGATTTTATGGCGCGTAAGACCGAAGGTTTTAACGGCTGCCGAGTGGAGTACGGATAGGCCTGCAGTTTTGTTTTTAACTAGAAATGATGGAAGTTTCGAAGCTTGGGATCTATTGGGTGAGTGTTTGGTTAATAAGTGACATGATTTGACTGGGATTTAATTTTCACAGCGAGAGATGATAACGCATGCTTAATCGAGGTGTTGGGTGGTGGCATTATAACGCTCCTGTCAGAGCATCGGGCTGAGGTACCCCAGAAAGTTATCAGCATTGGAGACTACAACAGCAGCTTTCGTATGGTCGCTTTACCAGAGGGATTCTATAAGCCAGTACCTAACGAATTAGAGGTGAGTGTTGTTTTATGATTGAGTTATGGGTTAACAGATCGCTCTGTGGTGGTAAGTAGAGTGCACCGCTGAGATTAGCAAACTTTCGACGCCATAGTTTGTCATAAAAACGCTTCTTAATTCGATTTTTGGAGTGGGCATATTCATATACTTTTCCACCTTTTACCATTGGCTATGGAAACTTAGTGTAGTCCAGTGGTCTTAGCAACATTCTGAATCTGTTCCCAATCTAATCTCTAATCTCATCTTATCTAAAGAGTCTCATCCAGGGTGGACTTTGAAAAAGGTGAAGTGACTAAGGAATATAAAACGACAATTTATACAGTTGGCTGGAAGCTGAACTGCGGGGTGGATGCTTTCTCTGATTCACTCCATATTTCTGAGTCATATCGGGTCCCAGACTCGTTCGGGGTATTTCAGGCAATACACGAAACTTGCCGCCTAATACAAGCCAACCCTACATCCATCCAAAACATTGCCATCTTTCTTGATATCTAGGCTGCCACCAAAGCCGTGGCATCGCACAAGACATCCTCTAAGCTGATAAAACAGGGCAACAAGGAACTCGCTTCATTAGAGCATCTTTTCAAGGTCTCTGGGTACTGGGTGCCTGGTCACAGTAACATAGAGGGGAACAACCGGGTCGATGAGCTGGCGAGGCGAAGTTCAGCCCTTGATAGGTCCTTCACGAAGTGTGTCCACATCCCGTTGGGAGCCGTCAAACTTTCTATCAGAGGCTAACATCAGGTGGCGCGGGCTGCAAAATTGTGTCATACCAAGGCAGGACTCGCGCAGACATTGCAAGGATCGTGGCAATCAGTACAGGACACTGATCTATAGAAACGCATGCATCCAAATTAGGCATCCCATTCAACGCACATTGCCTCAGCTGCAACAATAAGAGTGAGAACCGCATTTCTTCTGCGGTTGTCCGGCTCTTGGCAGGGTCAGTTATCGAACACTAGGTAAAGAAGGCAAAAAAAAAAAAAAATAGCTGGCGCAACAGCTTGGGACGAGCCAAGGCCTATCTTCTCGCAACCATTCTTGTTGTGCGTGTTAAATTTTTCATAGAAATCGAAGGGACCTGCACAATTTATTGTCTACTCCGAATGGCGAATTGAGAAGATCTTTCATGACAATTTATGTATCCGAAGTCTTGTCATTTCCCGACGAGAGATGGTGCCGCGAAAAATTTTCAGTGAACATGGTTGGGCCTTGAACCCACGCCGCTCGCAAAGTAGTCTAACTTCGATTACACTCAGAACTTCAGAACTCCGATTGCATGTTATATTTTCCAAATAAACCTTCGTCCAAGATTTCACTTTGAAAACTTTCGATAATACTCTTTATTGTATAGCGTCTAAAGGCATATGTCGAGAAGGAGGTATATCGCAAGACATCAATCCAAAGTTGGCAGCAGAACTGGCGTGAACAAAACGCTGATATTATTGAAGAAAAGAAGCGTGCAGAAGCTGAAGCTGCTTGGGACTTAGAAAGACTGCGCGCCGAAGCCGAAGAAGCTAAAAAACCTAAGGAAGCAAAAACAGATAAAAAGTGAGTATCATCAAATCCTCTTTGAAAATAGTATTCCAGGCAAATGGATTTATTTGCAACAATTGACTAAATCTTTAGTCGATTTTCATTTTCCCAGCCAATCAAAACTCGTGAATTTAAAAATAAATTAATTTGTTTAGAATACTGAACGCGACCAATTTAAGTCTATATATAATTTTTGTTTTAGTGTTCAAGGCGCTCCAACCAACCCGGCATATTCGGACCCCTCCGAAAAACTTGACAAAAAATTTGACGAACTTAATTATAAACGTCTCATGCACAATTTGATGAGCCGCAAAAAGGTTGATCCAGAAAAGCTTGATCGTGAAACCGCTCTCGAAAAAGAGCGACTCAATTTCGAGGCGCGTAAAAAGGCTTCAATTAAGGCTGCCATTTCAAGAGTTGCTGAAGAAATTGCTGCAATTCGCGCTAGATTGCTCCCAACTGAAAAAGATGACGTTCAACTCTCAGATATGATAGCCGGTTTGGTTAAGAGGATTCTCCAAATATCGCCAACGTATGCTGACGTAGAAAAAGAGTTACAAGGCTTGCTCGACGAAGCCCCACCGGTTCCACCAATAGATTATGATCTGATCATCTTTCGTTGCAGAAGACGACGCGAACATTTAAATAAGGTTTTAGGTTTGCCTTTCACTCGTGTTAACTTCTGTAAACAGCAAAGACTATCGGGAGGTTTAAAGGACTTTGACCATGGTTATGGAGAGTTCTTGCTATCGTTGGAGGAACATTTGCGGGAGAGAGAGAGAGACGGCACTTCTGTTAAAACTACCCATAGCGATTTGGACATGTTTCCCGAGAAAGAAACGACCAGTGTAGGGACTTAATAATCTCTGTGCAAAGTCAATAAATTGCTTATTGAATACACGTATTTGTATCTTTGTCGTTCTTTTTTGACTTTGTTATGTGAGACATCGTTTGACGGATTGGTTTTTTTTTTACTGATTGCTTCTGGATTCAACACAATACTACTGACGTGCATACATTAACAACTTAAAGACGATACGCTTCTGATACCAGTCTCAAATGTCCATTGGAGACGTGCAATGGATTTTATATTCGTGAGAGGCTCGAAAGTTGGCTTTATGCATAATAAGTTAGGAGAAAGACGAGTGAGAAGTAAGTGTTATAAAATAGTTCAACGAATGAACGGGAATATAAAAGCACTTTGTTCGGTTAAAATAATTGGGCCGGCGAGATGGCGTTGCAAGAGGTAATCGGACGGAATGCTAAATACTCGTACATTGGGTGTGAGACAGTCTTCCAAAGACCCTTTTACTTTATTGCTGACCTTAAGCCTACAAACAGATATAAGTGAACACTAAGAACAACGGTAGGCTGAGGTTATCATTTTTTGCCCTATTTATCAGTACATGAATTGAATTACTGCTCAAGGCGTCATGATGTCATGATGTCATTCGTAAATTAGTTTTTTACTTACAAGAATTCTTAACCACTGTCAGTGAACTATAACAAAAAGCCCTGAACACACTAAACGTCTGGACGAAGCAATGTGAACTGAGTATAAACTCCCAGAAAACCGAACTAGTGCTGTTTACTAAAAAAATAACGATACCAACTTTTACACGCTTACGACCATTGAGGGTATTCACCTTAAACTGTTTGGAGGCGCGAAATACTTAAGTCTTATACTTGGCAGAACTGAATATTAAAGAAAGGTTCAAAAAGGCATCTGTTGCCTTCTAGACCTGTAGTAGATTCTTTGGAAGAAACTGGGGATCTAGACCCAGAATAACCTTATGAATGTGTTCAGCTATCGTTGGACCCATACTCACTTACGACGGACTGGTATCAAAGATAGGCATGCATTCCAATGCAGTGCCATGAGAACAACACCAACAGCGGGAATGGAAATTATTCTTAAGCTTTTGGCTCTAGAGCTCTACATGGAGGAAGTTACAGCGAAGAGTGCTCTCAGAATCAGCCAGTCTAAACACTGGAGACCGAGTTCGTATGGACATGCCAAGATACTAAGCAATCATCTGGGCGTCAATAATTAACTCGGATTACACTGTCCCGTACTTGGACTTCAAGATACCTTTTTCATGGGTCTTTCCAAACAGAGAACAGTGGCAAGACAACGAAATGTGGAACGAACCCAAATCCATCTACAACGATGGTTAAGGTATTTTCTCTGGGAGAAGGTATTTTCTCTGAAGAACTAGGACTTAGGAGCTTCCGGATCACAGCAACGTTTTCCTAGCGGAGGTCCTAGCAGTGACGAGGGCTGCCCAACTACTGTCAATGCTAACCCTATCTCGGGAGGATATCATGATTGACATTGACAGTCAGCCTGCCATAAAACCAATAGTTGCTACGTAGATAACATCAAAGCTTGTGAAGTGTTTTCGTCAAGAGCAAAAGGTTCTTAGCACGCAGCACAGTGTCAAATTCTGCTGGGTCCCTGGTCATAGGGTGGGTACCCTACACCAAAAGCAAGTGCTACGGTCAAAATATCACTCTCCAATCTAAGGGCGAAAATTGCTCAAGAAACCTTGATGGAAGCAAATAATAGGTGGAAATCCCTAACCACCTGTGAAGTATTAAGAAGGTTGTGGCCAGAATATGACACCGCAATCGATTCTGGTAGGGGTGCTTCCTGTCCACGACATGCTTAGATATTACATAAAGAAATTCCGCCCGAACGATGACGATATATGTATGCAGGGGATGCGGTGAAAAAGGGGTTTATGAGGACACAGCCCATTTTCTCTGTCACTGCCCATACCTTTGTCAAATAAGAAATAGAACCCTAGGCAAATTATTCTTCGATTATATTGACGAACTATCTGATGGTGATCGCTGTGACTCTGTGGTTAGTGCGTTGGACTGCTGATCAAGCGGCGTAGGTTCAAGCCTCAGCCGTATCCACCGAACACTTTTCGCAGCACCACCTTTCGCCTATAATCTGAAAGAGCTTCTCAATTCGGCGTTCGGAGTCGGCAACAAATTGTAGGTCCCTTTCATTCGTGCGAAAAATGTAACACGCACAACATGAATGGTTGCGAGAAGCTAGGCCTTGGCTCATCCCGAGCTGTCGCGCTAGCTACTTACTTACTTATGTGATGGTTCATCGTCGCCCTTTGGTACTATCGTCTAGCTCTTCATCGTTGGTTGGCCTTCGGCCTTAAACTCGGCTCATTTTAACTAGCCGGTTCCTGCACTGCATTGTTAGTTACGTTCTCCTACACCTATGTTGTCAGAACTAGATCGTAGTCATGAATAGGGTAACCAGCTGTCTTGATATTCCGGGAGTTTTCAGTTTTTCTGACTAACTTCACGGTCTCCAGTTAAATTTATGAATTTCCCTATTCTTCATGTTATTATTTTAATTTTTAATTATCGATTTAAAAAAATTAAGAAACAATTACGTCTTTCATTAGTTTCCTAATTTTTTCTGAAACCTCTCGATTTGCTGAGAAAAAATAATGGGTTACCCTAGTCATGGAGGAACTGCAGGATCATGCTTGTCGACGACCTACTAAGGCTAAGGTAGTGAACCTCATATAAAAATATTTTTGTCTGCTACGAACTATGGTGGGACAATCGAATACGTGTCTGTATCCTCGAAGGATATTTGACAAATGTCTGAAGGACCTATGCATTTCCAGCTTTTCTTGGGAACAATAACTGGAACGCTCCATCAGAACCAATTTTGCAGCTGCACTGGTGCATGCTCCTTACCAAGTCATTGTCTGCCGCTTTAAACAGCTCTGTAGTTGGGCCATCAGTTCCTTAGCTTCGGTGTCCCAGGTAGAGCTCTTCATTCGTCGTATATCCATTAAAGCAAAACCACATACATAGACACATATGTAAGTACATATATGTATAATTCAAATCGTTCACATGCTCGAGTTGTATTCAGACAAGTTTTACAGAAAACAGCAACTTCCATAAAATTAAGCGGAAATGCCTTTTGTTATTGACTTTCGCATTTCGATTTAAACATGTATGTACATATACATATATATACGTCGAAGTGCAAATTAATATATTTACTCCAACCGTACCCAATAAACTTAAGCAACTTATTGTTACATATGTAGGTATGCATCTTAATTTGTGGTTGACGTCATCCGTGGGCAAACAAAAATTTAACGAAAACTAAAAACCAAACATTGCAAAATATGTTTCGAAATTGAATCCATATTTTCATCCTACGACGATTTATTGCAATAAATTTTGTGCCAGTGTCATATTTTAGTAAAATCTAACCTAAGGTCGCAAACGTAATAAAAACGTAAATCTATTAGTATCTGTAGCTGTTTCCCTCATAACACAACACAATACCGGTTGATTTTATTTCCATCCAAACAGGAATTGTGTTGTACTTTACCGGTTAACTAGCGGGCGTTTTGTAAATCGTTCTTTTTTTTCGCCACCGGCTTACATTTCTGTGAATCCAGTTAATTGTCTTTAGAGAAATTCCACAGCACACGCCCCTTGACATTTATTTTGCGTTAAGTTTCAATTTTAAATCAATTTATCGATGTGTGTACATAAATTAGAAGAAATTTAGTTTTAATTATGTTGATCGACTATTTGAAGCGTTAAACAGGTGGAATGTCATGATACGTTAGGTTCAACTAATTTTTATGTAAAATAATGTCGAAAACCAGTTGCTGGGCGAAGGAGAATTCAAGGATAACATCTCCGTCACCACGTGATTGACCGTGTGCGGTAAGTTTTTTTTTTCTACTCGTGCTCCTGTAATGGGTAAGTATTGGAACCAAAGAAGTGAGTGATTTGTTTAAGGTTGCGAAACGTCTGCGAAAATCTTTATGAAAAAAATTAAAAAAAAAAGACAAAGTGTTGTCTGTAAAAAAAAAAAAAACACAGGATATACATATGCACAGTCAAAATCGGTTATAACGAACTTCAAGAGACCGATGAATTTGGTCGCATAAGCGAAAGGTCGCTATAAACGATATCAAGGTTAGTTAATGGAGCTCAGTCGGGACCTACAAATTTAACCGATACGCCCTTATAACCGATGTCATTGTAAGCGATTTTAACTGTTTTTACATACATCCTTTACTTTCCTAGTCACAGAGACTCGGTTCTAGTGCATTCGAATGCTGAGTTGACTAAGATTCGAGCCCAGCAATAACAACAAAATATTTTTTGCGGTATTAACTCTCGGGAGACAATGATATTGACATCCTTGATGAGTGGTACGAAAAAACTTTTCTATCTGGAGTCGGAAATGAAACCTGTAGGTCTCTTGTTTGGGCTATCCCAGTAGCTATTTTATTACTCTCCAGCCAGCACGATTCTTAGCCAGCTGTTTCTACTCTCTGCTCATGCACGCCATTGAAGATGAGGTTGTCCATTTTTGCATAGCGCCCGGTTCGGATTCAAAGGCTTTGAGCTTAAGCGTCTGTGTTCATCTGCTCTGCATGTCTAGACATTTTAATCATTTTGATAAGGCCAACGTGAGTTGGTGCATGTGCCCTAACAAGTCATCTCCAACAGCCTTGAACAGCTCAGCTCCTAGGCGTTCTGAACCTGCCTTAACCTGGTCATGATTGACTGCTTCAACTTTGTTCTAACCTGGTCGTAAAAGTGATGGATTATCCTCCTGGTACTGGCAATTAGACTGCCTGACAGCGGGATTATGCCTTCTATAGCAGTCTATGTGTGATGTAAGGTTAGGTAAAATAGATAGATAGCTACTTGCTATCGAAAGAACAAATCTTAGGTGGACAAGTGCTATAACATGTCTAGCGACAAAGCAGATTTGGCCCAAGCTGGATCTGAAACGCTCTAAGTATTTGATTTCTCTTAATAGATTGCATATTGGCACTATAATAGGTGTCATTACTGGACACTGTCTAATAGGCAAGCATGCTACTAGGCCTGGCCTTTACGCAAATGACTTCTGTAGAAGCTGTATGGATGAAGAGGAGGAGGAGACCATTCTCCATCTTCTTTGCACCTGTCCAGCTCTCTCCCGCAAAAAAAAAAAAACTTGGGAGCTTTCTTCTTAAATAATTTAGGCGAACTAATTAACATTGATGTCAGTAGCCTTCTACGCCTCATAAGAAGCTCCACTTGGTTTCAATGAGTAGGCAGGAGATATTTTCGAGATCCTGGCGGTATCACAACGGACCCCTCATGGGTCTAAGTGTGTTGGCTTTAGCTGGCAGCCACTTCAAACTAACCTAATCCTAGGTAAAATAGGGCTAGGAAACATGTTTCTGGAAGCATCGGGCACCAGGATGGGCCCATCGCGATCTTCAGGAGAACCTTCAAATGTACTAAAACCTAAGCCGCACTCATTCCTTAAAGTATTTTATTTCCCTGCAAAACTTAAGAATCCTTTTATGGTCGATAGAACCTAATTGTTCCAAGTTCCTAAAAAAGTGGTATTCTAGATCTTTTAATCGCCTTGGAGCCTTGTCCCTGTATTCACAGAGCGCCTGTCCTCATTGGCGCAGGAATGAAAGTAGTGCCCATGAAAGCTACATACAGAAAAAGGCTTCTTTCGAATAAGAGCTATTTGGCAGAGACGGAGAAAATTTTCTGCATGCAGTTTCTACGCCCATACAGCCACTGGAGTTGCGCACTGCTCGACGCTTCACCACCAAACGAATATTTCTGACAAAAACGGAACCCAATGACAAAGGAACATTCATGCTCACGCCAAGAATTATGTTGGGAATGGGTGTTCGGTGCAATTAATCCTTCTCTTTCACACTCAATGGAAATCGTCCTTTCTCTCTCGGACAGTGTTTTCTTCCAACGCCAATGTGGACAGGCACATGTATGAATGTGTGTGACATCTTCTGTGACACATAAGTCGTCGCAGTATCTACAAGCGTTCGATTCTGGTAATTCTAGTCTCCTAGCGTGCTTCCTCTGAAGGCAATATCCAGACAAGACTCCTGCAGCTATTCTTAGGTTTGATCTTTCTAGCTTAAGAATTTTCCTCGTCTTTTTCTTATTTAACGTCGGCCATGGGGCTTCAGATGCCCTCTGTTCTCCTATATTTGACCATTTGTGGTTAGCCTGTCTAGTTATGTGGCCTAAGAGTCTTAACCGCTCAGTGCAACGGTTTGACGACTACCTCTTCTTTTTGGGGGTAATTCTTCGCCGTCTCTTGCTAATTGATCGGTAACTCCAATTCCCTCGATACCGCAACATAGTCTTACTCGGTTCCGTTCAATACTAGTCTCGGTCTGATGACATTTGATTCTGGTGCTTTGAGCGCGGTCTATGTGTTAACAATATCAAATCTAATGGGAAGATGAGTGAAGACTTTGAGCTCCGAATCGGAGTGCGACAAGATTGCATACTGCCTTCAAGTAGGGAAAGTAACTGTAACTTCCCAAATTAAAGCAAGTCATGGGACACAAGACTTACCCTTGTGGGCTACACTTGGTCCAGATTTAATATGTTCTGTTTTAGATTGTATTACTCAATGAAGCCTCATCCAAGGTATACGTTTTTAAATGTTCTGGAATACTTAGGGAAAAATCCTTTGAGGTTTATTCAAACCCAGTGATGAATTATATTTTACTAAACATAAACAAACGAAGGAACAGCATACATGCATGAGCAAGAATGAACAACTCACTCGAGAACTTTATGGCACGGGTACTATGTAGGTGATTGCAACGGAAACCAGCATCTCTGTTGTTTTCCGTTTTTGCCGAAAAGTAGGTGACTATGTATATGAAAATAATTTAAGATTTTTCGGCTTTTTTTTTGCATTTTTCCTCATTCCCTCTGATCATCTTCAAACAGGACAATCAAGTCGGCCATTCGGCTTTTGATTTCGTCAATCTTGTTACATAATACAGTTGCAAAGGTGCTGGCCCGTGAGGTTATTCAATATTTTTGTTTGGAAGTAAAAGGATGCCAAACATCTGTATGGATACGTGTCAAGCCTACAAGCACCAACTTGGACTTTCCAACATATTTTGTAATTTATCAGTGCTGCATCTTAATTGATGAATGATGTACACAAATTGTTAAGTATTGCTTCACCTGGAGACGTTTACACTAACAGAAAATTTGTTTTAATTTGAACCTGGAAAACGACCGATCAATCATTCCGGCGAAGGGATAGGCAAGTTTCCTAGCTCTGGCAGCACTTCAGCTAAGATTTTTCCAAAATGTATCGGTACCGCAAATTTTGAGTGACAATATGTAGTCGTGTCGGTTCGATTAATCTTTGTTTTTTTTTTGGTTGGTTGACTTTTAAGAGAAACTTCTCACCGTACAGAAAGCAACGCACAACAAATCCAACATTAAAGCGAATAATTGCATTGGAACTTTTTTTGTTCAGACCTTAGCTCTCCGGATAAGTGAACTCTTGTTCAGACGGATTAACAATAAAAAGTGAAAAGTCAGCCACTTTTGTTCTGTTTTAGTGAAATTTATCGTAACAATAGTCTAAGAGCCGACGGAAACCAGTCAAACGATACACAATACAAAAGCTGAAAATAAGAAAACGGGAAACAACCTACAAGTCTCGTTTATTACTTTCTTCCACGATTGCCCCATATCTCCTGACTGGTGCGGAACGCTCTGTACCCAAACACACTAGGGTTTGCAAGACAACGATATTTTACTCGGAATGG
Organism: Matsumyia berberina; assembly: GCA_917880715.2. Taxonomy (NCBI): domain Eukaryota; kingdom Metazoa; phylum Arthropoda; class Insecta; order Diptera; family Syrphidae; genus Matsumyia; species Matsumyia berberina. The sequence goes on along the minus strand of OU862871.1, from coordinate 123,671,835 downwards.
GTGTAGACTCGATACGAGTAGCAAATCCTGCTAGACCGGCATTATGACATACCAATGTGGTGGTTGGACCATTAGTTGCGGTATATCGATTTCATTCAAGGTTCTTCATCATGAACACACAAACAGCCAACATCCCGACAATGTAATGAGATTCTTTGCGTTCACAACAAACGATGTTTTATGCAAAAACCAGCTACGAGAAGAAAGTAAAAGTTTGTCTCGGAGGCAATTAGCTTGAGACAGAGCGTCAGATTGCAGTCCAATGGTTGGGAGACGGGAAGATGAAGTGGTAATGCACGGAAAGTATCTACAACTTGTTGAATTGTTAAGATATACACTATGAACGGACACACAGGCTTGGTTGTTGGCATTTTCTCAAAATGTTGAACTGTGGTGAATTAACACATTAACTGCGAAAATCGTATCTGAGATTATGGCACTCGAAGATGTGTTATTAGGTTGAGCGTTGGCTCGTCTGAAAGTATAGATGCGGTCAGTTAAGTTCATTGAGAATCAACACAGCAAAAGAAATACTTAAAAACATACGGGGAAAGCTAAAGAAAGGTAAGGAGAGGAGTAAAAATCGATTCCGATAACAAACTCTGGAAAATATTTTTGAATATTTTTTTTAAACAAAAATGAAGAACTTGTATACGACTTTAAACAGTCGTGGTTCTTTCTTTAACATTCGTCTAATTGTACAGTCATTTTCCTCTGAGCTCTTAAGCCTTTTCTAAATTTTAATAGACCAGGTACGTTAGAAAGGTTCCTCTCTTCTTGAAGGCTTCAGCTTTGAAAGGACAGACTAATGTGAAAGAAACATGCTATGCTTCCCGCACTGTTTTAGAAGATGTAATAGGTACCTTCCTCAAGAAATAAGAGCCTCTGTACTGAGCCAACTACAGACACTGAGGCATCAGTCATGTTAACATCGCCTATAAGATCTTATCTGCCGTGTTGTGTCAACGTTTGAAGCCTAATTGGGCCATAAAAGTCCACCATCGATCAAATATACACACTGCGGCAGATCTTGGAAAAAACCCAGGAACTTCAAATCGATACTCACCACCTTTTCATCGATTTTAAGGCTGCGAATGACAGTATCTATATAGACGAGCTAAACAGAGCCACATCTAGTTTTGGGGTCCCTGCCAAACTTGTCCGTTTCTGCAGGTTGACAAAAAAGAATGCACGCTGCTCCAATGCAACAACACCAGCGATGAGATCCAACGAAGAATAACTCTTGCCAGTCGCTGCTTCTTTGGGCTGAGAAGGCGATTGAGTAGCAAAGCCCTCTCTCGAATAACTAAAGCGACCCTTTATAAAACCTTAATCGTCCCAGTCCTGCTCTAAAGCGTAGAGGCATGGACTCTGTCAAAAGCGGATTAGGTTGCTCTTGGCTTTTTCGTGAGGAAAATTCTTCGGGTGATTTTCGGTCCCGTCTGCATAGACGGTGAGTGGAGGAGGAGATACAATGACGAACTGTATGGGCTGTACAGCAACATCGACTTAGTCAGAAGAGCGAAGGCCCAACGACTGAGGTGGCTGCGAATGGTCCGACCCATTCGAATGTACACCCGATGGAGGGCAAAGGTTAGGTTAAGTTAGTAGAGGAAGATCATGACACAGGTGGCGCATGCAAGTGGAAGGAGATCTTAACCAACTTGGCATGCAAAACTGGAGAAAGCTGGCTTAAGATCGAGCTGGCTAGAGACGCTTGTTGGTTGAAGCCCGGGTCCACCCCGGACTGTTGCACCACCTTAAGTAAGTAAATAAGCCGAGACTGAGCAATAAAATGGACTAGTATCTCACTTTGTTTAGTAGTGTCAGGGGTGTATGGATCTTTATAATAAAGGAACTATTGTGAAGGCTTAGAAGTGATACAATACGAAGAGAAAACAACTCTACATAATACATATGATGGTCGTCGTGGCTCAGTGGTTAATACGTTGGACTGCTGTGTAAACGGCTTGGATTCAAGCCCAGCTATGTTCACCGAACATTTTTCGCGGCACCACCTCTCGTCAGGGAATGACAAGTCTATAATCTGTCATGAAAGAGCTTCTCAATTCGCCGTTTGGAGTCGGCAATAAATTGTAGGTCCGTTTCGTTCGTGAGAAAAATGTAACACGTCCAATATGAATGGTTGCGAGAAGCTAGGCCTTGGCTCGAGATGTCGTGCCAGCTGTTTATTTATTTTACATAATATGGTCAACGAAGTATTTTCACTTGAACTTATGTACAATACGGAAACAAGAGCTTAAATGAAGGTTAAGTGGGTTGAAATACTGAAGAGCAACAGTGGCTTTTGACCACTTTTACTCCCATGTCAAAAAAGAAACAATTGGACTAAACTAAGCAATTGGCTCCAGGTTGGGCGCCATTGATGCGAGCCAGGTTAGGGCCACGGAGGCAACTTCGGTACAAGGTGGGGTGGACAAGAACCTCCCCCGTCCGACGAGTTGAGCCGAGCAACCAAAAGCGTGGCCCGTCCTCCTCACCTGTACCGAAGTTGCCTCCGTGGCCCTAACTTGGCTAGCGACACAATATACGCAGAATAATTAAACAAGGATGCGTCTATTTTACTCAGTAAAAATCCATTGCTTGATCCCTTGATCTCCAATCCAAAAATAGAAACCCATGTAAGCCCATTGCCACTTCTCCATGATCCATTGTACACATGTCGCTGTATTTTTTCCGCAAATGCGCTTTTACAGCGAAAGCACTTATCCGCCACTTAACTTTGTTATACAAAAATTCAAAACCATTCCAAAAATGTTGGCCTAAAAACCAATATTTAGGCTTCAATCCAAACTTAAGAAAAAAGACTTGACTTAAGCTATAAATGATTAGATACTTATTGCGGTTGACCGGTATGACGTTTCGACCGCAAAGCCAAAAAAAAACCGAAAAGTCAACCAGTATGCAAAAGCAGCTTCTTTCAACACTTGGCGACGCATACCAATGGTATGAAATCAATTATGGTAAACATGTCTGCCGTGCCACGAGAAGAAATAATACCTGCACCTATATACCCCTACAAGTTCGTACATTAACTGTCAACCACCAGCGCCAGGTAGAAATTTTCAAAGAAAAGTAAAGATTCCGCACACACTACTAGTGGTGGCGGCACTTGTATCTGACTGTATGAGTATCTTGTGTGTGAAAGGTAACAAAGTCTTTTTCTTTCTTGTTTTTCACCACGAAAATTATATACTTGCTAACTAACACTAAGCCATGGTGTAAGTGCAACAACAAAACCTCCGACCAGACTAAAATCAAGACCGGAGAAGGGAGTCTTCAAAAGTCAGCGTTGAGTGGGAAGCAAACGTAGTTTAAGTATAACCATCGAACTGTTTAGTTGTAGATTGTTTAGTGCGATCTGAAGGCGACGAGAAAAATATAGTAGTGACGGTTGACGGGTTTATCCTTTAATTTATTATTCGTTAAAAATTAAAAAATAAAAAAAAACAAAGAATCATGAGGCAGTATGCTGTTTGTGCCATTGTTGCTGCATTACTTGTAGTTTCAACCAGTGAGTGTGATTTTCACTTATATGTATTGTATAAAAAAAAATAAACTCCCAGGACAAAGTGAATATATGAAAAACAAAGACTATACTGTAAAAGTGGATTTTTTTCATATAAAACCTTTTTTTAAATTCTTGACGATATGATGAATAATTTATTAGCAACTTATTCCCGAAACGTTATATAAAATGACGATAATTGTTAAATAAATCACTTTCGATATTTCTGTTTATGTGAATTGCGAACGCAGCTGCAAAAAGTTTTAAATTTTGTTTTAGTGAATAACATGTTTCGAATTAGGCTTCGTTAGACAGTTGGTGCCAATAAATAAAGCAAACGGCAAGTGCTTAAATTTATTTAGTCTTGCCACGTTGGCAAATGCAAAATTTTTAACGAATGCTGCATGGTGATTGACTACTTTTAAAGAAATGGATTGTGGGTCGTTTTGAGGGGCCCTCTCGTTCGAGTGGAGCTATGTCTAGCTCTCGAGCCTGTTCTAGGCTGAATCTATCCCGAACGAACTTTTTGAAACGTTTGCGCCCATCTCTTGACAGTTTGACCTTCCCACTCTGTTGGCTTTTGGCGTCACATTGTGAGCATCAATCACTGTCACATCCGATCTGGGTGATGCAAGGAGTGTCTCTTCATACCCGTGCAGATATCATCGATTGATATGTCATTCAAACTCTTCATCAGGACAAGGTGTTTTTTCTGTATAGGTTTAGAGGTCCAAACTGGCCTTTTGTTGCACGATTGGTGCTGCCTATTCCTCATTTGTGTTTTTTGAGTTTTTATGTTCCATTTGATTTCATAAATGGGGAAGGAGTTCACCCGGAGCAGAGCCCCATATGTCGGGTGGACTAATTAAAACCGGAGGTCGCCTGGTATCCAAAGTTCACCGTTAGAAGCCACACTTACTTAGGGCCATTCATCCCTTGGGCACGGTCGTTTAAAACCTGGGACTACGGTTTTTCTCAAGTTTTCCTCTTTAGATCCGACATATTCAGTTCTCAGCAGGGTAGCCTCTTGTAGGGTTTTGGCATTCACCACTTATGCCCGTCTTAGAAGACAGATTCGATGAACCACCTCTGGTCTCTTTGTCTGGAGACTTTATCCCCAAGTGTAGATAAAGATTAGGCCCTCTTTTTTTAAGGTCACATATAAACAACAGCGTTTAGTATTTTGCAATGACTATTGCTACACAGAGATACACCTTCCAATTATTTGTGGAAAACAGTTTAGCGATTAGCTCAACAATAGCTCATCCTTTTAACCCAATTGAGCAGTAAATTGTGCTTTATTCGTGGTACTATTTCGCGAATAGCTCCGTCGTTGAACTAAAATCGATCATTAATACATAGTTTCTCATAAAATGGCTTCAAATTGGTGATGAAAGATGTGTAAGCCACGTTTCCACTGCAAAAACACGGGTCCTTAACGCGGTGTGCAAAAGATTGACAGCTGGTGTAATACGTAGCGCTATCCTGCTGAACCAAATCTATTCCAAGTCTAAAGTAAAATTAAGTTTTTTTATATAGCTGGCTCAGCTTCTAAAGCGGGTGGAACTACGACCTACAAGATCTATTGTGCAAAGAGCCAGTTCGACAAGCAGGGCTTTAATCTTCCTAATGAAGTTGAGGATATTACCCGTCGAAGCCTTTCTGATGTCTTCGGGACCTGGGCACCCTTGAAGAAATTTCGCTTTCTAATGTAAAAGAAAGCTACACACTCGCATAGTATAGGCTCTGTTGTTCGGTCTTCCTCTAGGCAGAGTCGACATTACCTAAACTATTCCCATCTTGTGTAGGTGATATCTCAGACTGCAGTGCCCAAAGATGAAGCTAGCGATAATTAAGCTATCATGTTTCTGTAGCGTCTGTTTCATTTTCAACGAAGCAGGAAGCACTTCAAAGCCCACACCAAACAGTCACTCTTTGCGGATGCATTGCCTTTTCTTTATGACTATGTGTAGATTTGCGAAACCCTAAATCCTACGATTTGGCGTGTTGACATATGACCTTCATTCGACAAAAAGTTATTTTAAACGCTGCACAGTTCCTGCAACGGAGCACTAATTATCGGAATATAAACCTGAACCCACAAGCGTATTCAGCCAGCTCGATCGTCAGCTAGTGGGCTCCAGTTTCACACGTCAAGTTGGTTCATACAGATGCGTGTTCCACATGAATCGCAGTATGCCTCTTTTGTGCTGTTTTTTTTGGTAGTTCATTACTCCATTACTAAAACTAAATATAATGACCACGTTCTACTTTCATATTCAGACGACACCAAAGTTGTTAGTCCACCGGAAGAGAATACTCAACCAAAATACTTCGTCAGTGTAGAACTCTAGTTCATACAAGAAAGATAAAGAAAGCGAGAGAGTTGTTTCAAAAAAATCTTGAGAAACATAAGTTTCAGGTCATCATCATCATCATCATCATTTTCTAAATGGGCCCGGATTTAGGGCGTTTAAGGGGACCCTCCATACCTTTCGATCTCCCACCATCGACCCCAAAACATCAGGAGATGTTTCCCCATACGTGTAGAGGTGAAATTTCTGACTTAGTTCAACCATCCTGAGCCTACTTAGGGGATTCCATGACACGTCTTAGAAGCCGATTTAGGGACATGCGTTTAACACCCCAAGGTTCTTAAATAAATAGTAAATGGCTGGCCCGCCAGCACGGGAACGACCAACACCTAGCTTTCTGCACCCATTTATGTTATGAGTGTTACATCTACATTTTATTGCCGAATCCAAACGGCGAATTAAGAAGCTGTTTCATGATAAATTATACTCTCGGAGGTTTGTTGTTCGAAAGATATTCCTGGGGCTCGAACCTTCGCAGCTCACACAGCAGTTCAACAAACTTATCATCTGATGTGGCCAACCACCTGATATGACTGTACCTATGAGTGTACCTAATTTTCTTATCAGGGTTTTGCATGTCTCAAACCCACGCAGCTCGCACAGCAGTCCAACGCGTTAACCAATGTTGACTTAAGAGTTTAAGGCATTTAACGTTGTATATAATTTGTATTATTCTCTGCGTGATTATTTTTCAATCCAAAGTGATTTGGTATCTCAATGAGCTTTCTTTCTACTGTACCTTATCCCCTTTAGTCAAATAGCTTGTGACAATTCTACAAGTGAATGTTTTTACAGAGAATTTAGTAATTAAAAGATTGTTAGTTTGCCAATATAAAAACCTGCTGAACAACTTTCTAGAATATAATATAATTCCATATACCAGGAAATGCAAGCAGACAAAGTCATGGCTTAAACTTTTACAAAGAAAATGCCCTTAATAATGTCACTCAAAGCTATAAGGAAATTAGTAAACAATTAAGTGAGTTGTCAGTTGCACTCTTAAGTCAGTTTATTAGTTTTATTTTCCATACTAGTGCTGCTTTTATTGAATTTTCTATTTTCTTGTATAAAATACAAACGTGCGGCCTCAAACCATTCTCTTCATCGATTTATCGGACAACCAAAAATCTCATCACTTCCAAGCAATAATTAGTAAAAGCCGAAGCAAAAAATTCACCACTCGTCTTTTCTTTGAAATGTCAAAGTAGTAAATGTTCGCTAATCACACAAGAACAATAAATACACATTTCACGACATCCAAAGCCAGTCGAATACAGAAATTCCCATGGCGGAACCACACCAGTCTACCATCGGCACCATTTGACATTTGATCATTAACCAGTTAGCCGCGCAAAATTGTTGTATAGCTGTTGAAATGAACCTCACATCTTCCATTGATTTAATCTTTTGCAATTCTTATTCAAATTGGTTAATCCTACGCTCCGGCGAACTGGCAACTCCTCAATTGGCATGCGCGCTTCATTGAATATCGGAACTCCCTATAAAATAACCAGTACTCGCCATAAATCTTCAACACAAAACAAGTTAAGATCGACTTGAAGCCATAAACAAATTTGTTTCACTTTCGCTTTTTTTTTTCTTTCCTAGCCACCAACTTGAGTGTAAGCCTGAGTGTGTTGGGCAATAAACATGCAAATTATTGACATTCGAAAAAATAACGATACCAAACGATTTGACGTAGTAGATTTTTGGAGACTATTATGTAAATGTCTGTTTTTGACACTTGTTTGTTTGACACGTTGCCAAGTGCACGATATGTGGAACAAATATACCGGCTATGTCCAATTTTTTTGGAGCCGGTCCATTATGATTATGCCGTGTTATGTCATTATGACATTATGCAACACGAAAAACTTATAATCGATATAAAAGGCTGTATCGTTTTTTTTTTTGTGACGAAATATACTTGTTTTGCATAATATGTTATATGGGTATTTCTGTTTTGTATTTCGAGTTTGTAATAATTTATTTGTAAGATCAGGTTGGGTCTTGAGTTTATTAACTTTGCGGTGAGCTGGGCGTCGGAGGAGAAATAAAAAGTGCACGCAGCGTAAAGTGATACGCAGACGTTTTCATCTCAGACATCTCTGTATGGGTATGCGCAGCCACCTTTTACGCAATCTGTATATGTGGCGCAGACGTGCGCACCCAGATAATTGGATACGGGGATGTGATACTTAAATGCGGAAAAAAGTAATTGCATCTTTGATGAAAATCTCTGAACCTCGTTTTGGTTTAGGTTTACCACTTTCGCAGAAAAGACTTTCCATTTTGATAGTTTGACGAGACTCGAATGCCAGTTAACATACTTAAGGTCAATAACACTGTAATATGTTGGCGCATTTATTATTGATAATGTTGGTTTTTTTTTGTTTGAACATTTAATGCGTTATGTATTTGGGTTTGTAAATTAATACGTCTATAAATTAGCGGATTATAATCGTGTCTTTCAAGGTTGTCGGAGAGAAGGTGTTGTATCGTGGTAAAAAAGTGGTTTTGACTAATTAAATTGTATTTGGGCCATCAAATGTAGTATATTGACTGGTTTTGCTTTGGGGACAAGTTAGTTGATATCCAACACGAATCGTGTATCATTGGCGTGTTCAGTCAACTTCGAAAGTAGAGCAGAAAAGAACATGTCGGAGTAGATGGCGTCATTGAACTCGTAGGCTTATGTGAAATCGAGAGTATTTTGCATCAGCCGCAGAAAAAACTGGGTTAAAACGGTAGGGAGGTGTTTTCGCAAAATATTATTTAGAAATGGAGTGATGGCTTTTGCTGTGTTGGTGCCTTTTGAATGTGGTACGGATTCAAGTATCTCCTAAATAAACTATGGCATTAGGATCTACACCGTCGAAAGCTTGACTTATGTATGTGAGCTTTGGTATTTCTTTATTTGCAATTCAAGATCTACATATGTATGTATATCCATCTAGAGGCGAACTTTCTCTTTTCGCATTTATAAAGATCAAAGAGCTACAGTGCTTTCAAGAGTTAAATTCAAATCATCTGCGCGTAGCATTCAGATAAATACAGCAGACCTGCGCAGTATCAGCAATTATTGTCTGCAAACTAAAAGAGTTTTCCCTTTCAATTGGGTCTGGTCTTCTTTGTACGTCCTTTGGTTCTAGTTAGTCCCTTTGTAGCTTGTTAGTGATATCAGAGTTTTGAACGACTGTGCTTTTGGTGTTAACGCGTGAGGTTTGGTCGATTCTTTCAAGAACGACGTTCAAGAAGTCGCATGACAGCGCATAGCCTTGTCTACAGCCTTTCTTGACATCAAAGGTCTCGGTAAGCTCCTGACAGCATGCATTCATTCATTGTCATCCTGTACAAACGAACGTGTTTGACAGGGATGCCAAAACAAGACCTGGCCCTATATAGCTCGTCTCTATAAATGCTGTCATACGCGGCCTTAAAATCGATGAAAAGGCGGTGGGTATCGGTTTGAAGTTCCAGGGTTTTCTCCAAGATCTGCCGCAGTGTGAATATTTGGTCGATGGTGGACTTTCCTGGCCTGAATCCACGCTGATATGGACCGATCAGGTTATTGAAGAAAGGCTTTAGGAGTTCACACAACACGGCAGATAAGATCTACTAGGCGATGGAAAATTGATGTGTCTCTATTTGGGGGCGTTCATTTCTTGAGGAGGATCGGGCAAACAATGCTGAGGTTCCATTCACATTCGCTTGTCGCTTTGAACAGCTCGTCAGCTAGTCCGTCAGTTCCAGCGGCTTTGTTGGACTTAAGCTAAGATATAGCTATCTTCACTTCGTCCAGGTCGGGTGGACGGAATTGTTGGTCTTCGTCATCCAGGTTGAATGGTTCATTCTGCCTGACAGCGGAATTTGATTCGTCTCATCGTTAACAGTCTACAGAAAGACATCAACGTAAAATTGCAGAAAGGGCACAATTTTTTTCAGTGGTTAGAGAGTTGGACTGCCATACAAGCTTCGTGGTTTCAAGCCCCAACCAAAAATTGTTTGCGGCACCACCTCTCGTTGCGGAATGTCAAGCCTCCGAGAGTATAATTCGTCATGAAAAGCTTCTCAATTCATTGTTTGAAGTCAGCAAGAAATTGTAGATCCCTTCTATTTGTGTGAAAAATGCAACACGCAGAACATGTACGTATGTTTGCGAGAAGCTAGGCTTTGGCTAACCTCGAGCTGTCACGCCACCTACATATTTTTTTATTTTTTTTTATCCAATGCATTTTATCAGGAAATTCCTTGAACTTAAACCAACAATTAGAAACGCTGTTTAATTTGTACTAGAGTTACATAATTGGCTCGTTAAGTACTTTGCTGGCGTTTTCGGAATGCAAGATGCGTTTTAGTGTAACGACTGCTTTATTCGATCTACATCAAAGGTTGTATCATGCGAATAATGTTATAAGATCACTAAACCCAACTGCATAGCGTAGGTTGTCAAAGTACACAACACACAACACAAAAAAAAAGATACATCTTTAACCTGCCCATTTCCCAATGCAGGAAATGGTTGAACACTTTCTCTTTCTGCCTTTTTATAAGAAGTAACAAGTGGAATCACGCAATTCCGATAACAAAAGTGTACACATATGAATCTTTCATTAACTGATGTGATATTTCAATGATGTGCAAGTCAGTACTGCACTCCCGTCATTAAGGTGCCTAGCTCCACACAAAATGAAAGTAGTCATCGATTACGAAAATGTTTTGTGTATCTTAAGGCTTATTATTACTTGAATATTTGCAATTTCGCCTTTAAATTGTCTGGTATCTTTAAAGAATGCTTAATACTTTTAAACTGTGAAACTTGACGTCCTTTCTTAAACTCCACAGATGCTTAGTGTATTTATGATTTCATAGATGGATTTACAAATCTTTCATCACAATCGTCCTGCTATTTAAAGCCCTTTTGGCCCACAAGCTTCAATACGCGGAGGGAATTCTGAACTCCTTTAAAGAATTCGGCACTACTTAGGACAAAGTTCATTTTAAGTGTAACTTTCGATAATAAACTAAAATATATATTAAAAATACAAACAAAGGTGTACATGGAAAAATTAATATAAATTAATTTTTTTCTTTCTTCTTTTAGACTCTCAAAAGGGATTCATTTGCCCTAAGCCAAATGGCGAATTCGAGGATCCAATCCAATGTGACAAATACCATTCCTGCTCCGACGGTGTGGCCACTGAGAAAACCTGCCCCGATGGTTTGGTCTTTGATGCATTGATAAGAAAGATCAACAAATGTGATCAACCCTTCAATGTTGACTGTGGAGAGCGTACTGAACTTCGTAAGTTCACTTTCAAATATACTATCAAAAATGCCATGACATAAGTTATGTTTAACAGAACCACCAAAATCGACTCCCTTGTGTCCACGTAAGAATGGTTTCTTCCCACATCCTGATGAGACAGTTTGTAATATTTTCTACAATTGCATTGATGGTGATGCCACTGAAATGAAGTGCACAGTTGGCTTATTTTTCGATGATTACACTGGTAACTGCGTTTGGCCCGATGGTTCCGGTCGTACAGGCTGCGTTGAATCTGAGAGTAAGCCCAACGAAAAAAATAACAATTGAAATGGACTTTTGACACATTTGTTTCTATTTTCAGAGAAAAGCCCTGATGGATTCTCTTGTCCAAAGAACTCAGCTAAGACCGATCGTTCTGGTAATGCTGTTGCTCATCCTAAATTTGCGCATCCCACAGATTGTCAAAAGTTCTACGTGTGCCTAAATGGCGAAGAGCCACGTGATTTGGGTTGTCAAGTTGGTGAGGTGTACAACGATGAAACAGAGCGTTGTGATGCACCAGAAAACGTGCCCGGTTGTGAAGATTGGTACAAAGAGGCCGATGAAAAGAAGAACTAAGCTGTGAATTTGTTTTCTTTTTTATTTTGTTTAATTTTATGTCTTAGTCGTAGACGTAGTACTCTATAAGTTAAAAGAAACCTCTTCTTAAATTAAGTTGTTAGGTTTTCTTCTAAGAGAAAAAAGTTAAATTTTTTTGTTTTTATTTTTTTTTTTCGTTTCAAATTTCGAATTTGTGTCATTGACTGCCTATGTAAGAGAATTATGTTCTGTGACTGATATTAACTTTTTTACACAACTATGTACTTCCAACAAAATACTGTATACTGTCAGGTTTCCTTATAGTTTATCTTCTCTTTTTTTTACATCATTTCTGTTTTCAAATCACGCTTGCAAAACTACAGTTCTTTCATTTTTGCGGCTGTGTAATGTAGATTTGACCAGCTTCTATGAGAGTAAGTATGCTCTGTTTCTTTGGAATGTTGGTAAAAGAATTTATATGCACACTACTACTATTCTCTAACCAAAAATACCTATACCTTGCGAAATTGTTTAATATCACTTGGAATCACATTTTTTTTATACTTTAGACACAATAAAAAATAATTTTTTTTTATAACTTTTATATGGTAAACATGTAGTGGTTTTGTTTTTATTTTCATTTTCATTTTGTTTAATTTGGTTTTTGTTTGGTAAGTTATTTTTTTTTTTGTTTTAAAGAGAGTCATCATTTGGAAATGCTTTTTTTATTTTTCATTATCTAACTACATATAAATTTCTATTTTAGTTGTTTTTTTTTTTTTTTAATTTACTCTATATATGCGCTTATTTTTTACATTTGTTTTTGTTTTTTCTTTTACCTATAACTTATCCTTTTTTTAAGTTTCACATGCCTTTTTGAATGCCATCCGTTTTCGTTGATGTTTTTTTCTCCTATTCCACTATTGCCTTTTCTACTTTAGTTTACTCTTTTACTTTTTTCTACACATCTTACTCTACCACAATTTTACTTCTATGCTTTTGTCATGTTTTCTGATCTGTTTTTTACTATTCTTTTTTTTTTAACTTTTTTCAAATTTTCTAATTCAGGGGCCAAAGTAGTCTCTTCCGTGATCGCATAACTTGTCACGTAAAAACAAGACGATAACGGAAGGAACGATTTGGCCCCAGTCTTCTGTTTCAAATCCTACATTTTCTGCCTCCTTTGAAGCAAACTATTTTTTTATTTTTATGTCATTCTTATCTTTCATTTGACATTTTTTAATGCTGTTTTTAATTTTTCTTTCTAAGTCAGTAGTACTTTGATTCTTGCACAACTCAATACTTCCACGCATCAACAATTGATGTGCCTAAGTCATCAGCATCACAAATACTCAGTACTTGCGACATTTAAACATTCATACATGCAACACTTTTTGTACTGACTTTCGTTCCAAGTTTTACATTAACAGTCATTAAATTACCGTCATTCTACAAATTTTAACTGATATGTTCTAAAATCCTCTAAAAATAAGAATAATTTTTGAGGACTTCTACCATTTTTTCAACCATATCTTGGATTGGTCATTCCATAAGAAACTTTTTCTAATTCCATCTATGCCTATCCATTAACACTATTTGGAACTCTCTCTACTTATTATTTTTCTATTCTATTCTATATTCTATTTTCTTTGACTCTCTTTGCTAAGAAGCTCTACAACTATGTTTCATTGTTTTATCCACTTTTCTTTACCTAAACCTTTTCTTGTCTTCCCATCTTATTATTCCTTAAATTCTTTCACTTTTTTCTTGCGATCACTTTTGTTATCCCAACTTTTTCCAAATTTCCATATCTATTCCTTACTTTATTTTCTAAAAGTTCAGACTTCGAATTACTTCCCACCTTATGACCTTTATTTCGTTCTTTATTTTATTTATGATTTTCTTTTACTTTCTTTTCCCGTCTTTTTCTGACTTTAATCTATTATCTCTCTTATCTATTTATCTCTCTTTTTATCTTTCTTCTATCTTTCTACCTTTCTACATTTCAACTTATTTGTTCTAATTGTTTCTACTGTTCTTCATATCCCTTTTTAATATTTTCTTTTAATTTCTATCATTGTATATACATTCTCTATCTTTCTTACATATTTCTTTTTACTTTTTTCCATCAATAACTTTTCCTGTCAAAATTGAAAAGGGAAACATTAAATCGATTCACACAGACAGAACACAGACAGAGCATCACTTACGCATTTACGAATTTAGAAGACCGTTAAATACAATTTTTTTAACTTTAACCTATGCGGCAATTTCTCTTCAATTGAGCTTTAAAAATAGATTTTTCACATATAACTTTTGTTCCCTACGTGGGCGAATTTTTCAGTATCAATATCTTCCTATGCAAATGGCGCAAAATCAAAGCAAAATGGCAGCGCATAAATAGTTTACCATCATTATAAGATGCAACACATCCTAATGAGCCGGTCACTTCTAAAATCTCTTACTTTCTGTAATAATTGTAAGCTAATTTAATCTTTTCTACATCCAAGCGTTCTAAATAAATCCCTCTTAAATTTTACCCTGATTAAATCCCACTGCCTGAGTATCTTCTAAGGCTTTCTTTCTTTCTTTTCTTTCGCCTTTCTTGTTTCCTCTATTTTCATGCCTTACCCAAACCCTTCAGTATTCTTTCCTCTATCCTTTACTTACTCTCTTAACTAAACTCTTTAGTCTCTCTCGATTTTTTATTTTTCTTCATTTAGAAACTCGAAATTCTGCTATTATTCTTTCTATCATTTCCTTCACTCAGATTTTCTCTGTAGCCTTTAATTTTTAACTAATTTTTCCACTAAGAATTTATCTATCTGTATAGTTTTCTATCCGCACTATAATTTTCTGACAATCTTTTCAATTTTTAAATGCATTAGTTTAATGGTTAGATGAAATTTTTGTTGTTAGACTATTGTGCAAGCAGCGTGGGTTCAATCCTCGGTAAAAACCACCGAACTTTTTTCACGACACACCGCGCGTCTTCACTTGACACTCAGAGTCAACATGAATGATGGTGAAAAGCTAAGTCCAGAAATAAAACTATCCAGATAAAACGATATAAGAAAACAATGTATATTCTCTTTTCAGTATAATGAATTCTTTTAAAAACTTTAATTTTTCTTACTGTCTCTAAATGAAGTTCTAACCTCTTCACTTTAATTTATTGTTAAAATTTTCTACTTTTTCTTTAGAAACTATTTTAGTATGCTATCTTTCATTCTTTGTTTCTATTATCTTCTTCTGCTTATTCTTAACTTTATTTTTTTCTAAGTTCCTCATCTGTTTTCCTTTATATTCCTCATCTTTTCAATATTTTTGAACTTAAAATTCTAGATATTAGCTTTACCGGTTCGTGTTTTGTTAGATTCTAGCCGTGTGGCTATAAAAAGTTATTGTAACAACAGTCAAACCGAATTTCCTAAATGACCTCGTTATTTTCTCCTTACTTTGAGACATTCAATACTTATTTTTATAAACTTATTTTTAACTGATCATAAGATACAAAATGTTTTAAAATTTCAAAGACATTGATGCAATTTCTTTAAAACTATTGCTGACATCTCCATGCCATTTTAGCTTACGCAAAATAAAAACAAAAGTACCCCGTCAATTATGAAAGTAACACTCTGACATATCCATACTAATAAATAACAACATTTTCTGTATGAGATTATGATAAGTGACAGATCAATCAAATCCATTTGCAATGGTTTTCATCGTCTAACTTGACATCTACACCCCGGTTCATGGCTTCAAACGTTGTCCACAAAAAATTTATAGTCAATTTTAGATTCGCATTGAAAAAAATCAACTTTCACTTTTTTTCCTGTATTTTTTTGTAAATATTTTTCCACTTTCTGTTACTATTTTTATTCTTTTTACTTTGTATGACTTTTTTCTACTTTTCCTTCTATCTCACTTCATTCTGTTTCCCTTAAAAAAAAAAAAATGTGGTCGAAAAAAGCCAGTGGTGATCGAAGAAGTTTTTGTAAACATTTTCATATACTTCTTCTAAATCTTTCAAAATCTATACTTTTTCAAGTTTTCTCTTTCCTCTCTTCCTTTCTTTTCTTGGTCGTATTAATTTCTTTTTATCAAATTTTTCTGTTTGTTAGATTTCTTTAAAGTTTTTTCTGTTTCTCTCTTCTTCTTTTCATATTAAAACAATTCTTAGGCTTTTCTTCCTTAAGCCCTTTTCTGCTTAATAGTTATGTTTCTTTTCCTAATTTTTCTATACAAACTTTCTTATCTTACTGCTTATTTTCTATTAAACTACTGTATTTTCTAAACCTGAAAAAAAAAACAAAACACGCGGAGCACAGGGTGTTTTAAGTTTAAAACTTGTGACAAAACATTGCTCACTGCAAAGAATATTTTACTCAGTCTTTTGGTATTTTTTAATCAAAGTTCTGATTATAGAAAAATAAAAATACATTTTGAGATAAGTTTGAACTGTATGACCTTTAAACGAACCAGTGCCAAAAAACAATTTGAAGTTAATTCAGTAAAATACATAAAATTCAAATGAAAATTTAAAAAAATATTTCTACTCATTACTATACCTATTCTCTTTTATTTTCTTCTTCTCATTCTTCTTACTTTACTAACACTGTTTTCTACCGAATGAAATTTTGAATTAAGATTTTATAAATGTTTTTTTTTTTACTTCCTTTTGCTATATGCAAATATAACTAGAGACTGTAGCTATAATTTCTTATGTTTTTTCTAAAAAAAACAATAAAAACAATCTTAAACTGTTCTACTTGAAAGGATTTTGTGTTTCAGATTATGTATGTACGTGGCCTTCTTAAATATCTTAGAAATCCTAAATACTCAGGACTGTACAGAGTGGTTAATTTAGTCGACCTCTTATTTGTTAAGAGCCTATTTTAAGTGACCTACCTTGATGTGACCTAAACCATTTGTGACTATTGCTGGACAGGTATTTTAGTCGTGTAAATAGATTTCCTCTCATGTTACAGTTTGAAACCAAGTGTTAAAATATAGTGTACTCTCATTCATTTAAGACTTTCAATCGCTACTTAGTCTAAAAAAAAACAAACAAACAAACAAACATTTTTGAAGGGTTCTCCAACTTTTAGGACTGTGTCCTTTCAGTGATAAATAGAGGGTGAATGCTTTATAGAGAAAAATTAAAAAGTAAAGCCTAAAGGATGGTGGGTAAGGTGAACATGCGCTTTGACTTTGGATCTTTGCAGTTAAATAGGTTTTGGGTAACATTGAAGCAGGTAAGTGACTCTATATTCGTGTTGCACCGTGTTCACCCAAAAATAGGCTCTAAAACAAAAGGATGTCTAGAAATATTGCACTTGTATGAACACACGGACGGACATATGAATGTTTTCGGAGTAGTTGCAATGGGAGAATTGTTACAGGAGCCTTAAGTATTCACTGCCCCACCGGAATTCAAACGGAGCGATTTAGTTGCAAATAGATTCATCGTCGATCCGTGCCTATGAATGGTTTGCTTTTATTTTACAGACAGAAAGACAGAATGACCCAGCCACCTCAGCCTTTGGACTCTTCTGGCTAAATCGATTTCGCTGTACAACTCGTACAGTTCCTCGTTGTGTCTCTTACTCCATTCACCGTCTATGCAGACCGGAACAAAAATCACCCGAATAATTTTCCTCACGAAAAAGCCAAGAGCAACCTCATCCACTTTTGACAGAGTCCATGCCTCTGCGCCGTAGGGCAGGACTGGGACGATTAAGGTCTTATAAAGGGTCACCTTAGTTGTTCAAGAGAGGGCTTTGCTACTTAATTGCGAAGTCCCTTACTACCTCGAAGTTATATTAGCCTACAGTGACGTTCTGTCCCAGACGTTGGTGTTGAGTGTCCTTTCTTGTTGACAGCATATACTTCATCTTGCCCTCATTGTCCCATCTTTGCCGTCTTCATTTCAATACTCACGAACGCACCAGTGACATTGCGCTGTGTTCTTCCGATTAAGTATGTCAATATCATCGGCGTATGCGAGTAATTGGACGGGCTTTTGAAAAACTATGCCTCTGGTGCTGGCGCGTGAGTTTTGCACTATTCTTTTAAGGACGATGTCGAAGTCGCATGACAGCGTGTCACCTTGTCTAAATCCTTTTTTGACATCAAAGGTCTCTGCGAGGTCTTGACCGACCATGATGGAGCAGGGAGCATTCTCCATCGTTATCCTGCACAGGCGGACGAGTTTGGCAGGGATGTCCAAACTAGACATGGCTCTGTATAGCTCGTCGCTATAAATGCTGTCATACGTGTATCGATTTGGACTTCTTGGGTTTTCCCCGGGATCTGCCGAAGTGTGTGCCCAGTCCCCTTATCTACGGACTTTGGTCAATGTATATTTGAGTTAGAGCTTATTCTCCAATCTAATGGCTCTAACAAATTGAAGTATCTTAAGTGGACTTGGTGAGGATGGATCTTCGTCAATTACTAGGTATGTCCCTAGGTGAGTCCTTCTGCAGTTTACATTACCTTCTAGCCCAAGACTGGTCATATGTTTATTTAGTCTACAGTGGCCCGTTAGAAATTTTGTGAGTACACGTATGTATCTTCTTCTTGGTTATGTTGATGCAGGTGGCACATTTCTCTCGGTTATAGTTCTTGAGGAGTTTCTTAGTCTGCCGGAGACCAAGGAGTTTAGTCCATAACCTATAGCTATAGTCCCACAGATTGTCTCTCTGACCCCTTTCTTGTTAGTTCATCTGCTCTCTCATTATCCTTAATCCCATAGTGCCCTGGTTCATAGTGGAGGGTAACTTTATTGCTTTCTCAAGGCAGCCCCATACCATCTTTGATTTAATTTCTTGGGAGCATAGTGCCTTGATGGCTGCCTGGGTGTCTGAGAGTATCGAAATATTTTTTCCGTGATACTTCCTGTTGAAGTTGAATTATCCCCGTCTTGTAATTGCGTAGACCTTTGCTTGAAATATGCTGGGAAACGTTCCAAAGGATTCCGAGTGTTTTGTTCCCGGCTCGTATACCGCTATCTCAGTTCCTCTTGATGTTCTTAAACCGTCCGTATGCACCCACCATTTTTGTTTAAACTAGGATACCTAACCGATTCATACAATTTTATACATTCCTTTCCGGTTAACGAGTGTTAGAGGATAGTAGTTCGATTTGTCTTTGTTCCAGGCAAAAGCAAGTCGTTAATTAACACACCAAACATACTACGAGTACATACATCCTAAAGGTTGTGAAGAAATTCTGTAAACAGTGCAACTGAATAGCTTGGTGAACAACGCTTACTACTTCACCTTCGCCTTGAAAATGTTAAGTTAGGGCCCTGAAATATGCAATGGAACCATCAATGAGTGGCAAAAAGTCTTATGCTGTATATAAGTTACATGTAACATAGTTTATCTTTCCTGTTCCATCTTATTCCGCCATCGGATGTAAGGAAATATTAGCAAAGTCATAGCCGAATCATTAGCTACCAGAGCAACCAAGGACCTATCCACTTGTCAAGCCCATTTAATAACATTTCCCAAAAAACTCAAACTGATTTAAAATAGGACTCGCCCAAAATCCAACCCCATATTACCCAATTCACACCGAAACGCCACTTAATTAAAAAAATAACTTAATTGCCACTTTCTCAAAATGCTTCCCTCCCACGATTACATGCTTTACCGCCGCCTACTTTCAAGAATAGGGACATGCCATTTATTTACCACCGAACATGTAATTAACCTGACGGTAATTAACTTTTTTCACTCACGACAAGCCACATATTTGCTGTTCCTTTCATTGAAGTTTTTCTCTTAAATCCGCAACAATGTTGTACGATTCAATTCAAGCAGCTCGCAGCCTTATCTCGTTTATTAAAGCCATTGGCCTCTGGAGCTACAAAGGCCAGAGATTTCATCCTTTGTACAAGTTTTACGGATGGTCACTGCATACAGTCTTTACGTTTGTTTTAATTTTCGGAATGTATGCCAATGCTGCCCAGAAGGACAACATCGATGATATTACTGACGCCCTCTACATGGCCTTCACTGAGACGGTACTTTTCGTCAAGGTGGTGAACATGCTTACCATTTCCCAGCAAGTAGTTGACTTCCTGGCAATTATACAGCAACACACTGAAGGTCATCCTGCAAATCCAAAGGAACTGCAAATGATGGAAGGGCGTCAAAGCAGCTTCAAAAGATTGAGCACTGCTTACATCAGTAGCGCTGTTATCGTGCTAATTATCACCGACGTAGTCCCGTTTTTGGACGACGAATACAAGCTACCGTTTCCGTGTTGGATTCCATTCGAATATCGAAATCCGGAGAAGTTTTTGTATGCATATTCCTATATAGCAGTTGCAATGAGTATCACCGCCTTGACCAATACGATCATAGATTTGGTTCAAGCTTTTCTTCTGTTTAAACTGACGTCGTTGTATAAATTGATTGCGATGCGATTGGAGAGTCTTGAAAATGATGTCGAGGGGTTGACGCGAATCATAAGACTCCATAACTTTACCGAAAGGTCTTCTTTTTTACAAAAAAGCTCTGTTGACGTATATTCATATAAATCTCTTGCAGGATGGTGATGAAATGTCAGGACATCATATCGGTACCGGTTTTTGCGCAGACCGTAATGAGTGCATTCATACTCTGTCTTACTGTCTATCAATTGCAAAAGGTTTGTGATATTTCGGGAGACTTTGGGAAGAAATTGCAAGTCGTTTGTCCGTTTTCAGATATCCCTGCTCAACGACACCGCTAATTTCATTGCACTTTTGATGTTCGCAATGATAATGGCGCTGCAGATATTTTTCCCATGTTACTTTGGCAACGAAGTGACGATTAGTGCCAGTGAGCTCACTGGCGCGGTTTACAATTCGAATTGGGTTGAGCTGCCAGCAGAATCGAGGAAACTCATATTCGTTTATATGGAGTATTTAAAGCGACCGATTCAGTTGAGAGCTGGCCAGTTCTTTCGTATTGGAATTGCTGTCTTTACAAAGGTTTGGTTTGACAGGTGATATCAAAACATAACCTCAATAAAAGTTATCTTTTTCAGACGATGAACAATGCCTATAGTCTATTTGCATTGCTTTTGAATATAAAGTCTTAGGCTAGCTTGGAGTTACATGTTTGTTGTTTGTTGTAGAAGTTGTTTCAATAAATAAATGCAGTCAGATCGAGTACTAGCGAACTACTTAATCGAAGGATCGATGCTGCTTTGTGATTTATTTAATTTTGTCCTCGTCAATATGCTCGGTGAATAGCCCTGAAGCTGTATATACTGTTAAATGACTGGAATGTCAAACGACGTTGTAAAATATGAAAGCTCCGTTTTAGAATATGCAATATGTCAGATAAGTACAAAGATGAGTTCTGTTCGGGTACTTTCTGCACCAAAATTTGTACTTTGTCAACTTTTGAAGAATGGGGTAAAATTATGAAAAAGTAAACGAACGCGTTGAACGAGGAAAACTGCTCAGATTTTAAACGTCAAACACTAAATCTTAGAAAATAATAGAGGAAAGAATTTTATCATTCACATTTGGAAAGTTTCATTGATCCAATACATTTGTTGGATTCCCTGGATCTTCGCATGATAGCTGGGTGTTCCAGAATTCTACATTTTCTACATGACAATTTTAATTCCACACAAAAATGACGAACTGGTGTTTGGTAGATCTGACAGATTTGACAGATTTCATAAACCAGCTCAAAGAAATTTCTTGCACTAAAATTCGCAGCATGGGGAAATTTCTTACTCTCTCGTGAGCACTCACTTTTACGAAAAACTGCGAAATTTTTGCGTGCTCGAATAGGATAGGATTTCGTAAAAATTCGTAACATTTCGTAAAAATTCGTTGTTTTGGGAGAATACGCGAATAGAGCTATAGAGTGTCAATGCCTCTCTGTCAACCTCAAATATCCGGTATTTTTTTCGGAATCCAACCAAAAGAAAGTTATTTTACCTTTAACCAGAAGATGAAATTTAAATCTTCAAAATATGCATATTGGGGTACGTAATCTAGGAAAGTAAATTGTCCTGGAACCCCCATACTGACTGAACTGTAGCATACTCCGCAGGAGTGTGGAGACAGAGTTATAAACTTGAACCGAGTCCAATCTCTAACTAAAATGTGTATAAGGGCACAATGGGCTCCGTCCTTAGAGGATTTTTCAACGTTTGTCTAGACTTATGCCTAAGTTCACATAGAAATGCAAGTAAGACTTAGCCTGCCTTAGTTTTCACCCTTAGATACAACTAACAAAAGTTCACAGCAAAATATAACGGAATTCGGATAATCAATTTTCGGCTAGTCCTTAAGGGTTAATCTATCAGCAAGCACAGACACCTGCCGAACCATCTTTCAGTCAGAAATGTTTTTTTATCAATCAACGCTTAGCTTTAACTTGCTATCTGAAACTCATGGCAAAATCATTGCCTTAAAGGGGCTGAGCTTGATCAAACTGCACTTGCACACAATGGTCATTGGTAATGAACCCTTTTTACTGGGCCCAAATCGTCTCTTTCGTGATCCCATAATTCATTACGTAAGAACGAGCATTCTGGGGCCAAATCGTTTTGATTCAAAGAGACGATTTGGGCCCTGATCTCTGTTTATTGAATACAGTAAGGAAATGCTTTATTGAAATCCATACGAGGGAAGGGACCATGTTCAAATCCAATGCGATTCGGGTAGCTTCACAGCCCCATAAGGGGCATGTTGTGTGTCTCACAAGCTAAGTTTCTTATGAATCTGAGCAGGATCTACACTACAGTTTTAATCGTGATCTTGTCTATTAGAAAGCAGCTTCGCAGACTTAGTTTATTTCCGGATCTTACCTATGCGATGAAACCTCTTTTATTAGTGCGTTGAACTGCTGTGCGAGCTCCGCGAGTTCAAGCTCCAGCCATTCCACATGCCCACTGAACATTTTCCGCAGCACCACCTCTCGTCGGGGAATAACAAGCCTCCGGAAGTGTAATTTGTCATAAAAAAAACTTCTCAATTTGCCGTTCGGAGCCAACAATAAATTGTAGGTCTATTCGTGCGAAAAATGTGACACGCACAACAGGAATGGTTGCGAAAAGCTAGGCTTTGCCCCATCCCGGGCTGAGACGCCAGATGTTAATTTTTTTTTTAAAGCGTTGGACTGTTTCTACTTATGAAAGAATGTAAAGTGTGAAGACTCATTTAGCCTAATATTCATTACGTTATGTTTTAACCATACGATTGCCTGAACGCAACCAACCAATTGTTTATGTTGTTTGTTGTGACAAAAAATTGTTGGTTTAAACGTCACTTGAGCTGAAATATTTTTCATATAAAAAATTGGAGGAATAACAGTCTCTTCTAAGGTTCTTTCACTCTAGAAACTAAGCGCTTGGGTAGTTGTGGTCCGATTTAGAACGGCTGGCACATAACTTCCATAATACGTAGTTCCGAAAAAGCAACACTTTGCTTGAAGGGCTGTACTGCCTAAATCTTATACTTTCTTATATATCCTACAGTGTAAGCAGTGCTATTGAAATAAATTGAAATTAAAAATTTTTTTATCAAGACCTCAGTTCACACTTGGTTACGCAGATGTTGACATCATCAGTAAAACGAAGAGAGTAGTCATACCGCTAAGATGGGTCTGGTTGTTAACAAGAATAAAACAAAGTATATCCTGTCTACGAACATCGAGATAAATCATCAATATCTTGGCCACATTATTACGATGTACAACTATAAATTCAAGGTAGTGCAGAAGGTAGTGCAGAAACCCGCGCTTGGAAGTCAAATATTCAGTAGCATCAAGAAGAAACAAGAAGACGACATATAAAACCTCTATTCAGAGAGATCGACAACTTTTAAAAATCTCCGGAACATTTGCTGTAAGACCGCAGGCTACTAATGGGCTGTTGCACATTTCAACGTGCACAAGTAACACCATTCTTTTCTACTACGAAACCATATGTACTTTTTTGCGCCGCTGGCATTTGACTGCAGATTTTTAGCGTTAACGTGGTCATGGCACTCCGGCGGATAGCTTTCAATAAAAAGTTCATATTTAGCAGACATTAAAGTGTATCAACCTGCTCACGTTCTATAGACAGCCTTTGAGGAAGAAAGGATAATTTTTCTTCAAGCAGTTGTAATTCCGAACAGTAATTCACATGAAACGTCATCGGGGGAAATTAAACAGAAGAACGCAGGACATTTGTAAAATTTAAAACAATTGTATCTTTGCCACGCGGAGAACTATTGGGCCTATTGAACCAGGTTTCGATTGCGATCAAATAAATTAAGAATTAAAAAAAATTGTAACAAATAAATATCAAACGGTCAAAATTTAAACTTAATTTCAAATTTGAATGTTCTAAAAGTAAATTAAAATAAAGTTTGAAGGCAACTGGGAAATTTCTTTATCAGGGGTGGTGAAGAGGAAAAGAAATGTGTGTTTGGAACATCATTTCAATTTGTTTTACTTTCTTTTGACCACTCTTTACATTTTCATAATTTTTTATTTCCATTTTAGTGCTAAGTAATTATTTACCTTTGGCTATGTAGTTAGTTTAAATGCAAAGACTCACAATCTTATTCATTCTATTTACACACCACTTATTGACGGAAGAAATATTTTCGAACCTTCACTTCTTAAGTTCCAGAACATACTAAGAATACTTACCGGCGCATTAATTTGAAAAAGTAATCAAAGTCAAAGTCGCTGTTGCACTTTAATGAAGAAAGACCTCCTCTTATTTCATTTAAACATTTACCTGCTATTAAATGACAGCGGATTGGCCAAGGAAATTTTTTCAAAATAATTGCCTTTCAGGCGCCGCCCATAATTGACATTTTAATTATTACCATCGTATACTATGTACACACGCAGTTGAACTGTATATAATTTCTCAATCAAACGCCAGTGTTTCGACACCGCTCACAGGATGGACTTCGATCTAGCGCAACCTTCCAGGTTCTTAATCACAATTCTTAAAAGTTTTGGACTCTGGCATTTGGATACAAAATGGGAGACACTTTATAAAATCTACGCATATATTCTACACTCTATTTTCACCTTTTTAAATATTGCAACCATGTGGGCAAGTGTAATTACCGCAAAGGATTTTGAACAGTTTACCGAGTCCCTGTACATGTCTCTTACCGAGGTAGGTTTGATGGTGAAAGTTGTCAATATATTCGATTTGAGCAGAGAAGCTATGGATTTCTTTCATCTTATCGAGAGTAAGGATTTGAGTTTGAAAAATTCCAAAGAAAAGCAAATTTTCCAAAGTGCGAATCGCGTATTTCATATTGTGGCAAAATTGTATCTTAGCGCCAGTGTAATAGTTGTTGGAACTGGGTTTACTGCTGTGGCCGCTGGAAATAAATGGGTACTACCATACCCAGCATGGATGCCATTTGATTTGCATTCCGAGTATTATTGGTATGCCTATGGTTTTCAATTCATTGGAATGATTCTGACATGTCTGACAAATGTGTCCATTGATATGCTGCAATGCTACTTATTGCATCATCTTTCGTTGATCTATCGAGTGATTGGACATCGTTTGGCAAGTATTGGATTCGCCTTACACGGCACTTGCGATGTGCACAAGATGGATGAGCTGGTTCTGAAGGAGTTGACAGAAATTATTAAGGCTCATGAGCTGGTTAAAAGGTAGACGTTAGATATTTTACTCATTATTCATTTCAAGCTAATAGCAATTGTTTTATAAGAATAACAACGAAATGTGAAAGATTTATATCGGTGCCATTTTTTATGCAAGTCCTTTTGAGTGCATTAATCCTTTGTTTTACTGGATATCAGATACAAATCGTAAGAATGCATTTTTAAGCGATAGCAAGACGAAAGGAAGTAGAATTTCTTTATTCCCTCAGACACCACCTCTGGAAAACCCGGGACAGTTTATCGAAATGGTGGATTTCCTTTTAGTTATGGGTTTACAGATATTTCTACCATGCTATTATGGGAACCAAGTTACCATTCAGTCGAGTAAGCTGAGTGAAGCTCTGTACAATTCCAATTGGATAGTCTTACCTCAGAAGTCTAGAAAAATCATATGTATGTATATGGAGTTCTTGAAGGAGCCCGTTCATGTGAAAGCTGGGAAATTTTTCAATATTGGACTGCCGACCTTTTCAAAGGTAAGAACTTAAATCACTTTGAATTTTCAATTTTTTGTCATTTGTTTACTTTGCAGACCATTAACAACGCATATAGCTACTTTGCTGTCCTTATTCGGATGAAGAATTAAAAAACTAAGTTCTTATTGATGTTATTCACTGTTTTTTGATAGATTTTGGAAATAAAATTATTGGCACCAGTTATTATTTATTGAAATAAATTTATTTGATATTTGTTTGTGGTTAAAAAACGTGTGAAATCATTACTTTATCCGAGCTATACAGGAAGGAAGTCAGCTCTAAGCGGGTTAGTTTAGATTTTGGCTAAATCACTGTTGCCTGTTCGTGTAACATGTGCAAGACATTGGATTTACTGTGTTTAACTTTTTTGCTTGATTATATGTAGTTTTTTCACTATCTGTGCACTCTGATTTTTTGACCAACTTGGGCGAATGTTTCGGCAGTTACTACGAGCATAGTTAGAAAGCTACAAAGACTTGAACTTGCAGCTCCGAGTCTCATCCTATATGTAATCCGCAGACGAATTCACATTTCAATGGATGTTGGAGTTACACTACATGGACTGGTCCATCAAAAATTCGCTTATGCATCACCATATACTTATGTATGTGTTATGTTTGTCATTGAACTCCAAGTTTAAAGCGAGTCAGTTAAGTCTGACGCTGAATGACATTTTTAGAAAAATTGCAGTAGCAATTTTTTATGTGATATTAGGGATATTAGTTCACTACCACTACTTCCTTAAACCCTAAAATAATTATAACATGTCTTAAGATGAAATTAAACCACCTGGGTAAGTGCAACTTAAGATGTTTCGCGCCACCACTTATCGGCAGACAATAACCAATCTTCAAACGTAGAATTCTTCATGAAAGAGGATCTTAATCCATCGTTCAGACTAAGCAATAAAACCAATTCAACTCCATTCTTGCGAACAATTTAACACGCAAAACATGCACCCTGGAGGCCGTCATGCCAACTATTTATTTATTTATTAATTCAATTAAAAATTGTTTATAAAACCCTTTCAATCAAATCTCTTGAATATTTAATCCAAATGATTGGTAAATAGATTAAGCAATTTTTCAAGGAACTAATTGCATTATAAGTACAGGTATACCTTAGTTGTCTTTAATGAACTACCCTTGAATCCACTGATTACTTGAGGCAAGTTCTCCTTCTAAATATTTGCAGATGGTTAGGTTAGGTTAAGGCGGACGCGGCCAGTCCAATGACTGAGCGTTCACGGGGGCTTACTGGTCCATTGTGTTCCCCCTTGTGTTGTGGGCCATGTTCCAACCTTGGGTACTACATAGGTGGTCTATCAAACCACCCTGTACTCTTAATGAAGTGGAGTATGCTCGTTATCGGTACTTCTGTTAGGTAACTCAGTTCTCCAAACAGCCTATTTCCCATGTGTCGGAGTTTGCGGTTGGGACACTCGCAGAGCGGAGGTTGGGACACTCGCAGAGCGGAGGTTGGGATACTCGCAGAGCGGAGGTTGGGACACTCGCAGAGTAAGTACTTGACGGTTTCGGTTTCTTCCGCATCCTGAGAGCTCCTGCAGTAGTCTGGGGAGTCGATGCCGAGTTTTCTGCCCATGGTACCTATGGCACAATGTCCTGTCAGTACACCTACTAGGATGCGAGTATTTTTTTTGTTCATAGCCAGAAGACGTTTTGTTTTGTTCTGGTCTATTCTCTGCCATAAGCTTATTACTTTCCCATCTTGTGGTCAACGTTATCTTTCAGTACACCGATAGGGATGTTTATCGATGTATGGGTGTTCTCTCTTTCCAAAGCTGATCCCTGCCGAGCAAGTTCGTCTGCTTTCTCGCAATCGCTGCGTCCGGGGACCCAGCAGATGTTGACCTCGTGGGTGACGTCTATTTTATTGAGGATTTTCTTCCTGCAGATATCGTCGCGAAGCATAGTTCTAACGACACATCTCTCATTTGTTTAGATTTAGATTCAGCCCACAGAATTTGCGAGACTGAGGAAGTTCTTCGCTAGAGAGTGTGTAGCTCTAGGATTTATTAAGGATTCTGATGGCAACTGATGGTTACCCACTTTCTCGGCTGCATATCCACCAGGCAATAGACCAGGCGAGCTGCCTTAATCTAACAGACCTATCAGTCTAACATCTTAGACTTGAAAACTATGGAAAACTATGGAAAGACTAATAGATGTCCGTATCAGAGACCAGCTTAAGATGTCTACCCCCCTGCACTCGAGTCAATATGCGTACAGGAAAGGCAAATCTACGGAGAGTGCCCTTCACCTAGTCAAAGAAATAGAAAAGGCACACCGCGTCAAGGAAAGAGCCCTAGGTGCCTTTCTAGACATCAAGGGCGCTTTCGATAATACCGTCTACGACTCGATAGCAAGGGCAATCAGTAGTAGAGGAGTCAAAGACTCGACAAACCAATGGATAAGGGCCATGCTGGAAAGTTGTATAATAACTTCTTCTTCAGTGTCAGTGTCTGTAACCGCAATAAAAGGATGCCCCAACGGGGAGTTCTCTCTCCTCTTCTATGGTCTTTAGTCGTTGACAATCTTTAAGTCAATCTCCATAGATTGTGATACAAAGATATTGGTTATGCTGAATCCGCAGTTATTATAAATAAGTGGTAAACATGACATGCAACTCCAGCTTAACTAAATTTTTAGGAATGGTGCAACATTAAAGGAATCTCCATCAATCTTTGCAAGACTGTTCTAGTGCCTTTTACGAAATGAAAAACGTTAAAGTTAATAACATATGCGGCCATTGTTTGGTGGCCAAAAGTACTTGAACGAAGGGATGGCAATGAAGCTTGAAAAGCTAAAAAGAATTGCCTGTCTCGGTATAACAGGTGCTTTGGGCACCTGCCCCACTTCAGCCAGTGTCATTGGACTCTCACCCCTACATATCTTTACTAGGAAGACCGCTGCCTGTTGTGCTATAAAGCTGCAGCTAGAACACAAGTATAAATCAGGTAATCTTGTGGGTTATCTGAAAATGATTCACTCAATTCCAAGTACGGACATGTTCTGCACTATCCCCGACGTTATGACCAGGGAGTACGTTTTCGGAAGGCCATTTGAGGTAGAAATATTAGACCTGTCGACTAGTCTAATGGAGAATCCATATCAGACCCAGAATGATTGGTACTGTGCACCGACGGATCAAAAATGGGTTCCGGAGTAGGTTTGGACCCAACACTAAAGTCTCGGTAACAATGGCGATGTGCCTCAGTGTGTTCCAGGCTGAAATCCATGCTATTGAGATCTGCGCCAGGATAAACCTCGATCCAGATATTAGGGGTGCAAAAATACATGTCTATTCAGATAGTCTGGCAGCACTTAAAGCGTTGACATCCCACTTTGTGGAGTCTAGGTCAGTCAATTGCTGCTACGATACCCTACAATCACTTGCCAGGCATAACAAGGTCAAGCTTGGTTGGGTGCCCGGCCACCAGGGCATTGTAGGCAATGAAACTGCTAGGGCCGGCCGGTTCGGCTTCCGCCCTCTTCGGACCGGAACCTTTCTGTGGCGTTAATTGGGCTACCGTCACAGCTTTGTTAAACAACTGGAGTTCCCAGTTCGTCCCACTTCGTCTAGGCAATTGGGAAAATGTTCAAGGGATTAGTCAATCGAAGAGACTTATAAAGCCATTTTCTTACAAGGAAATTCTAAACCTTGACAGGAACAACATGAGGAAGCTAGTGGGCTTCCTTACCGGCTACAGTGGCCTAAGATATCATCTCAACAAACTTTACCTTGATTCAGATACAGAGGGTCGGTTCTGTTTGGAACTTTCTGACCAAGGTTCTTTGCAAGCATAGCAGAGGTAACAGACCTACAGTTAACGGACCTACTCCGATTCTTAAAGAGTATTAACTGGTTCACAAAACAGCCAACAATAGGATAGGTCCTTAGGCTGTCCCGAGAACCATACCGCTATTCCCACAAAATTAAAAGGGTACTCACAATGGACCTTTAGGTCTCTGAGTGGAAGTGATGAGGCCTATCCATCACACACCCTTCTAACCTAACCCAACCTTCTGTTTGGAAGAGGAAGAAACCCTATGAGCACATTCTCTGTAAATGTTCGGCGCTACACTGACTACGTAGGCGGATCTTTCATAGAGAATTCTGTTCTTAGCGAAGTTTAGAAACTCGGCCACTAATGACATACTCACCTTCACACTTATTAGGCTAAGTAGACCGGAGACACAATAGATCTTGCTAGGCCGCAGTGTCAGCCATAAAGGCAGGTTCTTAAAAAACAAAACAAGTGTCAGTACTGGTGCCGGGTATATAATTCCAGTTTCTAACGCCCAGCAGTGCTTGGAAAGTCACCAACAGCATTTCAAGCGGAAATCCACACTGAACTGTGTGCTAGAGAATGCCTATGGCAAAAGATCCATGTCTTCTCAGACAGCATTATTAGCCTCAAATTTCTATACGATCAGGTCCAAGCTTGTCTGGGACTGTCTGAATCTCCTCGAAAGTCTTGCATCGACAGGTCATGAAGGTTTCGAATGTAAGGAAAAAGGTTTCGAAATGTTTTTTTTTATCAATCATATGCATATGCTTTAACTTGTTATCTGACACCCATGGCAAAAACATAGCCTTACAATAAAATCGAAACCAGTTCTGGAGATAGTGAAAATGGTTCTAGAACCTACAGAGCTAAGCTTGGTTATGCACATATCACACTACTTGCAAAAAACTTATTTGCAAAAATCGGTGTCTCAACCCTTTTTACTGGTCTCGGTTTATTCAATACAGTAAGAAAATGCCTTTTGAAATACATAAGAGGACAGGGACCAAGTTTAAATCCAGTGCGATTTAAGTAGCACCGCAGCGTGTGTTGCGTTCTTTGCGCGCTTCTCTATCTCACAACTCAAGTTTGTAATGAATCAGGGCAGGAACTACAGTAAAGTTTTAATCGTGATCTTGAGCGTCCATTGTCTACTCCAAAGCACCTTCACAGACTTAATTCATTACTGAATCCTGCCTTTGTACATATGGAGAGCGATGAAACCTCTTTTCTCAGAAAATGGCGCTACAGTCCGAGTGCACATGGGCCTCAACCAACAAGCGTCTCCAGCCTGCTTGATCTTTAGTCAGCTGCCTCCAGTTTTGGATGTCAAGTTGGTTAAAGTCCCCTTCCATTTGCGTGTTAGGTCGCAATAGATAAGGTTTAGAATATATATTTTGTACCCAGGCTCTGCTATCAATCCTTTCAACGAGATCAGGGTTGATAGTAAAAGTAGAATAATATTTGCCAATAGTGTTTGAAAGTCAACCAGTAAGTATTAAGTATTACGAGTAAGAAGAACCAAGGAGACGCTATACAAAGCCTTCATCTAGAGTGATCGACTTGCTGTAAGACTGCAGACTACTATTGGGCTATTGCATATATCAATATGCACAAGTACCACTACCCTCTTCTACTCCGGAACTATATACAAATTTCTGACACTGTCGCTTGATTGTAGACTTTAGCGTTAACGTGGTAATGCCACTCCGGCGGACAGTTTTCGATAAAAAGGTGCTTCTTTCTTATAGACTGCCTTTGGGGAAGAAAGGATTCATTTTCTTCGGGCCACCAACTCAATCATTCCGAGTTGTAACTTCATAGATCCGTCTACAAACAGTAATGCACTTGAAACGTCATAGGGGGATATTTAATAGGAGAACACAGGACATTTGTAAAATCCTTAAAAAAATTGTTTCTTTGCCACGCTGTGAGCTATTTAGCCTTTCGAAAAAACTGTAACAAATAAATACCAAACGAACAAAATTTAAACCAAATTTCAAATTTTAACGTTCTAAAAGTAAAAATAAAGTTTGAATGTAACTGGCCATTTTCTTTATCAGGGGTGGTAAAGAGGAAAAGAAATGTGTGTTTGGAACATCATTTCAATATGTTTTACTTTCTTTTGAACATTCTTTACATTTTCATAATTTTTTAATTCCATTTTAGTTCTAAGTAATTATTTACCTTTGGCTATGTAGTTGGTTAGAATGCAAACGCTCGAAATATCTTTTATTCTACTTATACACAACTTATTGAGAGAGAAACTATCCTCGAACCTTTACTTCTTAAGTTCGAGAACACACTAAGAATGCTAACTGGCGCATTAATGTGGGAAAGCAATTAAACACTTTAGAGAAGGAAGACCTCCTCTCGTTTTATTTAAACACTTTCCTATCATTAACTGACAGCCGATTGGCCAAGGAAATTTTTTCAAAATAATTGCCTTTCAGGCGCCGCCCATAATTGGCATTTTAATTATTACCATCGTATACTATGTACACACGCAGTTGAACAGTTTATAATTTCTAAATCAAACGCCAGTGTTTCGACACCGCTCACAGGATGGACTTCGATCTAGCGCAACCTTCCCGGTTCTTAATCACAATTCTTAAAAGTTTTGGACTCTGGCATTTGGATACAAAATGGGAGACACTTTACAAAATCTACGCATATATTCTACATTCTATTTTCACCTTTTTAAATATTGCAACCATGTGGGCAAGTGTAATTACCGCAAAGGATATTGAACAATTTACCGAGTCCCTGTACATGTCTCTTACCGAGGCAGCTTTGATGGTAAAAGTCATCAACATATTCCGTTTGAGCAGAGAAGCTATGGATTTCTTTGATCTCATCGAGAGTAAGGATTTGAGTTTAAAAAATTCTAACGAGAAGCTAATTTTCCAAACTGCGAATCGTGTGTTTCATATCGTGGCGAGATTGTATCTCAGCGCCAGTGTAATAGTTGTCGGAACTGGGTTTACTGCCGTGGCCGCTGGAGATAAATGGGTACTACCATACCCAGCATGGATGCCATTTGATTTGCATTCCGAGTATTTTTGGTATGCCTATGCTTTTCAATTCATTGGAATGATTCTGACATGTCTGACAAATGTGTCCATTGATATGCTGCAATGCTACTTACTGCATCATCTTTCGTTGATTTACCAAGTGATTGGAAATCGTTTGGCAAATATTGGATTCGATTTAGATGGCATCTCCGACGTGCATGAAGTAGATGCACTGGTTTTGAAGGAGCTGACAGAAATTATTAAGGCTCATGAGCTGGTTAAAAGGTATACATTTGATATTTTGCTAACCATTCATTTAACGCTTATAACAATTGTTTTATAAGAATAACGTCAAAATGCGAACGGTTTATATCGTTGCCATTTTTTATGCAAGTCCTTTTAAGCGCATTAGTCCTTTGTTTTACTGGATATCAGATACAAATCGTAAGAATTCATTCTTAAGCGATAACGAGACGAAAGCAAATAGAATCTATTTATTCCCTCAGACATCACCTCTGGAAAATCCGGGACAGTTCATCGAAATGGTGGATTTCCTTTTCGTTATTTGTTTTCAGATATTTCTACCATGCTATTATGGGAACCAAGTTACCATTCAGTCGAGTAAGCTGAGTGAAGCTCTGTACAACTCGAATTGGATAGTCTTACCTCAGAAATCTAAAAAACTCGTGTATATTTACATGGAGTTCCTGAAAGAGCCCGTTCATGTGAAGGCTGGGAAATTTTTCAATATTGGACTGCCGATTTTTTCAAAGGTAAATACTTAAATCACTTTGAATTTTAAATTTTTTTTTATTTGTTTATTTTAAAGACCATGAACAACGCATATAGCTACTTTGCTGTCCTTATTCGGATGAAGAAATAATAAACTAGGTTCATGTTGACGTGAGCAGTTATTCACCGATGCACTTTCTTTGATGAATTTTAGTATTAAAATAATCGCTACCACCGGCACTATTTATTGAAATAAATTTGTTTGATATTTGTTTGGCTAAATCACTGTTGCCTGTTTGTGTAACATGTCCAAGACCATGGATTTACTGTGTTTAACTTTCGTGCATTACATCCAGTTTCTGTACACCCTGATTTTTTTGATAAACTCGGGCGAATGCTTTCGCAGTTACTACAGTTAGAAAGCTAGAAAGACTTGAATTTACAGCCCTCGAAGGTTATAGCTTTAAGCTAGTTAAGGATTTTGTCTAACCAAGCCCCGCTATCAGTTCAGACGACGACACCAGAGCTGAGATCAAACGAAGAATAACTTTTCCAAATCGCTGCTTTTTTGGGCTAAGAAGCCAATTGAGTAGCAAAGCCCTTTCTCGAACGACTAAAGTGACCCTTTATAAGACCTTAATCGTCCCTCTGTCAAAAGCGGATGAGGGTGCTCTCGGCTGCTTCGAGAGGAAAATTCTTCGGGTGATTTTCGGTCCGGTTGAATCGACGGTGACGAGCTGTACAACGACATCGACACCGAATGGACACCAATCCTGCGGCCTGGAAAACATTCAAATCCAAACCCGAGGTACGGCGCAGTAGAGGAAGACCACGACTCAGGTGGCGCACAGTTGGTTCACCTTAACCAACTTGGCGTGCAAAACTGAAGGATCGAGGGGGCTGGAGACGGTTATTGGTTGAGGCCCAGGTCCACTCCGGACTGTAGCGCCACCTTAAGTAAGTAAGTAAGTGCGATGTGTACCCTTGCTGCTAGTGAGGCGTATAGAGCTACGTCCTGCCTGGGCAGCTCATCTGCACGTTCACCCAAGCGGGCAAGTTCGTTCCGCCACTTTTGCGCCAGTTTGCAGGATGTGGTAGTCGAGACAATAGCTTTGATATCGGCTTGAGGATAGCAATATTCTGTTTGTAGGTTGTCTCAGCAGGCGGTATAATCTTAATATTTTCAGTGATTCTGAGTAGACACCGGCACCTTTGGTCCGTCTGTCTAGATGACCGTGTCGAAATCCTTCATGTTTCTTTTACTGTGCTCTGGTCCTCGTGGAAGTTTTGTCCTGAAGTTTAGTTTGGGGTGATGCAGTCCGTTGGAGACGTAACCATACCGTTTGGTAACGAGTTCAGAATATTGCTGTGACCATTGGGCCGTCCAGTCCACCGTCCAACATTCAGATTCTTTGAGTCTGACTGCGCTGCATAGTGCGGTATTTTGTGTGTGTAAGTCGAGAGGCACAAGATGCCAGAGCACAGTACGGGCATCCATCGGGACGGACTTCGACTCTGCTGTAAACCATCTCTCTTAATCCACGAAACCTGTAGGAATGTCTGTACCATTCTTTCTTCGTTTATCACTGCACTAATTGCGTGTATCAAGAATCCTGTAAAAAGCAAAGATTGCGATTTCCAGCAGTATCCTCTAATTGCTTGGGTCTATCTCATTTGCTTTCAGTTTTATTTTATGCTTAGTCACAGTTCAGTGGTCGCCATTGCTCAGGTGGTTAGTGCGTTGGACTGTTGGCTCATCCCGAGCTGTCGCGCTAGCTATTTATTTATTTGTTAAGCCGGTGATTCTTAAACTTTTTAATAAAATATCAGGCACTGAAATTTAATTTGCTGCTGTTGTTTCATCGAAGAACTTAATGGAATGAACATTTCCTAAGAATATGACATTTTGTTAAACAATCTACTAGTGCCTAGCTTCATTAGCCTTACAACCGAGATATCTTCGGATCAAGCACATAGCTCTGTTAGTATGTATAGTTAGTATGCGCAGTAAGAGCAATCTGTCAATAGGCGTGTTTTTTTGAAACCTAGCCAGCAACGTCAAATTTAAGAAGTAAAACAAATAGAACAACCAGCTGGCTACAACTCTTGATTTTATCCCCAACTGGCCAAGAGTTTTACGATATCCCATGGCCAGGGGGCACCGAAAGCGATGTTTTTCATTTATAGCATTGGTATCACTGACAAATTGTTCTGTTCTCTTGACATTTGACCGCCGTCTGCGTACGAAGATGGAAGAAGTTATGATTTCATACCTCTTTTTGTATATTATCCATTGAATAAATTCTCTCAATTATGGTTTTCACAACAAATTAAAAAAAAATAATTTAGTTTAATGCCGAATACTTTGACAGTTCGACAGCAGATGTAGTCAAAAGAAGTTCAGAAATAAATCACGGAGAACCAAAAGGTTCTTAACCCACAAAATCTGCGAGACTGAAGAAGTTCTTCTGTAGAGAGAATGTAGCTCTAGGAACTCTTAAGGATTCTGATGGCAATTGATGGGTACCCACTACCTAGGCTAGATATCCGCTAAGGAACTGGAGCAGAGGTGGACAATGTTACAGAAAAAAAAAAACAACTCAATAGGCTTGGCAGCTCATCCCCTTATAACAAATCACCTCAAAGTACTCTATTTTGCTAACCTAACCGGTCCGGTATGACTAAGATAATTAATTAAGTATGGTCGCCAGAAACCAGAAACAAATCGAATCGCAGAAAAAGGAGTAATGCTTAGCCTCAAACCGCTACCTGTTTAGAAAGTCACCAAGAGTATTTTCAGCGGAAGTCCACGTCATTGAATTGTGTGTTACAGAATGCCTGCGGAGAAAAATCCAAGGAATCCGCATTTATGTCTTCTCAGACAGCCAAGGAGCATTATTAACCCTTAAAGCCTTTATGATAGGGTCTAAGCTTGCCTGGGACTATCTCAACCTCCTTCTTGCATCGAAGAAAAGAAAAGTTTTTTATGAGATAAGAATTCCAAGTGAGTTTTTCGTCTAGAGTGAGGCCCAGGTACTTGACTTTTTTTGGGAACTCTATTGCTTCGCCGAATAGAGTGGGTTTACGCAGTTTATTTAGATCCCTTCGCTTTGTGAAAGCAAAGAGCCTCTCCGCGAAGTTTTGACGTTTAATCCAACTTTTTTGCACCAGTCAGCAACCGGGTTGAGAAGAACGCGATTTAAATTCTGAGACATAAAGTAATCAGTTGATTCAATAGTTCTTCATTAAAGTTTAAAATAATCAAGAACTAAGCTATACCTGTACTTATAATGCAATTAGTTTCTTGAGAAATTGCTAAATCTGTTTACCAATCATTTGGATTAAATATTCAAGAGATTTGATTGAAAGGGTTTTATAAACAATTTTTAATTGAATTAATAAATAAATAAATAGTTGGCATGTTTTGCGTGTTAAATTTTTCGCAAGAATGGAATTGAATTGGTTTCATTGCTTAGCCTGGACGACGGATTAAGATCCCTTTCATTTAAAATTCCACGTTTAAAGATGGTGTTAGGGTGTTTCTTAAACTCCCTTAGAATGTTCCTTCGAACTTGTGGGAGTTACTGGGCTAGTCACCTCATACACCGTTAATTTCGGGATTTTTAATTGCTTTGCCACTTGATAATTTTCTTTTTCTATTTTAGTTTAGGCTCATTTTTAATAATCACAACACTTTCGAACAACCGCGACTTTAAAATAAATGTGATGACTATAAGAATATGTGATCAAGAGATAGCGGTACTGGGATGTCATATTTCAGCATTGCCAGACCGGCAATGTTTCCGGATTTTTCCTCATACAGTCCTTATATGGTGATGCATAGGGGGATTATTGATGGACCAGTCCATCCAATGTGAGTCCAACATCCATTAAAATGTGAATTTGTCTGCAGATTACGTATAGGATCAGACTCGGAGCTGCAAGTTTAAGTCCTTTTAGCTGCGAAAGCATTCGTCCAAGTTTGTCAAAAAATCAGAGTGTACAGAAACTGGATGTAAGGCAAGAAAGTTAAACACAGTAAATTTATGCTCTTGGATAAGCAACGGTGATTTAGCCGAAATCCAAACTAACCCGCTTAGGGCTGATTTTCTTCTTGTATGGCTCGGGTAAAGTAATTGATTTCACAAATATTTTAACCACAAACGAATATCAAATAAGTTTAATTCAATAAATAATGACTGGTGCCGGTGGTAGTGATCATTTTAATTCTAAAATCTATCAAAAGAAAGTGCATCGGTGGATAACTGCTCACGTCAACATGAACCTACTAAGTTCATTAATTCTTCATCTGAATAAGAACAGCAAAGTAGCTATATGCGTTGTTAATGGTCTGCAAAATAAATAAATTAAAAAAAAATTCAAAATTTAAAGTTATTTAACCCTTATGGTACCATACCGAGTACTCGGGTACTCACTCATTTTATTTACGTCTCAATTAAATTAATCACAAACGCGGCTAAAACGTTTTACACACTTATTCGGCAGAAGCAAGATGTTACCAAAGTAATGGTAATAAAATACGGCCGAATGCAAAAGATTTGTACATGATTACTCGGGTACTCGCCATAGGTGTTTGAAGGTGGAAAAGTGTATGGTACCATAAGGGTTAAGTATTTACCTTTGAAAAAGTCGCCAGTCCAATATTGAAAAATTTCCCAGCCTTCACATGAACGGGCTCTTTAAGGAACTCCATGTAAATATACACGAGTTTTTTAGACTTCTGCGGTAAAACTATCCAATTCGAGTTGTACAGAGCTTCACTCAGCTTACTCGACTGAATGGTAACTTGGTTCCCATAATAGCATGGTAGAAATATCTGTAAACCCAAAACAAAAAGCAAATCCACCATTTCGATAAACTGTCCAGGATTTTCCAGAGGTGATATCTGAGGGAATAAACAAATTCTATTTGCTTTCATCTTGCCACGCTTAGAAATAAATTCTTACGTTTTGTATTTGATAACCAGTAAAGCAGAGGATTAATGCACTTAAAAGGACTTGCATAAAAAATGGCACCGATATAAATCTTTCACATTTCGTTGTTATTCTTATAAAACAATATGCTTTAAATGAATGGTTAGCAAAATATCAAATGTATACCTTTTAACCAGCTCATGAGCCTTAACAATTTCTGTCAACTCCTTCAGAACCAGCTCATCCATCTTGTGCACATCGCAAGTGGCGTGTAAGGCAAATCCAATGGTGGCCAAACGATGTCCAATCACTCGATAGATCAGCGAAAGATGATGCAGTAAGTAGCATTGCAGCATATCAATGGCCACATTTGTCAGACATGTCAGAATCATTCCAATGAATTGAAAACCATAGGCATACCAATAATACTCGGAATGCAAATCAAATGGCATCCATGCTGGGTATGGTAGTACCCATTTATCTCCAGCGGCCACAGCAGTAAACCTAAATACGACACTGGCGACACTGGCGCTAATATAAAATTTCGCCACAATATGAAACACGCGATTCGCACTTTGGAAAATTTGCTTCTCGTTAGAATTTTTTAAACTCAAATCCTTACTCTCGATAAGATGAAAGAAATCCATGGCTTCTCTGCTCAAACGGAATATATTGACCACTTTTACCATCAAAGCTGCCTCGGTAAGAGACATGTACAGGGACTCGGTAAATTGTTCAATATCCTTTGCGGTAATTACACTTGCCCACATGGTTGCAATATTTAAAAAGGTGAAAATAGAATGTAGAATATATGCGTAGATTTTGTAAAGTGTCTCCCATTTTGTATCCAAATGCCAGAGTCCAAAACTTTTAAGAATTGTGATTAAGAACCGGGAAGGTTGCGCTAGATCGAAGTCCATCCTGTGAGCGGTGTCGAAAGACTGTCGTTTGGCTGAGAGATTACATCCAGTTCAACTGCATGTAAATATACGATGGTAATTACTAAATTTTCAATTATGGGCGGCGCCTGAAAGGCAATTATTTTGAAAGAATTTTCTTGGCCAAGTGTTTAAATAAAACAAGAGGAGGACTTCCTTCTTTAAAGTGCAACAGCGCTTTGACTTCAATTGCTTCTTCAAATTAATGCACCAGCAAGTATTCTTAGTACGTTCTGGAACTTAAGAAGTGAAGTTTCGAAAATATTTTCTCTGTCAATAAGTAGTGTGTAAATAAAAACAAAGAGATTGTGAGTATTTAATATATCTACAAAGTCATCCCAGCTGTTCCCAGGCGAAGGACGCTAGTCATTTATTTTTATTTTTATTAACTTTAATCTGCTAGCCCTACTAGCTGAAAGAACTTCTTGTTTCTGGTCAAAATTAAAGTAACAAAACAAACCATGCTTGAGCCAACGTCATCAGTATAATACTTCTATAATAACTGAAACTACTTACGTAAGTTTAGTTGCTAAAGACTATGTAACATAATTTCTGAATTAACAACTCATTAGACAATCAGATAATTTATCAGATAATTTTAATCCTTCTTACACATCGCGGCCATGCTGTGACAGTTAATAAATAACTGCAAAGCTTTTCTAATGCAACCGACATAAACCTTTTTCAAATGCCCACTTAAAATGTTATCTAACCGCAATCGCCAAAACCCAACTGGACAAAGAAAAAGAAACGACAAGAGAAGCCCAAAACAAAATCAACGCCCTCAGGCATTATTGTGATCTAGTTTCCAATAAAGTAAACCCGTCAGTCACACTGCACAGACTTCAGTTAGCTTATTGTTTAGCGACATGTATTTGTGCGCGGCAACTCAATAGCCCTCTCGCACAATTTTGTTATGCAATCTGACAGATTTGTGGTTTTTTCTTTCTTCATAGTCAATTTCTATAGGGTAAATCAATTTTCATCCAAAGTTTGCAGCACAAAGAAGATATGAAGCTACTGTTGGCAATCTTTGGATCGAAAAACACGACCATTAACTGAAATATTCAACTAAAGTTAAAAATAATTGAACACGACTAGGGTAGGATACGCTTTGTTCTAAGCGGGCTCGAGCTTTTCCTTTTGTTTTACTCTGTTTCTCGCGCATAAACCCATATCGTTCATTTTGAAAATTCATTGACCCAACCGACAACACCGCCGCACCGCACAACAACTCCATCGATCAGTTTGCAATTGTGGAAAAGCATCTACACAGCCAAGTGACAAACGCTATGAGAACCAATGCAAACAGTTACACAAACAAAAATCAACAAAAACCAAAGCTTTCACTATCATTTTGGCCTGAAGTTGAAAAAGTTAAGTTTCAAGAAACCACCGTCGAACTGCAGCATGTTCGAGGTAAATTCGCCAACAGCCATTTGGCCACAAGCCGAGCTTCAGTTGTCCGCAGCGATAGTAAGTCAGTTCATTTTGGATCGCGGTTTAGCTTAAACGGAAACTGAGAGTGTCCCCGAAAAGTAGGAAGTGTGTGTGCACGAAAAAAAGGTGGAAAAACCAAATAAAATAAAAAAGACTCCAAATATGAAACGAATTCAATTAAGCGTCCTGATTGCTTTAGGATTTGTAGCCTTGGGTAAGTCATAGATTTTTTGAGGCTCTCAGTAAGATGTCGCAACGAATTTGCATTTGAATTACAATGTAGTCATGCAAAATGCAAACATGAAATTTTGATATCCAAACCATTCGATTCGTTCTGCTTGAATAAGGTTTTGCAATATTTTTTTTTGGAATTGAATGTCTGCATTCACTTTGAAAGCCCGTTACGGTGTGTTTTAATTTATCGCCCCAAGGGGGCTTTCGAGTGTCCGACTGTCTCTTAGGCATGGATAGGAGTGGTTCTACTTTAGATTGTAGCATATCAACCTTGTTGTGTACCTTAGAGAGTGGCTGTGATGTGTGGCGTTGTGCTAGGTGTCCCATAATGCTGGTAATATAATTCTACTCTGGTTAAACTGGTTCAATTTCTAGTCTGAAAGTTGAAGATCTTGAACTATTCCAAAAGACACTGCTGTCCGAATGAAAAGATTATGACAAAAAAAAAAATATACATATCTGTCTGGAAGCTTTTGTCTTAGATCTATGTGCGGGAAAGGGGCCAAATGTGCAGTGAATGACGACATAAGGGTTGTGGATGACGTTAACTGGATAGTGTTGGGCTTTTAGCAAAATTTTGCTTAAACATTAAATGGAATCAAGTTTTTCGCAGGTGTCTTAGGTTTACCTTGAGAAATTAAGTTTGAACTTTTAAATTTCGGAGCTTGATTTCCGTTTCGAAATTCCTGCCTTTTACTTTTTTAACGTCATTGTGAGAAGTATCACATCAGCGAATTTGATAAACGATTTACAATTACAATTCTACTTTAGGGAGCTTTAAGAAAATTGACATCATAACCATGAAGACCTTTAACCTGAGACACTGCAAACCTGCCAAACTTTACGATTCTGGGTTTGATCTTTAAAATTGAGTTGCATCTTTTCGGCAGATAAATTTTTTAACTTTATAGCTATCGATAAGATTCATCCAAGGTATCTAGTGGAAAAATATTTGGTTTTATCCTCGTTAAGCTAAGGACTAGCTTCCTTTGCCTGGGAACAGCTGCCTTTCGTGTTGATTCCAGCTATCCGCCCTATGTGTTTGAGCCCGAAAT
This sequence comes from Matsumyia berberina, assembly GCA_917880715.2. NCBI lineage: Eukaryota > Metazoa > Arthropoda > Insecta > Diptera > Syrphidae > Matsumyia > Matsumyia berberina. The sequence continues at coordinate 123,629,782 of OU862871.1, read as the reverse complement.
TTCTTGAACCAGACGATAGGACTGAAGTCGTACACTACGGTTTTCTATTTTTTCATTACTGGATCAGTTTTGTCTGATTCAATCCCGATGAAGGCATAGGATCACTTTATTTCCTAAACGGTCATGTAGCGCTGATACTCCAGTCATCGGACGTAATTCCATTTATCCTATCTTGATAGTTTGGTACAAGGGTCATATTGATAACTTTGTGCTCCTATTTCAATAGTTCTTCTGACCATCATGGTATCTGGGGAGTTTGTTCTTCTTCTATTTCTTAGTAGGTGTTAAGTCCTCCTCCGAGAGGTAAGATTTCTTCATCGAATGGGCTTCTTTCTTGTTATATCACTCACTCTATCTGATGACTATGATAAAATTGCTGCAAGTCTATACCTTTTCCGTCATCCTTTTGCTGCTGCGTGTTCACATCACTATACCACATGTTTCTTTCATATTTCAAAGTGATCTCTGTTAACATCACTAGATCAGCAGGTCGTTGGCATTTGTGGTTGGTTATGGAACAGTGCTTATGTAGGTGCTTGATATTCAGTTTGAACTCTATTAACAAGCACGTGGTCTCTTTGGTTGCCGGTCCAACTATTTGGAAAAAGCGGAAATCAATTTAAGAAAAAGTTTGTTCCCCATCTCTTAACATTTAATTCGAAAATAAGACCTCCCGGGCCGGAGCATTGGAGTCCATCCACTGTACTGACCGTACAGCTCGTCGTCGTATATCCTACTCCACTCGTCGTCTATGCAGACAAGACCGAAAATCAGCCGAAGAATTTCCCTCTCAAAACAGCTAAGTGTGCCCTCATCCACTTTTGAGAAAGTTCATGCTTCTGCGCCGTAGAGCAGGACTGGGACGATTAAGGTCTTACAAAGTGTTACCTTAGTTGTTCGAGAGAGGGCTTTGCTACTCAATTGCCTTTTTAGCCAAAAGAAGAAGTGACTGGCAAGAGTTATTCTTCGTTTAATCTCAGCGCCGGTGTCATTGTCTGAATTTATAGCGGAGCCTAGGTAGACAAAGTACTTCGAAGTTATATCTGTCTATAGTGACATTCTGTTCGAGACGTCGGTTTTGGGTGTCCTTTCTTGTTGACAGCATATACTTCGTCTTGCCCTCATTGACCGCTAAACCCATCTTCGCCTCTTTCGTCTCAATACATGCAAACGCGCCAGTGACATCACGCTCCGTTCTTCTGATTATGTCAATATCTCGTAATTGGACGGACTTTTGAAAGATTGTGCCTCTGAGGATGGCGCGTGAGTTTTGGACTATTCTTTCAAGAAAGATGTTAAAGAAGTCGCATGACAGCGCGTCGCTCTCCAACAGTTTTGTTTGAATATTTTTGGCGAATATTGAGAAAGTCGAATTATTTCAGTTCAATAGTCCGCGCTCTTGAATGTACAACGAAGTCCTCGATATCATATTTTATCAAAACTTTTTCTTATCTGACTTTGTATCAATTCATTTCAATCGAACTTAACAACGTTGCACACCAAACATCTGTCAATCTATTTGGCTAAACAATCTCCTTTCTACCAAACCACTCTATCAATGAATTGTTAATCTATTCATTCCTAGGAAATATAGTTAAAAGATCAAACTAACAATAAATACAGTGTAGATTGAGGCAAAAAAAATCAAATCCAGTCTTTCCAGTTTTGCTGGAGTAAACGAATTCAAAGCTCTACACCAATTACCTAGTGGCATAAAGCCAACAGATTTATAATCGCTTTACTGCTACCATGTTTCTATGACGAAACCGAACGCTATTCTTGTTCGCACGAATAAGTGCATGGATATGACTAATCCATGTATACAACTGATGTCGTTTATATTTTTGACCAATTAATTGTATTTAAATTTGTCATTTTAGTGAAAGAAAATGTTAAAGTTCAGTCTTTTGATACAACTTGTTGTGATAACGGATTTAAAAATATGTTGAAAGTTGACATTCTTATTGGTCGTCTGGCTATGGCTGAATCACTTTGCAGTAATTCCTGTCGCATTGGTAAATGTCTAAGTCTGAAATAAGAAACATTATCTGTCCGAGAAGATCTATTTATTGTACACTTGTATGTACATCCAAATAGAAATAGACTAAAAACCTTCACTCTCCGAAGCAGCTTCTGACAGTTCACTATACATTTCCCGACCTTGATACAGAAATTTTTTTTCTTCGAACAGACCCTTTCCAATATTTTTTTTCCTTTCTTTTCTTTAATCAATTAAAAAATCACCTAGTCACTCAACTGCCAAAACTTCAACAAAAAGTACGAAGAAATATTTCAAAAGGCTCGCAACCGACAATTATTTCATCGGACAAGATATTTTGGTTACGTATACGCCACACAGTACGCGACATGGACACTGCATTTTGTTACAAAATAAAACCAGTTAACTGTAACTTAAGTTCGTGTGTTGTTGTTTTGTGCTCGTATTTCTTTTCAATGCAATATGTTAATTTTTTCTGTTTCTTGTTGAAATGTTAAGAGTTTAATTGACATGAGCATTTAAGTCGAAAAAGCCGAATTAATGTCCAATTAGCGAGGGAGGCGGTAACTGATTTTTTTTTTAACGACATGTATTTCCTTTTACGTGATTGAAAAAGGGCACGTATTGGTTTCACATAAAGTTTTGATAAGAAGACTTTAACTTGTTTTGGTGTTGAGAAGCTAGAATCTGACAATTATAACCTCAATGTACGATACGTGAAGTTCAAAATTTTATTTGACGAAAGAGGCAAATTGGGTCTCGGAAACACATTAGTTGTGAATGATTGTGGATTGAAATGAGGATGGAAGACACACTGTAGTAGAACATTCTACGATTTCGGAAAGTTTCCCCGTGTTGCATACATCCAATTTAGACAGTGAGGTAGGTAGGTAGGTAAGCTGTCTTCGCACTGACACACGTAGGCCAGAAAGGCCCTTTACCCCGACTGAAATCGCCACTTACTTTATTGAAACCATTTGGAGCTCTTCATGAAGCTGAAGATACTTTTAATGTCAGTATGTGATAGTTAGCCCAAACTGTTAAAGTGATAGGCTCCTAGATAGAGCTTTCTTCTTTGGGATAGGGCAGGACAAGTGCAGAAGAAATGGATGATCGTTTCTTCCTCCTCTTCGTCCCTGCAGCTCCTGCAGAAGTCATTTGAGAAAAGGCCCATCCTTCTGGTATGAAGGCCAATGGGTCAATCGCGACCTTTTGAACAAGATCAAATTTTTGGATCGAGCAAGGTTTAGCAAAGGCCAGATTACAGTTCCCTGGAATATCGCCATGAACGAGTACCCAGCATAGGTGAATGTTAAAATGTTCTGCCATCTCCATGAGAGATGAGCGACAATCTGATGTAGCTTTTGATATACATGTTACCGATTCCAGGGATTTTATACGTATAGCAGCCTGGCTATCGGTAAAAATTGTAATATTCCTGAAGGATATCACATTGTGCTTAATCCAGGATTGGCTCGCCGTAAATTCCGCCTGAAAAATGCTCTAGTGGTCAGGATGACGAAAGGGTTAAGTGCATCGGAGAAAACACCACCTCCCACTCCGTTCTCGGTGTTGGAACCGTCGGTATAGAGATCAACGGAATGATTGTCCCTTGCGTTATCCCTCTCTCAAGAAGAATGGAAGTACGGGAGTTGAGGTTAAAATTAAACTTGGACGGTGTGTAATCGGTGTTTTCCGAAAGAAAAGATAGGGGATCTAAGATCGAGTAGTAGACAAATTGGTTGTTTGACCATTGGGAGGAGACTTTCAGTCTGATGGCTGCGCTAGCAGCTGAGTGTTTGCCGAAAATATCTAGAGGAAGCAGATGTAGGAGCACGCCGAGTGCCGCAGATGGGATGGTTCTAAGTGCTCCGCTAATGCACATGCATGCTGATCTTTGCAATTTTCCCAATAGATTACGATGTAAGGCTCTGTCTAAAGCACAAGAAAGATGATCACACCATACATGAGTATAGGTCTGACAACGGACACGTAAAGCCAGTGCGTAGTACGAGGTTATAGTCCCCACTTCTTACCAATGTCTTCTTTGTAGCAGTATAGAGCTGCAGTGGCGTTTTTAACACATTCAATAGTATTGGCTTTTAAGTCTAATTCACCGACCAGAATGAGACCCAGAAATTTGGCTTTGCTAGTAAAGCACAGGTGGGTGCCAATTAGAGAAGAAGGGTTAGGTTAGGAAAGGGCTATTGGAGGAATTTTGTACTTCCTGGTAAAGAGGACTAGTTCGGTCTTCTCGGGGTTGACACCCAGACCACTTTTTCTCATACTCGCCCAGAAGATGAAGAACTAACATATGTTAAAAGATTGTAGGTTGTTAGTAGAGGTGGGACTTTGTCACCTTATCCCTGCAGCCCCAAATGGGCCTATTGTGATTCCCTCTAATTAGAGCTCGCTCATGAAGCCTAAATCCAAAAAATGTCTTTGGGCGAACTGATAGATATATCTTCTGCTGTGAGGTACAATATTGTCGATTAGACTAGGGCCCGAAGAATTATTCAAATGTTGCAACCACATATACATATGTACATATATATATCTATTTAATCAAACAATTTTGAATGTTATTTAGCTACCGTCTGTTCGATGTTCTATGATATTTTAACAATACCTACATAGCAATCAAGTATAAGCCAGTATCTGCGGCCACGTTAAATTCTTTATTCCTCTTTTCCCCCGTGGAAACCATTTTCATTGACCAAAAAAAATGGTATTATGCCTATCACGTTGGTAGTACAGTACACAAAAAGAATTTTTATTTGTCAATTAGGTGGTCTGTGGCCTTTTTTCGGCAACACAAGTGAAATGGTTAAAAGTTTTTTTTTTTCTCAGAAACTGGGTGAGGCTGTGGGATTGAATTAAGAAACTAGTCGACCTCGTTTCTGTGGCGCAAATTATTTGTGGGTTTGGTAACTTAAAAAGGTTAAGTGTAAATCATCGTAGGTTTTGCATTTGTATTGTAATTGCTTTATTTTGGTTTGAAAAATTGATACATAGATGTGTATATACATACATATATGTATACTCATACGTATCTGTTTTTTTTTTTCTTTTCAAATTCAGTTCGGTAGGTAGGAACTACTTAGAACTCAAAAGCTTATTCTAAGATGCTCTAATTCGAATGAATACTTTCTTTGGCACTTAAAGAAACTGTCAACAATATTGGGAAAGCAGCGAACCTAATGAGGTTTCAAAGATCTTATACAAACACTGTGTCGACAGCTGAACATTATCTGAATCCTGATACGTCCAAAACCATCAAATAAAAGTGGCGGAGTGGCGTTTTAATACCAACAAGTCGCTTGGAGTCTTTTCTGCATAGAGAAGGCAAGAATGTCGCGATCTTTTCATTCATTCATTTATTCATTTTCAATGACCCGCTTATCCACTATTAGGGTCGCGGGGCTAGGGTGGTTAAATGGACTTTCCACATCTCACGGATCTCTCCCATCGACTCTAAATCATCAGGGCCTATCCCCATTGGGGTAAAGATGAGATTTCGGACTTGGTCAAACCATCTCATCCTAGCGTTTAACATGTGGAAACCATCGAAGTATGGACCTTTCCCCTCGAAGAAGTAGCTGCTCGACATTGAGTGCCTCGCGTATTCTGGTGTTCCTAACACTAATTCGGCGAGTCAGCCCAACAATATAACGAAGAAATCTTATTTCGGCAGCTTGTACCCGCGATCTTATTCTTTCGATCATTACCCAAATCTCATGGCCATAGCAGAGGGTCGGAACAAACAATGAATTAAAAACCGATAGCTTAGCCCCGATTCCAAGTTCAGCTCTCCTCCTTGAACACAGACGGCGACGAACCCTTTTCGTGAAAAGAGGAACAATCACTCCAGTTTGTCAATCGCTAGGTGTTTCACCGCATTCGCAGGCCACTTTAATGATACAAGAGAGCCATTCCACACCCTCTTTACCCAAGGGCTTGAGCATTTTGGCCGGATTTCATACACCCCAGCAGATTTGCCGACTTTTAGCGCTTTAATCACCAAAATCACCTCCTCAACGGTGGGACCATTCTCCACTAAACATGGCGGATGGTCCGCCGGAACACCTTATCTGCAGACCTGTGATCACGGTCAAATTTTTCGCCGAACTTCTTCCAGGATTGCTCCGTAGCTGCTTTAACAACCAGTTTGCAAGTTCTTCGCGTCTCCATGTACCGGTTGCAAAAAGCTCAATCCCCCAAGTGTATCCACACCTTGATCGATGATCTTAACCTCGAAATCATCTTTCGTCTTCTTGAGCACTATAGCGTCTTTCAGGCGGAGGTCATGGCGATAAAGGAGTCCCTGTCTTGGCTGAGGTCATAGCCAGCCAGGCTGCCATTAAGTCCCTGGAATCAGTCTCTGTAACATCAGAATGTGGCTCAGTGGTGAGTGCGTTGGACTACTGTGCGAGTGCTGTGCGAGTGCCGTGGGTTCAAGCCGCAGCCATGTCCACCGAACATTGTGTGCGACACCACCCCTCGTCGGAGAATGACAAGCCTTCGGGAGTATAATTTGTCATGAAAGAGCTTCTCATAAATGGTTGCAAGAAGCTAGGCCTTGGCTCATCCCGAGCTGTCGCGCCAGATATTTATTTATTTATAACATCAAAAATAGTTCTAGATTGCCACTCGTCTCTCGTATGATGGCAGGGCAATTTATCATATTTTATCATTATTTATCAACTGCAAGGCCGATGAACTCACAAGAACGGCATCTCGGAGCTCCTGTAGGCGTCATCACAAGGCACTGCCTCATAGGCAGATATGCCACTCGCCTGGGCGTTCCTACAAATGATTTCTGCAGAAGCTGAAGGGCGAGGAAGAGACTATCCTCCATCGCCTCTGTACCTGCCCCATCTCTGTGCTTTCTTTTTTGACAGTCTTGGCGACCTAGCACAACAAGATGTCGGAAACCTAGTTCGCTTTATTAAAAGCTCTCACTAGCTCCACGGTTAGGAAAGAGAATTGCTTTTACATCCTGAGGCATCACAAAGTTGGTCTAAGTGCGTCGCCCATATCGACAGCCTCTCTATTCCAATTCTTTTCTTCGAACTTTATTACCATGCCCCGCAAAATTCAAGACTTTCACGAAATCTTTACCAGTTTACAAACATTACCACCAACATCAGCTCCAGCCATTAATGGCACTTCTTTGTCGTTTCAGTTTCTTACGCTCATCCGTGTGTTACATAACAAACATGATGACGCGACAACGAGCGTTTGCAATTCCGCCTGTGACCATGTTTTTTATGCTCACATGTCTCTTTAGCCAGGAAAGTAAATATGCACACCAGAGACAAGATCCAGCCGGTGCCGTAAAGCATTCAACGTTTGCTCCACCTGGCGTGGCAAACAGCTAAAACAATATCATTACCATCTTCTTCCGAGATCTCACGGTTGCAATCCGGTTTTTTTTCTGTGTCTTGACAGTTTCGGTACCACACGAGGCAAGTTTCACACCGATCCTCCATACATAGTTGTTCGTTAAACCGGCGAAAGTGAGAGTTTTACTTAAATCTATTGAACTGTACTGTTGATGATGGTGTGCCATCAATTTGGCTAACCTTTGGTACTGTTTTCTTCATCTTTCGCAAGTAGGAAGTTATAAAATTTGTTAAGTTTGTGACACGTTGGTGTGACGTGTGACATGTGATAGTCCACTGGGAACCTTGAACATATTACAAATTCAAAGCTAATTAAGTTAATCACGAATTTGTTGAAATTTGAGAATGAAGATCATGGTCAACAAATCGAAGTTTCACTTTTTCTTTAACGATTTTCAATTTCTATTTGCCATCGTGCTCGCTGCAATGATTGCATTTGCAAACTGTATAACCATTTGCACGGTTTCATTTGGCGCAAGTAACCTTGTGGACCATTTAAATTGGCAATTGACTCGGCTGTCTCGACTGTCGCATATTGGAGCGAAATGGGTTTTGAATACTAAAGACTTTGATTTAGAAATTATTAATGCAACTTTATATGATTTCATTATTATTTGTTTTTTTTAGCTCAAACGGTTGCAGTGGGAACACCGGAATGTCCCGAGAAAATCGGAGTGCAGGCTTACGCTCACACGGAAAATTGTGATCAATTCTTTTTGTGTACAAATGGGACGTTGACGTTGGAGACTTGTGAGAATGGTCTGCTGTTTGACGGTAAAGGAGCTGCTCACAATCACTGCAACTACAATTGGGCCGTCGATTGTGGTACTCGGCAACATGATCGTAAGTAGAGCATTTATTTTGGATTAGATAATAATGAAAAGTGGGGCAAGTATTAACGGCAATCAGGATCTACAGAACTCAATAACATAATCTATTGAAAGTTGCTTACTTACTTAAGGTGGCGCTACAGTCCGGAGTGGACCTGGGCCTCAACCAACAGACATCTCCACCCAGCTCGATCTTTAGCCAGCTGCCTCCAGTTTTGGACCCCAAGTTGGTTAATATCCCCTTCCTCTTGCATGCGTCACCTGAGTCGCGCTCTTCCTCTACTGCGCCATCCCTCGGCTGTAGATTCGAAGATTTTCCGGGTCGAAGCATTGGTGTCCATCCGCTCTACATGACCCAGCCACCTCAGTCGTTTGACCTTCACTCTTTTGGTTAACCCGATGTTGCTGTACAGCCCTTACAGTTCGTCGTTGTATCTCCTCCTCCACTCACCGTTTACGCAGACGGGACCGAAAATCATCTGAAGAATTTTCCTCTCGAAATAGCCAGGAGCAGCCTCACCCACTTTTGACTGAATCCATCCCTGTGCGCCGTAGAGCTGGACTAGGATTAAAGGTCTTAAAAATGGTCACTTTAGTCATTTGAGAGAGGGCTTTGCAATTCAATTGCCTTCTTAGAACAAAGAAACAGCGATGGGCAAGGGTTTTTCGTTTAATCTTAGCACTGGTGTCGTTGTCTGAATAGCGGAGCTAAGGTAGACAAAGTCCTTAACTACCTCAAAGTTGTAACTGTCTATTGCGACGTTCTGTCGTCGAAAGTTGGATTCTTGTAAACTTAATTTACTTAATGTGCTCAAAGGTTATCTTGGTTAAAGCATTGCGCCATTTAAAATACCCACAACGGTGGAAGACACGGCCTGCAAAGAACAGTCTGCAAGGCGTACGATAAGCTTAGCCGATGGGAGGTATGAGGTATCCCAACCATTCCGTGAAGGAAGAAATACTGGGCTTGAGTCCTCCAAGGAAGGAGCCCTGCGTCGATATCTTCAATTGGAGAGGTAATCATCTGCAGCTCAAGAAAGTTGATATCATTGCGGATTCGGTACTTAGAACTCCATACCACTACTTTGTACCTCATTATGCCGGATTAACGTCAGATGGTTCAGTTCTTAATGAACATCTGCTTGCCGGTCCTAAAACCTAGAAATATGTATATAATGGACATCATAATGAGATGGAGATTGCACAAATTTGAGTTCACAGGAGACATCGGAAAGATGTATAGGCAAGTTCGCACGGACAATCGGGGCTCATACTACTAGCTCAACTATTGACGGGACGACACGGAACAACCAATCACCCTAATCTTGCCATCAGGACCATCCACTAACTAGCAATGGATGAAGAAGCCAACTACCCTTTCGGCTCTGAGATTATACAGTCGGACATGTAAGTCGACGACCTCATCACTGGAGTCGGTTCAATCGAAGAAGCTCGGTCACTACGGGAAGAAGTTCAAGCTTTACTCTCTTCAGCAGGTTTCTACTTAAGGAAGTGGACCACTCATTTCGACAAGTTTTTGGAAGGAATTCCCAGATCAGCGAGAGATTGATTTTTCATTGCAATTCAACTCAACCCAGCACGTGAAGGTCTTGGGTATACAGTCTGGTTCCTCTACCAATTTAGTCAAAGTTGCTTGACTTTTTGGATTATATATACATATCATCATCATTTTCAATGACCCGCTTATCGCGGGGGTGCTTAAGTGGACTCTCCACACCTCCCGATCTTCCGCCATCGACTCTAAATCAAGGGCTGTACCGATACGGGTAGAGGTGAGATTTCGAACTTGGTCTGGCCATCTCAGGGGACGCCTACCTGATGGCACAAATTCCATGTCACGTCTTGGAAAGCCTAGTGGGGACATGCGTTGAACCTGCCCAAACCATCGAAGTATGGACATCTTAATGCAGTTCAAAGAGTTCGCTGTTAAATCTTCTTCTGCGTTCGACCTTCTCACAGCTAACACCCGTCGAAGTATTTTTTTTTCTTGAAGGAGCTCAGTGCAAAAAGACATATGCACTCATGTGTTGTGCCTCCTTATTTATCGAAAAATTGCACACCCGATGGAAGGATGCATTTTCTTCCGCCGAGTCTCAGGAGAATAGAAATAGAGATGGCGAAAGTATATATGTAGATACCTGAGGCTCTAGCTGTAATGAAATCCATTCGATGCTATTTGGTCTGTTGAACGTTCGTTGGAATGGGTTGTTCACAATCTTTGTAAACTTAAAATAACTGAAGGATAGGAAACAGGAGGCCTACTGTCCGCGTAAAGGCCGAAATCGACTTTTAAGCTGGTCATCCACGATCACTCATGAATGCCATTCCCGGCATGAGCGCACTCATGAATGCCGATGGAAGGGACTGCGTGCCAGAGATTACATTTTTGAATGCCGCACTTATGTCCGGAATGTGTTTCATAAGTGATCATGGATGACCAGCTTCAGTCTCAGTCAATAACTCAATATTGTGATTTTCCAGCGACACCAATTTCAACTCCTGGTTGTGAATATCAATTCGGTATCTATCCTATTTCTGGTGAATGTTCAACCAGTTACATCAAATGCGCATTTGGAGAACCAAACCAACTTGAGTGTGATGCTGGATTGGCTTATGATGAGAGAATTCATGGATGCAATTGGCCAGATCAGCTTCTAGAGACTTGCAACCCAGAAGGTAAGAGCGAAAACTTTCAACATCAAACATTAACTTTATATACATTCTCTTCCCTTCAATAGCTGTTGTTGGATTCAAATGTCCCACAAAGGTATCATCTGATTCACCGGCTGCACGTTTCTGGCCATTCCCACGTTTCCCTGTGCCCGGCGATTGCCACCGATTGATTACATGCGTTGAGGGCCACCCCCGTTTGATCACTTGCGGAGAAAACAAAGTCTTCGATGAAAGTTCACTTACGTGTGAAGATCCCGAATATGTTCCAAATTGCAGACATTAAACGAAGTAAACCGAACGAGGCAGTGAGACTAACCTTGATCATCTACACTTTGTACAAAGAAAAAATCTTTTAAAAAAAATGCTTTTATCTTTCGGACTTAATCCTCACCTATGAAAACAAATTGATATTTCTTTTCGATATTTGTTAGATATTTTTTTTTCTTTTGGAGAAGATTGTACATATAGATTGGCTTTGTTAAATGAAATCAATTAAATAAATTGTTTTATTTATAAAAAAATGTGACATTTTATTTTATTACTATGCGGACATCCGCACGTCCTTTTGGCATTGGAAGACAAGAAAGAAATTGCAATGACTTGAAAGAATCATTTCATTCCGGAGTAGAACCTGTAACCTGCGGATTGCAAGAAAAGTAGGACTAGATTAAAACAAATCGAACTTACCACCAACGTTCTAGCTATCCCAGCAGTAAGGAGCAAATCCGAGAGCCTGTATTGGATAAAAATGACGAAGTGCAAGGGTAAGAGTATAAACGCACTGACTGTAGAGCCAGAAAAAGTAGCGAGTAAGTGCGACAGCGGGACCGTTTACAAAACCACTAACGAGCTAACAGGTGGCCACAGCGCCAATCAACAATCGATAAAAAGGTTAGACGGGTTATTGTTTTCATTAGAAGAGAACCAGGATAAGTGAGTGATGAACGATTTCTCTGCGGTTACCTATGCCCACCTTGAACTTTCTGCGGAACCGAAATCGTCTTGAAAATTGGATCACTTTGGATGTGTTCCAGGATCCTCAGACGGGTTGTAAGGTAAACGGATTTGTATTGCTGCTATCGCCACCGTCGGGCACGTTTTTGGCCACAATGCCAGGGCTGCATAGATGACCATTGGTTTGATGATGGCACTATATAGCTAGTAAATCATCTTGGGTTTCACACCCCACGCTTTACCGTATAGGCGTTGGAACATAAACTTCAACTAGTCGCCTTATTGGTAGCTTTCTTTAGGTGAGGATTCCAATTAAGCGTTTATCGAGATACTTTTCTTCCTCAGATAGATTGATGGTGATTTTTGCCCGTGAAATTTGCTTGAGATCGTGTTTTCTCTTCGTGAAAAAGGGTACAAAGACGGTTTTACCAGGTTTGAAGTCAGGCTAAGGGCACACTGCAACATATCTATAATGTCTTCGAATTTGCCAGCAACTCTTATGACGCCATCGTCCGCAAATCCTTGTACTCTGAAACCGGATGTGGCTAGTAGTACTAGGAGTTTGTCAATAACCAGATTTCAGAGGATGTTTATAATCCAGTTCATGATCAGAAGTGCCATGCCTTTCCTGGTCATACCCTCGCCTCAAAGGAGGTGCATTTTGCAGCCAGTGTTTTGTTGATTGATTGGATCAGGTTGTGAATAGCACTCTCCGTGGACCTACCAGGTTGATAAGCAAATTTATTTGCAAATAGAGAATCAAGGATGATAAGAGGGGGAATCAAGTGTTGTTGACCCTGCTGCAAGAAACAAGGAAACATGTACATAATTGGCAGTGAAAATCTTGCGAAATCGGTTCCGCATCTGAAGATTTACATTGAGAAAAAAGCGATTTGTTTCCCAATTGGTAAGTTTAAGATTTCTATAAGAAGTGTCCTTTAGGAATTCCACTAGGTCGAATCTTATTAGTTTGTTGTCTAAAAGGGAAATCTCTTTTGACACGTACCAGATTGTGATGATGTTGTATATGAATGGGCTAACTAGAGTGAGATCTAGTACCTCTTGGCATATGCCGTTCACAAAGATAGGAACGTCTACCTTTTTTACAACCACCATGTTGTTTTTTTATTGGTCCATTTAACTGGTCCATTGTACTACCAAAAAGCAGGACCTAGTCTTGTTAGTATAGAAATATTTAAAAAGCGACGCACCTCTTTTATTGATGTGGCCCAGGCTATGGATGAGCGTTAGCAACACAGACCATGATCCAGTGTAGCTTCTTGCTACGGCAGTATTCCATGAGGTCTATTGTGTTTTTAGGCCGCACTATATATGTACATATGTAGGTGTCTCTTGAGAAGTAACACGAGGCGAAGACGATCCTCGCTTTCCCTATTTTAAGCGGCACTTCAACAACCACTTTCGCCACCAGATCCTTTGTGATGAACTCTGAAATGGGGAATATATTGTATATTTTTTTAATTAGGATAGCTGCTCTACGGGTATTCTATGCGCAACAGTAGAACAACTTACATTTCTTTTTTGGAAACATTTGATGGCTGGACCAAAGCCAGGTCAATGGTTTCCTTCGTGAAGCGTCTATTCAGTATAAAAAATCTGTCCTGGCAAGATGCAGATTGATTTGAAGCCACTTTAGCTGTCTTCTGCTGGCAGGTAGAGTGCTCAGCTCATACTTAGCGCCTCCCTCTACCCCGATGGGCCGTTTTCTTGGCCCTATTTTACGCTTTCACGAGGCCCAAAATACCCATTGGCGTATTACCGGGGAGGTAGCCGACAAATAGTTGTGGACGATGAGCTTCATCTTCATCCACTGCCATAAATTGGGCCAATTTGTTGCTGGCTTGTCCTTAAGTGCAAGCCAGCCGGGTTTGAAGGTGCAGCCAAGGAACTGTGGTTTCGTGGATCCCTCACTCTGCTGCAGGATTTTGTCGAAAATGGCGTCTTGCACCTGCCTAAGCTGGTCCGTCGTGAGGAGGGTGTCGGGGCAGCCATGCGATATAACGCCGAATTTTTCGCTCGCCACTTTCTCTGTAGGAGGGTACTGGATCTCTTAGTTTTGCCTTGGATTGCCTTGGGGGTTTTGCCTTTTTTGCGGTGTTGTTTGGTAGCGCGTCGCTGTCCTCCTTTGGAGTTCTGAGGACCCTTCGCTTGTAGTGGATCTTGGACTAGATTTCGAGCCTGTTCAAATTTAGGCCGGCCTCCCTCATTTTCTTCAGACGTTTCGTCCAGCACCTGATATCTTAACTTTTTCTGAAAGGGTGTTTATTTGACTCGACAACCTGAGCACCAATCATTGTTTAGCATGATTGATGTTACGCAAGGAATGTCAAACTGAGCGATCAAATTGTCAGCCTTTCAGATTCCGCCGCTTAGAAGGCATTTCGGCGGTTGCCAACTTTTTAATCGTTCAAGCATAAGGTTTTTACGGTAAATTGGAAAAAGCTCAGTTACTAAAAAACCTTCCACGGCTAAATATACCGATTGAAACTCCGTAGGGATACGACAATAAGAAAGGGAAAGCAAGACAGGCTTGATGTTCTCCTGAGTAAAACCGAATGCCAAAATCCACATGGGTGAAAAAATACTTGTTATTTTGAGTATCTCAAAGTTGGTTTCCAAATATTTTATTAACACAAATAGACTTTAGTAAGACATTTAAATAACTGCGACTCAAAAGACGCAGTAAACTACAAACTAGTGAAATAGGACGCAGTCCTACTCCAACATAACTGGTGGTCGGTCCGGCGATGGTGACTGGTTGTCCGTATGCAAGAATACTATAGCTCGAATCAATCCATCGCGTACCGACTCACCAGGAGCGCCTACATTAAACATAAACTTAACTGAATCGCAGATGATGTCTGGCACACAAGTATACATCGGATACCATCCGATCTTGTTAAATACCACATAGATCTTGTAGATCCGGTTGCGATGGATGTACACGGGCCGGTCGAATGAAATCTCCAGCATTGAGTCGTAGCGTACACGCGACGTACAATGAGTGTACGTTAGCCGAGATCCCTGCATGTCCTGAACATGTGCATACAATATTTCAGCATAGCGCTCGGAAAAGCCAGCCGAGTTCATAAGTTCGCCACAGAGCACCTGAGTTGGTACCTGAACGCCTAGAAGACAATAAGAAAAGACACACACAGAGGTTCACACAAATCTTTGCCTTTTATTTGCATACGAACCGGTGATCATAAGGTTGGTATCCACCTGAAAGGTTAAACCACAATCAGTCACGCTCGTGTTGCGATAATCGAATTGCTGCTGAATCGTCCGGACGCAGTAAGATCGTCTCGTATCGTTTGTCAGGTCGTTGTCGGCAAAACGACTGTTAATGTTCGGCGCTGAGTAATCGAATACTGTCGCGTTCATCGTTGGGAACAGAAATGGCTTCTTTCTGTCTGACACGCGAAAGTCATCATATTCGTTTTGTGAAGGAAAATTCGTATTCCTTGATGTGAGTGACGTACAAAAACCCTCCGGCATAGGACAATCATTGATACAAGGGCTTGAGATTTTAATCAAAATAGAAAGTGCCTCGTGCTGCAGTAAGAGCTTTGATCGGGCCGGACCTTCTGCGAATTGCTGGGGTGTCAGCGTAAGAAATCGTAGCTTCTTAACCGCCTGCTTCATCAAATTCTGGTCAATTATCTTTCGCTGTGCGTCCATGTCTAGACTTTGTGCATCCTTGGGGTCGTCCATTTCAATAGATGGATCAATGCCGTCATGCATTGATTCTACATCAACCACAGGCTGATCTACATCAATAGACTGTGGTTCTTGTTGATCTTCTAAAGATTTGCTGCTGGTACTGGGAACAACTTCATCGTCATCGGGCATGTATCCCCTCTCCATGGCGTAACGCAGCAATGCGTTGAACAAATCCATCTCTGTGTCGATGTTAAGCTTGTCGCAGTCCAGAATTGTTAGAAAAGTTGACATCTCAATGTCGCAGAAACTAGGATCTGCAAGGACTTCTCTCGTCTTATCAGCAATTATCTGGAAATATTATGAATTTAGCGTCGCAAATTGTCAAGCTACGTTCTCCAAACTCACCTGCATGCTGCTTTGCATCAGACGTGGTTCGTCAAAGAGTTTAGCAAACTCGTACGCCCGACAGGCGTTCTTAGGACTCAAATCAGCCCATAAGTAATGCGTGCACTGGGATACCACATGTGGCAGTAGATACTTTTTGGCCACGTAACACAGCTCACAGGCCTTGTCAAATGAACTAATGTTAATTTTGTCTGCGTATATGTATTCCAGCAGCGCATGAAAAGCATCTGGTTGCACATCGGGAATGACGATGGGGTCAGTCTTATCCGGCAAATTGCCATAGAACATTCGTTCAAAGACTGGCGATGCCATTGCCAGGATCAACTTGTGTCCAAGCAACACTTTCTGATTAGGCGGAGTACCCACAAGGAACCGGCAGTCAGTCCATTTTTCCGTATCCAGTAAATGCTGACCGCGATCTCGAATGTGTGTATAGTTGTTTTGCCAATCAAGAAGTGAATTCATCTTGTTGAGCTTGTCGGTTTTCCTTTTTGACCGACAACTTCGAATAAATTGGTCACCAATTTTTTATGGAATTTGTTTCCTGTGCACTCAGTAATTGGTTAAAAATAGATTATTTTACTTCGGATGAGGTGTTTTCCCCGACAAAAGAAAAGATTTTCTCCTGCCTACTCGTGAAAAATTTGCGTCGTTTTTTTCCGTCTGTAAAAAAAGACATTTAGCTATCGGAACTATTCACAGTAGGGGAACACACTAAGAAAAGAAATATTTGTACACTAAGGGAAATCGTTTTCGCTACAATGAAAACGCTTGTTTTTCGCTGGGGTTATACATAATCTGTATTTTTAAAAGCTTTTGTGTCCCACCAAATAATTCAAGAGTAGGTACAATTAACTTTATGATAATGTCTTCAACTTGATAGATTCTGAAATAGGTTAATCTTCAATTTTGCTAGTTAATTTCTTGTTTTATGTTTCCTGATATCAAAAATCACTTAATCGTAACTTATTATATTATACTACATTGACCCGCCCGTCATGTGAAAGGCTTAACCTATATCAGACAATTCAGGGTTGCGGAACCTAATCCGTGTGAAATATCAGACCGCCCAATATTCCTGATATATGGTGTTGTGTAATTACCTGTTACGAGTCTCATCAAGTTAAATATTTTTAACTCAATGAATAACAGTGTTCTAAAATGATCACAGTGCTTCCTTTTGCGAGCAAAGAGTTATTCTAAAATACTACGCCTTAGTATCTGCAAACAGAAACTTAGACAGCTTAACCTAAAACAACTGAAATGCCAGTAGCTGTATATTATTACTCAATATTCAAAAGCAAGAACGGTTATGCGGACAAGTTAACATTCTAAATCGTAAACATTAAAAACAGATTCTCTGTGAGACTATTACCTTGCAATAATGTAACCGCACCATCTAAATACTCTTAATTTGTGTAATCTATTTTGCGTTCCAATGTCACTTTGTGGAACTTACACATCATTTGACATTTCGCAGCTAGCAAAAAAGTACAAAATCTACACGAACAAAACGCCGCACTAGATAGACAAAGACAACACGTGGGAAAAGCTCTAAGCCAACCCAACTTTCATTTTGCACACAATCTCCATCTCTATTGCTCTCACGGCTACACTATTTCTATGTGACAGTTGCCCGTTTGCCCATCTACAAGTTGGCATTTGTTCCAATGTCCAACAATCGCTCTCTCGAGCAGAACTCTATTCTTATTTCGTTTTAGTTTGTTAACAAAAGAGAAAAATATTTAAAATAAATTTATCCATTAACAATCGTTTGCATTAAAGTGTCCGCATAGTAATTTAGCCGTTAGTGTGAGTGTTCTTTTTATCCTACAATCTACGACAATAAACAATCATGAACATCCCAAACGAATATATTTCCAAGACGGAGGATGTCGCCGACCAGGTAAGTGTCACCCTCAGTGGGACCTTTAAATACCTTGGTCTGGGCAAACGATGAAACGTAAACACTTTCGCCAAAAAATTCTTTACCCACACGAGAAAGAAATCTTTCATGGCCAATTTGCTGGGGGAGCGTGGAGCCGCCACTGACAGTTGCTAACAAATGTGAAATTGTCAACGTCATCGATGAATTTTAAGTAAAAATTTCGAAATGAAAAATTATTTTCTCCTTTGCAAAATTCTTATCAACTGCCGCCTTTGACTCCCATCAGGAGTCCTGTTCCGCTTAACGGTTGTGTCTGTAGAACTTTGGCTCTATTTTCGGCGAGTTAACAGTAAAAAGAAGAAATTTACTGAAATTTCATTGCTTTTTGGAGTTCATCGTTGGCATTTCCAGGTTAACCTACACTTTTCTTCCCTCTTCCGTTGCTGCATTCCATATGCACAGAGCCTAACACTGACAGAGCATGCAGCATTCGGAAATATTCAGATTGTCTAACCAGTTCAGCAGTGGTCGACCACTTTCGCTCGACCCAAAAATAAAATTCGAAAGAAAGGAAAAGAGTCGAATTTCACGCTGAATTAAGTTTACACAGCAATGAAACCAGTTTTGTAACACCGCCACGACAGTCCGATAGAGTAGGTACGTCAGCTATTACTTAATTCCTCTCCAGCTAAGACGATATTTTCGATTTTCTGTCACAAACGCTCGAGTAGATTCGCAAGAGGTGGCTTCTTATCGTGACCACGTATTACAAATCATTACTCAATTGTTGAGCGTAAATAGAAAAATCTGTTTGGTATTTCAACGAGCTAAAATCGAGCGGAGATAATTTGTTTGTTATCAAGATCGTGTGGTAGGAACTATGTAGTTATGTCTACAGTCTTAGGAGTTACCTATGTATTTACCTTATTGGA
Source organism: Matsumyia berberina (assembly GCA_917880715.2). Classification (NCBI taxonomy): domain Eukaryota; kingdom Metazoa; phylum Arthropoda; class Insecta; order Diptera; family Syrphidae; genus Matsumyia; species Matsumyia berberina. The sequence goes on along the minus strand of OU862871.1, from coordinate 123,610,991 downwards.
ACACCTCACTGACCAAAAGTGATCTTGTAGGAGTGCTTTCACAACGTATGCCATAAATTTTTTTTTTTTTTATACAACGACATAGGCGCAGATGTTGGTGGTCAGAACAACGGGGTGACATGAACGAATGCTTAAACAGCTGTTGAGGCAGATGGGGCAAACAAAATCATACAACGATCAAATAGAAAATTGGTTGAGATCAACAAGTTGAGTATCGATGAAGAAAACGAGATAAGAAGTCGATTATATGAATAAAATGATGATCAAGCCAGGTGTCCAAGGTCACAGCACTTTCTCCTGAAAGGAAAAGTAATTAACTAGCGTCGTGAGAAGAGAGAAATGATATTTTCGTGCCTCTAATTATGTTAATTTATTTTTAAACACTTTGGTCGTCTGTATAACATGCATCTTCACATACTAATGTAGGCTGGGAAAAATTTTTCTGTTGCACCGTCTTTTTGCCACTGTTGCAGTTGCCTACATTAGTACCTCCACCCATGATTTCGCCAGGAAATGTAATGTAGCTATGCCCTCATTTTCTGTTTCTCAACGCATGCACGGTGGTTCGTGCTTGAGACTTTTCTCATGACAGAGATTACCTACACTCACCCACCGTTAGATTATGTTTTAACCTGCGCAGATGGCTCCATCTTTCGATACCAACGATTTTAAGAGGCATTACAAACAAACAGACGCTGAAAACGATGATTTTCAACCTCTGAAGCGGAGAGGAACCTTAAGAAGAAGAAAATAGGTAATTCGTCTGCTTTGTCGTCTTAAGTAACACTTCCGACCCTCACCCAAGGTCATGAGATTTGGGTAGTGACCGAAAGAATACGATCCCGGATACAAGCTGCGTTGTATTGCTAGAGCTGGAGCTCCATGCTTCGATGGTTTGGGCGTGTTAAATGCATGCCCGCAACTCGGCTTCCAATACGTGCCATGGAATCTGTGCCCTCAGGTAGGCGTCCTCTGTGTAGGCCCAGGATGAGGTGGTTGGACCAAGGCCGAAATCGGACCTCTACACGTATGGGGAAAGTCTCTGAAGATCTAGAGTGGATGGCAGAAGATCGGCAGGTGTGGAGGCTCCACTTAGCATCATAAACCCGCGATCCACATAGTGGATATCCGAGTCATTGGAAAATTATGGTGATGATGAAGTAGCACTGTTAGGCCGCTGCCGCACAAAGCGACTGAAAATGATGCTCAGAAATGACGCTTGCCGCTCCACGACTGCGTGGCCACAACTATACGATTTCATACGTTTTAATTTTACTGCTCTGCAGCTTGCAGCCCATTGAGTGGCCTTGGCCTTAAACTTTCATGCATACACAGCTCTTTGAAACTGTTGCCAATAGACGTGTTGCCTTGCAAAATGAACATTGCCATCAATGTGTTCAACCTGTTGTGTGCTTCTGTGAATAACTTTTGCGTAACCTTGGCCTTTAGATTATTGAGTAGAAGTTTGACTTGCCCTTAGTCGAGGACTGATGCTTTCCTTGCTACTTCGTCGGCCGTTTCATTGCTTGACACAGCATTTAGATCAGAGCACAGGACAGTAAGGTTAGGTTAGGTATCTGGGTTGATGAGGGAGATAGCACTCGACCTCATCACACTTAGGTCCTTGTGGACCCATTGTGATACCCATGGATGTTGACTTGGGTCTCCAGCCATCGTGATGTCCTCAGAAACCTGATAAGATCGTAAATCGGATAATCAGATAGTTCTTGTATGACCTGTCTTCCTAATGATCTGTTTCTTAAGTGGTATATGCTTGGGCAGTGGCAGAGCAAGTGAGGAGTATCCTCTTGAACTTCATCGTTACTGCAGCCCCTACAGAGGAAGTGAAGAGCATCCTCTTGGAGCTCTTCGTCACCGCAGCCATTGTCATTGTTTAGTTTCTTAGAAGGTTGTGGCCGGTAAGTGCACTTTGACAGCGACTTCCTATCATGTTTCAAAAGCTTGTTGGTTCTGGCTTTGTCGTACTTGGGCCAAAGTTTATATCACAGGTGGTAAGCGGCTTCCACCTCCTGTTGGCTGTCGTCAGGGTCTTACATTCCACTCACTCTGTGAGATTGCAGAGTGGGGACGTAATCCATTGCAGTGCTCGATTTTGGTCCATTGTTGACCCTGTTCTTGCAAGCTCTTCGGCCATCTCGTTTCCGGTTATGTCCCTGTGACCAGGAACCCAGCAGAGAGTAACACTGTGCTGCGAGCCAAGTACCTTAAGCTCTTCGCGACAACATATCGCAATCTTCGATGTGGGTGTCAACTTAAATCGTGGTATCCTCCCGTGATACTGTAAGCATTTATCCTATTTGAGCTGCTTTGTCCTAGCTCCTCAGAAGGTACTTGCTCTTACGTCGATGTCCACTTTTTGAGCCATCAAGTGGTCATTACGTGAAAGCTGCGTTTAAAGTGTCAAACCTACTTCTACTAACTTCTTTCTCATTCATTTTAAAACAGGTCATACGGAAGGGAAAGAACATCCTGCCTACAGTTGCCCGACTCTGCCTTATAGCAACGTTCTTTGAAGATGGACTTCGCATGTGGTTCCAATGGAGCGAACAACGCGAATACATGGACATGAGCTGGGGATGTGGCAAATTCTTGGCCACAGTTTTCGTCTTAATAAATTTGTTTGGACAACTTGGAGGCTGTGGAATGGTCATCGCTAGATTTAAAGTTGAAATTGCCGTCGGCGTTTTATTCTTCATCGTTGTGCTGCAGGTAAGTTTTGAATGCTTACAATTGTTTGTCCTGATTGTTTTCAATTCTCTCTCTCTCTCTCCTTTCGATGTAGACAATCGCTTATTCAATTCTATGGGACTTGCAATTTTTGTTGCGTAATTTGGCACTTATCGGAGCGTTACTTCTTGTGTTGGCGGAATCAAGAGTTGAAGGACGCAGTTTATTTGCTGGTGTTCCGTCGTTGGGTGAGAATAAGCCGAAGAATGTTATGCAGCTCGCTGGACGTATACTGCTCGCATTTATGTTTATTACGCTTATTCGATTCGAATTCAGTTTCCTGCAGGTAAAGCCCTACGGTACTGTGCAGCAGTTTTATATAAAATTAATATTTGTTGTTGTTTTCAGATCCTACAAGACATTGTTGGTTCCATTTTGATGGTACTAGTCACTATCGGCTATAAAACAAAATTGTCTGCACTGATTTTGGTGGCACTTTTGACTGTATTGAATTTATATCATAACGCGTGGTGGACCATTCCCTCATATAAGCCTCTGAGAGATTTTCTTAAATATGACTTCTTCCAGGTGAGTACAGAAACAGATATGAAGGTGTGAGTTGCGAATGCTCTCAAGTTATACAGGCGACATTGGTGGATAGAACAAACAGTGATATGACTTTAACTTGCTTTAACACGTTGAGTGACACTATGCACTCCGAAAAAACGGTCCCACAGGCCGAGCTAAATGTATATAAACCTATTGTGAGAACAATGTTGTCTCACGCGGCCTAGGTGTCCCAAATTCGTGTGAAGCCACGTCGCAACAGAAGCACCGTCTTTGTCTCTTCAACTTTACCTTCAATTTCATCTGTTTTGCTTTGTAAGAATCTTTAAGCGCTTTTAAGGATAAGAAGCAGGAGCTACCGCAAGTATAATGATCCCAATTCTAGCTTAGATTGGGTTAGGTAAGATAGATGTCCGCTAGGGGACTCACTTAGGCTCAAGGCTCATTGTAATACCTATTGCATTCCTTCTGAGGGAGAATTCTATCCGTAGAACCATTCAGAGTTGGGGGTTTTCCTATTGTCTTCTGCTGTAAGATAGTGCTGGACAATGGCAGTGGAGGTGCGTTGTGGTTTCTTCCTCCTCCTCATCTCTACAAAAATCATTGAAAGAACCTTTAGGCCGCTGCCATGCAATGAGCTGCAAAGCGGCAGGAAATGATGCTCAGAAATGACGATTGCTGCTCAACGACTGCGTGACCACAATCATACGACTTCATACGTTTTAATTTTACCGCTCTGCCGCTCATTGCGTGACTTTGGCCTTAGTCTCCTAGCGTGCTGTTCCATTAGGCAATGACATGTAATAACACGAGTGATGGTGCGAATTTGTGTTTTGTTGGGAGTAATCAGCTCCCCTGACCTTTGGTCATCTATTTCAGGACAAATAAGTCTGGTGGAATGACACGTAAGACAGTTTTTCCATCTGGAGTTAATTTCTCTAGTTATGGCTTATTTGATGAGGAGTTTCAGTGTATTGTTTGGTATACCCATGCCTCTGATGCGAGAGGAGATTTCAACGGTGGTCCCAGATTGGGCGCGTTCGTCGGCTGTCCACTTACCAGGAATGTCACTATGTCCAGGCACCCAGCAAAGGTGAATATTAAAGTGCTCAGACATCTCGTTAAGAGATGATAGGCAATCGAAGACTGTTTGGGAATTGTTGCGATATTTGATAAGAATTTTAAAGCTGCTTGGCTGTCGGTGAAGATACAAAACTCCCGAGTGACTTTGAAATCCCTTTCGAAAGAGTTGACCAGAAATATTCGATAAGATTTGTTTGGTAGGTCATGGAATCTGCATAAGATGTGGGAGTGACCATATCGTAGTTGGATTCAGAGTGAAGGTGCCGAACTGTTGCAGCTGTCGCAGCTTGTTTAGCTAAAAAATTCAGAGGTGGGCGGTTCAGAATGATATCTAGGGCAGCGGAGGCGGTCGATCTCAAAGCCCCCGTTATATAAAGACAGGCCATCCTTTGATCATAATGTTGCGGTACGTGCATTTTTCGAGTGCAGTCCACTATACTATGAAGAAGTATGGGTCTGACTATGACGAGCCAGTAGGTAACTTTGGCCGTTAGCCTCATCTCCGACCAATGGTTCTAGCTTAAGTGTGCCTGCAATTTAACCAACTTGAAAGCACAAAAGTCTTAAAATATCTTATTAACCTTTGATTTCGTCTCTTTTTTTTCAGACACTCTCGGTCATTGGAGGTCTTCTAATGATCGTGTCACTAGGACCTGGCGGTGTATCAATGGATGAACACAAAAAGAAGTGGTAGACTATAAAAAATGATATTTTTTTTTTCGTAAACGTTATAGGACTTTTTTTTATAAAAAAAAAAATACCATAAAAAGGGGAAAATTAATTTTACAAAACAAAAAAAAAAAAAACCGAGACAAAGAAACTTCAGCTAACTTCCTAAACACAAACTTTTTTGAACAGAAAATAGTATATTCGAACTGCAAAGAGAAAAATGCTCCTTCTGTTTCTCCTCCATCGATAGAATTTAAGTTAAAATCTGTCCTGTTACGTAAATGTAAAACCGCCGTGTTACCAATAAGAGGGAGATAAATTTAACCAATGTGTTTCAACGTATATATTTTTCTTTTTGTTTTATTCTTTTGTTAACTTCAATATACATACATGTCCCAGCCTTGACTTTAATAGAAACAAAAAGTACAACCACATTTGTTTTGTGTAAACTTGTGTAAATACCTAACGAAATGAATACGCGGACTTGAACTTTTCTAAAAACTAAAAAAAAAAAAACGTTTTCTTTGGTTTAATTTATGCAATACATTTGACAATCCAATTCCGATCTTGAACGCGCATTCTTCCAAAGGATCTGTAAGACGAAACATTTTATTTTATTTGTGATTCCCAAATCCAAACCCAAGCATTTGCAAAATGTGAACATGTTAGAATGGAAAAGAAGAAATTTGTTTTATTTTTTGATTAATGTATAAGTTGATGAAATGATTATAAAAGTAAAAAAAAATAATAATAATAATATTGTGAAACATTTTTTTAAAAAAGAAGGGTAACTCGTTTGTTTTTCTTTTTGGAATGTGTACTTAAGTCTTACCTTACTTTAGTTGCAGCTCAGATTCGCACAAGTTGACTAAAGTTTTTCGGCATAGGTCTGCGTAACCTACATATCTTGAACTCTTTAATGAATTCCAAAGCTGTCTTTTGTTTGGAGGCGTCTTTGTTTGTTGACAGCATGTATTTAATTTTGTTCACCTTAAGATCAACCCTTTTAGCCTATTTTCAATTGCTGTAAACATGATGATGATGATGATGTAAGCACCTCTACGGATCGTGCGATTATATTAGGTGGGCAAGTAAGTTCTCGCTGTTTGTCAATAGATGGCTCCAGCAGTAAGTGCTGGTCGATTTTGACATATCCAAAACGTCATGAACTTTGCTTAGACATATGGTAAACAAACAGTGCTGCCACTAAGAAAAAAATCCCGTAGCAAAACTAAATTTCCGTAGCAAAAGCAAAACCATTAAAATTCCAGTGGAACTCCATTCCGAATCCAGTCACATTTCAACCACATCCGAAGAAATACTGTTTGTGTAGGGTAAGGAAGAACAGTAATATAAGTTGGAGTCGTGGAAGTGAATAGTTTGAAATAACGTTGGTTAAATTTTTTTTTTAATTCGTAATTGTGATTGTGAGAGGTCTAAAAATTACAAGATTCTTGTTAATAGTTCGTGTTTCAAAAAACCATAGCAAAAATTGGAATATTAGGGGAGTGCGTAGCAGTGTAGCAAATTTGATGATCGTAGCAAAGTGGCAGCGCTGTAAACAAACCGTTTTGACCAGAGATAAACTATAAAGAGATATTCAACTTCCGTCCCTATATCCTGGTTTTGAGATATTAGTGATTTTGTTTTGCCGTCACATACTTTTGGTTGTGTGAAAATGTCTGATTTTATGCCAAATAATCGTCATTTGCGGGAAATGTTGATTTGTTTCTTTCATTCGAAGAAAACGGCGGATGAAGCGCGTCAAGAGCTCCAAAAAGTTTACGGAGATGCTGCCCCAAGTAAAACAACGTGCCGTCGCTTCAAAGACTGTGATTTCGATGTTGACGATCGTCCGCCTAAAAGAAGGCCATAATCCTTCGAAGACGCTGAATTGGAGGCATTGCTCGATGAATATCCGTGCCAAACGCAAGAACAGCTTGCTTCAGCATTAGGAGATACCCGCCAAGTCATTTCCCAGCGATTGTATGCATTGGGAATGATTCAGAAATAATAAATTTTTTTTTTCTGTATCCTTAAGATGTAAATAATAACATATTGAAAATTCAAAACAACTCATATTTTCTTTTCCAAAAAAAAAAAAAAGTTCCTGAAAATAGGCATGAAAAACGGCGCGAGTTACCAGACTACTACCTAGTACTACTACTATCTACTACAAGTGCAAATGTCGAAGGTAGATGGGCAGATTTGCGCCTCGATGTAAAGGCCTGATTTATCGTCGATCTGCGCGCAATTAGCCACATTGTTACTTCCCGGTTAATGTGTTGTAGAAGGTGTTAAGCCCTTCACACAGGATGCGACATTTACCAAGGATATGCCTCGATAGTTTTTGCAAGATTTGTAGAAGAGCCCGATAAATCATTTATCGGGCACACTTTCGCTCATCTATGTATGTACACTTGTGCATGCACCCTACTAAAGCATCATCTCCTTTTTTGGTAAACCAATAGAGCAGTGGTTCCCAACCGGTGGGGCATGCCTCCCAGGGGAAGCATGTGACGGAAAAGGTTGGGAACCACTGTTCAAGAGATTCAACGACAAAATCTAGCGGAACCCAGATACCGCCAAGGTAAATAAGTTCACATAAAATGACACGAGATGGTATCATTCTGACAAAGTTAGATGGACAGACACTGTGTGTCACCAACATCGGCAGATAAATCTATAGAAGATATGGAGGGCTAGAGGCAAATGCTTACAGACTATGAATGTTTCAGATCGAGTATTCAAAGTACGAGGACAACTCCGTTCCTCATGGTGCATATCAGGTTCCGTTGCCGTCGGTATGAAGTAGAGGTGAGCGAAAGTTTAACGCTTAGACAAGAAACGATTACGAAGTAACAGTTAATAGGACTAATAAAGCAATGGAGTAGAGGAGCATGCAAAACCGAACGAGCCAAACACCTTAGGCTGGAGCCCTCGAGGAAATGCTTGGCAGCAGTAGGAAGTGGATGATTCGATTTAGTCGGTTCAAATCCGGTAGCCTCTTCGTTTTAGATATTCCTAATAGTGGTCGCCGTGGCACAGTGGTAAGTGTATTGGATTGGCATGCGAACTGCTTTGCTCCAAGCGCCAAGATGATTATTTCTCTTAAGTTTACAGCCTATGCCTAGTCGCTGTATAAACAGACAGATTAATGTTACTTAAGATGGTGCTACAGTCCGAGGCTCAACTAAAATTCCTCTCCAAGAACTTCGATTCTTTTTCATGCCTCCAGTTTCGTACAGTAATTTGGTTAAAGTCCCTTTGCACTAACACAACTTTCCTCACCACGTTTCTTGCTGAAACAGATTTAAATGTCGCATAGAATTGTACAGTCAAGGGGTTCCGTTTAAAATTTATCATTCCGCAGGCAGATCCGAAGGTCCTTACACATACATACATACTTTGTTTGAATTGTTTAGCAAAAGTAAATTCGTCTGCTTCCGAGGCCCAATGCTTCGTACATATAAATTGTTGCACGGACGGGATAGTCACCAGCCACTATAATTTCCAGTACCCTGACTCCTTCTTAGAAACCCCTATTCGAACTCCCCATACGTCGAACAAGTTCACGCAAGACATCCGCTTGCTGCTGTCAACGCCCAAATTCCTGCTCCTTTTCATTATTGCACTGATTTGCTTTAAAACAATCGAATTTTTTTGGAATTTCAAGTTTATTTACTCCAAAAATTGCTACAACACATTACTCTTTTCCTGGTTCGTTATTTCTTCGGTTAATCTGATTCGCGCTAGCTTGCAATTCGGTCGAATACATGCATTATTATATAACTAATCGAATATTTTGTTGGTAGTTTTATTTGACAAATACATTATCATTATTACAACATCGCTTAATTCAATGCAGCAGCACCAGAGATGATTTCGATGAGTTCTCTGGTAATGACAGCCTGTCTGGTACGATTGAAAGTCAAAGTCAACTTGTCAATCATCTCTCCGGCGTTTTTGGACGCATTGTCCATGGCAGTCATACGAGAAGATTGCTCGGAGCAAGCTCCCTCCTTCATTGTGAAGTAGATCAATGAAGCCAATGAGAACTCCAAGTAGCTGCGGATAATGTCCGAGTCCAATGAATCGTAAACAGTCAATTTTTCAGACTTTTCCACTACTGGAGCACTGTAGATTGGCAATGTAGTCATTTGATAGGACACGACTGACTTGAACTTATTGTAGACAAGCTTGCCTTCAGTAAAATCATAGCCGCAATTCAAGATCTCAGCGGCGATGCGAGAAGCGTCCAAAAAGGTTGGCGGCAGACGACCAACCTCATTGGCAACCAAAATGATGTTTTTGCTGTATAATCGCTGCAAAATTGAACGGGACTTGTCACCGACACAGATGACCTTAGTCTTGGAGGCATCGATGGCCAATTCATTACGAATTTGACGAGCAACACCAGTGTGCACAGCACCGCACAGACCACGATCAGAGGTGATAGCAACTAGAAGCTTCTTGGGCTCGGTGCTCTTCTCATCGGGCACGACTTCGGTTTGCTTGAAGAACTGCTGGGCACCATTTCCGTAGGGACGAACTTGTTTCAAATCACGCTCCGCGCGGGCATACTTAGCCGCAGAGACCATTTTCATGGATTGCGTAATTTTCTGAATGTTCTTCACAGACTTTAGACGTAAGGAAATGGACTTAAGGGTGGCCATACCACGCTGTTGTTGAAGTCCATTTTCCAGTAGAGGCACCAATAGGACGTTGGTGTTGAGTGCAGCGCGTTGCATCATTTTCGTTTAAGCTAAAAAGGATTTTTATTAAATTTTTTTTCATATTTTTATTGTAATAAAATGTAATTTTCTTTACCAGTTTTCACACGACACGACCGAAATGACAGGAATGGCTAATGGCTTATGTAAGGTGATTGCAGTGTTCAGAGATGTACAAAAGAAAATTCCTGGCCGGTGACAGTTGTCAAATATCAAATGCATTTGCTGAAATTTAATACATAAACAGTTAACAGACACTACATAAGTTAGAAATAAAGAAAAAAAAAAAATGGGTACTTACTAAATGTAATCAATTCCGTTACATATTCTTAGGAAAATCGAAGGCTGAAATGTTAAATAAGTGGATAACGAGAAGTAACTGGAGCTGCTGGACACTTGAAAATTTCATAACCAAAATTGGGGAAATTATTAGGTACTTCGGAGACTGTTCACTCATTGCATAGTGAACAGATAGTAGAATCGTAATTGAACTGTCATTTGCAGAATTGTTTTAAATGTTATAACATATTTGATCCTTTTCTTTGGCATCTCCGGTGCGTGAGAATATCCGAAATACAATAGTCTCGCTTGAATTAGTGAAGGTTTTTGTTTCAAATTTCGTGATTTCTAATTTTCGGTCGATTAACTCTTACAGATGATTAACCACTTTCATATCTGAAGATCGAGACAGCGTTTTTTACTTTGTTTCGAAGGTGGTATAACAGACATTCCTTAAAAAGAGACAAACGACCCTTCCAAGAATATCCGCGAAAAAAAAACTTAACTTCAGTTATCTGTGAAAGTAGCATATTGGAAAACGGCCTCAATCCCGAAGCTATCAGCTTGGACGGTGATTTGATTACACTATAATTGAGTAGGTTGTATTTACAGACAAAACCATTTTCGTTAAATTTTACAATTGTGACTTGCTTTCGTTTTCATCTGTCATACACATCTAAAAGCGTTCTACACCTCCGGATATAAACACTCTTCTGACATTTCGTTTTCTGCTTACATTCGAATGTTGATGTCGAGTGAAAAGTATTTCGCAGTGTATTCGCGAATGGGTGGGTAGTTTTCTTCATTCCTGCACACGGAATTTTCCAAAATAAACAAAAACAAAAGTGCTAAGTTTATCATATAATAATCATGGGTGAGTGTAAAATTTCCATGCAAAAAATTATTTATAACTTTGCCTTACTTATTGGCAAACGTTTTTTGCATTTTGAAGGGCGTAAAGTTTCCAGGACTTCGATTGAATTTCCAAATGTGTTGTTTTTTTCTTCCACAGAAACGATCGAAATGTTGAAGGCACTCTATGACTTCCAAGCTGTGTACCCCAAAACAATTAGTTTTGACGAAGGTGAATACTTTATCTTGTACCAGACCAGCGTTCGCCAAAGGAACTGGTGGCAAGTGGTCAGCATGAAGGGCAACATTGGATTCGTCCCTTCCAATTACGTAATGACAATAAAGGTATGTGCCTATGCCTATATGTGTATCTGCGACCTATCCCCAAAAAGTGATAGCCTTGAAAGTTGCAATGGGTGGTAATGAGAAAGGAAATGTTTTTTGATGCCAAAAAAATGTGCCCCGCAAATTGCTACTCATTCCGAGAGGAGAAGGAGGGCGTCAATAACCTTTAAGTCATTTAAGTCCTTTGAGGGAGGCTGCAGGCTTTTGCTCGTATATGAGGGGTTAAATCGATTTTGATTGAAGTGCCTCTTGCGCTCCGAGATGATGAGGAAATGCTTGCAGTTTTTTTTTCCTCTCTTACATGCAGACCACTAAGTGATAAGATGACGGTAAGAGGTGAAACGAGGAGTCAAGAGCCAAGCCAGCCATTCAAAGTTGAAGTAGAAAATGTGCACTCAATAATTTAGTACATGGGCATGGTACGAAAACTAGTTGTACAGATGAAGGCTGGGCTTCTTTGAGGCTTTTTATGTGTATATTTAATTGTGCAATTTAATAATAACAGCTGAAGAAGGTGCACTGCGAAAATAAGTGCAAATAATGATGGGCATAGGTGAACGTGTGCTTAAATATAACAGGCGTTCTATTGAAGAGTATTTCTGCACCTTGAAAACTGCCTAGCCAAGCATTGATCTAGTTTTTTTTGCTCTGTCGCTCTTGTCTATATTATTATTGGCATCGTATACAAAAGCATCAAACGCCTTTGAGTTGAATTATTTTCTTTAATGGGGCAGTAGGAGTGTACTGGTTTATTAAGACACAAAACTCATGTGACACGTGCAAAAATAAGGAAGTTTCAGTTTGTTTTAAATAAATTATGATTGCAGCGTGTCATACTGCTGTCGAAATCAACGCAGTGACCTTGTGCTAGATGTCAGTGAAACTAACAACGAAGTTTCTTTTTCCCCTTAATTACAGGTGGAACCGGACTTTCTGATAAGTTTTCTAAACTCAAGCATTGAATCACTGGAGTTATCTAAGGACACTGAGATCAACGGTATTATAGCAAAAGAAGAACTACTGGAAAGACTCAGAGAAAAAAAGACAGCCATAGAACGTTTCTTTTCTGTAAGTTATTTTCCAAATAAAAACACCTCCCTTTCTTATTGATTTATTTTTCTAGTGCAACCACACTGATAAGGAGAACGATGAACCGTCAGAGAAGGAACTTAACAATCCCTCGTCGCCTCGTTTTAATCCAACTCAACAACAACAGGACCTTCACAGTCCTACACAGTCAAAACGATTGGATTCTGGAAAGAAATCCATGTCTAGTCCAGCCGTAGGAACGGCAATTCCTCCACAAATGATTCAAGAAAGTCCCAGCATGGGAGTACTTAGTTCCAAAACGAACGAACCTGCACAAGACAATCGAGATAACAGTGTTACATCTGAGCCATCCGAGACAACAACGACAACCACCACGACCAGTGAAGATGTGGTTACTATTTACAAGGAATCCTCTTCGATAGCACAGACAAATGGCGCCGGCACAGACGCCAGTGAAATCACAGAAAACACAGCGGCTGATTCAAAACCTAAAGAGGATGTAGCCAGTGATGAACAGAGCGAGAAGGAAACTAATAGCAGCACAAATAACCATCAGCATCCACATTTTCAGCATCATCATCATCATCCCCAGCAGACCGATAGTGAGAACGATGACAGTGCTGCGGCTGCGGCTATTATTGCAGCATCTGCGGCAGCAGCAGCCGGCAGTGATGTAAAAGTTGATTCGGCAGATGTTTACCAGATTGTAGAGGTGATTCGACGGAGTACGAATTTAAGTTTTGATTTATCGTGCGAGGCATTGCGTGTAGTGCTTACCAGTTTGGAACAATTGTACAATGGTGCTATTAATCCGTACCTAGAGGCAGTGGCAGTGCATGTTACTGATAAAGTAGAAACGCCCAAAGAGCTCCTCGGCGAGACGCACGATTCGAAACGATTGCAGGATATCTTTTGTCAATTGGCCGACTGTAAGAATGACTCGGAGCAACGCACCTGGATGCTGTATGAGGATGAAGATGATATTATACAATTTCTGGAAGAACTAGTTGATATTTTGGTAAGCACTCGTTGCAAGGCTACATTTTGAATTTGAGTGAATTTTGATTTGCAGGAAAATGCAGACGAGAATATTTGCTGTTACGAAATGTCCTGCGATCAATACGAAAGCCTCATCAACATGGTGCAGTTCTATCAAATGGAGACTAGTTGGCCAATTAAGAAGTTGCTGCTCAGAGCATTTACCGCTGCATGCCATTTGGATAGGACTATTATTGATATTCTACTAACTTCGGTGCTACCTCTAGAAATTGTAAGTAGAATTCATTGAAACTAGAAAATCAAAGCTATAGTGTAGCATGAGCTTTGGTATATCCTGTGTGTCGGATTACCGAGTCATTTGAGTTTGGCACGAGTGGATTTCACCGATGCTTGTTCAATAGGTCAAGCAATGGGGAAATACCGATCGAGCAGAATTACCCAACGATCCGGTTGGAAGCAAAGACAAGGGTCGAGTCTAATTTGAACTAGCAAACGCGGCTGTTGTTTTTATTTGCCTCTATACGTTGACCTACAGGAAGAAGCTATACTGAATCATTCGTTTTTTTTATTGTCGGCAGGTGGAAGACATGAAAACTCACTTCTCGAACGTTCCAAAGTTTAAGGAACTTGTAAAAATGTTAACAACCATCTTCTCTCAAGGAGAACGAATGCCAGTGGCGCATGATGGTAAGTCTAAACAACGTTCCATAATCGAAAAATACATGAACTTATGATATCTTTCCTCTCTCAAAGCTTTCCTTGGGGTGGATTTTAGCACTTTTCTTCTTGAAATAGTCGAAGGCAATCACCCAGAACCACTAGTGGATTTGGTCATCTATCTTCTTTTGTCATATAATTTGCAATTTGAGTTGTACTATCAAAATTTCATTCTACAAGCAATGCAGAAACTGCAAACAGTTAAAGTTTTCACGGAGAAAATTTTGCTTCTTTTAAATCGAGAAGGTTAGCCTGTGACTGTGCCTGTGCCTCCAATATAAGTTTCTAATATATGTTCAATCATTCTAGAGGATCCGCTGAAATCATTTAGACACGCACTAGAAACAAATTCTGTACTAAAGATGATAACCGATATCTTTACAATTCCTGAAACAGCTATGCTGGTCTATACAAACGATAGAATAGTAGTGTTCGATATCGTTGTGCGGCAACTCTCAGACTTGTGTGCTGGCAATCCTGTAAGGTTCAATTAAAATTACTCTAAAATATTGATAAAATATTTTCCTTGATTTTATTTTACAGATGCGCGGGAAATATTTGAATCTGTGTCGGTCTATGGTGAGAAGTACCAACTATGAGAAGAATCAATACCGCAAACAAGAACTTATGAAAATTTTCACTCGGATTTTTTGTGAGGAAACAGAATGCAGTGCTGATGACCAGAAATTAGTTCGCGCAATAGCCAATGAGTTTCCTCATATATTTAAAACGTAAGTTCATGGCATTTAGGTCAATATATTAAGATGTTTTAGTTTTTTTCGGTCCCAATATTTTTGAATTAACGAAATTCAAAATGTTAATCACTTAGAAAATTGTAGTTATATAACGAACACTCTGTAACAGTCCCATTGATCTCAATGTTTAACAGGTGTTATTTTACAAAGCCTTGTAAAGAAATGTGTTTTTTCTGTAATTGAACTTAGTTGTGAATACTCAAGTAGTTTCTTTTAAATTAATTTTTTATGCCATCTTTATTTGCAAAGATATGTGTTTTTTTTTTGGTTTGCAGTAAGTTTTTCTTCCTTTTATTTTGCCATTGCTTCAAAGAGATACACGAAAAATAAGATAACAGGTCTCAATTCGCCTTCTCTATTAAATCAATGGCTCAACATGCTGACATTCTAAAATCTAAAGCAAACAAAAAAGATGCCCATGATTGCGAAACTGCAGATAAAATGTCACCAATTTCAGGTGCCGCTCCAAAAAGTGAGAAACCGTCTTTCGCAATATTAAAGGAGGGAAGGGAAAATATGAACAGAAACTCGTTTTGCATTTCTTTGTTTTTATTTTTTTTATTTTGTCGTGTATAAGTTGATAGATATCATTTTCGGCGGTGTTGCAGCAGTGTCCGTACATATTTGGTTGCTTTGGCAACGAAAAGTGTTTTTGAAAATAGTTTCTCTCGTAACAAACAACCTCCTCTCCCCTTCAAATGTTTGCCTGAGTACAGCTCCAACTCCATAGTCCGCAGCGTCCGTTTGAAGAACAATTTGAATCGGGGCAGTCAACAGGCCTTTCCGAAACTCGCCTCGACCTCTTCAGAAATCTCTTATACCAGGAAACCTTTTCTATAAAACTCCTAACCTCCTCTTCATTCTTTGGTGCGAGAATCCTAACCATGCTTTCCAATTTTTTCTGAATCAACTTGCGAACAATTTTAACAAAGATCTACGGCAGTAACGTTTCCTCTTGCTCGTCCTTAAACCTGTCGTACACAATCACTTGAAGTCTTCTTCCAATGTTTTCAGATATTGTTATTCCAATATTTTCAGTTTGTGACTATAATGATATCCAGGTACACGAAAACATGAGGTTCCAAATCGGCACCCAGCACGGTATCAATAAACCTTTGCCATGTCGCTGGGGCGTTGTATAACCCGAATGGTATCCTCTTAAATTAGAAGTTTGTCTAATGTACCGGAGTTTTACGGTAGAGGGTACGTGTTCAGTTCTGTAACCATGCTCAACTTCCTATAGTCTGCACAAAGCCTAATCGAGTTATCCTTCTTCCTTATCATTACTATTGGTGAAGTCCATAGACTACTCGACTTTTCTATGGTCCTTTTCTTCAACATATATCCCAGCCCTTTGCCTATATGGCTCTGAATCACAAACGAAACCGGAAAGTGCTGCCGCTTGATAGGTTCAGACGCCGTCCTAATTTTGTACTTCACCAAATGTGTGCCCTCCGGCATGTCCCCGAAAATTCTCTCCACAAAGGTTGCCAAGGTTTATGTCTTGCGAATTATCCACCTCCGATCTCTCTTCGTTCGATCTCAAATCCTTGGGGAAAGATTTTCTCTTTCTAATCCAAGTTTACTTTTTTAATTTCCTGCCTGCCGCCGTGGTTCAGTGGTTAGTGCGTTGGATTGCTATGCAAACTTGCATGGGCTCACGCCATAGCCATGTCCACCGAAAATTGTTTGCGGCACCATCTGTCGTCAGTGAATGACAAGCATCCGAGAGTATAATTTGTTATGAAAAAGCTTCTCAATTCGCCGTTCAATAAATTGCAGGTCCCTTTCAATTCGTGTGAAAAATGTAACACGCAAAACATGAATGGTTGCGAGAAGCTAGGCCTCGGCTCACCTGGAGCCGTCGCGCCAGCTATTTATTTATTTTTATTTTTAATCGAATGAACATGAGGGTTTTCGGCCATAATCTTGCTGCACAAGTTTGTATTTTTTTTTTTTTACAAATTTCATAAAAGAACAAACATTTCACAAAATTCATAAAACTCATTTTGCCACTCAGAACACTTCATTTTAAAATTTTCAGTTGATTATTTGTTTTTGTTTTCAGAGTATTCACAACACCAATGCAAAGATACTTCAATATACCAAATTCTCCAAAATGATGAATTATACATTTAACATTTCAATTGTGCCAAACTAGACTAAACTTATATTGCATTTGTTCTAAACAAAAACAAAAAAAAATATACAAAAATGAAATCACATTTAACAATAAAATATATATGAAGGAAAATCGAAAAAAGAAATAAAAATTGTTCAACAAATTTAAATAGAAATAATCAGAGAACTTATTTATTTAATTGATATATATGACATAGAAATATATACATACATATAAATTTTACCATAAATCCAATTGCATTAATTTTGTTTTTAGAAAATATAAATATTAGAAAGAAGCATATTCATATACATCACACAAGTTAAACCAAAAGAAAAAATATATATATACAAACATGAATAAAAATTAACACAACAAATTCTAAGCTCTCTCCGGACTTTAGAATGAAATTAACTTTAAATAAGTAAGAATCCTAAATTTAAAAAGAAAGTATTAAATTAATTCTTTCGTCGTGTTTTTGAATATAATGCCGAATGTTTGTCACTTCTTTAGATAAATAACTAAAAATTCGATGCATTTTTTTCTCCATTGTAATGTGATATTTTTAAAACAATCCATGGTACTTGCTTAAATGAGCTTTAGATTTGTAAAGAGCTTCTGTCTGGAACACTCCAGGCTTCGATTCAGGTCTTTGTGACAGCAGAGGTTAGATTCTCTCACCACACCGGTGGTCATTTAGTTGACGTCTGTTGAGCGAGTAAGCAATCATTATAGAATCCATTGAATTTCTTCTATGGTCAAGCACGTTACTAATTACAATTAGAAATTGTAATACAGGCAATATACGGCCTTGTCGGAAACTGCTTTGAGTTTCAAATTCATATGAATTTGAAAGTGACAGTTCCTGGAGAAAGTGACAGTTCCTGGAGAATGGCTACAGTTTTTTCGAATACTTCTTCCGTGTAAGGTACTTATGTCAAATAAACTCTCACTGGTGGTCACCTTGGTTCTGTGGTTAGTAATGGTTAGTGCGTTGGACTGCTAGGTATGATGACAGGTTTGAGCTTATTAATCAACTAAACACTTTTCGTACTACCACGGTTCGGCAGGCAATGTCTACCTCCGTAAGTTTGTCACCGATGGAATTTCCAGCTAAGCCTTTTAATTCATTGAATAGATACGATGGTTTTAACGCCTAAATCAACGTCTGATAAAAACTCAGAATCTGAAAAACAGTTGATTACATCCTTTTTCAGATATTCATACTTCCCATTAGGTGGTGGCTGTAACACGGTATCCCTGACTTGTGACAAGACTTAGCCGTCCATTGATCCTACCACCGTGTTGAATTTTGAATAATCTGAGGTTATGCAGTATGTCGCAAATTGTGCCTCTATTTGCGCGAACCAGATGTTCGGCATTTCAGTTCAGAAGAAAGCAATTCTCACCGACACGCGCATCACCTTACTTTCGATAACGCCACATGGTTGAATTGTTGCCGCTGTTGGGGTGGGACTGCTACCGCGTGTTTATCGGGATGTATATTCGGTGGCTTCGTTTTTATTCCTCTCCGTCATAATATCAGAAAACTTGCAATTGAAATGACTTATTTATGAATTAATATAAAATTACATTGGTCGCGTTCAATATTCCGGGCATATCGATTTGTTTACATATTTACGAGTTTTGATTGGCTGACAGCCTGAAAAATGACTAAAGGCCCAACCATAATAGACTTATATGAGCTTACGCCAGCTTAATGAAATATCCCATTACATACAATGTAATGAAATGAGATATTCCGTACGGAAATTTGACAATTGAGACAAAAACAAAAAAAAAACGAAAAACACAATTAAAAAATAACCATGGCAGTGGAAGTTTCCGAATTCGACATTTTAAATATTTTAATTTCGACTGTAGAACAAAATACATGTTTTTATGAATTAAAACTATTTGACAGATAATAAAGTTTGCTCAAGCATATTATGGGTAACTTAAACGTTTGACAGAAATTGAGTGGGCTTTTCGTTCGGTTTTGACATAAGCTTAATCCCACTAAAGTTCATTATGGTTGGGCCTTAAGGATTTAGACAATAGCTTTAGCTACTTTCTCGTAACCTGCGGGAAGCACGAATGTTTTTGCACTTAGTCAAATTGTCGCTATTCGGGGCTCAACAATCATGCCCTCACTCCACTCATCTGGGAAAGTTTCTATCACCTAAATCCTCTATATGTTGGCGAGGTTTTCTATGCATAATTCGCCGTGAATGCCGAGGCCTCTCGTCTTTTTCTAATTATGTTCTGTGAATTATTCTAATATGACTCTCTGAGGAAGCTCGTTAATGTTAATGTCACCTATAACCCAAAAGCTACAAAATGTTTGTCATCATTGGATCAGCTCTTTGAATTATCGTTTTTGAATATGTGTATCCACTGTGTTTGTACTCCTTAAAGTTCTCTTATATTTAACAACAGAATCTTTGGAAATTATAAATCGTTTGGAAATTATAGTCACCCCAGAAGCAATCGTGGCTTGTTATGTCTTCCGCTTTCGGACACAAAATGCATGCCTTGATAGCTGTTTTAAAAATATCTCATTACTCTTTTTATTCAATAATAACACGCAACATGGTCATCATAAAAACAAAATTAATTGCGACTACACACACCCTAGACAAAAGTATTATTCCATCATAAAAAAAAATCAGCAAAAAATATTAATAGTTAGATTGTTATACACAAATTATTTTGTTTTTGTTTTTTTTTTAATCAAATTAAACAAAATTTTGTAAAATTTAAAAATTACGTATTTTCTTTCTCACAAACTAAATTCAAGGGATTTGCCATTTTAAAAGAAAATTTAAACAAAATAAAACAATTAAAAGGTATAAATAAAACAACAATGTTAAATTTGACTATATAATCTATATATGTGTAAGTGAGATCGTTATAAATATAAATTTAAAAAAAAAATACATAATTCTAACAAAACGTTAAATTTAATAAGAGATTTCAAAAATTTCGAAACACAAAAATAAATTCTAAACCAAAAAATACAATGAAGCAAAAAAAAAAAAAAAAAACAAATCACAAAAGTCTTTTCAAAATTAACAAAAGTAGACATTTTTTTTGGAAATCAAAATGAATTTAGCGAAAACAATTAATACTCCATAATTTTAGGGTAAAACATTTTAAAATTTTCTATTTATTTAAAATGATATATTTAAACAGAGAAGTTAAAGGAGAAAACTTGCACTCAAGCACACAAATTCTTGATATAGTTAGGTTTGTAGTATTTTAAAAGCTATTTTTTAGATTAGACTTAAGTGAGTAAAATAAATATTTACAGATATGGATAATTGTTATTTTGATTTGAATACACAAAACAAATTGTCTGTATTTATGGTTAATTTTTTGTATTTTTACGGTTTCAATATTTTTATTGTTAGTCGACCATTCAATTTAATTCACTTATGTGTATAAATGTTGTCTTTGGTTCAGGTTTGTTTTTCTGTTATTTTTTCTTTCAAATATACCAGTCTATAAAAGTATATAAATAAAAGTGTTTTTCTTTTTACAACGTGAAAGCTGGAGCCGAATTACTACACTCGTTAACAAGTAACTCGTCATCGAAATGTGAGGATTTGACATTACCGTTTCCAATGAAGTTTATGGATCATTCGATCACGAGTGCCACTCACTGACTCGTTATCGATTGCGGTAATTCGGCCCCTGATGTCGACTTTACTGCTAAGGCATAACACTGGCTGTAGAGTGTCATGCCTTGAAGAGTTGATTGATAATGATTATGATATTAGATCAGATACGAACAAATAGAAATACTACAAATGTCCACACCTAGTCTGGGTACAGCCCTCGGATGTCATTAAAACCTAATACTACATGACTTTCGAACTACTGCACCTCGCTCGCGCTGTATGAATAACATAAAACACATGTATGAACATACATGTACTCCATGCATGGCCCAGACATACTTCTTGTATCTCTAATGCTGCCAAGAACCTTCAAGACACGAAGAGATGCAGAAAATCAATCATGGTATGACGGGAAATGTGTGGCAATCAGGGACGAATTATTCACCTTTTCTGGTTAGAACAACTGGTACCCGAAATTATATACCAGCAAGTCAGCAGGGCATGCAAGGATATGCACTGAAATAAGAGGCAGCAGCTCATACTAGATCCCTTAGTTTGACTTTTGCGCAGAGTATCCAAAACGAAGCATCTATACTGACTATGCACCCTAAACAGCTACTGAATCAATTACGTAACACGGTACAGCTGCAGCAAGCCCTGTCAATCATGAAAGCCGAGATGCTGGGTCGCAAAGTTATGTTTCAAGTCGTCTGAAGAGTCATGCAACGAGCTAGCCTAGATAAAGCACCAGGAGAAAATCGAATGCCACAAGAGCTTCCCAGAAATGCGACGGATAATTTCTCGAAGAGGCGACAAAAGCAACAACAACTACAGCAAAAAAAAAATAAAAATAGAAGAGAACGAGTAAGAAAAAAGAGCCGCGATCTGATAACTTGGCCCCAGAATGCTCGTTTTTACGTGACGAGTTAACGATCACGGAAGAGAAGATTTGGCTCCTGTACTTTTTGTGGGGTTTCCTTTTGAGTTTTAAAAATATGTAGTTTATCCCCTTTGTCTTTGCTTCGTCACTTGCAATGTGTTAAAACCGCAGCAAAGAAACCACTTTTTCTAGCAAAGGCTGCCAGGCTATCTGAATCTTTGATGTCTTCGTCGGGTTCGTGAATTCCGAAGTACATGTTGCAACGACCCTCACCTATGGTCATGAGGTTTGGGTAATGACCGAAAGAATAAGATCGCGGATACAAGCTGCCGAAATGAGATTTCTTCGTTGTATTGCTGGGGTGACTCGACGAGATCGGGTTAGGAACACCAGAGTACGCGAGGCACTCAATGTCGAGCAGCTACTTCTTCGAACGGAGAGGTCCATACTTCGATGGTTTGGGCACGTCAAACGCATGTTCCCAACTCGGTTTCCAAGACGTGCCATGGAATCCGTGCCATCGGGTAGCCGTCCCCTGGGCAGGCCTAGGATGAGATGGCTGGACCAAGTGCGAAATCTCACCTCTACCCGTATGGGGATAGCCCCTGATGAGTTAGAGTCGATGGCGGAAGATCGGCAAATGTGGAGAGTCCACTTAAGCTCCCTAAACCCGCGACCCTCATAGTGGATAAGCGAACCATTGGAAAAAATTAAACCGCCCTTTTTTGCATTTAACCATTAACATTTACTTTTTTGGGGGATAAAACTGCATTTTCGACATTTGATTTTTCCGCTATGGTTAAGTCCTTTTCTTACTAGCCTAATCATTAAAAGACTGTCTTGTGGGTCTTAGATCCTATTAAGTATGAGTACCGCATTTCCCAACAATTCTATCGAAGTATGTAAATGGGGTAAAATCTGGGTATGTTTTGAGGAATTGTTTTTATAGGAATACCCCGATATACACCGGAATTACATTCTCTCGAAAGGCCGTCTTAACTAGAATTGCCTTCAATTAAATCAACTCAAATGCCAAATGTTTCAACTAACATTGGTCGTCTACAAGCAAAATAATAAATAAAAATATTTGACGCATCTTTCAGTAGGTAGGTAGGTGGGGTGGCTGTCTATGTGAACCATAGACACACGTAGGTCGCATGGTTCTATACCTTGAAAAACGCCACTTACCTTATTGAAACCGGTTAGAGCTCTTGATGAAGCTTAGGATACTTCTGACATCAGTATGTGATAGTTCGCCCAAGTTGTCGAAGTGATAGGCTCCCAGATAGAGCTTCCTTCTGTGCAACAGGGCAGGACAAGTGCAGATGAAATCGTTGCTTTTTCCTCTTCGTCCCTGCAACTCTTGCAGAAGTCATTAGAGAAGAAGCCCATCCTTCTGGCATGAAGGCCAATGTTACAGTGGCCAGTGAGAACACCGATTACGGTGCTCATGAACGACCTATTGAGCAAGATCAGCTTTTTAGATTGAGTGAGATTTAACATAGGCCTGATCTCCCTGAAGGTACGGCACGTGGCACAATTCCTCCATATTTGGTTTGTCTCACTGATCGCGTCGGACTCTAAGAAAAGTTTAGCGAGTAGAATATTCAAATTCCTTCGTTCCGGAAGGATGTCCAGAGTAGTACCACTTTGGCGAGTTCATCGGCCTTACTGTTTCCTGGAATGTCCCTATGACCGGGTATCCAGCATAAGTGAATGCAATTCACCTTATAAATATTATTTCATGTGTACATGGCACATATACATATGTATGAACAACTGTCTCCACAAAAAAAGTGAAATGAGGGTTCTATTTACTTTTATAAGGGTAAGACAACTTTAAACGAAACGACCAAATAGGGATGCTCATCTAGTTTTGTGGACAGAAGTCACTCGATCGTATTTGCGCTAGATGATGTTCAATCTCTGACTGAACTCGTGCTCGATACTTACAGTTCGGCTCTGAATTCGTGGAAAGCACTTTTTGAAGTTGCATGCTAAATGGAGCAACAGAAACCCTTAATATTTTTATTTTTAGGCTTCAAGGACATATTTCGAATAACACAATATTAAACCGAATTCTGTTGTAAAAATAAAATAATGTTTATTCCGTCAAATTTCATCATAAAATCATTTTAAAAAAAATATTTACAAAAATATGATAATACATTTTGGATTGTTTTGACTTCTTCCTGTTCAAAACTGCCAGCTTAAAAACTATTAAAAATATATCGAATTAAAATTAATAAATGCACATACATATCTCTGGTACGTTTGATTTTCTTTTTTGTTTATTTCATCTATCCTCTGAGAATTCTTAACCGAAAATGTATCCCTTTATTGTTAATTTTCTTTCCATTTGTAAACAAAAATTTAAAAGAAATATTAAAATCCACTGGAAATTGTCTAAACAATTATAAAATTCTCAAAGAATTTTTGAAAGCACATTCCATAACCTTAGCAAATCCATAAATTTTATGGAACATTTAAATTTTATTTCTCAATAAAAGTAGAATAATATATTTTATTTTTTACAACTCACAACCATATTTGTCAAAAATTGCTACACTTGAATGAGTCAAACACAAATTGTAAGATCTATTAACTAAATAGGGGGAAAATCGTACTATATGGGAATTATTCTTTTTTTGTATATATACACTTTTTAAATAAATAATTAGGTTAGAGGGGAAATTCAAGTTGTGACAATGGAACTTTTATCCTTCGAATTATTTGACAATCTCAAATTTTTAGACAACAAATTAAAATCTATATACATAAACTTAAAAATAATAAAAAGGAAAATAAATAAAAAAAAATATTCTTACAACTAAAAAAAAAAAATAATAATAATTTTTATTTTATCTCAGTGCATTTTCTTCTTCATCGGTTTGCAATAAATAAATGCGAATCTTATTGCCATTTCAATTCGAGGTTCTAATGATTGGTCACTTTCTAGGTACGTGGATTTTTATCCCGATGATTTGACATTTGTGCAATCCATTCGTGTGCCACGTCAAGGATTCACTCAGGTTTTGTCCCAGAGATTAAGTAAATTTGTGATACAATAGTGTACTGATTGGTATTTATCGAATTTTGTGAGTTTGTGTCATAAAGTGTACAAGAAAGCACAGAGTGCAATTAGTCAATCACAACCGACCATGGGTGATCGACCTTGCCGTATTGGATATCTGTTAGTGTTTCGCGGATTTTCTCAAAGAAAGGTTTCTCTTGTTCCATAGTTGGAATGTAAAAGTCCTGGTTGAGGTAATGTATTCGACTTATTGGACTGACAACACAGGCGGTACCCGCTCCAAAAAGTTCAAGTAGCTAAACAATAAAAAATAAAATAAAACTCTTGTTAAGTTATTGTGTCTTTAAATAGTTATTGTTTAACATACCCGTCCCTGGCTGATTAGATCACAGACCATTGGCATTGTAAACGTTGCTTCGCTCACTTTAAATTTACCCCATGTACGGGTTAAGCTTAAAATTGAATCTCTGGTTATACCGGGAAGAATGAGACCGTTCAATGGAGGTGTGATCAGTTCTTTTTCTGAAAATTAGACAGAAAAAAACAATGTTGTATGTAAATCTGTTATGGTGAAAAGTTAGATTCTATGTCTTACCTCCTTGATCATTAATGAACAACATAAAGATGTTCATTGTTCCTACTTCTGTTAATTGATGATCTTCGCCATACAGCCACAGTACTTGTTGCAATCCCTTGGATGCAGCCTCCTTCTGAACGTTTATTGTTGGGGCATAGTTTGAACCCATTTTACGATCGCCAACACCACCTGGCCAAGCCCTATGAGCAAAATAAGAAGATCAATCGAGTTAGTTAGTTAAAGACAAAAGCTGAAGTTAAGTGGAAATGTTTTGAAAGGTGGCAAAGATTTGATTAAGAGTTAACTGTGGTGCATACCCTAAAGACATAATTTTGCCAATGCATGGTAACGTTCAGAGAATTTAGAGGTTGAAATACATATATGTATATGCTTACTCTGTCGTCAAAGAAGAGCAGTGAGAATGTGAGGGAACTTTCGAATAGCTCTGGAACTACGGTTTTTTCGGTAAATTTATAAAACCATCACTGCTATGAAAGTATTTGTTTATAGCCAACTCTGTCAATGCCTGAGTGGATTTCAGCGACATTTTATGCGTTCATACGTTTTCGGTTACATTTTAAGTCGTAATCGAAATGAATGTCTCTTTGATCTCCCACTTCGGGGTAGGGGTTAGAATATACTCGAGGTAGGCATGCCTGTCATAAGAGGTAACTAAAATGTCCGTCTTTGACAAGTGACGTTAAAACTGCCAAACTAAGTAGCAGTTACCACAAATAAGGCTTATCCCATCAATGGATTAGTCTTGTCAAGTAACTGCCAAGATAATCCTTCTAAATAGCGTGTTGCACTGGGGGGAGGGGGGTACTCGTACTACCCGGGGCGCCGGTCAGCGTTTGTCTTGGGCCCCGATATCGTGGATAGGTCCACCGTGAGATTAACCTTCTTTAGGCAGGAATTCACGTTAAGTCACTCTTGTTATATCTGCTTCTTTGTGCAAACACATGCCAAAACTTTTACAATCTAATATGTAGAATCAAATCTAAAGGAACGCGAACTGATTCTTTATTAAAAATTGGAATCTTGGTTGGTCGCATAGGAATAACATACACGTAATTCTTAAAACGTCTACAGTGCTTATCGAAAATTTAAATGAAGAAAAAACAATATCTTACCTTGTATAACTTGGATCAGCCAACAGTGACACAGAACCATTTGAATCTGCTTTGAAATAACTCCCGACAGGACACAAAATTGAATACAGCAGCGCAGAGTCTGAAGATGCAACACCTAATGTAGGCTATAAAATAAAATTTAAATATTTTATAATTGTTTCTGTTTTAAATTTATGTGTAAACTTACATCGATGCCAATGAATGTGGGACGTATGTATAAACTGGCAGCCTCAGTATGTGGGACCCATTCCTGATCTATTGAGATCAATCTTGACAAACACTTTATAAACTCTTCACCTTCAAATGAAGGGAGGCCGGAACGTTTAGCTGTCAGATTCATACGATTCATGTTCATTTCGGGCCGGAATAAGCGAATTTTGCCATCGACACCACGATAGGCTTTCATACCTTCAAAGAGCTGATTAAATGTAAGAATAAATAAGTTATATAGTTTAAAAAAGAAATTATTTTCATCATGCGATTATCGTTTATTTGCGCAATTTACAAGGAAGAGAAATGTGATAACGATATGTAGACAATGCCATAGTATAAGGGATGAGACTGACGTAAATGTGAAGATTTGAATCTCTTAATAAATGAGCGGAATATTTAATTTTCAAAATATTTTTTACAACTTAAAAAAAAATTATTTAAAAATATAATTTTATCGCTATCACTAGGTGGAAAAATGCCATGCAATGATTGTTGGGGGGCTCTTCGGTGATTATGGCGAACAGCTGTCAGTACCTTGATAAGCGCACGTTAGCTGTTTTCTAAGCTTTCAAAATTAAACAGACCGTTTTTAGTGCGTATCAAGAAACTATGTATGTAGATCGTTTATGATGCAGTGATCACGGCTATTTTAAATTGCAGTCTCGTTCGCATTCGCGTGCTTTGGAGGAGGAGGTTTAACGAAAAATTATACGAGCTATACAGCGGCATTGGATTAGTGAAAAAATAGCACTTTAGTCGTTTAAGATCGCAAGGACATAAAGAGCGAATCGAAAAAAAATCCTCCGAGCAGCAGAATCCTCGAATCTAAACCGATGAGCAACACAGTAGATGAAGACCTCGCCTATGATAGCGTGTGCAAATATAAAAGATACGTCAACTAACTTGAAGTGCGCAGTTAGCTAAGGCACTGAACTAACTGAGCTTAGGGCCTTAGCCTGAGGTTCAGGTTTACCCTGGACTGTAGCGCCACATAAGTAGAAAAATAAATAGTTAAAGGAGGAAAGCTTAGACGAAGGAGGGGTCATTAAACGCGGCAATACATCCATATTCACCGACGGCTCAAAAATGGATCAGAGGGTAGGCTCCGGAATATACCCAGAAAGACCCACCATTGCCCGGTCGATAAAACTCTCAAACTAAAGTTCTAGCGATAACCAAGACCGCAAGAGAACTATCCTCGGTAACCCCGAGAAGAAACATCGATATATACATCGATAGCCAGGCCGCCATCTAAGCGGTGTCATCCACAATAATGGTCGGGTTGGTCCACAACCAACAGATTGTGACATCTAATATGCCCTGTTAAGGGGTGTTCCCCGAGTACTTAAGTAAAGAGTTGTCGCAGCCAGCTTAGTATCCTAGGCTCAAAACGTAATGTATCACTACTCTGTTGGGTCCCGGAGCACCGACGGATCGATGGTAATGAAAAGGCCGATGAACTGGCAAGAAAGGGATCAGAACTGAACCAAGTAATCGTCGATTAACCTAACCTAACCTAAATAGTTAAAGGACAATTTGGACAGCCTCTTTGAAGAGGTAAAAAACAGCAAACTGACTCAAAATCATGCTCTCATGTACTGTTGGAATAAAGAGTAAATTCAGAACTAGGATTTGATTTCCTAGTGTGCGTTACGATATTAGCCGGACCTGCTTATACATATATGTATACGGCGATGTCCTTAACGCATAGCTGAACTCACCTCAACGGCATAGTGTAAGACTTTAGCTGCTGGATGCATAACTAGGCTTTCCATTGGTGTAATTTCAGGTTTCTGCCAGCCACCTAAACTTCGATGGTAAAAGCATTTTAACATGTGATCTGTAAAATGTTTTCCAAATCCTAAGTCATCAGCATCTGGTTTTGGCTGAAGCTGTTGTGGTGTTGCCAATCTCACACTTAAATCGTTTGCCTAAAAAAAATTAAAAGATTAAGTCAGGTTTTACCATTAAAATATAAATTTTCCAAAGACTTACGGAAAATAGTTGTCCAACATCATCGTCATGCTTGATCGGTGCCGGAATAGTTTCATATTGTGAGGATATCGTTGTGATTTGGAAAACATCATCCTCATCGAGTTTTTGTGATTGTGCAGTTTTTAGTGATTGATTGCTGCACAATCGGATATTTTGCTGAATGAAACCAATCAGTCTGTGTTGATTACGGAAGAGTTCCTAAAAAATAAAAATAAAAAATAAATTTATTTAATTTCATGTTTGTATGTTTGTATGCTTAAAGTTTCATTTTTAGATCAAATATGACAGAAGTTGAATTGTGTCAAATCAACGTGTTTAGGAGGTGGTAATGGTATAAAGTGACATTTGTTGCAATAGCAAATCTCTTAAATGGGACATTGACACTCAAATGACAAGGTGCTGAGGCTCCTACACCGATAGGGATATGTAAATTTTAAATATTCCATGCAATTGTAGCACACGCGCTATTTTCTCTAGAATGAGTACTTTTTGTTTTCTGATTTCTCTTGTGTGAATTGGAGGCACATTGACTGTATTAAATTCATTCAATGGCCTTTCATTCGTCGCAATAACCCTTTAAGTTTATCCGCTTAAATTTGATTACATTTTTTTTTAATTTATGGCAAAGACGTAGGCATTTAAGGAATTAAACAGATTTTTTGTATTTCTGGCGTATTTAGTTCAGGTAACAGGGAAGGAATTGATGAACATTAAAAAATTCCAAACTTGAAACATTTTGTAGCCCGGAAGTACGTTAATTCCTGCGAAGTATGACGTTGTTCTTCACATCTAGTGATGTGATACCTATGGCTTATTTTTGCTATTACGTGGCTTATTTTCCTCGAAAATGCTGCTACAAGTGCAGAGGGCGACCGATGGCTTTTGACTCATTTATGATCAGATTCCAGATTAATTTCCTGTTGAATATGAGACTTAAGTGTTTCGTGCTGGAGGATAGCTAGAGGAGGATTCCTACACTAGTTAGCATCACTCTTTTGTATGTAAAGAGCACTAGTTCGGTTTTAAGCTGTTAGTTTGGTTTATGACAAATTAAGATTTGAAAATAATCTCATGTAAATGTTGTCCGCAACTACCACTTAGATGGTCTATTCTGTGGGTCATGTGTTATGTTCGCTTCCAAGGCATTAATCAACTATGGTTTATCAGCCTAAACCAGTGATTTCACATAACCCCACAAGAAATAATACAGGGGAGTCAGATCACATGATCTTGAAGGGCAATTCACAGGTCAATTTCTTGAGATGATGTTTTCGTGAAAATTGTCTCTCAAAAACTGGATGGTTTCGGCACATTGGCTTCAATTGTTGAACTTGCTGGATATTGTATGCCTTTACACCAAGATTTCTGTTCAAAATACGCCACAATGTGCCATATGAGAGACCCAAAGCTTGCGAACGGCGACGAATCGACTGGTCGCAGTCTTCACCCCTAAGGGGTTAGGTATGTTTCGAGGGCTCAAAAAAGCGTATTTTTACTGATTTTTTTTTAAATATATCGAATGAAATATTTCATTCAAACAATCTACCATATCAAAGATACATATTTAACAAGTAATTTGTGAAATTTTTATTTAAAAATTTGGAAAATTCAGCCATTGGGACCTCATTTTCCTTGACCTTGAAAAAAAAGTTCTCCCAGCGTAGTCAGGATATTTCATGACTGGTTCAACCGAAATTAAAAAAACAATTTTTTTCTCTTAGTAGATATATTAAGCTTGAACTTGAACGAAGGAAAAAACAAAAACTTGAAATTAGAATTTTTGGAGGAGTTCTGAATAAAAAAAACCCATTTTTTGATCAAATTAATATTGCCTCATAAAATAAGTTGTGACAAAAACAAAATAAAAATCCTTCTAGATTATGCTATTTTGAAGAAGTGTGCAAAATTTCAACAAGAACGGTTCATAACTTTTTGAGAAATCGTGACTACCGATTTCGAAAACAGTGTTTCGAGAAAAACGCGATTGAAGTGCGACGCGCCAGTCTGACTTGGCCTGAAGGACGGAACTTCGAAAGGATCTATCTCTTAGAATTTTACTTTGATCGATTTAAAATTTTGGGAAAATATTCTAGACATATTGTTATTTATTAAGTTAAAAAAAGAAAAAAACATTTTTTGAAATTTTGAAACCCACCTAACCCCTTAAGTAGACCCGCCCGGCTTCGATCTCCCCCTTTCTCCCATTTAGACCTCAAATTTCAAAATATTCATACATATACTAAAACCTGATCAGGAAACATATCTATAAACTAAAACCAAACGCAAGTAAATCGAATCAGTGGTTCTCGAGATATGAACGCACTAACAGACAGTAAGAGAGACGTTACGTGTTATAATATGTAAGGATAAGAAGTGAATGGGATATAAACCCTTCTTGCGGAGTGTCTCTTAGGGCAATCAGCAAGAAATAACTATATATACATGTGTTTAAACAAAACAATTCAGAACTTCGCTTCGGTCTTCTACTATCAATTTCATATTCAAACACTTAATTCAAGTTCAAAAACATGTGTATCCATATTAATTTATTCAATTTCCCTTTTTTGAGGTAAATTATTAAAAAATGCACAATGCAAGAGTTTTTGAATATTTATTTTCAAAGGTGCACAACTTTTTAAATTTGATGAATTCCGAAATCTAACGCGTGCGCAAGAAATTTCGTTGTCCGTTCAATAACATTTGCAGTGTCAGTATTTTTGGAATAATTGTTTCTGAGAGCGTGATTTTTAATCAGGTGATTTGTTAATTTAAAAAATGATAACCTCCACGAATGTAATCTTTTAAAAGGAAAACAAAACATCAAACTAATACCTAATCAGGAGGTGTGTACGTTAGGAAGGTTTTGATAAGAGCTTTTGTCGTGTTGATTCTGATTTAGCTAATCGATCAAGTTCAAGGTATACGTTATAAACAGTAGAAGCGGAGGTTGTGATCTGTGCAATACGGGTAATCTGATTTTTAAACTTGTAAGTGACGCAAATTAT
Source organism: Matsumyia berberina (assembly GCA_917880715.2). NCBI lineage: Eukaryota > Metazoa > Arthropoda > Insecta > Diptera > Syrphidae > Matsumyia > Matsumyia berberina. The sequence continues at coordinate 123,579,672 of OU862871.1, read as the reverse complement.
ACTATTATATTGAGTTCTGATTAAAAATAATTATAGAGATAGGTACTTGTTGTTAGACTTAGCGAATATAGAGGAAGCATCATTGATATTCTTCCTAGCAACAATTTACACTCGGTGCCGAAAGATACACTGTGAAATTTTTTAGATTTCGAGAACTTTCTGGCTCTAAATATTAGAATGTATGAAGGTGTGTCCACAAAAAAAAAAAAAAACTTTTCAGAACCTTTTTTTTGTTTCATAAATATTTTTGAAATGTTTTTTAAGCCCAGAAGAACTTCCAATCTTTCAAAGAAATACTCTTCATGATCTGTCAACGATCTCCTCATTTATAAAATAATAAGTTCCGTTGATGCTACACCAGTGTGGAAACCCTCAAAACGCTGCATTCTTCTGGATGTCATGCAGCTTGTTAGGGTCACTACTCAATTGATCTCATTATGTGACAAATAAGGAATACAAGTTTGCGATAATGCAACAAGTCACATTGCAATTGCTTTAGAGCAGTTATCGCTGTCATAAGATCAATGAATCTAACCAAAAAATCAAAAAACCTTTCAAAAGCAGAGGTTACAAATAACAGAAAAACTTAATTTGAATAATTTTTAGAAAATTAAAGAAACACTATGGACACAGAGAGATAATGCACAAAATTCGTGTCTTACTGATGTTTCAAATACAATCCAACCAAATGCTATGTGGAAATGGGAACAATTTCGCCATGTTTTGATTTAGTGGAAACGTACTATAAGGTCGTTTATTTTATTTTCAAAACAAAAATATTTTGATTCCGCCATTTCCGAGCAAATAGGGTTAATTTACTTTTTTTTGTTTCCATAAATTGTGACGTTACGTGCGTACGTATTGCGATCCGGACTTAAGTATTTGTCCTTGCCTGTTGGCTTTCGGGAATTGCTATATAGTTTCTGTCGTCAATATAAGCTGATTAAAATTTTTAAATTCACCAAATAACTTGGAATTTTGATTATCAGTTTATATAATGATCTGATGAAACAGTGAATTGAAACGAATCAGTCGGTAAATAATTTGCTGAGATGGATTTGGGATGGAAAAATGAAAAACAAAAACTGATGTAATGCTCGTCAGATTTTGCTATAGGTGAAACGGGAATTTTTTTTTTGTTTTAAGCTGAAAAAGCAATTTAAAAATAGGCTTATGAAACATGTGAAACGTATGAAATGTATTGTGATATCCTACTTTTGTCAGAAAGTCTATAATGCTTTTCGAATTGGTGGCAACAAATAAGTGACGTTTTTACGGATAAACAGAGAGGTTTACCACTATCATTTACGTATATAGCCAAAATGAATATCAGAGGACCAAAATGGCTGCCTTGAGGGACTCCGGAAGTGGCTTTAATGGGATCGGAAACAGACAGTCTAAATAGAATTTGGTATTGATGTTCCTCAAGGTAGGATTTGATCCACGCAATGAGGTCAGGTTGAAAGCCAAGAGATTTGAGTTTAAAAAGAATGATTGCATACGAGATTTTATCGAAGGCTTTACTGAATTCGTTGGGAATTATTGTACATCAACTTTCATTGCCATTCCCCAATGCGCAGAGGGTACTAAATACGAATTCCGTTAAGTTAGTATGTAGTTGTTGATCTACCCTTAAGAAGAACTGCAATGTAAGAACATTGCATCGTAAACAATGGTTTCAAAGTGCTTGGGTGTACTGGAGAGTTTAGCAATGTGTCGGTAGTTGGAGATATAATTTTTAGGACCCTTTTTGAACACGTGGTCATTAGGGGTGAAAAACATTGTTACGTCCGCATTGTGTCTTGGACCGAAAAGTAAGCCAACAACAAGCGTTGGGCGCTTGTGGCCCACTTTTAGTTTCACTAGGCACATTTCTCAGGAAATAGAGGACAAAGTAAAGAGCACTCAGGAAAAACTGCTAAGAAAACTGTATTGCCTAAGTTTCCTTCCCAGTAAGTAGGGGACTAAGGGAAGAGAACCTACATAGAATCGGTTAAGTATAAAAATAACGTCTTGCGGTGGCATTGTTCGCCGACCATGGAAGGAAGACTTTTTGCTGATGAAAATAACACCGGCAGCAAATGGAAGCACTGATTTAATGGATGGGTTAATGGGTTGATGACCCTAGCCAACGTACATAGAATTGACAACGACTACAGAACATTTTCGGAACTCAAGCAGACCACGTGCAGAACGGTGATTACATGATACCTGAGCAGCCTGGTATTAGGTACTCGCGTCGTGTTTTCATAGTGTACTGCTCACCCATGTACTTATTTTTCTGGTTGTGGAATATGATATAATTGACACTAAGAAAAAAAAAAAACAAAGATGAGACCTATTTTGGAAGCAGCACGGCAAATTGAAGATATTTGCTGTTTGAGGGTTGAGCTCATACTGAGAAGCTAACAAGAAATGGAACGTTTTGGTATGGAACCTGATTGCTCACTCCACATTTTTCCGTACAAAAATTTCGTCAATTAGCTTGTGCATTCCTGATGTAGCTCTTGGTGAAGCTTTCATTAGCTGGGTTGTGATCTGTTGTTTAGGAAGTCATCACCCTTATTACGACTAGCTTTTAAATTGAACGACTCTTGTCGGTTTCTGACTCGCATGAATGAAAGTCTTCTAGCTTCTCGCAACCACTCATACTGTGCGTGTTACATTTTTCATTGATTTTACAATCGGCGTGATCCGGTAAGCAAATCCAACAAAAGCAGCAGAAAATTATATCGATTGCTAAAGGAAAAACGCAATTTTTTTTATTAGAAAAAAAATTTAGCTTTAAAATTTTGGTAGCCTTTTTATTTCTGGGGAACCCCCGTGCTCAGCAAAGGAGCCCTTCCAACAGCGCTGTTTGTCAGCATGCTTCTAAGCACTTCTAGCAGTTCACTAACAACTCAGCGGTAATACCCGAATCACAATGTGGCGCTCGCGCGTTGACAGATTCAGTAGAAACAACGGCCTCTTATGGTGCAACACAAAATGTTACCTCAGGCGTTATATCGGTTTTTGATCGTAAATATCGTAAGCACCACCTCCTCGACCAAAGTAGAACTACTCTCTACTTCGTCGCGCGTTTGACAGTTCGCAGCTGTGTTGTAATTGTTCATACTTGGTTTTTATTTACATATTTTTGTTTGCAAAGTTATTTCTTGAATTTTTGTTTCTAAATCAAACAATAAAAATAAAAGGAGTACATTTCGACTCTTCTTTTTGCAGCGAATTTTTGTATGGGTCATTTGAGACATATTTCCTAGTACTGAACGCCCAACCGTCTGAAGCCACATTGTGTGTTGCAAAATTTTGAGGTCGCGGGTTTGACTTTTATCGAATATTATCGTAAGTCGCTAGAAAACCTGTCAAAACCGCGACCGCCACATTGTGATTCGGGCACACCGATGCAACTACAACGCACCACCACAGCAAAAAGCATATTCACCAGCAATATGAAAATGAAAAATTTGAATAATTATGAGCTCTCTCGAGCTTTCAAAAATTGCCGTAGCGGACGGTTTTTCACGTCCCCATGGCGGGGTATTGGTTAAAGTTTTCAACTAGCAATAATCGCACCTCGGTAGGACCTCATTGGTTACGATATCGCCTCTGCGCAAAGCTAAATTTTTCTACTTTAACTCACTTCCTTCAATAATTTTCAGCAGAAAGTAGATGTGAATTATAAACATGAGTAAAAACGCGTCCCAAATGCAGTTTAGAAATTCTTCTCATCCCCTATTTCTATACACATGTTTTTCCTATTCACTGCGCGTCTTCCTTTTCCAAGGGTAGATTCTTACCACCGCATCGCATTTTTAGGCGATGAAAAATCCAACAGAATGCACTCAATATGAATGAAATTTTCTATAAATGGAAACATGTTGGTAATACATACACGTGTGTGGTGAAATGAGTGTTTCTCGCACCCACTCTGAATACCACTGCTGCTAGATTCAAAACGAATTGGCTTTGGTTATAAAATTGCCAAAAAAAAAAAGCCGGCGACCTTCAGTCATCTGTTCCATACATATTTTAGAATGTCAAAGTAGATATGCATTTTGTTTTATACAAAACCGGTTTTTTTTTGCACGGCCAATGTAAATGATCTGAATAAATTTCACAAGAACAAGAAAACCACGTCAGGTGGTTGGTTTTGGTTGCTTGGCGACTTGAGATGGTTTGGACTTTTAAAATAATCAATCCAATAGAATTGTTGAAATATTTGTTCCGGGTCCAATCAAGCCATACCCTGGTTCTGGACTGCATTTTGTTTGTATTAAAACTAGACACTGTTATATTTTCTAAAAAAAAAAGTAACGCGCTTTCTAAAACCAGTGTGAAAGTATCCGTTGATTGAGCCACACTGCTAGTGACGGGACAATTAAAATGATTTTGCCGACATAACTCATCGACACCGTGTCTAGAATGTTACTTTGGAAACTTTCTTGAGTATCTGGAAGGGATTCCTGTAAAATCAAATCAAATCCTGCGAAATCAAACTTAGTTCCTTACAAATATCTTTAATAGTTGACGGTGTACTTCACATCCTTTTTGTTACTTTAGTTGGGAAAATCGATATGCGCGCTCAACGTCTGCCATTTCTTAATTAAGATCTTTCAAATGCTTATGACTTTGGTAACTGGAACTGTGCAAGTTCATGGTTTTCAACTTGAACAAGCCGGTTTAGGTTAAGGTTAAGGTTTTACTTGTGCATTACTCGATAAAACATATCTTGTTTGTAAAATAAACTTGGACAAGATACTAACCTTGCTCAATGAAACTGTTCGGAACAGAAAAGTACAAGAATTTGTGTTCAATGAAAGAGGTTGTTTCGAACAGTTTGAAATCTTGCACCTACTCTTTTCAAAGTCAGCTGTGGCTGTCAATTTAGTATGTTTTCAGCACATTATTTGTTTAACTGACATTTTTCAAATTTTAATAACAATCATATGGGCTGTACTTTTCTGTTCTAACTTGATGTGACATTTTTCACAAATCTGTTCTATTCTGTTCTGGTTTCTTCTCATTGAGCAAAGCTATCTACTGTTGTACTTCAAATAGTTTATTCTAAGAGTTGGGCATTTTTATTTGAAGTGTTAACTTCGTCAATCGGTAATCCGTTTAATTGTCAACAATTTAGTGGAAAGCAGCGCTACTGGACGTATTAAATCATGGCAGGCAGAGTCTGAAGTTAAAAATTAATTTTGAATTTAAATTTAAATTTAAATGAAATGAAGACTAGTTTCCTCCAAGCTTAAATGGCATAATATCCGATTGCACATATTTTCCGAAAAGAAAAGATCCCTAGTCTAACTTCTTTGCATTATTGACGAAACGCGTTGTTTGGATCACTAAAACAAGTTGGATTGAGCCCATTCGCGGGACATCGTTAGCACAGCAATGTACTCTCGCAAAAGAAAGACACAATTGGTCTTCAATAATTCCAATTTGATGCATTAAGCTCATGCCCCGAATTCGGCTTCCAGGGCGTGCCATGGGTAGAGCCAGGATCAGATGGTTTGGACCAAGTCTAAAATCTCTCCTGTACCCCTATGGGTCTAGCTCCTGTTGTTAGAGTCAATGGCGGAAGATCGAGTAGTATGAGGATCCACATAAGCACCATAAGCCTGCGACCCTCAAAGTGGATAAGCGGGTCTTCCAAAATGATGATGATGAGACCATGTAAGAGTCGGTTCAGTGTGTGGATTGCGGATTACAGTGAAGGGGAAACACATAGCTGTGTAGATTGTTTCACATTCGCTTTGTAGGGCTTATGATAGAATTCCTATATTTGTCTGTATGTCCGTATGTAGGCTTAAGGGTAAACTGATGAGCATTCGGAGCGTGACGCGAATTGCGGGTGAAGAATTGAAGGGGCTGTATTCAACTGGCTGTTCCGCTAGAGCACTGCTTGTAGAAAAAACTATAAAACAGGAAGCATTTCGTCGGTGTTCAAGCGAGTCTATTGACTTTGTAATGTTCCTGTCACCAATAAGTCTTAACGCGTGATTTTGGATTCTATCCCAGGACGTGCAAGACGGTTTTGAGTGCATCAGACTGGATGTGAGCGCTATACTAAAGCTTTTGGCGAATGAACGCCTTATAAATTGAGGCCAGATCAGAAGGGCATCCTAGGCAACTTGGAATGCGAAACTTAAGGCAGTTAGCTAAGGCACCAGGCTAATTGGAGATGCTTGCTGGTTGAGAACCAGGTTCACCCTGAACTGTAGCAAAAGGTATGTCCATAAGTGAGTAATATCATTGACGCTATCTGAAAGAGTCAATTCAACTTAGGTTAGGTTAGGTTACGTGACTGTCCCTGCTCAGACAGGGACACCCTTAGACCAGAACCGGCTTACCAGCCAAGGAACCAGAGTATGTAACACAAAGTGTATCGAGATGGGCAACCGTAAAGGTATTAACTCTAAAAGTTGAACCATTTCGTTCCAGGCATGAAGTTTTTTATCTTCTGGATGTCGAGTTCGGCTAGATCGTTAAGATCATCATAGAAGTAATCCCCGAGGGTTTTCTTTCTTAGCGTCACAAGAGCAGGACATGTACACAGTAGTTGTAGTAGTTTCTTCCTTCTCCTCGTCTTTGGAACTTCTACAGAAATCATTGGAGAAGGGGACCCCGAGTCAATTTAACTTAGCATGTTGGGTTTTGCGCGTCCCTGCAGGAAGTTCGAATCCCAAAATCTTTGACTCTTTCCCGAAAAAATGAATTCAAAATTTTTAATTTTTTTCCAGTTTTTTGGGACTTTAATTCCAAAATCTTTTGGTAATTTGTGGCAAATGCCAATTTTCTTCTTGAGCAGTGATTGTAAATCATATAAATACAAAATTCCAAAAAATAATGTAAAATTATGATAGTTTTGGTTTAAGTTTAGCAAACCGCCTCATAAATCAGAAAGACAGACAGTTGGGTATGAATGTTGCACTAAATTTGGTTCACATTTATAGTATAAAGCTTATTGAGCGATAGATGAGGCAATATAAAGTTAGATTAACTTTAGTTAGGCTCTGAATAAGAATTTCGCAAAAGCCATAAGATAATTTCAATAACATTTGTTTACAGCACCCTAAGATGATAACGTCGCTATTTGTCTCATGATTTCGAAAATCACATCAAAATTTTGAATGGCGATTTAAATTTCCATTCGCTGTAAAATTTTCCAGATCTTTCACAATCTATTTCTATATCACACCTTAGACATTCTAATTCTAAAAAAAAAGTTAAAAGTGACAACCTACGACAATATTTTCAAAAATACCGTCGCATTTAAATTTTCTTAATAACTGAACATTTGATGATGCGATGATGGGATGATGCAACTAGTCAACCTAAAAAGTCGGCCAGTCTAGGAGATCTTCTCAAAAGATTTTTGTATTTTCTAAAAAAGTTTCAATTTTTTTTTTTTAAGAAAAGTCCCCCACGGTTCCGGCAATCGGTTTGATGTTCTTGCCATCGTACGATGACTTTGCGAAACAGACTATTGACCGAAGGAATTTTGCCAACTTTATCAGTTTTGTGTTTTTTTTTCGGCATTCGTTGGCGGTCTGTACATAATCATTTGCCCTTAAACTTAGAAAAAAAAACGAGTTGGTCTCTATTGAATTTTGTCTGCCTAATGTTGTTGTCATACGCGGCTAAAAAATGTAAAAATAGATTTAAAAGAAAAAAACGGGGCAATTGTCGATTGAATGAATATTTTTAGAGCGAGAAAGGGAGCATACTTGCCCGTAACTAAATAACACTAAATAAATAAATAAATGAATTTAGTAACTTACCTTTACACTAACAGCCATTACGATATTTAATATAATTTTTATTTATTTATTAGCAATGAGAGAACTTTTTTAATTTTTTAGTTCACAAAAGTGTCGCACAGTCCTTATTATTTTTTTTTTCTTTACGTTGTTCACTTGAGTCCACACTACAGGTTTCCACTTAGATACGAATATAGTCCAAAATATCACTTAAATTCTGATTGTATCCAAAGAAATATATAATTTAAACTTAGTACATGCAGTAGTTTTCAAGAATTTTTTTTTCCTTTAATTAATTAAAATAACATCCAAACTGTTCAAAGGCTGATTAATAACTGAAGTCAATTGCTCCCAAGACTCCTCTATCTATAGGTGGCCACGATCGCGATACCGCACACCTACTTGATATTAAAAAAAAAAGGTAAAAAAATGCTAACAAAAAAATAAACCGCGACTTGTTGTGTGCGCGCTCTTACGTTCGTTATCATTTCTTTCAGGAGAGAATAAACAAAAGAAAAAAAAATATTCGAAACTATAGTGCAAAAATGTAGAGAGAAACTGACTTAAATTCTCTTCCATGTAAACTAATACAAATTCAAAACGAAATATGTACATAATGCATTAGTGTATGAATCTCATGGATTGTGCGCACTTGCTGAACGCAATTGTTGATCAATCAAGACAAGTGTTCTAAACTGCTGTACTAAAAAAAAAATCCCTTTAGGAGATACAAAATTATGTACAAGAGAGCCAACGACAACCACCCACACAACCATAGAAAATTGTGTTGCTACGGTGTTTGTGGTTTTAACATTCTTTTTCGTTCGTTGTTTCCATGCGTTTACTTTTTTTTTGTGTTGGCGTAATAAAAAAAAAGTATCTGCAAAGGTGTACACGTTTAGAATCGAGATCAGTGTATCTTTCAGTTATAAAATTAAGGACAAAGCGTGTGAGATTTATTTGTAAGTCATACACGTGGTTTGACTCAAGCTATTGATGCGTTTGAAGTTCAGATTCAAGGGTGAGGAATGTTTATAAACATGAGCTGATGCAATGACTTCCCTGAGCGTCATCATAATCAAATTGGATTCTCACAAAACAGTCTACGCAGGTAGAGAATTTTGAGGATTGTGAATGAAGAAAAATTCCTATGTACACATATTCTATGGATTTTTATTTATATTTTGTTGCAGACACACTTATATAGGAAATTTGTTTGTTTACCATCATTTACCATGTGATATGGATGCCAATGAATGTGACATTGGCCTTGAAGAAGCAAGCACCTCTATGACATTTGGATAGTTTAGAGACAATTGATAAAATTTGCTACATGTGTGCCAATTTAGCAATTGTGCGTAAGTCGTTTTGTTTTATCGTTTTATTGAATTAGGTAGGAGATTCTATAAAATGCCAAGCTTGCTTTTAGACGTGAAATGATTAAGTAATGAGAAGTCTGTCTACACAGTGAAATTTGTTTGTATTTTTAGAATGGTACATTTTGAGGGCTTGCCTCCCTGGTCATTCGTTTGATAAGCTCTTACTATTTACTCAGTTTGAATACAAGATGAAATACTAAAACGACCTTAAAAGGATTTCCACCTGGTCAACAAAGAATGTGCTACTTCTCAATCCACTTAGAACTTAATGTGTCGTTTTCAGTAAGATGCCCCTGGATCTTTCCTATTTTCCTGATGTTATGCTTAGTGGCTCCAAAATCGAATAATTGAAAAATCTAGGGACACTGACATGGGACAATCACATCAATGTGCCTGCTGGCAAAGTGTATGGAGTAATACATCAGTATGAGGGCATACCAGGAAACGAGAGTGCTAATGAACCGGCGAGAAGAGGCTCGACAACAAGCTCGGAACAATTTGACACTTCAGTAACACTTGCACACATAAGCTCGAAGCGGGATAAAGAGCCTTAAAAGAGGCTTATAACCTCTCCAAACACTTGTCTAACCACAGAGAAGATATGGCCTGTATTCGTTAGGACTAGGACCGACAGACTTCTGCAAATCAACAGGAGATCTCTATCTACCCTTTTAAGAGTCATTACAGGGCATAATACGCTGCGGTATCATATGAAAAACCTTCGAATTACAGAAGATGACTTTTATAGGGGGTGTGGCGATGACAAAGCCCACGAGGGTACAACCGTCTTCCTTTGCCATTGATTAATAGATTTCTCGGGCGACACTTTTCCAGGACTTGTAGAATTATCCGATACACCAGTGGACCAAATAATGAAATTCATCACATTTACGGGTTTGTATCACTGACTGACTGCATTCTTCGCATGTACCAGGACCTTTGGGAAAAGATGGGGCTTGTAACCAGGTATTATTCATTGGATATACACACCAATTGTAAGACCTATCATCTGCTATGGGTGCTAAGTATGGTGGAATGCAACAAAAATCAAGAGTTATCGTAACGAACACTACAAAGTACAAAAGGTACCTGCAATTTGCACCACAGGAGTCGTAAGAAGTTCACCGCAAGCTGGTCTGGATATGATCCTTCATCTTCACCATCTGCACCTGTTCATAAAAGGCGTTGCTGTGTAAGGTGCACTCAGATTGACCTGTCGAAGAAGACCACTTATGGACATGCGATGATACTGGAAGTAAAAATGTCAATGGGCGAGAAATATAACTCCGAAAGCCTCACAGCCACATCGAACTATCTGACTCCTTACAATGACTTTAAGACTGATTTTCCTATTCTATTCCCAAGCCGAGAGGACTGGGAGTCAAACAATGGAATCCAGGACCATGAAATCGCGATTTAAACTGGCTGCTGACAAATGAAAACAGGATACGGATTCTACTCGGAAATCCTACAGAAACAGGAATCTTTTAGATTGCCAGAAACATGTAGCGTCTTACAAGCCGAGATCCTGGTAATATAAAAAGCTGCAGGCTGTATAAGAGGTTGTCACCTTCCCACATCGGATATTACCGTGTTCGTTGACAGTCAAGTAGCTTTAAACTCAATAAAATTCAATACAGTCAAGAAATGTTGAGACTCGCTGATCACCATACATAAACAAAAAAGCTGATGAATTGGCAAGATTGAGGTCAGCTATGAATATTAGCGAAGCGCACACACCTGTAATGCCACCAAATGGGAGGTTGCATAGGATAATACACAGCATAATAAAGAAAGAAGCTAATGCCTCCTAGTTAGCCATCTTCTCTGGACACCACCTCTCGGACGTTATGGCCGAAATTAAATAAAGCTAAAACAAGGTACCTTCTGGCACTGGGACAGATCCTCTATCCGCATGCTCACTGGAGTTTTCACAGGACACTGCGATATCGAAGTCATGCTCCGCAAGTGGAGAATCGAATCCAACGTTTTATGCAAAAGCTGCGGAGATGAGGAAGAGATAGAATCAATTCAATTTCTGCTGTGTCACTGCGTATGGTGTGTTACATCAGTTTTGGAAGTCACATTGTTATACTCCCCTAAAAACGCGTATGTTGCTTGCAAAATCACTTGTTTTTCCTTTTCTCAGCTAAAGTTCCGAGAAAAAAATTTTTTTTCAAAACATACCTTTATGGAGACAAGCTAGACAGAGGCATCCCTGGCTATTCGGGGTAGAAAGACTAGGCCGTGTCGCCTGGTCTAATGGAGAACCCGTATCAGACCATGGATTGGTTTGGTTTACCGATGGATCAAAGATGGCTTCCGGAGTGGGTGCTGGCGTCTTTGGATCCAACACTAAAGTTTTGGTAACAATGGGGATGTGCCTCAGCGTGTTCCAGGCTGAAATCCATGCTATTGAAATCTGCGCCAGGATTAACTTCGATAAAGGTATTAGGGGCGCAAAAATACATGTCTATTCAGATAGTCATCCCACATTGACATCCCACTTTGTGGAATCTGGGTCAGTCAGTTACTGCTACGATACCCTACAATCACTTGACAGGCACAACAAGGTCAAGCTTGGTAGGGCGTCAGGCCACCATGGCATTGTAAGCAATAAAACTGCGGATGAGCTACCTAGGACCGGTTCGGCTTCCACGCTCTTGGGACCGAAACCCTTCTGTGGCGTCAATTGGGCTACCGCCAAAGTTTTGTTAAGCAACTGGGAACACTAACATCGCCTAGCAGATTGGAAAAAATGTGCTCAGGCTTAGGCAATCAGAGAGACTTATAAAGCCCTTTTCATACAAGGAAATTCTAAAGCTTGACAGGAATAACATTGGGCTTCCTTACCAACCGGTGTGGCCTAAGATATCATCTCAACAAACTAAACCTTTGTTTAGATACGGAGTGTTGGTTCTCTTTGGAAGAGGAAGAAACTTCTGAGCACGTTCTCTGTGAATGTCTGGCACTCTACTGGTTGCGAAGACAGTTCTTTCATAGGGAATTGTATTCGTTGGCGGAGTTTAGAAACTCGGCTACTAATGGCATATTTACCTTTATTAGGAAGGTAGTAGACTTTGCTAGTCCCTTTTTCAGCCATAAGGGGAGGTTCTTTAAAAAAAAAAAACTCCTTAGCTAACTTGTCTATCAGTGAACCAGAGGTGACACACTGGAAAAAACTAAGAAACTATTTCCTAAGTCTCCGAATTACTTCTCTGACATCAAAGTCAAAATTCATGGATTTTTTAGGTTTCACAAATGTCACAAAATGCCGTAAAACTGTCTGCTGTTTTGATGTGACACGTGAGTCCCAACTGTTCATTACTAACCTGCTTTGTTGGAGAGTGTTTTGACACACGTGTTTAATAGTAAATTTGAGTCATCTTGGTCACGTTTAATTTTATTCCTCTTCTATAATTTATGTTGTCTCCTCCTTGTCCACGAATAAACGTAAAGCTACGTTCAGACGATTGTAAGATCTTCCAATGAAAAAATGTTCCCAAATGTCTTACAATCGTGTGAACTGACAATATTTGTCTGTCAGGTCATTGTAAGACCGCCATCTGACAATGAAATTGTTAGGTATCTTCCAATCGTCTGAACACTCTTTAACACTTTGGATTTTGTTTGCTATGCATTGGCTATGACATTGAGCAGATAAACAATTAGCTGTCTTCAAAACTGAAGAGAGTGATAATTTGCAATCAATTTGTTTACGATAAATGAATGAACCTTTAAGTCAATAGCCTGTAACACTTCCTGTTTGATATAGTGGGAAGAAAATAGAACTTAATACGCCTTATTTTATCGTTCCTAAACGCACTATGAATTCTTAGAAACGACAATAACAGAACGTCATTGCCGGCAATTGGCTATAGGCTGTGAGTAGGTAAACAATTCACTTGATCACATTTTTTTATGTTACAACTACACAATGCTTAAGTTTGTAAACAAATTGTAATTCATGGCAGAACCACCGTAGTTAGATAGCGATAGCACATACATTTTGCAGAAAAACAATTCGCAACACAATTTTTTCCACATGACGTTGGATTCAAGTGAAAAAAAGAAAAAATAAACATCGCGAGCAGCTACCTTCCTCCCCCTTCTCCGTCTAATAATTATGACTGTATCTCGATCTTTTGTCGTAAACAATTTCATTGCGTCTTTCGGTTCGAATGACCTTACTTTATGGCACAGAAATACATACAAACATGCTTGATGCTCGAGCCCCCAGCGATGACTTGATAGGGCATGTGCGGTGTTTGTGGAGGTATACTGCTCATTTTTACCGGGGGGCTTGTTCTAAAGCCCTTGAACTAATTACACAGAAGTTGCATAGATTTGGAGGCTTGATCTGTGACGTTGTTACAGCAATTTGCTGGTTATGTACACACTCACTCTTAGATACATATTCTCGGGACAGAATTATGCAATTGTAATCGAAGAGAGGGATTAAGTAAGTGGGAGATCTAGTTGCTTTGTAGTGGTTCTGCTGAGTTTCATGGAACATTAATTCAATATTGAGATTGTTTGGCTTCTCAAGACTTCTAAACTTGATTCAAAGTAATTGCCGTAGATTGAGAAGGACTGTTTTTTTTTTGCATAAAAGTCCACTAGTCGTTGTCGCTGATGTGAATAATCAAGTACGAGTTTGATTAGTGGAACAGTGACCGGGAAATCTGTAGTGTCAGGCTTTATCTCATGCAGTGGTTAATAATTTGCAGTTTTTGATAGTTAAAAAGTTTTTTTCTTTATCGAGAATGAAAAATGATTGAAAACAGGTGAACCCTGTCGTTAAGTTAGTCTGGTGCCTTGGGGGAGTGGTCTTTTGATTGAACAAGTTTATAATATAAATCAGCTTGTTGTTTACTGCAACACCGAAGGTGACAAAGTAAGCACAAACTTAGAATCTTTAGGTATTTACATAAGTAACCACATTAATCAAATTATTTATGAGACACATTAACATTTTTTACATTTGCATTTTTTTTTTTAAATATTGATTTACGCCGGGGCAGGGTTCAGGGTCCTACCGTGAGTGCACTTTAGTTACACGACGTGACGTAGGAAAGAGGAGAGAAGATAGGAAAGGATTTTTGGTTTCAAATTCAGGTAAAGTTTGGTTTTAATGGGGACATTTGGTAAGGTCCTTTTGCCATTGCTTATAAATCTACGGTATTTTATTCCAACCACCTGATGTCATGATCATAATCAATTCAACCAAATTTTCAAGCCATGACCACCGTTCTGCCCGCGTTATGCCTTTGCAGTAGAGTAGACATCAGTTTTCCCAGGTGATCGATTGACTTTTTATTTATTTTAAGAAATAAATGTTTCGCTGAAGGTTCCGGGTTCAACTCCTTCGACATCAGGAGTTGTGACAAGCAACGGCCCCCCCTACATTACATTTAATGGAAAGTTTACGTGGTAACCTGCGTTCGTATGATTATGAGCTATATTTGGACGTACTATGTAAGTCAGCTTGAACGCGTCAGCTTAAGCGAGGTCTATCTCTACTGTCCTGTTCATTCGGGTTCGATTTGACGACTTTGCAGGCTGAAATGTTGGTTCCATTCGCTCTATTGTTGAAGCTAGCTTAAACGTCCAACGCTCAGTTTTTTGACTAAGTCGATGTCGCTGTCAACGCAAAAGTAGATATCGGGTGGATGTACCCTATTTTGCTTTAACACATCATTGCTTTTCCGAATTGAATCAATCTGCGGATCTGCTCCTGGGCGGCGGATGGAAGCTGGATTCATTTGTTTATTTTTTTTTGTCGCATGTTTACATTATTTAATCAAAGAACTAAGATTATTTGCAAACAAAACCATGGAAAGATTAGCACACACTAAAAGCAGAGTTGCTTTAGTTTACTAGCAATGTTTATACCTAACTCGCTTGTACTCGTAATAGTAATCAAAAACTTCGTCTATTTGTTCAACTGAGTTGACACCTTGCGTAAGTCACAGCAATTCGTTGTTTGTTTCTTCAATTTACGATCTTTTAATCACATGCCAACCATTTTTGTGTGAAAAGGTTTTAATATTTCAACATAAAACCGGTAAAGCGACTTGATCTTTTAATTTTTCCATGATTCACAAATTGCTTACTTATCCTTATCTATATGTATATGTCTATGTATATCCTATAAATATACGAAAATAAAAAAAAAATAACACTTTTACATAATATAGTGACCAGCAACGAACCCAGTTGAGTTCTCCGTTTTCCTAAAATGTCAATGCTTTGCTTTTGAATTTTGAACTCATCGTTCAAAAGGTCAACGACATTTTTAGGTATTATAAATCAGTATAACGTTTAAAAAAAATAAATAAATAGCTGGCGCGACAGCTCAGGAAGACCCAAGGCCTAGCTTCTCGCAAGCATTCATGTTGTGCGTGTTGCATTTTTCGCACGAATGGAAGAGACCTACAATTTATTGCCGAACCCGAACGGCGAATTGAGAAGCTCTTTCATGACAGATTATACTCCCGGAGGCTTGTTATTCCCCGACGAGAGGTGGTCAGCAATCCAACGCACTAACCAATGAGCCACGGCGACCACGTATAACATTTAACTCATTTATAGTAACCGACTTTTTTTCTATAAAAGCGAGAAAACGAACCTCAGAATTACATATTTGCTTGATTCTCAAGATAGGAGACATTTTGAACTACGCCAACTAGAGACGTGTGTTGTGTGAGCGCCTTAAACGTTTTGTCAACAACCTAAATGGAGAGTCCACAGCCGGTCAAATATTCCAAGCTGTCCCAAAATAAATCCAGCCTGACCAATCCTATGGGATAACTCAGAATTGCGCCTTCCAACCCTCGTGAATAAGACCACGAGATACTTACACTTCTCTCCTTGTTTCAATGGGATTCCACTAACATGTAGAATGCATTGGACAGGCGGTCGGGGCTTTACCATTACTTCTGATTTGTTCATGTTTACTTTCATCCCAGCTTCAACAACAGACGGCAACGAACCTATCTAGCGCCCGCTGAAGTTCGCCCTTGGTGGACGTTAGGGTGACCAAGACATCAGCAAAAAAAGATGACTTATCCTTAAGTCTCCCAAATCGAACCGCTCCTCGCCATGATTGCGCTATTACATCCACTCCATATACTAGGAGAGGTGACAAAATGCATCCCTGGCGAAAGGTGTCCATTTAACGCCGGTCACCAGAACACAGCTCTTACATTTTGTGTTTAGAGATTGAATGGCATCTACCTGGGCGAAAACCGCACTTCTCGTCGCCCAACCTGGGCCCGACTACAGTTCTGGAACGTGCTTCCAACACCTTAGCAAAGACGTTTCCGTCAGACTTAAAAGAGATATACCCCTATGATTACAATCCCTCTTATCCCATTTTTTAAAGATAGGGACAATGTCGCCGCTTTGCCAGGCCACTTTAATGACACGAGAGAGCCATTCCACTCCCTCTTTACCCAAAGCCTTGAGGATTTCTGACCGGATTTCATCCTCATCAGCAGATTTTCCGGCTTTTAGCGCTTTCATCTCCAAAGTCACCTCCTCTACCGTGTGAGCATTGTCCGCCCCACTCAAAACTATGAGTCTACCATCTTCAGTGTTCTGTTCGGGATTGAGCAGCTCCAAAAGTGCTCGCCCCATCGGCGCAAGAAGTCCTTCTCATCGGAAAGAAGTACATCATCTTTGGATTTAACTCCTTCGATGATATTAAACCTCCTTCCCCTGAGACGGTGGATGGTTTGCCAGAACACCTTGTTTGCAGATCTGTGATCACGTTCCAAATTGCTCGTCGAACTTCTTCCAGGATTGCTTCTCGGAAATAATCTGAAGGTCACTTCTATTCCTCTGAAAAGGTAACTACATGAATGGTGGTGAGAAGCTGGGCCTATCTTGGTCGGTGGAACCAGCTAATTATTTATTTTTGTTTTTTAAAGTAATTTGTTTTTCCGAACCTTCATTTTTGCCGATAGAATCAGGGCCATTGCGTTAATCAGTTTACTTCAGTAATCTACGGTACTCTATTCTAGACACTGTTTAAAATTTGGACTTTGTTCAGGTAGAATTTTATCCAAACGTAGCTATTCAGTTATTCACACATTGGATGTGGGTATTTCAAATATACATAATTTCCTCAGTCAAATTCATTTTCATTTAGGAATCCAAAACAATTAAGTGAAGCACTGAGATTTTTTTATTTTTAAATCATATCGCTTGATAAATTATTAATTCTAAACGACGTAGATTATGCACGTCACTCAAAAGAGGACAATTTCCATCTCTTTATGTGTCAACAAATGCCGCAAACAATTATGTATATGTATGGACGTACATATCACCCGATACACTGTTCATTCATAGTTCAGTTGTTTTCTTGTCTTTTTTGCGATTGAGTTCTAAAAATTATCTTTTAGATAGAAATTTATCTATTTATTATATTTTGTTTGATAATCTACAACATGAATGAATCTCATGACACAACACGCGGTAGTAGCTTTTACTTTCATACATGAAAGTCAGTAGCGATAAAATTAACTTACGTACATATATGCATGACGAAACTAATTTAACAAATTTAGTTCAATATGATTTCCAATTAAAAGATTTGTTTAAATAAGAAAAGGATTTTTTTTTTATAATGAAAGGCTGAGACCTGAGTTCCGAAGCCATTCGGGTTGTTTCTGATATAAGGCACCTTAAACACCCTTATTGCTGACTTCTAATACCGTATTGAGGCAGCTTCCTACGACAAAATACGTAAATACACTTTCGGAGAGTATGATATGAAAAATCAAGACCCCGCGTCAGTGCAATCTACAATCGAGCAGAAGAGCTATGACGACACAACCACTTACATAACAATTTATCTGGCAAAATATTGTAGGCTGTCTTCCATCAAAACCTGAAGTCTGAAAAATATTAATCTTCCTTACAAATTAAACATATTTAGTCGCCCTGAAGTCAAATTTCATAATATCTATGTCAGATGTGCGGATATGTACGTCACGTAATATTTTCTCCGACCCACGAAACTAGTGAAAACATCACGCGATCCTTAAAAAGGCCTCAATATGTTATAGTTTTCTAAAATATTTTCCATGAATTTTCATCTTTTTTTTTTTGCAAAAAATGCGTTGGTTTTTATTTATGTTAAAGTTATTTCTAAATATTCTACGTCAGAGAGTAATTTCTGTCTGTGAGTTATGATCTTTTTTTTTACGCATTTTGCTCAAGCCCCCTAGTTTTACATGAATCATTACATTATTGCTTGAATACCTATCCAATCGATGTCCGTATGTATTTCATAATTTGGACACGTGCCTTAACTCGAATACTTATGCAATTAAAATGCTTTATTTATATGTACATAAAAAAGATTATTTCTTTTTATCTTTAGAAAAAAAAAGAAGAAATTTATTTGACCGTGAATATTCGCAAAATAGTTTTTTCCGTATTTTATGCTTACGTCAAGTGTCAGAAGACGGGAATTTAACGAGTTGAAGGTTCGTTTGTTTTTTTTTTTTTGGCGAGCTGAATAGAACGTTAGCAGGAGACGTTTCTGTCATTTACGATATCTAAATTATTATTTATGTACACATGTATGCACATTCATACATATTTATGTACATACATAATTGTAGTGTGTTTAATGTTAATTTTTATTTTTACTTTTAGTTTTATGTTTATTTTTTATTTGGGAGAGTTAAATTTGATACCAAGTTTAATTAGTTTTCTTTCAAATAAATGTGCTGTTACGGGTGACTTATTAATATTATTATCGTTATATCTATAATCATTAGTAAGAGGTGCTTTTATAAGAAGAATTGGGTATTTCCATTTTATTGTGTATTAGCTGATACCCACGACTACGTCCGCGTGAAAACACGTCACATTATACCCTATACCCTTCCCAGGGTTTCAAGTCATTAGGTATAGACTTTCAATTCCTCATATTAATTCTTTAAGGCGTCCCTATAAACAACATTCCTAGGTTTTCTTTCTGGCTCCGGCATAACCAGGCTGTCAGGTGAATTGACTCTGAGAACGCTATGGGAGAAACAGTCACTCTTCAGATCCACATTGTCGGCGTTCAAGCTTTTTCACTGTAGCTTATTGATGTTCATGGCGTATCAAAACTCAACGGAAAATTGCAGACGTTTAAACTCAAAGTGGAAGTCTGATGGGATCAGAAGAATGCGTGGGATGAAGACAGTTTTTTCCTGATTGACATTTGTGAAAATCCTGGCTTCAATTGCGTGTTGGTACAAGGCACAGTTTCGTAAGGTTTAGATTGGGCAACAACTTTAAGGTTGAGGATCTAAGGTGGGTTTCCTGGCGCATAGAAAGTGTGCAATAACTCTACATACTAATAAATGTACAGCATCCTCGAGTTTTACTTCCGAGTTTCAGCAATTACTGTTCGCCAGAATTGATATTCTAAGAAAATCGACAAAAAACATTTATTTTAAGGAAAGTGCCCCTAGAAAGTAGGCGGGGCTATACATAATGTCGGGATTATTTGTAGAGTAAATAAATACCTACACGTTTGCTTAAATAAGTTTTTGCGAATTCCTTGTAAAATTACTCAAAAAAGTGCGTTTTCCGTAAAATGGGCGTGACAGTGTTCATGTTCTAAGCTTATGTTCATTATCTAAGCTTAAGCTATCTCCGTACCAAATTTCATCAAAATCGGTTCAGCGGTTTAGCCGTGAAAACGTAACAGACAGAGACACTTTCGCATTTATAATATTAGTATGGACTAGTATGGATGTATGAAGTGTTTCCTTTAAAAATCACTCTCGGATCATGTTTAGTGACGATTCATACAGTGCAGTCTCATCTTACTACGGTTGACAGCTACATGCATATGTACTAACAACTCATGAAGATCGACTAAAAATAAGTATTTGCAACTCTGGAATAGTCTATATACTCCGTGGCTTAGTGGTTGGTGCATTAGACCAAGTTGACCCAGGTACGAGTCGACCGAAATCAATGGCTGGAAAATATCTAAAAAGAAAAAAAGACCGAAGACCGAAAGCATCCGAAAGCTCAAATTCCAGTATCAGCGAAAAGTGAGCTATATCGCTAGATGTTAAGAGTAGTGCAGAGTATCATACGAAGAGACAAGAATAATTGCATCAATGCGTTGTTAATTGAAGTTGAAGAAGCAGCAACGAAAACGTTACCCAGAAAACGCGTTAAAAACCTATAGGCACAACCTATATTTATTTTAAAAAGGCGACAGCTCCATAGCTAAATGCGCTGTGCAATGGAATCTCCTTACCCAAGATGGCCGAAGAGTGGTTCGACCGTGAAATATTAGGGACAGAGCCCTTGAGGAGAAGCCTCGGCAAGTAGGTAAGACTTTAACACCGCTGAGGCATAATGGCAGAAACAATAGCCAGTAGGTTTAGTGGATGTCCTCGAACTGAAGGCATCCCTTTTCTCTAAACGTGACTTGATAAATTCGCGCAGCACCTCTTATTTGACTTCAGTGTTATGGATAGGTTGTCTGATCATTTATTCTGAATAAAATTTTACTACTGCTCAAATTTTAAGTCGACTTCCCCTTTGTTTATAATTATCTGTTGCCAAAATCTGAACCAGAAAGAGCATTTAGTCAAATAGCTTTAATTCAAGGCTGTAGAGTTATATTGTCCTTAGGCTAACATGCACCTGTCTATCGCAACGACTATGCACTATGTTGTGAAAAATATGTGTAAGGGACGGACTTTACATAATCCTTAACCCACTTCCACAAACATGTTTAAGTCACACCCCTTCGTCCCTACTCCAAAGTAACGAGTTCAGAATGCTCTTGGATGACATTCTCCAACGGTACTGCTTTCAACGAAAACTTTTTAGTAGTCATCCCTCCGAGTGAATACTGGGAAAAAAATGAAAACCCCATCCTTCAAACCATGACCAAATATGGTTGATGGACGGCTCTAAAATGGATAGTGGATCTTCGAAGAGTCGTCTAGCACTAACATATCAGTCTAGGCTGTAGGCACATACTCATCGATCTTCCAGGCGGAAATATTTGCCATAAATCAGTGCTCAAGCTTAAACTTATTTTCTTTGACAGTCAAGCTGCTCTAAAAGCACTGAACTCAGCCACGATAAAATCAAAACTAGTCCTAGAGACAGTCAAATTGCTTTTAGAACTAGGAAAAACCAACTTGGTCATACTACACTGGTCCCCGCTCATAAGGGCCAGATTAGCTACTACAAAAGTTATGCCACCTAATAGTAAAAATATCCATAGGTTATTAACTGGCGCTTACACTAACCTTTCAGCTCAGCTCATGGATTGGAGATTTTAGGCCCTGATTTGGAGACTGCGTAAGTACTTTATCAAATATCTATTAGTACTTTTTGTGTTTACATATATGACTAAAATTATAACAACGCAAAGGTGGTTTTGGAAGCTAAGAATAACAAAGAATGCTGGTTCATTTTCTTTGTTTTTATGTCTTGCAGCGTTGTTCCATGGTTAAACCTACATATGCATGATTGCTGTAACTAACCTGCAGTAACCTGCTCTATCATATGTAGGTCAAATCTAAAGCCCACCTACTATAAAACTGCATTGAGTTACAATTTATAGTACTAAAAGGTTCCATATCACATCTAAATTTAAACATTCACTTGAAACCGTTAAGACATTTTTTCACAAAAAATCTTAAAATACAAAAACATTCACACGCATACATATGCAAATACAAACTATGTACGAAGATACTTTTCTCTCATACCAAATCACAATTTTAAATTTAGTTACCCATAAACTCGTTCTAAATTTGCAGACAAAAAATTGGTAAAAAGAAGTCAAACAAGTTCTACCTTGGAAAGGGTTTCCAATTTACTTGTGTATTGTTTATTCCATCAAAGTCGTCTAGCAAGATTGCCAAAAAATTTACTCTTCGCTGTGTCTGAGCAGAATATCTAATTGTTTGTCCGCTTATATATACACGTACATATGTAATACAAACATCTATGCACGCCTGCTCATTTGTCAAACAGAATCACGCCACCATTTCGAAAAAGCAAACAAAAAACAATTTATGTACTGTATCCGAAAATAGGTACAAACATACATATGTATGTATCTATTGAATTTCATGGAAAATTCTAAGAATGTATGTATCTATACACATTGATTTATATACCGCACAAGCCTTTATTTTTGCGTATCCAAACTATAGTGGTAGCAATTATCTCGCCATCCGCAAGTGCGTATGTATTACTCTCTGTATCAATAGCTTTTTGTAATCACATGCCATTACTTGCCCCCAGCATGAAAGGGGCCTTGGTAGAGTCCCCTCACCTCAACACCATCTAGTGGCTGCATGTGGAGAACAAACCCGCTAAAAAGCAGCAAACAAGACGAAAGGAGAACCGTTCGTTGACGAGCCCAACAATTGTAGCCAATCACAAGCGAGTTTCACTTCAAGACCTTGGCGCTCCCACCAGCTCGTGAGTCGCCATCTGTAGCTGTAGAGATCGCTAAATTTTATTCTTGTTTTGTATCTGAGTGTGGTTGTTGATGTACTAACATGTCATACATATCTGTGGGGGGAATTTTATTTTTTTCGCTGAAATGACGTCCCCAACAGCAGGTTGTTTGTCCATATTTCAAAGGATTGATATGATTAGAGTGCGGAGATGTTGCGTAGCGCAAATTGTTTTTAATTTTGCAAGATCGCACATTTACGTCTCAGAACTAGTTGCCAATGGGAACAAGAAAATGTGTGTCAAGAAAAATTTCACAGATTTTTA
Organism: Matsumyia berberina; assembly: GCA_917880715.2. NCBI lineage: Eukaryota > Metazoa > Arthropoda > Insecta > Diptera > Syrphidae > Matsumyia > Matsumyia berberina. Next base: position 123,556,745 of record OU862871.1, on the reverse strand, counting down.
GAAAAAAGAATTTGACACAAGTTTTTTTGTTGTTTTGGTTTTGTATATCAAATATTTGCAAGTGATGTGTCATGCTCATGTGTCAATCTTATCACAAACATTTATTTTATCACTTCGTTGGGGGTTTATACCCGAACTCAAGGGAAGCACAAACGTAGTTTTCGTGTTGTGCAATTCCATACATACATACATATGTATGTGTTAAATTATTACGCTGTTAGTTTGTTCTATCTGCAGGGAACGTAAGACTATTTCCTGCTTTTTGTACGAATGAAAAAATAAAAAGCGTTTATATTGTAACATCCGGGGTTAATCAGATAGAGCTCATTCACTGAATTTTACTTAGAAACCAATCGCCCCAGAAACATGTGAACTAAGTTAAATTTTTGCATGCCAAATATTGTCTCCACTTGTGTCCAAGCAGGCAGTTATGAAGGTTTTCAGTCAACATCGACACAATTTAAGCTCGTAACTTGTAACGTTGTGCAGGTAAATATATCGGAGGTCACGCCCATAGCCAGGATTGAATTCTTGATAGTGCTGAGGAGATTTTGAAAGGACCTCACACCCAAATCGAGAAATTCTTCACTCGGTGAATGAACATTTTTAAGGGAGCTCCGCAAATCTCAGAGGGAGCTCAGCTCTCTTCAGCACATAGCATGCTACGGGCGTGTCGGAGGTTAACATGGTGAGTCTTGGCCAGGCCACAGAGGTATAGTTACTTACATATCTGAAAATGACGAAGCGAATGAGCTTAAAACGTTAGAGGTGTGTCTGTGGTGATTATGGATCCATAATGTGGGATACCTGAAATCGCAGAACAACGTGCTTATGAAAGTAAAATAAATTTTAGGATGGTTTTTGATGGTTTGTTTAGGAGAAGTGCATACTTCGATGGTTTTGACACGTTAAACGCTTCCAAGACGTGCCGTGGAATCAGTGCTATCCGGTGAGATGGTTGTACCAAGTCCGAAATCCATCCCAGGGGTTAGCCCCTGATGATTTAGAGTCGATGGCGGAAGATCGGGAGATATGGAGAGTCAACTCAAGCACCCTAAACCCTTAAGTTGAGGGATAAGCAGGCCATTAAAAAATGATGATGGTGATAAGGTTAGGTTGGCAAACCGTTGAAGACAATGAGATCCTCTTCATCTCACTTAGATCTATGAAGACCCGGTGCGATGCCCATTTATTTTACCAACTACTTACTACTGTGAGGTTCTATATACCGCGGTTCTATATACAGAGACGCGGAGCCCTTCGGGTGGCAAGCCCTTACTGCACGGTGTCGAAACCAGCCGTTCTCGTAGCGCCGGGAGTAACTCCTATCGAGGCGTGTGGAGACAGAGGCAAATGAGGTCACCAAACAAAAGTGGCAACAGCGGTGGCCTCTGAAACTAGGGCAAGGTGGGCGAAAAGACTGATTAAGGACGTTGCTGAATGGACGGACCGGAAACATGGGAAAGTAAACTACTGAATAACCCAGTTTCTAACAAGAAACAAGAAAACTCCAACGCATGATGGGAAAAGTGAGTGGCCAAGCTTGCCGATGCGGCGATTCCCTAGAAGATGATGCAACCCGCCGCTTTTTCACCCGTAACCGATGGCAGCAGAAAGAACCAGGCTGGATATAGAGACAGGCAATATCGTCCCAGAAAATGTTGTGAGAATGATGATCTCGTGTAACGACAGGTAGAACCAAATAACCTCCCTTATCGAGTTTGTGCTGCGAGCAAAAGGGAGAGAGGAAAACGAAAACATAAACTCATAAGAATCACACCGGAACCCTATTAGGCATAAGGAAGATCTCCGCCTTATTATTAGTGAGGAGCGTTTGGTCCACTCTATCATAAAGGCCTTCGCATTTCAAGGCGATATTGGACTTCTAAAGTTCTAGTGGTTGGGTAAGATTGGGTCATTGGTTATTATTTCATTCTTTTTAGTTCCTTCTTTAGCGGGCGAATCCCCTTTTCATTTTCGTTTAACTAAACGTCTAGGGAAAAGAAAAATTCAGGGGCCGAATTACCACACTCGTTAACTAGTAACTCGTCATCGAAATGTGAGGATTTGACATTAGATTTGACATTGAGGTTAATCTATCATTCGTTCACGAGTACCATTCACTCACTCGTTGTCGATTGCGGTAATACGGCCCCAGGGGTCATGTTATGTATGGACATGAACATCCTTTACGACATCCTGCTTGTTATACTCACTTCTCAAACATTCACTTCATCTGGTTCCAGCTTGTTTAAGCACCTGAAAAAAACACGCTATTCCTTTGAATTGTTAAAACATTTTTAAAAGTTTCTCCACCTGTATTTCCTAATGCACAATTATGCTGTTATTATTAAACTAAAATTTAAAAACCCCAAATACAAAGTTCAAGGTTACTTGCTTAAAATACGCAAATGAAAAAGTAACTATGATTTGGATTTCCCCCAAATAATAAAGATAAGCAATTTGAATGGTTTTCAAGTTTAAACGCATCCGCCAAAGGCTATCTAATGGCAAGGCCATAAAGATAGTTCTTATAAAATTTGTTTGAAAATCAAAATAAACCCTTTTAAGAGGGCAAACAAATCTAATAAACTTTTGCAAAATTTATTGCTCTAATCCGTTTTAAGTGCAATAGTAATTATAATTAGTGGGGGATTGTTAGTCCGCTCTAGCACTAAGGTCTCACATAGAGCCCTATTGTGTTGTTAAGTGCAAAAAGTACACAATTGTAAATTTTATACAAAATGTTATGGATTTTATTAGTTATTAAGTAACAATTAAGGATTTAAACTCAGCAATAATCTCAAAATCTTCGAATGATAATTTCGTGAAGATCTGTCGACTTTGATTATATAAGATGAAGTTCTCTAGCCTAATTTGACGGATAGAGATTTTTTAAATATTCCCCAAGACTTCTAAAATTTCATAGCATTTAATTGTTTCTGTCAAAAGATATCTTCAAGCTTCTTAATCGAATAGGACATATGTAAAACCAATGAAATAAAATACCAAAGCCTTCGAAATGCAAAAGCATTGTGAAGGAAATTGTAAGGCTGCCTCTGTACCCATGCAAACATATGCATAAATATGCAATAACACACCCAATTATAAAAACTTGTTCGATGTGGCTCAGAGCCTATAATCAACGTCATGAGAGGAACAAGCAGTAGCGAAACGCGGTCAGTGCATACCATAAGCAATAATTGATATATGTATACACTAAAGACTCGAGTACATATTCTCTCCTTCATTTATGTGTTTTCTCAGCAGAGATGTCGATGCAGATAAAATGTGGATCGCTTGACCAATCCACTTTTTCGTCAAAAGAGGCACTTCCTTACTGACATAATATTATGGTCATGTCGATGATAGTGGTGTTTTATTTTGATAAAAATCAGTTACTTCTTAGATTAACTTTACAAGAATTATTTAAGGACTCACACGCTTGATACATCTAGCTACAACTTGGTTACTAAGTTTTCAATGGTCGGTACATTACATCACACTCTTAAAATAATTCTATAAGCCTCCAACTGGTTATGTTTTAAAAAAATGGAGTTGATCTTTCATCCTTAGAAAACGGTGTTGAAATTTGATTCTGCATGCCTACTTTAGAGAAGAGTACAAAATCAATTTTCGCTGTTTTCGGAGCTTGAAAGTCATCAACTTCAGGAGCTTCGACATTGCTGTTGTCACTGTGTTGATTCAAGCCCCAGCAATGTCCACCGAACTTTTTTTGCGGCACGACCATTCGTCGGGGAATGACCAGCTTTCAAAGGTATAAGTTGTCATGAAAAAGCTTCTCAATTCGCCGTTCGGAGTCGGCAATAAATTGTAAGTCCCTTCTATTCATGCGAAAAATGCAACACGCACAACATGAATGGTTATGAGAAGCTTGACCTTGGCTCATTCCGAGCTGTCGCGCCAACTATTTATTTTGTTTTTTTTTAAATGGTTCATTTATGTATGCAGTTTGGCAAAAGAATATTAGTCCATGGCCATGAGCGTTAAATTGTCTGCAGAAATGGTATTCTCAGCACTGACTGTCATACTAATCTAGGAAGTTTCCGAATTCGTATTTGCAGGTATCCGCTCGGACCCTTAAGCTCTGGGATGCTCGTTTTAATTTTTTAATAAATGTTTCGATTATCATATGTACTTGGACTGACATTTCTCTCTTTAAAGCTCGATATTCTTACTCACAATTCTTTTTCTCCTTTAGAACACAATGGATCAAATTACCACCGTTTAAACACTTCCGAAGTGCACTTTCTCCCTCATCTATCTTAGTACCTACGATTCCTCTTTTAAAGTTTTCGAGGGTCTGGTTATTTCACCTGATTATATTGTTTCAATACATGTGATTGTTTGCATATATAATTAAATCATTATGATGGATGGGTGAAGTCCAAACAAGCATCAGTTGTAGTGTTCCTGATAGCTTGTTGAAAAGACTTGCCTTCTAAGGAAGTTAGATGATATGCTATTGGCAAAGGTTGCAGCAAACCCCTACGACAGCAGTTGTTCTAGTTAAACTTTCTTCCAGTAGCCCGGTTTTGTGGGGTATTTAAACCTCACTGACATAGAGGTACATAGTTGTCCGATTCCATTTTGGCTTGAACATACCACCTGCTAGTAACGTGTTCAATCTTAGCTTTCAATTTAAAATAGCTGGCGCGACAGCTCGGAATGAGCTAAGGTCCAGCTTCAACCCTTCATGTTGTGCGTCTTACATTTTTCGCACAAATAGAAAGCTCCTACAATTTATTGGCGTCTCCGAATGGCTAATTAAGAAGCTTTTACATGACAAATTGTACTCTCCGATGTTGGCCATTCCCCGGCAAGAGGTGGGGCTGCGAAAAATGTTCGGTGAATATGTCTGGCACGTGAACCCACGCAACTCGTACAGCAGTCCAACACAGTAACCACTGGGCCACGGCAACGCCTTTTTATTTTTACTTTTCTAAAATATTGCTTATAATAAAAATACGTGTACATATGTATATAACTGATTAGAAAATGAAACATTTTTGAATACAAATATCAGAAACTGGCAACAAAAATTTATTAAAAGATGGATGCGATGGATTTGATTTCCATTTAAATGAAAATTTCAAAAGAATCATAATTCTAATTTTAGTATAACATCGCATATTACGTATTTTTATTCTCAAGGATTGATTAGTAAATGAATTCCATACATCACCACCTATGACGTACATCTTCGCTTTATTGATAAGTAACCAACGTCCAAGTTTAGGGATCACATGCTTCAGCCTAAACGATCAACATGTACAAACTCATGGCTTTATAAATTGTTTACCCCAGGTAGTTGTCATTCCCTGCAACGATATCTTATTCAATTCGATAAATCATTATTAATTCAATTGCTATCGGATAATTAATTTTATTTTGATTCAAATTAGACCCCCTGCCAAGCAAGTACGTATCAGCTGGATTTTCTATTTGCAAAAAAAAAGCAACGTCATCCGCTTATCAGAAGAGGCAATCAAAATCACGCAGCAAAGCAATTGCAAAAAAAACACTGTAAAACAAGAAAAAAGACTCGCAAGACCGGCGTTATTCTGCGTCACTAGCACTCGTGGCTACAAATAATATTTTCAACTGATAAGCTTCCGTTTCTTTGCATTTTAATTCCATAAATCTGTGCCAAAATGGTGAAGAATTGAGATATGTACGTAGGTACTCTGATATGGCCCCACTTTGAAAGAAAGGCATTTTTTTTCAATCTTGGTACATGATTGATGTAAAGTTCGGAAATATCCTTTGATGGGTACACTACACCGTACACATCAGCATTAGCAAGTGCTTATGCGCATAATTTTAGTGAAGGAAGACTGTGATGGTTTGAAATTGGTTCCAATGTGGATTTTTTCTTTTATAATACATTATCTTAAGTATTTAAAAGGATGTATGTACGTACATATGTATATGCAAAAGCTAAGATATTAGGTTGGGTTAGCCGAAGCCAGCATACGTAGACCAATGATAGGTCCGTTGTGATACCACATGGATCTTGGAAAATTCTCCTTTGCCTACTCGTTAAACCACTTAGAGCTTCTGATGAAGCGTAGGAGACTTCTAATATCTGCGTTGATTAGATCGCCTAGATCATTGTAGAAGAAGATAGGTACCTAGGTGAATTTTGCTTCAATGGGAGAGAGTGGGGCATGTGCAAAGACGGTGGAGGATAGCTTCCTCCTCCTCGTCGTCCATGCAGCTTCTGCAGAAATCCTTTGAAAAGACGCCAAGCCTTTTTGCATGTCTGCCTATAAGACAGTGTCCAGTGATGGCACCTACATACAGTAGCGCTGATGAGCAATCTCTTGAGGGTTTGATTTCCTTAGAGCATTTTAGATCCAGATTTGGCCAAATCTGTTTTGTAGCTAGACACGTTGTACCATCTGTCCACTTAAGATTTATTCTTTCGAGAGCATCACGCTTAATTTTAAGTTTACGTGTAGCGATTGGTATATCTAAGGCACCATATTCTGGTAATATATGCATCGTTGTTCCATGTCTGGCAAGTTCAACGGCTTTACAATTCCTTGGAATGTCTCTAAGCCCAGGCACTCATCAAAGGCGAATATTGAACTGCTTTACGATCTTTACGAGAGGTGAACTCCAATCTAGGGCTACTAGTGAATTTGTAGAGAATGATTCCAAGGACTTAATTGCAGCTTGGCTGTCCGAAAAGATGCGGATATCTGAAGCGAATATCACATTTTTCCTCAGCCAGGGTAAGACTTCTTTGATCGCCATTATTTCCGCTTGGAGCACGTTAAGATATTAAAAATCGACAGAGTTACAATGATAACCGATGAAGTTTTATTTTTTGAGATAAAGCACAGCAATGATAGGATGTTCTTTTCTATGGACCACCATCAATTAAAATTGGTGTAATTATAGTACAAACTATTATTAATAACAAATCGTTTATTTATTAAATAAAAAAAAAAAAATTGTAAAAATCGGGAAAGTCTGTTTTCAAACAAATTTCAAACAATATAACTGTTACAAAAACACTGATACTTGTGCCCTCTATACGTCGACAGAAAAGTAAGTCCGATACCAGCTTTTTAGCTGAGGTTCGCACTTTCAATATAAACCAAAAAGCTTAATATTCTGTTGGGGTAGTCAGTACTGGATCCCAAAAGCGAATAAAGTGCTTTTGTTTTCAAGCTTTATTTTGTGCTTGGTATCGATGTACGACGTATGCTTGGTATCTCCTCAACAGAGCAAAGAGGTTCTAGAAATGTAGTCTTTACGGTTGGATGGAAACTCTTCATGTCAGGAGTAGCAAGTCCCAGGCTGGCAGCCAAAGTATTGGAGTGGATACCATTAGGAGCGAAAGCTGCGATCTTAAAGCTTAAGCTTGAAAGGTCAACCCTGGCTCTGGTGTAGGTATGTACATATATGCGCCGAATCTGGAGTCGGAGTATGCAGCTTTCTTGGATATGGATTCTTATGTCCTAATGGGCAACTTCAATGCTCACGTGGGTGTGCACTTAATGACATGGAGAGGTTTGATTGGTAGACACGGTGACCGGGATCAAACTGCTATCGGTGAAAAGTTATTGAACTTTTGCTATGCAAACGACAGGTCCATTATAAACAAACACATTCTTTCCGCACAAAGTTATCCATAAATACACATTGTACTGTTAGATTCTTATACAGAAGTCGCTGATAGACCTTTCGTAGTACCATCGTGTATTGAAAGGATGCTTTGTGATGTTCGTGTTTTGAGAGGGGCTGAATTGTCAACTGATCACCACCTCGCGTTGTGCTATTTGTATCTCAACGATAAAGTACCTTTCCTACTAAGGCTGGTGACACGTATACAGCGGGAGAGTCTACAGAACGATGATATAAGGGAGGAGTTTACCCGGCAGGTATCCGAAAGGTTTGAACGAATTTCAACTGTTCCGACAAATGTAGAGGAAGAATGCCAGTTGTTTTCAATGTAATTTTAGTTTCCCGAACGCCTGTTTAATGCTCTTTGCATTGGTGGAGAAGTTTAAGTATCTCGGTGTCTAAATTACGAGTGATGGAAGTAGCAATACTGAGTTATCCTGTAGGATTAGTCAGACTGGACCAATTTTGAGGCAGCTTGGTCAATCTGTTATCAGGAGGACTGATCTTGTGATCGGAGTTAAGCTATCGGTCTTCAATTCAATGTTTGCTTTGACCTCCAAAGCCCACCGAGGTTTGGGCAATGACCGAAAAAATAAGATCGCGCAAATGAGATTTCTTCGTTGTATTACTGGGGAAACTTGTCGAAATCGGGTTAGAAACACCCACATGTCGAGCAGCTACTTCTTCGAACGGAGAGGTCCTTACTTCGATGGTTTGGATACGTCCCCAATGCACACCCCCAACTCGTCTTCCAAGAAGTGCCCTGGAATCCGTGCCATCAGGTAGGCGTCTTCTGGATAGGCCTAGGATAGGATGGTTAGACCATGTCCGAAATCTCACCTCTACCCGTATGGGGATAGCCCTTGATGTTTTAGAGTCGATGGCGGACGATCAAAAGATGTGAAGAGTCCACTTAAGCACCCTAACCCTGCAACTTTCAAAGTGGATAAGCCGGTCATTGAAAATGATGACGATCATTATGTTAGGGGCAAAATGATAGAGAATGGAGCTAAGACTAGTCCTTTTGAAGCTAAATCTGTATTGAAAAGTGTAATAGAAGTTCAAAACTATTCCAAAGGTATTCTTCTCTTCGGGCACAAGAATTAATCAACTCAAACCATTCAAAGTTTTCTGTGGCTACTGTTTTTAAAAGAAAAACCGATTTTCTCAAGATGGAAACACTTGTATCCAGATATGTTATCAGCACTCCATTCAGTATGTCCACACTAATTAGCTAACTTACAATTGACTGTAATAGCATATTATTTTTACAAACGTATTACCACTCAAAATGCACGGACTCGCATATCTAGTAGTGCCGGCAGTTTTTCTCTTCACACAATTTTCCTGCACAGTCGGAAATGAAGGTAAGTACCGGAATTAGTCATCTTCTCTCCTAGAAAATCCTCTAATACTTTTTTTTACTATGAAATCATCTAATTTAGATGCAAAAATATTCAACGGATATAATGCTGAACTTGCCAACACAAAGCATCAAGTCTCGATTCGTTTCAAGGCATTGGATTCTTTTATTTTCGGTTTAGGACACATCTGTGGTGGCAGCCTGATAACTCCGAATGCTGTTTTAACAGCAGCTCATTGCATGAGGAAGTAATAAATTGAAATATTTTCACAAAATGTGAAATGATTTTGACATCTCATTTTAGTCAGTTTAACGAAAATTTCAATGCATCTTCCCTTGTCGTGGCAATGGGCACATTATGGCGAAATATTCGGGATAACAACACTTTAGTGTACAATGTCAAGGATTTTGTGACACATCGGAGGTTTGAGCCAGCTATATTTGCCTATGACATTGCGTACGTTGTCTTGGATGGAACTGTACCTGAGAATCACCCCACTGTACAGCCAATAGCATTAGTTGATTCACCAGTGGCAGACAATACTCTTTGTCAAGTCACAGGCTGGGGTTTAACCGAGAAGGTAAGGCAAAAGTCGACACAACCTTTGGCTTAAGAATTTGTCAAAATACATTCTGTTTGTCTTAGGTATTTGTAATTTGACAGAAACTAAAAATTTTAAATTTCAGGACGTCCCTTCGGATAATCTTTTGACGGTTGACGTTCGCATAATTGACATAAATGTATGCAATCGAGGCTATGAAGGCGTGTTGCGTGTTATTGGTCAAATATGTGCTGGTTATATGGCAGGGGGAAAGGATGCATGCAGAGGCGATTCTGGGGGACCACTAGTCTGTAATGGAGAGCTGGCGGGAGTTGTATCATTTGGTTATGGTTGTGGATTAATAAATAAGCCTGGAATTTATACAGACGTTATGTACTATAGGAATTGGATTGATGCAAAAGGCGATAGTAGTAAAATTCAGCAATTTTCGTTAATTACTTTGGTAGTCATAGTAATCATTTCGCAATTTTATTTCGTATTATAGTATCAACAATGTGTACTCACTAAAAGTGCAATAAGTGCATATGTAGTAAATAAATAAATATTTAACCGTTTGTGTGGATTTTATTTCTGTTGAAGGAACTCAATTGTCACCAAAAGCGGTTACCGGTCCTAAAATTGTGAAAACAGTGCCGGATCGAACCCGTTTATCAACAGATTCGTTGGCTCCAATTGAAGAGGATAAGGATAATACTCCTTTTTCATTGGGGCATGTCCAGTCTTCTCACTGAAAAGCCAACGCAGTATCTAAATTTTTTTCTTCAACAACAAAAACTGGTGAATAACTTACTTCAATATATAGTGTGATGTCCTATTTTCAGAATGAACCATTCAACCTGGACGATGAAGACTAACAATTCCGTCCGACCCATTTGGTGGAAGTAAAGACTGCCGGAATCTCACCTTCATCCGTATGGGGATAGCCCCTGATGATTTAGAGTCGATGGCGGAAGATCGGGAAATATAGGCAATCCATTTAAGCTCCCTAAACCCGCGATCCTCATAGTGGAGAAGGGGGCCATTGAAAATGAATGAAATGAATGAATGAAAAGATTGCCCTATCGAAGCTTCAGTCCAAAAAAGCAACTGTAACTGAAGGAATAGCTGCTGAGCTGTTCAAAGCGGCAGGCGATGACTTGGTTAGTAACATGCCCCAACTCATTTGTAAAATATGGTCGGAGAAAAGTATGCCCGATGAATGGAACCTCAGCATTGTTTGCCCGATCCTCAAGAAAGGAGACCCTCTGAACTGCACCAACTACAGAGGCATCAGTCTTCTTAACATTGCTTATAAGATCTTATCTGCCATGTTGTGTGAACGCCTGAAGCCGTTCGTCAACAACCTGATCGGTTCTGGCCTCAGGTCAGGAAAGTCCACCATCAACCAAATATTCACACTGCGGCAGATCTTGGACAAAACATAACAACTTCAAACCGATAGCCACCATCTTTTCATCGATTCTAAGGCCGCGTATGATAGCATTTAGAAAGACGAACTATACAGAGCAATGTCTAGTTTTGCCATTCCTGCCAAACTCGTCCGTCTGTGCAGGATGATGATGAAGAATGCACGCTGCTCCATCAAGGTTGGTCAAGACCTCACCGAGACCTTTGATGTCGAAAAAGGATTTAGACAAGGCGACGCGCTGTAATGCGACTTCTTTAACATCGTTCTTGAAAGAATATGCAAAACTCACGCACCAACACCAGAGGTACAATCTTTCAGAAGTCTGTCTAATAACTCGGATACGCCGATGATATTGACATAATCGGAAGAACGCAGCTTGATGTCACTGGCGCGTTTGTGTGTATTGAGACGGAGGCGGCGAAGATGGGTTTAGCGGTCAATGAGGGCAAGATGAAGTAAAGTAGTTAAGGACTTTGTCTACCTAAGCTCCGCTATAAATTCAGACAACGACACCAGCGCTGAGATTAAATGAAGAATAACTCTTGCCAATCGCTGCTTCTTAGGGCTAGAAGACAATTGAGTAGCGAAGCCCTCTCACAAACGACTTAAGTGACCCTTTTTAAAACCTTAACCGTCCAAGTCCAGCTCTACGGCCTAGAGGCATGGAATCTGTCAAAAGCGGATGAGGTCGCTCTTGGCTGTTTCATGAGGAAAATTCTTCGGGTGATTTTCGGTCCCGTCTGCATAGACGGTGAATGGAGGAGGAAATCCAACGACGAACTGTACGGGCTGTACACCGACATCGGCTTGGCCAGAAGAGTGAGGCTCCGACGACAATACCCCGTCCCGGAAAATCTGCGTATCCACACCCGTGGCACAGCGCAATAGAGGAAGACCGCGACTCAAGTGGCGCACGCAAGTGAAAGGGGACCTTAACCAACTTGGCGTTTGAAACTGGAGGCAGCTGGCAAAAGATCGAGGTGGCTGGAAACACTGGTTGGCTGAGGCTCAGCTCCACCCGGACTGTAGCGCCCATTATGTAAGTAAGTCCTATTGATTACTGATATTTTTAGTTACTTGCTCAAGAGTTTGGGGATGATTGGCTGAAGGTTCACATTCTGTAGGGGAGGATGGGGGAAGATGAAGTATTGGGGTAAGACGGGGTAGTCATACAATTTGCTAAAACAAATCCATCGCGCGACCGGCAATCAACTTATTACAAGTGCCTGCCACGCGTATTTCAATATATTTATTTTGGATTCACTGTCTACAATTATAAGTTAGTATGACCATGAAACTTTAAGTACTCCGCCTTGCCCCACCCTCCTCTATAGCCCAAAAGGTAGAAACAGAACGCGAAAAAATTGTGCTTTTGTCTGTTAGACTCTTTGTGCAGTACAATTACATTTAAACCAGCAATAATTAAGCGAGTGCAGCTTTTTATAAGCCGAAAAGTAACAAACCCGATAGCTCTGATAGACAAATTCCAAAATTAAGTCAAATACACATGTCAAAAGTGGCTGATCTCTTCTCTAAGAAGTACCAACTCATATCCTTGGACATTGTGTAAAAACTCTTATGATACTTTCCAGTCGAAATCCGATTCATATTCCTCAACTTAGTCGTCTTTTATCTTTTTTTTTTGTTCACGATATTAATAAACAATTTTCTTTTAAACACATTTAGCATTCATTTATAAAGATTATTTTATTTGCTTACAATTAACTACCTACGATCAGAGCTAGCGTTAAAACCACAATCCCACTCCCACTCCAACTAAGCTTGCCACTTGCATTCGTCTTGTTTATCCAATCGATGTAATATTTGACATCAGCATACACTCCAGGAAATCCAGGTTGAGCACATCCAGTGCCCCAGGAGACAACACCCACTAGGGTGCCATTACGTACCAAAGGACCACCCGAATCTCCCTGACAGGCATCTGTTCCACCTCTCATGTAGCCAGCGCAGAGCATCCCCTCTTTTATTCCGTTAAGATATGCTAAAGTACAAATTGTTCTATCAACTATCGAGACATTTGCGATTCGTAAATCCGACGGAAGATTCTGAAATTGAAAATCATATTAGGGGTACACACAATTGAACATATCTGTACTATTCAACTTACTGAATTGGAAGTGCTTGTTTTACCCCAACCGGAAACTTGACATGCAGATCCGGCCGGTATCGTGATGTTATTCAATAAAATCGGTTCCACAGTTAAATGTGTCTTATTCTCAGGCAAACCAGTTTTTAAGAACATCAGCGCAACGTCATCCTGCATTGTTTTTATGTCAAATGTTGGCAGAGTTGCTATAGAAGTGACATCGGAGACAATTGTACCATTTGGTTTGAGAAATCGATTCAATGTACCCATAACAATCGAGAATTCTTTAGCAGCGCGGTACTTCTTTTTGGAGGTACTATGTAAAAGAAAGACTGTTAATTTTATGTTGCGGAATTTGTTAAGCTGTCAACTTACTTGTAAACACAATGTGCTGCTGTCAAAACTTTATTGCGACCAATGAGTGAGCCACCACAAACGTGACCACGTCCGAATGGAGACTCTTGTGATTTAAGTCGTATTGATACTTGATGTTTTGTGTTGGTGTATGTTGCGATTTCACCATTAATTATTCTAGGATCTATATTGGCTTGGGTCGGCGAAGCTGAAATTGAAAAATTAAGAATTTTGGCTTATTTAAGCATGAAGAAAAGGAAAATTCGGGATTTTTGGACAGAAAATGATGCTGCATGTATAAAATGATCAGTATATAAACACCAAGTGGCGTTTGACACATGCTCGTATTGTGAAGGTGGATGGCAGACAAATTGCAGGCTTGAGTTGTAAATTTCATCCAGGTGCAATTTGCTTAAGCAAATCGTTTAATTGATGAAATCTGACGCTTATCAGTATAACTTCTACACACATTCATGTGTAGGTATATATTTGTATCAGATATTTTTATAGCTTTTCTACATTCCAGCCCTAGCATTTGTTCGAATTTTGCCAACCATTTAGGAACCATTTATACTAGGAAGCGAAATAATCAAGGGTTCTCTACAGACAAATGGGAATGATCACTGAAAAGCTGCAAACAAGTAAACAATAGTTTCGTCAATGAGGCGCAGAGATATATCGGCAAAAGACACAGAATTCATCGGTTGATACCTAGAGACGGATCAGATAACATATCCATTATATTAATTTTGTAGTAGATCTCTTTTGTGGCTCTCACACCCAACCAATCTTGACAAATGAGGTGTCAAAAGAAAGAGAATTTCGTGGAGCAGTGATGAATTGCACTTTCACTTTCATTGCACGAAAACGTGTTTAAAAGAATTATTACTATGACTCAGACACAGTCTATAACGTTTGTTAATTTTTTTGACAACTTTCACCCCTCGCCAGCACAGGATTAGTGTTCTCGCGTAGTAGATGGAATCTGTTTTTTTTCCTTTTTTTGTAGTTTTTTGACTCCAAGTTTTCGTAAGCTTTTTAAATGTAGAAATTGTTTTGAGCGAACATATCATCTTCGATAGATTGTTATAACAGCATTGCGGAGAGTTTCCACATGCGAGAGTTCTTGCACGGGTACGCTTGTCTAAGTTTGCAATAGTTTTAGCACAAAGGTAAGATATCGGAGGACTTTGAAGCCCAGATGCAGACAAAAACCAAGATGGCGCTGTTTCGTTTCAACACTGAGTCCGTACGGTGAAGTACATGGAAAGTGATCATTGCTCTGATCAGAGTAAGGCAATGTCTACGCAATATATTAACCATTTTTTGCTCTATCCGGTTTGAGGACGCATTAGAATAGGGAGAACGAAGTGGCAGTGCATTGAACAAACCTTATTGCGCAAACAAAAATTCTTTTGAAAAGAATTTCATGCAACAAAATCCATTGCCCCAAGTATGCAGAAAAGTGGTTCTCCCGAAGCAAAAGTAAAGGCCCTAGTGCTCATGCTGTACATCACAATATGGCGGAGGAAATGGCAGTGGATTAAAAAAATCTTTTTGCGCAAATTACATTTCGTTCCAAAGTACGCCGTGGAATGGAATTCACTCAACCAGTCAGGCAGAAGAGTGGGTGATCCTGAGCCAGCCTGGTGCTCCTGATGGTCATGCTTATGTCCCACGAGGGATGAAAAGATTTGGCAGAGAGCAGTTGGTATGCAAAGCATTTCATTAGAACTTGTGATAACGTTTAACTTCGATGACTGTTTCTCGCTTATTATGGATTATGGATTGTATCGTTGATATTGTGCCGGACCTAATATTTTCATAGAGTATGTCCAAAAATAAGAAGCGATGGTTTTCTAATAATTAATTCTAACTAGAAATCATAGCTCTTGAAAAGCCCAATTTTCACATGATTGCTTGTTTTAAGTTTAAAGAATTTTCAATTTGTTTCCTATAAGTGTAAAAGGTTCTAATAGCGCAGCAAAATCCTATCCTCGGTTCTAGAGAGAATAAAGTATAAGCATAAACCTCGTATCCAAGAATCTGGAGTCTCTGTTGTTGTAATTGGGCAAAGAATTTTGTGGAACGTAGGAAATTCGCAGAGTATATCTTTCGCCACTTTGATGAGTTGCACGCAATTCCAAATATCTTTAAATCGTTCTGTACAGAGATTTTTCAAATTTTTTGTTTATGTTGACTTTGAAGACGCTAAGCCTATCTTGTTAATTTTTGGCGGCCTAAACTTAGTGAACAATTTCTTGATTGTACAACAGCACAGGTAAGCTGTGCATACACAATAAACAAAATCTAACAACAAGTCAAAGATTAGAATGAATGCAAAATCATTTTTAGTCATCTTCAAAATCAAAGTAAGTATAAACCTCTCACAAATGTATGGATGCATGTATGTTTGCGCGTCCGAAAGATTTCTATCTATTCTCTCTAAAACACTCGAACCACAAGTTACCTTATTCCAAGAATTAATTTATTTTTGTCTAATCTAAACACAAGTACATATAGTGAAATTGATAAGATTTTTCAATTTCGAAACGTTTCACAATATCTATGAGTTACATGCGTGCTTGTTGGTTTGTAGAAAACTTCACATTTCGATTACATTTCTTGTCAATAATGTTTACATTTAACCTCAAAGATTCACATTACAATTTCATCAAAACAAAACAAACGTCACAAGTGTCAAATAATTCGACTTCGAAACTTCTTTTGAATCGAACAACGTATTGAATCAAACAAATCAATCACCAATATGTCATTGAATAAATATTTAGCTTACATTCTAAAAGCAGGATTATGTTTATGACTGTTATCAAGCACCATGTTGTCCTTAAATTCATTTCAAAACTAAGAATACAAAAAAAAAAATAAAAAATTCGAGAAGTATGGATTTATTTCGACGAATCAATTAAATGGGATTGGACACAATTGACAGTTTTAGTCGAAAGTTATTCGTGAATTGGTCTATGAACCAATTTACCTATTTACTGTAACGATAATGAAAAATGGACGTCTAATCTAATCATTCCATGTGTTTTGCCTTTTTTTTCCCATCACCAAATGAGTAATCAATTGTCACCTGAAATTCGATAAGAGTTTTCAATGCTATCACAAGTATTTGTTCTTTTTTAGTAACAGGACTAGTGCATTGCCTCAACAAGTAGACATAGCTATTAGGTATCTAACCTACTCAAAAGCGATAACGATTGAATACAAACTCGAATTGTTGTCACTGTGACAATCGACAACAAAAAGTGACGTTTGACTGAAGTCATATTTTATATGTATATTTTTGACGTTTTAGAAAGATGTACAGGGCGATTCATTTTAATAATAGTGGATATCTTTACTTAACCATTTTCAACGGCGTTGACATCTCTGCAAAGAAAATGTCTGTCACGCAAGGCTAGGAAAGAAGGGCATTCCTAGTGGTACTGTTAAGGGCCAATCCTCTAATGGCCAGCTCGTCGGCAAGCTCATTTCCCTCATAATTGCTATGACCTGGGGTCCAGATGAGTGTAATTATGGAGTGGGTACTTGGTTGATTGATTTCAAGCCGGCATTGTTCTACCAGTTTTGAGGATATGGTAACCTCATCAATGGTTATTTTGTTTGGATGTTCGGAGATTGTTCAGCAAGTAGCAGGCTTCTCGAACCGCGAGAAGCTCCGCCTGGTAAACACTAGTGGAATCTGGGAGATGAAGAGACTTGGACATATTCAGTTGGTCAGAACATATGTCTGCACGGACTCTGCAATCCATCTTCGACCCGTCATTATTTATGTATACCAATATCATAGTCATTGATAACGCTTCCATTCTTTACAGGTAGGTAGAATTATTTCCTAAATTGAGGGTAGATGTCATGCAAGCTGTCGAAGACCCGACCAAATCTTCTGGAGTTATTACCAAGATCTTACAGTGACCATATGTACAGCGGCATCGACCTAGTCGGAACGACAGCACAGTAGAAGAAGATAGCGAGTCTGGTGGTGTCCTCTAGTAGCAATGAACCTCAAAATAATCGTCGTGAGAAATTGCAGGCAGCTAACGATCGATCCGTATAGGGTACTATACCTTTGTTTTTGCGCAGCTTTACTTCACGCATTCCAATGAGGGTAGAACTACCTTCTAAGGATTTTCATAAAAAAAAAAAGCTATTTTAGGCTTAGGTGAGTTCGATCCGTGTACTAAGAATGTCCATGATCTTAATAAAACTAACAAGCTCCTATACTGTTGTAGATTGTTGCAAGAATAGTGTACGAATGAGTTACCTCCTCATCGTTGTTATTCATATGGTCTGGTTGAGAAACATTGAACTAGGTCATTTTGACAAAACAAATAAATTTGAAAGGATGCACTGGGTTAAGTCGATCCCTCCTATATACAAAGAAAGTAGTTTCCTAATTTACACAATTTTAATGCAAGTTTTACTTAAACACTAAGTGGAACACATTAATTTTACATTAAATTCAGTCACAGACTGGTCACATATACGAACAATAAACACAAGACGCGCTCTAACAGTAGCACTTCCTTTTCGTTCCTCCGGCATCGTAGCCTGTACTAACTTCACTCACACCCAGTTTCACCGTATCGGTTGAGTAGAAATGATTTGGTATACCACGCTGATGAATCGGCACATCTGTCTTACTCATTAGCAGTTCCATGCGATTCATTACCCTCTCAAGCAATAAATCCACCGCATGCCGTATATTCAATCCTGTACAAGCACTGGTCTCCACATAGGGCAGTTTGTAACGATTTGCCACCTGTTGTATTTGCTCCTCACTGACCACTCTCTGATGATCCAAGTCACACTTATTGCCGCACAACACTACGTCGGGATCTTCACAATATGCATGCATTCGCAGTTGTTCCAACCAGTTGGTGACTTCGAGAAAGGACTTCTCGTTGGTCAGGTCGAATATTAAAAGAAATCCCATGGCATCACGATAGAAGGCAGTCGTCAGGCTACGAAAACGTTCCTGACCTGCCGTGTCCCAGAGTTGAAGATGAATACGGTGACTTCGCCCTCGCGATGTGTACATCTGAGAATGGAATCACTATAAGACAAGGATATCTCTCAAAATTGTTCCAACTCACCACACGCTTCTCACGAAAATCTATACCAACAGTGGATATAAACCGCGAATGGAATATCCCATCGGTGTATTGGTAAAGGAAACTCGTCTTACCAACTCCAGAATCACCAAGCGCAAGAAACTTAATCAGATAATCGTAATCGATTGGGGGTGGCGTCGGTTTGGGTTTCTTTAACATGGCTGAATGTGTGATTGTGCGTGTTTTTCAAATTAATATCGTTATCCTGGAAGAGAAGAGAAGAGAAGAGAAATTAGAAGTTATGTCCACACCATCTGATGCTGATTTATTTTCGTGTCATAAAATCGGGTTATAACGATGGGAAGGACTGTCGACGGGAAGGATTGTCAAGTGAATAATTTCACGTGCCGTCGCACATACACGTCCTAGGCACTTTGAATGGGGGTTTATTAGGTGTAATATATTTCACTGAAAAATGACGATGAACTTCCGATTAAATGAGCCTTAAAGGACATTCAGAGAATGTTATGGCAACCCCCTTATAGATCTGCATGGTTACAACTTTAACGAGCTTTAGATTGAGTTACTTATCCAGTTAATTCATATCAAGAATTCAGGGTACCATCATCCCTTCCCTGGTTATTGATAGAGGTCTTTAACTAAAAATAAACCACTTGATTTTGACTACCATTGTAAAATCTGGTGGTCTAACCTGGATTAATCCAAATATTGAATAAAATTAGGAAGTCGACACTTTGATTGTTTTGCGGTTTCTTAAATACGTATTTTTAACGAAGCCTCTTTACTATAACATACACATAGATGAGGAAAGTATTGTAGACTTCCCTACAGGCCATTATGTCTTGAGATACAATTCGAACTAGCTAAATCAATGTCTACATACTGAGTGCCAGTTCTGTGTGAAAGTGGAGGAGTACATGAACTGATGACACAACGTATAGACGTTTTGGGTCGCAAGTCAAAAGGGCAGGGTCTATTTTTAGGAAATAAAAGGACTGTAATCTAGCGCTTGATAGGACATTCCATATTAGAGTAAGGGGCGGTCAAACAGAGTCAATTTCGGGTAAATTGAAACTCTAGATATTAATCGTTAATTTCTTCCTCCAGCCAGCCAGCTCGATCTTTAGCCAGCTGCTTACAGTTTCGCACGCCAACCGTTCATTTAGAGTCGGTAATATAGACGGCTGATTCTACAAACAAACTCAATATGACTGGGAACTCAAGCATTCTATATGGTCAATACGATTATTCCGCAGAAAATTAAAGTATAAGAAGTGTAAGTTCTTTGTAAGAACTCCGCATAGTCATGGAAACATGAAGAAAGACAACGTTCCACGTGGGATTTCCCACCAGAGCACAGTGGAAGCAAGATGAAGCGATGAAGGACTTCGACATGATCATCTACAGCGATGGATCAAAGGATGAACTGCGGTGTCTACTCGGAATCACTAAAAATATCAAGATCATACCGCCTGCCGGATTGCGCCACGGTCTTCCAGGCGAAACTACTGGGAATCCGAGAGGCTTCCCCGAAACTCGGGCGCGACAAGACGTACAGAACATTGCTATGGTCAGAGATTTTTTTTAAAGAACCTGCCCTTATGGCTGACTCTGCTACCTAGCAAGATCTATTGTGTCTCTGTTTTACTTAGCTTAATAGGTCTACTACCTTCCTAATGAAGGTGAATACATATGTCATTAGTTTCCGAGTTTCTAAACTCCTTTTTAATTCCCTATGACAGATCCGTCTACGCAGACAGTATAGGGACGGATATTCATAGCGAATGTGCTTAGAGGTTTCTTCCTCTTCGAAATAGAACTGACACTCTGTATCTGAACAAAGGTTAAGCTTGTTGAGATGATATCTTAGTCCAGAATGGCCGTCAAAGAAGCCCACTAGCTTCCTCATGCCAAGGTTTAGAATTTCCTTGTAAGAAAATGGCTTTATAAGTCTCTTGGATTGCCTAAGCCCGGAGACATTTTCCCAATGGGCTGGACGAACTTGGTGTTCCCAGTTGCTTAACAAAGCTGTGACGGTAGCTCAATCAACACCACAGAAAGGTTCCGGTCCCAAGAGCGTGGAAGCCGAACCGGCCCTAGCCAGCTAATCCGCAGTTTTATTACCTACCATGGTGGCTGTGCACCCAACCAAGCTAGACCTTGTTGTGCCTGGGAAGTAATTGTAGGGTATTGAAGTAGGACTTGACTGACATACATTCCATGAAGTGGTATGTGAATACTTTAAGCGCTGCCTGACTATCTGAAAAGATATGCAGAAGGCCAACCTGCAATCGAGGAAGGTGCGCCATATAGAGGTATAGCCGACCTACGACAAGATTGGAAAGAAAGATCTCCTTAACAGAACCCGTCCAGATATCGCGGGAATGATGGCGATAACCACGGGGCATCGTCTAACTGGAGACCATGCAGCCAAACTAGGTATTCTATACAACCCCCATTGCCGCAGCCGCGGAAACGAAAACAAGAAGAAAACTTTATCCCACTTCCTGGCACTAGCAAGAGCCAGAACGCATGCACTAAACCTAACATTCATAGACATCCTCAACGACATTTCGGGCGGAGGTATACGAGATCTAATCCATTTTCTGAACTCCACAGGTTGGATCTGGACACTCCCGACTGTCTCTTCTACAAAACATACATCATCAACCAGGTCACGCGAGTCATGGGAACAAAAAGCCATATATCAATACTAATTGGGTTCTATTGAACTGCCACATCTGCCTACCTACCTAAGACCATAAACAGTCCAAATAAATAAATAAATAAAAATATGCAGTGTAATTGCCCGAACTTTTGGCACTCGATTGATAAACAAAATTATTTCTGTTTTAGGTTCTAGTCGAGTGAAGAACGAGCACCCATTCGGAGAGACCCGGATTTGTTCACAGTCACTGCTGGAGAAGCTGGAAGAACGAGGATGAAGTCAAATCCAACCATCACCTATTCTGAGAATGCTCCGCTCCAAGTAACATTCGATTTCCAACTCTTAGCAGTTGTTTGTTTGACAATCTAGGCGACGGGGCACCCATCAGTTTATCTAGGGAACCTCATGGTAATTTAGAAGTCTGTCAGATGGTTGCTGACTAGTCGAATAGTTGTAATCTACACCAATGGCCAAGTCACTGTAAGAAACAGTAGCCAATTGCTTACGAGACTGGGAGAATAAAATTCGACTACTCTGTGTTTGATACGTGGACCATTGCCGGAATTGAACTTGGCGTGGTATGGTCTGGGCTTCTGTCAAGCCCATTGTGTGCTCGTTTATCTAATAATTGGACCTGCTTTGCATCGCTAAACTGAAAAAGCTTGGAAATAAAATAAATGTAATCAATTAGTACTTCGTTTCACAACCACAAAAAATAAGAAAAATGTTACGTATACGCCACAGAGAACCCAAAAATAAAAATTCCAAAACAGAGAAAACTACTCAAGATCGCTTTAGGTGAACAAAATTTGTTTACATTCCATTTCCCACTCAATGTAAGAAATTACATTTCATCCTTCAACTGTCAATAGATTTCAGTGGACCAACCAAACCCTAATTTATTCATTGCTCAAGTCAATCATATTGCCCAATACATGTGAATTTGCCACAATTTTACATTATGTGGTCCACTTTGTACACCAAATAAATCCTAACAATCGTTCTTAATTGTTTTCCTTCGTAATCCACTGGGGGTAGATTTGATTTCCTATTGTTACATCCGCCAGTAAAATGAGTTTTTTTTTTTCGACATGATTAAATAAAATGCTGCCAAATCTGTTTAAGTTTAACAACAAGTGTCAATCAAATCACCGTAGAGTTTGAATGAAATTTCTTAATGATGTCACTCGATGGCAGAAACAAAAAGGTTTTTATTCCAAATAAACCCTCTCGCGTTTCAATGGCACTCCCACTAGAATTGTCTACTTAAAAATGATACGAATGTCACGTCGCCTCCTGAATTGAAAATATCCTGGCACACTCGCACTTAAAACTCAGAGTAAAACAATTCCATGAAATAATCACGTCCGCGTGGAATCAGAAAGTGACTAATGGTATTTTTAAAGTATTTTCTTTAGAATCCAACGATCGGTTAACCTGGAAGTGAGTGTTGGCGTCGATGAAGGATTTCCCATTGTTATAGATATATTTCCTTATGTTTGTGAGCACATTATTCTATGGTACACAGTTGAAACAATTCCCACAGAGCCACGTAAATGGATGGAGATGAAGCAAAAGAGGAGAGAATGCAAGGTAAAGAGTTGAACAGAAATTTTCACCTAACTGGGAAGTGGAAAACTTCGATTCGATATAGTCGATTTTGTTTTTCTTGAAAAAAAAAAAAAAGGAAAAAATTATTAAGAAAAATTTTATGGAGTTTTAACGATCCCAACAGGCGAGAAGATGGCGAAGTTATCCTGCAATGAATTATTCAGAAATTGAAATTGAAATTCCACCCAAGCAAGACGTAAAACTCAGCTGCCATGTGTTAGAATACAAATAATCAATGCTAATGTAATTGGGATGGCGGTGTTTTTTAAAATAATGTATAAATAATGACGCAGAAGACCAGGCAAGTGCTGCTTTTTAAATCTATGTGGAGTTCATTTCTGTTTACGAATTATGAGCTGGAGTATGTGTATAGAACATATTCTGAATAGAGCTTTGCATAATTTTTATAAAACAAATTATAAATAAACTAGTGGTCCGCCCCGATTTCGTACGGGTAGAATTAAGAATCTTGGAACCCAAGTTGAAGCCATTGAAGTATGTACAGTTCCATTCGAAAAGGTATTTGCTCGACATTAAGTTTCTTGTATTTTCTGATTTTCTTAACTCGATAGAACAAACGAATACCTGGAAGAAATCTTAGTTCGGCAGCTTATTCTTTCGGTCATTACCCAAATCTCATGACCATAGGTCAGTGTTGGATCAAACACACAAAATTGCTCCAGCCTGACCAATCCCACAGGATAACTTAGTATTGCTCTTTCCATCACTCTGGAATATGACCCCGAAATACTTAAACTTCTGTACAGGCATTCGAGACATTATGATTACTTCCGATTTGTTCACGTTTATCCATCTTCAATACAGACGAATACTAAGCCATCAAGCGGTCGCTGAAGATCGGTCCAGATGGTTCGAAGGAAGTCATCAGCGAAAAGCATATGGCTTATCCTTTAGTCTCACAATGCGAACAGTTGCTCGCCACGGTTGGGCTCCCATTGAAAGATGTTTTTGTAACGCCATTCATCCGAGCACATCTCCTAGAGTTCGTGTGTATAGATCGAATGGGCTTCAAATGAGAACTGCCAATCCCATACTCCTGCAGTACACTCCAGAGTTTACTTCGAGACTTAAAAATAGAGCAACCACTCTATCCCCCTTTTCTTAAAAAGAGCACAATCACCATAGCTTGATTGTCGCTAGTTATTTTACTGCATTCCCATGCCGCTCTAATGATAGATACATTTTACTCCCTCTTCCCCCAAGGGCTTGTGCATTTCTGGCCAGATTTAATAAACATCAGCACATTTGATCGCCAAAGTCACCTGCTCTACAATGGGACTATTCTCCGCCCTACTCAGTCTGGTATCCAATCCCTGTTCGGCATTGAGCATCTGTAAAAAGTGCTCACCACATCTGCGCAACATCATCCAAAAAAATGACGGCGGATGGTCAGAACTCCTTCTTTGCAAATCTATGATCTCGGTCTAATGTGAAAAGGATTTTTTGCGTAAATCCTCATCTACGCTACTGAAAGTTTCTCTTCTCCGTTCTCGCTCTACGTGCGCAAATATACGGTACCGATCGTTATCACAATACGCATTCCTTTCCTACGTACTTCTATTAAAAAAAAAATTAAATCTCCCTCAGCTATGGATCCAATACATATTGTATTTCCACAAAACCAAAGATACGAACAAAGAAAAACGAAAATAAAACTACCCTTGTGCAACTGGACAAAACAAAAACAACATACGATCACGAACCGATGTGTTACCCACTGCTGCATGGCTGTTGGCTGCGGTCTCCACTGATGGAAAATTGTTGGCGTAGATTTCATAATTGTTTTGAGCATAGCTCAGCTTCAGGATAACACAGAAGGATGATTTATAGCTATAATTAATCGTAGAGAAATTTACTAAAAACGTGTTCTTCCGTTTTTAAATCCAATTAGCCATTATTGAGTTGGAGCAGTGTTAAAATAATTTTGTAACATAAATTTGGGCTTAATCCACTTTCTCCCACTTAAACCTTGAATGCTCAGCTCTTTTTAGTAACAGAGCAGTTCTATTCCTTTTTATCCTTCCCCGAGAAATGCAGATCATAACAGTGAAAACCGCAGCCAAATCCGTTCAGTGGTTCTCGAGATTAGCCCGTGCTCATTGTAGTGATGCTCATTGTCGAAATACAATTCTCATTCGTGGTGTTTAGTGCATTCCCATACAAAATTTCCATACATAAAGCAAATTTCGATTTTTTTCGATTTTCCGGCTTTTTCTTTGGGTTTTTCTGAATTTTCTTTTTTCCTAAACCAACCCTGAAACAATACGGATAAAACAAAAAAAGAATCATCCAAATCGGTTGAGCCCTTTCTCGGGTTTTAAGCGGGACTAACGCACAGCAATTCATTTTTATATATGGAGATTTGAAATTAAAAATAGCTTTGTTCAATGAGGCTGTTTCAAACAGTTCGGAACAGAAAACTACAGGAATTTGTGCTCAATGAGAGAATTTTCTGTCCGAAATTGTTCTGCTTTTTGTTCATTGAGATTGTTCCAAACAGTTTAGAACAGGAAATCTTGCACCTACTCTGAGGTAGAACTGAATTGTGAAAATGTCAAAGTCAGCTGTGGCTGTCAATTTGGTATGTTTTCAGCATTTTATTTGTTCAAATGACATTTTTCAATTTTTGGTAACTAAATGTAGGCTGTACTTTTCTGTTCTTACTCGATCTGATATTTTTTCTAATTGCAGCAACATTTTGACGTTTAGAATATTTTAGAAATTTATTTAACCTTCCAAGGATATGTTGTCTTCCCGGAAAAGAGACAAGCCCAGCGTCATATTCGTGTACAAGAATCCAACATTGATTTGAATGCATCTGCTTTAATCATAACCGCAATGAGATAAAAAAAAACATCAACAGGATTCCACCGCCTAATTTGTATTATTAAATTAAATTAAAGGAAATCATACAAACCTGATTTTTCCCCATCGATTGTACGCTCGATTTGGTGGTTCCCCCAAAGGACCCCGATCCAGTTATCCTATTTTGAAACAATCAATCAATCAACATTCCTCTTCCTTGTACATATTTGTCTCTGCTTGCGTATTTTTTATTTCATCTCCTTTAGATCAAGGAAGAGAAATAGCTTGACAAAGTGATACTAATAAGCCTGTCTGAAATTTTGAAATTTGATATTTGATTGACAGTGTCCTCGGGTTATATCTTTAGGTTTCAACATTTTGATGGAAAAAATATTTCATCCTCCACCACCATTATGTTTACTTAATAAAATTTCGTGGCAAACGACAAAAAGGAAATCTTATCAAAATAAACAAAAACAAAAAAATGCGAAATGTTGTGAGGAAGAGTGTGCAATTTAATGGTAGAGTTCAGGGCAAACAAACTGAAAGTATTTTCAGATTATTTGCTTGCTTTTGAGTTTTGAAATTTAATTTCGAAAAAGAATTCGACTTTAAGAATTTAAAATGAGGTTTGGGAGGTATCAGAAAAAACTGCAAGTGCTGCCAGTGTGTGCTACGATTCTAGTGCTTTCGACGCCAATGCCGCCCCTTTGATATGGATTGAAAATTTGTGTCGTCATTTGGCCAACTAGAGACTTAATTCGTACTGTAAAACCTAGATATATTGGCACTAAGGTGTTTATAGACCTTGTCTTGAGATCGACCTCTTGTGGATTTCCTTCAGAGTTTTCCTATGGGTGCACAACAATGTAAAGACGAATGATGGCTTTGCGCACAACACGAATCTTTGACAGCTTCGATGGACCTCCGCCGGTAACTTTGGCGACACGCAGTCCAAAGAGTTCAGAGTGAATGGATACTGACGTTTATATTAAGAATAAGAGTAATCAAGGCAATACTATGTTACGCGCCAATGTATTCAGTGACTGAAGAAGAAAAAGGACCAACTTAGTGCCGCGTATAATTCGACATCGAACGGCAACATCGGTATTTTTTCCAGCGGATTTCAATGAGCAAGGACAACGAAGCGCTCAGTCTTAGTACGTGGCTGTCTGAAATTATGTGGGAAGCGATTGAAAGCGCGAAAGCAACTTTAAGTTCGATTTGCATCAACCCTTGCTGAAGGAGAAAGCGAACTAGAGTCCCAGGACTGTGTGAAGATGAAAGGAGTCAAACGTAGCATGCGACATGAAAAGAGGAATTACATCAAATTATCAACACTCTTTACAGAGCTGACAGGTGGTCACACCTTACGTCCTGGGACCCAACAAAGGTGAATATTAAATTGGTCCGCCAACTCTATAAGAGGCAATCTAGGGCTATTAGTGAATTTGAAGAAAGCGATTCCAAGGACTTTCCGAAAAGATGCGGATATCCGTAGCACGTTTTTCTTCAGCCAAAATAAGAATTCTCTAATCATTATGATTTCCGCAATATAATGATTTGGAAGACGAAACGTCAGGTTGAGGTTAAGCATATCGGTGAAAACACCACCACCCACCCCGTTGCTAGTTTCTTTTTTCTTAGTGCCCACACATTTATGTCTAAACTTGTTCCTCGTGAAATTCCAAACTTCAAATTGGAGAGCACGGGCATTAAGAAAATTAGAGGAGAGACGAAGGAGATACCCATGCACGTTGGCCTTAAATGCCTGTGGGTTGCAGTGACAGGGAAACATAGAGCTATCTGGATTATTCAACATTCGCGTTGTCAACTTAGGAAAGAAACTCTATATTTGACTCTACGCCCGAAATTAAGCTTAAGGGTAAACTGATGAGCATTCGTAGCACGACGCGTATTGCGGTTGAAGTATTGAAGGGGTGGAATGCAACTGGCTATTTCGCTGGAGCAATGTTTGTAAAAAAAAAGCCATAAAACAGTGAGAGACAGGAAACATTTCGTCTGTGTTCGAGCGAGTCTATTACCTTCGCAATGTCCCTGTCACCAATAAGTTTTAACGCGCGATTTTAGATTATATCCAGAATGTGGAAGACGGTGTTGGGTGCACCAGACTAGATGTGAGCGTTATACTCGAGCTTTGGGGTGCAGGAACGCCTTATAAATTATGACCAGATCAAAAGGGGTAAAATATTTTTCCACCGTTTGAGGAAACCTGGATATTTCGCAGCATTTTTGGCGACTTCGAATATATGGTTATTCCAACGAAGATTGTCGTTGATACACATACCGAGAATGGAAAGTCTTTCATTTTCGGCGATGCACAAAACAGAGCCTTAGGGAATATCAGCATTTATATTGTGAATTGCAGACTTGAAACCGTCCAAAACAACTTGAATTGAACGATCCGAAAAGTAGTTTCTAATCAATAGAAGAAGAGATACATCGATGCCAAATGCCAAAATGCATTTTAGACAAAAGAGCTTGATGCCAAACTCTGCCAAATGCTTTTGAAATATCGAGCGCAACAATCTTACTTTTACCAAAGTGATTGATAGATTGGTTTACCAACTGGGTGAGATATGCCATCAAATCACCAGTAGACCTGTTGCTACGAAAACTGTACTGCTGGTCATTGAGGAGTTATCGAGAATCAAAATACTTCATAAGCTGACGATTTATCAGCGTTTTCATGAGGTGTAGGAAAATTACTGCACGGGAATTTACTTCACCTGGGAATTTACTACACCACTAGTGGGAAATTACTCCACCACCAGTGGGAAATTAGTCCACAATCGGTGGGAATTCACTACATTTTTCGAATGTGGCAGTTGGAAATTGCTTAACTCTAAAATTTGGTTGAATGGAATTTGGCATTTACCCCAAACCTCAATTTCGGAACAGCATTTGTATAACAAACCGTGGAAAATGTATGCAACCCCCCTGCCTGGGATCCCTGTTGGATTTGGGGTAGGTGCGAAGTTACGCGTATGCAAAGTTTATTTAAATCCATGCGAAACATGGATATAAAAATCTTTGCATAATCGACCAGAGTCTACGTCTGTGTATTCTATTGTCTATGATTAGAGGATTTCAAGAATGAAGTAGTTTTTCTGCAGTCGGAAATTACTTCACCTCTAAAATGTGGAGTATGAAAGTGGTTCAATATCTCACTTCCAGTAAAGTAAATTCCTAGGTGGAGTAATTTCCCTGCACCTTCTATGACCTAAGAAAGAAGGGACGTATGAGCAATGATTCGGTAGTTGGAGGAAGAAGAAAATTTGACTTTTATAGGGACCATCTCCCATCTCCTCGGGAAGAGACCAGAAAAGTAAGAAAGACGAAAAAGCTTACACAGTGGTTTTTCCAACGTGGAAGAACAACTCTTCAGAAATATTGGTGGAACACCATCTGGACCAGCGGATTTGTGTATGTTTAAATATTCCCAGGACTGTACGAGTGCGAAAGTGGACTTGTCTCATGAAGAATTCGACACTCTCGAGTAAAGGGGGAGCAAGGCGCGGCGAGCAGATTGGCTTTGTCTAAGGAGTTGTCATTGTAAATGAGCGTTGGAATTGATGATGAGGCAGAATTCTTTATATTTTTGACGAATGACCAAATATTTTTACTACCCTTGGGACATTGCAGTATTTTTTTTTTCTCAATTTTATTTTATTTTATTTATTTATTTATTATTTATACGCTTACACATTAAGATACAATTTCTTATAAGTTTGTGAAGCTTGACAACAAAGGAAAAAAATAAATAAAGAACATATAGTATTTAAGAATATAATTTCATTAACTTAACAAGTTTACCGAGTTAACCAAATTGAAGAAACATTTTAGTGCAAAAGAAAAAACAAAAGAAAAGCTTTGAATAGAAATCAAAAAATTGTGTTGGTTCAGAAAAAAGTACAAAAAATTTAAAAAAATTATAAAAAGTAAAAAAAGTTAAGGACTAGAAAACTAGTCAGAGAGATATAATTGCAATCGCATCCTATATTCGGTGATATTACTTGCTCTTCTTACAGTGGGTGGTAGAGAATTCCATAAGCGGACGGCATTGACGAGAAATTGCTTTTCAGATGTCAAACAAGAAAACGGGGGAACAATGAGCTGCGAGAGTCTGTTTGATGCCGAGAACTGAAGTCTATTGTAAAGATAGGAGGGTTGATGGCTCTGAATTGTATTAAATAAGAGTAAGAGTGTTCGAAAATTTAAAAGGTTATCGAACGACATACCGTAGATACTTTTAGAGAATCTCGAGACATGATCATATCTCCCTTATCCATAAATATATCGCGCAATATTGTTATATGCCACATTAAGTTTTCTCTGGCTCACAGCATCGGTTTTGCAAAAGATTTCACATCCGTAAGTAAGTATAGGTATAACTTCAGAGGAGTGAAATCTTTTGCGGCCCAAAGAACTCGAAGTGCACCATATACTTTGCCGACAATGGAATTAACGTGGTTCTTCCAGGTTAGGTTTCTATTAAATATGATACCCAAGTTTTTTGCATTGTCAACAAATTCTATGGGCGCATTATTTAAATAGATAAGAGGGAAGTACGATAGGTCTACCGGTTTCTTTGATATCACCATGACTTTGGATTTATCGGGATTTAATACTAAGCTATTGGCTCGCGACCAGTTATAAATGTTCTGAAGGTCCTCGTTTAAGGTCTGCGCACAGTGCTCGATGAGTCCCAGAGGACAACTTTTATGTAGCTGGACATCATCGGCATACATATGAATAAAAGATTGAACAGCAACTTCAGGAATTTCATTTATGTATAGCGAGAAAAGAAGTGGTCCCAATATTGAGCCCTGTGGAACCCCTTGCGGTAAGCTCAGTAATCTCGAAGTCTTTTCTCCAATAGTTACAGCTTGCATTCTAACCGTTAGATATGAAGAAATTAATTTTACTGCTTCAGGTCCGAAATTATAAAGATTTGATAGTTTGCTGCATAATACTTGATGACTTATCGAATCGAATGCTTTTGAGAAGTCAAGAAGCACCAATAAAGTTATCCGATCACTGTCGAGAGCGTTTCTTATGTCATCAACAACGTTAAGAACTGCTGTTGTACAGCTGCGATTACGACGAAAACCTGATTGGAAGTTGGAAAGCAAGTCGTTACAGTTCAGATACGTATTAACCTGTTTTTGAATTATTCTCTCGAAAACTTTAGACAGAAATGGAAGTATTGATATTGGCATGTACTCTTTCTTGTTTCTTCCTTTAGGGATGGGAATTACTTTTGCAAGTTTCCACTGTGTAAGAAATGCTGACGTTGTCAGGATCGTGTTAAGCAAATGTGTCACAAATGGCAAAAGCTTGGGAAGGAGAGTTTTTATGAAAACTGGATGAACGTCGTCCAAACCCACTGCACTCGATTTGATCGATATCACACTCTCAACCACATCGACAGGCTCAACTCTGGAGACGCTGAATCCTGTAGACACTTGCTGTTCATACGTGAGGGTTGGAGGATCAGACGAGGGCTGTGGGACTTGGGAGATGAACTTAAAATTGAGTTCATCACAATCTACATTAATTAGCGCATCTGGTTTCTGTTTTCCAATTCCCATACTACGCAAGCTGTTCCAGAGTTTTCGGCCGTTACCTGATGTGCCGGATTCGGTTTGTAAGAACTCTTGCCTTTTCTCTGCGAATAGCAGTGACTACTTGATTACGAAGGAAGCGATACCGACCACGATCCTCTTCAATTTTGTATTGCTTCCAACGATTGTAAATAAGGTCTTCTGAAAAATTGTTCAAAACTCTTTTTCAGTCTATATGTCTAATTAGGCAAAGGTTTATTTTATTTATTTATTGAGATCAAACTAAAACCCACGTGGCACCCAGACTCCCTTTGAAATACTTCAAATAAAAAATATTTGACAACAAGTCATCAAATATTGAACAACCCGACTGTACGAC
This sequence comes from Matsumyia berberina, assembly GCA_917880715.2. NCBI lineage: Eukaryota > Metazoa > Arthropoda > Insecta > Diptera > Syrphidae > Matsumyia > Matsumyia berberina. The sequence goes on along the minus strand of OU862871.1, from coordinate 123,525,117 downwards.
TGAACAATGATAAAACATGCCATCGAAAGTGCGCGCTTTTTTGCTTCCCGATGTGGCCATTGTGCTAATTTCATATTCCATAAATAACATTCCAATCCAAGGACAGAAATCGCTCCCGAAACCGTCCTGAATTCATTCAATTTTATACAGAATATTTGCTGATAGAAGTAGAGACCCTTCATCTTGCTCATTCCATATATTGCTTAATTTAGTCGTGTTCAAGGCATCATCTAACTCATCACGGCAACGGTCAATCAGATTATCCACCACACGAAGGACAGCACTCCTTTTTTCCTGTTATAGGACCCTTCGTCTCCATCAATGTCACATCAATCAACAATTGTGCGTTGCATAATAAGTTCCCCCCAATCGATCACAGGACATGATAGCCCTTCCTTTTGGCAACACACACGTTTTCTATTTCTATTCTATTTATTTAACCACTTAATCTAATTACCCGCGACCTTATCTGCCTTCGGTATACACGCATATCCCTCATTGAACTCCTTTAGCGATATCGAGTTGCACACTGCCGACATTTGTCTATAAATAGCCCCCTCTTCAAATTTGCACACCTTTTCAGCGGACATTGAACATGATTGAAGTCCCAGGGGAGAATTTATGAAAGCTATCATACCTGCACGTGACAGTATTCAAAAAAGTGCACTTTATCACAAACGCTATCACACTCTATACCTGGATTTTGCTGTTTTCTTTTATTTTCTTTTATTACTTTCCATTCATTTTGATTTCATTACATTTGGTAGATTTCTGCCGTCGTAAACAAGGACATCGCATAAAATTCCCATTTTTATGTCCGTCGCCTTCCACTTTCAACAAAAAACAAAGGAATAGCAAAATTTATGAAACCATATCCGGGTGTACACTCGTACTTTGATGGTGAAATAATTTTTTTTTTTCTGGCGGGTAATAGGCTTTGATTGCTTTCCGTCCAACAAAGTATAATTTACACAAGAACCGAACCTGAATAGATTTCCCACAAACACCACGCAAGTAAAGGAGATACTTCAAGTCTTGTCTACATTCACTGGGACTGAAGCACTGGAAGGTAAAAACCAGACACCGCCTAACTTGTTGCGACACCGAGGAACAACTGAGAATTCATGTCGAATTCAGAGGAGCAACTGGTATCGTATGCCATACACCGTATGCTCCAGATTTAAAGCTTTCAATTTATATAGAGTTGATGGTGGGAGAGACTGTATGGCGCCAGTATTAAGGGATGAAAGCTTCCATTCGTAGAATTCGCATGTGCGAGTGAATGCACTTGTGCCTATAGTGTGTCAATACCCTTCTGATTGAACAGGATGTCCAGCAGTGATGACAATCGGAAGTGATTAGCTTATGCTTTTAGGCATGACTTCGACCGAAAAAAAACCCGACAAATATTAATCCAAAATTCCATTTCCCATGAAGAAAACTTTCCCCAAAATTGGGTGAACTCGAACAACGGACAAGGCTCTAATACCCCTCGGCTAATGCTCTTAATTGGGAAAGTAGACGGAAGAGCTTAGGAAAAGTGTTTCAAAGACTAAAGTGGAAAAGCATCTAGGATTAGTGTACACGTTGGTAGTCAACGTGAAAGGTGCTATTAATGGTCATGTGCGCAAAGATTGTGCTGTTGACAGAGAGAGACAGCTATAGAGAGCGTAAGCCAACAGATTTGATTCCGGTGAAAAGGATTATCAGTTCGTTGAAGCGTATAAAACAAATATGAAACTTGACTTTGTTGCGTTTAAAGAGGAAAAATTGATTTTCTATTTGAAGCAAGGTAAACAAATGTGAAATAAACTTTTCTGTGGAAATGATACTTCTTGCAGAATCTTGTACTTTTCATAAGATTCTTGTTGTTTTGTTGACATTGATTTTCAGGTCACAAGTCATTTTTCATGTCTAAGCCCAGAGATGGGACCTTTTCATATTTCATCGAAAGGAGATGACAGCTAAGTTTTTCTGTTACTAAGCTTCGAAAAGTAAAAAATAAATAAATAAACAGCTGGATCGACGAAAAACTTCGAATCCACATCAAAGGGATGGCGCAGTAGAGGAAGACCGCGACTCAGGTGGTGCACGCAAGTGAAAGGGGGCCTTAACCAACTGGAGACGCTTGTTGGTTCTGGCCCAGGTTCACCCCGCACTGTAGGTCCACCTTAAGTAAGTAAGTAAGTACGTAAGCTGGGGCGACAGTTTGGGATGAGCCAAGGCCTTGCTTCTCGCAACCATTCATATTTTGCGTCTTAAATTCTTCGCACGAATGGAAGGGTCCTAGAATTTATTGCCGATTCCGAACAGCGAATTGAAAAGCCTTTTCACGACAGATTATACTCCAGGAGGCTTGTCATTCTCCGATGAGAGGTGGTACCGCGAACAATGTTCGATGGACTGGGGTTTGAACCCACGCCGCTCGCACAGCAGTCCAACGCACTAGCGACTGAGCTACGACGACCACTGTTTGTAAAAGTAGCCCTTGGTAAATTTTGTGTAACTAGATAATATACACGACGAGATTCATGTAAAAAGTAAATTGAATCCAGACCCAATTTAACGAGTACTTTCTTATTTATGTCCTGTTTCCCCTTGTAAGTCTTAGGGCCTCTACTACGCATACGTGCCATCCTGTGCGGTTTCTGGCAATATGCCTCGACTTTCTCCAACTCCTCTCCGATTGCCGAGAGTCTTTTTCAACTGTTCTGCGCTATCTATTTCTCGGCCGTCCCACTCTTCTGCCATCTTGAGTAAGCGGATTCCATTGCATGGCGTAGTTAGCAATGGAGCTGTCGCCTTTTCGAAATGTGTGACCAATCCACTGAAACTCTTGCCGTTGGATGATTGTGCCTATTGGTTCCTGAGTCGTTTTCTGTTTAAAATTTTCGTTGGAGACACAGTTATGCTTGAAAATTCTCAGAATGTTTAGTAGCCATAGCCATCTATTAAGGAACGTTTGTGATAGTAGAGGTCACTTTTCAAGTGCTGCACCCATATAACAACACGGATTCAATATTGTAACGGAACAGTCGTAGCTGATAACATTGAACAACATTCGCCTTTTCGGTTCCACTATCGGGCGAGAACTCTGAAGATATTGAAAGCTCTCTACTTTATCCACCGGTTGTCGAATGATACTAACTTGAGATGACGATTTCGTTCATAGACTTATGATCTTCGTTTTGACTGTGTTATTCTTCGACCCCACGACGTTTGCCTCTCACTCAACAATCGCTGTCATTTTGTGAACAAATTTGTGGTAGTAGGCATATTTCGTCAGTATAGCCAAGATGTTTGAGTTGAGATGTAAGAGTGCATCGAATTTCGCCATCGACAAGGCAGCGAGAACCACATCGCTAAACACCAGTAAAAACCGCCTTGTTGAGCCTTACCGTGGATCTCGAATTCCTCTGACAGCCTTCCTCTGTGCAGAACATGACACCTGGACCCGTATGCGAGTAATTGAACGGACTTTTGAAAGACTGTGCCTCTGGTGTTGGCGCGTGAATTTTACACTCAAGAACAATATTAAAGAAGGCGCATGCCAACGCATCGCCTTGTCTAGATCCTTTTTTGACATCAAAGGTCTCGTTGAGATCTTGACCGAACTTGATCGAGCAGCATGTTAATAATAGCTATGTATAAGTTTCTCAGGGATACCTCTCCTACGCAAAGCAATCCAGAAAAGTTCTCTATTGTCACTCTCGAACGCTTTCGCGAAATCGATGAACAGCAGGTGAAGTGGCGAACCAGCGCACTGGTCAATGATGATCCGCAGGGTGTTGATGTAGTCGGCACAGGAAGATCCAGAGCGAAAACCTGCTTGTTCGGCATCGAGTGTGTTTTCCAGTTTTTACCTATTACCTTAGCTACTGCAAGCAGAACATAAAGACTTAACGAGTAGACTCTGTGGAAATTATAAAATCAAAACCTAGTTCATTATGCATAATATTTACTGCAGTTTCAAGATTTTCGAAGCACTTTCTCGAGCAACATGAGCTACTTTATACCCTACACGCCCAGACATTGGACAAATATACGGGCACAAGAATCGATTTTTATTACATGATTCCGTATCTGGACTTCATGAAACCCTTCTCCTGCATCTTTCCAAACAGAGAACTGTGGGAAAACAACGAAATTCTTAAAGAAACAAAGTCTATCTACACATAGGCACTGGTGCAGGTGTCTTTTCTGGCGTGCTAGGACTTAGCAGCTCAATAAGACTCCCTAACAAGAATAGTGTTTCCAGGCAGAGGGTCAAGCGGTGACCACGGCGTCAATGCTCACGGTTCTGGCCAGCCAGAGAGGATTGCGCCACCTCTCGCACGCTATGACCGAAATTAAATAAACCTAGGACAAGGTGCCTTTTGGCACTGGATAGATTCTCTATTCGCATGCTCACTGGAGTTATTACGGGACGTGCAAACGCATGGTATCACCCTCTGTTCTTTGGTCTCGTTTGCATAGATGACGTGTGGAGAAGAATGCACAACGACGAAATGTACTGGCTGTACAGCGACGTCGACCTAGGCAGAAAAGTCCAAACACAATTACTAAGATGAGTGGGACTATAAAGGGGATAAACACGATGAACACCAACATTCCAGAAATTTTCTTATTTCCTTTTTCTTTATTATCAAAACGCCTTGCGAACGATATCATTACCCCACTCACGGTCGACCTCTTTTGAAGTCACTGCACGGAGGTGGTGGTGAAAATGGAATCTCCTCACCCCCGATCGTTTTCCCAAGAGTCAATCGCCGATAATGAAGTAAAGTACACCACCCATTCACCTGCATCAACAACCTTGCCCACACATTGTGTGAGGGTCTTGTCATGATAAAACAAAAAAGAAAAAAAAGAATTGGAAACGTATTCAATGCTACATAGTGACACATAGCTCAATTGCGTACCATATCACCATGGTCATGGCTAATGAAATGTGGGCCAGTTGCCACGACCACCTTTTAATGGGTGACTCCTGTCACTGCTCTGCATATCATATGTCAGTTTAATTGAAACTTTTCAGAGCGGCTCATATAACATTTTCCGGTCTCGCAGGGATAGACAGAGTTAAAATCAAGCGATAAGAACCCTGCAAATATTTCCCAGAAACCCATGTCACCGCCTTCATGATGTGTGTCGGTGCCTTTTGCAATTTCATGCGAAAATGACATCTGTTTTAGCCCAGAGTTTATTGTTAAGGAATCCTTGTAGAAAATGATTTATATTCCATTACGAAGGCATGTCATAAACCATGACTTGGGGTTACATCCTCCGGCAAGGCCAAAAAATGTGGAGAAATTAAAAACCGAAAAACCAGCAACAACCAGCTTTTATGACTCATTTTCTTTGAAGGTATTTGGATTACATATTTCTATCTGCATCTGGTTGTGAGACCTATTTTGTATCGTTTCTCTGCTCTAAGGGAAGTTTTGATTTCATCCTTTTTTGCAAAAGAGGAAAATTAAGTCCAAAGATTGTGCACAGAGATAATTACCCCGTGTAAAGGATTTCATTGGACGGAAAACAGAAAAATTGTTTTCTTCTTCTGGAGCGTTTCTCCAAAAGGTCTTGGCGTTGTCGAAATTCCAGGAATCCGTGGTAAGTGAACAAGAGAGCTTTCTAATGATTATGGTATTTTTAGATAATTAGATTGAACGCCGAACAAGGACGCGCAGGCAGAGCATTATTTTGTTTCACTCAAACAAAACATTTCGCTTGAATTACGGTACCTAAACTGACAATGGCTGGCTTTGTTTGACATTGTTAATCCTACAGACTTTACTTATCAATTTTCCTTTCTTAGACACTTTTCTGCTAAGGCCCCGGGCTATCGGCCTTGCTCTTAACTCCGATTTGCGTCATAATAATCTGTTTTTGCATGCCAGTGGGTTGGTGGAAAGAAAATCATTTTTTTTTCATCCTGTTTCCCATGGCCATAGTATCTATAGAGTGCCTGTGATTATTTTCAAAACACGTACAAGTAATTATACCTTATTATTGGATTTTGGTAATAATTAATTACTCTAATTAGTGATCATCATTTAAGGAGAAAATACGGGCAATTATCCTGAATTAGCGAGGCCATGTTGGAGACATGGCAACTCTTAAGTGATGGAAAATGAGCCCTTGACATAAATCTAATTCTATTTACTTATAGGAAAGTTTCCGATGGAGGCTTGATCCTGGAGTGGCGTTTCTCTGCTTTACAGATAAAACACTAAGCGGGTAACAACAGACACTTCACAGACTCCACACACACCTCTTGACTGCATTTACAAACTTCTCCAACAGTTACTTGAAGGGAATTACAGCCTATTCTGAGTAAAGAGAAGTTCTCACCTTCCAAAACCAACCAAGCGGTGCACTAAGGCTCACTACGATGCGATACGATGGTAAGGCTCGGATGCACTGCGACCTGTAAGATCTATCGTGCTGGCCTAGTGGTTTACCAGAAGGCAAATTGAGGCTCTTAACAAACCTTAGGTTCCAAGTTCAAAGTATCCATTATGCATATCCTGTCCCATGTGAAACGGAGTACTCTTCTCTTTGCGGCTCCTGGGCACTCGTAGAGAACATGTTCAGTAGTCTCTTTTTGCTCTCCGCAGAGTCGGCACATGTTTGTATCTGATAACCTCATCTTATGCAGATGGTACCTTTTTTTTTAATAGTGGGGAGCGGTTTGTCCACTCTAGCACTGCGGTCTCATATAGAGGCCTATTGTGCTTTCCCATAAGTTTAGGGCAGTTTGTCTACTCCAGAGGATGTCAGGAAGCTAATCAGCCTCTCTGGGTGAAGCGTGGCAAGCGCCGTTGGTGAGACGAGTTCACTGCCTAGGGTCGACTTTCTCACATGAATGATGATGGTGGGGCATTCTGTGACGATGTGGAGAGAGCTTTCGTCGCTCTCCAAGCATAGACTGTAGGTAGGGTCCGGTGACAGGTCAAGCTTGTGCAGATGCCGTTTTAGTCAGAAGTGGGCACTTAGGATAACGGTTAGAATTCTAAGATGGTTCCTGCTCAGATTTGGAAGAAACTTGGATTTCTTTTGTGATAAATTGAGGAAGAAGTGTTTGGTACACTTCCCATCCAAATTTGAACAGGGTTTGTTCGCATATGAAGTTTTTTAAAATGGATTTGTTTACTCCAGAGGCTGGTTCAAGACCAGTGAGGGGAGGTGGTTGCACATATTTTGACCAGTGAGTCCGCTGTTTCATTGCCGGTGCGGCCCTTGTGAGCGGGGATCCAGTGTAGTATAATCAAGTTGTTTTTCCCCAGTTCTAAAAGCAATTTAACTGTCTCCAGGACTAGTTTCGATTTTATCGTGGCTGAGTTCAGTACTTTCAGGGCAGCTTGACTGTCAAAGAAGATATAGACGGTTTTGCCACGGAAGTTAGAGAGTAAGTTTAAGCTTGTGCATTGATTTATGGCAAATATTTCCGCCAGAAAGATCGATGAGTATGTGCCTAGACCGACCGATAGTTAGTGCTAGACGACTCTCCCATTATTCCAGCTCCAGATCCACTGTCCATTTTAGAGCCCTCCGTATACCATACTTGGTCATGATCTGATGGACGGGGTTTGAATTTTGTTCCCAGTCGTCATTCGGGGGGATGACTACTGTGTAGTTTTGTTTTAAGCAGTACCTTGGGAGAATGTCATCCAACGGCATGCTGAACTCGCTACTTCGGAGTAGGAAGGAAAGCGTGTTGAGGTGACCGTCAGGATGGTAGTGGACAATGTCCTTTTAGTTAGCCCGTTAGGGCCCTTAAATCTTCCTTGCTGAGTTCAAGTGGTTTGCCCTGTTTTTGTTGAGATTGATGAACTTATTCGCTTGTCTCAGGCCTTTTAGTTTTACCCAATATTCTCCATTGTATTATTTTGGAGTGGATACTTCTGGGAGGTACCCCAAAATAGGACTCAGGACGAACGAGTGTGCGCCCAGCTCCTTTTTTCGTCAGACAATCCGCCTGTTCATTACTTTTGAAACCTTCGTCTGCAGGTATTTAGGCTACAGTAACCTTGTTTGCCGACGCAAGGTCTTCGAGAAGGTTGAAACAGTCCCTGACTAACTTTGACCCTATCGTAGAAGGTTCAAGGGCTATTAGGGCTGATTGGGAGAAGATAAATACCCGGGTACCCGGGCAATGCAGATTATACCCAAGTTCGCGGGTACTCGGCACAGAATCGGATAACGGGTACCTAAGGACGACAAATACTCTAATTAAAATACACCTTTCGCTGTGAATATATACAACAAGGAGAGAAGACAAGGCACTGCCGGCTGTCTCATTTACCTTCAATAACACACACCATCAACCAGATCACGCGAGACGTGGTAACAAAAAGACACATCTTAGTGCTAATTGTGTTCTGGTAAACCAACACTTCTACCTAGCTACCTATGATATTTTGGTACCCGGGTAATACCCGAAAATACGGGTACCCGGGCTCTCGTTAGAACCTCCGCCTTGAAAACGCTGCTATGGTCCGGGAGTCTAACTGGTTTTAAAAGGCTTAATTTTTTCAGAAAATATACCTGCGTCTACGCCGACGTCCATTTTGAACCCATCAGTATACATGGCTTTGATTTGCGTGCTTGGTATTGTACCGTTTATCCATTCCTCCCTGCTTGGGAAAGAGCAACAGAATGGCCTTTGAAGTCTAGGTAGAGCAACGTATAATCTAATCAGTGTTTGCCACATTGCCCATTGCGACAGATCTGGGTGACGAGACATCATGATAAGATCCAGCCATCCATTTTTTTTTTTTTTTTATAATTTACGCGCGCTATGACTACCCTTAAACGAGAGCACGGGCATTAGGGAAATTAGAGGAGAGACGTAGGAGATACCGATGCACGTTGGTCTTAAATGCCTGTGGGTTGCAGTGATGGGGAAACACAGAGCTATGCAGATTGTTCCACATTCGCGTTGTACGGCTTATAAAAGAATCTCTATATTTGACTCTACGCCCGAAATTAGGCTTAAGGGTGAACTGATGAGCATTCGTAGCGTGACGCGTATTGCGGTTGAAGTATTGAAGGGGTGGAATGCAACTGGCTATTTCGCTGGAGCACTGTTTATGAAAAAAACGATAAAACAGCGAGAGACAGGAAACATTTCGTCGGTGTTCGAGCGAGTCTATAGACTTCGCAATGTCCCTGTCACCAATAAGTTTTAGCGCGCGATTTTGGATTCTATCCAGAAAGTCGAAGACGGTTTTGGGTGCACCAGACCAGATATGAGCGTTATACTCGAGCTTTGGGGGAATGAACGCCTTATAAATTGAGGCCAGATCAGAAGGGGTAAAGTATTTTTTGCACCGTTTGAGGAAACCTAGACATTTCGCAGCATTTTTGGCGACTTCGAATATACATATGGTCATTCCAACGCAGGTTGTCGTTGACACACATACCGAGAATGGAAAGTCTTTCGGTTTCGGCGATGCAAGTACCATTCATGGATAATGGTTGAAGAGTGCGGTTTCGCTTGAGTGACAGAAGACAGCATTGGGTTTTGGATGCATTAAATTCCACTCTATCGGTTAAGCCCCATTTCATTATGCTGTCAAGGTCGGAATTTAATGAGCTTAGCATACGTTGCCGTTCCTCTTCTACGTCCGAAGAGCAGGGACGAGAGTTAGGGAACGAATATGAGAAGCTGAGGGTACTGTCATCAGCGAAGGAATGGATTGGATTAGAAGTTGCAGACGATTTGGCTGATTATCAGGACACTTCTAGCCACAGATTCCTGTATAAATAGGTCTAGTGGAAGCAGGTTGAGAATAACCTCTGTTCGAACAATTTATACTTCCACCTTAAACTATCTGCGAAATAGTTTTCACTTTAACTGTACCCGACTACTTACTTCTCTTTTCCTCTTGCGAATGTTTACATTTTAAAGCAACATGCAAAAATCATCTGTTTTTGACACTTTTCAAGCTATGAACCGCAACATTTTTGGTTTCGTAAATTTGTTATGAGGTAATAAAAACCTAACGTACAGATGGTAAAAGTGGATGTCGAGTACTGGTAAGAATACCACCTATTCCTAATAAATTGATTCTCCTTGAAACCAATCCGTAGTGGTCGGTGCAATTTCGAATGGCACTGCAAGATGCTAGCTGTGTTTCTGAAGGAAAAACAACCGGATACGGAAGTTACCTGCCACCAAGGAAGGCAAGGATCATTCGAAGTAAAAATAGACGACACCCTAGTACACTCCAAGCTTCAAACATTGGCCTTTCCCGACCATCAAAGTGTCTTAGAGAACGTTAACAAAGCCAACGAAGGACTTCCTCTGAACAAAGTGAAAGAGCAGCCAATAACTAATTGCACAATCATGTAACTACAAGAGTATCCCATTAAAAAATTAAGTATTTATTTAAGTTTGTTTCCCTTTTACCACCTTGACTACATCCTTGCATGAAATAAGAGCGTTTTTCTTAAAATCTACCAAAGATACGTAGACACCGAACCGAATTTTTCCCTTGAATTCTCGTGCAATAGTTTTTAAAGGCTCCGTTGTCTTATGGCCGGAGTGCTGATCGATGCAAATCATCTGGCAACGCGTACAGAATCCATCCACTTTGAATTGAACGCCTCCAATCGAAATGCTCTTGTAGTCGTTTTCTTCCAGAGGTGTTGCCGTTTCAAGGATTAAATTCGCTCGAAACCGATCGATTGTGTGGTTTAGATCCTCCCGATCAGTTTCCACCTTCGAAGCGAGCCACTTCACAGAGGTTTTGTTGAGAAGAAGAAATTGCCCTTGATTGGCTAGAGTGATGTCCTTCGATTCGCCGGTTTTTGTTTTTCTATCGGCATTCTGGCAAATCAAACGAAGGCCGGAGGTTTCCAAGCATTCGCTAATCCAATCCGCAACTTCATCGCCACAATCTAGGCCTTCGACTAAGTCACCGCAGACTTTGCTCTGACAGAAGGATGATTGAATAATGTTACCCAGAGAATCGCCGTCGAGTGGAACTTGAACTGACTTCATTTTAGGAAATGAAAGATCGAGGATTCCACTTTTAAGATTAACTCGGGGTTTTATGAGGCACAATTTGGTGTTTGATTTTTGAGTAACCGCCATTCCATTTCCGTCGACAATCATCCAATTTCGATCATATTTCAAACCCTTCTCCGTCAGCTCCCAGCTTTCGTGGATCTCAAAGGATCCACAACTTTTCACAGGATAAATACAAATTTTTGTAAGAGTCGTCTTTCTCAGACGTTCTGGAATGTGCTTTAGTGCCTTGGGTAGAGATTCGCATTTCTCCATTAGTTCCAGACGATGGCTGCTTGTCTGCAAGTAGCAATCCTTGATCATTTTCAAAGCCTTGTCCACATCATCCTTGCGTGTCATGTAACCAAAGGACATTCGCACGGCTCCAGTTGGTACACCATCAACCAAATCATTGTAATCACTGCAGATGTGCCCCTCTTCGTATTGTTTGCGAATAACCTCATTAGAAAGACCAAGAAGGTTCTGGCAAGCTCCTGGATTACAGAAACACCCTGTTCGCAATTGAACATTGAAAACAGCTGCAATACAAGCAACTTCGGCGAAACCCACAAAGCTGCCATCATCGTGGAGAATGTTGAAGGTGATGATTCCTCCCTGCTCACGCACGTTACTGAAATTTGTGTGATTGTAGAAACGTATCAGAGGCTGGCCATTGGAATGCCTCATTTCGCGCAAGAAGTCGAAGCAATACTTTGCCAATTGGTAGACGTAGTTGGAAATCCTTTGAATCGGTTTTAGGTCTCCTCTGGGGGAGATCAGTCGCTCGTGTGTGCGGAATCCTTCAAGAGTCTTTGCAATTCCCAGAAACGAGAGTGTACCATCCTCGAAGCGTTCACTGAATCCATCCCGTTTCTCATGGAAATCCTCAAGAGTCATAGAAATTTTCACAGTTCCACCGCCATAGTAGCGTTTCTTCAAGACTTCCTGTCCTCTTTTGCTGACTATCAGAGCTCCCACACCAGTTGGATAGCTGCAAGGAGATATCTGTGATACTTTCTTTGAAATGCAGTGTTATCTTACCCAAAAATTTTGTAGAATGACACACAGACAAAGTCTGCATGGTATTTGTTTAAATCTAGAAAATTTGTGGCTACAAATGACGCCGCATCCAGGCAAACAAACACCCTACTGTTATCTGGATCTTTTAAGTTTCCACGGATTTTAGTGCCTAAGTTACACAATCCTCTTTCGCGAATAGTATCAATCAGTTCCAGAGGCATCTTATATCCGCTGAAATTGCATTGAGCCGAAAATGCTACAAGGGAATTGGATGTCCCCTTGGTTTGGATGGAATTATTCGTATTTAAGTTCTCCAGCAGTTCATCCCTCGTAAGTACGTGTATTTCGTCAGTTCTCACAACTTCCCTCATTCCGAGCACTGAGGTATGATTCTCTTGGCAATAATAGAATCTTCCTCCTTCGCCGAACTCGAAACATTCTCCTACCAGCTTCAAGGCTACCGTGGCATTGGCCGTGAAAACAACTGCATGCTCATTGGCGTTCGTATTGAAGTGGTTAAGGATTCTGTAACTTGTGTTGTTTAGGCAAGTGGACTTGCAAAAGCTGATTCCTACCTGTATCTGACTTGATCTACTAAGTCTCCAGTAACTTTGCATGTATGGGGATTGCAGAAGAGGTTTTCTTTTAGAATTTTTTCAGCAGCTTCAACTTGTTTTTCTGAATACAAGGTCGTGCCAGCATGATCGAGGTAGGTGTTCTCTAAAGTGGAACGGAAAGATTCATATCTTATCAGTAAGGAAAACACTTGTAAACAAGTCTGGTAACAAACGAATGATATTCTCACCTCCTAATCGTTGAAATTCACTAGAAATGAGTCCCATTTCTTCGGTAGTAAATTCTCCTTCAAATTTAGCCATTTTGTCAATTTATGTGGTGTAATTACACATTAATTTTGTAATTATAGTCCTGAGATCACGAGTAGTACTACCGACTAACTTGACATTTGTAAGCGCTGCTAATTCAAACTTGCATTCCTCAGTGTACCATGTTCATTCTGCAGTTTGAGCAACTCTGTGCTTTGATAAATGTCAAAATACTTTGTTTGGAAACGTTTGTGGCGAAAGTGAAAATCTACTTGTGATTGCAAAAATAAATAAAATCGACATGGAAAACTCCATCACCGGTGTCGAGGACTCAAAAGAAGATGAGGTCGTCACACCCAGAACTGGAGAATATAAGGGAAAAGAGAGCACTCCGAACAAGGGTCATCGCAAGCGCAAGAGAAAATTTCTAAACGCTATTCGCGAGCAAATGGAGTTCTATTTCGGGGACGCCAATCTATCCAAGGATCGCTTTCTGATGCAGCTAATATCCCAGGAACCATGTAAGCTTACTTTCACCTTTTTAATACTTCATTCAGTCACACATTTTCTTTGTTTTAGTCGTTTCTCTGGAAGTGTTTCTTACGTTCAATAAAATTAAGAACCTGACAACATCGACGGCAGATCTTGCCAAATCTCTCTCCAATTCACAGCTATTGGAACTCGATTCTGATCAGTTAAAAGTTCGTCGAAAGACTTCTTTGCCCAAGGAGCGAAATGTGGACCACAAGACGTTATACGTCGAATCCCTTCCTCCTACCGCCGATCACGATTGGGTAAAGACGATGTTCTCCCGCTTTGGTCCGATTACTTACGTATCCCTTCCCAGGTATTCCAAGTCGAAAAAAATCAAAGAGTTTGGTTTTATCGAATTCGACCAGGAATCCAGTGTGGAGAAGGCAGTAAAGGCGTTTCGTGAGTTCAATGGCGTTCTGTGCATGGACACATCAGACCCTGCTGAGCTCACAAGTGTTAAATCCTATATTCGAGAGCAAATAAATGATAATCATGACACGGAGGAGGCAAGAAGCAAAAAACGTCGAATTTCCACTGATTCCAGTGATCAGCCAGATGTCAAGCGCTCCAAGGCAGACACCGCCGATGAAAATGAAACATCAACTGCTGCTGAAACAGATGAGCAAACCACTGAAACAGACACTGAGGGAAAGAAACGCAAACGGCGACGTAAGAAAAAGAAAAAGAAGAAAAACTCCGACGCAGGAGTGAATCCAGATGCAGATTTCACAGAAATTCGCATACTTCCGAAGAAAGATTGGAAACGCTTGCGAAATAAGTACCTCAATTTGCAAAGGGAAAAAACAGCAGAATTGAAACGAATTGCATGGAAAAATTCCCACAACGAGACGGAGGGTCACACGAAGAAACCCATTGAAAAGCCTACCAAGAGGCTGGAGAAGATGAACATGAACTTCTACGGAGCTGGAAATGAAAACGATGAGAATCAAGCTGCAAAGCTGAATGACCGTTCCAACGATTCACCCAAACTCAACCCCGCCGAGGAAAAGGCTGCGTTGTTCTCCTACGAACCTGGGCTGATCGTTGAAGTTGGTTTTCTCGAGCCTTGCGTTATATTGAAGGAGTTTAAGGCTGACATGCGCCAGTATGAGACGGTTAAATATGTGGACATTAAGGAAGGAGCTATGCATGCATTTCTACGTTTAGATTCGGCACAATCTGCCATGGATTTCGTGAAGCAGGTTTCCTGCGCTGAGTACAGCTGCAAAGTGTTGTCTGGGAGCGTTGAGACCGAGTATTGGGACAAGATTAAACTGGATAGAGAGGCAAAATTGAATAAAAAAGTTAAAATTCCAAAGAAACGCGGACGGGAAAAGATGAAGAAGGTCATTTCGAAGCACATCCGATTCGGAGACGATGATGCTGAATAGAATTATGGGAGTATGTGTACAATTTTGGAATAATAAAGATTGATGAAGCCGAATACAGTGTTCTCTTTGTGATTGCCGTGAGTCTCGTCTCCATTGTTTAGTTGGTTCAGTTCCATTGAACCGTAAGTGTTACTTTGATAGAGTACTTCGCAGACATCTTACTTACTTAACCGGCTCCCGACCCGTAGTCTCTGTCTGAGACAGCATATCTCCATCCTCTTCGATTTCGGGCTTGCTGCTGCCAGTTCGTCAGGCTAAGCATTCTGCCATCCGCGATGGCTTGGTCCTTTTACCGGAGGTTCGGTCTTTCTGGTCATTTTAACCCAGATGGCTGCGATTCGAAGATTCTCTTGGCTGAAGCATGTTAAGTGGTTTTGGCGTTCTGAACTACATCCTATGTTTCCTCCACCATTCGCCCTCCTTCCCTCTAACATAAGCAAACACAATCACAATTCGAGTTCATAACAATTCATTTATTCTCCTTTTTTACACAAACTTCTTCCAATTACGCTGCTGGTCGCAGTAGAGCCATGGAAGCTATTCTATGTATCTTGGGGTCGATTTGATCTACAACAAAATAAAACGCATCAAGGAATGCACGGTCCATCAACAAAATTAACTCACAAATCTTGTGTGATCCTTTGATGGGAAACACAACAGGCAACATTTGCGGATTGGAGCATATGAACACGTATGGACTGTCCGACTCTCCATTGGGATACTTCTTCCTGTATTCTTCTTGCGTGAGGACATCCTGGATAACAACACAACCCAGGAGACAACCAGTTTGGTACTGCGATGGGAATTTAATGGATTCGTCTGTCGTACAAAGAACGGGAGAGTCATCTGGAAAAGTTTAGCTGTTGGCAATAGATCGCTACAAACCTTTGTAATGCTTCTTGTAAAAGTCTTCCATCTCATTAATCTCGTCCCGATTTGGTTCTTTGACAGTCGATGCAATCCACATGCGACCACGGTGATTGGTATACCATGTCCGTCCCTCGTGCCTAAAGTGGAGTTTTCATTGGAGTTAAAATAAAAATGTGAAACTTTCTCTACAAACTTCTTGATGCCGGCCACCAGCATTGATGCGTAGGGCTGATGCATTGATAGGCACTGCCTCATGTCTTGCATCTCCATTAGTTCCTTGTCCTGGACGCGATTGTATGTGATGTCCGCATTAATTCCATGAGTACTATAAGTTTGTGGTCCTATTTGTACGTAGACCGGTTTCGGCACGTCATTTTTGGGATCAAAAAGGCCATCATCGCCCTTCTCGTGGCTGCGGTTCGACCAGTTGTCTGTCTTTGACATGGAATCAGTGATTTCTTTACGAACTTTCTGTTCATACTCCTCTGGGACGATATCTTCTTCTATCTCTCGACCGAATATGTCCATTTTAACTTTTCGCGATGAGCGATTAGCATGCTTCTTCTCGTGCATGTCTTGCTTGAGGCGTTCGAATTTTTGACGCTCTGCGTCTGATATCCAAACGGAATTTTCCTAAAAGAATGACAATTGAGGTGTTACCAGTTCGGCCGTTCAATCTTCTACTCACTTGGAAGTAGTCCGCCTCGTCGTCGATCACCTCGGTTCTCTTCTCGCCATTGCGATCGTATTCCAACAGTCGATCTCTTTGCTCAAGGGCTTTTCGAAGTGCCTCACCACCGCCCTTCTCTAGTAAACTTTTCTTGAGGCCATCACCTTTCTTTGTTGACGATTTAATTAGTTGCATTTCCTCAAGCGAGCAAACTAACTCGCCACAGAATAGGCAAGGACCACTGCCCTCTTGTTCACACACAATTCGTCCGCAGCTTAGGCAGTTATTTATCAATTTATGCTGTGATGCTTCACAATCGCAAGGACGTCGTCCTTTCAACATAATGGTGTGAGGCACCTTGCCATCGTCCGTGAAGAGGTTTACATATTTGTTTTTCTTTTTTGCACCTCCACCTTCGTTTGACTGTAAAACTGGCGATGGTTTCTCTTGTCTTTTGTTGTTTGGCTGATTTTTTCCCAATTGGAATTGATTGCCTGTCTTTTTGTTGGGAATCGCTTTGCCTAAAATGAATGTGATAGTGAGAGGAACGCAAGAAAAATTTCATGAAACCTACTGAATAATCTTTGCTTGCAATCGACCATGAATGTACGATGTTCCTCATAATCAGGATTCAGAAGACTTGCAAAGTATTCATCTATCTCTTCCGAGCTCTTCATGGACATGATGTACCTAAAAAATGACGTGCCTTTCTTTCAAAGAGATTTTTACAGAAAGTTGTTTCTTACTTTATCATATCGTCGGGAACTTCGAAATCTAAACAAATTGAGAGTCTGTCTTGCAACCATTTTTCCATTTTGCTTGCAGTTTTCTTATTGAAATTTTGTAAATTTTGAGGAAATGTTTCTTCAACTGTGAAGAAGTTCGGCTGTCAGTTGTGGAAGAGGTAAGCAAACTACTGGGTGTTCCTAAAAATTGTATGCTCCGGTGCGAGGTCTATCGCTGAAAAATATGCATTTTTGCATTTTTATATTGTGAGGTTGTAAATAAGTTGAAATTCAGAAAAGCAACTTTGTTGTCAGCCTGCTGCAGTCAGGTGCCTTGGTTCTTTTTTCCAGGTAGCCCAAAAGTGAGATGTGGAAAAATCAAAACAACAAACATATTCGCAAGAACTTTTTAAAAATAAGTTGTAGCTTTAAGTCCGTGGTCTTTACGAATGACTACATGTTAACTAGTAGTTGCGCACTATTAAGTCCTATTTATTAAAATCTCGTTGACCGTTAAAAGAGATTGACTGGCATATGGACTCCACGTAGAGGTCTTTCTCCGTTGACTGTCTTCTTTGTCGCTAAGAAAAGAATCAACTTTAAGTCGAAAATAAATGTACCATAAATGACTATGACGATTGCAGATTATTCACTTTCCATTGTGATTGCATCAGGTACATCAATTTCCGCTACAGCGGCTCGGGTAAACAAACCTACCTTACCGCAGTTTCAACAACTGTCATTGCTTCTTATCTCCATGTACCAATTTTCCTCCGAAGAGAATCGTTTGTCGGCACAAAGCAACAACAAAACACCTGAAAAATGTCATCATTTGCCTGACATAAATGCCAATGAATGGAAAAAAGAGAGCGAAATTCTTTTTTCTCTTCCAATTTCATTCAACCCAGCGAGAGCGAGCGAGAGGACCCGATTTCTCTACATTCAAAGCAAAACGAAAAAAAGGAAACGTCGTCGAGGTAAAGTCGAAAACGAAAACGATTCAGTCAAAGACGGGCGGACGGATTATTCAGCGAATTATTTTCGTTTTTCTGTATTTATCCCATCCAACGTGTGAATAATTAAAGCTGCAACTGAGATAAATACCAATCAGCTGTGCAGTTCCTTGTCGCTGCCAAGTGTAGAAAAGAAATCGCGAAAGTGGGAAATATTTTCGGAAATCAATTAACCCAAAAAAAAAAAAGCAAATCCCGATTTGTGTGCGTTTCGCCTTCATCGGTCTCTGATTCTCCCTTTCTCTTTGTGAGCAGTTTTTTTTTTTTGCTCATTCGTGTGATTCCGACTTCGCATCTCGATTTCGAATATCAATCTCAATATCGGAGGCAAGAAAAGGAAAATGTTTTGTGGCTTTTAAATCGGATTGCTGCGGTTTTCAGCGGAAAATTAAGTGAAATTTCATTCGAAAGTGGTGTCAGTTTCTTTCTGCGGTGTTTATGCGAACGTAACAAAAGGAAAAATCCATACACACACCCCTTTTTCCACCTTATCCCACCCCTAATTTGTTAAATTTTTTTCCTTCCCTCGGTAAGTGTAGTTTTCCATGTGAAATTTGTTTATGCGTACGAGTTTTCCCTCAAAACGTCATTTGAACGTGTCGTCGATTCATGCGAAAGTAGAAAATATTCGGTGAAAATCTCTCCCTGTCAGACGTAACAGCCTCCCGAGCCCACCGCAGACTTTGCAGAAACAATCGAAAACATGTACCGAATCGGTCCAATCGGACGTAAACCGAATTTCCACTCACGCGAGAAATGCCTGATTGGCCTTGTGTTGGCGACCTTGTGCCTTTTGTGCTTCGCTGGAATATTCCTTCTTCCGGATAACTTTGGCGGCGAGCGAGTGCTCAAAGTTTATAAGAGTTTCCAAAAGGCCGGGCCGGAGATTTTCATACCGGCACCACCCTTAGCTGGGCGTGGACATGGCGGAAAGGACTTGGATCCTCACGTGCTTGGTGATCGGGAGAAGTTGCAGGCAAAGATTAAGGAAGAACTGGGCGATATACTGGACAAACCAGAGCTTCTAAAGCGCGAAAGTGAAGAGGTGTTAGACCCAATTCTGGGAGAGAATGTTGGTGCAGCTCCGGTGATAGACAATGACCTGCAGTCGTTGCAACAACAGCAAATGCAAGTGCTACAGCAGGAACAACAGCATCAAGCGGTTGGTGCCTTACCACCACCAGCTTTAAAGAACTCAATCAATGACGATGGACAGGAAATGCTGCCGGTGGGTGACGTTGCACAGCTGCAAATGCCAATGGGCGGGCACCCAGACCCAATCCCTTCAGTGGAGGAGAAGCGGCTTAAAGTTAAAGAGGTGAGTTGTGTATGTAGTAGTAAAGAAAATTATATTACCGAATGGGTCTTATCAGATGCGGTTTTAAAAGTGACATGTGTTCCATTAAAACGGCGACAGTTTGATAAGAGTGCGGATAGAAACAGAATGTTGCCATCAGCTTGGGAGGTACTTCATTAAATATGTATGTTCTCATTTATTTTGCAGTTATAATCGTTATCCAGTGTTTAGCTCTGTTAAAGCGGCAATTGGAGACGTACCGCTATCGGTTAATTACCACATTGTCTTTATGGCACTGTTACCTTATAATATCTGTTGGGATTCAATGATCCAAGCAAAAAGGTCCCAATTATAGAGTCTCATCTTCTTTCTTTCTAGTACGATTTTGGGTTCAACGCAGACCAAATGTGCGGCGCTGAGACACTCCTTGAGCGATTTTCTAAAAGTTATTTGGTTTATGTTACCAAAAGCGGTGTCGATAAAGTGAGATTTTCGCCTAAAAGCCCGCCAGGAACCGAGTTGGGGATTTGATTGAGAGTACCTAGCTGCTTAACAGTGGCCCATCATCTTCAGATGAGCTTGTGTAAGACAAGATTTAAGCACTACCTGGCTATCTGAGGTTTTGTTTGAATCACGTTGGCGCACAACTCGGCATCTGTCTGTCAAAACAGAGTGTTTGTTTGATGTTGGCCATAAAATCCAGCTCTCACTCCTCTGTTTCTTCTTAATCCGTCAATCAGTCTAGACTAAAAGGCAATTGTCGAAGTTGACATCTTTTTTCTTCAGTGCACAGTGCGGCTTCCACAAAGTTCTTGATACACAAGAGTCTTTTCCGTATACTTAAATGTTTCTACATATTTAAATGATTGAAATGAGTAAATAGGTGGCCAGAGGACGAGGAGGCTAAGGGCCAATAATTCATGTTGTGCGTGTTTAATTCTACGCGGAAGTGACCTAAACTCTCAGACGTTTGTCGATGGTTGAGAATCCAACGCACTTACCACTGAACCACGGCGACCGGTGCACGTTTAGTATTGTCAAATCCAAAGGAGCATATACGGAGCATTAAGGAGTTTGGGAAGTAATACATAAAAGAAAAAAGAAAAAATAAGTTATTTACGCGGTCAGGGGTTCAGAATATGACGCAGAATGTGTCCCTCACAATTGGTTTTAGTGAAGCGGAAGGAGAAACACACAATACATGGGAAAACTGTCCAGAATCTGCCTGAATTTTCTAGCATGAACGCTCTATCATCGACCGAAAAAATACCTTTATAAAACACCAGAGATTCTCCCTTAATTTCTGGGAGAAGTCAGCACCACTTACTAAAGAGTCCTTGGAGATCTATACAGACGGTTCCAAAACCAAATATGGTGTAGGAGGAAGTGTTTTCTTTGATGATTTAAGCATCAATATCTTCTTTCGTCTTTGGAGCATTGTAGCGACTTTTAAACCGAGATTACGGCGATAAAATAAGTCCTATCTTGGTTAAGGTGGGATGTAATATCTACCCTATACAGTAGCATTTTTACAGCCAGCCAGGCTGCCATAAAGTCCATGGAATCAGTCTCTGTAGCATCAAAAATAGTTCTAAATCGGCGCTTGCCTCTCTTAGAGATTGCAGAACAATTCGACATACTTCTCCGCTGAGAAGCAGGACACAGGTCATTCTAGAGAACTGTAAAGCCGATGAAATCGCCAAGACTGGTACTGCACTACAGATTTTTCCTGAAAAAGAGAACCTCCGAGTGCCACTAGCTATTTAGGAGCGTGTAAAATAAAATTCCGTTTTCACTTTATACAAACATTTTATTTTGGAGGTTATACGTATGTTTAACAGACAGTCAGATGAAACGAAAGAGAAAGAGAGAGACTGTAGTGGCGGCGAGTGTTTATATATACCATTTTTAGTGAGTGGCGCACCCTATTGGTGGGTCTGAAAACACACGAGTTATTTTAGATTTACGCGGTCGAGTTGGCCGCTACAGCTACATGCAATTCTGAAATTAAAGCTGGAAATGAGCAAGTCTAAGGTGGCTCCCCCGCCAAACAAGCAGACAAATCTGAAGGCCCAAGAGATTAGTAGATGGCATCTCGAAGCGACAATAGGTGTCATCACAGATGTCATAGGCAGACTCTTGCCACTCGCCTGGGCGTTCGTCCAAATGATTTCTGCGTCATTTGAAGCAGCAGCGACGAGGAAGGGGAGGATACGATCCTCCATCTCCTCTGTGCCTGTCCTGCGCTCTCTCGCTTTGTCTTCTTTTTTTGACAAACTTGGCGACCTAGCACAACAAGATGTCGAAAACCTAGTTGGGTTTATTAAAGGTCCTCCAGCCCATGGAAGAAGCTACTACCAAGAGTCTTCTGATGGCCAGTGCGGAACATTCGCATAGCAGGTTCTGGATGTATTCTATTTCTTCATCGTCCCTGCAGCTTTTGCAGTAGTCATTGTAGGGTAATCCAAGTCGCTCCGCTTAGATTTATATTCCTCAGTCCGACGAAGTTGTACGAGATTTTTAAAATCTTATCAAAGGCGGGTTATTGCTCATGTGTCCATGTGACTCCATGGCGTATTAGCCCTGATCATGGTTTTCTGATCTATTTCCCCGTAAAGAGTGCTAATGGGTGTCTACGCGACCGGAAGGGTATATGCTTATGATCTTGCCACTTTTGCCTCCCATGTCAGCTCAATACGTCTATCCCACCTGCAAAGAACTCGCTCCAATTTTAAAAACTACTATCGTTCCTAACCTTCCCCCCAATACAGCTGCTCGTCGACCTAATCCATTAAGACCCTCTTTCAAGTGCTTATCCCTTTACTACCAGAATGTAAGAGGGCTGCGCACTAAAACCTCCACTGTTTTTCTAAACTCTCAAAATCTCCCCTACGATATATTCGCCTTAACCGAAACTAATCTATCCTCTGATTTCAATAACAACGAGCTGTTTACTTCAGACTTTAATATCTTTCGGGATGATAGTCTTGAGAAAGAGGACAATTCCTGCGGCCGCGGTGTTCTACTGGCAATACACAACTCTTTCGACTCAACACTTTTTAAAACGTCACACACCGCTGATTTTGAGTTTATCTGTGTAAAAACGACTATATCCAAAGGCAACCTATACATAATGTGCTGCTACATACGACCGTCGCAACCAATACAGGGTTACCAGCTTGCCGTAGACGCAATCGACTCTCTCTGTGAAGCTGTGGATCCATCCGATGATGTCTTGATTTTAGGTGATTTTAACCTTCCATATCTTCAATGGATTGAGTCCGATGACATGTCCCACTTTATTGCCTCAAATCCCACGTCAGAAAAAGAGGTCCTTTTTATCGATTGTCTCTCCGACTCCGGCCTTTACCAAATTAGTAACATCACTAATAATCTTGGTAGACAACTGGACTTAATCTTTACATCCGATGTCGACAACTGCGTCGTCACAGCGAGTAATCATCTCCTATCCACATTAGATAGCTTTCATCCACCATTATCCCTCACTTTTTCATACGAGAATGATTCTAAAGCCCTTCACTATGAAAACTCGTTCTATTTTAATTTTCGCAAAGCAGATTTCATAAAACTAAATTCTCTGCTTAGCAACGTTAACTTCAGCCCCATCCTAGACAATATTACTACCGTCACAATCGACAATGCCATTGCCCTTTTCTACACCGAAATTCTCACCTGCCTCATTAAATCAGTCCCTTATTTGCCTCAGAGGAACCCCTCGTCATCACCACCCTGGTACAATAAAGAACTTCGCTCACTCCGTAATCACAGAAACAAATTGTGCCTTACTTACCTTATTTCTCGATCTGATTCTGACTATTCTAACTACCAGCGCGCATATACCCATTTCTCTGAACTTTGTGAATTCCTTTACCTTGATTATCTCACCCGAATGCAATCTAACCTGATTTCTAATCCTAAGCGTTTCTTCCACTTCATAAACGCTAAAAGGAAATCTGATAGCTATCCATCCACTTTAAACTTTCTTAATACATCGTCAGCAGACCCTAAGATTGTTGCAAACTTGTTTGCTCATTTCTTTAGCCAATCGTTTACCGACCAAGTCTCGGATCCAGATTACGACTACTTTTCTTATATGAACAACTGCGCCCATACGTCTTTAGCCTCTATTCATATAACCTTGCCACTGGTTAAAGAGAAGATAAATAAACTAAAGGACGACTACTCCCCCGGTCCCGATGGCTTACCGGCCATAGTCTTAAAAAAATGTGCAAACTACCTGGCCCAACCCCTCACTGCCCTTTTCCAAAAATCTATCTCACAGGGGATTTTTCCTCAATTGTGGAAAAACTCATATATTATCCCCATCCACAAAAATGGTCGTAAGAACGAAGTATCTAACTACCGCCCCATCGCCAAACTGTCTTGTATACCCAAGCTCTTCGAAAGCATTGTCTACGACTCAATGTTTTTCCACTGCAAGTCCATCTTTTCCCCAAACCAACACGGCTTTCTTAAGGGTAGGTCAACAACCACTAACCTAACCGAATTCGTTTCAGGTACTCTGTGCGCCTTAGAAGAAGGCAAAGAAGTCGACGTTGTTACCACCGACTTCAGCAAGGCGTTCGACAAAATCTCGCACAGTATAATCCTTCTAAAACTTAAGGCTCTTGGTTTTCCACCACGGTTTATAACATGGATCAAATCGTACTTGGAAAACCGCCAGTACAAAACCCTCTTTAGATCTTCCGTTTCTGACCCTATTAAAGCGACCTCAGGAGTCCCCCAAGGTAGCCATCTTGGTCCATTGATCTTCATCTTGACAATTAATGATGTCGATTGTATCATCAAAGACTCCTTTATATCTGTTTATGCTGACGACATGAAAATTTACAGGCACATATCATCTCCCGCTGACCCCCGGTCACTTCAAGATGACTTAAACAGATTTTCAACCTGGTGCCAAAAAAACTGTTTGCAGCTTAATGTGAGTAAATGCCAAGCTATCACATACTCCCGTAAGCGCTTCCCACCACCTCCCAGACTATACTTTATCTGCAATGAACCCGTGCCCCTAGTCACCTCATTACGTGACTTGGGTGTTATCTGCGATCGGGAACTCAATTTTCGGTCCCACATTGATAGCATTATTCGTAGAGCCAACTCTGCGCTCGGTTTTGTAAAGCGTTGGTCCAAGGAGTTTTCAAACCCGTATGTCACGAAATCCCTGTATATCACTTTCGTAAGGCCTCTGCTTGAATACGCTAGCCAAGTATGGTCCCCTCATTATGATATCCATATCAAGAGAATTGAAGCCGTTCAGCGCAGGTGCATTCGCTTTGCCCTACGTGGTCTTCCCTGGGTAGACACCCACAACCTGCCTCCCTATAGAGACCGCTTGAAACTGATCAACCTGGAATCTCTTGAAAAACGTCGCGATGTTGCCGATGTTCTATTCGTTCATCAGCTATTAGCCGGCAACATAGATTGTCCATCGTTGCTTCAAATAATTTCTCTTAACACCAATCCCCGCAACCTCAGGTCTGTTCCCCTCTTTCGTCTTGTCCCCCATCGTACCAACTATGGTTTGCATGAG
Source organism: Matsumyia berberina (assembly GCA_917880715.2). NCBI lineage: Eukaryota > Metazoa > Arthropoda > Insecta > Diptera > Syrphidae > Matsumyia > Matsumyia berberina. Next base: position 123,500,181 of record OU862871.1, on the reverse strand, counting down.
CCCATGTCCAGAATGCTACATAAAGCGAATAACATGCATGATGACGCTTTCAATTTCCACTGCAGCAGAATTACACTGCGAAATGCCCTTTACACCCCCTCTACCTCCTCTTAACCCACTCTCATCTACCCTTCCATCTCTTTTCATAGTCTTAAGCTTTTAATTGTTAGTTAATAAGATCTAAAAAAAAAAAAAAAAAAAAACTGTACAACTTCCTGCCCTTGCCTTAACTGCCTGTTTTTCTTAGATTTAAGTACCAGCTTGTATTAAGTTGATAAATAAATAAATAAATAAATATGTATCTCGGGACCTGGCTCGGGACCCAGTAAAGGGTCAACCTTATTGGTTGTTGGTATATCGTTGAGAGTTTGTCTGCAGACCTTTACGAGCTTCGATTTTGTCGATGCTGACTATAGAGACTTGATGGGTGCCTGGCTGTCAACATAAGATGGGTTGTTAGAAAACCTTAAGCAAACAGTTGTCGCGAGAGTCCGAGAAAGGTCAAGAAGGTTTTTCATAACAAATTATGCTCTCGGATGTTGGTCATTGCCTGCCGATAGGAGGTGTGCAGTTGTAAGACTGCAAGGAATGCTTAAAGTTCTGACTTTGTTAGAGTATGTCTTCAGGTTCACGTTCATAATCCTTCGTAAAATGATACAAAGCTTGTAAGCCTTTGTTGAACTACAGAATTACACATGTTTTCAAACCTCAATTTCACCTGACAATCTTTTGAGCGACACATGACGTTTCATTTCATTGTAACTAGCTTTGATATTTTGGATGCTTGTTCTGCGGAAGGCACGCCATTTGAAGTTTGTATTCACACTATGAAAAACCTTGACAGACCTCCCTCATTTTCATATGATGTTGGGACTCTACTTTTCTGTAGGTCGGCTATAAGTTGCTTTTGCTCCGCAATTAATCAGTATGAGTATATCGAGACTGTCCTTTGTAAGCTAACTCGTTTTATCTATCTGCCAGAAGGATTCATAGAATAGATCTCAGGCCTTTGTATGATGACATTTGACCTTTTTTTAATTACGAAAGTCATATAATAAACAACATATCTATATCCATTCTGTTTAACACAATCTCTGTGGCCTAAAAATAATTAAAACCGACTCCAATCGGTTCCCGAGTTCTCCTATTAACACCACAACAAATTTATTAGATCTGTCAATTAATAAAATCATTTAAATCTCTACAATCAAAGCCAATTAAGCAATTGAAAGGGATTTTTATTGAGTGGAAAATATATCACCACCACCCGAATGTATGGTCTTATCTGTTCAAAAATGTATGTATGTACGTCGAAATGCATACCAATTGAATCATGGGATTATAATAGAGATCACTGGATTGCTTTTGACATTTCAGATAAGGAAACAAACAAATATTATAAGTTTTAGTACATTTGTCAATGTTTTTACTTGAAGCGATTTGTTAATCGGACTATTTTTGGGACAAGAAATCGTTTCGCTTAATTAATTGAAATTTTAGTGATATGCGTGTTGGTAACAACTGTAAAGTATTCTGTCTTAGGAAACTACTTTTAGTCGACCTTGTGTCATATAATAGATGGCTCTTTACAGAGTTTTGCGATACGTTTGACTCTGTGTCTCCTAAGGAATTCTTCTTCGAATTCTTTTGGATAAAAGACATTAGGTATTGTTTGAATATGTTACATTGTTCTTAAGGTATAAATAACAAATTTATAGTACCTCTATTTTTTTATAAACCACACACGGATCAAGGGGATATGAATATCTACCCTTTCACACACCGCAGCGAGGTATAGTGGTTTGAAGCATAATGGTTTGCAGATATTTTCAAAGGATGCCTGGAGAAAATTTAGATTAATCTTAATTGTTGCGAAACTTGGCAGCACTTTGACAGTAACAAGCTCTTAGAGGCAGCAACATTTGACAGCTATTTCCTATTCAATTCCATTAAAATCTGACGTATGAGACGTAAGTAAAGTCGGCCGCTGTTAGAAAAAAAAATTGTAAACAAATTTTGCTCACAAACCCGTGCCAAAATGCTTTTTGATCAGTTAAATTTTTCCATCTTCGCAACAAACAACTTGAATAGTAAATCTGTGAAAGTGGAACCAATGTTTCTGTTCAGTAGATTGAAAAAGTCATGGGAGTGTTCGAGTTTAAAGTAGCGATTCAGGTCAATTGCTTCATCAGATTGTTAAGGTGATTACTTATTTCCTTCTTTTTTGTTGATTTTTATGTTTTTTCACCGATTTCTCATAACAAATTGAGGCAGTCAAGTAATTTGTTGACGTAAGTGTTGTTAGCAGAAAAAAAAAGTCAGTGTGACAGCTCCATCATAAAATAATTTTTGGTTGAATATTGATACAAGTGTCGTCGTTCAGAATGATTTTCATTTGATATAAGATTCATACCTATAAAATAAAATAATTAGCTGGCGCGACAGCTCGGGTTGAGCCAAGGCCTAGCTTCTCGCGACCTACAATCTATTGCTGACTCCGAACGGCAAATTAAGAAGCTCTTTCATGACAGATTATACTCCCGGAAGCTTGTCATTCCTCGACGAGAGGTAGTATCGTGAAAAATGTTCGGTGGACATGGCAGGGGCTTGAACCCACGGCCGTCGCACAGCAGGCCAACGCTCTAACCACTCAGCCACGGCGACCAGATTCTTACCTACGCTTTTTAAAATCTTTGTTATATGTATGTTGACAGCCATATTTTATAAGCCATTGCTAATTATTTGATTTGTAAAGCGGGTTGAAACAGCCTTAATATTCCTCGAGATCCGATGAAAACTCAATTTCTAACTAAGGTATTCTTAATTGTGGTATCACAATAAACCACTCTGGTCTAAGTGTGCCCCAGTCTCAACGAGACTAGCCACCTAACCTAATCTAACTAAAAATAAGTTTCGAAATTTCGTCGACGTGATCAATTATTTTTTTGATTTTAGGGAGACGGAAGGGAATAATTGTAAAGAACTGAAAAGAGGACTTAGTCATGCCACAAAAACTATTGTGGAGAGTTAGACGATGTTATGATTTCATCAGGATCATCATTGTTTTCGGAAGACTCGCTTATCCACTATAAGGGTCTCGGGTTAAGGTTGCTTAAGTGGACCAGTCGTACCTCTCGATCTTTCCCCATCCACTCTAAATCATCAGGAGATATCCTCATATGGTTAGATGTGGGTTTTCGGACTTTGTCTAACCATCTCACGGGAAGTCTACCTGATGGCATAGCACGTCCTGGAAGCCGTGTGGGGGGTATTGCCCAAACCATCGAAAAATGGACCTCTTCGTTTTAACAAGTAGCTACTCGACATTGAGTGCCTCGCGGATTCTGGTGTTCCTAACTCGATCTCGACAAGTTACCGCAGTAATTCAACGAAGAAGTCTCATTTCTGCAGCTTGTATCATCTGATTCTTTCGGTCTCTGCCCAAACCTCCATAGATGAGGATCGGAATAAACACTGAACCGATAAATGCCAAGTTCGGCTCTCCTGATAACAGATTGACCAATCCTACAGGATAACTTAGTATTGCTCCCTCCATCACTCGTGAATAGGACCTAAAAAAAATAAATAAATAGCTGGCGCGACAGCTCGGGATGAGCCAAGGCCTAGCTTCTCGCAACTATTCATGCTGTGCGTGTTACATTTTTCGCATGAATGGAAGGGACCTACAATTTATTGCCGACTCCGAACGTCGAGGTGAGAAGCTCTTCCATGACAAATTATACTCCCGGAGGCTTGTCATTCCCCGACGAGAGGTGGTGCCGCGAAAAATGTTTGGTGTTTTCCTGGCTGGGGCTTGAACCCACGCCGCTCGGTCAGCAGTCCAACGCACTAACCACTGAGCCACGGCGCCCTAGGACCTAGAGATGTTTAAACTTCTCCACCTGTTTCAATGGGTCTCCACTAACATTGAACAGGAATTCGGGAAATGATCATTACTTCTGATTTGTTCACGTTTAGCCTCATCCCAGTTTCAACACAGACGGCCACTAACCTGTCAAGTTCGCACTAAAGTTCTTTGTGGATTCCAGGATGACCAGATCATCACCGAAAAGCAGATGGCTTGTCCTTAAGTCTTCCAATTCGAACCGTATTTCGCCACACAATATAAAGGAGAGGTGACACAAACGCAGTTTACCTCGAGGGACCCGATCATATGCTTTCTCCAAATCCATAAAACAACTGAAGATAGGTTTGGCATACTCCCAGGCCTTCTCAAGCACCATTCTGAGAGTGAATAGCTGGTCGGTTTTGCTTCTACTTGAATAAAAGTCGCACTGCTCATCGTCCAACTTGGAGTCCAGACTTAAAAGATGTACCCCTGTAATTTGCGCAATCCCTCTTATACCCTCTCTTAAAGACAGGGACAATCACCCCAGTTTGGCAGTCGCTAGGTATTTTACCGCATTCCCAGACCACTTCAAAGACACGAGAGAGCCATTCTACTCCTTCTTCCTTCAAGGCCTTGAGCATTAACAGCTGGGTTTCATCTATGTTATGATTTCCTGACGAATTTGTATGCAAAATGAAGAAAGAAATACATCAGAATTCAAAGGTCCAGTTGTTCACTGATGACATAATGGAGCCAATGAGCTGTCAAAATTATACGCCCAGAAAAAGCAAATCATGAAGACGGATATGGATGTCAAGAAATTAATTGTGTTCAGAAAAATGTGCGGTTTCCATTAAATATTCCGGTTGCATAAACATTTTTTGGCATGAATTACGAATTCGTCTCGTGACGAGGGATTGTAATGACAGGGTCTCCATTAAAGTGAAATCTCTTACTCACAGTGAGAGCTTTTCAATTGAGATTTTTTCTTCACATACGTAGTTTCCTAAAGTAAATGATGTAGTATTCGAAGCGATTTCTATTTATCGCTGACCTTCAGAGGAAATTTTAATCGCGTGCTCTTATCTGCTTCACTGAGTGCAGAGCATGAAATAAATATTTAAATAAATCTACAGATTTCACATGAGTAACAAACCAAATGGTGAACTAATACAACAAATATTTACTCGGTATTTTCCAAACCAGGTAAACTGCACCACAATTAGGCAGATTGTTATTGTGAGTTTACACTTGACTACCTCACCTACGATACATGTACTTGAACTAGTTTCTGTCAGTTTATTTCGAAATAAATTGTTCGCTTTTACTTTTCTTCACTTTTATTTGTATAATCGACAGACAATGATTAGCTTGTCAACAAGCAATTCGCGTCATTGAAATTTTAAGAGAAATGATTGCTTAATCATTTCCATACATATGCATGTATGGAAATTTTGTCATATGTCAAAAACAAAAGTCAGAGAACTTCTAAGCGACGCGACCTATCTTTTGTTTCACTTTCTACAAATGGTAACCAATTAAAAATTCAAGTTCCAAGAGGTTCATGCGATTTTTTTTTTGTCTTGTTTTGCATATATTTTCACCGGCCGGTAAATTATCCGATCGCGATTCAAATAGCTCTCGAAGAAGAAGACACTACATGGGCAGAGAGGATGAAAACAAGTTATTCACCGTTGTGCAGTGTGCTTGACAGTGGAAAAATACGCATTAAGCGGTCGACTTACGGGCGTATGGAACGTGGCACAGCATTGATGACGACGAATGAAGGAGAAAACCGCGAAATACTCTAGTAAAATTATGCAAATCTGCAACAAACAAAAAAACAAAAGAGAAAAATATTCAAAGAAAGACAATTTTACTTTCTGTCGGTTCAGGTTATTAGAGATGTTCTAATGTTATGCGACTGGTTGGTGGCTGGTATGTGAACTTTTTTCTCAAAATGCCACACACGTGTGTTTGAAGAGAACAGGTTAACATTTATTGGGGCTTTGCGTAGCCGTGGGTAGTTTTTTTTTAGCTTCCTTCTGAACGCAAAACATACTGGAATGACCTATTTATTTTAAGAGGGCGTTGTTCGAATGAAAGTAGTTGATAACAACAAGCGGTAATTAAACTAATTAAACTTTTCGATTTGAAGCCCTCCATTAAATTCTATGATTCACATTTTTGTAAGTAATCAACAACTGGTCAACACTAAGGGATAACAAATCTAACGATGTACAACTACACAAGGCATTTGTTTTCGAAATTATAATTCGATACGTATTCGAATAAATTCATTTTCCCCTCAATTATGATTCACCATGCAACGAAAACTCTTGACGTTGAAGTGTTTATACAATAATACACTTATTGGCAGTCATTGTAGGTAGAATTTAGTTTGGAGCTTCGGACGTCATTCGAACGTTTATTTACAACTGTCACATTTGCAACGAGATTTAGATTGCAAATACTAATTTTACAAGGAACGAAAAATGTTTACAAGAAATGAAAAAGATTTATGTTTGATTAGAATGTCTAATGAGTGAGAGTTATTGACTGTGAATTTTATAAAAATTGCATTACGTTGAATTAGTTATAACTTTCGAACCTAACTGTACCCGCAAATTTGAATTGGAAATCTCAAACCAACGTCTATCTATCTATATCTGTCGTGCGAAATATATTTTCAACTGGAAATTGATTGTTTCTGTTGTTGCTGATTTAAAACCAGCTTCACAGCGAAGAATAATCTGAATAGAAGCGTGGGAGTTTAAAGTAAGTCAAGATAAACGGGGTTAAGAAGACAGTTGTGTCCGAAAATCGGAAATTATTATTTTTTTTATTACAACCTCGTCCAGAAGTATGTACATAATAACAGTTTAAGTTTTAAGAGCTCGAAGCTTTGCTCTTCTTTTTTGTCTAAATAGATTATTGAACAAAATACATTTAGATTTTCACTAGATGTACTATGTCAGATTTTCATAAGAAAGAGGACAGCGCTGCATCTGAGGCTGAAAACAAAAAAAAATCTCCCTCCAGCTCTATCGTTAGCTAGATGCCTCGCACGCCAATTTGGTTAAGGTTCTTTTCGAGATCTGGGCACCGCCTGAGTACCGTTCTTCCTTTACTGCGGCGCCCCTCTTCGGTAAATTTGTAAATTCAACAGGTCGCACCGCTGGTGTTTATACGCTCTACACATCTCAGGCATCTTAGTTACTGTGTTTGGATATTTTGGCCAAGTCGATGTCGCTTTACTACAGCCCATACAGTTCGGTGGTGTCTTATTCTTTCCAAACCGTCTATGCAGACCGGGTAAAAGATCACCTGAGGGATTTTTCGCTTGAAGCAACTGGGAGGGACCTCATTCATTCTTGGCAAGGTCCATGTCATTAGGGGTTTAGTATAGAGTTGAATAACTCCTAAAGACTTATTCAAGAATTTCTTTTAAAGCGAACTGTGTCGGAAGGTACCTATTCTAGTATTCGTAACCAAAATTAGACTCTGGGGCCTCATACTTATCTGGCGATATACACTGCATTCTAAAAGGTCTTTTGTGTCTCCTACAACTGAGGAAACTTTTGAGCAAGATCGAGGTCATGGACGAACCTCAGGATAGTACTTGCGGATGCGTGTTTGATTGTTTCTGGGGAGGTGAATTACCTGTCGAAATGTTTTAATCTGCAACGAGCTATGGCGGGACATTCGCACAAAATATGCTCTGCAGATTTTTGCTCTTCCGAGCAAAGTCGGCAAAAGTCCGACGGACTGATGCCCAGCTTATTAAGATGGTAGTTGAGTGCACAATGTCCAGTCAGAACGTTCGTGAGGAGCTTAGCATCACTTTTATTTAGTACGAGAATTTCTTCTTTTATCTTGTTGTTTAAGGGGTTGGTGAACTTCTTAGATTGGGTCCTTAAGACTTAGACCTCGAGCGGGTCCATTGTACCCATAAAAAGTTGGTTTGTCTATAAACCACCCAGAAAGGGATAGAAATCTCAGGAGTTTCCTAAAGTCAGCAATATGAAAGTCCTCCAGACTATGGAAGAAGGTTCTACCAAGAGTATGCAGTCTTCAAGTAGCTAGTGCGGGACATTCGCACAAAAGGCAACTTCCGCAGTAGTCAGCGTAGGATAATCCAAGCCGCTCCGCATGGACTTCTATCCCGCAGTGCCCTGTGAGGACACCGAAGACGAATCGTATTTCCCTTCGACTAAGTTGTACGTGATTTTTGAAGCTTTTTTTTATAGGATGGCCATAGTGACCTATGCCTGATATATGCGTAATGGTTTTCCTGATAATCAGTTTTGATTAGCTTTGCGGCCTGTAAAACGGTTATGTCAGCTTGAAAAACGCTGTGGCCGTCTTTGATTCTGAAGGATTGGTTTACTCCTCTGGATTCATAGACGATGCCGGCACCAGTATCAGCATCCATTCTGGATCCGTCGGTATACAAGGCTACTTCTTCTTCAGTAGACTATACCCTCATCCCAGTCCTCCCTTTTAAATTTCCTGTCGAAGTTTTAGGTTGGAGTGATGTAGTCGGTATCTGTACTCGCCTTCTGATTAGTCTATCGAGTTAGAACGGAGGTGTGACCATAGGTGTTAGTTATCCATAGACCTACTTCCTTTAGTCTAATTGTTGCTACTTACTTTTTAGCCCAAAGAACCATCGATTGGCAAAAGCTCTTCTTCTTTTGATCTCAGTAATTGGTTTCACTGTTAAAGTTTTTACCCCAGTCTAGGCAGATAAACTCTCTTACTACCTAAAAACTGTATGTATCTGTAAAGGGCTACGTTCTGTCCGAGACGTCGGTGTTGGCGTTCGTATTTGTTGTCAAATTGTAATTTTTTGTGCCCTCGTTGATCGGTTCTGTTTTAATAGTCACGAGCACGACTCGTTCTCCTGACTTTGGTAGGGATGCCAATAAATGGTATCATAAGGCGATATAAAGTTGGTGGGTATCGATTTGGAACTATTGGGTTTTCGGGAAGATCTACTGTAGTGCACGGTATGACAAGAAAAAGGCTGTGGCTATGAAGAAGGGCATGAGAACACCTCACGCTCTCTGAGACCGGATCTTCAGCACACAGTGCTCAAAACATTAGGTCAACACTTCTCTAAGGACAGTAAATTTCGCACCAAGCTTAGTGGGAACTTATGCGAATTAGGAAGAACTTCACCGTGGCTTCGAAGTTTGTTCTTTCACGTTTAAGCAGATTGAATATCCCATTTGGGGTTGAAAATTAATTTAATAATTAAATTAACTTTGATTTAAATGTAACAAAGTAAATGATTTTCCAGCATATAGAGTGCTCCCTCCAGACCAAAAATACAATTTTGGGTTGTCTTTGTGGCTGTGGCAAGGAAGGTATACAAATGTGTAACGCAAAAGCACTAGTTTCGAGCGAGTCAATCGCGTTTAGAATTTTCTCTTCTACGGATTCGTATCTTTTGGGGAAATAAATACTAAAAATCATGTAACTTCCTCACGAAGGCTGGCCGTACTTTGACCCAGATGTTGGCGGTAAGGTGGCAAGCCATAACATAGGTGCTTATCAGTAGTAATGACAGTGGCAATAATGGCCTTATCGAGCGGATCTATCGCATATTTTTTCTGCATAAGAGATTCGGATAAGTCTGTCAAAAGCCGCTTTGAAGTCTTCATACCTTAAACTTATTTCCATTGCAAGAGCGAATATTCTTTCGCAAGGAAAAAGACTTCGTTCGAATTCGAACGCAAACTCGTATAATAATTGACCGTATTACACCAAACCAAATTCACCCAGAAATCCAGTTGTTTCTGCCTTTGTGTACAAACAAATTTGCCATAAATATTAAAGTTCGCTTATTTGCGTTTTCCTATGACCCAATCGTTCCACCAAAACCGCTTAGCCTCACCCAATTTACGCACACCAAATGAATGCCATGTCACATCGCCTTGTTGTTTTTGGCTTGAACAGTATTGCTTCATTGGTAATTCAACCCCACGTGCGTACTCCATGGAAAAGTAGGTAAAGACGACCAAAACAGAAACCTAAAAACCGATTGACAGTTAAGTAGGTAAATGGAAAAAGAGTATTTTGCATTCAATGCATTTGTGGTTAAGAGTTTTTTTTTTTTCCACGCGCACTCACGTCAAAGTTAAAGCCAACTCACTTGTTAAAGCTCTAAAATATGTTCCTGTCGTCGACGTTGCCAGGAGCTTAGTCTGCTATTGGTAAAAAAAGATCAGAAAACATGACTTGCTAGCATTCGCCAACATATGTAACAACAAGATAATTTTATGGTCTTCAACGTCAATGTGGAATTAAAAGTCTAAAAACAACAACATACCTACATTTTTTTTTTGCTGCAAATAATTTCGCCGATGAAATGGCGTGCGTTCCACTTGGCCAGTGGCCAATGTCAAAATGTTCACTGACACCAGTTCGAAATTATACATCTGCGAGTTTGAATTTTATTTCGAACTTGAATTTTCCCATTTCCACATGTTTTCATTTCGTTGTCACTTTCAATTAAGTACGTACATACCTATGCATATGCATGGATAAAAAATGTATGAGCATCGACCGGCTAACCAGTTTCCGGTCGATTAGGGAACTATAATAAAGGAAGATAATAAATAATGAAGGTACAGAGCAACTATTTCAACGATTTTTTGTTTCAGTCGTGTGTAACGAGCGAAATTTGAAATTATCATTGTAATTGTTGTTGATTTAAAAAAAATGTATTTTACCATTAAACCAGATAGAGTTTATCAGCAATTTATGTGTTCGTTTTAAAATTAAAACTGTCATTCTAGCTTTAGCAAGTCGAACAAAAAATAATTACTTCGTTGCAGATGAGGAAGCTAAAGACCGTCACGGTATTTAAAATGTCCACTAGACAATAGTCACGAACTCCCCACATACATGTGAAATTGTTTATTTTTAAACTCTTGCCTGGCTAAATTTGTAATAGTTGACATGCAAATGTCACTGTATAACGTCACCCTTAGCTTTAACCCCAACGAATTATTTTAATTCAGTAGGCTGACGTAGGAGGAGGTACATAAGTGTCTTTAAAATAGATTTGAAGTATGAGGCTGGATGTATCAAATGTCAAGCGATCATCATTGTGAGACCAATTCTAACGCATGCGTGTATTGTCTAATGGGCCAATTTTAAGGAAAAAAAAAAACAATCGTTCCCAAGTATGTATCGCAGCCCTTTACTGCTTTAATTCAACATTCAATCTCTATGGTTTTTTTTCCCCAGCCATTAAAGGACTTTCTATCCCTATCCATAAAAAGGATACAAGAGCTTTGTATATATTCATCGGTTCATAGCGTCTCCTGTGGTCCCAAGCTCTTTGAAAGCATCGTTTTCGACGCAATATTCTTTCACTAAAATCCGAATTTATTTCAAATCAGTAAGGGCTCTTTAAAGAGATCTTGAATATCTGCCACTATGATAGGAACCTTGGGAGTTTCTCAAGACAGTTATCTCGGACCGTTGATCTTTATCCTTACTATGTGTATATGGAGTCGAACTCTGTTCTGTCGGTCTATGTTGATGGAATGAATTTTTTAGAGGCTTATCATCCCTCGCTGACGCACTGGATTCCCGTTCACAAGGGCCACACCGCCAATGAAACAACGGACTCACTGTGGAGTAAAGAAATCCATCTTCGAAAGCTTCGGTAGGGGACAAACCCTGCTCAAATCCAACACAATTTGGATGGGAAGTGTAGGACAGAAATGGACCAAATACTTCCCTAATCTATCAGAAAATAAATCTAAGTTTCTTCACAATCTAAGCAGAAAGCACCTTAAAATTTTGCCCCGCCCTCATTAGGGAAAGCGGACCCTAGGCAGTGAATTCGTCTCACCAACTGCACTTGCCACGCTCCAGCCAGAGAAGCTGATTAGCTTCCTGATAGCCTCTAGAACAGACAAACTGCTCTAACCATATAGGACAGCACAATAGGGCTCTATATCAGACCGCAGTAGACTCTGTGAATAACCGTGTCTCTGCCTCACCTTTAGGTTAGATAAATGGGTGCCTTGTGACATTCATCACTGCTCACGTAGACCAACAATAAGGTGCATTGTGCCCATTTAAGAATTATACCTCGGGAACAGCTAAAGAGAAAGAGCGGATAAGGGTATGAATCAGAGATTAAAACAAATATGTGCGCACATGTGCGCAGAGTTGAACATTTTTGCTATTATTCGTTCGTACTCGTTCGCTTTGTCTTATTACTCGCGATTCATACAACTCGCGAATGGTTTGTACTCATGAATTTTGCGTTGTGTGTGTACTCTGTTCGTTCGTACTCGGTTTTTCCGAACGGGTACTCGCAACTCGTGTGATTTACTCGACTCGTTTTAATCTCTGGTATGAATCTCAGGAGCTCGCTCAGCTCGATGTTACACAAGTCCTCCAGTTCTTTGAAGAGGTAACTTCCACGAGTCCTCATTTTTCTCGCGGCAAGGGCAGGACATTCAGACAGCTGTTGACAGATAGATTTTACTTCTCCCTCGTCCCTGCAACTTCTGCAATAGTCGTTGTGATGTATACCAAGCCGTTCTGCGTGAATACCAATAGTAGAGTGCCCAGTAATGATGTTTCACACTTCATTTAGTTTAGGGATCTCTTCTTATTACATATAAGTTATCGTGGACTCCAGACTGTTGATTTAAACAGTAATTGTACTTCCAGTAATATACTTCTCACAGATAGCTTTGGAAGCCTCTATTATGGCTATGATTTCGGCTTGAAAGACACTCCAGTCGTCTTTTATTCTAAAGAAGTGGCTTCCTTAGGTGTGGAAGGCCAATTCTATCTCTGTCAGGAATTCTGACAGAGCCTCTTCGGAGGCTTGAAGGCAGAGATTAATCTCTTTTTATTGAAAAGGACATCTCTGTTTTTGTTGGATTGACTTCCAGCCTTTTGCTGCTGGTCCAAGTATTAACAGGTGAAAGATTATGCTTAGGACTGGAAGAAATTTGCCTGCTGCCAGAATGACCACTTCGTCGGAATCGGCCGTCACATTTAAGCCATTGTCCCAGAGTATTTCCAAAATCTTGCCACGACAAGAAGCCAAATTGGGGGAGAAAAAACTCCACCCTGAGGATTTACCTTGCAGACACTCTTCTTACTGCTTACGTTTTCCAATGTCGAGTTGATGACACTCGATTTGAGCATCAGTACAATGCAGTTGCAAAGGCCGATGTTGAGTTGAGCTCTTTGTAAGCTGTTAATGATCCAAATACGCCCTCGATGTCGAGAAACGCCTCAAATAATCTGCACACTGCCAGTACAGGCGACCTAAACCATTATGTTTTATATAAAACCTTTTAAGTTGCTGGGGATAGAGTCTCACTACGTTTTTGGCTCTTCTCGGGTTAAACAAACAGCTATTTACAAGAGTTTATCTTTGTTTGCCTTTATACATTAAAGGGCTTATATAGGCAAAGTTTACCTTGATCATGTTCTGTCCGATCCGTTGATGTTGAATGTTTCTTCTTGTCGACAGTAAATGTTTAATTTTGCCCTCATTTGGACATTTTGATCGCTTTTGGCTCTATACTCGCATCGGACATATAAGCAGTCTAAGCTTCTTCAAGAGTTCCAACTGGTTCCAAGTAAATGAGTAACACTTCCACATTGTCAAAAAAATTTTAGTTTCATAAAGAACCGACGAATATTTTAATTTCTAATGAATTCACCATTCATCTACGTCTCCTGTTATAGTTTTCCATTATCATTTTTTTTTATTAAATTCTTTCACGTAACTTGCAAATGATTTCGAGACAAACAGCAACATAAACACTCTTACTCTGTCTGCCAAGAGGTTGTTACACGACAGTAACAGGGAAATTTTCCTTTGAATTAAATTGAAAACACAAAATTCCAAGAAGTTTTGGCAGAGAACCAACCACATCGGTGCTGTGCGGTATAAAAACCTTATAACTTTTCTCTAAATGCATTCACTCAACTAAAACTACGTTTGGTTCACGTAATCTTCTTTGGTGTATTCCGGAGTTCACTAAACTTAATTATTTATGTAACTTTAAAGTTGGGTTTTCATTTGGTAACCGGCGATATACATATTTACAGCGGCACGAGGAGAAAAAGAGAATATTCAAACGAAAGATCATTGACCTGGCACCATTGAGCACTTTTTGGCACCATACTGTTTGGTTTAAGTTGGATTCACTTGGACACTGTTGCTGTTGTTTTGGAAAATGTAACTCAAATGGAGATGTCAATGTGAAATGAAATCATTATGATAAATTTGAATGTTTTTATTAGTCACGGAACTGATTATGACACTGGTTGACCTTTCATCGTAATAACGTGTGAAAATCACATGTTTTCTGTTACATTACACTAAATTGTAGACTTGCTTACGCTTTTACTGTACTGAGCATATAAAGGGTCTTTCATTAAGCGCTTCATATCTTTAAATTTAAATAAAACAAAGTGTGTGTGAGATATCATCGAATTTTTTTATTGGTTTGAAAGGCCTATCGATGCCATTATGTATGGAATATAACATCGTTCAAATGTCCGCCGCGGCTTCTCTGGGTGGTGCGCATCCGAAATGTCCAATTTTCCATGACTCGGGCGGATAAATCAGGCTGAATTTGACCGATCGCATGGGTTATGTTGGCTTTGAGGGCCGCTGTGGTTTGTGGCTTATTCGCATAGACCTGCGACTTCAGAAAACTCCACAAGAAAAAGTGTAACGGGGTCAAGTCGCAGTTGACATCACCTCCACGTGAGATGACCATGCCCTCGAATCACTCGTGCAGAATTTTCAATGTGGCGTAGCGCCGTCCTGTTGAAACCACATGTCGTTGGTTCCAATTCCGGTCAAAAGAAGTTGGTAATCATCGACCTATAGCACTCGCCGTTGAAGGTGATGGTCTGGCCAACGTCGTTCTCAAAGAAATATGGACCGATGACGCCGCCAGCCCAAAATCCACACCAAACAGTGACTTTTTCGGGATGCTTTGGACGCTCCTGGATCTCTTGTGGATTGGTATCGTCCCAAATTCGACAATTTTGTTTGTTGACGTACTCATTCCAGTAACGGGCGCTGAAGATGATTTTTTGATGAAAATTAGCGTCAGTTTCCAACTGCTCCAGAGCCCATTCAGCGAACATACGTCGTTGTCTATGGCCGTTCACGTTCAGCTCCTGGGTCAGTTGAATTTTGTACGGGTGCAGGCACAAGTCATGACGCAAAATTCGCCAAGTTGTGGTCTGCGAAAGGCCAAGTGCTTGTGAGCGACGCGAAATTGACTGCCTCGAATTCTCCTCCACACTCTCACGGATAGCGGCGATGTTTTGGGTAGATCTTGCGTTTCGTCGACGTACGAGTGTTGGTTGATCGTTTTCTGAACCAGTGGACTTAAATTTATCCACCACACCGTGCCGACCGTAAAATGGGCGAAGCGCGCGGAACGTTGCTCGAACAGAACACCCATTTTGATAAAACAATTTTATTATTTGCTCGTGTTGTTGAACGCTATATCCATCCAAGGTGATTGGCCAAAACAGACCGAATAAATGACAGCCAATTTGACAGACTGTGAACTGTCAAAGTTCGGATGTCCCTATTGGAATCGTCGTTTTCTGTTGTTGCTGTTTCAGATTAATAAAAAGTGCACACAACTAGATGCAGATGCAAAAATTAAGTTAATTGGTTTACAGTTATAAGTTAAAAGGCCAGAATTCACTGTAGGTTATTGATGCATGTTTTAGTTTTAAGTGATGTATTGAAATTCTTGAGCAAGGGGTACAAGACTCTTCAACATCTCCTAGAAGATCATATCTGCTGTATTGTGTGAGCGCCTAAATATTTATGTCAACAACCTGTTTGGTTCGTATTAGTGTGACTTTAGACCATGCAATCACTAACTATTCACACTCCGGTACAATTTGGAGAAAATCCAAAAATTACACATCAACTTTTTATCGAGTGCAAGGCCTTTTTCTTTAGAGATGAGCTATACAGACCAATGTTTAGGTTTGGCATCCCTGTCGAAATCGTCTGATTAGGCAGGATGACAATAGAGAATGCACGCTGCTCCACCAAGAGCCCTCGCCCAGACTATGATATAAAAAGAGAATTTATGCAAGGCGATGTGCTGTCATAAAATTTCTTAAAAATTGTTTTTGAAATACTTGTGCGGAACTCAAACGTCAACATCAGAGGTACAATCTCTCAAAAGCCCGTGCACTTATGCGCATACGACGACGGAGCTGCTAAATCCCGAAAAGGGCATTGAGGATGGCATATCCATGGTTTTGAGTAGGGCGGAGAACTCCCACCGTTCAGGTTTTGACTTTGGCAATTAAAGCTCTAAAAGTTTGCAAAACTGCTGGTGTGGATGAAATCCGGCCGGAAATGCTCAATGGCTTGGCGGAGGAGGGAGGAATGTAGCTTTCTCATGTGATTAAAGTGGCATGGGAATGGGGTAAAACACATAACGACTGGCAACTGGGCTTATTGTTCTTCTTTTTAAAAAAAGAGGATAAGATGGATTGCTTCAATTAGAGGGGTATATCTCTTCTTAGCCTCCCCGGAAAATTATTTGCTAAAGTGTTAGAAGCGCGTTCCAGAGCTACATATAGTCGAGTCCAGGTTGTGCGATGAGCAGTGCGACTTTCGTTAAGATAGGAATACATCCGACGAGCTATTTCCTTGAGAAAGTCTGGGAGTATGCCAACCCTATCTGCAGTTGTTTTGTGGAGAGAGCATATGGTCAGGTCCCTCGTGGTAAACTCTGGCGTCTACTGCAGGACTATGGGATTGACGGTTCTCTTCTGAGGGCCATGCAAGCTCTATACACAAACTGTAAGAGCTGTGTTCGGGTAAATGGCGTCAAATGGACACCTTTCACTGTTGGCGTTCGACTTCGCCAGGAGTGGGTTTTGACACCTCTCCTTTTCTTAATGTAGCGTGGAACGGTTCGAATTGGAATACTTGAGTATATTTAAGCCATATACTTTTTGCGGATGACTTGATGTTTTAGAATTGATGAAAAAGGTTTGAATGACAAGATTTACCGCCATTAAGACCTTCTGGTCGCCGTGGGTCAGTGGTTAGTACGTTGGACTGTTGTGTGAGCTGGGTGGGTTCAAGTACCAGCCAGGTACACCGAACATTTTTCGCGGCACCACCTATCGTCGGGGAATGACAAGCCTCCGGGAGTATAATTTGTCATGAAAGAGCTTCTCAATTAGTCATTTGGAGTCGGCAATAAATTGTAGGTCACTTCCATTCGTGCGAAAATGTAACACGCACAACATGAGTGGTTGCAAGAAGCTAGGCCTTGGCTCATCTCGAGCTGTCGCGCCAGCTATTTATTTACTTTAATTTTTTTTAACAAAAACCCCACACAAATCCACAATTCGTTCCAGCTTATTATACAATTCTTATCTGCCAACATTTGTACGTAACATTGAACTTGCTTGGAATTCACTTGTTATC
Source organism: Matsumyia berberina (assembly GCA_917880715.2). NCBI lineage: Eukaryota > Metazoa > Arthropoda > Insecta > Diptera > Syrphidae > Matsumyia > Matsumyia berberina. The sequence goes on along the minus strand of OU862871.1, from coordinate 123,482,839 downwards.
TGTAGGTAGCGCCTAGATTAGCAACAGAGGCATGTCAGTGGTTATGTCCGATAATAAAAATCAAATGATCTTATCAATCCTGTATGGACACACTTTTCATTAACAACTCAAATCGATATCTAGTACTCGTACTGATTGTTACGAACAATAAAACTAGTTTTTTTGAGCACCGTGCCTGATAGGTATCAGCAATATTATACGAGTTTTGCTTCCCACATTTCAAGTACGTACAGGTAATTATATGATTACGAAAAACAAACAATGGCGCCTGGGGAACACTAAATCGTACGCACATCACAGTTTTTTTTTTTTTTTTTATTACACAGCTCATTGGTAAAGTAGGGCGTAAATTATTTACTACCTATGTGTCAATAAATAAAATAAATCCGAAAAATCGTTGGCGAAAGAAAGCAAACCCGTCAAGGAAAAAACGAAAAAAGTTCAGGAAAAACCGCCATCTGCTGATGCGCAAACGTACGCGCAAGCCGCATCGCAAGCAACCAAGCAAAATAGGCCTACGCTAGATCCTATGCAACAGGTCTTCTCTATAATTCTCGCAAAACTCGAGGAGCAAAGCAAGACAAATAAGCTCATATTCGAAAAACTTAGCAACCTCGAGCATAACGCTCGCAAACCACGGACAAAATTATGAACATGAACCAGTTACTTAAAATCTTAACATGGAACGCAAACGGCCTTCTGCAAAGAATCGACGAACTGGAAATATTCCTACGCAAACAGAACATTGACATATGCTTGATTTCTGAAACCCATCTGACAAAGGAATCTCGAGTTAAAATAAGAGGATACTATGCTTATCACGCATACCACCCATCCGAAAGGGCTAGGGGCGGATCGTCGCTCTTAATTAAAGATTGTATTGAGCACTCTTTGAATTCACCGGTAGAACTCGATGCAATGCAAATAACTTCAGTTCGCGTAAAAAATAAAAACATGTATTACAACATCGCGTCCATTTATTGCCCTCCGCGATACACGCTAGAAAAGAATGACTTAATACGTCTATTTGACTCACTTGGACCGAAATTTATTATTGGTGGCGATTTCAATGCGAAACACACCTTTTGGGGTTCGAGATGCATTTCACCTAAAGGCAGACTTCTCTACGAAACCGGCATGCAATTTGCTGTTGACTTCTTTTCGACGGGGAAACCGACTTATTGGCCCTCCGACATAGCAAAAACGCCTGACCTCATAGACTTGTTTATTGGAAAAGGGGTAGTGAAAAACTTAACGAACATCGAGGAATGCTTTGATCTCTCCTCGGATCATTCACCAGTCATATTGACAATAAGCGAACGCCTAATGAAAAAAGAAGGAGCGCCCAGATTAACTAGCAACAAAACTAACTGGGACGGCTTTAGGAAAGCTTGTGAAGAAAATATTGTCCTGAATGTGTCGCTTAGAACACCGTGCGAAATAGAGGATGAAGTCGGCAGATTTATTGAAGTCTTACAAAGCGCCGCGTGGACCAACACTCCATATAAAAGGAAAGTAGTCGGAAATAGCGAAGTTAAATATCCGCCGGAAATAAAAGAACTGATGCTGGCAAAGAGGAGAGCACGCAAAAAATGGCAACAGTCCCGCGCTCCCCAGCATAAAACCCATTAGAACTTCCTATGCAATAAGCTCAAAAAAGCGATACGGGATTTTAAAAATCACGAGATTTCTACATATCTCGAAGGCTTGTCTGCTGAAAAAAGTTCGAATTACTCTCTTTGGAAAGCTATGAAAGGTATTAAAAAACCCCAAATACAATCGCTACCAATAAGAAAAAGTAATGGCGAGTGGGCAAAAGGCGATAAAGAAAAAGCCGACTTATTTGCTGAGCATCTGGAAGAAACGTTTAACCCATTTCCCGGGCAAGCATTAATAGAAAATATTAATAATACTATTATGACTCCAGACAACTTTAAAATAAGAAGCGTGTCACTAGCGGAACTTTGTGAGGTAATAAAAAATCTAAAAAATAACAAGGCTCCTGGATCTGATCTAATAACCGGACAGGTCCTCAAGGAATTGCCAAAGAAAGCTTTGATAAAACTCGTTTATCTTATAAATGCTTCGCTAAGACTATTATACGTTCCAAGGCAATGGAAAGTCGCCGAAGTTATAATGGTTTCAAAACCGGGAAAACCGCCAAACGACAAAAAGTCGTACAGACCGATATCGCTCCTGCCGATAATATCAAAGGTTTTCGAAAAACTCTTATTGAAACGGTTTAAACCGGTAATTTAAGAAAGACGTTTGATTCCTGATCATCAATTCGGGTTCAGAATCAAGCATTCCACAATTGACCAGGTTTATAGAATAACCAACGAAATTGAGAAGGCCATAGAAGAGAAAAAGATATGTTCTAGCGCTTTTCTTGACGTTTCTCAAGCCTTCGACAAGGTGTGGCACGAAGGCTTGAATTATAAACTTAGACAGGTACTTCCGGAAGAGTTGTACAAGATCTTAGAGTCGTATTTGGAGAATAGACTCTTCCGTGTCAAGCACGGAGTCGAATACTCGGAATTCAAGGAAATCGCTGCGGGAGTTCCACAAGGGAGTGTTCTTGGTCCAGTCTTGTTCTTGCTCTATACTCGAGATATACCCCAAGAAGAAGGCACCGTTGTTGCTACGTTCGCGGACGATACGGCTATTCTGGCAACAGATAATTCAGTCAAGTCAGCAACTGTAAAGCTTCAACGAGCTTTGGATAAAATCTGCGAGTGGACAAAGGTTTGGCGCATTGTTCTCAATGAAACCAAATCTACCCATGTTAACTTTACGTACAAGAAAATAAACAACTTACCCGTTTTCATTAACTCGGTACAAATACCGTATGCAAACGAAGCAAAATATCTAGGAATGACACTAGATGCGAAACTCAAATGGAAGCCGCACGTTAAAAAGAAACGCGACGAGCTCGAAATTAGATTTAGAGAAATGTATTGGCTGCTTGGAAGATATTCCAAATTAAGCATGTATAACAAATTGCTCTTATATAAGCAAGTCTTAAAACCTGTATGGACGTATGGTATACAACTTTGGGGTTGTACCAAAACCAGCAATAGAAATATTTTACAAACCTTTCAAAATAAGGTGCTCAGAACAATCGTTAATGCGCCGTGGTACATTAGAAACGACGATATCCATAGAGACCTCGGTTTAGCTACCGTCGAAGATGAAATAACAAATTTTGCGCGCAAACTCCGTGTTCGCCTTCAGGGACATTGCAATAACGCCGTACTCCAAATTCTGGACGTGACAAACCTTGTGCGCCGACTACAAAGAACGAAGCCGTTCGATTTAGCGCAATAAGGAATAGCCGCATATAATGACGGTATAAGTAGGTGCTTTCACTGGAAAGCTACCTGCACAACGCGAACTTTTATTGTCGAAAGCTAAACTACTTGATAAGGCTTTTTTTGTACTTAGTCGTAGTCAACACGAAAAGGGGAGGTGTTTTTAGTGAGTAAGAATCTCACACTACCATGAGCACGTGCGGTAGATCCTCATGGTGTCTCATGAAAGATTTTCACCTACCCTCGCAAAAAAAAAAAAAAACCTATGTGTCAAGGCTGTAATTTTTCTCCTAATTTTTTCTCGTACTTGAAACCGCCGGATTGAATAATTATCGTGTCTGTTTACTGGCTCAGGTTAGGAGTTAATTTTGACTAATTGTGCGGCAGTAAATGTACATCAAAAACAAGGGTAATTCAGAAGATTGTTTCTAAGGACTCAATACGAATATGGAACAATCCGCATTTCTGAATATTTCCTCAAGCCTATAACCTCCAAAAATTCAAAATGAACGCACGTTGTCATCTCACTATCTTTACTCTCATCTCTAATCTCCAACTCTTTCCTATTACCTTTCATTTTTCTCTATCATGGTATGGTATAAGGGTGAAGCCCGTTGTGTATCCCTCTTTTGATTTTGAAACTGTAGAGATAGAGTAGGTTTGGGACAAATGTTGAAAGGGATCAAGGAGAGAGTGGAAACAATTATGGAGTTGACACTAGAGTAGATGATCTGGGATCTGGCGAATCTTCCCGTTTCTTTGATGAAGACCAGGATGACACCGATTCCTTTGTCCTTGAGATGCTTTAAGTCCAATATCCAGTGGCATAGGAAGTGTTCGAGATCTTCTTTCTTTCAGTTTCTACAGATCTCTGGATCGAAAAGGTGTAGTCTATGCATGTGTTTATTGTTGATGTCCCCTGTGGTTAGTTCCACCATTAGCCTCACTTGCTCCCTTCTTGAACCTAAAGCTTTTCTAGGGATCAGGTTATTTGGATTCTTTATGAGTGATCCACCCTGCGATGTTAGAGCCTTGTTTCGTTTTTTCGGGCCCAAGAATCCTTCGAAGGGAATCCTGTTTCAAAATTGTGGACACCGCTGATTTGCTTGTCGCCAAAATTGCTCTGATGGTTTATGTGTGCTGTGATCGTTCTGATCTTTTCAATAAGACAGGCCGACAAAATTTTTAGCCAGAAACCAGACTAACGTTTTCCGATGGATATTGACGCGCTGAATCAGAATCCGATTTCAGAATTGCTCCATCACGTCAGGTTTCCGAGAAATTCTAACCTAAAAGTGAATGAGGTTATGTTGTATCACGAGGTACATACATGGCACCTTGAACGCGATCTAGTCTATTGTTCCTATATTTCTTCATTAGATTACCGATGGTGGGAAGGACATCAGTGGTCGACCTTACTGCAGTCGCGTGTCTGAGCATCATTAATACTCGGGATGAATACACGAAGCATGACAGTTCGTATATGTAGGTCCAAGGTTTTTTCGCAGCTGTTCATGTTGCGCGTGTTATATTTTTCGCACGAATGTGAAAGCCCTAGAGCTTTTTCATTGTCGGTGGATTGAAAAGCTTCTGAAAAAAGTATACTCTTGTCGGTTTGTCAAAGTTTTGCTGAGAGGTGGTACCGTGAATAAATTTTATCAGATTCAACTCTGATCATGCTTTGGACTCTAATGTCGTGAGGTTTTTGTTCCAATTATTCCTTGGCTTGTGTTTTGTTGAACATTTTTCCGAGATTTTGTCTCTTTTTTTATCATCCACTCGCTACCCTTATGATGTTTTGTTTTTCACAAAGCGCGAGCGAGGTGAAGTGGTTCGAAACTTAGGTAGTACCTATTAAGTTTCTATGGCGTCCGAGGGTGATGTCCAGACTAGATGGTGACATTCTTGGTGTTTGTCATTGCTATAATTCAGGGAGATTTTTTTCGAATCTCCTGATGTCATAATCATGGTCAGCTCAATCAACTCTTCAGCCATGACACCCTACTGCCGCCAGTGTTATGCCTTCGCAGTAGAGTCGACATCAGCTTTCGTAGTTGATCGATTTTATTTATTTTTGAGAAATAAATGGGTGGTCGTCGTGGGTCAGCGGTTCGTGTGTTGGACTGCTGACCGAGCGGTGTGGGTTCAAGCCCCAGGCAGGAACACCGAATATTTTTCGCGGCACCACCTCTCGTCGGGGAATGACAAACCTCCGGGAGTATAATCTGTCATGATAGAGGTTCTCACTTCGCCGTTCGGAGTCGGCAATCAATTGTAGGTCCCTTCCATTCGTGCAAACAATACAAACACTCACAACATGAATGGTTGCGAGAAGCTAGGCCTTGGCTCATTCCGAGCTGCCGCGCTCGGATGATGGTTTCCAACATCAGTAGTTGAGCCCGGACATTCAGCGTGACAAGCGATGATGCTAACCACAACCCAACGAAACCACAAATCAAACAAAGGTTAACTTTTCCCAATCTTTGTTTCTTAAGACTGAGAAGAGAAATGAGTTATAAAGCCCTATCCTGAACAAGTGAAGTGACTCTATTTAAGACCTTAATCATCCCAATCCTATTTTATGTTGTTGGAGCTTGAACTCTTTTCAATGCAGATGTAGACATCTTTGGTCGTTTTGAGCAAGTGATTCTTTATAAGTCTTTGAATGAGGAAATTCAACCGCAAATTATACAAGCTGTTTAGAGTCATCGACTCAGTCATAAAACCGCGCTTTGGATGTTATAGATGGCTAGGACATTAGAATAAATGGAAAACAACGCTACGAGCCGCATATATTTCGAATTTAACTCAGAAGAGGTAGACTTCATCCGCTTGCACAAATGGAAGGGCTCCCCATCCAAATTGGAGTATACAACTGAAGATAGTTAGTTAAGGACCGAGCTTACTAGAGAGATTTGTTGATTCGGGCTCAGGTTCATTTCAAAAGGCCTAAATATAAATAGCTATCACTACAAGTCGTTTATAATTCACAGATTTTTTGACGTATTAGACGTAAATAGGTTTCAGACCTCAGGAAATTCAATTGAGCAATCTAAAAGAAATGTTCGGCAACATATTTACCGATACTATGTCTGATTCCATACCTAGATAAGCTACATCGCTTGATTTCATCTGTTACATTGCCTCCTGTTTGTGACTCAAAACAGCTACCAGTTCTTTCTGTCATATCTACTTTTAATTTTCAAGTTGTGTTTCGACATATTCGTACCTATCAAAACTATTTGTGGCTTGTACAAGATACATACCTTTAGCTTTTAATTTCATGTTTATGGCCATCAAAATTCATTAATTCTATTGTTGACAACAAATTTCGATAGGTATCACCATGGTACATGGTACCTGTTGTCGCAACAAATCAATCAACTTAGAGCTTTGGAAGTACCAGTAACAATGTGTTGCAACCGGTTTTTTGTGGCAAAAACATGAACAATGTTCAAAGCCTTCCTAGAAAGTAGCTGATAAACAAAGCATGCATAACCAAACGATTGCACGACGTTCTCCTAGATTTGTTCATCACGACTAGAAGCAACAGTTTATTGATGCGTGCCATGATGATAATTAGAATAGTTGGGTGTTCTAAAAATGTTACAAGTCATACGATAGTGTTTATTGGATTTCTTATCGCTCCTCTGTGAAGCTACATTCAGTTGGGACAGTGAATGTTGTTAGAAAGGCATGCAACAAGATGGGGAGGAACTTGCTAATTGAAGGTGATGAAAACTTCATGATTATCAATTTTGAACTAGATATTAGTTTTTAGGTTAGTAGGTTTGAATTCTTTTCCAATTCTGTCAGCAGACGTTACCATCCGGAAGTGTAATTTGTCAAACATGCTACGAGGATTGCCGCAAGTTATCCCATGAAATGTTATATCTGTCATTTGTCTACCTTTGGCATCCACACTATATTTGTGAGTGCCATCTGTTAATGACAGCAGTAAATAGATGTCTTTTTTGATTGAAATAGGGCACTTTCATGTAATTTCTTTAGCGTCCTCCTTGAAAAGATTGTGTGAAACACAGAAGCCATCTTTTACAACTGTTTTCAAATTGCTCACAAATTCATAGAAAGAACTTGTCAAGCTGTCAGTTTAGTGACATTTGCGAAGAGAATTGATGGAGCAGAGTAGAATATTTTTTCTTATAATCCACTCGCGCTCAAGGGCTTATGAATATGAATACCATTCTAACCATTCGCAAGCGAGGTGCAGTGGTTTGAAACTCAGGTAGTATTAGGTGTCAATGACGCCCGAGGATGGTGTCCAGACTAGCTGGTGACATTTGAAGTATTTGTCATTGCTATATTTCACGGCATTTTTTTTCGAATCACATGATGTCTTAATCATTATTAGCTCAAACGACTCTTCAAACCATTTAAGCTTTCAAGAAGAATAAAACGTCACAGTTGGTTGGTTTGTTGGTTTAAGTGGTTGTATCAGGCAGAGAGCGCATGATATTTAATTAGTGCTGGAATGCACAGTTTTCGTGACCGTTTTGTTAGATGAGTCGACAGACCATGGCTGTTTTTCTTAAATCCAAACTGTGGAGTTAAGGTTGGGTGGAATGTAAGGAATTTTCTTCTCTAAAAGTTCGGCGAGATTGTCGAGAAAGAGTTTTCATATGGCATTGAGTCCTGCTATGGCAATTGCAGGGCACTTTCAGAGGAAGTGTTCTAGAGTTTTCCTCTCATTCTTGTCTTTGCAGCTGTGGCAGTAGGGATTCAAAGGGATGCCAAGCTTGGCCTCATGGGTACGTACTGCACAGTGACCCGTACAGGTGGCGACTACGCGCGCAATGTCTGTTCGGGTACTTCTAAGGAAGTCGTTTGTTTTCCTATGGTATGTTGGCCAAGTCTTCTTGGATATGGCCCATCTAGCAAGGTTGTTCCATTTGTGTTTGGCTATTGAGAAGAAGTGTAGATTGACTATTCTCTTGACAGCTCCTAATGGGATGAGAACTTCTCTTGCGAGTGAGCTGTCAAGGGCCGCCCCTGTCTGGCAAGCTCATCAGTCATTTCATTCCCTTCGATGCCTCTTTGACCTGGGACCCATACGAGGGTTGGGGAAGATAAACTCCTCAGACGGGCGAAGTCGGTTCTGCATTGTGCTACTTGGCTATCGGAGAAAATTGCGACATTCCATTTCGGGTTGGTGTCGTTGTTAAGCGCATGACAGGCCTCGTAGATTGCGAACATTTCAGCCTAAAAAAACTGGCGAAGTTCGGGAGTCTAAATGATTTCGAAATTACCATTTCTTCTTTTACTTTTGGGCGATGTGTCGTTTTTAGGGCGTTATGACATCTTTCGATTCGGGCGTTATTGCCTTAGGCGTTAAGACCTTTGGGCGTTAAGTCCACTTTTTTTAGGCTGTAAGACTTTATTTGGGCATTATGACGCTTTTCGATTTTGGCAACGCCCAAACTGAATGTAATTTCGCCCAAATTGACGTCATTTTTACAACAATAAATTTTTCAGTTATGACATTTTTGATTTGGGCGTTATTTCGTCGTTAATACCTAACGCCCCCAATTTCGCGTAGCCATTTTTTTCCACTTTGTTCAACCCGAAAGCTTCGTATGTATAGGTATGATGTGATTTGCACTCGTTGCACGGCTCCTATTTAGTTGGATTGCGCGGAACTACTGATAAGCCGTATTTCTCAATGCTATGCAGATAGTAGCCCAGATTCCATGCAGTGTTCAGGGCAATTTTTCACAGAATCTATGTAAAAAAAACCTCCTGAAACACGATGCACATTCAATTTGTTCTCGAAAGCGCCACCGAACAAAATATACCTCCAACTTTGCATATTTAATTAAAGTAAGACATACCGTGCCCATGCGTCATTCAGTAAACTCATTTCTCTTGGCGAAATCCAGAACACGTCCCTGTTATAAATTGTAAAATAATAAAAATCGATTTACTGCCGTCTTATGGCATGTTTCGGGGAGGCAAATCCCAACGTTGTCATATCCAGTAACGCCCGGGATGAATTATAACACAGGCCAAGGATAATGTATTAGCCAAATGGGAAATGCGCCATTTAAATCCCACAATGGGAATCCTCTTCAAATACCCAATTCATTCAAAGGCATGTGCAATTTACTGCCCGTCGCCCATTGTTTAATCATTTTCAAAAGAAAAACAATATGGAGCAAAACAATCGTAAGCATATATTTTCAACCGACTGATCTAAAAAAATAGAAGCAACTATGTAAATGGCCTACAAAACTATGTAGGTCAAACCGAATAAAGGCGCTGTTGTTACAGCAAAAATTCTGACCGACAACAACGGTCTCTGGAAATAAACTAAAGAACTATACGACATGCTAGTAATAAAATGGTACAACTACAACGAAACGACCTGTCAGATGTTAATTACATTTGCGAATCGCTCTCGGGGGAGATGTTCAGCATTCAAGTCCAATAACGACCTTTCTTATCCGGGTGTTATGAAAATGGCGCCATCAAAACTGACAGTGCCAAATAGACATTTCGTGTGGGGATATGTTGGTCTTTAAGTGCAGTTTATCGCGTTTAATTAATTAAGTCATCAGTCATCTAATGTGAAACCTTTTTTAAGACCACAGCGTCCCCTGTGAGTTCTGCATGACACAATAGTACTTAATTAAAAAAGAGAATAAGTATATTTCAACTTTGACGTTTATAATTATGCAAAAGGCAGCATACAGTCACGTGATAGAAAAGAGGAAGATGATTGCATTTTATAGAAGGCATGGGATACAATGACCTCTATTGTTAGAGGGGAGAACTTAGAACAAGACGCAAAGGAAAACTGTAAGGTGCCAGTGAGAAGAAACCAATTTACGAGTTTCTCATTGCGAATGTGAGTAAGTGAATTTGTGACTGCATTTAATTTTGTTTTACTTCCTGACTCACGTAATTTCTCACCAAGGGGCGCTAGAGCATTTATCTTTACGTGATCATAGGCGGTGCTATTTTGGTTCTCTGTTTTGTGTGTATGAATGCACTGCTCCAGATCGTTGAAATGTGATATACACAACTTGACTATGAGCTTTTGAAGGTGTAATTGATTATGCGAAACTATTTTTGTGTTTAAATGCGCGCCGGGTGGCGCTAAAGTCTAGAACGTACTCAATCTACTCGTTGTAGAGTTTCATCTAAATGAAACAATGAATTTCCTTTGATTTGACATTTCGAAAGTTGCGAAAGCTTCAATAAGCTTTTGCGGTAGAGGTAGTAATGCCATTGCTGTCACTTCAGACCTAACTGTACTTCGAAAGTACGATTTATCCAACTAGTCAGAAAGGTTTGTGCCAAGACTAATATAATTGCCGAATAAGAGGGATGGACCTGTGTCTTAGCCAAAACCGTCTCCAGTCCAATCGATCGTTAGCTAGCTGCTTTCAGTTTCACATGCTAAGTCGGCTCAAGGTCCTTTCCTTTAAGTCATGCTATTCCTCTTTTGCGCCGTCCATCTGGGATGAATTGAAAGGTTCCCCGAGCAGGAGCACTCGTGTTAATCCGCTCCAAATGTTCCCGTCATCTAAGTCGATATACATACTTGAGCTCTTCTGATTAAGTCGATGGCGTTGTCTTTCACTTTGTCCATAGCATCAAGATTACCAAAAAGATATTGGTTTCGAAACACCTGGGGTGGCAACACTCATTCTTCACAAAGCAGATGTATCTGTCTGTATCTAAAGAGCTTGACGAGGCACTGACCGTTGGAAAGTTCCAGCATCCATTATAAAGAGTGTTTGCTTCGATCGCAATGTGGTCAATTTGATCAGGAGATCCTATGTTTCTGTTTGAAAATCAGGGGCCGAATTACCACAATCGATAACGAGTGAGTGAGTGGTACTCGTGATCGAATGATATATTAACCTCATTGGGAGCGGTAATGTCAAATCCTCACATGACGAGTAAGTGGTTAACGAGTGTGGTAGTTTGGCCCCAGGACGCGGGAATTGTGTGCTAGCTAGGATAATGTTTCGACCCACCGCAAAGTCAATGAGATGTTGCGCAAGCTATACTTTCTGACAGTGCTACCAAAGTGTCCTTTCTTCCTAGTTTTGCATCGTCGAACACAAGCTTAATATCATAATATAGGACATTGTTCATTAGTGGCGTCGTCCTTGTCTTCTGTTGGGTTATGAGCGCATATAAGGCGGACGTAGGTGAATTTGACCTTGTGATAAGAAGTTTCTTTACATGTTGGAAGCTTCAGAGTTGTTTCCTAAGTTGAACTCGTGCGACAAATCCTCATCCCTCTAGGTTAGGTTAGAGGCAGTGGCGGCTTGATATTAGGCGCCGCTTTATTCAGATCTTCAAGGATCCGTTGTGTTCCCCGTTGTACATGTCTATGGGGAAATGAGAAGAGGTTAGAGCTAATATGTATTGTAAAGTGCTGTCGCGAAGAGCTGAGGGTTCTTGGCACGCAGCATAATGTAAAACTCCCTGGCCACAGTGGTGTGTTAGGAAACGAGACTGCTTACGAACTGGCTAGAAAGGGATCAGCCCTGGAACCAGACCTAGCGGATGGTTCAATTAAACCTCCACTTCGTCATCTAAATGCACTAAACACTAACCACCTGCGAAGTCTCCAGAAGGTTATGGCCAGAATACAATAAGAGCAGACCGAATAAGCTACTACATATGGACAGGAAATCCCTGTCATTACTGGTAGGACTTATTACAGGCAACAAGAAGCTGCACCTGACCGGGGAAGACCTTTGCAGGGAATGCGGAGACGAGGAGGTACATGAGGATACTACCAACTTCCTCTGTCACTGGCCAAGCCTCTGCAACATTAGGAAAAGAACATTGGGCAGATACCTCTTCGACAACATCGAGGAGTTGTCCGATGGTTCACTGTCGGACCTGCTCAAGTTCGCAAGGAGAGCCGGTTGGCTGTCATCAGACATATAAAATCACGTAGTAGGAAGTAGCTGGTAAACGCATGGGTATCACAACGGGTCTACATAGACCTAAGTGAGATGAGAAGGATGTTATTGTCCTCATCGGCCCGCTAACCTAACCTATTATGTATTGTTCGCCTCCCTTAACCACCCCGAATTAAATATGAATTTTAGGACGGCCTTCGGTGACATGGTGTAGAGTTGGCCTGGGCCACTAAAGAAGTAAGGGTCTAGGCTCGTTTTTCTGATTCTGCTGAGGCTTGGGCAGTCGCAGAGAAAGTGTGTCGTGTCCTTCTCCTCGTATACATGGCCACATCCTATGCACAGGTCGGTCGTGCTTAATCGCATTCTCCTTAGATGGGCCGCCAGTAGGTTGTGGTCTGTGAGGATGGTGATCACTAGAGCTAAATGCGATCTTTTCAGCGTAAGTATATGCTTTGCTTTTCTTTTAATGAGTTTTGGCCACATCTTATCGGCAAGCTTCTAGAAGTCCAAGTGTATCGTTACATTTATGGTCTTCCGCTTACATTTTAAAAGCAAATGCTTTGTTCTACAGATCGAGCAGTGCATAGTTAGGCCTACAGTCCACACACATACATTTCATTTTATTTATCTCTGGCCAGTGGGTAACCAGATGTTGATACAATTATTTTTTACAAATGTTATTCGTTCAATGTCACCAATTCGTTTCAACTCATGACCTTCTACATCTTTACCAGACTCATCTTTGTTTATTCCCGAAAGAAATCAATACCTGTCACACTAATGAATACGTCACATGAAATCTCACAGAAAGCCAAATAAAAAATGGCATCTTTCGCTACTCGCCTTTTCCTTTCAGCATTATTAAAAATGCACATCTTAGGGATTTACCCTCTTGAAGCTTTGCGGCCCAATGCACATTCATCTCATCTAACACCGTCGTGATGCTTTTCTCCCAACTGTGGCTCCTTTATTATTTATTATTTTTTCTTGTTAGTAACGTGCTTTGCTACTATGTTCATCTCAGTATCTTTAACCTATAAGCAAAATATCATGGCCATCTACAAAAAAAAAAAGGAAAGCATAACATATTTTTAAAAGCACATCCTCAAGCACGTTGTCTTCCATCATCAATTCGAAAAGCAAGGAAGAGATGACATCTTATCGCTAGTTGTGACGAAAAAAAATATGTTTTTGAAAGAAAATGCGCCATGGCTTTTCTGTTCGTTTTTCTCTAGTCAAATTTATTTTTTCCTGTGAAAGGACATGTGAGTGCTGCTTGTGGAGGAAAGTCTAGAAAAAAGCGTGTTCACCTTTCTGTTGGGTTATAGTTGGAGATGGATAAAATGTCAATCACGTTTTCGACGATTTTTTTTTTTTGCGCTGAAAGATGTCATTCATGATTCAGTATTTTATGCAGGAATGATATTTACGCTTCCTTAATCCTGTTCAGTCACATTTTCGATGAGAGTTGTCCTTTCCGGTAGGTTATGGGGAAGTGCCCAGTCTAATGACTGTGCGTCTACGGGAGCCTACTAGCCCATTGTGTTCCCCTTTGTGTTGTGGTCCATGTTCCAACCTTGGGTTCTTAATGGATGGCCTATAGCGAAACCACTCTGTAGGTACTCTTAATAAAGTGGAGTATATTCGTTATTGGTACTTCTGTTAGGTTACCCAGTTTTTAACACAGCCTGTTTCCTATGTGTCGGATTCGGCAGTTTTTGAAGTAAGTACTTGATGGTCTCCGTCTCTTCCGCATCCTGACAGATCCCGCAGTAGTAAGCTCCTTTCCGGACGTTGGCGACAAAGTTCGCAATGCATTCGAATTTAGTTACGTTGTCGGCAGGACATACAATTTGTACTCGTACTTGGATGTATTACCTTAAAATTTATGATCGAATTGAGTAGATTTTGACTAGGGGTAGTCCCATGTTTAGAGTATAAAGTCATCATTTGGAAATTTCATACTTCGAATTATCAACTTTTAACGCAGCTGTTTTGCTTAACCGAGGTGGCATCGGTTTCGTAGAGTTAAATATTGTGAAAATTTTTACAAGAGTGTTGTCTTAGACCTGCGTTCTTCGCTGGCTTTTTTAAGGTATCTAGACGCTTCTAAGAAGGCTCAGATCGCTAACACAGGCCCTACGCACTATCTGCTACAGTATGAGTCTTACAATTACAAGTACAATTAGACTCCAAAACCAGTCATTGGTCCGGTGCTGGTGTCTTCGTGGAGGTTAATAACACCAGACTTTACTACTCGTTGGGCAAGCATGTCTCTGTTTTTCAAGCAGAGACCTTTACTATCCTAATGGCCACGGACTATATTGTTAAGAATAGGTGGAAGGGTCGGAGCATCTGCGTCTGTAGCGATAGGCAGGCTGCGCTTAAGGCCTTGCTCAACCCTTTAACCAGTTCCAAAATAGTGCGAGAATGCAAGAACTCTCTGAATTCGGTCGCAAGGCTAAACTCTTTGACTTTTGTCTGGATCCCAAGCCACACTGGGATCTCTGGAAATAAGATCTCTGATCAGATTGCTAGAAAAGGCTCAGAGGATATTTTCTCAAAAACTGCACCTGCTTTGGGTCTTCCCACGTCCTCAGTCAGGGCCTCCATTGATGATTTGGTTTTCTACAAACACAATTATGTGTGGCACGGCCCTCCAGTATGCAGGCAGACTAAACGAATCAGCGGCATTCTTGCTGTCACTCAGCAGAACAACTTATTGGCATTCTAACGCGACGCTTCGCCATTGCCAAGCACTTAAGTGTGTTAGGCTTAAGTGACACTGTCTGCGACACCTGTGGACAGGGCGACGATCAATTGTCATGACTTTGCTCGGATGAGGTGGTCGATTTGGTGCTGATGTGGTGAGTGCTGATACTATAAGCTCTTCATCATTGAAGTTGAGGAAATTCCAGTAAAATTGGTAAAAACTGGGTCCTGCTTTCTGGTAGTGCCATGGACCAGTTGCGTCTGAGTGTTCCAGTATAGCGTTTCGTAACACGAAAAGGAAGAAATCATCGGTTGTTCTGCAATAGATTATAGTGTTCTCATACAAGTGCAAACCTGACTATGTACTGTGTCAGACCAAACGCTGTGTATCTGGGTTCAGAAAGCCAAGAGCAAACTACCTGCGATAACAGATACTTACTGTGAGAACCTGTACAGGGGATACATATGTAAGTAATTTTGGATGAAAGATGTCCAGTGTGCGTACATGCCTCAAGTTAGATGGCTTCCAATTTTCTCTAGTTGCTAGAGAGCTCCTTTTGCAGGTTCATTCTTATTAAAAAGCTCTAGAGGTTGAACATCCAGCACCAGTGCGGATTTCGAAGTACCTTTTGGGTTAACTCTGTTGAATTGTTTTCAAGCTTTGAGCTCTGTAAAATGAACTCTGACTCGAGATTGCACTTAAATTGATCTAATTGTGACGTGCACAATGTTACGCGTCACTTTCAATTGAATCAGCTTAAACTCTTTAAAAAACTGGACCCTTCTCTGATTTTGAAGATTTTATGCAATTGAGAGGACAGATAGGTTTAGTCCTGACCCATCTGTTTTCTCAATTATAACCACACCACAAAGTAAATCGGAAAATTGCGCGTAAACATACAGCTAAACCGTGAAAATTGAATTTACCGCGCCTGTTAAGTGACGACGTCTAGACGCCATTATAGTGTGACCAAGAGTTTCCTCAATTCACTCCGACATCATCTTCATCCATTAAGGAAAGACAAACAAAACCCACACAATCTGTCAAATCATCTACAATTACTCCTGCCTGCACTTGACTTGTGGAAGTTCAGTGGACGTCCATTGTATGCCTTTTAAAACAATTTGATCCAATGAGTTTATCACAGTCGGGCATTGTAATTACAAGCATTGTAATGCAACACCAGCCTCGTCATCATCTCCATCATCAACAATAAGAGTATCTCCCTTAAAAAGTATACGACGTTGCTGCATAGGCCGTCAGCTATCTACCCAATCAACTTATTGTTAATTCCAAGGCCAGCATCAGCATCAGTGAGTAGAAGAGGCCAGGCCAGAGCTGTTTGTCGTCTCGATGGCAGAATACATCGCTTCGAGTCTTATTGAGCGAAAATCGATGTCGAGTGGCTTCGAAGTGAGTTACTTTTGCCTGTCACACCCAATAAGAGGAGTTTTTGTTTTGCACCGATGTCATGTGCCATTTTTTTTTTTTTTTTCCTGCTTCCTAAAGAAGCGTCTTTGTCTATTTTGGAAACACGAAGAATGTCGATTTGCTCACAACATTTCAACACTGTCGATTCGTTCATAAACTTTGTATTTCCGCTTTAAATAGAATTAATGATCTTTTTATTGATGAGATGTCGAAAAGACCGTGTACACAAATTTATGTTGGTCACTAAATGAACGCGATTTGGCAGCTAATTGAAATATAGTGTGCAAAGTTTTCAAACAAAAATTAAAAATAAAATTACCTCCGCGAGTTGAATGACGTTTGATTAATAACGTAGGAGTGGGTGAGTTCAGCTTCAGCACAAAGATCAAAATGAACATAGACACAAGTCTTTCACCCTTAAGACAAGAGGACGTACCACACATTTTGATTTAATTATAATTAGTTATAGAAATTTATTTTTATGTCCACTTCTTAGCCTTAAGCTTTAATTCTCTTAAAATGTTCCTTAATGAATTGATAACAATCAATTTAACTTTATGGGCAAGTGACATTTAGCGAGTCATAAATAGCTGAATTTATTATTACTGCCGTTGTGTACTCGTTTTTTTTTTTGTTATAATGGCAGCACTTATCCAATTTCAATTGTTTACGATTTGCGTGTCACTTGGACTCGCTGACAATTAAGGTTACAGTGTTAAACGTAGTAATATATTATCCTGCTTAACCTTAATAATTGATTTTCTCATTTCTCACTTTTCTAATTCATTACCGCCTCAACTGTCAAAGGCTTTAGAAGTGACAGGAAGCGTGAGGAATATGGAAATAAAATGATTGAAATACAGGGTATTTGAAAAACTAAATTACCGTAATTTCGACTAAATAATTTTTTTTTCGACATGTCCTACTAAATTTTCGGATGAAATCACATGCAGATCGAGTTTTGAGTCAAAGAAGTGTTAAATAACAAGTGACAGGGATAAGGAAAACAAAAATGGAGGACAGCGGACGGAAGAAATAATGGATTTAAGAATAAAACCACGTTCGTCTCTACATAGTGAGTGCGTACATACGTATGTAATCATACATGTCCTTTGCGTGCTGTTGGCCCATAGGGTTAATATCGAGTTTAATACACGAGTTATAACCAATTTGACTTGGAATTCTACCACTCGGCGGTATTTTTATGCTTATTTATGAATACTTCATGAGTAGTTATTTATTCGATAACGTGTTGATGAGAGGTAGTTAGAGGTAGGTACAGTTAAGAGACGTCGACGTTTAACATCGAGACTTTTTGCTCTGTTCCGTAAATTGTGCATGGGGTTGTCCGCCTTCTGTACTAAGAATTCAGTATTGTAGAAAATATCGGTCAGTTTAAAACTTGCTCTCATTTTAAGAGCTCTTGACCCGAAAAAAGGCTCTGTCTCAGACATCGTGGACTTTCATCCATCTTTCATTTTGCATCTGTAATTGCTTGGTCTTGAAAGGAAACAAAACATTTGGCCTTTTATATCGCCTTTAAGCTGAGTGCTGAAAATCAAAACGGGTCTTGACTCGAGTAGAAAATCCAAAGTACATATAGTGCGTAGACATCTATTTAAAAAATTTCCGAAGGCTTGCAGATAACGAACGACAGCCTTAACGTCAGACTGAAACAGTTTCAGCTTGGTTTCACTGAAGAAAACTTTACTTTTTTAGATTTTGGAAAGCATTCCGAAGGGTTTCTTATCTATTTAGGTGGCGCTATAGTTTAGCGTAACCCTGTGCCTCAACCAAGGAGCCCCTAGCTACTCGCTACAAGTTGGTTGAGCTCCACTTCTATTTGTGCGCACTCAAAAGTCCAATGAGGCCGTAGGAATAGTTCTTCTTAAGATCCCTTTTTCCAAAGCCTAGGTTAGGTTAGGTTAGGTTAGAAGGGTGTCGGCTTGATGTTAGGCGCCGTCTCACTTTGATCTTCAAGGAGCCATTGTGTTACCCCTTCTGGGATCCTACATTCATGCACCTGTTGGGAAGGGATAATAATATGTTAGTTGTTACTCATTATTTGGCTCCCTAAGTCACCCTGAATCCAATATGAATTTTAGGTTGGCCTTCGGTAGCTTGGTCGAGAGTTGGACTGGGTCGCTGTCCCTCTCTTTAACTCTATCGCCGGAGCTAGTCCACAACCCAGATAAGAATTGAACTTATGTAATTTAGACTTATGTAAGACCGCCTGTAAGCTATTAGTAATATTACGGATAGTCTTTCTGTCACATTGTCTTTACTGCTTTTTTGACTAGTGTTGCGTGTTACATTTATCAGGCTTTCCACTGCGCTGAACTTCATATCTTTTTTTTAAGAAAATATGTACCTTCCTGGTTATCGTTACTCAGTGGTTATTGCGTTGAGTTGTTGTGCGAACTGCGTCAGTTCAAGCCCTATATCCACCGAAAATTTTTCGCATCGAAAACCGAAAGTACAATTTGCCATGAAAAAGCTTCTCAATTTCCCGTCGGCAATAAATTGTGCGAAAAATGTAACAGGCACGGCATAAATGGTTTCCAGAAGCTAGGCATTGACTTGTTCCGAGCTGTCGCGCCAGCCATTCCCCCTTTTTTTTTTTATATATATGTAGCTTCCTGACTAATATCCACATTTTCTTGCAACTTATAAATTGTCCGATTATATATTCTCTTCAACTTACCATTGCACACAAAAGGTATGTTTTGTCTGAAAGCCTGCTGCTTTCCTTCTCATTGTTCAGCATTCGGCACTAAATGATAGGTATAGTGGGAGCATTTTATTGTGGCAGCGGTGTTCTAGGAACAAGCTTCCCTTACTGCCCTTGCAGACATGAAATTAGGGCCAAATGAGACAATTTGGGTAAAGTTCCGCTAACGAAATCCCCAATTACCGATAAATTATACCACTTAACGAAAGAAAATCGAAAAAAGAAACGAACATACCCAAATTTAATTTGATTTCGAAAACTCAATTTATCTATCATAATAAACAAAATACAATCGCTTCTTTCTCCTTAGTGGAAAGAGTCACAGCCCGATGGCATATTGCCAAAAAAAGTGGCATTTACCACAGAATTTCAGTTGTTTACTCCCAATAAGTCAATTGAAACTTCCTGTCTTAGACTTGCAATTCAACAGGCTAACTCCGTGACCGATACTTTCCTGTTATTAATCAACAAACTTAAGTTACCAAGACTCCGTGGCAAAAAAACTGCTATTACTCCATTTAGTTCCGCTCATCATTGCCAGATAACAGTTTTCGAAATTTAAACAATTACATTAATTTATTCAGATTAAATAATTTACTAAATTTCATTGGTGTTATTTTTTTTTTCAGGTACGTTTTCTGACGAAATGAATGTTATTTACCGACTGGTATGTATGCATAGATTTGTTAAATTTCAAATAAGCACTTGTCCTACCGCTGTTTCCGTGGTGAAAGTTCCATTATCTACTTAAAATCGACACAACAGCAATCAATTTTGTCGACATGCACAAATACATATTTTATTTCCACCCCATTCTTAAACATGTCACTCGTGTTACCCTTTGACGACATGTGTGGGAAACAGGGTCAAGTTGAGTATATTTCCTAAGTGTTTTGTCTTTTGTACGGACCGCCCACACATCGGTCGCGGACATTAAGTCAATTAAAACAGTGTGCAATGGATAACGTGTGCCATGTTTGTTTACAAATACTGGAACCTTCATTTGTCTTTATTTGCGGTCGTCTTGGTTGTACGGATCGTTTGGCAATGTCGCGTCTTGTGGCGAGTCTATAAACTACCGGACATATCTTGGAAATTACTTGTAATTAGAGTCGACTTGTATTGTGCACACATAAAAGGGTTTCGTTTTCCTTGGATTGGCCTTGCGGGGATTGAGAGTACACAAGCATAGACCGACAAACAGATCTGTACCGGTCCTTAGACGAGAGCGCGAAAATGTATTTAGCAATCATCGTCAATCATTGTAGAGAGAGGGTATTAGCAAAAAATCGTCAACAACATGGTCTAATTACAAATCAATTTTACTGAGGAAATGAATGTCTGCAGCACTTGTTTGGTTTGGTTGTTTCCGTTGTAGTGATTAGTGGTGGTTTTAGGGAAGGATGTTCTTTGTTTGGCCATAAGGAACAAATTTATATATGATGTTCAGTCATAATGTACATCACAAACGCTTTAAACCGTAGAATACACAAGGCAGGTGGTTATTCAGTGTTAGCCGTTTTATATCTTCTTTTTTTATAGTATCAGTTAGATTCAGTGCTAGTACAGAGGGTGTATATCAATTTTATTGGCGTTAAATTACGTGTTTCAAACATTTTGTCGAACAATCCACTGCGCACATATTACCCTATGACGCGCTGTCATTTTCATTCATTTCGTTACTTGCGCTTAATAGTCCAGCATCTATCCTTTTTTGAGTGAACTACAGGTTCATTTTCTGGTTGTTTCTGTTTTAAGGGGCGCCTTTCTTGACAGAGTAGGTTACATAAGGTCAGACAGTCATGAAGGCATACTAGGGAATGAAAAAGCAGATGAATTGCCAAGAAAAGAATCTCCGAAAAAGTCGCGCCATGTAAACTTGAGCATGAACCAGGGATCAGGTCTCTAGCGAAACCGAATAGAAGATGCAGCTCTTTGGAGTCCTGTTAAATAGCAAGTCAAGGTACAGGGGTGCCAGAACTAATACCCTCATGCAGAAGGACAGGAAAACTTTCCCCATCCCTGTAGGACTAATGACAGGTCATAGGCCAAGTGAGACCGGGGCTGCGTAGACGAAAAAGTTAATGAGGACGCAACCCATTCTCTGCCATTGTCCAGGTCTCTGTCTGGAAGACACTTTTTCCAGGTTACCGCAGAGCTAAGTCACGTATCTATGAAGGTTCAAGGTGGCTCAAAACCCTGGGGCAATGGGGTTTGCTCCACGAGGAAGAGGTACCTACTCCCCCAAATGGGCATCAGAAAGGGGCTCTACTGACCTGAGTATGGCGCATAGGGTTCTCTCTTCCCTCGCCAACCCATCTACTTAACCTAACCTAAGGTCAAACAGAATGTCACAAAACACTAGTCACGATCATCTTGGCGAATCTTCATCCGAAGTAATGGTTGACGCTGTGAAAGCGGTGTGTTCGTAATTATAGAGACAGAAGTTCAGAAAATGAGTTTAGAGATGCATGAGGTCAAAATCAAGTACTTTCTTTCTGTTAACTAGAAGAGACACTTAACATCGACGAATCGGAGGCAACATAACTTCGAGGTAGACACGAGTAAGTACCCTGTACTAAACAAGCTTAAAGCATAAAGATGGGCTTTGCGTAGAATGCCTTCCATTTTCAGAGTTTCGAGCTGACTAATATTGTTTAGTATTGTGTACCAGGTTTTGACTTTTTGGCCCTCAGAACTTACACTGTCCTGTAAGCATTGAATATTAAGTCTGGCCATCAAAATATTACCAATTCCTTGTCATTTTTGAATTGAAGTTTATTGGTAATTGCTGCTATCTTACTTACTTACTTAAGGTGGCGTTAATGTCCGGGGTGGATCTGGGCCTCAATCAACAAGTGTCTTCAGCCAGTTCGATCTTTAGCCAGCTGTCTCCAGTTTCGTACGCCAAGTTGGTTAAGGTCCCCTTCCACTTGGGTGCCCCACCTGAGTTGCGGTCTTTCTCTACTGCGACGTCTCTCGGATGTGGATTTGAAGATTTTCCAGGCCCGAGCCGGAGCAGGAGCTTAATACCTCAGTCATTCCACCTTCACTCTTCTGGCTAAGTAGGTGTCGTTGTATCTCCTCCTCCACTCACCGTCTATGCAGACAGGACCAAAAATAACGTGGAGAATTTTCCTTTCGAAACAGCCTAGAGCAACCTCATTCGCTTTTGACAAAGTCCATGCCTCTGCGCCGTAGAGCAGGACTGGGACGATTAAGGTCTTATAAAGGGTCACTTTAGTAGTTCGAGATAGGACTTTGCTACTCAATTGTCTTCTTAGCCAAAAGAAACAGCGATTGGCAAGAGTTATTCTTCGTTTCATTTCAGCGCTGGTGTCCTTGTCTGAATTTATAGCGGAGCCTAGGTAGACAAAGTCCTTAACTACCTTAAAGTTGTATCTGTCTATAGTGACGTCGGTTTTGGGTATCCTTTCTTGTTGACAGCATATACTTCGTCTTGCCCTCATTGACCGCTAAACCCATTTTCGCCGCCTCCGTCTCAATACTCACAAACGCACCAGTGACATCACGCTGCGTTCTTCCGATTATATCAATATCGTCGGCGTATCCGAGTCATTGGACGGACTTCTGAAAGATTGTGCTTCTGGTGTTGGTGGGTGAGTTTTGCACTATTCTTTCAAGATCGATGTTGAAGAAGTCGCATGACACTTCGTCGCCTCGTCTAAATCCTTTTTTGACATCAAAGGTCTCGCTGCTAATCAGTCCTTGTTTTTGTGGACACACAAAATGTCGACATAAAACAATCTACAAAATTTGTCAATATGGTACATAATCGTGTGTAATTTTATCACAGAATCTAAAAATCTTCAAATATGGTCTCACTCGTTTTATATTCAAACCCAAGTTCCTTTTCTCACACGAACTGATGAAACCGTGCTCAATGGTTTTTTTTTTTTTTTTAAATTGTAGCCCTATGATGACAACTATTATACAGACGACTTCTAGACCGAAGTACCAAAAGAACAACTGCTTATAATTACGGAGACGTTTCCCGCCAGCCATCCGTGAAACTTTGAGCCAATTGAATAGTTTCTGCACACATCACGCTACTCCACATATTTACTCCAAAACCATAATTCTTTCTACGCTAAAACCCCATTACCTACAACCGCAACGATAGCAATTAATTTTCTCCTCCACTAGCAAAGAAAATTACACTCCGTACATCTAGGGTAACAGCAAAACCGCAAGTGTAGAACATTAGCTTTGCGGTGCAGGTTTTCTCAAACCATCGCTGCTTCCGTTGTTTTATTTTATTACTTTTCCAATCAATTTCCCATTTGAACACACACAAAACGATGCTACACTTCAACTATTTTCCACTTTAGTGTTATTTCACGCGAATCAATTCAACCCTTGGCGGTGCGGTATTTGTTGCCAATGCCGTCGCTGCTATTGCTGGTTGTTTTTTTGGTATCATTCTACCACCCCTTCCATATTTGCTTTGTAATTTAGTTTTCCCGGTCTTAATGGTTGGTTTGGACTGGGTTATATTGGCTGGCTAGATGGTTGGTTGACTGTGGTAAACTAACCACCATCGACATCGATATCGGTTCGAATTTATTTTTTCTTAACAACAATGACCGTGGAAAGGCCACCATATGGTTAATTGCAGAGGCCTTGTCTAGACAAGAGTTTCACACACCATTTTGCTGGGTGTTGCCTCCATTATTCTGCATTCTTTGTGCCTCTGGGTGGATGGGTAATGGGAAACCTTTTTGTTGGTAAACAATATCGTTAGTTTGCAAATCATACTTAACTCTCAATGCCTGAATGAATGTTGAACTTGAATAGAGCCGACTGTGTTGCGTTATTTTTCTAGGTTAGAAGCTTGTGTGTTATTTTCACGCGATTTCTCTCCCACAGTGTGCAATGTTTTGCTTTTAGATTCAAATCTCTTTTTTTTGATGAGATTTTGTGCAAGTAATTGTTCAGCTCTATGGTCCATTAAATGTGATAATTGTTGCATGTAAACCTTGAAGTCACGTTTCCATTCACAGAGCAGTAAAAAGTCGTAAATCATCTCAAGGAGAACCTAGAAAAATCCATTAAAAACTAAATAAGAGAGGGTTTCCTCTGCAGAATACGTATTTCCTGTGCTTATAAATCAATACGATGTGTCAGTTACAACAAACGATAGTTTCCGCTTTGCAATTTCCTGCAAATGAATTCAATTTATTTTTTTTATTTATTTTCTCTAGCATCCTACTGTGTTCACTTTCGAGGCCCGCCCTTAGTTCCATAAAATACAAGCAACTTAGTTTTATGTTTCAACAATAGTTACTATTCGCCTGAACGCGGACATGCCGGGCACTGGCCGCACCCACAACATGGCCCAAAGCCTTTGTTCAGTGAAACTCTCAATTGCATTTGACACGTGCCGTTTAATGATAAAAATTAATGCGTCGTTTTGTTGCTTGCATCTGTGAGATTTTCTGTAATTTTTTTTTTTCGGAGAAAAAAAATGTATTTGAATTCCCGAATGCCATAGTGTTCCGCGGCATCAACAAAAATGCATCGGCTGGGGAAAAAATGAAAGAGACAGAAGAAAGCTTTCTTTTATGAAGTTTCTTCAGAGTTGCCATCGACATGATTTGTGGTGTACTTTCCTTAGTTGCTTCTAAAAACTATGATATCCATAACGCTCTGCCTGTCTTACATTCAGTCAATTTTCAATCAGAAAGGGGGCGTCTTGATCTCTGTCGCTAACCTGAAATTATTCCTATGAATTTAAAAAAAAATCACTAAGGTCGTTACAAAGCTGTTGACCGCCCATTTCTCGAGCTGGGATAGAAATCTCGCACCGGAGGTGGTCGAAAAGTTCTTCCAGTTTCGGGATGGCCTGGTTTTAAATGGGATCCCAAGTCTGCCTTCTTGGTTTTCTATGTTTATATGTACTGGTCGTCGTGCCTCAATGGTTAGTGCGTTGGATTGCTGAGTGAGTTGATACAGATTTGAACATTTCACGACACAGTCTTTCGGCAGACCCCCAAGTCCTTTTGCTTCGTGCGTAAAGTATGACGCGCACACCATGAACTGCTGCGAGTAGCTATTCCCTGTTCAATGGATAGCAATCCATTACTGAGTTTTCACAAATTTTAAAGGATACAGTCCTAAGTGTTGGAAATTATTTTAAAAAAAACTCCAAAGCACTAACCAGCGACCCACACAGCATTCTGTATTTTTATTTTTATTTTATAACTAAAAATACCATGATTGCTGAAGCACCAAGTAAACACTGTCAATGTAAACAAACCGCAAGCAGCTCTTTACCAAAAAAGCTATCTCTCAAAAGCTTTCAGCTTATTTTAGCTTATGGAATTCGCTTCGCATTGACCTACCCCTTTTTCGGTCTTTTCCATACATTGTTCTCTGTTTACGTTTTGTTGGCTGCTTCCAGTAACATCGGCTCCACTGGAAAGCGTTTCACTGCACGGTACACATGGAAATGGAAGTAAGAAGCTGGAACTCTATCATATTCCTGCTGCCGAACTGACATGCTCCTCCAAAGAAGCAGACAATCCACGATTTGCGAAGTAATTCGTGCAAAACGACGTTTTTTCTCTCATTCTCTTTGGACATGTCAACCAATTTTATCCACTCTCTCTCTTTCTCTCTCTCTTTGGGTATTTGATAAACTTTTCAATTGGTATCTCCCTCTCCGTTCAATTTAATCGACAGGGTGCGCTCAAAAGGGTAGAGACTTGGCATAACGAACGACCGAAATGCCAACAACAACAATATGGGAAAATCTGAACCAAGTTAGAGGGGAGCAGCTCCACTCATCTCCGTTGTGGTGCTGCAGCTGCTGTGCTGTGCTCTTGAGTTCTATTCTGCGAAGTCACCACTCAGTTGTTTACTGTTACTCGTTGCGATTTCTGTCTGTGGTTTCCGGTTAAGAGATTGTTTTTGTTTTTTTCCAAATAAAATCCGAAAAAAAGCGCGTTCGACGGGATGTGAAGAGCTGTTACCCTTCTTTTTTTGTTTATTCACTGCTTCGCCTTTTTGCTCGTTTTTAGTTCTTTTTTTCTTTGTTTTTCGCTTAAAAAAAAAAAAGTTAATAAGAAAGAATCACACCGCGGTTATGTTGTTAGTGTAAAGCGATGACAAAACGAAAGAATAAGGATCAACGAAAAGATGCACTTTGATCAGTTTGACGGATAAAAACAGTCTCACTGACAGTTGTTGTAGTTGACAGATCGAGTCAACATCGTGCGTTTGTTTCGTATGTAGTTCGTTACCGGAAGTCGCCATAACTTAGCAAATGTGTCGGTTAGTTTGAAAAAAAAACAGAGTTTTTGTGTCTACAAGGATCCAGATAAAGAGAATCACGTAATTAAGCGAAAAAAAAAAAAATTGCTCAGAACTGATAATTCCTCGCCAAAGTTGTGTCTGTGTTGGATGGCACGCCTTTAGAGTGCAGAGGGGGTTAAGTGCGCCAAGAGAATAAAGAATAGACAAGGATTGGGAACACATTTCTGTGCAGGCTCAGCCCAGTGTTAAGTGCAGCAAATCCTCGGAAGCGGAATAAAAAAGCCGCAGGTTTTCGCCATGCAATTGTGTCTCGTGCTTCTGTGTACTATTCCCTTTTATACATAGGGATCCCAGTTATATTCTTTACACTGCGTGGATTTTTTCCCTTTCGACGACGCAATGTAAACCTTGGAGGAAACATACAATTTTTTTCTTGTATTTACACATTCGCTCCTCACTCTACTCGAAAATGTCTCGTTTTCTACGCTTTTTTGGTCCTTTTCCTGTTTTAATTATTCAGGACACATAGTCGTAGCTCCTTGGGTGATTGTATCTGTGTGGCGGATCCCATGTGTCCTGCACCATTAGAAGTCGTATTCGGAGCCACTGCAACGACAACGACATCTTTACTCTTTCAGAGGATACACCATGGCACAGTGCTGGTGATGGATTTGTTTGTTTTTTTTTTTTTTTTTTGCTTCGATGTTGTTCGTTGTTCCGTGCTTAACGTTTTTTATTCCAGCCCCTGGTATGGTCTTCTTTGTAGCCCGTCTTTGTTTGCATACAAATCGGAAATTCATTGACACTGTGTTTTTTTTTTTTTTTTGCTCTTTTACTTACAACTGCGAAGTTGTTGTTTCGTGCAGAGTGCCTCTTGGGTTCTTTGACTTGTTTTTTTTGTTGTGCACGTTTCTGGTTTGTTGAGTAATCATGGAGTGAGTCAGAATGCAGTAAATTACCTGACAGTTAATTTTATTTTGGGGATTTTTGTAAATTTAAGTCTGTCTCGCAGCTTACTCGACAAAGGTGCCCGCGCGACCAAATTTATCCGTAAATTGAAAAAGAAAAAAAAGTTATTTTTGAAAAATTCGTTGTGATTTCTGACGCAATTTGGCACACCTTCTTACCTGTGTTTATATTTTTTAATTCTATTTATAAATGTGTTGTTAATATACCAGGGAATTGACCGCAATTAAGTGGTTTTGTGCAAAAAAAAATGAAGTCAGGATACTTCGAGATCTACCGCCGTCATAGTGTCTGGTAAACAAACGATGTTTGTCTGTTTACTCTATGGTTAGAGTAAATTTTTTGATAAGATACTGTGGAATTAAGTCATAAAACTGTTGTATTCGTTATCTTTTTCAAGTCGTTCGTAAACAAATAACAAGTGTCGGCCCAAGTTTGAAAAATTAATTTTCGCAGTGCATTCGTTAAACTCGAAGCTTTAGTGTGATCGCCTATGTTTGAAGAAATATTTATCCCAACACGAGGGCAGATCAAGCAACTATTTGCAATGTCATTGAGCCCATCTGATGCACAAGTCTTTTAAATCTTACGTTTCGGCGGTTCTGTGAAGTCATATAGTGAAATATGTCTCGTGATTGTCCCATTCTTGATTTTTTTTTTATAATCGAAGAGCTGGCGAACCAAAGCGAATAAGTCCATGCAAACCATTTTTTTTTTTTGGGCTCTCAAAGTTCATATTTATAGTGTTTTAAAGAATTGTCAATAGATACTATCCTATAACTATCCTATACAAAATCAACGTCAAAAAATTGATATGTTCTGTTAGCGGTTGAACAAAATTTAATTGCATTCATGAAAATGATAAAGAATAAATCAGCTTGTCATTCAAAACCGGATATGTCCATTTAAAAAAAAAACTGGCTATGTGTTTGATAAAGAAAAGACGGGCACATGTTTGTACTTTGATAAAACTATCTGCTTCAATCAGTTCCTTGGTTCTCCTGTAAAAAAGTGTAAGTTGGATTTATCCGCTTTTGTTCGCCAGATCCTCAATCCACAGGGGATATGAATACCCTCTTAACGTTATTCACGCACCACGAGCGAGGTGCAGTGGCTTGAAACTCAGATAGCATTCGGTTTTATTGGTGTCCGACTAGCTGGGGATATTTGTGGTGTTTGTCATTGCTATAAATCACTGAAGTTTTTTCGAATCTCCTGATGTCATTATCATTGTCAGCGCAATCAACTCTTCAAGCCATGACACTCTACTGCCAGTGTTATACCTTCGCAGTAGAGTCGACATCAGCTTTTCAGTTGATCGATTTTATTTATTTAAGAAATAAAGGTTTTTTCGGCATCAGGAGTTGAACCCGGGTTTTCAGCGTGACAAGCGATGATACTAACCACTACAGCATGATCACCCGTACTTAACATTAACCTTGTTAAATGGGCAAATCAGTTATGATAATGCTAATATTCTACTTTACAATAAAAAAGTGATGCCAAATTGATACTCTGCATATATTTGGCTTTTCTTTACTTAAACCTTCTACATGCAGTTGTGGCCAGTGAAATGTGTTGAAGAAACAACAGAAGCAAAATAACTTTTACGTATTTTAATTTATTTATAAAGAATGGAAATAAATTCAAAAATTATTATAAAATATGGATCTGTGAAAATTAGAAAATAAACAGTAAGTTTGGCGGATGATTGGTTGGTTTTGTGGGTGTCCTTAAGACTTACTTAAGATCTTAAGCGAGTCCAACCAGGGGATAGGTTTGGCTAATCTAGAAACCACCCAGAACGGGATAGAAATCTCAGGAGCTTCCTAAAATCAGCGATATGAAGGTCCTCCAGCCTATGAAAGAAGCTATGCAATCTTCTGGTGGCCAGTTCGGGACACTCGCAAGATGCTGGATGGATTCTATCTCCTCTTTCGTAGCTGCAGCTTCTGCAGTAGTCAGGGTAGGGTAATCCAAGACGCTCCGCATGGATTCCTATTCCTCAGTGCCCTGTAAGGACACTGGAGACGATTCGTATTTCCCTTTGACTTGGTTGTACACAGATTTTTGGAATTCTTCTTATCGAAGGCTGGCCATAGTGATCTGGCTATTCCACATGGAGGACGATTCGAGTGGTCAATCAAATATAGCAAAATTACGTTTTTTGAGAAAAAAACAACAAAAAAATTTAAGCACATACTTGAATTTTTCTGTGTTTCAGAATGCTAAACCAGTTCTTTATTGTGTGACGATTGTTTTTAAAACAGCAAGGGAACGTCTAGACACAAAATCGACAAGAAATGTACATGGCCTCGGTCAAAGTGATTGAGAGTAGAGCAATTGCACTCTAGATGGGTTGTAGTTTCCTCCTCCTCATCGTCTCTAAGGCTTTTACAGAAATCATTGGAGGGGACCCTAGAATCTGAGTGCATGTTTGCCTCTCAAGCAATGTCCGGTGAGGACCCCTATTAGTGAACCCAGGTTTTTCCGTTTAGTGGTTTGGTTAGGTTAAGTAAATGTGTGCCTTCTGACATTCGTCACTGCTCTTATAGACCAGCAATAGGGTCTATTGTACCCATTTAAGAATTTTACCCCGGGATCCTCTAAAGATGAAGGGAGCGAGAGAAAGATTTAAAACCGGCGGATAACGATATGAATCTCAGGTGGCGGCCCCCCAGCTCGATGCTACGCAAGTCCTCCGGTTCCGTGAAGAAGTAATTGCCAAGAGTCCTCATTCTTCTGCCTGCAGGACATTCATACAACAGGTGACGGACAGATTAGATTTCTTTCTCGTCCCTACAACTTCTGCAATAGTCGTTGTGATGTATACCAAGGCGCTCCCCATGAGTACCAATGGCGCAATGCACAGTAGTGATGACGGAGACGACCCTTGCTTTGCGTCCACTAAGTTTGACCAGAGGCAGAGATCTCTTCTTATTTCACATGTGTCTAGTTGGCTCGACTGATGTCCTCGTCTTAAATATACATACTTTTTTAACGAACTTGTAAATCCACGTTAGGCCAGATTTGTTTTGACAAGACACAAGTGCTTATATTGTTCCACCTATTGTTTGCCAGTCTCTTGGCATCAGTATCAAGGTGGAATTTGATCAGTTCGATCGCAGATGGTTCCCACAGGTTTTTTGGGGAAGCTGCCGTCCTGCGCCGTACAAGAAAGAAGCATTGCAGATTCGCTTGACGGAATCCACAATGTCAGCGATTCGCATAGACATCGGAATTCGCATTTTTTCGCAAAAGCTGGGCAGTGGCATGCGAATTCTTCAAAGTCTTCTTCTTCTTCGCAGTTTCTACAATATCGAATACTTTTATTAAAATGACAAACAACTCTACTTGAAGCTTTCAAGATGAAAGACAGTGATGAAGGAATCGAGGCAACTCGTGGGTTCCGTCGATTGGTTGTTGCAATAGGTCTGTTCGAGTACTTTCTGCACCAAAATTCGTAGATTGTCGAATTTTGAAGAGTGGGGGTAAAATTCATTCAGAGAGAGGTAAAATTACGAAAAAGTAAACGAACGCGTTGAACAAAAAAAGTTGCCTAATTTTAAACGTCAAACTTCAACTGTCAAATCTAATTTTTTGATTCACATTTAAAGAGTTTAAAAAAGTGTGAAAAACATTTATTCTTTGTTCCAACACATTTTTTGGATCTCCTGGACCTTCGCATATTTCAGAATTCTCCAATATCTGACAATTATAATGCCACACAAAAATGACGAACAGCTGTTTAGCAGATTTGACAGTTATCATAAATCAGCCCAAAGAAATTGTTTACACTAAAATTCGTAGCATGGGGAAATTTCTTACTTACTCTCTCGTGAGCGCTCTCTTTTACGAAAAACTACGAAATTTTTGCGTACGCGAACAGGATTTCGTAGAAATTCGTAACTTTTCGTAAAAATTCGCTGTTTTAGGGAGTACGCGAATAGACCTTATATATCTCCGTAAAACATTTGTCCCGTCGTGGTCTTCTGCTTTATAAGTCCAAGATTCCCTTGAGGGGATTTCTTTTTTTAAAATATGTCATCAAACCTTATTCTGATGAGCGATTAGCGGTGCGATCGTTCTGACAATTTTTATAATTTTTCGATGCCTTTCCACATTTTTTTTTTCGGGTAAGTGTTTGGCCAGTTTCCTCGTTTCAAATCTGGATGCTGAACTTGACTTCTATGGTCGGTGTCGAAGCTCGGGTTTATTCTGTTTGCGTTATCTCTCTCATATTTACTATTCAGAGCTGTCCACCAGAGTAACCATCCGTTTGCTTGACTTAAAGACAGCCCTGTCAAAGTCAGTGTCAAAGTCAGTGAACAATGTTCTTACAGTGCAATGTTACTTAAATGTAAAGCTGACGAGTTCCTCGCCAGAAAATCTGTTTCTCTCGCATCTGCTTTGTGTGTGTTGAGCTCATATCCAGTTGACAGTTCCATTTAAAGTCATTATACCTTTGTCTCGTCAGTATCTCGCAAAATATGTGCACACGTACGTAATTGGTGATAAATATCTCGTCAATTATCGCAATTGCATAACAAAAAATGAGACAAAGAAAAAATCTTTAGAAAAAAATCATTACAAACTCTTAGTGCATTGACAAGCTTATCCACTTTCATAGTCAACGGATTCTTTAACACCAAACACACAAAGGAAGAGTGTACACGGTCTTTCTTTTCATTAAAAGAAAACCTCCACAAAGCAGTGATTATGAGGCATTCCCTGCGATTTTCGGATCATACACCAAACAACCCTTTTTCGTTTGTATCCAAAGCCTTCACACCTAAAAACAACGCCTAACTGGCGCGTCCAACGCCCAATACCCAGCTTATAACACGCTGCTCATTAAAATGTCCTTAAAATTGTGTTTTTTAATATTTTTTTTATTCTTTTTGTTGTTGCCTCGCCTTGATGGCGATGAATAATCGTAAAGTTTCCATTCACCACCTAGGCGGGGTTGCTGCTAGTACACACTAGTATACTATCCCCTCATTAACCCCGGCTACGACAAGGACTCCGAGTTGTAAATCCCAACAAAAGCATCATTTTACGCAGGTACCAGTACCAGAGCACGTACATAGTATCAGCCCGGCGGCAGCAGCCATAGCAGTAGTAGCGGCCTATTCTTCCTTAATTAGGATGGATGCATAGTACAAGGCCCAACAGGAGAGCTACAAAAAAGGTTTTTTTTTTTCGTCTTCCTTATTTAGATTTAATTATGGAACCAAGATATCCTTGTTGGGGGTCTTCTTGTTACTTGTTTTTCTTATTTTTTTTTTACTACCCATCGTTGCTAACGGTGTTGACCTTCTACCGTCGATACTGCCCTGCGAACGGAACTACTTGACATTCTTTATTTTTTTTAATAACCGCCAGAACGGAAGTGGATGCGCGCTTGTTCTTGTTCGTTTTAATGATGAAGTCCGAGGGAAAATCGCAACTAATCAGATAATCTTGACACGTTCGATGAGACTCCGAGAGTCTCGGCCCATTTTGAAAGGGGCTCGATGAGAGAGACAACATGGCGATGGGCAATTCCAATTGCAGCTGCAATTGCATGATTCACAGTATTATCGCGTATGAATTTGACAAATTGCAAATTGCTGTTGACAGTTGAGTATGCAATGGTGTATGGTAGTTGCTGGACCGTTGCAATGCCACAGCAGATGACTGTGTTGGACGTGATTTGAAAACCGGAAATAAGAATTTGCTCTCGAGCACAATTGTCGGTAGAGGAGATTTTTCGTTGGGAGAATGACAATTTTAAACAATATGATAGGTTAGGAAGGATGGTTGTAGTTAATATGGATACTGTAGCAGTGTTTTTGATGTTGACGTTGACAGTTGTTATCTCAGATGAAAGCTTTTGTGTTCAAAGCCCAGTGTTTAGTTTTATGTGTCAGAGAGATAAGGGCGTTGAGAGCTAATATACATAGGTTAGTTAGGAATGAACGCTTAGATGACATCCCAGGATTATCACATTGAGTTGGAATGTAAACACTTGTATGATACCACATTGAGTGGAAAATTCAAAGGGAGATAAAAAAAATTATTCCCAGTACGGTTTTTTTTGACGTGTTTGTTTTTTATTGACAGTTTACACTTTGTTGTAAGCTACACCGACTTTAATGAGCGAACTGCCTGTCAACATCAATCATCGATTCCTCAAGCGTTGAAATGTTACATGAAATATGAAAATGAAAAGCGTGACTGGAGTGGAGGCTGTCCTGCTTAAAATATTGCAAAAAGGTTATGACTGACTATAAACATTGGCCACGTGCTTCCGTTTGTGTAGTGTAGCGTCAAATATTATTTATTTCTTAGAAAATGTCAAAATGTCTATTTGACAATGGATTCGGATTCTTTTAACTCGAATTTGTCACGGCTTGGTATTGACTTTTTTCTAAACCGGTGTCTATTCTGAACGCTAACGTCTGTAGCTAGGAAGATTCTAAGCTTAGGGTAAATTGGTTAAATCTTCGCTTGTCACATTTATTTCTTAAAATAACTAAAACATCAATCAACAGCGCAAATTGATGTCGTAACACTGCCTACACCTACTACCACTATCTACATATGACAGAAATAGTATTATCCAGCGCAGTCCGGCTTAGAGAATCTGGGTCTTGGACCGCAAAGCCCTAAGGTGACAGTAAAGTCCTGGAAACAATACCAAACGAAGTAGTTTGTTTCTCAGTAAGGTTTCCAACCAGGGCAGACTGGAAAAACGAAAAAGTGATCAAGGATTTTGATACGACTTTTTTGACAGACGGTTTGAAAATGAACTGGGGAGTTGACGAAGGCATTTTCTCAGAGAAACTGAATTTGTTAAAATCCTTTCAACTTCCGAATTTTGCCAGTGTCTTCCAAGCAGAGCCCCTTGCTATTCGAGAAGCCTGTTGACAAATTCTCCAACACCCATCTACAGTACTGCTATCTTCATTGACAGCCAAGTCGCTATCGAAGCTATTCATTCGGCCACTACATCCACAAAACTGGTAAAGCAATTCCAGGAGGAACTAAATCAGGCCAAGGCCAGTGCAGGGTCACTCACTTGGGTCCCAGGCCATAGTAAAATTGACGGCAACGAAAGCGCCGATGACCAGGCCAGGCGGGGATCAGCCCTTAACGACTCGCCAGCGGAAAATGTTAATATCCTGCTAGGAGCCGTTAAGGGCAATACTCAACACCACTTTCTAAAGACGGCTAGCCAAGCGTGGAGTAGGCTAAACAACTGCATCTGGCCCGGTTAGAACAAACAAAAAAGAAACAAGCTACTAAGCAGATCAAGACCAGATATTGAAAGAAACGTAGCAGCTAGCACAGGCCACTGGCCAATAGGAGACCAGGCAAAAATCTTACCAAATGTCCATACTTAGTCTGGACATCACCCTTGAATGCCAGTGAAACCAAATGTTATCCGAGTTTCAAACCACTACACTAAACATTTTTTCCTATCTTCTCTCCTCTTTCTGGCTTACGTTGTGCAATTATAGTGCATTCAGGGCCTATGTCGTAGGCGTAAACCAATTTGTATAAAAAAAAAAGAGTTGGAACAAATAAGCATATGATCGGGAGAATCTTCCAGTTTCCAAAACCAAGATGTGCGTTCTAGGGATGAAACGCCTCAGGTTTGGCATCTATCTGTTGCAATCTCCCTAAACTTGGACATGGCCTACGAAATGTTTGAAATCCTCTTCTTATTCCTCGCAGTTCTTACAAATCATGATCTCACCATCAGCTCGTCGGTGTGACTCCCAGTTTGTTGTCAGCGGTTCGCTCTATCGCGTGTCTTTCTTCTTTTTTTAGTTCATCGGCCTTTTCAGGTCCCGTAACAACTTCAGCACCCAGTATCAAAAAAGGCGGACGTTGTTTTGGTTGACAAGAAGGTGCGATCTGGATGTTGCATTTATGATTGCTTTACTTGCGGGTTGTGGTTCAAGAAAAACCCAACAGTCCTAAAAATTGCAAAAACTTTTGCTAGGGAGCCTGTGAGGGATGAATCTAAGCGGGGAGTGATGCGAGAGCACTTGAAAAAACCTCCTCTCGCAAGAGGTGAGTTTGATGGATCCACCTTGAATTCACGGAGATCACCAATGGAAGAACAGGCTATCGAGAGCTCAACAACATCTCGAGAAGGTAGGCCTTCTGGTTTCTCAACACCAGATG
The DNA here is from genome assembly GCA_917880715.2 of Matsumyia berberina. NCBI lineage: Eukaryota > Metazoa > Arthropoda > Insecta > Diptera > Syrphidae > Matsumyia > Matsumyia berberina. The sequence continues at coordinate 123,447,325 of OU862871.1, read as the reverse complement.
TTGATGCAATTTCAGAGGCATTCATCTCGATAATTTTTCTTTAATTTTTTTGAAATTTTGGACCTACGTGTCCGACCTACGTTATCCGAAGTCCGCATACTAGTGAATAAGCTCCCTCTTAGCTATGCATCTGTCGACGTACGCTGTTCTACCTTGGATTTGGGATTTATTAATGAGGTTTACTCACCACATTGCCTACTTTAGACGGATTATATAAACATTACCAGAGAAGGCCAGTGCAAGCCAGAAGACCAGTGAGGTACCTAGACGGTACCACAGTAGGTTTACTCAATTGTGAGGCCATTGGCCGCCGAAGAGGAGGCAGTGAATCTTCTTGCAGGGATTACCTAGAGCGATCGACCAACGACTACCATAAGCACTCACCTGGCCGGCCTTTGTTTCGGTTTAGGGAATGTTTCTAAAGAATTGTCATTGTCTTACATGATCAAAATGTCGGACAACGTGAATCTATTTTCAGGACTGTCAGCGTCCATACTATGTTATTTCCTTTAGTTCAGCTTCTCTGACAGTAAAGACAATCCAAACCGAGCTACATCTATCCAATGTGACAAATGTTCACCATGTCGCCATGTCACACTATGGGAAAGGGGTGGCACAATCTAACCCACTGATTCACTTAAAAAGTAATATTTTGTACAGATGGCTGGTCTCCTACTCAATTTAGAGGACGGTGGTTGTCAAGAGACCAATAGAAAGTGCACAAATCCTGCTTGGGCTGACTGCTTGTTTGTATTCATGTTGCATAAGCGGACAGTTCGGCTGGCCAATATTAACGATATTAACTACAACCCTTGGAGGTGGAAGCAAGGACTCGTTTTCTCGGGTATAGTTTTATGTTACCTTTTCTACAGTAAGCAAACGCAATGATAGGGGGGACATTGTGGTCTACTAGGTGTTTAAATAATTTATGAGGGCGATTGATTGTTTGTCCGTCGATTTGTCTTCCTGTCTGCCATCCTTTTTATTTCTCTGTCATTTTTATTGCAGAGAGAATGATTATATAAAGTGAAATTATTTCCTCGTTTTTGTAATTTTTTTTAGACCCATTGTTTTTTTCTTTTGAAGATGAGAGTTGAAGAACTAAAAATTAATCAAATCTGCGCGCTTTTTTAAAATCGCACGTTTCTGTGCCAGTGGGACAACGCACCGGTCGAAGTTCCGAAAATATCGCATCCGTAAGTGCTTTATTCAAAATGAGCCAAATCAGTCGATTTCACGCCCCTCACAGGAATCGGGAATCTCTCAGTCCACATTGTGGCGAATTTTGCGTAAAGATCTTGGCTTACCCTTACAAGATCAAATTTACCCAAGAACTGAAGCCTCTTGATCATTTGAAGCGCCGAAACTTTCCAGAGCTCCGATTGGGCTCTGGAAAAGTTTGAAGAAAATCTTGAATTTCATCGAAAAATCATCTTCAGCGATGAAGCTCATCTTTGGCTTAATGGTTTTGTCAATACGCAAAATTTGCTTTATTGGATGGCAACAAACCCACATGTGCTTCAAGAGACTCCATTTCATCCACAAAAAGTGACCGTGTGGTGTGGATTTCATGACGGAGTTGTGAATTTTCGTCGATGAAAATGATCGCAATGCTACGGTTAATGGAGTTCCCTATTGTGCCATTATGGAAGACTATTTTTGGCCAGAATTGGATGGACTTGACATTAGTGATATTTGGTTTCAACAAGATGGTGCCACATGCCGCACAGCTGGTCAAACAATTGATCTATTAAAGGTGAAGTTCGGTAATCGTGTAATCTTGGGAAATGGTCCGGTCGAATGGCCACCTCGCTCATGCGGTTTAACGTTGTTGGATTTTTTTTCTTTAAGTCGTTGGTTTATGCCAACAAGCCAACAACGCTAGAGGAGCTCAGGAACAATATCGAACGCGAAATTGCTAACGTGGTGAAAAATTGACTCCACAGAATCGATCGCTGCAAACGTAATCGTTGTGGTCATATGAGCGAGATTGAATTCCATACTTAAATCTGACATGTGAACTACATCTGGAATCTATTTCAGCCCGATATCTCAATTAATTTCAATGTCCTGGAAAAAGTACCGCCCGAGGAATAGGGATTTTCTGTCGATCTGCAAAAGTCTGTCGGTCCAGGCCTTATCGAATAAGGCCCATGTCTTTCTTGTGGTTACACAAGTGTCAAGAGAGGCCCATCTGCTATTTTCCTCCCTTATGGCTCTTTTCTCCGCTTCGAGCTTTGGTGTGCAGGGCGAGATGTTCACCAAAGTGTCGCCAGTTCGTCAGCATTCTCGTTTCCTGGTATGCCCTTATGATTCAGGAGAAAGGACCCAAACTTCTCATTTTCTTCGGTTCCTCTGTTTTGATGACTTTTTTCATAACAAACTCTAATTAGTGCGTGACTTGCTTAAATTTGGTGCTTAAAATGAAACACGTGACAAAATTGAGCCTCGCAGACTTTGATTTGAAACAATATCATTATGGCTGACGTAGGCGGTAGAACGTTCGTTGCGTATGAAGTCTTTTTTCTGCGTCAGAACTTCATAAAAGTGCTTAAATTAACCACCGAAACGATTGTTCCACGCGCACTGCGGAACGACTTTGTAAACTCGATTTTCGATAACACAATTTGAGCAAAATGATATTCGTTGAGAATCATAGCAATTAATGCATAAATAGTAGAGAAAATACACAAGTGTAAAATCAAAAATTGTTTGGGGCTCCAAAATTGGAGGCAATTACTATTTTTCCGAGTTCGAAACGGACACAGAAATTATCGATAAAATTGTAATTTATATTGCATCACTAGTGGTGTGACTTTTTTTCCACATGGTTAAGTGTTAAAATTATTTCATTTCTATTGTGTTGAAAAGTTTGTGTCGTGATTTCATTATGTTGTTAGAAGTTCTAAAACGTAATACAATCCCACAGGGCAGACTATAATTAAAATATTCTCGAAATGAAGTGATCAAACAATCAAAAAATGCAAATTGTTACATGATGACTTAACCAGTCGAACGGATGCCCTCAAAGTATCTCTGTCGTGACCTAATACAAGGAATAAATAACATCTGAGACGTTTGTTCACGAGGAAGAATTAAAAAATAAATAATTATGCAAATATTCTAATAATAAAACCATTAATTGGTTGTTAATAAAACCCATTCAGCAACTGCAGGGAAAAAGCCATCGCAAATTATCGTCTGCTACCTTATTGTCGAGTATTTTTAATTAATTAATATGCTCACTTGTACTCTGACCATCTTAGCAATGGAGTACACTACATGGCGTATAACCAAGTGCTGCCATATAATGCAAATTCTATTGCTGGTTAAAACAATTGTGATTGGTTTTTATTGCACAGATGTCATAATGAATTACGTTTATGATTGTTAAGGATTTACCTGAGTGTAGACAAATTTATCTCAATTGTCTCCAATAGTTGATTTTATTGCTTTTCTGGACCGTGTCAATTTTTATACCAATAGTGTAACAGGGCCAAATGTCACTTTTTAAACAACAAGTCCAGTTTTGACAGAACTCACCATTCGTATGAAAAAGTGTAAATCGCACTAATATGGGTGGCAATGGTGAAGTGGTTAGCATCATCGCTTGTCACGCTGAAAGTCCGGGTTCAACTTCTGATGTCGGAAAAACATTAATCATCATCATCGTTTTCCAATGACCCGTTTATCCACTATGATGGCCGCGGGTTCAGGGTGCTTAAGTGGACCCTCCACATCCCCTGATCTTTCGCCATCGACTCTTAATTATCAGGGTAAAGGCGACATTTCGAACTTGGTCCAACCATCTCATCCTGAGCCTACCCATGAAATGCTTGGAAGCCGCGTTGGCGGCCTAAATCATCAAAGAATGGATCTTTCCGTTCGATTAAGTAGCTATTCGACATTGAGCGCCTCACGTTTTCTGGTGTTCCTAACTCGATCTCGACGAGTTATCTCAGCAATACAATGAAGAAATCTCATTTCGGAAGCTTGTATCAGCGGTCTCACTCTTTCGATCATTACCTAAACCGCCACAGGTGAGGATCGGAACAAAGTTCGGCCTGGATGAACGTAAGGATAACCAATTCATCCGCGAAAAGCAGATGAATTATCCTTAAGTCTTCCAATTCGAACCATTCCTTGCCACACAATGAAAATGAGAGGTGACAAAACGCACGCCTGGCGAAGTCCAACGCCCACAGAGAAAGGTGTTGATTTAACGCTGTTCACCCGAACACAGCTCTTACATTTTGTGTATAGAGTTTGAATTGAGAACCGTCAATCCAATACTTCCGCAGTAAACTCTTTTACCTCAAGGGATCCGATCATAGGCTTTCTCCAAATCCACGAAACAACTGTAGATAGGTTTGGCATACTCCCAGGCCTTCTCAAGTACCATTCTGAGAGTGAGTGGCTGGACGGTTGTTGTATTTATACCTGGACGAAAGCCGCATTGCTCGTCGCCAAACCTAAACTCGATCACAGCTCTAAAACGCGCTTCCAACCGCTTTTCAAAGACCCTCTTATCCCCTTTCTTAAAGATAGGGCTTGCCAATCGCTATGGCTGTGACAGAGCCATTTCCATCCCCCTCCCACTAGCCCTTGAGCATTTTTGGTCGGATTTCATCCACATCAGCAGATTTGGCGACTTTTAGCGCTTTAATCGCCAAAGTCACCTCTTCAACGGTAAGATTATTCTCTGCCCTACTCAAAACCATGGGTCTGCCATCCTCAGTGCCCTTTTCGGGATGGAGCACCTCCGAAAGGTGCTCGCCCTATATGTGATTTTACTCCTTCAATGATATTAAACTGCCTTCCTCTGAGTGGACGGATAGTCTGCCAAAACACCTTCTTCGCAGATCTGTGATCACAGTCCAATTTCTCGCTGAACTCCTTCCAGGACTGTATATGCTAATTTTAAAATATTCTAGGTTCCAGCACTTTACATTCTTTTATTCACATGTTTCCCGCACTTCACATTCACATCACATGCACAGAGAAGTTTCACCAAAAATGCTTGGCAAAACCCCTAACGACACTTTTACCTTCCTCCCTTCAAAGTTACTACTCTATTCCAAATCCCTGTGACCCAATTTCATCCCACTTGCGACTTAAAAAAAAGGGTTCTAAATAAACCCCGGATTTAGTTACTCATCACAGACACAAATTGCGCGAAGAATTTTCCACAAAAAAATACGAGCTCTCGTGACAGCACAAAGCCTTACGTTGTCTGTCCGTCTCTCGTTTCAAAATTACGCATTCAACGCTGTCACATTTGCAATCAATTCACGACGACGACGACGCCGCGTACCACCACCCTTGTTCTTTGCAGAATAAAAACAAAAATCTCTCCTACCGCAGATAAAATAAAAAAGAATCTCCGCAATCAAGTGACATTCATATCGTTTCGGTTTCATCTGTGTTGTCATATGACACAATTTACTCACAGCTCACCGACTCTAACACAACGTATGTGCGCGCCTCCGAGCAGTGCTTAAGATTTATTCGCAAAAAAAAAAGTGCCTTCCATTTTGTTGGATTTTGTGAAAAGATAGAAAAAATAAAAGCATTCACAACGACGACTATAAATTGTATCTTCCCTGCCGCGGCTCCGCCAGCAGCTACAACTCCTCCACCGCCGCCACAAACGTCAAGGATGTGCAGTTCGAAATGCTTTCGTATGCCAACACTGCTTGTCATTGGCATCACGATTACGATAGTCCTAGTCTTTATTACCGGCATCACGCTGACGAACAGTCTAAACATTTCGAACATAATCAAGCTCCGTGAGAAGGTCGCCAGCGATTCAGTGAGTGCGAGTGCCCATCATCACCAGGGACGGGATTACAATCTGCTGGCGTCAAATCATCCGAAAAATTTAAATCGCAATAAAATCGTAATCGAAATCGGTTTAAGGAATTACAGTGAATCGGGTGATGGGCCGATTAATGCCGCGGCAATTGTTGATGGAAATGTCGACTCAATTGTGTTCAGTTCGAATGGCGTGATGTTGAGTGGCGGTGTGGCTGGCGATAATGGTGGTACACCGGATGGAGAAGGCACTAAGCCAAATGGGGAGGATATGGTGGATGTAGCTGCAGTCATGTCAGATCCCAATCGGTATTCCGATTCGTCGAGATCCGGAATCGGAATGGAACACCAGTTGGATATTTCCGATCGTAATCCAGCTAAAATTGACTTTGAGAAGCGAGAAGTTGTTAAAAAGGTAAATGTTTAGGTTTATTTTTTTTCCCCATTTTTTGTTTACCCTTGTATTTAGGAGAGAGGTGTGAAAACTTGCAAAATGTTTTGACGTTTGTTTCACAGCATTTTCGTTTGACTTTCAAAACAAGCCTTTGAATTGCATCGAACTGCCAGACGAATTCTAATTATTTATTTTCAGCGCGTTGTGTCGGCTTATTTTTCTTTAGGAAACAATTTGCATTGAATTTTGTTTTCATTTGCAGCCGCGTCAGAAGTTTTGTGAACGTCGCCGAATATTTTATTGCCAGCACCTGTCAAAATAACTCACATGCACAAAAAGGGTAATAATGGCGGCGCTGGTAATGGGACATCTTTTTTTTTTCTCTTTATTTGATTAATTGAACGTGCTTTTAGTTAGTGAAAAACGTTGATTAAAAGTTTTGTTGTCATACAGTACGGGGTGGAATGAAATTAATTCGTAGGCCCACCGACTGCGGGTACTGGTAAGGACTCGCAATTAATTTGAGTTATAAAATTGTGCTTCTGATGTAAGGTTAAGCAGTATTCGCATCAGTTAAATTTATTAATTTTTAAAGGACCTCTCAATTCACTGTCACAAATAGTCAACATTTGCGTTGACCTTGGTTTAATTATCACTCTCGTGTTGTTTATTTTCCATGAATATACGCGAAGGGGGATCTAGATACATGTTTTGTTAAAACCGAGGTAAATGCCATAACGTATGGTGTCAACACCGGTACTTCAAGCCCTTCCACAGCACATTAAACAGCACATACAGGTGTGGCTTGTAACACAGAGAAGACCAACGAATTTTAGTTAGAAACCCACTGCCCATTGTTTGACTTGCATATGATAACATAAATCGCCTTGGGCTCTATACTGCGATGGCTCAACTTGGGAAACTGTGAAAACTGAATGCACGCGATGTTCCGTGCAGTTCACAGACCACTCATCTGATCTTTTCCAAACATTCGCCGGATTTCGGCAGGTGTTAGCATGAAAAGTTCTTACTTAAGGTGGCGCTACAGTCCGACTTGGACTTGGAAGACCAGAGTCTCAAACCAGCTTTATCTTTAGCCAGCTGCCTCCAGTTTCGTACACCAAGTTGGTTAAGGTCCCCTTCCACTTGCGCGCTCCCCCTGAGTTTTCCTCTACTGCGCCGTCCCTCGGGTGTGGATTCGAAGATTTTCCGGGCCGGAGTATTGGTGTCTATCTGCTTAGCCACCTCAGTCGTTGGACCTCTCTCTGTTCGTCGTTGTACCTCCTCTTCCATTTACCGTCTACGTAGATGGGACCAAAAATCACCCGAATAATTTTCCTCTCGAAACAGCCAAGATCAACCTCATCTGCTTTTGACAGAGTCCATGTCTCTGCGCCGTAGAGTTGTTCGAGAGAGGCTTTTGATACATTATTGCCTTCTTAGTTAAAAGAAACAGCGATTGGCAAGAGTGATTCTTCGTTTGAGCTCAGCGCTGGTCTCGTTGTCTGAATTGAAAGCGGAGCCTAGGTAGACAAAGTCCTTAACTACCTCAAAGTTATATCTGTCTACAGTAACATTTTGTCTAAGACGTCGGTGTTGAGTGTCCTTAGTCGTTGACAGCATATACGTCATTTTGCCCTCCTCCTCTTCCTTACCAAGTCATCGCCTGCCGCTTTGAGCAGCTCGGCAGCTAGGCCGTCAGCACAATTAGCTTTGTTGGACTTAAGCTTAGATATGGCTATCTGCATGGTCGTCCAGGTCGGGTGGAAGAAATTGTTGTTGTTGCTTGCTGTTTTTTTCCATGGCGCACAACCCTCAACCTGGAGGACCAGGACCATTGTAAAAAAAACCCCTAGGACGGGGGGCCGGTTTACCCGAAGTCGGTAACCCACTTTGGGTATGTGAGCGCTGCCGTTGGCCCCCGTAGGGCTCATCCGCCACCATCTCTTTTTCAAGACCCCAACCGATTCTTGGAAATGCTTATCGGCCTCAACTCCAAATATGTTGCAGTAGCCCGGATAAGGTGTTGCTCTCGTGCCGAAAGTTATAGACACCACCGTTGATTCCATCTAGGGAATTCGTCCGCTGTCGTGTTTATAGTGCTGCCTTTTTTCTTCTGGTCAGCAATCGAGCTAATAAGTTTAGCAAGTGGAGTCCGGGTGGACAACAATCAGAACCCAATGGCTACCGCGAGGAGGTATAATAAGCACAATTAATGTGTAGTAACAGTTACAACACTGGGCATCGCCTAGTAGACACCAATCAGAGTCTACCCTATTATGACAACACCCAGCCTGAACAATCTCTCGGCAGGCCAATCGCGCAGTTGCGATTTGGTGCCATTTCACTTTTTATGGGGACCTGCGGTAACCCCCTTTGGAGTTTTGCAACGCGTCGTATCCTCAGTTCAATCCGTATCCACTTTATTTGCTTTTCAACCGTCCTGTGTCGTAGTTTCTTAAGATGACACAGTCCAGTAAGCTGATTCCCAATCATTTTTTCGCAAATCAACTGTATAAGGTCAACAAAGAATCAATTACTACAATCCACCAGACGGATTGTAACGACCACTCAAGCGTTACCTACAAAATGTCACCTACTGCAATCATTTCTCGTGCTTACGTCATTTGAAAACAAATCCTTAGAAAACTTTTCAACAATCCTTCACGCCAATTGTTCTCATTCTCACCCTCCTCTCAACACCGATAAAAGATTAAAACAATAATTCCTCTATTATGACCTTCCATTTGAAGAAGGGTCAGCTTTGGCTTCCTTGCTAACAACACACAATCATTCGAACAATTCCTTTGTGTACCACAAAAGTTTTGATTGCGTGTGCATTGGGAATCTAACAGAAAATCTCAGAAAATCTTCTTAACATCTTTTATCTCGTCCACCATTGTATCCTCACGCAGATCCTTTTCTCGTTATTAGAAAATTAATTTAAAGCGACATGGGATCTGCGTTATAAACTCCACCAATCCAAGACACGATCTGATTTCACTTTACTAATAAAATTTCCCTATCCACCGTAGGAAACTACAAATTCAACCCTCGACATCCTTGAAAGAGCACCACTTCCATATGCTATACGTCTTTGTTATCCTTGCTGAGTTGCCACAACTAATACTATCAGCAGGATGGCCTCCTCTCTCGCTCTCTCTCTCTCTCTCTGTCTGTGTTTCGAGAAAAACAATTGGAACAAGTTCATTTCCCGAAGTTTTGAAACAAATTTCATTCACAATAGAGGTACGTTTTGGCTTAAAGATTACAGGAAAAAAAGAAGAAAAAGTAAAATCGAGGAAGACTTTTCTTAAAGATCCCTGCTCTTATAATGTGCATCCTTCGAGTATCCTTTCTTTATTTTTCCTTTCCTTTTTTGCTCTGGTACTGGCCTCTTTTCAAAGTGTTCCTGTTCCGGAACAGAAATTTTAATAGAATCCAGACAAGAGGGCATCCCCGCAAAGAGCGAAGGAGAGAATTTTCTTTTTTATTAAATTACAGAATGGTGGAGAGGAATAGCAGAAAAAATAGGCTCTTAAGGAGATTGATAGGCCGGATTCCCCCGAACGGGGACGGGCTGCCACCGTCGGAGTGTTTAAAAGGACACTTGTGTGTGCTGCCACCCGACAAACTAAATGCCTGACTTGCTCAAGCAATAAACATTTCGCTTGCCCCAAGCATGTATGCCATACACAATGAATATTTGTTGAAGTGGTGTGCCATCATATCCTTCTGTTCCAGGATATGGCCGTGAGTGGGTCCTTAATTCATCCCCTTAAGTGCACTATTATTGATGGGTGGGACTCTGGGACTCTGTTTGGCCATGGGTGCTGCTGCTGGTTTATTTTTTTTAAGGGCAAAGGATATCTTTTTACATCTCGTTCAGTTCAGTTTATGTGGGTCTGTGTTTGTGTATGTGTTTAGAAAGGGGGGGGTTTCGTCTATTGACATAAGCCTGGTATTTATGGAGACATTTTTTTGATGATGACTTTCGGAAAGGAGTCAATGATGAGATCGACAGAAACCGCAAAAGCTACACACTAACACAGAGATATTCCAGTTGTTAGATGGGTACGCGTGGATGTCATCTCAATTATGGGACCATTTGGTTGGAAGGAGTTGTTTATTCTACAAATTTTGTGCGGAAGGGGATTATATTTTAGTTTTACTAATCCGACACTTAACCGGGGTGGTGTCCGTCTATTTTAGACGAATACATGAAGGAAAATTGTCGATTAGGAACTTTTCAAATGAAATTTTGATAAATTTCTTTTGTAAGTTCGCCGACGAAGACAGGAGGCGAAAGAAGCGCTCATAAATTACTGACGTCTTAAACAAACAATCCGACAAACGTCGTGCACTTTGACATTTAATCTTGGACACGGACATTTCATCAGTCCATTCTTCCATTTGATTTCCCTATTGAAACATAAAAATATGTAATCACTGAATCAGAGACACAACATAAATGTCAAATTGGACTCAAATCCAAATGACAGAGTTCATTCACATACAGTTACAAACAAAATGGAAATAAAAAATAAACACAACGACAATATTTTGCTATTGAAACGATGGGAAATGTCTGTATGTAACGACGGTCTTAAATAACGAATGGATGCGAGTATAACTGAACAGATATATTGAAACTTTTAATCAACAGAAAAGCTCAATGTTTTCGTCTGTCATAGCTGATTTATGTCAAAGTCAACTGTCAGTGTTAACTTTTTAGGTGGATTTCATATAAATACCACCTATTGCAGAGGTCCTCATGACGGGACTTTCAAAAAATTTAAATGCCATTTTCTTCGCTATCATAGTAAAAACTAACCTCATACTCCGTTAAAAATTTTATATATATATACATATATGCAATATAACGGATTCTTGTGGACACGATTGAGGCCGCAATTATAAACCGATTTGAATAAAATTTGGTACACACGTTCGTATGCCAAATATCTCGGCTAAGTTCGTAGATGGGCATAATCGGTCCAGAGGGGGACCCTTTTTATGCCTCAAACAGTACAATTCACAACTCAAATAAATCCCAACTTTCGGTTTTGATTTTTTAGTAAAATAGTAGATAACAGCGAACAGAATCCGCCTGCTACCAATTTGGGCGCCATCTTGGATCCGCCATCTTGAAATTCTTCAAAATTGATTGGATTTCGTTGAAATTGAAAATCCTTACAAATCTCGATGTAATTAGTACAAATTCGTTTTTAAAGTGGACATTTTTGTCCGCCATTTTGTTCCCATCATCAGAATAGATGACATAAGAAATCCACCTACCTCTTGCGGCGCTTGCCGGAAGGTTCTTTTTTTTCATCGTTTAGTCATAAGCCCTTTCGGAAGTTAACGCTTAAAAGTGCTGCCCGCTGTAGATAGGGTTGGGATCAGAAATTCAATGAAACTAGAAGTCAAGAACGTAAAACCCCGGACATTGTTTCTATAACCCCGGACACACTAGAAATATTGAAATTTAATTGGGGGTTTCTTGTTCTTCCTAGAGAGAGTACCACGCATTAGTGGTACTCACTGTCCTAAACCGCTAACACATGCGAGCGAAAGTCGTCGCTCTCTCAATCGCAACTGTTACGACGTACTCTTCGTCTGCACCCGATCAGGTAAGGTGGCTGCACAAGCGAGACACAGATGCATGTAGGGCAAGGTAGGCTTTTTGTGATACCACTAGCACCAAAATGACACTCCATCTATGGATTGAAACCATTCGGAGCTCTTAATGAAACTGACGATATTTTCTACATAAGCATGTGATAGTTCGCTCAAATTGTCGAAGTAATAGGATCCCAAATAGAGCTTCCTTCTTTGAGATAGGGCAGGACAGGTATAAAGGAAATGGAAGATTATTTCTTCTTCCTCTTCGTTCCTACAACTTCTGCGAAAGTCATTTGTGAAAAGGCCCATCCTTCTGGCCGATGGAAGAATGCCCAGTGAGAACCTCGATAACGGTGCCTTTTACGTTAGATCAGACTTTTAGATCGCATGGGGTTTAGCATAGACTAGATCTCCCTGGAGGTCCGGCATGTGCTTACTGATCGCGTCATACTCAGATTCCTCCGTTCTTCTAGGCCTTACAAATCCCTGGAATGTCACCCAGCATAGGTGAATGTTAAAACGTTCTGTCATCTCCATGAAGAGTGACAATCTGAAGTGGATGATGTACATATATGATTCCAGAAATTTGATAGCAGCTTAAAAAATAGGTAAAAATTGTGATGTCGTTGAAGGATACCACATTGTGCCTAAGCCAGGATATGCTCGCATTGATCGCCATAATTTCCGCCTGAAAATTGCTACAGTGGTTGCGTAGATGGAAGGAGATGCTCAGGTTAAGCAATTCGGAGAAAACATCATCTCCCTCCTCGCCCTCGGTTTTGGAACTGTCGGTATAGAAGTGAACGGAGTGCTAGTCTCTGGCGTCATTACTCTCTCACTCTACTATGGAAGGGATGATTGTCCGGAAGTTTATGTTAAAATTCAACTTAGACGATGTGTAGTCGGCGTTTTCTGGGATCTAAGATCGAAGAGTGACCAATATGGTTGTTTGACCATTGAAAGGAGGGCTTCAGTCTGATGGGAAGTAGATGTAGGGGCACGTCAAGTGCCGCTGATGGAATGGATGTTAATGCTCCGCTAATGCATCTTTGCATTTTCCACAATAAGCTACGTTGTAAGGCTTTGTCTAAGACCGTCTACCAGACGATCATACCATACATGAGTATAAGTCTGATAACGGAAACGTAAAGCCAGTGCGTAGTACAAGGTTGCACGCTCCACTTTTTTACCAGTAGCTTTCTTGCAGCAGAATAGCACTTCACAGTGGAATTTTTAACGAATTGAAGTTTTCCAGTTAAATTTGTTGTCTAGAATGAGACCCAGGACAGCCGTGTATAGAGGAAGGGTCTATTGAAGGAATTTTATACTTCCTGGTGAATGCGACTAGTTCTATCTTTTTAGGATTAAGCCCCAGACCGCTTTTAGCTGCCCATCTTAAGAGAATTGAAATGCCGTTTTGAAGAGGTTCACTAAGGGTGCTCGGGTATTTACCGAAAACAGCAATCGCAACATCATCTGCATAAGCAATCATTTCGTATCCAGCCATGGCAAGGTCGAACAGCAGTTTATTAAACCCCACAATCCAGAGAAAGGGACACATAACGCCACATGCATCGGTGATGTACAAGGGTAGGTTTTCAGTAAATAATAAAAAAGTTACAACTTCTTAAAAACCCCGGACACAATCCACAGACGTCCCTGGACCCCCTTCAATAGTGGACAGTTTCCGGAAAAAAGAGGACGGATTGCAAGCCTCGCTCTAAAGGATGTTGAAGTCGAGTCAGCTGTCAAAATGAAGATATCTTGTCAATTTGACAGCTAACAAAAGAAAAAAAGGTCAGCATTTAGTTTCTAGTACTGATGGCTTCAAGTTGGGAGTTAATAGAAATATCTGCGAAGAGTCTCTGCCTGAGATACCGCAGCCTTTCATCTTCCTGGACCCCGGTGCACTTTGCTTTCATCATCGAGCTATGGCAGGACATTCACACACAAAATGCTCTGGAGTTTTTAGTCTTTCAAACAGATTCGGCACAAGTCCGACGGACTATTTCCCAGCTTGTTAAGATGTTAGATGAGTGGATGAGTGAAGAAGTCCGTGAGGAACTTAGCATCACTTTTGTTTAGAGCGGGAGAATCGTTGGCTAGATAACTAAAGTCTCGTACTCCATGTTAATTGAGATCACTGTTTTCTTCTCGTCTTCTCCTCCTTCTTATCCATTGTTGACAAAGGCCATGCTTCTGTGTAATAGAGGAGAACTGCGATCATTATTGTCTTATTGTCTTGTATAGAGCCGCTTTTGTTACTCGAGCAAGGGCTTTGCTACAACAGCGATTGGTAAGAGTTATCCCTCTTTTAATGTCAGATGGGGCCGGGGGTAGCCATAGTGTAGTGGCTCAAATCCTTATGTCCAGAAGCACACAACCATCTCACGAAATATCTGTACATAGAACAAATTAAACTCAGCCCGCTGCGTCTATTTGAAAGCGCTAATCTCGAGAACCCCTGAACGGTTTTGGATAGATTTGGTTTTGGTAGCCGTCTCTAAGCTGGGGCTGTGTTCGAAAGGTCCTAGTGCATGAGCCTCTGCTATCTATTCGCTTGATGTGGCGAGATGAGTCTTGGCTTCATCGACATCTTGATAGTGTTCATATAATTATTGAATTGATGACTTGAATAAAGTGAAAGTACTTTCACAATTGCAGCTGTTTTTTCTGTCCATTTTCTGACGTCCATGTGATGAATCTGTCAAAAGCCTTTTGTAAAACAGTGACGCATCAAGCTCATGTTTCTGGGAAATTCATTTTAAATTTAAATCACAATCGATCTAAAAATAGGTCCAAACTCGTCACACGTCACACCGGGCAATTGTGTCCTGTCAAACTGATTCCCACTCCCACATCATCTGTGCAAGCTCCGGTTGGGCACCTTTAATTGATTCTGTGGATTCTATTTAAATTTTCCAATTCCAGACAAAAAATTCACTTCCATCGTTCGTCACTACGTACATATCCACCTCTCTTGACGCACTCCCCCACATATACACACACACACACTTTCCACTTCATTTATTATCTTCGTGGTGTGCGCGATGGAGCTATTTTTAGGGACAAGACATTAATTGGGTTTCTCGCTCTTACGCTCCCTTATGTTTTGATGTTGATACGACAACGATGTGTGCCTGCTGATATGATGTCCTTAATAAAGTTGTAAAGTTTATTAGGTGCTTTGTTTATGGTGTGTGTGCGTAAAGTGGGCTGCGGAGTAATTCAATGGGTTGGCGTGTAGTTGAGGCAAACGCCTATGGGAGGAAGCTCTAGCTATAAATAATGGGTTACAACGTTGTTGCTTGTGTAAGACTTTTAAAGTGTGTTTGTTTCTAATTTATTCGAAGCGGTAAGGTGAGAAGAGAATCCTTCTTCGGGTGTCTCGGATTCTCGGGGATAAAGTTGTTTTACGACGCGCTTTCAACTTACCATGAAGCCATGAAGTGCTTAATCGATTTTTGAGCATTAATTTGTTTAATTGGGATTATAAGTGATTAAAAGGGAGCAACGCTTCCAGCAATTAACCTTCTATATGGTGGGGTTACTGTTTCGGTGTTTGGTTGGGGAAGAAATGTCTTAGTCTTCTCAAAGAGTGACCGCAAACTATTTCACTTCACTGTGCATGTTATAATCAATTCCCGTTCTAAGATTTCATTTTCATTCTTTTCAATTACGTCGCCCAGTGGTGTGGCATATTCCGTGTCTCATGCTGAAGACACTCCTTGCCCTGCCGGCCTGTCGCCGATCGCATCATGCCATTGTCGCGTACTTTGATTTCCACTCAATTGGGACCCAAAGCCAAGTGGCAAATTAAATTCACCTCTGTACCGCAATTTTCAATTTTAATTACCGCTGTGCACGTCACACGTCTGCAGCATGTGGCCGTCGGTCGCGTCGCTTGTCCCCATGAGGCAATAAATCGTGCAATGAAAATCTTTGCGCAATGAAATCGAACTCGGATCCGGGAGTTCACAGTTCGTTGTCGTTGTTCATTAAAACTAATTACACGGCGAAACACGGGAATGAGCGGATGTGCTGCTCGAGAGTGGTAAACTAAGGATAGAGGTAGAATTATTGTGATGGTAGTGGTGGTAGGATGAGGATACCTGTTGCATTTTTGCCAAGTCACAGGAGTAGTTGTGTGCTGCTGCTGCAAGGAGAATGTCTGGGGATGTCACATGGTATAACCTCATTCTGTTGCTGGTTGTTCTTTTTGTATTTTTGCTTATGCTCTTCTCTCCGGCAAGGACAATTGCATTTGTCAGCAGTTTGACGTTAGTAGTATGCCAAGAGCAGCCCATTTCGTGGTTGAGGAGGGGTGGGAATGGAAGATTCACAAACACGACTGGAAGGTTTTTTTTTTTTAATAATTTATAGTCCTCATGTGTGGCATTATTAAATTTCCATATTGTCCGACATGGATTTTAACACAACATGTAGTTGCAGGATGTTCCAAATGATCAAGGCAAATGTATGTACAGTGACTCACAGAAAAAAGAATATTTTGTTAGCAAATGTTCTTTAAAATTTAAAAGGTTTTGGTTGAGTTACCATCTTAGTCAAGCGTTCACAAGGAGACTACATATAGGCTAACCAAAGGCCATCTTAAAAAAATTAATAAATAGCCGGCTCGACAGCTCGGAATCAGCCATGGCCCCCTCCCTCTTCTCCCAACTATTCATGTTGTGCGTGTTACATTTTTCGCACGAATGGAAGGGACTTACAATTTATTGCCAACTCCGAACGGCGAATTGAGAAGCTTTTTCATGACAAAATATGCTCCCGGAGGTTTGTCTTTCTCCGACAAGAGGTGGTGCCGCGAAAAATTATCGGTGGTCATGCCTGGGGCTTTAAACCACGCCGCTTGCACAGCAGTTCAACGTACTGACCACTGAGCAATGGCGACTAAGGCCGTTTTAACCTCAATTTTTTCACATTTTTTTTTAAGCCGATGTGCGTAATTCCGTCGGGGTGCTTGCTTTCGTTCTGCTTGTAAAACTTTGTATTCCATTTCCATTTCTCTTGTCTTTCCATGTCTGTAAGACATCAATGAAGAGTCCAACAACAGAAGTGGTAGAATTTCTGACGCAGAGACACTCAATCTGATGTATGAAAAGTTCTACTGACTTTTACGACTGGAGCCATCAAAACTTCGAAAAACCTTAAGAAGGTTAATTTATTTGAGTTTCCTTTTCTCCACATATCACGTCGCTTAAAGTTAGCTTCAAAAATATTTCAACTATGAACGTCAAAAATTGTGATACTCAAAGGATGTTTAATTTTTTTTTTCGCGAAAACTTCCCCGTCAGTTTGCATCAACATTTTCTTCAGCACGCCCTGACAGTGTGTCAACAGTATTTGTGTCACTTCACTTCGGAATTCTCCAACTCACTGCTTATCCTTTACAATTAAAATTTAAAAAGAAATATTCTGTTTGTGTCAGACATGCATCTACAATAAATGCTGCGAGTCTTAGTATCTACTTCCGGTACAGACCTGGTCATTTGCGAAACTGCGTTTACATATGGCCGCATCCCGCTTCCTTGTTGTTGTTGCAATTATGGGGAAAATACTGAAGGTTTTTCTCTTACGATGGCTTTTCTCTTATTTTTAAAAACAAGAACTTAATTTATTTTTTACTGGCGATACAACATATTTACCCCGAAGAAGGATTCGTTTTCTGCCGGCGTGGGTTTGTTTGTTTTGCATGCTGCTGTCATCAAGTGTATTTCCCTGCCACTAATTGAATTAAAGTTTGGTTTTAACCATGAGAGTTGGGTTCTGTTTATTTTTTACTCGAATTAAAATCTACAAATTAATTTATATTCATTTAATTATATAGTAAAAATGTGTTCTGATATTAATATATTTTTTCTTGTTTATTTTTCAGGTAAGGTGACACACTGAATAAGTTTAATCCTGTCACTGGTGAGTTTTTGACATGACAAAGAGCCTTCAAATGACGGGGGGGAAATAAAAACCTTGCTGACACTTGGGAAACACTTTCAGACAGTTTTGCGGAGAAAAAAGTTGGGAAAATGAAGTCAGGATGATTGACCTACTAGTTATCATGTTGCTGTCCAGATTATCACCGATTTTTGACATAATGACGTTCTAGTTAGTTTGAAATGAATTAAATGCGATGGTTGTTATGGGATGGGTATTGCTAAGCGTTGACTTGTGATGAGTTGCGGCATTTAATGGGGATGGAGGTAAAAGTAATTTCCTGAACTGAATAGACTTTGATAGGTTTGAAGGGTAAAACTAGTTTGGGTGGGGAGTTAAGTTTAGTTAAAGTGAACTTTAACTCTGCCTGTGAGTGTTCCTTTCCAGGTCTTTTGTTTGTCATTTTACATCAACTAAGAAAGTCTCGAATGAAAGGGAGGAAGTTTTGCTTCGGCTTCTATTTCGGGGGTTCGTATAAATAAAAGTTTGTTGTCTTTAGTTGGTGTTGTCAGTCGTTCAAAGAGCGAAACTAAGTTTAAGTGGATATTATATATGTAGGTTGTACATTCATATGCATGCATGTGTGTAGATGCTGTGTGTATAGGATTTATAAGTTCACGAAGGGTTGGTTTGGCAGTGCGACCTTTAAGATCTATTGTACCGAGAGTCGGTTAGATAAGGAGTGCCTCAATCATGCTAATGAAGCTGAGGATGTTGGCTGTCGAACCGTTTCTGATGTCTTCAGTGAGCAGGGTGTCGTTGAGAAAAGTTCACTTCCTAATGTAACAGAGAGTCATACACTCACATGGTTTGTTGTTTCGTCTTCTTCTAGGTTGACATTCGGTTACTTGGGCAATTCCGACTTACGTAGGTGATATCTCAGACTACAGCGTCCGAAAGCTAGTGCCTTCGAGGTTTTGCGATTTGCGCGAAAGACACCTGCCCCACCACCAGAGTCTATTGTGAAGCCATCCGTATACTCGTACCACACTAGTCCTTATTGTCGAAAGGATACATCGACAGCCAGTCAGCCATTGAAGCTCTGGATTTTGCAGTATAAGCTTGGGCCCAGAGCTAATAAAAAAGGGCAGACCAACTTCCAAGAAAAGGGTTGGAGCAGCATACTTTATAGGCCCTCACGCTTACCATTATTTAAGTTCCTCCCAGCTTTGTAGAAAATTTAATCGACTTGGTATGTTTCCATGTTTGGTAGGTTTCCGATCGAGCGTTGATGGTTTACTGCACTGCGTGCTGTCACCCTTTTGACAAAGATGTGCAACCAGTGCCTCTAAGGCTGTCGTAAGGCAAAATCGCATAGCCCTGGTGATCTCGATGCATGCTAACCTTTGAAGTCGTTGCATCTTTGAGATCATTCTTCTCTTCGACTTTCGTCCACGATACTGCAGAAGCATGACTCAGTGGTTGGTGCGTTAGACTACTGTGCGAGCTGCGTGGGTTCAAGCCCCAACCATGTCCATCGAACATTTTTCGCGGCACGACTTTTCGTCGGTGAATGACAAACCTCTGGGATTATACTTTGGTATAAAAAAGCTTCTCAATTCGCCGTGCGGATTCGGCAATGAATTGTAGGTCCCTTTCATTCGTGCAAAAAATGTAACATAAACGGTTGAGAGAAGCTAGGCCTTGGCTTATCCCCATCAACCTCCTCCCCAGCAATGTTTACTTGAATAGTTGATTTAGTTAAGAGCTGAACACCCTGTTCACAGATATCCAATTGCTATTTAATTTTCTACCCGAAGGACAAATGTAACGAGTGTACATGCTTACGTAAATATGTATGCACTTAAAAGAAGATGAATACAGTTTTATGGACTTTCTGTTTTGAGGCAAAAAACAATTGTTAAACAAGTCTTTTATGATCTTAATACGCAGTTTTCAAATTTAACAAAAATAAGAATTTGTTTGACATTAAATTAACCAGTTCTATCTGGTTTCAGCTTTATACAGTTTCACGTAGGAGATTACGTTCATCTGCTTTGTGGCTCAAAGCTGAAATTGAGACAAAGTTGCAAGTCATCTTTCTCAGCTTCACAACTGCTTTAGATTGTCGTGTCTGTCGGGCCCGTCCCTAATGCGTATTTACTCAAATGGAGTTTTTTTTTTTGATATTATTCGCGGAAGTCATCTTTCTCAGCTTCGCAGTTGTTCTAGAGATCGTTGTTACTGACGTATTGACGCGTATTGACTCAAGTGGAGTTTCTTGATATCATTCCTGCAATTTGTTTAACTGGTGCCGAAACTTTAAGTCTTCTTGCCATAGCAACCTTGAGTAAATAAGCAAAAGATTGTGGATTGAACGTCAACCCGGCAAGAGTCAAGTTAGAGTAACTTGACGAGTAACTCGTTATCGAAATATGAGGATTTGGCATTACCGCTCTCGTGATCGAGTATTCAGTATCGAAATTTGAGATGACAGCACACGTTATAGTGCATAATTCCACTCGAACACTATTGTGCTGTCGAGCCGTCGAGCAAAACAATAAAGATGCGAGTATTTTTGTTTCCATTTTTTTTTTAAAGGAATTTACTAATACAGTGTCCGTTCTTTTTTTTAACTAAGGTCCAATCTTAACAAAATTAATTTGTTGCAAAAAATATTCTGGTCGATTTTATGGCTAACCACTCCTATTTAGCAAATATATTTTGCTGAACTGCAGACAGGGAAAAGCAACATCGCTACGACTATGGCAGCAGCTTACGGGAATGATAATTGCAGAAAGGCCACCAGTTAATCCATTCCATTAGATCTATTTTCTACTTAAATTTAACTACAAATAATAATTTTCTATCTTTCTATCAACCGGAGAAACGTCACTTTGTGAGTTGTAGTAGAATTTCTCTAGTACAATTTGATTTTCATTCGATACGTGGGCTTTCGAGTGCCATCATCCCAATGAGGTTAATCGATCACGAGTCCTACTCACTCACTCGTTATCGATTGCAATAATTCGGCCCCAGGTCACTGTCACACTGAGGGAAACGAAAAGGCCAAGGAACTGTCCAGGCTGCGCGGGACAACTTGAACTTGGAAGGGGGCGCACTGCAGATCCTCCTTTCTGTGTGGCTAAGTAGAAATCTTAAGACAAATCAGAGCTGGTCTAATATAAGCGGTCACAAGGTATCAAAGGCTCTATGGCCAGCGCTACACCGCAGTAGAACCAGAAATATTCTCAATTTAAGCAGGGCACAGCTATAATTAGTCACTGGCATCCTGTCCGGCCATTGTATTGTGAGGACGCACGCTTAATGATTATGTCTCTCAACTACAGATGTTTGCAGATACCGCAACGACCTATGCGGCGCTGAGGACATAACACACACATTATGTGAATGTCACGGAATTGCCAAAACATAAAACTTCTCGGCAGCTATTTCTTTTAATGGTTAAATTCTGTAGGGCAATCAAATGCTGTTAGGAAATGGTTAAGGTTTTGCCAATCTTGGTTTCACAGGGATGTCTTAAGCAAGTGCTGGCTGCATAACCCTACTCTACCTCACCTAACCTTGAGTCTTCTGGATTTAGCCTGCAATTCTTACAAATTTTTTCACTTCAGGATACACTATGCACTTCCACTTGAAAATGCTTGCAGTAGCCGGATGGTTGATGTGTAGGTATGACATCTGACGAGTTTTAAACCAGAAGCAGATTCTGCCAGTACATCTGCCCAAATGGGAATTTTAATTTTTCCCTTTATCTGCAGGTTCCTGGTTCTTCGATCATGCATTTGCCGGTTAAGATTTCGAAATGTTACACATTCACTCTGCAAGGACAGGAGGTATAAGTACTCGTAACTCCTCAGTAGAAATGCAATGCAGGCATTGAGTTCGATACACCACTAGGGCTGTTAGATAAAACTTCATAAAAATCGGGACATCAGATCCCAAAAATCATGACAAATCGGGACATTTAGAAATAATCATAAAATGATAAACACGCAATCAAGGAACAAAGAAAAACACGCATTTGCCTATCATGACGTTTACCAATGGTTCCTTTCAGTTGCGTTAAAAATTTTCCCCCTTTCGTCTAAGTATAGCTCTTTAGGGATCGTTAAACGTAGAATACTCTGGCGTATGTGGAACATTTAAACCGAATTCTGAGGGTGATCTCAGTTCTGACTTCGCTCGCTTCTGCAAAGTTTTAAACTTCAAGCTTGACATTTACCGATGGATCCTTCAATTTAAAATGCGCTCCTTTTCGGCTAAGTACAGTTCATCGGGGATCCCTAAACCTTACATACGGAGGCGTATGTGGAACATTTTAATCGATTTTTCAAGTGTTTTACACATATTTGCCGGTTGAACTTGTTTTGGAAGTACGTAATTGTCTGACCAATCGGATCTTCCTTTAAATGTTGCTTCCAGTGTTTCAGTTGTTTGTTTATCGACAGATATCCTTTCTGTCTTCGAAGATACACCCAACATTGTTTAAACCTTCACAACCTTATAGCTGCACTCATATCCCTTATTTTTCCCTTTTTCATCCGCAGCTTTCAACCACTTTTGCGGTCGACTTCCTTTTCTGTTTTCCCAATCTCTCCGTCAGTTTATTTCACAGAAGGTTACGTTAAAGTCAACATTGAAACGTCCAAAATATTAATTGTATGTGTCCTTTTGATGATAACGTGACCTCCTCCTTAATCGTAACATATGGCAATGAATTTTGCCCTCAGGCTCAAGTAGCTTTGCAGCTTCCTTCCTTAACACAATCACACATTTATCACATTGATTTCGTTAAATTAGCCACCCTTGTTGTGGTTAGTCTCATTTCATTCCTCGATGATCTTCCAATCCCCCCAGATATAAAGGCATAATCCCTCCATCATGTCACGAATTACCTCGCCCTCGCTCTGCCTGCGTGACATTCAAACTTCCTTAAAAAAAAGAAAAGAGAAAGAACGGCTACATAAGAAAATGCCAAGGAAAAGATGAGAAAGAAGAAAAAGTCAAAATGATATACGACTCCCTGTTGCTGATAATTTATAACCTTCGGTTGCCCCTCACGCGGAAAGCGCTATCTAAGACAATCGTTAATCATGGAGGAGATTTTCGGGGGCAAAAAAGGAAAGGAGACAATAACCTGAGCCTCGGCTGAAGTGACACTGAGCAGAAATTAAAAAAATGTCCCTGCACCCACCACCCTTCATCAAGGGAAAGGCATTTAAAAAATTTAAGACTTTGCAGTGGAAAAAAAAAAAGTGAAAACAGTAAAAAATAAACTGACAGATGGATGTACATTAACGCGAAAGTCATCCTTTCGTTTCGACGAGGCGCAGAAGTTGGAGCACAGCCATCATCTCTAGCACCACCACAGCGAGAAGTTAACTCAAATTTTCACTTAACTCTGAGTCCCCACTGAGACTTTGCGCCCAAAATTCCTTCACATATAAAACCCAAATTGAAATTCGCACTTTTGTGTTGTTGTTTGGCTCGGAAGGGGCGTGCACCCTCACCGCCCTGAGAACACAAATAAAAAGTGTTTTTCCTTCGTGTACACCTCCGCACTCTTAATGTTATACAAGTTACCAACCATTCGAATTACACCGAGAGAGAGAGGTTTTCAAGAGCAGAGGTTGCAACAACCATTCTCATTTTGTGTTGTATTTGTGAACATATCCCCTAACTGCTGCTGATGCTGTTGGGTGCTAAATTAGACGAAATGCCGGGAGGTGTAGCGCCCTCCCCCCCACATGAAGGGGTTGTGTTCAGTTGTACACGTTGTTATGAACTCATTTACTCCAGTTACTAGGTTTTTCCATTTTCCTAGGGCTCCGTCCGTAAATCATTAATTTTATGGACGGTACCGAGTGCGGGGAGTGTAAACTCGGGTTAATGCTTTTCGGGGTGGCCAACAATTTATTGCAATTTGTCATAAAGGATAATTTGTCCATGTGTAGTGGACCGAAATCAATTGGAATTACTTTTTGTGGGGCTGTTTTTCCCCGATGTGTTTTGGTTAAGTGGAAATAGCCCATGAAACTGTGGCATAGAAAAGCCGCAATGTGTTCGTATACCGTGACAATTTCACAATTCGTCTAAAGAGAAAACAATTAAGACGCAAGAGAATTGGTGTTGTGTCGCCGTAAAGCTGGAATCTTGTGGAAAATATAACTTTTATTCGAAGGATTTTTGTTCTTCTTGCAGGAACAGGACGACTGAGAAAAATCATAAATTATTGGCTAACAAGCAGTTGAATGGTTCAGTGATTTTTGAGGTCAGATGAAATGATGGAATTGATGGTGATTCACTTAAAGTGTTTCTTGGATTTCTTAGAGCATTTTAGGATTTGCTACTATTGCGCCTTTTAAGGAGGGGGAAGTTGAACGATGACAAGTGTTGGAATTGAAACAAATTTGCTTTATTTTCGAAGCGAAACAGTCGAAGTGTGCCATCGAAATAGATAATTGATGCGTGTGATTGATTGAATTGTCGCAACAAGTCGTCTATTTTTAGTCCTTCTGTAGAAATCTTTTATATTAAATCTAATGTTTAACTTCCCCTTGCCTTCTTGTTTGCCTTTGGCTGTTACTGACGTGCACTTCAAAGATCTTTACAGCTGAACACTACTTTACGTTCAACTCGTGCATTTTTGAGCACAGTCTGTTAAACAGTAGTATATTTCAGAGCCTTCCTTACAGCCGGTCCTGTTGATAGACAGTCAGACACCTATAAAAGTCCTAGAAGCGCCAACAATTAGATCTAAGTTGGTAAAACAATGCCGAGAATCTCTCAACGTGATTGCGGACAGATGTCATATTACTCTGTGCTGGGTCCTCGGACACCGAGGCATTCTGAGCAACTTTAAGGCTGACGGACTAGTAAAACAAGGCAGCTCAGTACCTTACTGATAACAAGATGGTAGCGGCCCCTCCTATGCAAACTATAAAATACCGTCTGTTCACGGGTACTTTAAGAATCGCGAAATCGCGACTATGTGCACTTGCAGATCCACAAAGCATATCTGGCCTGTGCCATACTTCTGACCATAACAGAAAAACATAAGCTCCATCATAGGAGCCATCACCGGCCACTACCTGATAGGCAGACACGCCATCCAAATGGGAGTTCCCTCCAGCGACTTTTGCAGAAGCTGCAGGGACGAAGAGGAAGAGGAAACCAACCTACACCTCCTAGCTACTTGCCCATCGCTAGCTAGCTAGGGGAGCGGTTCGCCCACTCTAGCACTGCGGTCTCTGTAGAGGCATATTGTGCTGTCCCATATGTTTGGAGCAATTTGTCTGTTCCAGAGGGTATCAGGAAGCTAATCAGTTTCTCTGGGTTGAGCGTGGCAAGTGCAGTTGGTGAGACGTTTTCACTGCCCCTTTCTCACGTGAATGGGGGCGGGGCCACCGGGGATACCGGTTAGAATTTTAAGGTGGTTCCTGCTCAGATTTAGAAGGAACTTGGATTTCTTTTGTGATAGATTAAGGAAGAAGTGTTTGGTACACTTCTGTCCTATTTGAGTAGGTATTGCTCCCTCATGAACAGGCTGGTTCAGGTGCACCTATCTTGGCCAGTGAGTCCGCTGTTTCATTGCCTGTGTGGCCCTTGTGAGTGGGAATCCAGTGTAGTATAATGAAGTTGTTTTTCCCCAGTTCTAAAAGCAATTTGACTGTCTCTAGGACTAGATTCGATTTTATCGTGGCTGAGTTCAGTGCTTTCAGGGCAGCTTGACTGTCAGAAAAAATAAAGATGTGTCGCCACGGAAGCAAGAGAGCAAATTTAAGCTTGTGCACAGATTTATGACAAACATTTCAGCCTGAAAGATCGATGAGTATGTGCCTAAACCGGTTAGTGCTAGACGACTCTCTGAATATTCCAGCCCCAGACCCACTGTCTAGGTGGAATAGCCTGTGCAGACTGAGTTTTGCCTGCATATTTACCTGTTGTCGCACTGGTGGTAGACCGACAATGACGTTAAGCGAGGCGGTGGGGGTGGAGCGCAGGCAACCTGTTATGCAGTTTTCGGCTAGGGGTTGAACCCGTTCCAGTTTCTTGGCTGTGGCGGCCTCATTTGTCTTTGTCCACCAGACTATTGCCGCATAAGTCACGGTAGGTCTGACGACCGAGGTGCAGATTTGGAGCATGATTTTGGAACTTAATACCCAGTTGTTGTCACAGATGCGGCGACAGGTCCACAGGCCCAAGTTCGTGTGGCTTTTTCAACAGTCCGGTCGTTGTGGGGGTTCCAGGACAATTTGCTGTCCAGGATTACTCCAAGATACTTTACTTCTTGGGAAAACTGAATGGTTTCGCCATAGACGGAGGTGCGAATGATAAGATCTAAATGACTTTTTGGGGTTTAGGAAGAACATTCTAGGCAAATACTTCTTGGATCAAAATGATTCAACTGAAACCGAGGTAGATCTCAGTAGCCAAAGAGTTGATATTTCAGCCATTTAGGGTTCGACGGAGTGAGTCACATCTTTTAACTCCGATTTTACCGCTTCTTTCAACGAAGTTCGCACTGAAAGAGCCACTTCATCTCTCACCCACAACAGCAAACCTCTCCCCATCCACATTTCTCCAAGCAGGACAAACTGTTCAGCAGTAGCAATGGTTTGATTGGATCAGTCACCCTTTCGTACTCCTGACACTCTTTACATTCAGGCTGGTGAATGCAGTCAAGTTTGAATTGTATCAATTACCCTCTCTGTAAACTGGCGAAGATCTGCAATCCAGTTCATATTAGCTCTGATAAAGAGCCTTTCCTCCCTAGGGTTCGACTGTATTCAGTCACGCTATCCAACCTCTTACCAGGTACATCGAGGTCCCTCAACACCCTATTTATGCAGATATTATAGGTTCTTACAGTAAGTCTGGAATCCCCGGCTCTACATAATGGTATCACAATGAACCGAATCTGGTCTAAGTGTGTGTTGGCCCGGCCAGAAGGGCCATCCTACCTAACCTAACCTACAGCCAGTTGTATGTGCACTCTTATATGTTATAATCCTTTCGTTTGGGAGATTTAGTGTTTAGAGCGTCAGGGCTTATATCACGCCAGGGCAGCCTGCTCCTGAAAGGTAGGCCAGTGAATCTTTGGGTTCTGTCCTATTCTTTCGCTCAGGCTTAAAAGTCTGTTGGAGAAAGAAAGAAGAAGATGCAGCACGAAAAGTCTCAAAGAAAAATCAATATTAAAGGAGTCACAAGCAAGAATGCCACCGTCTTAATTCTTTTTGATTTCAGGTTTCACTCTACACAGTTTCAGGCGTTCACCACAAGTTTTTGAACGCGGTGCTGAAGAAACTATCGGCTCTGTTATGTGTCGCAGCATGTCAAGCTGAAGACATCTAAGGCGCTATCAAAGCAATCTATCGTCTTAGACGGGGCTTTTGATATCATCCGCACTGGAGTTTTGATGACCTTGCGCTTCAATTATCCTATGACCCTAGTTTTTCAAGCAAAGACCTTTGCTACCCTTAGGCCACGGACTATATTGTTAAGAATAGGTGGAAGGGTCGGAGCATCGCCGTCTGTATTGATAGCCAGGCTGCGGTTAAGGCCTTGCTCAACCTTTTAACTAGTCGAGAAAATTGTAGTAAAATTGGTAAATACTGGGTCCTGCTTTCTGGTATTATAAAGGACCCGTTGCGTCTGAGTGCTCCAGTAAATGCTTTCCTCAAGCATGCAATCGTTTGACGAAGACCTAAGAACGAGTTGGTGTATACTTTCCACCAAATCTCTTACCAGCTTTAAATGGAATCATTTCGTCTGGCTTTCCAATTAAAGTTTTTCAGAGAGCTTTGGCACAATGCAACGTAAAATCAGCTCAATTGACAGTCGCCCTTACCGCCGGTTAAGGGTTTTTAACAAAGTCGCAACGGACTTAATAAACTGAAACACTTGAAAGTGTCGGCACTGAATATGTGAATTTGTTTTATCCTGAATACCAGAATTATCAACGCCGAATATAGAAAATGAATACTTCGTGGCAAGGGGGATGACACGACCACGTCGTTTGATCCTCGTTGTCACCAAAATCATACGTGACATGGGTGGAAATAACAATATTCACAGATGAAAATTCGAACCTTTTTAGAGCGGTTGTCGTAGATAGTGCTAAGAAAAAGAGGAAAAAACGACTTAG
This sequence comes from Matsumyia berberina, assembly GCA_917880715.2. NCBI lineage: Eukaryota > Metazoa > Arthropoda > Insecta > Diptera > Syrphidae > Matsumyia > Matsumyia berberina. The sequence continues at coordinate 123,419,429 of OU862871.1, read as the reverse complement.
CCTCAATATAAGATCCCGTTACGACCCGGAAATTAAAAAGCAATCAAGTGCTTGTTAATTTGTTGGCATACTGTGCAAACAATAAATGGACATAATAAAAATAAATAGCCAAGGCCTAGCTTCTCGCAACCATTGATGTGTGCCTGAAATATTTTTTGTACGAATGGAAGGGACCTAAAATGAATTGCCGATTCCGAGCGGCAAATTGAGAAGCTTTTTCATGACAAATTATACCCTGACGATAGCTGGTACCACAAAAAAATTTCAGTAGATACGGCTGGAGCTTGAACCCACACAGCTCGCACAGCTGTTCAACCAACTAACCAATGAACCAAGGCGGACATCCTGACAGCTGGACCTGGACGTTGAAGAAACAACCTATAGTAAGTGGTCGCCGATCTTCTGGGGTGATGATACTGAACAAATCATATGGTGCACCCCGTTGTCAGTATCCTGCGCATGTTTTCCAATAATCGGCTTTTTAGATCTGTGTACCTTTTGTTATTACGTTGCCCTTCTGTGTAAGAAGTCCAGACGGCTCTGCCTTCCAAATCAGAATGGCAGAGTTGACCTTGCGTCAATTCTCCTATTTTGTGTTATCCTGTATCTTGAGCTATGAATTTTGCATCCTGTGGTCATTTTGTTTTATTTGAATGACACTCATCTCTTATTCGGCGTTGTATTACAAAATTACAGCAATTTAATTCGTTTAAAACCACTAAACCCCTTCCAAAGTTATCAGACAAAACCCAGCGCCATCTCTGAACTGTTTGACAGGTTCTCAGTTCAATTAAATTTCAGTTGCAGCTAAATAATAAGATATTTTACAGTCAACTTTTCCAATTAAAAAAACAAACAATTGCATTTCCCTGTGAGAAGTCTGAACGATGAAAAATGTGGAAATCATTCGAGGAGAACTGTAATTTTCTCCGACATGACAGTCGTTAAACGTTACGCAACGCAACAGACAGATTAGGCCAATTATACCTTTTGACAGGTTTTTCCTTCTCCAACTGGCATGTGATCTTTTGAAAAGTTATCGACATTTTGATTCGACTTTTCTTCCCATTCAACATGATTGCAATTTAAAGAAATTATAATTTGCATGACAGCATGTAATCTGAGAAATTATTGTTTATGAAAATGTCTGTATGCACGCATATCGCACTGAATTCTGAGACTTGCATCCCTTGTATTCATCTCATTACAAAGACTATTGTGTTTTTGAGACGTTCTATTGCGCTGTAAGTCTTAAGACTTCAGCTGAGACGAAGTCTCATGTTATCGTGATCCAGTAGTACTATCCCCTAGATAGACTCGTATCATAAATCTGCTTTGCAATTGGCTTTGTGGTGGCAATCATTGAGATTTATTACGACAAACAACCGAACAAAGTTTGAAAGATCAGAGATCGGAAAAACAATTTCCCTATTCTGCAATTAATGTCATGCAACAGTGCTTGTGCTAATTGATTATTTATAGGGGAGGAGCTGCTTCGACTGCGATAGATGGTTTTGTTTGTTTATTTTGAATTTTATCTATTGCATCACTTGAAAAGTAGATACTGTGTACACAAAGAACTTTTTGTTTGCAGCTTAATGCTTCTCATTTAGGACAGTGTTTATCGGATCTAATTAACAGTGGAAATTGATCACTATTTTGTGAAAGGAATCATTGATTCTTTTTTAATTAGATGTGGCCTACATTCAAGATTTCGCTCGATTTCATTAGACGCACGATCGAAGGCCTTGGAATCCCTGAAGCCTGAAGGCAGAAGAAACCCGTAAATGGATGTATATTGTGAGATCATTTACGGCTAGGGTTGCCAGATAAAACGTCATAAAAATCGAGACTTCAGGGTCCAAAAATTTTGACAAATTGGGACATTTAACAATAATCATAAATTGTTAAACACCCAATCAAGTAAAACAGAAAACACACTCATGCCTACCTTTGAACATGGCATTAACCAATGGATCCTTGCAGCTGCGTGAAAATACGGCCCTTTTCGTCAAAGTACAGCTCATCGGGGATCGCTAAACGGAAAATACTCTGGCGTATGTGGAATATTTTAACCGATGTTTGAGGTGATCTGTCTTCTGACTTCACTCGCTTCTGCAAAGTTTTAAGAATGAATATAGCTCATAGGGTGTGGTCGACGTGACTCAGTGCTTAGTGCGTCGGACTGCTAAACAAGCTGCGTAGGTTCAAGTTCCAGCCATGTCCATCGAACATTCTTCAAGGCACCATCTCTCATCGGGGAAGGACAAACTTCCGGGAGTATAATTTGTCATAAAAAAGCTTCTCAATTCGCCCTTATGGCTGACACTGCGATCTAGCAAGATCTATTGTGTCTCCGGTCTACTTACCCTAAAATGTCTACTACCTTCCTAATGGACGTGTGTATGTCATAAGTAGCCGAATTTCTAAACTCCGCACACGAACAGAATTCCCTATAAAAGATCCGTCTACGTAACCAGTATAGTGTCGGACATTCACAGAGAACGTGCTCAGAGGTTTCTTCGCCTTCCAAACAGAACCGACACTCTGTATCTGAACAAAGGTTTAGTTTGTTGAGATGATATCTTAGGCCACAGTGGCCGCTAAGGAAGCCCACTAGCTTTCTCATGTTGTTCCTGTCAAGGTTTAGAATTTCCTTGTATAAAAAGTACTTTTGTCTTTTGTCTCTTGGATTGCCTAAGCCCGGGGATATTTTTCACAATGGTCTAGGCGAAGTTGGTGTTCACAGTTGTTTAACAAAGCTATGGCGGTAGTCCAATAAGCACCACAGAAGGCTTCCGGTCCCAAGAGCGCGGAAGCTGAATTTTGGCGCCCCTAATACCTTTATTGAGGTTTATGGCGCAGATCTCAATCACATGGATTTCAGCCTGGAACACCCTGGAGTACATCCCCATTGTTACCGAGACTTTAGTGTTGGGCCCAAAGACGCCAGCACCTACTCCGGAGGCCATTTTTGATCCGTCGGTGAACCATATCAAACATTCTGGGTCTGATACGGGTTCTCCATTAGACCAGTCCACACGGCCTAGTATTTCTACCTCAAATAGGTTTCCGAAACTGTACTCCCTGGCCATAACATCGGGGATAGTACAGAACATGTCCGTACATGGAATTGAGTGATTATACTTGTGTTCTAGCTGCAGCTTTATAGCACAACGGGCAGTGGTATTCCTAATGAAGATATGCAGGAGTGTGAGCCCTATGACACTCTCTATGGCTGTAATACAGTGACAGGCAATTCTTTTTAGCTTCTCAACCTTCATTTTCGTCGTTCGTTTAAGTACTTTTGGCGGCATATGTTGTTATGGGTCTAACAATCGAAATGTACAACCAATCATTTTGGGACTAAGCCCCAAGTTCTGCCGTAGAGACGCCGAGTAGCCCCTAAGGCTCTGGTGACACGATTAACCGCGAACTTGATATGTGCACTCCAATTTAAGCGTCTATCTGAGAAAACGCCGAGGTACTTCACCTCCTTGGAATAGCCTACATTGGTGCTTTTGTCGATGATAGATACGAGATTGATCAATCTTCTTTTCGTTAAGTTGGGAATAAATTGTAGGTTCCTTCCATTCGTGCGAAAACACGCACAATGTGCTGCGAGAAGCAAGCTTTTTATTAATTTTTTTATATCTCATAGGAAATCGCTTAACATAAAATACTCTGGCGTATGTGGAACATTTTACTTCTCTAAATCGGGACAGTGTTAAAAATCGGGACTATCCCGCGAAACTTGGACGTCCGGCAGCCCTATTTATGGCAAGGTTTTTCTTGGCAATGCAAATGCTTAGATACTGCCTAATACATCGGAGATTTTCTGTTTCGTAGTCGAGACTTAATAAGCATTATTCTGATCAAACACTACAGGATCGACGTTTAACCAGAAGGCTGAACGACCCTTTTAGGAGAGCAAAACCCCATGGGGTGGCCATGGTGTAGTGGTTGGCATCATCTACGATAGTTGATGTCGACTCTACTACGAAGGCATAACACTGGTAGTAGGGTGTCATGGCTTGTAGAGTTGATTAAGCTGGCATCAGGAGATTCGATTTTAGCAATGACAAACACCCCATAAAAGTCACCAGCTAGTCTGGACACCACCCTTAGACGTTATTGAAACCTAATACTACCTGAGTTTCGAACCACTGCAGCTCGCTCTCGTTGTGTAAATAACATCAAAAGGGTGTTCGTAACCCCTTGAGCGCGAATGGATTATAAAAAAAAAACATAGAATCTGGAAAAAAACCTTCTGAAACGTAGTAATCGGAAAATATTATCCGGTCCCCACACTGGTGTAGTATTTCACACTCCATGCACCACCCAAATTACCATCCCTTATCTCTATATCATGGTTTTCATACCTCAGCTGTGCGCAGGCGTCTCGACGTTGATCACCAATGCACAAAACCCAAAACCATAAAACGTTTATACCCATCCGATTACACACACACCGTATCTGCATATATCCAGATGGAACTGATTAACAGTATCCTGGATGCATAGCACTCACTATGTAATATGATAAATCAGACAAGGGTTGCTTGGGTTGAAGTGTAATAAAACGGATTAGGGTAGCGTTGGTTTAGGAGCATTAGGTAGAATGCTGAGATGCAATGCATTGGTAAATGTTTACCAATGAGATGTAGAGAGTGGGGATGAGTATAGTCAAAATAATTAGTATAAAAGGGAGTGGATCGGAAGGTTCGCGAGAGAGAACATAACATAACACTTAACTATAAAGGTCGCAGCCAAGCGAAGACAGCGGGCCTAATTATAATAAAACATTTTTAACGCAACAACTAGAAAGTCGCAGCATTGCTAAGGACAGCGGGCTAACTAGTGTTGTAATAATAAATATACATTTTCTTAATAAATAAATACTTTGTTTTACTCTCCGCTTCTGTACTCTTCTCTCGATCACGAGAAAGCACGGGCAGTTGGCGTCATTACACTGGCTATTAATGAGGATTCATTCATCTTCATTTCTGCTGTCTTGAAGATGATGTCCATTTTTAAAATGCGTCCTTGCATGGTCATAAAAAAGTAAACCCGCAACTAAGAATGGCTAAGTAGAAAGTTAAGCATATTCAAAGTTATCAAGAGCAACATTCTCCCAAATAGCTCAATGTTATTGTGAATCTGTCACGTGTCATGCGTGCCTAGCAGACAATAGGAAAAATGTACAATTTATTACGTGTCAAAGTAGTTCCCCAAAATATACAACACAATTCGTGAATAGCTTTACGTACAACAATGGATAGAGAGAATTATGCAGGGCGGCAAGTACTCCAATTAAACCATACGGAAACAATGAACACAAGTAATTGTGTGCTCTCAGGCAATGGGTACACGTCATGCACACAGGCATGCATTTCGCTGTGCAGGTCAACAAGCTACTTTCTATCGTGTTCACCTGCACGTTTGCACCAACTGTGAGTAATAAAGGAAAGTTGGACACCCCCTGCTCCCAGCATCTTGGCTAACAACTTTATGAATTTTCCGGCTAACTTGAGCTTTGACAACCATCTCTCAGGAGCAACCTTTAAGAACCGTACTCACATGGCGTGTGGCGTGGCACGTTGCATGCTATACCTGCTGCCTGTTTCAAAAAAAATAAATTAGTTGACGCATTCCCACGTGAAAACTTATTTTTACAGCCATTTTCATCGTTCGAACAAAACACATAAAAAAAAAGTGTGATCCGGAGCTCCCCTCATGCAGCACGTGAGCGCTACCATCTGTTGGATGTCGGTACGATTGGCGGAGAGCATCGAACACATCCACCCATGTGCACTGACGCCTCGAAAGCCAATGAAAAGGCGGTGGAGACATATCTCTCAGGACAGACAAAAGCTTGCTTCTTGAAGCTTTTTTTGTTTTGCTTAAAACGACACCATTCAGTGCGCTGGCGCTAAGAGAATAGAGAATGACATCTCGTGCATACGGCGCACATACGCGACCAAAAGGAGAATGGTGATGAGCGAATCCACCCAATCATCCCCATCCATATCTCTCCAATCTCCATTGGCATGGCACTTGTTTATTAGCGCAAAGGAGCTTGGACGCGCTTCAAGTGTGCGATGTGGTGTGGTGTTCCTAAGGGGGGTTGATACGAGTATTATCGCCGCCGCCGTCGCGATGGATGTGCATACAACATACACGAACGAATATTTTATCTAGGGGAAAGAAAAATTACAAACAACTAAAAAATCGAGAAAATAAAAGTACACGCAGAGGAGCTCTGGCTGATTCCACTTTGTTCCACTTGCAACAACGCGACAGCGACAACAGTCGACATCGCGCAGCAACCATGAACAGGTTGGTGGTGTACATACGCGTTCAACTCTGGTGTCGTCTCCGGTCTAGTGGCTGCAATTTTTTTTTTCACAAGCGGTTTTGCTGAAAAATTTAAGAAACTCATTTTATTTTATCAATTTTAACTCGGTTTCGTAGAAAATTCAAGTGATATTCGTGTGTGATAAGGAAAAGCCAGCATTTTGGTGGAAAAAATTATACAGAAACTGAGAAAAAGTCTGGTGGCGATGGTTCCCTTGTTTACATTTTCACCCTCATCCCCTAAAGTGTGAGGGGGATGTCGTTCGTTTTTTTTTTCTCTTTTAAAACATATCTATACCTGAAATTTATCTGGAGATGTATTTTCACAGAGTTTGCCAAGTGTGTGTTCGTTTTGGTCCCTGCGTGAAGATGTGCGATTTTTGTGTATGCCTACACTTATAGGGTGTATCTGAGTTTGTTATTTTAAGATTTGGTTACACGACGACATGGTTTTTTGAGTCGTTAAACTGAATGGAGACGAGCATTAGAGGGCTGCCTGTGAGGATTCATAAATATGTAACAAAAATGAATGAAGAATTATGGTATACGGCTGACATTTGTGGTTCGGAGCCACCTTCTGTTGGAGATTATGATCATGCGAGTGATGATAAATTCTGTTCTGGTTTTACGGTGATTGTAAAATAAATGAAAAACAAAACACAAAATCGCTTGGATTTAGAGATTAACTTACTTTGCTTTGGCGTCACTTAAGTTGACATTTGGTTGTTGATGGTGGTTCCCCCCGGGAATGAGTTAATTTCATCTATCTCTGGTGTGTTAAGCCTTAAAATATGCAAAAGTTGTCAGTTTTCTGCGAGGACGGGTTATGTTCAGAGAAACTTATATTTTAGTAAATGAGTGTTAATTATAATTTTGTCAGAAGCCTGTTGTAAAGTTCACAGAAAGAGTTAACAGATGGAGTGCTGAAACTGATGGTCAACCTGAATTCAATTTTAACTTCTTTTTGAACAAAAATTTACAAACATTTCATTTGGGCAGCAGCTGGGCATAGTCTGGCCTAATTTGAGAACATGTGTAATATAAAACAGACCGAACTCCTTGACTTCCTACGGCCATGCTTGCTTGCTGAGCAAAAGTAAACCAAAATCCGTTTCGTTTCGGGCACAGTTCGGGGGTAAACAAACAATTCTAGGCTCAGCAGCCTATTAAGGCCTATCAGGCTTTGTTATGGCCTCTTAAACAGATGCCCATCCTAGGGTTAAATAATCTCATAGAATCAAAACCAATGTACCTACTGTACATCTTTGATTTCATTTCTTTTAGATGCCCACCAGGTTTACTTTAGGTCGGGTTGGGGTTATGGCCTTAACAAACCACCAATCCAATTCTCAGCTACCTGTATCTACTTCATCTTTCTAAGTAGGTAAAAGGTAGACTTGCGCACAACACCATTGTTGAGGATCCTTTACAAAGTTTTTTAAGATATCCGAACTTCTTATTTACAAGGATAGTGCTATGGGCGAACCTATACCTCAAGCAATAATTTTCTCGAGTCACCCCTTCCTTAGCTAACTCCCTTGAGGTGCGCAGTCCAAGTTAAGGTTCCCCTCTCATTGTGTCTGTCACTTTAGGCGAGATCTTTACTACTGTTTCGTCCATCAGGGTAAAATTCGAAGACTCTCGGGCCAGTGTGTTTGTGTCCATCTTCTAGTCATCTCAAACATCTGGTGCACAGTTTTTTGAATAGAATGATGTCGCTATTTAGCTCATATAATTTGTCGTTGAAAATCCTTTTCAAATGCCCGTTAGCACGAACGGGACCGAATATCTAATGAATAATTTTTCGCTTGAAACAGTACGATATTTTTCTCAATGTCAGAAGCCAAATCGTATCTTCCGTGATCGCGTAACTTGTCACGTAAAAACGTGACGTTTAACGTGACGAGTTATATGATAACGGAAGAGATTTGGCCCCTAGTCTTCAAGAGTCTATGCTTTAGCGCCATAGGGTAGGACTGTAATGATTAAGGTCTCATATCGCGCTTTTAGATGTTCGGAATAAGGTCTTTTTACCCGATTGGCAAGAGTTTTTATTCGTTTTATTCCGGATGAGACGTTGTTATGAGAATATAGGCAGTTTTGCCCTCGTTCACCAGCGGCCATTTTGGCAGTTCCTGTGGCATAGTCCCGAGTTCTGCTAATGATATCACCGTTCGCAAATTTTTGCGCAGACTTTTGAAGGATTGTGGTGTTGCCTTGAGAGTTTCCCATATTTCTCTCAAATGGCAGCACGTCACATTGTCTAAAGCCTTTTTGGCATCAAAGTCTTGTACACATCATTACTGCTTGATTAAGTAGGCGTCATTCTCCAGTGTCATCCTGCACAGACGGATGTGTTTGGCAGAGTTGCCAAAACTAAAATGCCGTCATCAGCGGTCTTCCAACCAATAAAAAGATGGTGGTATCGATTTAAACTGCCGCCAGTGTGAAAATTTGGTACATTGCGGCCTGGAACTTCATTAAAACGAATGCCTCTCTACTTGGCGCAGTTGAGAGACTCCTTCCTTCGGGATCCAACAAATGATGCTGATAGTCCTCATAAGGCAAACACGTGGCTATCTTGGAAATCTTGGAAATGAATTGGTGTCTACTATCTAGCAAGTTGCATACGTGCTTATATCCAGAAAATTTGAATAGCTCGGTCAGTAATCGATCAGGTCCAGCAATCTTGTTGGAGATTGCTATTCCGGACTTCGTTTTGATTAAGATACTCTCTTCATCTCTACAGGTTTCTGCATAGGCTTTGATCCCGTAACACGTTCTTTTAACCTCTTGATACGCCAAAATAGACCTCATAGGTCGCAGTGGACATTTAGGGTCCCTAATACAGAATATAGAACCTCCTGATAAATTTGTTCTCATATTTTCCATCCCGTGCTAATCGACAACAACAAAGGATTGTTCAGGATGTTGTTCATTGAAACACACCTGGTAGTACCTCTCAAAATATTTACATTTCTAACTCCTTTTTTAGTGATCTGCAGTTTTAGTCAATTTTAGATTATAGGCGAACATAGAAACAAAAGAATTTAGAGCTTTCTAGAACTGAAAGATGTTAAAATTGTAAATAAGCAGGTTTATGAAAGTCTCAGCCTTTAAAAAACACGTAGAGCGTGTCATAGTTGCGTTGTCTAGACTTATCAACTGCTTGGAAGGAAATGCTCCATTTTTTTTTTTAGCTCGAGCAGGCCAGTAAGTAGTTTGCGAATAAGCTGACAGAACTACTCCTACTGAACACCTCTTTAAATTGAAAGATCATCGACTCCGTTGATATGTCAAACATCCGGTCCGTGATTTTCTTATTTTTTTTTTTCCACTTTCGCTTGAAATTTATCAGGTCTTTCAACGACTTTGAGAAATACTTAATCTTCCGCACCATCGCTCATCATAAAGCGCAAAGTATGAATATGACAAAGTCGTTGGGAATCTCATTACGCCCTTATTGCACGTCTCTGATTATTCATTGATACTTCCACGCATTTACAGCGTCATTAGAGTCATTGATCAGAGGTAACATTCATAGAAACGACCTTGTATTTCCTAGAAATTCCGGTAATCGGTGTTTTGTGTCGTGTGGTTTTGCTGGTTTCTCAGCTCTGCTCGTGACTCATAGCATTCGTAATTAACTTTTGTTTTTATTTGCTATTATGTGGATTTAATTACAGTTCATACTAATCCATGACCAGCATCGCCATAGTCATCATCATTATCCCTTAGCTTCCTTGCATTCGTAGTTGAATACAACCTAAGGTATTTCCACATCGTTCCGGTTTTAAGCCGACTAGCATTTGGATGAATTATCTGGTGGTAGCCTATTTAAGTCATCACTTTGTTTGGTAAGTGTTTTTGTGGTTTCTCTGCCCACGTGGCGAGCACATCTCCACTTGGCTACGTTCGGCAATGTTGGCGATTTTTGTTCGCTGCTTTAGTATTAAATAATCGTGTAGTTAACCAGTCATGTTTAGACTTTTAGGCAATGTTAATACACTCACAACGATTGGTAAAGGTCCAGTTTTCAATTGAACTTTCACGAATCACGACCTAAAGACAGAAGCGTTTGAATGGTCGCTGGCAAATTAACCAATATTCTTATAACAATATCTCATTTGAAATAAAACGAAGAAAAACTCTTGGAGGCTGTTCACACAGGACTGACGGACTGGAATTTTTTTTTGACGTTTCGTGTTCAGATTGATAGTTCTGTCTGTGTCGGTCAAATTGCTTTGATTTAAATAAATAACACAAATGCGATCAGCCATCAGCTTTGAAGACGCATAATTTTTTTAACGCGTTTATCGAGTGACTACCGATTGACATCTATAAACGTCAAAAATGATCCAAAAATTTTGAAAAATCTTAAAATCCGGATTGACGTAACATGTCACCTCTCCGCTTCCCTCATCATCTGTAAACGTCACACAAAATCTAGTCCGTCACTCCTGTGTAAACAGTCTCTTGCCAATCGGGTAAAAGGACATTAATCCGAACAGTTAAAAACGCGATATAAGACCTTAATCATTACAGTCCTACCCTATGCATATAGATCAGGGGCCAAATCGTCTCTTCCGTTATCGCATAAAAACGTGACGTTTTTACGTGACGAGTTAGGCGTCACGGAAGAGGCGATTCGGCTCCAGATTCTGAATCCTGAGACGTTTTACCCTTTTTCTCTGTTTTCGTTTTAAAGGCACTCGGCTTGAAATGCCTCAGGAAAGCATCTAACTTTCTTTGTTGTTCATTGTTCTTAACCTAACCACTTTCTAGGTCCTTCTTACACTGTGTTCCTTTGCTGGAATGACTTACATCTCGTGTTAGTGGATTGCCTTCATTGACATTTACACACGAACATCGCCATGTTCTTTCAGTTGTGAACTGATTTTCGATAATTTATTCGAAAAAGAAAACAACCCATTGCTGTTGAATTTTCATTAAAGTTAGTTTCGTCCTATTTAAACAGAAAAAAAAAAAGAGAGAAATCGCGTCACAGGCGACAGTGTATACCCGCAGTGTTCAGTTTTGCACGTTTGTTTGTTTACCAAAGGCCCAAAAACACACACGTGTCTTTCGCCCGAGCAAGCATTGCCGAACGGAGCAGAACAGAGGACACCGTTTGCTTTCGCTTTGTTCAGCATTCATATCCTATGTCCTTATACAAAGTTTTTTAGCAGAATGGCAAGCGGAACTGTGTATATGTAAATGATTGGGCAAAAAAAGAACAGAAATTGCCTCCTGCAATTTTAGTTTTTTTTTTTTTTTTTTACTGTCGTTAGCCTGCCATGAAACTTCTTCTACTCTCGCCATCTGTAGTGGAATAAGGCAAAATTAGGGCATGCGGAAGCCTACTTCAGGCCGCAGAAAAGCACGACAGTCTACGAAAGTACACGTGCATTGGTGCACCTGTATATAGCCACGTTGAATAGTTAGTTGTGCTGCATGCGAATCAACTTTTTATTTCGAACACCCTTAGGCTGAATTTCTTGTTCTCCAGAGTGCATATCCTTCGCGCAATCGTAGGTACACACACACACATTAAATGTGAAGTGATGTTGTCTTGAATGCAATCGCACTTCCGTGAATTGCACAGATACCCCAATAGGTTTCAATTATAACACTTTTCTTGACTTCGTACTTACAATTGAAAGTTACTGAAAGGAAAACAGAATTCGAAGAGGAACTTTGGATATCCTTTTGGCGTTTTTAAGAATCAAGGAACTCAATTTATTATTAAAAATTTGTTAAGAACACATTGAAAGGCGTATACTGATGTGTGTGTGCTATGATCTGCAACAAGATACTTACTTGCAGTGAAGAGACAGAGTGCATTTTGGTGTTCACTTTACAAGGGTCTGAGAGTTGTTATTGCTGTGAGGAGAGGTCTTGGTACTCATCTTGCCAGGTTTTTTGGAAGACAGAATGTCGTAGTAAAAACACCTAAAGGAGGCATTGCTGTAAAAATTTTAGAACGATTTTTCGAATACATACGCATCCGATATTTGAAATAACGGTCACAAACTAGTACTCCTATTCTTAGTGGTATTTTACATGACATAAACTTCAAAATTAATTCTAATCCAGTATTGTCAACAGCCTTTGCACTTGGTCATCCGTCACTTTTGAAAATCAAACTTGAGTTCATGTTGCGAGACTAATTTTGTTTTCTCTTAAAGCAGTCAACAAAGTACATATTTACTAAGCAATAATCTTGGCGTCAATGTCAACTTGTATTACATTGTCCCGGCCTTGGACTTCGAGAGACCCTTTTCATGAGTCTTTCAAAGCAGGGAACTGTGACTAAATAACGAAGTGTTGAACGAGTCCAAATCCATCATTCAAAAATGGATATAGGCTTTCTCTGAACAGCTAGGCCTTAGCAGCTCCATAAGACTCCCGGATCACAGCAGCGTTTTCCAAGCGGAGGTCCTGGCAGTGACAAGAGCCGCCCAACTAGTGTCAATGCTAACAATATCACGGGAGGATATTACGATTTACATTGACAGCCAGGCTGTTATAAAAGCAATAGCTGCTACGCAGATATCATCGAAGCTTGTCAAGTGTTGTCGCGAAGAGCTTAAGGTTTTTGACACGCAGCACAATGTTAAGCTCTGCGCGGTCCCTGGTCATAGCAGGGTACCTGGTAATGAAGAACCAGACGAACTAGCAATTAAAACCGCAGTAGGAAATATCATGGGTATCATAATGGGTCTACATAGACCGAAGTGTGATGAGGTAACCATCATCAGCCCGCAAACCTAACCTAACCTAAGTACATATTTGAACCTTACTGGAAAAATTAAAGCTAATCTTCGGAGCTATAATGGTGCTTTTTAATCCATGTAAGTAGCGTAGTAATGTATCATACTGCACTGTCAGCAGGTGCTGCCAAATTCTTTTCTGAAATCTGTAAAAGCTTACACATATATACAATGAAATTTGATTGGCTACTCGAGGACAAAAATGTATTCTGACGAAGTCCAATTCCAGTAGCAACATTCGAATTGTCATGTAAGTGATCGTTTACTTCGGAGACTCAATTTTTTTGCGAAACTTTACTGGCACGATAACTTCTTAGACGTAAGCTACCACTCTTGTTGCGACCAAAGTCTTAAGGATTAGATTACGAATTTTGTAACCACCCAGCTGCGTGCAGTGCTGCCTTAATTTTTAATAGTTTTGTAGGTAAAGTCCCTAACTACTTTAAAGTCATACATATCTGACGAGAGGTCGATGTTGGGTGTCCTTTTTTGTTCATGACATGTGCTAGATTTTGACTGTCAAAGACAACTTGATCGCTTTCGTCTCAATACTCACGAACGTCATGTAATGTTAACATCGTCGGCGTATTCAAATAATAAACATTGTCGACACCGTCCGTGACTTTGCTGCTAGGTCTTCAATTTTTGTGATTAGTGTAGCGATTAAGACCTCGCAACTTGTTAAAGATCTTAACTTTGGAAGCAATTCATCGCGTTCATTGTTGAGCTGTATGTTCATTATTAATCCATTTTGACTGAGCAAAGACTTCGGAAGTCTTCAAAGAATACTGAGAAATCTTGACCTTGTTTACAGAATCGACTTTAGTTCTATTTCACCAAAAAAACGCAAGAGTATCATTTGGGGCAGCTCTGACCGGACGTCACAGCACTTTACCACAATTTTTGACAATTAATTTTCATTTCACGCGTTTCACAATCTTTGAGTAATTACAAAAAATTTAAAATAAAATTGCGTACGTTTTGTTTTCCATCTGAATGTCACCGCACCATCAATGATGATATATTATCACCCTTTTTTTGGTGGAATTTATGATCACTTATGAATTTGACATCTTTTCGTGCAGCTTTCAATTGTGTAGCAATCATGTGCTTTGACAAGTGATGGCTGTCAATTGAATTGAAAAGCTCAAGTACTTTACCACAAAAATGATGCGAATTCCCTTCCAATTTGTCACCACAGTCAAGTGTGTGGAATTTGTTGAATTTCCCTCTCTGTATTGCAACACTCATCCCTGTCCCGGCGGAACTACCGGAAGTTTGCATTTTAATTATATTTTCCACAAAAAAGCTGTATATCCACCGCCTCACTTGATGGTGTCTCTTTCAATGACACAGTGACTGAAATAGCAAAATTAAGTACCACCAACCGGAGGGGACATAAAAAATAAATGAGGACAACACGCTACCAGAGTAGTGTCAGCAGTACACCCTCGTGTTGCACCGCAATATGAGTTCGTTCAGCATCCAACAAGAATAGCACTCTCTTCAGTCTGTTGACAATTCGTGCAAGGATATCAAAACCACCACACACACACCCTTGTAATTTTAAATCATCTCCTCACATTAACTATTGTGTCCGCTATTAAACTAATCTTTCTTTTTTACTTTTCGCAATTTTTGTCGTCGTCTAATTTGACTGGGACTCGTTGTGGTTCTAAAAATGGGAAACAGTTCAAGTGGTCCTGCTGTGTTTCACATTTTGTAACACAACGCCAGCAGTGAAAGTGTTTCCAGCAGATTCAGTATATTTTTTAATTTCGTGAAAGAAACGCGAGGAAGGGAGGAAGACAACAAAAATGTGTCAAAAAACTCAAAAAATCCCTTTGTTGCTGGTCGGCGGGGTGTGCTTTGTTATCGTTTTGGTATCGATAACTGGCATTACGCTCATAAATAATATAAATCTGTCAAACATAATTCGGTTGAATGAGAAAGTTGCTAGTGATTCTGTTGGTGCACATGAAAATCAAATAAAAGAATTGAATTACGTGAATAACCACCCGAAGAATGTTTTCAAATACAATATGACATCGACGCATAAGGATGTGGACGGAGACGCTGAAGAAGGAGAAATAGTTACGACACCCGAGTCTGAGGAGGACATCGGAGAATTTGTGACAGAACGGATGGCAGCTGTCATATGGCACGGCGAATTGTCATCGAACAATGATATTGCCGAAGCAATGCAACCAAGTGCTGTCAATTTCACCGATAAGGATCCAAGTATGATCGATTATGAGAAACGGAATACAGTCAAACAGGTACGTTGCGTGTTTGTAAATATTGTTAGGGGGCTGGTCCCAGACTTGGGCCTTTTTATTTATTCAGTTGTTCGGCTAATACTGATTGAGTGTAGCTGAGCTGCAATGTGTATGAAGGGTGCTCTATGTGAAGGTTTATATATGTATGGTGCTTTCAGGTTAATGAGTGCAATTAGGGGTGATTAAGGGGACCTCAAATGATTTCGTTAGATGCGTTCATGTAGTGTAACGTAAATTGTGCCTTAATTGGATTGGAGCAAAAACCGTGTTTTTGTTGTTCTTTTGTTCTTGGTTATCCACGAGCTTGGCTAAGTGGAGATCTGGGTTTAAACAATATTTCTTGGTTGCCACAGAAAGCTCTCTCTTTTCATTCTGGATTATAAGGGAATCCCGATTGATCCAGAGATTCACCGCTCTTGCCATTGGTGTTTGGTGAGCTCGTCCATGATAAGACCCAGCAATATAACCCTTTCTCCTCCTGGTGGGAATAATCTTATGTAGCTTAGGGCCTAGTGCATTTCAGGTGCAAAGTCGTACAGTTATAAATAACGCACAGTCGTTTGATAAATGAATCAAAAGTCCTCTGTTCTCAGCTTGTGCCGCTAATCTGTATCCTTCGCCCAATGGTCAATTGCAGTCTCTATGTTCAGAACGGCGCAACGCAAATAGAATTTTCTTTGACTTTTACTATTTTATTTGTCAGCAGTTGCAAAGCCATATATGCGGATTGACTTTGACAGATACAACTTAAACTCAAAATTTTCAACCAGGGATGTCAAAAAAATATTTAAATTTAAATTCTTTTTACCCTCATGATCTACTTTGACGTGAAAGCGGTGAGTGTCAAAAAAATGCTAAATATGTTTTTTTTATTTCTTCTTGAATAAAAAAATTTTATTTACCACAGATGATCACCCTCAATTAATTTAAAACCACAAATTCTGGACAAATTAAACATTTCCTCACCGAATCAAAGCAAAATATAAATAAATGTCCGGATGAGATAAAACAATCATCAGAGAGGGAACAGCCCCGAGGCACAGCCAAGATTTTATTTTCCCAACATGACTCATCGCTGAGGATTTCTGTCAAAAAAGTGTTCCGTTTGTTTTATTGACTTAAAAATAAATTTAAAAATATTTTTTTTTTAAAAAAACATAACCATGTATCGCCCTTGAAAAAAATTCGCCAAAAAACAGAAACAATTTCCATCTCATGGGCACGAACATAAGTCATCTTTCATTTGATTTTCTGTAAACGAATCTATAGATTTTTTGGCATCACAAAAAGAACAGATAAAGATCTATCTCTGAGGAACTTTTGTAGTGATGCTGCCAAAAACGTGATGGTTCAATTTTCAGTTGGCGGCTTATATTTTCTTTTGCTTTCATAAAAAAATAAAAAAATTATAATAATGGCTTTTCGAGGAATGGAATGCGAATAGTGTCAAAACAGAGGAAGAAAAGTATTTTCATATTTTTACACTTGACAGAAGGATTACTAAGAAGACGATGTTCTCGGAGTACATACGCATTTTGTGGTGACAAGTTCCATAAGGGAGTAACAACCAGTAGCACGCTTCACTTGACGGCGGGTGGCGATGGAAATAGAGGGAACGGAAAGGAAAGGAAAGTTCTTTCGAATAATGAAAAGTGTTATAGGGAGGTTGACGTTTGTAGTCTTCTCTCTCATGAGGCGAACTTTATGACAGATTGTAATATACACCATGAGAAATATGTTCGCCTGTTGAAAGCTTTATAATGATTTGTTAAATGTGACAGTAAATTTTGATTCGCGGCCATAAATTGAAAGAAAGACAACACAGATTCTGTCAGGAAATTTAAATAAAAAGAAAAAACTAATAAAAAGGAGATGGTATAGGTAATAAAACCGAACGTATTCAGCCTTGAGCGGGATGGGATGCGAGTATTCGTAATGGATTTTCGCACCGACATGATATGTCTCTAACCACTGCGAAATGAGGGAACTTCGCAGGTCATGCATCGCGTTGAAGAGACAGTGTGAATTATGACACCCATAGCGACAAGTAGAAAATAATATCAAAGTGAATATCAGTCTGTGTGTCCAAGCAAAGCGAAGACAAAGATGCCAAAAGGATTTAAAACTCAAAGACAGTCCCCACGCGGTTGTAAATTATCACGAATTTTGTTTCTGTTTGTCATTAGTGATGTGTCACGCGTTTGGCTTATTTTTTGACTAATCTGACAGATCAAATTCTTTTATTTTTACTCATTGACTAAGCAGAGAGTTGCGTCTGGCCTTGAAAACACTGTAGAGTCTAGGTCAAACCATGAGTTCGTATTTTAGCTTCATTCTTGGATGAATTGAAATTTAAGGTGGAGATTATGGCGATAAAATAAGCCCTTTCTTGGCTGAGGTGGAATGTAATGTCTACTCGGGCATTTTCGCAGACAGCTGGGCCGTCTAAAAGTATCACAATGCACCTACTACTGGTCTAAATGCTCTAACATAATCCTAACCCTATCAGCATCGATTGTTGTCATAAACTGTTAACTTCAAGACCGATGCAACGAAGAAGGACTTCCCTTGTTAGCCTGCTCCAATACCTTTTACTTATAGGTCCGTATGGACTTGTCTAAGGGAGAACTCGTACTAGACTTGTATTCAAAACTTTCTCGACATCGGCCCTCGACAAAAGGCCCTTGTATCTCACTTACTGAAGGTGGCCTTATAGTCCAGGGTGGGACTGGGCCTCAACCAACAAGCGTCTTTAGCCAGCTGCCTCCAGTTTCGCACGCCAAGTTGATTAGGGTCCCCTTCCACTACCACCTAAGTTGCGGAATTCCTCTACGGCGCCGTCCCTTGGGTGTGGATTAGAGGATTTTCCGGGTCGGAGCATTGGTATCCATCCATTCTACTCGACCCAGCTATCTCAGTCGTTGGACCTTCACTGTTTTGGCTAAGTCGATGTCACTGTAAGGCTCGTACAGTTCGTCGTTGTATCTCCTCCTCCGCTCACCGCCTATGCAGATTGGGATCGATAATCGCCCGAATAATTTTCCTCTCGAAACAGCCAACAGCAACATCATCCGCTTTTGACAGAGTTCATGTCTGCACCGTAGAGCAAGCTTCGGTTCGAAGCTTCGGTTCCAAAGAAACCGCGATGGTGTCGTTGTCTGAATTTTGAGCGCAGCCTAGGTAGACAGAGTCCTTAACTACCACAGAGTTAAATCTGTCAACAGTGACGTTCGGTCCGAGAGATCGACCCTTGTATACAAACCCTTTTAAGTAGTCTCGAGTTTTGTTCGAGAACAGGGGATCACAAACTTATTGTTGTTGAGAAATCGTCTTAGGCTCATTAGGAATCTAGTTTCGTGCGTAATTTTTATTAATATGTCCACTCCTTCTCAAAGCAGGAAGCTCTAGATAATCCTTATCGTAAACATGTCAGCGTGATGACCTTATTTTTAATTTTACTACACACGAAGCAATCAAAGTTTAATTTCACGTCCCACTGTGACTTTCGCTACCACAGCCTTCGTAAATTAGATCGTAAATTGTGAATGTAAACATTTTGATGTTAAATTATGATCGTTTCAAAAATATTTGTGTGTCAAAATCTGTTAAAATACCTCATGGATCTCAATGCTATCCATGCGCGCTATGAATCTGTCTATCAAGTGCCACGAATGATGCTTATGAATTTGCTTCTTACTTAACTGCAATCGATTGTTTAAAGCATTTCACAACCCATAAAATCCTAAACAAAATGATCCCCTAAGTTCGCCTCCCATCTGTGTCTTGTCAAGTTTCGCTGCCGAGTAAATTTAAACTCCATGGCACATTTAATCTATATCTTTTATTATCTCCAACAACATCTCTAATAAAAAGCAAGTTAAAAGAACAATAAAAACCAAATGAGATTAAATTCATTAGCAGCAAAATTAATTTCCCCCATAAAAGCGCTTCCTGCCGCCCCCCTCAGCCGGATGCCTCTTTGGTTGACTTCTTCCTTAAATCAGAGAGGAGGAACAGAGCGAATCTACTTGATATAGAAAAATGTTCCTTTACTTTCCATTTTAATTTTCCTTCGCGTCCTAATTTCTCAATCCACATCACTTTCGTTCGAACGTCAGTCCTTGTCTTTCGCGTCGCTTTCTTCGTTGTAATGTAGTAAGACGATGTCGTGTCAAATACTACCGAAGTGGGAAGATGAACTTGAGTGCTTCCTCAGCTGCAATTAGTCTTACGTATGCCATATGACAGAGATGAAGAGTCAGTCGTTTTCGCATGAGTATGTGTAGTATTATGCAACCCCAAGAAGTTTTTTTTTTAAAAACAAAATTTTCTTTTTTTTTTTTTCAATTTAATTAAGTTTGTACTTTGGCTTGGCACCTACTCACCGAACATGCCCCCCATACATCACTTGTCAAATTGTAAATATCGCCCGCACTCACCTACTTACCTTCAGTCCTGCCAAGTAATAAATTACGTGGAAGAGGGTTTCCTTGGAACGATGGGTATGCCTGTAATGTATGCCCGCATGGATGAATTTAGATGTTTGAAAATGCAGCAGATAAGTGGATACGAGGATGGCAGGATAAGGTGTGGGGTATCATGGTATCACATCAAATGTATAAATTCGCCTCATCAAGGCGTGCATTCTAAGATGCCGGAAGTAACAAGATTAATTGAGTCGAAATTGAATTGAAATTCCGGGAATGAATTCATCAAATCAACACCTCGGGCGTTATTAATCAATTTAAAAGCATTCGAAACACGTGAACAGATTATATACGCACACACACAAGTATATAGCCGCCGGAAGTAGAACATAACGACGAAGGATTCTGGAATTCCCGATCCCCCACTTGAACATTTCTGAGAAGCGGGTGAGTTATCTGCAAAGACAACCACATCCTGGAGGCGGTGTTCACTGATGCTTGCATTATCGCCATCACACTCTCCCTGAACTACGCACATTCTTGCTTCCGGCAATCAAATCTTGAATCAAAATGCAAACTTTTGAGAGGAACTGCAGAAATATTTTAAGATAAACCACAGACACCCGTTAGAGCAATTGCCCCCTGCACTCGCAGGGTTGTTCTGCATTTGTCGCATACTTGCAATATATTTCAACTCTATAAATGGGCTCAGCGCATTTCGACTTATTTCGTGGAATTGGAATTCGGTTGCCTCCTTACACTTTGAGCGGCATGAAATCACAACCATCTGCCTCTGTTTTGGAAACAAAAAGGCATTCCTCTTGAGTTCCTCCGCAAATGTGGATCGAATTCAATTCCACACCAAAAAATAAGAAAAAAAAAATGGAGGAAACTCCCAAACCAATGACGACTGGTGGTGGTGCGCTAATGTCAAATATCATTTCGGAAGTCTGTGCTGGAAAGAGGGGAGCAAGGTTACAAATTATAACGATGGCGATGACAAATTGTCTCACGTTTCGGTGGTTGGGGAGCATTTATGATTTCTGTTTTCGTTCCTTTTATTCGCTCTATTGGCCAGGCCTCCGGTTTGTTGGCAGATGAAACGGTTCGTTGGTTTGATGGCATGCACAGAATTTAAACTTTTTCAATCAAATTGTGTGTGTTTTTGTGCTGCGGTGCAGGAGTTGGGCATTCAGGAATATGATTAGTATTTTTATTAATTATTAAATATTTTTGGTGCAGAGTTATTAAGCAGGAATTTACTCTGTGAAATTGTTGACCTAAAGGATAATTGCTTGAAAGGGAATTTTAGAAATTCTCTTTTGAGCCTGTTACTGGCGGATCTTGTTTGATTGATGTTAGGAATGGCAGATGAAAGCTGAAAGGTTATTAAATATTAAGAAGCGGCCCTAATTATTTTGATTTCTTTGGATTCCAAGACAACATTATTTTTTTTTTTTTAGAAAATATGAATGTGACATGAAAGATATCGATCTGTTGGTAACATCCTTCGCAATGTCATAGACATAGCCTAGTTTTAAGCAATGTCCAAGGAACAGCTTGCATGTGCATCATTGGAGGTCTTCGCACGACATTCTGTTTCTTCTATCACGTCCGACATTTTCGGCAAACAAATGACAGCTAACGCCGCCTCAAAGTGGTCTCGTAAAGATTTTGGCCACGGCTCCATTTTGAAAGATGTCAACATTTTTCCCAGAAACATATTCTGCACAAGAGGTTCCCAAAGTGTGTGCCCCGGCGTCCCTGTTTTCTCTTCTCCAGAAAATAAAACAACCGTAATGAGACGAAACATGAAAACAGCAGGGTAAAAGTACACATATTTCGACTTGAGCGCCGTGACGAAATACTTAACCAGTAAGTGCGCCGCGAACTAAAAAAGTTTGGGCACCCATGGACTACACCACAACCAAGCTAAGTTTTGACAAGAACTTCGGTATCCATCTCTACCAGGTCATTCTGGGACGATGTTGCATTTTTGAAGACAAGTCGATTCTCTTTTACACCGACGCATGGTTCAAAAGCTAGCGACGGAATGGGGTGGTTGTGTTTTCTCCGACAGGTTTAAACTCAGCCTTGCGTTCGGTCTTCCAAATCATTGTAGCGTGTTCCAGGCGGAAATCATGGCGATCAGAGATCTCTTATCTTGGCTGAAGAAACACGTGATATCAGCCACGGATATCCGCATCTTTTCGGACAGCCAAGCGGCACTGAAGTCCTTGAAATCAGTCGCTTTAAATTCACTAATGTCCCTAGATTGCCAATCGTCTCTTATAGAGATAGCGAAATAGTTTAATATTCACCTTTCTGGGGGGCAAGGGCAAAGTGGCATTCTAGGGAACTGTAAGGCTGATGGACTCGCCAGACAAAACATTACCTATTTGGTCTGATAAGGGTACCTTAACTTAAACTATTTGCTATCGAGTGAAAAAATCTTAAAATCATGTCTAGCGACAAAGCAAATTTGGCAAAAGCTGGACCTGAAATGCTCTAAGTATTAGATTGATCTTAATAGATCGCATATTAGCACTATAAAACTGGGTGGGGCAAAAGTAACGTCAAAATGTGAATTGGCTGCCATTTTGTTAGAAATGAAAAAAAATTGGGCTCTGTTTTCACGGAAAGTTTATTTGAAGGTGATGACATTAAGTTGAAAAAATTATATCGGTCAAATGACCACCTCCTGAGTTGATGCATATTTGTGCTCGTTTTACGACATTTTGAACTGTTACTCGCAAAACATCTGGCTCCAAATTGGTGATTTCTTCTTCAATGTTGGCTTTCAAGACTTGCAAGGTTTGTGGTTTGTTGTGGTAAACGCGAGATTTCAAAAAGCCCTAAAGAAAGAAGTTTGGCGCCGTCGGATCTGGCGATCTGGTCGGTCAGTTCAAATCGCCAAAACGAAACGTTAACCGACCCGGAAACGCATCCTTCAAAATGTTCATTGTCGCGCTAGCTGTGTGTGCGGTTGCACCGTCCTGATGGGACAACATGTCCTCCAGTCTCAATTCATCAATTTGCGGCAATAAAAACTCATTGATCATTGTTCTGTATCGGTCAGCAGTCACAGTAACTGTGTTACGCACGGCGTCTGCCACCGCGGCGATATTCTTGGTCGAACGAGCAATACGGGGCCGGCCAGTTCGCGAACATGGTACAGGACGACGAGGAAATCGACGACGAAATTCACGCTGTGTTAAAACAGCAGACCGGAAATTGGTCAAATAAGCAGTTACAATAATTCCGCATTCGCGTGTGTATCACTCCATTGCTTGTTGTACACATATTCTCAATCTGTCTACAACATAAACGTCAAAGCACAATGACATTCGATATTTGCAAAAATTATCGCACATTCACATTATGACATTACTTTTCCCCCACCCTATATGTAGGTGCCACCACAGGACACTATCCAATAGGCAAGCATGCAACAAGGTTTGGCGTCTCCTTAAACAACTTCTGCAGATGCTGTATGGACGAAAAGGAGAAGAAGATTATTCTACATTTTCTCTCCCGCACTTAGGAGCCTTCTTCTACACCAACTTAGGCGATCTTATGAATACCGATGTTAGTAGCCTCCTATTAACGACGCTCTTATTGGTTAAATGAGTAGGCAGGAGATCTTTCCGAGATCCATGTGGTATCACAACGGACCCCTCATATAACTAAGTGTGTTAGCTCTAGCTGGCAGTCACTTCAACCTAACCTAATCTTACCTTGTCTATATACGATCAATCGTCGACTTTTCGTGCTTAAAATCCAGCCTTCCGACATGCTTTCAGGAACTTCAACAAAGCTCTAGATAGATTGTATACTATACCTATGCCTCTAAATCTCGCACATAAGGCGGTCTCTTTACTAAAGGCGAAAGTATGACAAAGCTAGAACCAACCAGCTCTTCAAAGAAAAGGGGAGAAATCCGTGTCTATTTTGGTAGGAATGCTAAGACACCGTCCTTAGAAACTACATCTGAATAAAAATTGAAAGGATGCGTTGACAAATAGGTAAATGGTAAACCACTCCTTTTCTCTACCAATGACCAAGACTCTGTCAAGTAAGAAATAAAACTATTTCAAAACTCTCTAAAGACTCGTCAGTATAGATGTAATCAATTTTGTGAGGGCCACTGGACGGCTGGCTCCAAGACTATAGTAACATGGTGTGAAGTATTTTTTACCAAAGTTGGTCAGTATTGGTTTTAGTTTTAACCCTGCCTTAGGTACTAAAGTGTTTTGTATAGGGTCATTCAACAAGAGGTGTCATTTTAAATTTCGCTCCATTGTTGAACTGCCACCATTCAACTGCCATTGCGATGATTTTTGATAAGTAAAAACAAGGAGGTTATTGAATATGGATCGACACACACTCGTACGACGTGTTGAAGTAGTGAAAATTAACACGCAGAAAATATCTCGAAAACATTTCGTAAAGTTCGTACTGCTTTTGGTCATCTAGTGCCTTCCTGCACAGCTATAGTGATATTAATCGATAAATTTGAACGTTTCGGAGAGGTTAGCGATGTGAAGACTCCAACTCGTGTTCGTCTAGTAAGACCAGCTGAAAATTATCGCCTCCGTACTGAAAACCCAGGTGTGTCCATTTCGAGACGATCACAGGAATCGGGCCTATCCGGGACCACTTTGTACCGCATTTTGCAGAAATATTTTGGCCTACATGCTTATAAGGTCCAGTTGACACAAGAATTGAAGCCAACAGACCATGCACAATGCCGTACTTTCGCTAAAAAAAGATATGACACTCGTTGGATGACCCTATATAAAACACCAAATGTAAAACTTTTCTGTTTTTCGTTGAGAGCCTCCTGCCGCTAAGTTTTAATCTACGCAATACAAGTTGTACGTTTTGGACATGCATCCCTCATTCAAAAAAAACTTGCGCATCGTTAGACTGAACAGTTTAAATTTAATTTTTCAAGCCTGCTGATCCCGCCCAATGGCTGCTCTCACAGTTCACTTATTCACTTAACCCATTACTGTTTATTTCAAAAAAGCATTTTTGGGAATACCCGACTCTCTCGGTACCTAATTCACTTTGGCCTAAAACATACGATTTACATTGGGAAATGAAATTAAACAATTTGTAAGCACTGGACTGCGCCAACTCAATTAACCAGCACAATGCCTTTTCGCTGACTGCATACCAAAGGATGCGTTCGCAAATATTTTCATTAGAATTCTCTTTTCAAAGTTGTTTTGAGCCCCCTTATTCCCCAGCTATGACCAACTCCAATGAATGTCAATTATCAGCTAAAACAGACATTGGGGAATTTCTTTCGATTAAAAGGTACCAACTTTGAATTTTCAAATAAATGCTAAGTCTCATGGGTGGTACTGCTAGCTGCAATGGCTGAGCGAGCGAAATACAGCACGCAAGGAAAACTCATAAACGTCCTTTAAACTTGCAGCTCCCTGCATTCATATTTCAGCAGCACAGGATATAAAATAAAATTGACCAGTGAAACACACATGCATTTGGGAATGGACTGACATTTAGCGTACGAAATTAAATTCCAGAAGGACACATGTTTATGTCTCCATCTAGGATAATAGACAACTGATGATGGTGGTTGTGGGGACAGACGGATTTAGATACAGCTTTGTTTGTTTTTCCCTTATTTCATTGCGTCATGGGAACTCAGTCAAACGGATGGAGACAAAATCTGATGAAGGGCAACACGACTAACATAATTTCCCTGAAATGACAGTTGACTTTATCAGTTTAATTGGTGTTCAGAGGAAGACGGTTAACAGGCATAGGAGGTGGCCGCAGTCCAGAAACAGCTAAAGCAACTGGTTCAGGTCAAGGATGTGGAAATATTTTTCATTTCTGTAGAAGTCCCTTGTGGATTCTTAAATTGACGATATAGGTATCGAATGGACGTGACTTTCTCTTTTATA
Source organism: Matsumyia berberina (assembly GCA_917880715.2). Taxonomy (NCBI): domain Eukaryota; kingdom Metazoa; phylum Arthropoda; class Insecta; order Diptera; family Syrphidae; genus Matsumyia; species Matsumyia berberina. The sequence goes on along the minus strand of OU862871.1, from coordinate 123,393,654 downwards.
CGGTACTTGGGAGTACCCAGCTTTCAATGGCTGCAAAAGGACAGGAGGGGTTTGCATGTGAATTACTTTATTTTCATTAGGGGCTTTGTTTTGTTTTCTGTTTCATGGTGTGCTCATTGAAATGCACAATAGGCTCGTTTAATAATAAGACAGACGCACTGGAGTTCATCCTGCGACGAATGGAGGTCACAACATGCAAATGCTGGGGAAGCTGCAAACTAAGTGTACGTTTGTGTTTCATTACAATTGATGATTACATCAGTTTGTACCATTTTCCCAGGGCGGTTCTTGATTCTGGACAGTTTGTAAATTAGCTAAATTCATGGCTCTGGGAATTGAAGAGATTTTCTAGTGACTATTAGAACTTAAATATATAATTTGAATTCTGATTCCCCTTGTGACTGTTAGAGTCTGTATTACGCAAATCCTCGCAGTGCCATGGAGTACGATTTCTAACGATGTACTTTGGTTTACTCGGGATCTTCTTCAGTTGCTTCTTTTTCTATTTTGTGCCATGTGTTTGTTTCTATGTCATCCATTAGCTATAAAGCGTTAGGAATCAGTTGCGAGCTAAGCGTTAAATTCTGACAGAAATATCCTTAAGACTGATTCGTTGTTGGCGTTGTCCCACACGGATATTGAACTCTTGAAACGGATTCTAGATTCTCCTAAAGTTGCAGTGACGTTACTACAATTTGGCTTCAATCTCGAAACCCTCACTGTAACGTGATATAATTACATGTCAGTGTTGAGATTTTCAAAGTTTTAAGTCTTAGCGCCTTGGTTCAGTGGTTAGTGCGGAGGACTGTCAGATAAAATTTCATAAAAATCAGAATATGAGAGCTCAAATATCAGGACGAATCGGGAGATTTAGAAATAATAACCAGAAAAACACATATATCTGCACGCGAACATTAAATTTAGCAAAGGATCTGTTCAGTTGCGTAAAAATGCGCCCCTTTTCGTCCTTAGATCATCGAGGATCACTAAACATGAAATCCTGTGGCGTATGTGGAACATTTTAATCGATTTTTCATGTGTTCTCAGTGCTACTTATTAAACATATTTGCTCGCCGGTTAAACTTATTTTAAAAGTACGAAATTGTCTGACCAACTGGATCTTCCTTTAAAAAGCCGCTTCCAATGTTTCAATTGACTGTCCATCCGGGTTAGATTCGAGTATTTTGGGTGTCGGAGCGTTAGTGTACATTCGCTCTACATGTTCTAGCCATCTCAAACGTCCATTACGCAGTTTTTGACTAGGTCCATGTCGCTGTACAGATCGTATAGTTCGTGATTAAATCTTCTCCTCCAAAGCTTGTCAACGCTCGGAATGACTTAGAATATCTTCATCCGCTTTCGGTAGAGTCCATGTTTCAGCGCCATAAAGCAGAACTGGGATGATTAAAGTCTTATACCTTACTACTCAATTGCCTTCTCAACCCGAAAAAACAGCAATTGGCAAGAGTTATTCTTCGTTTGATTTCCGGCGAGATGTCATTATCGGAGGTAATAGCAGCGCCAAGGTAGACAAAGTCCCTTACTTCCTCGAAGTTATAGCTATCAACTGTGACGTTGTGTCCGATTTGTCGTTGTTGGGTTTGGTGGGTGCCCCTCTTGTTGACAGCAAATACTTAGTTCTGCCCTCATTTACCGCTAAACCCATTTTTGCCGCTTCTACCTCTATACTCGGGGAAGCACCGGTAACAGCTCGCTGCGTTCTGCCTATAATGTCAATATCGTCGGCGCACACAAGCAGTTGGACAGATTTATGAAAGATAGTGCCTCTGGTTGGCTTGAGAGTTTCGCACAATTCGTTCAAGTATGATGTTAAGGAAGTCAGTCAAAATCGGGACTGCCCCGCCAAAAACGAAACGTCTGGCAGGACGTTTTATGCGTTGGACAGCTATGGAAGCATTTTTCGCAGCTCCACCTCTCGCCAGGGAAGGACAAATCTCCAAAAATAAAATTTGTCATGAAAAAGCTTCTCAATTCCCCACTCACAATCGGCAATAAATTGTAAGTTGCTTCCATTTGTGCGAAAAAAAATAACACGCACGACATGAGTGATTACCTAGAGCTGTCGCGCCATCTATTTTTTTTTAAGACAACGCATTGAATCTTATTGATTCGATTGTTGATGATGGAGGAGCCTCCCCTTTGTTTGAGTGAAATAAAACGAAGTCTGTGTGTTTACAGCGCCGGTTTTGATAGCAGACGCAGCGTATTTATGTTCTCGAAATTCGTGAATAAACCTTTCTTATTTATTTAGTAGACTCCCGAACCCTGAAGTAGTAGACTCTTCCCTTGAGTCGGACTCTATCTTTATGTGGCTTGTAGATAAACCACAGAAAGAATGGTGATTCAGATATTTCTTTGGGAAGTTCAACGACTTGTGTCTGGGAAGCCAATAGATCATGTTTTTGTGAGGAGCTAACTGTGTTATGGTGTTCAAGCTTTGAGTCAATACTGTGAGAGGACATAACAATCTGCTTCCGATGGTTTCGTCTGTATTGTCGTATAGCTCAACTACGTTGCCTCTGTTTTTGCAAGCAAATGTTAAACAGGCGGGGGCCACTGTTAGCTTCAAGTTCAGGCCATCTCCGCACCGGCTGGTTAGTATGTGGACCACAATTGTACCATTTGGTTCGTTGGGACTCAACCCGCGGGGGCTTAAAGTCTATAATAAATGTATATAATGGGGTTTGAAAGGATTAGTATCATTTTTAGGATCTTTGAATGTTCAGTTAGGAAAGGGTGTAATGAAAGACTAAGTAACTTTCACTAAGTGTTTCTGTTCAGCATAATTCCGTAATTATTATACTTGCTGCTGTGGTTATTTTTTATTGGACTTATTAAGTTGGGCCTACATTTCAAGCAGGAACTTTAACATCGTTTTAATGAAGAGAATTAATTTAAGAAGTGAACCGTTCAAATTTAAAATTGATGCTCACTTGCTTTAATTGCTTTCACTTTCTTCTTACTTTTAAGCACGCGTCTGGCAACTTGTTTGCTATACTGTAACTTCCATTTCGAATTCCGTTTCCATTTTTGTGGCACCTAGCCCAAAATCAATTCAGTGCTCCTGGGATTCATTTCAATTACGAGTTCACTTTGCATTTTCTGTAAATTTTGTGCGCTTCCCGTTAAGACAGATATATTCAAGAAAATAATCATTTTCATTCCATTGCATTATAACCGCCACTTATCCATCTCTAATCCCCTCTCTCCCACAAGCAAAATGCATTTGTACTTGAAAACATTATTCCCGTCGAGCAAAAGGCAAAATAAGCAAAATGTACACGCCACCAGTTTGAACAACAGTTTTCCCTTTTTCCCACCCGCAAAAACAGCCGGAAAACTTTTAGGTTTTTTGCTCAAAAATAGAAGAAAAACTTTACTTTTTTCCCCAAAAGAGATAAAAAAAAAGGTCACACAGAGTCCTTCGATGAGTACGCTGTTCTTTTTGTGCAACGTAGCAACTGGTGATGGTAAAAAATAAACTCCATTGCTCGCCATAAACCCGGAAAGTAATTCTGGAATGAATACAAAATTGAAACAGAGCGAGAAATGAAAAAAGAAAAAAAATGATAGAAACCCCACGGGTCCTTCTAGGCGAAGGCTGAATTTTTATAAATATTTCATCCGCTGACATTTATTTAGGCATTTTACAATGACAGATTGCATGTCTAAGTGCTGCCAAATAATACCAAAAAAAAATCGAACAAATTTAATATGAATAATTCAATATCAGTATTTGCATTGCTAAATCATTCATGTCCTGATAATACGCATTTTTATGGGCATTAGTGAAGGATTTCGATGCGATGTGGCGCAAGGGTATTTGTTTAACATCTGGGCTTGGTTTATTGAAAAACTCAAAAATAAATGTGTTCTGCGGCTGGTGGTGGAGTAAAATTTAATTTCCTTGTTTTGTGTTTCGATGGAAGTGGATGGTTTATAGTGTCAATGGTGCGGGCTTTGTAAATAAATAGAGAAAGCGGCTGTAAAGCATCGTGTTTGTGTTTGCTATTGGGCAATAAAAAAAGAGGCAGAGTGCGTGCGTTTTGGCGATTGCTGAGGATTAGGTCGAAAGTGGGGTCTTTATAGGTACATACGTGATAATAATGGCATTGAGGAGGAGCGGATAGGTGTGCAAAATGAAAATAATCAATATCATGTGAGGACGCAAAATGAAATGCAGGTGTCGATTATAGCAAACGTCTTCGACTACGAGTATGTAGTCAAATACAACGACAATATAACCTGCGCCTTAAACTCTGATTCAATTTTGTAATTTTTCTCATTACACTTTTCGCTAATAAGTTATTCTCTCAAAAGCCAATGAGATTCAAACGTTAAGCCGTAGGAAAACTGAAAAGCAATTCATTTTCCACACCCATTCATTCGAACGACGCCATCAGGTTCACTTACCTTCCAGCGTATGTACTTTTGGCTGCGTGTTCAACTGTCAATACCCTCTGGCCGTGCTACCTCTGGCACGTAAATAAAAGCCACTCTTTTCACCTGAGTGCTTCCGAGTCTTAATAAAATTGTTCTCCATTCAGACATTTGTTTCGACTGGCTCAAGGTGAACTGCTCCCTGCAACAACAACTACACTCTGCTGCAGTTGCATGTTTTGCAAGCATTAAGTATCGTTCTTGTATCATTTAATATTATTCACCTAATAGATAAACAGCAGTAAATTGGAATTTACGAGCGGCTTTGTGTTGCTCACGATGACCCTCCTTAAGGCGTATGGCGGTGAGTGTTTCCGCGCGAAAGCATACTAAACCGAACTGAATTACGCTAAGTTTACTAAATTTACCCATCTGACGGGGAATAAACACATCTGTGGTAAAAATGTATCTTGAGATACAGGCACACAGGCTAGGAGAATATAAATTATCTGGCAGATTGCTTATGTTCATTCTCCGATGGGGGAGATCTACGATGGGAAATCCCAAGATACTTGCTTTAAAAGCGCGTCGCAGTATATTCATTTGGCCCCAATACTTATGTGATCAGCATAAATCCAATCATTCCGTCACCATGGCCAAGAGCTTTCGTCGTATCTTTTTTTCTCCGTGAAGGTCGAGGGAAATGTATATTCTGATAGAAATTCTGATAGAAATTCTTCCGTGTGTCATGAATTTCAGGAAATTCGCTGAAGTATGTTGTTTATCTTTTTTTTTCTTTTTTTTTCCGAAATATGTTTTGTAAAATTTATAAAAGGCAGTACAGTGGGGATGAAAATAAATTTGTTTGTTGTTCTAAAGTAGAATTTTGTAAGTTGTTTTTCAAGTTGTTTTTGACGAAATTACCTTGAAAACATGTTTTTAGCTAGAATTGGATCATTTTTCGGCTATACGTTCTTTAAAAAATGTATTTCAAAGCATTTAGGTGCTTTGCAGAGTACTGTCGTTCTCTGACTTAGTTACTAATTTGCTTACCACAGATGGCGCTACAGTCCGGGGTCCCCCTGGGGCTCAACCAGCAAGCGTCTCTATCTTTAGTCAGCTGTCTCCAGTTTCCCACGCCAAGATAAGGTCCCCTTCTACTTGAGTCGCGGTCTCTCTCGGGTGTGGATTCCAACATTTTTCGGGAGCTTTGGTGTCTATCCGTTCGACATGATCAAGCCACCTCAGTCGTTGGACCTTCACTCTTCTGGCTAAGTCGATGTCGCTGTATAGTTAATCGTTGTATATCCTCCTCCATTCACAGTCCATGTAGACGGGACCGAAAATCAGAAGAAGAAGAATTTTCCTCTCGAAACAGCCAAAAGCAACCTCACCCCTTTTTGACTGAGTTCGACTAACTGCCTTATAGAGCAGGAGTGGACTAATTTAAGTTCACTTTAGTTGTTCGATAGAGGGCTTTGCTACTCAATTGGCTTCTTAGTCTAAAGAAACAGCGATGGGCAAGAGTTATTCTCCATTTCAACTCAGCGTTGGTATCGTTGTCTGAAATAATAGCGAAGCCTCTGTAGACAAATTCCTTAACTACCTCACAGTTATAGCTGTCTATAGTGACGTTCTGTCCGAGACGTCGATGTTGAGTGTCCTGCTGACAGCATATATGTACTTGGTCTTGCCCTCATCATCATCATCATCGTCATCATCTTCCAATGGGCCACTTATCCCCTATGAGGGTCGCGGGTTTAGGGAGCTTAAGTGGACTCTCCACATTTCCCGATCTTCCACCATCGACTCTAAATCATTAAGGGCTATCCCCATACGAGTAGAGGTGAGATTTCGGACTTGGTCCAGCCATCTCATCCCAAGCCTTCCCAGGGGACCCCTACTTGATGGCCCGGATTCCATGGCACGTCTTGGAAACTGAGTTGGGGACATGCGTTTGACGTTCCCCAACCATCGAAGTATGGACCTCTCCGTTCGAAGAAGACATTGAGTGCCTCGCGTACTCTGGTGTTCTTCGCCGCCTCCTCATACTCACGAACGCATCAGTGACATCACTGTCGGCATCACAATATCGTCGGCGTATCCGAATAATTGGAAGGGCTTTTGAAAGATTTTGCCCCTGGTGTTGGCGCGTGAGTTTTGCACTATTCTTTCAAGAACAAGACGCATAATAGCGTGTCACCTTGTCTAAATTCTTTTTTGGCATCAAAGGTCTCGGTGAAGTCTTGACCGACCCTAATCGTCATCCTGGACAAACGCACGAGACATTGCTCTGTATAGTTTGTTTCTATAGATGGTATCATACGCGGCCTTAAAATCGATGAAGAGGTGATGGGTGTCGATTTGAAGTTCCTGTGTTTTCTCCTAGATCTGCTGTAGTGTGCATATTTGGTCGATGGTGTCCTGAAGCCACAGATAAGATCTAGTTACGCGATGTTAGGAAGGCTAATGCTTCTGTAGTTATCCCAGTGCAGAGAGTCTCCTTTCTTGAGGATCGGGCAAACAATGCTGAGGTTCCATTCATCGAGCATATTCTCCTCGATCATATTTTACAGGTGAGTTGGTGCATGGTCTTTACTAAGTCATCGCCTGCCGCTTTGAACAGTTTTACAGCTAGGCCATCAGCTCCAGCAGCTTTGTTGGACTTAAGCTTAGATATGGCTATCTTCACTTCGTCCATGTCGGGTGGATGGAATTATTGGTCTTCATCGCCCAGGTTGAATGGTTTATTTTCCCTGGAATTTGATTCGTCGTCGCTCGTTCCTTGACATACAAATTATTATAAATGTCTTGCATGAACAAGCTTAAGAAGCTGCTAGCTTATGCGACCATAGAACCATTAGCAGAACTACTTTTTTGTAAAACGATAAATTTAGGTGCAGCACGAGAAAGATCACGGAGTTCACTGCAAATAGCAGTTCCAAAGTCATTTCGTTTAGGCTGCGCGAAGATTTCTCAGAGTTGTAACATAGGTAGGTTGGTAGGTATGGTGACACTACTTGGATCTAAACCCTGAAAAACGTCCCTCACTTTATTAAAACCAATTGGAGCTCTTGATGAAGCTGAGGATACTTCTGACATCAGTTGGGACAGGGTAGGACAAGTGCAGAGAAAATTGAGGATGGCAGAAGTCATTTGAAAAGAGGCCCATCCTTTTGGCTTGAAGGCCAATGGGACAATGGCCACTAAAAACACCAATGACGGTGCTAATGAGCGACCTTTTGAGCAAGATCAAATTTTTAGATCGAGCGAGATTTAGCATAGGCTATATCTTCTGTCAGATCTCCATCTTTGGTTTGTCTTGCTGATTGCGTCATACTCTAAGAGTAGTTTACATGTAGCGAGTGGAATACCCAGACTCCTCCGTTTCGGCAGAATGTCCAGAGTAATACCAAGTTTGGCGAGTTCGCCGGCCTTACAGTTCCCTGGAATGTCCCTATGACCGGATATCCAGCAGAGGTGAATGTTAAAGTGTTCTGCTATCTCCATGAGAGATGAGCGTCAATCGGAAGTAGCTTTTGATGCACGTGTTACTGATTCCAGAGATTTTATAGCAGCCTGACTATCGGTAAAGATTGTGATGTCCTTGAAGGATATCAGATTATGCCTAAGCAAGGATAAGGCTTCGTTGATCGCCATGTTGCCGCCTGAAAAACGCTACATTGGTCAGGTAGACGGAAGAGGATGCTCAGGTTAAGCATATCGGAGAAAATACCACCTTCCACTCCATTCTCGGTTTTTAAAACAGTCGGTATAGAGATGAACGAAGCGATCGTTTCTAACATCAACGCTCTCCCACTCCTCTCGGGAAGGAGGTTGAGGTTGAAATTCAACTTGTACGGTGAGTAGTCAGTGTTTTCCGGAATAAAAGTTAGGGAATCTAAGATCGAGGAATGACCAATATGGTTATTTCACCATTAGGAGGAGGCTTTCAGTCTGATGGAAGCAGATGCAGGAGCACATCAAGTCCCGCTGATAGGGTAGCTCTTAGTGGTCTGCTAACGCATATTAATACATGCTGATCTTTGCACTTTCCCCAATAGATTACGGTGTAAGGCTCTTTCTAAGACCGTCCACCAGACGATCACACCATACATGAGTATATTTCTGACAACGGACACGTAAAGCCAGTGGGTGGTAGGAGGTTGCAGTCCGCACTTCTAGCCAATGTCTTAGCTGTAACATAACCAAGTAAAGAAAAATTTAAGAAAAAAGCTGAAACTGTAAATTTCTTGATTCTTTTAATCGACATATTAAACAACGCAATTAAACAACAATAATCAACAACCCCTTCCTTTCGTTCTATTTGCAGGTGAGGATACTAAGTTTGATGGCAATTCATTGGTAAATATACACACATGTAGCCTGACGTCATGAAAACATGTTATCGGTTGAAAAGGCCGAATGAATAGACTTTTAAACAGTTGAGAACAGCAATTCTCACCCCCATCCAACAGCGCATTTGAATAAATATAGCAACTCGTCTGCATTCGACATTTATTGGCATTAAAAAGAATAACTCTCCTTGTTGCTTCCAAACAAAAGACTTGCGTGTATTTTCCTAGTCAGCATTCATAATTCTCTTCACCATTGGGAAAATGGTAAACAGCAATAGTCTGCAATTTAGCCCTCCAGCTCCTCCATCGACCTCATGCCAGCGCCGCAATAATGATGATGACAACAATAGGCTTCGAGTTGATTGAAACAAAAATTTTCTAAAACACATGCTGATGCCAACGATGATGAGGATGTGTTTCCATTCTTCTCTTCTCCCATTGGGAAAATTTACATTTTGCAAATTCAAAAATTATTGTGGCATTATTTGCTGGCAGCCAGCGCCCTCGGTTATGTCTGCAAGTTTAAACAATTGATAATCAACCCTTCTACCAACAGATGGGGTGATTGTCAGTGAGTTGGTTGATTAATCGGAGCCTCACTCATGACGACGATGGTTTGCCATCATTTGTCCGAACCAGGAAAATCCTACATTCATTGCGAAGCAACAAAACAAAAATAAGACGAGAGGAGAGACCCAAGACAAATTGAAAGAAAATCTCTTTTCATTGGGATTTCAGTTGGCAGTAACAACTGGAGACACGGACAGAGACTGAGAAAATAGAACTGTGCTTATTCTTCTCCTTGGGAATTAATTTGAATAATCTTTTTCGTGGTCTCGTTGTATGTGCCGATAAATTTTGTAGTTTTTTTTTTTTGTTCTTTCTAAGACGTGGTGAATCAACAAGCAATTTTCTCGAGAGGAATGAGGAAATCTTCTTGATTTTTTTTTGCTGTTCAAAACGGAAAAGAGCTCTTAAAGTGATTGTGGCGACACAAATTCCTTTGCGCAAATTCACACTCATTTTGTGAATAAAATGGAAAATGTTTGCCAAATATCTTTTGAAAAAAATACAAAAATAGACAAATGCAGGGGTGGACCGAAGATTGACATTTCGCAGTTTCCAGAGAAATAAGAGGAATTTTCGTATAATGACGGTGCTGCGCTGTATTGCAGTGTTGGAATAATGGAATTAAATGTCAGTGGTATTGTGCGACGTTAAAATTAAATATTGTTTCTACTCGCTATTTGGGTTATTAAAAATCTTTTATTGGAAAGGCTGCAAATATTGAAACATCATCTTCTTTCTTAGCACTGCTTGGGGCTTTCCACCGAAATATTCTCACAACCTCCAAAACTCCAATAGCAGCTAATGTCGAAAAATTGGGGTCCAGGTAGGAGCCCAAAATTCAGGACATTTAGAAATAATCATAAAATGTTAAACACGCAATCAAGGAACACAGAAAAAAAAATATGATCACACACACACACAGCATTTCGAAAACGGGTGCAAACAATTTCTAGTGTATAGTAATTGTCAAGCCCTGTTCATATCTCGGAACATTTTGTTCGGACCGATTGCAATACTTCCCCTTCCCCTAGGTGGGAAGTAAAAAAAACTGTTATCTACCTTCGAACATGGAATTTTCAATGGATCCCTTCAGTTGCGGGAAAATGCGCCCCTTTTCGTCTAGGTTAGGTTAGGTAAGGTTATTGGTGAAGTACCCATACTGATGACTGAACGTCCACGGGAGCCTACTGGTTCATTTGTGTTGTAGTCTATGTGGTCTATTACGTCACGAAATCACCCTGTACTCTTATGGAGTATGTTCGGTATTGGTACTTCTGTTAGATTACCCAGTTCTCCAAATAGCCTGTTTCCCATGTGTCGGAGTCGGCGGTTTTTGAGATTGGGAAACTTACAGAGTAAGTGCTTGATGGTATCTCTCTTTTCCGCATCCTGACAGCTCCTGCAGTAGTCTGGGGAGTTGATGCCGAATCTGCTGGCCAGGGTGCCTATGGCACAATGTCCCGTCAGTACAACTATTGGGATGGGAGTATCTTTTTTATTAATAGCCATTTTGTTTTGTTGTTTTGTTCTGGTCGATTCTCTGCCATAAGCTGCGGCATAAAATGCAGTCGCCTCTGACGGACCAAGAAGTGTGGATTAGCTCTCTCAACTTGTGGACGACGTTATCTTTCAATACACCGATGTTTATCGATGTGTGGGTGTGCTCCCTTTCTTGTCTTTTCGTCTCAGTCTAGCTCATTGGGGATTGATAATCATGAAACACTCTGGCGTATGTGGAACATTTTGACCGATTTTTTGGGTGTTCTCAATAGTTCAACTACAAATTACACATATTTGCCGGTTCAACTTATTTTGGAAATACTGAGAGATAAGAGAAAACAATTACAATCCACCAAGATACCAAATCATATCTTTCAAGCGGAGATTCTGGCAGTTACAACTGCCGCCCGGGAGCTTGCAATGAAGGCAACACCACGTGATAATCTGTATTACATTTTTCATTGACAGCTAGGCTGTTATAAAAGCTTCTTCTGCTGATCACAAACGTGTACCGAACTGCTAAGCTGACACTGATCGGTTAAAATTCCACCATGAAATTTTAAGCAAGAAATAGGGAATAAAATACAACGTCAGCTGGTATGGGTTTTACTCTTGGACAATTACAAGGAAACTTGCGGCTCCATAGCAAGACTAGAACTGAAATAGTTATTCATGTACAGGGTTTTGCAATAAGAGCGCTACAAAAGTTTTTTTTAAATAAAACAAAAACGGTTTTGGATATCAATGAAATTCTTTATTCCTGTGAAAGTACGTTCGATGCCATTATGTATGGAACTCGATTTCTTTTGCATGGCCACCACGGGCACGCTTGCAGAAGTCCAGACGCTGAACCCAATTTTCGACGGTTTTCAAGCATTAATCGGCCGATACTGCTGCAATTTCACGTTCGATATTCGTACGAAGTTCATCAATCGTCGCTGGCTTGATGGCATAGACCATAGACTTGACGTAGCCCCACAGGAAAAAGTCTAACGGCGTCAAATCGCACGACTGAGGCGGCCAAGCGACTGGACCATTTCGTGAAGATAACACGTTCTCCAAACTTGGTTTCCAATAAATTGATTGTGACATTCGCTGTGTGGCTTGTGGCGTCGTCCTGTTGGAACCACATGTCCTCCAAGTCCATATCATCCAATTGGGGCCAAAAATATTCGGTTATCATTGAACGGTAGCGATCCCATTCACAGTAACGTGCCGGTCTTGATCATCACGGAAGAAGTACGGCCCAATGACGCTGCCGGCCCATAAACCACACCAAACCGTAATTTTTTCGGGATGCAATGATGACTCATGGAGTACGTGTGGATTGCTGCCTGACCAATACCGCATATTTTGTTTTTGACGAAGCCATCCAGCCAGAAATGAGCTTCATCGCTGAAGATGATTTTTCGATGAAAATCCGAATCATTTTCAAGTTGTTGCTCAGCCCAATTCTCGAACATACGACGCTTCTGGTGGTCAAGCGGCTTCAGTTTTGTGTCAATTTAATCTTGTAAGGATGTAGGCCAAGATCTTTTCGCAAAATTCGCCACAACGACGTCACAGAGATGCCCAACGCTTGAGAACGACGTGTGAGAGACACATTTGGGCTTTCTGCAACTGAAGCCTCAGCGGCAGCAATATTCTCGACACTACGGGCACTTCTTTGTCTCACTGGCACGGGAACATTTTGTACTGTGCCTGTGGATTCAAATTTTTCCACTAGACGCTCAATTGTTGATCTGCTAGGACGATTATGACGACCATAAATAGGACGTAGCGCTCTTAACGTTGAGGCCACTGACTCCGAATTTCGGTAGTAAATTTTAATAATTTCGACTCGTTGGCTCGTATATCTTTCCATCATGAAATGGCAAACCTTACTGAAGAGAAATGTCAAAAAACCGCAAGAAAAATATGGCGTCGTTTGCTGTCCCTGTCGCTCTACTTTTGTAGCGTCCCTATTGGAAAACCCTGTATATAGAAGCTTTGGCGATGAAAAAGAGCTCTGCAACGGATGCTCTTCAGAGTCCAGGATTTAATAACTTCAGGTCAACGCATCTTTAAAGACATTAGCATATTTTTTAGCTACTTGAACAAGTGGTATCCGTGGCTCAGTCGTTAGTCCGTTGAACTGCTCAGCGAGCTGCGTAGATTCAAGCCCCAGCCATATCTACCGAATATTTTTTGCTTCACCACCTCTTGTCAGGAAATGACAAACCTCCAAGAGTACAATTTTTGGTGAAAAAGCTTTTCAACTCGCCTTCGAAGTCGGCAATAAATTTTAGGTACGTTCCATTCGTGCGAAAAATGTAACATGCACAACAAAAATGATTGCGAGAAGCTAGGCTTTGGCTCATCCCGAGTTGTCGCACCAGCTATTAGTTTATTTTTTTTTAAACTGTGAAATTAACGTTTTGGTGCTTAAAAGAAGTTCCTTTTTTATTTACTTATGTAAAACTAAACTGAGAGCACGGTCAGGTTTCAAAAAGTTTAAAATATTGGCTTACGAATGTATTTTCCCCTCAGGCATTGTCCTTTTATATTTTTTATCCGAACACAATTATGATGGCTATGTAATTAGGATCTGGGAGACTTGTACTAAATAAAAAACTCATTATAAAATTCTTCATAAATACCCTCGTTTCAGATTCCGTTCAGATTGTTTTCCTTTTCTTTTCTGTTCATCATTTACAACCATATCCTCTAGTGGCTGTCGATTTTTTAACGATTTAAAAGAAAAATAATTCGTTACTGTTCCAGTGGAGTGGCAAGACTTCAGATAAGCCAGTTCATTGGTTTTATGTCTACATACTCTGTATGTAAAATCGTCTTATTTTTGGAAGTCACTTATGTATTCAAAACTTTTTTGGTGTTGTAACACATTTATCCCTTGAGAAAGTTGCATAAGTACAGCTGTGTGACTGGTTGTCTAGCTAATTTCCGAAGAAGACTATTTTCACTTGCAGAACTTACTTACAGCAGCGATACAGTCCGGCATGCATCCGGACAAGAACCAGTAAGCGTCTCAAGAAAGTTTGACCTTTAACTAGCTGCCTCTAGTTAAGCACGGCTTTTGACTAGGCCGATGTTGTTGGTCGGTTCTTGGTTGTATCTTCTCCTCCACCTGCCATTAATGGAGATGGGAATAAAGATAAGCCGAAGCATTTTCTTCTTAAACAACAAAGGGCCATGTGACACGATTAGGAAGATAATGTTGACATATATTCGTGTCTTTTATTCTGAATTGTCTTGCACTACTCCGTATAAATAGTTTTTACGTATAAATGCTATCATCGGCCTTGAAGTCTATAAAAAGATGATGAGCATCGATTTGGAATTCCAGAGATTTGGTCGGATTTCCTACCCTAAAGTTACTCGTATATGGACCCATCAAGTTGTTGACAAAGAACTTTAGGCGCTCACACGAGGTAGATAGGTAGGTGGAATCGCGGTTCCTGAGAACCCAATTTGCGCTCGGGTGCGCCGTTTTGTTACCACGAAACTCGTTCAAACCTATTTGTATGTGAATGTTGATTGGTACTCCAGGCAGTCGAGTTCAGGTTCAGGATAAGTTCTCCAAGCCTTTTTCCAGCTATCTCACCGAAGTCAGCGAAGAATGGTTTGCCTTAAGTACGCTGTCTGGTCCTCGCCAGGACTGGACACCTGCAGAGGAATTGAGGTAAAGATTCTTTCTAATTAATATCCTTGAAGCTTCTGCATAATTTTTTTTGAGGAATACCAAGCTTAACCGCATGGTCTCCATCTAACAAGTGGCCCATGATAATGGCTACAATTCTGGTAACGTCTGGTCTTGATTTGCCAAGTAGTTCTCTTGACTTAGTTTTGTTGTAAATAGGCCACGTCTTTCTTGAAATGACGCAGCTGAACACGCCGTTCCATCCATGATTGGCAAGCTGGTAGAAGTGAATATGTATATAGCCCTTAACATTGACAAGCGGAATATCGACACTTAAGGGCCGATCGTCTCCTGGCCAGTTCGGCGGCACGCTCATTGCCCTCATGATTGCTATGACTTGGGATCCAGATGAGTTTAATTATGTAGTGGGTACTTAGTTAATTGATTACGCCACGAAGTCCCCATTGCTCTACCAGTTTTGAGGGTGTGATAACTGCATCAATGGCTTTGATAGCGGCTTGGCTTTCCGAGAAGATAGCGATACAGTAGATAAAAGCTTGTAGCCGATGTAGAGGAGACGTATGCCTGCGTAGTTTAAAGACTCTGCTTTCTTGAGGATCAGGCAAACAATGCTGGGGTTTCAGTCATCAGGCGCGGACTCGCTCGATCAATTTTGGGAAATGAGTTGGTCTATGTTGATAACTAAGACTTCTCCCGCTGCTTTAAGTGGCTCAATAGCTAAGCCGTCAGCTGCAGCAATTTTCGTTGGACTTTGAGTGGATTGTTGGCATAAATCATCTAAGTTAAATCGTTCATTCCGCAAGAATTTGATTCGTCAACGCCATTTCATAGTCTGCAGAAGTGGTGCTCCCAAATCTCAACTTGTTCCCTTGTTCGTATTTACAGACTTCGGAACGAGCTTTGTAGCATTGACATGTTCTACTTACTTTTTAGTTTAACTTCAGTATGGCGAATACCTCGGCTAAGTCCGTAGATATGCGAAATCGATCGCGAGGGAGGCTGGTTAGGTCCCTTTTTATTTTTCAAAAGCTTCAATTCAAATCACAACTCAAATAAAGTTTCAATTCACTTTGAGAGCCATCTTGGATCCGTCACCTTGAAATTCTTTAAAATTGCTCGGATTTCGTTGAAATATAAAATCCTTTCACATCTCGAGGTAATTAGTACAAACTCGTTTTTAAAGTGGAAATTTTGGTTCGCCATTTTGTTCCCGCCATCAGAATAGAAGCATTAACGAGAGCATACGAAATCCACCTACCTTTTGCGGCTCTTGGCGGAAGGTTCTTTTTTATCTTTGAAAGGTTATTCATTACAAAGGTTACGGTCTGTGGGTAGGACTTGGAAAAAAACTGAGAAGTATGTTGGGATTTTATTACGTCCATCATTTCCAAAGGAAAGAGAAATACTTGTTGAATAAATCATTACAACATTTTAATCGCAATATTTTGAATGACACCAGTAAATTCCCAATCGCTTTTCATATTTTGTACTTTGACACCTGCGAGGCAGGGCCATCATTCATCGACATTTAAATGCTAATATTTGGTGTCATCTCCCGCCCATCACTGACATACATGCCAATCACTTTGAGACATGTGCACACATCGCTCGTCCCACACGCAAACAATGCACCATTCCATCACTGAAATCACTATCGCAAATTCGATTTGATAGCTCCAATCCATTAAAAAAAAAATGCCAACCCTGGGAAAATAATTTTCCACCTGCTCAAAGGATAATTTAAAACATCGATTTCGTTGTTTATTTCGAACAGATGCGTGTCATTGAGTGTCAGGGATGATCGCAAAGTGAATAATAAACCTGATATCCACGTGTTGTAAAAGGAGTGGATGGCGTAGTGATTTCTGGGTAAATGTCACTGATGGCAGTTATCATAGTTAAAATCACCAACCAGAAGTTTGCCTTGTTTCTGCATGTCACAGTCAGTTGTGGTTCCATTTTATTTACAACTTTATTCCCTATCCCAAAGAATTTATGAAGGGTGGCGAAAAATTTCGAAAAAGAAGTTCAAACATATTTCTTACCTTCGCCGTTTTGTTAAAAAATATGAAAATGGAAAAACACTTTCAAAATACTCCCCGCCGAGGTGATAAAAGCGGGGTTTCCACAAAATGTAGGTGAAAAAAATGGAAAGGAAATGTTTTTGATGGAAGTAAAGTGATGAAAATATTACTCCCACTACAGGGGTTCGCGCGCACAAGACCCAACCGGTTGCCTCAGTCAATAAGTATTTTAGAAGTTGTAAACTTTCGGAGTTGAACGTAAAATTGATGATTGACTTGGTTGGTAGGTGGGTGCCGGAAAGAAGGTTATTTTCCGATTGTTGATGGTTTTGAATTTAGGGGCGGGGGGATACAAGCAGAAAGAACAAAATTTTGTTTTGTAGATTTCAAATCTAAATATTTTACACAAAAGTAGGAGCCGAGCCAAAAGTTTTTGAATAAAGTAAACCAGTGACTTTTATTCAATTTGAAGTCAAGGGTGAACTAGATACAAACCCGAGACACGCTTGGTGAACAAAACTTCTGTTAGATTTTGTGTTCTCTTACAGTTTGGGACAGTTGAAGTTACAACAGATGGTAACGCATGCTATTGTGGCCTTACGAATACGATGATAAGGACCGGATGCAACGCGACCTGTAATATTTTTTGTGCTGGCCTAGGGGTTAACCAGAATCCTTAATAAAACTCAATAATGCTTTAGGTTCCAAGTTCCAAGTATCCACGGGCATATTGTATCCTGTGTCAGATGGGGTAGTCTTTTCTTTGCGGTCCTGGGCACTCACAAAAAGAGCATGTTCTGCCGTCTATTTTTGCCCTCCACAGAGTTTGTGTCTGATAACTCCATCTTAAGTCAATGGTACCTCAGTGGACAGCTTGCAATTAGATAGCTAGGTGGGTAGTTAATGTCCTTCTTGTTTGGTTCGAATAGTTTTTTCTATGTTTGGCGAACTTTTTAGCTCGCCTCAGGTTCTTTTGGGGTGTCACCCTAAAATAGGATTCAGCGTCAACAAGTGGGCGCCAAGCACCTTTTCTCATTAAACTAGGGATCCAGGCTACAGTAACTTTATTTGCGGACGCGTGATCTTCGTGGAGATTAAGACAATCCCAGACGAGCTTTGACCCTATTGTATAGATTTTACAGGCCCTTAGAGCTGCCTGGCTGTCCGAACAGATGTTAAAGCCGTTATCCTGTTTGCCTTGAAATTTAAGTAGCAGGAGCAGTTATTGTAAGCTCTGTTTCACCCATTCAGAGGATGAGGTAAGGGATTTTTTTGATTGTACAAAGGGTTGTCATATGCATATGTACTTACCAGTAACTCCTTCTGTAAGACGCTGGGTAAACCCGGAAATCGATAGAATTTTGATTTATAAATTGCTTTTGAAAATATTCCCCACAATCTTCACAGACGGACAGTCGCCGTTCTTTCACTCTCTTGTGGTTTGAAATTTAGAGTGTGATTTAGCATTTTTTGGACCCTATTAGGTTCGACTGGTTTCCAGATCCTCATCAGTGTGACAACGCTTGATTATGCTATGGTTTGAGTACGATGATCAAGGGGGAGAAAGGGTTGGAGTATAGGCCTCCCGTAGGGCTTATTTTCGCAATTATCCGAACTCTATTGGGTTTATTTTTTTAATGATAGAATGCGGGCCACCAATCTAGCGACATATTAGTGAGATTTGGATGCACCAAGGGAGTAAACATTCAAGAAACCATCTATGGTTGAAGATCCCCTTTCTTACCAAAGGGTTTTTTCTATGCATAATAAGCGTGATTCACTGTTCAATAATAAGTCTCTAGCTGAGCTTGGGAACGTCTCGTTACTCCATTGCGATTAGGAACAGGGAGAGTATTCTCTTATTAAGGCCTCAATGCCGTATTGTTATTTAAGTAGACATTAGCATCAGTTCACGTTTGCCAAGATTGACACTAAGTCCATAGCTTGGCAGCTTCTAGAGTATCTTCCATAATTTCACATATGACGTCATCAACTACTTTGATCCTGGCTTAGTCAATCCTCGACAGCTTGCTGATAGATTCTCTGTTGAACACTTTTAATAGATCTAACGCATAAAGACCGTTGGAACGCGGTTTTATTTGTTGGTCGTCCTTCGTAAAAATTGTTGACTACAAGTATCAGATGTTCCTGGATGTGATTGACAGATGTTAGATGTTGTGCTCTTCACTAGAGAGAGGAAATAGATACGGGAGCTTAACCATAAACGTTTTCTACCGGATATTTATAGAATGTTTAGGCTAAAAGAAGAACATCACCGTTTGTGTATTATACTCACAAGTATGCTACCAGGTAGGTATGTAGCTAGGTAGGGCCATGAAGGCTCTTTGTGATACCACTAGGATCTATACCCTGAAAAACGCCAATCACTTTATTAAAACCAATTGGAGCTCTTGATGAAGCTGAGGTTACCTTTGACTTTAGTATGTGATAGTTCGTCCCAATTGTCGAAGTGATAGGCTCCTTTACCACCAAGGGTGCTACTAAAACTCACTTTGCATTCTTTTGAAATGATGCATAGAGATTTAATAAAATTGGCCCTAATACATCAAAAATATAGTGTGTTACGGCCCCAAATCTTCCATAAAATGCGCAATACGCCATTTTACAAATTAATTATCCTATTCAATAACTATTTTATAACACAAACGAATCCGGGTGGATCTGCCTCGTTTCCAATAAATTCAAAATTTCGAACATAAATTCCTAAAACACAGAATTCTGCACGCCTACAACATTAATGTGACACCATGCAGTACGCCCCAAACGCTCCCATTAATTTACATTCGAATTTCAAATGTGAAATCAACCACACCAATAATAATTACAATCCATTTGCAATAACCGCACATCCTGAGGATAATTAAATTTTATCAATGCATCACTTTGCACAGAGTCCCCTCCTCCCCAATGGTCTGCTGGACATTGTGACAGAGAATAACATTCAGAGCTCTACACCAGATATACAGAAAATCTACACTTGAAACTAATTTACAATTAACATTTAACCCGACGAATAATTAGGTGCAATTATCCGCCCATCGATGGATACTGGTGCTGAAGTGGAGGTCTGTTCAATATTTATGGTACAACGACTATAAACTTATTTAATGCGACACTATGGAATGCTGTCCGTTGAGTCGAGCTACCGGTGACAGTGCCAGGTTCAATATGGCATCCCCCGTCAGTCACCAGCGTTGACCGAGTGCCTCTCATGTGATTCGAACTTGATAGCAAATTGATGGATTGTTGTGTTGGGTAGTTAAATGAAATTTTACTAAAATTAGTGTCGGATGAATGATTACCCTCACCGTAACTGACTTCCGCCGATGGTGGCGGGCAGAAGGGTAAATGGCGAAGCATGATCGTGCTCGGACATCACATGAGGGTGAGAAAATTCCTCACCTCCTTCGGACAAGTGCTAATTGAAAATACAATAATTATTAATAATTTAATAGCACAGGTGGACAGTGCCAGAAGTTGCACGAGTATTACTGTGCAAATAATTGAAATTTAAATTGCCGCTCATAATAATTGGTTTCGTGGAAAATGTTTAATATCTGGATGTTAACGTGACGAATATATAGAATATGTTATTGAAGGCGTAAGATACAAGTCATAGATCTGTTTATTCCTGCAATTTAGTTAGATGTTAAAAGTTGGGGTGTCTATGCACTGCAACCTGTTGAGATACATTGTGCCCCCCTCGAACTCGTATTGGTCGATGAGTCTCGACCTATAGCACCTCCTCCAATCCAATTGCCCTGAGGAATCGGAGTATCTGGATTGGGTCCAACGATTGGAGATCCCTTCTGCTAGTTTAAGGACAGCCAAATGATTTGACTAGCCAACTCTTTTATTATTTTTCATATAACAAAGTATACCCCGATCCTAGACATATCCTCAACCGATAAAAAGGACTATGGCATTGAGGTCCGGCACAAATGGCAATTTGGGTCCGGCGGTATCTGCAGTTGCGCCCACCAGATGGAAGCAACATCAATCCTACAATCGCTATGCTTTTGCATCGTTTGACAAGAACGAAGTCTTTGCGCCTGATTATTGAAAAGAATACGAGAGCTAAAAATTTCAAAAATTTCGGATCTACTGATACTCTCAAAGCGAATCTGAGGAGCCTATAATAAACCCACTTTGTCGGCTGCAGGAACTACTGCGGATGACCAGTGCTTTCTATAGCTTTGTCCACGTCAGAGAAATATTTTAGAAACTTTTCAAAAACATTTTTTTCGATGTGGACGTGATTTTTTGTTACTGAATTGGTTTTCTAGTTTCCCATTCGCAAAAATGAACCTTTCGGGTGACTACCTCTAACTGGCACGACAGCTCGGTATGAGCCAAAGCCTAGCTTCTCGCAACTATTCATGTTGTGCGTGTTAGATTTGTCACATGAATGAAAGGGACCTACAATTTATTATTGACTCCGAACGGCGAATTGAGAAGCTTTTTCTTCACAATTTATACTCCCAGAGTTTGGTTGTTCCCTGACGAGAGGTGGTGCCGCGAAAAATATTCGGTGGACATGGCTACGGCTTGAACCCGGTCAGCCGTCTAACGCACTAACCACTGAGCCATGTCCTGTTGAGGATTGACAGAAACAAGGTGTAAGAGTTTGCGTATGCGGATGATGTAGTTATTCTAGTGTCGGACATGTTTTCCTACATGATAGGTGAGTTTAGGTAAATGGGAGCCTTGTGACATTTGTCCCTGCTCATGTAGACCAGCAATAGGGTCTCTTGTGTCCATTTTAGAATTCTACCCCAGTAACCTGTAAAGAGCAAAGGAGCCGCCGATTTAAAACCAGCTGATAAGGATATGAATCCGTTTCATGAAGAAGTAACTGCCAAGATTGATCATTCTTCTACCGGTGAAGGCAGGACATTCACACAACAGGTGACAGATTTGATTTCTTTCTCGTAGTCAATAGTCGTTGCGGTGTATACCAAGGCGCCACACTTGAGTACCAATGAGGGCCCAGTTATGATGCTGAAGAATAGCCTTCTTTCGCGCCGACTATGTTTGATCAGAGACCGAGACCTCTTCTTATTTCAACCCGTTCAGAAGTTTCCAGCCGTTGCACATGTGTCTAGCAAGATCCAACGTGTATTGCCTCTCGAAATCTCATCTATGTACATACTTTTTGCAGATTACTACAAGCCTCGATTTAGTAATCGCGGACTCCAGAGCCTTAACGACTGCCTGTAGACAATGAAAGGTAGATAAGGTGAGCAAGTGGACTTCTAGCTTTGAACTTAGTTTCGGTCAAGTTAAATTAAACTGTAACTGCTCACGAGTAACATATTTGTTGGGGAGTAGAATGTACCCCACTTTGATGCCCGCGGTCTGGTGGCTGTGAAAATTTTACGTTTACGTAAACTGTGAAAATGTGTGACTATGTTGCATAATTTTATTTTTTTCACTGTTTTACTGTTTATTTTTCTGGCATTCTGGTTTGAAAGTAATTTCCTCCAAAACAATATTTACTTCGCTGTAATGCCATCCACAGCTGATGAGTTGATTTTTATGCAAACAGCAGTCAACCAATCAAAATTCAAAATGAGTGTATTCAATGCAAATCTTCGTCCTAGGATTTGGCAATTTAATCCCAAAGTATATAAAGGTGAAGCCCCCCAGGCGGCGTTAATATTACTTTTCAACAAATTTTTTTGTGTGTTTCCAATCATAACCCTTTATCGGTTGACACCATGTAGATCCAATTCCCTTACGCACATCATGATTTACTTTCTGTTTCAAAAAGTTTCAAAACATTTGCTTCGCGCGTGTGTGTGTGTGTGTAGCTTGTGTTGGAATTGAAAATGATTTATTATTGCAGTTAGACTGTGCGCCTAATTCCCTTTCGAGAATCAACTCATGCTCGTTCACATGTATGTATGTCAAGGTTACTTAATTTTGCAGATTTATTCCGGCAATTAGGCTGAAAATGTTTGCTTGCTTGCAGTCATTGCTTAACTACAGCAGTGGTTAACCAGACTCTTTTAATTACTCCCTTGTTACATTGTGCAGATGTGTGTGTTTTTTTTTTCTTCTTTATTTTGTTGTTAAACGTAATGAGCGGTGCGGGGAACGTGTGCCTTTCTGTAGATTTTAATTCTCTTTGGTTAAAACCATCGAAAACCGTAGTCTCAAAGGGAAGTTCCTCCGATAGGTTTACATCTTGTAATATTCATTGATTTGTAGGATGTTGCTACAGTTTTAAGCACTTGGATGAATGCCCCCCACTTAAGCTGTTCGAGTTTGATTGCTAGGATCATTGCTCTGGAAAAATATCTTCTTCGATGGTAAAGAGACAATTAAAATGCGATATGATGAAACAACTTGATGTTGATATTTTGGTTACTCACTTGACAATTTTTTCCACTCAAATCGCAACAACCTTTCGTTGATAGCAGGACGTGAAAAACTCGCGCCGTCGTGTATTGTAATACGTTTTAGCTCTCACAAACGGGTGTTCAAGGATTTTCCTTTGTTCTTAATCGTTTCTTGTACCAAACACTGCGAACAGAAAAGTATTTCAAGTGCTGTGTGCTGTGAAATGTGCATCAAAGTAATTTGTTTCCTCTCCTCGAATGCTGGAGTTAACAAATTCGTTAAATTAAAAAAAAATAAAAGCCTACAATTCTCTGAACTACAGTATTTCGATTACTACACTACCTTACCCACTTATAATGGTTTTCTAATAGGGGCACTTAGTTACCGACATTTTTTTGACGAAATCTGTAGGAATATGATGAGAGGTTGCCTCACTTTAAGGCATAGTCTTCAGAATAGATCTCAGGAGAATTGAAAGATTTGTTCAAATGAGTGATTGGATTGTGTGTTTCGTTTCATTTTCCCTATGTCAAACATACAGCTGTCGTTTTGACAAAATTTCGTCGAAAAAATTGCAGAAATAAAGTCCCATCGCACACCGCAATCATATATGTATAAGTGTGGTTAATAAAGGCGGAAGAACTGTGTCGGGATTACACGTGAAAACATCAGTGTCTTCTCGTGTAGATAGTTCGGTCGAAAACATTGCAGCTGTGCGTGTGCAAGGCTTTGGGGATATCAATTCGTCACCCCGCGCAAGAATTAAACATCAAACCGACAATTTCACACAACATTTGTATTTGCACGCTGAATGCCTTCCATAGCTGATGACAGACACAGGCATTCAAGGCAGAGGACAATCTAAAGCGGCGTATATTTACCGATTCAATGCTGGAGCTACAAGCAGCTTTCTAAACAAAACTGACGCATTTCAGTTGTAGATTGAAAATTTAAGATTGTTCCTATCGAGGTTCACAAACAAATTGGATTTCTTCTGCGATTATGTGGCGAAAAACAGCTTTACTGTTTTACTGAACATAGGTTAACTTAGTTTAAGCTTTAAGGAGGCTGCCAGCTAGAGCCAACACAGTTCGACCTATGATAGGTCCGTTGCGAGACCACATGGGTCTTGAATAATTTCTTTTGCCTACTCGTTGAACCAGTTGGAGCTTGCGATAAAGCGAAAGAAGCTTCTAACATCAGAATTGGTCAGATCGTCTAGATCATTGTAAAAGAAGGCACATAAGTTAAGTTTCCTTCTATGGGAGACAGGTGGGCGGGCATAAAGAAAGTGGGTAATGGTTTCCTGCTCTTCTTCATCCATACAGCTTCTACAGGAATCATTTGAATAAACGGCAATCCTCGCTGCATGCTTGCCTATTAGCCAGTGTCCAGTAATGACATATGTATATAGTAGCGCTGATATGCAATCTCTTAAGGGGAAATCAAATCCTTCGAACCAAATCGATTTTGTCAATAGGCACGTTGTGCCACCTGGACAGGCTACAGTAGAAGTTGCTTGAATTAACTTTCTGGGGTTTTGGAGGTCCGATTGAGTCTCACGCACAAAATCCTCTGCCAGGAATATGGACGAGAGTTTGCCCAGGCTGACCACGAAGGCTTAGCGTATTGCCGGTCTGAGAATCACAGTATGTAGCCAATGTACTGTAATTTCTCTGTCATTAAAGTTTAAAAGCCTTCAGAGGACCAAAATGAATAGTGATGTACTGTTTTGTTTCGAGCTCAGCAAAGATCTAGTTTTATACCGGCTTGTTTATTGTGAATAGCCAGGGGCGCATTTTGTCACCCCTCCTTTTCATTATGTGCATGGATTGGATGTTACAGCTTAGCCATGGCGATGAAGGGTTCGAATTGGGATACTTAAGGAAAAGCCATCTGCTTTTCGCTGATGACTTGGTCATCCTTGGGTTCATCCAGACCGCACTTGACAGGTTCGTTGCCGTCTGTGTTAAAGCTGGGATGAAGGTAGTTCTCCGAACGCCTGTTCAATGCACTCTGCATGTTAGTGGAGTCCCATTGAAACAGGTGGAGAGGTTTAAGTACATATCTCGGGGTCCTATTCACGAGTGGTGGAAGGTACAATACTGGATTGCCTATAGGATTGGTCAGGCTGGATCACTTTGAGACAGCTTAGTTAGTCTGTGATCAGGAGAGCCGAACTTGGCATCACAGCTAAGCTATCAATCTTTAATTCCGTGTTTCTTCCGACCCTCACCTATGGTCATGAGATTTGAGTAACGATCGAAGGAATAAGATCGCGGATACAAGCTCACGAAATAGTAATTCTACGTTGTCTTACTGGGCTAACTCGCCGGGATTAAGTTAGGAACACCAGAATACGCGAGGTACTCAATGTTGTGCAGCTACTTCTCCGAAGGGATAGCATAGCTTTGATGGTTCGGGGACGTTAAACGCATGTCCCCAACTCGGCTTCCAAGACGAGCAATGTAATCCGTGCCATCAGGTAGTCATCTCCTTGGTAGACCCAGGATGAAATGGTTGGACCAAGTACGAAATCTTACCTCTATCCATATGGGGATAGCCTCTGATGATTTAGAGTCGATGGCGAAAGATCGGGAGATGTAGAGGGTCCACTTAAGCATCTTAAACCCGTAAATCTCAAAGTTGATAAGCGGGTCATTGGAAAACGAGAGGAAAATGAATGAATAGAGCTTTGTGGAGCTGGAATTCTGAAAGATTTGTCAACTGTATCAACTGACCTATGCCTAAAATTCTAAATCATGAAACGCCTTTTCATTCCATACATTGATATCCTAACAAACGGAAGGACTACATACTCAACCTTTATTCCTGCCCACAGAAACCATAGCAAACTTTAAGTAACATTTTCCGCCAACGGCAAGCTTCCATGACCACTATCCGTACACATCTACAGCATTCCGAGGCCAATATTCATTAATTTAATGTATTTTACGTAATGGGAGTCATTTTGTTTTACAAATGACTTCCCCGACTTCGGGATAAACAAACAAAATAAAAAAAAGGCCTCTCCCCGTCCAGGACCAATCAGTTTTATTGAAATTCATTGACATAACCTCAATATTGGAATTTGAAAAAAGAAAGAACTCCAATTTATAAACCAAAAATAATAAATCATAAATCAGGGATATCCCTGAGTGTGTGCACTCTCCAATCCGGCTGCTGCAACACAAAGCCTACAGCTTGCCACCCCGTAATGCCGTCAGCGATTTCCAGCCGTTCAGTTTCAATTCCACAAAAAGGTCCACTTAGCTCCGCATGGCTTATCTGCTTCGCCTATGGCCATGTGGCAAAGTTAGAATCACATGTATGAAGATATGTGTGCGAGACTTTGCCATAAATCAACTTCATACATTTTTTTCCTCCCTCGGGTTTTGGCCGAACTGATGGGCAGCCCGTCCCCACTTACCGCTAGCAGAAGCGAGTACGTAGGAAGCAAAAAAGAACTCACACACTACAGCGCACAACCAGTCTTGACCATAGCTCATGGTCAGCGTGCACAGCCCTAGCCCAGTTTCATTTTCCAATTTTCATTGGCGACGAAAACGATATTGAAAACGGATGGTAAAAAAGAAGAAACCAGAAGGAAAATAAAAGCCAAGGAAATCCATATGTCTGTTGCTGTGTTCAAGGACAGTGAACATATACATATGAATCGGACAAGTATGTATATGCGCTACATTACCATGGCGGAGATTCCGGAGATTTCCTTGCCCACCAGTGACACTCTTTATTTGATCCAAAGCGCATTTTCGGATTACGCTGCCATGAAAGGGTGTGTATTTGTCGCCAACACAGTGGATAATTGTCCATCGAAAAGCTGGTCAAGCATAAGAAGTGGGTTAAGTACTCTGGGCGCTCTTGGCCAATGGAGTGCATAACAAAACATGGTGCAACACTGTATTGCCTTGATGTTGACAATGACTGTATGTCGCTGAATGGCCATGTTGCTTCTGTCGAGTTTTGTTTGCTCTTTACTTTTGTGTTGTCATTCGAGGAAGTGTGACAGCGACAGATGTACGAGAATTTGTACCATGGTCAGGGAAAAGTGGAGGAGGAACCGAATCATTAGGCACTGACATGGTTTTCGTAGGAAAGTTCAACGATCAAGCGTGTGTACTTTCGATGGCTGTTGCAGATATCAAAGGCCATCAGCAGCAAGTGTCAAAATGTCATTTCTGGCCGCGTTTGGATTCTGGGTAATTATTGGGATTTGTGGGTGAAACGGAGGCTTGTAGCTTCTGATATGATTCGAATATGACGTATCGCGATGGCTTTAAGGGATAATTGTATTCAGATAAGGATTAGTTTTCACAGCAGGAGAAAAGTCTGAAACTTCCTGCAACTTGTACAGCCAGGAATACAGCTGAATGAAGATTCTTAAATGTTCCTGCCAGGGCTTTGTGTCGGAGTATAATACAGATGTAAGAAGTCTACTTCGCTTCATCAGCAGTTCCAGTAGAGTAGACAAAGGACATTTTTTAAGATTCATCTGCTATCACAACGGACCTATCACTGGTCCAAGTGTGTTGATTTAAACTGGCCGCCACCTTGACTTAACCTAACCTATAAGAGTTGTGAGGAGCTGACGAAACATCAGATATAATAAATACCACCTCATTAGCAGTGGACAATTTGTCTTCTTTCGCTACGGATTATGCGAAATCCCCAAAAGTTAACTCTTTCCTTGGTGGCATTCTGTTAAAACCGCCTCATCAGGCTCGCCTGTGACGCATTGTATCTGAGAAAGAAGAGAGATAGATTGTGGCCTGTAATGAAACTTCTTTGAAGTCTGAGATCTGGTTTGTTTAGCGCACGGAGGTCTTTTGTGTTTCCGTTGCTGTGATCTGTCTTCGTCAGGGAGAGCGCCTTTCATCAATAACACAGGCCAACATGGTTTTGTTGTTGAAAAGTTGGGGCTCATTTCCGAAGCAGTTTTTTGCGTAGAAACTGAATCCGGAGTCAGAATTGTCCCATCACGTCGCGATTTTGAGATATTTGAGATATATGGCGTTTTTGGCTAACTTTGAGGTTATGTACATAGTCCGCTAATTTTTTCTGATCTCTATCTCCAGTTACATCATTTAGTACTACTCTTACTCTTCAAGTTAAGAGTTTGAGAGACCGATTTACATTTTTTTTCTTAAAGTTACGGCTCTCATTTGTCAGAAATATCTTTTTGTTCTTTGACCCAACAGAGTGGAACAAAGGAGTCGTGGCCAAGACGCAACACTTTGCAAACCGTTCACGTCAGGCGTTGGGCAAACGAATGAAAAGGTCAGCTCCATAAAGCATATTCAAAACCTTTTTCATGAGAAACTTATCCCTCGGAGATTTATTATTGCCTCCCTTGTGGTGATTCCACGAAAAATGTTTCACAGTTCAGCAGCTGTATTATCAAAACTAGCTGGCACTTCAAGCGCGAGTAAGGTGCAGTGGTGAAGAGCTAGCCTCTTACACCGACGGATCCAAAATGGACGCTGGTACTGGTGCCGGTATCTTCTGTGAATCCGGAGGGGTAAACCAATCCTTCAAAATTTAAGACTGATGCACCCATTTTCAGCCGAGATAACTGGCATTCTATAGGCCGCAAAGCTAATTAAAACCCACAGCTTTGTCAGAAAAACTATCACTACCTAGGATGACAGACAGGCGGCTATCAAGTCTATCCCGTCAGTATTGACAGAATCGAAGCTTGTGAAGGTCTGCAGACAAACTCTAAACGATATATCAATGACCAATAAGGTGATCCTATGCTGGGTACCAGGGCACAAATATATATCAGGTTATGATATGGCGGATGAACTTGCCAGGAAAGGTGCAGATTTTGCATATACATACACCCTTCCGGTTGCAAGGACACCCATTAGTACTTTTTACAGGGAAATAGATGAGGAAACCATGATCAGGGCTAATACGCGATGGTGTCACATGGACGCACATGTGTGATAACTATGGCCAGCCTTCGATAAGAATTCCAAAAATCTCGTACAACTTAGTCGAAGGGAAATACGTCCTTACAGGCCACTGCCGGATAGGAATCCATGCGGAGCGTCTTGGATTACCCTACAATGACTACTGCAGAGGCTGCAGGGTCGAAGAGGAAATAGAATCCATCCAGCATCTGCTATGAGAATGTCCCGCACTAACCACCAGAAGATTGCGTACTCTTGATAGTAGCGTCTTCCATGGGTTGGAGGACTTTCATATCGGTGATTTTAGGAAACTCCTGAGATTTCTATCCCTTTTTGGATGGTTTCCAGATTTGTCAACTCTACCCCTTCGTTTGACTCCCTTGAGTATACTTCTTAAGTGTATAATCGCGCTTGAGGTCTAAGTAAGTCTTTAGGACACCCACAAAACCAATCAAGGTGCAGTGGTTTGAAACTCAGGTAGTATTAGGTTTCAATGGTGTCCAAAGTTGGTGTTGATACAGCTGGTGTTTGTCATTGCTATAATTCCCGGTATTTTTTTTTGCAAATCTTCTGTTGTCATAATCACTGTCAGCTCAATTAACTCTTCAGGCATGACACTCTACTGGCAGTTTTATGTCTGTGCAGTAAATTATTTTTAAGCTCATTCATTGGTGAGGTGGTTGCCCTAAGTAATCGTGTGACTTACAACATTCTGCATAGCACTCCTAGAGCGAAATTGCTGTCTTTTGCGTTTTTGTTGTTGTTGTCATGAGCTATGTTCTCGAAATGCTTTCTCCATCCGGCTTGGCACTTTCGGTTATGATGTATAGGTAATTTGGCCGATTCAGCGCAGAGAAATAGGACTTGAATCTCTTGCCACTTACTACAGCAGTGCTACCGCTACCGCTTCTTCCCCATCTGTAATGTTGTGAGGAGAATTTCCGTTTATCATTTCGACTGCGTGCTCAACTTCGAAGACTGCAAACTTTTTGGTCTTAGTTCTGTGGATTGCTCAAGGTTTCAACTACTGCTGTGGAGTAGTTTTTTTGGCTTCTTTCTTGGAACCGTTTTCTCCCAGGCTCTGAATCTAGATCCGAAATCTATTCTTTTCCGTATTTTGAAGCAATGTCTTCTCCTTCCTAGCTTCGCTTATTGAATCATTCTTGAAACATGCCCTACCACTGGTTATTGCGGTCGTCTCGGCATTCTTCAACTTAGCTATGCTCATCTGAGGTCTTAATCCTGGCGTAAGTACAGTGAGCACCAAGGAATTAAAAACCACAGTAGGGAATATCATGGGTATCACAATGGGTCTACGTGGACCTACATAAGTGTGATGAGGAAGCCCTCATCAGCCCACAAACCTAACCTAAGTACAGTGACACATACTATAGCGATGAAGCCATCCGGCTAGACGACGACGGCGGAGTGTGCTAATGGTGTTGAGCCGTTTATGCTCCATGAGGATGTGGTCGATCTGGGAGCGGTCTCGTTCACCAGTTAACACCAACTTTTACACGACTTTACATCGTTTTTTTACCAATTAAATCGAATTTATAAAAAAAAACCTTGATACAACTCAGCCAACACTGTCAGTGTCAAATGCATTAACAGTACCTCATTTCCACGACGTTCCGCAACTGCGGTAGTGCTCTTGATCTGATTTGGTTCTCCCCCTTAAACGAGTATTACACAATTTTTTTTTTGTACATATCTTGTGTATATCATTGTAATTCTTGGGAACTGTTTTTAATCAACAGCTCACGCCATTCAATTTGAACAGCCCTTCGGATTCGTTGGAAATCATGGTCTAGTGTCTACCCGACAAGTTCTGTGCAGAACCACAGCGCAATAAACATGGATTATTCACTTTACACCCAACCGCAATCTATTTATAAATTGTCGCCCCAGCAGCAGCATCTGAGTTCTTCTTCCGTTATTCAAAACGACATCATAAATCGCACCGCACTTTGATCCAGAGGGTGATGTTGCTTTCAATGTCCGTTCTCTCTGAACGAAGAACTATACGTATACATGCATACATACATAAGCAACCATCCTCTCGGTCGCCCTTTCTCTATTTCAATTATCAACTTACGCAAAGTCAATTAAATATCAAGTTGTCGAGCTGCGGGAGGTGCTGGAGCTCTCCAACGGCGCGGCGTCTCCCTCTGCCTTGTTTTGATGTGCGCGTGAACTTGACAGTTCAGCAATTGGATTCAATATTTCTCGGTCGCGATTTTTATTTGACATCAGAGATGAAAACTAACACTTCTGACAGTGACACCCCTCTTGAATACAGTTTGTAGACGAGACTTTCGTTTGCTGACTCTGACTGTGGGACACAGTATACATATGTAAGTGCGGCATCAATGGACATCAATTGACATTCCAACATTGAAATCGATATTGACGCATAAGCCACCCCGTGCCCCCTTCAGGCAGGAGGTGTCGAAGGCGCACAACACGTTATGTTCAGTGCATTGAACATTTATGTGTCGGCTTGTCGCTTTCAATGGCGGTCTTGTGTGTAACTAAAAAAATTATTACTGCGGGAGATCGCACCGTAGTTCCCCAATCCACGCCCCACATAATCCGCACCCCAACAACTCTTTTTTCTCTGTTTATTTTGGCTGTCAAAACGACCTCCTACTTTGGTCGCATTCCCCAGAAAATCGGACGGGGCTGAATGGTGCCATTTGTGCCTTGTCCCCCACCGTTTTCGGGTAATAATCATAATTATAAATGTCTTCCTTTTTCGTTTGTAGTTTTATTTACTCTGTGTATTCCGAACACAGAGTTTTTGTTTTTAATTTTTCATTACTTTGGGAGTGGGCAGACAAGATATCGATGAAGGCATTGGCATTAAGTTGGTCAGACAAAAAACATTAAGTGTCATCCCTCCGCCTGTCTTTCTGTACTTGTGAGGCACCCAAAATGGGGGCCAATTGATGATGTTCATGGCGTAGCGTAATAAAAATCGTTGCTGGCATTTTATTTATAACTGAAAACATAAACAACACACACACCGCGTGGAGAGGACAAAGCGTTGGGCGACTATTTACGATTTACGATATGGACATGGGAGGGAGGACAACGCATAGTGTGCATATAGGATGACCTACAACCAATTTAGGAGACAGATATAATGTATAGTGTTGTCGCTCGTAGAGCTTGTAAAGGGGACTACATTAGGCCTGGTCGTTTGTGAGGATGTAGACCGACCACTATTCTCGCTACAATAGCGGATGTGTTCAGGGTCAAGTATTATGTAAGATGATGAGCTTCAGGCAGGCAGATGCTACTTCTGCTGCTTTTGTTGCTACTGATGCCGGAGGCCAAGTTGTGGATGCACTTAGTTGGTTTGAGTGGTGGAAAATGAATAGAG
Organism: Matsumyia berberina; assembly: GCA_917880715.2. NCBI lineage: Eukaryota > Metazoa > Arthropoda > Insecta > Diptera > Syrphidae > Matsumyia > Matsumyia berberina. Next base: position 123,361,450 of record OU862871.1, on the reverse strand, counting down.
GAAAAATGAAGAAATATGCTGAAAACAGTTTATAGCAGGAAAGCAGGAGGCGGAAAGAATGCATGTATGCATTGGTTTAGGCTTTTTCTGGAAAAGTAGGATTGGAAATGTATATACATATGTACATAAGCGAAGTGTTTTTAGAATTTTTTTTTGTATTTATTCTGGTTGAATCCCACAATTAGTAAAACAAACAAAGTTACCTTTATACCAATGTCAGCATTTCAACTGAATACTGTCACCGGAAATTGTTCAACACATCCGCTGTCAAAAGGCGTTGTCAATATAGGCATCTTTGAAGATAAAACTATTGTGAATAGATTGCAGATTAAATTTTTCTGCAGAGTGTTTCGGCTTTACATAAATCCACGGTTGAACCCGAGGGTGTTGGTTGTCTTGAAAGCTTCGTTAAGTGCAACATAATAAATGGTTTTTGATTTCTTTAATACTGATGTAATACCTCATTCTTTTAATATATTTGGTAATGAAGGGTTGCTGGGAATTCAAAGTTGGTTGCCAGACTTTTGGATTGCACAAGTTTGCTGGAATAAAACAAATTGTATGTTTTTGAAGCCGTTTTCAAATTTCAATCGAAACTTTTAGAAGAACAAGGCAGTTAGTGAACAATTACCATTAAAGTATGCACTGTGACCTGTCGGGATGTATTGTGCTCCTCCGAACTCGTATTGGTCGATGAATCTCGACCTACAGCACCTCATCCAATCCAATTGCTCTTAGAAATCGGAGTGTCTGGATTGGGTCCAAAGATCCGCCTTAGAGAAAGCGTACGCTCCCAGGTGTGCTCTTTTTTTGTGGATCAGTGCTCCACAGTCCATAAGGAGGTGCGATGGGGTCTCCTCCACATCCCTGCAGAATCTCCCTGAGTCTGCGATGGCCCATTAGGAAGCCCGTTAGAATGCGAAGCTGGTTTCTCTTGGAGCCTAGGCAGGCCTTGCTCCTTCTTCGGTCTTAGTTCCCGAGAAGTTCATTTGCCTGCTTTAGTCCTGGAAGTACTTCCAACAGCCTTCTTCTTTTGCATTCTTCCTCTCTTCACAGTTCCTCTTGGATTCGATGCGGTCCCAGCCCGCAGAATGGCTCGGGTCCAACAAATGGTCTTTCTGACCCTTTTCTTGCCAGTTCATTGGCTGCCTCATTTCCCTCTGTTCCTATATGACCTGGCATCCAGTAAAGGGTGGCTTATTGTTCTGGCCCAGTTTGTCTGTCTTTTCCAAACACTCGTGAACCAGTTTAGATCTGATTTCATAGGAACTCAGTGCCTTGATGGCAGCTTGGCTGTCTAATGGCGATCGCGATGTTTTGCTCGTGATACCTCCTGTTGAGGCTGAATTGTGCACATATTTCGATCGCTTGATTGAAAACTGAGAACTAAGTTCAGGGCCCGTAAACTCCCGCCCAGGTATCCGTGTGTGTTTTGAAACCATCGGTTTACCATGTTCGGCTCCAGGATTCAGGGCGGAAACTTGGTTGTTTGCCATCAATACACCCTATGCCAATTGGAGTTGTTTCTTTATTCGCTTAAGGACTTTCAAGCTATTTCCCTAGGCAGCACGCAAAAACCCCCTGCAATGCATAAGATTACCTTTCTTAGGAAGCTGAGCGATTATTCCTTTCTTCAACTCGTCTGGAAAGTTTTCGGCCTCCCACGCTTTCTCCATAAGTAAGTGCAGAAACGCGGTCACTACAGTGGCGATCTATTCCTTACTGGGAGTTGTAGTGCGTGTTCGGGTAACTTCTGCTTCGGGTGGCTCAACGTGATTTGGGTGCAAATACATAATCAGCAAAAACACGAATTGGGAGACTTAAGGATAAGGCATCTTCTTTTCGCTGATGACTTGGTCATCCTTACGTTTACCCAGACCGAACTTCAGGGCGCACTGGATAGGTTCGTCGCCGTCTGTGTTAAACCTGGGATGAGGGTAAACGTGAACAAATCAGAGGTAATGGTAACTTCCCGAAAGCCTGTTTAATTCACTCTGCATGTAAGTGGAGTCCCATTGAAGCAGGTGGAGAAGTTTAAGTATCTCGGAGTCTTTCAGTTATTCTATAGAATTGGTCAGGCTGGAGCATTGAGTCCCATGGAAACAGGTGGAGAAATTGAAGCATCTCGGGGTCCTATTCACGAGTGATAGTAAAAGCAATACTGAGTTATCCTGTAGGATTGGTCAGGCTGGAGCAATTTTGAGGCAGCTTTGTCAATCTGTTATCAGGAGGGCCGATGAACAGAGAATCGTCTAGGTTCATGCTGGCTGGAGTCTGTAAGCTTTTTTCTGCTTCCATACACAGTTCTGCTATGGCACCTGCTTGCGAATTCTTTTGACTCAGTAGTAAGCGAATAAATTTACACAATTGGCCTTTTATAGTCACTCGTTAAGCTGCACTTCTCTCATCGTCTTGCGACAAAAGGACTCTAGGCCGATTCTCCGTTGTTGAAGTAGCTACAAGCTTTCAGCTGTTTTAGTTCGTCGATCCTTCTATTTGTGTATTTTACGAAAGCCATGCGCTATGTCTTTTGACAAGCATCATCATTCGCCAATGGCTCGCTAATCCACTATGAGGGTCGCGGGTTTAGAGTGCTTAAGTGGACCCTCCACATGTCCCAATCTTCCGCCATCGACTCTTAATCTTTTGGGGCTATACCCAAACGGGTTAAGGTAAGATTTCGAACTTGGTCCAACCATCTCATCCTGGGCCTACCCAGGGAACACCTACCTAATGGCACGGATTCCGTGGCCAAGTTGGGGATATGCGTTCAACGTTTAAAGTGGCGTCAGCATTATAGCCATTGGCGTTGCAGAAATCTACAATCATCACGATTGTCTAATCCTTGTTTCCGGAAAACTTTTTTAAGCACTTCGTCCTTCAAAATGGTTCGAAACCCTGGGGCAATAGGAGAGTGATTTGAGTATTGCTCCACGAGCAAGGGGTACCTTCGCCCAAGAATGGGCCTCTATTAACCTGAGTGTGGCGCAGAAGGCTTCTCTCCCCTCGCCAACCCATCTACCTAACCTACCCTTTTCTAAGCACTTCGTCCATGACGATTGGCCTTGTGTTGAGGGCGGGGCCCATTTGCTCAGAAAAGTTGCTCCTTCTCCCCGTCAAACGAGAGCTCTTTTGGAGCCCCACGCTGCGTAATGGTGACGCGTCGCGCTCTAGTCTGAAATCTGGCCATCAAAATTCTATCTCCGAATGACTGCTATGAAATTAGCTAGTTTTTTTTTCTTTAGGCAATTAATCCAAATTTTAGTTAAAGAATTAGTCTTGTTGCATGTTATGTTAACCGGGTCAGTTGTTCTTAAGTTAAAGTGTAATTCGGTTTAATATGAACGATATATTGGATTTTCTTCATGAAGTATACGATCTAAGTAATAAAAGCAAATTCATGACCAAAGAGAGTTAAGTGAAGAACCCGTTTGTTACAAAATAACGTTCTGGCCATGTGTTGAGGGTTGCATTCCTATTCTAATAAATTCCAAGAAAGGTTATTGTGCTAATCAGAAAACCTTGCCTGCAGCAACAAGGAAATTCTCATAATGAAAGCATCTAAAGGATCCCTTCTGATTACGATAAATTACTGACGAAAGACATGTTATCCTTTTTTCGTCGTTGAAGATAATAAAGTTAACCATGCTAAAGCGTCGTTCTGTCTTACCACCATCGTTGCAAACCACTCTACTCTAGTTCAGTTTATTGTTTCCCGAAACAATAAGATTAGCCAGCAAAAATAAAACCACTCAAAACGTATTACATGTCATGCATGATTGGCCACAACCTCGTATAACACATGACAAGTTAATTGTATACCTAACGCCGAGAACACTATACAACATCAACGGCTCATCATAAAACAGCGCCAGACCGTGTTGAATATCCATTGTGTTATCATGTCATCGTTGTTTTTTTAGTTTTCACCCTCCCACTTCAGTAAAATGCCTTGGCACGAAAAACGTGCTTCATATTTCAAAGGCAGGCGAGTCTGTAGTTTCGCAATCGATTTCAATACTCCGGGGCACACAGCTGGTGGACGAACCATCATTTCTTGAATTTCACCAAACGCAACCCAATCCAGTGACACACAAACACACGCAAAGGAACATTAATTCTAACAAATTCATTGTCGCATTGAGTTACTACTGATTGCTACTGGAAAAGACCTGCTAAATGGGAACAGGACATCCGAATAACAAAAATGTTTTAATTACACTAACATTCGATGACCTACAACGATGCCGACAAATAAGCACCGCCCATCTCGACAGTGAACATCAATTGCCGCTTCATAATGAAATATTCTCCGATTGACATAAAAGCTTCCACTTCGGCGTTATTGATACTTTTTAACACAATTGCTCCATCCATCTGTCTGGAAATTAAAACTGGAAACCTAATGCGTCATGACAGTCATAATAATTGCAAACATTTTATAAATTGGTTTTGATCTGCTGTCAGAGGAGCTGAAGGAGGCTGGACAATAATTAATGCAATTGAGAACCACTTGACACTTGGTGAAGGGTTAAGATGCAGGGCAACCATAGGAGCATCCTTATGCAGTGCCCAGATACGCCAACACTTAAAGTTCGCATAGAGTGGGTTTGTCAGAGCGGCCACTTGAGAATCATGATCATGCTCTCTGTCGTCTATAAAGGTTAATGGTTCTCCACACTTAATGTGATTTAATCGAAACGTTTTTTTAACCATTTGTTACGAGCTCCTCATTCGTCATGAGGGTTAATGAATGGTGCAGTATTAAATGTTTTTAACTTAAGCGTTTCTTAAGTTTTATTTGTAATCTAATGGCTATTTTCGATAGATTTAGCTGTGTTTAGTGGTTTTTGACAAAATGCATTTAGGCGAAAATAAGTACTCTGCGACGAAGCGTTTAAGAATAATTATTTGCACTATCTGTGACGACGTCACGAAGAGTAACGCACCATATAATTAATATCTTTCACTTGTATCGCGCTTTTACTCCTAGTCGCCTTCTTCCTGAGAAGAAAACACACGTGTCACGGTTTTCTAATCAGCTTTTCGTGGGCGCTCTTTGCTTAAGTGACTAAACAAATTTGACTAATTCCCTGAGAAAATAGCTATGGTGACACCATTTATGGGCCACATGAGTCCAACGCTCGTCGTTAATTAACCTCTCGGTTTAATCCGGAAACACCGCGAGAAAATGAGAAAGTTAAGGAAATCTCGACTCGATTTGTTGTGCGGGACTGGACGTAGTTAGTTAAGGAACGTGCTGATATAGTTGGTTGAAGCCCAGATTTACAAACCAACTGAAGGGCCACCTATTCTGTATTAGGGGCTCTAAATATGCACTGCGATCTTTGAAATTCATTGTACTTGGGCCTCAACCAACAAGCGTCTTCAGGCAGCACAATCTTTAGCCAGCTGCCTCCTGTTCCCGCACGCCAAGTTGGTTAAGGTCCCCTTCTACTTGCGTGCGCCACCTGAGTCGCGGTTTTCCTTTACTGCACCGTCCCTCGGGTGTGGATTCGAAAGTTTTCCGGGCCAGAGCATTGGTGTCCATCCGTTCTACATGACTCAGCCACCTCAGTCGTTGGACCTTTAATCTTCTGGCTAAGTCGGTGTCGCTGTATAGCTCGTACAGTTTGTCATTGTATCTCCTCCTCCACTCACCGTCTATGCAGACGAGAGCGAAAATCATCTGAAGAATTTTCCTCCCGAAACAGCCAAGAACAACCTCGTCCGCTTTTGACAGAGTCCTCTGCGCCGTAGAGCAGGACTGGGACGATTAAGGTGTTATAGAGGGTTACTTTAGGCGTTCGAGAGAGGGCTTTGCTACTCAATTGCCTTCTTAGCCCAAAGAAACAGCGATTGGCAAGAGTTTTTCTTCATTTGAACTCAGCTCTGTTGTCGTTGTCTGAATTGTTAGCGGTGCCTAGGTAGACAAAGTCCTTAACTAACTTAAAGTTATATCTGTCTATAGTAACGTTCTATTCGAGGCGCCGGTGTTGAGTTCCTGGGTTTTTTTCCTCGATCTGCCGCAGTGTGAATATTTGGTCGATGGTGCATTTTCCTGGCCTGAAGCCACACTGATATGGACCGATCAGGTTGTTGACAAACGGCTTTAGGCGTTCACACAACACGGCAGATAAGTTTATGTAGGCGACGTTAAGAAGACTGATGCCTATGTAGTTTTCGCAATTCAGAGGGTTTCCTTTCTTAAAACCTATTGTACTGGCCCATATAAATTAACCAGAAGATATGTTGAGACTTAGTATAGCTTTAGGTTCCAGTTTCCAGATTTCCGCTGGGCTGACTAAGTTGGCATATCTTAGTATTTGACAGTTTCATTTTATACAAATGGTATCTAAGTGGACAATCAGCTCAGTCAGAACATGGAAGACATCCTCTGGTGGCTATTATTGATTTAAGCGATCTTCCGCATTCTAAGCAAGGCTGTGAAAAGCAATCTCAGAAGACTTTCCAGGTTGATATCCAAATTGATAAGCGTGGAGAGGTTTATTAGTGAGGAACGTATCCCCCTATTTTCTCTATTGTTTTAAGGACAAAGGAACTAAGGCTGATAGGGGGTTAGATTTGGGCGATTGCTTCGCCTGTTTTGCCAGTTTCGGTATGAAATGTACTCGAACCTCTTTCCCGCCTAGTGTGAGGGTGGATCTAAAGATCCGTGTGAAGGAGGGAATCAATAGACCTTGTTCCTGTTGTAGGAGGCAAGGGTTATTGGTGATTTGAATGGGCTGAAGGTGGATAGAGCCCACTTAATATTGTTGGCCGTGAAAACTCTGCCAGATAGGCTTTAGTTCAGAGTGGAGGCATTGAGAACGTGGTTTCTCAGTGTGTCCAGGGAGCCAGCACTATCGGAGATGCAGCCAGGAAAGTAAATGTCGAGTAGTAATTGACAGGTTTCCTCAGGGCTACTAGAGTATTCACCATTCTGTTTCTTCAACGAACTTACGCAGTTGAAGTGACCTTGGGCTAAAGCCTTTTAAAGGCGAGTCACCGTTGGAAAGCTTTCCATCCTTTCACAGTGGCTCCTCCAAGTCGCCACCTATGTAGGTAGGTAAATAAAATCTTTCTGTAAGTAAGGATCAGATCCTGTGGGCTGCCAGTCAATACGGAAAAGAACTGAAAAGACAGAGCAGAGCTCACCATTACTACTAAACTGAAGGTAAAAAACAACCAAGATGTTCATGCCAACCGCTTCCTGAAAATGAACGAATCAATTCCAACCACAGGATTCCTCACAGGTGGCTGTTGGGTTAAAAAGCACCTCATGGCTGTGCCACTGTAATTGCCTAGCCAATGAACGTTATCGTGTCAGGGTAAATTTTACCTTGAAGCAGATGACATATCTAGTAGCCCAATCAAAAATATAGTCTGATTCATCACCAATGCCGGCATCATGAACGAGGTCTAAATTGGGAGGAAATCCCATTGGCGAAATTGAACTGTGTTCGTAAATATATGAGGCTGTAAGAGCAAAAGTGGTGTAATCACAATGATTTTATATGGGACTCACACCACTTTTGTTCTCACAGCCACATGTATGTATTTGCAAAACTCATAAACGTCAGTTAAGTGGATCCATGTACATATTTACATACATATATTGACAAATCCACTTCACAATTCAACCATAAAACTTGAAGTTTTTGACATTTGAGGAGATTTAAATTGAATGTTTTATCCTCCCTTCCTTTGCCTACAACACAATCTACTTCAACTAATTTCTATAACTACGTCAAGCCACTCACAAACGACGTTTTAACTAGAGAAATTAATCTCTTTTACTTTTTCCAACTACAAGTACGCCTACATATGTGTACCTAAGGATTAGGAAACCTCTTTCTTAACACTCAACAAAACAAGTTTTTCTAACCTCACAACTAATTGAAATCTTAAACATATCTATTCATTTAATACATATGTACGCACGCTGTGCTTCTTTTTTTTTATTCCTTCTGTGTTCCGTGTACCTACAAGACACAACTTCAAAGGATTTTCATTTTACGGAATTTTCTTTTGTAAATTGCATCGCGCAGAATGAAAAGTAAGAAGAGAAAAGCAGCCAAGAGCGGATGTAGCACATTTTAAATCATAAAAAAGAAAACGAAAATTCGAAAAACAGAAAAGAAAAATCCTTCAACGCTGTCCTTGAAACGAAGAAAATCCTTTTTTTCTTTCATTTATCTTGCAATGAGATACGTTCGGTGCGCCCCTTGTAAAAAAAAAAAGCCCAAAACACGGTTGATTACTTTTTCTAATAACTCGTTCTTTTATAAAACTGCTTTGCCTGCAAAGCAATGGAATGTCCTTTTCTGCTGGTTTTCGTTTTGTCGCTCCTGCTGTGCGCACGGGAATGTCCTTTAATGAAAAGGTCTAACTGTAGTTTGACTGTGATTTGAAATAAAATAAGCTGTTTTGGCGTTTTGTTGGAGGAGGGGATTTCAACAAAATGGCAATTTTGACAGATAATGAACTTTTAAGGTTATGAATCTTAAAAAGAATGATGTTGACGGTATTTTTGAGTGACGAATATCCTTGTAAGAGAATCGTAGTATGTAAATATTAATGAAGGACTACTTTACAGACTTTTTTCTAGCAAGTGCAACTTTTAGACCATGAAGAGGCCCTGAATATTTTATTCACGCTTATGCCATACTTTTTTTTTATATACAAAAGTGTTAAAGTACACTTTGGTGAACTCCCATTTCTACGATTTCCGTAAAAAATTATTCGACTAATTTGAATGTGAACAAATCTAATGAACTAAAATCTGTTTTACCTCTGATGTTTGACAGATAACCTAAAAGTATTGCCATTTCACAATTATTTGATATACTTTTCTTTTCTTTCAGATGATGCTGCACGCCTGGCAGAATTACAAACTCTACGCTTGGGGTAAAAATGAACTTAGACCAATTAGTCAGAGAGCACATTCCGGTAGTATATTTGGGAGTTATGACTTTGGAGCGACCATAGTCGATGGTTTAGATACCCTGTACCTGATGGGCCTGGAAAAGGAATACCGTGAAGGGCGTGACTGGATCGAAAGAAAGTTATCATTGGACAATATCTCGGCGGATTTGTCAGTTTTTGAAACGAATATTCGGTTTGTTGGTGGTCTTTTGACCCTATACGCCTTCACCGGTGATCAACTGTACAAAGAGAGAGCTCAACATATCGCAGATAAGCTGCTGCCTGCCTTCCAAACCCCAACGGGAATACCTTATGCCTTGGTTAATGTTAAGACCGGATTGAGTAAAAATTACGGATGGGCATCGGGTGGCAGCTCGATCTTATCAGAGTTTGGAACACTACACTTGGAATTTTCATATTTAAGTGACATCACGGGTAATCCGCTTTACAGAGAACGAGTTCAAACGATCAGGCAAGTTTTGAAGGAGATTGAGAAGCCCAAGGGTCTGTATCCAAATTATTTGAATCCAAAGACCGGGAAGTGGGGACAACGTAAGTTTTGCAAAAGATTGTTTTAAACCCTCAATTATTATATTTATCTTTGTACCCCAGTTCACATGTCACTAGGTGCGTTGGGAGACAGTTTTTATGAGTACCTACTCAAGGCTTGGCTGCAGTCTGGGCAGACGGACGAGGAAGCAAGGCAAATGTTTGACGAGGCAATGACTGCGATCATACAGCGTATGGTTATGACTAGTCCTGGAGGCTTAACGTATGTGACTGATATGAAATTTGATCGCCCCGAAAATAAAATGGATCACTTGGCTTGTTTTGCTGGTAAATAAGAAAAAAAAAGGCGCCTTGCTCTATCAGTTCATATATGATTTATTTTAAAATAGGTGGTCTGTTTGCACTTGGTGCCAATACCAGGCAGAATGAGCATACTGAAAAATTCATGGAAGTTGGCAGAGGCTTAACGAATACATGTCATGAAAGTTATATTAGAACTCCGACTAAACTTGGACCAGAAGCTTTTCGGTAAGATAATTTGTAATTTGTTCTGTTTTTATCTGTATCATAATTTCATAGATTTCCTTTCAATAGTTTTGGGGAAGCAGCAGAAGCTCGTGCTTTAAAATCTCAAGAAAAATACTATATACTGCGACCGGAAACATTCGAAAGTTATTTTATTTTATGGCGACTGACACATGATCAAAAGTATCGTGATTGGGGATGGGAAGCTGTGGAAGCGCTAGAAAGGCATTGTCGTACACCGCACGGTTTTTCAGGGTTAAAGAACGTGTATCAAGAGGTACCGCAAAAGGACGATGTGCAGCAAAGTTTCTTCCTTGCTGAAACATTAAAGGTAAGAAATTTGGAAAGCTCAATAGTTCATTCATTATAGAGAGTTTTAATTGAAATGCAAGTATAGAGCTTCAAAACGATGTCTCATAGTCGGCGATGCATTAGAAGTCTGTTGGATACAATAATGGCCAAGGCACCAGCGTAGTCCCTTAAATGATTTGATTACCGGTCAGTCTTAAAGCCTATCGATGTTTAAGTACGTCGTTGGCGCTTCTGCGCAAACGTGTTTGTTCAGACGAGTTCGTAAACAGCAGACTAACAAAGACCTGTGTACACGTCAGAAAATCGTCAGCTTTATTTAGTTGTATTAGACGAATGTTATCGCCGTGGCTCAGTGGTTAGTGCGTTGGACTGCTGTGTGAGCGGCTTGGGTTCAAGCCACAGCCATGTCCACATCTCGTCGGGGAATGTCAAGCCTCCGGAAGTATAATCTGTCATAAAAGAGCTTCTCAATTCGCCTTTCGGAGTGTAACACGCACAACATAAATGGTTGCAAGAAGTTAGGCCTTGGCTCATCCCGAGCTGTCGCGCATTTATTTTTATTTATTTATTTATTAGACAAATCAAATCTGGCTGCATGATCCTTACGTTCGCTTGTTGACAGCAGCTGGCCTGGAAACGTGCGTTCTTGGCCTGCTGAACGGGCTGACCTCTTGATGCGGACCGGATAGCAAAATATAGTTTGACTTCCATCGCCTATTAGTTTTTCAGATGGTCGTGAATTTTATACTTTATAGGAGCCTTGTTCTCTAGCGTACTATAGACATTTTATCGCCTATGTTCGAAGTCAAACTAATTTAACCAAAAATCTAAGAATATATTTACGTATGTATTTATCTATATCAACATCTTCATATATTATTAACCATTATATTAAGAATTCAAGACAACCCGATCTCTTCAGAACATCGAAAGAATTTTTAATGCTTCCAGTTTTGCCAATTCCACGTGGCTGAAATCATAAACACGCATCAGTGCTTTCCTATTCCCCAATTCCCATAAATCAAGTTCTTTACAAAAATGAAAAAGGCTTAAGGTAATTATTTTTGAATTTCGTTATGAATTTATATCCGAAAGACAAACAAAAAGTACCCGGTACACCGTTACCAACCCAGAAAAGGTCAATGAGTTTCACCGCAACAAGTGCTTACATCGAGAAATTCTTTGCATTTACAGCGAAAATCTATTTAACTTTCACCAACAACATTTTACCTTTTACTATTTCAATTTAACAACTTTTCTCCGTCCCCGTCCATGTTAGCATGCTCATATTTCAATCAAATCTCTCTCCTCTCACCCTCGGGCAAAGTTATAAAAAATTTAAAATTAATTAAATCCTTAATTTGCTGGTTTAATTTCCATTTCAGTATCTGTACCTGCTATTCTCAGATGACTCGCTGTTACCCCTAGACGAATGGGTATTCAACACAGAGGCGCATCCTTTGCCCATTAAAGGTGCCAACATATACTACCGCATGGCGGCCTTATCGTCGTCGGTGCCTTCGTCGAATACACCTTAAGGAAATTTCCCATTAGATGTAATTTACAAATTAGGTCCATTAATTCAATTATTTATGCATCTCCAAGCGACGATGACATTTTAAATTAGTTTGTCATCTTTATCGTCGCCGTTCTCTATTTGTTGCAACAAATATACAAGAAAAAAATATTATTGGCACCACGATTGTGCCCGCAATTGTGTTCTCAAATGCTGTTAAAAATGAAATGAATAACCGTGAAGTGATAGTGTAACGTGTGTGTAAATATTGCTGCAAGAGACAGTCTCAGGGCATTCTTGAGACCCCTTTACACATTTTTTTTTGTTATAATTATTTTTTTTTCTTTGTATTGTTTAAATACTTTCTTCCTCTCACTGGCATCTCAAGTGGATTATAAAGAAATATAAATGGTTTTTATCTTAATCGAATATACACTTTATTTGTAAATTGTTTTACGTGAACAAGGAAAATTAAATATTCGTGATATTAACTTCGGGCAACCCACTGATTCTCGTTTAATCATAATTTAACTTTAACACTTCTACTTCTACTTCTACTCCTACTGTTTATTGTTTAAAAAATAAATTGTTGGGGGTTAATTATCATGTGTTAGTTGTGTGAATGGAAAATATGGCAAAAGCATTCTTTATCTCTATCTATCTTAATACCCTTCTATCTATGAAATTTATACTACGAAATACTTTTTAGAGAATTTCCCTTTGGAAATTGTTCTGTATTTTTTTTTTTTTTACATTAGTTTTATTTTTTAAATTAATTGCATGATTGTGTAATAAAACTAGAAATTAATATAATAGAAACTCAATTGTAAATATATAAATGATATTTAAATGAAATTTGTAATGAAATTTACATTATATTGTTTTAATTTTATATTCTAAATAATTATTGTTTTGTTTTAGATAATTAAAACGTTAAATAATGATAACTAATTCAAATACACTTTAAATTAAAATGTAATTGATTGAGACCATACATGAAACAAACAAACCAGAAGCATATTTGTAATGATAATTATAGAATGTAAAAAAAAAAAAAAAACAAATAACTTTGTAAATCTTTGGAAAATCCAAGCGATAAAACAAGAATTATATATTTAAATAAATTAAAATGGAACAGATAGTTTTTAATGGATCACCATAAGAATTTTATAATTATTATTGATTATTGTAAGTAACAAGTACAAGAGTGTTAGGAAAATTTTAATTTAAATAAACAATTTTAAATTATATAACTTGTGTAATTAAAAGTAAAAACAAAAACAAACAGAAAAAAAACAACAACAAAAGTCTACAAATAAAAATTGAAAAACTTACTCTTTTATGGGAGATTTCTTTTGCTTTTTTGTTGCAATTGGAGACTACAATTGCGGAAATAAAAAAAATCATGAACGTCGAATCGATATCCATCACCTTTTTATCGATTTTAAGGCCGCGTATGACAGCATCTAGAAAAACGAGCTATACAAAGCAATGTCTAGTTTTGGCATCCCTGCCAAACTCGTCCGTTTGTGCAGGATGACGGAAAATGCACTCTGCTCCATCAAGGTCGGTCAAGAACATACCGAGACCTTTGATGTCAAAAAAGGATTTAGAAAAGGCGACGCGCTGTCATGCGACTTCTCCAACATCGTTCTTAAAAGAATAGTGCAAAACTCACGCGCCAACACCAAAGCTACAATCTTTCAAGAGTCCGACCATTTACTCGGATACGCCGACGATATTGACATAATTAGAAGAACGCAGCGTGATAACACTAGCGCGTTCGTAAGGTCAATGAGGGCAAGACCAAATTATTCTATCAACAAAAAAGGACACTCAACCCTCACGTCTCGGACAGTACGTCACTGTAGACAGATATAAAGGTGAATTCAAAAACGTCAAAAAACTGCAGTTTTGCGACAAAACAAAAGGCTTTGTGTTGTGTTCCAGTTGCCTTGTGCATTTTATTTTTACATTTATGAACAGCTGTATTGAAAAGCTCTTCGCAATAGAAAAAATGCAAATGGACGGCGTAGTAGAGGAAAACTGCGACTCAGGTGGCGAAAGCAAGTGGAAGGGGATTTTAACCGACGTGGCGTGCAAAACTGGAGGCCACTGGCTAAAGATCGAGCTGGTTGGAGACGCTTGTTGGTTGAGGCCCAGATCCATCACCGACTGTAGCGCCACCTTAAGTAAGTAAGTAAGCATACTACAGAGATGTCAGTAGGATTAAGACAGAAGTGGTCAAGGTGGTTTAATGGTCAATGAGAGCAAACACACTTCAAGAGATCTTTGGTCTGTTCCCTGAGATCCTTATATCCAGTCTGTGGATTTGAGGAACGATAGCATATTAGAGATAGTTTTCTCGAAAAGTCCTTGAAATTGTTGAAGAAGTCTTCGCCTTATGTATGATGCCTGGTTCTGGCGCTTGCAGTTGGGTGTTTTGGGCCTTATTGATATCTTTGCAGTTGTGGTTGTAAGGCTTGAAGGTGATACTTAACATGTATTGCTGCATGGTTACCGGCAGTGACTCATGCAGTTTGCTACAAGCAAAAAAAAAGTTTCCTTGGTTTTTACTATAGAAGGGTTCGGTTCTAGTTTGGTTATATTAGGGCCCTTGCAGATGTGATGATGCAGCTATCAAACCCGACCGATCTTTGTTTAGCTATTTTAAGGAAGTACGTATATATTCCTCCCTTGATACTTCTAAGTGGAAGGTGTCTTCGCCTATGCTATGACTTTTAGTCCGATTACTCAGATTTTTTGAGGAATCCGCTCTTAAAGTCCGATGACTTGATCGACCACCCAGGACCACCCCGTTGTGTAGAATTCATGAATTCTTTGCATTCTTTTGCACTCTTGCACTCTTTTGCCTTCTTTGCATTCTTTCGCACTCTTCCATTCTTTTGCACTCTTTTGATTCTTTGCAAATCAATAAAAATTAATGCAAAGAATGCAAAAGAATGCAAAGAAGGCAAAAGAGTGCAAGAGTGCAAAAGAATGGAAAGAATGCAAAAGAGTGCAAAGAATGCAAATGAGTCTAAAAGAATTCATGAATTCTTAAGTGAGTGCATTCAATTGTATGGTAGAGGAAATGAATGCAATCTTTTGAATGGTAAATGAATGGTGATTGCACTCTTTTTCTTGAAGTCTCAAAATGAATTCAATGAATGCAATCTTAAAACTGAATTCATTGAAAGATTTTTAAAGAGTGCATTCCTAAATGAATGCATTCTTTTACAACCCTGCTGTATGGAATCAAGCAGTGTAGGGAGGAGGCCCCACATGGCCACATGTTCTCACCCCTGAATAAATGCTTTCTGGCTTTGCCGAAAACATAAAATTCTATTATTAGAAGACGGCCTTATATCCTACGGCTTTTAATAGCTCTGGCAGACCATTATTTCAGCAGCTTTTTGGTTTTAATTGTGGGTACTGCTGTCTGTATTGTACGTTGGTTGGAGATAAGGTAGCGTTAGCTATCTTGTGCATGCTTTATTTAGCCTTTGGTAGAATTACTAAAACTCACGTTTATGTTCATCTCTTCTCCTTTGCATTGGAGTAGTTCTAAAATAGGATAGAAAAAGCTGGCGCGACAGCTCGGGATGAGACAAGGCCTAGCTTCTCGCAAACATTTACGTTGTGCGTGTTACATATTTCGCACAAATGGAAGGGACCTACAGTTTATTGCCGACTCCGAACGGCGAAGTGAGAAGCTCTTTCATGACAGATTATACTCCCGCTTCTAACAACATTAGACCGTGTGTTCATAAATTTTGGAAATTAAGTTGTAGGGTGATGATTCTCCAACCCCACTTAACAATAAAAAGTTCAGAGCACCCTATTTATTAAATATGATAGGGCAGTTTATTTGACTACTTTATCGACCAATAGATTTCCAATTTGACAGCTTGTAACGTTTGTCTCTTTTTGCCGCCATATATTTCACTACATCTGCCAAAATAGTTAAACGCCAAGTTTTAATCAAAGCGAAGAAAAATAAACGCGATGCCCGTGCTGTGATGCTATTTAGCATCAAAACAAAAAATAAAGCAGGATACGTCTAATAATAATTATCAAATTCGCTATGTTCTAAATGCGAAAATAAATTTTTAAATACCAGTAAAATTCTTATCAGTCAAAATGGAAACAGTATTCTTTAATTCGGACATTGCTCGCATGGTACTTGGTGAGTAGTATTTTTGTTTAAGAAAATTAAGCTTGAATTATACCATATCGTGGGTTTTTTTTCAAGGCTATTTACGTAAACAACGCCTCGATAAAGCAGCCGAGATGTTCTGTAAAACTAGTCCATTCTTACAAAAGGAATATGAAGTCCTGAAACAGGGCTATCGTCTGTTCAGCTTTAAGGAACTGGAGGACATACTTGAAAATATCATTAAGGAATATTGTAAAATCACAACTAAAGGTATGTTCTCAAACTCAATTATGAATTTTTCTTTTATTAAGGTAAACAAATGTTTATGAGTGAAATCGATTTACAGATTCTTATTAGAATTAATTTCTAAATTCCAATGTGCCTCTCCTTGCGTTAAGCTTTGAAAGTGCCATGTGTCTTATTTAATTCACTTAATTCTGCTTCAATGTCCTAACCGATTGACTTATAGAAATCTGACCAAAGGTGCTCCAGAGATTCATAACAAAAATGCGTATTGCTTCCGCTTAGATTTGCGATTACATTGATTCCTATTTTTTATCAGTCAAACAGTTTCGTTTCCCTTTCTCCCAACATAATTGTCTTAACAGTGGAAAAGCTGTGATTTAATTTCTTTATATTCTCACTTCTAGTGGACAAGGTGATTGAAACTATGCCGCTATCCATACGTGAAACGTTACAGCAGAAAAGTCTTTCGTCCAAAGTAAGTTCCTTGATTCATTACAGCAGTTCAGCGATCGTCGTTGAAAATAAAGAAAACGGTTCGAGTTCTTTGAAACGAAAAAGGTTCGTATATCTATTAAATTCATTTTGTCAATCCTATATCATTATTTGATCATCGACAGAATGTCAACGGATAGCGTTGATTGTGACGTTCATGTTGCATGTGATGACGATATCATGCGTCCACCAAGAACCGCCGTTAAACGGCGAAGAACATCACGATGCAACTATGGCCTACTTAACGAATCAAAAGGATCGAATTCAAAAGATTTTGAAGTCCTTAGTCAATCAGAAGTTTGTGACTTAGATTCAGGAGAAGAAGATCATGACGTTTGCGACCTGCCCAGTGACCAATCCATGCCTCGGATACAAAAGGGAAATTCAGAAGGGGGAGTGCTTATTCCAACTATTCCGGTGAGTTATTTGGGGAAGTTCAATGGTATCCTTATTTATTTATAATTTTTCAGAATATATCGCTAGCTCTTCTTGAAAATCAAGAATTTCAAAATAAACTCGTGACGAACATCAACAAAGCACTGCAGACATCAACCGCTTTGCCACCATCGCCCACCCCAGAACAGAAGGTGCAACATAGCTTGATGGATGAGCTGGAGCGATTGGAAACTGTTGTGAAAACTGCAGCGGATGCCACTGAAATTGATCCAATTTTTAAAGAGTTTTTACAGGGTGTTGTTTGTAAGTTAAATGTTGCATACCTCATTGAAAATATTTTGTAATATATTGTTATTAACTTTTAGTGGCACAAGTCAACTCTACCGATGCGTTGGACAGCATTACACCAGTGGAAGAGGAGGAAGAGCCGCTGCAACAGGAACAACAGCAGTCAGAAGCATCTACATCACAGTCGCCGTTTATTGTTCGAGATGTGCCCTTAAATACAATGACCGAAGGTTGCTCGACATCAGTAGCCACTAACAATACCACATTTGGTTCGTTGATCGATCCAAATTTTTCAATCTCCAAGCTGATCGTTCTGAATTCCAACGAAAGTGCACAAAAAGCTCAAACGCAATCCACAAACGATCAATTGATCACGACAACTGGAGACAACAGTCAAATAGTCAATGCGACATTAGACAATCAGGTGTATTTCGATGCTAGCACGGGTCAGTTAACCTGTCCCCTCATTTTAACTAGCGAAGGGCTGCTCAACCTTCCATTTTTAATAAACAATGAGCTGATACAGCAACTGCAAGGAGACTTGAACTTGGATATGTCTCGTATCGAGATTCCTCTACCCGAACCTATAATCCTTACTGCCGATCAGCTGCCACCGAATGCAGTGATCCTGAGCAGCAATCACAAGGTCGAAAGAGTCGAGGATCAGCAAAATTTTGGGACGAAGGTAAAACAGATTCCAAGTTCAAATGGATTGGAGTCAAGAATAGCACAAGATGGCACCACTCCCGCGACAGGCATTTTACATTCAAGGAGCTTCAAGAGTTTGTCCACGCCCAGAAAAAAGTCCCACGTAAGAACGTTGAGTTTTTCTCCACTGCCTCAGTGCAAAAAGTCTATGAAAAAACCTACAACGGATGTAATGGAGGCCAATCCTCAGGAGGGGCCTGTAATCAAAAATGTAGAGATATTGCCGACAATCGAGATTGTTCCTGAAGCCGGAGGCGAGTCGGAAAACTCCAACAGCGTGGAGAACAGCAACCAAACAGTAATTCGCAGAGATTTCGTTGATACCCCAAAGAGAAAGGCCAAGTCAAAGAGAGTAAAGCGCGTATTGTCAAAGTCCGAAGAGGATGATACGACCAAGGTTGACGAACAACTTCATGTAGATGACGAAGAGAAAGAAGAGGTTGACAAACAGGTAAAGAAAGAGCCAGAATCCCAGCCTAGAAAGCTTGAAATATCTTCAGTGGAACTGAAAGAGTGGCAACGAATGCGAGAGACCACGCAAAGCAATTTCGACTATTACCTGCGAGAGATCAATGCCAAGTGCCCAAACGCAGTTCGACGCGATCCACCTAGGAGGAAGAAACGTAAAATATTGACACCTAAAACCCCGGCGACTGTTACGAGACGTACGCGAGCAAAAACACGTCAAAAAGTCACAAAAGGGAAAAGTCCAACCCCGCCAGTGCGAAAGAAAAAGGAGACTCCATCGAAGATCTTTAACATTAAAATACCGACGCCCCACAAGTCTGAAACAGCTACAGCAACAGCAAAAAGGAACTCTAAAGGGAATTCGACCAAAGAGTCAGTGGAAACTGTTAGTGAGGATGTGATTTTTGTTCCACCAGCAACAGTGTCAGTTGCTAAATGGGAGGAGGAACGTGAGAAGCGAACGGCAAACATTGCTTGTCTGCTAAATACGCCTTTTAAATCGCCAGACGAGGGGCTTTTGGTTCCCCCAACGCCTGGAATCCTCCCGTCAGCAATGGAAACCCCAATTTTTAAGATGACGGACTCGATTCGAAATTTGTCAGAGACAAAGGACAATACTATTGGAACACCGCAGTTTGCTATAACTCCCGGATGTGGCCTCACGCCGTTTCCAAAAGAGACACCGAAAAGTGTCGCCCACCAGACGGACTATTCCTCTGGTGGATCCTACTACAGGCCAGATGAATCAGATGACCTGGATAAAAACATCGATAAACAGCTTCGAGAGTCAGCGCAGAAGAGGAAGATGGAGGCGGCGTCAGATGCTACGCCTAACAAATCGGCTGAAGTCATTGAGGAGAAGATCCCTTGTGAATCGACTGTTCTCAGCAGAGTTAGGTCATTCGGTGAGGATGATGCATCACCACCAGTTGTTGATCTGCATTACACACTTGCGGCCGGTTTGCCGGAAATAACTGACGAAGAGGAAGAGCTGGCCACTTCTACGTCATCATCATCATCATCATCATCAAGTTCATCTTCGTCATCGTCCTCGTCATCATCATCATCTTCATCTTCATCTTCATCATCCTCTTCATCATCGTCATCGTCGTCGTCGAGTGTGGCAAAGTCAAACAACTTGAACACCTCAATTGCCAATATTCAGGGTCTTTCGGAGATAAGCAGCGCCGAAGATGACGACTGGAAGAAGGAATGCGTGGCCCAGGGCGTGGCTGTTGATTGTTCAACTCCGTGTGATTCTCAACTTGTCAGCAACGACTGGGAGGTGCGTTATCCGGTCAGAAGTTGGCTGACCCCGAAAAAGTCTGAAAAGCAAGAGGTGGATGAAAACGTCCTTCGACACAGACAACTTTCTGATTTGGAACAAAAAAAGCAGCGAATGAAGGCGAAATTAACTACCGATTCTAGAAGCACCATTCCGCAGAGTGTTCCAAGCACAAGTAAACCCCGCGCACAAGCAAAAACCGCGGTATCTACGACAAAGTCAAAACCCACTTCAATGCGCAAACAATATGTAATGTCAACAGTGACAACCAAAGAGAAAAAGGTTATGAAAGTTGTCACCGCCTCAGCTCCGCACAAATTGATAGCCATAAACAATTTGGAAAAGACTACTCCAGAGCGCAGTGTGGAGCAAATTGACGTGCTTACGGCACTAAATTTGTCGGCAAAGAAACAGATGCCCGGGAAAAGCACAGTTCACTCATCTCCCGACAATTTAAAGGTCACTAAGAAGAAGACAACTGTTACAGAAACGGAAGCACAACCCCCTAAGAATAAACGTAAAACCAATATGAAAGCTGCAAAACCTCCAGTACAGAAGAAAGGCACCTTAAAAACGACGAAGACAATTCCACTAAAATCTTCACCTTTGCGCTCGAACTTGCGACAGTCCTCACGTGCGATTCGTACACCGAAGGCTCTAGATGGTTTTGCAACAACAGTGACAAAGAAAACCAATATTGCTGCGCCGACCCCTGCACAAAAGAAGAAAAACCAGGTGAGCTCGCAGAAGGCGAAAAGAAAAGCACCAGTGGAACCAGTTGTTGTGTTACAGCCTCTTGCAGTAAAAACCGCATCAACTAAAGAAATTAAAGTTTCTTCTCCGGTCAAACCAGCCTTAGTTCCTCTGAAATTCTCTCCTCCAACGTCGCATCATTCCAATGACGATGATGATGAAGAAGAAGATGATCCCTACGACCATTGCGAGAGAGTTCTGATTGATGAATCCGATTCAAAGCGATACCAGGCAATTACTTACAACGGCCCAGATGGACCACCACTCATTCCAGCATCTTCCATGAAGTCCTTTGAATTGAATATTTACATGAATCCAAACGAGAAACACTGTGTTAAGGCATCGGAAGAAATTCTCCTCTTCTCGTGTCCACCCATAGACACTTCCGTTCAAAAAACGTTGGGCATTCGAAATATCCCAAAGAAGAGGCAGGTGAAGCTGTTAAGTTCTGAAAAAGAGTGTAACACTGATGTGACAACGACAACCAGTAGCGTGGAAGTTCAAGTACTACCACCGATGCAGTCGACAGATTCAACTGAAAGATCTGCGGACTTTACATCGCCAAGCAGTATGCAGCGATTTACTTCCCCTCTCGGGTCGACTTCAACACCCATAGTTCCTCCGCTTAAGGTGTCACAGTTGCAAAAAGCAGCTGCCTCGCGACAGGAAGGCAAATCAAAGTGAGTATAGTTTTTAACAGCGTATATGTATGTATATCATGTTCTAATTAAACTTTGTTTCTACTTTCTAGAGTCGCCCCGAATAATAATACTAACATAACCTCTCGATCCAAAGATGATAAAAAATCTCCAATACAGCAGTATGACCAGCCACCTTCTGTGTCATCGTCAGGATCCAGTTCAGAGTTCAAATTATCGTCGTCAACGTCTTCATCGAATCGATCTCAAGATCTCAATTACATCAAAACAACAAATAAAAGTTCACGAAGTAAAGCTGCTGAGAGCGTTGATATAAAATCAGCTCCAACCGTTGTCTCATCAACTACAACGACAACGGCAGCCACAAGCTCTACCGATGAGCTTCCAATAGATATCGACGCGATACTCTCCCATTTGCATGGCAAATAATCCATTCTCGGTGGTGTAGTTGAATCGTTTCCTTCTGACAAGTTCGGTTTATTTCATTAGTCTTAAGAATTTGTTTCCTTTTTTGAAGTTTAAAAGGATTTAATTGATTTTTTGTTTGTCGTCGAATTGCAAAAAACAATTTAATTTACTGCGGTCAAATATACAAGATGTACATTTGTGTAAATTAGTATTCCTCGTAACTGAACTGAGAAAACACTTGTAAAATTTAGTATTTATTTATTTTATAAGAAAACTAAATATACAGACGCTTAAGATTGAGAGGCAATTAATAACGTGATGTAAATGAATGGTAGAACACATACATTAGTTAATAAAATGTTTAAAGTATTTTATTATTATTGTTGTGAATTTATTTTTGTTCCTTCTCAGA
This sequence comes from Matsumyia berberina, assembly GCA_917880715.2. Lineage (NCBI taxonomy): Eukaryota > Metazoa > Arthropoda > Insecta > Diptera > Syrphidae > Matsumyia > Matsumyia berberina. The sequence continues at coordinate 123,339,385 of OU862871.1, read as the reverse complement.
AAGGCTATCAACATTGCTCGTGAGCAATTGAATTTAATAACCACTGATTGAAAAATAGCACTGATACCCTGGTGAAGGACCTCGACTCGATCAATTTAGTACTGCCTGCTTTATGTAGGTCAATGGTTTGGGATTTCAATGACTCTTCTTTCATATTCATTGTATATCTTAAAAAAAAAAAGGTACATACTACATATGTATGTATTTAATTGCATATGTGTGGAAAATCACTTTACTTCTAGTTATTATGCCTCTCCTCTTATGAGGTTGGTTATCATCCTCCTTTTTGGGAAGTAGCGGTCCTGAAGACTTTACAACCGATACCCTATTAGCGTCCTCTGATTCGATGTTCAAGAAGTTGACTGCTCCCTCCCTTCTATTAATGATGTTAATGTCGTTTGTATAACCAAGTAGTTGTACTGAGTTTAAGAAAATAGTCTTGTGGTCTTGAAGGTTTTGGGGGTTTCTTTCCAACATTGATGCATCAGCGAGCATTTATCATTGGCACCCTACATAAGTGAACTAGCTGATACCCGCGACTACGTTCGCGTGGAAAGACGTCACATTATACCCCATGTCCTTTTCCGGGTTTCAAAACATTGATGAGTAATTATAGCCTTTCAATTCCTCACATTAACTTTGCAAGACCTCCCTGTACACAACATTTTTGGTTTTTCTTTCTAGCGCGAGGATGACAAATCTATCCGGTCAATTAACTCTGAGCCCGCTTAGGGACAAAAAGTCATTCCTCAGATCCACACTATCCACTTCTTCAGCAGAAAATTATTGGTGCTGTTGGCTGAGTCGTGTATTTGAGTGAAAATAGCTCTTTCCATCACTCATGAAACGCAATCCCCTCCAGCACGATGAGCAATTAGGTACATTACATATTTTCTGTCAGAAAAACCAATCAGATCTTCCATAACATAGCATGGGCTACTCGGTACATTTATTCTTTCCTCCTCTTTCCATCACCAATATCAAGAAATACTTCCCTCAAGTCACGGGGAAGATGTTAACTTTCAATGAGAGGACTTCGACAATAGGCTATCAGATTGATGACTTGAGACAGGCCTTCACTTCATTTGCTTGGTCTGTCTGAAGCTACCACCCAAAAGCACTCTCGGGGCATCCTATTTCGATACTCAATACCTTTCTATGAGCCATGGTACACTCATCCCACACTATAACTTTGGCTTCTCGAAGCAGCTGAGCCAAGTCACTCTCCTTAGAGATGTTACAAAGTGTAGGCTCAGAGTGACCTAGGTTGAAATGTTTTGTCATGTAGAGTGACCCGTCATCTCTTCTTTAACCAAGGTAGCTGCAGTACCTGAGCAAGCAATGGCAACGGCAATGCCGCTGACTACAGTTGCGCATTACTATAAATGGCCAAACTTTAACGCCCTGTATTTTGGTCTATAGTTATAATTTTGGAAAAGGGTAAAACACGTGTTTATTTATTTCTGTTCTAGAATATACTCACCAAATTTCAACTTCAAAATCCAATTTAAATTTTTTTTTTCATACAAACTTCAACACCCTGTAACACCCTGTAGAAGCTGAATTTCGAAATGTCCTTCCTTATTCCTTGTATACATCATAAAAGGAACCTCTGTGTAAAATTTCAGCTTTCTAGATCCAAGGGTTCCGGCTGGGCGTTGATGAGTCAGTGAGTGAGTCAGGACTTTTCTTTTTATATATTGAGATTAGTTTTAAAGGGATACCAAAACTAGATGTAGTGTAATAACGGTTATCTTTATTTAAGCTATTATATACCGCCTTGAAATCTATAACTAACTGATACCCGCGACTACGTCCGCCTGGAAAGTCGACACATTAGGTCTGTTCCTTGACTTTTCAAGTAGGTACCTTCGAGTTGTTTCTCAAATTTCGAAGAGTGGGGATAAATTCTCCCAGAGAATGCAGAAATTGTGTTGTGGAACAAGATTAGGCAGCTTTTCGTAGCTTCGGTTTACTTGAAAAAGTAAAGGAACAGACCTATTATACCCTATATTCTTCCCGGGTTTCAAGACATTGATGAGTAAGTATAGACAGGTCAAATATCTAGGCATAACACTGGATAGTAAACTTCTATGGAAGGCACACATGGAGTCGATAGTGTGCAAAGCCACCCGAGCACTTATGATATGCAGGCGTATGTCAGGAAAATCTTGGGGATATAAACCAGCAATGCTGAGGTGGATGCACATCATGGTGGTCAGACTCGTCATAACATACGGGGTAGTAGCCTGGGCAGGACGAACCACGCTAAGCACAGCAAAGAGATCCCTGGAAAAATTGCAGAGACTGGCATGCATCTGCATCACAGGAGCAATGATAAGCTGTCCCACCGCTTCAATGGAGGTGATTCTGGGGTTTATCCCCCTTCACATTGTGCTGGAAAGGGTCGCAAAGGAAACAATACTAAGAATTGTAAAAGAAGTAGTGGGGAAGGACAAAAGCATCGCAAGCAAAGAGCGAGACTCCCTCTCCAGACGACACAATTTCAACACAAAACTGAGCAGTAAAAGAGAATGGAACGACAGAGTGTATCAATTTGAGTACAACACCATCAAATAGTACACCGACGGCTCCAAAACACACACGGGCACCGGGGCGGGAGTATACGGGCCCCGAACTAAGTTTTCGGGGCCAATGGGAACATCGCCCAGTATTTTTCAACCAGAGGTATATGCGATCGAAAGATGTACACAATTAAGCCTCAATAGGCAATATCGCGACCAAAAAATCGCGATACTATTAGACAGCCAGGCTGCCATCAAGGCACTGTGTCTGGAAAAGATAAACAGACTTGGCCGGAACAATCAAGTCACCCTCTACTGGATGTCAGATCATGTAGGGATAGAGGGAAATGAGGTAGCCAATGAACTGGCAAGAAAAGGGTCAGAAAGATCATTTGTTGGACCCGAGCCATTCTGCGGCCTGGGACCGCATCGAATCCAAGAGGAACTGAGAAGAGAGAAAGAGTGCAAAAGAAGAAGGCTATGGGAAACACTTCCAGGACTAAGGCAGGCAAAGGAACTACTCGGGAACTACGACCGAAGGAGAAACAAGGCCTGCCAAGGTACCAGCAAAAACCAGCTTCGCATTTTAACGGGCTTCCTAACGGGCCATTACAGACTCAAGGAGCATCTGAGGAGCACTGATCCAAAAAAGAAGAGCATCCAAATACTCCGATTTCTCTGAGTGATTGGATTGGAAGAGGTTCTTTAGATCGAGACGTATCGGCCAATATGAGTACGGGGGAGCACAATAGATCCATACAGGTCGCAGTGCATGCACACCCCAACTTTTAACATCTAACATCTAAGTATAGATTTTCATGGCGTAGCAAACCTCAATGGAAAATTGCAGACGCTTGAACTCAAAGTGGTAGTCTGTTGGGACAGAGGAATGCGGGGAATGAAAACGGTTTTTCGCTAATTGACACCTGTGAAAATCCTGACTTCGATTACGTATTTGTACAAAGTCTTCACCTGTACAGTTTCGGAGGGTTTAGATTGGGCAAACATTTTGAGGTTGTGGGTGTGAGTTGGGTTTCCTGGTGGATCGAAAGTGTGCAATCACTATAGAAGTTAATGTACATCATCCCCGAGTTTCATTCCCGAGTCGAGATTTTTACTTCATATTCTCAGTTGGCAACTTCATCAGCAGAAAATTGTTGATGCTGTTAGCTGAGTCGTTTTGTTTGAGTCAAAAGAGCTCTGAAATAGCTTAGCCATGAACTCCAAACTGATTAGGTACATAATATTCCGCCGGTCAAACTAATCACATTTCCCATAACATCGCAAAGATTACTCGATATATTTATTCTACTCTACTCTTTCCATCACTAAGAAAATAAGAAATAGGTCAGGAAACTCCTCTGCCATCAAATCACGTCAAAGATGGACTCATACATACGTTATGTATGTTAACTCGCAAGGAGAGGACAAAGCCATTATGCTATCAGATGGATGACTTGAGACAGGCCTTCACTTCATTTGCCGTATCTCCCATGTCACAACAGACTTGGTCTATCTGAAGTCACCAGCCAAAAACACTGTCGGAGCGTTCTATTTCAATCCTTAATACCTTCTATGAGCCGTTGTACACTCATCCACACTATAACTTTGGCTTCTCGAAGCGTCTAAGCCAAGTTACTCTGCTTAGAGACGTTACAAAGTATAAACTAAGGATAAACTAAGAATGACTAGCCGCAGTTGCAAGGATAGCAGCGAGAGGGAATCTCTGCATCATTTCTTGTGCAAGTGTCCGGCCCTAGCAAGGGTCAGACAGCGTACTCTGGGCAAACCCTTTTTTGATGACCTCAAAGATATTTCTAGGAAAAAAATTAGTGAGCTAATCCTGTTCCTTAACTTCACAGGTTGGATCTAAATATCTGCGTCTACATACCTACAACGCCCACAAACAACCAAGTCAAATGAGTTGTGGTATCAAAACGGCGCATACAGCCTAATTGGGTTCTTAGAACCGCCACCTCTACCTACCTTTACCTAGGCTGGGAAGCTTTGAGAAGGTTTGAGAAGAGTGAGGCTACATGACTTCTTTACCTGGAAAAGCAATGGCGAGTAATACTATCTCCTTTCCCCCCCTAGTTACGGCTCACAACCGATTGACCACCAAATAAGCTGAATTTCGGGTGCTTCTTGGTGGGTGTCTAGGCCACAGAAGGAAACTACTGTCTACATTTTATGTTTCTGGCGCAAGCGGTTTGGGCTGTGCGTCGATCTCTGGGTCAGTCAGTCAGTCGGTCGGTCGGTCAGGACAAAGCATTTTATATACATACTCGTATGTATATAGATTGGTGAAACTCTTCAGAAATTCTTTCGGATTTAGCGTAAAGTAAAGATTCGATCGATGGTCCATTTTCCAAGCCCAAAACCGTTCATATATGTCACCATGTTTCAGGCGTTTCAACACGTTTCAAGTGATGTTAAGAAGACTTGTGCCTCTGAATTTGGTGCAAGTGGGGCGGTCTCCTTTTTTTTTTATCGATAAAGCAAATGGTGGTAAGGTTCCAATTATCGGGTGTAGTTCAGATGTTTCAATGCATGGACCTTACCAAGATATCTTCAATAGCCCTGAATAACTTAGCTCTTAGGCTAACTGCTATGGCTGCTTCCACTTCGTTTTGGTTCGGTGGTTGTGGTTGGTTGTCCTTCAAGTTGAGATTGTCATTGAGGACCTAATAAAACGCTTCGACAAGCGATATTCTTATCTTCATTCGGAGGAATGAGACTCTCTTTGTCCAACCGGCTTTTGCTACAATAGATCTATGCGATCGCAGTGCCGCCTGCTTTAGAAGCAGAGCCAACAAAAAATCAGACGACATCGGGATTTAGGGTTCCTTCGCCGTTTAACAGTAGATGATATCTAATGTCTATTGTTGCTGTTGGCGAAGTTCTTCAGATATCTAGAGGCCCGATCGGCAACGGCTGTTGTAGTCGGTTTCGAATGCAGCTTTTTAACGTCGCTTTTCCTCACAAATGTGGTGCTAGTTGTGGTATAACTTGATATTCTCAATGCATAGGTGTGTCTAAATTAGATTTTTAGCCGTCCACATCCACATGAATCCGCTATCGCGGATAGGATCAAAACACCAGACGAAAAATAAATCTCTGAACTTACATATTGGTCTATTGCACTCCCCTTTATGTTCTGGAGTATGTTCATTAGTGGTATGTTTATTAAAAAACCAAAATCCGTTCATATCTAAACTCCAAGTATGTTTTATTTTATAACATTTATACAACAAGAATTGATTTTAGGTTTCTGTTTACATTTCTGTTTCTTTTATTTTAATGTTATACAGATTTTATTTGATTGAAAATAAAGCTTAAGTATGTTTAACATATTTGTTAAATAATTTTTTTTATATGTATACATACGTTAATAGATAAAAAGAAAAAAAAAAATATGGAAAAAAATTATATTCAAATGAATTTGAACTGTTTCTTTTATTGGTACGGCTTCATATTATATGTGGCAGGCTTTTTGATTCATAATATAAATAAAATATCAATTGTAAGAAAAATGCAATACGTAATTTTGCTGTTTTTTTTAAGCAAATTCAAAATGTGCTAAAAGAAGAAGGTAGAAATCTAAAGAATGAAACGGCAGCAACACAATTTCAAAGCTTAAAATGGTTTTAAGAAGAGACAGACAATAAGTACGCAGACTGTTTTGGCAGAAGAAATATATAAAATCGATGAAGAGTAAACAGGAACTATTTCTTTTATGTAAACGTGTCTTTTTTTCTTGCATATGTACATAAAGTACGTAACGACCAAAAGCCTCAGAGGATAATATTACTGTGGACGATTCTGGCAAACGAAATAAGGACAAAGATCTTTAGTTCTGCACGCCGCGTTCAAAAGAAAAATTAACAGTCGCCCTAGGCTGTTATAATGTAGACCTAACCGCTATCCAGGAAGTACTATCGCATGTGACTACTATGGAGATTGTCACATAGAGCAAACGCAGCTAATTTTTTTGCTAATTTTTCGTACACGCCAGACTGAAGAGATCATTTTAAGCTTTCGACACGTAGGACAACTTCCTGAAAATGCCTACATTAGCCTTATATGCGCAGACGATGCCACCAAAGAAAGTTTATATGAGCTCCTCCATAAAACATTACAGCTATATTCTAAATATCGACGTTAATGATGATTTGTAAAACTTACATTCGTGTGAAACTTGAACGTGCTTGCTTTGGCGGAAGCTCCTGTATCATGCTTGAGTTTCCATGGTCTTCGTAACCGAGAAGGTCTAGACTGATCGGTGATTAGTCAATTTGCAGTTGAATATTTTCTTTGACACCTCTGAAACGTAGAAGGCTTAGCGCTCCTGTATCGTGATTTTATCTAGCATATTACATGTACACACCGGAAGCCTTTTGTCAATTAATACAGTTACGGGTCAGGCAAGTCAACAATGGACTAAATGTTCACACCTCGACAAATTCAAGAAGTCCAAATCGATGCCTATTATCGATTTAAGGGCCTATTATCGTTTTGGCGCTCTTGCCAAACTCAAGGCGGACACCTTTGTAGGATGACGACGAAGAATACTCGCTGCTGCTGAGGTCGGTAATGATCTCACAGAAACCTTTGACGAAACTCTCTAGCCAACACCTGTGGGTAATGTTTTATAAAGCTGTGCAACTACCTGCGTACGCTGAAGACATTTATGTCATCGGCAGAACTCAATGAGCTGTTACTCATACGTTCGCGAGTATAGAGACAGAAGCTGTCAAAATGGGTTTATCGGTGAACAAGCCAAAGCCAAGTATTTGCTGTGAGCAAGAACGGACAGCCAACAGCTACGAATGGAACAGAGCTTTACAATGGAAACTTTGTCTACCTTGACTTCTGACAAAAACATCTTATCAAAAATAAGTGGAAAAATAACTCTTGCAAATCGCTGTTTTTGTGAGCTGGGAAGTCAATTTCAAGTTCTATTCCGAATAGCGGAGAAGACACTATGTAATTGTGTCAAGTTAACGTTTCGCGAGGTCCTGAGGCAAATATCATCTCAAGTCTATTTGCCCAAATGTTTACTTGGCGAGGCCCCCAGAGGGGCGATTCCCTTAGGTAATTACCTCATTTTGCTTTACGTTAAGCCGACGCTGCTATACATGATAAGACTCTAATCGTCCTAGCTTACTTTATGGTGCTGACGCAAGGACTCCATCGAAGACGGATTTAGATATCCTTGGTCGTTTTAATCAGTATTTTTTTGTAAGATACACATATGGGGAAGAAGATTGAACTAAAAATTATACAAGCTGTACAGTCAAATCGATTTAGTCAAAAAACGGACACCCAAAACATGAAATAGGACGTGTCGAGCGAATTGACACCAACGCTCCGGCTTGCAGAGTCTTTGAATGTAACTTGGAGAGACGACTTCTTAGAGGAAGAGCTCGTCTAAGGTGGTGCGCAACTAGATAGGGATCTCATCACACTTGGAGTGAGCAACTGCAGACAGGTAAGTACGAATCGGCTTAACTGATTCTCTTTAAACTGCAGCGCCACCTAAGTGCATAAGTGAAAGGAGAGATAGGCACAACATTGAATACTATAAACGGGATATATTTTCGCGAAACGAAAGGAAGATTCTGAGGTTTGTAAGTACATACTCGTACTGTATGAATTTATTTATCAATCGATCCAATCCAGTATGGGAAATGTCATCACAAGAGGCATGCCACCTCTTAAGTAGGAACTAACGCACTTTTGAAACAGTAATTAGTTCTCCGTTTCCTTGTTACTTCATCTTACGTGTCAATTTTGTTAAAGTGCAATGCATCTTAATTTACGATTAATATTCTAAGCCTTCTTCCTTTAACACATTTCTACTCAGTAACCCAAAACTATTAAATAACCAAATATTTTTGTAAAAAGAAACCATTAAAGGGAGCTTTTTGTTTGAAAGGAAAATAATTTTATTTGAATATTTTCTTTCAATTCTAAACTACAAACTACAATGCGACTGATATTTGACGGACAAAGAAAACAAAAACTTCACAATTAAGTGGGAAGGTATTACTATTCGTACATATATCTTTTTTGCATTTTTTTTTTAAGGATTATAGATAAAAGAGATTCGATAGTGGTACAACACATATAATTCACATCAATATTTTGTATATTATATAATTTTTCCTTAAATCTACGTTTTGAAATTTAAAAATGTTTTTTGTCTTCTTTTATACTTAATTTAAATATATAGAGATCATAATTCAAAAATATTTTTTTTTGGTTTGTGCTAGAAATACCGTTTTTTGTTTTTTTTTTTACTTTTGCATAAAAGACACGAAAGTGAAAGAGCTTTTTGTTCTTGTTTCCTAATTTTTTTCTTTAATGCTTATCATTTCATGTTTTTTTTTTTCTTGTAAGGTTTTTTTTCAAAAGTTTTCTTTCTATATAATTTTTAAAAACACCGAGATTTTATATTTTATATCGAAACATTTTTTTGTTGGTTTAATCTAACTTTGTTTTAAATTTTAAACACCAAAAGCTTAAAGTTAATTTCGTTTCTAAATGTTTTTTACATAATTTTTAATACATACACGTATGTATATTTTTGTTTTGTTTTCATTTCCGTTTTCTATTACAATCCGTTTTCATTTCACTTTCAAAAATTATTGCAAATATATCAAATCATAGGAAATGGAATGGTTTTTGTTTGTGTGTGTTAATTTTTAGAGACAGAAATAATAATATAAATTAATGAAATTTTATCTATTGTGTGTGTGTGTTGCCTTATACTTTACAATATTTATCACAATGTTACGATTTGTTTTAGCACCTCGCTTATTACATTCGCTCATTCGATAGCAAAACATTACCTGTCATATCATACAAAACATTCATTCCTAGCCTATCATAATAGTTATTGTTTCCTGATTTTTCTTTGGAAACAATTCATTATTCAATTATCTTTTTATACTATCACAAAAATATATATTTCTATCTTTTCTATTCGTTACCCTTCTCTCACTCTCGCCATACAACACTCTATATGAATCTTTCTTGCCAGACTATTACATAATTCCAAAGTGACACTGTGTTGCAACAAAAACGTTTTCTATGTATCTTCATTTTTCTTAAGTGCAAACTATAGTTAGTTCGTTTGTAGAGAACCAACAAGCATGACGAATTTAAGAGCAAGAGGCATTGTTTACCTGATCGTCTAAAGAAACTCTCTAGTCTCGGCCGACTACAGAGGTATACGTATCCTCAACACCTCATTGTTTAGGCATCTAAAAACTTTTTTTACTTCTCCCTTTGAAGTTGTTAATAGTTTTGTCTACCTAGTCACCGCTTTAAACTCAGGCAATGGCACCAGTGCTGACATCTCTTGTCAATCGCTTCTTCGGGGTAAGAAAGCATTTCTCGAACAACTAAAGTGACCCTTTATTGGACCCTAATCGTAGTCCTGTTTTATTGCGCAGAAGCATAGGCCTTGTCAAAAATGCAGAAGGCCATCTTCGGTTGTTTTGACGATCTTTGGTCCCGTCTGCCTAGACAGTGGAGTGGAGGCGAATATACGAAGAACTGTAAGAGCTGTACAGTGTCATCGATCTAGCTAATAGGATCATTCTTCGAAGCTACTCTAATGGGACGGTGTGATCGAAAAACTCTGCGACTCAGGTGCCGCGCAAGTGGAAAAGGACTTCAACATATTCAACACAACTGGCGGCCGTTTGTTCAGCATAAAGGTGGCTGTAGACCCTTGTTCGTTGAGGTTAATGAACATCTAAGATTGTAATGACCTGTTATTCAGTTCTATTTTGTAATGGTGCTACTGGTATACCTTTAGAGTTTATAAGAAGAGAGACAAAAGAAAGCTTTCAAACCTGCTGTTGGACAGGTGCACATGTGATGCAAGTGCAGGGAAATCTTTGAATTTTCTGAAGAGCCTAAACTTGCTAAAGTTCAGTTTGCTATGCAAGTGATGCATAGGGTCTCAGTTTAGAGCATCAATTTTAAAAGACTTAATGAGAACGTTTCTTAAATGGAATGGTATCCATAGTCTTGGCAAGAAAATTTAATATTAAACTTCCCAAATACCTAAGGTGTGTCCAGTGAAAGCTATGGCATTGTGCTTCCCAAAAAGGAAGCTGGACTGAAACTATTGTTATTTTATTCCTGTAACTGAATCTATTTGAAAAGTTTGTCAACCACATTTAAACAAAAAATCTATGATAGTAACTAATTCCATTTGTTAATGTTAATATTTTCCTCTTCTATTTCGTTAGTATTAGCTTTATTTTTAGAGTTATTGTAAAAACCAGTAATTATTTTGTTTAGTTTATTATGTTAGATTAAAATCAGTCTCTATTGCAAAAATTGTATTCATATAAAAAATTGTCTGGCTTTTTAACTGTATTTATATAATTTTTTCAACATTTACATTCATATATTTATATTTGGTTTGTTTTGCAATTTTTTGTTTCTGGTTAGATTGTAAAAAACACATTTATTTATTTTATCGGCTTTACTTTACTTTGGGGGGTTTTTGCGTTGTTTGTGACTTTTCAATTCATCGGATTTTTTTTTTTATTTCAATAATAAAGATTTATTATTTATTTATTTTTTGTTTTGTGTGCTCTAGAAAAATATCACATTCTTTCTTCGTTCGATCGAGAGACATTTATATATACTTTTTTTTTTTAATATATTAATTGCCATTTTTTGAAATCATTTTGCTGTTAAAAAACATTTAATTAAAATGAAAACTATTCAAATATTGAATTGAATATTTAAGTATAAATAAATTGTTTTGTTTCTTTGTTGTTTTTTATATACAAAAATGGTTAATTGTGAAAAATATATAATATATTATTTTTTATATAAATGTTTTTAATATATAAATATTTTGTTCAAATATTTGATTGAGGTCATTTTAGAATTATTGCTAAGTTCTTTCATTAATTAAATGTTTTCATTTTTTTATTTAACACAGAGTTTTTTTTTTAAATGTTCGCGAATACTTATGTATCTAGGGGAAAAAAGAAATACAAATATTTTAAATTGTGATAATATATAATTTTTTTTTTTTGCTTTTCGGTTGTATTTTGTAGACACTTATATAAAATGAGTAAAAAGAGAGAAAAATATTGCTCACAACATCAACATGAATATTAATTTACTTGTTTTTGCTTAAATATATTTTATTTTTTTTTTACTTTTTTTTTTTTAATCCAAAAAGACGCCTAAACACCGAAAAATATTTTTATTTTAAGTATTTCTTTTTTACTTTTAAAATTTTGATTTAAAGTGTGTTTGAAAATGTTTTGAATAATTTTGATTAAGTGATTTTATATGTATTTTGTTTTTTTTTTTTTTTGGTTAAAGTAAATTGTGGGAGAAAATCATGAAATCTTTTCCTTTTCGTTTCTGAAACCTTTTTTAAGTTTTTTTTTATTCTTGCAGGGATAAACAACATAAATTTCGTAACTTTTTTTGTGGATACAATTTAGACACAAAATACATTGAATATACATTAATAGTTCTATTTAAATATATTTATTTTAATCTAAGCCTTTTTTGCTTATCCTTCAAAAAAGTTCGTTGATCGAAATTGTGTAATATTTTTGGTTTTTGTGTTTTTTTTTTCTTTACTTTCTATGAAATAAGATTTAGTTTTTCATTTTTGAAACGAGAAAAAAAAACATCGAAAATTTTATTTAACTACCAAAGTCTATGACCCCTCCAAAAATGGTTAATATACTAATTTATTTAAATCCAAAAATGTAGATAATTATGTTTTTTTTTCTGTTTTAATTGTTATTACTTATTTTTTGTTTAAATCCAGACACCAATTATTTTATAGTTGTTATAAATTTTAATGTGTGTGTATATATATATGTTTATATTTTTATAGAAATTGGACACCGATTTAATGCAAAATGTATATATTGCTTTATTTTTTTGGAATTTTAATTACTTTACCTAATTCTCTAACACTTTTTTCTTTAAATTTTGTTTCTTTGTACAACTTGTTGCATTTCTTTAATTTTTAAAAAAAATGTGTCAATTGACTATTTTTTTGAATAAGTTAATAGCAAACTAAATGCAAATGGAAATCATAAAGGCGAAATAAATACAGAAAATAATAAATATAAAGGAACGGACAGAGGAACTTATGAAAATCATTTCAGGTTTTAGATGTATTTCGTTCAACCAAATGAAGTTTGAATATTTATGTAGGATGTCAAAATATAAATTTACAAATCGGTTTTGTAGGTCAAAAAATATAAGACAACCGGACAAAGGTTTGGATGAAAACTTTTTTAAAATGTAAGGCAATTATTAGGAATGAAACAATCAAGCAGGCGGATAATTTCATTTAGTTGAAGGCAATAGGCAGTTAAGAAACAAAATAGGCATTCTGTTCGACCTTTGTCTTCTGCGAAAGCCTTCCATTAGACTGGGACTCATCAACTCGGAAGCACGTGAATCAAAAAGTATTATATTTGCCTTTTCACTCCTATCATGATCAAGAAGAGTTTTTCACACAAATATAATAATGGCCAATGTTAATAAAAAGTGAAGACTTTCTCAATTATTTATATACAAAAAAAAAAAATCATAAAATTAAGTTACACTTTTTATGAAAAAGTATTTGTCTCTTATGAACAAAAAAATAAGTAAATAGCTGATGCGATATCTGGTGCGATAGCTCCGGATGAACCAAGGTCTAACTTTTCGCAACCATTCATGCTCCACTTTTTATACTCTCGGCACAAATAAAACGAAAAAAAAGCGAACAGTTTGAACTGCTTTAGTATTGCTTTTCGAATCAAATAAAACGCCTGCTGCTGCGCAAGTGCAAAAATGAAAATTTAATGGTACTGCTCACGAAATATCAGGTAAAGCTTAGTTGTATCTCGTTGTACTCTGCCTATGGGGATAGCTTGAACCCACGCAGCTAGCACAGCAGTGCAACGCACTAATCACTGAGCTACGGCGGCAAACGAAAGTAATGCCAAGCAATAAGTAAACATTAAGTAATATATAAATTAATTTTCAAGTTCGCATGCGGTTTTGCTGTTACAGGTAGATTCAAGTAGACAGTTTCAAACTTCAGCCACTTAGGAAGCAAGCAATGGCGATCCGCATTAAAGCTCAATGTCGTACCATCAGTCTCATTTTATTCAGGCGCTGTAAGACGAGGAAGACATTGCCACCAAAGAGTGTTTCTACGAACTTCTCGAGAAAACGTACGACGTACGTTTCTTGTGGTAAAAGCTCTCGAAAAATTCTTCAGCAGCAATAACAAGTGCAGGAGCTATTGACAGCACTTTTAGCAAGCCATCAGAAACGCCACGACTTATTTGATTGATCTTACCTGTGAGAAACCGTTGGTTTGATGCTGAATACGCACAAGCAAAGGCAGACAAAATGGCTGCGTTTAAAGCGAAGGTACAAAAAAGGACGAGATTGGGTGTTGTGAACAAAAACTGAGAAAGAGTGTTCCCGCAACGTTTTGGATAAAACACTTAATTTGAGTTGAATGAAAATGAATTTCGTCAAGTTTCAGAAACACTTCCCTGAGGAGGGTTTACTGAGAGTGTTCCCTCTGTTTTTATTCACACTAGCCAATACTACCCGACTCAGCACACATTTCCAATCCAAATCATTTGCGTATGTAAACGTACATGTACATATCTACAAATTAGAAGTACACAAAGTTCTTCACCGTAGAATAGTCGAAGCCAACATCAGGAAATTACGCACGAATGATCGATTGACTATTCAGAATGAAAAATTTAAAAAGTTTCTTTACGATCACCCTCTTGGAGTTTTCTTATTTCCCGACAAGAGGTTGTGCTCCAACAAATGATTGAAAAAAAAAAAGATAGTTAAAGATTGAAAAAATTAAATGCAAACAAATGAAAATCAAAATAAAATAAATTTTATTAAAATATTATAACTCAGAGAAAAATATATATGTATAGGTATAATCTTTTTTTTTAAATAAAATTCACAGCATCTTAACAAAGTAAACTGACAATTTTATATAAATTTTTTGTAAGCAAACGAAAAACCTTAAAAATTATAGAAACAAATTGAAGAGAAATAAAATTATTCTGAGAATACAAAAATTTAACAAGTTTCAAAGAAAAACAAAACATAAAATTTTTGTAAAACTATATAAAGCATTAAAGCAAATATCCATTTCAATGCTTCTACTCCTAATCCATTTGATACACTATTCTGTTACTCTTTCATTTACACTGTTTTGCTTGAATAAAATTTGATTTAAAAAAATAAATTAAAATATATTTAATATATTATGTATGTATGTATTGTTTAAAATAACTATTTGTGTATTGTGTAATCACCTGTTGCGCTGTGTTTTGCTTGTTTTGTTTGTTTAATTCTATTTTTTTACATTTACATTTTAACTATTGTTGTTCTCTAACATTTACATTTTACACATTTTGTTTGCTTCTTTTCATGTATTTATGTTTTTTTTTTTTAATTACTATTTTTATGAGGTACATCATATTTTGGCACAGTGAAAGTTTTGTTCTTCTTTTGCTTTTCTATTTTTACTTTAATTTATTATTTATATTTTATTTTATTTTGTGAACTTGTATTTTTATTTATAATGGTACAGCAATTGTTTAGTTTAGTTTTTATATTGAAACTACATGGTTTATATTCGATGTTCTTGGTTCAGGGTATTTATTAGTTATACATATTTGTGTTTTAATCTTTTTTTTTCGGTTTATCCTGTTTAACTTAAAGTTTGAGTATAAATTAATTTGTCTACTCTATTGAAATAATGAAAAGAATTGTATTTTGTGAGTGGTTTAGTAAAATTAATTATTCTATTTATTTTCAGGCGGCTGAAGATTGTATTGCTTATTGCGTGATAAAGGGTTGAAGAAACGAAAGTGTTTCTAACTAAAAAAGTTTGTTTTTATTTTCCTTGTCGCAGGGAAGCCAAAAACCACGACATTGAATTATTAAACTTCAAAAACTCTAGACTCAAACAAGGCTATCCTATTCTCGAGGATATTATGAATTAAGGGTCTTGTACAATAACATGTTTTTAGAAAAAAATTAAAAAAATCTAATCCACTTTAAGTCGTTAAGAAGTGGCTGGCAATTAATTCTTTTAGTTAAGTATGTAGTTAGTTTAATTGCTTAAACTTTTAAAATCGTTAAAAATTTCACCTCCAAGAGTTTAGTTTATCATAAAAAAACTTTTCAATTCACCGATTGTAGGCGGGAATAAATTGTAGGAGAAATGTAACAGTCACGACACGAATGGTTACAAAAAGCTAGGTTGGCCCACTATCGGCTGTCGCGTCAACTATTTATTTATTTTAATTCATGTGATCATATTCTTTTTTGGGTAAGCCAATGGTTGTCTTCCAAGTGAATGTTTTTGTTATATTCGGAGTAGCTAACCTGATAATTGGAGAGGTCATAGACGAATGAGCATCTGCAGTGGCAATCAAACTGTATTGACGGCATTCAAGACTGACATTAATCACTTAAAGATTATTCCAGAATTGAATAGGGTTTTTTGTGAGGTGAATTTAAGGCATTGAGATTTCAGATGTTCGGAGACTGCACTGCTGTATCTGGAAACAATGGTTGTCAGTTAAGTGAACATTGCACTAAATCGATTCTCATATTGTCTCAAATATCAAATATCGGTGTTCTGCTTTCACGAAGATAAGACTGACCG
Organism: Matsumyia berberina; assembly: GCA_917880715.2. Taxonomy (NCBI): domain Eukaryota; kingdom Metazoa; phylum Arthropoda; class Insecta; order Diptera; family Syrphidae; genus Matsumyia; species Matsumyia berberina. Next base: position 123,323,140 of record OU862871.1, on the reverse strand, counting down.
TTTTGGGTGTCCATATTATGAAATTGCCTTCGTCTAGAAAGAACAATAGAGCATTATCATGCCTGAGTGCTTAGAGTAAATTATCTCCATTTTCCACACGTATTTCATTCAAGCTAAAAGAAAGGGGTAGGTTGACACTAAACTATGGACTGTGGCCTTAACGGCTAATCGGACTTACGCTTAAGTTTGACACTTTTGTAATCAATGAATGGATTTCCGATTGCCGAAGTTACTTTTTTGACTAATGTTAGTTTCTTCTTCAAAAATGTGAGAAAGGGTTTTAATCACTCTGTGCGTTTTAAGTCTGCGGAGGTATTGCCAATAGTCGGTGATTAGGGCTTTAAGACTGTTCCTGCTCAGATTTAGAAGAAATTTTGATTTCTTATAGGATAGAGCAGAGGAAAGTATTCAGCACGTATTTGTCGTGGATTTATCGCGCAAATCGCATTGGATTTAACCCCTGTCATTTACCAGTGAAGGGGGGAAGCCTTTTTAACGCCAATATGAACTTTGCTTGGAGGGATTCTTTGTTGTATGACTAAGTTTTTATGCTAGTCCTAGAAAAATTTAAAGAATTTAGATTCCCTTTTAAACTAAGTGTCGGGTAAAAATTTAGAATTAGCGCTGGACGACACGTCAATAGTGCAGACCTAGATTTACTGTTCATTTTTGAGCCATCTGTATACCATGCCTAGTTCCAATCTGAAGAACATTATTTGAGGAAGTTGTAAGAAGATTTGCAATTTGTACTTAAATTGTATTTGAAAGAGTTGACAAATGCAATAGCAGTAGAACGCACATAGTACGTTATTCAGATTTTAGTTAGGCATTGGGTCCTTTTCACCTTCTACACTACAGTGACCTCATAAGTAATTACAGCAACGAAGGCTTAGTTAGGTATGACGACGAAAGTGTGTAGTGTGTACTGATAGCATCATGTTGGGCTTAGTCCTCAATTTCCGACTTAAATGCGGCGACCTAACGTTTAGGTTCCAAGATAGTTTACTGTCAAGGTACTTTTTTTTGCAAGTAATGGATAGTTTCACTATAAATGTTGTGGCGAATCACTTTTGCTCATTATTTAAAAAAAAAATGGCGTTGCGTTTGGCTAAATTTTTAACTAAACTTTTAGAGCACATTTATATTTTTTTCAGAAATCCTTTTTGCTGTATTTAAAAACAATATGTTTCAAACCAAAACCACGCAACTTACAATATATCTCTTCATTAGGAGGGCTATGCTTAGCAGTTTATTGTTTAAGTATGCGCATGTGCACTAGTATTAGTAACTCAGTTCCTTAGTTGTAGTTCTATTGCAGTGTAGAAATCACAGTTTATTTTTTTTTTCTTGTCTATAGTAGTCAAAGTAATGCTTCTTCTTTACATACAAACGAAAAACAGTGAAGCATTAACAAAAATTAAAATGAAAATTTGTCATCTTTGTTTAAAAAAAAATATAACTATTGCATAAATATAAACCTACATGTCTGCTACTATGTATAAATATTGTAACGATTTTGTAGTACAAAAATTGTTTTGTGTTGTAATTTATTGTTTAAATCTATTTTGTTTCATTTAAATAAGAGAATATTATAAAACGTTGGGTCTATTGATTTAACGAGTGGGCGCTTTTACATTTAATATAAATATTTATTCAATTAGAAAAATCCTTAGCTATTGTGATTTGTTTTATTGGCGCGTTTAGTTTTGTGTAAATAGTTTCATTTAATACAACAATAAAAAACTGTAATATAATATACAATATATTTCTGTTTTTTCTGTTTTAAATTGCTATTTGTTTGTCTATAGGTTTCTGTTGTAAATAAATAAAAAATAGAAATACATAATTTTTTTTTGATTAACTATTGCTACAAAAATTGTGATTATTACAAAATTGAAACCAAAGATTGTTTGGACTTATTTCAGTTTTAATTTTTTCTTTATTAATTTAGGATTTATTTAAATTTTTTTTATATCATTTAATTTTTTTTTCGAAAACAAACTCTCAACTGTGATGTTAGTTTTTAACAGTTTTATAAAAAAGTGTTTGCTTGCTTTTTTATGTTGAAGGAACACATTTCGAGTTTATTTCTTCGAAAAGACATGCAATTTAGTTTTATTTTAATTTTACTAAAATTTATAATTTTTATTAAAAAAAAACTAAATTTAGAAATTTCAATTTGAACCCACACCAATTTTTTTTTTTAATCTAATTTATGAGGTAATTGTGGAAATTACTTGATGTCAATGATGTGCTAAAAGGGAATTTAGTTAAGATTGAAACTTTTAAGTTTTAAAGTAAATGTAAGCATAAAGAAAAGGCTTTCTTTCTGTCGCGGACATACGCTGTTCATCGACTACTATTTGGATTTCAATTTTAAACATGCACTTCATTTTGTACATATTTACATAATGATTGTATGTTAAAGGCATGGCATAGAACATGCAGTCTCCTGATTAACGAACTGTCAACTAAATTGATCATGTTTCGATCGATGCAAGACATTCTTCTAAAATCAAAGCCCGGGTGTTCCGGGGAGCCAACATCAACTCCGATCACTACCTAGTTCTAGAGTGCGAAAGCGAATATGCCGGATAGACAAAAGAATAATACGAAAAAATTTAAGACCGAGTATCTCTTAATCTTTCGTGAAGTTACCTTTACATCGGGTTCAGAACTACACTATCTACACTGAAGTGAAGGACAAGAGCTTGTCTAGGGCCCTATTGGTAAAAGATAATAAAAGTTTATTAGAAAAAAAAAAACGAAAGAGCGCGAACTGCGACCGATCGATGTAATTAAGAGGTGTTGCGGCAAGAACATGCTCAGGCTATAAAGCACGAACAGACACTTACAAGAATAGAGATAAATTCGGCGCTGAGTTTTTGGAAAAATCATTTCTAAAGGCTTTTGAACAGTGACGACAAGCGAGATACCCCTGTTGGGCACAATGTACCATTTACATAAGGTAAATGGTCATGCCCGCCCGACTATTAGGAAGTAAACGCAGTGATATTTAAAGTGAAGTTCAATAAGAGCGCTAAAACCGATGGATAGCTTGCCAACATTTTTAAGTCATTGTTAATTAAGTAATGTACATACATACGCTAACCTATGTATGTCCGATGAATAAAATCTCAGCATAATTTTTTGTTGCTCCGGAAGAAAGGAGGTCTTTTAGACTACGCCAACTCTTGAGGCATTAGCCATCTAAACATCGCGCATAAGATTCTTTGCTACCATAATCTTTCCTCAACCTGATTAGGGTTTCTCCGTTTAGTTTTAGACCGGGAATATCCGCTATCGACCAAATCTTCTCAATTCGTCAGATTATGAATTGAATTCCAAATCGGTTCTCTTTACCCAAAAACCTCGTGCGTCTGAGCAAGATTATTACCGAGAATGCTCGCTGGTAACCGCCGGTTACGACGTCAACGACGCCTTTTTTTAGAAAAAGCTTTACAAGGAGACGCAATTTCTTTAACAAAATTCTAGAACGCAAACACAAACGATGACTGACGGGAGACATTTTCAAAGACACCAAGAAAATTTCCAACAATTTTCAATCTTAGCCTAAACATATTTTTTTGTTCGTTTTTCGTAACATATCCCGAATATTAATTAACCGCTAAATTTAGTAAATCAATTTAAAACTTATCGAAATTAATTTCTCTCTTTTTTTCAAACCTAGACCTACAATAAAAGGTGTGCAATTCTTAAATTCTAAAGAAAAATTTTGTCATAAAGTTTTAATTTTTCTTGTTTCACTTTTTAAACAAACTTTTATATATCTGCTGTTTTTTATTTAAATTTATTATCTGCGAAGGAGACGTCTCCTTCGCGCCTCATCTCAGCGAGGCGCATTATGAATGTGTGTTGTTAGATGCTTAGAGAGGTAGTCAGCTCGAGCGAAGCATTTGCCACATGATTCACAATGGTAGGGGCGTTCGCCGGTATGAATTCGAAGATGGCGAGTCAAATCGGATTTGCCACCAAATGCTCGACCACAAAACAGGCAAACAAATGGCCGCTCGCCAGTGTGTTTGCGAACGTGCAGCTTTAGATTTTCCTTCGACCGGACACACTTGCCGCAAAAGGGACAAGCGAAGCGCGATGATTGTGGGCTGTGAAAGAGAAAAATAAGTGTAGGTCATGTATTGGTTTGGTTTGAAGACTAACCGTTTATCGCGCTGTCTTTCAGCTGCATCCACACGCAAGAAATTTAAAATAGACGCTTCCTGTGGATTGAGGCCAAGAAATTGCTCACTCGGTATACGCTCGGCATTGATGAGGCTATTAATCGATGTCGTTGGGTGGGGAGGTTCCGATTCCATGGGCGAAATAAGACGAGGCTAAAAGAAAATCCAGCTTTATACAAACGTCCATGAACGTGCATATGTTCTAAGACTCACCCTTTTATTTGTACTATGAATTCCTTCGGAGCTGGTTATGTTCTGCTCCACCATGTGGCTGCCAGCGCTGTCATGGAAGAGTCCGCCGGCTGAATCAATCGTATTATCTTGCTCTTCCTCCTCATTTTCTCGCTTTATGTTGATTCTTAGGTCACATCCCTCATCGGGAACATTCTCATTCGAGCTAGTAACCACATCCTGGCTACTATCTATATTCTTTCTGTCCTTTTTGCCATGTAGTCGCTCTAAAGCATGATTCAAGCGATGCTTCTTAAATGATTTCAAATAACGGAACTGCATTCCACAGACATCGCAAGTGAAAAGTTTATCAGCTGGCAGTCGAGCCCGATGATTTTGCTCTTTATGCTTGGCATAGGCCGACCGGTAGCGATACGATTGCCCACATTGCTCGCAAATGAATGGTTTCTCATCATTCGGACCCATATTGGCGTGTTGCAACGCAGCATGCTGCTCAAGCAGCCAAACATTCGGAAAATTGGCGTTACAGACCACGCAAAGTGTTTCCTCCTCTATGGGTTCAGAGAAAAGTGCAGTGTCAGCCAGCGACTTGAGGTTAAGGGCCGACGATGAGGTGGACGTCGATGAGGAGGAGGACGTTGATGGCGGTGGCTGTAATAGGGGCGGCGGTGTCGACGAGGTAGATGATGAGGAACTTTTTTCCTTGCAACTGGACGTTTCGGTACTCGACAAATGACCGGCGCCATAGCGTAGTCCATCGGCCAGCGATGAACTCGAACGACGGCGTAAATATTGGCCGAGAGTTTCTTTGGACGTTAGACCACCACCGCCACCAAGTCCGCTTAGAAGGGCAGAACTTCCGCTTAAGCCACTGCTGCCGCCACCATTTTCAAGCATTTCGATTTCTTCCTCTTCCCTTTGGACGGTTTCTTCGGACTTGCGTTTTAGCTCTTCGAGCAACGTGTCCTTTGTGTACTGATGTTGTGGCGATGGTATTGCCGTGGTGGTTGTTGCCATTGGTGATGCATCACGTTGATGATGTTTCTGTTGATAAAACTGCTGCTGGTGGTGGTGGTGATGCTGGTGATGTTGATAAATGCTTATAGCCGACGGATAGCGATTATTGTGATTAGTATTATTATTATTCGTTTGTTTGTACATTGTTGCTGGTGAACGTTTGGACATTAGTTCCTGGTGGTCTTTTGGGAGTATATCACTTATTGAGTTGAAACGGAGCGGATGGTCTTTGGGTGCGAACAGAAGACCTCGGTATCTGTGAAAATTAAAACATATTATGTGCAACCATGTAACATTGAAGAAAGGACTTTCACTCATTAACTTGACTTGTGCTGGTTTTTGCAATCTTTTAAGGCATTTCATATTCTAAATAGTAGTTCACAAACCAGTACAATGTTTTGAGAAAAAAGAGTAGGTTTTCAAGACTGATGTCGATACTCTGTTTGGAATTAGTCAAACACGTTTTGTGTCACTTTGATGAAAAGTGGGTTCTGTACAACAAGGTGCAGCGAAAAGAGACCTAAAATAAGAACAAGCTGACACCATCACAAAAAATTATTTGTAGTCAGCCTAGATGCTAATTCGACACGGCTATTTCAAATAAATGTCCGGGTTTGGCCTTTCGAAAAGTCGTCATCTTCTATTACGACAATGCTAGTCCACAAGTCCCCCAAAATGCGCTATGAAAACTAAAGGCGCACCCACTATGTTCTTCATTTCTTTCTATCTATGTAGAAGATTTTGAATGAAAAAACATCTTAATTCTAAGAAAGCTGTCGATAAAGGTTTCACATATTTTTGTTTTAAAAAAAAACTAAGCTTTGTCCTCAAACATGGTATCGACAGGCTAATATGGATCTTTGGAAAATAGTTGTAGAGAACGATGACTGAACTGAACTATAGTTTTTGAACTTAAAATTGAGTTTCATTTTGAAATGTGGCATGAAATTAAGCAATTATAACCATCAAGAAAGCAAACTCACCTTAAAGCTTCCTCCGCTAATAGCGTCTGATGATGTAGCATACTTAGTATTCTGGACGGATCTGTATCGAATAGACTGAGACCAAGTGGTGTAAAGGGAAAAGCAAACGGAGTCGGGCATCTGCTGGTTGGATGAGTGGTAATCGAACGAACAAAATTTGGTATAATATGCTCCGTATCAATCTGTTAAAAAGAAATTAAAATAGATATTATTCCACTTGCAATTACACGACTAACAACATTTCTTACTGTTCCACAAGAAAGACAAAAGAAAAGAGAAAATAGAGCAAAAGACAAAAGAAAATACATCGATCGCATGCACAAGCAACATTTAGAGTGAAGAAAATATTGCACGTCCTTACGTTTTCACAATAAATAAAACTCTAAGCATCTTTTTTTTTTATTTTATATTTTTTATAATATATTTTCAAATTTTTATACAGCATTTTCACATATTTTTGTCAAATTTCCCATTTCACGTTTTGTTTTTGTTCTTTAAAATTGTATGATTTTTCTTCTCTGTTTGTATTGATTTTTTACAACTATGATATGCATTCATTTGTTTTTTTTTATTTCCGATTTTTGTTATATAATTTATGTTTGCATTTTTAAATAAACTGACATTTTGTTTTGTATATTTTTTTTGTTTCTTTTGAACGTGCATATTTTAGAAATAATTGTTTTTTGTTTCATTATTATTTTTGCTTCTTTGGTGAGTTATTATATTTTTTATATAATTTCCATTTGTTCATAATTTTAATCTTTTCGAAAAAACGCAATAATGTCAGTTATACTATTTTTTTTTTATTCCTTTGAGATCAGCAAAAACTCTAAAATGAGTTTTGTTTTCTAATTTTTCATACACTTTTTTTGTTTTCACTTTATTTAAAATTTTTAGCTTCCAGAAGTATAAACCAAAAATGTTGTTTCTAATTTTTTTTTTAAACTGTCTCCTGTTTCAATCTTAAATGCTGTCATTTTTTCCTTTGTGTTGTAAATTTAAATAAATTATATAGTAGAAAATAATAATAGAAAATCCAAACATATTAATCAAATTTACTTTTAGAAGTTTAAAAATAAATTAAATAAAGGAAATAATAAGAATAACTTTGATTTTATTTTTAAGTTGTTTAATTTTCGATAACATAGTTGTTGTTGTGGTTTTTATTTTATTTAACAAAAATACATTTAAATATTTGTATTTATAATATATATATATATAGATATTTTTTTACTTCTGTATAATAGTTTAATAATATTAATAAATTAAATATATATCTATATATATATATTTGTATATATAATATGTAAAATTCTGTCTGTTTTTTAAGGTATACATACATAGAAAATGTATTTTTATTACAATCAGTATTTTAATTCATATTTTTTGTTCGTTTGAAATAAAACGTCTTAAATAAATAAGAAATTATGTAGTAAATTAAAATTAAATTGTATTACGTCTTGTTTTTTTTCTCTTTTTTTTTTGTTTTTTCTTTTCCTTCTCTGATTTATGATCTTTCGCGGTTTAAATATATATATTTATATAAAATACAAATACTTTTGTTTTGTTTTTACTTAATCTGTCTATTTTAATTGTAATGTTTTTATTTTAATATTGTTTTTTTTTTTTGTTTTCTGTTTTTTATTGTAATAAATATAAATATATATTTTGTAGGAACATATGACAATAACGTATTGCAGCTATTTCTTTATTTTATTTTGTGGTATTATTCTTTTTTTGTTGTTGCTCTGTAGATTGATTTTTCAGAAATAAAACAAGGCGTTCAAAATTATTTTTAATTTGAAATGGCTTGACCTAAAACTTAGATTTGAGCTGAGCTAAGGTTGACAAGATTCAGCGTCTATTCATTCATTTATCTGGAATTCATCAGTGCTTTGGTGAACCAACCTGTAATTTCACGTCGAATCGATATTCAGAAAGGAAAATTTGCCTTAGTACGAGTACGAGTAGGCTAGGCGTGTGAGGTATTGTTTAGAAAAACTAGATATGATAAAAATGGTTCAACAAAACATCGCTTTTTTTTTTTGAAACGGAGTGAATTTAGGTCAGCACAAAAAGGAGTAAATAAATGACGCAATGCCCCCGCATTTTTGAATCGCAAAAAGGAGCTGCGTAGTCAGAGCATCTAAGGTCTTCCGCTACTGCATTATTAAATTTTTGAAATCGGATTATACTCGTCGTGACAGTATAAATAAAGGTAGTTATTGACATTAAAGTCTCTTAGCTATAAGCCCATTGCTGAATTAAGAGTTTATTTAGAGTGCAAACAAATTTTATTACGTATCTACGTTCTCGGTACGGGTTAAATCTAAGAATCAAGCTTGCCATCAGCTAGTGTCTAAGAAAATGAAATCCATTTTTCACTTTTTTCTTAGAAGTTAGCTCAAATTTTATTTTAAAAGTCAAACCAATTTTAACGTCTAATTTAAATTTCATTTGTTCCAAAAGTTTTAAATTAATAAATAAAATCATACTTTTATTTTTCTTATTTCTTTTCCATTTTTGTTTCTATTTCATTTGTTGTTTAGTTGTTTACATATACTTTTTATACTGTTTTGTTTTGTTATTAAAAGAGCCTCATAGGAAACTTAAAATTTCAACCGTAGGTACTATTTTCATTTAATCCATTATTATTAAACTTAAAATTTAAATAATAAAAAAGAACAAATCAATAAATCAATAAAATAAAATGGAATACTACTGTGTTGTGTTTATACGGCAATAAATCGATAATATAAAAAGGAACAGTTCATTACTCTTACTATTTATACTTATGAATGTATTTCTAAATAAAAATAAAAATATGAAGAAATAAAATTGAACTAAGTTAAGTATAAAAATTAAAATGTAATTGCTATTTCATTTATATCTTACGGGAGAAAGAAAATAATAACTACTTGCTGGAAGGTAAAACTTTTTTTTTTTTCCTGTTTATGCTTTACTTTCTTTTAACGTTTAGTTAATGCCCAAACGTATTTTTCACTCACTTGCGTTTTCTCATCAAATGATCGTCGACTATATTCTATAATTGCTGTTTTTATTTTTCATGTTTATTTTCTTGTAACCTTTTTTCTTTAAATAATATTATTAATATTCAAGGGGATTAGGCACTACAGTGTATTTTTTTTGTTACTTATATGTCTTTTAGTACATAATGTGGTGTATAAGCTAATATCTACTAAAAGAAATACAAAATTAAAGACAAATTAAATATTGACGATTATTTAAACATTGTTTGGAGAAATTATTGCTTAATTTATTTAAAAAGTAAAAGTACTTGGAAAGGAAAGTATTTACTGTTATTAATAAATTTAATAATTTTGAGCATGTAAGTTACATTTAAATGTAAAACATATTTCTAAAGAAAGGATAATTTTTCTTGATTCAAGCCATGTTCTACTTTTATTATTTTGTTTTTGTTTTTCATTTGTTTTTTTTTTTCAAATCGGGATAAAAATATGCTTGCAATATGTTTTCTTTTTCATTATTTTGTTTGTTTGTTTGTTTAATAATTACTTTACAATCTAATAATATGTTTCCGTGTTGTGTATTTTTTTTTTGTTATATAATTTTTTGGTTTATATTTAATTCATTTCTTTTTATAATACAAAAATTAACTACAAAATTGGTTCTATATGTTCCATGTTTTTTAATCCTTAAAAGTTTAAATATTTCTTTTTAAATTCTTTTGTTTAAATGTTTTTCGTTTATATTTTAATGTATGTACATATTGCAATTATTTTTGTATTAGAAATTTTGCAGTTTTGACGAGATTTTTATTATTTTTATAAGTAATTAATTGTGTTGTGTGCAGTCAGCAGATTGAGACTTTTTCTGATTTTAATTTTTGATTTTGATTTATTTTGTTTCATTAATTTGACTTTTTAAAAATGTTGAATAAAGTTGCGAAAGATTTTAGTGGGGCTGCAGTTTAGCTATCAGGTTAAACTGTGAAGAAAATGTACGTAGCTACTTCGAAAATCGGTAAATGGAAATATAAGAACCCTACTTTCACCGTTCTACTTGAATACTAAGTAATAAACGCAGTAATAAAGGACAGTTATACAATAAACCTTCAAGAAGTGATTAGAAGTAGGAAGATCAGTAGATGAAAGCCTTCAGTTGCGTTATGTAAATGGTAACATTAAAACCCATGTTAAAGGTTTTGACGTATTGGCATTATATAAATCCCACTTATGTGGGTAACCGAGTTATGGGAAGATTTCGTGATTTTTTTTTTTGGAAAAGAATTTATCTCCATAATAAAACAATACCTTCAAGAGTCCGAGAACGGTTATAAATCTGAGTGTTAGTCTGGATTCAAATTTAATGAAAAACTGTTAAGATAACATTGAAGATCGCATTATAACGTTTTGCATGTGCGTAAGCAAGGAAAGGATCTAGGACCTACTCTTGAGATGTATAACGATTTTTTTAGATAACTGTGGCATATTAATTGGTTCAAAGTTTAAGTGAGAACCCCTTAAACAGTTTGTGTTCAGGGGAGAAATGAGTGCTAGGAACTTTTCAGTTAACCGAAACAGAAACTATTCTTCTATGTTAACAGTTTCAAAATTGACGTCGATGCAGGAGACTGAGAAATTATTACATAGTTTTTGTACAGTTGACAATTTCCGTACTCCAAGCCGAAATGGATGCCATAGAAATTTGCTTCAGTATTTTTCGTATTTTTTAAACATCTTTATCAGAGAAAAGGATCGGGAATACAATTCATCAATACGAAGAATTTGTGATACGTTGTTTGAGAAATGTGTGGCGCAGTAAAGATGAGGAGATGTCACCGTAATTGGAGAAGATAAGACACAAAGAGAAGAACGACGTACAAAGGTAAGTACATAAGTAAAGCATTTCGGTATTGCAGAGAGCCGTAGCGATGAGAAAAAAGTTTTAATTTTTCATGTGTACTTCATATCCTAAATTACTGTGCACACAAGCAACTGGTGATCTACACTAAGTCTTCCACAGAGCACTCATCTGTTTAACCTAAGAATACTTCCTCAAAATTCCATCTGTACTCCATGGAACGACATCGAAAATTATATGTATTTCGTTACACGTATTTATTGTAAAAAGTTAAATACGACGTCAGGAATTTACATGCTCCAATTTCTTTTGAGATTTATTACCATTTTGCTACTCAATAAATGCAAAAAATAAATAAATAACTGGCGTGACAGCTCGGGATGAGCCAAGGCCTAGCTTCTCGCAACCATTCATGTTGTGCGTGTTACATATTTCGCACAAATGGAAGGGACCTACAATTTATTGCCGACTCCGAACGGCGAAGAGAGAAACTCTTTCATGTCCTTCCTCGACGAGAAGCGATGCCGCGAAAAGTGTTCGACTGACATGGCTGGGGCATGAACCCACGCAGCTCGCTCAGCAATCCAACGCACTAACTACTGAGCCTCAGCAACCAATAACTACAGCGCCATTAAAATCTCACGCGGCTATTTAAAAATAATCAAATACTTGTTGAATAGATTTCCGGAAAATGATCTGCTTTAGCAACAATGTCTTATAATTTAATTATTTTCCCAATAAAGAATTGAATTTCAATTTTTTAGTTTTATTTTTCTGGTTTCTTTATAACTTTAGCTTGGCACTCAAAAATATTATCTTGGATTTAAAAATAAAAAAGACCTAAAATCATACAATATTTGATAAAGTTAGTTCTATTGTTGGTTTTATTTTAGTTGTATAATGTATAATAGTCTTTTGATTTAAAATAAAAACACTATTGCAGTTTTCAGTTACTTGTAGTTTGCAGCGAATCGTTTGTTTATTTTGTATTACTTAGTTGTTTTTAAAAAAAAAACTTTGTAAACAAAAAATGCTTTTTAAAAAAATAAACACAAAAATTATTTCATTTCATATAACACACTATTTTGTTTCGGTGAACGATTGTTTATAGTTTATATCAACAGTTCTGTGGTTGAGTAAATATAAATATATTTTTATTTTGTATTAATTCTGTTTTGTTTTATTTTTTTTTTAAAATACTATTTTCACTATCGTTTCAATTCTTTTACGTTTGTATTTTAAGTTTAAAAATATTTTCTTCTATTTGTGTTTATTTTTTTTTTTGTTTTGTTTCGGTTTTTGTTTTATTCTGTAAAAATCTGCTACGGAAAAATGAAACCAACGAAAAAAGCTGACGTGTTTTTTGTTTTTACTAATATTAACAACGAAAAATTAAAATTTGTTTTAAAAAAATTTCACTATTGAGTTCTGAGGCATTTCTTGTTTCTGTTTCTTATTTTTTTCTGTTTGTTTATTAATTATTTCATATTATTTAAATTAAAAAATATATTTATTGTTTTTGTTGTTGTTGCAGAACTAAGGTACGAAGAAATGAAATCTATTTAAAAAAATTCGCATTCAATTAGTTTAAATATGTTTACCTATTTTTGTTTTTTGTTTGTTGTTGTCAAGCTTTTACATTTGTTTTTTGTTTTGAACTGGTGTAAATATTTTGTTTATTTTTTGTTTGCTTTGAAATAAAAAATATTCACTTTTATTTTATTGTATTATATTGTTTTTTTAAATGTAATAAAATATGGTTCTATTGCATTTTGGTTTATTATTTGTTCTGTATATTGTATAATTGTGGAAGAATTTGAGTTGCCCTGAGCCATTTTTTTAAATGTTTTCTTTTACTCTTTTGTTAAGTATTTATTTTTGTTTTTTATGTATCATCAGTAAATCAAAAGTTTATTCAATTTAATAAAAAATAGTTGATTTTATTTTTTGTTACTATTGCGCTATTGTTGTTTGATGTGGATTTGTATTTTTATTTTTCTTCTGCGGTTTTTTGCATGAAAATGAAGATGTTAATTAAAATTAAATTTATTTCACGTGTTGCCCAGAAATTAAATTTTCGTCTGCCGAAACTCGTAGTTTTTGTTTATAAATTATTTAATTGATTCTTGTTTGGAAAAAACTTAAGTATTTCATTGAAAGTATAGATATAGTAGTTTTTTTGTTAAATATTTATTCAAAATTAATCTTTTTTATGTGCCAACGCTTTGTTTTTTTGATAGAAGTATTTTTTTTTTAATTTATAAAAAAATGACCGGTAAAAGCATTTCTAAAACGTTTTTTTTTAGATAATTGTAATTCATGTGTTTATCTTGTTTACTGTTTATGTTTAAATTACCTTGTTTATATTTTGAATTTATGTGTAAACTTTCGGATATAGACTTTGTTTTAATTTTTATTTGCATTCGGTGTAGACTTTTTTAGTGGAATTGTCTAAACGTAGAACATGATAATGTTAACAAGCATATATTCCGGATTCATCGTATAAAAGCAAGAACGTACAATCTTCCTAAACCTGCCTGAAAACTGATTGTTAAAATTTTCTTTCAGCTTGCGCATATTTACGATCCTATAGCCACTCACAGAAGAATTAATTCCACTTTCTTTACATGTGTACGCATGTAAGATACATTTGTATGCATGTCCATGGATATACACACCCACACGAGGTAAAAACGATTTTGGAAACAAGTTTAAGAACTTTGTCAACCATTTCTAAACGAAATTAGCCTCAATTAATTCTTGGGCTCGAAAGGAAACCATTGCAAGATTTTTGAATACATGAAACATTCCTACATCACAGGCAGCTCCTCGACAAACGGAACTCTGTGCGGACAGTCAAAAAGTACTTAAAGTACCTAAATCCAACGCCCATAGCAAATCTGTTTAGAGAATGTAAAAACTAATTCAACGCCGACGTTCGCCTTATCTGGCACGCACACGATAGAACGTACCAACAACAACCAAGAAAAGGAATTAAAGGGGAATTTCAAATTTACTGGTGAAAAGCCGAAAAGAAACTAAATAACTTCCAACAACAAAAGTTTGGTTTAAACCATCAAACAAGGCTGATGATGACAAATTAACCTCCACATTCATATGCATAAACTGAAGGTTACTGCCGCAGCCATTTGTAAGATGTGCTAGAAAAAAGAAGAGGAGCATGAACACTTCCTAATGTCGCTGAATAGCATTTGTTAGAGTGCGATGTACAATAGGAATAACCAATGTACATACGTGAATGGCGGACCTGAAGAATATGCAATTGGGAACAGTTCTCGATTCCCTCTAAAGAATGTCAGGAAGCCGAAAAACTTCTCTAGGTGGATGGCAGCAAGCTCTTCCATAAATGTAAGATGGGTGAACATTTCATTAGAATGTGTTGAGAGGGATTTTTACTCTTAAATCAGAATCAATCCGCTGAAAATTCCAATTCGGACTCAGGTTGGTCATATCGACATTCTCAAACAAGATTTTCCTTATGATGGTATAGGGAATAACTGCTGTGAGTATATCTTCCTTGTTTGTTAAAACAAGCTTCTCTAGATACCCGTATGACAGAGGCTTTCTGCGATGAAGGATTATTTGCCTGCTCCACAAAACAGTCAGTGAGTCGACTTTATCATTTCCCACAGATCTGTTATGAATTGAAGAGTGAAAATGTTGTTACAAGGTCGAAGATCACCTTGACGGCAGGCGATCCAAGCGCTTTTAGGCATCAAGGTGCTGGCGGCTTGGTTGGTTTTCAAACACTGATTGATGCCAGAGACCTGAACGTGGAATATGGAAGTGTATTTATCAAGATTGATTGAAAAGTTTACTCCAGGTAACACTCCGGATTTTGGAATATGGTCAAATACACAGTGTCAGGAAAACGAAAAAACGTCCGAACAAATTCTCTATGAATGTCCGCACTACACAAAGGTGGACCACTGATGAATAATTACGTTAGGTAACTGGGATCAGAACATGATCTGCTAAAAACGCACTCACTTTCATTAGGGAGGTGGTAATTTTATTACGCCGGTGACAAGATATATCTTTAAGGTCGCAGTAGCCGCCAAATGGGAAGCGTATGTACATATGTATGTGTTATACTCATTTCAGTGAAAAGATAGCAAAATTATTTTGTTAATGTTGAAGCCCACACTGAATGCTAATTGATGCATTTTTATATTAAGTTTAATTTCTCCAAAACTGTGTATTCTGTTTAAGGTAATTTTTTTTTAATGTATTTTCATTAAGTTTTATATTACTTCAAGTCTTCATTTCTTTAATTTTAGTTTTTGCTTTAAATTTATCTTAGAAATACTTTTTTTGTCCATTAAATTGTTTGGTTTACATTTTTTGTTTATAAATATGCGTTTTGTTTTCTTTTCTGATAATATACATATACATATACTTTTAATGTTGTTTGTTTTTCCTTCATGTTTAAATATATATATATATATTTTTATATAATAGAGGCACTCTAAGCTACAATAAGTCGTAACGAGAATTTATTTCTGTCGTGTAAATTCCGCCATCTCATTGTCTTCCTCCATTTTGAAAAAAATAAATTTTCATTAACGACCATTGTTGGGAAATATTTTTTTTTATTTTCATTAAATTACATATTTAAATATATATAATTTTTATTTGTGTTATTATTAGTATATAATATGTATATATATATATACAATAATATGCAAAAAAGTTGTATTTTGTCCTTTTTCGTATCTAAATAATCGTGTAATGCATGTGTGATATTGGTTTCGTATTTTCGTTTAATATGTCTTAATTGTGTTTTTCTTTTGCTCTCATTCATCCCCCTTTCCTCATCGACGTTGTGTAAGTTCTTTTTTGAATCTTATATCTTTTGTGTGGTACCTCTTTTATAGTAAAATGCTGGTTTTAGTTAATAGTTTTGTTATAAATGATTTTTTTTTTCATTTTTTTTTTGTATTCTAATGATATTGTGTGTAGTTTTTGTATTTTATTTTTATCTTTTTTTTGTTTGTTTATATCATATTTGCCCTCTAATGCTATGCTGCCCTCACCTACGAATTATATGAACTTAATTTCTACGATGAAAATATATAATTGAAAGAAAACAAATTTGGGAAAACAGAATCTGACAAAAACAATTCGTTATAATTACATATATGTGTTTTTAAAAATTACTATAGCCCTAAAGATTTAATTTTATTTATACTTTTAATTTTTTTCTTATATTTCTTGACCTTATATTACCAAAACGACTAATTTACTTCAGTTATTGCTCTAAATGTTTTTTTTTTTTTAATTTAATTTACGTGTGTGTATATATATAAATATTTTCCAAAAATTTCATTTAAATACCAAAATTTAATTTAGTTTTTGTTTTTTTTTTTGCTTTAATAAAATTTTTCCTTAGGAAAATTGTGTGTATATAACGATTTTATTTTTAATTTTTTTTTTATCCTGTTTAGGAAATACCATAATCAGCGATAAATTTCCATTGGGTTTTATTTGATGGTTTTTATTTTCTTTTACTCACTTTCAGAAAAATACAACTCAATCGGTGTGTAGATGCAGTTTGAATTGGTATGGAAAATCCTTCGCTCAGGAACACAAATCAACGCTTAAAAACTAAGAAATGGCTCAAATGATATATAATGTCTTCTTTGATGTAAAATAATGGGGAACTGAATTTAAGGAACTTTCGAATGTATTTTAATGAATTAAAATGTTGTTAAAAATGCGTTGTATGTAGAATAAAGCTTTGAACAATTATGTTAAATCCATTTGCAGTTTTTTTTTTTATTTTTATTTTGAATATCTATAGTCTGCATAATTTCTTATGCCCGAATCACAATGCGGCTCTCGTGCGGTTGCTCGTTGACAGATTAAGTAGAAACAACGGGCTCTTATGGTGCAACACAAAAAATAAAAGGAGTACATTTCTACTCTTCTTTTTGCAGCGAATTTATGTATGCGTGATTTGAGGCTTATTCCTAAGTACTGAACGCCCGACCGCCTGAAACCACATTATGTGTTGCAAACATTTGAGGTCGCGCTTGACAAATATTATCGTAAGTCGGTAGAAAGCCTGTGATTCGGGCATTATTAATAATTAGTAGTTTAAAATTTGTGTAAATATTATAATGAAATACGTATCTTTTGAATCGTGGGAATATACCAGCAAAAACAAACACTAAACTCCAAAGAGTGAAAACCATTTTCAAATGAAGTCTTCCATTCTATGTTTTCCATTTTCTGTATGATTGATGTAGATTTTTAGAATTCCTTTCGGATCATACAAGTTTCATGAATTAAAAAAAATCGGAAAAGGCATCACAACCCTGCATCCTTCTGTATCCACCACGTCAGCATCAGCATTTTTAAGATTTGTGGAGAAAGTGAAAGCACTGGTTGCGTGTTGTAGGCAAATTGCTGCATATCTAGTCAAAAGCAATTAGATTGGCTGAAAGCCCGAAAATAGACTAAGGATTTATTTATAAAGAACTTCCCAACGGGCTTCGGAACCTTAGCAAAGAAATGCTAAACACTTTCTTGAATCACATTGTGCCGCAGACCAGTTGGAAGAGAAATCAAGAGCATTGCGGATGAGCTGAAGAGGACGCACAGGTTGGCGACCAGGCGCTAGGAACACGAGCCATGTAAGAAGTAATACATGTAATAACGTAAATTGCTCTAAGAACAACTTGTAAAAAAAATGCAAATGGATTTAACTTGTTTCTAAAATTAATAGGAACTTAAACAATAATACAAAATGAACATAAGCTGATGAATTTAATGATGCAATGAATTATATAAGTGAAAATGATTTTAAAAATGAACGCTTGTCGAAATGAATAAAAAAAACCAAAATAAAAAAATAATTCATATATTTTTCAATGTAACATTTTCTTTTTTATTTAATTAAAATTGTTTATATATTGCCTGAACAATGTTTTCTGCAGTTTCCATTTTTTTACGCATATATTTATATTTTCTGTTTTCGTTTTAAGAAATAATAAACAAAACATATTAAATTCATCAACATACAACTAAAAGTAATAATAAAAAAATTAAATTTACAAAACAATTTGCGTCCACAAATTACAGTTATAATATTTTTAGTACCAAAGGTCGATGTCACAAAAACGGATTTTGTTGTCACATAATTTCCTTTTCTAATTTGAAAAAAAAAAGCAAATGGAATGTTGAGGAAATGAAAATTAAATAAACAAAACATAAAAAAAAAAATTTTGTGGAAACTTAAAAAAAATATAACACAGTTAATTAACTATAAGAAAATTAATTCTTTTTTCTTGATCACATTACTTTTTGAGATCTTATAAATTGCATTAGAAAAAAAAATTATTTAAACAAATTAACTAAGAAAACAAAAACGCATTTCTTTTAGAAAATTTTTTTTTAATTGAATTTCATTTTTTAGTGTTAATTTTTTACTATAAAAGGCCGAAAGGAATCACAATTTTGTTTTTGAATTTTTTTTTCTCTAAATTTTCTTTTTGTTTTTATATATTTTATATGTTTTTATTTATCGACAGTTTAATACTGACATATTAAATATATTATTTTTTACAACACTCATAAATAAGAATTAATAAATTTTGCTTAAATTTTGTTTTATAATCTAATCTATCACAGCCAAATTTTTCTCCAAAAATTTTTCTTAAAGATCGTGTTTCATTTTGTTTTTTTTCTTTTTTTGTTTAATTTTGTTTTCTTTTTTAAATTTAGAATTTTGATATAAAAAAATCTCTAAAATTTCATTGTCATGTTTTTGTTTTTTTTTAAGTAATAATAATGATTTTGTTAAATCTAAGGGGAGAAATATATAAAATATCATTTTGAAAGTTTCCACATAAAACAAAATAACTTAGAAGAGCGATGAAAATTTCGAAAAAAAATCTGTTTTGAATCCCTTTCATTGTATGTATGTATTTTTACCTTTAACTGCATATACGAACATTTCCATGGCAAAAGAAATTTTGAGATCGAATTTTGTTGTAATGAGTGTTTTAATTCTAAATTTTATTTAAGTAATTCTTAATTATAATATAAGCACACAAAATGTTCAATATTATTGCAGTTAAAAATAAAAATGACAAATTTAAACTATCGACCGTTGGTATTAGAAAAGTAATATGACAGTTTGAACTTAAAATCTAAATTATTTTCATAATGGCATAAACACAAATTATAATTACTCAGATACTTTTTTCTTTCTTTACATAAAAATTTAAAGTGTATAAAGAAAAAAAAAAATAAAAAAAGAAATTTTATTAAAAAAAAAACGCTTAAAAATTAATAACATGTTTCTTTTCTTTTTAAAATAAAACAAAATAAAATATCAAAGGACTTTCCATGAGCGTCTCACCAATTAAGTTTTTTACTTTGTTTTTAACTTTTTCGCGTAAAGTTTTGTAAAGAAGAAAAAAGTTACAAATTATACGAAAGTTTTATATAACAAGACAAAATAACTAGTTCTGTTTTTTAAGTTCATTCCATCGTTCACTCTCTCGCTTTTTCTCTCTCTCTCTCTTTCTCTCGATCAGAAAACACATCATTTGTGTTTTTATTTCTTTGTTTTACATTTTCATTATCAAAATCGTCGCGTAATATTCCTAGGTATGCCTAACTCAAACGAATAGAATTTCATAAAAAAAATAATAATAATGGTAATATGTAGTAATAATAATAATAAGTGATAAGATTAAAAATATTCAATAATTTTTTTTTCTGTTTTTTTTTTTTTCTTTTTTTATAATTTATAACTAGCTTCTATATTGTTCTGACATTTTGTGTTTTCACGGATTTTCTTTTGAAATGTTAAACAAAAATTGTTAACAAACTATAGTCAACTAGCATTGTTAAATTTAAATATCGTTAAGATCACAGATATCTATATTTTTTTTTTCATTTGTTATTTTCTTCTTATTATTTTTTTTATATAATAATATAAACTCTTATTGTATTATGCATTTTACAATTTTTATTAAGTTTTTACCTTCTAGTAATATGTATAATTTTGTCTGTTGAATTTGGTAATAATTGAACATGTTATGTTTTTTTTTTGGTGTTCAGAAAAATATGTTTTTAAAAGGAGCATGGTAATTTGGATGTCTCTTGCAACAGATGACTGGTTGCTGTTAGCGATGACAGGAATTAACTTAACATAACCAATTTCAATGAGATGTAGAATATTAATAATAATAGGCTGGAGCTGCAAGTATTAAACTGGTGAAGAGAGTGATATAAAAACTTGAACTTTAATACAGTTGCGTTTGTAAATTTTTAGAACACAAATTATAGAGACTATCAACCAAACTATCACTAGTGTTTTTCATGTGGTTTGAGTATAGTTTTAATGCAGTGGTGGTCTATCAATCAAGTCCGTTAATAATATGTACGTATAGAGATGTCTTTTAAGAGTGTCATTGCTTTCGATATACAGAAAAATTAAGTCGACTTTTTATTTATCTTTGTATCATGCAATGCGTAAACAACATGTTTAAGGCGATTTGCTGATAGGAAAGCGGAAAGGAAAAAATTGTCTTCAGTGTCTATTTATATGACCATGAAGGTCATGGCATTTAAATCATGCCATCGAAGTAGTCATAAGCAGCAATTTTTGAGGCGGCATTGTTATAGTTCGGGCTGGGTTTTGTAGTTTAGCAAAAAATCCCATCCATAAGAATGAAGTAATTAACTTGGACTCTTTAAGACACAATTGTTATTGCCTTTTTTGATCAGGAGCTGATATTTCAGTAGAACAACCCTGAAATGGCCGTAGACGGAAGTGAACCTCTCAATTCACCAATATAGAATATTTAAACAAGTGTTCAAATGTCGATCTCATCGAGGAAGTCAGCACAGCGAGGAACTTATTAAATGAGTACTATTATACTGGACGTGAAAATGTCTTTCAGCACCACAAAATACACCCAACACCAAGAGGGTACTGGAATCCGCACAGAATATACTGACGACCTGTTTCACAAAGAAGAGTACTACTGAAAGAAATTACTGTTCCCGGTGAACCTAATTTACGATGACATTCTAAGGCTGAAGATATGCAGTTATCGCGGTAGTAGCCAACCTGCAGTATATAGTTGACAAGGCAGCAAAGACAACCGCGGCACTGGCAAGGTATCATATCTAATAGTAGCAAGAGCACAACTAACAAGTGTCCCAATTTCGTCAAGGCTCTACGACTCCCGAATGTGGGTCGACGCCATTTTACTTAAAAACCTTTCGAAACAAAATCATGGTTTCAATCCAGAACTGAGCAAGCTTCTAACATCTTTGACTTAACGCTTTGGACATTTTTCTTTGGTGATACGTCAAGCCACTAAGATTTGCTGGTAAACTAGCGAATACAACACCCGTCTTTAGCATAGCACATATGAGTACAAAAATAAAAATAAAAATATCTCTACATACGTACGTCAGAGCTTAGCACCGTTGGGAATAGAAAAACAAAGAGTCAAAACTTCCAACAGATTGCAAAAGTGTCATAATTTCCTACACTTGATATACTCGTTCTTTGAAGTACATTTCTTAACATCAAGATCATCATTCATTTGTCTAGAAACATCTTATAACCAGCTCCCTTATTTGTTTCTGTTATCGAAATTTCTAAAAATTTAACATCAAAATGTTTACAAAACAAAAAGAATTAATTTTAATATAATGTTGAATTGAATTCATTTATAAAAACTTACTTTTTTTTTCATTGCTTTGCAGTTATTGTTAATTATTTGTTTGTTGTTTAATTTAATGTTTTTTTCTTTTTACTAAAAAAATTTACTATTGCTATTTGAGTGTAAATATTCATCAAGTCTATTGTAGTTGTATGGTTTGTTTTCTTTTATATTTTGTTTAATTATGTAAATATAGTTTATCTATTTTATTTATGGAAAACAAAAAAAACCATTGTAATTAAACAAACAAATAAAATAACAAAAAAGAAAACAGATTGTGAGTTTAAATTAAATCAATTTCTTTAAAATCAAAATTATTCTGTGTGTATTGTGTAGCACCAATTATTGTTTAAACATTGATATCTCTTACAACTATTTGCAAAGAGTTTAAGTTATAAAAGAAAGACAAAAAAATAATAAACTTAAAAACGATGGAAATAAAGGAAAAATTAAACAAAATAAGCTTAAATATCTGAATTAAATTCAACAACCGATTTTTGCGGATCACATGAGATCTCAGTTAATATTTTTTTTTTGTTTTTTTTTTTTTAAGTTTATAATTATAATAATAATATTGCTTAAGATAAAACTTATTATTTGTGTAATAATTAAACGTTCTTTTGTTTTTTATTTAGTTAATTCATGTTATTCCCCGAAATAAAAAAAATGTTCTTCATCTCAGTTTTCTTTTAAACACTTAAAAAAATATTTTTTTTTTGTTTTCTTGTTGTAAATTATTACTTATTTTCTTTTTATTTTCTTATACGGAATAATATTTTTCTTTTCAACTTTCTTAGTATTGTTCAAAATTAAATTGCAACAGAGAGAAAGAAAATAAGAATGGAGACTAACTAAATTTGCAATTGGGTATATAATATTTGCTTTTCTTTAAATATGTTAGTTTAACTATTGTTTTTTCTTGGTAAGAAAAAGAAAAAAAATTCATTTCTTTTTCCTGTGTTTGTATGCGTTTTGAATAAGTTTTTGTTTTTTTTTGTAAAAAAATATTCTATAGTGTTTTTGTTGTTGTTATATTTTGCATTTGTTTTTATTTTAGGGTTATACAATACATTCATCATTGTAGTTTGTTTGTTGCTGTTTTGTTTTTACATAAAAATATTTTTTTTTATCTTGCTAGTTAGCAAAATAAATGTTGTTAATTATTATCCTGTATGCTGTAATTGTAATAATAATAGTAGTAATAATAATTTAATAATAAACTAAAATCTTTTCACTATTGCGGTAGTTCATCCTTTGTGTCGACAGGACTTGGTGACAGAAATTTTCGCACATACTTTGGAAAATGTGTTTTCTCGTGTGCTTTTAATATTGTCGACCGGGAAAATGTTTTCCCGCACATGTGACACCGAAAGGGTCGTTCTCCTGTTAGAAATGGGAATTTAATTAAAACAAAAATCAATATTTTACCAGCGTGACACATTCTAGTAAGTTTTTAAAAAGAGAACAATTGTCTCTTCTTCTATTAACAATTGGGATCTCCAATGAAAGAGATGCCTACATCCTTTTGATAATATGACAACATATTATAGTGGACTACTACTTTAGTCTTCATTCCGCACAATGTATATGCATACCTAGCCCGGCCAAAATTTCTGTTACAAGTATAAATCGTTATAAAGAATTAACAAAAAAAATCTCATATTCAAAATGGCTTCATTTAAAATATCGCTCTTAAATTAATATTTCAGAAGAAGGAAAGGTTCTGTAAAAGTTATTGCCTTTAGCTTTTATACGGGCCCCTAAACCTTGTGGTCATTAGGGAATAACTTTTTTAAACTCTCTAAATTTCTGCGAGTAGTCATCAACGACACAAACAAACGGCGAAGGAAGCACTCAGCTCTCTATCGCGGTAAGGAAGTGAGCAAAGAGCTCAAGAAAAGTCGTGAACCGATTAAAGAACCTTTCGCTTGTACCCGACTAGGTATACGGTATAACCCTAAAATCACTTAAGGAAAGGCAACGAATAGAAAAAAAACCTGTCAAGGAAAAGACGAAACGTGAACAAGCAAAAGTCCTTTCTGCAAAAAATGGAATACTAGAAGTATTCTTCCGGAAAAACAACATTGACATACGAGTTCATATGTAAGTTCTATGAATTTCGTCCTGAAGTCGGGATAAAGGTAAATGTGAACAAATCAGGGGTAATTTCCCAAACGTCTGTCCGGCACGCCTAAATATCCATGGAAACAGGTGGAGAAGTTTAACAATCTCGGAATTCTATTCACGCGTGAAAGAAGTAGCAATACGAAGTAATATTGTAGTATTGGCCAGGCTGGAGCAATTTTGAGACAGTCTGTTATCAGGAGGCCCGAGCTTAACATCGAAGCTAAGGTGTTGGTCTTTAATTCAGTGTTGGTTCCGAGGTTTGGCTAATGACCGAAAGACGAAGATCACGAATAAAAGGTGCCAAAATGAGATTTCTTCATTGCATTGCTGTGGTAACTCGTCAAGATCTAGTTTGGAATACCAGAATACGCGAGGCACTGAATATCGAACAGCTACTTTTTCGAAGGGAAAGGTCTATGATTCGATGGTTTGGGTAAGTTTAATGCATACCCCCAACGCGGTTTCAAAACGTTCCATGGAATCCGCCCCATCAGGTTGGAATCCCATGGGTAGGCTTAAAATGAGCTGATTGGACCAAGTCCGAAGTCTCGCCTCAACCGGTATAGCTCTTCATGTTTAAGAGCCGATGATCGGAAGACAAAGGCGTATGGAAGAACTCTCCCAGTGGATAAACGTGCCATTCAGAAAATTATGAGGATGATGTTTTCGTGTAAAAATGAAAGGAAGCTGTGGTTATCACGCGTACTATAATTTGAAAGGGTTTATCCTTGCTGTTCCTTAAAAAGACTGTATTGAACATTCTATGAATATAACGATAGAGATCGATGCAATACGAATGAGTACAGTTCAAGTAAAAAGTAAAAACAACATGGCGTCAACTTATCGCCCTTCGCTGCGCACTAATGATTGATGAGTCTTTTTGTCACACCTTTGGACGGAAATTGGTTTTTAATTTCTTTGTGAAAGAGAAGGTAAAGTTATTTGCCGTGAACCTAGAGTTCAAGCAATTTGTCAGGCAGGTGTTATTAAAGGATCTTAGTGGTATGAATAAGACACCTGATAACTTGAAAATACAATTTTGACAGACAACTCAAGTGAGTGGACAAAGATTTGGCGCAAGATTCTTTCTTCCCACTTCACAAAAATAAGGTAATTCATACT
The DNA here is from genome assembly GCA_917880715.2 of Matsumyia berberina. Classification (NCBI taxonomy): domain Eukaryota; kingdom Metazoa; phylum Arthropoda; class Insecta; order Diptera; family Syrphidae; genus Matsumyia; species Matsumyia berberina. The sequence goes on along the minus strand of OU862871.1, from coordinate 123,297,940 downwards.
CCCAGCTCGTCTAAAGACTTTGGCGGATATATCGCTAACTCAGGAATCATAAATGAGCTTGAACTCTGGTACATAAAACAAGCAAACTCATGCTTGCAATAATACGGAAAAGTACTACAACGCCGCGGCAGAAGTCTCTTTTAGTCAAATTAATTTTTTCGTAGCACTTAGCCGACTTTCTGAAAGCCTAATACAATTGTTCTCTTTTTGTATGCAATTAAAAAAAAATTTAACTTACCCGTGTGCACGCGACAATGATCCTTCATATGATGTCGCAATTTGAACGCTTTCCCGCAATACTCACACTTGAATGGTCGATCACCTGTATGTACCGGCAAATGTGTGATGAGTGAGGCAACATCGGGAAAACTTTTACCACAGAACTTACACAGAACAACACTATTTGGGTCGTTCGACGTCGACGATGACGACGAACCGGCACCCCCACTACCCATCGTTAAACCACTACTGCTGCCACCGACGCCGCCGCCTCCTCCAATTCCACCATTTCCGCTGCTACAACCACCGACCCCTATACTTAGCGATGAATTACCACCGACACTGCTCATTGCAGCCGCTGCCGCAGCAGCAAATTCTATATCCATTGCTGTCGGCGAGCTGTCCTGAGGATCGAGGCAACCTTCCAGAGAGGGCAAAACTTGTCGCGGAAAATGCTGCGACAAAGGCGGCAACTCATGCGACATCATGTGGCCAGGGTGCAACAAGTGGGGTACAGCCGTTTCGCGATACTTAAGCGTTTCCAGTGAGTGCGACAAAATGTGTCGTGTTAGTTTGCTTTGATGGGGGAATGTGGTGCCACAATACATACAGGGGTATAGGGGGGCGGGTGCGCCCTCTAAGGATGGGACGCTGCCACCGCCGCCACCACCACCACTACCACAACCACCGCCGCCGCCCCCGTGTGGCGATTCGGACGTTTCCTGCAACAACCAAACAAAAATCCACATCAACTTCTTTTTTTCTTCTTTCTCTTATGTTTTTTTTATTTTTATATTTTATATATAAACTGTTTAAGTTTATTTGTTTTTTAATATTTTGTGACTTTTTCTTATGATCTTCGATAGCATCAAAGTTTTTGTAAACTATTTTCTATAGTTAAAAGAACAAAAATATACAAAAAATAATAAAAAAAGGAAATATTAGTTTATGTTTTTAATTAAATAAAAAAAAGGTTTTTCTATTTATTGCTTTTTTAATTTTTTTTTTCTTTTTGTGAAAAGACGATGCCAAAACAAGAGGGGCAGAGTATTTATATTTTTTTTTTTAAATACATGTAATTTACAATTTTTTTCTAGCGATATACATTAAAAAAGTGTGGATACATCTAGACTGGTATCCATGAAGTTCAGTTTTGTGTTTAAGACAATGCTATTATAAAATGTTTTTTTTTTTTTTGCAAGAAGTTGAGGTTCGATTTTTGTTTGGGCGCTGGGAAAACGTCATTTTTCGTAAGAGCTTTATAGAGTATTCAATTCTTTTTGATTTAAACATTACATAACTATTTTTAGCGTAAAAATCCGAGTGAAAAAAGAGCGTGTGGTCTTAATTTTTTTTTATTAATAATTTATACTAATTTTATAAAATTAAATTTTGGTATTTTTCTTTTTTTTTCTGTGTATATTTTCAAGAAGTTTTTCCACAATTGTTTTAGGATTTTTTTTTTTTAATTTGTTTTGTAAATAAATTTAAGTTACTTTTAATTCCAAATGGAGTTGCATTCACTCTTTTTTCTATTATTTTTATTTTTAAATATATATTTCTGTTAAAATATATGCAATATGTAAAAAGAAATAAATTGTATTTAAATATTATAGTAATATAGCACAGCCATTTCCAAAAAACGTAGATCAACTTCTTGACAATAATATTATATGATATATATAAAAAAATTATATCCATGTACGATTTTTTTGCATTTTTATTCTTAAAATTTTGTAATTTTTTTTATGTCTAATTGATTGTTATGTTATTTTGCATGATTTTGTTAGAATTTTTTGCAATTCAAATTTACAGTAGATATACAGTGTGAATCGGTAATTTTGATTTTTTTTCTTTCAGTTTCTGATTATGTTTCTGAAGAAAAAAATCATAAAACATTAATATGATAAACGTTTAATTTCCTACAAGTATTTCCTACGAGTATTGTCGACTTCGAGAAATCATTCTTTTAGAGATTTGCAGTTGGTTGCGAAATGGTAATCTCGCGGAAAAAGACTATCTGGCTTATAAAGGGTGGTTAAATTTTAAGGGCCGATGTTGAATGTGAACCACACCTAAACGTCAAGTTTTTTTCTGCATTTCATTTGTCATTTCTCAATTTCAGACTAACTCAATTTGAACCATGGAAAGATACACAATCGAGCAACGCGTTAAAGTTATTCAGGCTTATTATGAAAATGGGCGTTCAAATCAAAATGCATATCGTGCACTTCGTGATTTTTTCGGTCAATTTAATTGTCCAAATGTGCGTAAAATCGGAAAAATCGTGCAAAAATTTGAGCAAACCGGGTCTGTAGGAGATGTGAAAACACCAGTGCACGCTCGTACAGCTCGTACTGCAGAAAATATTGCTGCTGTTCGCAGTTCAGGCAGTTACTGTGAATGGTGTTCGCTATCGTGAAATGATAACGAACTTTTTATGGCCCGAATTGGAAGATATGAATGTGGACGATATGTGGTTTCAACAGGCCGGTGCCACTTGCCACACAGCTAACGAAACAATGGCTCTTTTGCGCGCAAAATTCAATGGCCGTGTTATCTCACGTGGTGGCGATGTCAATTGGCCGCCAAGATCATGTGATTTGACACCGTTGGATTTTTTTCTTTGGGGTTATTTGAAAGAAAAGGTGTACGTCGATAAGCCAGCAACAATTCAAGAGCTAAAGGATGAGATAATTCGGCACATTAACGGCATAGAACCTCAATTATGCTTCAGCGTCATCGAAAATTTGGACCATCGGATGGAGGTGTGCCGCCGAGGTCCCGGCGGCCATTTGGCCGATATTTTGTTCCATACATAATTGAACCATACCAATATTATCATAATAAAAAGAAATGACAATAATTTCCTAAATAATTTGTGTTTTATTCAAAATCAACATCGGCCCTTAAAATTTAACCACCCTTTAGATAGTAATATGGTTTCTCAAACTGTGCCTTGAGGTTCCGTCGTAATGACGAAAATTCATCATTTCGAAAAAACAACAATGAGATCTCGGAAAAAATGTAGTAAAAAGCTTGTTCAGGATTAGTTTTTAAAAAACTAAGCGCGATAACAAGGACAAATTATTGTTAGAAGGGTAAGTAAAACCAAGAGACAAACGAATGCGTATTCCAAATTCTCTCAATAACTTCTATGTCAACAACTCCTAGGCATATCAAGTCGCTTTGCAAAGAAGGACGGAAAGCAGAGAAGAATACTGTGATAAGGTCACAGTCGGTGTTGAAAGGTTGGGAAAGGATTGCATAAAGTCGACGAAGTCCAACATACAACTGTAAGGCAGAGTAAACCATTAAACTTAAACGATGATAACCAAATTTTCCATTCCGGACAGCCTTATCCAAACTTAAAACAAACAAAGCTGCTGAAACCTCCGAGTTCGACAATGATTTAGCAGAAAATATGCGCCAATGGAGTTATAACATTTGGTCAGACGGCGGTTTGCCTACGTTGACGTTTTAAATCCTTCGTCAACAGCCTGTCTGTGTTACGTATGTAGTTGGAATAAAAGTCGGGAAAGCGATGCCAAGCAGTCATTTATGAAATGTATTGTGAGGGGTGTATTAGATCAGTCTGCTCTCTCTGGATTGTCTCAGAAAGTCGAAAACATAAACGGCCATGATATTGTGTCTATCAAGATAGCTCTTTTGGAGGTAGTAGATCTTTATAACATCGAATACTGTTTCTATTAAATTTTGTAATCAAATGTAGTATTTTGTTAAAGCAGCCGATCAAATTTGATTGGATTTTATCAAAAAGCTTGCTGACGTGACTTTCGAATGGCTTTTAATGACGTCGCAGAAAAGCTTGGACCAGTTTCAATGCTGTTCGCCGTGGCTTAGTGGTAAGTGTGTTGGACTATCGTGTGAACTGCGTAGATTTAAGCGGCAGCAACCGAACCATTTTCGCAGCACCACCTCTCGGCGGAGAAGGACAAACCTCCGAGTATAATTCGTTCTGTAGGTCCCTTCCATTCGTGTAAAAAATGAATCCTGTACAACATGAGTGGTTGTGAGCAGATAGGTCCGCCTCGGGCAATCATGCTTACTACATATACATATATATTTTTTTTATTATTTTGTTTTAGTTAAAACGTTGACAGCTAGTTGATTTTTCATATGTTTTTTACGTGCTATAACGCGTTGAAAAAATCGGGCTTTTAATTGATTTGGAAAGACCAAACATTGACTTAGTTATAGAACAATCTTTGATATCTAAACACCTTAAGGGTAAGAGAAGTTAAAAATTATCCTGTGATGATAGGTGGAGTTTCTATAGGATCCTTTCATAAAGACATGATTTGTATAAATTATGTGTGAACTTGCGAGAGACCCTTAAAAAATAGCTAGCCGTCAAAACGTTTTCTTTGAGACTACATATGTAAGTATTTCGGTTTTTGTTAAATTTACAAGCCACAGGAGAACGCACCTTACTAAAAGCTAATGTCAGCTACTTAAATTCCACGACGGTAGTGCTTTGTGTATTGCATGTAAGAAATATGAAGGACTACGCGAAAGAGGACGATAGCGTGTTCAAGTAAAGAGTGACTTCAATAAATTCGGCATAAGCAACTGAAAACTGGCTAAGGGTTTTGCTGAATGGAGTGGCACCTTGGTCCAAGTTTTGACTAATCGCGAACTTTGCCATTATAGTTAAGTAAATGAATGAAAATGGGGAAAAAATCCTCCGTCTTCAAGCTTCTGCAGAATTACAATTTCATTATTGATAACAGCTATTGCGGCCTTGTGATACATGTTGACGATTCCATGGTTGTCAAAATTAATTTTAGAAAGAAATGTTAAGGTATGTACATATGTCACACGGATTCTTCGATGTACTCTAGAAATATTTGACAACACCAATACAATTTCACATTTCTCTAGGTAGGATTGTTCTAAGGATAAGTATTTTTAAGTACTTTTAAGAGCACATTTTTATCTTAAAAATTATTACTTTAATGGCGGCGGTATTGTGGAACGTTCTTAGGTTCAGCTGAAACTTAAATTGAATACCTTCCACTTTTACACGATTGTTAACATAGCAGTATTGCTTTGATGTTGTAGTAGGAATGCCACTCATTAAGTTAACTTATACAGTGTCGGTGAATTATCAAAGACAGATGCATGCAAAAGCTTTTGAAAATGTTGTAAAGGATTGACGACAATCGACATCAAAGCAAAAATTTCAACATATTACCCTCACTTGAACTTTTGTCATAACAGTTTCTAAAGAGGACGTCGTTAGTACACCGACGATAAATGTGACTTTGGGACTAGAGTACAAGCTGCAAAAACATTGAGAGTCTTTAGATCAATAATACGTTAACCAAATGATTGTATTCCAACTAAAGGAATACGCCTCACAAGTATACTGGCAGTGAACATTTCGATGAAGGATATTTGATGTTTAATGCTGAGCGAAATTGTTAGAGAGCAGTTGACTTTCCTATTTAACAGCATTTTTTTCAACAAAACTGTCGACATGTAGAAATGAACGAATACATACAAGCCACCTTACATACATTTCACTTTTTTTTTCCACGTTAGGTACGAGTACTTCCGAGTTGAAAATTATAGAGAAATGGGGCTAAGCCTACTATTCAAAAACCATTTAAACAGATGGATTACGGGTAGATATTGACACTGGCGCGTGTACCTTTCGGTAATAAAATAAGCTGAGGTAATATCACTGACAAAAGAACACATGATGATATCACCATTAAAACCTTCGTCATCTGGCAACCCTATAACTTTGACATTTGGTTACAGATCGGCTTATGACCGCCCGCGTTCGAAGCGTCTTTCCAAGAGAATTTGTGCCATAGAGCAGTACAAGCCACTACAACGCGCTGTTATCGTGCAACTTTACACTTAAAACATTTTCTCAATTGCGAAATCGCAATTGAATGCAATCTTTGATTGGGACCGTAAATAAACAAAATTGTCTATTTTACCTTAAACCTTAATTAATTCACGTAGAACGTCTCCACAACCAACGTGTGACTGATTGGGCTGGAATTTGTGTGGAAAGAATCAATGGACCGTTATTCTTCGAAGACTATGATGGAGCAGCCGCAACCACCAAGGGAGAGCGTAATAGGGCCCTGATAACGGATTTTTTATGTCAATTCTGACTGATAGCGCCATAGGCAACTTTCAGTTCCAATGGCACCACAGCTCCTATAGCCCGACCCATGATTGCTTTATTGTGTCCTTTGTTTCTCGGACGCCTAATTTCGAAAAATGGTGATTTTGACTGGCCTCTGCGATAACCTGACTTAAAGCCTTCAGACTTCTTCTTGTGAGGTTATTTGAAGTCCAAAGTTTATGCCAGCAAGCCACGGACCCTAGAAGCCTTGAAAGACAACATACGACACGACATGCGTTGGACTGCTGTGGAGCTGCGTGAGTTTCACGGCACCGCCTCTCATCGGGCAATGAGAGTATAATTTCTCAATTCTCCATTGGGAATCGATAAAAAATTATGGGCTCTTCCATTCGTGCGAAATGGATGGTTTGAGAAGCTAGGCATCAGCTCATCTCGAGCTGTCACACCTGCTATTTAGCCATATATGAGAGTAAATCCCAATTTTTTTGCTACTTTTTAGATTTCTATCATCAGGGCCACAGATTTCTTGAAAGAGATTTCTTAAAGGATATGAAAAAATGATCTGGTAAGTACGTGAATTATATTTAGAAATTAATTACATTTTAAGTAGTAGATCAGAAAGTAGTAGCGATTATTTCAGAGATCTCTAGCCAAGCAAGGCTAATGTGTAAATAAATAGCCGGCGCGTAAACCTGAGGTCGGCCAAAGACTAGCGTCTCTTAACCAACATTCATGTTACGGGTGTTACATTTTTTACATTAAAGAGATTTGCTTATGCCAGTTTAATCAGTTTTCCAAGACACTAACCAGTGAGCCAAGGCCGTCCGAGGATATTTTCATAAAAGACACAGACCAAGTTTTATGATAAAAGATAGGGACTTTCAATGCAGAATCAACTTAGTAATTGAACATCCGACGTGTTTTTAGTTAATCTGTCGTTCAAAACCCCAGAATGTTAGCAGAAAGCGAACACAATTTTTATAAGAAGTCACAGTGGTTAAAGACGTCTTGAAGTTGTGAAAGCCTTTGTTGTAAAAGATATGATTAAAAGAGATTAGACCTGATAGTGACGGGAGCATTATATCCTAACCTAACTTTCGAGGTTTACTGAAAGTAATACAGTAGCAGAAACATTTATTTAGCTTGAGTTTAGGAATACAACGACATACATGGCTTGTACATAAAGACGGTAGAATGCGATTCTAGCAAGGAGATAAAAAAAAATACATATTGAGATCTTTTAATAACTTGACACTTAACTAGATTCAAAAAATAAAAATAAAAAAATATTTCTAAGGAAATGGCTCAGTTTCTATAGTTTACAGTGAATCAGAAACATATTTAAATAAAACAATTTAATATAACTTTTTATCACTGCTGACGAAAAAAACACTGTATATCCACATTGCGATGATTGTTTTAAAAAAAATTTTTTATAAACTCATTTCAAAATCACATCAAATATTCATTGCGTATTCCATACAATACAAAAAAGAAAAATTACAATTAAATAAATACACCAACAAAGTACATCGATTTTTATAATCATAATCATAAAATAAGAAAAAAATATTTATAGATATAAATACACATATAGATAGATGAAAAATTTATTGAATTAAAAAAAAAAAAAAAACACATATAACATAAAAAAAGAACATTTGTAAATAAAAATACACTTATAGTAATAAATTTGAAAAGCGATCCACATAAAGAGCAAATTCTTATATAGTTTTTATATTTAGGACTTGGTAATATGTATTACTAATTTCAGTTTCTTCCATGTATAATAAATAAACTGACATTTAAGTTGAAAACACCGAAAGCTCTGTTGTATAAAAAAAAATCGCGTTGAAGATATTTCATAAGTTTTTTTTTTTATTTAATTCGCTTTGTAAACTTTACCCCTCTTGTTTTATTGTTGCATTACATTTCATTTTTTTTTCTCTTTGTGTTTATATAAACTTTTTTGTGTGTGCAATGAAACTAAAAGAGTTAAATTTCCACACATTTTTTTTTGTGTTTAAATATTAGTTGATAAAATAAATATCAGAAAAAAATATATAGCGCTTCTGGGGTATGGGAAGAAAATAATAGTAAACAGGTGAGACTTCCGGGACAGGAATTAAAAAAAAAATTTTAAAATTACGTAAATTTACTCTTATTTACAAAATATTTCATTTAATTACGTATGAAAAATATTTGCTTGGGTAAATTACGGAATTAATTAATTGAATAAAATTGTATGAATTTATTCGCAGGGGTAAGCTTTTATAGTTAAAAATAAATTTTATTTGGATATTGCATGGAAGTAGAATTTTCGTTTATGGAAATAAACAAATTAATAATAAAATTCAGTTTGTGAGAATAAATAAAATAATAAAAATGATGGCATAAAGCGATATTTACATTACTAAGAAACTCTGAGGATTATATTGAGAAAGGATACGGCATTTTTGGCATACAAAATTGATGATAATCATTCGTTTAAAGTCTATCCTTAAGTCGTGTTTTATTTCGTATCGTTCCGTCATGTTTCATTTCGTATCTTAAATATAAGAAGACAGATACTAATACATAGACGATCAGGAATAAGAAAAGGACCATTTTAAGGGGGAAGACGCCAGAACATCTCCGAAGTATGATGTCAAAATCATACTTGAGACGTTACTGCTAAGATTGATAAGGGGAGCACTTTCGGAAGCAAAGCCTCCACGGCAACAGTTTTCGATTCATCGACTTTGCAACAGCTCGTAACACGCTGATAATGAGCATTAAGTTTCTATGGGTTTTTGGTCTGGTGGCTTGCCGCAGAAAAAGCCACAAACATGAAGACACAGCACAACGAGTGTCATTAGAACAACCCCGACAGCAGCCATGACGTCATACCCTGACTTCGAACTAAATTTCTAAACTCTCTTTCCAGCAAGGGAGAGTTGGGATGAAGGAAGGGTCATTAAACCCGGCAAAAAACATGCATATTCACCGATGGTTCAAAAATGAATGAGGGGATATGCTCCGGAATACATACATGTACTCAGAAGAACTCGCCATTGCCCGGTCGATAAAACTTCCAAACCTCGCCAGTGTGTTCCAAGTCGAAGTTCTAGCGATAACCGAGGCCACAAGAGGACTATCCTCGATAACCCCGAAAAGAAACATCGATTTATACATCGATAGCCAGGTCGCCATCAAAGCCGTGTCATCCACAATAATCAAATCAATCGTAGTAAAAAGTTGTCGCAGCCAGCTTAGGATCCTAGGCTCAAGACATAATGTATCACTCTGTTGAGTCCCGGGGCACAGAGACATCGATGGCAATGAAAAGGCCGATGAACTGGCAAAAAAGGAGTCGGAACTAAATCAAATAATGGTTCTGACATATACAGAAGCTCTAAAGCAGGAGATACCATTGGACTTCTGGAAGCTTGCCGGTGAGTGATTGATGCCGCATATCAAGAAAGATGTGGCCAAAACTCAGTAAAAGGCTGAACAGATCGCATTTACAATAGCTCCTAGCTTTTAGTGATCAGCATCCTCACAGGCCACAACCCGCTGGCGGCCCATCTAAGGAGAATGCGACTCAACACGACTGATCTTTGCAGAGGATGTGGCGATATAGACACGGAGGAGGACACGACGCACTTTCTCTGCGACTGTCCACGCCTCAGCAGAACCAGAAAGAAGAAGACCGGCCTTACTTCTTTAGTGACCCAGGCCAACTACCAACCATGCCATGAGGGGACCCCCAGTCTGAGTGTACGCTTGCTTATCAAGCAATATCCGAGGACCCCTATTAGTGAACCTATGTTTTTTTCGGTTTGTGAATAAAAGTCTCTCCGTTGTCTTTAAATCCAGGTTAGGCCACATTTGTTTTGACGAGAGATGAATGCTGATGTTGTTTCACCTGTGGTTTGCCAGTTTCTTGGCATCCGTGTCAAGGAGGAATTTGATCGAATCGATATGCGCAGTTGGTTCCCCAATGGTTTTTGAGAAGATGCCGCCCTGCACCCTTTTTTGCCAGCTTATCCGCTCTGCAGTTGCCTGGAACGTCTCTGTGTCCTGGGACCCAGCACCTGTCTGCAATCTTGTTAAAATATCTGCGACATTGCTTTACTAATTTTAATCGTACTGTCGGCGATTCCAAGGCTTTAATAGTTGCTAAATTGATCACATTGCGATCGACGAGATATAAACATCAGGAACTTATTGGAAGTCGGAACGTTTTGACTGCAAATATCCCAAAAACTCCGAAATCAAAAGGAACCTGTGATGAAATTTTGAAGTCGAACTATTGCAATCGCAAGAACTTGCCAGAATTTGTGCTTATCGATTGTCCCTTAGAATAAGCCATCTATAATCTGTTAATCCCTGAAAGACATCCTAACTCTCACATGTTGCCAGGTCTAAAGGTTGTAAAAGTCAGAATAATCGACAACTTGTGAACAGAATGTTACGTATACGACCCAGAGCTTTGATAACGACGAAATGAAATTACCCTAGTCCAGGTCATTTGAAATCAATTAAACAAAAAATAAATAAAACTAAAACTAACACTTCGCCATTGAATGTTACATCCAATCTCAACACAGTATCCTTCGGAAATTGGAAATTCAAACAGTTTTCGGTGGAAAAAAAAAAACTAAAGAAAAAATTCCAAACTCAATCTGCGACAGAATTTTACGTCGACCTAAATTCTGCCGTGAAAACTCGATTTGCCTTTCTGGGTGAAAAAATTAATGTTAGGCATGTCCCAGTTAAACACGGCATGCGTAGTTTACACACGCTAGTGAAATCCATTCAGGGAGGCAGAGACCCAGAGTTGCAATCTAAAATATTCAACTAATCAATTTGCGGGAGAACACAGCCTAAGGGGGCTTCCGAAAAATCCACTGCGTCGAAATTTTGAGGCAATTGTGTCACACAGGAAAGAGGATATGTAGACAATAAATGTTGGCACGAGTTTAGGTCCTATTTTCCCTCCGTCTACAGTATGGAGTAGTATTTTGCATGCGGGGCACTGGTACGTATTCAGTGACCCCGTTAAATGGATTGCACTGTGCATCAAATGACCCATCGTTGTCGTTCTAACATTGCACATCATCATCACGAGTATCATTATACTCCTGTGAGTATATTCACTGGGCAACGACAAAGACAAATGTGAGTATGAACTCTGAAACTCGTAGCAGTGCAGCGACTAATATTTCTTTCTGGTTTGACCATGGAAACAGGACAAAGCCTTGGAAGAGAAAGTCCAAGTCCAAAAACCAACACAGTAGGTAGTACGGTTCCTACAAAAGACAGATGACAAGGACCAGTAAAAACAAGAATAAGCGTATGTTTAACAACTACGCCATATGTAGGATGCGCATTCCCCACGTCACAGATATGAGGAATGCAATCTTTTCAATGGCGAGGACGACAGCTCCTACTCCGCCGACGACTGCGGTCAATTTCGAAATGTGGACTAGGTATAGGTCCTTTTTGTTAGAGTGGATTATGACCAAATATCATCATCATTCTGTCGGTGTTGGTAAATAGTCCTATTCCCTGTGGGTGAGGATGCGGATGATGATGACCATGATAACGATGACGACTTTTCCGTAAGTCAATTTATGGATTTCATTTGGAGCAGCAAACATTAAGTTCGCATCTCATCTACATAATGGATCACTGCAGTTGTTATTCACTACATTTATGAGTTTTTTTTGTACGTAGTCATTTGGTGGATTTTATTAAAAAAAAATATATAAATCCCACCACACAGAGACAGAGGAGTGATTTGAAAATGATGCAGTCATGCAGTCGGGTGCTCCATTTTGTCTGTTTGATGCCGTTGAATTGAATTTCAGTTTAAAAATGACCCAGAAAGGACGCGATAATGAATTAGATGAGTGCACAGAGTGATAGAAACAGAAGACACGCGATTAGGTCAAATGGAGAGACAATGATTGACAGGGGAAATGAGCGAAATCTATCGTCAATATTCTGTATTCTGTATTAAGGGCCCTAAATGCGCACTGCGACCTATGAGGTCTATTGTGGTGGCCCATACGGTCTAACCAGAGGATATATTGAGGGCTTTGGCCTTGTTAAGGTTGGGGTTGATGAACTTTTTCGCTTGTCTAAGGCCCTGAAGATTGACCCTGTAGTCGGCGTGCTTGTTGATCTCCTCTCGAATTATCTTGGAGTAGGCACTGCTAAGTGTTACCCCAAACAGGGTTCGGGACCAACGAGTAGGGGACAAGCGCCTCTTCTCGCCAAGCAGTCAGCTCGTTCACTACCCTCGAAGCCTTCATGTCCTGCGATCGAGGCTGCGATAAACTTAATTAACAATGCAAGACTTTCGAGGAGGTTGAGACAGTCCCAAACAAGCCTGGCCGTACAGTATAGGATTTAAGGGCTAATAGTGCTGCTTGGCTATTTAAAAAGATGTATAGATGCGGGTTCCTTGGTTTCTCCTCCGCAGGCATTCTCTTACAGACAGTTCAACAGTGTGGACTTCCGGCCATAAACCCCAGCTTTCCAATTTTTTACCATATGTATTGTATGTATATCAGATTTGGGAATTCGGTAGTGTAATAGGGCCTTTATTTTTCCATTCGCTGCGGTCGCCTATAATAACTTCGAAGCTTCCATGGAATCGAAATCTCTTAAGCATGGTACCTGGAATCTTAAGAATTGGGTCACTTTTTTTGTTTCTAAACCAAGTGAACTTTAAGCTTTCACAGACGATAAAAAAGATGGAATCATACTTAGTAGAATCTAATTGGATTTCAAATGATTTTTCCTCGTATGCAAACAGGTAATTTATTTGAATTAGGGCTGGCTATCACACAAGATATGCAAAACGGTCTCTTGGTCTTCAAAGCAAGGTCAACAAAGATCCGAGGGAACTTTGCAGATTCATTTTACAGTAAAGATTGTCCTGTTGAGACATTTCTGTTCAGAGAGAAAAGTTCTTTGGTAATCTGGTTAGCTGTTTCAGATTATCTCGGAAACTATTTAACCGATTTGGATAGTTCTTCCACTGTTAGGAGAATAATTTCCTCTTTGGTGAACATAAAGTATCCATCATCAAACTGCATCAATTCGCAGGCAATTCCGTTGCTGGGGTATATTGCAACAGCCCACCGGTAGAATTTGCGATTCATCTAGACTCCTTCGTCACAGTATTTAAAGCAGAATTCCTTGGCATTTTGAGGGGAGCTGGAGTTCTCCTGGAGCATCACACCCAAAGAAAGAAAATAGAAATTTGCTCTGATAGTCAAGCAGCACTTAAAGCCATCCAACATCCAGATCTCATTAGGTCATGGAATGCAAAGACAAACACAACAGGCTTGTCATTCACAACGACGTCCGTTTTGTCTGGGTACCGGGTCACGAACCTCTGAAAACACAGTGGTAGTCGCACTAACAATTAATAAAACAAAACCAACGAGAGGGTCCAAAGGAATTGCGAGGATTACTGCTCACCAGGAAGCCTCTAAGTTCAAGCAGAGAGCAATTGAGGCTGATGGTGGGACCCTTCATAGGACATATTAACCTCAACAAAAACATGCATAGATTGGGCCTCGCTGACACAGATACATGAGGGAACTGCTAGGAAGAGGAACAAGACCTCGAACACTTCCTATGCCACTACTAATCCCTAGCGAGAATGTGACAGAACACCCTGGGATCCATGTGGATACCGAACCTATGGCATCTCAAAGTCAAAGGAATCGGCGGCATACTGGCTTCCACCAAAGGAACAGGAAGATTCGCCAGACCACACGTACACTAGTGTCTACTCCACAATTGTTTCCACCTTCAATAGATCCCTCTCAATCTCAACATACGTCCCAAACCAAAGCTATCCCTGCAGTTTCGACGATTTAAAGAGGGGAACACAATGGGCCCGAATAAGACCTAAGTGAAGAGCCTTCCGCTCACCCTTATATACCATATCATATCAACATAAGCTGGGTCAGCATCAATCCAGAGTTTTCATTCTGCTCAAACTGGTTTTGCTGTCCTCACTTTAAACTGATTATAAGCATTCACACTTAGAGGCTAGACCTCTTCTCAAGCGATTTCTGCAAAAGCTGTAGAGATACGGTGAAGACTATACAAAGTTCAGGTCTTTAATATCTATTTTGAGACAGAGTTTGACCTTTTAAGAAAACCTCATCATTCGCATCGTGGAATGGACTGACTGCTTTTAAAATAACTAGCCTTTGTTCAAGCGGCTAAAGAGAAAAAAGACAAGTTATTGCCTTCATTAAATAAAATTTTATCTCCCAATTGATGAGTATGTCAGATGGCGCTGGAAACAAATCCTTCCTTTTCATCTAAAACACTCTGCAGTCTAATTTCCTCTTTCCAAAAATTAAACATTTTAATATCGAATAGCAGGACATAACTACCCACAATACAAAGACTTGACAGTTTTATTGATTTTGTCTGCCTTGCAAGACGAACAGCCACCTTGTGGAAATTCAAGAAAAGAAAGAGAAAAGGACTTACATTTTATCAACACAGCATGGTATGTACATGCATACATACATATAAAAATAATTCCCAATCCATAAACTTCCCGAGGTTCATCCCTAAAACGAACTCTTCAGGGAGTAGATTTTCATCCATTCTCCTTGTCCTTATCGTTTCTCTCCCCTTTCTTTTAGTTTCCTTGTAGACCGGTACAAGGAAGTATGAACGTAGTCACAAAATTCATAACCAACCTTCAGGACGTTCAACTTGGCCCTGTTAAATGGGGAGCCGTATCTTTTTTTTTGTTTTTTGACTAAGGGTATGAGAATGTCTAGTCTCAATTTTTTGGTAGAAATTAAATTTGTACCGATTTGAGACAAGAAAGTGCCGTGAAATCATTGAACTTTGGAAGTTTGTGTATGTGTTAGTGGTTAGAAATCCGTACTACACTTTATTCTCAAGAGAGACAGAGTCCTGTTGGGCAGCAGTAAACTTTGAGTTAAAGTCTATATATGCGTTTGGAAGTTGTGAAAGGAAATAGTATGAAATCTGTGGGGAATACGAAGAAGTATAGTGATAGGGATGAGGAGGAGAAAACAGAAAATTACTCACAGAGTCCAGACTAAGAAAATGGCAAACAATTTAAGGTCGTACAGTATGTGACAAAAGTGTGCACCAGAGAAACTAGTTTAAAGTCGAGTTTTATAGTTTTATATGTACACATGTACGTGAAATGAGTACAAAATAATTTACTACACATACATTTGTATGGATCTCGGTGACTTTCGAAGAATCGGGTAGAACGTCACAGTGGATTATGAGGTAGTAAGAGCCTTTGTCTGACCTGTCTCAGCTATCATTTCTGACAAGAACATCAGACATCAAACGAAAACAAATGCTTACCGATCTCTCTTTCTTTGAGCTGAGAAGGCAATTCAGTGGTAAGACCCTTTTCTACTATTAAGACACTGGAAAACAACGGCTACAACGTGACGGTCTATGCTCACGACGTGGCCATTTCGGTCTGAGGAAAATTCATCCCCACATTAAGCGAAAGGCTCAATCACGCACTGTCATTGGTGAGCGGCTGGGCAAAAACGCGAGGTCTGGGAGTTAAGACGGCAAAATACCTCGGGGTAATCTTAGACTCAAAATAGAGCCGGAAAGCCGATATCGAGGACCGCATTAAAAAGGCTTATATTGCCTTTTAAGCACGCAAAAAGATGTTTGGAAACATATAGGGCTTTAAGCCGAAAGTTATACACAGCTGTGGTACGACCTATACTAACATACGGTTCGATTGTTTGGTGGAAGGCACTTGAGAAGAAATGCCATCATACAAGTTTAACCAAGATTCTAGGAGCAGCCTGCATAGCAGGATCGATAAAATCAACATGCACAGCGGCCCTTGATACAATGCAATGTAGAGAGCGGCAAAAACAGCAGTCAGACTAAAGGAAGTACATAGGTCTATGGACATGTACCACCTATGGTCACTCCTCTGTTCTAACCCGATGGACACAAAGGAGAACATAGATACCAACTTCCTTATTCCAACCTTAGACTTCGATATGAGATTTGGTATTGAAATACTGACAAGAGAGGACTGGGATGATGGTATAGTATGCACTGAAGAAGAGCTAGCCTTCTACACCGACGAATCCAAAATGGGTGCCGGTACTGGTACCGGTATCTTCTGTGAATCCATAGGGATAAACCAATCCTTCAAAATTGGAGATGTATGCAGTGTTTTCAAGCCGAGGTAACTGCCATTCTACAGGCTGCAAAGGTATTCAAAAACGATAACATTTTCAGAGAAACTATTGACAAAATCGAAGCTTGTGAAGGTATGCACACAAACTCTAAATGATATATCAACGACCAATAAGGTGATCCTATGCTGGGTAACAGGGCACAAATATATATCAGGTAATGAGATGGCGGACGAACTTGCCAGGAAGTGTGCAAAAGTAGCATAAGGATATACCCTTCCCGTTGCCAGGACATCCATTAGCACTCTTTGCAGGAAAATAGATGAGAAAACCATGATCAAGGCTAATATGCGGTGCTGTCACATGGACACATGTGCAATAGCCAATTGACTATGGCCAGCCTTCTATAAGAAGAATTCCAAAAATTTCGTACAACTTAGTCGAAGGGAAATATGAATCGTCTCTGGTATCCTTACAGGAAACTGCGGGATAGGAATCCATGCGAAGCGTCATGGATTACCCTACAATGGCTACTGCAGAAGCTGCAGGGACGAAGAAGAAATAGAATCCATCCAGCACCTGTTATGCGAATGTAGCGCACTGGCCACCATAAGATTGCGTACTCTTGCTAGTACCTTCTTCCATGGGCGGAGGACCTCCACACTGCTGACTTTGGGAAACTTCTGAGATTTCTATCCCTTTCTGTGTAGTTCCTAGATTAGTCAACCCTACCCCTTGGTTTGACTCCCGTGACTATACTTTTTATGGGTACAATGGACCAACCAACCAAGACCCTTTTCTGAAGAACTAAGGAGACTTTATACAAAACTTTCAGCATCGCACACCAAGGTACTTTATTGTCCTGAACCATGAACTCGAAGCTGGATAAAAATACCCTTGTGATTGTCTCGCCTTTGCTGAAATCAGCACGCGCATTTGTTGCTGATGTGATCAGTCTGAATTGCTCAGATTAAAAATGTACAAACAAATCTTTTAAAACAACATACTGTAAAACTTAGACATCACCGTAGAACCATGCTATTACATTTCTTCACCTTTACACCCACCATCTGTACGACATCAATTGGAATTCGCCTCAAGCCCCTATGAATGGCAAGCACGTAACTGAAAACTCAATACCACAGAAATTCGATCCTCATAATGAAGACGAGAACGATGATGACAGGGATGATGATGATGTATGTATGACTTCAATATTCACCATCATCATTATTACCATCAACACTTTTCCGGAGAGGAAGATACCAAACACGCCTGTAACGTGTACACTGTATCAAGAGGAGTCTCAACATTAGGCTACTTCCCTTCTGGTAGTTTCCACTTTTTATTCAATTTCACTAGCCAGTGACTGGCGGAAGGATGGAAGGATGTTATTCTTCCTTTTGCTTTTTTGTTGTTTTTTCTGCCCTTTTCGTTTCTGTTTTTTTTTAGTCATTTGATCGTATGAGGATGAGCTACGAGATTTCAGGATAAATTCTGTGAGTGAATTTTTCAATTTTCCCATTTGCTCCTTCAGGATATTGGAAGTCGTTGTTCTTAATCGAGTTATTTGTCTTCTCCAAAAATAAAAAAAATAAAAAAAGTACGCATACTTCTTCATACTAGCTTCCACACCTGTTCAGTTTGTCGATAGTGGAGTTACTATTTGGAATGGATATATTTTTTTTTTTCAAAAAAAATTTAAGATTTATTGGGATTGGTCGGAGTTGTGTTATGAAAACGAGAGTAAAGCGAAATTGAAGAATCAGACGGGAATGGATGATTCGATTGGGAATAGTTTAGCTGGAGAAATGCAAGGAGTTTTTGATTTCTTTGATATGTTGACTAGGGTGACTATAAATTAGTGGATTAGTATAGTCGGGTGACTTGAAAACTGTTTAGCTTATTTATTATTTCAGATCTATGGCACTTCCTTCCTTTTTAATGTTGTCGTAGTAAAAAAATTCCTCAATTCTTGAACAACTGTAATGAAACACAATTTGAAAGCGTAGCTCTTTAGCGTGAAAAGAAGTGAGTACATGTTGAAAATTGTTTCATTCGGGTGCCAGAACTTTCAAAGTATTTTGGGGGCCACGTGCATTCAAGAGGACAAGGGAAAGGTAGATTTTTTCCAAACCAACCTCTAACTTAAAATCCTACTCTCACCTCCACGTGCCGAATGGCGGGCGCCTAGTTCTAATTTTTGAGATTAGGTCTCTTTGGAAAAGAGGGATATCTTGGAAAGGACAGTTGGTCCTTGTTGTTGGCTGGACATGCATTGTCGTATGATTTCCTTACGAGTATAAAGGTTTTTTCAATAGGGACATAACAATTTTATATTTTAATACAAACGTACCCTTAAACTCTTTTTATGATGTGTCAATGTCAAAAGGTCTGTCAAGGCTTACATTTTTATTATTGTGAAGTTCATGAACGAGAAACGTTTGGAAATTATTCAAAACTACCACCGAAATTCTGAGTCTGTAGTTGCAACTTTAGGAGCGTTTACTCCAATTTTCGCTCGTAATAATCATCCCAATAGACAGGCTGTGCTTGCTATAGTGAATAAACTCGAGTCAACTATTGAATGTTCCTGAGCCAGTGAGACAGCGCACTTGTCGAAGTACCGAAGTAAGTGCTTTAGTTCAAAATGAACCAAATCAGTCGATTCCACGTCGTTCACAGAAATTGGAAATCTCTCAGTCCACATTGTGACGAATTTTTCGTAAAGATCTTGGCTTTTACCCTTACAAGATCAAATTAACATAAGAACTAAATCCTATTGATCATTTGAAGTGCCAAAACTCCTCCGATTGGGCTCTTGGGAAAAAGTTGGAAGAAAATCCTGAATTTCATCGAAAAATCATCTTCAGCGATGAAGCTCATTTTTGGCTTAATGGCTTTGTCAATAAGCAAAATTTGCGTCATTGGACAGAAAGAAACACACATGTACTTTAAGAGACTCAATTGCATTCACAAAAAGTGACCGTGTGGTGTGGATGATCGCCATTTTACAGTCAATAGAGTGCCATGTTGGAAGTCTTTTTTTGACCAGAATTGGATGGACTTGACATCAGTATTATGGGGTTCCAACAAAATGGTGCCACATGCCACACAGCTGGTCAAATAATTGATCTATTTGAGGAGAAGTTCGGTAATCATGTAATCTCGAGAAATTATCCTTTTTTATAGTCATACTTAGACGAATTCGCTGTTTCTTTGGGATAAGAAGGCAATTGAGTAGCAAAGCCCTCTCTCGCACAACTAAAGTAAACCAACAAACCTTAATCGTCCCAGTCGTCTACGGCGCAAAGACATGGACTTTGTCAAAAGTGGATGAGGTCGCTCTTGGCTGTTTTGAGAGGAAATTTGTTTTGAGTGATTTTCGGTTCCGTCTGCATAGATGATGAATGGAGGAGGAGATACAACGATGAACTGCCTGGGCTGTACAGGGACATAGACTAAACTAGAAGAGTGAAGCTACAAGGAATGAGGTGACTGGGTCATTTAGAGGGAATGGATACCAATGCTCCGACCCGGAAAATCTTCAAACCCACACCAGAGGAACGACGCAGTAGAGAAAGACCGCGACTCAGGTGGCGCACGCAAGTGGAAGGAGACCTCAACCAACTTGGCGTGCGAAACTGGAGGCAGCTGGCTTAAGATCGTGCTGGCTGGAGACACTTGTTGGATGAGGCCCAGGTCCACCCCGGACTGTAGCGCCACCTTAAGTAAGTAAGTAAGTAAACTCCACCCCACTTCCACGTGGCGTATGGCGGGAGGGATATCTTGGAAAAGCACAGCATACAGGACACAGGACAGATAGTCATACTTGGACGAATTATGAAGATTTTCATAACTTTGGCAGCACTCATCGAGCTATCACGTACATTTATGTTAGCAAGTACTCCTTATGTCATTGACCCTTGATATTCTGTTGAAAAACATATGATAAGATTCTAGTATACAAATTTGGCATCCATGCCTACTTGTGCTGTCAATCCTAACAATCACTACTATCACTACTAATATTATAAAAGTGAAACGTTGTCCGTTTGTTTGTTTGTTTGTTTGTTTGTTTGTTTGGATTTTACCTATGCGAAAACAACTACACCAATCAACCTCAAATTTTGCACACAGAATGGTTGTATATCGGGTCATATAATAGGCTATGTTTTATAACGCTATCTTATTCAAGAGCCGAGCAGTTAACAAAAACGTGGAGCAAGTCAGAAGAAATTCCTTGCCGCACACGAAAAGATATTTTCTTCGATCGTGAGCCACATCGGTGGATGAGCGTACGTGTTGTTTTTGTTTTGCCCAGTTTCACAAGGGTAGTTTTTCATTTCCATTCTTGCTGTGTTGTTGTTGTTTTTTTTTTTTGTTCGTTCTTTGCTTCTATCTATTCGTGTGTACAGGGTAATGATTTGGTGGTTGGTACGGTAGATACCTATATATACATACATACATTGGATGTACATCTGTACATTTGTATTTATATATTTATTGCATTACATATGTATTAACATATGTACGTACATATGTGCATACACAGGTAATCAAATTCAATTAACTCTGGAGAATTGAGTTAATGAGGGAAAAGGTCATAGCGCAGTTGGATCAGTTTACCCGTTCCATTTGTGGGCGAGTGAACTTTGGTATTGTTATGATGACACATCATCTTTTTTTCGAGCCAGCCGGATTATTAATTTTTTTACCCATATGCGCAATTGTCTACACATTTTTCCTGGCAATTTTTTTTATGAATTCTCTTTTTCATTAGATAAAGGAATAGCGCGCCGACGCGACGCGACAGGCTGGGTATGAGATTGTGTGTGCTTGATGTAGGTATAACATTGCCAGTTGCGGGAGGGGAATTTTTTGTTTTGATTTTATTTTTTGCAAAGGATGTATGTATGTATGTATGTATGTATGTATCTATTTAACGAATATATTCAAATTCCAAGGACTTCTGATTTAGAATGAATTTGACTTGGAGGATGACTTTTCGAAAGAAGGGGACAGTAGGTGAACAAACTTGAGTTAGAGGGAAAATCGAGTTAGAGGGATATTAGAGTTAAAGGAGGTTCGGTTCGACTTAAAGAATTTGATTACATTTGCAAAAGTGGCAGAATAAAATACAGTCGATTGGGTTGAATATAAAATTCCGATTCAGATTTAAGATGAGATTATGATATATTATATAATCATGATAAGTCTTTCATAAATTGTTTGAAGAAGATGTCGATTTCTGGATTGAAATGTAATAACCCCGAGCAACGCCGGGTATTATTCAGCTAGTTATTCATATATTTGAACACTTTACAGTGAATGAATTAAATAAACATCAAAAACCCTTCAATTCAAAAGTATGGTCCATCTGTTTCCGATATGTGTACAAAGAATAAACATTTAAAATCGAATTTTAGAATTTTCCTTTTAATCGTTGTTCCATGGAAGAATAAACCTAACCCATGGCAGTTACTACACAGTAATCCCATACCTTTAGTTTAGAAAAGTTTTTTTTGTTTCTAAAATCAAATGTTTCAAATGCTGTGAAACTAGCTCCATATGCACCTGACAGATTGCGTCCGAGTCTGTTTTTTTTTGCACAAACGTACTCTATTCCCCCATGCCTATCTTTTTCACAAACGTACAAAGTCAATACTATGTAGATACACAACACATCACTGACAGCAAAAAATGGAAGAAAACTTCAAAAAGAAATCAGCTAAAGTAAAAAATAAATAGTCCTGCCGCCAAAAAATAATCCACGCTCTAGACCATCACATCGATGGGGTTAAGGGTTGATTGAAAAAACTAGTGTGAAAAAAAAAAATAGATGGAAACTGCCGCGACTCTTCAATCCAATTGAACATGAAATTTGCGACATAACGACGACGATGACGACGACTATGAGACAAAATGCAAGAGTTGCAGTTAACTATGGCCACCATCGAATGCCAATAGCACAAGCCTCCCATCG
This sequence comes from Matsumyia berberina, assembly GCA_917880715.2. Lineage (NCBI taxonomy): Eukaryota > Metazoa > Arthropoda > Insecta > Diptera > Syrphidae > Matsumyia > Matsumyia berberina. The sequence continues at coordinate 123,275,418 of OU862871.1, read as the reverse complement.
ACAAACCCACAGAACAATACAATCCTAAACTAAGGGGGGCCAGTGCGCCTCTCCACATCTTTTCGTTTGTTTTGAAGTAGAGCTGGCAGCACTAGTGAGTTGGCAAAAAAAATAAAAAATAGAAAGATAAACCAAAATGTATAGAAAAAGTAGGAATTCATGCAAATTGCATGAACGTAATAGAAAAATAAACAGAGGGCGGGTTGGGGCGGTGCCGGAGAAGATTTTTCTTTACCAGAAGCTTCCATACATATGCGGTTGGAATTCGACAGATGGGCTTGGACGAAGAGTTAGCAGAAGCTGGCATTTTATGTGTGTTTCAGTTATTGGATGACACGGAAATGCACTTAATTTGAATGGTTTCTGGTTTGGAATATATTTATCGTTACTTACAAACGACAACTTCTTTGTTATTTCTGTACGAAGTGGTGAAATGATCCAAAAAATAGTGCCAGCAAATGGGAATAATTAAAACAATTGTCTGTTAGTTTTTAAGGTTATGTTGTAATAGATAGGCAGACCTTAGGCATGGGAAACAAAAACAACCCATATTCTCTTCAACAGAAGGAAAATACTTAATCTCCCAACCTTATCGCTGAGTAGTGCATTGGACCGTTATCACAGATCTGCAAACAAGGTTTTCTGGCAGGCCATCCACCGTCTCAGAGGAAGGAGTCAAATGCAAATATGGTGTATTTCTTTCCGATGAGAAAAACATCCTGCGCAGATGGGGAGAGATTTTTCAGAGCTCCTCAATCCCGATTGGGGCACTGAAGATGCAGCAGGGCAGAGAATAGTTACACCATAGAAAGGGTGACTTTGGCGATAAAAGCGCTAAAAGTCGGCAAATCTGCTGGTGTGAATGAATTACGGCTGGAAATGCTGAATGGTTTGGCTGAAGAGGGAGTGAAATGGCTCCCTCGTGTCATTAAAGTGGCGTCCGCTACGTAGGGCTAGGAGAGCTAGGTGTGAGCCAAGGCCCAGCTTCTCGCAACCATTCCTGTTGTGCGTGTAACATTTTTCGCAAGAATGGAAGGCACATCAGCCAAACGCACTTACCACTGAGCAATGGCGACCACGTAATTAATTGTAAATTATTTTAAGGCCTTTAAACTTACAAATACAGTGTTTTGTTTAAAATATTGATTTTACGTCTACGACGTAATGTCCTTGAATAGAATCGTAACCACATCTGAAGAACTTTCAAGAGGTATCTCCAAGCAACTAGACGTTTCCTTCAAATCACTTTATTTCACAGTAGAAGCTAAGGTAGGGTGACTGTAGACACACGTAGGCCAGTAAAGCCCTTTGTGATACTATTTGGATCTATGCCCTGAACAACGCCACTTTATTTATTGAAAACATTTGGAGCTCTTGATGAAGCTGAAGATACTTTTGACGTCAGTATGTATTAGTTTGGCCATGTTGCTGAAGTGATAGGCTCCTAGATAGAGCTTTCTTCTTTGGGATAGGTCGTCCTCTTCATCCCTGCAGCTCTTGCAGAAGTCATTTGAGAAGAGGCCAATCCTTTTGGTATGACTGCCAATGGAGCAGACTAGTTAGAACACCAATGACGATGCTAATAAGTGACCATTTGACTAAAATCGAGCGAGATTAAGCAGAGGCCAGATCTCCCTGGAGGTGTGGCACGTAGTACTAATCCTCCATGTTTGTTTTGTCTTAGAAGTTTACATGTAGAGGGTGAAATACCCAGATTCCTTCGTTCCAGGAGGATGTCCAGAGTAATATCACGTTTGGCGAGTTCATTGGGCTAACAGTTCCTTGTCCCGATGACCGGGTACCCAGCATAGGTAAATGTTAAAATATTCTGCCATCTCCATGACAGATGAGCGACAGTCTGAAGTAGCTTTTGAAGTACATATGTTCCTGATTCGAGATATTTTATAGCAGCCTGACTATCGGTAAATATCGTGATGTCCTTGAAGGCCATAATTTCCACCTGAAAAACTTAACAGTGTTCAGATAGATGGAAGAAGATGCTCAGGTTAAGCATATCGGAGAAAGCCCAACCTCCCACTCCGTTCTCGGTCTTGGAACCGACGGTATAAAGATGAACGGAATGACCGTCTCTGGCGTCATCACACAGTAGAAGCTTAAGAAGCTAAATATTCCATCCGGGCTATCCCTTAAGTTTGAACCTATGACCTATATACGTGCCAGTCTCAGAGCATGCTTCGCAGAATAGTTGGGAAAGCGAATCAAATATAAGAAACTTGCGCGAATGGGCAGACACGTTGCGTTTTTGTTATTTTTAAGTGTGACCTGTCTAATTTAAGAATTTCTCTTGTATTTTGGACGCAACTACACCACCAATCATCTTGTTGCTTTATACCAAATGATCAACCAGGTACATTACTTCATCCTTAAATATTTTGACATTCTGATCGTTCGGTTAGGTTAGGTTAGGTGGCTGCCTCTGCTTAGACAGATTGACCCATTGTGATACCACGATGAAGAACCGACATACCAGCAACAGGAACCAGAGTATGTAACACTGAGTACATCGAGATGGGCCACCGTAACGGTATTAACCCTAAGATTTGAACCATTTCATCCCTGCGATGATTCCCCGAGGGTTTGCTGATGTTGTTTCACCTGTGATTTGCCAGTATCTTGGCATCCGCGTCAAGGAGGAATTTGATCGATTCGATTAGGTTTTCAGGGAGATGCCGTCCTGCGCCTTCTTTTGTCAGCTCGTCCGCTCTGCAGTTCCCTGGAACGTCCCTGTGTCATGCGACCCAGCACAGGATTGCGTCGCACCTGTCTGCAATCTCGTTAAGAGAATTGCTCAAAACTTTATCAGACTCCCAAGAGCTACTGCTAGAAATCCAAGATTCGTACCTGACGTTGAAATCAGTATGGGGGACAACGACGTTCTGATATTTCGTGGATCTTTTCCATCTGAAGTTATCTGCTGTCACTTTACTAGAGTTCAATCTCATTTTTGTTCCTCAACACTACTCAATGACAATTGTCGCTATCGGGACTTAACCATTCGGGAGTTCAACCACATAAATCCATATGCCAAAAGTCCTTTGGCAATATGCTTACTTGGTTTAAAAGATCATGCAAGTGCTGGGCGTGTTTCGTGCAAATGTCGCATTATAGTTTGAGACAGACAAATATACTTTGACAGACTCTATTCCACTCGCCTCCAAAAACGATGCTAAGATTCTTCCTTGACCTCCTTCAAATCTATGAAAACTGATGCACAAAGCAAAGTCTTGTGCTCGCAAAAATTCCGCTGAATTAAAGGTTGAATCCTTAAAGTTCATATGGAAATTTTTAATTTTAGTTGTTCCTCAAAAATGAGCCAAGAAACTGTTTAAATACATATTTCCCGCAGGGACTAGAGGCGATCTCACGGCCATCTTTCACCGTTTCTTCTGAATTACCAACTACTCCTACCAATTAAATGTTTAAATATATCCCGTGACATTTACTATTTTAGAAAGTTTTCCTATGCGTGCTTCCTAAGCTCATTTTATCACGGACCTCCTGCTGCAACGTTTTCACTCAACGATAAAAATTTTAAAGCAAAAAAAAAAAACGAGTAAAATAGGAGAAAAGAATTCTAATCGCATCCCCAATGTCCCATTGCATTAATGCAGCAGCCCCTCATGCATATCAAGGATTTCACTGGATAACGTGGAAAAAAAAACAGAGAGGAGTGAAAAAAACGAAGATAAAATAAAGGATTACGGGACTATGAACGGGTGCAGCGTATAAAATTAAAAAAAAAACGCCGCGACGAGACACAGGATCCAGTGTCAATGGGAGAGACAATGCATCAGAAATACGAGTAAAGTTCACTCGATATTTGACCTCCCCCCTCCAAACAAAGGGTGGGGGGAAGTATGTGAAGTTTTTGTGACGATCTCGTGGAATAGAGGACATTTTTTGTTTGTTTTGCTAGATTTTCATAGGTAATCGATGAACTCGTATTCTGCGTGAGGACAGGGCTTGGGGGAAGTAGGAAGAATTATCTGAAAATTTGAGGATTCACTTTTAGGGCTGTTGAAAAACAGTTTTTTAAAAGTCGTTTTACCTGGAATTACTGTAGGAACTCACAGGATTACGAATAGCAAGAAAATCCCGAATAATTCACGAAATCGATAAAAAGTTCTTTATTACTGATCATGCACATGCCATTTGAGAGGCGATTTCGATTTTAGTTCGATGAAGCCATTGAAGGATTTAAAATGTCAATACTTTGCAGACCGCAAAACTTATCACAAATGCCAGCAGTTACTACCCATGTTGACAGTCAAGCGACCACAACGGCTCTGCAGCCAAAATTTAAGTTCACAATCAAACCCTTAACGATATGTATACGGCTAACAAGGTAACCTTCTGGTGGGTACCAGGACACAAAGGTAATGTTGATTAGGGCTAGGAAATACTTCCTCGAAACACCGGATACCAAGATGGGTCCATCGCCATCCTTGCGGGAACCTGCAAAGACACCAAGACCTAGGCGCTTATACCTTGAACCATTTTATTTCCTGCAGAACTTTAATATCTTTTTACGGTTAAAGTTTAATATCTTTTTAGTGTTTAAAGTGCTTTCGCTCTACGCTCTCACAATCGCACAGAATGTGTGTAATACCTTCTGTAACGCATAAGTCGGCACTGTCCCGCCACATTGTCTACATAGTGTCTACATGCGTCCGGTTTTGTAAACCCCAGTCTCATAGCGTGCTTCCGTAGAAGGTAATGCCCGCATAGAATCCCTAAAGCTATTCTTAGGTTTGATTTTTCTAGCTTAAGAACTTCCTTCGTCTCTCGTCTTATAGCTTTCGATACCCTGTGTTCTCTTATACTTATTTTACCATCTGCGGTCAGCTTGGCTGTTTATGTTGTCAAAGAGGCAGGAGGCAGATTGCCTGCGTAGGGTGGCGGTTTAACAACTACGACGTCGCCTTGAGGTCGTTCTCTCTCCTCTTTCTGGTGGATCCGCAAGCTCATTATCCTCTATGTGCAGGCACCCAGCATAGTCTTACATGGTTCTGAGCGCATAGTGCCTTAAGCATTGTTCACAACTTGTCTGGATCGAATGACGTTCGATTTTAGCGCTTTAACTGCGGCCTGACTATCGACGTAGATGTCGATGTTCCTGTCGAATACCGCCTTCGACTCCAGTGGTTCTGCAGCTTTGAGCTTTGAACACGGCTACAACTTTTGCCTGAAATATACTGCATACATATGTCCGGAAGTCTAATAGATATTTTCAGTTCTGGGTCGAGACAGTAGATGCCAGAACCCGTTCCATATGGTGTTTTAGAGGCTCCTTCTCCAACAACCAGGACACAAACAAATATAAGGAAATTAAACGAACTTGCAGCATACACCCTGCTGGTTGCATGGACACCGACAAGCACCATTTTCAGAAAAATAGATGGGGAAACAACAATCTGGGCTTATTCACGGTCGTGTCATATAAATACATGTGTAATGCCTGATCCCTATGACTAGTCTTTGACAAGACGAAAAAAACTGTGAAACTGAGTCGAAATGAAATGCGAATGAAAATGAAGAGGAAAGAGAATCCGTCCGCCACCAGAAGACCAAGTACTCTTGGTAGTAGCTTCTTGTATGGGCTGGAAGCCTTCTGAGATTCCTATTCCTTTCGGGGTGGATTTTAAATGAGACGATCTCAGGCAATAATCAGATTCCCAAGAGTTAATTTTTAAGGGTTTGAGGTTCATTACCATACTTCAACTCAAATTTATTCCAAAAGACTTATAAGTCTTATCTTGGATCTATTTACAACTGATGGAAACAGCAATACTGAGTTATCCTGTAGAATAAGTCAGGCTTAAGCAATTTTGAGACAGCTTGATCATTCTGTTATCAGGATGGCCGAACTTGTCGTCGGAGCTAAGCTATCGGTCTTTAATTCACCGTTTGTTCCGATGCTAACCTATGATCATGAGGTTTGGATAATGACCACCGATACAAGCTGCCGATACTCGTCAAGATCGAGTTAGGAATACAGAGTACACGAGGCACTTAATGTCGAGCAACTTCTTCTTAGAACGGAGGGGCCCCTATTTCGATGGTTTGGATACTTTAAATGCATGTGCCCAACAACTCTGCTTCCAAGACGTGCCATGGAATCCGTGTCCAAAGGTAGGCGTCGCCTGGGTTGGCCCAGGATGAGATGGTTGGATCAAGTCCGAAATCTCACCTCTACTCGTATGGGAATAGCCGCTGATGATTTAGAGTCGATGCGGGAGATGTGGAGGGTCCACTTAAGCACCCTAAAGCCAAAACCGTCATAGTGGATAAGCGGACCATTGGAAAATGATGACGATGATGACTTATTCCCTTCTCAACCGTTCTAGTCTACGTTCTGCCTTCCGCGAGTCACACCTCGAGATCTTTGTGAACACTGCGGGTTTTTTTCAAATTCGATTCTGCCATAGATACTTGAGAGTAAATTCCTTATTTCAAAGGCATTCAGGAAGGAAAAGCATCAAGGAAGAAGCAAGGTATTCCAACCCGACCAATTCGTTGTCGAAAATTCGAGAGATCGCTACTGTCTGGTATTATAGATTTCGTCGTCAAAAAGCGAAGATGCATTCAAAATCTGACATGCCTCGAGTTCGTTCTTACTTCATTGATGAGTGCCTCACATTCTTAGGGCAGAGCTTAGTGACTTTCGGCGTGCCGTAAATATCTATTGAACAGTAAGTGTAAAATAGTCTCGAACGCAGCAGTTGCCCAGGGAATGCCGATGGTTATACTTTATTTGAACATTTTTATATTTTCCGCAACTGCCACCGCATCGGCGTTCGATGTCGTTGCTTTGGTCAACAAAATAGTACCAACATATGTATGTATTTACTCTCTACTTCTGCATCACCATTAGTCACAAATTTGTACACATTTTGCCGCTTTTGTTAATTAAACTGTCACTACTACATAAAATATCCTCTGTCTCGTACGCTTTCTCTTTGATCCGGGCACAAACAATACTCTCAGTATTTGCATAACTATTTAAAGTGCACTTCCAACGGACTTTAATATAGAATTTCAAATCACCATTCCCATCGACAATTTCAAATAGTAAATTCTGTCTTTTGAGTAATATTTTAATATCCGCTCGGGCCTATCACAATATTCCACAGCGTCAATATACACAAAAATGATTATTTGGTTCTCTTTCACATCTTTTCTGTTTTTTTTTTTATAGAAATAAGCAAAAAAATAATAACAAAATGCAATCTGTCTGACTGACTGTTTCAAGTGTCCTTTTATTTTCACATTTTTCATATGTACGTGTGTATATATTTTCGTTTGCAAATGCGTTCCAATACAATTTTTTTTTATCAAAAAAAAAGGAAAGCTTGGGAAGCCTCCACCTCTAGCTGCTACGCCTCATCACTCCGATTTCTACTGATGATGATGATGGACAGACACGATAGATTCTTATTATTTGTAGAATGGCAAACAAAACTTTTTATTTATATGCACAAGAGTGTACATCTCTCTCTCGTAGATCAAAAAACGCACCACCATTCTCACCCACCTTTCACTATAAGAGACGCTCCAAAGTGATCCCTTTGGTAGAGCCGCACGGTATACTCACTCAATGGCAACTCAGCCAAAAAATTAAAACAAAACCCAGAAACAGAGCGAAAATCCTGCGAAAAATAACGACACAAACGAAAAAGGCGCAAAAAAAGGAAAAAAAAAAAAAAAACAGAACTACAAAACGAAACGAAACCCGCACAAAACAAAAGGATACGTTGAACAAAAATATACACACACCAGGACCAAGAGGTAAACGGGTGGTTGTGTAGCTACGCGACAGCAACGAAAAATAATCAAAATAAAAACTTCATCCTGACGTTTTGATTAAAAATATTTCTATTTTTAACGGTTTTTTTTTCGTTGTCTTCTTGTTTTATATTTAAAAACATTCTTTTTCGTCCTTAAATTCGTATACGAAAAAATGATGAGATTGAGTGTAGGGATACGCGCCTGAATGCAGTGTGTGAGTATCTGTGGTTGGAGGGGCGGATTTTGGCGCGTCAGGACAATATGAAATGTTGCGAACGGGTTTACATAGTACACTCGTCGAATGTATGAATTTGTGTGGGCCAAGTGCAAAATGCTCCTTAATTTTTCTACCGAAAAGTACAGTAGAGTCCCAGATTAAAGTAACGCTGAGTTTGAAGGAGGAACAGATTTTTCAATTACTAGGAATCGTGACCGCAGTGTCTAGAATATGGAAGGAATCTTCGTTGACTTCGACAACGAGATGATACTTGAAAGTTAAAAATTTTCTTGACTGGTAGTAAGTCAAAACGTCGGAATTATGGGGAACAATACAGACATTTTGTAACTAAGCGAACCCTGCCTAACTTTACTTGAAATCAGAATTTCCACTGATCGATCGCTGGTAGATGCCAAGGCTGGAGCAGGGGTCTTTTCTTCTTCTTTTTAGTATGGGGACGAAAACCTCAGTGTGCCAAGCCGATATGTAGAGAAGTCCAAGTCGCACTGGATAAGTAAGATGTGATCAGGTGAATGGTGCAGGCTGTAAATGATTCATCACTGGCGATGGAGTTTGTTCAGAAACTCAATGCTTTTGCAACCTAAAATCAAGTAACATGCACTGGCTTGACACGGCGTTTATGAGACTCATTCTTACATATACTTAGCTCACTAGTCTGGTGGAAGGTGCTCGAGAAGCAATATCAGCTTGCAAAACTCACTAAAATTCAGAGAGTAGCCTGTATAGGAATCCTGGGATAAATGAGAACAACACCAACACCGGCAATGGAAACCATGCTAAGCTTCGTTCCGCTGGATATGGCAGCTAAAACTGGACGGCAGCTAAAACTGTTTTGAGACTGAGAGATGGACGACAGTGGACACCAGCTCCCTACGGTTACGCTTCCGTACTGTCTCGATGGAAGAATGCCGACAGATCGACAGAAACACATCATATGATCCAGACTCTGGCATTTGACAGGAGATTCAGTATCAGAATTTCTGACAGAGATGACTGGAGGAACCACAAAGTTACCAATAAAAAGGAACTGGCTTTCTATACCGATGGTTCTAAGATTGGTTCAGGTGCCGGGATCAACTGCAAGGCCCTAGGAATAACCCACTGCAGTGCACGACGACTGCAGTGCCTTTCAGGCCAAAATCACAGCCATCATCATTGCAAGGACAATAACGATCTACATCGACAGCCAGGTAACCTTTCAGGCTCTACAGTCCGCGATAACTAGATCGAGGCTTGTAGGAATCTGCAAAAAGCATCTAAATGAGATATCGAGAGCCAATACGGTGACTCTATGTTGGGCGTATGGATATCCCAGGTAACGAAAGGGCTGACGAATTGCACTAAGGAAAGCAGCGCTGCATGCCTCACAGGCACTTCCCTTAATCTCGTTAAAAAGGTATATTGAAGACGAGGCCATTAGTCGAGCCAATACACGTTGGATTCAGCTAGACACATGTGCAACGGCTATAAACTTATGGATGAGTTATAATAAGAAGGGATCTCTGGCTCTGATCAAACCTAGTCGTCGAGAAGCAAGGATAGTCTCCGGCATCATTACTGGCCACTGCGCCATTGGTTTTCATGCCGAGCGCCTCGGTATACATCACAACGACTATTCCAAAAGTTGAACGGACGAGAAAGAAATCGAATCTGTCCACCACCTGCTGTGTGAATGTGTTACCCTTGCCGGTAGAAGAATGAGGACTCTTGGTAGTTACATTGTCACGGAACTGGAGGACTTACGTGTCATTGAGCTGAGGGACATTCTGAGATTTATATCCTTGCCCAGGTGGTTTTAAATCATCAGATGGGCACAATGGACCCTGTTGTTGGTCGACGAATGCCACAAGGCACCCATTCATCTAACCTAACCTAGCATGCAGGAATCAAAGGAATAGAAACAGTGTTACAGTTGTGTGCGATGAGAGACGCCAACCTGGTGGGGTTGAAAATTAACTCCGCCAAAACAAAACTTCTCCTAAATAACCCCTTAGCTTCACGAACATGCATTTCAGGAATATTTAGAGGGCATTTAACTTTAGTTTGCATCACTGTCGAAATGCTCCGGAAAGGCGACGGTTGCAGGCCATACAAGTCAATTGGGAATATCTGGAAATAAGTGCATCGGCAGAAACCGAACACGCCATAGGACACAGGGGAAAGAGATCCTTAAAAATGAGACATTGAGAGCAGTAGGAAACGGAAAGTAATTGCATAGAGGACTTCTACGACAAAGTTAATGCGTTGAGCCACATAAAAACGTCTTTTTCCTTGTAAAAGCCTGACGAAACCTTTAAATTACGATAAGTTCACTTTTCTGCTGAATTGACTGTATACTCCGAATACTCTCCTCAAGCATGCATACTATGGTACCGTTTACTGTTTACGAGGACTTGCATACAATTTATTTCGTTTTTTTTTTATATTTCGTATATCAAACAATTTTTTTGCCAGCTGTCTTGGTTTTGTGAATAAAAAAAAAAAACTTTTTATGATGTTTCGTATTTTGCATGATTTTTTTTGTAACTTTTTACCATTGCCACCAGTATAAACGGCTTCGGAATATGGGCAACCAAATCCTCTCCATGGTAATTAATACACAACAAATGAAAAAAAAAAAAAAAAACTTAAAAAGAAAACGACTATGATGAACTTCACGGGTGCGTTTACGGAAGGCGCAACAAACACACAGGATACGGATACGACGCGTACGGAAAAAAAAGGAAAAACCGAAAAACGGCGACGTCGTTGTTGGTGATGAAAAATAAAATCAGGATAAATCAGACACAAATATATTCACCGCTTTCAGTAAATTTCACCAAAACTGGCATGGGTACAGGAAAAGTATGGGCGAATAGAAAAATCCATCATAGATGATGTTGATCACGAAGGAGCAATGCTGATGAAGGGGACAAACTGGAAGATGAAGCGAATATCATATCCTAGTTCCGAATTGGGAACGCAAAATTTTTCAAGTTCTGACAGACAGACATGAAGCCAAATAGAAAACGACAAAGAAGGACCGCAGGCACGGCACACATGTTAATGGGCTTCCATTTATAAATATACGCTTGAGCTGTATGGTAAAGGGAGTGCAAAAAGGCCCTTCAGGATAAAAGTCTAGAATTGCATATCTATCTATGTATCTTCCTACATAAATGAAGGAATTGTCTTTGTGAGGCTTCTGCGAAAAATCCTTTGAAAATATTAAAATTGCACGTGTAGATTATTTATACATGTATTTTTGTTTAAACTTTTTGGAGATTTTGAATTTTGGACTTCAATGGGAAGGTGCTTTTCTTCGGGCGTCGTACCTCGACCTTCAAAAAAACCTTTCTTGCATCGAAAATAAATAAATGAAAGTCCTGGAAGCGAGAGAGTTGTTAACATTTTATTTAACTGAAGCTAGGTATGTGCATATTGATCCTCAAGCAAGGAGACCCCCTGAACTGCGTCAACAACAGAGGCATCAGTCCACTTCATCAATAACCTGATTGGTCCACATCAGTGTGACTTTAGGCCAAGAAAGTCCACCATCGACCAAATATTCACACTGGGGCAGATTTTAGAGAAAACCCAGGAACTTCAAATCGATACCCACCGCCTATTCATCGATTTTAAGGCCGCATATGACAGCATCTATAGAGACGAGCTATACAGAGCCATGTATAGTTCTGGCATCCCTGCCAAACTCGTCCGTTTGTGCACAATGACGATGGAGAATGCACGCTGCTCCATCAAGATCGGTCAAGACCTCACCGAGACCTTTGATGTCAAAAAAGGTTTTAAACAAGGCGGCGCGCTGTCATGCGCCTTGTTAAACATCGTTCTTGAAAGAGCTGTGCAAAACTCACGCGCCAACACCAGAGGCACAATATTTCAAAAGCCCGTCTCCAATTACTCGGATATGCCGACGATATTGACGTAATTCGAAGTACGCAGCGTGATGTCACTGGCGCCTTCGCGGGGATTGACAAGAAAGGACAGCCAACATCGACGTCTGTCGTCTAGACAGAACGTCACAATAGACAGGTATAACTTTGAGGTAGTTAAGGACTTTGTCTACCTAGGCATCGCTATAAATTCAGACAACGCCACCAGCGCTAAGATCAAACGAAGAATAACTCTTGCCAATCGCTGTTTGAGCTAAGAAGGGGATTAAATAGTAAAGCCCTCTCTCGAACGACTAAGGTGTAAGGTAAGACTGTATAAAACCTTAATCATCCCAGTCCTACTCTATGCCGCAGGGGGATGGAATATGTCAAAAGCGGATGAAGTGGAAGGGGACCTCAACCAACTTAGCGTGCGAAACTGGAGGCAACTGGCTAAAGATCGAGCTCGCTGGAGACGCTTGGAGGTTGAAGCCCAGGTACACCCCTGAATGTAGCACAACCTTAAGGGAGTAAGTTAGTGAGAGGTGGTGCCGCGAAAATGTTTGATAGATATAGCTGGGACTCGAACCTGTGCAGCTCCCACAGCAGTCTAATGCAGTAACCGCGACTCCCGTACTTGCCTACATAATATTGTTATATGATTCCCAAGCTTATACTTTATTTAAATCCAATTGGATGAAAGGTGGTCGCCGTGACGCGTGGCGTGGGTTCAAACCCCAGCCATGTCCACTGAAAATTTTTTCGTAGGACCACCTCTCGTCGGGGAATGACAAGCCTCCGGGAGTAAACTTCGTCATGAAAGAGCTTCTCAATTTACCGTTCGGAGTCGGCATTAAATTGTAGGTCCCTTCCATCCGTGCGAAAAATGTAACACGTACAACATGAATGATTGCGAGAAGTTAGGCTTTGGCTCATTCCAAGCTGTGGCGCCAGCTATTTTTTGTTTTTAATTGGATGACAGGACTACATAAATTAGTGAATTACTAGCCTAAGTCTTATAGAAACTATAATGAGGCAAGTTTGTTCACATGCAAGGCTTAACAAAACGTTTTTTTTTTTTAAATATTCATTAAGAGCCATGTCATCTCCATTAACATTTTTACAATGAAACATTGAAAATCTTTTCAAAAATAAAATCTTTTCAAATATGTTTCAAATTTGTTTAAGGACTCACACTTCATACTCCTGACCACTCCATTACTCGCCTCTGGCCTCCCTACCTATTCACCATAGGAATATTTTAAAAACAAACTAAATGAGCACAAAGGAATTTTGTTTTAATCTCATATATTGGACACATCCATATGCATATACATATGTACGTACTTGTAAAATTTATACAGAATCTCCATTCATTTTCATTTTATTTTCACTTTTTATTTTTGTTTTTTTGTTTTGCTCCTCTTATTCCTGCATTGACTTTCGTTTTTTATTATTTTACACGTTCATTCCGCGTTCATCATTTTAGCTCGAAGCAATTTCTCGTACACACATTGAATCAAAGCCCATCGACCTCCCTTAAAAAAGGTTCCTTCCACTCACTCACTCAAATATCCACGTTTATCCTCGTTCTCACCACCCTCGGCACCCACTTGCTGACATTCATTGCTTGCGGAAAAATTCTGCTGAACGAAATTTCAACCCCGAAAACGAAAAGAATCCCTTAACGGGAAAACGCAGAGTTGCACCTCTCCATACGCATACATGGAAGAGAATTTGTTATGCTCTCCTTCACCCACACAAGCACGCATACAGCCATAAAATAAATGAAGGAAGGAAGGACATTTTAAAAAGAAAACGACGCATTTTTGTTGAATTTCCACGTATTTTCCTTCTTTTTTTTTGGCGGGAAATTCAAAAAAATTAAAGAAAAACAAATAAAATTCATTGCATACATTCATTATGGTGTTCCTGCTGTTTTATCCTTTTCCAAAGGCAAGCGTCTGTATCAAACACTAATACACTGAAAATACTTGCACGCCCACACCTATGCAAAAGTTTTTCGTATAAAAAAACCAAGAAGTAGGCAACAACAAAATAAGAAACAAAAATACGCTATGGAGAGCATTTTTGATGGTTGACGTCTGGGCACGTTTCCTACTGTGTTGGCATCATAGCCGGTTGGATCTTGCACATCTATCGTTTAAAATTTATTTATATATGTACGTACACATGTATATATGTATGATGCATGTTTGCACGGCATGTGTGTATGTGCTTAGGCGTCCTGCCGATTTCAAATGGAGTGTGAGAGAGGCAGGAGCCCAGCTCAATGGGATTTTCATCATCATCGTCATGTTGGAAATACTTAAATTTACTCCTTTCTTTTTAGGAGTGTGCGATGTTGACGAACTGCACGTACGGGAATGGTTGGAGAAGGTGATATGAATCTTCACCAGCGTTGAATGGAGTCCGCTAAAGCCTGCAGCTTTGCCTAGCAACTATAGTGGTTCGGGGGAGGAATGGAGATCTACAATAAAAAAAAAACAAGAAGTTGATGGAATTAATTGAATGCCTGCAAGGCATTTTGGAAAACTACATGCTATACGGGCGTACTTGTAGAGAGAGGGCTTCACCAAGCTTTTTTAATGAAGTTGGACATAATTATCCAATGAGTGTGGATATTTTTCATTTCGGACAAAAATCATTTTTAACAAAAGAACAGAATTTGGATTTAGGAACGTAAATTTAGAAAGAAGGTCATCCTTAATCGTCCAAAGATTGAAAACCCGTCTGTGATTCCTCGACATAGCTTTCATAAGTTTTGTTGCGCACTTGACTATCAACAAAACCCCAACGAAACAGTTTTAGCAAGAACCTTAACCCACTAAACCTCCTCATGAAAAGTATGGAAACATACTTACAGCAGGAAAACGAAAGACTTCCTCATCCTGAATAAACCACGAGGCTTAATGTCAACCGTTTTTTTTTATAATCCACTCGCGCTTATGATGTTTTCCACATAGCGCGAGCGAGGTGTAGTGGTTTGAAGCTTAGGTAGTGTTAGGTGTCAATTACGTCAGAGAGTGGTGTCTAGACTAGATGGGGACATTTGTGGTGTATATCATTGCTCTATTTCACGGGAATTTGTCCAAATCTCTTGATGTGATAATCATGGTCAGCTCAATCAACTCTTTAAGCCAAGTGTCATGGCTTGATGCACAAACTGCAGCGAAGTAAATATACAATAACACTCAACTTACTTTTTAGCGGAGTGTTAAACCTTAGCAAGGCGAGAATGACAAAATAAATAGATGGCGCGACAACTCGGGATGAGTCAAGACTTAGCTCTCGCAACCATTCATGTTGTGCTCTTTCATGACAAATTATACTCCTGGAAGCTTGTCATTTTCCGACAAGAGGTGGTGCTGCGAGAAATGTTCGGTGGTCATGGTTGGGGCTTTAATCCACGCCACTCGCATAGCTGTCCAACGCACTAACCACTGAGCCACGGCTACCATGATCCATAAGATACCATAATATTTGTACTATCTCCCTTATGAGAGTGAGTATGTCATTAGGTCCGTCTTCGTAACCAGTGTAGTGCTGGACATTTATATTTAATGTGCTTAGAGTTTTTCCCCTCTTCCAAACAGAACCGACTTTTTGTATTTGAACAAAGGTTCAATTTGTTGAGATGGTATCTCAGGCCCCAATAATTGGTAAGGAAACCCACTAGCTTCCTCAGTTTTATCCGCAGTTCCATTGCCTACAATGCCTTGACACCCAACCTTTGACCTTGTTGTGCCTGGCAAGTGTTTGTAAGGTGTCGTAGCAGCACTTGATTTACCTATATGATAACAGGAACTACATATGTAGAAGACGATCCCATTCAACTTGTATGCCAATATCTCAGTTAAAGCAGCCGCTACTAAACCATGAAGTTTCAAGAGCTTGAGGATGTTACAGACCCATTACATCTAAATTATTACGATAAATCAAGTTTAGAGAGGGAGAGAGGCAGAAAGAGCAATTGCTTGCTCTCTTCCGTTTTGGATAATTTTCCTTAGTGCAGCTTAGCATCCTTTTAGAGCGCTGTTTGTTGAACAACATTGAAAGCCATCTCGAACTGATCCGAGCTTAGAAGAAGATGAAACAACCGAGCATATTCTCTGCGACTGCCTGACTCTTACTTGGAACATATGGCGTATTTTTTCACAAGGAACGCCTCTCCTAGGGACATTGTTTTTTGTCGGGTTTGGAAACGCTATACTGGAGCACTCAGACGCAACTGGTCCAGTGTACTACTAGAAAGTATGACCCAGGTTTTACCCATTTTACTAAAGAAAGCCGAAAAGGGAATTCAATGATGAGGAGCTTACAGTATCAGCACTCACCACATCAGCACCGAAAACCTGCCAACTGATCCGAACAAAGGCAGGACAATCGCAAAGGAAATGATCCGGAGTATCGTCGCCCTCTTCATAGGCGTCGCAGATAGTGTTGTCACTCAAGTCTCACACACTAAGATACTTGGCAAAAGTGAAGTGTCCCGTTAGAACGTCAATAAGTTGCCTACAGTCACCCAAGGACATAAGTACTTACTTTCCGATGGCACAATAGATCTTTCAGGTCGCAGTAAATTCAAAGTGTTTCAGATTGATCCTATCGATGTTCAAAAGGAACTTGTATGCCTTCCGCGTTTGTAATGGTTTCTTCTTGAAATGCAAAATCCGTTTATTTTTCTTTCAAATGCATCTCAACCCCATTCTTAAGATTTTTGCATGGATTTTTAGAGAACCAATCTGATAGTTCTTCCTCTGAAGTCCGAACCATCACTGATTGCAATCTCTCTTCTCATTAACAATTATAGGTAGATAAAGAAATGTTTCAAGTTTTTTCTTTAAATTGTTTTCATTTCAAAAATGATTTTAAAAATATTTTATCCTAACATCCTCAGAGTTTCGTAAGCGTTATTAATTTATATAATTTTTCACAATATAATTGTTCACTGCGTTGGGTACAATTATTTATCAGATTTAATCGGTTTTTTTTTATTGTTTAAAAAAAATAAATACACGCTGCATGCATTGTAAACATGAAAGCATGCTACCAAGGACTCAAAAGTGGACTCAGGCAAACAATTGAGTCCTGCCTGTGAGTACTTATCTTTTATCCTTGTTACCATCATGCAAAATAAAAATAAAAAAAAAAAAGTGTGCAAGAATATTTAGACAATCATAAACAGTTTTTGGATTTTTTTTTTTTTTTAAATATTTTCTCTTTTCATTTAAAGGCATAGGAAGAAGTCACAAAAATTAAATAATAAAAGATAAACGTTCTAAGGACATTTAAAGCGATTTTCTTTGAGAAAACGAAATAGATTGAAGTGTTGTATAGAAAACATTCCAATACTTACCGAATCGTGTGACGTGCGGTAATCGAGATCGCCACCGCCCCCGCCAACTGAAGACGTTTTTTCATCGCTGCGCTCCCAATCGATCTCCTTTTTCAGTGACTGAAATAAGAAATGCTGCTGTAAGATGGCTAAATCCATTCAAGGAGGACACACAGATATCTCATTTTGAATGCTTACCAGTGGAACCGATTGAACCGGTCCGAGGCCCGAGGGTCCGGCTACGGGTTCTACGGCGCTTGCAACGCCGCCGCTGCCGCCTGCTAGGATTGGGCTTGCCAATCCGCTGGACGATGATGTGGCCGTGTGCGTTAGAGACGAGCTCGGCAGTGGTGGTATGTTACCGCTACTGCTGGGGCGATCAATACCAACGCCGCCGCCGCCGCCGCTGCGGGACGATGGTCGATTCGTGAGGTCCGATGGTATTGCTGCTGAAGAAGAGGATGACGCGGCGGCACCACCTATAGATGCCGACGGCGCAGTTGACGTACTGGACGAGTTGACAGGAGGAACAACCACCGATTGTGAGGTTGACGATTGTTGACTACTATTTGAAGCTGAGGCTACTGCTGCTGTGGCGGTACTCGCATTTAGACTCATATTGATGCCAATTGAGTGCTGATCATTCGAAGAAGTGTCATCGTTAGCGGAGCTTGGTCTATCACGATCATGATCGTCTCGGGGCGAGGTGGCCAAGTGGTGCTGTTGTTGCTGTTGCTGCTGCTGATGAAGATGATGGTGGTGGTGGTGAAGTAAATGGTGGTGTGGAGGATCATCGTTATTGTTGTTGTTGCTACTATTACTACTAATGTTACTGTTATTATTGTTGCTAATATTGCTTGATGTTCGCGCTGCACCACCACCCACCGATGTTGAGGTAGCCGACATGTCACCACCACCACCGCCGCTACCACTGGGGCAACGCCTCTGATAGAGATCTAACGGTACAGGAGAGGATTGTTGCAGCCGCTTCGGAGGCGATGGACTGCATCGCTCAGCAGCACTACTAGCATCACGTTTCAACGATTGCGACGAATTATGATGCAGCGATGATGTTGAATTAGCAGCTGAATGCGCAGACGCTGAACCATCCAGTGGGCTGTCGCAGGTCGACGGTTTCGGCTGTGAATGTGGCCGCAAACGGTCTGGTTCACGTTCAGGTTCTCGCAGGGCCGTATTTTGATTTGTCATCTCTGCTAAGCCCTTGACCTGGAACAAATAAAAACATTATATTGGCAAAATTGTAAAATTTCAAATAGAAAAATAATTGGCACGACTGACAGTAGAGAGATATCTGCCCTTTGTCTCTTTGAAGATATTCTCATCGTCCTAGTTTGACAAAAGCCATCCGAAAGATGTAACTTAGTGCTTCACGTTAGCCTGCTTTACTCTATCCTCACTAATCAAGTGTACTACGTATGATTGTAAAGACTTTTGCCTGCATGCTTTCGACAGATCAACGATTACAGCGGTTCACAACCCAAACTTTCGGTTTCAAAATGTCGCATCACGGATTCTAATCAAATTTGTGAAAAGATCACGGCACGTTACGCAAAGTTCAAAAGACCAGGAGTTTCGAATAACTCTCTACGTGACAATAACACCTGCAACTGCAAAGCGCTACGTTAAATTTTATTCAATTCTTATCGTAATAACATGCTCGTGTACATCTAAACAGGTGCGTAAAATGTCAACGAATTCATGCACTCTCCTCCTTCTCCCTCTTTTATCGTTCATCATTAGTTTTCTTTCCTCATTCTATCGGCGAGCATAATTTACACTACACGCGCAATACCTGTCAATAACCCATCTGACACCTGTCACTTAAAAAAAAAACGCTAGTGACACCTGTCACCATCGATCTTTGTTGCACTCACCTTCAACGATTCAGCAGTCTTCAGCAACGCAGATAGCTGACAATATTGCACGTTCACCTCGCCCTTATACATGAATTCAACTAACGTTTGCAATTCGGTGAAACGGACGTCCTTCAATATCACAATTGGATGTCGTTCGGGGTGGTCCAGAAATAGGCTCTGGAAATATGACGAACAGGCCGAGAGGACCACCTAAAAAAAAAAGAGAAAAAAAGCATTACAGTCACATTTACCACAAAAATATAAACAAGAAATTCCTAACAAAGGTCTTCAACATTTCTGGTTTCGATTTCGAATCGCTCCCGGGACGAGGGTGTGTTAATGGAAAAATTTACGATCTCTCCCAGAGCATACACTCATAAACCAAAAGAAATGCGATTCCGTTGTTTATCGATGATTTACGATCGTGAATTAGCGCGTTCGGTGCGAAGGTGCGGATCCTCCTTCTCGTCGACGGCGGCGCTCCAATTTCCACTCACCAATTTCCTTTCGGGCATCCTGAACCCACAAATGAATAAACGGGCGGCCAACGCGATCGTACATACATATGTGCGAACGTTATTTCAAATTAAAGTTTTAAAATGCCCGAAGGAAGTTTTCGACCACAGATACAAAAATACCCAGTGAGAGGGAGGCGGTGTGATGTGAACACGACGACGTTGATTTCCTGGTTCGGTTTCCTCATCCTGTTAACGACTTTTCGGCGATGAGTGTCAGCGTGAGCGAGCAGAGCGAATGTTTGCCCGAATCACGTTCGGGATATTAGTGACTTCGAAGACAATTTTCTCGCCACACGATGGATAATTGTGAAAAATGTTAAAAGCCTCTGAGTGAGCATTAACCGATCCATTTCTAGACCAGGCAGGCCGCCTTGGCATTGCATGCAAATTGTTTTAAAATTAAAATTGCGCTTGTTAACGAGGGCATTAATTGTAATTACGAAAGGCTTGTGGAATTTTCAACTTTGTCTTCGTTAAAATTGATTTCAATTCGCGAGGTTTGCGTGCTTTTTACAGTGTAGAACGGAATGTGCGTTCAGGATAATTGCCTGCTTAGGGCGGGCAATTTTTGAGACAATTTTTGATTGGAAAATAGCCTCAAAGTTATTGAAGTCTATCAAGGCATTTGCATTTCATTTTCTTTGTAATAAGAAGACCGTGTTTGTTGGATTAGCAGGAGTAAATGTGCTTTAAGATAATTTTCAAAGTAGATTAGGGGAGGTTAGGTTAGGTTGGTAGTACTGTGGCTTTTCTGGCAAAACCAAGACAAGCTTAAGCCTGAGTAGGGTACATTGTATTATAAAACCACTGAAATGAACCGCAACTTCTTATAGTGAAAAATAAAAAATAAATATGGACGAGAAACATATTCATATACATATTAGCATGAGAAACCCCGGCATACTTTATCAGAGGCGTAAGTGGGTGATTCAGTCAAACTCTAGGTAGTTTAGGATAAGACTGCTTAGTTTTTGAAAGAATTGAACAACCTCGTCAAATACTTGTCCTTGCTTGCGGGAGCTTAATACATCCTCAACATGAACTATCACAACCACGACATTGAGATCATGTTACAAAGCTAGACTCCAGATTAATGTTGCAAGCCAAAAATAGCTTGCTCCTTCATTGCTTCCGTGACCATTTTTCCTTCGTCGTCGCCAATGTAATAAAAAAGTAAAACACAGGACGGCGTCGACTTCAAAAATGTATTTATAAGACAAAAAGAGATATGACATTTGAAAAGGGTCTTCCAATAGGGACTTTCGAAATTTGACAGTTGATAGCGGCCATATTGTTGAAGCTATATCTGTCAAATTAGCTGTCATTTATTATGAACGGATATAGCGTTCAACAACACGTGCAAATAATAAAATTGCTTTATCAAAATGGGTGTCCTGTTCGGGCAACGCTCCGCGCGCTTCGCCCATTTTACGGTCGCCATAATCGTCCTTTCGAGATGACTATTCGTAGTGTGGTGGATAAATTTGAGTCCACTGGTTCAGTAAACGGTCAACCAACACTCGTACGTCGACGAAACGCAAGATCTGCTGAAAACATCGCCGCTGTCCGTGAGAGTGTGCAGGAGAATCCGAGGCAGTCGATTTCGCGTCGCTCACAAGAACTCGGCCTTTCGCAGATCACAACTTGGCGAATTTTGCATCGTGATTTGGGCCTGTACCCGTACACAATTCAACTGACCCAGGAGCTGAAGGTAAATGACCATAGACAACGACGTGTGTTCGCTGGAGCAGTTGGAAACTGACCCTAATTTTCATCGAAAAATCATCTTCAGCGATGAGGCCCATTTCTGGATGAATGGGTACGTCAACAAACAAAATTGTCGAATTTGAGACGATACCAATCCACATGAGATCCAAGAGCATCCACTGCACCCGAGAAAAGTCACTGTTTGGTGTGGATTTTGGGCCGGCGGCGACGTAGGTCCATATTTCTTTGAAAACGACGTTGGCCAGGCCAATACCGTCAACGGTGAGCGCTATAGGTCGATGATTACCAACTTCTTTTGGCCTGAATTGGATGATATGGACACCAACGATACGTGGTTTCAACAGGTTGGCGCTACGTGCCACACAGCTCACGCCACATTGGAAATTCTGCACGAGCGATTCGAGGGCATGGTCTCTGGTGATCTCACGTGGATGTGATGTGAACTGGCCACCGAGATCGTGCGATTTGACCCCGTTAGACTTTTTCTTGTGAGGTTTTCTGAAGTCGCAGGTCTATGTGAATAAGTCACAAACTACAGCGGCCCTCAAAGCCAAAATAACACATGCCATCGATCAAATTCAGTCTGATTTATGCGCCAGAGTCATGGAAAATTTGACATTTCGGATGCGAGCCATCCAGAGAAGCTGTGGCGGACATTTGAACGATGTTATATTCCAAACATAATGGCATCGATAGGCCTTTCAAACGAATAGACAATTTCGATGACATCTCATACACACTTTGTTTTATTTAAATTTAAAGATAGGAAGCGCTTAAAGAAAAGCCCTTTACAACATCCCTTTCAGTGGCCGTGTCATTCACGCAGAACGTCTGATCATATTCCAACACACCTATTGCAGTTTCTGAAGGATGAGGAGAGAATTATTATATTCTAAGCGAATGTCTAGCCTTGACAGCCACTATTAGCCGTTAGTATCACAACATCAAGTTGTAGGGCTTCCTGGTATTCCAAGCTATGGGTTGGAATTCACTTTGAAGATCGATTTAATGAACTAAATGACATTGGGAGAAGGAACTTTAGAACACGAATCTTGGCAGTAAATCTCTGAAAAATCCTTTAAATTGTTCTCAGTTTCAGAATGTGCTACCGTTGAAATCCAAATCCAGTTTCTGTCTCAGTCGATTCCCATTTAATGCAGATAAATTTACAATCACCATCCGAACTGGAATAAGGGATTCAAAACAACACTACAGCTGTCCACAACAACAAGAAGAATTCTACAACGCTTGCACATAGACGAAATACACCGATACTCAGACTCATTCTTTTACCGCCACCTATTGGTGCGCCGTAGATCCTGAAAAAAAAAAATTCCCATGCTTCAATGAGTCAGGCTTCGGGAAACGAAGAAGAAGATCTTCATCATTACAAGCGAAGGGAAAATTACATAGGAAGGCGCACATTGGACTTGTCACGATCGGCCATAAATTTTCGCTACGCTGCGGTAAGGAGTGCATTTTCCTCAGCCACGGCCCCTTCATCTCCTTTTTTGTGTATAGCATGGTCTTCTTTTTCTATCATTTCTGTGGTAAGGTAATCTCTCTTTCCAAATTGCCAAGGAATCAAAGAACGCTCGGTGCGCCGGCCGTCGCGTCGTTGTCGTTGTCGTTGGTAACCATAGAGTACGCGCGCAAGCACCAGCAATGGAAGAAGATTTATCCTCGAAGTGAAGGAAGATAATATGCTAAAAGCACAACAGGTACCCCACTAGAAGGCGTAAGGAGGAAAGAATAAGAAGAGACTTAGCCCCGCAATGATGATGATGTTGTTGTCACACACAAAGTTCCCAGAGATCACCTCACTGTAGTGCACCGGCCCCGTGAAAGAACGAACCCAGGGGGGAGTCGGAGCCAGCGAGTATTGCTCAACTATTTTGGCGGACAAATCGAATTGAAACGACAGAAAAATGTAATAATTTTCCGGAGGGAAATTTATGGAAATGAGTGCACCGCGTCGTCGCATAGCTGGAGAGGTGGGCATTGGGCAACCACCAGCATCAGGAAGAAGGATGACGGGTCGGATTCCGCTCGGTGATGAGATAGTTTTAACATTTCTGATAGACAGAGGGGGGCTGAGAGGTGGCTAGAGAGTTTCACGTTTTATAATTTTGAAATTGATGGACCGTTTCATGGAGAGCGCATGCTCTTCTATCTGCGGAAATATTTGACGGAATAACAAAGTTAAATGTCCATCACCGACCACCACTGGAACATAGCTCGATATTTCTCGAGATCATAGAGTCGCATTCGATGACGATTTGGGTCATGTTCGACGATGATGACGTTTTATTTGGACTTGGTCTTGCGATTCTGTGTTGTCCCGGTCGGGACTATTCTGGAAATCAATGATGGAATTGGATCCAATTGATAGAGTGGTTGGAAATTGAATTTGGAGACACAAAAAGAGAGATTAATTGAAAACGGAGTCCAGGAAAAAGTAACGACCTGCTTCTTTGTGGGTCTTGACAGTAAGGTCAACTGATTCTCAGTAGTTTGAAGGAAGCGGTTCGCATCATTTGAAGAGATTATTTGATGGACAATTTCCGATATTGCTTACGGGGAAGCAGAGTCCCAGACAACGGTTAGATGTCACAACACTTTGACGTTCAACAAAATTGTTTCATGCGCCATGTTTTCCATGTGGGTGAGCTATGACAGCGGATGCCTGCATAACTTGGTCATTCCGCGTGTACAATCGCTTGATTTGTCGTGTATTTGTTACGTCAAATGGCTCTATAAGACATAATTTCCCAACGAATGGTCAAAGTTCTTATTTTTACACAAGCTCTCCTTGTCATTTCTCCGTCATCCACCCCAGGGGCTCAGTTCAATAAACCACTACGCGCTTTATACCACACACGAGCACCGGTTGCCGCATCTTCTTCCTAGAAGCCGTTCATATTCCTTATCTTCGTCTAAACAAATGCTGAGTCTACTCCCCGCACTCGTAGATACAAATTTGTCTACCGGTCGTCGAAAGAGACCACCACGGCCAATATGCAACAATCCTTATCTCTTGTAAACTCCTGAACCCGCATTGCAGAGAGAAACTTAGATAGAAACTCCTCTTGCCCCAAATTCCGCCTAAAGTATCTTTGAAAGTACTCATTGTGAGCGAGAAGGCGCGCGCGCGTGCTCAACTTTCAGCCGATATCTACTGCACTCAGTCCTACTGACCACACGCAAATTTTTACGTTGGCGTTGAAAGTGATGCCGTATGTTTCTTCTGTTATACCACACATAAGCGCCGCTGGAATTTTTCCTCATCTTCCTCGCCATCCTCGTCCTCGGTGCTGTGTGGCGGCTTTTCAAGTCATGGCAGAGAGTTCAAACCGTGTTTTCGGAATAGCCAGTAGGATGCACCTAAGCAAGGCATCATCTGCCGTAGACAATGTTACAACGTATGGAGGACGTTCTTCTTTCGGTGTATCCGCGCACCGCACAAGTGCGCAGTACCGTTTGGAGAAACGTAGAATTATAATAGTTGTCCCGCGTCTTGTTTTACTTTTTTTTTTCTCTGGCTGCTGCTTTTTATGGCATCTCAATACGAATGAAATGAAATAAAATAAATTCAAGCGAAATAAATGCAACGACAGCGAAAGGCCGCGGACGAGAGCAAGAGAAAGATGAGGCGAATGGAGGAGGAGGGCCATTAATTTGCGCTCTGTTTAAAGAAGTGTGCAGCCGCGCATTTAAATTTAATCGGTGCCATGTTCTGTCCAACTGAGTGGGTATATGTGTGTGTGCCCCGGCATTTTGGAGGGAATCCGAGTCGGGCCCGCACAGTCTCTTTTTTCGGATTCCTTTGGCTGTTTTCCGTTTTATTGGTTTAGTGCTCGCTCGTCTTCTTGTTTTATCGTGAGATGTTGCCTAGCAGATAATACATTCCTGATGCTCTTGTTGTTCCTGGTGTCTTTTCAATCCACTATCGATTGCGAACTCAAAGCAAACGGATAATTGAGTAATTATACAAAATATGGATGAAGATTGAATGTAAAGTGATTGGCTGGTTGGATGGATGCATAGATGGAGTCGATGTAGTGAGAAATGCAGTTTGAAGGTGACCACATGACATAACTATTGAACGACGACAGAGATTTCTTTCCGCTAAAATGGCGTCATCTAGCTTCTCGGCCTTCGAGAAGTTCTGAAGATATTCATCGGATAAAGTTTTTTATATGCATGTGTGCCTTCGGTTCTAATACTGGTTCTGGTTTGATACTTTTGCTGGGGGGGCAATATTTGAACATTGCTTTACTTAGTTCTATGTCTTAACAAATGGCCCAAATCGTCTCTTCACTGAAAAATGAGACAATTTAGTCCCAGAATGCTCGTTTTTACGTGACGAATTTTATGAACACGGAAGAGACGATTTGGCCCCTGTTTAGCCACTAGCCAAGGAGTCATTTTGCTGGAGGTGTATAGCACTTTTTACAGCAGTTTGGAGCCATGATTGCATTGTTTCGATGACATGATTAAGGAAGGTTCTAATGGCACCTATTGTGCTTCATGCTTGGCATAGTCTTTTCAGCCGCCAAACATCAATATGTTAAAATCGGACTTACACCAGCTTTGTACATACGTATATCCAATTAACAAAGGCTGGGCTGCTTTCCTCGTTGCTTCTATGGCACTGTCTTCCGAACTTGGCTTGTGGCACATATTTTCACGGGCAGCATGGGAAAAGAATCTCACGAGAAGAAGAGAGGAGAAAAAAAAAACCCGGAGTAGGAAGAAGACAGTATACCCAGTCTCCCAGCTGCAGGAAATCGAAAAATTGCGCAATGGAAACAACAACCAGCAGTTCTATTAGAAGACTCAGCAACTGCCAGCTAACTTCAAAGCCGGAGCGCAAGCTCTTCGAAATACAGAAAGGAAGCTGATGCATCACTGATGTGTCGGGAATTGTAGGAGTGTTTACGCAGCATTTCCATTCGCTTCTAAATGGACATAATGTCGAGGAAGTGATAGATTAAGAAGAGCGCCCACCTTCAGTTAACGAAGAAATAATCCCCCGTCCTAGCATAGAAGAGGTCGGCATAGCTATCAAAAAGCTGAAGAACAACTAGGCTGACGGCTCTGATGATTTACACAGCAGAGCTCTTCAAATGCGAAGGTGATGCTTTGGTAAGGAGCTTAGGATGCACCAAATCATCAACCAAGTTTGGGTTGGCGAAATAAGGTCCGAGGACTGGAATATCAGCTCCAACTTGCACCAACTATTGCTGCATATCCCTACTAAATGTCGTCTATAAGATCCTATCCAACGTACTGTGTGAACGTCTGAAGCCCTTCTGCAACACACTAAGCGGCACGTACCAGTGTTTGGCCCCGCAGATCGACTGTAGACCAAATCTTCACACTAAAGCAAATCCTGGAAAAGACAAGCTGATTTCAAGTCCAGACTCATCACCTTTTCATCGACTTTGAAATCGCACATAAAAGCATTCATCGCCTTGACCTCTACAGCGTGATAGCCGATTTCAGAATCCCGACAAAACTGATCCAGTTGTGGCGCGTAAACCCTGAAAAACAAGCAATGTAATGCCCAGTTTGGGAACAGCTCTTCTGAGCTTTGTCAAATATGCATCGCATTTCAGAAAGGAGACGCGCTATCATGTGATTTCTTCAACCTCGTGTTATCACGTGTTATCACGGAAGGCACTAGTTTCAAAAAATCTATTCAATTGTCCAACTGTCCAAATGTCCAAAACGCCAAAAATACGTCGACTACACAGCCCTACAGCCACAGCAACATTCGGACTAAACGGCATGGTCACGTTTCCAACGGACTACATAGCCCTCAAATAAAACTTCAGGAAAATGTCCAAGTGGGATTTCCCACCAAAGAACAGTGGAGAAAAGATGGTGAAGGACTTCAACTCGGTCATCTACTATACACCGACGGATCAAAGATGAACTGCGGCGTGGGTGCCGGTGTTTACTCAGAATGACGGATTTTGCCAGCGTCTTCCAGGTGGAACAACTGGCAATCCGAGAGGCTTGCACGCAACTCTAGCATCATACAAGACATAAACAGAACATTGCTATCCTCATTGATAGCCAAGCCGCTATAAAATATATTGGCTATGCTACCATATCCTGCAAACTGGTGGAAGAGTGCCGGAACAAGCTTGATCGCTGATTAAATCCGTTTTCTAAACTCTACTTGCTGGATTAAGGTACTTTCGGCTGTCTTATAGAAATGGCGAAACGATTTAGTATTCAACTTTGTTGAGTGCGAGCGAATGGACAATAATGCTCCAGCCAAGAGAATCCTTAAATCTCAGTCCTCAGATTCGAGACGACAAGGAAGATCGTACCTTCGTTTTAAAGACAAAGTAATCTCAGTCAGAGCGCTTGGTCTGGACAACTGGATTCAGAGTGCCCGAGATCGAAGAGGAAGAAAGGCTACCGTGTCTCAAACAGAGACTCTCCATGGGTCGGGAGGGCAAGGCATATTACCTTTTTGCGATATGGAGTAGTAAACTGTGGCTGAGTTAACAGAGCATTGACTTTCTGATCGAGCTGACATAGATTTGAGTTCAGCAATTATCTAAACAAACCGCAGACCCACTGATGGCGATTGAGGCAATTTGCCGTTCGGAGTCAGAAATGAAAACAGAGTCCTTCCATTTCGGACGACATGTAAAGTTGCAAGAAACTAAGCCTTGGCTATGGTCGGGTTGATTTGTCATTTTTATTACTTTTATGTACATATGTATGCACATCACAACAAAACTGGACATTGCATGTTTTAGGTGACTGCGACATGGAGAGCATATGGATACAAATACAGTGTACTCTCTCATAAGCGGACACGGATGGTTCCGAGAAAATTGTCCGCTTATGAGAGGTCTCCGCTTGTGAGAAAATAAACAAGACTACATATTTTTCTCCGTTCTTTCAAATTTGTCCGGTTATGAGGGGTGTCCGCTTATGAGAGGTGTCCGTAAGGAGAGAGTACACTGTACCTCGGTCCGCAGAGTCATCGTATCAAACCTGAAGTGATAATTCAGCAGAGAAAGATTTGTCTTAAGGTGGCGCGCACAATCAGAAGGGAACCTCAACGAGAGTGCGTAACTGGAGGCAGTTAGCTACAGGTCAGGCTTTTTGCTTGAGGCCCTGTTCACCCTGAATTACACTCACCTATTCGCATTCAATTTGCAGTTGTTAACCATTAATCATGTCAATACATCCACAGCTCTGTTCACAACTCGTCAGTCCTCCTTATTAGGTAATTATTCAAATTTACAGTGCATTGTAATTAAATGTGTGTGGCAAAAAAAAAAACCAATCGCAACCAATTGCATTGCCCTTCTACAAAAAGCATTGTATTTCCATTAAATCACCTCCAGCTTGGGTTTTATTACCGCGATCACGACTTTCCCTTCATCATCGATGCCTTCGCAGAGTTCGTCCGCCTCCCTCTCAACACACACAATTCCCACTGTGCCAAACACACACCACAAGGCGAGAGAGATACTCAGAATAAAGTTAGCTGATATAATAATTGCTAACCACCGAGAGACAAGACAAGTGGAAATTACCACACCAACCACCCAGCCAAAGTCGTGATGATTACTTATTCATGATTATAGATTCGCAGCGCATTAATATTTAACATCCATTCCACTTTACTGCAAAGAGATACATTGTGCATTTTGCATGTTAAAGTGACAATAAAGTGTCCATTGGGCAATCATAGCAACCATCTGTGACACTGCCACTACCTCTACCACCACCCATGCCAGCATCCCATCCAACCGATCGAGATACTAAAATATCAATTTCAGATACAAAATGCAGGCTAGCTGCACACTAAACGGCCGCCCTCATAAAATACCCAATTACGAATTTATCCATAAAGATAAAAATCCCATTTCTAGCATTTAAGATGCGAAATAAACTTTCAACGCATCGTGTGGTCGTTTCAGCTAGAAACCGTTCATACGTATCCGTGCGCCCGAGTATCTATCTACGCAGGCGTGCGAGAACAGGATTAACTATATGAGCGGCTGGCGGCGGATTGAAATTCTTCACCTACTGCGGCGCACGGGGCGATGATTTTAATGTCTTCAAATTCGCCATTTAATCGGCGATAAAATTTCAAATTATATCCGAAGAACATTTACGATAAAAATATTTTAGTGGCACACGCAATGAGGCGCTTAAACGCATTGGGACTTGGTAACCAGTACCAGAAACACCACCATCAGTGTGGGCTAAGGTGGAGAATGTTTACAAAACAAATTCATTTGTAATCGCATACAGTCGTTAATTTTCTTTTTGCAAACGGAAATGTATATTTGAAAAATAAATAAGAAATAGTGAAGAGGAAGAGAAAGTATCTCTTTGTTGGTGAATCTGGTTTGAAATGCAATACTTGAGGGAGAATCTTGTAAGGATTGCGGATGTTCTTATCGGGATTTTGACCGGTTAGACATATGTACATATGCGTTTTTTATTCGAAGTTTGTGAACATTAGAGGTATGTGATCTTATTGAGGCAGAATCCTACAGGCAAAGGGTCGGAAAAGCCAGCAGTATTGCCTCCTGCATAAACCGAAAGGTGGTCGAGGCGACGGCGATGACGAATCAAATTCCGTTGTCAGGCAGAATGGACCATTTAACCTGGACGACGAAGACCAACTATTCCGTTCACCGGACCTGGTGCTGATGGCCTTGCTGCCGAGCTGTTCAAAGCGGCGGGCGATGACTTGGTAAGTACCATACACCAACTCATCTGTACAATATGGTCGGAAGAAAGTACGCCCGATGAATGGAATCTCAGCATTGTTTGCCCGGTCCTAAAGAAAGGAGACCTTTTGCACTACGCCAACTATAGAAGCATCAGTCTTCTTAACATCGCTTAAAGATTTTATCTGCCGTGTTGTGTAAACACCTAAAGCCGTTCGTTGACAACCTGATCGGTCCATATCAGTGTGGCTGCAGGCCAGGAAAGTCCACCATCGACCATATAATCACACTGCGAAAGATCTTGGAGAAAATCCAGGAACTTCAAATCGATACCCACCGCCTATTCATCGATTTTAAGGCCGCGTATGACAGCATCTATAGAGACGAGCTATACAGAGCCATGTCTTGTTTTGGCATCCCTGCCAAACTCGTCCGGTTGTGCAGGATGACGATGGAAAATGCACGCTGCTCCATCAAGGTCGGTCAAGACCTCACCGAGACCTTTGATGTCAGAAAAGGATTTAGACAAGACGACGCGCTGTCATGCGACTTCTTCAACATCTTCCTTGAAAGAGTTGTGCAAAACTCACGCGCCAACACCAGCGGCACAATCTTTCAAAATTCCGTCCAACTACTCGGATACGCCGACGATAATGACACAATCGGAAGAACGCGGCATGATGTCATTGGTGCGTTCGTGAGTATTGAGACGGAGGCGGTGAAGATGAGTTTAGCGGCCAATGAGGGCAAGACCAAGTATATGCTGTCAACAAGAAAGGACACTCAACATCGACGTCTCGGACAGAACGTCATAATAGACAGTTGTAACTTTGAGGTAGTTAAGGACTTTGTCTACCTAGGCTCCGCTATAAACTGAGACAACGACACCAGCACTGAGATCAAACGAAGAAAAACTCTTGCCAATGGCTGCTTTTTTGGGCTGAATAGGTAATTGAGTAGCACAGGCCTCTCTCGAACGACTTAAGTGACCCCGTATAAGACCTAAATCATCCCAGTCCTGCTCTATGGCGCAGAGGCGTGGACTCTGTCAAAAGGGGATGAGGTTGATCTTGGCTGTTTCAACAGAAAAATTCTTCAGATAATTTTCGATCCCGTCTGCATAGACCGTGAGTGGAAGATGATATACAGTGACGAACTATACGCGGTGTACAGTGACATCGACTTAGCCAGAAGAGTGAAGGTCCAACGACTGAGGTGGCTGGGTCATGTAGAGCGGATGGACACCAATGCTCCAGCTCGGAAAATCTTCGAATCCACACCCGAGGGTCAGCGCAGTAGAGGAAGACCGCGACTCAGGTGGCCCACGGAAGTGGAAGTGGACTTCAACCAACTTGGCTTGCGTAACTGGGGCAGCTGGCTAAAGTTCGAGATTTTTGGAGACGTTTGTTGGTTGAGGCCCAGGTCCACCCCGGACTGTTGTGCTACCTTAAGTAAGTAATTAAGAGCGAGGCATTAATAAGGCATGTTCATGTACTCAATATGACGAAAATGTATGAGCTGGGCTCCAAAATCGAACTGATTAAGGTGGCTAGGTCATGTGTAGCCGATAAACACCTTTGCTTAAGCCAGATGAGTCTTCGAATCCACTCTAAGACACTGCGCAAATGGCGTACTCCAGTAGAGAACAAACTCAACTCGGCGCGGCGTATGCAACCGGTGACAGTTGGCTAAGAATCGCGCTAGCTGAAATTGCTTGTCGGTAGAGGTATGTACTTGCTAACTACAATCTGAAGCGCCATCAGAACTTATACCATCTGAACTAAGAACTGTTCTAAAACTGGCCATATAGTCTTTCTCAAATGAAGAGCTTAGAATGAAAACCAAACGTAAACGCAGTTCCGAAAATTAGCAAATCATGTACCTGTCAGGAAAGATGACAGTCATTCACACCAACACTAAACCAACGAGGTTTTAACTCAAATAACTTGAATTTTTTGAAGCAGCATAACCATTAGCAATACTCAAATTTAAAATGCCACTCCTCCATCACGCGACACCAAAGAAATATAAAAAAAAAAACGGAAAACTCCACATCCACATCCACACACTTCACGGTTCACATTCTCATTATTGTTTTTTGTTTATTTTTATATTTTTTAATTCAAATTAAGCGTCTGGCATTCGAACACAAAAAATGCGTTTGAATAAGCTACCGCACTAGATTATGAGAAAATACAACAACTACACCAGACATCCAAACAGACGGGGACTGTGTAATAAAAATCCAAGGCCAACAGCCAAAATAATGATTCAATTCGTGTTTTTTTTTTTTTTTTTGGTTCACAGCTTATTTTGAAAAGGTTGCTAACCACAAAATTGAACTTGAGCTTTGGACAATAATGGTTGGGGCAGAGTTTGGGATGGTTAGAGCACTACAATGCTTCCTTGAGGGGAAAACAGAAAATCACTGCAGCGACAGCACGCAGTGAGTCACTTAAAGGTGGACCCGGGGATGGAATGCAATTACCTGCATGGATTTGAAATTGTAACGGACTTTTACAAGCAAAGTGCTTCAGTTTTTTTGTTATTTCTTTCCGGTCGCTGCAATCTATCAACGTCGGATTGCAAAAACATGAAAAATGCAAAAAAAAAAAAAACCAAATATCACCCGAAAATAACGAGAAGGCCTTGAGGTTGACTTTTTTGAGTTCTGGTTCGTTCGAGTGTGCTCGTTTGATGTGCGTCGTCGTTATAAAAAAAAAAAAAAATTTGGTTGCTGATTTTTTTTTTGCATAAAATAAAACAAAACCGGTATAAATGCGGGATTTGTGCGCCTTTATTGTCTGTGCAGTTATTTTCTCTCATTTTAGAGTGTGAAACGATTTATTTAATCAATAGATGACATTTGGTTGGACACATTGTGCGACAAACGCTTGTCTGGATAGGGTGGCTTGGTTTTATGAGGTAAAAAAAGAAGGAATGGTGCAGGTGCAATGGACACGATTTTTGTCAATTTTACATCCAACCGGTTCTGATCTAATAAACAGAAAAAGCAATATAAACGGCCCAATACAAGAAACAAAGTAGTAAGGATCAGCTAAGAAGATGGAGTGAACCTTTTCCTACCGTTCTGACCCACATTGTGGATAGTGGTATGTCTTAAAGTTCCTCGAGCACTTGCTGTGCGATTGCCCCACCACAGGGACGCTTAGACATAAAAGACTGGACGGACATGTTCCGCCCAGGGCTAAGCTTTCTTTCTAAGGCATACAGGACGTTTGACGCTTGAAACCCCATCCGACTCTATTCGGTAACCTATAACCCTTCACTTGTACCCCCCTTACTCCACTTCTTCTCCAACAGATGCTACAGAGGAAAACACAGCGTGCCCAAATGGTGACTTACGTGACGAGGTTCTTCTGAACTGCACCCTCCTAAACCAACCATACCATGAATTCATGAATGTGCATTAGTGATCTTAGAAAAGAGGAGATCATAACCAGTGCAGTGTGCACGTATCCTGCCCTTGCGACGATAAGAAGAAGAACACTCAGGGAAAACTTCCAGTATGATTTTAACGATCTAACCGAACTAGACACCCAAAAGATAAGAAACTTCATCTCTGGGACGAAATTATTCATCTGTTAGGGTTGCCCATATCGATATACTCTGTGTTACATACTCTGGTTCCTGGTGCTGGTAAACCGGTTCTTAATCGTGATATCACAATGGGCCAATGTGGTCTTAGTGCGTCCCTGTCTGAGCGGGGGCAGCCATTTAACCTAACCTAACCTAAAAGCAGCATTTGTCCTCCAAGCACAGTAGGTGCGTTGTAGTTTCTTCTTCCTCCTCGTCTCTGCAGCTTCTACAGAAATCATTGGAGAGAACTTCCAGTCTGAGTGCATGTCTGCCTATTGAGCAATGTCCGCTAAGGACTTCTATTAGCGACCCTAGGTTTTTTCGGTTTGTGGATAAAAGTCTTCTTTAAACCCAGGTTAGGCCAAATTTGTTTTGATAAGAGACAAATGCTGATATTATTTAACCTATTGTTTGCCAATTTCCTGTCATCGGTATCAAGGAGGAATTTGATAGGTTCGTTAGGAGCAGAAGGTTCCTGGATCTAGTAGTCGGCTGGTAGAGGGTTAGCCAGATGCGTTGGAGAAGACTCCTGTCCCCGTACCACCCGCGCCGTCTTAGATCCATCTGTGAATATATCTAACGCAGAATCGCTCAAAATTGTACTGGCCCTCCAAGAGCTTCTGCTAAAAATCCGAGTTTTGTACCTGACTTTGAAGTCAATATAGGGGACAACGTACTCCATTTTACTAGGAATAGTATGGTTGCTCTTGATGATCCTAGAGTGACCCGTTGCTGTGCTGATCAGCTGGGAGGATTCTCTGAGCTTTAATGCTTCTTTGACTGCAATTAGCATTACCTCCAGTGCTGCAGTGGCGGTTGTTCTCAAGGCACTCGTTATGCAGATGCATGATCCCCTTTGTATTTTTTTAAGAAGGCTACTGTTGTTTTTCTTTTATAGTGCTGTCCAACAGACCAGTACTCCGCATATAAGGATCAGCCCCACCACCGCCACACCTTTATACCTATATCCTGTGGACTATTTTAGGCTAAATGCCCCATTTCGGTCCCAGAGCTTTCTGGCAGCAATTTATGGCGATTGAGACTTTCCTAGCACGGTTCTGAATGTTCAGCCTACAGTTGAGTTTCCTATTAAGTTTGACCCCCAGGTATCTGATGTGATCTACAGATTGGACTTCTGTGCTTTCTAATTTGGGAGGGATGATATACGGAACCTTATAACGTCTAGTGAAAAGGACTAGTTCGGTTTTTGACGGATTAACCCCGAGGCCTACCTTCTTCGTCCATCCTGTCAATATGTTTAGGGAAAATTCCGTAAGGTCTCTTATTGTAGGGAGGAATTTACCAGTGATTGCTTTTGCAATGTCATCAGCATATGGCGTTGTACTGAATCTCTTCCTATCCAGTGTCATTAATTGTTTAGCCAAAGAATAGCAAAAAAAATGGCGCAAAGCTGTCGAAAAGGAATCAATTCAATTGGGAACACGATGGCGCTAAGGCGTGATAGATACCTGAAGACTCAGTAGGTAACCCAGGACCTAAGTAAGTACATACATATGTACATACATACATTAGGAAATGATGAACTCTCCAGACAAGTGCGACTGTCCCGACTGTCCCGAAAATGGAGTATGTAATCTTGGTCAGTTCTATGGGCTGCAGAACCTTCTGATCGCTGGAAACTTTTCAGATTATCCCATTCTAAGTATATGGTTTCTAAAATATTAATGTTAAGGATTCCGTGAGTACAGTCAAGTAAGTCTTTATAGGACACCCAACCCATCAACACATCTGTCAAATGTTGATGAATGAATTCCTTTGCGCACGTTGCATTCATTTTGGCTTAAAGTGTTATTCGATTTCTATTTTTGCTCTTTTTACAGTCGAAAAGAATTTCTAAACAAGCTTCCCAAATATGTATTCCACACCACATCATGAAGGGGGTTGATATCATCTTTATTTTGTTTTAATTCGTTCAATGGTAGGACTCTGTATGCAGTTGGATTTACGTAATTTCGTGATCGTTTTTTGTGTGTGCGAACGAAGGTCATGTGACGCATGAAACTACAAGCGAGACAAGAGGATAAAAAAAAAAAGCAGTTAACCGACTAGAATTTGTAATGCTTTTTTAATTTTGCGTGTATTGAATCCGTCTAGACGATGAATACACGAAGCGGAACACGTTTAAATGGTCTTCGCTCTTTCAATTTTTTTTTCTTTTTTTTTGACAAAAGCTGATGTGATGGGGATTTGTGGGTCAGAGAATAGGTAGTTGGAAATAGTGATGTCATTTGAGGTTAACCTAACCCACATATTATGCTGGATTTTGACTCTACGGCGTATTGCTAAAATGAACAAGTTCACCAGCAATTAAGACGCCACCCTATTGTGCTGTATACAGGGTCACAATGAAAATAACGTAGAGAACATTTTAGTTAAACCAACTTAATGATTTTCCTTCTTAATTTTTATAATGGTCGCGTTCAGCCAAAGGCTAATTTTTAAGTCGCTTTTCGGGCTTCCGACCAATCAAAAAGCGTCAATTTGAAAAAAAAAATGTATTTGCCTAACCCGACCAATGTGTCTTGTCAATCTTGGCAGCAAAAATCTCAAAGGTCTGATTGGAAGCGAGAACAGCTAGGAATCGTATATAACGATTCAGAGTTTCAAATCTATGTACAGTGCACTCTCTCCTTACGGACACCTTTTATAAGCGGACACCCCTCATAACCGGACAAATTTGAAAGAACGGAGAAAAATATGTGGTTTTGTTTATTTTCTCACAAGCGGACACCTCTCATAAGCGGAGAATTTTCTCGGAACCGTCGGTGTCCGCTTATGAGAGAGTACACTGTACTTGGAAAATTTAGGCTACTCGTGTTGGACCACTTGCGTGGGGGTCAGGTGCGACGGTAAAATACTTACTCGCTTTGGACAACCATGTACTGATTACATGAATGGAGCACACCGATGCCAACGTCTCACTGGAATTGGAGTGTGTTCAAAACCTCGATTACTATACATTTGACATGCCTTGACACAAGCTCGGCTTAAAGAAAACAGGTATCAACGGAAACGAAGCAGGTTTCAGTCTATGAGTCTTGAACCATACTCTGACCTATGTAGAGGAATAGAAGACCGCAATTGAAGACCTGAGAAAGCGTAGTTTAATTTAGACGACGAAAATGGCGACTAAAATACCTGTTCACTGCACCAAGAGGGAACATCTTAGCATGACGCGAAGGGTGCCGTGATATATTTTGTAATATGGCCTTATGTCACGGCACCGATGCGAGGTACTCTCATGCGGATAGTAGCATTGTCCACCTGACGTGGAAGCTTAGACTGAAGAAGAGGTCATCACTTACTGAGCTTAGTTCGAGAATGATCAAGACTGAGTAAGGAAAGTCTCAATTGCCATATATTTCTGCCGAAAAACTCTGGTCCTGAAATGGGGCCTTCAGCCTAAAGTAGTCTATTGGATTTATACGGTGGTAGTGTTCTGTCTGATGTATGGGGTATCTACTCGAAGGAGTACATAGGGTATCATGCATCTGCACAGCGGGTGCCCTAAGAACAAACCCTACGGCTGCAAGAGGCAATGCTTCACCTGCTTCGTGTCGATATCTTCGAGAGCCCCACGGCCCACTCTAGTATCCTGAATGGCAACAATACTATTCCTAGTAAAACGGACTATACTGTCCCTTATATTGACTTTAATGTCAGATACAGAACTCGGATTCCTAGCGGAAGCGCTTGAAAGTCCGATGTAGTTCTAAGCGACTCCGCAATGGAAATATTCGCAGACGCATCCAAGATAGCGTGTGTTACTGGGGCGGGAGTT
Organism: Matsumyia berberina; assembly: GCA_917880715.2. NCBI lineage: Eukaryota > Metazoa > Arthropoda > Insecta > Diptera > Syrphidae > Matsumyia > Matsumyia berberina. The sequence goes on along the minus strand of OU862871.1, from coordinate 123,237,895 downwards.
TTCTCCACCGCACCTGACATAGCAATCGCCAAACGACTGCCAGATAATTGCAGTGTGTTTCAAGCGAAAAATACGGCAGTCCGCGAAGCTGCGACTTGACTTTCAATTAACGCGATGGATTGTAGCGCTTTTGTACATAGATAGTCAATCCTTAGAATCGGCGAAATTACGATCAAGGTTGGTAAAGCAATGCTGCAGATCTCTTAACGAGATTGCAGACAAGTGGGACAAGTGGGACAAGTGGGACGTAACCCTGTGCTGAATTCAGACGAGCTGCCAAAAGAAGGTGCAGGACGGCATCTCCCCGAAAACCTGGGAGAACCACCTGCACCTATTGAATCGATCAAATTCCTGCTTGACACCGATGCCAAGAAACTGGCAAACCACAGTTGGAACAACATCAGCACTTTTCTCTTATCAAAACAAATCCAAGTAAAACCTGGGTTTAAAAAAGACGGAGAGACTTTTACTTACTAAAGGGAAAATCTTCGGTTCACTAATAAGGGTCCCCACCGGACATTGCTTGATGGGCAGACATGCACTCAGACTAGGGGTCTCCTCCAACGATCTCTGTAGAAGCTGCAACGAACCTACTGTGCACGTGTTCTGTCCTTGCAACGATAAGAAAAAAACCCTCGGGGAATACTTCCACGATTTACCCGAACTTGACATCTGAGACGAAATGGTTCAACTTTTAGGGTTAATACCATTACGGTTGCCCATCTCTATGTACTCTGTGTTACATACTCTGGTTCCTGGTGCTGGTAAGCCGGTTCTTCATCATGGTATCACATTAAGCTAATCTGGTCCCTGTCTGAGTAGGGGCAGCCACCTAATCTAACTTAACATGAGATATCCCACTACTAAATCCTCAAATCCATCAGTCTAAGCACTCTAGTAATAGAATCAATTATGCAATCTTTTTTCAGTTTACCATTGCCGATAAGGGCACACATGATATCTATCGAAAGAACAAACATATCAAACAAAAGATGCAAAAACAAATAGAACGTTAGGAAGGAAAGAAAGAAAGAACACTCCTACTCCAACTACACAGGTGCATTAATTATTCCTCATGTGCCCGTGCCGCAGCATGACCGAATCCCATTAATACCACCAACAATATACAAAAAAAAAAAAAAAGTAGTATCTACATATGTATCTGCATCTGTATCTCCCATATGTGCAGCAGCAACAGGCGAACAATTCTATCATCGCTCACTCACTATGTGGCAATAATGCGATTACATTTACCAATTATTATAAACTTTTTATTTTCCCTCCTCTGATCGATGACTGTGTGCATTCAATTGCCACGGAACACAGCCCGCGGGCCATGGGCTTAGCCATCGGGGAAGTAAAAGGCACAACCGACAGCGGCAGTAGTTCCAGCTTCCAGTCGAACGAAGGCACCGACTGGTGTATTATGCATGCGGAAAGACAGAGAGAATGGGGTTGTAGAATGCCACTGTCGGTCGGTTAAATGCAGGCGCTGCCGAAGAAGGCGGAAGAGGGTGCAAGGAATAATCGTGCCAATTGCGACCTTGGATTAGCACAGAACACACAATCATTTCCACACACATGATTGCAGGCGGCTGCCGCGTTGGATTCTGACTCTCTCTGAGTAGACTAATCGACAGAACCTCAGAATGGCAACAAAAAAAAAAAAAAATAAGAAAGAAAAAAACTGAAACACGTTACGAATGAATGAATGACATTACACGATTTCGTTTGTAGATACTCTGCAGCGGCAGACAGAGTTGCTCCTCTCCACCGTATCTGTGTATAAATTACACAATAATCGTTATTATCATGACGATTTTATTGAATTTTAATCGGTTTATGTTTATTTTGTGTGCGGAGCGCGGTTTGTGCTATGCTTAACCCTGCAAGTCGAGGATAAAGCGTTCGACACGTGTGCGAAAAGTAGCGCCAAGGAGAAGCGAGTTGGCGACGACTCTGAATGGTAACTATCCATCGCTAATTCACTTATCATTATCGAATGTCATTGCCAAATTGATCTCCTAAACGATGCAGATGCAATGCATCAGGTAGTGCTGATTTGATAATACGATTTTGGTGACTCAATACAAGAGCCGTTAGGGTTTTCTCTACGGTTGTTACTTGCAGAGAAAATTTGTAAAATATTGTTACTCACGCGACGTACAGGTGCCAATAAACAATAAACTAATTAGTTTCTGATACACATTCCAGAAAAAAAAGTATGTGCATATTTGAAGTTTCTTTTCTCAACATTTGACTCAACACGGGGGCAGTAAATGTACTAATCTCTTCCTTCCAAGTATAGCCCAAGAAGTAATCACCAATAGCTATCTTACTGACACATTTCAACTCGTCCCGTTTTTTATAGATTTAGACATTTTGGTAAATGCTTCACCTTCCACTTGAAATCTGCATCGGACTGGAGGTGATCGTGGTTTTGATTTCGACTCAAGTACTATAAAAAACAAATAGCTAGCGCGACAGCTTGGGATGGGCCAGGGGTAGCTTCTCGCAAACATTCATGTTGTGCGTGTTACATTTTTCGCACGAATGGAAGGAACCTACAATTTATTTCCAACTCCGTACGGCGAATTGAGAAGCTCTTTCATGACAAATTTTATTCCCGGAGGCTTGTCATTCCCCGACGAGAGGTGGGGCCGCGAAAAATGTTCGCTGGACATGGTTGGGTGTTGAACCCACACCATTCGCACAGCAGTCTCAATTACTGTATCGGTATAAAATCAGATTTAGTTCAAGAACTGACAATCCTATAAAATTGTCCCTATATTGGATCGGAAAAAAATTCCCTTGCTGTCAATCATTGTTTGAGACTCCCTTCGCCCTATAATGAAGGGTTTTTCAATAGCGATGTCCGAGTTTTGACCGCTTATTACTCTGACGTTTCAAGTGGCAACGCTAATATTCTTTGACGTTTGTGTTCTGTCATAGTCACCATTTTACCATGGAGCGCTACACCATTCAACAACGCGTCGACAGTTCGCCAAACTTGATCGTCCAACCGTGCGAAAAATTCAACGAATTATCGCGAAATTCGGAGAAAACGGTCCGGTTGCTGATCGATCAATCCCTGTACGATGCCGAAATGCGCTCATTGTCAAGCGAGAATATTGCTGCTGTTGCTGAAAGTGTCGCTGAAGACCCAAACCTCTCGATTCGTTGTCGTGCACAAGGAGTTGGCGTTTATACGACCTCTACTTGACGAATTTTGCGAAAGGACTTGGGCATGCATTCGTACAAGATCCAATTGACACAAGAACTGAAGCGCCAAGACTACCAATCTTGTCGTAGCTCGCTGGTTGGGCTCTGGAGTATTTGGAAACGGATCCAAATCATCTTCAGTGATGAAGAAAATTTTGGTTGAACGGCTTCGTGGACAAGTAAAATTGCCACATTTGTGGAGAGAATTACTCATAAGAGTATCAAGAGTGGATTTAAGTCAGGCGGCGTCATTGGGTCCATACATCTTCTGAAACGAGAATGGCCAGACGATGACTGCCAATGGCGAACGATATCGGGCAATGATAACTGACTTTTTGTGACCTCGATTGGAAGACATGGACCTGGACGACATGTGGTTCCTTCACTGGATCGAGTGGGAACGAAAGCGCTGAATCACTAGTAAAATATGAGACTCTAACACCCTTCTGCTGGGCAAGCAAAACCTCTTTTGAAAGCCAAATCAAAGGTCTATGCCTGTTTAAATTTATTGGAACCTAACAGAACAATGTCGGAAAAGCATGCTCCAAGCTGGTGTTAATCGAATTGGATGACTGCATTTGAATCGGAAAAGAAAAGGGGGTTTTTGGCATGCTGCTAGCTACGATTTTTCCGTTTAATGGAGCGGCTGCGGTTGTACAAGGTGGCCCAAAATGTATCAGCGTATCGGAAGATTTTATAATTTTCGCAAATGGTCAGTTTTGTTTTTGTTTTGACATTTGTGAAGTAAACAGATGCAGAATACACGTTGACAAGCCATGGAATGTTATACTCCTCAAGATCGCAGAGTAAGTACTCGTGACTTATTTCCCAGCCGTCCTACGCCAACAGGTCAAACAATAAGGCGTTTAGCTGCTCGTCTTGAAGAGATTGGAACAACACGTGACAGAAGAGGATCCGGAAGGCCTCGTAATGTTCGTTTCAAGGAGAATATCGCCGTTGTAGCTGAAGATGTCGGTAACACGGTTACTGTGACTGGTAAGTGATACAGAACAATGATCAACGAGCTTTTATTGCTGTAAATTGATGAATTGGGACTGGAGGACATGTGGTTCCAACAGAACGGTCTAACAGCACACATAGCTAGCGCGACAATATACATTTGGAAGGATGCGTTTCCGGGTATGAATAGAGTACTTGGAAGGCGACATGAATGCCATATAGAAGCAGCAAGCCTTTGTTAGTCGGTTTCCTAGACACATATGAATCACAACCCAGTGAGTATTCTAGCTGAACCAAAAAAGGATGAAAACGTTCATACAGAGGTAAATGTGGCATTGAGGTGGTCACACACTTCCAAAAGGCAAAGACGGCATAGCAAACCAAGCTACGCAATGGAGTTCATTGACCCAAGATGAAACGAGAGTGGGTCGCCCTCTAAACTACTTGGAGTCGAATAGTCGATGAAGCGTCTCGCTCACGATGGCGAATAGGCATGATAGACGACCTAAACCCACAAGAGGAGAAAGGATATAAACAAGTAAATACATAGATATGTAAATACAGACGTTGACACATTCTTGCTATATGACACAGTTGTTATTCGGATCCGAGCAATATTCATCAAACATTTGTCGCGCACCCCCTCTCGACAGGCACTTCATTCGTTCAAAAATTGCAAAAACTTAATGCCAGCTATTTATTTATTTTTTTAATTTACAAGGACTCGCAGACGCCACTTAAAATGTAGAAACGAGAAAACAACGAGAAATGATAAATTTCAATAAGATCGGCGCCTCTTCAAGAGTTGAAGTCACACCCAGACGTTCTGTTGAAATGCCAAAGTTCTGAAATATTCCCACCCCCGCATAGTGGAATCAAAAAATTATGTCAAATCCTTAGTCTGACCAGAAAGTGTCTTGAAAGTCCGAAAGTCACAAAGTCAAATAGCAATTATCGATGGAGTTTGTTCAAGGATGGCACATTTTTTTGTCGAAATCATGCTCGTAATATCCCACGACTGTGATTAATCCTGGCTTCAATGTCCATTGCAGTAATCATTCTTACACTCTCGACCAGTTCCTGAGACACTCGGCTTCTCACAGCTTTGCATTAGAAAACATGTTCTTTGCATTTGGAGTGCGCGACCGGGAAAAAAAACGAATTCAAAACAGATTAACCAAAAAATCTTGTTGACCTTCGCAAGTGGGGATTCTCTATCAGAAAACAGGATTCTAAAATAAATTTAAGAAAAAACTGTTTTCTTTTTCTCTTTTGCTTCGCCTACATATAAAAACCAGACGGCTATTCAAAAATGCGTGGGATAATCGACCATCGTGCAGCTATCTTCTATATGCGATTAGAACAGGACGACAATGAAGATGGAGGGGCAATCGTTTCGGTCAGGTAGGAATAATGAAGTATCACTGGTCAGTTTTGCCTTTTTAAATGGTCATCTTGAAGTTTTTTTCTACTTCACTTTGTGGTCACTTCTGTTTCCATGATAGTCAGGATGTGTGTCTATGTCCACTACCACTGCTCTGACCTTGGACAGGATATGAGGGGAAAAAAAATCAGCGCTTGGAATGTCTGCTATCTAGTAAGATGAGGGCAAAATAACAAAGCTGCTACCTGCGTATTTAGAAAAATTTAATTTGTTTGGTCCTCCCTCAGAGGCAGAGAAGGAATGGACACTCCAGTCGAAGTCCTCTTTTTGGAAGGGATTGTATATTTCACTGCACCCGGAAATGTGTTAGACTCTTTTGTTGGACAATCTGTTGTTCAGTTTCTTTATGATTTTTTTGGTCATGTCTGGCAATTTTGCTTTCACACATAATCACAAAAACCTTCCTAAGTCGGAGAACAGCTTAAAGTTCAAGGAACCGCTGCAATTAGCAAAAAACAGAACAAAACCAAGAGTTACAATCGATTGCTGATAACACTATCGGGTAAAACGACGACACACAAGGTAGGTCATTCGTGATAAGATTAAGCACTATTATCTAATTGACACAGATAGCTGATATCACATGCGAACTTTATTCGCTGATTATCACTTTTGTTTTATGTGACATTGACAGTGAAAAATGATTCAATTTCGAAAATTCGCATTTTCTTTGAAAAGGGAGGTACAAACGTGCCAACACTCTACGCAAACGAGTGAGTTCATGCGTATCGATGAGACAAACGTGCTAATAATAGAAAATTTGGCCCAAACATCTGCACACAAATTCTCGGATGCGAGCTAAATTGAGCAAGAGATACAGTTGGGTTGTGTGTGCATCTATTACCTTCGAAGTTTGGATTTAAAAGCAAGTTGGCAACAAGCATCGGTGGTTCAGTGGTAGAATGCTCGCCTGCCACGCGGGCGGCCCGGGTTCGATTCCCGGCCGATGCAATTCTTTTATTTTTTTTATTTATGTGTGTGCTGTGTACTTTTTATAATTCTTTTATAAAGTTATTTATATATGAAGGCATACAAAGTTACAGATCGAATCGAGAAATTAATTATTGATTCGCCATCGATGAAGAATAATTATCGACAGTACTGTCGTAAAGATACAAATCTATAGGATGGTGTGTAATTTTATTGAAATTATATTCTGTTTTTATTGCATATAAAAATTATTTCTATATAATTCCATGCAATTACCTTCCACTGGATTGTAGAAGTTTTTATACACAAACATTTGATTTTATTTCCATCGTGTCGGTGTGTTTTGAAAGTGATACTGGGTGTCAGTTGCAGGCAAGTGATGATATAAGATTGATTAATTTCTCTTGTTGGAGGTGTGGACAATTAAGCAACCTAAGAGGTTATTCAGTTCGAAGCTTATTGATTTTAAAATTAAGTTTAATCTTGGGAATTATGTGTGGAACACAATATCAGATAAGCGCCCTCCTAAGCTTCTTTGGCGTGATATCTAGCATTGTTGTGGCTCCACTTTGGCGATTTATTCTCTGATGAGATATGGCTTGCTCGCATAAACTTTTCCCCATTTTTATGAACCTGTCCTTATGGCTTGCACTTTAACCTAGCAAGATCTATTGTGACTCTGGGCTACTTAGCCTTAGGCCTACTACCTTCCTAGTGTTTCTTAACTCTGCTAACGAACAGAATTCCCTATGAAAGATCCGTTTACGCAGCCAGTTTCCCTCAAATAGCATCGAAGGACAAAAGCCAACATCACCAAATCATTAGACAAATCTTTAAACTTTTCACCAAATTTCTTCGAAATGAAAATCTTAAGATCTTCGGCGAACACTCATTCATAGATCTGTCTTATTCTTCTAGCATCAAAAGACAAAGACCAGCAGCATTACCAGCATGCCAATAAAAAACGCCACGATTGAAGATTTCACCCGACCGCCACCAAGAAACCGCTAGTTTGACGAAGAATTCCTGTAAGCGCATGAACCAAAGCAAGAGCCGTAAAGACATTGCAAAGAATGACGAGGGCTGTCCGAGAGCTTCTCAGAAAAAAAAGAAGAAAACGCGATCGAAGATAAAATATATGAAGAGCTGGCGCGATAGCTCGGGATGGGTCAAGGGTTAGCTTCTCGCAACCATTCATGCTGTGCGTGTTACATTTGCCACACAAATCGAAGGGACCTACAATTTATTGCTAGGCGGCGAATTGAGAAGCTTTTTCATGGAAAAAGATTGGTTAGGTTAGAGAGGCTGTCGACAGGGTAACAGTAGGTCCATTGTGATACCTCAGGATTTAGGAGGAATTATCTTTCTTAATGGTGAAGCCAGTGGGAGCTTTTAGTAACGCGAACTAGGTTTTCGACATCTTGCTGTTCTATGTCGCCATGATTGTCAAAAAAGAGGGCCCAAGATGGATCGTCTCCTCCTCTTCCCTGCAGCTTCTCTAAAAATCATTTACAGGAGAATCAATCTCTTGGAGCGCTTTTGGTCTATTGAGGGCCAGATTTGTCTGATAGTTTGGCAGGCGGTGCCATTGTTTGTTGATTGCATCTGGTTTTAATTTAATTTGCATGCAGCTAGTGGCACTCCGAGGTTCTCTTTTTCAGGAAGAATCTGTATTGTAGTACCATTCTTGGCGAGGTCATCGGACCTGCATTTTCCTGGAATGTCTCTGTGTTCTAATACCAAGCAGAGGAGTATGTTGAATAGCTCTGCCATCTCTACAAGAGACGACCGGCAATCTGGAACTGTTTTTGATGTTACAGAGACTAATTTCAGGAATTTAATGGCAGCCTGACTGTCTTTGATAATGCTCATATCCCAAGTAGATATTAGATTCTACCTCAGCCAAGACAGGGCACCTTTTATCGCCATGATCTCCGCCTGGAAGAGACCAGGCGAAAGGAGATCTTCCCACACCATCTTCGGTTTTAGAACTGTCCGTGTAGATCTCCACTTTTTTCCTCATAGGTGGTTTTGCCTTCTCCCAGAAATCTCTTCTGACATTAAAATTTCTGCTAAAAGAATACCTTGCGATGGTGTAGGCTGTGTTTTCGAAAATATTTGTGTGTTGGTTAAGAATTGAGGCATTACCAGTTGGTTTACTGGTCAACTATGAGATGCCTGTTAGTCTAATGGGTGCAAGGGGTGGTACCGCGAAAAATATTCGGTCGAGATGGCTGGAGCTTGAACCCAATCAGCTCGCACTAACTACTGACCCTCGGTGACAAGCGATCGAAGATATTGAGGGATTTTCCTTCAGGAACAACGTACAGTGTTTTCTACAAAAGGTAAAAGGATGAGTCTTATTGGGAAAATCCGCGTCGAATTTTTTTAGAGATTCAAAAGGAATTTTTGTAGTAGAGTCACAATCGGTGCTGAAAATTTGAAGCAATTACTTCTACAGACTGTAGGTATACTTAATAGGACTGGAACAAACTAAACGATGGCAACCAAACCAGTTCAGACCGTCGTCCGTTCATTAGGCGTGCGGGAGACCTTCGCTATTGTAACGATCCCACAGAGGATGCTTTATAACTTGCGTCCAAATATGTGTGTGTAGGTACTTCTTATCCCTTCATCACAACAGTGAGTGTAAATAAATGCTTTGATGTTTACTAAAAGTTACGAACGTTGGTTAAAAGTGCTTTTCTTCCCAACACATTGAAACGAGTCTAGCATTCGGATAGAGGTATAGTAACTATTGACATACTTTGTACTGCCTGTTATCGTCCTACATAAAAAAAACAGCCTCTAGGCAATGTAGTTCTAAGGCCACCTTCATTTATAGATACACCATTTCCATCACGTTCACGGATTTATCTCATTGCTCATCAATCTCAAACGCATCCTACCTTTGATCCTTCACCCTAGGTCGAAGGTACTCTTCCCCAGGTTCATTAATCGTAATTATTGAATAATCCGGCACTGATCAAGTGCTGATTATGCACAAGCCACCCATAGTCCTTTTCACCCACACAAAATCAGTGTTCATCTTTGCAGGTATCATTTTAATTAATAGTTCCGCAACCAACCTGCAGGCAGCAAAAAAGGTGTCAAAACAGTTGCCACTATCTACAGTGTACTGCTGAATGTGTATCGAACATGAAGAGGGTTATCCTTTATGGAGTGAAGAGACCGAGGATGGGGAGTGTACAAGCATCCCTCCTTTGATTTTTCTGATTTGCATGACACTGGTGCTACTGTCAATATGCAACCGATGCAAATGATTGTGCGGACAACTGGGTCGCGCGGTCGTGCTCATAAGTTTATACTATACGTACGCTGCTCAAACATATACGAATTCAGAATTCGAAATCAGTCTGATTTTAGTTCCGAACTCACTAGGGTTTTACATCAGAAAGAAGTTTACCCATACCTAAATTTTTTTAAGTTTTCGTAATATGGAGTCTTAGATAGTTTTCGTTTGAAACAGAGCAAACAAACACATTCAGCACATTCAGCAGAAAAGCTGTCAAAGCAAAATACTATATTTGGACATTCTTACGCCGAAGACAGCCGAATTAAAGTCCTTATCCTTCACAAAAAATTCCTAGCTAATGTCAAAATGATTGAAACGTCAAACGAAACCTAGCCAATGTTCAGTGGGAATGCTTCAGCGAGTTTTCGTAAACTTTTACCCGAAAACTCAGTGGGAATGGGGTAGTGCGATAATCATTCCCAACTTCTAATCGATTTGTTGAATTCAAAAATCTTCTCAAACCCAATACTTAACCTTTATGGGAATCAAAGAGTCTCCCCTTCCTAACAACGTTGTCCTTCGATATATGATGTGTTTCCCCCAAGGCATTAAAGGTTTTGTTTTCTTCTTTCAAAACTGTCCATGAACCTTAATACCGACATTCAACCTAACCATACAGAATAGACTATGTAGGCTCTCTATGTACGCCTAGCACACCTTCTTTTGCACGTTGTTAGCTGTCATTTTCCCTGTCATCGTAGCACTGTTCGATTGCTGTTTTGCTCATATTTTTTTTTAAGGTGTGTGCAAGCGGAGCATAAGTTCATCTTGGGTGTATTATGGATTCAAAGCGGAGAAAATGAAATATGACAGTTTTGACAATTTGAGGGAATTATTGGACACTATTTGTGTCTCCCTCCCCCCTAAGGCAGTTGCACGCGTCATACAACTGAAGTTGGATACAATGATTAAGTTTGTAGAACATTCGAAATTAATTAGCAGAGTTCAATGGAGTCTGATTCGACGAGACAAAAGGCGTGCAGCAGGCAAACAAACAGAGACTTTTGGGATCAACAAATTGGATTTGACGGTTGCTGTCAGTTTAGCTGTGTTTTTGGCGCCAATATTTGCACAGAAAAATAAACGTGAGTAAATAAAATTTGCTTGTGTTTGCGTGGAGAGTAAAAATAAAAGAAGTGCGCCTAAAGTTGTAGGTAAATGTTTGCCAAAGTAATTGATTTTTTTTGTTGTTTTTGATTTGAATAATTGTAAATGCGTGTTAAAGTGACATGGAAGCTGTCAAAGGACCGGGGTGTCACTTGAATGGACGATGCATTTTTTCTGACGTTTTGTTTGGTATTTGGATTTGGGTAAGGGAAAGGTGGCGGCAATGCTTTGATAATGAGAAAGAGGGATAAGCGTTGATGAATTCAGACTGTCACTATATAGGAAACAATGCAGTTCTATTAGTTTTGACGTCAAATACGCCTGTCATTAAAGATGCAATATTAAGTCCAAGCGGACGAAGTTATACACGTCGTCGTTTGAAGGAAAAAGTTGTTGCCAAAATACTTTGCGCTACAGTCCGACACGTACACACATATGTACATATATAGTGTGCGTTGCAACTTTGTTGCTATACATACATACGTCCTACTGCCAAATAGCGTTTACCCCTACGTCTCTTACTTCGTGTAGAAGTTGTCTTGCTTTTGATGCCGCATGACTTCAAATATGAAGTCGTACTTTTCTGCGAAGATCCTCATCATTCCTATCGCTGCCTTTGTTTTTTTTTTAATTGCTGTACAGCTCGTATAGTTTTTTGTCCAATCTTAGGTTGCGGTCACGTCTTACGCTTGTAAGAGTGAAAGTTTGCTCACCTGTAAATCCACTTCCTACAAGCATACACACAACAAGCGTGAAACATGCCAAGAAAACATTGATAAGCCATACTTCTGATATACAGGCGTACACACGTTATCAAGTTTAGACTCTTACAAGCGTGAGACGTGACCATAGCCTTGATCTCCAACGCAAGGAAGATCATATCTAATTTGGACAAAGTCAAGGCTTCTCCGCCATACAGCAGGACTGTGATGATGAGGGTCTTGTATAGTGCCTCCGATGTGATAACGCCGATTGTACGTTGGATCATGTTGGCTGAATACATATCAGAGCCTAGGTCGATGAATTACTGCATTATCCCAAAGCTGTCAATACCTTTCTATCGTAAAGTTTTGGTGAAGGTTTTCGTAGACAATATGTACCCATGGACCCTTTTACTTCGCTCTGCTGGGAACCACTAGTGGTTTTCAAAGTCTTGTTACTCTACACACATGAATGAGTTTTGCAGGAATACCAAAACCGGATATTCCTTGAAATCTACCAGTACGTGGTAAGCATCGATTTGCAACTCGAGAGTTTCTGTCAGGACTTGGCGTTAAGTGAAAAATCTGATGCATGATCAAGTTTTTAGGCTTTAACCCGCATTGACAATTCTCCCACAGCTTGACGAGATATTGATAGTTGTCGGTGCTTCAGCATTTCACCAGATAAGACTACAGTGTTAAGCTTGGACCACACTCCTCGTCCCTCCAACCTAAGCAACTACTGACAGGTGCAGTTTAAACGAAATAGGTTTTCTCCAATTTCAAAGCAACTGCCGGAAGGCATGATTGAGTATTAAATCAATAAATTTCTTATAAATCGCAGACTTAGAGCAACCAGGACGCCAAACACCAAACTTCACTCTATTCCACCATCCATCGTTTTTTCCCATCGAAAGCTATTACAGCCCCTGCCCTGCAATTCTACTTAACAAGGCAATAACCATCTACGTGTTTACCTATTTCTCCCAAAATGACTACTATTTCACCGACTAAGTACACGAATTACAAGTTATTTCTTTTGAAAGTATCTAAAGCCCGAAATTTAATCCAGTAAACCACCCAGAACTACTAAATGTCAAGGAGGCATCAATCAAATCAAAATCACCAGATAACTCGATTTGAATTTGAATTCCCAACCATCATACCACACCATGGCCTCGCGGCACAATGGCATTCGCGAGATTACCATCTATTATTTTATTCCTGTCCAAAACTAATATCTAATTTGTATCTGAGAAAATGTTCTGCACATGCGCGCACAACATGTGCATTTGTTGCAAAATTTTCCCGCTTTGGTTTGTGTTTTTTTTTTCTAATTAAAATGTTAATCCTCGTATCGGTGATCTAGCTCCCCCCACCCATTCCTAGCAGTGGGAACAAGGTATCCATGTATCTCTGCATCCAGCGAAACGTACTGTAGCCAAAAGGAACGAAGCGAATGCATTACACGAGAATAAAACAAAAATATTATTATTAGCCAAAACCAACCCATAAAAAGCCAACGCCTTCGCCTTACAGTGCTTTCTGTGTGTACGGTCGGAGTGTACCTACTTGTCATGTACCTGATACCGCACAACAAAACAGAAGTAAACGCTAAATCCACCAGCAATTCACCGCCTTCCTCCGTCACAATTTGTCCGAAATAAATCAGATTAGTGCGGTGAAAAAAAATTTGCATTCGCTTGCCCAGATACATAGATACACCAGCGAGATCCTTTGAATTCATTGCGCCCGTCGGAGCAGTGGGTTTGGGTTCCTCCATTCGCAATCGAAAAACAAAAGCGGCCACCACCTCCTCGGGCGGTTAGGTGTGAAATTTGTTTAAATAAATTGAGCAAGCTAACGGTGTTTTTTCCTCTTGTATTTGGTGTAATTTTATTTTCGTTATGCGATTGCGTTCAAGCGATATGAACCCTCCGTTTCGAGGGAGGTGAAGGTGCACGCGTGGCGTGCGGAGCCGCTGTGTTGTGCTACTAAATGCTGTCATGTAGCTTTGTTGGCAAATTGTTACACAATGCGAATTAGTGTCCGGAGAGATCAAGACTTAAAAAACGAGTGACGCCGATTCTGCGCGACGACCGACGTCAACGCAGGCGACGTTTGGCGTCTTAATGCGCCCGAATGTGTAAGCTAACGCAACGGTGGTGCAACTGGGGTGTGGCTCTGTTGTTGTTGCGTTGCGCTGTGCTGCTTCCAGGCGTAAAGTTGAATGGATTAGCGTATCCTTATTGTGAGTTGAGCACAAAGAAGGGATTAACGCAGTACTGGTTGTCAATCATTATATTTGGGACAGAGTAGCTGTCACGCCCTGGTAAGAAATTTCATTGGTAATCCGCTGAAATGGCATATTTTGTCTGAAGGACATTCTGTCATAACATGGGTTAGGAAATAATTGAGAATGACAAGTTGTACAGTCAATTTGACTTGAAAATGACAAAATTGGTATGGGAATTGTCATTTCTTTTCATCCTTATAGACAGGCATACATTTCGACTGGCATGTTTCCACTACATAACTTCAAGGAGACATACTCAATATACTTCTACCCACCAGCAGCAACAATGTTGCGTTAAGAGCGTTTGGGTCTTCGTTGATTTTGAACTTTGAGTGGCGAAGGCAAAAACATGAAACAACTGCCGCATGTCTCTGAAGAAGATCACTCAATGTCGCCTACCAAGTCAGGGCAGGGTCGACGGGCGAGTCAGACAAAGCACCTGACTCAAACCCAGGCTCTGTTGGAAGAAAATCATAAACGGGCATGTCTGGATTACTGGACGTCATAACTACCAATTCGATTATTCGAAATACATTCAAAACTAACTAACATCAGAAGAGGGCACTGCATCCTGGTATCCTGGGCTTAGTGGAAAAATTTATCGATTGGCATAGTCTTACAACATCTGCAAGTGGAACAATGAGAAATCTATTGGGCACTTCCTATGCACCTATTCAACACTTGCTACATCTTTACTGACCTAGGTGATCATGGAGACTGAGGATTACCGTCCTCATCGTAGCTATCAAAGCACCAAATCTAAAGCAGTGTCCAACTGTCAAGAAATCCTCAACATTTGCTGGACACAGTGAATTCGAGGGTGAAGATGATAGAACTAATCAACACCTCTTGGTCCGCCAGAGGCGATTGCATTATATCCCGCAGATTATATCAGAGAATTGATCAGAGTAAAACAAAATGTCACCTGACAATGAACTAAAAAGAAACTCCTAATAGGTGTATTATGCCATAGGCACTATGTCCACTAGACTCGGAATCAACTCCCCAGACTGCTCTAGGTGCTGTCAGAATGCGTAAAAAGTGGAAACCATTTGTCACTTACTCTGTGAGTGCTTCACACTCTCTTCGTTATTTGAAGGGAACCGCGCGGCTGACGAATTAACTAGACTAGATTCTCAATGTACAGACGACAGGATGCATGTTAAATAACTGACTTAAAGCGACGCTCTGTCAAAAGCAAATCGTAGATGGCAACAACTCGATTATTTGCAACAATGCCAGGCTGATCTGCCCTGTCCTGGATCTGAATAGATCAAAAGCATTAATAAAACTTAAAAGAGACTAACGTTCCAGGACTACCCTGTGAGTGTCCAAATCTCCAAAACTGCCGACACCGAAACATGGGAAGCAGACTGTTTAGAGAACTAGGAAACTTAACAGAAGTACCTATAATGAACACACGCCACTTTTAAAGTGTACAGGCTGGTTCTGCGCAAGACCAGACATCAAGAACTCAAAGGTGGAACAAGGACCACAATACAAAGGAGAACACAATGGACCAATTGGCTTCCATGAACACACACTCACTGACTGAGCCCTTCCATTTTTTGTTTTCTTCAATCTTTTGTAAGAACTCATAATGTGTTATGCTAGTGTCAACAACAAAGTACTATTTTCAATAAATCCTACAAAGGAAACCATTGCAACTTCTCTGTAACAGAACAATGCGGTTCAAAACTTGTCATCCAAAAGATCAAAGTGAACAAACGATCCTGTCAGTCGTGAGTACCGAGTTCCATATGCATAGGAAATCTGGTCAATGAGCCCTTTTCAGAGTAAAGCTAACTGTCGAACGTATGGTCCTGCGTGCGAGGAGGGTGACCGGATAAGAAAATACAACCACAATGAAAGAACAACGAAGATTCGGCTAATAGAGTTTTTGAATTCTAGAACCCAGAACTCAGAGTGTTTTCATCCACCGCAGGACTGGAGGATATCCTCAACCAGACCTGTTTATACAGCAATCTGCCGCCAGAAGTTCCCTGAGAATTAGTCAAACGAATGGCTGGAAGTCAAGCACGACGGGGCATGCGCTTAAGTAAGTATATAGCATAGCATAGCAGCGTTTTCCAGTCGGAGGTCCTAGCAGTGACAATTGGTCACTAAAAGTCAGTAAAAGTCCCGCCACTCAAACTCAAACATGAAACATGGATCAAGATTCTAGCGGAATCGAATGGAAGGTGGAGCTCTTTGGACTCCCGTAAAATCAGTAGAAAACTATGGCCAAGGTACAGGGGTGTCAGAAGTAACACTCTCATGCAGAAGGACAGAAAAACCATCTACATCCATGTAGGAGTAATTACGGGTCATAATACTCCACGCTACCACATAAAAAGCAGAGGCTAAGTGAAGACGACCTATGCAGGGGCTGCGAGGACGAGGAAGTTAATGAGGACACAGCCCACTTCCTCTACCACTGACCATGTCTTTGCCACCTCAGATAAAAATTCTATGGAAAGCACTTCTTCCAGGATACCGAAGAACTAAGTGACATACATCTGTAGGGGCATCTGGAGGTTCATTAAGGCTTCAAGATAATTCGAAATTCGGATGCAGTAGGACAGTGCTTTGGGAATTGCTTCACGAGCAAGGTGTACCTTCACCCCAAAGTGATCATCACAATGGTTCTATACTGACCTGAATGTCGCGCAGAGGGTTCTCTCTTTTCCCTCGCCAACCCATCTACTTAACCTAACTTAAATAAAGTTGTTGCTGCAGAAATATCTCGACTTCATTCTCTAATCCAAAATTGAACTACAATACATAACTTTTATCGATCTTTCTGTACTGACTTCTAATATATTTTTGAACGCAGAGTTCATGCCATTCAAATTCTGAAATGAGCACGAAGTTTTTATTTCGTAAAATCCGCTGATGAATATGAAAAAAATGAAGCTAGAATAAAACCCTTAAGCTAATCCTGTTACTTACTGTCACTTTTCCTCTGCACACACTAATTGGTTCAATGAAGTGAAGTGTGCTCTCATGCAATTGCCCGATGCCTGAGCGCATCCATTTCCTCCAACTAGTTAAAGCAAACTCTCAACACATCCTTTTTTTGTCATCATCTAACGCTAATTGCGTAAAACCCTCTAGACCCTTCTTAATTGCCAACTTTCTTTCTCCATTACACCCACTTAAATCTGCAACCTGCAATCAGTCGATCGACTACAAAAAAGCAACACAAACCAGCCAGACTTGGGCAAAAAAAAAAAATCAAATACACCACCTCCTTGACCATCGATGCACATCGAATCCATTTAGTGACACATTTAGATTTGGCATCCAAAGAACACCAGCATTCATGTGCTGTGCAGTCGACCAGTGTGCATCAGTGCCTTGCTCCACTGTCAACACCCACGTCCTTTATTGTGCCACAAGACGCATCAGAGGGAAGGATGAAGAAAATCCGGAACACACTGTTTCAAGCATAAATTAACTTCAAAAACATGACCAGGCCCAGGAGCGCATATGAATCCGCACTATCAACACAGACATCGCCTTCAACGACTACGACAACGCCGACGATGTTCCTCTCACTTGACACTGCGGACTCCACAGGTCTCCTCTCTAGCTGGAGATAGAAAAAATCGAAAAAATAAAAGTTACCAGAGAACATTGGCAAAAAAATTGGGTTCCCTATCGCCACACTCCGATGACCATTGATGCATTCCATCATTCTATCTCCTGGACCGATTGGCATCATCATCACCATCGGCACCATCAGCATCACCAGCATCAGCACCGAACAGAGCAAAGGGAACAAGATGTAGAAACACGCAGACAAGTGTCTTCTTCCAACTCCGACCGGCACGACACACAGAGAGAGAGGAACCAATATCCTCCAGCATCATCGAGCGACATCATCCGCAAACGCCTGCAAATTGAGTTTGGACGAAGGAAAAAATAATCGGGATGCTCCTAGAGAGATACTGAACCGGTCCACTGACTTCCACCCGGAGTGTGTGGATATGTTGTTATGGAATCTCTTTGATCTATGGAGTCAGTGGCTCCTTCGATAATTTGGACAGATTTTCACCATCCGGCAGTGCACTGGTCGTAGGACACCTGCCGAACAGACTCCCCAACCCGTCCCTATCGTTGATAATCAATTTTTCCCGAATATGTGTGTGAGTTTAGATGGATAATTGGAATATTGATTGATCAAACGTCATCTCAATGTCAACTCTAATGGAAGATGGTCAAAGATTAGAAAACGGGTGTTTTGTTTTTTGTCTCTGCTGCCATGATGCATTAATCGTCGACAATTTCCGACGGTCGTGTTGGTGAACTACGAAAACTTGTGTGACACACTGAACACAGCCCTTCTCCTGATCTGGTGTACTACGGGCTGCGGCGTGTATTTCCTTTTGTTTCGGCTGCCAGTTGCGGAGCGGTGTCAACACGAGAGTGGTATGATGGTGGAAGCGTTTGATTGTTGTCACTTTTTAGTGCACTGCACGTTGGGCCTAGGTGGGAGTCACCATGATGATGCTGATGACTGGCATTGGGTGTAATGGATTCTGAACATAAATTATCGCATTGTGGTTGCTGTCGCTCTGGTTTGTGGATGTGCATTGACATCTCTATGAGACCACAGTGGGCTGTGGGGAAGGATGGATGCCTGCGATTATTGCTTTACGAGTTGTCAACTGTTGATAGGTTTATTGGTGGCGTTCTCATTTGTGAGCCTGTCTTGTGGTTTTCATATGGACTCGCAGGTGAAAGGCGATGGTTTGACAAACACCAGCGACTTGTTAGGAAGAGTTCGACGTCTGAGATGAGTGTAAGGTTAGGTGGGTGTGGGTAGAGCCGAGTTCTGAACCTTTCCCAAAAAATTCTCCCTTTCATTTTAAAAAGTCAAAGACCTTTTAGAAAATATTAGGAAAAAATATAAAAAATGTCAAACTTACCTTATGGGCTCTGATGGGGGCGCCCTCAGAACAAGCTAACGTGACGTCCACCAGACTCTCGTCCTGTAATAATTGACTAAACACCCCTAACAGGTTGGATTGATGATTGTTCCACCTCAAGCAGTAGTGCTCACTGCCCATGTCGGTGACAGCTTACGCTGCTGTAAAGAGAAATAAAATTCAAAAATTATTAAAATTAACTTCGGTTTTTTTTTTTTGAATGAAAAAAATAAATTTAAATTTATTCAGATGCTGCATTCATCCCGTGGGCTGGGGGCTCTAGTTACGTGCATGTAGTAGAATGTTTGCGCGCACTAGTGCCTTCATTAGGCGCGCATTTAATTACCGCTCATGTCCGATGTTCACCGCCAAATCAATATTCAGGGCGCGCATTTAGACGCCGCCGACGCCGCTACTGCGCATGATGCACAATAGTTGCTTGCTATTGTATCGTATGCATGGCAAAGCATTGCGCATCGGGATGAAAGACGCACCAAAACATGCGCACATGCGCGCATGTGCAATCGATGGTAATTAAGCGTGTACGCGAGCGCAATTTGACCGTTTTAATTATTGTGTAAATGCGTGTCGGGACGATTGCAAGACGAAAGAGGTTTTAAATTTCATTCCTGGGCAGAACCGCTTGTAGGGAAATGTATTCCAGAGGAACGGAAATGTATTGCGCGAGAACATGGAAATGAAATATTTTCTTTAGATACATATTTCAAATTTAATTATGCAAATGCGTGTGTGTTTCGGTTATGAGATACATGAAGAGGTGTGTAGCTCACAAATAGGAAGGAGGAATCTAGAATCTAGCAAAAGAACCGCGAAGAACATCGAGTTCTTTGAAAGAAGAAAAATGGGCATGTGAAGCACGCGATGTAAGATTTTGAGAAATTATTCCCCAGCAACAATGTACGGAAGTTATACGAAAGACTAAAAAGACGTGTCAGGCTAGCAAAATCCGTCCAGAAGCATGTAGGGAGTAGGAGTCGGTGCTGAAAATTCGGAAAAAATTATTTATCGAAACTGTCGCCTTGAAAAACAAAAATCTCGCTGTCATCCAGAACCAGAAGCAACTGTTCAACTTAGGCCACAGTAGCCAAAATTTCCTTAAAACGAAGTGCGGTTAAAAATACCCAAAACCAAAAATCAACAAAGCTACTGGACCTGACGACTTACCGGGCGACTAGTTTAAAGCAGCAGGAGATAACTTGGTAGACAGCCTTCTTATAACAGCATCCTTTTTAACTAAGGAGTGAATTTTTAACCCGATTTGCCTCAATCGCAACACAGAGCTGACCTCCTTAACTGGTTCAACTGACAACGTATCAGTGTCCTCAGCATCACCTACAAAGCCTTGATTAACAAACTTGTTGGTCCTTATCAGTGCGGTTTCAGGATAAGGAAGCCTACGGTCAAATAAATCTTCGCACGACAAAATGGGTTCGACGGTATAGTCGGCAAACTGCCGATTTTTCCTCTAAAAGAAGGGATGCCTAATCTCAATAAATCAAGCAAAACGTCGCAGTGGATAGCTATAACTTCCAGGTAGGCACAGACACACGTAGGCCAAGGAAGGCCCTTTATGATGCCACTGAGATCTATTCTCTAGGTGCCACTCTAACTAATGAAACCATTTGGAGTTCTTAATAAAGCTGAGGATACCTTTGACATCATTATGCGACAATTCGCCTAAATTATCAAAGTGATAGGCTTCTAGATAGAGCTTCCTTCTTTGGGACAGGGCAGAGCAAGCGCAGAGGAAATAGAGGATCACTTCTTCCTCCTTTTCATCTTTGCAGCTCCTTCAAAAGTCATTTGAGAAGAGGCTCAACCTTCTAGCATGAAGGCCGATGGGACAGTGGTCAGTGCGAACACTAAGAATTTAGTTACTTTCCTGACACTTTTAGACTTTTCCAAGGCCTTTGATACGGTTAATCATAAGCTGCTTGTTTCAAAGCTTTCAACCTTGTACAATTTTTCTCCATCAGCTGCAAAATTGATTTATTCGTATCTGTTTGGGAGAAAACAAGCAGTCCTAGCTAACAATATTATGTCTGAATTAATTGCAACTTCAGCAGGTGTTCCTCAAGGATCCATCTTGGGTCCCTTACTCTTTGCAGTATTTATAAATGATCTCCCTAAAGTAATTAAACATTCCAAGTTTCACATGTTTGCGGATGATGTCCAACTTTACTCAAGTTTTGCGCTTGGACAAATAGCAGATGCGGCAACTAAAAGTAATGAAGACCTACAGAATATTCTTGCCTGGGCTCAAGAAAACTATTTACGACTTAACCCGGTCAAAACGAAATGCCTTGTCATAAATAGAAGTGATCTCAACACAAGCAGCTTTCCCGCAATTTCCCTCGGTAATGCCTCTATTGAGTTTCTAAATAAAGTTAAAAATCTTGGAGTTTGGTTTAACACAAGTTTGCACTGGGATGACCATGTGCGTACAGTCATCGGGAAAATTTATGGCTGCCTCAGGAACCTCTCGCTGTCCCAAAACTTCACTCCAGTTAGCACTAGACTAATGCTAGTTAGGTCCTTACTCATTCCGTTAATTACGTATGGCTGCGAAATCTATTGCTGCCACAATGCACTTACCAAACGTAAACTAAATGTTGCATTTAATAATATTGCACGTTATGTCTATGGCTTAAAACGCCATGATCATGTGTCGACATTTGCGAAAAATATTCTTGGGTGTTCACTTGATAAGTACCTTGACTATTGCACGCTCAAGTGTCTACACAAGATTATCACCAGCAAACAACCTCAATACTTATATGAAAAACTCAGCTTCTCGCAATCTAACCGCTCTTTAAGTCTAATTTTGCCACTTGTTACTTATCAAGTCTGTGAACGACAATTTTTCATTCACGCCATACGCCTCTGGAACTCACTCCCTCTCACGTTAAGACGGCTCTACGATACGAATGGTTTTGGTGACACTCTCTTTCGGCACTTAGCAGGTGGTAATTAAGATTAATATCTTTTATGGTAAAATTTGCTTCTTATAAATATCTTTCTTATCTTATAATTTACTCTTTGTCAATCTCTGTTTCTGAATACTCAAAATTGGAATTCATAAATAAACTAAATTTAAATCACATTATTGTAAAATTCACATTTATAGCATAAAGATTATGTATAGTCTATTATAAATGTTGTTATATTAATTATAATAAATACTGAAATACTGAAATACTAATAACGGTGCTGATGAGCGACCTTTTAAGCAAGATTAGACTTTTGGATCGAGTGAGGTTAAGAATAGGCCATATCATCGGATGTGGTACCGTTCCTCCATCTTTGGTTTGTCTTGCTGATCGCGTCGTACTCTAAGAGTAATTGACATGTAACGAGTGGGCTGTACAGTGACATCGGCTTAACCAGAAGAGTGAAGGTCCAACGACTTAGGTGGCTGGATCATGTAGAGCGGTTGGACACCAATGCTCCGACCCTGAAAATCAACGAATCTACGCCTGAGGGACAGCGCCTTAGAGAAAGACATGCGGGACACCCAAGTGGAAGGGGACCTCAACCAAGTTGGCGTGCGAAACTGGAGGCAACTGGCTGGAGACGCTTGTTGGTTTAGGCTCAGGTCCACCCCGGCTTGTAGCGCCACCTTAAGTAAGTAAGAGTGGAATGCCCAGATTTCTCTGTTCTGGTAGGATCTCTAGAGTAACAAGTTATATTTTGGGTCTGCTGTTATCTTATCAGCGGTCATTCTTTTAGCTAAGAAGTCAACTGAATTGTCGTCCTCACCGAACAATGTTCCAGCCGAAAGGATCTTTTAATCCCAGGTGTAAGGTTCTAGATGACAAGGAACACCCAAACTCTGTTAAAAAGATCAAGAGAACCCGAATTCCAGAAGCTTTATTCTAAAGAACCAAAAGAGGAAGAAAGGTTGCATAGTCTCAGGCAGACACTCTTTACGGTTTGACTAGAACGTAAGGCTTACAAGAGATAATAATCAAAAATGAACCCATACTAGTGTTGCCATGTGGCGGACAAAATTGTACCCTTACCGCTTATTAGGGTAAAATATGCGACTAGAAAACATCTTGCTCATATAAAACTGAAAATCTGGCCCTCCAGACATTCGTAAGAGGGTGCCACTGCCAACAGATATTTGTCAACTTGTCAACTCGCTCCTTAGGTTAGATTACGCAGATGGGTTGGCGAGAGGAGGGAGAACCCTCTGCACCATACTCAGGTCAGTAGAGACCTGTTGTGATGCCCATTTTGGAGGGGAAGGTACCCCTCGCAATACCCAAAGCACTCTCCTTGAAGCCATAACGAACCTCCAGATGTCCCTCCCGATGTACATCACTTAGTTCTTTGATGTCTTGGAAAAAGTGCCTTCCAGAGAATTTATGTCTGGGCAGTAGTAGAGGAAGTGGGTTGTGTCCTCATTAACTTTCTCGTCCTCGTAGCCCCTGCAAAGGTCGTCTTCACTTAGCCTCATGTGGTAGCGCAGAGTATTATGACATGTAATGTCTTATACAAGGATGGAGAGGGTTTTCCTGTCCTTCTGCATGAGAGTATTAGTTCTGGCATCCTGTTTCCATGCCATAGTTTTCTAGCTATTTTACGGAAGTCCAAAGAGCTCCATCTTTCATTCGCTTTCGTTTGAATCTTGATCAATGCTTTATGTTTGAGTTTAGATGGCGAGACTTTTACTGACTGGTAAGCTAGGTCTAGCGCAGACTCTTTCCTTGCCAGTTCATCGGCTTTTTTATTCTCTGGTGTTCTCTCGCTTCTTAAGGCTGACCTATTTCTTGATACTTATCGCCAAAAGAAAACGTCAGTATCATTGCAACACCAATAGGCGTGCATCATACTTGCATTGGCAGGAAAAGTATGAGGACTTATAGGATCCAAAAGAATCAGTGATGTTCGAAGATTGGGAATCCTTTGTTATGACGTTTCTAAACGTTTTATCAGAAAAGGACTGAAATCAATTTCGTGTACACGTGCTCTGCTATCACTGACATTTTCAAAGGCTCGATTAAAAAGTCCTTTTTAGCAAAAGGTCTTAGAATTGATCAAGGCACCATCTAAGCGTCTCTCGTCGAAGATCACTCCAAGCCTGCTTGGACACTAATATCGTAAAAAAACGTTTTTTCATGCAATCTACTTAAGTTCAAAGCACCTTATTCCGTTCAGAAGGAGCTCATAGTTAAAACGTACTTTTCGTTAAGTGTATTCATGAGTTAAAGAGCTTTTACGATCAGCACCATTTCGTCACGTTCTTTAAGTCTTCACTTAAAAGTCCTGGGGTTTCATGGCAAAAATTCTATTTCAAATTATTATTAGTTCTGAGTTGCAGTCATATTCCTGCCTTATAAGCCACACACGTATGACTAAAATAGTGCTTCACTGTGATGTAATATTCGCGAAAAATTTTAATATCGCACTTAAATAACTCAGTAACATTCCCCGTCAGAGGAGCATGCATCCGCGGGCATAAACTCTAAACTCGCCTTCCGTTTTAATTAATCCATCCAGAGTGGACCCCTACCTAGC
The DNA here is from genome assembly GCA_917880715.2 of Matsumyia berberina. Lineage (NCBI taxonomy): Eukaryota > Metazoa > Arthropoda > Insecta > Diptera > Syrphidae > Matsumyia > Matsumyia berberina. The sequence goes on along the minus strand of OU862871.1, from coordinate 123,213,441 downwards.
TACACGACCGCACATGAATGTCTTCTTTTGGTCGTCATCCACTTCTGTGTTCTGTTCTGTTGTTGCTTTTGCTTCCCAAAACATTAACATATTCAGGGGCGGTAAGCCATTGCCATTGCCATTCCCATTGTGATGCCCAACCGACCATCGCCGCCCCGAGGAACCTTAGAACCCAGTGCAGCGCACACTGCCTCCAACTTAAAAAACAATTAATTTCAATTATAATTAAGATTGCATTTTATTATTATTAACAAAATCCTCTCTTTAACTGCAATCGAACATGCAAGATCGTTAACCGGGCGTACTGCAACGATGCGGTTGCCTCATCAACCCTCTTGGAAGAGAGTAGCCAACAGCAGTAGATGTTGGAGCAGCAGGTTCCTGCTTTACTCTGCTTGTAGCTTTCATTTTTATTGGCCATCGAACCTTCGAATCTTAACGGAGTCCATAGTGCTCAGACATGTATCCCGGACTGTTTTATGAAGCCATTAGTTGACTGAAGTTTGTCATAAACAAAGCCCGGTAGTTGTTCAGGAAGAGCTTACTTGGACCCTTTGCGCGGCCGTCTGTTCACAAGACTACCACTGATCATTATTATTATGCTTGAGATTCGTCGTCGTCATCATTATCATCAACACCGTCGTTGTCGTTGCCCAGTCCAATGGTAGTTGAGTGGTTAGTCTTGTGCCAGATGTAGAGTGAGTTTTATGGGTTATAGGCCAGATTATGTCGATGTTGGATCATCAGTAGCTGACTTTGAAGTTAGTTGGACCCTCCGACTTTCTACATGGCATGTAGTCCTTTTTTTTTGGTCAGACTTTCTCAACCCATCCAAAGACGAGGAAGACGCTGAAAATATCCGCCAAGATGTCGTAAAGATTTTTATTTACAACGCGCACATAATGAATGTCAATAGGAGTGTTCTCGTTTGCATCCTCTGAACAGGGTGCCCTACTTGCCTCATAAAATTAGAAGAGACCTATGGGAGTTTTCGACATGTAGTCACAACAGTTAAGGTTAGCAATGATCGAAGAATATTATGTTTTACACTTGATAGGATGTATTGATTCACTCATCGATCGTAATTGTGATGATTGACTCATGTACTTGTCGGGTTTAGGAACGCCAATGTACTACCAGAAAGCATGACCCAGTATTTCCCATTTCCCTACGTCGGCACCGAAAATTTGCCACCTGATCCGAGCAAAGGCAGGACAATCGGAAAGGAAATGATCCGAAGTATCGTCGCCCTCTCCACAGGGATCGCAGACAGTGCTGCCCAACACACTAAAATTCTTGGCAAAAGCGAAATGTCTCGTGAAAACGCCAATAAGTTGTTTGCAAGAATGCCGCTGATTTCTTAGACATTCGGGAGCATTCGTTACGTCTGCCTACATCCTGGAGAGCCGTGAGACACGCAATTATGTTTGTAGGAAACCCAATCGTCAATAGAGGCCCTGACCGAGGACGCGGGAAGACCCAACGGAGGTTCAGGTCCAGGGAAAACATCCTCTGAGCCTTGTCTAGAGATCTCAGTTTGACCTGGGTCCCAGACAGAAGTCAGAGTCCAGCCTTGCGTCCAAATTCAGAGAGTTCTTGCATTTTCGCACTATTTTGGAACTGGTTAAAGGGTTGAACAAGGCCTTAAGCGCAGCCTGGCTATCGCTATAAATGCATATGCTCCGAGCCTTCCACTGTTTCTTAACAATTCGATGTCTGCTAGAAAAAAATAGGCATGCTTCCCCAATGAGTAGTGAAGTCTGGTGTTATCGACCTCAACGCCACACCCGCACCGGACCCATGACTGGTTTTGGAGCCATCCGTAAAGATTCGACTACAGTCCAGTCTAGGCTTAGACTCTGGCCGAGGCCAGTCCTGAAGGGAAGGAAAGTCGGCTTTAAGTTTGCACAACAGCCGAAGTTCTGGTGTCATTGCATCAGACGCCATTTTTTTTTTTTTTTTATAATCCACGCGCGGATCAAGGGGATATGAATACCCTTATAATGTTATACACACACCGCGAGCGAGGTACAGTGGTTTGAAACTCAGGTTTCGTTAAATTTTCATTGGCGTCCAAGGGTGGTGTCTAGGCTAGCTGGGGACATTTGTTAATTCACAGGAATTTTTCCGAATCCCCTGATGTCATTCTCAGTACTTGCTCAATCAACTCTTCAAGCCAAGACACTCTACTGCCAGTATTATGCCTTCGCAGGAGACTCGCCATCAGCTTTCACAGTTGATCGATTTTTTATTTATTTAAGAAATAAATGTTTTTCCGACAACAGGAGTTGAACCCGGACTTTCAGCGTGACAAGCGATGATGCTAACCACTGCACCATGGCCACCCCGCCATATCTATGGAACTAGGGTCGTAGAATAAGTTTCGCGCAAGATCATCAAAACTTTAGTGCGGAGGATACCAAAAACCACCCCGTTTAAGACGATAGATTGCTTTGATAGTACAGCCCATGATATAAGTATCAAGTTGAGGTAGGTCAAGCAGACCGTCTAGAGCAGCGCCAGGCGTACTCGAAAAAGCTCCCGTGCAGCCGAAACAAGCCGAGCTTTGGAGTTAAGTGCAGTAAGCAATCACATACTTACGCGTAAGGCCCCTCCACCAAACAACCGACGCATAAGCTAAAAGCGGTCTTATCATAGCCAATCCAAAGTGCCTTTTTCGGTAATAAGTCCCATACATTGCGAAGAGCACAGGTACACTGCCAGAAAAGCCAGAGCGCCTTGGATGTCTTCGACTCGACATGATTTGCCCAAAAAAGTTTTTTTTTTATCCAGGATCACTCCTAGATTTTTGGCTTCATCGGAGATCTAGAATTTGAAGCCTTTAGTCAGATCGGTCATAACCCCCCTCCTCGTTGGACTTTTTTAGCCGTGTGGGGAGTATCTCAGTGCCTGCACACCAAGTTCAAGAATTTAAGTCAGAGCAGTGGTTCTAGAACTTCCCCGCCTTCCACGAAGTGCAATGGAATGGGCCGAACAAAAGAAGGATGATAACTGTGACTTGACACTAATCTTTCCAATCGCTTTTCGGGCTCTGAAAGCAATTGAATAACGAAATCCTCTTTTTTTAGTAAAGAGAGTCTAAATACGAAAATAAAGATGGACGCGATGGGGAGATTGGCTTAGAAAGTTTTCGAATGTACGCCGGCGCAGTAAAGGAAATGTTTGTCCTTGTCCGCGCCTGGTGACTGGTGACTCCGACTTAAATTTGACTGGGGAGGGTTGTCTCATGTCCAACTCACACTGTGTCCCGTTCACGTCACATGACCAGGCTTAATAAACTTTAGATGACGGAGTTCCAAAACTAAAGACGAAATGTTCAAGTTTGCCATACGTATTTATGGTTCACCCTGTATAGAGCCTGAGAACCTTTTTCTTCCTGTGGTTAGATTCTAGAGAAAAATTTTAAAAAAAACTAAAACAACTTCCTAAGCCACGTTAATATTAATTTTGCATGTGCTTATGATTTATTAGTAATTTTCTAATTAAGCGCGACTCCCTGCTTATTATTTTATTATTTTTCTTCCCCCACCCTTTAAAGTGGTGTCTTGGATAGTGCTCCACACTCGGCCGACGGAAAATAATGAGAAGCCGTTGAAGTGAAGACAGTTATGGCAATGATGATGACGATGGCGCGTCCCTTTGGAGTACCTACTCGCAATCTACATGTACACCACACATTTCAGCCGCTGTGAAATGTGCTCGCTTGATGGATTGTTGGGCTTTTTTATGTCCGCCATAATTGCGGTTAATTATAATTGGGTAGCAAGTGAGCGAGACCTCAAAGGTGAGACCGGGGACTTTGCGCGAAAAACAACTTAATCCTACCTTTGCACCTCAGCTCCACAAGACACAGGCCAGAATCCCTTGGCCCAACAACGTCCCGGAGGTGGTACACTCTTAATAACCACCAGCGGATCATTTATCATTTTGTTAGTGCAACAGGCAGCGTCTGTGTCAATGTATCCGCGTGTCCAGGGTTCGCAGTGCCGCTGCGCATTCATCAATAAGCCACCTAGATACAAGCCAGAGTGCAGTCCGACATGGACATGTACGCGCTTCCGTATAATTTTTCTAAATCACATCGTCAATAGATCATAGCGAGGACGCTGCATCGTGTGCAGTGGCATGTGTAGCTTCAGCTATGGGGTAGCATGTGCCATAGTCGCCTATAGAGATCTGGACACAGAATGCCTGGCATCTCTCTCTCTCGCTATATCGGAAATTAAGTCTTTATCTTGCGAGCGACTTTTTTCTTCTTAGCTGCGCTCGCGGTATCATGCAGTCGGCATCTTTTTAGAGAACACGCACAGGCAACAGACGACGGATAGTGGACACAGACTCGGCTGATGTCTGTCATAATTTATTAATCGACTTGGCGGGTTAAGGCGTAAGTATATGAGTCAATAGCAATCAATAACAATAAAAAAGAAATCAACCTGGGGACGGTGTTGTTGGTCTAATGATTCTGGAGGTCTACACAAGCCGGCTGCAATTGCCTAGCATTTCGATGCAAATAATGTTCGCAATCAGGTGAATATACATTGAAGGAATGTCAGCAGCTCAAACGATGTGGAGTACGCAGATTTCAATCTACGATCCATAGATCTGTAGATATAGCTCTCGAAGTACTTTTCCGATCAAGTTTGTGCGTTAGAAGCCTCGGTCTAAGCTTTTTGCATTCATTTTCGATATCTAATGAGTCATAGCAAAGCTGGGGTTGTTTTGAGCTGCTAGTTGGTAGCAATAAAATCTCAAACTAAGAGTTGTAAGGGCAATGAGCTTACTAGACAGGAATCTGATTCAGCAACCATAGATCCATGTTTCGTCTGCGGTTCATTCACCAGCCACTTAAAGCCAGAGCTCGACTCATGGGACCATCAAAAGAAGCTCTCACAGTAAACTTCAAAACGAAGAATTTGGCGAGTTAAGAAGTTCAACAGCGTTCAACAGTTCGAATAAAAAGAGCAGTTGCATTTAGCAACCATGATGTTTTGATCCCTCACATATCACCTCAGTTAGCTTGGCATAAGTTCTTCATTAGTTCGTGTCATAATATGTAGCTCGTAGCAAGCAAAAATATTTCGGCAGGCAATTTTCTGGACCGCAATACTCTGCAGTTGTATGATAACTGAGCTCGTAGGTCGACCTGGTCTTTGGCCTCAGACCGTAAAGTGCGAATGGCACTTGAGAAGGCCTGGGAGTATGGCAAACCTACTTACAGTTGTTGTGTGGATTTGGAGAGAGTATATGATCGGGTCGCTAGAGGTAAACTCTGGAGTGTACTGCAGGAGTACGGGATTGGCGGTTCTCTTCTGAGGGCCATTCAATCTCTATACACTAACTGTAGGAGCTGTGTTCGAGTGAACGGCGCTAAATCGACACATTTGGCTGTGGGCATTGGACTTCACCAAGGCTGCGTTCTGTCACCTCTCCTTTTTATCGTGGTGAGAAACGGTTCGAATTGGGAGACTAAAGGTTAAGTCATCTGCTTTCGCTGATGACTTGGTTATCCTAAGGTCCACCCAAACCAGACTTCAGCGCGCACCTTACAGGTTCGTAGCCGTCTCTGTTGAAGTAAGGATGAGGGTAAACGTGAACAAGTCGGAGGTAATGGCAATTTCCCAAACACCTGTTCAATACACTCTGCATGATAGTGGAGTCTCGTTAAAACAGGTGAAAAAGTTCAAATATCTCGGGATCCTATACACGAGTGATGGATGGAAGGAGCAATATTGAGTTCCCTCCTGTAGGATTGGTCAGGCTGGAGCAATTTTAAGACAACTTCGTTAATCTGTTATCAGGATCAACTTGTCGAGATCGAGTTAGGAACCCCAGAGTACACGAGGCACTCAATGTCGAGCAATTTTTTCTTAGAAAGGAGGAGTCGCTGCTTCGATGGTTTGGACACGTTAAATGCATGTCCCCAACTCGGCTTCCAAGACGTGCCATGGAATCCGTGCCATTAGGTTGGCGTCCGCTAGGTAGGCTCAGGATGAGATGGTTGGACCAAGTCCAAAATCTCACATCTACCCGTATAGAGATAGCGCCTGCTGATTTAGAGTCGATTGTGGAAGATCGGGAAATGTGGAGAATCCGCCTAACCATCCTAAGCCCGCGACCCTCACAGTGAATAAGTGGACCATTGAAAAACTATGATGATGAGGAAGAAACCTGAAGTATCAAAATCGTACAAAATTCCTTGACGTTTTGACCTTGAACTCAGCAGAGACGGTATTAGGAGACTTAAAAGCCTTAACGACGGGACGGGAACAGCACAACACAAACTATGCGATTGCTTTGATGGCATCATTGCTGTCTAGGTAAATCGACCAACTCCAACTCCTAGTTTGCTTTCTGGTTTAATAGATCGTTTTGGTCGTAAAGCATTCACGCTTTGAAAGATTCGCCGCTAAACTTACAGATCAACGTAAAGTAAAAATGAAAAGCATCGATCCATTTACTGCGTTATACTATGCAAACCACCATGAAGAAGGTGCAATCTTTTGATTAATGTCCAACATTGCACAAAAAACATCGAGTATCTATCCACAGTGTTAGCCTTTCCTCTCATCGGTTCCTGCCCTCCCCACTATCTGTTATTTTATAGCGGAATTATACCGAATTACATACATGATCTGCACTTATGCCTAAACGGAACGCAAGATTAGTCTACTTTTTTCCACCACCACACAGCTTCTGCTGATAATGACTAGGATTAATCATAAATCCGAACAAGTGTCTGTGTATTTGCAGCAATGATCCCACCGGTTGGTTGAGATACCTTAAACTGTAGCCTCGTATAGAAAAGCGCATCTGATGTGTACATCACGAAGTGATGAAAATACATTATGGGTTCCACGCAATAGGACTTCGAACCTGAGGTTGGTGAAAGGTGTTTGGATGTGAAAGAGCAGAAATGCTGTTAAGAATGATGTCTAGGTGCGGGACTGTCATAATTTCAAGGAACAAAAACTGGAGTTCCACAGGAGTGCCCATTAGGACCGGTGCCTTTAAGCGACTGAAACGATATCGAATGGGAGAGAAGGGGTATGCAAATGGCCATGACAATGAGAAAGAGAGTCATAAGCACGATGGAATGTCCTCTAGGCTTTATCCATGGCTTGATTTGCGCTAGTTTTTGGAAGTGAGGAAAATTCAAGCAACTTCCTCTCGACTCAGAATATCATTGATTGGAGCTAACAAATACACGCAATTTATTTGCATTTTACACGTTACGGTTTCTTAACGCACCCGTACCATGCTACCCAATCAACCTTAAGTTGCCAGGAAGGTTATAAGGTCTAATCAATTCCGTTCGCACCAGAACACGAAGCATAGCACTGTGCAAAAGACAAAACGAAACCACCGAGCCCGGCACACACATGATTTACGCCAAACATCAGCCAGCGATCAAAACAAACAAACAGAGAGTATGCTTCCAACAAAGGTCTCACCTCGCATCCGCATCCGAAGGAAGCCTGGCGGTGATGCCGTCCTCATTTCTTGCCCACCTGCCCTCGGAAACTTTTAGCCCGGACACCGCCGCCATATGCGTTAATTAAGAAAATTAGTATCCCACGCCTGATTTGTGAATTAACGGGTGCCTTGTGCTCGCTGCACAGTCACACAGTCAAACAGCCGACCATCAGCCGAAGAACAACACTGCAACACAATATTCCAATCGAAACCGGACGTGGACTGAGCCACCATCATCGTCGGGCGGTCGGTTGGTCGGCTGTTTGGTCGGTCGATGCCAAACGGCACCACAAGCGAGGCTCAAAATGTTTTATGCTCATTCGAGATTTATGCCAAATGAATGCTAATCGAACGCGGAATGCTGTGCCCCGAGATCTACGAGCACTTCTCAGGGCGGATTAGTCGCCGCCGTACTGCTCCGCAGTGCACAGTACCTGTGCACGGCACTTGAGTTTCATTTACGCATGGTAATGGGCACAATTTGCGCGGCAAAAACGAGGAAAGAGGAGCGGGACAGCAGGGTAAATTGATTAAAGTGCACCCACACTACCATCGGGCGTCTGTTTCAAGTTTGCACAGATGCAACATCAGCAGCATAAAAGTGGCAGCAACGGCGCGGTTCATAGCTGGTCGCGTGGGATGACGTGAGAGACGCAGGGAGAGACCCAAACCAAAGAATGGAGTGTGATCCGAACACAAAAGCGCACTACATGCAGCGTCAATTGGTACCGCACTGCACTGCGCCCTCTATCAACCAGCACCAACGAGCATCCGCACAGCAACATTTTACTGTTAGCAGGTTAGCACGGTCCATGTGGTTCCGCATGTAGTATATTTCTGTGTGCTTGTGTGTGTTGAAACAGCGTTAATTGTGCTAATAAATTATCGCATTCGGATCGACGGCTATAAGCTATAAGCTATGCTCCGAGAGGTGAGGTTTTCTTCTCTTTGGAACTTTGCTGCCGTAACTGCAACACTGATTGAGGGTCCTCACGGGAAAGTGAGCAACAAAGTGTGCCATGTTGTTTGCGCAGTAGCTGTCAGTGGTAATTAGTCGAATTGTCAACTTTGGAGTAGCCCATGCTTCAAAGGAAGGGGCGATTTTTTGTTTTGGAAGATAAATGAAGGAAGGTGATGACTGTCAAAGAAGGAAGCAAAGCCGACAATTGAAAGAAGGAATTTTCTTAGAATTGTTCGTGGAGTGTTGTCACGAAAGTACAAAGATTGACGTGCATTGGAAGCACCAGTGAAATGAGAACAACAACGACAGCTGGACGAGCATCGGCGGCAGTCAGTGCATCACGAATAAGCAGGGGAATAGCTTTAGGCCAAATGCACTAGGCCGTACTACGATCTCACAGATACGTGAATTTTTCGTGACAATTTCTAAGCACCTACCCGAGCAGGAAAGAATGGAAAGGTGGTCAAACACCGAACGGGCAATCCATAGCTGTCCACACCGATGGATCCAAAATGGATACTGGTGTGGGTGCAGGTATCTTCTCCGAACTGCTGGGCATCTCCAAGCCCGCCCGTCTTCCAAACTGCAGCAGTGTTTTTCAAGCGTGAGACCGTGATGATGACAATTGCACGAGAGGATATCACGGCTTTCATCGACAGCCAGGCAGCAATAAAAGCAACTTCTGCTATAGAAATCAAATCGAAGCTTGTGAGGTGCTGTCGAGAAGAGCTCAAGGTTCTTGGAACACAGCACGAGGTGAGACTCTGCTGGGTCCCTGGACGCCAAGGCTTACAAGGTAATAAGAATGCTGATGAACTGCAGGGAAAGGACTCGTCAACAAGCTCGGAACAAGTTGACACTTCAGTGAACATCGCGCCTTGCACATTTGAGCTCAAAGGGGGGAAAAGAGCCTTAAGGGAGGCAAATAGCAGGTATACCTCTCTAGGAAGACAAGGAAGATATGGCTTTTATTCGATAAGGCTGGGACCGACAGACTTCTGCAGATCGACTCCTTATAGGAGTGATTATAGGGCATAATACACTGTGGCACCAGATGAAAAAGCTCCGAATTACAGAAGAAGACCTCTGTAGGCGGTGTGGTGATGGGAAAGTCCATGAGGATACAGCCCACTTCTTTTGCCATTGCCCTAAGTCTCTACAATCTAAGAAATAAGTTCCTCGGACGACACTTTTTCCAGGTCGTTGAAGAATTGTCCCATACACCGGTGGACCAACTGATAAAATTCATCAAATCCACAGGGTGATGTGTATCACAGACGCAGTAAGTTAGTCATGTCCAACTATTGCCTATACAGCAGCAGCAGCATTTTTATTGGTAGGGGACACCTCTCTTCCCCGAATGGGCAACAATGTGTCTGAATTGACCTGAGTGTGGCGAAATGGATCATTCTTCCTTTTCCACTTACCTAACCTAACCGAAGACAGTCGTGAGAAAAGACAGAATACAGAAAAAATATTGAAGAGTTGGGAAACTTACTGATCTCGTCTGAGATCTGTTAGACGAAGGTCGAAGTAATATTTGTCAAATGACATAAGACGTTATTTAAGGTTATAGGAGCCCTTTAACGTAGCTCTAGCTAAAGATACTTTAGGATGATGTTGTATGCTTAAGAGAAGAGTAGATTGATACCCGTCATCATCAAGCAATGCTTAATGCAAATCTTGTACCAGACGACTCTTTTGGTAACGAAAGCCGAAACATTTATTTAGTTTGAGAGGTATCGAATAAGGTCACGTTTATTAGGCCCCTTTTCGTCGCTCTTCCACTCAAAATCTTAGACAGAAAATACCTTCAAATTTCTTCGTAGTTTTTCCCTAACTTGTGGTCGCCGAAGCTCGGTGATTAGTACGTTGGACTGCTGGGCAAGCTACGTGGGTTCACGTAGTAATGGCGAACTCCGGCTTCTAGCCAGTTTTAATGGGACATTTTGCATTGGTAATCCACAGAATGGTCTTGATATCATGAAGTTTGATGCGAGTCCTTTTCTGTCTAGTAAGTCTGCTATTTCGCCGTGGGTCAGTGGTTAGTGCGTTGGATTGCTGACCAAGCGGCGTGGGTTCAAGCCACAGCCAGGAACACCGAACATTTTTCGCGGCACCACCACGTCGGGGAATGGAGGCTTGTCATGAAAGAACTTCTCAATTCGCCGTTTGGAGTCGGCAATATATTGTAGGTCCCTTCTATTCGTGTGAAAAACTTGCATAACATGTATGGTTGCGAGAAGCTAGTCCTTGGCTCATCCCAAGCTGTCGTACCAGCTTTATTATTATTATACTATTTTTCTTCTCTGATCTCGATTCCTCGGTAGTCATCGGTAGTATTTGATAGATTTGCATCCAGGGATACCCTGAGAATCTACACCTTTTGCTGATCATAGCTGGACATAGGAACGGCACATGCGCCGTTGTCTCAAGGCATATGTAGTCGGTAGTTGTCATTTTCCTTAGATGATCTCTAAAGTTTCCATACCCTGTGAATATGGCTACAATCCATTTGTGAGTTCCTAGTGTAAGACTTAGAACTTCTCTCTTGGTGCAGCCAACAGACCCTATTATCATAATTTTGCATTTTCTGTCGTTTACCCTCTTTTTCGACAGTTTACTTACTTACTTACTTAAGGTGGCGCTACAGACCGGCGTGGTCCTGGGCCTCAACCAACAAGCGTCGCCAGCGATCTCGATCTTTTGCCAGCTGCCTCCAGTTTCGCACGCCAAGTTGGTTGAGGTCTCCTTCCACTTGCGTGCGCCACCTGAGTCGCGGTCTTCCTCTACTGCGCTGACCCTCGGGTGTGGATTCGAAGATTTTCCGAGCTGGAGCATTGGTGTCCATCCGCTCTACATGACCCAGCCACCTCAGTCGTTGGACCTTCACTGGCTAAGTCGATGTCGCTGTACAGCCCGTACAATTCGTCGTTGTATCTCCTCCTCCACTCCCCGTCTATGCAGACGGGACCAAAAATCACCCGAAGAATTTTCCTCTCGAAACAGCCAAAAGCAACCTCATCCGCTTTAGACAGAGTCCATGCCTCTGCGCCGTAGAGCAGGACTGGGACGATTAAGGACTTATAAAGGGTCACCTTAGTTGTTCGAGAGAGGGCTTTGCTACTCAATTGCCTTCTTAGCCCAAAGAAACAGCGATTGGCAAGAGTTATTCTTCGTTTAATCTCAGCGCCGATGTCATTGTCTGAATTTATAGCGGAGCCTAGGTAGACAAAGTCCTTAACTACCTCAAAGTTATAGCTGTCTATAGTGACGTTCTGTCCGAGACGTCGGTGTTGGGAGTCCTTTCTTGTTGACAGCATATACTTCGTCTTGCCCTCATTGACCGCTAAACCCATCTTCGCCGCCTCCGTCTCGATACTCACAAACGCACCAGTGACATCACACTGCGTTCTTCCCATAATGTCAATATCGTCTGCGTATGCGAGTAATTGGACGGACTTTTGAAAGATTGTGCCTCTGGTGTTGGCGCGTGAGTTTTGCACAACTCTTTCAAGAACGATGTTGAAGAAGTCGCATGACAGCGAGTCGCCTTGTCTAAATCCTTTTCTGACATCAAAGGTCTCGGTGAGGTCTTGACCGACCTTGATGGAGCAGCGTGCATTCTCCATCGTCATCCTGCACAGACGGACGAGTTTGGCAGGGATGCCAAAACTAGACATGGCTCTGTATAGCTCGTCTCTATAGATGCTGTCATACGCGGCCTTTAAATCGATGGAAAGGTGGTGGGTATCGATTTGAAGTTCCTGGGTTTTTTCCAAGATCTGCCGCAGTGTGAATATTTGGTCGATGGTGGACTTTCCTGGCCTGAAACCACACTGATATGGACCGATCAGGTTGTTGACGAACGGCTTTAGGCGTTCACACAACACGGCAGATAAGATCTTGTAAGCGATGTTAAGAAGACTGATGCCTCTGTAGTTGGCGCAGTTCAGAGGGTCTCCTTTCTTGAGGATTTTCGACAGTTTATTCGTGGCCATTTTTAAATCATATTCTTTAGTTCTTTTTAGTTCTTAGCTTTCGCCTTTATGCTTATGGCAGCCAAGGATTTGAGCTCGCGAAATTCTGAGGCTGTCCCCTGCTTCGCTAGGACGTCTGACCTTTTTTGTTTCCACCGATTTCTGCACGTTCCTTAAACAAAACAAGGATCAGCTTATTTTAGGAGGCGTTACACCAAACAGGCTCTTTTGTGTATACAGAGGTTATGGAGTACGGAATTATCGGATCGATGACCCTGTGGATTTCCTTATTTTCCCGTCGGACCCCAACTGGAACGTTTCGTTTACAATTTTAGTTCCTAAGATGAATACATTTTTTTTTTAGATTTTTGAAAATATGTAAATTTTTCCGTTGTATTTCGTGGCTGAGTGAGGGCTGTAGTAGATAACTTTCACGAATAGCAGTGCTGACAAGAAGGCTTAGAGAATTCCACGTGAAAACGCTTCAATATAAATAGTTTGAGGATCATTGCCTATTGATTCCGGTAGTGTAATTAAATTTGAGACCAAAACTCCTTTCAGTCAGTGGATCATGTCCGCGTCGAAGGAGTAGTTACTCCTTTTGATTCCTATCCGATGTCAATAAATATACGACCAGACTTTTAATCGGTTGGAGCATGGAGCTATCCACACGTATGTATTAGTTCCTCGCTGACTGTTGACGTTGACTTGGTAAAGGACTCTTTTTTGGCATGAAAACGGCTTTTTAAAACTTCTTCAAAATTTGTGTCAGAAGTGGGCTGTTGAGAACCTAAGTCACAGGGAAGCTTTAGCGGTCTTATTTATATATAAAAATCAAGTGTCATTTAACTCTGAAGAGGTTGCCGTGACAATACTGTTTTGAATGTCCCACTTCTGTTATCCAATTCTGATCAAAAAGACTGACATCTCCCGCATTTTTAACTACTTCGTAATGTTCTCCAATAATGTTTACCACTAGACCCGTCCAAATAGCATCTGTTCTTGCAATACAACACGAACTAAAATTCCATTAAATAGTAAAACCTAATGCATCTCTGCAAGGCAAATAAAAACGTTTGCAAAACCATTACCGTCACTCGTTTGAATTTCGAAAAACCTACAAACCGTTTGTTGGCACTGCCCACCCCATCTAAACCTGTGTGTGTGCAATAATTACCAACTAACGATCGTAAACCGAACTGGCCATCATCGCAGGTGAATCCTAATTCCCCTAATGTGCTCCACACTTAATCACATCCTATCCACATGCACTGCAACAAATGCCCCCGCTATTCATCATCTCAACAGTTCTTCACACTGCTGCCCCGCTCCACTCATCAGCGCTGGTATCGAACGTCCCGAAATCCACACACAACATAGCACCGCCTCATCAGTCACTACCATTCAAAATCGCTTCAACGTCCCACTGCACTCGGCTAGAATCGCATTAGCTTCAAGAAACACAGTAGATATCTCCTCCACTTGAGTTCGATCCCGCGCACTCAATAGCTGGACCTATGGACCGGCAAGCCGCCTTCATTTTAACAAATTACTTTTGTGTTATTGTGGCGTACACACGGTTCATTTGCGCCGCATGGCACTCGTCGTCGTCGTCGTCATCGTCATCGTTGTCGTTGTTGTATTGGGTCTCTGTGGCTCGTTCCGCTCTGTAAATCTGGGGTTATGTGGAAAACTGGACGCGAGGACCGACCGACCGACGACTTACTCCACAAGTCCAACTCCAATTCCGACTCCGAAGAGAGATCGTGCAGTTTTGGATCGCGATTAGTGCTCATGGTGTGCAAAAGTGTCTACTTTATTATTATTTGCAACCCGTAGCCCATTTTCCTGTATTTTCTATTTTTATCGCATTGTTATTGGTACCGGTACTGGTGCTGGTAATGGTGCTGGTGCTAGTACTAGTGCTCTGGCCCCATTGGCAATTGATTTTATTGTGTGAATTATAGAAATCATGGTTCCACAAGAATTCCACACTCTGGCAGCACCAGCTGGGGTGAGGATCGTCGGCGTTGGGTGTTTGCTTAAGTAATTAGTTCACGCTAAGGGTTCCGGACATGTTGTGACATCGGCGGTGACAGTTGTGCGCCATTCAGTTCGCAGCCAAATTGATTTATGCAAGTGGCCAGGTGCGAAACGACTGTGTGCTGGAGCACCAGCTTTGGCTAAATGGAATTTCAATTGACACTTAGCGGGCATTTATCAGTAATTTTGGACTATGTCAGTGGTTGCCACACTATTTAGGACTCTAAGACGCTGTTCAATAGATAATATCTGGGAGGAAATTTGAGAGACAAAAAGTCTATGCCATAAAACAAGAAAAAACCGAGAACTCAGACAAGAAAATAAATTTGAATACGTAGACAGCGCATACTAAACACCACCTCCGCAGGCTGACTGGGTGGCAAATATCCAATCAACCTGTTAGCGAGCAACAAATCCCTTCTGAGCACAGACACACATGCCACAAAGCAACTTCAAAGTTCGAACCACTTGCAACGCCATTTGAAAGATGTATGTATCTACAACTGTGTTACCCAATCTACGTGAGATCTTGTTTAACATTTAACTCCCTCCAAGTTGAACTAGTGATTTTTAGCCCGCATCGGGTGCACCACAAATGATTGACGTGCAAAAATTGCACCGATGAACCTCAAACAAAATGAAGTAATAAGCAGGAACAGAAGTCGAAGAAGATACATCGTCAAAGAATAAATAAAAAAATATGACTTTTCAATTTATCAACTTCGGGCGGCCCTCTACACTTGAAACACTTTCTGCTTCCCCTGGCTCCACTTCGGGGAGGAACAAAAACTCCTGGCAACAACAAAAACAAATCGTAAATAACATAAAAACAATTTTCTCCCGTTGTTCCACGAGAAGATACACAAGTACATCCACATCCACACAATGAGGATGAACGGTCGATTCTGCTGCTTCAGTTGGCCACTATGCACCGAACTTAGTTGAGCCGGGATAAGTCGGTCTCTCCGCCTATAGTCTATCACAAATTACAGACGGTTAGGCCTTATAACATGAACTCGATTTATTACCCATGAGTGTGTTATTGCTGAAGCGCGAGAGAGACAGGCCCCAATGTTCACATATGAATGTGTTGTGTATCTACAGCAGCAGCTTCTGTTTCCCCGGTCTTGGCACAGCACATAAAGATGATCGCCAGTGAAACCTTATTATTATCCTTTCATTTTTAAACTAATAAAAATCTCATTTAATTACGCCCCATCCATATATACATATAAGTATGCGTTTGTGTATGGAATGAGGTTCATTTTTTCCGGATCGTTGTCGACTTGGAAAGTTTTTGCTCTAAATTCCTTCCGAACACTACATGTACATCCGTACCTAGATTGGTGATAATGAAGATTCAGAGTTATGAACAGTTGTAGATTGAAAAGTTGTGTATTTGGCAGGATAGAGACTTTTGGTAGCGGGATCTTGTACAAAGCACTCACTGTTGTCAACAAGGCAATGCTTACTCTACCCCCAAGCAGTACTACTGGTTGCTGCCCACCCAGATTCGAGTTGGCACAACAGCTGGGAAAGAGCCAAGGCCTAGCTTTTCGCAACCATTCATGTCGTGAGTGTTACACGGCGACTTGGAAAGCGCTTTTCATGATAAATTATACTCCTGACAAGAGGTGAGGCTGCCAACAAGAGGTGGTGCTGCGAAAAATGTTTTGCGGACATGGCTGGGACTTGAACCCACGCAGCTCGCACAGCAGGCTAGAGCACTAACCTCTGAGATACGGCGAGTACGATAAAAACAATAGCGGATGAGTGGAGACTTCATAACTTCTGGGACAGAAACAGCACGTTTTATGGACTACTTCGAAATAATCTGGGCTAAGACCGATGGGGACTTCCTAGTAATAGTCAGAGTCTCGGAAAAGAGATGGTGGCGGTTGTGTCCTTCAAGGGTCAAAGAGTGTCACTCCTATGTCTACCCAAAATGAGGAATTGACATCGGTCTAACAAACCACTTTTCCCAAGATTTTTTTTTACAATAGAGGTGGAGCTTGAGTCTTCCAATACGTGAGGGAACGTGAGGGAGGGACTCATGCCTCCACACATGGTAAGGACGAACCCACCAAATGAAGTTTCCGCAGACTTCTGGACAAAACATATGGGGAAAGAAGTTAAAATGACATCAAGATCGTGTTGGGCGATTTTAACGCGAAAACAGAAAATGGGGACATCATTGGCAAGCACAACCTAAATGGCAGTACGTCTGGACATGGACTTAGACGGCTTGGTTTTGCTGCTTAATACTCGCAGAGGAACGTGGGAGTCTTCTGATCATCAAGCGGTCAATCAAATTGATCATATTTCGATCGACACAAAGCCCTTCTCTAGTTTTCTGAATGTTTAAGCCTTACGGACTTTCAACTCGAATCAATTCCATTTAAGGTACGAATTCGAAAACGCTGATATAAAGAAAAATTACTTTGGGAAGATACTATGTCGAAAGGCTGCAATCAGATGAGATCGCCGGAATATTCTTCGGACGTACATTCCAAAATCTCTTAACGACTGGAAAAGAGTGGCAACGCTGGTATTATGCCATGCGAAACGCCGCAACTGATGTGCTGGGTGGCGGTCGGATAACGCCACCATAAAACTTCTGGTTTGACAAAACATGTTAGTAAGCACATACAGCAACATTACAGGTATGTAGCATGCATATAGACGGCGTTGCAAGGATGGACAAGGACTGCTCACGAATTCTATGAGCAAGAGATTCCCGAAGAACGTCGGCATCTCCAAAACATAAAGAAACACCGTGAGAAGTGCGCGATCAAAGACATTGAGGAATTATTCTCCAGGGATAATACACGAAAGATTTGCCTGAAGGTAAAAAGAACATGTCATGGTAGCGAAGGTCGTACATAAACCTGTGGAGATGAAGAAGGAAAAATTGATAAGGAGTCCTAGTTGGTGCTGAGAATTTTGAAAACCAATTTTCGGGGACCATATAACGGCGACAAAGACAACATCTCGCTGTCAATCAGATCCAGCCATTAAACCAAGATGACGGTAATCAAAACTTTTGTCATCAAATGGAAGTACAGATACAAATACAAGAACCTACATCTGGAGTCGGAGGCTAACTAGACGCTTGCTGGTTAAGGTCCATTTTTTTTAAAGTATCTGCTCTAACGGCTGACACTGCGACCTAGCAAGATCTATTGTGTCTCCGATCTGCTTAGGCTAATAGGTTTATCACTTTCATAATGAAGGTGAGTATGCTACTAATGTAGCCGAGTTTCTAAACTCCGTCAAAGAACAGAATTCCCTATGAAAGATCCGTCTTCGTAGCCAGTATCATCCTAGGCATTCACAGAGAGTGTGCCCAGAGGTTTCTTCCTCGTGCAAACATAACCGACTCTCTGTATCTGAACAAAGGTTCAGTTTGTTGAGATGATATCTCAGGCCAACATGATACGGAAGCCCACTAGGTCCCTCATGTTGTTCCTGTCAAGGTTTAGAATTGCCTTGTAGGAAAAAGGCGTTATAAGTCTTTTGGATTGCCTAAGCCCAGGGACATTTTCCCATTGGGCTAGGCGAAGTTGGTTTTCCCAATTTTTTACCAAAGCTTTGGCAGTAGCCCAAGCCGAACCGGTCCTAGCCAACTCATCCGCAGTTTCACTGCCTGCAATGCCTTGGTGGCAAGGCACCCAACGAAAGTTGGCCTTTTTGTGTCTGGCAAGTGATTGTAAGGCATCATAGCAGCACTTGACTGACCTACATTCCACGAAGTGGGATGTCAATGCTTTGAGCGCTGCCTGACTATCTGAACATATATTTATTTTTGCGCCCCTAGTGCCTTTATTGAGTTTTATCCTGGCGCAGAACTCAATAGCATGGATTTCAGGGCACATCTCCATTGTTACCGAGACTTTAGTGTTGCTTCCAAAGATTCCAGTACCTACTCCGGAAGCCATTTTAGATCCGTCGGTAAACCATACCAAACATCCTCCGTCTGATATGGGTTCTCCATTAGACCAGCCGACACGGCTTAACCTGAAGAGGTTTTCTCGACATTTGTTAACAGTCCAACTGAAATTTTTGACTCTAAAAGGTTTCATTATTTGCCAGTTAAGTCAACCTAATAAAAAATTATTTGCAGAGTTCAATTACATGAAAGTTTGATCCAATTGTAATCGAATTCTTTTTTCATCGTCGCAGGCATTCAAAACCAAACCAAAGTGCCGCAGCACTTCCTCTCACCAGTGAACAGTGCTACTACATCGTAACATCAGATGGCGCCTATAGTCTCAACACTTGCCAACCGCGATCAGTAGAGTGTCATTTTCTATTCCCGACCTTAGCGCCAAAAGTATCTACACACGTTGCGCACGCCTTTGAACGTTTACCCTTTTCAAATATGCCTATACCAAGTCCCAATGGCAGTCTAACTGGACACTAGTAAACCAAGTTGTAAACACCACCAATAACCATTTGTTGCATAAAGCAAAATTACAAACAATTTGCATACCAAGATAAAGCAATTAACCTGCGTCGGTCGTCCGGTTGGCCGGTTTGCAGCAGAGTCAATCCATGCCATGTGCGCTCCTTGACAACCCGGAGTCCAATTTTAACACTCCGTTCTGTATTGACCACATCGATAATTAGTCTCTTTGAAATTATACCGTGAGCCAGTGTGTAATCAAAAATTTCACACACCACCGGCCAGAGTGTGATTAGTTTCATCACAGAAACAAGTACCTCACCTAATGCTCAGGTGCATGTATAGTGTTTCTTTCTTCTCTCTTCGCGTCTCTTCTCGCGATGAATTTTCTTTAATTGGCTTGTGGAAACACAAACGGCTTGGCGGAGGGAAAAGAGTGCAAAAGATACTAAGATACCTCAAAGCACATACCATACAACACAAGCCGTAGAGTCGGCGAAACCATTGTACGTGTTGTCAATGGCGATCACGTTTCCGCAGATATCCAACCAAGAGTATCTTAGAGAAAATGCGTTTCAGGCCCGGTGCCTGGCACCTTTGTGTGCTGTACGTATGGAATGCCAACCGTCAGCGCTGTCCGAGAACTGACAACAAACTGACTGACT
Source organism: Matsumyia berberina (assembly GCA_917880715.2). Lineage (NCBI taxonomy): Eukaryota > Metazoa > Arthropoda > Insecta > Diptera > Syrphidae > Matsumyia > Matsumyia berberina. Next base: position 123,193,890 of record OU862871.1, on the reverse strand, counting down.
TGAACTTTTTGGGGAGGTTGCGACCTATGGATCCATGGCGGTGGTGTTGGTGTTGGTGGACTAAAATATTTCCTTAACCCAATTCCAGCAGTGATGCCTAGGCTACGTTTTCAATTAAACCTTGCGGTGGAAATCGTTCCAAAGGTGGGCTTCGCACGTCCGATTGTGCAAGAGAACGCGCTCGCCGAATGTGCGCGCGATCTTGACAGATGATCGCGTGAAAAATTAAAGAAACGCCGTCGTCGTCGTGGTTTTGTCTTTCCGAATAGTGGTGGTTCAATTATTTTTTTCTTTTTTTTTTTTGTAATTCTAATTTATCTGAAGGACGCACAATGTTTAGTGAGACAATCAGTTCAAGGATAGGAGTACTGATGATCAGCGGTGTAGACAATTATCCGGTATCTCCGATGGAATTTGATTAAAATTCGCTGCGCTGCAAATGCAATCGAGTAGAATGCAATTTTGAATTCAATTTCGAATAAACTACGAGATTGCGGAATACTTAAGTGGCGCAGTTAACTGAAATGTAGGTTTTTGATTAAATTTATAATCGATCCACTTGGGCAATTGGCAAGGCTTCTGATAAAATCTAATTTTGCATCTCAAAGGTGAAGACATTGAAGCAAAATTGCTTTGTCTTAGATGTACACACATAAGTTTGCAGGTCAAAGCTGAATGCGAATGTCAAGCTAAACGTCAAACAAATTTGTCTGATGAGCAAATATTTCGTAAGACATGAACAAGGTGGTCATTACAAAATCCAAATCTCGTAGCTTGAGGATGTGTGGACAGTTTACCTTTACCATAATCAGAGAACTTTACATTTGCAATATTCTATCTTAAAGAGGATACAACCAACGGACGCATCCATCTGCTTCCGACACATGAGAAGTCTTTGCCCAACACATTGCAGACTGCTTTTAGTTCTCCAGAGCAAGTGCTCTCGCATCCCCGATGTTTCAAACAGAGGTTCGGCATTCCTCGTCGTCTAGAACCTGACGGCTGTGATTCGAAGATCCTCTTGGCCAGAGCTTGGCAATTGAGTCCGTTTACCCAAGATGACAGAATAGTGGGTCGATGGAGAACTATTGTATATGGCACAGAACAGTTGAGTCTCTGCAATTGAGAAAGAGTTGAAGAGAGCTGACACATATTGCCACGATGGCCCGTAGATGCAGTAGAGGTGCTTGGATCCACAAGGCGAAACAGGACATAAAGAAAAGAAAAAGACTCGTAGTAGTCGAGCCAGTGTAGTCAACGTGTTTTTGTTTTTTGGACTACAACCACATCTTGATACAGCTCATAGGATTATCGATTGTATCTTCTTTTCATTCGCTCTTCTCGGATATGGATTCAAATGTCCGACGAAGGATTCTTCTCAAAAGTGATCAATATCTGCTCTGCAGAACTGGTAAAATTAGTGTTTTATGGAGCATTCATTTATTCCTCTGTGTTTGAAATTTTGAACGCATGTGTTTCTCGAAACTTAAATAGCAGCGGTTTGCTACGGTAAGACTTTATCGAATCTCTACTAGAGTGTCATAATTGGAGTTGATGTTTAGTCGTAATAGAGGTAAACCCCTAAACTACTCGAAATTCACTGTCAAAAGTGAAGTTTTGTCCTTGTTTTTTTCTCATTTAATTCAAAGCCAACGCTTTTCGGCTGTTCAACTGTCGTAAACGCTTCTATGACGCTACGCTAAGCAACTATCGCGTTCTATGCGTGTAACAGAAACCATGGGAAAAAATGGGAGCCAAGACCCGCAATAATCCACTGGCCATATACGGCGATTATTAGACCAATTCTAACTCTGACAGCAGTCCTCGAAATGATGCTCTCACTCCTACCGCTCGACCTATACACTACGATTGCAAGCATCTAGCTTTTGGAAAAAGGGTCAAATAGGTCACACCAGTATCGATAAGCGAAGTTGACCCGGACTTCGAACTCAATTGCCAAACTCTCGTTCCAGCAAGGGAAAGTTGGGAAGGAAGGGTCATTAAATCCGGCAATTTAATCAATTCTCACCGACGACGGCTCAAAAATGGATGAAGGGGTAGGCTACGGAATACTCGTCATTGCACGGTCGATAAAATTTCGAAACCACGCCAGTGTGTTTCAAGATGTAGTTCTAGCGATAACAGAGGCCTCAGGAAGACTATCCGCGGTAACTCCGCGAAGGACTATCGACATATTCATCGAAAGACAGGCCAACAGCTCAAGACATAATGTATCACTCTGTTGGGTCTCGAAGCACCAATTCATTGATGCCAATGAAATGACCGATGAACTGGCAAGAAAGAGATCGGAACTGAACCAGACAATGAACGATCACATGGTTCTGACCTCTGTAGAAGTTCTAAAGCAAGAGATACACTTGGACTTCTAGAAGCTTGCCGATGAGCGATGGAGCACACTTCCATCATACCGATGTAGCCAAACAGATCGCTTTTAGCTCTAGTGATCAGCATTCTCACAGGCCACAACCAACCTACTGGCGGCCCATCTAAAGAGAATACGACTGGACACGACTGACCTCTGGAGAGGATGTGGCGACATAGGTATGGAGAAGGACACCCCTCACCTCAGCAGAACCAGAAAAAAGACCATAGGCGCTTCTTTTTTTAGTAACCCGGGCCAACTCTCAACCATGCCATACTAAAATTTATACTGAATTCAGGGTGGCTTTCGGGCGCTAATAATCTATTCTCTTCCTACCAGATACATGAGTGTATGTAGGTTCCACAACGGGGAACACAATGGATCATTGAAGATCCGAGTGAGGCGGCGCCAAACATCAAACCCCTTCAACCTAACCTATGACGCTACGATGAAAGTGATCGATAGTTTTGTTGAAGCAAGGCAGAAGCGTGTAAGTGCCTTCCAAGGTATACGAAAGCAATCATAAAAAGACAGAGCACCTCCTTGCTGAGATCCAGTACACTTCTTACCAGTTCGCGGGTTTTCCAACGTCATGAGGAACAGTTGGATCAGTCAGAAGACGATAATTGCTAAATGAAAAGATGGCAGGCTTCAACTTGCCATTCGTTGGTCTTTTTTTAAAATTTGCTAAAATGTCCAGTCTTGTACGTGAGACACATATAACTCAGATACCAAGTTATCGGCAATCCTTTCGATTGCCCATACTTCCTTGATGATTCAATGAATGCATCATATCTTCATATTTGGAAACCTATGCTGGAGAGCATTCTTCTTAAGAACTCAATTTGTGAGAGTGACAAATCTGACCTTAAAGCAGTTACCCGTCACAATCTAACTAAAGTCTCTCAAGTCCTGTCACCCACACCCAACAATCTTTAGAGGAATTTTTTCACAACAGATATCGACTATTCTAACCCAATCTGACCCTAATCCCGCATTGATGACAAATCCACACCTAATCCCAACAACATTAAATTTTTCCAGGTGCCACTGCAAAAATTGCCCCACACACAGTTTCGCAAAGCGAAACAAAAGCCCTCGCTCTGACTAATGCCAAGAACAACAAAATCCAAATCAAGGAAATAACCAGCGCAAAGAAAATCCAAACATTTATTCCCTCCACGCATATAGGAAGATAGAGAGAGAGAGAGAGCTAAACCCAGAGTAGATCATTTGACACTTCATTTAAGGCGACAAGAAAATTCGATTTATTAATCCGACTTTTTCACGGTGGTGCTCGCACCAACAACGGGCGATCCCGACGCAACTACACAACAGCAACACACTCACTATCCGCCCCAATCAAGCGACGTGCCGATCATTAATAAGTCCGCATGGTTTCCCCAAAGGCAAGCCCAGCACCCAGCAAACCAGAAACCACGGTACCTAGCCGAGGTGCATTCATATTCAGTAGCGCCCCATAGGAAATCCACGAGGATAATTAATGACATTCGGTTGTCACAGAGTAGATTTTGAATAATCTCCTTCTAACTCAGGCTCCGGCATAAGATACTCAACGCATGATCTTAGATACAATGCAATGCGGCCTTTTGTGTACGAGCGAGCATGCCAAATCAAAGTTCAAGTCAATTATTTACAAAAATTCGCCACCACATGCCGCATGGTTGCAATTGTGGACCAATTCTTTTTTTTTTACTTTTTGTGCAAATGCAGAGTTATTACCAACAGTCATCGTGGTATTCAGGAGCTTATGGTCTCGAGAAATGATCGTATCTGGTGCGAACTGTTGGAGCTCCAGAATGAGACGCCAAATTAACACCCTATCTGTGTGCGCCTGTGAGGGAGGAAATGAACGTTATTTCGGTCCAGCTTTGTCATAATGGATTGGGACTGGTGCTCGGACCAAGGCACGACCTAAATTGATTTAAAGGCCAATTTGCATAACCTCAATGCAGTGTGTGGATAAACAAAACATAAATCAATCCGCCGAATGGAAGGTTAAAAATGCCACAAGTTGCGTTGGCTATTCTTAGCCATTCCCAGATGTGTGCGCGCTGATCCGCGTTTTGCTCCTTCGATTGTGTAATTGCCTAGGAAGCCTGGGTGAAGAGTGGCTGCTGAGATTGTGATTCTGTCTGTTCTTGCGAGCGCATCTATAGATACTCTTGATAGTGATGTTAGATGCCAGTAGTGCCGGCTTGAAACGATTGAGAGATTTATATTGCGTGCGTTAGTTAAATGGAACGCGCACATATGCAAAGTGGTTGGCATTTAATGTGGCGCTTTTTATTGGCCCCGTACGAACGACCGGACGGACGGACGGTTAGCTAGACATACATATGAGTCTTGTTATGGCCGAGGTATGTAGCGGTAGCCACTGGCCACTTTTACTCTGGCGGATGTTTGGTTGATTATTATTTTATTATCATATTATTGTTGTTAGAGTTGTTGTTAGTTGGGTTGTTACGGGAAGTTATGTGAGTTGTCGAGGCCGCTGGGAGCTAAGGAGCTGTGCGGTGCGTTCGAAGCCACCTTAGTCTTAGCTGAGTTTAATTAGAAAATGTTAAATATTGTGCACTTGAGGCTGTTCACATTGGCCTGGGAGTGTGCACACAGTGAATTCGATTTCGAGGGAGAGATCGCAATTAAGAGGTAACTATTTACAAATTAGTGATCGTGATCGTTTGCGATTAAGTACGAGGGTGCGTTCGCTTTTAATTACGGTGATTTGGATGGTGGAACTGGAAGTCGAGTTGGAATTACAAATCTGGGATCGGTAGCCTGATTGTTTTAGTGTGTGCTATTTGCTTACGCCAAGGCAGAGCCTATTTAATGTTGGACTACTTCATCAGCAGAAAGAAATTACCTGTAAGAATTTAAGTGGCCATTAACCCGGTAAGCTTAGTCACGTATGGGTTTATATGAGTACTCGAGGTCATGACAGCTATATTTTGTGGCGCCTATCTGAAATATTTTTTTTCTTAAATGTTGACGGGAGAACAGTAGCAGATTAAACAATTCGACTACTTAGCTATAGAAGTAAAAAAGATATCAGAAAGTTTGAGACGCCAGCTGAATTAAGACCCTTTTTCCGATAAAAGATTGGAATAAGCAAGCTGGAAGTAATTATTCGCTTTCATTTTACGTCCATGCAGGAACACCTCTGACTTTAAAATCTCACTTGAGCTATACAGCGACATGAACGACGTTTGAAATGACGAGGATATATAGAGCGAATTGACACTAACGCTCTGGCCCGCAGAGTCTTCGTATCTTACTCGGAGAGATAACGCAGTAAGGGAAGGGAAATAAAGGAAGACCTCACCTAAGGCGACACCTACCACTTGGAGCACGCAACTGGTAGCGGTTAGCTAAGGGTTGGCTGGTTGGAAAAATTTGTTGTTTAAGGTGTGGGTTCATTTCGAGTTGTACTCATTAAATTCATTTACACGCCTTCCTAGATATCGAAAGCGGTGTCGATAATACCGGCTACGACTCGATAGCAAGGGAAGCCAGTAGAAGATGAATATGAAGACTAGACAAATCAATGGATAAGGTCCATGTTGGAAAGTCGTTAAATAATTTCTTCTTCAGGAGGAGTGTCGGTGTCTGTAACCGCAATTAAAGGATGCTCCCAAGTGGGAGTTCTGTTACCTCCTATGTGGCCCTTAGCCATTGACAATCTTTTAGTCAATCTTCACAGATTGAGATACAAAGCTATTGGCTATGCTGATGACCTAGCGACTGGTATAAGTGGTAAACATGACATTAATTTCTTCAACATCATGAAGAGTGCTCTACTACATGCTTTAGAATGGCGCAACACTAAAGGACTTTCCATCAATCCCTGCAAGACTGTTCTTTTGACTTTTACGAAAAGAAGATGGGCCAATCTTGGATCTATTCAACGTCAAAGGCACAACTTCAATGAGGTGAAGTATCTTGGCGGCATCTTAAACAAAAGATTCAATTGGAATGCACATATTAAGTTCGTGGCCGAGCTTGCCACTGAAACCTTATGGGCTAGTCGGTGCTTATACGGCAAAAGTTGGGGTCTTAGTCCCAAAATAATACACTGGCTGTACATTTCAATAGTTAGAGCAATAAGCCATAAGCGTTTGAACGGACGACGGCAATGAAGTTTGAGAAGCTACAGAGAATTGTATGTCTCGGTATTGCAGATGCTATGCCCCACTTCAGCCATAAAGGCTGTCATCAAACTCTCACCCTTACATATTTTCACTACAAAGATCGCTGTTCGCTGTGCTACAAAGCTGCAGCTAGTACACAAGTCCAAATTGTAGGCCCCTGAAAATACTTCATACAAATTCCAAGTACGGACATGTTCTGCACTGTCTCCGAGGTTATGGTCAGGGAGTACTGTTTCGGAAGGCTATTTGAGGTAGTAACATTCGACCATAGTAATGTCGACTGGTGGAGAGCCCTTATCGGGCCCATGATGTCTGGTATAGTTCACCGACGGATCAATAATAGAATCTGGAGTTGGTGCTGACGTCATTAGATTCAACAGCAAAGTCTCGATACCAATGGAGATGTGCCCCAAGGATGAAATCCATGTCACGATTTGCGCTAGGACAAACCTTCATAAACTTACTCAGATAATCAGGAAACACTTAAAGCACTGACATCGCTCCTCGAGGAATATAGGCTGTTTCGACTCCGTACAAGTACAACCAGGTCAAACTTAGTTGGGTGTCCGACCACCATGGCATTGTAGGCAATGAAACTGTGGACGAGCTAAGGTGGGCTCAGCTTCCGCACTCTTAGAGCCGGATCGCTTTTGTGGCGTTAATTGTGCTACCATTACAGCTTTGTTGAATAACTTGGAACACCAACTTCGCCTAGTCCGGTGGGAAAACGTTCCCGGGCTTAGGCAATCCAAGCGACACATCAAGCCCTTTGCTTACAAGAAAGCTTTAAACCTTGACAGGGAAAAAATATGAGGAAGGTAGTGGGCTTCCTTACTGGACATTGCGGCCTAACATACCATCTCAACAAACTTAACCTTTGTTCGGGTATAGAGTGTCGGTTCTGATTGGAACAGGATGAAACCACTGAACACATTCTCTGTGAATACGTGCCAAAGTTTCAAATGTTGCAGTCATGTTCCTCATTAATGGTTGATACCTTTAACCACATTTTTCATAATTTGTTTTTACTCTATAACATACCTGATTATATACATTTGCGATTAAAAAACATTTTCCTGAACTCGGTCTAATAGTATTAGAGATTACCTCGAACATACATATGTGCTAAGTTTCCATATCAAAGCTAATGCACTGTTCATACATTAAGAAAGTGAACTCACCTGAAACGAAAAAAAAAAAAACAAAATATTACTAAAACATAGCGATGGCTTAGTTTATAATCTATTTCGTCTAGACGTATCTAGAGAGAACGGTTAATAAGAAAATCAGGGATTCTTGAACTATTCAGAGATCAATTTGCTATTCAAATATTTATCAACTACGATCTGGCTTTGACCTCTTAGACATTCCGTATACTCGTACCCTCTGCTGGAAAGGTCTTACGATCACCGACAAAAAGTTCCATTACGCAATGATCAACAGTGGGGGAGGTATCACGCTAATTGCGGAAGGCAATCGACGCACACCACGAGAACGGTGCAGAGTCGCGTAGGCGTTTCTAGACGCACAAAGGCAAACACGACTTTAGTGCATAAGCAAGCAAGTTTGAAGATGTAACAGAGGTCCTTACTCCGACCAACAGTAGAACTAACTCCCGCTGTCAACAACGAGGCTAATTTTTTCCGTTCAGACTGACATTCCTTACTGTAAACAGGTCTGCACTGGAGAGATACGAGTATCCCGACGATCTTGAAAGATATTAAAAATAAATTTCAATAACAATCTCCAATAGATCAGCAGTTTGGAACAGCTAATAAAAATGCAGTTGGATATGCTCACACTATCTCTAACCATAGATCGACGCCATTAATCATTTTCACATCACACAAGCGATCCTAATATGCTCGCGATCGAATTAAGATCACTTCAATTGATAATCAGCGCACACAACAGGCAGGCATGCGCCGCCACCGCCACCGCCGCCTCAGCCGAGCTGTTTTTCTATACATTTTTGCCTCCATTGAGGGAGTCCCACTACGAACTCCTTCATCCACTTCTCCACACCTGAGAGTGGCTCATTTCGCGCACCCACTCTTCACCTGTATTGAATCGAAAATGGATTCTACTTCACTTGACTTCCGCCTTCCACACTGGAGGACCAACACTAAATCATTTTGCATAAATATCGATATCTATTCCACCCTCAATGCGCGTTGTTATCCTCTTCATCCTCCTCCTTGTCCTCCTGGTATCCGCTTTAATCGAATTTCACTCATCTAAGCGAAGAGAAAAACAACATCAGCGCACGATCTTAATTTCGATCTTGCATCACACTAATGGCAGAGTCGGTAGTCGGTAGTTGGTAGTCTGCCCCTGCTATGCGCTTAGAGATGCACCTCTCGCAGCATCCGGGTCGATTTTTTTTTATCGCAAACAACCGCGCACGCAAACGTGAGACATATATAACCACAACCACCATCAGCAAACACCAGTATAACTAGGTCCTTCCCAGAGCGGCTTCATCACCATTTGTCTTTCAGGTGGCACACGGACCTAAAACTCGATGCCGTAATTAAGCTTCGCACGCATTCCACCGTGTGGATGATAGGCCATTCCAACAATGGACGCCGTGTTGTTCGATGCATTTCCAGAATCTGACGAAAAATTACTTTCGATAGGAATTGGGAATTCCTTCAAGCGATGGTGCGCTTCCGCATTAATTCACCGCTTATGGGAGGAAGGATTTCGACGATAGCGACGGCCGGCCGTCGGCAGCCCGACTTTTGGGTCAAATACGCGCTCTCAAGAACACCTGAAGAATTATTTTCGTCCGATTACGCGCCGGCCTGCGACGCAGAGTCCACTTTGGAGCCAAACTCTATGATGGCCGCGACGGCGGCGGCGGCGTGCTCCGCTTATCTTAATGAAAACTATAACTTACTTTCTGGCTGAGGCAATAAAAGTTGGCAGTATCTTATTAGGGGAAGTCTTGTGATTAGGACACAGCACCGAGCGCACACCATCGACGTTCGGTGCTCTCCTCTGACATTCAATTAAAGTATCTGATCTACTGGTGCTTGTACATAGTTGCCAGTGCTGCAGCAAACCACTCTTGAGAGAGTTTTTCCGGATTTTCGCTTTTGGGAACGCCTTCTGCTCTGATTTTCCGTAGGAAGCACAATCCAGTTCATAATTTCATGTGACGACTCATTACTCCGGCCACGGATCGGTGAAGTTTATTAGCTTTTGACATTGGCTCTTGGAGGAAGCGGACAGGTGGCAATTGGTTGGTAGTTTCATCCCGTACACGAGTGGAATTAGCTGAGAGTCTCTCCTTTGAACATGATGAAGGTGTCCATATTTAATACATTTGAGTTGGTAATAGTTGGTTACACCGGTGGCAGAGGACGCAAAAGGTGGCTGCGATAGTGAGATGTCTTGAATCTTGGTCTAATTATGAGATACGCAATTAATTGAATTATAATGTGAATTGTCAGATGGTGAAGGTTGTGGGTATTAGTTCTAGATTGACAGACAGGTAGAGAGAAGTGACACCTTTAGTGGTAGCGTTCAATGAGTTTTCAAGAGCGACATGAACTGGTTCGATGCGGGTGAGTTTCAATCGCCCACGCGTAGCACTGTCTTATTCTATGTGGTGTGGGTTTGCTTCTGACAGAGCTCGGGATGAGCCAAGGCCTAACTTCTCGCAACTACTGACGTTGTAAGTGTTGCATTTTTTGCACGAATGGAAGGGACCTACAATTTATTACTGACTCCGAACGGCGAATTGCGAAGCTTTTTCATGACAAATTATACTTTCGGAGGTTTGTCATTCCCCGACAAGAGGTGAAACTGCGAAAATTTTCCGGTGGATATGGCTGGGACGTGAACCCACGCACAAGGCCACGGCGACATATTTGTGACACTAAATGTGCAAAAAAAGCATAATATCCTGGAAAATTTACAGTGACCGGATATTCAGTCCTTCAGTTTTAGGACGAGAGTAAGAAAGTGGACCATGCTACAGCCCTTTGAGTCATGGAGCTTAACTTAACTACTCACTTAACTTACTCACGCATTTAAATGACAACCACGGTCTCATGTCACCTGAATAGACAATGGTTTCGAGTGACAGGTATTGGCGACAAGCCGCCATTAGGACGTCGCCTTTTTGATGTCAAAAATAAGCCTGAAGCACATTTCGGTATGGAACGAGATCCCCGTCTTATGGAAGCCCACATTCGTCTATGAACTGCAGCCGTCCAAAGATCGTAATGTTCCAAAGTGTCAGATACATATAACATCGACTTACTTCGAATCAAATAGTGCACCAACATTTTCGAGGCCATCCTGCACAGAGAACAAAAAACACTCAAACTATGAAACAATGCTTAACCATAAGAAAGTCATGGGACATGACTTTCTGAAAGTGCCTGGCAGCGAATCGAAAAATCCAAGCAGAGGAAAAAAGTGAACTGGAGTCACACTCAGTCTAAGGCTGGTAAAACTCATAAAGTACTTGGTGAACGCGAATACTGAATTCCAGCTTACAGCGGATTCACTGCTGACGATATATGTGAATAACTAGAAAAAGAAAGCGTTCTAACACCCTTCATTGATCTAAACCTTTCTGCGGGTTGCGCAAAGAGCAGGATTTAAAGCTTAAGCTAGTCTTAGTTCAGTGAAACCTGGCAGAACGGACAAGGACAAGCATCCTCAAAGCTTCTGTTCACCAAAACAACTTATATGGAATCCAAATTTTTGCGTGAACCTCGATAGGGACAATCTTAGAATCCAAACTGGACCAATCAGAGGCTTTGCCCTCCAGAAAAAAAAAAATCCTAAAATCGAGTGAAGCTTTGATCCAATGTAGATTTGCCTTGAGAGTGCGGAAACCTCTTAAACAGAAAATGTTCAGTCTGTGCAAGATCACACGACATAGGGACGTTCCAGGCAACTGCAGGGGGGACGAGCTGCCAAAAGAAAGAAGAAAGAAAGGGGGAACCACCTGCACCTATGGAATGGATCAAATTCCTCCTTGATACCAGTGCCAGGAAACTGGAAACCATAGGTGGAACAATATCAGCACTTATCTCTTGTCAAGACAAATCTGACCCAAGATGGGTTTAAAAAAGATGGAGAGACTTTTATCCACACTTAGACCAGATTGGTCGACTGGAAAAACTTAGGTTCACTTATAGCAGTCCTTACCAGACCTTGCTTGATGAGCAGATATGGACTTAGATGAGGTGTAACAATTTCTGTAGAAGATGTAGAGACGAAGAGGAGGAAAAAACTACAAGCCGCCTGCGATGCACTTATCCTACTCTTCCAACATTAAGAAGACAAACCCTTGGGGAATACTTCTATGATGATCTTAATGATCTTCCCAAACTGGACATCCAAAGGATAAGAAACTTTATCTCCGGGTCAAAGTGTTTCAGTAAATAGGGTCGCTACGGATAGGTTTGCTCATCTGAACGCATTCGGCGTTATACTCTTGGTCTCTAGTGCTGGTAAGGCGGTATTTTTCTCGAGACACCACCTCTCATCGAGGACGGACAGACCTCCGGAAGTATATTTTGTCATGAAAAAGCTTTTTTTTTTACAATAGACTAATCTGGTCTAAGTGCGCCTCTATCTGAGTAGGGGCAACAATCTAACCTAACCTAACCTAAATGTTTGGCAACGAATTTATCGTGCTAGAAAGCGAAACCACAATGCCAGAGCTGAGAAAATCTCTCCAGCATCAATTCTAATCTTAACCCTACCAGTCACGTCTTGCAAGTATCAAAGGACTTTGAAGTTCCAAGTGGAGAACATCCTGCTTCTTTTTTTCTGATGATTTATCAGGGTTGTCCATCAGACATCAGAGTGAAGTCAACTGTCATTATCAGTTATTAGTGAATAGATGGCTTCATTTCAGTGTTTAGTGGACCGTGATCATGACCTTGAAAATACACTTAGGATTCCTTTCAAAACATCAAAATTACTTTCACAAAAATTTAAAACTAAAGTTTCCTTCAATTAAATGTAAACAGTCATAAAATCTAAAGAATTTCCAATCACAAACCCTGACGGACATCTCTCAACAGATGGCGCTTAAACCAGTTTCATTATCATGCCACCGGAACTGTTCCACTTCTCATTCACAACTCATCGCTACTGAGTCACCATTTAAAATGCCAATCCACACCGCATTTACGCAAGTCATTACCGAGGACTTAATCCAATTGGAAGTCATTAATTACCCGACCGAGCAAGTTGATCTCAATGCTCGGACGCACAGCAGTTCCTCATATTCCCAGCTGCCAGGCTATAACATGCAAAAGAAAAAAACAAAGTTGGTAGTGAAAGATAACGCTACGCAATGCCTAGAGAAGTAGAATGGTCACGTGTCAATTCTAATGAAAAGTGACACTTCACGCAAGCAGCAAAGATATGTGTGCAGGAGCTGCTGCAACCTACCCACTACCATCACCAGAGCTAGACACACGTACACCAGAAACTCACATCCTCTGTGTCGCTTGGATTACAACAAGCCGCATCCGAGGAACACATCACAGAAGCTGCTGTTGGGCGCAGATGAGCGAATAAAACATTTGCTTAACCAGCAATAAAACCTGCGCGCACAGAACTGTCAACGGATGCGACAGACACTTTGTATGGCTTGTTCCTTGGATACTCTGTGTCCGAGCGGCATAGCGCGTCCGTCGTTGTTTATTACGTGGAATCAACCTGTACGCGCGCGCTCAGGCGGTTATAAAGCACACGCAAGAAACGGTGCTCAGCAATGGACCGCATTGGACATTCGAACCGACACATGCGGACGGACGGAAGAATCGAGATAATCTCGGCGTCTCTGGTGGTGGCGCAATTGGCCAACGACGACGCATGGGGGGATCATCATATATATTTTATCACATTTCCCCATCGGGGCTCCGGTGGTGGTTATTATTCAAAACGAAGGACCGGAAGGAGATCAAGTTAGTTGTGTGCGGAGTTAGTGCCGGAGAGTCAGGCCGGCCAGTGCGTGGATGCTTCTTCGGTTGTGCCACACATTTACGGTTGCGGCTCGCAATGAGATGATTGTAATTATTATGGCTCAGCGATATTAAGTGTTGCTTCCGTCATGGAGATTAGAACTTGTTTCAAGAATTCAAGCGCTCTGCGGCTGATAGATCTTTAAGCGAGATTTAGACAGATCCTGTTAGGGACTAAGGGGCATTCCAACTGTGAAATCAACGATAAACCAAGAGGGAGATATTCTCTCTGCTTTGGGATTAGAAGACAACGCGAAATATGCGGCGACTCTACGAAAGAGCTTCAAAGTGGAGAAAAGATGTCATGTTGATGGCCTCCAGGGTGGCGTAAGACTTGTGTCGGCGAGGGTTAAAAAGATAATACATCAAATCTCTGGAATGGAGGGAGTGTCCGAACATATTTTCCTCGTCCTAAGGAGGCAAACTTCTGTACACACTGGCGCGGTGTGTAATTAAAAATTATGCGATGAACTTGAAGTGTGACCTACGGTTAGATCCTAATCGGTGGGCTGATACTATTTCTAGGAATTCACGGTTGTCTCATCTATTAAACAAGTGGACTGCCTACAGAGCATCATGTGGAGACAAGAATTCTGAAACAAGAGGATGAGATGACAAAAAAGGCTTTGGGGCGAGTACCGTGTTGTGACGAATTTGTTTGAAAGACATTTTGAAATGTTGCTCAAAGAGAAATGGATGTGAGGACAAAAGCAATAAGAAATAGGTATGTACTCCGTCCTGGGTTGATATCTAGTACAGCTACAGCTGGACGGTAAAGATCATCACTATCATTTTCCACTGATACGCTTATCCTCTATCAAGGTGGCGAGTTTAGGGTACTTACGTGAACTCTCCACATCTCCCGATCTTCCGCCCTCGACTCTAAATTATCAGGGGCTATCCCCATATGGGTAGAGGTGAGATTTCGGACTTGGTCCAGCCATTTCACCCTGGGCCAACCCAGTGAACGCTTACCTAATTGGACGGATTCCATATGAAGACGAGTTGGTAACATGTCTTTAACGTGCCCAAAGCATTCAGACATGGACTGCTTAAAATTGAGTGCCTCGCATATTCTGGTTTTCCTAACTCGATCTCGAATAATTCTCCCACCAATACAACGAAGAAATGTCATTTTGGCAGCTTGTATCCGCTGATCTTATTCTTTCGATTATTATCCAAACCTTATAGTCATGAGGATGAGGGTCGGAACAAACACTGAATTAAAGACCGATAGCTTAGCTCCGATGCTAAGTTCGGCCCTCCGGATAACAGATTGACCAAACTGTCTTAAAATTGTCCTACAGGATAACTCAGTATTGCTTCTTCCATCTCTGGTGAATAGGACCCCAGGAGGCGGTAAAGATACTTCTTGTAAATGTATATATAAGTGACTGTATATATAAGTGACACAGGCTGTAGAGTGGCGATGGCGTAAACACGATGGCATCACGAATTTGACAAAAATACTAAAAAAAAAAAAAAAAAAATGACAAAAATACTATGGACGCCATTGAAATTCAATATTATCTGAGTTTCGAACCACTACACCAGAAATACTTTCCTACCTTATCGATGGACGTCGTGCAACTCAGTATATTCAGGGACCATGCGTCCAAGGCTCATGTAAAGAAACGTTCTCCAGTGGCCAAAGATGAAGAAGATTCTTTAGCTTTAAAAAAAAGTCGAATAACTGAACGATAGCACGCAGGCGTTGGCAATGAGACACAGGTACACAGATGTGTGAGTTGAATCCCTGAATTGATTCCAAACTTGAACTTCGAATCATATGCCATGAAAATTTTCATTTGAATCCTCAAACAGGCCTTTAATAACTTGACTGCCTCTAGGCTCCGCTACCCCACTTACTGACAGCCCCTATTCCAATGCCCTTTGAACTGACTACCGCACAATCGCCAATTCGACATCTTCATTCACATCCATCTCAGGTCATTAGCCAACTCCATCTCCGCCTCATAAGTAATCAACGCATTGTCCGCCTCAATCCATCTTGCTGACCCTGTCCTCGGGCCATAACCAACCTTAAACCTCTTACCACTCAATGAATCACGCCCCGAAGTCGAATTCCATTCCATTTCACAAGTGCTCCTCTGCTAACGCACACACACTTGCTATAGAAACACAAAACTTAATTTCCTTCCTTGGCAATTTAGCATTTTACTGCCCCATAATTGTCACAGACGCGCAGTGGTCCACGCCAAACCACAAAACATCTCCCGAAGAGTTGCAACACATGGTCAGAGGATGGCTCGTCCACCGTCGCGCTGGTCATCCCCACATTCATCTCCATCAGCGTGATTGGCAATTCCAAATGTGCCCTTATATCTTAATTATAGTGATTTTAACCCGAGGCCGAGTCGAGGCCACGTCGGCTGGAAGACGGTCACCGCAGCTCCTGCTGCGTAGCTGCTCCTGCACTTTTTGATACATCATTATACAGTTGCAGAGAACATTTCTGCAAATCATAATAATTTATTGTTGCTCATTTGCTCTGATGCAAGCACTTATCTTGGCCATTAAAAGAGCGGGCGCTCTCTCTTCTCTCTCTCTGCCTATCTTTCGAGATCTAGATGTAGAATCTTGTGGTGCGTCCGCCAGCAGTAGCTGCAACTAAATCCAACAACTTTTCGATCTTTTGCCGTGGCAACATCTTGGTGTCCTCCTGTCACTTGGACCGTTCGCACGCGTTTCACCGGGCACCGTGGCGGGAATAGTGAATTTCCTCTCGAGGCGCCTAGATTTATCACGGTAATTATAGTGATGCGGACTCCCGATTACGTTATTGCGTTAAAAATTACATGCGGTCCAGACTCCAGAGGAGCACCACTAACAACAGTAACCAGCACCTACTCACTGCAACTTTCTTTCGACCATTTCGCGGTGAAATTGGCCCGATAGATACGCGCAGCGTTAATCGCCGCTCTTTTGTGGACCGTAAACTTTAAGATGCAGTGATTGGAATAAGATTGCTTTTCCCCATGAGATTTTTTTTTTTTTTTTCTTTTTTTTCGGTAGCTGTTGATCTCTGACTCGTCACTCAGCGAGATGGGACATCTCACGTAGCAAAAAAGACTTAGTGTGCACAGGCCAACGCAAGGAGGTGGGCAATTACGGGAGAACCATTTCGAGGTAGTAAATAGCCGATGGTTTGCAAGGTGTTTAGGTGGATTTCAGTTTCCATTTAGAGTTGATTGCCGCGATTAGAGTGCCGTTGATGTGCGAACAAATGAGGCTTTTGGCGAATTTCAGCGAGAATGGTGGGAAATTAGGCGATAAAATGTAGTTCCGGGGTAATAGGACGATCTTTGCCTTCGAGAAAGTGGGTCTTGTACTTGACAATGGTGATTTTGACTTCAGTTTTCAGTAATCGTGTAAACGGACCTATAGATAGTGAATCTCACAATTTGTCTAAACTTCGTGAGCAAAGCCTGTCTATAGCCAGCGGTACTCGCACCAATCAGTGGTTAAAATATGACTACATCCTTCGGTTTTCTTTCCTTTCGATTCCAATTCTAACATCAGTCCCCACCACACCCAAAAGAAACCATCCATCACCATCCGAGACCGACCTTCGAAAGTGTCCGCGAAATTTTCACAGCACATTTCCGATGGCCTACTTATTCAATCAACCGCAGCCCAACCTCAGACTGTCAGACAATTGTTTCAACTCGCCTGCCGGGCATCGTCATCCTCTCCAACCCTTCTGGCGACCAGCCATCGAAACAAATTGAAAAATGCAAACAAACAGAGAGAGAGAAAAAAAAAAACGGTCCGCAACCAACCATCTCTTGAGCACCTTTCCTGCTACCACCGAGATGGTAACAGGCAAACGAGGTGGACACCTCAACCAAGTTAGTGAGCCACCACCACCACCACCACCACCATCACCATCACAAACTTAAGCCGATAAATGCCAACTGCTATTGTTTTTCCCTTCTTCCGCCTCCAGCTCCTTCTCCTCTTTTGTCCTTCGATCGAAACGGCGACGCGGTGAAATCTACTCAACTCCCTGCTTGCTGCTGATGGTGGTCTTGCTTCGCTACCGTTTAACATGTGTCCGCGTGCGTTGCCTGCAACTCTCCTGGTTTTTCTTTCCTTTTCGTTTCGGGTCAACTTTAGTGGAGCGAACATGGAGGAGGGAAGAGCATTTCCTTTCCTTACCCTTTAATTCAACTGACGTCCGCATTCGGCAGAGCAAACCAAACCAAGCCAAACCAAACCAGACCAGACCACAAGACAACGCGTACGACTGCTGTTGCCGCTGCTGCTGCTGCTGTGAGAACAAATTTATGAGATCGATTTCTGCTTTATGCATTCCCATGTTGTTGGCGGTCCCCAAAAAAGCGCCCCACATCTAAGCAAACACTGGCTGGCTGCCATCGGTCCAGATGTGTGCTCCATGGTGCGGTGGCGGCCGAAACCCTCCATAAAAAGCGCCAAAGGAGCAATTAGGAGGTGCATACGTTGTTGTGTTCTCCTGCGCGCGCCGTTGCTTGCTAAGTTGGGACAGACAGCCAAACAAAACAGATAGACATACACAGATACTTTTTTGGTTCCCGTTATCACCTGCAGTAGAGAATGCCGCACGTAGAAGACTGGAGTCGGAGTGTGGTGTGGACTCCTTCTCTCCTTGTGCTAGAGCATCGCAACAATTGAATCGCTGACTTAACCGCAGAGCCGCAACCCAGTCCCGCTCGGCTCGGTGAATAAGTGTCTCAAACTAACGTCCTATTCAAATCCTTCTCGCCTTACCAGGGGAGGGAAGAAAAATCACTCAGTCGATGCGTGCGTGGGTGGGTTGAACAACAACGCAACGTTCGTGTGGTGCTCCGTGTGGCTTGTTGATTCATGTAGGATGTTGCAATGTTGCTCGTACGAATGGAGCAGCAGCAGCGGTCCACTTGGACCGACTCCATGGACCGGGAGAAGTAACAGCAGTAGCGACACCCGTTGTCCTCCTCAGATCCGGCAGAGACAAACTTGACATGATGGAGGTTTGTGTTGATTATGCGGTTCAGTTTGGTGTTTGGCATAAATCTTCTGCTGCTGCTGTTGCTCCCGGTTACTGGTGATGGTGGTAGTACGCGTCCATACGTACGGAGGTGACATATCTGGAATTGGTGACCAGTACTTTGGTTGTTTTTGTTGGAATGTTTGTATGAGGAAATCAGCCATCGAAACGTTAGAGATACGACACCAACTACAACTATGAAACGACTACGATCGTTAACGATGTCAAACGCCCTTCTCACGAGGTGAGTCGGACGGTTTGTTGCCAGAGCTCGGTGGCAATTAATTTCAATCGCCTCCGGCGCTGCAGTGACATGTGCGCACATGTTGCTGTATGCGGAATTGAATTTGACCAAATGACCGAATGGAATGTAGCGCATGCGAATGGGAGCCAAGAGAGATTGGATTCTAGGAGGTTTTTTGCTTTGATGGACTGACTGACTGAGTGAGGAAACACTGATGGAGAATTCTACTTGGATCAACTACACTGGTTCTAAGACCGTTAATGGACATTTTAAGGAAAAGAATCCGTTTCAGAGTTAAACGGTTGACTAATGGGAAATAGAAACACATCAAGGAGGTAACCGCCATGCTTAAGGATTTCATCTCACTTCTCTTTGACATTTCAACTAAAAGTGAATCAAGATTTTCTTATGATGTCTGTTAAGGGTACTATGGTAGTTAGTCGGATCGAATAGTTTTCGAATTAGTTGTCGTCGAAGTCGAGTAGCTTTTGTATCTATCTACTGGCTGTCTGTCTGTAAAATGGCGTTGAATGGACCAATTCGCTTCGAAGTTTCTATAAACTGGCATAATAGATGGTAAAAGGAAGGTGTGTGATAGTTTAGGTGTTTGGGTGTCTTCGAAGAAACGTTTGCAGGACAAACTAGTGCCGACCACCTGTAGAATGAGTTTTCTCTTTATTCTCATCCTTGAAAGCTCAAAATGCGTTCGTATTTTGAAGTAGCCTTGCTTAGTAACAATCGTCGCGATATCTTTATGAGTTCATAATACACACTCCGTTTATTTGCTAACTTTCAGGTTGGGTTGGTCTTGTCAAACGAAGGGCAAACCTGACATTATACCATTCGTGTACAGTAATGGATAAGAATTATAATAAAAATAAAATACATTATGTTTAAACGCCAACAATTTTCTTCTAACAACTTCCATCACAGTTTTTACAAATCTTGGCAAGTTTTCAGTTGATCTTTTGGTTATGTACTCAACCTTTTCACTTAACAAACGATGAAGAATAACCCTACAAACGGGTTACGACGACCCTTAACCTAGATTGCACCTAGGTAGGTTTGGCATTCATGGACACAAAACCCCAAAAAAATTCCAAAAATTACCTCGGACAACCTTCAAAAGAGGAAGGTGTCCATGGAAAAGGAGACGGATGGCAATCCCATACCTAGGAAGAAAGGAGAGTTAGAAAAGAATCTGTATATTTGGCTGTTATTGGTACGTGGGAGCAGTTGACCAACTCGAGCACTACGGTCTCTCAGACAGGCGTATAGTGCCAACCCATATGGTTCTCTCGCTTATTGTAGAGCTCGTTTATTTCACAGGCTGTCAGGAAGTTCTTGAGCCTCTCAGGGTGAAGCGCAGCAAGCCGGTGAGACAAATTCACTGCCCAAAGTATTAGGTCGGAGCATTCTGTGAAAATATGAAAATTTGTTTAGCATTCCCTAAGTACAATGGTCAGGTAGAGTCCAACAATTAATAACATATATGGAGGTTCAAATTTTTTAGGCATGGGCCAATCAGGATACCGAGCTCTACAAAGCACGCTCATGGCAAAGTTTCCCATCCCCGCACTTCCTTCAAAAGCCTCACCTTCAATCGAGGGAGCTAACCAACTACGCCATATCAAGGAAGATATGGCTCACCTACGACAAAATTGGAACAAAATATCTCCTAAACAGAACCTGTACAGATATTGATAGCCACAGGGCATTGGGAAATTGGAGACCATGCAGGCAAACTAGGTATTACACACCACTCCCATTGCCGCATTACTTATTCATGTGAGAAAGCGGACCCTAGGCAGTGAATTCGTCTCGACGACCGTACTTGCCCCGCTCCCCCTTGAGAAGCTGATTAGCTTTCTAACTGCCTTTGGAACGGACAAACTGCTCTAAAACATTTGGAAGCACAGTTGGCCTCTATGTGAGATCTGTCGGGCCAACCACTCTCTGGCGCCCTCAACGACATCTCGGGTAAAAGGATACAAGATTGAATCCTTTCCTTTGTCTCACCTACCTTCAACCACGCGAGTCTTGGTAACAAAAAGGATCATCTTTGTGCTAACTGGGTTCTGTTGAACGGCCACCCCTTCCTACCTACTCAAGGATACTGGTTAGAATTTTAAAGTGGTTCCTGCTCAGATTCGGAAGAAACTAAGATTTCTTCTGGGATAGAAGGGAAAATAGTATTTGTCAGATTTCTGTCCTATACTTGCCATCTAGATCGCATTAGATTTGAGCAAGGTCTGTGCCCTCGTGTGGATTTTGAAAAGGTGTTTGCTGCCCCCAAACGTAGGCGTATTTTTTTTATAATCCACTCTCGCTTCAAGTGATTATGATAATATTCACACAGCACGAGCAAGTTGCAGTGGTTCGAAACTCAGGTAGTAATGGATTTCAATGGCGTTCGAGGGTCGTGTCCGGACTAATCAGGGACATTTCTAGTGGCTGTCATTGCTACAAATTCATGGTAATTTTGGCGAATCTCTTGATGTCGCATTCCCGCCCCCAATGAATTTTATCAATCATTCGATCATGAGTGCCACTCACCCACTCGTTATCGATCGCGGTAATTCGGCCCCAGATGTGACTTGTATGGTTTACAAAACGCATTATTTTTGGCTACTTCGTGGTCGTTCCAATGGAGGATGTCATTACACAACGCCCGCCGAAAATGTCTTTTAGTTTCGGCAATGCAAGTACATGCCATTGAAGAAGATGAAACCCCTCAAGAACTAGCAAAAGAAACTGAATCTGTTGAAGATTTCAGGAAATCATCACGGTAGTCAAGACTCTAAATCAAACGTAATAAGCATGACGAGGAAACACAATTCAAAAAACATAAGATATGTCCGCTCAAAGGCCTCTAAATGCCTCCCGTTTGATTTGTGTGCCATGATCAAACGAGAATTGATAGTATTTCAATACCTCACTCCTCAGCTGAATCCCATCACCAGCTCCACCATCAGTCTGTGCGTGTTGTTACCATCATTCCATCGGCTATCTGGCGTGCATGTCCAAAGTCCTGCACACACACGCTCAAACAACCCACAAAACAGAAGAGAAACATTTTTACAAATGACTAATATCCGCATCAACCCACACACCGCTGCGTTATGATAAATTGTACCTTCGCCGTAGTCATTACCCGTGTGTGCGCCCTCCCTTCCCCCCACAACTTGGCCATGTCAAATTGCACATTACAACCGATAACACCCCAAAAACACATAAATCCTCACTCACTTGCGGTCGAGACGGAATATACAACTGCAACTGCAACCGATCGAAGTGCTTTTTATTGATTGATCCTTTTTGCAGCTGCAATTACCTGCAAATGTTTGCGAGTGTGCTAGTTTGCGTTTACAGCAGCAGCGGCAGTAGCATGTGCGGAATGTACAGCCTTAATTACATGACGCACTGAACAATTAGAAGAATGCCAGAGAGGAGTCCCACATAGAGCATCCCGCGCTGTAATTAACTAGAGAGTCCACTGCGTCCCCCTTCAAAACATCGCCATCATCATCATCATCATCGTCGCCGCCACCGCCGAACTGGCCACCATTCTCGCGTGCGCTGATCGAATGCATTTTATATCGTATATCTCGTAATCTCTAATTTATTGCATTCAATAAAGAGGCAAGAATCTCGTTGTTGTTGTTTCCTGCTCGCTCTCCCCCTCTCTCTGTTTCTCTTTTCGCTGCCATTTGAAGGTCACACGCGCAATTTTATCGCGAGGGACCACCACAGGTTCTGCGATAGATACAAATGTATCTGCTGGCGGTATCTAATGCGGCGCTGATGCAGTGTGTTTGCGGTATTGGTATTTGATGGTGTGTGCTGTAGTGTGTGGCAACTGGCGACGACTGAATTGTGTGTGCAACAAACAATGTTATAATTAATTGTGAAAGTCGCAACCCCCCGATGTTGCCTGCACCCTGCCCAGCCTTGTGAATTTATGCAAGCTTCCGTCAATGTCGCGCACGCATATTTGCCGACCGTTCAATATGAGATACAGATGCAGGGGAGTTTGCCTTTGCCACACACAGTAGGCCACGTTTCTTAATCACACACACACGCACACGAGCGTGGTGTTATTGTGTGTAGGCCATAATGCAGCAGCGCAACAGTGAGCAGCAACACGTGTGTCGCATTTGTTGTCCGTTTCACTGTTCCTGTCGTGTCTTGCCGTGTGTATCTGTGTGATGCAACTTAATTCACGACTTCAATTAGCTGCCTGACATGGTTCTTTTTATTGAGCCGTTTTCTGTTATTCGCTGCGTTTGTATGCGAATGCCGTATGTTCGCGGTGGTAATATCAGCATATTTCTTGTAATTGTGCAGCGACCGCACATGTGGATTTCGGCAGAGTGCCGACCAAGCTGGGTTAAGCTTGTGAATGCCGCCGCCGTTGTGTTAAGGTGGCGCAAAACTGTTAGTTAGATTTTAATCTTGAGCTACAAGCGAAGCAAGAATGGTTTCCTAGTTAATTTCGCAGAGACTACACTTAGCAGTTCGATTTTATCGTACCATGAAGTTGTAATCCAATCTAAAAAAAAAATGTACAGGGGAACTTGTAGAACGAAATGGCTGATGAGCCTGTCAGGCAAGGGCCGGTCCTTGACAACTCACTCTTACTCGTTGCGCCATATCCGAGAAGATGTGGCCAACATACAACCATAGGAAGACAAACGAACGCGAACAGATATTGCGAGTGTAGTCGCCATCTGGACGGGTCATTGGACAGTAGGCACCCATGCAGCCAAGCTTGGCATCCCTTTTAATCCCTACTGCCGTAGCTGCAAAGACACAAACGAGAAGAAAACCCTATAACAATTCCTCTGCAAGTGCCCGGCACTTCTCAAAGCAAGCCTCAACGCACTGTGGAAACCCTTCCTCGACAACCTCAGCGAACTTTCTGAGAAGAAAATTCCTAACTTTCTACTCTTCCTACGCAATTTTTGGGATTAAACTAAAATCAGTCACTTCAAAGCACAGGCGATAGGTGAATTTTATGGGAAAGCAAGTAGGAAACCCAATCGTCAATGGAGGACGCGGGAAAACCCAACGCAGGTTCAGGTTCTGAGGAACCATCGTCTGAGCCTTATCTAGCAATCTTATTTCCAGAGATCGCAGTGTGACCTGGGACCAAGACAAGAGTCGAATTCAGAAACTTTTACATTCTCGCACTTTTTTGGAACTGGTCAAAGGATTGAGCAAGGACTTAAGCGCAGCCTGGCTATCGCTACGCACGCAGATAATCCGACCCTTACACATATTCTTAACTTGTGAGGGCAGTCGGTTATAACGACCGCATTTAAAAATTATTTGCTTGTAATGGACAGCATGCCTGGCAGGTCTAAGGACGAGCCCATATCATCACATCGACTAAGATCATCCAAGCTACATCTCACAATATCCACAGATTTTAGTTTGTAGATATGTGCGTTCAAGAGGACACAAGCGTCCACAGGTTTTTCTTATACTCCTCCTCTCACCTCCACGCGGTGAACGCTGGATGTCTAGTACCTCGACAAAATATAGGATTTCAACCCCTGCGGAAGGTGTTCACACTAAGGCACTCTCCCTTGCTTCTACACGGCAACGGTAGAACTCTCACGAAGGAACCAACGGTGGCGTGTAAAGTTCCAGTTGAGTTGAACTACTTAGTGAACACTTCATATGGGCTACTTCGACTTAATCGGATTTAAGGCCAATGAGGACAAGATTACCCGGCCCAACAAAGGGGCTGGCGCTCCATTTTTCCATTTTGGGGGCGGAGCGCGGGATTGACGGCTCCGCCATGGAAAACTATAATTCCTACGAAGCAAGAACAAGCCTCGGATACGGACGGATTTTCTGTTCACAACCTATGCAAATGCATTAAGGAAAACGAATTTCGGATCTGCACGTGGAATAATAGGTCTCTTAACAAACCGCGTGTGGCCGAACAATTCGTGGAGGCCCTAGCAAAGCAGTCCAGTTTAAATGGAAAATCTATAACTCTCAGAATATGAAAGTAATACAACAAACAACAGACCTGTGTTCTGTGACATATGCCATTAGCTCGACAAGTAGTCTACTAGTTCGGTCTACCATGCCCATTGTAGGAATATGTTGGTCGAACGAAAGGCCTTCCCTATCTGCTTTACCTGGCTTCTCAGTCCGAGATGGATCTAAGCGTCAACAATTGTAGCCAGAAAGGCGAACATGCCTGAGTGATAAGGACATGATCGCCAATGGCATGACATGATCGTCTATGTCTGTTAGCGACACATTTACTGTGTCCACCTCTAATAAGCGCAAGAAGATATCATAGATGATCCCAGCTTAAAAACCCAGGAAGTTACCAGATATGTACATCGTGGAAAAATTCAAAGAGTTTCTTTAATTTAGACTAAAAAAGACAAAGGAATGCTGTAGTTTGACATGAGTACAGATGCTCTCCAATTGCTCTCCAACATCTCAATGAAACTCGCAACTGACTGTGCAAAATGCAAAATCTTGCGAAACCATTTCCACCTCACTTCCATATTTTCATTTGATGGACGAATAAAAAAAAAACAACCATCACCACCACCCGCACTCAATTTAAAATTGCAGCAAATTCACGATCAAAATTCGAGATAATGAGCGCGCACACAAAATTACATCAACATCCAGCTAACAGAGCGCCTAGCACACACAATAGAAGCGGCGAACGTTGTACGCCGATAGCCGCCCGGTATAAATAGCAACGCCATCACCACCAAGCCGGGCTCAAGGACGTACCCTCTACGCAGCAAACTGCCGCCGAGCCTGCGATTGTTCCAAAGATTTACTGCGCCATGGTTTACGCGAGCTTAAGTGTGGCTTATGTGCAGACATGCACCCAACACACAGCTGCTGCTGCTGTTTCATTCCCGAGAATGAGGAACCTAAGCGCGCCACGATAAATGCCACCACCCGCTCCACTGAACTCTGCTCCGTAACAAATATGCTGCTGCCCCCTGCGATTGCATAAGCCGGTGGTGTGCACATTTTTCGTGCTAAGATCAACGCAACTAGGTTGGGTTGACAAGATACACTGCGGCACCCCCGGCATGGTTACACAATGTGACAAGTGAAACTTCATCCACATCCGATGTGTTGGAGTGTGTGTGGCATGTCAATTGTGCTCTGCATCCGCGGTGTCATACGTGACACGTCACAAGCGCATCCATGAGCGGCCACTTATAGAACGACAAGGGAGCAAAAAAATGCTTCATTAAGCCTAAACGCGTTCCACGAAAGATCATCTCGTAAATCACACCGGCCAACGCCAATCGACCAGCACAACGCGGTGCGCACCTGTTTGCTTCTGCATGGTCCGTGTATCTGGAGTCTTGCTGGTTGTGTTATTCCACGTTTTGTGTTCCGTGTTGTTTTCTGAGGTGAGTAGGTTGGAACCCAGTGGCACAGTCGCGGTATCTCAATGGAATTTTTCATTTCATTTCGCGGAGATTATGCGCATGCGTTACGAGCTTTGTTTCCTTCTGTAATGTGTGTGCCGGTGGTGCTGCACATTTGTGCACTCTGCCACGCAAGACAAAAACGAAAAGAAAGACACACAACACACAAAGAGAAGACAATGTGAAGTGTGTGTTCTTTTGTGTCGAACTGCACCAACACCAGTAACATCATCCTACTGCCGGTTGACGGTGGTAAACGTTGGTCACCTTGACTTTTGACAAACCGCGAGCAAGCGTGCATTTAAAATTTCACATTCGCTTGATAGCGGTGGCCGATATGGAACACACAGCGAATAGAAGAATGTCACAAGGAAGTCTCTGTTGATTTACACCACGTTCCGTGTACGGCCTACCCACTTAAACGTGCGAAACGCACGCATATTTCTTAGACTTTCTACTTTGGGCCATGTAGCCTCCTGGGAAGGCGCATACAATTTTTAAGGAGGTTCGGAATTTCAATTCTCTGGGCTTCAATTTAATGTGAGCTTGGCAGTGGAAATTTAATGAGGTCACATTTCGTGGAGGTTCGCCTTTCATTACCTCAGTTGGGGATAGCATATCCTTAGATTCTAACAAGAACAAGAGACCGGATATCAGCAAGGCAAAAGATACTTAGTTTTCATACTTCTGCGATTGTCTGTGGGGTATAAATCTTTGAGATAAGGTCGGCATCGAAGGGACAGATTCTCAAAAGTTCTCTGTCCGTGGGTAGACTATTTGGTTGCAAGTAAGAGTGTTCGTGAGTTTTCACTGACTTCAAAGCTTCTAAATTTTCAAAGAAGTCGCCGGCATTTTTAGATCTATTGACACAGTGAGTGTTTGCAAGTATAATAGGGCGACAAGGCCCTAGGAAGGAAGATTTCCATACAATTCTTTCTCACAGACATAGTAGAAGTTTAGGCGAATTCTTAGACCATCAGTTGTTCCATTGTGTTACCTCAGGATCTAGGACAAATTCTCCTTTTAATAAAACGAACTAGGTTTCCGACATCTTGTTGTGCTAGGTCATCAAGACTGTCAAAAAAGAAGCCAACGAGATGGTTGCGTCTTTTACGAGAACGCGGGACAGGTACAGAGGAGATGTAGGATCGTCTCCTTCTCTTCCGTGTCCCTGTAGCTTCTGAAGAAATCATTTGTGGCAGTGTCCTGTAATGACACCTATAGAAGCTCCGAAACCGCATACTTAACAAAATTAATCTCTTGAAGCGCTCATGGTCTATGAAGGCCAGATTTGTCTGTTAGTTTGGCAGTTAGTTAATTGTTTTTAGCTAGTGGCGCTCCGAGGTTCTCTTTTTCAGGAAAAATCTGTATTGTAGTACCATTCTTGATAAGTTCATCGGCCTTGCAGTTCCCAGGCATGTCTCTGTGTCCTGGTACAGAGAAGAGGAGTATGTTGAATTGCTCTACCATCTCTGCAAGAGACGAGCGGCAATCTAGAATTATTTTTGGTGTTACAGAGACTGATTCCAGAGACTCGATGGCGACATGGCTATCTGTGAAAATGGTAATACTCCGAGTAGATAATACATTCCACTCAGCCAAGACCGGGCTTCTTTTATCTTTAATCCCTCACGGAAAACTGAAAATAATAGTAGACGAAATGACGAGTGTCCAACTATGTAAATAGTCCAGACTCTATAGATAGGGTCCTGGGCGAGATTAAGCTTGTGGTAAAATTGGGACTACTTTGCCGAGCCTGGTCAACCGATTTGCATGAGTTGGAACATTTCGGAAGATCATGGAGCCTTAATTCGGCCAATTGAAGTGGTATCCGGTGACTGAAATTTTGCAACATACCTTGGGGGTAGTCCCTTAAGTCATTTCAGTGGAAGCAATATTTAGAAAGCATGTCATCCAGAAGAAGATCGATGTTCTGCAACATAGAGTCAACAAGTCTGTGTTGCATAAAGGTAGCCCTTTGCCGTCCACGGACTTGCGCATCAAAAATTTAATTATTTTGTCTGCTTCCACTAAGTTTTGAAGACAAAATAGCGTTTTTGTGTTTAAAGCCCAATTCTCTTGGCCGATTCGACGGCAAAGTTCTTGTGGCCTTGTTTAAAATATGGCTTGCGAAAAAGTTCTGGCTCCAAGATTAGATAAGGTTTAGTCTCATTGTTCTTGTAAAGTTAGCCTTGGTATCTTTTAGCGTTATTAGTTGTTGCGTTTTCTGTAGATGGACCACTTCTCATAGAAGTTCCCGAAATTTCCGCCGTCTTTTAGGGTCGATAGTAGATCCTCTAGAAAGGAGACCCACTGAACTGCGCCAATTACAGAGGCATCAGTCTTCTTGAATGCCTGAAATCGTTCATCAACAACCTGATCGGTCCGTATGAGTGTGGCTTCAGGCCAAGAAAGTCCACCATCGACCAAATATTCACACTGCGGCGGATCTTGGAGAAAACCCAGGAACTTCAAATCGATACCCACCACCTTTTTATCGATTTTAAGGCCGCGTATGACAGCATCTATAGAGACGAGTTATACAGAGCAACGTCTCGTCCGTTTGTGCAGGATGATGATGGAGAATGCACACTGTTCCATCAAGATCGGTCAAGACCTCACCAAAACCTTTGATGCCAAAAAAGGATTGAGACCAGATCGAGCTGGCTGGAAACGCCTATTGGTTGAGTACCAGGTCCACCTTGGACTGTAGCACGACCTTAAGTAAGTAAGTTATATAAATAGAAAGTTCAGTAAAACAGGTCTGCTACTAAAGTCAAAAATTCTGGGACAGGAGGGATTGAGAAAAATCAATACTAGCCTTATATGTTGGGTACAAACTAAAGGGTTTGGGTCCTTTAGTGAAATAAAAAAGCATAAAAATTCGGGGAAAAAAAATCTTCACATACTCTTATCTCTAATTTAACCCCACACAGTAGTTCCACAAAAAAATATAAACCAACTGCACCTGCCAATCAATTTACCACTTGACTCACAGCACTCGCTCACTTAAACGCAACAATTTTAGAGCTGTTGCAAAATTTAACTCAAGCGTGTAATACAAATTTCACTCTTCCGGAAGAAGGCAGGCACTTCACTTCGTTCCTGGCTTTTTCAAATCGTTTTCTCTTGTTTTTTTTTTGGGTTTGTTTTATAATTTTGTAATTTATATTCAGAGACAAAATACCGTTATTTTACTCCCTAATTCTGAAAAAGAAGGTCGTACTCAGGAAAAAAGAAAGAAAAAAAATTATTATGTGAATGCATGCATGCCAAATATGCACCTTCAACCAACATGAGTGCAATTATAACCCTCCGTCCCTGTAGCCCCTCCCCACACCACCCCCTCCAATTCATCTGTCATGGGTGAAGTTTTAAAATTCAAGACGTTCTTAAATGGAGAATTTATTCAAATAAAAACAAAAAGAGAAGGAAAAGTTGCACTAAGTCCTGAATGTACACACACATGTATATATGCGTTGGAGAAATGCAAAATTAGGGGATCACAAGGTTTATAATAACAACTGCGACTTTAACGTATCTGCACCATCTGCAGCACAGATACACTTGCAATCACACGCGGGAACTGTCATCAGTGCAACACCAAAAAAGGGTTGATGCACTGCCAAAAAATTTGGCAGTCGGACAGTGTTTTATTTTTTCGGGGTTCCCTTTCCGTTACGCTTGAGAAGCCAAGTTTTTCACGTCGCGTCTTCCATTCATCCATTCGTCAGTCAGTCTGTCGTTTGTTCAGGCCACGAAATAACATTCAACCCTTAAATATGTAACTTGGCCAAGACACACAAAACACAAGCTGAACGAATACGGAGATACACAAGGAAAGGACAACAAACGCAAAAAAAAAGGGTCGCGTAACATCTATGGTGTACCTACACCCAGTTTTTTGGGGGTTACTGTTACGTGGCATCGCATTTAGCAATTGCAATGGGATTTTTGGCAACGGTGCAGAGCAACGATGGACTTATGTGTGTTACGCGAAAAAATCGATAGGGATGCATGCCACACATAGGAGAGCGTAAAGGATGCAGGCCAAAAACTTCGTCCCGAACTGGGTCAGGACAATGTAGTCGAAGTCGTAATTTTTGGCACAACCCCTGTGCTTGTAAGGTAGGCCAGCAATATGTTCATGATAGATTTTTTTTTTTTGGGTATTTAATCGTTCCATGGTGATGATGGTGGTGTTGGTGGAAAGGCAGTTGTTACGAAGGATGCGCACCACCGAGATGCGAACAAACAACATGTGTTGGGATAATTTATTTGATAGGTATAAGCAAGGGAAGAGTGAATGAAATCCGCTACTGCTGCAGGTGGCATAAATGTGTGTTGTAAGCTGGAAAGCTTGTTTGGCAAATGACCAGAGCCTTGTGATGGATTTATTGACGATATTAGTTGGTTGAAGATAAAGAAGAGATGAGGGTAGTGAATTTTTTTTTAACCAACTAGTAACAGTGGGATAGTTGAAGGTAGGATCCCTAAGTTTTCTTGCATTTCATGTGGTCTAATTGTAGAGCTAAAGCTCTTCCAGTGGTTCAGATGAGTCCATTGGACCTTTTGGGATTCAAATTAGGCCAGATATGTATGTACATCTGACGAAAAGATAGGTGTTCATTTTCCATCGTATTTTATCACCCAAATGTTCAAGTGGAGTTTCATCAAGTTATTCTGATAAATTCCTGCCATCGATCAGCGAAATAATGGTATCCGGTCTCAAAGAGCTCTCCAGGTGGGCAGAACAAAACGGTCTAGAAGTCAATCCGCAGAAGACCGAGTTAGTTCTGTTCACTAGAAAAAGGAAGATACCCAGTTTTACTTTCCCAAAGCTGGACGGTATAACAATAGATCTCTCATCCGAGGCGAAATATCTCGGTGTCATTCGTGACTCCAAGCTAACGTGGAAAAGGAATGTTAAGGACAGGAAAAGAAATGACTGGTCTCTCCGCTTGTAAGAGGACCTTTGGGAAAAGATGCGGCTTGCAAGAACATTGTATATACACAGCAATCGTAAGACCAATCATCTCCTTTGGGTGCTAAGTATGGTGGAGTGCAACAAAGATCAGAAGCAATCTTAACGAAGGCTAGCTGCACTTTGCACCACGGGAGTAGAAAAAAGTTCACCGCAAGCAGGTTTGGATATGATCCTTCATATTCACCCCCTGGACCTGTTTATAAAAGGGGCTATTGCGAAAGGTGTACTCAGATTGAGAGAATCCAACCTGTGGAAGCAGACCACATATGAACACGCGAGGATACTAGCCATAATTAATTTACAGGGCGAGTAATATAACTCCGAAAAGCTTACGGTCACATCGGACTATCTGACCCCATATAATGACTTTAACACTGATATTCCTATTCTATTTCCGACTTGAGAGGACAGGAAGTCAAAAAATGTAATCGAAGACCACAAAACCGCGATTTACACTGACTGCTCAAAAATGGAAATAGGAACAGGAGTCGGATTCTACTCGGAAACCCTAGAGAAACAGGAATCTTTTAGATTGCCAAAAAAGTGTAACGTCTTCGAGATTCTGCTAATAAAAAAAGCTGCAGGCTGCATAAGAGATTGTCACCTTCCACCATCGGATATTATCATCTCCGTTGACAGTCAAGCAGCTTTAAAATTCGATAAAATCCAAAAACTTTGATACAATCAAATCAAAGGCAGTCAAGAAATGTCGAGACTCGCTGATCACTATAAGGCACCATACAGTCAAACTTTACTGTGTTCCCTTAAGGACATAGAAGAGAACGAAAACGCTGATGAATTGGCAAGATTGGGGTCGGCTATAAACATTAGCGAAACGGACACATCTGTAATGCCACCGATAATGAGATTGCATGGCATAAAAGACAGCATAATAGAGAAAGAAGCTAACTCCTCCTAGTTAGCCAGAGAGGATTGCGTCAGCTCTCAGATGTTAGAGCCGAAATTAAATAAAACAAAAACAACGTGCTTTCTGGCACTGGACAGATTCTCTACCGGAGTCATGCCCCGCAAGTGGAAAATCGAATCCAACTATTTATGCAGAAGCTGCGAAGATGAGCAAGAGGTAGAATCAATCCAACATCTGCTGTGCTATTGCCCCGCCCTGCAAGAACGACGTCTACGCGCATTATGATCAAGGACTTACAGTTAACGGACCTACTCAGATTCACACAGAGCATTAACTGGTTCACAGCCAACAATAGGACAGGTCGCTAGGTTGCCCCGGGAATCATATTGCTATTCCCACAACATTAATAGGGTACTCACAATGGACCTCCAGGTTTCCGAGTGAATGTGATGAGACCTATCCATCACACACCCTGCGTAACCTAACCTATCCTTAATCAAGTCAATTGGCAGATGGAGCTTCGTTATTTTCAGAGAGATCCGACTTATTCCTGTATGCTATGAGAGCAACACAATAGGAGTGAACCAGAACTTCAACCTAGGAATCCTTTCATTAAGGCCATCATTCCAACCATCAATTTCTTAAAGATATCAACCAACAGGAAGAAGGGAATAATGATGCCTAACACGTTGAGTGCCACATGAGACCAACATGGCTTCACACAAATTTGGGACACCTAGGCCGCATGAGATCAACTTGGTCTGACATTAGGTTCATATTCATTTAGCTCAGCCTGTGGAACTGGATTTTTGGATTGCATTAACTGAACGTGTTAATTTCAATTGCAGCGTTCCGATTTGTTCCAAAGCGCACTTGTTTTGAAGACCTCTGTATTCGCTTCAGAGCGACGATTTAGTACAAAGTTTAAAAGAACGATAGATACTCAATGGTCACAAATGAGGATCGACACCTTTAAGAATAACGTAGAGAGACAGCTGTGACGACTTTCTGTACTTCGAACTCAATGGCGTGACGTTCTTAACTTCATTTGAATCATTTTTTTGAATTTCCGCCGGTTAAGCCCAAGAAGAAGACAACAATTTGTGTATTTACTTCTTGTTCAATACCGAGTTCGTCATATGCGCCTGTAGTCCTTACTTAAACAAAACCCTAAGCGTATGCATTAGATATTCCCCCCTAAAAATAAAAACCAAAAACCGAAAGAATGTAAACTTAACATTCTCTATTAATAATTCGTTGCAAACGTGTCTAAAGCGATCATCAAAAATGCATTGAACTTGTGTTGCGGCACGAATGCACAAGTGCACGCAGACACATTGTAAACTAGAAAAATGCGAACAACAAAGTTGTAATCATCGATTGTGTAAACTTATCTGAAGCCTATCGCTCAATTTTTATCGCATTTCTTTTCCACATATTTTCTTATTTTTATCATTTCCTCCCTCTTTCTGGCCCCCAAAGCCTTGCACTTGAATTTAAAAAGCAAAAAAGTATCTGCAAGCAGCATGATTACGAAAGCTCTTTGTTGTAGATTAAGTCTGTCGATGGAAACGAAATCGCCAAGAGGGAGGGAGCATAGAATAAAAAAAAATAAAGTAAAAACTGTGACAGCTAGCTAAACGATCGTTCAAGTTCAAGATCGTCATTGCCAACGCCGCGCGCCGGTTTAAAAGCACTTCACCCAACAGTCCGACTGCTTGTTCGTCTTTGTTCAGTCGCTCATCACCATCATCATTAACATCATAATCGGTAGCAGCTACAACACCAACAGTTGCGGCGTCAACTTAAGCGTCGCCGTGTTGTGCCAAGCAGATCACCTTGAGCTTGAAATGAAATTAAAAACGAAGCGATCGTGCTGGCTACAGCCATAGGAGTACCCTACGCTATCTAAAGACTGTTTGTTGGTGTGTAGACCTTTCTGCCATGCATGCACCCACCCACCTAAAGCGTACTTGCTTCGGTGTACACCAGCAGAGGGCGCACTTCGCGGGAGTTTAACAGAATGCCAATGGGAAAGCGTTCACCAAGAAATGATCTAACTTGATCGAATGGCGATCACTCGTGGGATATCTATACCTAAACGATTATTTTCCTAAACGTAGATGCGCATACATCGGTGGGTGGAGGTAGATAGAAAGGAAAACAACGAGCAAAAAATGTGAATAAATAAACAGCATTGACATTTGTGTGTTGCTGGCATTTCTGTGGCTTTGATGGCTTGTTTCATTCCTGCGCAGATACGTAGATACATTTTGTTCACGTTATGCAAGTTGATTTGCATATAGAAATGCTTTAGCCACCACGTGCGTTTAATTGTGATGAAAAAATGAAAAAGAAAAGCAAAGCCAACAACCAGAGATGCATTCGAATAATACATTCACTTTTGTTGCTCTTGAGGTGAACTGTAGGTAAGGTTGGCGATGAGCCAACCAACCCATGATGGGACACCGGCGCGCGAAGTGCTCCGAACGAAGGAAGTGACTTTTGATGCACTTCGTAAAATCTAAGCGAGATAGGTGTGTGTAGTTCATGTGAGTGAAGATGTGTATCTTGACAGGTAGTTCGTTCGCTCACTCTGGTGGTAAAGTCATCCCCCAATTTAGATTTTCTCCGATTTTTAAGGCACGAAGACAAAGGAATGAAGCGACCTGCCAATTGAGTAGTGTATTTCGAGAATTCGAGATAGTGCTGAGTTCTGCTCGGTTCGTCGATGTAAAGTGAAATTAATTTCTCGCTACCAATGCAACAAAATTTCAAGGTCCCAGAGAGATTTTTACACATTTAAGGTCTTCTAAAGATGGGAGAGCATGCATACACATTATTCGCTTTGGGACGCGGCTAAATTAGCTCAAACTTAAACGAAAATGATCTTCGAATATAGACAAATTCATTCATTTTAGGTCATCAAACGAAATGCAAAAAGACTGATTAGTTTAAGTAGGTCTCTCTGAACTATCCTGAGCTAATAATGCGTTTCAGCATTATTTCTGATGTTCACTGGCTGACTGGCCTTTTAAATTTTTGTGACCCTGAAGTTGGATGCTTTTCACTTTCGCGACCATAAAGTTTCGAGTTCTTGTGTGCTTCGGACACATTAAGGTTGCAAAAGAGTTCAAGTTACACCACTCAGGTTGGAGACGTTTAGGATGGTTAAAGCTTTGTTAAGGGCACAATGGCCAAGTTATCGCAGATGCCAGGATGTCTGGCTCGATCAAGAAGCAGAACAATCGGGTTAGGTGAATGGGTGCCCCTGCTGATAGAATTGTCAGCGGTTCACTTAGAGTTTTTTTTTTGCCAATTCTCCAAAAAACTCTGGGAACCTGAAATATTTCAACCAATCAGATAAATTGGTGAATCTCAGGAGTTTGTTAAGCTCAATGCTTTGAAGCTCCTTTAGTTCTAAAAAAAACTATTGCCAAAGCCTCTGTTCCTTTAGAGGCCTAGTGAGGGACAATCACATAATAGGTGGGAGACCTAACCTTACTGCATGATTATCTACTGAGCAATGCCCTGTTATAATGACAGGGATGGTTCGAAATTCCATTTGACTCAAATTTACTAGCCTGATAGACCTCTTCTTATCGAAGTCAGGCCATAGTGATCTGGCTGTAGCGCATGTATCTAATTGACACCAGCGTTTGCTAACTCTACGTCTTTATACCTGCTTAGGTGTGTTAGCCTCGACAAGGGCTCTGAAAAGTTCGTACTAGACCCATTTCTGGCCAGTTCATCCGTCTTTTCGTTACCTGAGACATCCGTGTGTCCCGGCACCCAGCAGAGTGTCATATTATTGCCTATCGATATTTATATTTTACTTGTATATCTTGACGAACTTGGACCTGGTCGAAGTTGATTTCAACGCTTTATTTTGCCTGAAATATTTTCCTCTCTAATCAAATCCACAGCTTGTTTTATAGCTGCAATTTGAGCCTGAAGGACACTACATCTTGAGACTCAAAGTAGATATCCCGCACTCACAAAAGATAGCACCTCCACCAACCTCCATTTCGGGTCCATCATCCATAGTCAGTTTATCTTTGGTGCAAATTCAAGCCTCATTCCACTCTACTCTGCTGGAAAACCTGATAGAGAATATCCGGTTGCAATCTAGGAGAGGAGTGATGTAGTCTGTTCCATTCTGCGGTCTCGAGATGTTGTATCGCCCATAGGTACTTGTTCTCCAGATACCGGTTTCCCTGACTTTTAATGCAGTTTTGACTGCCGAGTTTGTGGGTCTCCAAGGCTACTATTGGTTTTGGTCGCTTATATATGTAGCCTTTCCGTTGGATCTTTATGACACTCGCAAAATAAAATTTTTTCTTGATTGTTTTCCACCAGACAATTGAGACTAACGTTAGATGTTAGAGTTGCGGTGTGTGTATGCACTGCGACCTGTAGAGATTTATTGTACTCCCCGAACTCGTATTGGTCGATAAATCTCGAACTATAGCATCTCTTCCAATGCAGCCACTTTGAGGAATCGGAATATTTGGATTTTATCCAACGATGGAAGATCCGTTTTAGAGAAAGTGTACGCCCCCAGGTGTGGAGATGTGACGGGGTTTTCTTGCCATCCCTGCAGAATCTGCAGTTTCCGTTCGAATCTATTTTTTTTTGAGTTGGCAATGGCCCGTAAGGTAGCCCTTTAGAATGCGAAGCTGGTTTTTGTTGGTGCCCAGACAAGCCTCTTCCTTCGATCCTAATTCCCGAGATGTTCCTTAGTCCTGAGAGTGCTTCCCATAGTCTTCTTCCTTTGCATCCTTCCTCTCTTCGCAGTTTATAATGTTTACCCCGTAAACCACTTCTAGTTTAAGTCTCAACGATTTCCACGTAGGCCACGTAGGCTTTCCCAATTCGGTCTTTGACATTTTCTTTCCAACTAAGTTTGGAATCTAGTATAACGCCGAAGTATTTTGCTCCTTTCTTGGGAATCAGATCAGAACCAACGTTTATATCATTGAGCAACAATTTAAATATTCAAAGTACTAAACGGTTTACCCCTCTATATCATAGCAAACTTTACTCACATTACCTTTTCAACATTAAACCATCTGCATATAATGCTTCCACTTCCTATGTATGAAAACTGCATTCAACATGTCAGGGTCACTTGCAGTTAGTCATACCCCGACAATAAATAAAAAGTGACATGCAGCGAACTAGGCAATTCGCATGACATGTCACCAACAAAACTGACACTTCACTCCCGGCTCGTGACTCGAGCATTGAAACAAACTAACAACTCAACGCACAATCAGAATAAAAGTATCATAACTGTAATCAAGGGATCCATGAAAAGATGACAGTTTAATGCAGCACAACGCAGTGGGAGTGGGATACGGCAGAAAAAAAATAAAATAAAGGAAGCAATCTACCCTAGAATTAAACGCTGGCACCTCTACCTCCACCACCCAATGCAGCCACTGGCATGTGTCATCTCTCGAGTCCTACCACTTTTCCTGTTGCTACTACTTCTGCTTTTGCTGGTGAACCATGCCCTTAGGAGCGGGGGAGCGACATCGCAATGCATCACGATAACAAAACGCACAATAGCGGCATTACATCTCGCCGATGATTGGAGACGACGCGCTACACTTGCAAAACAACACAAAACACATGTATCTATGTGTATCTACAACGCACCGACTGTGCCTCCCGGAATACGTAACCCCAAGATATCCACCAGAGTCAGAGTCGCTAGCTGAAGTGGTATCTGCGATGAACCCTCTCCATCACTCGCTCTCCTCCTGGTTAAACAATTAGAAATGCAAATTTGCAACAAGTTTTGCACTGTTCAGCTTTTCATTTGGTTGCTGCTGCTCCTAGTCGCCTCTCCATCGTCGTCGTCGTCGTCGTCATTATCATCGTTGTCGACGAGTCTCATATGCCAGTGGTCACAGAAAATCGTGAAGAGATACATTTGGTTTTATTTTTTTTCCCACCAAACCCACCTTCACCATCACCATCACCATTACCATCACCATCACCAGCCGGAATAGTATCTCAGAAAAATCGGTGAATATGATGAATTTTAAGTAAATTTCATTAAAATAACAAGACAAGCAGCAGCGCTAGAGCGAGAGCTGTAGCAGCGTCAGGAGCAATTCAATCTCAAGGCACAGCGGGGTGGAGACACGCTCAACAATTGATCGCGCCAAGTGGGGGGAAAAAACAGAAACAAAATTTAACTACAACTACAGATACACCATTCTAAAGAGTTTAAGGAGGGCTTTTGCATAAATTTGCAAATGCACTTGGTAGGTGTAGTTCGAGTTTGAGTTCTTGTTGTTGTTGCTGTTGCTGTTGTTGTTACGTGTTGTTGGCGTTGGGGGACCAACTGCCATTGGAAAATAATAATTAATTGAGCGGTGAGTGGTTTTTCCCATTTTTACAATATTTTCGTTGCCACTACTCTGCTTGTTGTTATTGTTGTTGTCAGCGTCTTTTTATTCCCTGATTGGGAGTGAATATGAAAACGGATTGGCGGTGGGCGTGGGAAACAACGTA
Organism: Matsumyia berberina; assembly: GCA_917880715.2. Taxonomy (NCBI): domain Eukaryota; kingdom Metazoa; phylum Arthropoda; class Insecta; order Diptera; family Syrphidae; genus Matsumyia; species Matsumyia berberina. Next base: position 123,155,239 of record OU862871.1, on the reverse strand, counting down.
ACCACGACTGTGGCATGCATGGCGGAAATGTTGAAATAATCTGGAATTTGGAAATCATTGATGAAGTAAAATTGGGAAGGTGGGGCGGGGGCTGGATTTGATTTAATTTGACTTGGGAACTTTGACCTCCACCCACAGGGGAAATGAAATAGGATCGGAAATTAGAGCCTGACTGAGTTGGTCCCCTTTACTCGGATACTTAAAGCCAATTTTCTATATATCGTTAATGTAGTATCGTACCGTAGTGAAGTATATCGTAATCTTTTGTTGGCCGACCGGTTGTATACCCCAACTTTCTAAAAAATTCAAAAAACCTGCAAATAGCTGGCCATCCACAATCATTCATGAATGACATTTTGGGTATGAGTGCGGAAATAAAAAATTTTTGAATTCCTTCGCGCGTGAATGCACACATGAAAGCGCTTACGCCAGAAATACCACGCAGAAATGATCATGGATGCCCAGCTTAAGCGATGAGCCCCGAAATTAATCTGACATCGGGATATTCTTGAATTATAACAATGACAAACATGTCCTGAGTTAGTCTGGACACCACCCTTGGACCCCATTAAAACCTAATAGTATCAGAGCTTCGAACCATATCTATCTCCACTCGCTCTTTGTAACTTCTTGAGCGCGAGTGGATTATAAAAAGGGGTCCCCTGATGCCCGTATATTTTCTCAGCGGCCAGGGTAGCTTTCTATTCGTCTAGGTCACTCCTCTATCCTTAGGATTGATATACTCTTTTGAAACTCAAGCTTAATCCTGTTCACAGCGCGTGAAAAATTATTGCATTTAAAACCGGAAAAGGACTACCTTCTGGGGTCTCCTACAAATATGTAGCTTCCGACTTTTTGAGGACTAATAAAAAAAAAATAAGTAGCTGGCACAACTCGAAGTGAGCCAAGTCTAGCTTCTCTCAACCATTCATGATGTGCGTGGTACACTTTTCGCACGAATGGAAGGGACCTACAATTTATTGCGGACTCCGAACGCTGAATTAGAGTAGACGAATTATGCTCCCGGAGGCCTGTCATTCCCCGACGAGAGGTGGAGCCGCGGAAAATGTTCGGTGGACATGGCTGGGGCTTGAACCCACGCCGCTCACTTACCAGCTCAACGCACTAACCAATGAGCCACGGCGACCACCCTTGAGAAATAATGACATTCATGTTTTGTGGACCTGATCTTCTCCAATACTTTCTAGATGTCTTTAAAAAATATGTAAATCTTAGCCGGAACGATCCCATAACGCACACATAGTGCAGGAACCACAATCCGCCGCGAAAAAGAAAACCCGTGAACCCTTAACAGGGTTGGGTTAGGACCAAATTCATTATTAGCCGCAAACTTTTAAGCTTCGGGTAATTGTGTCAAGGTTTGAACACAATTTGCATCAAGGTAAAATTTGGATAGCTTCTACAAGCACTTCGACAGAACAAGACGGAATCATATATTTGTTAGGAGAGCCTGAGAGTACAGCCTTCACGATACCGCTTTCGAAAAATTACTTAAGCTCATCATTGCTGCCGGGGAAAATATGACAAAAGTAAGAAACAATGCATCAGGTGCCTGCCTGATTGATTTGGAGAAGGCCTTCGAAACCGTATGGCTAGACGGACTCTTCTACAAATTAAGCAGGCTGGGCATAAGCAAACCACTGCTGTACATGCTTTGTAACCTGCTCAGCAGTAGACAGTTCATTGTGAAGAATGGCAATGTGATGTCTACTGGCACATTTGAAATGAAAAACGGTCTTCAACAAGGTGCGGTTAATTCGTCGATCCTCTTCAATATATTCACGAGTGATCTGATAGGTTATTTTCACCATGCAATTGCATACGCAGACGACTTGGAAGGGTACAGATCAGGGCCGAAGATCGAGGTATTTGTGCTTCTCTTGCAGCGCGACTTCGACAAAATCCAGCGATATTGCGACGACTGGAAGTTGAAGATAAACTTCCAGAAGTCGGAAACCATTCTGTTCAGGACGTCGTTGCCTGGGGCCTCTAGAGATATCCGGAGGAATTGGCGGAAATTCTTCATCATTGGACCGCACGGGCGGCCATAAGTGGGCAGAAGTGTGGTCAAATACCTCGCGATCTGGCTAGATCAGTATCTGTATCCAACCTAAAGTGCCATGAGAGTGTGCGCTTTAACGGCTTCGTCCCACCAGAGGCATTCGTCCATCTTAATCGGTTTGGGCTGATCCAGGATAGGTTAGCGGTACCGCAAATCTTCCACATCGCTCGTTCAGCCGCTAATAGGCGGCTCAACTACGACCGAAACATAGCTCGGAGCACTGGGGAGCGCCTCCGATTTAGTAGGGCGGTATCGGAGCAGGACGTTGAAAATTGCCCAACCAGCAAAAAAAAAAAATAAATAAAGAAATAAAACAAAAAAAAAAAAGTGTATGTGTAATTATATATTTAGATAAGGCTAGAATAAGATTATTTTTAAGTTAGTTTGTTAGTTTCCCAGTTTTTAAGTTTTATATACCCATACAAAAGATCTGTGCGGATACTAAGTTTAAAAAAAATACATTTTCTTAGTAATGAAATAGTTAGTGATTTAAGTTGAGCTAAGAGTGCCCGTATAGGGCCAGTAAGTTAGAATTAAGTAACATTAAGTTAAGTTAGTTAAGCTAGTTTTAAGCGTTTTTGTAAGCTTGTAAGAATAATAAATTTAATAAAAAATAAAATGCGTTAGAAAAAAAAGAAAAAAAGGAGGAGATTTAACTACGAACTTTACGAACTGTCTAGTTACCTCGACCTAACTGGAAAAATTCGAATCTAATTAGATGGTTACGATATGTTGAGTGAATGAAAATCAACCCTCCAAGCTAGAGAGTCTTCGAATCCAACCAAAGGCCCGTAGAGGTCAATTTCAACAAACTCAACTCAACAAATTGGGGACAGCGAGCTAAGGATCGAGTTGGTTGGATAAAAAGTTCGTTTAGCAAGATTGTTGCTCGCCTCTCGTAGAGACGGAAAAACAAATTCACGTACATATACTGAGTTTAAGGCCCTTAAAGATAAAACTGCACGACTGACAATCTCGCTATACATGGTAAACGAAGAGATTTTTGATCGGACGCAGTCAAGGAAACCAGTTGGGGGCAATATAACATCGGCGACATTGTGATTCTCGACGTTAGAAATATCCTTTGCTTTATATACTCTAGCGGTTTCAATTAATCCTCAGAGTAATCCTGGATTAGTATAAAATCAGGTTGTATCACAACGGATGTCTTCTCATCTAATTGCGTCTGCATTTAGATGCAGATAGCCATCCTAATCCAACCGATGTATGATTTCTTGAAATAAGCTCCATGTACTACTGCAAAAGTCAAATACTGTCCAGTTACGCAGGATATTAATATTTTCACAAGCACTTGTGGATAGAAGAGTTTTGGCACTCGAATGACTCCATATGATTATTTTTGGGGAAGGACTCTCCACATGCATCTTATACTACATATTTCTATAAGCTAGTCAGAACACCAAGAAAGACTTTGTGGGGACATGGATCAGTGTACTCTCTCAAGTAAAAAAAAAAAAAAATAAAAAAACCAACAGCAATTAACGATCTTGTACACCCGAGGCTAAAAGCAATAGATAATAACTTGACGTGCAGAATAGCCATCAATATGTGTATTCATGGTTTAATTAGTAGATTGGAGCGGAACTTTACCATTGCCAGAGGCATAACTTCAAGTCAGACCTGGATAATACTTCCGCTTCTACTCCCTGTAACGTTGGCCGATCCTAATTGAGTTATCCTTTTCTGTTAATGAATTATTTTCGTGTGACCACATATATTTCAAATTGTCCCCAAAGGGAAGCACAAATTTATTTTTAATTAACTTTTTGGTAATGCCCATTGGCACGTGATAGGTCACTCGAATTTTACGTGCTTCTGCAACTGGCGTCAGTGAATTTGTTTCCATGTTCACCAATTCCTTGGACCTAATTTTGAGGTTTTGGAAGCCTTTTGAAAGATGTCAATATAGAAGGTATTGGGGCTCTAAAAAGGACGCTCAGGGACATTAGGTGCCGCAACCAACTTATATGTGGAGTTACAGTGCTTTTGGCTTTTGACTTCAGACAGACCTTCATACGTGGGATACGTGCAGATGAAGGGAAGGCCTCCACTCAACCGTTTTATGGTATTGGCGACCTATAGATTTCGGAAGAAAAGGGAAGAATAAATATTCCGAGTTATCCTTGCCCCAACATTCACCAAGTTAGATTGGATTGCTCTTGTTGAGGAAAATAGTTATTATGGCTCCAACAAACGACTCAGCTAACACAATCAACAACTTTTGGGATGAAAAGCTGCCAACTGAGCATATAAGTATGAATCTGTGGACTCGGTAATGAAAGTCGAAGATGCTGTATGTACATTACCCTGGAGAGTTCTTACATACTCTCGATCTACCAGAAATATCAACCCACGACCCTTACCTCAAACTTGAAGCTCTAAGCCTTCTTATTCCTTTAAACTGTGAAATGACACCAGGCTTCAATTGAAGACTCTGTATAAAAACATAGTCGAGAACAAGATTTTCACAGGCGTCAATCAGGGAGAAACTGTCTTCATACCCTGAATTCCTCTGATCCTATCAGACCATGTTTAAACGTTTGTAATTTAAGATTTCCTACGCCATAACTATCACCAGACACAAGGACAGAGTTTCAAAGTAAGTAGTGTGAATCTGATGATTGACTGCTTCGCTCATAGCCAGTTGTGCGTGGCGTGCTCAGAGACAGCCTGTTCATCCACCAGACAGAAAGAAAAACCAAGAATGTTGTATACAATAGTCTTTAAAATTTAATATGAGGAATTGTAAGTTTGTAATAGCTCATCAATGTTTTGGGACCCGGGTAAGGCTATAATGTATAATGTGACGTTTTTCCACGCGGGCATAGTCACGGGTATTAGCTAGTGATCAAGGTACTTCGCTTTAAGATCAAGGTACTTACATTTGTGCAGGTTCTTATCATGAATTTGAGTTGAACTTACCTAAAAATAAAAATAAAAAATAAAAATTTATAAATTATTTAAAAATAAAAGTAAAAAATGATTGAAGTATTTACACATATATGTATGTATGTATCAATATAATATATAATAATGTATTTAAATCAGGAAGTCTACAAAAATCCGGATGAACTGAGTGTATAATTAGGGCAAACCAGAGATATTGCAATACAGCGGAGCTTAAGGTAACCAAGGCTCTACGGCCTACATTAGACTGCAGAACAGGTAGGGTGCTGTTACAATTAGTCACTGATATCCTGAGATAAACTACTTGCATTTAATTTTAAATAGCAGGAAAGGCAACTCCTGTTCTTTTCGGTCGGAATCTCCTTGTTGGCTGTCTCAAGTATTTTGATTAATCTATTGTGGTGGCCTATTGGTTAACTAAAAGCCAAATCGAGGCTCTGAACAAACCTCAATGATGCTTTAGGTTTCATGTCCCACTGGGCATATCGTGTCCCATATAAGACGTAGGAAAGTAGTCATTTCTCAGCGGCCACTGGGCCTTCACCAAGAATATGTTCTGCCATCTTGTTTTTTTATTCGTGAAAACGTGGCAAAAGGTTTAAAGTAAAGTGCAGTAATGCAGATAGACCTTGGAGATAGTTAAGGTTCTTTTCAGTTAATACACCTCCGGCAATTTAGCATACCTACGCAGGATATTTTAGTGGTCCAGATAGGAAGAGGGCATTTCGTCTACAGTCAAGTTTATTACGCATCAGAGATCTACAGAGTTCTAAGAGGTTGCCAGTAATCTCATCCACTTGCCTCAACATTACTGGTGCGCTGAGAACTTCTCCTACAGCTGCCCTTCAAACTATGCTCCACTTACTTGCAATAGATATTTATGCGCCTCTAAGACAGAGAGAAACCCACCAATGATGTGCGAAAAATGTGGGACCTACCAGAATCCTATCAACTCACCGCAGTCTTGCCAAATCAACAGACATCCACCGAAAAGGCTTCAACGTGGGCTTTAGGCACAAAATACCGGACAGAAGTGATTGGAGTCAGCACGAAGTCATCTTTGATAAGTCTACCTCTGCCCAGGTGCCTTTTCAGCCGACCTGGACATCCACCACTCCTTCAGTCTCCTCAACAACTGTAGGGTCTTTTAAGCCGAAGTCACAGCTATTAATTAAGCCGCCGCTTGACTGAAGGGTAACCCAATATCACGCTTGGATATTGGAATCTACATCGACAACCAGGCTGCGATCAGGCCCTTCGTATCCAACACAAAAAAATTTGGGGCAGTGAAGGACTGCCGCGTGTTTCAAACAAGATAACCAATCACTACAACGTCACACTCTGTCACTGCGACACTCAAGGGTGTGGCTGACGAATTAGCTAGACTATGCTCTCACGGCAGGAAGCTCGACTACGTCAAAGCGCCTATGTCGTTTGTTAAACACCTAATTCACACAAACGCACTGTCGAAGCAAATCGTAGATGGCAACGTCTCGATTATTGATTATACGACTTTCAAAACTAATCAACATTCTCACGGGGCACTCCATCTTAGGCAGGCATGCTCAACGCCTGGGTATAGCACGTAACGATTTCTGCAGGAACTGCAGAGACGAGGAGGAGGAAGAGTCCACTGCACACTTCTTCTGCATGTGTTCCGCCCTTGCCAACATCAGGAAAGTCACTTTAGGCCAATACTTCTTTTTCGATCTAAATGATCTGAAATCCGCCAGCACGGCCGATCTCAACACCTACATATATGTATACGTTAGGACACCTAAATGGTTTCAGAAGTAAGCAGGGGTCAAACCCCAGTACTCAGTGGTATCACAATGGATCTTTTCCGCAAATATTTGATATTTGTTTGTTTCGGGAACCTTCTGTTACAGTTCTGCCCACTTTTCCCAAGGGATATGGTAGTCATTTGATCCTGCCCAAATAAGGCCATCGGCAGCCGCGTTGAATGCTGATTTTCGCACATTTTATCTAATTCAATTTTACTTTCTTCCCCATTCGCCCTTCGTTAGCATTTTTTTTTTTTGAACATATCACCAAGCATAAACCCAGCCATTGTGTAAGATGTTTAGAGCGCATCGGCACTGCACAAAAGTAATTTCCATTCATTCGTTGCCAATTGCAAAAATCAATTTTTTCTGCGGCAATTTTTATGAGAGAACTCTTCGTCCACCAGCCATCCATCCGAGAGCAACTCATCCATTCAGTCAATTCCTACAGATACTCCATCATCTCACGACAACGACGTCGACCGTGCACTTCTCAATTTCCTCGTGAATTTTCTTTCAACGTGCGCGTTTGATTGTTGTGCGCGACGCGTGAAAATCACTTGAGATGCGGTCGGTTACATAAATGCGAACGTTTTTCTTTTGATTTTTTTCTTGATGGATTCCAAAACGTCCAACTGCATCCATTCATCCATCTATCTATTTGTCTATCTGGCTCTGGCAATGTATAACTATGCACACAAAGAGCGTTACTTTACCTTGCACACGTACATAGATACATTTTTTTTTAAGTTTGTATGGCTGCAGCAGTCACATCATAGTGTATCCGCGCGACGAGAAATGACGGATATCTGCGCGCGCTCTTTTTAAATTGAAAAATCATTATTTCGTTTGATTTGTTGTTGGCAAGCCCTCACCGCCCCTCACCGCCCTCTGATGTATCTACACCTACAAACAAACAGCCAGAGAAGGTAGTTTGGTGAGTAGATGATAATGATGATGATGATTTGCGTTAATCAACCGAACACAGACAATTATTGCTGCGGATGTGCAGCAAAGGCAGCATCAGAGCATCAGAAACATCAATAAAATGCGATGGAGGAGAAGACCTTGAATTTGGTTTGCAATTGTTTTCTATATACACACGTGTGTATAAATAGCTGTGGTGCATACTGTGGATAGGTATACATAGGTGTGTGTTAATCAGAATTTAATGGTATTTGAAAAGAAATTAAGAACAAAAAAAAAAAGAAGAACGGATTCGATTCACAGGGGCAGTGAATTGTAGAAGTATTTACACACGCGCGGTTCCTTTTTTGAGTTTTTTTTTTTGTTAACTTAAACACATGTGCAGCGCGAATTTAATTAGATAGCTGAGCAATGAATGAATGTAAGGGTAGACAAAGAGCCAGCTTCGTGAGTAGAACTAGAGCCGATTAAACACAATGACTTTGGTGCTGGAATTGAAACTAAATTGAGCCGTCTGCTTGGCTGTGCAATTAAATGCATGAGGTTGTCGACTAATTGCTGGAAAAGTATTGATGGTGCCTAATTGTATTACCTACTTCTTTGGTCTCTTGAGGTATTTTCTGATCAAAAGCGAAAGGTGTAATAAAAGGTGCTACAATGCCTATTGTATATAGGACCATGTATGAGGACCATTTTCGTACGTATTCTGTTCAAATTTAACTTTTCCGGGCTAGTAAACTACTCGTCCATTTATTCACCCAGACAGTAAAGCCATTAGAACGACAAAGAGCAAGATATCGCAAGCAACGTATGGAAATAAAAATTTTAGACATCCAATCTGAGCGTAGCAATTAAATGTTAAGCGTCAGAAACGGCAGATGGGTTTTTTACCTGCTAATGCTTAAAAGCACTAAAACCTGTTAAGTACTTCGAAACAGCTTCCGGGAATGTTAACAGAGTGATCACCTGACAAGGGCATACGACAGTGATATCACTCTCCATATAGCCGCTCGCAAGCTTAGTTCTGTTGTTGAAATGTAGAAATGCAGATGAAAGCCTGTTACTCTTGTAAGAGAGAAGTATCGATAGGCATTCTGAGATACCATTTCCTTCACTCTGGGCAAAGGGGATACTATGTTTATAAGCAATCCCTTGTCATACTTAGAGCATGAGCAGGTTTGGAGACAGTTCTCAATCTGCTTCCCCTAGATCTCCACATCCAAGAATCTGCAGCAAAGAACGCTTTGAGATTAGACCAGTCTGAACTCTGGAGAGCGAGCTCATATGGATACGCCCAAATGTTGGACAAATATCCGGGGATAAGTGTTGATTACGATTACACGATTCCGTATCTGGACTTCGTCAAACCGTTCTTCTGCATATTCTTAAGCAGAGAACAGTGAAAAAAGTCTATCTACATGGATGGTTCCAAGATGGACTGAGGAACTAGGATTCAGCAGCTGAATAAGACTACCTGGCAACGTAGTGTTTTCCAGACAGAGGTTCTAGCACTGGTCAGACCTGCCAAATTGGCGTCAATGTTCACGGTATCACGGGAAGATATCATAATCTTCATAGACCGGCGGGCGGCTATAAAAGCACTAGCTGCTACTCAATATACATCCAACCTTGTAAAGTGCTGTCGCGACGAGCTGAGGGTTCTTGGCAGGCAGCATAATGTTAAACTCTGCTGGGTCACCGGCCACAGTGGTGTGCCAGGAAACAATACTGCTGACGAACTGACAAAGAAGGGATCAGCCCTAGAACCAGAGCTAGCGGATGATATAATTAAACCTCCACTTCGTCATCTGAAGGAAATAATAAGGCGAATAACAGGTGGAATAATTAAGGTGTTGTCATCTACGGTTTGCTTTCGACAGAGCGTCGGTGTGAGTCAAGTGTTTTACATACGACATAGTCGAGCTTCCTGCTTTCCGCACATTGGGAGCCTTTTCTAGCTAATTCGTCAGCCGCACAGTTCCCCTGAAAGTCAGGGGCCAATGGCTGTCATTGTTGGTAGGATTAATTACAGGCCAATATGCTCAGGTATAATGCAAAAACGCTGCACCTGATCGAGGATGACCTATGTAGAGGATGCGGGGACGAGGAGGTACATGAGGACACAACCCACTTTCTCTGTCATTGCCAAAACCTCTGCAATATTAGAAAAAAAAAAAAAACATTGGCCAGATTCCTCTTCGATAACCTCGGGGAGCTATCCGATGGTTTACTGTCGGTTTGCAAAGACAACCTATTGGCTGTCATCAGGTATATAAAATCACGCAGAAGGAAGTAGCTGGTAAAATACATGGGTCCCACAACGGGTCTACATAGACCTAAGTGAGATGAAGAGGGTTTCATCATCTTCATCGGCCCGCTAACCTTATCTTACCTAACCTAGAGCTTGAAGGCCGGTGGGTGATTTACTCAAAAGACTGCACTAAAGCACTAGTGGACTTTTTAGAGGTCAAAACACAATAAACGATTTCTTTTTCCTTGCCAAATGTCTGTAACAAATAAGAGGGTATAACTAGCAAGACTACCCAAACTCTCCTGATTTGCAATCTAGCTGATGTAGCCCGGCCATCTAAAGACAAATCTACTCTGCCATTCTGTGACCAATGATCACCTTTGGAGTACAAACACGGGTGGGGCGAATCAGCCTTGCCGCAAGAAGGGAGACGCGGAATAAAGTGCAAGGATTGACGTGCCTGGGGCCTTGAAAATACCCAGCCATAGAGGTACTTCTGAAACTAGCTCACTTGTACTTTGTGGTTGTGGACTGCAATCAAATCAAAACTATCAAAAGGAGAGCAAAAGAAATACTAAGTTGTATGATCTCATTTATAGTTCCATGTTAAACATAGTTGTAGGCCTCAGGTTGACCCGACAATTGTAAAAAAAGGCATAGGAAGGAAAAGGTGCGTAGGATTAAAGGAATTCATTGTACATACTTCTCAATAAATTGTCGGCTCTATCCAACATAAGGAAATTCAATTACCAAAAAAAAATTGTTTGCAAAGCTCAACGTGAAAAAAAACTGATACCACGAGTAAACAATCTACAGACTAGGCAACCACGCGATCAAGTGGTACAAAGATGAACTACCGAAGGAACTAGTGTGAGAATATTTGAACCAAGAACAAAATACTCCAAAAACGAGTAATCTTATGATAGGAGAACGCGCTACCGGATGCAATACACACCGACTCCGAATGACAAATTGATTCTTCACGACAAATTATACTCTCGGTGGTTTGTACATTCTCAACGAGATGTGGTGCCGCGAAAAATGGTCGTCAGATATTGTTGGGACTCGACCCTACTCAGCTGGCACAACAGTCCAAGCACCTTTGTAACACAACCAATGACGGATGTGATAGATGTAATGCTTGCTGAACAAATGAGCCCCTGAAATAGATCTGCCAGATGCCCGGATTTTATAATCAATTACTGAGAACACCTGAAAAATTTATTAAAATGTTCCACATACGCCAGAGTATTTCATGTTTAGTTATCTTCAGTGAACTATACTAAGACGAAAAGGGGCGCGTTTTGACGCAACTGAAAGGATCCATAGAAAAATGCAATGTTCGAGTTTTAAAATTCTGCAAAAGCGAATAAAGGAAGAACTGAAATAACATCAAACATCGGTTTAAATGTTCCACATACGCCAAAGTAATTTACGTTAAGCAGTACCCGATGAACTATTCTTAGACGAAAAGGGGCGCAGTTTTATGCATCTGAAAGGATCCTTGTGTAAATACCTTGCACAAAGGTAGTTATGTGTGTGCGTATTTTTATTTGTTTTTTGATTGAGTGTTTAACATTCTATGATTATTTCTAAATGTCCTGATTTATCCCGATTTTTGGGCTCTTATTTCCTGATTCTTATAAAGGTTCATATGGCAGCCCTATTCTGAAATGACCATACTCCCAATAACATCATAACAGCAGATGCTTGTTTCTATAGAGAGAGAAGAACGATAGTCTATGGTGAGGACCATGGACATGCATGGCATAATTTAAATAACTCTTCAACGGTACAAAATTACGAATCAGCACCAATGCGGTATTTATTTCACTTTGTTTGCCTTCGATAATACAAATTTTAAGAAAGGGTTGTTTTGCAACTTTACACTGGCAATAGACACACACTTGCGACTATACCGCTGTTTTACAAACCTGGAGAGGAAGAAGAATTCATATGTGGGTTGTTTGCGATTCATTTCGGATCGGGAAAGACTGGAACTCTTTCCAAAATTACTCGATCATACGTTACATGGACCCAACGAAGAACTATACGCATCAACGTTTCTCTTTATATCCACCTTTTCCGTCTGTAATTTGATCTTGCGTTTGATGGCCAGAATCTGGAAGAACTCTCAGAACCTGTGACAGTCTAAGAAACGACTAGGAAACTACATCCGAAAAGATTGAAAGCACGCAGCCGACTGAGTAAAAATAATCTACATATCCTGACAGGTTTCCCAATGGAATATAACAGCCTCAAAACTAGAAAATTTGGAACATCAGGCAAAGACTTTTGCCGATTCAATCAGACTGTAGAATATCTTCTGAAAGATTGTGGAGCACTGAACCAAAAGAGAGTGAACAATTTGAGCAAATACAAATTATTAAATGGGGATATGTCATCCTCGGACCAACTTCTCATTCTTAGAGCCATTGGAAAAACCGAACTGGAAGGAGTGCCCTAGTCTAGACCGTCCAAGACGAGGCTAAGTACTCGAAATTAATTCTAAACTGATTTCTAATGCGGGGGCACTTTAATGAGTGAACAAATCTCTGCAAGTTACTAGAAGTGAAGTAGATCACTAGGTAGCAGTACCTTCACTATACCCTTCTAGCAAATAACAGATAATTAAAGCCCTTTTAACAGTCTTTCTTTCTGGGAATCACCTTGATCTTAGAGTCATGCTGAGTTCAAACCAGTCTAAATCAAAAAAAATATTGCCTACCTCATCCCCACAGGTTTGCTCATAGATAAAAGCTCAATGTTCCACACAGATACCTATTCAATTTCTTTGACCACATTAAAAGTCCATAAAAATGCGACCGGATTCAGTGGTCGTTGCTAATGCACATCATCATGGCTTCGACATCAGCCTACAGCTAGCACTATGCATTATGTCATCAGTGCGACATGACAAGTGACAGCATTTCACTGTTCTGCCCGTCGACGTTGCTGCATAAAATAAAATGCAAATTAGTATAAAAAAAAAATTTTGAACAACTTTCCGTATATAATCTTATTTTGCTTATCAAAGGTGGGGGTTTCGGAGGTTCCCCTCCTGTTATCAGTTATAAATAAACATGCGACTAAGGAAGCCGGAGACATGGTAGAAAAGCCTCTGCTTCAGCTGCACCCAAATACAGACAGTCTGCCTGTCGCCGGCGACAATTACAAATAATTCAACAAATGCGAAACTATTTTTAAATTTTGATGTCTCTACGCCCATGTCATATGCGGCTGCGAATGCAAAACGATGTGCTTAGTGTTCTTACCCGTGTAAATTTGAGAAGAAAACAGCAGCGGTGAACAGCGCTGGGAGGGCAGGTAGCTGGGCTAAACTTTAGGTACACACAGCCGACTGATAGTCCGAAAAGAAATCCAAGAACTGCAATTGAAAGATGACAGCCCCAGCAGTAAAGAGAAGGAGGAGGAGGGGAAGCAGCAGCAGCAACACAGACAATCAGCTGATTAGCAACGATGAGTTGACGTTCGACTTTCTGCGGGCAGCGTTGATGACACTAAAATCGTTGGCACTAGGGTACACTAGAAATTTCGACGCGAATTTTTGCACACAGCCAAAAGTTTTCGTTGCGTTTTTTACTATGTTTCCATGGTTCACGCGTAGGAGATCAGAAAATTAGTTAAAACAATTCGAAATCGAAACCGAAAATGGTATCCTTACGGCGGGAAGAGTAACTGCGCGAGGGAAAACCGAACCACCACCACCACGATGAAAAAAAGAAATTACCACTGACACTAGGGGTGGCGACCACTGATGTTGGTTGGTTGCTGCTGATCTCGATCGATCGCGGACGATTTTTTTGTTCGCTACTCAAAGTGAAAGCTCGAGAATCCTTTCACTGCGTTTTATCGATAGTGCAATACTACAACTGACGCTGGGTTTATGTGAGCGCAGCAACGACGACGACGACGATGGATGGATGGCACAATGCACACGATCGAGCGGTGTTGTAGTAGCTGCGAATCATTCTCGCACGCTCTTTAACTTACTCTCTTGCCGAGTCAACCACAGACGCAAACGCAGTGCATGCAGTGTTGATTGCTTTTTTTTTCGCGATTTCTAGTTCAAGATCGGCGCATGGCGTTCCTCTCCTTCCCAACCACCCCCTCGACAATGCTGCTGCCCTTAGAGAGCGCAGAGAGAAAGCACACGCCCTCTCTATCTCGAAGTGCATTCCTCTGTACACACGAGAGGTGTAACCGCGTGCCCTTGTAACACCCTCTTCAAGGAGCTTTTGCCACCCCCTACCCTCTAAGTGGTGCATGCACTCGACAATCTATCAACGTGCGAATATGTTCTCAATCTCATGTGTGTGTAATAAGTCCGAACTTGACTGCAAAAGTTTTATTTGGAGCGAGAAATGTAGGGTAGTAGAAGCAGGCATATCCATTAAGCTCATCGCACACCACACACTACACACAGCTCTCCAACGATCAACCGCCGCGATCGAGTGTGCCTGCTTTTGCTCGGTTTGTTATTAGTGTTACGTGTTGACTTACGTTTGCTTCGAAGTGGATCGCGTTGCGTTGATGATAGGTAAACGGACGCCACATGAGTATGAATAGCGTAAACTCAAGGGATGATATAGGGGAGCACATTTCAAAAAGGCATAAGGTGAGAGGCTTTTCCTTATTCATAGGCCAACTAATGGGTATACCAAGCTTAAGTATTCAAAATTTCGATTATATTCAAGAGTGTGGATTTGACAAGAAATTATACAATCGGTCTTGCATCTGCATTTCTATTCAAAAGCCGTAAGCAAGTTTTAGAACGACGATTAGATTAGAGATTAGACTATAAGATCCAAAATATTAGGATATTAGTTAGTTCAACTTTTCCTCAGAGAGAGTGTGTTGTTACGTATTGTTACGTATGCCACTTTACTCTCTTTCGCTCTCAAACGTAGAACGGTAGCATGACGCATGATTGTGGCTGGTGCCATTGAATTCCTTTGGTTGAACATTAAACGTCACTCGACGCTAGCAGCAACGCAGTATTGTGTTTCAGGCATAAATCTTTTCCTACATAGCCCGTCAACGCATTCTGGATCGATCACCTTCCGAAGAATTTTTCGCTCGAAACGACTTAAACTGTCTTCATCCACTTTCGACAGAGTCCATGGTTCAGCGCCATAAAGCAGGACTGGAATGTTTAACGTTTGACATATTGTATCTACCAGGGACTATAGAATCCACAAACTACCTTCTGATGCATCCCTGGAACATCGGGATCCTTAACAAGTAGGAGTTTGAGTCCAGCGAGGAGAACAGATTATTTACGAAAATGGACTGCGTCTAGTCACCGATACGCAGAAAGTAATCCAACTTAGATTGACATTCGAACCCAAGACTCAAAAAAAATTAAAAAGTGCCCCGCTTCTACCCCTATAATCTGTTTCGCCCATGTGCTAAAAATGCACAAGCACTCAACGAAAGACCCATGTGATCATTTCCGCATACACTTGCACTTGAATTCGTTTTCTGTTCAAAGCTTCGCGGCGTATCTCCCTTTCTCTGTGGTTTGCCATTGCAACAACCCCTATCCTATCGCCAGCTTCTTCGTCCTCCTAGCATACCACTCCTCGTCCATGCAAATCATCTGATTCCGTCTCTGCCTCTGGTGGTGATACACCAGAATACAACGTTCGACCTTGACAATGAATTTTTCGCAGTTTCGCAATCACAATCGTAACGTTGCTGCCCGCCTTGCCCGCGAGGCAAGTCAGCCACCATCGCCACCATCACCGCCGCCGCAACAGCAGCAGAAGCTATAAAGTATGCGCAAGCGAGTTAATTGATTTGTGGGCGCAGAAACTGGGCCAACCGAGGGATGGGGTGCGGTTCGGCGAGAGTGACATACTGTGCGAAGAGAGATGGCGCAGCTCCCCTGTGCCGCTGTGTGAGTGAGACGAGTTATTTATAACATTGCACTTGAACGAACGACGAACGTACGCGAATGCATTTGTTCCGCTATGTGCTGCTCGCTGATAAACCGCCTGCTGCTGCTCGGCCACACCGCCCTCCGCCGCACCGGCTCCAAAGTATCCCACAGTGATAAGAGTCGCCCCGAGAGGGTGGTATATTGTGGATGAATGTGCAGCGTGTGTTGTGTAACTATGCGGCGACCGCGCGCAGAGGGGCTCCGGGAAGTGTGTTCCGTGAGATTATTCGATGTGCCGCGTATGAGTGTGTTAGTACGCGTGCGTTTCTAATTTATTTTTAAAAACTTTTCTCGCGTTCTATTTTGTTTTGGGTTCTAGGTTAGATATTTTTAGTGCAGCGCAACTTATACATATTTGTGGGTTGCACAAATATTTGTTTCTTCTCGACCGAAATGTATCTTTCATGTTAACTGGTCATAGATATTTCGTTTGTTTGATCTGTTTGATGGGGTGACGGTCGCGCCGGCCGGGAAATGATTTGGTGCTTGGATCGCGTGGTGGAGAGGTAAGGAAAAATTGCATCCAGATGGAAAACAAGACGAAGTGTTTGTTCGTTCGATGCAGAGGTGTATTTTAGATTCAAACGTATTTTCTGTTTTACTTTGAAACCATGACATGAATAAAAAAGTTTTTGGAGCCTTCTAGTGCAGTTTAAGACGGTGCCGTGAAAACTGTGACTGATACTCACGAGAACCAGGCCAATTTCTTCGGATCGTGAATCATCTATTGGTCCACCTGGCATTCTGCGTCGACAAAGTCCAATCAACGATCAGGATTAAGTCGAGGTTCAAGTACTCAGAACAAGTAATACTGGACCTTAAGGTTTACATGCTTTGTTCCCTAATGAGTCGTTAGATATCTAAAACGCCTTAGCCCCATAAGCCACAAGGTAGTGTTCTGACCCCCTTTCTCGGGATTCTGGCGGTTAATAAGCTGCTGCTCGACCTGGCAAGAGCTGGATGTGAATTGATTGCTTATGCAGATTATGTTGTAATTGCTGTCTCCGATAAATACCCACACATTTAGCGAACTTCTTCAAAACGCTCTTTCTATTCTCTCAAGATGGGCAGCTAAAAGAGGTCTGATTGTCAACCCCTCCTTCTTTAAACGGCACCCGCCTGTGCTTTACTAAAAAAAATAAAAAGCTGACGCGACAGCTGATGAGCCAGATGAGCCAAGGCCTACCTTCGCGCAACAATTCATGTTGTGCGTGTTGCATATTTCGCACAAATGGAAGGGACCTACAATTTATTGCCGACTCCGAACGGCGAAGTGAGAAGCTCTTTCATTACAAATTATATTTCCGGAGGCTTGTCATTCCCCGACGAGAGGTGGTGCCGCGAAAAATGTTCGGTGTTCCTGACAGGGGCTTGAACCCACGCCACTTGGTCAGAAGTCCAACGCACTAACCATTGAGCCACGGCGACCATTAATGAGGACATGGCCGCACGATTTTTTACTTAAATTCAACTACAGTTTACGATGGTCCGTAACCTACTAGCTTCTCCACTTACACCAGACTCCAGCAAATTGGTTTTCCTACTTCTTTAGTTTCGAAGGCTCTGCGGTTACACCTCTCGAAGCAGCACGGAAAACGTTCAGAAGTTTAAAGCGAATTCGAATCCAAAGTTCTTTTGATAAGGTTTGTGTAATGAGAAAGTCATTGATCTTCACTGAACCGCTAAATATTTGGTTTCTAGAAAGCCGGAACCACCGCTTGAGGTGAGCCAAGGCCTATCTTCTCACAACCATCCTTGGAGAAAGAGAAACTATTTCATGATGGTATGCCATATCCCCACGAGAGCTTGTACCGCGAAAGATGTTTAGTGGATATAGTTGAATCTAGACTGATAAGCCATACGGTCACTGTAAAATTCTGAAAACAACTACTAGCGATTTGGTCCGACCTTCGACCTCGATTCGGGAAGCCTGCCGCTTGCTGAACAATCTCAGACATCCAACCACAACATCGCTATTTCTACGGATAGCCAAGCCGCTATCAGAGTGAGTCAGTTAAGTACCCACTCCACAACTACACTCATCTGGGTCATCGCAGCTTGAACGGCAATCAAACGCACTTACCACTGAGCCTACTACAAAGAAGTAGATACTTTGATGAGTGAATTTTCATCATTCTCAAGGCAGAATGTACTAAGAAAATCGGTTGACAGATTCTCTGACCTCTTCACAGGTATTCCAGTTAGAACTTTCTGAGCGTTCCTGTCAAAGTTTTGCTTACAAATCTACTCTTTGACTTACTACAACATATTCGATTCGATTTGACGAAAGAACTCTTCTTGAAACTTCCCTCCATTACAATGTAGGTTAAAGCCACACCATCTTCCAAGTACCAACATAAGCAGGAATAGATTAATCACACGCAGCTGGTCGATAAGTCAAAACAAACATCCATTCAAAAACATTGTCTGCGAAAAGCGTCACGTTAAATTTCCATTTTCCACTTTAGCATTAGTGCGGCTGGCTGTCATTATTTCTTTCTCTCAATGAATAGAGGAAAATCCATCACAAAAAAAAGGAACGCGAAAAAAAAGAAAGGAATTCAAGAGAAAAAGATCCAAAGACACGGAGTTCAAATCCAGTCGCGCACGCAGATGCACAGCCGCAAAATACTTTATTGTGTTGTCATTCGTTTTCTTTCGCATTTTCTTCGTGTTTCTTATTATTTATCTCCCGAATTTTGTCTAGTGTTTTGTAAAGGTCTTTTCGGACATACAGATACTCGTATACGTTTCATTGTATACCACCGATCGCCATCAATCAGGAAATGGCCACATTCAAGTATTTTGAACAAACAGCCATCACAGCATAGTTTGCAACTCTGTTCCTTCGCAATGCGGATTAGAATTTACCGATTTAGGTGCGCGGAACGTTGACATTCTAAGATCTTACCCGGTGCCCTACGACGAACAAAGCACAAAAAAAAATGCGAAAAAAAACAAGAACTGACCCTTGGCCGTTCAAGGAAGCAAGGAATTGGACAAAAAAAAAAAGTCTAAGCCGAACAAAGTTTGCAGTAACACAACCGCACCAAATCGAGAGTGACAATTAAGTTGTTGCGCGTTTGTCAGTCTTCGGAGTCCGGGAAAATTACTGGACTTGCGCATGACTTAGATGACTGAGCGGTAAGGTGGTTCCGCTGACACGGCTCGGCCTAAACGATTGTGTGGTAATGAACACTCAAATGGGAGTTAAATGGGCGCCGATGGAATTGTTTCTACTTGGATCGGTTGCCTTTTGTGCTGGGATTGCATGCACTGAGTGTACGAGCATATGGGTGCACTCAGGTATATTGCTTAGCGAAGGACAAATGAACTGACGTTTAAGGTAACTGATTTCATTTACGGTAACGAGTGCTCTGTTTTGTCAATTTGGTGGTTATAGTGACGTTTTAAGGAGTACTGCAGTGGTGTAACACTGCATTTTTGCGAATCTGCAAAGTGAATTAGAGGTTAATGGTAGACAGTTGGGTGATGGCTAATTCTTTTTGCTCCTCCACCTTTGAGTTTTTACTGTAACTTAGAGACCATCGCAAGGACATTTTAGCTAAGACAGCATTTGATGAATACGTCCAATACGCGTTCCGTCGGGGTTGAGGCACAACCGACCAGCTATTCACTCTCAGAATTGTACCCGAGAAGGCCAGGAATCGACACTTTTCACTGTAGGCGTTGGACTTCTTCAGGGGTACGTTTTGTCACCTGTCCTTTTCATTGTGTTATATATGAATTGGATGTTCCATCGCAGTCGTGGCGAGGAATGATTCGAATTGGAAGACTTAAAGATGAAGCATCTGCTTTTCGTTGATAACTTGGTCATTCTTGGGTCCAATCAGACCGAACTTCAGCGCGCACTTGACATGTTCGCAGCCGTCTGTGCTGAAGCTGGGATTAAGGTAAGAGTGAACAAATCAGGAATAGTGATAATCTCCCGAACGTCTGTTCAATGCGTTCTGCATGCGAGTAGAGTCTCACTGAAACAGGTGGAGAAGTTTAAGTATCTCGAGGTCCCATTCAGGAGTAATGAAAGCAGCAATACAGATGTATTCTGAGACAGCCTAGTCAGTGTGTAGGAGGTATCGGAGCTAAGTTATCGGTCATCAACTCAGTGTTTGTTCTGACCCTCACCTTTGGTCATGAGATTTAGGTAATGACCGAAAGAAGAAGATCGCGAGTACAAGCTTTATTGTACGGGGATAAATCGCCTCAATTGGGTTAGGAACACCAGAATACGTGACTTAACAACTGACTGGCTGTCGATATATACAGTGATTTTCTCTTCGATAGGTGTTTTTCAGCCTATGTGATAACAACGATTTCGGGTTGAGAAGGTTCCCTTTCCACTACCTCAATGGCAGCCTCTCTTCGTTGTTGATTTTCCGGCTTATCCAGTCATGTTTGCCGGAAATGTTGATAGTAAATCTACTGGCGAACGCCAGCATTGGGTTTATATGTTCAGTTTTTGTCTGCGTGTTTCCAATCTCCCATTGGCACAAGACGGAGGCATGACCCGCATGGTCCTCGTGACCTGCTTCCTTTAAGCTGAGCGCAGATTAAGTCGCCATACTGCTACAGATCAACCGGAATAAGACTCCATTGCCGTATGATTTTTGTTTTATGGATCTTATGATCCCGATGCAGACTATCCTCAAGATCTTGAAAGATCGTATTTCTTTTTTAAGGTACCTTCCACCAGAAGGTCGAACCACATAATAAAATAAGTCGATAACGCGTTGACATGATCATTTTTTCCGGCTTGGTATATCTTGCCAAGTTTTAGAAATATGTATATCCTTGCTCAAAGACACGAAGATTCTTCGCTTGACAAGCTAGTTTCAACTCTTGTTCTCAACCTCCATCGCTCAGTTTAACTGAAGACTGGCGTTTAAAAAATCCTATTAGATGTAGTCGCTTTGTCTCAGAATTTTTTTTTTTTTTTTGTAATAAATCCACGTATGGCCGTTGGGTACTGAGTGGTATGTTTCCTTGTTGTGTTGTAGATCCAATTTTCAGCACCGAACAGTTGTGACAGTTTTGACAGTCTCAAAGAAAAGTTGACAGGGCTTAAATTAACGAACAGAAGCCTCTAGTGACTATGAAACAGGGTTGGTAAAGAAAACTGCTACAATGAGGACTGTTATATACTCCATCTAGTCAATCTGTCCACAACAAACAGCATTAACTTCAGAACTTCAAAAAAAAACGAACCCCAAAATAATTCTTCCCCCCTTCCTTCTCAAACTATCCTCTCCTAAGCTGTTAGCCAGACTGAACAGTAGAATAAGCAAACAACCAAAAACTCGTTAGGACCACAACCGCCAAAATATGTCCCATAACAAGTAAGAAACACAGCAACGATTGCGGGACAAAAAAACACACAAACACATACCTACTCCCTCCCTTCCATTCATAAATTAATTGAAAGAATCACTTCCGCTTTCAATTCGGGGCTACGACAACGATGATGATGATGACGACGCCGCCGGCCGTCCAACAAACACACAAACAACTGGCCAACCGAAACCAAATACGGTTCACAAAGTCCTTTATCCCCTTTTTCTGTTTCGTTTTCCTTGGTAATTCATTCCTTCAAAAAAACAACTAACGTCCAAAATGTTTTCGGGACTACATACTGCCTACATACATACTCCGCCATGTGGTAACAGGAATGACCGACCGAAGACAAAAAAAAAAAAAATTAACGAAATTCCACCTTCTAACTTATGGGCCTGTTATCCTTTTCCCATGAGTGTGAACGTGGAACGGTTCAGTTTTCATTTTTTTTTTTTCGGTAGTTGAAGATGATGTAACTCGTCGCGCTGAATCACTTAATATACGTGTCCATCGTTGAGCGCCACCGAAATTCTGTTCCAAGGAACAGCAAAAACAACGTGTGTGCACCATCATCCGACATCCTTCGCCAGATGCAGCACACATAAAACATGCAGCAAGCCCTTCTAATGACGGAGAGCATGGGTGGATCTGGAAGGCCGATACTTTCAACGCCAAATGAATGCAGTCTTTTTGTTGACGTTTTTTCGACTTTTCGGACCAAGGTCCAGTTTTGAAGTTCACTCGGTTGTTTTCTGTGCTTCCTCGCGCTTCATGGCAGTTCCTTTACCATTTATGGGTTATTCCACTCCATTTCGTATTCTCCGGTTTGATTGAGTTTGTGTACTGCGAAGGAACAACCTTAAAAAAAAATTCCAACAAGGAATCAAAAAAAAGTCAGAAAGAAACGAAAAACCTCGCATCCAGTTAGGCTCCTTGTTAGGCTCCGAATGCATTTGACCAATACGCGTTTCGATTTAACACGATAGCCCGACACGTCTGGGATCAGAATTCGGAATGCATCTCGCACTCGGCAGGCTGTGTGTCCACGTTCCTTGCCAGATGATAAATCAAAAATTTTGCAGATTTTTCGGTGGCGCTTTAGGATGATGACTTTTTCTTTTTGTTGCTGTTTCGCTTGTATCTCTGCCGGGTATGCTGCATCTGGATGGCTGCATCTGCTGTTTGGCGTGGAGGTGGTTGGACAAAACTGCGCCACGAATTAACATGTTTACCTCTTTAACCTCCCATCTTTGGATGGGTTTCGTTTTTCTTTTTTTTTTTTGGTTTTGCTCTGAGCCGATCGTATAAGTGGCCAGTTGATGATGTTGGGGAATTCCATGGTGGTCCGCGTACGGGGCGTTTGTTTTTATTTCACTACGTGAACATTTTTTTTTTTTCTCTTTTTCGCGATTTGCTGCGTCGGTGTGGTCAAGATTTTTGATTACTTAATAAGAATGCCTCGAGATGCATTTAGAGCTCATAACCATGGACATCGTGATTGAGTTGCATTTCGGAGATGCTTGAGTGGAGGACGATGATGACGATGTTGAAAGGGAATTTAGCCCACGGGTAGCATATGTGAATGGTAATTGTTTTGAGTGGGTGGGTAACCACTATTATTGTTTTGCAATGCATGGACAAGAAAATGTTAGAATGGGCAGCGTTTTCCAAGATCAAGTCATAAATTGCCAGAAGGGGCGCTTAGGATTGTAAAGAGTTGTTCTGTCGGATTACAGATCTAATTCAGCAACTTATTAGGGTGGGTGGCAAGTATTTCTGAGCGATAACAGGATTTACGTAACTAAAGCAGAAAATCGTCGAAAAATTAGAAATTTCTGCATGCAGAACCGTAGATAGTCCTTCTTTTTCGGGTGCCAGGGCGTCAACAGTTGTATCATCCTTATCTGAAGAGGTCGGTAAGGTACTTTAAGTTTTTAAATTCTGGGCGGGCAGTTACTCCGCGGGCATCCCCCCCAACCTTAATGACCAGTTCCACTGCACACAAAAAAAATACTCAAGACGAGGGGTCGATTGAACAGACGTCAGTAACCTATTTCAGAGGAGTAAAGGGCTGTCCTTCTTTTCGGACATCTCTTCCTTCAACAAAGGAATGGGAAAGTGATGAAGCCAGAGTCGAGCACCCCATTCACTTCTATACCGACGATTCCAAAACCGAGAGTGAAGTGCGAGGTGGTGTTTTCTCCAAAATGCTTAATCTGAGCATCTCCTTTCGTCTATCTGACTTCTGTTCGCGTTTTTCAGGCGAAAATAATGGCGTTCAACGAAGCCTTATCCTGACTTTCAAATGCATCACAATTTCGATCGATGTCTAAGCTGTTATAAAATCTCTGGAATCAACATTTTAGGGAATTGTAAGAACGATGAACTCCCCAAACGTGGCACTACTCTACCGATCTTATCAAAACGGAGGAATCTCGATATTCCACTTGCTACATGTAGCACGAAGCCATCAGCAAGACAAACAAAAGATGGAGGAATGGAACCACATGTCGTACTTCCAGAGAGATCTGACCAGAAATGCTAAACTTAATCTTGCTTAAATGGTCAATCATCAGCACCGTCGTCGGCGTTCTCACCGGCCACTGTCCCATTGGCCTTCATGCCAGTCCCATCCACTTCTATGTGGGAGTTGCAGGGACGAAGAGGAGGAAGAAGTAATCCTCCATTTCGACGTGCCGGTGTGACGTACCGTGCCGTGCCGTGTGACGTGCCGTGCTGTGCCGTGACGTGCCGTGTGACGTGACGTGCCGTGCGTCGTTACCACGTCCATTTCAAAGCATATCACATCGGCAACTTGGGCAAATCATCACATACTGACATCAAAAGTGTCCTCCGTTTCATCAAGAGCTCCAAAGGGTTTCAATAAATTGAGTGGCACTTTAGGGTATAGATCCAGGTGAAATTTGATTAAGACTTATGATAGGTCCGTTGTGATATCAATTGGATCCTTTACCTACTCGTTAAACCACTTAGAGCTACTGATGAAATGTATGAGTCTTCTAATATCTGCTTTGATTAGATCGCCTAGAGCTTTGTAGAAGAAGCCACCTAGGTGAGTTTTTCTTCTATAAGAGAGAGCGGAACAGGTGCAAAGATGCAGCTTCTGCAGAAATCACTTGAAAAGACGCCAAATCTTTTTGTATGCCTGCCTATTAGACAGTGTCCAGTGATGACACCTATAATAGCGTTAATGTGCAATCTCTTGAGGAAAATCAAATCCTTAGAGCGTTTCAGATCCTGCTTGGGCCAAATCTGTTCGTTAGACACGTTGTACCACCTGTCTACCTAAGATTTGTCCTTTCGAGAGCATCACCATTAATTTTAAGTCTTCATGTAGCGATGGGTATGCCTCCTAAGGTACCATATTCTGGTAATACATACACATATGCATTGTTGTTCCATGTCTGATGAGTTCATCCCCCTTACTATTCCCTGGAATGTTCCTCCGCGCCGGCAACCAACAAAGGTGAATATTGAACTGCTCTACCATCTCTACGAGAGGCGAACGGCTATCTAGGGCTATTAGTGAATTTGTAAAGAATGATTCCAGGGATTTGATTGCAGCTTGGCTGTCCGAAAATATGCGGATATCCGAAGCAGATATCACGTTTTCCGCTTGGAAAATGCTTTAGTAATTTAAGAGACGGAAAGAGAATCTGAGATTGAGCCGATCAGAGAAAACACCTCCACCTACCCCTTCATTGATCTTTGATCCGTCGGTGTAGAAGTGAACCGGCTTGTCTTCTAAGAACTTCGAAGTTTTTGTCAACATAGAACATTGAAACATCGGGGGAATTAAACGAAATAGAGAAATATCCATTGTTATTCCTAAGTGGCCTAAGTGGCGCTCCATTAATTATCATCTTTTAGATGTTGACTATATGGAACTTAAGATTAGTTGTCATCCCAAATCCGAACAAAGGAGACACATCAACGTTCTAATGTTAAGAAAGAACGCATTTGTTTATAAGACGGCCTTCACCCACTTCATCTGAACCTCCTAGCCAATAGACAAAATATGAGTTATTTCCCATTACACATACAACGCTTCAGCCATTCCGGCTTCTCACATGAATATACATTTTCAACCACCTGCGTTGCACAAAGCGCGGTCGTTTGCAGCTTTTGTTGCGAAAACTCGGTTCCAGGCCAACGAACCATGCACGCTTTGACAACTCAATTCGCTTGCATTGACATTCTATTTCGATTGTGAAAGGTTGATTAGAAACAAGTAATACTGCTCGTTGCCTCCCACGATCCCAACCGAGCATTATGTTCCCCAAATTGCAGTCTTCTCTACTCCCAAGAGCCTATTGAGACCTCCATTCGGCTTCGAAAGTTCGTTTATCTAACAATCGCGTTGCAATTTTCCTCATATACTCTACATCTCGCATATCTTCCACGAAAACAAAAAAAAAAAAAACACCGGATCGCATCTCGAACAAAATCAAAATAATAGCGAAATCCGTGTAATAACTGCGTGGGTTGCCCTAACTTCGAATTTCCCATTCTCTATAGCTCCATTGTGAAAGCAGCAAAAGATTATAATATCTGCCTTACGGTATCTCTCTTTAGCCCGCCCGCAATCGAAATGTAGGCGCGGAACTTAATTTATGCACAATTCCAGCATCATCACCAGATCCATTCATTCACATGACATACGCGAATCACAAAATGACAACGAAACCATCATGATGCCCAACACAGCGACCAGGTGAAGGAGTCCATATATTCACGTCTAGAGGATGGAAGCCCCAGACTGATTGACTACACACACAAGAGACCTCCTGTGCCCCCAAAGGAGGAAATCATGCGTGTGTGCCTCGAGGAGAAACTTAGTTCCGCGTGCGTGTTTCAGCGATCAGATTAGGATCTCTTATCTGCATCCACAGATCCAGGAACATGACCGCAGTTGACATATACAAAAAACACAAGCACACACACACCCAGAGAGATCGAGCTGCGCACAGCAGATCACGCGCCTACGCGCGCTCGTTCGTATTTGACGACAATCCGTCATCGTATGTGATGCTTACTGTTTGTTGGTCGTTTTCCATTGCCCGCGACTGAGGAATTTATCCGCATGTGCTCGAGCGCAGCAGCAGATGCATCTGTAGGAAACGTTGATAGCCAACAACGACACTTGCTGTGACTGTGACTGTTACTCGGATGCTGTGGTGGCAGTCGATTTAATGAGAATGATGACTTACGTAACCGTGGTTACCGAGAAGCGCACCGAGGGTGAGCGGGCAAAAAATCCGCAGTTTATCACGCGCCTGTCAAAGTGTCACACGAAATGTGCGATTCCATTTGTTCCTCCTCTTTTTCTATCGCTGCCGCACTGCCGCACTGGGTTTCTGTTTTTTTTTTCTGGCAAATGCACTGCAACCGAGCTTGGAGTTTGTCATTTGATCACTCCGAGTCGATGTTGTGTCGCTCAGCTTGAATGGATCGTCTTTGTTTTTGTTTTTGGATAACGATGAGAAGCGGAGACTTCATGGTGGCATTTGCCTCAATTGGACGTGGAGTGCTTGTGTGAAGTTCTTTCGGCTTAAGATGGAGTGCACGTAACGCCACCTCTTAATGAGGTGTCTTGAGGTGTTTGTCACTACACTGAGGGAATTCCTAGGAAGAGGGTAGCATTTTTCTTTCTTTTTTTTTTTTAATTTTTACTGTGACATATTGAAACATATCGAAGATGATTTTATAGTAAAGGATGAAAAGAGATTGCAAGACCAACATAGATTTGATTGATATATGACATGAGAGCTGGAAGATATATCGGCAACTATTGTTCACCGTTTCCTGATTTTTGACAACTCGAACGTAAATATCGGTGCACTCTTCGTACGATACATTGGACAGGCAATACGATTTCAATCTTTGATCCAAGGGGTCCAGATGGCGTGTAGACTTTATACTGAGCGAAAACAATATTTCGACGAAACGTTTTCAATACGAAATTCAAATCACAAATTTGTATATGATCCCTGTAACATTTTTTGTTATGCGTTACGTGACGGATTATGTTACTTCACAAAACTCCAACCAAAATGACCACACGGTTATTGATGCGAGTCACGGTTCCAGCTATGTATTTTGGCTTACGTACATTCATGGAGACCCTTTTCAAAATTGAACTCTTCAACCAGTATCGCGACATCATCAAAAGTAGTAGCAGGGACAAATTATCACCAAATTACGTAGCTCCCTACGTCGGAAAAAAAAGTGACGACTTTTTCGGCTACGCAACGCGCTAGGTTCTGTTAGGTTCAACAGCTAGGCTAACTCCCTTCAAAAACGCGTAAAGCGCTAACTAGTGAGCCAGTGTGCCAAGTCTGTTTTAGGAACGATCTTCTTTTGGACAAAATCGGACAGGTGCAGAGAAACTGGAGAAGAGTCTGCTCATTTTCTTAATCTCTGCAGTTTCTGCTTAAGTCGTTAGCATCTTAGCATAACGGCCTTTAGAACAAAGTTCTATGAGGACACCGATAATGGGGTCGATTTACATTTGCCTTATCCGGATCAAGGGTAGGTAACTTGGTTGGTAGAATTTGTTGTTTAGCATTTCATATGCTGAAACCTTATGAACTCATGTGAACTGAATGTTAATGTAACCATAGAAAGGTCCATACATCCAACCTGTGGGGTTATGGAAGCCGATTAAGCCGCTAATTTTCTGCGAGAATTCATTAAAGAAAAAGGGTTTACCTAGGGTACAATATCTGACCCTGCTAGGAACCGGGCAACTGCAGAGCAGATGAAACACTGTTGTGCGTTAAATGGGCTGCCTAATTTGGACGAGTGTAGGCCAGTGACATGGACTAATAGCTACGATCCTTCCAATGTCAGTGCGAGTCCTGCTTTGTAGATCTTGTGCTTTAGATTGATTAAAGTTGGACCACATCTGCTTTAATATGACACAATTCCGTAGCCCGTGCCACCTAATGTTAGCCTTTGACAGAAAGTGTGAGAGAACTCTTCTCTCGACGTCTAACAACGGAATGTGAAATGACTCCGCGATGCATCTATCTGAACCTCGTTTAGCCAGTTCATCGGCCTAGTCGTTTCCCTCTATGATACTTCGCCCTGCCACGCAGAAAAGACAGAATGTAGGGTTAGCTTTCAATAGATGGCAAGCTTCGACTATTGCCAATATGTACTTTCGCCTACGAGACACTGGGCGAGTCTAGGAGCCGGTATGACTCAGATATCTGGAGCGTAACAGGGAAAATGGTTAGTGCGTTGGACTGCTGAGCAAGCATCGTGGGTTCAAGCCCCAGCTGTGTCCTCCGAAAATTTTTCGCGGCACCACCTCTTGTCGGGGAACGACAAGCTTCCGAGTGTACAATTTGTAATGAAAAAGCTTCTTAATTCGCGGTTCGGAGTCGGCAATAAATTGTAGGGCCCTTCCATTCGTATGAACAATACAACACGCACAACATGAATGGTTGCGAGAAGCTAGGCCTTGGCTCACATCGAGCTGTCGCGCCAGCTATTTATTTATTTATTTTGCCTTGCAGTCCATTTGACGTTTTATATTCCTCTGTCACTTCACCTTTGTCCCAGTATATCCTGGATGGGAAATCTACAGTGAAGGCATTCCTTCCTAAAGTTCAGTTTGGGTATAGTGTAGTCAACCAAATCCATAGGTAACAGATCCGGAATGTTGCTATGACCATACCAAAATGTGTATTCGAACGATTCTCATCTAATCCAGCCCAGGTCTGTCTGGACATTTGGCAGGTAGAAGGTTTTTTTCCCATCTGCGGTTGATTATCCTGAATACGTCTTATTGACAGGTAGTGAGTGGTATACCCAGTTACCATCGTTTTAGCAGGATGTTTACCTTGTTTTGCGAGAATCTAGCCCTTAGAGTATACACATACAGCCATACCTTGCCCTTCCTTAGCAAGTTCGCGACTTCGTCACTAGTTTACGCTCATGTTTTGTTAGTATGCCTCTTTAATTGAAAGCTACTCAACATTACTTAGGTGGCGCTACAGTTCGGGATGAACCTGGGCGTCAACCAACAAGCCTCTCCAGTAAGCCCGGTCCTTAGCCACTCGGCATTAGCCCTGCAATAAGTAGCCTTTCCAATTGAAATGTCCTTCAAGGTTATCTTCATTATCTTTTCTGTTTCAGTGATAAATCTTTGGGCATCTTTAACATTGCCAAATCAAAAACATAAAATAACCACTTTCCCCTTTGGTTCTCGTTGACATTTTCTCTATGACCTTTTACCACCCAAAAACAAATTCCAAATTCAAATGTCGGACGACCACTTTCTCTTTCTGAAGCCCACCTTGGAGACCCCCCAACCAAACGCGGCTCTGTCGCAATCTTAAGATTAAATGTAAAACAATTTAACGCTACGTACAGGCAAATTAAACGGAAACAACAGCAACAACTACAAAATGGAAAAAAAAAAATTAAATAAAAAATCTACCACCACACCTTTCACAATTATTGCTCATGCTACTGCTGTTGCTGCCACTGCGACTGCAGCCACTTCAGTTGTGTGCTGTAGTTTCCGCAGCTGCCTTGGAAATCAAAACAAATAATTAACAATAATTACAGCCACATAATTACAACAATTAAAACAGAGGCAAGAGACCGGGGACCAGAGATACACTACAAGAGAGAGAGAGAGAGTAAATCTCTAGCTGTACACCAGCCCACGAAGGAAAAATCTAGGCACGCCATAGAAATCATTATTCCTTCGAATTAAAATAAGATCACGTCTCCATTTGTTGGCCCAAAAGCAAGAGCACCATACGAACGAACCCAGGTGGAGTAGGAGCGAGAGGTGGCTCTACCTCTGTATTCATCCGAACAAAAGACCAAAAACGAAGAAAAGGTAAAAAATTGCGTGCTGCAAGGATTGCACTGTGCACCACAATACTTGTGCACCACACCGCGATGCGATGGTGCCTCCCGCAGCCGCACACACGAAATTATGTGAATTAAAGAATATATTTGATCCCATCACACGATCTCTCTTTCTTTCCATGAATAATGCGCATTGATTACAATGCGCTACGCTTGCGCCATTGAGACTCGAGAGGGGGACACACGAGTCCCACTAGGTACTAGGAATCACATTGACCCAACGGCCAAGTTTGCTGCACATGGTGTGGTGTGCAATTTTTTCCACAACAACAGTCCTTGTGGCGGAGAAAAAGTACCAAGCATAGAGTTCATGTCCAATAGTGTCCGCTTCTGGGGTCCCTCGATTCTAGTCTATCAGTGAATGGTTCCGACTACAGTCGGGCTTACAAGAAAGCCGTCCGTGTTGGGTTGAAATTAAAATGGAAGGAAGTGAATGTATTGAGCGAATTCGGGACTGTACCACTACCTATACATTTCTTACAGGAAGGACTTGACAGTAATCCCTGTGGCTACTGAGTGAGAGTGCTGACACACATTCAAATTCCCATCATCTCTCGGCAGGTGGTGACAAACCTCCGAGAGCATAATTTGTCATTATAAGGCTCAGTGAACACAGGGGGTCTCTTTTATCCGTGCGAAAACTATAGAACGCACAACATGAATGGGGTCGCCGAAATTCAATAGTTAGCACGTTGGATTGCTGTGCAAACTGAGTAGGTTCGAGTCAAAGCGATATCCGCTGAAACTTCTGCGCGCCACCACCTTTCGACGGGGAATGACAAACCGCAGAGAATATGAATAAGAATAGGTTAAGCCTCTCAATGGACCCACAGCAAGTTGAATGGGCCCATAGTAATGTTGGCACCCTTCGTCAAAAGAGTACCGGTAACAGGCATGATCCACCGGATTTTGGGTTGCTTATTGGTGTAGCTGCTCTAGGCAATAGTTACATATGACATAAGCCCTTGAATCCTTAGATAACACTGGACAACTGCTAATGAAATTATGGAAGGCTGTTGAGAAGAAATGCTATCCTTCAAGCATGACCAAGGTACACGTATAAGCCTTCATGAGAATAATGGAACTCATCCAGCACGCAGCACTAAAAAACTCGGTCGACATCCAAAATGGATTGCTAACGGAACTACTTTAGTTTTGAAAATATTCAAACCAAGTCCAATACAACAAACGCCTCAACCTTTCTGTACAGACTGTTCCCTTGTCGCAGACAAAAACGCGCGTAGTACATCAATTGTTGCATTGCGTTTTGCAGATGATTGCCGCATCTGCCCTAGCGGCGCGCACTATGCAATCACGTTTTGGACTTAAAATAGCCTTCTGGGCACATATCTAGCCGCACTGGTCGTCCCTCCCTCATGTTATTCTCTGGCAAATTCGTTACGTGATTTGGTGTGTTTCGGCTAAGCGGCCAGACTCTGTCATTTTGTTGTGGAGCACGATTCTTCTTCAGTTTTGTATGTATGTGCGCTAGTGCAATTTGGATGCTGTAGCTGCTGCTGTGTCTCAGATTAGAAACGCATCATTGCTGAAATGATTTTGGTTCATCACTCCTGCTCCTCTCCGTGCGCCAGAGGCTCTCTGACACGCACAGAGTTCAGTGCCAAACCAAAAAATCGTGGGCCGAATGGGTGGGTGGCTGTAGAGTATACACGATGTTTGCCATTCCCATATAAACGACGGAAACCCCGAAGCCCATAGATATGAACCTGTAAAATGTCTTCAGTACAAGTGTGAAGAATATGTACATCACGTCATGGCCATTGGTACTATGTGCGGTGCCGCTGCTGCTGTTGCGGTTTAACATCACGCATGTAGTCACGCTTTTACCTTATTGCAAATTTTCTTCCATCCATCTCGGTGGAATAGTCGGAGCCGAGAGCCCAGAGCTCAGATACCCGAAGGTGGACTCTAGAGGTACAGGTAGGGGGTCGACTTAGAATGCCCGATTCAGGGAAAAATCACGCAAATCACGCACTTTGTAATTCAAATGCATTTACAGGTAGGTGCGGGGCAATGGTGAGTCTATGGAGGAATAGAGCATATTCACCATTGCCAAGCTCGTAGGTGGTTAGAGAGATCTTAAAGTGGGCGCATTGGGCACCTCGGTGATACTTACAGGCATATACATAATGTGCACAAAAGAAGAAGGAAAATGTTGAGAGCGCGCTTCTCTTACCTGGAATGAGAAGAAAAAATAAAGAAAGGATTGAATATTGCGATGGATTTCGAGTGAAAAATGAAAAAACTTTGAATAAAAAATCGATTGCGGGCAACAATGTCCGCTTTTGGGCAAAATAAATGCGATCCTTAGAGGAGTTGTAGCTCTGGCAATGGTTATGATGATGAAGAGGGTGTACAGTATGGTAAATGTTTCATTATTATCGATACATTCATGGATAGATGGGATGTGATCGAGAATTTCATTTGACACACCTTGTGGAATTTCATTTAAAACCTCGTTTCGATCGAGAAGTTAAATGACGCAGAGGTTATAATGGCAATACTACTTATGCAAAACCTCTTACTACAATACCAATTCCATGTCGCTAAGGCTTATCAACGCAAATAGGTCAGAATACCTTAAGAAGAATTTTTCGTTCGAAATGACAAAGGATCCTGGACCTGGGCCTCACTCAACCATCGGCTCCCGATAGCTCGATCCTTAGCTTCCAGTTTCGCACACCAAGTCACCTTTCACTCGCGTGCGCCACCTGAGCGGTCTTCTTCTATTGCACCGTCCCTCGGGGGTGGATTCGAAGATTTTCCAGGCCAGAGCACTGGTGTTTCCTCCGCTCTACATGACCCAGCCACCTCTTTTGGCCAAGTCGATGTCGCTGTACAGCCCGTCATTGTATCTCTTTCTCCACGCACCGTCTATGCAGCTAGGCATGAAAATCACACGACGAGTTTTTCCCTCAAAACAGCCAAAAGCAAACTCATCCACTTTTGACACAAGTCCATTCCTTTGGGCCTTAGCCCAAAGGTCCTTAATTTTTGACTACAAATACATGATTTCATCCTTGTTACAGCCAAAATTTGGAGAACTAAGGCAGCCGGTCAGAAACCTTTTGACCGTGAGCAAATCTATGCACCTGTATGCGGCCTCGATTTGAGCGTCAGCGACTCACCATAAGTCGTACATCAGAAGGATGAACTCAACGCACAGGAGTGCATCCCTAAGGGTATGCTGCGCCTTTAGAACTGTTTAAGGGGATGCTATAAGTGTAATCTCAGGCCAAATGCCTATTGATCTAGAAGCGAAGAAGGCTTTAACACTGCGCGAAAACGAGCCCGACAACAGATCAACACCCAGAGAAGTTATGAAGAAACTTCTAGCTCTGGCAGTTGAGAAGAAGACGACGAAATGTCAAACCTGCCGCCGCGAAGGAATGCCTTGACTGGCGGTGCCGTAGGGGACAAACAGGAGACAGAGCAAGGAGGAGCTTTATTTTAAGCACGTAGGCATGTAAGAGCATGGAGTAGGGCATAACTCATGGCACGGGCCATGAAGGATTTTCACACCTACCTGCCCATAAAAACCCAAGTGGTTAGAAAACTGTTTCCCGATAGTTTTCCTGATGAACTTTGGAAAATCACAGAGGAAGTGTTGTGGAAGAGTTGTGTTTCTTGCGCTTAGATCAGCTCAAATTTGGCTTAGGTTTCTCATGTTTTTTTCATATGGACTGGAGCCCCCATTCTCATGAGGACTCGACGTAATAATATAAAATTCGTATGCATTGTTCCTGCTATGTACTTCTTTCAATCATAAGCAATGAACTTCTCCCTGCATCGAGCTCAAAAGTCGATGTAGACAGCAAGCACCTTGACGATATTTGAACGCTGCCTTTCATATGTACATCCCTATACATACTACATAAGTACATGTGTACACAAATGCACCCACTACATATGCACCTCAATCTCTACGTGCCCTTCCATCACAAGCCATCCTTTGTTCGTGATTTTATTAAAGTTGTGCCAAAAATTCCAATACCCCTATTTTGGGGAACCCTGAGAGCAACTCTACGTACTCCACCCACTCAAAGAAGAAAAAAAATGAATATTTCAGCCTCAGATCAGAATGCAGTGCCAGCAAAATCTTTCCGTTATATCCAACCTTCTATGAAGCTTGAGAAGGTTCACACTAAATGATGGTCGTCGCCATCATGGTTCATTCCAGTTCAGACACCTCATGTGCCACCGTGGCACTCCTGCTGCCAGCATCGTCATGTCGTATCTTCTTGGCGTGAAGGTGATTCCTTTACCGTTATATAGCTATAAGTATTTTTTATTTATTTATCAAAAAATTATTTTGAGTTCCGCCATTATGCTGTGCGAAGTTTGCTGGTTTTTTTCTTTCCATCACAACCCTTTTTTTTTGGGGATGTTTTTCCAAGAAGTCGACCACTATCATAACAATATAATACAGTTATTTACTCCTCTTTATAGAACAATGGCGCAAGAAAAAACCGGGGATGGAATGAAAACTACCCCCGACGACGACCGACGACGTCGTCTAAAATGACGACGGAATGGAATTCCGCATGGCGGCGCGACAACATTGCACACACCGTACACGTTTCTGAAGCCCATCCCACATTTTTTTTCCTTCATTCTTTGAAGGGAAAAATAGTTTGTTCGGCTCAACACGAAAAAATAAAAAAAAATAAGAAGAAATCCTACTCACACACCTCCCCTGACAAAGAAGGTTGAAAGTGACTTTTCAGTTATTCTGGATTTTTTTTTTGTTTTCATTTTTCCATTTTCTTCATATTTTGATTGCCTCGCCCTCTCGACATTCTTGTGCTGCATGCATTCCCATCGTCTTATCAACCCCCATGCCAATGTTTGTCGTTTGCTAGTGCACTCACACAGGGTAGGTATATGTATGGGAGACAGGGTGTGAGTACAGTACACAAATGGAGGGTTGGTTGGTTGGCGCACGAGGCATATCGTAAGTTTTATCATGTACACACGCAAATATATGCCGGGGGAGAGAAACAAAGCGAAAAAAGGTAAAAACCCCTAAAAGTTACTATAGCTACGAAAACTTAACAAACTTCAACTCTTGACTGCCATTATGGTTTCCAAACGAGCCCCTTTATCCCTGGCACTGAGTGCATGCGATTCTTTTTTTTTTCGCAGAATTTTATGCGATTAGGCGCGAATAGCAAGCGGGTATATTACACTTGGTGTACGCCTTGGAAATCACCATGTTTGTTCAGAAGGGGTAGTGAAAACAATGAAAACTTTAAAATAAATATAAAATTATGTACATACATATGTACATATTTACGCTGCGATTTGTTTGGAGATTCATTGGTTTGAAATGAGACTCGTCGATTCAAGAAAAATAGAATTGGCATCATCTAGTTCATAAGCTTGAGTAGGTAGGTACACAAGTTTTAAGCCCGTTTACACTCTTATATGTAAGAATATCTGAGGCTATTAGCCCTTAAATCCTGTACGGTAGGGTCGAAGCTTGTCTGGGACTGTCTAAACCTCCTCGAAAGTGTAGCATCGGTAAAGAATTTTACCAGGAAATAAAGGCTTCGTGACCAACAACAACTGTTTGCCGCTCACTCGTTGGTCCCGAATCCTGTTTAGCGGTTCCACCAAACAGTGCCTATTCCAAGATAACACGATGAGAGATCAACACACGCTGACATGAGAAAAAGTTCATCAACCCCAACCTATACAAGGCGCAGACCTTACTTAATCTCACCAAAGACGAGTTAGGAACATCAACGGGCTATCTAACCTTGTTTTGATGTGTAAAAAGGATTTTGAAGTCAAAAACTAAACTGACAACTGACAACTGACAACTTGACTCGTTGACTCGTTGACTTATCGCACTGGAAGCTTCAGTAGTATATACCGAGTATTCTGACGCAAAAGAGTGAGGAAAGGAATCTTGAAAGTAAAGCTGAGCAGTCACGATCACTTATGAATGCCATTCCCAAAATGAGCGCATTTGTGAATGCTGGTGGATGGAGCTGCATGCCAGAGTGCTCATTCATGCCCGAATGAATTAAAAAATTTTGAACTTCGCAGTCATGCCCGGAATGTCATGAGTGATCATGGATGCCCAGCTTAATACTCGTATAAAAGTCTTTATATTGAAAGGACATGTGGAGCATGTATATATGTATGTAGGTGACTAGACTTTCACCATTTTTTGAAGAGGCTTCATATCAGCCTCAAAGGCTGATGTCAGGTTCTTGGCTTGGTTATCAAATCTGTGACCGTTTTTCATGATCGTACTACTGGCTTTGGCCTTGAGGATACCGGGTGGTAATTTTAATTTTCTTTACTTGAGACTCATTATTAGCATATGTATTTAAGATGGCACAGTGTATAGCTTATCGCTCAGAATCTCTGGCTCTAGTTATGAGCTTTTCCCGGTGTGCTTATGAGTTTGTTAATGGAATTTACGTTCATTGCAGATTTCAGTCTTCAGTTACCGGTGCAATAGAAAGTGTTCGTCCTTTATATATTCTAGAAAGCGGCACCTCGGGATGGGGCTAGGCCGAGCTTCTCGAAACCACTCATGTTGTGTGTGTTACGTTTGTCACACGAATGGAAGGGACCTACAATTTATTGCCAACTCCGAATGGCGGATTGAGAAGCTTTTTCATGACAAAATATACTCTCGGAGGTTTGTCATTTCCCGATGAGAGACGGTGCTTCGAAAAATGTTCGGTGGACATGATTGGGTTTTGAACTCATGCAGCTGGTAAGCAGTCCAACTCACTAACCACCGAGTCACGTCGACCTGTCGTTGCTAGTTTTGTTATCAAATCATTATGACAGGGTCTAGATGTCTTTCATATAACATGAGTTCACGGCCATCATCGAGGTCTCGAAAACTATCTGTCTACATCGGCAGCCAGGCAGCCTTTAGGGCCCTGGAGTCCGCGATAACTAGATCGAGGCTTGTAGGAATATGCACAAACTATTTAGATGAGATATCGAGAGCCAATAAGGTGACCCTTTGTTGGGTACCAGGGCATATGGATATCTGAGGTAACGAAAGGGCTGACGAACTTGCACGAATGGGAGCAGCTTTCTCACAGGCTTTCCCCTTTGCGAGGATTCCAATAAGCTCGTTAAAAAGGTACATATATTGAAGATAAGGCCATCAATCGAGTCAATACACGTTGGACACATGTGCAACGGCTAGAAATTAATGGTCAAACTTAGTCGGCGCAATCAAGGATAGCCTCTGACATCATTTCAGGGCACTGTGCCATTGGTACTCATACGGAACGTCTTGGTATGCATCTACTATTGCAGCAGTTGAAGGGAAGAAGTCAAATCTGTCCATCACCTGCTGTGTGAATGTGCTATCCTTGCCTGTAGAAGAATGAGGACTTTTGGTAGTTACTTCTTTACGGAACTGGAGAACTTGGATAACATTGAACTGAGGGACCTCCTGAGAGTCATGTCCTCATCTGGGTGGAATTACATAAATCAGCGGCTCCCCTTCTCTTTACAGGTTTCCGGGGTAGAATTCTAAAATGGGCACAATGGACTAGAGTCCAGCAATAGGTTGCTGGTCTAAGTGGGCAGTGACAAGGCACGCATGTCACAAGGCACGCATATCACAAGGCACCCATGTACCTAATCTAACCTATAACATGAGAAGACATGCTTCCTAATTACTTCTTAAAGTTAAATTACTCAATAATCGACTGAGAAAAATTCATATCCCGTCCTTTGCGAGCACGATTAGGTACGGTACGAATGTTTCAAAAATGGTTCAGTATTCTGAAATATTTGATGAGTCATCTAGAGCTAATGTCTCAGTTAGCCTAGACACATACTCAACCATCTTTGCTGCAGAAACCTTTGTCATCAGTCAGTGCATACACTTCAACTTGCTTTCGACACCTGTGCCAAACTAAGCTTATATTCTTCGAAAGTCAAGCTGCTCTAGATTTACCTTCGGTGTATTCAAAACTAGTTTTAGAGTTGGCTGTCAACATGCCTCTACAAGGAGCAAGAAAATATTTGCGTTTAGTATTGTAGTTTGAATCTCTTCACACACAAAGCTCAAGCGAGTCTTTTGATTTTTACCATGTGTCTTAAAGTGCAGCTTTAACTTATCTTCCACTAAAATGACTAGCGCTTCGTCTTTGGTATGGAAAAGAATTATAAAATACAGTTACGGATACCTCTCATAAGCGGACACCCCTCATAACCGGACAAATTTGAAAAAACGGAGGAAAATATGTGGTTTTGTTTATTTTCTCACAAGCGGACACCTCTCAGAAGCGGACAAGTTTCTCGGAACCGTCAGTGTCCGCTTATGAGAGAGTACACTGTAGTACATTTTCGATTTAAAGTTTCCTAATTTTTTGGTATTTTAACCAACATATTTGGTGGTACCCAGTGAACTTCATATCTGAGTTAGCAAGAACTCGTCATACAGCTCGGATTTATATATATGAGCAGCTAATCTTAGTTCCGAGCTCCCACACACTAGAACCTGCCATTCAAGCAAAACTTGCGTAACTCATTATTTATAAGTTTTGTCTTGACAAAGGAGGATGACTTCAAAAGGTTACGTGCATTTGTATATGCAGTTGCGGCATGAAATTCATCACCTTATGACATCACCACCCATATATAACACTTCAATCGCATCGTAAAATCCCTCTACTGCATCGCCTTGAAAAGCCGACTTCAATTCGATAACCAAACCTCTGTTGCAACCCCATTTCAAACAAGACCCATAAAATAAGCAAGAAAGACAAACTTAATAGCCTCCTGAACAATTACCACTGACACACAATAGGTATTCAGAATTCTGATCTTAATTAAGCGCAACCGTCCTCCTAACAGTGTTGCGTACAAATTAGAAACAATAAAAGAATCTCAACAGACATGCAGATTACACAAAACACTAAAACAACGAACTCTGCTAATCCCCACATAAACTGAAAAAAAAAAAACAACAAATCCTACAAAGTATCCCGCAGATAAATCACTTAGTCGATCGTGAACGTGTTCTAGAATTGCAAAATGCAAAGAAGCTTCTGATCTCTCAAAGCTTCGAATTTCTTTTCATCTTCAAGTAATTTATTCACCGCAAAGCTTTGTGAGTTATTTTTACAGTTTTGTATCTGAAATGGCTAAAAGAAAAAAAATCTGCCTCTTTGTTAGTTTTTTTTTTTTGTTTTGTTTTGTGTTCGTTTATAATCTGCGCGCGAGACCCGTTTTATTGCGACTGCGATCGCTTATAACCCCCCCGCCCTATTACTGTTACTGATATCTTGAAGCTTCAACCTTCCATCTAACTAACCACCCTTGTTTCTCAATTGGATTGTGTATCCATGCGCGCGCGCGCTTCACTGAGCTTTTTTTTTCTCCTTCCTCCTATCTGAATCTATAAAATGCAATCATACGCTGTATCTGCAGCTGTATAGTACATGTGTATGTAGAACATAAACGAGCGTGCGAAAAAAGGATTACATCACTCTCAAAGCATATGCACAAGTGTGCAGATACATATGTACAAACATAGATACGTTCTGAGGAAGCTTGTGTTGGATGTTTGAATTCTTTACTTTTTTTTTGTTTTTTTTTTTTCTCCACTGCATTGAACGTATGAAACGACTTGAAGCTTGATCTTGAATATATGGTATATAACAACATTCTCTCAAACGATCGTGAGTTGAAAATATCTATGGCCAGAGAGAGAAATTACATACACAGCCACTCGCTACAGTGCAGCGGGTATAGAAAAAGAATGTAATTCACGCTGCGTCGCTTAACAAGTATTTATTCATTTATTTGCAATTTTTTATATATTTTTCTGATTTTTTTAGTGTCTCCGTTCGTGTGTTTTGTTGCAGTTTTATATTGTTTTTCTGTATCTTTAGCAGTGATCAAGCTCTGGCGGTGGTTGTACAGCGAATCTATCGCATTTATTTAAACTTTTATCTTGTATTCTTGGTTGTTTCGTTGACTGATGCCCATAACCTTGGCTTATGCCTATGTATGCTAAGAGAAAAAGATTCAATTCGAGTCAATTCAATGTCAGTGTCAAGTTTAGAGGGAGAAACTGTATCTATTGCATTGATGTGCATATGATTTGCGGATTCGTTTTTGTACTCGAATTTTATGCCTGTGCAGTTGGATTTTAGTTTTTTTTTTATTTTTATTCGACTGAAAGGGATATCATGTTGCACACAAATTGATTAATTACAAGTTGCAT
Source organism: Matsumyia berberina (assembly GCA_917880715.2). Lineage (NCBI taxonomy): Eukaryota > Metazoa > Arthropoda > Insecta > Diptera > Syrphidae > Matsumyia > Matsumyia berberina. Next base: position 123,114,793 of record OU862871.1, on the reverse strand, counting down.
GCGAAATATCATTTAATAAAATGATTCATGGTGGTGGTATGTTTGGATATAGATACATACATATAGCGTGCAGTACAAACAGAGATCGGTGTCGATCGGTGGCAATATACTGTCGATAGTTGAAATTTATGCAAATTCTTTGGCGATTATGTGACAGAGTACGAGTATATGAATAAGAGTCCGACAAACGAAGGAATTTTTGTTGTAATTTTCTCTAGTTAACACATTTTATTTTGCTTTTGACACGTCGTCGTCGTCGTTGTCGTTGTCGTTGTGGTTGTCTAAGTCATAGTCGTTGTGGTAGCTGTCCATGTTCAGGGTGCTCTGTGGCTGGTTTATAGGCAATTGGCGTTTAGCTGCTCGGGCTCATGTACTAGATATTAATACTCGGGCTTTGTGAATTGAACAGGAATAGCCAATGGTCAATTATTTAGTGCCAGTATCTTCGGTTAGATAACGCGCTGTTGAATTGGCTTGCTGCAATCTAAATATGTGTATGTGCCGATCACTAATGGCTGAGAATCAATTTATTGGGAATGTCGATCAGTTGTTTTGTCAGCGGGGAATAATTTAGCAAGTGCAAGTTATAGACCATATAAAGGTGATTGATTCATGCAGTGCGCAGAGAAATTGCTGTTTTAAATGGAAAGATAAGTGCAACGAATGCAGCTATGTAAATATATGCTAAAGCTTTGATGAAAACATGGATTTAAGGAAGGAATTAGAAGTCAATTGGTGATTTCCGGAATATTCAAACAATTTGAGTTTTTTACCACAAAATTGTGGCGGAACTTTATTTGTTGTCAGAGGGACCGAAGGGGTCAAAGAGTAGGTAACAAAGGCACAAAACTGATCCATATTCACAAACGGTAGACGAAGACAGGCCCTGAAATTTTTTAGACGAGGCCACCATCTTCCACCCTTTAAGTTTTTAAGAGTTTAAGAGCTAGACAAAACTGAAGAGACTGATACCTCTGTACTTGGCGTACTTGAGGGGTCTCCTCTCTTGTAGATCGCTCCTGAATAACTCAGCCCGTCAGGACAAGCAGCTCTGTTTTGCTACCCGCACTTCGTTTTGGTCAGGTTGACACCAGTTTTAGCCATCATCGTCTAGGTTGAATGGTTCGTTCTATCTGACAGCGCGATGTTGTCAAAGGTCTTCGTTATACAGTCTGTATGATATTTTTTCCAATTTCTCAGCCCGTCTGTGACTCTCATATGTACATATGTAACAGGTTTTTTTTTTCATCTCTGTGCTTCATCATCATCATTTGCAAATGGCCCGATTATCCACTATGAGGATTGCGAGTTAAGGGTGCCTAAGTGGACTCTCCACATCACCCGATCTTTCGCCATCGACTCTAAGTCATCATTGGCTATCCCCATACGGGTAAAGGTCAAATTTCAGACTTGGTCAAACCAGCTCATGCTGGGCCTACCCAAGGGACACCTACCTGATGGAGCAGATTACATGACACGTCTCGGAAGCCGAGTTGGGAGCATGCGTTGAACGTGCCCAAACCATCGAAGTATGGACCTTTCCGCTTAAAGATTGAGTGCCTCGCGAATTCTGGTGTTCCTAATTCGATCTCGACGAGCTACCCCATCAATACAACGAAGAAATCTCATTTTGGCAGCTTGTACCCCCGATCTTATTCTTTCGGACATTACCCAAACCTCATGACCATAGGTGAGGGTCGGAACAAACACTGAATTTAAGACTGATAGGTTAGTTCTCATGCACATTAGTTGTGGCATTTCTGACGGTATGTTATTGGCGTTGATAAAGGCTTTCGGCATTTGATCCTAGAAATTCGAAACAAGCGTGTGATCTAGATTCTGGCGGTCTCCTGCGTATACGCAGTCTGTTCGCCGACAAATATGATCTTCGAATAAAGCCGCAAAAAGTGGTGGTCACCGTGGCTCAATGGTTAGTGCGTTGGACTAACCATAGTGCAAGTTGCATGGGTTGCCGTGTCCACCAAACATTTTTGCGGCATAAAAAAGCTTCTAAACAAGCCGTTCAAAGTGGGCAATTAGTCAATGATTGCGAGAAGCTAGGCCTTTGCTTATTCCGAACTGTCGCGCCTCGCATCTATGTAATATATATTTTTTAAAGCCCAATAAACTCTTTAAGAACAAGAACAAATTTGAAGAAGGCCGTCGGTAATAAAAATTTCATCCACTGCCGTCGGCAAAACGAAAGCTGCAAGAATATTTAGAGAGTACTTCGGCAAAAAGTGTTCCCGCGATCCTCTTGTGGAACGGCATGTCACTTTTTATTAATACAATTTTTATATTGAATGGGGGCGGTGTTGCCATTGCTTTTCAGATAAAACCATGCAGTCTATCAAGTGTGTTTATCTCATTTTTCGGTATTTACTTAAGCCGCGCACGCACTGTGCCTGAACGTAACTTTGTTCTGTAATTGCACGATGTCAGCTAGGTAAGGAGTTGGTAGGTGTAGTGACTGTCTGTGCGGAGCCACCGCCGGTTGTTCCAGTACCACATGACACCATTCAGACACAAAGATCTACGAAAAACATTTAAAATAAATGATTACAGTCCACTTTATAAAAGTTCAAGTACATACCAATCGTAGTTTTCATCATTTCATGGAAAACCATTCCCAAACTAATTTGATACTCCTACCGCCATCTATCGTCTAAAGCAAAATTCCACCAACCTCTCTCGAACTGTTAAAATATTGCGTATACGCCCCATTGAGAGATGTATCTAGATGAACTCCCCGCCCACCAAAATATCACTCGGAAGCCGACATCGAATTTTAAAAACTTACGCAATAATTTCCATCTCCTAAATCATTCATGGTTCCTCAAAGGCGTTCTAAAAATAAATTTTTTGAGATAGTCTACCAGGCGGCGGTAGCTATAAAAATCGCCTCTCTCTCGCTCAGCAGTCAAGTGCAATAAAGTTTTCAGCAAAAAAAAAAATCGAAGAAAACCCACTCCGTATCTCGAACCGAAATGTTTCATCCGAATGTGTGCAATGTGTCGATTTACAAACATAAATGTGACACTAAATGCGTCGTTCGCGTTACGCTCTTCTTCCCTGTCTCTCTCTCTCATTCGCAAAGCACAGCCGCATGCCGCCCCACATGCGGAATATATTGTTAAGAAAATTTATCATTTTTTTTTTTTTTAATTTTATTTCTCTGACTTGTTGGCATTGATAATGAACTTTTAAGTGCTTCGGGTTTGAACCCCAACGCCACCCGCACCAGAACCGGCATTCACTCAATCCTTCGCTGCACGTTGCAGCCATGGTGATACATACATACGTATGACTTTCTACACTCAAAGTGTATCGCAGCAAACAGTAGCTAGCCACATAGGCGATCGTCATTACAGTCGATCCGATCATCCTCATCGTTTGAGTCCAGTGCGAGTGTTCAAAGTATTTCGTATTTTTTTTTGCAAATTTTTTGCTTTTTTTTTTGCGTTACGCGCTGTCGAAAATGAACAAATAGAGAGACAGAGATATGTATGTATAGAGAAGTAAAAAAAAAAAAAACCCAAAAAGCGCGACAGGGAAGCAGCAACAAAAACACATTTTGGAATGTCTGGGGGCCTACGGTGTGTGCTCTGTTCTGAACCAACTGAAACTAAATTAACAATCTCACGCACTCATAGGCGTGCCAAATATCCGAATAGAAAGAGACGCGAAGGCGGAGAGAACTCACCAAAACCAATTGGTATTCAAACGCGATTACGTAAGATACTAAGAAAAGGTTGCCATTTCTGCCAAAGAAATTCAACGAATTTTATTAAAGAAAAATTTAAATAATTCTTCAACAAGTCACAGAACCCTTACAACAGAAAAAATTAAATGTCCCCAATTTACCACTCGTAAGAGAAAAATTCTGAACAAAAAATCTCTTAGTTTTCGACAAAACTCGTGCTTAACTTTTGCGATACGCGTCGTCTGATACTGACTCACACTCAGCCCATTTGGCGAGGTCTACGCACTTTTTTGGGGTCTACGCACTTTCCGGGGTCGACGCACTTTATAGAATTCGCACATTGTGCGTGGTATACGCATGGAAAAAAAAAAGTTTTGCAAAAATAAACTTCAAGTTTTGTGGCTGCTTTTTGTTGTATCTTTCGTTGATTGTTGGTGGGTCAATAACCTTTTTGGCAAACGTTTAATTTAGCTTTTTTTTATTGTTAAACTTTTTCTTTCTTTTTTTTTTACTATTCTGTGTATGTGTGTTAGATTGATCAATTCCGGAGTAACACATAGGTATTGTTAAAGAGTTTAGGTTTTTTTCTATTCAAGTAGGTTTGATTGGAATTTAATTAATTCGTCCACACAAAGTTCGAATAGGAAATTGGAATAGATCTGTGTTTTCAGACCTAGATGAGTGTAATTTTGTGATTTGTTAACTTCCGGTCAGGAGAAGCTTTAGAATAGATTTCTGTTTCTTAGTCTATTGTCTTCTTTCGATTTGTAAACTTAAAATGGTATTAGGTATAAACAACACTCGATTCCTAGAAGTCGGGTATTATGAGGCTCAGTGGGGTTTTATGACTTTTGAATTCGGTGGGTGCTCCACGAATTTGGTAGAGTGACTGGGGAACGATTTTTATTTGTGATGGACGAGCTATTGATTTGCAGCTATTAGAGGAATTCTGTCGGGAAACTATTAACGACTCAAAAACTGGCTTCAGTTCTTGCTTAACTTCTTTTGGTGATCTCGGTTGAATCTTACATATGTAGGTGAAGGCCCTTACGGGCGGTCTGGTCTAAAAAGCTTTCAAGCGGTCGAGTGAAGTCCCCTTCTTCCTCTGATTGTCAGAGGAATTATAAATCCGTAGCGGTATTTGACAAGTCTGTATACTGACTTTATTACTATTTCTGATGGTGAAGCGGGGAATAAAGTACTACAACATACCTCAAGTGCCTTGACCATGCAGATGATGTTTGCCTGAATAATGGACCATCGGGGCTAAAGATTAACTCCCTCAAGACGAAACTTCTCAGTCCGAATAACCTCTCAACTTCACAGATATGCACCTCTGAGCAAGAAGTTGAATGAGCATAAGACATTCGGTATCTTGCAGCTGAATCGTAAAAGCAAAGGCCGTTTATGTATGCTACATATAATACAAAAAATAAAAGAGGTTTCTGCAGGATAAGTGCGATCCTCAGCGGAACTGTTCCCGTCAAACATGGAGTCGGTTATGTCTGCACCGAAGAAGAGCCTAGCCTTCTCTACCGACGGATCCACGCTGGTACTGGTGCCGGTATCTTTTGTGAATCTAGAAGGGTTAACCAATCCTTCAAAATTGAAGACGAATGCAGCGTTTTTTAAGCCAAGATAACTGCCGTTCTACAGGCCGCAAAGCTTTGATTAGCTTCGAGGCCTGTATAAAGACAACATTGTCAGAGAAACTATAGACAGGCGGCTATCAAGTCTCTGCAGCCAGCATCGATAAAATCAAAGTTTATAAAAGTCTGCAGCCAAAATCTCAACCGTATATCAACCATCAATAAGGTGATCCTATGCTGGGTACCAGGCTACAAAGGTATATTAGATAATGAACGAACGAACTTTCCAAGGGTGTAGAACTAGCATATGAATACACCCTTCCAGTTTCAAAAATACCCATTAGGACTCTTTACAGGAAAATAAATGTGGAAACTATGATCAAGACTCATACGCGATGGTGTCACATGGACACATGTGCAATAGCCAGATCACTATGGCCAGCCTTAGATAAGAAAAATTCCAAAAATCTCGTACAACTTAGCTGAAGGGCAATACGATTCGTCTCCGGTGTCTTTACAGGGTACTGCGGGATAGGAATCCATGTGCAGTGTCTTGGACTACTGCAGAAGCTGTAGGGATGAAGATGAAATAGAATCCATCCAGCACCTGCTATGCGAATGTTCCGCACTATCCACCAGAAGATTGCGTACTCTTGGTAGTGACTTCTTCCATGGGTTGGAGCACCTTCATATCACTGATTTTAGGAAGCATCTGAGATTTCTATTCCTTTCTGTGTGGTGGCAGTGGTTCCCCTTGTTTAAATCCCCTGAGAATACTTTTTGTAGGTACCATGGACTCGCTTGATATCTGAGTAAGTCTTTAGGACTCCTACAAAACCATCAAATCAACCATGTACATACATATGTATATATTTTGTGGGTGTAGTACCTGAAAAGTGATCGTCAATATACCAAAAAAATTGGTTTCGTCAGTCGATGTCTAAGAAAATGAATATTTTGTTCAAAACGTATCTGAAATGACCAGCTTTTCAAGGAAATGACTTGAACAGGCATTAACTTGATAGGCATTAAGGTAATATTCTGCTGATTACGAAATGCGGAAGGATTTGTCGATTGAAAATTGTGGGAGGTCGTTGAGACTCGAATCTTCACAAGATTATTATGGAACTGTTTATGTCTGTCTGTCTAGTTTTTCTCTATGACAGGGAGAAACATCAGCCGATCACCATTGAATGTTATAAGACTTCCACAATGTTCAGCATAGTCTGCAAGTTATCAATTTAACGACTATAAATATTCTAAATCTTTCTGTGAATATTCAGCTGTGCTAATTATGCATAGAACAAAAATGTACGTAAAACTGCAGATATTTTTAGCTGATTGTAGAGGAAATGACATTCCATCAAGGCATACAGGAAGTACTATGATGTAATTGTTCAGTGTAAAAAAGTACAATGCAACTTAAAATCGCATCAAATTATCAAATCTTTTAACGATTTTTTTTATTGCTTTTCATAATAAGTCAAGACATACATACATACATATGTACATACATTAATGATTACCTAACATTGTGAAAGGCCTTTACTTGGAGCTTCCTGACACATGAACATGTTTGTTCATGCAAAAACGGCTGAAACTTTGACTTTTGTATTTGTTGGTTTATCGAACATTCCACAGTATAAGAGAAGGATGAAAAAGAAAGCTCCTTGAAGGAGAGATAGAATTGGTGACAACGACCGTCTGCTTGGAAGATCAAGAAACTGCAACTGTGAACACTTTTTACAGCCGACGAAGACCAACACCAAGGTTAGGCAGAGCAAACCATACAACCTAGACGATGATAGGGAAAATGCACGTCCACTCCAATCAAAACGAAGTGCGGATAGCAATACGCAAACTTAAATCCAAAAATGCCAAATTATTTAAAGCAGATAAAAAATAACTTGGTAGAGAGCATATACCAGCTCATTTCTAAAATTTGGTCAGATAAATGGAATTTCAGGATCATTTGCTCGATCCACAAAGTAGGAGACTCCTTTAGTCAACCATTAGCATTGCGCACAAGATTCTACCTACCATATTAACCCTTGAAACCTTTTATCAACAACCTGTTTTTCCCTAATACATACATAAGTAAGGCTGTAAGTCAGAAAAGTCCACTAGAATATTTCAGATGCTGGAAAAAATCGAAGGCGTAAAATCATTTCATAAAACTACTATTGGCATCTCTGAAAAGTACACCCAACAACAACGGATAAAATATTAGACATTTGTCTACCATGACTCTGTTTTCACATCTGACAGCGACGTCTTGTCAAAAATCAAATGAAGAAGATTTAAGAATGAAGATACCTTTGGTCGTTTCCAGCAAAAAGTTCATTATCCGAATGCCCCTCCTATCCACTATGAGGGATCCCCTAGATCTGCCGATCTTACGCCATTGACCCTAAATCATCAGGAGCTATTCCTATTTGGGTAGAGCTCAGATTTCGGACTTGGTCCAACCATCTCATCCTTGGCCTACCCCGGGGCGCCTACCTGATGGCACGGATTTCATGGGACGTCTTGAAAGCCAAGTTGAGGTCATCCAAGTTCTGGTTAAGATATTTGATTCCGTTTATGTTGTAGATTTGACGGAGTTGATTCAATCTTGAATTATACGAGAATTATTGAGAGAAGTCTATGATTCGTTGCAGGTTTTTACTTTTACAATAACAATTTCTACCCGTTTTCCTTTATAAAGACAACTTCCGGTAGGAGGGCATGTAGACACCATTGCTGTCACCTCATCGGATATTTCACTGGAATGAGAATAGACCTCTTAGGTTTGTGTCTGGACTTGCCAAAAGTACTGCTCATCGTGGGTTTGTGTCTGGACTTGGCCAAACTATTGTTCATCTGATTTCGAATCACCATCTGCCAAGTTCTTAGACAACGTAAATGACTTTTCTACAGCAAAAGCCTTCAGCCACCCTTTCGGTAAGGCTGGCAACAAATTTACACATTTTCCAAACGTTCTTAGGATATCAATTGCGCCATCTCACAGCGACCTACTTAGCAAACAAAACAAGAACTCAACAAATCAACATTTGTTAATACTGTTTATCTTTGAATCGCTCTTTTTCTAGCGCACACCGAAATACAAACTCACAAACTCACACACTGTGACATATAGTAATTTTCGCACAAAAGTGAATAAAAAAAAAATTTGCAGAAGTGACGCAGAATAACGCGGAAACGCAAAAACTGTGTGTGTGTGTGTGTGTGTAGACAATCTCCAAACGATCGCAATAAAACTGCGTACACGCACACCCCTCAATCAGAGCGCTTAGCTAAGTATATTTATAGATTTGTTTAAACTGATGTCTAAAACTAATATCTGTGACCTAGTTTTGGCAAGCGATGCGTACGCCTGCTCCCACTGCACACACTTTCAACCCCCGACCAACGTGTGGTATCTAATCGCACATGCCACGCCGCCTATGCTTACGCAATGCGTGAGTGCGAACGAGCACACAAACACAACGAAGGAACCACACAATTCAAACGGTAAAACTTTGTTCGTGAAGCAAACTTTTCGCGAATTTTTTGCGTCCTTGACACATTTTGCGTTGCCCTCAGTGCTCAGTGCGATACTTATTTATTTTTTTACCAGATTCATTAGCAAACTGCTCAGCATAGGGTGGGGGAGAAGAGATACAAAACGATAGAGAGATACGCAACTGACGAAATTTGTTAATTTTAGTTTTTATTCGCGTTCTCTGTGCTTTAGTGTTCGACTACGTTTAGGTTAGAAGGGGTTTTCTGTTAGACGACGGGGGAGGGGGACGTGCACAGGGGTGGAACTTATCAGTTGCGAATATTTTTTTTCTTTTCATTTTGTAATTTATGATCACAATGTGTGTTAAAAGAGAGAGAAACCGCAACTTTCGTTGACTGTATTAGTTGATACTCCACAAACATATGCCACACACTAACTAATTACAAATGATTATGTGCGAAAGAAAGAAAGCAAAATAAAACAACGAGCGGAGAAAAAAAATTGCAAATATAGGTTAATTGGCATTTAAGTGAACGAAATATAAAAAATTTAGTTGAAATGCCTTTTTTTTTCGTTAGGGTAGGTGGAATTAGCGGTGCTGAAATATTGTTGCAGGATTTGATAAGACGATAATTTGGTTTATTTATAGCAAATACTCTTGTCTTGACAAAGAGATGTACATAGGTCATAGTTAAACATGTCAAATCTAGTTTTGACATTTTGCCATCTGATCGGGAAGTTGTTTTCATGGTTCTACTTCTATAGGTTTTAATTTCAGCTTGGATAGTAAGACTTGCTTAGCTAGAACTGCTTGTTAGGAGTATGTTAGCCCGGATTTCTCTATACAGGTCTATGACCAAACGTTGTACCTGTATTCTACATTACTCCTAGTGATCGCCTTAAGCCTTTCGTTAACAACTTGATTAGCCCCTATCAGTGCGGTTTAAGGCCAGGAAAGTCCACAATTGACCAGGTTCTCAAATTTTGGCAGATCCTAGAAAAAACCCACCACCTCTTTATCGATTTTAAACCATTTGGGCATCCCTGCCAAACTCGTCTGTCTGTGCAGAATGACGATGGAGAATGCTCGCTGCTTCATCAAGATCGGTAACGATCTCACCGAAACCTTTGATGTCCGAAAAGGATTTAGACAAGGTGACGCCTACTTGACTAAATTGTGCGAAATTCACAAGCCAACACCAGAGGCACAATCTTTCATAAATCTGTCCAACTGCTTACGTACGCCGACAATATTGACACAAACGGAAGAACGCAGCGTGATGTCACTGATACGTTCGTGAGTATTGGGCTGCCAAAATGAGTTTAGTGGTAAACGAGGGCAAAACTAAGTATTTGCTGTCAACAAGGAAGGACACCCAAAACCGACCAATCGGACAGAACCTTACAGTTGATAGCTTGGCTTTTGCTCTCCTATTACCACCGATAATGACATCTTGACGGAAATCAAACGAAGAGCAATTTTTGCCAATCGCTGTTTCTTCGGGCTGAAAAGGCAATTGAGTAATAAGGACCTATTCCGAACAACTTAGGCGACTCTATATAAGACCTTAACTATCCCAGTCCTGCTTTATGGCGCTGAAGCATGGACTGTATCGAAAGCAAATGAAGACATTCTTAGTCGTTTCGAGCAAAAAATTCTTCGAAAGATATTCGGTCCCGTATATGTTGACGGGCTTTGGAGGAGAAGAATTAAATCTTCTCCTCCAAAGCCCAAACTATAAAAGCTGTGCAACGACATCGAAATAGTCAAAAAAAGTGCGCATTGGACGTTTGAGACGGCTAGGATATGTAGAGCAATGAACACTAACGCTACGGCACGCAGAGTTTTCGAATCCAACCCGGAGGGACAAACCATTAGAGGAAGACCGCACAAGTAGAATGGGACCTCAACCAACTTGGCGTGCACAACTGGAGGCAGTTAGCTAAGGACCGGGCTAACTGGAGAGGCTTGTTAGGTAAGGCCCAGATTAACCCCCACCTAAGTAAGTAAGTAAATACGAGCCCGAAGCCCACAGCTCCACAAAGCTATTAATGTATGTCCATATATCTCCCATTTGACCTCACACTGGGCGATAATACGGAGCACAGAAATATCCAAGAAGTTCTTGCTTCTGAAACCTCAAAATTAGTGACGAACTTCATGCCACTTCAAACTAAGTTAGCTCGCCGTTGGAGCAATCAACTTTGAACTACCAATGCTGTACCAGAACTACATAATATCTATCAGTATATTTTCCAACAGACAATCTGCAATACAAGCCTTTAGTCGATGACGGAAGATCGGGAGATGTGTACGGTCCACTTAGTCACCCTAAACCGCGACCCTCATAGTGGATAAGCGGGCCATTGGAAAATGATGATGATGACGATCTTAAGTCTAACTGTCGAAACAGCCCAATAAAAGCACAATCCTCTGGGTTCCTCGCCATAAGGGCATCGATAGGAAAAACGAAGTAGCCCGGGAAGTACTTTAGATTCTTAGGAATATTAAGATCTAACGCATAAATGGATCTTCGCACAAAGTCTTCGCGAAACCAGGAAATTCCTCGTTCTGGATCCCTTCTCAAGGCGTTGGTTTGCTACGCACTATTCTGATTCTGAAACTGCCTATAAAGTTTTTGGTGTTTCTTTTAGCTAAAACCACAAGAGAACCAAGAGCCTATCAGAGAGATATTTGTTGTATCTTACATTTTTCACGAAATTAGAAGGGACCTACAGTTTTTATTGCCGAATTGAGAAGCTTTTTCATGAAAAATAATACCCTGGGGGATTTATTATAAGCTGCTGAGAGGTGGTACCTTGAAAAATGTTGGGGTGCACTCGAACCTACATATGTATGTATGTCAGCCATGCATCTTGAAAAGGTTTCTACCAGAAAAAAAAAACGTTATAAAAGAAACTGTTTCACATGAAAACAGTACACTTGGCAACTCACTGATTTTGAAAAATTATCGTAGGACCCCGTCTAGATACTTTGACTCCACAGATCAATTGGATGGAGGAGGTGCTATAGATCAGAAGTCATCTCCCCTGTCACGAGATCGGTTAAGCACAATTTATTCTAAAGGGTTGCAGTACATCTACACCTCTACAGGGAAGGTGTAAGACCTAGGACCTAGAAAGAACCAATCAATCAAGTCCTAGAAATGGTGCTAATTTCACTGCTAAGTATATTTTGCACGAATGTACCATGATGGCTAGTAGTAGGTAAAAATACTCACCCCCCACATGAACAAAGTTACGCATGGCACAAAAGATGGCAGAGCTTTCCAGTCTCCGTCGAACATAATTGTGGGAAACCCACGATAGGTGCTTTCCGATCAGAAAATAATTCTGTAGTACAGTTTTGCTATCGAACCAACTCCAATATATACTGGAACACTGCAATCAACTTTACACCAAAAATCACTTTTTAAAAAAAAAAAGTTTCCTTTCAAAGTGCCAGCCTTGTGCTATGCCATGAAACTAATTCAACTTATCTCAGAATCACAGTATGCACTCCCCTTTGCTCTCACACACACATACGCACACCGGCATAATGATCAACCATTACAATTTATTTAATAACAGCATATGTACATATAAACCTCCCAACGAGGACGAACAATTTAATCGCGTGGGAGTTTTTTTTTGTCGTTTTTGTAGTTTCTTCTGCCCTTCCAATGATATCCATCAGAATTGATTCGCACGCAATGCATTCTCCACCACACACATGTGAAAGCTTCGTCTGCGACTCTTTTGTCCCTTGTGCTCACACAAAGAGGCAGAAGACATATAATTTGACTCACCAATTACGTTTTTATTTTGCACCGATAAAAATCATCATCGGGCCACACAAAACACAAATGAGAGCGAGAGAGCGTAGAGAAGGAAAAAAATTAAATATCGGAATAACAATTAAAAGTGCACAAAACAATAATCAAGAGGATTGTTTTTACTCTTTTTCTTTTGTGCACAACTGGTGCAACGTGTGTGCATGCGGAAAAAAGCTTTACAATTTCTCACGCTTTCAAGTGTACTAAGTAGCCTGCTCCCCCCCCCCCCCCTTCCTTCCTAGACGGTTTCTGCAAAAAGAGCGATGGTGAGAGCGAGAAGCATTGCAACGAAACGCACACACGCACCGCAACGATGTTCTTCTCTCTCAGCGGAAGGTGGTGTTTTCAAATTCGTTTCTTTATTTACAGGTAGTATCTGACGGGGTAGACCATTTTTTTGCTCCCATGGCCTTCACGGTGGTGACTGTCAGCTAAAAGTCCTATCAAATCTGAATTGCAGTCTTCTCTCACCCCCTCTCTCACGGATCGGTACATTTCTATGTAACTGTGCACCCACCATCGTTAAGTGTCAACTTTTATACGCCTACACCATGCGAAACAATTCGTCAATTGACAACCTTGAAGTAGATACAGATAAAAGCTCTTTTCTCTTGACGGGGGGCTAGAGTGTGGGAAATCTTCGAGTGTTTTTGGGGGATTTTAGAAGGAATGACATTTGAAGTAGAAGATAGCAAGGAATTGCGTGACGTGATTTTCTCACTTACACATATACATTTTTGCATTTGACAAGTGAACTATATCTCCCTGACAGAATAAACGTCAACCAAAAGAGAAATCTGACAGAATGCCGCGATACTAATTTACCATATGTGAGTTTTCTCATGTTCTGCGCTTTTGTTTGGCTCTCCATCAACTGCACGGTGGAATATGATTATGATAATTTTATAAAAAAAAAAATATGGTCGCACCTTAACATCTAATATAGTCATGCCAATTATGTTGGTCGTGTAATTAAGAAACTGTTCACTGTTCACTGTGATACGGATACTTGATATGGAAGAAGTTTGGCATGGGATAGTGAACACACTCGTTGTCGTGGAGTGTTACTTTGGAACAAAAGAGTTTACATCAATCGCTAGCGACTTCTTAGCTGACATGTGTCACGTGACTAATTGCAATTTTTTTTGCTTGGATTAAATTAAAAAAAAAAATGGGAACGAATGTTCCTGACGTCATTGTGGCTCTAATTGAGGCGACTAATGTCTGTACATAGATGAGTATTTTATTGAAATGCGAAATGGTTAACGTTTATAAAGAAGTTGAAGTTGAAGTAGTGGTTGACGGGTAGCACTATAAGTGTGTGGCAGGACCCATGATATACATAAGAACAATCAGCAGGTTGTTGTCGTGGTAGCTTATTCTCGGATAGAAAAACTGCGTAAGTGGAGGGTTTTCGTTCAACTTGACAAAAACTATTATTCTCTCAACTTGTTGGAAGTACTACTCACACTCAATTCTTATTCACACCATCCATTGTGGCGCTGGAAACGGATTGCTACAGCGACCGTAAGTAGATTGTGGTATAAATATACTCAAAGCGATTGGAATCCCACATCCAGTTGGATTCTTTGTCACAAAGGAGTGTCAGGTAAAACGAAGGCTGATGAGCAGGTTCAACGTAGACTATGATTAAGTTGATCCTTCTGTATAATATAAACAACATACAGGTACAACCTGCAGTTCATCTAGTCTCCTTCGTCAGAGACTTCCCAATGGAAGTCCTCGCCATTCTGAGGGGAGCTGGAGTTCTCTTGGAGCACCACACCCAAAGTAAGAAAATAGAAATCTCCTCGGAAAGTCGAACACTAAAAACCGTCACAAATCCAATCTCCAGGTCTCATCTAGTCAGGAAATGCAAAAACAAGCTAAATTAGCTTGCTATGGATAACGACATCCGCCTTGTCTGGGTACCGAGTCACGATGTGGAGCACTGATCCACAAAAGAAGAGCCCACCTGGGAGCGTACACTTTCCCTGAAACGGATCTCCCATCGTTGGACCCAATCCAGATACTCCGATTCCTCAGAGTGTTTGGATTGGAGGAGGGTCGAGACTTATCGGTCAATTTGAGTTCGGGGGAGCACAATAGATCTCAACAGGTCGCAGTGCATATATATACCCCAACTTTTAGCATCTCACAACCAGGTTACGAGTAATGAGAAAGCTGACGAACTAACAAGAGAAGGGGCGCACGTAATACAGCAACCGATGAAAACACAATGGAAGTCGCACTGACAACAATCAAAACAGCAATTAACGAGAAGGCGCGAAGGGATTTCGAAGACCAGTTGTAAAAAATTTAGCAATCTGCTTACTAGAAGGCTCTAGCTGAGAGCAATTAAGGCTGATGGTGGACTTAATCGCAGGGCACATTGACTTTAACAAACATATGCATAGACTGGGCCTCACCGACGCAGGCACCTGCAGAAGCTGTAAGGAAGTTCAAGACGATCTCTGCCCAGCCCTAGCGAAGACGCGACAGAAGATCTTGTGGTTCATGTGGATACCGGACCTGAAGCATCTAAAGGACAAAGGAATCGGTGACATCCTGGCCTTCAGGAACAGGAAAATTTGCCAGATTACACGTACACTAGTGTCAACTCCATAATTGTTCTCACTTCCCCTAGATCCCTCCCAACATTCATCCCAAACCGACCCTATCTATACAGCTTTAATTTTTAAAAGAGGGGAACACAAATGGCTCGACTGAGGCCTAAGTAAAGAGTCTTCTGCTCCTCACAATATCATAGAACATACCCCGAACCAAGTTGATCTTCAATGAGAATCTCCTTACGTATCGTCAAATTGATAATAGAAAAGGGAACGCTCATAAAAGCCGAAAATAGATGGAAAGTCCTCAACTCGTGCAAAATAACAAGAAAAGTTTGGTTTTGGTGCCCTTGTAAGCTCCCACAGGGATCGCGATAGGCCTATTTTGGTGCCCGGTGTTTCTAGGAAAGCCCTAATTAACCTAACCTAACCTATGGCCACTCTATGATAAGAGCAAAACTGACAGAATCCTACTCAGGGTTATAGGCTCTCTATCAACCTTAGAAGGAATAATTATTGAACACGATATGGTACGATATCAGAGGACACACCGCACTTACTCTGCCGCTGACCTCTGGGAAGGCACTACTTCCAAAATTGCGAAGAATTCTTCGAAAAACGAACAGATATCTGCAGCTTCATTAGAGCTACGGGTTAGTTTAAGAATCCTTAGACAAAACATCCATGCCAACAAGAAACATGTGATGCCCTGTGGATTTACCTACATATGCACATATGAATCTCGATCAAAGTGCGATTTTGAGGACTCTTCCACGGGGTCAACCCACTAACTTAACCTGACATTCTGTATCTCTAGAGCATAGGTATTTTGTGTTTCCCACGGTATCAACATACCAATAACATACTTGATAAGCAATACGAAATCACACACTTACATATGTACATAAGTACATGCGTATGTATGCATATTTTCAGAGCTACGTAAATAGGTGCCCCACGGTTTGCATTTGTTCTGTCTGTTTACAGAAAAATAATGGACTCTCCAAGATCCTTTCAATCAAAACTAACACAAAACCATCCATAAGGCTCGCCAAACCAAACGTCTGTCCGCACACTGCATACCTGGCAATAATTCTTCCTTGAATGACCGGCGATCAGTAATTCTATCGTGGTATGCCATCGTTAATTTTGAGAAAAAAAAAACAACTCCTTCACTTTCGCATTACCAATTCTCATCACCTTTCCGAGCCCCCATTAGAGTCAGTCACATAGCAACCCACTAAATTATCCTCCAAATCTCCAAACCACGCGGAATGTACTCCATCCCACTGCCACCACTAACGTCATCCCGACAAGAGAACGCCACAAGCAATTCCAATTTCCTAATCACACCCGCGATCAATTTATTTGTTATTCTAAACATTCGTTCGCACAACCAACACAGAGTACTGCCAACAAATGCAGCAGCAACATAAACAACACACCAGCCAACCATCAAGCGTTCTACTGCTTCACTGCCGGTCTCACTACTGTCATCGACTGCAACGCAACAAAATTTATAATCAGCAGCAAACAGAAATAAAAATAAAAATAAAAATTAAAAATAAAACCAATAAAGCAAAAAAAAAATAAAAAATTACGAAAAATGCAAAACGCTTTATAGAATGATTGCATAACGTTGTCTTCTGGTAGCCCCTTATACAGAATGCCGGTGTGTTCGTACGTGTATCACGAGGGGATAAACTGAAAACGGATCAACATTTGTATGTATGGATGGGGAAAGAAGGAACAAATTGAAAAAAAGATGTGATCCTCTATGCATGTGTGCATCTCGAGACAAGAAAAAGGAAAAAAAATCCGTTGCTCAAGGCCAAGGCCATCATATACCACCACCACCGTATTGAACACGAGTGAATATGACGACGATAGTGACAGTGACGGCGGCAGCAAGAACAGCGATCTGGCTCTGTCTTTCACCGTCTCCGCCTTAGACTGAACGGAATGATTAAGTCGAGTCCCGATCGCGAGTGCATGCAACATTTGTCTGATCTTGCTGCTGAGTTTAGATCGATCACGACGAAGCATCACTGACTTGGTCAGTCAGTCAGTCGGTCAAAGCTTTCCGGGACGATCACGAAAATTGTCTATAGCAAGTGATCGTGTGATACCCAATCATCAGTGCCTTACTGATCGCAACGCAGATACATAATTTCCCTGAGATACTGTGAAGCTTTTAGCAATTCAGTTCACAGGCTGAACACCAATACCCGCGATTGTGATCCTCGAACGATCGTGCTCGGCGCATCATGTATCTGTGGCTGTGCTTCCAACTAACTTACATCATCATTTGCTTTCGCATGATTGTGGCGGAACTGAATTATAAAAAAAAATAAAAAATCCAAGTGCACGATAATCATGTTGCGCTGCTGGTTGTGTTTGCCCGCAATGATGATCATGGTGATGGTGATCATCATTTCTCATGTGGGGAGGCGAGCAGCCACAGAAACAGCAACACAACGAAAGATAAGTGATGGCGATTGCGAATGCGATTTATGCGATCATCATTAATCTCAGAGCGATGTTTTTTTTTTTTCTATGTGAATTGTGGTGTGGAATGCATTTGGAGGAATAACATTTTCGTGATTAAGTGAGGATCATTGGATTAGGAGCAGAGGCGAGACATGGATTTCTATTTTCTTGGAAAGAAATTAAAAATAGCGGAACGTTTGGTGGAAATGTATGTACGTTTAAGGATATCTGGTCGCCGTGATTCAGTGGTTAGTAATGCAGTCCAATGGGACTGCTATGCGAAATACTTGGGTTCAAGCCTCAGTCATCTCCAATGAAAATTTTTCGCAGGACCTCCTCTTTTCGGGGAATGACAAACCTCCAGGAGTATAACTTGTCATGAAAGAGGTTCAGTATCGGCAATAAATTGTAGGTCCCTGCCATTCGTGCGACAAATGTAACACGCACAACTCGAATGGTTGCGTGAAGTTAGGCCTTGGCTACTTTCAAGCTGTCAGGCCAAGTATTTTTTATCTGTCTTACAGGAGGTCAGGCAATTGAAACCGCAAAGCAAAGTGTCAAGTACTTATTTGGGGATGCACATGGATTCTAAATTCAAGTGGAACTACCACTTTGATAAGAAGTTTTAAAAGGAGACGAGGACATTGTGTGGCATACTTCAGCAGCAACCAAAGCATTTTGCTTGCTCAGGCACTACCGTGGACCTGGACCGTGGTTTTGGACTTAGCTAAACGTGAGAGTAAGAATCTGGATATGCTGTATGGTGTAGAGCGGGAGCAGACGTCTAATTGGAGAAACTACATTTAACCTCCAGTCTATCATCAGTGTATTAAGTCGAGATGCATGAGGATCAGGTGAGGGGAAGGCAAGTCTTAATCACACTAGATTGTCAAGTTATGATTAGGCGAATGAGTCAGAAAAACAACACATGTGCAGCAGCAGAATAACCTGACACTGCCTCGTATTAAAGGATATGCAGGAGACGAAAAGGCAGAAGTCCTACCGAGGCGCTCAATCTTGGAGTTTTACGTCCCTGAATCATTTGCGGAGGTCACAAATCAAAATTCAGACACAGTACGAACAAGCCGAAATAACAATAAAACTGTTTGTCTGCTGCAGGAAGAGAGAAGTTAAAGGTCTTAAGAAGGAACTCCTAATTTGATTGTAGCACTCTACTGGGCATGGAAATTTTACAGGGCATCTAAGAAAATATTGCAGATGGAAGATGACAATTGCAGACTTTGGCATGAAGACGTGGAGACAGGGATGAACTTATTGTTCCAATGCTCAGCTTTGTCTAGCAAAAGGTGGCGAATATCGGACTGTTCTTCAAGGAAACCCATAGGATAGGTCAAATTTCAATCCACCAATAGCAAGCGATGTACAAGAAATCGAACTTAGGGAGGTATTGTGAAAAAAAATTCAGGGTGTACCCTGGGTCAAGATTCTGAGTGAAAGGTGGACAAAAAGGACCATAATTAAGATGGAGTACCCTATGGCAGCGTTCTGTGATGGCAAGCTGCTACCAAAATCACCAACCTTAAGGCCATGACGAAAATACAGAGACTGGCGTGCAAAGCAGTTTCTAGTGCCACGATATCCTCAACCTGGTTCCACTAAGCCTGTTTATACAGGAATCTTTGGCCAGTAGTGCACTGAGAATCAGCCGAACGAATAGGTGGAAGTCAAGCACGACGGAGCATGCCTAGATCTTAAGTAATTACATGAGCAACCACACATTACACGGTGCCCTACCTAGACTTCAAAAGACCATTCTCTTGCTCATTCCCAAGCAGAGAAAAATAGACAACTAAAACACTACCAAACACGCGAACCAAATTCATCTAAGGTGATGGGTCCAAAATGGATATTGGCGTGGGTGCTGGTATATTTGCAGTCAAACTTAGCCTCTTGCATGGATCAGGATTCTAGCGGAAGCGAATGAAAGATAGAGTTCTTTTAACTCCTGTAAAAAACTTAGAATAACTAGAAAACCATGATACAGCGGCGACAGAACTAATACTCTCATGCAGAAGGACAGGAAAACCCTCTCCATCCTTGTAGAAGTAATTACAGTCTATAATACTCTTCGCTACCACATGAAAAAGCCAAGACTAAGTGAGGACGACCGTTGCGGGGGCTGCAGAGGCGAATAAGTTAATGAGGACACAACTGTCTTCCTCTGCCACTGCCCTGGTCTTTGCCACCTTAGACATAAATCTTTCGGAAGGCACTTTTTGCAGGATACCAAAGAACTAAGTGACGTAGTGGAGGGACATCGGGAGGTTCATTAAGGCTTCAAGATGGTTCGAAACCCTGGGGCAATAGGAGAGTGTTTTGGGTATTGCTCCACAAGCAGGGGGTATCTTTCCTCCCAAAATGGGAATTTCAATGAGTCTCTACTGACCTGAGTGCGGCGCAGAGGGTTCTCTCTTCTCTCTTCCCTCGCCAACCCTAGCCTAACCTAATTTGGAGTCTATCTTCCTAGGTAAATTGAACTCTATAGAGAATAAATGCAGTGTAGGTGGTTAAGAAATTGCCATGTTTGACATTTAACTTAGAACTCGTCGCAAAGTCAGACAGAAAATTATAAATTGCGTCACGGAAAATTTCAAGATTTTGTTTCAAGTTTCAAGACGGACTTGAACAACTTCAAACTTACAAATTTATTCTAAAACACTCACCTTAAACTAGAACACTCGCCAGTCGGGCGTTACCCGTCCAGCAATCCATAAGATAGTAATTTTTCTTGGCCGTGTTGCCAGATTTCCCGTGGTTTACAATACGTTCGTGGCGGCAGCGGCAGCAGCGTTGGCGGCGGCGGCAGCAGCTACGACTGCTACTAATCCGTAAGCGCACAATATGATCCTACACAGACCGAATGACGCCTATAAATGCGCTCTGAAGTTGGTTTATCCCCCGTTTAATTGATCAGTTTCTCTATATTTGTGTATCTTTTGTATCCTAAGTGTTTTGTTTCGCTCTCTGCTTTAACTAAATCTGGGTGGTTGTCCTTGTGTGCGAAAAAAAGAACGAAAAAAATGTCAAACCAATATTCTGACGGTGAAGACGACGAACGGGAACCCCTGTAATAGAAAAAAAGAAAGAAAATGAATTAGTATACAACAAGTTCAAGTGTTCGAAAACAACAGTGCACCCCTATCAGGATAATTACACGAAAAAGTTTTGCCTTTCCCCATCCAATTATAGTGCTCATGCATATTGTCTGTGCAATTTACAAGTGCCATTCAAGCTTGCCATGGTGGGACAAACTGAACATTTTCAAAATTTCCCTTAAATCTACCCCCATCGGCAATCCCAAGCCATTATTCCTCCTTCCTCCCACCCCCCCTTTGTTTCGTTTATCTCTGTCCATCTCTTCCTCCCTCTTCCCTCTCTCTCTCTCTCACTCTTCCATGGGGTAATTAAAAAAAGTGAAAGTTTTCACACGATTTCAACCCCAAGAATCCGTATATGCATTCTCTGTATAAATTAAATGCACCTACAACAACAAACCGATAACAACCCTGTCCCGTACCGAGCCTCGGCGACAAAGTAGACACACATATGACGGGCGAAAGGAGTATCATTAATATGCATTCCACCCCCATCCTCGTCATGTGTGGGGAAAAGGACGGCTCTGGAACTGTGGTGCGAATGGGTTTCACAAAGTTAGGGATGATGGGGTGGTGGTTGTTTGGTTGAATGTACAGATTACAGTGCAAAGGTTGTTGCCATCACTCATTCACAACGTCATCATCGTTATATTACCCTGCATCATTCGGTAGAAACAAAATTGCAACAAAAAAAAAATACTTTCTCTCCTCCAGCATCATGGGAGTTAGGATACACGTGTGATATGCATTTCCATGTGGGTGGCGTCTTCAAAAACTTTTGTTCCTCTGAAACATTGAGGATTAACTCCCGTTTTAAGGAGTGAAATGGTATTCCAGGGAAGAATAACAAAAAAATTAAGTAACACAACTGATGTTGCAAAGATTCCGCTGGATTACCCCTAACACTATGGCTACAGGCGAACCTTGTTACCGAGTTCATCTAAGTGGATAAACTTATGATCATTTCACCTAATTAAAACATGGATGACAAACAAAGCAGATATTGTTGTAAAATTAAATAGGAATTCTCTAGTTGGATGCTTATAAATTATCTTGAACGAATCTAAAGAAGGGGAAATGTTATAAAAAAATGTTTCCCGATATTTATTTTGTTGCTGTTAGTTACATCCCTGGCTTTCGAGAGTTGGTGCCGTGGAAAAAACTTGTTTAGCTGAGATTCAAACCGAAGTCAGTTGTTGGGACGAAGTCAGTTGTTGGGACGTATCTCAGCGGTCTGAGAGCCAGCCCATAAAATGCCCGCTATTCTCTTCAAAAAGATTCCTTAGAAGACTCCTGATATTCGCCTTAAAGATTTCTCTTTAGTAGAACCACGGCTTGATTAATCTTTTAAATTGTCTCAGCCCAAGAGCATGCTCGCAGTACGAAAGGCGTTACTTATGCTGCCAATGATTATTCAAGGTTATGAAAGTTAAGGCCACAGAAAGAGTCTTTTCCTTAAATATTGGTTCACGCCTAGGACATAGTCCCTGAATGAACTTTGTCACGACGTAGACCGGAAAAACGAGAGCAGGTAGGAAAGAATTTTTTTTTGTGTAGTGGTTTAAAACTCAGGTAATGTTTGGTTTCACTGGCGTCCGAGGATGGCGTCCAGATTGACTGGAGACATTTGGTATGGTTTTTACCATTGGTTATATAGAGATTCTAATGGGCCGACGAAACACTGAATCATCTTTTAATCTATGAAATGCGGTAAGTGCTGCCTGCCTATCTAAGAAGAGGCAGATCATCGTACTTTTAACACCCCTAGGTAGGTAGGATGGGCGCCGTAGCTCAGTGGTTAGTGCGTTCGACTGCTGACAAAGTGGCGTGGGTTCAAGCCCCAGCCAGGAACACCGAACATTTTTCGCGGCACCACCTCTCGTCGGGGAATGACAAGCCTCCGAGAGTATAATCTGTCAAGAAAGAGCTTCTCAATTCGCAGTTCGGAAATCGTCACTCACTTTATTGGAACCATTTAGAGCTCTTGATGAAGCTGAGGATACTTTTAACTTCAGTACGCTATAACTCGCCCAAATTGTCGAAGTAATAGGCTCCTAGATAGAGCTTCCTTCTTTGGGATAGGGCAGGACAAATGCAGAGGAAATGGAGGATCCTTTCTTCCTCCTCTTCGCCCTTGCAACTCCTGCAGAAGTCATTTGAGAAGAGGCCCGTCCTTCTAGAATGAAGGCCAATGGGACAATGGCCGGTATGAACACCAATGACGGTGCTGATAAGCGAGTTTTTGAGCAAGATATAATTTTTAGTTCGCGTGAGAGTTAGCATAGGCCTGATCTCCCATTCATCCATCTTTAGTTTGTCTTACTGAATGCGTCGTACTCTAAGAGTAGTTTACATGTAGTGAGTAGAATACCCAGATTTCTCCATTCCGGCAGGATGTCCAGAGTAGTTTCACGTTTGGCGGGTTCACCGGCCTTACAAGAATGTCCCTACGACTGAATAACCAACAAAGGTGAATGCGAAAATGTTCTGCCATTTCCATGAGAGATGAGCGACAATCTGAAGCAGCTTTTGATATACGTGTTATTGATTCCAGAGATTTTATAGCAGCCTGACTATCGGTTAAGCCAGAGGATAAGACTTCGTTGATTGCCGTGATTTCCACCTGAAAAACGATACACTGGTCAGGCAGATGGAAGGGCATGCTCAGGTTAACCATATTGGAGAAAACACTACCTCCCACTCCGGTCCCGGTTTTAGAACTGTCGGTATAGAGATGAACGGAGTAATCGCCTCAACCGTCAACACTATCCACCTCCTCTAGGGAAGGATTGAATGTCGGAAGATGAGGTTGAAATTCTACTTGGACGGTGTGTAGTTGGTGTTTTCCGGAATAAAAGTTAGGGAATCTAAGATCGAGGAGTGGCCAACTTTATTGTTTGACCATTGGGAGGAGGCTCCTAGTCTGAGGGTTGCGCTAACACCTGACCAAAAGTATCTAGAGGAAGAAGATGCAGGACCAGGTCAAATGTCTCGGACGGATTACTTGCTAGTGCTCCGCTAATACATACATGCTGATCTTTGCACTTTCTCCAATAGATAACGGTGTAAGCCTCTATCTAAGACCATCCGGTGGACGATCACACCATACATGACTACAGGTTTGACAACGAACACGTAAAGACAGTGTGTGGTTCCCTCTTTAACACCCTTAAAAGAGTTAGGTTCTGACCCTGACACATACCTCATTGGTTTAAAGCGTGGCAGGATTGATCCAATATAAATCAACGAACGGCCATACCAAAACACACTGTTCCTTGAAACTTCTAAAGTTACTTTTGTGGATTATGAGTTTTAAACGTTGAGAGGCCTACAAGACTTTTAGCACCCTACGTAATTCTAGTATTAGCCCAAAGGAACGCATTTCAGTAGACTAGCACAGCGCCTTTAAGTGAAAGCATGTTGGCTTTAGTACAGAGGGGTAGACAAATCTAAGACGCTTTTAATATTAATATCCAGTAGTCTGAGCCAAATGTTCATACCTAGGCAGATCCAAAACCAAAAGAGAATTCAAAAAGTCAGTGCCATGCCTAGTTTTAGCAGGATGACGATGGAGAATGTTCTGTTTCATAAGGGTCGGCAACGATATCACCGACACTTTTGATGTCAAAAAGGATTAGGATATGGTAGCGAGCTATCTTGTAACTTCTTAAACATCATACTTCAATTACTTTTACTAAAATATCGAGTCTACACCAGGAATAATGTTTCATAAGTCTGTGCCAACGTACGATGACGACATTGATGTCTTCGCGAGAGTTCAGCGAGCTGTTGAACGAGGGCATGTGCTATCAAAAAGAAGGAAGATTAGATAATGTTAGATTAGCGGGGAAGTGCACAGTTTAAAGACTATGCATCTACGGGGGCCTACTGGTCCATAGTGTTCCCCTTTATGTTGTGGTCAATGATCCAACTTTGGGTTCTAGACGGGTGGTCTATCGCAAAACCAACCTGTACTCTTAATGAAGTGGAGTAGATTTGGTATTGGAACTTCTGCTAGATTTCCCAGTTCTCCACTTCACATAGGAACATGGGAGACATGTGTCGGAGCCGGCGGATTTGGAGATTGGGATACTAACAGAGTGAGTGCTTGATGGTCTTCGTTTCTTTCGCATTCCGATAGCTCCTGCAGTAGTCTGGGGAGTTGATGCTGAGCTTGCTGGGCATGGTGCCTATGGCAAATGGCTATGGCGGATGCTTGCCGAGCAAATTCGTCTACTTTTTCGTTACCCTCGATGTCGCTGTGTCCGGGGACCCAGCAGATGTTGAAAAAGAAGGAAAACCGTACATCTACGGATCGAATCAAACACCACAGTTGACGAGCTGTACAGTGACATCGATCTAATAAAGCAAAACCGAGCATTGGGCGTTGAAGATGTCTCTGATGGACGATAGTTTTCGGGAAATACCTCCTCTAAGGTGGCACGCACTTCAACCAATTTGAAATGTGCAACTAGAGTGAGTTAAATAAGGACCGAGCTAACTAGCGAGTCTTGTTGGGTGAGACCTAGATTCACTGTAGCTCCACTTAAATATTCAAATAAATAAGAAAGGACCACCAACGCAATGTGTGCTATTTCAGGCCAAACATCACTGTAAGTCAAGGTTGCCTCTAATTGACTACTGAAAGTTAGACGCAATTCGAAACTACATATGCCCAAGGTGAGCACATGTACTTTTATTACCATTTGAGAACTCCTTAGCTTATCGGCTGCTGGCGCCAATAGAAGCGAACGAAATACACCTAATCTCACACAGCCGCATGGAAATTCGCACTGCAATCCGATTTACACTGGCAATCTGATTCGGAGAACAACAATCGTTTCTTTTATGGTTTTCCGAGAAGCAAATATGATTTTGTTTTCTTCTTCATTCTCTTTTCCATTTTCCAATTCCAATTATCGTACAAATCGTAAAAATGTGCATTTTTCTCCTGTCTACCTCGTAAAATTCGTACGTGGTTTTCTTCGTTTTTTTTTATATTTAAACTCTTTTTTCCATATTTGACACATGTAAGCAAGAATCAAGATCAGATTTCCGTCGCACTGAGCCGCAGTTAGGGAGTGTTACACATGTTTTCAAGACAGACCTCCTGTTGCACTCTTAGTATGTAGTCCGATACTATGGAGTGGTGTTTCCCATGTAATTCGATCGAAAAATGATGATAAAAAGTCACCACCAGCGACTGGGCCGGTGTGGAGTGCACCCAAGTTGGTTATGACGAAATGCGGCACCATTTAGGGTCTCACTGTGACAATGCTCGTGTTCTTAAGAAATATCTAAGGAAATATTCTAGTAAATGCGTTTGCATTCGATTGAAATTGGAACGCGGTTTTTCGCGAACTGGACAGCGAGTATCGTCTAATTGGGGTGAGGGCTGTGTAACAGTACGGGACTATTTAATTACAATGTTTTTCTAGGAAATATTGGTGTGGAAATTAAAATCGTGCTTGCAACGTTGTGATGGATTACAAGTTATTTTGAAATTGGGTCAAAGAATACTTTGATGACAGTCAATGAGTTAGAAGTGGAGACAGCGAGAGAGAGAATTGTCCAAAGGGCTTAAGGCTTACGCTCAGTTCGAACGATGTTTAACCAACTAATTAGGGAACATCATAGTAATACTTTGATTTCGCAAAGCTCTTTGTATGCCCCTAATATGTTCAGCCTGGTATGAGAAGAACAGCAGAAGAACAACAGAACTTATGCTACACTACAATGATTGCGAATGCTATGCGAATATTCAGCCCGAAATACTACTACTGCCAATTTTAGAAAATTCCAGATATTCTTGTTCTAGGTGGTTACTAAATTAGCACTTCGCGGGAGTCCGTAGGTAAAATTTGTAGCGGCATAATTGACACGTCAGAGGACCAAGTCACCTAAGACACTTACTAAAATCCAATGATTAGGAGCCATCAGGACGACGAGTGGCTTAAGAACGACCCCGACAGCAGGCCTCAAAATGATACCCTCACTCCTACCGTTCGACCTATACACTATAGAATTGGCGCAATAAAGCGCACTACAATTGCAAGCATCTAGATATTGGAAAAAGGGCCACTACATATCACACTGATTGCACAACGCCATACCCTGACTTCGAACTCAATTTCCAAACTCTCTTTCCAGCAAGGGAAAGTTGGGAAGAAGGAAGAGTTATTTAACCGGGCAATATATCTATTTGTGGTCGCCGTGGCTCAGGGGTTAGTGCCTTGGAGTACCAAGACCCAGCAATATCCACCGAACACTTTTACGCGGCACCACCTCTCGTCGGGGAATGACAAGCCTCCGAGAGGAAGAGCTTCTCAATTCGCCGTTCGGAGTCGGTGATAAATTGTAGGTCCTTTCCATTCGTGCGAAATATGTAACACGCACAACATGAATGCTAGCGAGAAGCTAGGCGTTGGCTCATCCCGAGCTGCCGGGCCATCTTTTGCTTTTATTTATGTGAAAAGGCTGCCAGCTAAAGTTAACACACTTAAACACATGTACGATGTGATCTCGGAAAGATATCCTGGCTAGTCGTTGAACCAATTGGAGCTTCTTATGAAGCGTAGGAACCTACTAACATCGGTGTTTATCAGGTCGCCTAAATTGGTGTAGACGAAAGATCCTAAGTGAAGCGGGAGAAAGCTGAACATATGCCTCCTCCTGCCTGATGTCTCCTCCTCCTCTTCGTCTGTATAGCTGCTGCATAAATCGTTTGCGTAGACGCCAAGCCTTGTTGTATGCTTGCCTATTAGACAGTGTCCAGTAATGACACCTATAAGAGGGCTAATATGCGATCTATTAAGAGAAACCAAATACTTAGAGCGTTTCAGATCTAGCTTTGGCCAAACTTGCTTTGTCGTTAGACATGTTGTACCACTTGTCCACCTAAGATTTGTTCTTTCGATAGCATCAAGTTTAAGTTTACAAGTGCGGTAGCACCCAACAAAGGTGAATTTTAAACTGCTCCGCCATCTCTATAGGAGGCGACCGGCAATCTATGGCAATAAGTGAATTTAAAGCGACTGGTTCCAATGACTTTATTGCCGCTTGGCTGTCCGAAAAGATGCAGCTAGCCTTGACTTATACCACGTTTTTCTTCAGCCAAGATAAGACTTCTCTAATAGCCATGATTTCGATTTGCAACAGACTACAAAGGTTTGGAAGATGGAACGCTAGGCTGAGGTTAAGCCTGTCTGAGAAAATACCACCACTCACCACGTCGCTAGTCGGTCAAAAAGTGAGTCTTCTGAGAATACATCGTCCCAGAATAAGTAATATTGCCCCTGCTGGTTTCTCAAGTACGCACGCTTCCTTTTTTATTTAAGCCAAAAGTTTAGCCGTTGCTTAACTCTAAACTCCAACTAACCCTTTAATTTTTAACAACCTGCCCTTCTTCCAATTGAACGTTTAATAATTTATTATCGAAAAACTTTTGACCGACGTCAATTCGCTGGTTCAAAAGCTTTAATTGAACTACCCTTCAATTTAACCCCCTTCTTCCTTTAAATTTTTTTATTTTTACTATCAGTGTCGTCGACAAAGAACTTTCTGGTAGAACTTTCCTTCATAAAGGTTCCGCCGCTGGCAGACGCATACGAAATTCTGATTAAAAGCGATTAAGGCTCTTCCCATTATGTTCCTTATGATTAGTTGTACGGAATTTCTCATTACCGTTACGGTCACCCTCCTCCACCACCGTGTCGCGCCACTCACATGTGACTTATTAAATCCATCAAACTTTCTGACCCTCACTACAGCCTTGCCAAACAAAGCAAAAACAAAAAAGGACCGAAATAAGGACTTTTGCAATTTAATGCTAACATCGCGAGAACATGCGACATCATACCACTCAAACCCGTCGCCTCCACAAACACCACTACCACCACTGCGACAGTGACTTCCTTTGCTTCCTTTTGCAGTCGTTGTCGTCTTCGTCGGCGCAATAACCAACCAACCAACCCCCCGAGATGACTCCTAGGTCTGAACTGTATGCAAAGTCTTCCCAACCACCACCTGTATGGTTGCACACATCGTCATCGTTATCGTCGTCTGCTTTTTGGATGACTGCTCGGGCCGGGCCCACTGACGGGATATCTGCAAGAAGAATGCCAGATGCTTTCGAAGCAGTACAACGCACCAAGTGACTCAGTGACGGATGGAGGGACAAAACCACCGAACCATCGTAAGTCGCTCTTACACTTTCATATTCGCATGTGTATGAGTCTTGCGGACAACAAAGGGTGTCCTGCCTGGGTTGCTTTTGGTGTGTGCTTCTCTATGTCGTAACCGTATCTTAGTCCTTATTTCTGCCAGATTTTCCTCGTTTTTCTGCATTTTCTTTTGGTAATACGCGCGCACCTCCAGACACATCGATCGATAAGAAAGCAAAGACAACGAAAAAAGAAAACAAAACGAAAAAAACACCGGGAAAAATATTAAATACCCACGTTTTAGGGCTCGGGCCCCGGCCTTTCCGCGACTGTATTAGTGTGCAATCCACCTGCGATAAACAGAATAAGGAACAGAAAAAAAAAACTCCAGACATTGCAATTTCGCGCTTGCAAATTCATCAACAGCGACGGAATAAATAAAAAAAAAAACAGACGACGACAACGAAATGAAAAGGGAAAACATTCAACAAGGAGCGGGACAAGCCGGGACAAGGGCTGACTACCGGAAAAAAAAGGAAAAGTGAAATAACCGTCTCGTTAGGCGTCGTTTTTTTTTATTTACAATTTATTTTTTGTTTTTGTATGCCACCCCATTCTTAGGATTCTTGACAAAAACCCCGTCAGACAAACTCATCGACCGTCAAACGAAAGGGAAAGTGAAAAGCCCTTCACACATATACACATACCTACATACGTTTGAACATGTCGTCTCTCCTACTGCTACCATTTCTATTCCCTTCTTGAATTTGATTTTTCTGATTTTTCTGGTTTTCCACATTTTTTTTTTCTATTTTTAAGTCGCTCCTTCAAGTCCAAATCAACAACAAACCATCAAAAGAAATCTTTTCATCTGCAACCGGGTGCACAGGTATGGCTTAGGTGGGATGGTGGGCGCTGGTAGCCAAAGGAAAATATTTGAGGTTTAAATTTACCTGAACCTCCTGCACCTGCACCTGCTCGGCGATCTTTAATTTTCGTTCGCTTTTGCTGCGTTGTCCTTTCTTTAGACGGTTTTCGATTGTTTTTTCCGCGTTTTGAGTTCTACCCATCCGACCCACCTACTTACTGTTGGCTACTTAGGTCGTTGTCGCCATTGTCGTCGTCTTCGTCTTCGTTGACGACGTCTGACGTGGCTGATGTCTTCGCGGTCGAGTTGTTGCTTAACAATAATTGCATTAATTAAATTGGCGGACAGTTTTTTGTGCGAATGAAGTATATTTTCACGCAGCTGCACTCTTCTTACAGGTGAGACAGACGCCTTTCAGGATTTTAATAAAAAATTGTTGGGAAGAAATAATGGCGAAGCGTTACAACGTTAACGGATTTAAATTGCAGGAAGACTAAAAATGTTAAACACTACTCGTGGTAATCATGTGTTTGCTGACTATTTCCATAGAGGTACTGTGGCGTATGAGTAATTTTTTGTAACAACACATGATAGACGATGTGTTAGATGGCACCTACATAATATGTCAAAGCTATGATACAAAATGGAACTCTCTATATAGTTACTGTACTTGCTAAAGCCAAGCTTCGAGTGATTACTTCTCGCAATATACATATACACAACTTGCATGTAGCTATATACGTATATAAAGAGCCGACCCTGTGACAAGTCCTTCAACCTAAAATTTGTGATCAAAGGCTGTAATCTTCGATCGCTAGGCACTTACATCAAAGTCTTGACCAAGTTAGTGTCGACTCCACAGTAAAGGCATATCACTGACAGTAGAGTGTCATTGATTGAGCCGACCATGATTATGACATCAGGAGATTCGAAAAAATTCCCTTGAGTTATAGCAATGACAAACACCACAAATGTCCCCAGCTAGTCTGGACCGCACCCTCGAACAACATTGAAACCTAATACTACCTGAGTTTCGACATACGCACAAGAGCAGGTTTCCGTTCTGAGAATCCAGGACTCAGCAGCTCAATAAGAGGTTCTAGCAGTGACCAAAGCTGACCGATTGGCTTCAATGCTCACTATAGTATGGGAGGATATCACGATCTTCAGAAGCAGTCAGGCAGATATAATAGCATTAGTGGCTACTCAAATCATATCCAAGTCTGTAAAGTGATGTCGCGAAGAGCTGAAGGTTCTTAGCACGCAGTACAATGGTCTGGGAGGAAACAAACTAGCCAGGACGGTAATGGACGGTACGATTAAACCCCCACTTCGTAATTTGAAAGAAACAGTAGATAGAACAGAAGATCCTTATCTGTGAAATTACCAGAAGGCTATGGTCAGAACATCATAAGGCTACAACCGCAAAGTTCCAACATATGGAAAGCCCTACAGGCCACAATATGCTCTGGTAACATGCAAAAAAGCTGCATCTGTCCGAAGACGATCTATGCATGGATGCAGATACGAAGAAGTACATGGACATACAAACTGCCTTCTTTACCATTGCCCAAGCCTCTGCAATATTAGAAAAGGATCTCTAGGCAGATTCCTCCTCGGCAATATCGAGGAGCTATCCGATGGTTCACTATTGGATCTGCCAAGTTTGTAAAATCAACCAGGTAGCCATCATCAGGTATTGAGAACCACGCAGTAGGTAAAATACATGGGTACCGCAACGGGTCTACATGGACCTTAGTGAGATGAAGAGGGTCTTATTTAACCGAACTTTTGACCAAAATTGAAGGGTTGGCATGCACTTGAGCTATTAGTGTGATGAGAGGGCAATTCTCGATGTCATGTGTTAAGAGTGCCCTTAGAATAAGACAAAGCACTGAAAAGCGATCTCGTATCGGAACGCAAATATCTGGCACAAGTTTTAACTCCGAATATATGTAGACTTCAAAAGACATTCCCACTGTGTCAACAAAAGGGCAGGTATATTCCCAGACAAGCTAGATTTAAGCAATTTAAGCTTCTTGTCTCACTGACAGTGGGGTAACCATAAAGTGCATCTATCTTTAACGATGGCTGAAAACCAGCAGTCTTATCCAGACAGAGGTTTTAACTGCGGGAGCTTTTTTTGCATAGTTAGCATCAATGCAAGCTACTATGTCAAGCATTACGACGTTCATTGATAGCCAGTCGACTATGAAGCAATTTGTGCCAAGAAGATCACATCAATACGTGTAAGATGTGGTCGCGAAGCTATGAGTTGTGTCACAATGAGCCAATGAAGGCTAGCAAAATAGGAAGGAATGAATAAGCCCTCAACGAATAACAAGACGATAGTACAGTGAAACCTCCGCTCTGCAACCTAAGGGACTACGAAATGAAAAAGGCTTTCACGGAAGCACATTAATAGTAGAACTGATGCCAGGTATTTTCAAAACAACGTGGAAGCTTTGGTCGAAACGTGGCAATGGAAGAACCAAAAATACTCCAGAAAACTCGCTGTTTCTTCGGCTTAAGAAGGAAATTAAGTAGTAAGACCCGAAAAACTAAGGAAACTCTATACAAGACCTTGATCATCCCAGTCCTGCGCTAAAGCATGAACTCTATCGAAAGCAGATGAAGATATCCTTAATCGTTTCGAGCGAAACTTTCTTCGTAAGATATTCGGTCCCGTTTGCGTTGATGCGCTCAGGAGGTGAAAATTTAGCGGTGAACTTTACGAGTTGTACCCCGATATCACTTTATTCAAGACCATTCGAATTCATCGACTTAAGGAGCTGCGGCATGTAGATCGAATGAACCCAAGTGCTCCGGCTCGCAAAAAATTCGAGTCTAATCCGCAGAGACAATGCATTAGAGGAAGGCCTTGGCTATAGAGGCGTCCACAGTTGAAAGTGGACTTTAACGACCGGGCTAACTGGAGAAGCTTATGCCTTGAGGCCCAGGCTCACGCCGAAGTGTACAGCTACCTAAGTAAGTAAGTAAACATCGACGAACTGTTTGAAGGCTTAGTATTGGGTCTTCTTGAGTTTGCAAGGCAACTAGATGGCTGACATCAAGAAACTAAACCACTTCATAAGCCGTGGATAGCACAATGACCCAGTTAGGCCTTACTGTGACGAAGAGGAAAGAAATTATCTCCATCAACCCACAAACCCAAACTATCATAAGCAAGCTTTTCAAATAATCTAATGACCTAGACAAAATCCTTGGGCTCAACTACATTAATTAGTTTCTCTGTTTTGAGATTGAGGCTTTGACCACTGGTGGTACTAAATTAAATGTTGCTATTCCAATATTTCATAGTCTCTGCTATTATCTTAGTCGACTGTGACGGAACCAGTAATTAAACAACTAATACTTGCTGGATTAACAAAAGCCCAAAAGCCCAAGATGAGAACACACCGTACAGATGCTAGCACCAACAAAATCCTTGACTAACTTACTTGGAATTTGTGACAGCATAAAATCTAAACACAAAAAAGTGTAATTGCAGTAAAGTTGACACCCTCACTTAATTTGAACCCTGACGACACTCTTTGAAACTCTGTGTAGGTAGATGGGATCCTACTACAATATATAAACACCACCTACTGCCACCGCCACATGAGAACGTGCCATTAACCACAAAACTAATACGCGTTACGTTAAAAAAGTCTCAACAAAAACACAACCAATGTGTGCACTACACCGTCTCCAGAATCAAAGGAAAACCTCTGAAAGGGGATCGTCTTTGCCTCCCCAACCCGGCTTCAACTCAACCGATAGCAAGAGCAGATTACTTGCAATTGCATTTAATTTAAATCGTTAATTGCGTTATATCACCAGGTTTTGTATTTTTGTTGTTTTTTTTTATACACAAACTTATATGATATCACTTGCACCCCTCGCGCTACTCGCTCACCTAATCTCGGGTTTCGCATGTCGTGCTCAGCCAGAAGAACATGAAGTGTCTTGAAAATGGAGAACTGCAACCAGAAAAAAAAAACACGTAAAGGTACACAAAAAAAACGAACTAATGGAAGAGGGTTCATCGCAACAATAACAATTCCAGGAATTTTTCGGGTCTCCACCATTTTTGCTGATCCATGCATGACCACCAAAATTCGACCGACCAACAGACGAACGACGGACGGATCCGTGAGTCGTTTCTCTGCACCTAGTTGAACACGTAATTAATTTATGTCAAGATGAAGACACACCAACACTTGGACACCGATTTTTGTGGGTGTAATAAATTTGCAGACTAAGTGGTCACAGCAGGATGAAGAGTAGTGCAAAATAAAATAATCATTTTATTTCAATCTCATCCTGAAATATCTCGGTTTTGGTCGCTTAAGTTTGTGTCTTTAGTTGTGGAATTTTTTTTTTTTCAAAAATTGAAATGCTGTTAAATTTTGGTCAGTTTATGTATGCATTCGCAACATTTGAAACTCTCGTTGAGATAAGATGTCAGTCTTTAAACGAATTCCTAAAATTTTGTCACTTTCATGATGTTAAATGAAAGAAAAAACAAGTTTTTAATGTCAATAAGAGATACAGACCTTATTAACTTTAAAAGGGGGCATTTGCAGGGGATTGGAGGCATAGTCATTCCTACATATATGTCGTCTTAGGCCAAAAATTGCCTCGCGAAACTATTATATGAGCGATGGAGGCAGGTAAAGAGTGACGATCCTGAAACATCATTGAGCAGTAAGCTCGACAGGATGCATAGGAGATTGGCACCTTCCCCCATCGGGTATTACCATCTTCGTTGACAGTCAAGCAGCTTTAAAATCGATAAAATCCAATACAGTCAAATCAAAGGCAGTCAAGAAATGTCTAGACTCGCCAATCACCATACAGTCAAATTCTGCTGGGTTCCTGTACATAAGGACATAGAAGAGAACGAAAAAATTTATGAATTGGCAAGATAGGGGTCGGCTATGAACATTAGTGACGCGGGTAAATCTGTAATGTTACCGATAAGGAGATTGCAATGGATAATAGACAACATAATAAAGAAAGAAAATAAATCCTCCTGGTTAGCCAGAGAGGATTTCGCCACCTCTCGGACGCTATGGCTGAAATTGAATAAAATATAAACAAGGTACCCTCTGGCACTGGACAGATTCTCACGCTCACTGAAGTTATCACAAGGCACTGCGGTATCCGAGTCATGCTCCACAAGTGGAGAATCGAATGCAACGATTTATGCAGAAACTGCGGAGATGAGGAAGAAGTAGAATCCGTCCAACATCTAAAGTGTCACTGCCCCGCCCTGCAAGAACGACGTCTACACGCATTAGGATCAAGGTTCTTTGCAAGCATATCAGTGGTAACAGACTTACGATTAACGGACTTTATTTTATTTTATTTTTATTTTATTTTTTCAATCAAATCAAATGAGTACATCTACTGTTCTCGCTAGATTACTTAATACAAAAATATACTTAAAAACGACCACCAAAGCCTAGCAACAGAATTAATTTATTTTTAAATGAATCCCTACTAAGATGAAAATCGAATATATTACAATATTTATTGGATTCCCTGAGGCACCTAGAAATTGGTTCATTGTATCCATAATTAACTCTATGATAAGGTACATAAAATAAAAGATGATTTCTAAGAGCTCTCGAAGGAGCATAAAATCCAATTAATGATAATAGGAAAGGGCAATCGATATGACCATTTATCAAATCACGAATAAACACAATTGAGAAATATTGCCTACGTTTAAAAAGAGGTAACATACCAAATAGTTTGCACCTCGTCTCGTAAGACGGCATTTCAATGTTCCATCGCAGTCTACGTACGGCTACTCTAGTAAGACGCTTTTGGATTTTCTCTATTCTAATAGAATGTACTTCATAGAATGGATTCCAAACTATGCTGCAGTACTCAAGATGAGATCGGACAAATGCAAAAAATAGACAGTTAAGAGTATGTGGATCTTGAAAGTCTTTCGAGTTCCGTAATATAAAACCTAACATCTGATTACCTTTGGCAACCAGAGACTCAATGTGCTTGCAAAAGCTAAGTTTTACGTCAAAAATTACTCCAAGATCTTTTTTTGATGAAATAATGGACAGAGGGGTATTATGGATTACGTACGTAAAGTGAACTGGAGAGAGGTTACGATAAAAAGAAAGGCTTTGACATTTAGAGACATTGAGATGAAGGTCATTATTATG
This sequence comes from Matsumyia berberina, assembly GCA_917880715.2. NCBI lineage: Eukaryota > Metazoa > Arthropoda > Insecta > Diptera > Syrphidae > Matsumyia > Matsumyia berberina. The sequence continues at coordinate 123,078,760 of OU862871.1, read as the reverse complement.
ACACCACATGGAAAGTCGTTCAAGATCCTCCTGTAAAAGAATACAATCGTGAACTGAACGTATAGGTCGGAACACTTTCAAATCGTCGGCAAACATAAGACACTGGGAACTCAAAAACAAGTCAGGAATGTCATTAATCAATAAAAGGAAGAGAAGAGGGCCTAAATGACTTCCTTGAGCTACTCCAGAGGTAACATAAACTGGTGACGAGAACGTGTCATTAATGCGAACATACTGGATACGATCAGTTAAGTAGGAATGAATCCACTTTAGGAAATTAGAGTGAGGTCCTAAGCCAGTTAGTTTGGAAATTAGTATATTGTGGTTAACGCGATCAAACGCCTTAGCAAAGTCCGTATATATTACATCACATTGCGAGCCATTCTCAAGGTAATTCAAGACAGAATTGCAAAAAATTGAAAGATTAGTGGTAGTTGATCTGCCTGCGACGAAGCCATGTTGAAACGGAGATATAAATCTCTTTAAGATAGGTGTGAGTTTGTCACAAACTAGTTTTTCAAACAACTTAGGAATAGTAGAAATCTTACAGATAGGACGATAGTTCGTAATATCATGTCTCGATCCAGACTTATATATGGGCGTTAAGAATGAGATCTTCCAATTTCTTAAAAAAATTCCAGACCGGAGAGACAAATTAAAAACTAAACACAGAGGTACTGAAAACGAGAAGGAGCACTTTTGAAGTAAAATTGGCGGGATGCCATCTAAACCAGGACTTTTATCTTAATTTAATAAGGAAAGAGCAATTTGAACTTCAGGGATTGAACACTCTAAGTTCCCGACATTAAATAAATCACAGGACATTGAGGTATCACTAGAAACTATAGGTGAGGTAGTACCACAAGAATATACAGACTGGAAGTGGTTAGCGAACATATTACAGATGGTTGAAAGATCAGATGAAGATACGTTATTAAGACGCATACAGTTAGGAATACCATTAGATTGTTTTTTGCTATTAATAAAGCTCCAAAAGCGCTTACTATTTGTCTTTAAATTAGATTCGACAGAAAGAACATAGTGTCTGTAGAGAAACTTATTTAAAACATTAAATTGTTTTTGGAGTATCCGATAAATTGTCAAAAGTTCTGGGTCGTTATAACTATTACGGAACCGCTTATAGGCCTTATTTTTCCTATTATTTAAGTTGATGATTCTATCATTAAACCAAATGGGTTTATTACCCTTGACAGACTTCATTTTAGGTGTAAACAAATCGATTGCCATTTTTACAGTATTCATAAATAAATTAAAAGAATTATCTAAATTACAATTATTAAAGATATCTAACCAATTTATGCTATCTAAATAGTTTGAAATATTGCTGAAATTGGCTTTTGCATAGTTATATTTAAAATAAGTGTCACCGGAACCTGGTTTAAAAAATTCATAAAATTCAAACTGCATGGATAATGCTACATGAAAAACGGAATTACGAAAAAGTGGAATGTTGGAGTTGTTGATACTAATGTCGAGCTCGGAATCAACAAATACCAAGTCAAGGACGTTATTAAATTCATTAGGAAAATTATTTATCTGACGAAGGTCAAGCTGGGTAAGAGTATCAACGACTTCACGCTCGTAATCTAATTTAACGTTAAATGGGAGAAGTCTAGAATCATCGCAATCAAATGACCAAATTAAGTTAGGTAAATTAAAGTCCCCAAGAAGGATAACGTGCTGATGGTCTTTTAAATTATTTAAGATGAAGGAGCAATTCTCTATATGTGCTTTATATAATAGGTAACGACTCCTTGGTGGTATATAACTTACAATAACAATAACTTCAATTCCAGCAATGAATTTTATTGAGACTGCAACTTGGTCAACATCTAAGCCTGCTGCTGTTGGAGGTAGATTGATTTCATCACTGCGTAAAGAGGCCCGAACCGAAACCAATACTCCACCACCTCTCTCGCAATCGGTTAGAACGGAGCAACGGTCCTTGCGGAAAACTTCGTACTGGTCCTTGTTAAACAATTCTTGGTTGTGATGATTCTGCGTAAGCCAAGTCTCAGTTAATACAATAATATCATATTGACCAGATGAAGAGAAGAGCAAGACATCACGGAGTTTAGTTCTTAGACCACCAGTATTTTGGTAGTAAAGACTAAAGGCTGAGGGATCTAAACTATTTGGTTGGAGTTTTTTGGAAGATTTTTTGGTTGAGTCTTCTTGGAGCTAGGTCTGCTCACGAATTCTTTTACAAGAATATCCTTAGGCCAAAAGTTTGGGTTAACCAGCTGTTTTCCAATTGGTTGAGGCGTTAACATTTTGAATGATGATGTCAAGCGATCTCAGATTCATAAAGATCACTGACTGGTCCACAAAACAGCCAACAACAGGATAGATCCTTAGGTTGTCCCTATTGCTATTCCCACAACATAAAAAGGGTACTTACAATGGACATCCAGCCCAACGAGTGAACGTGAAAAGGCCTATCCATCACACACCTTACGTAACCTAACCTAACCTAACCTAGCTCGACAGTATTTTGACAAACGAGATGAATTCTTTGTGAGTGACTTGGTCATGACTTGATATCTTTCTTGTTTTTTTAGGCAGAACTTTTGTCTGTATACTAAGTGAAGTAAACATCAGGTCGCCGTGGCTCAGTGGTTAGTTGGACTGCTGTGCAAGCCTGCATGGGTTCAAGCCTCAGCCATGCCCACCGAACATTTTTTGCGACACCACCTCTCGTCGGGGAATGACAAGCCTCCGAGAGTATAATTTTTTCAGACACTGTGCCCTTGGAACCATGCTCGTGATTTGGGTCCAACGACGTCTGTAATATAAACAGAACTCCAATTCTCTCCAGCTTAACTGCTTAGTGCTCCTTTTCTGGCTCTGAGATTGCCGAGATTAAGCTCTATGGGTGGCTCCTACAAATACTGACCGAGACCTGAAAGCACTTGACCGTTCGGATTGTAGGTCCCTTTCATTTGTGTGAAAAATGTGAATGGTTTGTCGAAGTCCTGTTATTGGGTTTCCAGAGCCATAGTCCAATTACAAAACTCACAGTTGTCGGATTAAAAAAAAACTTGGTAAATCCAAACCAAATCATTAAAGTTCTCTCACGAGGTCAGGTCTTCTTTTACAACACCTAGATGGAATAGATTCGAGAGCTGCTAACCTCGATAGCATACTAACACACACCTTCACGCGATTGCTTTATTTATTACTACCCTTGAACAGTACGACCCTCTGCAATCCCTTGTTCTTTTCCACATCTTATCGCTTCAAACAAAAGACTAACTAACTGTTTGTAAAACCAATCGAAAGCTCTTTTCTGAAAGCCCTCCAGGCCTGCAACCACCCACCATTCTTACACAAAACGCAACTTAGCCCTTCAACAATGCCTTACAACAATTTCTGTTTGTTCTCACTTCCCCTCCATCAGAGCCCCGATGCTAAAAAAAAAACTCAGTATGCCACAGTGCATCCTTCTTCAAGTATCTCTCTTTTGTAAAAATAAAAAAAAACTATCGTTAGTCCTTTAATTCAGCATAAACGCGCAAAAAGATAGAGTGGTGGGAAGGGTGAAAGGATTCATGTAACTCACTTCACAAACAGCGCAGGAAAAAAGAACGAATGAGAAAAAAGTTCAAGAAGGTCTGCCTACTTAAGCACGCATCCTTTTCTCTTTCAAGGATTAAACTTCGCCTGTTATCCCGAGCTGTGCGTTTTGCATAGCACAGACGCCCGCGCAAAAGACGAAACATAAAAAAACCTCATCGAATGCAAACACACACACAAGTGATGATTCACTCCCACATAACTACCTACCGAGAGATACATACATATGTATATGCATATCCCAGTATAATGATAATTACAATGAACTGCGGAACTACATTCCCTTCATCCCAAAGCAGCTACAGCATTACAATCTCCTGAATCCTTTGACTTTCAAAATCTTCGGATCCTCAGCGCAGTAAAAGTGCGTTCGGTTGGTTACTTTGAGAGTCATACACAGTAAAAGCAAAAGAAAGTTAAATTCCTTTGAAGTGAAAGGATTTGGATTTGTATCCTTCCAACGCAGAGTCAGGGAGAAGATGTTTCTCGTTCAAAAGCCTCTAAGGCACCGGCAAAGGCACACACACACAAAAGGGCGGCAAATCCGAATTACATAAAAGTAACAGAGGAGAACCGTCACATGAAGAGCATTCACATACACTGTCACAGGCACAGGATGCATTTCAGATTGCATCATCGTCATCAACATCTTTATTGTTGGCAGCGTCATCAGCATCATCATCGTCGTCATCATCATCCTCATCAGTGTCACCATCATGTGTGTCATGATGCATTTGAATGCGTTTGCTTTTTCCGTCAAATGCCTCTCGTCCTTTTATTTTCTGTGAAAATAGGGGAGCCCCACGGAGGATATTGGACCTAAGGTTGACTGTGGGGACAAACTAATCAAGATAACAAGACGATGTAGGTTACAAGTTGCATTCGAATGCATCTTAGAATGCGTTTCATGTTTTTCCTCCCCTATTTCGTGGCTATCCTTGACTAGGATCAGAGTCCTCGCTCATGTAAACGCACCCCAACTACAATATATTGTTTGGAAGTGAAGAGTGTGTGGTAAAAGTTTTTTTTTTTTTTCTTTCCGTGCATTCTGTCAGAAGACCAAAAGGAGGAGATCTGGTGACAAGGAGAATACAAAAGGGACGCACAATCACAAAAGAGATGGGGATGCATTTCTGTGCGAAGGACAAACACTTTATAATTTGTTATAACGCAACAGAAAAAAAGAAGAGAGGAAGTAAGGGTGCCATTGTTATAGTTACGCAACATAGCGTAGAAGAGGTCGAATGTATCTTGGCATACTTAGGCCACTAGAAGGAGTACATTATTAGTCCTTTCCACATATTACGCAATGGCTCAGAGTCATGGGGGAGATTATAATTCTAAGAGTGCAATTCAATGTCAAACGTGTTGTCTTACGTGAAAGAATAAAAATCGAAACTTACAAACCAGGGGATGGGTGTTAACGTTTTTGGGACGTTATTATTTCTAGTCGAAGGCATCGCTGCAATGAACTCATAAAAGTCAGCCAACAACTAGGGCTCATTTACCTATGTTCCATCCTCCTCGACATTAGTTCAAACCGTCAACAACCATTTGCGTTTAGAATCATCCTGTCTGTCGCAGCTCTACCTTTTCATTAAGTTTCGGAAAGGTCTAATCAGGCCTTTACGATGGGCCTTAGCACGAAGGGCATTATCACTTTACTCTTAGCAATTACAGGGCTCTTCTTTTAACTTGCTGTCGGATTATGTGGTCCCCGTAGCTCAATGGTCATAGCGTTGGACTACTGTGCGAGGTGTGTAGGTTCGAACCCCAGCAATATTATTGACACAACAAGGTCAAGCTTGGTTGGATGCCCGGCCACCAGGGCATTATAGGCAAATACGCTAAGGATGAGCTGGCTAGGGCCGGTTCGACTTCCACGTTCTTGGGACCGGAACACCAACTTTGCCCAGCCCATTGCGAAAATGTCCTCGAACTTAGCCAATCCAAGAGACTTACATACATATGTATAAAGCCCTTTTCTTACAAGGAAATTCTAAGCCTTGACCATTGTGGCCTAAAATATCATCTCAACAAACTAAACCTTTGTTTAGATAAAGAGTGCTGGTTCTGTTTGGAAGAGGAAGAAACTTCTGAGCACATTCTCTGTGAATGTCCGACACTATACTGGCTACATTGACGGATCTTTCATAGTGAATTCTGTTCGTTAGTGGACTTTAGAAAATCGGCTACTAATGACATACTCACCTTCATTAGGAAGGTAGTAGACCTATAAGGCTAAGTAGACCGGAGACACAATAGATCTTGCTAGGGCGCAGTGTCAGCCATAAGCGCAGGTCCTAAACAAAAAAAAATGTCGTGCAATGATACTGTGGTACCATCGCTGTACATCTGTATCCTTTGTCTGTCTTCTAATCTGTCTAATTCTGTCATAGCTACAAAGGAGGGCTTGCAGAGTCGTCAAACATGACTAACTTACGATGAGGTATTAATCGGGAATTTTTTAAAAAATTAAACGTGAGTTCGAAACGATTTGGGAAACTAATTTAAAGACGCAGGTGATACTGTATCACTTTAGAAGAAAGGATTCCCCGAAAGTAACCAATTACCACTTAACTGAAATTAATTAGTCTCCGTTTCGCATTATAAAAAAATTCTTAATTTTCTGCGTTTTTACGATCAGAAACAATTTTTTTTATTTTAATTTTTAAAAACTGGTCCGGCACTTATTTGGAATTCAGTTTTTTTTAGCAATTTAACGTTTCATCCCCTCTGATAGTCTAACTCGGAAAAAACTTTCTATTTTAGTCTAGACACCTTCCTTTTTGACTTTTTTCTTCTCTCTTTCCTTCCCCTTTCTGTTATTGTATGCGCATAGTTTTTTTTTTGGCAAATTTGTTTTTTCATTACAACCGTCATATTTAAAAGAAGTCACTTAAAACCTCAAAAGTGATACCATGTACTGACTCCTGCACACAGTCCCATCTCTGAGGTGAGATGAGAAGCCAAACAAACAAATAACCAAAACTTTGCATGCACAAAAGCGCAAAAAAAAAAATCGAAAATTTTTGGGAAAAAAAATTCACACGAAATTAATTGTACTTCTGTCTGAGTATGTGTGTTAATAATTTTTTTTTTTTGCTGTGTTCCCCCTCCCTGGTAATTAATCTGACCGGTTTTATCGACCCTCTTCAAAGTCAAAGTCAGGGTCAAACACAAATGCATAGCGCGCACAGCGTCGACGCGCCGTAGATACATCTGAGATGCACGCAGACAATCAAACGGCTAATGTTTTGACAAGACAAATCTGACAGAACATAAAAATAAGAAAATGATCAAACAAGAAATTACTGACCGAGCTTTTTTCCTCGGCCACGAGGGGGATGGTGATTCATCCAAGTTGTTCAATGCAAATTTTTTTAAAAACGCATTTGATGTTATCGCTTGTTAAATATTTTTTTTTTTTGCTCTTTTTTTTACTGAGTAAACAGAGCAGACGTTGAATAGATAGCCACTAATTAGGTTATAATTTAAATTTTTAGTGAAAAGTCTAAACAAACACAATAATGTTACTGTTACAGGATTTGAGAGTGACACATGCAAAGAAACTAAGAAGGTTACAACGAAAAAAGAAGATCGAATACTTTACATAGCCGCATAAGTTATGATTTTTAGAGACCACTAAAGGCTCCTGATCATGATAAAGGAGCTCAAAAACTCAACAAACCCACTCTAGTTACACGAGTCCTTAGCGAACTGCCTTCGCTAAGGACCCAATTTGGTTAGGGTCCCTTTCTACTTGTCCGTGCTATTTTAAGTGAGGTTTTATTCTACAGCATTGTCCGACTAGGGTAGAATGAAAGACTCTGAGCTTTGGTGACCATTCGTCATCTCAAACATTCAATGCGCAGTATTTTCATTGGCTGGTGTCACTGTACAGCTCGCATATCTTCCTCCAAAGTCCGTCTTAACTGAATATCTTGGAATTTGTTTGCTCAAATCGACCAAGGATATCTCCACCCGCCTTTAAAAAAGTCCATGCTTCAGGGCAATTAAGTAGGACTGGGATGATGATGAAAAGTCGTAGGCCAAGGCCAAGCAATGAGTGACAGAGCGGTAGAGCGGTAAAATGCTGAGCGGCAAAAAAAAAAAAAAATTAAAACATATGAAGTCGTATGGCATGAGGCATGACTCATTTCTGAGCATCATTCTCTGCCGCTTGCTGCTCATTACATGGCCTTAACCTTAGATATATGTAGGATATCCTTAGTAGTACGGATACTCAAATCACTTGTAGTAAAAAAATTGTCGCAGCCGGCTTAAGATCCTAAGCTCAAGACATAATGTATCACTCTGTTGGGTCCGGGGCACCAAGGCATCGGTGGTAATGAAATGGCAGATGAACTGGCAAAAAAGGGATCAGAACTGAACTAAATAATGATCTATCACACGGTTCAGTCTCCTATAGAAAGTCTAAAGCAAGAGATACACTTCTGGAAGCTAGCCGATGAGCGATGGAGTACATTTCCGTCATGCGGAATATCAAGAAAGATGTGGCCAAAATTCAATAAAAGAAAAACGAAGGAAATACTTACGCTGAACAGATCGCATTTAGCTCTAGTGATCAGCATCCTCACAGGCCACAATCTACTAAGCATGACAGACCTCTGCAATGGATGTGGCGATATAGATACGGAGGAGGACAAGTCTCATGTTTTCTGCGACTGCCAAAGTCTAAGCAGAACCAGAAAGAAGACCATAGGCGCTTACTTCTTTAGTGACCCATGGCAACTCTCAACCATGCCACCGAAGGCTATACTAAAATTTAAACTCAATTCAGGATGGCTTAGAGGGGCTAATATCAATCAAAAAATAATCTATTCTCATCCCAACAGGTACATGAATGCAGGTCCCACAACACGGAACGCAATGGATCCTTGAAGATCCGATTCGAACGGCGCCTAACATCAAGCCACGACCCTTGTAACCTAACCTAACCTTGTAGTATGGAATAGGTCCTTATCATTCACTTGCGTTCTCAACTCAAAGAAACACGGACTGACAAGAGTTATTCTTTGTCCAATTTCTGATGCGGAATCGGTGTCAGAAGTTACTATCTCCAAGTTATAGCTGTCCACTGTGTTCTTCTTATCGATTCCTCGAGGTTGGATGTCCTTTATTGTTGGGAGCAAATAATTTGTCACCGCTAAGCCCATTTTGGCCGTTTCTTTCTCTATTCCCGCAAACACATCGATGACAGCTCTCTGAGTTCTGTAGATAAATATCTTTGGCGTAGGCAAGTAGTTGCATAGACTTCTGAGAGATTGTACCTCTGGTGTTGTCGTGAGACTTTCACACAATCCGTTCAAGACGCACCAGCGAGTATTCTGCACAACTGAATGAGCTTCAAAGGGAGGGCAACATTAGACATTGCTCTGTATAAATCATCCCTAAAAAACTTATCATAGGCGTCCTTACGAGTGTGGATCAGCCCGTCCCAATATACGCTGAAGTAACCTTAAAAGCTTTTGAATGGCGGCATCAGTTTGATTAGGCCTTACTAAGAACAACTCACTTTCTACGGGTCCAATCAAGCCAACTGGTGACTTAAGCGACCTCTGCCGCAAGGCGCCCACTTACCATAAAATAAGAAAAATAAGACAATTTGTCTAGTATCGAGGCTTGTTGGTATCATTTATGATTTCTCACCAACTCTGAACGCTAATACAAATCCTGCAAAGACCAGTACACAAGACCACCTTTAACTGTAATACGCTTTCTAAGTTCATGGAACAACCAGATTCCAAACGACAAACAGGTCAAGCGACACACAGGCTTCAGTTCACTCCAGAAGTTTCCTGATTATGTCAAAATGCTTGTCCTTAAACAAAACTTAGTCAACATTCTCTTTCAAACCCGTTGCTCAATCCTCATCAAAAGATCATAACCGTCAACTGACAAGAACACTGTTCGTGCTGTTTTGGAACGTCCACAATCACACCGAAGTGAACCAATTTAAACTGATTAATACCCGTTAATTGTTCAGACAGGCCTCTCGTAATGTCGCCGCATGTTGTCAGAAATGACTTTTCCTCTCGCGCACACACCCCAAACAATGTTGTCTGCCGTAATTGCACATCATGCTGCTGCTCGTGTAAATGCTTAATTATATTAAATTAAAATTACACGGTGAAATAGCGTCTCCTGGAATTTCAAAATTTTACAACCGAATGATGAATGGCAACAATTTTCGAATCATTTACGATTACACGCAGTTCCGTAATTGGACACATTCCGACAGCGCGCTGGCCAGCTGGCGACAGTGCAGACCATTTGGGGATGGTAGCGCTGGTCCCAGTCCCGCCGCCATCGGGATGTAAATATATCAGTTGGACAACTTTGTCCTTCTTCTTCTTCTGTCTGCTAAAGGTGAAATGAAGAGATTTGCAAAAAAGGAGCGAACATCACGAGATGCGATATCCTCCACACCATGCCACCGAGCATCCCGCGCACCATCCTTGCCAGCGACATCAGAAACACTCACTCGTGCAAAAATTTGCTTCCTAATCAATTACAAGGCGATTTTTTTTTTTGTTTGTTTTTTAACTTTTTTTTTTCGCTTGCGTTATGTACTTCTTCTGTTTTTTTTTCGAAATCATTTATTCACTCTTCATTTGGCTGAGCTGGTTGGCTGGATGGTGTGTTGCGCTGCTCCTCTTCCTTGTTCGCAATCATTTCTGCTTATTGCGATTCATTACGACCTAATGAACGATCTTAATGATACACACCGACTAATGGTGGCGATAGCAGCATAGAGCAGTGCGGACAGACGGATGATGATGGCAGTTGTGGCGGTGGTGGTGGTAGCGCCACTGCATCGTCATCCTTCTCATCATCATCTTCATCAGCAGCAGCATTAAGATGCAAAAATGTTGAAAGTGGGAAAAAAAGATGAACAAAAAAGGAGATCGCGCGTCACGGTAGTTAGTGCCTGATGTGATGCAAGAAAATGCATCAGGACAGTTAGGAAGACTTTGACACATGGGTAGATGGATAAATGGTAGAACTTTTTGATTATTTTGGCAAATCATATTTTTAAGCTGTCATAGCTAAAAAGTAGAAACCGTAAGCATGAGGACAATAGACTGTTGATTTCGACAAAACTTATATGGACTCAAACCCTTTCCAACACCACTTTGCATTCCTAAGTCTTAAACTTCTTTGGAACCAAAGGACCCACAAGCAAAGTTGCGTCCGCCTTCGCCTTCTAGATCACTGTAGCGTCTTTCAGGCGGAGATCATGGCGATAAAGGAGGGCCTGTCTTGGGCGAGGTGGAATGTAATTTCTACTCGGGATATTAGCATTTTCACAGACAGCCAGGCCGCCATTAAGTCCCTGGAATCAGTCTCTGTAACATCAAAAATAATTCTAGATTGCCGCTCGTCTCTCGTAGAGGTGGTAGAGAAATTCTATATACTCGTCTGCTGGATACCAAGACACAGAGACATTCCGGGAAACTGCAAGGCCGATTAACTCTCCAAGAATGGTACTTCAATACATATTCTCGCTGAAAAAGAGAACCTCGGCGTGCTACTAGCTACATGTAAACTGAAATTAAAGTCAGATGCAATCAGCAAAGCCAATCTAAGGTGATCAAATGGGACCATCTAGCAAACTAGCAGACAAATCTGGGCTTCAATAGACCATAAGCGCTCTAAGAGATTAATTTCGCTAAGTAGACGGCATCTCGGAGCTTCTATAGGTATCATCACAGGACTCTGCCTCATAGGCAGGCATGCCACGCACCTGGGCTTTCTTGCAAATCCTCCATCTCCTCTGTACCTGCCTCGCGGTCTCTCTTTTTTGACAATCTTGGCGACCTAGCACAACAAGATGTCGGAAACTTAGTTCGCTTTGTTTAAAGCTCCCACTGGTTTCACGATTAGGAAAGAGAATTCCTTCTCGATTCTGAAGCATCACAATGAACCTACTGTTGGTCTAAGTGCCTCGGCTAACCTGCAAATTTTTTTTAAGAGCATTTGTTGCCAGATAACACGATTTGCCAACATAGAAAATAGCACTCTCAGACAGATTTGCATCTACATCTCTTTTATTTATTTGGAGGGGTGAAATCACTCGAGATATCCTCGCAGTATGTGTTTGAGAGCAACAGAGAAGAGGACGAAGAAGCGATTTGCCGACGAAGTATCGCACACGTTGGACAAATGCGAGAAGAAGGGCCCACATTGTATCAGAGCATTCATTCATATTCAAATAACCCGCTTATCCACTATGAAGGTCGTGTGATTTGGATGCTTAAGTGAACCCTCCACATCGTCCGATCTTTAGCCATCGACTCTAAAACATCAGGGGTTATCCCCATACGGGTAGAGGTGAGATTTCGGACTTGGTCAAATCATCTCATCCTGGGCACACCCAGGGGACGCTTCCCTGATGGCACGGATTCCATGGCACGTCTTGGAATCCCAGGCATGCGTTTAACGTGGCCAAACCGTCGAAGTATGGACCTTTCTGTTCGATGAAGTAACTGCTTCTCTGCATCTCACGTATTCTATTAGACGAACTACCCCAGCAATACAACGAATAAATCTCATTTTGGCAGCTTGTATCAGCGATCTTATTCTTTCGGCCATTACCCAAACCTCATGACCATAGGTGAGAATCGGAACAAACACTGAAGTGAACACCGGCACCTTAGCTCAGATGCCGAGTTCAGCTCTCCTGATAACAGTTGTCTCGAAATTGCTTCAGCCTGACCAATCCTACAGGATATCAGAGTATTTGCGAATAAATTTGCCAGTTGCGCGTGTTTCTCCAAAGCAACGTCTGGAAAGTCCGCAAATGCGTACGCGCAAATGTCTAAAAGTCTGTAAATATGTGCAGATGGTTCCAAAAGAGTGATCACACGGTTTGCGGATGACGTGTGCAAACGTTTTCGGAAGACGTCTGCAAATCGTCACCTATCGAGGGTAGGTCGAATGAGTATATCGTTGTTGCAAAAATTAAGGTATAACCATCTATTGTTTGCTTTCGAAAAGTGCTTAACCAATGACCTAGGTGATTTGACGTGATCAAGATATTCACTACTGGTAGATACTGGAAGAGCCTTGTTTGGCTTTTTTATCACCTGCACAGCATAAGCGGAGTATAACGTTGTAGTGTTTTCCTTATGCTGCAGTCCTTCACTGCCATAGACTTTAATATGCCGGATGCAATGACTCTGGTCGCAGCTTGACTGTCGATATACGTAAATCGCAATACCTGAGCAAGGCATTGGGAGACGCAGGGAGTGGCAGATTGCAAAGTCGTTTGAAAAGACTCCTGCTCGGACTTCTTCGACAGTTTTCGTCTAGGAAAATCGTGATTGAATCATAAAAAAAGGACATCGCACTGACTTCAAGCGCTCCTGTCCGGACTTAAGTGCTTGCACCCCGTTTTGAAGTCAGTTTAAGCGAGCATCATATCAGTTGATTTCGAAAGGAAAAAACACTAGAATTCTCACGTCTCACGTTTTCCTTACTCCGCCGATGAGTGCCTTCAAGCATAGGGCCTGCTGTAGTGGCTATTCGTAGTAAATGTAACATCGTTGGAGTAGTTCTCAGCTTGGTCGTTGTGCTTATCCATGGCACTAGACTTATTCCTATTTTTTCGTTGATCTTGTTTTTTAAAGCTGGCCACCAAACCAATAAGCCATAGGTGAGGATCAGGGTAACGACCACAGTGTATAACCTGCACTTGCTGACCGACAGACGCGTTTTCGTATCTATCTACAGTTTCCTAGCTTCATCTCACGCAACTTAAGTAGAAAAAAGTACCACCTTATAGAGATATAGATTTAGATGATGACTGCTTTTACGTATATAACTTTGAGCCGATATAAAACTTAAAACTATTTTGGGTTTTTAAAACACTTGCTCCCTTGAAAGGATTTAAAACAGAAGGATTCAAATCCTATACTTTTATCCTACAGTCACTTTGACACTATTTCGTTATATGGAAATAAACTAAGTACCTTTTTCGTAGACTGCAACTGCATTATTGACGATGATGATGTCCAACAATGATCCATTGTTTCAATGTTTCTCCTTGCGTAGCCGCAATATGTTCAAATATGGTCAGAATGAAGCTTGGTAAAGGGCTTCAGCGACCACCAATTGTCACCTGCGGCATTTACTAAAGTCACATGAGCATTTTATTCAATTTAAATTGATGTAAAACTCTATTCTCCCTCCCAGTGACGCTGTGTCAACATGGACCTATGCTCGCACGTACGTAAAATATGTATCCTCTGTGAACGTTGCACAGTAAGCGCTCACGTTCATGAATGCACATGTGAATAACTCGTTGACATTGATTTCAATGCCCCAACCCCAACCCCTATTACGAATCCAATGTATTGCACGCATACGTAAGTAAAACCTCATAACAAGGTATTTATGAGAGCTTAAGAAAGCTGTACACATACCTCATGCCAGCAACATTTGTATCTGTGCGCTAATTCCCCCTGCTGCAGCCTGTGGGCCGCCTTCCTGCGCGGGGTAAATTAAAAATATTAAGAGAATCCTCGACCAAAGTAGGTGGGGCGGGTGGTTCTGAGCGGCGCTTTTGAGTTTGATCAACAAATTTCTTTTACCAAAACCACAGATACTCGACCAAACTCCAATGAAGAACATGGATCAGACAGCCGCCGTCTGAACCCAAAAAGGCCAATTCGGGCCAAATGGGAACTAGCTACGCGTCTTAGCATATTCGCTGCCATCCTAGTTAGTTTCCGCTCTAAATACGCAGACAGAAAACTGAAAACGCAGCGCGGTGGCGGTTGTTTCCCCCTTTCATTTTCGACAATTTGCGTTTTTTTTTTTTCTTGCTTGCAACGCAGACGACACAAAACCAACAAAATACGAAAATGGTGCACAACAAAAACGAAAGAAAAAAAATGAGACTCCGAAAAAAGTGCACAAAACAACCTTAAAAACCGCAGACACAAATGTATGCTTGCAACCCAACGTAGGGTGGCCGGTGCATGCTGGAACAAAGGGTAAATTGCAATTTGTTGCAACCCTTTCCAATTGATATTTCTTCATTTTTTTTTTTGCTTTGCCTTCTTTGTCTCATTATTATTTAACTCGTCACTTGTTTTTGCGTCAAAGGAGGAGTGTGGTAAGCAGCACTATTTCGGCGCAACACGCACTTCTGACAGTTGTTGCTAATTTTAGTAAAACCAACTTAAAAACGTTTGTGCACTGAGGGGTTGCAACGAAACCAAACAAAGAGTAAAAAGTTTTTAGCTAAAAATTGTTGATGAAACCTAGAAGGGGACAACTAAAGCGGAAGTAAGATGATGAAGGACGACATGTAGAATAGGAGAGGGGTTGAGGGTTTAATGTGTGTCTCGGTCGAGCATCTGCATTGCCGAAAATTTGCAGCAAAAGTGATGGAGAAGGACGAACACATCACGCATTAGGGATTAAGTGGGTCATGAGAAATTGAGGAAACAAAATTGAAACACATCGGTGAACGTTCATTATCTTTAATGAGATATTTTGAGATGCCAGGAGGGAGTGGTATAAGCATGCAAGGGGACGTGCATACTTATTGAAGAATAGTGTTGAAATAATCGATGGATGCGTCGTAATATTTATGTCGGACACGGAAGAAGGGAAAAGAAGATGTTAATGCAAATATAAGCCGTGTTTAGGGATAAAAAATCAAAACAAGTTGTTAAGAAAGTCAAACAGATTAAGCTGTGTAAGGTTCGAAAGCGTGTTGGCTTAATTGAACCGTAATGGGCATGTGCAATGGAAAAGGTCGATCGTTTCTTTACATTTAATCAGCCTTACTTAGGTCGTTGAAATACTGGTTTTTAGGGCCAAAGGAAAATAAGGAACAAGGAAGATAAAGAGACCTTTCCCCTTTCTAGTTCAATGTTTTTAAGCTTTTAACTTTGCAGTTAGATAAAGTAATTGATGTAAGTAGGTAGGTAGACAGGGTGACTATCTGTACGAAGCCAGACGGCCAGGAAGGCCCTTTGTGATACAACTTGAATCTATACGCTGAAAAACGCCACTCACTTTATTGGAACCATTTGGAGCTCTTTGAAGCTGAGGATCCTTTTGACGTCAGTATAGTTCGCTCAAGTTGTGGAAGGTATAGGCTCCTAGATAGAGCTTCATTCGTTGGGATAGGGTAGGACAAGTGCAGAGGAAATGGAGGATCGTCTCTTTTTCCTCTTAGTCCCTGCACCTCCTGCAACAGTCATTTGAGAAGAGGCTCGTCCTTCTGGAATGAAGGTCAATGGGACAATGGCCCGTAAGAACACCAATGATGGTACTTATAAACTACCTTTTGAGCAAGATCAAATTTTTAGATCGAGTGAGATTTAGCATAGACCAGAACTTCCTAGAGGTACGGCACGTGGTACCCTTCCTCCATCTTTGGTTTGTCTTACTGATAGCGTCATACTCTAAGAGAAGTTTAGATGTAGCGAGTGGAATACCCAAATTTCTTAGTTCCAGCAGGATGTCCAAAGTAGTACCACGTTTGGCGAGTTCATCCATCTTACAGTTCCCTGGAGTTTTTCTATGAGTGGGTACCCAGCGCGATAGTCTGAGATAACTTTGATGTACATGTTAATGATTCAAGGGATTTTATAACAGTCTGACTATCAATGAAAATTTTAATCTCTTGGAAGGATATCACATTATGCCTAACCCAGAATAAGGCTTCGTTGATCGCCATAATTTTCACTATAAAAACGTTACAGTGGTCAGGTAAACGGAAGGGGATGCTCACTCCACCTCCTACTCCTTTCTCGGTTTTACAACTGACGGTATAGAGTTGAACGGAGTGATCGTCTCTGACGTCATTCCCCTACCACTCCTCTCGGGAAGGAATGGGAGTCCGGAAGTTGAGGTTGAAATTCGACTTAGACGGTGTGTAGTCGATGTTTCCAAAGTAAAAGTTAGGGGATCTAAGATCAAGGAGTGGCCAATGGGGTTTTTTCACCATTGGGAGAAGGCTTTTAGTCTGATGGCCGCCCTGATGTAGAAGCACGTCGAGTGCTGCGGATAGGGTGGTTCTTAGTGCTCCGCTAATCCACATGCGTGCTGATCCTTGCACTTTCATCAATAGATTACGGTGCAAGGCTCTGTCTAAAGCCGTTGACCAGACGATCACATTATACATGAGTATAGGTCTGACAACGGACACGTAAAGCCAGTGCATGGTAAGAGGTTGCAGTCCCTACTTCTTACCAATGGATTTTTTGCAGCAGTATAGGGCTGCAGTGGCTTTTTTTAACGCGTCCAATAGTATTGGCTTCCAGTCGCCTTAAACTGAACGCGATCGATGCCATAAAATCCAAAAGAGACACATCATCATCATCAATCAGCCGTCTATGTCTACTGTTGAACATAGGCCTTCTCTAAATGTTTCCCTTAAAAAGGGGACATACGACTTTAAGAAATACGTAACTTGATACCAGAAGACATCCACCGTATTGCCAAAAGGCGCACTCCGACTGACAGAGATACGTAAATCTAAGGACAACTAACAAGAGGTGTAATTTTTTTTTTACGAAAGCACAGCGCTGTGCTTGGTCTACTGGCTTAAATTCTTGTGTCAACTGGACCTTATAAGCATGTGGAACAAGATCTTTATGTAAAATGCGATACATAGTGGTTGCGGATAGGCCATATTCTTGCCATCGTCTCGAAATGGACACACCTGTATTTTCCGTCGTACTCTCAGCTATGGCGGTGATGTTTTCAGCTGACTCTGCCCGTTCAAATTTATCGATTAAATTCACTATAACTGTGCGAGAAGGCACTTGATGATAACCAAAAGCAGTACGAAACTTACTTAACGTTTTCGCGATATTTTCAGCGTTTTCGTAGTGCATTTTAACTATTTGAACGGGTCCTGCGAGTGTGTATCGATCCGTATTTAATAATCTGCTTGTTTGTACTTATCAAAAGTCATCACAATGATAGCGCTGAATGTTGATCGACAATGGCACGAAGTTTAAATGACACCGACGATCTCAGAGTTGGACAAGACTAAATCTTTTAAGGTGACAATGGACACGTTTGAGGTATAAGTAAATCTATGGACCTACCATAGCCAACTAAGGTCTACTCAACTTTCTCAAGAATGAACCAATAGGACATTCCAAAAGGTTTATTGTTTCCAATCCAAAGTCAAAACGTATAAATACAGTTCAATACAAATATTAACGCTAACAACCGTTCATGCATCCCTTAGCCACATACATATGTATGTATGTATTTCCCCCTCGTCAACTCATACTCAAGTGTAATTGTTTCCCTAAAACACGCCGCTTGAGCACTTGAGCAATTTATTTAAAAAAAAAAAAAAGTTCCATGCCTCTTAATATTTCGCCGAATGCATATGTTTGATGAATATCCTTTTCACAGGACCGTTGTCGTCCTACATAAAAATGCATTTTTTCGCTCTTGTTTTACATTTCTTTTTTGGTACACCGTTCACTTCCCAAAAATTTTTGAGCCAAAAACAGGAAGACCAAGGTGCACACGACTATGACGATGACGAAACAAACAAGCGAAGAACCCCCGAAATTTCGTTCAGACTTTTACTTCCTCTTCGCTTGGCCTGGCGTCTGCACTGTGCAACACCACCACCAACATCACCAGCCCAAATGAAACGCTGCATTGCACATTCTGTCTTGGTTGTTTTATTTCATTTTTATTAGATCAATCCTTTTATACCTCCTGTTTGGCCGGTAACTCTGGTGTCTGAAGAGTGTCCTTTTTGCTTTGGACAACCGCGCAATGTCGATGCATTTTTTTGGGACTTCACGTAGTATTCGATTTTTTTTGTGCGATTTTCTTTTGGGACACTTTCGTCCTTTTGTTGCGTGTCCACACGCTCTGTCTGTCAATTTTTGCGATTTTACCTCTGTTGCTCCTGTTCGCCCGCGCTCTGTGCTATCGCAGACAGGATCTCATTTCTCAGAGTTGCGACAAAAGTCGTTTTGTGCGTGCGTTGGTGCGTTGTATCTGGTCTGGTCTGTCTGGCCAGAACTTTTTTTTTTTGCTGTGTTGTTAGGACATGGCTGTAATGCTCCGAAAAAGGATTCGATTACTTTACTGCTCTGAGTACCTATACAAGTGTGTGTTTCTGTTTTTGTTGCTTATTTGGGTTTATGGGGTTTTCTTCCTTTTTTTTTGGCGTCTGCTTCGGGTTTTTTTTTTGGAAGTCGGCAAAAAAAAAATGCGTCTGCAGTTCGATGAATCGGGAACATATACTCAATAATGAAGCTCAAGGGTTAAGTAAACGATTAAACATTTCCCGTGTGTTCCTTGGCAAGCTGCCACTTCTGAATTACTTAACCTGGGTGGATTCTGTCACAATTTTTTCTCGTTTCTTTGTTTACAAAGTCAACGTCTGGTGTGCGAATCCCACATTACTGCTGAGTATGGGTCCAGTAGTGTTTTTGCAAGATTTATACCTCCCTCCACCAATTTAAAAAAAAAAAAATATGGTGGCAACAAGTTAATGATTGAAGTGAGCCGCTGGGGAACTGTTTTTTTCCAACGCCCGGCCAAGATTAGTTGTAAGTGCCCTATGCTTGTAAGTCTTCTACTTCATCCGTGGTGCCTATGACATCGATATCCTGTCTGTGTTGGAAGTGAAGAGGATGGTAAACTGCAAGTCGCCAGAGGGAAGGCCAGAGAACGCCTTTCTGAGGACAACCTCGTTTTTTAAATTCCGATTCTGTATTCTGTATTAGAGGCCCTTAATGCGCACTGCAACCTATTAGGTCTATTATGGTGGCCCATATGGTTTAACCAGAAATTATATTGAGGCTTTTAATAAACCTCAGCATAGCGTTAGGTTTGATTTTCCCAATTTCAGCTGGGTTGAACGAGCCTCTAGAGAAGTCTTTTCCTTGCGGTTCCTGGACATGCGCACAGAATATGTTCAGCGGTTTCTTTCTGTTCGCCATAGAGTCGGAAAATACCGGTATCTGATAGTTTTGTTTTATGCAGATGGTATCTGAGTGGATAATGTTTCGTGACATAGCCCGTAAAGGTTTTTAACTCGTCTTTGGTGAGATCAAGTAAAGTCTTTGCATTGTATAGGTTGGAGTTGATGAACTTTTTCGCTTGTCTAAGACCCTGAAGGTTGGCCCAGTAGTCGGCGTGTTTATTGGCATCCCATTGTATTATCTTGGAGTAGGCACTGTGGGGTGATACCCCAAAATAGAGTTCGTTACTCTCGAAACCTTCTAGGGTAACATTATTTACCGATGCCAGGCTTTCGAGAAGGTTGAGACAGTCCCAACCGTATAAGATTTAAGGGCTAATAGTGATGCTGGGCTTGTCAAAACCGATCATCGATGCTGGTCTGCATTATTTTCTTATCAACGTGGCCATAATATGTATACAAATTGTTGAGAATAGATTCATATGGTTGAGAGCCTGTTTGATAGATTTTAGATTGTGAAAAGCGACGAGCCCCACAGATAGATTTTTGTACCTACCCTTATGATGTATGAAACTTTTCGACTCCCTTAGAACCTGCTTCAGTGAAACATTACGACTGAAGCAAAAATATCAAGACCACATGCAAACACTGACGTAACTGACTATCTTTCTTACATTTCTTATATCCTATCAGAGCTTGTTTGCATTCTTCATGTTAAAGGATTCCCCTCACCACCGTTGCCTGTATTCATCTAATTATTCTAATATGTATTATACATACATCTATGTATGGCAACCTTTCAAAAACATCAATCGCCGGTCACCTCTCTCCCAGCCCTCCAGAATTTGACTGATGTCTCACAAAGCATTTGCTATTTCACTGAGGCCAACCTTCGTTAGCAATAAATTGGGACTGCTACCGTCTACAGTAATATTTTTATTTTATTTTATAAAAATTAAAAAAAAGTAAAATGACAAGAAAAAGGATAACTGTTCGTTAAAAAATACAAAAAAAAAAAAGAAGAAAAATTCAAAAATCCCTTTTATAGATATTCCATTTGCATAAACACGTACCATGTGTGTGTCCCGAATTTTGCACTCGAATATCCTTGCGACCGAGTAGTATGCCCGTGTATTTGTTTCTCTGTGTACACGCGAGTGCACTGTACAACGGTGATCCGTTTGTTTTTGGATATTTTTTCGGCATCTTTTTTTTATTTTTATTTTTTTTTTTGCATTTCGACAACAGCCCTTGTACTTATTTCTTGTTTTATCCCTTTTCTTCTCTTTTTGGAGTTTTGTATTTTATTTCGTTTTAAGTGGCAACCCGAAATAAAATTGCCAAAAAATTTCCCGTTGATTAATTGAAGTGCCAGTGCTGGCGCAGCGCTGCACAAACGCTTCTTCTCCTCCGGCTGGCTGGCCCCTCACCCACCCCACTACTACTTGAGCATGCATATATCGAAAGGAAACAAAGGACGAAACAAGAAAAAGAGAACGGAGAAAAAACGGAACATAATGCCTTCATACCCGAAAATGTTTGCATTTCTTGGCCGTCGTCGTCCTTTTTTCTCCGCCGAATGACACACACAAGGTAGACAGATAGACGACGACCAAGGGAGTGGGCGGGCGGTGAGCATTAAAAATATTTCCATGCATACATTGTTGTATATAAAATTTTATTATTTTTTTGGCAATTGCCCCACCAACCGCCATCACCACTTTCAGCTGCCACCATAATGCTGCACATTTTACCAAAAGCAGAAGTTGGTCGGTTCATCTGTGCTTCGTGTGGCGTGTCAGTTTGGCCGATAAAGGAAAGGGTTATGGGGGTTGTTTCGCTGGGCGAGTTGGCGCGCAATATTTTCATATTCCTGCGAATGTCCTTACGAAAAAGAATTAAAAGAAATTTCGCGCAAACAAAATTATTTATATTCGTTTCTTTTCGAAGGACTTTTTCGTTTTTTGATCGGCTTTCTTTCGCTTTTTTGGGAATTTTTTTCTTCTTTTGTTTTGTTGGTTTTCGTGTGTCCTCTCATGCACACACTTTAAAGGATATAATAAATGAACGCACATCTTTTGTTTCTGTTTGCAGAGTTGTGAAATCCTTTAAGTTTAATTTGGTTTCCTGTATATACGGCTAGATGCAAAGGAGATGTTATATTGCATTCTTTTTGGTGATGGTAGTGGTATGGTGCACTGGTCCTTTACCAAAAAAAAAGGATATACAATACTTTGACTTGGCAGTTGAGGCTGATATGAGTACCCATACCCATTTCCATTCGTTGTAGTGGAAAGAGAAATTAAGTGCATAGCGCCACTGCATTGTGAACCTGTGTTCATATTTTTCGGAAATTATAGGATCCTTGGTACCAGGTACCTGAACTCTTATTGCTCCTTATTGAAGTGTTTTGTAATTCTTGTATTGTGTCGTGATTTCAAATTTATTTATTTTTGTTTAGGAAATAATTGAGCAGATGTCAATAAAGAGTTTAGTAAGCCTAATACGTGTTTACATACTTTACAGCTTTCACGAAGCAGTTCCTAATGATTTTTATAACTTTACACCTGCGGGATTACACTGCATTAATGTAATCAATCTCTTTTCACTTTCTTTGTCGTGACTCTTGAGCGTTATGATATGAATCTGTGCAAGATTCAACTGATCTGACATGTAGCTAAAGTAATTCCCTACAAGACCTAGTCATCCCAGTTCTATTCTATGGCT
Source organism: Matsumyia berberina (assembly GCA_917880715.2). Classification (NCBI taxonomy): domain Eukaryota; kingdom Metazoa; phylum Arthropoda; class Insecta; order Diptera; family Syrphidae; genus Matsumyia; species Matsumyia berberina. Next base: position 123,056,481 of record OU862871.1, on the reverse strand, counting down.
CAGAGGCTTGGACTCTTTTAAGAATTGATGAGTTCGCCTTCAGGCGATATTTAATCCTTTTTCCATAGACGATGAGTGGAGGAAAAGGTACAATGACGAAATCTATGGCCTGTACGTAATGAACACAGTGCGGGTCGCATTAACAATAATTAAAACAGCAACCAACGAGAGGATGCAAAGGAACTTCGAGGATCACTGGGCCAACCTTCCGACGTTCAAGGTGGCTAGATCACTCGTAAACAAACCAATGAACCTGCTCACCAGGTAGGCTCTAGGTTCAAACAGAGAGCAATTTAGGCCGATGGTGGGACTCATCACAGGACACATTAACCTCAGCAAGAATATGCATAGAATTCGCATCGCTGACACAGAGGCATGTAGGAACTGTAAGGCAGAAGAAGAAGACCTTGAAACACTTGCAGACCACTTCCCAGCCCTAGCGAGAATGCGACAGAAGACCCTGAGGTCCATGTGGATACCGGACCTGAAACATCTCAAGGTCAAAGGAATCGGCTGCATCCTGGTCTTCAACGAAGAAACAGGAAGATTCGCCAGACCACACGTACACTAGTGTCAACTCCATAATTGTTTTCATCTTCCCTATATCTCTCCCACCATACGTCCCAAATCAAACCTTTCCCTGCAGTTCCGTCGATTAAAAGAAGGGTACACAACGAGCCCGACTGAGGCCTGAGTGAAGAGCCTTTCACTCACCCTCATATACTATACTATACCAACAAGCACGACATGAATGGTTGCTAGAAACTAGACCTTGGCTCATCCCGAGCTGCCGCGCCAGCTATTAATTTATTTACTTTAATCGCCGGCAAAAAGATCGATATCGGTAAAGGAATGCCGCAGATCTCTTACCGAGATAGGTGCGATGTTACCCTGTGCTGGGTCCCAGGACACAGGGATGTTCCAGGAGGTGCAGAACGGCATCTCCCCGAAAACCTGAAAGAACCAGGTTTCTGCTTGACACTGATGCCAGGAAAATGGCAAACAATAGGTGGAACAATATAAGCACAATACTTGTGCTTTGTCCAAACAAATCTGGCCTAACCTGGATTAAAAAAAGACGGAGAGACTTTTATCCACTTACTAGGTTCATTAAAAAAGGTCCTCACCCGACATTGCTTGACGGATTAGGGGTCCGCTCCAACGATTTCTGTAGAAGCTGTAAAAACAATGAAGAGGAGGAAACTACAACCTACCTACTAGAGTACAGCCCTGTTCGTGCAACATTAAGAAGTAAAACCCTCGGCAAATATTTCTATAATGATTTTAACGATCTAGCCAAAAAGATAAGAAACTTTACCTCCAGCTCAAAGTGATTCAACTCAAAGGGTTAATACCGCTACTGTTACCCGTCTTGATGAAATTTGTTCATTCTCTAGTTCCTGTTGCAGACAAGCCGGTTCTTTTTCATCGTGGTATCCCAATGATCTGATCTGGTCTAAAGGTGTCCCTGGCTGAAGGGGCAGCCACCTAATCTAACCTAACTTGGCGAGCAAAACTAAAGATCCAGCTAACGATAGAGCTGGCATTTGGCGGTTTTTAGTTGACATCCAGGTCCATCCTTAGCGGTAGCGGCATCATAAGTAAGGTTTGAGAAACCCTAACACGTCATGGGTGACAGTCTAGGGGGGTTTTGGAAAGAAATTAAAATTGATATTCCCTGTTGAACTTATAGCACTAGAACCTGCAATAGAAAAACTAGTCATGGTTAAAGTTGGACAATTAAAAATGACGGTTTAACAATTTATAAACTATTCACAACAACAACGAGTTCGCAGAGAATACCTGCATAAATTGCAGCACCTTCGCTGACAGATGTCAATCATTCCTATAGATTCTCACTAGATGGCTTTTGCAAAGCAGTTTTATAAAATTTCAATTCCCTTTATTTACGACATCCAAGTTGCATTTGTTAACTGTACCTATTCGGCACAAAGAACCAGTTGCAATGCAAATTTATCCCATGTAATCATTTCAAGCTAAGGCACTCCTTACCTTTACCTTTTTCTAAGAATTCCTTTGCTCCTGTCTCAAACGACATTGTCAAACAAAACTCTTTGCAGCAAACACAAACCTCTGCAACTTATGTCACCTAATCACTGTCGCAACGGTGAATTCATGAATTCTAATTCACCTTTGCGTATATAATGCTTATAATTTTTTTTTAATTTATTGAATATTTGAAATTATAAAGGGTAAGCTCATTTAAATCTTTCGCATAACAGTAAAAGTGTCTAAACAAAAATAAATATTATAAAATTAAACAAAAAAAAACAAATGTTTGTAGGTATATTACGTTTGAACAAATGAACGAAAGAAGAACGTGTTTTGCGAATTAATATATACCTCAGTCGGAGAACACCAGGACCTGATTAGCAATTAACATTTACGAAAGTGCATCTTACGTAATATCAAGACTTTCTATATTTCTACATGTGTATGCACATATTTATTTTAAAAATAAAATATGAAATTCTTATCACGAAGTTTATTTAATAATTATTCCAATCATCTCTGTAATCAGGGTAATCTTTCAATAAAAAACCCGTTGTTGTTGCATTATTGGTTTATTCGTGAAACAGAGGGTTACCTAAGTTTGTTAAAAGGGCAAAGGCATGTTTGTAAGTCGCATAGTGATTGATTTTTTTCTTTCTTAAACATAAATCAGTTTTTTTTTGTGACGATATTGGCATTTGAATGGAAAACAAGATTCACGATCGATGCAAATAAAACTGCAAACAAAACGTGGTGATTAAGTGATCCAAAATGGCTTAGTAACAAAATTTGTTAGCGTATGGGTGACATAGACGGTAATTCGCGCTTAAAATGTCAATGGTCACGTTGTGGTTTTTAGTTAGTGAAGATGCATATGATGAGTGTTTTGTTCTGGAAAATGCTAAGCTAGATAAAAAAAAATTCAATTAGTTTCCCTAGACGATCTGGATAACCATTCTTTTAAAAACGAGCTCTTAGGTTAAAGGAAACCGCTTATACAATCCATTTACGTTCTTTCTAAGTTCAGGTAAAAAGTTATGCCGGCGGGGGTAACTGCACGATAACGAAAAAATCAGCTTATTACAAAGCAACAGCAAGTCTCGAATTCCGACGGATTCACCGTTGACGTCTGTAAACGATACAAGAACATCGACTTTTTGATCTGCACGTGGAATGTAAGTTTCCTCAAAAGGCTGCGTTCAGCGAAACGAATAAGTGGGGCCCTGGACTGCTGTAAAGCACATATCAGAATCATCCGTGATCAAATGGGCCGTGCAAACAGAGGATGAAAAATTGTGACATTTATTTCAGCGTTTGTTACAGAAAGCAAAACTAGCGCTAATTTGCATGGCGGTTTGTTATTGGTGGCAGGCCTAGGCAAAAAGTGTAAATTTTTAAAACTGTGAACAAGCGCACCATAACAATTCGTATTAAGGCTGAATTCGCCGATAAAAGCTTTACATATATGCGCACTGAGGAGAAGATTGGAACTCCAAATACACAGGCGATTTTCAGCTAGGAAGGGAAAGTATTTAGTACAGTCGGAATGAGTATCCTGCGCGAAATCACCTCTGATTGTCCGAAAGTTTCGAGAAGTGAACTTTTACTTGGACTACCTTGGTGTATCCAAGTTACAGCTGCAAATATCCCGAACACCGCAAAGACAAGGGAATTATAGAAGGAACTTTGATATCGGATGGTTATAATCGCCAGAACCTTTTTCAATTGAGTCTCCTTTAACCTGTCAAGAGTATTCCGCGCTGAATTTTTCTTGGCCACCACTACGAAATTCCTTTTCTGACGAAGAATGCTGGCCACTACATGCAGCAAAACAGGAGACACACAGAGCGGCGTTGCATAGAAGTACCAGAGCTGAACCGTGGCCTGAAGAAAATGTTTCGTTAGTCAACGATTCCTTTCATCCTGCCTAAACGAAAAGACAATAGCCATATCTTTAGAGCAACAAACCTGCTGGAGCTGACGGCTTATCTGCTGAGCTATGATATTTTACTTGGGAAGGAGAATCCACCAACGGAAGATATGATCGGACAAAGGCTTGGAAAATCCACCACTGATTAAATATTCTTAGAAAAAATAAAGGAATTTCGTATCGATACTCAGCACCTATTAATCGGCTTTATTTTCCTACTGTGAAACCTTACGGAAGATGACATCCTCAGACTTATAATTCCGAGGTCTTAGAAGATAATTGACTTCGCCGACGACATAACAATCGTTGTAGTGACTAAACTCCTTGAGGAATCTATGGAGATGGTTCAAAAGTATCCATGGACAGAAGTAGTGCTCATCGGCAGCAGGCGAGTCATGGAGACTATACAAGTAAAGGTGGAGGATCACATTGTAATTTTCAAACCAGAATTGAAGCACCTTGGTATTACTACAGATGCAAGGCTAACTCTTAAGCACCTTCTGCAGCAAGCCGCTGAGAAGGCAGCGAAGGCCACGGCTCTCTTGGCAAGGATTATATCGGCGAACCAAAGCACAAGAAGAGATTGCTTTTAGCAAGGGTTGCCGGATCAATAATGCTCTACGGCTCCCAAATACGGACTGGTGCAATGAAGACCGTGCGAATAGGATAGGTAACAACATTAACAAGGACAAGTTTGGAAAAATGGCAGGAGAGATGCTATCACTCTGACAAGGGCAGTCGGGCTCGAAGATTGATCTCCTTTATAGACGCCGCGATCAATAGGAAGAATGGGGAGGTGTATTTTTACCTGACTTCCATGCTTACTTACCATGGATGCCTCAGATCATTTGGAGACGAGCTATTCAAAGCTATACCTAGCTTTGGCATCCCTGTCAAACTCAACCGATTGTGCAAAATGACGATGTAAAATACACGCTGTCCCTTTGAGGTCGGTAAAGACCTCACAGGAACCTTTGTTAGAATCAAATGATTTAGACGAGGCGATTTCTTAAACATCTTTCTTGAAAGAATCGTGCAGACTTCACGCCAGTGCAAATAGTCAAGTAATCCGACGATGATTAACATGGCTGTGATTTATAGAGTGGATAGACATAAGAGCTCCGGCCAGGAAAATCTTGAATCTTAGGTTTGGTGGTGCTGTCAAATCATTCGTTGATTAGAAAGTCCACCTCAATAGGCCCGTAAATTGCTTTACTTAAAATCTTGGCTTCTTTTTGTCGGATGTGGAAACCCTATACTGCAACATTCAGACGCAACTGGTCCATTATACTACGAAAAAGCAGGATCCAGTATTTACCCATTTTACTGGAATGGAAGGCGCTTCAATGATAAGGAGCTTACAGTATCAGCAGTCACCACATCAGCACCGAAAAACGACCACCTGATCCGAACAGAGGTAGGACATCGAAAAGGCGTCGCAGACAGTGGCGCCGTTTAAACCTAACACGCAGATCCTTCCACCTACTCTTAACAATATAGTCCGTGGCCATTAGGATAGCAAAGATCTCTGCTTGAAAAACAGAGGAATGCTTACCCATGCTTGAGTAGTGAAGTCTGGTGTTTTCGACCTCCGTCGACCTCCACGTAAAGATTCGACTGCAACCCCATCCAGGCTCAGACTCTGGCCGAAGCCAGTCCTGAAGGCAAGGAAATTCGACTTTGAATTTGCTCAGCAGCAGAAGTTTTGGTGTCATTGCATTGGACGGCATATCCAGGGAACTAGGGTCGTAGGATAAGTGTCGCGCAAGGTCATCAAAACACCAGTGCGGTTGCTATCAAAAGCCTCTCCGTCTAAGAGGATAGATTCTTTTGAAAATGTTGGCTTAAACCATTGACGGTCTTTATTGCTCCTACTATTAATATGGCTCTACACCTGCGATACATATGTATGGATGTACAAACCAATTTTCGAGGGCAAAATACGTTTTCTTTTTCGCATACACAATTAGCTTCTATAAGGACAGGTTGCAAGCCAATTTCGATTGTAAAATATTTCATCTTCTGTTCTACACGTCAATTCAACCTCTCGGTCAATCCTTTACATTTTAAACATGCTTATCAGCCAGAGACTTAGTCTTCGTCTATGTACGACTTGTATCTTAATGAAAAGTATGATACTTTAATCGCTATAAGCTCAAGTCGATCAGTACACTTACACCTCAAAAACGCAATGCACTAACCGATCAAAATGTTGATAATTATCCATCGTCATTTGATAAAATTTGATCTCAACGCAACTTCTCATTTCTGAAAGCTTCTGTTTGCAACAATGTTTCACAACATCCAACAAGTCGCTGCGTTATGTTAATCTCTTTCATACAGTAAAAGGCTTCAAAATACACTTCTTAGCCTAAGGAAAATGTTGACAGACAATTGTCTAGAGCCACACACAATTGCGCAAGATTAATGGGCTGTGCATTTTTGAAATATAGATCCGCGCTTTGGGTTTCTTTTGTATCACGCGATTTTATGAAATACAATTTAATCGAGTTAGCGAGATACCCTCTCGCCGGAACTAAGGTCTCAAGGTGATAAATGTATCACTTGTAGCTAACATGGCCGACGATGATCATTCATAATGCTGATGCGAGGGTGTCATGAAGGACCACAGCATGATACTCGACTTTTTTTTCGTTTGTACTATTCCGCACCGAACGCCGGGATAAATATCCAGATAAGCTGCTGGTTTTGCCGGTAGTGGTACCTGCAACTATGCTCCCACCGCGGTCTGAAATTAGCAGATAATATAATTGCAATTAAAATTCACCCCACATGATGGCGGGCAGAACACGCTTTAAGATGGACATAAATATTTATTACATGAGGGAGAAGGTGCTTATTTTGGTTTAATTTATACTTTTTTTTCTTTCTCGATTTTCTACTATGGGATTATTAACATGAGAATTACAATTAATTAACTAAAAATAATGACACGCAAAATGCACTATCATGTTGAACTAAAGTGAATAATACATGCAGTGGGATGGGCCCAAAAACGAACCCAAACTCCTGTTTTAATTAAATAATTTTATTATGTCATATGTCTATGAAAATTATTCTAATCCATATGAAGCCGATGTTTAGTGTTTATGGTTTTACTGAGACCTTATTGCCGCTCAAGAGGCAAATTTACAAATGCCGACGGTGAAATGTAAGTGAAAATGTATGCAAGAGTCTCTCTCGAAGGAGGCTTTTATGGGAAATAATTGAAAAGTTATAAAAGACCGTGTGTCGGTGTGGAGGGCATAGAAAACCAGACTTTATTTATTGGTTATTCGTGCATTGGGGATCTTATTAGAGTCTGGTTTGGTATTATTTTCTATATTTACCTGTTTGTAGTGTTAATAAAAATGTAAATGTCAGATTAGTCTGTAGTTAGGGAGGATAATACGCCCGTCATTATCTGTTGCATAAAAGAAGTAATCAATGTACATTTACATGGTTATAAGTGATGTAGTTGACGCCTTCTACAATTCGTGACGAGTAGTTCAAAAAGTACCTGCGACACAATTTTGAACAGATAGTTAACAGATGTATATAATCAGTTTTTAAGCATAAATACGTGATGCAGGAGATTTTCAAAGTTTCCTATAAAACATCGAAACCGAGTCCCAATTATGGTTAGTTTAGGTTAAGTAGAGTAAGGTTCGCATAAGCCACTAGGCACCATAGTGGAGCCATCGCGATCACTGTAAAACCAAAATTGGAAAAACCTAAACCATTTCCTAAAAGCTTTTGATTTCCTGACAGATTTTTACCATGTTTTTATAGCTTAGCTCCTCTAAATTACTAAAGAAATAGCTGGCAAGGTATTTCCTACGCGTTTTGGCACTTCCCTGATATTTCCATAATATGCGTGCTATGTCCTCATCGCTGCAAAACCTGCAAACATCAGTAGCTGAGAGTTCTAATCTTTCAGCAGAAGACTGTGGCAAGACAAAATGCCAATGAATGGCTGTATCAAACAATTGTTTAAAACTTTATCGAGTTCAAAATCTTAGGGCAGAAGCATTGTGACAATTCAAACTCAAAACTGTGCAAAGCTTCACTTTGAGATAGAGATTTACGTATGCTTAAATGTTACTCTTTCTAAATATTCAGTTTTTTGACTTTTGATTTGGATCCACCAAGTTAAAAAAAAAAATCCTCTGCGGATTACAAACTTATTTATTCGCTTTTTGAAAGTGCATATAACATAAAATCTACGATATGCCTAAATTTGATGACTGTGGAAATACATATATGTACCTCTTGTATGAATGTGCAAACAGTAGAATCAAAATTTTAGGTTAGGTTGAGTTAGGTTGATTGGGGCTAGGAAACGTTCCTAAAAACTCCGGCACCAGAATGGTTCAAAGGTACTGAGGGATGCAAAATTTAAGAATTCTCTAATGGCTGATAGAACCTAATTCCTCGAAGTTACTAAAAAAGAGGTTTCCTATGTGTTTTGAATGCCTTAAATCTATGCCTTTACATAGAATATGTGTGTTATCTGCTATGTCGCATAAGTCGTGGCAGTATCTACGCAGGAAGAAAATGTCTGTATAGGAATCCTACTATTCTTAGATTTGATCGTTCTAGCTTAATAATTTCCCTCATCTTTTTTTTTTCTAACATCGACCGCTGGGTCGCGTCTTCTTGAGATAATTCTCCGCCATTTCTTGCTACTTTAAGTTCATTAAGTTCATTTCCCTCTATACCGAAATGTCCTCGCACATGACATGATTATACCCGGAATAACATATTAAAAGTATCAAGAACGACTTCGTAAAGGCTGATTTAATAAGAAGTGCAGGATTTCCTTTTTATGCTGTATTCGAGTTTATGACTTCTAAACGAAATATGATGATACTAAGATTTGGCTAACATTGAAAAAAAAAAAAAAAATAGTTGAAATAAATATCTAGGAGCATTTGGAACGCGTTACCAAAGTTATTCCTGCTGAACTTAGTAGTTTTCAAAGAAGTCTTTCTTCTTTTGATTGTTAAATTCATTTTCCTAATTTCCTAAAATGATGTTCCACAGTAACCAGGCAAATAACACAATCTTACGACAGAAAGGCTTAAATTTCAGTTGATATCGATATCCTTACTAGATATTTTATTTCCGGGCCTTTCAGAACGTTAAGTGTAGATAGGTAGGTAGAGGTAGCGGCTCTAAAAGAACCCTGGTTGCTTGCGGGTGTTATAGGTTGATAGACGATTTAAACCCAACCTATGAAATTAACGAAAAGGATTCGTTCACAAATCTTTTTCGTTAAGTGTAGTCGGAAACTGTTACTGAATTACACTTCACGCATTTCGTTGTATTTCTATACCTTGCAGTAGTAATTCAGACAATTAACCACACGCAACTGAGAATAAATCAAGTCTATTATATCCTTCTTCAAAAAGGTTCGACAATTTTGTCAGCTAAGAAGTTCATTATTTAATTGTTTATACTCAAAATTGTATTGGACTCTTATGCGAGCTGCCATTTCACCGAACATTTTTCGCAGCGCCACGTTTTGTCGGGGAATGTCAAACCTCCAAGAGCACTATTTGTCATGAGCTTCTCAATTCCCCGTTTGGAGTAGGCAATAAATTATAGATCCCTTCCATTCGTGGAAAAAGCAGAACATGAACAATTGCAAGAAGCTAGGCCTTGGCTCATCCCGAACTGCCGCGCCAGCTATTTTTTGCTCTAATTTCTGCTCGGTTTGGTTAAGGTGATATTCACTTATGAAGTCCTTGCAGGAGATAGTTTGGTCCATTGCATTTTCCCCTTTTATTTGCGGTACCGATTATTGGTTTGGTCTTTAAAAACTAGCCTACTCTCTCGATGATACCTATAATCTTTACTAATAGAACTTGTGAAAGGTCCTGTAGTGTTTTCTTCGAAAAGCCTCTTCCCTATATACCAGAGGCTATAGACTTAAATTAAGGAATTCGCAAAGCGAATGTTAAATAGTCTTTGTTTCTTCTGTATCCTGGTAGTTCCTGCAGAAAATATCATATATCAATGCATATTCTAGTCGCTATGGCGCCTATGATGCATTATCCTGGCAATAGTGACTTACAGAAAATCGAAACCGATCCCACTCTTCTTATTAAGGAATACAAAAAAAACCGATCAGAATATCAAGCCAGATCAATACTTCTATCTTCCTGGGCCTTAAGGAAATCAACACCGGAAAACACTTTCTATTATTTACGCACAATATCTTGAAGGAGTTGAAGTGCATTTGTACAATACATTGCACATGTTTTGAAAACTATCAAACCAATTTTCTTCTTGTAAAATAATGTTACATTATTGTGCATTAGCATTAAAAAATTAACTACTTAATATGGATAAGGATGTGAAGTAATTAATATCGAGTCCTTTCAATAATATCACTTTCAATTATAAAAAAGAAAAGCCTCATATCAAAAAGTAATTGTTCTTATATGTAATAACTTTGGGATAACATTAAACTAGCCACAGGAGAACCGAAAAAAATTTCTTTCGTGGACTTATGAGATTTCAAATTGTTGTTTTCAGACAAATTCAGAGAAAAAACTCTCGCTAGATGAGTCCAATATGAGCTGTTTTAATAAGCCCCGACATGCATAATAACAAGGCTATACCTAATAAAATAGGCATCGATCACTAGCAGAACAGAGCGAAAAATAGTAACTAGGGACTGAAAACAATGATAAGGATATCTTCTTTTATTAAAAGAATTTTAAAAAGAAAAAAGAAGAAACCGAATTAAATTTTTTCAACTCACAAAAATGTTCTCATTTTATTCATTAATTTAAAGTATTTATATATGTTTTTGTATTTTTAGTTTCCTTAATATCATACAAGATTTATCACATGTGTAAGTTGTCACGCATGTAGTAAAAAAGTATAATTAAAAAGTGTTCACTACTTATTTGCTAACACAATATTGAACCTTTCAACTTATTTTTTTTTGAAAATATTAAGGCTAAAGGTTAATCATCTTCAAATAATTTGAAAACATTTTTACGAGTAATTAACTGTGCTACATGCTACATAGGTAATTGTTATTAACAAACAGGTATCAGTCATTCTTTTCTCTGACTACCATACCATTGTATCAAAGTTGAACGAAAAACTGTAAGAGAAATCTTAATGTATGTGTATGTGAAAATTCAAGAACATTTTACCTATTTTACGAAAATATTTTTGTTTTAAGCAACAAACTCATATTTACACATACTTACTCTAATTGAAATACATACTCAATGAATTGCTAAAAATTGCAAAACAATTACTCACAGAATAAAACATTTTGTTCAAAAACTGTTCCTTAAACTCATCAAAGTTTCATTGAAAATTTAAAAGTTTGTATTCTTATACCGGAGTCGGCATAAAATCAGAAATGATCTGCATTGCATTTATTTTGTTCACTAAGAAACACGATGCAGCGCTTAGCATTCCTTTAAAATAAAATATTTGTCACTGGTCTTCCGATCTTAAAGTCCACTACCTTATCTGAATTAAAAATTATAAAAGTATAAAGGCAAAATTTTCATTTAAAATACATGGTTTTCGTAATTTGATAACGGAGTACTGTTACGGAAAAGTTTATTACTTTATTTGTATTTATGAACTTAGCAAAGGTAGTTGAGTATGTTAGACTTTTAAGATTGTGCTACTGAGATTTGAAAATAATTGTAGGATTTAAAAAACTATTTAAATTTAAAATCTGGCTCTTCCGGTATAAATGCTTGTACATAAATTACGAAAGATTTTCGAATGGTTCTTGCCATTTATGCCTATTGTTAGAACCTCACTAGTTTTTAAAACACATCTATACGCACAGTGCTTACTGTAAGAACTTGTACAAAAAATTGTATAAAACTAAACTTCTTGAAAAAATAAGCACAATTTTTAAGATATGTCCTCATATAAAATGTGCATGTATCTCTGTCGTTTGCATTTTGAGACAGAAAGTATTGTAAAACTGATGTTCTTACTAAAAACATATTTCGTTACTTGCTATATTATTGTATCATGCCTGGGTTTTCACGAAGAATCGAGATACTCCTGTTTCTATATCGAAATTAGTAAACAGATTAAAAAAAAATCAATGGTCCTATACGAAAATTCAAAGGAAATAACGTTTGAGTTATTTCGAGCTTTAAATTTTTATTATCCTTGTAGTATCCTTATTATAGAACACAAAAATATACATAGCTCACCTAATGTAAATCCATGCACTAGCAACAATAAGGATAAAGCTATGAATTCGATTAAAAATCATATATTATTGAAAGAACAATAACTACACTCTAGAATGTGTTAAAACTTAATTGTTCCTTCTGATAATAACCTGACGGATGTAATTATGTAGTTTTCCAACAACGATGGCTGCAATAGAGTAATACACAAAGGACTTTAGTTCTGTAGTTCCTTGCAGTGATCGGTACAATAAAATACTGTTGAAAGGATCTCATAACCCCAAAGTGTACTTTCAACAATAAAAATCTTATTGACTTACAGTCTCGTTTAAGCAACAATTTGTAGATAGTTTCTCCATTTTATCTTTAACGTAAAGCTATAATTGAAAGCAAACATTGCGATCACTTTGTTCAATAAGGAAACATTGGTCCTTCTTAAATATTCTCCACACTCAAAGTACACGACATGAAACGTAGTATGTACCCGGCCAAGTTCGTTAATCAAATATACCGAAGGCGGTCTTAGAATTTGTATAAAATATTGAAATAGGTATTTGTTTTGTAAATGGTTTTCAGGTTAAAAACTGAATAATAAATATTAGAATAGAATAAGTTTCTTACAAAATATTTCTAGTCCAGAAACCAATTTATGAGAATATTCCGCCTTAACACGGTTGCCTAACTAAAATAAGTTATTCATAGCCTCTAACTGGAATTCCATAATTTAGCTTTCTATTGGCGGAAATCTTATTCTGTGGTTGGCCAGAAAGAAATGTGTTTGTAGATAAAATTTTGAGAGGAAACAAAACCTGTTTTAGTTATTTCCTACTGCGTATTCATATAATGGCGGCAGTATCCAAATTTGGATGAACAAAAACCGATCTTAAAATTGTGTCATTTTGAAAAAAAAAAAGAAGAAAATATTTCAGGGATCACATATCTCGAATCGAAGAAGCACTCATGTAACTAAGTCGTCGTCCCTTTATTAGAATTTATGTTATCCCAACTGATCCTCAAATTCACTTTCACCGCGTAACTTTATCCCGAAAAACGAAAGCCACTCAAAAACAAATCAAAGTTTATACTTGTACTTACGAAAAATTTCTTCGAAAATTCCTAGGTAATCCTTTTCCGGTGTGTGGTGAATATGGTGAAAAACTTTAAGTTCATTCAGAGTAAAAGATCAAAACAAAACTTTGAAAAGAAAATTAGTTCTCTCTATTTTTTGGTTGGGAAAACGCATTTAAAACTTTAAAAAATCATACGAACATCGGTTTGTTTGTATCTTTTTTTTTGTGCGCGAAATAGTTAAAATAAAATTCTATATATGCATTAAACTTCAGAACACGTTTGCAAAACAATTATACACATAACCACCGCGACACACGCTACAATCAAACAAAATCACACAGTAGTTTCAAAAAACGAAAACACGTTACACGCCGTCAAATCCGAAAGAAATTTAGCGAACTTTTTTATTCTTATTATTTCCTTTGTAATTTAGCACTTGAAACAAAATCTGGTTTTTTTTTCAGCCCAGAAAATGGTTTATTGCCAAAAAAAAAACAAAACAAAAGGACACTCGCCGAGACGAAATTTGATTTGTAATCCCAAGTTAGAATGAATTTTTGAAGTAACTTAGTTTTTTTTGTTTATGTTTGTTTGTTGCATAAATATTTAATAATTTCTTTCCATGTGTATAAAAATAAAAGCAATTATGCATTATTTTTTGTAATTACATTTTTATGTTGTTTTCTCTTTTGTAAATTAAACGTCAGGCGAAGTATACTTTATTACCCATACACCGCGATCTGTGTATCTTTATTTATGCAAATTTTTTCTTTATTTTGTTGTATATCGCACTCCTACTACATTCACTTAGAGATTTTTTAATTTCATTTTCATTCTTTTCTTTGCATTAACAAAAATATTTGATTTTTATTTTTTTATATTAATTTTTTTTTAAATTTAGCTGTTTAAAATTTCTGTAAGGAAAAAAACACAAAATGATAAATTAAAAACAAAATTCACATAAATTCACTAAAAAAAAAAAAAAATTATGTATCTTTCAATGCGATGTGGAGAACCGCGCGCGTTTTAACTGCTACAGCATATCCTTGCTGTTTAAGCCGTGTGTCGTGTGTTACAGATACTTTCGCTTGTGAGAAGAAACAACACAAAACGAGGAATCAAGTCCAATATTGTGGCGCCATTAAGAATGTTCCTACTACTCGGTTGAAACTTAGAGATACTCTTTGTGTATCTTTTTATCTTTTCCGGGTTTGTGGCGCGAGTTATGAGCGCGTAAACTTTAACAACCGTACGTGAGAATTTCTTTAAAAAATTCAAGTTAAATGATGAAAAACTTCAGCGAAACGATAGAAAAATTTTTGAAAAATTGTTGAAAAGTTTGAGTGAAACTAAGTTGTTCTTGTGTCAACTGCCTCACAGAATGCAATTTTTTTATATTTTCATGTTACTAACCGAAAATTATATTTCTAGAGAGCAGGCAGCAGCGACTTGTATCGAACTGACGACACTACTGACGTTCCGAACGTTTTGTGGATTAGAACCCCGCAACGCAGTCCAGAGTCAGTCGGTGTACACGACCACTGCGTTTTTCTTTTTTGCAATTTTTTTTTTACTGTTCACAATACACAAACCACCACCAACAAGCCCGGTTCTGTTGTGTGCGCCGTGTGTTGCTAGAGTGCTGCTTTGCTTGGTGCTACTGCTGTATATGCTGCTGCGGCTGCTGCTACTAATGTCAGTCGTGCCTCCTCTACTCTACTCCAATGGTTTGTGGAGCTCTGTTGCTGCTCCTCTGTGTACAGTCCGTCGCGCCCGCAACTGTCGTCGTAGTCGCACAAACGTCTCGGTCTCATCAGAGAATCTCTAGCCTTGTTGCTGGTGGAGTAGTAATGCTGCTGCTGATGCGGCTTCTAGTATGTTGCTGACTGGCCGTAGAAAATTTTTCTTGTTTCCTTTGGGTTTTTTTTCGGACCTGCTTCCCAATTCTGTCTGTCCTCTTCTTTTTCCC
Organism: Matsumyia berberina; assembly: GCA_917880715.2. NCBI lineage: Eukaryota > Metazoa > Arthropoda > Insecta > Diptera > Syrphidae > Matsumyia > Matsumyia berberina. Next base: position 123,041,306 of record OU862871.1, on the reverse strand, counting down.
CCAGCGAACTAACACCTACAAATGAATTTCCAAACGAAATGCAGTTCTCTTCCTTCACTAGGCCCGAGCATACAAACACCAACGAAAAACCGTCTGAAACATCGAGGAGACGCACACTTTTGCAACGTTTGCAACGTTGGATACTAAATCCAAAAAGAGAACCCGTGTGAGTGAGAGAAAGAGTGTCTCCCCCGACAATAATTTCCCTCACACTCGGTATACTCCAGTCATGTTGCCATGTTTGGGGGCGCAAATAGGCCTTTCCTAGGCTCCATACAAACCCGACTAGCTCTCTTTGATGTTGCTAGCAACATTTTTCATTCATGCTTTGTTTGGTTTGTTTTCCATCATTCCACCCTCTTTTGCATGTGCATACACACTCATACACCAAGCAAAACGTCATCACACTGTACGTGGGGTTTGTATCTAACAAACACCTGTTTGCTGAATGTGAAAAGCTTCCCCAAAGATACATTCATTGCCATCCACTTTGCTGCTCTACGCATGAAGTTTGCATTCTCTTGCAACCTGCCATCTCTTCGCACAGAAGTTACTTCCCCTTGCAACATCGAAAGTGTTTCCGCAACATTATAAGAGTACATTGTTCGTTCTCTGCCACATTTATCTCTGGCAACAAGTTCCTTTTTGCTTGATTTTCATTGTTTTTCCATTTAAATTCGCTAATGGGCCATCTCTTCCACGTCCACCTTCTTTTTGCGAATTTGCAAACTCGTTTGCTTCGTTTTTTGCTTATAGATTTTTAGCGAAGAGAAGCATAGGCACTCTCTTTTACACACATGTTGCCAGGGCTTCTGCTATAAGTGGAATTTTAACAAAAATGTTTGCAAAAATTTTCGCAAACTCTTTTGCCACCTTCTCCACCACTAATCTCTTCACATCATTGCCTCCCTCTTCGTTCCACTTGACAGAAATTTGCGAAAAACGACCAACAAAGGCAGCTTCATTGGCTCTCTCCAGCTCCACACAGCCGAGAGAGAGAATTTGCAAAACAAAACAAAATCGCGAAAAATGTTTGCAAATTTTCTTTTTGCACTTTTTTTTTGCAAAAATAAAGAAAAAACTGTCGTCGCCGGTAACTCACTCACACACATGGAAGTGGACGCAGAAAATGAATTCGTTTGGATAGATTAATCGCGGGGTATGTGTTGATATTTCGCCAGCACATAAGATTTTTGCAAAAAAAGAAAGAGAAGACTAACAAAAAAAAATTAGAAAATAGCATAAAGTGTGTGCGAAAAATATTCGCGAACAAAAAAAATTTAATCAATCACTCCAACGGAAGAGGTAGTGCGGTGTGTTGGAAATAACTTTTTTTTTAATTTATTGTTAATTTATATAGTTTCTTGTAGATTTGTATTCTTTTGCCTAATTCGCATTGGGAGGGCGCAGTGAGTGTGACCCCTTTATTGCAACTACATATTTATAAATTAGTTTTTTTTTAACTATTCGGTAGAAATTTTGAAAATTTAAGCGCTTAGGCATCGAAATTAAAACAACAATTTTGATTCACCATACTGTGGTGAGTAATGCTTTTTTTTATTTTAGTTTCTTACGCATCCTTTTTGTTTGGTGAGTTCGTTTTTCGTTGGCTGTTTGGATAGAATTTGGCAGTTGGGGGTCGATTAGTGATGCCGTTGGGAAATTCATGAATTTGTACTTATACCGACGGTAAACACAAATAAGGCTTAGTGGCGGTAGAAATGATTGGTAAATGATTTTGTTGCTGATTGAGTGGTGGTTCAAAGAATAATAGAAACAAATCTGTTTGGTACTGTGGGTTATGGTTAATTGCGTGCATTGTATCAATAAAATGATTATATTATAGTTGTACACAAATGTCATGTGTTAAATAAAAACTGAATTCAGTTTTACTATTTTGATTATTTGTTTCTTTTTTTCTTGGTTTATTTTGAATTATTTTTTGGCATCTCTGTCTCATGGAATGTTGTTTAGCATAGTTTTGCCCACAGACCATTGTTCTTCTTCGATTTTGGCCTCACATAACCTTTAGTTCTTAACCATGCCTTAGCCGATATCGACGGATGCTTAGGATTATTATTTTGCATATTTGTGTATGCACCTACATAAACATAGATATATGTATGTACATATGTACTGTACGCACATACACATGCAAATACTCATATTTTAATGGGATTTCTTCTTTAGTGTAAATCAGTTTGGGTTAAGAATAGGCTAGTAAGTTTAGATTCGCGTGATCTTTTCCTATATTTTTGCAAAATTTGGGCATATGTAGGTCATTGGCCAGGGATCTGCTCTTTTCTTTTCCTTGGTTTCTACAATATCTTTTTGCCCGTGTGTGGTTAAATAAAAGAATTGGGGGTTTTCTTTCTCTACTACCTACCTACTTAGCTTTTTTTATTACTTGGCTTGAGATTTTTGTGTGCTGAGCAGGTGATTCAAAACGGGGTTGAGAAGATCCACCACCGTTTGACAAGTTGAGCCTAGCCACCCAAGCGTGTCCTTTCTGGTCTACACCGAAGTTAGTCAAAAATACTACTTTGTTTGTCGTTAATCCGTTAAATCGTTAAAAATGAAACTAATATCAACCCAATACAGCTCCATTTAATTTTTTGCCCAAAAAAAATTCCTTTTGTAATTTGTGCCGTAGATACCTACTAGAAAACCAATCATTGAGAATGCAAGTCAAAGCAAAGCAGGAATGCTTACCACATTGTATGAAAGTGTATCTAATTTAATTATCTAAAAGAGCAAACAGAACAATAATAATAAAATAAATAGCTGGCGCGGCAGCTCGAAATGAGCCAAGGCCTAGCTTCTCGAGACCATTCATGTTATGCATGTTGTATTGTTTGCACGAATGGAAGGAACCTACAATTTATTGCCAACTCCGAACGGCGAAGTGAGAAGCTCTTTCATGACAGATTATACTCCCGCAGGCTTCTCATTCCCCGACGAGAGGTGGTGCCGCGAAAAATGTTAGGTGTGCCTGGCTGGGACTTGAACCCACGCCGTTTGGTCAGCAGTCCAACGCACTAACCACTGAGCCACGGCGACCATGGAACAGAACAATATATCGCTAAATTTTGTTGTATCTGAAAGGCTACACTGCGCAGTTATAAAATACAGACTTTGCGGTTAAAATTCAGTCTAAGATTTCAATGAAATAAATCAAAAACCTGCCAGGAAAGCTAAGTTTATTCAAAAAACTCAGATGTAATCATGGTTGCAACGTATTCCCCGAAAAAAGAGTAACATTTTGAAAGACTGCTGTGCTTGGCCACGAAAAAGAAATCGTGTTTGGTCTACCTCGGCTACATTAATACCAAAAATAAGCAGTTTTATCCTCCAAAAAGTAAGACGCTGACTGAAGTGCTAGGTCGAAGCATCACTTTCGAGATTAGAACCCACGGACAGTAGTCAACGTGCCTGTGTTCGCATAGCCTGAGCTAAAAAAACAAATCAGTCCGACTGCGACTTTGGAAATTATGCTTCGCATTTTCCCATTGGATTTTAACGATAGGAACACGGCATTAAAATCGCCTTTTCGACTAAGAGCAATTAAAGATTCGAAGAACGCTGTCTTAAATATTCCGAGCCGACTGGTTTGAGTTTGGAATACCATCCTTGTGGATAAAAGCACTCGTATCACAAAAAATAAGATGTAAAGTGTCTAAGCACTGTCGTGCTTCTAGGTGTTCTGAGTTCCTTGAAACAGTTATGTATGTATGTACGTATGTACATATGTACCGGGCAACTGTGCAGAAGACGAGCTAGCCAAGAATGGCTCTCGATTGCAACAGATGAACCCCATGTTCGAAAAATCACACAATACGAAATCTCTAGCACCGATACAGAATAGTGAGGTACAGTTTGGTACTCAGTGCACCAACAGGCCATTGTGCATTTGAAAGGCATGCCATCAGGCTATTAGTTCTTGCCCATGATTTCTGCATAAACGTGGACAAAGAGGAAGCACCTCTCCACCAATTACGTAATTCTGTTGCACTTAATGGGTAAATACTTGTTCCAAAAAAAGGTTAAGATATTTCGGATATCAATATATTGAAGCTCTTATGGTAGCACAATAGTCCTCATTTGGTCATAGTCCATTCACCAACTTTTGTACACAGCCAGCTAACCCGACATTGCCTTAGTGGAACTGCATTTATCTCGAATTGGTCTCTATCTCGAATTTGTTCATCCTGTTTTTGCATTCCATTCAGTTTTGCACAGAAAAGTCCTCGCTAAATCGAAATTATTGACTTGCTTAAACACATTCTGAGTTTTGCCTGATTTGTTGTCAAATTGAGTTTCTCAGATAGACAATGGAATTGCGCCCACAGGACTACTGCCCATTTCTGCTCCACAGCGACTGTGTGCTCTGAAGAAAATATCTTTAATAACTCCAAAGCTGATACGTTAGTACTCGAAATTTACGAGGCCTGTCACACTCTCAATGAAGACATCATTCCCCAACGAAAGGTCGCAAATATCTCCGATAGCCAGACAGCTATCACAGCTCTTGTCTCCCCAACCACCTCATCAAAGCTGATGGCACAATGCAGAACCGAGCTCGTCCGTCTGGTAGCCTATCCTCCCTATCTCTCGCATGGGTCCTAGTCCAAGCTCACAGAGGCATTGAAGGGAACGAAATGGCTGATGAGCTTGCCAGTCAAGGATCGCCCTTGCCAGCCACTTGCATCTCACTGCGAAGGAAATAATTAACCTATACTATGTACCACTCAACAACCTCCTTAGCAGAACCCGAACCCGAGATGAAAAGGTCTATAAGTTGATTCTATTTCTAGAGATTTAGGGCCAAAAATTGCTGGACAAGCTGATCTTGAGCAGAAAGAAATTAAGGGCAAGGTCTTTAGCTTAAATTTCGCTAGAAAGAATATGTATTGGACAAATGTATTTGTGGAAAGAGCTGTTATTTCATTCTGAACCTTAGAACGATTCGGAATAAGCTTACTATTTCCATCATTTCTGGAAAGTAGAAAAGATATTGTTCAGGCATCACGCAAGAGCTGCAAGCATAATCCAATAGGTCTTGTAAAAGTGGCACAGAACCCTTTATGCTTTCATTTGAGGTTAGAAGAAGCCTTCTTCTTTTCTTGTTCCTTCTTTGAGACCAGCATTCCATGCACAGAAAACAATAATTGTGTACGTCAGTGTGGACAATCTATCAGTCCATTTGTACTTCTCAAGCTCAAGGACAATTTAATGTGAATCTGTTTTGTACAAGTTTTTGAAAAAATCTATAAAAGTATTGATCCATTCTCTTTTCCAAAACACCAATTGAGCAACAATGGCAATTCATCCCAACTTGCCTAAATGACGGCCTTTTTTTGGACATCTAGGCACGCACACACTCAGAGAAAATAATAAGAAATAAAGAAACGCAGTTCGCCCCCCATAAAGGGATGAGTGCTGAGGGATGAAAAAGCTTTTCAGTGTTTAAAATGCGTGCTTCTTGGCTTTAGTGGGAGCAGTAGACTTCATAGCAGTTAATTGAGAGTTTATTTGTTCGCACTCTGTCCTTCGTTGCAACCCCAGCGTTCCTATTTCATCCACAGTAAAGCATATATGGAAGTAGAAGATTATCTAGACATATGTATCCACGTACATATAAACATATTTAATCATAGTATGTATGTATGTACAATATATTCGTACATATGTATGTCCAATATTGGTTTTGGGCTAACGACTGTCGAATTGAATTTCTGTTGTTTTTTATTTTTGATTCTCTTTGATTTCTTTTTCAAATTTTTTCTTGGTCGCTTTTGTTGCTGTACTAATGCGGGTACATGTTGCAGACGGTTGCGGCGACAGCGGTCGATCCGCTTATCCTTCGGGGGAGCCTTTGTCTACTCAACGATAACGTAAAAGGACAACAGACAACGACTTTGTTGCCAGACAACAACGTCGACGAATTGTGTTTCTGTTGTTTTTTTTTTACCCCAAAAAGGATGAAATTAGATACGAACTTTTGAGGTTAGAGAACAATTCAAAGAAGACATTCTCAGTTGGTTTCGTATTTATTTGTCTTTTTTTTTTTTGCCTTAGTGACATTTTCAGATAATTTTAGGCAATTTTTGGGGTAGGTATAGGTACGTGCGCGGCAGAAGTCAGACGGCACAAGGAGACAATGAACCTTGCTATACAAAGTATGTATTTTCGGTGGTGGAAGTAATAACAAAAAAGTAAAAGGAACGGTGGGACTTTAAGAAGGTGCGTTAAGAATTTAATTTTCAGCACGATTCGTGAGGTTATTTTGCTCTTTTATTTTTTCGACAGAACGCCTAAGGGAAATTGGGATCATTGCACTTGGGTTACTTTGAACCGTGACACAAATGTGAGTTTTTTGACCTGACCAGTTTCACTGAAGACGTTCACGAGAATTTATATAGAAAGTATGTATACGAGGTACATAACATTTTCTCCCTTTGGCTACACTTTATTTGTGTGTTTTTTGAACATTATCTCGAATTTTTGGGTAACCATGTAATTAATTGTTTAACCTTTATTTTCATTGAGTTACTTTGACATAATCCCTTTGTGTGTCTACATATGTAGCAGCTGTTTCAAACGAATAACACGAAAGGCAATTTAAGTTCTCGATATTTTAATTTGCGCTCTTGTTGTGATGCTTATCCCGAAATAGGCATAATTATTTTGAAGGAAAGTCTTTTTCCTTGAATTAAGCAAGTGATGTGACTTTTGAAAACATTTTAGAAATAGAAAATTGCATAGATTATGGGAAGTAGAAAAGTTGAGAAAAATATAGCAAGTTAGACCTAGGCAAAAGCTTGCCCGAATTGTGGATTTCTGGCGCTAATCGTTAAGATACTGAAAACAACCTTTTCGAGTTTACTTGGGTCTCAGCCGATAGGGCGAGAACATCCAATCAGATTAATCGATTGATAATTTGGCGGCGTTTTTACAATACAGCTTGGGTTTGGGTTGCTCCATTTTTGTCCTTAGCTACAATCTCCACTGTTCTGTGGCAAATCGTATCAATTGCTGTTGCAATAAGGCAATGAAAATCAAATATTTGAAAATAAAAACGTTTATAGCAGGTTATAGATAAGAAATGTCAAACACTGCGTTGTCACCGGCAAGTGAAAAACATAGTTTCTTCGAACAAATTTCGAATTTAGTCGAGGATCTTCCGCCGGCGGGCTTTGTATTGGAATTGAGTTTTTGTCCCGGTCACGAAAAGCACGAATATCCTTCGCACTTAGTAGTTCCTGGCCCTCACTTGTAAATAGATGCACACGCTCTTCATATAAGTACCAAAACTTAAACCTAAATGAATTGAAAAGGATCTGATGTAAGCCGCAAACTTACTCAAACCGGTAAACTAAAAAAATTTCTTTTGAAATATCGTATGGCTTGCAAACTGGAATTGACAGAGTGGGGCTGTAAGGTCGTAAAGGAAGTCTAAAGACTAAAGAGTCTACCGAGCTTAGACGCTTCATTAAACACTGCGGGACATAGAGTCAAGAAATTCAACTGTAAGTACAGTATTGGCCGCGGATGACACATTGGAAACGGGCAGCAGGGTCGGTAAAACAAAGTTTGTCCTCGAAATACTTTTCGAGAAATGCAAACTTATGTTTTCAGCACTAAAGCCAAGATGAGGCCGTTCCAACGTTGAGCGAAAAGTTCTTTATGGGTGAAGTACCTACCTGAAGAGTGACCTCTGTTTAGGTATTGTACTTAGGATGACCGAACCGCATTTGGAACAGCAGTTCCATATAAGCAGTTGACATCACAAAATGGAGAAGGAAAAGGCAGTTCATCCGATACACCTTAGGGCGAGGAAGCAATTCCATTATGAAGTATGCCATCCCATAGAGTATACTTATCCAGTCAGGCAGGAGAGTGGGTGGCGCAAAGTAAACATGGCACAGAACAGTTTACAAAAAATCGACGTCATTGGGAATAAGCTGGAGAAACCCGAAACGAGTTACAGAACTCTGCACAAGATGGCGACCAAGAGTTTTCTGATAGCCTAGGCTCCACCGGTGCCGTACTATTTGAATAAGTCAGGATCTACTGTCAGTACGTGACAGTTCTCCCAAAGGATGGAAGTAATAGACTCCTAAATAGAGCTTTCTTCTTTCAAATAGGGTTGGACAGGTACAGAGAAAGTGGAGTTATCTTTCTTTCTCCACGTCGTGGCTCCAACTCTTGCATAATACAATTGAGAAAGGCCACCGACAATGGTGTTGACGAGCGACCTTGTAAATTGGATTTGAATTTTCGATCGAATGAGGTATAATATAGGCTAAACCTCTCTGGAGGTACGGCATGTGGTCTCATTCTTCCATCGATCGTCTTGTTGATCAAATTGTACTCCAAGAAACGCGAGTGGAATACTCAGATTCCTATGCTCTGGTAGGATATCTACAGTAGTGCGGCGCTTGGCGAGTTCATCGGCCTTTCAATTCGTATGACCGTGTACCTAACGTAGGTGAACGATGAAATGTTCTGTCAGCTCCGTGAGAGATAAGTGCCAAATAAGTAGTTGGAGCGCCAGCTCAAGATTGGCCAAGGCCTAGCTTCTCGCAACTATTTAGGTTGTGTGTGTATTTTACGCTTTACGTACTTTAAAAGGAAAGGAGGTATTACTTATTGTAGACTCGGGAAAGGTGAACTGAGAAGCTTCTTGATGACAAATTATACTTTCGGAAGTATGTCATTGCCTTTTGTCATACTTTAAGATAATTCGAAAGAGATGACGTCTTTAGAAAATCGACAGACTGCATAAACGACGCTTCAAACTCCACAAATTACGCAAATATTGTTTTAGAATGTACATACATATCTCCAAATTGACATTACATGCATTAACGAAAAGGAGCTTATAGTCAGTCCTTATGAATCCGGAACGAAGAATTGGTGTTACGCTTAGTCCGTCAAAGGTTCTGCACAACACCGACGCACGGTCTTAGTGAAATGGCCTATGTAGTTTAACTTATGACAAAACTACCATTTGTTTTGTGAAGGAACCTCACACAGAGGACTAAGTGCATTCTCAACAAGAATTTTAGAATTGTGGACCCAATACAATTACCATAGAGTGCTTCATTGAGGATTCTACGTGTGCGGCTTGTCTTGAATACAATAACATACTTCATCCGTCAATATTCTGCTTTTGCGAGGATTAGGCTGTATCAAAGCCGTGAAAATGAACCGAATTTAATCTCTTTCTTGTCCAAGCGTCCTTTTTCCGTGGAACAAGTATGTACTTTGGTTAATTTTCGTGTCTGAGCTTGGGGTAAACTTACCTGTACCTGATCTCTGTTATACTAGGTCTTGAATGCCTTGTATGAACACAAATAGTATTTTGCTTATATCTTCCGGAACAAAGTTAGGACTCTTGAGAAAAGCACTAAGAATAGTTGATCGGATATATTTTGAGAGTCTGGGACTAGAAAAACGCGGTTGGATTTGTTTCTAATCAATCAGAAGCTTTAGCTGTCGAAGTGATGGTTACTATCGACCAGAAACCAGAAAACCTAATTAGCGCTTGGGTGCAGTTTTGTTATACCGCGACTCACGTCATCTGATTGTCTAAGTGTATGTTTTGAAGAACTTTTCAGATTCTCAAATCCAGCCAGTGGAATTTAGAAAACAAAGTTTTTGCCTAAGGTGTGGTTTCTGCCTGTGATAAGTACGGCTTGTTCTCGTTAACGATGGGAATTTTAGCAGTGTGTGCTGAATGGGAAGTATGTACATATATAAATACATATACATATGTATATCGGAATGTATTCAAAAATCATAAGTACGTCAAGCAGACATTGCTTTGTAGGAGAAATGGAAAGGACAGTCAGAAAGAGTGGTTCAATCCCAATGGGTTTCTTAAGAACCGTGGAAAATATATACTTACTTTGTATTGTGCTACGTCCATATATAACCAGAATTGTCTTACCGACAATGAGAAATTTATTCTACAGTTGTGGAACTCAATGATTTTGAATATTCTACACTGTAAAAACTTATCGTATATGTTTAATATTTCTTATCGATAAAAGCCATAAAACCTTTTTGAAATGTGTCCTAAATGTCTTACAACCGTATGAACTGCCAATTTTACGTTGGAAGATAATTTGTTGTTGTCAGCTCAGCGGCAGCTAATTGTCAGCGTATTGGAAGACCTGACAATATTGTAAAATCTTAGAACCGTCTGAACATAGCTTAAGTTCTTTCGGGAATTTCTCAAGTCGTTCATACTGACTTTCGTTCAATTTTAGCTTAAGTTGGCGTCTATAATCCTTCCGCCTTTAGTTTGGGCGATAAAAATTGAGAATCAAAGGATTAAAGATACCCAGATCGTTGAGAACTGGACTACAAAAATCTTTACAAAATTAATCAAGTTAGTCAATCTCTGAGCTGGGGTTTCACCAAAAAACGGTTAGAATCAAACAACTTTTAAACCATAGTCGTTTTTGTGATAATTTTCTACTTAAACATCTGCAGCATTCTTCATTTTCTTCTGTCTCACTGTCATGTCATCCCTAAGCACCGTGGCTACGGTTTCAAGTTTTAATTAGCAACTTTCTTTGCGTACATTCCGTGAAACACTGTAGGCGAAGTAGACTTCTACCGGACTCTTCAAACTGAAGCCTTGATCAAAGGAAGACCGCCTAGTGGATTTTTTTATTTTTTTTTAATGCGTATTCCTTTATATTTCGCGCATGGCCATCCTTTGAACTTCTTCTACATTAGCTCTGCAAAACAATTAAACTCAACAAACATTTAAGACAACAAGAGGTGTCCTCTTCAACTTTATTGCCGACATCCTTGCTCCCGCAATTTGCTTTAACTGCATTTGAATGCATAAAACTTGAGCAGTTTCCCTAATTTTATTTCAAAAGACTCTCCCTTTCTCTATTACATACGTTCATATACTTTTTTTTTGTCTGCTTTTTGTTGCTTCTTTCGTGTTGCAAAATTTTCCTTTCATCGGACAGGATCATAGTTATAGTCGTTGTCGTCTTCGTTCCACTTCGACTTTGACTTCGTGGAACGTCTCCGCGTTGTCTAAGAAAGTACAAAACTATTTGCATAGGAAAAAGTTTGCTTCTGGCTCACAAAAGTTTTATCCACTTTTGCTTGCATTTTCTTCAAGGATGACGATGATTCATCCTGGTCGTTGCTTCACATCCCTCCACTTTAGCCATTTTGAAATGCATCCCTTCTCTTTGTTGCGCTGTGCCGTCGCTGTCGTCAGGTGGGGAGGTGTTATTCTTACTCCCTTCTGTGGCACTTAAACGCACATGGCACTCTGGCATTTTTGTATTTCTGCGTCGGATGACGTAATGGGTTCTAAAATCCAAGAGAAACGGAAAGAAACCTGCGAAGCGAATGCATTCGCTTACGTTTGCTTGGCAACATCATGCGCACGCAACATTTCTGTCACCACCCAGCAACACACCGCGGAGAGATAATTTTTTTTGCATGATGCAAAAGAGAAAATGCACACAAAAGAGAGTGCAAAATCCATGCGATCTGCACTGTTCACACCAATATCGAAGGTGACCTCTCTCATTCTTTCGCATTTGGCTGCCTCGGCGAGTGTATAGGTGCGTAGTCAACGCTCATACTGCTGCACTGCCTCAGACGCCTGCTGCTATTGCACCCTCTCGGTGGGTTGGGTTTTAATTCAGTTGTTCGGCTTTCCTTACACGCGCGTGTTCTTTCTCTTTCCATTTCGATGCGTTTTTTACAGGCAACGGTCGGTGAAGAAGAATAGTAAGACCTTGCTTGTGTGTATACCCGGTGCAGTGTGTGCAAGGGAGATAGAAAGTGCTTTCGATATCGTCGCAGCAGGCAAGAAGAAGATGCACTTGGTGTTTGTTTTTTTTTTTTATGTTCTCGGATCGGACTGATTGTGTGTGTTGTGTAAGGGGGAGGAAGAGAGAAAAACAACAACGTGACAACGTTATTGGAAATCGCAACGCAATGGTCGCCGTCCTGTGCTGTTGTTGTTGTTCAGTGTGTGAGTGTGTATCTGCAGTTTTTTTTTTCCTAATTCGCACAGCTATCATTGGAGTGGGCAGAGTGGGTGGTGCATACTGCCCCCCACTCTGGTGCTCTTATATACACGGAGTGTAATTTGTGAGGCTAATCCGTGTGTTGGAAGAAAACGAAGAGAAAAAATGCGTTTTTTAGGAAGGAAAATGCCCAGCACGATGCGTATGTGTAAGTGAGTGATACATAGGCTGTGCTGTGATGCATGCGTAAGGGATATTTTTGAACTGCTGCGCTGCTGGTAGCCACAACTGCCGCGGTATTGGTGGATTGTGGATTGTATGTGTAATAATTGACATTGTGTAATAATTTGCCATTTTTCATTTTCTTTATTTTTCCTTCTAGTTCTTTTATGTATTCCCTGCATACAAATTTTTTTTTTGTATTTTTCATTCGCCCAATTGATTGGGAGTGCGTTTTCTTTTTTCGAAGGGTGGCTGTAAAGAGGGGCTCGAAAAATTCGATTGGGGGTGTGTTTTAACTTTTTCAAAGGTTTGGCAGAGGGAAAATGAAAAGAAAAATAGTTTAGATAGGTACTACATTTTGAATTAATGATTGCTATGTGGAGGCAAGCGTAGGTAGACATTATTGGTGTGATTCAATATTTCATAGACTCTCCTTTGTTTATGGGGAAAAGTTTGTGTGGTTGGAATTAGCTAAAAAGCTATTTGGCAAAGAAGCGTTTACCTGGGTATGTCATCGACAGGATTGACAAAATCGATGTTAAAGTTCGGAAGGGGATGATACAGAAGCAAATATCTAGTTGTTTCTTTGCAGTTTTAGCAATATTATGCCACCTATTAATAAGAAAGCCAAAAACATCTTGAAACGATTTGTGACAGTTCTAAGACGCCTTGTGGTGGTAACACCTTAATCTGCGACCAAAAAAGCAAGTACGGAGCTAGTCGTAAGCTGGGGCCTGTTATACAACCCGACAAGTACTTGTAGAACAAGTGAATTTCAACAACTTATCCAAAATTGTTTAACACCAAACAACAAGTCTCTGAACACTTCGGCAATTGTCATGACAAAACCTGACAAGTGTGAGCAGTTTGGACAAGTTGTTGAAATTCGCTTTTTATACAAGTACTTGTCGGGTTGTGTTACAGGCCCTTCGAGGTACATTGTATAAACATATGTATGTATAATACCTACATACATATGTGATTCAGTGGTTAATGCGTTGAACTTCTGTGCGAGCTTCGTAGGAACCTCGGCAATATTTTGCAAGGCACGACCTGTCGTCGGAAATGACAATCCTCAGGGAGTGTATTTTGTTTTGAAAAAGCTTCTCAATTCGCTATTCTGAGTCGGCGAAAAATTATAGGTCTCTCTCATTATTACGAAAAGTAATATGCAGGCACAGTATAAATGGTTGCAAGACGCTAGGACTTGGTATTTCCCGGACTGTCACGCCATATATGTATTCATATATGTATATGTACATATGAATGGACACTAATGCTCCGGCTCACTGAGTTTTCAATTCTAGATCGGAGGGATAACGTAGTAGAGAAAGACCTCGCCTAAGGTGGTGCGCACACAAGAAAGCGGTCAAAACAATTTAGTATCATATTTGGACGGAGTTTACAGATAGGTACATACCTTTGTATTTACATATGCATGTACATATATTCTATCGGCCATTGCAAAATAGGATGCCCTTGCAGCTGATTCTTTCGGAAATGTATCTTCAAGCTACAAAATATGGGTGCGGATTGTCCATCCGTCAGTTTTCGGAATAGCAAGGGAAGTTCAAACCCAAATTTGGGAAATATATTTTGCTTACTTTGTTGTTTTTTTTTTTCTTGTATAAATTATTCTTTTCTTTTTCATATTTCCACGAGATTTTAGCGTGGTCGCCGTGGGTCGGTGGTTAGTGCGTTGAACCGCTGACCGAGCGGCGAGGGTTCAAGCCCCAGCCAGGAACACCCAACATTTTTCGCGGCATGAAAGAGCTTCTCACTTCACCGTTCGGAGTCGGCAATAAACTGTAGGTCCCTTCCATTTGCGCGAAATATTTAACATGCACAACATAAATGGTTGCGAGAAGCAAGGCCTTGGCTCATTCCGAGCTGTCGCGTCAGCTATTTATTTTATTTAGCGTTTTCACAGATTTTTTCAGCCCGAAAAGTGAAGAAACAGACTTAACGTATGTAAATCCTAAAACGAGCCTTGGATTCCTCTTTTTTTAATAGCATTGTCTATACTAGATTTTTTATTTTACAATTGTTCTCTTTATTTATTACCAACACTGTGGTTGCGAGTTTTGATCAATTTTTATCGTCTTTACTGTTCAATACTGATATGAATTTTTGTAAGCCGTTACTTTTTGTCATGTCATTCCTTTTTTTCTTTACTTATTATTTGTATCAACTGTGCTACACTGTGAAAAATGTCTTTTCAAAATTACGAGTATTTTTTTTTTAATTAGAGGAGAAAAAATGATGCGATTTAAAAATAAATTTTAAAAACCTAAAATGAAATAAAAAGAACAGCTTTTAGTTAAACTCATAATTAACAGACTCTCGCGAGTCGTGGATATCAAAGCTCTCTGATTTTTTACTACAGAACAACCATGAGTAGGTTAAATATGTTTTTAATGCCTAATCTGGTTTTATCGAAAAGCCCAAGAAAACGTGTCTCTTCTTCTAGTTAAACTCTCAGGACTAAGACCAAGCGATAGACCTGTTTACCTATATTATTATTATTATTTTTAAGGAGCACGTGATCTGCTAGATTCGTTGTCCCATGTTAACTCCAGACACTGTCAGCTTCCCAGGCTGTAATGCAGTAATTGCAGTCGCTAAGAAAAATGGACTGCGTAGAGTCATGAACATGCCGCGTTGGCGTTTTAAGGTAGTCGTTGTTCGGACTTTGAAAAACTTTAGATTTTCTGTAGAATAGAATAGTGTACGATATTATAAAGAAGCGCCGATGAAAAATTTTAATTTTTTTTTTTCTCATTTTCTCATTAATCCCAGTAGATCCCAGTTTAGAAGTGGGATAGAAGCATGGAGATTATCAAAGGGGGTTGAAAATATTCTTGGCAATTTAGGGGGAAACAATTCTCCGGGTGAATATCCAACGACGGTTGTCGACTTAGGTAATGTCAACGCTTTGGTTCGGACAATATTCGAATCCAACTTATAGTGAGACAGAAAATGGTGTGAATTAACTTTATGTGCATAACTGGAGGCAGTTAGCCTTCATAAGTGACTTATAAGTTATGTTCATTCTCCTTACTGTAACTCCAAGGGAAGTAAGATTACGATTGGCTGCAAAAGATCTTTTATCAGCTCAGGAACAGGCATTTCTTAAAAATTCTTTTGTAAGATCAACTGGATAGTCTAAAGTAGTTTCTTTACTCCCTTATGTAGTTTAGGGATCCTTAAGTGGGCCCACCATACCTCTCAATCTTCCGCCATCGACTCTAAATCACCAGGTGCGGTCCACCTGCGGGCAGAGATGAGATTTCAGACTTGATCCAACCATCTCATCCTACACCCATGCAGGAGGCGCCTACCCTGTGACACGGATTCTAATGTAAGCGTTGGAAGCCGATTTGAGGGGATACGTTTAACGTGCCCAAACCACCGAAGTATGAGCCTCTGCATTCGAAGAAGTAGCTGCTCGACTTTGAGCGCATTGCCTATTCCAGTGTTCCTAACTCGATCTTGACGAGTTACCCTATCAATTTAAATAAATAAATAAAAAGCCGGCGCGACAGCTCGGGATGTTTCAAGACCTAGCTTCTCGCAATCATTCATGTTGTGCGTGTTAGGTATATTTTTCGCACGAATGGAAGGGACCTACAATTTATTGCCGACTTCGAACGGCGAATTGAGAAAATTTTTTATGAAAAATTGTACTCTTGGAGGTGGTGTTGCGAAAAATGTTCGGTGGATATAGCTGGGGGCTTGAACCCACGCAGCTTGTACAGCAGTCCGTTGCTTTGTTATCAGTGAGCTTCAATCCAGTCAAGGATAACTATGTTGTTCCTTGCCATTTTATTGAGCACTGTATGAGTTTCCAGAACTAGCTTGGGTTCGATAACAGGCGGGCCCAGCGAGTTTAGAGGAGCTTGTTTGGCTAAACATTAAATATCCATATGTATGTAGTTCCTATCTAAGATGCGATTGAGTCATACACACTAATTGATAGAAAAGACCTACGTACATATGTACATATGTCTGAAATATGGACTAAAGTTTGCTAACGTTGACAAAGTTTTTTTTTTTTTAAATTCCGGCTTTATTTTCTGTCTCCATTTGGGTCGTAGTTTGTGTTTTTTCCAGTGAAGAAACTATTGAAAATATTTTTTTAGACATATTTTGGTAAAGTGTCGTCTATAATCATGCTGTACTCTACCAGTGCTTTAAGGTGATAGGTGACTTCTGTAATAGGGTTTTGGATTTAAATATTTTAAAGATGTCATTCAACACCAATAACCAACGGCATACGCCATGTGCGACCAACAAATGCTATCTTGTATTTAACTCAATTGTTATTTAAAAATTTGGAGCATAAACATTCAACATCGTTGATTTTTCTGGCCCCTTGAAACTGGCACCCCTTTCGGCCTCGTCATTACAAAGAAAACTCTGGGCCACTGAGCTGTTGTATTATTTTTTTTTTAATTAAAACCTCAAGCGTGATCACTACTGTTTCTTTTCTTTGGCAAAAAAAAAAATTAAAATATTTATTGCTGTGGACGGGAATCGAACCCATTGGCTAAGACACAAGAGCAACAAATCGTTAGACCATGACCATCACCACAGACATATTTTACTTGTCCTAGTCGTTTCTTGAATACTTAGCCCAGGCGTCAAGGCCATCTTTGACAGATGATTACACTTCCAGTTGCAGAGCAAGAAAAATGCAATAGGTAAGACGATAGAAGTCTTCCAATGGAAATGAATTAAAAAAACAAGAAGCGTGGGATCTTTTAGACCGTTTAAGACACATTGTGACAAATCAAACCCACAAGGACAAATATTTCCTTCGATGTTCGTACTGCAAAAAATTATCAAAAAAATAGCAGCTAGGGAAACATTTTACTGTTAAAGTTTCGATTATTTCTTTTCTGAAATTACGTCTGCAAATGGATAGGCAAAAGGTAGCCTTCTAGCCTTTATGAGAGAAAAAAAGTACTGCAGCCCTGTTGTAAAAATTAATTTTGCTTTTATTTACAAATGTTTACTTATTCCAACTTCTCACGAACTGGTTTCAAAACAAGAAAAAAAAAGCACAGTCAATTTGGCGCGGGCAAGACTCGAACTTGCTGGTCTTTCCACGGATACTAAAGAAACACATCTATCTTTCGTATCCAGAAAGCCGCACCTCCGTTAGGATTAAGCCTAAAATCGGGTTTTAAACCACCTCACAAGGACTTACTGGCGGTTGTCGAGCTTATTTTGCATTATGGAATCGTGGTTTGATGTTTGCTAACAAAGATCAGCCTATTAGGCAACTCAAAGACTAAATGAAGCTCAACAAGGGTTCAGCCTTTAAGTCGGTCACCTGTGCATGATGCCATCAGTACTACGAAACTCCTAACGATCTATATTTCTGTGTTAGGTCAGAGAGAAAGATCCCTCCACATCCCAAACAACGAATACCCATTCACCGATCTAACTGAAAACTGAATTACTTTTAGATTGTAAACTAGGGGTGTAGATAGCACTTCGATTAGGGTAGATCGCTTGCGCTTCCCATACCTAGGGGTCTGCTCAATGTCATACTTGAGTTAGAGCCTATCCTCCAATCCAATGGCTCTGACAAGTATGTTAAGTGAACTTATCGAGTGTAGACCTTCGTTAGATACTCGCAGTAGATATGTATGTCCCTAGGTGAGTCCTTTTGCCGCGAGTAAGTGACGCACAATCCTTAAGAAGGTGTATTAAGGTTTCTTCCCCTTCATCGCAGAATCTGCAGGTCCCATTGTCTTCCAGTCCAAGTCTGCTCATATGCTTATTTAGTCTACGCTGGTCCGTTTGGATTCCTGTAAGTACACTTAGACTCTTTTTGGTCATGTTGATGCAGGTGGTTTATCTTTTTCGATTTTAGTTCCCGACGAGCTTCTTTGCCTGGCGTAGACCAGGGAGCTCATTCTATAACCTTGTTCTTTCTTGCTTCTTCCTTTCTCTTAGATTTTCTCTTAATTTGTTGGGCCCTAGCCCACAGAAGGTCCTTTGGGTTGCTTTTCTACCATTTTCTTGGGAGTTCATCTGCTCTCTGAGTTGCTACCCTTCCTAATATTCCACTTACTCCTTAACTCAGTCGAGGTTTAATGGTATCAGTTACCTCATCTGTAAACTGGCGTGGAACCTGTAGATTTATAAACTTGCTTATACTAGCTTCAGATAGAGAGCCTAAAAGTTCGATTAAATCAGTCACCCCACCCCGCCTCTAAACAGTTATATTGAGGTCTGTCATGGTCTTATCTTTCCACTGTTCAGGGATTCGACTTGTCAAACATTCGAAATGAGAAGAATTCTGTAAGACTGGCCAAAATAAGACAAGGCGAATCTTAATTGCGTTTTCACTTAAACGTAGACCATTGGTTTAGGTTGGCAAAACTACTCCGCAAACTTTTAATCTGTTCAGCGATAGTTGGAATGTCTCGGCTTTTTGGACTACATCCATATTTTGATGGTGTTCATACAGTTCGCCGGGAAATTTTTTCCTCCATTCGTCCTTCTCACGTCACGAAGGAGTTTGGTATCTGCTCTGCTTTTCTACTTGTCGTCCAGCTTAATTTTTTTTCCTGGGTGGCGTGGTTAACCTTGGCCTCAACTAACAAAGCTCAGAGATATGCTGAAGACGGGAAACATTTGAGCATCAGTAGACCGCTACGCTTTCATGGAGATAATGATATGAGGACATCGTGTTCTTTTTATAGAAACGTTTTGGACCGGAGCAAAGAATAGCCAAGCCCGTTTTTAGACGTGGCGTTGAGTAATCTGTGCTTATCAATTGTCCAGCCAAAGATGCCCTCTGTTTCTAATTTGGCTTTAAAATTGCTCTAGGTATGCGATCCTAACGTCATATTAAGGAACTTGTTCACTTGTCTTGTCGAGAAGCTCGATGTCTTCCTTGTATTCTGTGGGAACATGAGCGCATATTATGTAGCCTTGACGCCAGTCAGTGACAATTTATCTATATTTAATTTTGTATTCTTATTCAAATCAAAATAGTTGGGATCTAACATTTCAGAGAGAAATTAAACTCAACACACAAGACCAATTGGAATTTTTGCAGAGAATAAAAATTTTCTTTCAGCCAATTTAAATTTGCCTCCAACCAACAGCGCATATGTAAACCCAAACAAAAACATTACCACATCAAAAGCTGAACTGTAAGAAACCCAGTGAACTTGCTGTCAGTGCCGCCATGCACGAGTATAGACAGCTGTTTCACCAGCCATCATTGCCATCGATGTGTCATTTCAAAGTGAATTCAAAGTGCGGTTTGTGATTTCTTATTGTTTGTTGTTTATAAAAATTCTTCTATTTGCGACTTTCAAAATTCGAAAAAGTTGCAATAAATTCAATCCTCAATAATCGGTAAGTGTTGTGTGCCCTATAAAATCTCTCAAAATCCCGTGAAATATGTGTTTTTTATGAAAGAAAGTTTGCCGACCCAAGAATTGCGTAGAACTTGTCTGTGGCCATTATCATCGTCGTAGCTGGAGAAGGAGAATTCTCCATTTTGACTTTTCTCTATCGTATCAAGAAAATAATGAAATTTTAAAATTAAATTCAAAGTAATTTGTTAATATGTTGCATAAATCGGTTGGGTTTTGCGGAAAATCGATTTCATATCGTTTATGCAATTTTATCGGCGACCGCGAGGGTACTCCAATGGCGATTTGTTGCTATAGAAAGCGCTGCGACTACGTACTGAATTGGATGGAAAAATCAATAAATTTTCTCGAATTTGTTGGTGCACACTACAAAATGAAAGGGCTGATGGGAGAAAAAATTAAATAGAAGAAAAGCCGCATAATATCGCCAATTATCGGAAAAAAATTGTAATAAAACAAAAAATGTGTTGTTCCACTCCTTTTGTGTGTGCCTGCTTGAGGTGGGTGCACGAGCAGCTCTTATTATTGCTTCTCAAAGGTTCACACCACTTCGGGGCCTTCTTTGTTTGTGCCGATTGGAGCGGCTGAAGAAATGATTCCCAGGTACGTGAACAAGACAAAGCGACTAAAGTAAATCCATCCAAGTATACACTACAAAAGCCTACGTCCAATTTGGATAATAAATTGGTTTACATTCGTCCAAAATAATATTTCTTTCGTTTGGTTGTTGCCCGGCGCGGCGCTTTTGTTGTTGTTTCTGATTTGTTTGGTGTGAATTTCGGATTTGCTTGGCAGAAATGAGTCACCTCGCGCGCAATCATAACTTTTATTCGTTATATGAAGGTCACTCCTGCCTGGGGCAGACAAACAAGAGTGGAACGAGAATTGCCTCCTCGCTGTTTAGTGAAAACAACGGCATGCAAAGCGACATTTATCCTGCGTGACGTTTTGTCAATAAAATCGGGTGGATTGAGCAATGGGTGGTGAAGGCCGCCTGACCATGTCGATGAAATCTTTATAAGGCGCTAATTAGATGCGAGTCGGTTCGGGGTTTTATGGTTAATTTAGTCGACACACGTTTGAAGAAGTCTTCTTCGGTGTGTATATAGTAAAAGTCGCCAAGTGCGAATTTCTGATAAAATCTTTCGTAATTTCTTTGCCAATAGGTAGGTGTCTTAACAAAACACGACCTGGTATTTTGTGCTTAAGAAAAACGGGCCTTATAGTTTGACTGGAAAGCAACCTCGTCAATCTTGATTCAGCCGCGCCTTCTACTTACATTTTCCCAGGATCTGCTGCTTATTACCTAGAAGCTAGGACACAGACACATTTGAATGGAACGTTTTCGTCCTATGGCTCGTTATACCTTTTGAAGGAAATCTGATAAGAGTTTGACAAAGTCCATATTTTGTAATTTTGTAGGCAGGCAGACGTACCAGTTAGCTTCTTAGCACTATTCTCTGTACGGTGCGATGCTCACGTTGAATTGACTAGAATATTATCGTCAAAGGTATTTAGAACTTTCAACAACGCGTCCTCTAATCATAAAGTGTGAAGTACGATTTCAAAGATTCTCTCCATTTTCGAGGCTCTTCCTCAACTGAGATTCCGTGGCGATTTCATGACATAACGTAGTTAGCAACGGAGCTGTCGCTTTCTCGAAACGTATAACTAATTCATTGCCACTTTCATCGTTCCTGACCCGTTTTTCGGTAAGACGTTTCGTAGGCACCTATTAATGAACGTTTCCAGCTTTTTCGGGATAGTAGAGGCTACTTTACAAGTCCTGCATCTATACGACCGACTCGATATTTGAACAGAACCGTCTTAGTTATGCTGACTTTGCCATGTCGATTCGGCTGGCAATTTCTTGTTAGGTTCCATCAGCAATTGAGACAATACTTTCAAGATGTTGAAAGTTCTCTACTTTCTTTATTGGTTATCCAGTAATGTTAACTTAGGCTGATGGGTTCGAGCCTAGGATAATGATTTGAGTGTTTTGGTAGTGGTTACTTTCAACCAAACTACGTTTGCCCACAGGCCTCTTGTCGGATGTCCGTAATCCTATATAGTAGTAGGCATACATCATCAGTGTTGTTAAAATGTTTGACAAGCCAGGGCGGAGCACATGACCAATCACCAGTAAACACAATATTGATGGTTGAATACGTTCTTGTCGCACCCTACTTTGGATCTCGAATTCTTCTGACACCCTCCTCTGGGCAGAACGTCCATCATGGAGTCGGTAAGCCCTTTATTAAGACCTCAGTCGGGGCCGAAGTATTTGACAGCTCTAAGTTGACGGAGGGCGTGGGATTAGAGTGTGCGAAAGGATATGAAACGATTGAACACAATTATGGAGTTGGATCTAAATAGACCGGGCTGCCCCCGTGTGTGTTTGCTGGCGTTTATATGTCCTATGATTAGTTCTCTGCTTGTACCTATATCCTTTTTAGCGAGAAGGTTCTTTTAGCTTTTTTACAAGTGATCTTGCGAGCTTCGTCTACTGATCTAGGAAATGTCTTTGTATCTTCTCGTTGGTCGCTGTTTTAATTTCTGTCAATACTCCAACTCAGCAATTCACTCTGTCGACTGTGCTCCTTCTAGCGTCAGGTTAGTTAGGTGGCTGTCTTCGTTAGGACAAGGACACACTTAGACCAGATTGGTCCATTGTGTTACCACGAGAAAAATACCGGCTTACCAGCATCAGGAACCAAGAGCATACCGCCGAGTGCGTCGAGATCGGTGACCATATCGGTAGCGACACTGTATTGAGCCACTTTGACCCGGAGATAAAGTTTCTTATCTTTTGGATGTCGCGTTTGGTTAGATCGTTAAGATCATCATAGAAGTATTCCCCAACAGTGTTCCTTTTAAAAGTTGCAAGGACAATGCAAATGCACCGTAGGTAGGTTGTAGTAGATTGTAGGTGCGGACCCCTATTAGTGAACCTAAGTTTTTCTGGAAGAAAGTCTAACTTTGTTCCAAAAGAATCATATTCTTTCACATTTTGCCCGCTTTGAGTCTCCTTTCAAAAATAATCACACTTTTCACGAATGTCAAATCTCCAAAACCTTCGACTTCGCTGTATGGGAAGGAAACTCAAAACTAGAAGAGCAAACGAAATCACGGCTGAAGGACAAACTCTACAACAGGACGTCTCCTAGAATTCAAGGTTAAAATTGTGTCTAAGGAGAACACGATGGACCAGCAGGCCCCATAGACCCACAGTTACATGACTTTGCCTTCCCCCCTTAGGCTAATCTAGCAACGTCTTAAATTAGCTTCCCGCCTGCCCGTAATTAAAGGACATCAGAACAGCGATTTCAAAAACATTGCGTTTTGAGTGTATCCCTCATTGTATCGGGACGCTAAAATGGTTTTGTTCAGAGCTCTCTATTTCAAAGGTTCGGATCTTTTAAGGAACCAACTCAAGTGCATTTCACAGCAATAAATTTCATCAAAAATACCAAGTGGTTGACTTTTTTTTCCCAGGTACTTACAACCCATGTGGACAAAACGACAACAACGTAATTAGATTGTACAAATTGCCTCCCCATTCCTCTGCACACCCGAGACCAACACAATAAAGAATAACCTTATTCCATAAATTTCTCGTAAATTCCACCATTCATTGAGAAAACAGTCCAGTTTGTTCCACCACCGTCGTCCCTACAAATAAACCGCATGAATGAAATGAAATTATGCGGTAGTGGAGCGTAGGAGTACAACTTTAACGTTAGACGAAGAAAATAACTTTTTTCCCCACTTCTCCCTTCTTGGTGGTGCTGCACATTTGAATAAAATTCCAGAATCTTTTATCTACTCGTTTGGGCTAAAGGAAACTTTCTTCGTCTTCATCTTCAAGGACATGAAAAACGTCTTCTTCTTTCAATTTCAGTCGTCTGATCTAGTTTCCTTCTTCTTTTCTCCTTGCACGAGGAACCTTCCCGTCTCATATATGAATCAATTCTCCTTCGACACTCAACTTAATTTTCCTCTGATAAAAAGCGAAAGCACATCCTTCCAGCAGAGTGTACAGTTTTAGTATAGTTCTAAGTTAAAGGATGTGTACTACCATCCATCCTGCACCCCGCTGGTTTCTGCTTCCCTTCGTATCACATCATCACCGAAAGATTTCACTTAAGTGTTTATGTTTCATTTCCATCCCATTATGTCGGGGAGAACTTTAAATGCGTTTAAAGTTCTGTCTGGCAGTTAGCTAGTGAAAGTTTTTCCCCGCTTACACATACGTCGTCTTCGTCCTTGTCGTAGTAAGTTGAAAAGCGAGAATGCAGTTAATTGTCCTTGAAAATTTCATTGCATCCTTGGTCGGAGCAGCAGCAGAGAAAGTCATAACAATAAGTGAGCGAATTTTTGTCGGTAAAATGAGTGTGGGTTCCTTCTTCAGTGCCAGAGGTGAGGTAAGAAATGGGTTTCATTGGAAGGTCATATTAAATTTTGATTTAAAAATTTTGAGCTAGCTCACAACATAGTTCATGTGACACACCCTCCCCAGTGTTTTTTTTTTGTCCAATTTTACATTCCAACAGATTCAACATTCTTTCTTTGTTCTCTTTCCGCTCTGATTAGGAGTAACAAATTAAGCAACTTACAACAACACCACAAGAGGAAGAAACAGCGCAAAACCAAAATGTCCAGCCTACCACGTCGCATTATCAAAGAAACTCAACGTCTCATGCAAGAACCAGTTCCAGGCATCAATGCCATCCCAGACGAGAATAATGCCAGATATTTCCATGTCATTGTAACCGGACCAAATGATTCACCATTCGAGGGTGGCATCTTTAAGCTGGAACTCTTCCTACCCGAAGACTATCCGATGTCAGCACCGAAAGTCCGTTTCATTACAAAGATCTACCATCCGAATATCGATCGCTTAGGGCGCATCTGTCTCGATGTGCTCAAAGACAAATGGAGTCCAGCTCTGCAAATCCGAACCATTCTATTGTCGATTCAGGCTCTCCTCAGTGCACCAAATCCAGATGATCCGCTCGCCAATGACGTCGCCGAACTGTGGAAGGTGAACGAGGCCGAGGCCATCCGAAATGCCCGTGAATGGACCCAGAAGTATGCCGTGGAAGACTGAGCTGAGTTCTGAGCTGCTGCTGTCGCCGTCGAGCGCAGTTTCAGTCCAAAATTCGAAAAATAAAAAATCTAAAAAAAATAAAACTAAAAGATAAATTATAATAAAATAATCACATCATCTTAAGAAGAGGAGAGGTATACATCAGATAAATCAAGAAAAATAAAAATATATGTATATTTTATTCTTTTTTTTTTTTTTTAGTTATCATTTGTCCTTATTATTGATTATTGATTTTTATTTTGCGCCTTCTTCTTTATCTCTCGTTCTTCTTGTGCTTAAGTGAAAGGAAAAAGAAAACACGTCGAAATTAAGGGTATAAAATGTCTAAAATTAAATATAAATATTATAGTAATGGCGAACGTAAACAAATAATTGAACAATACTACAAACAGACATACAGTCAATCTAATGGAATATGATGAGATAGATAAAAGGAAACAGAAACATAGAATGAAACGAAAAAGTTTAAATAAATGAAAATTTTTCTTGGGTTTTCTTGGAAAATTTAACAAAAAAATAAATGTTCTTTGGTGTTTTTATTGCCGTGGATGGTGAGGTGACCTTTTTCAGTTTGGGCAGTGGTGCAATTTCTTGGCGGAGCTTCTAAGCTCAACACAGGTAAGCAAAGTTGATTTCTGAATGTGGTGAAACTTCAGTCTAGTTTGCTAAGGAACAATAAGTGACTTACTTAAGATGGCGCTGCAGTCCGGGGTGGACGTGGGCCTTATTCAACAAGCCTCTTCAGCCAGCTGCATCCAGTTTAGCACATCAAGTTGGTTAAAGTCCCCTTCCACTTGCGTGGTCCACCTGATCTGCGGTCTCCCTCTACTGCGCCGTCTTTCGGGTGTGGATTCGAAGATTTTCCCATGCCGGAGCGTTGGTGTCCATCCGGTCGATGTCGCTGCTGTACAGCCAGTAAAGTTCGTCATTGTAACTACTTCTCCATTCACCATCTATCCAGACGGGACCGAAAATAACCCGAAGAATTTTCCTCTCGAAACAGCCAGTAGCAACCTTATTTTGACAGAGCCCATGCCTCTGCCCCGTAAAGCAATACTGGAATTATTAAGGTCTTATAAAGGGTCACTTTAGTCATTCGAAAAAGGACTTTGTTACTCAATTGCCTTCTTAGACCAAATAAGTTGGGATTGGCAAGTTATTTTTTATTTGATCCCAGTGTTGGTGTCGTCCGAATTGATTGCGGAGCCTAGGTAGCCAAAGTCCTTAACAACCTCCAAGTTATAACTGTCTATAGTGACCTTCTGTTCGAGACATCGGTGTTGAGTGTTCTTTTTTGTAACTAAATGCTTTGTCTTGCCCACATTGAACGCTGAACCCATTTTCACTGCCTCCTCCTCAATACTCATGAGCGCGCCAGTGACATCACGCTGCGTTCTTCCGATTATGTCAATATCTTCGGCGTATGCGAGTAATTGGACGGATTTTTTGCCTCTGGTGGTAGGGTACACATTAACCCCTAATACGCAAATTCTTGGTGCTTATGGTGGCTCTACTATTGAGGGTCCACCATGGCCGCAACCCACAACGCTCTCAAGCCAGTGTACGTTTTTGGCAGCTGTCTCCAGTTGCGTACGCCGAGTTAGTTGATTCTTTAGTTTGGAGCTTAGATTTCATCCCCTCTACATGATCTAGGCACCTTAATCTTCGTATCTTTTTAACCAACCTCTTGAAGTTCATGGTTAAATCTTCTTCTCGATTAATTCGTCAGTGCAGGTAGTCTCTTAAACTCTTAATCACAAACTCCAATAACTAAACACCATCAACCCGATCCGTGGTTATATTTGAAATTTAAAACCGAGTGAAAGGTTTAGGGATAAGTGTAAGGGTGGCCAAACTAATGGCGAGACACTACTCGACTGAAAGAATATTCTCAAGTTATACTAGTCAATATATGTATATCATAGTCCATATTTCGCACAGTGAACATACTATTGTCTTGTAGGCAGTAAACTTACATTTCCTCGATAGAATCCTTGTCTTAAAAAGTCTAAGGCATATGTACATAGTATATCTCTTATGCACAATGCCGCATAGTATACCAGACTAACCGATTTTGTTCCTCGTTCAATCGAGGAGATCAACTCTTTCATATACCGTCTATTTCTAGTCACTATTGCCACTTCATCTACGTATGCAATGGTTTACTTCGACCTGCTAAAGATCTTTTATGTATTCTTGTAGTCCTTACAAGCAAATGCAGTGCAGCAAAAGCTTGAAGAGAATTGTTGCTTGACACTACTTATGATTTTAAAAAAAGTGGATACTTTATTATACTTTATTACCACTTTTCTTATCGTCTTTGTTACTGTGAGCATGGCTTACCCGATTTTATAGGAGTCATCGGGATCTTTTTCTTTCAGTGCTGTCGAAAGCTTGTTTTAAATCTACACAGGCCACTTGGAGTTATTTTTGGTGATAAATCCTTAGCGTTGAGGTCTTTTAAGCAGGATGTTTCTGGCTGCACAGCCCCTGGTTAACTCTATCTGTAGCACCATGATAATTAATTCCGTGGCCACGAGCGTCGAAACAACCACTTTGAAGCTTCATTCTTGGCTTGGAACATTTTTTACACATTTAGGTAAGGTACACAGTACACACCCATCCCATACAAAGCCTCGAAGTACATCTTAACTGTGTGGCAAATTTGTTTAAAGTATTCTATTGTAGGAACATTGTTTAAAGTATTTTATGTAAATTTCTATGTAACCTCATGTATGCACACAAATGTATCACATGCGTGCTCTGGCATGTGGAAAAAGACACTTCTTCTTGATCGACGAACAGCAGCAGACGTGCCGGAGAAACAAAAAAGATTCATATTTGTAAAGTTATTAATTTTGTGTTTTTTCCTGCCTACTACAACAGTGATTGTAGTATTATTTCAAATTTACTTGTTTTGACCCACCAAATGTGTAAATAAAAAAAAGATTTCATTTTTGTCTTAAGTCGACCTAAGCGGTTATCGCCACAGAATTACGTAAAGATTTTATCAAAATCATGATGGATCACTTCAGGCATCGAACGCTACTATACAACACCGACTGTCGTTGCAGGGAGCACAAGATGTCTGGAAGTGTATCGCAACAATCCGTGCTGGAACGACTCCTGTGGAGTGTGATACATTGTCACGGTTCTCAATATCTGAGGAATCAAAAACTGGTCAAAATCAAAAATCATCCCTTAAATTTTTGCATGGATCGAAAGATAATGCTTCCAATCACATAGACGATATGGCTTATTGCCTAAGATGCCTTTACTACATTGAAAACGCCGATCACATGTTCTTCGAATGTAAGCGCTTTTTCGACGGAAGGAAACACTTACATATGAGGAAACTAGTCAAGTTAGAATCAGCTGAGTGTAGTTGGTGAAATGCTTAAAAACTAAGAAGCATGAATAGCTGTTGAGAACTCCATCGTCAAAATGAGAAACAATGAACCGCATAACGAGAGACGAGTTAAATAGGGTTAATACAAATATGAATGGCATCACTGCGATGAGATGTTAATACTTACATATGTACGTCGATACCTAAGCGACCAGATACATACCTACTCTCCTACACTGTTAATGGTCTCACTCATGGCTCGGTTTCGTCTTTAAAAGATGTTCACCTCCAAGGAAAAGAATTTTTGTACGAAGATACACACATATTTATATCAGTATAGAAAGGAATTTTTCACCCTCACTATTCAAATAAATTTTTTAACCTGTCTAGTCATTGTCCCGGTCTTTCAAATTTAACACACTTCCAATTCCAAGTCGATCGACTACGATTGACACAGCGAAACATTTTTGACTTGCTCTCCTGAAGGCATTTTCTCGAAAAAGTATGATACAGGGTCTGAATATCAAGAAAGAAACGTCTTCGCATTTAAACTTTGTTATTTGTCAATCATTTGAAGCAATGTGAAACCTTTCCAATAAATCCCAGTCTATGTCTTCATCATAAAAAGTCGAAACTAATAAAAACTATACACTCCTATGTTCTCGGTAATTTATTACAGTTCATGATTTGTTTCCTTTTTTTTGTTGTGCCAATTTCCCACCAAACATGCGAATGTTACAATGAATATCCGAACTGCATTTCGAAGAAATGAGGTGCACTTATGATTCAGCCAAAAAGAAACTAAAAAAGAAACCTATCCACCTCGTCTGCTGTGTCATTGGAAATAAACGTCGTCTTCGCCGTCGTCGTCACGTAACAGCATACTCGTACTCGTAGCTAGAAAACATTTTTTTGGCAAAACATTGCACAGGAGACGTCAAACGAAAAACCAAAAAAAAAATGGCAAAACTTCATGGAAAATAAAAAAAGCGTATAAAAAGCGAAAAACTGCAGTTAAATCCTCAAATTTAATTCGATGTAGACCGGTACACACGGTTACCAACCACCCACCTGCTGTATACGCCAAGAAATATCGAGAAACCCACTCACCAACCAACTTAACCACCATCTACCCCACCGTTGAAATTTAACATTTTTGCGAACAATTTTCGGCAATGGGCAGGAATTCAAAAGCCGGTATGAATGCAAAGCAATAAAAAAGACTTGGCTCCTTTAGCTTCCCCTCTTCTCCTCCTGAGTTGGCCCACCTCCAGGTGCGATATTTCTATTTTTTTTTTATTTTGGTCCGTGTGGTGCAACCACCACCCACATTCAGCAATAAGCCTTAAGAATTACAAAAAAAGGATGAACAATTTGACATAACCAAAAAAAGAAATGCAACTCCCTGTGTAAAGCTAACCGCCCACTTGGAATGCACAGACGAACTGAACTTGGAACGCGAAAGGATTTTCGCTCGGCTTTCTGGTAGGGTTTTTCCAAAAGTTTATTGAGAGATAATTTTTGTTACGCCGTGCCCTGAAGGGTGAGCATACATTCGGTGGGTGGACCAAAACAACCCCTGTACCAAGGACTCACATGTCAGCTTTTATGTGCAGCGGAATTTTTATGGACAAAGTTTGGTTGTTTCTTTTCGATTTTTTTTTTGCCCCTTTTTTGGTTGAACATTTTCGGAATCATGTCCGAGATTGATATCTTTATGGTCCTTGAAGGAATTGTGTTTGCTATCCGGATATGGAGCACACGACCAACTGAGTGGGTGAGTGAGATTTTGAAAGAACAAATTTTATAGCTTCCGAGCGAAGCGCATTGTTGATGACTGTGCTCAATGTCGGATAGGTATTTTCGGAGAGTTGAAAGTTTATGAGATTTGACGGGGGAATGGAGGAAATTCCAGTGCGATATGATAGTTTTGGAAGAATTGATGCATGGAGATGAAATCAATGAGATTTATGCACGGAATTCTGGCGTTTAAAAGAATTTGAAAATATGATTTCATAAGGGGTACAAGGAAAACAAGTGCATAAGTAGTACTAAGATCGATTGTACCTATAGCTTAAACAAATAGGTTGACATGCAAATATTTTATGCGATTTTCCTGCCCACCGACATGTACATACACTGGGTGGTAAACGGAACTCATGTTCTCGCTTTAGGATGACGAAGTGTGAGCTGCCAAATTTAATCAAGTAGCCCAAAAGTTAGACTGTTTTCGAATTTTAGTTTTCCAATGCACTTTATGGCAAAAATAAACTTTTTCGGAAAGTAATTGCCTAATAGCTTCTTCAGCTTGCAATTTGAGACTTTGGTTTGGACGGTACATCTCCTTTGCAAAATATGGACCGATGAAAGCATGTTCGATGAATGGAACCTTGGCATTGTTTTTTCATGATCCTCGTCTAAAGCTAGTCATCTACGATCACTCATGAATGCCGGTGGATAGGGCTACGCATTTTTTAATTCCGCACTCATGCGTTATAGTGGATCCCGATGAGTGCAATTCTTTGGTTACCACTTGGCCTTTGACTGTCACCGTGCGCGGACATATAATGCCTAGGCTTCGCTCATTTATTAAGCGATTGGTATTCGACTAAGAACCTGTTATCGCCTGTATTGCAGTTTAACTGAGGAACGCCGTTTGTGAATAAAAGTGGATGGTGAAGTGAAGAATAGCAAACAAACCAAATATCGAGAATGTCATTCATGAGTGATCGCGGTGCTCGGCTTAAACTTCGCCAACTAAAGAGATATATCTCCTGCAGTTCGCAACTGGAGGTAGTTAGCTAAGAACCGAGTAGCACAACCGACCAGCTATTTACTCTCAGAATGGTACTTGAGAAGGCCTGTGAATATGCCAAACCTATCTACAAGTGTTGTGTGGATTTGTAGAAAAAATATGATCGGATTCCTTTAAATAAACTCTGGAGCGTAATTTAGGAGTATGGGATTGATAGGTCTCTTTTGAAGGCCATTCGATTTCTACAGACCAACTGTAGAAATCTTCGCTGTGTGCGTTGGACTTCGCAAGGGGTGCGTTTCGTAACCACTCCTTTGCATTGTGTAAATATATTGATTGGATGTTACAGCGCAGCCGTGACGAGGAACGGTTCAAATTAGGAGACTTGAGGATAAGTCATCTGCTTTTCGCCGGTGGCTTAGTCAGCTTTACGTCCACTCAGACCAACTTTAACGTGCACTTGACAGGTTCGGAGCTGTCTGGGTTGAAGTTGGGATGAGGTTAAACGTGAACAAATCAGAGATGATGGTCACCTCCCGTACGTTTGTTGAATGCACAATGCACATTAGTGGAGTCCCTTTGAAACAAGTGGAGAATTTTTAGTATCTTGGGGTCCTATTCACGAGTGATGGTGGGAGCAGTACTGTGAAACAATTTTGAGATAACTTTGTCAATCTGTAATCAGGAGGGCCGAACTTGGCATTTTAGCTACATAAGCTATTGGTCTTCAATTAAGTGTTTGTTCCGACCCTCACCTATGTTCACGAGGTTTGGGTAACAACCGAAAGAATAAGATCACGGGGACAAGCTGCCGAAATGAAATTTCTTCGTTGTATTGCCGGGGTGACTCGTTGAGATCGGGTTTGGAACACCAGAATACGCGAGACACTCAATGTCGAGCAGCTACTTCTTTGAACGGAGAGGTCCATTTTTCGATGCTTTGGGCACATTAACCGCATGCCCCGAACTCGGCTACCAAGACGTGGCATGGAATACGTGCTATCAGGTAGGGGTCCCTTGGGTAGGCCCAGAATGAGAAGGTTGGATCAACTCCAAAATCTCACATCTACCCTTGTGAGGATAGCTCCTGAAGGTAGCGGAAGATGTGGAGAGTTCACTTAACCACCCTAGATACGCGACCCGTATAGTGGATAAACCGGTGACTGGAAAATGTTGTTGATGATGATGATGACATGACACACATTTGTCTTCTAGAAAAGTCAAATGCGGTCTCTACTGATATATCAAAGAAAAACAAGAACAAAAATTTAGCAAAACTTACAGCAACTCGGTGGATTTTGTCTAAGACCATACCTGTCTCTCTAAGTTTTATGCTGTCAAAACAAGAAAAAAAATTACCATTTGGCGCGGGCAGGATTCGAACTTGCATGATTTAGCCACATGTTGAAGGAATATAAAGATTCCCTTAACACACCCAAAGCCGCGCCTATATTAGAACTCTGTCTAAGCCTTGACTTTAACTAAACACGATCAATTTTGACAAATAGATCAAACCAATGTTAGTCATAGCAGATGATGGCGGTAAAATCCATTAAGAGGTACGTCAAACATTACTTGCAGAACTGCAAATATGAAGATTGCATTAATGTACATATGTATGATTTCCAGCTACAAAGCGATACAAAAAAGGACGCGACACTTAATCAAAAAAATTAAAGAAACGTAAGTCTTGTGATGTCTACGATTTTTAAGCTTTACTTTTGATTTTAATGATAAAAAGAAGTCCCCTACACGCTTGAATGCCATGCCAACAAAAACGAACACCTGGTTTCCTGCGGATGGGAATTGAACCCATTAGGTGACGGCTAGAACGTAATGTTACTTCGTTAGCTATGACCATCACCGCAGGTTGGTGTCAGACCTCTAAGTAAGATCTTAAATGTATGTCATCAAGTCATGTTTGACAAATGATCACACACTGCACAAAAATGATCGCAATCATTAGGGTCTATCATTTCTTATCGTCTTCACATGAGCTAGGTTTTTGGTGAGCTACTGAAATCTATGCATAGGTAACTTTAAGAAAATAGTAATTTTTTCTGTAAATAGAGCAAAAAGTGTTTAAACAAAATAAAGCAAAAAAGAGCCTGCTTACAGCAGGCACTAATTGCTGCGGACAGGATTCGAACCCGTTGGTCTAAACTCGGACTCAAGGACCGCTTGTTTATCACGACCAGCCACACCCCCAGCTTTGTGCAGAATCTTACATGTTCCTTCTTAAACCTCAAATGCCACTATGGAAAAACTATGTTTTCTTCTTCTTTACAAAATCAATATATGTACGTTCTTGATGGGACGAAGTTCTTTAAAAAATTAAAAACGGAAGTTACCTTGAATCATGCTGTAATTCAAGGTCACTCAAGGTTTTCTTAGTAATTTACGTTGGTTTAATAAAAGAAAAACTTCTGGTCCCTCATTCAATATACAAAAAAAACTTTGTTGTCGATAGGATTTGAACCTGTAGGTCTCAACTCGGACTCAAGATCCAATTGTTTATCAGGACCAGCCAAACCCTCAGCTACGTGCTAACTTAACTTGTTCTGTTTGTTTTGTTTTTGCGTGAGCAAGAGGACAATATTATTCCTTTTCGACTCATTCTAACCAGAGCACAATACAGTCTCTTGACATTTAATGTGCCAACGTTGATGGTTTTGACAGAAAAGCAAGTGGCTTTGACAATGTTGCAGTGAAAGTGCGCAAAAAAAATCTACGGGCAAAAAGTTAAATCGTCTTGAAATGTTGTAGTCCTCCCTCAATTGAACTTCATAAAGCAAAATTCACTCTAGTGCGATGTTATAGAATGGCTACAATTGAATTGGGACTTGGCTTGAAAGACCCTCACGGCACCTTGCACATAAAAACAGGTTTTGCATTCATTGTTATACTCTACAACGTGTTCTAGCTTTAACTTTTTTTTTCTAGAATTTTGTGTTCACAATAGGAAGACCATTTGAAAAAGAAGATACTAGTAACAAGACTGCAAGCACATTTGAAGCCGGGGAAGGGATATTGACTTATCGATGTGAGCTACATAACATTCTAAAATGATTTCGTGTCTGTACCTACACTGTTCACTGTCTCTCACTGCCAATTTCGCGTACCAAATTTGTTAAGATCCGTCGGGTCCCACCGGGTGAAGTTTGGAGACTCAACGTGCCACGTTAATGTCCATTCGTTCAACATGTCCTACTCACGTCAAAAGTGGAATTGCTTTTTCGCACACCAAGTTGGTAGAGATCCCCTTCCACTTGCATGTGCCACCGAAGTCGCGGTCTTCCTCTACTTGCTGTCCCTCGGGTGTGGGTTCGGAAGTTTTCAAGTGGAATTGACAGCTCGTATGCATTCTATTTCAAGGCCGTGAATGCAAATGGGACTGAATATCGTATGAAGAATGTTTCACTCGCAACGACCAAGGATGTCTTCACCCGTCTTTGATAGAGTCTATGCTATAGGGCCATTAATTAAGAGAAGAATGTCCTTAATTGTTCGGAAAAGCACATGACTAATCAATTGAATGAATCAGCCCAAAGCAACAGTGATCCTTCTGTCTCTTTCCTAGTGAAGTTGGCGATGATAGCTCGCTGTGTTCTGATAGTTCCACAGACTTATGAAAGATCATGCCTCTGAAGTTGGCTTAAAAATTTCATACAAATCTTTCAAGTAGGGAGTTAAGTCACTAAATCGTAAAAGTTCGGGCTGTCTGTTGCAATTTTCATAGTAGATTTCATAATTGTTCATCTTAGAGTGGCGGTTCCTGAAAACCCAATTAGGGCTAGGGTGTGACGTTTTCGTACCACGAAACTCGTTTAAACCTATTTGTGTGTGGGCGTTGATTGGTTGTGTTGTGATGAAGTGGCTAAATCCAGCCGGTGAAGTTCAGATACAGGATCAGTTCTCCAATCCTTTTTTCAGCTATCTTGCCGAGGTCCACGAAGAAGAGTTTGCCCAAAGAACGCTGTCTGGTTCTCGCCAGGGCCGGACACCTGCAAAGGAAATGAAGTAGAAATTCTTTCTAATTAATGTCCTTGCAGCTTCTGCAGAAGTTGTTGTGAGAAATACCAAGCTTGACCGCATGGTCTCCAACCATGGACCTACACAGCTTTCGATAACAGGATTATATTATTTACCTGTACAACCTCGTGATTAGTCTCTGCTCTGCTCCAGCTAGAGATTTCCAGCTTAAGGTTCGCCTTAATCAGTCTTGTATTCCACCTTTAGCTAATCTTTCACGCTCCTATCTTTACATTAGATAAATTATTAGTTTTTTTACAGATTGGAGATTCACTTTTAACGAAGTTTTTCTTCTTAATTGCTCTGCGTTCAAATTAAGTTCTGATTCTTCAGACCTTCGCTAGTCCTTCTGAAACATAACCAAAAAATACGATCCAAAGCCAAAATCATGAAAAGCCTTCTTCCGAGCATTTCGTTTTTACGATTACTGTGCTTTCATTTTGAAACCAAGAACAAACCTCTTCACCAATTAAAGTTCCTATCCTTTATACTATTGAGGTTACAAAACTTTTTAAGTTGTTCGGAACATTCCAGACAAAGGCAAATAAATTATTATGTAATGCGGCAAATACCCTAAGTAAGTGGTGGTAGAGAAGGAACATCTTCGATTGTATAACCTTTCGTTTATTACCCCCTCATTGACTATCATTTGACTGGAAAAAACTTTACATCAACAAACGTAACGATTAACTATCTTAGAGTAGACCCCAAACTTTCAACCAGGATCCAAACATTCAAAGAAGACAAACTTTTCCACAAAACCCGACCAAAGAATGAAAGAAAAGAAGGAACAGTGATGCAACGACCTTGGAAGTTTACAAGGTTATTACAAGAGAAGCCCTTTCTGTACAAAAGAAGAGAAAAACGACTGCTCACCCCTTTCATCACACACATATACATACATACACATAAAACTCGGTCCCATCACACCTCATTGCGATGCAAACTTTCTACGTCAACAAAACGGCATAAGGGGGGACTCGCCTAAGGGTGATTAACATAAAACTCCATTCTTAATGACAACACAAAGTCATTCCAAATGCAAATGATGCTGTGCTCTCTGCGCTGCAGTTACTCTCACTACTCCCGAACACAGAAGGACAAGGAATTAGGATCTCGTTTCACCTCCATTTTGCCGACGGATAACGGAATTCCATAGAGTTTCACCGTCGGGTTAGGAATTCCCGGAACAATTCTATAAGCTGATCCTTAAAAAAGAAAAAAATTCTCAAGAAAACATAATTCGCTCCTCGTGTTGCGAGGGAATGAGATTGCATGCATTCAACCGACAGCAGGCAGGACTAAGGGATACAAAAAAGGTTCAGGGGGCAACAGGAATAACAAAAAAATGGAAAAAGGAAAACCAAAAACATGACTCTGTCCCGAAGTAAACATGCAGCTTTTACAGGGATAGCGAGGGGTTCTGGCGAGAAGGCCACACCCTTGCACTGGCTCCTGATTGGTTCCTGGCGAGGAAAACTTTCGCTAGAGTCCTTGCTTTCTCGCTAACTGTTTCTGTTTTCTAACCCAAGACCAGATTTTTGTTTCTCCTTTCCATGTTGTTGTTTTAATTTT
The DNA here is from genome assembly GCA_917880715.2 of Matsumyia berberina. Taxonomy (NCBI): domain Eukaryota; kingdom Metazoa; phylum Arthropoda; class Insecta; order Diptera; family Syrphidae; genus Matsumyia; species Matsumyia berberina. The sequence continues at coordinate 123,004,840 of OU862871.1, read as the reverse complement.
TATTTATCGTTTTGTATCTCTTTTTTTGTCAGTTTGTTTTTTTTTTTCGGGGGCGAAAGTGGGATGAGAAAGGACAAGCGGACTCAATACCACCCGCTGCTCGGAAAAATAAAACAGCATTGATTGCATTTGTGTGTAGGCTAGGTTGTAGTTTTGCTCTCGAGAGCCATTACGTCGTTTTGGGACGCACTCAGGATACACAAGGACAAAATATACATAGACACAGTCATGTACACATACCGGCTTAGATCCATTGAAAGTCTGGTCCTGGTCTCTGCATCGCTTTGGTGCCTTTTGACATTCCTCGAGCATTTACCCTTACAAAATGATGTTTTGCTAGAAATTGCCAGAGATGGTTAAGATGGTTTAGGGGGGCGACTCGAAAGCGTCCAAAATATCGAGGGAAAATGTTTTCGAAAGGAGGTCGTACAGAGGAATGGTTGTAGGGAGTTATTCACGTTTCTATGGTTCGAAGTACTTCTCGTCCTTCGACTCCATGTCTCAGATGAACTTCCTTCCAAGTAAACAACGCACAAAAATTCGTTTGTGTGTTGGGACATTCGAAGGAAGGAGATCTCTAGTCGGGTGGAAGTGTTTGGTTGGCAGTTGATGTGGCGTTGTGGTATAAGAAAAAACAACGTATTCAGTGTTGCTGATGGGATGGGGAAGGAAGGTCCTATAAAAGCGCTTCTATTCGGAATTCGTTTTGAGGTTAAGTGGTCTTTTGGAGATAATTATGTTTCTGTGGCTAGTATAGGTATAGCATCGCCTTTTACTGAGATGGGCCTGATAATCTAGAGTCTAGACTGACTTATTTAAAAAGCTTCGCTGGCAAGCCATTAGAGCTGGCGACTTCTTTGTTTTTCAGCTTCTTTATGGCTTCACCAACCTTTTTTTAGTTTGCAAGGGATACTGCTTCTTCGTTGACTGAAGTTAGAGTGGGACGCTGTTTCAAAGAGCCGGTATTTCGGATTTGAGTCCAGCTTTTCTTGGTCTTTAGAGTTGAAATTGATAGTAGTTTCGAAAATCTGCATATTTGTTATGCAATTGTCGATCTAGCCAAAACAGAAACTGTTATTTGACGATCTTACTTACCTAAAGTGGAACTAGAGTCCGGGGTAGACCTGGGCCTCAACTAAGAGCGTCTTCATCCAGCTCGATCGTCAGCCTGCTGCCTTCAATTTCGCACCCCAAGTTGCTTAAGGTCCCCTTCCACGTGCGTATGCCACCTGAGTCGCGGTCTTCCTCTACTGCGCCGTCCATCGATTATGGATTACAAGATTTTCCGGGCCGGAGCATTGGTGTCCATCCCCTCTACATGACTCAGCTACCTCAGTCGTTGGAGCTTCACTCTTCTAGCTCGATGCCGTTGAACAACCTGTGCAGTTCGTCGTTGTATCCTTTCCACCACTTTGAACCGAGATTGGAAAGATTATGCCCCTGGTGTTGGCGCGTGAATTTTGCACTCTTCTTTCTTTGATGGAGCAGCGTTCATTCTCCATCGTCATCCTGCACAAACGGACGAGTTTGTGTGAAGTAAAATAGCTTAAGACGTTCACTCAGTATTTTGCTGGCCCAGTCCACCTGTCTGAAAAACTCCTCCGAACCGAATCCGAATTTTGTTACTTTTAAAGAGAAAGGAGTCAACCCCAACAGCAACACTCATACCACCCAGCAATACCACCAACTATATCACTCATCCTTCTGTTCGCCTCCCAAATTCTCTTCCAGGGTTATCCGTAGCCTCTATGGACGGCTGAATGATTATAAATGCGATAATACACCGTAGGAGTTGAGGAGTTGTTTTTCATTCCACTAGAATCCTTAATGCGGCTGTACTCGCTGTGTTCGTGGTAGCAGTCATTACTAATAGACGTAGAAATTAGAATCTATGTGTATGTACACGTTGAGTGTGCAGCATTTCTGCCAACGGTGCATAAAGAAAAAAGAAAACGACCTTCTACGACGGATAAAGGTACATAATTTCGACGTGAGACTCCATAATGCCTATGGTGATCCTGCACAAATTTCGACCTGACTCCCCAACCTTCCTTCCGAGTGCTCGCCCGCTCTTTCTCCAATTTCCGTCTTACTCATTCTCTGCATCTATCACTCGGTAACGAATGAATTTAGTATATCGGTTGATGAATTTTCCTCCGTCGGGCTCGGGTATCCTGATCCTTTGTTTTCGACCATTTTGGTCCCTTAGTGCTTTCTGGCTCTTGTATCCTGTGTGTGTGGGGGATTTTGCGAAATAAAGGAAAAACAGTGGGTGGCGGTTGTAGGTGGGTCACTGTTGGTATTCTTGTGTATTCCAGTTAATCCTATTACATAAATAAAAAGCCTTGGTGCCACTGGTATCCTTGGTTACATATACATACATACCCGACGCACTACATCATCCAACTACTCGGCTACAGATCTCCCGCTGAATGTGCAGAGGATGAGAAAAGCCGGTAGGGAGGAGGTTATATTTTTTGATGATTGTCGAATGCATTCAGCCGGAACGTGGCGAATGCAGAGGAGGTGGATGCGATGCGGACAAACACTACTGTTGGATCGGGACCTTTTCAATGTGCGTGTGTCCGTGTTTATTGATTTTCCAGAATAGAACAGGAGGCTTTGTGGGAGTCAGTCATCATACACAAAGACCAAGGAGAGCTCGGAGACGGCTTATCTCTATGTGTTTTGGGATCTGCGTGTGCATACCCTGCCAATGCCACCAACTATATAAAACAAAAACATGCTGAGTGCACGGAAGGAAATGGGGTAGCTGAACATTTTGACAGGCAAAAACAGGATATGGGAGGACATTTGCTAACCCTGTGGTGATTTCGCACGTACCATGCTGTACCGAACCCCACGTAGACGATGCGATATCAATTAATGAATAGTGGTTGGTTGGTGGATATGTATCCCTGTGGCTATACCCTCAGCCTGTGTTTGTGTGTGCCTGTGTATATGCATTGCACATGCATATGGCTAACTGCATATGCAATAAGCCTGACATGTAGAAGGGTTCGCACTCAGAGGGGGATGTTTGCCGTTTGTTCGCAAGTGTGTTATCCGTTGGTGCTGTGTGTTACTTTTTCCATCGTTTACTGACATTTCATCGTTAGTCCTTGGGAATTTTCCCAATGTGTCGGCCTTTTGGTCTTTTTTTGCCATCCTTGGGAGGGTTGTACTGTGGCATTAACACAGGCAGCTCTGGCTGACGATGAAGGCAATGTTAGAGGGCAAAACTTTCAAAATGGCTGCAAATGTGTTTCCTCTTTTTTTTGCCTCGACTTTTTTCTGCGTTTTTTTTTTGTTTTGCTTTGCATTGGGAACAAGATTCGCAGGATGCTTTTTCTTTCCGAAATGTGTGCACATGCACATGCAAGGGTGAAACAATCATGTTTTTCACCGGCCGTGTCGGAAAAAAAGGGGCCAATGCCCAATAGTCCTCCTAGGGGATGCATGATTGCAGGTATATAAGGGGGATTCGTTAAGCCGATTTTCCAATCGCCATTTTGTGAAAAGTTTTTTTGTTTCAAAGGATTTTGAAACCCTCGATTGTATGTGAAGGTGTGAGAAGTGTGTGGATTTTCATTCTGGCTGTTGCAATCTGCAATTAGAACACTTCGCGACCATCATCAGTTGTGTTGTTGGGTCATATGAAACCTCTGGAATTTTATTTCACATTGCGAGTCACAATTCTCGGTATCACTCTGAACATCACACCATTGCCCACCAGGTCGGTTGAGAATTCTGTGTGCAATCGTAGTACAGCGCCAATTTCTAATGCAACAGAGGCCATTGAACAGAATTTTGCGCAGTTGTCAGATACAATTTGTTTTCGTTTTCGTCTAGAATTACCCTACTTACTTCCCATAGACTGTGGTGTGCTGTCCCTCGTTTAAGATTCGCGGGCGGTCTTTGACTGGGATGGCAATTATCCGGAATTGAATATGAATCCACACATGCAGCACTTGATTGTTTTTTAAAATGCTAGTGTGGACAGTAGTCTGGGAATAACGATAAAGAAAAATAACAAAATATATACTCGTCTTGCCCAAGTGGCTGCCAGAGAAGAATCGAAACTTTTTTCTGGAAATTTAATTTGGCAATGAGGCTGCTGGTGTGTGTATCTGGGTGACAGGGTGCTTTACCCTGTGACATGGAAATAATTTGAGATCAGGTAAAGAGGAGGACGCAGACAAGATGAAGCAATGCAAATTAGTTGGAAGCAATGGAAAATCTATTCCACTCTCCGAAAAGTGGGTTGATGAAGTCAACAAAATTTTTTGATTATTGGATCGATGATCTCGCTCATGGGGTCTCAATGTCCATGTGTCGTACATAACACCATCGGGTGCATTTTCCCTACCTAGAACTCTAACGGAGAACCTCGTAACGTGCTCTAGACACTCCGATGGTGTTCCTTAGGCAAGAAGATGTTGAAATGACACCTCGCAGGGACTAGGCTAACCGCACATTAGGCAAACTTTCCGGGCCGGAGCATTGGTATTCATCCACTCTACATGCCCAGCCATCTCAGTCGTTCGACCTTCAGTCTTCTGGTTAAGCCCATGTCACTGCACAGTACTTACAGTTCATCGTTGTACTTCCTCCTCCACTCACCGTTTATGCAGACGGGACCGAAAATCATCCGAAAAATTTTCCTCCCGAAACAGTCAAGAGCAACTTCATCCATTTTTGAGAGACTTCATGCCTCTGTGCCGTAGAGCAGGGCTGGGACGATTGAGGTCTAATAAAGGGCGACTTTAGTCGTTCGAGAGAGGGTTTTGCTACTCAATTGCCTTCTTAGCCCAAAGAAGCGGCGATAAGCAAGAGTAATTCTTCGTTAGATCGTTGATGTCGTTGCCTGAATTAAAAAAATCCATGGATATAAGGACCACAAGACCTCCAAATCACCAATCTCACTCACTCTTTCATCATTTGCGTCCCCATTTGCGTGTGCCCGCCTAGACGTTTACCTACCTAGCGAGTGTATCTAAATAATCGTGCATTGACGACGCTGTACTGTAGGGTAGGGTTTCGCACATCAAATTGGTTAAGTTGGTTTAAAAAAACGAAGAGAAGAAGCGACATAACTTGCTATTACTAGCAAAAATTTAAGTACTAGCAGACTTAAGTTCTGGAGGCTATTGTGAGGTCTATACTTACCTATGCCAACGTTGTGTGGTGGCAAGCTGCTACCAGAACCATCAACCTCAAGACCATCACCAAAATACAGATACTAGCGTACATAGCAGCTACTAGTCCCATGGGAACCACGCCACCACCAGGACTAGAGGCAATTCTCAACCTGCTTCCACTAGACCTGTTTATACAGGAATCTGCAGCCAGAAGTGCCCTGAGAATCAGCCAAACGAATAGCTGGAAGTCAAGCACGACGGGGCATGCCTAAATGGGCAACGTAGCAAACACTGATTACACGGTGCCCTACCTAGACTTCAAAAGACCATTCTCTTGCTTATTTTCAAACAGAGAAAAATGGACAAGGGAACAATACCAAACACGCGAACCAAAGTCATCTATAGTGATGGGTCCAAAATGGACCTTGGCGTGGGTGCAGATATATTTTCAAACAAACTTAGGCTCTTTAAATCAGTTAGACTCCCGGACCATAGCAGCACAGCAGGCGGAGGTCCTAGCAGTGAAACTGCATCAGACTGCGATGAAGGTAATACCAAGTGGTGATATCACCTTTTTCATCGACAGCAAAGGCAGCACTAAAAGCATTTTCTGCTATCGAAGCTTGTGAAATGCTGTCGCGAAGTGCTAAGTGCTATTGTCATACAGCATGAGGTAAAACTGTGCTGGGTCCCTGTGGGCATACCAGAGAATGAGAAGGCTGATGAATTGGGAAGGAAAGAATCTACATACGCTAGACCTAGAGCAGGCTGATCAGTCAGTGAATGCTCCCCATGTAAACTTAAACATTAAACATGTATCAGGATTCTAGCGGAAGTGTTTGGAAGATGGAGTTCTTTGAACTCCTGTGTAATAACTTGAAAATTATGGCCAAGGTACAGCGGTGCCACATGAATCACATGAAAAGCTAAGGCTAAGTGAGGACGTCGTTTGAAAGGGTTGCGGAGACGAGGAAATAGATGAGGACAGAATCCACTTCCTCTGCCACTGCCCAGGTCTTTCCCACTTCAGACATAAATCCTTTGGAGGGTCATTAAGGCTTCCAAATGGTCCGAAACCTTTGGGCAGTAGGAAAGTGCTTTGGATATTGCTTCACGGATATTGCTCCCAGGGGTACCTTTCTCCCAAAATGGGCATCACAATGGGGCTCTACTGACTTGAATGTGGTGAAGAGGGCCTCTCCCCTCTTGCCAACCCATTCACCTAACCTAACCTAATTCCTAAAGGTAAAATTTCAACTGCATTTACCTTACTGCCCCGCTCTTAAGGATTCAGGCAAATTCTTCAACGATTTGGAGCTGGAATTCCAATCAACTTCGATCACAGTAGACATGTGCTTAACCTAAGCATCTGTGATCCAGCTCACGTGAAAATTGAGCCTCTGAATATGAAAATCAAATCTCTGACGAATACCCTAAAATTTTCCAAAGTTCAAGCGTGTAAAACCACAAACAAATGCGGGATATGTTTGCATGGATTCTATCAGTTTACCTAAACAAAATCTAAAAACAACAAGGACACCAAGAATGGTGGATCTTCTCTTTCGAAAATCCCTACCGGTGACTATGAATGATTTTGAGTGACCACTCCAGGTATGCAATACACTTAAATACATATGTCTGCACTGTATAGTTACCACTACACAATGTGAGTACATAGACATACCACATTATACCCTCTGGAGAGTAAACCACAGAGAAATCCGGAGGAAAAAAAAAAAGAAGAACTGGTCAGACGCAGACTGAGGAAACTATGGACTACAGACTGGATGTGCAAACCGCATCGATAGGATCTACATTCGGTCTCCGAAATTGTAATCTGAATTTGTTCGTCTTTTGACCAGAAGCAGCATCAGTATTTACCTGCACTGGTGGCTACCAGATACGACGAATACCCAAAAAGCCTTTATCTGCCTTGACGGCAGAGATAGACAGAAGAAGAGAAAGCGAGAGGGATACAGATACCACGGCAAAGGGATATTTATGCCATAAGGTAATAAATGTGCAACACATTTCGATTCCAACTTCCAATTCTATTGTCCTATCGTAGATGGGCTTGGTGCAGTAGGACCTCCAAAGTGCTTGAAGTGGAGATATCGCGAAATGGCGGTATGAAATTATTTATGTGTAGCCTTCCGCTATTGTTGGCGCGGGCTGGAGAATTTTATGGGACCCCAAGCGCCGGATATGATTTATTTATATTTTATTTTTTGTCGAGGAGGGTGGCTTGGCAGCGTATGGGTGTGTGCGTTCTGTTTCCACCTTAATTGGATGGAAAATCTGTCGTTCAATAGAGAATTTATCGATATCGATTGTGGGGGCGAGATATCGGGGAATAGAATAGGCACAAACGTAAGTGGTAACTAGGATAACAATTGAACTGCCTGGTTATGACTTATGACACTACTAAGTGTCGAGAGTCGGCAGTACTTGAGAGCGATTTGCAAACTGATTTTGAATCGATTAAAAAGTTTTCTTTGGGTTTAAATTTCAGCCATGACTCTATCCCTTCAAAGACATAAATGGAGCCTGAGTCCCATCAGGCAACAAAACCGCATCCAATTACAGCTTCCTTCACGCTGCACAAGTGCCTATCATCCATCAGCACACCGCACATATCTTATCCACCTGCCTTGCGATTATCTTTGATATTCGCTGCCAAAATAAGGAGACTGTTAAAGAAACCGCATCGCATCCCTGGGTCGGCGCTGTACAAAATGTCAAACGATGAAATTTCTACGAAACACTCCCTCTACCGCACAGTGACAAATTATAAATTTTTGGCAAAGCTTGCAACCGTTGGCCTTATCGCCTGGCGCAGGAATTCGCTAAATAAACAAGGAATCCCAAAAAAAACGAAACTCCTTGCACCACGCATCATTAATTGCAGGCTCAAAGCGATGCCAAACTCATTTCACTGCTCATTTATCTCTGGCGGGCGCGATGCGCAGGGCCACCGTTGCATTTTCGTGTCTGACGTGTGTCACTGCTGCGGCGTGGGACTCCCCTTACGACGGCGGTTACGTCTTACTATTAGTTTTACTGTGCTGCTTTTCACTGTTGTTATCCTGTTTATTCTCGGAGTTGTGGGGTGTAGTTGAAATGACAACCCCTTTGCTCGGTGCTGGGTGGTAGTCACGTTCTCACTCACGTTCTTAGCAGAGGCAACATACAATCTCCAGAGGATAAACGTGCACGTGAAGCGGTCTTTTTTTTGTTTTTTTTTTACTCCTGCCTTAGCTCATTTAGATCCTTGAGTTGTATTATTCATTTTAGATGCCAACATGCACACATAGGAGAGAGTTAAGGACAATAAATTAATGTTGATTACTTTGAAGGATTTTGTAGCTTACAGCCGAAATATGACGGAGGATGGATGAATGGTTGCCCACAACTGATGGATTGGCCCCGATGCGGCTGAAAATTGTTTGGGAGGAGATATTTCGAAGATATATTCGCTGCGGTTTTTGAATTTATTCACTTTGTATTTAATAACGGCGGTACTTATCCGTCAGATGGAAGAGTTAAGTTATGACACTGGTTTAAGGAGATAACGGACTTGGAACTTTATGAAAGTTTGGTGTAGAACTACTGCTAACACCTTTCAGCTTATGCTGTGAATCCTTGTTCAGACATCAGACCTTAGATCTACTTAGCTGATGTTACTTAATTCTCATCTAATCTATGCCACTGCCAAGTCTACTTTGATTATAACTATTCACTTAACCATCAAACTCAATACATATCTACTCAGGTAGTCAGGTAGCGCTTAAAAGCTTGACATCCCACTTAGTGCAATCTAGGTCGGTCAAGTATTGCTTCGATACCCGACGATCACTTGCCAGGCACAACAAGGTCAAACTTAATTGGGTGCCCGCCCACCATGGAGTTTTAGGCAATGAAACTTCGGATGAGCTGGCTAGCTCCGGTTCGGCTTTCGCGCTCTTGGGACCGGAACCCTTCTGTGGCGTTAACTAAGCTATCGTCACAGCTTTGTTAAACAACTGAGAATACCTAGCCCATTGAGGAAATGTCCTCGGGCTTAGGCAATTCAAGAGACTTATCAAGCCCTTTACTTAGTCACAAGAAAACTCTAAACCTTGACAGGAAAAATATTAGGAAGCTAGTAGGTTTCCTTTGTGGCCATTGTGGTCTGAGATACCGTCTCAACAAATCAAACCTTTGTTCAGACACAAAGCGTCGGTTTTGTTTGGAAGAGGAGGAAACCTTTGCGAACGCCCGGTATTACACTGGCTACGAAGACGGATCTTCTATAGAAAATTCTATTCGTTAGTGAACTTTAGAGACTCGGCTAATAATGACATACTCACCTTAGTTAGGAAGATAGTAGACCAATTAGACTAAGTAGACCGGAGACACAACAGATCTTGCTAGGTCGCAGTGTCAGTCCAATGACATTGACATACGGATACGATACGATGCTAAGCCCCGGATGCACTGCAACCTGAAAGATCTATTTTGCAAGTGATTAACCAGTAGCCCAATTGAGGCTCTTAATAAACCTCAATAACCCTTTAAGTTCCATGTTCCAAGTATCCACTGAGTATATCTTGTCCCTTAAATCAATGATAAAGCTCCCTTGATGTCGTCTAGCAAAGAGAACGCTTCATCTTGGCAGGAGGCAACTAAGACTGAAGGTCGGCCTGTACAGTGGACACATCAACCTGAATAACCATGCTCATCGAGTGGAACTAGTGCAATCAAGTACTTTCGCGGGATGTGAGCAGGAAAAGAGAGACTATCGAGCACTTCCTCTGCGATTGCCCCGCCATAAGCTCCCTGACACACAAAAGCCTGGGAAGAAGACATGTTCAGCCAGGGCTAAGCTCTTTGAGCGCCGAGCGCCTCTTCTCCCCAGACACTCCGCCCGTTCATTCCTTCGAAATCTTCGTGGCCACGGATTCAGGTTATAGTAACCTTGTTTGCAAACGCAAGGTCTTCAAGAAGGCCCCGGACAAGCTTTGATCCTATCTATAGGATTTAAGGGGCAATAATGCTGCCTGGCTACGAGTAAAGCGAACTGAATGATATTCATCAGCTCATTCTGTGCTATTCCACAATAACCTGGCATCAAGCATAGTCTTACCTTGTTCCGTGCGGGTAATACTTTAAGCTTTGTGCGGCAGTGCGGCAGATTCTATGTTAATGGCGATGGATACTGAGGACACTGATTTCATATCCAACATTGCAACCGCTTAAAGTAAGACCCAACCCTCCGATCAGAACGCACTGCATATATCCGATAATTCGCGAGATTTTCTTATAACTGGATGGGAGTACATTTTAGAGCCTGTGACATTCAAGATCTTATAAACGTTTCTACTGGCATCTTCTGAAAAACCTGGGGGAACCACCTGCGCCTATCGAATCGATCAACTTTATCCTTGAAACGGATAGCAAGAAACTGGCAACCCACAGGTGGAACAACATCAGCACTTGTATTTTGTCAAAACAAATCTGGCCTAACCTGGATTTAAAGAAGACGGAGAGGCTTTTATCCACGAACCGAGCCACTAATAGAGGTCCTCACTGGTCATTGCTTGATAGGCAGACATGCACTCAGACTGGGGGTCCCCTCCAATGATTTCTGTAGAAGCTGTAGAGACGAGGAGGAGGAGGAAACTACAACCCACCTAGTGCGCACTTGTCCTGCCATTGCGACGCTAAGAAGGAAAACCCTCGGGGAATACTTCTACGATGATCTTAACGATCTGGCCGAACTCGACATCAAGAAGATAAGAAACTTCATCGCTCACGTAACAGAACAGTTCTCTCCAAGGTTTCTTCCGACCAAGGTGCATGCTCTTGGATGTGGCAGTTAGGCTAAAAGACGCAAGTTGATCCGAGAAACTCGGTGAAAGCTTATGTCCTCTTAAAAGCAAGTATTTATCTTAAAAAATAGATGACTTTTCAAAAGTATTCAATAACTATGTACTTCAAAAATTTTGAAAACGTATCAACATTAATCAACTTCCTCCGTATGAAGTCCAAACAAAACTCCAAAATAAACGTCCACCAAAGAGTTGGCAAAAAAATTGCTTGTTTCCGTTTATTAACGCTCCTGCACTGTTTTCATTCCATAGTATCCACGTCCTTTCAATCTGCTCTTCACCTACGAACGGGGCTGAAGAAAAGGGGATTAACCCCAAGCAAATTCTAATTAAAACACGAATACTGATCGTTTATCTTTAGATTTTCCATCGCCTCGGCTTTTGAAAGTCCTTTATTCTTCACCAAGCGGTCCAGGTGCAAAAATCTATAAAAAAAAATGAACGACCTATGTGTGTGAGAGAAAGAGCATTGAAGTCACCCTGGCAATCATCGCATCATCATCGTCATTGCTGTCATCACTGTCAACATCAGCAATCAACGTAATGATGAATGACAACCGCTATAACAGCATCCGCCAACATGAGAAAGGATTGCGCACAAAATGGGTGGGTAAAAAGCTATACGACGTCAAAGGGATACATTAACCCTTCTGTGTCGGGAAGGTTAAAACAAAAAGTGAAGAGTAGCTTTTCTTGAACAGTAGAAAGCCGGGACCTTTTCCTTCACACATGACAAGTTCGAGGAGTTTAATTCGTCCTGTATGATGTGCTGGATCATGCAAAAGATGCAAGAAATATTGGCATTGCCAGAAAGTTTGAAATTTCTAAAAAAAAAACATAAACTGCTCTGGCACATTGATTTGAAAGTCTACCAACCTCATCAACATACATACACAACAGCTGGTGAACTACATACGTCGAAGCTCACGTACCTATTGGATTCGTTTGAGTTAAGTGAGATAAGCCACCTATTACGGTTTGTCTATGTAGTGAATTAGTCGCAGTCTGTAGACTTAATCTCTTTTGGCAGCAGAACATCAGTAAGCCACGAATTACGGTTAATGATGCCTTTAAGTATTCTTTTGTATCTAAACAGTGCCTCGTAGCAAACTGAAACGTAATCAGCCGAACTGAACGGCGGCAAGGCATTAATGTGAAGATTTTTATGTAGCCGCAGTAAGGTACTTGTATTTTTAAATTCTCTACACTTTGATGGTTTATGGTAGCTTTTTGAATTAAATAGGATTTAATCATTTCTTTGATGATATTTCATCCACATTGGATATATTTGAACAAAGGAGATGTTTTAATATCAATTAACGAGTTTTTATCAATTGGAAGTTTCCTAGGGTCTTATACCTAAATTGAGTTGAAATTCCAGTTCACCTAAACGTTGACGATTCAAGGCAATCTTTTTAGTGAAACAACATCTCCATAGCTTTTCTGATCAGATCTGCCGAATTTTTCAAAGTCTGGATTCAGGGTTTCTTGTCCTATTATTCTCTCAATTTAATACCTTCTGTGAAGTTGCTGAAGGTGATATACAAAAGGATATACTTATTTATTTACGTACTTAGCTAGCTCTACAGTTTGGGGTTGAATTAGGCTTTAAAGAGCCTTCCTAGATGTCAAACACATTCTCACTAGGATCCTTAAAGGCTGTCTAGGTCTTGGTACAACACTCAGTCCCTGGACTGAGGTGAAAGTAGTTTTTATGCCCAAAGCAGGTAAGGCCTCACACACACTTTCTAAAGACTTCAGGCCGATAAGTCTGACCGCATTTTTTATTGAAAACGTTGGAGAGAATCCTCGACCTACCAGAGAATCCTCGGCCTACCAAAAAGGTAAATCTGTCGAAACGGCCCTTCACTCTATCATACTGCCTATACATGCTTTCTTAGATATTGAGGGAGCATTCAATAACATTGAGACACTTTCGATAATCAATGCTCTGAAAAATCTAAACATCTGCGATCCAATCTGCAGTCTAATACACCACATCCTGAATGGCAGAGTCATTATCGCCTCTTTTGGTAACAGCTCCACCAGGAAGAGGCCACACCGGACCTACCCCAAGGATGCTTCCGAAGCTAGAGAATGCGGACTGTGGCATGGTATCATATGCAGATGACGTCGCCATATCGCCGTGACGGGCAAGTACCCTCAAACACTGACAGATATTCTTCAGCACGCGCTTAACAAGCTCACAACAGCTGTGAGCTTGGTCCTTTTCACTTGAAAAGTCAAAATTTTAATCATTAATCCACCCAGGCTCAACGGTACTCCTCTGAACTTTTCAGGCAGTGTCAAATATCTAGGACTAATTCTAGGAATCTTCTGTGGAGGGATAATATTCCCGAACGTGCCAGGAAATCCCTGGTAGTACTTTACTCATGCAAAAGAGCAGTAGGTACCAGATAGAGCCTACAGCCGAAAATCATGCACCGGCTCTATACTGTATTTGTGAGACCGATTCTAACGTATGACATAATGGTTTGGTGGCCGGTTCTAGAAAAGCAAACCCGCAATAAAGTTCTCGAGAAAGTCCAACGTGTGGCTTGCCTCAGCATTACTGGTGCGCTGAGAACTTCTCCTACAGCTGCCCTTCATACCATGCTCCACTTATTGCCAATAGATATCTATGGCATGCAGCAGGCCTAAAGCGGCATTAAGACTGAAAGAAGCCCACCAATGGTATATAAAACATTGTGAAACATACCAGAATCCTATCCACTCACCGCAGCCTTAACAAATCAACAGACACCCTGCCCACCGAAAACGACTTCAACATACTTTCTTTCTTTCGATTTTCATTTTTAATGAACCGCTTATCCACTATGAGGGTCGCGGGCTTTGGATGCTTAAGTGGACTTTCCACATCGCCCTATCTTCCGTCATCGACTCTAAATTATCAGGGGTTATCCTCATACGAGTAGAGCTGGGATTTCGGACTTGGTCTAACCATCTTATCCTAGGTCTACCCAGGGGACGCATGTAAGCGCAAAATTAAGCGAGATGTCCTCGAAAGGACAAATTTTAGGTTGAGAGGTGGTACAACGTGTCTACCGACAAAACGGATTTGAACTACCCTGGATCTGAAACACTCTAAAGATTTGATTTTCCTCAAAAGATTGCATATCAGCGCTACTATAATAGGTGTCATCACTGGACACTGTCTAATAGGCAAGCATGCAACAAAGCTTGGCGTTTACTCAAATGATTTCTGTAGGAGCTGTATGGACGATGAAGAAGATGAAACCATCCTTCACGTTTATTGTACCTGCCCAGCTCTCTCTCATAGAATTAAACTTCACCTGGGTGTCTTCTTTCACCTGGGCGATCTGAGCGATACAGATGTAAGAAGACTCCTTCACGTCATCAGAAGGAATTTTCCAAGATCCCTGTGGTTTCAAAACGGACCTATCATTAGGCCAATTGTGTTGGCTTAAGATGGCAGCCATCTTAGCTTTTCCTAACTTAGCTTGAAGTCAATTTAAGGTACCACAAGTTTTCAAAGCTAACATATGTAGCATATGTAGGCTCGTCATATTCCTAATTGATTTTCATTGTTTAAAGCTGCCCAAATCTTAATTAAGCCGGACTTAGTAACAAAGTCTGTCTCTGCAGGATTTTGGTCTAAGAGTCAATCATTTCCTTGACTGTGATGAATGTGATGTAAATTCTCTTGTAGATCGAGGTTGAAGTCGTAGTTTCTCTTCTTTTGGATTCTTCGTAGAACTCCATTTTTAAAATATAATTAGGTATAGACAGCTGCCATTAAAACAGGGCAATGTCATGTTTGCAATTTTTCATTATTAGTCGAGACTCTGAGACTTGATATACAAACTTTTTTAACTTGAAATCTCTGGGAAAGAAAGAGCAACGACCTGCATGTCTTGGCGTTGCTTAAACACTTAAAAAGTTTCAATTACTGATCAAAGTAGCTCTGATTACTATGTTGTGAGCATGGATGTTAAAGCCTTGAACTTACTTTGAGGGAGATCAACGGAAAAATTCAATTTTCTCAGGAGGCAACTGGAACTGATGATCAGTCTTATTCATTCTGTTTGAACAGAAAAAAACAATTTGTTAACAAATGACTTTATTCATGAGGATCTTACCAACTATTAAGTGAATTTACCAAGAATAAGAAAACTAACGAGATCAGCCTTTAAATTACTTCTAATCCTCAGCTTTGCCACGAAAAATAAACAATTTCCCAGGAAAAGTTATTAAGACAAAGTAATTCGCTTCGGTGTTTAGATATCTCGCTTACAAATTGGATACTTATCTCTCTGCAAACCTATGGAAAAGTCAACCCTTCCGTCGCTAATCGTGGTTTCAGGAAAATTAATCTGCTGCCTCTGTGTGATACCTCGCGTGATCTTGATCAGTTTTAATCCGCATCGTTCGTCCTGCTTGTCGCGCAAATCCATCAAATCATCCGCTAATACCTCGCGCCATGGTGTGAGCGAACAAGTGAGTGTAAAGCCAATTTTCAGTGCCACTTCACAGGAAAATCGTAGCGCATCTCCTTTCGTCTCGCATCCGGTCCCACATCTCTCACACGTCGTGAATGCAAATTGGAATTTTCACCAAAACACGAATGTTAATCAAAGTAATTGCAACTGCTGTGCTGCACTACACCATGCAGACACACACACGGTGGGTGCGAGGTGGGGGCGTGCCAGGCAATGGCAATCACTGTGAATGTGCGAATTTTATTCTTCTTCTTTGCACTGATGTTGTTGTTGTTGTTGTTTCTGTTGTGCCTTTACCGATGCAATTTTCGATTTATGACCTGAAAATGGAGAAAGAATTGAATTCAATTCGCCGAAGTACAGAGGCAGCCACCCCTCTTGCAAACATCCCTCCACCCATTCTCGCCCGCGATATATACGAAGTGATCTCTCTCCCTCTCTGCTCGTCGAGTTGGTTGCACATTGTTTGTCCATTTTATTGTGCCACGAAACGGAACCAGAAGGGAGGAGTGGCGATGCAAATGCACTCCGTGGAGGGTGGCTATTCGGCGGGGGGTGGCTGATGGATGCGCGGCAGAAACAATTCGCCTTTTTGCGCCCTTATTAGCATATTACCTTGTAATTAGTTGCAATTAATTTTAATTGTAGTGCCGGATTCGGAATGGGATCTTCTGTGTGGCAGTGAGCGGGGAATCAGCTAACACCGAGTGTGTGTCTGTTTATTGGATGGCAGTGGGCCGTAGGAGAACCATCTGTGATCACAGTCGTTGTGGTGTGTTGCTCTTTTGTGGGTGTGCATGTGTGAAATTGCTGTTCTCTTCTGAGTTTTTCTTTGATTTTCTTTTAGTTGAAAGTAAAACGGATTTTGAATATGCGGGACAGAGACAAAGCAAATGAGGTTTCGTTTGTCAAAAGCATTTAACTTCTAATTAGCGACAGAGAAAAACGGGTAAAACTTTGACCATCCAAAAATCTGTGAATATGAGGATAAGGATGAGGATAAAGATGGGGATGAGGATGAGGATGAGGATGAGGATGAGGATGAGGATGAGGATGAGGATGAGGATGAGGATGAGGATGAGAATGAGGATGAGGATTGGACTGCTGTGCGAAGGGCTTGGGTTCAAGCCCCAGCCATGCCCACCAAAAACTTTTGCGGCAGTACCTCTCGTCAGGGAATGCCAAGCCTTCGTAATTTGTCATGAAAGAGCTTCTCAATTCGCCATTCGGAGGCGGCAATAAATTGTAGGTTAAGTTGTTGCGAGAAGCTAGCCCTTGGCTCATTCGAAGCTGTCGCGCCAGCTATTTATTTATCTTTTTTTATATGTATGTATCTGTTTGTGTGTACAAAACATGTAAATTATCTCACAGAAATAAAGTTTTTTTTTTGTATGAATTGTCCTTCATTTAACTTTTATGAGTTCCTTCTATAATTCATTCCACGATACACTTTTTCCATGTTTATCTATCTGTGTATACGATTTCAAACTTCCTAAGAAATACACGTAAAGTTCAGTTACCCACACGCTCCTTTCTTAAACACAGCATATAATTTTGGGATAGGTCACGTTCATACATACGTACACTAAGTTAAGGATACCGAAATAATTTTCTCTTCTTCGTGGATCGATAAAATTCGTCTGAGTATTTTGTTGTGCGTACCAGCGCGCCAGCGGTGTGCCTTAGTATTTTGTGGTGTACACACACTCATAAAATAATAAAAAAAAAAAAAGGTACAATAAATTCTTAAAGCGTTCACAAATGTTGTTATCCTTTTTTGGGCCAGTGGTTGGGGAGTAGGTTCACGACTTCAATTCTCTATGGCATGCGAACTGGGAGGGTGGGCTTTTATTTTGTCTGGCACACGCTGACGTGTCTCGTTTTTGGTGCGTAAATGGACGCAAGTTCGTTGAACTTTTTTGGGGGTAAACGAATTGTTTTAAATAAGCATGTTAGGCATAATGTTGATAGACGGAAAATGTTGCCAAAGTGAATGTTGCGAGAGTAATAAATTTTTGGTTTCTAATTTTTTTTGTAGGTGTAGGCAGGGGGACGCAAATGCTGCAATAGACTCATGATGAGAGCTTTTCTTTTTAGGGGTTATTTTGTGGTGAGATATTGATTATAAACAAGTTCATGTTTCTAAGGTAGGAAAGGCAAAATTAATTTTTTTGCACTTAGGTATGTACCTTAAGACGTGAGTGGAATTTAGCTATAACTTTTTTTTCTAAAGTTTGTTAAAGTTGCGATATAAACCGGAGATCACCACCATAATTTGGTCACAAGAATGATGAAAAAAGACTGATTTGTGTTTTGTAATGTATTGTGTATTCAAAGGATGTCATTGAGACAGATGGAAGGCACTTAGAGTCATGGGACCATGGTATGATACTTTGGCACACTCCTTGCGTTAAAACTTAGCGATTGAGTACAGATCTTCAACTCACTTCTTGTCTCGCGTAATAGACAGGCAGGTGTGGAGACCCATTTTCTTATGCCTAGGACCTAGTCTCTGAATGCACTATTGTGACACGACATAGACCGTAAAGAGGAGAGACAAGATAGGAAAGAATTGTTTGGTTTGAAACTCAGGTAAAGATTCGGTTCACTGGCATCTTAGGTTTGCGTTCAGACTAACTGGGGACATTTGGTGCGGTTTTTTGCCATTGCTTATATGTAAATCCACCGAATTTTTTTTCAAACTCTTTGTGTCATCATCACAATCAGTTAAACCAACTTTTCAAGCCATGACCACACTACTGTCAGTGTTATGACCTTTCAATAGAGTAGACATCAATCCTTCCAGTGGATCGACTTTTTATTTATTTTATGAATTTTGTAAATGTTTTTCGACATCAAGAGTTGAGCCTAGAACTTCAGCGTAACAAGCGAAGATGTTACCACCTTTTCTGTGTTACCACCTGCGTGTGAATCCTCTGGCAAATTCTGTAACGACACTTAAGTACATACTTCTTCATCATCTCATCATCATTTTCAATGACCCGCTTATCCACTTTGAGAGTCGCGGGGTTAGGGTGCTTAAGTGGACTCTCTACATCTCCCGATCTTCCGCCATCGACTCTAAAACATCAGGGGCTATCCCCACACGAGTAGAGGTGAGATTTTGGACTTGGTTCAACTATCTCACCCTGGGTTTACCCAGGGGACGCCTACTCTATGGCACGGATTCTATGGCACGTCTTGGAAGCGGAGTTAGGGGCATGCGTTGAACGTGCCCTAACCATTGAAGAATGTACCTCTCCTTTCGAAGAAGTAGCTGCTCGATATTGAGTGCCTCGCGTATTCTGGTGTTCCTAACTCGATCTCGACGAGTTACCCCAGCAATACAACAAACAAATCTCATTTCGGCAGTTTGTATCCGAGATCTCATTCTTTCGGCCATTACCCTACCCTCATGACCATAGGTGAGGGTTGGGATAAACACTGAATTAAAGACCGATAGCTTAGCTCCGATGCCAAGCTCAGTCCTCCTGATAACAGACTGACCAAGCTTGTCTCAAAACTGCTCAATCCTGACCAATCTTTGCAGGATAACTCAGTATTGCTCCTTCCATCACTCTGGAATAAGACCCCGAGATACTTGAACTTCTCCACCTGTTTCAATGGGACTCCACTAACAAATAATTCCTTTTATTAAAGGGAAACTTGGTTGGTTGGTTTCGTTGGTTTCGTGAGTGTTCTAAAGGCTTATTTAGATCTCAAGCACCCATAAAAACTATACACATGCGAGTCTAAGCAAAGGGTTGGGTTGACTAATCTGGAAACCACCCAGAAAGGGATAGAAATCTCAGGAGTTTCCCAAAATTAGCGATATGGGGGTCCTCCATGGAAGAAGCTACTACGAAGATTACGTAATCTTCTGGCGGCTTGTGCGGGACATTCTCTTAGCAGGGGCTGGACGGATTCTATTTCCTCTTCGTTTCAGCAGCTTCTGCAGTAGTCCTTGTAGGATAATCCAAGACGCTCCACATGAATTCCTATTCCGCAGTGTCCTGTAAGGACATTGGAGACGATTCGAATTTCCTTTCGACCACAGACATTTTCATCTGCAGACATAAACTGTATAAGTCCACATTTCTCTGGTGTCAAATATTAAGGGTTTAAGCCAGAAATTGCAGTTTCCAGAAAATGAGACATTAATGTCCAACAGTATGAGCAATGCCTATGGACCAATTAATTACTATCGGAAGCAGTTGCACTAGACTTAAGTTTTTAAAACCAACCGAAAGTGAAAAATATCAAAAACCCGACATGCCATTCGTTGACTTAAGCCTGACACCAGACTTAATTACTGACACCAGAGGTTTATCCATAGGTGTTCTGTTCTGCTCCTTAAAAAAGAAAAAGAGGTAAAGACTGACTTTATAGTAAGTTTCTGCTAGATTATATGGCCTGCACTACTGCTAACCATACAGAAGCCGAATGAAGAAACTTCCATTCGGTCAACATAAGCCGAGTTCGACTTCATTTCACCTTCATAGGTGCTGTCTTTCACTCAGTCTCATGTGTTTTACTCACACTGGTTCTATATAGCTGCATTCTACATACATACATACATAAGTGGCGGGTCGAAGACCTTCAAAAAAGAATAGAAGTGAGTATTTGGTTTACTAGAATAATCGAGTCTTTGGAACATCATTTATTCTAATCAAAGCTTCCTTTAAAGATCAAGATCAACACTGGCTTGTCAACATATTTTTAAGTTCAACGAGTACGACGGTGTTTTAAAATAAGAAACCAATAGACAGTCTTATTATTTTATCCTGCCACGTGTAAATGTTCATTGGCTACAAAAAACCCACAAAAATTCTACCGAAATCTTAGTGAACCCCATCTCAGAATTCTAAAAGACCAATATACGTAAGTTCATACATTTATCTGTAACTTCCCTATGATTTAAGAAATTCTTACATTTCCAAAGAACTCCTGCACCAGTTTCTCTAAGGAGAGTACGAATAACTTTTCGTATCTATTTCATTTCGTTTACACACAAGGATATCGCGCAGAAAACGAAACTCATGCAATACATGTGGAAAAATTTCTCTGACTCACCTCCCGCCCGTGTTGCCCGGATTCTCCTAGCGAAAAACTTCTTTGTGCTCTCCCGAAAATAACTCAACCAAGTTCAAGGATCTTGCCACCTTTGCTAACTCAAACCATTTACCTTCGGTGTGTACGTCGTGTCGTTGTCGGTCGTATGCAAGCTGAGAAAATCAATTTCGTGTCCTTTTTTACTATTTGCCCGTGTGCACGGGTGTGTGTGGCTTTTCTTTTTGTCAGCTGGATGTCCTACGAATGCATATGCCACCGCAAATAATCTTTCGATTAGTGAACCGAGGCGATGTCATGTCATGGCGGAGAAGGTGGTGGAGATGATGTATTGAGGACTCGCTGTGTTGGTGCCTACGTACGTGGCTCATATGAAATGTCTTTGACTTGCAAAATGCCAGTGGCGCCTTTTTGGATTTTTTTTCTCGCCCTTTTTTGGGTTTTACATCAAGTCAATCTGATTATCCTTTTACGCGAGATATGTACATTCACACAGTTGTGTGTGTGTGTGTGTCTACGGGGGTGTGTAACAGCAGTCAACAACATGGTCTTCATCCACCGTCATTGACTTGGGTTAATTTGAGTTCAAGAACCTTTCGTAGGGATGATGGTAGTGGCTGCAAGCTTCTTATCCTACGCACAGCCAACGAATACACGACATTGGTGTAAGTAGCATGAGATAGAGTAAAACTGACAGAAGGCATGTCCTGCCACTGAAGTAGTGCCTTAGTTGGGTTGGAAATTTATTCGAACGTTGAACTTGACATTTTCTCTTCTTAGTTTTTCGTTTTCGTCAAAATTTTGTTGTTCGTACGTATTTCTTTTATTTTTATTTTATTCCGATGTTATGTGTATCTGCGTCCTGGCCTGGGCCTTTGTTTTGTTCTCTTACACACGGAGGAGATACATATGTATGTTTAGTATTCGCAGCGCACTTTTTGGGGTTCCTTGCAGTGGCTGTCCTGTCTGCTGGTTGAATGACCGATTTCGTGCAAAAGCACGTGGCGGCAAGTAAAACATTTATATTGTCAAAACGAGAACGAAAAGGAACAGGGTGCGAGGTCGTCGTATTTCTGATGTCTGCTCAATGTATCTGTTTGGTTTTCATTGCAATCGATTAGAACGATGGGGGGTGGATAAGTGTGGGATCATTGGCCCAGAGACCAAGTGCTGGCTTTAGTTTTTTTCATGGTTTATCTGACGGTTGTGTGCTTGTTGGATAAGTAATTTTTTCGCGGTATGACGAACGCATACATGAACTTAAGGTTTTTCAACGAAAATTATCAATCTTTCTTAAGAAGTATGTCACATCCCCAATTTTAAACCTGAAATTTTGGGATACCGAACTAAGGGATTGAAACGTATTCTCTCTCGGAATTTATGTAGGTGCCCATTACGCACTAATTGAAGTTTTGTTCAATACGTCAGACGTCATGAAGTATTTACTTTTTTGGTTTTCGACATCGTACCCTCTGAAAAAGTAATAGGGACAATGAACGATTAGAATTTTTTAAACTGAAAGTGCAGTTTTTAGACTCAAGCTTAACTTGAGTTTCATCGAAAGAGTTTTTTTTAAAAAAAAAAGATGAATCCTTTGGTTGTGTTTGTTCGGCAAAAAAAAAAAACTACAAAGCAAAAGCAGCTCTCATTACGTGCGTGAACTACTTTGTTCGGAATTTTTTTTTTAATGATTACTCTCTTTTACAACCACAGTAAGACTTAAGACTTACTCAGACGTCTAGCAGGTCTATTGCTGCATAACATATTTTGACTTTAGACATGATCGATGAATATTGTATTAGAAGGTGGCTTTCGGTCAATATTCTGAACACTGAGGTTGTTCTCTTTACGAGAAGGAGGGTTGTGACTGGTCTAACGCAGCCAGTGCTAAAGGGTGTCACTATCCAGATCTGCGATGAATCCAA
This sequence comes from Matsumyia berberina, assembly GCA_917880715.2. Lineage (NCBI taxonomy): Eukaryota > Metazoa > Arthropoda > Insecta > Diptera > Syrphidae > Matsumyia > Matsumyia berberina. Next base: position 122,982,353 of record OU862871.1, on the reverse strand, counting down.
ATATCTAGGAGCGACCCTGGATAAAAAACTTCTTTGGGCAAAGCATGTCGAGTAGAAGACATCCAAGGCACTCTTTGTTTTCTTTCAGTGTAATCTGTATCACCAAAAACGGTCCTTTGGATTTTTACTGTGATGATGATATCGTTTCTAGCTTATGCGTCGGTTGTTTGGTGGAGGGGGCTTTCGCGTATGTATGTGACTGCTTTCTGCACTAAACTTCAATGAACGGCTTGTCTCGGCTGCACGGGAGCTTTTTCGAGTACGCCTGGTGCTGCTCTAGGCGCTCTGCTTGATTTACCTCCCCTTGTACTATTTACGCAATCAATCGTCTTAGACGGACCGGCTTTTGGTATCATCCACACTGGAGTTTTGATGACCTTGCGCGACACTTATCCTACGACCCTAGTTCCATGGATATGCCATCTGATGCAATGACACCAAAACTTCGTTTGCTGTTCAAATTTAAAGTCGACTTTCTTTGCGTTGAGGATTGGCTTCGGCTAGAGTCTGACCCTGGACTGGGCTGCAGTCAAATCTTCACGGACGGCTTTAAAACCAGTCATGGGTCTGGTGCTGGTGTCTTCGTGAGGGTCGACAACCCCAGACTTCAATACTCGTTAGGCAAGCAAGCCTCTGTTTTCCAAGCAGAGACTTTTGCCAGACTTTTGCCTTATGGCCAGATTAGGTGGAAGGGTTGGAGTATCTGTGTCGGTGGCGATAGCCAGGATGCGCTTAAGGCCTTGTTATACCCTAAGCCACGTCCAAAATTGTTCAAGAATGCAAGAACTCTTTGAATTCGGTCGCGAGGCTAAACTCATCGACTCTTGTCTGGGTCGCAGGTCATACTGGGATCTTTGGAAATGAGATTGCTAGATAACTCCCAGAGGGTATTTTCTTAGGACCTGAACCTGCGTTGGGTCTTCCCGCGTCTTCGTTCAGGGTCTCCATTGACAATTGGGTTTCCTACAAATGCAATTGTATGTGCGGGACAGCTCTCCAGAATGCAGGCAGATTAAGCGAATGCTCCCGAAGTTCTGTAAGAAGTCAGCGGCATTCTTGCTGTCACTCAGCAGAAAATACTGTAGACATCTTATTGGCGTTCTAACGGGAAACTTCGCTTTCGCCAAGCACCTGAGTGTGTTAGGCTTAAGGATCACCACCGTCTGCGACGGCTGTAGAGAGGGCGACAATACTTCGTATCATTTCCTTTGCGATTGTCCTGAATTTGCTCGGATCAGGTGCTGATTCTCTAAGCTCTTCATCAGTGAAGTTCCTTCCCGGCTTTTTCCGAAAGTCGAGAAAATTGCAGTAAAATTCTGTTTCCAAAGTCAAAAAAAAATAAAAAAATTAAAGGAAATGGGAATCTTTGAGGTTTCTTGAAATCCTCGATTTGACTAACCTAGCCCATGAAAAAAGCCCAAGAGTACACCTAGCACGACTCGTATTTCCCTCTGACTGAATTTAATGAGATTCTTAGATTTTGTCTACTGAAGTCTGGCCTTAGTGACATCATCGCATGTCAGTCTTGATGCTAATTTACGCAATCATGTTCGTATGTAAAGCGCTTATGGGTGTTCCAACAAGGGGCAGAGTACAAACTGAAACCAATTCTGTACCTTTCCAAACAAGTTCCTCCACCAAATTTTTTCCTGATACTGGATATCTATATGGCTTGATGCCCGATATAGAGTCACGTTCTTGACTATGCACGAGAAGCTATGGTACCTATTTGCCCAACGAATTTCTAAGCCTTTCTTGGAAAATTTTACTCTGAGAAGGTAGGGACTTATTTACATAAGTAGATACATTGCGAACCTCAAATGAAAACAAAATTAGCGAAAGACTTTGAGTTGTATAAACAGAATATGGCTCTTCGATCCATTATATGTTTCAAATCCAAGATATTTCTGTTGTGTAAGGAACGCTTCAATCCAATTTCGTTGCCTGAAAGTGCAAAGCCCATATAACACAGCTTTAAATTTCCTCGAAGCACGCAGTCTGTTATCACTTCACTCCATTAAATTTGAATTTCTTACCAACAACTGATTAAGTGCTTTGGAAGTGAAAAAACAATTAGACTTTGCCACCATCTCCACAACCATCATCATGCCACACCATACCCCTACAAGGTTCTTAAGGGAAATGATCCATGAAATCCTAAACCAGCCCCAGATCCGATTCCAAGAGAAACAGATTCAAATCCATGTGCTTATCGCTGCGTAAACGAAGCAGAAAACCCTTTCTCGCATTCTCATACCCCGGCTTAAGAATTAACTAGTCGTGACGATCATAAATTCATTGTCAAGCTGAGGGCTTTACTTCTTCCTCTTGAATTAACACCACAATTGTTGGCAGAAATGGAAATGTTTTCCTTATATCAACTCATAAATTTATTCCCCACCCCCCAATCCCTGTGCAAAGTGATGATCTAACATCATGTCAGCTTGAACTTGATCAACATTTGTCCCAATGCGATCTCATCGAATGGTTTTTCAATTCAAATTGAAATTTTGGCGCAAAAAAAAAAGAAGAAACCACTGAGTGGGGAGAAAAAGAGTTGTATCCCAATGAATTATGTGTATCTAGTAGCGGAGTCAACAGCCTTAAATAGGCCAGTACACATATACTAAACAAGGCGGACAGCAGAGTGGCACAGAGTGCGATGAGAAGGCCTTTAGCAGCGGCACACATCACCCTCGAAATTGGAATACATTTACACGCACACATTACACAGATTGGTCAAAGGAAATTAGCATTCAAGGTCTAGAGTTACAAACAGTCAAATATCTGAGTATCTGAGTATGTTTTGGACCCCGGAATCGGGCGAATTTTATGCAAGGGGTCAATGAACGCGTTTTCGCGTAAGTTTTATTTTTCGTTTTTGCTATTCGCATTATTTTCGCGAAAGAATGGAGAGTAGAACAAAAGGTGGAGAAGGAGAAAAAACTAAATTTTGTGTGTGCCAAACTGCCATAGTTACGCACAGTGAATCTTGTTTTCGGAATCTCCAGCTCAGCCGAGTGTGGCGCAGAGAGATCAGATCAATGTTCTATTTTGAGGTATGGAACGGTTGCTCAGTGATAAGAGTAGATACATTTTTAAGAGTAATAAAATGGAGAGTGCTCTGTGAGAGAAGTTTTGGTTGGAGGTAGAAGATAGACTCGAGATCGAATTCAGATAAACGCACGACTGTTTGGCTGATTCATTGATTCTTTAGTTGTCGGATTCAGATTCTGTCCTCATTTCATCCTTCCTGGCTAACCTCATTCACTGTATTCCACTTAAAGGGTTTCTGACATTTTTCTTTATTCAGACTTTTGACAAGAAATAAGGGCTTCGACCAAGAAGTTAGGCCTTGGACATACATTCACGACTGTTGTACGCCAAATTTTACTGAAACGTTAGATTATGTAGCTGTTCTCGTTCAAGTAGAGACACACTTAGACCAAATTGGTCCATTGTGATACCACGATAGATACCGGCTTCCCAGCACCAGAAACAAAAGTATAACATCCAGTGCGCTGAGATGACGGTGAGTGGAGGAGGAGCGACATCGACTTAGCCAGAAGAGTGAAGGTCCAACGACTGAGGTGGCTGGGTCATCTAGGGTGGATGAAAACCAATGCACCGGCCCGGAAAAATCTTCGAATCCACACCCGAGAGACGGCACAGTAGAGAAAGACCGCGACTCAGATGGCGCACGCAAGTGGAGGGAGATCTTAACTAACCTGGCGTACGAAACTGGAGACAGCTGGCTAAAGATCGAGCTGGATGGAGACGCTTGTTGATTGAGGCCTAGGTTCACCCCGGACTGTAGCGCTATCTTAAGTAAGTAAGTAAGTAAGCACTCAGATAAGTGACCGTTTTGGTAGTTATTCCACCTATTGCTTGCCAATTTCCTGGCATCGGTATCAAGGAGGAGTTCGGTTCAATAATCGGTTCGATAAGGGCAGAACGTTCGCCCAGGTTATCAGGAAGATGGCCTTCTGCACCTTCTCTTGCCAGGTCGTCCGACCTGCAGTTACCTTGAACATCCAGCACAGGGTTTCGTTGCATCTGTCTGCAATCTTATTGCTTTACCAACCTTGATCGTAAAGTCGGCGATTCCAATGAGTTAATAGCTTTCCGACTATCGCACTACAATCTATCGAAAGCCAAGCCCCAGCTTCGCAGACTGCCGTAATTTCCACTTGAAACACACACCAGTGACCTGGCAATAAGCGTTTGGAAATACCTATGTCAGATTCGTTGGAGAAAACTCCCGCCCCCACACCACAGGCTGTCTTTAAGCCGTCTGTCAATATTTCTATTGCGGAGTCGCTCAGAACAGCATCGGACTCCCAAGCGCTCTCGGTAGGAATCCGAGTTCTGTATCTGACGTTAAACTCAATATAACAGACAATATAGTCCATTTTACTAGGGATAGTATTGTTGCCATTCAGGATACGAGAATGGCCCATTGTCGTACTGAACAGTTGGAAGTATTCCCTGAGCCTAAGTGCAGCTTTGGGGTAGGGTAGTCGTAGGGGTTGTCGTTAAGGCACCCGCTATACAGATGCATGAGCTTTTCGCAACCAAGCATGTTGTGTGTGTTGTATTGTTCGCACGAATGGAAGGGACCTACAATGAACGGCGAATTTGAGAAGCTTTTTCATGACAAATTGTACTCTCGGAGGCTTGTCATTCCCCGACGAGATGTGGTGCCGCGAATATGTTCGGTAGACATGGTGGTGGGCTGAATCCACGTCTTTTGTCTAGGGCTGTTCACCAGACCAGTACTCCGTACATTAGGATCGGTCTCACTACCGCCTTATAAATCTAATGGACTACCTTAGCCGAAGGTCCCATTTCGGGTTCAGAGCTTTCCGGCAGGAGTAAATGGCCATTGAAGCTTTCCTTACGCGGTCTTGCATATTCAGCCTCCAACTAAACTTTCTGTCAAGAATGGCCCCCAGATATCTGAATCAAGTTCCGTGTCTCTTAGCTTAGGAGGCGTTGTATGTGTACTCAAACGCTTTTAGAAATATTTATGGTCTCATTCATTGAGCAAATCTATGGCTCTATCACTCGTATACTCAAATGCCTATAAGAAAATCTAAACAAAAAAATCTCAAAACTGCCAGGTCGTGGTCTTCCTCAAGGACCTGCAATTGCTATAAACTGGACATGAAAACCCTCAGGAAACTCTATGCCAATGAAATTTTCAACGTAAGCAAACATAAGTATATCCTCAGCTTTAAACATAAGCCCTTTCCGGACGTTATCCTCTCTCATTCCCGCACCTTCTGTTCGGCGGAATGGGAAAGTGTTCGCACTTATTTTCTTCAAAAAATGTTTTTTCCCTATTTTTTGAAACAAATTTCATCCTTCATGCTGTCATCATCGTCTCCACTACAAAAATTTTCCGCAATCCTTATCCCCAAATGAGATAAGATCTCGTTCTCTATATTCCCCAAACGTTTCGGATCCTTTCCTTACTCTCCGTTCGTCGTGTGTCCTACGAGTGCTGTTACATTTATTATTTAGCCTTGATACAGTATGGCGTATGCTATAAGTTCTCTTCGTCTGTTTTTTCCTTTTTTTCATCTCTTGCTCCTTCCCCCAGAATTATCATCAGCTGCAACGTCAGCACAGCATCACCATCATCATCAACGTCTAAGACACAAACATGTGAGGCATCTTGATAAAATCCTTATTTTTTTGTAAGAGAAGATGAAAAATAACCAAAAAATATATTTAGCCTTACCTTTGTGGAGGAGAGGGTGCAGAAAAAGGATGTGCAACCGAAAAAAGGACATCAAGGACATCACACGGTTATGCGAGATAACGTTGATTCTTGAAAATGCATACGAAGCGTTGATGAAAGTTTTATTTTTTTGTTTATTTTTTTAGAAAGCATTTTATGCCCTATTCGTCCTTCGACACAAACACTCTGCAATGTGTGCGCTTTGGACTTTTGGGAAATTCCGCTGCATCTGCATCCGGGTCCCTTCTTCTACATCGCTATGCCATCTTATGCTACCGCTGCCATATGCCTTCAGGGGTCCTGACGCTGTAGACATTTTCATTTCTCCTCCGCAAATAGAAAGGCATAAGAAAAAGGATAATAGAATTGGAAATGAGACTCGAACGAAACGAAACGAAACATTGGGGGCCGACTTGGATGGATGAATGGCGAAAGCGATCCAAAAAATAAAGAGACTCTCGTCGTCGCTCGTCGTCGTCGTTGGGCGGCAAAAGAAAACGAAACGAACACGATTTCTCAAGGGAATCGTTTTACAGTGCAATGGCACAAGGATACACAAGAAAGATGCAGCTGGGAGACCAACATAAAGAAGAACTTGTATCTGTTTTTTTTTTCCACTTTTCTTTGATTTTTCTTCTCTAGTTTGCTGGTTTCGTTTTTTGTTTTTCTGTTTATTGCCGGTGTGTACGAGTAAGTGTGCCTGTGTGTGTGTGTTTCATTTCTTCAGACATCCTTGATGGCCCTAAAGATCAAGTTAGAAAGCTCGCTACTATCTTCTTTTCTCTGTGCAGAAAAAAAAAACCAACGGCCCAGTCTGCTAAGACCAATGGATGAAAAATGAAAAGGACGATAGGAAGAAGGAAATAAATGAAAAATGAAAAAAAAAGAGGATATCTCTGTCGGTCGTTAAGCCTTCAGTTTTATGGGACAACAATACCACCCACTACTCGGTAAAGACACATCAGGCCCAAAATCATCAGGACACCCTGATAATGATGAGTAGCAAAGCAGAGTGTGGTTGGAATACGAGTAGGACTACACCATTCTATAGACATCGACAGCAAGCAAGCAAGCAATTTTCTTGCGGGTGTTTCTTTTCTTGTTATCCTTTTCATTATGCGCCCGGCAATTTTTTGTTTTATTTTCCACAGTTCCCCAAAGTACAGCACGAGCTGAGCCGGGAAGGAAATGCACATTTTCCGTTTATGATGGGTTCTCGGGGCTGATGGAATGTAATGACAGTTGATTTTGGCGGACGGGGCAAAACGGACCGAAGTGAACGAAACAAGATGATTGCAAAAAACGACGAAAAAACTTAACGGACTAGATAAGGAATTTTTTGCTTTTATTCTATAGGACGTTGGGGAGAGTTTCCCATTTTTGGGTCCTTTTTTCGTGAATTTTGTATTTTTCGTTTCCTCTTACACCCCCGATTGGGGGGAGGGAAAAGAATATCCTTGGGGATTACAAGATGATGAGTGCACTTTTTTGCATTATCTGTAAGGACATTTCTTTTTGCTTTAGTTTTCTCAAATTTTGCTTCTGTATGTGGGGATATTGTTGTATCGCTATTGTCCGCTATTAATTAAAAATTGTCATGTACATTCATTATAACGGGAGGGTGGAGTATAGTGAGAAATATTAATCTTGCAAGATGAATGGCGTGAATGGATGATGGTTGGAATGGCTTTCAGTTCGAATGAAGAGGGATGATGATTTTGGTGGTGTGAAACTTCTAGGACAAGAAATGGATGTTTATCCTCGTAGATGGATGCTGGATGCCATAGAGCGTAGCAAAACTGCTTGAAAAGCATTTTTCAATCTTCTGAAATCTCACGCCTGGGACAAAGGATCTGCTAATACTCGGAAAGCTCATAATTAACTGGCGGAAAAACTACGAATCCGCTTTTATGGATATTTGAATTTTCCATCAATGAAATGGGAGGATATACTTGTTTTTCGTGGACATTTTCTTTATCACCGAAATATGTAGTTTAGTTTAATGTTCTCTGTTTTGGTGTCACTTGCCTTCGTAGTAATTAAAAAATTCGACTGGGGAGCCACTTGTGCTGTATCAAAAATAGTAATGTTATAATTTATTTTATAATTAAAGAAAACATTTATCGAAGTCGAAAGATTTGATTGCTCCATAAAGAGTTGTTGTGCGAACTTGATAGAAAAATTTCTTCAATTTCCTCAGCATCCGCTACATCGATTATGCTCAAAATCTAATCAGCTCTAAGTTTCACGCGGACAAATAAAACAAAATAACCCGCATGATCGTGCATTGCTTCGTTCTCAAGATATCGAAGGCGAAAATAACGATCACACAAACACACACGCACACACACGGACGTCATTTCGAAAATGGTATCTAGTGTATATTAATGTCAAGCCCTGTTCATATCTCGAAACATTTTGCTCGGACCGATTGCAATACTTCCCCTACCTAGGTGAGAAGTAAAAGAGGCTTGTTAGTTTCATACTTCTTTGAAAACAATGAAGTCAACCAGAGGCTCTCCAGGTGATAGGGTTGAGCCCATAAAATACCGCGTGCAGAGACCCAAGAGAGAAAGTTCGATGGGATGAGCTGTGGAAAAAGAGAATGAAAAACGTCCGTATCTACTATGTATGTAAATTGCTGCAGAGAGCAAAATCACAGCGAATTTAGACAAGAAGGCTTAAGCTCCCGTGAGCGAAAGTCTCCATTATTAGACTTATATGCGCCTACGCCCCACAAGAGGTAAAGACGATGCCGCCAAAGAATATTTCTACCAATTTATCGACAAAACACATGAGCAATGCCCTAAACATGACGTTATAGTGGTGTAGGACGATTTTAGCGCCAAAAGAGTTTTAGGGGACATCTTAAGGTTAGGTTGGGTTAAAGGGGTGGGGGCTCGATGTTAGGTGCCGCCTCACTCGGATCTTCAAGGATCCATTGCGTTCCACGTTGTGCAACCTATGTATGAATGTACATTCGTGTACCTGTTAAGCGACATCTTTGGCACGACAGTTGGAAAAAACAGCCTACATGACACCACGTCTGGAGATGGACTTAGCAAGCCAATAAGTATAGCAAGCACACGATTTTTTCAACTCAATATTTGGAAGGGGAAGTGGCAGTTTCTTGATCTTCAATATAATTTATCACATCTCCAATCTTTCGGATATCCGACACTTCCGCGCTACCAACATCGATCAGTACCTAGTTGTACCCAAGGAACAAATACGGATATCCCAAGTACCAAAACAAACAAAAACTACAACGAGAAGGTACAACGTCAATAGGTTGCAGTAACGAGAGACCGTCAGAATCTTTGACAAACACGTATTCTGAAATTTATTAAATTGTCAATCAAATGTCGAAAACCAGTCGCAAAATTGCCAATTAACCATCAGAAACGGCCCAACTGATGTGCTGGGTTTCACCCGACTACCAAGGCGAAACGTTGGTTTGACAAAGCGGCGAGCGACACTTCATAAAGACCTAAGACAATAAGACCTTAAACCACCCAGACAAGGAAGTGGTCGCCGTGGGTCAGTTGTTAGTGCGTTGGATTACTCAGCAAGTTGCGTAGCTTAAAGCTCCGACCATGTCCAGCGAACATTTTTCACGGCACCTCCTCTCTTTCGGCAAATGGCAAGCCTCTGAGAGTGCAATTTGTCATGAAAGAGTTTCTAAATTTGCCGTTCAGAGTCAGCAAAAATTGTAGGTCCCTTCCATTCGTACGAAAAATGTAACATGCACAACATGAATAGTTGCAAAAAGCTAGACTTTGATTCATACGGAGCTGTTGCGTCGGCTATCTATCCGCCCGATGGCTTCGCCTTCGCGTTGACTTAGACTAATGGTCCCTTCTTATTTTAGACCGCCCATAAGTTCCCAGCCGTAGCATATGTGTCTAGCTGGGTCCCACATATTTCGGGTCAACTGATGGCCTCGTCTTTAATACACTTCTTTTTAACGAGCTTATTGGAATCTCTGCAAAGGGAGGGTTTGTGAGGCATGCAGCGCTGCTCCTTTCCCTTTCGTTATCTAGGATATCCATGTACCCCGGTACCCAGCATAGAGTCACCGTATTGGCTCTCGTTATATCATCTAGAAACTTTCTAGATTCCTACAAGCCTTGAGCGAGTTGTCGCGGACTCCAGAGCCTTATTGACTGTCGATGCAGACAGTAATTGTTCTTCCGTTAATATCCTTTTCATGGATTGTTTTTGAACCGATGGCTGTGATTTTGACACTCCTGTCGTCGTTTATTGTAAATGGGCACTTTGCTAGAAATAAAGGAAGAAGCGCCTCCTTAGACTCTATAGACAAACCTTCTCCCCAAACACCCCCTTCGCTGCATCTACAAACAGATACTTGAGGGGAACTACAACGGTCCTAGCTGAGGCCTAAGTAAACAGAGATTCTAATCCTCTAAAAGCAACCAACCAACCAAGTCTCCAAACTATTGGATTAGTAAAGATCATGAAACACCGCGTTTTCTTAGATCGTGATTTTAATGGGTCACGAGCCTAGTGTAAGTTCATAAGATCTCAAAAGTCCTAACAAAAGCTTTAGCTTATTTCTTTCGAGATTTCCTTCTAACTCTATTTGCCGTTAACGAAATCGAAATGTCAGTCTTAGTTTTTCAACCTCCACTAACATCTAACCCTTCCATCCTTGTGCCAAATGAACCATAGCATCTTAATTAATTAGCAACACACTGACGAATTACCCTAAACCTCATTGTAATCGTTTAAGACAATAACCAACATTAGTCACATACTTGAACAATCTTTGCAAACACTTCTCTGATCAAATGTGTCATTCACCACTTGATCGTTGATACCAATGGCCAATGAAACTCTGCAAGTTAATGTTTTTTTTAACAACTATAAAATTGGATCTAACTAATTGTGATGGCTGAAAATCTTTTGAGCTTGACTTAAAATGCATGTTTCGTTTTTAATTACCCCGACTTGGTGAAAGCCCCGAGGCACTGACTTACACACCTGGCCACCGGTGGTTCTTTTCCATACGAAAGACACTTCTTCATCTAAATGCATGGTAGTCCCTCCAATCCCATCGCTTGCGGGCACAATTCACTTCACAATTAAACGTCTGCCTTTCCCCATTAAGTTCGTCAATTTTAATTAAATGAGCAGCGCCTCAACAAATAACGCAGCCTCGTTCCCAATTTCATCGGTTTAATTGCCTTCCCTTGGGGGTACCTACCAAAATCCAAACTTCTTTCCCAGAGCTTGACTCTGCTCACCCATCAAATGGCAACACCAAGACAAAACAAATTTGCAACCGATCATTAATGGTTTTCTCATAACGGGATGATAGTCATTTTGATCTCCTACTGGAATCTATTCTTGGACCAAAGTCTTGTACCTCTCTTATGTCTTATTGTTTCGAGACAAACGCAGCGTGCTAATTTAACGCGTTGCTTGCATAGAGGGGGTTTTTTTTTGGCCTAGAGGAGTGGAAGCCCCATAAAAACCAAGGCAATTATTGAAGAAGACGGCAATGACCACATAAAAGAACCGATACACATATGCTAAAAATAACAAACAAACCTCAGAGATAGCCCTGAAGAAATGTGACAGTCTAAAGACCGGTTCATGACCTACCGTCATACAAAAGACATTAAGTGGCCCTATCAGCGATTTTACTTTCATTCTTGGTGGCCCTTTCATCAGAGGCCCACTTTGGTATTCATTAAGCCAGAAATTCAAATCAATTTCAAGGCCTGCTAGCGATTCGACTCCTAACATTGAAAGTGGGATTTTGGTTGGCCATTTAGAGGTTGATGACCCGCGACTAGCACACGCACGTGCCTAAGAAAACACGATATTGCCTAACGTAGGCCTTGGAAACCCACATTGCGTAATAACCGGCAAAAGCCCCCAAAGAATGGGTGACAAAAGAGACCGGATGAAATACTGTTTACTTGTTTGCCAGAAAGGTTTGGAAATGTTGCCAACAACTTGTTTCTTGCTTTGAAGATGTTTAGCGGTCTCCATGTCTCTTTTGAAAGAGAATTTCTTCGTTTATGTAGTTCAGGGCTTCGTATTCTCATGTTTTGTGTTTGCTGATGTGACTAGGCGATTGTCCCCAATTAAATGTAATTGGGGGTTGCATGGTGCGTGGTGAAAGGTGATGAATTGAATCTGCAAATATTTGGAATTTCCAATTGGCGTCGAAAAATATGAGCTGTAGATAAGGCCCAAGCGATATAACTTAATTTGGACTCAATTTGGTACCTAGGACACAGAGTCTCTACTCTCTAGGTGTACGAGATAAATCAAAAAGAACAACAGACGAAAGGGTGGAATTCTTTTCGTGTAGTGGTTCGAAACTTAGATGATATAAAGGTCCAATCGCATTCGAGGGTGGAGTAATTTCCCTCTAGTATGGATTTAAAGAAACTTTGCATATGCCCAACTTCGCACCTACCCCAAATCCAACAATGATTCCAGGCAGGGAGGTTGCAGGGGGGCAACATGCTCCCCCATCCATATTCCATGGTTTGTTTTATAAATGCTGTTGAGGTCTGGCGTAAATACGTTTCCTTCAACTAAATTTTCGTGTTAAGCAATTTCCCACTGATACGTTCGAAAAGTGGAGTAATTTCCCACTGATGGTGGAGTAATTTCCCACTAATACTGGAGTAAATTCCCACTAGCGGTGGAATAAATTTCTATCATATGTTATGTGGGAAACTACTCCACCAAATTTTCCTGTGAATCAATTTCCCACTCCCACTGCAATTTCCCACTTTTTGAATGTGGAGTGAATTCCCATGGAGTAATTTCCCTGCATTGTCTATGGAGTGTGTGTTGTTTGTGTGTGGGGTCGGGAAAAAAATGCCTTTTGTTTTTGCAAACTCCAGGTTTTCAACGATCACTTAGCTGTGTAGTTGCTTTAGGTTCGTTATCCGTTGACGTAGTCTTGCAGTGACTGTACAGTGACAGAGGTAGTGTTCTGAGTCCTCTAATCGATTGCTGTTGCCGTTGATCCTATTTTGTCGTTTCTGGTTCACGCCGTTGTTCCTGTTCCTTCTCTCGCCAATTCATCTACTTTTTAGTTTCCCGTCACATCTGTGTGTCTTGGTACCAATGAGATGTGTACATTGTTTCAGCTGCCGAGGGGGCTTAGACAGTTTTTGCATTCCCGTACGAGTAGATGTCTAAGCGTTTTCCTTGGCAGTGGTGTCCCATAAAGCCATCCAACCCCCTCTGGATCGCGAAGACTTCTGCCTGAAAGACTGTGACATGAGGTTCGAAATGTATGTGTAGCTAGTTCGAGTTGCGTTTGTATACTCCCACCCCCGATTCGCTCGCGACGTTGGAATCGTCTGTGTAAATTGATATTCCTTCGTGGTGTCCTGTGTTGCTGTTGTGCATCCATGACTCCCTTGAGGGAAAAGTCGCTGAGAAGTTGTTGACAAAGTTGAAGCTCTTGTCGGCAACGTCACTTGGTGTTATTTCTCGTTCCATTCTGATGATTTCACGATGCTCTGTATACGATTTGTCATCGAAGTGCCCTAGGGTTCTCAGTCTGACGGCCGAGTTGGCAGCTAGTCTCTTCGCTTTTAAATGTCTTCACGGGATGTTCAGTACCGCTTATATGGCTGCCGTTGGTGCAGATGTTGGCGCACCTATTTCTCCCAGGCATGTCATCTGCATACTATTTTTGTATTATGGGCCACCATACTGCCATACAACAGAGGAGTACCGGTTTCACGACGCAGTTGAATATCCACTGAACTTGCTTCGTTTTTGGGCCACATAACCTGCTCTGCTGAAGACTCTCCTGCTTATTCAATGCGCTGTCTTAGCTTGGAAGGTTCGTTCTACAACATTTTTCTTTCAGTTTAGTCTTTTGAGTTTGGAAACCTTTATGGCTTTTGGTCTATCCGAGTATAAGCACGCATCTAGAACGCTAGCATTTCCGCCTGAAAAGTGCTAGTTAAATATTCCACCCTGATTGACTTTTATATCTTCAAAGTTTTAGAGTAAATGCCTGCCCGGAAGTCCACTTATGCCCCCATCGGAGGGATACAAGCTGCTGAAATAAGATTTCTTCATTGTATTGCTGGGGTAACTCGTCGAAATCGAGTTAGGAACACCAGAATACGCAGGGCACTCAATGTCGAGCAGCTTTTTCTTTGAGCAGAAAGGTCCATACTTCGATGGTTTGGGCACGTTCAACGCATGTCCCCAACTCGGCTTCCGAGACGTACCATGAAATCCGTGCCATCGGGTAGGCGTCCCCCGGGTAGGCCTAGGATGAGATGGCTTGACCAACTCCGAAATCTCACCTCTACCCGTATGGGGATAGCCCCTGATGATTTAGAGTTGATGGCGGAAAATCGGGAGATGTGGAGATTCCACTTAAGCACTCTAACCCCGAGACCCTCATAGTGGATAAGCGGGTCATTGAAACCCGCTGAACCCACAGTCCATCTCCGCTTTGCCTGTAAAAATGGATGCATCAGAACTCCCCTCAACTTTTCTGGCTACAAAGAGTACCGTGAAGCTCTTCTTTAAGTTTAATCTTGGCGTCAGGCAGTCAGTTTCTTGCGGTATCGACTTGAGAATATTGCTATGACCTTATGGCCTAGGGGCGAGGCTGTCATTGCCCGATTAAGAAATCTTCCAAACCAGCTGATCACGTCTCATAATTTATTGATTATTGCAAATAACAGAACCTTTTCCAACATGGTAATGAGCCAAGTAAGAACGTTAACTTAACTTAAGTGAATGCCCTTTTCGCCGACCGTACGGAATCACGTGCTTAAAGTTGAAACCCCATTTCGATTTTTAAGCCAAAAAATTCTACCTTATCTCTGACTTATCATCTCGTATGTCATCCATCCACCAGGGCATGCAAATCGGTTCCATCCGATCCAATCTAAGGAACTGCGGTTGATTAACGAGGGTATATCCAAAATTTAAGATAGAAATCAACTTAATTAGTAATTTAGTATTTGTTGCCTAAAGCCAAACTAAATTTCTCGTAGACTTTCACCTGAGATACATCTGTATAGCCGAAGAAGATTCAAAAAGAATATAAATGTTTATCACAACTCGGCAGGAAGAAGGGAACGAAGTGTATTAGATTCACGCAGCACGACCCATAGATACGAATAAAGTACCTAGTGGCTCGCTGTAAGCAGGCTTCTCTCAACACGCACAAAGTCCGCGGTGGGCCGTGAAAACGTATCACACAAACCCACACAGAGGTGCGAATTTAAAGAGTGACTCGCGGCCTCAGAAGTCAAAGTACGCACGTCATCGTCATGTGATGGTCGATGGCAATAGCACTGATGGAAGAGACAGGAGAGGTCCAAGATACTCCAGGTAATCATGCGCGAATTCAGTTGCGTGTCCATCGAAGAACAGCGAGGTGGAGTGAAACAAACTCAATCACATATGCGTACCAAAGAGAACCGAAAGAATGGAGGGGCCTAGAGAGAACATGTGTTTTGTTGTGTTTCACTTACGCTCACACTTTTTGTGTGCGAATGCGAATTTTGAAATTCGCACGGACGCGAGTCGGCTTGAGGTCGGGGTCATTGACCGATCGTTTTATTTGTTGCGAATTTTTTTTTCGGATCTTTTTGAACATCTTCTCTAGGGCTGGCACTGTGTGGTGTGTGAGGAGAGAGTGTGTGACTGTTGTCGAAATTAGAATCTATTATTCAAAGAGGTCGTTCTCTTTTGAGATGTGTTGGCTTGGCCGGGTTTTTCGAATTTTTTTTTTTTTTTTCTGGTTTGTTGAGACAGTTTGACAGCCGGATTTGGCAGTTGGAAATTTGTTTGGGAACTGTAACTGGAATTGATGTGTGTGGACATTTCTCTGGCGAAGTTTAATTAAAATTCTAATCGGCGGTGATATTTCCATTGGAAAGTAGTAGAGTCGAGAGATGAAATCGATGATAATGATCGGGGTGATGATTATGATGATGACGATGAAAAGGGAATGGAGATCGAGAGAGTTGTGAAAAGAGGTTGCGTTGTAGGCGGACAAGTTATCAACTCGGGTGGTTATCACTTATGCTAATTTTTTGTTTCGGTTTTAGGTCGCTGATCTAGGAATTTACGATCAATTAAGTAAATAGTCGAAGAGTAGAAAATTGCTTTTCACACAGATAGGTATCGTTTTAGTGGGCTTTGAAGTTAGTTGTATGTTTAAACTTGTAGTTTATCCAAAAATGTTTAGAATAAAAAAATAAAAAAATATGTTAGTTGCTTAGATTTGTACTTTGTGGAATCCAGAGCGTACGTTTAGATTGAATTTTAACGTTTCTTGTTGTTACTTGTTAACATTATAAACAGTTTATTTATTATAATTCGTCACTTTATTGAATCTTTACAGTACTATTGGTCTACATAACATCGCTTACTTGGATATGTATCCACGGTTTGAACCACAGCCAACACACTTCTCCAGTCATAGTCATTCCGACTGTCCCCATTTTCATATACCAAATGGTTGGAGGCGTAAACGCATCATCACTTCTTCGCAGTGCCCCATGAATTTACCAGAAGCTGGACTAGTGAGAAGCGCTGGGCTTATGTAGCATATTTATCGTGTCACCTGAACTTTCTTCTCAGGAAGAGAAGGGCAGAGCAATCAGCGTCCACAAGGAACCCGTTGAAGACCCAAATGATGTCGTGCGTCGGCGGCAGCACTTGTCGACCAAGAAAGCGAACATTTTAAGTAATGGAACCAACACAAACCTCGGATAGAAGGGTCGTTTTGTTTGTTGATAACTTCAGCGATCGTGTAGCCAGCTAAAATCAAAACAAACTTAGACCCATGAGGGGTTCGTTGTGATACCACAAGGATCTCAGAAAGATCTTCTGCCTAGAACTAATTGGAGCTTCTTATCAAGCGCAGGAGGCCACTAACTTCGGCGTTTATCAGGTCGCCTAAGTTGGCGTAGAAGAAGGCTCTTAAGTGGCGTTTTCTTTTGCGGGATAGAGCGAAACAGGTGCAAATAAGATGGAGAATAGTCTCCCCCCTCTCGTTCATATAGCTTCTGGAGAAACCGTTTGTGTAAACACCAAGCCTTGTTGCATGCTCGCCTTGTCCAGTAATGACACCTATTATAGGGCTAATAGGCGATCTATTAAGAAAAAATAAAATATTTACAGTGTTTCAGATCCAGCTTTGGGCAAATCTGCTTTCTTGCTAGACATGTTGTGCCACTTGTCCCCCTAAAATTTGTCCTTTCGACAGCATCTACCTAGCTTTAGTTTAAGTTTACAAGTAGCGATTGGTATGCCTAGGGCGCTCTTATCAGCGCCAATGGATAATGTTGTTCCGTATCTGGCGAGTTCATCAACCTTACAGTTCCCTGGAATTTCATTGTGTTCTGGCACCCAACAAAGGTGAATTTGAAACTGATCCGCCATCTCCATAAGAGACAATCGGCAATCCTGGGCTAAGGGACCACGATTTTAAAATGTGCAGACGGCGTGTACCAGCAAATTAACAGAGAATTTCGAACGCTGGAAAGTGGATACTTAATGCAAGAAGTGCTTTACGACGGACTGGGTACCAGTGACATCTACTATGTCTATAGTAACTGATTCCATGAGCAGAGGCAAACTAAGGTCAATGCCATGTAATAAGCGGCAAGTGGCAAATCGGCAGAGCGGCCAGTATCGTATGGTTGTGGCCACGCAGTCGTTGAGCGGCAACTATTATTTCTGAGCATCATTTCTATCGCTTTGGTGCTGTGAACCTTGTCGCTCATGGCATGGCTGCGGCCTTAAGCAGAGTGAGTGAAGACGATGTGTATCAAAACTCAATTTGATAACATCGGTCTCATTTGTGTTGCCCTTCCAAAGAGGAGAAAGGCGATCGCTTTAAAGATTGTTTCTTCTCCTCGAAAAAACCTACAAGCAAAGTCCAGGATATGTGGTCGCCGTGGCTCAGTGGTTAGTGCGTTGAACTGCTATGCTAGCGGCATGGGTTCAAGCCCCAGCCATGTCCACCGAACATTTTTCACGGCACCACCTCTCGTCGGGGAGTGACAAGCCTCCGGGAGTATAATTTGTCATGAAAGAGAATTCGTCCCTTCATTCCATGGCCTTGGCTCATCCCGAGCTGTCGCGCCAGCTATTTTTTTTTTAAATTCTAGGATATGGCATTCAACAAAGGGAGATTCATGTCTGCACGACACAACCTGGGAAAACGGATTAAGGTTAAGTTATTCGCGGGACAGATCAAGGTAGTGTGTAGTATGAAACTCCCATGGCCCAACATTCGCATGGATAATTGGAAGTCCTCTGATCAAACCACCACCTATCGAATGAAATACTTCTCGGTATTAAATATGAGAAAGTTCCGAGGTATAAATTGGACAAAATTGCCTTCTTGCACAACGGGTACGGATGCGATTATCCAGCAATGTTGCGACCAGAACCACCACTTTGAGAAATTTCAAGGTAGAAAGGCTATAATCGCGACCTATCTATAGAGCTTCCGTTTGGCTCTCGAAAAGTCCTCCCCCATCAAAAACAAGCGCAAAAGATCAGTAGCAGCACTATGAGCCAGCCATCATGAATGCCGCCACTGATCTGCTAGATTTTACGCGTTCATCTGCGAGAAAGTACTGGTTAGACGGTGAATGTGCTAGGGCAACCGCAGAGAAATTTCCTCTTCATGACAAGTTGTACTCTCGGAGATTTTCCATTTCACAACAAGAAGTTGGAATGTTGTGCAAGCTGCTTAGGTTCGAATCCCACCAATATGGACCAAATATTTTTCTCGGCATCGCCTCTCAGTGGACAATAAAAAACCTTCGACAGTATAATTTGCCATGAAGAAGTTTCTTCATACGCCGTTCGGCATCAGCTTTAAATTCTAAGTCCCTTGGGTTGAAAAAATCCGCCCCACGATAGAAAGCCAGACACGTGAAAGCACTTTCTCTTCCAAATTATACGAACCAAGATTAAGAAACCTAACTGATGTCCATCAAAGTCCATTAGATTCGTATTTTTTGTCTAATTAAACGCTGCCGGACCGAAAAATGAACAAAATGAAACAGGTGCACATGCGCGAATCACAATCAAGTGATATAAACGACACAACTCATCCCAATCATAGGAGCTAGCATGTATCGTCCTTGAACGACCGCGATAACTTTACCTTGAACAAACTTCGCCAGAAACTCATTGGACGCTGATTCAAAGTAGTTAACGCAGACGCTTTTACTGCGACGCTGTCATGTTCGGTATGCGCGCGGAGAGTGAGGATTCCATTGGTGGCGGCTTTTTTGGTCTCGGTGCAGCGTACTCATAGTCGAGCCGATGTACAAAGGTTCCGCGCAATCAGCACTCATTTCGGGACGTAACAATGAAAAGAAGCTTCTCCAAGATGGCTCCAACCGTCCACGATGACTACGGCAGGTAAGCCAACATGCGAATGTCGTATGCATGTGTGTCTATATGGTAGATAGGCGCTACGCTCTACGGTAGCGGACAATTAACAATTGTTGTAAAACATTCAAATGACACTAATTAGTGGCGGCGGCACAGCGCAACAGAGGCACAGAGCGTCCCAATCCGAAATTAATTTGTACACGAGTATTAATTGGAATTTTTACTTGCCAGAGATTGAGACCGAGATACCTACACATGAGCGCAGATGCAGATGAAGAAGATGCTCGCCTTGGAGGTCTTTCGGTTTTATCGATTTTGACTTTGGCTTTATTTGGAGTTTGGGGGATAGCGGCTAGTACATGGCAATAAACGCTGACAACGGACCATCGGAAAAGAGCCGACATGATGGAAGAAGTGGAAACAAGATGATATGTCGGTCGGGCTCATTGATTTGCTTGTAAGATGTCATTTGATGTGAGTTGGATGACAGGCAATTGAGTTTCCAGATACACGGGCGTTGTAATGAGAAGTCATTCCAAAACGAGAGAGATTGAATTGTTAAGACTGCAATCAACTTGGAAAGACAGAGACCGACCGCAGTGGGCAACGTTCTGAAGCAGGGTCATGGGAGAATACTTCTTGTGTACATTTTTGATGGAAAACTATTAAAGCGATGGCTTTCCTCAGGTAAGAATAATTAGTCCTTTATTTTTTACAGACTATTTTGTGGACTCATCTGTACTTTTGAAGTTTCTCCAGGACACACTGTGTCGGTTGACAAAGCTTTTGGCATACACATGAGTAATCTTGACATCTGAAGCTAAAGGCTGTGATTTCATCTTGGTAGTAACTCCAGGTACGTCGCACCCTTACTTCTTTAATTTTTCAAAAAAAGTTTCAAATTAAAATCAACTATCCCTCGCCTAATGCATGCATTCCCATGAGAATCACATTGACAGATCGCAAATCAGTGCACTGTCACCTTAAGGGCCATAACTTAAATGTTAATCTACATCGCAATGGTTGGATGCTGCAGTACAGATTTCCCACTCAAACCCATCTTCCATTCAATTGCATGTGCGCCATGCCTTTTATTTTTGTTGCGTTCGCATAATAAATGTCAGAATTAATTGGATTTTAATTGTCCATTCGATCGGGCTAAAGCGAGTGCCACACTGGGGACACCCAGAGACCAGCAACCAAAAAGGAAGAAGGAACCAAGGCGCGCTCGTATATCGATCGATTTGCTGGGCCCCGGTCAATAGTGTGTGCGGAATGTAATGCGCCGACGCCACCACCGCGGCCGTTTTGCGGACATACACGCTCTGCGTCGTTCGAATCCCATGGCGGTGATCGAAATGAAATTTATTGTCCGACACGGCGTCCATAAATATACGGCTCGGTGTTCGGTTGTCAGTGCAGTTGTTGCACACGGAATCCCTCGTGACTTCTTCGGGGGATATTCTAATGGGAAATTAAACTGCATGTGTGCGCAATGTGATTAAATGGTGAATTGATGTGAGGACTGCATTAAGACTGGGCCTGGGTTTGTATTGGTCGTGGATTTGGATTTTGAATAAAAAGGATGCGCGTCAGAAAACATGTTAATTGAATAATTGCGATTTTGAGTGTAAATTGCTAGTGGAGTTGGTATATAAGTTCCACTAGGCTTAGCAGCATACTCAAACTCCTTAGAGTTCCACATATTTCACCAAACTGACAAAGGGTACAGAGATTATCATGCTTAGGAGTAACTGGAGCTATGAGATCAACACGTCGAATAGGGTTCGAAGTTATGCTGAATTTACCCCCAATAGATCACTACGTAGAGAGCAGCACTCAGGCTAAGAAAGTCAAGTTTCTGGAGGCATAGCTCCTACGGGCACGGGTCTATACTTCATCAACACGGACATGTTGACATCAAAAGGACGACTGACTATATCACACCTTACTTAGACTTTGGTAAAAATAATTTCCCCCATACACCCAGCAGACAAGATTGGGAAGCTAGCACTACGATGAGAGAAGGTACTGGAGCAGGCGTGCTTAGTAGTTCACTAAACATGAACGATTCATACAGACTCCCGGACGACTGCAGTGTCTTCCAAGTTGAAATTTTCGCCATTGATAGAGCAGCAAGGACAATAGGAGATTGAGCTCATCTAGGATCACCATCCACATCGACAGTCAAGCAGCTATCAAGGCCTTAAAGAATGCTAGCACCAAATCTGCAGTGTCCAACTGCCGCGAAATCCTAAACAAAATAGTCTTCATACACGAGGTTAACATGTGCTGGGTCCCCGGACACAGCGACACCGAGAATAACGAAAAAGGCTCGGCAAGGATCCCCTTTGGAAATCGAGCACATCTTTTCCATCAAGCACTTACTCTGTGAGTGCCCCAATCTCTAAAACCGCCGACTCCGACACATGGTAAGCGGGCTGTTTGGAGAACTGGGAAACCTAACAGAAGTACCAATAACGAACATATTCCACTTTATTAGTACAGGTTGGTTTTGCGAAAGACCACCCATCTAGAACCTAAGGTTAGAACATGGACCACAAGAGAAAAGGGAGCGCAATGGACCAGTAGGCCCCCGTGAATGCACAGTCACTGACTGGGCACTTTCCCCATAACCTAACCTAAGCTTGTATGATGCCGATATCGATGTATTCTTTCTTAAGGAAAACCTTCAGATTATCTGACCCGCATTGGGAGTGCTTCTAATTTAGATGATCTTCAGGGAGGGTGGAGAGTTACAGGAGCGATCTTCATACCCTCCAACAGCTTGTCGGTGGTATCGGCCTGGTCCGAGTCATCGCCTGGGTTTGAATATCGAAGGATCTTGATCTTTTCCATATCCGCCAAACATTCCTCATTTATGGACCGTAGAAAGGTCCTGCAGTTTTTCAGAGATTCCTCTGCCCCCTTGATGAATCAGTCATCCATGCCGATCCCCGCGTTATGAAGTCTTAGACGGTGGAGAACCTTTAAGAACGAATATCGTATGCCAAAACGGCTCTCGATATGTGTACTGACTTCTCAATACCCCTGGTCCCACGTAGCTTTTCCCTGGAAGTCTGGAAGCCTGGAAGTCTCGTGTTTTATCCCGGTAAATTTGCAAGGAAGGAACTGACTTACTGATAAAATACGGGTGCTCTAATAGATTTCATTGGCTCTGGATCCTACTGCGGGGTAAATAAAAGCAACTTCAAGGTAAGGTTTATTCTTATCTAAGTTAAGTGAAGCCTGACAGATGGCGCCAGGCATCATACATTAACCTTCAAATATCATTCTCCGAAGCCCATAGGAATTCATAGGTAGACGTTCAATGAGCTCCAATAGCCAAATCGTTTCAAATAAAAATCCACCCAAACCCAAGTGGCACCCCCGTTGACCGCAATTAAAAGGCCAAAACAACGGTACGAGTTATTTACACAAAATTTTGGGTTCTTCGACCACCCGTCGGACGGCTATACAACATTTGGCTCTAATGCAGGGAATGAATATTGCTACACCCTGTCCGCTACCCCCTAAATAAAGTCGTTAATTTTTCCTTCTTCTGCGTCGTCCGTTCAGCCATTTCTGGCGACCGCTTCATAATCCGTTTTTAATTTTTTCACCACTCGGTTTTTCTTTTGCTTTTTTTCCTGTCGTCTACTCTGTCGTTGTCGTGCTCGGCCATAGCGTCTGGCCCTAGTCTGGACGGCCAGAGTCTGTCCCGTGTAGGGAAATGAGCTTTTATTTCACTTTAACGGGAGGCAAGGGGCGGAAAACACAACGAGTAACTGAAGAAGACAAAGAAAAAAAAATTGGAGAGAAGCAGTTCCTTGGATTATTTGTTTGTTCTTGGTTAGCCTAAGGCAGACGTATACAAGGCATAGGGGTGAAGAAAACTATATGCACAACTTACGAGATTATACAGCGATTATTGGATTGCAGCACGCGAAACAGTCACAAACGCCAGGCGTCAAATTAAATCAAAAACCCGGACCCGGGAAGACAGTATGATTGGCGCGCGCTGTAAGCAGGAAAGCATAACCCTTTGTGACATTTGAATTTCCCACTTGAAATCGACAAGTCCAAGTGGAACTCTAACTCCAAGTGAGACTGCAGCTCATTTCTGACGGGAAGGAAGGGATTAGTGACGACTAATTTCTTGGAATAAGTTTGAGCCACTTTCGCTCTTGCACTTGATCACACTCGGGCACCTAGACGGACCACACCAGTGCCTCTCATTAGCGGTAATGACAGTGAAGTTGGCGTGATATTACGCGACTTGAGGGTGATTTTGTTTCACATGAGTTTTTCTTTCATGCTCAAGTCCTTGCATTCACCATCGTGGCTTCCTATTTATGCTGATGACTGAGTAAGTGGTGAAGCGAGAGAGAATTTGTTCTCACCTTGTGTTGTGTTTTTTTTTTTCATCCCACTCTTTAGTTGGAAGGTGGAGAATTGAAGTGATTTCCATTTACATTTTTAAGGATACGAAGAACAGGGATAGGAATGGTTTTTCTTACGAAGGCGCCCTTTGGATTGTGGAAAGTGGGAAGTCCCCTGCTGAATAGCGATGAGGGAGACAACAACACAGATAACCTAGCATGGGTGAGTACTGAGCTGTTAATTGGCTTCATCAATGTTATGGTCAATGTCAAACCATGTTCGCATCTTTCATGCGGTGTCGTATTTTCACATACCGTTGAACGATGATTTCTCTTGTGTCAGAGAATTTTCCTAGAGAAATCCTATGACAAATATTGAAAGTTTCACACAGAGAAAAAGAAAAGAAAACGCAAAAAAGAACTGTCAACAGAAAAACCATCCACCTTCGTTAGAAATCAGAAATTACCGTACACCTCCCCCTCCTTCCACTGCAAGCCACACGCTGATTGTCGAACTACTACCAAAAAGTCCTTGCAGCAGTCCGAACAGGAACGCATTCCTTGCTAAATTGTAACCAACACCGTGTAAGGGCAAACTAAGAGAACAACAAACAAACTAAAGGAAAAGTACACACAAAGTCCTGATACCTGTTCCACTGAGAGACAACAAAAAACAGCAAACAAAAAGGATTCTCGAAAAAAAAAGACCAAAAATACCTTCGGTAAATTTCATTTCAACGTCGAATTTGATTTCCGGACTTTGAAGATGCATTAATCGACTGTTTGCCCTCTTGCGCTCCTCTCCCAAGGACTTCGCTGCAAGGACGAAATTGAAAACTTCACTATCTACTAAACCCAGAGTAATATTCGCTTGACTTTGCAGGAATCGTATCGTGGTCGTTGTCGTCCTGTTGCCAATACCACTTTCGTTTGATGATAATGATGGAACGTCTCTGAACTCCTCTTTGCATTGCATCCTTCGTTTGAATGGCAAAATCCATTTAGCTGTGTTTATCCGAAAACTATCCCAGTATTTTCTATTTGTCTCTCATTTTATATACTAAATTTCATCTAACGTGTATTCTGTGAAAATGACGATGTCCTTCGAGTGTGTCTCTGTGCTGTGCCCACCGGAAGGAGTCTTCAGATTGAAATCACCTACTCGCTCATGTTAGGATTCGATTTCTCATACCTCCCCTACGAACATGTAAATATGTTTGCGTGCCTCATTCCCCCACGTATCCAAAACATACACTTGTTAGGTTTAACCTCGACTGTTCAGGATTTCAAAGAATTTCTAATGAAAAGGAACATTTATCTGATTTTCTTGTCGGTTGAATGATTTTTGTTTGAAATTAGTCCTCTATGGCAAACTTTTATCCATGTGTATAGATGTGTGTGTGTGTATTAAGGTAGAATCCTTCATTCGAAAATAATATACTGATAGAGCTGTTCCATAAGGGTGCGAAAAAGGACACCCTCTTAAGTAAGCACACAATTGACAGTCCTGACCTATAACAACTGATTTCGCATTAATGTCCTTCAATGAGTGTGTTTATCCTTCAAAGAATAAGAAGAAGTGGGTAAGTGGGTAAGAAAAGAAATGAAACTGCATAACGTTGCTGGGTGTCCTTTTTTATGGTTTTTATTCCTTTTTGTCTGCGGCAGATAACTTTAAGTTCTGTCGCAGTTTTCTTTTTTATCGTGAGTGGAAGGTTGCATTGCAACCCTTGTTTGTTGTTTTACTTGGGATTCCGTGAAGTATGTAAATGTAGTAGCGGTGCGTTGATGTAATTGTATAGTTTGAGTCATTATTCAGAAGGAAAGTAGCGAGAGAAATTTATTGAAACAATTACGATAAGGTCTACACATGCATATGTATGGAATATTTGAATTGAATGAATAATTTTTAAATTAAAAGAACAATTGCATCCAAAACAACCTACATATGTAAGAATTCGGAAAAATTTCTTTTTTTTTAAATAACGACAGAGGCCTCTGTCTTCTTAACATCGCCTACAAGATCTTATCTCCCCTGTTGCGTGATTGCCTAAAGCCGTTCATCAACAACATTAGGCGGTCCATATCAGTGTGGCTTCTGACGAGGAAAGTCCACCATCGACCAAATATTCACACTGCGGCAGATCTTGAAGAAAACCAAGGAACTTCAAATCAATACGCATCACCTTTTCATCGATTTTAAGGCCGCGCATGAGAGCATCTATAGAGACGAGCCATGTCTAGTTTCGGAACCCCTACAAGACTCGTCCGATAGTGCAGGATGACGATGGAGAATGCACGCTGCTCCATTAAAATCGGCCAAGACCACACCGAGACCTTTGATATCAAGAAAAGATTTAGATAAGGCGACGAATAGTGCCAAACTCCCGCGCCAACACCAGCACAGTCCTTCAAAAGTCCGTTCAATTACTCGGATGCGCTGACGATATTGACGTAATCGGAAGAACGCGGCGTGATGTCACTGCCGCGTTCGTGAGTATTGAGACAAAGGCTGCGAAGATGGATTTAGCGGTCAATGAGGGCAAGACCAAGTATATGCTGTCAACAAGAAAGGGCACCCAAAATCGACGTCTCGTACAGAACACAACAATAGACAGTTACAACTTTGAGGTTGTTAAGGACTTTGGGTGATGTGAATAAAAACTGAGGCAGAGTGTTCACTCAGCTTTTTGGAAAAACACTCAATTTTTCAATGAATAAAAATGAATTCCGTCAAGTTTCAGAAAACACTTTCCTTAAGAGGGTTTACCCAGAGTGTTCCCTCAGTTTTTATTCACACCACCCTTTGTCTACCAAGGTTCCGCTATCAATTCAGCCAACGACACCAGCGCTGAGCTCAAACGAAGAATTAATCTTGCCAATCACTGCTTCTTTGGGCTAAGAAGGCAAAACCCTCTCGACTAAAGTTACATTTCATGAGATCTTAACTGTCCCAGTCCTGCTCTACGACGCAGAGACATGGACTCTGTCAAAAGCGAATGAGGTCGCTCTTGGCTGTTTCGAGAGGAAAATTTTTCACGAACTGTATGGGCTGTACAGCGACATCGACTTAACCAAAAGAGTGAAGGTCCAACGACTAAGAATATTAGTGCTTCGGTCCAGAAAATCTTCAAATCCATGGACGGCGCGCATGGAGGAAGACCGCCATTTAGGTGGCTCACTCAAGTGGAAGGAAACCTCAACAAACTTGGCATGCAAAACTGGAGGCAGCTGGATACAGATCGAGCTGGCTTGCTTATTGGTTGAGGCTCAGGTCTATCCTGGACTGTAGCGTCACTTTACGTAACTAGGTAAGTAAGTAAGTAAGAAATGATTAATTTTTTGTGACGCATGTCCTTGAATGTGATGAGCTGACTATGCTGGTACTTTACACAAGTAGTACAAGTTTTCAAAGGTAGATACGATTTGAGAGTTTAGAGGAATGAATATGTGGTTTTGCAAGCCTGTATATGCATTTGGCAGGGCATAAGGGCGCGTGTACTTGAACAAACGCAGCAGCATTTGCTGCATCTCTATAAGGGATAGGTGAACAGATATGAACGGTAATTCTAGAGATGGCTGCCTAAAACAAATATTATGACACATTTCCAGAAAATGTCAGCATGGCAACTAGGTTATCGAAGCTGTCCAAAAAGATGCTTATGATGTTGATGAGTCGAAGGAGACGTCTGTCAGTACATTGTCTGGATTACAACTTCTGGGGGCGATTCGTGTCGTCCTACATAATGCTTTGTTGCTGGGAAGTGGAAGAACTTAGTTGGTAGGTCCTACGTCAAGGCAAGGTCGGGAAAGCGAAGGCTGTTTTTGTCAAAAATCTGGAGAAGTAGGAGAAGAACTATCCTGAGGTTCATCTATGACTCCGATATTGCTCAAAACTTTCCTCAATTTGAAGGCGAATTTGCTTGACACAAAATATATTTGAGGTCGCGGTATACGAAAAGCCATCGTCATCGTATCGAAAGGGTGAAGATCACCCTGAATAATCTCCTAATTTACTCCGGTGGTAGAACGTTTGTTGGTTAAAGCCGGGGGCACCGTCATCAGAAGTAAGTTAATTAAAACCACCTTATGGTTCTCTTATTTTCCATCACAGCTGTAGCCCTTCGTTAAGCTGGTTCATCACAATAAAGCATCAGTCTACAAAATATCCACTATTTTTCGGTTGAAATACAACAAACTGTTAACCGAACATCACCATCTTTCGCTTTATCCTCCTTACTAAAGCCCATTCTACTGGCTCTGACCATATTTTTTATACTGTTTCCTTCAGCACCGTTTAAAACCTCAATGTCACCATCAATCAAACGATTGTCCTGTCGCCTGTCAGGCAAGGGCGCAAGGAAACCAAGCTAAAAAAAATAGGATCCCGCATCTCAATGACTGTCACTACCATCTCTTAGTTCTGCTGGAAACGGCCGCCATTTTTTGACGTAAAAAAAAAATTAACAAAACAAAGAAAAACACTTCCAAAGTAAGAAAAAGAAAATACCAAAGAAGAACGCAAAACTGACGAATACGATAAAAAAGAAAAAACCAGCGGAGTGACCATTTGAACGAACCTCTGATGTGGCCTTTTCGCAAGTCGCCCTTTTATTTGTGTGCAAAGCAGAGAGCCTTTTGCGCCTCCACTTCATTCACTCTTCCTTTTCTTCTCTCTGTATGTGCATTCACACCCTCATCCTCCCTCGCACACAAGTTGGAAAAAGTGAAGAGCCGACACGACCAACCCTTACTTCAAAATAACGTTCGAATGCAATTTTTTCCCTCTCACAGTTCGCTTGCTCAATGTTCACCCCTTCAATTGGGGGTGTACGTGGCATGGCATGGGTATGTGTGTACGGCACAAGGGTGGAAGAAGGATAAAAGTGCAGAAAAAAAAATTGAGGAAAAACGCATTTCGCAAAAAAGCACTGAGGGCACTTTGGCGGAAAGGGGGGATTACATTTAAGCCACTCCTACTTGTACAATTGTGATTGGCCAAGTTGAGGGTGGTGGTGATAGCGGCCCAATGTCATAGTTTTCCTCTGTCTTTCGCAACACAACCCATCACACAACAGGAGGACAGCGACGAACACAACGACGACGGCGACGGCGAGGATGATGATGATGATGTTGATGAGAGTCTAGAGCTTTTCCCCAAGCCTGATACCGAGTGAAATATCAGTAAGGGTGTGGGGTAAGTAAAAACTATTTTAGCCGTAGCCAGAGCCACCCACTCAACTGTCAGCCGATTGACGTCCGATATCGAACGTCGTTTCCTTTTCCCTTTTTCGGTGGAAGTTCTGAGGGCCATTCGGGCGGGGGTGACTCGACAGTAAATGGGCATATTTGGTTGCTGATAGTCCTGCTCAAAGATTGCTATTGCAGTATTCCCTTGGTTTGGTGGTATTGTACACACGCATCTATGAGGAGGAAGGTAATTTTTTTTCCCAGCGCCAAGAAGACCTTTAGTTTTCGTCGAATTTTTTTGCTGTTGTGTCGTTAGAGATGCCAGTTGGCCGATTGGTAATTAGAAAACGGGACTGAGGGGATGAGCACATGCACGAGGAGCGCAGTCGATGTGTTCGAACTTGTATGTGTGGGGGCAATTTGGAAGTTTTGTCATCCAGAACGAACAACCACGGACATCTAACGAGGATGTGTGTCTGCGCCTTTTTTTGTCTGCTGCACTCCTTGCGAGAATTTCGACTACAGTAGCATGTGCAAGTGTTTAGAGTTTTAGAGTGAATGTAATAGAGATAAAGCGAGTTTAAGGACGAAATAGGAAATGTTTGTAAATGGTTGCATTTTTTTTTTTTGAGAATTTTTGGCAAAATGATTGGCAGCAGCAGATGGCCTGCCAATCATTACAATTGACGTATGCAAAGTAAAGAGGAATACTGTAGGGAAATCGATTAATTAGGTTCGCAACGTCCCTTGCTGAAGGAGTTTGACGTTGTCATTGTTACAGTCGCGGTAAAGGTTATATGTATACATATTTATTTTCAATGGGATCTCTAAGAACAGGACATTTTTTGATTGAGTTCTACCACGAGGATATGTACATCGATTGGTTACTCGATGTTGTAAAAATGATAATTTTTATGGAAATGAAAATATGTAATCGTGTGCACTTTGGTCCAGGTCCAGGGCCAGG
Source organism: Matsumyia berberina (assembly GCA_917880715.2). Taxonomy (NCBI): domain Eukaryota; kingdom Metazoa; phylum Arthropoda; class Insecta; order Diptera; family Syrphidae; genus Matsumyia; species Matsumyia berberina. The sequence goes on along the minus strand of OU862871.1, from coordinate 122,952,670 downwards.
ATTATCCCTAACGAACAGACATACACTAGAACCGGTTAAGCTTAAGGGTCTTTCATTAAACGCTTCCTATCTTTATATTTAAATAAAACAAAGTGTGTTTGAGATATCATCGACATTTTTTATTCATTTGAAAGGCCTATCAATGCCATTATGTATGGAATATAACATAGTTCAAATGTCCGCCGCGGCTTCTCTGGATGGCGCGTATCCGAAATGTCCAATTTTCCATGACTCTGGCGTATGTGTTAGGCTGAATTTGACCGCTGTGGTTTGTGACTTATCAGCATAGACCTGTGACTTCAGAAAACCCCACAAGAAAAAGTTTAACGGGGTCAAATCGCACGATCTCGGTGGCCAGTTGACATCACCTCCACGTGAGATGACCATGCCCTCGAATCGCTCGTGCAGAATTTCCAATGTGGCGTGAGCTGTGTAGCACGTAGCGCCGTCCTGTTGGAACCACATGTCGTTCACATGCATATCATCCAAGTTGGGCCAAAAGAAATTGGTTATCATCGATCGGTAGCTCTCTCCGTTGATGGTGATGGCAATCCCATCTTCGTTTTCCCGAACAGCGGCAATGTTTTCGGCAGATCTTACGTTGCGGTGACATACGGGTGTTGGCTGATTGTTCAATAAACCGATCGACTCGAATTTGGCCACCAAACGTTGAAACTGGGAAGGACGACAATGTAAATCGTAAAATGGGCGAAGCGCGCGGTACAGAACTCCCATTCCGATGAACGGCGCTACCTACAAAAGAATTAGTCTCGACAGCCTCGCGTACAAAAGCTTGTCTGACCGCTATCAGTGCCGTTTGAGGACACAAAAGTCCACAGTTGGACAAATTTTTACACATTTGCAGATTCTGGAGAAAACCCAAGAAGTTCAAATCGATACCCACTATCTCTTCATCGGTTTAAGACCGCTTGTGACACTTTTTATTGAGACGTTTTGACATCTCTTCTCTAAGGCAGAGGATGTATCGAAGGTGGATTAAGATTTCCTTTGAGGAAGATCTTTCTCATCGCCTCACTCGGTTCGCTTCATTTGGATCTTTTTGGATCCATTGTGCTCCCCTTTAGTGGTTGAAATCCTCTTTGAACCACCGGTTACCATTACGTTTAGGACGCTCTAGGGAAATCAATTGCTTTAGGGATTCGATCGAGGTCGATGTGTGGTGTTCTGAAGACCAATCGATTCACTTTTACACCTACGAGACGGTTCAAAAACTAGCGACGTGGTGGGTGGTGGTGTTTTCTCCGACAGGGTTAACTCAGACTAGCGTTCCGTCTTCCAAATCGTTGTAGCGTGTTCCAGGCGAAAATCATGGCGATCAGAGAAATCTTATCTCGGCTGAAGAAAAACTTGATATCAGCCACGGATATCTGCATCTTATCGGACACTCAAGCGGCATTAAAGTCCTTGGAATCAGACGATTTGAATTGCTGATCGTCTCTTATCGAGATGGTGGAGCAGTTTAATTTTTACCTTTGTTGGGTGCCAGCACACAGCGACTTGCCAGGGAACTGTTAGGCTGATGAACTCGCCAGATATGGAACAACATTACCTATTGGACCCTATAAGGGCACCTTAGGTATACTAATCACTACTTGTAAACTTTAACTAAAGCTAGATGATATCGAAAGAACAAAACTTAGGTGGACAAGTGGTACAACATGTCTGGCGACAACATGTCTACGTCAATTAAGGCAACCTGATAAATATCGATATTAGTAGCCTCCTACGCTTCATAAGAAACTCTAATTGGTTCGATGATTAGACCGGAGACCCCTCATAGGTCTAAGTGTATTGGCTTTAGCTGGCAGCCACTTCAACATAACCTAACCTACGGCGTTCTGAGCTGTGTTTTTGCTTTCACCCACCTGGCGATATTGCAGTGTCCTGCTTGATCGTTTGCTCTAAAATAGTAACAGGTCTGGGAAGATTCTAATGAAGAAAGCCTCGTTACTGGTTTTCAGCTTTTTAATGGGCAGAAAGTTGATGAAGTTGATGTTCTGATTGCCAGAACGCATCAAATTATGTACCAAGGTAGTGTGACGGAAGTGTTAGCTCTGAAGAAACAAGAGGCATACAAAGCGGCTCTGCATAGAAGGACCTGAACTGCTCGCGAGCTCTACGAGCAGAAGAGAGAGACGAACACCGGCTTCTCAAGTGGAAAAACATGAGCATGAGGAGCGCGCGATCGACGGAATAGAGAGATATTACTGTAGGAATGAGGTTCGGAAGTTTCACCAAAGGGAACCTGTCAAGACTACAGATCACAGTCGATGCTGAGGATATGGAAGGACAGCTTTTGCAGACTGTTTAACGGCGACGACGAATCAAATCCCGCTGTCAGGCAGAATGAACCATTCAACCTGGACGATGAAGACCAACAACTCCGTCCACCCGACCTGAAAGAAGTGAAGAAAGCCATATCTTAACTTAAGTCCAACAAAGCTGCTGGTGCTGACGGCCTAGCTACCGAGCTGTTCAAAGCGATGACCTGGTAAGGAGCATTCAATTTATCTGTAAAATATGGTCGGAGGAAAGGATGACCGATGAATGAAACCTCAGCATCGTTTGCCCGATCCTCAAGAAGAGAGACCCTCTGAACTACGCCAACAACAGTCTGAGTTAGATTGGAGTGTCAGCTCTAAAGGCGATACCTTGTTACAACTATCGAGCATAGCACCGTCTATCACGAAATGATGTCCAGAGAACAAACCATCCTCCACCACACTAATGAAAACGAATTTTCGGCCAGCCGATCGACGATAAGACAAATGAATGACAAGGCAAACTATTGAATTTAAAACCGCCTCTAATAGCATGTACTGTACGGAACTCTATAAGACGATGGCTGTGTTCGATATCTCAGCATAACAATGTTCTTCGCCAAACATTACGCGGATTCATGTTCCACAACGTTACTGTCTTGTCGAATGTCAAAACCCTGTGGACTAAAGAAAAAAACGACATAAACATCTTGGGTCCAATCGTAGAACCCTGTGGAACTCCTACTACCTCTTTGGCATTAGAATAAATCAAAAAGACCATAAAAAAGCCGTAACAATACCAAACGGTTAGCCAAAACCATTTGACAAAAGCGTACGGAATACACGTACAAGTTCATAATTTATAACTTTTCTCCAGGTGCCGCGAGTATCCAAGACAGTACCGGTACACGCAGCGCACCTTCTTTTTCAGTTAAATCTGGAAAACAGCCATTAGCATATGTCCCAAATCTGCCGTCAACGGTCACTGGGTTAACCGTGTCTCAGTGAACCCTCTCTCGCATCAATCCCCAAAGTTAAACTCACTTGGCAATGATGACGACGTATCCCCCGGTGATGCAGTGCTGTGGACGAAAAATCAATAAAATTTCCATAAATTCCAATTGAAACCGCTAAAGCACCATTCATTCATAGCCAATCACAATAATTGGACACACAAAGTGCTGGCAGTCCGGTTTGGACCGATCACACCGCCACAGCGCTCCCCAGAGAACCGACTGCGCGCTCTCCGCGGGCAATAAAAATCAAATTCTCATTTTCTCATTTGCGTAATTTTATTACCTGGAAACCGCTCTTTCGCGAATTTGACTCTGGTCGGAGCAACCGTCCAAACGACCGATCGACGGACGATGGTCATTCAATTTATTTGCAGCTTTGATCGCTTCCCGTACATGGAGTCCCGTCCCGGCTCCGTTGTAGCGGGCAACACACATGCGGTGCACTTCGCCTCCTGGCAGTGCGTCTTTTGATCGATGCTATCTGACAGCGCGCAACAAATCGTTGAAATGTGTGTACAACCGTTGGCGGTGGCGCGGCGGTGCCGGCGCATTCGGGAAACAGTCATCATTATCGGGCCCCAGCGTCAGAGTCAGTGGCCTGACGAGGAGGATCATCGATGGCGGTGGTGGTGCAGTGATCGAGGATCACTGGTATTGCTCGGCTTTTGGCCGATTTGCCATGGTGCGTGGAGCGGTCGGTCCACTCTGTGATAGTGAAAGGATCGCTGATCGCGTAGCTAATCACGACCGTGTTCACCTGCATTGTTGTAGCGTACACACTCGATACATGTCGTACCGCGTCCAGTCTAGTTCCCAGTCCAGTTTAGTGCGAGAGCGCGCACATTCCAATTACTTAATCGGCTTTTGGAGCATGCGACGATGTGAACGATGGTCCGGTCCGGATAGATGCAAGATGCAACTGCTGCTGCTGTTGCTGCAGCGTGTGTCGGAGATGAATCGATAAGTCAGACGTGATGTGATCTATGGGTTCACATGTACAGAGTGCCGAGGAGATTATTTGCGGTTGTAAAATCCAAGCGTACGGACGGTGATGGAAAATTAAAAGAGCGCTCACGGAGCGCGAAGCAGGAGAATTCCTGTGGAACGTACTTTGCTGAGAACGCCGCGCCAGCCGTCGCCTTCATCGCCGCCATGAGCCGGGTGCATTATTCCGCAAAGGTCAGAGTGCTTCTGCGGAAGAGAGTGTAGCTGATTAAATTAATGATGTGTTAGACGAAATTGGTTTCAGTTTCGTGCTAAAATTGTAATTGATGAAGTTGGAGACGCAGATAGAGCGAGAGAGGTGGATGGAGCCGTATCTGGGAATTGTACTGATGCCCAGGCTACCATAAATCGATGAGTGTTGAATGGATTTTAGTTTCGTAATTAATGTTCTTTGGAGTATTTATTTGATTCCACTTGGACAGGGTTATAATCGGACTTCCTTGGGCATTGGTCTCACTCACAACAGGACTGTTGAGGACTTTTACGAGCTCTCGTACTATTCTTTGGATAAAAGCCGAACCGGGCTGAAATGGTTTGTGGCATCTTGTTGTCTATGTCGAAATGAAAGCACCCGACGTTGAAACCGAAGCGAAAATTGAATTTATATCCATGTTACCTGATGGGGGTTGCCAATTGGCCGGGTTGGCATTTAATGACGACAGGTGTCAACCAACCTAAAAAGTCAGACTTGGGAATGACAATATACGATGGGGTTGTGAAGTGAAAAGCTTTGTCTATGACGAGCTCGAAGTTCGAGTTGAATTTTTATCAACTTTGTGACTCTTATAGTCCTTTCTGTTTAGTTTTCTTGCACTATGAAGTATCTTAAGCGCAGACGACTGAGGAGTTAGTAGCCTAATCAGCTCAGAATACTTTATTTACTTACTTAGACCCAACCTCGAAATGTGCAAGGGCTGGATGCGAGGTTGCGATTGCTGCGGTAAATACCCGGTCACCCTTAGTGAACTTATTCAAAAGGCCCTTTCAATCCTTTCAAGATGGGCGCTAAAAGTGGTTTGGGAGTTAATCCCGAGAAGACCGAACTAGTCCTCTTCGCTAGGAAATACAAAATTCATCTAATTGACTCGCTCTCTCTAAACGGCACCAGCCTGAGCTTTGCTAAAAAAGCCAAATTTCTGAGTCCCATTTTTGACAGTAAACCAAACTGGCAAGCCAACACTCTTGAACGCGATAAAAAAAAGTCACTGCAGCACTGTACTGCTGCAGGAAAGTCATTGGTAAAAAATGAGGCCTGGAACCTCGTACCACGCACTGGCTCTACGTGTCCGTTATTAGCGCATACTTCTGTGTGGTATGATCGTCTCGTGGACGGACTAAGAAAAAGCCTTACAGTGTAACTTGCTGGGAAAAGTGCAAAGAACAGCATGCGTATGCTACTCCATACTAGGAACCACCCCATCCGCGGCACTCGACATCTGCTTCCCTTGAATATTTTTGGCAAGCAGTCAGTGCCGCCCTCAGATTGAAGACCTTCTCTCAATGGTCAAACAACTATATTGGCCACTCCTCGAACTTGGATCCCTTAATTTTCATCCCGGTAAACACCGACTACGCACCGTCTAAGCTGAACCTAAACCGCAACTTTTGGACATCAATCCCTTCCAGAGTGGAATGAGCGTACGACGAGAATGTTCACTTCTACAATACCGATGGTTCTAAAACCGAGAACGGAGTCTGAGGTGGAGTCTCTCCGATCTGGTACCACTTTAGAGATTCTACCAGAACGGATGAATCTGGGTATTCCGCTTGCTACATGTAAATTACTCGTAGAGTACGACGCGATCAGTAAGAGAAACCAAAGATGGGGGAACATGCCATATCTCCAGGGAGATCCAAAAGTCCGATTTCGCTTAAAAGGTCGCTCATCAGCAGTTATCGGTGTTCTCACTGGGCATTGTCCCATCGGCCAGAAGGGTGGGCTTCTTCTCAAATTACTTTTGCAGGACTTGCAGAGACTAAGAGGAGGAAGAAACGATCCTCCATTTCCTCTGCACTTGACCTGCCCTATCCCAAAGAAGGAAACTCTATCTAGGAGCCTATCACTTCGACAATTTTGGCGAACTATCGCATACTGATGCCAAAAGTATTCTCAGTATCAAGATAGTTTCATTAGTTGGAGTGGCGCCAAGGGTATAGATCCCAGTGGCATCACAAAGAACCTTCCTTTGTCTTCTGTCTGTGCCTCGCGTGGACAACCACCTTACCCACCTAACTAGATCTAGAGTCTCCTTATGGGTCTTAGGGTATTAAGCATTTCTTTGAGCCGTATTCTTTCTAACTTTTCCCCAATTGCCGTAAGGCCTTTTTGACAGTTGTTGCTGAAACATGGGATATTTAAGTCTGTCAGTGTAAAACCTTGTTCCTTAAAGTATTCAAGTCTTTTAGAAGCCTGCAGTTCGATGGCTAATGTATTTCGGACTATAAAAGACGATTTTGCAATCTCCGATTAAACTGTGTCGAAGGTACCTACATTTTATTTTGGTAACGTAGAATGCGTATCCAGAATGGCTCCACTAGACTGCTCAGCTCAAGTTTTTCTGCTGTTGTCAAGGCTTTTCCTTGCTAACGAAATTTGTATGACAAAAACAGAGTTTTCTATTGCTAATCCTACGAGAATCTTCAGACCAAAATTTATAAATTAGATGCGGAAGAAAAAATACATTTAAAAAAAGTGTGCGTCGGCCGGGAATCGAACCCGGATCAACTGCTTGGAAGGCAACTATGCTAACCATTACACCACCGACGCCACATGACGAACTTAATCCCAATAAGCTTTATCAAGCTTTCGTTTAAAAATCTCCTTCCAACCGGTTTCCACTTAATTAATTCAATTAGGTTAGAGATTGGTTCATCTAAAAGTGCGAAAGAATAAACTTTAGAAAACACGAACCGAGAACGATGCTGATTAACATTAAAATGGTAAAATATTTTTTTTTTTCCCACAGATAAAAGCCGGTGGCGTTCCGCTTTTAATGGTTATGTTAAATTCATCTGGGGTTTCGATTTCATTGGGGATTTTTTCGCCCGAATTTGATTTGGTGGATTTGCATTTGAAAGGAATTTCCATGTTCCCATGACAAAGCCTTGCGTTCTTGAGGTTTTATTTCTTGGCATAAGTTATTTAGTGGCTTACCAAATGAATAATAAAATAGTTCAAGTAGTCAACTTGATTAACATATGCATTTGAGTTGTATGCAAAGTCTATGAACTTCTTCGTGGGGAAGATTAGAAATGTGGTCTTTGGTGTTGAAAACATAACAATTGTCTTCAGAGCTTTTACGAATCGGGACACTCTTGGATCCAAAGACAGAAGACACGTCAAATTCAACTGCCACGCACAAATAGATTTCGATATGACATCCTCTAGTCCTGAAAAGACCTGGGAGTATGGCAAACCTATATACAGTTGCTTTGTGAATTTGGAATGAGAATAAGATCGGGTCCCTCTAGGTAAACTCTGGAGTGTACTGCAGGAGTATGGGATTGACGGTTCTCTTCTGAGGGCTATTCAATCTCTATACACAGAGTATAAGAGCTGTGTTCGAGCGAACGGCGTTAAATCGACGTCTTTTACTGTGATCGTTGGACTTCAGCGCGCACTTAACAGGTTCGTAGCCATCTATGTTGAAGCTTCGCCAGTCTGTTATCAGGAGGCCCTGATTGGCATCGGATCTAAGCTATCGGTCTTTAATTCAGTGTTTGTTCCGATCCTCACCTATGGTCAAGAGCTTTTGGGTAATGACTAAAACAATAAAATTGCGGGTACAAGCCGCTGAAATAAGATTTTCTCGTTGTATTGCTGAAGTGTCAAGCAGCTACTTCTTGGAACAGAGAGGTCCATACTTCGATGGTTTGGGCACGTTAAATGCATGTCTCCAACTCGGCTTTCAAGACGTGGGTACCACGTACCAGCAGGTAGGTTTCTGCTAGGTAGGTCCAGGATGAGGTGGTTGGACCAAGTCCGCAATCTCACCTCTGCCTGTATGGGGATAGCCATGAAGATTTAGAGTCGATGGCGGAAGATGGGGATAGGTGGAAAGTCCACTTAAGCACCCTAAACCCGCGACCCTCATAGTGGATAAGCGGGCTATTGAAAAATGCGGATGATGATCCCCTAGTTCTGAGAAGCGATTGGTCGGGTAACTACATACCATCCTATAAAATGGAAATAACCATACGAACTATACAATTGTCAGCTGTACCTCCTCATATATTCTTATACATGTAGGGTATTGCGTATTTTAACTAGGGGTATAATAAACAGTCGTTAAACGAAGGGTGGAATCTAGGTTTCTGAAAAAAAAGGAGTGTTTTTAAGGCAATTCCCATACCTCTGATATGGAATGTGAGGACCCTTCTTGGCTCTAGAAGAGAAGGGCCCTAAAATGGCGGCTTCCTACAAATAGAAAACACATCCTGCGACCCAGTGAAACAGAGTGGTTCGACATCAAAGCATCAACGTGTAACACCGCGAACCTAGATAGGTCTATCAGACTTCTGGCAGTAAGAACCTCAAAACCTGAAATGAAAGCGATAACAGGCAACCAGGCAGCAATCTGCCACAGAAATCAAAGGATGTGCCCCGGAGACCCGGAAACCTATGGTTGCTTGGCAAATAACACCATTTGAAACTATGCTGGGTTTCCTGATACAGACGGGTGCCAGGCAACAAAAAGGCTAAAGAACAGAAAAGGTTCATCCTTAAGTCCAAATCTGGCTAACAGCACCATAAAGCTTCCACCTTCTAATCTTAAACACGAAGTTAGCAATAAAATGCCATCGATAGAATATTCCAGATGGAATGAGCTCAACTCCTGTGTTATTACAAAAAACTGTAACAAAACAGACCCAAAAAGGTCCTGCAAAGGAACTTAAAACCTTTATCGGCTCTAATAGACATATTACCAGACTAATATGCTAATGACCACTACAGAGGCTGCGGTGATGAGGAAGTGCATGAGGATACTCCACATTTTCTCTGAACCTGCCCAGGACTCTCTCATCTAAGGTTTAAAATCCTGGGTACACCTTTCTTTCAGGATCTCAAAGAACTGTCCGACAGGTCCGTAAATGACGTCTACAGATTTATAAATGCCTCGAGATGACTTGAAAACCCTTACGTTCAGAGTAGAGAGAGAAAAAAAGGTTCACACAGTATGCGAGTCGAACCGCAAGGGGCATCACAATGGATCTACATTGATCTAAGAGTGACGGAGGAAAGTTCATCTTTCCTTCGTCAGCCCAATGACCTAACCTAATTTAACACCGTCTTATTATAGTCAAGTAAGCCGTCGGGAAATATGCGAGGAAACCCCAGTAGGCCTTCTATTAACACACAATAGCCTCATGTTATGAACACTATTGAGTGACTGAAGGAAGAAAAAGATTGTTTCTGTACACAACTTTAAAGGTGCCGCCCACAGTTCAACAACAAATGGAGACATTATTATAGCCATGAGGGACAGTTATGCCCAGGTAGGGAACAAAAACATGGTCTCGGCGACCGTAATGGCAACGATGATAAGTTTGTGGACTTCAACAAATCGTATGAACCCAAAGCCGGCCACAAAGCAAATGGGTTACCATAAGCCGGCAGCAAAGATTCGTTCAAATTGATCATCAACCCAAGCGATCAGTCGACGGAATGGAGTTTAGAATCCACCCTATTCAAGGATCAAGGACACTTAGCAACACTGTGCAGCCATAAACGAGCGTTGAAATGCTGTAAAAATGTTGTTATGGTTGGAACACAGAACATTATAGCGAGATTGTGAGGACACCATGACGCGTGGTTGTATGCAGGCACCTGAAGACGAATAAAAGAGCAAAAAGATCTTTAAACTCGAATCGCAGCAGCACATGCAGAAGGTTGAGCTGCGATTGAGTCTAAGTACATATTGCATATTGAGAGAAGTCCAGAGTAGCGTGCGCCGTGATAGAAAGCCCCGGCTGAACAAGCCAAAGAAAGTGCAGGTACATGCATATGTATAAACATCGCATGAAGGTGCGACAGCCGAACCGTTTACAGAATTTTCAAAAGAACTTATAGGTCACAGCGCATGACAACCTCTGGTGAAGAGCCCTGTCTGTTCTCTGCTGAATTCGGATAAAGATCAACTGAAGAGATAATGGCCACATTTTTTCGCCGTTATAAATCACATTATGGATGGAAATTAACCAAAACCAGCTGCCCGAGGCATATAACTCCCGAATACACAGCACAGCATCCACTAACGATGAGATTTCTATTGCGGTCAAGATGCTTAAAACACGGCAGGGCTTGATGCGTTCATACCAAACTCAACAATGCATCTTCAAAAATATGCACTCAAACGCATTCTATTTAGGTACATAGGCCACCAGCAAGCTGTCATATGTAATTGTTATAAGACCTGCTAGATGCCTAGGTGACGTCTCTTGAGTGCGAAGAGTTCTTAAGGTTTGACAGGTCTTGAGTGCACTCCATCTCTTATTTACGAATTTTTAGAACTTCAAGGCCATATTGGTCTTTTAAAGTTCTAGTGGTGACAGGACTGTCGCTGTAGTAAGTGCATTGGATGGTACGTAAATCTGAGTTTGCGACTGTAACTTTCGTCTGGGAATGGCAAACCTCTAAGAGTACAAATCTCAATCTACCAAGCTCATCCGCCTTCTTTTCCCCATGGATGCGACCCAAACTAGTGTTTTATTACGATTTGCACTAAAAGACTTGAGCTAGTCAAGGCAGCATTTCACAATTTTGATGGCTGCTTGACTTTTTTGATACGTAGATGTCTATGCTCTTTCTAGGGAGTCTCTGCTATCATAGTTCTCGGAAGACTTCAACCATTGTTTGGAAAATAACTTTATTTCACCGGGCAACATCTGACCATTGGGTAAATTTCAGGTCCTAATCAGATATGTGTTTGGGATTTATTCCCTCTCCTTCTGCTGAGCTCTCTCTAGAGCGGAATTTGATTTCCATGTCTAAGCTCAATTCAAGGCTTGTAGTGAAATAATCAGTTTTTCCTTGATCATCTGGTCAAAATAAAAGGCTTAAGAAAAATAACAACAAAAAAAACATGAGGGGGCTGCGGGCAGGATTCGAACCTGCGGGTTGTACCCGGGGATTTATAATCCCCTTAGACCAATATCGACACCGCAGCTTCGAATGGAGACCATTCAAAGCTCTTCTTAAAACAATGTCAAGACGTTTCTAAGGCGCAAAAATTAGTCCAAGTAACTGATCTTTTGTTTTGCTTTACTTAGATAAAACAAAAAAGACTGGCTGGCTGCGGGCAGGATTCGAACCTGCGGGTTTGACCCGGCTGGATATGCTCCTTTGGAATTTCGTAAATTCTGGAACTCCACCTTAACCTTCGCCGAGGCCGCAGCTGTGTTATGAGTTCCTTCAAAGCCTCCACTTATATGACACTGGTCAAAAGTCTAAACGTTTCGAGGTCTCTCAACAAACAATTTTCCTGATGAATAAGAGCACAAAGCATGCATTTCAGTTGGGGCACTGGTAGATGACAAAGTCCGTACTAGAAACTTTATGTTTTATTTCGTAGCTAAATTATCCTTAGTTCATCAAGTAGAAATAGTTAATCAATCGGAAATTACGGAGCTGTTGCACAAAACTACCAAATTTATATGAGTCCCCCTATCAGGCCGAGCAAGAAAAACTTGACGAAGCCTCGATAAGTCGGTGGTTTGTGTATGCACTATATTTGATGACTGAGTTTTTTTCTAGATCAATGCAGGTCGCGGAATTACAAAATCCTCCAAAGACAAAAATAAGCTTGGAATGTCCATTCTCTGTAGTCATGGTATCGGCGTTGGTTAAGGGGATACAATCCGCCGGGTCAAACCCGCAGGTTCGAGTCCTGCCCATGGCGAATCTTTTTTGTCCGTTTAATTCCTGCATTTAAGTTTGTAAAGGAAGAGTTTATGGCATTTGAATCGAACAGAAACTCAAACTCTATCAAATTTTATTAAAATTGTTTCTTATTCTTACTTGCGTTTCTAAAAAAAAATGGCTCCCATGACTATGTCAAAATTCCCAGTCCCCAATTTGCATAAACCTAACTCGCACTCAAAACTAAAATCTATTGCCTGTGTCACTTCACTCCTAAGCCTCTTCCATATCAACTGTCATTCATTTTTTCCCATCCTCCTGCGTCACTACAAGTCCCAGGACGGTCTTTAAAGTTTTTGGTTAATTCAGCTAAAGCTTTGCTTCAGTTTGACGGTTTGTGTCTTTGATAATCGATTTTTTCTTTCTATTCAATGCAGATCATCGCACAATCTTGACATCCATCAAAAGTTAAAAATAAACTTGGAAGGTCCTTTCTCCGTAGTCACGGTATCGGCGTTGGTTAAGGGGATACAATCCGCCGGGTCAAACCCGCAGGTTCGAGTCCTGCCCGTGGCAATTCTTTTTTGTCAGTTTGTTTACTTCTCTTTCTAAGATTGTTAAGCTTTACAGGACTTGCCACAGGTGATCTTTGTTCACAAAGAAATGTGGAAAAGGCTGACAGCAACTCTCTTAATTTTTGGGATCTAACAGTAAGGTGTGCAGGTGCAAAATTGGACTTTGCATTACATTGCTGTAGTAAAGTGGCTTAAATATTTATGTCAACACGATCAGACTTTCTATATTCTTCTGCTCCCTATTGCATTCACTTAAAACGAAAATTAGCAGAAAAATAAATTGACACCCTAACAGCTTTGCTAATATCCGCGAGAAATAAATAAACAAATGCCAAGCAATCTATACCAACTTGCCTTAGCCTGACCCGCACTCGAAAACTACTATCTCCTGTCTGTGTCAAATTACTCAAAAGCACCTTCCATATCGCGGAAACCGTCCAAACATCTTCATTCACCCATCTTGGTCGTCCTCCTGCGCCACCACAAATCCGAAGAAGGTCATAAAAGTGTTCGCAATATTCAGCTGCTCATAAACTTAAGGTCATAATTAAATCGGCCCGAAGACCCAAGCCGCTTGAGCTGTGCGCATGCGCTTCAGCGAGGTGCGTGCGTCCATGCTAAGTGTGTTTGGCTGTTCCAACGTCCGATTGGAAATGGTTTATGGTGCCATCTTCAATTATAATTCAAATCCGGAGTTAGTCTTAAGCGGATTTGTCTCGCGCGCTCATTAAATGTTAAGTTGGCTGCAAACGAAGCCACGACCAGCATATACGACGATGAAGCGCGATTTCCATGTTCATAAAATCGCGCGACTCATAACTCCTGTCTCAGGGGTTGTAAAATGCGACACCACAAACGCAAACGGACAGCAAGACTGCGGAGCGGCTCTGTGTCTGGGCAGACAGCCACACGGACGTAGAAAAGTGCTGAGAATTGCGTGCGCGGGAAACGTCATAGTCGTAGTTTCTGGGGCCGCCAGTCCCAGTCGCATAATTGGGCGAAAGGTGGCCGTCGTGTGTCTCTCTCTCTCTCGTGTTCATTCTGCGTCCCGGTCGATTTATGTGCGTTTAGACCCGCGTTAGTATTTTCCCAATTAAATATGACTACGAAGCATGCATACGCGCCGAACAAGCCAGACTTAACACAAACAACAGACGCAGCGATAGACGCGATGGATGGATGGACAGCGGACGGACAGACGTGTCAGCCATTCTGTTGGCTCTTCTTCTTCCTTCTTCTGGGTACACTTTTATTTTTAAGTTGCATGTGTGCATGTGCCCCATCATTCATGTATGTACATACTTTCAATGCTGGGTCTTTCTCTCTATCTGTCTGGTAGTGGTCCTACGGAGACGGCTGTCATTTGAAGGGGAAACGTACGCAACGCGCTGGTTTGTCCCTGCAAATGACATCCTTCAATTAGTGGCAGAAGTTTATGCGCACAACAGCAACAGTAAAATGAGTTTTATTGCAAGAAACCACATAAAGATAGCTGCTGTCGATTTGGGTGACATCTAGCTGCGGGCTGCGTGAGCCGCATTTTGTCATTTGAGTTATTGTGACAGTTGGGCTGAAACGAGACAGTTGGTAGATTTTTGTGTGTGAATGGCGTGTGTGCTGGTTTGACAGTTTGACCTTTTTTATCGATAGACAGATTGAGTGTGTTCCCATTTATTGAGATCGAGTGTCATCCTGTTTGGCTTGCAATTGGGACTCTATGGCCTGTGACTGGAGATTTACTTACACTTGCGAAAAAGTGACCTTCAACTGTTGAGAGATAAAATTTTGGATCTTTTTTGTTGTTTTTTTGGATAAATTTGGTAATATTCCCTAGTGTAAACCTTCCAAAGTTATTGACGGCTGCAAGGCATAGTGTCCATTCGTGTTTCGTAGACGTTACCAACTCCTGCGGATCATTACACTTCGTGCGATCTTGCTCCATTGTGTTGTGGTAGAGGTTGTTGATTTGAGCCCGACTCATGATGCAACACAGTCCATTTGTACAACTTCACTTTTCTCACAGTTGAACGTACAGAAAGGACGTAGAATTCAAGAATAATACGAACTATAAACGAAACTATTTCCTTTTTTGCTGCGTCAGCTCAAGGTCCTTTCATGTATTCATCATCATCAGATCTTGACCTCTTGTCATTGCAAGTCGCATCCTCTGACAGGCTTCAAATGAACCTTACACATGCAGTTGGCTGTGACAATTAATTTATTAACAATCTGCCAGCCGTCACTTTGCGTACTCAACGAAAAGACAGATAACCTGCTTTATGTCCAAAAGATCCTTAAAGAAAATTACAAATATTTCAGAAATATTCCAAATCCCCAAACATTTTTCAAATCCAACGCCTTATATCTGTTACACCCCCTCGGCGCATTATGCACGATGACGGCGACAACGACAACGACAACGACGACGACGGCAAAACGGAACTCATTACAAACGGCTATTTTTCTTCTCATCCATCCTAACGATATCCTTTCTTGACATTTTTGCTCGCAAGAACACCAAAGAAAAAGAAAACACAGGAAACCTCCTTGCAACTTAATGCATTTCCTTTCCTCCGTTGAGTCTCCTCCAAAAATCCATCGAAAATAGCTCCACAGATCCGCTTAAGATGACGAACGGAAAATGTCCCACCCTTTCTCCCTACCGTACAAAAATTGTTACAGTAAAACAGGAAGAGCGAAAAATATCCTTCCCTTGCTAACACACACTCACATCTACAGACACACATTGGAAACGCAAAATGCAATTTATCTCATTCCGTTGAAGATTTCTTTTTTTTTTTTGCAAACACCATCCACCCCCTCACAAACAACTCCTCATTTTGAACGCAATCTGCAGGATAATGCCTTCCTCAAGGACTTTACAAGAAGGAACAAAATTTCTTCTCCGTCGGTCGATCCAACCCAAACGTCTTGTGTCGAAAATCCAAATGCGGGACAGAAAACTTTCCCTCGTCGAAAAGAGTGGGAGAGTGGGTCCTGCCGTCACACAAAAACAAAACGTGCCGACCGGAATGTGGAAATGCGAAGGCGACTTGAGGAAAAGTAGGAGTGTGAGTACATACGAAGAAAAAGGACATTTGACATTTTGAGGTGCCACTGTCGCACATGCAAGTGATGGCTGGTGGGTGGTTTACATCCCCCCTTAAGAGTCCTTTGCTGTCGTTGTCATAGCCCAAGGAAATCAATAAATTTTGGACAAGGTCGCATCGGTGCGGATTGGGAACTCCGCTCCGACGAGGTGGAAACTGAAAATGGCGCCACCCTCCCTGCAAGAAGGCGTCTATGACTACAACAGAGAGAAGACAAAGAAGACCTCCGGGCGGAGAACCCACCAACGCCGCATTAATTCTGCAAACGCAACGCAGTTCCAGCCAAATGAAGCAGCAAAATTGAAATGCTTGAAATATCCTTGTGCAGCCGAGGCAAAGATGTGCAATCCACATGAAGGACAGGAGGAGGGCTGTTTAATCAACCCACACCCACCCTCCCGAATAAACGTTATTAGTATTCCGAAGGAGAGCAATGGTTTAATATAAATCTCAAACTGCTGTGTGCTTCTGTTGTAGGATTCGTCCTTGGCGTGTCCTCTGCGAAAGATAGAATAGAAAAGATTGCATTTGGGAGGCGACCGAGCGGTGGATACAAAAAGGAAATTTTCGTATGCGTTTCGGGCTGCGGGCCACAGTAGCAGCGAAGGATTTTCTTATCGCAACAGCAGTCATTACTGGTAATTGGTTTTCCCCCCACTACCACCCTCCGTCTATCTGATTTTCTTGGTGGGATTTCTCCTTTATTTTTCGTTTTTCGGGAACAGAATGCTCCGGCGGAAGGAAGGAAGACGAATGAGTTTTGGCGCTGATGTTGGTGGTTAGTTGCCGCTGCACAGTCGTAAGACTAATGGTGAAGATCACCACTTTAGTCGCATGCAACATTTTTAGGGGATTAGGATGCGATATAGGGTGCTGGTTTGGGCGGCGCGAAGGATGTTTCCTCGGATTCTCACCGAGAATTTCAGGTTCAATAAACGCGTAGGAAATTTGATGGCAGGAGGGGATGCAAGAAATTCTTAGGATTGCAGTGTGTGTGCCTGTGTGTGTGCTAAAGTCAAATAGAGGGCGCCAGTTCATCGTAGTCTCAGGGTTTTTCTTTGCGTTGGCTTTAGACAAATTTAAAGGGATTAGATGTCCTAGGGGAGATTTCTCAGAATTGGATTAATGATGGAGAGCAGGATATTTGTTTTGTTGGAGATGGTAAATTGGTTAGCACAAGGGGTAGTGATTCAGTTACTGTGGAAGAAAGCAAAGTACGGTTGGCAGAAGTCATGTCAAGGATTTCTCGACATAGAGCTTTTGGATTTCTAAAATATACGAAATGGATTAGAGACGTCCTAAAGATCCTAAAAGATATATTTTCTTGATTTTTATTTCATTTCAACTGCTTTCAAAGAAAACTGATTCGACAATTGACTAAGCTGTTTAGAAAACAAATGAAAAGAAACTGGTGCGACGGCCAGAGGAAGGCTTCTCGCAACCATTCATGTGTTGAAGAAAGTTTCTTTAAAATTGAAGCTACCATGCAGATTCTTCTGACCTAAAAGTAGTCCTCTAAGATTCCGTAGGATTCTGTCATGGATAGGGGCGTTTGTAAGGCAATTGTGTTCCCTTCAACCCCGATTTCGGTGCCTTATTTAAGATCACTGGAATGAAGAAGCATCAACTGACAGTTTTAACAGAAAACTCCATCTTTTATACATAAAGACCCTAACTGGATTTATCAATATTCACGTTTGGTTATTTTTAGTCGAGAAGATGTACTCAGACCTCACCTTACGTCCTAAAAACTGCACATCTGTTGTATAGCGTCAT
This sequence comes from Matsumyia berberina, assembly GCA_917880715.2. Taxonomy (NCBI): domain Eukaryota; kingdom Metazoa; phylum Arthropoda; class Insecta; order Diptera; family Syrphidae; genus Matsumyia; species Matsumyia berberina. Next base: position 122,935,048 of record OU862871.1, on the reverse strand, counting down.
TCAATAAGAGGAGTCATTTCAAAGCACTTGCACCCAATCAGTGAAAGTGCGGCATTGTGCATGGTCTGCTGGCTTCAATTCTTGTGTAAACTGGACCTTATAAGCATAGGCCAAGATATTTATGCAAAATGCGGTACAAAGTGGTTACGGATAGGCCGAATTCCAGTGATCGTCTCGAAATGGACACACCTGGGTTTTCAGTCACATTCTCAGCTATAGCGACGATATTTTCAGCTAACCTGTTAGTTAACCGAGTTAGAGTCTTCACATCACTAACCTGTGCGAGACATTCAAATTTAATTAAATTCACTATAGCTGTGCGAGAAGGTGCTTGATGATGACCAAAAGCAGTACTAACTTTACGATATGTTTCCGCGATATTTTCACCGTAGGAATTTTCACTATTTGTGCGAGAGTGTATCGATCCATAGTTAAAAACCTCCTAGTTTTTACTTATCAAAAGTATTCGCAATGGTAGTTGAATGTTGACAGTTCACCAATGACGCAAAATTGAAAATGACACCTCTTGTTGAATCTATAGATATGCACGGACTTTTTTTTTTTTGATAAAGCGGTTGTGTTGCCATCAAACACCACCTCGGTCCGAACATTCTTCGAAATATTTTCAGCATTAACCGGATACTGATTCATAGCGTCTTCACCTTTTCAGTACATTGAGACGATTTATAAAAGCGCAGTCCTTCATGGGCAACGTTTAACAAAGTCATGCATTCCAAAAGTGGTCTAAGGATGAGGTAAAACCCTACCTTTAATCGGATTGTCACTACGAACGTTAACTACTAGACACTTCGATAATGTTTTGTACATGTTTCCCTAGGTTAGATTACTTACTTACTTAAGGTGGCGCTACAGACCGGCGTGGTCCTGGGCCTCAACCAACAAGCGTCGCCAGCGATCTCGATCTTTTGCCAGCTGTCTCCAGTTTGGTTGAGGTCTCCAAGTTGGTTGAGGTCTCCTTCCACTTGCGTGCGCCACCTGAGTCGCGGTCTTCCTCTACTGCGCTGACCCTCGGGTGTGGATTCGAAGATTTTCCGAGCTGGAGCATTGGTGTCCATCCGCTCTACATGACCCAGCCACCTCAGTCGTTGGACCTTCACTCTTCTGGCTAAGTCGATGTCGCTGTACAGCCCGTACAGTTCGTCGTTGTATCTCCTCCTCCACTCCCCGTCTATGCAAACGGGACCAAAAATCACCCGAAGAATTTTCCTCTCGAAACAGCCAAAAGCAACCTCATCCGCTTTAGACAGAGTCCATGTCTCTGCGCCGTAGAGCAGGACTGGGACGATTAAGGACTTATAAAGGGTCACCTTAGTTGTTCGAGAGAGGGCTTTGCTACTCAATTGCCTTCTTAGCCCAAAGAAACAGCGATTGGCAAGAGTTATTCTCCGTTTAATCTCAGCGCCGATGTCATTGTCTGAATTTATAGCGGAGCCTAGGTAGACAAAGTCCTTAACTACCTCAAAGTTATAGCTGTCTATAGTGACGTTCTGTCCGAGACGTCGGTGATGGGAGTCCTTTCTTGTTGACAGCATATACTTCGTCTTGCCCTCATTGACCGCTAAACCCATCTTCGCCGCCTCCGTCTCGATACTCACAAACGCACCATTGACATCACGCTGCGTTCTTCCGATTATGTCAATATCGTCGGCATATGCGTGTAATTGGACGGACTTTTGAAAGATTGTGCCTCTGGTGTTGGCGCGTGAGTTTTGCACAACTCTTTCAAGAACGATGTTGAAGAAGTCGCATGACAGCGCGTCGCCTTGTCTAAATCCTTTTCTGACATCAAAGGTCTCGGTGAGGTCTTGACCGACCTTGATGGAGCAGCGTGCATTTTCCATCGTCATCCTGCACAACCGGACGAGTTTGGCAGGGATGCCAAAACTAGACATGGCTCTGTATAGCTCGTCTCTATAGATGCTGTCATACGCGGCCTTAAAATCGATGAAGAGGTGGTGGGTATCGATTTGAAGTTCCTGGGTTTTTTCCAAGATCTGCCGCAGTGTGAATATTTGGTCGATGATGGACTTTCCCGGCCTGAAACCACACTGTTATGGACCGATCAGGTTGTTGACGAACGGTTTCAGGCGTTCACACAACACGGCAGATAAGATCTTGTAGATACCTCTATAGTTGGCGCAGTTCAGAGGGTCTCCTTTCTTGAGGTTCGGGCAAACAATGCTGAGGTTCTATTCATCGGGCATACTTTCCTCTGACCATATTTTACAGAGAGTTGGTGCATACTCCTTACCAGTTCTTCGGCTACCGCTTTGAATAGCTCGGCAGCTAGGCCATCAGCTCCAGCAGCTTAGATATGACTATCTTCACTTCATCCAGGTCGGTCGGCCAGAATTGATGGTCTTAACCGTCAAGGTTGAATGGTTTATTCTTCCGGAGTTTTAGACGTATTGACATTTATCCCACAGCTGTTTATCAAACAACTCTGTGGCCTTGGATTAATGTCGAAACTGTCTGAGTAAACGTACTTGACACATTCATTTCATAGACCGAGCATTGTCCGCTTACACATTTCCCAGTCAATACAAAGAAAATTGTACAAGAAATGATTTATACGTATTTCATTCAACGCTCTGCCATTATAGCTTAGACTGGGTTGAGTATTCGCTAAAAATGTTATTTTCAACCATGAAACCGCGACCTATAGTCTGAGAAATAAGTACGTATACAAACTTTGGAAGCCGTTTCGTAGGTCATTGACTTTTGAGTATCCTTTACATCAAAATTCCTATAACCTCTAGCATTTTTCTAGCGATAATCATCACTTTGAACGCCCATCTATCGCGCCTTACGCTTATATTAAACAAAATGGCCTTTACCAAAGATCCCCTCATTGCAATAGCCAAGCGATTTAAATGAGGAAAGCCCAAAACACACCAGCAAGACAAAGAAGGAAAAACTTCAAAAGAAAATTCCTCAAAACTCTGGCAAAGGAGTAACCCAAACCTAAACTCCAGCCAAAGAATCAAAATGGAACTAACCTACCATAACGCACTTCGCATTCGCAGAGGGTAGTTATACGGGCCACAGAAGCAGTAGAACAAGACGCCGGCAAAGTCACCCTCGCTCTCTGTACAAAACCACCGATGGTGGGAGACATTACACAAACACCATCACCGCCAGCGACAGCGCCACCTACACCCGACATGATGCCCTCGTTTTTTGTGTCGTTATATACTTTCAGGACACACGCTCATTCCCTCAAACTGGAACTCTACTCCCAAGCGGGGGGAGCAGCTCATGACCAACCCCATTGCAGAGGCAATCGGTCGACTTTCAAATGACTTTTCGCTTGGCGCATCTGAAAGATGAGACGGTGCGGCGAGGAGAAGGACGATTGAAAGGTTGAAGAGGTGAAATGCCTTTTGCCTTTGAAAGAAAACTGTTCTTAATTTTTTTTTTTTTTTTTTTGTTTCCTTCTTGTTCGCTTTGTCGTCTTCTTCTGCTTCTTCTGCGTGTTTGCTTCGATATTTTTCGGTGTTGGCGCGAGGGTGGATTTGCGCGTCGTCATAGTCTTTCACGGTGTATTGGGTTGGCGAAGAGTTTTGTCTCCTCTTTTAGGATGGTTGGGCGCTGGGTTGGGGTGTTGCTGTACTTTCTAGTGCACGTTTCTTGGGCGATTTCTTACGCCATTATGTAGTTTTACGTTGTTTGCTTCCTCTCCGCTTTTTACTAGACATTCTGTCACGTGCGATTATACAGCTGCAGCTGCTATGTGATGTGGGTGGTGGGTGGTGAGTGGTGGAAGGCGAAGGCATTCCGTTCTTTCGTCCTTTTTTTTTTGGAGTTTTCTGTCATAATAAGGAATGGCGACATTTCAGTTTATTGATGAGAGTATTTGCAAGGCGAGCTGTGTGTGTGTGTGTGTGTGTGTGTGTTTTGCATTGGTGCGTGCTACGATGTGTTGTTTTCAACTAAAACGTGTCTAGCGTTGGAGATGTTTTTTCTCCTTTTGTTTATGGCAAGGACACAAGGGGATACAGTCGGTTAGAGATTTATTGAAAGTGGAAGGGATTGGAAGTCCTTGAGAAAGAATTGTTTTCCTTTAGGTTTTAGGAAATTTTCTTGAATGTGTTTTTCGAATTCTATTACGTTTCTTCGTTAAGCTTTAATGCGTATCAATCGAATGTGGTTTGATTATTTGTTCGATTGCGAACTTTCCTGGTCTGAAGCTGCATTGATGGCGATCAATCAGATTGTTGATACAAGGTTTACATACATAGATGCATGCGATGCTGAGGAGACGGATATATTTGTAGTTAGCGCAGTTGACTGGATTCTTTTCTTGTCGATCAAGCAAATATTCCCTTCATCTGACCAAATCTTAGAAATGAGTTCTTGTATCCTCTCTACCAAGTCTTCTCCAGCTGCGTAAATCCCTTGCTGTTCGTCATCTTGACCACTCGTAAAATCGTATTTTTGGTGAAGTTGTCAACTAGGGCAAGAGCGTACCTTATTCCACCCTTTCCCTTTGTAAACGGCCCCAGGTGATCGAGGTACATGGTATCAAATGGGAAGGGAACGCGTTCCATGCAATGCAGCTCCCCCTCCGGTCTTCTGCCTTTCTTCTTTCCGTAGGCACATTCCACGCACGATTTGATGGTGGTGAAGCTTCGGGAACCAAAACGTCTTCTTGATCCTCTCCAGTGTCTTCTCGTCGGCAAGGCGGCCGACATCATCATGGCACATCTTGAGGATCTTCCACCTTATGACCTTGGGGACCACCCATCTCTCGACTTCGTCTACCTTCCTGAAGAGTCGATACCATCTCACGGCGTCATATCAACCGCCTTTAACGTAGAGATAATTCCCCTTACCTTCTGGTCCTGCCACTGCATCGTAGCCACCCAATCCTCGTCAGATATATTGACATTCAGGATGAACGTAGATGCTTTCTCCATCTAGTGCTCGTCTTCCGCCGGTTGTCGATTCAAGCCAAACCATCTCGTAGTCGAATTCTTGCAGCTTGAGCCACCACCGGCCGACTCAGCGAATCATCTTCGCCTTGTTGCTGGTTGCGACTATGGCCTCGCAGTCCGTGATGACCTTGAAGTGCCTACCCAGCAAGTACACCCTGAAGCGGTTTAAACTCTCCACTGCTGCCAGCACCTCGAGTTCGTAAGAGTAGTACTTCTTCTCGTCCGAAGAGAGTTTGCGGCTGTAAAAGGCCACCGGCTGCAAAGAGTTGTCTTCTTTGCCCTGTTGCAGGAGAATTCCCGCCAAGCCGGACGATGATGCATCAGTATGCACCTGATTGTCGAGCGCGTCCTTCAGCTTCTGGAATGACCCTCCTTGTCGTTCCTTCCACCCCAATGTCTGGGTAGTTTTTCACGAATTTTCGGAAAAAACCCGTGAGCCCCAGGAACTGCCGGACACCATGCACGTTCTTACGCGTGGGGAACTTCGCAATGGCTGCTGTCTGTCCACGCTGTAGTCCTTCTTGACTCACTTGATAACCTAAGAAGTTAATTTTAGTCTGCAAGTACGCACACTTACCCACGTTCAGAGTTAAACCGGATTCCCTCAGGACCTCAAGGAACCTCTTGAGTTTCTAGAGACCTTCTTCGACAGACTTGCTGGCAATGACTATGTCATCCAGGTACACCGCGATATCTCCCCTTCTCAGACGCGATTCGATGACGTTCATGCAATACTGGAAATCTGCTGGATTTTTTTTTAATTGCCCTTCGAGTTAATCGTGTTAATCAGCAGTGCGAACAGTTTGCGGGATGAGCAGGATGGAGAGGAACGGCAGTTAGGGGTATCATCGGCTCTGTTTGCTGTACGAAGCTGACAAAGGTTAGTCTGAAAGCGTACTGGACGTTTCGTCAATTTAAAAAAGAAAAGAAAACGCGTTTCGAAAAAAAAAGTGTGCGTCGGCCGGGAATCGAACCCGGATCAACTGCTTGGAAGGCAACTATGCTAACCATTACACCACCGACGCCACATAGCTATTCTATGCCAAACACGTTATTTGAGGTCGTCGGACATGAAACAGGTTTCCGGAGTATACATATGTATGTATGTATACAGAACAATCTAGTGACCTATTCGTATGGAAAATCCACATACGAGAATTAAGTTTTGTAAGGTGTGTGAGAATTTTTGTTGGACATGAAGAACGTCGTCTAACTTGCATGGCACAGCACAATTTGAGTAGAGAATCTCTGCAAGAAGTTTAGATAAGATTTGACTAGTTAGACATTGAGAGCTTAGATGTGCTCTTCTTTTCTGGATCAATGCTCCACAGTCCATGGGGAGGTCTAATAGGGTCTCGTCGGCATCGCTTAAGAATCTGCAGTTTCCATTCGAATTTATTCCCATTTTCCTGAGATGCTATTTGAGTCTGCCGTTAGAGTGCGAAACTAGTTTTTTTAATCCCTAAACAGGCATTGCTCCTGCTTCGGAGCATACTTTGGAATTAATGGCAATGTCGACCGGAAAGATCAGGTGAAATTGCAGTGTAAACAGTTTGCAAGATGAGCAGGCTGGAGAAGAAAGGTAGGCATCTGAATCATGGAATCTTGATAAAAAGAACACGCATATGTATGAAGCGTATACTGAGTTCATCATTGCTTCGTCTGCCTAAGCGACTTCTCCGCCGCAATTCACTACACCATGAGCCCCACTTGTGCATCACCAACTTCCTCTCTATGGCTGTTCCAATCTATCAGCGTCGGCGATGGCTTGTACCGTGGGCAAGAGATTCTGTACAAGGTGTTATGTCCTAAGGTTTTATATCTTTTTCCGCGTCATAATACAACATAATTTATTGAAACATATTGTCTCTCTATAACACAGAGGAAATTATTCTAATTTCATTCGCAATTATCCTCCTTTACATACAATAACCCTGATATCATGAGACATAGACACGAAAGGAAATTAATCAGAAAACTACAAAGTTGTAGCTAAAACTGAATTATGAGAGCTTACACGCAATCGGAAGAGTATAAGATGGCAAAGTGATATGTAAAATTAATAAATCCGTCAGAATCCGTGATGATGATAATTACTTACCCCCACCATACGTCATGTAGTAAAACAACACAAGTGAACATTTTTTGTTCCCCTAAAGTGGCAGTTAAGTGCATCGACGTAAGAGACTTATTCGAACGTCACTAATCAATTCTGGTATGCAAATGATGTGCAACAATCACGGCAGTGAAATGATTATTTTATTGGGGTAGACTGGGGGGGGAGGGGGGCATTTCACCTACTTCAGCAATTAATCTGCATTTCTTTGCATCTGGATGTTTAAAAACCAATGGATGTGGGTAGCCTATGTCGTTCCAGTTAGTTCTTCGTTTTGATTATAAAAGCAGCAATTGTGGAAAGGCCTTCAAAAAGCAAAAAAAAAAAATGGCTGATGTCGGTCATAAATTTTGTAATTTCTAGGGCTTCAGTTTAACCAACGCTGAAAGGAGGTGTGTTACCCTTTTAGTCACAGAAACCAACTCGAAATTGGTATGGGAATGCAAATAAAAACTCAATACCCTAGCAACCTCTGTCCAGGTCGACCTGCTCTGGGTGCCGTGTCACTGCAACATACCTGGAAATGAAGCTGCCGATGAACTGGCTAGGACAGGGGCTGAAAACGGCGACATCACCACAATTACAACCGTAGGGGTGGTCCTAAAGCGGATGAGGTTGCTCTTGGCTGTGTCGAGAGGATAATTCTTCGGGTGATTTTTGGTCCCGTCTGCATAGACGGGGAGTGGAGGAGGAGATACAACGACGAACTGTACGGGCTATACAGCGACATCGACTTAGCCAGAAGAGTGAAGGTCCAACGACTGAGGTGGCTGGGTCATGTAGAGCGGATGGACACCAATGCTCGAGCTCGGAAAATCTTCGAATCCACACCCGAGGGTCAGCGCAGTAGAGGAAGACCGCGACTCAGGTGGCGCACGCAAGTGGAAGGGGACCTCAACCAACTTGGCGTGCGAAACTGGAGACAGCTGGCAAAAGATCGTAATCGCTGGCGACGCTTGTTGGTTGAGGCCCAGGACCACGCCGGTCTGTAGCGCCACCTTAAGTAAGTAAGTAAGGGGTGGTCCTAAAAGTTATGAAAAACGCTTTAACCGACTCGTTTGCTCAACGTCACGAGGCTTTATGGAAATGCTTGCAAACCTGTAAAGCGGCCAAATCCATGACAAAGTGATCCCGCTGTCGTCTAGCAAGGAGAAGGCTTATTCTTGGCGGGAGGCAACTAAGACTGATTGTCGGCCTGTACACTGGTCACATCCAGGGATGTGAATAGGAGGAGGGAAGCCTTCCTCTGCGATTGCCCGCCACAGGGGCGTTAAGACACCTAAGACTGGTGAGACATGTTCTGTCTGGGCTAAACTCTCTTAGGCAATTTGGTTTCGAGAAAATCCTGGAGTTCGCTGGACATACAGGACGTTTCTCGAATCTGTAAATTCCATCCGACTCTCTATCCGCTAACCTATAACCCTTCACTTACAGCCCCCTTACTCAATTTCTTCTCCAACAGGTTCTACGGAGGGCAACACAACGGACCCAAACGGTGGCCTACGTGACGGGCTACTTCCGTACTTTATCCTCTTAAACCAAAGAACAAACCAGGGTTTCCTATGGGTCGTTGAATGTTGTAGAAGTACTGACGAAGAAGCACTGACTGGCGTCTGGGAGACGGAAAACTATGACTTCAGAGGCAACGCTGTGGGAGGAAAGGCTTAATCGAATCCCGATTTTTCATTCGGAGCAGACTTAGGCAACAGGTCTTAAGCGAATGTCTAATGAAAATACACATCAAGAATAAAGGCACCCAATGGCGTCGTCACCAAAGAATGCTTCACAGTTGTTAAGTATTTCGATCAAAGTGTGAGCAATATGAGCAGATCGTGTTGGGCGGTTTTAGCATCAAAATAGGGAAGAAGGACATCTTTGATAGGACAGTTGGTAAGCCTAGACTTAGCTTCTACGTCTCAATATGCATAAGAATAAGTGGTAGTATCCTGATTGTCCCAACCGAAACTTTCGATCTGCTAACATCGGCCAATAAGGCTGCTGGACTTGACGGTGACTGGAGATAATGGAATCACAGCATCATTTGCCCGGTCCTGAAGAAAGAAAGAAAGAACTGTTCCAACTACAGAGGCATAAGTCTCTTCAGCATGTCGTACAAGATCTTTTCTGCCATATTGTGTGAATGCCTGATTTGCCCGTTTCAGCGCGGTTTCAGGGTAGTAAACTCCATTCGACTTCAACAGATCGTGGAAAAAACAAAAAATGGACTCCCACCATATGTATTTATATGTGTGGATTTTGAGGACGAATCTGCCAGAGTCAAACTATACAGACTAACGTTAAGTCTTGGAACCGCTGTCAAAATGGTTTGTGTTTGCGTAATGGTGTATGGTCGGTGCGCTATCAAAGTCGGTAATAATCTCACCGAGAAATTTGATGTGAAAAGAGGATTTGGACAAGGCGACGCCCTGTGATCCGACTTCTTCAACATCGTTCTTGAAAGAGTAGTACAATACTCACGCGCTAACACCAGAGGCACGATCTTTCAAAAGTCCAATTACTCGGATACGCAGACGATGTTGACGTAATCAGAAGAACGAGGCGTGATGTCACTGGCACTTTCGTGAGTACTGAAAAGGAGGCGGCGAAGATAGGTTGAGCGGTTAATGAGGGTAAGACGAAGTATGTGCTGTCTAGGACAGAACGTCACTGTAGGCAGATATAACTTCGAGGTTGTTAAGGACTTTGTCTGTCTAGGCTCCGCTATAAATTCAGACAACGGCACCAGCGCTGAGATCAAACGAAGAATAACTCTTGCCAATCGCTGTTTCTGTGGGCTACGAAGGCAACTGAGTAGAAGGGGTCTATCCCAAAACGCTAAGAATACCTCCGTGCTACTTAATGACACTGAAGCACAGATTCTTTTTAAGCCGGATAGAGGGATCATTGGTCGTTTTGAGCGATAAATATTCGTAAAATATTCAGTCCATAGGATTCTACGACTAACATCGGTTTAGTCAACAATGTTAGTTCTAGACTTGCGGTTTCCTTTGAGGGCTCATAATTTATGCTCTTGTGCTGTTGTAACTATGAAGGGAAATTTAAATAATCTCGACATGAAATGGCTTAATTAAATGCCCCGCAGGTATTCAAAGATGCGAAATATTTTAATCCTCCCGCACAAACACTGTAACTCCCGTGTCAAGTGATAAAGAAAAATTAATTTGCACTCGTTTTTCGAAGACAGTGCGCATAATTAACGCTACGCTTCGTTAAAGCGGACCGCACCACCGTTTTATTAACGCGAATATCACATATCACGCCGCCATCGCTATTCATTAAGTTTTCAAGTTGCTATCATCATGAATATATTTCCGCTTCCGACAAATTACAAGTCAATCCAATGCTGGATTAGCATAGTACATCTTTCGAATGTGCATGTCGCTATGTGTGTGCCATTGCCGCTCCAGAACAACTAGAGCTGGAAGTACAACAAGAACCCAACTGTTGTGAAGTTTTGTTCCCCCGCGCTTTAGTTTTTATTTTAATTAATCAGTTCGGGTTCCGATGATGGTTCCTCTTGCCAGCCATGGAAGATTGTTTTCCTTTTTATTTAATTTTTTTTTTTTTTTAATGTGCTGAAACTGCCATGAAAAACGAATTAAAAAATTGTACACAGATACAAATGGTAGTTCTGCGAAAGGAGTGTAATTACTCAATGAATACAAGATGCGAGCGGTACCCATCCAGCTAACAAACACGTCATGATGATCATGGAATGATGATGATGATGGCCAAATTCAGACCTCCATGGCACTTGCTGTGTTTTTATTCCAGTGCCTCTCTCTTTAATTTCGTTTGCATGTGTGAGGAAAGAGGAACAAAGCTACGTGTCGAGGCAAGCTCACCCTCGTCGGAGCTGAAGTGCGGGTATGAAATTTAATTAAAATTTTACAAAAATGCAGGTGAAAACAGGGGCAGGGAGGTGGGGAGTCACTGAAGACAGGGATGTGTGAAAAATTCTCCGTTCAAGTGGAAAATGAGCTGATGCTTGTGTCGACGTTGTCATCAACGGCATCGTCAAAGCAGGATACTTATTGTAATTTCGAAGAAATTCTCACAAAGGAAGACGAACGAAAGAACGAAGGAGTTGGTGAGCAAGCAAGGAGGGGGTCTCCAGAAAACGTTTCTAATGAGTAAGACGATGTGTAGGTATGTATGTTTGTATGTGTGTGTGTGGATGTTAGACAAACATTTGAGATAATGGGCGCTGACGAAAAATGTACTTAGCAGAGATTTTGATTGACGCAGAGAGACTGGCTGGTTAATTTTGTCTAAAGAAGGAGAAGTAGTCCTGAAAATCTCAAGTATGAGATGCACATGCAGGCAGGGTGGCCTTGAAATCAGACAGTAAAGCAGTGAATCTCTAAGTATGGGATGTCACCAGTCTGACATCATCTGCGTCAATTATGAAAAAATCTGCTTGAATAGTTTTCGTCCTGTGTCCATGACCACCTTTTATTCCTTAACTTGCTGATACCCGCGACTATGTCCGCGTGGAAGACATCTAATTATACCCTTTATTTTTCCCCGGGTTTCAAGACATTGATAAGTAAGTATGTAAGTAAATAAGTATAAAAAAATAAAAATGTTAATTTTTCTTGTGAACAAATGCGAAAATTATATACTATGTCCATCTTCTTGAGATTCTTTAAATAATGGTAAAAACTGCATCAAAATCGGTTAAGTAATTTTTGAGTTAAATCCGTTCAAACATAAACCGCATGAACAATTTTATACATTAGTATAGATTTTATACATTAGTGTAGATATACATACATATAGTATGATGATGAATAAAAGGCTGATGTTTTACCACATGGCCACATTTTGAGCCACTCATCTTCATTTTTAATTGAGTGACTAAAAATTAACGGGCGGCTTCTGCTTAGTTTACAACTTTTCTACTGTCGAAACCATTGCCTTCGCAAATCCCTACCCTGAAATCACCTTCTTATAATTAATCTTAACTCAGGCAATTGGCAACGGCTTCAAACTGGCAAAAAAGAATTGCCACGGGCAGGACTCGAACCTGCGGGTTTGACCCGGCGGATTATATCCCCTTAACCAACGCCGATACCGTGGCTACAAGACGAGGACATCTCAAGTTTATTCTTTACTTTGAAAGGACTTGAAGATTCTGATTGTGGAGATCTCTGAATTGATCTAGAAAACAAAAGCCCAATTATCAAAGACACGAACCACCAAATCAAGGCTTCGTTGAGTAGCTGAATTTCACGAAAGCTTTGGCTATGTGATGGCGCAGAAGGATGGGGAAAACGGTTGGGGGAATCGGGTGGGGGAAAATGCTTTTGAGTGATTTTGCAACGACAGAAAAAAGTTCGAGTTCGAATAGTGTGCTCTTTACTAAAAAAAAAAAGTCGCCGATAATGCCACCAGTCTCAGTCAAAGTTTCAGCCAAACGCCTGCAAAGAGTTTAAATATTGTTGGGGTTAGTTTTACCCAAATTCAACATTCAGATCTTCATTTTCAGCTGGATCTCAATTTAACTACCCTTTTCATTCTCTGTGGCGTCAGTCGTGTATTGATTGCCTTCCAAGCAGTTGATCCGTTTCGATTCCCTGTCGATGCGCATCAGTGTTTTGAAGTGATATCATCATCCGTCATGAGACCATCATAATACTTTCTCTAGCATCATCATCATCATCTTCCAATGGCCCGCTTATCCACTATGAGGGTCGCGGGTTTAGGGAGCTTAAGTGGACTCTCCACATTTGCCGATCTTCCGCCATCGACTCTAACTCATCAGGGGCAATCCCCATACGGGTAGAGGTGAGATTTCGGACTTGGTCCAGCCATCTCAACCTAGGCCTGCCCAGGGGACGCCTACCCGATGGCACGGATTCCATGGCACGTCTTGGAAACCGAGTTGGGGACATGCGTTTGACGTGCCCAAACCATCGAAGTATGGATCTCTCCGTTCGAAGAAGTAGCTGCTCGACATTGAGTGCCTCGCGTACTCTGGTGTTCCTAACCCGATCTCGTCGAGTCACCCCAGCAATACAACGAAGAAATCTCATTTCGGCAGCTTGTATCCGCGATCTTATTCTTTCGGTCATTACCCAAACCTCATGACCATAGGTGAGGGTCGGAACAAACACTGAATTAAAGACCGACAACTTAGCTTCGATGCCAAGTTCGGCCCTCCTGATAACAGATTGACCAAGCTGTCTCAAAATTGCTCCAGCCTGACCAATCCTACAGGATAATTCAGTATTGCTCCTACCATCACTCGTGAATAGAACCCCGAGATACTTAAACTTCTCCACCTGTTTCAATGGGACTCCACTAACATGCAGAGTGCATTGAACAGGTGTTCTGGAAATTACCATTACCTCTGATTTGTCCACGTTTACCTTCATCCCAGTTTCAACACAGACGGCGACGAACCTGTCTAGTGCGCGCTGAAGTTCGGTCTGGGTGGACGTAAGGATGACCAAGTCATCAGCAAAAAGCAGATGACTTATCCTTAAGTCTCCCAATTCGAAACGTTCCTCACCAAGGCTGCGCTGTAACATCCAATCCATATACACTATGAAAAGGAGAGGTGACAGAACGCACCCCTGGCGAAGTCCAACGCCCACAGTGAAAGGTGTCGACTTAACGCCGTTCACCCGAACACAGCTCTTACAGTTAGTGTACAGAGATTGAATGGCCCTCAGAAGAGAACCGTCAATCCCGTACTCCTGCAATACACTCCAGAGTTTACCTCGAGGGACCCGATCATATGCTTTCTCCAAATCCACAAAACAACTGTAGATAGGTTTGGCATACTCCCAGGCCTTCTCAAGTACCATTCTGAGAGTGAACAGCTGGTCGGTTGTGCTTCTACCTGGACGAAAGCCGCACTGCTCATCGCCCAACCGGGACTCGACCACAGCTCTGGAACGCGTTTCCAACACCTTTGCAAATACTTTTCCGGGGAGACTTAAAAGAGATATACCCCTATAATTGGAGCAATCCCTCTTATCCCCTTTTTTAAAAAGAGGAACAATCACCCCAGTTTGCCAATCACTAGGTGTTTCACCGCATTCCCAGGCCACTTTAACGACACGAGAGAGCCATTCCACTCCCTCTTTACCCAAAGCCTTGAGCATTTCTGGCCGGATTTCATCCACACCAGCAGATTTGCCGACTTTTAGCGCTTTAATCGCCAAAGTCACCTCCTCTACAGTGGGACTATTCTCCACCCTACTCAAAACCATGGGTCTGCCATCCTCAGTGCCCTGTTCGGGATTGAGCAACTCCGAAAAGTGCTCGCTCCATCTGCGCAAGATGTCCTTCTCATCGGAAAGAAGTACACCATCTTTGGATTTGACTCCTTCGATGATATTAAACTTCCTTCCTCTGAGACGGCGGATGGTCTGCCAGAACACCTTGTTTGCAGATCTGTGATCACAGTCCAATTTCTCACCGAACTCCTTCCAAGACTGCTCCTTAGCTGCTTTAACAGCCAGCTTGCAAGTTCTTCGCGCCTCCATGTACCGGTTCCGAGAAGCTGAATCCCCCAAGTGTATCCACACCTTGAAGGCTTCCTTCTTCTCTCTGATGGCTTCTTGAACTCCGGGTGTTTTAAACCACGCAGTTCTTTTCTCACCACCAGCCGCCACACCGAGCCGCTTCACTCCGCAAACACCTCCTGCAGAGGCAATGACTGCTGTTGAAAACAACCGCCATTCTTCCTCTACATTTGTCGGAACAGTTGGAATTTGTTCAAACCTTTCGGATACCTGTCGTGCAAACTCCTCCCGTATCTCATCGATCTGTAAACTCTCCCACCGTATGCGTGTCACCAGCCTTGGTTTACGCTTTGGTAGGACAGGTACTTTATCGTTGAGATACAATTTGCACAACACTAGGTGATGATCAGTTGACAGTTCAGCCCCTCTCACAACACGAACGTCACAAACCATCCTTTTAACACACGATGGTACCACGAAAAAGTCTATCAGCGATTTCTGCTGAAGACTCCGACGGTACCATGTGTATTTATGGATATTTTTGTGCGGAAAGAAGGTGTTCATAATGGACATGCCATTTGCACAGCAAAAGTCCAACAACTTCTCTCCGTTCGCATTCTGATCCGGGTCACCGTTCCTCCCAATCACACTTCCCCATGTCGTTACGTCCACACCCACGTGAGCATTGAAGTCCCCCATCAGGAGATAAGAATCCATATCTGCCACCTGTTCTAAGGCGGCATCTACTTCATCCAAGAAAGCTGCATACTCCGACTCCAGATTCGGCGCATATACCTGCACCAGAGCCAGGGTTGACCTTTCAAGCTTAAGCTTTAAGATCGCAACTCTCCCTCCCAATGGTATCCACTCCAGTACTCTGCCTGCCAGCCTGGGACTCGTGAGTATCCCCACTCCCGCCTGAGCAGACATTGAAGGTGCTACTCCTGACATGAAGAGTTTCCACCCATCCGAAAGGTCCACAGTTCTAGAACCCCTTTGCTTTGTTGAGGAGATACCAACTATATCTAGTCGATATTTAGCAGCCTCCCCAATGAGCTCAAGGTCTTTTCCTGTGAGCGAAGAAATGTTCCACGTGCCTATCCTAAGTCGATGCCGTTGTCGAAAAACCGAAAGTCCACTTATGCCCCCCTCGGGGCATAGCGCATCTCCCCTTTGACCCCCGTAATGGTTTGCGAGACCATTGCCGGGAAGCTCGTAGCCGTTTCGGGTTGAACCCGGCCGGCTGCCGAGCGGGACAAGCCGACCACCAGACGCTCGCATGCTGCCACCCTCTAGGCCTGGCTCCGAAGGGCGCCCTGGCATAGCAGGCTTGGCAATATCCGAGGCCATGTGTCTCCGTCTTGTCATCATTGGGGGGGTTGCGCTTCGTTAGCCATATCTGGGCAGTACGGGTAGCTCAACTATAGCTACTCTACCCGCACTTCCCAGACATGTTGCCCGCCCCCCACCGCGAGGAGGTCAGCTGCACGAGGGGGCTTCTCTAGCATGAAGTGCTTATATTCCTACATGCAACTGAATTCACCATTCGACTGCAGCAACCCAAGGATTTAAAAAAAAAACAAAAAAATGTTTCTCATCCGCTTTGAATAAATATCCCATCTAATGATCTGGAAAACTTAACAGAGGGAAACAAAAAAAGAAAAAAAAAACGAATAAGGCCAACCTCTGATCCGATTATTTATTTATCGTTTTCGTCCTTCTGCATACACAGCGCATAAAGATTCGACGCATTGTCCGAATGCCAATCACTACGTGTGTACTGGCCGCATTTGTGTATGGGTGTATGCGTCGTTGTATCCTTTTGTTTCTATAGTCGAGGAGCCTGTCAGTCTGTCCTTTCATGCTTGCATGCCTCTCAGCCTCTGCATGCCTGGGTTTTGGGACGCAAAATGCGAATTGAAGGAGGCCAAAGCCCCATATACACAAAAAGCAAGGATACAAGGTGGAGAGATCAGATTTACCAGCACCACTGCCACCCACATCATCGATGTGCGATGCAATTTGGTAAAATTTTTTGAGTTCGTGTTCGTTGGTGGGCAGGACGGAGCTTGGGCTGAGGATGATTCTTTGTTTTGTCCCTTGGGAGCTGTTTTGCTGTATGCAGCAGCAGCATTTTCGTTTCTCCCGAAATCTCCCTAAAAAGCACATCCACTTGCTTCTGCCCGGGCCATGTACAGCCAATAGCATTGGTGAGTGTTGGGATTGTGTGTAAAACTGGGAGTGGCTGAGTAGCCACCACCATCACCATCGTCATCGGCAGGGAAAACAACACCAAAATCCTTCAGATAGACCGAAAATTCCAGAGTTTTTTAATTTTTTTTTCTTGTTTTGTCCATCGGAAGTCAACTTTAGGGTCGATCGGGAGCAGGAACAGGAGAGTGTGATACAAGACCATACTCGGTCGAAGGAAAAATAAGAAATTTTTTGTGTTTGCTTGCCGATAGATGGAGTAGGTGCTTGACACCAGATACACTGAAGCAGCATATCCTGCCTGGGATATGTAATGCAAGGATGGGTGGATGATTTACTTTAATTTGGTTCTATCCACGTTGGGTTTCCAGTCTCGGGACACCATTGCTTTTGTCCTTTTTTGCGGGAGGAAAAACTCGAATTGGATAATTGTGAAAAAGAGTCAGTTTTGGTAAAGAGTTTTTCAGATGGTGTCCTTGTTTGGTGGCGGCGACGAGGTTAAATGAGTTTACTCCCTAATGATACTCATTTATTGAGGTGGCATGTGTTCCTGTCATTTAATATTTTTGCTCCCGTATCCGGAAAACTCCTGGTTGGTGTTTTCACTTGGTTTCACTGGGAGGAATGTCGGTTATGCTGCGGTGGACAGCACTTGTATTAAATGGAGAATGACGAGAATCGGGAAGCAAATTTTTAAGTTTGTCTACCGTGTCTGTTCGCTTTCATCTGGACACTGAAAACATGGAAGTGCTATAAGCTAATGGTAACAGATACGTACGAGTTCAAACTTGACAAATGAAACGGGGATAGTACAAGGCGATCTTTAACTTTAGCTCTAGCCTCCATCTCCCATTCAGCATGCTTTTCCGTGAACCTGCGATGCCCTGCTATTCAGGGTCTACAGAAAAGCGAAAATCAAGATTTGCTAAGACGTGTATTAAAGTTCATTCTACTGTTAGCCTAAAAATGACGGAGGTTTTAAGCCCGGTCTGGGTAGTTCTAAGTCCTGGTTAAATAAAAGTTTTAACAAACAGAAAACCGTAGGGAAGATCGCTATGCTTCGTTGTCACCCGTCACTGTTATTTCAGATGGGAAATACATTGTGGGAGAGAATCTATGAAGTAAATTCTTCCATTCTTCCTTCCTTGGAGTAGAACCGTTTCAATAAATCTTTTGAGTTCCAAGGACTATGAGAAACTTGTAAAGGCTCGCAGACAAACTCCCAACGATATGACCAATATATCAAGTAATGAGATGTCGGATGAACTTGCCAGGAAGGGTGTAGAACTAGCATATGCATATATCCTTCCGGTTGCAAGGACACCCATTAGCAGGCTTTACAGGGAAATAGATAAGAAAACCAAGATCAAGGATAATATGCGTTGGAGTCACATGACTTGAGCTGCAAAGAGGCCCTCAGGGTGAAAGAGGTAAGTTTTCGGTCTTACAAAGCCAATCCATCTCAGGAAAACCGAAAAAAGTTTCAACAAGCCAGAAAGGACTGCAATGCTCAAATTCGACGTGTCAAATTCTGACATGACCAAAAATTGAGACCAGAAATAGTACAATGTCCCAAGGATAGTAACAATTTTTGGTCATTCGCAAAAACATAAAAAATTCGGCCTCGTCAATGACATGCAATGACATTTCAGCTGTCAACTCCTTAGGCCCCTGCCATGAAATTAGCGGCAAAGCGGCAGAGCGGCAGAAATAACGCTTGCCGCTCAGCGACTGCGTGGCCATAATTATACGGTTTCATTCGTTTTAATTTTGCCGCTTTGCTGCTCATTGCGTGGCCTTGCCCTTAGACAAGGGGAATCTGCTTGCAGCTCATTTCATTTCGCGGCCAGTTCAACGCTTCCAGATTCTGCTTTGTCACCCTCTGTACTTGAGAGCTTCGAATTCTCCATGGAACAAGTCCACTTCCGCACTCTTACGGTCGTAGGAGTACTTAAAGGTCTAAACATACACAAATCCGCTGATCTAGATGGTATTCCACCCATAGTTTTGAAGAGGTGTTCTTCCACACTGTCAAAACCACTGCGTAAGCTTTTTTATCTTTCCTTCTCTTCTGTTCTTTTTCTGAGGAGATGGAAAACTGCATTTATCCAGCCCGTTCCTAAAAAAAGCGAATCTTCTTTTCCCTCCAACTACTGATCCATTGCACTTATGTCCCTTCTTTCTAAGGCCATGGAAAGGCTGATCAATCGTCAGCTTATGAAGTATTTTGATTCACGAAAACTCCTAAATGACCGGCAGTACGGTTTTCGCAGCAACAGGTCCACTGGTGATTTGATTGCATATCTCACAGAGAAGTGGAACCAATCTATCCTTCACTTTGATGAAAGCAAGATTGTTGCTTTTGTCGAAAATGCGTGCATTTAGCGTCTATGTGTCTCTTCTTCAATGGATTAGAAACTACCTTTTGGACCGTTCAATCCAAGTCATCTTGGACGGTTTCAAGTCTACAATTCACCATATAAATGCTGGTGCTCCCCAAGGCTCTGTGGCTCGTGAACTTGAAGGGTGCCTTCTGATCGGCGTTAAGAGGAACGTCCAGAGTACCATTAAGAGCCCGCTGGAATTGCTCGCGCTTGTCCTCTGGTATCCTACCAGCCTCATCTTGATGGTTAAAGATCACTATCTCCAGGTGGTCGGCTGCTGCTTCCCTGTAAGACTCCGTCGGACGAGGTTTACTGCGTGCTGCCGCTCTCCCTCCCTTTGATAGGGGACCTATCGTCCCTTTGGCTTGTCGCCCGGGTGCTTCATTCAAGACCCCCGGTGTTCGGCTTACGGTCGTATTTCTAGATGCAGTACGTGCTCCGCTCCGCCCGGGATTGGCATTGAGCTGTCCTAGTGAAGCGGCAGTGGGCCTATGTTGAATAGAAGATATCCTGGAGACCTTGCACATTTTATTTTGTTGTTGGTGATGGGCCTCCTCAGGTGACACACACTTTTAAACAACTCTTCGCACTCCCTGCGAGCTACAGGGAAAGGTTGCCTTGTCCCCGCTACTACCCTGGTGTGCGGCTATCGATGTGGAGGCAGCATCTGCGGGCACTGCGACTGCCAGATTCTGCTTCTCCATCTCAAGCTTCCGTCTCTCTTTAGCCCTCTTTCTCTGCTGGGCTCTAGAGCACCTTCTTCTTCTGTCTTTGAGTCTACCAACACCCTCATTAGGTGCGCTGGGTGCTGTTGCCTCCTGCGTAAAGAGGTGTGCTAGACCGAATGTCTGGAAAATTGCCACTGGCGACTTATCCCATTTCGGGTCCAAGCCCTCTCCGGTAGACGTGGCCTCTACCGACTCTTGGGTGTATATCCCCACCCGAGTTTATCTTATTTTGCTCACTTTTCATAATTGTTTGTGTTTTTATTACTTCTCTGTAAAGGCTGGTTCGCGATGGGTTTTTACAGCGGGATTTTTCTCGTCTTCGCTACTATGACCACATTCGCCGCGGAAGTACTGCCATTGTTTTCACTCGCTGTACGCGCCGCGGCTTCCTCGATCCATCACCTGAGGACGCGCCTGGTAGGGAGCCCACCCCCCAGGCTGATGATAGTAACCCCAGCTGCTCATATTCATTCCCTAACCCTCGTGCCTGGTCTTCGGACATAGAAGAAGAACGGCAATGTATGTTAAGCTCAATAAATTCCGACCTTGACAGCATAATAAAATGGGGCTTAACCAATAGAGTGGAATTTAATGCGCCCAAAACCAAAAGCTGTCTTGTGTCACTCAAGCGAAACCCCACGGTTTTTACGGTTGGTAAATGCTACTTGCATCGCCGAAGACTTTCCATTCTCAGTATGTGTGTCAATGACAACCTTCGTTTTAACGACCGCATATTCGAAGTCGCCAAAAATGCTGCGAAATGTTTCCTCAAACGATGCAAAAAATACTTTATCCCTCCTGATCTGGTCTCAATTTATAAGGCATTCCTTCGCCCAAACCTCGAGTATGGCGCTCACATCTGGTCTGGTGCACCCAAAACCATCTTGGCCATTCTGGGTAGAATCCATAATTACGCGTTAAGACTTATTGGTGACAGGGACATTGTGAAATCAATAGACTCCCTCGACGAAAAGTTTCCTGTCTCTCAGGAAATAGCCAGCGGCATTCCACCCCTTCAATTCTTCACCCGCAATTCGCGTCACGCTTCGAATCCTCATCAGTTTACCCTTAAGCCTAATTTCGGGCGTACAGTCAAATATAGTGATTCTTTCATAAGCCGTACAACGCGAATGTGAACCAATCTACATTGCTATGTGTTTCCCCGTCACTACAATCTGCAGGCATTTATCTCCTTCGTCTCTCCTCGAATTTCCGTGCTCTCGTTTAATAGACACATGTGCAATTGCCAGATCACTATGGCCAGCCTTCGATGAGAAGAATTCCAAAAATCTCGTACAGTTTAGTCGAAGGGAAACACGAATCATCTGCAGTGTCCTGACAGACCACTGCGGAGTGGGAATCCATGCGGAGCGTCAAAAGATGCAGGGACCAAGAGGAAATAGAATTCATGCAGCACCTTCTATGCAAATGTCCCACACTGACCACCAGAAGATTATGTACTCTTGGTAGAAGCTTCGCTGATTTTAGGAAGCTCCTGAGATTTCTATCCTTTTCTGTGTGGTTTCCAGATTAGCCAACCCTACGCCTTGATTAGACTCCCATGAGTATACTTTTTATGGGAACAATGGACCCGCTTCAGGTAAGTAGGTCTTAAGGAAAATGACCTTCCTCAACTACAACGTTAACTACTCTCAATACACTACAATGAATAAGTATATCGGTCACCTAAAAGCCTTTCTCAAGGACCACTTAACCTGCACGCTGCCTTCAACCAGAATCAATCGTAAAATAAATCCCCATTCCCACTGTTCTCTCATTCCGTGTCAATGGAAAAACCCATAGCAATGTCGTCCATCAAATCAGCTGTCATCGCATCTACAGTGACACCCCACTCATGAATCATCTCGAATGCAATTCACATTGCGTTCCATCAAAATTTATGCACTTGCCCGCCTCTTTGGTTGCGAATCACTGCTGGTCCGCACACACGACGCGATTATTGTTCCCAACAAAAACCATGCTAAGGACTTCTCCAGATCGCATTACAACGCGCCGGCCGCACAGCAGCGTCGTACAATACAACATGTCACCTGCTGTCCCAGTGCTGTACACAACACTGGATTTCACTTCGTCGAGATGCCATTGGAGCGACATAATGGACCAATTACCTTATCTCAGATGGCGCGTCGATTATTTATTACCATCGTCCAGTGGCCACCAATTTTATGAGCACACATGCTCATACGGTGCCATGCGTTTGTGTGCAGCCCTGCGTCTCTTTGCGTGTGTGTATGTGTGTTACAAGGAGTACACGAGTCGACATATGTGAGCATTGTTCAAGTGTTGATTTGCTAGCTCGGAACTGAGATGCTAGATGCACCGCGAGAACCCAATCGAGATACGGATCTCGAAGGATTTCTGCGGTATGGTGGTCCGAGAAGGAGAAGAATCGTCGAATCTTTATGCTCTGCGCTCATAGATTTCACTCCGAATTGCTGTCTCATAATTTCCAACTACGTTGCCCGGAGAAGGAGTGTGTAGGCCTAGGTGATGCTATCGATCTCGATGGCCAGGCCGGCACACAGACACACACACACACACACCGGTAGCTCTGCTCTGGTGCTGGCATCCGATGGGAGGGCTTGACTGCCATTCTGCAGCTTATCTGTCTCGCATAGAGATTCCAAGATATCAACCCGCACCGCGCCGCCACCGTACAGTCATACAGGGCGAAGATAGTATAAAGAGTCAGAGTCATAGTAAGAGAGTCTATCGATCGATCGGTGAGATTATCTCTCCGCTGTCTGTTTGTCCAATCGACAACGACGACCACGATGACGACGAATGGGCTTAGACGAGTGCACGGAATGTATGCATCCTCACTTGCGCTCCTCTCTGCTGCCAATTATCGCCATTATTTTCCAATTGTCGAGAGATTTATTGAAAGATGAAATGAGCTTAAATCGGATTTGCTTTGCTGCCGAGGATATGCAAGGACTGCGCACTGAAGGAGACATTTGGATGGGATGGGAAGAGCCCCTGCAATGGATGCAATTAGCATGGAGGTAAAAATTAATTTTTCCAATTAAAATAAATCAATTTCGGTTCCGCGCGGTACGGTAGTAATCGGTTTCCATTAATGCGCCGACAAATTGAAAAATACGATTTGGTTCTGGATTAGGGCTGCAGTTGCATGGACTTCAAGGACGAATTGGATTCAATCTATGGAACGCTTTACAAGCACTTATTCGCGACGGCGCTTTTGTTCGATTTGACATGGACAAGCACTGTGATTATCCGTCATGGGAAAAGGATTTTAACGAGAAGTGTGGCAAATGATGGAATGCCGCAAAGCCAACTCACGGATGCACCGAGAGTTTCCGGGATTCTATTTGATTTGATAAGTTCGTTCGGGACTGCACACGTCCCGTGATTCACGCGTGCCACAATGTGAATCCTCCTCATTATGCAAGAAGTTGTCATATAAAATGATGACACTCAAGCAGCAGCCATCGCGACGAGGTGAATAGACCAATTCGACACTGTGTTCCTGTGTGTGACTTTCCACTTGCGTCGTCGTATCAACGGCAACGGGATGATTTTTCCACTTTGTGACCATCATTCATGGAGAAATGCAATTATATGTATGCGATGAAGATGGGAAGGAATAAAAAAAAAAAGATGTGCGTCGGCCGGGAATCGAACCCGGATCAACTGCTTGGAAGGCAACTATGCTAACCATTACACCACCGACGCCACCTGTCATAACGGATCGAATTTTTGACAACCACACGCTTGTGAAGTTTACCAGCAAACTCTGAGACAACGTTTAGAAAGTGACATCTAAAGGGATTTGGAAGTGGGGATACATGGTGACAAGGACTAACGATCTTTTGCGCCAGGGTGAGGTTTTAATTAGATTTTTGGAGACGGGATTGTAGACGCTGCGAGTTTTTGGCAATTGTTTGCATCTAGCTAGCTCTGCCGCTGAACATTAAGTTGGCTGATCACATTATCCTTTCACAACTGGAGTCTAGAAGTTCGAAAAATAATGACATCTGTTGGTCCTTTAAGGACTTTTGGGATGGGTAAAGACCGCATATCGTATAAAAAGGCCTCATTCCATCTTCATCTGATTTTGAGAGGCTCGCACTTCTGTAGTTCTAGCAGAATGTCGAAGGAATGAGCTGTCTTGCTTCATTCGAACAGAGTAGATGGCGCGACAAGCTTACCCACTATCACTCCTCATTTCCTCTAAGTGCAATATAATCAGAAAAAAAGAAAGAAAAAAAAACAGTGTTCCAGCATCTATGTCAATGTTTCAAAGTTCAGCCATTTGCAATATACCACCTTCAATGGTCGTCATTGCTCAGTCTTTAGGGTGTTGGACTGTTCTTTGAGTTTCCTCAATGTTCACAAAACATTTTTCGCGGCACGGCCTCTCTTGGGGAATGACAACCTCCGAGTGTATAATTTGTCATGAACAAGCTTCTCAATTCGCCGTTCGGAATCGATAATAAATTGTAGGTTCTGTATAAATGGTTGTGTAAAAGTCAAGCCAACTATTTTTTTATTACCTTCAGTGCACTGCCTCATCTTTAGCGAGAGTATTGTGGAACATCAGCTTAAGGATGTCCAACATACATAAAGTGGCTTCATCAAATCGATTGGATGAATCAAGCCTAATGACTAAAATATAACTCGTACCGTAAAAACAAGCATTCTGAGGTCAAATCGTCTCGTTTCTACGTGACGAGTAATGCGATCAGGGAAGAGACGATTTGGCCACAGACTGTGCAATAAAATCGAGAAAAAACATGGACCGCCAAAAGTGGATGCTTAATAAAAGTCTTATGGAAGATTTTAAGAAAAGATTTCTATAAGACTGTTGATACGAGATGGAGTACATCCTGCCGACTATGAAGTAAACTACGGGCAAAGCATATCAAGACCTCGCGCTACTATGAGGGTCGCGGGCTTAGCGTGCTAAAGTGGACCCGCCACATCTCCCAATTTTCTTTTATCGACTCTAAATCATCAGGCGATATCGCCATACGAATAGAGGTAAGATTTCGAACTTATGTAGTTCAATCCTCTCATCGTGGGCCTACCCAGGAGACGCCTACCTGATGGATTGCATAACTTGTCATGGGAGCTGAATGGGAGACATGTGTTTAACGTCCCCAAAACCATTGACGAATGGACCATTTTGTTCGATGAAGTAGCTCAAAATTGAGTTCCCCGCGTATCCTGGTATTACCTACTCGATCCCAGCGAGTAAGTCCACCAGTACAAGGAAGAATTCTCATTTGGGGAGCTTGTATCCGCGATCTTATTACCCAAATCTCATGACCATAGGTGAGGGTCAGAATAAACACCTAGTTAAGGACCGATAGCTTAGCTGAGATGTCAAGTTCCGCCCATCTAATAACTGGTTGACCAAGCTTTCTCACTCGTGAATAAGACCCCGAAATACCTAAACTTCTCCACCTAAACAGGCGTTCGGGAGATGACTATTACCTCCGATTTGCTCATGTTAACCCTCATCCCAGCTTCAACACAGTCGTCGACGAACCTATCTAATGTGCGCTAAAGTTCAGTCTGGGTGGACTTAAGCATAACCAAGTCATCCGCGAAAATCAGATCATTTATCCTCCTAATGATTTAGTCTCCCAATTCACACCGTTCCTCGCCACGGCTACGTTGTAACATTCAATCAATTTACTAACACAATGAAAAGGGGAGGTGACAAAACGCATCCCTGGCGAAGTCCATCGCACACAGTGAAAAGTGGCGATTTAACGCCGTTCACCCGAACACAGCTCTTCCCGCTAATCCCATACTCCTGAAATTCGCTCCAGAGTTGACCTGGAGGAACCCGATGCTCTCTCCAAATCCACAAAACACCTGTAGATACATAGGTTTGTCATACTCACAGGCCATCTTAAGGTCGGCTGTGCTTTTTGCTGGTGGACGCTGGACTTGATCACAGATCTGGCACACACTTCCAACACCTTATTTTATTGTGTTGTTCACATGTACGTATCTATGTATACTTTGTTGCTTCAATGCCGCGACACCTCAAATGCCGAGACACCACAAATTTTCTTTCTAAAATCACTTATTCCGACCTACATTTAATCATATGATATGTATGTATGTGTCTACCTCAGAAATGCATACTTATTTATGTCCTTTAAAACCGTAGCACTATAGATACTTTACTGCATCCTAGTCGGTTCATGAATGAAAAGAATAAAATTTCAAGGACGAATCCAAAACGACAACAAAGATGACTTTCTTCTGTCAAAGTTTTCCTTTTTCCTTGGTTAGACAATGAGTGGATTTGCTCCCCCTCTCTTGTTCTCTCTCTCTCCATCTCCATTTTTGCCTGTGAAACCTATGTATGTGAGTTTGTGTATATGTACTTGCAGTGAAAACTGGTTCGAAAATTTTCCTCTCACTTTGCAAAGTTTTCAACTTCCTAAGAATACATGTAGCACCCTCTTGACATATTAAAGCGCCTTATTATATATTAAAATATCTCTCCACACACATTTAACAGACAACGGCTTCTGAAGAAAAGAAAGACAAACCGAATCTGGGCGCTAAAGAGTTACCAAAGGTGCTTCGCGTCAAGCTCCTGTATCATTCAGATTCTAGGAAATAACTTTAAAATGCAATAGAGCAGCGCCAAAGCCCGGCAAAAGGGACCCCAAATCCTGCAGCACATTTTCGCCCTGAAATTTGTGAAAGTGAATTTAAATTTTCGATTTTGTTTAAAAGTTTTCTCTTCCAGACTTTAGCGCGAAGGGATGCAGAAGGTAGGTAAAAGGGACCGACTGCATTCAGTAGTTTCAAAGTTATCACAAGTGCAGAACTTTGTAGACACTGCGACGCGAATAAACCAAACAAACACTTTCCGAACTGGAATTTAGGGCAAATAGTTTGCGTCGAAAGTTTGTTTGCCGAGTTGAGATACTTTTTACAAGAAGAAGAGAGGGCGGAGGAGGAGGAGAACAAACTTTTCGAAGCTAATTGAGTTGACTGAATCACACACATGTGAGTGTGGGTTGAGATTTTAACGAATGGATTTCAATAAAAAAAAAATTAAGCGTCATGGATACCGTACATATAAATATGTAGATGTATTTGCATATCATCTGTGAGAAACAAATTATTGGAAAAAAGTGTGCGTCGGCCGGGAATCGAACCCGGATCAACTGCTTGGAAGGCAACTATGCTAACCATTACACCACCGACGCTTGAGATCTGTGTTGAGAAGAGAGAGTAATGTGATACGGAAGCAAACTTCAGTGAAACTGATCGTTATATCTGTTTGATATAGCAATCGAGCTTGATTTGTTTGTAGTCCACAAGTTGCTCGTTATGTCTGAGCTTTTGATTAGCTTGAACTCTGTTTGACAATGTTTGTGAAAAACATCGCATCTGCAAAAGGTCCTGAAACGAAGCAACTTGGTATGCTAAATTCACAAGGAATGTGAATTTTAGACAAATTGGTGTCAATAGTCCAAGCAAGCTATAACACACATGTTGTGCAGAAGTAGGTAAACAGAGGAATTTGATGTTCAAACCGGTTTTCGATATCGTTGAGTATGTACTGCCTTGCTTGAGAGAAATCAATGGAGTCCTATTTTAAACACCTTGACTGGGCTGATGATGTTTGTTCACGTGGTCATCGAATAAAATCCAACAAGACTGATGAACCCGACGGCCTTCCGGTCGAGTTGGAGATGACTCAGTAGAGAGTGGACACCAACTCATTCCTAACATTTGGTCGAATGAGTGTATGCTTGATGAAAGGAATCTCAGCATCGTTTGTCCGATCCACAAAAAATGAGACCGCCTCAACTGCGTTAACTACAGGGGTATCAGTCTCATACATACTTTGTGAACGCCTAAAAACCTTTGTCAACAACGTGATCGGTTCCTATCAGTGCGTTTTAAGGCCAGGAAAGTTCACAATCGATCAAATTTTCACACTTTGGCAGATCCTAGAGAAAACATCACCCATCTTAGAGAAGCACCACCTCTTTATCGATTTTAAGGCCGCGTTTGATAGCATTTATAGAGACGACCTATACAGAGTCATGTTTAGTTTTGCCATACCTGTTAAACTCGTTCGTCTGAACAGGATAACGATGGAAAATGCTCGCTGCTCTATCAAGGTCAGTAACGATCTTACCGAAACCTTTGATATCCAAAAAGGTTTAAGACAAGGGGACGCGCTGTCATGTGACTTTTTCAACATCATACTCGAACGAATTGTGCGAAACTCTCAAGCCAACACCAGAGGCAAAATCCATATCCATACTAATATTGTAAATGCGAAAGTGTCTCTGTCTGCTACGTTTTCACGGCTAAACCGCTGAACTGATTTCGATAAAATTTAGTACGAAGATAGCCTAAGCCTAGGGAATGAACATAGGCTAACAATTTTCATAATCCTCCCACTGTCACGCCCATTTTTAAAAAAACTCACTTTTTTAAGTAATTTTACAAGGAAACTTAGTATAATGATACGTCTTCCACGCGGACGTAGTCGCGGGTATCAGCTAGTCTTTCATAAATCTGTCCAACTGCTTGCGTACACCGACGATTTTGACATTATAGGCAGAACCCAGCGAGCTGCCGCCGGTGCATTCGCGAATATAGAAACAGAAGTGGCCAAAATGGGTTAAGCGGTAAACGAGAAGGAAATCATCGCCTAAGGTGGCACGCACAATTAGAATGGGACCTCAATCAACTTGGCGTGCGTAACTGGTGGCAGTTAGCTAAGGACCGGGCTAACTGGAGAGGCCTAAGTTCACCCCGAAATGTAGCGCCACCTAAGTAAGTAGGAACTTAAATATTTAAAAAAAAAACGTAAATGGCTATGGATCACGGTTTCCACGCTTGCATAGCCAGTCATACCATGCAATAGGATTAATGGAACACAAAATTAATGAAGAGTGGGTTGCTGAATAAAATTTAAGCAACACGATGTTGAATGGGAGTAAAAGATGCCTAAAGGGGGAGTAGGAAAATAGAGGTAGGTTAGGTTAGGTGATGGATGAGGCCATCACGTTTACTCGGACACCTGAAGGTTCATTGTGAGTACTCTCTTTATGTTGTGGGAATAGCAATATGGTTCCCGGGACAACCTACGGACCTATCTTGCTGTTGGCTGTTTTGTGGAACAGTCAGTGCTCTTTAATTGTAAATCTGTTACCCATGCTATGCTTGGAAATAACTTTAATCCTAATGCGTGTAGACGTCGTTCTTGCAGGGCGAGTCAGTGAAACAGCAGATGTTGGATTGATTCTATTTTTTGGTCATCTTCACAGCTTCTGCCTTAAGCATTGGATTCGATTCTCCACTTGCGGAGCATGACTCCGATAGCGCAGTGTCTTGTGGCAACCCAATCCTCTCTGGCTAACCAAGAGAAACTAGCTTCTTTCTCTCTATGTTGTCTATTCTCCCATACAATGTCCCCATAGATGGCATAACAGATGTGTCCGCTTGGCTAATGTTCATAGCCGAGTCCAATCTCGCTAATTCATCGGCTTTTTCGTTCCCTTCTATGTCCTTATGTCCGGCAACCCAGCAGTTTTGATTGTATGGTGCCTTATGGTGATTAGCGAGTCTCGACTTTCTTGACTGCCTTTGATTGACTTGATTGTATTGGATTTTATCGATTTAAAAGCTGCTTGACTGTCAACGAAGATGGTGGAAAGATGGGAGAAAGTCAGAGTCCCTTGTCTTATGCAGCCTGCAGCTTTTTCAATTGCTAGGACTCTCGGCTTGGATGACGCTACATGTTTCTGGGAACCCAAAGGATTCCTGTTTTTGTAGGGTTTGCGAGTAGAATCCGGCCCCTATTCCTGTTTCCATTTTTGAGCCGTCAATGTAAATCTCGATTTCCTGGTCTTTAATTAAATTGTTTGACTCCCAGTCCTTTTGGGTTGAAAATAGAATAGGCAGATCAGTGTTAAAGGTTTTGTAGAAAGTCAGACAGTCCGATGTGGCTATGCAGCTTTCGGATTTATATTTGTCGAGTATGCTCGCATGTCCATAGGTGGTCTGCTTCCACAGGTTGGATTCTCTCAATCTGAGTCTTATATTTGTAGCACCTCCTTTTTTGAACAGATTCAGTGGATGGAGATGAAGGTTCATATCCAGACCTGCTTGCGGTGAACTTTTTATGACTGCAGTGGTGCAGATTGCAGCTAGCCTTTGTACTTTGAAGAGTTCGTTAAGATATCTTTTGATCTTTGTTGCAATCCATGGAGAAGATGATAGGTCTTACGATTGGTGTGTATATCCAATGAATGGTACGTGGTTACAAACCCCATCTTTTCACAAAGCTCCTCTTACAAACATAGAGTGCAGTCATTCCTTTTTTTCATCCTGTCCTTAACCTCTCTTTTCCACGTCAGCTTGAAATCAAGAAAGACCCGAGATATTTCGCCTCGAATGAGAGGTTTATTGTGACACCGTCCAGCGTAAAACTAGGCATCTTCCCTTTTCTAGTAAAGAGAACTACTTGGGTCTTTTGTGGATTGACTTCTAGACCGTTTTGTTTTGCCCGCCAGGAGAGCTCTTTGAGAGCGGATTCCATTAGTTCTCCTACCGATGGCAGGAATTTACCCTTCATCCGAATAACTAAGTCATCCGCATAGGCTACGATAGGCTACTCAACTTAGGTCGATCTATTTCTAAGGGTTAACAACAATCTTTCATTTCTTCCACCAATACTTCAGCTATCATACTCAGCTCCATCAATATCACACCAACTGCGAGCAAGACGGGTAGGGAAAATGACTGACTGAAAAATGTATGCTTACCTCTCGCCGATCCACATCTCATGCAAACTAGAGCAAAATTGTTTTGAAGAAATCCAGGAAATTTCTGGTTACAGAATCCGAAACCAGTGCAGCAGAAAACCAACAATGAGCACCCACTTATCATTGGCGATAAGACTCCCGCAGTTCTGATGCTGCTGCTGCTGCTGCAACATTCAACCGAAAACATGACCACATGGAGAACTGGTCACCACTACAACCATTTTACCATTTGCAGAGGTTTCCTTCTGGGAAAAAAAAACCAAAGCACTAAACCAGCTTCTCTACCACACTCACAGCACCAAACACGGAATCCCAATCCAAGATGCTCTGTAGCGATACAATATGACTGTGAAAATTGGAGCCTTTTTCGCGGCGCAGGTGGCTACAACCATTGTTGATGTTGCTCACTACTTCTGTCTCTGTCTATCGTTCTCTACCGCTCTTGTTGTTGCTTATGACCGTAACAACGTTACCAAATCTCGTTGGAGCCGCACGACTTTTTTTCGGGATCGGAGGAGCACCAGGCGATTCACGAGTTTTTCGCTGCATTCCGCTAATTTTTCAATGCACCGAGTGCAATGAATCTCGGCAATTGGGAGTGCGTTCGTTTTCGGTTCACAGCAGGCACACCAGGAGGCGGAGGGGAAGGAAAATTAAGAAAATTACACAGGAAGATATTTTTTGTTCTACGAAACGAAGCTCCTCACACCGAATCTATTTGAACCCTGTTTGGCCTCTGTGGCTGTGGATTGCCGTTGGCTAAAGCTGGACGACCTGTTTTGGAATCCAAATTGAATGAAATGGATATTTATGGCCACGATGCCGATGGCATGTGGGAACCCCAAGAAATGCCGATAGTGTACGTTGGCTGGGAGAAATAGAAGCTGCACGGTTGTACGATAGGAGGTCAAAGCGCGAGAATTACTGTCATCGATGCGATGCTAATTGAAACATCGTATCGTGAAAATGTGCACGGTGAGGTTAGTCTGAAAAGTCACGGTTCAGAGTCGATGTTACTAAGTATACTGTTGGTATATTTCGTTGCCGTAGCTCAGGGGTAAGTGCGTTAAACTGCTGTGCGAGCTGAGTGGGTTCGAGCCCAGCTATATCCACCGAATATTAGCTTCTCAATTTTCCGTTGGGGTCGACAATAAATTGTAGGCCCCTTCCATTCGTGCAGAAAATGTAACACGCGCAACATGAATTGTTGCGAGAAACTAGACCTTGAGCTGTCTTATGATAAAAGGTGTTTTTGTACTCTCATTTCCCCAGCTTCCCAATAGGAGAAGCTCAGTTCTAAAGGCTCTCTCAGCCTCTCTAACTTGACCTATGTCTGAACAACAATCTTACATCTATCTATCTTGGTTCTACTTCCATATCCTAACTTACATGTAAGACTTGTACTTTCTCGGCATCCAGTCCGGTTCTTTGATCGGAAATTAAGAATCTAGCAGTGACAAACTTTAGAACTGAGCAAAATCGTTAGTCTATGGAGAAACAGGTCTTTTTCGGACCAATTTCCGTGACAACATCTAGACTCACTACGAAGTAGGTTAGGATATGGAAGAAGATCGAATTTACGCAACTATTAAGTGTAAGATTGTTGTTCAAACATAGGTTAAGTTAGAGAAGCTGTTGACATAGCCGACGCATTTAGTGCAACAGTAGGTCCATTGTGATGCCTCAGGATCTAGGAGGAATTTTCTTTCCTAATCGTCAACCAGTGGGAGCTTTTAATAAAGCGAACTAAGTTTCCGACATCTTGTTGTGCTAGGTCGCCAAAACTGTAAAAAAAAAGAAGACACCGAGATGACTGCGTCTTATGCGAAAGAGCGCGAGGTAGGTAGAGAGGAGATGAATGATCGTCTCTTCGTCTTCCCCGTCCCTGCAGTTTCTGTAGAAATCATTTGCAGGAACGCCCAGGCGAGTGGCATGTCTGCCTATGAGGCAGAGTCCTGTGATGACACCTATAGTTGCTCTGAGATGCCGTCTACTTAGCGAAATTAATCTCTTGGAGCGCTTATGGTCTACTGAGGACCAGATTTGTCTGCTAGTTTGGCAGATGGTGCCATTGGATGACCTACGATTGACTTTGCTGATTGCGTCTGCCTTTAATTTAAATTTGCAAGTAGCTAGTGCCACTCCGAGGTTCTCTTTTTCAGGAAGAATCGTTATTGTAGTACAATTATTGGCGAATTCATCGGCCTTGCAGTTTTCTGGAAAGTCTCTGTGTCCTCGTACCCAGCAGAGTGATTCCAGGGACTTAATGCTAATATTCCGAGTAAATATTACATTTCACCTCAGCCAAGAAATTGCCTCCTTTATCGCCATGATCCTCGCTTGAAAGACGTTACAGTGCTCTGAAAGGTGTTAGGAGATCTCGGGGTTCTAACCATCGGAGAAAACACCTCCGCCCCCACCATCTTCGGTTTCAGAACAGTCCACATAGATCTCCAAAGTTTTTCGTAGGTGACTTGAATAATTGTTAAAACCTTTGCGGTGGACACACCATTCGTAGGTATATCCTTTATCGATGCAATTCTCAGTAGTGTATTTGGAAATTTCTTCAAAACACATCCAACATTCATCCTCAACAGCGTGACTGCCGAAATTTCCCCAACACATTCCTAATTGCCTTTAGATGGACTTGTAAGAAAGGTTGGGTAACTCGAAAGGGCGACTACCTTCATTAGTAAGCGTTCTCAGTCCTCGCACACATTACTCTTGCATCCCCGAAAATAATTTTTTTTGGGCTGAGCCCCTAACCCATGCATAGGAAAAGGACCAAAGTTCAACGCCCTATTCGAATTAACCCAGGTGGTGTGGAGGATCTCCTTTGTTCGGGACACTGTTTGTTGTGTGTTGGCCGCCAGTCAACCATCAAACCCAAGAAAAAAAAAAAAAAAAGAAGGAAACAACAGGCAGCCAACCAGCCAGCCAACAAAACGTTTGAAAAATATATGAGTCCTTTGGGAGCAACGTCTGCAGGTATCTACCCCCATCTATTACAATTCTTCTTCTTCTCCTTTTTTTTTTTTGTTTTCCGACTATTTTTTGGTGACTTCACTATGAGGGTTAATTTGTCCTTTTTATTTCACCCAATTTTATTGCCGTTTTACTTTAATTCTTTGTCTCCTTGCATGCTACCTAGAATGCTAGCTTTGAAGAAGTAACAAGGACAATTTTGTCCTTTTTTTTCTGTTTTGTTGTTAGTCAGTGGAAACAGCGCGACAGTTTTCTCTTTGCTCTCACCGGTCGGTGTCGGTGGATTGAAACATTTCCGAATTGTTATCACAGGAATTCGCCGCGGAAGGAGCGAAACCAAAGGGGAGGATAAAAGGTAAATACAGGAACTAAATGGCAAGTCACGTTCCCATTTGAGCGACGGATGTAGTGGACAATTGGAAAAAAAAAATTTAATTCGACAAAAAAGTAGAAAAGAAAAATCGAAGCCAGGTAAATTGTTCCTGCCGTGTGGAGCTGTTTTTGTTTAGTCCTTAGGAATATTGACGTCTGATTGTGTGGTGTCAGTCATTTAATTTTGTCCCCCAGTTTGAAGTCGGAAATATCGGTTTTATAATCGTTTTTTAAGCAAAGGGGCCTTACACGGAACGACAACTTAGAGGAAATCATCGGAATTAGAGGGAAGTTATTTAAATTGCTGCTCGGCAATTGTAATTGAGGGAACTTACGTATCCAATTGGTACTGGAATGGCCACATACATTCGTATATTATTATTGGACATTAAGAATATAAGGTTATGGAATTTGTTGTTTACACTTAAAGGCTAACGGAACCCTTACCCAAAAAATAGGATACGTGTCTTGCCCGCTTATGTGGAATATGATGGCGATGGGTCTGGTATTGGACGTCCTTTGTGCTCCGACTAATCGAAAGACTTCCAGGACCTTTTATGTACATTGTTGTGTAGAAATTATATGCGTAAGTAGGTTTTTAGAGGTGGCGGTTCGACTGAACCCAATTACCACGAGGATGTGCCTTTTCGTTACTAGGACTCGTGTGACCTGCTTGATGATGTACATATTTTTTGTTGGTGGTGGGTGAGACAGCCGGGAGTGCCAAGATCCAGCCTGATCTCATACCTGATCTCTACCCGAGATGTCGTTGAGGTCGTCGAAGAATGGTTGGTTAAGTGCACCCAGTCTGGCTCTTACAAGTGCCGGACATTTGCAGAGGAAATAGAAGAGAGTTTCCTTCTCGTTTTCGTTTCCCCATTTGCGGCAGTGGGGGCTGTATGAAATACCCAGTTTGACCACATGGTCTCCAATTGGTCAATGTTCCGTGGTATTCTGGCGATATATGGACATTTTCTGTTTAGAAGATCTTTGGTTCTAATTTTAACGTAGGTCGGCCATATCTTCCTTGATATGGCGCAGTCGGTTAAACCTCTCCATTGGAGGTTGACCTTCTGCAATAAGTGTGAGTCCTTTTACCGCTCCTAGCGAAATGTGGACTCTTTCCGTGAGTGAGCCGTATAGACCTCATCTATGCGCTTGTTTTCTTTCATGTCACTGTGTCCTGAAACCCAGAACAGGGTGACTCTGAACCGTTCGCTCAAGCAGGCAAGCTTTTTCCGGCACTCTAGCATCAGTTTGGAGGATATGGTAGCCGAGTCAATAGCTTCGATGGCGACTTGGCTATCTACTAGGATAGCAAAGTTGTTTTTGTGCATTGTATCACGGTCGAGTTGGGTGCAAGCCTCTCGAATTGCCAGTAGTTTCGCCTGGAATACGCTGGCAAAATCCGGCAGGCGATATGATATTGATATTTTCAGTGATTCCGATTAGACACCGGTCCCCACATCGCAGTTCATCTTCGATCCGTCGGTGTAGATGACCGTGTCGAAGTTCTTTACCATTTCGTGTTTCTTCCACTGTGCTCTGATGAGGAAACCTACGTGGAAGTTTTTCCTGAAGTTAGGTTTGGGTGTGGTGTAGTCGGTTGGAAACGTGACGGAGCCGTTTGATAGCGAGTCGAGGATGTTGCTGTGGCCATAGGGCCGTGCAGTTCAGCACCCAGATTCTTTGAGTCTACCCTGCATAGTGTGGTGTTTTTTGTGTGTAAATCGAGAGGCAAAAGATGCAGGAACACAGTAGGGGCATGCGTTGGAGCTGGCCTCAATGCTTCCGTTGTGCCTATACTCTCTTTTTTTTTTTAGAGCCTTTTGAGTTTTGTAAAGTTATAGCCTTCGCTCAACGCGGGCCACTCTCTCTATACTCTCTTTTTTTTAGAACCTTTTGAGTTTTGTAAAGTTAGAGCCTTCGGTCAACGCGGGCCACCATACTAGAGACCTCTCCACTAGTGGTCTTTAGTTTGCACTATGGCTGTGTACATCTCCAAGGTAATCTTTGGTTGAAGTCTTCACTTTTTTGAAGTCCTTGCTGTTTAGCATCTAGATAATTTTTGAGTGAAGCATGGCACCCAAATACCTAGCCGTTAAGACGGGGAAGTGTAAAGTCAGGTATTTTGGTTTTGCTAGTGAATAGCATCAGTTCAGTTTTGCTAAGGTTTAAACTAAAGCCACAACCTGTGGCCCAAGTGTTTACCTTGTCTGGAGCTGGCTCCATGATTTCACTTTTTGCGGAGGGAAAGGTCCCTGACTAGTATCTCCACGTCATCCGCATACGCATACACTTTCTCTGTCTAGTTTCACAAGAATTTTGTTCATAACCATTCGCCAGAGTAGAGGAGAAACGACGCCACCCTGTGGCGTTCCTCTGTGGGCGAGTTTGTTTAAGTGACTGTTACATAATGTTTCCCGAATGATTCTTGTTCTGAGCATAGAGACTATCCATTGACTAATAAATTCCGCTATGCTCAGCTCAAGATTCATGAATAGCTTCAGGTATTAAGGGCTCCCTCTATGTCTAAGAAGAAAGTTAGAGTATATTCTTTATAGTGCATAAATTGTTCGATTGTTCCCACTACCTCGTATGCATTCTAGATCATCTCTACCAATTTTACCCCGAACTTCACTTTATCGCCAATTGCAAATCAATAGCTGCACCAATTATAGTTCGCCCTTTGCTTTGACTGAATGTCATGTGGAAATGATAAATTCTAAATCCTTTCACGACTTTAGTTGCATAGTATCAACTACTTCCCATGGATCCAATAATCCGATGGAAAAATTCCCGAATTACACGAACCTTGATTGGTGATTTTTCCCAAAGAATCAAAAAAGATTCCCTTCATCTCCCCACCGCTCGCGCTCTAGCTAAATCAAAACTGCTTGTGGATTTCCAATTAAAATTTAAGGAAGGAAGGACTACGAGTAAATTATTATTTGATATCTCGCATGCCTTTCTTAAATCCTTGGTTCCGCTGCCTCGCCCCAGCCCCCCTGCAGTCTTCAGTTTACTTCGACCAAATGAACCAGGAATTAGTTTCAATTCTGAAGCTCGTTGATTAATACACATACTTCGTCCTTTGCTGAGCATGGACTCATCGATTGGACACCCTGAACAGGAAGAGCAGCAATAGCGCCCAAAACCATCATCGTACAGCGTTGCTGGTTCGCTTCAATGAATTTCGATTTCGCTCCCCCGCACTGGGACCAATCTCCTTCGTTAAGGATCCTTTTTTTAGAGCTTTCCTTCCTTCTTGTTTTTTTTTTGTTTCGTTTTGATAGAGTACCTTCCATCTCTTTGGATTTAACTATTCTGCACCTCACTCCTTTTGCACATACCACCGTGCATCGCAGGACCTGGACTATTCCTTTATTCGAGGGATTTTACACAGCGCCCCAGTTGTGTACCGTTGAGGATATTTGAAACTCTTGTAAAATAATATTTTTTTTTTTTGCTCAATTTCATGGATAATTCTTAAGTCCAAAGGGGGCAGGAGAGAATATTCCTGATGAAGAAAAAATAATTTGCACCAATTTCTGTTTGCATTTTGCCCGTCCCCATCTGGCGGTTTAATCCTTGCTGTCCATGCCTGTGAGGGGAAATGAAAGAGAAAACCAAATGGGCATAGTTAAGCCTTCGTGTGGGCGGTTATTTCCCGTGTCAAGGAGTCTCCCTCTGCAACGGTGCAGCAGCGGACAAATTTGAATTTATAGCATCCATTTGACTGACAGACGACACCTCCTTGCCAAAGTAGTTACTACTAAAAAGGGCGCAAAAAAAAGGGGACACTATATTGTTTGCTATATGTTGTTTTATAGGAAAATTGATGCACAGCAGACTGATGGGCGAGGAGAATTTTTCGTCCTTAATTGAGCAATGGACCATTCATTCATTTTGTCTTGATTGGATTTTCCCTACCGAGTGGCATTTGAATTTGGTGGCCAAGGAGAGCGATTCCAATGTAGTGGTCGCCCACTAAATATTTATTGTGATTGGAATTCATTTTTCTTTTTCTAGTTTTCGTGTTTTAATTTGAATTTTTGATTGACAACACTATGAAGCAGAAGGAAATGTTGTGTCCATTCACTTTAAGAATCCCATCATACTTGAATGCTGGTACGATAAACCTGGTATTCAAACAAAAAGGCGACACAACCAATACGGTTTGTCATCAGCTGCCTCCAGTTTCGCGTCACTGGCGTCAAACCTGTAACTTTCAAGTCCGATTTCACAGCGATATCTCGAGATTTTGGAGTGGTTCGAACCAACGTCGACAGTAAATCGATCTGTTTCATTTGGTTTGCTCTCTAAAACTTTATGGTCTTTTCGTCCTTCGATGTCAACTGAAAGAATAAGCTTAGAGCTACTGTTATTTTATCGCCAACAGTCGTTTGTGTCGGATAAGTTGCATCGACCAACATTGCATTGACCAACTGGAGTACAGCACACCAATCTAAATGAAGCCACGCGACTAAAATTACATTTCGAACGATGGTTACAGATCGTCTTAGCGATCCATTTCCATTTCATATTTTAATTGTCAGACTCACTTAGAGGCAAAGTATGTGCGGGAGACTTTACAAACCCTTTAAGGTTCCAGTAAAGACAGCATGTTTCCGGCTCAAATAATTGAATTTCCGCACTGAAACCTTTGAGGTCTATTGTGGTGTGTCGAATGGTTTAACCAGAGGTTATACATCTTGAGACTTTCGATAAACCTCAGTTTATTTAGCCTTAGGTTTGTTTGTCCGAATTTCTGTTGGCTTGGAAGCCCGCGTTAAGTGAAGTAATCCTTTCCTTGCGGCTCGTGCACTATGTTCAGCGGCTTCTTTCTGTAGCCCGTTAAATTTGTTAACTTCTTCGTTGAGATCAAGCAAAGTCTTAACCATGTATAGGTTGGGGTTGATGAACATTTTAGCTTGTCGTAGACCCAGGAGGTTGGCCCAGTAGTCAGCGTGTTTGTTGATCTCCCATTGTGTTATCTTGGAGGAGACACCGTTGGGTGACACCCCAAAACAGAGTTCGGCACTAACGAGTGGGCGGCAAGCGCATCTTTTCAAAAGGCAGTCAGTCCGCTCATTACCCTCGAAGCCTTCATGTCCTGAGATTCAGGCTATTGTAACCTTATTTTACCGATGCAAAACTTTCGAGGAGGTTAAGACAGTCCCAGACAAGCTTGGACCCCACCGTATAAGATTTAATGGCTTATAGTGGTGCCTGGCTGTCTGAAAAGATGTAGATGCGGCTTCCTTGGGTTCTTCTCGGCAGCATCCTCTTACACAGAGTTAAATAGCGTGGATTTCCGCTTGACATATTGTAGGTGACTTTTGAAGCGCTGTCGCGCGTTGGAAACTGGGATCATAAAGGTATCAGACAGCGTTTAAAATATTGACATCGTTGAATCTAGATCAGTCAAATGCTGCTACGACACCTAACAAACACTTGCCGGGCACAACATTGTCAAACTTGGTTGGGTGTCCTTCCACCAGGGCATTGTATTTGTAGGCAATGAATCCGCGGATAAGCTGGCTAGGACCGGCTCAGCTTCCGTGCTCTTAGAACCGAAACCCTTCTGCGACGCTAATTGGGCTACCACCACAGATTTTTTTTTAACAATCGGGATCATCAACTTCGCCTAGTCCACTGGGAAAATGTCTCCGGGGGCTTAGACAATCCAAGCCTTTTTCCTACAAGGAAATCCTAAACCTTGACAGAAACAACATGAGGAAGCTATTGAGCTTCCAAGCTAAACCTTTGTTCAGATACAGAGTGTCGGTTCTGTTTGGAAGAGGAGGAAACCTCTGAGCACATTCTCTGTGAATGTCCGGCACTATACTGGCTTCGCAGACAGATCTTTCATTGGGTTCGTTCTGTTCGTAAGCGGAGTTTAGGAACTCGGCTACTTATGACATACTCACCTTCATAAGGGGATTATGCATATTAGACTAATTATACCGATGGCACAACAGATCTCTTAAGGTCGCAGTGTCAGCCATAAGGGCGGGTTTTAATTTAAAAAAAATAAAATAAATAAAAAATACTTCGGGCTCTTGTCTAAAATAGCCCGGCTTTGAAAATGTTGGAAAGACTATTGGAGTTTATATTATAGGCGTGGTTGACTTATTTATCCCTCTGTACCTGCTTAAGTCAATATGTGTAGAAAACGGATAATGCGAAGGCGGGCGCTCCCTGCGCAGAATCTGGGGCCTATATCTGAAAATCATTAACTAGTCCTATAGCATAATGGTTAGGGCTATCACCACGTACGCGATCAAAGCACGAAATTTAATCAGGAGGATATAAGGAGACTTATGGGCTTCCATATAAGCCACGGGTTCTAGAAATATCCAAACCAAAAAACCGTCTTTGTAAGACAATCCGTCTTTTCATAGGAAACGTTAAAAATTGGGTTCATTTGCGTTTTCCTTAGGCCAGCGTCAACTTATTGTCTTGGAACGAACTGCTTGACTGCATGCACTACTATCATCCAAAGCCACTTGTGGCCGACTTTAGAGTTCTTCTTCCAGGTTATCAGATCGGCTGTCAACATTGATTATTTACACATTCCAACTTCGGTTGTGGTTGTCGTGGCTCAGTTGTTACTGCTGACCCAGCTGTGTGGGTTCAAGCCCCAGTCGGTTCCACCGAAAATTTTTCGTCGGGAAGCCTCCGAAAGTACAATTTGTCATGGAAAAGCTTCTCAGTTCGCCGTTCGGAGTCGACAATAAATTGTAGTCCCCTTCCACTCGTGCGAACAATATAACACGCACAACATGAATGGTTGCGAGAAGCTAGGCCTTAGCTCATTCCGAGCTGTCGCGCCAGCTATTTATTTTTAAATTCTGTTTAACTATTGTCACCGAGAATTCACTTTTGATCTCTGTACTTTCTAACTGAATATTCCTTGGTCAGATGTTATCCCAACTGCCACTGCACTATAGAATGTCTTTAAAATATTCTCACATTCAACTTTGTTTGAAATTTTAAGTTACTGTCCCACTTTTAGATTTGTCCTTTATACTTCACGTTTTTGAGTCAAACGAACGTTCACATGCATATACAACTATGGGTTAGATGAAACACCAGTGGCTACTTTTGTTCAGAAAATATATTATGAACCTTGGACACACACATACACATTATGACCATCATCTGGAAGTTCTGCCAGACAGGATGTTTAGTAGAAATCTCGCTTTAAACGTATCCCGTCCTTCTTCCTCCCTCTCTCACTCTATAGGTCACATTGTTGAATCTATGTTTTGTTCTCCATGGTCAAGCACACTGAGTAACCAGTTTGACCTTTTATCAAAGAATATTATTTTTATAACAATGTCCTCAGACAAAGGATCCATATGTGTGTATGGAAATAAGGACACATCCAGAGCGAGCTTGAGTAAGTGGGTGGAAAGTGTGAAAAATATGCGCTACGACATCAGAAAGCACTTTGTCTGTGGTTTAATTACAATTATTATGGTGGAGAGGATAGACTTTTGTATTGCCTGTGGTTACATGGTGCATACATTTTTCGGCGCCTACAAGCATTCCCCTTTAAATTGCCTTCGAAATTCTATACTCTTGCACATGGGGACACATTGTTCGGAGTCATGTGCGTCCCATTTATCCAACGTTGGCCTTCCAATATTGAAGCAGGGTCGATGAATTCATTTTACTTTATACAACATACAAAGCAATATCAATCTATGGCCTTGATTGTGCTAGGTAGGATTTAAGGACCGCAAACAGCCTTAAACATCAGCTCTCTCTACAGGAACAAGAAGGTTCGGGCTGAACCTAGTCCTCAGCAGCCAACTGGCCCCTTCCGAAGCTTACTGCCTTCAGTTGCACGCTCCAAGTTGATTGAGGTCTCCAGCTATGTTGTCCCTCCAGGTTGGATTCAAAGACTCTGTGGACCGAAGGGTTAATGTTCATTTGTTCTGTAAGTCCTAACCATCTCAAACACCCAATGCGCAGTTTTTTGAAGAGATCGATGTCGCTGTATAGCTCATTGATATAATTTGTAGTTGAATCTCGAAATGCTTCATGTTTTCATGCTTTAGCGCCGTAAGAGAGAAATTCAGTGCGGTTCGCTTGACCACGGTTGTTAGGACTCGCAGTGTTCATTCCAAAGAAATATATTTTCTCTTCTGATTTGGCACGGAACTTTAAAAATATTGGAATTCGTAGGGAAATACTTTACAAGACGACTTCGGTAAGAAGATGCCGAGTTTTTCATAGAAGACTGATGCACTGTTGTTTATATTTTTCCTTATTTTTCATTGGCAGTCTTTCATGGACCGCTTTTTACAGGAAAGCAACAATTTACGGGTTTTCATTTCTAGGTATTATTGAGTTATGCCCGACTCCATGCTCCAGAATGATAACGTTTTAAAAAAACACCACCTCCTTTCTCTCCCATGTCCCATGCGGCACCGACAGTATGGGTCATCCACAGGCTTGTACTTGTTGAGGTACTCCCGCAA
This sequence comes from Matsumyia berberina, assembly GCA_917880715.2. Taxonomy (NCBI): domain Eukaryota; kingdom Metazoa; phylum Arthropoda; class Insecta; order Diptera; family Syrphidae; genus Matsumyia; species Matsumyia berberina. Next base: position 122,892,492 of record OU862871.1, on the reverse strand, counting down.
GCATCTATGCCCTGACAGGAATTGCCTATTAAAATTCTTAGTAGTGTCTCTGTGAGTGGTTAGTGTGTTTACACAGAATCAACTAAAATATAAAACGAATGTCTGAGTTCTGAGAAAGTCCTCAGTTTTTCAATTTCTATAGTGTGTCTTGAAGCTAAGCTATCGGTCTTTAACTAGGTGTTTTTTCCGACCCTCACGGTCATGAGATATGGGTAATGACCGAAAGAAAAAGATCACGAATACAAGCTGCCGAAATGAGATTTCTTCGTTGTATTGCTGTGGTAACTCATCGGGGTCGAGTTAGGAACATCAGAGTACGCGAGGCACTAATGTCGAGCAGCTACTTCTTCGAATGGAGAACGTGCCCGATGGTTTGGGCACGTTAAACGCATGTCCCCAACTCGGCTTCAAAAACGTGTCATGGAATCCATGCCATCAGGAAGGCGTCCTCTGGGAAGGCCTAGGATGAGATGGCTGGACCAAGTCCGAAATCTCACCTCTACTCTTATGGGGATAGCCCCTGATGGTTTAGAGTCGACGGTATAAGATTGGGAAATGTGAAAAATTCCACTTTAGCTCCCTAAACCCGCGACCTATTGGAAGATGATGATGATGATGATAGTGTGTCTTTGTGCGTTGCGGTGCGGACAGAGGGTGTCCCATCTATGAACGTCAAATCGGCCATCTTTAGGAAGATTGTGTTATGCCAGCTTTTGAAGCTTCCATTGGAGTTATGACTGAGCGTTTGACCAGTGTATTATACAGCTCCGAACTTTTAATCGTTATCAGGAACACCTCTGTATCTTGGAACCCAACAAAGTGTTATGTTGTATCTTGAGCTGAAAATATTAAGCTCGTTACGAGATCTCAATTCCAATTTTGATATTATCCCTGTAGACGAGCTTTCTTAAACAGCCACTTGGCTACATCACATCGTGGGGTTGCCAGTAAGGAGAGTTCTAAAGTCGGTGATAGCTAAGACGTCTGTTTCATTATGTACTGTGGTTTGGGAGCGTTATTGAACGCTCGATGAAGTACTCAAATTTTTTATGACGTTCGGCAACTTTGCGTCTGTCAAAAAGAGGTCTTCTAGCTCAAAGAATAAGTATAAGCATGCAAACCAAAGACTCTTAGATCCATCAGTTTTTGTGCATGGGTCCCAGATTGTCCGAGCCCTATAGGTTGTGTTGGGTTTGTTTGGGGTGACTGTTCACACCTAGACGCAGGCATACTTATACCAGAAGAGGTGTATTGTGGCGCTATACCATCTTCTGCTAATTTACTAGTACTCCGAGGACTTATTGAACTAATTAGACATTTTGACGAACAGGAGATACTTATGACGTAGATGTTCGAAATATGCGCGCTGTCATCGCGGGAGGGAGTCACCAGATGGAGCAGTCTTATTTTGGACGGGACCGTATAGGTGCAATGGAAACGGAGAATAATTTCGTCTGTTCCGTCTTCGCTGCAGCGTCTGTAGATGTAATTCCAGAAAAGGCTTCACCTCTTGGCGGAATGGGACTACAGTAACTATTTATGATTAAACCGTTGGATCGATTGTAATCCAGCTTAAGCCAGATATCTCTGGCAATTCGGCACTTCGCAACTTCCTCCCATCAAATGTCAATTTTCTTGTTTGCTTCCGATTAATTATGTTTACAACGAGAGCGAAAGCGTAGCGAGAGATATACTCAGTAACCATCGGATGGATCAAAGGGAAAGTCTCTTCCGCTTGATACTCAACATAGATAAATGTCTTATAAAAAAAACGTATGCGAGGAGCGACAATCAAGAGCGACCTCTGAAACAAGTGCGAACGACTCCTAGGAGTACAATCCAGTAATCCGGAAAATCTCAGTACGGGCGACCAAGTTATAATTACATTTTTTGACCACATGTCATGTTCTCTTTGTAGTTTGCAGTGAATGTTTACCATTCACATAAGTAACATTTGGTCTGTTCCATCAAGTCCATTGCTAGTCGCTTATACATTAAAATGACTCATTGGACTTTCACTTGTCACTTAGAGTACTATAATGCACAGTCGGCGATAAACTCCTTATCATGCCTGAATTACATTTATTTATGAAGGTAAACTTACAGTTAGCACACTTACATACAAGCACTGCTTGACTTTGACAGCATCATCGACTAAGAAACCTTGTTGAATCAAGCAAAGGTATGAACTTTTCAAGAGACTACAATTCCCTTTCGAAAAAGACACCCCTGGGAGGTGATTTGCTAATAGTCCCAGCCACCAAGCCAGCTTGTCAAATAATTCCCACTGCTCACAGAACAGAAACAAAAAAAGTTAAAGAGTATCGGTGCCACTACTGTTCCCTGCGGCTGGTTATTCTTGAGTTTCACTGTCAGGTTACGTGTTCAATGTGGGAGAATATTGAATTTCCAAGGCTTTTGTATGTAACATGCAATTTCTTCCAAAAATTTAATTCGTCCATTTCTTCTGCCCGCTGTAATTCCTTCTTTTTTTTAGGATTACTTTGTTCGATAATTTGAAACAAAAAATCACATGACTAAGTCCAACTAACCCAACCAACATTCGATTTGAGAACAAATTCAGGACAAAGGACACTCAGTAAGAAACACACACCCGACGGCTGTTGCAATCGAATATTTCCAATCAAACATTCCTCTAACGCACATCTATCCGCTGCCGTTGCCAAAGAATTTCAATTCTCCGTCGGTAGAATGCAGTGAAAGCTCCTTCGTCGAACCCATCCACCACCCACAAACTTACAAAAGCTCATTGAACATTAAATTTCATAGTTTTTTTGTTACCGTCTCCCAATTTTTTTTGTGTGTAAACTTTCCCTTGTAACTCTGTAGGACATTTTTGCCCAAACCTAAAACAACAGAAGAAGAAAGTTTCTCAAAAAAAAATGGAAACGGAAAAAAACTATAAACTTTCTTTTGCCCCTACCGACGACGAGACAACACCAACAGGGGTAGTGTGTGCACTGTGCACTGGGAAAAGTTAAGGGGCTATCATCAGGCCACACCCTCACCAAACTCTGTGATTGGCTGCTCCTGCTGCACGATTACTTCAGCTTGCACCATATGCACACCCGACTGCTGCACCCCCATTCATCGCGGTGCACTCACACACAACATGCAACCCTCCCTCGTCGACACACAGAGTAGGGCTACTTCAAAGCGTCGAAACAGGGGTGCGTATCCTTGCCCAGTTGGCCTTAAATGTGAGGGGACTGTTGACGCTGGGGCTACGAGGTGGTGGTGTGTAGGTACATAGGTGACTGCTGTATCGGAGCTTTTTGCGTGTGTGCACACAATGGAAAGTTTTGCGTCGCCTCTTGGACATAATCCGTTGTTTCGTGTTAGGGGCCACGACGGAGGGTTGCTGGGGAGGGTATAGCTGTATTGTCCATTTTTCATCGAAATCATGTTTACTGGCGACACTGTGGGTGGCAGCGTTGGCCATGTATGCGTTCGCACAGGCACACACATCCATGCAGCTGGCTGTAATTAGCACATGCATCGATTGCAAAGGACATGCGGGTGCTGCTACTGCTGGTGGCAGTCGTGGTGGTGTTCAGTGCATGGATAAAGGGATGAAACGTGAACCCTTCTCCGTTGACTGGTGAAAAAAACAAAGAGAACGTCAACGACGACAAGGACGAACAGGACTTTCTGACTTTTGGCTAAATGTGTGTTCGCATGCATGTAACAACGGACCGCTGTTTGGAGGTGGACTTCGATTGATTGCGGGTATGTTGCACTGGGGGGTGGTTGTGGGCCTGTGAATCGACGACGTTATTGGTTTTGGGCCTGCACTGACCGTTTTGGGGGAAAATGATGGGTGCCCCCTCTGCCGGAATGAAACCCTATTGGTTGGTGCATCGATTTGGGGGAAGGTAAGACTCTGATTTTTGGGCTTCGCTAAATGTATTGGTTGTGTGTTTTGGTGCGCGTGTAAGTTGCGTCAAAATTGGCGCATGTATGTAGGTTGACTTCTACTGCCTACAATAGGAAGTCCAATTTTGATAAATTGAGAAAATCTTCAAAATGAAGGAGAACTGCAGATACTTTTAAACAAAAAAGAGATATGCATCGGCCGGGAATCGAACCCGGGCCGCCCGCGTGGCAGGCGAGCATTCTACCACTGAACCACCGATGCTTGTTGTGCTTCTGTTTAATAAGTCAGCTCTTATAGAATGGAGCTCAATTATAAATTTGGAATGTACATATGTATGTACATATTCAAGTACAATTACTGATGATGGACGTGTGCTTAATTGATAAATGACGTCACAGTTGTTTCCGTTTCTATTTTAAGTCGTTTGTTGATAAACTACCTCCGTGGGTTGGTTGTTGTTTTGTGGATTTTGGTTAGTACCACATTGACGTCAGAGTTTGTAGATGATAATAGTTTTGGAAGAATCCTTATGTGTCCTTCGTTTTCTGGCATTATTCATGGAAGGTGTTTGTTACGTTGATATTGACTGTGTGGCATGGGGTACAGACTAATGCCGATTCAAATCTTAGCCAAAGGCTTCGCTTCTACTAGGTAAATTTCAAAATCCCTCCGTTATGTCCTTCCAAACCGACTGCCGTGTCAATTAATTAACTTAATAAGCTAACAACCCTTGGAAGGTCAGATTCCGATCTGCTATGTTCCCGAACACGTTCCCGGACACGCTGCTTTCAATTGGTGAGACCAAGATTTCTTACGTCCGCGATGACTTGATTATTAAGCCGGAGGTTCGGTCTCCCTTTCCTTCCAGGTTGCTGGAGTTTGAAGACTCTTTGAATTAAATTGGCTGGAGCTCAATGTCTATTCAACGGATTTTTGCCTTCCGGACTATATCCACATCTTTGAAGAGCTCATAGAGCTCGCAGTTAAATTTTCTCCTCCATTCACCCTCCTCGCAGACAGGGCCAAATATTAGACGTATTTCTGTTCAGCTGTCTTGTTTATAGTCCAGCTTTCCGGTCCATAGAGGACGACCGGCAAGATCAGCCTTTTAGGACAAAACGTAGTAGCACCGGTTGCGTAGGGTTGTCGAACTCCCATCTGAGTGTCGTTTGTGGACGACCTCAAAGTTGTAACTGCCGATGATTGCATTTTGTCCAATGCGGTCTTTGACAGATTGATTTCTTGTCAACAGCATGTATGTATTTAGTCTTACACTCATTTATCTTAAAACGAACTCCTCTAGTCTGCTTTTCAATCACCGTAAAAGCTTAAATATCGGCACGTTGTTAGCGGGCGATAATATCACTATCGTCTGCGTATCCCAACAGCTGGACGGATTTGGCGAAGATATGAATGTCGGCCCATCGAACGTTCTGTTCCAACTCAAGATTGAAGAAATCGCAGGACGGCGCATCTCCTTGCCGGAATCCGGTGTATGTTTGGAATGATTCGAAAATTCTGGTTCCAACTTGCACGGTGCATCGCGAATTTTCGAGGGTCGTGTGGCACAACCGGATCATTTTTTTCGGGATCTCGAGTTCAGTCATTGCGTCGTAAAGCTCGATGCGATGAATGCTGTCGTATGCGGCTTTAAAGTCGATAAACAGATGGTGGGTGTTGACTTGGAATTCGTTGGTCTTTTCCAATATTTGTCGCAGTGTGAAAATTTGGTCAGTGGTCGATTTTTCGGGCCGGAAGCCACACTAGTTGTGGTCGAGTTGTGTGGAGTAAAACGGCTTTAGACGTTCACACAACACAGTGGATGGGATCTTATAAGCGACAAGGATATGCCCTGGTAGTTGTTGCAAGATATAGGAACGCCTTTCTTGTAGATAGGGCAGCCGTGTTAATAGTGTTTGACAGAAGCTCTTCTTAGCAATGTCGTCGCCAAGATACCTATTCAATTGTCTTCTGTGGTGCCTGGAAGAAGTTCCAAGAGGAAACACTGGGTATGCTATTAGAGTTCCATATCCGGGCTGCACAAAGGTAACGACCTCAATCAATCAAATCGATCACATTGCGATCGACTCAATGTACGCTTCCAGTATTTTGGATGTCTGAACCTTTCGTACTTCACTTAGGCCTCGGTCGGGCCCATTGTGTTCCCCTCTTTTAATAGTCGGAACTACGGAAGGTGGAAACAATTACGGAGTTGACACTAGTTTACGTGTGGTCTGGCGAATCTTCCTGTTTCTTTGGTGAAGGCCGGGATGTCACCGATTCATTTGTCCTTGAGATACCCCATGTCCGGTATCGACATGGATCCCAGCGTCTTCTGTCGCAATTTCGCTAAGTCTGGGCAGTGGCATAGGAAGTGTTCGAGGTATTTTTCCTCTTCCTCGTAGTTCCTGCTTGTCTCTGTGTCAGCGAGGCTCAGTCTATGCATGTGTTTGTTGAGGTAAATGTGTCCTATGATCGCTTCCCCTATCAGCCTCAATTCTTCTCTACTTGAACCTAGGATCTTCTTAGTGAGCAGGTTGCTTGGTTTCTCTGTGAGTGATCTAACCACTTTGCACGTCGGGAGGTTCGTCCATTCATCTTCGAAATCCCTGTGCATCTTCTATTGTTAATGCGACTTCCACTGTGTTTTCAGCAGTTCGTTCTATCTCGTGCGCCCTTTCTTTTACCAATTCGTCAGCTTTCTCATTCCCCGTGACACCTTCGTGACACGGTACCCAGACAAGGCGGACATCATTGTGATTGTTTGTCTTTGCATTTTCTGACCAGATTAGATCTGGATATTGGATTTGTGATGGCTTAAAGTGCTGCTTGACTATCAGAGCAGATTTCTATTTTCCTACTTTGGGTGTGGTGTTCCAAGAGAACTCCAGCTCCTCTCAAAATGGCAAGGACTTCTGCTTGGAAAACTGCGACGAAGGGATCTAGATGAATTGCAAGTTCCACCGATGAGTTGATGCAATATACGCCAAGCCCCGGAGTTGCCTGTGATGTTGGAACCGGTCGTATATACAGTTATACCGTCATAGTTTCTTGTTTCATTGGTTCGAGCCCAAGAAATTCTGTTTTAAAATTGTTAACAAAGCTGATTTGCTTGCTTCCAAAATCACTTTGATGGTTGATGAGTGGAGTGATCCTTCTGATCTCTGCAATAATTTTTGGGTGCCCTGTACTAGATGTCATGTCGGAATATCCCACGGTCTTCAGTTGTGCCAGTCTCCTTACTTCGAGGTGTACTGGTAGGATGTTGAGTATCACTTCCATGGCACCGGTTGGTGTCGAGGTTTGAGCGCCGGGTACTCCCAGGCAAACCACTACCTTACTTCACCTCATCTCTCATACAAGATCTGTCATACTGTGTGAACGCCTGAAATCTCTCGTCAACAACCTGATTGGCCCCTTTCCCCAGAATTTCCTCAATCAACCAAATTTTCACACCGCAGCAGATAATGGAGAAAACTTCAACGATATCGAGACCGCCTTTGACACAATTTATAGAGAAGAGTCATATCTTGCTTCTCTGCTATACTCGTTCACCTACGAAAGATGACGATGGAGAATGCTCGCTGCTCCATCAAGTTTGGTGATGATCTCACTGGGGCCTTTGATGTCAACAGAGGATGACGCGCTGTCATGTGGTTTCTTTAACATCATTCTTGAGCGAGTTGTGCGAAGTTCTCAAACAAACAACAGAGACACTGTGAAACATACATATATCATCGATCTGTCTCTGTAGAATTATCGATTGTGGAGGAGAGAATTAGGTCACTAGAGTCGTATTACCATCAAACTTTTTACATCTTTAAATGCAAAATGGAAGTGGATTCGAGGCATTGACTTCAGCTATTAACTATTGCGACACGGTTTCTTTTCCTGCTTTCTCCGCCCGCTTCTGCAAGACATTCCCCCAATGACCTCAAACAACATAAAGCGCCGACGAACCCGACAAGGACTTATCGTCTCGCGCAACGTACATACGTAATTTACATCAAGAAAATCCGAAATGTCAATTGATTTCCCTTTAATTAGTTACAATATACAAGACGATCCTTATCACCCCCATCAACCCAGCAGTAAACACATCTCCCACAGCCCACTCACATGCCATGCATCCTGCACTGAGTGCTCTTCAACCCGTTTGCCACAACATCACATAAATACTAAAATCGAATAATTTGCTGTCTTCTGTTCGCATCTACATACAGCAGGGTAGGGGGGACCAGAAACAGAGTTTATTATTGAGTGACATCTGGTGTAATGGGTTGCAAAAGGGTCGCGCGTGTTCCTAGCTCCGTCGATGGAAAAATTGGGAGGTCCTCATGCATCTTCCGCGGGGCTAATTTTAATGTTCATCTTTTTGTATGGGCGCCGCGCGCCGTAGACCACCACACTGAAGACGACGACGACGACCAAGTTGTTTCAAACTCTGTTCTGTGATCGAATGGGTTATCGGTTATCCGATGGCTCCTTCGATACCCGCCAACAAATAAAGTCTCATACACACACAATGCATTCGACGCTTGGCTTGGGGCACATAATGCAATTGACAGAAAGTTTATTGCATCTTTTGAGAGTGGCGCACAGAGTTCTTGTTCGCTCTGGGAGTTGATAGAGAATTGGTCTTCCTAGACGAAAGACTCCTCTCTAATCGTAGCAGTGGCATCGTATACGCAGGAAGCAAGTATGCGAGTATACGGCGGCTTTTCCTTTTGAGCTTCATCGTCGTCGTCGTTTGTACTCGTAGTCGTCTTCGTCCAGCCCTTGTAGATTGATGCACCAGATATGCCGAGTGGTTCATATTTTTCCAAGACGAAGGCGATGGTACAAGGGAACGTGACACACACGCAGGAAATTATCTGGCTCGAATGATGGTATTGATGAAGGGGATCCCTTGCTCGCTTTTGGGTCGGCAAAGTGCGTTGGGAATTTCTAATTAATTTCTTGTCAGAATGCATGTGGGGTGGATGTCAGCTGGAAAAACACTGAACGAGAGTCTAGGGAGTGATTTCAATGAAGAGATTGTGGGATTTTAGAATTCCCTTGGACCTTAACATCGTCGTTCTTAGAATGGCCAGGTGGCTCAGAGATCTGACTCCAAAAGTGAAGAACTTGAAAAGCTTTGGAACATTTTTCGGTGTCTTGAAGTAGGGTGAAAGGCTAATGCGGCTAATTGGCTAATGCGGCTAATAAGCCAAATTGACTGCATTTCTCACACCCCTCGTTTGTCGTTCAAAGAAGAGGGAATCATCCTTTCGCGTAGATTTCGTAGCCAGCTCTCGTTCTTCTGTTCAGCTTCTCCCATTGCAAGCCTCTTGGTGTAACAAACACTTCTTAGAGCTCAATGTCATTAAATGTAAAGCTATCACTCATTGCCACAAGTGCCTTCCAATCCTCCTTAGACATTATTTTCCTCGGCCTGAGCTGGTCAATGAGGGCAAGACGAAATACTTATATGCTTTCAACAAGAAAGGACACCCAACACCGACGTCACTGACAGAACGTCACTATAGACATTTATAACTTTGAGGCAGTTAAGGACTGTGTATACCAAGGTTCCGCTTTAAATTCAGACAACGACACCAGCGCTGAGATCAAACAAAGAATAACTCTTGCCAATCTCTGTTTCTTTGGGCTAAGAAGGCAATTGAGTAGTAAAGCCCTCTCTCGAACAACTAAAATGACCCTGTATAAGACCTTTATCGTTCCAGTCCTGCTCTACGGGGGGAGGCATGGACTCTGTCAAAAGCGGATGAGGTTGCTCTTGGCCGTTTGAGAGGAAAATTCTTCTGGCGATTTTCGATCCTGTCTGTATAGGGGGTGAGTGGAGGAGGATAGATACCAATGCTTTGGCTGAGAAAATTTTCGAATCCACACCCGAGCAACGGCGCAGTAGAGGAAGAACGCGACTATGGTGGCGCCCGCAAGTGGAAGGGGACCTTAACCAACTTAGCCGGCTGGAGACGCTTGTTGATTGAGGCCTAGTCGTAGGCCTGACAGTTTTAAACTACCGCCCCACGAATACCATCTGAAATTGATCCCCTGCCAATTTATTCTTCGCCCACCCGTTGGCACCTGGCACCTTAGATTCCCCCATACTGCTCAAACAATCTTCTTTGACACGAACCCCTTAACCTTAAGTCCGTACCTCTCTTTCGTCTCGCTATCGTCTCGTTGCATGTTTCATAGTCAGATTTTCTCACAATATAAAGAGTTCATGTTGCTTAAGAACCAATTAGTGAATACAGGTCAGTATACGCGGCTTAGGCTGTGCCTTCAGTTTCGTATTCTAGAAATACTGACCGGATATTGGTGAGCACATTCTTATACACCACCAGCAACTAGGTGCTACCTGTAACTTAACACCGAACGGCGACATCAGCATTTTGCTGGAAGATTCCAATACCAAATTGAGTGGGTAATGACAACGAAGCTCTGCGGTACCTGATCGGTAAACATAATAATGGCAAACGCTTTTTAGATTTTTCAACAGCCCCACTTATCATAGCTGGCACAATGTTTGAACACAAGACGTGTCATGATATCAGTTGGATTTTAACTGGGTGGCAGCGAAGTTCTAACCAAACAGACCATATGGCGATCAGCGCAGGGGTAAATTTTGTCTTTTGAATGTTCGAAATAAGCCCTGATCATATATCGATATGGAATGAGATCACCATCTTATAGGCAGCGTACATTTTCTTCCAGCTGTCTAAAAGAGTGGACTGCTCCGAGGGCCCGGTCGTTAGCAAATACTCTATGCTTACAGAATCACTAAACAGCTGACGTGTGGTTACAGCTTCCGCCTGAACCCAGTGAAAAGTTTAAATGGTACTCTGCTAGTTTAGATCAGGACAGTTTTAAATCAGGACAAGCTAAGAAAATAGAGATTTGGTATTCGGAACCACATTGGGAAGGGTGGTATGTCTCCAGCTGTACAGTGACACTGATCTTGTGAAAAATATGCCCGTTGGACGTTTATCATGGACACCAGCTTCCAGATCAACACGTATAAGGTGGTGACACACAAGTAGAAGACAAGGGGAAGGGAGCGACGGAATTTAAAAGTTAAAGCCTAGGTTCACACTGAACTGTAGTTTCGCAAGACTCTGTTAGTGGGAAGCGAAGAAATTGAATCGAGATCGAGATAATGTTTGCGTACTCGCACATTGAATAATAGACATACACACACCTGTTTGGTGAAAGGGGCAAGGTTAGGTTAAGTTAACGGGTCAATGAAGTAGATGAGTCCCTCTTTATCTCAGTTAGGTTCGTTGTGATACCCATGTATTTTACCTACTTCTTCCTACTGCCTGGTTCTATATACCTGATGATAGCCACCTGGTTGTCCTTACAAACTTAAGCAGATCTGATAGTAAACCATCGAATAGCTCCTCGACATTATCGAAGACGAATCTGCTCAAAGTTATCGTTCTAATATTGCAGAGGCTTGGACAATGACAAAAAAAGTGGGGTGTGTCTTGTTGCGAGTCGAGATTGGGTACAGAGGCAACTTTGGTGCAGCTGAGGAAGATCGCGACAAGCTTGCGGTTGCTCGGTTCAATTCGTTGTCAACCCCACCTTGCACCGAAGTTACCTCCATGGCCCTATGCTGACTCGCAACAATGACACCCAAAGTAAGACCCGAACCAGATCTTGAAATTAAAAGCCTCATGCTGAGATAACCGGGCTACCGCAACCGTGCCGCCGTATTCTTCATCTGCACCGAAAATGCACCTGTGGCCCAATCTTGACGTGTAACAGTCTCCATGTACAGCTTCGTCCCCGTATCCTCTACGTAGAGTGTCTTCGGTCTGGTGTGGTCTTTTTTTTTTCATGATACCCGGGCATATGGTGGTCTATAATTAATCTTACGAATACAGACAGGGATTCTAGGTTCATATCTAGGAGCTTGCTGGTTCTACCCTAATTATATTCTGCCCATAGCCCTCTAGAAATTTTGCAGAGAGTTAGTGCTTTTCACCTGTTATTTCCGTCAGTTACTGTTTCTTTCAAATGACGAAGTAAAGGTTTAATTGTACCTTCCGTTAGCTCTGGTTTTAGGGCAGATCCATTCCTGGCTAGCTCATCAACAGTCTTGTCTCCTGGCACACCACGTGAAAGAGGAAACTTAATAGTGTTGGAGAAAAAACTAAGCTAAGTTTTTAGTCTAAATAATCCCATCTCGTTGTTTCTACACTTTTTTGATGTCCAGATATCTTTCCTTGAAATCAGTTTACTAACCATACAATATCTATTGTATAGAATCTATACTATAGATCGTCGAAAAAAATTTAAAATTTATTTTTAAATGGAAAGTAGGACAAGATAATACTATCGGGGGGAAACGAAACTATTGACCTCGTCGTTGATAAGATAATTTATTCTGAAACTCGTTTTGAATTGAGGTAAATCATTTCTCATGCGATTTGATGAATTCTAGTATAAACTTTGTCAAAATGGTGATATGTGGCGTCGGTGGTGTAATGGTTAGCATAGTTGCCTTCCAAGCAGTTGATCCGGGTTCGATTCCCGGCCGACGCACACTTTTTTTTTTTTTTTTCCCCATGGAACGGATTAATAATTTCTTTTTTTTACCTGTGGATTTGAAGTCATCAAAATGCCTATGAGTCACATCATCAGGCTTCAATTTCATCACAATCACTGTCTTCAATGTTTCTGTGCTTTGGCAAGCATTGGCCATGAGCTGCGGTGTCCGAGTGGTTAAGGAGATGGACTTGAAATCCATTGGGTTCTACCCGCACAGGTTCGAATCCTGTCCGCAGCGAGCGCTGTTCTTTTTAGATTTCCGATTTTTTTTGCATTTCTTATGGTCGCCTAATGTATTTAACTAAATTGGATCAATTTACCAATGGAGCCTCATAAATCTCCATTTCTGTTCTCACACCTGGTTGCGGACTGTGTGCGCGCACACAATAAATGGCTACGTATGGCTTCCGTAATCCAAGCTCTGGCGACCGACCACCATCGATAGCGCCACCAGTGAATGCGACAATTGGTCGCTTCGCTATATGGTTGCTGGGTAGGTCGGTCGCCTGGCAGACTGGCTCCGCTTCTGGGAGACCTACCTCAAGCGGTTTCGCATTGTCTTCGTCGAGTCGTATTTCTTTGAGTTGCCTGCGGTAACAAGTTGCATTGTTTTGTACCGCTTCAATCTTTTTAATTGGACACCACCAAGAGTGCCGCACTACCACCGACTTAGGCTTAGCCAGGCTCTGATCCTGAAGGAAGCGAGGTTTTTTTTCCTGTAAAATACCACCACCACCAGTGAACAGAGAACCGTGGACAAAACAAAAAAAAAAAATGATTACGGCGCGATGGAAAAACAAAAATGAGAATTTATCGATTTCGATTGCACGTAATCGATAAGAGCGCGGTGTTATGTGCAGCAGTGGCGGTGGTGATGGTGATAGTTCTCGAATGTGCGCTTCCAGAATGGACTGCTCCAGCAGCAGCAGCGCAAGAGCAGAGATTGCGGTTGCGGTTGATGATTTATTGGCGCGTTTTTCGGAGGCAATCAAATTAGAAGCTGAATCGATGGCTACTGGTTGATGGCTGTGCCGGTTGTTGGTGTTGGTGGTGGCGGCGGCTTCTTGGCCCACAAGCCAGCGCTGCGGGTGAACCCAGATAAGCGGATTTTATTTAACTTCACTGTCCAGACAGGAGAGAAATGATTTATAGCCCAGGCGTACGCAATGTTTTTTCTTTAAAAGCTCCCGGCTAGTGGTGGTGTGGAAATTATGGAAAATTGATTTGTGATGCAAATGTTGACCAATGTAAGTCAAAATTTAGGGACATTTGGAGGTGTTAACGAAGGTGCTGCTTTAAGGTGCTCGTGATCGTGAAATCGTCAGAAGAGAGACAAAAAGAAAATCATAAGTGAAGTCATCTAAAGGACACAAGGATTCAAGAAATCCATCTCAGCGTTTGCACTAAAATTTATTAAAATCTTATCACACTAAAAACAAGAACCAACAAACAAGACGTAGCAGTCCGAAGTTCGCAGGTTTTTTTCTATACGAAGCCATCAAGAGTATTTTCATCAGTCTAGTTCTTCCTCTTCACCACATCCTCCATGACGGAAAAGGCGCTGCTGTAGAATTTTTCAGCCTTCTACAAGAATCAGGTGTTGGCTGCATCGAGTATCGTATTTCCCTCTGCTTGATTAAGGTTCTGGAGGGCATAAGGTCTCTTTTTTCACGAAGCGACCAGATCTCAAGCTCTGTTCTTAAGTTTATGGTCTGATTTGGGCTTGGTCAGTAGCTTTCATTTCTTGGACTGAGAGTATTACGCCGATGATTGGTTCACCACGGTCGGCTGATAATCCTACGTCGAGTTCTTGCCTCGTTTCGTGGTGCCGCGTTTGGTAAACCCATTACGTTTTTATCCTGACTTTGAATATTACTTTGGATATGGATTGTGGTCGCTATGTTACGGCAGGGGTAAACAGATCCGGCGGTGTTCCGTCCCCACTGCTATGGTGCATGGTGGTTGACTCTCTGTTGCAAAATCTCTCAATTCTTCTAACGTCTACGCTCAGGCATATGCGAGTGATGTTTCCATATTTTCAATCGGGTCATGCCAGAAGATTGTTTGGGCTAACGCGCAGTCGGCTTTAGCCATGATCGATGAACTGAGGTTGTCCTCCTTACGAGAAGGAGGGTTGTGATCGTTCTGACTCAGTCAGTGCTAAAGGGCGTCGCTATCCAGATCTCCGATGAAGCCAAATATCTAGGAGTGATCCTGGATAAAAAAAAAACTTCTTAGGGCAACGCAAGTCTAGTCGAAGACATCCAAAGCGCTGTCAGTTTTCTGGCAGTGTAAGGGTAAGGACTTGTGGCTTAACACCGAAAAGATCCTTTGGATCTATACGGCTACGATAAGACCGTCTCTAGCTTATGCTTCGGTTGTTTGGTGAAGGAGGCTTTCGCGCAAGTATGTCATTGCCTCCTGCACTAAACTTCAAAGTGCTGCATAGTAGCATGCCCTGTTCTGCTCTAGACGCTCTGCTTGATCTACCTCCCCTTGATACTTATATCATGGGCTGTACTATCAAAGCAATAGTTTGCTCCGCACTGGAGTTTTGAATACCTTGTGTGACACTTATCCTACAACCCTAGTTCCTTAGATGTGCCGTCTGATTCCATGACACCAGAACTTCGGTTGCTATGTAAACTTAAAGTCGACTTTCCTTATCTTCAGGACGGGCTTCTTCCAGATTCTGAGCCTGGACGAGGCTGTAGTCGAATCTTCACGGATGGATCCAAAACCAGTCATGGGTCTGATGCTGGTGTCTTCGTGGGGGTCGACAACACCAGACTTCACTACTCGTTAGCAAGCAAGCCTCTGTTTTTAAAGAGCCTTTTGCTACCCTAATGGCCACGGAAATATTGTTAAGAATAAATGCAAAGGCCGGAGCATCTGCGTCTGTAGCGATAGCCAGGCTGCGCTGAGCCTGCGTTGGATTTTCCCACGAATGCCCACGGTTGGGTTTACTACAAACACAATTGTATGTGGCACAGCTCACCAGGATTAAACGAATGCTCCCGAAGGTCTGTAAGAAATCAACGGCATTTTTGCTGTCACTCTGCAGAAGAGACTGTAGACAACTTATTGGCGTTCTAATGGGACACTTCGCTTTTGCCAAGCACCTGAGTGTGTTAAGTTTAAGTGACACCACTGTTTGCGACACCTGTGGACAAAACGACCATACTTCGGATCATTTCCATTGCGATTGTCCTGCTTTTGCTCGGATCAGGTTGCAAATTTTCGGTGCATCATTGCAGTGCCTTCTCGGCCCTCTCCGAAAGTCGAGAAAATTTCAGTAAAATGGGTAAGAACTGGGTCCTGCCTTCTGGTAATACAATGGACTGGTTGTGTCTGAGTGCTCCAGAATAGCACTAACCCGACAAGAAAAAAAAATCCTGACATTCATGACATCCCATATTCCCACATATCCAATCCAGCTAACACGCCTTCAAATTCCTAGAAACAAAAAATGCAACCTTCATGCGCCATCCAACGCTAATGGAAGGTTTTTTGTACCTACTCCATCACATTCATTCATCACATACATCACATACACACAAAAATGAGGCTCCAAAATGATTTACACTTCATCCGCTCCGATGCAACATAGTCGCCAGCAACGCTGACCGTACGTCCTATGTGTATCCATAAACGAACCGAGAATTCTGCGTAATCTGGATGCAATCTCTCGCAAATGACACCGTAGCGTCCATCTCAGGCTACTGTTGGTATGTTTTCTGCTGATGACGTTAGTCCTCTCGCGTTTGGCGTATTCATTAAGTCACCGTGAGGGTGGTAAATCGTATTCGCACGACAATCGAGTCGCAACATTGGGTACGCGTTACGTTCGATTGATTTCCTCAGAGAGACACTGCCTGAAAGCACCGTGTGTAGGTTGGGCATGCGCAGCTGCGCTGCTAAATGCATTCCCAGCGATCAGTGATTTCACCGGAATTTTACTCAAAGGCGCAGGTAAATGTGAGATCGCTCTGAAGCCACTAGCCAACGGAATACCTTAATTGCCTTTAAGATGGAGCAAAACGCATCCCCTTCTACTCAACACAATTAATCAAATAACCTAGCTATAGTCCTTTGCAATAGCGCTCTGCAAGACTCACGAGGAAGGAATAGATGGATGGAGCTTGTTCACACATCGTTAACTGCCCGCAATGCCGTGTCCCACCAAGGTCTTCACCGATTTACGCAGGTGTTGCCGGCCGTGTGTGCGCGCTTCCGTGATTTTGCCGACACTGGAATCATGATGCACGCGCGTTTAAATAACCGGAATTTCTCTCGGAGCCCGCTCTCAGCTTTCAGTCCAGCTGTCCAGCACCAATGTGCGAATGATTGCACATCACCAAACCATTCGCCAGTGCACGATGAAGACGCGAGCGATGATGTGATGGTTATGATTGCTTAATTCACCGGTGCGGCGATGGTGCTAACTCGTTGAAGTTCGTCTCACATCTACGGTGCACTCAAGCGTCTGGGGGCTTCTTCGAACAGTGAACCAGCACAGCAGTGGGTTTGCGCTTGGATGGCATTATTAATCGTCGTCATCATGTTCCGTGATGGAACTATTTTTTAATGCGTGCGCTTGTCATCGTTTTTTTTTTTTTTTGGTCGTTACATTGCGGAGACAGAGTGAGGAAGTTATCGCATGGCAATTATATGCAAATCTCTATACTGCTTCCGTGGGCAACATGCAACGCACTGGCACTCCGGGAAATTTCTTCACGCAATTTCACACAAAGTGAGGTGTAAATGAGCCATGATTTATTGTCTCCTCATAGAGAGTCGGGATGTGCGCTCTAGCCCAGCGTAAAGGTAATTAGCATTTTGCAGCAACAACTTAATAAGCCGGCTCCTATCGATAATTAAATTCACAACAAAGCTTTGTTGACTTCCCTCGAAACATAAACAAGTCACGTTGATAAAATCAACGAAATCATGCACCGGAGTAACCACAAAGCAAAAGTGTTTGAAGTTCCTTCGAAGAAACGATTTGTTAACCACAAATACATTGCGTGGTCTAGAAGCCAACCTGCTTCGGTGCAGCCCAACACATGTATTTCTAATTATTTCCCATGAATCTGACACACGAGTGAATATTTATTTTAAAAACATTCGAGTATGTGCGAAGGCAGGAGGACGAACTCGGTGAAGGCGTTCACCCACACCGAAATGAACATGAACTCCACAAACGACAGCATCTGATGGACTCACATTCAACGCTACAGGCGCTATAGTCCGGGGTGGACTTGGGCCTCAAGCAACAAGTGTCTTCAGCCAGCTCGATCTTTAGCCAGCTGCCTCCAGTATTGCACACCAAGTTGGCTAAGGTACCCTTCCACTTGCGTGCCACCTGAGTCGCGGTCTTTCTCTACTGCGTAGTTGCTCGGGTGTGGATTCGAAGATTTTCCGGGCCGGAGCATTGGTGTCTATTCGCTCTACATAACAAAGCCACCATGTCGATATACAGCCCATACAGTTCGTCATTGTATCTCCTCCTCCATTTACCGTCCAAGCAGACTCGACCGAAAATCATCCGAAGAATTTTCCTCTCGAAACAGCCAAGAGCGACCTCATCCACTTTTGACAAAGTCCATGCCTCTCCACCGTAGAACAGGATTGGCACGATTAAGGACTTATTAAGGGTCACCTTAGTTGTTCGAGAGAGGGCTTTGCTACTCAATTGCCCAAAGAAACAGCGATTGGCAAGCGTTATTCTTCGTTTGACCTCAGCACTGGTGTCGTTGTCTGAGTTTATAGCCGAGCCTAGGTAGCCCTCATTGACCAATAAACCCATCTTTGCCTCCTCCGTCTCACGCGTTCTTCCGATTATGTCAATATGCGAGTAAATGGACGGACTTTTAAAAGATTGTGCCACTGGCGCGTGAGCTTTGCACCATTCCTTAAGAACGATGTTGAAGAAGTCGCATGACAGCCTGTCGTCTTGTCTATATCCTTTTTTGACATCGAAGGCCTCGGTGAAGTCTTGACCGACCTTGATGGAGCGATAAAAAGGTGATGGATATCGATATGAAGTTCCTGGGTTTTCTCCAAGATCTGTCGCAGAGTGAATATTTGGTCGATGGTGCACTTTCCTGAAGCCACACTGATATGGACCGATCGGTCCACACGGCAGATAAGATCTTGTAAGCGATGTTAAGAAGACTGATGCCTCTGTAGTTGGCGCAGTTCAGAGGGTCTCCTTTCTTGAGGATCGGGCAAATAATGCTGAAGTTCTATTCATCGGGCATACTTTCCTCCGACCATATTTTACAGATGAGTTGGTGCATGCTCCTTACCAAGTCATCGCCTTCCGCTTTGAACAGCTCGGCAGTTAGGCCGTCAGCCCCAGCAGCTTTGTTGGACTTAAGCTTCGAAATGGCTTTCTTCACCTCGTCCAGGTCGGGTGGACGGAATTGTTGGTCTTCGTCGTCCAGGTTCAATGGTTCATTCTGTCTGACAGCGGGATTTGATTCGTCGTCGCCGTTAAACAGTCTGCAGAAGTAGTTCTTCCACATTCGCGCTCTGTAGCCTTGACAGGTTCTTTTTACCTTTTGGTAAAACTTTCGAACCTCATTCCTGCAGAAGAATCTCTCTATTTCCTCGATCGCGCAATTCTTCTTTCTCCTGATAAGCCGGTGTTCGCCTTTTCTATTCTGCTGGTAGAGCCCGCGAACAGCTCTGGACTATCTATGCAGCGCCGCTTTGTATGGCTCTTGTTTCACTGCATGTGTTTGCCGGAACTCGTCGTAAAACCAGGGATTTCGTTGTGGTGCCCGTGTGAAACTCAGCACATCATAGGCGGCATCTCTGATAGCTTTTTGGTAATGTTGCCACTGGTCTTCAATACTTGATGCTGGCGGCAAAGGACCTCTGGAGAGATTGAGGGATTTCATGCGCTTGCAGCGTCCGACGTCAAACCCCTCACAGTATTTCCTTGTCTTGGCGGTGTTCGGGATATCTGCAACCGTACCTTGGCTAGAACAAGGTAAGGGTTCGGGTCAATGATGTTCCCTCGGAACGTTCGGCCAGCCATAATACTGGAGGAGTGCCTTGCGACGATCGCAATGTAGTCAATCTGGTTGACGGTTGAATGATCAGGAGATCTCTATATTCCTTTATGAATATCGAGATGCGGGAACCACGTACTAGCTACAACAACATTTCGCCCCGCAGGAAAGTCGATGTCGTGTAGGCTATACTTTCCGACAGTACTACAAAAGACCGATACTTCTCTTCGAAAAAAAAAACTATTGGTACAACTTTCAACCCAAGACTTCAAACGAGATCTTGACTCCAAACACAAACTACGAAATCGATTATCTAAACCAATGAGTCGAGTAATCTTTGTCTTGGCTCTGGGTGCGCGGTCTACTAGAGCCCCATGGTCCAGCGGGCGCCTGTGCCGAAATTATACAATGGAGGTATAATATGATAACATACATGCATATGTATGTATTATGATGTATGAGACCAGGTCCATACTTCGCATTCAGAATCTCGATATTAATTAACGCTAAGGGTCACGCAAATTAAACGTAACCAACACCATTTACTAAAATCATCTACCCAACCGCAGCAAACCCATGTAGGACCCCTGCATACAACAAAAATCTGCCAACGCATGACTCCAGCCCTCTATCATGATGGCGTGAGGTCGCACTTCAACGACAACATGATCAACAAAACAAAAACAAAAAAAAATCCTTCAAGCTACATCCGAACCCAAACGTCAACGAAAACAAATTCTGCGTAATCAGGAGCTGATCTTGCTTCATCGTTGTCTCTCCACTCGGAGGAGTTGCGAACTCATTAACACAAAAACGTGAGGGTGGCCGATCTCACAGAGGACACATGCGCGCCGAAGATCGCTAAGTGGCTTTAGCGCATACATCCAAGCCACATACGCTGCAGTATTGAAACTTGAGCTCCACGAATCCGATCTCAGTGTGCGATCGGTGCAGATGCGTTTTCTGATGACCACATCGATTTTGCATTCTCCTGCTTCTTCTTCTCTGAATATCCCGACAACAAGAGTGAATGGAGGGCAGAGAAGAAAAACACACGCTATTTGGAGACGATGCATCGCAAATCATTTCCCAGCCCTTTTACTGATGCATTCCACTCCACCTTAACCACTTCTCGCTTGTCGCGAGATCACTGATTTCTTAGGAAAATCATCTGTTTCACGTCAATTCTGACATCCGTCATGTTTGCTTTGTAGTTGAGAGAGTTTCTAGAGTTTGCACACCTCACTCACACCATACACGGCCAATAAACTTCGCCTTGAGGTAGGACCACACCTTCTCAGTGTTTATCTCTAACGAAGGGCAAATGAAAGTCATTGAAGGGAATCCTCTCCTCTGTTTGCCCTTCATACGCGCCACGCTCTATTTAGTTTCACCCTCGTATATTTCTGACAAAGCGATAGGGGTAATTATGTTGGCGTCGTCCTTGAGCGAGCAAGAGGAAAGAAAATGCACTTTGTCGAATGTAGTTTTGTGGGGAAGATTACGACGTTGGAACGCTGGGGTTCCCTTCTATCGCCACGGTAGTAGAGAGTGTTTCGGCACCGTTCTATGTTCTCCCCCTTTCGTTTTGGCAAGATATACATTCATTCGATTTAAAAGATGAAAAAAAAATCGAGCGTAAGGGCGACAAATTTGGGTCAAGGATAATTTGTGTAAGAATTACACTGCTTTAGAGTGTACGTATGTACATACATATGTACGTACAACCACTACACAAGGAATAGTTTTATCGCCGACATTTTGTCATTGCGACTTTGATGGTGCATGGGGTTCGTAACAGTTGGCTTTGAAGTTATTAGACAGGATTACGTTAGAAGTTTGCCAAATGACCTTGGGACGAAAAATGGAAAGGAGTTGGAAAGGAAATGCAAATGAGGAAATTATAATCGAAGTCGTCAGAAGCCTCAGCTGGCCACCAAGACTTTATGGAGCCTTTAGTCTTAGAGATATTCTACGAAAACCTAAATTTCTGATCGTCTAGACCAAATGGATGATCCTTTAGACCAAATTCATGAACATTTATGCAAGATGGCTCAGGAAGTCGTCGCCTTTTGTCTCCCACCTTTGCGACCTTCTTCGTGTGTTTTAGAAGGTAGAAGTTGCTGAACTTGATGATATCCACGAACACCTTGGGGGCGAAGAGCTCTGTCAGAACACACGTGCTGGTGCCTGATCGGTTTTTAACGACCTTGAGTTGCGCTTCTGAACCAACATTCTGGCCATTACTGTCCTCCAAAGCGTTTATCACAAGAAATCATACTTGCATGCCAATAATATCAGTCCCTGTCACTACAGGAGGAGGAAAAAGTCGCAAGTTTTACTTCACCATTCCTCAATTTCTTGACCACCTATCATCCGGTCAACAACTGACTTTTAAAGGACTTGATAGTATCATATTTTTGGAAATTAACCTTAGGTAAATGGGTGCCTTGTGACATTCGCCAGTGCTCACGTAAACCAACAACAGGGTCCATTGTCCACATTTTGTAATTCTACCCTGGCAACCTAGAAAGAGAGAGAGAGAACCGCTGACTAAAAACCACACAGACAAGGATATAAATCGTAGGAGGCTCTTAAGGTAAACGTTACACAAGTCCTCCAGTTCCGTGAAAAAGTAACTGTCAAGAGTCCTCATTCTTCTGCCGGCGAGGGCAGTCTTCGATCCGACGACGATAGTAGTCGTTCTGATGTATGTATACCGAGGTATAAATATCAATGGCGCTATGCCCAGTGATGATGTCGGAGGCGACCCGTGCTTCGCGTTGACTAAGTTTGACCAGAGAGAGAGAGAGAGAGAACTGTTCTAATTATAGGCCGTTCCTATTCATTACACATGTACCTAGCTGGATACAATATGTATTGGTTCGACTGATGGCCTCGTGTTCTATACACTTCTGAACGAGGTGTGGGGCTTCCAGCGCTGCTCCCTTGCATGCAAGTTATCTGGGATATCCACGTACCTTGGTACCCAGTAAAGGGTCACCATATTGATCTCATCTAGATACCTCTTACAGATTCCTACAACCCTCGATCTAGTTATCGCAGACTCGAGAGCTTTAATGGCTGCCTGGGCGTTGATGAAGAGAGCAATTGTCCTTCTGATAATATGCTTCTTACGAATAGCTCTTTGCAGGCTTGTTGATAGCTGTTCATCTTGAAGGACACTGCAATCGTCGTTCATTCTAAATGGGCTTTTTATTCCAGGGCTTTACTGTAAGCTCTGGCTTCCGAACCAATTTCCATCTTAGAGCCATCGGTGTAGACGGCCAGTTTCTTTTTGCTGGTGACTTTGTGGTTCCTCCAGTCTTCTCTGCCAGAAATGTTGACATTGAATCTCATGTCAAATGCCAGAGTATGTGTCATATGATCAGTTTCTGTCGATTTGTCGACGTTCTTCCATCGGGACAGTATGGAGGCGTGAGCATAGGAAGCTGGTGTCCACAGTCGTCCTTCCCTCGGTCTCGCGGAAATTTTAGCCGCCGTGCTGCTGCAATACAGATTCAGCGTTCATTTCTTAATCTGAATTGATGACTCGTACGTTTGGCGTGGAATATTAAGTCCCCGTCACTGGATTTTTCATAGAGCTGTGCGCACTTCGTAGCCCAATCTAGCGAGGTCTTTTGTCTCTTAGTTCTTTCATTATAAGGCTTAATAAGCTGAAAGACAGCGTTACAATCCTGACAAGGAGCTTTAAAAGAAGCCTGGATTTTCGGATTTTGTGGGCTGGATTTTTCGAGAATTGGTGTTCTCCACTCTTCAATAACCTGGTTACCTTTTTTTGATTGATCGATGTCTTAGTTTTTAGTTAGTTCATTGTCTCCATGCAGATAGTGCAGAAAAGACCATAAGTCGACGCATTAATCCAATTTGACTTGTGAAAAACAATGCTTGCCATGTTAATCTGTGCATTCCGCACAATTTTTTCCAGTACCAGATTGGAAAATGTAGCAGATTGATGTAGTAGATTGATTATGTAGCACCTCCTAAAGCCTCGTATGATTCTAAGGGTCATGGTAGTGACTATAATCCCACAAAAGCAAATGAGTTTTACATCTTTTATATGCAACCTTTAAGTTTCGAGAAATTTCTGAAGTTCTTTGGGCATAGGGCATGCTTCCCGGATCCATGAACACTATTGTTCGCACGAATGGAAGAGACCTGCAATCGATTGCCGATTCTGAACGGCGAATTGAAAAGCTCTTTCGTGACAAATTGTACTACCAGAGGCTTGTCATTTCCCGACGAGAGGTGGTGCCGCGAAAAATGTTCGGTGGTCATGGCTGGGGCTTGAACCCACGCCTAACTTGGACTGATTCCGTAAATATATAGGATCATCCAACAAGAGGTGTACTCTGCTGTGTATTTAAACATGTAGGCCACGGTCTTAAAGCAAGATGCTGTGCAAAGTGGTTGCGAATAGGCCCGATTTCTGTGATCGTCTCGAAACAAAGGTTTTTAGTCACGCTCTCACCTACGGCAGCGATAATTTTCCGCTGAGCTTGCCGAACGGACACGAGTTGGAGTCTTTACATTTCTTATCTGTCCAAGACGTTCAAATTTATCGACTATATTCACTATAGCTGTACGAGAAGGAGTTTGATGATGACTAAAAGTAGTACGAACTTTAGGAAACAATTCCGTGAGTTTTTTTCCTATCTAGTCTTTTAAGGAAACATTCTTTGATCTTTTGAAAAAAATTCGCTAAAATCCCCCATTAAACAAATCTTATCAACGCCCCTGCCTCGTCCATTCGCCTTCTTCGCAAAAAGGACCAACAATTAAACGAAGTATTTTTCCTCTGAAGGAGCCCAGTATCTGCTCTATTTTCCTGCTTATCGTCCAGCACTCGGTACAATATAGCAAGACTGGCAGGATTAGAGTCCTGCTGTCGATAGTAACGTTTTGCCCTAGACTGTAGACAGATAGATCTTCGTTTGTCGTCGTTTATTTCAAGACCAACTTCTTTCGCCTCTTTTTCAATCACCGTACATTCTTCAAGATGTCTCACTGAGAGCGAGCTTGATGGACTTGTGGACGACAGTGCCATTCGTCTTGAAGCCAACCCAACCTCTAACAAAAATATCTGCGATAAACCTATTGCAGCGGGTTCTACTAAGGATTGATGCAGAAGAAAGTTCTCATCGTTCTGAACGTCAAAAGTGTCCTCTCATTATCCAGCAAATTATTTTCGCCACTATAATGTGGTCCACTAGGTGGGATTCTTCAAAAATATTCTACAAGGTAAATGATATTCTCTGGATTAAAAATCCTCTCGTAGTACTAATTGCTGAAGGGACCTTGATGTCTGCAATCACAACTCAGAAGAAACTCATTTCAATGTCTCTCTGACCCAACAGACCACAGCCCTATAAAATCCAAATCCATCGCGTGCCACGGACTTCTATTTAAAAGAAAACCAGAACAACTGTCCTTAAGAATTATGCTCCAATTTCGTAGTCCATTAGAATTACTTGACTTTATCCAACGACTACGAAACACAAGAATACTCTTAAGAACATACAAAAAGGATCCACTGACATTTTGACAGATTCCATTTATCGACCACGAACCGAAAATCTGAAAATCAGAAAATCAGAAAATCCTCAATTCCAACAGAACAGTCAGCCATTTCTCCAGAAATCAGGACATCGAAACAATACGAAAAGTGACCATTTAACTTGGCTCTTTGTCTACCCGAATGAGTTTATCCTATTTTTTGACATTTCGCCCGTCATTTACTCGGAGATACACAGCACAGAATAAGAACCACCAACACCACCGCCAAGCATCACTTTTACAGAATAGAAAATAAAATTTCAAAGAAATGTCCTTTGAACCGATGTTAACGAACCATTCACAGGCTCCGATGCGCGCAGCAAACGTCCATTGTTGTATGCAACACAAAAAAAGCCCACACCATCGGAATCGAAAAAAAAAAACAGGACCTGCATTCACTTGGAAAGAAAAATGCCACCACGAAGAAAATGTAACAAAAAAGCGAAAAAAAAAAAAAACAGAGAAATTTTAAAAAGCAGAATAAAAAGGATACATCAAGTTTTACCGAGTTTTTTTCTCTTGTATTTCTTCATTCCTTTTATTAAGGATATAAAAAACTTTGCAAGGACAGCGATAAATCGCTGAACACAACACAACACAAGAACTTTTTTTTCTTATTCATCTCACAATCCCCCCCTTTTCTCCATCCAGTGACTTGTCCTTTGATTATCCTTTGGTTTTTATTTTTCCACGTTTATTTGTTTATTACCAGTAGCGGATGAAAATTGAGACAAAAAATAAAAATTTTGAACTAAAACTCGATATCGTCCTGGCAGAAGGATTATGACCATCATCATGCTCCGCCGCCTTAATTGTAATGTGCAAGAAAAAAAAAAAACAGCGTGCAAAGGAGATTCCTTGAAGGACTCGCGGTGGTTACTGCACGGTGTACAGAGGGAACTATTGCTCACCTTATTGCAGGCAGAACCTAGGAATTTGTACATGAAAGCACTGCCGCGCTTTGATCGTTCAGCGGGAAGTGAAAGGATTAAATAAATATTTGTTTATCCTGGTTATTATTATTCACCCTCTCGGTACGAGAACATTCCATTTCTACAAAAAAAATTTTACTTTTTTTGGTTTTGCTGTTGCCTGCCTGTGTCCACCTAGGTCCTTTGTCTGAGTTTACGAATGACAGATCCGGATTAGGGCATCCTTCATATCCTAAAAGATGGAGAGCGGCGACGAGAAAAAAATAAAAAAAACTTTTCTTTCTGATAGGATTACAGGATTTTTTTGCTCGCCTCGTTGCCTTGCATCGATGATGTTGCCTGATGATGAAAAATGTCATTGGGCAGAGGAGCACTCCACAAAAGATGCAACCCACTTACAAAGGCGATGGGTGAGAGCGTAAAAAACAACCAGGACTGAGAATCCTTTCAATCTAATCCTGGTGTCTGATGCAGTGGAAATAAAAAGTGTTCTCCCAGCGAAAATCCTTTGATTGGTGGGCATTCGCAAAAAAGGACTCGCAAAAAATCTCTTTTTTCGGGTGCGCTTGAGAAATAAAAGGGTCACGATGAAACCGAAAAAAACTGATGCACACTCGCAAATAGAAACAGGATACTCCTGATATCCTTGTTGCTGTCATGAGTGGAAGTAATGGCTGCTCGACTGCCACGACCACGTCCCCATGTGCAACGCCTGCACATTAAGCCAACACAACAAAACAAGGATCCCTGGTAATTCGATTAATCATTCTTTACGTATACATACGCTCTTTCGTCGGCTCACTGCTGTGTTGGCGCAATATCCCTTTCGCATGCAGCAACTCTAAACAAAAAAAAAAAGTGAAACAAAAATACATCAACATCAAGGACTACATCCGAGAGGAAGTCATTCTTTTTCGTCAGTAGAGGCATTGCCTAGGTGCAGAGAGGATGCCCCATCAGCATCAAATCTCTCTTTCGTCCTTGCAGCTGAGTGTCCTCCTATGCTGTGGTCTGTGGGAGGTAAAAAATCATCAAATGCAATTCATTGTTGGCGGCTCAGATGGACAGAAGCACCTTTTTTTTTTTACTCTCGGTAGCTCGCTGTTTTTGCTTCATTTGCAGGACATACATATAGAATTTTGCCTTTTTTTGGAAAAATTGGAAACCAAAAATGCAGGATGGAGGGTGGAGGGCGGTGCTTTTGTTTTGTTGCGTTGCGATTTGCATATAGGAACTGACTAGAGGAAATGTATGTACACCTACCACTGCGACTGGACACATGATGGAAGTTCAGTAATGGATGGCTTTTCTGGCTTGGACTGCATGCTGGCATTCTACGAATATGGATGAAAGGATGTGTTATCAGTTTTCTCGTTTTTTAAAGCCAACGAATGTTTTTGATTTTTTTTGGATTTGACAGGAGGTGGACGTTTGGTTAAAAGATTGATGCCATTGTTTGTGAGATTCATTTTTATTTCTCGAGACGTAATGGGAGTGTCCTGTGAAGGATGGAGATTGGTTGATGCAAATCGAAAACTTGTGTTCGGAAATTTTTTAATTATTATCCATCCGGAAACGGAATAGGAGCAGGAATGATGTATAGAAAGCATCTCCGCAGGATGACTTGTAGTTGAAGGTGAGGAGTAGCAGGACAATACTTAACCATGCAGTCATTGAACATACTTTGGTCGATTCATAGTTAGTTGATGCTTACACTCTACCAAAACATCACCTCCTCAAGCAAGTCGCTGCTTCACAGCGTAATAGGCCTTTACATGAGACCGCAGTGCTAGAGTAAATAAACCGTTCCTCACTAATAATAAGTCACTGCTTTTCCGTTGACCTTATTTCAGCTTGAGCTCTCTCCTTGCCCTGTAGTTCTCCCTAATTGATGCTCATTAAGCTCAGCTGGTGGAAACGCTGCCTAAACACATTTGCACTTCTCTGCATCTCGGTGACTAAATTTTGCATCCCGACTGCCTGGATTGTCTTCTTTGGAACGCTGGGTTTTCGATGACTCTGGCGCATAGATCAGACTGAATTGGAGCGATGGCACGGCTTGTGTTGACTTTGAGGGCACTAGTCGTTTGCGGCTTATTGGCATAAACCTGCGACTTAATGAAGTCTCACGCGACATAAC
The DNA here is from genome assembly GCA_917880715.2 of Matsumyia berberina. Classification (NCBI taxonomy): domain Eukaryota; kingdom Metazoa; phylum Arthropoda; class Insecta; order Diptera; family Syrphidae; genus Matsumyia; species Matsumyia berberina. Next base: position 122,864,358 of record OU862871.1, on the reverse strand, counting down.
GACTCTCTAACGGTGTCGAATCGCATGATGTCGGTGGCCAGTTCACGTCGCTTCTGCGTGAGATAACCATGCCCTCAAATCGCTCGTGCAGGATGTCAATTGTGGCATCAGCTGTGTGGCACGTAGCGCCGTCCTGTTGGAACCACATGTCATTGAAACCACATGGTTATCATCGATCGGTAGCGCTCTCCGTTGATGGTGATGGCAATGCCATCGTCGTTTTCGAAAAAGTACGAACTGATGACGCCGCCAGCCCACAATCCACACCAAACAGTGACTTTCTGCGGATGTATTGTATAGTGTCTGAAAAATAGAAATTGGAAAAACTATCAACAGATAAAACAAGATGGCCGCCATAAACTGTCTAAATTTACCCGTACCAGTGGAGGTCGGGAGCTCAAGGTGGTTTTGGTTATTAATGCTCCTGGATCCAATGATTACCGGCATTTGTGATTAGTGCACGCGCTGTTGAGAGCTTCTTATTCGTGTCAGAGTCAACGTTTGTAACTAGGAATGTTACGTAAGCCTATCTATCCTTGTGTTTCGCGTGCCTCGGTGGTTAGTACGTTGGACTGCTGTGCGAACTTCGCGGGTCCAAGCCCCAGCCAATTCTCGTCGGAGAATGACAACCTTCGGGAGTATATATTTTCAAGATAAAACTTTTCAATTCGCCGATCGGAATTGGCAATAAGTTGCTTGTCTCTTACATGTGTGTAAAGAATTGAACTTACTTACTTACTTAAGAAGGCGCCACAGTCCGGGATGGACGTGAGCCCCAAACAACAAGCGCCTCCAGCCAGCTCGATCTTTAGCCAGATGCCTCCAGTTGCGCACGCCAAGTTGCTTAAGTTCTCCTTCCACTTGCGTGCGCCACTTGAGTCACGGCCTACCTCTACTGCACCATCCCTCTGGTGTGGATTCAAAGATTTTCCGGGCCGGAGCATTGGTGTCCAAACGCTCTACATGACCCAGCCACCTCAGTCGTTGGAGCTTTACTCTTCTGGCTAGGTCGATGCCGCCGTACAGCCCATACAGTTCGACGTTGTATCTCCTCTTCACCGTCTATGCAGACGGGACCGAAAATCACCCGAAGAATTTTCCTCTCAAAAAAGCCAAGAGCAACCTCATCCGCTTTTGAAAGAGTCCATGCCTCTGTGCCGTAGAGCAGGACTGGGACGATTAAGAACTTTAAACGGGCCACCTTAGTTGTTCGAGAGAGGGCTTTGCTACTCAATAGCCTTCGGTTCTTAGCCCAAAGAAACAGCGATTGGCAAGAGTTATTCTTCGTTTAATCTCAGAGCTGGTGTCGTTGTCTGAGTTTATAGCGGAACCTAGGTAGACAAAGTCCTTCACTAACTCAAAGTTGTAACTGTCTATAGTGACGTTCTGTCCGAGACGTCGGTGTTGGGTGCCCTTTCTTGTTCACAGCATATACTTGGTCTTGCCCTCATTGACCGCTAACCCCATCTTCGCCGCCTCCGTCTTAATACTTACGAACGCGCCAGTGACATCACGTTCCCTTCTTCCGATTATGTCAATATCGTCTGTGTATGCGGGTGAGTTTTGCACAACTCTTTCAAGAACGATGTTGAAGAAGTCGCATGACAGCGCGTCGACTTGTCTAAATCCTTTTCTGACATCAAAGGTCTCGGTGAGGTCTTGACCCACCTCGATGGAGCAGCGTGCATTCTCCATCTTCATCCTTCACAGATGGACGAGTTTGGCAGGGATGCCAAAACTAGACATGGCTCTGTATAGCTCGTCTCTATAGATGCTGTCATACGCGGCCTTAAAATCGATGAAAAGGTGGTGGGTATCGATTTGAAGTTCCTGGGTTTTTTCCAAGATCTGCCGCAGTGTGAATATTTGGTCGATGGTGGGCTTTCCTGGCCTGAAACCACACTGATATGGACCGATCAGGTTGTTGACGAACGGCTTTAGACGTTCACACAACACGGCAGATAATATCTTGCAGGCGATGTTAAGAAGACTGAAGCTCCTGTAGTTGGCGCAATTCAAAGGGTCTCCTTTCTTAAGGATCGGGCAAACAATGCTGAGGTTCCATTCATCGGGCATACTTACGACCATATTTTACAGATGAGTTGATGCATGCTCCTTATCAAGTCATTACCTGCCACTTTAAACAGCTCGGAAGCTACATCGTCGGCACCAGCAACTTTGTTTAACTTAAGCTTAGATGTGGTTATCATCACTTCGTCCATGTTGAATGGTTCATTCTGCCCTACAGCGGAATTTGACTCGTTGTCGTCGTTTAGAAAAAATTATCGCACACAACATTAGTCGTTGCAAGAAGCTAGACCTTAGTTCATCCCGAGCTGTCGCTCCAGCACCAGGACTAGGTCCTGTTTCCTAATCATTTTCTTATATTCAATTCTCTCTCTAACTAACCCCCAATCGAATTCATTTCCTTGTATGTGTTAACACTCTTAACTTCGTTTATTCTTTGAACACTTCAATATCATTGGTAATGCTTGACGTGCTATTAGTCCAGACTATCGTTGAAATCATGATGTATGTAGGTAGGTAGAATAGAGAGGTAGTGCTTCGAATAGTGTGCCTCCTTCGAATCTCCGTGGATTAATGTTGATCCCCTTCTGTGGTGTTCGGATACTTGAAAAGATTGGGAGGTGTGAGGATTAGTGGTTTTTGCCTCACTGAACCGTCGGATGTTTGGAACCACAAGAGGAAAAGAAGTAAACTAAACTATATTCTTCCTTCGAAAATTTCGGCAAACAGACTTATCCTACTTCACGTCTGTTCATGTACTCAAATATTTTTAAGCTCTCGCGATAGCCCGGAAAATAGAAAATGGTTGCAAAAAGAGATAACTCCAAACCAAAGAGGTGCCTATCGTTTTTCGAAATCAGCCGTTTCTCTTGTACGGCTCGAGGTTGCCAACGTTAATACCTTTGATAGTTACATTTACAAGCACTTATTTTACCAACATTCCCTACCTGCTTCACAGAATCCTCTCCACATTAGTTGTTGCGTGCCAGTACGCAACAAAATGGAAATGTTCGTAAATTACCTTGAAACCTATCACCACATTTGTCCTCCTCGAGTCCTGCTTCTCAATCCCCCCTCCTCTGTTCATAAAAGACATCTGCAATATCAAATGACCACATTTCCTGCGTATATCCACTTCATATCTAAGTCCTTAGTTAATTAAAAACGATCACCTCCACTGGCAGAGAGTGACCGAAGAACCCATAATGTTCACCAGTAACGCATGCGCGTTCAGATTCAGAAATTTCGCTACCCAATCCCTGTGAGCAGAAGAAGACTGCGAGGGACTGAAGCCCAGGAACGACAATGTTTTGTCTCATTAGTCTCCCACAACGTGAATTAAGATAATCTCACAGGTTGTAGGACTAATGAATTGCCCTCTGATTTCAATTGAACGATTACGCGAGATTCTCTTCTAATTCCACGTACGACCCATCCTCTCTCTGTGTGTATTTCTTCGTCTCAAGCTTCACCTCCATCCACCACACCATTGGCGTTGTATTGACTCAATGCGCAAATGTATCACCATTTCTGGTGTGGAATCCCAACTTCCGAGCTTCATTCTTCTTTTTTTAGCCACATCTTCATGGATGAGGAAGAAGACGACAAAGACGACGACGACAACGTCGACGATGTGGAGGAGAAGATTTGTGCACCTTGACATTGGTGGTAAGTAATTTCCATTTGTCACGAGAAATGATTTCTTCGAGATTTGAAATTCATGATGCAGGCGCAACAAGGCGCAGAAGAGACTCTGCTTAAACCAAATCCAGTTGTTCCTACTTCGATATCCTTCCTTAGTGATCGGTTCTCGTGGTGGTAGACGAGGGGTGGAAACTCGAAATGTGAGCTAATGATGTGGGAGGAGTTGAAGATGGAATATACTGCTCGTATGTGTGCTCCTGGGGAGCTCCCTAATTTGGAAGGCTTTTGTTAATGGATTGATATGGCACAATTGGTTGTAGTCCGTAGGTTGGTTGGTTGTTTGGCTTGGTTTGGGTTCTCATCCTTTTTTTTCGATTTTAATTACCACACTTAACGGATGATGTTAGAATGCAGTTTGTCATCTGCATAAATACCGTTTTTGGAAGATGCGATATGATTTGTATGTTGTGCTCCGAATCGTGTGGATGAGACAAATATCTTTGAGGTTAATTAAGAGTTGAGAATGGATCTGGAATTTTGAAGGCGGCCGTTCTGTGGTGATAGGCTATTTTGTAAGCGTAGTTGATGGATATGTGGATTTTTTTGGTAGAAGAAACAATTCTGCTGGCAGGGAGGTAATGAACTTAAGTTTTGTGCTTAAAATTCAACAGTGACATTCATTTCAGACTAAGAAACCATTAAGTCCCCTGTGGAACGCTCTTGCCTTAAACCCTATCTGCTCCCAAAAAGTCGTCAGGTTAGGTTAGGTATCTGGCTTGATGAGGGTGAAAGCACCCGATCTCATCACACTTAGGTACTTGTGGACTCATTGTAATGCCCAATGGGAGTTGATCTCGATTTCTTCCGGGCTTTTACCTTATTTCTCGTCGTTGACTTTGGTCTCCAGCCATTGTGATGTCCTCAGAGACTTGATAGGATCGTTTATTAGAACATCAGATATATCTTGTAAGTCCTGGTAGTAGTGTCTTCGTAATGTTCTGTTTCTCAAGTGACATAGGCTTGGCCAGTGACAGAGGAAGTGAGAAGTGTCCTCTTGAACGCTCTTCATCAGCGTTGAGTTTAAATTTCATTGTGTGGTTTCTTAGAAGGTTGTGGCTGGTGAATGCACTCAACAACATTGACAGCGACTTCCTGCCATATTTCAAAAGCTTTTTGTGTCTGGCTTTGTCGTATTTTGGCTAAAGTTTACTTGATATATCACAGGTGGTAAGCGACTTCCACCTCCTGTTGGCTGTCTCGCTCTCCAAAAAGTCGTTAAGAAAAGGTTGAAAGAGGAGATTTGAACGCATTCCTTGTTCGTCCCAAATAGAGATGCTTTTATGCAAAAACTGGCCAAAAGTCTTCTCAGAAGCCCATAGATTTTCCAGGTAAATACAGCAGAGTGCATCCTGGTTGCTGGACCGCTGAGTAAGCAAAGTCAACTTAACCGCTTTTGCGGTTTCAATATTTTTCTAAACTGCGATGAAAGGGGTTTTTATTCGCCGCCGTTTGGAATCAACAATTAAAGCTGTAGATCCCTTGATGGGGAAAATGTACCACGAACAACATAGAGGGCAAGAAAAAATTTGGTCTGCGCCCTTAAGATTGCAAATGATTAATTTTTTGTATATTGAAGCTTAACTGAGCGGGATTTGATCCTTCTAGACTGGCTTAGTATTTTTCGATTGGATTTTTAGGCGCATAGCTTGATTGCATACAGCATACATACAGAACAGCTGACGGCTGCTGATAACTTTAAGTCAACCAGAATAGACGAAAAGTCCGTAAAACATTGTATAAGTAAATCCGTAAGAGTCAGTATACTTTTTAGAATCTTAAGATATCAAGTGAAGTCAAGTATGTCCTGTTTCCCCTTGTGGGTCCTAGGGCCTCTAATACGCCTACACACCATCGTGTGCGGTTTCCGGCAATATGTCTCAGCTCGTTCCAACTCTTCCCTAATTGCCGAGACTTTTCATCAACTGTTCTGCGCCACGTCTCAATCAACCAAGTCATCTGCCTTTTTGGGTAAGCGGATTCCATTGCATAGCGTGGTTATGGTAATGTCGCTGTTAACTTTTCGATATGTATGACCAATCCACCGCTTTTGTTGTCGTTGGGCGGTTGTGCCCATCGGTTCCCGACCCGTTTTCTGGTAAAGTCGTCTAGACAAAGAAGTCTCTAATTATTGTGAGGCAACTCTGAAAAACCATTTTGACCATAGACCCTACGGTCGCTTTGGTAAGGGCGGTTTTTTAGGTAAGGTGATCAGCAATTACTTCATTCTTTGGATTGGAATCTGAATACTGTTTAGCAATACTTACTTATGATGGCGTTACAGTCCAGGGCATACCAGAGCCTCAACAAACGAGCATCTCCAGCCAGTTCGATCGAATCTTCCAGTTTCTCACGCCAAGTTGGTTAAGGTCCTTTTTTACTCGCGTGATCTTTCTCCACTATGCCGCCCTTCTGGGGTACGTTCTTTGAGCGCTGGCATACATATATCCGCTCTGCATGTTATAGTCCTCTTGGTTATTATATTTGAAGTCTTTGACTAACGATCACCCGAAAGCCATTTATCTTGAAACAACCGAGAGCGACTCTTATCAAAGTCCATGTGTCTCGGCCATAGAGCAGGAATGGGAAGATTAGGATCTTGTATAGGGTCACTTTAGTCGTTCGGATTCTTCGAACATCCATTATATTGGGGGAGTGCTTTGCGTCGATCGGAATGATCAGAGAGACCACCATGCCCCCTTACCGTGTGCCTACCACGACGATATTTCGTCCCGCCGGTCTGTATACATCATTGGAGGTGGTATCGTACAGGCTTTACTTTTTAACAGAAATGCCAAAGATGCCCTCTTTCTAGCTTTGCTTCAAGAAGTAAGATCTTAGTGAAAACACTTCCAAGCCTCTCTCGTAAGCCACCACCAACAATCTTTTTTTGTTTGTCGGGTTTGGATACACTTCACTGGAGCACTCAGGCGCTACTGGTCCATAGTACTTCCACAAAACAGAACCCACTTTTTACCCATTTAACCCTATAGTCCGTGGCCATTAGAAGTGAAGTCTAGTGTTTTCGGCCTCCACAAAGACACCAGCACCGGACCCATGACTGCTTTTGGAGCCATCCGTGAAGATGCAACTACAGGCCAGTCAAAGCTCAGACTCTGGTCGGAGCCAGTCCTGAACGCAAGTAAAGTTGACTTTCAATTTGCACAGCAGTAGAAGTTCTGGTGTCATTGCATCAGACCAAGGAACCAGAGTCGTTAAAACCTAATCTCGCTTTGAAGTACTGGATACTCAGCGCTCACACCGTGGAGGAGAGATTAAGAGTTTGTAGACAGGAATTTGCTTGTAAAAACTTGTGGACGCTTAACATTTAGTGGGCAGTCATTGGGTCTCAAAACTGAACTGAAAGATAAGGGTGTCAAGGACGAAGAGCTTACCAAAGAGTTCAAGGTTAAAACCCTAAAGTTTGGGAAGTCCAAAGCTGTGATTAAGGAGAAAAATCGTGAAATTCAGCATCTCAATCAACTTTTGAGTAAGCAAGTCGAAGAGGAACACATTACACCGACTCGTGCTTTAGTGGAAACGACCTCACAGCCACCATCAAGGAATTTCCTGGCCGAAGTGAAAGAATTACGAAAGGAAAATGCCAAATTTCGCGATTAGTCTGCTTCAAAACGAGCAATCTTCCCAGAAACCCTGAACGACGGTATTCAAGCTAAATTCCAGGAGGACATGAGCTGCTGCGTAAACGCACATCTCAATCGTTTAAAACCAACGTTGCCAGGCGTCAGACGGTCAATCTAACGCGACCATTCGAAACACTAAACCGAATGATTATTTCTGTGAAGCAACTTGTTTACCATCAATCCTGGAGGTGTTTTCTCCTGCAACACTCGTTATAATCTTTCACCGCCCTAAACGGTTACAGTAATAGTCAACTTACAACACCGAAGCCTTTAATTCAAAATTACCACAAGCCCACCTTTGTCACCATTTTAATCGTTTACGCAACTAAATGCAAACCCTCCTCCAAGTCGTGATTAACCCTCCGAGTGACATCGAACAAACAAATGCGGACTTGGCGCAATGGCAACAAGTGCAAACGGCCTCTCGACTTCTCTCACCGCCAGATGCGCCTGCCCGCAACCGCAACAAATTGGCATCGCAAAAACCCCAGGAGATGTCACGATCATCGCTGTCGCGCAACCGTACACTCGGTTACAGGTTGATCGCTAACATTAAATCGCAGAATTTTCTGGTGCACTATGGACCGGGAAAACGTGAGAAATTTTCCCCACGGAATTCCGTCTATCCACCGACGGCGGCTAAATGATGTCACCAACCGTCGGATCTTCTTCTTCTTTTTGCTTTTGCATTTTGTGACATGACCTGGTGCAGGTGTGCCTCGCAGTCTTGATTATACCGCTGACGATTGTACGAGTAGGTGTAGTTGAGTTACGAAACTTTTCCAACAGTTTCTCTTACACCCGCCGCCGGCCAAAGAAAAGTTTACTCATCATTAACTGCCAGGCTGCACTTGTTCCCAAATAAACCCCTCATCGCAAACAGCGAACCCTGTTTTGGCCGAAACCCAAAATCCATTATCGGAACTGCATTCCACGTTGTCGTCTTCATGTTCGTGTGCATGGTTGCCATTTGAAAAATGATTCGTCATGAGTCGGGCAGAAATGCAGAAGATTAATGCGATTCAAAGTGGTTGGCAGCGACAGTGGGGGGCGTGGGAGTAGGCGGCTGCCTGCCAGCTCCGATGCACTCACAAAGGCGACCACCATTCATTCACTTATCCATCCATCGTTACTCTTCCCGGGCCCCGCCGGAACGAACAACGAAGACTTTTCAGTCAGAAGAAACATTTTCACCCTAACCTCAATTTTTGGTTCAGATGTTTTGATGTGCGCTTTTTTCTCAAACCCTCTGAACACCCCCATTGTGTGCGAAAAAGATTTTGACAGCCCCCTAAGAAATGGATGAGAAATAATAAAAGCGAACAAAAACAGCTCAGCGCTACACTTAGGGCCACCAGGCATCCTTGCCAGGACAGCAGCAGTGGCGGCAGTGTTCGAGCCAGTCGGGCATTCGGGCGTGCATCAAAATGCAGGATGTTGTGAGGATCCATAGAGAAATGAAAAACAACCAAGGCCCACATGCACAGCACACAAGCAGAAGAAGAAGAAGAAGAAGGGACTCGCCCTGAGTTGGCTGAAGTAATTTTTCATCGTCAGCGAAAAAACAGCCTGAGAACCTGCAGTAGCAGGACTGGAGCGAGTCTTGATGCCTCCATTGCCCCTGATACGTGCCTCGAAAATGGGATGGCAAAAACGAGTCTCCCTCATTTACGGCACCGACCCAACACATCACCACCCTACCGCACCCCTACACCGCCACTTCACCGCCATCTGTGAGCAGTTTCTAAAAGTCACCGATATTTTATTCAGCTGATGCAATTGGCCACAGTGTTTGACAGGCGACGCGCCGGAGGAAAGGCGTAAAGTAGGTTCACTATAAAAGCTGACGTACCACCGGGTAGTAGGTGTCCTTAAGACTTAAAATGAAAATGAAAAATGCCAAAGGATGGTGGTTCTTTTTTTTTTTCGGGCCAAAATCCTCTCCATGACACAACTTTTATATTTTTGGGGAGTTTTAGATGGCGCATTTTTCGTGGGCGTCCGGGTTGGCATACTGCAGTCCCTTGGATTGGCAAAGATTGATGAATATTCGGATTTTGCTTGGTGGTGTGTCTCATTCTTCAAAATGACTGTAATCCTCGTAAATATATGGTTTTCCTTGAAGGACGACGAAAGAAATAAAGAAGAAGAAGAAGAAGAGGATACGATGCAAAACTTCTGCAGAGATGCATGATGAGCATGAAATGAGGGATGAAAACAAATCCAAGGACTTTGCAAAGTCGCACAGATACGCATGGCAGGAGCTGGAATATTCATTAACAATTTTTGGTGGTTTTGACAGACGACGGTTGGGATTAATCATAGGTCGTTGGATGGTTCGGACGTTTTAAGGAGGGTTTACGGAACTTGTAACAAAGAGTCGAAATGAAGGTGCAGTAGCTGGTCATTTTTAAGAAGCTGTGTCAACTGGTTATTCACACTAGGTAGGTACATGCGTTGATAAGGATTTTACAAGCAAAATTCAGTAACCATGGCTTGGTAGGTCGAATTTCTTGTGCATGATGCTAATGATATTCAAGTCATAGGGCTTTTAATGAATTTGCACGGTTGTAAATGAATTGTTAATGACATTGGATAGGGAGGGATTCAATACAACGTCATATGCTGATACCATTCCAACAGACCTTATGGAATTTGTCCTCTACATATTGGCAAGATAGACGAAGAAGGTAGGACTCGTGGTTAAACCGTCAAAAACCGAACTAGACCTTTTCACAAGACGCGTTTCCTTATATCACGCCACCCCACTTGATGGGAAACTCAGCTGGAAGCTGAATATTCAAGACCGTGCTAGGAGACCCTCAATTGCCCTATATTTCTACCGGAAAGCTTTGGGCCCGAAATGGGGCCTGCTGCCTAAAGTAGTCCACTGGATTTGTACGGCGGTAGTGAGGCCGATGCTTATGTACGGAGTACTGGTCTGGCGGGCAGCACTGGACAAGAAAAGCAACAGTAGCCTGCTTGAAAAGATACAAAGGGGACCATGCATTTGCGCAACGGGTGCCTTGAGAACAACCCCCACTGCTGCACTGGAGGTAGTGCTCCATCTGCCTCCTGTTGGGAAGCTAATGGCAGTCAAAGCAGCTCAGAGAATCCTCCCACCTGATCAGCATAGCAACGGGTCACTCTCGGATCGTCAAGGGCAACCATACTATTCCTAGTAAAAGGGATTGCGTTGTCCCCCATATTGACTTCAACGTCAGGTACAAAACTCGGATTCCTAGCAGAAGCTCTTGGGCGTCTGATAGAATTTTGAGCGAATCTGCCCTAGTAATATTCACAGACAGATCTAAGACAGTGTGTTGTATGGGAGCAGGAGTCTTCTTCAACGCACCTGGCTTAGCTATTACCACGCGACTGCCAGATCACTGTAGTGTGTTTTACGGCAGAACGCGAAGCTGCGGCTTGGCTTTCAAATAACGCGATATATTGTAGCGCTGTTGTACTATACATAGATCTCTTAACGAGATTGCAGAGAGGTGCGACGCAACCTTGTGCTGGGTCCCAGGACACAGGACGTTCCAGGTAACACAAGAGCGGACGAGCTAGCTAAAGAAGGCGCAGGACGACATCCCCCACCTTCGCCTATTGAATCGATCAAACTCCTCCTCGACACGGATGCCCAAAAACGGGCAAACCACAGGTGGAACAACATCAGCACTTGTCTCTTGTCAAAACAAATCTGGCCTCACCTGGATTTAAAGAAGACGGAGAGACTTTTATCGACCAACTGGAAAAACCTAGGTTCACTAATAGGGGTCCTCACCGGATATTGCTCGATAGGTAGGCATGCACTCAGAGTGGGAGTCCCTTCCAATGATTTCTGTAGAAGCTGCATAAATGAGGAGGAAGAAGAAACTACAACGCACCGACTGTGCACATGTTCTACCCTTGTAAAGCTAAGAAAGAAAACTCTCGGGGAATACTTCTACGATGATCTTAACGATCTGGCCGAACTCGACATCAAGAAGATAAAAAACTTCATCTCCGGGACGAAATGGTTCAACTCTTAGGGTTAATACCGTTACAGTTTCCCATCTCGTTTTACTCTTTGTTACATATCTGGTGCTGGTAAGCCGGTTTTTCATCGTAGTATCACAATGGACAATCTAGTCTAAGTGTGTCCCCGTCTGAGCGGAGGCAGCCAGCTAACCTAACCTAACCTACTGGACTTGTAGGTTAGGTCATCACCGAAAAGTTTTATTTGCAGTTTTTTTAGAGCACCGCGGGGCTTGATTTTTTTATTTTTCTCTTTTTGACAATTCGTTCAAGTATCAATGGTTACCCTGCATTGGCGGACACGTTTGGCAGGGATATCAAAGTTAGACTACACCCTGTACAGCTCGTCTTTATAAACGCTTTCTTGGAGGAATTTTTTAAACAGCGAGCTAGTTGACTTGGACGTTCTAAGGTAAGTTAACGTTCAAAAGACCAAAAACCAAAAAATAGACTAACGTTTGATGGAGCTCGTCTAAGTTAAAAAAAATTTCAGAAGGCCACTTGTGACACAACCGTAAACATATCTAAGAAAATATCGAAATTGATAATATTGACAGGCTGTATCATCCAGAACACCTTGCCACCCAATACAAAACAAGCAGAGTGTGCATCGGAATCGCATGCATTTTGAATTCCCTCCAAAAAAACATTACTAACTCCCAACCTCCACACACTTTTTGTGCCGTTGGTATCCCTTCTCTGTAACATTCAACGGGGGAGCTGAAATCACTCCTCGTTGTCAGTTGTCGAAAAGTTTCTTCTTCATGCTCAACCCTCTGACATGTGCTGGCATGCCCTCCTCCGACAACCTGACAATTTTGCCTTTATGGGTTTTTTTTTTGTTTCTATGAAACGCTGTCATGCTGACTTCTACCGGATACACGATGTCAGACATTATGTGAAAGCCGAAGAAAAACTCAGGTAAAACTGCCACGCCACGACGGGCAGTGGTGGTAGCGGCCGAAAAAGGGATGAAATAATCAGAAGTTAACTTGCCCCACACAGACAGCGAGAGCCGGGGGCCATGGGGTTTGAATTTTGAATTTTTGGCATTTTCGGCAAACATTGAGAGGCTCTTTGTGTTTTTCGGTTATTTGGCCCGGGTTGTATTTTTGGGGTTTTTGGCATTGCCACCTTCTTGACTCCCGAATGCACGGCAACAGCACAACATGAAGTTCACCTCTAACTTGGCGGCTATGGTGGGTCCTTTGGCAACCATTCCCTTCCACTGAGAACACAGAGCTAATCGTGTATTTTGGAAATAAATCCTTTCCGGAAGTCAGTTGCTTTGGGACATAAGTTCTGAGCATTCGTCTGTGGATTTTTTTTTTTTTTTTTTTTGCTTTTTGCTTCATATAGCTTTTTGTTTCTGTTCCAAACCAAGTTATACATATCTGTTTGTTTGTTTTAGGACGAAGGACTGGGATTAATGGATGGGAGAGATAGATAGATGAATCGGATCCGTTTGAAATCGTATACATTTTTTGAACAGAAACATTATCCTGTAATGGGTTTCCTTTTATACAATTTTTTGTTTTTGCACTGAATGATAATATTCGTGTACCCGTCGTGTCCTCTTTCCGGTGTAAATCGAAAGACGCCTGACCGAACGTCTGATAACTTCGAATGCTTTTGCAAGGAAATTTTTTGGCAGTAGATGGGAACTATTTGACAAATTTTATTTGATTCCTTGGAGAGAAATTTACTTGGAACCGAATCTTCATTGGTGTATTTTGGAAAATATTGCGATTTGTACCTTGAGTTCCGATCAACAATTGAGAAGGTTTTCCTCTTGGCGTATGGTTAGCAGTCTATGCCGATTTCTTCAAGCTTTTCAGGGAGCTCGGCAGCAACCAGGCTATACAACCATTTCCTCCTCTTCAGCTGTTCCTGGTTGTGTTTATGGTGATGGTTCTGTGCCCCACCACCATTTCAACAGATGTTGTGCCGTTGACATTTTTCTTTGAAGAGATTTCCTGATTTCCTCATGCGAATTATTATCTAAGGCTTCTTTCATCTCTGGATAAGCACCGTCGACTGCCGCTTCCTAGTTCAGTATATTCTGGATTAATCTCGTCAGATGGTGTAGTGCATTTCCCATGAACTTTCCAGCTTGATACGCATGTTGCCGGTAGTGGAGACATACTCTCAACAGCATAACCGTCACCTCATATGGCCTTTTCCACAGTTTTCTGTGTAAATGAGGTAAAGCTATTGTTTTCATTAAGAACCTGACTGACACTGAATCCTCGCAAAACCTATTGTGTCACCGGTCTACTCAGCCTAATAGGTCTACTACCTTCCTAATGAATCTGAGTATGCCATTAGTAGAGTAGGGAACAAAATTCCCTAGAAACTACATCTGCGTATACGGCCAGCCATTCACAGAGAATGAGCTCAAAAGTTTCCTTCTCTTCCAAACAGAACCGACAATCTCTACCTGAACAAAGGTTTAGTTTGTTGAGATGATATCTTAGGCTGCAATGGCTACTAAGGAAGCCCACTCGCTTCCTCATTATTTTCTTGTCAAGGTTTAGAATTTCCTTGTACGAAAGGCCTTGATAAGTCTCTTGGATTCCCTTAGCCCGAATTCATTTTTCCAATGGACTAGGCGAAGTTGGTGTTCCCAGTTGTTTAATAAATCTGTGGTGGTGTGGGTTGGGGTCCAAAGAGCGCGGAAGCTGAGCCGGCCCTACCCAGCTCATACGCACTTTCATTGCCTACAATACCCTGGTGGCTGGAGACCCGACCAAGCTTGAACTGTGCTTGTAAGTGCTTGGCAAGTGCTTGTAAAGCATTATAGCAGCACTTGACTAACCTAGATTCCACGAAGTGGGATATCAATGCCTTAAGCGCTTCCTGACTATCTGAACAGATATGTATTTTTACGCCCCTAATACCTTTATCAAGGTTTATCCTGGCGCAGATCTCAATAGCATGGATTTCAGCCTAAAACACGCTGGGGTACATCCCCATTGTGACAGAGACTTCAGTGTTGGGTCCAAAGACGACAGCACCTACTCTGTTCAGTAAACCATGTCAAAAATCCTGCGTCTAATACGGGTTCTACATTAGATCAGTCTACACGGTCTAATATTTTTACCTCAAACAGCCTTCTGAAACTGTACTGCCTGGCCATGACGTCGGGAGTAATGCAGAACATGTCCGTACTTGGAATTGCATCATTTACACTTGTCTTCTAGCTGCAGCTTTATAGCACAACGGGCACTGGTCTTCCTAGTGAGAACACGTAGGGGTTAGAGCTCGATGACCGCCGCTTTGTCTAAAGTGGGGCAGGTGTGCATTAAAAAAATAAATAGCTGGCGCGACAGCTCGGAATGAGCCAAGGCCTAGCTTCTCACGACCATTCATGTTGTGCGTGTTGTATTGTTTGTACGAATGGAAGGGACCTACAATTTATTGCCGACTCCGAACGGCGAATTGAGAAGCTCTTTCATGACAGATTATACTCCCGGAGGTTTGTCATTCCCCGACGAGAGGTGGTACCGCGAAAAATGTTTGGTCTTCCTGGCTGGGACTTGAACCCACGCTGCTTGGTCAGCAGTCAAACCACTAACCACTGAGCCACGGCGACCACAGGTGCGCATAGCCCTTGTAATATCGAGCCAGGCAATTCTTTGTAGATTCTCAACCTTCATTGCCGTCGTTCGTTAAGTACTTTTGTCCTTAAGGTGAGGCTAATTGGTCTACAGGTCTTAGGCCAAGTGATGTCTTTGTTTCCTACGTTCGGTATGAAGGACACTTTAGCTCTTCTTCGAATTCGGTGTTGTTCTTTTAAGGCTGATTTTAATTCTTCCAAGGGGGTATGGTCGCTCCATATGTAGGAGGGTAGGAAATTTGATCCATTGAGCTTCTTTAGGTTGTGATCCATTTCAGAATCTTGACTTACTCCCTTATATCCGTTCACTCTAGAGAGGGTTTTGTATAACTTCCACTCGGTATTGCGCGGCTTTTCCAGGAGATAACTCATTTTGGCTTTGGCAGTGTTACCCTAAAACCATAGAACGTTTGTCAAGTCTTTCATATCCCATTGGCAAAGCCGCACGATGAGCAACGAACCCTTTTTTGGATCTTGAACTGCCCTGGCAGCCTTCTTCGGTGGAAAAGGTGATACCTTGACCCACCTTAACTTGTCTAGAAAGTAATTCTTCTTTTATCAGGCAAAGCAACACATATAAATTCTCTGTCGACACTAGGGCCTGACAACGGACTCTAGACCGGAATCTAGGTGCCAAAACCCTTGGTATAGCAAGCACATTGTGGAACCACTTCGAAGCATGCGCAACTTTTTTTTGATAAGTTTTCGATATGAGAAAACAACTTCCTCTAGTGATTTCAGGAAAAAGTTACATATTTTTCTCTCGTTTCGTACGAACATCCCACTATCCCAATCGGAATTTATGCACAGGTCCTGCTCTCGACTGCTGCTTTGCCCTGATACCCACGTCTTGTTGTAATTCTCGGTGAAACGAAAGTTCCATGTCTACGCACCGCTTCTGTAGATATTCCGTAACAGACTTCAGTGAAGAAGTAGAGCCCATCTCTCCAATTCCATTAATAGAACGCCTCCTTCTGTGCAAAATTATAAGCGGAAACAAGTAATTAACAAGAAATCTAACTAATCCAACCATTATCCTCAGAATTTAGAGTCATTGGCCCCGTTGGACTGTGCTGACCCATCGATCGGTGATTAACAACACGCCAACGGCAAGTAAATTAAAATTCCGCCTTCCTTTGGAGATCGTTGGGCGCAACTACACGACCGCCTTACATTCCAAACCCACGCACAATTGAATCGACTTGTGCAGGTGCTCATCCGCAAGAGAAGACCGGCGCGCATTTTTTTTTCGCCTTACTCCATCCGTCAAATAACACGATGGGCGGTTAATTGAGGCCTTCATCGCGCGAGAATCACCCAGACCTGCAGGCAAATACTCGGAACCCAGGGCAATTCATTCCGCACACCAATCGAAGTGTTTTGATAGGACCCGCCAGGCACTCGTATACGAATCCACTCACTCACTCACTCATTAATCGAGCGCGCGCTCATTAATTGCACGCATGCATTCGTACTTGTCCTCCGGGAGGCCTACAACCTGCCGCCTACCGCCTGCCTGTGGGGCCCATTAAACACGAGTCCATTACAAACAGCCCAACAAGCGTCACCGCATGAGGTCCTCGCGAATCTACATAACCACACTCCAACACACACCGGACAGCGACAAAACTCGTCCGGCGATGCGGTACAGCCTACGCATTCTATCTGCGCCATTTATTGATGCGAGCGCGGCAATTACCGTAATGGATGTCAATTTCTTATCAAATCACACGAATTAATTTCGCGATAATTAATGGCTGCGCATGCGGATTCGTACGCAAACCGCGGAGGCGATTGTAGAGCGTAAAGCGCATGCGAAGCCCCCAAAGGCGAGCCTCTGTACAGGCCGTTGATGCATATAAACATACAGCCCACGGGTACCGCGCATACCGGTTGTGTGTATTGCACCTGAGTTGTGTGTAGTGGGGCGGCTGCTTAATGGTATCATTCCGCATAATTGAGATGTCAGAGTGACAGGAGCAGCACAGCGGCAGCGCGGATTTAACGACATCCAGGGTGACGATGGCACACACGCATTTGCGGTGCATTTTCTGTGAAGTCCCAAAGTGTCAACTGGCTGGTGGCGGTGCCGATGCCGGCTTCCGAATGCGCGCGCACACACTTATCTGACACTAAGACTGTCAGCTTAACGGCTAAGAGCCTTGCGCCTGCAACGCCGATGCTCGGATGAGGTGTGAAATTAATAATCACCCGTTCTGTTTGCAGTGACATTTCGCGTTAAGAGTGACGATGCGAATCGTCGTCGTCGTGTGATGGGGCGCCCCGCGCCGAGTGGGCTGGGTGTCAATTTATGTCCATGACGTGAACTTGTTGTTAATGCCGGCCGGGAAAAGGAGGCTGTTTGAGTGTGCTCCGATATTGGATGCGACAGATGACAGATGTGACATCTTAATGGGATGCAAATTGGTATTCAAATGTCAACTTGATTGTCGATAGATGAGTGATTGAGAGGATATCAGGTAACGGGATTTGTGCCGGTCGATGGACGGCAGTAATGATTGAATTGGGAGATGGGAAGTTGGGAAGAAGTTTTAGAGAGAGGACTTTTATGGATTTTTCCCTTTTTGTTTTGTTCAACATCAACATTAGGAGTTTGGTTGTCATGGGCGTTCGATCATCATCCTGTCATGTGTTACAAGAAGGACAAGTGGTAAAGTGGAAGAAAACTAAAAAGTCAACCAAATTGTGAGGCAGTGATATTCGTTACTCAATGGTAACATTATTGCCATCCGCTCTACATGACCTAGTTACCTCAGTCTTTGGAACTTCACTCTGGCGCTGTACATCCCATGCAGTTCGTCATTGTGTCTCCTCCTCCATTCACCGTCTATGCAGACAAGACCGATACCTCAAAGTTATATTTGTCTTTTATGACGTTTTCTCCGAGACGTCGGGGTTAAGTGTCCTTTTTCGTTGACAACATATACTTACACTTGCAGCAGGATTTTTGGGAAAAACTGGGGACCTAAACCCAGTATAATCCTATGGCTATACTCTGCGATTGTTAGACTGATATTAACGTATGGAGGTTTAGTCTGGTGGCAAGCTGCAACAAAAACCAAAAACCACTAACCTCAAAGCCCTGACCAAGATACAAAAGGCTAGCTTGCATTGGAACGACCAGTGCACGAGATCAACTTCGCAGCAGGGTTGGAGACAATTCTTAATCTGCTACCCTTTGATCTATGCATGCAAGAATCTGCAGCAAAGAGCGCTTTGAGATTAGACCAGTCTGAACTTTGAAGAGCAAGCTCATATGGACACGCCCAGATATTGCACAAATATCCGGGTACAATTATCGAATCTGATTACATGATTCTGTACTTGGACTTCATCAAACCCTTCTCTTGCATCTTTCCAAGCAGAGAACAGTGGGAGAACAAAGAAATTCCTATTGAAACAAGGTCCATCTTCACGGATGGCTTCAAGATGGACATAGGCACATGTGCTGGTGTCTTCTCTGAGGAGCTAGGACTCAGCAGCTCAAGACTCCCTGACAACAGTAGTGTTTTCCAGGCAGAGGTTCTAGCAGTGACCAGAGCTGCCCGATTGGCGTCAATGGCCACGGTATCATTTTGTGCATGTTACATATTTCGCACGAATGGAAGGGACCTACAGTGAGAAGCTCTTTCCTGACAGATTATACTCCCGGAGGCTTGTCATTCACCGTCGAGAGGTGGTGCCGGTGTTCCTGGCTGGGGCTTGAACCCACGCCGCTAGGTCAGCAGTCCAACCACTGGCCACTAACCACTGACCCACGGCGACCACGAAAATATTTGCCGGCATAATGTGTTCCCTGAATTGAAGCTGGAGTTTTTGGGTCAGATGTTTTCAAGTTGAACCTTGTTCAGCCTGAACCTACCCCAATGGATTGGCTTGTGTTCAAGACCTAGTTCTTGTGAAAAATATTTCGACCACCAATACAGCACCTACATATGTATGTTAAGACGCTAGTGAACTTACCATTTCGCAAGTGTCTTCTGGCTATGAATAGAAAAGATACTCGCATTTTAGTAGGTGTACTGACGGGACATCGTGCCATAGATACCCTGGCCAGCAGACTCGGCATCGACTCCTCAGATTACTGCAGGAGCTGTCAGGATGCGGAAGAGACGGAAACCATCAAGGACTTACTCTGTGAGCGTCCTAACCTCCAAAACTTCCGACTCCGACACAGGCTGTTTAGAGAACTGGGTAACCCAACAGAAGTACCGATAACAAACATACTCCACTTTATTAAGAGTACAGGGTGGTTTGTTAGACTACCCATCTAGAACCCAAGGTTGGAACATAGACCACAACACAAAGGGGAACAAATCGGACCAGTCGGCCCTTTTCGGAGCTTTTCTGTTTGACCAATGGTCGTCATTAACGATTCACGGAACCGAATGAGAAAGATGTCTAATATGCGCCCCCCCTTCCAATGCTAAGCTAAAGCTGTTTACCATACCAACCAGCTCGGCATTGATGAACTTTCTAACATCCCATTCATTCTTATCCTCAAAAAGCCCTAAATTAAGCATTTTTCATACAAAATTCCATCGTCAAGTCGTTACATTGATTTCGCAGCTACAGCTACATTCCATCTTCGTTCCGCACTACTCGCACCCTGGTTAGCATTATTCATTATTTCCAGTGAATTCCATGGCATTCGCGGCAACAGCAACAGCGGCGGCGATGGCGGCAGTGTGCCTCACTTCGATTGCCATCCGCCAGGCTGTTTGAACCCGATCCAGGTCTTCGCTCGGCTCTCTACTCAAATGAAATTATCAATTTCGAATCTTTCACTTTACAACACGGGAACGCATCACGACCTTAAATGGTGCACCGTGCAGCCACATGCTGCAGAGCGCTCTGGTTGCTGCTGCCTCCATCATCATCATCATTATCATCATCATCATCATCATCATCTACGTTCGCTTCATCATCATTGCCACATCCTCATCGAAATCGTCGTCGTCGCAGGTCGTTGTCGTTGTTGTCGTCGTCGTCGTCGTCATCGTCCTCGTTGCACGGTTGTCGCATGGAGACATTTCTAGCTCTTGCGCGAAATTGGAATCAGATCAATTTTGTCCAGCACAGAGCTTGTGTAGCCGGTGAGCCTCGGTTCGATTCACTCGGGAAGCAATCAGATCATTGAACAGATATATCAGTGTCAATGTGAGGTTAAGGAGATTTGCATTTGTTTGGTTTGCCTTGGATCCCCCCGCAGTTCCTCGCAGAGCCAAACTAGAGAAATATATGTGCGCGCAATGCAAGCAAGTGAACTTATGAGGGATGCGCGCGCACACACCAAGCTTCACAACAGCACTAGCACCACACACAATGCTACAAATTAATAGGACGACGGGAGATGTCACGACTATTGCCTGTGTTGCAGGCCAGGATCGGGATCGACGACTAAGACGACGACGAAGACGAAGACGACGATGACGACGACGGATTTATGTATGCATTTCGACCATGAAAAACGTGACATTTTGCTGTTACCAATTCGAGAGCTCCGTAGTTGTGTGTGCGAACACTTAGGAGAGGTGGTTGGGGCATAGGTCCTCATGGTCGGGGACGTTAGGTTTGGGTGCGTTTCATTGTCGATTGGAAGTTGTGCTCTTTTTGCTCTCCTTGTTCATTTTCAACCTTTGATCTTGAACTTGAATCTTAACTGAGTTAAATTGAGTCAAGCAAACTCAAACGTAGTTTCAATTTGGGTCTAAAAGTTCTTTATTGGCAGACAGTTATAGGTCTTCGAGTTGATGAGCACTTTGTCAAAGAGTTTACAATTTATATGACAACGCAAAATAGATTCAGCAGAGTGTTTCAAAGAAAAGAGAAATCATGAGGCCCTTACAAGCGCTTTTGTTGATTCGGACTTATCTCCACAAACCCAAGAATTATGTACATAAATCGGTTGAACTACTGAACGCAAAAACAAAGACGTTCGAAAGTGGAATTTCTAGAAAAATACACATGGGACAATGCTCTTTTATACGTGACGAATTATACGGTCATGGAAGAGACTATTTGGTCCTCGATTTCAACGATCACCGAGATTAAGATTTCAACAGTGTTTCCCCTATAAAGCACAAAATCTTGACGGGGTTTTAAAGATAGAGCCGCAGACGAACCTGGAGATGATAATTTCCTGGTTAACAGCGATCAATGACTCAATCATATCTCCTCAACGTGGTGTCGACCAAAGGTTGACAGGCGAAACCAGGAATCAGCTAACGTTTTCAACCTAAAGTCCTAAGACCCTAAACCGTATTCTGAACATGCATATCCGGGACATTGTTAGTAGATCGCCGTCGCACTAGGACTAACCAGGAAACCACCTATTTAGACCTACATACGCCATTCCCACAAAAATAGCTTGCCACCTAAGAATGGAAGAGTTGGTCATAAAATCTAGCTTTGGCTAAGGTCAGGTTATGGTTCTTCAGAAAAGAAGCCCTGACGATATGGTTATCTTTATATTGGGGAAATTTCTTTCAATATGAATCCCACGAGAAAGACTCAACTTCACTCTACTACTTATAAATAATTAGCTCAGTATCAGAGGGCTGGAGATTAGTTCTTACTGTGGTGCTGACTGCTTCAGAAAAGTCATGGGTAAAAAATGGGCTCTGCAACCTCATACCACGCACTGACTCTATATGTTCGTTTTTAGACCCATACTTCTGTAAGATGTGATCGTCTTACATCATAATCTATTGGGGCCCAAGATGGTATTTCATGACATGGAGGAATTTTGTGGCTAGAGAACTCTCTGCCAACCTCCACCTCTCTGGTGTTATACTGCCGTCCACATCGCTGCGATCGATGACGGCAATGGTAATAGGATCCCTGAGTACCTGGACATAGGGCTTGGCTGCTGTTGTGGGCGATGCAACCTTTTTCCTCTTTGCTTCCGTAAGGGGCTCCTCATGCGACCGTTGTCGCTTGGACGCGGAGTCCCTAGAGGCGTTAAGGAGGTTCGCCTGTTTGTTTGCCGAGACGAGAGAGGTCTTCTGTCTTTCCGACTTGCTCTCCTCAGGGACCTTCTCACACTTCTTGATCAGCCTGAATACTTATCGGCAATCAAAGTAGGCTCTCTTGGTGACTTCCCGCGAGCTCGAGCCAGAACGGTTGGTCACAGTGGTCGTAGAAGCCTTGGCCCCAGGTACCATGCGATCTTTGGCCATGCTCAGACAAGGCTTAGAAGCCAGAGTCGTTGCCGCCGACCTTTAAGGTATCTGCACCGAAGATTTTATCGGGCGAGTACCGCGGCAGTCGACACCGGGACTAGGTTTGGAGGCCAGAGTTCCGGAGGCTTTAATTGCGCCAGTTACTTTATCCGAGTTACCGGACGTGCTTGAATTGACATTCATATTAACATTTAAATTTTGGTTTTTATTCATTTTTAAATCCACGAGTGGCGGAGAAGGGAAGGTCAGCCTGCACAGAGATCCGGATTATACAGGTAAGGCTAGCTGATCCGGAGGGCGCCAGGTGTCCGAAAACTCCGTTCGCGACTGGGCTTTTTGTGGGCTCCCAGCCAGGTTAATTATCAGCACGGAACGTATTAGATTAGTATTAGATTGAAAGCCTCCTCTTAATGTACAAACAACATTCATCCCGGAAAACACCGACTACACATCGTCCACCGTCAACCTCAATTTCCGGAAATCCCAATCAATAATTGACAATTACCCAATCCCTTCCAAAGTGGAGTGGAAGAATGATGATGACAGTGACGAGCGCTCCGTTCACTTCTATACCGACGGTTCTAAAACCGAGAACGGAGTGGGAGGTGGTATTTTCTCCGACATGCTCAACCTGAGCATCTCCTTTCGTCTTCTCGACCATTGTAGCGTTTTTCAGGCTGAAATTTTTGGTGATTATCGAAACCTTATGCTGGTTTAGGCATAATGTGGTATTCTGCAAGGACATCACAATTTTTAAATGTACACACCTACTTCAGATTGTCGCTCATCACTTATGGAGATGGCAAAACATTTTAATATTCACCTATGCACGGTACCCGGTCATAGGGACGTTCCAGGGAACTGTAAGGCCGATAAACTCGCCAAACGTGGTACTACTCCGGTCATTTTCTGCCGGACGAAGGAGTTTGGGTATTTCACTCGTTACATATGCATAAACTACTCTTAGAGCACGACGCAATCAACAATACACACCAAAGATGGAGGAATGGTAGCGTACCACCAGGGAGATCTGGTCTATGCTAAACCTCACTCGATCCAAAAGTCCGATCTTGTTTAAAAGGTCGCTCATCAGCACCGTTCGGTGTTCCCACTGTCCCATCGGCCTTCATTCCAAAAAGATGGGCCTCTTCTCAAATAACTTCTGCAGGAGCTGCAGGGATGAAGAGGGGGGAGAAACGATCTTTCATTTCCTCTGCACTTGTCCTGACCTATCCCAAAGAAGGAATTTCTATCTGTCACTCTAGCCCATCACTTCGACAAGTTGGGCGAACTGTCAAAAGTATCGTCAGCTTCATCAAGAGCTCTAAATGGTTTCATTAGTTGGAGTGGCAACACAGAGGGGCTTTCTTGACCTACGTGTGTCTGTGCCTCACATGGACAGCCACCTTACTTACCTTCCTACCTAGTCCCTTAAAGATAGATATCGTTATATTTACTAAGAAGATATCAGTCCCTGTCTTCAAGCTCCTAAGGATTGGCGCTTTGTGAAACCTATTCTAACTTAGTCTAGTCGAAGCCAGCTTTCAAATCTTAAAATCGTATAAAGACCCATAAGACACCCTAATCAGTAAGAATGGAGGTAGAGGTAGATTGAGAACTGACACAAGTCTAAGAAACTAAAGAAAAGTAAGAAGGCAAGGCACATTGATTTAAGCAGCTTCATATAGAATCTAAAAAACCTACTTGTACGTATGTATGAGCTCCCGAGTTCCACTCATAAATCTCTCACCAAGTACATAGAACTAAAATTTATTTTCCCATGCACTTTCCTATAGGCCATCACCACCATGCCTTTCACCCAGTAACAATGAACTTCCTCTGAATCAGCCGTCCGCAGCATAGGTAGAGACTTCCCTCCAATCGCGTCCTTCATATACTAATCACTATGTGATGTGTCCATAGGTCTACTCGGTGTTACATCGAAATTTTACAAATCAGTATCCTGTGGGTGCATCCTTCTATTTTTTTGTTTGCTCTTCAAAGGCAACCTACACAGGACCGAATATCCATAGACATGGAATGAAATTTTCAAAACGGCCGATATGCGCTGTGCTGATACTGCTGCTGCTGCTGCTATTCCTGTTGCAATCGATTGGAGGACGAGACCAGGTTGGCTCGTTCGTCCTGTTGTCGCTGCCGTTGCTATTGCTGCAATTAATTTCACCCTTTGATTTGACCACATCATGGTGTGTACGATGTACACAACGTCTCCCATGGGCGTTCTTGTGTCTGTACCTGTGCACATGACGCAGCAGCATCATACTGCTGTTGCATCCCTTTCAATTATGCTCCATGCAAAGGAGAATTGAACAGAAAAAGAAAACAAAATTCGAAATGCTTCTACCTATCGACTGGATATCGAATTTTAGTCAAAAAAAGAAGAAATAGAACGTTTACACGGTTACCGTTAAACCACCAATGGGAGTCGGGCGGCGCATATACTCGCATCCACGACGGAGCATGTTCTGTACTATTTCAGGCCATCCTTGCTTCTGGGCGTTAATTACTGCATCCTCGGACGAGAGCAGGAAAAAAGCCGAAAAAAGCAAATTCTTTTGTCTTTCCGGCAAACCTTTGTGTGGTGTTTCTTTTTCCACACTCGTGTCCTTATCAAATTTTTTTGTGTGCGAGCTCCCGCTCATACATATGTGTGTCTGTGTATGCAAACAAGGAAAACATGCATCAACCATGCAATTGGAAGAAATATAATTGAGTTTGCTCGATGTGCAGCAGGGTGGCAGTAATCAAAAGCAGAAAAGGATTCTTCTTTCTTTCGACATTGGGATACGGTAGGTATATGTGTGCATGGTAAGGTTCCAATCAGTAAGGTGCCCCCAATCCATCCTCTGACCAGGCACTCTAACCAATGATGATGACGTCGATGATGAAGATGATGTCCTTTGTGAGATATTGGAAGGAAAAAAGAATTCCTTCCTCTTGTTCCATCGAAATATCCTTCTGAATTTTTCCCTTTCGGCTCCGTGAGTTCCGTTTCTGCTTCGGTTTTTTTAATTAATTCTGGGAACTTCAACAACAGGCTAATTGCATTTCCCTGTTCGATTGAATTTGCATAGAGGGTAACCATAACGAAACACGAAATGGCCACGGCCAATGGTGGGATGCGGTGGCCGACAGGACGTGGGTGCCTTCGACAGGACTTCTTTTGAATGGCAGCAAAAAAGTTGAATTCGATAAGACCCCTCGGGCGTAAAAGTATTTTGCATTCACATATGCGCTACAGGACAATGGAATTGATGTGAAATCAAAGCGCGTTTAAGCGAATTAAAAGATTTTAATTAACTGTATGTTCCACAGAGGAGCAGCTCGTTAATGAAAAAGGACCTGTCGACGAGGGGCTCCATTCACAGATGAAACGAATAGTGGAACTTTTCCCGGTTTTTTTGTGGAAAGAAACTCATTAGGTAAATGTAACTCTTGCTCGGATTTCATTAGTTAATTGTCAAAGTGAAATGGATTCATAATCAATGGTCCTAGCCAGAGGAGGATATTTCTTTTCAAAAGTTTGACAGATAGTTTTTTATCTGTAGTCTTTTGTTTCGTTGGATTGTGGGAGAGCGAACGACAGTTTTTTCATTTAATTTTGTTTTATCGAAGATAAGCTTGAATGACATTTTGGACAACGGAGAAGAAAAGTCTTCTTTAATGCCCGAGGAAGTATTTTAATGTGAGCAGTCAAATTTTACATGTTCAACCGGCCTTCAATCCGTAAAGAGACTCCGCCTGTGTCTGAATGCTTCATGGAAGTCTAGCAAAGGATGTGCGAACAAATGATGAATGGACCTAGAGGTGTTAAATGTTAAAAGTTGGGATGTGTGTATGCACTGCGACTTGTAGAGATGTATGGTTCTCCCCCGAACTCGTATTGGCCGATAAGTCTCGACCTATAGCAGCTCCTCCAATCCAACCACTCTGAGGAATCGGAGAACCTGAACTGGCTTCAACGATGTGGGATCCGTTTCAGAAAATGTGTACGCTTCCAGGTGTGCTCTTCTTTTTGTGGATCAATACTCCACAGTCCATAAGGAGGATCGCTACAGAATCTGCAGTCTCCGTTCGCTGCTATTCCCATTATACTGAGATACTCCCTGAGTCTGCAATGGCCCATACGAAAGCCCGTAAGAATGCGAAGCTGGTTCTTCTTCGTAAGCCTTGCTCCTCCTGCGGTCGCATTCCCTGCCATAGTCATGGGAATGCTTCCCATAGTCTCCTTCTTTTGCACTCTTTCTCTCTTTGCTGTTCCTCTTGCATTCGATGCAGAACCCAGCCCGCAGAATGGCTCGGCTCGATCAAATGGTCTTTCTGACCCTTTCCTTGCCAGTTCATCGGCTGTCTCATTTCCCTCTATCCCTATATGACCCTGATATGACCAGAAGAGGGTGACTTTATTATTCCGGCCAAGTCTGTTTATCTCTTCCACTCGTAAATCAGTTTCGATTTGATTTCATACGAACTCAGTGCCACTCCTATACCCAGCAGACAAGATTGGAAAGCCAACACCCTAACGGATGAGCAAACTATCCAAATTTACACTGATGGTTCTAAGATGGAGAAAGGTACTGAAGCAGAGATGTACAGTAGTTCGTTAAATATAAAGGATTCGTACAGACTCCCGGATGACTGTAGTGTCTTCCAAGCTGAAATTTTTGCCATTGATAGAGCAGCAAGAACAATAGATGATAGAAGACTGAGCCCAACTAGGATCACCATCTTCGTCGACAGTCAAGCAGCTATCAAGGCCCTAGATAACACTAGCACAAAATTGAAATCGGTATCTGTACTAAAATCCTAAATAAGATAGGCGTCACCTACGAGGGCACATCTGCTGGGTCCCCAGACACAGCGATATCGAGGGCAACGAGAGAGCAAACGAATTTGCTCGGCAGGAAACAGCTTTGGAAAGAGAGCACATACACACATCAATAAACATCCCTATCGGTGTACTAAAATGTAACGTCGACCATGAGATGAGAGAGCTAATCAACACCTCTTCGTCCATCAGAGGCGACGCATTATATCTCGCTGCTTATGGCAGAGAATAGACAAGAATAAAACAAAATGTCTTCTGGCTATGAAGAAAAAAGATACTCGCATGCTAGTAGTTGTGCTGACGGGACATTGGCAATGGACACTGGCAGGTATCTTTTTCGGATCGCTAGAAATCTCCAAGTCCGTCCGCCTTCCGAACTACAGCAGTGTTTTTCCAAGTGGAGGTCTTAGCAGTGACACTAACCGCCCGTGCGACTGCGATGAGGGAAATACCACGAGGGAATATCACCTTTTTCATCGACAGACAGGCTGCAAATAAAGCAACGTCTGCTGCAGAAATAAAATCCCAAGTTGTGAGGTGCTGTCGAGAAAAGCTCAAGGTTCTTGGAACATAGCACAAGGTGACAAGGACATACCAGGAAACGAGAAAGCCGACGAACTCGCGAGAAATAGCTCGGCAACGTACTCGGAACAGGTTGACAATTCGATGAACATCCCGCCGTGCACACTCAAGCTCGTAGGGGGGAAAAGCGCCTTAAGGGAGGCCATTAGTAGATAGATCTCTCTAGACACTTGTGTAACCACAGCCTGTATTCGATAAGGCTAGGATCGACAGACTTCTGCAGAGCGAAAGAAGAAGATCGCTATTTACCCTTATAGGAGTTATTACAGGGCATAAAACGCTGCGGTACCATATGAAAAAGTTTCGGATTACAGAAGAACCCCTTTGAAGAGGGTGTGGCGATGAGGAGGTCCATGAGGATACAATCCACTTCCTCTGCCACTGCCCAAGCCTATACCATCCAAGATTTAAGTTCCTTGGACGGCACCGGTGAATCAAATAATGAAATCCATCAAATTCGCAGGATTATTCGTATCATAGAGGCAGTAAGTTGCTCTTATTTTACCCCAAATAGTTCAACTCATTAAGTCCCATTTCGTCTGCTTTCAACGTGTTGTATCAGTCAGATAGGCCCTCCAGATTTTTCCTAACCTATGGTGGATTAGCCAGATGTCTTTCAACCTTCGGCAGCCTAAAATGTATTTTCTTATACTTGACAGTGCTGTATACTCTCCCTCTGTCCTCCTTTTCCACGAAACACAGACAATGACAAATCCTTTTCATTACTCCTTCACGCAAATGTGGTCGCCGTTCAATATTGGTTAGTATGTCGGTATACTGTCCAGATTCTAGCCCCAGCAATATCCATCAAATCTCCGAAAGTTTAATTTGTCATAAAGAAGCTTCTCAATTCGCAATAAATTGTAAGTTCCTTCCATTCGTACCAAATATGTAACATGAATGGTTACAACAAGCTCACCTCAAGCTGTCGCGCCAGCCATTCTTTTCACTTAAATGCTGCCACACAGATACGTATAACCTGCATCCTTTTGTTTCGAAGTAGGTCAAAGCCACAACCAGGAAACACTACGCAAACCTCAGCATCACACTATTCAAATGTCTGTGTGAGCCTGTAACTTGACACAAAACCTATCTCCATGAGCAAATAAATAATCCGCCAGCATTAGCATCGAGATTGCAGGCCATGCAAACAGTCAATCAATCCATTGGTGGTCTAAGCGCGATAACGCCCCCAGTTTTTGGTACGCACGATTTCTTGGAATATATCCATACAGTCCACATACAGCCCAGTGTAGGCGTCGGCTAAACCTCGCAGGCAACTTGTATCCAAGATCCAAGTAACAATCACTCTTCCTCGTCTCTACATAGTTAGGGCCAAGTGCATTGTGCAATTAAAACGGTACCAAGTAATTATGTTGTCATTACGAGAAGAGATTTGCATGCACTCTCGGATCGAGTGAAGGAGCTCAAAGCACAGAGCAGAGCGTACAGCCTCATCGAGCTCTAATAGACGTGGTGTGTTCTTCCAACGAAAAACGTGATGATTCCACTTGTGCGACAAAATGCACCACACAGGATGAATGTGGTTGTTCTAGTTCTTGGTATGGAATGGGATGCAGCACGACGACGACGATTACGATGGAGATGATGAGAGGGTTTTGGGGAAAGATTGAGGACTGTATGCGACGCACACCTGATAGTTGTGCCATGTCGGTGGATTAGTGGGCGAAAATGGTTCCATTAGGCGAAGATTAATGTGATATAGATACACAGGCTGCAGAATACTCCTGATGCGTTTCAAACTTTGAAATTGTTTGTATGTCAAATAGGATATACCTGCCATTTCAAAGGCTGCGAAGTTCTCATCGCTTCAGTGAAGCCAACCAATTAACTCAATTCAACTCAAGTTGTGGTCAAACTTTCCCATTGTATTCGGCTAACCTTTCCCTTCCACTCTGCCACAATTTCCGAATTAGAACAATTTTCTTCGTAGCACGACTACTTTTCGGTGCATTCCCACAGGCCAACTGGAGCCAGAATGAAATTTCCATCCCCTTCTATCCATCCCATTGGCGAATAGGCCTTAGGAGCGCCATTCTCATTTGTGAAGGCACCTTTGGACAATAAATCGCATAAATCAAAACGACATCCCAGCAAAATAGAGACTTAAAGACCAGACCAGACCAGAACAGAACAGAACAGACCAGTCCAAGAGCCAGAGAGGTCCCTGCCAGACACGACACAAACTGATGCGACTGTTACGAATTGTTTATTCCAGAATTTATGTACTCCAATCAGCAATGAGTAGCAAAACACACAGCTACATTCGGCCCAGACCCATCCGACGTTGAAACCACAACACTGCGTCTCTATGCAGAAGAGATTGTCAAGGTGAGACAAGGCAGGAAGCAAGGAAGAAAACTCCAAATGCTCTTGTTGAAACGAACTCACACAGGTAATCAGAATAAACCACTTGTGCTGCCCCGTCTAGCTGAAGAAGAAGAGCTCAGTCAAGATCAGATCCCTACTCCTCCCCCTCCGTTCCATGGTTTCTGTTAATTTTTATGGAACTCTATGTTTGCCGAAGCCCTAAAATCACGAAGCAAATCGTGCACGACTATTTTGCGTGAGCCATGATCAATCCCAGTCGAGCGAGAATTTTTTGTATCTGCCCCTGCATACGGAGGACGGATGAAAGGAGATCTGTGGCCGAGTCTATTGTTACATAAGTCGAGCGTTACGATTAAAAACGTTCTGGGTTTAGTTGGACTTTTCCTTTTGTTTTCATGGAAAAGCGAACCAAAAATGTGCGCGCGAGACCCTTGGCGTGCCTCATTGGATATCTAATGAATTTTTTTTGCATGCATCTGCAGTAGGAAAATCGTGGATCTTGTTGCATTTATGTATGTGGGGAAGAAACCAGAGTTGAGTTTGGGTTCAATTGTTATGTCTTTGGATGAAAATTGGACTTTTTATTGGTTGGGAGGAGTTGAATACGTTTTCAATGGTGAATGAGTGGGGTTGGTTGGGATAAATAGTTAAGTGTCTGCCAAGAGGTTTTCTACAGGAACGCGCACGGAACTATTGAACTTGTGACCTTCGAAATCAGTCCCCGAAAGGCCATGTCATGTGAACTTCTAAGGACATGTGGCAACTCAGGGAATCAACATTGTTGCAAACGTAAGGAAAAACAAAATCGAAATTCCGAGACGCCGTGGTTTTCTCTGATTTGGAAACACTTCTCTGGAACACTCAACTGGTCCATTGTACTATCAGAAAGCGGGACCCAGTTTTTGCCTATTTTACTGGAATTTACTTAGCCGAGAAGACTGAAAACATCAGCACCGAAGACATGACACCTGATCCGAACAAAGCCAGAAAAATCACAAAGGAAATGATCCGAAGTATACGTATCATCGTCCTCTCCACAAGCGTCGTATACCTGTTAGAACGTCAATAAGTTGTCTGTGATTTTTTTAATTGAAAGCTAAAGGATAGAGATGGGTTATGGCCTCAAATACCAAGTTGATTGATGTTGTTTTTTTGTTTCCACTTCTGTGTACTGTCAAAGGTAAAGTATTTCTAAGTGCCTCGTATCTTTGAGGTGGATTTGATGAATTGTTGAGACAGAAACCTTTGCCTTCATGAGTCTAGGAGACATAGTGTGTTGCAAGTGGCTCAGAAACACACAGTAGTTGACAGTAAGTTTATTTACTCTACTTCTGGATCAGAGTACCTGTCCCGATTTTTGGCAGAAGGAGATTTAGACATAGTAGTGATTCAGGAAACAGGCGACGGGGTTATATTAGTTGCATATATCAACCACGCTCTGTACGGCTACACCACCTACATCAGATGCAGCATTAACGATGTGGAAGTAGTCGATCGCTTTAAAGTTTAGTGATACCCACATTGTTAACGGCTACACACCCCCGCGGTCAACGCAAGTCCTTCCCCACTACGCCCACCCATGCGTCTATGCTGGAAATTTGAATAGCCGTGACACCTTCGGGCGTTACCAACAAGATGAAGAAAATGGAGAAAAATTAATGGAGTGGGCGGACACATATGGCTTTCACTTGCTGTTCGATGCCAAGGACAGGGACCTCTATAACTTAGCCAGATGGGGCAGAGGGTTTAACCCGGATTTATGCATTGTAGCCAGATCATAAAACGAACCCTTGACCGATGCCTTTCCAAATAACCAACACCGTTTCGTCGTAATAGATGCCAGCTGTTAGGTTAGGCTAGGTAGATGGGTTGGTAGGAAAAGAGAGAGCCTTCTGCGCTGCACTCAGGTCAGTAGAGACCCATTGTGGTGTCCATTTTGGGAGGGAAAGGTACCCCTTGCTCGTTCAGCAATACCTAAAGCACTCTTCTATTGGTTCAGGGTTTCAAAACACCTCGAAGCCTTAATAAATCTCCAGATAACCCTTATAGGTACGCGGGTGACAAATAAATAAATAGCTGGCGCGACAGCTCGAGGTGTGCCATAGCCTTGCTTCTCGCAACCATTCATGTTGCGCGTATTTGTATTGTTCGGATGAATAGAAGAGACCAACAATTTATTGCCGACTCCCAACGGCGAATTGAGAAGCTTTTTCATGACAAATTGTACTTTTGGAGGCTTGTCATTCGCTGGCAAGAGGTGGTTCCGTGAAAAATTTTCGGTGGCTGTGACTTGAACCCACGCAACTTGCATAGCAGTCCAACGCACTAACAATTGAGATACATGTGATAGCGCAGAGTATTATGACCTGCCATTACAAAGATGGAAAGGGTTTTCCTGTCCTTCTGCATGAGAGTATTAGTTATGTCACCGTTGTACCTTGGTCATAGTTTTCTAGTTATTTTACAGTTCAAAGAGTCCAAAGAGCTCCATCATTATTTCGTTTGCGCTAGAGTCCCGATCCGTGCTCTATGTTTGAGTTTACATTGCGGGACTTTCACTGACTGATCAGCCTGCTCTAGGTCTAGCGTAGATCCTTTCCTTCCAGGAACCCAGGGACCCAGCATACTTTTACCCCATGCTGTGTAGCAAGAGCACTAAGCTCTTCACGACAGCACTTCACAAGCTTCGATTTTATTTTTATAGCAGACATCGCTTTTCACGGAAAAAAATTGTCAATTGTGACCTCTGCCTGAAAAACGCTGCTATGGTCCAGGAATCTAACTTATTTAAAAAGCCTAAGTTTGTCTGAAGATATACCTACACACACGCCAATGTCCATTTTGGACCTGGTGTTAAGTACTGTTTCCCTTGTCGATTCTTCTCTGCTTGGGAATGAGCAAGAGAATGGTCTTTCGAAGTTTAGGTAGGGCACCGTATAATCAGTGGTTGCTACATTGCCCATGTACTTATTTAGGATCTGGGCATGGCCCGTCGTGCTTGACTTACAGCTCGGTCCTTAAGGCCAGATGGAATTTCCAAAAGGCAGACTGGGAAAAAATCTCTAGGAAAGTCGATGACGTCATTCTATTTATACCGCCAACACCATCAAAATGTTGATCGACTTACAAGACTCCTCATATCAACGTCAAAATTGTGTATCTCTACTCGAATGGCGACAGCAATAGACGAAGATTTCGGGTCAAATGGAATTCCTAACCTAGCGAACGTGCTAATGAGAAGTTTGAGAAATGGATAGACATGGTAAGCCAAATCGATTTGAAGCACTCAAGCCGAAAAGCATGGAGCTTACTCAAGAATTTAGGCACGTCAAACCAGCCACATGCTATAAAACCAACCGAAAACCAAAGTCTTGTGCTGCTTAGGCAATTATGCGGTAAACCATAATCCGAAGATGCAGTATATATGTATGTTAGTGCGATAGTAGGACCGTCGACTCCAAAGAACGACGTTTCCCTTCTTGAGTGGGATGGAGATCTGCTTATAAGATGGAGAGAGCATTTCACAATGGTTTCAAATCATTGAGATGCCAACGCTACGTTCTCAAACTCTAATAAGCCTTCCAACGAACCCCCTAGCAACACAGAAATTGCAACAGGGATGAGAGCCCTCAAAGCTATAGAAATATATGAAATCGCTGCTGAGCTCGAATTGAGTCGACGGAGCTCTTGTTTCCTCTCATGAGAAACTAAGCGCTTCTCAGAGGTGTGGAAGTAGCGATCGATCATCATTGTGGAAACTTACGAGGTACATCTTACATTTGAATTTGTATACTTCCAGCAGTAGCCAAGTAAAATTCAATAAAAACTCTGGTAAGGATCAGTGAACATTAAGATTCATTCCTCGAACCCGATGAGGTTGGCTTCGGGTCAGTAGTTGTAGGCGTTTGTTGATTCTACTTCTGGACTCTCTGAGTGCCGAGCAATTGAAGTCGAATTGTCTGTAACATTATCCTCGCTTCCTTCTAAAATGTTCACCATTCACAAAAACCACTCCTCGCCGACTAAATTTAATTAAACTTAAATTCCTATAAGCGGTAAATAACTTTTATCTTTTCCAGTCAATCCTACGCTTCTTTAGGCATTCACGCTCAATTCCCATTTTAGAAATTTAAAAGCCTTAAAATTTTGTCCTTTTGAGAGCTTAACATTTTTCAGTGCACAACTGTTTAATGGCTTTTTCCTATTGAATTGTCGTAGAAGCCTTAATAGCCCTTCACCGGCCCAAACTCCATCGCACGAAGTAACACGCCTCAATAGCTATTTGAATTATTCGAACCAAATGTCCCGAAGGATACTCTGTGTGCACAGAGCCATTCCAGCCGCACTTCAAAATTTCCGATTCAGAAATTCCGCATTCGCATATGCAAAATGAATTATCCCTGGAAAAAGGACTGTGCGCTGACGATGCCGGAATCAGGTACTCTCCAGGTGGCAGACAGGTGGAAAAAAGCTTTCACTAATTTCTACCTCTACTCATGCTGAACCCAAACTACCAGCCGTCTGGGTTATATGCCCAAAATATAGTCCTTTTGAGCATTTAATCGATTTTTCGGCCCCAAAGTCTGTGTGGATCTGTGGATTCGGGAATAATTTATTGTACCTTTTTCCGGTTGATGTGTGCCGCACACCGGGCAATTGTTCACCAGCCCACCCCATTGGGGAGCATTTAATGTGAATCTTTCTGATGGTGCCAGACCAGACCATGTAGGCAAACACACACACACTCCGCCGCGCCGTCCACGCCGCCTTAATTGGATGGGAAAGCTTCGATGGACAGACGGAACGACAATGAACGTGCGAAGATTGCAACAAGGATATGGAAATCAGAGAGCACAGACACATGCACACATCCCAGATTAAGAAGTCGTCAGGGCCTCGTATATCACCGTCGAAGTGCGGCGAAACGCATTCACAGCAGAAGCCATTCAGGGATGTGCAGGAGCAGCAAACGTGTCATCGTTCGAGTGGCATCAGTCGGACCGTACCGCGCTGATGTGGCGAGATAACTTTAATTGGTCTATTACGTCAGATCACATCACGTCACCCGTGAGTTGCAATTTCGTCGTCTCTTCCTTGAATCTGCTCTGATTGACGTTCGGAGTGTTTCCACGACGACGATGTCCTTTCAATTATGGCTGGTGCTGCAATAGCTATTCGATTTTCGGTTCAGGTAATGTCCTCGATCGCTTTGATCGTACCGAGGTTGTGTGTGCCAGGCGGGTGTGGAGCAATCGTGCTGAATAAAGCGCCATCGCACAAATTCATCACTAAGCGCAGTGATTTGCTGATGCAGTGATGCGAACGTGGCCAGCATGAAGTAGAAGCGAGGGTATGTCCATCATTATGTCGGCGCTGTGAATGCGCACGTCAATCAAGATGCAGTGAAGATATCCTTTTCTCCGTCATCATGATCGTCAGTGCAGTTGTATCCTTTGGTCTAAGACTGTGACCAAAGATTGATTGTCGTGAATGGAGGAACACCATGATATTGGCTGTAGTTCGTATTGATAGTCTCGATGAATTACGATTTTGTTTATGAATTTTAATTAGGAAATCGAAGGGGAATAGTAGGCCTATGATTTGTGTGAAATCAGCTCAAGGAATGTTTGGCATGTTGTCAATATTATGGTATGTGGAAGGACTGGAGTAAATCACCACTTATGGAGGGCAATTGCTCTCATTGTTCGTAAGTTTTTATGAATTCTGAGTTTACCTTTTGGGCCAGGGTGAGACTTTAGACTCAAGACGGAAAGCTTTCAAGTTGAATAAGTTCGAAAAAATTTAACAAAATTTGGGGC
The DNA here is from genome assembly GCA_917880715.2 of Matsumyia berberina. Taxonomy (NCBI): domain Eukaryota; kingdom Metazoa; phylum Arthropoda; class Insecta; order Diptera; family Syrphidae; genus Matsumyia; species Matsumyia berberina. Next base: position 122,828,539 of record OU862871.1, on the reverse strand, counting down.
AACCTCCAGAACTGTTTCTAACCGAGTCTGCTTTTACCTTGGCTTTCAAATTGTGGAACATTTGGTGACGATCTACATGCATACATATGTAGCCTAAGCGTCAGTGTAGCCTACATTTCGTGGGGTTACTGAACTCTTGGCCCAAAATGAAGACGATGGGTTTTCAGAAATTCATTGAACAAGTGTTAAAAAAAACAAAACTGGTCACAAAATAAACGCAGCAATGCTAAGTTCTATCCCAACGCTTGTACGATAAAACTTAGGGACTGAACCCCAAGATGACCAATGGTGGCCACAAAGCCTGCAAACCAAAACGCAGGAAAACCTGAGCAAAGTTTATCGCTTAGCCTGCGTAGGAATCACCGGGGCTATGAAAATGACTGCTATAGGAGCAATATTTAATCTCACACTGCTACATCTGGCAGTACAAAAGAAGTGCTCTAAGGCTGCCCCAGATACTGGACCTTAAAGTCGGTGACTTTAGAGGTCATCTGAGAATACTAGAACACATTCATCGTGACCCAATTCTTAAGGTTCCAAATACCATGCCATGTTGTTATAGGCGACCGCAACGACCAAATCTGGTATACAGATGATTCAAAATTGGAAAACGGCAGAAATGATGCTGGGACTTATGATCCCAGTTTCCGACACGCGTTAGAAAAGTCACCAACAGTGTTTCAAACGGAAGTTCACGCTTTTGAACTGTAAGAGAATGTCTGCGGAGAAGAACCCAAGGAACCCGCATATACATCTTTTCAGACAGCCAAGCCAAGCATACGGTAGGGTCCAAAAAATAGCTTGCATCGGTAAATAAGGTTACCGTAGCCTGAAGTCCACGACATGAAGGCTTCCAAGGTAACGGCCGGTCTGAATGCCTAACGAGAAGAGGCGCTCGCTGCCCACTCGTTGGTCTCGAACCCTGTTTCGAGGTACCACCCATCAGTGCCCAATTCAAGATAAGAAAATGGCAGATTGACAAACACGCCGACTATTGGGCGAGGGCCTACAGGGCCTAAAACAAGCGAAAACGTTCATCAACGCCGACCTAACAAATAGCTGGCGCGACAGCTCGGGATGAGCCAAGGCCTAGCTTCTCGCAATCATTCATGTTGCGCGTGGTACATTTTTCGCACGAAAGGAAGGGGCCTACAATTTATTGTCGACTCCGAATGGCGAATTAAGAAGCTCTTCAATCACGATTATACTCCCGGAGGCTTGTCATTCCCCGACGAGAGGTGGTGCCGCGAAAAATGTTCGGTGGACATGGCTGGGGCTTAAACCCATCCCGCTCGTTCAGCAGTCCAACGCACTAACCACTGAGCCACGGCGACCACCTCTGTTTAAATCAAATGGGCCACCACAATAGACCTCATAGGTCGCAGTGTGCATTTAGGGGCCCTTATACAGAATAGAAAAGTTCTATCCCTCCTATGGAGTATGGTTTCACTGCAGACTGGAGAGAACCACATGCGCCTTACTTACTTACTTAGATGGGGCTACAGTTCAAGGGAAACCTGGACGTCAATCAACAAGCATCTCCCGTTAGTCCCGCCCTAGGCTTACTGCCTCCAATTGCATACACCAACCTGTTTCATTGTGTGCGATACTTCATTCGTGGTATTTCTCTATACGGCGTAGCCCCTCCGAGTTAGATTGGATAACCCTGCGAGTGTTAGTGCAATTATTTGAATAAACATTGGACTGCAATAAAAACTGCATCTACCACCAATAAAACCAATGAAAGTGTTGAAAAATCTGTACTTTTTCCACAGAAAGTGGTTGAGAGTTCTATCACAACTCACATGCAGGACAAACCGCAGGTTAATTTCGCTCATCTTAAACTTGTCAAAGATAACAAAGTCAAACACAAAATAAGTACGGACCTACCTAGGCTCACAGCAGTCAGTGTGGATCACATTTTTAGGAACTCTTTGCACCCATTGGTTGGAAAACAAGCGAAAAAATTGTCTATTTTCCTAAACATCCATTGCAGTAGCTGCCAAGGATTAGGAAGAAAACAATCCCTGCCAAATTTCATATGCAACTGTCCGATTCTAGCTAAAACCTAGAAGATCTGTCTCTCCTCTACTTTTATCCTTATTCATGCGCTCTACAGGGTGCCCCATCTTTTATGTCGGTATGTAAACATTGAATAAGTTCGACATTTATCAACCGATTGACTTGAGTAGACATGTTTTCCAAACATCAATTCAGTACAATTTTAACCATGAATCGCTTCACACCAAAACAACATGCCGAAATAGTGACGTTGTAGATTGAAAATAGTCGTTCAGTTCTGTTAATTCAACGTGCATGTCGTCGAAAAAATCGTCGCCAACAAGCACCGTCTGACAACACTATTCGTCGTTTGGTGTCGAATATTGTTGAGCACGGGACAGTGGGAGATTTTCGACATTCCGTTCATCAACGCTCAAAACGTTCCAATGAACTGGTTGAAGCAGTAAGAGAGAGTGTGGCGTATCGTCACCGAGCTCAGCATTTTGGCGTCAGTGGAACCACCTTGCGGCGCATTTTGGAGGATGATTTGCATTTGTTTTCGTATAAAGTGCAATTGACAATGAATATTTCCGACAGACAGCCCATGTCGCTTGGAATACGGCCAAACAGTCGCTCGAATGGTTGACACTGAACCTGATTTTTTGGAAGCAAATTTTGATGAGCAACGAGGCCCATTTCACACTCTCTGGCGCCGTTAACAAGCAAAATTGCTGCATTTGGGTGAAGGAGAATCCATGAAATCCCGAAGATCCATGAAACACCATTTCATGACCAAAAAGTGACTGTTTGGGCCGGCGTTTGCCTCAAAACCATCATTGAGACATTTATGGTGGATGTTGGCTCATTATGTCTGCCCACAAATGTGTAAAAAAGGTCTGAAGGGTTACTGGTTTCAAGAAGACGGTGCGCCATGCCACACTTCAAATCGAATACTGCTGTATCTGCAACGAAAATTCCCTGGACGTGTGCAGCGAAAGTCACTGGCCACCCAGATCTCCAGATTTGACCCCTCCGTACTTCTTTTTGTTGGGGTTACTTGAGAAGCAAAGTGTATGCCAGCAAGCTTAAGGTAAACTTTCATGCCGATATCATTGCTATACCGCCCGAGATGCCCCAAAAAGTGATGGAAAACGGAGCAAAAAGGGCACATTTTGCTTCGGTCAAAAGAGGCGGCCACTTGATCAAAAACTAGTCCAAATAAATTGTAAAGGACCAAAATAAATAAAAATACCTCATAAATGGAAATCGGTTGCTTTCTTTGGTAAAAGTTTTTGGAATCAACTTTACCTGCCACAGCCTCACCAACACTTACACATTTTCCCAGATTACATTTGCGTCGGTCCAAAATTGTTGTCGCGCAACACCTGTCAGCAAAAATTGACATCACTATTCGAGCAAAAACAATATTTGTTAGAATCATATATGCAACCTGGCTAAAGGCCGCCTTAAAAATTTGAATTGATGGCACAGATACTACATCTGAATCTCAGATTATCCCTGCGTCAGAAACTATCTGCATCACAGTTATTTTTATCTCCTGCTCGTCGCAGCAACAAATTACGATGTGCGAACACATTTAACAGGTGAAGTCCAATTATTCGTCTCTCGATTGGGACTGGTTTCCCTCCACCTTGTGAAAGAGTTTCCTCTTCCATCGGAGAACCTTTTCGCTAATCGCTGACAATAATTGCTTGTGATTATGAATGCATCATCATCAGCTTCAGCATGGAAGAAACGAGGTCTAGCTCACTGGAGATATGCAGATGGGTGACGGTTCGAAGGTATATATCGCATGACACTGCATATTGCAAGTGTCTATCTATGCAGATCCGACCTCATAGCGCGGTTTAAATAATTATTAAAGCCAATTACCTGCGGTCTCATCAATTTCACTTGAACACAGAACAAATTGCTTCGACCACGAGATCTGCCGAAGACTGGGAGAAGTCGTTCCACCTTTTAAATTTTTTTTTGTTCTTATTTCTCTCTAGCAATTTGCATATGAAATGCGTTCGCATTCATCCCTATGTTCGAAGGGGGTAACCATGACACACAACAACACTTGTGACGCCCTATTCTCACCTGGCATGGGTATACCATTGGGATGATAATGGGTACATGCGAGGAATTATTAGTTACGCTCTCGCTGACTCGTCTATACGCGATGCGAAGGCATTAATTTTATACCAGTAATTAAACAACAACAGGTTGGATAATACCTATCCGTCGTCTGGGTGCTAGAACTGTCTAGGGTGAGGTGGTAATTGGGATTAAATATGTATCGAGGGAATTTTTGAGAAAGTAGAAGGATGGTCACTTTTTTTTCCACTCACAGGACTCAAAATTCCCTCGTAAGAGATCCCTTCCCCTTTTCAACTGATTGATCCTTCGAAGGATGTCCAAAGTGTCTGTCCATCATTCGTGTGGTACTATTCCGCTCGGGCAATTCATTTCGCTTCAATTCAGGCTCCAATCAATTCTCCAGAGTATGTATGCATAAACTGCTTTTTTTTTCTGCTTAGAAAAAACAATTCATGTCCTTCGCATCCTTGCGTTCATTTAACAATCTTCCTCCTCTTCTGTTGGCCAATATTTCCTTTGATTTTTCCCATTGTTTTCCATTTGCACTCGCTGTGCTGTGCGCGCCAACTAGCCCCCCGCCAGCAGGACTCTATATAATGAAAAACTGTCCATCAATTTTTTTTCCTTGTGTGTGAGAAGGAGGATCGGATAGAGGCAACCACCAAAATCATCCAACCATCCGTGCTGTAGTAGGAGCATAGCCAGCATGTGTACTTGTTGTGATTGTGTGTGTGTGTGTGTGCATTTGATTAGCTCCATGTTTATTGCAGCGCAGAGGGCCAAATTCGTTTTTTCGTTGTGCGCCGTATTGGTCCAATCGATCCTTGTTGGTAGTTGCAAAACATCACCATCACCCAACAAGGAAGGACAACCGATGTGTGACAAGAAAAAGAACAAAACATAGACTAGCACGGCGCACAGGGAGTGTAACGAATTTTTTTTCCGACATACCACCCCAACCACTGTCACTGGCCAGGCGAAGAAATCAACAAAAAAAAAAATAGCGAGTCCTGAGTCCTTTGTTCTTCCTATGGTGCAATGCAATCTGAGCCTCTCATGTGCATGCGAGTGATTCGATTAACTGTTGGAAATTTTATTTTTTCCTCTCTGTACCTTGGCCGTTTTATTTCTCTGTGCAGCACAGAACTCCATTTTGTACCGAAAGGCCTCTCCAGTCAGAATGTCCAATATCCTGTTTGTGTGCTGTTTGCATCTCTGCTTTGTTTTTGTTGACCTATTTGGAGCAGTTTTTTGTGCAACCAACGCGATATCAAAGGGAGTGAAACTAAGCCTTTTAGGGATAATGAAATTGAAGGCTGGACGCGAGATATGAAAGGCTGCAAAGTAACGAAAGAAAAAAAAAGGAAGAGAAATTGGAAGGACGAACGAAAAAGTGTGGAAGAGCATCCTTTGAGAGCGCTAGCAGCTAATGCGTTTGTTTTGGTATGCATGTCCATTGAATGACCGCGCCGCATCCGTGCAATGGGTGTTTTTTGCATTTTTCTGTTTGGTCCTTTTGTCAATGATTCCACATCCTAATGGGTGTTGTATTTGTGCATGTGTACATGCAACGAATGGCAGTGAAAGGATGCGGGCGTCGGTCGTTCGTTCGAGTTTTCTCATGTATTTTTGGATTTTTTTTATTTTTGCCTTTCGTGTGCCTTTGATGAAAGAGTTCTATTTTTTTTTTTTTTTCATTTTTTTTTAATAACAAGTTGAGTCCAGTAAGTTGGGTGCATTGATAACCAATCAGGAAATATTGTGGGTGTGTCCAATCGAGGTGGTTTTGTGTGTGCATTGGAACAGTCGGTATGCAATTAGTTTATAAAGTCTTGGGAAAAATGGACTCACAAGTTATAGATGATGGAAATTGGACTTGGAGTTGGAGCACACATTTTGACTGATAGTGATTGATGCATTGATGTTGTATGGTGGGGTTTATGGGATTAGAACTACAAGCCATGGGCTAAGGTATTGATTTTTGCTGTAAATAATTCTGCTTCCCCTGAGATTTTCAAAAGATACGTGAGGCTACACAGTGGGATCAATGTTTGACTGTTGTTCCTTTACCATGTTCTTCATTACTTCTTTCAACCACTCAGCATTCAAATGAATAGTAGATACTTTGCCACGATTCATTTTGTCAACTTCTGTTTTTAGCCTCTTAGGGTTAAATTTATCTTGGCTATCAAAAATTCTAGTTCAACAACTATCTACCCGAAGAAGGGCATAGGGATCGAGCCATCATTAAGGGCTCCAGTAACTTTGCTCCCACGAAGGACGCTCGTCTGAGAGACGCTCTTCTGAGCTCCTCATATTTACAACAGCCAGCTGGTACAACAGCCATTTGTGCGAAATATGTATGTAACACGCACAACATATGTAAGTGGTTGCGAGAAGTTAGGCCTTGGCTCATCCCGAGCTGTCGTGCCAGCTATTTATTTTTATTTTATTTTCATCTGCAAATGGTCCTTCATAACATCAACCAAAGTGGCCGCAGAGCCTTTGGTGTTGCCAAGTCGTGTTTGGATGCCGTTTTAGAGCTGCTTCCAGTTAGTCTTAACATGTTGGATGGCTTTGATTTTTTGCGTATTGTAGCTTGACGATCTTGATGATTGGCCTGTGAAAAATCCATTCTTAGCTGTCTTAAGCATTTCAGTTTTGCGGTCTTCCTATGGACATACAGTGACTTTAAGGTTTTGTACATGTACTTTTCATTTGGGCGGAAACGCCTTGTGCACACAACTGAGATGCTTTCTATCAAAGACGATTACAGAAGCATATTGGGTCCCCCATGCTTCACCATCATCAGCATTTCCAACTTTGAGAACAAAGGCTTTCTCAAGTCTATCCACAACAACTTTAAAAAAAAAAAATTTGATCAAATTGACCACTGTCAACTCAAAGCCCTGAGCCTCCCATTCTATTGACTGCCCACAAATCCTATTGATACAGGTGACGTGCGGACCCTCTCCGAAGCACTGCGAACTTATCCTAGAGACAACTATTTTACTGCAGAAACATTTCATTAAAAAGTAAATGTCGAGCAGCGACTTCTACTAGCGGAGGTGTCCATGCTTCGATAGTTTGGGCACGTTAAACGCATGCGCCTAAATCGTGTCCCCTGCGTAGGCGCAGGATAAGAAAGCCATGGTTTGCCATAATTAAAAAAAAAAATGTGTTTACAATTTTGCCCAGCCCCTCACTACAGCTTTCAGCTTTCAATTGCGTGCTGAGTTTTCCCCCAGTTGTGGAAAGATTCATTTACCATTCCCATCCTTAAAAAGGGCGACAGAGCGACCAACTATAGACCTATTGCTAAACTCTCAAGCATATCTAAGCTCTTTGAGAGCATCATGTTCGACTCACTGTTCTTCCTCTGCAAATCAATCTTCTCCCCCAAGCAGCATAGGTGACTGAAAAACACTAACCTTACTGAATTTGTTTCAAACACATTAGGTGCCCTGGAACACGGTACAGAACTAGACGTCGTGGCTACTGACTTCAGTAAGGCGTTTAATAAGATCTCTGTCCTATTTTAAAGATCGCCAGTATAGTTATTTTTAAAACCTGCATTTCAAAACCAATCAAGGCGATCTCAGGAGAACCGCAGGGTAGTCACTCTGATCTTTGTATTGACTATAAACGACGTAGAGCTTGCTGTTACGCATTCTGACCGTCAAATCTACGCAGACGACATGAGGATCTCTAGACAAATTTTATGTATTGCTGACTTTGATTCCCTACAGCCTGACCTAAACATCTTCATCTGGTGCAACCCAGATGCCCACCTTTGCCTCAAAGAACCTATCTTATTAACAGTGAGCTGGTTCTCAAAGTATCCTTAAGCCTTGATCTGAGCATCATCTGTGGCACTGAACCTAACTTCCGGACTCACATCGACATCGCTATTAGTAGAATTAACTCAGCTTTTGGCTTTTTCAAACGTTGGTCAAAAGAATTTTCTAACCCTCACATCACTAAATTCCTATATATTACCTTCGTCAAACCGCTCCTAGAATATACCAGTCAGGTCTGAGTACCCTACCATCAAGTACACACTCAGAGAATCGAAGCTGTTCAGCATAGATTCACAAATTCGTTTTGCTTTGCGTGGTTTGGGCTGCGATGACCCATTCAACTTACCTCCTTACAAGAATCAACTCAAACTGTTAGGCCTGCAGCTTTTAAGCACACGCCGTGAGACTGCTGATATACTATTTGTATTATACATCAGTTATTAACTGACATTTTTGATTGCCTAGGTCTCCCCTAACACTAATCCCAACCGTTTAAGATCTATGCATATGTTTCGCCTTCCCTACCATCGTACGGAGAACGGTCAGCACGAATCCCTGACAAGAATGTTAAGTAACCCTTATAAGTTCCCTGCTATCTTTAACCTTACTTACTTACTTACTTAGGTGACGCTACAGTTCAGCATGAATCTGGGCTTTAACCAACAAGCCTCTCCAGTTAGCCCGGTCCTTGGCTAACTGCTTCCAGTTGCGCACTTCAAGTTGGTTGTGGCGCTCTTCCACTTGTGCACGCCACCTTACGCCAGGTCTTCCTCTACTGCGTTGTCCCTCCGGGTAAGACTCGAAGACTCTGCGAGCCGGAGCATTTGTGTCCATTCGCTCTACATACCCCAGACATCTGAGCCGATGGATGAACAACTCGTAAAGTTCATCGTTAAAACTTCTCCTCCAGAGCCCGTTAACGCAAACAGGACCGAATATCTTACGAAGAATCTTTCTCTCGAAGCCACCAAGGATATCTTCATCTGCTTTCGATAGAGTGCATGGCTCAGAGCTATAAAGCAGGACTGGGATGGTCAATGTCTTATATAGAGTTTCCTTAGTTTTTCGGGATAGGGCCTTACTACTCAATTGTCTTTTTAGCCTGAAGAAGCAGCAATTGGCAAGAGTTATTCTTCGCTTGATTACTGCGCTGGTGTTGTTATCGGATGTGATAGAGGAGCCGAGGTCTCTTACTACCTCGAAGTTATAGCTGTCCACTGTGACGTTCTGTCCGAGACGTCGATACTTATTGGGTGTCCCTTCTTAATGACAGCATTAATTTTGTTTTGCCCTCATTGACCGCTAAGCCCATCTTCGCCGCCTCCGTCTCACTATTCACGAAAGCATAAGTGACATCACGCTGCGTTATTCCGATTATGTCAATATCGTCGGCGTATGCGAGTAATTGGACGGACTTTTGAAAGATTTTGCCCTTGGCGCATGAGTTTTGCACTATTCCTTTAAAAACAATGTCAAAGAAGTCGCAAGGCAGCACGTCGACTTGGTTAAATCCCTTTTTGACACCAAAGGTCTCTGTGAGGTCTTGACCGACAATGATCGAGCAGCAAACATTCTCCATCGTCGTCCTGCACGGACAGACGAGGCTGTCATAGGCGCCCTTAAAATCGATAAAGAGGTGATGGGTATTGATTTGGACTTCTTGGCTTTCCTCCAGGTTCTGCTGAAGTGTGAAAATTTGATCGACTAGCCTAAAACCGCACTGATAGGACCCTATCACGTTGTTGACGAAAAGTTTCAGGCGTTAACACAATACGGCAGATAAGATCTTACGTGCGACATTTTGAAGACTAATTCTTCTGTAATTGGCGCAGCTGAGGGGATCTCCTTTTTAGTGGATCCCATCCGAATATTTATGGAAAATTCCAACTATTGTTCACGCATCCTGTTGATACAGGTAAGGTTCGAACCCCTTCCGCAGCACAGAGAACTTACACAAGAGAAAACAATTTTACTGAGGAAACATTTCATTAAAAAAATAAATAAATCGAAAATCAGACGAATGTCGAGCGGCTACTTCTTCGAACGGCGAGCTCCACTTCAGTGTTTAACGCATACCCCCGGCTTCGGCTCGGCTTCCAAGGCGTGACGTGGCATCCATGCCATCAGCTGGCAAGCTGAAATGGTTGGTTGCGGATAGCCCCACGAAGATTCTGCGTGCCGGAGCGATAGTGTCCATTCGCTCTACATATCCTAGCCATATAAAACGTGCAATGAGCAGTTTTTTTTTGACTAGGTTGATCGCTTCATACTTGACACAATAAATGTTGGACCTCCTTGCCGAGGCCTTGTGATCCAGACAGTCTTAGAAGTTATACCTCCGAGTTGAGTCTTCTCAAACAGAAGAAACCTTAGAACATGTTTTCCCTTCCATCCCAACACAACCCATTTACAGAGAAAACTTTCAACAAAATTTACCCTTCTGATTCTCTGCACCAAAAGATTCTAAAATCCTTTTGGTGGCATTCTCTTACTCCTCTGGAACTCTCAATTGATTTGAACGCTGAATGAGAATCATTTACTGCCTCAGACAATGGTTCCGGTGAGACCCTCAGAGTTCACCAACGAAAACCACACACACGCTCGCTCTCCCTTATTCTCTAGAAGCACACTCCATGGAATATCCTGTTGCCCATCTTTACTCATAATAAATTTATTCTGTCTTAGTCATTTATTTTAGATGCTAGACCTTTTACCTATGGAAGGCATCAACGAAACAATGCTCCCTCTCTCGCTTTATCGGTTTCTAGCTTTTTCTGGAATGTTATCGTCTCAACAAATTCAACACAAACACGCTGCAAATCTGACATTGTCAGCAGGATTCTGTTTTTATCCACTCCCGTTGCGGCTCAATGCCTCTTAGTTCTCGTTTCCAAAGGAATTCCTTCATGCCAACGAAGGTTCACACGAAAATTACAAAACTTCCGTGCGCGGCGCGGGACTGAGATGGGAGGGTTTTTTTTTTTTGTGTGAATGGTAGACCATCATAACAGTCCTCTCAGAACACGCAAGGACATTTCAAGGATATTGCATCGAGAGAAAGAAAGAAGAAAAATTTAAGCACGATAATAAAAATTGAAAATGAGCAGCAGTGGCAGTGGCAGTAGCAGGCATCACAGGGTGGTGTGTGATGCATCTGCCTGCATGCAGGAGCCCCAGCTAGGGGAGGAGGTCTCGAATGGAACTCGTCTCTCGTTCATGCGATATTTTAATAAATAATCCAAAAAAATTGCCATGGATTTTCGTGGCACATAGCCGTTGCCGTTGCTATCTGTTTTCGCACGACGTGGACGAGGATGACGATGGCTGGAGTTGAGAATGGCATGACAGTGGAGGGATCCGTTTTGAAAAATGCAAGAACCCAAGAAAGCGGCTCTACAGCTGTTGTGTATCTATGTACACATTTATGTTCCTGTGTGTGTAGGGTTTATTCCCATTTTCCCTGAATTGCCATGCAATCGCCTCTCCAATGAACCTAGGTGCATCTACTTTACCTGCCTCCAGTTGAGTAAGACTCATAAACGAAATTCACTAAGGGATGCTACCGGCTGTGGGGTCCATCGGAGGTTTTAGTTTCTCTGGGTTTGCTCAAAATTGGGCTTAAAATCGTCAAATGAAACTTAATTTTTTGATCCTTTCGAAAAAGTTAGAAACCTAGGGACTAATCAAGGAGCACAGAGTGGAATTGAGTTCGTAGAACTGGGTGACATGTAAAGATGTGCAACACAGTGTGATATGTTGTAAACGCATCCAGATCGACATCGTTACACTGTGGCACATTGGGACAGTCTTTAAAATGACGCAAATGACCAATAAGCGCCTCAAATATAAGACGACGTACAACGATGTGTTGTCCCTTCAGGTTAGATTCGATGACTCTGTGGCCCAGAGCGCTCCATATGTCTCAGCTGTCAGATGTTCCTGTACAACTACAACTTCTCAGGTCTAAGGGGCCATGAAGGTACTTAGGAGTAATGCACGAAAGGAGGCTGAACTATGAAATGCACGTCGAGTACGTTAGCAGAAAGGTATCACAGATGCGAGCAGCGCTTTCCCGGACCCTGCCAAATATCGGTGGGCCTGGATACGCCAGGAAGGATCTGCTATCCAAAGTGGTCAGCTCCATCATTTTATACGCTGCTCCGGTGTAAACGGGGGCACTTATAACGAAGGAAGCAAGAAGAAAGGTCCCACCGGCATCCTTGCTAACGAGATGCAAAGGGTTTACCTTAGGCGAGCCGCAAACTGGCAAGAAACCACCATTACCAAAAGGGTAATAGCGGAAGAGAGGTAAACATCTTTAGCATTGTGGCAAACCAGATGGGATAGCACGACGAAAGGTAGATGGACCCTCAAACTGAACCCCACCATCGAGGGCTGCACAAAAATACCACGCGGGGACTGCAACTTCCACTGTACGCGGTTCTTTTGCGGACACAGCGGGTATCGAAAATACCTTTACGACACGACAACTCGCCCTTATGATCACAATGTCCAGATGAAAAGGAACTCGCGGAGCATGCAATGTTCCACTGCCAGCGCTTCGCAGGGACAAGAGCAAGACTACCAAGTCCGCAGCTTTTATTAAGCCAAATGGTGAGGTCAGATGACTACTAGCTGGAGATCTGTTCCTACATAACGAGTGTGTAGAATGAATTGAGAAGGTTCGCAAGATTAAGAAGGACCCGAACGGCAGACATAGGCGACATAGTATAAGTTGCTAACCAGCGAAGTAATATCTAATAGCAGTCCCGCGAGGAGAGTGGTAGAAGTGTGCTGGGTGTGGATTAGCACGTAGGCACATTCCTGCCATCGAGTACTCGGTCTTGCGAATCGTGCCTGCAAGTACCACACCCCTAGGCGAAACAAAGAAAAACAAACCCCAACACCGGTCAACTGAACTGAACATATGTCAAGGAGGTCATAGGAGCTCTTTGTTTATTGTTGAGGCAAGATCTTTTAATCGAATGCACCGACGAGTTAAAAAACACCGAATGCGATTGTGTACAGGAGATCTTCACGCCCTACGGCGAGTAGAAGGATCTAAACACAACCTTAGCGTTGTTTGTGAATAAAAAAGAAATTTCCAACCGCGACGTTGCCCCTAAGTGTCTGCCCTTACCAAATCCGTGAGCCTCCACTGTGGTGCTATTTTTCAAGGAATACACTTAATAGCGGCAGCACCAGCATCCACAAGGTAGGAACTCTGCACATGGATAAATCCACTTTACGCGAAAGGACGCGATACACACGTTTTCACGTGAAATTGTCTCCCGATATACCTGTATGCATTCCTCCTCTAGGTGACGTTGTTTCCCTCCAGTTCTGGATCTCTAGGTTATAAAATAAAAATAGGATACTCGATGTACCCGGTGTGTGTGTGTCGGTGCGAGTGCTTCTATTCGACGGCAATCTAGCGAATAATGTGCACCAGGAGTTGCATTTCACTTCAGAACAGCGGAGTGGGTGGGTGGGGGAACGGCGAGGTTCTGCTCCTTGGTGTTTCGTGCATTTTTCATGCGAAGCAGTTGTATCCTTGTAATGGCTGTTTTGAGCTGTGTTCTTTGGAAACGAGTCATCGCAGGGGGTGGTCGAACTGAGTTTGTTATCCTTTTGTTTTCCTTCGGTTGTTTTGCCTTGATGATGTAACAAATAATGTTTTTGTTTTTCTACTCATTTTTTGGAAGCAGTTTGTGTGTAATAAAAATGTCCTTGGTGTGCTCGGTGAATTATTTTCAATATTTTATCAGTCAATAACTTGACAAATGAGGGGAGGGGGAGAGAGTAGTGTAGCTGGAGGGTAGCGCTACTTTTGGATAGTGGAATATGCCAGAACGAACGTTGGTTGCTTACGTAGAGTCACTGCATGTCCTACAAGAAGGTCGTTTGGATATTTTATGAGTACCGCATTGTAAGGTGTAATGCATGCAACGAAAAAGACTACTACAGTTTGACAGGGGTTGTGGTGCTAGAATTACTGGTGACAGTAGGCAACAGCTGAATGGCATTGCATTACGCTTTACGAGACTTTTTGCGAGGAAACGTTTTACCATCGAAATACAGTCGTGAGTTTTAAAATGTGTTTCTCTAGAGAGGTAGCCTCAATGGTGTAGGTGGACCAACTGGAAATGTTTTTCGATTAAAGTCCCAAAAGGCTCGTCAAATTACAAAAATTAAGTCAGTTCTAAGGGATGAAATTCGCGCCATCGAGATCAACTTCTGGTGATATGCCTAAATTCTCCTCTGCTTTTCTCAATTGATTTGACTTCACTTTGGCAGCCCTGCGCTACTTTTTTTAGGCGACCCATTCTTCGTCCGTCAGGAATGTTAAGTACCTTAACAGACAGCGTGCAGCGGAATAATTAGCGGAGGCCGTAAACTGCTGTGCTGTCGGAAAGTAAAGCTTACACGACACCACCTCCGAAAACCGATTTAGGCTGTTCGACTTTGCTGGGGGGCAGAACGTTGTCTCAGCTAGTACGCGGTTCCCACATCTCGATATCCACAAAGAAACATGGAGATCTTCTGAGCAATCAACCGTCAACCAGATTGGCTACATTATCCGAACGTTTCGAGGGGTCAACATTGACTCGGACTACTACTTTGTTGTAGCCGAGGTAATTCTGTGTATATCCTGAACACCCCCAAGACAAGGAAATACTGCGAGGAAGTTCGACGTCAGGCGGCTACAATCGCAAGAGATCACCAGATCGTTTTCCGATCGAGTCTCTCTCAATCTCTCAAGAGTTCCTATGCCGCCAACATCAAGTATTGAAGACTAGTGACAACCTTGCCAAAATGCCATCAGAGATGCCGCCTCTGATGAGCTGATGACGGCCACCACAACGAAACCCCTGGTTTCACGACGAGTGCCGGCAAGCACATGCAGCGAAACAAGAAGCATACAAAGCGGTGCTGCATAGAAAGACCAGAGCTGTTCGCGAGCTCTACGGGCAGAAGAGGAGAGACGGACACAAGTTTTTTAGGAGGAAAAAGAAAGAGCATAGAAGCGCGCGACCGAGGAAATAGAGGGATGTTATAGCAGGAATGAGGTTCAGAAATTTTACCAAAGGCTAAGAACAACTTGTCGAGGCTACAGAGCCCAAACCGAAGCCTGCAAGGGAACATCGTAGTAGAATCGCAGTCGAGGCTGAGGATATGGAAGAACTATTTCTGCAGACTGATTTACGGCGACGACGAATAAATCCCGCTGTCAGCCAGAATGAACTAAGGTTGAAGGACGCTCAAGACCAACAATTTCGTCCTCCCGACCTGGACGAAGTAAAAATAGCCATATCGAAGCTTAAGTCCAACAAAGCCCCTGGAGCTGACGGCCTAGCTGCCGAGCTGTTCAAAGCGGTGTGCGATGACTTGGTAAGGAGCATGCACCAACTCATCTGTAGTAGGAAAGTATGCCCGATGAATGGAACCTCAGCATTGTTTGCCCGATCCTCAAGAAAGGAGACCCTCTGAACTACGCCAACTACGGAGGCATCAGTCTATAAGATCTTATCTGCCGTGTTGTGTGAACGCCTGAAGCCATTTGTCAAGAACCAATCGGTCCATATCAGTGTGGCTTCAGGCCAGGAAAGTCCAAGTATTCACACTGCGGTAGATCTTGGAAAAACCCCAGGAACTTCAAATTGATGCCCACCACCTTTTCAACGATTTTAAGGGCGCGTATGACAGCTCCAATAGAGACGAGTTTTACAGACCAATGTCTAGTTTGCGCATACCTGCCAAACCCGTCCGTTTGTGCAGGATGACGTTGGAGAATGCACGCTGCTCCATCAAGATCGGTCAAGACCTCACCGATGAGCGATGAGCTGTCATGCGACTTCTTCAACATCGTTCTTGAAAGAGTTCTTTCAAAAGTCCGTCCAAACACTGGTGCGTTCGTGGGTATTAAGGTGGCGGGGAAGATGGGTTCAGCGGTCAATGAGGGCAAGGCGAAAAGTATGCTGTTAACAAGTAAGGACACCCAACACCGACGTCTCAAACAGAACGTCACTATAGACAGCTATAACTTTGAGGTAGTTAAGGACTTTGTCTACCTAGGCTCCGCTATAAATTCAGACAATGACATCGGCGCTGAGATTAAACAAAGAATAACTCTTGCCAATCGCTTTTGCTTTGGGTTAAGAAGGCAATTGAGTAGCAAGCCCTCTCTCGAACAACTGCAGGGAGCCTTTATAAGATCGTCCCAGTCCTGCTCTACGGCACACAGGCATGGACTCTGTCAAAAGCGGTTTAGGTTGCTCTTCACTGTTTCGAGAGACAAATTCTTCGGGTTCGGATTTCGGTCCCCTCTGCATAGACGGTGAGTGGAGGAGGAGATACAATGACGAACTGTACGGGCTGTATAGTAACATCGACTTGGCCGGAGGATTGAAGGTTCAACAACTGAAGACATCAATGCTCTTCGAATCCACATCCGATTTGGCACGATGCTTATATTCCTCCAACCCTATCCTTCACCTGGTTTGCCAACTTCTGTTATTTCTGCTTGATAGTGCCGCTAGAGGCTGATTAGCCTAAAAATATAAAAATCGGACCAGTTTGACCCGGCATAACTCCTTACGCTGAATGTCATCCTTACGGTGTTGCGTAACTTTCTTCTCCTCCATTAAATTGAGCTCCTCTTACGCCCACTAATATCTTCATTCTTCACAATTCAACTTCTCCAAATTGCCCATTCGCATCATAACTTCTTCTCGAATTCTTCCTGCAGCAGGATGATACTCCTTTCCACCCCATCGATGATAATCTCCTCGCGCAGCAACCAGCGAAAATTTATGTCGTGATATTATCTCGCAACACACACCACTCAATAATTTCAATTCGTTGCGGCTGGGTCCGGTGCCGTAATGTTTAACATGTCCCAATTATCTAATCTCCATCCTAACCGAGTTTGTAAGACAACCCATGGGCTGGCCTGAGATACCGTCGCTGCTTCTATCCGTGGATTCCGTCCATTCGCGTCTCGCTTCTCTCCCCCTGTAACGGTGGCGTCGTTAACTTCAACTGCGTGAGCAATTTCCAAACGATCACCTCTGAGGTAATTTCCCTGCGCACAGCCGCGCAGAGATAACTACCAGATACCCTTTTTCGGACCAAAGCAGCACGTCCACACGTCCATCATCATCGACGCGCAGTATACCAATATGTAGCGACGGCGCGGCAGCCCGTTTTTTGCAATCTTATCTCCTGGTGGAGTGCAGAGGAGATGCCTCCTTGCTTGGTGCTTCCCCCAAACATCCCAAGGAACAACCTAACAAGGGTTTTATTGCTTGCGCCCATATTGGATTTCCCATCGCGTCGTCGCGTCTATCTAAAGCTATCAATTTATGCGGAGCACTTAGATGGATAGATTTAGCGGTGTTGTTGTTGGTGGAACGGTTGCTTCTGCTGTTGCTGTTATTGTTATCTGTTTAGCATTTATCGCTCGTGTTTTGGTCATGAAATAGCAATGAATCGCACCGCTCCCTCTAGATTCAGGGGGTTGGCATGATTTTCTGGAACACGAATTTCTCATTCATCCTTGGTGTCTAGCTGTGTAAATGTGCATGTGGACTCGTTAACCAGGCTCGTTATATACTTATAATCGGCCAAAATGAAAATTATGTTGAGAGTGTTTTGGGAAATTGCGACAGGTCCGTTATGCGAGGTGAAATTATGAAGGTGAACTGCTTTCTAATTCTTTTCTTAAGAATTTCAATCAGGAAGACATGGAAGTGGCAAGGAAGATTATCTAACGAAAAAATTACTGCAAAAGGAATGAATATGTTTATCCACTGCAGGTTCGAAGCGCAGTGCAAGAATGGGCTGACAGTATTACAACTTGGACGCCTTAAATTCTGATAAGCTAGCCTTCAATGCTAAAGTTATCAGATAACTCTTAGATTTTTAAGTATTAAGAAGGAATATGACCACAGTCAAACTTCAACCCTGGCAACAGTCAAGCATCGGAGTCTTGTATGGAATCAACGGTGGCGTCACATTCGGAGTACAGGCCGATGAGGATTTCCAAGAGTCTTCGAGAAGAGCCGATGCCTTCACATCTCCGATGAAGTCAAAGGTCTAGAAGTGATACTAGAAAAAAACTTCTTTGGGCAAAGCATGTCAAGTTAAAGAAATCCAAGGCGCTCTCAGTTTTCTGGCAGCGTAAGGGTGCTTTTGGCAAGGCATGACGAAAAAGGTCCTTTGGCTCTATACGGCTATGATAAGACCGTCTCTAGCTTATGCGTCGGTTATCTGGGGCCTTGACGTAAGTGCGGGTAGATTCAGCTGCACAGGAGCTTTTCCGAGTACGCCTGGCGCTGTTCTAGACGCTCTGCCTGATCTACTTCCCCTTGATATTTATATCATGGGCTGTACTATGAAAGCAATCTATTGTCTTAGACGGGGTGGCTTTTGGTATCATCCGCACTGGAGTTTTGATGACCTTGCGCGACACTTATCCTACGACCTTTGTTCTATCGATATATCGTCTAATGCAATGACACCAGAACTTCGGTTGCTGTGCAAATTTAAAATCGACTTTCCTTGCCTTCGGGACTGGCTTTTGGCCAGAGTCTGATTCTGTCGCAAGGCTGAACTGTTCGATTCTTGTCTGGGTCCCAGGTCACACTGGATATGAGATCCCTGATGAGATTGTTAGACAACGCTTTGAGGACGTTTTCTCAGGACCTGAATTTGCATAGGGCCTTCCCGCGTCCTCGGTCAGGACCTCCATTGCGTGGCATGGATCACCAGGATGCAGGCAGATTAAACGAATGCTTCCGAACGTCTGTAAGAAATCAGCGGCATTCTTGCTCTCACTCAGCAGAAGAAACACTTCGGTTTTGCCAAGCATCGTAGGCTTAGTTGACACCACTGTCTGCGACGTCTGTGGAGAGGGCGATCGACGATACTTTGGATAATTTCCTGCCTTCGCTCGGATTAACCGGCAAATTTTCTGTGCTGATGTGATCGGTGCTGATACTGCAAGCTCCTCATCTTGAAGTGCTTTCTCAGCTTTCTGGTAGTACAATGGACCAATTGCGTCTCAGTACTCCAGTATAACGTTTTCAAGCGTTTTCAAAGTTACTGATATAGGCTAATCTTCGAATCCACACCTAAGGGACGGAGAAGTAGAGGAAGACCGCAACTCAGCTGACGCTCGCAAGTGGAAGGGGACCTTAAGCAACTTCTTGGTTAAGGCTCAGGTCCACTCCGGACTGTAGCGCCACTTTAAGTGCAGTGGTCATGGTGCAGTGGTTAGCATCATCACTTGTCACGCTGAAAGTCCGGGTTCAACTCCTGAAGTCGGATAAACATTTATTTCTTAAAAATAAATAAAGTCGATCAACTCTGAAAGCTGATGGCAACTCTACTGCGAAGGCATAACACTGGCAGTAGAGTGCCATATGCTGAAGAGTTGATTGAGCTAACACTGATTATGACATCAGGAGATTCGAAAAAACTCCTGTGAATTATAGCAATGAAAAACACCACAAATGTCCCCAGCTAGTCTGGACACCACCTTCGGACGCAAATGAAACCTAAGGATACCTGAGGTTCAAACTACTGTACCTCGCTCGCGGTGTGTGTATAACATTAAAAGGGTATTCATATCCCCTTGATCCGCGTGTGGATTATGTAAAAAATAAAAAAATAAGTAGGATATATGTATGTAGGTTAACCAAGTATTTGCTGTGTACGAACAGCAACACCATACTTCGACTAATAAGACAGAACGTTCAGTGGACAGCATAAGGTTCGAAGTAGTAGGGGACTTTGTGTATCTTGGCTGTGTTATTACTTCTGCCAATCGCTGTTTTTACGGATAAAAAGAAATTGAATAGCACGGCCCTATATCGAACAACTCAGGAAAATCTATGTAAGACCTTGATCATCCCAATTCTAGGTTGTGCCGCTGAAGCACTAATTCTGACGAACACATATGAAGATGGTCTTAGTGGTTTTGAGTGACACGGACATCGGTTTAATAAAAAAAAAACTGCACATTGGGCGTTTGAGATGGCATATCAGGCGAAAGAACACCAACGCAACGCTCTGAGCGGCAGAGTCTTATAGTCTAACCCGGAGGGACAACACAGTAGAGGTTATAGGTACATAAAACTGACTTGCAATCGAATGAATACGAATTCTGGGTTAAAATTATTGAAGTCATAACCCACAAGTTGAAGGGCAAAACAGGAGTATAATAGCCCCAAGGAGGGTTGTGATCTGCCACCCGAAGTAAACGTGGAAATATTTTTAAATTTATGATCAGAAGCCTACAATCTTCTCAACACATCAACAGATTGGGCAGTTTTTTTTCCTCCTTCAGGAGAGGCGGAGAATGCATCATGCACCGTCACACTCACCAGGTGTGTCAGACTCCAACTGACTGAACTCCTCCTCTACCTTTGGTATTCTCGGCAACCCCGCTGGGACCGCTGTTTGCATTACTTCAGGGGAGAGGTCTTCCTTATGCCCAATAAGGTTCCGGTATGATTCTTTAGGCTATTTGTTTCCACCTGTCGTTACTCGAGAACATCATTCTGACGACATTTGCCGGGCCTGTCTCTAGTTCTAGTCTGCTACCCATCAGCTACAGATACCCACTTCCACTCCTGTTTCAGCTCGTGGACGAACTTCCTCTCTGCCGGAAGAAGATCGAGGACGGCTGGTTCCGACACCGTGCTGTAAGAACTTGCTACCCGGAGGCTTCTGCGTCTCCGTAATGCTGCCATCTGTTTCCTAGGGTCTTCGGCCCAGATCTCGCAGCCACACAGGAGAATGGAATACGTGATCGATATAAGAAGTCTTCTCCTGCTGTAGTTCTGTATCTTTGAACGACAAGTTGAACCTTCTCAAAGACATTCAAGGGCGCACCTTGAGCTGATATTTCCAAACTCGTTTCACGCAATCTGAATGTTTGTCACAATGTCATGTAAAAATCATTTCGAGGGATTCAGAGTCAACGTGCACTTAAAACGCATTGAATCATCTTTTATTCCAAGCATATACCACCAGTTGACACAATTTATTCGCGACAGTCTCTCTGCAACCCTCTGGCATTACAGTCGACTAATATCTTCCAATCAATATCGCAACGCTTCAGAATCCAATTCACATATCAACAATCGGTACACGTTCACGGATACTTTCGTCACGGACCACTGCTGCAGTTCCACCAGCAAAAGGTCAAAGACAAAAGAAGTCAAGTGCATCATCACCATCAGCAGCAACAACGGCAGCACCAGCAGCAGCTTCATCATCATCATCATCATCATCATCATCGCAACATCTTGAGTTGGTGTGCCCCCTAAACAAATCCCCAATAACTGAGGCGCACGTTTCGCCGTTTGATCTCGATCTACCTGATGCAAGAAGCACAATACAAAGAACACAGAGCTCAGATCTCAATGCACAGATTAATCCGCTGCAGTTGCTGCACACTGCTCTGTACTCTCTCTCTCCCTCTCTCGCAGTCTAGCAACTAACCAGGCGGCGTAATCTGCTCTAAATCGCGAAATTGCTTATTAAACGTGCCAAGGTGCCCCACAGATACGCTGGTGGTGGCACTGTGGCTCTGCTCCGGTATCAGATTTCAAGAAGCGAATCGAATCTGTCCACCATGCGGAGAGACTCGTTGGTGGTGGCACTTCTTTCAAACCAGCATCGAAGTGTAAACGTGATAGAACGACCTGCCGAATCCATCGCAAATGTGATCTATGTGCTGATAGTTGGCAGCGCGGCGCAGTACAAATCTTCCACTTCCTGCCCGCGGATGAATTCAGATCAATTTCGCGGCGAGAGATCGTGTGGAATAGTCCCGCAGGCAAATCCCCCGTTCTGGATGGTTTGCACCCAGAGGTCAACAATCGGAGCGCGAGAGAGCAATAGATTCTTCCGCGATCCGAGCTGAATTGGAGCAGCTTCCTGGCCAGATTCAGATGGTTCCCATGATTTCACAGAAAACCGAGGTCGGTAGCAGCAGACTGATTGCACACAAGCAGACTTGAAGCTCCCAATTATCTATTCCTGATCTGAATTTGATTTTGGAAGCGATTTGAACTTGCGGGGTCAGGAAGTCACCCGTCGTCCGTACCGTTGCGCGCTGGCTTTTTGGCCGCCTTCAAAGTTGTAAATCACGACTTTTCGAGCGAATCCTGTAATGGTCCAATTTAAGGTGTATTTTCCCGATAAAGTTGTTGTGAAGCACTAGCACCTTCCATGTTGGTCATCAGCGTCATCATCATTATCGGGTCCACTTTGTGTAGTTCTCTTCCTAGTTGCAGGACAAGACTGCGTAGATCGTGGGTGTTTTGAAAGCAGAGGGGGGAATCCAAACGGGAATGGGTATCCTGCACCGGTTCAAGTGGAGTGCAATTACTTCAATTACCTGTATGCGATACGAAACGGGCTGAGAAGAAGAGCTGGGCGCGCACAAGTCCAAGTCGCGATTCACGCGGGAACAAAATTACAGAAATTATATTCGGTCTGGAAGACCGAACCAAGATGCGCGGGGTAATTTTCCACAGGCACGGTGCAATATGCGCACTCTGAGACTGAGCAGTGTATTAGTCCGCGTCGGGCCGTGTGGGACGATGGCGGAGAGTTCGCATGGCTGCTGTTAATTTGTTTTCTCGCCAAGATTGTGGAGCTGTGATAATTTGGGGGTTCCATTGGTGCGGTATGGTGGTGTGATAGTGGAATTTGGAGCGAAAAATGTGCTTGCGTCTCAAAATGGGCATCAGGCTGGGGATAATGGCTGAGAATTTACTAGGATTTCACGTGATTCGCCCAGTAAAGTGAGAAATCATGACTCAAAAGTAGTTTGATAAGATGGTGTAGTTGTCGAGGACCTAGAAGAGTGATTGAATTTAGACGTGATTGGGAAGGAACTTCCTTGTTAAGTTGCGTATTGAAGGAACATGAGAAGCTAATGGAGAAATTCTGATGAATCTTTAAGTGAGCCTGGTGGGCCGGTGCAACACTTATGTTCAGGCTTAACATTGTTTTTTTTTTGGAAGAAAGGTTTAAAGCTCAGTATTGCTCCTACCATCACTCGTGAATAGGACCCCGAGATACTTAAACTTCTCCACCTGTTTCAATGGGACTCTACTAACATGCAGAGTGCATTGGTCAGGCTGGAGCAATTTTGAGACAGCTGGGTCAATCTGTTATCAGGAGGGCCGAACTTGGCATCGAAGCGAAGTTGTCGGTCTTTAATTCAGTGTTTGTTCCAACCCTCATCTATGGTCATGAGGTTTGGGTAATGACCGAAAGAATAAGATCGCGGATACAAGCTGCCGAAATGAGATTTCTTCGTTGTATTGGTGGGGTGACTCGCCGAGATCGGGTTAGGAACACCAGAGTACGCGAGGCACTCAATGTCGAGCAGCTATTTCTTCGAACGGAGAGGTCCATACTTCGATGGTTTAGGCACGTCAAACGCATGTCCCCAACTCGGTTTCCAAGACGTGCCATGGAATCCGTGCCATCGGGTAGACGTCCCCTGGGTAGGCCTAGGATGAGATGGTTGGACCAAGTCCGAAATCCCACCTCTACCCGTTTGGGAATAGCCCCTGATGAGTTAGAGTCGATGGCGGAAGATCGGCAAATGTCCACTTAAGCTCCCTAAACCCTACACCCTCATAGTGGATAAGTGGGCTATTGGAAGATGATGATGATGATGATGAGGTTTAAAGCTTCGAAAGCCAGCGAGTGGGGCTTTGACCCTAACCAAACATCCGGCAAGCCATCAAGACATGTTATGCGTTCGGAATGGGTTGGGCAGTATGGGTAATCCACGTACATGTGTTTGTGGAGGTACTCCAGAAAGCATTCATGCCCCGATAGGAACTGTGTTAGGTAGAAGTTTACTTCTCCATGTTTTCTACTGATCCAATCCTTTGTTGGGCATCAGCGTCGTCGTCGCGTTCATCTTCCTTTGGGTGAACACAACCCTTTCCTTTGGCAACACAGGCGGAATGTTGCCACTCTGCTTATATAGTCTTGGTGATGGTTATCCTATCTTCCAGCTCGTCTCGCTTAGATCGATGGGCATTCAACCGGAGATCACGCTAATCGCTTCCGCTGACACCGTTCTAAAGGCACAGCACACTTTTAGCGATGCGTCTTTGTGCACCGAGTTCATCCGACTCATGTACATACGTCTTCCGATCCATCATGGGTGCCCATATGGGGGACCCGTACATAAGGATCGACTTACTCACCGTTGCTAGCAGATTTCGAATTGGCTGTTAAGGTCCTCCTACGTTTGGCATTAATCTTGACAGAGCCGCTACTGTCCAAGAGGTTCCCTCGCCTGCGTACATCATGTGCTCTTTAAAGTTAAGCTTGCGGTCCAAAAGCATTCCAGATAATGTGAAGACTAGATTACCACTTTTGTCCTGCTACTTATTACCCCTGCCTCCGTCTTGTGGTCTGGCAGTTCCAGACCTGATGCATACAGCCCTACCCTCACGTTTATGTAGAACGGTGTCCCTAAAGTTTGTGAAAACTGAGTGATGAAGAGTGGAGTCGAAAGAATGGATGGTAAGGACGGAATCGTAGGTTGAGTCTGTTGTTGTTCTTTTACGATGGCAATAACCCTGCTTTCCTACATCCTGAAAGTAACCAACCCTAAGCTGCGACTATGCAAAGCCATTTTGGAATAAATTAGACAGGGATGGCTCAATTCTTACGTTGTCAACGTATCAACAAATGCGACAGACCCCACTTTCTCCTATAGTAAAACAATGATACAAGTCTCTTCAACCCTTTTACCACCTGCAGAGGAGGACTACCACAGCTAGCTGAATTACATTCTGGAAAACATCGCTTCTTTAAGATGCGAAAGCCTTCGTTTTTTCAGCCTCAATCACGCTCAGCAGTTGTAGAAGATCTCGCACCCTACTTGTATTGATTACTGGGACCTGTCTTAGGGGTGCCCTTCGCGGTGGCGGACTTAGTTCTACACGAAATCGTATAGCTTCTACTCGAACCTTGCGGCCGAATCCTTGTGAAATCCACATACAGGGTGAGCCTATAGCCTTTCATTGCCCGGCACAAATCATCTAAGAGCGGAATCCTGTTGTTTATATGCAATGGGGGCAGGATCCTAAGCATGGATGACTTTCCTGATATGTTCAGCAGAGAGAGAGAGTCAGTTTCAACTTGAAGAAGAGGAAGAAATAATCCTCCATTTCCTCTGCACTTGTCCTGCCCTTTCCCAAAGATGACAGCTCTATCTAGGAGCCTATCACTTCGACAACATGGGGGAACTAGCGCAGACTAACGTCAAAAGTATCCTCAGCTTCCTAATGGTTTCAATAAAGTGAGTGGCGTTTTTCCATATGGTATCACAAAAGACCTTCCCGGCCTACGTGTCTCGCACACCCCACCTACCTACATACCTAACCTAACCTAACCTAATTTATTGCAAGTGGATAAAATATTTAAAAGTTCACTGCCGGAAAAATTAAGGAAACCTCAAACCTCAATGAATAATGGCCTACCATCTGTCAATGCACGCAATTTTCCACCTCAACACTGCCCTCATAAAGCGCCATTAAATCTTTCAAATTATTCACAATCAAGCAAAATTCGCACAATGGCTATGAGTGCAAGGAAAAAAAATACATACATACATACTCGCACTCGTACGTATTCCAAATATCGACCATTGAAACGTCACTCAAGCTGTCACATTGATTGGTCTAACAAGTGAATGCACTTGAGCCACTTTGTGGACAAAAAAAGAACGGCAACCAACCTGCCGCATATGTAAAAGCATTTCCCTGTTTCACATTGCCATCTCGTCGCCGTCACACAATGCAGCACACACCATTTGAGGAGGCACTTTGGCAGAGCAATGACACCAGCTTCTGACAGAATTTGCATCTGATCAACCTTCCCGTGGTAATTAGGATGGGCGGTTGTCAGTTAGAGTATTTTCTGCCTCCGCGTAATAATCGAATGTGTCAATTTGCATCAGTATTCACCACACACCCTTTCCCCCTGCAACCACCCGCTCAAGCTCGTGTTGACATAAATTTATGTGCGTCGCTCACACTATCTATCTCTTTCGAATGACAGTTTAGAGGACCGATCTAATTTACGCACTGCAAACTGCAACTCACCTCACGCGCATACTGAGGAGCAAATAAATCTCCTCGTCAGGCGTCAAAGAGCGCCGAAGCTTAATTTAATCTGCGCACGACAAACGCATTAATTATCCTCAAAGTGAGGCAGTGCAACAGGGACAGACAGCGATACCGACAAAAAGGTGGCAATTTACCCCAGTCCGATGCAATGATTCTCTTTTAGCTTCGTGGATTGGCGATTACGTTTCATTAATTTATTTTCCGCTGCCTCCGCCGCGCCGGTACACAAAATGCGTCAATTGACAGTTTGTTAGTTGCGTTACGGCGCGCAACTCAGTGGCGGCGATTCGTTTCATTGCGCGGTCCTTTTGTACCCAGTGGTGAATAGCATAAATCTGTCACATGAACGTGTGGTGGATTTAATAGTGGCGGTGACGGTCAAACAAAGATGGCACCACATCGCATGTCAAGTGTGAAAATGCGTGCGACCGAGTTAATTGGATTGTGCGGAGGATAACGCGTTTCGTGTCGCATTAATTGACATTTAAGGGACACCACCGAGGGGGAATATAATCCAATAACAACAGTAGTTGGTTGTTGGGTTGACAACACACAGAAATGATTACCGCAATTCAATGGCCATTGAGGCAGGTTGCGGTTGACATACATGCATTCATTGAACGTGGGCTTCTCGTTACTCTATTTAATCTGTCACATTTCCACCCTCAAAATTGGCTTTAACTGACTCACCCTCAACATTTTTATTCGCTTTTCCCTTTTAACCAAGTTTCTTCTCTTTTCTTTGTGGTTTCGTCATTTTATTTAAAAAGAAAAAGTTTTACTCATTTTATTCGAAGGATTACGTCCATAGATACAAATATTTATGTGTGGGTGCGTTGATGTTTGGCATTTTGTTTGTGTTTAGATGGATGGGAAGCAGGAAGGCTCCATTAATGGGCAATTAGCGCCATTTGTGGCTGGCTGTTTACAATAATGGACAAATAAATCGATTTTTTCCTTTGGACTAGGTTGGGCGAATCATTGGGGTAGGGCAGGACATGCGACTGAAAGCGATGGGTATTAAAAGGAAATTAGAAATGGAACGAACCTCAATTGAAATAAATTGAATAAACTAAATGAAATGAAATCGAAATGAATCATTCGAAACTGGAAATTTATGAATAGGCAAAACTTACTCTTATCTCCCAACTGATCTCTTACTTACGTAGTTTCTGTATCCCTTCATAGATTTTTAAGGCATAGATGAATCACCGTACATAGTTCCGATGTATCTCGGATTCATCCAGCTTTTCGCCAATTGCTTTCGAAAGTCCTTCGCCACGTTTTTCTTGGGTGACTCACACTTCTTTAACCTTGGGTCACTAATTAATACAGGAAATAGTAATAAACAAAGTATACAGCCTTGAAATTTACAACTTTGACGGACGTCGCTTTGAATTTCACGTTCTTCTGACAGGCTACTCGCAGCGTTCCGCGCCTTAATGATTTCCTTTCACGATACTTACTTACTTAAGGTGGCGCTACAGGCCGGGGTGGACCTGGGCCTCAACCAACAAGTCTCTCCAGCCAGCTCGATCTTTAACCAGCTGTCTCCAGTTTCGCACGCCAAGTTGGTTTAGGGCCCCCTCCACTTGCGTGCGCCACCTGAGTCGCGGTCTTCCTCTACTGCGCCGTCCCTCAGGTGTGGATTCGAAAATTTTCCGGGCCGAAGCGTTGGTGTCCATCCGCTCTACATGACCCAGCCACCTCAGTCGTTGGAGCTTTACTCTTCTGGCTAGGTCGATGCCGCCGTACAGCCCATAAAGTTCGACGTTTTATCTCCTCCTCCATTCACCGTCTATACAGACGGGACCGAAAATCACCCGAAGAATTTTCCTCTCGAGACAGCCAAGAGCGACCACACCCGCATTTGACAAAGTCCATGCCACTACGCCGTAGAGCAGGACTGGGACGATTAAGGACTTATAAAGGACGATAGCAACCTAGTTATCTGGAAAACCTTTTTAGATATTGATCAGCGTGCCAGATGAACTCCCTCTCAAAACTATTGAACGCATTTTCTAAGTCAATGAATAGCAGGTGATGCTAGGATCTACATATAATCGACACACTGTTCTGTGAAAGATTGCAGATTGGTCGGGTTGAGTGACTTTTCATGGAGGGAAACAACTACCTTCTTTTTTTTTAATTTACCGAAATGTTCAATCTTGTAAATTCGAGGGGATTCTCGGTCAATGGACACTACAAACTGCCTTTTTTATTTCCATCTGACAAATGGCTTTAAATGTTACTTTGACACTGTTTAGTGGTGGGAATCGGGAGCAATGAAAAAAATAAATAAATAAAAAACTGGCCCAACAGCTTAGGATGAGCCAAGGCCTAGATTCTCCTAACCATTCATGTTGTGCGTGTTGTATTGTCTGCACGAATGGGAGAGACCTATAATTTATTACCGACACCGAACAGCGAATTAGGAAGCTTTTTCGTGACAAATTGTACTCTTGGAGGTTTGCCATTCTCCGAAAAACTATGAGACTCAAATTCACTTAGCACAGCACAGCAATCCAACACACTAACCGCGGATCTACGGAGCAATGAAGATTCGTTAAATTTTTTGGCTAGCTAATTAGCTTCTTTCAATAGTGAACTGGCTGCAGTTAGTCGACGTGAACCCACGTCAGCTCGCTGATTAATAAGATCCCACCTTTTCTTTCCTTTAGTAGAGACGGAGAATGCATCATGGACCATCAGGGGTTGCTTGACTCACCTGGTATGTCAGACTCCTACTGACTAAACTCCCCCTCTACCTTTGCTATCCTCGGCAACCCCCCTGGAACGGCTCCCTTTATTATTTCAGGGGGGGGTCAATAGCATTCCGGTATGATTCCTGTGAGGCTATATTTTCGTCTTCCTCTCTCTTTTTTCTTCGCAGCACGAACTCGATAAAGAAGGCTATTTTGTTGCACCTGTCGTTACTCAAGGTCATAATTTTCACGACGTTTTCCGGGCCGATATTGCCTGTCTCTTGTTCCAGCCTGGTGCTTCTGCTACCCATCGGCTAGAGGTGAAAATGGTGTAGTTTGCGTCATATATAAGGTAGTCATCGTATCGGCAAGCTAGGCTCCCTTCTTTTCCCGTCTTAGGGAAGTAAGCGTTCGAGTTTCCTATCCGGTTGATGTAGTAGTTTATTTCTTCATGTTTTCGCTCCGTCCATTCGGCAGTCGTCCCTAATCAGTCTTGCCGTCCACCTTCCTCTAGTTTTAGGCATCCACCGCCCTTGTCATTGTTGTTTGGTGAGCTCCTTCGTCTCTGCCCTTTACTCCTGTTTCGGCTTTATCCTCGTGGACGAATTTCCTCTCTACCGCATGGAAACATGGAAATCGATGAGAGTCATTCCTGCCACTACGAGGGCGGTTGGTTCCGACACTCTGCGGTAAGGTGCGAAGGTCTCCACGTCTCTATACTGCGGTCACCTGTTTCTTGTGGGGCATACAGAAGAAAAGGGGATGCGTGGTCGACAGAAAAAGTCCTTTTCTGCTTGCAGTTGGACCACCTACATTTGCCATGCGTCTGCTGAGTAATGTTGTGACCTTCGCAGCTCGCACCGATGAGAACTTTATCTGATGCCAGTAAATGTGATTGGAGTCGAGAGTCATTCCCACGTACTTCACTGCACTTTTACTGGCTATTACCTCCGAGTCTATTTGATACTACACACCCGTCGGGATCTGTCTCCTAGTCAGGAGGACTTTTTCAGTTTTCTCTACCGCCAGACTAAGGGCATGGTCTTCCATGCAAGCATGCACGCATCTCATCATTTGGTTAAGTCTCCCCTGTGCATCTTTCGGTGCCTCTTGCTGTAGTCACCACACCAACGTCACCAGGGTACTCCACCAGGAAGGTGTTTGCGGGCATTACCTCACTTTACCTTAGTTCATATCGAAGAAGACCGATAGATTTCATTTCTTCGTCCATTGTGAAAATTGTTGGCTGCTTTGGAATTTCGAAGCCCTAGGATTTTTTTTTTTTTTTATATTTTTTTTTCAAAAATTGCTTTCTTCACCGTCTGAGACAAAACTCGGCTCTGTGGTGCGATGGCCTCAAGCACACCGGAACCTAAAAGATCACTTGTGTCAAGCAAGTTCAAAATCAAGTTTTGGGCAAGAGTGAGGCCATGGGGGAGCCTCAGGAGAGTGCTTGAACTTTCTAACAAAATATGCTCTGCAGTTTCTTGATCTTCCAAAAAGAATCCGCACAACCTAGGCAATGGACTGACGCCTAGGTTTTTAGGATGGTAGTTGGATACATAATGTCCAGCGAGGAAATCCGTGAGGAGCTTAGAAACGCTTTCATGTTTTGTTTGGAGGGCTGATGAAGTTCTTGGATTGACGAAGCCCTGGAAGAGGAGTTGACTAGTTGAGGCTTGAGTTCGAGTTTGATGTGGCTGGAGGGTAAACCACGCAAGAGAAAAGGAAGCAGATTGAGCTCCTTGTCCTAGGATGAATCCAAATAGGACGAGAAATTCCAAAACTCATCTTCTAAACACGAAGTGGCCTGAAATTTGCTTGTCACCTGCCTCGTTAATTGACTTTTCGATTAAACACGATCTCAATCGCAAATAGAAAATATTTTTAAGCGGATCAACTAAAAAGTGAGATACATGCTAAGATACCCACCCCAAGTTGCAAGACTGCGTTATTTCTAAATGAGTGCAATTTCCTCGTTCCCATTCTTTCGCTCTTACAGAAAACTACCTCCCTCCAGGCACGTACGTAGCTGAGGTCTACAATCTATCATCTTCTCCCGATTACCGCAAATCCTCTGCATCATCTCGACTGGGAGAAAACGCAACCCAGTCCATGTTACCACTTTCACCCGCCACAAATATGATTGAGTCATTTGCTAAGCCTGTCATCGTCTTAATGGAACGCGACATTAAGCGTAATCAAGACGCTGCACAGTGGTAAGCCCGCAATCCTTTTCAGGATTACCCCCCTGCCTATATAAGCCAGTGCCTCGCTTAACGAACACAACACTTCGGTATAGGCATCCATCATTATCAACCGGCAGCAGGTTTGTTTGTTTTGATAACAAATTGGCACATGCACCGCAAGTCAGAGTTCCGCTCTCGCCTGCTAGCTGATATATCGATTTACGTCAACCCAAAGGGTATGGGTATACGAGTATGATGTGCGGTGTTACGTGCATCCTAGTGCACTGTGGTTACACCTCGAGGCATTTAAACGTTTTCCAATTAGTGGCACATTTTCACAGTGATATAAGCAATCATTAAGCCGAAGACGCTGAGATTAGGTGCAACCGAGCAGTAACGATGAATGAGGTGTGTGTGTGTGTGAGTGAGTGCACGCCTCTAATCACAACATTTTCAGGTGACAAAAACTGTGCTACTGCGTGCACGGAGCAGGGATTATCCAAACCTTGGTTGGTTGAATTTTTTTTGTCATCTTCCGGTTGATTCTTCCCTCGAGATGCTTTTGCGTCGTTCCAGAGTGCGATGCAATTTTCAATTGAAGTTGATTTATCGTGCAGCAATTTGTTAAGTGAAGCGTTAATGAGTGGAACGACTAGTTCTAGGAGTGCGTTCCATGCGGATTGTGCACGGATGCAGGTATAGACTTCGGTGATTAAACGCTTGTGTGATTTAGCTTGATTGGATTAGGTGTGTACGCGACGAATGGGCAGGCGCATTTCTCAATCGAGTGAGTTGTCGTTGGGGACTTGAGATAAAAGAGGAATTTCACCTAACAAATGAAAGAGTCCTATTCACTTGTAGTTCCACTTTTAGAACAAATGATCAGGTCTGCTTACAGTACGATATTGCATTTAATGTGTAGACAGACGAAGACGTCTTAGATGTCGTAAATGTCGACGACTCCTTGTAGAAATGGAATTTTCAACGCATTTGCATACGATCATACGAAGATCGACAGCAACTGTCCATTCTCAGAGGGTCATCTGGAACAATACGCTTACAGCGTTAAGATGGCTTCATACTTCTTGACGTACTGAGAGATGATTGAGCCTTTCGATGTTAGTTGGCACCCGTCTGTTGAACGAGTTGAACTTACTTAAGATGGCGGGGTGGATCTGAACCCCAAACAAGAAGCGTCTCCAGCTGTCTCCAGCTTCGCACGGAAAGCTGGTTAAAGTCCCCTTCCACTAGCGTACACCACCGAAGTCGCGATCTTCCTCTACTGCGCCATCCCTCAGGTAGAAATTCGAGGATTTTCCGGTCCGAAGCATTGGTGTCCATCCGCTCTACATGACCCAGCCACCTTAGTCGTTGGACCTACATCCTTCTGACTAAGTTGATGTCGCTGTACAGCCCGTACAGTTATTCATTGTATCTCCTCCCCCATTCACCGTCTATGCAGACAGAATGGAAAACCACCCGAAGAATATTCCTCTCGAAACGCCCAAGAGAAACCTCATCCGCTTTTGACAGAGTCCATGCCTCTGTGCCATATAGTAGGACTGGGACGATTAAGGTCTTATAAAGGGGTGGTCCCTTGTTGTTCGAGAGACGGATTTGCTACTCAATTGCCTTCTTAGCCCGAAGAAGCAGCGATTGGCTAGAGTTATTCTTCGTTTGAACTCAACGCTGGTGTCGTTGCCTGAATTAATAGCGGAGCCTAGGTAGACCAAGTCCTTAACTACCTCAAAGTTATATCTGTCTATAGTGACGTTGTGTCCGAGACGTCGGTATTGGGTGTCCTTTCTTGTTGACAGCATATATGTACATACTTGATCTTGCCCTCATTGACCGCTAAACCCATCTTCGCCGCCTCTGTCTCAATACTCACGAACGCTTTAGTGACATCAAGCTGCGTTCTTTCGATTATGTCAATATCGTCGGCGTATTCGAATAATTGGATGAACTTTTGGTGTTGGCGCGTGAGTTTTGCACAACTCTTTCAATAATGATGTTGAAGAAGTCGCGTGATAGCACGTCGCCTTGTCTAAATCCTTTTTTGACATCAAAGGCCTCGGTGAGGTTTTGAACGACCTTGGTGCGGTAGCGTGCATTCTGCACAAACGGACAAGAGCAGGGACGTGTTCACCACCGTTTGCTAATTCTAGACCTCGCCATGGATTTTGAGAAGGCGTCGGGCAGAGTCAAGGCTGCTTTTTTTTGTTTTGAAAGTTACCTCCCATATCACGAGGAAAGATCAAGGACTTTTACAAAAAAAAAGGGGGCAGGAACTGATAGGCACAATCATCCAACGAAGAATATGGCAGTGGATTGGCCATACATTTCGAAAAGGCGACAGCACCATTGCCAACTACTTAATACCTACCTATGCATACAATAGACTCCGCGCACGATGGCAAAAGAGTGTGTCGATCAAGAAGCACGTAACAGTCGAATAGGATTCACCACAATTAATTAAGAGTTGAACAGAGCTGGAACCTTTAACTAGAAGCCGAACCTGATGCCGCGTAGGCGTTCTAGAGACACTAGGATTCACAAGGGAAAACTTGAGTAAAAAATGTCAGACTAAAAGAATCTGGGTGCTGGACTGCACGGCCACATAAACATCCTGGACTCCCTACCAAGCTGCATGTCACGTTTCCAACCGATTACATCACACTCAAACTTAACTTCAGGTAAAGCTTCCACGTGCGATTCCCCACCAGAGTACAGTGGAAGAATAACGAAGTGGTAAGGAACTTCGACACATCTACACTGACGGATCAAAGATGAACTTCGGTGTAAGGGCCGGTGTCTATTCGAAATTACTGAAAATAGCAAGACCATACCGCTTGCCAGATTTAACCAGAGTCTTCCAGGGGGAACAACTGGCAATCCGAGAGGCTTGCACCTAAATCGGGTGTGACACTACGCACAAGCAAAACATCGCTATCCTCACAGATAGCCAAGCCGCTACAAAAGCTATTGACGCGGCTATCGTATCCTCCAAACTGGTGCTACAGCGCTGGAGCGAACTTGCCTGCTTGGGCGAATGGTTAAGAGTCACACTGCTCTTGGCTCCAGGGGACAAGGTACATGAGCTAGCCAGGCAGGGCTCAGCTCTGAACGGCTTACTCGGGGCAGGGGACCACACCCCGCTAGGAGCGGTTAAAGGGCAAATTCATTCACACTTCCTGCAAAAAACCAACCTCAAATGGAGGGAATTAACCCACTGCGTCGTATCAAGGAAGATATGGCCTACGATAAGATTAGGACAAAAGATTTCTTAAAGAGAACCCGCCATATCATCAGAATAACGGCGATAACCACGGAGTATTGGCCAATTGGAAACCATGTCGCCAAACTAGGTATTCCATGAGAAGGAAACTCTCTGCCATTTCCTCTGCAAATGTCCGGCACTTGCAAGAACCAGACTTCGTGTACTAAGCCAACCATTCTTCGACGACCTCAGCGACATCTTGAGTAAAGTGATACGAGATCTAATCCGCTTTCTAAGCTCCACAGGCTGGATCTAGGCATTCTCGGATGTCTCACTCATTTTCAACAACACATATCATCAACCAGGTCACACGAGTCGTGGTAACAAAATGCCACATCCTAGTGCTAATTGGATCGTCACCTCAACCTTCCTACCTAAGTAAGAGATGTAATATGTACTATATGGGTTATAGCTGATAGGATTTTATGCTTCCTGTCTTGGGACTCTAAACTCGCTGCCAACAAGTTTTCTCTCCTACTAGCTATGGCTCGACAATGGAACAATATAAGCTCTACGCAGCTCTAAGCCAAAAATTCAGTGGAGGATTTCTAATGAAAAAGTTCGTTAGGAGATGAAATTTAGTTGGACAATGTCCAGCCTTGTCGAAATCCTCTTAATGAATTCCACTGTTCCTAACCTCTTCCGTGGATCGTGTTCTTGCCATATGTGGCTGATGGACAAGCCACACAACGAAGACGTGAAATGGGCCTATGAATCTGATTCAAACTCATCAGCTTCTCATCGCCTTCGTTGTGCTTGTGTCTGGGAACCCAGGTTATGATTTACACTGGCTGCTCTTGTAGCGACAGTCCTTTTTCCACTGGGAGATCCGGCTGTCTTCCCTGCAAATAAATATCATGTAGCTGTTCAACTTTTGGGCCGCTACTGCATAATTACTACTTATTTCCTTTATCGATTGGGTCTTCGCCTCCCTCTGTATTATTTCCATTTCCACTTCCATTTCTATTAATTACCACTCCCTCGAGTACTACGGCTACTACATATTACTACGTCTCGAGTAGACTTGACCAAGAGAATACGCGACAGTAGTAGGGCAGTCTGCAGCAGCAACGACAAGGGAGTAGAATCAGCACACGGCATATTTACTATTACTTCGGCAGAGCCAAAAACCCATCACACTCATTTCAAGAACACAAACGTACCTCGACGAGGAGGTACTATAACTCTTATACCCATCCCCTGGCAAAAGGAGTCAATGACTATCGGTCCCCGGGATGCGAAGGAGCTGTGTGCTGTCGGTTTCACTCCAAAGAGAACGATGAACGATGAGGAGAACGACGACGAGGAAAAAAGTAAAAACAATGACCCCGCACCTTTTCGTGAATTTTGAAACTTCGACGACCCACCTGAACAGCGACGTCTATATACACATCGTCCTGACATATACACATACACCCCATGTCGTCGGCCTTCTTATAACATTAATTTGGTTTTTTTTGGTAAGAGGGGGTCTATTGCAGCGATAGACTTGAATTTTGGGATCAGTCACGTGTACGTAAAGACATCCACGTTTACGTGAAGTGAAATGTGTGAGTGGAGGACTCCCTCGCTCTCCATAGACCAAGCAGGATAATAATCATATATCCTATTTCTTTCTCCTTTCCTTCGTTCTTATTCCCGTCCGGCCGACGCGCAGCTCCTTCAATGAATACGGTACGTGCAATGCCCTGAACATGAGAGAATATATATCTGTGTGTGTGTGTGTATTTGTTTCAATTCGCTCCTTTTTTTCTCATTTTTGATGAAGCTGGCTGAACATTTTTGGAAGTCATTGAACCCCACTTGTATGTATGGACGAAGACGAAGGTAGGTTTTAGCAATAAAACACATGCCACATGAACGACGACTGTCATTGAGTCCTTTTTACAAAAAAAATTGGTTTGAGAGGCAAGGAGGGATATTATATCCTTTTTTACAGGTGGATTGTGTTTTGGTTTCCTCGGGGTATATGAAAAAGGTGGACTGGGGGCAGTGACGGTTGGATTTGCGCCTCGTCGTCGTTTTTTGCTTTTTTGTTTGTTTTTATTTTATTTTCATGAGGACCTCCTTTTGGATGGGTTTTAGTGGATTAAATTTTCCTTTACCATTCCTAAATCTTGTGGGTTATCATGGTGAGTAGGTAATCCGAAATTCATTTACATATGTTTCCGCGTTTTAATGATTTAAAGGCAATTTTGTATCGTTTTTCGTCGAAGTAGTTAAACACTTGAAGAGTTTATTAGGGAACCAGATCTCAGCAGACACTCAGCCTTCAAAGCATCTGAAGCGAGAGACCAGCGCCTGACCCAAAAAAGTTGATTCTGTGTCAGCAATATTCCATGTGGGCTTTATCAAATCCGCTTCTCCACTAAGACATCCTGTTAATCGCCACAAGAAGAACTAATCAACACCCCTTCGCCCGCCAGAGGCCACTTCATTATATCCCGCAGCTTATGGCAGAAAATCGACCAGAGCAACACAAAATATCCCCTGGCTATGAACAAAAAGGATACTCGAAACCTAATAGGTATACAGACGGGGCATTGTGCCATGGACATTATGGCTTTAATGGCACTAGCAAACCCAAGAACCAACCCGAAGTTGGTAAGCGAATGTAAAAAAAAACTCAATACCCTGGCGGCCTGTGCCCAGGTCAACCTTCTCTTGGTACCGGTTCACTGCAACATAGCTGGGAACGAAGCTGCAGATGATCTGGCTAGGAAGGGGGCAGAAAACGGAGACACCACCATAACTACAACCCTGCTGGTGGCCCTAAAAGTTATCAAAACCGGCTTTAGCGGCTCGTTTGCTAAACGCCACGAGATTTCCTTGAAAGACTTGCAAACCTGGAGAGCGGCCAAAATAATGATAGAGCGACCCTGCTGTCATCTGTCAAGGAGAATGCCTGATCTTGGCAGGAGGCAACTAAGACTGATGGTCGGCCTGTACACTGGGCACATCAACCTGGATAAACATGGCCACAGACTGGGGTTGGTGTACTTGTGTGGGATGGAATGAGGAGGGGGAAAGCCTTCCCTTGCATTGTCCCCGCTACAGGGGCGCTAAGACACAAAAGCCTGAGAAGACATGTTCTGCCTGGGCTAAACTCTCTTAGGCAATTTAGTTTTGAGAAAATCCTGGAGTTCGCTGGACATACAGGACATCTCTCGAATCTGTAAGCCCCATCCGACTCTCTGTCCGCTAACCTATAACCATTAACTTACAACCCCCTTACCCCACTCTTCTCCAACAGATGCTACAGAGAGGAACACAACGGGCTCAAACGGAGACCTACATGACGAGGTTCTTCCGAACCTCACCCTCATAAACCAACCATGTATGCAGAATGAAGTATGCATGCCTCTAATTGATTAGCACTTGGTCCTTTTTTTTTTTTTGTTGGGCTTGGAAACGCTATACTGCAGCATTTAGATGCAACTGGTTTATTATACTACCAGAAAGCAGGAACCAGTTTTTACCCATTTTACTGGAATTTCGAGCCGA
Organism: Matsumyia berberina; assembly: GCA_917880715.2. Lineage (NCBI taxonomy): Eukaryota > Metazoa > Arthropoda > Insecta > Diptera > Syrphidae > Matsumyia > Matsumyia berberina. The sequence continues at coordinate 122,790,775 of OU862871.1, read as the reverse complement.
GAAGGCACTTCAATGAAAAGGAGCTTACACCACATCAGCACCGAAAAACTGCCACCTGATCCGAGCAAAGGCAGGACAATCGCAAAGGAAATGATCACTTGATCCTCTTAGTTTGCATCTCAACCATTTGGGAAAAGTCAGATTGCTGTGTGGATTGTTCTTTGTCGTCTTATCGTGGAGGCTATGCTAACAATTTTAGCATTAAAGTCTCCGAGGACCAGTTTGATACCATACTCCGCGCACGACCGTTGGTAAGCACAGTGCGATCAAAGATGCTGAGAATTTATACTCCAGAAGAGTTTAAGAGAAGGAATTGAAACACGAGTTATACGAGCTGTAGAGCGAGATCGACCAAGTCAGCCTCAAACACCAATCCGTCATCGATCAAAGTCATTCCTCGTCATCGTCATCATTTTCCAATGGACCGCTTATCCACTATGAGGGTGACGGGTTTATGGTGCTTAAGTGGACTCTTAGACTCTGCACATCTTCTGATCTTTCGCCATCGACTCTTAATCATCAGGAGCTATCTCCATACGTGTAAAGGTGAGATCTCGGACTTGGTCCATCCATCTCATCGTGGGCCTACCCAGGGGATCTAATAGCGCGGATTCCATGGCACGTTTTGAAAGCCTAGTTGGGAACATGCGATCGAAGTACGAACCTCTCTGTTCGAAGAAGTAGCTACTCGACACTGAGTGCTTCGCGTTTGCTTCCCTAATAAATCGAAGAAATCTTATTTCGGCAACTTGTATCTGCGATCTGTTTGTCTTATTATCTTAACCTCATGACCATAGGTGAGGGTCGGAATACTTGTTAACACTGATTTAAAGGTCGATAACTTGACTAAGCTATCGTGCCTGACCAATTTCCCCCGAAATACCTTAACCTGTCCACCTGTTTCGATGGGACGCCTCTGACATGCGGAGTGCATTGAGCAGGCGTTCGGGAAATTAGCATTGCCTCTGATTTATTCATGTTTACCCTCATCCCAGCTTCAACACAAATGGCTGGGAACCTGCCAAGTGTGCTCTGAAGTTCAGTCTGGGTGGACCCCAGAATGACCAAGTCGTCAGTCTCCCAATTCGCATCGTTCCTCGCCACGGCTGCGTTGTAACATCCAATTCATATACAATTCATGAAAAGGAGAGATGACAGAACGCACCCCTAGTGCAGTCCAACGCCCACAGTGAAAGGTGCCATTCACCCGAACATTTAAGAAATAAACAAATCGCTTCCCTTCTAACTCTTTTTGTTCTACGGATCCGGTCCAGTGTTCATTTGAATATTCCCCCGACACATGTAGTTGAAGTACAACTCAAGTGATAAGGCACAACCCCCCTCCAGACGAGTTTATCTCTAGCACTCGTAGTTGTAGTCACGATGAATAAATATCCTTCAGCGCATATCTCCGTCATTAAAATTAAAAGTTGTTCACTTATCGCACCGTGAGACACAGAGCCGCGCAGATGGGAGGCGAACCAACGGCAGGCACCAGCTACCCGAAGAGTGCGAAGCCACCTCATCGCCGTCGCCGACCGCCGTGCAATTATTCGCTAGCTCTTATTAGCGCAAATAAATTAATCAAGCAATTGCATTTATGGAATTAATGTGCGCTAATAATATGTACGCACATCAGCCGTCGACCAATTTATAGCCGCGCTCCTCCAACCAAATAAGAGGTGCAGACGAACTCCGACACAATTAATGGGCTCGTTGCGTGCAGAGCCTACTTAAGGCGGCTTATTTTATTTATTTTTTTTATTTTTTGGTTTATGGACGTTTTTTGCGTTGCTATTCCGGCAGAGGGAGAGACACTGCGGAGTTTAAGAAGCGCAGACACTTGAGCCTCAAAAGTGGTACCGTTTAAGTGTGTGTGGTGCATTTAATGACTTCGTCGTCATGCCCGACAGATAATCAATTTATTTAAATTTGTTTGACGTTCCTTGTTGTTCGTGATTGTGATGGTTGTTGTTGGCAGTGGTGTTGTTTTTGTTAAGCATCTTCCGTTAACTTAAATGCTTTGGCGGTGAAAATTGCCACCTGCTGATTGGTGCTGGTGTTACAACCTGTGTGTGCGCTTTAGACTGAAAGAGAGAAGGAGCAGAGGAGGTGATAAGTACGTCAGTCATGGTAAACATGTCAGAACAGTGACTCGAACATTCTCTGCTAAGAAGGATCCTGTTTCACAGGCCAATGAATAGGCGATTGGGTCCACAAAATTTTTGGGACCTTTGTTTATAATAGTCGAAGGGAAATTTCGTCAAAAGAGAGCCTTGTTCCTTTGGACAAAGCGGGTACTAAGTGGGAGATAAAAAAGGTTTGAGAGAGGCCTTATAGTATAGGTAAGTAGGTATGGTGACTGTCTGTGCTAAGCTAAGACACACGTAGACCAGGAAAGGATGTGATACCGCTTGAATCTATACCCTGAAGAACGCCTCTTACTTTATTGAAACTATTTCGAGCTCCTGATGAAGCTGGGGATTCTTTTGATGTCAGTATGGAATAGTTCCCCTAAGTTGTAGAAGTGATAGGCTCCTAGATTGATCTTCCTTCTTTGGGATAGGGCAGGACAAGTGCAGAGGAAATCGAGGATCGTTTCTTCCTCCTCTTCGTCCATGGAGCTCCTGCAGAAGTCATGAAGGCCGGTGGGACAGTGGCCAGTGAGAACACCGATAACAATGTTTATAAGCGACTTTTTAGCAAGATCGGCACGGCACGCGGTACCATTCCTCCATCTCTGGTTTGCCTTACTGATCATGTCGTACTCTAAAAACAGTTTACTTGTAGCAAGTGGAAGACCCAGTTTCCTAAGTACGTTTGGCGAGCCCATCGGCCTTATCCAGCATAGGTGAATGTTAAAATGCTCTACCATCTCCATGAGAGATGAATGAAAGTCTGAAGTAGCTTTTGATGTACATGATACCGATATCAGGGATTCTATAGCAGCCTGGCTATCGGTAAAAGTTGTAATGTCCTTGAAGGATATCACATTGTGCCTAAGTTAGGATAAGGCTTCGTCGATCGCCATGATTTCCGCCTGAGAAACGCTATAGTGGTCAGGTAGACGGAAGGGGAAGCTTAGGTTAAGCATTTCGGAGAAAATGCCACCTCCCACTCCGTTTTCGGTTTAGAAATGAACAAAGTCATTGTTTCTGGCGTCATTCCTCTCCCTCTTGGGATGGAATGAATGGCCGGAAGTTGAGGTTTAAATTCAACTTAGACGGTGTAATCGGTGTTTTCCGGAACAAAAGTTTGCGGATCTAAGACCGAGGAGTGACCAAAATGGTTGTTTGACCATTGGGAGGAGGCTTTCAATCTGATGGCTGACTGTTTGTCAAAAATATCTAGAGGAAGTAGATGCAGAAGCACGTTAAGTGCCGGCGATGCGGTGGTCCTTAGTGTTCCGCTAATGCATGTGCATGCTGATCTTTGCACTTTACCCAATATATTAGGATGTATGACTCTGTCGCAGGCAGTCCACCAGACGATCAGATCATACGCGAGTATAAGTGTGACAACGGACAAGTAAAGCCAGTGCGTGGTACGAATTCGCAGTCGCTATTTCTTATCAATGGCTTTTTAGCGGCAGTATAGTGCTGCAGCGCCTTTTTAACGCGTCCAATAGTATTGGCTTTCCAACCTAATTTTACGTCCAGAAAGAGACCCAGAAATTAGCAAAGCACAGGCGGTTGCCGTTTAGAGAAGGCGGGGCTATTGGAGGAATTTTGTACTTCCTGGTGAAGAGGACTAGTTCGGTTTTTTCAGAGTTGACACCCAGGCCGCTTTTACCTGCCCATCTTGAGCGGATATAGAGGACGTTTTGAAGAAGTTCATTAAGAGTGCTTGGGTATTTACCAAAGACTGCTATCGCAACATCATCTGCATAAGCAATCAACTCGCATCCATCCCTTTCCAAACCGAGCATCAGCTTATTGACCGCCACAATCCAGATAATCCAGGAGGACACAACACCACCTTGCGGCCGAGGCATTCCCCAACTTGGTACTAATTTTTCTGGCTGTAAGCAGTTTTTTTAATTAAAAGTCTTAGCGAGGCATCGACTCCCAGGATCATAAGTGCATCGATGCCCAAAAAAAGCAAACATGGTGAACTCTTCGACACTAAGTGATTTTTTGATGGTATGTAGTGTACCAATGAGTGCAAAGCAGCTTCAACAGATATGCCTTTGCAATAAGCATGTCGTAACGCTGACAGAGGTTTGGTATCTATGCTGCAGCGTCCGTAGGAGTCTAGAAGCCTTTCCAGTGTTTTTAATAGGAAGGATGATAGACTAATGGGATGCAGATCCTTAGGGTTAACGTGTGAACCTTATCGTCTAAGAAAGATGGCGACTGCACATGTAGAGTACCAATTTTGCAAGGAACTTTGGACTACGTTATTCAGGGAAATCCCTGCAATGCTTTTCATTCGTGTGGCCAACGTTTAAGAGGATTGGTTTTAAAAATGCTTCTGCCCCAGGGACTAAACAAGGCAATGTACATAAGTTGTCTCCCGATTAACTTTGCTACTCTGAAACTGGCATACACATTATTTTGATGTCAACCTTTGTTATCCTTTCAGTTCAGGCATAAGATCAAATACGTTTCATAGCCCATAGGTCAAGTTTACAGGAATTCATGTCAGATTGCTTCCTTAAACCATCTCAGTGCCGTCCTATATTAGGTTCAGCATTTTAATTGCTTTCAAGCGGAGAATACTCTGACTTTGGCATTCTATTATCCCCTGTCAGAATAACTGCAACAATTTTCGGACTGACAAGCATCCCATACATTCTCTTCTGTCCAGTGTTCACTTGTACGTTGTACCACATCCACTAAGCATCCAACTTTACTCACAATCTCTCGGTATGCAAATGGTAAACTTAACCTGACCACTTTTGGCTGACATATCTACCACACACTCGCGCGGTTCCTTGTTACATTTCCTTATGGTAATTGACTCGCTTCGAAGTTCGAAGTGAATTTCCCAACTTGGACGAAACGATTCGATCTGAAATGTGGAGAAATATGACAGCAACTGTCAAATGCCGAATTTGACCGATGTCATGCAAATGCGCTGCGTCGCATTATGGGATGGCCATGGTGGCCATTTAAGGTGCGCTCACATGTGCGCATTCGGGAGTGGGCTGCAAGGAAAAAAGTCCCGTGCAATGCAGTGCTATGCAAATAATTGCCTGAGGCACTCCATTTTTGGTCCGCTGGGGTAATTACTTGGAGAGATGGAGCGCACCAATCTCCATTTCAAATTGTCCGGACTTTTATTTTAGGAGAAAAGATGTCACATCCTTTGACTGGAAGAAGAAGGATGCCTCAAACGAATGTTGGAATGTCTCTTAGCAGGCAACACAAAGTGTCCGGATTTCGGGTCAATTAAACAAAGAAAACGAAAAAAAAGAAGCAAAGTGTGACAAGGGGAACAACGAGGAGGTAGTCAAAAGCGCAAAGAAAAAAAGTGGTCACAGACGTCGTCATCGTCATCGTCGTCGAATCCCTTTAGACCGTTGCCAGACATTTCGGATCAGAAGACAACAAACAACACAGTCACCGAGGAAAACAAGGTCAGACACTGACTGAATGCGGAATCACAGAGGCATAAAATTAACCTTAAGCAAGTGGGCAGTTAAAATGGAGTGCGGTGTGAGAAGGACGCGGATGCGGATTGCAGATCAAGACCACAGCGACGTCGACGATGTGCAAATGAGGGAGTTTTTCAGTTTCAGTTTTGAATTTGTTTTGACTGCGGCGCACTGTCTTGCTCTTTTTTTTTTTTTAAAGAAAAAAATATTTTTTTACCTTTTACTTTGTGAATGAGGTGACGGCGGCGATGCCTGAGGAACTATAGAGACGTTGGGAATTTCCTGGTGCTCTCTGAAGCATTTTAATAAGTAAGCCCAGCCGACATGTTGTATGCGGTGACTTTTGACAGAAAATTCATCGAATGATTAATAGTTAATGAGTGGTGGTCCTTTGGAGGCATTGGCGGCTGATACTTGAGACAGTCGGTCAATAGTTCACATGCGTTCATTCCAATCGGTTACTCGAACAGTAAACAAGATACGTGGACACTAGGTCAGGTAATCTGGTTTCTGTTGGGAACGATTGCATGACACCTACCCTCAATTTTAGAAAATTGTTCCTTGTTAAATTTCCCACTAGAGAAGAATGGAAGAATGGAAACGGACGGTTCGAAGATGGCCTGCAGAGTCGGCGCAGGCATCTTCTCTGACCAACTAAATATATCGAAGCCTTTTCGTCTCCCAGACTCTGCTAGTGTTTTCCAGACGGACCTTCCTGCGATTCGGGAAGCTTGCTGAACAATCTCCAAACATCCAATCACAGCATGGCTATTTTTTCGGATAGCCAAGCCGATCAGCACACAAGGTGTTCTGGCAGACCATCCGTCGTCTCAGAGGAAGGAAGTTTTATATCATCGAAGGAAGTAAATCCAAAGATGGTGTACTTCTTTCCAATGAGAAGGGCTTCTTGTGCCGATGGGTCGAGCACTTTTCAGCGCTGCTGAATCCCCAACAGGCCACTGACGATGGCAGACTCGTGATTTTGAGCGACTTTGGCGATTAAAGCGCTAAAGGTCGGCATGTCTGCTGGTGTGGATGATATCCGGCCGGAAATACTCAAGACCTTTGGGGAATAGAGAGTGGAATGGCCCTCTCGTGTCATTAAAGTGGCCTGGAAATGCGGTGAAACACCTAGCGATTGGCAAACTGGGGTGATTGTTCGTCTTTTTAAGAAAGGGAATATGAGAGATTGTCTCTTTTCTCCCTAGAAAAGTCTTTGCTGAGGTATTGTAAGCGCGTTCCAGTACTGTGATCGAGTCCAAGTTGGGTGTTGAGCAGTGCGGCTTTCGTCCAAGTCGACACACAACCCACTAGCTAATTATTCTCAGAATGGTACTTGAGACTGCCTGGGAGTATGCCAAACCTGTCTACAGTTGTTTTGTGGATTTAGAGAAAGTTAACCTATTGGATTGGTTAGGCTGGGACAAGTTTGAGACAGCTTGGTCAATCTGTTATTAGGAGGGCCGAACTTGGCATCGGATCTAAGCTATTGGTCTTTAATTCACTGTTTGTTCCGACCCTCACCTATGGTTATGAGGTTTGGGTAAGGACTGAAAGAATAAGATCACTGATACAAGCTGATGACGATGAGCTTCCTTCTTTGTATTGCTGGGGTAACTCGTCGAGATCGAGTTAGGAACACCAGAATAAGCGAGAAACTCAATGTCGAGCAGTTACTTCTTCTAATGGAACGGCCCATACTTCGATGGTTACGGCACTTTCAATGCATGCCAACTCGGTTACCAAGACGTGCCATGGAATCCGCGCTATCAGGTAGTCGTCCGCCAGGTAGGCCCAGGCTGAGAAAGTTGGACCGAGTCCGGAATCTTACCTCTACCCGTGTGGAGATATGATGATTTAGATGATTTAGAGTCGAAGACAGAAGATTGGGAGATGTGGGGGGTCAACTTAAGCACGCTAAATCCGCCACCCTCATGGTGGAAAAGCGAGTCATTGAAAATAATGCGCTTTCAAACCCATTGATGCGATAACCCAATCCATAACTACACTCATCTGGGTCCCAGAAAACAGCATTCATGAAGACAATGAGCTTGCTGATAAGCTGGCTAGGAGAGGATCGGCCCTTAAAAAGTTCACTAGAGGAAAGGGTTCACGGGGCACTATTAAGGGCCACATACATTTTCACTTCTTCCAGCTAGCCAATCATAGGTGGAACGGCCTGACCAGCTGCGCCAATTTCGAGAAAGAAATGACCTAATTACAACAAAACTAAGTCGAAAGAGCTACTTGGTTAATCAAGACCAGATATTGCCAGAATTGTAGCCATTATCACGGGTCAGGAAGCGCCACTCTACCTACACCGATTGCATAGACTGTAAAACAATTTTTGGTTTTATTGACTGAGCGCTGGGATTCCCTAGAAGATCCATTTGTTTTGAACACTGTTATCCACTTCGTCTGTAGGTCCTAGTAAACCCGGTTGCATGGATTCGAATCTAACCTGGAGGGAAAACGCAGTAGAGGAAGACCTCGCCTAAAGTGGCGCGCACAAGTAGAAGGGGACCTGAACCAACTTGGCGTGCGCAACTGGAGGCAGTTAGATAGGAACCGGGCTAACTGGAGACGCTTGTGGGTTGAGGCCCAGTTTCAACTCGAACTGAAGCGCCACCTAAGTTAGTAAGTAAGATTGTATAGGGTATATGGTATACGTAGTTTGATTCGAAGGAATATCGTAGTTCTAATCAATTGATAGGGTGTTCCAACAAAAAAGGAAAACGAAAAACAAACCATATACCATAAACTAAAAGCATCCTTTCGGTGGCTTAAAACCTGAGAACCACGAAACGATGAGTGACAAAGTTAAAAATAACAGCATGCCCTACCCGAAAACAATACACACAACGTTGTCTCTTTACTCTTAAAGGATCCACTTAGCCTTACCACTGACTCTCTGCGACACGATTTAGTTGATAAAAAAATCTTCGATAGCTGAAGGTTATATCTATGATCTCTCCAGCGATATCTTATCGATCGACATTCGCTGCGACTGCGGCATAACCGCACAAATAATATTGTCGTAGCACTCATATTTACGATGTCATTCCAGACGGACCGTACTCCGTTGTACGTATGATACCTGTGCCTCCTGGCCTCTATGCGTGGGAACGTGCATTTTATACGATCTCCTGCTTTTTCTGCCCAACAAACAGTGGCATGCGCGACAAAGTGAACAACTTCACGTCTTGCCTTCGATAAACCCTCTCCTTACCTCCTGTTGCTTAGCTGAGTCACTCGTGGAATATACCGCGACGACTAGAGGATCCTCCGCGTGCAGTTCAATCATAGCGTGCGCAGTGATCACGACTCATAGATGCACGCATTCTTCATGTGTAAAGGAGTAGAGCGACACAGAGCGCCATCCTTCGCCTTTTTTTGTGAGGTGAGGAAGAGCCTTCGCCTCTCAAAAGGGAAAATAACATCGTCATGAATTTTCCAGCTTTATTACTTCCAAGAGTTTGAATCTACTTTGGGGCACTGACGACGACATGATCGGCGGGTAAAATTATGCCCCGGTGTGCTGTGTGTGTGTGTGTCCTGAAGAGCTGGCAAATTAACCGCCATAGCCATATAGTACCATGGATTACAGATTTTTCCTTCGTTGGAATTTTGTGCGTGGCCGAGGTCTTGGATTACGTTTACACAAGAAATTCACGATTTTTTCCCCCCATTAGTCCTGTGTGGATGCATGGTGCTGATGCGCTGAGAGGGTAGGTCATGGGATATCATCTTCCATCTCTTGCGCGCTCGTGGTGTCTTGTACCTCGCAGCGGTATAAGTAATTGCTGCGTGAGCTGGATACATACGAGTATGTGCAAAAAACGTGCCCGTGGGACTTGTGATGATCTCTTGCTCTGAATTGGATATGTGATCTTCGGCGATCTAATGGGTATATCAAACCATACACTGTGAACTGGACGTACAGCAACGGTCTTCATTAAGTCAAACCTGGTTAAGCCGCAATCTATTGGTAGAGAAATGCAAAGTCATAACACCTCTGAATCGACACAAATGCAACAATTGACAGGAGTTACAGGAGTTGCAAGTTATTTCTCTTAATTTCTGCACCAGAACTCATATTGCAACCATCAGGTCTTAGCTTGATTTTATAAAATTGCAAGCAAGCTTGAAGAATTGATCGAACTGATAAAACGGATAATGGCATCAGGAGCATAAATTGGGTGGGTGCATATACTTCTGTTGTGGTCGACCATTTCTAGCATTTTCTCCTGTTCTATTTTGGTCCTCCTATATTTAGCATTATTCTTGAAAGGGTAGTTGTAGCTCCCTAAATAACAGCCGTGCGCGGCCGGTTTTACGACAACCGTAGCTACCGACTCTTAAGGTAACTGTGATGCCCAGTGTTTATTTCAAGCGCTGACTGCACAACTCTACTCTACTTAACTCCAACCATAACCCACAGTGCCTATTTCCCATGTTTTGCGGCAACTAATCAGCGCTGCCTGTGTGGCTTGCAGCCCGCCAAATCGGCTATAGACCTACACTAAGGCAAATCCTGGAAAAGACCAACGAGTTTCAGATCGAAACACACACCCTCTTCATAACTTTTAAAGTTGCATATGACGGCATCCATCGCTCTGAACTCTAAAAGGCGATGGCCGAATTCAGGATCCCGAGAAAATTGTTCCAGCTGCATGCATGTTCCAGCTGTATGCCGCCTCTGGGACCACGTCCTCGGATCTATTCCAAACGAGCACCGGATTTTGACGCGTTGTCTTGGAATTTCTTTAATCGCGTTCTGGACCAGATAGTGCGTAGGTCTGGGGTCGACACAGAAGGCACTATCTCTCACAAGTTCAGCCAGCTGATGGGCTACGTACATGACATCGACCTCACTAGCCGCTCCCAACATGCCGTCATAGAGGCTTTCACGGCAACTGAAGATCAGGCGAAACAAGTTGGCCTTAAAATAAACGAGGACAAAACCAAATATATGCTGTCGACAAAGATCTACATATCTGTCCACCGCCTAGGGCTAAACGTCACTATCGACAGCTTTAACTTCGAAGTAGTAAACAATTTCACCTACCTCGGAGTAAACGTAAACTCCACGAATGACATCTTGGGATCTTGGGATCCAGCGAAGAATAATCCTTGGTAACCACTGGTACTTCGATCAAGCGAAACAGCTGAGGTCGAAGCTTCTAACACGAAAGATAAAAGTGATGCTCTATAGGACTCTTACCCCACCAGTCATGCTGTATGGACGATAACCAGGAGAGCAAAGCAGGTACTGAGCTCCTTCGAAAGAAAAATACTTCGTCGGATTTTTGGTCCTATTTGCAAGGAAGGTTGAATGGAGGGGGAGATATAACCACGAACTCTATGATCTCTACCAAGATGTGGATGAAATCCGAAACACGTCGACTACATTGGCTCGGCGAATGGACAATCATGTTTCAGTCAAGAGAATCTTCGAGTTCCCAGGTTTGAGACAACCAGGAAAACCGACCCCAGAATGATTGGCTTGACAAACTGGCAGTAACAAGCTCGAGATCGCAGAGGATGGAGAATTGCCATGTCTCATCTTGTTCTACGCCTTCAGATTTTAGGAAGTATTTAAGAGTTTTGCTGCTACTTCATTCAATTGGTGTGTGGATTCGCAGCCTTAAAACTGACCCAGCACAAATTTGAAGCACTCCAACGGTTGCCAAATAATCCTCAACTTCCTCTGTGTCGTATAGTAGCACCCTGTTTCTGAAGTAATCCATCCGTTTGGTTCACCACGTAGTTTTTTTTCGTAAAGATGCAATTTTGTGCATTAACTTAGAGGAGATGTACGGTAGGTCTCCGTGAATTTAGCTCTGTCACTGTCTAAGTTGAATTTTAACATCAGCTTCCGGACATCCAGGGGAATGGGAGAGTGATGACGCCAGAAACGATCACTCCGTTCACTACCGACAGTTACAAAACCAAGAACGGAGTGGAAGGTAGTGTTTCCTCCGATATGCTGAACCTAAGCAACCCCTTCCGTCTACCTGACCACTGTAGTGTTTTACAGGCAGAAATTATGGCGATCAACGAAGCCTAATCCTGGTTTAGGCATAATGTGATATCCTCCAATAACACTACAATTTTTACCGATAGCCAGGCTGCTATAAAATTCCTGGAATGGGTAATATGTGCATCAAAATCTACTTCAGATTGTCGCTCACCTCTCATGGAGATTGCAGAACATTTTAACATTCACCTATGCTAGATACCCGGTCATAAGGACATTCCAGGGAACTGTAAACCCGAGGAACTCGCCAAACCTGGTAGTTTGGAAATCCTGCCGGGACGAAGGAGTCTTGTCAGTGAGACAAATTAAAGATGGAGGAATGGTACCACTTGCCGTACCTCAAGGGAGATCGGGCCTATGCCAAATCTGACTCGATCTTGGCCGAAAGCTCGGTCATTAGCACCGGCTATTGTCCCATTGGCCTTCATGCCAAAAGGATAGACCTCTTCTCAAATGACTTCTGCAAGACCTGCAGGGACGGAGAGGGGAAAGAAGAGATTTTCATTTCCTCTGCACTTGTCCTGCCCTATCCCAAAGAAGGAAACTCTATCTACGAGCCTATCATTTCGACAACTTGTGCGAACTATCACATACTCACTTCAAAAGTATCCTCAGCTTCATCAAGAACTCCAAAAGGTTTCAATAAAGTGAGTGGCGTTTTTCAGGGTATAAATCCAAAGGGCCTTTCCTGGCCTACATCGCCCTGCCTACCTGCCTATCTAACTTTGTCAATTTCCCAGGAGTTTATGTCAACTTCATTGCAGAACTCAAAGAATCTTCCGCATTTACTTCTGCGTATTGCCGAACATCGACAAACAAAGGTCACATCTGTCTAGTAAATCCTATACCCGTAGGTAGGTAGGTAAAGTGGGGGGTCTTTTGAGCCCAATTAGCTCTAGGGTGCGCCGTTTCGTAATCACGAAACTCGTTTAACCTTGTTTGTATGTGGTTTTTGATTTGATGTTTTGGAATAGTGCGGCTAAATCCAGCCGGTGGAGTTCAGATACAAGATTAGCTGAGGTCCAAGAAGAAAGGTTTGCCCAAAAAACGCTGTCTGCTCTTCGCCAGGGCCGGATACCTGCAGAGGAAATGAAGCAGAGATTCTTTCTCATTAACATTTTTGCATCTTCTACAAAAGTTGGTACTAAGCTTGACCGCATGGTCTTCAACTGGCCAATGACCTCTGACAATGGCTACTATTCTGGCAATATCTGGTCTTGATTTGCATTTGCCAAGTAGTTCTCTTGACTTAGTTTTATTGTAATTGGGCCAAGTCTTTCTTAAGACGACGCAACTGGACAGGCCGTTCCATCTATGATTGGCAAGCTTGAGGAAGTGGAGATGTACAAGCCCCTTAACAATGCCCAGAGGAATATCGACACTTTCCGCAAGAGAACTGTTAAGGGCCGATCCTTTCCGGGCCAGCTCGTCGGCACCATACTATTCGCCATTTTAGTTCAGACCGTATGTGTTTCTATCGCAGAAGAGTTCTTAACTACGTTAGACTCCCATTTGTTTCTACTGAGAGTTCTATTTTTGTATTTGAGTCGATGTGAGGGACAACATTCAACTGTCTGGTAAGTTTTGGACGACTGCAGCCTAAATGCTGCCTTTGTACCAAACAATTATCTAAAGATGTCAAAAATTTAAATTTATTTAAAATTTAATTTTAATTCAATAGTTCAAAAGTCTGAGGCAATAAAAATACAACTTCTTAGGAAAATTATGCAGTCCAAGTTCCACAACATCTACCCAGAGACTATCGGTCTCCCCTTGATTTGCATAGCCTTTCTATAAAGACGACTAACCGCAATCAATCAAACTTAAATTTTCTGTTCCTGCAGTGGGTACGCATACCATCCTCTCTCTCCGACTCCGACTTGTAACATGAGGCAGGTCAAAGGGGTAAACTGCACCATCGTCAACCTCATCTCATTTCCATTCTATTCCGACGGCAATAAGTATCCGCATCCCGATGCCATCCCTATTTTGATTAAAACATCAAAAAGCATTTTATAAGAGAAAAATACATAATAAATCTGATGCTGTCCTCTTCGGATGCTGATGCTGTTCCTTCGCCTCGAAGAACGCAGCAAAAAAGAAAGAAGGAAACATGCAAATTTTATGCACCGTCATAAACTTTCCAACTTTTAAATGTCCGATCCACCGAGGAGGAGAGAATTCGGGTCGCCGTCGTCGTTGTCGTTCCTGGCTTGGGATAGTCCTCATGTGGTCAGTCAGAGAGTGAGGCTTTGTTGCGTATGTGCAGCCCTGACGGACGAATAGAAATGTGTCATTTGTGTTGTCTTCCATTTATTGCCTTGCTGTACTGTGCAACTCTCTGGTCCATCATTTGAATGGTTCAACTTGTGGTTACATTCGGAGGCATTCAATGGACATGCCATTTACATTCGTGATCAAGTCCACCGCAGAACCTCTAATAAATTATTTCCAAACGAAAATCTATGCAAAACAACGGTTTAGGTAAAAACGATACGTTTTAGGCCTTATTGCGTTAAAAAGTGCGCCTTGGGCTTGCGAGGGAGCCATTTGCATCTAATTTGTGTAGAATGGATTCTGCGGTGGAGTTTTTCTTAGATTTACGAGCAAAACTAAACGGGCATGGGGTGATTCAAGGAAATACGAGGAAAACGGCAGAATATAATTATAATTAACTTGAAGCATCGATCGTAACCAATAAGGTCAGCGAAAGATGTGTGCAGCGGTCAGCAGTTCAAGTTTTTGTTTTAAGGCCGCAAGGGGAAAAGCCGAACCTTGCTTTGGTTGAGTTATAAGTAAATAGCAGGCGCGACTGGTCGGAATAAGCCAAGGCCTAGCTTCTCACAACCATTCATGTTGTGCATGTTGTATTGTTTGCACGAATGGAAGGGACCTACAATTTATTGCCGACTCCGAACGGCGAAGTGAGAAGCTCTTTCATGACAGATTATAACTCCCGGAGCTTTGTCATTCTCCGACGAGAGGTGGTACCGTAAAAAATGTTCGGTGTTCCTGGCTGGGGCTTGAATCCACGTTGCTTGGTCAACAGTCCAACGCACTCACCACTGAGCCACGGCGACCACAAGCATTAATACAACTTAAAAGAGGACAACTTTCAAGACTAATCAACGTCCTCACGAGGCACTGCATCCTAGGGAGGCATACTCAACGCCTGTGTAAAGATTGTAACGATTTCTGCAGGAGCTGCAGGGACGAGGAGGAGGAAGAGTCCACTGCACATTTGCTCTGCATGCGTTCCGCCCTTGCCAACATCAGGAAAGCCACCTTAGGCCAATACTTCTTTAATGATCTAAATGATCTAAACTCCGCCAGCACGGTGGATCTGAACAGCTACATAAGCAGAGCCAAATCCCAGTACTCAGTGGCATCACAATCTTACATTATCGCTCTGCACAAGGCGTCATCATAAGATCCTTGACTGAAAAAATTGGATTACACTCCTTTTTGATTCAAAATGGACTAAAACTAATTTTGAACATAAGGAAAGTGCGCTGTATCCCTTTACAGATCATCTCTTGCAATGACAGGACACAGTCAAGGAATTGTACTCTCCAGAATGTCTCCTAAAAAAGGGTTTTGATCTGAGGTTTGTAACACCTT
Source organism: Matsumyia berberina (assembly GCA_917880715.2). Taxonomy (NCBI): domain Eukaryota; kingdom Metazoa; phylum Arthropoda; class Insecta; order Diptera; family Syrphidae; genus Matsumyia; species Matsumyia berberina. Next base: position 122,775,515 of record OU862871.1, on the reverse strand, counting down.
TGTGACGGATCAAATCAATTTGTTCTTACTATTAAAAAAGTTACCTAGAAGTTTGTCCCTAGTACCTACACAAACCATCGATCACCTCCAGTGCCATCTGTGTCTAAGTATCGACTAAAACGAAACAGTTGACTTCCATAAATCGAATCAAGCGAACGCATTGCAAAAGAGCGCCATAAATCCCAACAGTAAACGATAAAATATTGACCAAACCATTGCATTGAGTCAAATGGCACGACATCACTGTTTGTGTCTGGTCAACTCAAAGGGCATTTGGCGCTTGGCCACCCGCAAAAATTTGATTACCGGCTGATTTATGATCCCAGTTAATGAAAAGTGTGTACGTTTATTTTATGACCAATAAAATTCACCGCGGAACTGTTCACAAACTACAACTCCTGGAGTATTCGCTAAAATCACGATCTAAGGTCTTCATGCACCTCCCGATTTGCACCTAGCATAGGTTAGATTCTTAGAGAGCCCGCAAGAACTCAAAAAATCCAGCATAGGATTGCGTGACTTAGTCCACCCCGCTAGAGCCGTAGGGCTGTAGGAGCGTATGTTCCATAATCCATATTCCAAGCAAGGTAAAACCAACGAACCATCTAACACTCCCAATTGTCATTAGGACGAACAATAGAACTCACGAGTTACACCGATGACTACGACGACGACCAAGAAACTCGTACATCGCATGTTGCCAGAGTTGCGACCAGTGATTCTTTCGAAAACCTGGAAATGCGCACAAAGGCCAGACTTCTCTGCGGCAAGGTATAGTTCACGATTATGGCTGTAGACTCCTTCGTCTGGCTGTGGACTCTATGTTCGGTACCTTCAGGAATTCATGCGACGTGTGTAAATCTTTAGAAATGAATCCACCTACAATAATAGTCAGCGATGAGGATGCACGAAAGAGAAAAAGGTAAACAGAAGAAGAATGTCATTCTTCTCGCTGGAGCGAGAAAAATGTTTAAAATGACTGCAAGGTACAGGAGTGGATTTGTTTAGGAAGACGCCTTGACAGCTGGAGATGTGAGTGGCAAACCTTACCGCTTCAGTACTATGTACCACCGAAATATTAATAGCAGACCTGAGACAAAGAACATTCTGGACTCCAATTGACTGTATTTAGCTTGAATTAGAACGTAATGGAAGCACCGTGGGAAATGGCTTAAGTCCGAAGACAGAAATCTTCCCAAACATATTGAAAGCGTATTTTGCCTAGTGAGGAACTGTTGGTCCGCTTTAGCACTGCGGTCTCGCATGGAGGCCTGTTATGCTGTCCCATATGTTCTTAGACCTGGTTGTCTGTTCCAGAGGCTGTCAGGAAGCTAATCAGCTTCTCAGGGGGGAGCGTGGCAAGTGCGGTTGGTGCGACGAATTCACTGCCGACAGTCCGCTTTCTCACGTAATCGGGGGCGAGGTATTCTGTGACGAAGTTGAGAGAGCTTTCGTCACGGTTTGGTGCATTTCTGTCGTGCACTTCCTATCCAAATTGAGTTGGATTTGCGCAGGGATCGCTCCGACATGAAGCGAAAGTGGATTTGTTTACTCCACAAGCTGGTTCGGGACCAGTGAGGGGAGTGGTTGCACCTATCTTGGCCGGTGAGTCCGCTGTTTCATTGCCGATGTGACCCTTGTAAGCAGGGATCCAGTGTAGTATGACCAAGTTATTTCTTTTCCCAGTTCAAGAAGCAACTTGACTGTCTCTAGGACTAGTTTCGATTTTATCATGACCGAGTTCAGTACTTTTAGGGCAGCTTGACTGTCGGAGACGATAAAACTGGTTTTGCCACGGAAGTTAGAAAGCAAGTTTAAGCTTGTGCACTGATTTATGGCAAATATTTCTTCCAGGAAGACCGATGAGTATACCCCTAGGCTTACCGATATGTTAGTGGTAGACGACTTTTCGAATATTCCAGCCCCAGATCCACTACCCATTTCAGAGCCGTCCGTGTACCACACTTGGTCATCCTCTGACGGACAGGGTTTGATTTTTTTCCAGGCGTCACTCGGAAGAGTGTCATCCAATGGCATGCTGAACTCGCTCTTTTGGAGTAGGGAGGTAAGCATGTTAAGGGGACCGTCGAGTGGGTGTTTAGAGCTGATGTTGTTTTGGTGGAAGAGCCAATGCAGACAGAGTTTTGTCTACATTTCTATATGGACCCGAACTGACGGTGGACCGACAATAGCTTAGACAAACCGTCATGCAGATTTCAGCTAAGCGTTCCAGATCTTGGCTGTCGTGGTCTCATTTGGCTTTGTCCACCAGACTATTGCCGTATAAGTCAGGGTAGGTCTGACGACCAAGTTGTAGGTTTGGAACATGATTTTAGGACTTAGTTTCCAGTTGTTGCCACAGATAAGGCGACAGATCCACAGTGCTTTGTGACTTTTTCGACGGTCCTGCCAATGTGAAGGTTCCAGGACAATTTACTGTCCAAGATTCCTCCAAGATACTTTACTTCTTGAGAGAACTGAGTGGTTTCGCCATAGATGGAGGGGCGAATGAGAAGGTTTAGGTTTCTTCTTTGGTAAAAGCAACGATAGACGTCTTACAAGACGTGCCATGGAATCCGTGCCATCAGATAGGCGTCCTCTGGGTAGGGCTAGGATGAGATGGAAGGACCAAGTCTGAATATCATCTGTACCCGTATGGGGATAGCCACTGATGATTAAGAGTCGATGGCGAATGATCGGGAGATGTGGAGAGTCCACTTAAGCACCCTAACCCCGCGACCCTCAGTGTGGATAAGCGGGTCATTGAAAATGATGATGATGATGCGACGTCTTTTTGAGGTTTGCAGAGAGGTCTTCTTCGGTGCATTATCTCTGTATCTCAGATACTGCGTATTGCAACACTTTCGAAACAGCGCTTTCATATTTGCCGCTGACGATGACCACCACGTTGTCTGCGTAACCAATGGCCTCAATCCCTAGGTTCCTTAGGGACTGAGGTAGGCTGTCAATGACGAGCGACCAGATCAATGGCGATAAGACTTCACCTTGAGGAGAACCTCGAGTTATGAGCGCCGATATTTCTTAGTCATAAGTGCGATTACAATATGTTCAATTAACTTGTCCTCATCGACACAGGAATGTGGAAAAAAAGAAAGGACTGACAAATAAACAAGCGCGTCAAATCCTAACCTATCAACGTCTAACAAGTTGTCTTTTTCAGACCACCGATACTTCCAATTAGGTCTTAACGGTTTTTTTGGTTTTTGACTGATTCGTCTTCGGAGGCTTTGCTACTTCACCATCATCTCATCACTGGTGTCTTTGATGGTTAATGGCGGCCCTTAGATTTTTTTAAGTATCTGCCCTTATGGCTAACTCTGTGTCCTAACAAGGTCTATTGTGTTTCCGGTCTATTTAGCCTAATAGTAGCCAAGTCTCTAAACACCGCTAACGAACAGAATTCCCCATGAAAGATCCGTCTGCGAAGCCAGTATAGTGCCGGACATTCACAGAGAATTTGCTCAGAGGTTTCCTCCTCTTTCAAACAGAACCGACACTCTGTATCTGAACAAATTTTTAGTCTCTTGAGATGATATCTCAGGCCGCAATGGCCACTATGAAAGCCCACTAGCTTCCTCATGTTCTTCCTGTCGAGGTTTAGCATTTCCTTGTAGGAAAAGAGCTTTATAAGTCTCTTGACATTTTTTCAATTAACTAGACGAAGTTGGTGTTCCCAGTTGTTTGAAAAAAGCTGTGGCGGTGGTCCAATTAGCGGCGGAGAAGAATTTCGGACCTAAGAAGACAGAAGCTTCACCAGTCCTAGCCAGCTCATCCCCAGTTTCATTGCCTGCAATACCCTGATGGTCGGGCAACGAACCACGCTTGTGTAAAGCATCGTAGTAGCACTTGACGAACCTAGATTCCACGAAGTGGGATGTCAATGTATGTATTGGCATGTATTTTTGCGCCCCTAATACCTTCATCGAGGTTTATCCTGGCGCAGATCTCAATAGCGTGGATTTTAGCCTGGAACACGCTGGAGCACATCACCATTATTACCGGGACTTAAGTGTTGGGTCCAAAGAATCCAGCACCTACTCTGGGACTCACTTCCTTTGAGCAATTTCAGTTCATTCCGATAAAGATTCGTTTACATTGTCGATCAAGGCCCCTGTAAGGCCATCCACACACCCATTCTTCGCTCCTGTTCGACTTCAGCTATGAGCGAAAAATTCCAAAAAGAAAATCCAACTTTTCCTCTCTTCCAGTGCAAGTGTAAGAAAATCGTGCATCTTATGCGATGTATCGCACTTGAGGGCACGCACGATTTCACTGCTCGTTCAGCACTCTCCGTTTGGAAATTCCTGCAACAACAACGGTATGCCTGGCAGATATCATTGCACCGCATCGCTAGTATACGGCTCGATGCCGATTTACAACTTCATATATCCCTGCAGCTAGCATCCTGGACAAAGTACCCAGATCCAAAAGCGCAGACAGGTTGTACACTCGTGTCCACAGGAGACGATGTCAACAAATCGCGCGTTCTTCGAATACGCGGGCGCACGCTTTTTCCATTGCGACATACATACATAACTTGGTGCGCCACAGATCGGTACCGAAAATTCCGAAATTGCCAGGCGACACTCCTAAGTCGAGGCACGAAAAACTAATTTAAATTTAAATGGCCAAGGCACGACGGACGGCAACGGCACACACATGGGGATGAAGGCGGTTGCTGGCGTGCGGAAGGGCTTCACAAGGTGGAGGTGGAGGATTAAAGGTTATCTGCGCACTGCTGCAATTAGTTGGCACCGATCGCGGAACCAATCACACGCTAGCCACCGGCTAAAAGCAACAGAAACAGAAACAGCTACAGCACAACAGCAGCAACAAACATGACTTCCACTTTGTGTCCTAATTGAAATTATGTGATAACAGGTTACAACTGTTGTTCCCATGATCCATGGAGGGACCGAGGGGGGTGGGAGAGGACGAGGCGGAGATAGATCTCCAGAAGGCTTAAAGTGTTTTGAGCTGGTTTATGGGGTCCTGCCTCTTTAACGCGCGACACCAGTTTTCCATGTTTTGCCAACGAAGAACTTTGTTGGTTGGGTCAGGTGTGGTTTTTTTTTTCTCTAGGAGTTGGACATCGACGACAGGGAATGTATGCTGCATTACATAAAGTGGATTTGATCGGGAGGAACAGGTACATTACTCCAAGTCCTGAGGAAATCTCAGTTACTTCTCGTTTTCTGATTGCGAAGGAGAAATGAATTTCCTGCTAACAGCGGACAGCGAGGAATGGGATGGTGACTGTTGGGACGACACAAACCGTTCATGTCACATAGGTGCACATTAAATGAATGTACTACAAGTTGGATGGACACCGAAGTCATTAGTTTGGACTGTGTCGATTGTGGGCGAGCGAGCGAGGGCGGGCAAGAAGGTGCTGAATTTCCTTGTGGAAATTGGATTTTCATATTAAATTGAATTTTAGTTGAAAGTCCACCCCTCCGTGGTATGACGTTCGTTTTTTTAGGCAACAACTAGTGAAAACATCAACTTTTGGCAATTTCCTTCCTAGGATAAGGGATTTCGAAGCTTAAATTCTTATCTCCCTAACCAGAGTGGTTAAACACTAGCGTCCACGGGTTTCCACAAACCACGCGCTGGATTACTACAAAGCAGATGTTACCGCCATCTAAGAGAGGAAGATGGCAACTCAAATAGCAGTGGACAAAAACCTCAACCAACTTGACGTGCGAAGCTGAACTCAGATATTTAACGATTAAGTTTGCTAGAGACGTTAGCAAGTTTAAAATCAGGTTCAGATCCCGGACTGCAGTGCAGATATGAAAGAAGTCTCGACATTGAGACTTATTGAGTTCAATAGATGTCAACATTTGGTTTCCGACCCAATAAAACGTTTCTCACACGAAGGCTGAGTATTGCCAGTCAATACGAGAAGGGACTCACCTTGCTCCTTTTTTTTTGTTCACACTTCTCTGTATTCTGTATTAGGGCCCCTAAATGTGCACTGCAACCTATGAGGTATATTGTCGTGGCCCATAGGTTCGAATTTCCGCTGGGTTGATTGAGGCCCGCGTCAAGTGGAGTTATCTTTTCCTTGCCTCTCCTGGACATAAGCTCTTTCCGTTCTCCACAGAGCCGGCAAACATCGGTGTCTGATAATTTTAGTTTAGCCAGATAGTATCTGAGTGGACAATGAGCTGTTAGATAGCCAGTTTGGGTTGTTAACTCGTCTTCGGTGAGATCAAGTAAAGTCTTGACCTTGTATTGGTTGGGGTTGATGAACTTTTTCGCTGGTCTAAGGCGTGTTTGTTGATCTCCCATTGTGGTATTTTGGAGTAGACACTGTTCGGTGGTACCCCACAACAAGGTTCGGAACCAACGAGTGGGTGATAAGCACCTCCTCTAGCTAGAGTCAGACCGTTCTTTACCCTCGAAGCCTTCATGTCCTGAGATCCAGGCTACGGTAGCCTTATTTACAGATGCAAGACTTTCGAGTAGGTTGAGACAGTCCCAGACGAGTTGGACACGTGTAAGATTTAATGGCTTATAGTGCTGCTTTGCTGTTTGAAAGATATAGGTGCGGGTTCCGTGGGTTATTCTCCGCAGGCATTCCTTTGCACACAATTCAATAGCGTGGACTTCCGTTTGAAATACTGTTGGTGACTTTCCAAGCACTGTCGGGCGTTGGAGACGGGGACCATACACCTCAGCACCAGTGCCAGATTTGGGAACTTGGTAGTGTTATAGGGCCTTAATTTCTCCATTCGCTGCGGTCGCCCCTCACGACTTCGGAACTTTTGTAGAATCGAAATCTCTTAAGCATGGTATCTGTAATCTTAAGAATTGGGTCACGATGAATGTGTTTTACTATTCCTTGTAAAGTTACTGACTTTATGGCCTAATATCTGAGGCAGCCTGAGAACAGCAAGCAAAGCTTCTTTTTATACTGGCAGATGTAGCGACTGCTGCGCGAGCTGCGTGGGTTGAAGCCCCAGCCATGTCCACCGAACATTTTTCACGGCAGTACCTCTCGGGAAATGACAAGCCCCCGGGAGTATAATTTGTCATGAAAGAGCTTTTCAATTCGCCCTTCGGAATCGGCAATAAATTGTAGGTCCCTTCCATTCGTGCGAAAAAATTTAACACGCACGACATGATTGGTTACGAGAAGCTAGGCATTGGCTCATCCCGAACTGTCGTGCCATCTATATATTTTAGATGTTACGGGGTTCACACTTAACTTCAGATATGCTGAAATATTAGAAAAACAAACGAAATACAAAAAAGGAATTGGAGATGCCGGGGATCGAACCCGGGGCCTTTCACATGCAAAGCGAACGCTCTACCACTGAGCTACATCCCCTGGATGCACTTCAATGCCCTCGTGGCTTTTCGTGCCCATTCCCATATTGACATCTCTAATTAGTTTCTTCGACTGTCGAACTATCCATATACGGAGGGAATTTCAACAATAATGTAGACTCCGTCGTCTGTGGGTACCCATCTGTGTGGTGATTTTATCCCAAAAAGGATTCACCTCCATGTGAAATTAATAAATAATGCAAACATCCACAATTTTGTCTTAGGCTGCATAGAAAACCCGGTTTTTTTTCTAGAACTTACCCTTCAGCGCACTCTAATGATTCCTGCATCACTCTCCACGGAGCATTAACAATATTTAAATCATCAGCTCACTCAGAGTCACATGAGGTTGAGAGGTAAGTTCAGTCAGGAAAACAACCGGCATACAAATTTGGAACAAAAAAAGTAAAGAAATCGCGGCCTGAGTGGGCGAGATCCTTTCATGAGAAAAGGACCCTCGAATGCTTACCCAAAAATTCTTAAAAAAAAAAAAAAACTGCATGTAACATGTCCTTAGCAACTTGATTTTCTTATTCTGCCCCAGCTGAGTAGTTGTGGATAGTCGGAGACCAGCACTCCCCACCAGCACCGTTTTGGTTCAGTGCATATATTATTTTGTGAATGTCCTGGCACATAAAGGGGGCGAAAAATAAAATGAAGTGAAACTTATTCGCCGAGTGCTCCTGGGCGACAGGGTAACCTGGATGTGGAAGAACCTACCCGAACATCTTTTCACTTCGGTTACTTCTTAATGAGGACCGAGGGATATTCTCGCGAATGCTTTGGTAATGGAATTTTACGTCATTCTGGGGTGCTGTGCCAGTTGGAATTTTTGTCAAGAAGCTGTAAATGAAATGGAATACAGCCGTGAATGGTTTGCTTGTATGGATTTGCCTCCTAAAGGTGGGCGATTGCACAGAGGCGAATGAAACTAAAAACAATAGCAAATGCATATTTAATGCCAATGGAAGGGGGAGATGGAGATGGAGATCCCTGCTGATGGTAATTATTTTTAACATCCTGCATGTTGCCAAAAAATAGAGCTTTTCCTTGCAAAAAGGACACAAGCAGATGGATGAACGTTGTTAGTTTACGGAGATGTCTTCGAATTGATGGAGGGCTGCTTCAGTGGATTAATTTTTAATAATCAAACAGCAGTGGCAGCCCGTCGAAATTATTTTACTTGACGTAGGTATTTGGAGTTCGGTGGAGCGAAGTTGAAATGCGACAGATTTAGAGCGCAGTCAAGTGTGGCTGGTATTTTGTTCCGAAAACAAGGACTATTGGCAGGCTTAAGCATGAAAAAAAAAATATTTTAAAAATGTTTCGTATTTGTATACAAAAATCTTGTATCTGTTTTTGAACTGCTTGAGATCGAATTCTTCTGGAAATATTTTTCCTGCTTTTCGTTCGTGAAGAGCATGATGATCTCTAATTCCAATATGGCTTCTTGTCGTGGATGAGATCTTGGTATTACTCAGGGACAATGACTTCAATGTGACGGCCTATTTCGACGATGTGGTCATTGTGGTAGCAGGTAAATCTCTTCCAATCCTAATCGAGAGGCTCAGCAATGCGCTGCTGCTAGTCACTACTTGAACCAGCAGCAAAGTGCTGGGACACAACCCTACAAAGACAGAGGTTTTGCTTTTCACTAAAAAGAGATCAATCCCTGACTTCAATCCTCCGAAGATCGGGGCTGTTGGACTTAATCTTGCGGGATCAGCACGCTACCTGACCGTTATTCTTGATTCCAAACTGAACTGAAAGGAGAATATCGATGGATTTTAAACCGGCTAAGGTACACTGGCTGTACACGACGATTGTGAGACCCATTCTAACATGCGGCTCTCTATTCGGTGGAAGGTGCTTGAGAAGCAATATCAGCTTTCAAGCCTCACTAAGATTCAGAGGGCAGCCTTTATAGGAATACTGGGATGAATGAAAGAACACCATCAGCGGCAATGGAAACCATACTAAGAATCATTCCGCTGGATCTATACTGTAGCACTACTACTGTAGGACTACAGTGGACACCAGCTCCCTAGGCTCACGCCTCCATATTGTCTTGATGGGAGAATGCCGACAGATCGGCAGAAACAGATCATATAATTCAGACTCTGGCATTTAACAGGAGATTCAGTATCAGAATTTTTGACAGCGATGACCGGAGGAACCACAGAGTTACCAATAAAAAGGAACTGGCCTTCTACACTTCTAAGATGGACACTGGTACAGGTGCAGGGGTCTATTGCAAGGCCCTACGACTACTGCAGTGTCTTTCAGGCCGAAATCACAGCCATCATCGAGGCGTCGAAAACTGTCTGCTAGAAGGGTATATTACGGTTTATATAGAAGACCAGGCAGCCGTTAAGGCACTGAAGTCCGCGATAACTAGATCGGGCTTGTAGGAATCTGCAAATAATATCTACATGAGATATCGAGAACCAATACGGTTATCCTACTTTGGGTACCAGGGCATCTGGGTATCCCAGGTAACGAAAAGGCTGACGAACTTGCTCGAAGGGGAGCAGCGCTGTATGAATCACAGGGTCTCCCCTTTGCGAGGATTCCAATAAACTATCAGTCAATACACGTTGTATCCAGCTAGACACATGTGAAACGGCTAGAAACTTATGGACGGGTTATAATAAGAGGATTTCTCTGTCTCTGGTCAAACTTAGTCAGCGTGAAGTCTCCGGCATCATTACTGGACACTGCGCCATCACGACGACTATTCCAGAAGTTGTAGGGGCGGGGAAGAAATCGAAGAAGAAGAAATGTCCATCACCTGCTGTTTGAATGTCCAGCGCTCGTCGGTAGAAGAATGAGGACTCTTGGTAGTTACTCTTTCACAGAACTGAATTTCTTGCGTGACAACGAGCTGAGGGACCTCCTGAGATTCATATCCCTATCTGGGTGATTTTAAACCAGGGACTCCCTTTCTCTTTACAGGCTCCCGGAGTTGAATTAGAAGATGGGCAAAATGGACCCTATTGCTGGTCTAAGTAAGCAGTGACGAATGTCACAAGGCACCCATATACCTACCCTAACCTACGATGATCTATTGTGACGTGGCTGGCCAAACATTCAAATACTGTGTTCGAGGATTATTCTCTTCTTCGTTCTTCGGAGCATCTACCGTGGTAATATCTGCAACAAAAGCATAAGTTGCCGTGTTTCAATCGCTAGTGCGTGGGATTAATGTGTTGGATCCGGGCTATCGCGCCAGCTATAGCAAGTTCCACGGGGGAAGAATTTCCTTTTAGCTGTTTTACAGCCATGTTGCAGCTGTACCATCCGTCCGTGAATCCTCTAAATCGATACAAACAACTTAGGACCGCTGATTTCCATACCATGCCCTCTTCTCCGTTGAGATATTCAAATTGAATTCCAAAGTCACTCACTTAACCAGGGAACCAAACAAAAAAATCAAAAAGTACCTTGAAACTTCCTCCATTCATTCATGAGACCCGTCCGTCTCATAAAATCTGGGACACATTGTCTCCCAAATATCCTCTGACATCTTCATTGCAGCACTGCCTTGGCGCATATGCAAAAGCCGTCCCCGCATTGCATTCGAAATAGTTTAGCATGAATTCCATTCAAACCACACGGGCAAAACTAACAAACGCACAAAACTTATACCATCTGTTGCTCGTCGGTCTCCTCGACTCTGCATATGCAAAACTGACCAGAAAAATGCAAAACTAAAGAGAATTGCAAAAAATCGGTCAAAACGCCGGATTTGCAGATTTCTTGGCACCCATGCATGAATGGATGAGCCAATGAAAGGCGCTGCCAAGGATACGCGTTGTGAGCAGTCCCCCGAACTCCCGGCGCATTCCTAAAGTATGCAAACATATGCGGAAGATCCAAAGAAACAACCAGACCCACTCCGAGTACACACAACATAATAAATGCGCGCGATAGAATCGATTGTAAGTCAAATGGAGGCACCAAACAAATCGGCGCTGAATCCGTAATGAGTTTCGACTGTAGCCCGACCAAAGCCGCGATCTCTGCACATCGCACAGTGATATCCATCGGGCTATCAGTATCTCTGAGTGTACATATGGAAACAGTTGTTTGTGGCGTGTGATAGCCTCTGGACTTGACTGGTGCAACACGTTGTGCCGCGCGTTTTAACTGTTTGTGTTCATTGTTTTGTTTTTTTTTTTTTTTGGAGGTGGCCGGAGAGGAGGATTCTCTGGCGGAGCCCTGGTGGAGATCCTTCTGGCAAAATGCAAAATTTTTATCAGTTAATTATGCAGGCGCGATGAGGAGGTAATCATGTGCAGATTATGCAGGCCTCAGGCCTGAAAACAACTTAATCCCAGCCGGTGGTGGTGGTGGCTTCGGACAGATATAAACTGAGATTCGGCGAGTGTCAGTGTAGCCAGTGCCAGATTAAGAGGAACTTATGTTTGAGCTTGTCATACCAGATTGGGGAAACACGAAAGGATTAATCTTCGAATGGAATTTGCATTCAAAGGTAAGCTCAATGAGGAGCTTACCGTATCAGGACTTACCACATCAGCACCGAAAATCTGATCCGAGCAAAGGCAGGACATTCGCCAAGGAAATGATCCGAAGTATCGTCGTCCTCTCCACAGGCGTCGCAGACAGTGGTGTCACTTAAGCCTAATACACTAAGATGTTTGCCCCGTAAGAATGCCAATAAGTTGTCTACAGTCTCTTCTGCTGAGTGACATCAAGAATGCCAAAATCATTTGTTTAGCCGGCGTGCATCCTAGTGAGCCATACCATACACAATCGTGTTTGTAGGAAACCCAATCGTCAATGAAGGGCCTGACCGAGGACGCGGGAAGACCCAACGCAGGTTCAGGTCCTGAGAAAATATCCTATGAGCCTTGTCTAGCAATCTCATCAGGGTTCTCATTTCCAGAGATCCTAGTGAGACCTACGGCCCAGACAATAGTCGAATTTAGCCTTTCGACCGAATTCAGAGAGTTCTTGCATTCTCGAACTGTGCTGGAACTGGTTAAAGGCTTGAGCAAGGCCTTACGCGCAACCTGGCTATCGCTACAGACGCAGATGTTCTGACCCTTTCACCTATTTATAGCAATACAGTCCGTGGCCATTAGGATAGCAAAGGTCTCTGCTTGAAAAATAGAGGGTTGCTTGCCCAACGGGTAGTGAAGTCTTGGGTTATCGACTTCCTCGGTCATGGGTCATGACTGGTATTGCAGTCATCCGTGAAGATCTGAGTATAAGCCCCATCCAGGCTCAGACTCTGGCTGAAGCCAGCCTGAAGGAAAGGAAAATCGACTTTAAATTTGCACAGCAACCGAAGTTCTGGTGTCATTGCATTAGACGGCATATACATAGAACAAAGGTCGTAGGATAAGTGTCACGTAAGGTCGTCAAAACACTAGTACGGATGATACCAAAAGCCGACCCGTCGGCGTCGGTCGTAGGCGATAGATTCCTTTTTTAGAACAGCCCATAATATAAAAATTAAGGAAAGGTGAATCAATCAGAGTCTAGAGCAGCGCCAAGAGTACTCGGAAAAGCTCCTGTGTAAAAGACAAGCCGTTCTTTGGAGTTTAGTGTAGTTAACAGTCACATACTTACGCGAATGCCCCTTCCACTAAACACTAGAAACCGTCTTATCATAGCCATCTGCCGTATAGACCCGAAGGATTTTTTTCAGTGACGTATGTAGGCCCCATGTCTTGCCAAAAGCACCCTTATACCACAAGAGAACTGAGAGTGCCTTGGATGTCTTCGACTTGACATGCTCAAAGAAGTTTTATTTTGCCAGGAGCACTCGTAGACGTTTGGCTTCATGGAAGATCTGGATAGTAACGCTCTTTAGTACTGGCTGAGTCAAACCGGTCACAACCCTCCTTCTCGTAAAGATAGGTCAATTTAGTCAAAACAGGAATCGGGCCCATAAATGTCCTTTCGGACGTACAGAAAGAAACCACCCTCCTAAATTAAGCTCGAGCTAAACATGTAACATAGGTGTAACGTAGTATAAGCAGACGTGGCGACGAACGACCCGAAGGTCACTGTGACTAAGGCAGGAGTAAAATTTCCTTGAGACATGAAGACTTGGTTTAGTTAGGCGAAAATATATCTAAAGTGTAGGGTCCTGCAGCAGTCTAGTTTAATACAAAAAATTCATATTTGAAGTTGTCTTTGACGTCAAGATAAAATACCGCACGCATCGTTCCGACTGGTTATTGTGATTCCTTGCTATCCAGTCGACGTATTGTTTGTTTTCATATTTTTGCAGAAAAATATGAAGTCACCACAGGAAGACAAGGCTGACGACAAGGCCCAAAAACTTTATGTTTTTCCAATTTCTGTTGTTTATACGTTCCCCCATCGTTTCAGGATAAACGAAAATGGATAAGCAAAAGTTCACAACAGATGAGTTTGTTATTTTTCACCTGAAAAACAACAACAATAACAAGAAATTGTTTATGTCCTCTCCCGCCGGGCTCAGAAGTGAATGGGACAGCGAATTCCAGGCAGACAGGGTACGACTTAAGCCCATCTAGCGACAACATGTATCACTGGTACCGCCGTTAAGACTCTTTGGCGGGCTCACACACACGACTCAAAGTTGTAAACAGAAGGAAGGATTTTGTTTTCGTTTAGTCGGGGCTCCTTCTTCGAATGTTTTTGTCGGTTATTCCCTGGGAGAGTCCTTCCTTGTTTGTTGCCTCCGTTCCGTGAACGGAAGCAATTTGTCTTTTGAGCCAATTTTTTTGCTTTTTTTTTGTTTGGTTCTGCGCTTGAATCCTTGCATCGCTGTTTCTCAGTCTATGTGTGTGCGGGACATGTGTGCTGCTCCTTGAGTTGACACATTGAGAAATCGCTAAAGTTGTACTCTTTTCAGTTTTCGGATTCAGCGGCGGGTACGGTTTAATCATTCCCTATCGTCGGTCGGTTGTGATGAAGGATCTGAGGGATATTTTCGCTTGACATGCGAACAATTTTTGTGTGTGCCAATTATTTATATTTAAGAGAGTTGCGGGGAGAGGGTGCAGCGCATACAATTGCTGGTGCAGTTTGTTTGTTTGTTTGTCCGTAAATAATGCAACGAATATAAAATATTCCACAAAAATTAGATACTTTGTCATGGCATGGTTATTGAATACGGTATTGCGTTTAATCCTGGCAGGGCAGACGGAAGACAAATGAAAAACTTTTTGTTTTAGCATAATGGGATGATAGATGGGGAACTGTGAACGAGTCTTTATTGGACGCAGAATGACACAACAGTTTAGATTCAGACGTTGACAGATGCCACTTTTGTGAATTTTACAGATGACACTTCCAAAAGTTAATAACTTTTTCTCCTATGTACTTATCTCGCACCGTAATAAAGTAAAAACACTGGTTAGCATCTATTTCGATTGAAGTTCCCGATTTTAAACTGAATTAGCAGAGCCTTCGAGATATTCTAACTCGGTACATACGCAATGAATTTTATACTCAACGATGACAGTATAGGTGGGGCTGCGGTGACGAAGAGGTTCAAGAGGATACTTCTTACTTTCTCACTCACTGGCCAAGCCTATGTCACTGGAGTAACATAGCATTAGGAAGACACTACTATCAGGACATACAAGAACTACATATCTGTTGTTCCACTAAATGCAATTTCCAGGTTTCTGAGGACATCACGATAACTGGAGATACAAGGCAATAACGAGAAGTAAGGTAGAAGACCGGTCGTAATCGGGATCAACCCCCATGGGCATCACAATGCGTCCACAAGGACCTAAGTGTGATGAAGTCGAGTTTCCTCGCTCATCAACCCAAATATCTGACCTGATCTAACCTGACACACGTATTCTGCGTTGAGTCTTGTAAATGCTTCCTCAAATGATGGATTAAGGGCATTTTGGTTCCTTCTACTAATGATCTTATCCCATGTTGGGAAATCTCTAAAGATACTATTTAAACATCATGGACAAATCGTCTTTCCCGATGTGAGTCCTAGAGCCTCTACTACTTGTTTCGTTTCTGTCGCCTTTTGGGAGAGTTTGACAAATGGCTGTGTCTTTTTTTTTTTTTTCTTAATTGCACCAAGGGATGAGGTAATTTTCTAGTAACCCGTGCTACTAGCATGCACGATTCGCAAGGCCGAGTACTCGATGACAGGAATGCGCCTACGTACTACTCCACACCCGGAACACTTCTACCACGCTCTCCGCGGGACTGTCGTTAGGTATTACTTCACGGAGCTGGTTAGGAAATTATATCGTCAACGTCTGCCGTTTCGGCCCTTCTTAATCTTTCGAACCATCCCAATTTCCTCTGGACGCTCGTTATGTAGGAACAGATCTCCAGCCAGTAGTCATCTGACTTCAGAAGCTGCGGGCTTGGTAGGCTTGCTCTTGCAGTGGAACATTGTATGCTCCGCGCCTTCCTCTTCCTCTGGATATTTTGGGCAGAAGGGCGAGCTATCGTGTCCATATCTGTGGACATATTTTCGATAGCCGCCGTGCTCGGAAAGGTACTGCGTAAGGTGGCAGTTGCAGTCCCCGCGTGGTGTTTTTGTCCAGCCCTCGATAGTGGGGATCAGTTTTTGGGTCCATCTTTCTTTCGTCGTTGGCTATCCCATATGGTTTGCCACAATGCTACAGATGTTTCCCTCTCTTCCGCTATTACCCTTTTGGTAATGGTGGCTTCTTGCCAGTTTGCAGCTCGCCTAAGGTAAACCCTTTGCATCTCGTTGACGAGGATGCCGATGGGGATTATTCCGGGTATAACATAGGCCGCTTTGTCTGAGTTTGTTTGGAAACCGCTTAACTGTGCAGAGCCTGTATGCTGACGGGAGCTTTCTTCGTTATAAGTGCCCCCGTCCAGACAGGAGTAGCATATGAAAGGATGGAGCTGACCACTCTCGATCGCAGGATCCTCCTGCCGTATCCAGGCCCACCGATGTTTGACAGGATCCGCCAAAGTGCTGCTTTCTTTCTTCTAGCGTTCTTTCTGCTAGCGTTTGAAAGTTCAGCCTGCTGTCGAGCATTACTCCTAGGTATCTTAATGCCCCCTTAGACCTGATGGTTTGACGTCCAACCCGTAAACTTGCGTATTCCACAGTCCTTCGGCTAGATATTAAGACAGTCTCGGTCGTGGGTCAGCTACTTCTAGGCAGGCAGACTCTCGCCAATTTTTGAATCTAGCGACTGCTTCATCCATGGAGGACTCCATCTCATGGATGTGTTTGGTCATGGTAATCACGGCAATATCGTCAGCATAGCCGATGACCTTCACTCCTTACGTCAACATAAGTCGCAGAACTCTGGCACCCATTATGTTCAACAGGCGTGGTCCAAGGACCTACTCTTGTGGAAAGTCATAGAAAATTACGCCGTCGCCGGTCTGATACCTCAGTTTCCTGTCGGTGAGGTAGTTCGTAAATAGCCGCATCAGGTAGTACAGTGTACTTATTCTGGGCAGAGATCTTCTAATCCAGTCCGCCGAGTTAAAGGCGTTTTTAACGTCGAGCATTACTATTGCGCAGAACTTCTTTGTGTCGCATCGCCACCTTTTCTCTACTATTGCTACAACTGCTCTAGCTACTATCGCCTTTATGGCATCGACGGTAGAACGCGATATTCTAAATCCATGCCAGTCGTCTGACAAAGCTCCATTCTCCCCTCCCACCGCTAGTAGTCTGACGTATATGATTTATTGCCTAGCAGTCATTTTGGCGGATATAACGATGGCTCTCCGGGTGACTTTTTTCCTTTTGGTAGCAACACTAGATGTTGGAGTTTTCATGGTTTAGGGAAGACTCCATCCTCAAGGCACCTTTGCATTGTTGCTATAAAATGGTCCGGTCTCCTTTTTATGGCCGCTTTTTCTGACCTTTTCGGGATGCCATCGGATCCGGACTCTCTGCGATTCAACCCTTTTTTCAGATGGATCTTGGATTACCGTCACAACATTAATTCATAAAGCAACGTGCTTCATCTTTTGTTTATCTCCAACCCTGACGTGGTGGAAAGCCACGAGAAACTGCCACATGTTTGCATAAATTAGGTCACCAGACCAACAATCGCGTCCGAGTCACGAGAACACCTTGTAAATTGTCCGCATATTGAATTGCCTTCTGGCCGCCAGCCAACCTGTTACCATCAATCAGACCAATCGGAAACCAATTCGACTCTGTCACTTAATCGTTGAAGTTTTGTATCGAAAACCACTTGCGACAACATTAGTTCCCAATGCGGTGCGGCGCATTGGAATTTCCCAACTCAACAGTGACCGCACAGCGCTTTTGATTGATTGATTGATAAGACCTGACACAATACAAAACTCTAAAAGCCACAGGACTAAGCGGTCTGTTATCTGGGTGTGTGTCGCTCGGTGCCTAACGAACTCGAGTACCAATCTCAGAACATGTCACATAAATTACTTCTCGGTTATACAAAGAAGACGAAGGAGGGAACCCAAAATACCAGCTAAGCCACGATTTATATCTGATTTGCGAAATTAAGCTGTTGACACATAACATCATGTACCACTTGTCTCCTGTGTGTGTATACAAACGTATCTAACAGATACGACTTCGGACGCGTACACACACTTCGTCGACGAGGACGACGACGACGACAAGAACGGCAACAACGACGCCGAGTGTCCAAATGCATTCAAATAACTCTAACTCACGACACTGCGTTCGATTTGACTTCGAGCAGCGGCGTTATACCGTGTGCCGCTGTCGTCCTCTGCTGTGGGCATGGAAATGGACACATAGCCCCCCAATGATTAGACCATATCTCTTGATCAAGTTGACAGAGACAGAGCTCGGGGAGAGAACGAATCTAAGACTTCTCTATCCAACCAGGAACAGAACGCGTACAAAGATAGCAGAGTTTAAATGAACCGATGATTAGGAGCGGACACTCGGGCAAACCTGTACTGTGTGCACTTGTAAATTATGCGTGCTCAAGTGAGTATATTCATCCAAAGGGCTACGCATGCGCTGCTCATTTTCGATCTTGATACTTCGAGGCACATACAATGACACAACTCACACAAGCATTCCATGGACGTGAGCATCACGCATCATGCATGATCGGCGCACCGTACAAGGTCTTCGAACGAGGGACTCATTACTTCATTATTGTTGCACAACTATCCTGCTTTTTGTCCACAGAGGCAGTTAGCTCTGGAAATGAATGCCGGATATATCTGCACATAGTGTGGCCCCTGATTTCTCTCTCAGGCACTGCATGTGTGCGCATGGCGACATAAGCTCACAAGTCTTGAAGATAAATTTATTCATTCGACATAATATCGTGATTTAATGAAAAATGCTAATCGTGTCATGTCTTCCAAATGTTGTGCACGTGTATGGAGGAGGCAGGCATTGCCTACTCCGCGCTCCTCCAAGGGGACACAACCATGCAGCACATACTTTGTAACAAGTTGCGCTAGATGTGAGTCGACCGGATCTTAGAATGGAAGTGGCTTTTTTGATGCGGTTAGACGGAACTCGGTAGCTTGCAGTGGATGCGTTTGACTTTCGGCTCAAATGAGTGCATCGAATGGATGACTGTGAAGGTCAGCTCATGCAATAGGTAGTGACAATGACTGTCAACGAAGAAGCATGACGTACACCTACTAAGTTCTTCGGTGTTATACTGTCATCTAAGTGTGTCATCTGCCAAACTGTCTGTTTGGAATTAAATGAGTGATTTCATAACCGAAAGAAGCCGCTTGTCGTTTATAAGAGAGATGCTGCAGAGACTGATCTGAGATCCTCACGAGCTCTACACGCAGAAGAGAAGGAACGAACACTGCCATTTCTGAAGGAAAAAGAAGGAGCGATCTTGGAGTTTCTATTGCAGGAACGAGGTATGCAAGTCTTAGTAAAGGGTCAAGGTCACAAAACCCGAGGAAAATAGCAAAATGAACCATTCAACATGGACGATGGTAGTCAACAATCCCATCCACCTGACCTGGACGAAGTGCAGATAGCCATATCTAAGCTAAAGTCCAGCAAAGCTGCTGGAGCGGACGGCCTAGCTGCCGAGCTGTTCACAGCGGCGATGACTTGATAAGGATCATGCACCAACTCATTAGTAAAAAATGGTCGGAGGAAAGTATGAACGATGAATGGAACCTCAGCATTGTTTACAAGATCCTCAGGAAAGGAGATACTCTGAACTGCGCCAACTACAGAGGCATCAGTCTTCTTAACATCGCCTACAAGCACTTATCTGCCATGTTCTGTGAGCGCCTGAAGCCGTTCGTCAAAAACTTTATCGGTCCATATAAGTGTGGCTTCAGGACAGGAAGGTCCATCAACCAAATATTCACACTTCGGCAAATCTTGGAGAAAACCCAGGAACTTCGAATCGATACGCACTACCTTTTCATCGATTTTAAGGCCGCGTATGACAGCATCTATAGAGGCGAGCTATACAGAAGAAAGTCTTGATTTGGCATCCCTACCAAACTCGTCCGTCTGTGCAGGATGACGATGGAAAATGCACGCTGCTCCATCAAGGTCGGTCAAGACCTCACCGAGACCATTGATGTCAAAAAAGGATTTAGACAAGGCGACGCGCCGTCATGCTACTTCTACAACACCGTTCTTGAAAGAGTTGTGCAAAACTCACCCGCATACGCAGACGATATTGACATAACCGGAAGAAGGAAACGTGATGTCACTGGTGTGTTCGTAAGTATTGAGGCGGAGGCGGCGTAGATGGGTTTAGCGGCCAATGAGGACAAGACCAAGACGTCACTATAGACAGTTATAACTCTGAGGTCGTTAAGGAGTTTGTCTACCTAGGCTTCGAAGAATAACTCTTGCCAATCGCTGTTTCTTTAGACTAAGATGGCAATTGAGTAGCAAAGCCATCTCCCGAACGGCTAAAGTGACCCTTTACAAGACCTTATTCGCCCCCGTCCTACTCTACGGCGCAGAGGCATGAACTCTATCAAAAGCGGATGAGGTTGCTCTCGGCTGTTTCGAGAAGAAAATTCTTCGGGTGATTTTCGGTTCTGTCTGCATAGACGATGAGTGGAGGAGGAGATACAACGACGAACTGTACGGGCTGTACAACGACAACGGCTTAGCCAGAAGAGTGAAGCTTCAACGACTGAGATGACTGAGTCATGAATAACGGATAGTCACCAATGCTCCGGGCCGGAAAATCTAGGAATCCACACCCGAGGGACGGCGCAGAAGAGGAAGACCGCGACTCAAGTAGCACACGGAAGTGGAAGGGGACCTTAATCAACTTGGCGTGCGAAACTGGATACAGTTGGCTGGAAACGCTTGTTGGTTGAGGTCCAGGTCCACCCTGGGCTGTAGCGCCACCTTCAGTAAGTATATAAGACCTGATCATATCTAACCATACACAAGCCGAACAAAGCTGCTGAAAATAGGCACTAGTTGCCCATAGATCTTCTTCCCTCTGTCTCAGTGCCATTTCTGGACTGCAGTGGAACTTGGTTCAGCATTGTTTCCAGTCTGCTATGTGTGTTAATCTTATCAACCTTATGCACAGGGGCACAGGGGTGTAGCCTGCTCTTTGAATCTTGGTTACACTTGTATACTTTCGTAGTCTATACAATCAAGCTTCATGTTTAGATGTGTTATACTATTGCAGTGCACAGCACTAAACCACTTTCGGCTTGAAGTCGCATGTGTTGCTAAACATCTACCTATTTGCCTGCGTAAAAGGCAATGTAAGGATGTAACTCTTTACACCTATAATTCTTAAACAATTGATAAGAATGTTTTTTTACATAAAATTCATTTTACTCTTTTAAGTGTTCTCATTGTGAACTTTTTGTTAGTTTAAATAATTCAAAATAGAAAAATATATCGACAGCCTAATGGTATGCAATACTTAGTAAGGTATGGAATACCAAAATGCTCGGTGGTGGAAGTCTCAAGCAATTTTGTGGTTAAAGTCTGAGATGGAGTAAACTTTTTCCGAATTACGTACATACTTACGAAGATGTTTTTCTAACAGGTTTCCGAAGCATCGTAAAATGTGCAGTATTTTGTAGAACTATAGTAAAAATCGTAGCTTACTTTGTTTATCATTTCTGTTGCTCGTAATGTAATGTTTGAAACGTTGAGAAGAACCTTTGCATTTTTTAACAACGCACCGCCATCCCACAGGAACTTACAGATTTTTGGTCACCAATTATGAATATTCATAATTCGTAGACAAAAACCTGCGCCGCTTTGTCTACCCCATAAATTGCCAATTTATATTCATACTTCATGTCAAACTAAATTATGTATTAAAAAATTCTCTGAAAAACTTGTTTAAAAATAAATGCATTTAAACTTTAGCTTTAGCTTCCTAATCCACTCGGTTTCCGCCTAAATAGATTGTTCAAGTTAAACAAAAGATTTAGTTATTTGGTAATTCTATCTGTGTTATACATTAAACCTTAAATACAATAAGTATTATTCAATAAAAAAATTAAATAAATCAAATTGCTCTTCCTGCAAATCATTAAACAATACAAGTATTTATGATCAAATTAACTATTTTAATGGAAGTTAAATGAAAGAAACCAGTTCGAAGTGTGTTTCCATTGGAGCTCTATAAATTTAATTAAACTAGCGTTGCTGTATAGATACTCGTGTATGGTTTGTTACAGTGTTTCTTCAAGGTTTAACGAACGAAGACACTTTTTAGAAAGTTGTACCCAAAATTTTACTGGATTTGTTTAATTTTTGAGGTAGGCGAACTACTTAAGTTCTTTAAAGTAGTGCTGTCAACAGTAAAATCCAGTTTTCAGCGATGGACCTTTTAAAATATTGATATGATTTATATGGTTGTGACTTCCTTCACCTACTTTTGACCTTAGCCCTTTATAAGTTTTTTTGTTTGATTAGCAATCAGCGAGAAAAACCACACGTGCAATAATCCACAGCGCGTGTTCCGACCCAGACTTCATATCGCTCCAGTACATTGTTTGTTTGTAAGATTAGATTAGGTTAGATCGTATCTCCGCTAGGTTGAAGTGGCTGCCAGCTGAAGCCAACAGCTTTAGTTTAGGTTTACAAGTAGCTATCGGTACAACTAGGGTACCGCCAATAAGTAATGTTGTTCCATATCTGGCGAGTTCATCAGCCTTACAGTTTCCTGAAATGTCACTGCTCCGCGATCTCTATAAGGGACGATCGGCAATCTAGGGCTGTTAGTGACTTCAAAGCAACTGATTCCAAGAACTTAATTGCCGCTTGACTGTCAGAAAAGAATGGCTCATAGCAATTCGTACAAAAGCCTAATAAGCCAGCCAGGTGAAAGTCAGGTTCTATGAGCTGTGACAATAAGATTGTCCTGGGCGGTTCTTACCCAAAGCTACTGTCCGAAAGTAAAGCCTGCACGTCACCACCTTTCGGCGAAACATTTTCGCAACAAGTAGGCGGTTCCTGCGACTTGATATTAACAAGGGTTTAACCAATCGTCAATCAGATCGACCTTATTGCTATCAACGCAAGGTACGCCTCCAGTATAATGGATGTTCGAACGTTCTGAATGGCGAAAATCAACTCGGACCACTACCTCGTTGTAACCAAGGTACAATTGCTGATGTCCTAAAATTTGCAAGACTGTTGCAAAAAGCCGTTTGAGATGCCTCTTCTGATGTATGAAATACTTGAGTCATAAAGAGCGGCGCTTGATACAACGGCCAGATCAACTCATGAACTGTACGATCAGAAAAGTAGGGACAAACACCGGTTTCTCATAAGTAAAAGGAAACGCCATGAGAAGCGCGCGCTTTGTTAACGATCTGATTCATATCAGTGTGGCTTAAGGCCAAGAAAGTCTACAACCGAATGAATTTGCACTACAGTAGATATTGGAGGTATTCCAAATCGATACCTACCACCATTTTATTATTTTCAAGGCCACAGATTGGGTTGAGTGAAAGGGGTGGCGGCTTGATGTTAGGCGCCGCCTTATTCGGATCTTCAAGGAATCATTATGCTCCCCGTTGTGGGACCTACATTCATGTACCTGTTGGGAAGAGAATAGATGATTTATTGATCGTTATTAGCCCCCTAAGCCACCCTAAATTCAGTATGAATTTTAGGATGGCCTTCGGTGGCATAGTTGAGAATTGGCCTGGGTCACTAAAGAAGTAAGCGCCTAGGGTCTTCTTTCTGGTCCTGCTGAGGCTTGGACAGTCGTAGAGAAAGTGAGAAGAATCCTCCTCCGCGTCTATGTCGCCACTAACTCTGCAGAGGTTAGTCGTGCTCAGTGGGGTTCTCCTTAGATGGGGCGCCAATAGGTTGTGGCCTGTGAGGATGCTGATCACTAGATCTAAATGCGATTTGTTCAGCGTAAATATTTCCTTTGTTTTTCTTTTATTGAGTTTCGCCCACATCTTTCTTCATATGCGGCATGACGGAAGTGTGCTCCATCGCTCATCGGCAAGCTTCCCGAAGTCCAAGTGTATCTCTCGCTTAAGAACTTCTATAGCGATCAGAAGCGTGTGATCGACCATTATTTGTGTCAGTTCCGATCCCTTTCTTGCCAGTTCATCGGCCTTTTCATTGCCATCGATGCCTCGGTACCACAGGACGGGACCCAAGAGAGTGATGCATTACTACTTCAGCTTAGCATCCTAAGCTGGCTGCGACAACTCTTTACTACAAATTAGTTGAGTATTGTGGATGACACGGCTTTCATGGCGGTCTGACTATCGATGAATATGTCGTTATTTCTTCTCCGGGTTACCGAAGATAGTTCTCTTGCGGCCTCGGTTATCGCTATAACTTCTACTTGAACTGATAGCATTTACAGAGACGAGCTTTACAGAACAATGTCTAGTTTTGGCATTCTTGCCAAATTCGTCCGATTGTGCTGGATGACGATGGAGAATGCACGCTGCTCCATTAAGTTCGGCAAAGGTCTCAATGAGACGCGCTGTTATGCGTTTTCTTCAACATTTTCTTAAAAAAAATTGCACAGAATTAGGACTACAATAAGCTCGTCCGTAAGTATTGAAACTGAAGTGTCCAAGATGGATTTAACGGTATTCGGGCTGATGACCTTAAAAAGTTGATGAATCTTAAAAGTTGAAGGCACGTTCAGACACCTGGAAAATAAAGGAACACCTGACCTAATGCTCCATAGCATTAGATCGAATTGACTTTTTGTCAGTGAACCAAGTAAAACCTATTTCATAACAACGTACTCGTAAGTTCTTAAGGAAAACCGCCGACTAAATAGTTAAAAATGACCCTTTGGTCAATCCACCACAATTTCACTCTCATTTTAGAATTCATTAACAACATCACGACCTCCAAATTCAATGTCAACTTGAGGTTCCTATAAACCGTTTGTGGTTTTGATTAATTGCTGATCTCATTCTCACTCCGCAACGAATCCAAAATAAACAAAAATAATTAACTGTTAACCGATAGAAGCTTAATGGTAAATTTATTAAAATTCTTTCAAATAAAATCGTAAACTTGAATTAAAGTGTCATAAAGATCGTTGACTGATAATTGAATGCCGGATGGCATTCTATCATCCTAACCGACAGTGTCGTTAAAATTAGAACAAAGCCAAACTGTTGTTAGATGCATTCTGGCACAACAGGATCCAATTTGTAACCAATCATCCTGAGATACATCTAAGTGATGTAAAACGTTGTCCTAAATGCAATTGTGGTTCTCATATCTCCTATTGGAATATCAGATGAATAATTCATAAGGCATTGCATGATTGGCCACAGCACGCGGCGATCTTGTCGTCCGATTTACACTCGAATACACTTTTATTTGCCATGAGTATTCTTGTTAGATTGTATCCTCAAACATATGCAAGCTGTTAAAATAAACCGGAACGACTTCTTTGCTATTTGGTTCATGGTCAATGTCGTGTGAGATGGGTGGTTCCTTAAACAATAAAAATAAAAGCAATTAACAGAAGCCTCAGTTTTATTCATTCATTTTATTCTCTACAACACAAAATTAAAAAAACAAGTTGCTCTCAAATTTCGGGCGGGTACATGAGCTTTAGATTTTATTAAAATTTTATGAGATGCGCTCGCTTTGTATACCCTACCCCATGGGATATGGCAATGCTTAAACAAAGAAAAATAAGATTGACCTCCGAAATTAATATCGAAAGTTAGGTGTTTTTGGGGGCATGTCGACGTACTGCTTTACTTTGTATTATAATGACTTCATTTGTTTTTTTGCTTATAACAAACAATATTAGTCAGAGACATTCTAATCGCCTCGCTTCAGCCACCGCGGTAATGCATATGTGCATACATACATATCTAAGTATGTGTCACCACCAAAAGACAAAAAGCCCGGAGAAAATGCTTGATGCAGTCGAAGGTATTTGTCAGTTATTTGCACCCATATCAGGGTGAACTGCCCAATTTTCCGAATATGCACCACAACTTTTAGTAAGGGGGTACAACAAAGCAATAGGACTTAACTGTATACCTGGAGCCTTTTAGGAGCGACGTCAACAACAACTTCTGCTGAGCTTCTACATCAATTTGTGGAGAAGGCGCGGAAGACCGAAAGCTATGATGTGAAAGAAGGGAATGATCGTCACGCTTATGCCAACACTGCTGAGGTATTTGTAAAGTAATAGGGTTCGGCATTCTTTCGTCAATGTTCTTTTTTTGCTGGTAATAAGCGATGGACTTCGCTCTGCCTTAGCTAAAATAAAAAATAAATACCTGCCGTGACAGCTCGTTAAGAGGCAAGGACAATTTTCGCAGGAATTGAAGGGACATGCTATCTATTGCCGATTCCAAACAGCGAAATGAGAAGCTTTTTCATTCATTCATTTCATTAATTCATATTCCAAATGGCCCACTTATCCACTATTAGGGTGCTTAAGTGGACTCTCCACGTATCCCGATCTTCTGCCATCGACTCTCAATCATCAGGAGCTATCCCCATAGGTTAGGTAGAGGTGAGATTTTGGACTTGATCCAGCCATTTCATCCTGGGCCTACCCTGGGGACGACTACCCTGGACTTTTAAGCTTTTTCATTACAAACTAAATTCTCTGAGGTTTACTATTCCCGACGGGAGGTGGTGGCGCGAAAAATATTCGGTGGTTACGGCGGGCTGGGGCTCAAAGCAGTCTAACGCAGTAACTAATGAGCAGCGGCGACCTTGCTGATGAGAAATGGAGTAATTTAATAGATTCTTGCATTTCATGTCAAACATATTCACTACGCTGACGACATATGCCTACCACACATTGTCCACCAAATGGCAGAGAGTATATAGAGAGAGAAACCGTTTAAAAAATTGTGAAATTAAGCCCAGGCGAAGATCAAAAGTTTGACTCTACCTTGAGCCATAAAACTTCATTTTCCTAGCAACTTCAAATCAGGTGACTTGACTGGACATGGAAAGATCCTAAACTGAATCTTTAGGATTCGGCTTTATTTATTAAGGACATAAGGTCCCTCAAGTTGTCTTCTAAGGTGGGTAACAAAAGTAGGATGTGACCTCAACTAACTTTTAGTGCGCAGCAGGAGGCAATTACCTAAGGATCGGGCCAAAAGGGGAAACTTATTGGTTGAGGCCCAAATTCAGCACAAACTGCACGCCACCTCAGTAAGTAAGTAAATGAGTAAGACTGCCAGAGCTAGCGGACGGTACAATTAAAACTCCACTTCATCAAGTGAAAGAAATAGTAAAGCTAAGATCCTTAACTTAGGCGAATAACAGACCTAAAACAATAACCACCTGCGAAATTCCCAGAAAGCTATGAGCAGCTCTTGCCCTTCTGTGCAGCGCCGGTCTTTATGACTCAAGGATTTCGTAGTGGAGACCGAGAAAAAACCCAATACATCAGAAGGTGCATTTCTAATAGCTTTTTCCCACATTACTACGTTGTCTTTGCAGTGTTCAGCAGCTGTACCTTGGTTACAACAAGGTAGGGGTGAGAGTTGATTCGCTGTTCGGAACGTTTAGATATCCATTACACTGGATGTATCCCTTGCGTTGATCTGATTCTTCAATTGATTGACGATTGATTAATGTCTGAAACACAATACAATTCTGGTATATAAAACCAGGCAGTAGGAACTAGCTTGTAAAATACATGAGTGCCACAGCGGGTCTACATAGGCGTAAGTGAGATGAAGAGGGCCTCATCGTCTTCACCGGCCTCATCGCTAACCTAGCCTAACCTAAGTAAAATTGCGTATTTCGCGTACCGATGTCGCAGAGATGAACTCCATATAATCTCTTCCGCTGATTAAAATTTTGTGTTTCATTAAGAAAACGAAGAAATTTCACCGGCCTCCTCTTTTTTTTACTGAGAATAAGAACAATGGACTCTGACCGTCTGCTTGGCATGTCCGTATCTTCTCCCTCCATCCACACACATTGCATTGATGAAAAAGAGCATGGGTCTGCTATTTGCTAACAACTTTCCATCTGACAATTGCAATTCAATGTCATAACACAAACTTACCAAAGATTAGGACCTATTGTAATATTTACCAAACCAAACAGTGCGTCATTAACACTTAAACTTCAAATTTCTATTTGTTTTTGGCATTATCGCCTGAGTTATCAATCGGTTAACTTAATAATTGATTTTGACACCAAACGAGTTGCAAAGAAGGTGTTTGAACTTGGCGTAGTAGTGTCAAGCAATTTTTCAATGAATGAACTGTCAATGTGGCACTTTGACCTAATTGTCAATATCAGTCAAGTCTTTATTTTGAAGTTTTTAGTTGCGACGGATGCTGTCAGTCACTCAGTGACATTTTGTTAACAAGATTGTGGTTGTTTCCGCCAGACGTTAATTTGATTTATTTCACTTGTATGTATTTCCGGAAATGTTGACAACATGTAATCTTAACCTTGAACTGTCTAATCGAAGCGAGATTTCGAGTTAATATTTCATTCGTGTAATAAGTCAACGAAAGGTGAAGTGATGACCTAAGACGCCTAAACCGGTTGCGGTAAGATCTCATTGCAAAACACCATGAAACTTTTCGCACTCTTATTGTGAATGGTGACTTAATGACAGCGTATGTCAAAAATCAAAGCCATCATGATCGAAGAAGATGTCATTTGTTTGTTAACACTTTGATAAAACTAAATGACACAGCAAACAAAATGGAAAGTTGAAATAGCAAATGCTTAGAAGTTCCTAAAAGTTTTTAATTTTTGCAAAATTTGCTATGGATGTTCGGTCGGTCAGGTTGTTTGACTAATTAATTTATTTAACTTAAATGTGAGTGAGACTGCAGAATGACATTTACGAATAACAAATATTGTCATACCTTAGCGATGTTTTTTAATGGATTTTGATTTTTCAAAATTGAAATTCGAAGGCGATAAGATTTTGACTAAGCAGACATCTAAATTGGCAGATATCAGTACAATCTTTTGCTTTCAGGTTTATCATTTGGAATGTCCAAAATTGGGCGGAATGCATAGTCATTAATAAAATACATAGTTGGCTCAAGTAAACAACTTGGTGACAGGCATTAAGGCTAACTTTAACCTTTTTGTCATCCAAGGTAGCTTTTAATGTTTACACTGGGTTAAATAGATTATCATATGTTTTTCGACTGCTTTGATACAAGGGTTGGTTGTAATCAATTCGGAAACTAATAAAATCGAACAGATTTTATGTTGCCCGCTACAAGAAAAAAACATAAACCAAACTGGTTATACGTCAAAGACGATGCCGATTAAAAATTCTACATCTGTTAAATTATTTGAATGTAGCGTAAAATATTACTCTAAAAACACGTTATACATTTTATGTCATTTTGTAGATCGTTGTAATGTTTTATATTTCCCTAATGAAAAATGATCGTGACGATAATGGGTTAATTTATTCAAATTATATATGTATGTTGGGCGCGTTCAAATTAATCTATTAGCATGCGATCACTTGGATGGCGAGATGCGTGGCTACTGTCAACGCATTTAGTTGGAAAAAAAATCTGATCAAAGTCACGTAGGTATACATAGATCCCTACAATAAGTAGTTGCATGAATATCTAGGTTAAAACAAGGATCTTAGCTACTTCGAATGTGCTTTGCAACTTACAGTCCGTGAAAACACATTTTTAAGGGATTTTTGGCTAAAAAGCAATTTCGGCGCACTAAGCCAAGAGCAATATGTTCACTTTAAAGTCGCAAGATTAATCTCTGATCTATATTTTATGGATCTAGGTTAACCAGTTTACAGCAAGGTTTAGTGTAAATTTAATTTATCTTCTTCAGAAAATGTGAATGTGATGACCTGCTGACAAACAGACGTGTAGAGCTGAACTATTTACTTTGGAAACAAAGTCTCGTATGCTGTTCGTGTGGAATTAAAAATTCCATATAAATTTTCCATAGCGAAATACGAACAGGAAATATTCGCCCTTAAATGTCACAGCTTGTACACGAAACACATTATGCATCGCTAAGCTGTCAACAAGAATTTCACAGTTTTTATCATTCGTTGGAACATCAGAAAAGGACTAGGAAGTACTGAATCCGACTTGTGCAGCTACTGTCACGATATCTGTGTTCTCGAGGACATCATAAAGAAGAAACAAATATCTTCTTTAAACCAACGTCATAGAAAACAACAAAATGAATGATGAATGCAGACTTGTACTGTTAGAGAGAGCACAGAGAATGGCCTGTGCCAGTATCACAAGTTTTATGCGCACCTGTACCATATCATCGGGCTCTAACCTTCACACATCTTCACTATGAAGACGGCTCGCGTTGTGCTTTAAAACTGCAGATATGGCACAGCTATAAATCAGGCAATCTTGTGGACACCTAGAAAAATACTTGATTCAATCAGGTAATGAAATGGCGGACGAACTTGGCAGGAAGGGTACAGAGCTACCATACACTCTTCCGGTTGCAAGCACTCTTTACAGGAAAATAGATGAGGAAACCATAATCAGGGCTAATACAGAGTTTTGCAATAAGAGCGCTACAAAAGTTTTTTTAAATAAAACAAAAACGGTTTTGGATATCAATGAAATTCTTTATTCCTGTAAAAGTACGTTCGATGCCATTATGTATGGAACTCGATTTCTTTTGCATGGCCACCACGGGCACGCTTGCAGAAGTCCAGACGCTGAACCCAATTTTCGACGGTTTTCAAGCATAAATCGGCCGATACTGCTGCAATTTCACGTTCGATATTCGTACGGAGTTCATCAATCGTCGCTGGCTTGTTGGCATAGACCATAGACTTGACGTAGCCGCACAGAAAATAGTCTAACGGCGTCAAATTGCACGACCGAGGCGGCCAAGCGACTGGACCATTTCGTGAGATAACACGTTCTCCAAACTTGGTTTCCAATAAATTGATTGTGACATTCGCTGTGTGGCTTGTGGCGCCGTCCTGTTGGAACCACATGTCCTCCAAGTCCATATCATCCAATTGGGGCCAAAAATATTCGGTTATCATTGAACGGTAGCGATCCCCATTCACAGTAACGTGCCGGTCTTGATCATCACGGAAGAAGTACGGCCCAATGACGCCGCCGGCCCATAAACCACACCAAACCGTAATTTTTTCGGTATGCAATGATGACTCATGGAGTACCTGTGGATTGCTGCCTGACCAATACCGCATATTTTGTTTATTGACGAAGCCATCCAGCCAGAAATGAGCCTCATCGCTGAAGATGATTTTTCGATGAAAATCCGAATCATTTTCAAGTTGTTGCTCAGCCCAATTCACGAACATACGACGCTTCTGGTGGTCAAGCGGCTTCAGTTCTTGCGTCAATTTAATCTTGTAAGGATGTAGGCCAAGATCTTTTCGCAAAATTCGCCACAACGACGTCACAGAGATGCCCAACGCTTGAGAACGACGTGTGAGAGACACATTTGGGCAATAGCAATAGCCACCAGAAAATTGGGCTGGAGGACCTTCATATCGCTGATTTTAAGAAACTTCAGAGATTTCTATCCTTTTCTGGGTGGTTTCCAGATTAGCCAACCCTATCCCTTGGTTTGACTCGCATGAGTGTATTTTTTATGGGTACGATGGACCCGCTTGAGGTCTAATCAAGTCTTTAGAACACCCACAAAATTAATCAATCAACCAACCAATATGACTGGTCTAACGGAGAAACCTTATTGGGCCCAAGAGGTCTGGCATGTTTGACCGACGGATAAACAATGGAATCTAAAGTTGGTGCGGACGTCTATGGCTCCAAAATTAACGTTTCGATACTACCGGGTATGTGCCACAGTGCTTTGCAGTCTAAAATCTTTGCTATTGAGATCTGATCTACCAACTCCCTGATGATGGATTCGATGACGGAAAATCGGGATGTGTGAAGGGTCCACTTAAGCCCCTTAAACCCGCGACCCTCATAGTGGATAAGGGGCCATTGGAAAGTCATGATGAATTATGATAATATGTATGTATGTATTAACTCAGATATTCAGGCAGCACTTAAAGCACTGATATCCCCCTTTGTGAAATCCAGTTTAGTCAAGTGCTGCTATGATGCCTTACAAGTACTTGCCAGACACAATAAGGCCAAACTTGATTGGATACCTTGCCTTGTTGGATATGAAGCTGCTGATGAACTGACTAGGGGCGGCTCAGCTTCCGAGCTACTGCCATAGTGTTGTTTAGCCCGTCTACACCTTAATCATTTAAATTGCTCCGGACTTAGACAGTCTAAAAGATTTATCAAGTTATTTTCCTACAAGAGAATTGTAGACCTTTACGAGAAAAGCATGAGGAAGCTGATAGACTTCCTTGGCCTTCCGTTCGTTTTGTCAATACTTGAAATAAACAGGTAATCTCGTGCCTTAAGCTCCCTAAACCTGCGACCCTCATAGTGGATAAGCGGGCCATTGGAAGATGATGATGATGAATCTCGTGCCTTTACAAAGTTTACAGGTACCGAAACGCTAGTTTGAAGCTTCGGTTTATGAGAAAGTCATCCTGAGAATCTAAGGATTCAACTTAATGTGTAATGTTCTGATTGGTATAAAACAGTTTTGTCTACATCCGTTGATTAGTTTTTGCGTGAAGATCGCTAAAAAAAACTGAAAATAATACAAAAACATAAAACTTAACAAAACAACAGAACATACGAAAACAACAGAACATACGATTTTATATATGTGCAAGAAATTTGTTTTTATATGCATATAATCGGACATTTAATCTGTTTAAAAACGCCTCCGTATCACTAATTAAAATGGCAGTGGAAATAAATCGTTAATCTGTTTAAAAATAATAAATGTGTCAAATGGTCGGAATAAATAAATTCCGATAAACTCACGCCGTCTATTACTTGCTTTTCTCACCTTTATGACATCATGATCTTATATGAAAACCAATCTGTTAACTTAATAAAAAATATATCATTAAATAAAAATCATAAATCATAATTACTTGTTTCATTCTGAAGAAACCCAAAACAAAGGAATTGTTTTTCGCTTTTTTTTTTATTGAACAAAATGTCTACTCTTAGGTGGAAACCCATCTAATTTTATAACTTTGCGGTTTTTAAGTGTGCTTTGGGATTTTATAAAATTAATATTCAATACAAACCTCTTTTCTTTCTTGGGCAGTGGATTGTGATGATTTTAAATAAAAAAAACGTGTTGAGCTAGGTTACGGACTTTTATGTGAAACAAGTTATTGTATTCATAGAAAGTACTACATATGAAGGTAAATTGTACTGAAACAAGAAAACAACAAATCAATGATGATGATATGGCTGTGTAAACATGAAATACCAGCTACCGCGGCTTGGTTGCCTTTGTCCCACACCCACTTAAGATGAATCCCCAGATGAAAGTTAGAAGGTTGAACAACTTGTAGAATGCTAATACCCGAATTTTTTTTGTCTTCGTTTTTGCACTAATTGAATATCAGATTTATTTGTTTTAAATTTTACGTAGGATGCAGTGATGTTATTTAATGTTTTTTTTTAAAGAAAAAGTTTTTTGTGTAATCCGACTGGAATCTGTCGTAGTGCTCTGCGATAAAGATTTGTGCAGACGAGTTTGTCCAATAAATCGATGCATGCAAGTGGGCAGCGGACACATATATTTAATTGTTTATTTATGTGCAGATTTGAAACATTATATCTGTCAACTGTACATAGACGTTTTAATTCCGTTAATTACGTGATTTACAGATGCTTACTAATGTCCTGTTTCCCTTTACGGATGCCTGCACTTGTCCTTAACTGTTCTGCGCTACTTACATACATATGTATGTATGTATGTATGTATTTTTAGTCGACACACTCTCCTGCCATCTTGGATAAGCGGATTTCACAGCATAGCGTAGTTAGCAATGGAGTTGATGTTTTTTAGAGTGCATGACACTTCTTCCTTGAGCGGTTTTGTCTCTTGGTTCCTGTGGCTTGGTTCTCTGGTAAAATTGTTCCTTAAAGATCCTGATAGGCTAGAAAATCTTGAGATATTTCCCAGACGGCTATTAATAAACTTTTAGTAAAAGTCATTTGCCGCATCTTCAACATTGGACCAGAACAGCTGTAGCTTGGCGTTGAAGTTACTTGAATTGCTTCGCCATATTTTGGACAACACTCCAGATGTAGACTTCGCTTAGCCTTAGCCGATATGAGACTGACAAGTGATTTGGTAAATTAGGTTAGGTTAGGTCAGGTGGTTGTCCCCTTTCAAGCAGGGACACACTTAGAGCATATTGGTCCACTGTGATACCACGATAGATTCCAGCTTATCAGCACCAGAGACCAAGAATATAACTTTGACCCAGAGAGGCCGCTTTGGCCACCGTTAGCTTCCCGTAGATATCGACAGGAAGCTGATGAAGCATTCCCTCTAGAGCAGCCCTAGGGGTTATTCTTAGGGCACCCCTTATGCAGATGCATGATAGCCTCTGTACTCTTTCAAGCAGGCTAATGTTGATTTTCCTGTCTAGTCCTGTCCTCCAGACCACTACATCAGAATCGGTCTCACTACTGCCGTATAAATCCAATGAACTACTTTAGGCTGAAGGTCCCACTTCGGCCCCAGATCTTTCCCTCAGGAGTATGTGACGGACGGAACTATTCCCTCAACTGTTCGAAAGAACATAAGTTCCTTTGTACATGCATATGTTCGTATACAGATGTCTTATACAAAAGTAACTACGTACAATGTATAAACAAAGTAATTGCGAATGTTGCCAAATTAATCATCAAACAAAGACCGAACAATGGACAGAATTGTATACAACAGAAGTGAAATTAAAATGATTAAGGCCACAAAGTGAATAAAAAAAATTCTATTATATCACCGGTATAATTAAGGCCAATTTACCGGTCTTCTAGAACCACAAACGGTGCTAACTTATATAGTAAACCGCAAACGCTAGACAATGTTTTGATTGTTTGAACCTCAAATCAAAAGTTTTGCTAGACAACCGGTCGACTGGATAATCAAGTTCGCTTTCATTCGGTGTCTACATTTGAACATTTGGTCTGATGTCATAAGGGGTTAAGGTCAACCGATAATATTTGAGAGCAAAATGAATCACCGAAATGGAGTCAACTGACGTTTCATAAGTTTTGACATATCATAATGCTGTCACTTGTGTTGGAATGCATACAAATAGAACCAGTTTACCTAGCGGCGATGAAAATATGTGTTCATATCAACTTTTCAGTAAGATTTACATGAAAAATTGATAATTATGCAGGTCAACATAGCATGATATGCATTCGTATGTATCATGTATACGTCAATTTTAATTACTGGGAAAGCAATTAAGAAATTGAAATTCTGAGTTCAGATCCATCAACTTCAGGACTTGTGTCAATGGCCGCGCGTAGTATTTAAATTTAAAACTTACGCCAGGTCACTGACAGTCTGTCAGAGAGTTTCTCCTCATGGGTTGCGTGATTAAAACTAGTCGCGTTTTTTTTTAATAAAATAGCTTTCGGCTATCGACATATTTAAGCCTAGTTTGATTTTCAAAACAAACTTCTGTCAAAATCAATCAACAAATCGCGACGCATGGTGTTGAACTCTCCACAAACCAATAAATAGACAAACAATAACTCAAACAGTCTGTTTTTATTTTTTGTTGCTTGTTCTTAAAAAACGTGCTATGAATAAATAAAAGTTGGATGACATTTTAATTTGGCATGTGGTACACCCATAGTCGAGGAAGCAAAAGGAGAATGAAAATTTGTGACAGCTGCTGTCATTGCTTTGGAGACCAGAAACGGCTCTTATTCGGATGCGAATCTGTCGTGGCAGACTAACGCAACTAAGCTTCCGACTCGTATGACAATTCGAATCAAGGCTAATAGAGCATAGCGTGTGACCGATTAATGGAATTTCAGCGGCATTTGCTGAATCCACAAAAAAGTGACTCCTTTTTCGACTACGCCAACTACGAAAGTGTCAGTCTCCTCAGAATAATGTACGAGATCTCGTCTGCCATATTGTGTCATCACCGGAACCCTTTGGTCAACAACATGACGAGCCACTATCAGTGCGGCTTCAGGCCAATTCACAATTAATCAAATTTTCACAGAAAACTCAAGAACTCGACGTACTCGTCCAACTTCACGGCACTGAACGATAGACTCAATCAAAGGCATAGGTATACATAAAGATATCCTTGGTTCTTTCAAGCGAAAAGTTCTTGGTAATATTTGGTCCCACTTGCGTTAGCAGGCTTTGGACCTGTACAATGAAATCGATCTAGTCAGTGAATTGGGCATTGAAAATTTGAGATCCCAAGAACATATCGAGCGGAAGGGCACCAATGCTGCGACCCACAAAGACCTAGAATCGAACTCGGATGGATAACGCAATAGAGAAAGACCTCGCCTAAGATCCCGCATACATACATATGTATGTATGTGAAAGAGGATCTAAGCTAACTTGGAACTGGAGGCAGTTAGCAAAGTACTGTGCTATGTGGGTAGACAGGTAGAAGTGACTGCCTGCATAGTCTATCCAGAGGCTCAAGTAGCACTAATGACGTATTGGTACAACGTGACCAGGGTGTAGATGGATATTTCTAGAAAGGAGGGTGGTTTTCAGATCGATCCTGTGAAATTAAAAAAAAATAATGATTTTGCAGAATTTTACTACAGAAAAGCTTTTCCGAGTGTGAGATGTCTGGCTCTAGCTAGTGCTAGAAGCTGTAGAGCGCCGAACCCCTCCTGCATAGCTCGTCGGCATTCTCATTCGCCCCTATGTTGCTATGGCCAGGAATCCAGAGAAGAGTGATGTTGAACCGAGTGCTTGCCAGAGCAATTATTTCCTTACATCGTTCTACTAATTTGGAAGTCGTTGTGTATGAGGACTGGGCTTATTGGAGACACTTGTTGAATAAGGCCCAGGTTCACCCTAAACTGTAGTGCCAACTAAGTAAAATAAGTACAGGAGACCAATCTACTTTAGAGGGGAAGTCTGTATTCTTAGTTGACTGGAAAACAACTTAGCTTTATTCGAAAAATGGCCAGAAAATTGCCTAAAAAGCCACTGGTAAGAAGTGGGCACTGCAATCTCGTACCACGCACTAGGTGTTCATTGTTAGACCTATACTCATGTATTGTGTGATGGTCTCTTGAACGGCCTTAGACAGAGCCTTACACCGCAACTTATTGGGGAAAGTGCAAAGATCAGCATGCATATGCATTAGCGGAGCACTAAGAACCACCCTACCTGCGACACTTCCGTGCTCCTCCATCTACTTCCTCTAGATATTTTTGGCAAACAGTCAGTTCCTAGCGCAGTCAGATTGAAAGCCTCCTCCCAATGGCTAAACAACCATATTGGCCCCTCCTCGATCTTGGATCCCTTAGCATTCATCCCGGAAAACGCCGACTATACACCGCCTTCGAACTTCAACCTCAACTTTCGGAAGTCAAACCCCTCCCGAGTGGAGTGGGAGAATGACGATGCCATAGACGAGCACTCCGTTCACTTCTACACCGACGGTTCCCAAACCCAAAACGGAGTGGGTGGTGGTGTTTTCTCCGAAGTGCTCAACTTGAGCATCTCCTTCCGTCTCCCCGATCATTGTAGCGTTTTTCAGGCAGAAATTATGGCGATCAACGAAGCTTTATCCTGGCTTAGGCATAATGTGGTATCCTGCAAGGACATCACAATTTATACCGATAGCTAGGCTGCTATAAAATCTCTGAAATCAGTAACATATATATCAAAAGCTACCTCAGATTGTCGCTCGTCTCTCACTGAGATGGCAGAACATTCCAGGGAATTGTAAGGCCTACGAACTCGCCAAACGTGGTACTACTCTAGAGATCCTACCAGAACGGAGGAATCTAGGTATTCCACTCGCTACATGTAAATTACTCCTAGAGTATGACGCGATCATTAAGACAACCAAATATGGAGGAACGGCACCACATGCCGCACCTCCAGAGAGATATAGCCTTTGTTAAGCCTCACTCGATCTTCTTCGCAAATGAGTTTTGCAGGAGCTGTAACGACGAGGAGGAGGAGGAGACGATTCTCCATTTTCTCTGCACTTGCCCTACCCTGTCTCAAAGAAGGAAGCTCTACCTAGGAGCCTACCACTTCGACAATCTGGGCGAATTACCACATACTGATATCAAAAGTATCCTCAGCTTTATCAAGAGCTCCAAATGGTTTCATTAGACGGAGTGGCACCTAGGGTAGATCCCAGTGGTATCACAAAGGGCCTTCCTTGGCCTACGTGTGTCTGTGCTTCGCATGGACAGCCACCTTACCTACCTACCTACCTGGCCCCCATTCTGTTACATGCATAGAAAGTGATAGTTCTCCGTTTCTTCGTTCTTTCTAGAGTGTTTCCTTCCAGCTCAGCTTGCAGTCGAAAATGCAGCTGTAGAAGCTATATTCCGTTTAATATCGGGGGCTTAAAGTACTTAGCTAACAAAGCGTAAACGTAAAAAGAACGAACGTCAATCGCGACTAAAATTATGTCTAAATTATAAGAAGAAATGACTTATCCGCCATCGAATATCTTTGCATTGTTGCAAACTATCCTAGTCGCACAATGGATACACTTTGCAACATCAGCCAAATTTAAACTCGTTTCAACTAGAGTACTACTCAACGCCATCCTAAGCCGGATGCATAAACACACATAATAAAACACCCATTCTAGATTTATCGACACACTCGTCGATATCCGCAAATAAAAAGTTTTCCCCTGTTCTAATATCCGTGATCGAAGAAATACCATCTTCTCCGTCAAAATAAACTATAATTCAGCATTAGAATTGAGATTCTTTTGTCGCGCCCCCCGTCTCTCTCTCTTGACAAGTCCGAATCGTTAATTCAACCGAAAGTGAACGCGAAATACAGCCCCAGATACAGATACGTCACTTTAAAAACACATTCCAATCTTACTATGCCCTGACACCCATCTAAATCACCTATAACTCCCTAATTAGCGCAGTGTAAACATCGTTGATCTTCACTCTGTGGACCAGAATCGATAAGCGAGTGAAATACGATGCGAAACTAGATTTTATTTGTATCTATAATTCAATCTTGAGGTTCGGCAGTAGTAGCCTTGCTGAAAGATAAGAGACCGGTCTAAAAGTTTATCTGAATCTGTATACACTCCTGTCCATCAGTAGACGGTGGCGGTGACGGTGACGGGTTTTTCTTCTTTTTTGGCCAACGCCTGCTCTTCGCCTTTGACTTGCCTCTTTGTCTAACGCCCAGATGGCTTGTTGGTGTTATAAATCTATCTTAGTCCAAATGGTTTAATGCTCGGGTTTTTTTTTTTTTGGCAATTTTGTGGTTGTCTGTATCTACTCTGGTGGTTTATCATCTTTACGTTTAGACTCGTAGTGTTTATGGCTAATTTGGGGATTTCTGTTTTGGTATAAATGGTTTGGCTCGATTGTGAGAGAGCATCAGTTCTTGCCTTTTGCTCGAGTCGGCTAAACTAGCAACATAAAAACCACATCCCAACTATCGCAATGGTTAGTATCATACAAAGGATTCAGTGGAGAATCTATCTGTGTATAGAAGTGAAGTTTTTGTGTGATTTGGAGTCATGGCTGTCGGCTGTAAAAAGGACTAAACAGAATTGGGCCAAAGTGCTATCCCTACGGTGATCCATAGCTGTAGCGTCAAAATCTAGTTGAAAAGTGGTTACAGTGTGATCTGATTTTGTGGTCATTTTAATGACATAAAGTGTTGTAACCACTCAATTAAATTTAAAAAACCAAAAAGTGCTCAGCCTGTGATGAATCCTAAACCGTTTGACATTCTTACCAAAACACACAATTACAGACCCTACTTTGAATTTTTTTCCACCACAAGTTGACTTAATTCCTTTTTTTTACAGAAATTCCTCGTCGCTCTAGCTTGCTTATCCTTGGCTGCTGCCGATGTGAGCCATTTATCCAAGGACTATTTGCCACCGGTACATGGTTCACAAGTTGTCTCAACGCCAGTCGCCAGCAACTACGTATCCGCGCCGGTTGTCAACACCTACGTTCCACCAGCCGTCAGGACTTACTCTGCTCCAGTTGCTACCTCATACGGTGTACCAAATGTTGGTTACTCTGGTCAACTAAACGTTGGTGTTCCAAGTGTTCAAGTTCTTGGTGGTGGATATGACAGCGGTGTCCTCGATAGCGGCGTCTATGGAGGTGGATTAGGTGGATTAGGAGGCGGTCATCTGGTTGGAAGCAACCTCATCACCAGTGGATTAAGCGGTGGATACGATGGCGGTCTTGTTGGAAACGCTCTCTTAGGAGGCGGTGTTGTTGGAGGTGGTCTTCTCGGCAGCGGTCTGTCCGGCAACCTTGTTGGAAGTGGTCTTGTCAGCAGTGGTAGTCTCCACGGAAGCAGCGGTCTCATTGGCGGCGGCGGACTTATCGGAGGTGGTGGACTTGTCAGCGGTGGAGGACTTGTCGGAGGTGGTGGACTTGTCAGCGGTGGAGGAT
Source organism: Matsumyia berberina (assembly GCA_917880715.2). NCBI lineage: Eukaryota > Metazoa > Arthropoda > Insecta > Diptera > Syrphidae > Matsumyia > Matsumyia berberina. The sequence goes on along the minus strand of OU862871.1, from coordinate 122,735,258 downwards.
TAGTCGGAGGTGGTGTTATCAGCTCTCCTATTGTTTCCAACGCCTATGAATCAGTTGGCACCGAATACGGCAGCAATGGAGGTTATGTTTACAACAAACATTAAGTTAGTAGCATCGTGTGATTCATTTGTTAGGAGATAGTTTGTGTAAAAAGTGTGAAAAGTGAAATAAAATCAAAACCCAAATTTTTTTATACGCAAAATTATCGTTAGTTTATTCTATGGGATTTTTGGCAACAATATTGCCCGGCTTGATGTAAACATTTTCAGGAATCAACCACGGATAGTGCGGTGTGTCTTCGTGAAAACTCAACGGTGATGCTGTCCCACTGCGAGTGACTATAGCACCAGGTTTGATCCAGACATTTGGTGGAATTAGATCGTTGAAATGTTCCGGATGCACAGGCGTTCTTCCAGCCACACTGACTGCAGCTGAAGCTACCGCGGACAACCACAAGAACGAGACGCACACGAGAAGTACGATTTTCTGAAATGCAAATTTCAATTAAAACTTAAAAAAATTATTCGCAGCACAAATAAACCGCAAGAACTTGCCATTTTCGTTCGATCAAATGACGAGTACTCAACGGAATTGCAAACGGATTAATGAGGCATCCGTTCTTTTATATAAATGACATTTGTTCGCTTATAATATTTGACATTTAAAAGAAAAACGAAAAAATTAAAACACATTCTTAAAAATATCCGAAAACGAATGAACTGGTCTGCAGTTGGACCGGTTCGAGGCGCATAAAATTACAAAACGAGGTTTCAAATACGAGCTTAATGGGTGACGCACCCTCTTTTTGGCCGAAAACTTTGATTTTGTGTTCACTTAAATCGTAATGAGTCCTCGATCAAGAATTTATGGTAACTGAGCATTAAATGCACGTTAAAATAAAAACGCCATGCTAAATACCGCACCATTTGATGAGAGTTGCCATTGAGCCGTTGAAGTGATTCAAATAAAATTTTTGAAACTCGTGCTCTGTAACAAACAGAGGCCAGCGCAGTCTTTGAGTCAAGAAGGCCTCGCCTGAGGTGACGCACGCAACCAATTGGTGTGCGCAACAGGAGACAGAAACTTTAGGACCAGGCTCGCTGCGTAGCGAAATAATGTTTACCAGAAACACTCAATTGAATGAAAAGCGAGTTTTTGATTTCTCGGCCAAGAATGTCGGCTGTTGACCTATAAGCTTGTTCTAAAAAACTCTAGAACATATCCTAGATTTCTACATCCGCGAAACCCTGAAGAGCCCTCCATTGTCGAAATTCCAGAATACTTACCTCAAAGGTCGGTCTACTGAGACGGCGCTTTATAGAGTGGTGCGCACGGTGGAAAAGACTCTCCACTACAAAGAACACACTCCTGCTACCTTTCTTGAAATAGAAGGAGCCTTTAACAAGATCCATACTAAAGTCATTAAAGAGGCTCTCACCGAGGTAGGTGAAGAGAATTTTCTTAGTCAATTGATAGTTTCCATGCTAAAGACTAGAATCGTTCAGGCAACAGCATTGCAACTAAGACGGTTAGTAGAGGCACCCCACAAGCGAGGGTTATCTCTGAAATTCATTCGAATTTCCCCCCAAACTAAATGGTCAGCCACTTCCACTGCTGTTGTGCGTCCAATTCTCACTTATGGCGCCATCGTCTCGTGGCCTGCCCTGAGTAAGAAATACAAAATCGATAAGTTCAAGAAAGTGCAGAGATCGGCGTGTCTAGGTGTGACGTAAGCATTGACCGTCTCAGTTTTCCTACTGATGCTCTAAGTGTGATCTTGCACCTGATGCTCTTTGAACTTCACATCAAAGACAGTCCGGCTCAGGGAATCTGGGTGCTGGGCCGCAAAGCAATACGGTCACTGTAAGATCCTGGAAACAACTCCAGGAGATTTGGTCGGGTCATAGACTAATTTCATGACACCTACCCTCAATTTAAGGAAATTGTTCCTTGTTAGACTTCCCACCAGAGAAGAAAGGAAGACTGTAACGTTATCACTGACTATGATTTTTCTATATATGCGGACGGTTCGAAAATGGAATGCGGAGTCGACGCATGCATCTTCTCTGACCAACTATATCGAAGTCTTCTCGTCTCCCAGACTCTGCTTGTGTTTTCCAAGCCAAGCTTCTCGCGGTTCAAAAAGCCTACCGCTTGCTGAACAATCTCCAAACATCCAATTACAGCATCGCTACTTTTTTGGATAGCCAAGCCGCTATCAAAGCCATTGATGGGATTACCGCATCCTCAAAATTGGTAGACCAATGCCGGCTTGTAATCAATCAACTAGGTACCCAATCCACAATTGCATTCATCTGTATCCCAGGTCACGGAAAACATTAGGGCAATGAGCATGCTGACGAGCTTGCTAGGAAATGATCGGTCCTGAACAGTTCTCACACGGAGAGTGTCTATATTCTGTCTTTACGTACAACTTCACTTCGTCCAACTTTCCAATCATGGGTGGAACGGCAGCTGCCCTATTTTGAGAAAAACATGGCATAATTATAATAAACCTAAGTCAAACGAGCTACTTTGCAAATCAAGACTAGATATTGCCAGAATTGTGGGGCGGTATGAGACCATGTGGTCAAGCTTGGTATTCCTCACAACACCTTCTGCAGAAGCTGCAAGGCTGCATTAATAAAAGGAAACCTCTACTTCATTTCCTCTGCAGGTGTTCGGCCCTAGCTAGGACCAGACAGAGCACCTTGGGCAAACCCTTCCTCGTGGACCTCAGAGAGAAAAAAGTATCGGAGACTTGATCCTGTCTTTGAACTTCACTGGCTGAATTTGACCACTGTATCCCAACACAACCAATCAACACTCACACACAAATAGATTTGAACGAGTTTCGTGGTAACAAAACGGCGCACACTAGCCTTAATTGGGTTCTCTCAGGAACCGCCACAGGACCTTCCTACTTATCGGCTGAGAATCGTTTAGCTTTTCTGCAACACATGCGGATGCCTAGCACATCGACTGTAGACCAAATATACACACTAAAGCAAATCCTGGAAAATGCCAATGGATACCAAGTCGAGATTCATCACCTTTTGGCATTCATCGCCTTGACCTCTACAGGGCGATGACCGACTTCGGGATCCTGACAAAACTGATCCAGGTATACCGCGTAACGCTGAAAAACTCGCAGTGTAATGTGCGATTTGGGAACAGCTCTTCCGAACTCTTTCGAACATGCACCGGATTTCGGCATAGAATCGCGCTGTCGTGTGATTTCTTCAACTTCGTGCTGGAAAAGATAGTACGCAGGACAGGTGTTAACACGGAAGGCATTGGGTGGTGTGAATAAAAACTGAGGGAATACTCTGAGCAAACCCTTTTGAGGAAAGTGATTTCTGAAACAAAACTCAATTGCATTCAACTCAAATTGAGTGTTTTATCCAAAAGTTTGAGGGAACACTCTGCCACCCACTACCCTCAACAAATCTGTCCAACTGTTGGGTTACACAGACGACATCGACAACATTGGCCGTCATAGAGGCTTTCACGGCAATTAAAGATCAGGGGAAGCGAATTGGATGTGAAGTGAATGAGTACAAAACCAGGCACATGTTGTCAACAAACAAAAAAGCTTCTGTCCACCGTCTAGGACAAAATGTCACTGTTGACAATAATAACTTCGAAGTGGTTACTGAGTTTACCTTCCTCGGAGTAAACATCAACTCCACGAATGTCACCTTAGTGGACATCCGGCGAAAATTAAGCCTAGGAAACCGCTGTTATTATACTTCGACTTGGCAAAGCAAATGGATTCAAACCTCCTAACTCGAAAGATGAAATGTATGCTCTACAAAATCCTGATCCTGCCATTCTGCTATATGGTGCCGAGTGCTGGACGATAAGCAGAAAAGCAAAGCAAATATTTAACACATTCGAGAGAAAAATCGTTCTTGAGATATTTGGTCCGATAAGCGAGGAGGGCGAATGGACGTGTGCTGTTTCAGCCAAGAGAATCTTCGAATCTCAGCCTCAAGGTTCGAGACGACAAGGAAGACCGAATCTCCGCTTCAAAGACCAAGCTGTCTTGGATGCCAGAGCATTTGGTTTGGAAAACTGGAAACAACCTGCCCGGAATCAAAGAGGATGAAAGACTTCTGTATTTTAGGTAGAGACCCTTCACGGTTAGGGAGCCCATTAAGTGAAGTAAGTAGATCCAGACCACTGTCGAAATGCTTGAGCCTACAGAAAGCTCATATCCCGATGCATTTAAATATGGCAAATACATGTGTTTCGGCAGTTATTTTGAACTCCGAGATCAGAGATTTCCGGCTTTCGCGTGACCTGGAGAGCATATTTTACGATTTTTCATGTTAGTTCTGTAAATAATAATGTCATCACTTAATCTGGGGCTGTGAATCTTCACTCTTTCTCTTCAATCCGATTCGACATATGTACATATGTACGCTATGTAAAGGCACAAGCTTCAAAATCATAAACGTAAATGGTGCAAACCGTACAAATGTTATGTGGTTTTTGAGCATTGGAGAAACCATACAAACCTCAAATGGTTTCTGCACGGGATAGAAATTTTGTCAAAGCCGTACAAATGCAAAAGATACTTGAACATGATAACATGAAACAGAACAAATGTTCAGTGGTTCTTGAGTATGATAGAAAACAGTATAAACTCCGAGTGGTTCCTGAAGGTGCTTAAAACACATTCGCAAACCATACAACTGTTGTGGTTCAAAAGTTCGATGGAGGAAAGTCTACAAATGTCGATTGGTTCTTGCCTGCAATGAATAAATCTACAAACGAGAGACGTCAAGTGGTTTTAGCATGCGATAGTCATAAGTATTATTTCACGGTTTAGCGGGGATTGAAACCACGACTCTGGATATTTTATTATCCGCGCGGAAAAAAATTTCAAAAACGCGAGAAACTTTCCACGAACTGAAAAAAAAGGAGGAAAATAAATGAGAAACGATTTTATTTACATCAAAGCACCGAAATGTAACAATATGACTCGATTATAAATATATAAAATGTGCGAAAAACTTGGATTTTGTAACCAAAAATAACGATGCAATTAAACAAACAAGCAAATAATTAATACAACGTTTAAACTAAAATTAGACCAGCTACAACCGTTGCAATGTAATAACAATAATGTACACTAACCAGCGTTGTTTTCAGTCTTAAAACAATCAATACTGAGTGGAGAAAATCTCCTCATTTCTCATGGCACTAAACGTTTTCGTTGATCATCGTCGAAATTTGCCAAGCTTCCGGGACTATCAGCATCGGACTCCTCCAGTAGTATACTCGTTGGTCTACCGGCATTCCCAAGCGACTGAATGCCTTTCGGCTGAAAATAGAATACGAAAACCAATTACATAGTACTCTGTGCCTTTGTCCATTTTTTAACAAACCTCTCTTTCCGTTTCGAGGAAGATCTCAGTTCCCTTCGAGTTGCGCAATATTTTCGGAATTGGAATGCCAAATTGAAGTTTTTCCTCCCCGGCATTGTAACCCGTTGTCGCACCCACTCCCAGTGCTTGTGTTTGAAAACGTGACAAAGGATTCTGGAAATGCATGTTGATATTGAAATTGCGATGCCCTTGCTTGCCGCGTGTATAAAAGTACCCAGCAATGCCAGCTACAATTAGAATTCCGAGAAGCGTGTACCACACGGCCGCTGCTGCAGAGAAGGTAGAATCATCCCCATCGTTTGCCTGCGAGACAAGACTGGCCGCAATCTCATTGGAAGGCTGTTTAGGACATCTATAGTGCTCATCGACGATGGAACCGTCATGGCACATACATTCGAAGCCGAACGGGCCTTGAACACAAAGACCGGAACACTTTTTGCGATCGCAGACATTGGTGACTATTTTTTGACGCGACGAACTATTCACCACAATGTCTTCGGCGTTAAAGACGTTCAAATAGAAAGCTTGACAAGCTCCATTTCCATACAAACGACAGCGAACACCTTCCCTGGCACCAGTGTTTACAATAAATGCCGTGTTCTCATGGATGCTTATCGCCGAGGGGTGAATAATTGCGTTTTCCTTTCGAACAACTGTCTTAATGGATCGGTCACTGCCCTTGCGATAACTCACCGACTGCAAAGTGCGCGAATGAGCATCAACGAAGTACAGCTCCTTCTTATATGTGTCCACAGCTAGAGCGGTGATAAGGGCTTGTTTGGTGGTGATAATTCCGTGATCAGATCCGTCCAATCCGGCGATGCATATATGAGTAGACGGGGCGCTGAAGCCCTTCGCTATTGTAGCGGCGTAGAAGAGTTTCCGGCCAATGGCGTCTACTGTTATGGCCCTTATACCTTCCATGGGCGGCAGCTTAACAATATCTGAACACACTTTCTTCTCAAAGTTGCATGCTTTTATGCGATAGTTGTTGACGCGGGTTATGACGTACACGTTCCCTGTTATCCAGTCTACAGCCACTTTGCTAGGACTCTCCACAGCTAATCCTCCGGTAATCTCACCCTTTTCCATGCTCCATTCGAAGAGGCCATTGCTGTCATCAGTGGTGTAGTACAACTTCTTTCGAGCCATATCCACATCCAAGCCAGTGATTTTGGTATCATTCACCGACCACAGCACCTTAAGCGTAATTGGAGACTCACTTAGGCTTCTGATTTCATTGTGAGTAGTGAAAAGCATGGAGTACCCACTCTCAAGTGATTTGCAACTGGTTTTATCGGGCCGCAGCATAAAGCCACTGTAACAACTGCACCGGTATCCCCCATGCGAGTTCTCACACACCTGCGCACATGGATTGGGTCCTTCAACGCACTCATCGATGTCCACGCACTTCTTCTGGTCGACCGCGAGCTTGTACCCATCGAAGCAACTGCACTGAGCACCGTATGGCGTTGCTCGACACTTGTGCTCACATGAATTACCCTTCGCACATGCAGTCTTACACATTTTCGTCTCATCCTGTCCACTCTCGCAGTCCAATTTATCATCGCACGTTCTAGATTCATCAATGCAAGTTCCGTCTTTGCAGTCAAACATACCCGCCTCGCAGGCTTTGACAAACTGTGCATGCGTGCTTGCATTGTACCGTTCACAATTTAGCTCATCACTTCCATCAGAACAGTCCTTCGAACCGTCACAGTGAAACTCAAGTCGAATACACTCTTTGGACGTTTTACACTGAAACTCGTAGACACTGCAACCGTGGCACCCAACTTCATCTTCTCCCCGAGGACACTCTGCTGTTCCATTGCACTTGGCTGTTAAGTCCAAGCAAATTATGGGATCCGATGGGCATTGGAACTTTTTCGCTTTCCCGAAAGTGTCAAACTCATCGCCGCACACAATTTTCCGCTTATCCTCTATACAACCCAATTCGTCTGAATTATCACCGCAATCGTTGTGACCGTCGCATACGAGACGCTCGTCGATGCACTGGCCAAGTTTGCACTTATGCATTCCCTTGCGACAGTCCTTGAAAACTACCGAGAAAAGACAACTTGAGCTAAAACACTTCAACATGACATAACACTGCAACTTACCACATTTGTCGTGCTCGTCAGACTCATCAGTGCAGTCCACATGACCATCACACTCCCAGCTCTTGGGTATGCAGCTCCCAGAGGTGCATTGAAACATTTTCTTTCCACAAGACGGTTTGGCCTCTTCACTCTTCTTATCACAGTCGATCTCATCCGATTTGTCACCACAGTCATCGAAACCATCGCACATTGCACTCAGGTCGACACACCGACCGTTGTCACAGGCGTGCTGGTGATTGTGACACTTCTTTGAGGCATCTACGGAAGAACGGAATCTTATGACGGGAATCGAAAAACCTTTCACTACTACTCACCAAAAGTCTCGCAATGTTCCTCATCGCTACCATCGTGGCAGTCCTTGACCTTATTACAGCGCAACTCGTTTAGTACACACTGAGTGGAATCGTGACACATAAACTCGTCGAATGCGCATATAACTCGCGTCTTCTTTGCCTTTAAGTCACAAAACTCCTCATCAGACCCATCGGGACAATCCTTATGACCATTGCATCGTCTTGAGGTCGTCAGACACTCTCCGGACTTACAGCGGAACTCACAGTCAAGAGCGTCAATACAAGTCTGGTTCCTAGTATCCTTAAACATTAACCCTGCCGGACACAAGCAAGTTGCGGAATTCTTGCCTGAAGTCACGCAGACATGAGAGCATCCACCATTGTTGTGTGAGCACGGATGATCCACCACCAATGGCTGGTGACTGGACAGCAGCTGAATTTGGTCCACCATTTTCAAGCTGGAAACTTCCAATGAAGTTTTTTTAACGGACCCCAGGTTACTCTTGTGTGTCCAATAAAGATACGGGGAGTTTAGAGTGGTCCAGAAGACGTCCTCATCGACTAACGCCATAGATGTTGGCTGGACAAGTCGGGTCCTCAATGGGTAGTTGTGCAAATCATCGAACATCGAGAACTCGATTTTGCCCCCCTCAGTGTCTACCCAGTACAAAGTGCGAGTGTCATGGTCTGGAATGATTTGGATTCTCCCCATTCCTTTGACATTTTCAAAGACGTGAATGTGATCACCGTTGCCGTAGAGAGTTTTTTGATCGATGTGGACGATCTTAGATGATCGCAGTGCAATGAACATTTTTCTAGAAAAAGTCTTAGTCGTTCCTTATCTCACTTCAGATGAAGACCTCATAACTTACCCATCTTCAGGCAGCAACCCAATTCCAATCGGTACGTCGACTCCGGCGAAAAAGTGTACCATCGCCCGTTGTTTCATTCTGAATGAGTAAACTTCCACAACGTGCCTTTCTGAATCAGTCCAATACAAGTTTTGTGCCAAGTGATCTGCAAGCAAAGGGTATTTAGACCCAAATTGAATGTAAGTCCCTAACATGTACTAACCGAATGCCATTCCAGTTACATTTCCTATGTTTCCCCGGAGTAAAGGTTTAACCTCTTTCTCGATGGGATCGTATTCTGCGATCACTTTCTGAAGATTATCTGCGACCAGTATCGTGCCGTTAACTGCATTGTAAGCCATCTGATGAATGAACATGGGTAACGAATGCTCCTGTAATACCCTGTGTTTCCCAAACGTAGTGTGTTCCATTTCCAAGATAATGTTCTTCAAGCCGACATACAGCTTTTGTTTTTTGATCGATTTGACGCACCGTGTATGATCAATCGCCAGAGTCATACCTTCGGGGCATGCACAAGTTGACGAGTTCTTTGCGGCCAGTAGGCACATATGTGTACACCGGCGATCCTTACAGGCGTGATCAGTGCTCGGTTGGTTTGCTGAGTGATACACATGCACGGCATAGATTCTGCGGTCTTTTGCAATAACTTCGTGACCCTTGCCGGTAAACTTGTGACACGTGTGCACGCTCTGTGTTCCCCAATCAGACCAATAGACATTATCCTCAAATACCGCAATACCATAAGGATGTTTCAGGATATCCGACAAGATCAGTCTTCGATCGGAACCATCCATTCGAGTGCTCTCGATCGTCATCAATTTGGCATCAACCCAATACAATCTTTCATTGTGAATATCGAGGGTAATTCCATTTGGCCAATGAATGTCTGTCTTCACAAGTGCCACCGGATCAGCGCCGTCCATAGAAGCTCGCGCGATCATTGGTCGTATGCCCCAATCTGTCCAGTACATCAAGCCCATCTGTGGCCACAGCGCAATACCACGAGGCTGATGAACGTCGATAACCACGAGTGGCGTGCAATAGTGACCGTTATTCGAACAGACTGCTATATGTCTGAGAACATTATCAGAAAAATAGATGTTCCCTGTTAACCAGTCCACTGCCAGATCTTCAGGAGCATCAAGTCCAGACGTAAGCAGTATCTCTTGTTTCGAACCATCTTCCCGAGCTTTAACAATGCTCTCAGCCTCGTGGTGAATGTTGGTCCAGTAAATATTCTGCCCGTCATATGCAACTCCGATTACCAGCGTTAGGTTATCGGCCACTGTATAGACATGCTTTGATTTCAAATAGATACCAACCACGGTCTTCTGTGTTGAATATAGCAATAAAGGCTCACCGCTCCTCACCACACAAGTCTTATTGTCAGCCTTCAACTTGTACTTCTCACCACATGTGCATTTGTATGAGCCCTTGCTGTTGATGCAGCCTTGACTGCAAACACCATACGATTCACATTCATTTATATCTTCGCACACATTTTGGTCTTTATTGTACTTGTACCCTGTCGAACAGAGGCACTCGGATCCCGTTGGAAGTACTTGACATTTGCTTTCTTTGGGGCATTCCTTCGACTTACAATTTGCTTTGGATTCCTCGCACTTTCCATCCTCATCGCTGTGATCATGGCAGTCGTGTTTGCCATCACAGACTTTATCCAAATCTATGCAGGTGTCGTTATCTTTGCAGAGGAACTTTTGTTGATCTAACTGACAGTTCCAAACTAAGGAAAAAGGAAATTAATAAATTCGACAGACAACAAGTGATGTACTTCGAAATAATTCAACCGAAGTCAGCAGGTTTATGCCGAATTCAGTATAACCTAATCCTGTCAGAACTACTAGAAACTACTACAATAATAGAGAGACTCTCGTTCGTTCACGTTCTACTACTAAAACTGAGAACCATTATTACTGAACGAACCCAAGACATAATTAACGTGCTCAGAGTAAATTTCATATGTTGGTAACCAAATTTTTAATTAAAATTCACCAAGACTTACCACAGCCCCTCTCATCACTGCCATCGCCGCAATCGTCGACTCCATCACACACCCACAAATGACTCTCCAAACACTTTCGATTTTGACAAAAATATCCTGAACATTCGTGTTCCGCCCGCAAGCACCCAGCGACCTCATCCGATCCATCGTGGCAGTCCTTCTTTCCATCGCACATGAAATCCAATGGAACACAGGTGTGGTCCTGACATGTATATTCACTATCTGTGCAGTTCCGAGGCGACGATGTTTTTCTGTCCTTACAGTTCAGTTCATCATCCCCATCGGGACAGTTTTCCCAGCCGTTACACAAGAACTCAGACGATATGCACGTTTTCTGATCGGAACACATGAACCATTTGGGTTTCCTACACAGTCTAGCATCTAGAAGGTCAAGAACAGTTGAATGTCCTATCCTATTGATAGGAAAGGCCTTCTTATAAGTTAATAGTCTTACCGCAATCCTTCTCATCAGAATTATCCGAGCAATCTTTCCGTGAGTCGCAAACTTTCTCCTCTGAAATGCATGTTCCATCTTTGCACTCAAATTGGTCATCATCGCAGTGTATCGTAGAGTATACTCTTGAAATACATACGGTTGCAGCTAATAAGGCCACTAAGAGGTGGACCTTGACCCTAAAATTTACAACAGAAAACACGTGGAAGAGGTTTTTTCTTGATATTGTAACTAAACTTACATTTCTCACAAAAACAAAAAAAAACGTTTCGCTCCAAACAGATTTATTTCACTTGTTGCACAAAACAAAACAGTTAAAATGTTTAACAAATTAATTAGAAAATGAAAAATAACCAAACCACAGAGCACATTCAATGAAAACTGAAAGCGCACGGCCTGTTGGCAAGCCGAGCTAGAACTGTTAGCAATTGGTTAACGAGGAGAAACTGTTAATTTTGCACAAAGGGACTATGAAGAACTACAGTGTTCCACTTGCATCGTGCTCCTAATAATATGCTAGAATCTCTGAAAATTTTTTTAATTTTCCGTAACAACTCTGCTTATTACTGTCAGGGTAACAAGCGGTTATATGAAGGTTGTTATGCTCAATAGGGAGCATTGAAACTTAGAACTAAAATTAAATTAAAAATATTTATCAAAACTCGTAAAATTTACGAAAAACCAAATAGTAAGTGCGTAATTCCCGGGATCCTAAAACACGGACCAACAATTTAGCGATGTCTTAAACTAGATTATCACTGCTTTCAAAGAGCATAGAATCTATAAGCTGTAGGTTTCACAGCGTGTTTGATAACCACCCTGACTTAGAGGGCTCTTACAATGTTGTCATCTTCTATTGGGATGTGCATCAAAAATACAAGGTTGTCCGCTGTCTCTAAAGCGAACTATCCTTGAAAAAAGAGCTGATATCAAGGAAGCGAGATTCACAATGCATTTACACTCACAAGTAATATGACAGAGGCAAAAAAAATAATAATAACTCTCCAACAGAAAATTAGACAGAATTAGACATTGGGGTCTGTTCTTTTAACGTAGAATTACTTCGAAAAAAAAATTTAATTCATACAGTTTTCATTTTCTATTTCTTTTTTATCTAATTTCTACTAAGATGTACTTTTAACATCCATCCCAAGAAAACACCGAACATTTTTCGCGGCACCACCTCTCATCGGGGAATGACCAGCCTCCGGGACTATAATCTGTCATAAAAGAGTTTCTCAATTCACCGTTCGGAGTCGGAAATAAATTGTAGGTCCCTGCCATTCGTGCGAAAATTGTAACACACACAGCATGAATGGTTGCGAGAAGCTAGGCCTTGGCTTATCCCGAGCTGTCGCGCCAGCTATTTATTTATTTTTACTAACGAACATATCCGATAAATGCAGTCAAAGATCTGAATGCACCCATCCGTGTAATATTGGTTTCGGTATTAGATTAGACCACTTACGACAATATGGCTGTTACGTAAAATGTTTAAAATGAAAGTAGTCTATAAAGGGCCATCGCTATAATAAATACTAATGGCGATTATCCTCTTTCCGCTGACATTTGTATTGAATGTTGATTTATAAACAACTTATAGATCTGCGCAAACAGATACTTCGAAATATCTGTGGATGGCTTAGAATAGTTGAAAAGAAAAACATCAAATTTATTCACATTCTTGTTTTATGCCATGGCACTAGGCAGTGACGCTGGCGGGGTTCAAGGTGGTACTACATGACTTGATTTACTCAAACAATTTAAAGCGTTTGTCAATCCCACCGGGTTGGTTAAGAATTTAAAAGCTTACATCAAACAATCTTACTTACTTTCTTAAGGTGGCACTACAGTCCGGGTTGCACCTGGGCCTCAACCAACAAGTCTATCCAGCCAGCTCGACCTTTAGCCAGCTGCCTCCAGTTTCGCACGCCAAGTTGGTTAAGGTCCCCTTCCACCTGAATCGCGGCCTTCCTCTACTGCGTCGTCTCTCGGGTGTGAATTGGAAGATTTTCCGGGCCAGAGCATTTGTGTCCATCCGCTTTACATGATCCAGCCACCTCAGTCGCTGGATGTTCACTCCTCTGGCTAAGTCAATGTTGCTGTACAGCCCGTACAGTTCGTCGTTGTATCTCCCTCTCCACTCACGAACGGGTTCAGGCGCTCAAACAACCCGGCAGATAAAATCTTGTAAACGACATTAAGAAGAGTGATGCCTCTGTAAGATCAGAGGGAGTCTTTTCTTGAGGACATCAAACCATCACAAATTTGAATAAAACTACCAAGTTTGGGCGAGATGTATCTTAAAATCTGCCTTTGGGGTCATCGGCCACCCAACTCGAATCGTGCTGCTTTCAGTCTTTAACATTTTTTTTTTCATGATTGACTGCCTGCAGACGAATTAATTACACATTTTGACTTATGATTTACCATTTTTTTTTATTTAAATTGAAACACAATAATTGTATAAAAAAATGTAAAACCTGCTACTAGTCTAAAGCTTTGCAACACTTAATCTGAACAATATCATTGGAGTCGTCCTCACAAAAGTTTAACATTGTATATCTTACGGTACTAAAATTCTAGATACTAGAACTAAGAATAGTTAAAATCAAGGAAATTAAATTTATTCAATTCTCGTTTAGACGGATTTGATCATATGATCCTGCTTCTCATGTATTTTACTGTTGGGTATGCTACAACTCGTGCTATTCACCACCCGACGATCCTTCTCCAGCTCAGACAAACACTCCCTGAAGCCGAGCAAAAATTCATCAGCGTTCTCAGTGTTGAATACCATCGGAGGCTTCAACTTGACTACATTATCGCGGGGGCCATCGGAGCTTACCAAAATCTTGTGAACTTTCTTCATGCGATTGACAACCCAGTGAGCTGCTTCAGTTGCCGCTTCCCGACTTTCCTTGCTTTTCACTAGCTCAATGCCGATAAAGAGACCTGTTCCACGTACATCGCCAATGCAGTCGAACTCGTACTTCAATGCCTCACACTCCTTGAGAAGATATTGACCAACTATCAGGGCGTTTTCTTGCAAATTTTCCTCGTCTATAACACTCATTACGGCGTTGGCAATAGCGCAGGACACTGGATTACCTCCATATGTGTTAAAGTAAGCCACACCCGTAGCAGCGAAGGAGTCGGCTATCTCTTGAGTGGTAACAACGGCACCAACTGGATGGCCATTACCCATTGGTTTGGCTACAGTTACAATGTCAGGGACAACATCTTGCATCTCAAATGCCCAATAGTGTGTGCCTACCCTGCCGAAGCCAACTTGAACCTCGTCAGCGATGCACAGACCCCCTGAAGCTCGAACCGCTTTGAAAACCTTCTTGAAATAACCATCTGGAGGAATGATTTGTCCACCACAACTTTGTAGGCTTTCAGCAATAAAAGCGGCAACACCTTTTCCTTGCGCCCTTAGATCGTCGATGATCTCCTCGACATCTTTAGCATAAACCAATGCCATATCTTCATTTGGGTAATCCTTGTTGACATACTTTCCGCCATAACTATCAGGGCAAGCAGCTACATGAACAAAGTCGGGTTTCTTGTCACCACCAGGTTGATTGAACTTGTAGGGTGAGATCTCCATAACCGATTGCAGGTGCCCATGATAAGCACTGAAACGAAAGTCAAGTGTTACAATCGCCCTGTGAAAAAGCCTGAGTTTGTTTCAACTTACTGGTCTAATGTGATGACGTCTTTCCTCTTGGTATGATTCCTTGCCAATCTCAACGCCAAATCGTTTGCCTCAGAACCGGAATTCACAAAGAAGCACACCGACAGTTCCGACGGCATCCTGCTTGTCAAATTTTTTGCGCACTGGACTAACTCATCATGCAAGAAACGATTGTTCGTCGACAAAGACGCCATCTGAAGGCATCCAGCTTGAACCACTTTTGGATGGCAATGACCCACTGTAAAAAATAAAAAAAATTATTTGAAGTCATCGCTCACAAAGTATTTCAAATCTTATCAGTCAGAGACAGACTGCCTATGCCCCCACCCACAGTTCACATGTGATGTTCACATGCAGCACGAGACCTAATCGAACAAAACATTCTCGTGGAGAGTCATCTGTAAATGTTATCAAAATGAAATTGTGGAAAACTTTTATAAGTGTCCCCCCCTTATCTGAAGAGGGCAATCAAAGTAAATTGCACAGAACAAGTATTTGCCTTGGCGAGGAATCGTGGCTGCTTGGTTGAGAGCAACACAAGGCGGCTACTTAAGCTATTTACTTATCAGAGTTTGTCACGTTGTTGGGGGATTTGGAATGATAATTGGACGGAATTAGAACGAAACAATGTGAAACAATAGAAGGAAATGGATAATAGCGTCCATCTTACGATTATTTGCAGGCGAGATACTTGGAATCGTATAAAGAATTTAGTACAATACAAAATGCTGCCAAATTAATGTGAATCAAGAAGAGATTGGCGAAAACGCATACCTTCTGGATAAACTGAAAGGTGAATTAACAACAAGCTTTGTAGCGACTAACCGAAGAATACCCACGAAGAATTGATCAGAAAATCGTGTCACATGACAGAAAATGGAAAAGTGCATCCCTGAAGAACCGGCTGAAGCGTGATCGTGACCACACGTAGGCATCAATTAACTACCATGAAGGGGAAATTCATTGCGATGGGACAAAAACAGGCCTCGGAATGAAGGACCGATTTAACTCTTGAAGACCCCAAGAAACGTATGAAGGACAATGATTTAAGGACCTGCACGTGAAATTTTAGTACACAAAATTTGGAGAGCAGCACGAATTTCAAAAATTTTGAGGTGCAAACATAGACACAGACATACACGTACAGTCCCAAAGGGCTTAGGGGATGAGCTGGTCAAGTCTGCAGGAGATGACTTGGTAGGACACGTGCACTAACTCATCTGTAAAATATGGTCCGAGGAAAATAGGTCCGATAATTGGAATCTGAAAGCTATTCCCCAGAACCATAAGAAAGAAGACTTGAGTCGCCGCCTTGGCCTTATGCAATAAGCGGCAAGCGGATAACCGGCAGACCGACAAAAAAATATTATAACGTATGAAATTGTATGGTTGGTGCCACACAGTCCTTGAGCGGTCTAGGGCCAACGCCGGTTAGTGCGTGGCATTGGCCTTAGACCGCTCCGCCATCCTGACATATACAATCTACCTGTACCAATTATAGAGGCATCACTTGCGTTGACGGCTCATAGAGCCGTAGGTGAACCTACAAATGCAAAACAAACTCAACCTGCTTGTCAGTGTCACAATGAAGTCCACCTTGTCTTTATACAGAATCACGAAATTGCCAAAGGGAATGAGAAAGCTGACGAACTAGCAAGGGAAAGACCGCACGCGATAGAATGAACCGCTGAAGACAAAGTGGAAGTCGCACTGGCAATAATCAAAACAGCAACCAACTACAAGATGCAAAGGGATTACGAAGATCACTGGAAAAACCTCTTGACGAGGAAAGTGGCTAGATCACTTATAAAGAAAGCAAGTAACCTGCTCACTAGAAAGGCTCCAGGTTCAAGCAAGGACCAATTGAGGCGAATGGTGAGACTCACCACAGGGCACATCAAACTCAACGAACACGTGCATAGACTGAGATCTTTAGAAATTGCGAGAAAGAAAAAGAAGATCTCGAACACTTCCTATGCCACGGCTCAGTCCTGGCGAGAACGTTTTAGAAGACCTTGGGGTCCATGTGAATACCGGACTTGAAACATCTCAAGGGCGAAGAAATCCCTGACATCCTGGCCTTCACCAAAGAAACAGAAAAATTTACCAGATCACATATACTAGTGTCAACTCAATAATTGTTTGTTCTTTCCCCAGGATACCTCCCACCACTCGCCATAAACCTATTCTATCTCTAAAGTTTCGGAATTTAAAAGAGGAGAGCACAACCGGCACGATGAGGCCTAAGTGAAGAGCCTTCCGTTCGCCCTCATATACCAACCATATCATACAAGTCGTACAGCGACATAGCTGGGTCATGTAGAACAGATGAGCACCAATGCTCCAGCCCGAAGTATTCTCAATTCTACCCCTGATGAGCCAGGTAGAATTGGGCTCCAATGGAGTGCGCAAGTGGAGGTTGATCCCAACCAACGCGGCGTATGCAGCTAGAGATAATTGACTAAGGACCGTGCTAGCTGAAGAAGCTTGTTTGTTGGAACCCTGTTTCGCTTCAAACTGTAGCGCCATCATAAGTAAGTAAAGATTCATTTGGAGACACGTTCAAAACATACTTTTAACCTTCTCGAGATTCAAAACACAAAATTTTTGAAAATATTCTAATTTTAACAGAGGTCGATTAAAAAAGCTCAAATTCAACTTCCGCGGTTGTGTCTTAATCAAAATAACAGCAACTGATCGACAGCAAAGCACGTCCTCTCACCCTGAAATCTGTTGACGCACCATCATTCGTAAGTTGCAACTCACGATATTATCTCTGAGAGCAAACGTCCACAATTAGCACGCAAAGCTTGCACAACACATACGACGGACGTGTGAACAAATAGTGCAATGAAAATTAAATTAACTTTAGCACTAGAAAACAGCACACAAATTTGTATTCAAATCACTTGCTCACGTCTACTTTTTGTTTGTTTGAGGTAACCCTAGTACACTTGATTTTTGCTGAGGATGCAGTTTGATTGACAGATAAGAATTGCCTGCATCTGACAGCGGTTGTGAAGTAACCTTCCACCCAATGCGCTGATAACTTGTTGTTATACAATACTTTTGACAGTTGCTAACAACATGTTGACACAGTAATCATAGATAAGTAAATAGCGGGATTAATCTGAAAATGAGGCCAACTATACCCGCACAGACCGTGTTATTGTTCACGTGAACGCCAACGCATACGCCTGACGAGCACGTTTTTTTCCACTTCATGTGCCCCAGTTCTGAGCCGAACGAAAATACCCTCCACAACACTTCATCGGATACGCGTGGTTGAATGGCCTCGAGGTGCGTTATCAAATCATGCTGTTTACTCGTTTCTACTATTATTGTCTGGGGGCACGGCTTAAGTTATTTTATTGCCTTTTTAATTTCTGGTTTGTCAGTGCGTTTCATAATCTGAATCACGTGAACCTCACGAGACTGTCTGCTGATTCGCGGGAATTGACATGTTTTCCTTATCGTTTTGATGACCCCAACACATTTCGAGGGTGTTTTCCAAGTGTGTGCATATCAAGTTCTGTCTTTTAGAATGTGCCTCAAGTGTCATGTTGACTAGCGAAATGCTGGAATTGCAATATGTGAATTCAGCGTAGTGGAATTTTTCAAAACTAATGTCTTTCTACAGAAGATGACGTCAACTTAATTTCAATTTGAAACTAAATCGCAAAAAATGTTTATAAAAGAAATTTGATACAATAAACGGCACGTGTTGAAATATTCATACGTACAATTTTTAAGTCGCAAAAGTACAGTGTAACAAAGAATGAGGCTGTACATACATATGTATGTACATACGTTTTGAACTGAAAGATGGACTTCAAAATGAAAATCACCCCTGGTCTATTAGCTGTGATTAAGTGGTTTGTTAGTTAGGGAATGTGAGACATGTAGGAACTGCGAGGAAGAAGAAGATCTCGAACACTTCCCAGCCCTAGCGAACATGCGACAGAAAACACTGGGATCCATGTGGATGCCGACATTGAGGCATCTCATCGGCAACATCCTGGCAAAGAAACAGGAAGATTCGCCATACTACACGTATACTTTTGTCAACGCCATAATTATTTCCGCATTCCCCAAATCCCTCCCAACATACGGCCCAAACCAAAGCTATCCGACGATTAAAAGAGGGAAACACAAAGGGCCCAACCGAGGCCTTAGTGAAGAGCCTTCCGCTCATCCTCATATACTACTGTATGGAAGTGGCCATAGAGGACACTTTTGTATCGACAGAGGTTCCTAAAATGCGTTTCCTCAATGTAACCAGCATCCGTGCATCCTGAGTAGGGTGAATAGATTTTCATTCTTGTGGAAGAAGTAAAAAAAGTTCCCAAAATTCTTATCAAGACATTGACAAGCGAAGTTAGCCAAACTATAGATCTAAATTGCATTGTTCAATGTGGTTGTTCCAAACGGTTTGGAACAGGAAATCTTGCACCTACTTTTGAGGTAGAACATTATTGTGAAAAATGTCAAAGTCAGCTGTGGCTGTCAATTTGATATGTTTTCAGCATTTTATTTGTTCAAATGACGCTTTTAAATTTTTGATAACTAACACATGGGGCGCGTTCCATTTCTCAGATATCTGAAATTTTAGATAGACTAGAATATGGAAGGCAGTTTGTTGACTGAAAAACAAGATAACAGCTGATTGACATTTATGCAAAAATTGCATTTTTACTTTCTGCTTTCCCATCGAATTTGCGTATGAAATGTAACTGTGTGCATAATAATTACTCATTAGGGACCCTTAAGATGTTTTATGTAACTAAAACATGCATATTTGTTGGCAAATTTGCGAAATACAGCAATTGAGTAAATTTGAAATTTGAAATATCAGCTGTTTATGACACTTTTCAACTGACAGAGAAGTAAGACAAACATTTTTAGACTAACAATCCAGTCGCCGAACTCAAAAAATTTGTCTTGTTTTTGTGTCACGTGACAGGCTCTCGTCCAATCATTATGCTTCGTTCATCTGAAAATTCAGATATCTGAGAAATGGAACGCGCCCATGGGCTGTAGTTTTCTATTTTAACTTGATCTGACATTTTTCACAAATCTGTTCTGTCCTGTTCTGGTTTCTTCTCATTGAGCATAGCTAATATCAAGTAAAACGCCAAATAAGACTAATGGCGTTTCTCTTCACAGATTCTTGTTTTTGATTAGTGAAATTTGTTGTATAACGCTTGTGAGCAAGAACATTTTTTAAGGATTCGCTTGTATCTATTGACGAATAAGTAAACAAACAGCGTGCTTAACAGGCCATAGGGTGCTAAATCCCATCACAATGTTGCGTTAGGTCGGTAGTACGCTGACATATTAAGCAGAAACAACGCGAACATATGGGTCATAGCCAAATCACAATGTTGGTAGATTGAGTAGAAACAATGGGTTCTTATAGCATAACACGAAACGTTACCCCAGACGTTGGGTCGGCTTTTGATCGTAAATATTGTAAGAACCACCTCAACGCCCAACTAGAGCTGCTCTCTACTTTCTCGTGTGTTTGACAGCTCACAGCTATGTTGTCATTTTTTTCAAATATTTTTTTTTTCATTGGTGTTTGTTAATCAAACAACATATTTAAATAAAAGGAGTACATTTTTACTTTTTTTTTTCTGCCTTGAATTCACGGAGCCTGTTCACACAGGAGTGACAGATTGAATTTTTTTTGACGTTTACAAGCGAGGGGGGAAGCGGAGAGGTGACATGTTACGTCAACCCGGTTTTTTAGATTTTTCAAAATTCTTGGATTTTTTTTGACGTGTGTAGATGTCAATCGGCAGTCACTCGACAATTGCATTTGTGTTATTTATTAAAATTGTTTTAAATCAAATCAATTTGGTCGACACTGACAATCAGTAAGTTAAAAAAAAGTCCGCGGAAGTGTTCAGACAGGATTATCAATCTGAACACGAAACGCCAAAAAAAATCCAGTCCGTCAGTCCTGTTTGAACAGCCTCATGTATGGGAGATATACATATTCCTTAGCTCCGAATGCCCGACTGCTTTAACGCAACATTTCGGTTTGCAAATTTTAAGGTCATGCGTTTGACAGATATAGTAACGTCGGTATAAAGTCCATTAACGCGACTGACCGAACGCGACATTGTGATTTGGACTTAAGGGCTGCATAGTATGCAGTATGTAGTACATACAAAACTTCTAGCAAACCTTTATGCTAACGTTGAAGATATCTTAGAAATATAGGCCGCAATAAAATGATTAAATAATGTGCTGTGTGTCCACCGTCTAAGTCCATGCCATTTCATTGAGGTTATAAAAAGTTCCTTGAGTTGTTTTAATCGTCTTTCAAAATGAGGTCGCCTATTGGACATGATATCGATTAAAAACTCAATGAAGTTTTTTAGCGTGTTTTGCTAATAATTTTGCACTATTTGTAGATATTCGTTAAGGGTGAATCACTCAATAATGAATTTCCCAACTATTAAGATTACAGCAGTAACGAATATGACATATAAATGTATAATGCCAATTTTGTTCCCCTTATTGATTGACCCCTGAGCATTATTCTGTACTCGAAACGCCGATATAGATATGTAAATAATTTTACATTTCTTGGGGTTGAGAATCCCAAAATACCACATTGGGGTGAAGATACCAACATCTTATGAATGAAATACAAAAAATAAAAATTAAGTAGCTAAGCTATCAAAATTAATTATTTTTAATGACGATTTTGTCTATTTTTTAATCTACAAGTCAAAATTAGGAGTCAATAATTCAATTATGTGAAATATCAAATCACCATTATTTCTGAAATTTGTGCTATAATAAAAGTAGCAAAGGTCTAGAAAGCCAGCACAAAGAACGATAAGACCCCGCCGCTAGGAAACACGCTTTCGTCTGATTATTTTGGTTCTTTTTTTGGGACTTTAATGAATCAAATTTAAACTGACTTGTGCCCCAGTTTCATGGCTTATTTGATTGCGAATCACTAAGCAAACAGTTTTAGCTGATCGGGAAAGTCCTTTATCTAAATTAGAAGTCAAAGATTAACGCCAAGCAAACACCAGTTTTAAAGATTAAGTGTTCGTAAGCTAGTATACCTAATCAATTAAATTATTGCGATGTTTACAAGTTGACTGACTGCCTGTGTTCTCCAATGGGGGTCTTGATAATTCAAAATTAAATTGAACTTTTGGAAACAATAACATATTTTAGGGCTTACCATGAGCAACGTTGTTAATACAATCCAAATAGCGAGTCCCCTGTTCATCGAACATATACTGGCCTTGACCACGCACAATCTTAAGTGGGTCCGTACGATAGAAGAGCTGACACGCTTTGCTGAAATGATCATAATAAAAGTTTTGATTTGATTACTTTTAAGAAAAAAATTAATGTTGATAAAGTAGGTAGAAACTAATGTTTTGTTTAGGAAAATATAAGTGGGGATAGTAGATGTTCAGCTAGTAGCTGATGTGCCTTTAATGTTTATGAGTTTGTGTACATCTTATCTGAGCAATAAGGTTGTTTAAAGGACAACTGGAGTACACCATTCCTTCAAGTTATCTTTTGGTACATAACCATGTCTCCTTTGACTCCGATTACTTCGATCATATCTGAAATTTAACACAAACAAGATGGTTCTTCCAATCCGTCAATATGCCTTTATATTTATAAGTACGCAATCCTCTGCAGAACGACTACTTTTCTGCCCCAGGTGGGTTTCCTGCCATAGTTTTGGAAAAATGTCTTCAAATTAGCCCAGCTCCTTGCGTGGAGTTCCTTCCCAGATTTAGAAAAATAAATTTATCATCCACATCTTGAAGAAAGGTTGCGAGAGTGATATTTCCAACTGCATAAGCATATATTTGTAAGTTAGCTCCTTGAGAGTATCGCTTATGACTCACTGCCTTTTCCCTGCAAATCAATATTCTCCTCCAAGTAGCATGGATCTCTGAAAGAATTTTCTACCACCAAAAAAATAAACAAGGAGCTGGCGCGACAGCTCGAGCCTATCTTCTCGCAATCATTCATGTTGTGCTTGCTACATATTTCGCACGAATGGAAAGAACCCACAATTTATTGCCGACTCCGAACGGCGAATTGAGAAGCTTTTTTCATAACAAATTATACTCCCAGAGTTATGTTATTCTGCGACGAGAGGTGATGCCGCGAAAAATGTTCGGTGGACATGGCTGGGGCTTAAACCCATGCAGCTCGCACAACAGTTCAACGCACTTACCACTGAGCCACGGCGACAACAACCACTAACCTTACTGAATTTGTTTTAAACACATTAGGTGCCTTGGAACATGATGAAAAAGTTGATGTCACGGCTATTACCTTTATACTACGGATAGATCGTAATCCTTAATTTAAAGCTATTAATTTTCTGCATATATTTGTCTTACGGGACAAGTCTTACCTGCAAAGATTGTCATTATAGAAATCGTTTTAGATCTTCCATTATAAACCTACTTAAAGTGATCTCAAGAGGACCACAGAGGACATCTGATCATCTTTTGGATTATAAATGATGAAGAGCTTGCCCTAGCGACATCTGACCTGATTCCCATGCAGACGACATGGGAATCTCTAGACAAATTTCATGCACTGCTAATTCTCATTTACTATACGCTGATCTAAACAACAAGCATACATAATTTTTTTCTGAAACCGACGGCTTCTATTAAGGCTCAGCGTGAAGAAAATTTAAATCTAGGTATTATTTGCTCTCATAAGTGACTTCCCCTTCACCATTAATCAATCCGTCATTTGGGCACGCTGACACTTTATCAACAGGTCGGTCGAAGGAATCATCTATCCCTCACCATATCCCTTACCTTCCCACTTAATTATCAAACTCCTTCTTCTCTTAGGACCTTACTTTAAATTGTTGATTTTTGTAAGTGCTGGCAAAGTAACTTTCCTATCCCATATGCCTTCTTATTGCTAGTCTCCTGTTGTTTAAGATCTCTTTACCTTAAGTTTGCATCAAGCTAAATTCAATAAAAGGCCGTTGGCTTCAAATATAAATAGCTCCCCAATCTCTCTGACACGTTGGTTATTTTTTTTTTTAAATCGACTAAAGCGACTAATCTAATAAATAAAATAAAACTTTCGGCGACACACGGTCTAGAAACAAATCTGTCAATTTCAAAATCACACGAATTTCTAATCTAATCATTTCCTGTTATACAGAAATCTAACCAAAAATATAAACAAAAGAGAAAGCTACACGCGCCCTCGTATTTCCTTGCATCAAAGTGCAAAGGCCAACACCGAACAAAACAAATGCTAGGGAGGCACTCAAAACACAAACACGGCAAAATGACCTTGACAGAGAAAGTTCAACCTTGGAAATAAAATGTTAGGGGAGAAAACCAATGCAACCCCAAGGATTCCTATACTACTTGTGTGTACTCTACTCACCCGATATGTTTGTTTCTCAACTTGATGGTGTCCGATTTACTCAACTGCTCGGTGGCAGTATTTTCTAAGAGCTCTCGCGTATATGGCATTTTATTTATAATTTATTTTTATCAACACTATTTAATTAATTGATTAACACTTTATAGTGAGATGCAAAGAAAAGCGCACGAAGAGTAAACACAACTTGTCAGTTGCGACTGGTATGTGAAACTAACTGAAGAGCTCTAGAATGCAGAGGTGCAGCACCGACTGATGCCTGCCACAAATAGAGAGTACTTTCGTCTTGGACCTGTTTCACTCGATTAGAGCCGGCCTCAATTTTTCGCCCGTCTACTGAATGACTGTCTAGGGTGAACAACACTGTATAAATGTCGAACAGTTCGCACGGTACTCTGGTTTTTATGTCAACGCGTACTGCGATTCACTCACTTCAATGTGTATGTTCATAAACGCGCATGTACATATATTGTTATGGCTACGAAAGGGATGGACGGCTCGGCATTCGGGGATTTGCTGTTAAGCTTTTATCTGCTAGATGCTATTCTGTTGCCAGTCGTTTGGGTTTCACCTCGTGATGCGACTATTTGTTGTTTATGTTTAGATAAGATAAAGCTTTTGTTTATATGATTGCATGAGCTTTTCGATTGTTTTATTATTGTGCATGGCATTACTTTAAGCTTTACATATACGTTGTTTTAGAACGCTATTTAGAAAAGTTGTGGAACACTTTAATATTGAAAATTTCTAATCCCGTATGTGGTAATTTTACTCAGTCCTTCTGACTATAAAACATGACGCTTACCTTCTATGAAGTTTAAAAATTATTTAAATTTTTATAGACAAACCTGTAGGTAGGTTTATAAAGGCCTTATTGTAATATGCAACTTGACTGTACGCTAGGAGCCCTAATTCTAAGAAAGCAGAACTACTTAGAAAACCGATTAAATTTGATAGAGAGGGTCATCGAAGATCGCCAACACCAGAAGCACAATCTTTCAAAAATCCGACCAATTACTCGGATACGCCTGCAATGGGTGGTGTGAATAAAAACTGAGGGAACTCTGAACACTCTGGGCAAACCCTCTTAAGGAAAGTGTTGTCTGAAACTCGACGAATATTATTTTTATTCAATTTAAATTTAGTGCTTTTCTAAAAAGTTGAGTTAACACTCTGGCTCAGTTTTTGTTCACACCACCCAATATCGATATAATCGGAAGAACCCAGCGTGGTGTTACTCACTGGTGCCTTCCTGAGATGGGATTAGCGGTCAGTGAGGGCAAAACAAAGTACAATACACTCTCTCCTTACGGACAGCTCTCATAATCGGACAAATTTGAAAGAACGGAGAAAAATAGGTGGTTTTGTTTATTTTCTCACAAGCGGACACCTCACATAAGCGGACGATTTTCTCGGAACCGTCGGTGTCCGCTTATGAGAGAGTACACTGTATATGCTGTTAGCAAGAACGTTCGCTCAAAACCGACGTTTTGGACAGAACATCACAATAGACAGTTCAGCTATAACTTTGAGGTAGTTAAGGACTTTGTCTATGGCGGAGCCATAAATTCAGACAACGACACCAGTGCTGAAATCAAACGAAGAATAAGGGTGAATTCAAAAACGCCGAAAAACTGTGCAGTTGTTGCGGCAACACAACAGGCTTTGTGTTACTGTTGCACTGCTTCTGCAATGTTGCTGTTGCACTGCGCGATTTATTTTGACATTTATGAATAGCTGTGTTGCAAAGCTATTCACAATAGGAAAAAGGAAGAGAGTAGTTAAGTGTTTTGTGTTGAATAATATTATGGGCAATTTGGAGCCAGCAACAACATTTCTTAATACATATTAAACATGTTAAGCGTAGGAAGAATAAAAACGAAGTAAGGTAAAATAGTGACAAAAATTCTGGAGGGGTACAAATGAAGACGTATTCCAAAAATCATAAATAAGGGTGAATTCAATAAAGCAGTGTTGCGGTAGTGTTGCAGCAACAAAAAAGCAACGAGTTCAAAAAGGCAACATGTTGGCAGTGTTGCTCAAATCAACAAGAAAACCCATAACCGCAACAAAACGAAGCAACAGCAATACGCCTAATGCACAGATTACTCTGTTTTGACGATTGGTTGCGTTAGTGCTGCAAAAAAAAACAACCCCTGATTTGAGCAGCACTGCCAACATGTTGCGTTCTTGAACTCGTTTGATGCTTTTTTTTGTTGCTGCAACATTGCATTATTGAATTCACTATAACTCTTGCCAATCGTTGCTTCTTTGGATTAAGAAGGCAATTGAGTAGCACAGCCCTCTCCCGAATGAATAATGTAACCCTTTATAAGACCTTAATCATCCCAGTCATACTCTACGACACAAAGGCATGGACTCTGTCAAAAGCGGAAAGGTTGCTCTTGGCTGTTTCGAGAGCAGAAAACTCTTCGGGCGATTTTCAATCCTGTTTGCATAGACGGTGAATGGAGTAAGAAATACAACGGCGAACTGTACGGGCTGTACAGTAACATCAACTTAGCCAGAAGAGTGAAGGTCCAACGACTGAGGTGACTAGGTCATGTAGAGCGAATGGACACCAATGCTTCGAACCGGAAAATCTTCGCATTCACACTTGAGGGACGACGCAGTAGATGAAGACCGTAACTCAGGTTGCGCGTGCAAGTGGAAGGATACCTTAACCAACTTGACGTGCGAAACTGGAGGCAGCTGGCTAAAGATCGAACTGGCTAGAGGGGCTTATTGGTTGAGGCCCAGGTCCACCCCGGACTATAGCGCCACCTTAAGTAAATAAGTAAGGTCATCGAAGAAAGGGGTCTCTAAAATAGGGTTGCCATATTGTCCCGAAACCTCGTCGGTCAACCGTACACTAGAATGAGTAGTTTTTCTTGGGCCAGGATCGAACAGGTGTAGAGGAAACGGAAATAGTTTCCTTATAAAGTTCCCATACAGATTCGAATTTACAAGAATCTATTGTAACAATTAAGTGTTTAAAATAGAGCGAGGACAGCAGACGGCATCCTTAACATCTAAGACCTTTGTCACGAGGGATTAATTAAGTGATCGTTCCTATGAAATTTAGAAATAAAAGTCCATCCTTAGAATTGCTATAATTAAAATCTATTCCTGTAAATTTTATTACCTAACGAAAAATGGAAAATTCCATGGCACATGAAAAAAAAACAAGTGTAGGTACCAGTTTCGTGTACTTCAATAAAATGTAACCTTACATTTAATTTTTAAAACCAATTTACCTGCCATGAAAAATAATTGATCTGGGAAAAAATGTCCAAAAGATATTACTGCATTTACGTAACTTAATGAAAGCGTGCAAACCCTCTATGAAACGGTTGGTATCAATAAAATCTGGATGACGCCCCCTGTTTTGTCTTAATTAATTGTTTTTCTATATAGATTTTTAACACGTTGAGTGCCACATAAGATCAACGTGCCTTCACACGAATTTGGGACACCTAGGCCGCATGACACCAGATTTCTCTCACATTAGGTTCATATTCATTTAGTTCGGCCTATGGGACTGGTTTTTCGGATTGCATGGTGGCACTCAACGTGTTAAGGACTTTTCTCGAAAGAAGTGCGCATATAATGTTTGTTTGGATATTCCCTTTGAGTTTTTCAAAGGCTCTGCCGTCTTTCTTTTGATCCAACCACAAAGATGTTATGGTAGTCCAGGAGTTGGTAGTTTACTTAAAAGAGATTAGTACCAGTCTCGGTCAAAGGTGATAGTATTTACATTATGCCCTGGCGATGTTTATAGGCGGGCGATCACTGTTGATGACGTGGTCAGCAAAGCTATACAACTATCGTCTTGGGGAAGACATTTCCTTCCTTGTCTAATGAGAGGAAATTGTTTTTTTTTTATGTAAGACATAGAGATAAGCTTACGAAAAACTGGTAGTAAGATAATTCTGGTGCAACGTTTTTAAGGACTTTGGTTAGTTTAGGTTAGGTTAAGGTGGATGTCCGCACCTAAGATGCAAACAGACTTAGATACCACAGAATCTCTCACTAATCCAAAGCTGCAACAAGAACTAATCGAACCAACCAGAGGTATTTATGAAGCGGAGAGTACTTCTGATGTCAATTTTCCCAAAGCCGTCGAGGTCATCGAAGAAAGGCTCCCCCAAATGAAACGGTCTTCTGGATTGGGTTGGACAGATGCAGAGGAAGTGGAAAATACTCTCCTCCACCTCTTATTCCCTACAGTTTCTGCAGAAATCATTACAGAAGAGGCGAAGCCTCTTGACGGCCTATATGTCATAAATGCCTATCGGACAGTGCCCAGTGAGGATAATGCTAAGTTATGATCGCTTTAACAGGATCAAACCATTTGCTCGATTCTGATCTAATATGAGTCAGGTATGGAAATTTGGCATACCATGCCTCCTTTTTATCGGCGGTTGGTATCACTGATTGCATCTAGTTTAAGTTGATGAGAAGCGAGTGGTATACCCAGTTCCAGTTCGGGCAGGATGTTTAAGGCTTTACCATGTCTTACTTTTTCGTCAGCCATGCAGTTTCTTGTGTCCTCCTCTTCGGCATAGGTAAATGTATCTATAGGAAACGAGCGACAATCTCGAGTGACCTTTGCGCGGAGAGATAGTTGCGCAAAAGTTTTAGTCACAGTTGAGTTTCAGAGGGGTGTGATCGGTGTTGAGAGTGAAGATTTGTTCGGAAAGAATAGAGGACATGTTCCGTCTGGTCCGGTTGCCTTCTTAGGGTCAAGTTGCTTAAGAATCTACCAAATGGTCTTGGCTCGAATAATAAAGTCGGACATCAATCTTTGGACGGCCAGTAAACTGCGTGGCCCGTTTTGCGTCGAGTCTAGTGTGGAAATAACTGCAAACATGCTTGCGAAAATATAAGTCTGCCCATGGACCCATCGTCTTTCTAATCGCTTTTGTCATTGTTCCGACATGGTCCATGGGCTATTCAGCGACACCCTAGCAGAAGACTATAGATACCCTACTGTTGGCAGGCTTCATCACTAAAATCGACAAAAAAAATCGAAGGGTGGCCTTGAAGCGCTCGTTCATCATGTTCATCATATGCTGCAATTTAAAAACGAAACTCATTTTTTTCTCAGTTTCTTGTTTTTTTTTATTTTTCGTTAATTTTGTATGTATATTTATATTTAGTATGTATATATATATATTTTATATTATTTTATATATTTTTTTAATTCGAAAAAGTTACACCGAAAAAACAATATATGTGTAGTTGTATATGTATATATAATGTATATATATATTTTTTTGTTTTCATTTATTTTTTGTTTTTAATATTTTCATATAATATATGTAGAAGGGGAGAGTATTTTGCTTTTAGGTGTATTTTAAAATATGCTCCTTGTTTTTTTTGTTTTTTTTTAATTCGAAGAACACTTTTTGTAATTTTTTACAGACAATTTCGTGTGTGTGTGTGTAATTATTTGCAATAAATTTATTTATACTACATTAGTTTAGTTTCAATTCTTAAAAACAATATATAGTATTTCATTTAAAGGTCAAACTATTTAAGGATTTTTTTTTTTATTTTACAAGGTTTATGTATGTATGTATATAGAGTTATATACATATTTGCATCTTTTTATTTTCTAAAGCAATTATTTAATAATTAATTTCTTCCCAAAAAGTGCACAATTACACTTTTAAAAAAAACTCTGCTTCTACGGTTTTTTTTTATAAATTAGTTGATAGATGTATAAATGTATGTATATATATGTATATATGTTATGTTTTATTTTTTATTAGAATTTTTTTAATTTTTATTTACTTTTACGAATTAAACATTTTCTTTTTCTGTTTATTTTATATTGCGTTGTATTGTATATTTATGTTTCTTAATGCGTATATAATGTATTTCAAAAAGTTGCTATTACATAAATATATTTATGTATGCATATGTACAATGCGTTATTTATTTATAGGTTCAAAGGAAAACAGTACAAGTACGTTAAACAATTGTTGAGATAACAGAAAGAGAAATATTGACAAACATACTGCCAAAATATTGCGCTTGCTTTTCTACACGTACATATAATACATATAATTGCTTTTTTTACTTTTGACCATTTAAAAGATTTTGAACAATTGGTTATTTATATATATACATCAAAGAAAAAACATTCAAATTAATAATTCATACGTAGGTGACATCAAAATTGGCAGTGTCCTCAAAAGAAAGGAAAATAAATTTAGAAATTATCTTTTTAATACATATGTATTTAATTATGTCGACTATATACATATATAGCACATTAAATAGCTTAGGTCTCTAGCAAGTGTTAATTATAATTTAAATTATTTGCTTAGAATTTGGTTAAGTCTGTTTTCGTCGGACTTTTCTATAAATGTATGCACATACAATCTATGTATGTATGTTTAAAAAAAAAGAGTTGCGGTATAGTTAACAATTATCTACCTTATATTAGGAGTATTTTTTCGCATTTAATTTAAGTCTGTTTTACAATATGTACAATAATAAAATTTTAACTTTCAAATAGTACTGGTTATAGTACAAAATAGGTAAAAATTAAATATTTTACTTGTTTGTTTTTTCATCAAATCCTCCATCGGCAACTTTTACGAGTGTTTTATAAGTTCTTAAATACAAAATTTACATTGCAATATGTAGATATGTACATGTTTGCATCTGTTGGCATACATGAGCAGCAGCATTTATAACTTCCGTCCTTAGTGCAGAAATGTACAAAGTAATTTTAGTCTGTGAGTCTCGAACTGCATGAAACTATTTTTAGTTGAAAAACTCAATTAAATTCGTTCTATACTAAATTTTTGAGGGAACTTTTTATAAGTATATTTTTATAATAGTTTCGGGTGCACTGTTAAGCATATGTACAAATATACACATGCGTATGTATTAAATGAAATGCCGTGCATAATGCTTAAAGATGCTTTCATCGCAGTCAAATAAATTCAAAAAACACGAACTATTATAAATTTGATAGACAAAAAATGCCACTGACGGAGATTATCAGAACGAAGACTGTCAGAACTGC
Source organism: Matsumyia berberina (assembly GCA_917880715.2). Taxonomy (NCBI): domain Eukaryota; kingdom Metazoa; phylum Arthropoda; class Insecta; order Diptera; family Syrphidae; genus Matsumyia; species Matsumyia berberina. Next base: position 122,703,938 of record OU862871.1, on the reverse strand, counting down.
ACCTTTCATTAGAATCATTTTCTCTAAACTCTATTGCAGTTCCAGTCCGCCGATCACCTTTCAAATAAATTGCGGATCGGTTTAATATTCTCCTTTGTGTGATGCAGTCTGATAAACTCGACAGATATGGAGTAGCAATACCAATATACCAATCGTCACTTAAATCTAAGCTACGAGTAGAATATTGGATCGACAAGGAAATAAATGGGTTAGCGCAAGCAAGGAGTAGTCAAGGGCATGATAAGAAATTAAAGAGCGGTGACATATTGCCAGGAACCGGACCGGGCGTAGGTCATAGGACACAAGATTATTATATAGTTTAGAATCATATTTTTTAGAATCAGTTAAGGACTCTCTTGGGGCCACTGTCAATAGATCCTAGAACGCATATGTTACATACGAAATGGAATGTAAAATACGCTATGTTAATTGCAAATCTCGATCACTACGATTACTATGGAAGAGTTGGTGAACCACCGAATTAACGGTCTACATTTCTTGATCTTTAGAAAAAAAATTCAAATAACACAAAACAGTACAAAAACCATATTTAGAATCCATATTTAGAATTAAAACAACTAATTTTATGAAGAAGTAAAGTGTTATTACAATTTCTTCTCATATATGTATATGTATATCTACCAATATGTACAGAATTATGTATATTTTTTGAATACTTAGTTAATGAGATCAAAGAAAAAAAATATCCGGTATTTTATTTACACTTTTCTAAGCTTCTGTGGCTTACACAAAGCGTTAAATCATCTATTTTTTTCTACTTTATATTATATAATAAAAAGTATTCTAAACCAACATCTTTAGGTATTTTATTAAATTTCTTCGATAATCGATAAGTATTCTAGCAAATAACTCACATCTACATGAATTGAATTAAATTTATACTACAATATCTAATTATACTTACATTTACAAGTTATATTAATATACATACGTACATATATTCGAACAACAAAAAAACGGAATCATCGTATAACAAAACAAATTCACTTATTTATTATTTACATGAAAGTACATATGTATACATTTTTTTTCGCGTTAAAAAATAAATACGAAGTGATGTACAATATATTAGACTTAAATAAATACTCAAAAATTCAATATTTATTCCGCTTATAATGCTATTATTTCGCTGAGTTTTTGGTTTTCCTTTTTTAATTTTTATTTATTTAACACTAAGTTCTATAATACTATTGACTCAAAAAACTTATTCTAAATATTTACAATTTTTTTTGTAGGTTTCAGTTAAACAAGTCAAGTACTTAAAAATCGAAATGTTTGTATTAAGTTTAGAATTGATGATAACATTAACGAAATTTGATACTATTTACGCATACTCTTCTGTAAAGCGAAGCTTAAAATGGAGTGTTAAGGGACACCATCTGGCTGTAAGTGAGAAGTAACATGACATCTTACCTATAATTTTTGTTCGGACGCTCTTCTGAAAGAAAATCTGACGAAACACTCTTAAATTAAAAAAAAAAAACACAATTCTTAAACAGTTTTGTATGAAAAAATCAAAACAGTCAATTTTAGATGATTGATAAAGAAATAAATTATTCATGTTACCACTTAATTTTATTTTACATGCAGTAAAGTCTACACTCCTAAAAGTTAAAATATATTAAAATGGTCTTGAACTTATTTTTTAACCACATTTTTTTCATTAACATAAAACCTTTCAGTTGTCACTCATTTGGCAGTTCTCTTATTTAATTTTATTTATTTTTGAGGTGCAAGTCCTCTGGAAGAAAATTACGGAAAATTGAACGAAAAGTCGTAAAATGTTTCTCCTCAATTTCATTACATTTCTTAGTCGGTGAATGCTTTTCTTATGCTTTAAATGTAATATTGCTTACGTTGCATGTACCCAAGTGCTTAAGTAGACTTATTCATCTTTCAAATCACTTTCATACTATTTTTATCGTCATTTTGAATGTATTGCGAAAATGTGTCATATATTTGCAATTTTTCTAAGGAAGGAAAAAAGCAAAATCGCTAGCCAAAGCTTATGAAAATAAAGCGCGATGTCCCTTATGGCTGTGCATTCAAACAACAAGTACTTTTTGTTACTTAAGTCTATAATGGCTGGTCCATAAGATTTCGAACACAAATATTTAACTAAAAAACCAGTCTACTAAATTTAGAACAACTTTACTAATCTATAGTCTCTTGACTAACTTAAGCCTGTTGACTAGTGAGTGCTTAAAATTACGATGGTGTCCAATTATGTGAAGTTAATTATTTATCAAAAAACAATTTAAATTTAACATTTCTAAACTATGTACATACTTTGGACCTGTTGTATGTATTTCTAAAAGTTAGAAACAATTTTTACTCAAATTGCTAGACAATTACTTGTACAGCCTCGTTTATGAACAACTGCAATATTTTTATCTAACTTAATAAAATTTAACATACAGACTTAACTAAACGCTTGATTTAGAAACTTATCCTGACAAATCATGTTTTAATCCCTTGTGTTTGACTTTGTTAACCAGTGTGTGTTTGGTTATCAATAAAACATACAGAACCTTTTTTCTTTTCTTTTTATAATTTTATAGATATTATTGCTTATAATCGGTCAATATAAGATACAATATTTCATGATTCGTGGCTTCTTGTTTAAAAAACGTGCTCAATAAACCAACGGAAATATTAAGTACTCGGCAGTTCTATTTCTTTGATTATTTTGCCTTATGAAAACATTTATTTTGTTCAGAACCAATCTCCGCAGTTTCCGTAACTAGAGTCTTTACCTTGTCATTTTAATTGTTATTAAATGATAATAATAATAACGATGATAGATCTTTCTATAATGTTGGTATTGTACTTTGCCTGTTTCATTTTGTACCAAAGTTGTTTTCTAGCTCACCAATAGAATAATATTTATTCATTAGAAATACAATAAATAAACATTTTACCACTGCGCGATAACTGCGGGGTGAATCAAACTGCACTATAAGTGAATTCTCCATACATTTGTCAGATACTAAAACCAGAGCTTTAGTTAGATTAGTGTGTTAAATAATTTATTCCGTCTTTAGCGCACGTTTGTAGCTTTATATAAACCTTTTCCACCACACACACAACTAATTTTAAAATAAATTTAAATCATATATTTATATACATAAATTTAATCCTCATAACTCACACAGTTAAAAAGTAAGAATAAAAATCTTAAATAAATCCAGGAATAAAAATGAAAAATGTGCTAAAGTATAAATTTGTAGAATTGAACAGGTTATCGAACTCAGCAAGTAGTTTTCAACAGCTGAATGAGAATACAAACTGTGCTGATAAAGTTGTGAACAATTTTATTGTTATTGTTGCTTATTGTTGTAATGTGCAGCACGAAATTCCCATATCTCAAAATTTTACAAGGCAACTTGGAAGTCACCACATCAAACTAACGCCAAACAAATGGATCACGTTGAGATCGACGGAAGACACTTCTCCTCGATATTAAATATTCGAACATTCAAAGCAACTATTACCTTGCTGCAGTAAAGATACAAATGCGAACATCCAGTAATGTGGCTACCAGAACCACCATTGTAAAGAAGTTCAACGTTGAAAGGCTGCAATCGTAACCGCAACAGCCTTTGCGGACATAAACAGTCTTGAAGACCAGTGACAGCACAGCCAGCAAACCATAAGGAACTAATTTGCTGCTAAATGCAGATAAAACGGCTGCTTATAAAGCGGCGCTGCGAAAAAGGACCAGCCGTTCTGGGCATGGGTCTCATATTTTTTGCACAAACTAGTTTTATTTGTCGGATTAATTTCCCAGTACGTGCCGAGAGTTGGTTCCAGAAATTCAAACCTATGTGCATACATCAGTTCGATTAGCTATCGAGCGGTCTTACCACTGAGTACCGATCATAACCGTAAACTTATGGCACGTCAAACATAAATATAAAATTGACCTATCTATGCACACATAAATAAATATGTGTATGTATATATGCACCTGCGGAGTTTTTAGGAGCAGCGTTAATAACATCTACCGAGCATCTGTATAGGAAAGGAATAATCCTCATGCTCCCACGAAAGGTTATCTTATGCAGTACGAAAACTGGAGAGCTATTTGGATGCTGCCTGCAGTAGCCAATTCCTAATGTAGTATTTCCAACCCGCATCCAACTAAAATCAAGTTCTTTTATTCCAAAAGTCGGTTTTGTGTACACCGACGGTTCCGAGAAAATTGTCCGCTTATGAAAGATATCCGCGAGGAGAGAGTACACTGTATTGTATTATTGTACATAGTAAAAGGAACTGGTGGTTATTGAAATAAATTACTTGAACATAATTTAGAGGAAATCGTCAAAGAAATTTTTCAACTCGAAAGTGGGGTTAATTCACTTTGGCCGCCGTGGTTCAAAATTTAAATGGCAAAGTTGATCAAAGTCACAACGATAAACGAAATGATTAAAATTCAATCATCATCAAAAAACAAATCAACTGAATTGATATTTTCTTCCTAAAGAATACATATGCACTTAAAAAACAAACTTCTTTCTTCGAAACCAGAATCACAAATCACTCTTTTTTAATATTTGTTTGTTGGCATTTGGCATTTGACGTTTGAAGCGTTGGAATGCGTTCCATGCGATGGGTTATCGTATGCAACGCATTCCACACCATTTAAATACCACACCATTCTCAGTACTACTAGAAGTACGAATTGGGAATTGGGATGAATATGTTGAGTTTTTGAACTCGTCGCTTTCTTGTTGCTGCAGCACTGCCGCAAAACCGCGTTTTTTAATTCACCCATACTTTGGAAAATGCACTCGATGGCGAGATTTTCACTCTGGATCTTCCTGTGTCAAAAATATGAACACCCTGCATATTAGCATTGAGCAGGACTTTGAGAAAAGGAAATGGAAGGGGAATGTTATCTTCGGTTGACGATAACTTATGAAAGATTGGACTAACAGACAGTGAAGTTGGGTATAGTCAGAGGAGACAGAATCGAGAAAAGCGCCCTCGCAAGTATCCATTTTTATTCGATTGCTCACATTTGTCATCTTCAAAAGTAATAAAAGAATCTGGGACCGAATTACCACACTCGTTAACGAGTAACTCGTCATAGAAATGCAAGGATTTGGCATTACCGCTCCTAATGAAGGATATGGATCATCCGATCACGAGTTCCACTCACTCACTCGTTATCGATTGCGGTAATTCGGCCCCTGATATTTAAATCTCAAAAATGATTTCGCATTAATCTACGGATGGACTATAGATTTATAACACTCTTCAGTAGAGTAACTAACGTCCAAATGTTTGCAAATGTTTTTACTTTTAGCATTGCAAAAACTATTGTTAACAAGGAACACTTCAATTACGAAAGAATAAATTCAAATAAGTAAAAAATCATAACTTTGTGTGTATATGTATAAAAAAATATACCTTTATTTCATCTTAAAAACTCTTCAAAAAGAAGTAAAAAAAATACAAAAAAAGAAAAAAAAATAAACTCAAACAAAACGCAATTTATCTCCTCCAGTGTAGTCTACCTCTTTATTAGTTACTTACTACTACAATGAATATGAAAAAGTATATGTATATGTGTATATATAAAAATGACATGAAAATATGAAATGTAAAAAAAATAAAAATAAAAAAAATATGTATATAATCTTTAAAAAAAAAAACCCCTAAATCAATGAAATGATGATTATTAAAAATTATTGTATAATAATCAAAAAAAAAAATTAAAATTTAACACGTGTAAAATATAAACGAAAAAAAAACACTCTAAATCTAGACAAAAATAATATATATTCCTTGTTCAAAATTAAATTATAATTAAATATATAATGTTTCGCAGCTACATTTAAGTTACTAAAATTTCTTTAAACTAAAAAAAAAAATCGTTAAACTAACAAATATTTTTTCTACTTCTGAACACAATTTTATTAACTTGTTTTTTTTTTTTTCGATTAGACTAAATCATAAAGCTTAAAAGTTAAAACAGAAATATTTAGTGAAAAAATAATATTTTATTCTAAACTCCGTTTCATTTCTGTGTGTGTATAAATATTTCATTTTTATGAAGGTAAATTCAGTCTAAAAAAAATATTAAAACAAAATAAAAGAGATAACTAAAAAAAATATATATGTTGCAGGTGGAACAGATTTTTTTTTTAACAGTAGGTGGTTGCTTCGAGTCTGTACAAATGTAATGTGTATTTTTTTTTCTATTGGAAATTTGTAGATACGGTAATAAAGGTGACAGTTGCTTATAATCGTATCAACTTCGATAACAGGAAATATGTTACAAGCTAAGTCGACGATGAGAATGCCTATAGGAAACCACGCCAAAAACTTGAATTTTAAAAATATTTCACAAGCCAAACGTACATACATATGTATATCGCTCATTTATGTTTTAATATTTACTTCAATTATTTTGAAATTTTAGTACACTACACACTTGGAAATAATTGTCCTTCACCACTCAAAATAAACTTCTTTTTCTTTGTGGCGGCTAACCTATGTGTGCCGGGAAAGCTAAAACTTGTGGAAAATCATAAACAAAACCTCTTCATAGCTGCACTTGCATTTGTAAATATAAAGTTTTACCAGTGATTACAATTTTTAACTATAATACAATATTGTTTTACCTCTCATTTCTGGGACAATCACCGCACTCAAAATAATCATTTTTGCGGCGAAAACAACGGCGGCGAAGTCGATCTCAAGTGACTAAGACTGTGCACAACATGCTGTTGAAGATGATGTGGCGGATGAAGCAGTTGATGATGATCTTGATGCTGCGTTTGCTGAGATTGCTGTGCCGGCGGTGGAGGATGTGCTGTCAAGCAATTCACTGTAAAATTACTGAAATCGACCACTATCGGAGCGGCTGCAATCACGTTCAGATTTTGATTAGGTGCAGGACCACCGGTAGCGGCTATTGTCAGCATTGCTGCTGGATACACCTGTTGCTGCTGCGGTGGGGCTTGTGGTTGCACTGTAGTCGTAACCGGTGGCGGCATATTCAATGGTATATGCGGAGCCATGGTGTGGTGAGATTGCTGAGAGGGCGAAGAAACAACTGGTGGAGGTTGCTGCGTCAGAAGCTCCAAAGTTGTATGGTGCATTTGATGCGGCTGTTGGATGTGGTGATGATGTGGTAGTTGATGGGTAAGTGGGGGATGCTGATGAAGATGATGAAACTGTTGCGCAACCTGCTGATGATGATGCTGGGGCGGAGCTAATATCTGCTGCCGGTGTTGCTGTTGTTCTTGTTGCTGTTGCTTGGCATGGTGATGATGGTGATGGTGGTGATGATGATGGTGACCACCAGTTGACCCAACAATCGACGATGAAAGAGCGATAGAACTTAAACTACTATTACTCGCTGATAAAGTGGACGTTGTACCGGCGCCAATTGATGTCGAAGAACCCATCACAAACTGCTGCTGCGGTTGATGAAGATGATTCTGATGATGCTGCAGGTGAAATGAATTATTCGACGGTGTTGATGCAGATGATGGGGCCTGATTAAGGCCAGGTGAAGCTGATGGTGGTGCTATTGTTCGCGATAATATTGGAGCTATCATCACCGAGCTTGCAGGTGATTCCGAAGGTGACGGCGTCGATGGCGATGATCGGTCATGGCTCATTGTTGGCGTAGATGTTTCTGATTCTGCTAGTAATGAAGTAAGGGATGACGCATTGCTCTTGAGATTGTGTACTTCGGAACTGGCCGAGTCCAGTCTTTGTCATTTGGAATTGCTTTGGAGTGCGGCATTTATTTGCGTCCAAAGGTCCTTTTTACAAGATTTCGATCTGCAATATTCAGAAAAATGAAAGTTTTATTTTATTTTTTCAGGTTTATTTCAATACAGAAAGTCACGACATTTTCAAGATAAAATCTTCGACTACTCTTCTCTTAGTAACTTACCTCTTAATGGATTGGAGCCAATCCTTGAACTGTGCACTGCCTTCGGGCGTTATTTGGAAAGCTGCACGTGCCGCTAATATAATACTGGCGAAATCCTCGTAGTCTGCCTGAGTGAGATGGTATAGCTTCTGATGAATGCATTGTATGTACCTAAAAAATAAAATTAGTCATAACCCCCTTTTGTGCGTAAAACCGTTTCTAATACTTACATTTGTTGACACTTTTGAACGAGCGGTGTCAACGCAGACCGCAAATGTTGCATCACCAGCTGGTGGTTGTTGCGGCCCAAGTAATGCGCCGATTCTATAGCGACATCGTGCAGCACAAACGGGCTAACGATGGAATTCACGGCGCATACGCAAAATTGATGCAAGTACTGTGTGCCGAGTTTCTTTGAAATGCGCAAAAGCCATTTGACATCTTCGCCATATGGGGGATTGCGTGCATACTTCGCTTGCGGACGATCATCGTGTACTCTGCGGGCTAGAGTTTCCATTGCCAACATTCCTACATTATATGCTGCGAGCAAATACCGCAACTGTGTTGGACTGCGAAACAAGAACAAATTAATTTCATTTTAATCTCATAAGTTAACCTCAAATTACCTAAACTGATGTGGATGTCTCTGTCGCACTTGTGGCTGCACTTGCTGGACAAACGGATATGGCTGTTGACGCATACCGTTGCCCTGCTGAGAGGATTGCGACGGCTGTCCCATTGCCATCGGTTGACCGTAGTACTGCGGTGGCATCTGCTGCTGCGGTTGTGTTGGTGTCGCATTCACTTGTACTGGCATCTGTACTGCAGCATACTGCGGTGTGCCAGGGGCACCTGGGTAACCTCCACCTGATGGGACCTGTGGATGTGGTTGCATTGGCTGAAAGGCGCCCGGCTGAACCGCATATGCCGTTGGTGGTGGTCCTGTTTGTGGAGGTGGCGCCTGTGGCGGATATGGCTGATAAGCCTGTGGTGGAGGTGCCGTTGAGATGTACATTTGCATTTGATTTGGAGGATACGATAAATTGTGATGATGATAGATGCCCTGGCAAAAACTGTACGGTGGATACGGAGTTATTCCAATCGGTGCTAGCGTAGTCACTCCCTGTTGGAATGGCGGAGGTGCCGTTGCGACTACAACTTGCTGATTCTGTGATGGTTGCGGCGGCGGAGGTTGCTGCATTTGGGCTTCAGCCGATTCAATCAATGCACTCAAACTGACAGAATGATCGATGTCATTCACATCGTGATCCTGTTCGCTATTCGGTGTATTTCGCAAATACAGCTCATACCAGTAATGAGCGACTTGGAACAGTACTTCCGGGTAAACACCTCCACCCTTTGCGGCATTCTCGACAGTTATACACGCCCGTTCCAACATCTGATCGCTCTGTTCCTTGCATTGCAGTATCGCTCGCTGAATCTCATTTGGATTAAGCGCAGCTGCATGAGGAAGTACAGATAATGCCAATTCAGCGGCAGGATACACCATATTGTTATCCCAACCTCGAGATGCACGATCAGCCATTCCAGCGGCCTCTGGTGGGGTAAGATGCCCCTCCCAGGTGTCAATAAGAAATGATATCGCAGGCGCACCGATCTCCATCGCTTGTCCAATAATCCAGGACACGTGTGACGAGTATGTGCGTGACAGCCAATTGGGACTGACGCAATTGTGCAGGCCAAGGGCGTACAGGCCCAACTGGAAGGCACACATGTGTAGAGCACGATGCGGTCCATGGTGATTGTGATTGGTGGTGGCCTGGGTAAATAGGGATGTTGAGCTGGTTCCACCCGCTTTGGTTAGAACGTTCTTCGCCAATTCAAACATGAAATGTGCGCTCGCCTCCGAGGGTTGGTTGGGTATGGACGGATAAGCACGCTTGCCCTTATACCGAAGATCTTTGTTTCGACTACTGGGTCCGGGTCCACCACCACCAATATTACTACCGCCTCCCATTGCTTGACATGGCGACGCGCCGGCAAGATTACCTTGCCCAGAACATACGTTGAGTGCTCCCATGCATACTTCCAACTCAGCGCTAGTGCTACTGTGCGGTCGGCTGTTGTCTGACGATGGAAAACCGCATGAATCGGCAAAATTCGAAGCCGCCGCCACATGTGCATTGAACTGTTCCTGTTCATCGCGGCGGGCTTGCGATGCCAGAGTTCGTACCGGAGGATTGTTTGAATAATATGCCGGCAGGAGGGGACTTTTCAGCAAAGTGTGTATGTCCCGATCCAAGAGCTTATCCATGATTTTCGCTATCTTCCGTGGTTCGTCCTTGTAGTAGGAGAGCAGAGTCAGCGCCAAATCACCCCTCTGCCGCCTTGTTCCTTCGCAAAGCAATGGGTGCTCGGCTTCAGAGACGTTCGCCTTTAGTCCCAACGCTGCTACAGCTGCTTCGAATCCTAAATTCTCATCCGTTGGTATCCTGTACGCTATACTCATCACCTTGTTGCGGTTCTCCTTGCCCGTCACCGATGGCATAACCAAAGCGTCAAAGATAAAACTCGCTAGATTTATTGGAAGCAAAGCTTCTCCTCTTGATTTCAGTGTTCCGTTTTTCAATTGTTCTGCTCTCTCACGTATCACACGCAATTTCGGCTGGTTTAAGTGGATTTTTTTTAACAAAGCCAACAGATCCGCCTCCTGATTGGCCAACTTTACCTCCAGCGGCTTAGTACTGGCTGGTGGTCTTGGCATTTCTAGCGCAAACAGACAAATCCTGAATGCGTTGTGGTAGTGCTCCGAATTCTCCGACAATACTGTGCACAGAAAGGCACACTTGGAAAGTGTTAGTGAAGCCAATACACTCAGTTGATGCGAAATCGGGTTGATATTATGCTTTTTGCCCTTGCGCTTGGGCGGTGGCGGTAATTCTATCATCAAATTCGGAGGATTCGCCAACATTTCTTCTGCTAAGCGAACTGCTAAAATACAAGCTTCTCTTCCATGACCATGTGCATGTAAACCTTCAGCTCGTGCAAGTAAAATATCCCAGGCATCCTCTGTGGGTCGGACATTTGAGAAAATTTGAGGTTTCTCCGTTGCTAGTTGGATTTGTAAGGATTTACTGCATCCCGCTATAGGACTGCACTCGGCCACAGCTACGGAAGCTGCAAACATTGAGGGTGGAGTAGACTTAATTGGTTGACACTCTGGAGTGATAAACTCGTCACTAGAACTAGAGAACGATTCATCCTTTGAGATACGACGGGGTTCCACAACATTCACCTCATCCACTACGACTGCTTCAGCAATGGCCATTGGCAATGGTTGTGGAGTAACATGTGGCGGTACTGTCATTTCTCGAATTTTCGTCCCCAACATCGAAGAGGATGACGATGAAGCTGAAGACAGTGATGACGTTTGCCTAGGTCCCGCACTCCCACTAGCGCTTTCCACAAAATTTCCCAGAAACTTTAACTCCTCGCCAGTTACGGGTAAATTGACGCCCTCAAGCGGTGAAGATAGCTCTAAACTATTCTGCGAGTCTGTTTCGCTGGTATTTTGCTGCTTAGCCTGTACCGCTGCTGGTTGCAGCGTTCGTCCACCTTCATTATTTCCACTGCTATCGCCACCGAAATCCTCGTTTTCACAAAATCCTTCACTACTCGCGCTCGAGCGGTTACCATCTCCCAGCTTAACTGCTCCTCCGCCGACAACACCTATCGCCGCACCGACAACACCACCACTACCGCTAGCAATTCCCGGTAGTACACCACCTCCCGATACTATGATCGCCTGATGATGCAAACGCACGGGTACACTCTCACTGCTAGAGTTACTCGAATTGTTGCTGCTCGAGATGTAAAAACAATCGCGAAATGGACGCTCAAAACGATTTTTATTGTGCACCAAGTGTAAGCCGTGATGATCCGATGAGGTGCTGATGTAGTTGTAGTGCTTGTTGTTCGCCATAACTGCTTGGGTGGCATTCAACTGATGAATATTCGTCGTCGGTTCACTCTTCGAATCTGTATGTTTGAAACACGTGAACGGAGAATAATATATCGGGTTCGTGTCTTGAGTGTGTGTAATGCCAGGGATGGGATACTCTTCCCAATCCAGGTAGCAAGCCTCGATGGCCGGCTTAAAGCCGACAAATAATTCGGCGTCGGTTCTGCGCGAAGTAAATCTTTATGAATCATTATTATCATTTTTCAAAAAAATAAAAACCAAAGAAAACAAAAAATGGATTAGGTAAGGACAACTGTCCTGGCCGTCCTATCCTATAATCAAGCAAAACATATGCATTTCCACTCACCTAGAATTCTGTTGATGTTTGCTGCTGAACGACGAGGGTAACATTCGGCATTTAACTACCCGATCGAGGATCTTTAAATGCCACGCTGTAAACTGTGCATGTAGCATATCGCGCTCGTCAGGTGCCAGTCCAGGATTCAACGCTGCCAAACGCCACAAAACAACTATTTCGTCACAGAGGGACGAGCAGGCATGTTGTGACGCATTTGAATTACTATGCGTGTTACTGTGCTTGCCTCCATTATAGCCATGGGATCCCATCATCATCGATAGCTTTGTTTGGAACCACCAAATCAAAATCTGATCGCAGGCCATACACTCTTCGGTTATGATCTCAAGTAAACGCACTGCGTTACGATCGCAGCGACGGTACATCTCTCGGACGATCGAGAGAAGATTCCACATGCCTTCCGGTTCTCGGCCGCGTAACGGACGCAGCAGGGAACTCCATTCGGCAGCGGCCGGTGGGGCGGAGTTTGTTAAATAATTTACATCACTGAAAACATATGTAATGGATCATAATTGCTAGAAAATTGATGGTATATATCACTCGTTACCTAAATACAATTGGTGCTGGTAAGCAAAACTTAATCAATATGCGACTGATATTCTCGTGTAACGTTTTTTCATCCAAATACCAGCTGGTTTGATCATTTGCCGACGCACCAGCTGTTGGATCTGGTGCTCCACACACTGTGTTGATTGCAGTTGGCTGTGCACTTAGCAGCTCGTCAAGCAGACGCTGTGCTGTCGGCAGGATCTGTTGCGGTAACTCGCTGATAAGATACTGAGCGAACTTCTGTAGTTGATCTCGTTGCAGACGGGTGAGTGACTCCGAGACCGGCGCTCGTAGACAAACCTCATTGGGCTGATAAATATACCAAATACTTAGCTATTACCACAACTTAATTCAAGATTACTTACACAATGTATTCGATGTAGACACACCGCGACTACATGAGAACACCAATAAGCGGATGATGTACAGGTGCAATTGCACGATGAAATCCGCCGTCGATCAAAAGTCACCGCTACGTTGAAATGACTTCTAAGTTGGCTTTGGCCAACCACAGTCGCCGATAGATGGAAACCTTACATTAGACAAGAGGTCGGTGTTAATTTATAGAAATAGATTCGAAAAAGGATATATCGTACCTATCTGCAATGGATCCTTAACTGCACGATTCTTAAATAACTGATCTCCACGATGGAATTCATCTGCGGAACTATTTGCTAAACAGGAGTACAAACGAATGTCCTCCTCGTTGTCAGGGAAACTCCAAAATGCTATACGTAATTGAAGTTGTTCTGGAACTGGTGGATAAACGTGCTCAACCAATTCGAACGGGATATACGAAGCGACGCATTTCGCTGCAAGCTCCGTTAAAGATGAAACGTCTAGAAAGAAACAATGTAAGAATACACTTTAGTAATTTCTCTTAATTTTAGAATTCTTATTTTAATGTTAGTAAGATTATCAATTTTACATCAAAGAAAGGTAAATTCAATTTGAAGCCAAATGCTTGCAGTGATTAGACAAACAACACGAGACTTGACCTATTGTACCAACTCATAAAATTCCTTTACCCCAGAAGCTGTCTACAGGCCATTTGTTCGCATGTATGAGATTGAGATATTCAGTGAGGACATAGAGACATATTTTAGCTTTGTAGGTAGGATCTGGGGATCCAAAAACAGTCCTAGTATTCTTTAAAATGTATAACATCCAGTGGAGAGAATTAAGTGCGATATGCCAAATTAGTTAGTTGACTATAGCTAAGAGTAGACAGTATGCAAAAGTGGCATATATATGCAAATCTGATGTCATTTTTTCTTCATCATATGCGATTTTTTCTCGCATATCTTCTGAACACCTTTTTGACAGTACGCAAATGCTGGCAAAACATATGCCAATGATGCGACACCTAGATTTCAAATCAATTTGCAACTTTTCCACAAGTTTTTCCAACTGTTCTGACAAGTGTAGAGGAAGAATGTCAGCTGTTTTCAACAGCAGTTATTGGTCGCGTTCGTCGATCTAGGCAAAGTGCTTCATATGCATCCAATCGATTTCTATTGGCTGTGAGTGACGGAAGACGAATCACTTTTTTGAGGTCGAGGAGGGGATTTTTAGTCAAAATTGTATGTTGCTTTCTGCTTTTGCATTAGACTTGCTTTGTGAATTGTAATTGTATGCGGAATAATGAAACGCTATTACCTCTGAGAATGAAATTGTTTGCAAGTAACACACTCGCGTTTTAAGTAAAATGACTAAAACGCATCGTACATGGAATGACACTATTTGGATTGAACAAATTATTGATTACCTTTTAAAAATTCAAAAACACACAAGCACGAAACTTAAACAAATATGCTCATAAAATATTTTCAACGCACACCATAGAGAAAGAAATGGAAAATAAAATAAAAAACAATAAATAAATTCAAATTGTAAAGCTCAACAAACAAATGATTTCAAATGTCAGCTGTTTTATGTCAAATCTCATTTTGCTTCATAGACCCTGTTCACACAGGAGCAACGGACTGGATTTTTTTTTGACGTTTCGTGTTCAGATTGATAATCCTGTCTTAACACTTCCGCGGACTTTTTTTTGGCATATTTATTGTCAGTGTCGACCAAATTGATTTGATTTTCGTGTTTATTTCACGAAATTTAGAACAATTTAAATAAATAACACAAATGCAATCAGCCTCTAGCCCAAAAGACGCACTGTTTTATTCATGAAATTTTTTTTACACGTTTGTCGAGTGACTGCCGATTGACATCTACAAACGTCAAAAAAAAATCCAAGAATTTTAAAAAATTTAAAAATCCGGAGCGACGTAACATGTCACCTCTCCGCTTCTCCCCTCGCCTGTAAACGTCAAAAAAAATCCAATTCGTTGCTCCTGTGTGAACAGGGTCATATGCTGCAAAAAATTTTTGGCTTAGAATCCAGTCCCCGACCTCAAAAAAAGTGATTCGTCTTCTGTCACTCTCAGCCAATAGAAACCGATTTGATGCATATGAAGCACTTTGCCTAGATCGACGAACGCGACCATTGCCTCTGCAGACGATGTTTTTGCTTGGTGGTGAGAAAAGAATTGCGTATTTTAAAATACCCGGAGTTCAAGAAACCATGGGAAAAAAGAAAAACGCCTTTAAGGTCTAGATACACTTGCGGCGCAAACTGGCTGTTAAAGCACCTAAGGAGAAATTGGACCGGGATCACGGATCTGAAACTGTTCTGACAAACCATCCGCCGCGCCGTCTCAGAGGAAGGATGTTAAATACCATCGAACCAGTTAAATCCAAAGATTATGTACTTCTTTCCCATGTGATGGCAGACTTATGGTTTTAAGTGGGGCGGAGAATAATCCCACACCTTGCTTAACCGTAGACGTTAACTACGTTGGGGTCGTTTTCGACCAATTTTTTTTTTTTAACTCAAATATTTTAAAAAGTACTGTCTTTATTTACCTATGCTTTCATGACTTTGTTACTTATACCCTAAACCATCGAAATTCGACTGTCTTCAATTTTTATCCTTAGATGGTTGTTTTTTTTTTGAATTTGAATTTTTCTGTTAAATTTGGTCGTTTTCGACCCGTACGTATTTTGTATGGAATTTTCATTGCAAACGGAAGTAAAATCGTTATTTGTTGTAATTCAATCAAAGAAGAAGAGTTTGTTTTGATAAAATGTCAAGTAATTCGTCAAATGATGACGATTTTTCATCGGGTAGTGATATACTATAATATGTAGAATTAATTCTAACCAAAATTCCAACTTTTTCTCAAAAAGTGCTAATTTTTGTAATTATTTTCAAAAAATATATGAGGGTCGAAAACGACCCACCAACGTATGTTTAGTCGTTTTTTTTTAACGTAGGTTACGGTTAAAGGACACAACATTTGCGATCCCATTTCATGAGCATATCATATGCCAGCATATGTTGACAAATGCATTTGCGATATTTGACGGAAAAGTCGCATATCGTGTGAACACGTCTATATGCGAGTTTACGAGCATTTTCCGTGAGGTCGGCACTGGCATATCTGTATGTATAATATATGCCACTTTTACATATCGGCTGCTCGAAGCTTATGCCTATTAATTTTAGGAACAGTTTAGGAAGGAACAGTGCTGTCACTTTTATGTCATTCTTGACACCTTAGCAAGGTGACACTAGATTATGCGTTGCCTGTTAACGTTTCGGTTAGACCAGGGGCCTACACCACGAAATAACTTAGTTTTGAGATACAAAAACTTAATCATAACACTCCTTGTACTACAGGTGTTATTTCGTCGCCTTAGAATGGCTATTTCATCCGACAAACTAGTGCCATTGAATTAGAAATAAATAAACGCAAAATTCACACTTTCTTTCGATAGTTATTGTCACTTCGGACATAAACAGTGCGCAAAGTTGAGACCTATGGTGGATGACCAATTGTTTCAATCTTATTATGAAAGACCTGTACGACTTGCTAGGTTAAAATTGATGCAAAACCCTGACCTAACCAAATCGTGCACAAATAAGACAAAAAACAGTTTTAAATTCTTTTTACCACCAATGGAAAATGGAAATTGTGTGTTGCAAATGGTAAAGGGACGCGCAACAAAACGAGGCATATGGAAGCTCCTCTTCGACTCGCTGGCCTCTTTTGCATGAGAACATACCAATGGGCTCAAAAAGAGTAGAAAAAATAATGACTGAAGGAAGGAACAACAGAAAGAAGAAAGTTGTGCGACGAAATAAAAACGAAAACAAAAAGAAAGAACCATATGAGGGAAAGGCGGTACTGATATGACCAACACCGAGAGAGAAGACCTAACGACGGCATGGTAAAGTTTGTGTACGTCTATTGGATTCTGTTCTTTTTGATGACGATAGTGGCAGTGATGACGATGATGAGGACATGCATATGAACAACACACAACTATAAGTCTAACTTGCCGCCGCAATTGCCACCAGACTATGACGAAGGTGTATCGCATGAGAAATGGAACGGTGGACCTGTATAGTGTTGCAAATTTGCATGTTGCACACTTTGCTATTATGATGGCTTCACGATGTGTGGTGGGATGAGGTAATCATAAGTGGGTAGGTCAAGCCTAATGCCGGAAAAGGCCAAGCTAGGTTGTGTTTCTTCTGTAATACACACGACAAGCCAAATAGACGTATTTATGTACATGTTTATATGTATGTATATACATATGAATCTGCGAGATAAACGAGGTGAAAAGTAAAATAAATAAATTCTAAACAATGACAATAACTGTTTTTAAGGCAAGATTTTATGCCTGTTTTTCATAAGAAGGCGCTATTATACGATTCAAACCTTGATTGTTAAATGAAACTCATTGCACTGACGTAGTCACGAAGAGCGGATAATTCACGTCGAGCATTTTACATTTAGAGTCAGACAAACCGCAACTTTTAGAGGTCGAGAGATTCTGAGCAGTAACATTGAGTGTTCACTTGATGACAGCTCATCATCATCATCATTTTCAATGACCGGCTTATCCACTATGAGGGTCGCGGGGTTAGGGTGCTTAAGTGGACTCTTCACATCTCCCAATCTTGCGCTATCGACTCTAAATCATCAGGGGCTCTTCCCATACAGGTAGAGGTGAGATTTCGGACTTTTTCCAACCATCTCATCCTGGGCCTACCCAGGGAACGCCTACCTAATGGCAGGTCTTGGAATCCGAGTTGGGGGCATGCATTGGACGTGCCCAAACCATCAACGTATAGACGTCTCCGTTCGAAAAAGTAGCTGCTCGACCTTAAGTGTCTTGCATATTCTAATGTTCCTAACTCGATCTCGACGAGTTACCCCAGCAATACAACGAAGAAATCTCATTTCGGCGGTTTGTATTCGCGATTTTGTTCTTTCGGCCATTACCGAAATCTCGTGACCATAGGTGAGGGTCGGAGCAAACACTGAGTTGAAGACCAATAGCTTAGCTCCGTTGCCAAATTCAGCCCTCCTGATAACAGATTGACCAAAATTGTCTCAAAATTGCTCCAGCCTGTCCAATCGTATAGGAGAACTCAGTATTGCTCCTACCATCGCTCGTGAATAAGACCCCGAGATACTTAAACTTCTCCACCTGTTTCAATGAGACTCCACTCACATGCAGAGGGCATTCAACAGGCGTTTGGGAAATGATCATAACCTCTGATTTGTTCAGGTTTGTTCTCATCCCAGCTTCAACATAGACGGCGACGAACCTATCTAATGCGCGCTGAAGATCGATCTGGGTGGAAGTAAGGATGACCAAGTTATCAGTGAAAAGCAGAAGACTTATCCTGAAGTCTCCCAATTCGAACCGAAAGATGACAAAACGCATCCCTGGCGAAGTTCAACGCCCACGGCGAAAGATATCGATTTAACGCCGTTCACCCGAACACAGCTCTACAGTTTGTGTATAGAGATTGAATGGCTCTCAGAATAGAACCAACAATCCCATGCTCCTGCACTACACTCCAGAGTTTACCTAGAGAGACCCGATCATATGCTTTCTCCAAAGCCACGAAACAACTGTAGATAAGTTTGGCTTGGGAGTAAGCCGTCTCAAGTACCATTCTGAGAGTGAAAAGCTGGTCGGTTCTGCTTCTACCTGAACGAAAGCTGTACTGCTAGTCACCCAACCTTGATCCGATCACAACTCCGGGGAGGCTTAAAGAGAGATACGATGGCAACTCTTGATTTAATAAAGTATTTCTGCGTTTATATTATAGGTACCCGAGAATGCTCCACCGCGTTCTTACAGTCTTTTAATATCGAGCCCTTGTAAAGGTATTCCAGAAAAAAGGGTCGAAATTGAGTAACATAATTCCATTCCTCATCTTAGTTTTGTTCTGCTCGATTTCTCAACTTTGCATTTTGTTTTCCTTGCGTTCTCTTTCATTAAGAACTGTCTACAATCAAAACCATTTCACCGTCCAAATGTATCACAACCAGCAGCGTACCACTAAGGAAAAACAAGAAAAAAAAAAGCAAAATTGAAAGGTTCTACCGAGATTTGAACTCGGATCGCTGGATTCAAAGTCCAGAGTGCTAACCATTACACCATAGAACCGTCACATCTGGGGTGTGCCAAAGTCAAAACATGACGCACATCTGCACAGTGTGCCACCTCCTTCCAATCATAATCTGAACATGTGAAACAAATACTTTCACTTTCTTCTATGTGAAGCAAATGTCTGCCGTTTTATTGAAATATATTTACTGTGCCCAAGAATTTTTACACACAAATTTTCAATGTAAATAATCCGTCAATTAAAGTTGTTTTTTTGTTTTTGTTTTTTGCTCTCTCTTTTGTTTGTCCAATTTGGCTGCACGTAAGAATAAGGTCATTTTATGTTCAGTTTGTTTTTTGTGACATTACATTGAGTGGTTTCACGCAATAATTTTTCGTGGGCCTTTTTCCGTTTGGCTCATCCCTCAAGAGGGGAGAGAAGAAACACGTATGTATTTACATGCAAGCAGCTGCAAAAATAGTAACGCAATTTTGTTTTACGAGGGAATAATAAGAACAAATAAAATCCAAAATAAAGAAAACATTCGTGTACATGTTTATTTCTACCGGATAGGATGACACCCCTCGAAGTTTACACACTTTCCTATGCTACGGTTCTGCTTATGATAGCAACAATTGTACAGTGAATAGAAAATTATTTCGCAGAAATATAAATAAATTCACACACGTAAATGTGAGGATGAGTATTTTTATCTGTCCCCTTCTGGAAAATGTTTTACACATCCTTTCTACAATTTGTATATCCATATTTAATTTTTAAAATAATTTAGCCAAAGAAAAGGGTGAGTTAAGTTAATGAAAAGGAAGAGTGATTATACAAAAATTTGACGTATTTCATCACTCCATAGGATGAACTTTCACGTCTCTGTAGCCCCTGATGTGTGAAGCAGAGGAAACACAAACTTATTTTCCCTTGGCTCTTAGTTGCCATTGGTTTCTTGGGTGCAACCCCCCCTTTTACCAATCATCATTCTATAACCCATACTGAAATCAGTGATTCTATTTCAATCGCAAGTTCTCGTTAAACACTTTTTTGGAAGCAGTTTCTGATAGCCTAATCATTTCCCTGACAATCTTTCAAAAGTCCGTTCAATTACGCCGACAATATTGACATCATCATAGGAAGAACGAAGGTTGATTTCACTGGCGCGTTCGTGAATATTGAGACGAAGACGGCAAAGATGTATTTAGTGGTCGATGAGGGCAAGACGAAGTATATGCTGTCAACAAGAAAGGACACTCAACACCGACGTCTCGGACAGAACGTCACAGTAGACAGTTATAACTTTGAGGTAGTTAAGGACTTTGTCTACCTAGGCTCGGCTATAAATTCAGACAACGATAACAGCGCTGAGATTGAACGAAGAATAACTCTTGCCAATCGCTGTTTCTTTAAGCTAAGAAGGTAATTGAGTAGTAAAGCCCTGTCTCGAACAACTACAGTGACCCTTTATAAGACCTTAATTCTCTCAGTCCTGTTCTACGGCGCAGAGGCATGGACTCTGTCAAAAGCGGATTAGGTTGCTCTTAGCTGTTTCCAGAGGAATATTCTTCGAGTGATTTTCAGTCCCGTCTGCATAGACGGTGTATGGAGGAGATACAACGTTGAACTCTACAGGCTGTACAGCGACATCGACTTAGCCAGAGGAATGAAGCTCCAACGACTAAGGCTGGGTCATGTAGAGCGAATGGACACCAATACTCTGGCCCGGAAAATCTTCGAATCCACACCTGAGAAACGGCGCAGTGGAGGAAGGTCGCGATTCAAGTGGAAGGGGACTTTAATCAACTTGGCGTGCGAAACTGGAGGCAGCTGGCTAAAGATCGAGCTGGCTCAAGACGCTTGTTGGTTAAGGCCCAGGTCCATCTCGGACGGTGCCGCGCCCTTTTATAAGTAAGTAATAATTTCCCTTTGATCACGAACTATAATTGAACCTGATTCGTTCCTCCTAAGAACGTCACCACAAGTTCCGCACAATTCGAAATGCTTTAATGAGTCAAATACTTTCTTTTTGCACAATTCAATTGATCACTAATTTATTTGCAGGATAAACTAGACTTTTTAACACCAAAATAGCCTTCGATCGGCCCGAGAGCTCATAGAAATGTTTACTATTTTAAAGGCTCCACCGCACAGAAGGCGCGTAAGTGATTCTGCCCGCCACGGTCGCTGTACTGCGTAAAATGTAATCATTTTATTCAAACAGAATGTGGGCCAGTCGAGAACGCATCGAGCAGATATCAGGTTGTAGTTTTTTTTACAAAAATCGCGACGGAGAAGCAGCAAGAATAACTGATGAGGTGAAGAAATAAATAGATTTGGTGCACCCAAAAGGTTTCTATATGATGTATGACATCCCGACTGCGTGAGGGACGGTGGTGTCTGTCCCTGGCAGTGGTTTCGGAGGAAGAATAGTTTTGCCTTGAAGGAATTCGCGATTAAACGCGGAATTTTTAAAAGTACTCCTGCCACTCTGTCTGCCATAACTCCCAACACGCAAGAGTAAGAAGAAGAAGCATTTCATCTTCCTCAGAACTACTACTCCTTTCTGCTGCACAGCGACCGATGTGTTCTGGAGAAAATCACTTTAATAACTTTAAGAACGCTGAAAGCTGTCTGCTTTACGTCTGACATCACTGACCGCGGCGGGAAACAGCGTGTTTGGTGAGGCCTTTAGGGAATTGCTAAAGGTGAAATCAATGTTAAAATATAAACCAAATATTGCAAATATAGTAAATGAGCAGGTAAACATTTAAGAGCTTTTGAGCAATTAATAACGCTGGATAGTCGCAGACTACAGTCCATTACAATATTTAAACCTCTCTTCATGCTTTTGGTTCCTTTTCAGCATAGCCATCAATGTCGTTCGTCTGTATACATATGTATAATTATAGAAAATAGAAAACAATTATAGAAAACAATGAAAATTCATGCTGGTCTAACGGGTCAGTAATAACACCACGAAGTGTTAGAAAAGGTTCGAAGCTATTCGACGTTTTATCGTACAAGTGAGAATATTTTTTTTTATTCTCTGTTCACTGACATTGACACAATTGGCGAACTGTGCTTGTCAGTGGTGCCAGTGGGTGTGAGCAACAAGACAAAACCAGTGTAAATAATGTAAACAACCAGGAAGGGCAAGCAACAACACTTGAAGACGCCTTACATCGATGTATTCCTAAAATAGTAAAATACTTTGTCTCCCTAAGTTTCGCAGTTACATCTGGATCTGCCGCCTGCATAGATACCTCCATTATAAGAGCCAAAATTAAAAATTTAATTAAAAAAAAATATCTGTGACCCACTGTAGACACAAGAGTTCAAACAACATAAACAACAACAACCTGCAGAAGAAGACCGTTCGTTTTGTCGTGAGGAGTTTCAAAACTGGTTCTGCATTTTTTACATTTTTCGTTTTAATATCAACTTTGGCTTTTTGCACATACACACAGAAATTCACAAAGGAACACGCTGAGAAGCAGCAGGGCGGAGAGGACAAACGCGAGTCCAGGTTGTTGGTCTCAAAGTTGAGAGACTTCTTTTTATGTTTTGTTTACAATCAAACGAACAAACAAAGTCAAAGAACCTTGCCAAGGATTTGACTCTTCTTCGTAAAAAAGCAATTGACATTTGGGGTTGTAAAGGTTTTTTTTTTTTTTTTTTCGTTATTTCGTTCGCTTTGCTTTGCGCTATAGTCGTATGTACTTAGTGAAGTGCATCCTTATATTCGATTGGAAACGGACGGACGAAAAACTTATGATTGATGGAAGGAAACTAAACAAATGACTTATAATTGCAGAGATAAAATTTTTCGACGTGTTTGTGTGTGGTGCTTTTTTTTTTTTAAGAGACGAAGCAGCCTTTTCCAAACAACAATTAAGGTGCAATGAGGAGGGCATCGATCAAGTTTAATGTTAAATGGAAAGGTGTTGTTTTCTTAGCTTGCTGTTGAACCAGTTTGTAAACTAATTGCATCCTGTAAAATATAGAAGCTGTTTGTTTGCAAGGCTACACCAGGACAAAGCAACAGTTTTGGTAGTGAGAACCACTCAGATGAACAGTTGAAGCAACTCCCAAGACTGTTAAGAGTTCAATTAAAAGTGTTTAACATTTCTTATCCTTGTACATATGTATGTAGATCGTACATTTGGAGCACAAACTGAACACTTGTAGGTATGTGGCTTATTATAGGACGCACCATTGTTGACCTAATTTCAGCAATGGTTTGCATTTTCAATAAAAATTCCTGCGCCTACGCACCATAGTGTACAACAATTTGTGTCAGCGTTCTCCTTATTGTCAGGACCCGTCCTCAAACGTAGTGAACAACTACGCTGTCGCCTTTTCGAAACGTACGACCTATTGTGTTATTGGTTACAGACCCTATCTCGCGTAAAGACTTTCATTCGAGATTAGAGATTGGCCCAGAAAACCCATAAGATGTTTTCTGTGCACCTAATAATGAACATTTGGAGCTTTTCGTGATAATAGATGTCAGTTTCCAAGTCGCGAATCACCGACTATTGGTGAAAGAATGCAGTCTTGGCGAACCCCACTTTCGATCTCGAAGTCCTCTGACAGGACTCTGGATTCCTCTGTGCAGAACGTAAAACTTTGACCAATTATAAGTTGCCCTGAAGTTATCAAGAATTCCTCAACTGCGCAAGGTGGCCTACTGTATTCAATATGATCTGCAGGGTGTTGATGTAGTCGACACAGGAGGATTCACAGCGAAAACCTGCTTATTCGGCGTCGAGTGTGTTGAACTGTGTATTCATTCATTCATTCATTTTCCAATGACCTTCTTATCCACTATGAGGGTCGCGGGTTTATGGTGCTTAAGTGGACTCTTCACATCTCCCAATCTTCCGCCATTGACTCTAAATCATCAGGAGCTATCCCCCTACAGGTAGAGGTGAGATTTCGGACTTGGTCCAACCATCTTATCCCGGGCTACCCAGAGGACGCCTACCTGATGGCACGTCTTGGAAGCCGAGTTGGGGGCATGCGCTTATCGTGCTCAAAACATCGAAGTATGAACCTCTCCGTTTGAAAAAGTTGTTTTTCGACATTGAGTACCACGCGCATTCTGGTGTTCCTAGATCGATCTCGACAAGTTACCTCAGCAATACAACGAAAAAATCTTGCAAAAAATCATCCATCCACGCATCTACGAGTATATCCGTGGCCACAAATCTTACACACCTCAAACTGTTAAAAAGCTAAACCACAGGTGGCTCCGACGGAGATACTAGTGTGGACAGTCTTCTTGACAAGTCTAGTGAATGTCATCAGATTGGGAAGTTTCCGCATTAGCTTCTGTAGAAATTGTATAGGTGAGGAGGAAAAGATTGACTTCATTCGCAGGTATGTACATATCTAATCCTTGTACATTCTAGGGATATCAATTTTGCAACTACATCTGCAAGGATTTTCAATGTTCCGGCAAATTCAGCTAAGTTTAATAGCTCCTTGTCAAAAGGTGGTTTGAGTAAACAGAATTGACTTCACCATCCCTCTCCCTTAGAGGCATCATAATGGACACCGTACCACTCTAAAGTAACCACTTAAATGCCCAAAATCGTGGACAAAGCAAGTTCCTGTCTTTCTAGATGCTTGAAATGTACTCTGAATACATGTTCTCTGAATTAAGTTTAACAGAGTTGTTTTGAGAATAAAATTTATACAAAAATTCTATTTCTATATAGTATGCGCGATTAAAGGACGCCATACCAAAATTGTGTGTTGTATTGTACTTATGGTACATGGATTCAGGTCAACTGTAGTGCAGGCATCTTGTCAAAGTATATAATGATACCTAGAACCATGTTTCGCTACCTATGTAGATAAAAGAAAAAAGGGCCAAAGGCGGTAATATTGGTTCTAGACAAAGTAAAATAAATGAATCCTAGGTCTATAGCGTGCACCTAGGTAAAAAGAAGGCAAAGGTAAAATTGTAAACCATAGAGAGTACAACCGCTCAAATTCTCTTTTCTCTCGATATCACTTTCTCATAAAGGCTATGAAGTCTTATCTTCGTATAAATATTTCAAAAACTACTACTACGAGCACGCCCAAATTTTTTTTGTTATTTTATGACCTTATGGTTAGTTTTTAGGTTTTTTTTGGACTTACCGTCATCGTTAGGCCTTTTGGAAGATGCAGTCTGACTAAATACAGTAGAGCTCCAACCGCCATTACTGCTGTTAGTGAAGGGTCGTTTCCACCCGCGCCAATTGTTGCAGACTGATTCCGGTTCTGAACTCCAGCTACATAAGGAATCCTCTTCGAAACGATCCGAATCATCGAAGCTAAAACGATCGATGTCCTCCTGATTCCAGTCGCCAACACCGGCCGCTTGTTGGTCATTATTGGCATGGTTATTGTTGTGATTGTTTGCCCTATGTTGATGACCTCCAGTTCCACCGCCGGTACTACTGCCCGCACCAGCAACAGCGGCTCCATGACCACCACCACTTGCAACAGCAGGGTTCGGATGTCCACCTCCCCCACCACCGTTGCCTATACCGTTCGCCAGTTTTACACCAAAATGTTTATAACAGTCTTAAAAAATTCTTCAGCCAGTGAAAGAAGTGAACAGAAACCAAAATTGGGGGGACAATGACGAAAAAACACACGAAACCCTCCAATTTTGTCGTGATGTTGCTGCAAACCGATTGTGATCCACCACCACCGCTATACCACGCGCTGAAGACAAAGGATTCACCTCTCTCTCTCTCTCTCTCTCTCTTTCTCTCTCCACACTTCACAAACACCACGAGTCAGAGATGGTGTTTTCCTTTTACTCGCTTTGAATTTTCACTTTTCCCCGGAATGGTGTCGCATTTAGGAGGTAGGTAGTTTGGTAAATAGGTAGGCAAACGTTTTTGCTGCTCGCGCTAGGATGTGTGCGTGTTTGTGACTTGCTTGCGTGCATATGCGTGCGCGCGAGTGTTTGTGTTGGGATGTATGCATACAATAGATGGTTTTTCTTCTTCTTTTTGTTCTTGGAATATTTTTCTTTCGCTGGAAACAAGAAGCACTTGATCAGCTGGTAAATGGACTCACTTTAATAAATTTTTTCTTCGTATTATTTTGCGAGTGAAAACAAAGAATTAGTTAGAAGCAATAACACGCAACGCCAACGGTGGGTGGGGGACAAACGAAAAGAAAAGAAAATGATGAAAATCTATACACACAGCAAACAAACAACTCAGCACAGCGCCCAGCCGTGATTTTTCACCTTTGTAACTCTTCTTGGTTCAATGCAATTTACTATTTTGTTTTAGTTTTTTTTTTTTTTCACTTCACCTTACTTTACAGTCCTAAAGTCCTTTCTTTCTTTGTTTTCAATCACCACCATTGCAGCCAGTGAGAAGGGCACCACGATAATTTGTGCTCGGGTCGTCGAGGCTTTGTATGGGCATTTTCACTGTTTTCTCTGATCACACACTTTATGGGTGCGCAAGTGGGGAAAGTTCTTGAACGAAGACGATCACTACTCGGATAGGGGGTCTTTTCCCGAAGTTTGCCTTCCTCGAGTTTTTCTTTCTTCTTGGGGGAGAAAAGCAGAATTTGCTTTGTTGAGTTTCGATGGGAAAATTTTTCGCTTTTACTTCACGCAAACGCCAAGATTTGTCTTCGAAATCAAAGTCAAAAATGTGAATTTTATGATGGTTTGGTTTTTGGAGATTTTTAATTTCTTTCACGTTCACTGAAGACGAAAAATTATTAGTACTTGCTCCCCGTCGAAGAAGATAACAACAAATATGGCGACACACAAGGAGAGAATGACTTGAAATCGGAACCTTTGGGCATTTTCTTTTTGTTCGTTTCATTTCATTTTTCCGCTGGTGGATGGGAATGATATGGATTTTTGACCGAAATGAGACGAGAAATGAAAGTGAAATTAGAGAATTTGAAGATGCGACAGCCAGCTGATGAATGGAGGAGAGTGTTCAAAGAGATCGCTGCTTATAGTCTTTGTTTGAATTTTTGATCTTAGACAACATAAAGCTAATGTCACTTTATAAGAAAGGCAAAATTTGAATGTTAGTACACTATGGTGAGATCAACTCTTTGAAATCACTAGTTCTTAAAGTTAAGGAGTCAATTAAGTTGCTGGAATGACGTGGTTCTCGATACGTAACAACATTAGAATAAGAAATTCCATTGCAATATTCAATATTTGCCTCCCTGTCTTTTTTTTGTGCACCCATAAAGGAAACATAGAGTTTCGTAGAGATTGCGCCACTACAAATTTTTAGTAATGCGAAAAGGCTGGTACGTTACCTCGAGAGTGTTTTATTTTATTGCGCAAGAAATAGCTGTTACTTCTGTTGTGCTCTATTCTTCACTGCGGTTTCTCGTAACGTAACTTGACGTTTGATGTATGTGGACTTTGTTGATTTGCCTTTGATTACCATTCGCAACTTCAACTTTTTTTTCAATTCCAGTGTAACAAAACTTTGCTCTCTGATTGGCGAGAGACCACGGATTAACTAGTCACAGTAATTGTGTGGTGTGTTATTTCAAAAACACGGCCAATTTTGAATAGTTATTGCAATACATTCTTTTCTCGCAATGGAATATTTTACGTTGCGATATTTTGACATTTTCTGTCACATTTCAATTTATTTCAAAAAGTTTTCGTTGGAGAGAACGAATATAAAAAAAACACAGAAAATTAGATTTTCGGAAGAAAAAGAGACAGTAATGATGAGCTTCGTCAAAAACCGTCGCATACGATGTCAACAGCAAGGAATTTAAAAATACGCTGCACAGCTAAACAGATCATGGAGAAAATTTGAAAATATGTGACATTTATATCATTCTTGGCTTAATCTCGCTGCGAGGTTTGTATTCCTAGCAATGGAACCTAAAAAAACGATTAAAATTCTGCGATATTTATCGATTTCCTATTTCGCAACGAGAATTGTCCTAGGAAACACGCGCTTTAAATTTCGGTTTAAGACATTTAGGGCGTTTTATTTCATAGAACTCGATGCAGCATTAGCCCAGGGCAGATTTTGGTTTCACCATTTCAAGCTAATTTTCTTGCAGCCAACGCGGAATTAGAACATTATAGCAGAAATTTGACAGTTTTGACAGGCGCTAACTGCTGTACTTTCTTTCCCGTGTATCCGGTTCACGTACTTGGACTGTGTTTTTTAAAAGGTCTCGATAAAATTTCAATTATTTAAATAATCCGTGTATATTTTTGTAAAATATTTTTGCAAATGAAAAATTCAATATGTGTTATAACGAAAAATTACTATTTGCGTATTGATTTTGCCATTTTTATAGTTGATGTTTGTGTATTCGAATTTGGCTCCAATCAATCCCGATGCATATGTACCCAAAAGATGTTTGACAAGTGATTTTTTTTTTTAAATATTGCAGAACTCAAATAAAATGCCACCAAGGAAGAATAAAGCTCAAAAAGAAGAGGTCCAAGTTTCTTTGGGACCACAAGTGCGCGATGGTGAGCTTGTATTTGGTGTTGCTCACATCTATGCCAGTTTCAACGATACATTCGTCCATGTTACCGATTTGTCCGGTCGTGAAACAATTGCTCGTGTAACCGGTGGAATGAAAGTGAAGGCTGATCGTGATGAAGCTTCACCCTACGCTGCTATGTTGGCCGCTCAAGTGAGTTACTCTGTGAATTATCCAATAACATTGATGTTCTAACATTTGTGCTTATTGTGTTTCTAGGACGTTGCTGAGAAGTGCAAAACTCTTGGCATCACTGCGCTACACATTAAGCTCCGTGCCACTGGTGGAAACAAAACAAAAACTCCAGGACCTGGTGCACAGTCAGCACTCCGTGCTTTGGCCCGTTCATCGATGAAGATTGGCCGTATTGAAGACGTTACACCAATCCCATCGGACTCCACACGCAGGAAGGGTGGTCGTCGCGGTCGCCGTTTGTAGATTGTATGCTGGATTATTTTTGTTGCTCCACCAATTCGCAGCAAAATGGATTTTTTATTGATATAAACAGAAATCGTAAATAAGAAACTCGTATGTTTTCATATTTGTGTTACCTTTCGCTTAAACGTTTTTTGTTTTCTAACGGACGAGGTTGGTTTGTGCTTTAGGGGAATTCGACAAACCAATTGGTATTGGTTCCGTCAAAATTTGTTCCTGTTACTTTGTAGAGTTCGGAGGACATTGAATTTCATAAAAATGCACTCGCACGCCGGAGCACTGTGTGCAGAGGAGGATTTAGCACAGACGATGTGGATACTTTCGGACGGTCTCTGCGCTTTCACAGAAATTGAAAATTAATTGAATACCGAAACGAGTTGGTCTTGAAGTGACGCGGTAACTGAGAAAGTCAATTACTTCAGAGCAAACATCAACATTACGGGTGACGCCGTCGATAAGATCTGATTACGAAACCGTTTATACCGCAGTTTGCCAAAACAATTGGATTCAAAACTATTAACTGAACAAAC
This sequence comes from Matsumyia berberina, assembly GCA_917880715.2. Classification (NCBI taxonomy): domain Eukaryota; kingdom Metazoa; phylum Arthropoda; class Insecta; order Diptera; family Syrphidae; genus Matsumyia; species Matsumyia berberina. The sequence goes on along the minus strand of OU862871.1, from coordinate 122,674,214 downwards.
TGTGCTCTACAGAACACTAGTCTTACCGAGTCTTACCTGTCTATTAGCGCCGAACGGAGAGAGTAAGTAAAAATGCATAGCAGGTACTGATTCTGATTCAGTACTGAGCACCTTTTGGAGAAAAATACTTCGTCGGATGTTACGTTTCGTGTCTCAGGACGGTTTATCCGCGAATTCTGAGGTGTACCAATATATGGATCTAGCCCAAAAAGACAGACAAGACATGTTGACTATATTGGCTAAGTCACATCGTGCGAATGGACAGGAAACCCAGCCCTCAGGTTCGAATCCAAAAGAAAGTCTGCGTCTTCTCAACTGTCTAAAGAGAATATATTGTAGCCGAGAATTCGAGTTGCGATTGATAAGACCAAAGATGAAAATTTACTTGGACTGAAAAGTTCATCCAAAAATTCTGCATCCAGTCTACGTTTTTGTTGGATCCGTATACCAGACAAGGTTATACATACGTTGATGGTCGGTGTTGTTACTTCATACTCCCCTTTTTCTTGTAACACCGTAGCTTTAGGTCCAACCACCTGATTGGTAGGTTGCCATACTTCTCTGCTGAGTACGCGGACACAGACGTTCCAGGAACCTGCAAGGCCGATGTACTTGCTAAGGAAGGTACTACAATACAGATTCTTCCCGAAAGATGCAATCAGCGAAGCCAATCTAAGGTGGTCAAATGGCACCACCGGCCAAACTAGCAGAAATATCCGGCCCTAAATAGACCATAAGCGGTCAAGAGATTAATTTCACTATGTAGACGGTATCTCGGAGGTACTATAGGTGTCATCACAGGACATTGCCTCAAATGATTTCTTCAGAAGCTGCAGGGACGACGAAGAGGAAGAGACGATCCTCCATATCCTCTGTATCTGCCCAGCGCTCTCTCGCAAAAGACGCATCCTTCTCGGTGCCTTCTTTTTTGACAATCTTGGCGACCAGCACAACAAGATGTGGGAAACCTAGTTCGCTTCATTAAAAGCTCCCACTGGTCCCACTATTAGGAAAGAGAATTCCTCTTAGATCCTGAGGCATTATAATGTACCAGGAACCGAATTACCAAACTCGTTAACGAGGAACTCGTCATCGAAATGTGAGGATTTAGCATTACCGCTCCCAATGAAGTTAATCGGGCATTCGATCACGAGTTCTACTCGCTCACTTGTTATCGATTGCGGTAATTCGGCCCCTGCCGTGTGCCTCGGCTATGTCGACAGCCTCTCTAACCTAACCTAACCTAATCCAACTGCAAGAGGTTCAGAACTAAATGCTCAAATTGATTACCTTAAGTTGTGCGAATTTCTTCGCTTTAAAAGGTGCACGAAGCATAGCTTTTGGCTTGGAGGTCTTGCAAAACAGACATATGTACGTTTAAAACAAAGCTTTTTATTATTGAAACACCTGCAGGTGAACTGAATTAGTTTTAGTACATTTCAGATATATTTCACTTTTTCCTTTCGTCTCGGGTTAATTGGGTGCAGAGGAGAGTATTAAATCAAAGAAGATAACATAAAATAAATAAATCGTGTACAATCACAAGGTTAACCGTCATAAAGTCCCTTCTAAGCTTCGTTCACAATTTGCCCTACTTTGACAAAGACTTTCGAAGACAATGCGTGTTTTTGTGGTTCCTTCTTCTCTGGAGTATTGGTGACTGTGTTCACGTAGGTATATTGCATGAGGAAGCCCAAAGTAACATCATCTCCGGGCTTGAGCGATGCATCCGGAGTGAAATTTAATTTAATTGAAACTTTATTTGATTTTCTCCAAGTGATGAATCTAGCAAAGAGAACGTATGAAAACTGAAGTGCAAAAGATAATTTCTGTGCTTACTTTGGTTCCTCTCGCTGAACCTGTATCTCCTCATCAAATTCGGTGGAATCATCACGCTGATTTAAAACAAATGAAGAATCCAGCATCTCCAGCTGGGCATTGGTTGGACTCTTCACGCAACGTGGCTCTTCGGTGAGAGACGTCTGCCTGGAAAGACTCGTATTCAACGAAGGAGTTGATGTAGCTGCAGTCACATTTATTTGTTGTTCAAAATTCTTGCTCATCATTTCAATCATTCGCAATTCCTCTTCTTCGGTAGGGAGCTCCATGATGGTAATGGTCATGTCATGCATTGTTGGGTTAGTTAACTTAAGAATCAGTTGACAGACAGAGCCCGCTTTTAAAGGTTTCTCAGAACGTACGAGTAGTACATCGGGAACATGATAGTTGGCGAACAGTTGTATACGATACTTGATGGAGCCTGGATGATACTCAGGTTTAATAACATTATGTTCGCACTGACGGCAACGCAGTGATCGTTTGATCCATAAACACTTGCGTTGCGGATACAGCTTGTTTACAGTGAATGGTTGATCTGAGGGTTGACCATGACGCTGCGGAATTGTTGTTACTAGAGAAATCAAAGGGTTTTAACAGATGACGACATATGTAGGTTTTCTGGCGACTTACTGTTCTTAATATTGATTTTTTGAGTAAAAATTGAAGGATTAAGATCGCTAACATCGTCTGTAGCTGCCGAGGGGCTTATTTGAATAGTTTTGGCTTTTTGGGGATTCTTGTCGGGCCAACCCATTTGGCGTCGAATTATTGCAACGGTTAAACCAGTACGGTCCTAAGAACAATTGTTAGACTGGAAGTGAAATCAAAAATTCAGAAAACTTACAGTTAAAGTTGGGAATTTGTGCGCTTTGGGTGTTTTCCTACGGTTGTACTCCTGTTTTTCTTGCTTCTCTTGGAGAACTACAGATTGGTAGTACTCAAGAAGAGCATCAAAACGGGTTTGATGAGCGTATTCGTTGTCAGGCCAGGCACCAGTTGCTACAGTTTGATCAGGAATTCCAACATCTCTTGAAGTCCAGCGACATGCCAAACACGATAGATAGTACATCTTCTTTGTGATCACTTTCGGTTCTCCTTCACCCTCTTTTGGAGGTTCATCTGTTTTCCTACAATAGCCAAACACAATTTTTGGTCAAAAATGGATGGAAATCTTTTATACACCAACCTTGGAACAACAACAGTAGTTGCCCTAGCCGAGAGAGTGTGTTGACAGCAAGGACAATTAAAACAGCTTGTGCAACGATTTTTCATGCGCCTAGCCTCCGACGAAGGAATATTCTCCAAACAATTTGAACAGAAATGTGAGTCCACCTAAAATGAAACTTTAACTTTGCCCCAATTTAAGGAATAGACGGGGATTACTCACTTCGTGGCAAACACAGAAACCACACCTCAGTTTTAGGCAATGTCTGCAAAAATATAATTTTATTATGGGGTTTAGTATACCACAAGAACAAGCGAATTTAACAACGCTATCTTGCATAAAGTTTGCCATGGTAGAGACAGAGAAAACTTGAAAATATTCCCAATGAAAATTTAAGAAAAGTTAAACAAATATGTCTACTGCAGTCTACTGATGAGCAGCGATGACAACATTCGAAACGAATATGACAGTTGGGGAATGGGATTGAAACTTGTGCAATAAAAGAAATTTATGAATTTGTACTAGATGTGTAAAGAATTATTCGATGAAATTAAAAACAGTTCAACAATATAATAAGAAATAATTAAGGTTCCAATAAATTCAAGTATAGAATACCTGGAAGAGCTCTTGCTGGTTTAAAGTAGAGACGAGTAATATTCAGATCTAGAAGAATCATGGGTTTTTGGTAATCCAGGTTTATATGCCTATACACGGTATCTTTACCGGCAATAGATTTTCCAAAGTTTTCCTTAATAAAGATTTACATGCCCATAGCCAGAATTGAATTCTCTAGAGTGCTCAGGAAATTTGGAAAGGAGCACACACACAAATCGAGAAATTCTTCTCTCGGTGAATGAACATTTCTAAGGGAGCTTCCCAAATCTCAGAGGGAGCTGAACTCCCTTCAGCAACTAGTTCGCTACAGGCGTGGAAATTAAAAAGATTGCTCTTGATAGTGTCAAACAAGTTTTCGATGTCCTTAGTAGACCTATTGTAGCATTAGAACCACTCTACTACAGGACCTTATTTGTAATGAATTTTTCTTCAACATTTGTTAAGGATTGCAGCGGTAATATGTTCAATTTTTTTTTTAAAGAAAACATTTGTCCCTATTCATTAACCAAATATTTTCGACTTTGTTTTCGTTTAGTACATTCATTTTGTATAAGAAATTGCATTTCAGCAAATGTGCTGAATAACAGTCATCTCAACAAACCGCACAAAAAGTGACAGCTGATTTCGGTTTGAATACAAAACTTTCAAATTGGATCTGCAAATCATCTGCAATAAATTCAAATTTTTAACATTTCCCTAATTAATTATATGGTTTTAGCGAATGTTCTGTTGTCATAGCTTACATTGTGTTATAAGAAAACTAATGAAATAATGTCTAAGGACATAAATACAGTGAAAAATCTAATTGATCTCAGCGCTGACGACGATATCGCCTCACCACTTGCAGCTTCCCATCCGTCCAATACATCATCTTTCACACCACCAATTTCATTGTTACCTATAGCGCATTCTGAGGGTCGTGAAAGTTTTGAAAATAATCCATTTGACTGTGTCCAAAAACAAGCAAGCCGTCCAGATGACCCATTCGAGCTACTGTCACGAGAGGCATCCCAACAACCATATACCCCTGATTCTGCTACCGCGGTCAGCCAAGCTGAAGTACAGACCGCGAACCTTCTGTGGATTAGCGATGATAGTATAAAATTAGAGGAGGATAATCCACCAAAAAATGCTGTTCCTGTTCTAGAATTTAGCAAACTCCAAGTGCCATCACGATTTAGTGAACCTATTAGTTCAGTGTCCAGCATTGGATCAGCAGTATGCTCACCTTGTGATGACAGTGCCTTCACGTCTCGTAATGATAGTTCAAAGTCAGCTAACAAAGCCTTTATCACTAGCAACACGATATCTGGTTTATCTGAAGACAGTCGCGCGCAGAGTTTAATGAATAAAGGTTTCGTCGGGTCGTGTAGTTCTTTCGATGTAAGCCAATCGTCTGGAAAATCAACACCCGAATGTGCTGCGCCACAGGAAAATTCTGACAGCTCTGGTCGAAAATCACAGAAAGTTGTTGATGCTCGTAAGCGGTTATTGAAGCTGAGTTTGTCCAATTCTACGTCAAACTCACCTTTAAGTCGCCGACCTGTAGAAGAAGAAAATAGCAGTCCACTTTCTTCGGTTTTCTCAGAGGCGAACGATCTTGCCGATCATTTCTCGTCGCGGTGCGTATTCGAGACAGCAAAGTCGTTCGATGATTCCTGCGATGATCTTATGTCCATCAAACCCAATTGGGTCGATTCTGAAACAGATATTGACAGTGATTTGGAAATGATGAAGATTCCGTTTCTGCAAAAGACCCCCTCGCCTTTGGTGTCCAGCAATCCAATGCCTTGGGACGATGAAACTGCAACATGCCAGACGACATTGCCTATTGTCTGTAAGAGTTCTTCAGACCTAGAATCTCTAAAAGAGAAGGTGCAGCAGCACAAAGCAAAGAGTAACAATAATCGCGAGATTGGAACTTTGATTGATAATTTGAAACAAGTGATCAAGGATTGTGCAAACGACACGAAGAAAACAGAAGCAAACAATTTGCTGGAAAGCTTGAGCAAGTTGATGAATGACAAAAATGTTGGCCGTAAGTTAGATTGAATACATTATCTTATTGGGTCCACTACATATATGATTTTTTTTAGAATCCAGTGAGAAGATGGACGCTCTGACACCTCCACAACCCATTATTCGTCAGGGAACCTTTGATATGGATTTAAAGGAGAAAGAGGAACGTGAACAACGTGAGAAACATGAGGAAATCAGACAACAAGAATCCCAATGTGGGGAAAAAGGGGAACGTGAGGGCGAAGAAAAATCTGATCATTCTAACATATCAGGCGGCACACATTCGCTCCATTCGCCTGAAATCGTCCAGCCAGAAGTCTCAGATATTGTGGAACAAATTGGTCGCCTACTGGGCAATCAAAATGTAAATGTCGTCCAGACTAATATCAATTCCGTCTCCACAAATGGTGCTCCTAATCCCACCTATATTGTGGTCATGAATACGCCCATACAACCAAAACATCGGCCATCTATCATCCCATCAGAACATGCAAACGACGGTTCACCAGAGCTGATGAACAGTCCAGGACGCCGTCGTAGCCAATCGTTGAGCATTCATGACAAGAATAAGCAATCGTTCATTGCTCCAGTAGCTCCTAGTCCACTGCGCAATGATTGCAAGACACCAACACGTGGCACAATGATGCGCAGAAATTCATTTTCAAGCGCCACTCCAAGTACTCCCAGTATACAGATTAACCGTCGTTCAATTTATGGCGGTGGCACCACGACCGATACGATTACCAAACCGAGTCAAATGCAACGACGGTCGATGGCATTATCAACACATCATGAGAAGCAGCAACATGCACCCCAACAACAGCCGTCAATGTCAATGGGAGGAATCACCTTCAATGCTAAGAAGCTAAAATTCAAACAGTCGACAGAGTCGATATTCAAGGCCAATGGTCCAATGAAGGCGACAGTTCCCGTGAAAAAGGTTGCCCCGATGATAGTCACTACGAATGCCGAATCACCCATTGAAGATACATGCAAATTTAAATCTGCCACAAGTACTCCGAATGTGCAGCTGGCTTCGTCCAAGGGTTACCCAAACGCTTGCTCAACGCCAATGGTTGAAGCGTCGCCCATTAAAAGAAGTGGACTAGCTAAATCGCGATATTCCTTCGTTGCCGTCACACCGACCACGAAACAATCTAGCCTGGCGCCATGTTCGAGTCAAGCTCGTCGTCGGACAATGAGTGAAATGAGATCTCCTAGAAAGATTGGCGAAAAGCCGAGTTCGTCTGGCATTTCAAAGCCTGTTGTAAGGACAGTGAAGCTACCGCAAAACTTCTCAAAGACACTCAACAAAATAACACCGTCGACTTCTAGGGGGGTGAGTTGAGTAGAGTAGAGTTTTGTCTTTTTTTTAGGCACACATTTCAAACGTAACTTTTATCCTACAGGTCCTTCGATTGTCAAAGCCCGCTACTTCAACGAGTGCCGCAGATAAAAACAAGGAGAACAAACTACCTAAAACTGGCCGCTGAAAAAAGAAAGAAAGAAAGAATCATCTTGTGACTAACTTAAAATGTATCTGTTGATATTTTTCCCTAATGTTCTGTTACCTTTAAGTTAATCTAAAATATTTTCAACATGAAAAGTTAATGTTCCAATCTTAAAGAGAGGGCCAGTTGTTTTGTTATTAATTTCGTCTCTTAATTTTGTCTGTTCTGCTTATCTTTAATTTCCTTTTTATACTTTTTTTTCTTGAAATAAAAGAACATTTCTTAAGAAATGTTTACAGTTTAGTTTTATTGACTACTTTCATATGTATGCGTTTCAATTTAAAATGGTAATAAGTGACAGCATACGATTGTTCTGGTTACCAACTTTTAATTTAAGTTGCCGCAGTATAGCAGGACTGGGACGATTAAGGTTCGAGAGAGGCCTTTGCTACTCAATTGTAATTGGACAGACTTTTGAAACATTGTGCCTCTGGTGTTGGCGCGTGAGTTTTGCACTTTTCTTCCAAGAACGATGTTAAAGAAGTCGCATGACAGCGCGTTGCCTTGTTTTAATCTTTTTTTTTTGACATCAAAGGTCTCGGTGTGGTCATGGCCGATCTTGATGGAGCAGCGTGCACTCTTCATCGTCATCCTGCACAAAGGGACGAGTTTGGCGGGAATACCAAAACTAGACATTATGTATCATGTATAGCTCGTCTCTATAAATGCTGTCATACGCCGCCTTAAAATCGATGAAAACGTGGTGAGTTTCGATTTAAAGTTCCTGGGCTTTCTCCAAGATCTGCGGCCATCTGGTTGATGGTGGACTTTCCTGAGTTGAAGCCACACTGATATGGACCGATCAAGTTGTTGACGAACGACTTCAGGCGTTAACACAACACGGCAGATAAGATCTTGTAGGCAAAGTTAAAAAGACTGATGCCTCTGTAGTTGGCGCAGTTCAGAGGGTCTCCTTTCTTGAGGATCGGTCAAACAATGCTGAGGTTCCATTCAACGGGCATACTTTCCTCCGACCATATTTTACTGAAAAGTTGGTGCATACTCCTAACCAAGTCATCGCCTGCTGCTTTGAACAGCTCGGCAGCTGGGCCGTCAGCTCCAGCAGCTTTGTTGGACTCAAGTTTAGATATGGCTGTCTTCCCTTGGTTCAGGTCGGGTGGACGGAAATGTTGGTCTTCTTCGTCCAGGTTGAATGGTTCATTCTGTCTGACAGCGGGATTTGATTCGTCGTCCCCGTTAAACAGTCTGCAGAAATATTTCTTCCATATCCTCAGCATCGACTGCGATTCTACTACGATGTTCCCAGTTCATCCTTGCAGGCCTCGGTTCGGGCTCTGTAACCTTGACAGGTTCTTTTTACCCTTTGGTAAAACTTACGAACCTCATTCCTGCTGTGGCATCTCTCTATTTCCTCGATCGCGCGCTTCTCATGCTCTTTCTTTTTCCTCCTGAAAAGCTTGTGTTCGTCTCTCCTCTTTTGCCCGTAGAGCTCGCGAGCGGCTCTGGTCTTTCTCTGCAGCGCCGCTTTGTATGCCTCTTGTTTCGCTGCATGTGCTTGCCGGCACTCGTCGACAAACCAGGGGTTTCGTTCTGGTGGCCGAGTAAAACCCAGCACGTCAAAGGCGGCATCTCTGACGGCTTTTTATGCGTTAACGTGTTTAAATTGTTTTAATCGTTTATGCTGATGTTTGGCGTATACACATATGTACGATATTTCTTAACAAATTATTCCTCGCTGCTCTCGGGATTTTTTTTTCTCAGTCCTCACTTTTCATCTGCCATCTAACCTACTAATGTTGGAGCATTCAAGCTATGATCCAATGGTTTTAAACTTTTTCGGAATAATATAACACTTATAAAAAGCCACGTAAACTTAGGTCGCGTTCAATATTCCGGACAAATGGATTAATTTGCAGTCAAACAACAACAATTGACTAAATCCTTAGTCATTTTTCAGGTTGTCAGCCAATCAAAACTCGTAAATATGTAAACAAATCCATTTGCCCGGAATCTTGAACGCGACCATTGAACTTGATAGACTTTTACTTTTTAAGAAAAAGAAATCTTTTGTCTTTATTGTAATTGACTAAAAAACTTATTATAAAATTAAATCTAGAGTCAGTCTGTAGTCTCAATCGTCAGGACCGCCTTCTACATCTCCCTTTTGTCTTTCTTGTTTAGGTATGAAGAACGCTAGAAATCCACAAAGTATTAACGCAATTGCTGAGATGTAGAACGTCGATTCACAATGATCGGCCAGTAAGAGTCCTACGATATTTGCTCCAACAACACTGCCCAAACGACCGAACATTAGTGAAATGCATATAGCCATTCCTCTGCAATTATAATAAGTTTTTTTTTTGATATCTATCCATCGCCTTAGCAGAGAAAACTAACCTTAAATGTGTTGGATACAGTTCTACTGTTGCAGCACCAAGAACATTTATCCCAACACCTGCGAGGAATAGAAGAACATACAGGTACACGGATATTGAAGGATCATCCACATGAATGGAGGCAATACCACATGAGGCAAAGAAAACCAGGACAAAAACTGCGGAGAAAAAGAAAATCTATGAGTAAGTACCGTGGGCGCTAATTAAAAAGTTCGCTTACATAAAATCGGAATCTTTCCAACTTTGTTGACAATTATTCCAATTATAGCAAAACCTGAAGCGTAGAAAATTTCCATGATTAGTGAGTACATAAAAGTGGGATCTTCCAGCTTCTCCACACATTGCATTGTCTAAACGGGAATTCGGTTAGGTGTGAAATACATAATCAGTTTAAATAGTAACTAACTCCATCTTCGTTGTAAATTGATGCATGCTTGGCATAGACAATGTCGCAGATAAGAGTTTTGTTTCCAGGATTTTGTGTCATAAACTCCACCATACTATTCGTAATATGCGGAAACCACATGTACATCCCATTGGTGGTTACGTACATCCAGAATTGTATCGTACAAATGATCACAGTAGCTCGGCAGTATTTTTTCTCGAACAGTGGCACCGTTTGGTCCCACATTGTGCGCAAAAATGCGGTCACAAAATTACTTTGACTCTCAGAATTTTCCACTATTTTCCGTACGGTTGTATCGTTTTCGGGAATGATTTCATGGATCTATAAAAAAGAAAAGAAAATGTAAAACATATTTAGGGGTGCATTTCTGGGGATCCTTACATCCAACTCATCAGTACTTCCAACGTTCCATCTGTGCATAGTCTTCAAAACCTCAATTGCTTCTTTATCCTTCCCCACAGACAAAAGAAACTTTGGACTTTCGGGGAGGAACATCAGGAATAGGCCGCACAAAAATCCAGGCACACCACAGACAACCATGAATAGACGCCAAGGTTTGTAAGTGATACCTAAGAAGGGTATTGGTAGAGCCCATTCTCCATTGATTACAATCCAAGCAATCAATGGCAGTATCATAGCTCCGATGGCGAAAATAAAAGAGGAACCCATCATTGCTCGTGATCTCGTGCGATCAGTATGAAATTCTCCTAAATACGCGTAGATCGTCGCCGATCCTCCAGAAACACTACACGACAATATCATTAAATTAGAACAATTGATCATGATAAAACTTTTGACTTACAAAAAACCATTTATAAATCTCAGTAACACCAGCATCCAAAAACGATGTGAAAATGATGAGAGGACAGTAACTACGAAGGTAATTAACAGAGTTGGCATGATCACTGTTCTTCTGCCTTTCGTATCCGCCAGAAAACCCCATAGATGGGAACTTACGATAATACCAGCAAATCCAATAGCACTCAGGATACCTTTATCTTGATTTGTTAAATGAAGATCGCAGTGCGAAATAGGTAGAATAAAACCAATAGCTGCTGTTTCAAGAAGTACGTTGGCCAGTACCAACCCAGCGATGATGATCAGGAAATAGTTAAACTTTCCAAATTCTGCAAGAAAATGCAGCCGAGTTAGTGGGCTCTTACTTGTTGGCTAAACTTACTTGTCTTTTCTAAGGCATCAGAGAAGAGGATTGCTCCTTTTTTAGTTTTTTGTCCATTTGCGATGGGGAGTACTGGAAAAAAATTAATCATTTATTAACTTTTTACTGATTCAAAAAGAATTGTGTGATTGGTTTTTTTATAAAAGACTAATTATGTGTAGAATACAATATGTACACATATGTATATAAGGTAAATTTCCTGCTCGATTTCTTCGACATCCTATTTTAGTATGAAATAGTATGGCTTATGAGGGTGAGCGGAAGACTCTTCATTTAGGCCTCAGTCGGGCGGTTGGGTTCCCCTTGCAGGAATAGGTTTGGTTTGGGACGTATATTGAGAGGGATTCAGAGAAGATGTAAACAATCATGGAGTTGACACTAGTGTACGCTTGGTCTGGTGAATCTTCTTGGCTCTTTGGTGAAGTCCAGGATGCCGCCGATTCGTCCTTAAGATGGCTCACGTCCGGTATCCACATGGACCCCAAGGTCTTCTGTCGCATACTTGCTAGGGTTGGGCAACGGCTCAGGAAGTTATCGAAATCTTCTTCTTCTTCCTTGCAATCCCTACATGCCTCTTGGGAGCGTGGCCTCAATTGCTGTCTGCTTGAACCTAGATTCGTCCTGGGGAGTAGGTTGCTTGGTTTCTTTACGAGTGACCTAGCCACTTTGCACGTCAGAAAGTTTCCCCAGTGATCCTCGAAATCACTTTGCATCCTCTCGTTGGATGATGTTTTAATTATTGTTAGTGAGACTCCCACTGTGTTTTCAACGGTTTGTTCTATCCCGCACGCCCTAGCTGTAAAACAGAGCTTACCATTACTGGACGAATACTAAAGGTAACACGCAAGCCAAAATGTTCATGCAAAATATCTCCCATACCAAAACGAAACAACTCCTAGGACTAAACTAGGAGTCAGGTTCGAATGGGTATAGGCTTCCTAGCAGGACATTGTCGAGTCAAAAAAACACTTAATGACTATGGGAATAGTACCACACAACACATGCAGAATACGCAACGAAGACCAAGAATCAGCAGAGCACATTTTGTGCCACTGTAACTGCCTAATCCGAATACGTCATCTTCATTTAGGCAAGTTTTACCTTGAAACGGAGTATATATCTGCCAGCTCACTCAAAGACATCTCTGGATTCATTTCGAATTCAGGCATCATGAGCGAGGTCTAATTGAAGGAAATCACAATAGGTCAATCGGTTGCCGCAGTGATAAGGTGACAACCTTATCCTATTGTGATTTCCTCGCTCGCTCATGATGCCTGAATTCGAGATGAATTTATAGGTCCCACCTCTATCTACAACTTACAAACTTCCCACAAGCGCAACAGAAGGATCAGTTACACAATACACAACATCCGAAGATCCGATCATCAGCTAAGTCTACCCTGCAATAGAACAGTCAAATTCACACCAACTCAATCACCATGGTCACTCCATTAGAATTCTGTAGTTCTCAATCTACAGGAGTAACGAAAGAACGTAACAGGTAATGCTGTTTACAAAACACGTTTCCTTGAAATCTGAAAAGATCCGCAAAAGTAGAGGCTGGAACATCATATATACAGACAGCCCCAAAACAGAAATAAACGCAGCTTTCGCAGTTGTAAATCAAAAAGGCCCTATAAACATACAAGGAATCCTACCAAACATTGCCTCCATTTATACCATTAAAATAATAAGAGCTCTACTCGAAGCTGTAAAGAAAGGTTCGCAAGCAATAGGTAAATGGACCATTTGCTCTGTCAGTCTGTCGGTACTGCAAGTCGTCATTAATAAATAAATAAAAGATTTTATAAAAGAAATTCGATGTAAAATGCAAATAGTACATCTCTTATTGGACGAACTTTTACAAGCCTAAATGGTAAATGGAAGGCACAGTAACACCGATGTCACAGATACTAAAGAAAAGTCAACCACGTTATACTTGTAAATTTTAATATTGACATTTATTGACATTAATATTGACATTTCAATGTTCAATACATAGCTCGACAGAAACAAGCCCTTGTATGTAGACTAGACATGTTTTTATAGAGCTGCTTTGAGGCCTTTTTAATCCAGGTTGCCATTCTTCGTCTGGTTGACACCTGTCTTTCAAGCAATTGATAAACTTCGTCGTCATAAAAAAATAAGAACATAATTCAAAAAAACAAAATAGTCTTCAAGTAACAGATACCTTCGGAAAACATATGTATGTATGTGTATCTAACATTGATCCTATTACATAGGGCAGCAAGAAAATGTCAAAGATTTAACGGTCTACACTACTCAGAGTCCAAACGATTTAAAAATAAATTTGAGAAAAGTTGGTTTTCAACACAGACAGTGTATGTATGCAGATACATACGCATTTTAAGTGATTAAGAATGATGCAGTAAAATCTGTAAGATAAGATACGCATCGTAAAAATATAATATTTATTTACGAAATAGCTCAGCTGGATACTTATATTTCTCTTTATCTAACGTTTATGATTACCTAAGTAGGCATTTTATATTCGCTTCACTATATCTGCTGTTTATACTAGAAACAAGCGTCATGATTTTGTTCCATAAAAGAGACCCAGCGATAGATATGTATGCACGGCTTGCAAGCAAAGAAGTAAAAAATATTTGTATTCCCAAAGCCACACATCTGCGAAAGACTTTAGGCCAATAACCTTAACAGCGTTACTTCTAAAAATACTAGAAACACTGGTAGCTAACAAAATACTCGTAAATAAAATAAGTATCTCTCAAGCCCAACGCCCATATATTAAAGTCGAATAGGTAGAGCGCTGCACGAAGTTGTAGCTACAATTGAAAAAACAGTTCCAAAGAGAATACCCAATTGCAGTTTTCTTAGACATAAAGGTGTTTTCAATAATTGGAAAGTTGATAGACGTTCTTCTGATTCTCTGCACCTACATACATACATATGTAAGTATAAATGAGGCTGTGAGAACAAAAGTGGTGTAACTCCAATATTAAATCATTGGGATTACACCACTCTTGCTCTCACAGCCTCATATATTATTCACCCTCGGTTTGGGTGAAATGCCTGTTGAAAAGGAGAAGAGTCTTAAATAGAACTGAGGAGTTTTCATGCTCATGCTGTGAGGTGCAGAGGTGTCTCCAAATAGGCCTGCCAGATGCCCCATCTTTGGCGGGACAGTCTCAGGTTTTTTTTAACCCTGTCCCGGTTATGTCCCGAACTTTCCTACTTTATCTTTGATTTTTTCTATTTTTATTCTACAACTTACAATTGGAAGCAGCTTTCTTAAGGAAGATTCAATTGGTCAGACAAACTTACTTCCAAAATAAGTTCATCCGGCAAATACTTGTAATATGTAGTTCAACTAGTGAGAACACCTAAAAAATTGATAAAAATGTTTCGAATACGCCACAGTATTCTAGGTTTAGCGATCCGTGATGGGGTAAATATAGACGAAAAGGGCGCATTTTTATGCAACTGAAAGGTTCCATTAGAAGATACAATGTTCGAAGGTAGGTATGTGTGAGTTTTTATGCGTTCCTTGATTGCGTGGCATTTTATGATTATTTTCTATGAATGTCCCGATTTTTGGATTCTGACGGCCCGATTTTTATGAAGTCCTCCCCCAAGAGGAAGAGTATTATCCCCTCAATTTTGGGTCATAGTCGCAAATTAAATTAAAACTTGAACATTGTGATTTAGTGATGTACAGCCTGTAGCATATGCTTGACTTATGTACATACATGTGTACATACATATCTGTGGCAACAAGGGAAAACTGCACAAGTCGACTTACGTTAAAATTGAGTTATCGATACCATCGGATGCGTCGTGCTCAATTCTATAATATTCCAATTTTTCGTTTCATTATTTCTTACGGTTGCTAAAATATAGACCAGAAAAATCCAACTTTATCATACGATGGATAGGTATTTTGTAAACCCATGTCAAATCTTTAACCTGGTCTCCTGAAAAATTGAGAAACGACTTGTGTTGTTTTCCTTGTTGCCACAGATATGTAGTAGTTGTACTGGCAACAACCAAATTTCTGCTAACCTTATCTAAGTTGCTATAATTTGTTGTAAATACTTTGAACACATTGCCAATACAAATGCTTTTTACATATCAGCCCCCCTCCCCCACCCCATCCAAATAAAACAAGAAATGTCCTATTCTCTAGCCCACCCGCGGTAAGGGTCCACATCCCGCCAGGAGTGGTTAAGGGACAAATCCACTCACACTTCCTGCAGAAGGCCAATCTCAAATGAAGGAAATTAACCAACTGCGCCATATCAAAGAAGACATGGCCGACCTACGACACGACCAGAACTAGGGATCTCCTAAGCAGAACCCGCCCTGATATCGCCAGAATAACAGCAGCTATCACGGGGCATTGGCCAATTGGAGACCATGCGGCCAAACTGGGTATTCCATACAACCCTTTCTGCCGCAGTTGCGGAAATAGAAATGAGAGGGAAACTCTCGTTCCCTTCCTTTGCAAGTGTCCGGCACTAGCAAAAGCCAGTCTGCGTGCACTGAACCAACCATTCTTCGACGACCTCAGCGACATGTCAGGCAAAAGGATACAAGACCTAATTCGGTTCCTAAATTCCACAGGTTGGATCTAAGCACCCCCGGCTGTCTCACATATTCCCAACAACACACATCATCAACCAGGTCACGAGTCGTGGTAACAAAAAGGCACATTCTAGTGTTAATTGGGTTCAGTTGAACCGCCACTTCTACCTATCTACCTATTCTCTAGGAACAGATGCATACTGTTTTCAAGTATAAATGGTACTGCATATCTCGGAAGAGGCACAATATGTAAGAAACATATGCTCTAGACCGCAGTTGGAAAGAGAATGTCGTAGATAGTACAAAGAAAGCAGCCATTGATAAGGGATGTAGACCCAATTCTGCATCTATTGTAAGGCACATCTTCACATATGGATGCCTTCAATCTATAGGAAATCTATAGATCTTCACTTAAAAATTACCGCCTACATAGCATGCTTAGGCACAACAGGCATCATAAGAAGCACCCCAACTATGATCCTCGAAAAAAATGCCACAAAAACACAGACTTCTTGAAGATGCCCGATTATAGATGGAAGGCGCTCCCATCGTGCCGCACCTTACGAATGAACATCACGGACACGTCATAGCAACAAGAAACAATTTAATAACTGATGAAGACACCATTAATGTAATGGGGTTTTCAATCCAAATATAAAAAACTACAGTATTCAGACATTCTCTTCCCAGGGGTATGTGAATTTCTGGTGTATCAATCGCCATACCATGGGTAGTAGATACTGTGTACGAGCACAAGGCATAGTACTCGTATAAAGTCAATGTTAACATGTAGGGTAGTTCTAACATAATATAAGCTTTCATTTGCTTTGTGTGCAGCGGCAACACAACGCTTCGTATAACAATGTATGACACCAGCACCTTAAGCTGGGCATCTACGATCACTCATGAATGACATTCCGGGCATAAGTGTGAAATTCAAAAATGTCTGAATTCAATCCCGCATGAGTACGCACTCTGGCACGCAGCTCCATCCACCGCCATTCATGAGTGTCCTCATGTCGGGAATGACATTCATTAGTGATCGTGGATGCCCAGCTTTAGACTTGCGCAAGAGCAGAAACAATCAGAAATGTCATGCATTAGGGCGGTGGGAGATACGTATTATTTCAAAGTTGCAGATGGTAGAAGGAAATGAACCTCGCCGTGCATAACTGCATAATCGACTGAACAAATTGAAGAAACTGCAAATAAATGCTAGAGATACCAAGTACCTATTAAAAATGAATATAATTTCCGCAAACAAGGCACTCAAAACAAAACGATTTGGTGCTGACGATACTCCCATCGATCTCAACAAAACATCGCCAACAGTATCGACAGAGTTTTGTCACTAATTTGTAAAAAAATTGTTAGGATATCCCGATGAGCTGATGAGGGAATGATTGTTAAGCTCCCAAAGAGAGGCAAAAGAATCCACGAATTAGAGCGATGTATAGTTTCACAGAGTACGTATTTTTAAAACTTGTTTATTTCAAATAAATTTAAAATAAAACTTCAGGGTAGAAAATTATTTATAAAATATTCACCCATTTTGACTGCTTTTTCTCGTGCAATATTTCTTTAATGACTTTCAGTTATTCCTTTGAATTAAGAGCTAGCCCATCGTTAGCTACAGCTGCACTAATGCACACTAAACAACTGTACAGCAGATGGTTCTGCAGCAGCTCTTTTATTCAAAATCATTTAAATTTGTTTTTTTTTTTGGTTTATCTCGGAACTGTATGGCTAATATTTATGCTTGACACCCGCAATACACGTATGGTTCTAAGGCCAACTTTGTTAGGCGCATTTAATCTTAAACTAACATGTATAACAAATCATTTTGTTGAATTTGTTTATTTTCTGCTAATTCTGTTATTTAACACTAAGTCTTTTATATAATATTTGCTTAATGATGTATGTAATAGTTATTGTTCTGATTTCCGACAACCCTTCGAAGGTTCAGCTAAAATTAAATTTTAATTTGTTTATTTAAATATGTATGTACACATTTACGCATGGATACGTTTATTTTTATTCTTAGATAAATGTAGAAGCAGTTAGGTGTAGTTTCTTTATTATTATGAAATGTCTGTTAATTCCAAGCACTAGTGCTAGACCAGATTAAGAAAGAGGCGCTGTAGATTTTAGAAGATCCAAGAAGCTATTTGGTTAAGAGCGTCTTGATAAGATAGGACCGACATAAATTTTCAAGTTTATGGGCTCATGGGAACATATAAATGCTCTGGCTCAAAGTGTGTTAACGTGGGGGGCTGAACCTTTTTATGAGTATCTTAAATTATGCCGAAGGGCATAACCTGGGATTAAGAATTCAAACAAATAAATAAATCCGAAAAGGTTCCACAATCTAAAAAACTTAATCTGGCGAGCCAGTCCTATACCTCCCACCTCGTATTGCGTTGTATCATGATAAAATTTTGCGACATATAAAAACACATACGTAACGGTCGAGTTGAATTATTATTATTTAGTAGCTGATACCCGCAACTACGTCCCCGTGGAAAGACATCACATTATACCCTATATCCTTCCCCGTGTTTTAAGCCATTGACGAGTAGGTATAAACTTAAGGCGTTGTAAAGACGTCCTTGTAAATAACTTTTCTGTTTTTTTTTTCTGACTCGGGGATGACCAGGCTATCAGGTGAATTGACTCTGAGCGCACTATGGGAGGAACAGTCACTCCTCGGATCCACATTGTCCTTTCAAACTCTCTCTCCGTATCTTATTGATGTTCAAGGCGTATTAAAACTCAACGGAAAATTGGAGACGTTTGAATTCAAAGTGGTAGTCTGATGGGATCAGCGGAATGCGGGGGATGAAGACAGTTTTTCGCTATTTGATACTTGGGAAAATGCTTGCTTCGATTACGTGTTGGTACAAAGGGTTTACCTGCACAGTTTTGGAGGGTTTAGATTGGGCAACAACTTTGAGGTTGAGGATATGAGGTGGGTTTCCTGGTGTATAGAAAGTGTCCAATAACTCTACAGGTTAATAAATGTACAGCATCCTCGAGTTTCACTTCCGAGTCCAGAGATTCTGACTTCACATTCTCAGTTGGCAACTTCTCGAGCAGAAAATGGTTGATGCTGTTGGCTGAGTCGTTTATTTGATCGAAAATACATAACTCTGAAAAACCTCAGCCATGAACTCCAAATCGATGAATGTTTAAGTACATTATATTCTGCTAGTCAAACTAATCATGTATCCCATAACATCGCAAGGATGGAGACTTGAGACATGCCTTAACTTCATTTGCTGTGTCCTACCGTGGCACAACAGGCTTGGTATGTCTGAATTCACCGGCCAAATACCTTTCTATGACTCATGGTACACTCATCCCACTTATAAATTTGGCTTCTCGAGGCACCTGAGCCGAGTCAATTTGCAAATGTTACAAAGTGTAGACTCAGAATGACTGGTTGAGAAGCTTTGAGAAGGTAAAGGGACCCGTCATGTATTCTTAAATCAAGGTAGCTGCAGTATTTGAGAAAGCAACGGCAATGGCAGTATTCCCTTCCCCCTAGTTGTAGATTTGTCCAGTGATCTTCGTAATCCCTTCGCATCCTCTCATTGGTTGCCGTTTTAATTATTGCTAGTGCATCTCTCACTGTGTTTTCAGCGGTTCGATCCATCGCGTGCGTCCCTTTTCTTGCGGGTTCATCGGCCTTCTCATTTCCCGTGACATCTTCTTGACCCGGTATCTAGACAAGGCAGAGGTCATTGTGACTGGCAAGACTGTTGAGTTTGTCCTTGCATTCCCTGACCAGATGAGATCTGGGTGTTGGATTTGTGACGGCTTTAAGTGCTGCTTAACTACCCGAGCAGATTTCCATTTTCCTCTTTTGGGTGTGGTGTTCCAAGAGAACTCCAGCTCTTTTCAAAATGCCAAGGGCTTCTGCTTGGAATACGAAGGGAACTAAAGGAGGACAGATGGAGAACAAAATTGAATAGCGGAGCTTTTGAGCTGTATGAAATTGTTGATGTAGTCCAAAAAGTCAAGGCACGCCAATTTAATGGACAATAATGTTCCAGCCAAAAGAATTTTTAAATCCAAAGTTCGAGAAAACTTCCATCACAAAGTAATACAAAGCTTAACAATAATGGAAATGGGTAAGAAAACGCACCACAGGTTTTCTGTTAAAAAACTTTGCTTCCAACTATGTAGCAGTCAGTCAGTTTAAAACATTAATTAATCTATTCATTCGTTTTCAGAGTACTTAATTTGACCCTTCGTATCTCCCGATCGGTTCTAAAACATCGAGATTGGTCACTTTAACTTACAAAGTTTCTTCAAGTTTCTTTAATAAAAGCATTGTTTCTGCTTTCCTGTTTAAAAAAAAAAAAAAAAACCGTTGCCTACTTCTGGGTGTCTTATGGTAAAGCTTTGGCTACATGTTGCATAAAATTATATACATGTGTATGTTTTTTTTTCACCGCTTTCAAGAAGAAGTATACAGTATACACTGCTTCGCAGAAGAGGATTTTTTATCTGAGAATAGAATGTTGCAGTTCTTACTGTTCAGCCGGCCCTCACTCTTGAGGAGCTGGCCTGGGGCATAATACATGTTCTACAGACTTTATTTCCCTTCGTTTTTATTTATGAAAATATCTTATTTTCCAGCTTAATATGTACATATGTGTATCTTTAACACAGTGCCCACCAACAAGGGTTTAGATATGGCGTCGTGTTACGAGAGACAGTAGAGTCTTGTTTTTTGTGTCCGAACACTGTCCACAGGCTGCGGATTATGATCTAACTACTAGTAACTAGTGTATTGTTTTTTCAGCTAATTTTATAATGACCTGGTCTATGATGTGCTTAATTGTATTGAAGTAGGATAGTACCTAATTGTAATTGCCAACAAGATTCAATGAACTCATTAGAGCTTTGCAACACTATCGCTTTCCTTGTGACATTGAAAATTTTTATTAAAAACATAATTTTCTTATACACTCATTGCCACTCTCAATCTGTTTACAAGCCCTGTAACAAATCGTCACTCATAGTTAATTGATTAACCGTAATCGTTAGCACAAATCAAATTAATAACTGTTGCAAGCGATAACTATTACTGAAAAATGTGGTATAAAACTTAGATACAATAGACGCTTACAACATGCACACTGATTATCATATATTCATTATCCGAACATTACTGGTTTTAACCAACCATGGGACTGATGGCGCACTGTGTATTAGTAAATTATTTTTTACATTGTTCAGTTCCACATTGATTAGACAATTAGAAAACAAAGTATCAAACGGTTTGAATGTGCGGCTTGAATAATTTTTACTTGCTCAATGTTCATTCTTTCCATGGAACTGCTTCAATTATTATCGATAATGATCCTATAATTGCCCTAATTTCAGGCACAAACATTTTTTAATTAAATTATATTTTACACAAATCAATTTTGGCGTATTTGAGATAAAAAATGAATAACGAATAGTGGCCTACTTTTATTCCATTTCCCGGAAATTAAGAAATTGGAGGACAGCGTCATACAGAAATATTCAGTAGAAATAGGCGATGCAACGATAAGCTACTGTAGCACATTCGTCCAAACACACAAAACATAACACTCAATAGTCAATACCCATCTAAGGTCATTCACATAATTTTTTGCAATCATCAAAACACGAAACACGACACTCAATATCTTACTAGACCAAGGCCTTTCATATAACAATGCATGGCACAGACAAACTGTAACACTAGCTCTACAGTGCGATGGTTAGGTTAGAAAGGAAATGCACAACATGAGTGCTTGCACGGGGACCATTTGGTCCATTGGGTTCCAGTTTTAACTCGTGGGGCCGTTACGAACTCTTTTTAACTTGTTCTTGAACCAACCTGAGTTATCGCCTAACAGTGCGATAAGCCATGTTCCCACAGAGAGACTCAAGTTTCCTTTTGGTCCGGTGCAAGTTCTTCTTCAGTATTGTAAATTTATAATTATGTCAACTAAGTAAAATTGTACAAAGTATAGATAAGTGTAAGTCTTACATTCTGACGAGAAAATTTGGTATAAATAGACTAGCTAAGGAAATTAAAAATAAATCAGATTTGACTCTGTAGTGAACTCCTTACGTTTTATTTCTAATCTAAATTCCGCTTTTTAGCCCCAACCAGAGGTGGGTTCTTTAGCTATTAGTGCTTTCGGCTTGGGAAAGCCGTAAGAATTTTTATAAGCAGTAATATTTCCCGCCTATACAACGAATGTCAGCCTAGTCAGTTGAGTGTTTGAAAGTAAGTGAATATTTTTGAAACTATCACTATCGGCTATCAAGTCTCTTCAGATGAAGATGAAAAAATCATGATCAGGGCTAATACGCGATGGTTTCACATGGACACATATGTAATAGCTAGATCACTATGGTCAGCCTTCGATAAGAAGAATTTCAAAAATTTCGTAGAACTTAATCGAAGGGAAATACGAATCATCTCCGGTGTCCTTACAGGGCACTGCGGAAAAGGAATCCATGCGGAGCGTTTTGGATTACCCGACAATGACTGCAGAAGTTCCAGGGACGAAGAGGAAATAGAATCCATCCAGCACCTATTATGCGAATGTCCCGCACCAGCCCCCAGAAGATTGCGTACTCTTGGTAGTAGCTTCTTCTATGGGCTGGAGGACCTTCATATCGCTAAATTTAAGAAACTCCTGATATTTCTATCCCGTTCTGGGTGGTTTCCAGATTAGCCAACCCTACTACTATTTATCGGTACATTGGACCCCCTTGAGGTTTAAGTAAGTCTTTAGGACACCAACAAAACCAGCCAAGTCGATTGAATTCTTGATAGCACCGATTAACTGGATTAAAAACCATTCAAACAAAAACATTCAAAAACTTCAAACTTTCGATTGTTTTTACCTGCAATTTTTAAACTTCCAATGTCAAATTTATATTTATCAATATTACAGGGAAAAGACAAAAAGTCGATTATTTCTTCTTTAAACAATTTGAACGGGACAACTAGATAGGTTTCGACAAAATTTATTTTTTTCCTTATTTTCCTTCATATCGCTAAATTTAAGAAACTCCTGATATTTCTATCCCGTTCTGGGTGGTTTCCAGATTAGCCAACCCTACTACTATTTATCGGTACATTGGACCCCCTTGAGGTTTAAGTAAGTCTTTAGGACACCAACAAAACCAGCCAAGTCGATTGAATTCTTGATAGCACCGATTAACTGGATTAAAAACCATTCAAACAAAAACATTCAAAAACTTCAAACTTTCGATTGTTTTTACCTGCAATTTTTAAACTTCCAATGTCAAATTTATATTTATCAATATTACAGGGAAAAGACAAAAAGTCGATTATTTCTTCTTTAAACAATTTGAACGGGACAACTAGATAGGTTTCGACAAAATTTATTTTTTTCCTTATTTTAAAGTATTAAATCGTTAATTTTATCATTCACCATCAATTTTCAATGGCCTGCTTATCCACTATGAGGGTCGCGGGTTAAGGGTGCTTAAGTGCATTCTTCATATCCGCTATCTTCCGCCATCAACTCGTAATCATCAGTGACTAGAGTCTAGAGGTGAGTTTTCGGACTCAGTCCAACCATCTCATCCTACGTCTACCCATGGGACGTATACCTGATTGCACGGATTCCACGACAAGTCGAGTTGGGGGCATGCATTTACGGTCACGAAGTATGGACCTCTCCTTTCGAAGAAGTAGTTGTCCGGCATTGAGTAACTCGCGTAGTCTGATGTTCCTTACCCGATCTCGGCGAGTTACACAAGCAATACAACGTAGAAATCTTATTTCGGCAGCTTATATCCGGCATCTTATTCTTTCGGTCATTATCCAAACCTCATGACCATAGGTGAGGGTCGGAACAAATACTGAATTGAAAACCGATAGCTTAGCTCCGATGCCAAGTTCGGCCTTCGTGATAACAGATTGACGAAGCTATCTCAAAGTTGCTCCAGCCTGACCAATCCTACAGGACAACTTAGTATTGTTCCTTCCCATCACTCGTGAATAGGATCCCGAGTTACTTAAACTTCTCCACCTTTTGATTGGTTTGTGATTTCGCTACACACAATCCAACTGGTTGCAGTAAATGATGAACACAAACCGAAAAATCAAAATATTTTGTTTTTCCAACGACTGGTTGGCAGACTTGATAAAATCGTTCAACTCATCGTCAGCTTGCCTACATACGGGTTATTTGCAACTAGTCTGTCAACCAGTTGGTCGATTAGTAGCTCGTCTGTAGCTGGCTTTAAAGTCAGATGTCAGTTGATAGGTCAACACATTCACAATCGTAGAACTTTGACGATAAAACGTCCACGGAAAACCTTCTTAATTTTCTTTCGCGCTTTTATTTTGTGAAACACTCTGACTTACATTTAACGCTAGCAGTATTTTCCAGTAGATCTAGATTCTCTTTTGCCATTTTGAAAGGAAGCCTATTTGTTTGCTTTGCGGAATACTTAGCACGTTTCACGCACAAAATTAATTTGTCTCCTCTTAAGTTTAGCAACCGTTTGCTCTTGAGGAATTATTTTAGGAACACATTTTCTCTTTAGAAAAATTAAACAAATATTTCAAAATTTTCTCTTTAGAAAAATTAAACAAATATTAAAAAAAAATAAAAAAAATCTCAAACTGAAATACGATAATCCCGAAAGTCACCGTCCAATAAAACTAAAATTGCGGACAACGATTATACACTGAATTGAGTACGGTGCGGACGGGTTACTTATGATTCAAAAGTTTTCTCTGACTGAGTGAATGGCCGGCAGCGGGATGTGTATCGGTGTTTAATCAACGCAAAACACTTAACGAACTTCTCTTATGTACTCTTAAAAGGGGGGCAAGCAGGCGTATAATGCTGTTGTTGTATGGATGTACATATGTATGCATGTAGACTGCGATGTGTCTAAGCACGTGCTATTGATTGCTGATTGGTTTATATGCTCTGTGCATATTTTATTTGGCCTTAGAGGAAAGTAACTGGTACTGGTGTATACATCCGTACATACGCACTAAGTACATGCATGCATATCTAAATGTGTTTTTAGCTTTTATTAAATTCAGATGACGTATCAGCAGGCGGAATCACTGTGTACACCGAATACGAGATACATAGTTGAACTTTGTGTTTTGAATTCGATCAGCTGGCGGCAAAATATGTAAATGTTTGTTTGGTTTTGGTGCGACGTCATCGACAAAAGGAAATTTTAAATTTTGATTTGTGTTCAACATAGATTTGTAGAGCTATTTTTGGAAAGTTAATTGTTGAAGTACGCATATCCTTTTGGGGGTTTATGAATAAATTGTGCTCGCGTGGCGCATATTAGTCTCTTTTTTCTTCAGTTTGTAGAACGTGTGGAATGGAGGTGGTATTTCACTCATTTTTTGATATGTAATCGTTTCTGATAAACGGCGTAGCATTTGTTTCTTAAAGGTGTTGCCATAATTAGGAATTTTTTTGTTTGATTGGTTGTACAGGCATCTTTGTTCTCGGTATCTATGTTCTCCTTCGTGGTGGTCCATGGGGTTAGAAGAGAGGCGTGACCAGAGGTGTGAGTGGTCCATAGACCTACTTCCGTTGTCTGAGTGCTGTTTTTATATCTGTGATACTGAGACTTAAGCTAACCTCAGCCCCTGCATGGACTTCTCCATTTTGAGCTTCAAGTTTTTTCCACCCTTGATCCGTCTCCATGTATCTGCAGACAACCACGTGCGTGCCTCTCTACGATATCCCTATAGCTTTCCAATGATCTTCTACGTTCGACTTTGAGGTGCTACTGAGTGTCTATGATCCTTGAGCAAGATGTTTCCCAAAATGTTGAGGCACTGTAGGATCTTATACCTGGATCCCCGAAGCTCCCGCTGCTTAGAATGTACAAATGGACATCCAAAAGATAAATCCTAAACTGATTGCCGAATTGGGTGCCGATTTGTGGAAACCCACCTGCTTTTTGGCGTATAACACTGAATGGTGGTTACTTTGTTTACTCTTGTCTGAAATCTGCTTGCTTGCTCTAAAAGGCCTGCTTTCCTGATTAGAGTAAGTAACTGACCTGTATCAAACCACCTTTTTTTTTCATTGAATCTCAAGATGTCGAGCTTTTATTGCATGAACTCGTCTTCTAATTATGGAAATCTGTCGATTAGAGGAGCATTTTTTTCAGTGTCAAGAAAAGTCTTCACATTCTAATCCTGGTCTAGGAACGATAGCCAAAAGTCGGCAACTTCTTGAAAATAGTGCAACTCGCTTGGCTTTATTTAAAATATGAGAAATAAATTTCTTGTGGTCCACTATCTGATGATGCTGTTTACCCCGCCTTGGCAACTCATTGTTTTTACACGCATGCTTCTTTGTTCACGTCACATAGTGCGACGGCCAAAGTCGCGTTGTTAGCAGATTATTGCAGCTATAACCGGTGCGTGTTGGCACAATCTAAGAACTTTTATCAGATGTTCGCTGTTGATGTTTACTATCTGGTCTAGAATTTTGAGGTCAAACTGAAAGCTTTATTTCTTTATGGTCATGCCAGCGAGGGGAAATGTTGTGTCTTATGTAAATGAGACTGAACGAAAATATAATTCTATGGGCAGTATATAGGAAAATACAACCGGCACCAGTCACCACCCTCTCAAGACACTTTCCCCGTTGTAGTACAAAAAGTTGTTTATTTGAATAATATGCGGGGGTTTAACTCATGTTCAGTTCTTGTCCATGACCAAAACAAAAATAAATCCACCCCAAATGAAATTGCGGGTTGTTCACAGGCGGAGGATAATATTGTTATAATTTTTCAGCGAAGCTTCGTTGAAGCTTTTGAATTCTTTTCAATGATGCAATGCATTCAACCCAATTTACTACTGTGGTTAATTATTCTAGTGCCCAGTGTTGTTAGATGTGAAGAAAATTCCTTCACTCATTGGTCGCGTTCGGTATTCTAGAATATAGGCAAATGAGTTTGTTTTTTTTTTTATCAAACTAAGGTTTTTTGATTTCTCGAAAGGGTGAAAATCAACTAAAGAATAGGATATTTTATGTTAGGTGAAGATTGGATTCTTAGTCAAAAAATTCTTGCTGAAATCGTAGCCGTTGTTTCAAATATATTTTAAACAGAAAAGTTTAACTTTCTGCTTTTGTTTATGGAATAAATAAATTAAAATAAAATGAATTTAAATAAGGTTAGCGCGTTGGACTGTTGCGTGTTTTTCTTTTGTGACCGTTTTACATCTATTCTTTTTGAGGATGTTCACACAGGATTGACGGACTGGATTTTTTTTGAGGTTTCGTGTTCAAACTGGTAATCCGGTCTGAACACTTCCGCGGACTCATTTTGACATATCGATTGTCAGTGTCAACTAAATCGGTTTGATTTTCGTGCTTACTTCACGAATTTTACAAATTTTTAATTACAAATTAGGCAAATGCAATCAGCCATCAGCCCAGCAGAAGCATTATTTCAAAAAAAAAAATCCAAATTTTTTAAAAAATCTAAAAATTCGGATTGACATTACGCGTGACGTCTCCACTTCCCCCTCGCCCTGTGTGAACAGCCTTTTTAATATTATGCGCACAAATATGCAAGTTTGACATTTATCTCAAATCTGACATTGACTAGTTTCATAGTCAATTTTTGCCGTTCACAGCGTTTGACTGCAAATAAATCCATTTGCCTGGAATACTGAAAGCGGCCACTGACTATGCAGAAACCTGTTATCGAATACTGAAGATGATGGATTACTTTTACTAAAATAGTTTGGAATAATTTACCCAAAATAAAAATAATCGGCTGCATATATGCATATAATTAATATTATAAAATAAATTTGTTAAAAAAACTTGTCATTAATTAAATTGACTTATCTTTTTGAATACGAGACGTGTCCAAATTACGTATTTCACATTCATGCATGGTAGATGCCAAAATAAAATAAAAGTTAGAAAAGTAATGAAAACGACAGATATACCTATACATGTGTAGGAATCAGACATAGTAAATAGATGCTAATTACTGGACACAATTTAATTAACATTTTGTAGATGATAAAGACCAAATATCTTGTTTTACATCATTGTTTATTGCAAACTTTATATGCTTATATATTTCTTATGGGCCTGCCCTATATTAGGTTAACGTTACTCACACTCGTTGAATGCATATTCTCACAAGTCTGTCTTTGGGTAGACTTTTACAACGTAGCTCGATACATCTAGAACCGTAGGCGTCACCGTTGATTTAGTCATAAAAATGTTGATGTAAATTAAGTGCAGATAGAAATATGGAAACAGAAATCTAACAAGACTGTTGGATTTGATTGCTTACTGGGCGAGTTATTTAGCGCAGCCGGAGATGCATACAAAATCATTTTTTCTTGTGATGAATAGAATCTTAGCATCATTTACTGCACCCACAAGAAAGAAGACACTTTTAACTAGGCCAACATACAAAAAGGAAGAGATCGTTCTGATGGTGTCAAGCGAGGATATTTGGTTGCAGATAGATTCATCACTGATCAGTCTGCAAGCAAATTGTACCGTGTTGAAGAAGCTTTTACCTCGACATATCAGGTTCGGACGAATGTCATAGCCAAGTGTGTAGGTGTGCTAATCATTTACATCTTTTGACGAAGACAAGCAGCAGCATCTACGATTCCAGCACAGGTTTAGAGAAACATGTATTCCTAATTATATTTTAGTTTGGTTAAAAAATTACATCATATAACCCTGGATGCCCAGATGCCTTCAACTATTGTAATTTTTCGAATTTATTTTGTAAATTACTTTTTAAATAAATAAATAATTATTCGAATATTTTGCCTTAGATAGTAGCCGGGCTGTAGAAGTATTGAACTCAGCCTTTTTTGCACCCTGGGTTTTGGAGGGAATTTAATGGCGAATTCAGACTCCGACACGCAGAGTCCTCGAGTCTAGCTTGGAGGGGGGACGGCTGAGTAGAGAAAGACCTCGCCGGTGGTGGACACAAATAAGATAATTCTCAACCAACTTGGCGTGTGAAACTGGAAAGAGTTCTAAAAGGCTTATTGAATGGCCCATATTCACTCCGAACTATAGCGCTACATAAGTAGATGGATTAGTCTTCAATTCTTGAAATTTACATAAAGAACGCATTACGTTCCACGCCAATAGACATTTTTAATGAAATCGTTAAAGTAATTTATTAGTTCAATGTTTTTGAAGGCCTTAACTATTTTCGAAAAATCTGAAAAATGTATTTCTTCTCGAAGTTTAAGTTAGTTAGTTAGACGCAGCTCGTCTAACGCACTAACCGCTGAACTACGGCGACATACGATCACATTCTGGCTATTATTTTGACTGCCACCCTTGGAATCCAACTAGCTTGCAGTGATTGTATTATGAATGTTAAAAGTTTAAGGATGCTTATTTAATTCTTCTATGAAGTTTTTTACTTTCTTTAACTTTTCCAGAGATTCATTGCTAAAACGCTGCGATGCATTTGGAATTTCGTCAATATACGTACATATGTATGTATAATACAGATACATCGTATGATATTGGCCACATTTTTGAATTCAATAATACAATTTGTAGTATATCTAGAACTTAGTATCTTACCCTAGACATCTTCGGCAAACAAATGGCAGCTAGTGCAGCTATTCGATCTAGAGCCATTTCACAGTGAACCAGTAAACCGACTGGCCATGCCTCAATTCTAAACCAACACACTAATATTTCCGAAAACACAGATTACATCATCGCAAGGTATTCTTTTAGGCGAAATTTTAATGTCGCCATTCCTACAAGAGATTTCTGGGAGAAGCCCAAACCACCTATGAAAAAAACCTTGGAGATCTACACCGACGGTTCTTAAACCGAAGATGGTTTAGGAGGAGGTATTTTCTCCGATGATCTAATCCTCGAAATCTCCTTTCACCGTTCAATGGCAGAGCAATTCAACATAGTCCTCTGCTGGGTACCAGGACACAGAGACATTCCGGGAAATTGCAAGGCCAATGAACTCGTCAAGAATGGTACTAGACTCATCTTGAAAAAGAGAACCTCGGAGTGCCACTAGCTACATGTAAATTAAAATTAAAGGCACATGCAATCAGCAAAGCCAATTTAAGGTGGTCCAATGACACCACCTGCCAAACTAGCAGACCAATCTGTCTCTCAATGGATCATAAACGGTCCAAGATATTAACTGCACTAAGTAGACGGCATCTCCGAGCTACTGTAGCAGTACCTTCCCCCCACACTCTCTCGCAAAAAACGCAAGTATCTCGATGCCTTCTTTTTGACAATCTTGGCGACCTAGCACAACAAGATGTCGCAACAACCTAGTTCGCTTTATTAAGAGCTCCCATTGAGGCACTACATTGGACCTACTGTTGTTCTAAGTGGGTGGGCTATGTTGACAGCCTATCTAACCTATCATACCTACCTACCTATATAGTGTCTATTGTAAGAACTCTATGTCACTACAATAGATTCATACGTTTTTTTAAAGGTTAAAAACAACATCGCAACATTGAAGATATGTATCTTTCAATGGTACTTTTCTTGTTCTTATTACTATGTACTCGGACATGTGATACATTCTAACAAACATTGTACTCATTCGATCATTATCCCTCTTACTTCACGTACGATGTGCCACTTAATGCGATTTGGGTTGGATAAAACCAGTTTTGTTATTATCGATTTAGGGTATCAACCCAAAGTGTAAAGTAATTTTAATTAACTATTTTACGAATTGTTTCTTCTTTTTCTACTCTTTGTATGATTCATTATCGCTTCGGGGATTTGAAAAAAAAAAGATCTATTTTCTATTACTGAGATTTAAAAGACATCATTATTTGTAAACCCGATGAACATTTTTTTTAACGTAGCACAGAAAGTAGATAACTTCACCAAGTTTTATAAATCACAGGACGCATTCTTAAAAGACAAGTCGGTTCACTTCTTCAGCGACAGATCAAACGCCAACGAAGGGGTAAGTAGGTGAAGGTGTTTTCTCTGATAGGCTCTATCTCAGCCTTTCTTTCCGTCTTCCAAATTATTGTAGCGTGTTTTAAGTGGGAATAATGATGATCAATGAAGTCTTGTCTTGGCTAAAGACAAATGTGATATCCGCATCTTTTCGGACAGCCAAGTCGCAATCAAGTCCTTGAAACTTGTATTCACTAGTAGCCCGAGATTGCGAGATTGTCTCTCGTAGAGATGGCAAAGTAGTTCAATATTCGCTTTTGTTGGGTGCCGGCCCATAGGGACATTCTAGGGAATTGTTAGGGTGATGAACTATATATTACCAGAATATGGTGCCTTAGGCATACCTATCGCTACATGTAAACTGAAAATTAAGCGTGATGCTCTCCTAAGGACATATCTGGACAGGTGGACAGGTAGTACGCCAGATTTGGCCCAAGCTGGATCTGAAACGCTCTAGGGATTTGATTTCCCTCAAAAGATTGGACATTGGCCCTATTATAGGTGCCATCATTGGCACTGTCCAATAGGCAGGCATACAAAATGGCTTGGCGTCTTTTCAAATGATTTTTTGCAGAAACTGAATGGACGAAGAAGAGGAGAAAACTATCCTCCTTCTTCTTTGCACCTGCCTCGCTCTCTCCCATAGAAGGAAAATCCATCTAGGTATCTTCTTCTAGAATGATCAATGCAATCTAATCAACGCAGATATTAGAAGTCTCCTACGCTTCATTAAAAGCTCCAAGATCCACGTGGTGTCATAACAGACCTGTCTACGTGC
Source organism: Matsumyia berberina (assembly GCA_917880715.2). Classification (NCBI taxonomy): domain Eukaryota; kingdom Metazoa; phylum Arthropoda; class Insecta; order Diptera; family Syrphidae; genus Matsumyia; species Matsumyia berberina. The sequence goes on along the minus strand of OU862871.1, from coordinate 122,642,788 downwards.
GTTGGCTTTGGTTGGCAGCCACTTCAACCTAACCTAACTTAACCTTGCTTAAATCTTCTTTTATTGTCTAGTTTTCTTTCAAAAAATGGCAGGAATAGTGCCCACCTCAAGCCAACTTAAATCTAGGACAGGAGGTTGGCATTGGCACAGCTAAGGGCGCAAAACAACAAAGTCCCTGGATCTGAGGGTTTACTAGTAGATGTTAATTCGTGTTACTTCGAAAGTGATGGTACGGCGCATGCGAATTACGATTGGACGAAAGGATGCCTGGTGGCTAGAATATGAGCTCCTTATGCCACATCTACAAGATTGTCTCTTTAAGACTGGCTTACCTAATTTGTAATGCATCTTACAAGTAATTTCTAATGTAGTCAAACACATCAGTTATTAGAAAATGATTCAGACTGTTTTATTGCAAGAGAATATTTTTGTGAAAAAGTACAATGAAGTACAATGAAACGATTCACTTAACTAACTTAACTACTAACTATAGCTTAACAGTAAAAAAGCAAAATGAAAACATTTTGTCAGTTGACATCAACTAAAATTCTCAGGTAAGTTATCAGACTTTAAAACACAAAAGAAATAAAAGTTTTTTTTTTTTATCAGTTCCCCGTCATTGAGATGAGACTTATACGCCGTGGGGATTCACTTCCACCTTTAACTGGTTTAGGAATTAGAAATCCTGAGCATCCTGCAAGGATGAGTGAGATTCCCGATGCTAGGAATGCACTCTCACAGTGATTGCTGAGCATTATCCCCACAATATTAGCACCAACAACACTGCCCAAACGTCCCATCATAAGGGAGATGCAGACTGCCATGGCTCTGGAAAGAAAACATCCGTCAACTAACATTTTGATTATTATAAAGAAACTCACCGTAGCCTTGTAGGGTAAAGATCAACTGTAGCAGCACTGAGAACATTGATTCCGAGACCACAGAGGAGAAGAATGAGATACAGATATATGGCAACCATGGGTAGATTTACATAGATGGCAACAATACCACAAATCCCACAAGCCCCAAGGATAACAACTAAAAGGAAAATAGAATCACAAACACTGACCAAGTGAATAGATAGACCAATAATCTTACATAAGATCCAAACCTTCCCCACATTATTGATGATTGCTCCAATGAATGCAAAACCCACAGCATAGAAGACCTCCAAGGTCAACGAATGCTGATACGTGGAGATCTCCAGCTTTTCATTGCAAACCTCCTCACCATGATTGTGATCGTGTTCGAAGAGACTGGCTTGTTTGGCATAAACCACATCGCAAATGTATGTCCTGTTATTGGGATTCTCCTTAATGAACTCTGCAACACTGTTCAATATATGCGGGAACCACATATACATTCCATTTGAGGTTACGAATATCCAAAACTGAACCGTGCAGATTAAAACCGTTGTCCGCATGTATTCTCGATTGAAAAGCGGTTGAGTTTGAGCCCACATCGACTTAAAAAGTGCAACAGCAGGATTTGCTCTGCCCACAGGCATTTTGGGCCTCATCGATGAATCTATATCTTCCAACACCTGGGATATCTGAAACAAAAAAACCAGATTAGATTTTTCTTTAAATTTTGTAGCTTGTTCGTCTTACTGGATACTCCTCCTTTGGTCTGCCTGTGTTCCAGCTAAACATAGTCCTTAAAATCTCCACAGTTATTTCATCCTTACCCTGAGATAGTAAGAACTTCGGGCTTTCAGGTATCTTAAATAGACAAAGACCGCAAATAAATCCCGGAATTCCACAGACTACCATGAATAGCCTCCATGGCTTGTAAGTTATGGCCAAAAAGGGAATTTCAAGACGCCACTCCTGGTTAATTGTAAGCCAGGCAATAGCTGGCATTAACATAGCCCCAACTCCAAAGATAAATGCGGCACCCATTATAGCCCGGGAACGAGTCCTCTCAGTGTGAAATTCCCCAAGGTATGCATAGACAGTTGCCGAACCTCCAGATATGCTAAAAAAAAAGAAATAAAAAACCTCTTGAAAATTACCACCTCCCATGCTTCAGGTTTCAAATTGTCTTACCAAAAACCATTCAGGTATCTCAACACCACCAAAGCCCAGAAGTTATTTGTAAAACTTGATAGGACCGTAAATCCAAACCCTATAAGCAGAGTTGGTCGAATTATCTGCCTTCTCCCCGTTGTGTCGGCTAAGAAACCCCATAGATGTGAAGTCGTTATTATCCCGACAAATCCAATAGCACTCAACACTCCTTTTTCCTTGATGGTCAGGTGTAGGTCACATTGTGACACCGGCAAGACGTAGCTTATCCCCAGCGTTTCCAACAGAACGTTTGACAGAATTAAACCCGAAACAAGAATGACGAAGTAGTTAAATTTCCCAAATTCTAGAAAAAGAGTTAAAATCAAAATTAGTCAAGTCAAATCACAGAGTAGGAATAAAAGATGACTTCCGCAGATTGCAGTTCAGATGTTTTACAATTTTCAAGGTAAAACTTACGATCGAGCATGAAAAACATGGTTAGTTACAATTTGGGTTTCTAGGCAATCTATCCACAACCGACTATAAAACACCATGATTACATTTCTCAGGAGCATTTTTAAGCACCTACCTATGTAGGAAGGAATGGAAAAGTGGGCAAATACCAACGCGTAATCCATAGCTGTCTGCATCGATTGGTCCAAAATGGATACTGGTGTGGGTGCAGGTATCTTTTCTGAATCGTTAGACATCTCCAAGTCATGCCTCCTTCCGAACTACAGCAGTGTTTTTCAAGCGGACACTAACCCCTCATGAAACAGCGATGAGGGCAATACAAGGAGAGAATATCACCTTTTCATCGACAGCCAGACAACAATAAAAGCAATTTCTGCTTTAGAAATAAAAGCTCAAGGTTCTTGAAACACAACACAAGGTGACACTCTGCTGTGTTCCTGGCATACCAGTAAACGAGAAGGCCGACGAACTCGCGAGAAATGGCTCGGTAACATCCCAACTTGCACGCTTAAGTCCTTAGCGGGGAAAAGAGCCTTAAGGGAGGCAAATAGCAGTTGGGTCTCTCTGGACACAATCACAATCAGGAAGATATGGCCTTTATTCGATAAGGCTAGGACCGACAAATTTCTGCAGATCGATAGAAGATCCCTATCTACCCTTATGGGGACTCTAGCCGAGATGACCCTGTGGATGTACAATGCCGTTGTGCGTCCAGTTCTCACTTACGGCGCCATCGTCTGATGGCCTGCCCTGAGTAGGAAATACAATATCGATAAGTTCAAAAAAGTTCAGAGATTGGCATGTGAAGGTTTTACGGGAGCATTGAGATCTTGTCCTACTGATGCTCTGAGCATGGTCCTGCACCTGATCCCCCTTGAACTTCACATCAAAGACACAGCCACCTGCGGCGCGGTCCGGCTAAGGATACTGGGTGCTGGACTGCAAAGTCCCTGTGAGATCCTGGAAACAGCTCCAAAAGATCTGCTCGGGTCTTCGAACGATTACATGACACCTACCCTCAGTTTTAGGAAATTGTTTTTTGTTAAATTTCGTAAAAGAGAAGAATGGAAGAATGAAAGCGTTATGATATTGGTATACACATGTATAAATGGACGGTTCGAAGACTGCGGAGACTGCGGAGTCGCTGCAGGCATCTTCTCTGACCAGCAAAATATATATAAGTATTTTCGTCTCCCAGACTCTGCTAGTGTTTTCCAGGCGGAGCTTCTCGCGACTCAGAAAGCCTGCCGCTTGCTGAACAATCTCCAAACATCCAACCAAAATATCGCTATTCGCTCGGATAGCCCAGCCGCTATCAAAGCCATTGATAGGGTTACCATATCCTCAAAACTCGTTATCAATCAACGACTTCTAACTCACTTTTTCTGGAGGGGTCCGGTCGTGGCGAGGATGAGACAGCGGAGGTCCATGAGGATACAACCCACTTCCTCTGCCACTGGCCAAGTTTCTAACAAGTGAGAAATAAGTTCCTCGAACGACACTTTTTCTAGGACATGGAAGAACTATCCGATACACCGGTGAACCAAATAATGATATTTATCAAATCCACAGGATGGTTTGTATCACAGACGCAGTAAGTTGGTCATGTTCTACTAATATCCATTAGATACATATACATACATATGTATACAACTTTAACTATTGTGTTGCGTTTCTGCGGGTAGGGGACAACCCTCTCTTTCCCCAACGGGTATCACATGACGGCATGGTGTGGCAAGATGGATTCTTCTTCCTTTTGCCTACCCACTTACTAAACCTAACCTACTGTTTGAGTTTCTATAGAAGTCCAATTGGTTTTTTTTTATAATCTGAACTCATTCAAGATCCGCTTGTGGCAAGGGAATTCAAAGCATGAAATGCAAAACAGTTTCTCTGAAATAATTGTCGTGTAGAAGTTTTTTTTTTCCTAAAAATTCACTTTCCCACAAAGTTCCCGGATAAAATGTCACGACCTAATAAACATATTCAAATGACTACAGTGAAAGGTATAGATATACATATGTATGGACGTACGAGTCCAATCAGGCCTAGAGAAATTCAAATGAATTCATAACTTTTCATGTCTTTCAATTTTTTAATAGAAAAGCATTTTTTTTTATGAAATATACTGCGTCTATCGTCAACGGTCGGTTATTGAAATTAATTGAAACAGCAATACATTAAAATCAGCATCGTTTTACTTACTTGTTGCTTGTAGAGCATCCTCGAAATATTCTGCACCTTTTGCCGGTTGGGGTTGCCCGGCGATGACATCAGTTCCCAAAGTTAATGTTCCCCTTACACTACCACCTTCCACTGTGGCAATTGTCGTATCTGAATCTGTAAATGACATCGTGAGATAAGTTTCATAAGCGATTTGTTTGACTCATCCCTTGTTACCCGTCGAGCGGATACACAGTTCTTATGGTGACGATAAAGATCAATAAACAAATGGCATGCCGATAGATATAAGTTCTATTAAATAACAAGACAATAAAGTGCTGGGCACACTTATAGTGTACGAGTATCTAGATAAGAAGAGCTGTTGATGCGACATATGGCATCTAAATGGTTTAATGAGTGTGAAAAAATATCTGGAACGATAGCCATCAAGAGGGAAGACACCGTATACTCATCGGATTTAGATTGAAAAAAGCTGTTGGCACACGCTAATTAATTCAACCAATAAATATGCGATTTAGTTCAATGAATGTCAGCCGTTTTTCAATTCAATAAAAGACTTGTAGAAACGAGCCTTCATAAGCTCGTCCGTCTGAAGAAGAGGTTGCAAATGCAGACGTTCGTTTGCACATCATGTGTACTCTGACGCACGCTAAGTGTCATCGGTAGAACTCTGTGCGTGTAGGAACAGAAGCGGTCTAAATGGCAAAACCATGTAAAGACACCCAATATTGATGAATTAGACAGATCGTCACAGGAAATAGCTATAACTGCGAAACTTCGAAGTACTAAAGATTTGCTTGATTTTTTAAATTAAAAAAAGGAACTGCACAGACCTAATTTATTTCAAATTTTTTTAGTGGAAGGCAAAGACATGTGAACCTGGATTTCTTGGTATTGCCAATGCGACTGATCTGTGCAGTTAATATCGGATTATTAATCCCACTAACCATATTTTAATTGTCCTCATTTTTAATTTTTCTAGAAAATCTATCAAGATAAGATAAAAAGGCAATAGAATAGAATAGAAGACTTTAAATAAAAAGTTTAGCACAGTTTTAGGAGTACGTGTAGCAGAATTTAACATATCTGTTGACTATTTTTAGTTGTAGGATATGAAGGAAGTGGTATGCCTATGTACTTACACATGTATGTAGAGTAAGTGTGTCAAATTTATGCACAAGGTTTAGAAAAAAAAATAGTCCATAGAAGAATACACCAACCTAGGATCCTCTCACCACTCATATAGTTCTAAGTGGTCGATGAGAATTTAAACAAACTGACAGGTGATGGTTTTAATACGACGACCTACGCTGACGAATGAGGTTTGGAAGTTTTACCAAAGGGTAAAAAGAACCTGTCAAAGCTACAGAGCGCGAATCATAGCCTGTAAGGATGAACAAGGAAACATCGTACTAGAATCGCAGTTGATGCTGATAATATGGAAGAACTACTTCTGTAGACTGTTTAACGGCGTTGAAGAACCAAATCCCGCTGTCAGGCAGAATGAACCTTTTAACCTGGACGACTAAGATCAACGATTACGTTCACCCGACCTAGGCAAAGTGAAGATAGCCATATCTAAGCTTAAGTCCAACAAAGCATCAGGTGCTGACGGCCTAGCTGCCGAGCTGTTTCAAGCGGCCGGCGATGACTTGGTAAGGAGCATATACCAACTCATTTGTAAAATATGGTCGAAGAAACTGCCCTAACTACAGAGGCATCAGTCTTTTTAACATCGCTTACAACATCTAATCTGCCGTGTTGTGTGAGCGCCTGAAGCCCTTCGTCAACAACCTGATCGGTCCATATCAGTGTGGTTTCAGGCCAGGAAAGTCCACCATCGACCAAATATTCGCACTGCGGCAGATCTTGGAAAAAACCCAGGAACTTGAAATCGATACCCACCACCCCTTCATCGATTTTAAGGCCGCTTATGACAGCATCTATAGAGACGAGCTATACAGAGCTATGTCTAGTTTTGGCATGCTTACCAAACTCGTCCGTTTGTGCAGGATAATAATGGAGAATGTACGCTACTCCATCAAGATTGGTCAAGACCTCACCGAGATCTTTGATGTCAAAAAAGGTTTAAGATAAGGCGAGGCGCTGAAATACCTGAAGCAACACCTGAGGCACAATCTTTCAAAAGTCCGTCCAATTACTCGGATACGCGGACGATATTGACATAATCGGCAGAACGCAGCGTGATGTCACTGGCGCGTTCGTTGTTATTAAGACGGAGGCGGCAAAGATGGGTTTAGCGGTCAATGAGGGCAAGACCAAGTATATGCTGTCAACAAAAAGGACACCCAAAAGCGACGTCTCGGACAGAACGTCACAATAGACAGTTATATTCTTGAGGTAGTTAAGGACTTTGTCTACTTAGGCTCCGCAATAAATTCAGACAACGACACCAGCGCTGCCATCGAACGAAGAAGAACTTTTCCTAATCGCTGTTTATTTGCCCTAAGAAGGCAAGCAATTGAGTACCAAAGCCCTCTCTCGAGCAACTAAAATGACCCTGTATAACCCCTTAATCGCATTAGTCCTCCTTTAGGGCGAAGAGGCATGGACTCTGTCAAAAGCGGATAAGGTTGTTCTTGGATTTTTCGAGAGGAACATTTTTCGGGTGATTTTCGTTCCCGTCTGCATAGACGGCGAGTGGAGGAGGAGATACAACGACGAACTGTACGGGCTGTACAGCGACATTGGCTTAGCCAGAAGAGTAAAGGTCCAACGACTGAGGTGGCTGGGTCATGTAGAGCGGATTGACACCAATGCTTCGACCCGGAATATATTCGAATCCACAACCGAGGGATGGCGCAGTAGAGGAAGATCGCGATTCAGGTGGCACACCCAAGTGAAAGGGGATCTTAACCAACCTGGTGTGCGAAACTGAAGGCAGCTGCTAATGATCGAGCTGGCTTGCGACGCTTGTTGGTTAAGGCTCAGTTCCACCTCGGACTGCGCCACCTCTACCAAACTAGAGTCCTCTTATCACTCATATGGTTCCTTCTTGATTGTGGTCGATGAGACTTTGAACAAACTGACAGGTGATGGTTTTAATACGACGGCCTACGGTGACCGTCATACTTCTATCAACAAAGTAGTAAGGGAAATATGAACTCAATTATGCACTACAATTAGTTAGCAATTAAGGCAACGTGAGAGGCTCTTCAAAAACAGAGATAACTCTGTTTAGCAGGGTTTCAAAACACTTCACCAACACTTGCGTTGTGTAAATAATTTAATGGCTATACATTAGTGAATTAAAAACCAAAAGTATCTTGATGGGATTTCAAAGGTCAATTTGATCACTTTATGTTGGAAAGGGGAAGGACTTTGTAAGAACCCCACTCAATCAAGCAAATGGAGAGATAGGCCATGAGACCTTAAACATCACAAATATTAGATGGATCCAATGGGAAATGAGCGCAATTGCCAAATCCATTACCTTGTTAAGGTCTACTTCGAGTGAAGCATGTCATTTGCAAACATGTAGAGAGACACGGGGTTGTCTACAACTGGTTGGTTGGTTTTAGAGGTTGTATCAGTCAGAGAGCGCTCGATGCTCAAATAGTGCTGAAATGCACTGTCTTGTTACCACAGTTCTTGTGACCGGTTTGTTAGATAGCCATGCCTGTTGGTCTTAAATCCAACCTATGGAGTTAAGGTAGAGTAGAATGTTCCGAATTTTCTTCTCTGAAAGTTCCCTTCCATGCCTCTGTGACCCATACGATGGTTAGGCAAGATAAGTTCATGCATTGTGCTACCGGCTTAAATGAGGTGGTTGCGGAGACAAGAGCCTTAATGGTTGCCTGACTATCGGAGAAAATTGCGACATTTCATTTGGGGTGATGTCGTTGTTGAGCGCACGACATGCCTCGTAAATTGCAAGTATTTCAGCGAAGTTCGGGAGTTTGAATGATTTCGATATTTTCAAGGCTGCCGAAAATATACCCGAACCTACGCCGCATTTCGAACCGTCTGTCAAAATTGATTGTCATGGTCTTTTGTTACCACCCCGCTGTTCCATTCCACATGTGTACAGCTACTATTGCAGAAACTGCAGGGACGAAGTGGAAGCCATCCCTCATCTGCTCTGTGGATGTTCGTTTTTGTTATTTGCTGTTTTGAAAATCTAGGTGACCTTGAAAATATTGATTTTAGGAGAGTCTTGCCTATGAAACACCGAAAGATGGTTTTCCATTTAAATCTTCAACAAATAACTAGGTTGACAGCCTGGGAAGGGCCAGGACACATGTGAATTCTTGCAACCATTAATCTTGTGGACGTTACATTTTTCTCTAAACTAAAAGGGACCTGCGTATTGCCAGGACATAAACCCACGTATCTCGTACAGCGGTTCAACGCCCTGGCCACGGAGAGCACTACAAAATGACGAGATGGTCGCCGTGGATCAGTGGTTAGTGCGTTCGACTACTGTCTCAGCGGCTTTGGTTCAAGCCCCAACCATTTCCACCGAACGTTTTTCGCGGAACCACCTCTCGTCGGGGAATGACAAGCCTCCGGGAGCATAATTTTTCACGAAAGAGCTTCGAAATTCGCTGTTCGGAGTCGGTAATAAATTGTAGGTCCCTTCCATTCGTGCGAAGAATGTAACGCGCACAACATGAAAGCTAGACCTTGGCTCATCCCGAGCTGTCGCGCCAGCTATTTATTTATTTACTTAAGAAGGGACCTGGGTATTGCTGAGGCTTAAACTCACACAGCTTGTAAAGCAGTTCAACGCCCTAGCCATGGGAAACACTACAAAATCCCGAGGGAAATTCTGAGGACAGAACTTGACGAGCCACCAACTCTCGAAAATATACATACATATGTAGTTGATAAGAACTTTCTTTTTAACGAAATAAGTACATTGATTGTGATTACTGGTGCGAGATTACGGATTGCTTATATTTGTTAGATAAAACGTCCGCATAAGTCCGCGAAAAACAATTAAAAAATAATTAAATTACTTTTTCTACAAATACAACCCAGAAAAATGTAAGAAATGAAATCGTATTTTTTAAATTATTATCGGCTACCACTTTCGAACACTATACACCTTTAAGAAAGAGATCAAAGCCGATAAAACCGAGAACCCGATAAGAAATAGAAGTTTTGGCCACAGAAAAAGGTTAATTTTTGACAGGAAAAAATTAAGTTTCAATGAGTGGAAAGCAAACAAAAGTTATGCACCTTACAAAGGCAAATGGATCATAATTAATTTAATCAAAGTCTTATCACCACACTTCACAATGTATCCAAAACGGATAAAATCAGGAAAAAACGTAATAAAATACTCTTTAAACACACCCTGAGATTCTCCAATTTTTTCACGATTTTCACACATTTTTTTCCACCGAAATATTTAAAATAAACTAAAGTATTAAATTACAAAATGTTATATAATATAAGAGCAACTTAGATCAGACTTTCATAACAGGCAAAATTGAATTAAAAAAAAAAGAACTAAATTCACATCTCCAACTAAATAGCAGTCTCCACAAAATTTAACTCAGCCAAACAAGCGCCTCTTAGAGATATTCCTTATAACTGATCATGAATTGTCGCAGTGGCAGCTTTTTATACAGCAATTCGCGACACTAACACCACCACTAACTTGCAATAAGGGATGAACCAATTGCCAGATCGAAATCTATATTCATTTACCGATTTCCAGGGCGCAGATACAATTAGCAAGTTCTCCACTTCGTGGACATCGTAAATTGCGCAAACCCTCTAAAAGGGAAAGCATGCCATTGAATGCAATGCAACAAATACCAACCACATTCCGATTCCAGTGAGCTTGTAGTAAACGTTCTAATAGTCAGAATAAACATAAACCCAGTGCGGCTTAATCCTTAGGCAAACAAGTATAACGCGAGTCTAAACAACAACAAAGTGGGAGTGGTGTCAATATTTGCAAAACGAAAACCATCTCGATTCATCCAAAAGCGAATTCAAATCCAACCTAATCGTCCATGCAATAAACAAAAAAGACAAGATGTCTTGTTTCATTTACACCCCCAACTTGCCAGATACCACAGGCATCAGATGTATCTGATGGGGTTGATTGTGAATGTATTCATGAAAAAAACTGAAAAAGTGTCTTCATACATACGAAACGGTTTAATTATCTGGTTGGCTACTCTGTGGTGACTTTCTTTGTTACTAGGAGGGTCTAGTCATTTGAGGAGACATCTGGGCTTTACTTAGAGGTAATGTAATGGAATTTGAATTCTTAGGGTAGCGGCGGGTGTGCTACGCACGTGGATAATTTGTTTGTTGTCTTTTAGGATAATACACTTGAATCAATCTTTGTTGCTACGGTCGATTCCATGAATGATATAAGACGCCGGAAAAATAATACTGAAATTCGATTTTTTAAAGAGAAAAAAGTCAGCTTGAGAGGCGGGGAAAAATTTGTTTACATGTTTTGCGAAAATGAGTTAGGTTAGGGTTGTTTGTGTTGTGTTAATTTACAGCGGTCCACTTAAAGGAGGACTGGTTGTTCATATTGTGGTAGTATGAGCCAAGGCCTAGTTTCTCGCAACCAGTCATGTTGTGTGTGTTACATTATTCCCACGAATGGAACGGACTTACAATTTATTGCCAACCCCGGCGAATTGAAAAGCTCTTTCGTGAAAAATTATGCTCCCGGAGGCTTGTCATTCCCCGACCAGAGGTGGTTCCACGAAAAATGTTCAGTGGAAATTGTTGGGGCTTGAACCAAAGACGCTCGGTCAGCAGTCCAACGCACTAACCACTGACCCATGGCGACCACATTTTAAGCCAAAACTAGCGAAATCAAATTTCGACAAATCCATTTGTAGGGAAGAAATGATGGCATACATTTCAGTCAATGCATTTTTTGTACTTACTAGATCGACAGGAATCGTAACGACCTCACCGAGAGCGTTAATAAACAAATTGTGCGAAACTCCCAAGTCAACACCAGAGGCATAATCTTTCAATCAGCGTTCACCGACGATATTGTCAGAAGTCACTGAGCTGTCACCGGTGCATTTGCGACGCAAGAAGCGTAGATGGGTTCAATGTTTAACGAGAGCAAAGCCGAGTATTTGCCTTCAATACAAGTGTAGACCCAACATGGATGAATCGGCCAGAACTTCGAGGAATTTAGGAACTTTGTCTAACTTGGCTTTGTTATTACTTCGGACAACGACATGTCATCGGATATCAAACAAACAATGACCCTTTCCAATCGTGGTAAAGCACTGCGAGGAACAATTACTGAGACTCTGTATAACGCCCCTGTCTTATTTTATGACGTTGAAGCAGAGACTATATCGAAGGTGGATCAAGATGTCCTTGGTCGATTGAAGTAAAAAGTTTTTTGTAAGATATTCAGTTCCGTTTGTGTAGACTTCTTTTAGAAGCGGAATTTTAACGACGAGTTATAAAAGTTGCACAGTGACGTTTGAGGTGGCTAGGACAAGGACATGTAAAGTCAATAAGCACTAACCTTTCAGCATAGGGTCTTCGAATCTAACACGGAAGGACAACAGAGTGAAAAAATACTTCGCTTAGAGTCAGTTGTATGAATACAAGGCTATTTCAACCAACTTCAAATGAGCAACTGGAGGCGGTTAGCTAAGGACCGTGGCACTAACTAATTAAGTAATTAAAATCTAAAGAGGTATCGGGGAAAGTCCCGATCTCTGTTTTTGATAATTAAACTTTAAATCAATATCCCTGCAGTGGGGTCGCACGTTGGGCGCCATTTCATCCCCCAGCAAATCAATCTGCAGGCAGCAGGCGTTGAATTCAAATCTGGTAAAAAGGTACTGTCGCCAAAGAAATATTGACGTCGAACAACTCCTTCAAAATCAATGCAAACTGTGACAAAAAGTTACTCATTCAATAAGGAGCATAGTAGGTGGGGTGACCGTAAAAAAAATAAAAAAATAAGGAGGATAAGTTTATTAAAAATACATTTTTTGGCATTTGCAGACTTCTCGTGAACTACTTCCAATTTATAAAGTCTAAAGCGTTGGTAAGACAATTATTGCTCTCTGTTCGACCAGAAAAGTTCTCAGTAAAATCAGTAAGAACAAAATTTGTTTCATTAAATCGTATCTATGCAAAGCTATGTACTGTTTATACATACATATATGTAAATACACAGATACTTGTATTTTTTTATTAGAATTCAAATTGTGCGTATAAAGCGGTCCTTGATCGTTTGTTTAACCAAATTTATACTCACAACTACATACTGTCGTCTCTTCTAGGACAAAATGTTTTAAGTAATCTGCCGCTTTATCTGTTTAGCGATCTCTCTCATTCAATTGAAAGTGTTAATTGATTGGAATCGATATTTCAATTTATTTCTAAGTGTAGTTCGATAACATGTGCGAATCATGTCGGATGTGGTGGGATCATGTGAATAGTATATCAATTGAAATATTAGTACATATTTGCAATTGATTGTTTGTAAATCTCAAGATAGAATCTAGTTATAACTTAATTTAAGAACGTCGTTCGACGCCTGATGTGAACAAGTAAACGTATGTGAAAAGTGTACTCAATTGACATATGTTTTTATCGTGTATTGAGTAACTTTCAGTCTCGGAAGAGTTCAATGTGTTTGATTGTGAATTGAACGAATGGAATGAATCAAATACAACTAGACAGCCATCGGACTTGAGTTTTCAATATGAAGTTGCTTTCTTATTTTTAATCACCACTGTACATTTCCGGTTCAATTGAAGTACATACATAAGTATTAAGTTTATGATATAAACAAGACCTGCCTCACAGTTCAGTGCTACGTAAGACTATTTCTGTATGAGCTTAGGAAGATAATAGATTCACCACTTTCATTCAAAATAAAACTGGCAGGTTGATTTCTAGTTCTTATCACGTAGATGATAAATAATGTAGACGATGAATTTATCATTTTACCAATACAAACGCAGTGTAAAATTATTAAATGAGATTATTGTTATATTGATAGAGGAATTATTAAGTATTTAGTTATAAATGAATTTCTCCTAAATCAAACACGGATTAGCCATTCTGTAGCAATGCGCAGCAGACATTTAATAATCCTTTTATAAGATCTCATTTAAATAATTTTCAAACTGTTTTTTTTAGCATAAAGATTTTATACGCTATCACTTCAGTGTATTTTTGTTAAAATAGAAAAGAATTTATTCATTTATCACAATTTTAAAATAATAACTTATTATTTCTATATAAATATGCGCCTATACTGCGGGCACAAAGAGTATTGTGTTATATAATTCTGATACCATGAGGTTAGACGAAAGATGGTCCTGTGTCCCAGCTTTTCCCCAATTGTCTTGGGTCATCTTCGGCTGTCCTTCTGCATGTTTTCTCGGTGACTCTAGCGATAATCGAGGCCGCAAGAGAACTATCCTCGGTAACCCCGAGAAGAAATATTGACATATTCATCGATAGTCAGGCCGCCATCAAAACCGTGTCATCCACAATATTCAAATCACTTGTAGTAAAGCGTTGTCACAGCTAACTTTAGATCCTACGCTCAGAGCTTAGTGCGTCACTCTGTTGGGTCCCGGGGCACCGAGGCATCGATGGGAATAAAAAGGCCGATGAACTGGCAAGGAAAAGATCGGAACTGAATCAAATAATGGTCTGTCACACGATTCTGACTCCTATGGAAAGTCTAAAGCAAGAGATACACTTTAACCTCTGGAAGCTTGCTGATGGAGCACACTTCCGTTATGACGCATGTCAACAAAGATGTGGCCAAAACTTAATTAAATAAAAACAAAGGAAATACCTACGCTGGATAGATCGCATTTAGCTCTAGTAATCAGCATCCCCACAGGCCACAACCTACTGGTGGCCCATCTAAGGAGAATATGGCTAATCACGACTGACCTCTGCAGAGGATGTGGCGATGTAGACACTGAGGAGAACACGACCCACTTTCTCTGCGACTGCCCAAGCTTCAGTACAACCAGAAAAAGACCCTAGCCGCTTACTTTTTTAGTGACCCAGATTAACTGTCAACCATGCCACCGAAGGGCACCCTGAAATTTATATTGATTCAGGGTGACTTAGGGGGGTTGACAACGATCAATAAATAATCTATTCTTTTCCCAACAGGTACATGAATGTAGGTCCTGCAACGGGGAACACAATGGATCCTTGAAGATCCAAGTGAGGCGACGCCTATCATCAAGCCGCCACACCTGTAACCTAATCTAACCTAGGTTAGCGGATTCCATTTCATGGTTAGTCTGGCTATGCCGTTGCCCCTTACGATTAGCAGCTTTTTTGTATTCCCAAAGTATCTTAAATTTTGTATTAGTTTGACTTCTTGATCCATGCTCGTATTTACGAAGTTGAGGGTAGTTTTGGCTAATTAATTTTTTTTTTTTGGCATCTCTCACCACACCATATCTTAGTAAGCAAACGTCATTACCGTAGTTAAAATGTTTGAGGCAGGTTGAATTCTTCCACCTTCCACCAACAAGCCATTGCGAGGCACGTCACTAATCACCAGGAGAAATTATAGAGGAGGTCGTACACGGATACTACTTTGAATTTCAAAATCCTCTGAAAGACTACCCTTTGCAGTACGATCCTTTATAAGATGTTTTCACGATTTTAGCCAATTTCTCTGGAAGAGATATTCCAAGGCGTGGCAGACGAATTATTAGCACTGTGGCCTTTTCGAAGTCGATAAATAGCAGGTGTAGCGGAGATTTATGCGAAGGGTGCTGATGTGGTATTGTTTATTTTCGATTGTGCTTTCGAGATGTTCTTCAATGCCATTGAGAATTATCTGATGTAAGATATGTGGTACCACTGTAGTTCTTGCAATAAGCCCGTGATAAGACGGGCATGTTCTTAATCGGCTTTGTAGGTGATCCTTGGTTAACTACCTGTAGCTGCACACTCCAAGTTGGTTAAAGTTAACCCTCAACCTTAGGCGAGGTCTTCCTCTACTGCGTAGTTCCTCCAGCTAGATTCAAAGATTCCGCGGGCCGGAGCGTTGGTGTCCATTCGTTCTACTTGTCTCTAATAGTCTCAAACAACCAATGGATACAATTAGTCGTCTTCCAAAGCCCTTCAATAAAAACGTTATCGATAATCTTACGAAGAATTTTAAGTTTAAAGCGACTAAGGATATCCTCATCTGCCTTCCATGAGTAGAATTTGGAATTTGGTCTTCTTAGTTGCTCGGGATACTTCCTTACTCGGACTTGATCCAACCATCTCGATTTAGGTCTACCTAGCGAACGCCTACCTGATGGCACGGATTCTACGCACCTCCTTTTTTTATATTGAAATTTCGGTCAAATTGTTATCGACCTTGATGAAGCAGCGAGCATTCTCTCTGTGTATGTAGCTTCTCTCTATAAATCCTATCATAGGCGGCCTTAATACTGAAGAAAAGATTGAAAATAGCTACTTGGGCTTTTTGGTCTTTGTTCGAAATTTGCTGATTAAGCTTGTTGTTAAATAAAATTTTAAGCATCGACACAATATGGCTAAGACTCCTAGCTCGTGTCTCTGTTGTTATGGTAGTTGTGGCAGTCTCCTTTTTGCGAGCAGGGCATACGATGCTGACATTTTATTCAACAGATATACACTTGTCTGACCAAACCTTAAAATTGATTCTCATACACTTTTTTCTATCCTTAGTGGTTTTGAAAAGCTCGACCGGCAACCATCAGGTCTAGCAGCCTTATTAGGTTTAACTTTAGTATTTACTATGCTTACTTCGTTTTGATCAGTTGAGGGGAAGTTATATCTATGAGTTGAATGGTTTGGAATGTTATTCTTTGTGGCCGTTATAGTATAGTCTGTTGAAGTATTTTTCCTAAATTATTAGGGCTGACTCTTATTGTTAACTGAGAGAATTTCTGAACAAAAACTAATGATTAACGATCTAAAGTTAATTATAGTCAAATTTCTACTTCAAAAGTGGGTCATCTGAAAATGACGTCAAGTCATTTGCTGAAAATACTCACATACATATGTACCTAAGTGGACAGGTACAAACCCAAGGGTAAAATAGTCTACTCACGTAAGAATAAAATGCGATATCACGGTGTTGTTTTCCCTGTAAGACAGGTTCTAGCTGATAACACTGTAAGACATTTTTTTACTGCTTGTCCGAATTAAATACACATTTTCTTCTCTTAATTTTTTCTTTTTTCGAAAATCTTGCGTGCGATACCACATGACGCACAAATTTTCATGATCACATCTTACTTTCTATATTTATCTCATAGTACTATTTAGATTATTAGATTAGAAATAGTCGCTTACTACGTATGTGGATACCCCACATGAAGAGTTTAAACAACAGCGTATTTAATAACAAACTGTCAACCTTTTCTATTTTTTTTCCCACTACTGTGATCCTTAAATAAATTCAGTAAGCCAATAGGAGTGTTCATACAAAGATACATAGAAGATGGTTGGGTGATGTTTTTTTTTTCACACCAAGAAAACAACTTGTTGATGCGAGATATATATGATATCATTGTACTCTCGGTTAGTCGTTTGCTTATGAGCCGAAAGACACGTATGTTGATATATCGTTATTGGGGATTACTCTTATAGTTTTTATTAAACCATATAAATTCCAAAATAAGATAAATTTACGTAGCTTTAATTTTAACTCAATTCAATGCATGTTTCCATTAGCAGCCGAATTTTGTAAATATGCATTAAGAAATCATTCGAGACATTTTGGAACTTTCAACAGGGAAAAACTCTAGTTTTTTGGTGAAAATGGGGTGCGACGCTAGAGGAAATACAATGAAAACTAAATTGAGGATGCATGGTACGCAAATCAGCTTTGTTTCTGACGTCGACAATCCACCGGAAGTAGTTTTTTTCAAAAACTCATACATATGTATGCATGTATCTTAGCAGTGGCTTTCATTTTCTATTTAAGATCAACAGACTTCTAGAGTGATTTTACCTGGTAAAGTTAAAGCTTCAAGATCATAGTTTGTTAAGATCCTCCACAGATCTTGAAAGCCTTTCGTAATATTAAAAACAAATAAATAATAGACCATGCAACTATTCATATTGTGCGTGTAGATGGAGAGAAGTTTTTAGCGAGGGGTAGTGTCTGTCATATCCACACAAATACTTTTATCGATATTGAACGTACTCCTATGCATGTAAATGTCAAACCAAGGTAACTAAAAATTGTATATTAAAGACGTCGAGGATGATCAAAATCTTGTAATTAATTTAAATTCTGCATTATGGTGTCATTTTCGAGACAGAGATCTCCTGTTTCCAAGAAACTACATTACAGTTGATTTCATGCAATATTACCCAATATAAAATTACTATTATTGCTACATCTGCTACTTCATTGCTACTACCCTGCTTGCCATCTGTCCTTTTTTTCCCGGATACTATCTTCTTTTAAAAGGCGTCCGGCGATACCAGCAATGCTTAAGCTCCACAGAAAAAACCGGAAACCGGAAAATGCCATGTTCAAAGTTTTAAACTCTGCAGAAGCGACTGAAGTCAGAACTGATGTCGCTTCAAAAATCGGTTTAAATGTTCCTCATGCGCCACAGTGTTTTAGATTTAGCAATCCCTAATGAAATACACATACATACTTAGACGAGAAGGGGCGCATTTTTTTGTAATTGAAAGGATACATTGGAAAATTACATGTTCGAGGTTTTTAACTTTGCAGAAGTGACTATAGTGAGAAATGAGACCACCTCAAAAATTGGTTCAAATGTTCCACATAAACACAATGACAAAATTCAAGCTTTACAACACGGTTATAGTACCAAGAGCACTTTACGTTACCGAATGTTTGCCGCTATTAGATAAACATCTAAGTAAATCCCAGGCAACAGCAATGAAATACGCACGAAGGGTCGCAGAAAAAACCAGGGGGGACAGAGTCAAAAATAAAAGAATACTCTCTAAAGTAGGGTAGAAGAAGTCGATTATACATACAAGAAATCGAGCAGAGCTAGCTAAAATGGTTCGGACATCTGCGACGGATGGACGAGTTACTGCACCCAGAGGAAGCCACGAAGAACTTAGTAACATCGTAATCAGATTGGGGAAAGGATGAGGAGTAAAACGCTAGTAGAGATGGGAAGACAGAGTCGGGACCGAGTTCATTGGAAAAGATGGATATCCAGTGGGTATTAAAAGCAAGTGGGGACTAGAGAAGATAGACCACAGTATTCTAGGTTTAGTGATCCCCGATGAGATATACTATGTTTGAGTGTCTATTAGGGACTAAAAGCGAGTTGGAGCGACAGTTCGGGATGAGCCAAGGCCTAGCTTCTCGCAACCATTCATTTTGTGCGTTTTACAGTTTTCGCACGAATGGAAGGGACGAGAAGCTCTTTCATGACAAATTATACCCCCGGAGACTTGTCATTCCCCGACGACAGGTGGACATGGCTGGAACTTAAACCCACGCCGCTCGCACAACAGTCCAACGCACTAATAACTGAGGCAATTCCTTTTTATTAAAAAAAAAAAACATCCGTCATTATCGAAAAGCGGTTAATCTTAACAAATCTATTTCGAATAAGAGTTACATTTAAAAAATACATTTCAATGACTTTTACGTTGATGCAAGAATATTGGGTTCGATTGCATGTAATATACTGAAACCCTTGTGGAGGATGCAAACTCTATAAACCCCGCAGTCGACCAGGAATTTGGAGAACTATAAACAAAAATCTATTAGCTTACTCAGATTAATAGTGCTAAAACAGTTCTCTTACCAAAACAGCATTTTCATGAATTGTGCTAACAACAACGACAATTTTATCTAACAGCATCGCCTCTAGGTTGATGACATTCAGTGCCTCTAGTCGGGTATCGCCCAGTTGAACCGAAGTAAACGGAATATTTATACTTTCTTCAATTCGTACCCTAGAGTACTCCAGCACTCCACGTAAGTCAATTGTAGCCACCTCTTCGGGGGTATTCAGCAGAAAGTGGGTGTAATCCTTAGCACTGATTCGAGGACATATTTCCGCTTGAAGTTCAGCCAGTGTTACTCCAGAGATATCCTGAGAAGAAACAGATTCTAACCGAACTAGCGATGTATTGGAGGAAAACTTACAAAATCCTGAGGTTCGTATTCTCTCAGCACATGTTGTCTGTGGGATACACTCTTCGGGGTTGTTTCGTACATCAGTTGAGACTCCACAACGCAGTTTTCCATAACAATATCCGGCAGGTCGGAGAAGAGTAAAATACATTCATTAAAGCCTGACGCGAGAAGGGTGTTCTTAAGTTGCTTCAGAATAGAAATACCAATGAAGAGGGGATATGAATTGTCACCCAGCATCAGCTTATCCCAGAGGTGAAGGATTTTATGCAATGGAAACACATCTGAAGAGAAAAGCATGCAGGTTTAAAAGAACATACAGAAGGTTGACTGTTTTACGGGAAAACATGGTGAGGAACCATGGTATGGCAAAAAGTTCTGGAATAAAATTGATCCCATTGAGATGTTTTGCCAGAACGGGTTCATGGAATGCCGTCAGCTGAGAGAATTTGCTGAGATATTCCTTGATGATAGCCGAGTTGTCCTTCAAGAAGAACCACTGAAGGTACTTCGGGATGAATTTATAGAGACTGAGGAAGGCTATTTCTGGAAAAAGAAGAGTTACAATGAAGAAAAGTTCTATACGTCCATGGAACCAACCTTCCTGATTGAAATTGAGATACAAAAATGGTGCTGTGAGGGAGTCCAATCCTTGCCAATATACATACTGTGGATGGGACGTCACCCAAGCCTTGAGAAGGCGTTTAAGTTTTCTATGGCCTTCCGGAGACGACAGTAGTTCATCGTACTGATGACATCGGGGTATATCAACTTCGATCTAAGGAAATGCAAGCATACATACATATATTAATTCAGTAGGAGGTTGAGAAATTGTGGGCAGTAACCTGTCGATCAGTTGATGTCGGTGTGACCTTGTCAATTTTCTCATAGCTTCCATTTTGTATTACTCCCAGCAGGCATGCCCAGATTTGACCACGCAGCAAAGGCGGTATATCGATGGCAGCTTCTTTTTCGATAAGATCCCCAGTGAATGGATAGCCCTAAAGAGAAAACCAATTCTTAAGAGCCTGTGCATATGAATAAGAATTTTCTTACTCACTTTTAACAGCCTGGAGAATAGCATAACTCGGTGGAATTGATATTCGGTATCTCTTTCTCGAATTATCAGTGGTAATTGTTCCATTCCAGAGCCAAAATTGTAGGGAAATTTCGGTGAGTGAATAAGAGGAAAATATGCCATCGCAGGTATTCCCTTCAACCGTTCAAGAAGGTTGTTGAGTTTCAGAATTACTACACGGTCGTCCATGAGGTAACTCTGACTTCGCTTTGGTCCCACAATAGTTCCGCTGAGGCAAACTACTCTGGGAATGGCTAAGATCGGGGCTTCGCTTCGAATCAAGCCTTCCATCTTTAGTTCCGTCTGAACATCGCCTCCTGCCAGCTGCCAGAGATAGTAAATCTGGTCCAGTGGGCAACGCAACAGAAGAAACTTTGGCTTTTCTGGAGTTTTGATCGTGAAATCATCGAGATTCGTTTGAAATATATTGTGATTGACCAACTCTCCGGGTAGGGGACGATTTTTTGCCAGCACAGATAGGCATTTCTCTACTAGCTGCCTTAAGTCCTTGTCAAGAGCCAGGTATCGATCATAACAGTTGTGCTCACGGGCGATTTTTTCAAAAACACAATTTGTCTTACAGAAAGAGAGAATCTTTCGGCTTACGTTGGAAATTTTAAGACTCGCCCATAGTTGGCAACCCAAAAGCAGCTCAGCAACGATCATACCTAAACTCCAAACATCACTTTTGATATTGTGCTTGGCTCCGAGCAAACGTTCTGGTGGCATATAGACGATGTTTCTGCAATCGACTGTGTTTAACCATTTCTAATGTTTGTATTCCAATAAAACTTACCCAATTGGAAATGGAACATATTCGCCACCGTTTGACATGTAAAACAGACCATAGTTGAACAACTTGACATTGTCTAATTCATCCACCAAAACGTTTTTCGGCTCTAAATTGCATATAATGAACTTATTCCGATGTACTTCATCAACTCCGCAGGCAATCTGATAAAAGATTCTTAAGACTCTTGTTGAATTAAACAATACTCGTGATTTCTGCTCCAACGTCTCGCCACAGTACTCCGAAACAATAATTGTGCGTTCTGCACGAGCGAAGTCATCGATCAGTTTAAAGTTGTTTCACAAATCGGTAGTTACTCACCATGTTTTCCTCGGATTATATCGAGATACTGACACAAATTTGAATGCTTAATCTCCTTTAATCGCTGGGCTCGTCCAAGAATTGCAATAGAATTTGGTGTCAGTGGTAGGCCATTGCTGCCACAAACGTCTCCCGGATGTGTTTTGGCAAAAAATGTTGTGGCAGCTAGGTGGGAATTTGCTTTGGAAATGCAAGGCGACATGTTACGTTGGTGGATTTAATGTTGTTCCATAGTTTCGAGAATTTTTCTGCAAATGGGAGGATCCCCTACTGATAAAGATTTTATAAACAAAACAAAAAAAAGTATTTGACATTTCCTGCAGCTGAAATTTTTGACAGTTTACCATGAAACTAAAGTCATCTCACTCATACGTAGTAGTTCTGTTTCGTCGAAATCTGTGGTGGAGAGTTTCGATAATACAAAAAATACAGGTGAAGTGATGGATTTGTTTCGGATGTTGGGATGAGATAAACCGTTATTTGAAACCTATGAGGAAAAATAAGGAAATACATATTAAAATTAAATATTTCAAAAAACATTATTTGTAATTTGTTAAGGATTGTTCTTAAGCGCGTAGTTAATGGTAGGTTTTCGGAGAGCTTCACACGACTTCGGTGAGATGGCGAATGTATGTGTCAGGAAACCCCAGTATAACACCAGAAGTTCCAATTGGCTTTAAAGAAGGACTGGTAGATCTCAAATGATTCAACAATTGTATGTCAACGAATTTCTGTCTGCTTCTCGATTATATTTTTGGATAAAAGCCTTGCACTGGGTTATTTTGAATCAGAATACGGTAGATTTGGGCTACATGATATGCAATAATTTTTGTTGCGTAGTCTTGTAAATTCTTGGACTATACAGGATCATTTTACAAGAAAACCAATTAATGCCTTTTTATACTTTTAAAGCAAACAATGGTGTGTGTGTGTTAAGTGAATAAGGTTCATAAATTATTTTCAACTTTAAAACATTCGTAATTATTTAATTGCACATCCCATTCCCATCTTCAAATCGAGCTCGAAACGCATTCATTTTATATCCATTTTCGAACATATAAAATGTCTCCACTAAAATGGCAGCACCAGGCAGTGACGACTTCATTATCTCGTTCATTCGGTTTTTTCCCTTCGCCGATATAACTTCATAAACTGCAGGTAAGCTCCATTTTATTGATAATTTGCTGAAAATAATTGAAAATGTGCAAGAAATTTGTGAAAAAATTGCTTATAATTGTGGATTGATTAAATGTTTTTCGGAATAAATTGCTTTTGGTTTATTTTCCACTGAAAAATTGCCTTTCTTTAAACCACGTGTCTGACATTTTCCTATTTTCAAGATGGCGTCAGATAGCGTGGCTTAAATCATTTTTTCACAATTTTCTCCGTTTAAATGATGATCATTTTACTTTCCTTTTGCGGTTTCCACCAGAAGGACTTTATCTAAAAGTCCTAAGGATGGTCAAAGATGTCTGATACTTAAAATAAAAAAAAAGTTTTTAGTCACCATGTGCTAGGATGATATAAAGAAATTCTGTATTTTTCCTTTGTAGAATGGCGGACGCAGCTCCAGCCCGTGGTGGATTCCGTGGAGGATTTGGTTCTCGTGGTGGTGGTGGCCGTGGACGCGGTCGTGGACGTGGTCGCGGTAGAGGCCGTGGTCGTGGTGGTAAGGAAGATTCCAAGGAATGGGTTCCAGTCACCAAGTTGGGACGTTTAGTTCGTGATGCCAAAATCCATAGTCTTGAGGAGATTTACATGTACTCCTTGCCAATCAAAGAGTTTGAAATCATCGATTTCTTCTTGGGCTCCGCCCTTAAGGACGAGGTATTGAAGATCATGCCTGTCCAGAAGCAGACTCGTGCTGGTCAACGTACACGTTTCAAGGCCTTCGTCGCTATTGGTGATAACAATGGTCACATTGGTTTGGGAGTTAAGTGCAGCAAGGAAGTTGCTACTGCTATCCGTGGAGCTATCATTTTGGCCAAATTGTCGGTTGTTCCCGTTCGTCGTGGTTACTGGGGTAACAAGATCGGTAAACCCCATACCGTACCATGCAAGGTAAGCCAAATTCTTTTTTATTTAAAGTTTGTCGATGAAATCAAATGATGAATTTCTTTGTCTTTCCTTTTGCGGTTTCCACCGGAAGCTTCGCGCTAGTGACGGTCAAGATAGTCTGATTTCATGTCTTCTCAAAACTTATGCGTTTTTCTCTAAGTACTCTTATTAATCAAATTTCCTCTGTTCTAGGTTACTGGCAAGTGCGGTTCCGTTTCGGTGCGTTTGATTCCAGCTCCTCGTGGTACTGGTATTGTATCGGCCCCAGTTCCCAAAAAACTTCTGATGATGGCTGGTATTGAGGATTGTTACACCTCGGCTCGTGGTTCCACTGGTACCTTGGGTAACTTCGCTAAGGCCACTTATGCTGCCATCGCTAAGACATACGCTTACTTGACACCAGATTTGTGGAAGGACTTACCACTCGGCATGACCCCATACCAAGAGTACGCTGACTTCTTGGCTGACAAACCAGGCGTAAGGCATGTTGAAGCTTAAGCCCTACACCCGCTGCAGGTCATTTCCTGTTTGTTGAGTTTGAAAAAAGCTCTCGAGCAGTTGAAAATAAAGTTATGGTACTAAATACCACCAAACATACATATGTCTATTTTTTCCTTTTACTTTTCTGTTGAACGTGAAGGTGGATCCTCTGAATATTCGATTCATAGTTTGGGTCTTGATTGAATGGGCGAAGGCGGTCATCTTTTAGCATCATTCATCCGCAAAAAATCTAAAATAAAAAGTTTTTGGCGACGAAGGTTAGGTTTACTGGCTGAGTGATACCCAGAGAATTCTTGAGTCTGGTAAAGTGACATGTGTGACCATTTCTGTCTAAAGTTGATTTCTCTAATCGTGGGTTAAAGTAGGTATATGGGTATACCACTGTGCTGTTTGGTATACCCACATTTCTAGTATGAGAGTGGATTCCTGGGATTGTACCAGATTTCGTAAGTTCGTCAGCTTTGTAGTCATCATGAATATCACTATGTCCACGCACCCAACAAATGTGAATGCTAAATTATTCAGACAACGTTTAGAAAATGATAAGCAATCGAGGACAGCCAAAGAGTTGATAGTAATATTTGATAATAATTTCAAAGCTGCTTACCTGTCTGTGAATCTTTTGATTTAGAAGATAACTATGATGTTCTATGTTAGCCATGTTATATGTACTTCTATTTCCGCTTAGAAAAACAGCGATTAGGGATGAACCACATTCTACGAGCGTTTAGTTTCTTGGAAGTGGTCAGTTGGGTTCATAAATTTTTAACATGTCAGAACGAAATCTCTGAGCTTCATTTAAGTTTGACTAAGAACTTGTCTCGAGCTGGCTGATCATCATAAACTACATATGTAACTAGCTTCTCTGAATAATCACAATCGAAGACAAAAACACTACTGGGGACCCAGCTAGACAAGGCTATAATCAGCATTCATGTGCCCATCCACTTTCTGCGGCTTATCTAACAGTCACGTTAACCTAGAGCTCGACACTAAAGAACACTAAGAGAGGTTCTCGTTTATCCAGGCCTAAAATAATAAGAAAAGTCAAGAAATTCTCACTCTAAGCACGGCTCACTTTACTACCACCTCAAATAGCTGGGTATAGTTCCTTCGGAAATGTGTCGACTGCACTTACAAGATCCATGAACCTCTGAGCTTATATGTATTGTGTTATTCACCCTTATTACGACTTGGGTTCAGTTCTTGTCGTCCAGCCATGTCCACCGAACATTTTTCGCGGAACCACCTCTCGTCGGGGAATGACAAGCCTTAGAGAGCATAATTTGTCATGAAAAAGCAATAAACGAAAAATGTAACACACACAACATGATTAGTTGCGACAAGCTGGGCCTTGGCTCAGTGTCGTTTTTGTGTCGGTATTAAGGGAGCGAACCACCTTGAGTGTCGTTTTACTATAGAAAATGCTCCCGTAATACCGACACTAAACCGCCATGACTCAAAAACCGTCAAGAGTCGATTAATTTAACTGTCTAGCGCCCAAGTTGGCCTACATGCGGTCCAAATTTACGGCAATTTAAGAGTGTTGTACAAGCGTATTTATAAGCACTGTGTTCTCCAGATCTTCAAACATATTGTGATGTGATTTGAGTGTGAAGGGTGAAACGCTAGTCGTAATAAGGGTGATTGTACTGTTTCGACAAGGGGCTCATATCTCCCACCTTAATAATAGTTTCGGACCAGTTATAGGAAAATTTATAGGTCAAACTGGCATCATATATGGTAGGTATAGGTAAGAGATTCCCCCAAAGCGTAACTTTTGTAAATCTAGAATAGGTGACTTTCGGTTTCGGCTTGCTCGGGAGGAAAGATTGTATCCTCAATACATACTCGTATGTACATATGCATGTACTATATATGAACATGTAAAAGATTTTATCTAAATGTCATTATCATCATCATCATTTTCAATGGCCTCCTGTTCCACTCGCGGGGATAGGGTGCTTAAGTGAACTCTCCACATCTTCCCATCTTCCGCCATCGACTCTAAATCATCAGGGGCTATCCTTATAGGGGTAGAGGTGAGATTTCGTACTTGATCTAACCATCTTATTCTGGGCCTACCCAGAGGACGCCTACTTGATCTCATGGATTCCATGGCACGTCTTGGAAGCCGAGTTGGAAGCATGCGTTGGAGGTACCCAAACTATCGAAGTATGGACCTTTCTGCGTACTTATATAAATGTACCAATTATCCTCAAAATAGAAACTGGTTAACATTACTTACCTCTAACTGTCCCACTTTACATCATCCCTAATTGAAATTCTAGTCCGTAATCTTTGAATATACAATGGTTTTTCGTTTTTATTATTGACCTTTCACGTTTCGCCTTTTTTTTTCTACACATTAACACCATTTACATCGAAATAAAACAAAAAATAATAAAAGTAAACAAAAAAATGCTCGCACTACATCCTCATTCCCACCAGACACAAAAGAATTATACTTGCTGCATTGGATTCTTAAAAAATTCAAATTTAATATCATTTTGCTGGCGAAATACTTTGCTCATTCCCGTTAAATTAAAATTAACAATTATCAAAAAAAAAAACGGATATAAACCTCAAACGTTTGTGTGTACAAAATATGTATACATATGAACGTATGTATAAAATAACATTAATTAAGTAAACTTTTTAAAAATAAAAACTTATTACACAGATATTTGCTTCTTTTGCATTTAGAATATTTTTTTGTTTTTTCGTTATTTTACGCTTTAATTACTATGCATTTGTTTCCTAGATTTAGATTTTATTTAAATTTAATTCTATGATATTTTTTTCGTTTGTTTACAGTTATTTGTGTCCGATTATTATTAATTTTTTCGAGATTTTCCTTATTGTTTACACATCTTAGCACATATGGAAGGAACAAGGAAACAAATTTTTTCTTTTTTTAATTTTTTTTTTTTGTATTTAAATTTAGACATCTAGTACGAATTATTGTTTTGTTTAATATTTTGTAAATGTAGTTTTCGTTTTGTTTTCATACTTTTATACAATTTTGGCATTTAAGACGTGTTGTTTATTTTACTTTATATGTAGGTAATGGCTATAAAAAATTTTACAAAAAACTTTGGGTCGAAGATAAAAAGAGAAACCCCGGAAGGTGGATTATTATTAATTTGTTCGAATTTTTTTTATTATTTGCTTTCGCTTAAAGACTGAATAAGTTTACTTAAAAATATTTACATACAAAATTGTGCAGTGTTTTGGTTTTGTAAAATTTTACACAGACTTTTAGATTGATTACATTTATTGGTTTTATGTTTTTTTTTTAAATAAATGGATACAAATGGTAAAAGTTGGTTGTATAAAATAGATATTAGGTAGGTATGGTCATAAGGAGTGTACATGTTTTTTTTTTTGTGGATTTCTATGATTGTAGTGAGCGAGTCCGTTCGTAGGATTGTTGGAAGAGATCTAGCCTATGAGATTTATTACGCTTTCAGCTTTCGAATTGCTTTTAGAAGCGCAATACTTGTGGTCATTTGAAGACGAAGACGAAGAATAAATAAAACCGAGACTTCTGCTGCGTTTTACAAAACCGACGCCTTCATTTTAACTAAAATATTGAAAGATATCAATTGAATTGAAATTCATTAGAAGCAGGATTTGGATAGTGAATTGGTAAGCAGGAAGGAGAAGTTTCCAATTTAGGGATTCAAACCAGTTAAAAATGATGCGTTGAACTATCACTTATGCACAAGCACGTGTATAAGAATGTACCTGAACCTAATGATAACGATGAGATGCAGATGAGACGCTTAGGAGATGACATAAGCCTTGGCAAAACGAATCATAGATACATACGAGTACTTACATTTTAGAGAACATCAACAATATCCACAAAAAAAGGAGACGTTTTATTCTGCTCAAACTACAGGAGTCTCAATTTTGTAAACACATTTTACTTCCTGAACTGCGTGAATGCTTACGATCAGTGCGGTTTAAGGTCAGAAAAAGTCAAAACTTATGATATATTTGCAGTAAGGAAGATTCTAGATAAAAACGAGATCGGCATCTCTTTATCGATTCACGAAGTCACCTAAGATAGGGTATAGAGACGAGGTCGGTAGTCCATAAACCAGATGTTTCTCACTGGTAGACCATGTCTTCTTAGTGGAGCGCAAAGTTTTAAAAGAGAGACGGAGAATCATAATGAACAACTTTTGCTACAGAATAGTTTTTGTATCGTGGTAAGGAGTTGAGTACTTGTACGTATATATTTTTATGAAATGTAATTTAAGGGTGCACTGTATATTTTGATTCGCCGAAAGGGGTCGCGGAGCGAAAAAAAGTAGAGGGCCTACATCCTCATCATCGACTAACACGACTTAGTTAGTTAGTTAGAGTGGTCCTCCAAGAAGTGGTACACTAAGACCAGAAAAGTAGGTTCATTGTGATGTGATAGCACTGATTATTGCCCTCTGCTTACTCCTGAAACCATTTTGATTTCTTAACGTAGTTGTTTAGATCGGCCGTTCTAGCGGAGTTCAGATTATTTAGATTGTTAAAGAAGTATTGGCCTAAGGCGGCTTTCCTGATGTTGGCAGTGGACTCTTTCTCTTCCTTGTCTCAGCAGCTCCTCCAGAAATCGTTACATGCTATACCCAGGCGTTGACCATGCCGGCCTAGGATGCAGTGCCCTTTGAGGACGTTAATTAGTTTTGAAAATTGGTCTGTTTTAAGTCGTACAAATGCGTTTGATCTTTACAGATACAGGACAGCCAAGATCAGCCTGGCATTGTTGCAATAATCGAACTGTTGCTCTCTACAATTTGATTTCGACAGAGCGTCGGTGTTATTTAGGTTTTTAACAAACGACATAGTCGACATAGTCGAGCTGTCTACCATCTGTAGTTTGAGAGCTTAGTCTAGCGAATTCGTCAGCCTCACAATTCCCTTGAATTAATCGTGTTGCGCATGTTTCGCACAGCTTTCTAAGGACGGTGGATTGGGTTTCTCATGTAAAGGTGCTTCTTTGCGTGTAGCTTTTATAAAGTTGTGCAACGACTTGCGTATGTTGATATCATCGGCAGAATAGAGACAGATGAAAATGGATTTAACGGTAAATGACAGCAAAATCAAGTATTCGCCGTCAACAGGAAGGGATATCCAACATTCACGATTCGGCCAGAACATCACAGAAGACAGCCATAACTTCGAGGTAGTAAAGGACTTTGCTCTGCTATGACCTCTAACAACAACGTCTCATCGGAAATCAAATGTAAAATAGTCTTTGCCAATCGTTGTTTCTTTAGGCTGAGAAGGCAACTGAGTAGGAAAACCCAATTTTGAAAAATAGAGAAGTCTCTACAAAAGACTTAAATTACTCCAGTCCTACATTAGGGTCATGAAGCATGGACTCTATCAAAGGCGGATAAACATACATATGTCATTTCGAGCGAGCAATTCTGCGTAAGACATTCGGCCCCATTTGCCTTAAAGGGCTTTGGAGGATAACATTTTACCACGAATGATACGACATCGATCTAGTTAAATAACTGCTGTGCATTTGATGTTTCCGATGCCTACAGCGAATAAATACCAAACGCTTTAAACTGCTGAGTTCAGATCTAACCCAAAGAAATAACGCAATAGTGCCAGTGCACCATCAACTTGGATAACACAACTGGAGGCCGTCAGCTAAGGAGCGTATGAAGAGACGCGTTGTTTGAGACATAGGTCCACGCCAATTTGTAGCCCCACCTTAGTTTTTTAAGTAAGCCAGCAGCGAAATATCTTTTGCCTCTCCAACCATCCTTTCGAACTTAGTTCTAGCGCCCTCTACCTCTCAAGAATTTAATTAATTTTGTTCTTGGCCATTTGAATAATTAAAAAAGAAGTTTATAATAATAATTCTTGTTCTTTGTTTACTTTCTAGGGTTACGTCTAGATTTACAATATTGTTTCTTTCGTTTTTTTATGTTTTTGTTTTACAAATTTACGAGTACATACAGTAAATATTTTTACCATTAACATTGCAATTTTATTTTGTTTAGTCCTTTTTATACATATAAGTATATATAATTAGTAAAATACACAGGTAGTAAATATTTTATTACATAAATTATTACATATACATTTATTATTTAATATTTAACATACAATCATTGTGTTTGTTTATAATTTAATTTATCTATATATTCTTGGGCTACAAAACAAACAAACAAAAATACCGAGATACTTCGTAAAAAAAAAAGGAAATAATAATTAAAACAAATAAAATAAAATAATTTAAACAATCTTCTTGAGATAAAGTTATAAAAAAATGATTTCGATTCGTTTATTTTGTTTGTTTTCGTATTTTAAAATCAGTGGAATGTTGTTTTGGTCAGGAGAGATATACATGTTCATATTGTCAAATCACGGATTCTTGTCTATTGCGCGTTTGTTTAAACCTTAGATTAGGTGTGTAGAATTGTTAAAAGAAACAAAAAAAATTACTAAATTTAATTTGTTAAGTAGTTGTATGTATGTATATAAAAAGCGTTCGTTATATGTTGCATTTTTTTTGTGTTTGTACGTAGCTATGTAAACTGATTACATATAATGTATACAGAAATAGATTGATTTGCATTTTGTTTGTTTCGCTTAAATAGTTTAAAGAGTTAATATCATCTTTTTTGTTTTTTGTAAAAATTTAATAGATTATTGAGCAGTTTTTCTTTGTTTTGTTTTTACATTCCCGATTCCGCAATACCTTCATCATCTGTAAGAGTAAAATTGATGGTTAAGGTAAAAGTAGCTAGAAAAATGTATTTTATAGTTTGAAATTGCAAACATTTTCAATTCAATAGATAGACTCTTGCCAGGGAATTTACTTCTACAGGATTGGGACTATAGTATATTCAATTGCGAGGGACTTTACAAAGACCAGAAGGAACTATGTTTGTAAGGCTATGAAAATCTACAATACAAGGGATTCGAGGATTGTGAGGAAGTGAAGGCAATAGTGGTTTGCCAGAAACGAGTTTAGCGATAGGAAATATACCCACACAGAAAGACCTGTCATATTTCTATGTCGTGAGCACGAAATCCAAAGTGAAACTACGCACTTGTTATTTTTGCTAAAATTTAAATTTTATTTTTCATTTAGAACTTATAAGGGATACTTAGTATTTGGTGATGGAATTTTGAAGGGAACATCTTATTTTCTCGGCAAGGGAATTCGCTGGCTGTGCAGGATGACGATGGAGAATGTACGCTGCTCCATCAAGGTCGGTAAAGGCCCTACCGAGACCTTTGATGTCAAAAGGGTTTTAGACAAGGCGACGCGCTGTTATGCGACTTTTTCAACATCGCTCTTGAAAGAATAGTGCAAAACTCACGCGTCAACACCAGAGGCATAATCTTTCAAAAGTCCGTCAAATTACTCGGATGCGCCGACGATATTAATATAATCGGAAGAACGCAGCGTGATGTCACTGGCGCGTTTGTGAGTATTGATACGAAGGCGACGAAGATGGGTTTAGTGGTCAATGAGGGCAAGATGAAGTATATGCTGTCAACAAGAAAGGACACCCAACACCGACGTTCTGGACAGAACGGGACAATAGACGAGGTAGTCTACCTAGGCTCCGCCATAAATTCAGACAACGACACCAGCAGCGCTGAGATCAAACGAAGAATAACTCTTGCCATTCGCTGCTTCTTTGGGCTAAGAAGGCAATTGAGCAGCAAAGCCCTCTCTTGAACGACTAAGGTGACCCTTTATAAGACTCTAATCACCCCACTTCTGCTCTACGGCGCAGAGGCATGCATTCTGAGGATGCGGATGAGGTTCTCTTGGCTTTTTCGATAGGAAAATTCTTCGGGTGATTTTCGGTCCCGTCTGTATAGACAGTGAGTGGAGGAGGAGATCCAACGACGAACTTTACAGCGACATCGGCTTAGCCAGAAGAGTGAAGGTCCAATTGAGATGGCTGGGTCATGTAGAGCGGATAGACACCAATGCCGGCTAAAGATCGAGCTGGCTGGAGACGCTTGTTGGTTAAGGCCCAGGTCCACCCCGGACTGTAAGTAAGTCGAATTCGCTGGTTCTCTGAGGATTGTAAACGGAATGGAAGACCTCGACCAAGTCGCATTATGTCGAAAGCTTAAAGTATACTTACAAACATTCGAACACAAATGTGTCAAGATGTGGAAACAAACTGTGGACAAAGAAAGAGCTTGGACAGCAGATTTTTTCGTCTTCAAGATAGGTGTTCGCCAATAATGTGTTCTTTGAATGATTTGTTTTACTATAACAACTTCCAGTTGTTAGGCTGGAAGAAGGCTTGAGAACACTTGAATGTGAGTGAGTAGTTGTCGCGATAGCTCGGAATAAGCTAAAGACTAGTTTCTCGCAACCATCCATGTTGTGCATGTTTAATTTTCCGCACAAATGGAAGAGACCTACAATTTATTGCCGATTACGGCGAATTGAGAAGCTTTTTCATGACAAATTATACTCTCGGAGGTTTGTCATTCTCCGACATGAGGTGGAGTCGTGAAAAATGTTCAATGGACATGGCTGGAGCACTTGAATGTGAGGTAATACGAATACCATCTGCAAAGGGGGTCCATTAGGTTCGAAATTTGAACTCTTAAGGTGGATAGTCTGTAAAAATTGCCACAAACATATCGTCACAGTGCCTGATGAGAAGTTAGATAGAAATAGTATAGGAAACACTCGAAGTTTAAGGATTATAGGCTTTGGATTCATAATCATTGTTTTTAACTATAAAGCAGGATGTCTAAATGCATTGCAGGATGCAATATTACAGGACAAGGTTATTCCTTAAAAATAAAGACCAATGAAAGGCAAACAAATAGTAGAGGAAATACTTATAGTACATACTATGTACATATGTATGTCAAAGATTTAATGGTTAAATTCATATGCAACTTCTTATTGGATCATTTAAACGACAGACTACTTTTGCCAGCTCAACACTGATATTTGATACAACCAAAATGCAAAATGGTTTGGTCAAGTTTAAAATCATGTCAACCAAGTCCGAATTACAGAGATAAATAATAGAAAGAATATGTAAAAGACAGGAAAGCAAGCTAGAGGAATGTACACAACGCACTTCTATAGATTCCCAGGATGATTATGAAAAGTTTACTAGAACAATAAATTTACCCAGCGACAAAGTGGAAAATGTTTGCAATTTACTCAAAAGAAAACAGTCAAAGATTAACACAAGAAACAAGTTAAAAAAAAAAGCTTTGAAAAATCCAAACCAAATCCAAACCTCTGTAAGGGGAAAAAACAAAAATAGAAACAAGTGTAAAAGGAAATATAAGTACTAGAACAAAATAAATTAAATTAGCTACAAACCAAGAAACGGATTAGCGTATATGATCCCTTCACCAGTGCCAACGCCATTTTTTATCCTAATGACACCTTCATCCCCAATTATCGTACAATCATCGTCGTTGCGTGTTCCCAGTAACTGATCGTAACAACTGACATCTGTGCTGATTACATCGATATCCTCCTCATCATCATCGTCGTCCTTTTCCAGACTATTGCGATTCGATCCACCCGTACTCGATTGCATTGGATTTGAGTCCTCATAACTGCCGCCGCCACTGTCATCGTTGGCATTGTTGGCTTCTTCCAGATTTGTTTCAAAATCATCTTCATCTTCTTCATTGTGTGATGAGGAATGTCGTCGAAGAATTTCCTCTTCGGGACTGTTGTTTTCGATTTCTTCCTCGTCGGAAGTTCGTCGAGAACCATTTGTTATAGCTACTCTTCCTCCACCGAAGGTGCTATTCACTAGGACTATCTCGTGACTTAGACTATTCTTGATATCACAGGCCGACGAGCTGAACGTGATCATTTGTGACTTCCGACGCTCTGGCTGCTGATGGTGCAGGGTCTCTTTGCTGCAGATCATCGAACTGGGCTTGTCATCAACCAGAACGATAACCACACTGTTGTTGTTATCGTTCTGGTTGAGTTGATGTCATCTTTCCAGCGTCGCCGCTTTCCACAGACTTGGTGGTGATGGTGCTGTATGACTCAGCTCCTGATCGCTGCCAGTAAGTGGTTGATGTTCGTCGTGGTAAATGATTGCATCGTTTGTCATATCAATATCGTCTTCATCGCGATCATGATCGATGTGTCCTTCAGCGGTTACAATGATTTCTTCACCGGTCCCTTCATCGTCGTCGTCTAGATTTTGTTGTTCTAAATTTTTTTTTAGGGTTTTCGGGTGCCATAGAGATTTTTTTATTTTTTATTTTTTAGTTGTGTGCGAATGTCCGTGTGATTGCAGCAGGAGAAGGAGAAAAGAAAATATGATGACATGGGGTTAGTTACAATGTGGGCCCAACACCTTGTTTAAGAATGTTTTTGACGTATGATTACTTATAAATGATAAGCATGATGCATGATGAAAAGTGAGAAGAGAATAGAGGGAGTATGGGAAGGAGGATCAAGTATTTTAGGCATAAATTAAGCTTTGTGATAGAAGGTTAATTAAATATTGTTAAAGGATTAGTCATGATAATTTAGGCAAAAAAAAAAAAAAGTTTGTTTGCAAAGTTTTAACATTATACATACTCTTTAAAATAAAAGATTTTTTTTTAAATCCTGTTCTCTATAATTTGATTGGACAAAAAACGCCATAAGTTACCTCATTTCCTTTGAAATTCCGTAATACCTTCGTGAATCCGTGGTGGTTCACTCTATATTTCGTAGGAATCCTCAAGATACATCACACTTCGCAATAAAACATATCATAATTTCGGATTTGACCAGAGTGTGTTAAGCACTCGATACCTACTCGATTTTATAGAGACAAGCTATACAGAGCAATAACTAGTTTTGGCATCCCTACCAAACTCGTTCGATTGTGCAGAGTGACAATGAAGAATGCACGCTACTCCATTAAGCTCGGCAAAGGCCTCACCGAGACCTTTGATGTCAAAAAAGCATTCCGACAAAGCGATGTGTTCTCAATTGTCATGCGACTTCTTTAACATCGTTATTTGAAAGAATGGTGCAAAACTCAAGGGCTAACATCAGAGCACAATGTTTCAAAAGTCCATTCAATGCGAGCATCCGTTTACGAGTAATGCGTACGGTATTGACATAATCGGAAGAACGCAGCGTGATGTCAATAACGGCAGGACCAACAACATGGTAAATCAGTGCATAAGCTTAAACGTGCTTTCTAATTTCCGTAGCAAAACCATTTTCATCTTCTCTGACAGTCGAGCTTATAAAAGCATTGAAATCAGCCACGATAAAATCGAAAATAGTTCTAAAGACTATCAAAATACTTTTTGAACTAGAAAATTGATAAGACTAAACTGGACCCCTGCTGACAAGGGCCAAATCGGCAACGAAACAGCGAATTCACTGGCTAAGATAGGTTCAACAACCCTCCTCACTGGTCCCGAACCAGTCTCTAGAGTTCCACAACGCTATCTGGATGGGAAGTATATGACAGAAATCTATCAAATACGTTTTCCCTACTTAGGAATCTAAGTTTCTTCTAAATCTCAGCAGGAATTACCTTAAAATCCTAACCAGTATTCTAAGTGGGCACTGCCGACTAAAACGGGATCTACCTAAGCTTGGCCTGTTAGCCGACCCCGTCTGTAGACTATGCATAGAGAACGAGGAAAGCTCCCTCCACATCGTCACAGAATGCCCCATTCTCATTCATGTGAGAAAACGGAAGTGAGTTCGTCTCACCGACTACTCTTGCCATGCTCTAAAATACAATAGGCCTGTGAGACCGACTGCTCTCCACTAATAATAATAAAAACTACGGTGTCGACAAGAAAGATATCCAACACCGACGTGTCGGACAAAACGTCACCGTAGACAGATATAAGATTGAGGTAGTTAGAGTCTTTGTCTACTTAGGCTCCGCTATTAATTCACTAAATGACATCAGCGCTAAGACCAAACGAACTTTAGTCTGTGTACTGACAGGTCATTGTACAATTGGTAGATATCTATGTAGTATGTCGTCAGGCTAGGAGTGCCGACCAAGGGGAAATATTTCTCCATCTGCTATGTTTACGCGGTTCATCGGTCCTGAAGAAAATGAGTTGCAGAATATCTCTTAGAACTTTCAATAAAAAGTGGAATCAAAAAGAGCTTATACATGACATCAACATGCATGTACATATGTGCATACACACCATCAAAGATGGACCACCTAACGTACACAGGCAAGCAGGCCTCTCGGGTCTGCAGCACTATGCACGCTCATGCCAAACATTGGAGGGCCAAGGCAGCTGGTCAGAAACCTTTGGACGACTGTGAGCAAATCCATGCTCTTGTATGCGGATTCAATCCGCATGCCTATTGATCTAGAAGCGAAGAAGGCTGCGGCACTGTGCGAAGACAAGCCCGACGCAAGACGAATGGTCATGGAGGCATGAAAGCAGAATAGGTGGAACATCACAACGAAGGGGCGATTGACATATAAACTGATCCCCAACATTGATGGATGGTTCTGTAGAAAGCACGGTGATGTAAACCAACACCTAACGCAATTCCTATCGGGACATGGAAGCTTTCGGGAGTACCTACAATCTCAGTACAACCCCAGAACGCCGAGCATATGCTGATGGAATGGAGAATTACATTCGTGCTAGAACCATCCTAGAGAGAGAAATTTAAAGCCAATTGACCCCAAGAGGCCTGATCACATTTATGCTGGCGACGCGCGAAGTCTGTGAGACTACAAGTGAAATTATCAGAAGCATAATGCAGCAACAGTGAAGAGGAAAGAGCAGCGAGAAACGAAGAAACTGCTAGCTCTGGCAGTTGACAAGGAGCGACGAAAAGTCAAACCTGCCCTTGCGAAAGAATGCCTTGACTGGCAGTGCCGCAGGGGCCAAACAGGAGACCTACCCCTTGGTAGGTGTTTTTTTTTTTACCAGGTAGACATGCAGGAGCATGGAGTCCGGCGTAACTCATGCACGCACCGGAGAGTATCCATAAAAAAAAACCATCAATGTTCATGGGCTAAGTTTGCTCATGCCGCGTGCCAATTACCATCTGTTATCTGTGAAAGTAATCGGAAGACTGACTTGGCATTGGCAGCACTCTTCTTTTTTAAGTTATATGAGGGATTTGGTTTGATGGATAATGGATTACAAATTTACATGTTTCAGAGGTTCATGGTTCATGGATACTAACTACTGCTCTCTCGCTAAAAAACAATATAATTTTGCACGGTGCACCCATAAAGTTTTGTATGCGAATAGCGGATTTCACACCTCACCACGGGGGTAATTTTTTTGTGCACGCCATTTGGGAAACATCCATTTTTGTTTTTAATTCACCACCTGTTTTTTACTTCCCACCTTGGTAAGGGAAGTAAGGTCCGATCAAATGTTTTGAGATATGAACAGGGCTTGACATTACTATACCCTAGAAATCGTTTGCACCCATTTTCGAAATAATGTCTGTGTGTGTGTGTGTATGTGTGACAATGTTTTCCGCCTACGATATCTGGAGAACGAAACAACGTAGGACCATGCGGTTTTTTTTGTTTTATTTGTCAGCGTAAAACTTAGAGCTGATTAGATTTTGAGCACAATCGGTCAGGCGGATGCTGAGGAAATTTAAGAAATGTCTTTTCGATTTCGCGCAACAACTCTTTGTGGATATCTGAAGTACGATCATGCAGTTTTTACTTCCCACCTAGTTTTGTTTTATTTATCAGCGTGAAACTTAGAGCTGATTAGATTTTGAGCATAAACGGTTTAGCGGATGCTGAGGAAATTGAAGAAATGTTTTTTATCAAGTTCGCGCAACAACTCTTTATCGAACAACTGCTGGGGAAATTGAAGAAATGTTTTCTTTGACATTAAATTGATTATCCAATTATTTTAATGCAAAAACAAAATAATATGAATTCAACTCGATCGTTATGTGTGCGGTGGGAAGTATAGGACTGGCTCCCCAGTCGAATTTTTTCATTGATGTTGTGCCCTCTCCGTAAATCTTCCAATTTTAACCCTGCAAATAAATTCTCCACAATAAAAAAGAAGTAAAAGGGTTTTCGATTACTTCTTCTTCAGATGGGAGCAACATATTCTCTCCACCTAAATGCAACAAACACCCCCCTGCTCGTTCTGACCAATTACATTACAGTTTGAAAAGATTTAAAAAAGTTGGTACACCACTCAGAAGTCGTTTTATCCATCTACCGAGCGATCATCGACGACATGTTGCCCATGCGTTTAACGCCAGACAACAGTCAACCTCACGCTGCAGATAAAACGATATACCTCGTCATCGCGGGTGTATATTCTTTCAGATTGCTCCAAAAGTAAACGAAGACTGACTACAGAAATGATCCTGTGAAGTATAGTCTTAAATTTTTCACCGGACCAGCAGTCGTATTCATGATTTCTTCTGCACGATGTAACTGTGAATTATTTCATGAAAGTAAATTGTATTCAACGTGTGACTCAAATCTCACCCAAGGCCACATGGGTGGCGATGAAATGTTGCTTGTCGGCATTTTATATAGACATACGTCATAATGACGTCAGTGGTGTGTATTTTTGTTCGTGTACCACTTGTTGAATTTTATTTTTTTGTTGAGGGTTGTTGAGTGTAAGACACACAGATTTTTAGGTACACATTGGAACAGAGAGTCTAATTATATCAGGTCAGTTCTTAGTTTCCAGCGTTTTTTAGGATTTTATTGAATTAAAAAGAAACAAAAATATTTTCTTTTTTTAATCAACGATGTAGATACTCATTTGGACCAAAACTGCTCTCAGAATCAACTAAATAAGTAATTGAAAATCGAGTTTTTTCGTTTTCCTGCATTATTCCAAGAAAAGATAGGAAACGCAAGATCAAACTAAAACAAAATTTGGGTAAAGTACTAAAGTACGTAGGACGCCAATGAGTGGTGTGAATAAAAATTGAGGGAACACTCTGGGCAAACCCTCTTGAGGAAAGTGTTTTCTGAAACTTGACGAAACTCATTTTTATTCAATTTAAATTGAGTGTTTTTCCAAAAAATTGAGTGAACACTTTGCCTCAGTTTTTATTCACAACATTCAATGTGGTTTCAATAATTTCTACGGGACATTTATGTAGGTATCTTCTACTGCTCAACGCTTGTTAGGCGCTGCCGTGAAGAGCTGAAACATCGGAAATGAAGAACTTCGTATGGGACTGTTATATTTTGCAAACAAACGTTTCTTTTTCTTTTAAAAGTGCATTTTCCCGAAATGACCAACACCAAACTTAATAAAAAAAAATCCCAGGATTACAGAGAAACAAAAACACTTAAGCATTAGAAACGGCAAAACTCACCCTCATAACCTTCATTATCATGTATCTCACGAGCAGGTCCAATTATGTTCTCCTTACCCTCCAGCACAGCCAATAAACACTGGTGTATGCAGATGTATTGCTGTTCCGTCTGCACCATCCAAACGCGCTCTTTAACCGGAAATAAGTTACTTAATTGTTCCAAGTGAACTTCTGTATCGTACTCACCCTTTCTCATTGCGAACACAATGCCAAAGATGTCCACATAGTCGGATGTGTTGATCTGCTGCAAAATGCGGTCCAAGGTTATGAAAGTTCCAGATCGACCTACACCAGCACTACAGTGAACCACAATTGGCCGTTGTTCACTACCAATTCGATCACGGAAGGCTCTCACAAAGCGTACGAGGGTTTGAGGAGGATTTGGAACTCCGAAATCAGGCCACGTCGTGAAGTGGAAGTGACGCAGAATTCGTTGTTCAGTTCCCTAAAGAAGGCAAAATATTTGTACATAACCGAAGGCTAAGTCAGAAATTTATAAAACTTACCCGACAAAGCATAAACTCAGTCATCACCCAATCGGCGTAATGGCTGTCATTCAAAATCTGTACTTTGATGTCACCGTAGAACACCGGTACAGTGTCGTGGGGCCAATACTGATCGCATTTCTCACGCCCCTTCTCAAAACATCGTGTTAACATCACAATGGCCCGAGAATTACTCTCCCAGCACATGCGCCAGAAGTCATCTCGAGTGGAATGAAGTGGACCCTGAGTCACAATGAATTCTCTTGGAGAGTTGTGACCAGGTACGTAATTGGCGTTAATGTAATCAGAACCCTCATCATCATCCACCGGTTGGAGTTTGAAGCGGGAATGATCGTAAGGCAGGATGTTGGTGAACCGATTCTTGGGTCGATTGCAGGGAAGATCCGCAAATGTACATGGTTGATCTCTACCAACGTGTTTTAACTCTTCAAATTCCTCGCTGAATCGAAAGTCTGAATCAGCTGACATCAATCGATAGTGTTCCGCAAAATTCTTAATCAAGATCGGCCGGTTAGTTTCGATCACACTGTCTTGTAAGGACATATTATCATTTGCTCGGGAATCCTTTGTCGTCTTTCGACAGCTATTCCGTCGACGTTTGAAGAAAATCAGCGTAACCAGGAGGATCAGAATGATTGTCATTGGTACCGTGATAGCCACGATCAGTGAAGTATTATCTTGATCTGTAAGAAGATTTGAGATTAAAGGATTATACTTATGATTATGGGAAAAAAAAAGATAAAAGGAGCTCAAATCTTACCCGATGACAGGAGGCCTTGGAATATATAAGTATGCAAGACATGGTTTCAAAGGGAAGGAGAGAATAATTAAACCGAGATGCAAACTTGGGCAAAATCTCGCTTTCGACTTTCGTAGCCAAAGTTGAATGACAACATCCAAAGCGCAAGAACTTATCTTCGCTCTTCAGGAAGCGTAAAGGGACTAATATAAAAAAAAATTACTTACCGGTTTGTATTGGAAAGCTGTAAGCTGTGTCTGTAAACTTATCGGGCGCCGTGAATGCTCTGACTTTCACCCGATATGTCGTTCCTGATTTTAAGGGTCCATTACAGTATCCTGTTTGTCGATTGTCGCAATTCTCTGCTCCAATGGTGAAGTCTTCCACGGAACTGTTCTTAAATGGGTAATAAGGCTCAATAGCTTGATATGGTAGCCACACACTATACGATTGGACATCACGCCAGCTAGGCATCTCTAGACCTGAAGCATTTTTTGTGTCATCCTCAGCCACGATAATCGTGTACATAATGACCTATAATGAAATACCCTTAGAATATTTTTAGGCCTAATGCTGTTGATTTATACGAACCGCTCCATTTTGATCTGAGAAATAGTTCTTCCTGAACCGTATCTGAATGGTCGATGAGCTTCTGTACACCTCAGTAGGAACCACCTGTGTAGCCGGTCTTGGTGGGGCTAAAATCGGCATTCTCTGCTTCCATTCCTTTTCGGGACCAAAACCGATCGAAGTCTTAGCTTGGATTTTAAAAACATATGTTTTTCCTGGAAGCAGATTCTTGATGGTACCCCTCGTTTCATCGGCGTCAAAGTCTTTCGTTTGAGTTTGCGTTGAGCCTTCCTGACCAAAAGTGACTGAGAACTGTCTTATAACTCCGTTAGCTTCACTAGATGGCAGCGACCACTCAAATATGATTTCACTCGGCTGAACGTCGGATGGCTCGAATTTTTCAACACGTCCTGGAACCGCCTCGTTTGTTGTAAAACTAGCAGAAACAGGCGAACTACTTCGAAGAACTGACGACTCTGTTCCACTTCGAACCACTACGGTAAAGGTGTAGTTCCGATGAGGCCGTAGATCGCTAATAGTGATTGTATCATGCGTGGTCAGATTCTGGACATAGTTCGAGTCCGTCTTCAGGTACTGCACTTCAAATGCATTATATTCTCCCTTTGGTAAATCCCACTTTAAGGAAATCTCCGTATCGGTGATGTGAGTAGCATTTATTTGAGTTATCGGTTCTGGGTAGAGGCGGTCTTGTCTTTGGATCGGCAAGCTAGCTACTCCACCACTTACAGTCCAAACAGTGATGTTGTACAATCGTCCGGGAATGAGACCAGTGAATGTCACTTTGCGGTCGGTGTCGTTAGACAGCTTCTCTTTGTCCTCAATGGATAAATCACCCAAAGAGAAGCGATAGATATCGAATTTCGATGACGACTGTGGGGTTGGTGTATATGCTAAGGTGATCGTGTCGCGTTCTTGGAGAATGTTGTTGTTGACCACGACGACCTCGGATTGTATCAGAGGCATAGTTCGTGTTGACAGATGATTTGTGTCACTGGTCAGTCCGTAGGATATTGTATAGATATCGAACTTGTATTGGGCACCTGGCATCAGATCACCAATTAGGACACGAACTGTTTCAGGATCATCTGTTAAAATTCAACTTTTATAGTACCTCTTCCGAACTACATATTTCAGAACTTACCACGATTGTCCTCGGAGACATTTTTGGTGTAAATCTTACTCGGGCTCTCAGAAGGCCACCACTTAAGGACGTATTCCTCCACTCTTCCTTCAGGACGAGGCCATTCCAGGGTGATATTCGTTGAATCCACCAATGGAATGATTTTCGAAACCGGATTGGGTCGTACCGTCTGGTTTATTTGGAGTGGAGTGGAACTTTCAACTCCATAGCTAACGGTGTTCACCTGGATGGTGTACCGCTCGCCTGGTGTCATTTCGGTTACATCAGCCTCAGTAGCTTTAAGGCTGGGTAAGCGAGCCCATTGTTTATCGTTGTCTGTCTTATAACGAACAGAATATTCGGTGAATTCGCTACGTTCTGGTGGTGCCCAACGGATAAGAACTGAGTTGCTGGTGACTTTGTCGATTGTGAGATTCCTAGGAGGGTTGGGAACTGAAAAGAACATTTTAGACTCATCCTAAGTTGCTATATAATTCATACTTACAAACAGCCTGAAAGTAGGCATGTGGTTCACTCCT
Organism: Matsumyia berberina; assembly: GCA_917880715.2. NCBI lineage: Eukaryota > Metazoa > Arthropoda > Insecta > Diptera > Syrphidae > Matsumyia > Matsumyia berberina. The sequence goes on along the minus strand of OU862871.1, from coordinate 122,599,456 downwards.
CAAACCATGGCTTACAGCAAATACTTTGACCTCATAACCAGCTCCAGGGTGCAAATTCTTGATAACCAGTCTGGATTCTGTAGTCAACACAGTGCGAACCTCCGAAGTTCCATTTCTTGAGTAAAGAACTTCATACTTCTCCTGGCGAGAGTTCACGTCACTCTTCCAACTGATGTTGAGACCCTCCTTGATGCTCTTTAAGTCTTCAATGATCGGTGACGATGGCCGAGTCACAACATACATTGTAGTCTCATTTGATTCCATTTTCTTGGACACCGCTTGGATGGTCAGGGAATAATTTCTTCCCGGTAACAAACTCTCTAAATCATATCGAGTTCTCTCCGTAGTCATGGTGCTGGCATCGCCATTGAAAGTCTCCACTTCATGGTAACTAATTCTGTACTCCTCTTGAGTACTACCTGGATCTGGTTCCCAGGTGATGATCATATTATTTAACTTGTCGTCATTAAAAGACCGCAGATTTCTCACTGGCAATGGCTTCAACGTAACATCACCCGTTGCTGGCCACGACGTCACCTTTCCCGACACGGTCTTTACTATCACATTGTACGTCTTGCCCGGATCGAGATTGTCCCGAAACTCCAATGAAGCAATGGGATCGGTGTTTCGTGCCACTGTCGACTGACGTCTCGATGTGGACAGCGAAACTTGATATTTATCAAATTCACTGACACCTTTCGGTGCCTCCCAGAGCACCTTAAATGCATTCGATGTTATGGAATCCTTGTCGAAAGTAACATTTAGTGGTCTCAATGGCACCGTGCGGTATTGAGCTGTTGTTGGCAATGAGATTTCATCTTCGGACATTGTTTGAACTGATATGTTATAAGCTCGTCCCGGTACTAGACCCTTGAAGGCTGCTTGTGCTGGACCTGGTGGTTCACCCTCTTTTTCGACGTAAAGTACACTTTCCAATGCATCTGGTGGTTCAATGGACACCTTGTAGTGGGTGTAAATGCCGGCCGGGTATGGCGGCTGCCAAAGGACCAGCAGTGTTGTTTCATTACGGAACCACACGATAAATTTGCCAGGAGTGTTGGGCTCTGGAGAAGAACATAAAAGAGGTTAGATTTTGGAAATTATGTCGATGGAGAATAAAAATGCCAAAGATATACAAAGCGTGCGGATCAATGTTGACTATAACTACATGTGGTAAACGAGTATAATAAAATGCATATTTATTCCATCACTTCCTTAGGTGCCGTACTTCTATAAGTTCTTGAAGACAGTGCTTAAAATAGCTCGATGATCGTCGATGATAATATGTCGCTGAGGGTAGAATAAATAGTTGATACACTTAATCCCCTATTGCCGGGATTAGTGAAATGTAAAAACCGTCCTTGATTTAATCAAAAAAGTCTGCAGAAGTAAAGACTTCCCAGTGTCAAGAGATAAGGTTATGCGAGGAGGATAAGATCTAAGACAAGATTTCTGAGACCTGTGCGGTTTTACTGTCAACTTCCAGGCTAGGTAATCTCGTTTCATTCACCACTAATGAGTAGTAAGAACCAATCAATTCTCGAAGTTGACTGCTTTTATATAGTTAGTTAGTATGGTCTCGGGCGATACCGAACTGGATGTAGGCAGTAAAATACGGAAAACAAAGCTGTTTTCAAAATGTTTTTTGTTTTTTTTTTAAATCTGGAAAATACTGTTTAGCTCCAACTCCCTTATGGTTGTGGTACTGCTATGGCTCGAACCTGGAATCCTTCGTACGCAATATATTGATGATTTTTTCCAGCAAAGTACAAGAGTGGGTCGTAGGCTATGAGTTGTAGGGAACGAAACGCGTTGTAAAACTTCACAAAAGACGGCGCATTGTCGGTTCCATGACTCCTCTATGTGCAAAGTGTCCAAATGGTAGGAGTCCCGAGATTCATGGGTCCGCGCATTGTTATCGTTCTATATCCCATGAGGGACGAAATGATTTAAGTAAGTAAGAACATATGCACATATCTAAATAATGAAAATCTGATTGACCTTTAAAACATGCTCAATGTTTTTTGACAACCCTGTACTTGTTTGGGGTTTAGCGGTAAATGAAGGCAAAACTAAGAATTTGCTTTCAACAAGAAGGGACACCCAAAACCGGCGAATCGGTCAGAACATCATAGTTTACTATTAACTATGATGTAAGGGACTTTGTCTACATTGGCTCTACTATTACCTGCTAAAATGACGTCTTGTCGGATATCAAGCGAAGAATAATACTTACCAATCGCTGTTTCCCGAATAATTAAGGAGACTCTATATAAGACCATGACCATACCAGTCCTGCTTTATGGCGCTGAAGCATGGACTCTATCGAAACAGAATGAAAATATTCTTAGTCATTTTGAGCGAACAATTCTTGGAACTGTGTCTCAGATGATAAACTTTATACGACAACAGGGTCACACCTTTGGCGTGAAGCAAATTTGGCCACAATATGTAAATACAAGGTTTTCCAATAGGGTAGATTCTGACAGTTCATGGCGGCCATGTTGATTTATCTGTTGTTAGTTTTCCCGATATTTATTTTTCATACACTAAAGTCAAATCACTATGGCAATTTACAGCGTTGAGTAACATGTGCAAATAATAAAAGTTCTGGGTTCTGGAGCAGTTGGAAGCGGATGATCTTCAGCGACGAGGCCCATTCTTAGATGAACGAGTAGGTCAACAGCAATACTGCCGGAATTGGGACGATGCCAACCCACACAAGATCCGCCAAGTGGCAATACATTCGCAGAAAATCGCTGTTTGGTGTGGATTGTAGGCCAGTGGCATCATCGGTTCGTACTTCTTCGAAGACGACGATGGCATTGCCATCACCATCAATGGAGAGCGCTACCGATCGATGATAACCAATTTCTTTTGGCCCAAATTGGATGATGTACATGTGAACGACATGTGGTTCCAACAGGACGGCGCTACGTGCCACACTGCTGATGCCACAATGAACATTCTGCACGAGCGATTCGAAGGTATGGTTATATCACGCAGAGGCGACGTGAGCTGGGACTCAAGATCGTGCGATTTGACCTCGTGAGACTTGTTCTTGTGCGGTTTCCTTAAGTCGCAGGTCTATGCCAATAAGCCACAAACGACCAGTGCCCTCGAAGTCAACCTAACCCGTGCTATCGCTCAAATTCTGCCTGATCTACGCGCCAGAGTCGTCGAAAATTTAACCTCTCGGATGTGCGCCACCCACCGAAGCCGCGGCGGCCATTTGAACGATGTCATATTCCACCCATAATATCATTGATAGGGTTTTCAAATAAAACAAAAAATGCGTTGATATCTCACACACAACTTGTTTTATTCAACTTTAACCCGTCCCTTTTCGAAAACGTTATAAATACTGTACAGTGCATTTAAGAGCAAATTGACTTAAGTAAACTTGCAAGACGGTTGAAAATAGAGTAAAATCTGTGCTAGCGTACTGCGGATTCCTGAAACTTGGTGCAGAACTCCTAAGACGATGAGATACAGTCGTTGATTACTTGGTATGACGTTTTAAAGGGACAATATCCCGAATTATTTATGTTTTGGAATTTTGAACAAGATCTTTGTTACATCATAATACATCTACATACGTACATACATATGTAATTATCTTATTGTTTCTTTGGCTCATAAATGTAGTTCCAAAGCCGATGACAAATATTAACGAAAAAACGTACCACCGTTTATGTGAATAAAAAAATACATGCAACATTCAAGGGTTATATTATAAATGAAAAGCATTTAAAATTAAAAAAAAAAATGCAAAACTATATAACAGTCAAAACACAAACAAGCATTATATCGATTACACGTATCAAATAGGCATCTTATAAATGGTTTACCTCTAAGGATCTTTATGTCCAATAACTCCTTGTGACGTGTTCTTCTACCTTTTTTTGAGTGTGAGTAAATTTGATTTTGTTAATTGCATGAGATATGGAGACAGTGTTATTAACAATTGACGGATGGGGAGGAGAAAGGAAAGCAGTAAAAAAAAAATTTGGGAAAAACAAGGTTAGTCACCTTAACCAAGAGGATTTAAGAAAAAAAATGTAATCAAAAAATCTAATCCAGTAGTCCAAACCAAAATAGATCTCCAATGTGCTTAGACTTACTTGTGGTAAAATTGCGACTGGTGTAGGCTGCAGATTCCTTGTTATCGTATATCGTATACGCCTGCACTTGATATGTAGCACCGGGTGTCAACTCCCGTATGTGATATTGGAATGCATTGTCATCCACTAAAATCGTACGATTTGTATCGTACGCATCGGATAGACCCAGAACTTTTATCCTGAACGATGAAAAGTTCCCCTGCAGTGGTGGACTCCAGGTTATAATTGCAGTTTTGCCACTACGTACCGCCACCGAGAGATTAGACGGCGGATCAGGAGCTGAAATTAGAGAAACAAAATGGAAAAAGTTAATGAAAAAAGAAAAAGAAAACAATTTTGAGTAGATTATGTCTGCAGGATAATCCCCGCCAGGATGTATCGATTTCTGACAGGAGACCTAATGAATTTCTCTCTACCTACGCCTAGAGGGGATGAAACAGTGTTCCAGCTAATCACCTTTCAACCCCTGAAATTCACCGTATTGACCATTTCCTGCTTAAAGTTGTTTGCTTAATGGTTACGACATACAAAAACCAATGAGGGGGTGCGGCATTTCGGTTAATTCATTTCCTTTGCAGATTAAGTAGCGTGCACCCATCAAGGTGGGGTGTAAATGCCCAAATCCACTACCGAAGGGTGTTCAACTGTGGAAATGGGAAAAAAGCCTGAAATTTCCCGCCACAGGATATTTCCTAATTAGCTCAAGTGAAAGACCCAAGTCATGATGAAGTCATATGTTTTTCTAACGTCTCGGTTGGTGCTTCTACCAAAATTATCTTTTAGCATTTAATTAAAACCACAAGATAAATAAACGAAATTAAGTGCAAGTCCTTCTTTGAGATTTTTCATGCTCCTTACGGCATGACTGTGAAGCGATTGCATGAGAATATTTCTTTCTTTCTTTTTCCTAGGATATACGTATTTATCCTTTTTAACGCTTTTCTCAATTTCGTATTTTAATAACATTCGTTGTTTGAAAGTACAGAGACAGATAGGGAAAGCGATATGGCGGCATTAAGCCATGGAAGAAGGGGATTTTGTGCAAATCCTTGAATGGATGGACGGTCGCTGCAGATAAATGCCGCACGTCGTCGGATAGCTTTTCGTATACATTTTCTACTCAGTATTTTTAAGGATTTTCAATTTCTTATTTTTGTTGTTCCTCTCTTGGAAGTTTATGTTTATCCTACTTGAGTGCTTTGCATAAAAAAAAAATTCTGTTTTGAATTTGCTGTTGGATAGGCTTAGACATTGGATGTGCATATGTATGTATGTGTCTGGCTTGTATGCTAAATGATAATTAATTTCAGAAGATGCAAACTATGTCCTTGCTTGTAGACTGTAGGCGTACTTAATATTTTAAAACCTTTTTGATTGGTCTTGCAGTCTGCACCGAGTGCCTTTAAGGCCAAAATAGGTATGGAAAACTTATCCATGGTTTAGTCAGAAAGCACAGAGTATTTTTTTTTGTTGGGTTTAGAAATGCTTTACTGGAGCACTCAGACGCAAGTGTAATACCTAAAACCAGGACCCAGTTTTTACCCATTTTACTGGAATTTCCTCGTCTTTAGGAGAAAGCCAAGAAGGCACTTTAATAATGAGGAGCTTGCAGTATCAGTACTCACCACATCTGCCACCTGGTCCGAGCAAAGGCAGGACAATCGCAAAGGAAATAATCCGAAGTATCGTCGTACCTTCCAGGCTCAGACTCTGACCGAAGCCAGTCCTGAAGGCAAGAAAAGTCGACTTTAAATTTCCACAGCAACCGAAGTTCTGATGTCATTGCATCGGACGGCATATCCATGGAACTAGGGTCATAGGATAGTACACCCATGATATAAGTATCAAGGGGAGATAGATCAAGCAGAGCGTCTAGAGCAGCGCCAGGCGTACTCGGAAAAGCTGCCGTGCCGCCGAGGCAAGTTGTTCTTTGAAGTTTAGTGGAATCGGCAGTCAAGTGACCCTTTTTTTCAAAGACTATTTAAGATGCTTGGAATGTCGAGGTCGTTCATTACTTTATCGCTTCTTCATTTCGTCCTTTTTAAAATCCTGAGGTAAAGTTTTCTTTTGGAGTTAAGTAGTGGATGCTTCTGATTTCCATGGCAATAAATCCAAGATGTTGTTGTGTCTAAAGTGCCTACCAGACCAGTATTGAGAGTGTCTTAAACTTGCGGTACATAATTCTATGGTCGGACATGTCCACATGGCGCTCAAGTGACCGTTTAAACTGCTCACTTTTCTCGGTGAAACTCCTTTCAGACCAGGACACTTCGAAGCAAGAACACTGGTAAAACACTCGGCTGCTAGATTGAAGGCCTTCAATTATTTCGATACAACGTCAGATTTGGGGCATCGACAATCACTGATATATAGATCAAATTAATTTTGTTAAGAGTTTTAGGCTCGAACTTATAAAATAAGAAACTACGATGGGATAAGAATGTAGGTATATGTACATGGAAGCTTTCAACAGCACAGGCATTTCGGTGCTGTTGAATACTGCAACCACCCGAGGTGGAATTCATTTAGGATCTTTCATCACAGCTTCCATGCAGAAGTTCTCGCCTTGATAAGTGAAGTCGGAGTTCTCTTGGAACAGTCGTAAAGCTATTAAAAAAAAAACAAATGAGTCAGGATTGCAGGATATATTAATCTTAACAAACACTCCCACTCTACCTTTGGTATCCTCGGCAATCCTCCTGGGACCGCTTTTGCGTTCCTTCAGGGGGGAGGGTCTTTCTTATGCCGAATAGGGTTCCGGTATGATTCATGTTTTGAGGACATGTTTTCGTTTTCCTCTCCCGTTTTTCTCGCAGCCAGAACCCGATAAAGGAGGTTGTTCGATTCAACATGTCGTTGCTCGAGATCATCATTCTCACTATGTTTTCCGGGGTCATATTGCCTGTCGATGCTAGACCTGAAGCAGTTTATGCATAAACTAATCGGTGGCATCCTCGTCTTTACCAAGGGTACAGGGAGTTTTTCACGACCACACGCACCCTTGTGATTTTCTCCGTTTTTTTTTTCTTCCCTACATCATTTCCAACACACATCCGAAACCTATCCTATTTCTACAGTTCCATTGAAAAAAGAGGGTTTGCAATGAGAGCATCCTCCCTTAATTCCAATGTCATAGGCGCATTTCAGAGGTTGATTCTCTAATAACAAGACAGCAAATCACTCTGAATAAAAATTCAACGTAAAGAGTCTAAACATCCCGAAAGGAGCGACAACAGAGAGTCTTATAACCAAAAACTCTCCAGTAGACTTAATCTTCAGCAAATCAGTTCAGTTGTTTGGTTACCCAGATGACACTGATCTGGGTTCTTAGCGAATGGTACAGACAGGTATTCACCGTAATTGAAAAAAGCCTCATATTTCTTAAACATGTAGATCTATTGGGTTGCAATGCAGAAATCTAAAAAAAAAAAAAGTAAAACAATTGCATCGGCCGGGAATCGAACCCGGGCCGCCCGCGTGGCAGGCGAGCATTCTACCACTGAACCACCGATGCTCATGGCTAACACCGTGTCTATTGCTGTTGATTAAGATTATATCGATTATATCGACCACAAAGACTGCATCCGGTTGAACCTTTTGAAGCGACGATGGTGCGATGTATGTTTGAAGGAACCGGTTTTAGCTTACGTCGCAGCTATGCATGCAAATAGTAAGATAAATTGGGCTCCAACAACCGATCTCCACCAGGCATCAACACAGCTACTCCAGACGAGTATGGTGTGCATATTCACAAAGCAGACAGCGAAGCACATCACAATTTTTGTTTGGTGTTTGGCACTTGATAGGTCGCCATTTCAGTCGAGATTTCGATGCCGTACAATAAGCATCCGTGTCCAACTCTACTAACTCCAACCGCGACATCTCAATCTGGATTCATCGCTTGCCATTGAAAGTAAAAGTAAGTAAGTCCAGCCATTGAAAGTAGACTGTCTATTTATGGCAAGACATATGTGTTTATGCTGTGCAGTCGTCATGAACTGTGTGCATTTATGGAAGTTATAAGTTGATATTGGGGAAAGTGCAAAGAGCAGCATGCATGTACATTAGCGGAACACTAAGAAGGCTCTGTCTAGCTCATTTTCTCTGTTAGTGCCCATACCTCTGCCAGATAAGAAATAGGACCCTAGGCAAATTCTTCTTCGATCATATCGACGAACCAGCCGATGGTTCGCCATCAGAACTTCTCAAATTTGCAAGAGCGACTGGATGGTTGGCACCAAGGAATTAAAAACCGCAGTAGGGAATATCATGGGTATCACAATAGGTCTACATAGACCTAAGTGTGCTGAGGCAGCCATCATCAGCCCGCAAACCTAACCTAACCTAAGACTCTGCCTAAGGCCGTTCTCAAGACGATCACATCATAGTTGAGTATAGGTCTGACAACGGACACGTTAAGCCAGTGCGTGGTACGAGATTGCAGTCTCCACTTCTTACCAATAGATTTTTGGAGCGATATAGTGCTGCATTGTCTTTTTTTAAAGTGTTCAATAGTATTGACCTAGAAATTTGAATTTTAGCTGCTGAGAGGATAGAAAGAGCGTTTTAAAGAAGTTCACTAAGAGTGCTTGGATATTGACCGGAGACCATTAAATCACTGATGAATTTCCTGTCAAACTTTGTCTATTTTCCTGTTAAATATGCGTCATTCGCTCCAATTGGTCGAATCGACGATTTGACACTTTGAAACTTTCATCGAAAAGTTTAACCGTCTAAAAATGTTGTCAATGACAGGTCGAGAATTAACAAATTCGAAGATCGATCAAGTGCACTAAATCTCGGTTCAAGCGAAACTCGATTTAGGGCTTAAAGTCGAGAAAAATCGTAGTGAATAAATTTGACCGTTAAAGTTATTTGCGAATGAATTCACTGCAAAATGCATTCTGGGATCAGCTCATCCGAAATTTAAACGTCGAAGCCAAGACTTACACAAAATAATACAATGTTAATCAGAAAGTTGATAAACGTCAGAATGTCCTTCTCCAACACACCAATCATTCGTCGGTTTTCTCTTTCAAAATCACTGACGCACTAAACTTTCAGGACGCTGCCGCTATCAAAGAATGAGGACAACTTCCTAATGCACACAGTCATACTACTTTAAAACACTTTTAAACGTAACCTCATTAAATTGAACATACTTCCTTAAGCGCGTACAGAATCAAGTACATGGCATCCATCCTGTTAAAACTTTTCATATCCTCCCAAGCGTTCTGCATAAAATCGTGCTCTCTACCAAATCAATTATTTCCCTTCAGGTGAATCACAAAGATGGTATTCGCGATTCATCTTGTTGCCGGTGTACTCTATCCACGGAAATAGGTCGCTACAACTACCACTAAGGAAACTTTAACCCAAGTGGATTCATCTCTAGATTTTGAAATACTTAACAATCATCATCGGCATCATTATTTCTCTCTGCGAGTTATAAAAACGACTTCAACTCTATGACGGAATAAACTTTTCGACTTAACATCAATCCTTATCCGTGCTGAGCATGAAAAGTCGCCTGGCACACCCAACCAACTACTATCCGAGCTCTCATTAGGCTTGAGAATATTTATTGTAATGCGATTATGAGAATTTCATTAAGGATTCTCTGACAAGGAGTTGGTTCCGTCTTTAGCTTGTTCCCCTGCTATGCGTTTAGGGTTACAGAAAATAATTTACAAAAGTGTCCTCAATTCCTCGAGCACATATGCATGCTTAGTATGTTAATTTGTCTGGAGGAAAGGAGCAGATTACTAAGAAATCATAACACAACTACTTGGCTCCTGTTCCAACGGGGGGGATTATTCAATTAGAGAGTGTTTTAAATGGATATGTACAACATGCTCTGGAATGAAGCCTCCTCATGCTTGAAATATGAAGGAGACATTCTCCTGTTGAACGAGGTCAACTATAAAGGCTTTGTTGTCGTTGTCAATGTTAATTTACATCGCTTAGAGCAGAGGCGTCTACAATGAAGAGGAGGTTTTGTGGTTGTGGTTGTGGCTGTGGTGGTAGAATGATGATGGGGGCGTAAGTAGCATATTGTAAAGCTTTCGAGGACGAATTCTCAAGTGGATGACATTAATGCTTAGGCTTTCGGGTTGAAAACATAAATAAATTTCTTGGGTTTGATCTGGGCAATTGTGTCACTTTGCAGGAGCTACTCCGTGTCAACCTTTGTCAAAGTCTATTCGGCCTTCATTTGTCACGATGACAGCAAGGAAAAACTGTTTTTGGAATGAAAATCTATATCTGTCATTGAAAGTGATTAATTTTTGGAATCTTATCAAGGAATTGTGAATGTTTGACCAGGGATTTTAGATTTCAATTAGCAATATCAGTAAACTCAAGGATATACTTCTGAAATGCAACGAGGCTTTAAAAAGTACAAGTTCTCAAATTAAATTAGAAAGAGTTGCCGCACCCTTCCTTGAAGGTGGTACATCGCAAAGTGGAGTTTTGTCTTCTATTGTCCCTTTTTTTTTAAGTCATAGCTGTCGTAGGTATGTACAAGATTACACCTAGGTAAGGTTAGGTTAGGTTAGGTTAGGGAGACTGTATGCGGACACATTTAGACCAGAAAAGATCCATTGGGGTACCCTAGGATTTTATTCTAATTCAAAACTACTCTATGGATTAATTAAACCAACTGGCACTTTTTGTGAAGTGAAGTATGTGGAGAGGTCGTCGAATAAAAAAGACCTCTTGCTACTACTTGGGTTTGCAGTGTTCTGTGAGGATATCAGCAACAATTTTAATTTGCAGGACCAAACTATTAACTCGACTCTAATCCGGAGAATTGGTGAGTAAAACCTTTCTTTTATCCACGACAAGTGTCCCGATTTCGACCAGGAACGGGACCAGTAAGGACAGGTTTACGGGTATCGAAAGCTATCATCGATTCCCGTCTTTCCTGGTTGGATGCTTAGAGGAGTATCGTTTTCAGCGTGGTTGTTATCTATTCAGTTCCTTGAAATGTCGCTGACTACCCCTAGAGAACTAATTAAAAATTAAACTAGAAGTCGGCAAAGCCGTCTACGATTGTCTTTGGAAAAGTTTACTACATACTGCGTTTCTTGCGTGAAGAACAGCAACGCATGTCGTAATGATAAGCTTGGAATAGTCTATAGATGCTCATTACACTTATAAAAGGGTTTTCAATAGGGGCATGACAATTTTGTATTTTAATACAAATGCACTCTTAAACTTTTTTCTATGATCTGTCAATGTGAAAACGTCAGTCAAGGTTTACACTTTTATCATGGTGAAGTTTACGAATGAGCAACGTTTGAAAATTATTGCAAATTACTACTTACATTCTGAGTCAACGATCGCAACTTTAAGAGCGCTTACTCTAATTTCCCGTCGTAATAATCGTCCCACCAGACAGGCTGTGCGTGCTATAGTGGATAAACGCAAGTCAGCGTATTCGCTATAAAATGTTCCTGTGCCAATGAGACAACGCACCGGTCGAAGTACCGAAAATATCGCAGCCGTAAGTGCTTCAGTTCAAAATGAACCAAATCAGTCAATTCCATGTCGTTCACAGGAATTGGGAATCTCTTAGTCCACATTGTCGCGATTTTTGAGTAAAGATCTTGGCCTACACCCTTACAAGATCAAATTAACTCACGAACTGAAGCCTCTTGATCATTTGAAGCGCCAAAACTTCTCCGATTGGGCTCTGCAAAAGTGAATTTCACCGAAAAGTTATCTTTAGCTATGAAGCTCATTTTTAGCTTAATGGCATTGTCTATGAGCAAAATATGCGACGAACAAATGTGCTTCAAGAGACTCCATTGCATCCACAAAAAGTGACCGTGTGGAGTGGATTTCATGCCCGAGGTGTGATTGGACCGTATTTTTTCGTGGAAGAAAATTATCGCCATGTTACGGTCAATGAAGTTCGCTATCGTGCCATGCTGGAAGACAATTTTTGGCCTGAATTGGATGGACTTGACATAAGTGATATGTGGTTCCAACAAGATGGTACCACACAGCTGGTCAAACAATTGATCTACGAGTATTAAAGGGAAAGTTCGGTAATCTCGGGAAACGGTCCGGTCGAATGGCCACCTCGCTCATGAGATTTAATGCCATTGGATTTCCTTTTATGGGGTTACGTTAAGTCGTTGGTTTATGTCAGCAAGCCAACAACACTAGAGGAGCTCAGGAACAATATCGAACGCGAAATTGGCCAACGTTCCAGGCGATATGTGTGGAAAAGTGGTGGAAAATTGGCTCCAAAGAATCGATCACTGTAAACGTACTCGCGGTGGCCCTATGAATGAGATCGAATTCCATACTTAAATTTAACATGTGTTATACACCTGAAATAAATTTAAGCTCGATATCTCAGTTATTCTGTGCTTCATTTTAATACAAAATTGTTATGTCCCTATTGAAAAACCCTGCATACTTGTAACAAGAGCTGGCTTTCTCACGATTAAACTGGAGGTTTGGAGCAATTGTTCTCCGAATGACAGTTTTTTGGGGTGTTTCTTCAGATACGGATCGTAGAAAAATCTTAGGACCAGCAAGTCAGCTGCTTCTGTTTGTATATGTCTTTCGTCGATGTAAATCCAGTGCCGTGCCCTTTTACTGGGTCTATGTGTCTGTGAATGAGAAAGCTTGATTGGATTGATGGGACTAATGGTTGGTCTAATAGTGTTTACATGTAGCCTTTATCATGTAACAAAAAAGTGAATTTGCCGGCTTTGGGGCAGCTCGATGAAAGCGACGGATCGATATCAAAATGGTTTGGTGTTGATCTTTGCTTTATTTGATGGCTGAATGTGATGACTTTCTTTGATGAACTATAGGTTTGTAGGAAATTTCATAGACCATTCTTCCAACGAATTGACCTAAGCGTTTTAAGCGGATCAGTAGGATCATGTTCTACATTCTCACTCAGAAAACCATGTCATTCACAGATACATGCCAGCCAAGTATACCGTCAGGACACATTTGTAGCTTGTCGATTTGTCACCTTTTACCACATAACAACTTCCTTGCACAAAGGAGTTTTTTTTGTTACAGATCTTGTACCATTTGTCGCAACTTGAATGGGCAATTTAGAAGAAAAAACTCTTGCCTGACCATTAGTTCACTGGTTAAAACAGGGCATCGGAAATTGGGCAAACATTTCTTCCACAGACTCCGTGAATAAAATAGGGAACACACTACACTCTTTTTAATTCACAGGCCGGATACAATTCAAATTTAAAACTACAGGTCACAAGTCGTGGAACTACATGTCGCAAATCGGCACAACATAGCGCGGCAATTGAGCCTTGGGTAGGTCGTTCGAGGCAGACACTTTTGCCGATTAACCATATACAAACATACATATGGCAACAAGTTGAACAAAGTTTTTATTACTTGCGCGGTTCAAGGGGCCATCAGTACAGTTGCCCAGAAGGTCGAGGGTGAGGGTGACCATGGTGTAGTTGTTACCATAATCGCTACCCTTGACGGTAGAAGAATTAGGACTCTCGGTAGTTACTTCTTGAACGACTTGCGTGACATTGAGCTGAGGGACCTCTTGAGATTCATATCCTTATCTGGGTGGTTTTAAATCTGCGGCTCCGCTTCTCTTTATAGGTTCCCGGAGTAGAATTAGAAGATGGGCACAATGGGCAATATTGCTGGTCTAAGTGAGCAGAGACGAATGTCACAGGCCACCCATCTACCTAGCCTAATCGCTTGTTACGCTGAATGTCCGGGTTCAACTCCTGATGTCGGAAAAACATCATCACCGGCATCGTCATTTTCTTAAGTGGAATTTTCACATCTTCCGATCTTCGGTCATCCCCTCTAAATCATCAGGAGCTATCTCCATACGGATAGAAGTGAGATTTCGCAATTGTCCGTCCATCTCATCCTAGGCCTACCCAGTGGACGCCTACCCGATGGCACTGATTATATGGCACGTCTTGGAAGCCGAGTTGGGTAAATGCGTTGAACGTGCCCAAACCATCGAAGTATGGACCTTTCCGCTCGAAGAAGTAGCTGCTCGACATTGAGTATCTCGCGTATTCTGGTTTTCGTAACACGATCTCGACGAGTTACCCCAGCAATACAACGAAGGGATAACACTGACAGTAGGCTGTCATGGCTTGAAGAGTTGATTGAGTTGACCATGATTATGACATCAGGAGGTTTGTAAAAATTCCCTTGAGTTATAGCAAAAAAAGAAAAAATCAATAAAGTTGACCAAAAGGTTCCTGTCAAGATGGGCTTGAGATCTTAACCTAACGATGACGGGCTCTTTTCTTGCTCTTTTGCTGTATTTATAGAATAAATTACCACAAGATGTTGGTCATTGTCCTGCAGTGCTTGCAGCTCTGTGGTTTTGACCTGGACAGAGAATCCGGAAGGGCAATGTTATAGGGGAGGGTTTTCAAATAGCGTCTTTTACTGCATCACTAAGAGATTTCCACTGATTCCTTAAATTAATGAGCTGGCTTTACATTGCTATAAAGTCCGAATTCTTACCTGTTGTGATGGTCACCGTCCACGTTAACCAATCGTGATGTGTCGCATTTGTGTAGTACAACCAAAAGTTGTATGTCGTTCCAGGCAGTCCATGGGAAAATTGTATCTCGTCGCCGACATCCCGCGACGCGATTGTCGTATTTGCCTCCGGGTATCCAAATGGAGGACTATAGTCCAGACGATAAAAAGTGTCATCCTGTCCCAAATTGCCCGGGATCTCGATCACTAAATCAGCAGCTCGTGCAGTCTAAAAAAAAAAAGAAGAGTAAACCCATCAATTGAAGTTTCAAATGCATTTGAAAAATTTAAAAACGAAAAATCCTCTACAATATCGATTCAAGGACATTATTTTTTATTCGAATGAGTAGTTCCATCTATTGGCAGAAATTCAATGTTATATCGGGGCGACATCGGACGGTCGTCTATAAAAAAATAAAACTTTACAGACAACGGCGACATTTACGATTCTATTCCCCTCCATCGTTCGTTGCACAACGCTTCGATTGAGGATACACGTCGATTTGAATATCATGAAATATTCATTTTACATTAAGAGGCAAGGATAAACGACAAGGGGAGGGCAGGAAAGCCGGAAGGATTGAGCGGCAGCGGCAGCGACAGAGTAGTAGTTTTATAGATTTAATGCACACACTACTTTAAATGAAGATTGGATCTGAAGTGTGAGTTATGCTTTAGAGATGCTAACTGGGGACTGATGGATGGCGAACGGACGGAGGCACGTAAAGGACTAGGACCAGTAATGGAGAGGATTTCTCTTAAAGTGATGTGCTTAGCTTGGCATGACAGACGGGCACGAGTGCAGGAGCTGGAGGACAAATGGGTTTTCAATAACGCACACGAGGGGTTTAAAGTGTAATTTAAGTTTGTTACAGACTTTCAAAAGATTACGCCTTTTTTGGGTAACCTATCGGATGGAGAGCTAATTAAAATAAACAAACGAGGGTACACATGCAACCAGGCACCTACTGCCTGCCATTACTTCAACAAATACATTTAACTTTGAAGCAATTTAATAACCCTCCCCCTTGTGGACCGTAAATTTCCATCCCGTCCTGGGCCAGCAGCATGCGCGTTATTCCGTGACTTGGCAAATGACATTTTTATGCCGGGCTATCAAATTAATTGCAGCTGGATGAAGGAAGGAAAACAAAAATGTTTGCAAAATGTGAACAGAGAAACTGCTGAAAAGCTTTTATCGTGCTGTTCATTCAAGCTGAACTTCCTTGTGATGAATTGCTTTTATATAAAGAGGAATACAGAATGGAGGCGGTTTGAAGCGGTGAAGCAGGTGGGCGAGAGTGATTCGAATCGTAAGCAGATTTTATTGAAAATCAAATTCAAAAGTCGTTTCTACTAATGAATGCAATTAGCATGGCATTTGATTTGTTTTCCTGGACGAGCGCTGTGAATTTAAATGAGCTGAACAGACCCCACTCTGAGGACAAGGTGTTGGGCAGTGGGTGCACGTAAGACTAGGGAAGTCGATTGGATGCACTCAGTGATGCATATTAAAAAAAGAAAGAATGGTCGAGGACATAAAATGTGTTTCAAATGCTGTTGGCTGAATTGCAAACTTGAAAGAGAACGGCGTTAGAGTCTTCACTTGGCTATTGAATGGGCTTTGTTAAGGAGTTTGATTCTTTGTAGTAGAAACGAAAATTTAACCACCAGTTTCTGTTGAGGTTAAAATTTGGATTGATAAATGTTTTCTGGTTTTTTATTTCTTTCTGTTCGTGGCGAATCACTGAATTGTGCAAAAGAACTCGAAAGTCTTCAAAAGAGTTAATGGTCATAGTGTTCGTACTTCAAAACATCTGACAGCTGGTTGGTGTAATCCAGTCAGGAGAAAACTTCAACGAAAATCGCTCTCATTTATATTTTGCCTCTTCATCAAAAGCTTTACATAGTCATGTCAGTACAGTACTGCGACTGTTCCTCACTAGTCACCAAAAGATTGAGTACTCTTGGTAACTCTGAACATGTACAGAGGTTAAAGTCGTTTTTACATCCAAAGCTTGCAAAAGTTGTCCATGTACCCCAAAAATCTCAGATCCATTATCCAGTCATCATTCCTTTTAGAAATATTAGAAAGGCTGATTGATATCCATTTTCGCACAAATCTGGACCCTAAGAGGTTATCGGCTCTATATACGCCAGAATACTCCGTTCACATAACATTGCTGTGCAAGAAATACACAATCGTGACCTTTCTGGTTACCGAAGGAGCCTTTAACAACCTCTTACCAGAGGCGATTATAGAGTTTCGTCCTGAGTCGAGTGCCAAGACAAATCTGGCCTTCAATAGCTCCAAGAGATTAATTTCGTTAAGTAAACGGTATTGCGGAGCTACTATCGGTGTCATCACAGGACACTGCCTCTTAGACAGACATGCCACTCGCCTGGGCGTCTCTACAAATGATTTCTGCAGAACCTGCAGATGATCCTCTACCTCCTTTCTATACCTGTCCTACGGTTTCTCGCAAAAGACGCAACCATTTCGGTGCCTTCTTTTTTGACAATTTTGGCGACTTAGCAAAATCAGATGGCGGAAACATAGTTCGATTTATTAAAAGCTACCAGTGATTCCATGAAAATAGAAAGGAGAAATTGTCTTAGATCGTGAGGCAATCACACTGGACTAAGCCAACAGTCTCTTTAACCTAACCTGGTAATAGCTTCTTCCATAGGTTAGGGGATCTTTAAATCGCAGATTTCTTAGTAATTCCTAAATCAAATCAGAAATCTAAGCAAAAACTTAAACCCAGACATCCAAAAAACCAACCAACCAATCAATGGAATGCACTTTGAGGGTCTATTCGAAGATTACAGCGCAGATATACAGCGCAATGACAAGTTTTGGAGAATGAACGCTGTCCATCAATGCCCGAGCTCACCGAGACTTTTGATGTCGAAAAAGGTTTTAGACAAGCCGACGAGTTGTCATGCCAGGAGGAACGGCGCCGTAGAGAAAGACTATGCCACCTGCAAGTACACCTCGATTTTGGCGGGACAGCCCAGATTTTTCAACCCTGTCCCGATTTTTTATGCAACTGAAAGCATCCCTTGGAAATTGCCATTTTCGAAGTTTTACGCTTTGCAGAAGCGAGTGAAGTCAGAACTGAGATTACTTGAAAAATCGGTGAAAATGTTCCACATACGCCACAGTATTTTAGGTTTTGCGAATTTAACATTTAATGAATATTTCTAAATGTCCCCATTCATTCCGATTTTTGAGCTCTGACGTCCCGATTTTTATGAAGTTTTATCTGGCAGCACTGAGAGACCTTAATCAACTTGGCAACCGGAGACAGCTTGCCGATGATCGAGCTTGCTGGAGACGCTTTTGGTTGAGGCTCAAGTCCAGCCAGGACTGTAGTGCTATCATGAAAAAAGTAAACTAGAAAATTCACTCCAACCCAATTGCTGGAAATCGTTGGCTCTTTTAAAGACATAAACGTCCAAAGAAAAGGAAACATGCCGAAGGAACTTGATAAACGTCGATTTACGAAAACGCCACTCCCACACTGACAGACTCCAAAGAACAACCCAATTGCCATAAAGTACACAAAGTAACCAAATACCTATGTTAATACTCTACCAGCTCTCGGAACACCTGAGTGGGTAAGGTGTGGTCTGCCAAAACTTCTAAATTCTCGCTTTGATTTCATCGAAATCGTTTAAATATTCCATTACCAATTGTCATTGGAGCGCAATAAATACAATGGGAGACTTCAAAACAAACAGAACTCGCTCTATCGTGGTCGTGTTCAAAGTAAAATTAACGATGCGCAACATGTGCACCATATCTGAAATAAACATTACAGACACACATTTCACATTTCACCTGAGTTCAACGCACAAAGTAAATAAACAAAACATTTTAGGAAGGATGAGGTTAACGCACTGCAATAACAATAAACAAGTGCACTTCATAGTGTAAACGTACCGTACACGAATAGAAATGAATTTTGAATTCCATTTCATTTACATTTAATGTAAAATATTGAAAAGTAAAAGTGAACTTTCCGCTTGACGTTTGAAAATTGAATATTCATTCTTCCATGTGACATCGCTTGCTAAAATTGGGTATCCAAGCTTAATCAAGTTAAAACGTCAAAACTGATGTATAACCACAAGTGCTTAGTGTGTATATCGCTAAAGTGAAAGTTTATGTTTGACATATAAATATGTATGTATGTATCCACACCCGTCGCATCATGGTACATAACCAGAGTCAGTTCTTTTCAATTTGGTTAATCAACCATGAGTGAGTTTCCGTACAGGGAGACATCATGGGGACGACGCAAACGCACACCAGACCCCACCAGACGGGTGAGATGAGCAGTAAACAAACTGAAATGGAGTTCGTTGGTGCAACGTTGATGTCGCTGTCAACTGGCAAAGAGTGTAAATTAATTATTTGCTGTCACATCAATGTGAATTGATTAAAACAAAAATACATATGTCCACAGAGAGCAGTTCTCCTTTTTGGATTTCACTTTTAATTTTCACGACACATTAACTGTAGACAGCTCTTAGGGCTAAGTATGACATTTAAGTGCCTCCAGTCCCCCTCTCTACATCGATTGTCGTTTAACCTCTCTTTCACGAAAACCAATTACACAGAACGTAGTGTTATTATCCACGTCACATGACATAACATTACTGCTGACGTTCAGTGTTTACGTCTTTTGAAGTTATACCATACCGCCGCCATGTTGTGTGTTTGTCTTTCATTCGCATGCATATTTTTCCCCAACTTGACAGGTGGAAGGGTGAAATATTATTATTCAATTTAATGGAAGTTGCATGCAGAGAATAAAGATAAAAATAACTCGAGTTGGTGGCAACATGGCGGATGGGTATTATAATCCACAACGAACCACAAAAGAGTTTGACATATTGATGACTTTTTGTGTGATGCATCATTGGCGATGAAAGGAAAATTTACATATTTTTGACATAACATGCATATTATTCATACTAAATCCGCAGTCCGTCGTTAAAATTCAATTAACCTTGATGCCTTAGTAGGTTTATGATCTGTAACCATAGGAAAATTGAAAAAAAAAAAGTGTAACGATGACAGCAACTTTGCCAGATGTTAAATGTCATAATTAGTATGTAAGGAGGTTGAACTTGTGTGGATCTATGAAACGCTCATTTATGATGTGTGGACTATGGTGAAAGCGTACAAAAACGCTTATGTCATGGTAAATTATTCCCAAAGAAGGTCATTTTTTATTGGGTGTAAATGGAAATTCTTTAGTGTCTATCAAATTTTGACAGAATGACACAAAAAAATGGATGTTAATTCCGATTTAAATAGTCAGGTGCAACAATCTTTTGGTAAAACCTTATGTCAGGTTGCATGGGATAACGTCACGAGTTTCAAGGGAATTTCGAGATTTGTTCAAAAGCTAAAAATATGGAGAAAAGTAGTTTTTATTCTTCTTGACACATTAGTTTTGTTCAATGAGGCTGTTCCGAACAGTTCGGTATAGAAAAGAGCAAGAATTTGTGTTCAATGAGAGAATTTTCGGTTCGAAACTGTTCCGAATAGTTTGGAACAGAAAATCTTGCACCTTCTCTTCTTTAGAATTGTGAAAAATGTCAAAGTCAGCTGTCAGCTGTCAAAGTGGCTGTCAATTTGGTATGTCTTCACCATTTTCTCTGTTCAAATGACAATTTTAAATTTTTGATAGCTAACATATGGTCTGTACTTCTCTGTTCTAATTCGATCTGACATTTTTCACAAATCTGTTCTGTTCTGTTCTGGTTTCTTCTCATAGAATAAAGCTTTGACGAGTTTCAATTGAATTTTGAGGTTTGGTTTTTGATTCTTCTTGACACATGTACTCATGTGCAAGACAATTAAAATATATTTCAATCGGTCATCTATGACAACGTCATGAGTCAAGTGCGAACGCAGCTTCAAGTGTACGTATATCAAAAAGTGGTTGATCAATGTTCCACATGAAATCTTTTTTTCCAATTTTATTGGAACGATAGCTCATTCAGAAATGAAACCATATCCTGCGGTGAAACTATGAAAGCCTAACCTCTAACCGTTCAATAATACTGTCTCTTGCAGCCCCTTCACCCAGAAAGCAGATCCCGGTATCCCATTTCCTGTTTCACTGTGTGTATATCAACGGTATTTGCCGCGAATGCCTGACAAAATACGAACGATGATGAATGATCCAATTATTGTTCGACTGTACCACACTCATACTCATCGACTACATAGAGTACCCACCAGTCTGCCAACCCCAAAATGTGGTACATTGTCCTGGAACGTAAACTTTTGTTGCACTATAACAGATTAATTGAACGAAATAACTGGATCTGTGGGAGTGGCTGAATTTTGGGTTGGGTATGGGGTTGGAAATGACTGTGGTTCGTTCTCATCTACTGAGTAGATGGATTCATTTTCGGTATTCCTCTGATTAAAATTGAAAATTCTCCATTCATCTGTCAGAGGGAGGAGGTCCGCAGCCCGCCTCCAGTTGAATCCTTTTGTTATGCATGTCAGAGAATGCGCAGCATTTTTAAAGTTGAAAAATGTATTTCCCAATTTTCGGTTTAAGTTTTGAAATTGCAATACAGGAAAATGTAATTTACACAGACAGTGGAATGAGCTGGGGAATGTTAACTAGTGGAGGGATACTGCTGCGGGCACTTAATACCCTGCGGGAGGGGCTTATGGTTGTTATATTGATAGAGGATGGGGTTGAAGAGTAAAGTTATGGATTTCAAAGCTGGAAAGTGATATTGTTTTGCACAATTTGTTGTAGGAAAAGAAATAAAGTTGGTGGAATCGCTTAACTTATAATGGACCGAGATAGTTTCTTTTTTATAATCCACTCGCAATTCAAGGCGTCGTGAATACTCTCGCAATCGAGGTGCAGTGGTTCGAAACTCAGGTGGATCGAGGTGCAGTGGTTCGAAACTCAGGTAGTATTAGGTTTCAATGTTGTCCGAGGGTGGTGTCCAGACTAATTGGCATGATTCTCAGTATTGCTTCTTCCATTACTCGTGATCGTGAATAGGAAGCCGAGGTGCTTCAATTTCTCCACCTGTTATAATAAAACTCCACTATCATGCAGAGTGCACTGAACAGATCTTCCGGAAATGACCATTACTTCCGATTTATTCAGATTTGGGTAATGAACGAGAGAATAGGATCGCTGATACAAGTTGCCAAAATGAAATTTCTTCGTTGAGGATAACTGAAGATCATGTAAGGAACACCAGAATATGCGAGGTAGGTACTCAATGTCGACCAGCTACTCCCTCAAACTGAGAGGTCCATCCTTCGATGGTTTGGCCATGTCAAACGCATGTCCCAAACCCGAAATCTTATCTCTACTCGTACGAGGATAGCTTCTGACAATTAAGAGTCGATGGCAAGTGATCAGGAGGTATGAAGCGTTCAATTAAGCACCCTAATCTCGCGGTTAGGTGAATTGGTGCCTCATTGCTCACTTAGACCAGCAATAGAGCCTATTGTGTCCATCTTCTAATTCTACCCCGGTAAAGAGGAGGAGAGCCGCTGATTTAAAACCACGCAGATAAGAATTTGAATCTTAGAGGGTTTCTTGGATCGATGCCACACAAGCCCTCCAGTTCCTTGGAGAAGTAACTATCAAGAGTCCTCATTCTTCTAGAGGGGCAGGGCATTCACACAGCAGGTGACGGACAGATTCGATTTCTTCCTCGTCCCTACAACTTCTGCAATAGTCCTTGTGATATATACCGAGGAGCTCCGCATGAGTACCAATGGCGCAGTGCCCAGGAATGATGCTGGAGACTATCCTTGCTTCGTGACGACTAAGTTTGACTAGAGTTTTTAGCCGTTGCACATTTGTTTAGCTAGATCCAACGCGTATTGGCTCGACTGATGGCCTTTTTAACGAGCTTATTGAAATTCTCGCAAAGAAGAGAGCCTGTGAGGCATGTAGCGTTGCTCTCCTTGGTGCAAGTTCGTCAGCCCTTTCGTTATTTGAGATATCCATATGCCCTGATACCCAACATAGGATCACCGTATTGGTTCTCGACATCTCATCTAGATGCTTTTTGCAGTTTTCCAAAAGCCTCTATCTTATAATTATCGTGGATTCCAGAACCTTAACGCCTGCCTGGCCGTCGATTAAGATCGTAATTGTCCTTGCGATGATGCCTTTTTCGCAGACAGTTTTCGAAGCCTGGATGATGGCTGTGATTTCGGCCTGAAAGACACTGCAGTCGGCGTTTATTCTAAAGGAGTGGTTTATTCCTAGAGCCTTGTAGTAGACCTTGGCACCTGTACCAATGTCCATCTTAGAACCATCGGTGTAGAAACCGAGTTTTTATTTTAACGGATTCTTAAGTGCGAAAGTAAATTGACGTTGACATATGTTGGATCAAAAAAAACTCCGTCCCACCCTTAAAATCTATACTTCCCATAAAGTTTCCAATCATCCATTTCCGAAATGAGTTTGGCACAAGTTCGTATGAAAAATTGAGAACCGCCATTATTCATTCCCTTACCGTCGCTCTTTTACATTGAAAAGTTATGGACCACCCTTTTGCCACGCACTGTATAAACTTTTGTAAAACTTTCAAATTAAGATCCAATTTCACGCCAATTCAGCACCGAAACAACTGCGACCCGCATTACACACGCTGCCACAACGACCGAATTTCAAATTTCAACCGTAATAAACCGATCAAATTTCATGGCTGACATCCGGCCTTGTAATTTCCACAAACAGCAGCAAACAAACAAAAATTCAATGTTGCCAGTTTGGCGCACAAAATAACATTCTGAATGAAACGAAATAACAAAACAAATTGCAAAGTGGAGAAAACGGGGAAAACATTGCGAATCGAATGAAAACAAAACATTCTGACGTTTACAATTCACTTCCGTAACTTTAATTAAAAGTCGCACACGTGAGTGCTCCCTGGCATCACTTCACCACCCGCTCACTGAAGTCACATGTATGCGTCAGTTTTTCGCTTATCAGTGGCTCTGCACGGATGAGTGGCCATGTCAGGTGACATTTTTCACAGATTCCAACTGTTCGACTGTCATAAATTCTTATCGGCGGATGGCGTCGGCTTCCATGTGCTCCATTGTTCGAATGATGATGATGGTGATTCGTTGGCCAATTGCCAGACGAAATTAATTTTCCCATTTTCATGCCCCAATTCATTAATCAATTTCTGGAGTAGTGCCTGCAACTGGGTGGCCAGTCGTCGACTTGTTGTGTGAAGCAATGTCTGGAGAGACTGCAATACCCTCGAGGGAGTCCAATTGGAATCTCTTTTCGACAGACCGAAGGAATCGCATAAAATGGCTGCAGGTGATTGATTTATTTCGCCAATTGGGGAGTTGACTGTGGAAGCACAAAGTGGACGGAGCACGGTTTTGTTGGCTTGGAGTAGTGATTAGCGAAAAGTTATGTATTGCTCAGTTGTTGTTAATTAATTTTGGCGTTCTATAGTGTTTCCTGTAATTAGATGAGAGCGCGGTCACTGACTGGACTCGACGGTGAACATCTGTGTTTGACTGAATAATTTGAAAAAGTCTTAGATAAAATATTGAGAAATGCACTGGGAAAAAATTGGATTTTGTCGAAAGGCCTGAAGTATTCTCATGACTCGCACTTTTTAGCGGGGATGTGGTTGAATCTGCTAAAACAAATTAGCTGCCCCGACAGCTCGCGACGATGTTGTGCGTGTTACATTTTTCACATGAATGGAAGGAACCTACAATTTATTACCAACTCCGAACGGCGAATTGAGAAGCTTTTTCATGACAAATTATACTCCATTGTCATTCCATGACGAGAGGTGGTGCCGCGAAAAATGTTCCGTGGACATGGGTGGGGCTTGAATCCACGCTGCTCGCACAGCAGTCCATTGTACTAACCACTGAGCCACGGTGACTACACTATACACTGCTTAAGGTTATGGAAGCTGCAGATTAGAGATCACAGAAAGGCTCTGGGCATGAGACAGGTGTGGCTCTAATGCCAGCATTTTATTGCACTCAATACCTCTTTGTCCGGGTTGGACACACAGTTTGACTCAGAAAAGCGCAGAAACCAATGAGCTTTTTGACGAAATGGCGGATGATAATCCTTCGTATAGGTTTTCTAAAGGTGGCCTTCTACAGGAATGTCCGCAATGTTCTTACAGTTTTGCATCTAAGCCATACATTTTGATTGTCTTATCTTGTACCCCGTAGTTATAATTTGTAGGAGCGAGCCCGTTTTGGGCACGTTAAGCGCATGCCCTCAACTCGACTTCCAAGACGTGCCACGAAATCCGTAGGCGTCCTCTGGATAGACCAGGATGGGATGGTTGCACCAAGTTCAAAATGTCACCTTTAATCGCATGGGGATAACTTCTGATGATTTGAAGACAATGGTGGAAGATCGGGAGGTATGGATGGTCTAACCCGGGACCCTCACAGAAGCAAACTTGCATTCGTCCGATTTCCTCATACATTTAGGGCGGTTGAAGGGTGGTTTTTCTTTCTTTTGAGGTCTATTGAGCTGGTTATTCAGACATGGAACCTTACTGTTTGTAGTTATGTAGCTGCTTTGACTATTTAGTAGCACGTCTTTCTGTTGACACGGATGCTTTCCTCTGTGATAAATGAAATCATGGAGGCCGTTCTAGAAAAGCTCATCTGGGCCGCAAGTTGTGGCCTCGGTGTAAACCCGAGCAAAACTGAACTGACGCTATTCACTACTGAAACCAAAATACCTGACTTCTACCTTCCTTGTCTTAATGCTCAACTTCTCACACTAAGCGCCCAAAACTTAACTGGAGCAAAACATAGAACACAGAGTCAGGAAGGCAAGTGAAGCCTTCTATGCCTGTAGCAAATCTTTTGGAAAGTAGTCGAGACTTCAACCAAAGATAACCTTGTTGATGTATACAGCCGTAGTGGATCTAATTCTCACCTACGGGTTACTGGTATAATGGCCCGCGAAGAGCAAATACTGCAATCTTACGAAACTGAAAAGGCTCCAGAGAAGAACGAGTATAGGCACAACGGGCGTATTGATGTCGGCCCCGATGGATGCCCTTACTATGCTCTTGCATCTTTTGCCTCTCGATGTCTACACAAAAAATACCGCACTCTGCAGCGCAGTCAGAGTTAAAGAACCTGGTTGTTGGACTGCAAGGCCCTACGGCCATAGCAACATTCTATACTCGTTACCAAACGGCTTAGCTACGTTTCCAACCAACTACATCATCTTCAGCCTGAGCTTCAGGAAAACTTCCGCGTAGAATTCCCCACCAGAGCACAGTGGAAGAAAGATGAAGTGCTGAAGGACTTTGACATGGTTATCTTCATCGACGCATCAAAGATGAACTGCTGTGTCGATGTCTACTAGGAATCACGAGATCA
This sequence comes from Matsumyia berberina, assembly GCA_917880715.2. Lineage (NCBI taxonomy): Eukaryota > Metazoa > Arthropoda > Insecta > Diptera > Syrphidae > Matsumyia > Matsumyia berberina. The sequence continues at coordinate 122,573,389 of OU862871.1, read as the reverse complement.
TACCGCTTACCGAATTTTGCCAGCGTCTTCTAGGCGGTACTACTGGCAATCCGAAAGAATTGCAGTTAACTCAGGCGTGACACAACAGAACATTGCCGTTCTCATAGATAATCAAGTCGCCATGAAAGGTTTTGACTCAGCTACTATATCCCCCGAACTGGAGCAAGAGTGAGAGAACGGGTCGGAGTCCCTCTAGGTTCCAGGGCACAGTGACATAAAATTAAACGAGCTTTTTGCGGAGAATATTCCACTAGGAGCGGTTAACGGACAAATTCACTCATACACTTGGGATTTACCGACTGCGCCATAACAAGGAAGATACGTCCGACCTACGATAAGTTTAGAACAAAAGATCTCCTAAACAGCGATAGCCACGGGGAATTGGCGACTTGGAGACCATGCGGTTGAAATAGGAATCTCATACAACCCCTACTTCCGCATATGCGCAAACAAAAACTAGAAGAAAACTCTTTACCACTTCTTCTGCAAATGTCTGGCACTAGACAGCATCAGACTGCGTACACTAAACCAATCTTTATTCGACGACCTCCATCTCGGGTAAAGGTATACGAGATCTACGCCGCTTTCTTAACTCCACAGGCTGGATCTAGGCACTCCCGCTTGTCTCGCCCACCCTCAACAACACACATCATCAACCAGGTCACACTAGTCGCAATAACAATAAGGCATATCCTGGTGCTAATTGGGTTCTGTTGAACCGCCACCTCTACTACCTACCTTCCGTTGATATACTGTATCATCTCGGTCACGTAAGTATTTATAAGCTCAAAAGATGTAGTTAGGCAGTCAGTGGATAAGATGGTCATACCCCAATTTGTCAACTTTGAAAAGTATGGCTTTGCAAGAAATGCCAAATTAGACGTGTTGATGATGAGCCCATGTGAATCCGGTTTATGAAGGGTGGTTGAGAAATCTCATTTATCTCATTTACAATGTCTACCTACTTCATCCCGAAGTGGAACTAAAAGATATCCCACACAAATCCTGAAACGAAATTTCCTCTCAACAGTTTGTACAATCTCCCTCTCGTGTTGTGCTGACATTGCCTGCTAATTGTCTAAACGATTTTCCACTTGATTACCCACTCCAAGATCGACATACTCCTTTAAACTTCGTTCCTTCAGCGCGTGCCTCTTAAGCGTTTACAATGAAAATCTCAGTATAAATGGAAAAAAAAAAAAATCACGCATACGCCACCCTACACGACCACATCAGCCTATCAATCATTTTACTTCAGAGTGGGCACACCACCATTCAGCGGAACTCAAATTGAGCTTCAACATTTTTCCAACATCAAATTCAATTAACTTCCACAGGAAGCGAGGATAAAGGACAAAGAGACGAAAGGATTCAGTTTTTACATTTCCTGAACATGCCTGAGCCTGATGAATACAGTTTTCAGCACGAGATATCGCATGTCTAGGACACTATCGTCGCCACAAAGTGGTTTCACAGGAAAAAAAAAAAATAATAAAGTTATTCACGAAGGACTACGACTTAAGACTAAGCCCGTTCCTTGGGCTGACCGCTTTCACTCAGTTCAAGTACAAACAACAATTAATAAAGGAATTCCTCAGAAGATTCTGTCTCCTCCTCGTCCTTGGTTCATTGGAAATGCAGACAATTCGCTTAATTAGTTGTGAAACATTACAAAAACTACGAAGGAAAAAGTGGAAGCAGTATACACGTCGCACACATTTGTAAGGATTTCACTAATGAGAAACAGCTCAGTGGGTTCCTTTTTTATGTTGTTTGTCCTCGGCTCCTACTTAAAATTAATATTTTTCACGCCTCTTCCTTGGCATTCTCTAGAGGTGGCACCGAAATAAAATTAAAACCCTTTCTGCTCCCCCTCCCCACTGCTGTGTTGGGTCGTCGTTCGTGTGCCGGTTTAAGTCCTTTTTTGGTTGGCGTTCTTTATGGGTAATTATGGGCAGGACAATAGTTGGAAAACACTCTGGGGAATGGTCATTTGGGTACACTTTTGTATAGTTTCTGTGAATACTTTATGCCGATGTTGTCGGCTTTGTAGTTTTCTTTTTATTTTCATGTTCGTCGGCAACGAAATAAAGGTGCGCAGTGTAGAAGGATGGCAGAGGAAGATAATTTAATAAAAAAAAAAATTTGTCGAGCCCAAGTGGGGTCGTGTACTGTGGAGGGTTGCTGATGGAACTAATGATTGCTGGCTTTTTTTTTTCTGGAAGCAGACATTTTCCAAGGAGACATTGAAGTGCTTGAAGTAGTGTTTGCCTGCTTGTTTAAAAATTCTATGTCTTCACTCACTTAGGAGAACTCTGACATTTCAGAGTGGTGAAACTTGAGAAATTCTCATGTCTGATTCGCTTGTTTATATTTTTTGAACTCCCCTTACCCTGGAGTTATTAACACTAACTACTCCCGTGCAATCATATTCTGGTTCCGACGAAAATCATTGATTTTGGAGATAGGAGAAGTGGAAGAAGTATTCTCATGAAATGAACAAGGATTATGATTCCCTTTCCTTCCTTAGCTACAGCAGATTGCTGTAGGAGCTGTAGGGATGAAGAGGAGGAAGAAACAATCATCCACTTCCTCTGTACTCGCTTTGGCCTATCCCAAAGAAGGAAGATCTACCGAGGAGCATATCACTTCGACAATTTGGGCGAACTATCACATACTGACGTCAAAAGTATCCTCAGCTTTATCAAGAGCTCCAAATGGTTTCAATGGCACCTAGGGTATAGATCCCAGTGGCACCACAAAGGGCCTTGCTTGAACTACGTGCGTCTATGCTTCGCATGGACAGCCAGCTTACCTACCTTTTGGTTCAGCGAGAAGGAGCTGCTTCTGGCAGCGGAAATTTTACAGGACAGGAAAGCCCCTGGGCCTGATGGTATACCAGTGATCAAAGTGATCGCCCGAACTTGTTTTCAGGTATTGTTGAATATGTACAACAGTTGCCTTAAAAACGGAATCTTCTATAAGAGCTGGAAAACATAACGCCTGGTTCTGATCAGCAAAGGAAACGGGGATCCGGACTCCCCATCAGCGTAGAGACCTTTGTGCATGCTTGACACGCCAGGGAAACTACTGGATAAGATGCTGAAACCGTGACTGACAGAAGCTGTCCAGAGAGCTGGTGGCTTATCCAAAAGACCGCACGGTTTAAGATAGGGCCATTCCACAATAGGCGCAATAGAGGAAGTGGTTAAGGCTGTCAAAGACAGCCAACAGGGCAATCAACGCTCGATAAAAATCGTCCTGTTGGCAGCCCTTGATGTAAGAAATGCTTATAACTTAGTCAGCTGGACAGTTATGCTAAACGCGCTTGACAACACCTTTAAGATATCAATACCTCTTGCGGATGGTTAAAGATTACCTTAAAGACCGGTAGCTGTTATACGACACGGAAATTGGACCCCGAAGAAAGGCAATCACTGCAGGAGCAGCGCAGTGAGACCCGAGACCTGATCTGTGAAATAATTCCAACGATGGTATTCTCCATATGGAAATGTCAAAAAATACATGACACCGGCTCGGTGATTACAGCAGATTACAGAGACACCAAATATGCACGTCTGGATGGAAGACCATGGCCTTAGTCTGGGGGCAGAGAAGACAGAAACAGTTCTCATGAGTAAGAGATAGATCCCGGCGGGTGTGGAGTTTCAAATACGCTCTGAGGTTATAGCCAGCAAACGTGCTGTGAAGTACCTGGGAATGACCCTCGAATCCAAAATCACCTACTGCATCAGATAAAGTCCTCATCGGAGCAAGCTGCGAAAGTCATCACATTACTCAGCAGACTCATAGGTGATCCCACTGCAAGTAGAAGAAGACTTCTTATGCCATTCTCCTGTATGGCTGCGAGATCTGGGTCCATGACTGCCGATCTCGTAGTGGCGGCAGTGACTCCCTTGCGGCAGGGAGGAAATTCGTTCACGACCATAAAGTCGAAACAGGAATAAAAGTGGCGACGGTGGACCTCTGAAACTTGAGAAAGGTGGACGGCAAGACTGATAAGGGACGTTGCTGAACGGAGCGGAAGTAATGCAAACAGCGGTTCCAGGGGGGTTGCCGAGGCTACCAAAAGTTGAGGGGATGTGTAGTCAGTAGGAGTCTGACACACCATCTGAATGTAACAACCCATGCTGCATTCTCCGCTTCTCCTTAGTAAGGGTTTGATGGTTTCTACTTCTTTTGTATTCTGGCACCTCCTTCAATACTCATGTGAATTAATAATACGTAAAAAAGAGCATTCTGTGGCCAAATTGTCTCGTTTTCACTTGACGAGTGAAAGAGACGATTTGGCCTCTGGTGTATCGTGCAATGCCCTTTCAATACACCTATTAGAATGCTGGTTTCCCGTTTCTTCAATGCCTGGACCATATCTTGTAGATAAGCTACTGCATGCGCCCTACCAAGTCCTCTGCTTCATTCCGGATTTGGCGTTTACAGCTTGTTCTACTGCAGGGTCAGTGTCTACCTGCACATCCTTATGCGTTGTAGCTTACGCGCCATAGATAGAATCTTCTAGAAGACCTCTCTTTGCCGTGTAAAATTAAATGTCTGCCACAGGATTCCAATTCCTTTGAAGAAACTGTTTCCAGACTGATTTAGGATCTCATTCCTCCAATTAAAGCACATTGATGTGACTTCAAAGCAGCTGTCCACCTTCTGAATGAAAAATGCCCTTACAGACTTGATTCACAATAATGTCTACACATCTGTCGAGTCTTGTTCAAGAACTCGCTTTGAAAGATTACAAAGTCCTGAGCAACACCTGTGTTCATACTTTGTGTTGAATGTCAATCAGTTAAAATGCAACATGCGGAGGCGCATCATATAATGGAGAATCCCACCCGTATTTGAATGTCACTCCCATGGCCCACAGGGTGAACCCACGCTCTAAGGACGTAGAACACAATACAACCATTACACCTGCAGGAGTGGTGTTTATTCCTTTGATATACCTATTTCCTCCGTATTTAACCTCATTTTTGTACAAGTTAATGTTTACATCCTCTGTGGGCGACATCAGACGCATCGAGTACAATGTGGACTACCAGCCGGTAGCTTCGGCGACTAGGTGTTGTAGAGCCCTTTTCTCATTTTGTTATTCATTTGTGCGGTGATGGTGACATTTAAGTGGCATTCGTATCTTGTGGGCGCAACTTTAACTCTTTTGAACTCCACGGGCACATGCCTACTTCTGTAAAAGTTTTCACTCGATGACACGACACACCGGCAGTTTAGAAATTCTTTTCGCAAACTCCTGAGGCGTTGTCACGCCCTCCCTCGAGAAAGCACAAGAAAAGAGTTAAACTGGTCGGTCACCCATGCGTCTTTCACAAATGCCGAACCGCCTTCCACCGGCAGTCACTTGAACAATTGGTATTCTGTTGGCATCGTGAACTTAAAAAAATATATATACATACGTATAGGTAAACAAGAAGGAAGAAAACAAAAAGAAGGAAAAACTAAAAAGCAACCAAAGAGGAATTTTATTCTAGACGAACGTGATTTCAATGCCAAACACGAGAGAGACAAATAAAACAACAGCACAAGAGAGCAAATAAACAAAAAAGAATAAAAAACCAAACAAAACGGATTATTAAATGACCACTTTCTTGGTTTGTTGCCACTTTTGCAAAGAATACAGAAAAAAATAGGAAGGCACAATGGTTCGAAAGACAAGCGATGAATGGATGGCAAAAAGAAACTTGTTGAACTTTCCGCTGACCGAGAAATTTTGTAGAAAATTATTTAAATTATTTTTGAATTTTTTTTTTGTTTATTTATAACCATGAGTAATGTTTTTAATGGCCTATACAGTGTTTGTGAAACTTAGCGTGGTTTAGAACACAGCACAGGGAGTTGGCGGATATTTATGAGGGACAGTGAAATACGAGCTGAGGTGATTGATAGTGTTGGGACCACCGAAGCTGTTCGTTGTTGGAAAAAGTCAGGAATTTTGTTAAAAACAATGGAAAAATTACATCCGATTAATTATTATGAATAATGGTCCTCACACAAGGTTTCACACAAAGAATTATGGTGCAGAAGCATAGGCTTTACCAAAATCGAATGAAAGTGAACAAAGCCTCACAACCAGTTTGGTCCCCTCTGTCTTGATACTCGTGAACGTATCGTACAACTCTAGATACTTTTTTAAATCGCAAACATCGGTGTCGTACCAGTACTACAGGGTTTTGCAATAAGAGCGCTACAAAAGTTTTTTTAAATAAAACAAAAACGGTTTTGGATATCAATGAAATTCTTTATTCCTGTGAAAGTACGTTCGATGCCATTATGTATGGAACTCGATTTCTTTTGCATGGCCACCACGGGCAGAATTGCAGAAGTCCAGACGCTGAACCCAATTTTCGACGGTTTTCAAGCATAAATCGGCCGATACTGCTGCAATTTCACGTTCCATATTCGTACGAAGTTCATCAATCGTCGCTGGCTTGTTGGCATAGACCATAGACTTGACGTAGCCCCACAGGAAATAGTCTAACGGCGTCAAATCGTACGAGTGAGGCGGCCAAGCGACTGGACCATTTCGTGAGATAACACGTGCTCCAAACTTGGTTTCCAATAAATTGATTGTGACATTCGCTGTGTGGCTTGTGGCGCCGTCCTGTTGGAACCACATGTCCTCCAAGTCCATATCATCCAATTGGGGCCAAAAATATTCGGTTATCATTGAACGGTAGCGATCCCCATTCACAGTAACGTGCCGGTCTTGATCATCACGGAAGAAGTACGGCCCAATGACGCCGCCGGCCCATAAACCACAACAAACCGTAATTTTTTCGGGATGCAATGATGATTCACGAACATACGACGCTTCTGGCGGTCAAGCGGCTTCAGTTCTTGCGTCAATTTAATCTTGTAAGGATGAAGGCCAAGATCTTTTCGCAAAATTCGCCACAACGACGTCACAGAGATGCCCAACGCTTGAGAACGACGTGTGAGAGACACATTTGGGCTTTCTGCAACTGAAGCCTCAGAGGCAGCAATATTCTCGACACTACGGGCACTTCTTTGTCTCACTGGCACGGGAACATTTTGTACTGTGCCTGTGGTTTCAAATTTTTCCACTAGACGCTCAATTGTTGATCAGCTAGGACGATTATGACGACCATAAATTGGACGTAGCGCTCTTAACCTTGAGGCCACTGACTCCGAATTTCGGTAGTAAATTTTAATAATTTCGACTCGTTGTTGGCTCGTATATCTTTCCATCATGAAATGGCAAACCTTACTGAAGAAAAATGTCAAAAAACCGCAAGAAAAATATGGCGTCGTTTGCTGTCCCTGTCGCTCTACTTTTGTAGCGTCCCTATTGAAAAACCCTTTATATTCCGAAAAAAGTCCTTCAGTTAACCATCAATTTGTCTTGCAGACCTAAGGACATGCTAACCCGGATCTTCGAAAAGAAAATCCAAGAATGGCAATGCTTGCTGAATCGACTCAGTAGGAACAATCATAGCCATTATGATTATGTGCGTTAGTTCAGAGAGCAGCCATTGAGGCATTGTGCTTCTACACTTAACTTCTTACATACTTAAGGTGGCCCTACAGTGCAGGGTAGACCAACCAACAAGCGTCTCCAAACTTGATCTTTAGCCAGCTGCCTCCAGTTTCGCGTGCTAAGCTGATTGAGGTACCCTTCCACTGGCGTGTGTTCATACAACACGGCAGATAAGATCTTGTAAGCGATGTTAAGAAGACTGATGCCTCCGTAGTCGGCGCAGTTCAGAGAGTCTTCTTTCTTGAGGATCGGGCAAACAATGCTCAGGTTCCATTTATCGCATGCTTTTCTCCGACCATATTTTACAGACGAGTTGGTGCATGCTCTTTAGCAAATCATCGATTGCCGCTTCAAACGGCTCGGCAGCTAGGCCATCAGTTCCACACCGATACCTTTACCTATTAAATATTCTCCTTCCAAAGAATGGGAGGTTCCAAGTCCTGATAATCGGGTGGTGTGCGTGGCATTAAAATTGACCTACACGTGGCCTAGGCGGGGACGGCCAACTGACTTTATCTAACCTAAGTCCCTGCTCAAAACGATTTCGAAGAGTTTCTCTCTTCCAAAAATCCAGAATTGTATGCTACTCCAGCGGCGTCATCATGCCATCAACTGGTCACTCAAACGTGTCGTAAGTGACTTTTTCTTGTACCTACTCGTACTTTCAAAATGACAGACTCCGTGTTCGCAAATAATCAGCTATTTTCTCCATTTTCTTCATTTTCTTCTTTTCATCTGAAATCCACCACTCATAAATAATAAAAAATTAAATAAGTAGAAAAAAATCTCACAATTACACAATTACTTGTATTGCAAATGCAAATTGTTATGTAGCTTTCGGATTTTCAAAGGCTTACTACACCCCGGGAAATGCTAAGAAATTAAGCAAGTAGATAACAATCTATTCTTTCGTAAGCTATCGTGCTAATTATTCAACACAACTTTTGTGGCGGTGGTTATAACAAATTCTCAGGTATTTACATTGTAATTATTTTTCTCAAATGCGCCTGCAGTGCCCCGATCGATTTCCTGGTTACGTAAATGGAAACAAAAATGTTTTGCGTTTTATTTAAATTGGTTTTTCCATTTTATTGCGACTGAAGGTGAATTTACTCACCGTAATTCTCTATGCAAGTTAGCTATTCGATTAACTTTCAGGTGGAACCAATACTTGTGTCTGTGTAATAACTTTCTGAGTTAATTGAGAAAATCTTGATTTACTACAGAGATTTTGTTTTATATTTTAGGGATTTACTGTGTGGAGTTAAAACTAAGCTAATTGGGAAAAACTATGGTCATCATTATTCGTCATTTTCCAATGACCCGCTTATTAACATTTTCTGATCTTCCGTCATCGACTCTAAATCATCAGGGGCTATCCCCATAAGGGTAGAGGTGAGATTTTGAACTTGGTCCAACGATTTTATCGTGGGCTTACCAAGGAGACGCGAGACGGGGACATGCGTTAAACCTCCTCAAACCATCGAAATATGGACCTCTCCGTTGAAAGATGTAGCTGCTCGACATTGACTGCCTCGCGTATTCTGGTGTTTCTAACTCGATCTCGACTCGTTGCCACAGCAAAACAACGAAGAAATCTCATTTCAGCCTCAGTTTGCCTTTCGCTAGGTCCATTACAGCATTCCCAAGCTGCTTTAATGACACGAGAGCGCCATTTTTCTCCATTTTCCCCCAAGCCCTTGAGCATTTCTGGCCGGATTCCATCCACACCAGCAGTTGCCGTTTTTTCAAAGTCACTTCCTCTACGGTGGGGCTATTCTCCCGCTTACTCAAAACCATGAGTATACCATCCTCAGTGCCCTGTTCAGGATTGAGCAGCTTTGAAAAGTGCTCACCTCATCTGCGCAGGATGCCCTTCTCATCGGAAAGAAGTACACCATCTTTGGATTTAACTCCTTCGATGATATCATATTAAACTTTCTTCCTCTGAGGCGGCGGATAGTTTGCCAGAATACCTTGTTTGCAGATTTGTAATCATGGTTTTTGTACTTTTTATTGTCAAAAGTCACGTTTCGAAAATTGCTTATAATCCAGGAAATAGTAAGAGTTAAACTAACTAAATGCTTCTAACAACGTTAAACTCGATGCAATAAAAGGGGCACTATAAGATCTAGGAGTAAGTGAGCCAATCATCGCGTTGATGATGAAGAGGGGAGGCACCACAGCTCAAAGATCTGTCAATAGAGGTACTCCTTAAGGTGGGGTTCCCTCATCTTTTCTCTGGAACGCGGCTTTAAATGATCTGCTTGTTGCATTCGCAGATGACGTTGCTATTGCTGTCTCAACAAGGCATTCGCAAGTTCCCAATGAGCTGATGAGCAATGCCCTCTTCATCCTGACTAAGTGGACTGGAAAATCTGGGCTTAAAGCAAACTCGCACAAAACAGAACTAGTTTTATTTTCTTGGTACTACAAAATTCCTGCAACCAACCCTCCAAAACTCCCCCACATATGCTGAACTTTCTCTAACGAGGCCAAATTCCTAAGTGTCATTTTTGACAGGAAGTTGTGCTGTAAACCCAAATTTTATTGACGGAGTCAAAAAAGCTACGGTAGCTCTTTATACCTGTAAAAGAATTATTGGTCGCAGATAGTGCTACACGCCCAAAGTTACCTATTGGCTCTAAACTTTCAAAGTCAGACCCATACTTCTTTCTCGAACAATAGTATAGTAGACTGCAGTCGAAAAATACACATACCACAACATTATCAAGGTTCAAAGGGTGGCCTGTCTCTATATAAGTGCTGCTTTTAGATCGATCCTCTCCACTGCCCTAGAGAGCTCACCCAAGACATAAGTACTCCAGAGTCTCGATCTCAGATCACCTCCGACCTAAGTCAGTTTCATCATGCTAATCCTAAACTTTAACATATGTAAATATCTGGAAGAAGGTATTTCAACATGACATCACACATGAATCGATAACAAACAAATAAATTCAAGGCCCACACAAACCCAGATGTGATTAAGAATTAAGCTCTAAGCTTAACCTGTTGTGAAGTATAATCTATTCTCAGAGATGGAAATATATCTATCAATGGACGACATTTTATCGAAATTTTTTTTCAATTTATAGCGAAACAAATATCCAGACCGACAAACTAAGATTCTGAAAACATATTTTTTTCTTCGTTGAATTAACTTAACTGTGATGAGAATAAAATTTAAAAAAACGAATTATAAATCACAGAGAGCTTCAATTAAAATGTAAAAATTCACACAACCTGACAGAACAATGTAAGCGGCGTGGCGTATTAAATATGTTTTTTTGTTTAATTTAAATTTTTTGTCACTTTGAATAAAAAAATACATTAAATAAGAGACTATCTGTAGCCATATCTGTAGTATATGAATGTACATGCATAAAATGCTTAATTTAAATGAAGCGCTCAGTCGGGTATAATGACGGTAATTACAACAAGACTGACAACGACAATCATTTATTTTTAATGAGAAGTTTAAGTGAACAGTTTTGATGTTCGAATACAAGCGATAATTATCGGATTTCCAGTGAAAAGTTATAGTAAAATTACAGAGAAAGTATATAATGACAGAGTGTAATCCATGTCCCGGTAATTGGTGATGCAACCTTTTGAATTGCGCTGTAGATTAAATTCTTAATCGGATAGTGAAGGTTTAAACTACTGGGTAGTTTGCGTCATTATTCGATGAAATGAAAATCAGGCTGATTTATCAATTCACATTGAAATTTGATATTTGAGGTTAAAAATGCAGTAGGAAGCAGCTCCGAAGAGTCGTTGGTGAAAAGAGGGTTATGCGTTAATAACACCTCTTATGTCACATGACGTATCTATCACATCGTGTATGTTTTACCGGGATAAATTCAAAAACGATTAAACCGATTTTAGTGCAGTTTTCACCATTATTTAATGAACCACAAGGAGAAGGTTATAGGCTATATTTTTTGCATTTAAAATTAATCATATAAACATGTAAGAGCGAAATACAACTGAGCCACTCATCATGATTTCTCTAAAACTATATAACCTATCAGCTTGGCAGCTAGGTTCCCTTTAAGAGGTAGTAAAAGAATTGGTGTATTTTTTTTGTCGGATTTACTTGAAACTTATCACAAATATTCTACAATACATAATCCATCTATTTTTCTTGACATGTTGCAATAATAAATATTCCTGATCAATTTGTTGCCAACTACGACTGAGGGCGAAAGGAATATTGCCGTTGCAGTTATACTTCCTCAGGAATTTCATCTACGGCTGACTCTGCCTTCAAGTCTCTCAACCTCTTAACCTGAATATTTCTGAGTCTACGTACATTTTATAACATCTCTAAAATGAACGTTCCAGGACATTACGGGCCGGTTCCAATTTATATGTGAAGATAGAGTGCTTTTGGCTTTTAACTTCAGACACATCTTGCCACGGGGGAAAAGTGCAGATGAAGTTAAAGCCTGAAGTCATCCGTCTTACGGTCTCATGTTGAAATGCTGACATACGTGTTCACCTTCAACGAGACTTGAGAGCAGAGGTGTATTCTAACTTATTACTTGACATTGGTGACGGAGAGTTTTCAGAAGAGGAGGGAAGAATAAATCTTATGACTAACCCTTGCGATTCTATGGGAGATCCGATTAGTTCGACTGATGGAACTTAGCTTAATATTTATCCATTGGATTGAGTGGCGCTTCATGTCTGAGGGAAAGAGCTATTTTCAATACAACAAACGACTCAGTCAACAGCATCAACAACTGGAAAAGCTGTCAACTGAACATAATGAAGTATGAATCTTTGGAATCTGTAATGGAAGTCGAGGATGCTGTATACACTCACCACCAGGAATTCCACGTCAAGTACTCTACCTCAAAGTTGGACCTCTAAACCCTTGTTACCCTCCAACTGTGCAATGGCACCAGGCTTCAGGCGAAGACTGTGTACGAAAACGCTGTTGCACCCAAGATTTTCACAGGCGTCGATCAGGGAGAAACCGTCTTTATCCTTAAATTCCTCTGATCCTATCTGACTACCACTTTGAGTTCAAACGTCTGCAACTGCCCGTTAAGGTTTGCTAAGCTATGGCCATGAAAAAGGCATAGGAAATTGGCTGGTGAGGATCTGATGAGTGACTTTTTCTCCAAATGCCAGTTGCATGTCCCGGCTCAAAGTCAGCTTACCTGACAGCCTGGTCATCCTCCAGCCAGAGAGAAAAATTAGGAATGCTGTTTACAGAAAGATCTTGAAAAATTAATATGAATCATTGAAAGTCTGTACCTATAACGCGGCTCAATATGTATAACACTATATTTGTTTTGATATTTGTGAACTAAACAGATGCAGAATACACGTTGACAAGCCATAGAACGTCTGTGATTTAGGCGCAACGTGAACTTCGGCGCAGATTTCCCGGCCGTCCTACGCCAACTGGTCAAGCACTAAGGCGTTTAGCCACTCGCCTCGAAGAGACTGGAACACTACGTGATAGAAGAGGCGCCGAAAAGCCTCGTAGTCTTCGTTCCAAAGATGTCGCGGATGAGCCGCCAACGTCGACCAAACGACGTGCCACGCAATTGGATATTACACAATCGTCTTTGCAGCGTATTTTAGTGAAAAAGTTGAGGTCGTTCCCTTACAAAGTGCAGACACTCAGACAGTCCACCATCTACTGCCTGCAGACGGCCAATCGCGTCTTAACTACGCTCACACTCTCCTGAACCTCAACGACGCGGTGGACGATGTTCGGCCAAAATTTATCATGAGCGACGAGGCCAATTTCTATCTGAACGGATAAATTAACAAACAAAATTTGCACTCCTGGGGCAAGAATTCACGTATCATTCACGAAGAGCCATTACATGAACTAAAAGTCACTCCATGGTGCGCCATTTACGCCGGAGATGTCACCGGGCCTCATTTTTTCGAAGACGGGGTTAACCACGGTTACTGTGACTGGTGAGGAATATAATGACCAACAATTTTTATTACCGCAAATTGATGAATTGGGACTGGAGGACATGTGGTTCCATAAGGACGGTGCAACCACACACACAGCTCACGCTGCAATGTACATTTTGAGGGATGCGTTTTCGGGTCGCCTAATATCTCGATTTGACCGCTCCAGACTTCTTTCTTTAAGGTTTTTTTAAAGTCACGGGTCTATGAGAAAAAGTCACAGACTCTGGAAACTCTCAAAGAGAATGTCCGATAAGAGGGCGAGTACTTCTCACCCGAGGTTCTCGCCAAATCCATTGAAAATGCGGTAAAAAACCCCAAGTGGTCATCAACAATGGCGGCATCCACCAGACCGATATCATCTTCAAAAAGTAGTGAAAAAAAACTTAAAGGACCAAATAAAAATTTAAAAAAAAAACAAACATCGGGTTAATGTTTTTGGGCCACCCTGTACTTCCTTATCAATGTCTTGAATCTCGGGGAAGGATATGGGGTATAATTCGACTTTTTAGCTAATTCCCTTCCTCGATTAAGTAAGAAAAAAAACAGTTCATTGGACATTTTAGATTGCATGGACAATTTTTCAACTCAGTCCAGGCAGGATAACCCTGCACTCCATTCGCAAAGTACATCACGAGTGCCATTAAAAACTCTTAGGTCGGGTTTAACAAATAAATCTTTCACAAAAATACTAACTCTTCAACAACAAGGATACATTTTTGATACGTTCTACACAATTTGTTGTATTTTTTTACCGCATTTTTATTTTTATTGCGTGCGATAGAGCGTGTGGAGAATGGCTATGAATACAAAAGCTGTACGGACGGATGCCATTGAAATAAAAATAGGAAAGCTCCTGCAAAAAAAAAAATTTAAATTAAATTTGAAATGAATTCGACAGGTCGACAGAAATGAAAGAGGAGTAAAATAAATATAAATTCGGGATAAAAGCCAAATAACCTTCTGTAGCACAGAGATATAAAACGTGAAGTTGGCTGTGGGAGTGGTTCCGTGATACAAGGTATGAGGTATGTACCCGCAAGAATGATTGTTAAATAAATTCGAGCTTAAACGGGCGATAAAAAATAGATTTTTTCGTTGCGTTGGTTCAGTAACTTATAAAAAACCGTTAAATTGTAAATTAAAACCATAGTGCAATGATAGTGTATTTACAAAATGGTGTGAATCCCAAAAAGGAGTTCCTTTTGCAAGAGAACGGTTCAAAGCATACCTGAAACGAAAAAGAAAAAAACAAAATGCAAATCAGTGGAGGAAAATTGAAAATGTGCATCTCAATGAATAAGTAAATGATGAAAAGTAAAAAAGCATGTGACGGGGAAAATTTAAATAGAAACCGGCTTAGACAAGTCGAAGTCGTTAATAAGTGCAAAATCCGCATGCAAAACAACTCGTCCAACAAGTCTCGTCACACTTGACACCACCAGCGCTGTCGTCGTGGTTAATGTGTTGGCATATCCTCCAATGCCGCCTATTAAATGCGAGGCGACACTTCAATAGTGCACTCGCTGAGACGACAGTGGGGGTGGGGCGGGCGCTGCACTACTTCAACGGGTGGCTTAGTGCTTCGCACTCAGTGCAGTTGCCTCTTCAATGCGGTTTTGTTTGCCAGCCCGTCGTCGTTCCTCGTGGCACAGGCAGATAGATTACCGGTAGGCAGGCAGTCTATTGACTACGTGGAGTAGGTTGGAGTCAGTGCTATTGAAATCCGCGTGAAAAAGGTTCTTTCCTTCCTTGGGTTGTGGTTGCTGTGTTTGTATAACTCCGTGACAACAATAAGACATCCAAGTGATGGTGGATGTAAGTGAGAAGGGAGGATGATTCCCTCAGGGAAAATCAGCAAACAGTGCGACAAAATAAATCCTCTGTCACCACAATTAAAGCTCATAATGTTGAGTCGACTGCCGACAGTCGTTGATTGCTCCATTCTGTCTGGGTGTTCAATCGGAATCAACAATTTGAATAAGGACGGGCAAGCGGATCCCGGGATGAGATGAGGCAACGAGGATTTTGTGTGAATAGACTGGAATGTAGTTGATGCAGTGATTCAAGGGGAATGTCGGTCATTAATCGATGACGGATGCTACTTGGGCAGATGCTATTAAAATGTTATCGGGATTTAATTGAATCGGAATCTGTTGTCAGTTGACAGGAATTTATACTTATACAGATAAGCAGTTTTAATTCTAAGAAATTAAAACAAGATCCGACTCTGTAGCAGATCATTCGCCAGTTTGTCTTAATTTCAAAGAGTACCTTGTATGTAAGTCAACATTTTTTTGTTCCACATACGCCACAGTAAGCAGAAGTTAGACTGTGATAGGTGTCTGGATCTTGCAGACTAGGAGCGAATGGAATTACCGGTCGATTTGCTGATACAAACTTTAGCTCTGAAGGTGTGGTCATTGAATTCATTGCGAATTTAAGACAATCATTTGGGACAAAATAACAAAGAAAATAGACTACTGGTCTAGATGGTCTGGCTTAGCGAGACATTGGGTATACAAAGTCATATGGGCGAAGCTAGATCGCTGGGAAGCTAAAAAATTTCTTAAACTGGACAGATTGCAATTAGGTTGTCTAGTGTTTTTATGACTGCTCCATAGATCTTTCTATTTTATCATGGCAGTTGGAAATTGTGCTTTGGAACAAGCAAAGTGCTACACCCGTCTCGTCGGTAAATTGTCAGTGTTAAAGATAAATCAATGAGTGGAGTTGCAAAGTTTTCAAAGACATCCGGTTCTGATGTATACAGAAAAATACTACAATTTTAGCGAATATTACGAGACGCCTCCGATAGAAGAATACAGACAGATCGATAGAAACAGATAATATGATCCAGACTCTGGCATTTGACAGGAGATTCAGTCTCAGAATTCCTGACAGAGAAGACTGGAGGAACCATAAAGTTACCAGTGAAAATGCTTTCTACACCCGTGGTTCTAAGGTGGACATTGATACAGGTGCAGAGGTCTACTGTAAGGCCGTAAGAATAAACCCCTCCTTTAGAATAAACGAAGACTGCACCCATCATCAAGGCTTCGAAGACTATCCGTGAGAAGGATATCACCGCTGCATGCCTCCCAGACTCTCTCTCTCTTTGTGAGGACTCTAATGAGCTCTTTAAAAAGATGAGGCCATGAGTCGAGCCAATACACGTTGGATCCAGATAGACACATGTGCAACGGCTAGAAACTTATGGATATGTTCCAATGAGAAGAGATCCCTGTCTCTGGTCAAACTTAGTCGTCGCGAAGCAAAGATAGTCTCCAGGATCATTACTGGGCACTGCTCCATTGGAATGCCTTGGTATATATCACAACGATTATTGCAGAAGTTGTAGGGACGAGGATTCAACTTCCAATCTGCGTGGTTTTAAATCAGCGGCTCTTCTCCTCTTTACAGATTCTCGGGGTAGAATTATATGATGGTCACAATGTACCCTAGCGGGCGAGGTGCAGTGGTTCGAAATTCAAATAAAATCAGTTTACCTAACCTAACCTAACTTAGCGAACGTTAAGGCTTAGTACGACGTTTACTTTGAAACCAATATTCACCTGGACCTGGGCTGCAATCAACAAGCATCTCCAGTCAGCTTGGTTATTAACTTTTTGACTCTATATTCATTGAGGTCTTTTTAAACTTGTACCACTCTGCGGTCGCGGGCTTTATGTACTGTGCGATCCTCCGGGATAGATTTGAAGATTCTATACTTTGAAACGGTGGTGATCATTTGAAGTCTTCTGATTGGTTTGATTTCGCTTCCTATGCCATGCGTTTCGTTGTTGTATTATCTTCCCTCACTGTCTATGCAGATGAGATCAAAGACCACCTGAAGGAAGGAACAAAATCTGTGCTTCCGCACTTCGGTAAGATTAGGGTCTTGTGTAAGGCTACTTTAGTATTCGAGAGAGGTATTTGCTACACAAAGACCCTCTTAGGCCAAATAAACAGTGTTTAGTAAGAGTTAGTCTTCTATTGATCTTAATTCCAAGTAGAAGACTTGCATCACCGTCGCTTGGATCACCGTCGCTCATATATTCTCGTTCTCAATTTTCAGCACCAACTGCGACTCGCTTGTTCATCTTTGCAGGACTAGGTTCGAGATTTGTGGCCTTGGCATGTTGCGAGTTTTGGTCATAAAGTTCGAACTCTAATTCATCCATATAAGTTCGCTCTGAATGCCTTCTGTTCCGCTGCATATATCATATATCCGAGCAGTCTTCGTCAAACCAGGGGTTTCGTTGTTATGGCCAATAGAGAACCAGCATATCAGTAGAGACATCCCTGGTGGCGTTTTGGTAATGTTGCCACAGGTAGATGTTGGTGGTAGGCATAAGACCGCTAAAGTCAGATCAGAAAAGGTGATGTATTACAAATTTCCTTACAGAATTTCTTTGATTTGCATCCATGGTATGGTATGGCACATGAAGGTGAGCGGAAGGCTCTTCACTCAGGCCTCAGTCGGGCCTGTGTTCCCCTCTTTTAATCGTCGGAACTGCAAGGATAGGTTTGGTTTGGAACTTGTGTTGGGAGTGATCTAGGGAAGGTAGAAACAATTATGGACATGATATTCGTGTAGGTATGGTCTGGCGAATTTTCCTGTTTCTTTGATGAAGGTCATGATGCCGCCGAATACTTTGTCCTTGAGATGTCTCAGGTCCAGTATCCACATGAACACCGGGGTCTTCTGTTGTATTCTCGCTAGGGCTGGGCAGTGGCATAGGAAATGTTTGAGATCTTCTTCGTCTTCCTCGCAGTTCCTACATGTCTCTGTGTTAGCGAGGCCCAGTCTATGCATGTGTTTGTTGAGGTTAATGTGTCCTGTGATGAGTCCTACACTCAGCCTCAATTGCTCTCTACTTGAACCTATAACATTCCTTGTGAGCATTTGCAACCACATATCTATGTAGGTAGTGGTCCGAGTCAATGTTCGCTCCTCGAACGTTCGGACATGTATTTTACTAAAGGAGGAGACATGCACATACCGATCAACATTTCATGAAATATTTTCCACAAAATGTGGATATGATTTCACAAGGTTAGAGTGATTCTCCAAGAGATGTGCGCTTAGACCAAAAAGAAAGCAGGTCCATTGCGAATTGTGATACCACTGAGTACTGGGGTTTGATCCCGGCTTACTCTTGAAACCATTTAGATTTCCTAACTTTGCTGTTGAGATCGGCCGTGCTGGCAGAGTTTTGATCATTTAAAAAAGTATTCGCCTAAGGTGGTTTTCCTGATGTTGGCAAGGTCAGGTTACATGCAGAGGAAGTGTACAGTAGTCTCTTCCTTCTCCTCGTCTCTGAAGTTCATGCAAAAATCGTTGCATCTTATACTTAAGCGTTGATGCAGTGCCCTGTGATCCTGGACGTTGGTTAGTTTTAAAGTTGGTCTCTTTTAAGTGGTACTAATGCCTTTGATCTTTTCAGATCAAAGATAGGCCAGATCAGCTAAGTCGAGACCAACCGATTTTTTTACTTTTTCGGAACTAAGCTACAGTTCATAATACAGTCACAGTAAAAAAAGACATTTTCAATAAAAGTTTACAAAGCACTAAAGGATTCCCGTCAACACTATATACATTCCAATCAAGGAGTTTCCGTAAGAGAAATGGCCTTTGAGTCTGAGTGTCTACACAGTCCACAGAAGTTCGTTATAAATTTATACATCCACACTCACATGTAGAAAGAGGAAAAGGACTCGTCACTTGAACGAACGCACTATAAACATAAAGGAAACAGTCTCCGTCTCTGTTTTCTCATTGTGCAACGGAAAGGAATCATTTAGAATTCTTTCAATATCCTGGTGAGTACATTGGCTGTACTCCAAGTCAACCTTACTGGTCCTTTAATTCCTTTTTGCCATCCAGCAAGTGCCGCACCCTGATGGGATGTGTTTGTCTGCTGCTTCGAGTTTCACAAAAAGGGAAGAGTATGCACTTGAGTGTCTGTGAACATACTCCTGCGCTGACAACCAGTGGGACACTATTTCAAGGGAAATTATCTTAGACTGAAGCAGGAAGAAAACTGGCAACGGAGAGCGGGCTTTCATTAATTTTATTGCCATCGTGTCGTTGATGGGTGCAATTTAATTTTTCATCGTTAATATGAATCACTGGGAGGAAACTCAAATAAATCATCGTGGCGAAATAATAGGAATTGAAAAAGCTTTCAGCTCGACCGGCCAAAAATATCCAGTTTCCTTCGGAATGGGGTACAGGAAACGAAATAAAATATTTTATGATTTATATTTCATTTTTCAAATCTGGGTCATGCTCAGCAGACCTCCACGCACAGGAAAGAACGCCAAAATTCGTGCCTTTTAAGGGAGCTTCCCGTACCTACGTACATATGTTCATATACCTTTTTGGGAGATTGATGGCAGCCACAAAGCTTCTTCTTTTCCGTCTGCTTTATGTCCTGACTGCTGATTTTTTTTTTTTTGCTTACACTTGTCTGCATCCCTTTTACATGCGTTCTATGATGGAATTTTCAAAGCAAGCAGTTTCCTATGAACGTAGTCCGGGAATGTTTTGCCTTGCAACATCCAGTTGCTTTGGCAAGGACCAACAACTGGAAGGGGAACAAATTTCTGTGTTTTTATGTTGTGTACACAAGTTTTATGGAATTCTTCCTTCTGGAAAAATGAAATGTAGCCCTTTTACGTGGAAAATTGAAAAAAAGGAAAAAAAAATTATTCCTCACAGATAGGGGAGGTAGATTGTCCAAAATAAATGAAGATTTTTTCATGCATGGGCACACTCTCTGGGTCCAGAAGTACATAGATACCGGTCTTTCTCGACGAAAAGTTAAGAGTTTTAAATAATTGGCTTGACAATGTTGGTTGAAGCTAATGGGAGCCCTTGGAGCTGATGATGTCTCCTATTAAAGCTTATTTGTATGCAATGAATTAAGGGGATTCCTAGAGTTTGAAGTATTTCATCAGCGGACATATGTATATGTACTAACATATTTTTTTATTTATTTATTTATTTATGTATTATGTATTTTTTTACTTTTATCTCTTTTCCACATTTTTACGGGCCGCGATAGTAGTTCTGAGTTTATCGATTTTGACTCTGTTTGGTTTCTGATCCCGAAAGAAACATTTGCCGCGAAAGTGACTGACTAGAATTGAATGAATAGCGAATCAAAAGTTAGGTCTTTTCATTTCATTTACGAAATATAAATAAGGTCTGCCAAACGTCTTAATTTTGGCAGGTTCCACATACGCCACAGAATTTTAGGTTTAACGATCACCGATGAGAGATACAGTCAAAATCGCTTAAAACGACATCGGTTATAACGATGTATCGGTTGTAATGACCAATTTTTTAGGTCCCGGCCGAGCTCCATTAACTAACCTTGATATCGGTTATAGCGACCTTTCGCTTATGACGACCAAATTCATCGGTCCCTTGAAAGTCGTTATAACCGATTTTGACTGTATGTAGGTACACACATGTGTACTTCAACGAAAAGCGATGCATTTTTATGAAACTGAAAGGACCCATTGGAAGATGCCTTGTTCGAAGGTAGGTACATACATAGATATGTATGTATGATTGCATTTTTATGTGTTCCTCGATTGCGTGTTTACCATTTTAGGAAAGTTTCTAAATGTCCCGATTTTAGGCGTCTGTTGTCCCGATTTGTATGAAGTTAAATCAAGCAGGCTTAGATAAGGTTTAGCACATGGGTTGGCGAGGAGAGAGACTCATTGTGATGGCCATTTTTGGGGCGAACGTTCCCCTTAACCGTGGACTAATTCCCAAATCACTCTTTTATTGCCCATTGAACCATTTATATCCTGGATATCCTGCTCTAGCTCCAGTGCAGATCCTTTCCTTTCCAGTTCATCAGCCTTCCCATTCTCTGGTTTGTACCCATGTCCAGGGGTCCAGCATACTTTTACCCCATGCTGTGTGCAAGAGCACTAAGCTCTTTGCGACAGCACTTCACAAGCTTCGATTTTATTTCAATGGCAGAAATCGCTTTTAGAGCTGCTTGGCTTTCAAAGAAAAAGGTGATCATCACGTGATATTACCTTCATCGCAGTCTCACGGCCAGAAATTGTCACTGCTAGGCGGAGGCCTGGACAACGCTGCTATGGTCCGGCTACTTTGATTTAAAGAGGCTAAGTTTGTCTGAAAATATTCCTGCACCCACGCCAATGTTCATTTTGGACCTATCAGTATGGATGGCTTTGGTTCGCATGTTTGGTATTGTTCCCCATTCTTCTCTGCTTGGGTATGAGAAAGAGAAGTCAAGGTAGGACACCGTATAATCAGGGGTTCCCATGTACTTACTTAGGATCTGGTTGTGCTTGACTTCCAGCTGTTTGCTTGGCTGATTCTCAGGACACTTATGGCCGCAGATTCCTGTAAAAGCAGGTCTAGTGGAAGCAGATTGAGAATAGCCTCTAGTCCTGCTGTTGGCGTGGTTCTCATGGCACTATTAGCTGAAATGCACGCCAGTCTCTATATTATCTTGATGGTCTTGAGATTGGTGGTTTTGGTAGGAGCTTGCCACCACAGAACGCTGCCATAGGTAAGGGTAGGGCTCACAATAGTCATGTACATCCATAGGATGTTTTTAGGGCTTGGTGCCTAGGTTTTTCCGAATACTCTACTACAAGAGTACAAAGCTATCGTGGCCTTCTTAATTCTTTCGTTTATATTCTGTTTCCAGTTTTGTCGAGCACAAGTCCAAGTATCTTGCGTCAGAGGTGATGAGGGGGATACTCCCAGCAGAGGGTATTTTAAATTGCGGAATCTCTCATTTGTAAAAAGTAGCAGCTCAGTTTTGTGGGGATTTATCACCAGTCCGCATTTCGTAGTCCATGTGTCGAACATTTTAAGGGCTCCTTCTATTTACCCCCTTAGAGTTGGAAGAAATTTGCCAGTCGCTAAAAGGACCACATCATCCGCTTATGCTGTGACCTTGATTCCGCTTTTTTTTAATGTTTGCAGCCTTAAATACCATTCGTGATTGAACTTAAAAACAGGTATCTGGCAAAGGAAAGATATTTCAAAATCTTAAAAAATACCTGACACTTAGTCAAGTCACCAAGAGCGCAAGTGTTTCCATGAACGGCTCCTAAACAGCGGAGGCTTTCGGCGCCGGCGTTCTTTAAAAACAACTTAGGATTCAACACTTCTTTGAATATGACTGTAACGTGTTTGAGGTCGAAGTCACGGCTAAACAATAGGTCACCGAAAATGTCTCCCTAGGTACTTCTGTCTTAGTGCCTATCCTGGGAGTTCGTAAAGGAAATGCTTCAAATGCAGAAGTTGTAGAGAGAGGAAAAAATGAATCCATTGCGCACTTCCTCTCCCCTGCACGTGTCCCGCCTTTGGCAGGACAAGAAAAGCACACTTATAGGCAAAACTTCATGAACAAAATTAAGAGACCTAAATTGTTTTAGGAGTAAATTTAGGACTCTTACCCGTAACACTCACAACGGATTACCTTGTACCTTCCATTGGTCGTCAGAAGATCACTTCAAACTCACTCACGATTCTGAACCCGAGATATCCTTTCATCTTCTCTACACTAATGTTAGGTCGTGAACTGTGATTGTTCAGCAATCCTTCTATAAATGAGGAACTAGTGATGACTACACCTTAATTCCAGGAGCACAATGCATTCCAATTTTTATTAGGACGACTGCAAGTTCCAATCGACTTCAACAATTGTGCCCTAGGGTATGTTCTCGAATACACTCAAACACGAGACTCAAATTTATTGTCACGTTCTGAAATAAAGAGTTTCCATCGCCTCAAAGAAAGTTCTATGACATCTAAAGTTGAGAGCATTGCCATCGACGAACCATTATCAACCTCATGAACCAAAGCACGTTCGGTTAGGACCTGATGAATCTCGAACAAGAATTCTGCCTCACCGGTTGTGGTTTTAAAACTTAAACTGCAAACATCCCTTTTGGATTCTTCTAGGGTTTTGTCCCTTCCTTGCATACCTACTCCTCCCGGAAAGCAGCACTCCAAGAGAATTTATCGTTAGTCACAGAACAAAGAACACTAAGGAATGGAAAAGCAAAGGCATCGAGCCAACTACAATGGAATGCAACTCAGAGCAGGTACACAAATCTAACACCATGTTTCACCTGAGTCAGTTGCAGGTGATAGGCAAGGGTGCGGTTGAAGCGCCTTAGGCCAACTAAGGCACTTTTTGCATACGTCATACGAATTTTATTTCATCTGCACGAGTTGAGAGGTGTGAATAATCAGCCCGTGTGCAGGTGCTGAAAGGACTTCATAGTGTGACCAGAAACCTTATGCAGGTGACATACATTTTCATCAGGGGTGGACTCCACCCTTCCATCCAAAATCTGTTTATTGTTCCAATGGATTCGTCCCTTCGGAATGTACGTGTGTCAAAAAAACCGCACTCTCGACAGAGTGCGAAGTTTGTCCATAGAACAGACGAAGGGTTGTCAAAAAAGGAACGAACTTTACTGCATTTTTTGACGGCGCATCTTCATTTGTATGTGGGAACTGACACTCTGGATAGGCGTTAGATTTCGGATTACGTTCGCCATAGTCAGGAAAAGATTTCCAGTCCTTTGAGTTGGGTTATGTGAGTGGGGTCGTCGTGTGTGTGTTGAATTGTTAATGCGACCGGGAATACCATTTCGATTTGTTTTGCCTTTGTGGGGCGGTATAGCCGTAGCGTGTTGGTGTGGATTTGTGACTCCTCTCCTGGGGTTGTTTACCTTTGGGTGAGAGAATGGTAGTAGTGGTGGTTGAAGTGTAATTAATTATTTAAAAATAGGCAGAGGGGTTCAGAATGTGGTTTTCAAAAGGGTCGCCCCATTCCGAACATCTAATTACGTAAAGTATGTTTTGCTTTTTATCTGGGTCGGAAAATAGGACAAGTGTGATGGAATTTAGTTTGAGTGGGAGGTAAATGTGTTTCACCAATTCATACATAACTTTTGACAAA
Source organism: Matsumyia berberina (assembly GCA_917880715.2). Taxonomy (NCBI): domain Eukaryota; kingdom Metazoa; phylum Arthropoda; class Insecta; order Diptera; family Syrphidae; genus Matsumyia; species Matsumyia berberina. The sequence continues at coordinate 122,548,915 of OU862871.1, read as the reverse complement.
GCACTTGAAATTCCAGAGGTTAAGGAATAATTTTCACCCTTGATCGGGTATTATGAAGGACATGCATAAGTTATGAGACAGGAGTTGTTTACAAATGAGGCAATGAAGTTGGAGGTTTCAATGGGTATGCTTTGCGGCCAAAACAAGGCTATGATCAACTAATAAATTTTACTAAAAGGGGGCTTTGAATCGCAAGGAGTGAATACTCCTGAATGAAGCATGAGGTACGTATGTACGTAGCTCAGAGGGCTTGGTACCATCAATTCAGTCGATAGTATGAGCGGATGCGTTCAAAACTGTACCAGACTCCAAAGAGCTCTGCTAGGAATCCGAGTTTTGTACCTGACATTGAAGTCAATATAGGGGACAACGTAGTCTATTTAACTAGGAATAGTATGAGGAGTCTAGAGTGAGTGAGAGTTGTCAAGTTGGTCCTCGCTAGGGCCGGACAACTGCAGGGGAAATGAAGTAGGGATTTCCTTTCATAAATATCCTTGCAGCTTCTGCAGAAGGTCGCCGTGGCTCAGTGGTTAGTGCGTTGGACTGCTGACCAAGCGGCGTGGGTTCAAGGTCCAGCCAGGAACACCGAACATTTTTCGTGGCACCAACTCTCTCTGTCATGAAAGAGCTTCTCAATTCGCTGTTCGGAGTCGGTAATAAATTGTAGGTCCTTTCCATTCGTACAAACAATACAGCACGCACAACATGAATGGTTGCGAAAAGCTAAGCCTTGGCTCATTCCGAGCTGTGGCGCCAGCTATTTATTTATTTATTTTCTGCAGAAGGTGTTGTGAGGAATACCAAGCTTGACCGCACGGTCTCCAACTGGCCAGAGGCGCGCGGTAAAGGCTACAATTGCGGGAATATCTGGTCTCGATTTACAAAAGAGCTCTTTTGACTTGGGTTTGTTGTAATAAGACCATGTCTTTCTCGAAATTGCGCAGCTGGTCACGCCGTTCCACCTATGACTGGCGAGCTGGAGGAAGTGAAGATATATATAGCCTTTAACAGTGCCCAGTGAAATATCGACATTAAGGGCAGATCGTCGGCACGCTAAGCCGCTTGTTGGCACGCTCATCGCCCTCATGGTTGCTGTGACCTGGGACCCGGATAAGTATGCTTATGGAGTGGGTACTTAATAGATTGAGTTCAAGCCGGCATTGCTCTACCTGTTTTGAGGCTGTGGTGCCTTTGATAGGGGCTTGGTTATCCGAGAAAATAGCAATGTTGTGATTGGACGTTTGAAGATTGTTTATCAAGCTTCAGGCTTCCCAAATCTCGAGAAGCTCCACCTGGAAAATACTAGCAGAGTGTGAACGACGAAAAGACTTCAATATATACAGTTGGCCAGAGAAGATGCCTGCCCCGATTCCAGCTTAGCAGTCCAGCACCCAGATTCCCTGAGTCGGACTGCGCTGCATGCAGGTATGTCTTTGATACGAGATTCAAGGGGAATCGGGTGCAGAATCACCCTTAGAGCATCAGAAGGACAAGATCTCAATGGACCTGTAACACCTACCTACGTCGATCTCTGCACTTTCTTGAACTTATCGATATTGTATTTCTTACTCAGGGTAGGCCATCAGACGATGGTATGGCCATAAGTGAGAATTGAACGCACAACGGCAGTGTTCATCCACAGGGTCATCGTACCTGGAGTGTTTTGCTAAAAATCTTTTATTACACGCATAGAGCGCTACGATTGCTTTCCGCTGTTCTATATTTAGCTTCCAACTCAGTTTCGGGTGTAATATTGTGCCGAGGTATTTTGCACTAGGGCTTAATGAAAGTGGCTGTCAGCTCTAAGCCCCTTCCGATTTCCACAGATAATATGTCAATCACCGGCAGAATTGATCCCCAACAAGTGGTTTAAATGATCCTACAGCACATGACGCGGGACCCCCATCAACCTTTCTACATACCTGTCGAAGCTCCAGTTTCTAACCCAAAAAACAACCTAAGACCAAGCTAATCATCATCCATCCGAAAGCCGATTAGCCCAATTCCCAATTCTTGAAGTAGAGCATCCAACTGGCAAATTAGCTCAGAACTCTCACAGAAAAAACCCCTCTCAGTTCCCTGAAGTAATCACATTGCCAACTCAACTCATTTTCACTTTATCTTCAACATTATGTCAAGGATATTCCCACAAACATACGAACGTTCTTCCTCAAAACCTCAATCTCAGCAAGCCTGACACCGATTCGAAGTGATTGCGTTCAAGGCAACCTTAAATGTTTGTCAACAAAATTAGAGCACGCAAGTTGAATTTCATCGTCTTAAATCGGTTTTTCCCCCAAAAGAATACACATGTGTGTATCCTTAGCTGGAAAAAACAGAGAAAATCCCCAGTCGTATACTTGGGTTTAATTTTTTTTTCCACTTTTAGTCCATCTCTTCCCCTTCATGAAACAAGAGACACCTCTTGAGCGATAAATTTCCAATCAAACCAAAGTCCAGCAAGCAAACCCTTGGTCTGTTCTCTGATTAATTTTTCCACACATGTGTATTTTAGTCTGTTACAAGGACACAATTTATCTGCCAATGTACCCTATCCCCAGAGATGAAGTGCGTTAAGCCGTAAATAACAATGCGTGCTTATATCGATTTTCGTCCTACAGCCAGTTAAAATCAATAATTTGACTGGAAAAATATTTACTTTCAGAAATATACAATTACAACTGTCTGTAAATGTCCTTTATTTACCCCTGAAAGTGAACTGATGAAGTCGTATCCTACACAATCAGGATAAGCTCCGAAAAAGACCACACCGAAGAGGAACTCGACGGAATGCGCACAATTACCATTACCACGTTGCAAATGAAACTTCCACATTCAAGGACGAACAGACGACGCTTCCTTGTTGCTAAATTTGATTCCACAAAAAAAAAATTCATTGAAAGCTCGGCAAAGCACAAGCACATTTTTCCTCAATAATGCGGACCATGAACGGAAAGAATTAGGATAGACACAAAATTATATCTCCTGACACGTCCTTATCGCGCTTGGATTTGGTGAGGAATTTAGAGAACCTGCCACAGGCATACTTGGACCTTGTGCGGGTTGTTGAACTCACCCATTCTGTGGTACCGGCCTCTCGAAGTGGAAGCCTTTCCACAACAAATGGGAAAAAACAAAAGACATGAATGGAATCCCTGCGAAGGATTTTTATTGAAACAAAAATCCCCGCTTAGACTTGAACTAGACGTATGCGGATAATGTTCCTGGCGTTTTTCTTTTGCAGATGAATGCATTTGAAAGGGATTCTTCTCCTTGATGCACATCTTGTTTTTGTTGGTGGAAATTGTAGAATTTTCCAATCTCGCACACATCCTCTCTTCGTCCTGAAACTGTTGCTTGCTGATGCTTTTTTATATCCTGTGTGTGGGTGTGTGAACGAAAAAGTTGTTAACCTTCCCATAGTTATTCAGTGAAAAGATGCCATCAAAACAAAACAACAACAGCAACAGTAGCAAATGTGATTTGCAAAGAGATAGATAATAAAAAGAAAAGAAAAGAAAATACACCCTCGACTCGATTGAATGAATAGAGGAGGCATTTTATATTATTCTTCCTGTATCGTCAACAGGAGCCTTGGAAGGTACACAGCACAGCTGAAGTTTGTAGAACTTTTTTCTTTCGAAGTTGCTTGGTTTTGAAGGACGAGAATCTCTTTACTTAGGGCGCAGCTGTTGTGACTGTTGGAGAAGCTTGTAAATGTGGTGAAGGGGGTGTGTGGGGAGCAGAGTTGAGGATGGAGAGTGTATGGAATGTCTGTTGTTTGTGTGTAGGATTCCAGATAACCGTCGTGTGGTTTTTGGAAACTCCAGGATTTCACCGATCACTTTGCTGTCTAGTTGCCTTAGTTCTGTTATCCGTGGCCGTGGCTGGACAGTGACAGAGGAAGTGTTTCAGATTCTTCTCCTTCTCCTCGATTTTTTTGCAGATTGCGGTGTCAGCTAGTCCCATTCTGTGTGTGGACTTGTTGAGATTTATGTGATCTGTCAGGAGTGCTACCCTTAATCTCAGTTTCTTTCTCTTACACTTCATCGTTTTCCTGCGGAGGATATTATTTGGTTTGGCAATGAGGCATCGTTTCATCGATTGCTGTCTTGACGACCGTTGATGCTGCACCTTCTCTCACCATTTCGGCTATTTTCGGTTCTCGTCACACCTGTGTGTCCCGGTTTCCATGAGATCTGCACATCGTTTCAATTGCCGAGGTGGTTTAGCAAATTTTGAGGGTCTCCACCCACATAACAGCATTTATCAAACCTATACATTTCATCAAACCTATGCATAGACTGAGGCTCACTGATGGAGCAATTTGTACAAACAGCGAGGAAGAGGAACACTTTTTGTTACACAAAATCTTCTCCTGGCCTCTTCAGTATTCTCTGCATACCAAACGAGCAAGTCGTGAATCTGCCTATTGTGACAGTTACCCACGTATTGTTATCCAGGTTTTTGTGTTTTTGTACAACTCACTTAAGTTTCCTTAGGTTTGGTCGCCGTGGATCAGTGGTTAGTGCGTCCTCCGAACCGAATACCACCTCCCCAATTTGTCATGAAAAGGCTCCTCATTTCGCAGTTCGGAGTCGGTAATAAATTAGAAGTCCCTTCCATTCATGCGAACAAAATTACACCCAGAACACGAATGGCTGCGAGAAGCTAGGACTTGGCTCATTCCGAGCTGTACTTAGGATGGCGATACCAACATTTGAGCCCCCGATTTTAAACGGAATACAGCTTCAAATCTCGACAAGTACCAAGTACCTTGGCTGCTTTTTGGACCGCAACCTAATTTGGAAGGAAAACACCATAGAAAGAGCAAATAAAGCAACCATCGCGTTCTATGCATGTAAGAGAATCCTTGGGAGAAAATGGGGGCTAAGACCCGCCATAATCCATTGGCTATATACAGCCAATTCTAACCTTAGGATGTCTGGTCTGGCCGCGGAAAAAGCCACAAACCTTAAGACACTCACAAATATCCAACGATTAGCATGCATTAGCTCGACAAGCACCATAAGAACGACCCTGAAAGCGCCCTACGCCAGATGCTTGCAGTCGTAGGAAAAAGGGCTAAATAGATCCCACTGGTATCGTCAGATGGGCGCAGCTAGAAACAACAACCGATTACATAACGCTATACCCTGACTTCGAACCCAACTTCCAAACTCTCTTTCCATCAAGAGCAAGTTGGGATGAAGGAAGAGTTACTAAACCCGACAATGCATCCATTTTCACCGACGCACGGCTCAATAATGGACAAAGTGGTATGCTCCGGAATCTACTCAGAAGAACCCGCCATTGCCTGTTCGATGAAACTTCCAAACCTCGCCAGTGTGTTCTAAAAATAACCGAGGCCGCAAGAAAACTATCGTCGGTAGCCTCGCGAAGAAATATCGACATTGTCATCGATAGTCAGGCCGCCATCAGAGCCCTGTCATCCACAATACTCAAATCACTTGTAGTAAAGAGTTGTCGCAGCCAGCTTAAGATCCTAAACTCAAGACATAATGTATCACTCTGTTGGGTCTCAGGCATCGATGGTAATGAAAAGGCCGATGAACTGGCGAGAAAGGGATCGGAACTGAACCAAATAATGGTTGATCACACGGTTCTTCTGCCATAGAAGTTCTAAAGCAAGAGACACACTTGGACTTCTGGAAGTTTGCCGATGAGCGATGGAGCATACTCCCGTCATGCCGTATATTAACAAAAATGTTGTCAAAACTCAATAAAAAAAAAACAAAGAAAATAAAAACTTACGCTGAACAGATCACATTTAGCTCTAGTGATCAGCATCCTCACTACTGTCTCACAGCCCACAACCTACTGGTGACTCATCTAAGGAGAATGCGACTTAGCACGACTGACCTCTACAGAGGATGTGGCGATATAGACGCGGAGGAGGAGACATATCACTTTCACTGCAACTCCCCAAGACGCAGCAGAACCAGAAAGAAGACCCTAGGCGCTTATTTCTTTAATGACGCAGGGCAACTCCATCCTAAAATGTATACTGAACTCAGGGTTCTTTAGGGAGGGTTATAACGATTAATAAATAATCTATTCTCTTCCCAACAGGTATATGAATGTACGCCCCACAACGTGGAACACAATGGATCCTTGAAGATCCGAGTGAGGCGGCGCTTAACAACAAGCCGCCACCCCTTTAACCTAACCTAACCTAGGTTTGCTTTATCTGACTTTATCTTGTAGACAGATTGCGACAGTAGGTCTTCTGCCACTGCAGAGTGTCGGGTGCCATCTCTAACATTTTGGCGAGAGAGCATGCATTTTCACCCCTTTTTGGCAATCTTCTGTGTGTTGGCCCTTTTCCCTACAATTTATTCAGTCTCCTGGCCGGTCTTGACAGGTTTTGCACGCCTTGGTTACCCTACTACATTTCAGCCATTTGTGACATCCAAATGCACTTACTTTCTCCCTCATTCGATATGCCTGCCGCTGGTGTTCGCAGGGGCTTCTGTGAAAAAGAGTGAAGATTACTCCTTAAAATCTCCTCGAAAAAATTCCTCTGTCGGTACGGATAAAAATAGATGCATAACAGTTTCCATAACCAAATCGACACATTTCACAGACTATGTGCCAAATGTTTGCCATACGGAACAGTAAAGTTGCCAACTAAACCGCAAGAAGTTTGCTCCAACGAGAAATTCTTGTGCGTGGCGCTCTTTTCTATGTGTTTACCCTCCGACTCGCACACAATGCTGTCGTAATGAATTCAAATTCAACAGATAAGAAAGAGATGGAACTACATTCTGCAAATTCCATTCTACTTGGATACATTTCAGCGTCCTTATGGCTAAGGTCTCCCCAAAAACTCCCTCCATAAATCCAATAACAGTTTCGTTTCCTTGTTCCTTACTCTAGTGTGTGTTTATCAAAAGGGGAGCTTTGTTTTCGTATACCAAAAAAAGAAGCGGCCATGCATGCGGTACCAACGCACACCCACCCACTCGTCCATTTCTGCAAAAAGGATATGTATAGCCCCGCGTTGTTTGCAGACAAATGTGTACACCAAACACAACAATACCGGCTAACAATTCTAATCCATATTCGATTTTTCTGCGTGAGACTGTATGTGTGTGTTTATTCACCACGATTGTCCTGTGTGGTGGTTTTATTGTGTTTAGTGTTGGTATACTGGCTTCCTGGCTATGAATGAACGAACAATTGAACCGCATTTGTGACCCGACATTCAAAGCGGCCCCAGGACTATGAAAATTCCATGTTAATGTCCTTTGTGTTGTAGTTGAACCCACTATTCGCCTGCTGAATTTATCACATGCGTCGGTAATGAGACGTGTGGGGACAAGGAAAGGATCTTGAGGAAGCGGATACACTGACAGAACACCCGGTGTGTGGAATGTGTTGCTCCCTCTGGGGGATGGTTTTGTTAATATGTATTTTTCGTTGGCATTTTCATTTCTGTTATCCTGTTTTACTTGTAGGATTTCTGTTTTTCTTTTTTTTCTCCTCCCCATTGCGAATCCAGGCTGAGGGTAGTTTGGGGGGGATTTGTCTTGTAATTTTTGGCGAACGATAAATTTTCCTTTATTATCTGCCATGGACAGGCGACTTGAGCAGAAGAATGGACGGTCAGGAAGTATATTGCAAAAGAAAACAGGACACTCAAACACAAATATATTCAAAAGGAGAAAGTTTTTCTGCCATCGAAAGTTAAACAAATGGCAATGATTCTTCTACGTGATAACCTTCTGCTTCGAGGATAGTTTTCTTTTCTTTCTGGTCTGTCTGGCTGGGCCGGTGGCAAACGGGGGCGAGGTTGACAACACTTGGGAGAACAAAACCAGGAAATGATTTTGAATATCAATGAAGAATTTGTTTACATTCGTCTTTATGGGAAGGACATCGATGGCATATCGATGTTTTGTTAAGAAATTTGGGTTAACGGAGTGGACGAGGGATGTGTTTTTATTTTTCCTTTGGGGACAAATCACATGCAGTGAAAGGAAGTTCTTTAGGACAATGATTTGCATATGGTGTCGAATAGTATCTGACAAAAAAAGGTGGAGTTTCGACTTTGTAAAAACAGATGGGATTGCTGACGATGTTATTTGAGAGGTAGGAGACCTAAGTACCATAGATTCTGATGATGAGAGTGAGGGAAAATGGAATCTTTGCTATGGAGGAGGTTTTCTATTCCTTTGGAAGTGTAAACCACTTCCAATCTAAGGAGGGACCCTGTTACGATGTATTCTTACGAAGATACTCGCCAAGGCATCTATGCATTTTTTTAAGTTGAGCAATGGTGTCCAGACGTCAAGGAGTAACGCTGAAGATATTAATAGACTCCCAGGACAAATATTTCCCGACGAAATCCAGCAGTTCAAGAGTAGAATCAATTCGTTTTTTCATTCATTTTCAAATGACCCGCTAATCCACTATGAGGGTCGTGCGATTAGGGGGCTTAAGTGGATTCTCCACATATCTTGATCTTCCGCCATCGACTCTAAAATATCAGGGGTTATCCCCATACAGGTAGAGGTTAGATTTCGGTTTTGGTCGTACCATCTCATCCTGGGCCTACCTGATGGCACGGATTCTGTGACACGTCTTGGAAGCCGAGTTGGGGGCATGCGTTTAACGTGCCCAAAACATCGAAGTATGGATCTTAATGTTCAAAAAAGTAGCAGACTCAGACGCAACTGGTGCATGGTATTACCAGGAAGCAGAAGCCAGTTTTCACTCATTTTACTCGAATTTTCTCGACTTTCGGAGAAAGCTGACAGTATCATCACTCACCCCATAAGCACCCACGATAGACGTCATCTGAGCAAAGGCAGGACAATCGCAAAGAAATGAACCGAAGTATCGTCACTCGCTCTATAGACGTCGCAAACACATCTAACACAATAAGGTGCTTGGCAAAAGCGAAGTGTCTCGTTAGAACGCCAATAAGTTGTCTACAGTCTCTTCCACCGAATTACAACAAGAATGCCGCTGATTGTTTAAAGACGTTCGGGAGCATTTGTTTTGTCTGCCTGCATCTTAGAGAGCCATCCCAACCACAATTGTATCTGCAGGAAACCCAATCGTCAGTGGAGGCCCAAACCGAAGAGGTGGGAACGTGGTCCTGAGAAGTTAATCATGCTCTGAGCCTTGTCTAGCATTATCATTGGAGACCTCATTTTAGAGATCCTAGTGCAAACTGTGACCCAGACAAGAATCAAAAAGTTCATCCTTACAGCCGAATTCAGAGAATTCTTGCATTCTCAAACTATTTTGGAACTGAACAAGGGCTTAAGCCCAGTCTGGCTATCGCTTCAGACACAAATGCTCCGACCCCTCCACCTATTCTTCACAATATAGTCCGTGGCCATTAGGATACAGAAAGTCTGTGCTTGAAAAACAGAAACATGCTTACCCAACGTGTAGTGAAGTCTGGTGTTATCGACCTCCACAATGACACCAGCGCCGGATTCATGACTGGTTTTAGGACCCATTCGTGTAGATTCGACTACAGCCCAGTTCAGCCTCAAACTCTGGCTAAAGTCAGTCCTGAACGCGAGGAAAGCTGTCTTTAAATTTGGGCAGTCTTATACTTTCTGGAAGTGAGACAAGTATTCACTTCCAAAGTTCGGAAAAATTAGCCACACCTTGGCTAAGGACTTAAGACCCGTAAGCCTGTCCCCCCGTTCTTCAGAAGGCTCCAGAGAGATTGCTTGACATAAAAATAGCCGATGCCATCGAGGTTAACACCTGCCTACATGAATCACATAATGCTGACATTAAGGTAAATTGATCGATATGGGCCGCCAGAGTTATCTAGGGTCATCAATTCGATTATCGAACCATCCAACGAAGCGTTCCATCTAAGCAAAATTGTAGCCAAGTCACCAGCGTTCCGGCATGCATCTCGGGATTTATCGAAGTGTCCATCTCTGGAGATAGTCCATCTATTCCATCCATCTGGAGACAACGGTGGAAAACGAGCGGAAGATTGCACGGGCAACCAGATCTTTTGCTCCATTTAAGGCATCAGGAATGGATAACATTCGGCCAGTCAAGCTGGAAGAGTGAGTAGAAACTATTATTCCATGGTTCAAGCGGATCTTTACAAGTTGTCTTAAGCTAGGTTATGTTCCTAAGGCTTGGCGGGAATTCATTCCAAAAGCAGGGAAGATAGGCCACACGACTTGTTGTCGTGGACGAGATCTTGGTATTACTTAGGGACAATGGCTTCACTGTGATGGCCTATGCCGCCGACGATATAGTCATTCAGTAGCAGGTAAATTCCTTCCAGTTGTAAGCGAGAGGCTCAACTATGCGCTACTAATAGTCAATAGTTGGGCCAGATGCAAATGGCTGGGAGTCAATCCTACAAAGACAGAGGTTTTTCTTTTCACTGGGAAGAGATCAATCCCTAACTTCATGCTTCCGAAGATCGAGGGTGTTGCGGGATCAGCACGCAACCTGAGTGTTATTCTTGATTCCAAACTAAACTGGAAGGAGAACCTCGATGAGAGCATCAAGAAGCCATGCACAGCCTTCTACTCATGCAAAAAGCTTTCAGTGATACACACGGGTTTAAATCGGCTATGGTATACTGTCTATACACCGCGGTTGTGAAATCTATTCTAACACACGGCTCACTAGTCTGGTGGAGGGTGCTTGAGGAGCTATATCAGCTTTCAAACCTCACTAAGATTCAAAGGGCAGCCTATATAGGAATCCTGGGATCAATGAGAACAACAGCGGCAGTGGAAACCATGTTAATTTTCTGTGCTGCAGGAATACGGCAGCTAAAATTGCTTTGAGACTGAGAGAAGGACGTTAGTGGACACCAGCGCACTATGGTCACGCCTCCGTACTGTCTCGATGGGAGAAAACCAACAGATCGACAGGATGGAGGACCCACAAGATTACCAATAAAAAGGAACTGGCTTTCTACACCGATGGTTCTAAGATGTACATTGGTACAGGTGCCGGCATCCTTTAGTGTCTTTCAGGCCGCAATCGCAGCCATCATCGAGGCGTCAAAAACTGTCCGCGAAAAAGGTCTACAGTCTATCAGGGCTCTACTACCAACATCGTCAGAGGAACCCTGAATGATGTATCGGAGGTCGATAATGTGTCCCGCTGTTGGATACCAGGAAATAGAGATTAGACACATCGGGAAGGCAGATGAACTTTCAAAGAAAGGTTGAGAAGGGATAAGGCCTATCAACAAAAACCATAAGGTAAACGATTCTTTTAAAAATCTTTGATATTTGAATAAGATTGCTTTGGTAAGACGCAAAATGAGCCATAGCTACTCACAAAAAAAACGATAGAAAGCCCTTAAAGCATAAAGCTACGTCTTAATAAATCGATAAATGTTTTCTAAACCATGAAGAAGAAAACTATATCTACGGTGCCATTATCCAAACGCTCTTTTGACAAACTAAACTAAAAACGTAAGCTGCCCTTGTCAATGGTATAAAAAATTGCCTTTTAGATACTTCACAGTCGACTGCATGTAATATCCTTAAAAAATCTGAAGAAAGGACCGCTCACAACCTCTGGGCAGTGAATAAATTTCCCATTAACTTTCGCCTCTACGTCCACAGGATACAAATCAGAACTTTGAAATAGGTTTAATGACAAAGATCCCTTTATGCTTCAGAGGATTTCCGTTCCAGAGAATTGATAAGAAAAGTAGCGTTTTATTTTTATTTCCACTTTTCCTTATTTGAATTTTAATCGATTATTTCTGCTAGGTAATGTCCCTGCAAATGGAGCGAAAAGGGATGTGTGTAATGCAAATTGCTTCCTCATTTAAACGAGTAGACAAACGAGACCATATCACAACTGCACGAGGAAATTATCCAATTGAAGTGATAATAGAAGGAGCATCCTTCTAACACACGCCTCGACTCCTCTCATTTAATGGTCTGTTGTGACAACAGTCTGCACAGCCTACCCATCTGACCTAGTTTTGGGTCACTTGTATGCGCTTTTGTTGTTTCAGGAACCTGCCTGCCTGCTCTGCACCGGGATAGATATTTGTTAAGGTCTAGTGACTTTTCAACATTTCTACCTCGCGTCGCAATCCAGGACAAACACTCGGGATAATGTTCATTGTAATAACAGAGAGAGGTGGGGAGAAAATCGCAGAATTTCGCTTCGTGTCACAGAAATGAACACTGGACTGGGGTGAGAGTGGATCCTTTATTCCAAACATCATCCAGTTAATGACTCTGCAACAACGGCAGCAGTAGCGCATCCAACATCGTTAAATGGAGCTCCGATCCGGAAGTAACCGGCAATGCGAATTCTGAAAGAATGGAGAACTATGCCGAGCAGCGACAACAAGGTGGTAGGGAAAACATAGAAAACTACAACCAGCTGGAGAATGGCCAGAAACGAACACAGTCGTTGAGGTGGAGTAATAAAAGAACATAAAAATCCTGAAATGGCCACGAACACAGAAAACTAGATGACAACAGACGAGGGGTTCTTCTGGCAAACAAGCGTGACCCAAAAAAAAATAGTATACTCCTACGTATGTACGTAGAGAATTCGCAAATAGGGTTACAATTCACCTTAATCCATGTATCCTTTCGGAATCTACCTTCCTCCTCCATAAGTGGAGATTTTTTTTTCCATTTTTTTTCTTTTCAAGAACTCATCCTCTGATTTCAGCTCCATCTGACGTTTGGGGGTGGTGGTGGAAGAGCAACGATTGATGCGAAATAATGTTGCTACCTGGTGACCCAGTTTCTTTCGTTTATGGCCCGGTACCCTAAATGGCCGTTCATCCATTCGTCCTCACCCGTTGAGCACTTCAAATGAGAAAAAAAAACCGGAGTAGGGTGGGGAGAAAACTATTTTGCTAAAGGGAAGCCTGTTCGTGTGTTCCTTTGCTGTCAACAGGCTGACGGAAAACCGAGAAAAGAAAAGCAAAATAAAACTAGAAAAAAAAAAAAACATCCAAAACGTCCTTTGTTAGGGTTTTGATGAGCGTTGAAAATGGAGTTTACAGAGTCTGGGCTTCAATTCAAGAGGTTCTCAATGAAAGGGTACCAGTTTAGCTTTCTTTCGTAAGAGGTGTATGGGATTTTTTGCAATTTTTGCCAACGGATGTGAAGGTTTTGTTGCATTGAAGTAAAAGTCCAAATTGGAAGCCTTGCGGTACACTTTAAGTCAAAATTGTGTGATTTTGACATTTTTCAGGCAAGCAGACGTTTGAGTTAGCTCGGGATGAGCCAAAGCCTAGCTTCCGGCAAGCATTCATGTTATACGTGTAAAATTTGTGTCACGAATGGAAGGGACTTCGAAGGCTTGTTATTCTCCGACAAGAGGAGGTACCGCGAAATATGTTCGGTGGACATGGCTGGGGCTTGAACCTAGACCTATGCAGCTCGCACGTAAGTCCAACGCACTAACCACTGAGCCATAGCGACACCTGAGATATCTGTTGCAGCTCTGGATATATGTACTTAGACTTAGTCCACTGGAAAAGATATACGGCCGTGGTGAAGCCGATCCTTATGTACGGAGTACTGATCTGGTGGACAGCACAAAGGGTATCACGCTCTTCGACAGCGACAGCTCAGAATGAGCCAAGGCCTAGCTTCTCGCAACCACCCATGTTGTCCGTGTTATATTTTTCGCACGAGTGGAAGGGACCTACAATTTATTGCCGATTCCGAACGAAGAATTGAGAAGCTCTTTCATTCGATTACGTACTCTTGGAACTTCTTTCATGGGCTGGAGGAGCTTCATATCGCTGATTTTAGAAAACTCCTGACATTTCTATCATTTTCTACGTGGGTTTCAGATAAGCCAACCCTACCTCTTGGTTTGACTCCCATGAGTATACTTTTTATGGATACAATGGACCTGCTTGAGGTCTAGGTAAGTCTTCAGAACACCCACAAACCCATCCAACCAACCATTGAGCTGGATATATATTCGACGCTGGTGAGGCCGAACCTTATGTACGGAGTACTGATCTGGTGGACAGCACTGGACAATAAGAGCAACAGAAGTCTGCTTGAAAATATACAAAGGGGATCATGCATCTGCATAATGTGTGGCTTGAGAACAACCACCGCTGCTGCACTGGAGACAATGCACCATCTGCTTCCTGTTGATATCTTTGGAAAAGCTAATAGCAGTTAAAGCAGCATTAAGGTTCAGAGAATTCTCCCAGCAACGGGTCACTCTAGGTTTCTCGGGAGCAACGATACTATTCTTAGCAAAACGGACTATGTTGTCGCCATATTGACTTGAACATCAGGTACAAAACTCGGATTCCTAGCAGAAGCTCAAGGGAGTCTGGTACAGTTTTGAGCGAATCTGCGCTAGAAATATTCACAGATGGATTTAAGACAGCGGGCGGTACAGGGGCAGGAGTCCGTGAAGCCGCGGCTGTACTATACATAGATAGTCAGGCAGCTCTTAAAGGTTTGTAGTCGCCGGCAATCAGATTGGTGAAGCAATGCAGCAGACTCTTAACGAGATTGCGGCCAGGTGCGGCGTAACCCTGAGCTTGGCTGCAGGGCCATAACACAGAGATGTTTCAGGCAAATGCAGAGCGGAAGAGCTGGCAAAAGAAGGCATAGAACGGCATCTTTCTAAATACCTGGGGGAACCACCTGCGCCTATCAAATCGAACAAAATTCTCCTTGACATGGAAGAAACTGGCAAACCACAGGTGGAACAACATCAGAACTTGTCTCTTGTCAAAACAAATCTGGCCTAACCTGGATTTTAAAAAGACGGCGAGACTTTTATGCACAAACCGGAGAAACCTAGGTTCACTAAAAGTGGTCCACATCGGACATTGCTTAATAGGTAGACATCTACTCAGACTGGGTCCCCTCCAACGATTTCGGTAGAAACTGCAGGGACGAGGAGGAGGAGGAAACCACAACGCACCTACTGTGAACATGTCCTGCTCTTGCGCGCTAAGAAGGGAAATTCTTTGGGGAATACTTCTACGATGATCTTAAGGATCTAGCCGAAGTCGACATCCAGAAGATAAGAACCTTCATCTCTGGGAGGAAAAGGTTCAACTCATACGGTTGCCCATCTCGATGTACTGGTGCTGGTAAGCCCTGGTAAGCTCATCATCGTGGTATAACAATGGGCCAATCTGCTCAAGGTGTGTCCCTGTCTGAGCGGGGGCAGCCAGCTAACCTAACTTAATCCGATGATACAGAAAATAAAGGGAGAATTGTTTTTGTGATCCCTTCCTGCTCATGCTCATGTCTCGATTCATGAATTTCTGAGTTGGATGACATTTGAAGTTACGATGAACCGGAATAACCTCGATCAAACCGAAAATTTGCTGTGGAATACATCGACTCCTTTGCTTGCACAAGGACTAAAGATTTAACTGGTGTTCCACAAGTAACCCTCGTTAGGCCAATATTTGTTTTTTGAATAATTCCCATTTAAGTACTGTTCCCCCTACCACTTTAATTCTCCCTCCCATGCAAAGTGTGTTCTTCAGCTAAACGTATCCTGATTCTTAAAACAACAACCATCTGCCTCGAGTTTCCTTTGTTTACATCTCACTAGCGCTACGCAGCACACTCCTACCCCTTCACTCTATTTTTTTTCACTTAAAACAACAACAACCGGGTTGATTGCACGGCACATTTGCCGCTAGTAAAGCAATAAAAACCGCATTAAAAAAAAAAAACTGCGTCTACAGCAGTAGATTTGCACGTCATTTCGCTGTGAATGCACTTTCGAGAGTTGCATCGTGTGACACTATGCCCTACGTGACATTTTCCCACTGACATCGAGTGACAAAGTGTGCATTGCGTCGGCAAATTCAATATGCACCCCCGGTTCCAGTGTCACACAGACACCCATTTTGAATCAATTTCTAAAAAAAAACCGGAAGGGTCCGTCACGATGGCTATCGAAATGATTGCCTTTAATGTGGTCACCCACGAGAAGGGTTGACACCTAATGCGACGTACACATAATTGAGTTACAACTCAATTGAGGTTTCATCCCTCAGTGACCATAAAGGGTTAGCGAAGGAAGCTAATGAGAGTTTTCGAAGGAATTCCATTTATCACAGGAAGCTTAACACAAAAACAGAAATGCTCTTGATGCCATCAATCAAGCTGAGGACTAACTACGTTTGCAAACAGTCCTCGGATGAAAAATAGACACTGTTCTGCTTATGACATCCGCAAATGATTATTTATACTTCCAGGGTGTGCTAGAAGCTCAAAATAAATAATTACAGTTTTCCTCCTGCGCAAAGGAGAACGCCAACTCCATCACTCCGAGAGAGGATGTTCCCCGTTTCGCTTCGAAGACATTTCAATTCGGATGCCACACAACACCAGCTCATTAGGACGAATGCGGTACTGATGTTTATCCTATTTTTGGATTTTTGTTAAGGGTGCCATGTACAGTAGTGAGCAAGATACATACTTCAGAGCGGTAGGGTATTTCTGGCTTTAAGATGCGCATGGAATTTTTGGTTGCACTGGGGAGTGGAATGTGGAGAAAATGATTTATAGCCGGAGCCGTCTGTATCAACGGTTCGTTGACAGTTGGACATATGACGTTGTCTCGGAACACTGAAGAATGTCTGTTTGTCGAGTGCATTCTTGTCAGAGAAATGATTGCACATAAAGAACAGAATCTTCCGGTTTATTGTTAACTTGGTGTGGGGGGGGGCCCAATATGTAGGCGAAGAGTGTGGAAATTAGGGGATCATTAGCTTAAGCTCCGATTGTTAACAAATCGACGGAAGGAAAGGCGGAAGGAAAATATTTTTCCAAACGAAATTTGGTTATGAAATATCGGAGGGGGGATTTTTTTATGATTTATTCACGCATTTATTGCTGGATCTCAGTCCACATTCATCATCTTGTCGTTGGTGGAATGACTAAATTTTTCAAATACGATGCTGAAGGCTATCAAGGTGGAGAGGATAGGTTATTAAACCAGAAAAAGAGCTCCATATCTCTTAGGTCCGTCTATTCAGCCTATTAAAAGCAAAATAATCTCGAAGACAGAACGATCTTGGCAGCACTGAGAGGCTACTTTTTCTCCTTGATGCGCGATGATCCTGCCCTGGATAAGAATAGTATGAGGACGGAGTGTAAGACAGATGTTGACTTCTTTGGACTTTAGTTGAAGGTAATTCTTCTAGGGCAGGGCCGAAGAACCAACCAGGCGAGAGTCAACGATTCACTGATCCGTTGCATACGTAAATCGCGATTCGATGCATTTTCCTTATTTTTTTGTGAAAGTCCGATGTAAGATGAAGCAGCCCATGTCTTGGAAAATGTGACCCTCTTACAACCGAGTCAAATCACTAGAACTTCTTAATAAGATTTTGACTGGTTTGCGCTATCTGCCGGCCACTGGCCATTGGGTCTCCAATCACCCAAGCTGCCAAAATCGGCGATCAATACTCACTTCCGATGTTGTGTTAATGAGAGTGAGCAGACGATCGTTGATCACTTATTGTCGAAAGGGACCACCACTTCTAAGCCTGGTATAGGCGCATTCCTTCACAGAAGAGAAAGACGACGACACCAAAGACAGGTTGTACCAGCTCTTGGACAAGACATACGAGCAGTGCCTTAGGTATAACATTAAAAAAATTGTCCTAGGTGACTTTAACGTAAAGCTAGTAAGAGAGAGTAGCTTTGATAGTATTGTCGGAAAGTACAGATAAGTGATTTAGGCTGAATCGACTTTGCAGTGGGGCGAAATGTCGAGTCTCTCTCAATCTCTCAAGAAGTCCTATGCCGCCAGCATCAAGTAATGAAGACCAGTGACAATATTGTCAAAAAGCCTTCAGAGATGCCGCTTCTGACATGTTGGGTTTCACTCGGCCACCGCAACAAAACTCTTGGTTTAAGTCCAACAAAGCTACTGGAGCTGATGACGTAACTGCCGAGCTGTTCAAAGCGGTAGGCGATGACTTGGTAAGGAACATGCACCAACTCATCTGTAAAAAATGGTCGGAGGAAAGTATGCGTGGAACCTCAGCATCACTTCAAATCGATACCCTCCACCTTTTCCTCGATTTTTAGGCCGCGTATGACAGCATCTATAGAGACGCTACTCCATCAAGGTCAGTAAAGACCTCACCGAGACTCTTGACTCAATAACGATTTAGACAAGGCGACGAGCTGTCATTCTTCTTCAACGTCGTTCTTGTAAGAATACTGCGGTACTCACGTGCCAACACCAGAGGGACAATCTTTCAAAAGTCCGTCCAATTACTCGGACACGCCGACGATATTGAGATAAACGGAAGAACGCAGCGTGACATTACTGGCGCGTTTGTGAGCATTCAAATTCTTCGGGTGATTTTCGGTCCCGTCTGCATTGACGGTGAATGGAGGAGGAGATACAACGGCTAACTATACGGGCTGTACAGCCACATCAACTTAGCCAGAAGAGTGAAGTTGCAACGACTGTAGAGCGGATGGACGCCAATGCCCCGGCCCGGAAAATCTTCGAATCCACACACAAGGGACAACGCAGTAGAGAAATACCTCGACTCAGGTGGTGCACCCAAGTGGAAGGGGACCTTAACCAACTTGGCGTGCGAAACTGGAGGCAGCTGGCTAAAGAGCTGCCTGGCAGGTCCACCCTGGACTGTAGCGCCACCTTTAGTAAGTAAGTAGGACTACCACTTCTACTACTATCTCTCGAAAGAGAAGCGTAACTACTCTGGGAGTTGGAACTTTCAAATAAAGTCATAATTCAGGGGTATGCGAGGTGACCGATCCCTCTAAGTCGTGAAATTTGTGACTGGTTCACAATATTGGAAAAATTATTCTTAACAGCGTAATTGCAGTGGCTCAGAGGCTAGCGTGTTGGAGTGCTGAGCGAGCTGACTAAGATTCCAGTTCATTTTGGCCTTGGGCTCCTGTCGGGCCGTCGCGCTAGCTATTGTACTTCTCAGTACCAAGTAGAGTAGCTCACCTTTATGAGAAACAACCCAAGCTTCATTAAACCTTTTCTCCGGCAGTTCCTCTGTCGCACAATTCCCATCGGAAAGGTCGCCTCCATGAGCATTCGTTTCAGAATCAACCTCTCTTCACTGTTTATTTGATTTTCGAAAATTTCCATTTGATCCGAATCCCCTGAGGTCGAAAATGCAAATCATTTGCGAAATACTGCGTCAATTCTCTGCATCATCCATCACAACGAACATCACTTGAATTCCCTTGACTCATCAGCGTCACCACCATCATCATCATCATCATTTCCATCAGCGCCATGATAACTTGACTTTGTTTCCTGCAATCAATGCAGAGAGAGAAGGTCCCTACGAATCAGGAAAATTTAGCATTTTGCTTCGGTGCTGGCTCTTCGATCATGGCGCAGCGCAAACCTTCATCGTAACTCCTAAGTGTGGTTTATAATCGTAGTCGCATCGCAGCCTCATAATCCATCATCTGAAAAATTTTGAAATCACCTCGCGCTAAATACCTCTTCAATTCCAGTCGCCGTCAACGCGTCATCCCCATGGCACATCACATACGCTCTACAGAGTCCTACAGTACTCATTATTGCAGGTTGACATTGTTGTTGTTGTTTGTTCGTGGTACCACTCTCTCTGTTCCTGTTGTTGAAGGACTCAACGACAGGCACAGGAGCTAACTCTCTGGAGTGCAATGTAAATGCGTCGCATTTAAGTTGTGGCTGGCTGCAATGGGGAGCAGTGGAACGTTAAATGTATGGAGCCCACTGCTGGAGGATGTTGCAAAAATAATAACACTCGAGCAGAGAGAGGAGGAAGACAAAAAAAATTCGAAACAGACGACACGACAACAGCAGCAGCAGGTCCTTGCACTCGTTAACATCATGCATTATGCATGAGGTCCTGTATGCCCTGCATCGGTGGTTTGACTGGTCGGTTGGTTACACAGCCACCTGTGTGCTCCTTAAGAAAAAAAAAGGGATAAGGGATGGAGGGGGGTAAGAAAGGATATAAATGGAGACCGGAAGGAAATCTCATTTGAAGGATGTTTTGTTCTGGAAAGTTAGAGGAAACTTCCTACACTTATGTGAAAGCTGTGAAGAGAATATTTTCTTCATCCTTGTTACGAGACTTTCACCATAGTTTGCAGGGATATTCTTCATTTTAAGGACATGAGTGGTTTTCTTGCGAGTAACAGATGTGCATCGAAAAAATTGGCTTTCAATTCAGTTCGGATGATTGCCAAAATTGTAATCAAAAACAATGCCCACTTCCACTCCACTAGAAGGACTCGCGCTTTGTTCCACCCTCGAGATGTCAACTCATCCAATAAATTTCAACGTTAATTAAGCGAATGCAAATGAATGAATGAACTTCAGTTTTCAATTTGAAAAAGGACCAGCCCTCCTGGTTTGCACCATCAGTCCTTGAAAAAAAAAAAAACATCAAAAACAAAGGCAACGCACACTGTGAAAGGGCTTACGAATGCAAATCAGGAAACGCAGAAAAACAGTCACCGTATACCTGTGGTGAAGACCTAGCGAGAGTATGTAGATTAGAAAAGGGACAAGTGAAAGGAAAAAAATAAACAGAACCTGAAGTTTGGTGGATCCTTTCGCTTTTCCAAAACATCACCAGCAGTGAACTTATGCAAAATTAATGTAAAATCCTCCCACTACCCATGTACAAATTATTTTGGGTGTGGAAACATTCAACAGACATGGAGAAAACAGAGAGAAGAAAATGAAAAAGGAAATTGAAACTCGAGACGCAGACAGAAACAAAAATCGATATCCTTTCTCCTGTTTTCTTTTTTTTCTGTTTTCTTCATAATCACGTTGACGACTGCTGGCTGGCGTCGAGCAAACCGGAATGAAAGGATGGATTTCGAAAAGGCAGAGAGTGGTAAAAATGTCCTTCAGGTGCACAGTAAATATTCACGAAAAGCTAAGGGAAAGACAGAGACAGCAAAGAAGGACAGGAATAGGAAAATTAATATCGTAACGAAGTCGGTGCATATGTTCCACAGCCAAAGGGCATAGCAAATGCTCCATAAAGTGGTGTTGCCATGGAGATATCCTTGTTAAAGGAAAAAAAAATATGGAAGCGAGACGGAGTAAGTCAATCACAGCCAGACACATTCTGGAGAAGGAACTCTGAGTGAGAAAAATCTACTTTGGAATCTAATGAGCTGGATAATTGATTCACGTTACCACTGCTAACAGTCTATTCGTACTGCATGAGTTCTTTGGGACTTGTCTGGCAATTTACATAGATATCTGATGGGTTTCGGTTTCTGGTTTCTTCGAGTGCTCAAGGCTCCGAAGGATGTGAAGCAAGCACGTAGTAGTAAGACTCTTTTTGAATTCGTTTCATGGCGGACGTTCTTTGTGGAGAGTTATTTCAAAAAGACCATAAGTTGGAGTCAAACGGGAGCAACTACCTATCAACTTTCGAATGAAAGCGACAGCTAGCGTACCAGTAGGTCCATTATTAACTATGAATTGGCCAAGTGCTTGGATCTACCACCAACACGATCTGAACTTTCTTTGATGGAAAGAAGATGTGGTCGACAACTGCAGACAAATCTGCGTCTAGGACGAATGATTCGAATTGAAATGACTTTGGATCGGATTGGCCCAACTTCAGAAGGACTTCAATGCAAAATGAACATTTGTCTTGAAACATGCAACGATATTGAGTCCAATTACGACCTGAGGAATGCTTTGGAGACTGGTTAGATCAGCGTTTTATAGATATAGAGCAGGTTGATGAAAAATTTAAAAAAATGTCAGAATGACAATGACAGATCAAAGAAAATAAATGGCTGAGCTCACGAATTGACAGGGATGCCCACCAAGATCATGAATTGGCAGGTATATCCAACAGTTACGGCTGTTACACGTACCACACTGGTTCTACGAATCCTTCATCAAACCTTTACTCACGTATTGTACGCTCATCTGGTGGGCAGCCCTACACAAAGCCGTAGCATAGTAGTAAAAACACAAAGAAAAGCTCTAAGAGTTGATTGAGTTGACAATGATTATGCCATCAGAAGATCCGAAGAAAAATCCTGTGAATTATAGCAATGACCAACACCACAAATGTTCCCAGCTTAGTCTGGACACCACCGTCGGATGCCAATGAAACCTAACACCCTAAACTCTACCTGAGCTTCAAACCACTGCACCTTTCTCGCGGTGTGTGAATAACCATTAAAAATGGTTTTCATATCTACAGCATCCTATCAATAGTCAAACTAACAGCCATATTGGCCACTCCTCGTTCTTAGATTCCCTGACATTTGATCCGGAAAATACCGACTACACGCCGGTAATTGTTGGACTTCAACCTCACCTTTCGAACATCAAACACCTCCACAGAGGAGTGGAAAAGTAATGACGCCGAATACTCCACTCATACTACATATGTACATACACCGATGGTTTGAACCCGGAGGTGTAGCGGGAGGAGGCGGTTTCTCCGAAATGCTCAACCAATCTGCTTCCGTCTACCCGAACACTGTAGCGTATTTCAGGCTAAAATCATGGCGGTCAAAGAAGCCTTGGGAATAGGAATCCATGCGGAGCGGCTTGGATTGCCCTACAATGACTACTGCAGAAGCTGCAGGGACGAAGAGGAAATATAATCCATCCAGCACCTGCTATGCGAATGTCCCGCACTGGCCACCAGAAAACTGCGTACTCTTGGTAGTAGCTTCTTCCATGGGCTGAAGGACCTTAATATAGCTGATTTTAGGAAACTCCTGAGATTTTTATCCCTTTCTGGATGGTTTCCGGATTAGCCAACTCTATCGCTCGGTTTGATTCATACTTTTTTTTCTTTTGCGTACAATGGACCCGCTTGAGGTAGAAGTAAGTCTTTAGGACACCCACTATACCAACCAACCAAGAAGCCTTGACTACCTACTAAGGTAAGGTAAGCAGGCCGATGAAGATGACTTTCTTCATCTCACTTAGGTCTAAGAAAGTAGACCTGTTGTGGTCCCATCTGGTTCGATATAACTGTTGATATCCACCTGGTTGACCTTAAAAACTTGAGCAGATCCGATAGTGAACCATTGGTGGTTCTACCCCTATTATATTCTGGTCATTGCCTTCTGGAAATTTCGCAGGTGGTTAGTGTTTTTCACCTCTTATTCGTCACGTCTTGAGCAACCTGCGTCCAAGCCTCAGCCATGTCCACTGAACATTTTTCGCAGCAGCATTTCTCGGCGGGGAATGACAAGCCTTCGAGAGTACAATTTTCGGCAATAAATTGTAGGTCCCTTCCATTCGTGCGCAAAATTCAAACACGGACAACACGAATGGTTGCAAGAAGCTAGGTCTTGTTTCACCTCAAGCTGTCGCGCTAGCTATTTTTATTCGTCCCAGTAAAGGATCTTAGCTTTACTGTTTCTTTCAAATGACAAAGTGGAGGTTTAGTCTAGTCTAGTTCGTCAGCAGTCTCGTTTTCTGGCACACGACTGTGGCCAGAGAACCAGCAAAGTTTTACATTTTGCTGTATGCCAAGAACCTTTAGCTATTCGCGAAAGCACTTGACAAGTTTGGATGTAATTTGAGTAGCAGCTAATGCTCTTATAGCCTCCTGGTTGTTTATAAAGATCGTGATATCATCCCGTGACACCACGAGCATTGACACCAAGTAGACAGTTCCTGCCACTGCTAGAAGAAGAGTACAATTTGTCAGCGTCGGCAATAAATGTTAGGTCCCTTCCATTCAAGCAAACAATAAAACACGACAGCATGAATGGTTGCGAGAAGCTAGGCCTTGGCTCATTCCGAGCTGTCGCGCCAGCTATTTATTTATTTACATATTTTAAAAGATCTAGGGCTGGCAGATTGAGTATTGCCTCCAACCCTGCCGGACTACCTACTTAACTTAGCTATCAAAGTCTCCACGAACGTGTGAGTTGATGGTATGAACACGCGTGCTGAGCCACACTGGCCTGTATTGCAGAAACGATTAATATGTTCCCGTAATATGTTTAAGGGGATCTTATATGTGACATTTAACAGGGATATGCCACACTGGTTGTTACATTTGACATTTGCTGTACTAAAACCCGAGATCGAAATTCATGTGTATGGCTTACCTACTTTCATATAAGGCAGTTATCAGTCTTGCTTACCTGAAAGAAAAAAAGAATATTAACATTAGAATAATGAACACAAAATACTTGTAATACATAAAAAAAGTTTAAAACAAAAATTTTGAAATTAAATCTTCCCGATTTGGCATCACTTTCAATTGATACACGCTCAAACTCATTGTTACTTCAACAAAATCTTCTTTCTTGTAACCAGTTCCCCTCCGTTAAACAAGTATCTATGTTGCATGTACCAAGATGGCATTGAAAAAAGTGCCAAAAAATCCACAAAAAAAAATGCACATTTCTTCATTTATATCATTTTTTCAATAACACTCCGAAAATGAATTTCTAAAGTGTGCCTCTCGAGGCACAGTGCGAGTTCGCAATGACCATAGCCGACCGGTTGACTGCTCCCGCTTACTCTTGTACTTGAGACTTAAGTGCTTGAATATATTATTTGCTCCTCTGTTTACATAAATGTTCACTTTCAACACCAGTTAAGCCATCCAAGGAAAATTACAAAAAAAAAAAAAAGAACTTTGATCCATTAATTAACAACCCCCGTTTGCGAAGGCGTGACTTTCACATCCACATCCGATAGAAAACCTCCCCTCTGCTTGGTATCATTTAATCGAGATAAGGTCAAGTGGAAAAAGCTTTTAGTTTTGTATTCAAGCACCAGTATGGCATACGATGCAACCCCTCATTAGCTCCGGCTGGACTTCAAAAAAAAAGAAGAGAAACAGCCGTCCACAGAAAGAAACCATAGCGTTGTCCTGGTAACAAAGATCACAAGGAAGGAGGATGAACAAAATCAACATCCTTCATGAATATTCAATGGAAACAGAGCAAAAAGTCTGACCCGGAGAGATAATTGCCTGGGGGCGGAAAACACCAACCGAAGCCGCCTTGCCACCACACAACTACACAGCATCCTTTGGCTAACGAGTGAAAGTTTTCATCCCACAGCAACGTGACGGCTATACAGGCATTGAAGCGTGCATATCTACCTATACACAGAGTGAATCGACGGCGGCTGGCAAGTCGAGTCAGCCAATCGTCCCTAAATCAATTTCACCGTTTCACAATTTCACTGTGTATCCATGTCTTCTGGCGTGGAAGTCACGGTTCTGATAAACACATGTGTGTCGATACTACGACATTAGGGAATACTGAAGGGAACTGCCATAGATCATCCAAAGGCACCGATGAAATATTCAACCTTTTGGTTTAGTTTTTTTTTTTTTTTTTTGGCAAAGGGTCTTGATTATGATGACTGTGAGTGAGACTATGAGCGAAAATCCGAGAATGTTATGTGCATTTTTCCCTTTCAGTTCGCGTACAGATTTTGGAAATTAAGTTTGTATTCAACCGGCAAAGATTTTGTATTCGGCAGGGGCAGTAAATGGAGAATGGGAGTTGCAATGACACCATTTAGATTGTCCGTCCAACCGATTGAACACCTGACCTCAGCAAATCTAGAATCTAGAATCTCAGTGGAAAAATAAGTGTCACATAGTGTGAGACTCAGCACAAGACAGTCGAACTCACATTACCGCTGATAAGTCCAAAAGAATGTTTAAAAAACCAAAAAGTAGTTACAAGCTGCAATTGTAGCTTAAAACGAGACCCAGTGAAAAGCTGGCGATCTTGGTTTTGCCAAAGAAGGTTAATCTCAGCTCAAAGCGTAAATACGAAGTATCTAACTAGTAACAGACCTTTCAGCAATACCCCGTTCATAGCCGTAGGAAAACAAGAGGGTAACGTTCGATGTTAAGTCTGGCAGGCTTACATAAAGTTGCCTAAATCCTTCGGCAGACTTGCTGCACATGCTCAATGGTAAAACCTTAGATAATGAAGGACATCTTGGAGCAACTATTACAGACTACTGGCCGACCTAAGCGCCTTTTAGGTAGCTAGAGACCTGCCTAAGAATTCAGTAGGTCGCAAGGGAATGTTCCAGGGAACTGTAAGGCTGATGAATTCGCCAGATATGAAACAATGAAGCCTAGGCATACCTATCGCTAAATGTAAACTCAAAATTAAACGAGATGCTCTCCAAAGGAAAAATCTTAGGTAGACAGGAGGATCAACGTGTCTAGCGACAATACAGATTTGGTCCAAGCTGGTTCCGAAACGCTCTAATGATTTGATTTCCCTTAAGAGATTGCACAACAGCGGTACTATAAGTGTCATCACTGTCTAATAGGCAACTATGCAACCATATCTAATAGGCAGCGCGTCTTGGCGTTCAAAGGATTTCTTCAGCAGCTGCATAAACGAAGAAGAGTTAGAAACTATCTTCCGCCTTTTTTGCATCTGTCCTGCTCTGTCTTATAGAAGAAAAACTCACTTAGGTGCCTTCTTCTACAATGATCTAGGGATCTGGCTCAAACAGATGTTAGAAGTCTCGTAGGCTTTGAACAACGTCCACACTAAAGGAATTCGAGAATCTTTTACCGAGTTAGGGGTGCAGGAGTTCATTAGCCAATGGATAGTATCTAAGCTAAGTACCCGAATTATTCAGGCACAACTCTAGGATCAAGTAGTTTTACCAAGTTCGTAAACAGAGGGACTTCTCAGGGTGCAGTCATCTCCCCTATGGCTCTTGGCCATGAATACATTCTTGATGCGATTAGACAGGGAAAGTGTGAAGGTCGTTGCGTACGCAGATGACGTGGTAATTCTAGTATCAGAGAAGTTTCTCTCGTGGAGAGCGGTCTGGATTGGGCCATCGGCTGTGGCCTAGGGGTGAATCTGGACAAAACCGAAATGATGCTCTTTACTATCAAAATCAAAGTACAAGACTTCCCAAGCCCAAAACTGAATGGTTAAACACTTTCCTTATCGTTCAGTGCTAAGTACTTAGGCACGCTCCTTGACCCTAAACTTAACCGAAAACAAAACATTGAGCAGCGTATTAGAAAGGCAAGCATAGTCTTTTACGCCTCCAACAGGACTTTCGGTAAAAAATGGGAACTTCAGTCAAAAATGACCCTATGGATATACACAGCCGTTGTACTCCCAATTCTCACTTACGGCGTCATAGTGTGGTGGCCCGCATTAAGTAAGAAATATAACACAGACAGAATTAAAAAGGCCAGTCAGACTTAAAGAATCTGGGTGCTGGACTGCAAGGCCCTACGGCCAAAGCATTCTGGACTCGTTACCAAACGACAGGGTTACGTTTCCCACCCTCAAACTAAACTTCAGCAAAACTTCCACGTGGAATTCCCCACAAGGGCACAGTGAAAGAAATATGAAGTGGTCAAGGACTTCGACACGGTCATCTACTCGGCTTTTGCCAGCGTCTTCCAGGTGGAACTACTGCCAATCCGATAGACTTGCACGCAACTCGAGGGTGTTACAACACATAAACAGAAAATTGCTATCCTCATAGATAGCCAAGGCGCAATCAATCCTATTGACTCGGCTACCATATCCTCCAAACTGGTGCAAGAGTCTAAAGGCTCACTCGCAGCAAGGGTCCACATCCCGCTAGGAGAGGTTAAAGAACAAATCCACTCACACTTCCTGTAGAAGGCCAACCTCCAATGGAGGGGGTTAACCGACTGCGCCATATCAACGAAGATATGGCCGACCTACGATAGGAGCAAAACAAAAGATTTCCTAAGAAGAACGCGCCTAAATATTGCCAGAGTAACGGCGATGGCCATGGGGTATTGGTCAATTGGATTAGGTATCCCATACAACCCCCACTACCGCAGCTGTGAAAACGAGAGGGAAACTCTCTTCCCATTCCTTTGCAAATGTTCGGCACCAGCAAGAGTGGTGCACTAAACAAACCATTTTTTGACGACCTTAACGACATTTCGAGTAAAGCGATACAAGTTGGATCTAGGTACTCTCAGCTGTCTCACCCACCTTCAGCAACATCATCTTTTGGGTTTTGGTGAACCGCCACCTCTACCTACCTACCCAAGAACGCGGTGTAGATACGAGCTATTTCCTCATCGGATCCGTAAAGTAGTTTCAAATCCTCAAAATCAATTTAGATGATTTTCATCTTAATCTGATGAAACGCAGTGTGTCTGGCACTTCACCAAGCCAATAGACTCCCTTCCCAACTAAACCACTTAACGCTTCACACACTTTCCTCGCAGACAAACCCCAGACCAGAAAATTGCAACCACAGAGCAGTAATTTTTAATTCACTGAACAATGTGTCTTCGAACTGCCAATGCTAATTAAGCGTTCCGTGCCACCAGGCTACCAGGTGATAAGAAAACTCCGTTTTAATTTCTTTTTTGTAATTCAATTTGAAAACTATTATTACCCCGACCCAGACAATTTAACGAATGCTTTCGAAATAATTACCGACAGTAAGTCCCCACTTGGGGGGTAATTTTACAGCCCACACAATGCGAATACAGTAGGTGGGTAACCGAGCGTAATTATCTTTCTTTCTTTCTGTCTTTCTTTAGCGTGTTCTTGCGCTTCTCATGTTTTTTGTTTGGTGGAAATGCAATTTGAAACTTCGCCAAAGAAAAACTACGAAAGTAAATTCAAGGGAAAAACGCAAATTATGCATTTTCCACAGTCGACGACGCCATGGCAGATGCAAGCTTAAAAAAGTTAACGCGCTCCCCAAAAAAAAAACACTTGAAACAAAAAAAAAACAACAGCTCCGCGTTGTCGAGTCGAAAAACAAAAATACTTCCTCTCTCCTCCGGGTGGCGGCAGTGTTAATTTGTCGAGAAATTATTTCCGGAAAACTGCCATGTAATGGGTTCTGTGTGTGAGTATTTCTTTTCTTTTTTTTTTTTTGGTTTAAGTGCGCGGCTAATTGCAATTTGAATTTTTGTATCCGAGTATGTGCAAGTGTTTATTGTAATTTGAAGTGCAATCGACTGTGCACTGCGCAACAATGGGCAAGGGAAAGCGACAAGAGATGGGCAATTTCGTTTGTTTATGGTTGAGGTACACATTCAGCGTGTGTGCTCGCGCTTCACTAGGCCAGTAGGTTGAGAGAGTTGCAGAAAAAAAAAAATCGTGTTCGTTATCGAATTTCAAATTAAGCCCGGGTAACGAAATGTAACTCATGATTGGTTTCTGAAAATCCATTGTGTGCTTGTAGGCACGCATCTGTGGAGAAACGAGCAAAGTCCGAGAAGCGAGTGCATCGCACTTTGGGTGAAGAAAATGCGATTTGTTTTTAAACCGAGGAGACCTGTGTTACGTAACGTTACGACACCACACCCAAGGAAGACGCATAAACCCCTAGTCTGATAGCAAAGCAGCGAAGCCTGTATCGAGATCTCTACTTGTGCGGGAATGCAAAAATTCACTAAATCTCCTCGGCAACCGAAACAGTGTAGACATCTCATAGGTACCGAGACACACAGGTGTGACGGCGAGACTTGGCGAGAAAAGAAGCAAGAGAAACGGTGCGTACCACAAACGACAAGACAGGAGTCGCTTCAGGGGTCATCAAGACAACAATCGATAAAAGAACAACCGGGATTTTCACAAATACTGTGCAGCTCTGACCACATGCAGAGTGGCAAGATCCCTCATTGGGGGGAAAGCGATGAATTGCAACAGAGCAAAACTGAGATCATTAGTGGGATAGGCCACACAAATCTCAACAAGCACGCACACAGAATGGGACTAGCTGATTCCTTAATCTGCACAAATTCCGAGGAGGAGGAGGAAGACCTGGAACACTTCCCCTGACACTGTCCAGCCACTGCAAGGCTACGTAAACGGGCACTGGGATCTATGCGGATAATAGAGCTAAGGCAACTAGACAGAAAAGTGATCGGTGAAATCCTCGATTTTACAAAAAACCACAGGACGATTTTCTCGACCCCACATGCAAACAACAGACACTCTATAGACTCCCCATTTCCAAACCTTCAATTAGCACACCCCTTCATCACATTTACAAACTTCTCCAAAAGTTTTGCTTCCTAACTTAAGTAAGCGCCACCTTAACAGTCTGGGGTAGACCTAGCCCTCAAGGAACAAGCGTCGCCAGCCAGCTCGATCTTTAGCCAGCTGCCTCCAGTTTTGTACGTCAAGTTTGTTAAGGTCCCCTCTCATTTCCGTGCGCCACCTGAGTCTTTCTCTACCGCCTTGAGTGTGGATCTCCAACTGTAACTTGAGGGAAATTGCAACGGGCCCAGCTGAGGCCTAGGTAGGTAGGTAGGTGGGGTGGCTAGTAGGCCAAGAAGGCCCTTTGTGGTACCACACGGATCAATACCCTGAAACCGCGCCACTTCATTGAAACCATTTGCAGCTCTTGATGAAGCTGAAGATAATTTTGACGTCAGTATGTGAGATTTCACCCAAGTTGTCGAAATGATAGGCTCCCAGAAGGAGCTTCCTTCTTTGGGATAGGGCAGGACAGTTGCAGAGAAAGTGGAGGATCGTTTCCTCCTCCTCCTCGTCTCTACAGCTCCTGAGCTGAGGCCTTAGTAAAGAGAGATTCTCAGCCTCCCAAACCAACCACGGTGCGTTAGATGAAAGGATGAATGTGGAGCGTGTGAATGAAAGTCTTAGGTCTTGGAAAGCTGTGCGTGTATTACGATAATGATGACCTAAAAAGGTTCCGACTAAAGTACGACAGACGTAGTCACCGTGACTCAGTAGTTAGTGCGAGCTGCATAGGTGCAATCCACTTTATTTGATGCCGGTGGATGCAAAACCTTCAAGAGTATAATTTGTTATGAAAAAGCTTTCATCCCGGCAGCTGACATCCTCCTGTTGGGGGCATTATGCATTTGACGTGCGGATGGAGCAGCTTAAGAAGTTCCTGTACAACCCAGACATGCCAAACGAAGCGCAGCCCTCGATGATTAACAAAAAAAAAAGCTGGCGCGACACCGTGAGATGAGCCAAGGCCTAGCTTATCGCAACCATTCATGATGTGCCGCAAAAAATCTTTGGTGAACACGGCTGGGTCTTGAACCCACGCAGCATGCACAGCAGTCCAACGCAATAACCACTGAGCCTTGACCGCAACCCCTTGATGATTACAAGAAGAAATAAACTGCCTCGGTTATTGCCAAGCCTGGTATACCAGGGCGCCCTTCAGAACCGGGCCTAGGATGTGGCTCCATGCGAGCGGCAGGTGGTCGGTTTGTCCCGCTCAGCTGTTGGCCGGGTTCAACCTGAAACGACTACAAGTTTCTCGGAAAGGGTCCTGCAAGCCATCACGAGGGTTAAAAGGTGGGTAATGATCGAAAAAATAAGATCGCGGATATAAGCTGTCGAAATGAGATTTCTTCGTTCTGTTGCTGGGGTAATTTGTCGAGATAAAGTTAGAAACATGAGAATACTTCGACGGTATGGGCACGTTAAACGCATGTCTCCAACTTGGCTTACAAGACATACTATGGAAACCGTGACATCAGGCAGGCGTCTCCTGGTCAGGCAAAGGATGAGATGGTTAGACCGAGTCCGAAATTCGACCTCTACCTGTATGGGGATATCTCTTGATAATTTAGAGAGATTGAGAGTTATGGACTGTTCACTTAAGCTTCTGAACCCTCGACCCTGAATGAATGAATGCATGACAGACATTGAGAATGATGTTCTGATTGAATCCAGAGAATGCAATGAGGCCAGCGTATTGTCAATAATTCGAATTTGAGGAACCCTATCGGAAACTTTTTTAACTCTGGAACTACTGTCAAAACTTGTCTGACTACGGATTGCAGATAAACAGGGGAATGAGTTACGACCCACGATTTATTCAATGAAAAACCATATTAACTGCATAAACTGAATATAAAACAGTGATACCAGTCTCCATTACAAGTACCCGTGACCGTGATCCCTTTAAACCGGTTGCCCTAGAGGTTAGTGGGAAACATCAAAACCAAAACAACGCAGTAAATTTAAATTAATCCACGTTCACGCTTAACACTATTTCATCCCTTATTACCGAAATATTTATCCATGTAATTGCTTGGCAACCCCAAAAGATGTCGCAGGAGGCAAAGATGCAATAAAATCCTCAAGGCTTCTAATCGACGAGAAAAAAAAATCAAAACTCAATTATTTATCTCTAAATTGCTGCGAGCTGTTTATAAAATTGGTTTCACTTTCCCTGCAACCTAAGGCGTACAAAAAACTCACCCCCTGAGGAGTGGATAAAGTAAAAAAAAAAAAAAATAAAACGAAAAGGATAAAAATCAATTTGTTCAGGGACCATCCAAATGCAGAAGGGTTCACCCTTCCGGCTGTGGGCCGGTTGTGCATTGAAAAAATGCAAAAGAATGTGTAAAACTTTCCGCCCTTTCCCGGCATAGAAATCGAAAACGAAATCGAACTCAAATACCGTCTGCCACCCTATCTACCACTCTGCTGAAAGTGGTAGGAAACGGATTTGACCTTGATCCTGAGAGATGGTTATAACAAAATTAGCTGAATAGAAATGCAAGCAGTGATATCTGCACACTAGGGCTTCGATTTGAGAGAACATGTGCACGCCAGTGCACACACACGTATTGTAACGTCTCCCTGGAGGACAATAACCCCGACGGAGAATGTGAAATCAAAAGATTTGCACGGCCTGGAAAACAGGAATACATACATACGTAGGTATAGGTAATCCTAATACCATCGTCCTGAGATGGATTTAGAACAAAAATCGATGTGAGTTTGTTGTAGGGATTTTCATCCCCCTGAAGGAATTTCCTTTTCTTAGCACGGTAATGGAATTGATCATAATGTATATCCTTTAAGGAGAAATAAAAGGAGCAGGAGAGTCTCTGCTGCTATCCGCTGTGTGGTCAATAAAAGGATTTACACTTTCACGGGATGGGGGGTGATTGCTGAGCGCAGGCATTCGAAAGGGGAGCTGATTAAAGGACTCTTTAAACAGATGGGCAGGAACATAAGAATATTTTGCACAACCCTTAGTATTTTTAGGGTCGTTTCAAACCCCATTTTGGATTTTTATTTCATTTGGGGTTGGAAGTGGAAGAAGAAGCAAAAAAAAAAACATTTTGCGCATAACCCAGCGGAGGTAGGACATCCGTACCGTGGACACGTGACATAAGAAATTTTTTTTTATTATTTTTTCAATCCTCAATAGGCCTTCCGCTTAAAGACCTTCACTTGTGTCCTTGGTGATGAATGGAAATATTTTTTTTTTTGTTTTATTTTACGAACCTTTTGAAATGGCGCGTCATCGACGGCTAGACCATGTCGGCACACGACCCTTTGTTCAAAGTGTAAATTGCTTTCCCAGGGGTGAAAATGACACAATAACTGCTGTTGCTTAGGGGTCGTTATGTCAATTTTATTTTTTTATTATAAAAAAACTCGTGTCCGATGCAAAGAAGGATGGTAGTTGTGGGATAGTTTTGTCTAACTAGGCACCGTGACAGAGAGCAGATAAATAGGGTTTTGGCGGCTGTGACAGCAATTTTGGGCCGTGGATTGACATCGGTGCTGGTATGCATGTGTCTTAGGTACGAGACATTAACATTTTTGACTCTTTAGTTCAGAGAATCGAAAACACTCATTCGAAGGTCCCAATGAATATTTCGAGGCTAAACAAGTTTTCTAAAGATCTCCGTGATGAGTCTTATCAGTTTCGGCATATATTTCAGGAAATTCAGAATTTCAACCAACGAATTCTTAGAGAGTAAGTTGAGATCGTTCTTGTAGGGTTGAGGCTCAAAGTATACAAAATCATTTCCACGAAAGCAAGGTAATGACAGTAGAAATGCGCCATGGTAACCTTTAAGTGGAAGCTAGGAACACTTTGGTTCTTCAAAGGCCTTACGCACTGACTTAAGGTGGCGCTACAGTCCGGGGTGGACCTGGACTTCAACTAACAAGCGTCGCCAACCAGCTCGATCTTTAGCCAGCTGCCTCCAGTTTTGCACGCCAAGTTGGTTAAGGTCCCCTTCCACTTGCGTGTGCCATCTGAGTCGCGGTGTTCCTCTACTGCGCCGTCTATCGGGTATGGATGCGAAGATTTTCTGGGCCGGAGCATTGGTGTCCTTCCGCTCTAGATGACCCAGCCTTAACATTAGTTAATTAGGTAAATTGGAGTGATCGCATGGACAGTTGGACTTAAATCAAAGGTAGGTTCATTGTGATACCACTATAAGCCCACGTTTGCCAGCATATTTCAAGCAGAGGTCTACGCAATTGAACTGAAGATGCGTTTAATGCAACCTCAACAGGAAGTATCACGGAAAAGGTATCGCGATATACTCAGACAGCCAGACATTATGCTCCCATGATGGTATTGGACTACCTTGAGAAAATTAATAAACTGGGTCAAAACAATAGAGTTACTCTACACTAGGTACCAGGCCACGTTGAGGTCGAGGGTAACGAGAGAGCAGATGATCTAGGAAGAATTGGAGAGACAACCCATAGAATCAGAACCCTTCTGTGGTTAGGGTCCCACAACTTAAGGGACAAGCTAGGAGAAAAGGAGGAGCAAGAAAGAACAAGGTTATGGACTAAGCTCCCTGGTCTCCGGCAGGCTAAGAAACTGCTCGGGACCCACAACCTTAAGAGATATACCACCTGGATCAATAAAACCAAGAACAAGCTACATGTTCTCTCAGGGTTTCTAACGAGCCACCGTAGGCTAAATAAGCATATGAGAAGAGTAGGACTAGAAGACAGATTCTGCAATGAAGATGAAGAGACTGCAATACATCTTCCAAAGCAATGGTCGCAGTGCTTTCTACACCTCTAGTTAACAATCTACAAGCCCAAGTCTGCTTTTGAAACCATTCAGATTTGCTAAAGCAACTGTTCAGATCTGGCCTATTGGCAGTATTTAACGCATTAAGACTGTTTAAGAGCTACATATTCTCCTAAGGTATGTTGTTTAATACAAGCCAATTTGGCATTCATTCAGAAGAAATTCACAGTAGATCCTCTCTCTTCCTCATTTTTGCAGATCCTACAAATGTCCAATTGTTGAACATGGCTGCTTAGGTTTAGGCTAGGAGTTTTACACTGGGAGGTACATAAGACGTTTAACTAATAAGGAGGCGTGATAATGCAGAATGCTTTTTGGATGAGTGTAGAATGTGGAAAATAGTGGAAATTTGCGCGTTGTACTCTGAAGCACGATGAGAGCTGGTCTGATTTAGGCATTGTATTGACGAGATGTTGGATGTGCTGAAGAATGATGACGACGGAATGATTTTATTCTTAAAAAAAGAACCTTTGGGGCTATGAAGACACTATGACGATTGTTCTAGGGGCAAAGAACTTCGATGAAGAAGAGCCAACCAGCATTGAAACTCTACGAACGGTCAAAGATTGGTTCAAATATATATGTAGACCTGGACCTAGCCGCACAAAACCTGAAAGCAGTGTAAATTAGAAGTAGAAAAACAAGAGAAACAGTCACTCTATTTGACGAAAGCCACGCCATTATCTCATAACTGGCCATTAAGTACTTCGGACTAATGATAGATGCCAGGCTCTTATAGGGGTTAGGTTAAAAAGGGGAACACAATGGACCAAATGGCACCCAAGCAAGCATTTGTGCATTTCCCCCTAGTCTAACCTAACCTAAGTTAGTTTTGTCAATGCTCACGTAGACCAGCAATAGGGTCCATTGTGCCCATCTTATAATTTTACCCCGGGAACATGTATAGAGAACCGCTAATTTAAAACCACCCAGATAAGGATATGAATCTTCAGATCGATACTGCTCTGTGAAGAAGTAACAACCAAGAGTCCTCATTCTTCTACCGGCGAGCGGAGGACGTTCACAAAACGGATGACGGATAGATTCGATTTCGCATGAGTACCTTCGCTTTGCAGGTTCCCGGAGTAAAATAAGAAGATGGGAACAGTGGACCCTTTGCTGGTCTAAGTGAGCAGTGACGAACGTCACAAGGCACCCATTTACCTAACCTAACCTAAGTTTGAACAGAGACTGAGATATATTCCTACTATACCTCGTCCATAAGTTTCTAGCGGTTGCACTAGCTGGATTGTGTCTAGCTGAATCCAACGTTTATTGGCTCGACTGATGGCCTCGTCTTCAATAAACCTTTTCAACGAGCCTATTGGAGAGCAAAGCGGAGAGCATGTACGGCATACAGCGCTGCTCCCCTCCGTGCAAGTTGGTCAGCCCTTTCGTTATCCTGGATATCCATATGCCCTAGTATCCAACATAGAGTCACCTTATTGGCTCTCAATATCTCGTCTAGAAAGTTTTTGCAGATTCCTACAAGCCTCGATCTAGTTATCGCGGACTCCTTTCGGTAATATCCTTCTCGCGGATAGTTTTTGAGGTCTCGACGATGGCCATGATTTCTGCTTGAAAAGCACTGGAATCGTCGTTTATTCTAAAGGAGTGGTTTGTTTCTAGAGCCTTGCAGTATATAAGGAACACCTCCAAAGCACAAGCGATGAAGCAGCTCGTGTGGCTGCTATGAGGCATAATACCAAATACAGGAGGGCCAATGCTACTGCTGGCAAAGGTATTCTAATCAACGATGCTGTTTGCCACACGAATATAGTACAAGGCAGTGAATGTACACAGTGTGCTAACTGGCGCATACCTCACAGTGTCAAAAAATGTAATTCTCGTCATTGCTGGGACTAGTGAATGGACATTTCAATTTAATTTGACAGGTGTGCTGTGATTTGGAGCGAAGATTACAACCTACGGTGGTTTCCACGTGGAAGTCAAGAATTATTTCCAGGGTTTCTTATAAAAAGGAGGTCAAACCGATCGGCTGAGTATGTGAGATTCTTACTTTGGCCATACCCCCTCTATTGAAATAAAGTCGAAGCTTGTGAAGTGCTGTCGCGAAGAGCTTAGTTTTGTTGCCACACACCATGAGGTAGAATTATGCTGGGTCACTGGACATGAGGGCATACCAGGGAATGAGAAATCTGATGAATTGGCAAGGAAAAGATCTACGCTAGACCTAGAGCAGTTCGATTAGTAGGTGAAAGTCCCGGCATGTAAACTCAAACATGAAGCATGGATTAGGATTCTAGCAGAAGCGAATGAAAGATGGAGCTCTTTGGACTCCTGTAAAATAACTAGAAAACTATGACTAAGGTACAGGACAGGAAAACCATCTTCATCCTTGTAGGAGTAATTACAGGTCATAATACTCTGCGCTATCACATGAAAAAGCTAAGGCTAAGTGAGGACGACCTTTGCAGGGGTTATGGAGACGAGGAAATTAATGAGCACACAACCCACTTCCTCTGCCATTGCCCAGGTCTTTGCCACCTCAAACGTAAATACTTTGGAAGGTACTTTTTCCGGGATACCGAAGAATTAAGTGACGAACCTATCGGGGACTTCTGGAGGTTCATTAAGGCTTCAAAATGGTTCAAAACCCTGGGGCAATAGGAGAATGCTTTTTGTATTGTTCCACAAGCAGGATCCAAAAATGGGCATCTGAATTGGTCTGTACTAACCTGAGTGTGGCGCAGAGGGCTCTCTCTTTACTCGCCAACCCATCTACCTAACCTAATCTTGGTCATAACCTAAACATAAAGTTGGAATTCTTGGATCTCGGAATATGAAAATTCAAAAAAAGTTGGACCTTACTGAGCATTTTAGGTGAATCCCTTACCGAACTGACCTTGAAGTCAAGTATTGTTCTTTTTAGACCGCAGGTTTTGATTTTAGTTTTGAAGTCAGTCGCACTAGCAATAGTATTTTTTTCCGATTTATTTTGAAATGCTATAGTAAAAGTAATCAAATCTAATTATAACCAGTTTTCGCATGAAACGAGGCTTGCACATTTAATATACATGATTTGGGAATCACCACCCATTGAAAGAGGAGCAGTAATTAGTTATGGCGCGCTATAAACGAAAGAATTCCCCTAACAATAAATATAATAAAAATTAAAGAATTAAAATGAAAAAAAAATACAACTCCGTTCTGATGAGCTGGGGACAGAAAGTCTCTTCGTTGACGCAGTTCACCGGTTTTTTGTGTTTTTTTTTTTTTATAAATCAAAAAATACACAATTCCTACTAAATTAATAAAAAAAAAAAAAAAAGACATTAACATACCTGAAACCAGATTCGAAACCTGATAAAACTAACTATAAAGACAGAATGAATAATCCCCCTTCAAACCAGACGATACGCTTTAGCAACCTTGATTTGTGTTATAAACTTCAATTGACTTGTATCTGCGTGTATGCTTTGTTGGTTTCGAGAATGAAAGTCTAAAATTCCCGACTTGAATTTTGTGAAATTCATTAACAAAGATATTTAGATACGTTTTTTTCTTGTTTTTAGTGATAAATTTATCTCTAAATCAAATCATTAAATAAATAAACAAATCAACTACACTCGCTGAGTGTTAATTTCCTTAAATTCACCAGCAGAGTGTGTGCAATGTTGAAAGTGCCACAGCAGCATTCGTATCTAAAGAAAAATAAAATCAAATTAAATTGCTTCCCGTTTATGTGTACACTACAGACAATTCTCCGATACTTTCCACCATGCATGCAGTCGAGTACCGATTTACTTTATTTAGATTAATTAGCTGAGGGTAACACGAACGCTGAGATACACAGATTAATCCAGAGAATACGCTATGCGGCGAGGGAAGGGTGCCGAAGATTGAAGAGAAAAAAAAAAAGGGAAACTCTGTAGAGTATCACATGGCAGTCGCAATGCAATGCACCAGCGCCAATGGAGGAGTCAATGCAATAGACAGAGACACCCAGTCGCAAAGACGTGGGCATGTGTACCTCCGGCTGTGACGGAGTGTACTCCTCTCGTATCTGTAGGTACTATCCAGATGCAATTTCATGTAAAACTGCATCAAAGAAGTTGAAGAAGAAGTAGACAAAAAAACAGAGAGGAAAATATTGTTTTTCTTGATTTTTTTCTTTCTCTGTGTGTGCTGATGCATTGCGCAACGATGCTGAATGGTGGCACCAGGGGGGAACCAGTAAATCAGGAAAATCAGACAACAACGTCGACGCGCTGCAGTACGCACTTATAGCTGTAAGCAATCGGTTAATTCGAGTTTCAGTATCCAGATACACCAAACGGGATGTGTTTGGCTTTTGTTTTGGGTTTTTTCCGTCTTGTTCGCCTTTTGTCGTTGATTTTGTCAAGCGGCAATTTCCCGCTGAAGTATCCAGAGAGATACAGTATCTGGATTCCCTTCCATTGGTTAATTTGTTGTTCTGCCTCTTGATGTGCAATTTGGGCCCTCCGGAGATAATTTTAGCATTAAGCAAGAATTAAGGCAAAGATTTGCATACAAAAAAAAAAAAGACAAACACCGACCGGCAGAACGAGAACTGAATAAATAAAAAAAAATTCGAAACACGTGAAGAGATTCTGAGATACACACGTATGTAGGTATGAACATGTGTACATAGAGACATTAACGCATTTAGCAAAATTAGCGGTCTTATAGAAGAGTGAAAGCCGGTTATTAGGTCAGATTTTCAGTTGACGAAAGTGGATATCTTTTTCTCGCCTTTTTCTAGCTCACAAAGAACAGTAAAACAAATTAACAATTTTGAACCTACCTATGTTTGTATGTACATAAGTTAGTATTTGATTTTTGGATATGTTCCAAGGGTAAAGCACAATTGAGACTCGAGAAAATTGTTTTAAAACACAAATTGTGGTCCATGGTTTGTGATTTACTACACACATATGTATCTAGTTGCATTACACTGAGATTAGATTGAAGATTAAATCTTTGATATCTTCCTTTTTTGTATTCATCGGTAGCAAGAGATTTCGTTGAATGTGAAAACGTGTGTTGACATCAATTAGATTTTCGGTTGAAGTTGATTCTATGGTTCTAGGGGAATAGGTCAACAAATATTGAAGTGGGGTCTAGAAAAGTTTAGAGTGGATTGGATACCTCTTCTGGTTTTCTTCTATCTCTGTTTGTAGGTTTAATGTAACGATTAAGTGATACGATGTGAGTAAGGGTATCGTGTGATCTTCAAGTAAATCTAGGTTATATTGGTTTTCAATAAATGACCAAAAATTGATTAGTTTTCGGGGGCCTTTACAAAGGGTTTTTCAATAAGGACATAACAATTTTGTATTTAAATAAAACATAGAATAATAGGTATGAACACATGTTAAATGTAAGAACGGAATTAGATTTCGTTCATTTGACCAACGCGACAAAGTTTGCAGCGATCGATTCTTTGGAGCCAATTTTCCACCATTCTTCTACACATATTGGACGGAACATTGGCAATTTCTCGTTTGATATTCTTTCTGAGCTTCTCTAACGTTGTTAAAACGAAATCCAACGGCGTTAAATCACATGAGGGAGGTGGCTATTCGACCGGACCATTTCTCGATATTATACGATAACCGATCTTCGCTTTCAATATATCGATTGTTTGACCAGCTGTATGGCATGTGTCACCATTTTGTTAGAACCACATATCACTGATGTCAAGTCTAGTCTAATTTGGCCAAAAATAGTTTTCCAACATGGCACAATAGCGAACTCGATTGACCATAACATGGCGATCATTTTCATTGATCCAATCAAACCTCCGGCATGAAATCCACACCACACGGTCACTTTTTGTGGATGCAATAGTGTCTCTTGAAGCATATGTGGGTTTGTTGCTGTCCAATAAAGCATATTTTTTTTTATTGACGAAGCCATTAAGCCATAAATGAGTTTCATCGCTGAAGATGATTTTTCGATGAAATTCATTATTTTCATCAAACTTTTGCAGAGCCCAATCGGAGAAGTTTCGGGGCTTTAAATGGTTAAGAGGATTCAGTTCGTGAGTTAATTTAATCTTGTACGGATGTAGGCCAAGATCTTTGTGCAAAATTCGCCACAATGTGAACTGAGAGATTCCCAATTCCTGTGAACGGCGTGGAATCGACTGATTTGGCTCATTTTGAACTGAAGCACTTATTTACTTACTTAGGTGGCGCTACAGTTCGGCGTGAAAATGGTCCTACCTTCTGTTGCGCGCACCAAGTTGGTTGAGGTCCCCTTTTACTTGTGCGCGCCACCTTAGACGAGGTCTTTCTCTACTGCGTTGTCCCTCCGGATTACATTCCGGAAGACTCTGCGTGCCCGACCGTTAGTATCCATTTGCTCAACATGTCCTAGCAATCTTAAAAGTCCAATGCGCAATTTTTTGACTAGGTCGATGTCGCTCTGCAGCTCGTATAGTTCATGAATAAATCTTCTCCTCAAAAAGCCCGTCAACGCAAGCGGAACCGAATATCTTTCGAAGAATTTTTCTGCAGTACTTACAGCTGCGATATTTTCGGTACTTCGACCGGTGCTTTGTCTCACTGGCACAGGTCATTACTGGACATTGTCTAACAGATAAGCATGCAACAAGGCCTGGCGTCTACGCAAACGACTTCTGCAGAAGCTGCATGGACGAAGAGGAGGAGGATACTCTTCTCCATCTTCTTTGCTCCTGTCCAGATCTCTCCCCCAAAAGAAAACTGCACTTAGAAGCCTTCGTTTATACCGCCTTAGGCTACCTGATAAACATCGATGTTAGATAGAAGCCTCCTACGTTTCACAAGAAGGTCCAATTGTTTGAATGACTAGGCAGTAGATCTTTCCGAGATTCTTGTGGTATCACAACGGACCCTTCATGAGTCTAAGTATGTTGGCTTAACCAGGAAGCCACTTCCCCTTTAACCTGACATTCGGCAGACTCTGAGCAGGATAGGCAATTTTAACGGACACCATACCCGTAAAAAGAAATCTGAGGAGTTTCCTAAAAATAGCAATATTAGGGTCCTCCAGCCCATGGAAGAAGCTACTACCAAGAGTACGCAATCTGCTGGTGGCCAGTGCGGGACTTTCGCATAGCAGGTGTCGGACGGATTCTATTTCCTCTTCGTCCGTACAGCTTCTATAATAGTCATTGTAGGGCAATCCAAAACGCTTGCACCCTCCCTAGCAAGTTCATCAGTTCAGCTTCAGTTATTTTTTTTTGTCTTCCCACACAGACTACACCCCTGCGAAACTCGGACTTGACCAAAACTTTTTGCCCGCACCAAGTGAGAAACTGCTGCTGCTATATATGCTGACTTAATTCAGTTCTATGCAGAGGGCTCCAAAACAGGAAGTGGAGTGGGAGGGAGTTCCTTTCCAAAGAGCTCAATGTGAGCATCTCCTTCTGCCTTCCTGATCACTGTAGCGTATTTCAAGCGGAAATAATGGCGATTAAGAAAGCCTTCTCCTGGCTGAAATGTAATGTATTACTGCCTTAGACAATAGCATGTTCACGGACAGCGTAGCGGCAATTAAGTCTCTGGTATCGTTCTCACTTACTTCAAAATTCGACTAGATTTTCGCTCGTCTCGTGAAGAGATGCCAGTCTCCTCCTTAATTAGTCCTGTTGTAGCTTCGGACTTGGTTTGACTGTGTCTTCGTCTTAGGCGCAGGCATCCGCTTTAACCTAACCTGACCTTCGCCTTTCTAACACACGGGACAACCGATAAAGGATTCTTCTCTCGACAGAGCTCATTATTCTCACTGTTCTGCTTTTTTACCTCTCGTCAAGCACTGGACGTCATATAACACATAAGTTTGGTTATGGAAACGAGTCTGGAGATTTGAAGCCAGTTGTTTGCCAAACCGAAGTAGCAGCTGTTTTCTAGAGTAATTCTGGAGTTGCTTACACCGGGGTAGGTGAACTGCTGAAGCAGTGAAGTTCTGCCCCATGTCATGGACTGGTGTGACTTTGTTGACATAATATACATACATACTTGGTGTTATCCTCATGCACTTTCATCTCACTTTTATGGTTGACTTTGAGTAGCATCCACAATTATCTTTTCTGTTCTGTTCATACGTTCCAGTATTTAATTCTTATTTCAAACCCTCTATCCCCATGAAATAATTAAATACCATTAGCAAGGACGACACTCAATTAAAAAAAATTATCTAATCAGCCTAAATGGTCATACACATCACAAGCACGCACACATTGTGTCAAAAAAGTCAAATGAACTGGTCTCACATGGTAAGTCGCCATAGGGGTTGAAATTATTCTCACGAAACGTGTACCGATGATGATGATATTATCAAGGGCTGGACTGGGAGACCGTCTTCATAGCAATTTGCATAATGCAGACACAAAGTCTGCCACATCAGAACTTGGCAACAATTGAATACCATCAAAGAATAATCGGAGAGGGCTGTGTACACGTGTATTATTTAATCATCTCTCGTTTCGGACAACTTTAATCTAATTGGCACCTCAAACGAGGGGTGTTCTGCAGAAGGGTTAAGTCAGGAGTTGGAGACTAAATGAACTGTTGGAAATGCGCCAGCATAACCGGTGTTGGCACAGAGAGATGTTACTACCATTGATTCAACCATCCCCTGTCGACTACAGTGGATTGTCATCGCGTTTAACTTGGGGGTAATTACTTTTTGACAGAATACTGCTGATGGTGCATCCGGGCTATCAAGGACAACCGGGAAAACACACGCGAGAGAGAAACGGATAAAGCTCTCGATGTGGTTCCATGTTACGTTCCACGTAACTGTCAGTGGAAATAGTTTCACAGTTTCATTCGAAAGCAGTCTGGTTGTCATGGAATACGTGATTGTTGGTTGTCGTTTTGATCTTCTACTTTCATCCCCTCAGTCTCAATGGCGGATAATCTCGCAGACAGACAGACTAAAGTTTGATCCTTTTCCCCGGGTAAGTGTAGCAGCCACTCATAACTGTAATGGGAAAAACTGGCGGCCAAAGTGCACCCCATGGAGTTGACTCGGGGGAAGGAGTGATGATTTATATTCTTCGTGGATGAGTTCGTCGTGGTGAAATGATATTCACTTGAGATAGAGAAAATCCAGTCTGAGGAGTCTTGAGATGGAAAATGAAAATATTTCTACTGTTCCGGTGGTTATATTTCGGTT
This sequence comes from Matsumyia berberina, assembly GCA_917880715.2. NCBI lineage: Eukaryota > Metazoa > Arthropoda > Insecta > Diptera > Syrphidae > Matsumyia > Matsumyia berberina. The sequence continues at coordinate 122,504,980 of OU862871.1, read as the reverse complement.
AGCCCCCCCATCTCAATGTAATTACATCTGCGGCCAATGATGCAGGGGTGGCGCATTCTCATCATCGACGGGTTACAATCGATTTACTTTGGCAAAGGGGTTCTTGTAGTTTGAATGCGGCAATAGAGTGGGGGTGTTAGTGAGTTGTGAAAGAATTATGAAGGAATTATCTACACTGTTGGAGAGGGTGTGCTGTTTAACAGGACTTGTTTCAGCCGAAAGAATGCGAGAAGGTTGCTTTCAATATGAATAGTTAATAAACAAACTTGCAGGGCAGTGCCAATCTTGAGACACACCAAACTTAAGGGGGACCTTTATCTCCATTTGAAGTTTTGAGGGCATCTATTGGGAATGCGTAGCTTAGTCCACTTTTGGTTAAGATCCTAAAGAAACTGTGCTGATTTTTCTAGAACCCAATGATGGACCTAGAAAATCATTTCGAATACAGTCCGTAGCTGTGCTTTCTCGTCTCGTCTGTTCACAGAAACTTCACAGGAAGTTATTTCCCCAAATGGTTTTCCCACATACATGTGCACATAGTTCACAAAATGTCATCTTTGGACAGTAGGACGCATGCATATGTCTTAAAGAAATTTCTCCACATATCTTTCCCAAGAAGTTAATCTCTCGGGAACATTTCAATGTTCTTATAGTCTTACACTCTGCCCCGAAAGTGACCGAATCTCTCTCTCTATTCTTACAGAATATCCGCTGAGGCTAAAGAATCCTAAATGAACAATATACGACTCGTATCAGGTTAGCTTCAGGTTTCCAATCCTTCATTTTGAATGGTTGGAAAACGACTGTCATGCCATAGCGTCACCTATGAGCACAGACACACACCACTCAATACGACCAATTGGTAGTATACAGGTACATATAAATCCGCCACCTCAATTGACATTACAGGGTCGAGTGTATCCTTGTCTCGACCAAGAAGTCTCTCCATCTCCATCTCATACATACTGCGTTCAGTTGTGCACTACAACTTCGTTGAAGACCTCTTCTTGTACCAGATCTTTGTCTTCTGCGTGGACTCTGCGGTTAAGATTCGAAGACTTTGCCAACTGGAGAGTTGGTGTTCAAAGGACACATGTAGAGCAAACGAAAAAGTCGTATAATTCGAAGTGATACTGAGGATATCTTGCGGGGTGGTCATGAAATACTACGACACATCATTTTTCCCGGACGACTCGAAAATGAAATGCGGGTTAGGTTCGGGTATATTTTCAGGAGCCTTGAAAATATCAAAATCATTCAGACTCCCGAACTTCGCCAATGTTTTTCAGGCTGAATATTCGCATTCTACGACGCCTGTCGTGCGCTCAACAACGACACCATCCTCAAACGGAATGTTAAAATTTTTTCCCACAACCAAGCAGCCATCAAAGCTCTTGTCTACCAACCACCTTATCAAAGATAGTAGCACAATGCAGAACCGAGCTTGGACGCCCGGGGAGCTTATCTTCTCTAACCCTCGTATGGGTCCCCGGCCACAGAGGCATCGAAGGGAATGAAATGGGTGATAAGCTTGCCAGCAGAGGTCGGGCCTTGACAGCTCACTCGTAAGACAAGCTCAAATCCCATTAGGTGCTTTCAGTAGCCAAACACAAATGGAACAACCTTGCTAACTGCGCCATTGTTGTCACCATCTGTACGGGTCAGATACGGCCTACGGCAGTAGGTACCCATGCGGCCAAGCTTGGCAGCCCCTTTAATCACTACTGAGGCAGCTGCAAAAACACAAATGAGAGGGAAACCCTAGAACACTTCATCTACAAGTGTCCGGCACTTGCTATAGCAAGACTTAATGGGCTAGGAAAACCCTTCCTCGGCAACCTCGGTAAACTTTCAGAGAAGAAAATCCCTAACATTCTGCTCTACCTTAACTTCACCGGTTGGACTTAAGACTTACAGCCATGGTCTGTCGACTCTGCCTGATAGAATTACTAAAACCAAGTAAACGAAGGATAACTTGATCTGCCTTCGATATAATCCTTGCTTCAGCGTCCCAGAGAAGGACTAGAATGGCTAAGACCTTGCCTGGAGTCTGCGTTATTGTTCGTCATACGCAGCCCGCAAAGTATTTCTCGTTTTAATGAAATGTCGTTGTCAGAATTGTGGTCTCGTTGACGCCTTCGATGGAGTGGCGAGCATGCTCCTTTACTCAGCTATGATTTTATACGTGATCCTAAGAGGACTGTTGGGGGTATCTTTTCTTGTACGTCGAACTAATGAGATTAATGGGGATGTAAACCAGCAATGCTGAGGTGAATGTATGTACATCATGATGGCCATCCGTCATAACCTACGGGGCAGTAGAGGGAAATGAGGCAGCCGATGAACTGGCAAGAAAAGGGTCAGAAACACCCTTCGTTGGACCCGAGCCAATCTGCGGACTGTGACCGCATCGAATCCAAGAGGAACTGCAAAGAGAGGAAGAGTGCAAAAGAAGAAGACTATGCAAAGCATTCCCAGGACTAATACAGGCAAAGGAACTTCACGGGAACTACGACAAAAGGAGAAGTAAGGCCTGCATAGGCCGAAACCGAATTTATTCTCTTCTTTGAAGCGGTGTGGACTGGCCTAGACTAGGTTATTTGTTATTCCCAGACTGACATCAAGGCGTATCACGAGACTCGTTCTCACAAAACATCCTCTGTGCAATCGTCACATTGAAATATCAGTCGTTCTTCATGTTGAACTTAGTCATAGTTCCTCTTCACCTTGATGGAAGCACATTTTGTGGTAAAAAAAAAATCTTCCCCGGGTTCACAAAAATCACCAAGAAATCCTACCTTACACCGCCCAGACGTGATGAAGCATCATCGCATGAATCAGAGTCTGAGAACTGCAAGGTTATTCTCGGGTAGAAACTCGAAACGCAGTTAACACTTGAGAACTCACTTCGAGATACTTATCCTAGTGTCCGCTTACCCCCGACGATTTTGCATCCATAAACTTAACACGCAAATGCAAATTAAAATCACACTATGAATTTTTTATATCCATTGTTTCTGCTCCTGTGATTGATTTGTCATTTCAAGCAGATATCTACCTCCACGATGAGTGATGCCAATCATAAATCTAGTTGCAGCAGTTTTAGGTTAATAAGCCATGCAAACACACCAATCGTGTTTGCTTGCATTACGTTTTTTTTTGTGTTGACAAACAGATGTGCACAAGTTTATTTGCTCAACCCCTCGGTAATCCCATAAAAAAAATTTCGTTTGTTACGAAATTTTGTTGCTAATTTCGTTATTTAATAATCCTCCAGAAAATTATAAAAACGATTATGAGTAATGCCATGTGAATGACTAAATGAAGATTAATGCGTTAAAAATTTGGAGCAGCTGTGAAATGGTTGAACCAACACGGTTAATGTTAAACGTTAACTCAATGTCAACATTTGCTTTGAAACTTTTATTGAAATAATTTTTTTTCCATGTTTTAGGCTTAGCAACAGCAGTTTATTAAACAGGGTTTAGTTTGGCAGCATTTTTGGATTGTCAAACACAAACCGAATATCTCCAAAAACGGGTAGAAACAATGAAAATCTACTACAAAAGTTGGAATAAACTCCAGTTCTTGTCAAACCTTCTCGCGTTTGACAAAAATTCCATCTACTCGCCTCGCTTTACCTGAAATGTAACCTTGTTTGTCATTATTTTGACAACCCACACCACCTTTTCTGTGACCCAAGTCTGGTCCCCTGAAAGGAATACAAATGCCTTGGTATCACGTAACAATGTATACTTGTACATCTACCCCTATTTGATTTCTATCATTTTGATTAAGGCCAAAGGGGACCTGCATTCTTTGCCATCCTGACTAGCTCCGGTTGTAACCAAACAACATAATATCAATGCAACCCCACCTTGAGTGGATGATTAAGTTTTCACCATTCCTTAGTGACTCAACAATCCACACCCACTGTGAGGAGTAACCACCCCCGAAATCTAATCAAATGCACTGCCTGTCATTTTTTTTTTCTCTTCCCTCGAAAGAAACACTTTTTCCCTATTGGCATTAGAACGACCACGAGACAGCGGTGAAAAGGACTTCCAGGACAGAGATCCCAATCGAATTTTTATATTATATTTGGCAAGAACCCTTGAATGCAATTTTTTTCATCGTCCTTACGTCCTTTCGCCCTTTTGGGTCGTTTGGTGAATTTTCCTCTCTGTTGCACTTCAAAGGCCAGGAAATTACATTTGGCTGACAGGTAGCTAATGTGATGATGCAATGCCGCATCTCTAGGGTCGCATCTTGTAACACATGATCTAATTCCCATTGTCGTTTATTCAGCGGAAATTTTACTCGTCACGGGACATTGCGGATAGCACTATTCGTGTGTGTGCGTGTGCGAAATATCAAAAGAATCTCACCAAAGGAGGGTAGGGATGTATGGGGTGCAGTTGTCAGGGTGAAGTTTATTGCACAGCGAAATGTAATGGTCAAGTGAACTTATTTGTTATGAAACTGTTTTTGGATAACAAATTTGTCAGAAAGGGCGTCACGGAGAACTACATACGAGTACTTAGAAAATACACTTGAGTTGATGTGATAGGGATCTACATCAATATCTGTCAGACAAGTTGCAGGGGATGGACTAAGCTCCTTGGCTTTTAGCTTAAGACTTGCGGAAGATAAATTGAATTGATTGCAAGACCGAATGCCCTCGGGTATTTTGACGCAATGTTCAAAATAGGACATCGAAAAATTATTGAAACGATCAGTGATTTTAGCGACAAACTAACAACCCTGAGCTCGAACTTTTATACACGACAGTTCCAAAAACTCAAACGGCTCGGGGGTTGGTGTATACTGCAATAATCCGCCGGTAGAATTTGCAATCCACTTACAACCTTTCGACACAATTTTTCCTGCGGGGTCCTCTTGGAACATCACACCGAAAGAAGTCAAACTACCCTCAAACACCACAAACCCAACATCCAGAGCACATCTGGTCAGATCATGTTAGGACTCTACCTGTTTGGCAGCCGTCTTATCTGGATTCTGGGTCACGAAGGTAAACACGGCGAGAGAAATAGCGCACATGAAAGGGCAAACCACTGTAAACTAATTGGGAGAATGATTTACAAAATTACCAGATAGGCCCTTTGACATCCAAAGTGACAAGATCACTCTTAAGACAGTCTCCTCACCAAAAACCATCTAGATTCATGCAAAGAGGAATTAAGGCTTATGCTGAGACTTGGGACAAATTAACCTTAAATTAACTCACATTTTTTTAGAGAAACGTTCTGTCACGTTATACGATAGTGCAGGAACTCGTTCCTCAGTGACAGAATCTCTGTGATTTGAGAGCAAGTTATTTTATAAAAACTTTAAGCCGTCCTATCGTTCACATACATAGAAATAAGTAAGTAAAAATAAAAATCACACCACATGCACACCACACAAACCAAAGTCACTTGACTACTACGTTTCGTATAACGTTCCAAGTTATTTGGAACGAACTCTCTTGCATAGAACGAGTAACAAAATAACATCCCACAATCACGTTAAACTTTCCAAGTTATTTTACACGGAATCTCTTTAGTGGAACGACTAACGTCGTTACAAAATAACGTGATTTTGGAACGTTATTTTTTTTTGTCACGATAACGTGTGGAACGTTCTCAAAAATGAACGATTATTTCCATCTCTACACATGACTGACAGAGCGATTTGAAAGAACTGCGAGGATGAAGAGAACCTGGAAATCTTCGTACGTCATTGCATCAACCTTATCAAGAATGTAACAGAAGACCCTGAGGCCTTTTGTTGTGATTCAGGATTGTGCCACATGGGCAACCTTGGTACAGGTGAAGAAGATGGCAGCCTGCTTGCGGTTGTTCGGCTCAACTCTTTTCTGACGGGGTGGTTCTTGCCAACCCCACCTTGCACCACCCGCTCAGCACACAAAATCTAGTACCAAGTAAAGAAAATAAGTCCGTTATTCCCTAAATCAGACCAAGAACGGATCAGAAAGGATAGTAGAAGGAAAAAATTAAGAAAGAAAATGAGCACATGTCCAAGGATCTGTGCCAATGCCCAGGAAAAAGGCGGAAAGAAGACTCGCGAAAATAATCTAAACGAAACCTAGACTAACCTAACACTTAAAGCTTGAGCCCTAAATTATGCCTAACCTACCTTAACACTAACCTAAACTTAACCCTACACGCAACGTCCCTTTCCCAGTGTCTCTCCAAGGCGTCAAGAACCTGAATTATGGCAGATGTTGATGGAAAAGGTTGGCTAGCCCGACCTTTATACCTTTCGACACAACCTAGGGGCTACCTCCCAAGGAATTGACCAAGGACTATAGCAAAGGCTGGGAGGGCTGGCACTAAAGCCACAACAACTGGCGTGTCTCTGGAACGAGAGGAACCGGTACCTGGGAGCGACAATGGGAGGGCGGGGGGTACTCCAAGAGTTAAGGAATAGTTGAGGTTAATTTTAAGTAGTATAGGTCTAGCTTAGAGTCTCGCTTAGGCAAAGGTTAGTTTAGGTTAGGTAGGTTTAACTCGTGTTCCCACTTCCGTCCTCTTTCCTAGGTGTCGGCACCGGTCATCTGGGATGAAGCAGCTCCTCCCTTTTTCTATACTTCTCTGTTCTATCTTTTGGTGTCCGTCCGTGGTCTAATAAGGGTATTAGGGAACTTCTTCTTTTCCATTAGCTAGCATAGGCACGTTATAAAAAAGATTGAGTCGGAGGCGTATTGTGAGGTGACAAGAATCGCGAGCGTCCCGCTGTCTTTCTCATCTACTCAAAAGATGCCTCCGCAGCCTACCCTGAGTTATAATACTTTCTGAACCATTTCATGCAGAAGGGAATCAGTGGCATTAGGGGGAAATAGGAGAATTTTTTCCGACCAAACGCCATAATTGTATCCAATTTTTTTGGTTTTCGACGACGCACATCTCAAACCTGAGGTATTCATACAGTTCTAATTGAAAGGCATGGGATCACAACAGGCACTGCTGTGGAGCATTCCGCTTAGACCCCATAGCGTACCATACCATCAGTGATTTCCGCATACTGGCTTTAGTAGCTCCTGCGTCATGACTTACATATATATAAACTCGATGGATAGATACGTTTTCCTTGACCTACGACACGAGCTCTGTACTTTGTCCCGAATACAACATAAGCTCATCTTAAATTTAACCCCGACAAGCATCATAATTTCCTGCTCTTGGGTGAAACACCTTCCTTATCTACTCCCCACAAAAGCCGGTCACAGTCACCAGGCTACCAGCCCAGATACATACACACATACATCTGTACACATATTTTTATCATGCCTCTTACAGTTACTAACAACATATCCACCACAAAAATGTGTCCTCATTGTGTTTCCACAAGAAACACACAATGTCTTGCTGCGTCTAAAATCTTTGCCACCCAGACAAGCCTTTGTTTGCATCACTAGTTGAACGATGCCAACAAAAGTAGTCGAGCGTCCAGACTGTACTCAAACAAAGGCCTCCTAAAAGGGCTAAAAAGTGTGCGCAAGGATACCCGTCATCTTCCAGCAGAAAAAGGACACCACTGAAAGTTAAAAAAAAACAGGTTCATACCCATACAGCGTCAAATTGCCAAGCTTCCTACTTCCAGCCAGACAAGAAAAAGTTGGAAAAAAACAAAAAGTGGAAAAAGGGAATCCTGCTGATTACAGTAAAAAATCTCTACGAACACAGATGCAGGAAGGTGTAACCCGACAGGAAAAAAATAAATAAAAAATTCCATCACGGTTGGGTTAATGTGCTCCGCTGCAGGATGCTGAAGAACGGTGTTCTACTAAAGCAATTAGACATTGTTACCCGGAGACAGAATTTTTCGAATATGAAAATGTTTCAATGCCGCCAGGACATTCCGCAACTTTGCCGTATCGTCCGCTGTCATGGTGGAATATGGTAGGAAGTGCTTTGGTGTAAGTTACTCGCCTTTTCAAGTGCAGGGATATAGTAATGAACAGTAAATGCATGTGCTATGCTCTATCAGAAACTTGGCACCTGGCACATCGGTCCGAGGGAGCGAAAAGGAACTTTCCAAAGTTTTGTAGTGAAATTTACGAGAAAACAATGGACACAAGTCCGGGAGGTTGTTGCTATTGTCAGAGTGGTGCTGGAATCTGGGGTGAGAATGTGGTGGAATTCCAGACAGGTTATGATGGATTTGTTTTGAATTTTTTTTTTTTCTGTTCTTTTCCTCTTTTTTTTTATTTGTTTACAAGAGAACACGATAGCGAAGGAAACTACAAATTGAAACTCATTCTTTGTGAAATTGTTTTCGGTGCATTGTAGTGAGAATCCGAAGTGGAAGTGAAGCAAGGTAAAGTTTTAAGGACAAACTCCTCAGCTGGATGATTCAAGGTGTTAATTGGAAAAGTTTTTTTCTTTTTAGTTTGAGAAGTAGTGGCTGGTGAATGAGTTTTTGGGCTTTTTCATTGTTGCGGAATAAAATGCTTTTACAAACAAAGAATTTACCTAGAATGGAGGCCTTAGCTTGTAGATGACGTTGTTGTAGGTACATTTAGCCATAGATATGTTCTAATTGGTAACATTTTTTCAACCTTCCAAGTAGTTAAACAGCGCGCTGTTCGTGAATAATTATAGGAAAATGTTTAGGAACTTTGTCGGATCAGAAAGTTGGGTGAAGACTTACTGACCAGTGTCTGGTCTAATGGCCGGCCGCGAAAAAAGCCACAAACCTTGATATACTGACAAAAATTCAGCAATTAGCATGCATTAGCACAACCAGCAACATAAGAAGGACCCCGATGGCAGGACTCACCACGATACTTTCACTCCCTCCTCTCGACCTATACTCTGTAGAAATGACAGGAAACATCGCCCTGCGACTGCAAGCATTCAACTTTTGGAAAGAGGGCCAAATAGGTCACGCTAGTATCGCTAGATGGACGGGGCTGGAAACAAAAACTGATTATATAACGTCATACCCTGACTTCGAACTCATCTTCTCTCTCTTTCCATTAAGTGAAAGTTAGGATGATGGAAGAGTCATTAAACCCGACGATACATTCATTTTCACCGACGGCTCAAAAATGCAAAAATGTACGAAACTTCCAAATCCCTGTCAGTGTGTTCCAAGAAGAAGTTCTAGCAATAACCGAGGCCTCAAGAGAACTATCCCCGTTAACCCCGAGAAGAAATATCGACATTTTTATCGATAGCCAGACCGCCATCAAAGCCGTGTCATCCACAATACTCAAATCACTTGTAGTAAAGAGTTGTCGCAGCCAGCTCAGGATTCTAAGCTCAAGATTTTATATATTACTCTATTGGGTCTCGGGGCACCGAGGCATCTATGGCAATGAAAAGGTAGATGAACTCGAAAGAAAGGCATCGGAACTGAACCAAAACCGTATAGAGTGTCTTAAACAAGAGATACACTTGGACTTCTGGAAGCTTGCTGATGACCTATGGGGCACACTCCCGTCATACCGCCATATCAAAAAAGCTGTGGCCACAGTACAAAAAAAAAAAGAAAAACAAACCACAACCTACTGGCGGCCCACCTAAGGAGAATGCGACTAAGCTCGGCCGATCTCTGCAGAGGATGTGGCGATATACATATATGCGGAGGGGGACACGACCCACTCTTTCAGCGACTACCCAAGGCTAGGCAGAACCAGAAAAACGAACCGAGGCGCTAACTTCTTTAGCGACCCAACTCTCAACCATGCCACTGAAGGCCATCCTGATCGTGATCGTATAATTCGCCACGTAAAAACGAGGATTCTGGGGCCAAATCGTCTCGTTTTTACGTGACGAGTTTTGCGATCACGGAAGTGATGATTTGGGCCCTGGATTTGTGGTGATTTTGGGAACAACTCTAATCCCATCTCATTTCCCAATAGGTACATAAAGGGACTTCCAATAGGCTTCTGAACTTTGACAGTTGATAGCGGCCATATTGTTGAAGCCACATCTGTCAAATTGGCTGTCATTTATTCAGTCTGTTCTGCCAAATTACCATATACGGATATAGCGTTCAACAACACGTGCAAATAATAAAACTGTTTTATCAAAATGGGTTTTCTGTTCGGTGTTTACGGTCGCCATAATTGTCCTTCCGGGAGGACTATTCGCAGTGTGGTGGATAAATTTGAGTCCACTGGTTCAGAAAATGATCAACCAACATCCGTACGATGACGAAACGCAAGACCTGCCGAAAACATCGCCGCTGTCCGTGAGAGTGTGTAGGAGGATCCGAGGCAGGCCCATTTCTGGATGAATGGGTACGTCAATAAACAAAATTGTCGAATTTGGGACGATATCAATTCACATGAGATCCAAGAGCGTCCATGCATCCCGAAAAAGTCACTGTTTGGTGGGGATTTTGGGTTGGCGGCGTCATCGGTCCATATTTCTTTGAGAACGACGTTGGCCAGGCCATCACCGTCAACGGCGAGCGCTATTGGTTGATGATTACCAACTTATTTTGGCCTGAATTGGATGATATGGACACCAACGACATGTGGTTTCAACAGGACGGCGTTACGTGCCACATTGGAAATTCTGCAGGAGCGATTCGAAGGCATGGTCATCTCACCATTTTTCTTGTGGGGTTTTCTGAAGTCTATGCGAATAAGCCACAAACCACAGCGGCCCTCAAAGCCAACATAACCCATGCCATCGGTCAAATTTAGCTTGATTTATGCGCCAGAGTCAGGGAAAATTGGGCGTTTCGGATACGCGCCACCCACATTTGAACAATGTTATATTCCATACATAATGGCATCGATAGGCCCTTCAAACGAATAAAACATTTCGATGCTATCTCACACACACTTTGTCTTATTTAAATTTAAAGATAGGAAGCGCTTAGTTAAAGACCCTTAAGATGCATGTAGGATCTCACAACAGGGAATACAATGGATCCATGAAGATTTAAGTGAGACGACTACCCCCTAACCTAACCTACTGATCGAGCTATTTAAAGATGCTGGAGATGTCTTGGTAGAGAGCATACACCAACTCATTTCTTAGGTTTGGTCAGACGGGTGTATGCTGATAAATGGAATCGCAGTAAATTTGACCCGAAAAGGCCACCTCGTCAAGTCCGTTAACTACAGAGGAATCAGTCTGAAAGCTTGAAACTTTTCACTAAAATCCTAGTCCACAATCAACGACTTTTTCAACAATGCACTGGTAGACAACTCAGTTTCAACTCCATTGAAATTTCTAAACGCAAGCATGGTCACCGTGGTTCAGTCACGTGTAAATGCGTTCACCTGCTGTGCGACCTGTGTGGGTTCAAACCCGAGCCATGTACTCCGAACATTTTTTGCTGTACCACTTCTCGTCGGAGAACGACAAACCTCCGAGAGTATAATTTGTCATGAAAAAGCTTCTCAATTCGCCGTTCAGAGTCGATAATAAATTTAAGGTCCCTTCAAAAAATATAACAAGCACAACATGAATGGTTGCGAGAAGCTTAGCGTTCGCTCATTCCCAGCTGTCGCGCAAGCTATTTATTTTCTTTTAAGCATAGAGACGACAGATGACCTGAAAATGGCTGTTTATAGATGGAAAGCACTTCCATTGCTCCCACCTTACAAAGATTGTGGAAGGCTACATCATAGCAACAGGAAACCAAAAGACCTTCACTTAAGACTTCTCTGTCTTTTTGGCGGCCCACCTTAAAAGAATTGAAAACAGATCTATGCAACGGCTGTTTACTCATTCATCTGCGTGTGTTCAAGAGCAAGGTTCATGGCGAAGGCTATGTGTTTGAAGATTTAGACATTCACAAAGAAAGAGTTTTGTGGTTTCTGTCAGTTGCATGCGGACATTTATGATCTGATAGCTCACAAAAGTTGAAACCTAGCCTAGAAAAATTCTGTCTGTATAGCGACATTTAAACACTCTTAAAGGCCCAAGTAGTTCAAGCCATCACCCAGTTGTCATTGTCAAAGAACCCTTCACTATTTGCGTTGGGCTTTACATCACCTAAATATCTTCCCCTCAGCAGTTCAATGCATAAACAATCCCACGGCCACACCGTTATTTGTGGGCATTGACATAAGCTGGTTTTAGTGTTATTTTATGGACAGTACGAAATGTCCAGTGAATCATAAAACACTGAACAGATAGGCTCTGATTCCATATCATTATCAAAGCAGAACGAAATGTTTACACGTCCACCTGGGTGGGGCATCGTCTGGAAATTTGATTACCATCCGCATCACATTTCCTCACGAACAGTGATCTCATCTCTTCAAACAAACAACCGACCAATGACTTACGAAAACATTTCTTCTTTTTTTTCCTCTGTTGACACACTCACACTGTTTTTTTTACACTCCAGAGTCAGGAGTGTACATAATTTCAAAGCAAAGGCAAATTTTGAAATTAAATACCCAAACGGATGCAACACGTTTTCAGCTCTCTGCACACCACCGACTGTTGCCAAAGAAATTAATTCAATTAATTACGATGAAGAGGAGATCACCCACAAGTTGAGAGAGAAAACGTAACGCAAACCGATGATTAATAGCCCTGCAACGTATTGAGGCCGCTTTGCCGCAGCACTCGGCGTTTTCACACACCCGAAACTAATTTATCTTCTTATGCTAAAAAAAAAAAAGATACAGTCTCGAGTAAATCGCTTAATTTACTCTGCACTGCCGGCGCCCACTTCTTCTGCACAGAGAACTGACGCGATAACATCGAAAATGTTGAAAGTATCTCTTAACATCAAACGGTCGTCGTTGTCGCTATCGTGGTGTGTATCTGATACCCTGACTGCGTTCGATAAAAATCTGCATCCAATCGATTGATTGGGAGACTGTCTGTATCTGTAGACACACGCAATGGTTTCAAGCCAACACAACTACTTTCGTATCTTAACCAGTATTGAGTCTGCAATTACCACACGAAACAATTGCAAATAATGTAACCGTGGTATCGGAACACCACATCCGTTCTTGGTAATTGCATGAAGTGCAGTAAACTGCTCCGTCGCCCTACTTGTGGGGCTCGATAGTTTCGAAAATAGTTCTGGTCTGGTATTTAGAGGCTGTGTTTCGGATGCAACTGCAGCCGAACACAAGCAATTAATCGAATTGTATCTCAAGCAGTTTGGTTGTGTAAAGAATCTCGGCATCGTCGGAGATGACGAGTAGATTGAGTGCCGAATGCAGTGATGGATACTTTTGCATTCTTTTAATTGTTATTCTCGTATACAATTTGATTGTGTGAAACTAAATAGGATTCGTAAGCAGTTAATGAGTTCGAGAGTGAGGTTTTTGGAGACATTAATAGTAACAGGACGCTCCACGTTCTAAAATGTCTGATGTGAAGCACCCTTGGTCGAAAAATGTTGGCTTTGTTGTGAGTCCGACGATTTTTTCTTTATAAAACCGCAAAGATGTCAGTAGATATTGTATTTAAGTGGAAATAAGTTGAGCTCGTGCGATGATTCACTGGGGATTAGTGAGCTGTATCGCGTCTTCAGTAGAGAATGTGCTGAAAATCATAAATCAGAGGCCAATGTATGTGTGGTGGTCTTATGGGACCAGTTACCGCCCACGTAGACTACAGTCTTCGAATGCCAATATATGTAGATTCACATAAAGATGAGAGCTAGACTTTTATAACACTGACTGGCCCTTTTAATTTTCATTCCATTACGATATTGGCCATCTTAGCATCTCATCATTCAGAGAGTGAGTTAAGCATGACCTAAGAGACTTAAGGCGGCATCCTGACCTTCACCAAAGAAACAGGAAGATTTGCCAGTCCACACGTACACTAGTGTCAACTCTACAATTGGTCCTCCCTTGCCTAGATCCCTTCCAACATACGTCTCAAACCCTGCAGTTCCGACGATTAAAAGAGGGGAACACAACGGCCCCGACTGTGGCCTAAGTGAAGAGCATTCCGCTCACCTTCATATACCATACCATGCCAAGAAATGTAAAAGAGTACAAACCAAGACGGACTGCAGCTTAGTGGTTAGTGTTGTCAGCTCAGCTTCAAATCCAGATGTAGTGTGTTCCGAACTGAAATTTTCGTCGTTTATAGAGCAGCAAGGACAATAGATGAAAGACGACTGAACCCATCTAGGATCTCCATCCACACCAACAATCAAGCATCTATCAAGGCACTAGATGATATAAACACCAAATCTAAAGCAGTGTCCAATTGTCGCAGAATTCGGAATAAAATAGGCGGCATTCATGATGTCAGCATCTGCTTGGTTCCGATATCGAGGTCAATGAAAGAGCAGACGAACCCACACATCGATAGACTTTCCTATCGGTGTACTGAAAGGTAACGTAGGCCACAAGATGAGGAGACCAATCAGCACATCTTGGTCCGCCAGAGGCAACTGCAGCTTGTGGCAAAGAATTGACCAAGGTAGGTAGGTAGGTAAGGTGGCTGTCCATGCGAGGCACGGACACACGTAGGCCAGGGAAGGCCCTTTGTGATACCACTGGGATCTACCCTAGGTGCCACTGCGGCTAATGAAACCATTTGGAGCTCTTGATAAAGCTGAGGATACTTTTGATATCAGTTTGTGATAGTTCGCCCAGATTGTCGAAATGGTAGGCTCCTAAATAGAGCTTCCTTCTTTGGGACAGGGCAGGACAAGTGCAGAGAAAATGGAGAATCGTCTCCTCCTCCTCTTCGTCCCTGCAGCTCCTGCAAAAGTCATTTGCAAAGAGGCCCATCATTTTGGCATGAAGGCCAATAGGACAGTGACCGGTGAGAACACCAATAACGGTGCTAATGAGCGACCTATTAAGCAAGATGAGACTTTTAGATCGAGTGAGGCTTAACAGAGGCCATAACTCTCTGGAAATGCGGCATGTGGTGCCGTTTCTCCATCTTTGGTTTGTCTTGCTGATCGCGTCGTACTCTAAGAGTAATTTACATGTAGCGAGTGGAATACCTAGATTCCTCCCTTCTGGTAGGATCTCTAGAGTGGTACCACGTTTGGCGAGTTCGTCGGCCTTACAATTCCCTGGAATGTCTCTATGACATATGGGAGAATTGACCAAAGCAAAACAAAATATACGAGTATCTTGGCAATGAATGAAAAAAAGTCATATCTCGCACGAGATTGTACCATAGCCACTATGACCACTAGACTGCGCATCAACTAGTGCAAGAGCTGTCAAGATGCGGAAGAAACCGAAACCATTACGCACATATGCGAAGCATCCATTTACTCAAGGTTAGAGCAAGGAACACAATAGAAAAGGGAACACAATGGACCAATAGCCCCCCATAACTTAACCTAACCTCAATCCAGATAAATCAACCAAATCACCACTGAATCTGCCACCTTGTGTAGGGCTGTCTGGGAGTACTGTTTCAGAAGACTATTTGAGGACCCTGTCAACTGATTTAATGAAGAACCCTTATCGGAACCAAGATGGTATACACCGACGGGATAAGTTCTGGCGTCTTTGGACCCACCACTAATGTCCTGATACCAATGGGGATGAACTCCAGCGCGTTCCAAGCTGATTTTCATGCTATTGAGATCTGCGTTAGGATAAACCTTAATTAAGATCAAAATTCATATCACATCACACTTTGTGAAATCAAGGTCAGTCAAGTTCTGCATCGACACCTTACAAGCACTTGCCAGGCACGAAAAGGTCAAACTTGGTTGGCTGCCCGACCACCAGGGCATTGCAGGTACTGAATCTGCAGATGAGCTGGCTAGGGTCGGTTTAGCTCACCCTTCTGTGGTACTAATTGAGCACAGCTTTGTTAAGCCACCGGGCTTAGACAATCCAAGAGGCTTTTCAAGTCCTTTTCCTACAACGAAATTCTAAACCTTGACAGACATAGCATGAGGAAGCTGGTGGGCTTCCTTACTCATTGCGGCCTGAAATACCATCTCAAAAAACTAAACCTTTGTTCAGATACGGAGTGTCGGTTCAGTTTAGAAGCTGGAGGAACCTCTGAGCACATTCTCTCTGAATGCCCGGCACTACACTGACTACGAAGACGGAGCTTGTATAAGAAATTCTGTTCGTTAGCGGAGTTTAAGACGTCATCTATTAATGACATACTCACCTACATAAGGCAGTTAGTACGAAAAATTATACCGATGATACAATAGATCTTTCTAGGTCTCAGTGTCAACCATAAGGGCCAGTTTTTAATTCGACTGGGGACCCAGTCCTATATTTCCCACTTTCCCATCAAAAACAGTAGTATTATTACTTATTTAATAATTAAAGAAAACATTCATCGAAGGCGGAAAATTCGAATACACCCTGCTTAATTGGTCTACAAAGAGTTGTTGCGAGAACTTGATAGAAAACATTTCTTCAATTTCCTCAGCATGCGCTAG
Source organism: Matsumyia berberina (assembly GCA_917880715.2). NCBI lineage: Eukaryota > Metazoa > Arthropoda > Insecta > Diptera > Syrphidae > Matsumyia > Matsumyia berberina. The sequence continues at coordinate 122,488,627 of OU862871.1, read as the reverse complement.
ACCGATTGTGCTCGAAATCTAATCAGCTCTAAGTTTTATGTTGACAAATAAAACAAAAAAAACCACACGGTCCTACGTTGTTTCGTTTTGGAGATATCGAAGGCGAAAAATATGATCACACACACACACAGACATCATTTCGAAAATGGGTGCAAACGATTTCTAGTGTATAGTAATGTCAAGCCCGGTTCATATCTCGAAACATTTTGTTCTGACCGATTGCAATATTTCCCCTAGCTATGTACATAGGTGGAAAGTAAAAATTAGGGCTGACTCTATCGATTTACTCTTCATATAGGCCTGCTGGACTGAAGCGATGTCATTTGGATTACAAAATTTTGGCTTTAGAAGGAATTATGTTGGATTGGTGCCCATAGTGAAAAAAGTTTCTCGCTATGGTATTCTGTATTCTGAATTAGGGACCCTAAATGTGTCCTGTCTTGTCATCTTGTCTTTGCGGCGCTTGGGCAATCGTACAGAATATGTTCTGCTGTCTCTTTCTGCTCTCAACAGAGCCGGCATGTATCAGTATCTGACAGTTTGGTTTTATACAGATGGACAATGTCTAAGGTTCTCAACTCGTCTTTGTTAAGATCGTGTAAAGTCTTGGCCTTGTATAGGTTGAGTTTGATGAACGTCTTTGCTGGCCCTGACCTGGAATCTCGATATAATACTTTTTCGTTGATCAGACATTGGTACATTCTCCAAAATGGATGAATTATTCGATGTAAAAAAAACTTCATCTGGAAGAAATAAAGTCGTGTGACTTCGGTGCCGATTATATTCAGAGGAATGGTCTAGAGCTGATTTGAAAATCCACGTCTTAAAACCCTGAAATTGAACATTTTCATGAGACTGCGACTCTGACAGCAGGTGCTACCTCAGTCTACATCCGGAGTAGGTATTTCCCTCAATGCACGACAAAGCAAACCCCTCATGTTTTATCTCGAATTTCTGAGAATACATGAAGCAAAATTCAAATATCCGACGACATGTGACAACCATGTGACGGGCCATCATCTGTTGCTGCTTCGTTTCTATTTTTCCTCAATGCGACCAGCATAAGTAATACTCCTCCGGTCATTGCAATCCTAGTTCCACTCTCACTTACATACAAAACCACACATGCATGCGCCTTCCTGTGCGCATTTGATGTGAAAGTGCAATGAATCATCATTAGCACCATGACCATCTCTATCGCCGTCGAACCATGGTATCCATTCAAATTAAATTTCCACACAATACAAAAAGTGCGAGGGTGCTGTGCATAAAACAGAAACTGCGCCGATCACGCAGACAGAATGTTAATGAGAAATCAATTCACTCGCCATTCCCGACGCTTGGCCCACATTCATGCCTCAAAAACTCGAGGTTTTCCAATTTGAAATTTGAATGCGCCACCGAATGTTGTATGATGGTTGGACTAACGATGAACCTGCACACGATCAGCGATCTCAATCGATCATCAATCATTCTTTTCGGTGGAAAGCTAAGGCGGTCTTTGCATCAGTGTCCAGATAGAGAGAGAGGAACCCAATATTTAGTGCACTCTGGGTGGGTTGATCACTTAGGATTCCTTCAAGACCGTCGGGACTTAAAAAAAAAAGACTCCAACTGCGGTTTCACTCTCAATCGATTTTTCTTTTCTTTCACCCGGTTTTTCTTTTTTTTGCAATTCGCCTCAAGTGATGAGTTTTCTTCACAAATCCCCCGATGTGTGCGTGTGTTTGGAGAGAAGAAAAAAACTGGTTGAGTCACATTGGAGAGTGGTTCACTCGTGTGTGCGTGTGTTTCTATTGCCGGACTGGCTTCAATCTATGGCTAGCGCGGCTGCAGATACATTGGCTATGGCTACCTGATGCTTTAGTGACTTACTCACTCGCAAATTGTTTATGTTTTGCTTTTAGTTTTTTTCTCGTTTGCTTCTCGGTTTTATTTCTTCGAAAAAGAAAGAGGAAAATACGTAAAGTACACAAGATTTCCAACAAAACAGTGAAACATGCGGACTGGAAACAAGCATCGGTGAAGTTTATACGCGAAACTGGAATGATCTGGTTTTGTTAGATGCCCGAGGTGTTGGACGTTCGACTATGCGTCGCGTCGGCTTTGTTGGTTAGTTTATGCGAAGACACGAAGTGGATGTTGAGTTTTTAAGATTTCAAAACTCGAGGCGGCTACTTACGAGTAACTGCCGCACCCACTAAATTTGCTTTCTTTGCAAATTACTTTTGTTTCTATGCGTCTGTAGGATGGGACTCTTAATGGATCAAGCGTTTGTACATCCGAGTCGCACTTTCATTGTTTTATTTGACCCAAATCAAAATAAACGTACGTACAGTTTGAGTTGACAGATTTGAATGGAGTTTTGGTAAATCCGACAGGTATCTATGACAATCTTTATAGGTAAGGAGGTACCTGCATAACTCCCCGAGTTATTTTTATGGTCTTCTGCTATCTCAGGTCTTTCATTCGACTACTCTCATTTCTGAATACCATTACCATTGACTTTCTGGTGTTGGCTTCCAAGCTCTATAGTTTGTCGTACTACTGTAACCTGTTGACCATCGATTGCATCAACATCGGGGGTTGCGACAAGATGGCGTTGTCGTCTGCGTACGTGAGAAGTTTTAATTTAAGTCCGGCGAAGTCGATCTCTCCTGGTAAGAATGTTGGAAGATTGTCTAGGAAGAACCAGCAGGGATCTCACGAGACAACCCAAGAAGGATTTAAATCAGTTGGACATCACCCTTTTAACCCAGGCTGCCGTCCTATTCTTCTCATGTAGTCCTTGTATCAATCTGAGGACCTTTGTCGACACTGCAGATTACTTTAGTTAAAAGTGAACAAAAAGTTGCTTGAAAGACTATAAAAACGGGATATGACCTGGGCAGTGTGGGGCCAGTGCCGATAGTGTCAAATAGTTGTTAGCTGAAGCCCGCTTTGACCTGGTTATGAATGCCATTCTCTTCATTCCAATATGTTTAACGTTCCAAGACACCTAATCCCTGTAAATTGTTTGACTATCGTCTTTAGGAACGACATGCTCCCTATAGTTGTTCGCGTCGTTACGCTTACTGTTTCTAAATACTAGGAGAAGTCTATTATATCGAACGCTTGCCGGTGCCTTATTTACGGCAGAGATATAATTGTGTACGGCTGTTGCCTTTTCGAGAAAATTACCCGTTGCATGTTTAAGGATCTCGTATAGTATTCGATCTTCTCTTTGAGCTTTAGGCTTACTCGGCATATGACTATACAGACGTAATGAAACTGGAGACAGGTCCGACGTAGTCATGTCTTAGGTCCCAGGACATAGGGATGTTCCAGGCAATTACTGAGCGGACAAGTCGGCAAAAGAAAGCGCAGGACGGCATCTCCCAGAAAACCTGGCGGAACCGCCTGCGCCTATCGAAACGATTAAAATCCTCCTTGACATGGATGCCAAGACTCTGACAAACCACAGGTGGAACAGCATCAGCACTTGTTTCTTGTTAAGACAAATCTGGTCTAACCTGGATTTAAAGAGAATGGAGGAGAGACTTTTATCCACTAACAGGAAAAACCTAGGTTCACTAATAGGGATCTTGAACGGACATTGCTTGATGGGCAGACATGCACTCAGATTGGGGGTCCCCTCCAACAATTTCTGTAGAAGCTGCTGGGACGAGGAAGAAGAGGAAACTACAACCCTCCTACTGTGCACCTGTCCTGCCCCTGTGACGCTAAAAAGGAAAACCTTCGGGGAATACTTCTACGATGACCTTTACGATCTGGCCGAACTCGACATCCAGAAGATAAGAAGCTGAGATGAAACGGTTTTACTCTTAGGGTTAATACCGTTACGGTTGTCCATCTCAAAGCACTCTGTGTTACTCTGGTTCCTGATGCTGGAGTCGGCTCTTAATCGTGGTATCACAATGGGCCAATCTGGTCTAAGTGTGTCCCTGTCTGAACGGGGGCAGCCACCTTACCTAACCTAATGGTAGTACCTGCTCTGAGGTCAATGAAAGACTCAACAAATGGAATTCTACACCAGGACTTCACCAATCCAAGAAGTTCATCAACCCCTTCAACAACAAGAGAAACGAAGAAATTCTCGCACTAAACAAAATTTATGCTAAGCTCCTCACGGATGATTTCCTCCTTTACATTATGCACTGAACTACCATCTTAACAAGCTGCGTATCAGTCCGTCGGACATGTGGTGACTCTACTTGAAAGAGCAAGGAACTGACGGGGATATTTTGTGCGAATGTCCAGCAATAGCTCGTTGCAGACTAAAACACTTCCAGGGGGGGTTCAGTAGGGATTCGGTATGGGATTCACCTCCCCGGAAACAATCAAATACGCATCCGCGAGTACTATCCTGAGGTTCCTCCATAACCCCGATCTTGCTCAAAACTTTCCATCTTTTAGGTTGTAGTGTGTTAAAGGTATAAGACCCCACAGAGCCTTCGAATCTGCACCGAACAGCTGAACACCTGCGGGTCCTATACATATGTATATGCTGCTAATTTCTAATTCTAAACGTTGTGAACCTCGGACTTTATTCCCATGACAACTAATTTCATGCGTGGGCTTATCATAATCATCTCAAAAAGTATTGTATAACTATATACGAGTAACTGGTATACTGACGGATCAGTGGTGGATAGCAATCTGAACAATAAGGATTCGCTTCTGTGCTCACTCTCTCATTGGAATGAATCAACTTTTAAATGGATCATAAAACTGAACCAAATCGAATGGTGTTTTCTCGGACAAAGCCTCTTAAATTTTTCTTCAAGCGTCAAGACCATTAAGCATAATTTCAATAATCGCCAACTTTCCATTTCAATCGAAAGTAAGTGTTACTTGGGCTTTTACTTCTGTTCCGGCGAAAAACGAAAATAACTGAAAGTGTATTACTCTATCCATCAACAAAAGAATCTGTATATCCAAAGTTATAGATACACAAATGATCTTTTTCTTTCGATGGCAGTGTAATGGTATACATTTCCATTTAATAGACGGCAGGCAGCACTACTTTCACTTTCATTGTTGCGTTTCATTTGGTTGTTAGAGTCTTAAATTTAATTGTTATAGTATAGTGTGGCTAGCATCCAACAAGAGAGCAAAAGAGTTCATAAATCTGTATCAGCATGAGGTTCAGTATTTCTGGTCTTAATAAAAACATCAAAAAGAAGTGACGTTGTTTACTACATACAAAGGCTGTCAAATAAAGTTGTTTACAAAATAAAAAAAGATACAGATAGCGAAGCAGCAGTCTGTTGGGCATGGGCTACTGTCTACAAACGTAGCTTCTATGCAGAGATAACAGAGAACTGAATAGACTTTCGGGTAAAACATCAAAACGAAAGTGATAAGAAAATCACGCTGATACGTCATAAACAACTGACGGCAGTATTAAAGGTTAATTTTGTTTTATATTGGGAATTTCCACACTTTATTTGTTAATTACAATGAAAACTTTTGGTTTATGTTGGATTAAGGGAGGTTAGGCTGGGAAATATTGACATACGCATTCTTCTTTGGCGGTTCGTATATAGATTTCGAGCACAATGTGACGTCTCTTGACCTTTGCTAGGTGACAGGTCATAGAAATAGTACAACGATCCATACGAGGGATGGATAGATAGATTTCTATTTCAATAACCTTCGCACGTGTAGATGTCAGAATGTCTTCGGTAAATACCCAAGCATCCTTAGTGAACTTCTTCAAAACGCCTTCTCTATCCTATCAAGATGGGCTGCTTAAAGCGATCTGGGTGTCCACCCCGAGAAGACCAAACTATTCCTCTTCACCAGCAAATACAAAATTCCTCCAGTAGACCCTTCTTCTCTAAACGGCACTCGCATGTGCTTTGCTAACAAAACCAAATTGCCGGGTCTCATTCTGGACAATAAATAAGACTGCAACGCTAATACCATTGAACGCATTAAAAAAAAGGCACCGCTGTACTGCTCCACAAAATCCATTGGCAAGAAGTGTGGACTGCAAACTTGTACCACGCACTGGCTTTACGTGTCCGTTGCCAAACTTATATATATTCATGTATTGTGTGATTGTTTGGTGGACGGCCTTAGACAGAGCCGTACACCGTAATCTATTGGGGAAAGTGCAAAGATCAGCATGCATATGCATCAGCGGAACACTAAAAACCACCTCATCCGCGGCACTTGACGCGCTCCTGCATCTACTTTCTCTAGATATTTTTGGCAAACAGTCAGCTGCCTCCTCTCAATGGTCAAACGACCATATTGGCCACTCCTTGATCCTAGAGCCCCTAACTTTTATTCCGGAAAACATCGACTACAAATTTAAACCTTAACAGCCGGACATCCATTCCTTCCCGAGAGGAGTGGGACAGTGATGACGCCAGAGACGATCACTCTGTTTATCTCTATATCGACGGTTCCAAAACCGAAAACAGAGCGATAGGTGGTGTTTGTTTTCCTTTCCTCTATCTGACCACTGTAGCCTTTTTCAGGCGAAAATTGTGGCGCGCAACGAAGCAATGTGATATCCTGCAGGGACATTAAAATGTTTACCTATAGCCAGGCTGCCATAAAATCTCTGGAATCGGTAACATGTATATCAGAAGCTACTTCAGATTGTCGCTCATCTCTCGTCGAGATGGCTGAACATTTTATCATTCACCTATGCTTTATACCGGGACATGCTAACAAACTGTAAGGCCGATGAACTCGTCAAACGTGGGACTACTCTGCACGTCTTGCCGGAACGGAGGAATCTCGGTATACCACTCCCTACATGTAAACTACTCTTAGAGTACGTAGAGATCAGCAAAACAAACCAAAGATGGAAGAATGGTACCATGTGCCAAACCTCCAGGAAGATCTTTGATCTTGCTCAAAAGGTCGCTCATTAGAACCGTCATTGGTGTTTTTATCGGCAATTATCCCATTGGCCTTCATGCCAGGAGGATGGGCCTTTTCTCAAATGACTTTTGCAGGAGCTGCAGGGACAAAGAGGTAGAAGAAACGATCCTCCATTTCCTCTGCACTTGTCCTGCCCTATCCTAAAAAATGAAGCTCTATCTAGGACCCTGTCACTTCGACAACTTGGGCTAACTATCACATATTGACGTCAAAAGTATCCTCAGCTTCATTAAGAGCTCCAAATGGTTTCAATGAAGTGGGTAGCGTTTTTTAGGGTATACGTCCAAGTGGTATCACAAAGGGCCTTTCGTGGCCCACGTGTGTCAGTGCACAGACAGCCTCTTATCTACCTACCTAGATGCCAGAAACCCTATATACATATGCTTCATCTGAAGTGCCAAGCGGTGCTACAATTGGGTCGAAGAAACAATCTGTCTGGAGTTCAGAAAACAGAGCATCGACGGGTATGTGATCATTATCCTGTGACCATTTGCTAGGGTCCGTTCACTGAACTTGAAAAGTTCATGAAACGCTCGTGGATAGCAAAAGATATCCGCATGGTATTTGAACTGTGAAACCCCAAGAACCTCAACTTCTCAAAGAACTCAACAACTAAATATCAGTCGCACTTCTCTGAGGGCATACTGCGGAAAGACCTCGGATTATTTGCTTAAACGTCTAACCCAAGGTATAACCATCCGCTTGGCTTCACTTCAGGCCTTCGAAAGAAAACTGAGGAACATGGGGCTCCGAAAAACACACACGCAGTCGTCGAAAAGTCAATGTATCCTCAAAGTGTGACTTTGTTTGGTGCGGATTTTGGAATGGTGGCATCATTAATCCCAAGCAACAGTATTATGATGAACGGAGTGCGATTCAGAGACATGATAACTAATTTCAACTTGAACGTTGAAACATGCACACCAGCCATCAAAGCATCAGTACTATGCACAGCAATTTTGGAGACGTTTCTTGCCCATCGGGTGACTGCAATTTGACGTCAATGAGGAACTGTCAGTGACGGTTGTTAAATCATAAATCCACAAACAATTAAAGTATTAAAGGAAGGAACATTCTCCTGCTCGTTTTAGGGACTCTTGGCATAGGTCAGTTTAGGTTATGGGGGCAGAGCTCACTCTAGTGACTGTGCTTCCACAGAGCGCTTTTGGTTCATTGTATTCGCCTTTTGGTCCTCGTTTCAACAGTGGGTTCTACTTCTAGGTGGCAAGTCTTTCAAACCAGCCTCTTCATCTGTTCTAGTTCTCCAAATAATCTGATTCTCATGTGTCGAAGTGGATGGTTTCGGAGATTTAGGCACTCACAGAGTACCTGCCTGATGGCTTCTGTTTCGTCTATATCTTGACAGTTACTGCAGTAGTGCGACGAGTTGATGCCGAACATAGTGACCATTGTGGCTTTGGCGCAAGGATTCGAATATCTGTTGTGATCATTGCCAGGAGGCAATTTGTTTTATTTTGGTCTATTCTGCTGCAGGATATAGTGCAGTCACCCCGAGCGGACCAAAAAGTGTTGTTTTGTTCTCTCATCTTGTGGTTTACGTTGCCTTTCCGTACACCGATAGGGATGTCTATCCATGTGTGAGTATGTTCTCTTTCTAAAGCCTTGCTGAGCCAGTTCGTCTGCTCCTTCGTTGTCCCCGAAATCATTGTGTCTGGGAACCCAGCCGATGATGATGACGTGACTTTTGGCGTAGTCGAAGCACTTTCAACGAAGCTCCGCCACACACAGGTCAATAGAGACCCATTGTTGGGGGGGCAGGTACTCCTTGCTGGTGGAACAATACCCATAGCACTCTCCTATTACCCCAGGGTTTCAAACCATCTTGTAGCCTTAATAAACCTCCAGATGTCCCTGATAGGTATGTCACTTAGTTCTTCGGTGGCCTGGAAAAAGTGCCTTCCAAAGCATTTATGTCTGAGAAGGCAAAGACCTGGACAGTGGCACAGGAAGTGGGTTGTGTGCTCATGAACTTCGTCGTATCCAGTCCATCTGATAACTCCAAACGTCGTTGATTGTAGAAGCATCACCAGAATTAGTAATTTCATGGATGCATCGGTCTGTAGACATGGCAATCTAGCCCTTTCTTTCAAACGATCGCAGAGCAGTAACAAATTTGCCTACCGAGGCCAACTTTTCTTTGTCACAACACACTTCAACTGCAGACAAGCAGTGACCATTCGAATATTTTGCACTGTCCTCGTCCAAGATATACATTAACCATTAGATGAAACTACTTTCAATCCAACCAGCCTACTCTGCAACAATTTTAACCTTCTGTACGTCAATCTCAATTTGAAAAAAAAAAAAGCATTTCAACGTTTCATTGGTTTGGCCTTCCATCATCAGCTCAAAAAAAAATTCACAAAAGCCCGTCATGCCTTCCGCCGCTCTTGGCTCTTGGCCCGCCACACATTCATTTCAAGCATTCCGGGCCACTTACCATTTTCGCTTAATTGAAGGGTTACGTAAAGGCGGCTTTCACGAGACAGAGCCAGAGTTCCCCGAAAAATGCACTCGTAACATACAAATGTCGATCTTTCTCTTTTTATCCGCAGCCCCAGTCTGACAATGACAACGACAACGACAAGTGTAAAATGCTTGACAGATTAAATTTGAAGTTTCACTTGTCAACGAAGCGGTTTTCGGTGCAACTCCCTGTTCCGTGTCGAAAACCTCATCATATCGCTGTGACACTCTCTCTGATTATTATATTGACTGTCTCGGTTTCTCCCTAAACTTATAATGATGGGAACTGGGGAACGTCATTTTGATCATTTGATCGTTTTGTATTTTTTTAATTTTTTTTTTTTTTTCGGGGGCACACATGGTTGTCAAACGATGTCATTAAATAAAATTGTGCTGCTTTATAACGCACACATGCGGGAGCTTCTTTCTGTGTAGGACGATGGCAAGAGATTGAAGAAATTTATTTATAGCGGGGCCTGAGTTCACATACATTTAGCGCGCGAGCGACCGTGGCCATCGGTCGCATAGGATCCGTTGACATTCCGCTGGTGGAACCTAGGCAATTTGCGCCAAACCAAAATGTATCTATGTGCGACATGTGCAAAACTGCGTGTATAGCGACCATCCGCTGATGTATTCTAAATTAAATTTATTTCTCACTTCGACGGGGATTGTCAGAGGGAGACGTGGGGTGGCGGATAAACTGCCTCATGTGTTAATTATTTATAAATTATTTACTTTTTGTTGTTACTTGACATGCTGCCGCTGCTGAAATGCATATGTGAAAATAGAAATGAGTTTTAAATTTGAATAGCGCACACATTGTCGTGACGAAGACTGCGAGGGAAGACGACAGCGAAGGCGATGACAGCGCAGTTGTTGAAGAACGTGACCGAAGGTAGATAAAGATTGTTAAATGTCTGCACGTACATATTTGACGGAGTGTCATGAGGTGTAGAGGAGGAAATATGTATAAATAGCTCTGGAAGTGCACAGTAGATAACTTGGAGAAGGCCAAATAGATTGTAGAGATGAATGGCGCACGTATTTCTGTTTTTGAGAAACATTTCACTTGCGTACGGGGTGCCAGATGGGTGCGATAATAGACATATTCCTTTCGAATTTGTTGTGGATGAAACCATTAAAATGTAGAAACAGGTAGATGGCAGTGCTCTGAAGCCGGAGGGTTACTTAGTAAAATTGTTGATCTGATAGAATTTCAGGATGTTGGTATCACGCTTTAAAGCTCACGTAAGTATGACAGCAGCCGAGTAATGCCTAGTTTCGGTATCCCTGCCAAACACGTTCTCTTATGGGTGTTTAGAATGGTGGAGTGTATCAGAGACCAAGAGCTATCTTAACAAACTCTACAAAGTACAACGGCTAGCTGCACTTTGCACAATGAGAGTAGTAAAAAGTTCACGGCAAGCAGGTCTGGACATGATCCTTCATCTCCACCCTCTAGACCTGTTCATAAAAGGCGCTGCCGCAAAAGGTACACTCAGATTGAGAGAATCCAACCTGTGGAAGCAGACCAGCTATGGACACGCGAGAATACTCGACAAAATTAAGTTAATGGGCGAGAAATATAACTCCGAAAGCCTCACAGCCACATCGGACTACCTAACTCCCTATAACGATTTCAACACTGATTTTCCTATTCTATTCCCAACCCGAGAGGACTGGGAGTAAAACAATGTAATCAAAGACCACGAAATCGCGATTTACACTGACGGCTCAAAAATGGAAACAGGAACCGGAGCCGGATTTTACTCGGAAACCCTACAAAAACAGGAATCTTTTAGATTGCCGGAAACCTGTAGCGTCTTCCAAGCCGAGATCCTGGCAATAGAAAAATCTGCAGGCTGCATAAGGTATTATAACCTTCCCCCATCGGAGTTCACCATCTTCGTTGACAGTCAGGCAGCTTTAAAATCGATAAAATCCAATATAATCAAATCAAAGGCAGTCAAGAAATGTCGAGACACGCTGATCACCATAAGGCACCATACTGTCAAATTCTGCTGGGTTCCTGGACATAAGGACATAGAAGGGAACGAAAAGGCCGACGAATTGGCAAGATTGGGGTCGGCTATGAACATCAGCGTAGCAGACACATCTGTAATGCCGCGGATAGGGAGATTGCATGGGATAATAGATAGCATAATAGAGAAAGAAGAAAACTCCCTCTGGCTAGCCAGAGAGGATTGCGCCACCTCTCAGACGCTATGGCCGAAACTAAATAGAACTAGAACAAGGTGTCTTCTGGCACTGGACAGATCTTCTATCCGCATGCTCACTGGAGTTATCACAGGACACTGCGCCATCGGAGTCATGCTCCGCAAGTGGAGAATCGAGTCCAACGATTTATGCAGAAGCTGCGGAGATGAAGAAGAGGTAGAATCAATCCAACATCTGCTGTGCCGCTGCCCCGCCCTGCAGGAACGACGACTACGCGCTTTAGGATCAAGGTTCTTTGCAAGCATAGCAGAGGTAACAGACCTACAGTTAACGCACCTACTCCGATTCTTAAAGAGTACTAACTGGTTCACAAAACAGCCAATTATAGGATAGGTCCTTAGGCTGTCCCGAGAAACGTACCGCTATTCCAACAAAATTAAAAGGGTACTCACAATGGACCTTCAGGTCTCCGAGTGGAAGTGATGAGGCCTATCCATCACGCACCCTTCTAACGTAACCTAATCTACCCCGCAGAGTCCTCGAATCGAATAAATATATTGGTTGAGTTTCTGATTCATCCCAAAGTGTACCGTTAAGCGCTTAGTTTAAGGCTGAGAAATACATTAAGTCGAGACGTCTGTGTTACAATGAGAAGCAATCGAAGCTATTCAATGCATTTCAACAAACAAACAAATTTCCGTCAGAGCTTCGCAGATTTGTTGTTCCTTGTTCATCGACTCTAAAGTCACATAATTTCTGAACTCAAAATCGAGATGATCACACCTCGTCCTAAACGTTGACACAAATTCTCTCGCTGATAAAACAAAATTCTGATTAGAATGTTGGTGCCTGCACCCGTGTTCATAGATCACGACTGAGTAAATCCATTAAACGCTTATCGCTTTTGTGACTCATTTGCAAAATCAATTCGATCGCGCTAACGCTAATCATGTCAAATTGGTCTCACATCGATCTACATTCTCAATTCTTTTTTTTTTCGCTAAAAAAGAAAAACATCTCTCCTCTGAGTTATGTCAAAATGACGCACCCACACACTAGGAAATCGTATTCCCCACACCAACTCACTTTGCATATGTAAATGAGAACTCACCTGTGCGTATATAAAGAACACATATCCAAACAGTAGTGACAGCATCGATTTCCGTTGTGTGCGTTGTATCCAAAATATTTTTGACATCTTTCCCATCATTCGCAGGCAACAAGCAGTACAGCAGCCGTGGTGGGTACAAAAAAAACCCTCACAAATGACGTAAACGGTCTGGTGGATTATTTCATCGGCAGTGGATTAGAATTTGGCAGCAATTTACGAAAAGAAAACCCTTCTCCGCTCCTCAGCTTCTTCGTGAGTGTATGAGTGTTAAGTGTACCCACACATTCAAGATTCACCACGAAAAAGAACGGTAAAATACCACCAAATGCAGTTTCCCACCAAAAGATCTGTAAGATCACTGTGACGGTATGTTGCTTTTAAGTATTGGTGTGGTATAGAGAAAATACAGTGGTGAATTAAACCAAGCCAGACTAGACAGACCTGTGCGGTGAGTATCCAGACGAAAACCTGTCTTCAACCAGTTGAGAGTGGATTTGTTGTTGTTTTATGCACGGGAGCGATTGCCAAAAGGTAAAGTAGAAACAGAAATTGGAAAACAGAAAAAAAAAAAAAGAAAGGAAAACAGTGTGCGGAAAATGAGGACAAAAAGTTGTCGAACGCGGTCGTGGTGGATCGTGGGAGGTTTCTTTTTTTTTTTATTAATTTCTGCCAGCAATGCCGATGTCAGCTGTCAAAGGTGGACTTCTAATTGGCAGGTAGTTTGACAAGTGTAGTAGTAATCCCAAGTGTTTGCGTTTATCCGAGATCAATTGCTTCTTCGAATTGGACATGTTTCACTATTGCACATCATATAGCACACACATAACACACGACGTTTCTCTTATGCTTATTGCACTTTATTTACATTTTCACTTTTGACACTTTGGAGAAAGGGACAGGCACACGGATACCGGAAGCGGAAGCGAGATATTTTATTTTTCACTGGAAATTCACTTCACAGGCACTCACTTCTCATTTATTTACCCTTTTGCACGAAAATTTACAGACAATTTTCCCGTGATGGTCGGATATTTTTTTTGTATTCTTATTCCAAGGTGAACGCGCACAAATCACACGAATTGGAATCGGACACCGAAAGAGGAACAAACAAATCGCTTAAGCGGTTTTTTTTTTTGTAATTCTTTTTTGTACACTACACACACACAACGTTTTTCCTCCTTTTTGTTGGTTTTTTTCTTTGCTAACGGACTGCGGTCGAACGCGGACCAGACGCAACGGTGGCTTTTACTCGAATGACTTGGATAAATGAGACGGATGTGGGATAAACGCGATGCGGTAGATGTGTGCGTGCGCACGGGTGGGAAATTCACCTTGCGCGCACACACACCCTTGCACCAGGAGCGGCCGGTGCATATGTGTGGGGGAGTGAAATCAACAGTTTTTTTTTGTGAATTCTTTGGCAGTGTGAGTTTGTTTGGTGGCTAGTTGTTTGTTTACGTTTAACAACCCTGAATCTGCAAACTTAGTTAAGGGGAAATATCTATAGCGAATGTGCTTCCATCTGATGGAGGGACTTGTGGTAGGTTTGCGTATTCGCTGTATGTTCGAAATTGGTAGTGCATTGCATGGAAAAGCAGATGTTAGTTCAGGTGGATAGTAAAGATGGCGAGGAGGCAATCATCAAGTCCAACAACCACAGGGTGTTTCCAATAATCGTTTCCACTTTAAAGCAATAGGGGTCGCTGCTTACTCGAATTTAAACTCAATAACTGACAAACTGATAATTGTTGATAAATGCAAACAGAATCTGAAGAGCGGACCCAAGGCTAGCAACATGTTTCTGATGAGTTTAAGAACTCACTTACTTAAGATGGCACTACATTCCGGTGTTGATTCAGACCTCAACCACCAAGCATCTTCAGGAAGCTGCCGCCAGTTCCAGAAGCTTCCTTTCAGTTTGCGTGTGCAACCTGGGTTAGGTTAGGTAAAAGGGTGCCTTGTGACATTCGTCACTGCTCACGTAGACCAGCATAAGGGTCCATTGTGCCCTTTTTCTAATTCCACCCCGGGAACCTATAAAAACAAGGAGCCGCTGAATAAAACCACCCAGATAAGGATATGATATGAGGTCCCTCAGCTTGATGTCACGTATGTAAATCCTCCAGTATCGCGAAGAAATAACTACCAAGAGTCCTCTTTCTTTTACCGGCGAGGGCAGGGCATTCACACAGCGGGTGATGGAAAGATTCGATTTCTTTTACGCCCCTACAACTTCTGCAATAGTCGTTGAGATGTACATATACAAAGGCGTTCCGCATAAGTACCAATGGCGCAGTCTCCAGTAATAATGCTGAAGACTAGCCTTGCTCCGAGCCGAACAACTTTGACCAGAGACAGAGATCTCTTCTCATTCTAACCCGCCCATAAGTTTCTAGACGTTGCTCATGTGTTTATCTGGATCCAACGTGTGTCTAATGTTATTGGAATTCTCGTGCAAGTTCGTCAGTCCTTTTGTTATCTGGAATATCCACATAACCCTCGATCTAGTTATCGCGGACTCCAGAGCCTTCAAGGCTGCCTGGCTGTCGATGTAGACCGTAATTGTTCTTTTTCGAAGCCTCCTTTATTCTAAAGGAGTGGTTTTTTCATGGAGCATTGTAGTAGAACTGGGCACCTGTACCAATGTCCATCTTAGAACCATCGGTGTAGAAAGCCAATCCCTTTTGGTTCCTCCAGTCATCTCCTGTCAAATGCCAGAGTCTGGATCATTTCATCTGTTTCTGTCGATCTGTCGGCATTCTCCCATCGAGACAGATCGACGGAGGCATGACCATAGGGAGTTGATATTCACTGTCGCCCTTCTCTCAGAGTCAAAGCAGTTTTAGCTGCCGTGTTGCTGCGGTACAGATCCAGAGGAACGAAGTTTAGCATGGTTTCCATTGCCGCTGTTGGTATTGTTCTCATTGATCCCAGGATCCCTATACAGACTGCCTTTTGAATCTAAGTGAGATTTGAAAGCTGATTTTACTCATCAAGTACTTTCTACCAGACTAGTGAGCCTTACGTTAGAATGGGTCTCACAACCGACGCCAACGTGCCACCTAAGTCGAGGCTTATTGTTCCTCGGAAACATTAGTCTACGAGGAGGGTGTCTGACTTCTCCCCATCTCCTCGTTAGCCCTCAACCTTCCAGAGGTTAAAACGCGATCTCTAGTTGAGATGCTACAGATCCGGGATTCATTGCGTGGAGATGAGAGTTGGACGTCAACGACGGATCCTAAGTCTTACATGAGAAGGATAAACTCGGTGCACAGGATTGCTTCCATACTAAGGGTATGGTGCGCCTCTAGAACTGTGTCAGCGGATGCTATAAGTGTTATCTCAGGCCTCATGCCTATCGGTCTAGAAGCGAAGAGGGCTGCGGCACTGCGCGAAAATGAGCATGACGACAGACGAACAATTAGAGAAGCTATGAAAGCAGAATGGCAACATAGGTGAAACACGACGACAAAGAGTCGATGGACATACATATAAATTCCATTCTGCCAGCACTACACACGTGCTGGAAGCTAGAAGTAGACAGAGAAATTGTAGCCCAATTGACCTCAAGAGGCCTGATCATTTTTATGCTGGCAACGTGCGAGGACTAGGAGACTGCAAGTAATCACAACCATAATGCACCAACAGCGAATAGAGGAAAGAGCAGGGAGAAAGGAAGAAACTTCAAGCTCTGGGAGTTGAGAAGAAGACGACGTCAGTCAAAGCTTGACTGGCCGTGCGGCAGTGGTCAAACAGGAGACAAAGCAAGGAGGGGGTGGTTTTTAAGCACGAAGATATACATGAGCATGGAGTCGGGCATAACTCATGCCACGGGTCGGAGAGTATCCATAAAGGATTTTCACATCAAAAAAAAAAAAAAAATGAATTTTAGGCACCTAAAGGGTTGACCCCATTAAAATGGGGTAATGCCACACGGAAGAAAATGGAGATATGCGCAGCAGGACTGTACTACTTATAGTGAACCGATTCAAGAGAGATCTTGATCTTGTGTGGTGTTGCCGGTTTCTTTGACTCGAGGAAGAGCAAGCTACAATGTTTTGGTAACGCTATTCATTCACTCACGGCACTTACATGCTTGAGCCAGAATTTTTTTTTACCTGGAACCGAACAACTGCCACGCGTTGATTGGTACATTCTGCCTCAAATACACAAAACAGCCAAAGAAGTCTTTTAAGGTTAGAACGTCATCTATGACGGGATACAGCAACTCCAACTTAGGTGTTAGAATCGCATTTCCGTTCACTACACAGTCTTAAGCCATGTAGGCACTTTTGTATACATTTTCGAGCACCATTCGCTCCTTAACCTGTCACAAAGTAATCCACAAACAGTTCAAGCCATCTGCACTTGAATTCCTTCCTGTGACACCACGGACGCGTGAAACACCAAAATAAGTGAAATATCTGGAGTTACTCCATGTTCTCGTTCTGACCGATTAAATACCACCAACCATCGTTAGAAATTCTATTCGTCTCTAATGAAGCCTCGACCACACTTTGTGCATCCTCAGCATCAACAGCTCCGGTCGCCCCACAGGTTCACTCAAAACCAGAAGTGTTTTACATCCATGTAACTCCTTGTTCGAGTGCGCGAAAACGACCATGTCAGCTCACACATATCACTCGGTTATGTTGTGGTCGACGGCCCATTCAATCGCTGTCTGGCAATTACCTGCCCAGAGGCAACGTTCATACTCTCATTCAGTAGGAAGAACTAATTAAAACGGTTCCAAGGTAACAAACAACCACAACAACAACAACAACATTACCATTGACGCATTCTAAGAAGCCGGAGTTACATGCTCATGCAACTCTCTGTGCGTACTCCCGCCCCGAGAAAAACACGAACAAACCGACAGATGAAGTCTCTAGGAAGGGATTCATTTTCAGATAGATACCATTGTCTTACCTCCGGCTACTGGAAGTGACGATGAGTCTTGAACTACCGCGCGATGAGGATGATAATGATGATGATGATGTTTCGGGGACGAACAAGAAGACCCGCGCGTACGTTTTATGATCTCGATTAAGATCCCACCGGAGGCCTCCAAAGTCAGTGGTGGCGTAATACGCGCACACCATCAGCAGCTCTTGCGTCGTCGTGTGGACATTTTTAATGTGTTCGCGTTCTAAGAAATTAACGATGCTCGGCTCGTCGGCACGGAGGATGGTCGGAAGGATGGTACAGCGAAGTACATAATGAAATCGCATGGCCGAGTGGGTCGAAGGAATGCCTCTGCTCTTTAATTGCAAATTGCTACCCATGATCTCGGGAGGCGGTTGTGTCGCATCTGCAGGGTTTAATCAACTCGCGCGTTATCAACTCATCGAGCGGTCGTCTTGTGTTTGTGCTTGGCCAACTGGTTACGCGCGAGAAGAGATTAGTTTGCCAATTTTGGTAATGGGGCCGTTATGGCGGTTTAATTGGTTATCAATAAATAGATTGAGGTACTTTGGAACTGATGGTGGTGCATTACCTTGCGGCTGATTGTTCCATGAAGAGCTTGCCAGAATGGGAGGAGACTTGCCAGTGACGAGAATATTAAAGCGAAACACTGGCATTGCAATCGGCTTACTTGGCGAGAGCCATCATCTTGTCAGAACAAGGCCTGATGGGACCTGTTCTTTGAAATAAACGATCCAGCTGGGAGGGAGGTATTATAAAGTCAGAGACTTCTATGAGCATTCTGCGGATTCTCGAGATTCATTGGGTTGGTGGGTTCCAACGATGCTATGGAACGGAACGCAGTTCTAACAAAGGCATTCGGGTGGAAATTTATTCTAAACACGCCGTTAACAAGCTTCTTCTGCCAAATAGAAACAATGCCTGACCGCTCGGATTGCGGTAAGGTTGGTCATAAAAAGAAGCAAAGGAGGTTGATGGAGAAGATGTTTAGGCTCAAAATCGGTGTACGGACATCTGATCCACTAGAACGCCTAACTCGTAATATCAAAGGCTAAAGAGGGAAGCAACCGGATTGCTGTCATAGCACGACTTCGGAAAGAGAAATAAGGCAACAGATCGTGGGATCTGCACACGGAATGGCAAGCCGCCACAAGTTCAATTCGGCTCGGGAAAACTGGAAGGAGGCCAAATCAAAGTAATCACTGATCGAGGACTTCTCGAACTGCAAGAAACAAAACAGAAAAGGACTTGGAGCCCTGAAATGCTGTGGAACGTAGTGTGTGCTGAGGCTAAGAGGTGGCCAATTAGCACTAAGATGCTCCTATTTGTTACCACGCCTCGCGTGACCAGGTTGATGATGTGTTAAAGGCAGGTGAGGTAGTCGGGGGTGCCTAAATCCAAGCTGTGGAGTTAAGAAGACGGATTAGGGTTCATATCCCTCATCATCATCATTTTCCAATAGCCCGCTTATCCACTATGAGGGTCGCGGGTTTAGGGAGCTTAAGTGAACTCTCCACATTTGCCGATCTTCCGCCATCGACTCTAACTCATCAGGGGCTATCCCCAAACGGGTGGAGGTGAGATTTCGGACTTGATCCAGCCATCTCAACCTAAGCCTACCCAGGAGACGTCTAGCCGATGGCACGGATTCCATGGCACGTCTTGGAAACAGAGTTGGGGACATGCGTTGAACGTGCCCAAAGCATCGAAGTATGGACCTCTCCGTTCGAAGGAGTAGCTGCTCGACATTGAGTGCCTCGCGTACTCTGGTGTTCCTAACCCGATCTCGTCGAGTCACCCCAACAGTACAACGAAGAAATCTCATTTCGGCAGCTTGTATCCGCGATCTTATTCTTTCGGTCATTACCCAAACCTCATGACCATAGATGAGGGTCGGAACAAACACTGAATTAAAGACCGTCAACTTAACTTCGATGCCAAGTTCAGCCCTCCTGATAACAGATTGACCAAGCTGTCTCAAAATTGCTCCAGCCTGACCAATCCTACAGGATAACTCAGTATTGCTCCTACCATCACTCGTGAATAGGACCCTATCTAGTGCGCGCTGAAGTTCGGTCTGGGTGGACGTAAGGATGACCAAGTCATCAGCAAAAAGCAGATGACTTATCCTTAAGTCTCCCAATTCGAACCGTTCCTCACCAAGGCTGCGCTGTAACATCCAATCCATATACACTATGAAAAGGAGAGGTGACAGAACGCACCCCTGGCGAAGTCCAACGCCCACAGTGAAAGGTATCGACTTAACGCCGTTCACCCGAACACAGCTCTTACAGTTAGTGTACAGAGATTGAATGGCCCTCAGAAGAGAGCCGTAGATCCCGTACTCCTGCAATACACTCCAGAGTTTACTTCGAGGGACCCGATCATATGCTTTCTCCAAATCCACAAAACAACTATAAATAGGTTTGGCATACTCCCAGGCCTTCTCAAGTACCATTCTGAGAGTGAACAGCTGGTCGGTTGTGCTTCTACCTGGACGAAAGCCGCACTGCTCATCGCCCAACTTGGACTCGACCACAGCTCTGGAACGCGTTTCCAACACCTTTGCAAAGACTTTTCCGGGGAGACTTAAAAGAGATATACCCCTATAATTGGAGCAATCCCTCTTATCCCTTTTTTTTTTTTTTTAAAAGAGTGACATTCCCAGGCCACTTTAATGACACGAGAGAGCCATTCCACTCCCTCTTTACCCAAAGCCTTGAGCATTTCTGGCCGGATTTCATCCACACCAGCAGATATACCGAATCTTAGCGCTTTAATCGCCAAAGCCACCTCCTCTACGGTGGGACAATTCTCCGCCCTACTCAGAACCATGGGTCTGCCATCCTCAGTGCCCTGTTCGGGATTGAGCAGCTCCGAAAAGTGCTCGCCCCATCTGCGCAAGATGTAATTCTCATCGGAAAGTATACACCATCTTTGGATTTGACTCCTTCGATGATATTAAACTTCCTTCCTCTGAGACGGCGGATGGTCTGCCAGAACACCTTGTCACGGTCCAACTTCTCACCGAACTCCTTCCAGGACTGCTCCTTAGCTGCTTTTACAGCCAGCTTGCAAGTTCGCGCCTCCATGTACCGGTTGCGAGAAGCTGAATCCCCCAAGTGTATCCACACCTTGAAGGCTTTCTTCTTCTCTCTGTTCATATCCCTTTTTCCGAAAATTGAGTTCTTTCATGAATGGTTGGTTGAATGCACGCAGTCTGACTCTTGCTAGTGCCGAACTCTTGCAGAGGAAGTAGGAGCGAGTTTCCTTCTCGTTTTCGTTTCCACTGCTGCGGTTGTGGGGATTGTGTGGAGCACCTAGTTTGGCCGCATGGTCTCCAATTGGCAAGAATGGTCCCGTTTAGAAGATCTTTTGTTCTAATTTTGTAGTAGGTGGGCCATAGCTTCCTTGACATGGAGCGGGTGGTTAGCCCTCTCCATTGGAGGTTGGCCTTCTGCAGGAAGTGTGAGTGCATTTGTAATTCAACTCCTCATAGCGAGATATAGATTCTTGCCATGAGTGAGCCGTATAAAGCTAAGCCCTGCCTGCACGTTATTTTCCTTTTATGTCACTGCGTCCTTGGAACCCAGAGCAGTATGAAGCTGAACCGGTCGCTCAAGCGGTCAAACTCATTCCAGCACTCTTGCGTCAGTTCGAAGCCGAGCCAATAGCTTTGATGGCGCCTTGGCTATCTATGAAGATAGCAATGTTCTGTTTCTGCATTGTGTCACGTCCGAGTTGTGGACAAGCCTCTCGAATTGCCAGTAGTTCCGCCTGAAAGATGTTGGCAAAATCCGGAAGGCGGTATGATCTTAATATGATGACAACGGCACCCACACCGCTGTTTATGTTTGATTCGTTAGCGTAGGTCCTTCGTTACGTGAGGACTTTCTCTACTGTGACGTCCCTCAGAGTCAAGTTTGGAACCTCTGACCGCCGAATGGTTGGTACCCATTAGTCCTAAATATCCTTGGTCTCTACAATCGTATATTTGGTCATTGAATTAAATTGGAATGCACATATTAAGTTCGTGACCGAGCGTGCCACTAGAGCCTTGTGGCCTAGTCGGCGTCTATACTAAAGAACTTGGGGTCTTAGTTCCAAAATGATACACTGGATGTACTTTTCGATAGTTAGACCCATAGTAGCATATAAATCCATAGTTTGGTGGCTGAAAGTTCTCGAAAGGAAGACAATAACGAAGCTTGAGAAGCTAAAGAGAATTTCCTGTCTTAGTATTACAGGTGCTATGCCCACTTACCCCACCTCAGTTTTAGAGTTATAGAGTCTTTCATCGGGCTCTCACCTTTCATATCTTCATAAGGAAGACCACCGCCCGTTGTGCTATAAAGCTGCAGCTAGAACACAAGTACCAGGTAATTTTGTGGGACATCTGCAATTACTTCACTTATGTTCTGCACTATCCCCGACGTTATGGCGTGGAAACACACTTAATGGAATCAAGTTCAATCAAGTGTTGCTACGACACCTTACAAGGTTGTTGAAGAAAAAATGGAGTAAGTGAGGGAGTAACTGAAGGGTTATCGGACAGAGAGTCGGATGGGGTTCAAAGTTCCGAGAAACGTCCCGTATGTCCAGCCAACTCCAAGACTTTCTCAAAACTAAATTGCCTAAGAGAGCTTAGCCCGGGTAGAATATGCCTTCCCAGGCTTTCCTGACGTTTAGCAAACGAATTACTAAAAGCGGTTTGAATAACCTTTAGGGCCACCCCCACGGTTGTAGTTGAGGTGATGTCACTGTTTTCTGCCCGCTTCCTAGCCAGTTCATTCTCAGCTTCGTTCCTAGGTATGTTGCAGTGACCCGGTACCCAGAGCATGTTGACCTGGGCAGAGGTTGCTATGGTACTGAGTTTTTCTTTGCATTCTCTTACCAACGTTGAGTTGGTTCTTGGGATCGCAAGTGCCATTATAGCAGCTTGACTGTTTAAGGAGATAAACATACTGTTGCCGAGGGTTACCGTACTAAGTAGTATAGAAATTCGGTGCCCTTGAGTATCGCGAAAATTTCTGCCTTGAGTACGGTCACGAACTGTTCCAGATGGATAGAAAGATTGAACAATGTGTTCGGTAGTGGACCTCCTGCCACTGATTCTCCATTGATGTTGAATCCATCTGTATATATTACAGTCCTTCCTTCAGAGAGGATGACGGAGCCCTATTGCCACTCTTCTCATTCCGGGAACTTAAGGGTGTACTTTTTCTCCACTATCGACCATGAGACAAATACTCCGTAGAGTAAGACGGGTCTGACTATAAAAGTGTAAATCTATTGGACTTGGCTTGGTTTCAGACCCCACGTTTTGCCAAAAGGCCTCCGGCATAGCATACACATACGCTATTTTGGCTCTGTTCTCTAGATTCCTTCTCCAAAATAGCTTGCTGTTAAGTATGACCCCAAAGATATTTTACTTCGTTTTTCAGGTTTAGTTGTACATCCCCTTAAATCGGTGTTCGGAAGTGTCATTTTCAGAGGTCAGACCCCAGCTAGAGGACACAAGATATGTTCAGGTTTATTGGAGAGTAGACCAACCAATTGATGAACAAGTTAGAAACGTCACCAGAATTCAAAAGGGGAACCCATTGGACTTTATGCACTTCGAAAGTTCACTTCCCCCTTAACCTGACCTAACCTGTATGAAATCTTTCCCTATACCAATGGTCTTATGCCCGTCTTTTCCTCGAAGATTCTACCCGGAAATTTCTCCAAGTGCAACACAAGTAATGCAACAACTAATGTCACGCACCAGTGCGGCTGCGCACCACGTTAAGGTTTGGCTTCTGAAAAAAATACCCCATTAGTTCCATAACCTACTGGAACAAGTATTACTCGTGCAAGAGTAAGCCCAAGGCTCTTCAATACATTTGAGCGCGAAGCCTCATCCTCTGTTGTGCGCAAGGCGATTATGTAAGCTGAGTGCTACGTCAACCACAAATGCGCGGGTTTTTGGCACAGAAAACCCGAGCTCTCATCCATTATCTCCACCGTGATTAATTAATAGACAAAAGGATTATATTTGTCATACAAGCACGCACCAGCACCCATACACATGCACGCTCATCGTGGGGATTAATGATGCTGACATTCACGGTTAAGTAAACAAAAGACCGAAGCGCTTATCGTGCACTGAGAATCAGGAAGTTGTGCTGAGCAATGGAATCGGTCAAAGGTCCGAGTGAAACACGCACTCATCCACTTGGATCCACTAGCCAAGCGGTACTCGAGGAAGCGCTTGGCAATTATCAATCACACTTCATGGGATTGGATAATTGGAATCGATCTGTATCTGGGGGTATTATCAGCTCTAGTCCGCACCTTTTCTTTGGGCCTCTTCGGATTTTTTCTCTTGGTCTCGGTGCGATCCGGTGTGTGAGCGATTGTGCCGTTGACCGTTATTTAATAAGGAAATTCCATAATTTGCTGGCGAGGTGGCCAGAAGGGGTAGGGTGCCGCTTGACTTATTCTAACGTGCAAGCGCTGTTTTTTTCCCCATCAATCGATTTGAAATTGAAATTGCAGTTTGACTGGTAAATGGTGCGGTTCCCGGAGTTGATTCCTCTCTTGAAGGTACGTCCACATATATGTACCTATGGGGCTCGCATGGATTCGTGCCATGAAGTATGCAACTAATCAGTGTCCTGCTGCGCCGTGTGTGATTAGCGGCACAAACGTGTTGTGTTTACTTTGGAAAATGCGTGATTTATTGGGTCTGAGGTTTTCATTCACAGATCGGGAATAAAAAGTTTCCCACAGGGCCGCGATAGCTTTGATTACAAAATGTTGACTGATAGCCAGACGACGAGGGAGCTTAATCGAGATGTTAATCAGGAATTCAGTCATGTCAGGCATGTTTGAGCAACTGATACCCGAAATTCCGTGAGAAATCCCGCTTCCAACTAAGCAAACACATGGATTCACCGTCATGTCTGCAGAAGTAGATCCTTGCATGTCTCCTTGCAGTCCTTCTTCGAACACGCATCCTGTCTATCGATTGTGGATTAGCAAATAATTCCGTAGTCTCCATCAAAGTAATAGAAAAGAATATTAAATTTCAAGGATCCTCGTACAGCACCTGTGCAAGATTCCCACGATGCACATGAGTAGCACCCATAAGGTTCGCAAAGGTGAGCGCACATGGAAAACAACGAATCGAACCTCAATCAATCGTGTTGAGGATTTTTTTCAGTCCCTTTGTTTTGTGTGCTCGAGGAAATCGAGAAAAATCACGTTATCCTGCGGAGTGTGGAAAATTATAAATGGGTGACACTCCCTCTGGTTGGCGCTGTGCATTTATTGACGGGTATATCCTGTAACAGGTTTTTGATAAAACGTGGGAAATGCACCTCGGAAAGGGGTTGGATTCCACTGGATTCTGGAGTTGAATTATGAACCTGTAAATGAGTGCCACCACCTTTGTTTGGTCCTCCTTAAATGCATGTCTGTCGTCCTGTCTCATTTTGTAATCGATTTGACGAAGGGTTATGGTTTTATTGGTTTTTATAGATCCTTTGCGGTTGTTCTCGGTTTGATTTACTGCAAGGTGCAGTGTGTACTTCTTGTTGTTTGATTTTAATTCGATGCGGTTTCCTTCCGGACTTTTCGGTGTGATGAACTGCTTTTTTAGAATTTCTTAATTAATTTGCGATGGGTTATCAAAATGTTCTCACGAGTGGATGAGTGATACTTAAATGGATGTAGGAAGAGTTAAGGGAAGGAGGTATTTGAAAAAAAAATCTCACAGTTGGGGTATCTATCTCCAGGTATGGAGCTGGTAATGGAATCAATTCCAGCTACCTCCTCTCCTTACTTACTAAAGGTGGCGCTACAGTCCGGGGGGAAACTGAGCACCAACGAACAAGCGTCTCCAGTCAGCTCGGTTTTAAGCCAGCTGCCTCCAGTTTCGCACGACAAGTTGGTTAAGGTCCCCTTTCACTTGCGTGTGCCAGCTCAGTCGTGGTCTTCCTCTACTGCGCCGTCCTTCGCGTGTGGATTCGAAGATTTTCCAGGATGGAGCATTGGTGTCCATCCACTCTATATGACCCAGCCACCTCAATCGTTATCGCCTACGCAGACGGGACCGAAAATCACCCAAAGAATTCTTCTCTCGAAACAGCCAAGAGCTACCTCATCCGCCTTTGACATTATTCATGCCTCTGCGCTATAGAGCAGGGATAGGACGATTAAGGTCTTATAGAGGGTCACTCTAGTCACTCTTCCGCTCGTAGGGCTCGCGAGCAGCTCTGGTCTTTCAATGCAGCGCCGCTTTGAATGCCTCTCGTTTGGCTGCATGTGCTTGCCGGCACTCGTCGTCAGACCAGGGGTTTCGTTCCGGTGCCCAAGTGAAACTCAGCACGTCAGAGGCGGCATCTCTGATGGCTTTTTGCTAATGTTGCCACTGGTCTTCAATACTTGAGGCTAGCTGCATAGGACCTCTTGAGAGTTAGAGAGAGACTTGATCGGAAAGGGTCTTCCTCTCAGTATTTCCTTGTCTTGGCGGTGTTCGAGCCGCACCTTGGTTACGAAAAGGCAGTGGTCCAAATCAATCTTGGGCCTTCGGAACGTTCGGATGTCTATTAAACTGAAGGAGTGTCTTGCTTCGATCGCAATGTGGTCAATCTGGTTGGCGGTTGATAGATCAGGAAATCTCCACGTTCCTTTGTGGGTATTGAGATGCGGGAACCGCGTACTAACTACAACAACACTTCGCCTCGCAACAAAGTCGACCATCCTATATCCATTATCGGAGGTGGTTTCGTGTAGGCTGTGCTTTCCGACAAGACTACCAAGTATTGTCCAAGAGCTCGTAGAAACGGTGTCATCTTTCTCTTCTGTGGTATGACATCAATATCGTCTGCGTAGCTCAACAGCTGGATGGACTTGTAGAGGATAATGCCTTCCTCACAAGATGGTGCCTTCCGCACTTTTCGTTCGTTCTTGGCTGCATTTGGAGCTGCATCAAGGCACTCTAAAGTGTAAAGACTCAAAATCGGGATAAGGGCATCCTTGGTCTACTATTAAACAGATATCCACCGGGAAAGCGAGAGGTGAGGATTCGTTTTTACCTATCCAACTAAACGTGACCCAGTTACGCTTGAGGTAGTGGGGGTCACCTAATACCCTACTATAACTTCAGCGACATAAAAACGTTCCCGTATGCAATAACATACATACATCAATATGTAGAATCGTCAGGATACTCCTGTTTCGAGAGTTGTGCTTAGATCACAAATAACCTCAGCACACACTCATAATTCAAAAAAAAAAAAATTTGCATTTACCGAAAAGAAATTGCATCGCTAAATTAAAAATGTCCGGTTAATTAATCTGCAGAGGCAATTAAGATTGCAAAAGGTGTTGCCGACCATCAACAGCAGGCGGATTGGTTTATAGTGTCCACGATCCGATATATGTAAGCGTCCTTGTTGTCTGTCTGGTACAGTCGTTTAACGGTCTTCAATGATATGATTTGAATGCCATTTAGTCCCGTTAGACTGCATGCGTAAGCTAAGATGGCCAAATGAAACCTGTTGCCTGACGTACCGGCACTGTGGCAGTGGACCAGATTTTCCTAAACTGTGTGACCGAAATGGCGCAAAACAATTTTTATTGCTTCCCGTCAACGCTTTTTTAACTACAAACTACACTCTTGGATGTCATCCCAACTGAGTTATTGGCAAGTTCTAGTTTGCGGCAGGAGGCTTTGCTAAACAAGTACAAGGACAGTGTAATCATTTTATCGCGTTTTCTGGGTGAATGAATCCCACTAATTGAATAAATTGCGTGAAATGCCAAACCAACGCCACTTAATGAAGCCAATTAAAATTTAAAAACAAAAACCTGCCAGAAAAATAGGCCAACTTGTCTGCTGCTTTTCAACTCCGACTACATTGTAAGTCACAAGGGTGTGCCAGGCAATGGCAAGAGCAAGAGTATTCGATCGATGCTAGAGCGGGAGCAAGCGGGCCGAAACTTGAATCTATAAAATGTGTGGGTTAATGGTTCCTACGCTGGACTACTGTGCTAGCTGCGTAGGTTCAAACCCGAGTCACGTACATGCTGGTCGTCTTCTATGTAATCTGTCCATTGGCTAGACAGTATATCCAACTTTGTCATCGAATTCTGTCATTTACTTTCAACTAAGCAAACACATGGATTCACCGTCATGTCTGCAGAAGTAGATCCTTGCATGTCTCCTTGCAGTCCTTCTTCGAACACGCATCCTGTCTATCGATTGTGGATTAGCAAATAATTCCGTAGTCTCCATCAAAGTAATAGAAAAGAATATTAAATTTCAAGGATCCTCGTACAGCACCTGTGCAAGATTCCCACGATGCACATGAGTAGCACCCATAAGGTTCGCAAAGGTGAGCGCACATGGAAAACAACGAATCGAACCTCAATCAATCGTGTTGAGGATTTTTTTCAGTCCCTTTGTTTTGTGTGCTCGAGGAAATCGAGAAAAATCACGTTATCCTGCGGAGTGTGGAAAATTATAAATGGGTGACACTCCCTCTGGTTGGCGCTGTGCATTTATTGACGGGTATATCCTGTAACAGGTTTTTGATAAAACGTGGGAAATGCACCTCGGAAAGGGGTTGGATTCCACTGGATTCTGGAGTTGAATTATGAACCTGTAAATGAGTGCCACCACCTTTGTTTGGTCCTCCTTAAATGCATGTCTGTCGTCCTGTCTCATTTTGTAATCGATTTGACGAAGGGTTATGGTTTTATTGGTTTTTATAGATCCTTTGCGGTTGTTCTCGGTTTGATTTACTGCAAGGTGCAGTGTGTACTTCTTGTTGTTTGATTTTAATTCGATGCGGTTTCCTTCCGGACTTTTCGGTGTGATGAACTGCTTTTTTAGAATTTCTTAATTAATTTGCGATGGGTTATCAAAATGTTCTCACGAGTGGATGAGTGATACTTAAATGGATGTAGGAAGAGTTAAGGGAAGGAGGTATTTGAAAAAAAAATCTCACAGTTGGGGTATCTATCTCCAGGTATGGAGCTGGTAATGGAATCAATTCCAGCTACCTCCTCTCCTTACTTACTAAAGGTGGCGCTACAGTCCGGGGGGAAACTGAGCACCAACGAACAAGCGTCTCCAGTCAGCTCGGTTTTAAGCCAGCTGCCTCCAGTTTCGCACGACAAGTTGGTTAAGGTCCCCTTTCACTTGCGTGTGCCAGCTCAGTCGTGGTCTTCCTCTACTGCGCCGTCCTTCGCGTGTGGATTCGAAGATTTTCCAGGATGGAGCATTGGTGTCCATCCACTCTATATGACCCAGCCACCTCAATCGTTATCGCCTACGCAGACGGGACCGAAAATCACCCAAAGAATTCTTCTCTCGAAACAGCCAAGAGCTACCTCATCCGCCTTTGACATTATTCATGCCTCTGCGCTATAGAGCAGGGATAGGACGATTAAGGTCTTATAGAGGGTCACTCTAGTCACTCTTCCGCTCGTAGGGCTCGCGAGCAGCTCTGGTCTTTCAATGCAGCGCCGCTTTGAATGCCTCTCGTTTGGCTGCATGTGCTTGCCGGCACTCGTCGTCAGACCAGGGGTTTCGTTCCGGTGCCCAAGTGAAACTCAGCACGTCAGAGGCGGCATCTCTGATGGCTTTTTGCTAATGTTGCCACTGGTCTTCAATACTTGAGGCTAGCTGCATAGGACCTCTTGAGAGTTAGAGAGAGACTTGATCGGAAAGGGTCTTCCTCTCAGTATTTCCTTGTCTTGGCGGTGTTCGAGCCGCACCTTGGTTACGAAAAGGCAGTGGTCCAAATCAATCTTGGGCCTTCGGAACGTTCGGATGTCTATTAAACTGAAGGAGTGTCTTGCTTCGATCGCAATGTGGTCAATCTGGTTGGCGGTTGATAGATCAGGAAATCTCCACGTTCCTTTGTGGGTATTGAGATGCGGGAACCGCGTACTAACTACAACAACACTTCGCCTCGCAACAAAGTCGACCATCCTATATCCATTATCGGAGGTGGTTTCGTGTAGGCTGTGCTTTCCGACAAGACTACCAAGTATTGTCCAAGAGCTCGTAGAAACGGTGTCATCTTTCTCTTCTGTGGTATGACATCAATATCGTCTGCGTAGCTCAACAGCTGGATGGACTTGTAGAGGATAATGCCTTCCTCACAAGATGGTGCCTTCCGCACTTTTCGTTCGTTCTTGGCTGCATTTGGAGCTGCATCAAGGCACTCTAAAGTGTAAAGACTCAAAATCGGGATAAGGGCATCCTTGGTCTACTATTAAACAGATATCCACCGGGAAAGCGAGAGGTGAGGATTCGTTTTTACCTATCCAACTAAACGTGACCCAGTTACGCTTGAGGTAGTGGGGGTCACCTAATACCCTACTATAACTTCAGCGACATAAAAACGTTCCCGTATGCAATAACATACATACATCAATATGTAGAATCGTCAGGATACTCCTGTTTCGAGAGTTGTGCTTAGATCACAAATAACCTCAGCACACACTCATAATTCAAAAAAAAAAAAATTTGCATTTACCGAAAAGAAATTGCATCGCTAAATTAAAAATGTCCGGTTAATTAATCTGCAGAGGCAATTAAGATTGCAAAAGGTGTTGCCGACCATCAACAGCAGGCGGATTGGTTTATAGTGTCCACGATCCGATATATGTAAGCGTCCTTGTTGTCTGTCTGGTACAGTCGTTTAACGGTCTTCAATGATATGATTTGAATGCCATTTAGTCCCGTTAGACTGCATGCGTAAGCTAAGATGGCCAAATGAAACCTGTTGCCTGACGTACCGGCACTGTGGCAGTGGACCAGATTTTCCTAAACTGTGTGACCGAAATGGCGCAAAACAATTTTTATTGCTTCCCGTCAACGCTTTTTTAACTACAAACTACACTCTTGGATGTCATCCCAACTGAGTTATTGGCAAGTTCTAGTTTGCGGCAGGAGGCTTTGCTAAACAAGTACAAGGACAGTGTAATCATTTTATCGCGTTTTCTGGGTGAATGAATCCCACTAATTGAATAAATTGCGTGAAATGCCAAACCAACGCCACTTAATGAAGCCAATTAAAATTTAAAAACAAAAACCTGCCAGAAAAATAGGCCAACTTGTCTGCTGCTTTTCAACTCCGACTACATTGTAAGTCACAAGGGTGTGCCAGGCAATGGCAAGAGCAAGAGTATTCGATCGATGCTAGAGCGGGAGCAAGCGGGCCGAAACTTGAATCTATAAAATGTGTGGGTTAATGGTTCCTACGCTGGACTACTGTGCTAGCTGCGTAGGTTCAAACCCGAGTCACGTACATGCTGGTCGTCTTCTATGTAATCTGTCCATTGGCTAGACAGTATATCCAACTTTGTCATCGAATTCTGTCATTTACTTTCCCGAATTACTTAAGTTCACGTGCGTCGTCTTAACCGCGCTTCCTGATGATTGGGTGAGTAGGACTAGGAATGCGATCGCTCAAAACAAAAAATTTTTATTTGTTTTAGTCTATACCGAGACAGTCGCACGATATGTGCTCAGTAGTTTCTTGATCCTCAAAGCATAGTTAACACGTGTCCAAATGCCATTTGTTGATATGACAATTAAGTAAGCAGTGTCCAGCTTAGCACAATAGATCTTACAGGTTCGCAGTCCTTCTTTGACCTGCGGGTATATCTTGTGCTTATTTTACCTCCTCGCGCTAGCCATTGGGAACTGGTTGTTGTCCCTCCGGACTCAACTTGCTAAACTTATAAGCGCGAGTGCTGATCAAATGAAAAAATTCAGCACTATAAATATGTCAGCGAACGAATTCCCTAGATGGAACCAACGGTGGCGTGATCAATTTCCGGAGCAGAAGCAGCTGGGCTACTTCGACATATTTGGATCTGAGGCCGATAAGGATTTCTAAGAATCAGTTGGAAAAGAGATGGTGGCGGATGAAGCCTAAATTAGCCAACGGCAGCACTCATATCCGAGGCTCAGTATCAGAAGCGCGCGATCGAAGAAATAGAGAGATGTTACTGCAGAAATGAGGTTCAAAAGTTTTACCAAAGGGTAAAAAGAACTTGCCAAGGCTACAGAGTCCGACCCGAAGCCTCCAAGGACGAACAAGGGCTGAGCATACAGAAGAACTTTTTCAAATTCCGCTGTCAGACAGAATTAACCATTTAACCTGGGCGATGAAGACCAACAATTCCATCCACTCGGCCTGGACGCTGGAGCTGACGGCCTAGCTGCCGAGCTGTTCAAAGCAGCAGGCGATGACCTGGTAAGGAGCATGCACCAACTGTAAAATATGATCGGAGGAAAGTATGCCCGATGGATGGAACCTCAGCATTGTTTGCCCGATCCTCAAGAAAGAAGACGCTCTGAACTGCGCCAACTACAGACACAACACGTGTTGTCTGAGCGCCTGAAGCCGTTCGTCAACGAGTCCACCATCGACCAAATATTCACACTGCGGCAGATCTTGGGAAAAAACCAGGAACTTCAAATCGATACCCACCACCTCTTCATCGATTTTAAGGCCGCGTATGACAGCATCTATAGAGATGAGCTATACAGAGCCATGTCTAGTTTTGGCATCCCTGCCAAACTCGTCAGTTTGTGCAGGATGACCATAGAGAATGCGCGCTGCTCCATCAAGGTCGGTCAAGACATCACCGAGACCTTTGATGTCACAAAAGAATTTAAGCAAGGCGACGCGCATATACAGCGACATCGATGGAAACGGTTCTTAACCAATTTGGAGTGCGAAACTGGAGGCAGCTTGCTAAAGATCGAGCTGGTTGGAGACGCTTTTGGTTGAGGCCCAGGTCCACCCCGTAAGTGGTTGTCAGTAGTAAAATCAACAAGGACATGCAAAGGTCCTCAGTTGTTCTAGAACCTTTATACCACTTGAGCTTTAGAAAAACCACAACACCAACACTCGCGCTGTGTGAGTAACATCATAGCGGCATTCATAAGCCCTTAAGCGCGAGCAGTTAAAAAAATCGTATCCGAGACTTATTGCTTCGTACGCTATTCACTGTGGTCTAGTGGTTAGTGCGTAAGTTCGCCGTTCGGAGTCGTACCAGTCTTTACCTCTTTTCGTCACACAGGTGCGTATCGTCAACCGCATTATTCGCTTTACAGCTCATTAAGCATGCAAATGGTCCCTTGCCACAAATGAATCTGTTAGTCCAGAAAAAAAAAAAACCAAAAACAGTTTTGTGAATGAAATTCAATTCCATTTTGGCGGTTCCCCAGTGTTTACACACCACTTTCAAAAGATCCCACAAATCACACCTTTCTCGACTTGGAACCTCCTTTTATTCAGACATCAATAGCGTCGAAGATTTATTTAGAATATCCATGAATCTATGCTAATTGCATCTTATACACAAGAAAATATCAAAACGGGAAAATTCGCATTGTTAATCGATGATACATAAATTTGTGCTTCGAATTTCGATGATTTACGACCTTTCGACTGAAGTGTTCGGCGCTAGGTGGAGAAACCCCTGGTCAACGAGCTCAACAAGGTGTCTGTGGAGCGTGGCTCATTTTTTATGGATACGTTTAGACTGCAAAGGATTTATGGTCAAATGGAGCCGCCATTCATTCTGGAATTCTCGAAAATCTCATTGGCATCCAAATATTCATCGGATATTCTTTAGAAAATGATTAATGCGTAGCGCAGACGAAACCTGGGCGGGATTTTGTTGTGCACTTGAGATTAACATAAATTTTCACCGGCCACCGCCACCATTGGCTGGAGAAAGGTGATTGGATTCTGATTGATGGCGACCCGCAACGACGGTGTCAATGGTGGATGTTTCGAGCGGTGGCAATTCCCCAAAAAACACAATTGGCAGCAACAAATCTCGATTGACATCTCATTTGACCTAAACAAATAAATTTTAGGGAGAGATCAGCAGTTGAATAAACCTATAGATACAGCTCGTGGAGATTTTGGATTTAAATCTGAAGAGTGACCGCGATATTTCACTGAGGTTTCGGAAAATTAAGATATGTCAAGCTCTGTCAGGTATTATTTGATTTCAGCAGAAGTCAAAAAAGAGATGTGCTGTCACGCTTGGGATTAGAAAGAGTGATGGGCTTCCAAAAAAGGGTCATGTACTCGTATATCCGGTAACGACGTTGTTTATGGGATCTTTTGGGACATAGATTGTTGGATATATTTTGTTTAATCTTTTTAATCTTTTCTGTCTTAAGTGATAAACTGTTAAAGTCTTCCGGAAATGAATATCTCGATCCAAATACTTTGACAATGCAACTGATGAGGCTGACATAGTGTTTTCTATACATTCGATCAGAATATTCAGATTTTAAGGCAAAACGGTTGGTGTTTAGAAAAGGAAGCTGGGATTCGACACACTTCAAACCAGAAAAATTGATGGGGTTTCACTGTGAAACGTATAAATTTGCCGTGAGAATGTGAATTCAGTTGAGCCCAGTTAAGCAGATAGAAATTTGGATTAGTCGAGAGTATAGTATAACCGAAGCTATATAAAAGCCTGCTGATCATTGTAGCAGGTAAGCAGATGATTACGTGTGATACGAATGTTGTTCGTGAAATTTTTTCACACGCAGCGAACTACAGATTCACAGTCACGGCCGACTTCGGGATTCCGATAAAACTGATCCAGCTATGCCGCGTAAAACTCGACTTTCAAACATGCACCGGTTTTTGGCAAGAAGACGCGCTATCAAGTGATTTCTTCAACCTCGTTCTGAAACAGATAGAGCAGATATTTACATGGTAGGCACTGTCTTCAGAAAATCTGGCCAAATGATGGGTTACGCAGACGACATCGACATCATTGGTCGTCCCCGACGTGCCGTCATAGAAGCTTTCACGACAACTGAAGATCAGGCGAAACGAGTTAGAGTGAATGAGGACAACACCAAGTTTATGTTGTCAACAAATAAAGACAAAATGTCACTGATGTGGAAGTAGTCCGAAAAGCCAAAACACTTTGACTACACTGGCTCAGCTACATCGAGCCAATGGAAAATAATGCTCCAGGTCTGAACTTTGAATCACACCTCCTAGGTTCGAAACGAAAAGGAAAACTGAATCTCCTTTTTAAAGACCGAGCTATTTTGGATGCCAGAGCGCTTGGTCTGGAGATCCACAGACCAGGAGCCCATTAAATAAGTGCTTCCGCACTGAGTAAACAAAGAGAGGCAACCACAATGGGTAAATAGGTGAAAAGTGTAAATGAGTCGACAAATCAGACAGAACGTCAAAATGAACAAATAAAACTTTGAGGTAATAAAGTACTTTGTCGACCTTAGCTCTGCTTTTCCTTCTGACAACGATCTCTCATCAGAAACCGAATTAAGAATAGTTCGTCCCAATCGCTGTTTTTTGGACTGAGAAGGCATTCAGGTACATACTAACGTATCAAAAACAACTAAGGAGACTTTTTGTATACAAGAGTGTAATCATCTCAGTCCTACTTTGTGGCGCTAAAGCATGGACTCTACCAAAAAGGGATGAAGATATCCTTGATCGTTTCGAGGCAAAAATTCTTTGTAGCTATTCGATCCATTTCTGCCGATGGGATTTGGAGAATTCTATGAGGACATATACAGGCTTTACAACGACATGAATCTAGTCAAAGAAGTGTGTAGTGGACGTTTGAGGGGGCCACAACGAATGAATCGAAATTCCCCTTACCTACAGAGTCTTTGATTTCAATCTAAAGGATAACGTAGTAAAGGAAGATATTGCGTAGGGTTAAACTTAAACTCAGTTAATTTGAGAGGCTTGTTGATTGAAGCGGTGGATAGTGTTAGAAAGACTCGGCTTTGTTTTTGCTTTATATATGTACATAAAAGCGACTAAGTCTGCGAGGAAAGACGTCACGTTATATCCTATGTCCTTCTCCGCGTTTCAAAGCATTGACGAATAAGTATAGACTTTTAAGTCTACATATTATTTTTTCAAGATCTCCCTATAAACAATATTCCTTGTTTTTACGGACTCTGAACATGTCACATACTATGGCTATGGGAGAGACAGTCAGCCATCAGATCCAAAGTAACTTACTTACTTAAGGTGGCGCTACACTCCGGGGTGGACATGTACCTCAACCAACAAGCGTCCTCAGCCACCTTGATTTTTAGCCATCTGCCTCCAGTTTCGCATGCCAACTTGGTTAACGTCCCCTTCCACTTGCGTACATCACCTGAGTCGCAGTCTTCCTCTACTGTGCCGTCCCTCGGGTGTGGATTCGAACATTTTCCGGGCCGGAGCATCCGCTTTACATGACCCAGCCACCTCAGTCATTGGACCTTCACTCTTCTACTTAGTTGATGTCGCTATACAGCCAGTATAGATCTTCGATGTATCTCCTTCTCCATTCACCGTCTATGTAGACGGGACCGAAAATCATCCTCTCGAAACAGCTGAGAGCAACCTCATCCCCTTTTGACAGAGTCCATCCCTCTACGCCATCACACTAGCCACTTTTTAGGTGTTAAATTGATGGACATGACTTAGCAAGCCCTAAAGGTCAGTTGCAGACGTTTGAACTCAAGGTGGTAGTCTAATGGGATCAGAGGAATCTTGGCTTCGATTACGTTTTTGTACAAATTCTTCTTCTGAAGCCTGGCGCCTTTGCACAGTTGGAGGGTTTAGGGCCTTTAGAGCTCCAACTTTAATGTACAGGCCGTGAGGTATAATTCGTGGGGGATCGAGAGTGTGAAATAACTCTACTCTCTGTGCAAGAAATTACAGCATTCTCAATTTTCATAACCGAGTCTACAGATTCATACTTTATAAGCTCAGTTGGTAGCTTCTCCAACAGAAAGTTTTTGTTGCTGTTGGTTAAGTGGTTTATTGGAGTGATAATAGCTGATAAACGTGATGAATGTTGAGGTAAATTGTGTCACACAAACCAATCGGATCTTCCACTAGTCTCTTCCACAGAATCGAAGGGAAACTCTGGTTCTCATGGCGCAGAATGCACTGTTCTTGCCAAAGAAAGTGCTTTTGTGCGAAAGACTGTTGTGAAAATTGGCCACCTTACATACTTCTGATTGCTTCTGTGATGTAATTTTATGGCTTCTAGGTTGTCAAACGTTGCACTATATTTTCACGACGATTACAGCATCCTACATCGTCTATTTCCAACTCAAATCCACTTTAGTCCACAAACTAATCCTCTTTCCCACGATCTCAGACTGCGAAATCAAACAAAGACGCGATCATTTCCTTTCCGGAATATCAAATTCCTCGTCGCTATCCTCCTTCACAAGACACATCACGCAATGAATAGAAAAATCTCCTAATGCACGCACATCCTGTATGTGAATCGAGGCACGCAAAATCCATTTACGCACACCTATTCCACTGTTCCAGTCCCCCTGGCATTTGTGCAAAAATCTCAAAAAAAAAAAAAAAAAATCCGAACTGAATACAACTGAAAGGAAGCGAGATTTTGAAAAATAGGATTTCAACACCGCACTTGAAAAGGGAGAGAGTCCTTTTGTTTGTTTGTTTTATTCTTTCCACATGCCCCGTCTGCGGATGATTATTAATTCGTTCCCTATCCGTTTATCCTTGGGTGCTGACTATAATTAACGCACAACGGACAATCAGTGTAATCAGTTAATGGTCTTAGGGACGCAGGTAGGTTAGGTAGGCTTGTGTAGTGGTCATGTCGTGATGTCCTCTTCGATGATTGATTAATATGACAATTTAAGCACGCTCTAGAGGAGGGTGCAGATCCTGTTAGGTGCCTTTGAACTGATAAGGATCTTCGTGAAACTGAAAGTGTTTGTCTTGCCCATCTATGCTATGGAAAATTTACCTGACAATCTAAACTGTAGCCGATTCTGTTGTAGTGTGTTCGGATCCCTGAGGTAACCTCAATTTTCAAACTTTCTTTGTTGCAATCACTGAAGATAACAAAAACATTGGTAAAACTTTCATAAATGGCACTCCATCCGTCCTTCTTGACATACCCTCGTAGAAAAACACACGAGTGTCCACTAAGTGCATCCACAAGAAATGTCCATACAGCACGAGACTCTGTACTTAGCCCCACCTACTTCAAGGTGTCCTCCGCAAAGTCTGTTCAAACAAAAACTGCATGTCTCTACATGTCCAAGTAATTATGCGAAGACATATCATTCGAAGGCCAAGTCTCCACACAAAAAAGGAAGTTCAAGTGATTTACGCTACTCTAATCGCAATCCCGGTCTATGGTACACAACCCACGCACTCTCTGATTTATTCCAGCCTCAGTGTGATCGGCCACTTCTCATTCACATGACACTGACACTTTAATTGGCCACCACACCCAACAACCCCGCTGGACGAGAACAAAAAAACTTCCGTGCGGGTGACGTTCATGATCATGTTCATCACTATCTGACTCTCTCTCTCTCTCACACTCTTAGCAAGTCAGCAGCACTTTACGTCACTCGATGTTTACCTGAAGAACTCACCTTAAGGCAGCTACTTGTAAAATGTACCGGTCGCCTCCATGTTGATTAGATTTTGAAGAGACGCACTCGCATATTAAACCATGCTGGGCACGCCATGGCCGCACCGAGATCCAGAGGAGCCATACCCTCAGAGTCGCCCCCAAACAGCACAAAACCTCAGCGGACCGTCGCGAAAATAGTGACTTCTTGCCCTAGTGCTCTAGAGCACCATAGAGCTCTTGAACGGCAGCAATAACCGTCATCACCATCATCATCGTCGTCGTCGTTGTTGTTGTCGTTGTCTGTCCGTAGTCAAAGTGAGTGTGTGTGACCAACCTTGATGGCGTCCTATGCCTATGCGATAATCACAGCTAATATGCGTACAAAACTGCACACTCAACCTATAGGTGCTGGCGGAGTGAGAAGACGAACGGAGCCGGTTGCCTGCCTATGCATACCCGGCTATGACGGTTCCATGGTGTTTATCTCTGTTTCTTTCGCGGCACTAGACCAGGCTTGGCTGGCCGGACGACTGAGTGACTGAATGACTGGGACGCGAAACGTGGATATGCAGCTACGGCAACAATCTTCTTGTTTCTCCTTCGTGCCTTGTAGGTTTTCCCGTGTATGCACACATTTGGCGTGTTTACCTGTCATTACATCTGAATTAATGCCAAGTCCAAGTTTGCCTAGGAGACTTTGCTAAACGAGCAGTCAGGAGGAGAGTGCATTGACTTTTGTCGCGTCGTCGTTATGCAGGTATGCCCTGCCTGCATGCATTTCTCACTCAGTTGGGTAGGATGCACTGTGAAAAAATTAAAATGTTGTCGTCATTTGGGATTTTTGGAAACAGAGAAACAAAAATAATGGAGGCAAGCTGCTTCCATTTTGTTAAGCATAGGGGTTCACATCCATTAGCAGTGGGACACTGTAAACCTTGTACAGAAATCGACAGATTATTTCATTGTCAAGACGTTGAAAGCAGGGTAGTTGGCCTATTGGGACAGATGGTAGTTCCATGGTCAATTGGATTTCAAAGCAAGTGTCGTTTGTAATTCCTTTTACTGCTCGTCCTCGAGAAATATAAACTTGCCTTTCTGGCATTGTAAAGGCCCCTTTGGCACGACTTGGGGCTTATTACGGGAACTTTCCTTGTGGTCTATATGGGTTCTAGCTTATGCGTCAGTTGTTTGATGGAGGAGCTTTGGCGTAAGTATGTGACTGCCTCCTGCACTAAACTTCAAAAGAAAGGCTTGTCTCGGATGCACGGGCGCATTTCATAGTACGCCTGGCGCTGTTCTAGACGCTGTTCTGCTTAATACACTTTGATGCTTATATCATGGGATGTACTATTTATGGTCTTAGATGGGGCGGCTTTTGGCATCATCCACACTGGAGTTTTAAAGACCTTGTGCTACACATATTCCATGGATATGCTGCCTGATGCAATGACACCAGAACTTCGGTTGCTGTGCAAATTTGAAGTCGTCTTTCCTCGCCTTTGGGACTGGCTTTGGCCAGAGTCTGAGCCTGAACGGAACTGTAGTCGAATTTTGACGGATGGCTCCAAAATCAGTCATTTGTCCGGTGCTGGTGTCTTCGTGAATGTCGACAACACCAGAGTTCACGTGCGCAGGGTAATGCCTCTGTTTTTCAAGCAGAAAAGCGTTGGAGCATCTGCGTCTGTAACGATAGCCAGCCTACGCTTAAGGCCTTGGTCAACGCATTAATCTCTTCCAAAATAGTGCGAGAATGCAAAAAATTCCGTCGCAAGGCTCAACTCTTTCACACTTCTATGGGTCCCTGGGCACACTGGGATCTCTGAAAATGAGATCTTCGTTGAGATTGCTAGACAAGGCCAAGAGGATATTTTCTCAGGACCTAAACCTCCAGGACCTAAGTTTCCTACGAACAAACCTGTGTGTGGCACGGCTCTCCAGGATGCAAGCACCCGAAGGTCTGTAAGAAATCAGCGGCATTCTTGCTGTCACTTAGCAGAAAAGACTGTACACTTCTGCCAAGCATCTTAGTGTGTTAGGCTTACGTGACACCACTACCTGCGAGTACGACGATACTTCGGATCATTTCCTTTGCGATTGTCCTGCTTTCTGGTAGTACAATGGACCAGTTGCGTCTGAGCCCTTCAGTACACCATTTCCAAACCCAAAAAAATGCATGTTGAGAGAGCAAGGAAGGCTTGTTGCAGAATGTACCATGACTTAGTTTTGTTTCAAATTCCTACTAACGCCGCTGAACCGAATGCACCGGTTACCAGACCATGTCGCATACATATGGTTGGTTGGTTTAGTGGGTATCCTAAAGACTTACTTAGACCTCAAGTGGGTCCATTGTACAAATAAAAAGTGTACTCATGGGAGTCAAACCAAGGGATAGCGTTGGCTAATCCGGAAACCATCCAGAAAGGGATAGAAATCTCAGGAGTCTTCTAAAATCAGCGATATTAAGGTCCTCCAGCCTTACGCAATCTTCTGGTGGCCAATGCGGCACATTCACATTTGTTTCGAATTTTTCTGAGACCAGAATAACGACGTCGTCAGCATAGGCCGTCACGTTGAATCCGTTGTTTTCCAGTGTCTTGATAATTTCGTCTATTACTAGGAACCAGATCAGCGGGGAGAGAACTCCTTCTTGAGGAGTGCCTCGAGTGACACTCTTCCGGCTGTTGACGCTACCTAGGGTCGAATTTATGGTACGTGACTTTAGCATCTGACCAATCCAGTTGCACAGTCCCTTGCTTAGTCGGGCTCTGTGTAGGCTGTGTATGATTGCTTCAGTGCTCACGTTATTAAAAGCTCCTTCAATGTCGAGAAAGGCACCAAGTGTGAATTCTTTGACATGGAGCAATTTGTCGCATACATATACTACAATGTCTTACGTTATTATTATTATTAGTGGGGAGCGGTTTGTCCACTCTAGCACTGCGGTCTCATACAGAGGCCTATTGTGCTTTCCCGAGAGTTTAGAGCAGTTTGTCTACTCCAGAGGATGTCAGGAAGCTAAACAGCCTCTCTGGGTGGAGCGTGGCAAGCGCCGTTGGTGAAACGAGTTCACTGCCTAGGGTCCGTTTTCTCACATGGATAAGGGCGGGACATTCTGTGACGATGTGGACAGAGCTTTCATCGCTCTCCAGGCACAGTCTGCAGGTAGGGTCCGGTGACAGGCCAAGCTTGTGAAGATGCCGTTTTAGACGGCAGTGGCCACTTAGGATGCCGGTTAG
Organism: Matsumyia berberina; assembly: GCA_917880715.2. NCBI lineage: Eukaryota > Metazoa > Arthropoda > Insecta > Diptera > Syrphidae > Matsumyia > Matsumyia berberina. Next base: position 122,447,338 of record OU862871.1, on the reverse strand, counting down.
AATTCTAAGGTGGTTCCTGCTTAGCTTTAAAAGAAACTTGGATTTCTTTTGCGATACTATGGGAAAGAAGTATTTGGTACATTTCTGTCCTATACTTTCCATCCAGATCGCGTTGGATTTGAGCAGGGATTGCTCCCTCATGAAGTTTTTAAAAATGGTTTTGTTTACTCCACAGGCTGGTTCAGGACCAGTGAGGGGGGTGGTCGCACCTATCTTGGCCAGTGAATCCGCTGTTTCATTGCCGGCGTAGCCTTTGTGAGCAGGGATCCAATGTAGTATGACCAAGTTGTTTTTTCCCAATTCTAGAAGCAATTTGACTGTCTCTAGAACTAGTTTTGATTTTATCGTGGCTGAATTCAGTGCTTTCAGGGCAGCTTGACTGTCAGAGGAGATGAAAATGGTTTTGCCACGTGGGTTAGAGAGCAAGCTTAAACTTGTGCACTGGTTTATGGCAAATATTTCTGCCTGGAAGATCGATGAGTACGTGCCTAGACTGACCGATAGGTTAGTGCTAATTGACTCTCCGAATATTCCAGCCCCAGATCCACTGTCCATTTTAGAGCCGTCTGTATACCATACCTGGTCATGCTCTGAGGGACGGGGTTTGAATTTTTCCCAGTCGTCACTGGGGGGTATGACTACTGAGTAATTTCGTTTGAAGCAATACCTTGGGAGAAAGTCATCCAATGGCATGCTGAACTCTCTGCTTTGGAGCAGGGAGTAAAGCATGTTAAGGTGGCCATCAGGGGGATGTTCGGAACTGATAATGTTTAGATGGAAGAGCCTGTGCAGGCTGAGTTTAGCCTGGGTTTGGATATGGACTCGAACTGGTGGTAGACCGACAATGGCGTTAAGCGATGCGGTGGGGGTGGAGCGCAGGCAGCCGGTCATGCAGACTTCAGCTAGGCGCTGCACCCGTTCCAATTTCTTAGCTGTGGCGGCCTCATTTGTCTTTGCCCACCACACTATTGCCGCATAGGCCAGGGTGGGTCTAACGACCAAGGTGTAAATTTGGAGCATGATTTTTGGACTTAATCCCCAATTGTTGCCACAGATGCGGCAACAGGTCCACAGTGCTCGTGTGGCCTTTCCAACAGTCCGGTCAATTTGGGGGTTCCAGGACAATTTGCTGTCCAGGATAACCCCAAGGTACTTTACTTCTTGTGAAAATTGAATGGTTTCGCCATAGATAGAGGGGCGAATCAGGAGATTTAGGTTTCTTCTTCTGGTAAAAGGAACTATATGTGTCTTTTTGGGGTTTACAGAGAGGCCTTCTTTTGTGCACCATTTCTGTATCTCAGATAGTGCGTATTGGAGCACTTCTGAAACAACGCTTTCATATTTGCCACTGACGATGACCGCCACACCGTCTGCATAGCCAATGACCTCGATCCCTAGGTTCTTTAGGGACCGGAGAAGACTGTCAATGACGAGCGACCAAATCAGTGGCGACAGGACTCCACCCTGGGGGCATCCTCGAGTTGTAAGCGCCGATATTTCAACATCATCGATGTTGGTGTGTATCACCCTACTTTCCAGCATGGACATAATCCATTTGCTTATTGTTGGTGAGAGGTTCATATTACTGAGTGCACGTTTAGTGGATTCATATGAGGTGTAATTGAAGGCTCCCTCGATATCAAGAAATGCGACAAGGCATATCTCCTTCCTGTCGATGGAGGTTTCAATTCTGGTTACCAAGTCATTGAGTGCTGACTCAGTAGATTTGCCCGGTTGATATGCGTGTTGGGTGTCGCAGAGAGGGAAGTTGCAGAGTGCTTCTCCTCTTATATGTCTGTCAATTATCTTTTCCATGCATTTCAGAATGAATGACAGAAGACTGATGGGACGGAAGGATTTGGGACTTGAGTCCGAGGTTCTGCCAGCCTTAGGTAGATATTTGACAGTTACTCTACGCCACGCAGCGGGTAGGTATCCAAGGGCTAGACTACAGCTAAACAGCTTGGATAGAGTTGGAGCAATTATCTCTGCTCCTTGTTGCAGTAGTGCTGGGAAAATGCCATCATCTCCAGGGGCTTTGAAGGGTTTCATGGAGGAGATGGCCCATTTGGTGGCTCCCACATTGCAGATTTCTCTCGCGATTTTCCAGTCTCCCCTTGTCGGCAGATAGGGACAGTCTGCCTGGGGTGATGGTCTGGTTGAGAGTGGATCGATTGGGATTGATCCTGGAAAATGAGTTCTAAGTAAAAGTTCAAGGGTCTCTTTCTTAGATTTGGTTTGACTTCCATCTTCTTTTATGAGTGAACCCAAAGAGACGGATCGGTCAGAGGCAAGAACTTTGTGCAGGCGGCATGCAGAGTTTGTGTCGCATATATTGTCGCAAAATCGCCTGAACGATTCTTTTTTGGTCTTTTTTATATCTTGGTTGTACCTGGTGAGAGCTTGGGAGTAGGTTTACCGTTCCGTTTGGCTCGGTTAAAAAGCTTCCTTACTCTGGACCTAGAATGATTGAGGTCGTTGTTCCACCAGGGGGTTTGCCTTTTAAACTTCTTCAGTTTAAGAGGGCAGTTGTCCTCGAATGCAGTTATGACAGAGTGTCTGGTATAGTCAGCAAAGACTTCAAGTTTATCCTTGCTGTCGATGCGAGGGATTTTTCCAATGATCCAATTGGCTGAGCTGGTCTTTGTAGGAGATCCAGTCAGTATTTCTCCTTGGGCGATAGGATAGATTGACTATGGTGTTAGTGTCAATATCAAACCTAATGTGTCTGACAGAGCACAACACAGCGTCCTACCTGAAGGTGTTGATAGGCCCAGAATTTTTCCACTTGTGCTGGTCCATGGTTCCTGCACAAGGGCGATTGATAGGCCCCTCGAATTCAGCGCCTGCACCAAGACTGCCGAGGCAGCCTTGGCGTGATGAAGGTTGATTTGAACAACCTTCATCAGGGGCTAAAGTTTTTTAAAGGAGGCTTTGCTGGGAAAGCCCCCTCTTTTTCCGCCGCGGCCTCTGAACTGTTCGGTGTTGGGCATGTTCAGGGTTCCGCGAACGGGACCTTTGGAAGGTCTGACAAAAACCGCAGGCAATGTCTGTCTGGGGTTAGTGTCTTTGGTCCTAGGTTTGGGTTGAGTCAAGGTCCCTGACTTGGCAGATGGACCCGAGGATGGTCTCTCTTGCCTGGACGCTTGGGTGAGACTTGGCTTCGACTTCGCGGGAGCGGACTTTCCAGCTCCCGAGAGCGATGCCACAGGTCTTGACTTCAGTTCCAATTTCTTGGAGGCCGAAGTTCCTTGGGCGGTTAAGCCAGAACAAGAAGGAAGCGAAGGGTCTGCCTCCTTAGGTGTCTGGGTAGGAGCATTTGATGATGAGGCTTGTGCCTGCTTCTGGATTCTGAACTGCACACGGTTCATGTTGTAAAACGGTAGGCAGTTCAGACTCTTCAGCGAACGCACTGAGCACTCATCCATCGAAAGAGTCAGGGCAGTTCCTTGGGGATTTACTACCTTCCGAAGAACTTTCCAGTCCTTGGTCGGTAGTATTTTATTTTGCGTCCTTAAAGAGCGAAGAATCACGTCTACTGGACTGAGTTCGCCAGGGAAGTATGCCGTGGCTACGCATGGTTTCGGGAGATTATCTCCTTCAACCATGACAAGCTTGGCATTCTCCCATGGCGTCAGTTTAGGGACGATGGTGGCCAACCAGTCGCGACTCTTCGTGTCCGCACAGTTTACTGTTAGCCAACCCGGTTTGTGCGAGCAGCCCAGAAAGCGAATCTGCGGACCATCTTCGGGGAGCTTATGCAGCTCCTTGATGATGGCGTTTTCCACTGCTTTCTGTTGCACAGTTTCGAGTAGGCCAACAGGGTAGCTCTCCAAGAGGATGCCTACCTTAATGGCGCCAGCCACTTCGGCAAAGAGAGGAGCATCCGGCTTGATCCGCTTGCTGGCCGTGCCAGCGAAGTTATCGTTGGAGCGAGATCTTTTGCTAGATGCTCCTGGCGCTTGGCTCTGTTTGGAGGGTCGTTCCTGGAGCGTCTTTTCCAGCGCTGAATTATAGGGCAGGCCCTGGGCCATGAGGAACTTGAGCCGTTTTTTGTTTGCCGTGGTTAGGCGGTTCCTCTTGGTGGGGGGCACTGTGCTTTCCTGCACGCTGGCATCAGGAGCTTCAGGACAGCTCTTATAATTTTCGTCCGTGGGGGCTGAACTTGCTGTGCCGACTGATACCCGGTCTAGGGAGTCGAGATCGCATTCAGCTTCACGGACTGGACATTCAATCTGTCCAATGGGTAGCTGACCGGCGGAGTTAGGACTTTCCAGACTACCTTCGGTCAGAGTTTCGTCGATCTCTTGAAGCAGACGGTCATCGTTCCATCTGCGACAAGGAGTAGGTTCAGCCGAGGGCTGACAGACGGGATTTGGACTTTCCAGATCACCGTCAGAAACATTTATTGTTTTTTTTGAATCTATTTTGATCCCACGAGAAGCTAGTGAAATACACTGTCGATCCACGCAGAGCCCCGCGTGCGTGGACAAGGCTAGATAAAACTGGAGGGCGCCTGTTCTCCAGAATACACCGTTCACGACTGAGCTATTTACGGGCCCCCAGCCTGGTAGGTCATCGGCACGGTTCGATTAACACCTTAACCCAGCCCTGCACAAGAATTTTACTGAGGATTGGGCAAGCCGTTACCTCAAACCCTCCTCCTTTACCCGGGCTTGGGACCGGCAAGTTACTTGCGTAACCAGGCGGAGTTTGTCTTACGTTGGTTGGCAAATTTGGAATTTCGGGCTGTCCTCGGATGGAAACTTGTGTCTGATTCACCGAAAAAAGCAATATGAGGCTTAAATCCTGCATTACACTACCAAGGACCTAAAGTCATGCATCACTGCCCAACCTCCATTTTGAACAACAATCGAACACAAAAGATACACAACTATTCCTTGGAATGTCGATTATTTGCACACCAGTACCACAATTGCAATTTTTGCCAACATCCCTTCACTTGCGCATACGTTTATGTAGATACCCGTACAGCACCACGAGGCAAAATTCCACTTTCGGATAAAATCAGATCCCAACAATGTAATGACGGTCTGCTTCAACAATGTCTGCGGTGCACCGCCACGCCGTAAGCCTGCTGCATTGCCAATAAGACAGAACTGTAAGATAGTAAGACAATGGGTCATTACTTCCTTTTGTGCATCGTTTTGCTGCAGTCGCTTACGTTGATGATGCCAAGTCACGGATGGGGATGCGTCCATGCATAGTGCACAGTACATGCGCACATGCATGACTGCAATTATCAACATCATCCAACTCGTCGTCATCATCATCATCATCGCTATCGCCGCCACAAGTGTATGTTCCAAACCAATCAAACCAGACTGACGGCTTGCATCTCCGAAAACCACACGTTGGTTCTGATGCTGCCGCACCAAAATCATCACTTGAGCCCTGCTGCATCTCTCACTCAGAAAGAAAACATTTTGGCCACATGTGATTTCGGGCGGGGCCGAGCTTCGTTTTCGGACACACAAGTGCCACCACCTGCAACGACGCCACTTAACCCCGAGTGCACCCATGGCAGCCCACCGAAGCCCACTGAAGCCTCTTCCACTTCGTTGTCTCGTCTCTGAACTTTCTGACCCGCGGGACCAGAATTTATGGCCCAAGTTGAACATTTGCGTTCGTTAATTTACAAGAACGAGCACCTCAACAAGTGGTGGCCATCGGCCATCGGCCAGACGATAGATCTCTCCATCTCCATCTCCAGCTCGATCGCTGACGTTGATATCGTAATTAAGAAATTAACTTAAAATTCCGGAATGGGCCGATGATGCTTAAACGTGGTCACTGGGTCTCCGCTGATAATCCGTTTCGAGAATTTAACGCCGGCCTCTCACGTGGGACGGGGGTGATTTGCATTTTGTATACAGAAACGGAAGTGGGAAGGGGCATAATTAAGGCGTTTTAATTAGATCGATAAGAATGGAGATCTATGGTAATTTGTGATGTTAATGGCACTCCGCAGGGCGAGAGAGTGCTCACCGCTGTGGGGAGACCTCTTCACGGTACCTCACGTGGGATGTGTTGCATCTAATACGTCGTTTAAGTTAAAGAGGTGCGCAATTTTATGGAACGTGCGTCATAAATTATATCGAGAATGGCCACTTGCCATTGTGAGATATGAGATGTAGTTGTAAAGTTTTTTTTAAGACGACAGGTGTGGAGTTGTTGTTAAACTGTTTGGGGGAGGGGGAGTAATTATCTTTTTTTTGGAAAGTTATCACAGTTAGAGGGAATTTTAGACAGAAAAAGAAGGTCAAAGTGATCACGTAGGCGATGGTGAAGGTTTCTATTTATGACTAAGGGCCGTAATACGTACCAGAACTCGTCCGTGGTCTTTGAAGTGAGGGTGCTTGGAATCGGGACATATTTAGCTCCAAAACAAACTGCAGTTCACTTTAGCCCTAAAATTTATTTATTTTGGCTTTAGTTAGAGGTGACAGGACTGATTGGTTGAAGTGGCTGTCGCGGGTGACACGGCTAAAAGCTCATTTAGCGCTGAGCCGCTCCATTTGTTCCACAACTCATGCTCATTAGGGTTACGTATGGATTTCGATGGGACAAGAGTGGTCGTTTGCCTAAGATCCATTTTAAAATACATATGTAGTATGTCACCAATTTTATTCCTCAAGAGTTTATTTAGATGGTTAACACATTGACTGCCACCATGCAATCCGAAAAATCAGTTCCAAACACCGAGCCAAATGAATACAAACATTATGCGAGACCAAGTTGGTCTCACGAGGCCTAAGCGTCCCAAATTCGTATGAAGCCAGTCTGGTTTCAGGTGGCATTCAACGAATCCAAAGCATAACTTAATAATGGCTTGGGCTGCAGATTCGAGAGCTGCGGTACGCCAGAAGGTGGTGTTCTGTCCCTCTTTCTCTGGATTGTGACGGTAAATAAGCTGCTGCTTAATCTGTCAAGGGCTAGATGCGAAATGATTGCTTATGCAGATGATGCCGCGAGAGCTGTATCCGATAAATACCCAAGAACACTTAGTGAACTTCTTAAAACGTCCTTTCTATCCTCTCAAGATGGACAGCTAATAGCGGTCTTGGTGTCAACCCCGAAAAAACCGAACTAATCCTCTTCAGCAGGCAGTACAAAACTACTCCAACCGCCTGTGCTTTGCTAATAAAGTCAAATTGCCGCGTCTCAGCCTGGATAATAAATTAGACCATTGAACGCGTTAAAAAAAAAGCCACTGCAGCGCTATACTGCTGCAAAACAGCCATTGGTAAGAAGTGGGGCTGCAACTTCGTTCCACACACTGTCTTTACGTGTCCATTGTCAGACCTATACTCATGTATGCTGTAATCGTCTGGTGGACGGCCTTAGACAGAGCCTTACACGGTAGTTTATTGGGGAAAGTGCAATGATCAGCATGCACATGCATCAGCGGAACACTAAGAGCTACCCCATCCGCGGCACATGACGTGCTCCTACATCTACTTCCTCTAGATATTTTTGGCAAACAATCAGGTGCTAGCGCAGTCATCAGACTGAAAGTCTTCTCCCAATGGTCAAACAACAATATTGGCCACTCCTCGATCCTAGATCCCGGAAAACACCGACTAAAAGCCGTCTAAGTTGAATTTTAACCTCAACTTCCGGACATCCATACCTTCCCGAGAGGAGAGGAAGATTAATGACGCTATCGGTGTTTAATTCTGTACTTCTTCCGAGCCTAACCTATGATCATGAGGTTTGGGCAATGACTAAAATAATAAGATCGCGAATACAAGCTGCCAAAATGATATGAGCCATACAAGCTGAGGTGACTCGTCGGGATCGGGTTGGGAACACTAGAATACGCAAGGCACTCAATGTCGAACAGGTACTTCTTCGAACGGAGAAGTCCATACTTCGATGGTTTGGACATGTTCAACGCATGAACCCAACTCGGCTTCCAAGACGCCATCAGGTAGGCGTTCGCGAGGTTCAAGTCCGAAATCTCACCTCTACCCGTATGAGGATAGCCCCTGATGACTTAGAGTCGATGGCGGAAGATCGGGAGATGTGGAGAGTCCACTTGAGCACCCTAACCCCGCGATCCTCATGTTGGATAAGCGGGTCATTGAAAATGATGATGATGATGATGATAAGTCAGGCTGCTATAAAATCCCTGGAATCGGTAACATGTACATCAAAAACTACTTCGCTCATCCCTCATGGAGATGTCAGACCATTTTAATATTCGCCTATGCAGGGTACCCTGTTATAAGGATATTCGAGGGAACTGTAAGGCCGATGAACTCGTCAAACGTGATACTACTCTCGAAATTCTTTCACTCGCTACATGTAAACTTCTCTTAGAGTACAACGCGATCTTTAAGACAAACTAATGATGAACGAATGGTACCACTTGCCGTATCTCCAGGGAGATTTGGCTCATGCTAAATCTCACTCGATCCAAAAGTCTATTCTTGCTCAAAAGGTCGTTCACTAGCACCGTCATTGGTGTTCTCACCGGTCATTGTCCCATTGGCCTTCATGCCAGAATGGTGGGCCTCTTCTCAAAAGACTTCTGTAGGAGTTGCAAGGACAAAGAGGAGAAAGAAACGATCCTCCATTTCCTCAGGAGTCTATCACTTCGACAACTTGGGCGAACTATTACATTCGGACGCCAAAAGTATCTTCAGCTTCATCAAAAGCTCCAAATGGTTTCAATCAAGTGAGTGGCGTTTTTAAGGGTATGGATCCAAGTGGTATTCCAAAGGGCCTTCTAGGCCTCCGGCCACATTCACATTCTTGCAACTGCGGCAGTGAGTACAAGCATATGGAAGATCTGACTCTATCAAGCATGTTGGCCATGATGGACCTCTAAAGGTTTGACCACCTTGTGACATCTTTATAACTGAAAGCTTGAAGTGCGTTTTAATGCAACGAATTTAACCTAAAAGATCATAGGAAGTGGTACCCAGCCCTGTGGGTCATTCCCATCCCAACACCTGCTGCAAATGTTAATTTCAGTTTTACAATGTTGCATGATTGCTCATATCGGCGACTCCATCAACGTTGCTTGTTACCCGCTTAAGGATGTTAAGCAAATATTCATCATCGAAGGAGATTCCACAAAGCGGGAACCCGAATCCAGTCATAAATAAATCTTCGTTAGAATATCCACACTCTTATCGAAGAGAAGATGTCAAATTGCTGTTGTGTGTGACCTTTTTATTTGTTTCCTTTTATTTTGTGAGTACATCTCTCACTGGGTGTGTCGCCTCTGGACAAATAGTCACACAACGCATAGACGACACACGAAGCACAGGGAATACCTGGGCTGTACCTGGCGCTCCCACGGTCAACCAAGACGACGGTGCTGGTGACAACAATGGCGGTGTTGACGATGATGACACCTGTAGATACACACAACAATGGTGTCTGTTTGTTTTCAATTTTCCACATAAAGCCAGAGGAAACCCGCACACATAGGGTCGTCATCGTCACAGTTAAACAAACATCACACTCTTGCGCAACTTTACTCTCGTTGCCTGCAAATAGTCACCGAGGTACGGATAGATACGCAGAGTATCTTCCTCTGTTTAAGATTGTGATCTTGTTTCACTTTTATTTTCGGGAGAAATTCAGGACAAGGTCGCAGACAGAATCTCTGACAGTTTTTTTTTTTCGTTGTATGCCTGTCGTGGGCTTCTTTGGAATTCTTTTGACACTAACATGGGTTTGACATTGGAATCTCTCAGTTTTTGAACTTGAATGAATGTCACCTTGGACGGAGGAACACAACAAGCAATGGGAGTACAAATCTCATGAGGTAACCCAAGCTTCCGTTAAGAATCGAATCGAATTCTTATGACGGTGGAAGAATTTATCGCCCGTGAGACGTTACGCGCTAATTTGTTCAGAGAACGAAAAAATAACCTTAGATACAGAGAACGTATCTAGAATAATTGAGTTGTCAGTGGAGTAATAGTTTTAAGTGACACCAGTAGCAATTTACGACAAATTCAAGCTTAGGCGGGACTGGTAATCGGATGAATCGGCAATAAGGTGTCGTAGACAAGTATGAGTTTAATTGAACGTAAGAGGATTACGGTGGTCGAGTGTTGTGGGCTAGAACTGTAAATTGTTTACGAGCTGACTGTGCGCAATTTTTCGGATCGTAAAATCTCCCTGCAAGATAGAAATTCTTGGAGCGAAGATAGTTACGAAGGGTTATGCTGTGGGATTTTTAAGAAAAGTGATGTAAACAGAGTGAATCATTGGTTGAGCAGTGGCGGTAAGGAAAGAAACAATGAGTCAGAAGCAATCTTCACAAAGGTTCACCACAGGAAGAGGAATGCCTCTTTTATTTTCTAACCTTGTCCAAAGCATGAAAAGGCTAGTCGAGATTCATGTGCGCAGGGTTGCTTAGAGGGTGCATCCTCTATACGCCATGGGTATCTTCATCGACATAGAGGGCGCTTTCGATAATGCGACCTTTGACTGCATGTGTGACTCTGCTAGACAACACGGGATGGATCCGAGCAATATTGATGAATAGAACTTTGGGTGTAGATGCGGACTGTGGGCGCTATGTTACGGCCGCGGTAAACAGAACCTGTCTGCAAGGTGGAGTTTCTGTCTTCACTGCTATGGTTGACTCTCGGCTCCATACTCTGAATTCTTCTAACATCTACGCTCAGGCATATGCGGACGATGTTGCCATACTTTCTGTCGGGTCATGCCTCAAGACTGTCTTTACCAACGCGCAGGCGGCTTTAGACATGGTCGATGAAGGGTGCACTAGGAATGGACTTTCATTCAGGCCTCTGAAAACTGAGGTTGTCCTCTTTATGAGAAAGAGGGTTATGACTGGTCTCACTTAGCCAGTGCTAAAGGGCGGCATTATCCAGATCTCTGATGAAACCAAATATCTAGGCGTGATTTTGGATAAAAACCTTCTTAGGGCAAAGCATGTTAAGTCGATGACATCCAAGGCGCTCTCGGTTTTGTTGCAGTGTAAGGGTGCTTTTGTCAAGACGTGGGGCTTATTACCGAGAAAGATCTTTTCAATCTACGAGTATACGGCTATGACAAGATCGTTTCTAGCTCCTGCGTCGCTTGGTGGAGGGGCTTTCGCGTAAGTATATAAATATCTACTCGCTGCACTAAACACCAAAGAACAGCTTGTCTCGGGTGCACAGGATCTTTACAGAGTACGCCTGCCGCAGCTCTAGACGCTCTGCTTGATTTACCTCCCCTTGATACTTCTATCATGGGCTGTAATATCAAAGCAATCTATCTTCTTAGACGTGGTGGCATTTGGTATCATTCGCACTATGACCCTCGTTCCATGGACATGTCGTCTGATGCAATGACACTAGAACTTCGATTGCTGTGCTTTCGAGACTGGCTTTGGCTAGAGTCTGAGGCTGGACGGAACTGAAGTCGAATCTTCACGGATGTCTTCAAAACCAGTCATTTGTCCGGTGCTGCTGTCTTCGTCAACGTCGACAACACAAGAGTTCACTATTTGTTGGGCAACCTCGAGTAGTGCTTCTGTTTTTCAAGCAGAGACTTTTCTGAATTCTGTCGCACTCTGAATTCTGTCGCAAAGCTGAACTCTTTGACTCTTGTCTGGTTCCAGATTACACTGGGATCTCTGGAAATTAGATCTCCGATGAGATTGTTGGACAAGGCTCAGGGGATGTTTTCTCAGGACCTAAAACGCTTAAGTGAGACCACTGTCTGCGATGCCTGTGGAGAAAGCGACGATACTTCGGATCCTTTGTGATTGTCCTGCCTTTGCTTGGATCAGGCGGCAGATTTTTGGTGCTGATGTGGTAAATGCTGATACTGTAAGCTCCTCACCATTAAAGTGCCTCTCGGCTCTCTCCGAGTCGAGGAAATTCCTGTAAAATGGGTAAAAACTGGGTCATGCTTTCTGGTAGTACAATGGAACAGTTGCGTCTGTGTGCTCCAGTATAGCGTTTTCAAACCCGACAAAAAAAACATTGTCCACATCTGAAACTAGAAGGGTACTACTCAAACTCTTCTCCTGGTATTGAGGCAAGATGTTCCCATCTGTTCCGCTTCCGATGGTATCTTTCCTATGTAATTTCAGAATATTTACGAAGCTACAAGGATATAAGTACACTCAGGCCTCCCAAAAAAATGGTTCTATCTGCAGTTCAGAAATATTTGCTTCCGAATTCCACTCATCTCTTGTTTCAACTGTCCAGCCAAAGTAGAGGAACTCAGCTGTATTCAGGTCCCTATAAAGATTTCCTCAATTCCGTTCAGCACTTTAGAAAATGTTCCCCTCAAGAAGTTATCTAAGCAATTACTACCATAAACTAACCACAGAACCATCTACTTATCTCCTGCTCGCCTCTCCAAAGTGGTCAACCATTTAGACTATGTTAACCCACTTTAACCAAAAGTTATCACGTCAATGACTTACTGTTTTGCTTGTCGAGCCTAAGCACAGATTACTATTGACATCGTAGACCTAAATGTATTTTTATCTAAAACTCTTTCACTTAGGGAAATTGACTAATCAAATTAAAAGAATCACCACCAGCATTAACTTAATTGGACTTTGATATGTGCTTAGTTTGTTTTTTTCTTTTGTACTAAAAAAATTAGATATTTAAATTCAATTTAAATTTGGGTTTGATATTTATCGCTAAAACGGCGACAAACATAATAAAATGACAAGCGTGACGCGCTCTAAAGTTTATCGACAGCAATTTTGTGTAAATCACGAATATATTATGGAGGGAATACCACATTCTTTGTGGATCGCTAATGGCGATGTCTACAGACATTCTGTTTACATTCTTGAGAGACATGCAGATATGGAACCGGAATAGATGCATATGTTGCATCGAGAGGTGTAGTTTTCAAAGAAGTCATTGTCATAACTAAAATTGACTGCCCTTCTCCTATTGTCTAAGCATTTTTATTCTATAACGAGGTCAAAGCCAAATATTTGCTGTCAGGAGGAAGGCGGAGCTAACACCGACGTCTGAGACAGAACACTGAGGAACCACCTTCTCAATCCTTCCACTTGGCACCACAGCATATCTGGCAGAACTTTCAAGGCCAACCAAAAGATTGGCCCTGCTAAAGGTGGGCTCTATCCACCTTTAGCAGGAAAAAGAGGTGCTAATACCCTCTTTCGCACTGATCTTTAGATCCAGCATTACACTAGGCCACATACCTAAAGTTCACTGAGACTGCAACTTACAGGCTTGTATCACAGATTTACAAATCAATGGCTGCAAAAGAAACTGCCCACTGTGCCTTTATCGATTTACGGGAAGCTTTTGCCAACACTTCCTACGAGGTTATCAGAAGGCTATGATTAGGAAATAAATCACACCTTAATCATAAACTGAGTACCTACCATGCTAGAAAGCATACGAATACAATAAGAATGCGGAGGATGGCATAAAACAATAATAGCCACCAGAGGACGCCCGCAAGGGGAAGTAGTCTCCCCCTTCTCTAGACTTTGGTCGTAGACGAACTCCTAGATTTTCAAACAAAAGCCAGCTTCAGAGTACAAGGATATGCAGGCGATGTCGTTATTAACGTCAGGGGTAAATTTGTCATCATATCCGACATGATGCAAAATGCCCTTAGCCTAACTTCAAGGTAGTGTAGAACGAAGGGCCTGACCATAAGTCCCTGTGCTTGTACACTTTTCCAGAAAGAGGAAACACAACCTCGTGCAACTTTCAGTGGAAAACACCCCTATTGATCTGTCCAGCAAAGCAAAGTATCTTGGAGCAATCATTGATAAAGCGCTTACCTGGAACTCACACCTAAACATGGTTGTTCATGTGCCAACGCCTGTACGGCAAAACTTGGGGACTGTACCCCAGGGTGATTTATTGGTAGTACAATGCCACAATCAAACCATTGATTACCTACGGGTCACTAGTATGGTGGCCAATAACTCTACAAACTACAACGCAGGAAAAGTTGAGCAAAGCTTATCCCTTTGCCTGGGTAGGAATCAACGGTGCTATGAGAACGTTCCCAACCAATGTTTAACCTCATGCCGCTATATCTGGCAGTACAAAAAGAAGCTATGCTTAGTAGTGCTCTCATGCTGCTTCAGATAGTGGACCTTAAAGTCGGTGCCTTTACAGGTCATTTGAGAGTACTACTTAAAATATGTACATTCACCGTGACTCAGTTCTTAAGATTCCAGATACCATGCTCAACAGATATCGTTTCTACAGAAGTTTCGAAGTTGTTATAGGCGCCCGCAGCGAATGGAGTAATGAAGGCCCTACTACACTACCAAATTCCCAAATCTGGAATTCAGATGGTTCAAAATTGGAAAACGACAGCACAGGTGCTGGGGTTTACGGTCCCAGCTTCCAACGCGCGAGAGCGCTTGTGAGGTCACCTACAGTATTTCAAGCGGGAGTCCACGCTTTTGAATTGTGTGCAAGAAAATTCCTCCGGAGAAGATCCCAAGGAACCCGCATCTATATCTTTTCAGACAGCCAAGCAGCACTATTAGCCCTTAAATCCTATACGGTAGGGTCCAAGCCTGTCTGGGACTGGTTCAATCTGCTCGAAAGTCTTGCATCGATAAATAAGGTTACCGTAGCCTGGATCCCAGGTAATGAAAGCTTAAAGGGTAACGAACGGGCTGACTGCATGGCGAGAAGAGGCGCTTGCCGTCCACTCCTTGGTCCCGAACCTCGTTTTGAGCTATTACATAATAATACACTGGGAGAACAACAAACAAGCTAGGCCAACCTCCAGGGCCTTAGACAAGCGAAAAAGTTCATAATCCCAAAATATACAAGCCCAACCCTTTACCTAATCTTACTAAAGACGCGTTAAGAATCTTAACGGGCTATCTAACTGGACATCAGTAACAGATACTGATATTCGCAGGATCTGTGGAGAACAGAAACAGACCGCGAGCATATTCTGTGCGTATGCCCATAATTCGCAAGGAAAAGATTACTCCACTGGACGCGAGTCTCGGTCAACCCAGCGCAAATTCGGAAATTTGAACCTAAGGCTTTACAGAAGTTTATCAAAAGTCTCAATATAACCTCAGTTAAACCATACGGGACACCACAATAGGGCCCCTAATACAGAATACAGGATAAATAGCCTATTTAGTCAAACCCGGTAAGACAACGCAGTAGAAGCAGACCTCGCCTAAGGTGACCCAAACAAGTAAAAGGCGACATCAACCAACCGAAAGTGCGCAACTGTCAGCAGTGAGCAAAGAGCGGGGTCGTCTGGAAAGGCTTGTAAGTAAGACTGAGATGTAAGGTCATTTTCAAAATTTTTGGATCCAGTTGTTTTAATCCATATTTCTCTCAGTCCTCCCTGTGAGTAATTACTGTTGAAAGGTTTTTTTTTTGTAGCAGTATTTAACACTTATCCTGTACTTAAAAAAAAACACGCACATGGTATTTGTGGGTCAAATTTGCCCAATACATTTTTTGCTTAGCAAACACAATTTCCACATGTAATTCTTTGTTCGGAATGTTTTTTGTTGAATATCTTGTACTGTTGGACCGATTCGGACAGATGTGGTAGCGAGATCGCTTCAAAGTTGACACTGTAGTTTATTCTTGAGGGTTTTCTTGCCGATGTTTACCCATTGATCTTGTCGAAGCCCTATGTGGAAGAGAAGTTCGACATGCGTTTAACGTGTCCAAACCATCGAACAGCTTGTATCCGCGATCTTATTCTTTCGGTCATTAGCCAAACCTTATGACCATAGGTGAGAGTCGAACTGAACTGAATTGAAGACCGATAGTTTAGCTCCGATGCCAAGTTCAGCCCTCCTGATAATAGATTGACCAAGCTGCCT
Source organism: Matsumyia berberina (assembly GCA_917880715.2). Classification (NCBI taxonomy): domain Eukaryota; kingdom Metazoa; phylum Arthropoda; class Insecta; order Diptera; family Syrphidae; genus Matsumyia; species Matsumyia berberina. Next base: position 122,431,503 of record OU862871.1, on the reverse strand, counting down.
CAAAATTGCTCCAGCCCGATTAATCCTGCAGGATAACTCAGTATTGCTTCTACCACCAATCGTGAATAGGACCCCGAGATACTAACATGCAGAGTGCATTGAAAAGGCATTCGGGAAATTGCCATTACCTCCGATTTGTTCACGTTTACCTTCATCCCAACTTTAGCACAGTCGGTGACGAACCCATCTTATGCGCGCTGAAGTTCGGTCTCGGTGGACGTAAAGACGATCAAGTCATAAGCGAAAAGCAGATGACTTATCCTTGGTTCCGGCCACTGTCTTCTCAGGAAGCACGCTAAAAGATTAGGGCTCTTAACCCTGCAGATTCTGCAACGACCTATTCGCCGCTGAGGACATAACACACATATTATTTGAATGTCAGGGAATTGCCAGGACTCGCATGAAACTTCTCGGCAACTATTTCTTAGGAATCTAAAGGAGCTAGGTTATGACAGCTATAAGAACATGGTAAAACTCTGCAGAGAAATCAAATGCTTTCAGTAAATGATTTAGGTTTTGCCTTTTTGGTCTCATAGGGATCGCGATGGGCCCACTATGGAGCCTAGTGTCTAATGCAAACGCTGGCTGCATAACCCTACTCTACCTAACCTAACCTAACCTATCCTTAAGTCTTCCAATTCGAACAGTTCCTCGCTACGGCTGGGCTGTAATATCCAATTCATATACACAATGAAAAGGAGAGGTGACAGAACGCACCCCTGGCGAAGTCAACGCTTACAGTGAAAGGTGTCGACTTAATGCCGTTCACCTGAACACAGCTCTTATAGTTAGCGTACAGAGATTGAATGGCCCTCGGAAGAGAACCGTCAATCCCATAGTCCTGCAATGCAATCCAGAGTTTACCTCGAGGGACCCGATCTTATACTTTTCCCAAATCTACAAACATTGTAGATAGGTTGCATACTCCCAGGCCTTCCCAAGTACCATTCTGAGAGTGAATGGCTGGTCGGTTCTGCTTCTGCCTGGACGAAAGCCGCCATATCATCGCCCAATCTGGATTCGACCACAGCTCTGAAACGCGCTTCCAACGCATTAGCAAAGACTTTTCCGGGGAGATCGAAAAACTCCGACCAGCAGAATGACCTTTGTTTGTTGTGCAATTTTTACCGTTACGAATTTAGAAAAAAATTGTGTACTCTAAAAACAAAGTGTAACCGTGTGAGCTAACACAAGTAGTAGAAATTAACCTAGATAGGATTTTATGTAAAACAAATTATCAACAACATTAGTTGCAAAACCATATTGGGCAATTTTGACCTACAAATACAACGTACGTTTTTTGCAAAAATTTTATCCTAAAATCTCATATGTAAATGAACAAATATGATAAAAGTTCATCAAAGCTGTATTTAGTTCCTAAGAAGAATAAAAGTCAAGAAATTTCAAATAAAAATTTTCAAAAATAAGCGAAATAATCCCTATGAAAGGTGCGTTTGGGCAATTTTGACCCATGTGCAATTTTGACCCATCTGTTTCTCTTCTCAACTGGCGTCACTCTGAATTAAGATAAACCGGTAACTTAGAACCTGTGGCCTGATTTAAGTCAAGTTTAAAGGCCCGGAACACTGGTGGCTACACCCATTGAAATGTAACCGAGCTACCACATGAATCATTCATTCGACAAACACCGTACTAACCAAATAAAATCTGAGCATCAAGCTCATTTACAAATGTCGACTTGAATTGACCACCCAAATCGAATTAATTTCCCTAAGGTCTTCGAAAATAGATTGCTCTCAAACTCTTTCGAAAACTATGTATATAAAATCCAATAAATTTTCAATCAATCAAAATTAGTTTACTGCCACTAATTGCCAGTTTTAGGACAAAGCATCATTAAGTCTTCTTCATTTTATTGCACCTAAACCATATACAAACGATATAAGGAACTCATTAAACAAATTTTCATAAAAACAATTCGCAGGTTTATGGTCCAGTCACAAGCTACTCTACTCAAAAGCCGATTCGCTACTTAAACTCGAATTAAGCAAGTAAATGAAACCGTTTTCAATATTCATGAAATCCAAATCATAGTCTTGTCTCAATTAAAGAAAAAATCAATCAAAAAAATGAATAAATGGAAAATCGAAAACCCTTGATTAATTATCTCCTCAGAACCGAAATACTCCGTTTATGATCAAATAAAAAGATATCTGATGAATTTCAAAGTAAAATCTTTCACATTTTTGTCAAAAATCTAGAGTAATCTGCAAATTTGCATTTAATTAGAAATCTAAGATAAGCCACGTCTCGTAAAATCGATTAAAAAAAGTAAAACGTTTTTTAACGACTACAGCTGCCACACAAAAAAAAAAAAGACGAGTCGTTTCTGCAAAATTAGTAAGTCACCGACTTTTAAGTGAAATTTTTTTTAGTCGAATTTTTTTTTCCTTGAAATACGTCAATAGAAAGCAATTTGTATTTTTTTTTTTTGTCAGAAAAAAGGGGCGCTACTCTATCGATATGCCAGATGGACTATTAAAAGATTCATAAGCACACGAGTCTATAGTCGAATATTCAATAATGTTTCCATTAAGAGTTTAATTAATTCTTTTTAAAATTTTTTTTATGCCATAGGACAACATTGAGAAGAAAGCGGAAAATTATTATTTCAAAAACAAAAAAAAAACCACCATGAGCAGAGATCATAATCTTAACTAAATTCGATTAAAGAATGGTTATACATATTTTTTTATTACTATTTTTCTTATGAATATTAAAAACCATAGCTAGCAGCATATTTACATTTGTAATATAGAATTGAAAAAAAATTTTTATTGCATATAATGCGGACCTTTATGCTTTAATTTAACCGCAAATAGATAAGTAAACGAGGAGAATATGTAGAATTTAATTTTATATTTCCTTTTGTCTGATTGGTTTATAGATAAAAGAAAAAAAAAATTATTGTGAAGAAGGGCTGATTGCTGGGTCGTTTAGGAAAATTTATGGAACAAAACAGTAATTTTGTAATGGGTGTATAATGGATAATGGGGAAATTAAACACCTTTAAGGGAGATAGGTATAAAATACTACGAGTTTGGAAAATGTTGTAACGCGTTTTTTATTTAAATTTACTGTGATGGAAAGCTACTGTGAACAGATACATTTGCACTTAATAATTCGGTGCACGGTAAGCGATTAAGTAATAAATGACTAAAGCATCTACTGACAAAAATTAGTTCGCTGCATGACGGAAAAAAGCTGTTTCAGGCGAATTATACGTTCGAAGTACAAATAAAATGGACGGCGAGCTTTCAATGAAAGAGAACTAGAGAGACAATTGCATACTTCCTGCGGCTGAAAGAAACAGGAAACAGAAACGTTTAGTATATTTCTACCGATATTCGTACAGGGTATTTCGGCTATCGACTTTGAAAAACCTTCCGACAGCGTAAAGGGAGATTTTACTTCGATCTCGACACTTAAGAAAAAATCCCGCTTCAAGCTATTGAAAGCCAAAAGTCGGCGTTCGTAGAGTAGAAATTTGCATTCAAGAGGACATAGGCGTCCACAGGATTTCACAAACCAATGTCTGCCTATCCACCTCTACTCTCATATCCGTATTCACGGAGAGACCGCTGGGTGTCTATTAACAATCTGAGATTGGGTTTTAAGCTTTTTAGAAGACTATTGAGCGTAGCTAACGAGAGACGAAGGAAAAAATGTTTTCCCTAAGGGTCTGAAGTCCTTGGAATCAGTCGCTCTAAATTCAATAACAGCCCTAGATTGCCGATCGTCTCTTATAGAGATGGCGGAGCAGTTCAATATCCACCTTTGTTCGGTGCCAGGGCACAGTGAGATTCCAGGGAACTGCAAGGCTTAGGTATACCGATCGCTACGTGCAAACTCAAATTAAAGCTAGATGCTATCGAAAGAACAAATCTTAGGTGGACAAGTGGTATAACATGTCTAGCGACAAAGCAGATTTGGCCCAAGCTGGATCTGAAACGCTCTAAGTATTTGATTTCTCTTAATAGATTGCATATTAGCACTATAATAGGTGTCATTACTGGACACTGTCTAATAAGCAAGCATGCTACTAGGCTTGGCCTTTATGCAAATGACTTCTGTAGAAGCTGTATGGACGAGGAGGAGGAGGAGACGATTCTCCATCTTCTTTGCACCTGTCCAGCTCTCTCCCGCAAAAGGAAACTCCACTTGGGAGCTTTCTTCTTTACAAACTTAGGCGACCTAATTAACATTGATGTCAGTAGCCTTCTACGCTTCATAAGAAGCTCCAATTGGTTTCAATGAGTAGGCAGGAGATCTTTTCGAGATCCTGGTGGTATCACAACGGACCCCTCATGGGTCTAAGTGTGTTGGCTTTGGCTGGCAGCCACTTCAACCTAAACTAACCTAACCTAAGAGTCTTTATCTGGGATCCAGACGACAGCGAAAGAATTCTCCAGTTAAAATTAGTGACCATTCGGAGCTTTAGTCTACAATGAGCAGCTTGTTCGCCTCCGCAATACTTCGGATGGCTACAATTGTATGAGATCGCAGATCCTATTCGATGCAGTATCCCTTAATCTATCAAACAGTCCCGAAAAAGCCATTAAGGTTGCCGCTTCTGGTGCGCTGAGTTTCTCTTCATCATCACAATGACATTCTTGATTTGATGATGAATGCCGGCAACCACGTGCAGCGAAATAAAAGATATACAGAACGGCATTGCATAGAACGACCTGAGCTGTTCACGAGCTCAAGTAGAAGAAGAAAAGGGACGAACACCGGCTTCTCAGAAGGAAAAAGAAGCGTGCGTTCGCAGATATAAATAGCTGATACTAGACAAATAAGTTTTGGAAGTTTTAGCGAACGTGCCAAGACCACAAAGCCCTAACTGAAGCCTGCAAAGACGATCAAGGGAATGCATCTGTAGAGTCGGTGTCATTGCTGGTGATTCGGAAAGACCACTTCAGCAGAGTCTAGATCCAGCCTGTGGAGTTTAGAAAACGCATTAGATCTGTCTAAACATAGGTAAGTCAAAAGGAGGCTGCTCGAGCTGACGGATCTTTTTTGAAATCATTTTTGGACGAGAGCATGCCCGATGAATTGCATAGCTTGACCAAACCTTAGGAAGACCCTTTAAACTATGTATAGAAGTATAAACTTCCTCAAAACCGCCTAATTTTTTGTATTATGTGATCGCTTAAAGCTCTTTGTCAATAACTTGGTTGGTTTCGCTTTTAGGCCAGAAAAGTTCATGACCGACCAAATATTTACACTTCCGCAGATGTTAAAGAAAAGCCAGAAGTTTCAAATCGATACCCATAATCTCCTTATGCATTTTAGGCTGCATGAGATAGCAATTAAATATGGAGTCCAGCTATAAAGAACGATATCTGGTTTTAACGTGGCTGGCAAACTTTTTCGATTTTGTATGACAACAATGGAGGATGAACATTGCTCCACTCTAACAAGGTCAGTAAAGACCTTCGTTCGACGATTTTTTTTAACATCATTCTTACAAAAAATTGTTAAGAACTCACACTCGAAAACACAGCTGTCTCTCGAACAACTAAAGCGACTCTTTGCGATCTTCGTCGAAAAAAACTGCATGACCGCTGTAGATTTGTCGCCGTATCTGTGACAACCACTGGGGACTTAATGCCTAAATTGTGTTTAACATCTACACCTTAGCCTTCAGACCCACCCTGACTAATGCAGCAATAGTCTGGTGGGTAAAAAGTAATGCGGCCAGTACAGCAAATGGACTGGAAGTGGTTCAACGCACAGCAGAATGATGAGCAGTATAAGATACCTGCGCTCCACCCCCACTGCTTCGCTTAATGTGAAATGCATGTAAGTCTGCATAGCCTCTTCCACTAAAATAAAGTCGGCTCTAAGCGTCTACCCGACGGTCACCTCAAAATGCTTACCTTCCTACTTCAAAGCAGCGAATTCAGGATGCCATTGGACGGCATTCTTCCAAAGTACTGCTTCAAAAGAAATTACTCAAGAATCATCCGCTCGAGTGACGGGTGGGAAAACTTCAAACCCCGTCCCTCAGAGGAAAATCAAGTATGGTATACGGATGGCTCAACAACGGACGGATCTGGGGCTAGAATATCGGAAAATTTGACGAGTTGTCTAGCACAAACATATCGGTTAGTCTAGGCTTATACTCAACCATCTTTCAGGTAGAAATATTTGCCTTTAATCAGTGTATAAGGTTAAAGTTACCTTGTAACCTCCGGTGCAAAGTCATCTTTCTCTTCTCTGACAGTCAATCTGTCCTAAAAGCAATGAGCTCAGCTCCGATTAAATCGATAATAGTTCTCAAGGCTGTCAAAATGCTTCTAAAACTAGGAAAGAATAACTACACTGGACCCCGGCACACAAAGGCCACATTGCCAATTACAACGCGGACTCATTGCTCAAGATACTCATGTGGAGTAAGCAAATGCCTCTTCAAAATCCACATGAGGGAGCAAACCCTGTTCAGATCCAATGCGATGTGAATGGTAAGAATGTGACAGAAATGCACCAAATACTTTTGGTTGCTTCCGAAATTGATCAGGAACCACCTTAAAATCCTAATCGGTATTCTAAGTGGTCAATTCCGATTAAAATGCCATCTTCACAAATTTAACCTGTCACCGGCCCATACCTGTAGATTATGCATGGAGAGCGATTAAAGCTTTCTCCACATTGTCACAGAATACCCAGCTTCACGCCCTCATTCATGTAAGGAAACGGACAAAACGGATTGAACTTCCCTCACCGAATGAACTTGTCGGGTTTCACCCTGAGAAACTGATTAGCTTCCTGACAGCCTCTAGAGCGGAAAAGCTACTGTAGGGGTTAGCTTAATAAGCTTCTATGTGAGATCCCAGTACTAGAGCGGACAAACGGCACATCTAATAATAGACGGTAAATGGAGGAGAAGGTTTTTGCAATAACGAAAGGTAAGGGCTTAGATTTTAAAGACATTCTTTGCGTACCTATCCGAACAATTATTTTAGTCATTGTGGCCACTCTCTTACTCCGGTTTAGATTCGAAGATTCTCCAGGCCGGCGAGGTCATATTCATCCACTCTACACACATGTCCCAACTATCTTAGTCGTTTAGTTCGGACTCCTCTGACTAAGTCGTAGTCACTCTATCACTTAGTCATTCAATTTCATTCATAAATCAAATCTTCTTTGTATTTTAAATAATTTGAACAAAACACATCATTCACTTCCATTTGACCCACTCCCACTACTTTGAAAATTCTTGAAGAGTTTAAATTAGGGGCCTCGAAGCGAAGGAATTCAGTGGACACTCGCTTAGCGATAAAAATATAAATATGCATAAGTCGATAGTTATCTTAATTTTAAATTAGAGCTTAAAGAAATATCTATGGACTTTCTAGCAACCATATGAATATGAATAATTTATTTATCCTTTCAACTTAATAAAAATCCATCTAGGGCTACTTTTTTAAATTTATTTTAGCTTAATCCTATCTAACCACATGCGAGATCTAATCTCGAAATAATAAACTCCACGGGTTATCGTTTTCTACAGCATTGGCTTTCACACATCACTCCTTGGAGGTGTAAAACAACCACTAAATGGCTAAATCACTGGAACTTGCAATCATTAATCGTCGGAATTAATCGAACATCATAAATTATGTCAAAGTATTTGCATAAAATTTTGCAAATAAAAATACTTCATCGATAGCCGTTTGTTTTCGGCGGACGTAATTCATAGGAATACGTGTAAAAAAAAAAAATTAAATATGACACTGTTTCGCATTCCAGAAAAACTGTTGACACATGGATTGCATACTAAAGAGCTTCAACGATTAACGTTCTATATCCAGATACAATCTATCTAGTTTTGATTCATGGCAGACTTTGAACGATAGATCGATGGAGTGGTCACCATAACTGGTAATAGATACAAATTTGTACGCATAGTGCGGTTATAACTGGTTACATCACATATCGAATGTTTGGATTCGAACCATAATTGGATTCGAACCATAATTAATTTGGATGCAGCGATGGATTGAAGGATTTCATGTTTGGATATCGATTAGGCCAAAATAATTTAGAGCGGAAGCTCAAAAGCTCGTCGATTAATAGCTTCGGACAATTTTAAGGTTCGACAAACAACGAAGCTCAAAAGCTCATCGATCAGTAGCTTCAGACATCTCTAGGCTTCGACAAACAACGAAGCTCAATAGCTCATCGATCAGTAGCTTCAGACATTTTTAAGGTTCGACAAACAACGAAGCTCAAAAGCTCATCGATCAGTAGCTTCAGACATCTCTAAGGACCGACACACACCCTTTGGCATTTCGACAGTCGATCACAAAGATCCAAGCCAAAGGAATTAGCTGCCAAATTGACAATTTTCAATAGATGACCGTTAAAGCCGCTCACAATCCATCAAAACACCACAATACAGTGCTCCAACAAATACCATTATTTCTGTCCATTGGCCTCATGCCATAAGCCACCTTAAGGCGACGATCAACAACAACCACAGCAACATCAACCAAATCCCTTCAATGTGAACAACACCAAACCACCTCGCACCTTTACATCCGAAGAATGACAGAATGTACACCAAAGTTCTCATTTTTCTACCAAAACCTGTCTTGCGTCTCTGTCTCGATCTTCCATTCCAAGATCCATTTGTCCGCATGATCGGAAGAATTACATCATAGAGAACTGCCGCACTGTTCGTGTCGTCGTCTTCGGAACAGCCATGACGAATAGCGACAATTCATTACCAAGAATGACACAACATACACACAACAAGGGCTTACCTGGGGCAGTAACTTCCACTGTCACTGTCAATTACCGTAATTAGCGTAAAAGAAAAATATCGGCTTGTAGCCCAGAGAGTCATCAGATCCGATCTGGATGGATGTGTTGTAGTTGTCAATTCAATTCTATGGAATCCGGGAATCCCATCATCATCGTCATCATGGTGGGTAATTTGGCGAATGCCTGATAATACCCTTGGTGCGATGAACTTCTTTTATAAATCCCGGGGAGAACTCCAATGTTCGTCTTAACGGACCTGTGATTTTCTTGATTAGGGGGTTGCACCGTACTTATATGGCATGTGCCATACGCACCTGTATGCCTGACCCAAAGGGAAATCGATAATGAATACGTTGTGAGCCCTTCATTTCGGTGAGATACTGGGACTGGCACTGGCACTGGCACTGGAATGATTTATGGCCTTTCTTACAGTTCTGCTCTGAAGAGCGCGTTCTGCTGCAACACAAAATGTTCGGAAAAAATCAATTAATGTTGATCACTGCCGCAGGTTGTTGGAGCGCCTCCTCTGATTGACCGGGCAAAATAAAAACAAAAACACATTAAACCCGCCAGCAAAAGGTGGAGAAAATGGCTCTTAAATGCAGAAATTATGATCTCGGAGGTGTTTTTCGTTATTTCTGGGAACCACTGGCCACAACGAAAGGAAAACATTTGCCAGCGGTACTGTGGTTGTTTTCTAAGAAAAAAAAAAAAAACCAAACGATGACCTATGCGATGGCCGTCGAAGGTGGATTAGAAATTTATGAATTCAAGTGAAAAGTCGTTAAACAAAAGTGAATGTGCGGCGTTATGGGCTATGGAAGCTTGGATTTGGAATTTTATTCCCAGAAATTCATCCAAGGCATCTGTTTTGGCTGGTAGTGGGTTTCATTTTGATTGATGCGGTTGCGACTGAAGTTAATTGGATCAGGAAGAGGTTTGGTATTCGGCAAGACTTGAGCACACCAGACTTAAAAATCAAAAGCTTGGAGCCACAAACTAGACTGTGAGTCTAGTTCATCCTGAAAAGGCAAATAATGACACAGTCACTGCTTTTCGTACTCAAGAGACTCCGTGAAATACTCATCCACCAGCATTCACCAAGGTTAGGTTGGGTTAGGTTAGGTGGCTGCCGCCTCTCAGGCAATGACACACTTAGAACAGATTGGTCCATTGTGACACCACGATCCAGGAGTATAACGCCAAGTGCGTTGAATTGAGTTACCCTATCGATTGTGCCCCTATGTATTGAATCACTTTGACCTAGAGATAAAGTTTCTTATCTTTTGGATGTCGAGGGTTTTCCTAATGTTTCACGGGCAAGACAAGTGCACAGTAGGTGTATACTGGTTTCCTCCTCCTTCTCATCTCTACAACTTCTACAGAAATCGATAGACGGGATTCCTAATCTATCAAGCAATGTTCCGGTCCGGTTTCCGGTTAGTGGATAAAAGACTCTCAGTCTTTTTTAAAATTCAGTTTGGGCCAGATTTGTTCTAACAAGAGATAAGTACTGATGTTGTTCCACCTATTGTTGGCCAGTTTCCTTGCATCAGTACCGAGGCGAAATTTGATCAATTCGATAGGAGAAGGTTGTTCCTCTAGGTTTTTGGGGGGATGCAGTCCTGCGCCTTCTTTTCCTAGCTCCTCAGCCCTGCAGTTGCTGTGCTATCAAAGGAATCTATCATCTTAGGCAGACGGTATCATTCGCACAGGAAATTTTGATGGGGTTGCGCGATACTTGTCCTACGAATATGGTTCTAGGCCAGAGATATGCCATCTGATGCAAAGACACTTTTCTTTCTCCGAAAGTCGACAATATTCCAATGAAATGGGTAAAAATACGGTCCTCCTTCCTGGTAGTACAATGGACCAGTTTCGCCCGAGTGCTCCAGTAAAGTGTTTCCAAACCCCACCATAAAAAAGGCGAAAATATAAGCTCTGCTCTAGCGTGTTCTATACCGAACACAGGATGAACACTACCATGGAGTTGTCACATTGATAGTTTTATAAGCCCCCATCTGGGCCGATGATATTTCTATCGCAATGTGTATTTTTTACCACATCTAAAAATACTACGCTTGTGGGGGCGAAAATTCTTCCCATTGATATCCTGGCAGATGAGCAGCAACGTCCGTTCTGTGTAAATCATAGTGCAGAAGAATATAAGAATGAAATCGACAGAAATCGTTTCGTATCAATATGGTAGGAACGCTGAGACCGGCCTTAAAAAGACTCACACACGATATCCAGACGTGGAAAAACAGACTACAAGAGGAGCCCAATTGCCACCTAACCAGCTCCTTTCAGGAAATAAAGTACAAAGGCGATAGTGTCCATTGTCCTCGACGTACGAACTTCATGCAAAACGCTAAACACATGATTTTTTAATGCCGAAGGTTTATCGGTCGGGGCTAGAAAAACTCTGAGGTATTCGCACCTGGTCGGGCGAACAACTCTCGAAAATATCTTTGGGAAGACTCCTAGAACTCGTGAGGCAAGTCCATAACAAGCATGGTAAAAGAACTACGAAAGATTTAAGAGACAGTTTTACAAAGTTCCAACGGCTATATAGGCTATATACGGATGACAGGATCAATGAGATCGACACTGACAGTAGCTCTGAAGATGACACTGAATCAAGCTCGGCAACCAAAACTGCATTAAAACTTAGCGAACCCGGTATCTGAAGAACGTGTGCCTACGGGCATTTCTCTATCCTAACGGGATACAACATCTTGAGACCATAGAATGGGACGTCACTGTAATCCTAGATTGCAATCATAGATTCTCTATCGTGATTCCTAGCAGAGAAGAGTGGAATGAAGGTAGAATTTGCATCAAATATAAATATAGCCAGTTTACCACACAGACAGATCCAAAATGGAGGTTGGCACAGCTGCTGGTATCTACTAGACTAAACTGGAGGATGGTTCCAATGTCTTTCAGACTGAAATTGCCGCAATAAATCAAGTTGTGGATTTGATTAAAGCGGAAAATATTTCAGGCAAAATAATCAGTTGGTATGTTGATAGATCCAAGCTCGTTAAGATGTGAAGTATAAAACTGAATGATACATCAACAGACAACAATGTTACCTTTTTCTCGAAGCCGGGGTACATGGATGTCTCTGTTAACGAAAAGTCGGATGAATTGGACAGAAATGGGTCTAATATAAGCTCTTCACAGGTCCTTGTCAAGGCTCAGCACATTATACAGGAAATAGAGGCAAAATCCGTCAAAAAAGCCTAAGAACCGCTGGCCTGCCTTTGATGAAAAGAGGTCTATCAGTCTAGTAAAATTCAACCGTAAGGAAGTTCAACCATCATGCAGCGAGAAAGAAATCGAATCTATATGCCACCTCCTATGTGATTGTCCCGCACTAGCCCTCAAAAGGATAAAAGCCCTTGGTAAGAGCTTCTTTTTTAGGGCTAGAAGACCTCCGAAACATTGAGCCTAGCAAACTCCTAAGATTCATTAATTCATCTAGGTGGTTAACAAATGTTTGGTTCCCAGGGTTAGGTTAGTCTAACCTAAGACGAAACCTAAAAGGGAAAACGAAGAAGAAGAAATTCTTAGACGGTGCTACCACAATGGCAATGATTGTCAATCTCCTATAAGAAGAAAAATGTGTGACCGTGACTCAGTTCTTGGTGCGTTGGACTGCTGTGCGAGCTGAGTGGGTTCAAGGCTCAACAAACCTTTTTCGCAGTACCACCATTTGTCGGGGTATGACAAAGCTCCGACAGTACAATTTTTCATGAAAAAGCTTCTCAATTCGCCGTTTGGAGTCGGCATTAAATTGTAGGCCCCTTCCATTCGAGCTGTCGCATCAGTTATTTTTTTTTTTTTTTTAAGAAAAAAAAGGAAGGGGCCCTACTGTTTAAGTTATCGATTTCGAACTGCGGATTGATATATTTTTGTGATAAATTATTCTTCCGGAGGTTTGCCACAGCCTGTCGAAAGCTAGAGCCGCTAAATTTTTCTAAATGATTTTGATGGGAGTCGAAATTTTGTCAGTTCGCTAAGCAGTCCTTAGGCCATTGGTCCACCTAACTATTACAAAATTCCGTATCAAGATTTATTTAGATGAAGACAAGAACAGTCGATGCAATCAAGCAGTTTCTTCAGATTGAACCGTTCCCAACTACCTTTAATTGGCTTGAGAGACCACCCATTTCGTATTAGATGCCACCTTGTTAAGACATTCCTCCTGGATGTCAATTACAAACTTGAAAACTGGATGACATCTCCCAGTTCACGTCGATTCCTATGTTAGCATAGAACCACCATTGGAAAAAAGCAATAATCCCTAATGTCAGTGATTATACAGTAAATCGTTCAAGCCATCCATCTTCCATCGCACAGTTGGTTATTTATGCATTCATCAAGCTGTCCACCGTTCCGGCTGGGGCAACTCAAACAATCTCTCCCTCTCTGTCGCTCTCCAGAATGTGCAGTGTAAAACTTTGCCTAAGGACATTTCGATTTAATAGTTCCATCATCCGCGGTCTGCATCTTCAATTGCCGAAGGTTGTCTTGTTAATTAAGCGTTAATTGGCGGCAGACTCTAGTTACCTGTCATAGTCCAGGAAGAGTCTGTCTTCCAGAGAGAAAGAGAGATTCCCCCATTTGAACGGCATTGCGAATGAAGAATTCAATCTTCATTATCAGTATCTTATCCCAGCTGGGAGTGTCTGAAATCGAGACGTAGGAGTTTCATCGATATCACGCGGTCATCTCGGCTTAAACCTGCTCTCTAGTGTCACCCAGTCAAAGTCTAGATGAAGTGAAGCTTTAATAAGCCTCAAACTAGATTCTTCCCGTGTTCTTATGACTTCCACTTGAGTCGCGCACTGAATGTGTGATGTAACAACACATGGTTACACGAGCAGAGTCAGAGCCTCAAGAGTTTAACGCTTGAGACGCTGATGATGGTGTGTTTAAATTGTTGGCACGCGATGATTAATAATTTTTCTATATTATGGTCTCAATAATTGCATAACTTTGTTAACGGTTTTGTTTTGACATTACCTGAGTGTGCGCGTGTGTGTGTTAGTGAGTGCCAAGTGTGCCGCTATTCGGTGATGCTGTTTATGTACACCTCTAGAGCAGCACTAATTGGTTAAGCTTCTTCCTCTTCAGCACGATGGTTGTGTGCTGCTATGACGGAGGCATGCGCCGTGGTATGTTGATTGCTGAAGAGATGTTGATATCGATTGTGTGCGCGATGTTGTCGACTTCTTCATCAGATTGAATTGACAGGAGACATTTGTCATTTCGGTCAAGATGGCTATTTTTGCGCGAATTGCTTAAGTTTCACCTCTGGCCCGGTTTTCCGTAGGCCAGGTCAACGAAATTGGTGATGAGGATGATGATGACGCCAATGGATGAGAATTGGATGTCGCATTGGACGGTGACCGAAATCGATTTAACATGGAATTGACTATGGAGTGGAGCGATATGATTGGTTTGTTTGACTTCAGAATTGGGATAGAAGTAAGCGGTGTTTTCTGTGATTTTGTGGGTCAGACAAAATGAAAGTCAGAGCATATGTGGACGACAGATCAAATTGGCAATGAACAGTAGCTAAGGCAGAGAAGATTTTATACCTATACAGTCGTAAATCAATGTAAAGTGGTTGTCGTGATTCAGTGGACTGCTCTTCAGGGGGATCGAACCCCAGCCATATGCACCGAACATTTTTCAGAGCGGGAGTATAATTTGTCTTAAAAAATCTTCTCAATTCGCCGATTGGAGTCGTGTAGGACCCTTCAATTTGTCAGAAACTATAATAAGCACAACATTAGTGTGCCCGAAGAGCTAGGCCCACCAAGTGATGTCGCAAGTTTGACTGTCTCTAGTTAAGTTGGAAGTTAACTTGCGTAAGGAATGTACCAGAGAGGATTTACTGCATTGCAGGTCAAAAATATCGTAAGGAAGGTGAAACAGAGGGACAGCTCTTAAACGGTGGGGATTAGTGTTAAGGGAGACCTGTTGAAGTAGATGAGGGTAATCAAGGATTCCAGTCAAGAACTGATGTACAAACAGTGTATCAGCGACATCATGGCGCGTGTTAAAGGGCTGCAGGTCCAATAATTTGAGTCGGTTCTCGTAGGAGGTAAGTTGGATGAGTAAGTCCAGTCCAAACCACGCAGAGCAAAACGTATGAATCTAAGCTGAACATCTTCGATTACCTGAATGTAGACTTGGTGGTTGGGTGACCAGACCTGACGGGCATATTCAAGGAGCGGCCTGATGAGGGCGATATATACGGTTTTGGTGACGTTAGGATTAGAAAATTCTTCTGACCAACGTTTGACATGTGTAAGAACGGAGGTTAAGTTCAGTGCCACAACGACAATTATATCGTCTTCAAGAAGGTGATATTTCTGGGTTGTGCGGTAGGGATGTAGCAGCACAAGATATAAAGAGAGCGCTTTGTAAAATTGACTTTTACGCAAATCAGTCAGAATAGTAAAGAGTGATCGTATCAGGTGTGAAGGGCTAAAAGAACACCACGCCCAGGGTTATCGTTACAAGGAGGAACGATGCCAGAGGGGTCATCACTAGCGACTAAGACATCTTTCCGAAGACGTTGAAGTAAGAGGTAAACAGTCCGTTATCCTTAAAGATGGGCGTTAGATTTGTTTCCGTTAAAGCACCAACGTTATGGTTTTGGGAATTTAAGAATAGATCAGAGGTTTTAGTGCCCAGGCCTTTTACGTTACATTAGATAGGCACTTGGGATTAGCTTTATGAGGGCGAAGGGAGTGAGATATCGTGTTAAACAGTTCGTTGTTAATTAAGAAGAGATGATAGGAGCTAAAACTTTATTTGGAGGGTGGAACGAGAACTGTTTAGTGGGGAGAGTAATTATTAAACTCAGGACGAGTTCTATGGAGGTGAGACCTGCGTTTAGAGGCCATATAGGACGCGTAGAAGGACAAATCGTTCGCTACCTGAAACTCTCATGGAACTGAACGAAGATTTGCATTAAAGCATGCTCGCCAGTTGGGAGACCCTCTTGGGAGATTAAGACCTTGATCTTTGTGTTAGTTTTTTCATCAATGCAGATGGAGTCGGCTTGTCATGGTATGCAAGCCAAAGACGCATGTTAATGTCTCAAATGATGCATTACGTAGCGACCGTCAGTGGGAGGTAGCAGCGGATCTGAAAAGGAAGATGATGCTACGGTAGAGCTAGCGGCCTTGGTGCTGCTGTGTCAAGAGGAGGGTAAATTAGCGAAATTTTTGGGCGTAGTGCTAGAAGGGCCATACGATAAAGAGGAGTCGGGTTAAGAGTGCGGGAATGAATGAAGTTAGGGTATCTGACCTAGGAAGTGACCGTGACAGCTGGAGTAATGCGAGATGGGAAGGAGGGGACGGGAATGAGGTTAAAGGTTACACGCTTGGTAGCAGTTTTATATAGGGTTTTCCAATAGGGCAGAGTAGATGTTAAAATTGAATAAAACAAGTTGCATGTGAGATATCAACGAATTTTTTTGTTTTATTTGAAAAGCCTATCAATGGCATTATGTGTGGAATACGACATCTTTTAAATGACCGCTGCAGCTTCGCTGGGTGGATTGCGCCCATTCGAGAGGTCCAATTTTCGATGACTCTGGCGCATAGATCAAGCCGAATTTGAGCGGTGGCACCGGTTATGTTGACTTTGAGGGCACTGGTCGTTTGTTACTTATTGGCATAGATCTGCGACTTAAGGAAACCCCACAAGAAAAAGTCTAACGGGGTTAAATCGCACGATTTCGGTGGCCAGTGCACGTCGCCTCTGCGTGAGATAATCATGCCCTCAAATCGCTCGTGCAGAATGTCCATTGTAGCATCAACTGTATGGCACGTGGCGTCTTCCTGTCGGAACCACATATCGTTCACAAGCATATCATCCAATTTGGGCCAAAATACATTTCCGTTGATGCTGATGACAATGTCATCGTCGTTTTCGAAGAAGTACGGACCGATGATACCGCCGGTCCAGAATCCACACCAAACAGTGACTTTCTGCGAATCCGTTGCCACTTGATGGACCTCGTGTGGATTGGCATTGTCCCAAATCTGGCAATTTTGCTTGTTGACGTACCCGTTCATCCAAAAATGGGCCTCGACGCTGAAGGTGATTTTTTTTGCTGAAATCGGGGTCCGCTTCCAACTGCTCTAGAACGCTGTCAGCGAACATACGGCGTTGTCTATAGTCGTTTTCCTTCAGCTCCTGAGTCAGTTTCATTTTGTACGTACGGTCCCGACGACAAAATTCGTCAAGTTGATGTCTGCGCTGCTGTCTCTCCTGCACACTCCCAAGGACAGCGCTGATGTTTTCGGCAGATCTTGTGTTTTGTTGACGTATGGGTGTTGGCTGATTGTTCACTGAACCGGTTGACTCGAATTTGGCCAACAATAGTTGAATAGCATACTGGGAAGGACGAACATCTAAACCGTAAAATGGGCGCAACGCGCTCATCGTTACTCCAACAGAACACCCATTTTGATAATGAAGTTTTATAATTTGCACATGTTGCTCGAAGCTGTTACTTTTCATGGTGATTTGTTTTTAGTGTTTGAAAAAATAAAAATCGCGAAAACTAACAACAGATAAAACAACATGGCCGCCATGAACTGTCAAAATTTACCCGTCCCTATTGGAAAACCCTATACTTGAAATCTGGAAAAGTGCCCATTTTGTAGCATAAATTAGTGTCGGACTTAGTATTGTTAGTGGATTCTTGGTGATTTGGATGGAGGAGAGCTATGGGAGAAGTAGTGGAACCCCATTTTGGATTTCGAATTCCTCTTGCAGATCATATCACTTTGACCCATACCTGGGATACCTCTCCTACCCAAAGCAACCCAAGCTTATTGTTTGCTGACGTCGTCGAACACCTTCTTAAAATCAACAAAAAGCGGCGTTCAAAAAAAGCGATGTTCCCTCGAGTCAGGTTTAGCATATCCCCAAATCGCCTTCAGACAATTTAAAACGGATGAATCTAGATCCACACGAGTTCCACGACACGATCAGTGACTTTTCCCATATCCATGACCAACATCCACTAGCCATTCAATAATTTTACATTTCTTCCCTCCATCAACCGATTTAATGGACTCTGCTACCAGTTTTCGAAATTAAAAAACTGGTTGCACCGACCCAATTAGAATGGATACCAACAAATCTTCGTCAACCGAACTGTCCACCGGATTAATTCAATCAATTTTCTCACGAAAAGTGCCAACTATCTCCAGTTGGCGATACAACAACCAGACACTTCCTTAGACAACACACCGTCACCAAAATGGTTCCCATAATCCCGCCAGCACAAACCAATCGAACTCAATTAGTGTCCGACACAATTTCATATCATAACTTCTAATTAAGCCATTTCTAAACACTATCAATCGTCGCTTGTTTTGTTTGTGTTGCCCTCGCAGTCCAGACCAGAATCCAGGTCAACTTCTCTTTGATTCCCTGGATATGGCTTTATAATAAAACAATGAAATTCCATCGATAGCCGAGCCGCTGATCGTACTGATAGCAGACGCCATCATTTCGGTAGGCAGACCCCAACTCCCCCTGTCCCATTGTGCACCTGTCACCGCCGGACGAAAAACAAGCCAATTAGTGTACAAGAAATAATATTATAGCGCCCTACGCATAAAAATGAAAATAAAAATAAAAATTGCTTATACAAAAAAAAAATTCCCTCTAAATGCGCTTTATGTAAATTTATTTTGAATTTTTTTTCTTTTTTTTTTTTTTTTGGTTTGAAAATTTATTATTTTTTCCCAGTGTGGTGGTGTGTGCGAGGTTTGTAACTTAATCGTCGGGAAATCAATTTTTGATGACCACGTCGTCGTCGCCGTCATTGTTGGTGGAAACACCATGGCCGCCATGCTTCTCTCCCGATTGGAGCCCTAATGGAATTTCGGAATTTGTGTGCGCGCCACAGCCGCCTTCAACCCGAAGTGGGTCACTCGGAATTCCTTGTGTGTTTGGCCAGATATCAGTCGAATCGGAGGAAAAACGTCGTCAACCTGCTCGTCGTTTGCAGCCCCCCCATTTGAATACTAATTAAGCGACTTGCCCATAATTGTGTGTTTGCGCTGGCGCGCGCCCGCTTGCCACTGCGACAACACTCTTGGGCTAATGCGCACCAGTATTTGCTGAGAACAGAGAGTGTTTAGAGCTCGGTTTCGGGCGGTCTTCGGGTTCTTTATTTCTGGAAGCCACCATTAATCATACATGAAATTGTTGCTTTACGGTGTGCGGCTGTTGGGGCAACCCTTTTTGGAATTTTAAAACCATATTTGCGTTGCCCGCCTCAAGTGGCTCTTTAGCCGATCGGGGTTCTTGAATGTTTTATGCAAATGCAATGAGAAAGTCATTTGTTGCATGAAAAATTACGAACGGGCTTTTGATAATATCTTCATAGTAACATGAGCCTTGTTCAACTGCCACATAAATAAACTGTTAACAATGAGAAACAGCCATTAAATGTTAAAAACCGGAAATAATTGTCCAAGAGCGATAGAAAGTTGTGAGTTATGTTCGTGAAGATAAGTTGCACTGAACTCTTCGAAATGGGGAGAGCAGAAGAGTGATTCTGTATCTTTTACCATATGCGGGACAGTTGCAAGCCAGGGGTTCTGCAAATAACGAATGCTACAACCAAACAAAGCTCTAAGTCTTTCAGACACATGACAAGGGTGGGGATACTGGCAAGGAAGATTTCTAAATATCTTACAATTCAAACTGCGTTTGATAAACAATACCACCTTCAGCAGAGGAAGGGTAATGGCGAGGGCTCTTCTCCGAAAAACGGGACGAAAAACATTGGAAATGAAATGATCCTTTCTACCAGATAAACTAGCTCAAAAAGGATCAGCAAGTTTAAGGTCTAACTAACTAACTAATGGTCGGTGAACACGGTGTAGTGGGTAGTGTCTTTGCTTGTGAAACGAACTGTGCAGGTTTGAACCACTGCACTGGAAAGCGGTTTCTGCCTTGGAGACTGATCTGCCAGAAAGGACTACCATATATCTCGTAGTTTTTTTGTCAAAACAAAGTAAATGACTCAACAGTCTAGTGGCAATGGGAAAGAAGGTATGTGCCTCACTATCACCAACGCACGGTTGAAGCAAAACATCAAACGCATCACCCCTTACTATTTCCGGCTCTAGACAACTACTACTTAGGTTTTGTGTTTCATCGTCTATCTATCTATCACAACACGCCTACGAGCCATCATGTTCGGTTCCTGACGAGGCGATGTGCCTCAACCGCCGTGACTCCTCTTCGGTAATTTTCAGCGCGTTTCATTGCATTGTTTGGCTATGACTATGCAAGGGTGAGAGCCGCCATTTCAGAGTGTGTGGCCGATCTATTGCCATCTATCAATCACGCACTGTCATTGGTGAGCGGCTTGGCCAAAAAGCGAGGTCATGTAGTTAACTCATCCGAAACCGAGATTGTGCTCTCCACTAAAAAAAGTTCGATTCCATCTTTCAAAATTTCATGTACGGACGGAAGCGATCTGACTCTGGACTAAAAATTGAGCTGGAAAGCCAACATCGAGGACCGCATATTGCCTTCTATGCATGTTCGAAAACACATGGGGCTTTAAGCCAAAAGTGGTACGCTGGCTGTACACTGTTGTAGTATGACCCATCCTAACATACGGTTCGATCGTCTGGTGAAAGGCACTTGAGCAGAAATGTCATATTGCAATTGAAACTAAGACTCAAAGAGCAGGCTGCATAGAGATAGCCGGATCGATAAGATCAACATCTATAGCGGCACTTACAACAATGCTGAACTTAGTTCCAATAGACATCCACTGTAGCTATAGAGCGGCAAAAACAGCATACGACGCCTCCGTTCTCATCCGATGGACTGGCATGAAAGAGATCATAGATACCGGATGATGATCGTATAGTCTGCACTGAAGAAAAGCTAACTGTGAATCCAGAGGGGTAAACCAATCCATCAAAATTGGAGACGGATGCAGCGTTTTTTAAGCCGAGATAACCACCATTCTGCAAGCCACAATGTTATTCAAAAAACGACAAAATTGTCTGGAAAACTATCACCATCCATGTTGACAGTCTGGCGGCTAAGTAGCTGCAGTTAGCATCGAAAAAATCAAAGCTTGTAAAGGTTTGCAGACAAACTCTCAACGATATATCAACGATTAATAAAGTGACCCTATGCTGGGTACCAAGCCACGAACTTGCCAGGAAGGGTGCAGAACTACACCTTTCCGGACACCCATTAGCACTCTTTACTGAAAAATAGATAAGGAAATCATAATCAGGCCTAATACGTGATGGTGTCACATGAACACTTGTGCACTATGCCCAGCCTTCGATAAAAAGAATCCCAAAAATCTCGTAGAACTTAGTCGAAGGGAAATACGAATCGTCTCCGGTGTCCTCACAGAACACAGCGGAATAGGAATCCATGCGGAACGTCTTGGATTGCCCTACAACGACTATTGCAGAAGCTGCAGGGACGAAGAGGAAATAGTATCCCTCCGAATGTCCCGCACTAGTCACCAGGAGATTGCGTACTCTTGGTAGTAGCTTCTTCCATGGACTGCAGGACCTGCATGTCGCTGATTTTCGGAAACTTTGAGATTTCTATCCCTTTCTGGGTGGTTTCCAGATTACCTAATCATACCCCTTGGTTAGACTTACATACATGAGTATACTTTTTATGAGTACAATGGACCCACTTGTGGTCCAATTACGTCTTTAGGGCACCCAAAAAACCAACCAAACCAACCTATGCCATCTACATTATTGTGTTATCGCGTCTATGGTCAGAATTGTCGGATATACTTCTTAGAGTCTGCAGCTTTTTTTTTTGCATACAACTAGTTCCTTGCCACAAACGTGAGAATGAACCCAAACTCGCCAGGTTAAATGACCCAGGCTGAGAAGTTTTATTTAAGGCTGTTGTACTCCGTTGAATTTCTCCGCTTTCCACCAACAAGGCACTATAAAGCACTTCAAAGATCACAGATATGTAGATTGTAAACAGGGGTGTGGATAGCACTGCGACCAGGATAGATCTATTGTGTCCCCCTTACCTAGGGACTCTGGTCAATGTATACTTGAGTTAGAGCCTATCTTCCAATCCAATAGCTCTGACAAATTGGAGTATCTTAAGTAGACTTAGCAAGAGTGGATCTTCGTCAGATAGTGTCTCTTCCTTTACTGTGAGTAAGTGTCACACAGTCCTCTAGAAGATGCATTGGGTTTCTTTGTCTTCATGTTCATCGCAGAAACTGCTGTTTCGATTGCTTTCAAGCCCTAGTCTGCTAATATGCTTTTTTAGTCTTTTTATTTTTGGTCATGTTGATGCATGTGGTGTAACTTTCTCGGTTTAACCTTGTTCTTTCTTGCACCTTCTTTTCTCTGAGCTTTCCCTTAACTTGGGGAGCCATAGCCCACAGAAGGGTTCTGGTCCTATATGAGTTGTCCTACTGACTCTTTCCTTGCTAGTTCTTTCGTTACCATCGATACCGGCGTTGTCTGATACCTACTTTAGGGTTAAATTTATTACTTTGTCCCACTTTAATGATTTTCTCAAGGGAGTCGCTTACCATCTTTCATTATATTTCATGGGAGCATAATGCCTCGATGGCTGCCTGGCTGTCTGAGAGTATAGCGATACTTCCTGTTGAGGTTGAATTGAGCGCGTTTTTCAATTGCGTAGACTTCTGCTTCAATTAGGCTGGGAAAGGTTCCTAGGGACTCCGAGTGTCTTGTCCTCGGCCCTCCCAGTTCTCGTGGATGTTCTTGAACCGTCAGTATACCACTTGACGAAGTTTGGTTGGGATAACTAAACACAGATATGCAGGTCGAACATAACGTTGATGGACAGTAGATATCTATCCTGCACAAAATGAGTCGAGTGCCTTTTCGAGTCGATGAATAGCAGGTTAAGACCTATCGTCCATGCACTGTACTATGATGATGTTGATAGATGTGGTCTACGCAGGTGGATCGGTCACAAAATCGACTTGTTGTTCGAATGTACTGCTAAAAGCACCCATATACCCCTCTTTCTCTCCCACTTAGTTAGAGTTTCTTCGGAAGCTTGAAAGTCATACCCTTCCTTCACACATCTGAGAAGGTCTTGTTCACCTAAACTCTGCTCGTGAATGCAAAATTAATACGAGCGTTCGCTCAAGTAAGCACCACAAAAGTGCACGTCTCCCTAACCAAATCAAATCTGAAGCAATCTTGTTAAAGACGTTCGAGCTTCGTCTACAGATGAAAGGTCCACCAACTTAAGTGAAAGTTTAAGCGACACAAGATTGATATTTTGAGCCTTTACGTTACGAAAACAACGTAAACTACAAAGGCAAAAGCCTTCTCAATATTGCGTACACGATCTTATCTACTATTTGGTATGAACGCCTCAGGCCTTGGTCAACAATCACCTGATTAGCCCTTGAAGAATCCACAATCGATCAAGCTTTTCACACCTTACCAGATACTCATCACCTTTTTATCGAATTTTACGCCGCTTTTCGAGCTACACAGACCCATTTCTTCAACAAGATCGCTAACGACGTGATCGCGATCTTTGATGTACAGAGGATTTCGACAAAGTGAAGCATTTGTAAGCGTAGGACTAGATCCAAGCTTGAGTGCCAGAATGTGTGAATCCATAAGAGACTAAAAAGAAACCAAAATAAAAAAAAATACTGGAGATGCCGGGGATCGAACCCGGGGCCTTTCACATGCAAAGCGAACGCTCTACCACTGAGCTACATCCCCTGTTTAACTTGCTGCACATTGATTACCTTTCCTGCTCTTTTTTCTCATATGTAGGTGCATATATAGCTGTGATTGATGCACGAAAATCTTGTATTTCCAAGAAAACATAGCAATGGAACAATTTGCAGTCCTAATCGACCTCCCATTGACACGTGAAAGATGTGGATGAGGAAGACGACGTTTAAAATAAAATACCTGACTTTCAAGGTGATTCAGGGCACCAACGGAGAATTTCTGAGAAACCTCTTTGGACTAAGGGCTTCCAAAACATTTTTTCGCGAACTTCAGTCCAACTATTGCTCATCGTAACTAACGTTCCCACATCAACTAGGAAGCACTACCACTTCATGGGACAAATTCTTCCACAGCTTCCCCATACAAAATCATGCTCTGAAGTTGAACTCTGCCCTATACACCGGGATGCAGATGTCTCTAGACTAACCTGCACGTATCATACACAGTAACTTAGTGTCTCATTTATATCCAAAGCAATCGCTACTTTCCGCGACTCCCATAACAATCTTGCTGGCCAACACTAATGATGATGTCATGCACGTTCCTACACAGAGTTCCCTGACAAGTTCACATGATTATCTATTCAAAAACTGAATTTGCATTCACGAAAGAGCAGAAATATCAAAGTTCAAGCCCATCCCCTGCGCAACCCTTTCACTACCGAATCGAGTCATACCTCGGCGGCTATTAATTCCCAACACTTTATGCATAAACAACTTGAAACCGCACTCTCCGCAGAGTTCCAACTAAACAACCAACAACCAGCAACCATGGAACAGAATCTAATCCAAGTCATGCCTAAGATTCTCGGGAGGTTCAATTAATTTTATGCATTACACGCTTGCATGACGGCGATGATGATGTTGATCATGCTCATGATGGTGATGATGATGACGCGGTTTATGCCAACCCCTGCCTCGGAGGAGAACCATCGACCGAAACCGTTAGCTGAGGCATCTTTTTTGTCTTAGCCAACTAACCAAGGCCTCGGAGATTAATTGATTTAATTAAATGCATTAGAGTTGTGTTGTTTTTATAATTCCATAGGAATGATGCTCGGAAACCAAGGTACACACGTGCGGCTGTGCTCCAATAATAACCAGCTAATTGCGTTGTGACTGAAAGGATTGAGTGCCAGCTCTGGTGTCCGACGTGCAACATTCTAATTGGATGGAGGGGATATTTTACAAAACCAACAATCCAACAGCACGCGTCCAGATCACACCTCTTGGCAGTGGCAGTCCAACCGCCCAAAATGACCTACGATGTCATGGGTAATCAACCGGACACATGGTGGATTATCGTTGGGTGTTATCTTGCGATAGCAGAGGGGTACGGCATGATGGAGTCATGTTATCACGAACAACCGGAGGTGCCATAATTCTAAATCTGATGTGATGAAGCAACATCATCAGCACTTGTAACTTGTCCCCGATCTGGGATAGATTACCGTAGTTGGCGGGTAGCTTTTGAAGACGTGTCGCGCATGGCACTGGGAAGAGTTGAAATAGCACACTTGGAAAAATGTATGATAAGTGCAGGATCTGGCTTAAAGTCGTCTCGAACTGGTCGATTGGATATATCGAGATCATGATTGAGGAAGTTTGACATCATCATTCTGATTGAGACAAAGTTCCGTTGTGATGTAGGCAGAACCAGAGTAGCGAGACAGATACAAGTTCTGTTTGCTTTTGAAGGATTTGTTGCGTTAAGTGGTTATGGAACGTCTGGTTTAACCTGATGAAAACTAGAACAGATTTTGACATATGAACATTTGATTGAGTTTAAAGAGTAGTTTACTACTGGTGGAATGATAACATCGCCGAGCTCCGAGCCGACTGCCATAGAATGCGGCGGCGACAGCAAAGGGCAAGAGGCAGAGAACCCGGAAACTATGAAGAACTCCGAGAAGAATTCAAGAAGAAGCGAATGCAACTCCGTAAGAGGATCAGAAACACTAAAAGCGAAACGTTTCAGGCACTCAGGGAGGACCTCCAACACAACCCTTGGGAAACGCATACCAAATAGTTATGAACAAACTAAAAAGCGGTACGGCAGCTGCACCGACATGCCCAATCATCATGAACACGATTGTCAGCAGCCTGTTTCCGAGGAAGGATAACCTCATACCAATAAACTGCTAGCTCTGGCAGTTCAGAAGGAGACGACGAAATGTCAAACCTGCCCCTGCGAAGGAATGCCTTGACTGGCGGTGCCGCAGGGGTCAAACCAGGAGACAGAGCAAGAAGGAGGTGTTTTTTAGCACATAGACATGCAGGAGCATGGAGTCGGGCATCACGCATGGCACGGGCCAAAGAGTGTCCATTAAGGATTTTCACACCTACCTGCGCATCAAAAAAAAAAAGAGTAGTTTGACGTTTCAAAAGCTTTATTGAAAAAAGCTTTTCTCTTTCTGTGATTTGACTTTTCTCTATTTGTAAACTGTGACATTTAGTAGGCTTAAGCCTAAAAGGTTCATGTATGGACCTATTGGGATGACTAGCAAAGAGCGGGAAACAGACCAATGTCCTATGTAATCTGAAAAGAAAAAGAACCTTCCGGCAAGCGCCGCAAGAGATAGGTGGATTTCTTATGTCATCTATTCTGATGGTAGAAACAAAATGGCGGACAAAAATTTCCACTTTAAAAACGAATTTGTACTAATTACCTCAAGATTTATAAGGATTTTCAATTTAAACGAAATCCGATCAATTTTGAAGAATTTCAAGACGGCGGATCCAAGATGGCGCCCAAATTGGTAGCAGGCGGATTCTGTTCACTGTTATCTACTATAGTACTAAAAAATCAAAACCGGAAGTTGGGATTTATTTGAGTTGTAAATTGTACCGTTTGAGACATAAAAAGGGGCGTAACCCGCCCCCCTCTGGACCGATTATGCCCATCTACGAACTTAGCCGAGGTATTCGGCATACGAACGTGTATACCAAATTTTATTCAAATCGGTTCATAATTGCGGCCTCAATCGTGTCCACAAGAATCCGTTATATTGCATATATATATATATATATATATATATATATATTTTATATATATATATATATATATATATAAAATTTTTAACGGAGTATGAGGTTAGTGTTAACTATAATAGCGAAGACGAATGGCATTCAAATTTTTTGAAAGTCGCGTCATGAGGACCTCTGCAATAGGTGGTATTTCTATGAAATCCACCTAAAAGAGAGGTGATGCGACAACTTGAGAAGGACAATGCTTAGATCCTCTTAAACATTCACGTTTTCCGTGTTGTTTTCGATTGGTGGAGGATTGTTATTGAAGGTAGACTACACTTTTACCATGCATTTCAACAACAAGAGCTCGAAGAGGTTGGGATGTCGTGCTAAGCTCTGACACTGCGGTATGTACAAGGTGGCGCAAAAGTCATCACCCTATCGAAAGTTGCTATAATTTTTGCAAATGGCGGCAAATATCAATTCAACTTTGACATTTGTAAAGTAAATAGATACAAAATACACGTCAACGAGATATGAATCTCTATACTCCTAAAGAACGCGGAATAATTGTTTCGATTTTTTCCGGAATAATTCGTCGGTGGTGTTGGCGCAGCGTGAATTTCGGCGCAGATTTCCCGGTCGTCCGACACCAACTGGGCAAACACTAGGACGTTTAGCCGCTCGTCTAGAAGATTATAGGACAACACGAGATACTGTTAGGTCTGGCCGGCCCCGGAGCAGCCTTTCTGCTGAGAATATCGCAGCTGTGTCTGAAGATGTCGCAGAGAACCCCGGAGTATCGATCAGACGACGTGCCACGCAATTGGGCATCAATCAGCGGTCTTTACAGAAAATGTTGGTCAAAGACTGTAAGATGTTCCGTTACAAAGTGCACACAGTGCATCAGCTGTTAGCTGTTGACCGCCAAGCGCGTGTAACCTACGCTCAAGCCTTATATCTCGTTTTGACGATTTTGCATTGGCCGGCCTGATTTAAACGTTCCAGACTTCTTTTTGTGGGTTTCCTTGAAGTCACGAGTCTATGTAAACAAGCCTCAGATTCTTGAAGCCCTCAAAGAGAATATCCGTCAAGAATGCGAGAACCAATCGCCGGAAGTTCTGGCAAGAGTGATGGAAAATGCCATAAAGCGGGCCCGAATAGTCATCAATTCTGGCGGCGGCCACTTAGGCGATATCATTTTCTCGACTTAATGGAAAAAAATGTTAGATATCAAATAAACATAATCCAAAAGCAGAACCAAAGTTTTTTATTCATAAAAAAAAATTCAGCCAAAGAACATCGGATGACAACTTTTACGCCACCTTGTATAAGATCTATTGTGTCGTCCTTTGGAGTTATTATATGAGTTTGGCACTTCACAATCCTTTCCAAGTGAATGGCAATAGTCAGAGTGACGACTTCAGCGTACAGTGTATCCACTTTCTTGAGCAAATAGGGTGAGATATTCCATAAGAATAGGCAGCAAAATTTACTTGTCTACTTTGTCCTTGTTTGCCAGGGGGTTTGCGTTTTTTGCGTTCGCGACATTCATTGTGACCTGATTGCAGTGCTGCCATTTTATATTCTTAAACTTTCTGGAACGTCTTACACGTTAGGCACAGTGCCATATATATGCAGTTAATGGCCCCTCCCTCTCTTGTCATCCACAGTCGGTAAACTGGGTCGCCATAGCTTAGTGCTGGAATCGACAACAAAAACTGTAGATCCTTCCTCCCATTTATCCGCACAACACGAATAGTTGCAAGAAGTAAGGCCTTGCCACCCCTCTGGATGTGACCTTGATCTCATAGAATTTTTGACTTCCAAACTAGGGAATTACAAACCTCCTAAGACTCCCAGTTCTGCGGACGAAATCACTGTCGAACATTTCAAGTTCAAATATCGAAAACTACTAAGTTGCGTCCAACGCGTGCCTCAAGCTCCTTTCAGTGTACCGAATCTCTCCAGAACCATGTCAAGTGTTAGGATATGCCTAACATGCCAAACACTCATCGGAACGCAATTTACATTCACTGAGGCGTCGCGCGCAGCACACCATCCAGCCAGGTACAGGTAGTATCTTCAGAGAGCGAGAATAATTGCAATGTTCACGCTGTTCAGTGATCGCTGCATCATAACAATCGGCAATCACATCCGCTAGAGAAAGACTGGCGCTGGATGTTCTTCGCCAAAGAAGTTCTTGCCTACTGACAGTAGAACTCTTCGACGACAATGGCATTGATGATGATTGCAAAATTGCCTGCATTAGCGCAAGCAAGACGATCATTATTGTCGCCACGATGATGATGGGAAGATATTCACGGAATGTGATCGCTATTTACTGACGATTTTTGTTTTTAACTGTGCGCTCGCGCAATCATGAGGACCGTGACACAGGATCACTCACGTGGGAAACGACGAATCCGAAAACGGAACAGTACTGCTGGCACAGCAGCCGCGGATTATGTTATGCAGTCCCGAAGTACAACACACACGCCCCGACAACGTTGTCATTGTCATTAGCATCAATGTCGTGCTGCTCTGGGTCTTGAATATCAAATTAGCCCGAGGAAGAGGAGAATGAAGATGATGCTACATAGTCTGTCGTCGTCGTCGTTGTCGTGGTGCACTGATGATGAATGCTCCTCGATGATGGCATCGCTTGTGCGCAACTCGGTGGCAATTTCACCGTGTCACCGACAGTGCTTGGTCAGTCGATTCCCATGATTAAACTTTCTTTGCATGTGAGTCATGAGAGTTGGGGAATTTAGGAAATTTGCATCGGCTTGTCTGTGGATGCTTCTCATGCTTCGATGATTGTAGAATGGGATATTTGAGAGTGTTATTTGGAATTTAGTCCAAATTGCTGGAAAATTATGAGAAACTCGTTGAAACCAATCGTTTAAAGACGAGATTGACGATCGGAATTACTGGCGCGACAGATAGTCATGGGAAAGAGGTTAAGTGGCTTCAAGTTTCATCTAGACGAAGCAACAAATTTTCGAATCCGTAACGAATTTCACAGCAACACGAAGATCTTTAGCCCCATCGAAACGTTGAAGGTTGAAATTGCTGACAAGCTGTGTCCAGTGGGACCAAGTGCAAGAGTAGACCTTTTGCATGAGCTAGCTAGCCTAGGTGCTGTTAATATGCATAATTTCCCAGTTGAGATTGAAGAAAGGCGTTGGGACTTAGAAAACCGTAGCCAATCTAGTCATGGTGAGCTTGTCCGCATTTTCATTACGTAATCCTACTTGCCTGGATCTGAGCTTCAATCGACAAACGTCTCCAGCCAGCTTGTTACCTCCTTTTTCGCACCACCTGAGTCGAGGACTTCCTCTACTGTGTCATCTCTCCAGATTAGAATTCTTGAACCGGAGCGTTAGTGTATACCCGCTCTACATAGATCCTATTTGAGTCGAACTCTGATTTTTAATCGTTGAATCTTCTCCTCTACTCACCGTCTATGTAGATGCGACCAAAGACCAGCCGAATGATTTTAGCCTCAAAGCAACTGCGGAAGTGGAATCTGTGAGTATAACAAACACTAGACTCTGGAAGTCTGATTTCAGACTCGATGCGTGTCCAAAGATCGGCCCTTCCCCCGATCATGCTGCCTAGCGAAAAATCCATCGCGCTCAAGGAATTCACAATTCCTTGCGTTGCTAGATATTGAGGGAGCATTTAAATATCGTTGAGGCACTTTTGATAAATACGAAACAACCTGCTCTAAACAAGCCGGATACGTGGACAAACAGCTTTGGCCTTAGTGTCAATCCATTTAAAGCAGAGGTGGTCCTATAATTTACTCATTCAGCCTCCCTAAATCAACTGACACGCTGCTCACTTAAAATGACTTCAACATGGGCATAATATACCGAGCAGGAGCACCTAGAATCAGCGCGAAGGCCTCTTTAATGTGTCTATCTCTATCCCTACGGATGACTCTACCAGTGCCGGTGCCTTTCTAGAACATCTTGACGTCCACCACACCTTCAGTCTCCCTAACTACTGCAGCCTCTTTTAAGCCAAAGTCACAGCTAAGTCAATCAGTAAATCCGCCGCTTAGCTAAAGGCTAACCTAATATCACACACAGATATTGCGATCTACATCAACAGCTAGGCTGTGATTAGATTCGTTGTATCTAACATAATAAACTCTAATGAATGACTGGCGTTGATATCACATTGTCTGTGGCGTCCTTGGTCACTGCCACAGACAAGGAAATACTGTTAGGAAGTTGGACATCGGACTCTGATCGAGTCTCTCTCAATTTCTCAAGATGTCCTAGGCCGCCAGCATCAAGTATTGAAGGCCAGTGGCAATATTACCAAAAAGGCATCAGAGATGTCGCCTCGGACATGCTATATTTCACTCGGCTACCTCAATGAAACCCATGGTTTGACGACGAGTGGCGGCACATGCAGCGACCCTCTAAACGGCGCCAACTACAAAGGCATCACTCTTCTTAACATTGCTTCGCATTGCGGCAGATTTTGGAGAAAACCCAAAAACTTTAAATCGATACCCACCACCTTTTCATCGATTTAAAGGCCGCGTACGACAGTGCAAAGTCTAGTTTTGGCATCCCTGGCAAATTCGTGCGTTTGTGCATGATGACGATAGAGAACCTACGCTGCTTCATCAAGGCCGGTAAAGACCTCATCGAGACTTTTGATGTCAAAAAAGGATTTAGACAAGGTGATGCGCTGTCATGCGACTTCTCTAACATCGTTCTTAAGAGAATAGTGCATAAATCACGCGCCACGGAGGCGGCGAAAATGGGTTAGAGTTCAATAAGGGCAAGACGAAGTATATGCTGTCAACAAGAAAGGACACCCAACACCGACGTCTCGGACAGAACGTCGCAATAGACAGCTATAACTTTGAGGTATTTAAGGAATTAATCTATCTAATCTCCGCTACACATTCAGACAACGACACCAGTGCTGAGATCAAGCAAAGAATAACTCTTGCCAATCGCTGTTTCTTTGGGCTAAGAAGGCCTCTGTGGGTGCCGCATCTCAGTGGTTAGTGCGTTGGACTGCTGACCGAGCGGTGTGGGTTCAAGCCCCAGCCAAGAAATCACCAAACATTTTTCGTGGCACCACCTCTCGTCGGGGAATGACAAGCCTCCGGGAGTATAATTTGCCATGAAACATCTTCTCACTTCGCCGTTCGGAGTCGGCAATAAACTGTAGGTCCCTTCCATTTGTGCGAAATATGTAACACGCACAGCATGAATGGTTGCGAGAAGCTAGGCCTTTGCTCATCCCGAGCTGTCGCGTCAGCTATTTATTTTTTATTTATTTTTTTTAAGAAGGCCTCTTAGTAGCAAAGCTTTCTCCCGAACGACTAAATTGATCCTGTATAAGACCTTAATCGTCTCAGTCCTGCTTTTTGGCGCAGAGGCATGGAATGTGTCAGAAGCCGATGAGGTTGCTCTCGGCTGTTTCAAGTGGAAAATTGTTCGGGTGATTTTCGGTGAATGGAGGAGGAGATTCAAAGATGAACTTTACGGGCGTACAGCGACATTGACTTAGCCAGAAGAATGAAGCTCCGACGACTGAGGTGGCTGGGTCATGTAGAGCGAAAGGACACCAGTCGTGCGAAACTTGAGGCAGCTGGCTAAAGACGCTTGTTGGCCACCTTAAGTAAGTTGACCTGGCCGGCGTGTAATTCTAGTAGATCGAAAGCATTAATGCGATTAAAAAGAGATTGACGTTTCAAACAAACTAATGCCCTTGCAGGGTACTCCATCCCCAGCAGGCATCCTCAAGGCTTGGTTACAGAGACGAAAAAACGTAAGAATCTATGGTAAATTTCCTCTGCACGTGTCCCGCCCTTGCTTCTATCAGGCGAATATTTCTTTAACTGTTTAAATTACATGAACTCTGCTAGCACAGCTACGTTTGGAAATCTAAATGATTTCAGGAATAAGCTGGGCTCCAACTCAGTGCTAATGGACCTACTTTTTGGTCGAAGTGTACCTCTTTTCGAGGACCATTCCAGCTAACTAACTAAATATACAAAACCATTACAGCATCTTGCTAGATTCTAGGTATTTCGTCCACATCTGCCTGAGAAGTTCTAACTGGAAGCATTCTCATAGTTAAAACATCATTAACCGATAGACCCACCTGAACGCTGTTTATTGGCTCATGGAGCTAATAATCCGTCAGCTTTTAATGTCAAAACTCATAACTAGTCAATTGTAAAGAAATGCACCTGTAAGTCGTTAAATCATCGATTCAACTACCGTGAACACTGTTTGGTCGTGAGATACTGATGAACAGATTATGCTGCTTCCGAGTTGGAAAACTTGGACAACTTGGCCTCATGATGCCAATGAAAATGGCGAACCATCCACAACCATCACAACCACCTAATGAACCTTTAAAGTGTGTACCTCAGTTCCCATTTCCATTTAACATGGTGCATGTGCATCTGAAGCTCAATTAAAACTACTGCCGCCGCAGCAGTCCCCTCCAGGTGAATATGCTAATTCAACTGCCAATCACCATATAAGGTATCTTCATTTCCAGCTGCTCTGACTTTGACAAACAATTTACCCACCCACTTCTGCAGCGTCGAAACGAAATGCACCCCATTAGCATGGGTTTCGTCGCCCGGAGGGGGCTTTCCCCGTGAACCTCGAATCTCAATCTTAAGACTGCTGCCGCCGCTCGACTAATTCTTTATTCACGTAGCCAATCAGCCAAATAAATTGCAACTTAATTCAAGTCGACTGCGCGGATTGGAACGGTCTCACTGCCATTTGGCATCAGTTCGCGCCTGCCAGCCAAGTGGAAGTGATGTGGCCTTTGGCGGGCATGTTTGCCGCGGCAGAACTGATTTCGTCTGAATTTGATGAATGACCAACGGAGCCAGCGGAGGTGAAGACGACGACGACAAAATGCCGCCGCAGTCGTAGCACACTTGGCCTTGACCGTTCGCCATTGCGCTCAAGTCGATCGGGGCATTTCCATGTTAGTCAAGCCGTACGGCATTTTCCATGTCAAGTTTGGCGAGGTGCTCATAAAGCTGTCCTCGTGCAACTGAGCTGCTGTGTTGCCACTTTGAAGGTTAATTGCATGTCGTACAAGAAATTCTCTAAGTCATTCGTCACAAACACACAAACACACAGACACAGTGAGAAACACGGTTTGCCGCTCACGGAGGGTGCCCGGAACGCTTGATCCGTCGTCGATAGAGTGCTGCACTGTAATCTGTCAATCACGGGCATTCCATGGTATCGAGTTGAAGGGAAATTATGGTCCAGAGAATATCTCGGCATAGCAGCACGCGCGCTGCATTTGGCTTTGCTATGTGTGGTGTATCTGCATCTGTGGTCGGGCGATTTGTTTGCACAGTGAATCTTGTGGCAATTGTGGTCCGTTTGGCAGATTAATGACTGACAGTGTGCGACGGACGGGGCATTAAATAATTGCTACCGAACGTAGAGAATTGATGGCCAGGGCGATGCTTGGGATGAATGGTGATCCGGTTTATTATTGGATGATTGTTGATGGGAATTAATGGGATGATGGCATGGACGCCCAGTCCATGCAGCACGTGCTATTGAGAGAAAAATTGCTGCTGCTATACAACTACCGTTCTGTTGGTTGGCTTGGATGTCAAAGTGTGATTTGTGGTTTATTGGTGTGTTAACCATAGGGAGGATGTGGTTTAAGGGGGTACTTACCAATTTTGATAATAGCCGGAAGGGACGACCCAAGGTACGCCAAGGTCTTGGTGGAGTAGCCTTCGGTAAGGCCAATGCATCTGGGCGATAAGTTGCCTCACTAGATTTAGTATGTGTATGCTTTCGATAATGCGAACTTTGACTGCATGTGTGATTCTGCTAGACAACACGGGGTGGATGAAACCCTGGTAATGTGGATCCGAGCAATATTGATGAATAGAACTTTGGTTGTAGATGCGGACTGTGGGCGCTTCGTTATGGGTAAATAGAGGCTGTCCGCAAGGCGGCGGTCTGTCTTCACTGCTATGTTGCATGGTGGTTGACTATCGGTTGCATACTCTCAATTTTTCTAACGTCTACGCAGACTGTCTGTGGTAACGCGCAGGCGGCTTTAGACATGATCGACGTATGGTGCACTAGGAGTAAACTTTCACTCAGTCCTCTGAAAACTGAGGTTGTCCTCCTTACGAGAAGGAGGGTTGTGACCGGTTTGACTCAGCAAGTCCTAATGGGCGTCACTATTCAGATCTCCGATGAAGGAGTGATCCTGGATAAAAAACTTCTTTGGACAAAGCATGTCAAGTCGAAGACATTCAAGGCGCTCTCAGTTTTCTTGCAGTGTAAGGCTGCTTTTGGCAGGACATGGGGCTAATTGCCGAAAAAGGTCCTTTGGATCAATACGGCTATGAAAATACCATTTCTAGCTTATGCGTCGGTTATTTGGTGGAGGGGGCTTTAGCGTAAGTATGTGACTGCCTTCTACACTAAACTTCAAGGAGCGGCTTGTCTCGTCTCCACGACAGCTTTTTCCGAGTACGTCTGGCTCTACTCTAGACGCTCTGCTTGATTTACTTCCCCTTGACACTTACAATATATCATGGGCTGTACTATCAAAGCAATCTGTCGTCAGTCGGGACGGCTTTTTGTATCATCCGCAGTGGAGTTTTGATGACCTTGCGCGACACTTATCCTACGACCCTAGTTCCATAGATATGCCGTCAGCGCAACAGCTTGAGATGAGCTAGGGCCTAGCTTCTCGCAACCGTACATGTTGTGTGTGTTACATTTTTCGCACGAATGGAAGTGACCTACAATTTATTGCCGACTCTGAACGGCGAATTGAGAAGCTCTTTCATGACAGATTATACTCCCGGAGGCTTGTCATTCCCCGACGAGAGGTGGTGCCTCGAAAAATGTTCGGTGGACATGGCTTGAGCTTGAACTCACGCGGCTCACACAGCAGTCCAACGTACTAACCACTGAGCCGCGGCAACTATAACTTCGATTGCTGTACAAATTTAAAGTCGCCTTTCCTTACCTTCAGGACTGGCTTCGTCCAGAGTCTGAGTCTGGAAGAGGCTGTAGTCGAATCTTCGCGGATGGCTCCAAAACCAATCATGGATCTGGTGCTGGTGTCTTCGTGGAGGTCGACAACACCAGACTTCACTACTCGTTGGGCAAGCATGCCTCTGCTTACCCAGCTAAATTCTTTGCGATCCTAATGGCCACGGACTATATACGTATTGTTAAGGATAGGTGGAAGGGTCGGAGCATCTGCGTCTGTGGCGATAGTCAGGCTGCGCTCTAGGCCTTGCTCAACCCTTTAACCAGTTCCAAAATAGTGTGAGAATGCAAGAACTCTCTGAATTCGATCGCAAGGTTGAACTCTTTCACTCTTGTCCGAGTCCGAGGTCACACTGGGATCTCTGGAAATGAGACCTCCGATGAGATTGCTAGACAAGGCTCAGAGGATGTTTTCTCAGGACCTAAACCTGCGGTAGGTCCTCCCGCGTCCTCGGTCAGGCCCTCTATTGGCAATTGGGTTTCCTATAAATACAATTGTGCGTGGCACGGCTCTCCAGGATGCAGGCAGACTAAACGAATGCTCCCGAAGGTCTGCCGTCACTCAGCAGAAGAGACTGTAGCCAACTTATTGGCATTCTAACAGGACACTTGACTTCTGCCAAGCATCATAGTGTGTTAGACTTACGTGACGCCACTACCTGCGCGTACGACGATACTTCAGATCACTTCCTTTGCGATTGTCCTGCCGTTGCTTGGATCAGGTGGCAGAGTTTCGGTGCTGATGTATTGAGTGCTAATTCTTTTAGCTCATTATTGAAGTGCCTTCTCGGTTTTATCCGAAAGTCGAGGATATTTGAGTAAAATGGGTAAAAACTCGGACCTGCTTTCTCGTAGAACAAGGGACCAGTTGCGTGAGAACTAAAGCCAACAAGGAAAAGTTCTAATAAAAGGAATCAACCACCGAAAACACACTCGAGTTCTTCTCAAATATTCTGTCAATCAGTCTTAACGTCTATCAACGTTTACAGCGAGCAATGACGTTACAATAAAGCAAAACAAGACCCCGCTGCCATCGCTTGAACTAAAGCAGAATAGCATATACGTCCACTACAGGCTGTCAAGAAATATGGTCAAAAAGTGGTGGCAGAATAGGAATGGCATCATCCCAGACATCCCAGTTGAGTTGTTCTAGCTCAATTCCGTTTCCACTTCCATTTCCGAATCCAGATGAGCTATCGCTTAGCCCCATTAGCATTGGATCATTACATAAGTCCACATTTTACGGCCTCTTATCCTATAGGGTGATTCTTATCAATTAGCTTGTCATAAATGCAAAGCTTCCCGCGTCTATCTGAAAATAGTGACAAATGGTCATCTACTCGGCTTATGCAAATCCTCTCGTCTAATGTGGTCCAGATGGTCCCTTTCGATTCCCTTTCTGTCGATGGCTCTGGTGGCGGCTAAGTGAAAGCCTCAATTTATATGCTAACTTCGTCAATTTAATAAACGGCAACAAGCCGTTTGTCACTTTGATTCTTAATGAAGAAAAATAAAAATCTCCGTTACAATACAAGTAAATAACCAACACACACGTACCAGCCAAGGTCAACAGTCGGCCCTAGCACCGACGTCATACGTCCCCCGGAAGATGGGAATCCACTGATAAACAAATTCTAATGCTAATCTGTCGGATTGTTTTGTTGGGTAATCTTCGGTGGCCATCTTCCGATGGTGGGTTTGTTTTGGTTTGTTTTGCTATTTCGCGGGCACGAGATGGGCATTAAGTGTGTGTCTTTCGAGACTTAGATTTCGAACGGGCGCACTACTTGTCATGGAGATCACTGACCCACCATTGTCTGGTAAAGAATTCCGTCGATCATTTGCATAGTGATTTTCATAATTAATGGAGTGTTCATGGTTCCAAAAGAGACGAGCAGGGCTAGGTGTGAATTACCATGTCTCTGCCGTCTAAACGACTGTAAAATTAAGTTAAACGGTGTACAGGGATGAATTCATTAGGCGTAAGAAGCATTCATCATCATTTGAAGGTAATTTTCGCTCAGGCTCGAATGGTTTTGCCAGACAAGATCCGTTAAGTGCACGTGGGCTGGTATTTGGAGCGAAGGTCTGTTGAGAATTAATTAGTCTCATGTGGCTGTAGGTACTACGCCATAGACATGGAGCTTGTTGACAATTTTATGGCAGTGTTGCAGTCCCCAATCAAGATTCCAGAAGTGAATTCCACTCTGGCATCACTGCGATGCCAATGCGCGATTAAACTATCTCAGAACAATGACTCACCGACTCACTAACTGCTGAGAATAAAACACTAGGGTTGGGTTAATCAATTGTAACTCGTGTTACAACCCAATGCTACACTCTCGCGCCCACCTGACCACCCCACTGGCAGCGGATGAATGAATATGGATAAACATGTCCATCACGATCGCTTTAATGACGCGCTCTACTAGTCGATCAGTGTGTGAATGTTCACACAGCGATCGCGAATTCCTCAAGCCCGCTTCTCCTCTCTCTCTGTTGTTAGAGTGAAGCGAATTGTCGCTGGCATCCCGGGGTAGCTGAGCTTTGTTGTGTCACTCCCAGACACGTTGGATACACATCTGGACTTTGCAAATGATTTACGGACTTGGATGCGATCAGATTGGGTGCCATGCAATGCACCACCTCGATCCACCCCACACCGATGATTGCTTTTTAATTGCCACACAAACTGAATCAGAAGGAGGTGGCTGAGTCCCTCATCGTGACACTCGAGGGTGGAAAATTACTCTGATCGTGAACTATTTATTTACACTGCGATTATGCAAAATTATTTTAATTAAATTAATTTGCGCTGTTTAATGTGGCTGGTGGTGTGGCATTAACTGTCGGCTCCGTTTGTGTGTTGCACGGAAACCACAGTCGTAACTTAACCTGGGACCGGTCGACGGCGGACAGAACTCAATCTTCGGATGAATCAATGAATGAAAACGTGAATAATTCGCATGTGAACCATGGGTCTGTGAATAATGTATGACATATGATGGTCGAAGGGTAATTGATACTTCCGTTTCGAATTGAGAGTGAGTGAGTGGTTGGGTTGGGGCATGATGGGATAATAAGACGGCGGACTCATGGGCGGAGCTGCTGGAAATAGTGAGAGTTCTGAGCTCTTCAATGGAAAGCATTTGAGAGGATCTGCTAGCCCTTCCTATGACTTTTTCCCTAAGCGCTTTATTGTCAACTTACAGTTCGCTATTCTGCTTCGGTTGGATACAGTTGACAACGTTGAAAGGGTGGACGAGCTGGCAACCAAGCGGGTTTCATCATCGTCGAGAAGTAACTTCTCTAAGTCGATGTCATCGCCCCATCATTAGCCCTGTCCGAAGAAGCTATAGTGGGAGGTTCCTGGAGTAGGAGAACTTTCTCGTCACTAGTCATAAGTGTCGTCGTCGTTATCGTTCGTCTGTCCTGTTTGGAGTTTTGGG
Organism: Matsumyia berberina; assembly: GCA_917880715.2. Taxonomy (NCBI): domain Eukaryota; kingdom Metazoa; phylum Arthropoda; class Insecta; order Diptera; family Syrphidae; genus Matsumyia; species Matsumyia berberina. The sequence goes on along the minus strand of OU862871.1, from coordinate 122,392,426 downwards.
GGGTAGGCCCCGAAGATTGTTTGTTTAGTTTAGTTTTAATGTTTTCCATAGCCGGTTTTACTGTTATGGAGCGGTTAATACGACGACAGGTTCCCGCCAAGGCACCTGAAGGACCTCGTTAGCGACTGATTTAACCCTCAGCCTTGCATCCTTGGGCACGGTTTGCTATGCTCGCAAATTCTTTGGCTTCACACTCACTTTCAGAGACCTTACAGCTTGGGTAGCCCTACTCGAATCACCTTCTTGATTCAACGGGTCCTACTGAGCCTCCCCACAACGACAAGGTAAGTAATCGAAGAAGAGGCTGTTCGTTGTTCCTTCTTCAAGACATAATTGCTGCATCAAAGACTTCATTATCAATCCCCCAAGCGTTGCTCGCCGCCAGCATGAATATTTTTAGTCCTCTTGGTGTCATTCGATCAGAACAGGTGGGATAATGCCTGTCGCCAACTTTTTTTTTGCAGTGGTATTCGCGGAAGCATCTAAAAATTGTGCCAGGTAGTAATTTACCATTACTTGTCTTCTCCTTATGAATGGTTGCAGGGTTTTGTCTGGTAGTCTTCCGGCTTGGTTTTGCCCATACTTCTGGCATGAAGGCCAATGGGACAATGGTCGGAAAGAACACCTATGACGGTGCTTATGAGCGATCATTTGAGCAAGATTAGACTTTTGGATCGAGTGAGGTTTAGCATAGGCCAGATCTCTCTGGAGGTACGGCATGCAGTACAATTCTTCATTACAGTTCCCTGGAATGTCCCTATGACCGGGTACTCAGCATAGGTGAAAGTTAAAATATTCCTTTATCTTCATGAGAGATGAGTGACAATCTGAAGTAGCTTTAGATGTAAATGTTACCGATTCCAGAGATTTTATGGCAGACTGGCTATCGGTGGAATTGTGATGTCTCTGAAGAATATCACATTGTGCCTAAGCCAGAGTAAGGCTTCGTAGATCGCCATAATTTCCTGAAAAACAGTGGTCAAGTAGACGGAAGGGGATGCTCAGGTTAGGCATATCGGAGAAAACACGACCCCCCACTCCGTTCTCGGTTTTGGAATTATCGGTATAGAGGTGAACAGAGTGATCGTCTCTGGCGTCATTAATCTTCCTCTCCTCTCGGGAAGGTATGGATGTCCGGAAGTTGAGGTTAAAATTCAGGGTAGACGGCTTTTAGTCGGTGTTTTCCGGGATCTAGGATCGAGGAGTGGCCAATATTGTTGTTTGACCATTGTGAGAAGGCTTTCAGTCTGATGACTGATTGTTTGCCAAGAATATCTAAAGGAAGTAGATGTAGAAGCTCGTCATGTGCCGCGGATGTGGTAGTTCTTAGTGTTCCGCTGATGCATATGCATGCTGATCTTTGCACTTTCCCCAATAAATTACCGTGTAAGGCTCTGTCTAAGGCCGTCCACCAGACGATTACAGCATACATGAGTAAAGGTCTGACAATGGATACATAAAGTCAGTGCGTGGTACGAGGTTGCAATCTCCACTTCTTACCAATAACTTTTTGCAGCAATATAGCGCTGCAGTGGCTTTTTTAACGCGTCCAATAGTATTGACTTTCCAGTCTAATTTGCTGTCCAGAATAAGATCCAGGAACTTGACTTTGTTAAAAAAGCACAGGCTGGTGCCCTTTAGAGAAGGCGGGTCTATTGAATGAATTTTTTATTCCCTGTTGAAGAGGACTAGTTCGGTCTTTCTTAACCGCCACAATCCAGAGAAAGGGAGGCTGATGTACCGCAACTCACAGATCTACGGGCCGAGGCATTGCCCAGCTTGGTACTAACTGTTCTGATTTCGAATGAGCTCCTTCAATATTTGCATTTATCTGGGCAAAGCCCTCACTGGTCCTCTTTAAGGTTCAGCAACATCGTTATCCTTATCATCATTTTCAATGACCCGCTTATCTACTATGAGGGTCGCGGGGTAAGGGTGTTTAAGTAGTCTCTCCATGTCTCCCGATCTTCTGCTATTGACTCTAAATCATCAGAAGCTATTCCCATACGGGTAGCGGTGATATTTCGGACTTGGTCCAGCCATCTAATCCAAGGCCTACCCAGGGGACGCGTACCCGATGGCACTGATTCCATGGCACGTCTTGGAAGCCGAGTTGGGGAAATGCGTTAAACGTGCCCAAACCATCAAAGTATCGCCCTTTCTGCTCGAAGAAGTAGCTGCTCAATATTGAGTGCCTCGCAAATTCTGGTGTTTCTAACTCAATCTCGACGAGTTACACTAGCAACACAACGAAGAACTCTCATTTCGGCAGCAACATTCCCAAAAACTTTATGTGTAAACTCAATTCGATGAATAACTTATCGACCTGTATAGTAAGGCGTTGTATTCGTTTTATGCTGCTCAATAGAACTGCTTTCGTTTTGTGATCTGACAGTTCCAGACCTGAAGCTTGTAGCCATAGCCACATGGCTACAGTTTTCGGTCAACTTGTTCTTGCATTTTTGTTTAGACGACCTCTACAATATCCTTACCCCACCTTAGCCGATGATGTCCACTTCGCTCGGTTTCGGTGTCCTCAGTCTGACATCATATTCCACAGAAAATCCTTGAGATACTCCTCCCTCGATTTGGTACGCCTAAAACGCCTAAAGAATGATTCTGTCTTGGAAGTAGCTAGTTATAGGGTAGGTCACTGAATTGAATTGAGACGATTCACACCGGTTGCTAACAAAGTGGATAGTCACTCCTTGCGGTCCTTCTACTGCCGACTAACACCTGGCTTTTTTCTATAACAAACGGAATCAAGTTGACACATATTGTACTACTAGAAAACCATGCATAGGCCCGCATACGCTTCCGAAGAAATATCAGGCGTCAACTGGACAACTTATTGCAGATCTTGTGCCCCCGATACACAGGAGATTTGTATCACTGAGCCGTGATCTGCTCTCGACACCAATTTCTTACCCGTGTTTTGTTTCGATTCCACTTAGCCGATCCATGATCCATAACTACACGAGGTCATGTTCTGTTGTTCGATTAACAATTTAATCGTCTCGCTTAAGCATCTCCACAATTGAGGTTTTCATTCGCCTTGAGGCTTTACCTGGCGAAACGCCTTTGCTATTAATTCGCAGGCTTAAACGTTATTTTTTCTTGCCAAAGCCGCAAACAATCCGAAATTAGCACGAACACTTAGTGTGGGTTCATCTGCTTTTTCTTATCTACCCACCGGTCACCGGTTAATGCAAAATTGTGTTCCATTAGTCAAAACAGACAACACATCCTTTAAACTCATGCCTTACCCCGGGATTGTGCTACAGAAATTGGCTACAACCTCTGCCTGCCTACATGCGCACAAATTGATTTGTATCTTTAATTTATCTGAAACTGGAATTTGTGAAGGTCCCCTCGGTCCTCCACGCCGATATCGCCAATTTAATTGAATGGTAGTTGCGATTGTAATGCTCGCATCGTGTCCCCTACTGCATTTGTCCTGTTTCTGTTCTTTTTTCTCTGTGGCCAAGGAGTGCACAAGTTTTTGCTTCCTTTGTGCGAGATAAAAACCAACAATGGCATCGAAACAATGTAATGGTGTTTGTTATGTCATCCACGGGGATAAGGCAACACACAGAGACTCACAACATGCAAACCAACCGAGCGAGAGAACGGAACATCTCAACGGAGTCAGTGGGAAGAAGACTGGTCTTCCTGGCTGTCGGGCTCTCGATGTCTCGTAATTGTAGCAAAATACCTTTCAACGATTATTTTATTGGCTAAATAGTAACGATTGTGCTGGATGCTGGTTAACAATTGTTGCGGACAAGTCTTCGCATAACCAGACCAAATTAAGACACCGTCGGTCGTCCGCTTGGGCATTTCAGTGTCCATCGCGTTTGTGAAACTAAAACGTAATCACTGTCAATTGTGAGTTGTCCAGGACCAACTGGAAGGTTGGTTAGGACGCATGTTCTTGGAGTAGTTCTCCCTGATTAGGCCGCTGTTCGACTTATTCCCTCCGAATGTGGGCTGGAAATTCTGTGTCGTTGACAGAGAAAACTGGTAGAGGAAGCGAAAGAAATGGAAATGTGTCCATGTAGTGATTTCCGTTAATTTACCATTCGACTGGGTCAATGTCCTGCACTTGTTGCGCTCGTGCTGAGTGATCGTTAGAGATTCCGGAGTGAATTGAAAAATTGTCTATTGCGTCACTTCATTAGGAACGGACTGTGATTAATTTAGACGCCCGACGAACGTGGACTTTCGCCACAGGCTTAGTCGGGAAAGTGATACCCCGTTTGATTGATTTCGCTGTAATCAATTTGGACTGTTGACAGAGGATGTGGTGGAGATTGATGGCATTCAGCTGGAGCTGACACCTGCTGGAGGTGTGGTAATAGATATTGACGCAACCCAACTGGAAGCTATGATAATCTGCATAAATTTAACATTTGGATAGAGGCAAGTCGGTGGCTTTAAAGTGCGTGAATGAGAGTGACAGCTCTCGGGAACAGATGACAGGTGATCATTGAGAACATTAAGAACTTGGCACCTTTCGAAGAGCGAGGCAAGTTTGAAAAACTCCATCGGTATCAAGAGAAGTTACCAGCAGTTTCAGTAAACATGGAGTGATTTCTTCAGACTCTCCCTTGTTGAAAGAGTATGGTTCTTGTGACACTTGGTGGATATCTTTAAAATGCAGCCTGTCAATGACAGGAACTTCCATGTAGAAGGAGCTGCATTCGACTTTGAAAATACGATTTATGAGTTGAGACTTACGGATGCCAGCACGTATTCCGACGGCCGCTTCGAATTTGTCTGTGTAAAAGACTAGGTCTTCATTGTAACAGAGCAGACTCTCATTCAGTTATAACTTCGAGGTGGTTAAGGACTTTGTCTACCTAGGCTCCGCCATCAATTTAGACAACGACACCAGCGCTGAGATTAAACGAAGAATACTTCACGCCAATCGCTGCTTTTTTTTGGCCTAAGAAGGTAATTGAGTAGCAAAGCCCTCTCTCGAACAAGTAAGGTGACCCTTCATAAGACCTTAATCGTTCCACTCCTGCTCTATGCAGAGGCATGCACTCTGTCAATAGCGGATGAGGTTGCCCTTGCTTGCTTCCAGAGGAAAATTCTTCGGGTTAATATCGGTCCCGTCTGCATAGACGGTGAATGGAGGAGGAGATACAACGACGAACTGTACGGGCAGTACAGCAACTTCGACCTAGCCGGAGGAATGAAGCTTCAACGACTGAGGTAGCTGGGCCATATAGACCGGATGGACACCAATGCTTCGGGCCGGAATATCTTCGAACTCACACCAGGGCGACGGCGCAGTAGAGCAAGACCGCGACTCAAGTGGCGCACGCAAGTGGAAGAGGACCTTAACCAACTTGGCGTGTGAAACTGGAGGCAGCTGGCTAAAGTTCGAGCTGGTTGGAGACACTTGTTAGCTGAGGCCCAGGTCCACGCCGGACTGTAGCGCCACCTTAAGAAAGACTCTCATCTAAATCTTCTCTGCTCGTTATTTTAATATTAAATCCCCTATCGAAGTCTGAGGTAAGAATAGTGAAGTCAATGTGCGTATATTCCCCTATGGTAAGGCATTGGGGCAAAATGAGTGTGTTATCGAAGGCTTTGTTTTTCCATAGACCTACTTCCTCTAACCTGAATCCCGGTTGTGCGGCTTGATCGTGGTTGTGGATGTTAATCTTATCGAACCCGGTACTCAGCAGATTGCTCTCTGAATACTGGTCACACACGCAAGACGACAGCGACTAAGCACGTAATGTCTGTTCGGGTACTTCTATAGAGATCGTTTGTTTTCCTATGGTTGTATGTTGGTCAAGTCTTCTTGGATATGGCGCAACTAGTAAGGCTGTTCCATTTGTGTTTGGCTACTGAAAGGCAGTGTAGGTTGATTCTTCCCTTGACAGCTATTAATAGGATGAAAACTTTTCTTGAGAGTGAACTGTCAAGGGCCGACCCTTGCCTGGCAGGCTTATCAGTCATTTCGTTCCGTTTGATGCCTCTATTAACTGAGACCCATACGAGAGTTAAGGAGGATAAGCTCCTTAGGCGGTCGAGTTCGGTTCTGCATTGTACAACTGGCTTTGATGAGGTGGTTGTGGAGATGGCTTGATGGCTACCTGTCTATCGGAGAAGATTGCAACATTTCGCTTGCGGTGGTGTCGTCATTGAGCGCACGGCAGGCCTCGTAGTTTGCGATTATTTCAACCTAAAATACACTGGCAAATTCCGGGAGTCTGAATGATCTCGACATTTTCAAGGCAGCCAAAAATATATCCGAACCTACCCCACATTCCATGTTCAAGCAGTCGGTGAAAATTGATGTGTCCTAGACTTTTGTGACGTCTCCGCTGTTTCATTCCGCTCTTGATGGAATGCGCACGGCGAAGTCTTTACTGAGCGTAATGCTGGGGGTAAGATAGTCTGTGGGAGATGACTTGAACCACGTAAGCGTAACGATAGGGTGGATAATAGGGTGGATACCGTCGATACCGCCAGCTTTCAATGTGACAAAGGCGGAAGGCTCTAGGTTCAAGAGCAATTGAGGCTAATGGTGCGACTCTTCACATCAAAAATTAGGTTCAGTGTCAACCAGTCTAGCGACTGTTTGGCAGTATTCCAAGCGACGTAGACGGTCTGTCGGGAATAGTCTTTGAGTCAATTGCACTTTATATGGCGACAAATGCAAATCATCCCTCAAAATGTACCGCAAGGTGATTCCACTGACGCCAAAATGCTGAGCGTGGTGACGATACGACACATGTGGGTTCGCGGCAACACTCTCTTTTACCGCTTTAATCAGTTCATTGAAACGTCTTGGACGTTCATGAAAAGCATGTCGACGGCAAAATTCGACACCAAAGGACGAATGGTGTTGTCAGACGGTGCTTGTTGGCCACGATATATGTACGTTGAGTTAACACAACTGAACGACTATTTTCAATGTACAGCGTCACTGTTTCGGCGCATTGTTTCGGTGTAATGCGATTCATGGTTAAAATTGTACTGAATTGACGTGTCAAAAACATGTCTACTCAAGTCAATCGGTTGATAAACGTCAAAGTTATACAATGTTTACAGGCCGACATAAAAGATGGCGCACCCTTTATAGTGTACATATTTCCCCCTAAATTTACACTGTGAGTCTTCCGAATTTCATGAAGCTTTCCTTCATCTACATACATACACACATGCTCACTACGAAGTTTCTAATAAAAACAAAAATTAATTGCTAACAATTCCCAGAATAATTGTATTTCCCATCATCAAAAACAATTTCCTTGATCGTAAAAATTCCCAAATTTATGCAGATCTCTCTCGCATAACGAGGGAAAACGGAACTCCAGCTGAACCAGAAAAACTAATTGCCGCACACTTGCCCTCAATCATCGTTCTGACAAGTTGCATGGTATTAATTTTTGCCTCCAAAATAAATCAAAGTCTCAGGAGATGGTATCTTTGAAATTGTCATTGATTTCCTCGATTTTAATTGGAACTTTGTCCATCGCCGCAGACGGATGAGCCTAATTGTGGGATTTATTGTCAACGACGTCATTTTGATCCCACTTGACGGATGAAGTTCACAAAATTTATTTCAAAAATTATACTCAACAGTAAATGATCGACAATTTTATGACTCGACAAGTTCTCTTCAACAAAAAAAAAAAACCGACGAAATGGAAGGAAGCACACTTGGATGTCAGGAAATGGATGATTCTGTCAGTCAGTCAATCAGAGGGAAACCCTCGTGTCTTTCACCCAACATTTGCATAATTCAATTAATATGACTTTTTTCTTTTGATGTTTTTTTTTCGTTTTGTTTGCTGTGGTTCTCTGTAACAATTATAGATAGGGTAATGAGCAAAAACAAGGGAAAAGCAGACAAAGCTAAATGCAAACGACAAATTTATGACCATTCACACAGCAATGGAAGTCGTTTTACTTCCGTGAGAATTGCCTAGCCGGGTGAAGTTGGTTCTCATAAACGTGCGATTTTTTTTTACTGCCACCTGCTTCTTTTACTTCTTCTGATTTTGATTACTCGTGCCTGCGTATTCTTGTGAACACTTTGAGGTGCTCTGAGCCCTAAGGGTGCGGTGGGCAGGTGAGCACAAAATCAACGCAAATGATGTGAGAAGGTAAATGGTGTGCTGTGTGCTGGACTGGTACATGAACCCGAAGGGAATTCAAGAATGTCTGCCGGGCTGGAGACTAAGTGGGTTAATGGTGACATTAGTCGGTGCAAGAAGAGAACGTCGAGAACGAGAGGGAAATATGCCATTGGTTGCCTGCAGGAGACCATTAAAATGTTTACTTGGTGGATGTTAGGCATGAAGGTAGGTGCAGTTTAAAAGAAAAACCAACAAACACGCTGCAGTTAAATGGTTCCATCGGTTTACATTGCGATAAGAAACGACTGGCAAACGAAGTTTTCTGATGCAAGCCTACTTTACAATAAGTCCACACAAGTCCAAGTCCATATTTGAAGAAATGTATCTAAGGTTATGAATCTGTTTCTCTATGCACTTCCTCGTTGTCATAGCCTCTACATAAATCGTTTTCATTCATTTTTTATTCCTGCAACATGATGCTGAAACATGCTGTGTCGCCTGTCTTTAAAGTCAGGCGCACTTGTCCTTTTGTGGTATTCTTTCGTTTCTAATTTTGTTATAGAGTAGCCAGAGTTTCCTGGTTAAGCTCACTTCATCTGATATTAGCTGCCTCAAGTAGTTTATTTCCTACTTCTTGCTTAATACTAAAAATAAATAAATAGCTAGCGCAACAGCTCAAGATGAGCCAACGCCTAGCTCGTCGTAACCTTCATGACAAATTATACTCCTGGAGGCTTATAATTCCCCGACGAGAGGTGATGCCGCGAAAAATGTTCGGTGGATATAGCTGGAACTTGAACCCACGCTGCTCGCACAATAGTACAATGCACTAACCACTGAAAAAGGCGTTATTTAAACCGATGTGTTCGTTGACGCTGGTCCTTTTCTTGCCTTTCTTGCAATGTTGGTCTTTGAAGGTTCCAAAATGGATGTCGGTAATCGAGCTGGGACAGAGTCCTGGGAGTTAATCATTCATTTAAAGTAATTAAATACTGCGCCGTTTTTCAAGCCAAAACTATAGTCACCATAAAGCTGCAAAAACCAAAGACAATATCGTTGGAAGAATCATTTCGGAAACCAGGCAGCCGTTAGGGCTTTGAATTCTGGATTCAACCAATACGATGACCCTCTATAGGTATATGCATATCCCAGGTATAAAAGAGCAAACAAACTTGCAAGAAAGGGGTCGGCGCTGCATATTACACAAGCCCCCCCTTATGAAAGTTTTTTGTAGTTCTGTAGAAAGTTTCATCTACTTTGCGGCCACCAGCGGATCCAACAGATGCTCGATTCAATTGGGAATATGCTTATTGGCATGAGCCTCGAACATGTCGAGATAAGAGCTCGGCCCAACTCGAATTGTAGACGTTACTGTTGATTCCTTCTGGAGAATTCTTCCGATGTCGTTCGTATTCCAGGACTCCTACCACTTCCTTCTTTCTCGTTAACACCTTTCCAAAGGAGTTGAGCCACACTCTCAGGCACACAAGCCGTCATTTACCACGTTGAAGTAGGAGTAGAAATAGGTAGACAAAGGTTGGTTTGTAAAACCCTGTGGACTCTTGTGTCCTCTTGAATACAGGTTTACGTTGAACTGCTCTGGTAGGATATTTGGCACCACTTCTATGACTAGTGCTAATCTACAACTACTAAAAAAGATCGGATTTTATACGTTTATAGTTGCATCCAGTGGACTTACCTTCGATTCAGGCTTTATGATTTTCCAAAGGCTTTCTGACAATGATCCAGTCAAGAAGTTTTTTGAAGCTTTAAAGGAATTATGACTACCCTTAAACGAGAGCAAGGGAATTAAGGAAGTTAGAGGACAGACGAAGAAGATACCGATGCACGTTGATCTTAAATGCTTGTGGGTTGCAGTGAAGGGGAAATATAGAGCTATGCAAATTGTTCCACATTCGTGTTGTACGACTTATGAAAGAATCTCTATATTTGACTGTATAAGCGTGAACTGATGTGCATTCGAAGTTTGACGCATATTGTGGTTAAAATATTGGAGGGGCGGAATGCAACTGTCTACTTCGCTGAAGCACCGTTTGTAAAATAAGCGATAAAACAGTGAGAGACAGGAAACATTTCGTCGGTGTTAGAGCAAGTCTACTGACTTCCCAATGTCCCTGTCACCAATAAGTTTTAACGCGCGATTTTGGATTCTATCCAGAATATGCAACACGGTTTTGGGTGCACCAGACTAAATATGAGCGTTATACTCGAGCTTTGGTCGAATGAACGCCTTATAAATTGAGGCCAGATTAGAAGGGGTAAAGTATTTTTTGCACCGTTTGAAGAAACCTAGACATTTCGCAGCATTTTTGGCCATTCCAGCGAAATTTGTTACTAACACGTACATATACCGAGAGTGGAAAGTCTTTCGGTTTCAGCGCTGCAAATACCATTTATGGACAAGGTTTCGCTTAAATGACAGAAGACAGCATTGAGTTTTGAACGCATTAAATTCCACCCTATTGGTTGAACTCCATTTGATTAAGCTGTTAAAGTCAGAATTGAGCTTAACCGTTCTTATTCTACGTCCGGAAAGCAAGCAAGCAAGCAAGGACATGAGTTAGGAAAAGAATATGAGAAGCTGAGGGTACTGTCATCAGCGAAGGAATAGATTGGATTCGATTTTGCAGACAAGAGATCATTTATAAAAATTAGAAAGAGAGTCGGAGACAAAACAGAGCCCTAAGGAACACCAGCATTTATATGGCGACTTGAAACCGTCCAAAAGGACACCGATTGATTGGTCCGAAAGGTAGTTTCTAATCCATTGAAGAAGAGATACGTCGATGACGAATGCACGTATTTTCGACAAAAGAGCTTGATGCCAAACTCTGTCCAATGCTTTTGAATTATCGAGGGAAACAAACTTACTTTCAACAAAGTGATGGATAGATTGGTTCCACTTCTCGGTGAGATATGCGATCAAATCACCAGTAGATTTGTTGCTAGGAAAACCGTACTGCCGGTCATTTAGGAGTTTTCGTGAATCAAAATATTTCATAAGCTGACGATTTATCAGCGTTTCCACGACCTTGGAAAGAAGGGACATTAGTGCAAGTGCAGTTTTCTATTTACTCGCAAAGGGACCAAAGGAGTAGGACAGATAGAAAAGCTTACGCCATGGTTTTGCCAAGGTGGAACAACACCTCTTCAGAACTATGGGTGGAATTTGAGGATGTTAGGATCTTTTAGTACTCCTGCAACTCTACGAGAGGGAAAGCGGATTTGCTCCATGAAAAATTCGACGTTCTTCCGTACAAGTGGAGACAGGGCACAATCTGGGAGTGTTTGATAAGGATCAAGTTGTTGCGAATGTCAGTACACTGAAGAAAAATGGAAAGCTGCAGCTTATATCCAGGCGTCGTAATGAGACTGACCTCGCTTAGTCCATTTTGTTCATTGTCCGATCAACTTTCCTTAATTATCATCGTCTTACTACCGGGGTACGCAACTGAAATGGAATAATTTGCATTTTTCCTAAAATTGCAAAAACGTGTGCGAAAATAAACGGAACTTCCCATTTTTACTTTCCCCACTGAAAGCTCATTGTAAATTTTCAAAAAATTTGTTAGTAAAAAAAAAATTTATTAATAGTTTCGTTTCTATCCGCAAGAGATATATTCATACGCCACGCCCCATGGGTGGCCCATCAGCATATATCTCCCGGACAGCAGGTGGTCCTGGTGTAGAATTACCAGCGAACGGTGTCCGCCCAGTTTTGCAGTAATTCATTTATCTCCAAGCTAATCGCCGCTCCGACAAGAACATGTAAATTTGTAAAATTTAATTAATTCGATGCCGGGATGCGATGGATGAATCTGACTTATAATCGATGCGAGCAAATTAAGAGGTGGATTCGTCGATTCTTTGATTCTTTTTGGGGCTTTGTGGGAATTTAATGATGATTGGATTTGGTGGGGATTTACAAAACCGCACTAATTGTTATAAAGTTGCGGCCCGCGGCCCTAATAAACATATGTATGCATTTTGTATTGAAATAACGATGAAATTGTGAAAGCAGTAACCAGCAGGAGTTGAATAAATTTTACGAATTTACTGTATTCAATGATGGAGTCCTGGGAAAATTGCTTATTTGCCTGCCGACATGGGTTCTGACAAATTGAAATTTATTCTTAAGTGGGGGAAGCTAAATGAGACAGACCGATGTCAGCAATGGGGGATATGTGTGATCGATTTCATCAGTTGATGATTGTATAATTAGATGGACCAAAAACTTCGTTTGTGAAAAAGTCCTTGTTTCAGAGTTTTTTCGTTGCCTGTTTAGATGGAAGTCTGCAGACTTGACATTGCCTACAAGATCTTATCTGCCGTATTGTGTGAACGCCTGAAGCCGTTCGTCAACAACCTGATTGGTCCATATCAGTGCGGGTTCAGGCCCGGGAAGTCCACCACCGACCAAATATTTACACTGCGGGAGATCTTGAAGAAAACCCAAGAACTTCAAGTCGATATCCACCACCTTTTCATCGATTTTAAGGCCACGTATGATAGCATCTATTGGACGAGCTATACAGAGCCATGTCTAGTTTTGGCATCCCTGCCAAACTCATTCATTTGAGCAGGATGATGATGGAGAATGCATGCTGCTTCATCAAGGTCGGTCAAGACCTCTTCGAGACCTTTGATGTCAACAAAAGGTTTCGTGCGTTTTGAGAAGGAGGGGGCGAAGATGAGTTTGGCGATCAATGAGGGCAAGACGAAGTATATGCTGTCAACAAGAAAGGACACCCAACACCGACGTCTCGGACAGAACGTCGCAATAGACAGCTATAACTTTGAAGTAGTTAAGGACTTTGTCTACCTAGGTTCCGCTATAAATTCAGACAACGACACCAGCGCTGACACTAAACGAAGAATAACTCTTGCCAATCGCTGTTTCTTTGGGCTAAAAAGGCAATTAAGTAGCAAAGCCCTTTCTCCAACGAATATAGTGACCCTTTGTAAGAAATTAATCGTCCCAGTCCTGCTCTTCGGCGCAAATGCATGGACTCTGTCAAAAGTGGATGAGCTTATTGTTGGCTTTCGAGGGGAAAATTCTTTGGGTAGTTTTTGGTCCCATCTGCATAGACGGTGAGTGGAGGTGGAGATACAACGACGAACTGTACGGGCTGTACAGCGACATCGACTTAACCAGAAGCTCCATCGACTGAGGTGGCTGGGTCATGTAGAACGAACGGACACCAATGCTCCGGCCCGGAAAATCTTCGAATCCACACCCAATAGACGGCGTAGTACAGGAAGACCGCGACTCAGATGGCGCCCGCAAGTGGGAGGGGATCTTCACAAACTTGGTGTACGAAAGTGGAGGCAGCTGGCTAAAGATTGAGCTGTTTGGGGACGCTTGTTGGTTGAGGCCCAGATCCACCCAAGATTGTAGCACCACCTTAAGGAAGTTAGTATGGACTCGAACCCGTACGGGTGCACTCTGCAGAAGCGAGGTGAAGCTGAGGAAGTAGTACTCAGTCAACATGTTTACCAGTTCAAGAAAGCGACCAAGTGTCTTCTACAGAAGAAGGGGTTTCCTATTTGTTTACGTCTTGCACGCTTAAGAATTATGTCTCAGAAACCAGAATGAATCGTTTGCATAAAATCAGCATAAACCATCCGAAGCCTCCCATTTCGACAGTTGACATTGTCAAAAGCAGACGATATCTCACTGGCAACAAAAACAACAAAACCACTTGGTTAAAACTTGAACCTTGAACACACGCAGGGTGAAACTTCTGTATCTTGACCACAATATCGGGTCAACCTCTAAATACGCACCGCATCTTTGAATATCTTAAGCAACCGTCAGCTTGCACTGTCTGGGGCTTTGTTCGAAGATTGAATATGACGTCCCGTTGTTTTGTTAGCGGCACATAATTTCTAGCGACGTTTTCATTTAAACACTTTTGGCCACCAGTTCGACCCACCAGGGGGGCCCCCAAACACAACACTCGCAGCTCATTGGTTCACCTTTATTGGGCATCGGGTTTCTCCAATAGAATTGTCTGTTTTGTTTTGGTTTTTTGTTCATCGACCTCATTGTTATTAAATATTCAGCGGTAGACGTCTAAACACACACATATTTGCAATTTCGCTGCCCGACTTAAGCCCCAAAGGTAGCATTTTATAGGTTCCCCCCCTCCGTTCGAGGCGAATTATTATTGATGGTCGCTCTCAAATTTTGATCGACACTGCTTAAGATGCGCGCATGCCCATCGGACAAAAGGACATTAATTTTAAATTTAATTTGAATCCGTTAAGTCTAACTGAATTATTCAGCTCGATACGAATTGCTTAATGAAGGCATTGTCACGGCTAATAATTGCGATTATGGGGCATTGTCGGCCTGTCCAAGTGAAAGAGGAGTCAATGAAGCTTAATGGGGAAATTGGGGTCTCTCTGTCGGGCCCTGTGTGACACTACGGTCCATTCGACGACACTTAATAAAGAGAAAAACATTTATTCTTTGCTGATTAATTTATAATGGCCAGAGGGGAAGATTTGTCAACGCGGTCTGGGGGCCGGTTGAACGTTTAACGACTCGCAATAGAATTTTAATCTGCTTTTAGTGTGTACCCCTTCCCAGGCGATGTGGCAAGAGGAGAAGACTGCCGAGTATATCACGGAGTTAATAAACTTGTTGACTTTGTAATCAGATCTCTCTGTTAACCGGAGTTCCATGCGCCTAATCAGCAGTAGATGGAGGAAAGTTCGATAGCATGTTGTTAAATGCGCGAAGAAAGTCTCGATGGGAACGTCATGAAATGTAAACTGTGAAATGAGGGGCATACTTCCCTAACGAGTAGTGAAGCTAAGTGTTGTCAGTTTCCACGAAAACACCAATACCAAACCCATGACTGGTTCTGGAACTCTCCATTGAAAATCGACTACAGCCCGGTCCAGTCTCAGGTACTGTCCAAAGCCGGTCTAGAACGCAGCTACAGTCGACGTTATATTTGCGCAGCAACCGAAGTTCTGATCCCATTGCATCAGGCGGGGTATCCATAGGATCGTAGGATAGGTATCGCGCAAGGTCATCAGAAGTCCAGTGGGGAAGATACCAAAAGCCACCCCGTCAAATATCAAGGACAAGTAAATTAAGCAGAGCATCTAGAGCAGCGCCGGGCGTACTCGGAATATTTCACGGGCAGTAGAGACAGGCCGTTCTTTGAAGTTTAGTGCAGAAGGCAGTCACATACATACACATAAGCTAGAATTGATTTTATGGTAGCCGTTAAGATCCAAAGTATATCTGTCAGTGATAAACCCCGTCTCGCTTTAAACGCATTGCCAGAAAACTAAGAACGCCTTGGATGCCTTCGACTTGACATGCTTTGATCAAAGAAATTTTTTAACCAAGGTCATTCCAAAATATTTGACTTCCTAGGAGGTCTGAATATTGACGCCCTTTAGCACCAGCTGAGTCAGACCGGAGGTAAGGAGGACTGAAAAGTTAGCTGATTTTATCGCCAGGAAACAATTTGCCATAGCAGGGTGGACTCAGTGTTAGATGTTAAAAGTTGGGATGTGTGTATGCACTGCGACCTGTAGAGATCTTTTGGCCGATGAGTCTCGACCTATAGCACCTCCTCCAATCCAATAACTCTGAGAAATCGGAGTATCAGGATTGGGTCCAACGATGGGAGATCAATTTCAGAGAAAGTGTGGATCAATGCTGCACAGTCCATAAGATGTGACGGGGTCTCCTCGGCATCGCTGCAGAATCTGCAGTTTCCGTTTTCTTCTATTATCATTTTCCTGATATGCTCCCTGGGTTTGCAATGGCCCGTAGGGAAGCCCGTTAGAATGCAAAGCTGGGTCTTGTTGGTGGCTAGGCAAGTCTTGTTCCTCCTTCGATCGTGGTTCCCGAGAAGTTCACTTCGCATTTCCTCTTGGATTCGTTGCGGCCCCAGCCCGTAGAATGCCTCGGATCCAATAAATGGTGTTCTTTGCCTTGGCAGCCTATGCCGAAGTATTCTAACTTTTGCAGGAGCTCGTCTACCAACAGGCTCCACATTAATGGAGATTATTATTGTATTTTTATTAGTGTGGAGCGGTTTGCCCACTCTTGCACTGCGGTCTCATATAAAGGCCTATTGTGCTGTCCCATGTGTTTAGAGGAGTTTTTCTGCTCCAGAGGATGCCAGGAAGCTAATCAGCCTCTCTGGGTGGAGAGTGACAAGCGCCGTTGGTGAAACTAGTTCACTGCCTAGGGTCCGCTTTCTAGCATGCATAAGGGCGTGACATTCTGTGACGATGTGAAGAGAGCTTTCATCGCTCTCCAAGCAAGTTGATTTTTCCCAGTTCTAGAAGCAATTTGACTGTCTCTAGGACTAGTTTAGATTTTATCGTGACTGAGTTTAGTGCTTTCAGGGCAGCTTGAAATGGTTTTGCCACGGGAATTAGAGAGCAAGTTTAAGCTTGTGCACTGGCCTATGGCAAATATTTCTGCCTAGAAGATCGAGGGGTATGTGTCTAGACTGACCGATATGTTGGTGCTAGACGACTTTCCGAATATTCCAGCCCCAGATTCACTGTCCATTTTAGAGCCGTCAGTATACCATACTTGGTCATGCTCTGAGGGACAGGGATTGTATTTTTCCCAGTCGTCACTAAAGAGGATGACTACTGAGTAGTTTCGTTTGAAGCAGTACTTTGGGAGAATGTCATCCGATCAGGGATGAAAGCATGTTAAAGTGACCGTCAGGGGGATGTTCGGAGCTGATGTTGTTTAGATGGAAGAGCCTGTGCAGGCTGAGTTTTGCCTGGGTTTAGACATGGACTCGAACTGGCGGTAGACCGACAATGGTGTTAAGCTAGGCGGTGGGGGTGGACCGCAGACAACAGGTCATGCAGACTTCAGCTAGGCGCTGAACCCGTTCCAATTTCTTGGCTGTGGCCTCATTTGTCATTAATGGAGATAAAACTCCTCCTTGCGGACTCCCTCTAGTTGTATTTACTGTGATCGTCTTAAGCCCACCACAGTTTCGGCTGTCCTGGTTTTCAGCATCTCGCACACCCAATTGCAAATTGTTACTCCGTTCCTTTCGAGAGCCTTTCTGATTGCCTTATGTTAGGCCTTGTCGAAGGTTCCTTTGACTGGTTCTTTGTGGTTTAGATTTGATTAGACTTGTCAGCTGCTACTCGTATAGTGCGGTGGCCTCAGTGTTGCGTTGCTATTACCTAGCAGATTATCTTCAGAATGTGTTGCATCCCATCTAGGATTCTTGATCCAGTTACGCCATCTTTGTTGGCTTTAAATCTATCCTCCATGGCGCCTACCTTGCCAGTTCGTATAAACGAGATCTTTTGAATTAAGAACAATCATAAAAAGCATCTCCTTGAGTTTTCCTGCCTTAAAAACCTCTCAATCCAGTGAGAGATGTTTTTGCGTTGCACTAACCTTACTGAAACTGGCTCACTATCAGATATCGTAGGATTCAACATCTCGCCATCCATTTGGCCCACGGAACCACTTCCACAGAATTTCAACGCATTTCCCCATCAATAGATACATCCAAATCGCATTCAGATAAATTCATTCCACTTTATTATCGCACAATGATTTATATGCGAAGGCATCTCGCCTGCGGCGAACACCTGTTAAGGCAATTTCAAATTTGTCCCCAGCTCAGTGGCATGCCAGCTTCGGGCAGTGCCAGCCGTATTTGTACAATCCAGCCATGTACCCAGGCATCTCTTGACTAGTTTTTTTCCCATCGGAGATATGCATATAAACCATGTTGATGGCCAATTGTGCACTCACGGCTGGGACACGGAGAACCATCAACGGTTGTTGAAACAATCTGCGGTAGCGTATTCTAATGCATATTAATCGATATCTAGCTGTTTGCAGATGTATGCGGGGACCTATGTCGTCGTGACTTGGAACTTCAAAAGCCAGCGCAACCCCACAGATCCATAAATCGTACCCCCAGAGAGGTACAAATCGATAATTTATCTACCGGTCGAGTGATGACCGTGCATCGACAATCGACCATCATCATCATCAACGCGAGGACACTACCGCCCAGTTCTGGATTTATTCGCCCAGCTACATCCTCAATTCGGCCGTCACTGCCTCTGACACGGTGCCGGCTACCATGCACCATGGTATAGCAATCCGCACACCGTCGATCGCTTGCCATTTTGATCGTCACGGTCAACAGATTAGATGCCACCATAAAGTTGGTAAATTGTGAAAATTAATAAACTACCCATAGTCGGGCCGGAGTTGCAGCTACCACGGCATCGCTGGACGGCAGTAATTATTATTAATACTGTCTCGTAAATTCTCCCTTTCGGTTGTGGTCCTGGCCAGCGATGCAGATCAAGGAGGCATTAGCCGCATGACTGATGCCAGGTATTCGCACAGTGGCAGCACGACCAATGTCGGACCGTTCTAATGCATCGACGGTCATTTGTTTCGGAGTTTGCGGATGCCGCGTTGACGGGCAGGCCGGTGGAACGTTGATGATTATTGACTGGACTTATGGCTA
The DNA here is from genome assembly GCA_917880715.2 of Matsumyia berberina. Classification (NCBI taxonomy): domain Eukaryota; kingdom Metazoa; phylum Arthropoda; class Insecta; order Diptera; family Syrphidae; genus Matsumyia; species Matsumyia berberina. The sequence goes on along the minus strand of OU862871.1, from coordinate 122,373,792 downwards.
AACCTTATGTGAAGATTACCCAAATGGGTTATTTCAATAAAAACCCAACTAATTGACGAGCAGAGGTGCTGACGAATTAACGACGGTGGCATTACACGGACGCATTAAGAAATTGATTTATACCTGCCACAGCTGGAGGTGGTTTTATGGTTATGCAACTCGTGTATCGATGGTCTTTACAGCTTCAATACAGTTATTAGCTTTTATTTTGATACGAAGCTGCAGGATAAATGAAATGCTCATGTTTTAATGTTGATATGTAGACCAAAACATAGACAGAAACGAGTTATGAACGCTGCAGAACTTGTGTAGGATGATTCGATCTAATGGGCACTAGAGTTGTAAGTGTTGCTATAATTGTTCAATAAACAATGAAGAAATGGTCAAATCAGATGAGTTTAAAGCCACACCACCATTGATCAAGCTTAAAGGTAAGAACAGGTACGATTTGGAGGTCATAATTACCTGATGTTACCTGATGTTTATATGAGGTTAGTGAGGCTATGACCAAGGGGTTTGGCTGACCAATACCCCGTTTCTCTGAGTTTAGTTACAGTGCAGTATTTTTGTTATGGGTTCGAGGGTAAAAGATGGAAGTTCATCGTTAGAGCATTGGTCGGGTATGCGCCTAGGGTTCTCATGGTGCCTATACTTGCTGTTCTTTGCACTCATTTATGTTTTTTAATATTGTATTTCATATTCAGAGTGAGCCCCCCATGCAGCTGACCTCCTCGAGGAGGGGGGCGGGAAACATGGCTGGGACGTGGGGATGAAATTGCTTCAATAGTTGAACCCATTCACGGCTAACGAAGCACAACCCTATTGATGACAAGACAGAGTAAACGGGCCTCGAATATTGCCAAGCCTTCTATGCCCGGGCGTAGAGGGTGGCAGCGTGCAAGCGTCTGGTGGTCGGCTTGTCCCACTTGGCAGCCGGCCGGGTGCGCTATGCTCCGATGTGGGCATAAGTAGACTTTTGGCTTTTCAAAGTTTCCTCGCTTACAGGAAAAGACCTTGAGCTTGATTAGGAGGCTACTAAATATCGACTAGATATAGTTGGTATCTACTCAATAAAGAAAAAAAAAAGGCTTTAGAACTATAGACCTTTCAGAAACTCTTCATGTCGGGAGTAGCACCTAAAATGTCTGCTCAGGCGGGACTCACAAGTCCCAGGCTGGCAGGTAGAGTATTGTAATGGATTCCATTAAAAGAAGGAGTTATGATCTTAAAGTTAAAGCTTGAAATGTCAACGTGGCAGATATGGATTCTTATGTCCTGATGGGCGACTTCAATGTTCACGTGGGTGTAGGCGTAAAGTCATAAGAGATTGGTAGGAATGGTGACCCCGATCAGAACGCGAATGGAGAGAAGACTTTTTCTGTGCAAAACTAGCGATCCTCATAAGAGAAAAACGAGCCATTTGAAAATGATGATGATGAATGGTACTCAGAGCGGCCCACCAGAGTTGTGACCCGTAGGTAAGAAGAGACCGTACGATGGCTATGTACATAAATCCAGAGGGCCATTTTCGGCTGGATTCCTCATAGAAGGGGAAAAGAGGACGGAAGGCAAGCCTAGATGCAACCATCATCAGTTGAGACATCGATCATCGACCATCGACCGTCGCAAGACTTGAGTGATCTTATCAATCACAGTACATACATCCGAACTTGTTGCAGGTCTTCCGAGCACGTTGCTTACTTTCTTCTATAAGAATTTCCAGGCTTTAAGAAGCCACCACCTTCTCCTCTCATTCAACTTTTCTCAGTAAATACGACAGCGTAGAACACAACAGGCCTAGATAAAGAGCTTTCCGCTTAACCTCATATACCAAGACAGCGCGGAACACAACAGACCCAAGTGAGACCTAAGTGAAGAGTCTTCCGCTCAACCGACGACAGCGTTAGCCATTGAAATAATCCCTTGTCCTGCCTTCTTGGGCATTGTTTGCTATATGTTCACACTGCCACTAGGCTCAAGTCGACTACTTTTTGGGTTCGAATCATCGTCCGGGGTCCTTATAGAAAAGGAATCATTGAAGCTGCTAATTGGCTGTTAAGACATTGGAATCGCTATTCCTGTTGTCCTGTCCTGTCCTGTCCTGTTGACCAAAGTAGAAGCTATTTCAGAAAATGCTACATCAAAACCCTTATTTAGTCTCTAGCCTGTCATTCTCAATAAAAAGTCACACAACCAAAATTCCATTGTCGTTTCTTTGAACCTGGCTGATGTAAAAGTGTTCCTTAAGACCAAAATCAAAAGATTAGCCATGTTACTAAGGTCACACTACAGCTCGGGATGAACTGGGGATTCAACTAACAAAGGCCTCTTATCAGCCCAGTCCTAAGCTTACTGCGAATGCCTATTCCAACTGGCTCAGTGGTTAGTGCGTTGGACTGCTGTACAAGCCTGCGTGGGTTCAAGCCCCAGCCATTTCCACCGAACATTTATCGCGGCACCACCTATCGTCCGGAAATGACAAGCCTCCGAGAGTATAATTTGTCAAGAAAAAGCTTCTCAATTCGCCGTTCGGAGTCGACAAAAAATTGTAGCTCCCTTCTATTCGTGCGAAAAATATAACATGCACAACATGAATGGTTACGAGATGCTAGGCCTTGACTTATCGTGGCTTACCGTGTGCCAGAACGTTGGTGTTCATTCGTCTGACATATCCAAGCTGTTTCAAATGTCCTAACCGCAGTTTCTTTTTTGACCTGGTCGATATCGCTACACATTTGCTGCCTTTTGTCTCTGTATTTCCTCCTGTATCTCCTCCTGAGATCAAATATGCATATTTCGAAGCATTCTTCGCTCAAACCAACCAAGACTGTCTTCATTCGTCTTTGAAGCAGTCCTTTCTTCACCAAAGAACCGGTCCTTGATTAAATTGTTAAGAAGATTTTGTTTAGTTGTTCGGGATAGTGTGCTCTTAACCAAAAGAAACAGCGACTGGTAAGAGTTATACTTTAATTTGTTTCTGATGCGATGATGATGATGATTGCCAAGAATTAGAACAGTGCCAAGGTATCATAGATGAAGTTGCTTGCTCCCTTGGACTTAAGAAAATACTTGGTCTACCACTTATTCTCCGCCGAACACATTTTAACAACTTGTTTCTCTAATCTCACAATTGCACCGCTCATAGCTTGCTGATTGCTGGCGATAATATCGATACTATCTTGGGAAAAAGCTCCTAATGAGGGTCAAAGCTAAGTTTCTTGCGACAATTCATGCTACGTGGTGGATTCAAGTTTGAATATTGCTATCAACACTTTACTTTGATCAGATGTACGGAAGTTGAATGGTTTGTTCTGCTTGACAGTGGTGACAGTGACGTTATATCATCGTTGCTGTAAGAAATAGGTTTTCCAAATTCTCAATACTGACTGTGACTACAAATCTTTGGTCGTACCTTTTACCTTTTGGTAACACTTTCTTGAGAATGTTGAGATCTTTAATCGTGCGCTTCTAATGCCGTTTCTCCTGTACAGAAGCTGATCTACTTCCCGTCTATTTACTCAAACAGCTCCCCGAACAGCCCTCTTCCTTGTTTGTATCGTCGCTTAATATACCTTTTTGTTTGTTGCATGTTCTTGTCGACATTTTCCATTAAACCAGCGATTTGTTGGTGGCCGTCGGTTGTAACCTTACACCAGTTGACACAGTTCCAACTAGTCTTCCGCGCTTAATGCTGGCAACATAGAAGTTCTCTAAAGATTTCTCTTTGCTTTGATTTTGCTTCACTTCGACTGCGCCTTCACTTTCTCTCTTAAAATCGACTCCTGGTCCACAAGAAACATTTACAAATTCCTTCATGGTTTGGCCATCACGCAGCACTAACACTGCGTTGTTTGAAATGTATAGGGTAAGCACGAAACTTTTTTTTTAGGTCACAATCCACAGAGGTCTTTCACAGTACTCAAATGTCCCTCTCCAGCAATAGGAAACACTAATAATACCCGCACATGTCCAGAACACTTGAATATTCCTTGTAAACACTTAAAACACTTGCAGATGACTTCTTTCGCTTACAATGTGGAATTCCCCCTAAAACAAGCATTTGTCTGCCGCAAATTACACCGAAACTCTTATCGCACACGAGTACATCTCCTCAGCTATTCCTCAACAGCTTTTGAAATTAGCCAAAGTAATCCCGCCGCTAATTGCTTGTTAACAAGACGCGCAAACAAATTCGTGCACAATTCGTGGCGCTGGCAGTTGGCTGCTGAATCCGCCGTTTCCCGCTTACTTGGCAGCACTCCAAGGTGAAGTCGCATCCTCTTAATTAGCCAGAAATGTGCCTTGCCATCCGCATAACTCTACCAGGCGACTAATTGCGCTCTGGCATCGTTTGCTCTTCGTCGGATGATTACACACGATGAGGACACCGCCGCGCCGAAAACCTCTTATTCGACATGTGTGCGTAACCAGGAAGCCAAGTGACAAAGAACTCCCATTTCGGTGCCCCCGACCAAATCAGGTGCCACAGAGGAAATTCACCACCCGGGCGATGTACCGACCAATGACCATCTCCATGTAGGGGCCGCCAAAATAAAAAATTGAATTATGAAGTGAATACGAATTAGAATGGCAACCGCATGGATAATGACGATACCACGAATTGGATTTGGTAGAATGGGCCACGACGCGACGCCTTACCCCGCTTGTCGTCGCGCCGGAAGGATGCAAATTTTAGGCCGACCGACAGACCGAGGTCTTTTGTTTTGGTGCGTGGTTTTTGGAATTTTGGACTACCACCCCGCGGCGAGAGCACCTGCCAGTCCAGTCGTGGCCTCACATGACAATTAACGCCCGACTGGCTGCGTGTGTGTGGCATATCGATTCGAGTTCATTGTGTTAATTTGTACTTCTCGGATGCGTCGCTTTGTTTTTCTGTTTACTTGTCCCATTGTTTTTGGCCAAACCGGAAAGTTATGACATCTAACGGTTTTAGGGTGTGAATTTGTCATAATTTCCAGAGGTCGGCCGGCAGTGGATCGATGTGATGCGATATTTATTCGAATTAGAGTGCCACGCAATCGTGGGGCTAACGACCTCGGATTCGTCATCATCCGAATAAGACGCTGTCGACGACTGAGATAAAATCTGATGATCGTTGCGAATAAACTCCGTCAGCGGGGCTATTTTTGGCAGCTTTGCATCTCATAGATACTCATACGTTCGCCACGCAATTAATTACAAGTTTTATGTGAAAATTATTCGAACTCTTTGCAATTCCAATTAGGCATGCATCCGCGAATTGATGAATGAATCTATGCAAAGCGGAGGGGCCTCGCATTTGTTTGGCCGGTGAGCTTTGATTGTTCCCAAAGAGAGGTATGTGTTTTCCCTCGGCAGGGCATGCTAATTGGAAAGAACTCCCCAGCGGGACATCCTTGTGTGACGAAATTATTTTCATCGCGACAGAATTAATTGTCCAAACAAAGGTCGAGAGGGTTTTCTCCATAAATCTAAATTTAGCGAAATGGTGACCATCGGACGATACCGTTATTTGGACGAACTATGGCGCCCGAGTATTCGTTCGACCTTTGCTTTGGTGTGAAATTAATTTCTTCATTTTGGAATCATTGAGCGCATTCATATTCATAAGGCCCCGACCAACGGAGCGAGATGGATACCTCGAATTAATGCTCCCGACGAAGTTGTTAGGTTTTGTACGGGTTGACAGGTCCAATAGGATTGTTTATGACGGCCGTGTTAATTTCGCTTTGTACTCTTCCGTCGCGAGGCGGTTGGGGAGTTCGTTTGGGAAAACAATCGAAAGACCTAATTTGTGTTAATCATTTGAATATTTCTTATCTGCAGAGAGGAGTTTCTATCACTTGGTTGTGGTGAAGGAAACAGATTAAATCGGGGTGACCTGGGAAATTACTGTAATTTGTTCGATTTCCCTTGAGCCCAAGGTGCGAAGAATGTAAAGGCCTTGCGATGCCTTTCGGATGTCTTTGATGTGAGTGATGTATCGTGGGGTAAATTTTGTCGCTTGACACAGGAACTTGTCACTTCATCTATTTGAATAAATCAAAATTGTTTAAACTATCGTATGATGCGTTTCTTTCATGGTATAATTGGCTGTTAGCTAGCTAAAACCAAATCAGGGCTCGTGTTCATGGCTAATAAGATGTGTCTTGTACTATGTATAAGACGGTTGCAGCTTGTCATTACCTTAAGCATGTAATACAAGAGAGTAGGACTAGGTACTTCCTAAGAAGAATTAAGTTAAGAAATTTTGTGTTTTACTAAGTTTTATGTAAAGTCTTAAGGAATGCGGGACCTAGCGGCTGAATTGTGGAACAAACGATGTAGAATGGCAAATTCTGAATGTAAAAGAGCTGTTACGTAGGCTATACGAGTAGATTCTTGCACTCTATTCGGTCCTGGCAAAAACATTCCAATTGTGCTGTTCAAGGATATTCTAATTTTTATAATGAGCGCCCACTAACAAGATTATGAGTTATGACTACCCTTAAATGAGAGCATAGGCATTAGGGAAGTTAGTGGAGAGTCAAAGAAGATACCGAAGCTTAAATGCTTGAGGGTTGTAGTGATGAGGAAACGCAAGGCTATGTAGATTATTCCATATTCGTCTTGCACAGCTTATGAAAGAATCTCTATATTCGACTGTAAGCCCAAAATTAGGCTTAAGGGTAAACTGATTAGCATTTGAAGTGTGACGCGAATTGCGGGTGTAGAATTGAAGGAGCGGAATGCAACTGGCTATTAACCTGGAGCACTGATTGTAAAAGAACCGATAAAACAGTGAGAGACAGGAGACATTTCGTCTGTGTTGAAGCGAGTCAATCGAATACGCAATGTCCCTGTCACCAGTAAGTTTTAACGCGGTTTTGGGTGCATTAGACCAGATCTGAACGTTATACTCGAGCTTTGGGCGAATGAACGCCCTGTAAATTGAGGGGTAAAGTATTTTTTGGACCGTTTAAGGAAACCTAGACAATTTTGACGACTTTGAATATGTTCCAACGAAGGTTGTCATTGACACATTGAAAGTCTTTCAGTTTCGGCGATGCAAGTACCATTTATAGACAATGGTTGAAGGTTAAGGTTTCGCTTGAGAGACAGAAGACAGCAAAGGTTTTAAAAGTTTGACCAGTTTTAGCTAATCACATCCCATTGACAAATTTACTGAGCAACCGTTGAAGCAGGACCTGTTAAGCTACGTAACCTACCTATGGACTTGAAGAATTGAATAAGATGAGAAATCACGAGCCGCCGAGGACTAGGATGACTAGTAGAAGAGTTCTGCTTTCACTTTGAATGTTACAGAATTTTTTGGACTCACTACTGAAGTTCCATCTCACAATCATCTTAAGAATTTAAAGACATAACATCACTTTCAATAGGACCTTAAAGAACATTAAAGTCTTAATCATGCGAATGAAAAAACTGCAAAACTGTAAAAACGCCGGTATGGGTGATGTCAAATACATTTCTACCGATCGAAACAAGGCCCACAATTGCTACATTTAAACGTTGCAAAGTCGGTGATCTGCAATTCTCTGGTATCAGATATTAAGGGCTTAAGTTAAAAATTGCAGTCTCCGGAAAATGAGACACTAATACCAAGCAATATAAGGAATTCACTGACTTAATTGCCTATGGACCAGTTAATTATTATTATTATTATTAGTGGGGAGCGGTTTGTCCACTCTAGCACTGCGGTCTCATATAGAGGCCTATTGTGCTTTCCCGAGAGTTTAGAGCAGTTTGTCTACTCCAGAGGATGTCAGGAAGCCTCTCTGGGTGGAGCGTGGCAAGCGCCGTTGGTGAAACGAGTTCACTGCCTATTGTCCATTTTCTCACATGGATAAGGGCGGGACATTCTGTGACGATGTGGAGAGAGCTTTCATCGCTCTCCAGGCACAGTCTGCAGGTAGGGTCCGGGGACAGGCCAAGCTTGTGAAGATGCCGTTTTAGACGGCAGTGGCCACTTAGGATGCCGGTTAGAATTCTAAGGTGGTTCCTGCTTAGCTTTAAAAGAAACTTGGATTTCTTTTGCGATACTATGGGAAAGAAGTGTTTGGTACATTTCTGTCCTATACTTTCCATCCAGATCGCGTTGGATTTGAGCAGGGATTGCTCCCTCATGCAGTTTTTAAAAATGGTTTTGTTTACTCCACAGGCTGGTTCAGGACCAGTGAGGGGGGTGGTCGCACCTATCTTGGCCAGTGAATCCGCTGTTTCATTGCCGGCGTAGCCTTTGTGAGCAGGGATCCAATGTAGTATGACCAAGTTGTTTTTTCCCAATTCTAGAAGCAATTTGACTGTCTCTAGAACTAGTTTTGATTTTATCGTGGCTGAATTCAGTGCTTTCAGGGAAGCTTGACTGTCGGAGAAGATGAAAATGGTTTTGCCACGTGGGTTAGAGAGCAAGCTTAAACTTGTGCACTGGTTCATGGCAAATATTTCTGCCTGGAAGATCGTTAGTTAGTGCTAAGTGACTCTCCGAATATTTCAGCCCCAGATCCACTGTCCATTTTAGAGCCGTCTGTATACCATACCTGGTCATGCTCTGAGGGACGGGGTTTGAATTTTTCCCAGTCGTCACTGGGGGGTATGACTACTGAGTAATTTCGTTTGAAGCAATACCTTGGGAGAAAGTCATCCAACAGCATGCTGAACTCTCTGCTTTGGAGCAGGGAGGAAAGCATGTTAAGGTGGCCATCAGGGGGATGTTCGGAACTGATAATGTTTAGATGTAAGAGCCTGTGCAGGCTGAGTTTAGCCTGGGTTAATCCAGTTAATTACTATCGGAAGGAGTTGCGCTAGAGACAAAAAACTGCCAAATACCCCAAAAGTAATTTTTTGACTTACATAAGCCCTTAATACCTGACAATAGAGAATTATAAATTCCCTTTGTGTTATGGCAGTCACACCCATACTCACCTATGAGGCTCTAATCTGGTGGAAAGCCGCAACCAGGATAACCCCACAAGGGAATCTAGCAAAAGTGCAGAGAACAGTCAGTGTAGCTATCACGCGTACTCTACGCACAACTCCAACGATCGCACAGCAAATGTTTCTCCATCTCCTTCCGCTGGATTTACAGATAAAATACCAGGCGGGCTCTGTGTACTATCTATATGACTTATTAACCGGAAATCCTCCTAGTACTAATAACATCCTTCCTGTACTAGATCTTAGTACGCCACTCACAATCGCATACACTGAAAGGGAGGAATGGCAAAGATTTGTAATAAGACAACAGGAGGAGATAGCCGTGTACACTGATGGCTGTGAAACCCAAGACACAACGGCTTCTGGCATCTACTATCTCGAGCCAGAACTGAAAATATTCATGATTTCCGGATACATGCAGTGTGTTCCAAGCAGAAATTCGAGCCGTGCTTAAACCTGCACAGTAACTGAAATTTAAATCGATATTCGACAAGAATGTCGCCATCTACATCGATCGGTGCGTTCTGCCACCTCTCCTTTTCATAGTGCATATAGATTGGATGTTACAGCGCATCCGTGGCGAGGAACACTTCGAATTGGTATACCTAAGGTCATCTGCTTTTCGCTGATGACTTGGTTATCCTTACATCCACCCAGACTGAACTTCAACCCTTACTAGATAGGTTCGTCGCCATTTGTGTTGAAGCTGCGATGAAGGTAAACGTTACTAAATCAGAGGTAATGGTAATTGAGACAACTTGGTCAATCTGTTTTCATGAGAGCCGAACTTTTCATCGGAGCAAAGCTATCAATCTTTGATTCAGTGTTTATTCCGACCCTCACCTACGGTCATTAGGTCTGGGTTATAACCGAAAGAATAAGATCGCGCGTACAAGCTGCTGAAATTAGATTTTTTCTTTGTATTACTTGGGTAACTCGTCGAGATCGAGTTGGGAACATGCGAGCAGCTACTTCTTTGAACGGAAAGGTTCATGCTTAGATGATTTGGGTACGTTTGAATGCTCTAAACTCGGTTTCAAAGACGTGATATGAAATCCATAACTCGGCTCCCTCTGAGTAGACCCAGGATTAGATGTTTGGTCCGAAATCTCACCTCTACCCGTATGGGGATATCTCTTTATGTTTTAGAGTGGGTGGTGGAAGATCGAGAGGTAGGGAGGATCCATTGAATCACCCTAGGTAGGTAGGCCACCTGAGGCCGTACAATAAGATCAGCCCCTAGGCTACTACAAAACAGTGATCAATAACATCTAAGGAGTGCGATGAGACGAGTCAGTCGAGTTAGCCACTATTTTCTGTGACGAACATCGAAATATTATTCGTTTCTACTCTGCTGCTTAAAAGATGAATGACTTACCAAACATTCTAGGCTGAGCAATGGTTTCAAGAATTTGTATGAGAAGCATTTTAGCTGTGCACTTAGACCTAAAATCCTTCCCATTTGAAATAAGAAGTCAATCGCAGAATATGTCAACACGGAAATCGTTGAAGTCACAGCATGCGCGTCTCAATTGAAACCGAAGGGTCTTCTGCGATGTTGCCTATGCCGATCCCGCGTCGATGGATGAGAATGACAACTTCTGGGATAGGATCGTATATATAGCTTTACTGACCTCAAACTATGTTCGTACAGAGTCCTACTCATGAACCACCAAAGCAAAGGTCAATAACGTCTATCATTACAACTTCGATACGTCTCTGACTAATAATTCACCACCTGCTCTCTTTTATGATCCATTTGACCTTCAAACATCCTCCCCTTGCCAATGCCAGTTGCAATGACGCAACACACCAATATAATCGACACCTCAGGTACAACTAGTCCAAGCAATCAAACTGAAACTGAAATTTTGTGTAAATATTTTGCCTTGACGATTCAATAAAAAAAATTTATAACCTATGAAGGTACTAACTTTTAACGGTAACCCAATACCAAAGGAATTACGAAAAAAATAGAACTCTCTGATGTAATCATCGAACAAATAAGTTGATCATGTTTATTTGACCAAAAAATTAGGTCACATCCACGTCTGTATGGTAACCGATAAACAATTTCGCTAATAGCCTACTCGTATGCCCGAGATGCTCATAGTAGGTCTAGCTATTCTCTGAATAAGACAACAATAACAGTCCAAAATCCCTGAATTAAAATGAATTAATGGATAAATATTTGGACACACGACACTGTGTCGGCACCATCATCGTTGCGCAGAGGAAGCGGCCCGAAAGATACAGATACACTGCGCGAGAGCAGCAGCGTAAGCAATCGTGAGATTAGCACGCTGTGGTGAGTTATGAAGAAGCAACGATCTCTCGAGATGTTAATGGATACGAGCAATTAGCATGATGCCAACGAATGTTATTGGTACGATGGACGGATGGTGTAACCAATTTTACGCTTCATGAGTATGGATACGGCAAACACCGAGGCCTGGCTGGGTGCAAATATTTCAACAAGAAAAATGAAAAAAAATGAGATGAAAAGGTCATTTTATAATTCTGTGTGTCTTCGTTTGAAAGGGAGCTTGTTTGTCTGGTGGATGGATTGCAGCATCTTGTTTATTCTGTCACGGGCAGTGTTACAATTTTTTAGGTCAATATATGGGGAATCTCTTGCGATAGCTCCGTCCAGCGATACCAGGAGACAGTAGAGTTAGAACTTTGGCACGGTGCCTTCCTCTATAAGTCAAATTTCAGCCAAATTACTTCAATCGTCAATCGACGTGGCGATGTACGAAGAATGAACAAATAAATGATATCGCTTCTGAGAATCTTATACTTAAGTTACGTTTCCACTGGCTGGCTTTGCCTTGCCACTTTGGGTACTACACACTCGTTTTGAACGCACAATTTTCCACCTCCGCCCGGTTATCTTGCTCAGCCCGATTCTTATTTCTCTGCAGAAAAGAGGCGGCTGCCTCAATCGTAAATGATCTTCTTACTCGTAATTGTTTTAAATTTTTATCTTCGCTGAGTTGCACACAATGAAAGTAATTAAACAACAAAAAGTTGTTTTGTTTCTTCGTTCTTTTCCTGTTCTTTTGTGTGTAAGAGAACAGCTTTGCTGGCCCGGCAAGAATCTCATTAACGATCCATGTGCCTTTGATGTTGAGATACACTCTCGGTATCCAAATGATTTGGAGTCTTGAAGGCAAACAGCATGATGGTAATAATTGTTATTATTACTAATGCCATTACGTCAATCTGATGATTTATGATTTCAGCAAAAATGCGATAAGGATCAGAATAGAGGCACTGATGTCATTGCTCTTTCAATGATTTTCTGCGATGCTTTTGAGGAAGTTTACGTTTTATGCTTGGTCTGTGCTTTTGCTTTTGCAGGATTGCATAATAAGTGGAATGAGACCCATCAGTCTATGGGTTGGATTCTTTAACGCATGTTACTATTACATCCAGTTGTTCATAATCAAAAGACGATAAGTGCATTTAGCGGAAGATGGTGACAGAAATTGCACACAAGCAAGATCGGCAGCGCGAAACTAGAGCGAAGGTTGAGCCTTTAATAAGAAAAAAGTATCGCTAGCCCCGCGGTATGTCAAAGAGTGTTGCGAGCGCAACAACATCTAATATTTCTGCAAGAACAACGAACAACTGGCAGCTAGAACGCAGGCTCTTTGAAATAGCAGCGAAAGTCTATTCAGCGAAAGGTATAGCTTAATCGGCACAAACTCGAAAGAGTGACGAAGCAAGAAGAGAACTCAAGCTAAAATCCAATCAACGAAGAAGCTGTAAAAAGTTAGCTATACTGGAGCATTCAGGCGCAACTGGTTCATTGTTTTATCAGAAAGCAGGACCCAGTTTCCACCCATGTTACTCAAATTTCCTCGACTTTCGGAGAAAGCCAAGAAGGCACTTCAATGATGAGGAGCTTACAGTATCAGCACTCACCAGATCAGCACCGAAAATCTGCCAACTGATCCGAGCAATGGCAGAACAATTGCAATGGAAATGATTCGAAGTGTCATTGCCTTCTCCACATGCGTCGCAGACAGTGGTGTCACTTAAGCCTAATACGTTAGAATGCCAATAAGTTGTCTACAGTCTCTTCTGCTGAGTGGCAACAAGAATGCCGCTGATTTCTGACAGACGTTCGGGATGATTCGTTTAGTGTGCCCGCATACTGGAGAGCCATGATACACACAATTGTGTTTATAGGAAACCCAATAGTCAATGGAGGCCCTGACCGATAACGCGGGAAGACCCAACGCAGGTTCAGGTCCTGAGAAAACATCCTCTGAGCCTTGTCTAGCAATCTCATCGGAGGTCTCATTTCCAGAGATCCCAGTGTGACCTGGGACTCAGACAAGAGTCAAAGACTTCAGCCTTGCGACCGAGTTCAGAGAGTTCTTGCATATTCACACTATTTTGGAACTGGTTAAAGGGTTGAGCAAGGACTTTAGCGCAGACTGGCTATCGCCACAGACGCAGATGCGTCGACCCTTCCACCGTGGCCATTAGGATAGCAAAAGTTTCTGCTTCGAAACCAGAGGCATGATTGCCCGACGAGTACTGAAGTCCGGTCTTGCCGACCTCTACGAAGCCACCAGCACCGGACCCATGGCTGGTTTTGGAGTCATCCGTGCAGATTCGACTACAGCCCCGTCCAGGCCTAGACTCCGGTCGAAGCCAGTCCAGAAGGCAAGAAAAGTCGAATTTAAATTTGTACAGCAACCGAAGTTATAGTCGCCGCGGCTCAGTGGTTAGTACGTTGGACTGCTGTGTGAGCGGTGTGACTACAAGCTCCAGCCATGTCCACTGAACATTTTTCGAGGCATCACCTCTCATCGGGGAATGACAAGCCTCCGGGAGTATAATCTGTCATGAAAGCGCTTCTCAATTCGCCGTTCGGAGTCGGCAATACATTGTAGGTCATTTCCATTCTTGCGAAAAGTGTGAGCTAGGCCTTGGCTCATCTCAAGCTGTCGCGCTGACGGCATATCTATGGAACTAGGGTCGTAGAATGAGTGTCGCACAAAGTCACCAAAACACCAGTGCAGATGATACCAAAAGCTGCCCCGTCTAAGACGATGGATTGCTTTGATAGTGCAGCCCATGATATAAGTATCAAGGGGACGTATATCAAGCAGAGGATTTAGAGTACCGCCAGGCCAGCCTATCTGAGTAGGCTCCCGTGGAGCCGAAAAAAGCCGTTCTTTGAAGTGAAGTGGAGTAGGCAGTTACATACTTACGCGAAAGTCCCCTCCACCAAACAACCGACGCATAAGCTAGAAACGGTCTTATCATAGCCGTATAAACCTTTTTTGGTGGACTACATTGGCGCGGTCCTATAGAGTGAACGAACAGCAATGGTTCCAAAAGGACTTTGAATACCAGCGCTCATGTTCAAGGCGACAAGGAAGACTACACGTCTGTTCCAAAATCTAGGTGATGACAGAAGTGGAAGCACCCTGCCCGGCTTCTTACAGGATTAAAGGCTGTTGTGGCTCAGTCTGAGATTCTTTACGAGTCGGGAGCTCTTTGTGGAATATGTGTATAAGAGATGTGGCTACAAGTAAAGATCTCATACAGTGATTGGAACAATCCTTCTATTTCCTTGGTGAAAGTGGGGATGTCTATTCCTTACGTACTTCAACCAGGCCCGCACAAACCCAAGGGGCTTCTGTCGTGATGCTTTTCCTCGCAGTTTCTACATATTTCTGTGGCAGTTAGCTTCAGTCTAACCGTAGATTTATTGAGGTTAATAGGTTCTGTGATTAGTTCCCATCAGCCTTAATTACTTTCTGCTTGAAACTGTAACCTTTTCGGCAAGTGGGTTGTTGGGTTGCTTTTCAAGTGATGTTGTCACTTTGTACATGGAGAGGTTTGCCCTAAGATGTTGAATATCCTTTCGCACTCCAGGGTTGATTCCTTCATTTTTAGCGCTCCTTCTGTGGTCAGTTCGAAAGCTTTCTTTTTCGCTGTGACACTTTCGTCGTTCTGGCTGACAAAGAGTTTGTTCTCATATTCTCTGAGCACACCCCGATTTGAATGTTGGATTGATGGCGGCTTAAATTGTGAATTTCATATTTTCCTGTCTTGGATGTGCCTAACACTTCTGACTGAAAGACTCTGACTTACAAAAAATCCTTATCAGGTACAAACTACTCCTCTTCGACTCAAACATTCCTCAGTAAAACCTTTCAGCACGGCATACACCAGGACTCATTTCAATTCCATCCATCGAACCCACCATAAAATATCCATCAGATACTTTTTGATAGATTTTATCAACCAACACCGTGTAGGTGGTTGCAATGGTCACTTTAAACTTTTAGGATCAATTCTGCTTTTAACGACGTTTACAGCTCGCTTAACACTTTCACCAACAAAAAAAGTTAGAATTTCTCCTTGTTAATGCAACCGCCTTGAACGCGCTTAGATACACAATCTGAAATCTTCGCTTTGGTGATTTTTATGATTTTTATAGCCCCAATGCCTCATCGATTGATTTCATAAACCCAACAGAAGAATGCTCTCTCCCTGTCCTCGGAGTAAAATAATAAAACGCAAAGCGACACTGATAACGCCGGATAAAGTAGTAAAAACGCGACAAGTTAATCGCATTTTAGTTGTATCGCGATGTCAATTATTGTTTTATTGCTCAGAACAAACATTAATTTTAAATTAACACCCCAATGCGAAGATTACCAATCTAAAACAATAAAAAAAAATTTATTTTTTGAGTGAATTCCTAAGTGAATCAAACAGAGGGGGTTTGTTGGCTTGGGGACATTCGATATGCTTGTCCTAATCCTGTTTTATGAGCTGTCTCCACTGTACCGCTATATATGCAGTAAAATTGTCTTTTATTGACCCCTAATGTGGGTATAAAAACAACAGATACAATAAACAAAAAAAAAACAATTTCTGACTAATGTCTCAGGGGTTTTGGTTGACAATCTATGTATACGCTTGTTACATGGACTAATAAAGATTTCTATTTTTAACGATGACTTCAGAAGAAGGTTTCAGGCTCACAAACTCAACTTTACCCATGATGACAAGCAATTTCCAACGCGAAATGTTATTTTTTTTCGATAGTTCTTTGAGAATTGTCAGTCAAACTTTGACCAACATACGACAAAGCCAGAAGCAATAAACTTTTAAAATATGACAGGAAGTCGCTGTCAATGTTGGGAGGTGCACTCAATGGTTACAACCTTCTACCGCACAATGAAATTTAAACTTAACGAGCACAATACATGTAGGGGCTGCGGTGGCGAAAAGGCTCAAGAGGATACTCCTCACTTCTCTGCCACTGCCCAAACCTATGTATGTGGCCTATATTTGATGTTCCACTAAACAATCTTTCCACGTCTCTGAGGACAGCACAACGGCCGGAGACCCAAATCACCAACGAGAAGTAAGGCAAGCATGGTAGGAAACGGGATCAACCCATGGGCATCACAATGGGTCCACAAGGACCTAAGTGTGATTAGATCGAGTTTCTCCTAATCCAATCTATTGTCACTCTTGTTTTTTTTTTCTTTTGAAAGATTTGACATTTGCCCTTTACCAGTCGTCTCTCTATAGTCCAATTTTAAAGGACTGCCTTTGTAAGGCTTCCTGCCAAACGATAAGAAAGGTCAGCAGCTTGGTATAGCAAGTTTGAGACAGAGCGGTCGGGATTAGGAAGAATGAGTTGCGAGCTTATCAGAAAAATGAAAATTGTTACCTCTAGCTTTTTACCCCCGTGGAGAATTCATTACTGGAAAGCATCGAAAGTCTACGTACGGGACTTTGATTCAGTAAAACCACCTCTGTCTCTAGTCCCTGGTCTTCACGATACCATAAGAAGGGGTGCATAGAGATTTTTTTTTTAAGAACCTGCCCTTTTGGCTTGCACTGCGACCTAGGAAGATCTGTTGTGTCACCGGTTTACTTAGTCTAATAGGTCTACTACCTTCCTAATGAAGGAGAGTATGTTATTAGTAGCCGAGTTTCTAAACTGATTTGTCCACGCAGCCAGTATAGAGCCGGATATTCACAGGGAATGTGCTTACAGGTTCCCTCCTCTTCCAAACAGAACCGACACTCTGTATCTAAACAAAGGTTTAAATTGTTAATATGATATCTAAGGCCACAATGGCCGATAAAGAAGCCCATTAGCTTCTTTACTTTGCTCCTGTCAAGGTTTAGAGTTTAGTTGTAGGAAAATGGATTAATAAGTCGATATTTTCCCAAGATATCCCCGGGCTAAGGCAATCCAAGAAGTTGGTGTTCCCAGTTGTGTTTAATAAAGCTGTGGCGGTAGCCCAATTAACGCCACGAAATGGTTCCGATCCCATGAGCGCGGAAGCCGAACCGATCCAGATAGCTCATCCGCAGGCATACAACCAAGCTTGAATTTGTTGCGCCATACCAAACATCCTGGGTCTGATACGAGTTCTCTATTACACCAGTCGACATGGTCTAATATTTCTATGTACATCAAACAGGCTTCCGAAACTGTACTCTCTGGCCATAACGTAGGGGATAGTGCAGAACATGTCCAAATGACCCACAAGACTACCTGGTTTTTACTTGTGTTCTAGCTGCAGCTTTATAGCACAATGGACATCGGTCTTCGTAGAGAAGACAGGTAGGGGTGAGAGCCCGATGACGGCCTCTATGACTAAAGCAGGGCAGGTGCGGATACCACCTGTAACACTGAGACAAGAAATGCTTTGTAGCTTCTCAAGCTTTATTGCCGTCGTTTGTTCAAGAACTTTTGGCCACCAAACTAAAGTTCTGCCTTAGAGACGCCGAGTAGCCCATAAGGCTCTAGTGACAGCACCAGCCGCAAACTTGATTTGTGCATTCCAATTTAAGCGTCTGTCTAAGACAACGCCGAGATACTTCGCCTCGTTGGAATAGCCTACAGTGGTGCCTTTGACAATGGTAGGTCCGAAATTAATCAATCTGCTTTTCATAAAGGCCACTAGAACCGGCTTGGAAGGATTGATGGAGAGTCCTTCATTCTCTCCATGACGTTGGAGATTATTATGCCACGTTTACCACTTATAATAATCGCTAAGTCATCAGCATAACCAACTGACTAAAGACCATAGAAGAGGAGAGAGAACTCCTCCTTGGGGACATCCATTCACTGCGGTTACAGACACTGATACTCCTCCTGAAGAAGAAGTTTTATACATAGCCCTTCTCCATTGATTGGTCGAGTCATACAAGTGCGTAAGCTCATGAAAAAGATGTAGTAATTGCACTAAATGAATAAAAACAAGTGCATGAAGATACTCCAGACTTTTCTTGTCACTGCCCAGGACTCTGTCAACTAAGGTTCAAATTCCTGAAAAGACATTGCTTTAAGGATCTCGAAGAACTTTCCGTCCGGTCCGCAAAATGACATGAACAAATTTAAAAACGCCTCGGATTGGCTTGAAATAGGTTGACAGAGTTACACTCCCATTCCATTGGCATCACATTGAAATAAGGATGACGGAGGAAAGTTCGCCTTTCCTTCGTCCACCCAATTGCCAAGCCTAACCTAGGGGAAGACTTCATCCGTTGCTACTTTTTCTCGTCACACGTACGTGTAGTGTGCAAGGGGTAGATGGTGATACTTTGTGAATTTTGATCTTCGTCATAACACGCTTGATACATCTGCTCCTGCGGATGGCTGCCTACTAAGCCTACTTAGGCCTTAAGTGTTAGACTTTGTATCCACACCATTGTAGGCTATCCCCATGTGTATCAGGTAATAAAAAACTTTTGAGTACTTTTATTGATGAGAAAACCGTTAAATGTTGTGGGTGATAGAATGGAGGACATGTTAAGAGCTACGATACACAATCTTCAAACATAAAGCGGTCAACCAACACAATCTATTCTGATGGCTTTTAGGAAAACTTCCGCCTACAATGTTTGGGAACGTTTTTCGTTGTTGTTGTTGATTGACAACCATATTCTAAGTAAATACTGGTGACATTTCACAGCCTCTTACGTTTCCCTAGTTAACTGAAGGACTAATTGAAATTTGCGTTTGCAAGACATGAGTATTGAACCAGCACTTTGCAAACTTTGTTGTCCGAGTCTTCATTCAGGTTCAATTCACAAGTCATTTCCGTTTACATATCTTCAAAATGTGTCTCCTGTTACCTTACAACATCAACATTAGCATCACTGTCCAGTCCATGTCCCATGTACTTCCTCCTTCTCATTCCTCTCCCACACATCAATAGAGCGTCCATTAAGCCTGACCCAATTCCAGTGCTAAATGCAAAACATCATCACCCGGCTTAAAGAAAACATCGGCCTCCACCTCCTATCAATTGTCGCGAGGGGTCCCTCCTCTTACAGTGTCTGTCTGCACTCTAGGGTGCCAGGCACATACTCGTACTCTGCGCGCACACGATCGATTTGCAATTGAAATCCAGTGTGTTACCTGGAATGTTCTGAGCACCACTCTGTCACCTGTGGTCCGACATACGTCGCTAGTGGCATTTGCCTGCCAAAACATGTGGATTAGCGTTAGAGGGCCACAATATACCCCCACCGGACCGTCACAACGCGTCCGTCGTCGTCAGCTATTGATGGCCGTTGGCTGCATTTTATGCATGCGAAATTCTCATGTTTACCAGAGTGGATGGAGGCTGTCTATACTGGTGCCCGTGCCCAAGTGCCTGGGTGCCAGTGTGGAACGTTCCCGACAATCAATGTGGGTGAATGAATGAGTGATTCTATGACCGAAGCGAATTATCTTGAACCCTTTTGCAACGTGAATTCAGATGGAAACCAAACAACACACGTAGAATTAGATACATGTGCGTGATTGTGAAATTGTGTACTCGAGAACGGATACATTTGTTAGAATTAGATTTTGGAAGATTATTCGAAAGAAATGGAGTAAAGTTTTGCGCAACAACCAACAGTGGAACGTTGTATCGCAAATATTTAGAAATTTAAATTGACCGCAATTGCGGTTTGGAGATGGGGTAATCCAATGGGCATATCTTAGGCACGGTAGGTGTTTCCAAAACGGAAGTAGCACATGTTTAGGAGTTAGGTAGTTCATGCAGATTTCCCATATGAAAGAAGCAGCAGGGTTCGCAGACTTGCTTGTTTACAGAGTAAGCGTTTGACAGTTTTTATATTTTCCATTGCCTGACAGCTGCCGCAGTAGTCAGGTGAGTTTACGAAGTTCGACTTCGAGTTCCAGGTTCGCATAAGCTTCTTTGCTCCAACCGATCCCAAGTGAATCACCCAGCTCTGCCGACTTATTTGGCGCCATGTCGAAGAGCTTGGCAGAGATGTCATCAATATTCACCGCTTTGCTTTCTTTGAGGGTTCTGATCACCGTGTTGCAATCTCTGTGTGAAAAGGAGGTCCGGTACGCATTTCGGAATTAGTTCCGTCGAAAAACTGATACGAGTTTGAAAACATCAGTTTGTGCTCCAAAT
Organism: Matsumyia berberina; assembly: GCA_917880715.2. Taxonomy (NCBI): domain Eukaryota; kingdom Metazoa; phylum Arthropoda; class Insecta; order Diptera; family Syrphidae; genus Matsumyia; species Matsumyia berberina. Next base: position 122,353,414 of record OU862871.1, on the reverse strand, counting down.
GGTTAAGCAATATAGGGGAATTGGAGAAAACATATGATCGGGTCCCTCGAGGTAAACTCTGGAGTGTACTGCGGGGTGAGTTCATAATTGTAAAAATACCGCAGCTGTGCAGAGTTTACATTTTCGCTATCTCGCAGCTGTGCATCAAAACAAAATTTGCTGCAAATTTGCAAAACAAAGGCAGTCATTCGATGTTTATGAACGCAAGTGATACCAATACAGCTGCAGTAGTAATGCAGTATTTTTACATTTATGAAAGCAAACTCTGCACAGTTGCGGTATTTTTACAATTATGAACTCACCCGCGGTAGTATGAGACTGACGGTGCTCTTCTCAGGGCCATTCAATCTCTATACACAAACTGTAAGAGCTGTATTCGGGTGACTAGCATTGAGTCGACATCTTTCACTGTGGACGTTGGACTTCGCCAAGGGTGCGTTCTGTCACCTCTCCTTTTCATAATGTACGTATATGGATTGGATGTTACAGCGCAGCCTTGGTGAGGAACGGTTCGAATTGGGAGACTTAAGGATAAGTCATTTGCTTTTCGCGGATGACCTATTCATTCTGAGGTCCACCCAGATCGAATTTCAGCGTGCACTTGACAGGTTCGTAGCTGTTTGTGTTGAAGCTGGGATGAGGGTAAACGTGAACCAATCACCCAATGGTAATATCCCGAACACCTGTTCAATGCGCTCTGCATGTTAGTGGAGTCTCATTGAAATAGCTAGAGGAATTTAAGTACCCCGGGGTCCTATACACGAGTGAGGGAAGGGGCAATACTAAGTTATTCTGTAGAATTGGTCAAGCTGGAGCAATCCATCTATCATCAGGAGGGCCGAACTAAGCATCGAAGCTAAGGTACCGGCCTTTAATTCAGTTTTTGTTTCGAGCCTCACATGCATATGTTCGTGAGGTTTGGGTTATGACTGAAAGAATAAGATCGCGGATACAAGCTGCTGAAATAAGATTTCTTCGTTGTATTGCTGGAGTGACTCGCCGAAGTCGGGTTAGGAACACCAGAATACGCGAAATATGTCGACCAGGCACTTCTTCGAACCGAGAGGTTCATACTTCGATGGTTTGGAAACGTTAAAAGTCATCAGGTATGCGTCCTCTCGGTAGGCCCAGGATGAGATGGCTGGACCGAGTCCGAAGACTCACCTATACCCGTATGGAGATAGGCCCTGATGATGTTGAGTCGATGATTTTGAGTCGGAAGATCGGGAAATGTGGAGAATCCACTTAAGCTTCCTAAACCCGCGACACTCATAGTAGATAAGCGACACATTGGAAAATGATGATGATGATAGTTAAGCAACATTCCTGAAATGCAGCTGATTCTCATCCGAGATAAGAAGAGAAACCTATTGACTCTTAGCCGTATGCTGCTTGGAGCTGCATATATCTGTTAGTCGTATCTGTTGGCTGCGTCTTCGATTTCTTTTTGATTGTTCTCTATTGCTAAGGCTGTTCAATCTTTAAGCGAAATATACTCTTGAGATCGATATCCCAGAGTCTATCGAACCACAGCATTAAGGGGAACTCACTGGACCAGTAGGCCCCTGTGGACGCTCAGTCATTGGACTGGACACTTCCCACATAACCTAACCCAACCTAATAGAGACATCCAACAAGAGGTGTCGTTTTTTTTTTTTTTTTTTGGGAAAGAACGGCTTTGTGCGTGGTCTGCTGGCTTCAATTCTTGTTTTAACTGGACCTTATAAGCATGTAGCCCAAGACCTTTATGCAAAATGCAGTCCAAATTGGTTACGGATAGACCCAATTCCTGTGATCGTCTCGAAATGGGCACACCTGGGTTCTCAGTCAGCTACGGCGGCGATCATATTCAGCTGACCTTGCCGAACGAACGTAGTTGGAGTCTTCACAATTACTAACATGTCTGAGACGTTCAAATTTATCGATTAAATTCACTATAGTTGCGCGAGAAGGCCCTTATTGATGACTAAAAGCAGTACGAACCTTACGAAATGTTTCCGTGATATTTCCACCGTGTGAATTTTCACTATTTTTAAACGTTGTGCGATTGCTATCGATCCATATTTACTAACCTAGATTTTACTTATTAAAAGTCATCACATCGTGTCATCCTTTTGTCGGGTCTACGCCTGTTTTGAAAGTGGCAACTTTTACAAATGTGGTAGATTTCGTTGAATGTTCACTCTTCATCAGATAATATCCAACAGATCTTGTGGCAGACCTTATGCTCAAACAGTGTGCCTCGAGTGACTACACTGTTGGCACTGCAGTCCGCAAGAGTTCTCCACTGTCTTTTCGGTCCCCAAAAGTGTGAATTCCCATCATGGGTATGAGCGCAGTGTTTCGTTCCATATCATTGAAATCTTCCATTACTATGACGAAATCACAATTGGTTGTAGTTGACTGTCAAAGTTGTTCTTTTTGCCCTCTAAAAGGGGGTGGTCATGGTTTAGTACGGGTTCAACTCCTAATGTCGGAAAACATTTACTTCTTAAAAGTAAATAAAATTGGTAGTTAATAAAATAGGTAGACTCGAAAAAATAAATGAAAAAAAATGCAGTGAATTATAGCAACGACATACACTAGCAATGCCCCTCAGTTAGTCTAGACACCACCCTCGGACGACATTTAAACCATGTTTCGAACCACTGCAGCTCATACAAGGTGGTGAAATTTATACAAAGTCTTTGGGGTCGAATGTTTTCGATGAGTCTAAGCTTATAAACTTCTGTGGGATCCATTTTCATTTCCTTATCCAAGAACCTCATAGCTGCGGCTTATTTAAGAACCCCAATCCTCTCATTTCCAACGAAGACACCCAACCATAAGACACAGATTTCCTCATTCCACGTTTTCCATTTCTTCACCTTAGCATTCCTTTACAATTTGCAAACAAAATGAGCAAACCAATCCTAAAAAGTAAAATTTTCAAAAGAATCCATTACGACAGGCGCAATCATCGTTGTCGCTGTCATCGCTTTGGAATCAATAAAAAGATAAACAACCCATCTACTGCGGAACAGCTCCATTCGCATCGAATATACCGTTAAATTCACATAACGAACAACGGAAAAATGAAACTGAAATAGAAAAATCAAAGAACGAAAAAAAGCACCTGAGCATACACACTCTGGTGGCAACTGTGTAAAGGTAGAAGTAGTGAACGTAACGATCATCCGTTCGTCCATCAGCGAAAGGAAAACAACAGGCGCGCAATAAAATGGAAGGGAAAAAGTGAAAGAACGACGCACAACAGAGAGAAAAAAAAGCGCAAAATACGAGTAAAGCAGAATAACTGAAGCCCAAGAACTTGCTTACTTAATGCGAATGACAACAGTTCACGCACCTGTGTGTGGTGAAGTGTGATTCACTAATCAAGATGTGGGCGCCTCGTCTCTGTAAACAACCCTGTGTGACCGGACTTGGAAATTGGGTCGCCATTAAATTGCGTTCTTTCGAAAAAAAAATGACAGAGTCATAAATGGTGGCTCCAACTGTCCCGCGACATCTCATCCGTCCGCGTCAAAAGAAAATAACTCGTCTTCCGCTGTAAAATGTTCATCCACCGACGATGGTCAATGAATTGAAATTCCAAGAGTCGAATTCTTGGCCAAGGGTGAGGAACCATCTACCACCAGCACAGAGTGGCCTTTTCTGCGGAAAGTAGATTTCAATCTTGGATCTGACGCACACACAGTCAGTTGTTGTCGGACGGGCAATTTGCGAATTATTGCGGTCGAAAGGTGGATTGATGTGGGCACGTGAGGTGGACCGCAAATTCAGGTGGATGGTCTTATTTTATTACGTGTGACTGACCGAGTTATGCAAATTGGCTGTGTAAACAAAATAATAACGCAACGACGGAGATGGTGAGGCGAGTCTTTAATTGAAGTGGAGGATAATGAACAGTGGCAACGATGATTCCAATTTTTTTTTTCCTCCTTTCATTACTCGCTTAGGATAAAGTTTCAAAAGAGGGATTCCTAATCGGGAGATTGTGGAGAATCAGTACAGCTTCAGTATTTTTCGCAGAACTAACTTAAGGCTCGTTATATTGTCCTTCACATTGGCTTGGCTTTTTCTTAAGACCGAGAGCACCAAGACGCCGTGGCTCAGTGGTAAGTGCGCAGGTTCGAGCCATAGCCACCGATAAAATTGTGTGACACCACCTTTCGTTGGAGAATGACAATCCCCCGACCGTAGAAATTGTCATGAAAAAGTTTCTCAATTTGCCGGTTGGAGTCGGAACTTAGTTGTAGGTTCCTTCCATTCGTAAGGAAAATAGAACACGCACCACAAAATGGAGAAAAAACGCTTGTCTCCAACTCGACTTCCAAGACGTCGTAGGGAATCCGTCCCATCAAGTAGGCGTTCCCTGGAAAGGCTCATAATGAGATGGTTGGACCGGGGCCGAAATATCACCTCTACCCGTATGGGGATACTTCCTGATGATTCAGAGTCGATGGCGGAAGATCTACAGTTAGAAGGGTCCACTTTAGCACCCCATACCCTTTACCCTCATGGTGAATAAGCGAGCATGAGAATAAATGAAAGAAATGAGCTTTTTACAAAGATTTTCTGGTCTGGAATGAGTAAAAATACTTGCCACCAATAACGAAGACACTCACGACGGTAGACTTTTAGAATATTACGGGCCTGGACTACGTCTCCTGCTTATAACCCGTTAAGCACATTCATACCAATTTTTCAAAATTTCAAGACCCACTTACATTATTTTAGAACACCATGTTCATGTACAGTAGCACAATCGCAAAGTTACTTACTTACGCTCAGCCAACAAGCGTCTCCAGCAAGCTCGATTTTTAGCCAGCTGTCTCCAGCTTCGCACGCCAAGTTGGTTAAGGTCCTCTTCCACATGCTTGGGCCACCATCCTTCGGGGGTGGATTCGAAGATTTTCCGGGCAGGAGCAATGGTGTCCATTCACTCTACATGACCCAGCCACCTCAGTCGTAGGAGATTTATTCTTCTGGGTAAGTCGATGTATCTCCTCCTCTATTCACCGTTTATGCAGACGGGACCGAAAATCACCCGAATTTTCCTCTCAAAAGAGCCAAGAGCAATCTCATCCGCTTTTAACAGAGTCCATGCCTCTGCGCCGTAAAACAGAACTGGGACTATTAAGGTCTTATACAGGGTCACTTTAGTCGTTCGAGAGAGGACTTTGCTACTTAATTGCCTCCTTAGCCCAAAGAAGCAGCGATTGGCAAGAGTTATTTCTCGCTTGATCTCAGAACTGGTGTCGTTGTCTGAATTCATAGCGGAGCCTAGGTAGTCAAAGTCCTTAACTATCTCAAAGTTATAACTGTCTATAGTGAAGTTCTGTCCGAAACATCGGTGTTGAGTGTCCTTTATTGTTGACAGCATATACTTCGTCTTGCCCTCATTGACCGCTAATCCTAAGCCGCCTACATCTCAATACTTACGAACGCACCAGTGACATCACCCTTCGTTCTTCCCTCGGCATATCCGAGTAATTGGATGGACTTTTGAAAGATTGTGCGTCTGGTGTTAGCGTGTGAGTTTTTCACTATTCTTTCAAGAACAAGGTTGGAGAAGTCGCATGACAGCGCGCCCCTCTTGTCTAAATCCTTTTTTGACATCAAAGGTCTCTATGAGGTCTTAGCCAACATTGATGGAGCAGCGTGCATTCTCCATCGTCAACCTGCACAAACGGACGAGTTTGGCAGGGATGCCAAAAATAGACATGACTCTGTATAGCTCGTCTCTATAGATGCTGTCATATGTGGCCTTAAAACCGATGAAAAGGTGGCGGCTATCGATTTTAACTTCCTGGGTTTTGTTGGACTTTTCTGGCCTGAAATCACAATGATATGGGCCAATCACGTTGTTGACGAACGGCTTCAGGCGCTCACACAACACGGCAGATAAGATCTTGTAAGCGATGTTAAGAAGACTGATGCCCCTGTAGTTGGCGCAGTTCAGAGGGTCTCCTTTCTTGAGGATCGGCCTTTCCTCCGATGATATTCTATTAGTTGGTGCGTGCTCCTTACCAAGTCATCACCTGCCGCTTTGAACAGCTCGGCAGCTTGACAGACGTGAGCTGAGGTATGGCTATCTTCATTGCATGCAGGTCGGGTGGACGGAATTATTGGTTTTCATCGTCCACGTTGAATGGTTTATTCTGCCTTATAGCGGGATCTGATTCGTCGTCACAAATAACGCAAAGTTGCAACAGAATAAAATGGCATTAGATTGAGTAACAAAACAAAAATGTATTAGATCGAGACTCCCACAGCCATTTCAGGTAGAATTACGAAACCCATGATTTGATGACCCGACATGATTTGCTAAACCTAAAACTTATTCAAGATGCATATTCCGTGGGCATCATACACATCAATGAATTCGTAGAAATCATCCAAACATCACATTAGCTGAAATGATTCTTAATTGACTTCGCCATTCAGATGAAACTTGACCTCTGTTGGAACCATTTTCTTTCCATACCCTTCCCCAGACTCCAACTTAGCTCCCCTTTATGCCTCCGTTCAAATGTGACATCGGAAAATTCAAATTCGCTCTGCATCTTCATTTCTGTCTCTGGATAAAGTCACAAGAAATGCCTTCGACTTTGGTGTGGAATGTTACCTGCGGACTTCTTGTGCCTCTCCCCGATGACTAGAACGACAATGATGCCGATGTTACCTGGCGATAGAATCAGAGCAATCTGAATAAATGTTTCCATAATGGAGACCAGCTAAACGGCCGAATAAATCAATCTCCAAAGGTCCCCGAAGGTTCATGTTGTGCTGGGAGCAATGCAATTAACTTATCGATCGGTGGTGCAGAGGAATTTATGACCCGGTCTCGCAATCTTCCTCTTGCGAAGACAAATTCAATTTTAATCTAGATCTCGGCTATTGATGACTCTTTGTATATAATGGTCTCCGACAAGCCAGATCGATAAGACAAGATGACAAGTAGTCAGTCGGTGGCCGTCAAGCCCCTTTGGTCGCATGGCATTCTCCTCTCTTAAGTGACTTCCAGTGTTTTGCCCGAAGCATTTAAAGCTCGCCAAGATCAATTCTGGAATTCCGTTCAAACCGTTGAGATGAGGGAGAAACCACCCAAACATGGCCACACATTAACGCTCCAGCCGAGGGGGAAATTCTCGAAAACAAAAAAATGTTAATTTTGTGTTAAACTATGTTTTATGTTTAACATTTTACTTTGTATGCCTAAAAGTGGGACTTAATTAATTATTGTGATGACAGGAGATTAGCATTCAGCTGTGCGTTATGTTGATGCTCCACGGTGACAGATGAGAAAATAGAAATCGTGTAAGCTGACGTAGGCGTGGAATGGACCTAAGCCAGGTGGCTCGGGAGATGATCGCTTTGGCAGTTAGTCTTAAACGAGCTATTCTTGTATCTTTTGTAGCGCCGCACGTTGCCTTCTGTTGTCGTCTACGAAGATGGCCTAATTCGGGAGAAAGAAATGTTTAGTATTGGAATGGGAATTTAAATATTCTAAAAATAGTTTACACTGATTGGGTGGCCGTGAAGCCGTATCTATATGAGCAGAACAACAAGCATTTATTTGCGTGATGATTAGAGTCGATGGAGATTTCATGTAAGGCGTACGTGAATAGAATCTTTTGACAATCAGGGAGCGATACCACAAATGGGAGCAACATGAAATTTTATGAAATAAATATCAAAACACTTATGGGATAACACAGGGAGAACCACTAACGAGGGCTTGTACATATCGTTGACCAAGTGATGTCTCGAGAAATAACGGAAAAGAGCGCCTGTTTCGTTGATGAGCTGGTATGTGCATCTGCTAATCAAAATTGACCAGTTTGTTGTCTCTGAAAGGTGTGCTACCTAGGTAGTAAATTCCTGAAATTACCTGTTTAAGCATAGGTTGACAAAGTTCTCACCTCTGCTTAAATATTTGACCCATAGCCCGTAGACAGTGAAGGCTTAAGTTGGGAGGTCGCCTCAGGAATGCGAAAATTTTCATTGGTGAATCTGAAAGAAAAATTGAGAAGCTTTTCATGGCAAATTATAAACAAAAAAGGCGGCTGGTATAGGTCGTTTGTTAGGTGTTACACTTTTCTACGTTTGAAACTCAGTCCAAAGCTAATTTATGGGTGTTGACGTAATAGACCTTTAAGGTGATAGTGTCAGCCAAATGGGAAAAGTTTTACAAAAAAAAAAAACACTTGACCCCGAAAGGGGTTGCCATGGTATAGGGTTAGCGTCATCGCTTGTCACGCTGAATGTCCAGATTCAACTCCTGATGTCGGAAAACCTTTATTTCTTAAACTAGCCGATACCCGCGACTACGCCCGCGTGGAAATACGTCACATTATACCCTATATCCTTCCCCGCGTTTCAAGCCGTTAATGAGTAGGTATAAACTTTCAATTTCTCATATTCATTTTTTTTTCCCGCGTCCCGTAAACAACATTCCTGGCGACGGCAGTATTTCTTTCCCCCCTAGTTGTAGCCTACAACACAAGATCAAGAATATAAATTAATTTATTTATTTATTATTTTATTTAAAAAAAATTTATTTTTCACACTTGTTGCCTTCGCGGCTACTTAAAAACTAACATTCAAAAATTACTTCTAATTTAACCTAACCTCGGTTCGCCAATCGCCAGTTGCATCTCAGGTGCAACATCAGCGAATTCCTTCACGTACTGTCTGCGCGTGGCTGCAGCGTCCGTGGGAGTCACTGTGTGTGCAACCTGATCTGTTTGTTTGTCTTCGATGTTATCTTGTTTCGGTGTTGTTGACGTTAACTCTTCCTCCCTTAAGCCTCAAACGTCCTCGTTTGACCTTTAGAACAAGGATATTTGGCTGATCCTGGAGATGCTGGGAACTCTTTGCTCTAGAGTTTGGTGATTCTGGTTAGGCCTTTCAGGATGAATTGTTAGATCTGCAGCATTGGTGCCTGGTTGTATGATCGTGGTAAGTTCCGCTTTCTTAGTTCTTCTTGATCTGTAGCTTTTGGCGATGTAGACCAATAATGCGGTGATGACTATGGCTGACAATCCAAAGTTGCCAAAATGTTTTATCCTGTTTTCTGTTTCTAGTAGTTTGATAAAATGCGTGTTGTTAAGGTGTAATTCTTTGATCATCTGAAGGGAGAGTATTTCTTCGAAGTTAAGCTCATTCGAAAGCGGTTGCACTATTGCTGGTAAAGGTTTGGTAAAGGATATCTCCGTTGAGGTGTAGGTTGTTTTGTCGATTGTGATGGAAGTGTTATGGAATTGGATAATGAATGTTCCCGTTAAATTCACTGGCTTGTTGTCTATTAGAATCGTCCCATCGTATTGGTTAAGGAATAGAGTTCCACTGGAGATTTCTTCTACTGCGATGACATGCTGGTTGTTGATTTTCGTACAGGTGGATGGTTGTCCTTTTAGGAGGTTAGGTAGGCATGAAGAGTTACTAATATTAATATAATTCCTATTACTACAAATTGACAACTCGTTGTATGTATTACAATTATTTTTCAAACCATATATTCTATCGTTACAGTTTAGTATTGAGTTGTATATTATTTTGTTGATAAACATTCCTTTCTTTATTGGTCTTACTAACAATTTCTTACATTTTTCACTTTCTGTTATAGGTAGATTTATTATAAAGATAACAGCTGTTTCGTTGATAGCTATTCTTACATTACTAAATTCTAATGCCTCCTCAACACTTAGGAATGGCATATTTTCTTTTATTAAAATTTCTTCGATTACTTTAATTTCTGTGCCTGACAAAATGTATGAATTAACTATATTGGCCTTAGCCCATTGCACAGCGTAATCTATATTGAGGATTTCATTTTTAATGACATTTATTTTATTTCTAATTGTATTCATATATTCGTTATAAAAGTCGTCTTTATTTTTAGCAAGTTTTATAATTTTATTTGCGATTTCTGTTAAGGTATTTATTCTCTTAATTGTATCTCTATTAATAACCAATTGCTTGTTACTATTTTCGGAAAGTTCATTTATTTTCCCGCTTATAATTTTGAGATCCTCGTGATCAGGGGAGCCTGCGACCCATTTCCAAGCTGTGCCCAAAAAGTCTAATGATTTTTTTACTCGTTTTGCAGGCTTAAGCCTGTTTATGCTATCTTGTATAATTTCTAGGTCATGTATTATAAAAGGATAGAGTGAGTTATGAGTATTAGAGCTAACATTTTTTTTGATTGCTGAGTATACGTCGTCTACGAATTTCTGGTAAGTTCCTAAGTCGATTACATGTATTATCTTGAAATTTCCTTTTTGAAGTCTGGCTGTTCCTGAATTTAATGTCAAAAGTTGGGCGTTTGTGTAGTCTAAAATCTGATGTTCGCCTTTGGCAAAAGCCAGAAGTAGGAGTCTGAAAGAAAGTAATTTTCGCTAGGTCAATTTCGGATATGATTTTTATATACTATCTTTCCACTTTCTGTCAAAACTGTGGTGTTCCTGTCTTCTTTGACGGTTTCTTCTCTAAATCTACTTGAAAGTTTTGTTCCTAATCTTTTATTTTGTTTTACATAAATTATTTGTCCTGGAAGGTATTGTTTACATTTATGCCGTTTTTTATTGTGATATTTAATATCGGTTTTCTGTTTTTTCATAAGTTTCTCTGCGTTTGCCTGTCTTGTCCTGTCATAGTCGTCTGGGCCAAAGGTAACGCTGCGGCCGAAGAATAAGTCAACTGGTTTTTTCTCTGTGGTTGAGTGGATGGTATGGTTGTATTCGTTAACTGATTGTTCCAGCAGTTCTTCGAAATTTCGATGCCTATTTTCTTCTTTAAGACATCTCATTATTTCCGCCAATGTTGAGTGGAATCGTTCCACTTGTCCATTAGCTTCGCTTCTGTAGGGTGGTGTCGTGTAGACATTTATTTTTAGTTCATCTTTCATCATGAATAAAATCGAAGTTGAATTTAGGGATGGCTCGTTATCGATGACTACCGATTTAGGTACACCGAAGAAAAATAGTAAGTCTCGTAATGGTCGTCTGATGTCCTCTATAGCCCTGCTTTTCAGAAGTACAGTTCGCGCATATTTCGTAAATTTATCAAGTGCGGTAAGTACCAAGCGTTTTTCTGTGATAAAAATGTCGAAATGCACGGTATGTCCTGGGAAATTAGGGATCGGGGTTTCGTCGAGTTCAGGCTGATTTGGGTGCCTTTCGTACTTGCTTCTTTTGCATATAGAACAGATGTTCGTTATTCGTTTTATCTTACTCATCATGGAAGGGAAGTAGTATTTCTGAAGGATTTGAAGTCGGTTTTCCTTTGCATTTCTATGAGCGCGGTTATGAGTTTCAATTACGATAGTCTCTTGGTCTTGTTCGTTAGTTACGTCGTGAACTTGTAATCGTGAGAATCTTATTTTATAAGTTTTGAAGTGAATGGGGTAGATGTCCTGTATCATCCCCATAATTGCTTCTTGGGTGGTTATGCAGTTTATGACTGATGGGTTAAGTATTTTTTTTAGAATTGACAGAATTGTTGAAGGGCTATAAGCAGGTTCTGTAATGATATGTCTATGGTAACCGGGAAAAACGATATTGAACGTCTTACTGGATGAGTTATCTACGTTGAGGAATATCTGATTTTTAAAGGCGTTAATGGGTACTTCAACGCTAGGGATAAGATGTTGTGAGGAACTTTCGTCGCTCTGTAGTGTAGGTGTTAGAGAATGTAGAGGAGTATTTTTTGGAGGACGGGAAAGGGCGTCGGCGACAACGTTAGTTTTACCGGGTTTGTACTGGATATCGTAGTTATATTCCTCCAAAATAGCTTTCCAGCGTTTCATCTTACTATTGTTATTTTTATTACTGAGCGCGTACGTCAGTGGCTGGTGGTCTGTGAAGATGCTAACTCTGGCTGAACCGTAAAGGTAGTTTCGAAGGCTGTTGAGCGACCAAATAATCGCTAACATCTCCTTCTCATTAGTAGCATAGTGCTCTTCTGTACTATTCAAGGTTCTGGAGATAAAAGTGATCGGTCTGTCATCTTGAGAGAGGACAGCTCCGATAGCGTAGTTTGATGCGTCGGTCGTTAACTGGAAAGGTTTCTTGAAATCTGGGTACATGAGAATAGTGTCTTGAGACACAAGTGCATTCTTGATTTTATTAAATGATTCGGTGGCTTCTTCGTTAAAAGTGATTTTAGTTTTGCTCGACATATGTTTGGACACACGTCCATCCTGCCCTCTTAAAAGGGTTGTGAGGGGTTTCGCCAACTTAGCGTAATCCCTTACAAACCTACGGTAATAACCGGACAACCCTAGGAAAGATCGAAGATCTTTTAACGTTTGCGGGCATGGAAAGTTGAGGATTGCATCCACTTTAGCTGGATTTGTACTAATTCCATCGGTTGAAATAATAAAACCTAGGAATTCTACCTCTTGTTTGAAAAACTTACACTTGTCGAGTTGAACCTTCATGTTCGCATCTTCGAGTGTTTTGAAAATTGCTCTCAGGTTTGCTAGATGGGTTTGTTCATCTATGCTGAATATAATGATATCGTCGATGTAAACGAAACATATTTTACCAATATGTTCGCGAAGGATATCGTCAAGTGCGCGTTGGAAGATAGAGGGAGCATTTTTCAGACCGAATGGTAGCCTGGTAAACTCGAATTTTGCACTGTTAATGGAAAATGCGGTTTTCTCGATATCAGATTCTCTGAGGGGGATTTGGTGAAACCCACTTTTTAAATCGATAACGGAAAAAAACTTGTTTCGTCCTAACTGCGCGAGCACTTCATTAATATCTGGGATCGGGTAGCGATCGGGGATGGTAAATGAATTAAGCTTTCTATAGTCTATTACTAGCCTATATTGCTTATTCCCATCGGAGTCCGCCTTTTTGGGGACAATCCATACCGGAGAGTTGTATGGTGATTTGGACGGTCTTATTATACCGTCATTAACGAGTTGCATGGTCTGTTTTTCCACTTCGTCCTTGAGAGACGCGGGATATGGGTAAAACCTAGTATACACTGGTGTATCTGAGGTTGTTCTTATCTCGCCGCAGACTTTAGTGGTGTAGGTAAGCTTCTCGTCGGGGCTAGAGAATAGATTGGGACATTCCCGAATTAGGGATTCAATTGAATCTTTTTGGGACTTCGAAAGTTGTCTAAGCTCTTCGCCTAAGTTATTAACTGCCTGAGATGGCTGCTGCTTTATTCTCACTTTAACGTTGTTCGAGATGAACATAACATTTCTGTTAGCATGGATCACGGCGGATAACTCTTTGAGGCTATCGTTGCCGAGAATTCCATCGAATGTTTTCAAATTTGGAAGAAGGAAAAATTTGAGATCAATATGATTCTGATCAAAGAGGTTCAGAAACATATGGTGCGTTATGCTGACGTCGCCTGCTATTGAAGTTGCAAGGAAAGGTTTATTATTTGGGAGTGGTTTAGATACTAGACGCGGGTGTATATAATTTTTGCTAGAACCGGTGTCTATCAAAAATTTCAGAATTTCGCCACTCTTCGTCTTACACTCAAAAAAGGGTAAGGAAGAGTCAGTCAGCCTAAAAAATGTATATTACTATATTCTGTAGACTGTTCTTCGGGATATCCGTCAAAAGGCGGGGTAAATTCAAAATTTTCTGTTTCGGGATTCTGAGTAGCATTGTCAGAGTCAATGGGAGGTTCAAATTCAAAATGAGCAGAAGGCTCAAGCTCTGGTTCTATATGATAGTTAGGTTGCTGGGTTTTAAAGAATTGGGGTGGCCTAAATTGTTGTTTGTTCTGGAAGTTTATCTGTCCGATTTGTTTATTCGGACCTTGGCTTATTGGTTCGCTCTTAATTTGGTTTTGGATGGCATTGTTGTTAAAATTTGGTCTTGGCTGATAACTATTTCTGTTGAAATTTGCGCTCTGTTGCGGGGAAGTAAAGTTTTGTCGAGGGTTGAAACCATTATAATTTCTGTTAAAGTTCGCGTTTTGTTGTTGGGAATTAAAGTTTTGACGAGGGTCGAAACCATTATAGTTTCTGTTAAAATTCGCGTTTTGTCGTTGGGTATTAAAATTTTGCTGAGGGTAACTAAAGGTTTGTTGGGTATTGAATCCATTATATGGTTGTATCTGAGGGGAGTATGATGCCTGGGGGGAGTACTGTTGCCTATAGGGTTGTACAGATTTTTGAGGATTGAATGGCGGTCTAGGGAAATTAGGTTTTTTATATGCTCCTTGGTTGTTTTGGACGTAATTAGTCCTGAAGTGTTGGTTTTCCAACTTTAAACATAAGTGCAGAGCCTGTGGCAGATCTGCGGGCTCTCTAATACCCAGTAATCTAGGTAAATCGCCTTTAAGTCCCCTGATGAAAGTGTCAAGGGCTTTGTCGCGATATGTTTGAGTGAGTAGTGACATCGATTCGGAGCTAATGGTCATACAGGAAATTTTACTCAAAATAAGGGAGAGATGCGAGTAAACCGTTTGGTAGAAGGTTTGTATGGTGTTACTTCCTTGGACTAGGGAAGTCATCTGGTATTCCAGAGTAGACACGTCACGCTTGTCCGCGTAGTGCATTGCTAAGCATTGGCAAATGCTTACCCAATTTAGAGGGGTATTATAGGATTCAAGGGCTGCATCAGCCTGTCCAATAATCTTATTTCGGACTACGTTTAGTATGCCGAAGTACTTAGGTGTTCCCCTGATGGGCTCGTAAATCTGTAGGACACGCTCCACGCTTTTTTTCCATGAGGAAAATTCACATGGATCGCCAGAGAAATTGCGGAGACATCGTACCACGTCAGGTATTTTGTCCAAGTCGTCGAGTCTGTCTCGATATTCCGGTGCAATAGTTTGGTCTACGCCGGGGGAGCGCTGAGCATTCGGATTTAACACACTCTGTACAAGGTTTTGGCCTTGTTGGTCAAGAATACGACAAACTATGGATGAGACTAAAGCATCCAATTCGGGGGTCGATCTTACTTCTGGACCATCAGTATGAGAGGAGCTTGACTGGTAGGAAGTGTTTGCGTCAGAGATAGGAGGAACGAGGTTAATGGGATTAGTAGGCATTTGAGGATTTGAAACAGCGGGTCTGAGTGCTTGGGCAGGTCGAGGTGCCTGAGCGGAGGTATCAGTCCCAGATCTTAGTGGCATGGCTTTCCAAAATAAATTTACTTAAACTTGCTAAAATATTACGCTTCGAAAACTAAAAAAATTTTTTTATCGTGTTGCTTTCTTCTTATTCTTTTAAATTCTTTGCTTTATCTTAATATAATGTGTTCACTTGTTTTATACTTCTTAATTATTCACTTTGTTTCAAAATTTTATTTTACTTTCATTTTACTTAATATAATTTCTTAAAATATTCTTACAATATGAGCAGCTTCATCCCACGCCGGCGACTCAGATTTTTCCTTTTTGCTGCAGCTACTGGGGATCCAATGTCCACACTATTCACGTGGTTTGCTAGGGGCGTTCTTAGGACCCTCTAACAATGATGAAACTGTGTTCTTTCGCACTTTTCGCACTTTACGCGAGAGAGGTCACGGGAGCTTGTTTATTTAAGGCCACTGGACAACGGAAGAACGATGGGAAACCGATGTGGTTCGTCGGGTGAACTATTTTTTCTTGTCACGGGAGCTTTTTATTCTAAGGCCACTGGACGCACAAAATTGGAAGTTTTTACTTTCACTTATTTGTAAATCTTTCACTCGCGACTTTCACCGACACCGGTCCCTGCTCGGGCGCCAATTAATTTATTTATTTATTATTTTATTTAAAAAAAATTTATTTTTCACACTTGTTGCCTTCGCGGCTACTTAAAAACTAACATTCAAAAATTACTTCTAATTTAACCTAACCTCGGTTCGCCAATCGCCAGTTGCATCTCAGGTGCAACATCAGCGAATTCCTTCACGTACTGTCTGCGCGTGGCTGCAGCGTCCGTGGGAGTCACTGTGTGTGCAACCTGATCTGTTTGTTTGTCTTCGATGTTATCTTGTTTCGGTGTTGTTGACGTTAACTTATACACACAAATATTCATGTGTATGTAGGTAGGATTATGTATCGTGGAATATTTATGTTCAAGTTGCGATTACAACAAAAAATATTTCCATTAAATGCATACATACATACATGAATAGATACCGTGCTGAGTGAAGAAAAGCAGCACAAAGAAAAATGAAAAAAACTACCCTTGTACAACTGGGCAAAACAAAAACAACACACGATCACGTAACGATAAGTGCCGCTGACTACGGTTGCGCATTACTATAAATAGCAAAACTTTGACGCCCTGTATCTTGGCCCACAGTCATAATTTTGAAAAACGGTAAAACACGTGTTTCATTATTTCTGTTCTAGAATATACCCACCAAATTTCAATTCCATAGTCCAATTTAAATTTTTTTTTTTCATACAAACTTGAACACCCTGTAACACCCTGTAAAAGCTAAGTTTCGAAAAATCCCTTAGTGGGTGTCTACGCCACAAAAGGAAACTACTGTCCAAATTCCAAGTTTCTAGCACCAGCGGTTTGGGCTGTGCGCCTATCTCTGGGTCAGTCAGTCAGTCAGTCAGTCAGTCAGTCAGTCAGTCAGTCAGTCAGGACAAAGAGTTTTATATATATAGATAAATAAATCAAATCGATCAACTGCGAAAGTTGATGCCGACTCTATTGCGAGGCCGTAACACTAGCGTTAGAGTGTCATGACTTAAAGAGTAGATCGAGCTGATAATGATTATGACAGCAAGAGATTCGAAAAAATTAAGGTGAATTACAGCAATGACAAACACCAAAAAAGCCTCCATCTAGTTGGACACCATCCTCGGACGCCATCGAAACCTTATATCTACCACCTTAGTTTCGGAGCACTGCACCTCGCTCGTGCTGGGTGAAAACGTCATAAACAAGTCAATTCGTAACCCCTTGAAACGCGAGTGGATTAAAAAAAGGGTTTAAGTGACAAGCATCCCTATGCTAGTTTGAAAATTGGTTATTGTTTTCATCGTAAAAGGGTATGATTGGTTTTATAGGTGACATAGAAGCTTACTTACTTTGATAGGAAAAACCTGGGTCAATGTCACCTCCTCGCTTCTGGGTTCCCGGCCTAAGACATGGAGGGTACCGAGAGAGCCTAATAGTTACCCAGACTTGGTTCACACACGGACGCAGTATCCCCTCCGATGGAATTCATCATCATCATCGCGATGGTCGCCTAGGCTCAGTGGTTAGTGCATTAGTGCAAGCGGCGTAGGGTCAAGCCCCAGCTATGTCCACTGAACATTTTTCGAGACACTACCTTTCGTCGGGGAATGACAAGCCTCCAGGAGTATAATAGCTTCTCAATTCGCCGTTCGGAGTCGGCAATAAATTGTAGGTCTGTTCCATTCGTGCGAAAAATGTAATAACATAAATGGTTGCGTCTCATCTCGAGCTGTCACGCTAGGTATTTATTTATTTATTTAAGTGGACCCTCCATATCTCTCGATCTTCCGCTATCGATTCTTATACATCAGGAGCTATCACCATACGAAAAGAGGCGACAATTCACACTCGGTCCAACTATCTCAGCCTTGGCCTAACCAGCGGACACCTACCTAATGGCATGGATTCTATGCCAGGTCTTGGAAACCGAGTTGTGGACATGCGTTTAAAAGGGCCTAAACTATCGGAACAAGGACTTCTCCGTTCGAATAAGTAACTGCTCGACATTGAGTGCCTCTCGTATTCTGGTGTTCCTTACTCGATCTCGGCAAGTCACAATGCAACTAACGAATACAACAACAAAAAAATCTCATTTCGGCAGCTTGTATCCGCAATCTTATTCTTTTTGTCATAACCCAAACCTCGAAATAAACACCGAGTTAAAAACTGATAGCTTAGCTGCGATGCCAAGTTCAGAACTTCTGATAACAGATTGACCAAGCTATTTCAAAGTTGCTCCAATCCTACAGGATAACTCAGTATTGCTCCTTCTATCACTCGTGAATAGGACCCCGAGGTACTTAAACTCCTTCAACTGTTTCAATGCGACGCCACTATCATGCAGAGTGCTCTGAAAAGACGTTTGGGAAATTACCATAACCTCAGATTTTTTCAGGTTTACTCTCATGCTGGCTTGAAAACAGACGGCTACGAACGCTGAAGTTCGGTTTGTATGCACGTAAGGATGGCCAAGTCAACCGCGATTCGTTAAGTTTCCCAATTCGAACCGTTTCTCGCCACAGCTGCACTGTAACATCAAATCCACATGTACACAGTGAAAAGGAGAGGTGACAAAACGTACCCCTGGCGATTTAATGCCATTCACCTTAACTCAGTTCTTGCCAATTTTAAATTCAATAGCCTAGAACTGTGTCAAATCCAGAACGACATACTAACGAGAAGGACCAGCAACAAAAATAGGAGGCTCGGCTTTATTAAATCAACAGAATCCGTACTGAGACAAGAAGAATTGTAGCAACAAACACAAGCCATTGGCCAAGTTGTAGGACTAACCAGACAGCCATCTCTACCTACCTAACTACCTAGAGGATAGAAATCTCATTCGCATATCATGTGTTGTAAGAATTTAGTTTTTTCTTCTGTGACGAACGCCCAGGGTGACTCGTGCATCTAAGTAGTACTTGGGTTAGGAAGACTAAACTTGTTGATTATTTCTTATTTTTACTGTTTTGCGTAGGAAGGTAAATATCAGACATTGCAGACGCCATATTCTAGGTCTTTTCAGGCGTAAAATGCTCCAAAAGGAATTCAGCACCATTTGAGTTGATGGGCTTTGGAGGAGAAGATTCACGATTATAGAAGTCGAAAAAAAATTCCGCACATTGGACGTTTGAGGTTGCTGGATGAAAACCAACTCGTGCTTCATTCACTCCAGGCTCACAGAATCTTCAAATTTTACCTGGTGGGACAACGCAGTAAAGGAAGACCTCACCTTAGGTGGCACAAGTAGGTGGAGACCTTAAATAACTTGCATTGCACATCTAGAGGCTGTTAGCTGAGGACCGGGCTAGTTGAAGAGGCTTATTGATTTAGGTCGAGTTTCAATTCGAACTGTAACGCTACCGATTTAAGTTGAGTAAAGACGTGATCAGGAAAACCACCCAAAAGCGGGAAGAAAGTACGATGTGACGAATATATGGGTAGATCTGGGCTAGTTTGATCTTGCTACAGCGATTAAAATTAGTACTATTACCGGAATTCTCACAGTCCTATAGGCTCTCATGCCTAGACCCTAGACCTCTCGTCAAGTGATTTCAGTGGAGACCAAAAGAATACGGAACTATTCTCCATTGAAGTGCTGTCGCGAAGAGCTTAGTGCTCTTGACACACAGTATGAGGTAAAACTATGCTGGATCCCTAGACATGAGGACATACCATGGAATGAGAAGACTGATGAATTGGCAAGGAAAGGATCTACGTTATACCTACTAGAGTAAACCACATTCTTCTTGCAAACCTGTAAATTCCTGTAGGCCAACCGTACCAAATGGTTGTCATCTTTAAGAACCAATTTTACTTTAAACGTGTTCCATAGCACTAGATATTCCGTTCCGAAAATATCCTGTTGCATTTACTTCTTCATAATTTAATATATCAGCTACAGATACTTGCATCTACGTCAGTTAACACGACAAGTGTTCAGCATTTAAATTTCAATTAATCACAACAAACTCCACGGTTGGTTTAATGAAGTGACATATCGTCTCACATTGGTGTCATTTCAGTTATGACAGTTGATTTGACAGAAAAACATCGTCTGACATTTACTGCCACATGCAGATCATAACGGCAAAGTGCAGATATGGGTGTTCGACTTAAGAGCCTGGTAATACAAAAAAAAAGTAGCTGGCGCGACAGCTCGGGCTGAGCCAAGGAGTTGTTCGTTTACGTGTTCCATTTTTCGCACCAATGAAAGGGGCCTACAACTTCCGACTCCAAACGTCAAATTGAGAAGCTTTTTCATGACAAGTAATACTCTCGAAGGCTTGTCATTCCCATAGTGCCGCGAAAACTGACGGCTCACACTAATCACTCATCCAAGGCGACCATTTTTGACAAAGACTCTTGGCTGAGTCCTCTTACGATATCAGTCGCAATTTGTCGTTCATTTTACCACGGATAGTACGACTACAAGGTTGTACTTTGTATTTTCTGCACAGCTAATCGCCATTTTTCTGTATTATCCTGTGTTCATATCTGTGTCACGCTCAATTATGTGGTTAACGCTTCCTAGCTCCTTTCGTTACGCAAGGGCGTTTCAAGGTGTCCCCTTTGGTGGGATCAAAACCACACAACAATGACAGCGACGACAATTAATTATAAAGTCTCCCCCAACATTACGTCCGATCGACACGGCGACAACAACCTGTTGCATAAATGGATAGTGTCACTGACAGTTTGCCAGCAGTGTGTCGGTAGCATTGACAAATTAGACGAAACCACAACAACAACCAAAAAGCAAACGAAACCAAAGCAGCCGACTTAAATGGCGTCTCCTTTTAGAGGGTCGGGGATTTGACAATCCATCCACACGACGACGGACGATGTGTGGTATGATTCGGTTGTTTGGTCTTGGACTTGGCATTGGCGGCCGGGCGATCATTGCCCGCACAACTAAACGGGGAATGGGACATACTAGTCGAAGCAGTAGTAGTGGTGGCGTATAACTCGCCGGAATTAGGACAAGTCGCGCATATTTAATTATGACATGCGTGACACAATTTGACAGTTATGGTGCGTCAAAATGTTCTTGGAAGGGGACACAAACGATCGGATCTGAATGCTTCAGTGATTTTTAATTAAAATAAAATATATAATTATTTTTTGGATTTTGTTTTGGCAGCTGTCAAACCTTGACGGGGGAAGATAGCAACAACCGTTTACGGGGTGAGTTCTTCCTGTCTTTTGAAGTGTGTTGGGGAATCCGGTTTTTGTTTTTTTTTTCTGATGAATATTCATGGATGAGGAGCAAGTGGTGGCGAATATATATGGGTAACGCTAATTGCTGATTCGAAAGGCGTTGTTCTGATGATGATGAAAGTTATGTGATTCGGAAAGGCTGGTAGGTGGTGCATAAATAACTTTTCTTTAGCATTCCAAGGGACTAAAGCGAGTCAAAGAGTAAGTGACAGTAAAAAGGGGATGACAACATGAACGTGAACCATATTTTCCAATCAACTTCTGGATATGTTGAGCAGACAAAATGTGGATGCTAAGCTGGATATCCTGGCAGAAAGCCACACTGAAGGGACGAATAAACTTAGACCAGATTGGTCCATTGTGATAGTGCGATAGATACCAGGTTACCAGCCCCAGAGGGCAAGAGTATAACGTCTCGCTGAAATGTGTGACCGTATCAGTAGTAACTCTATGTATTGAACCACTTTGACCCGGAGATAAAGTTCCTTATCTTTTGGATGTCGAGTTCGGCTGGATCGTCAAGATCATCGTAGAAGTATTCCCTGAGGGTTTTCCTTTTGAATGTCGCAAGGGTAGGACACGTGCACAGCAGCTTCTACAGAAATCGTTGGAGGAGACCCTCAGTCTGAGTAAACGATGTTCGGGGAGGACCCCTATTAGTGAACCATAGTTGTGGAAAAGAGTCTCTCCGTTTTTGTTAAATTCATTCGATACGATAGGGGCACGTGGTTCCGCTACAATCTATCGTGTTCCGCAGATTCGCGGACTGTCGTTATTTCCGCTTGAAACACACTATAGTGATCCAGGAGTCGTTTGGCAATGCCTATGCATTGGAGAACACTCCTGCCCCCGTACCACAGGCTGTCTTGAATCCGTCTATGAATATTTCTAACTAAGCTAACAGTGGGTGGTGTGAATAAAAACTGAGGCAGAGTGTTCACTCAACTTTTCGAAAAAACACTAAATTTAAATTGAATAAAAATGAATTCCGTCAAGTTTCAGAAAAGACTTTCCTTAAGAGGGTTTGCCCAGAGTGTTCCCTCAGTTTTTATTCACACCAGCCAATGTCAGGGGAGCGATTAACAATTACAAAACCACAGTTTTCCAAAACCACATAACCATTTCTCCCGAAACCAGAAACAAACAGCAGACACTCTATAGGGGAGTCTATGGAGTCACCAAACGTTCTCCAAGCACACACCCCCTTGACCACGTTTATACTGGAACACTCAAACGCACCTGGTCCATTGTACCAGAAGCAGGACCCAGTCTTTACACATTTTACTGGAAATTTCTCGATCTTCGGAGAAAGCCGAGATGATAAGGAGCTTACAATATCAGCTCACCCCATCAGCACCGAAGATCTGCCACCTGATCCGAGCTAAGGCAGGACAATAGAAAGAAAATTATCCGAAGTGTCGTCGCTCTCTCTTCAGGCCTTCCAGAGCAATCCTGCATTTTGGAGAGCCGTGCCCCACACAATTGTTTTTGTAGGAAACCCAATTGTCAATGGAGGCATTGACCGAAGACAGGTGAAGACCTAATGCAGGTTGACGTCCTAAAAAAAAAACATCCTCTTAGCCTTGTCTAGCAATCTCATCGGAGATCTCAGAAATTCCAGTGTGACCTGAGACCCATATCCAACAGTCATTTTAGAGGAATTGCAACAGGGTCACCTAAGGCCTGAAGTTAGGTTAGGTTGGGTTGAAGTGGCTGCCAGCTAAAGCCAACATACTTCGACCCATGAGGGGTCCGTTGTGATACTACCAGGATCTCGAAAAGATCTCCTGCCTACTCACTGAAATAATTGGAACTTCTTACAAAGCCTAGAAGGCAACTAACATCGATGTTTATCAGGTCGCTTAAATTGGTGTAGAAGAAGGCTCCTAAGTGGAGTTTTTTTTTTTGCGGAAGAGAGCTGGACAGGTACAAAGAAGATGGAGGATAGTCTCTTCCTCGTGCATACAGCTTCTGCAGAAGTCTTTTACGTAGAGGTCAAGCCTTGTTGGATGCTTGCCTATTAGACAGTGTCCACAGCTAAAGCTGAAGTAAAGGAAGATTCTCACCCTTCAAAACCAACCCACCGATCTTAAGCTGGGCATCCACGATCACTCATGATTGCCATTCCCGACATGAACGCACCCATGAATGCCGGTGGATGGGTCTGCATGCCAAAGTGCGCCTATGGGTCTGCATGCCAATGCGCGTATTAATTCGAACATTTTCGAATTGCGCACTCACTCCCGGAATGTCATTCATGAGTGACCGTGGATGCCCCTTTAATCAGCCAAGTATTGTTCTGACACAACAACGTCAAACTTTATTGGGTCACCTAGGACTTGAAGGCAAAGATTAACAATTGGAAACACTGACTTCGACTAGATTAGCTGTTGTCGTTCTACAGCTTTAGGTTGCTGATGTTGTGTTCACACTGTGACGTTGCCAATGTGGTACAAAGCATTAGATATCATTGTAAAACCTGACAAAGCAAGGATAACCGATGCTACAGGCGTCTGTTGAATTACTGAAAAATGTCTGAAACGAGTGTGAGCTGTCGTCTATGATTGTGATCCATCAATCCACGTTGATCAGAGGATTCGGAAGTAAAGTTCGTGTGAAGCGTCTTCAGGGAAAAGGACAGGCTTAGGTCTGTGTTCAAATTATTCTCTAAGCTCCAAAATATTTCAAAATATTATATGCGACACTTCTTAGGACGAAAACGAAAAAATCGCTGCTATCCTCATCAACTAATCCCATCTCTTCCAGATATTTACGTCACTAGAGCCCTCTAAACCTAGGAACAAAAAAACAAAATAACCAAAATTTGCTTAGCTCTTATTCTCGGGCTATAAATTGGAACGGCTCATTGGCGTTATAACATCACCACTACGACCACTTTTTCATAATTAACCGATTAAAATTAAAATTTAACCAATTTACTGGCAATGCCATGCATACTGATCCACTAATTGGATTTGCAGCATAAAACAGGCAATTAATACACCTTTTCTAGTAATTAAAACCGAGCAGCCGATGGCCGATGGTCGATGGAATTGAAATTCGCACCAATCGAGGATAATGAACGGTTCACAGCGGTTGGTTAGTGGTTTACGAGTTTTTCTGCAAAATTATGGAATTTTTGGTTGAAGAAAAAAAAAACCAACAAAACGCTCGTTAAACTGAACAGGGAATGGCTGAGGAGTTTGAAGACTGGTCTGTCCAGACGAGACCACATTATGAACGATAATTAATAAGAATGATGAACTCGAGCATTAAGAATGGCAGACAGACGAACAGGCAGACAGATAGCCCCACAAGCAGACGGACATTGCCGGAAATTAATTACACACACAATTCAGCATCCCCACCTCGGATAAGCTTGAGCAGAATGATGGATCTTGGATTATGTCGAAAGATTCTTATAGACAGTGGAAGATGGCGCATAAGTTTTGCTCATGGGCGTAAGAGGGCGAAAACGAAATGAAGGCGCAAAGGGCGCCATTTTTTTTGGAATTTTTACAGATACGCACTACAATTGTTGTCTCTTATATTCAGAGTTCAATTCGTTCACGACATAGGATTTGTTTCCGGGTTTCACATACTTTGGTGATATATTTCCTAACAAATGTAGATGGCGCTGGTTCAATGCAAATGCTTTGACGTTTCTAAAGAACTATATTGGCTCCAACTTACCTCTATGAATCGGGGAACTCCCTTTATCATCAACCACTGTTAAGTCCATGCAATCAGTCGAAGGTAAGTGATGAAGCAACTTGTTAATAAGCAGGCAATGGATGGCATGCCTGGGAGAAAGAGGTGCACAAACATCTATACCAACAGCAGCCATAGAGCGATACTCAACATCTTACCAATACATCTAGAGCGAAGAGACTAGCTGCAACCTCGTCCGTCAGACTGAAAACCCTGGGCCACTTCGACGACAGTTCGTATATAGGGGATCGTGCAATCATCAGGATAGTACGAGAAACAACATCACTGATACATCAACCAAGCAACGTTGCCGACAAGAGCCACAGCTTTGTCATATACTTCACATAGATGCACAACAGCAACACAGGACATCACGAAGGAATAGCACTATACACAGAAGGTTTCAATATCGCGAACGAATAGGGAGTGGGAGTGGACAACCGCAAATCGAATTCACCACACATCTTGAATCTGATGGCACAGTCTTTCAGGCAAAAATTTTCGCGATCCAGAGGGGGGTGGAGGCTCTCATGGGACATCACACCGAAGGGAAACGCGTAGACATCTACTCTGATAGCAAATCAGCAATTAAAGCCTTAACGAGTCCTGTATCGAAATCTCTACTCGTCCGGGAAAGCAAAAATTTACTAAAGCTCCTCGGCAGCCGAAACAATGTGCACATCTCATGGGTGCCAGGACACTCAGGTTTGACGTGAAACGAGAAAGCAGACGAATTGGGGAGAGAAGGAACAACGGTAAGTGCCATAAACTACAAAATAGTAATCACATCAACGGTCATCAAGACAGTACTACGGGGCAGATTTGACGACTTGCAGAGTGACAAAGCGTTTAACAAAGCGATGAATTCCAACAGAGCAAAACTGAGGTTAATTGTGGAACTCCTGACAAGGCACATAAATCTCAACAAGCTCGCTCACAGATTGGGATTAGCTGACACCGGAATCTGCAAAAACTGCGAAGAGAAGGAGGAGGAGGACCTGAAATACTTCGTCTGTCACGGTTCAGCTACTGCGAAACTACGCGATGTATGCGGATAGCAGACCTAAACCAACTAGACAACAAACTGATCGGTGAAGCCCTGGAGTTTGCAAAAACCACAGGAAGATTTCCCCGACCCCACATACAAACAACAGATACTCCATGGACTCCCCATCACCAACCCTTCTCCCCACACACCCCCTTTACCACGGTTATAAACTTGTCCAAGAGTCACTTCAGGAAAATTACAACGGACCCAGCTGAGGCCTAAGTAAAGAGAGATTCGCACCCTCCAAAACCAACCAACTAACTGATGAACTGACCAGGCAGGACTCGGAGCTGATTGACTTAAGTCCACTTTAGATGGGCTAATATCGAGAGAATGAAAAGCTGGTTGCGGTTGTCTATAAAAGCTTCAGAGATAAAAAAGGACGAGAGTGTATAACAGCTGGAGCGACAACCAGATGGGGCTAACGCCTAGCTTCTCCATTTATGCCGCAGGAGTAGTTAAAGTTGACAAAGCGAACCTCGTAAGCCTAAGAAGTCAGTATATCCGGAAATGAAAGGATAAAGTTTATATGATACGATCGGAACTAAATGCCGTTTATACCCGGCCCTTAAAAATAACACCATTCATCACTCTATACCTGGAAAAGCCTGCTGGAATCACAATCCGATTAAAAAAAATCATTACGAAAAAGGGCACTAGTCTCATGCCAATCCGCTGCTGGCGCATTCATGCTTCAAGGAGCTTCCTTCATCTCCTGAGAAATCTCCTTGCGTTAATCATTCTCTTTACGAACACAAAGTCGATACCGACCGAACATTCAGTCGTCATTCTGGTTCTCCGGAGAAAGGTCAACGAAAGAAAGTAACTCAGCAAAGCACAGGCAATAAGCGAGAGCCCATCGAAGGGGCATCTCCACCGCTAATAACAATAATAATTTATTTAAATTAATAAACTTGGCTTTGGTTCGACCGAAGAGGGGGAAGATTTCAATAGCCGCATCTTTGACATCCGCTCGAGATGGCCAACCCAAACGATCGAGCCATGATCAGCCAACCTACCACGGCAGATCTGGTTGGTTGAGTGGTTCCTTTTGTGTTTGCCGTTCCTCTACCAGTTGTTTTGCTATTCCAGAGGCAACCCTTCCTTTTTTCTTATACCACCACCGTCTTCATTTTCTACTTCATCCGCAAGTTCTTTTCGCCTCTCCTTTGGCACAAAGCCCATCACATTTCAGGTTTCAAAGAATCCAACGACGACAACGAAGAAGCCAATAAAACGGAATCGCGCAATCTTATGCATGTGTATGGTGAAAGGTCATTGCCATTGTCGGATGCGCACAGCAACGGCGGTATGGTATAAGCCTGTGTTGTACTGTTGAGTAACACACTAACACACTCTTACCACTTGCCAATGCAGAGATTCTCTTTCAAAATGAGAGAAGAAACAAAACAAACAAGAGAAGACGGGAATGAAAAAAGAAAAGCTTAACAGGTGAATTGTATCGATGTATGGGTGGTGGGTTAAGAGAGGCTCAGAGCCAAGATTAGTTTTTCGTGGTCTCATGTGGAAAAAATACAAGAAAGTGCCTGTGTTGCTTGTGTGTTGCAGAAGAAGTGTAAACGGTTCTCTTAGTGGGATTCTTGAGTTTGAGCGAAATCGCAAGTAAATAACTTTTTATTTCGTGACCAGCATCGAGACTGGATTTTCTGTGGTCTTTCATTTTCAATTCTGATTTCGTTGCGAGCGCATGGAGACGCCGCGCCATGCTGGTGCGTGGTTAGATAATATCAAAAGAATGCGAAGACTGTGGGAATGAGTACTGTCTAGGGATTTTTTGATTTTTTTCTTCAAATTTTAGGAATAAGGCGTTTCATTCAAGACGTGTTTTTTTAAAAACAACGAAATTGAGAGAAGGAACGCAAGCATTTTAGTTTAGGAGGATTTTTAACGTGTATGAATAGGTAGGGTACTTCCTGAATTCCTTAACTGCATACAATCCACCTGCATCTTTTTAATACATTTAACTAACGAAGAGTGTCCATTCGGATGTTTTGGGTGTGATGGCGTACGCTGCCGGCTAGAAAAGTGCGAATTTCCGAGGGTCGGCATTGAAGTCTAAGGAATTTCATGTCATAGACGAAATTGGCATAACTCGGCGAAAGTGCGATGTGAAAAAATTGTCCAATTTCTTACAGAGAGATATGCAAATGCCATCAACCACATGAGATCATGGATGGTGCACTGGGAGCTTGATATTTTATACTCCGCGAATTGAATATAAAATCCGCATGAGCTTAGCTTCGAGGCTTCGCTCAGATTTTAAATTGAAAATTTGCTCATAGGCACAAAAATTAGCACCAAGCTGGGTAATGCCTCGGTCCGCAGATCAAGATGAGCAGCTAAAAATAGTCTGGGGGTTAATCCCAAAAGACCAAACTATTCCTCTTCACCAGGAAATACAAAATTGATCCAATAGATCAGCCTACTTTAAATGGCACCAACCTGTGTTTTGTTGACAAAGCCAAATTTCTGGGTCTCATTCTGGACAGTAATCTAAACTGGAAAGCCTCAAAAAAGTCAATGCAGCCCTGTACTGTTGCAGGAAAACCATTGTTAAAAAATGAGGCCTGCAACTGGGTTTAGGTGTCCGTTAACAGACCTATACTTCTGTATGGTGTGATCGTCTACCTTACGGCTTTAGATAGGGCCTCACACCGTAACTTATTGGGGAAACTACAATACAAAATTCAGCAAGCATATGCATTAGTGGAGCAATGAAAACTACTCCGTCCGCGACACCTGGATCTACTTCCTCTAGTTAGTTTTGGCAAACAATCGGCTTGAAGCGCAGCCATCGGAATTAAATGCTCCTCCCAATGGTCTAACAACCCTATTGGCCACTCCTAGATCTTGGATTTCCATGCATTCATCCCGGAAGACACCGACTACACACCGTTGAAGTTGAATTTCAACCTCAACTTCTGGACATCAACCCCCTCACGAGTGGAGTGGGAGAATGATGATGCCAGAGACGAGCGCTCCGTTCACTACTACATCGACGGTGGGAGAACGAGAACGGAGTGGGAAGTGGTGTTCTCTCAAAACTGCTTAACTTTAGCACCTCCTTTCGTCTCCCCCGACCATTGCAGCGTTTTTCAAGCGGAAATTATAGCGATCAACGAAGCCTTATTTTGGCTTAGGCATACTAAGGTCTCCTGCAACTGTAAGGACATCACAATTTTAACCGATAGCCAGGCTGCTATAAAGTCTCTGGAATTAGTAGCATATACATACATACATCAAAAGCTACATCGGATTGCTGCTCGTCTCTCATGCAGACGGCAAAACTTTTAAACATTCACCTATGCTAAGTACCCGGTCATAGGGGCATTCCAGGGAACTGTAAGGCCGATAAACTCGCCAAACGTGGTACTTCTCTAGAGATCCTACCAGAATGTAAAAATCTCGGTATTCCACTCACATGTAAGTTTTCCTTGGAGTAAGACAAACTTAAGTTGGAGGAGTGGTACCAACTCCAGAGAGATCTGGCCTATGCTAAACCTCAGATGGTCCAAAAGTCTGACCTCGCCTAAAAGGTCGCTCATCAGCTCCGTTATCGATATTCTCAGTGGCCACTGTCTCATCGGCCTTCATGCCAGAAGGATGGATCTCTTTTCAATTGACCTTTGCAGGAGCTGCAAGCACGAAGAGAAGGAAGAATCGATTTTCCATTTCCTTTGCACTTGTCCTGCCCTTACCCAACGAAGGAAGCTCTATCTACAAGCCTATTACTTCGACAATTTGGGCGAACTATCACTTACACTGTCAGAAGTATCCTCAGCTTCATCAAGAGCTACAAATGGCTGCAATGGTTGGAAAGGGACCTAGGGTATAGATCCCAGTGGCGTCACAAAGTGCCTTCCTTGGCACTGCTGTGTAAGCAGACTCTTCGAACTTATGATGGAAACTTTGTCACTTTTTTTCAAAAAGTATAATAGTAGATGCTTTTAAGAAGCACTTCAACGGCTTGTGGCATGAACTTGCCATTGCCCAAAAAGTGGATATGCCGTTCATCTACTCTACTGAGTTTCGGTTTCCTTCTTTAGTCGCGAATACTACTGGTCTAATAACTTGTTAAGAGACATGTTAGATGTTAGAAGTTGGGGTGTGTATGCATGGCGAACTTTAGAAATCTGTTGTGCTCCCCCGAACTCCTGTTACTCTATGAATTCTCGACATATAGCACACCCTCCATTCCAATTGCTCTGAGGAATCGGAGACCAATGATGGGAGATCCTTTTCAAAGAACTGGTACGCTCCCAAGTGTACTTTTCTTTTGTGGATCAGTGCTGCAAAGTCCATAGGGAGGTATGAAGGAGTCTTCTCGACATCGCTCAATTTCCTGAGAAGCTCCATAATTCTGCAATAACCCGTCAGGAAGCGTACCTGATTATTATTAGTGCTAAGGCAGGCCTTGCTCTTCCTTCGGCCATAGTTCCCGAGAAATTCATTTGCCTGCTTTAGTTCTGCTTCTCACAGCCTTCTTTTTCTCTTTTCTTTTTTCCTCTTTTCGCAGTTCCTCTTTGATTCTATGTGGTTTCAGCTAATAGAATGGCTTTGGTCTAACGAATGGGGTCTCTGACTCACTCGTATACCAGTTTGGATCTGATTCTTTAGGAACACAATGCCTCGATAGCAGCCTGGTTGTCTGATTGCGATGTTTTACACTCAATACCTCTCATTGAAGCTGAATTGGGCACATCTCTCGATCGCTTATATGTACCTCAGCTTGAAAGATACTGGGCGATGTTTCCAGAGACTCCGAGAACTTGGTTCGTAAGAGATATACAGATGCTGTTGTGCTTCCGCACATTTTTTTTGGACTCCACCACCTCTGTCATGGAAGTCGCCAACTGGAGAGTTGCCGACAAGGCGTTTCTGTCGAAAATCTATCGACACTTTTCGACAGCCGATTTAACATGAAATTTCGAAACTCACCAACAATAAATTGGAAAAATCCTGAAAGACACTGAATGATCTCAAAATGATGCCAGTAAAACAAAATATTTATCTCAACGTCTAAAAAAATTTCCATGATCATCTTAAACATCTCAGTCGAATATAAAATCAGGAGAGCTAAATAGAAAGCAACCAGGTCACAAAAAACCGCACCACATGGTACATTAACAGTAGAGTTGACCTCCTACAGGCGGAAACAGGATTTTCCATTACATTTTCCTAATTTTACATTTATATTTCATTTAATCTTGATTCAATAAGCAATATTCCCATATAATATAATCTTTGATGCAGGCACCACACACTGTGCATAAAGTTGCCATTACCAATCTACACACGACACACTTTACAAATTGAAAACTTATGCAAATTTATCTCATCGCTGAAATGAATCCTCGGCTACGATTAAATAAATGAAATTAAATAAAAAAAATATTTAAATTTCCCATGCTACAGCAAAAAAAGATCAAAGTCCAAGAGGATCATCTGATTCACCGAACATCACCGACGACTGCCAACTGTCAACGTAATCATAAAATCTTGTTTTTTATTTCAAGTTTGAGATACATTTCCTTTTGCAGCTTCCACAGTACATTGACCATACAGATACAATGCGCATTCGCCACGCTGAACAGCGAATGTATGCGAGTGATGTATATTTGCTTGTGTGGATCTTTTACCCTCTCGGGGTTTAATCGCTTTGCAACACACCACCGCAGTTTGTCATTTGCAGAGCAAAGTTTGAGGTGAAGTGCAAAGATATTTAAGTCTTCAAAAATTAACTTTTGCTTCGATTGTGTAGTTGACGAGGATTTAAATGGAAGAATAAACTGAACTCGGAGAAGTGCCTTAAAGAACTCCTTCGTGAACTTTTGAAAGACTACAGACTACCGAGCGATTAGAAAGTAATAAATTTCGGATCCTCATTTGTCCAATAATAGCCTCTAAGAATTTCGTGCAGTACATGTGTTTAGCTCCGTTGATACCAAGAAAAGGTAGCCTTTGAAGCCATCAAAGCTTAGTGACTGTCGTCGTTTTGGTTGGTGTTTATTGGGTGTCCTTAAAAGACTTACTTAGACCTT
The DNA here is from genome assembly GCA_917880715.2 of Matsumyia berberina. Lineage (NCBI taxonomy): Eukaryota > Metazoa > Arthropoda > Insecta > Diptera > Syrphidae > Matsumyia > Matsumyia berberina. Next base: position 122,321,697 of record OU862871.1, on the reverse strand, counting down.
AGTGGCATCACAAGGGCCCTTTCTTTGCCTACGTGCGACTGTGCCTCGCATAGACAGCCATCTTACCTACCTACCTCGGGCGGGTTTATTGCTTTACTCATGGGCTTTTGAACAAAGGGTGGGCTGGGACATAAGTTTAGCTAAATCAGCTATATGAAGGTCCTCCAGACCATAGGGGAAGCTTCTACCAAGAGTACTTAGTATTCTGGTGGTTAGTGAGGCACATTCCCCCACAGCAGGTGTCGAACCGATTCTATTTGCTCTTCGTTCCTGCAGCTATAGCTTTGGTCCGCCAGATGACGGAAGCACATGTTATGCTGGGTTGCACCCTCGAAGTATATAACCGAAGAGTAATTCTGGGACTCAGACCCAATGATTTGCCATTCATGGGAAAGCCATTGCCCCCCTATGCCATTGCTCACCTTAGCAATTTTGTTTTTGATGTGTAGATTCCTGTTCGTTCTTTTACCTAAGGCTGCGCGCACAGTGATGGGACAAAGCGATGGGATGCGAGAAGCGAGAAGCGTGCGATAAAACTGTTCACATGCATTTTTAGGTGGATTTCGTAGAAATACCACCTATTGCAGAGGACCTCATGACCCGACTTTCACTTCCGGTTTTGATTTTTTAGTCAAATAGTAGATAACAGCAAACAGAATCCGCCTGCTACCAATTTGGGCGCCACATTGGATCCGCCATCTTAAAATTCTTCAAAATTGATTGGATTTCGTTGAAATTGAAAATCCTTACAAATCTCGGGGTAATTAGTACAAATTCGTTTTTAAAGTGGAAATTTTTGTCCGCCATTTTGTTTCCACCATCAGAATAGATGACATAAGAAATCCACCTACCCCTTGCGGCGCTTGCCGGAAGGTTCTTTTTTTTTTGTACGTGCGCAGAGTGAAGCGATAAGAATTCATGTGCAAAGTTTTATGGCACGTTTCTCGCTTCTCGCATCACATAGCTTTGTCGCATCACTGTGCGCGTAGCCTAAAACATCTATATATGTGACTTCGTCTGAGAACCCGGTATGATGTGCTAGGGTTGATCGAAAGATCTTTCCAGCGCACAAGTCAGAAACTTCTAGTAGTGCTCGCCGTTAGTTGTGATAACTAGATCATCTGCGTTACCAATAACTTCACAGCTCAGGTTGCTAGGCTGTATGCATAAAAGTCATCGACAACCAATGACCACTAGAGCAGTGATAAAACACCACCTTCTTGACAGCCAATTGGCGCTTATATCGTCAAAGAGACCCCACAGATCTTTATGTGATTTTCCGGCTTTAGAATCGGAATTCGGTTTGGCCATCTAATGACCGAGTAATTGATGCATCTGCTTCCCATAGCATTGGTCATGGAATCCTATCTGATATTATCAAGGCCACCCTCAATATTAGGAAATTCTCACAGGGCTATTTCTTTGGATTACTGCTCATCGGCTTTAGTCAGTACATCTGTCACGTTTCTGGACACTGTGGTATTACTGGTAAGGTGAGGTTAGGCTACTGGTCGCCGTGACCCAATGATTAATGCGTTGGATTGCTGTGCAAAAGCTGGTTTAAGCCACAGCCATCTCCACCGAAAGTAGTCGGCGTGGCTCAATGGTAAGTGGGTTGGACTGTTGACCAAGCGGAGTGGTTTCAAGCCCCAGCCATATCCACCGAACCTTTTTCGCGGTACCACCTCTCGTGGAGTTCGAAATCTGCAATACATTGTGGGTCCCTTCCATTCGTCCAAAAAATGTAACAGACACAACATGAATGAATGCGAGAAGCCAGGCCTTGGTTCACCTCGAGCTGTCGGCTCGGTTAGCCGACAAGGTTAGCCTTAGTGGAATGGCACTTAGGGAAGTCCACAATCAAAACTTCAAGTGCTTCAAGAGCAAAAGGCATAAAACTTGTCCCACATACACATGTGTGTATGCTTCGGAGAGAGCTGGTGAAAAGCTGGTAATTTTGGGAAAAGATACATCAGTGGTTCTAAATGTGTTAACAAGGCAAATTGCTAGACAATTTCCTCCTCCTCGCAAACGCAAGCAAGCAAGCTAATTTTGACGCCTTGGTTGGTCCAAAAGATACTCTGCTTCTGACACTGTGCCCCTCTTCTGGCTCACAAATGACTTTCTTGGGGAACTCCACTCTGTGTGCTACCAGAATTCCTTAAAGTTCTGCCTAGACAGACTTTTAAAATTTATTGTAGCATACTTGTGTCCCGATTCCGTTTCTTGAAAAAAACATCGAAACTTTCGATTATTCTCAGCCCAAAACTCATAAAACACCAAAGTTCCGAGGAAACTGCTTATCGAAGAACATCCGTCTTTTGTCGTATTTCCGCTATAAATTATCATTTGTTCAAACCGCCAACCTGTCCTCTCCAAGAGCGTCGTATCCAACATAAAAATGGCGGCCAAATTCAAAGCAATTCCCCACCGGCTAATTTATATTCCTCACAGCTCATTTGTCGACGAGGAGCTACAACAACATCTACAACTTCCAATCAGTGCTTGCCATTATCTGAGACCAGAATTAATGTTCCCATTTAGAATTCCTTGCTATTTCTACCAAAAGGTACAAAAACAAAGAAAAAAAGACCTCAGAACGGTACCGCGCCGAAAAGCATCAGCTAGACCCAACCGATACAAAACCTAAAAGGCAAACAATTTGTTTTGAATGCCTGCACGACATGTGCGTACTAATGTCACTCTCCCCAAAAAGAAAGACGTAAAAGCCTATCTTCTTCGGACCACTAATAGACTCGTCAATCCGTGAGATATTTATGTGTTTTTACTTTTCTCCACCGCTGCCTAGCTGGTGTGTCTAACAAAAATAATGCGACAACCTGACGACGGGGGGGTTATTGACTTATGGCTGGTATCTGGCGATCCAAATGCGATGGTGTGCGTTATGGTCACATGCTCTAGATACTTTTTCCCGAATTCTATTGGAATCACCTTCGAATGTCGTGTGTCGTGTGTTATGCGGAGAATTTGTATGCAAATACTTTTGTTGTTTCGCTTTTGGGATCGAAGGAAACGACGTTGGGGAGGCGTGGTCATAGCTTACTTTTGAAGATTGTTTATTGGTCTTCCTGGTGGGATATGTTGCTGGGAATGTTTCTCTGTAATTTAAAGTCTATTGAGAAGAGATCACGCAAAGACTCCCAGAGGACAAGGATTTATGTATAAATATTCTCTGGTTGACCCAATTCTTGTTTCTGTTGTGGCAAGTGGCGGCTAATTAACATGTATCTCTGGGTATCTCTAGGTATCTATGGAATCTTAATATCTATCTTAATATGCCATCCAACCATATGAAGAGCAATTTAAATTACTTAATTGTGTGAATGCGGCCGGGGAAGGTGTTGGAGATTGTGTTACATCTGGGAGTGCTGGCAGGTTGATAAGTCTGTAGATGATAGTCATCAGTCTGTTGGTTGAGAATGTGCTCCATGAGATCGATTTACTTTTGAAAGGGGATTCGGTAGTTTACATATGTATCTACTAGAAAACATTAGGCCAAAGCAATCAATTAAATTTTTTTTAATTTGAACTGAAGTCGGTTGCCATGTCGGACATGCCTGACAGATGCATTTTTATTGGAAATGATAACACAGTTCTAGGAAAATTTTAAAGAATAGAGGAAGTATTATTCAGTCTAAATGTAATCAATCATTGAACAAGGCATTGGACAATGGCTTACAAGTTCTGAACTTCCAGGAAAGAAGCTCGAAATGGAATGTGTTAATTTCCGACTGACTAGTTCCGTTTCCTTTCAAATTTATTATTGTTGTGAAGGGGTTATGGGAGAAATTGAGTTCAGGTCTACATATGCATATACAAAAGAGAGAAGATATGACATAGGGTTTAAATACTGCGATTTACTCGACAACCTGTTAAGTTTGCGCGGAAAAGTAAATGACAGTTCAGCTGATGACAGCTGTCATTCATTATCCCCGACAGTACTGCCAGATCACTTCAATTGTTAGGAAGGAAATTGTGCTTTTAGATATTAAGTAGCACAAGATACCCCATAGAATTTGGATACCCCATAGCGGTTGCAGAGTTATATGTACAGGGTGGGCCATTTAAACATTCGGGAGGTTTTTCGGTAATAAACACAAATTATTTGCTCTGAAGTAATTTTTCGTTTATGTTGAAGCTTGGAAATTTGTTCTGATCACTTTTTGAATATTATATCACGTAAATTACCGCCGCCATAGCGAATGGCGCAATGTGCTCGTTTTCCCATCACTTTTCAAAGTTTTTCGGGCTGAGGTATGGCCTGTAGAGGCCATTTCCTGTCGAATATTGTCTTTCAAGGCTTCAATTAACCCCACAGGACAAAGTCGGGTGATCGCGGAGCGCAGTCAAAATCACCGTTTGTCGAAATCAAGCGTCCGAGGAACAAAGGACGCAATAAAGCGTAGCTCAGTCTGTATGAGCTGTGGCGTCTTCCTGTTGGAACTTAAAGTTGTCCATGGCGTTATCAGTCAAAATTGGCACCAAAAATACGTTATCAGGGCCGGATAATGCTCTCCATTGACAATTACAGCTGCTCCAGCATCGTCTTCGAGGAAGAACGGTCCAATGATTCCTTCCGCACAAATTCCAGCCCAAACAGTCACGAGTTGGTTCTGGAGAGGTTCTTCATGAATTATTTTGGGGTCTTCATTGGCGAAGAACTGACAATTTTGTTTATTTTCAGTCCCAATCAAAGAAAAATGAGCCTCATCGTTCATGATAATTGAGAACTTGTCTTGAATGTGAAGCTGCACGATAAAAGCGCGTTGTGGTGGTTTGTACTGTTCCATGGCACAAATTCGGTTGGACGCACGCTTCGAACGCGGGCTGTCATAAACCGATCGGAAAACAGATGTCAAACTTATAGGGTTGCCAGACGCCGAAGGTTTAAATGGACCATCCTGAACATATTTATATCTTTTGCATCTAAAGTATCCTTAAACTTTTAAGAGAAATGGTGAAGGGCTATTATCAGCTTGGTAGGCAAATTGAAGTTATTCGATGGGTTTCCTTCACCGAGTGGCAATGGATGTGGAGAATTATAGGTCTGAGGAGGATATGGGATCCAAGAGCGATTTGTTGCAGGCTTTGTCGATTAGGGAAAGTGAAAAAATTTAGGTGTACCTCTTTTATTTCCAGATTGCTCTGGATTCCGAAAGGCAAACTCCTGGTATAATCCAGCAGCTAATAATCCTTAAACTACCCAAATCAAGAGTAGCTTAGGAATAAACTTACGCCCTGCTGTGCTTGTGCACCGCCATCGACTTATCATCCAACAGTGCCACCACTAATAAGCATGTGACAGTCCAACTACAATCATTTTTCCTGTCATTAGCCCCCCAGCCATAAAGACAAATGTCACTCATTTTATAGGTTCATTAAGCTTGGACTACCTATCCATCTAAACAGCTAATTGCTTCTCACGAAGCACTGCCAGTACATAGTCACTCACCCGAAGAAGCAAAGAAAAAGAAAACCAGAAATGAGTTCACAAGTTCACTCACAAACTATGTGGTAATTTACGACAAAAATTATGAAATCGTTTAGTGACATGAAACCGTTAACACCATTTGACACCCAAGTTCGGTTCATAGTTACGTAATCGCACGGCATCACACCGGAGCTCCCCGCACCATACCGACCATCAGCTGGATAGTGCAATTGAACTGTCCGCCATATGGAATTCTTCCTCAATTCTAGGTTCACATTGTATCCGTGAGTGCGTAGCGTATGCTTTTATGTAATTCACTGGGTTAAGGTGCTGTACGTGATGTAATACAAAGTATGTTCTCGGTCTTTCGGTTTGAAGGTACGTACACTTTTTTTTCCCGAAAATCTCTTCACAAGGTAGCACACGTACTGTCTCCGGTGATACACGTACTTGATGTTGACAGTTTACTTTGCTGTAGGTACTCGAGGCGTAGTTCAGAAAATTTTTATTCAAAAACAACACACACAGATTAAAGTTGGACCCTCTCAAGGGGGGAAGTAATGAAAATTCAATGCTGTAGGGCTTTTCACATGTTAGCCCAGGTATGTGCGGGGACAAACAAAAAAATTAAATATTCAGACAAACATTCACGGAAGTACTTCCTACAAGAACAACAGCAATGTGGTGTAAATCAAGTTGGATTGCGATGGCGACAGGGAGGTCATTTCCTGTAGGCCGAAGGCAGACACACTCGTTAAAACTGTCTGGGATATTTGGGATTCTCGGTTTCTGTCAAAAAAAAAAAACATCTCACGTCCGAGGTGAGTTCAGCTTACAATGGTCAAGTGGAACAAGATGTCGTGTGGGATATGAGCTCCATGACAGACCTTAAAAGATCTTCAGGGAACCGAAGTTTGAAAAAGTTTATTCGTCCTTTGAGAGTTTACTGAATGCACTTTATAGGAATCCTCTTAAAGTTTAGAACTCAAGGACAATATGGCATTCTTTCTACTATGCAGCTTAAGACAAACTTAGGTTTTGACCTGTTTTGCAAAGGATGATGGGAATCTTTAGAAAACGAAACTGAATCTCTACTCAGTAACAAGGAAATACCCTGTAAATGTTATTCACACAGCGCGAGTGTGGCGCAGAGGTTCAAAACCTAGGTAAAAACAGGTTTCAATGGTTTCCAAGGGTGATGTCCAGACTAACCTGGTATAATTCACAGGATTTTTTTCAAATCTCTTGATGTCATAAAATCATTGTCAGCTTAAACAACTCTTCAAGCCATGACAATCTACCGCCAGTGTTATGACTTTAAAGTCGGTCGCCATCGGTTTTCAGGGCCACTATACCATGGCCAACCCACCTTTGATTAGATTTAGCTCTCTGAACTGAGGTTTCTTTTTCTTTTTTTTGTCGGATTTGGAAACGCTTTACTGGAGCACTTAGACACAACTGGTCCATTGTACTACCAGAAAGCAGGACCCAGCTTTTACCCATTTTACTGAAATTTCCTCGACTTTCGGAGAAGACACTCCAATGATGAGGAGCTTACAGTATCAGCGCTCACCACATCAGCACTGAAAATCTGCCACATGAGCCGAGCAAAGGAAGGACAATCGCAAATGAAATGATCCCAAAAATCGTCGCCCTCTCTCTAAGCCTAGCAGACAGTGGTGTCACTTAAGTCTAATAGTTAAGAATGCCAATAAGTTGTCTACAGTCTCTTCTGCCGAGTGCCAGCAAGAATGCCGCTGATTTCTTACAGACATTCGGGAGCATTCGTTTAGTACGTCCGCATCCTGAAGAGCCATGCCACATACAATTGTGTTTGTAGGAAACCCAATCATTAAAGGAGGGCCTGAACAAGGACGCGGGAAGAACCAATGTAGGTTTAGGTCCTGAAAAATTAATAATCCTCTGAGCTTTGTCTAGCGATCTCATCGGAGATCTCATTTCCAGAGATCCCAGTGTGACCTGGGACCCAGACACATGTCACAGAGTTCAGACTTGCGACCGAATTCAGAGTGTTCTTACATTCTCGCACTATTTTGGAACTGGCTAGAGGGTTGAGCAAGGCCTAGAGCGCAGCCTGACTATCGCTACAGGTGCAGATGCTCCAACCCTTCCACCTATTCTTAACATTGGCCATTAGGATAGCAAAGGTTTCTGCTTGAAAAACAGGGGTATGCTTACCCAACAAGTAGTGAAGTCTGGTGTTATCGACCTCCATGAAGACACCAGGACCCGACCCATGACTGGTTTTGGAGCCATCCGTGAAGATTCGACTTCAGTTCCGTCCAGGCTCAGACTCTAGCCAAAGCCAGTCCTGAAGGCAAGGAAAGTCGAATTTAAATTTGTACAGTAACCGAAGTTGTGGTGTCATTGCTTCAGACGGCATGTCTATGGAACTAGGGTCGCAGGATGAGTGTCGCACAAAGTCATCAAAGCACGTGTGCAGATGATACCAAAAGCTGCCCCGTCTAAGACGATGGATAGCTTTGATAGTACAGCCTATGATATAAGTATGAAGAGCAGGTAGGTCAAGCAGAGCGTCTAGAGCAGAGCCAGGCGTACTCGGAAAAGCTCTCGTGCAGCCGAGACAAGCCGTTCTTTGAAGTTTAGTGCAGTAGGCAGTCACATACTTACGCGAAAGCATCTGTACCAAAGAACCGACGCATAAGCTAGAAATGGTCTTTTCATAGCCGTATAGATCCAAGGAACCTTTTTCGGTGATAAGCCCCATATTTTGCTAAAAGCGCCCTTACATTGCCAGAAAACTGAGAGCGCCTTGGATGTCTTCAACTTGACATGCTTTGCCCAAAGTAGTTTTTTTTTATCCAGGATCACTCCTTCATCGGAGATCTGGAAGGGACTTGCTGAGCCAGACCGGTCACAACCGCCCTTCTCACAAAGACAACAACCTCAGTTTTCAGAGGATTGACCGAAAGTCCACTCCTAGTGCACCATTCATCGATCATGTCTAAAGCCACCTGCAAGTTAGCAAAGATAGTCTTTTGGCATTATCCGACAGAAAGTATGGCAACATCATCCGCATAAGCCTGAGCGTAGACGTTAGAAGAATTGAGAGTATGCAATAGAGAGTCAACTACCATGCAACCACCACAACAGTCTTGTGGACAGTATCTACAACCAAAGTTTTATTCATCAACATTCTCGGATCCACAATACCGGGGTTTCATCCACCCGGTGTTGTCTATCAGAGTTACACATGTAGTCAAAGGTCGCATTATCGAAATCACGCTCTATGTCGATGGTGCGTATCCTTTTCTATCAAGCGCATGCAGAGATTTTGAAGCGCAGCCTCGCAGGATTTTCCACGCTGATATGCATGCTGCATCTCCGATAGAGAATGCACTCTCAAAGTAACCCGGCCGGCGCACGTGATTCTCGACTAGCCTCTCCATGCTTTTGAACAGGAAGGAAGACAGACTTATTGGTCGGTCAGATAGGCCTTCCTTGATGCATCATCTCTGTATCTCAGATAGTACATATTGCAGTAATGTCTCAAATTATTTTGGACCGTGCGACTTTCGAAGTTCAATAGATGGCCGAGGATTATTTCCATAAATCAAAGATTCTTTCTTGTAGACTTGTTCAATCCAATCACTTTTCCATTTTGCTGCTCGAATGAAGGCATTGCCCAATTTTATCTTATGACGTAAAGTTCGAGAACGGGTTCGAAGCATGTAATCCAATACGTGGATTAATTGCTGTCCTAGAACCTCGACTTCCTTTCTATTCAATTTTTTGCGACCAAGTAGCAGAGTTTCTTAAAAGATGTACCCCACTTATCAAATCCAACTAGTGGCAGATCTGATTAATCAGCTTTTCAACATTTTTGAAAAATATCTTTTGCCAATTCCTACTTTACAATGGGTATAGCTTCAGAAAGAAGAATTAAAGATTTCTCTAAGAAAAAAAAAAATAAAATAAATAAATTTCCAATCGCAAGACGAAGTGACACTTCCAAACAAGATTCCGGGTAACACTGGTTAATTAAGTCAATACGAGACATACATCAACAAACTGTCATCCGAGTAAGTTGCGACTTCTTTTAGTCGCTTGAACTTTCCCGGAAACAATTTGTCACCCCGAGCGTGCCCCAAAGGAAACATCTGTCGAGCTAGAAACTCTGTCGATAATCATTTATACATTCTCGCCTGTCAATACAAAAGATAACAGTTTCCTCCGAAACAATACAAACAATAGATACTGTTTGAAAATTTCATTTAAAATTTCCTGACCGCAATCATTTGTCACTCAGCACCGACCGCTCTGACACTTTCTAAGAACCGATTTTTCAATCAAACAAAATTTTTTATTGAAAGCCCTCAGAGTGACGCTCGGTCGAGGACCGCCAGACAAAACGACTCATTTAAGCGCCATTTTGGTGTTAGCATAAAACAGCACTTTTTCATTTAACGATTAACACCTCAACGCTGGTCTTTGTGATGCTAAGCGCAATTCAATTTCTCATTCATTAGATACAAATGCAAATGGGGATATAAAATCCAATTTGCTCGCACAAATTTTTTGAAACGAACCCAGTGTCGTCTGTTGTCTTCACAAGAAGAGCCGTAATGCTGACACTCACCAGGAACGTTCCCCCAATCAAATTCCATTAAAAACCAATCAATTTACACCGCGTTAGAGCCCAACACTTATGCATATGCATATGCAAAACAATCAGACAACAAATTCCCCTCATTAATTTGCCCCGCGTTCCGGGAAACTATGTCAAACGCATAATTCGATTAGAATATCGAGGAGACAATAAAAAGTGGACATCACGGGAAGACAAAAGAACCTCAGAACGAGCCACAAGACCCAACACTCTGCCCATAAAGTTTAATAACATTTAAATTTACACGCCGGACAATGGGGAATGTCCCAATCGAAGGGGACATCAAAAAATCAATAAATTCTCACACACCGATAACGAGACGCAAAAGATACATCCACTCTGCGGCCCTGCGTAAGGATGCACTTTCGGGAAAGCGAAACTTGCCTCCACGTGAGGCAGAGTGACTCCATGTTAATTTTACCGATTGCGGCGGGGGACTACACATCTATGATACTACTGACCCATAAGACAATAACGACACGGATGACGACTGCGCCGCGTGTGACGTTCTCATGAGTATCGAGTGTATCTGTAATCACCTAAAATGATATATTCCGTGGAAACAAAAGGGCACTAATTTCCAAAATAAAAAAAAAAACAACAACAGAGAGTCACTGCTTCATTTGCATACTCACATCGCATCGTTGAGATTCAGGTCTCTGCACTCTGCACGAGGGAAACAAAATTTTGTTTATCTGTCACGAGTGCCTCCATTTTACTACGATTACAGTTTTAATTGTCGAAAATATTAATTTCGACTATTTTATTGGAATTTTTAAGGCCACCATCTAAGAATTACTTTTGCCGGTGGGTATAATGGTAATTGGTAAGCAAAATGCGTCAAAAAAAAAAAAAAAAAAACTCCGAAAACCATGGAAAGATGATTGAAAAAGAAAAATTGTGAGAACATTTCAATTTAGTGTCTCTTCAGCAGAACGCCTAGGGGAAAATTTAAAAGAAAACTTACAAAGCTTGACGAAGAGGCTTAACAAAATGACAACACAAATTCAGGCTGTTACACCAGCGCTGGTAATAAACTTATCTGCTACATTGTGTGAATGCCTCAAACATTTCATCAACAATTTGATTGGCTTCTGGCAGTGCAATTTGAGAACGGGAAAGGCCACAATTGACGAAATCCTGGAGACCACCCGCGAAGTCTGAATCGAGCCTCTTATCGCTTTAGAGCTTTACAGGACTGTGTCTAGGTTTTGGGTCTCTCGTCAATCTATGCAAGAAGCTTGTGAAGAATAGTCGAAGAGCTCGACCAATACCAGTAACGAGGCGTAATGTGAAACCCTGCTAACATCTCGAAACATTTTGTTCGGACCGATTGCAATACTGCCCCTACCTAGGTGGGAAGTACAATAGAAAGTTACGGGCGTTCGCGGTTCTCGGCTAAAAAACATTCAAATGGTTAGTTGGTTGGCTTAGAAGGCTGAGGTCACCTCGGTGAGAAACCTCGTCACGTAGAGCACCGTTTGGGCTCGTTGTATTTCACTCTCTAGCATCTTTTGGAGAAGGAGTGAAGTAAGGGGGGGAGACGGTAAGTGAAAGGTTAACGCTTAGAGAGTTGGATGGGGTTTACAGATCCAAGAAACGTCCTGTATGTCCAGCGAACTCCAGGATTTTCTCAAAACTAAATTGCCTAAGAAAGCCTAGAGCAGGCAGAACATGTCTTCCCATGCTTTTGCCTTTTAGCGCTCCTTGTTAGGTAGGTAGGTAGGTGGGGTGCGACACACGTATGCCAAGAAGGCCTTTTGTTGTACCACATGGATCAATACCCTGAACCGCGCCACTTCATTGGAACCATTTGGAGCTCTTGATGAAGCTGACGATACTTTTGACGTCAGTATGTGATAGTTCGCCCAAGTTCTCGAAATGATAGGCTCCCAGATGGAACTTCGTTCTTTGGGATAGGGCAGGACAAGTGCAGATAAAATGGAGGATCGATTAGCGTGGGCCAAATCTCCCTGGAGGTGCGGTTCGTGGTGACGTTGCTATTTCTTTGGTTAGTCTTACTGATCGCGTCGTACGCTAAGAGAAGTTTACATGTAGCAAGTGAAATACCCAGATTCCTTCGTTCCGAAAGAATGTCTAGAGTAGTACCACGTTTGGTGAGTTCATCGGCCTTACAATTCCATGGAATGTCCCTATGACCGGGTACCCAGCATAGGTGAATGTTAAAATGTTCTGCCATCTTCATGAGAGATGAGCGACACTCTGAAGTAGGCTTCTTACATTCCAGGTAAATACTTAATTGCACCAGTCCCAGTCTGTAGGGATGTTTATTCAAGTTTTTGTGTCTTGTGTCAGTGTTAGTTGCCTCCTGGCAAAATGAAGCGTATTCCTTGCTACCCGACAGCCGGGGCGCTCTATCATTGATTTGACCGCTTTGTTGGTTTGCAAGCCTTTTTAGGAAGTCTCGTGGCGTTTAGCAAACGAACCGCTAAAGGCGGTTTCAATAACCTATAAGGCCAACCCCACGATTGCAGTTTTGGTGGTGTTCCCGTTTATTGCTCTTTTCCTAGACAGTTCATCCGCAGCTTCGTTCCGAGGTATGTTCCAGTGATCTGGTACCCAGAGCAGGTTGACCTTGGCGGAGGTTGCCAGGTTGCATTGCCTAACCTACTTTGAGTTGGTAAGGGTTACCGTAAATCGCGAAAATCTCTGCCTGGAGCATAGTCACGAACTGTTTAAGATGGATATCAAGATTGAGAGGTGACGTTCGGCAGTAGAACCCCGCCACCGCTTTTCCGTTGAACTGGAATCCATCTGCATGTACTACAGGAGGGGATGACAGTACCTTGTTGGCACTCCTCTCATTTGGAGACTCTGACTTTATAGCCTACATATACCGAAAAGATAAGCTTTATTAGTAAGGTTACTGGGGAGCCTTGTAAGCCCAGATAGGCCTGTATCCCGTTAAGGTTCGCGCGCTTAAGTAACCTATGGTCTTGAGTCTTAGAGCAGCCTACCCAGATGCCTTTTTCAACTCTAGCCCCATTAGTATTACATTCAGAATTGTTTCCATGTCTGGTTTGGGGGCAGATTATCCCCAAGCAGACCAAGACATTGGATGTTCGTTAGTAGAGTGAGTGCCTACTTTCTTTCCACTATCGCCCACCAGACAAACACTCCGTAGAGTTAAATGGGTCTGACTATACAAGTGCAAATCCATGGGACTTGCCTTGGTTTTATACCCCACGTTTTGCCAAAAGCCTTCCGGCATAGAATATACGACCTTCTGGCTTTTGTAGTTCTGTTCTCTAGATTTCTTGTTTAAGTTCGCTTCTTGTCAAGAATAACCCCAAGGTATTTCACTTCATTTTTCAGATTCAGATTCACGCTCAAACCGCAACTTTCCGCCCATTTTGTTGTTATGTGCGACGCCGATTGCATGAGTTTCCCCAGTCAGTTTAAGTATTTCCCTGTGATTGGGATCGCAAAGTCATCAGCGCATGCCATACTAAACTGTTAAAATAAAAGCTGCGTCTGCAGCGACAGCCAGTCTACGCTTAAGGCCTTGCTCAACCCAAAATAGTGCGAGAATGCAGGAACTCTCTGAATTCAGTCGCAAGGCTGAACTTTCTGACTTTTGTCTTGGTCTCAGGCCCCACTGGGATCTTTGGAAATGAGATCTCCGATGAAATTGCTAGACAAGGCTCAGAGGATGTTTTCTCAGGATCTGAACCTGCGTTGGATCTTCTCGCGTGTTCGGCCAAGGCGTGCATATACGATTGCGTTTCCTTCGAAAACAACTATGTGTGGCACGGCTCTCCAGGATGCAAGCAGACTAAATGAATGCTCCCGAACGTCTGTACGAAATCAGCGGCGTTCTTGCTGTCATTCAGCCGAAGAGACTGTAGACAATAAATGAAAATGAAATAAATGAAACAGTGTGGAAAGGGTGACGGTACTTCGTATAATTTCCTTTGCGATTGTCCTAAGATCCGTGATAGATGAATGGGCTGGTTGAGGTTGAGGCCCAGATTCACCCCTCACCGAGGTGCCGCTTAAGTTAATAAGTGGTTTACGTCCTTCGATCCGTCTCCTGATATCCTAAAGTACACACTACAAGCCTTTCACCTCACCGCCGCCTAGACCTTTGTATAGCTGCTTGACATTTCATTCCTGGATCACTTAAACCCTCCCATCTTCGTTCAACTCACATCTGTGTAAGTTTCAAATCAGCTCCAAGCGAAACATACAAACAGGATTGACCGCACAACGATTGATCGCCACCACCACCATCGCCAGTTAAGCACCAAATTATCTTTCAAATGTTAGTACAACACGATACCAACCAACCGCTTGCACGTAAGTGTATGCTCTTCCAAAACGGGCGAAGAACACTCTCCTCAGTAAAGGCAGTCAATTCCTGGAAATCAACTGTATTTGAAAAGCGAAAACCGGTTGGGTGGGTTCCTTCACCGCATTTAGCATCAGACAAACTGACGAAAAAAAAAAGTCATCCTTTGATGATGCAAACCAATCGCTTTTGTTGTCTCCCCATGGTTCGCATACACGAAAGATGCAGGGAGACAGAGTGAAAATTAAATGGGATGCGATGCAAACAGTCCTGCTGCCAGGCAGTACAATCAAAGTCAAGAAAAATTGGGGCCAAAATATTGAGTCGAGTCTCCTTTCAGTTTTTCAGATTTTTTTTGTTTCTTTGGCCATCTTTGCCTTTGTGTATCGTTTTTGCTGTGTGCGCAGATACATTATCTGCAACTAAATGAATGGACGAGATGAGATTTTCGTGTTACGCGCCAAACGTATCCGCAGACAATTGATGGGGCCCTTCAAATTGGACACGATTTGGAATTTTTTGTGTCTTGTTGTGGTATGATGTCCTTTTTTGCGTGTTGCCTTCCTCGGTCCTCTTTGTGTTCGTGTGGATCTTGGGGTTAATTTAAGCGTGCGGATCAGAACCTTTCCAATCGACGTTGATGATGGTGGTGATTGAGAGCTGTAGGGCAATCGGGCGAACTCTTATGCAGGACACTCTTGTACAGATCGCATTCCTTGCAGAAAGTGGAAGTGGAAGATTTTTGTTTTCCTCTTTTTTGATTTCGCCAAGCCAAGCTTTTGTGATGTTTTTGTTTGGGAAGATGTTTTGTTGTTTTACTTGATTGTTGGGCTGAGTCTGTTGGAAAGATTGTGTATTATTTGGGTAATTGGACAACATGCGCACATTTGATGTACTCATCCAGAATTACAAGAATTTTAACAATCATGTTGGCAATTTAAAATTGCAGGTGGCGCTGGATACCAATTAAAGAAAGAACAACATGTGTTAAGGATATTTTTTTGGACTAAAATGTCCTCATCGTGAGCACCGAATTGGAATTCTAAAGTGAAGACAAAAATTCTCGCGGCTCGACCAAAGTGTGTTATCCATGAAACCAATGTTCATATGTATCTATGTATGTATATGTATATCTGTGTACGTTGTATTTGTTAACTCTTATGACACTTAAGTAGATCGGCAATTTAATTGGGGAACGATCAGACCTCGTCGAAGACACAGAACTTCATAAGAACTTCTGCAATTAAAAACGTTTGTAACCTTTTTGATCAAATAAACCAGTTTCAGATCAAGAAGTGGTCAGGGTGGAACGGAACAAATTTCCGAATGCGCAGAAGACTTCCTATTGTGTTTATTCTCTTAAGTGTCAAAGAGTCCTCAGTCATTTTTGACACGGTCGCAAAATTAGGTGTATAGATAACCTTTACATCAGACCTTCCTGATCATGAAAATAAGAAAAGAAGAAGTTTAGGTCGGAGTTCAGTTTTAATTTATTTAATTTATCTAACGACAAGGAAGTAGGTTAAGCGCCTAAATTAAGAGAAGTATTTCTGCCTCTTTGTTTTACCTGGAGCTGGCCACCTGACCAAGCAACTATTAGTTAGAATAAGCCAAAGAGTTGATCCATGAACGGAACTACCTCGGTTTTTTTCCAGTTTACGAAGCATGCTTACTTCTGAGACAAAACAGTGGACAAAAGATTGAGCAATCTGGATATTTCCAGTGTCACTAGGAATGAAATCAATACTCGAATGGAATATCAATATTTACATTGATAGGCAGGCTGCACTTAAAGCGTTGACTTCAAATGTCGTCAGTTCTGGACTTGTCTCGAAATTCCGCGTACAGCTGAAGACATTATGCGCGCAGAATCAAGTTAGACTCTGTTGGGTAGCAGGTCACTGTTACAAAAAAAAACCGATGAACTGGGCAGGCTGGGCGAAGAAAAGAAACAGAGGAGGATCTGTAAAGCTAAAGCAGAAACTTTAATAATAATTACAAGTAAAGCAAATCAGAGATGGTCTAGTACAAAAGGATACAAGGTATTCAAGGCTCTATAGTTTGCGCTAGACCGTAGAAGAACCGGAGATATTCTCAATTTAAGGAGGGCACAGCTACAACTTGTCGCTGGCATCTTGTCCGGCCATTGTCTTCTGAGGAAGGACGCTAAAAGATAAGGTATTGCAACGAGGACATAACACACATATTTTGTGAATGTTAGGGAATTGCCAAAACACGTAGGGAATTGCTCGGTAGCTATTTCTTTCGTAACCTAGAGGAGCTAGGATCTGATAGCTATAAAAACGTGAGAAAATTCTGAAGAGAAATCAAATGCATTCAGGCAATGGCTTAGGTTTTAGCAATTGGTTTCATAGGGATCGCGATGCCTAGTGTCTTATGCAAGTGCTGGCTGGATAGCCCTACTCTACTTAATCTACGAGGGCATTCATCTCTCTACCTTCCTGCATGGCACCCCGACGGAAAACTAGACATAGACTTAGTCCAGAGAATCATTTTATCGCCACTCATAGAAGATGTTGTCCACAAATTGATTCTTTTTCCGTTGTGAGTACTCTTTTTCTGTTATGGGAATAACAATATAGTTCCCGGGACAACCTAAGGACCTCTCCAGTTTGTGCTCCGTAAACTCAAAGTCTGTTACCTCTGCTATGGTTGCAAAGTACCTCGATCCTAGTGCGCGTAGACATCGTTCTTACAGAGCGGGACAGGGATTGATTCTGCTTCTTGCTCGTCTCCGCAACTTCTGCATTAATCATTGGATTCCATTCTTCATTTGCGGAGCATGACTGTGTCCTCTGATAACTCCAGTAAGTGTGCGGATAGAAAATCGGTCTACCAGAACGTACCTTGTTTTGGTTTTATTTAATTTCGGCCATAACGTCCGATAAATGGCGCAATCCTCTTTGGCTGATCAGGAGGAATTAACTTATTTCTCTATTATGTTATTTATTAACCCATGCAATCACCCTATCGGTGGCATTACAAATATGTTCGCTTTGCTGGTGTTCATAGCCGACCCCAATCTTTCCAATTCATCAGCCTTTTTCGTTCCCTTCTATGTGATTATGTCCGGGAATCCAGCAGACTTTGACTGTATGGTGCGTTATGGTAATCAGCGAGTCTCGACATTTCTCAGCGATTTTAAAGCTGATTGATTGTCAACGAAGATGCTAATATCCGATGAGGAAAGGTGGCAATCCCTTATGAACTCAGCAGCTTTTTCTATTGCCAGGATTTCGGCTTCGAAGACACTACATGCAATCTAAATCTAAAGGATTTCTGTTCTCGAAGGGTTTCCGAGTAGAATCCAGCTTCTGTTCCTGTTTCTATCTTTGAGGCTACGGTGTAAATCGTATTTTCATGGTCTTTGACTACATTTAATGACTCCTAGTCCTCTCGGCTTACGAATAGAATTGGAAGATCGGTGTTAAAGTCATCGTAAGGGGTCAGATAGTCCGATGTGGCTGTAAGGCTTTCGGAGCAATATTTCTCGCCCATCAACTTTATAACGTCCAGCAACGTCGCATGTCCACAGGTGGTCTGCTTCCATAGGTTGGATTTTTTCAATCTGAGTGCACCTTTCGCAGCAGTACCTTTTATGAACAGGCCCGGGAAGTGGAGATGAAGAGTCATACAAAGACCTGGTTGCGGTGAATTTCTTTTCAATTCCGTGGTGCAAAGTGCAGTAAGCCTTTGTACTTTGTAGAGTTCGTTAAGTTAGCTCTTGATTTTAGTTGCAGTCCACCATACTTGGCACCCATAGGACATGATCAGTCTCACGATTGTTGTCTATATGCAATGAATGATACGTGGTTGTCAGCCCCATCTTTTCCCAAAGCACCTCTTACAAGTGTAGACTGCAGTCATTCCTTTTTTCATCCTGTCTTTAAAATTCTTTCTTCACGTTAGCGTGGAATTAAGAATGAGGCTGAGATTTTACGCCTCAAATGAGAGATCTATTGTGATACCATCCAGCTTTGGCAGAGTAAAGCTGGACGTCTTCCTTTCCCTAGTGAACAGAACTAGCTCGGTCTTCTGCAGATTAACTACTAAACCATTTTGTTTTGCCCACCTAGAAAGCTCTTTACGAGTGAATTCCATTAGTTTACTGATCGATTGCAGTAGTCGGTTGTAGTCTTTTATTGCAGTTAAGTCCTGGTACAATGGTTAACTTATTTCAAGTTGAGTGAACACTTTAACTGCGTTCGTCATCATGATTTTTGTCAACGGCTTCCGGTGTTCTTTAAAAGTACAGAGATCTTTTAGATCCTCTAGTCACCTATATAACATGCTTCCTATGAGGAGAAGGCAATAAGTGCAAAACGGAATTGTTCCTATGCCGAATCTTGACCCTGTCCTTATTAATTCGTTTTTCACTAAGGACTTGCTTTCTGAATGTCGCTTATTTCGGTCAGCATTTGACAGCAGTTTGTTACTGTCTTTAACCCAATGATCCCGATATCTGGAGCCTTGATTGTTGCTCAGCTATGCAAAAGACCTCTAATCTTAGACGAATTGGGTTTAATTTAGATTGGACGAGTCATTTCCAATTGACAATGAACCAATTTTAATGCCATGTCATCTGCATAGCTTTCAGCTTCATATCAAAGTGCAAATAAATCATCTGGCTTCCCGAAGTGGGATATGAAAAATGTAAAGCCGTCTTCATCCTAATTGATTCTGCATAACGCGACTTAAACTCCCACTGATAACTCACATCAATCTCCGGTCCGTTGACCCGTGGAAAATTATAGATTTCCAAAAAAAAAACAAAAAGCATTTAATACCAACGAAAATCCCTACTGCGCGATGACAACAGCCTTCATAAATTTCCAATTAAGGTCATTCCCGAGATACCATAAAAAAGGCTATCAAAATGCGAGCTTTCGTGTTCCGACGTATTGTAGATAGACACACGCTAACAAATACATCATCCTGGAAATTAGAATAAAAGCTGAATACGAAAGCGGATTGCTCCATCGAATATTGATTGCTACACTTAATGGAAACCCAGAAACCGTTGCGTTGATCTGAGATACTCAGAAGCGCTGTGGCGTCGACAGCTTCCAAGGAGTGCCTACTTATCGTTAAATCAATTTTAAATAAATTATTTAAATAGCAGTTGACCGTATAAATAACCATAACTCGCCTACTACCTGGTAAAAAAACATGAAACACTATTTTTTCTTTTAATCAGACTCAATTATCGTTCGGGTCTTAGATGCGCATGACGATTAGTCTAAAGCTGTGTCTTGGTTATAGTCAGCTGGAGACTTGTTACATATGGATGAACGATCTTTTTGACGATTTAATTATGGGCCACACGATATTAGCAAAGAAAGCGTTTACGATTTATGTCGAACGTTTCAAAATTTAATGATGATATCGGTGATCAGCGAGATTTTAATTCTATAAAGTGGTCTTTCTCGAGTTTTGATATGTAAATGACTGCAAAGTGGAGTTCAATTTTGATGTTTTTTACAACCTAGGATATCTTATGGGCTATTTAGCTTTGGCGATAGCTCTCAATTGATGGCAGTATTACTAGAAATATGCTACATCGTGACATTACTCCGTTGGGTATGTGCTAATTGACTGTTGACGACTCCAGTCTTAGTCGTCATCATCATCATTTTCCAATGACCCGCTTACCCACTGTGGAAATCGCGGGTTAAGTGTGCTTAAGTGGACCCTCCACATCTCCTGATCTTCCGCCACCGACTCTAAATCATCGTCAGGGGTAAACGATTTATGGCAATCTGTCCCATTGCCAAAAAACCAAATGGTGTCTAAGAGCTCTTGTTAAAAATATGTGACTACTGTCCGAGATATGACGTAAAAATCGTTTGCAATGATTACAATGGGAGCATAGCCTACACCAGATCTGAAAATGATTTTAAGCTAGCCGACTATCTGCTCGTGTAAATTTTAAGGACTAAGGCTGTTCGCGAGCCCTGACAGTAGAAAAAAAGACACGAGTACGAGCGCCGTGAGATTAAGAAGTAGCGTCGATAAGCTGACCTAGAATTAGGTAGGTCGAGGTGGTGGTTCTTAAATAACCCAGTTAGCGCTGGGATGCGCCATTTTGAAACCACAACTCATTTGACCTAGTTGTTTGCTTTGTGTTATAGGTTGATAGACGAAGATATTTAAATCCAACATGTGGAATTAAGGAAAAGAATTAGTTGATCAATCATTTTTTTGGAAATATCTTTGAGGTCGTCGAAGAAGGATTTGCCTAGAGTGCGCTGCCTTACCCTCGCTAGAGCCGGACATTTACACAGAAAATTATGCAGAGATTTTTTCTCGGTGTTATCTTTGCAACTACGGCAGAAACTGTTGTGAGGGGTACCTAGCTTGGCTGCATGGTCTCCTATTGGTCATTGGCCTGTGCTAGAGGCTACGATTCTTGCAATATCTGGTCTTGATCTACTTAGTATCTCGTTCGTTTTGTTGTTTCTTGTAACCGGGTCAGATGTTCCATGATATGACGCAGTTGTTAAGCCTATTCCACGCTTGGTTGGCCGTCTTTAGAAAATGATGTTAACTATTGTTCTTAACGGCTCCTTGCGAAATATTAATAATTTCCGCTAGTGAATTGTTGAAGGCTGATCCCTCCCTGGGCAGATTATCGGCTCTTTGGTTACCGTAAATTTTACTATGGCCTGGACACAGGAGTGATCCTGCACTGGAGCCCCAGTTGGTTTAGTTCTTCCTGGTATTGCCTTACCAGTTTTGAAGATGTAGTGGCCGAATAGCTTTGATAGCGGCTTGGGTGTCAATGAAGATGACAAGCTATGCTTGGAAGACACTGGTTGAAAGGAAAGAATTTCGACAATTTGGTTGGTTGGTTGGTTTAGTGGGTGTCGTAAAGACCTATTTAGACCTCAAGCGGGTCCATTGTACCCATAAAAAGTATACTCATGGGAGTCGTACCAAGGGGTACGGTTGGCTAATCTGGAAAGCACCCAGAAAAGGATAGAAATCTCAGGAATTTCCTAAAATCAGCGATATGAAGGTCCTCCAGCCCATGGAAGAAACTACTACCAAGAGTACGCAATCTTCTGGTGGCCAGTGCAGGACATTCGCATAGCAGGTGCCCGACAGATTCTATTTCCTCTTCGTCCCTGCAGCTTCTGCAATATTCGTTGAATGGCAATCCAAGTCGCTCCGCATGGATTCCTCATCCCTGATCATGGTTTCCTCATCTATATCCCCGTAAAGAGTGCTTATGGGTGTCTTCGCGATCGGAAGGGTATATGCAGAATCTAGTTTCGACAATTTAGTTTCTCTGAGAAAATGCCTGCTCCAACTCCGCAGCCCATTTAAGAACCGTCTGTAAAAATAGTCGTATCAAAATCATTGATTTCTTTTCCGCTTTTTCAGTCTGCCAGTCGTGAATTTTAACTTGGGAGTTAAGACCGAATCATCTTGGCAATGGCAAACTTTCGAGAGTGTATTTAGTTAAATCTGTACGTACATACATATGTCCTTTCTATTCATGCAAAAATACAACACACAAAAAGCTAGACCTTGAACCCTGAAGGCTGTCGCGTCAACTATTTATTTATAGGAAGGTACAAGAATATTAGATTATAACCCGCCGATTACTTAGTGGTTAATGCGTTGAACTCCTATGGCGAGCTGCGTAAGTACGAGCCCCAGCCATATCCACTGAACATTTTTCCACGGCACCTCCTTTCGTCGGGGAATAACAAACCTCCGAGAGCATACTTTGTCATGAAAAAGCTTCTTAAATGGCCGTAGATTAGCCACATAGAGCAAATGAAGAACAATGTTTTAAACGATGTTATTTTGACACTAACAGCTCTCATGCGCTCAAAAAATTGACAGAAACTCAGTATTATATTTTCGCGATACGAAATGGATCGATTTACGCTTGAACAACATCGGAAATATGGCGAAGTTACTTTCAAAGTGAATGCTGTGTTGCCAAATAGTGCGAATTTTGAAAAGAAAATTCGGCGAAATAATGCAGCAACTGCAACTGGCGTACCCAAGTTTGTGAAGAAAATTCGTGAGACTGGCTTGCTGATTGATAAGCTTGGAGCTTGTAATTCCTCGACGAGAGTTGGGGTTTGAACCCGCGTAAGCTTGCTCAGCAGTCCAATGCGCTAACCACTGAGCCACGGCGACCAACTTTGCTGATTGATAAGCGAACATATTGCCATGTTCGTTATGTGCTCTCAACAGAGAATATTGCACCTCTTGTTTAAAGTGTGCGCCTAAACCCGAGAACCACATGATAACCGATTTTGAATGGACAGAAAGTGAGGATTTTAGATTGGGTTAGCTATGGTTCCAGCAAAATGGGGCTAAGTGCCATAAAAGCTGTCGATCGATTTATTGCACACTAAGTTCAATAATCTTGTAATCAGTCGTTTTGGTGATGTTGCTTGGCCGCCACAGAGCTACGATTTGACGCCATTGGATGTTTTTTTTTTGTGCCTTTAAAGATCGATGCTAGAGATGATTCAGGCATTTAAGAATAATATGGGCCAAGCTATTCGTGAAATAAGCACCGAAACCATCGAAAATGTATTGAAAAATTGGGTTGACAGGATGATCTACTGCCAAGCCAGCCAAGGCGGACTCTTTTCAATAAAGCAACAATCTTTGAAAAATATTGAAGTGTTTTTTATAGGCAGATTGTACCCTCTTTCTTCCCTATGCCCCTATACCCAAACAACCAAATTATGTGATTAAGTAGATACTGTATTCTTCTCCAAACTTGAGCTTTATTCAATTAACCGCAATAAAGATCTCAAAGTTTGAATAGAAAAACGGTGATACCGACGCATTAATTCCAGATTTATCTCCTTTAACATAAATCTCCTTATCTCGATCCCTATAATCGCGAATCTATTCTAAAATTTATTGTCGCAGTTAAAAAATAAAAACAACGTCGTTGCCCTCTGTTTTTTTTTTTCTCCTATTTAATTTCATTTCGAAACTAGCTAGCCAAGCTGTCGCCATCACAGGCTATTTCGAGTTCTCACCTCAACTCTTTTGTTTAGAATTTCGGTTGCTCGTTGTTTTTTTTTTTTAAACAAATTTGCGCAGACATATCGTTCACATTCCATTTCAACACGCATGTGTCTACAAAACAACAAACGAATTTAATAGGCTAACAGTTATTCGATTAGTATTCCACTTACCAGTTCCACTACATCTGCGAAACAAATTTAAATGTTTTCCATAGGAATCACCCACTTAGTCATGTGCTAAATGCTTGAAAAAAAAAACACAAATTTTATGGAAATAGCTGTCATACCACACTAAATAAGAAATCTAATTGGCTTGCGTTAAATGTAACTTTTTCCGACTCCGAAAAATCAGCGCTTCGACGTCGAAACAATGCTCGGGCTATAGCGCGGCTTGATTAATTTCAGGTGTGTGCGTGTAGTTTACTTTCAGTTGTATGTCAAGTCGAAAATCTGAATATTAATCTCAAGACTGTAAGCAGGTTTTTCACCTTTTTTTGTGCTTTTACGACATATACCGCTACGGTTGAGGCTGCAAATCAAAAAGTTGGATGGAGCTGTAAGTGGTGATTGTCATCAGGTGTCTCTGCGAGACGGAATTCATTTCTCGGTCGGCCATATGGAAAAAAGGAACATCACTCGACAGCGATGGGAAGCGTGACTTACATCACTGGACTAATATTCTGTGGAAAACACTGGCCTAATCGCATTCATCCATTATGACTAATCTAAACAAAACACAAGAATGGCAATGGCAGCACCCGGCACAGAACAAACAAAACGAACACACCGATGAGGAGAATTCCATTGTGTTGCAAATGGGATGCCACATTCTATAGATCACCAGATCTAGATATTCTAATAATCCGAATGAATAAATCATAGATTTTTTGGTGTTAAAGAATTTTTAAATTAAGATAGCACTTCAAAGGGAGAAGCCCATTGAGATAAATTGAATGAGGCGCAACAGAGTGGCACAATGATGCCACTGGGAGAGTTTTATGTTAGATTGCGGATCAAAGACCAGGTTCGAGGATACCTTCTGTTTGAAATGCGACTATTTTGAGACCTTGGAGTTGAATGGCATTCAGAAGGGATTTGAGGAGGTTACATGTGTTTTGGGTCAGTTTTGATACGATTGGCTTGTTGATTTATCCGAGATAGAAGCTGCATCTGTACGAACCGATTAGTACGGTGCAATATATCCTCAGAAGGTACCTTGTAGACCAATACGTAAAGAGCACAGCGGCAAAAGCAGCATTCAGGCTGAAAGAGTCAGACTCATAGATTGTTAACATCGAACATGTTGATTTCGAAAGCAAAATTGACTATGTCACACCATACTTAGACATTGGTAAGAATTACTCCACCCTTAGACAAGATTGGGAAGCTAACACCCTAACGGGAAAACAAGCTATGCAAATCGGAATCTGATGGTTCGAAGATGGAGGGAGGTACTGGAGCGATTCAGGTATTGAACGATTCATACAGACTCTGGAACGGATTTAGTGTCTTCCCAGCTGAAATGTTCGCCTTTGATAGGGGAGCAAGGACAATAGATGCTAGGAGAATGAGCCCATCTAGGATCACCATCTTCGTTGATAGTCAAGCAGCCATCAAGGCCGGAGATAATGCTAGCATCAAAGATAAATCAGTGTCCAACTGTCGCAAAATCTTACACAAAATAGGCGACATCCACGAGGCCAACATCTGCTGGGTCCCCGGACACAGCGACATTACACCCACACAGCACACCAAGGTAACATAGACCACAAGATGAGAGAGCTAATCAACACATCTTGATCCGCCAGAGGCGACTACATTATATCTCGCAACTTATGGGAGATAATCGACCTGAGCAAGACAAAATGTATCCTGGCTGTGAATAAAAAAGATACTCGCATCCTAATATGTGTACTGACGGGACATTGTGCCATAGGCACTATGGCGACCAAACTCGGCGTCAGCTCTCCAAAATACTGCAGGAGTTGTCAGGATGCGGAAGAAACGGAGATCATCAGGCACTTATACTGTGAGTGACCCAATCTCCAAAACCACCGACTCCGAGATATGGTAAACAGGCTGTTTGGAGAACTAGGAAACTCAACAGAAGTACCAATAGCGAACATACTCCACTTTATTAAAGGCACGGGTTTTGTGATAGAGGAGCCATTCAGAACCCAAGGTTGGAGCATGGAAAACAACACAAAGGGGAACACAATGGACCAGTAGGCCTCCGTGGACATGTAGTCATTAGACTTGGTACTTCCCCCATAACCTAACACAACCTAACCTAGCTTGTATGCTGAACAAAGTCTTGGCAAAGGGAAGACACATGGACAATCGTCCATAGGTCTCCCCAACCAAAACTGTCTCTATCAACCTCTACTCTGCAGTCTCAGCCGAATTACGTAGTGAACGCCTCACATGGGGTACCTTGACGCAGTTAGCAGTCCGGCCCTTTAAGTATCGATCCATCTAACTTCTCGTCCAAAACTCAATAAAAGAAAAATCAAAGAAAATACTTACGCTGAACAGATCGCAGTTAGCTCTAGTGATCAGAATGCTCACAGGTCACAACCTACTGGCGGCCCACCTAAGGAGAAAGCGATTACGCACGACGGACTTCTACAAAGGATGTGGCGATATAGACGCGAAGGAGGACACGACGCACTTTTTTGCGACTATTAAAGCCTCAGCAGAACCAGAAAAACTAACCTAGACGCTTACTTCTTTAGTGACCAAGACCAAATCCCAACCAAACCACCGAAGGCCATCCTAAAATTTATACTGAATTCAGGGTGGCTTAGGGGGGCTAATAGCGATCAATAAATAATCCATTTTCTTCCCAACAGGCACATGCAGGTCCCACAATGGGGAACAAAATGGATCCCTGAAGATTCGAGTGAGGCGGCGTCTAACAATAAGCCGCCACCCCTTTAACCTAACCTAACCTAACTTCTCGCCCTACACGCAAAAGATCTGACACTCCAGGAAAAAGGCTGTTTCACTGCAAGGATGCAGAAAATTTCACATGTTAAGAAACAGCAACCGGCCACGGAAATGGATGATACTACTGCCAATGACCTTGGCACACGAAAAAAAAAAAACGTTCTACGGACAAAAGAAGGATAAAAAACGAGGTGGACCAAGGTCTACACTTCATTGCAGACTCCGAAAGGCGAATTGAGAAGCTTTTTCATGCGAAACTATACTCATAATCATCATCATCACTTTTAAATGGCCCGCTTACGCATTATGAGGGTCACGTGCTTAGTGGTCTCTCCATATCTTCCGATCTTCCGACATCGACTATTCATCACCAAGCGGCCCATACGTCTAGAGGTGAGATTTCGGACTTGGTCCAACCACCTTGTCCTGGGCCTACACAGGGGACGTCTACCCGATGGCACTGATTCCATGGCACGTTTTGGAAGCCCAGTTGGGGACATGCGTTTAAAGTACCCAAACCATCAGTGTCTCGCGTATTCTGGTGTTCCTAAATCGATCTCGACGATTTATCCCAGCAATACAACGAAGGAATCTCATTTCGGGAGCTTACCCTCGCGATATTTTTTCAGTCATTACCTAAACCTTATGAACATAGGTGAGGTCTGAAACAAACATTGAATTGAAGACCGATAGCTATAATCCGATGCCAAGTTTAGTATTGGTCTTTCCATCGCGTTTTTCCTTTTCTGACAAGAGGTGGTCCCCACGAAAAATGTTCAGTGGATACGGCTATGGTTCGAACCTACACAGCTCGCACACCAATGAATCACGGCGACCAGTTTCGAATATTAAAGAGAAAGTTTCCTCCAGTTGCCTGCAGATAAACAGCCAACTTCAAGAGCAAACTTCACTAATCCCAAACAAGCAATTGGCATCACTGTTCGATGACGTTAATTCAACTTGCCACACATTTATCTTTTTATTTGTGTTGTTCGTTTAATTAACTCTGGAATATGATATTTAAATTTAATTTCAAAGCGAATATTTATGAAGGGAACACAATGCGGTGTCGGGTTTCATTGGAGAAGTGAAATGGGAGAATGTCTTCTGTCTGTTTTGTGTCTCTATTTGTTACTTTTAATTATGAACAGATTAGGAATATTGAATAATTAATTAGTCCATAATTGCTAATATATAGATGCCAATTTCTGGTCATGTTTGGCTTTTTAAAAACCAATAAAAATGAATGGCGGCGGGTCATCGAACTGGCTTTTGAAAATAATGTCACGATGACAGACAATTTGGGGACTTTCTAAGGCGCACGAGTATTTTTGAAATTTAACTTTCGGAATCAGGAGGAGATTGTCAATTGCGAAATTCGATGAGACACATTGTCCACTGCGTGCAATAACATCATTCAATTCGTCGCAATGCGTGATGAAAAAAAAAAATTTTGCGACACATAACCTCTAACCGTAGATAGTGCCAAAAACAATTGCAAAACTCCCAGTCACCTTTTGCCAACCCAAATCCTCTCAAATTTGTCCACATATGAGGCAATATGTGCGTGCATGAGCTTCTAGAGATTTCCAATCGAATCTGGGAGTGGTGGCGTAGAAAATTTAATGAGACGTCAACGGTACTCTTTTGTGATGCAACAACGATGCTCCACATCCAGAGGCCCACATCTAACTGTTGCTCACATTCAATAAGAATGAGATTCCATCTATCGTTGTGGCAAATAGAAGACCTCTGCCCCGGTGAGTTATTATCTCCAAGCCATATACAGATGTGAGGTCCGCCGAAAAGGAGGCGACTCCCAACGAGGTGTATCCGCTTCAACCTGATTAAAAGTAAATTAATTTACGAACCACGGAAAACCATCCTCATTATGAGGTGAGCACCAGGTCGTCCCCATTGCCGATAGGCCACTGCCGCTAAATAAATCCATTTAATTCGCTTCACCGTTATGGCTTTCCAAACTCTCTCAACTGTAATTCATTGTACTCAATGGCAAAACAATTTTATTTTTTTTTGACCAGATACTCGTATGAGTATCTCCGAAAACTTGTTGAAAATATTTAGCCAGAGTTCAGCACACATCTCCATTTTATGGCCGAACAAATTCAGATACATCTCCACGGCCAGTGCAACTGCAACTGATATCTTCAGTGTGTGCTCTAAATTTGGCTTAACAACTTACCAGCATGTGTACTTCCTACTTCCACACCGTGCAAGCACATAGAACACAACAACATCTGAAGCAGGACCGAAAAAAAAATCACGACAACACCAACAACAACAACAGCCATAGCAACATCATTGGCTAGATGCAATTTAAGATAATGCAATAAATCTTGGAAAAAATTCAGTAATTCAACTCAGTTGGCTGACAGGCCAACAGGAACTGCATCCAGCCAAGAGCCACCAGTCAGCAGCGGCAATAGCAACAACACTGCGAGCGGCCTCAACACTGAAATCAAAACCAATATTTCCACTTTTGTCCAAGTTCCTTGACCCGATGCTGACGCAGTAGAGCCAGCAGCAACATCAGCTTCAGCCTTAGCTCCTGTCGTCATTCCTGCGTCTTGTTCTGCTTCAGTTGGCCATGGCATGGCGTCGGGTAAGTGAATTAAAGCCAAATGCTGTTCCATCTACGCTATCAGAGAAATTAAATCATTCGCCATCGTCGCAGTCGACGTTGGCTTTGTCGTTCTTGTCATCACCATCATCATCATCTGGGAAGATGCAAACATGTAAATGCGATCGAGATGCATTTCTATCGAGTAGATCCCTCTTAAAACGACTAAGAGCGGAATAATAGGGTATGTGTGACTGATATCGCGATGGAAATGACCTAGGACAAACATTTCTTGCAGCCCAACCTGTCGGCAGGCAATGACAAACCTCCGGGACTATAATTTGGCAGGAAAAAGATTCTCAATTCGCCATTTGAAGTCGGCAATATCAATTCGAAGTCCAAGAAGCTATGTACATAGGTCCTACCTTGGGCTTTCACCCTCGTAACACGTCCATGTAGCTTGACCTAGAATCCTACAGTTCACCAAAAGACAAATTCTAGTCCGCAATCAGTCGCAAAACAAACAAACATATACAGACAAACTTGCCTAGAAAAGATACTAGAAATGTCCATACAGTCATACCAACCTGCGCCAGTTGTTTTTAAATGAGAACTTGGTTGAGTTAGTTGGGCTCTTCTTCAATTTGCACACGTTGAAAATTTTGGTTAGATTAGGATAAGGTGACTCATTTACACCACAAGATGTCCACCACAGGACCTTTACCTAAACATTTCCGAGGACTTACTGGAAGCAAATGATTCTTCTAACGTCAATCTCGCCAACGTCATCGAATAAAGAATCCAACAGATAGAGGAGTTTTCTATGAGACAGACTGTTGAAATCGTTTTCCCGTCAGGGAGAGACCCTAAACAAGGATAAAATTATTGCATCGATTCTGAACTATCAGAGGCCAAAAATGTTAAGAGACTTGGCACGCTATAAATCCATCTTAGCCTGGATTTTAGATTCAATTTAGTTTAAGGATGTGTTTACACAAAGAAAAAGAGGTATGGTCATTAGCCGTCATTTCGGCAGGATACTTAGGGTAATACCGTGTCAAGCAAGCCACACTCATTTCGCATGATCGCGCTACAGTTCGGGGTTAAACAAGGCCTCAACCAATCTTTAGATTGTTTAACGGCAATGACGAAACAAATTACGCTGTCAAGCAAAATGAACCATTTAACCCGGACGACGAAGACTAACAATTCCGTCGACCCGACCTGGACGAAGTGAAGATAGCCATATCTAAGCTTAGGTCCAATAAATCTGCTGGAGCTGACGGCGTAGTTGCCGACAGGTGATGATTTGGTAAGGAGCATGTAAAATATGGTCGGAGGAAAGTATGCCCGATGAATGGAAACTCAGCATTGTTTGTCCGATCCTCAAGAAAGCAGACCCTCTGAACTGCGTCAACTACAGAGGCCTACAAAATCTGAAGTCGTTCACCAACAACCTGATCGGTCCTTATCAGTGTGGTTTCAGGCCAGAAAAGTCCACCATCATTGACTTTAAGGCCCCGTATGACAGGAACTATAGAAACGAGCTATACAAGGCCCTGTCTAGTTTTAGTAACTCGTCCGCTTATGCAGGATGATGATGGAGAATGCACGCTGCTCCATTCGTCGTCGGTAAAGACATCACCGAGGACTATGATGTCAAAAAACGATTTAAACGAGACGACGCGCTGTCATGCGACTTCTTCAACATCGTTCTTGAAAGAGCTGTGCAAACCTCACACGTCAATACCAGAGACACTGTCTTTCAAAAGGTGGCTGGGTCATGTAGAGCGAATGGACACCAGTGCTCCGGCTCAGAAAATCTTCCAATCCACACCTGAGGGACGGCACAGTGGAGGAAGACCGCGGCTCAGGTGGCGCACGAAAATGGAAGGGCGGAGAGGGGACCTTAACCAATTTGGCAAAACTGGAGACAGCTGGGTAAAGATTGAGCTGGCTGGAGACGCTTGTTGGTTGAGGCGCAGTTTCATCCCGGACTGTAGCGCCACCTTAAATAAAAAAGTAAGTAACCAATTTTTAGAATCCATCGCTGTCCGTAGTTGTGTACACCAAGTTAGTCAAGGTCACCCTCCACTTCCTCACGTCATCGAAGACGCTCTCTCAGGGGTTGGAATCAAAGATTCTTCGGGTGCCGGCATGCAATTCTCTGAAATAACTCTGCGGCCTGGTTTACATCTCTATGACAGGAGAGCGACAATATACGCGAACTTTGAAGTAAGTGAGAACGAGAGACCCAACATTTCAGGAAGGTAAACTGCTTACATTGAGCTTTCTTCAAAAAGACACTTCTACAACCTAGACAACTCTCGGTTTTGAAATTAACTGTTTAGAAGTAATTTGATCCTCCACTTCTCTCGATCACGGCACGGATTCCATGACACGTCTTGAAACTCGAGTTGGGGGCATGCGTTTAAGGTGCCGAAACCATCGAAGTATGGATCTCTCCGTACCCCAGGAATACAACGAAGAAATCTCATTTCGGATTGAATGGCAAGCAGAATAAAACCGTTGATCCCATACTCCTGCAGTACACTCCAGGGTTTACCTTCAGGGACCCGGTCATATCCTTTCTACACATGCACAAAACAACTGCTTAGAGCACTGGCATACTCCTAGGCCTTATCAAGTATCATTCTAAGAGTGAATATCTGGTCGTTTGTACTTTTACCTGGACGAAAGCCGCACTGCTCATCGCCGAACCTGAACTCGACCACAGCTCTGGGACGCGCTTCCAACACCCCTTTAAGACCAAGAACCTGCTCTATAAAGATTACTTGTCCAAACTTAGAGAAACAACATAGCAGAGAGCTAACTGACAGAAGCCAAATTTCTGGCATGCGGTTTCCCAAATTCAAAGCACTGAAACATGCAACCACTTGTGGCAGCACTGCAACACTGAAAAGAATCTCCTGGCAGTCATCCACTCTATGCCTTTCTATTCAGAAAAAATTCCAATTTTATACTTGCATGCACCACAAGCACAAGTCCACCTATTCAGCCGTCTCCAGCTATAGGATATACAAAGCAAACCTTAGAAGCGAATACATACGTGTGTATCGTGATTTTCGTTTTCCTTTGGCAACAGCATCATCATCATCTGCACGAGGCGCAACAATTGATTTGGTGGCTGACATGGAGAGAATGGAGGAGACCAGCATCCTCCAGCCGATACCTGAAATACCTGTCCAAGCGTCGTCGTCGTTATTAACAGACGTGAATGTACTCAGCACACAGTTGTGTGCCAAAACAGGAGAATTGCCTTAGAACAAGAATCGAAGGGAAAACGGAATCAATTTTCAGAATCTTCCTTTGCTCCTTGTTCTGAGGTCCAACCTCACGTCTGTGTTACCCTTTTTTGGGATTGTGTGCACAGCCACTCATTCTCCATGGGGAGTAACTGTACTCAAATGAAAACAAAATGACCCCCAATCGTTGGGTGTTAAGGTGTCGGCGGAAGTTTTTGAAAAAAAAGCTTTGTGGACTCTTTCTTCTGTATGTGGAATCTTTCGAGGTGAAAGAAGGTGAATCTGAAAGATTCTTTACCCTCTATCGCAAGGTCAAGTTAAAGGTCATTGCTTGGATTTACATGAGTCTTTCGAACGCGTTGGGGAACGTGCATTCTTGGTTATAACAATGCAAGGATGATGCATTTCGAATGGATTAGACAACAAGAGATCTTTCAAAGTCCCACCATTTTAGAGTCGCCATCCTGTTGAAGCCATCAACAAATCACATGGTATCAACCTGCTGCATGCATCATGAGCACATTAAATTTTAGTCCCCAACCAGAAATCGATATCCTGGATAAGAACCACCATCCAACACAAACATTTAACATGCCATCCACTTCTATTTGAAGCTAATGGTGTCCCATTTTCCGATCTAATTGACTTTTTATCGCAGCGCATTCTGCTCTGGAATGTCCAACCATAAATGTCCGCCAAAGGATGAACCAAATGGAATGGGATAATCAACAATGTTTCCAATAATTGGCGAATGCAGATCTCAGTCAGTTGACCAAACGTTTACGACCGATTTAACAGTCAAATGCATTTAAAATTTTATGAAGTAATTACAAAACCAGTTGCAAGCTGCGCTACAAAATAAATTTTTTCGCGGCACCACCTCTCGTCGGGGAATGACAAGCCTCCGGGAGTATAATTTGTCATGAAAGAGCTTCTCACCTCGCCGTTCGGAGTCGGCAATAAATTGTAGGTCCATTCCATTCATGCGAAAAATGTAACACGCACAGCATGAATGGTTGCGAGAAGCTAGGCTTTGGCTCATCCCGAGCTGTCGCGCCAGCTATTTATCTTTGTAAAAATTAGGGAAGTCCTCATACTTATGTATACACAACTCTACTGCAAAGACATGACACTTGCAGTAGAGTATCATGACTTGAAGATTTAATTGAGCTGACAATGGTTATGACATCAGGAGATTCGAAAAAATTCTTGTGAATTATAGCAATGACAAGCACCACAAATGTCTCCAGCTAGTCTAGACGCCACCCTCCCGAATACTACCTTAGTTTCGAACCACTGCATCTCGCTCGCATCATCGTCATCTTCCTCGCGATGATCCTAAACAAAAGACCAAAATTCGACACAAACGTAGAATATTAAGCAAAGACCGTCGACGAAAAACCGGTCAGAAATCGATTTGACGCCGTGCGAAAGGAAAAATTTCTTGTGATAGAAATATCACAAGCATTGGTCAAGAAACATCAGTCTTCTTAACATCTCTGACAAGATTTTACCTGCTGTGTTGTGTGAACGCCTGAAACCGCTCGTTAACAATCTGATCAGTCCATATCAGTCTGGCTTCAGGCCAGGAAGTCCACCATCGACCAAATATTCACACTGCGGTAGATCTTGGAGGAAAGCCAGGAACATTAAGTCGATACCCACCACCTTTTCATAGCTTTTAAGGCCGCGTATGACAGCATCTAAAGAGACGAGTTATACAGAGTCACGTCTAGTTTTGCCATCCCTGCCAAAGACGTCCGTTTGTGTAGGATGACGATGGAGAATGCCCGCTGCTCCATCGAAGTCAGACAAGACATCATCGAGACCTTTGATGTCAAAAAAGAATTTAGACAAGGCGATCCGCTGTCATGCGACTTCTCCAACCAAATTCTTGGAAGAATAGTCCAAAACTCACGCACCAACACCAGAGGCACAAACTTTCGAAAGTCCATCCAAATCCTGGCATACGCCGACGATATCGACGTTATTGGAAGAACGCTGGTGCGTTTGTTAGTATTCAGACTGAGGCGGCGAAGATGGGTTTAGCCATCAAGACCAGGTATATGCTGTCAATAAGAAAGGACACTTAACACCGACGTCTTGGACAGAACATCACTACAGAGTACAAACCGTTGAAACTTTGAAGAAGTTTAGGGCTTTGTCTACCTAGACAACGACGCCAGCGCTGAGATCAAAGAAGAATAACTCTTGCCAATCGCTGCTTCTTTAGGCTAAGAAGGCAATTGAGTATCAAAGCGCTCTCTCAAACTACTAAAGTGACCCTGTATAAGACCTTAATCGTCCCAGTTCCGCTCTATGGCGCAGAGGCATGGACTTTATCAAAAGCAGATGAGGTTCTAATCCTAGCTGTTTTGAGAGAAATTTTCGGTCCCGTCTGGGTAAAGGGTGAATGAAGGAGGAGATACAACGTCGAATTGTACGGAATGTACAGCGACGTCGACTTACCCAGAAAAATGAAGGTTCAACAACTGAGGTGGCTGGGTCATGTAGAGCGGATGGACACCAATGCGCCGGTCCGAAAAATCTTCGAATCCACACCCGAGGGACGGCGCAGTAGAGGAAGACCGCCACTCATGTGGCACATGCTAGTGGAAGGGGACCTTAACCAACTTGGCATGCAAAGCTGGAGGCAGCTGGCTAAAGATCGAGCTGGCTGGAGAGCTTGTTTATTGAGGTCCAGATCCACCCCGGACTGTAAGTAAGTATTCGTCAAGAGGACCAATTTGACTGTTGCCAACGCCAGAAAACGCATCAAAGACAACCATTTAGCGACCTGACCTTGAAAGATACTCTAAACGGATACCTTGTAGCTACCGAACAAGCAGGGATCCTCGATGGTATACAGAAAATACGTACCCTTGACATATACAGGCTGGGCCATTTAAACCTTCGGCATCTGGCAACTCTATAACTTTGACATCTGTTCTCAGATCGGCTTATGACAGCCCACGTTCGAAGCGTCAGTCCAAGAGAATTTGTTCCATGGACCAGCACACGCTACCACAACGCGCTGTTATCGTGCAGCTTTACATTCAAAACATGTTCTGAATTGTGAAAACGGAACGTGCGTATCGTGCAAAATATCGGGCAAGGGAAGCGCCTTCAGACCATATCATCAGGCGTTTACACCAAAAATGTATCGCCACCGGCAATCTTGGCAATCAGTCATCAAGATTAACGTCGGCCGAGGCGGTCTGATGAGAACATTGAGGCTGTATAGGTCTTCTTCGAAGACGATGCTGGAGCAGCCATTAAAGTGAAGAGCGTTATCGGCTGATAACGAGTTTTTTGATGCCAATTCTGACAACTTTTGGTGCCAACAGGACGGCGCCAAATCTCATACAGCTCGAGCCACGATCGCTCCTCAGATGCCTAATTTCGAAAAATGGTAATTTTGACTGGCTTTAGGGATCA
This sequence comes from Matsumyia berberina, assembly GCA_917880715.2. Classification (NCBI taxonomy): domain Eukaryota; kingdom Metazoa; phylum Arthropoda; class Insecta; order Diptera; family Syrphidae; genus Matsumyia; species Matsumyia berberina. Next base: position 122,286,019 of record OU862871.1, on the reverse strand, counting down.
CCCGAGTTAACGCCTCCAGACATCTTGCTGTAGGGTTATTTAAAGTCCAAAGTTTATGTCAACAAGCCACGGACCCTAGAAGTCTTGAAAGACAATGTACCACAAGAAATGGCCGCTATTCAGCCCGATAGACTTCGAGAAGTGATGGAACATGCTGTTTGGATGCAGTTTTGCTGTGAACAGTGAACTTGTACGAATAATTCAAAAAAAATTGCCACGTTAGTGAAGAAGTGATGCTCAAAGCTCATTTTCAAAACATCATTTGGCTCACGGCCTACAGAGGAGACAGATGGTGCCAGTGAGAATTGTTTTCGGCTGTCAAGCAGTGTGGTAGTTTCAAAAGGGGAGAAAACCAAGCGCTATTGCTGGGTTTAAATGTAAGACCCAGATGGCTTAGGAACTGAATTCAAGGCTGCAAGCGATGACTCATCTGTAAGAATTTGTCCGACGAAAACATGCCCAAGGATTGGAAGATTGGAACCGCTTTCCATGCGCGAATTATAGAGGCATAAGTCTCCTTAACATCATTTACCAAACTTTGCTTGAGCGCCTGGCGTCACACGGCGACGAAATGTTGCTTTGAGGCCTAAAAAATCAACAATTGACCAAATCTTTAAGCGACTCCGTTGGATTCAAACCTCGCCTATCCAGATTGAGTTTGAATAAAACTGAAACCGTGTAGAAAGCTTTGCACCCAGAAGTTTCTATCCACTTTTCGCGTACTTAACGAACGGATTGGTGGACAAATTATCTTGGATTCAAACTTCTTATCTCTACAAGGCAAGTTCTTTACAAATAAATCGCCCATAGCCATTAAATTGAAATTTTCCCCTATCACCACCCAAAGATTAGATGAATAAAAAAGTAATCATCCAGCCTGACCACGTACCAACAAGTCAACCCAGCCTTCGCGTCAGTATCCATGGACTAAGTGAAAATAATTTCAGCCTCTGGTTACCGATATCTTCGCCCAAAGACCTAGTCTCCTGTGCGCAAAGAAATGTGAAGTTTGCCGGCCAGACAGGTCGTTTCGCATGAAAACACGCGCACGAACATCCACGACAACGAAGACGACCATCAATTTAAGGTTCCACCATCACCACCACTACCAGCACTAGCAGCAGCAGCAGCCGCATCAGCACCATCACTATTGGATACGGGTTAAAGGCTTTAATAGCCTTTTAACTGAAATGCAAGCCATAAAAAACGCCACAAGAGCATCTTTCGGATCTTTGTGGATAAGTGTATCTGTATCTTTTGTGCATTCTGCCATAGAATGAAAAAGTAAATTTGTGCGCCCCCTCCTTCCTCTCCCTCTCTCGCTGTCTTTGGCTTCAATTTTCTTCTACAGTCCTAAGGAACCAAACAATTTACGCGAATTCCAGTTGTTAGGCTGTCCATCCGCACGTATGTGTGTGTGTGTGTTTGCAACCTGACAAACCAGTCTGGACTCTTGTTCATTGCATCCTCCCATCCTTCTTGACGATTAGAAAATGAAAACCTTTTGCACGCCACTAAGGCACTGGGTTCAATGTAAGTTCGGCATATACCCCACCAATCGGAGCCCTTCCCTGGACGCTCTGTAGTGTGCGGCATGCATATTCCACTGCAATCCGAACGAAGGTGAAACGATTTGAGCTCTCTAGAGAGTGCCATTCCCCTAATCTTCTGGTGGAACGTAAGTAGATAGTTAGGAGAATTGATGGACCGACATTTTAACCGCTTAATGGTGTTCATTAATTTTAAATTTAAACAGACAATTACGGGCGTATATCGAGCCGGTAAAAGTCGATTCGAACGAAGCTCGCGCTCGTATATAATTCTATGGAGATCCGTTCCACATTCTGGTCGAGGCTCCAGGGGGGAGCGGAAACTCTATGGGGAGCCGCATGATGAGAGCAGCAAATGCCAAATTGGTTATTAAGAGAATTACCGGTGCGCGTTGATGATTGTAAATGGGAAGACGGTAAGGTGTTAGTCAGGTACGCGCCCATTCAAGGTCGGGTATTACACTATTCAATTCTCCATGGAGACTTTATTGCCCACGATTTTCCGAAATTTTGGAGCGAGTGCGGGAGCTTTGCCGAAGGTTATGGTCGATGGATTAATTGCTGGCATACCAAAAGGGCCTAAGGTCGCACATAGGAAGTGTTTGGTTGGCATCGGTAACCTTCCGGTGCAGAACTTTTCTCAGGCTTAACCACAGATGCTGATGGGATAATGACGCTAATTACAGTATTGATGGTGTTACGAGCATAGGCGCTGGTGTGTAATTACGGTGGGCATCGAGGCTGGAGTGCCTGCTTAGATTATTGTGTGTGATCATGTCTGGGGCTATGGAATTAAGTAATGCCAACCTGTCAGTGATCAGTGTTTAAGCACAGAGCTGAATGACGTAAGACCTGCAAATAGTTGGAATTCAATTTGTCGAGAAGAGTGAAAAATTGTCAGGCATCGGCCAGTTATGAAAAAAAATGTCCCAATCTCGGAATATGATAAGCACTCGAGTGGTAACACCAACCGGAATGTAAATGGATCGCAATTTAAGTCTGCACTTAGATGCACAAGCCTTACGTATACTGTCTTCGAATTGCACCTATAAGGCGACCGTGGAAGTAGAATAAATAAATAATAAGCTGGCGCGACAGCTCGGGACGAGCCAAAACCTTGTTTCTGGCAACCATTCATTTCTTTATAATACACATGCGGATCAAGGGGATATGAATACCCTTTTAATGTTTTTCACACTACGCGAGCGAGGTGCATTGGTTTGAAACTCAGGTATCAATAGGTTGCAATGGCGTACAATGTGTGTCCAAACTAGCTAGGACATTTGTGGTGTTTGTCATTGCTATAATTCACAGGAATCGAATCATTGTCAGCTTAAACTCTTCAAGCCATGACACTACTGCATGGAAGGGATCTACAATTTATTGCCGACTCCGAACGGCGAATTGAGAAGCTTTTTCATGACAAAGTATACTCCCGGAGATTTATCATTGCCCGACGAGAGGTGGTGCAACGAAAAATGTTCAATGGCTAAGGCGGAAGTATGTAGAATGATCAGAATTAAAAAATCGGCAAACTTTGGACTTTTCTTCTGAAACAAGCGATTTATTCTTGAAAGATTTCATCCAAGTGCGCAATGTAGCTGGACTGGGATGATCGGAGTCTTGCATAGAACAAATGAAGTAATTTAGTTTCCCGATATAGAGTTTATCTACTTCATTGCCTCTTCTTTAAATACCTCACCACACACATTCGATCCCGAACAAGCAGGTTTCCGCTCTGGATCCTCCTGTGTCGACCACATTAACACCCTGCGGATCATCATTGATTAGTGCGTTGAATATCGTTCGCCACTTCACCTGCTGTTCATCGATTTCGAGAAGGCGTTCGACAGTGTCAACAGAGAATTTATGTGGGTTGCCTTGCGCAGGAGAGGAATCGCTGAGAAATTCATGACGGGACCAGGTGCCACATTCTGCCCAGAGAAAAGATGTCAGAGAAATTTGAAATCCAAAGTGGGGTTCGACAAGGCTGCATTCTTTCACCAATATTGTTTTTACTGGTGATGAGCGATGTGCTTCAGGCTGCCCTGTCAGTGGGAAATGGAGGAATTCGATGGACGATGTATTCCTATTATCACATAGGATCATAGAACTCCGCCAAATGACAGCGGGTGTTGAGAGAAAGGCAAACGTCGTGGGGTTCAAGATTATCACAGCCAAAACTAAGATCATCAGCCTCAAAACGAACTCATCATCTCAAGTTAGCATCGCTGGACAACCGGAAGGAAAAGGAGGGAGCTTTCAATATCTTGGGAGTATTGTCTCGACCGATGGTGGAACCGAACAAGAATCGGCAAAGCGAGGTCTGCGTTTCGAATGTTGTCCAAAATACGGCAAAGCAATGTTGAATCCGTGCTGTTATATGGGTACAGCACTTGGAAAGTGGCCTCTATCACAAGAAAGCTGAGAAGTGTCGTTGGAGTCCGGAATAGTAAGGCGACTGATTCTCTAAGCCTTCTGGCAGATTTCTTTAAGGTAGAGAAGGTATACTGTGACGAAAAGCTTTGCATGTCGATTTTACACTACAAGAACTCCAACTTAAGGTTGAAGCTATTGTTTTGAGGATCTTCTTGTCGAGGGAGTAAAAGAGGAACAAATTTCCGTCTGTTAGAGACGCGAGTCGCTGGTCCTTAACCCTATTACACGTAAAGAGTTCGCCTTTCACAAATAGCGAAGAAATTCCCAGATAGTTTAGCGTTAAACTGCTACTAGGTCTACCGGATTTTTTTTCTCTTGATTTCACTTGGTTTCTGCGGAGAGGCCATTGTAATTTATTTATGATCGTTCCAATGATAAAATTTTTGTTTTGAAAATGATAAAATTTCCAAGCGAATGCTTACGCAAATACCTTTCGTTTTGAGCCTAAACTTTTGCCCTAAGGCAGGGAAACACAAAAAACAACTAACGGTCTTTCAACAAATTATCACTTTGAACTTTACCAGTTGACAATGTCACCTTTGACTGAGTTCATTAGTTTAAAATCAGAGGGGCCCAACACAATGCCAGTGGACTTAATTATGAAATTTATTGTCAACGTCCTGGGGGTAGAGGAATACACTTAGAACTAAGTCACTTCAGAATTAAGTTAGTCATTTGCATTTTTGGCTTTGGCAAGAGTGGTGATCCCACTTAACATAAAGATTAAGACGATCCCACTTGATGATGACAGAATATTTGTGATTTATTTCGAGCCCAGCGGGGCATTTTTTTGTGCGATTTATGATTAAAGGTTTGGCAAACAAACAAAACAGTTATTAGGATGGCATCCTGTGCTATCGAATTTCGTTGGTAAGGAGCTTATTTCTAATCGCTGACCAAATTAATGAAGATAAACGACTGATGGACGTGTGAGGAGGTTTAAGTAAACATAGTTAAGACTGTGATAGCCATTGTCTATACTCGTATGACATTCTTAGATGAATTATGATTCATTTTTGAAAGCGGAATCGGCTTTCTCTACTGAATTTCGGTAAAGTCCGGGTTGCACAGACTCACCGACTTGGCAAAAGCTTGCAGAAAACTGAGTCACTGAATATGAGAAGAATTATATGGAAAATAGTACTTTCAGTCGTGGACAGTTGTGATCAATCTGTTCTCTCGATCGGTGTTTATCACCTTACATTTTGGGAGGCTAGTGTCATGATCGTCCTTACTGGTATGAAACAGATATTTTTGCTAACAAAATTCATAAACAGAGAAAAATTGTCAGCTCTTCTTAAACTTATTTATGACCTGTTTCAACTCAGCCAATTGGAGCCGTTTAGTAAGAGCACTAAACTACCTTCTGCGTATAATAGCCAACTACTTCGTAGATAGAATTCTCTACTATGACACGGAAAAAACACCAAAGAAATATAAGATTACGGGCGGAGTTCCACAAGGTTCAGTCTTGGGACCAATTCTATGGAACATAGTGTATGATAGCGTATTAAAAATACGGAGACCGAGTGGAGTGGAAATCGGAAACACTGGGAGAGGTGACGCGGCGAAGGCCTTATTTCACTTTCATTAAGTTAAATAAAGCCGAACATTGTTTGTGAAATAAAGCCGAAGCAAGTGTTTTCAAAATTCGGCCTTATTTCCTTTCAAAATGGGAAATAAAGCCGAATTCTTAAATTCGGCGTTATTTCGCTCGGCTTTATTTCACGCCACCGAATTTGTTCGCTTGTCTAAGGCCCTGAAGGTTGTCCCAGTAATAGGCGTGTTTGTTGATCTCCCATTGTGTCATCTTGAAGTAGGCACTATAGGGTGATACTCCAAAATAGGGTTCGGGACCAACGAGTGGGCGGCAAGCGCCTCTTCTTGCCAGGCAGTCAGCCCGTTCATTACCTTCGAAGCCTTCATGTTCTGGGATCCAGGCTACGGTGACCTTATTTACCGATGCAAGACTTTCGAGGTGGTTGAGACAATTCCAGACAAGCTAGGACCCTACCGTACAGCCATACTCTTCACCAAAGCCATGGCATACAAAGAACAACAAACGAACTTTAATTTTTTATGAAGCCTTGCCACTATATAAGCTTCAATCAAGAGACAGTAATGCTGTCACTCGAAGGTTTACATTGAACTAAGTCAGGAACTTTTAAGCATCAATCAAAATGCAGTCTTTCAACAGAATAGTGGGTCGACCAATAAAAACTTACAGCATGAGCAACAACGCTCCTAGGAAGGAAGTGGATCCAATTCCCCCTGCAAATAGTTTCCCCAATTTCATGGACTTACCCTTGACATTCTGACAGCAAAATCCACTCAAACCGAGCAGTGAAGCTCGCCCATGTGACGGCTCGGTTATCGCAAAAAAAATTTCACAACAAAATTTTGAGTTGCAAGCGACACAAAAAATTCGCACAAAAAAATATATAAATTCATAATATTCCCTCATTGGGAAACGAATAAATTAGTTGATCGCATTATGAAAGGGGACGACATTCTTGAAAGATCAACCAAAGCACAACAACGACCAGATTTGGACTTCTACGGGCCAATTAATTTAAATCCGTTCATTGGCCCCCTGGTTAAGGTTGTTTGAGAACTTTTTATGTTCTGCATTTATAAATTGTGGTAAGCCAAGCCGGTCGGTTGACAGCGCTTGACTTACGCGATGTCCTTGAACTAAATTTAGAACACATCTACATCGGCTTAGAGTTGTAAACCTGTTGCTAATCTGGTGAGAATCGGAAATGCGATTAATTAGCTAAAGGTGCGGTCCCGGTTGGGATTAGCAAATTGGACGGCGCTAATGAGGCCTAATTCTGCTGGGATTGGTTTGGTGGGGAATTTCTTCATTTCACATGTGATTGGCTCGGAGAAGAAAGTTTTCGCAGAGCGATGAGTGTGCCTGATGAATGGCCGCCGTCAACAATCGCGGCAGAGTCAATTTATTTTCGTCTGTAACGAGCTCCTGTGCGACTGTCCAATATCAATTAACGTAATCACTCAATTCCTCATCGCACAGCATTGGCTTACACACAATTCCGTTCATCTGGATGTTACACATTCCCTAGCCCCTGGCTCCTGCCGCGCACAGTGTCCAGAGAGCCAACACGTGCCCCGAGGCTGACACTCAGTTCTCTCCAAAAGTCATTTTGATATCTCAACATCTCATCGCATTCGCATGTTGGAGTCGTCTTAGTTGTTCCCCGACTCCGACTTGATCTCTGTCTCTGTCTCTTCCTCCGTCAGCCGCGTCGTCGTGTCCAGAAGCAGCACTGAATCCGAACAGCAATTATTTATCTCACGTGTGCTGATTGTTGTTGTATCCAACTCATGTCCGAACGCACACGGAATTTTCTGCAAAAGTTCACGAGCCACGAGAGTCCGGTTTAATTTCGTAATAACAGGCAACGCTGGGTCTGTGGAGCCCCCCGAGAGGTGAGACGCACATTAACCCTTACACCCGCATGGCAAATTAATCAGAGTGCGGATCACGTAAGGCACCGAAAAAAAAAACAACAAAAATTTCGTATTCCTTTGGAAGAACTAAAGATCGGGCCAAGTCAAGTAGCGAGAAGTCAGAAATGCTAATTCTGTCCGCTGTCTTCGTGGTCGCGTCGTCTTCTTCGCCTTCATTGTGGCCGTCGTCGTCGTGATGGAGGCTCTTCACACGGGGAACACATATATTTCTGAACTTCATAAATTCTCGTTCGGGGATTCTGAGTGCGGAATACAAAATTAGGCCATGACAGGCTTAGCCTGGCAATGGTAAGGCTTTGGAGCAATTCGTGATGCAGCAATGGAATTCCTTGTTTCAGTAGTTTCGGACAAACGATTGATTGAGGAGTGTTCTGTGGAATATCTGATGGGGATAGTGAAGGTAGATATGTGGCGTTTACAAATTAAACTGTTAAATCTGGGATTGATTGCCAACATGGAGTGTGTACTTGGGAATTACCCAAAGAAGCGAACATAGATGGAACGAAGGAGGTGAACAATATAACTATTTTCCAGCGCCCATTGGTGACGTATGGCATTCCATTGTGGTGTCCAGGAATATTGTTGTTGACTATTTTTGTTTAGAAGACAACAGGCTTTGTCTTGACTGAATGTGGCAAACGAACCTTGGAACCGTATCAAGCAAGAGCGCCAGAGTATCGATTCCAAGCCAGATAATGGTAGCGCCATCTTGTAGTAAGTTTTCGCGGTAAATTGCATTCGCCTGTATCACTTTAAGATAAAGAGTGACAAAACGGTGGTGGGATCTGAGAAGATACACGAAGATACACGAAGATACACTATTCCAGTCTTCCATCAAGCCAATCTTTGTCTGGTAGCTTTTTTGTTCTATTTCCGTCGTGTTACGTCATAAGGGAATTTGGGGAATAGGGCGTCATCGTACTTTGAGTTCTAAGAGACGTTTCAACTCTCTCTGTCGTTAGGTTGGTTGGTTTAGATTGTAGGGGTGACTATATGGGTACAAGAGTGGCCTTCGATTGAGAGTGTTGTAACTTTGTGAGTTGCTTTCCGTGCAACGTCGAACCAGGCAGTATGTGACACCACTAAAATGGAATAGGTTGACAAGCAAGGATCGTCTGTCAATGCAGATATAACAGAAGAAGCCACTGACGCTGAAACCATTCACCTTACTTGCAACGAACCTACCTGGATACATCGTAGACATGAGGAAGAGAACGCAGATTCTGACAAGACATACATATGTAGTTGTCTCCGGCTATACCTGGATCGTGTTAAACATGACTTGAGACATGACATGACATGAGACAATTAGTATCCGTTGCATTGGCCTGATTCTGATCTTGTCTTGACCGGATCTTTACATCTAGAAGTTTGGCATATCGTGCCTTCATTCTATCTACGGTTGGTTAGGCGACAGTCCCGAAAGGAATAAGGAAAGAGAAATGAAAGGTGGACTTAGTGGATAAAAGTTCCACGCTGTTGGTAAATATCTTTAATAGATTCGTGAAGCTTGATGTCACTGGTGCGTTCGTGAGTATTGGGACGGAGGCGGCAAACATGGGTTTAGCGATCAAGACCAGGAATATGCTGTCAACAAGAAAGGACACTTAACACCGACGTCTTGGACAAAACGTCACTATAGACAGTTAAAACTTTGAAGTAGCTAAGGACTTTGTTTACCTAGGCTCCACTATCATTTCAGACAACGAAGCCAGCGATGAGATGAAAGAAGAATAACTCTTGCCAATCGCTGCTTCTTTGGGCTAAGAAGGCAATTGAGTAGCAAAGCCCTCTCTTGAACGACTCAAATGATCCTGCATCAGACCCTAATCATCTCAGTCCTGCTCAACGGCGCGGAGGCATGGACTCTGTCAAAAGCGGATGAGGTTGCTCTCGGCTGTTTTGAGAGGAAAATTCTTCGGGTGATTTTCGGTTCCGTCTGCATAGACGGTGGTTGGTGGAGATCTATACAGCGACATCGGCTTAGCTAGTAGAGTGAATGTCCAACGACTGAGGTGGCTGGGTCATGTGACTGAGGTGGCGTATCAGTGGCGCACGCAAGCGGAAGGGAACCTTAACCGAGAGCTCAAGGTTCTTGGAACACAGCACAAGGTTACACTCTGCTGGGTCCCTGGACATGAGGGAATATCAGGTAACGAGAATGCTGACGAATTGGCGAGAAACGGCTCGGCAACAAGCCCGGAACAAGCCGAGACTTCGGTGAACATCCCGCCGGGCACACTTAAGCTCGAAGCAGGGAATAGAGCCTTAAGGGAGGCTTACAACAGATGGGGCTCTCTAAGCACTTGTGCAGCCACAAGGAAGATATGGCCAAAATTCCTTAAGGCTAGGACCGACAGACTGCTGCAGATCGACAGAAGATCCCTATGTACCCTTATAGGAGTGATCACAGGGCATAATGCGCTGCGGTACCATATGAAAATCCTTCGAATTACAGAAGAAGACCTTTGTAGGGGGTGTGGCGATGAAGAGACCTACGAAGATACAACCAACTTCCTCTGCCATTGCCCCAGTATCTGCCATCTAAGAAATAAGTTTTTCGGGCAGCACTTTTTCGAGAACATTGAAGAATTATCCGATACACCGTTGAACCAAATAATGAAATTCGTCAAATCCACAGGGTGGTTTGTATCACAGACGCAGTAAGTTGATCATGTTCAACTGATATCCATATATATGTATGTATGTAACTCTAACTATTGGCGTTCTTTCGGGTAGGGGGCACTCTCTTCCCCCAACGGGTATCACAATGGATCTGAAATGACCGGAGCCCACTAACCTAACCTAACCTTAACCGACTTACCGTGCAACTGGAGGCAGCTGGCAAAAGATCGAGTTGGTTAGAGACGCCTGTTGGTTGAGGCCTAGGTCCACCTCGGAATGTAGCGCCACCTTAAGTAAGAAAGGTCGGTATCTCCATGTTATCATTAAGAGACCATCCGATGCCTAGTTGTGCTAGTTCATCCGCCTTGAATTCATTCTGATTGCCTCTATAGCTGCCGATCCATCTCCTTTAACTCGTGTGTTGAAAACGGTTAAAAACATCCCCGATTCGCTTTACTTCTTTTCCCTACCGCTAGTTTCAATGCTGATGCATGTTCCGACACCAAATGCATCTGTCATGTTCGTTTAATTACACAAAATGTCTGCGTACTGTAAACTCCTCTTCATTGTCAAAGAACCAATTAAGCAAAAATGGGTGCCGCTCTCCCGGCAGAGATATTGCCTTTATGACACAAGTGCATCGATTTTTCAATCTATTCACTCGATCGCTCTTAGTTTTCTTTCCTTTTTTCCTTGTGCCAACTGGAACATTGATCAATAGAAATTGTAAATTTGTTCAGTCCATTAAGCGAACAGTGTTAATCAATTTCTTTTGGGTACAACAACTTCCTCAAGTGTCGCATCCTTCAAACCTCTTAAGTGTCGCATAAAGAATCCTTCACCCGTGTCCCGCTCTTACAATTTAAAATGATTAATCGACCAGCGTGTATCAGAGATGGCACAAACATGACCGATCAACTTTGCTACACATCACCATAATGGTCTTTTGAAAATTATTTATACCAGTCAAGTCCACTCTGGCTGTCCATCTACTACTATCCCTGTCAGAGCGCACGACAATTTGTCCAACAATATTATAGGCTAAGGTGGCACCAAGTTCATTCTCAATGGACCAACCAAACAGCCTTCCAAAGACTGTTACTCTTGTGACTGTGGTAACATACAAATTTCCCCAAGCACAAGTGTTCCACTGACTCTCGGGACACCACTGAAGGTGGAGATTAGAAACAGGATTTCGGTCGGCTGTGTAACCTTGCGTGGTGGACACGATTGCATATCAGGAAGTAATTATATCGTCCCGGGTCGTCCAACCACAACCAACTCTGTTCCTAGTATCTGGACGATGGCTAAGTAATGACTTTATACAATTGCCCTGAGGTCTGAGGCGTGTAGAATAATTCAAGTTCAGTGGTAAGGCGAAGTGGATCTTGGACGAGAAATTCTACACCTCCATGGAATTCCATATTTTATATCGAGAACGAGATTTTGATCCTGTATGGGGCTCGATATGCGCACGGGTCTTCAGTGGTTTGGGACTTTTGGGCGCGCAAGAGTGTGTTAGATGCAGTGTTGATTGGATTTGGCTTGAAATTCAATTTTCACGACAGAGGGAACGAAAAGTATTCGGTCTTATAAGTTTGAATGTCATTTAAAATGCAATCCTGTGACTTGTTCATCCATCCACCTGTGACTTGTTCATAATTTTGGGAATCAATTAAAGACACTTTGGGTCTCTAGCCACGCTTCACCAATAATATAGGAGGCATCAAGTAAACCATTTACGTTACTAGTTGCTGAATGTTTAAATGGAATTTCTTTGAATATGTTGCCCGGAGTCTAAGAAAGCTTCGAGTCTTAACACGTTAATTTCACACATATATGAACCCGATCATCGGCTTACCCCCAGTTTAAATCCGCATAGAGATCCAGACAAGACTTAGCCTGCACAGACTCGTTCACCTAAACAACATCGGTTCCAATCGTCTCCCCGAAAGTCAACCCAACATGCTTATCTCAAGGCGATAAAGCAGCGAGTTCAGCATTTCACTTGACGACATCCTTTCAAAGTACTGCTGCAAGCAAAACTACTCAATAATCATCCTTCCGAGTGATGACTAGGATAAGTTCAAACCCCGTTTCTCTAAGCATGACCAAGTGTGGTATGCGGACGGTTTAAAAATGAACAACGGATTTGGGACTGGAATAATCTGAGTCGTCTAACACTAATATATCGGTTAGTCTAGACATAAACTCACCAGTCTTTCAAGCAGAAATGGCTCAGTGGTTAGTGCGTTGGAACGCTGTGTCAGCTGGGTGGGTTCGAGCCCCAGCCATGTCCACCGAATATTTTTCGCGGCACCACCTATCTTCGGGAAATGACAAGCCTCCGGGAGTATAACCTGACATGAAAGAGCTTCTCAATTTGCCGTTCGGAGTCGGAAATAAATTGTAGGCCCTTCCATTCGTGGGAAAAATGTAACACGCACAACATGAATGGTTGCGAGAAGCTAGGCCTTGACTCATTCTGACCTGTCGCGCCAGCTATCCAAGCAGACATTTTTGACATTAATCAAATTAATCAGTGCATAAGCTTAAACTTGCTTTCTAACTTCCGCGGCAAAACCATTTATATCTTCTCTGACAGTCAAGCTGCCCAAAATGCACGGAGTCCAGCCACGATAAAAACTAGAGACAGTCAAATAGCTTCTTGAACTAGGAAAACACAAAAACCACACTGGCAACGAAACACAGGACTCACTGGCCAAGTTAGGTGCAACAACTCCTTGGTCAGTGCCCAGCGACTTCACTAGCCAAGATACATAGGTACAACAACCTCCCTCACTGGTCCGGAAGCATACTAAGGAGTAAGCAAATGGCTATTCAAAATCCGCCAGAAGTAGCAAACCCTATGAATGCAAAGTATAAGACGGAAATGTAGCAAATACTATTACTACTACTACCTATTCCAAAAGAAATCTAATTTTCTCCGGAATTTAAGCAGGAATGACCTTAAAAAATCCTTAGCAGTGTCCTAAATGGCCACTGCCTATTAAAATATCACCTCAACCTATCACCGGACCCTACCTGAAGGCTATGCTTGAAGAGCGACAAAAGCTCTCTCTACATTGTCACAGAATCCCCGCTCACATCCACGTGAGAAAAAGTACTCTAGGCACTTAGGAAGTGAACTCACCACAATAGACCTCATAGGTCGCAGTGCGCATTTAGGGCCCCTAATACAGTAATAGGAGGTGAACTTGTCTTACCCACTGCAACTCACCGCGTTTCATCATGAGAAGCATCTGGAAGCATGCTCCCCAATATACAAAAAAAAACAAACAGACATACATATGTACATACATACGAAACGGAATTCAAAAAATAATAATTTTCAATTCTAGTTGAGTCTCTGAGGATCCAAGGGCTTCAAAAAAGATTATTCTTGTGAGCATTCAACTCACTTTAACTGGCGAACTGACTTTACCTTACACTTGGTAGACCGATACAAACACTGACGCTTTACTGCCATAAAAGAATTTGGACCGTATATTTGTGCGGTCCGCGGTATGTGTATGTATGAGTAGACTCCTTGGTTACAGTGTGTCAGATTAAAGTACCTCCATCCAGATGTCAGGTACTAAGTAACGGGTTTTCCAATAGGGACGGGTAGAATTTGACAGTTCATGGCGGCCATGTTGTTCTATCTGTTGTTAGTTTTCCCGATATTTATTTTTCAGAAGAGGTCGAAAATGGGACCTCTTGGATGAGCGCCAAGTAGATATGGAAAACATAAGCAGAACTAAAATGCGATGGTATTAGCTGTGCCCATGAGCCATAGCTAAATCGTTATGGCCAGTATTTAGTAGGAGCATTCAAAATCGCATTCAACTTAGTGGAGAGGGAATACAAGGTGTTTCAGGCGTCTTCACAATTTCACTGTACGATAGGAGTTCAACCCACGGGTAGAATTCATCGTCACCTTCGTCGCAGTATTCCAAGCAGAAGGCTTTGGCATTTTGAGAGGATCTGGACTTTTTTTGAACACCACACCCAAAGAAAAAAAATAGAAATCTGCTCGGATAGTCCAGCAGCACTTAAATCCAACAACCAGATCTCATCTGTTCAGAGAATGCAAAGACAAACTCAACAGGCTTGCTAGTCACAACGACTTGCGCCTTGTCTGGGTACCGGTTCACGAAGGTATCATGGGGAATAAAAAATCCAATGAACTGGCAAGAGAAGGGGCGCACACCATTGAACGAACAGCTAAAAACACAGTGAGAGTCTCGCTAAAAAAAATAAATAGCTGGCGCAACAGTTCGGGATAAGCCAAGGCCTAACTTCTCGCAACCATTCATGTTGTGCGTGTTATATTTTTTGCACGAATGGAAGGAACCTACAATTTACTACCGATTCCGAACGGCGAAATGAGAAGCTCTTTTATGACCCGTTATACTCCCAGAGGCTTGTCATTCCCGGACGAGAATTGGTGCCGCGAAAAACGTTTGGTTGACCTGGCTGGGGCTTGAACCCACGCCGCTCACTCAGCTTTCCAACGCACTAACTACTGAGCCACCGACTCGCATTAACAATAATTAAAACAACAACCAACGAGAGGATGCAAAGGGCAAACCTCATAACGTGCAAAGTGGCTAGATCACTCGTAAAGAAACCAACAACCTGCTCACTAGGAAGGCTCTAGGTTCCAGCAGAGAGCAATTGAGACTGATGGTGGGACTTATTACAGGACACATTAAACTCAACAAACACATGCATAGATTGGGTCTTGCTGACATAGAGACATGTAGGGACTGCGTGGAAGAAGAAGAAGATCTTGAACACTTCCTATGCTACTGCCCAGCCCTAACGAGAATGCGACAGAAGACCCTGTGGTTCATGTGGATACCGGACGTGATGCATCTCAAAGACAGAGAAATCCTGGCGCCAAACTGTCTCTTCCGTGATCGCTTGTTTTTACGTGACGAGATATACGATCACGGAAGAGACGATGTGGCCCCAGGAGCCAAAGAAACTGGAAGATTCGTACACTAGTGTCAACTCCGTAACTGTTTCCACCTTTCCTAGATCCCTCCCAACATTCGTCCCAAACCAAACCTATCCTTGTAGTTCCGACGATTAAAAGAGGGGAAAAAAAAACGGGCCCGTCTGTGGCCTAAGTGAAGATCCTTCCGCTCACCCTCATACATACACCATACCACACCAACTCCATCACACTATCAAATTCATGAAATCAACCTGATTCAAGACTCCGCTTTGGTAAAAATTTGATTTCGGAAACCCTTCATAAAATTTTTTCTACAGAACTCTACTTTTTGTTTTACCTTAAGTGGCCCCTTTCTTGGTTAAGCTTAAAGGTTTAAGAGAAGCATTCGGCTTCATACAACTTCAACTGGATTTCAAATGCTCAGTCTGCATTTTTCCATCAATTTATGCACATCCATCAACCATTTGGCCGAGATCCTATTTTTAGGGCTGACTGCACTTTTGCGAATTTTATTACCTCCACAGCTGCATGCGACTATTACACCAATTTCCATAATCCAATTAATCACCAGCTAACAAGATCTTTCGTTCTCCTACTCACCTTTACGTATAATTATCCGCGCAGAGATTAATTGCGGGTGTAGAACAAGGAAATTGTATTTTTATATGATTACCTAAATAATGGGAGTGTGAAGTTGACAAATGGATGCAACGATAACATTTGTCACCAGGCTTCAGACCGGTGCAGCCGCCATTTCCATCAAGAGCCATGCGCGCAGGTTGTGTGACTTCTCGTGTGGAAATACAATGTTCAATGATGTCATCCAGGGACTCGAATGCAAATCTTTAAACGGCCAATTAAATGCAGATACGCCGGGTGTTCACCTTCACACAGTTATCCTTTCTCTTTACGGGCGCGTTCGAGACTAGTGGATGATGGGGATTTTGATTAAAAATCTCCGACTGATCCGCAATTTCAATTTACATCCAGTGACCTCTTGATTGCGTTGGATGTGGATACCTTTCATCGGATGGATTCTAACCGTACGACGACGAAAGGAATATGACACAATCATAGATTGACTATTTGCTGCGTCTTGGCACGACGACCATAACTGGCGGCGGTGTCAATATCAATTTCACAATTCATTGATTATCCGGGTGTAATTATTCTCTTCTGCGCTAGGAAACTTAATTCCGGATCGGCACTCAAAACTGGAAGTATAAATACCGGCATTCAAACATTGCAAACGCAGGCATGTGCCATAAAAAGAAAAAAAAAATTGCAGACCGACTGGCTTTTTGCGGGAAAACTTCTGCACGCCGCAGTGCTCGAGAGAAACACATTGCCTAGAATGTAATAGAACAATGATCATAAATTTACGCCAAACAAGATGAGAATGAAACAGGTACCTAGGTTCCTGTACAAAACAGTGTCTTGGAAAAGTCATCCGACAGGCAGTTGCCGGAGGGGCATAATTGGGTTATGAGAGCATAGAATTTAATGAAATTTTCCAAGCAAGTATCGAACTAGAGCCTAACCTCCAAACTGGTAAATAACCCAAGCTTCCATATTTGAACGTTTAGGCTTGATCAATGGTTAAAGGTTATCAAGTCATTCTTAGATTGGAAGCATAAAATAGATCCTCACAGACAGACTTGCAAATTTATATTCACCAGGTCGTTTCCTAGGTGAATCATCGTAGCTGAACTTGTAATGAGTTTCTGAATTAGGCCCTCGCAGTTCTAGTTTAATTTCTTAAGCCTCTCTGCAACGTTTTTCCGAGACTGCTTGATCTTTTACTTTGAACGCTTGAGTTAAACTTGTGTGATGAAACCTTAGGGTAAAGTTTTGAACTTGGTTACAGCTTCAACTTCTAACCTATTAGGCTGCCTAATATTCACACTGCGGCAGATCTTGAAGAAAACCCAGGAACTTCAAATCCATACCCACCACCTTTTGATCGATTTTAAAGCCATCTATAGAGACGAGCTAGGCAGAGCCACGTCTAGTTTTGGTCTCCCTGCCAAACTCGTCCGTTTGTGCAGATGGAGAATGCACGCTGCTCCATCAAGGTCGGTCGAGACCTCACCGAGACCATTGATGTCAAAAAAGGTTCATGCAACTTCTTCAACATATTTCTTGAAAGAATAGTGCAAAACTTACGCGCCAACACAAGAGGCACAGTCTTTAGTCGGATACGCCGACGATATCGACGTTATCAGAAGAACGCAGCGTGATGTCACTGCCGCGTTCGTGAGTATTGAAATGGAGGCGGCGAAGATGGGTTCAACGGTTAATGAGAGGAAGACCAAGCACATGCTGTCAACAAGAAAGGACACCCAATATCGACGTTTAAGACAGAACGTCCGTTATAAGTTATAACTTTGAGGTAGTTAAGGACTTTGACTACCTAGGCTCCGCTATCAATTCAGACAACGACACCAGCGCCGAGATCAAACGAAGAATAACTCTTGGCAATCGCTGTTTCTTTGGACTTAGAAGGCAATTGAGTAGCAAAGCCCTTTCTCGAACAGTTAAACCAACCCATTATAAGACGTTAATCATCCCAGTCCTGCAGAGGTATGGACTCTGTCAAAAGCGACTGAGGTTGCTCTTAGCTGTTTCGAGAGGAAAATTCTTCGGGTGATTTTCGGTGGAGATACAACGATGAACTGTTCGGGATGTACAACGTTAGCGACTTCAAAAGAGTGAAGGCTCAACGACTAAGGTGACTGAGTCATGTAGAACGGATGGACCCCAATGCTCCAGTCCGGAAAATCTTCGAATCCACACCCGAGCGACGGCGCGACGCAGTAGAGGACGACCGTGACTCAGATGGCGTACGCAAGTGGAAGGGGACCTTAACCAACTTGGCAGCTGGCTAAAGATCGCGCTGGCTGGAGACGCTTGTCTACGGACTGTAGCGCCACCTTAAGTAAGTACTCAGGTTGTCTCATACAAGGGCGTCGAAGACAACGAAATGGCAGTTGAGCCTGCCAACCGAAGATCTAAATAGGGCCATTTTAACTTAACAATCAGCCATGCAGAACTAGAGCTTGACTCACGGTTATTTCAGCAGATGGTTTTAAAGTGGAACTCAGCAGAAAAGTCTGTGAACCTCTTTCATAAAAAGTGAAAATAAGAAATACTAACACTAACCAAGCACGCTAACTCATTCTAACTTCTTGGAACCACTCATGTTGTGCGTGTCATATTATTCACACGAATGAAATGCCTCACTGGGCATTGCTCACTCCATGTGTCCATGTGCACGGTTCTGAGCTTCTCCCATGACCTCGGGATGGTTTCATACCACAATGTTCTTTAGTTGTAGGGTAATCTATATTAGTGTTAAAGACCTTACAGGTCGATGTTTCTTCTGGTGTCACTCAGTATAAGTAAAAGACCTCTTCATCATCATTTTCCAATGGCCGGCTTATCCACTATGGGGGTCGCGGGTTTAGGGTGCTTAAGTGGACCCTTAACATCTCCCAAACTTCCGCCATCGACACTAAATCATTAAGGGCTATCCCCATATAGGTAGAGGTTAGATTCCAGACTTGGTCCAACGATCTCATCTTGGGCCTACCACATGGCACGTTTTGGAAGCCGACATGCGTTTAACGTGCCCAAACCATCGAAGTATGGACCTCTCCGTTCGAAGAAGTAGCTGCTAGACATTGAGTGCCTCGCGTATTCTGGTGTTCCTAACCCGATCTCGTCGAGTCACCCCAGCAATACAACGAAGAAATCTCATTTCGGCAGCTTGTATCCACGATCTTATTCTTTCGGTCATTACCCAAACCTCATGACCATAGGTGAGGGTCGGAACAAACACTGAATTAAAGACTGACAACTTAGCTTCGATGCCAAGTTCGGCCCTCCTGATAACAGATTGACCAAGCTGTCTCAAAATTGCTCCAGCCGGACCAATCCTACAGGATAACTCAGTATTGCTCCTACCATCACTCGTGAATAGGACCCCGAGATACTTAAACTTCTCCACCTGTTTTAATGGGACTCCACTAACATGCAGAGTGCATTGAACAGGCGTTCCGGAAATTACCATAACCTCTGATTTGTTCATGTTTACCTCATCCGAGTCTCAACACAGACGGCGACGAACCTATCTGGCGCGCGCTTAAGTTAGGTCTTGGTGAACGTAAGGATGACCAAGTCATCAGCTAAAAGCAGAGCATTTTCCACCACGGCTGCACTGTAACATCCAATCCATATACGATAGGAGACAGAACGCACCCCTGGCGAATTCCAACGCCCACAGTGAAAGGTGTCGACCTAACGCCGTTCAACCGAACACAGCTCTTACAGTTAGTGTACAGAGATTGAATGGCCCTCAGAAGAGAGCCGTCGATCCCGTACTCCTGCAATACACTCCAGAGTTTACTTCGAGAGACCCGATCATATGCTTTCTCCAAATCCACAAAACAACTGTAGATAGGTTTGGCATACTCCCAGGCTTTCTCAAGTACCATTCTGAGAGTGAATAGCTGGTCGGCTGTTCTTCTACCTTGACGAAAGCCGCAATGCCCATCGCCCAACCTTGACTCTATTACCTCTCTGGAACGGGCTTCAAACACCTTTGCAAAGACTTTCTGGGGAGACTTAAGAGAGATATACCCCTATAATTGGAGCAATACCTCTCATCCCCTTTTTTTAAAAAGAGGAACAATAACCCCAGTTTGCCAGTCGTTAGGTGTTTTACCGCATTCCCAGGCCACTTTACTGACACGAGAGAGGCATTTCACTCCCTCTTCACCCAAAGCCTTAAGCATTTCTGCCCGGATTTCATCCACACCAGCAGATTTGCCGACTTTCAGCGCTTTAATCGCCAAAGTCACCTTCTTTACGGTGAGCATATTCTCCGCCCTACTTAAAATCTTGGGTCTGCCATCCTCAGTGCCCTGTTCGGGATTGAACAGCTCCTAAAAGTGGTCGCCCCATCTGCGCAAGATGCGGAAAGAAATACACCACCTTTGGATTAAACTTCTTCAATGATATTAAACTTTCTTCCTCTGAGGCGGCGGATGGTCTGCCAGGCCTCATACACAACCTCATTTTGAAACTTCTAGAATAGGTGGCTTTAGATTTAGTTCGAGAATATGTGCATGTAGTTCACACCCATTTTTGAATACCTTCATAGATCATCGAAACATGGTCATGAAAATCAATTTTCATCTTTTCAATTTCCTATCCAAATTTCAACTTCAAACTAAACTCTGGCTACAAATCCAATCCCTAATAGATCTTCTGGATGAATTTTGAACCAAAGTCATCGGTTTAACCCAACTTTTCGTATAGAAATTGACTCCTCTAAAAATAGTCTCACAAGATCACTTCAAACGAACACCTACGTCATTCTCAATCCGAATAGGACCACCTACCAAAACACTTTCCCACCATCCTTCATAAAACTCCACATCTACTCCCCAAGAAACTTGCAAAAAACAACTTCCCATTCCACCAGAATGGCCACACAATTACCTTAAATGAGGGGCACTCCACCTCAAGTACCGCGCTCATTATAATTCTAATTCTGTTTTTTTGCCAGGTTCCATCAAATTAAAGCAATCAACCCCCATGGCATGGGGCCCTGACTTTAAGTAGATTCGCGAATTTCACACAAAAAATATCGACACTCTCCAGGCACCTCTTGCTGATCTTATTTCCTCTTTCGATTTTGCTGAGTAGGCTACAAAGTTGAGGTTACATCACCTGCCAAATACCATCTCACACACTCGGGTTCTCCGTTCTCACTTTAATTACCCGCAATTCACAAAACTCACAATATAAACGTGCTGTACTTTCTGGGTGCCGAGAGGTAGGAAAAAAAAAACAAAACTCCAAAACTTACCCAACCACAACAACCAACATCCACATGAGAACGCAATTAAGACTTTTTTGACAAAAAAAAAATGGAAAAAGTCCCAAAATCGGGACTAAGGTGGTAGTACCAGTGCCAAGCGAGAACGACAAGAAAAAAAAAAAAAAAAACGGAGAACTTTTGATTTCTATACGTCTATAGGTTAACTAATGAGTAATGCGACGAGAACGACAAACCGAATGAAGTCACCACCACCATCAGCCAGCACCGTTTCGGTCGTCTCTCTCCGGAAAGTTGATAGTCTTCTTATGACTCCGTTGAGTACCTGGCCGCCCCCCCTTCTCCATTGGGCTGCCCGGTCATTCCAGGGCATACTGTGGATTGTGTGTGTGCTTTGCCCGTTTTAAGTTGTTTTTATGTTCGAAATATTTTTTTGAGGGAATACAACAAAAACAAAAGCAAAACTTGCACATACGATAAAATAAATAAATAAATAAAGTTCCGAAATTACTCTGTGGCTCTGGGTCATTGAATCTTTGAACGGGTTTGGGGCAGAATAACCTTGGGAACGGAATCTCTAAGTTTTTTCGAACTCACTATGAGTAAGATGGTCTGACTAGTGGTGGTGGTGGTGGTGCTTAATGGTGGTTGGATTGCCATGGAGAGAAGACGAGTTTGTTCTGATGCTCAGCTCGTTAGAATCGAGTCGAGCTCTAATGAGCACTCGTTGGCAAATTCTAATCTGACACTGACTAGTGGGGGTTTTCCCTAATTTCAGAAGCCGATGTAAATTTGGACGGAATGGATGAATGATGAGTGGTTCGACTTACATGTGTAAATCATAGACGTGATGTAAGAGTTGTGGAGTTTGGGGACCGAATTCTGTAAAGTGTGTCAATATATCAACTGTGAGCCCACTTTCGAACTGCTTACTACAGAGTGGGATTTTTATCGGAACTTTTTTTTTTTTTTTAATTGTTACAATGTTGCAGTGCGAAAGACCTAGGTCGACAAGCAGGTAAACTGGAAGTCGAATATTTAAAAAAAAAAATGGGATCTGTTGCCTTCTATACCTGTACTAGACGTTTGGAAAAAGAAAAAGGGGATCCAGACCTTATACTCAGCTATCGTTAAACTCACATACGGAGGACTGGTCTAGTGGCACACTGCCACCAAAACCGCAAACCTCAAAGATATGACCAAAATACAGACAGTTACATGCACTGGAACAACCAATGCGATGAGAATAACACTAATGCCGGGGATGGAAGTCTCTAGACCTCTACATGCAGGAGAACGCAGCGAAGAGTGCTCTCAGAATCAACAACTCTAGACTCTGAAGACCGAATGCGTACGGACATGCCGAGATACTAAACAATCATCGGGGCACAAGGGGTCTTTTTTTTTCTCATTTTTCTCCTCCAACTGTCATTTCATTGTCCATCCGTGGTCTGACTTTAGGGACCTTCTTTTCCACTAGCTAGCTTCTTTTCTTTGCTTGGCACGAGATTTTGTGTGCTGAGCATTTGATGCAAGGTGGGGTTGACAAAAACCCACCCAGAGTTGAGCCGAGCTACCGCAAGCGTGCCGCCGTCTTCTTTGCCTGCACCGAAGCTGCCCCGTGGCCCAATCCTGACTTGCAACAATGGCAACTCGGATTACACTGTCCCGTATTTGGACTTTGAGAGATGCTTTTCATGAGTCGTTTCAAGTAGATAATAGTGGCAAGACAACGAAGTATTGAACGGATCCAAGTCGATGGCTCAGAAATGGATATAAGCATATGAACAGGTACTTAGCAGCTCCATAACACTTTCGGACACAGTAGCGTTTTCCAAGCGGAGGTCCTAGCAGTGACAAGAGCTGCCCAGCGAGTGTCAATGCTAACAGTATCACGGGAGGATATTACGATTTACATTGACAGTCAGCCTGCCATAAAACCTATAGCTGCTACGCAATATTGTCGCGAAGAGATTAAGGTTCATGGCACGCAGCACAATGTTAAACCCTGCTGGGTCGTTAGTTACAGCGGGGTACCAGGTAATGAAAAAGCTGACGAACTAGCAAGAATGGCTTCAGCCCTAGACCGAGAGCAAACGGACGGTACGGTCAAACCTCCACTGTGCTATCTTAAGGCAGAAAATGCACAAAAAACCTTCAGAGAACCAAATAACAGGTGAAAATCGCTAGCCACCTGTAATATATTTATTAAGAAAGTTGTCGCCAGAATATGGCAGGGCAAAAACCTGACAGATTTTACAAAAGGGCAGGAAAACGCTGTCGGTGCTGGTGGGAGTGCACAATGGAAAAACGCCTAAATGATGACGATATATGCTGGGGATGCTGTGACGAAGAGGTTCATGGGGACACAGCCCATTCTTCTCCGACTATATCGACGAACTGCCTGACGGTTCAACGTTAGAACTCCTCAAATTTACAAGGGCGACCGGATGGTTGGCACCAAGAAATTAAAACCGCAGTAGAAAATATCATGGGCATCACAATGGTTCTATATATGTAGATCTAAGTGTGATGAGGTAACCCTCATCATCCCATAAACGTAACATAACCTACAAGCTCAGCCATGTGCTCCTTACATATTTCTTATCTCAACAGTTGGCGCCCTTATCGAAAAGGTTCCCCTGGAGCCAGGTAACTCTTCAATCATACTGAATGCACGAAGGGGTGGGACGACTATAAGATCTTTCTCTGGCGAGGGAAGCATGTGACTTTGAGTAACTGCTGCGAAAACACTGGTGACAAGCTAGTAGCCGCATGAATTTTCGAATTGTAAAGGTTTACTCAAAAAAGTCGACAACATCGGTACAATACCACTAAACCTAAACAAGACTTGTGCGAAGGCACTAAACCTAAACAAGACTTGTACGAAGGCACTAAACCTAAATAAGACCTGTGCGACTGCCGTCAGGAAGAACGATTGGGCTTTTATGTTATGGGACCCAAGTCTATCTAAGGAAAACGGACAGACTCTACTACTACACCGTGGCCACTCTCTGCATCGAAATCCCTTTGCTTGAACACCGTCTGAACGTTAGATGCTTAGCACTGCTCTGAACATATTGTCAGGGTGGACGAAGAACGTAGGCGTCGGGGTTAATTCCTCAAAAACCGAATTAGCCCTTTTCACAAGACACTATAAGGTTCCGTATATCATCCCTCCCAAACTAGAAGGCACGGAAGTCCAATTTGTAGCCCACGCCAGACAGCTGAGGGTCATACTTGATAGGAAACTCAGCTGGAAGCTGAATATTCAGAACCGTTCACGCAAAGCCTCAATTGCTTTATATTTCTGTTGGAAAGCTCAGGGGCCGAAAGGGGGTCTGCAGCCTAAAGTTGTCTACTGGATATATACGGCGGTTGTGAGGCCGATCAACAGTAGCTTGCTTGAAAAGATACAAAGGCGATCACCCATTTGAACAACGGGTGCCTTGAGAACAACCCCTAATGCCACCCTGGAGGTAATGCTCCATCTGCTTTTTATTGATATATTTGAGAAGCTAATGGCAATCAAAGCAGCATTAAGGCTCAGAGACCCCTTCCAGCTGATCAGCACAGCAATGGGCCACTCAAGGATCCTTACGGGTAAACATACTATTCCTAGTCCCCTATATTGACTTCAATGTCATGTACAAGGCTTGGATTCCTAGCAGAAGATCTTGGGAATCTGGTATAGTTTTGAACGATTGCGCGCTAGAAATATTCACAGAAGGATCCAAGACAGCGAGGGGTACGGGGGCTGAAGTCTTCTCCAACGCATCTGGCTTAGCCATTACCGCGCCACTGCCGGATCACTGTAGTGTGTTTCAGGTGGAAATCACGGCAGTCCGCGATAGCTTGTAGCGCTAATTTACTATACACAGATAGTCAGGCAGCTATTAAAGGCTTGGAATCGTCGACAATACGATCAAGTTTGGTAAAGCAATGCCGCAGATCTCTTAACGATATTGCAGACAGGTGCGACGTTACCTTGTGCTGGGTCCCAGGACAGGGGACGTTCCAGGCAACTGCAGAGCGGACGAGCTGAAAAACCTAGGTTCACTAATGGGGGCCTCATCGGACATTGCTCGATATGCAGACAGACACTAAGACTGGGGGTCCCCTCCAATAAATTCTTTAGAAGCTGCAGTGATGAGGAGGAGGAGACCTATGCGTCTCAGAAGACATTACACACATTCTATGCGATTGGGAAAGAATAGCTTAAAGGCACTTAAAACACCAGGAATACTTCTGCTTTGAAACTTCAAGGAACTGGGTTCTATCGATCATAGTTGGATTTTAAAATTGTGCGAGGAAGTAAAAAGTTTAAAGACGTGGAGCAAATGAAAGTTCCCCTAGGGATTGGAATGGGCCCATTCCGGTTCCTGGTGTTTTCAGATAATCCTAATCCTAATCCTAATAAACTTAACTTAACCCAAACTAAGACCAGACTATAATTATCAACATCAAGTCGAGTTTCTATGCTAATAGTCTCAAGCGTGCCTTTAGAGCTGAAATCACTTTAGGGAGAATGTTTCTTAAAGACCACCCCATAAATATCTCATACTAAGTCTGTGAAAAGTTTAAAGCTCTATTAAGACACACTTGTATCATGATCACATTTAACACCTAATTCCAGTGCACTAAATAAAAGATAACCTGTTGATCTTCCAAGTGAGTCTTCAAAGCATTCCAGCTGTTCAGATATGTCCACTGTCACATTGAATCTTAATATTTTTCACCAAAACGACCTGAATTTATGAAATACAGTAACAGGAAACATCACGGTAATGCTTAAATCGATTAAGCCAGTTCGATATAGCATGTTTCACTAGTAACCTGCTCCTAACTATGTACACACTTACATATTCTAATTGCTACGTTGTTTTGAGAACACTTTGCAAAGTACCGTCAATCAATACCAGACAAGTTGCCACCACATATCGAATCTTAATTAATTTCTACTCATTTACAGTCCTGTTTCTCAACCTATACTCGTTGCATACGAATGTATTTCAGTCGTAATTCCATTGAAATAGCCGCTCTGACCGATTGATGAATAAATGAATTTTCATACAAACTGTTTTTCTTATACTTTCAAGCACGCAATAATGAACATACATGGGTGGAGCTATACTTGTGGTCTTTTGGGGGAAAAACTATGGCGCGACTTAAATTAATGATCACCCTAACGCATGCATGACAGCCAGGTCATTTTCTTCGAAAAGAAGGCTTCACTTACCACATGAAAGCGAGGAGGGCAACTCCCAATCCTTCACAGCGACTTGGGCCAAAGCTGAAGGCGCGATGAAAATTCCAGATCCGAAGCTGTGAATATTATTTCACTCGTAGCTGTCATATAGTCGTTTGTCACTCGTCTTATTTCATAGACACATTCCATATTTCATGGACACATTCCGCGGTCGGTGGTTTTATATTCTGCAACACCAGTGAACCAGTTCAGGAACTCAATATGTCAACCCACGCATGGAATTGCTAGAAATCTCTTGTCATTCCCACACTCTCTTCATTGACTGAACTTTATTGGCGTCTGAGCTCCAATTTGCAAATTTCTCAAGATTTCCGGCCTAAAAATCAACAAATAACAGAAACCAAGACACACGCCAGCCAGCCACCACCCCCGATTTTTGGTTCAATTAATTCAAACATCACACTCAGACGGAGGTGCAGACAAAAGAGAAAAAAAACCTATTACCAGTTCTTGAGAGATTTTGTGTATAATTCGAGCCACGATCGCTTCTTATCTGAGTGTCGGGACGGCAAGGTACGGTTAAGAATGTTTCTATTCCAACAATAGTCAGAGAAGCAATTTTCCAGCCAAAAACTGCTAGCAGTGGTGGTGTCAGCAGCAGTGGTTGGTTTGGCTAACAACCCCATCCAAGGCCAAGGTTGTCGATTTATACATATAATTTTTTTTTTTTTTTTGAAAATAACATTAATTGCTGGCATACAACCTGCATGCTTCGGTGTGGTAGGTACGGGGTAATCAATTTTCTGTAGAGTAAGAGATGCGTACGTGTGAAGTTGCTGCGGAGTTATGTAATGCGTGCGGATTTGTTTTTTTCGTTTTTTTTTTTATGTTCGCTTGACTTCTTTGATCGGATAGCACAGCGTGCGTGCAAATTTAGCAGGCGGTTTTTTTTAAGTATTCATTAGGTAATTGATGGGGGGCATTTGAATTTGAATTCTAACAGAGCTACGGTAATGGGCACCGACCGTGCTCGCGAGGTGAGTAATTAAAGGCGGAAGTCATTGTACAAGTGATAAGTGTGAGTACGTGAGTATTTCAATTGTTCTCGCATTACTAATGTATAATGGGATTTGCTGGAATGAAGTGGATATGAAATAACATTGTTTCATAGCACGAGTGTGCACGATGTCTCATGAGGAAGGAAACATACATAATTCGAACCATACGTCATCTTTACTTAGCAATGCTTGTTGTGCACATGGTTATTCGGTTTTCAAAGGTGCGCTAGCCTACTACATTCTCGCCTTTTTGTTACACGCAGGTTAGTAGCATCGACCAACAAAGCAGGAGATTTAGAGAGGTCTCAGTACTGTTCCGGAGAACATGTTACGCTTTGGAGTTATAAAGAACTTTTTCTTGAGCAATATTCTACAAAGTAGCTATCATAGTTCTCCAAATTAGTATTCTAAGCAAAAAAGACTAAAATATTTGAATTTGACTGAGAAAACATTGAGTGTTCTCAGCAAGTTCGCTACACAACTCTTTTATACATGTAAGCTACTCCAGCATACAAACATATGCATGACAAAGGCTTGTAAAGGTTGCCGCCATTTTTTATATGTACCGCTGCTGTCTGTCTCAACGTAATTAGTGTGCAGTTCGGATGCGGACAATTCATTATGTATTACTTGACACCATAACAACGTGCCATGATTATTAACCAGAACGTTATTTAATGTTCTTACACAGGTGCCTATTGGTATATTGTGATTCCCCTTAATTGTGGTAACTTATCTAAGGTTTGGCCTTCAGTCTAAAATGCACCTGGACTTTAACCATGTTCATGTCGATCAACTGTGAAAGCTGATATCGACGAAGGGATAACACTGGCAGTAGAGTATTATGGCTTGAAGAGTTGATTGAGCTGACAATGATTATGACATCAGGAGATTTGAAAAAATTGCCGTGAATTTTAGCAACGACAACACCAGAAAACAGAAAATGACACCAGCTAGTCTGGACATTTAGACAAGACGACGCTTGAAAGAGTTGTGCAAAACTCACGCGCCAACACCAGAGGCACAATCTTTCAAAAGTCCGTCCAATTACTCGCATATGCCGACGATATTGACATAATCGGAAGAACGCAGCGTGATGTCACTGGTGCGTTTGTGAGTATTGAGACGGAGGCAGCGAAGATGGGTCAATGAGGGCAAGACAAAGTATATGCTGTCAACAAGAAAGGACACCCAACACCGACGTCTCAGACAGAACATCACTATAAACAGCTATAACTTTGAGGTAGTTAAGGACTTTGTCTACCTTGGCTCCGCTATAAACTCAGACAACGACACCAGCGCTGAGGTTAAACGAAGAATAACTCTTGCCAATCGTTGTTTCTTTGGGCTAAGAAGGCAATTGAGTAGCAAAGCCCTCTCTCGTACAACTAAGGTGACCCTTTATAAGTCTTTAATCGTCCCAGTCCTGCTCTATGGCGCAGAGGCATGGACTTTGTCAAATGCGGATGCGGTGGCTCTTGGAAAATTCTTGGTTCCGTCTGCATAGACGGTGAATGGAGGAGGAGATACAACGTCGAACTGTATGGGCTCTACGGCGGCATTGACCTAGCCAAAAGAGTAAAGCTCCAACGACTGAGGTGGCTGGGTCATGTAGAGCGGATGGACACCAACGCTCCGGCCCGGAAAATCTTCGAATCCACACCCGAGGGACGGCGCAGTAGAGGAAGACCGCGACTCAGGTGGCGCACGCAAGTGGAAGGGGACCTCAACCAACTTGGCGTGCGAAACTGGAGGCAGCTGGCTTAAGATCGAGCTGGCTAGAGAGACTTGTTGGTTGAGGCCCAGGACCACTCCGGTCTGTAGCGCCACCTTGAGCAAGTAAGTAAGTCTGGACACCACCCTCGGACGCCATTAAAACCTAACACTACCTGAGTTTAGAACGAACGCACCTCGCTCGCGCTATGCAAATGACATCAAAAGGGTATTCACCGCAAAGGGAATGGCTGCTCTTTTTAATAGCTCGCTAGTTAGATCGTCAGCTCCAGCAGTTTTGTTGGACTTAAAATAAGATACGGCTATCTTTACTCTCCCGAGCCCAAGTGGACATTGTTCCACGTTCAATGGATCATTCTCCCTGCCAGGATCATGCTACAGGCTGCAGCAGAAGTTCGTTTAAATCTTCAGAGGCGACAGCACCTATTATATTCCCTTGTTCGGATTTTCACTCTTAAGTTCAGTCTTTGTGGCACTAACATATTCACCTTTTCTTAAAACCTCCCAACCTCATGATCTTTATTTTTTTTCTTTCGACTCGTTAAGCTCGCGAACAGCTTTAGTCCTCCTATGTCGGTCGATATGACTCCTGTTTTGCTCTGATAATCGCTTACCATTCGACATCAAACTTCTTCTCGTCATAATACGCCGTCCTTCCAAATTATAGTCGAACACTAACAGAGCATATACATACATGTATTCGAGCCCATAAATATTTTGACGTTCTCCTTATTCCACAGCTCACTTGCAACAATTTGTCGATCTTTGTCATATTCAACCATGAAGAATCGATGGGGAATTCTAAGCATGACAACCCCAGGCGTACTTTCAATTCAACTAACCTACAGCATATCCAAAGACAATAAGATTGCGAAATCTTCCTTTTCAGATCAAATGGCCCTTCAATTCTTTTTCAGTAGACGAAAAGCTTACGAAAACTATTATATCAATCTTTGCGAGGTCTAAGCAGCGATAAAAGGCCAAAGCCTCTACAACCTTCCACAGTAGCATCGTGACTGAATTCTTAAGATTCCAGATACCATGAAGCCACGGATGCCAAGAATGGAGAAATGAAAGGCCTATTACACTACCAAATTTCCAAATCTGGTATACAGATGGTCCTGGTTTCAAGCGGAAGGCTATTAATTGTGTACAAGAGAATGGCTGCGAAGAACAGGCAAATGAACCCGCATCTACATCTTTCAAGGCAGCCAAGCAGCACTATTAGCCCTTAAATCCTATACGGTAGGGTTCAAGCATGTCTGGGACTGTCTCAACCTCTTCGAAAGCCTTGCATCGGTTAATAAGGTTACCGTAGCCTGGATCCCAGGACATGAAGGCTTCGAGGGTAACGAACGGGTTGACTGCCTGGCGAGAAGAGACGCTTGCCGCCCACTCGTTGGTCCCGAACCCTGCTTTGGGGTAGCACCCAACAGTGCCTTCTCCAAGATAACACAATGGGAGTTCAACAAACACTCCGACTACTGGGCCAAACTCCGGGGCCTTAGAAAAGCGAAAAAGTTCATCAACACCAACCTATACAAAGCCAAGACTTTACTTGATCTCACCAAAGAGGAGTTAAGAACCTTAACGGGCTATCTAATGGAACATTTTCTACTCAGATATTTACCGGCTCTGTGGAACACAGAAAGAGACCGCTGAACCTATCCAGGAGCCGCAAGGAAAAGATTACTCCACTTGACGCGGGCCTCGGTCAACCCAAAAGAAATTCTGGAAATCGAACCTAAGGCTATACTGAGGTTTATCAAAAGCCTCAACACAACCTCTGGTTAAACTTTATGGGCCACCACAATAGACCTCATAGGTCGCGGTGCGCTTAATACAGAATACAGAAAACCTTCTATAGTAGTAGTTCCCGTGTAAAAAGGCATAGATCACAACGGATAAGCACCCGAGGCTTATAACAACTCACGGGTCAAATAAAAGCGGTCGTCAACTCAAAGAAGCACCATAAAAAGCTCTCTGAATTCTATTACCGGAAAGTGACATAATCCCTTCCCGCATGCACCAACTATGTCCAGGAGATCAAAAAACCTTCGAGCACAAATTTTGCAAATGAATCACAGAAACTAAGATCGATTATTCCTTAGTCACAGTCAGCCACTTATCCGCACGAAGAAGACATCATCCTATAGAATCAGGAGAACTTGTCCATAACAAAACTGGTCCCTGTATTTCTTTCGAAAACCCCTCCATTGGCAAAAAGCAAAAACTTTCAAACCATTTCCCACGTTCACAAGTGCACCTCACAAATCCCAACTGTCTAATAACTCTCAAAAAACCTTTCAATTTCACGATGACAACCAACGAAATGCCACTAGATGTCGAACGACGATATATCGCTCTTCATTACTAAACCGCGGTGTCTTGCGAAAAGCAAAAACCAAAAAACGTTTACTCCAAACGGTCAAGGTCGCTTCCAATCGTCCAATCGCCCTTGGCAACGTGCATTTCTCAATGCAACCACACGCCACACAGAAACGGTCACAAAGCGGTCCAACCATATTACACCATCCCAGCATATTTATTGTGAAAACCCACCGCGATACGTTTCGTTCATTTCCATCACCCAGTCAATGAACCAAAAAAACCAAAACCAAGACCAAGACTTGCTTGGACCACTGCGACTTTTAATTGACTCTAATTCGAAAATATTTCCAACAGCACACGCTAATTGTATCGCATAGATAGAGTAACGGCGTTTGTTGGTTAAACTCATAGATAATCGCAGCGTTTCGCACTTTGGAACGTGTGCACGCGACGGCGATACCTCGAAACGAGTTATTGTGTGATTAATGTGAAATAGTAGCTTAAACTAACTGGCTCCGAGTGCACAAGGCGGCTAAAAGCCGGTTCGGTCAGAGTGGTCTAGTTCAGATACCAAAATGTATCTCTCATGTTGAATGAGATACAGAGCGCGATATGACATGAGCATTGTTTGTCGAAGAAAAAATATCTTACAGCCGGCTTGAGCTTGGCGCATTGTCGTGACACTCATGGCACCGTCATCTATTGCTGGTTTGTCGTTACAGTGCTAGAGGGGTGGGGGGGTTTCAAGTTTATTTTGTTGCTTTCACGTGCAATCAACGGTTTTGCATAATTCATGAATGAATTTCTGTCGTAGATACATTTTTTTTTTTTTTCGATTTACAAATTCAACAAACATCCCTCTGTATCTTAGTTGGTGGTATGATGAGGCTATTCCTAGAATTTCTTCCAACTGATTTCAGATTTTGGATGAAAATGACTTGGTCGTGGAATACATTTCAATTAGTTGTGTTGTGTCAGAAGAATTGGACCAATGGCCAGAAGTCTGAAAGACGTCTGTCGCACTATTTTAATCAAATTAATATTTCTTTTGTGAATAAATGCATTTCAATGAGCCAAACGTAGGAGATTGGTGTTTTAAAATATCGATGCGCCAATTTATTTCATCAGTTTTGAGTTTTTTATTCAAATTAATATTTATTAGTTGAGATTTTTTCTTTTGTTAGACGGGTGAATCCCAAGCCTTGGAGGATTGATTGATTTTTGTTAGAAATTAGTGGGATTTCCACAAATACGAAGAAAATTAACTTTGTAGACTAAATTAGCACTATCATCTGATACCGTCAGAGTGTCGCAGTTACTTTCAAGTTGCTGAAGTGTGCTAGGTGGTAAATGTTTGATGGGTCTCGTCGTCGTTGGAGGCAGACTAAGGCAAGAAGTCTTAAGCTTCAGGTATATGAGCGAACGCCTCACGACAATTCGCATCAAGGTTAAATTCGCTAACAAAAGCCTAATACGCGCATGCCCCACAGAGGAGAAAGAAGACGACACCAAAGACAGGTTCTATTAGACAAGACATAAGAGCAGTGGCCTAGCTATGACCAGTAGCTAGGAAAAGAAGGCATCATTGGTACTACTGTCGGAAAGAACAGCCTACAAGACACCACCTCCGATAACGAATTTAGGCTGATCGCCTTTGCTGCGGGGCGTAACGTTTTCGTAGCTAGTACGCGGTTCCCATATCTCGATATTCACAAGGTAGATGGAGATCTCCTGATCAATCAACCGTCAACCAGATTGACAACATTGCGATTGACGCAAGGCACCCCTCCAGTATTATGGATGTCTGAACGTTCAGAGAGGCCAACATTAACTCGGACCACTACCTTGTTGTAGTCGAGGTACGACTGCGGCTATCCCGAACACCGCCAAGACAAGGAAATACTGTGAGGAAGTTTGACGTCGGAGAAGATCACCAGATCCATTTCTGATCGAGTCTCTCTCAATCTCTCAAGAAGTCCTACACCGCCAGCATCAGGTATTGAAGACCAGTGGCAACATTGCCAAAAAGCAATCAGAGATGCCGCCTCTGCTGAGTTTCACTCGGCCACCGCACCGAAGCCCCTGGTTTGACGACGAATGCCGGCAAACACACGCATACAAAGCTGTTAGAAGGACCATAGCTGCAAGCGAGCTCTACGAGCAGAAGAGGAGAGACGAACACCGGCTTCTCAAGAGGAAGAAGAAGGAGCATGATAATCGCGCGATCGAAGAAATAGAGAGATGTTACTGCAGGAATAAAGTTCGGAAGTTTTACCAAAGGGTAAAAGAACCTGTCAAGGCTACAGAGCCCGAACCGAAGCCCGCAAGGAATAAAAAGGGAATATCGAAGTAGAATCGCAGTCGATGCTGAGGATATGGAAGAACTACTTCTGCAGACTGTTCAACGGAGATGACGAATCAAATCCCGCTGTCAAGCAGAATGAACCATTCAACCTGGACAACGAAAACCAACAATTCCGCTCAGCATAAGCTGCTGGTAATGACCGCCTAGCTGCCGAGCTGTTCAAAGCGGCGGGTGATGACTTGGTAAGGAGCATACACCAACCCATCTGTAAAATATGGTCGAAGGAAAGTATCCCTGATGAATGGGAACTCAGCATCGTTTGACCGATCCTCAAGAAAGGAAACCCTCTGAACTGCGCCAACTACAGATACATCAGTCTTCTTAACATCGCAACGACACCAGCGCTGAAATTAAACGAAGAATAACTCTTGCCAATTGCTGCTTCTTTGGGCTCAGGAGGTAGGAAGGTAGGTTTATTTTTCCCTGGGCACTGTTGAGGGCTATATAAATCTTCATGTCCTCCAGCTCGCCAATCATAGCTTGATATTCCTCAAAACGCCTTCCGTGGAAGCTGCAAGGATATTAATAAAAAAAAGAATCTTTACTTCATTTCCTCTGCAAGTGTCCGTCCATAGCGAAGACCAGACGGCGTACCTTAGATAAATCCTCCTCGTGGATCTCAGCGAGATAACTGGAAAAAGGATCAGAGAACTGATCCTGTATCTAAATTCCACTGCCTGGATTTTACCACTGTATCCCAACACAACCAATCAACACTCACAGACAAATAGGTTTTGAATGAATTTTCGTGGTAACAAAACGGAGCACCATGCGCTAATTGGGTTCTGAGGAACCGCCACCTACCAAACTCCCTTATATCCCGATCGGATTGGACTTGAACAAAGTCGATTCCCTCATAGAATGGATTAGGGCCAAATTAGGTTAGGTTGGCGGGTCGATGAAGAAGATAAGACCCTCCTTATCTCACTTAAATTTATGTAGACCTATTATGGTACCCATGCGTTTGACCTACTACTTCCTACTGCGCAGTTCGATCTACCTCATGATAGCCACCGCAGAATACAACCCTCACAAATTTGAGGAGATCCGATAGTAAACCAACGGATAAATCCTCAAAATCATTGAAGGGGAATCTGTCGAAAGTGCTTTTTCCAATATGTATTGCAGACTCTTGGGCAGTGACAAAAGAAATTGTACTTCTGCCTCTTCTGTCAGATGCAGTTTCTTTGGATGATACCCGACCCTAGTGTGGTCTCTAATTAATCCTACCAGTAATGACAGGGGTTTCGTGTCCATATGAAGGAGCTTGGTAGTTCTAGCCTCATTATATTCTGGCCATACCCTTTTGGAAATTTTGCAGGTGGCTAGTGTTTTCAACTTGCTATTCGCCTCAGTATTTCTTCGTTGTATTGCTGGGGTCGAGGCCGAGTTAGTAACACCTGAATACGCGAAGTACACAATGTCGATGATTTGCGCACGTTAAACGCATGCCTCCAACTCGGCTTCCAAGACGTCCCATGGAATTTGTGAAATCAGGTAGGCGTCCTCTGGGTAGGCCCAGGATAAGATGGCTGGACCAAGTCCGAAATGTCACCTCTACTCGTATGAGGATAGCCTCTGATGATTTAGAATCGATGGCAGAAGATCGGGAGATGTGAAGGGTCCACTTTAGCACCTTAAGCCAGCGACCCTCATAGTGGATAAACGGACCATTGGAACATGATTATGATTCGCCTCAGTTAAGAATCGTAGTCTTATGTTTTCTTTCAGATGACGAAGTGGAGGTTTAACTGTACCATACACTAGATCTCGTTCTAGGGCTGATCGCTTCCTGGCTAGTTCGTCAGCTGTCTCGTTTGTTGGTACACCACTGCGGCCAATAACCTTTAGCTCTTCGCAACAACAGCTTACAAGATTGGATGTGATTTGAGTAGGTACCTAGCTCTCTTTGAAAATCGTGAAACCGTGAGCATTGCCGCCAATTGAGCAGCTCTGGTCACTGCTAGAACCTCTGCCTGGAAAACGTCCAGGAACATTAATTTGGGAAATTCTCTTTTATCCTGTATACATGGTCGCCATGGTTCAGTGGTTAACAAATTGCACGGCTGTGCGAGCCGCAACCATTTCACCAAATGTGTCTTAACAATGCAATACCCTGCAATACCAGAATTAACGAAATTACTTGCTGATACATGCAAAAGATTACGACCTGAAAATCCGTTCGAAGAGCTATTGAAGAGCACACTTCAACTTTCAACGAAACGTGAAAGTTCATTGATTTTTAAATTGGTTTCTTCCAG
Source organism: Matsumyia berberina (assembly GCA_917880715.2). Lineage (NCBI taxonomy): Eukaryota > Metazoa > Arthropoda > Insecta > Diptera > Syrphidae > Matsumyia > Matsumyia berberina. Next base: position 122,250,141 of record OU862871.1, on the reverse strand, counting down.
GAAAGGGGTAGCATTTAAAGCCGTTGCCCAAGGCGACAATAACCCTAGATCCGGTACTGCCTCCACTCATCTAAAGACACCAAATATTAACTCAGTTCGAGCGGAGAACAAAAACATAAAGAAACCAAAAGTATTACTTACCAAAAGACAAATAACCAAGTTTGTACCAGTTTTGTTTACAATACGAATTGTTTGTCTTAGTTTCTGAAGCCTCCCCACACCCTCCGTTTCAGTCACATCCACATGCCTTTTGAGGAGTTTCTCAGAAAATCCAGTATTACGTAGTTGAGTGCGCTGTCTGTCTGTCTGGACACACAATGAACCCACCCATACCCACATGACCACTAAAGTGGATGCTACAAGAGCCCCATTAACCACAACATTGTAACCAAGTCGCGCATTCGTGTACTCGTACTCGTTAGTCGCCCGTCGTTCAACCAATACACAACGAAATGGAAGGCAGCAAGCGGCGATCACTTACCATCGCCGCTGCCACCTCTGCCACCGACGCGCCACCATTATCCATCTCCTGCTGCTAACACTACTCCTCCAATGTACGAGTAAGTGGGCAGACGAATTTTCGTGTGTTGTTAGCATTGTGTCTCCTCCTGAGGTCATCCCGTTGGGGAAGAGGGAGTGACACACAAAAAGATGAATCGATCACTTTTGTTTATTTACCGTAATCTATATGTATCTCCCAATGGAAAGGGTTTTTTTTTTTTTTCCTTTTTTGTCTTTTCATTCCACTGAGAGAAGAACAAGAAAAACGAATCCAATTTTGTTTTCATTGCTGTGATTAACAAAAAAAAAAAAAAAAAACTCGCCTGCTGTGGCAGATACAGAGAAACGTGTGTAGGCTGCGGTTATGAGATTCTGATGGGATTACTTAGCGACTCAGTGCGGGTGAATCACTGCGGAAACATCATACGCAGATGACTGGTAAACAAGAAAAATTGTGACACATTCAGATTGGTAGGTCATGTGATCTGGTCGCTGGCCAGAAAGAGGAGCATTCCTGGTATATCTTGCAAAATGTTTTGAAAATAGGCGCGAAGCCAAACATAACACGTGTTACGTTACTCGCATGACCAATCGCAATTTCGCACATAACAATGGCTGCCTTAATGGTGGAAGAAATAAGCCATTTAGTTCCGCAGAACTATTTGCAAACTGTTTCTACAAAATTTTCGTAAATTGCCAAAATTGCTTTGGAATAGACAATCCGATTATATAGAATCAGTTAATCCTGCACACGCTTGGAGGAATCTGGAGGAAGACTATTTAAGACTCTAGGTACCAAAAAGTCGACTGGATTTTGCTTGCAAAGAACATATCAAGTGACTGTACATAGGGTTTCTCAAGCGTTCCACCAGCAAACGAGAAGGAAAGAACATCGTCATCTTCGCAAAGGAAAACATCGAAACCGAATCATGATGACAAAAATGGCGTTCACAGTCGATGAAGAGAAAATGAAAAGACCAAATCTGGAGATTGGTAAAGGAGCTTCAGGAAAGAGACTAAGGGCGAGTACCTCTTCGGTTTGGTTCATTCCAACTGTTACTGCATTCCTAAGAATTTTGTTAAGCAAAATCTTTTACATGAGGATCGATAAGACCCCTTCTTGTCTTAACAGTTTTTTTTTAGCATTGTCCATACCTATGAAGTTTATCAAAATGTGGCCATGCCATGTTCCAAGTAAAGTTCATACAAGTTTCGAATCAAAGAAACTTAAACTCGATGAGGAACTATCAAAAAGGTCACACAACTATGGACCTATACCACGTATCCTAGAAGAACAGACGATAATTTCCGAATTCAGGTCGTTGAAGGCGGCTTTTATCTTTTACGTCAAAGAAAGCAGCCAACGTAGATTCTTTCCGCCGCAGTGTCATCTCGATTTTAGTCATTTTAATTTAGTCCATTAAAGTACATTCCTGTAGACATGAAGCCAAAGTTAAAAGGGTGAGAAACCTTATTAGTGATATATTTTGTGTCAGATATTCAGGGGAAAAGGTTAGGTTAGGTTAGATGACTGCCCCCGCTCAGACAGGGACACACTTAGACCAGATTGGCCTACCTACTGGCTTACTAGCACCAGGAACCATACTATGTAAAAACAGAGTACATCGCGATGGGCAACCTTAACGGTATTAACCATAAGAGCTGAATCATTTCGGCCCAGAAATGAAGTTTCTTATTTTCTGGATATCGACTTCGATTAGATTGTTCAGATCATCGTAGAAGTATTCTCCGAGGGTTTTCATTCCTAGCGTCGCAAGGGCAGGATACGTCTACAGTAGGTGGGTTGTAGTTTCCTCTTCCTCCTCGTCTCTGTAGCTCCTACAGAAATCATTGGAGGGAATCGCCAGTCTAAGTGCGTGTCTGCTTATCAAGCATTGTCCGGTGAGGACCCCTTTTAGTGAACGTAAGGCTAGTTTTGTTCTTTGACAAGAGATAAGTGCTAATATTGTTCCACATGTGGTTCGCCAGTTTCTTGGCATTCGTGTCAAGGAGTAATTTGATCGATTCGATGTGTCCTGGCACCCAGCACAGGGTTACGTCGCATCTGTCTGCAATCTCGTTGAGAGATCTGCGGCATCGCTTTCCCAACCTTGATGGTAGTGTCGGTGATTCCAAGGCTTTAATAGCTGCCTTACGATCTACCTATAGTACAATAGCTCTACAATCTATCGAGTTAATTGAAAGCCATACTACAGTGATCCGGCTGTCGCGTAGTAATGGCTAAGAATATTTCTAGCGAGGAATCGCTCAAAAACTGTACCAAACTCCTAAGAGCTTTTGCTAGGAATCTGAGCTTTGTATCTAACGTTGAAGTCAATATGGGCGACAACGTAGTCGGTTTTACTAGAAATAGTATCATTGCTCTAGAGTGACCCGCTGCTGTGCTGATCAGGAAGCAGATGAAGCATTGCCTCCAATGCAGCAGTGGGGGTTGTTGTCAAGGCACCCGTTATGCAAATGCATGATCCCATTTGTATCTTTTCAAGCAGGCTGCTGTTGCTTTTCTTGTCCAGTGCTGTCCACCAGACCAGTACTCCGTACATAAGGATCGCCCTCACCACAGCCGTATATATCCAGTGGACTACTTTACGCTGCAGGCCCCATTTCAGTCCCAGAGCTCTCCGGCAGGAATACAAGGCAATTGAGGCTTTCCTTGCACGGTCCTGAATATTCAGTCCCTAGCGTAGTCTACAAATTGGATTTTCGCGCCTTCTTATTTGGGAGTGGTGATATACAGAACTTTATAACGAATTGTGAAATTCAAGAGGCAAAAGTAAAACAAAACAAAAACTAAGACCTGTCGAATAATGCAGACAATCTGTTCTGCGTAATGCAGTTAAGAATATCATATGAGGAAGACTTTATCTTCAGGAAGAAAAGTGTTCCCAGTTCACACTCGAAAGAAGCAAAATACTCCACCGGTTTCAATGAGAGGAAAGTGGATAAGATTTCGTTGATTATCTTCAAGCAGAACGACGTTCATATGCAAATCGAACATAAATTAACTCAAACGAAGATCAATGTGAGATGTTCCACATAACACATTTACCCGACGCCGCCATCTAAATTATTACCATCAACAAAACACCAGTCGATTAGTCATGCTATTAATGAATTATGAAATTAAGGTGGAAAACCATCCCCACAGGGAGTATGTAACCAACCGAGCGAGTCACAGCCAACAAAACGTGACATTTCAATAGGACAACAAACAAACCGCGTCCAGCTACGCACATTGTCTCTTCACCGCTTTACGTTTGGCCTATTCACCTGATTCCACGTTAAGATAGGTACCACGAATTTAGTTTTTTTTTTTTCCCAAATGCACACAGAATATCCATTTTAGTTTCCTTCTTCTTTTACTTGTGTGGACAATTTTCTTTTTATATTTTTTGGTCGTCTTCATCTTTGGATGATCGTAATGTGTTTTGTGGATGTGTGTGGTGTATTGGTAAGTAAACAACGAAACAATACAAGAAGAAAATTAATACGTCATAGGTAACGGTAGATAGCTTGATGATGGTTTTATTTTAATTTGTTTAGCCACACACACGCACACATCTACCCTGACAAGGAGAAGAAGAAGGAAACAAATGGTGGTGTTCTTATGGCCACGGCAAGTGAATAGTTAAAGATTCACTTGTGCGTTGATCTTTAATTCAATCACTGAAACTGAGTTGAGTAATGAAATTGAAAATGAAGATGAGTTGCACACAGCAATGAGATACTTATGTACATGCCACATTGTTGCGTTGCTTTAGCCAGCAGTTGCGATGGCTGGAGGAAGAAGAAATGTTTTGTGTTCTTGTGAAATTGTTCATTTTCTGTTTTACTTCTTCTTTTGAAGAACCTTCGTCTCTTTGTATTACATGATCATGATGGCATGGAACAATTATGTAATCAGATTGTTATTGACGTAATGATGTGGGAAGTTCTGAAGATGTGAATGAAAAATTGTCAAGTTCGCATTACAACTCTTTTGTTTTCCAATGACCGATTTGGAAGGTTAGGCGTTGGGGATTTAAACGTATCATACTTTCTTTTTATACAACCAATGGGCACTAAAGGGATCAGACTAAGGAGAGACTAAGTTTTGTTCACAGGGGAGAAATGTATTGGAAATGAAAAGATGAAGTGAAGACAGTAACACCACCGCACCAAGACCATCAATACCACTAAATGTTCAAGGCACACAGACGCACTATCATAGAAAAAATGGAGCGAAATTCATATGTCAACACAGAGGGTACTTTTTTTCACAAATCAACACAACTACTTGGTTATGCAGACGACGTAGACATAATCAGTGGAATGTATCAAACCGTCATTGGCGCCTTCGCGAACATCGAATCACAAGCTGCTAAAATAGATTTGGTTATAAACGAGGATAAGACAAATTAAATGGTGTCTACGAATACCAAGACCCAACACCGACGTCTCGGGCAGAGCGTTCCGATGAACAACTGTAACTCTGAGGTGCTGAAAGAATTCGTCTACCTAGTTTCTGCTATCAATTCTGTCAATGACATTTGGGAAAAGATAAACTAAATAAATAGCTGTCACGACAGACAAGGCCAAACTTTTCGCAGCCATCAAAAGGGGCCTGCAATTTATTGCGGACTCCGAACTGCGAATTGAAAAGCTTTGTCATGACAAATTATACTCTCAGAGGTTTGACATTTCCCAATGGATATTGATGAGAGCCACGGCGACAGGGCGGAATAACACTTTCCAATCGCTGGTACTATGACCTCATAGACCACTATTCAGTCAGACCTCATTGGGAAAAACTAAGGAGACGCTTTACGAAACCCCTGTAGTAGCCCTCATGTTGCTTCGTGCAGAAGTTTAGAATTTGCCAAAATCAAATGAAACTAAACTTGGAATCTTCGAGAACACTTTGCAGACCGCATTTTCACAATTTCCACTGACGGCACATATGCCCTGTCTATCTTATAGATAAATAAATTTTCAAACGATTCTGAATGCATATGCGCGTAGTGTTCTACTATCCAACAGGTGATCGTATGCTGTTACTATTAATTTAAAAAAAAAGAGGAAGAAATATAAATAAGAAAAAACCACTCAGCCATGATCGCTAGAACATGACTTCTTCCGCCAAATAGAAAAATCGTGATCTCAAAACACTTCTTTTTGGCTGCTTATCCATTTGGTATTTCTAAACCTCTTCCACACATGACAGAGCAATCGTGTGGGGTAATTTATGCGGAACTGACTTGTTTCCACCACAATGCGATCCTTAAATCCTTCTTTTGAGACTTTTCTCTTCTAATCATGTGTGTCTCTCCTTCAAACCACAGAATGAAACCTCTTCGTGATTCCAACCAATTGATTTTGTTTTCCACCAGAGATCACTCTACTGCATCGAGAAGTAGCAAATTGAATGGATTTTCCCTCTTCTAAATTATATCTGCGGCTGCAACTGAACTCTGAGAGAATACAAAATGAAAGCAAAAATAGCAAATTCTACCCACAATACTCTAGGGAAACACCAACAGTTTCAGTATTTTTTTTTTATTCATAATTATTCCATGAGCCCATCGCTTCTCGTCTGGTGTAACATGAAATCATCACAAGTTCTTAAGTTCATTCTCTCGACTCAGATTTCCCACAGTCTAGCTGGTGTTGACCGGATCTAAATTATAATAAAAAAAAACTAACTTACCAAGTTGAAAAATAAAACAAGAAACAGGGCAAAGGAAAGGAAAGAAAAAAACAAAATGTCACAGAGGAAACAGAATGAACTTCTTAACTCGGAACAAATGTGATGAAGGACGGTTAAACCCATTCCCTTACCACTTGAATAATTGTTCGCACTCTTGTTACATCTCCGAGAAACTGAAGTCTTGTCTTTCTGTCTATATATAGCCAATTTGGCTTGGTTGCTGTTGTTGACGACTTTTGCGGGAATGAAGGTGATTGCTCAGGTAATTATACTTCTTGCTACTGGTAGTACACTCGAACAAATACGACAGAGAAGAAAAAACAAAAAAAAAACAAAAATTCCCAGGAATTATGCAATAATTTCGTTTTCTTCATCTGGTTCTTGGATCTGTTTTGTTTGTTTGCCTTTCTTTTCTGTTTGCACTCTTGGACATAAGATGTTAAACGTGATTCGAGGTTTAATTTTTTTTTCCTTCTCGAGCTTCAAAATAAGAGCGAACTTTAAGTAATTCTTGGAAGTTAACAAGTTGGAGGGACTATGGACATAAACAAGATTTGGGATCGAATGGTTTGAAAGCAAAATAAACTGAAGATTGAATTGGAAGTGAATGTGGGACAGCTATGAATAGGAGCAATCAACTTCTTAAAGATCTAGGAGGTGGAATCCAATTTACTTACTTATACACAGATACATGATGGTGCTACAATTGGGGATAAACAAGGGCCAACAAGAACCTCCGGTAAGCACAATCCTAAGCCATCGAATGGGGGCCTAGATGAGATTTTCCTCTTCGACTACGTAAAAGGACGTGAGAACGCCTGGCATGACTTGTATTTCCATCCGACTAAATTGAATGACATTGGTGGATTTCTTCCTATTGGTCATTAGTTAGGGACTTTGTGGCTCACTTCTTGAGAAGCAATATCAGCTTTCAAGATTCAAAGAGCAGCCTGCTTAGGGATTCTGCGATCAATGAGAACAACACCAATGGATGGCATGCTAAGCTAAAAATGCTTTGACACTGAGAGAATAATCAGTGGACACCAGCTCCCTGCGGTCACGTCTCCGTACTGTCTTGATGGGAGAATGCCGACAGATCGACAGAAACAGATTATGCCACACCTTCTGTTAAGAGTATCACCCTCAGGATTTCCGAGAGTGGCAAATATCTGAGACTTAGTAAAACCGCTAACCTTAAGGTCATCACAAAAAGATTGGCGTGCTTAGGAACTACCAGTGCACTAAGAACAACACCAATGTCAGGACTCGGGACTATCCGCAACCTACTTCCGATGGACATCTATGTACGAGCCTCGGCGGTCATCAGTGGATTACGAATAAGCCAGTCAGACTGCTGGAAACCAAGTGCAACAAAAACAGAAACGTATAGGCAAAGTGTCCATAACCGACTGTATAACACTATACCTAGATTTCACAAGACCATTTTTAAGCACCTACCGAAAAAGGAACTAATTGGAAAACCGGACAAATGCTCAATACGCAATTCATAGCTGTCTACACCAAACTCTAGCATTTGACAGGAGATTCAGTATCAGAATTCCTGACAGAGATGACCGGAGGAACCGCAAAGTTATCAATAAAAAGAAACAGGCCTGCTACACCGATGGTTCTAAGATGGACATTGGTACAGGTGCCGGGGTCTACTTTAAGGAACTAGGAATAACCTACTCCGACATTTGCAGTGTCTTTCAGCCCGAGATCAGAGCCATAATCATCATGTCCGCGAGAAGGGTATAACCGCGAGGACAATTGCGGTCTACATCAGAAGCGAATGAGGTTGCTCTTGGCTATTTCGAGAAGAAGATTCTTTTGGTGATTCTTATCCGATCTGCACAGACGGTGAGTGGAAGAGGAGAAACAACGACGAAATGTACGGGCTGTACAGGGACATCGACTTAGCCAGAAGAGTGAAGGTCCAACGACTGAGTTATCTGGGTCATATACATAGAGCGGATGAACACCAGTGCCCCGGACCAGAAAATCTTCCAATCCGCTTCCAAGGACTGTGCGATAGAGGAAAAACACGACACAACTGGAAGGGGACCTCAACCAACTCGGCTTGCGAAACTGGAGGCAACTGATTAAAGATTGAGCTGGCTAAAGACGCTTGTTGGTTGAAGCGGAAGCCCAGGTCCAGCCCGTACAACATAAGTAGAAGGTTGATTATAGTAATCTACCCAGTTAGTTATATAGCTCCAAAGACTATTCTACGCCGAGTTTGAGTACACCAGCACAGGAATGCTCTAGGGATAAACCAAAAAAAAAAAAACTTCAGATTAATTCAAAAAATATTTAGCTTCTTGATTTTTGTGTTCATCACTGGTTAGTGCATTAGAGTATCAGCAAAGCAATCTTAAGTTTTTACGTCTCGACAGGCTATGAAAATTCTCTTTTGGGGACCTCGGGGCCAATATTTCAAAGAACTTACCATCCCTTGCAAGTCATTCTAGGAACAGGAAGCCTTTATAGACGACAAGTCGGTACACTTCACGGCAGGATAAAAACCAACAAAGGTGTTAGGAAGTGTTTTCTCTGCTAGGCTTAATCTTAGCCTCTCATTCCGTCTCTCATATCATTCTAGTGTTTTCCAAACGGAAATAATGGCGATTAAGGAAGCATTCGTGGTCAACGTGGCTCAGCGGTCAGTGCGTTGGACTGCTGTGCGAGCGGCATGGATTTAAGCCCCAGCCATGTCAACCGAACATTTTTCGCGACACAACCTCTCATCGGAGAATGACAAGCCCTCCGGGAGTTTAATTTGTCATGAAAAAGCTTCTCTATTCGCCATTCGGGGTCGGCAATAAATTGTGAGTATACAACCTTAGATGGACAGATCGTACACCGGGTCCAGCGACAAAAGGGATTTGACCAAAGCTGGACCTGAAACATTTCTCAATATTTAATTTCCCTCAAGAGATTGCATATCAGTGCTACTATAAGTGACATCGGAGGACACTATCCAATAGGCAAGTTTGACGTCTTCTCAAATGATTTTTGCAGAAGCTGCATGGAAGAAGAAGGTGAGGGAACTATCTCCCACCTTCTCTCTCTCCGAAGAAGAGAAATTCACTTCGGTGCCTTAGGTGATCTAACCAATACGTTTATTAGAATTCATCTACGCTTCTTTAGAAACTCAAAGTGGTTTAACAAGTAGGTAAAGGAGAATTTTCCTCTAAGATCCATGTGGTATCACAACAGACCTATTAATGGGCCAAATGTGCTGACTTTAACTGGACCTAGTGCTCGCAACAAAATTTCTATTCTGTTTCGCCCTTTCCTCGCTGCTGATTGCTGAATAAATAAAAAGATAAAAGGGCCTTAACACTCAGAAATTATATTTTTGTCTCAGGGCCTCGCAAACTGTTAAGACAACACTGATGGGCAGTTTCTATTTGTGACAATGCTTAAATCAACATTATGACGCTAGCTAAAATTTGCTTAAGTCCTGGGTAAGGAAGTGAGAGTGATTTTGCGCAGCAGACGCTCTTTCTTAGTTTAACACTGTTCACTACAAACTTAACTCGAGTTAAATCATTTTTACAGCACATTCTTAGAATAGAAGAGAATTTTCTCCACCTGCGTACGTTCCAAGAAAAACCAACGCTCAACTTAATGACCTAAGACTAATTGCCATATTAAACCCAACTCAAATTGAAAACCATTAATCCTCCGCCACATTTCCTATATTTTCCTCCCTCCAACCAAACAATAATAAACATGTTTAACAGGGAAAAAAAAAAAACAATTACCAAGTGTAAGTGCCGCATAATAGCCATCTAACTCCATTGAGTCTCCCACTCTTAGTACCATCCACCAGTCGGGCAACCAAGCCCCGAAAAACCGCATGTGATCTCACAGATACACGAACTTCAAAACCTCAATCAAAGAGAGCACGAAACAAAATTCAACCGCGCTTAACAATAGACAGCAACTCAAAGGAGGGACGGATAAAGTACATTACACAATCAAAGCGCTGAATTGTACCGGGACTTGAGAGCGAAGGAGTGAGAAGAGACAGAATGGATAACTAGGTAACAACAGGCAGCGCAGCGGCACGCTAGGCACATGAACTTGAATTGTTGTTGCCGTGTACTTGCGGTAATGGAGCTCCGGAGATGGATGACTGAGCCAAAGCCAACTCCACCGAAGACAATGGCAATGAGCAAGTACTCTCAGGTGGCAGCTATGTGCGGCTGAGGAACTTTTTGAAGGCCTAGGCCAAGATTATGGACAAAAAATAAATAAAAATAAATTTTGCCGGCTTCATGGTTTCGTTGCGCTGCTCTGCGGTCGAGTGTTGTTGGTGCGCTGCGCTGTGCTCCAGTGTTTGGGTGTTGCCAACGGTGGGTCTGGTTCAAGATTAAACGAAGGTAAATTTTGTTTAGCTGGGGTTTATCTGAGAATTACAAGTGATTTTGAGATACTAGATGAATAGATGACAGGTTGGCGTATAAGGAAAAATGGGAGGCGGTGGCGTTGGGCGGAAATTATACACTCATTTCAACTCATTTTGGTTCATTTCAATCACGATAAAGGTTTTTATTTGTTCATGGGGCCTTTTAATTGTGCGATTAGTTTGATTACATGGTATTTACAAGAAATAACATTCGAAACGGTTACGACTTAATGAAAGACCATGCCTAGGGTCATGGAGAAGTGTGCTTTATGGGAAAGAATCGCCAGCAGTAGAACTGAACATGTGTGCTTATCTATTAAAATGGAAACAGACTTTAATTGGAATGATGTCGGACTTTGTATTTCTACTGGCAACAATGTAGACGTAAGAATTCTACTTTGGTTTTCAAATCTTTACAAGAATCAAAGTTTATGATGAAGTTAAGCAGCAAAACTTATCTCAGGCGTTAAAAGTGATTACTGCCTGATGGAGAGTATCTTTACTGGCCACCTCTTCCATAGGCCTCTGTACACGGGAATTCAGAAAATTTTCATTTCATCGTTTGCGTTATGTGCGATTTCGGACTCTGGCAAGTGCCGGAGATTAGCAATTAGCTCGTTTGTGAACTACTTGCGCAATAGATCTCTAATAAGTCAATCCCCGTTTGGCCAGTTCTTTAGCCTGCTCATTTTTCTCCCAATTACTATGACCATGACTTTTTAGGAACCCAGAGAAGAGGATATTTAATGTTTCTAAAGCGATCCTTAATGGCGCCGAACCATTAACTTAGAAGATGAACCATTCAACATGGACGATGAAGTCCACCCGACCTTGACGGAGTGAAGATAGTCATATCTAAGCTTAAGTCCAACAAAACTGCTGCTGCTGACGGCCTAGCTACCATATCAGTGTGGTTTCAGGCCTCTTTATCGCTGTCATGCGATTTCTTCAATATCGTTCTTGAAAGAATTGTGCAAAACTAACGCGCCTCATACAAGAGTCACAATCTTTCAAAAGTCCGTCCAATTACTCGGATAAGCCGGAGATATCGACGTAATTGGAAGAACGCAGCGCGATGTCACTGGCGCGTTCGTGAGTAGTGAGACGAAGGCGGCGAAAATGGGTTTAGCGGTCAATGAGGACAAGACCAAGTATATGCTGTCAACAAGAAAGGATACTCAACACCGACGTCTCGGACAGAAAGTCACTGTAGGCAGTTATATGTAACTTTGACGTAGTCATGGACTTTGTCTACCTAGGCCCCGGTATAAATTCAGGCAAAGAAAGGAGAAAGTGGATTGCGGAGTTGGCGCAGGTGTTTTCTCAGAGAAACTGAATCTGTCAACATCCTTTCGACTTCCGAGTTTTGCCACTGTATTCCAAACAGAGCTCCTTGGGAAACTTTCGAGAAGCTTGCCGTGTGCTGAAAAATTCTCCAAAACCTATCTACAATACTTCTATCTTCATTGCCAGCTAATCCGCTATCAAAGCTATTGATTCGGTCACTACATCCGCAAAACTGGTAAAGCATTGAAAGGAGGAACTAAGACAGCTGGGGGTCCAGTGCAGGGTCACTCTCACTTGGGTCCCAGGCCATAGTAAAATTGACGGCAAAGAAAGAGCTGGCCAGGCGGGGATCAGCCGGAAGCAGAAGTTGTTAATATCCTGTTAAGAGCCGTCAAGGGCAATATTCAACATCACTTTCTGAAAACGTGGAATAGGCTAAGCAACGTCATATCAAGAAAGATCTGGCCCGGTTACAACAAACAAAAAGCAAACGAACTACTCAGCAGATCAAGGTCAGATATTCCAAGAATCATAGCCGCTAGCACAGGCCACTGGCCAATAGGAGACCATGCAGCCAAGCTAGGTATCCCCTACAACACTTTCTGTCGTAGTTGCGAAAATAACAGCTAAAAAGACTCTCTGCATCATTTCCTGTGTAAATGTCCGGCCCTAGCGAGGGCCTCAGATATTTCCAGGAAAAAGATTGGTGAACTAATCCTGTTCCTTAATTCCCCAGGTTGGATCTAAATATCTTCGTCTATCAACCTATAACATCCGCAAACAACCAGGTCAAATGAGTTGTAGTTTAAAAACGGGGCATCCCAGCTCTAATTGGGTTCTTTTAGAACCACCACCTAGGTAGAGGTACTTCCAAGGGGCAGCCTGCAAAGTAAATCTGTTAAAAGCTTCACAGGGTGTACTGGTATCAATCCATTAAATTGTTCATCAATTGAGTATAACAAGCCAATTCACAGATCTAATGACAGGCAATAGCGCCGCTAACATCATATCAGTCATCATGTTAGTCATGTCCGCACATAAGCGGCAGCAACACACATCCGCACAAATCACTTTTAACTTCCGATTACCACCAAGAATACTTCCCCTTCCGGTAATCGGGGCTTCCATCCACGCTAGAGAAATAAGGGTATCTGAACACTTCATACATCAATACATCTTCCTCCCAGCCAGTTAGGTACATTAAATATATTTTTAAATATTTCCCTGATAAGTGGTGATTAATTTATACATAATATTTCCATTTACGAGTACTTTCAATTAACTTTCTTAACTTTCTATTGGAATTTCACATTCACTGCTTTTGGATCTTATCAGGGGATGAATCGAATGTAAGTAGCTAGTAAAATAGTGGCCAGGGCTACGACATTGGCTACACCATGTCAGTTTAAGCTTTAATTAATAAGACGTTCATATAATAAGTATAAGTATAAAAGTCCAGTTCGACAAGCATGTGAGACTTGTCACCGTCAATTGCTGATGATACTGTTGCCTCAAATAATGGCTTCAAAGCATTTATGACCATAATGTTGGTAATTTACAAGTGAAAATGCACAAGTTGTTACAGTTGGAGGCAACGACTTACCACTTACCACTTAAGAGCACTAAGCGATGATCCTCCTGTCAAAGCATTCGATTTGATATTTATGTGTTCCTTCAATTTTTTATCGATTAAAGTGCGATAGATTAGGTTTCAATTAGCAACTGCACACAGATGGTCTGTTCACTTTTCAATGCGACCAGAACAGGGAGGGACGCTAAATCTTTCAAGTTTCAGAGTGCTTGGAGATGAAAATATAACTCTTTGCACTTAATGAGTTTATTTTCGTACTCTCGACGCTTGGAGGTGCCCACGAGGAGAGCCAAACAACTGTGATCAGTCGCCGTGACTAAAATATTTAACAAATGTAAATTACACTGTCTACGGTGTTAAGCGACTTGTTGGAGATTTTGTGTTCTTGTGTCTACCACCAGTGGTGCGTAATTTGATACATGAATTACCCCCGAGGTACAAGTACGCACCCTTTGGGCTATTCCATTATTTTTTATTTTTTTTTTTTTTCGCTGAATACTCGCGGAAAATACTAATTCCGACGTTTAATTTAGTGGAAAAGAAAACGCGATACAATTATAAATCAGGAAGTAATTAGCGACTGTGGTTTGTTCCACACAGAATCAAAACTCATTATTCCGCTGGAGGCTAGAGTAAGCTGTTTTACCTTTCTGATTGAAACATTGACTTAGGCTTCACCTGACGCTGTAGCAGTTTTTGTGGTCTAGGGATTAGGTCTTTGGAAAACAATCTGAGAAATCTTACCGCGATGCTTTCAGACTTTTGCCTGTGCTTTGTTCTTTCTATTTGAGAGCCATATACACCACAACTAATTTTAGACCGCACAAAAGCCATGATACACCTTCAAGGTCGAAATCTTTTCGTGGTAAGCCCATTAGAAAAATTGTAAAACTTTTTACCTACACTGTAGCGTAAAGAATGACTAGATAGATTAAGAACGGCAATGGCCCAACTCAAGCACCGTGTTTGAGTGTAATTTATCGTTAACTCCAGGTTTTGTCCAAAGGTTAACGATCCTGTCCGGATTGATAAGAGAAAACATAGTCGAGGTGACGAATTGACAGCCTACCATCCATTTTTTCGTCAACGAATAGGAGCAAAATATCGCATCGCTCTTTAGGTAAATTCTTTGGGACTTGTAAACATTCATTTCAGGGAAAAAAATTCGAAATAAATATATATGTACGATACGACAGTTTCAAAATGGCGCTACAGTCCGGGGTGGACCTGAGCCTAAACCAAAAGGCGTCTCTAACCAGCTCGATCTTGAACCAGCTGCCTCCAGTTTCGCACGCCAAGTTGGTTAAGGTTACCTTTCACTTGCGTGCGCCACCTGAGTCGTGGTTGTCCTCCAATGCGCCGTCCTTCGGGTGTAGATACGAAGATTTTCTGGGCTGGAGCATTGGTGTCCATCCATTCTACATGTCCCAGCCATCTCAGTCGTGAGAGCTTCACTGTCCTAGCTAAGCCAATGTCACTGTACAGCCCGTACAATTCGTCGTTGTATCTCCTCCTGCATTCACCGATTAATCAGGCGGGACCAAAAATCACCCGAAAAATGTTCCTCTCGAAACAACCAACCTCATCTACTTTTGACGGGCCCTTATAAAGGGTCACTTTAGTTGTTCGAGAGAGGACTTTGCCACTCAGTTACCTTCTTAGCTCAAAGAAACAGTAATTGGCAAGAGTTATTCTTCATTTTTATTTTATTTCTTTTATTTAAAAAAAAAAAAAAAAGACTACTATGAGCGAAAAGTCGTATTATTTTATTTTATGTTCTGCCGGGCTAACAAATTAATTAAAATGGATTTTAAACGATCTCAGAATCCATTTCTAAATTATAAGAGGCTTCTCCTTCCGCAATCAAGAATGGGAAGACAAGAATGCGCGAAAGATTTCAGTCCAAAGAGCTCGTAGATGTCTTCCTTCGTTTAAGTATTCTTGATGAATCTGGACTTTCAAAGTCACAGATACATGAATCAAGAGAAAATCCACTGAAAGTAGAAGATCTCGCACACTTCCAATGCAACTGTTTAGCCTTAGCGAGAATGCGAAAGAAAACCAGCACTGAAAGAATCCCAAAGACAAAGGAATTAAAGGGTTTTGCAATAGGGACGCTACAAAAGTAGAGCGACAGGGACAGCAAACGACGCCATATTTTTCTTGCGGTTTTTTGATTTTTCTCTTGAGTAAGGTTTGCCATTTCATGATGGAAAGATATACGAGCCAACAACGAGTCGAAATTATTAAAATTTACTACCGAAATTCGGAGTCAGTGGCCTCAACGTTAAGAGCGCTACGTCCAATTTATGGTCGTCAGAATCGTCCTAGCAGATCAACAATTGAGCGTCTAGTGGAAAAATTTGAATCCACAGGCACAGTACAAAATGTTCCCGTGCCAGTGAGACAAAGAAGTGCCCGTAGTGTCGAGAATATTGCTGCCGCTGAGGCTTCAGTTGCAGAAAGCCCAAATGTGTCTCTCACACGTCGTTCTCAAGCGTTGGGCATCTCTGTGACGTCGTTGTGGCGAATTTTGCGAAAAGATCTTGGCCTACATCCTTACAAGATTAAATTGACGCAAGAACTGAAGCCGCTTGACCGCCAGAAGCGTCGTATGTTCGTGAATTGGGCTGAGCAACAACTTGAAAGTGATTCGGATTTTCATCGAAAAATCATCTTCAGCGATGAGGCTCATTTCTGGCAGGATGGCTTCGTCAATAAACAAAATATGCGGTATTGGTCAGGCAGCAATCCACACGTACTCCATGAGTCATCATTGCATCCCGAAAAAATTACGGTTTGGTGTGGTTTATGGGCCGGCGGCGTCATTGGGCCGTACTTCTTCCGTGATGATCAAGACCGGCACGTTACTGTGAATGGGGATCCCTACCGTTCAATGATAACCGAATATTTTTGGCCCCAATTGGATGATATGGACTTGGAGGACATGTGGTTCCAACAGGACGGCGCCACAAGCCACACAGCGAATGTCACAATCAATTTATTGGAAACCAAGTTTGGAGAACGTGTTATCTCACGAAATAGTCCAGTCGCTTGGCCGCCTCGGTCGTGCAATTTGACGCCGTTAGACTATTTTCTGTGGGGCTACGTCAAGTCTATGGTCTATGCCAACAAGCCAGCGACGATTGATGAACTTCGTACGAATATCGAACGTGAAATTGCAGCAGTATCGGCCGATTTATGCTTGAAAACCGTCGAAAATTGGGTTCAGCGTCTGGAGTTCTGCAAGCGTGCCCGTGGTGGCCATGCAAAAGAAATCGAGTTCCATACATAATGGCATCGAACGTACTTTCACAGGAATAAAGAATTTCATTGATATCCTAAACCGTTTTTGTTTTATTTAAAAAAACTTTTGTAGCGCTCTTATTGCAAAACCCTGTAATTGGTCTTGCCCTCATTGACCGCCAAAGAATATGGATTTGAAGTTTCCTGGTTTTATCCAAGATCTGCCGCAGTGTGAATATTTGGTTGATGGTGGACTTTTCTGACCTGAAGCCACACTGATATGGGAGCTAGGCCGTCAGCACCAGCAGCTTTGTTGGACTTAAGCTTAGATATGGCTATCTTCACTCCGTCAAGGTCGGGTGGACAGAATTGCGAGTTTTCATTGTCCAGGTTAAATTATTGAATGATAATTTCCGGATTTTTTACACATCAAATCAAACTAAAAGAAATCAAAGAAAGCACTTAAAAAAGTTACATCCTTCTTAGCTATCGGAAGCAAGACCCATTCTTCTAAACCAAGTGAATGAGAAATCAGGCATGTCAAGTCTCACCGTGTCGGTGATTCGTGATTTCTTTAGGAACTAAAGGAGGTGTATGGTGGTTTCACTTGGCCACATTTTAATACCTTCACCTCGTTCTTCAGTCTTAATTACAGATATGAACTCTCTATCTTTGTGCCCTGTCCATCTCGTTAGACTTCTAAGAAGTCGCTTATGGCTTGTAGCAGTCAGGGATGCTGCCGTTGGAAGTAAAATATGTTGACAGTAGGAATGCGTATTTGAATTTATTAACCAAATTTTTTGTAACTCTAAACTCTCTTAAAAAACATGGTTGCAACAAAAAATTGGATCCAAAATCAATGCTCATTTTCGAAATCCCTGTCTCAATTAGATTCCAGGGATTACATCTGGCGCTTAATAATGTTTGCTTCTCAATATCTATTCTGACACTGAAATCAATGTTTGACTGTCTGAAGTGTGTAACTGTTAAATGCACCAACACCTGCAGTCTTAACTCTGCCCTTCTGCATAACCCCCCATTAGTTAGAGAACATCAAAACCCCAACCAACATTCGCTTTCAATTCTTTCGATGAAACAATCATTAACACATTACAAAAAAAAAAAACACCACAGCCGACTTTACAACAAATAAAAACCTCATCTCATGTGTTTAACCTTCAGGCTAGATACAGTCAAAGTTGCTGTCTCAGAAGAACAAATAGTTTCCTATTCACTGTCAAGTTGCCTGACGTTGGGTATACAGCCACCCGCCAAATCAAAAGTCAGCTACCGATTAGCAGCGGATTACAATGTATACATTTGTCTATGGAGAATATCTTTTACGATTTACCACACAGCACAGATCAAAAGATACTTCGTATCTCAGCCAAACATAAAAGACGGCTCCACACACAATGGGTATTTAGGAGAAAATGTACGCGCTGCGGTATCTCTTATGAAGCCGTGCGCCGCGCACCAGCACTTGTACACCGGTGGCTTTCGTGTATACCTATGTCTGCCTGTCCATCTATCCATCCATCCAACAATCCATCTGCAATTACTCGTGAAGTATGACGGCATGGTAGTTATCTCCGATTTGTTGTTGGTTCATTGTTGTTGCTCTGTTTTGTTCACTGACCGAATTTATATGGTTACCGTGTGTGTGTTGTGTATGTTCGCTGGATTTGTGTGATGTAACAAATCATTTTGCTCTACGAGCACACAGACAAATTGATGGATTGTTAAATTGAGCTGACAATATGTGCCATCCAATATGGTGGGTATCTCCTATCTAAACTTGCGGTACAAAATCACAGAGAGCGCATTTGAAATTGATTACTTGGAATGTTATTTGTGAATTAAACAGACAAAACAACGATTTTGTTGAATGTTTTGATGGCAGTTTGAGTGGAAAATCGCGCAGCGTTCATCATCATCATCATTATGGTCGTGGACTCGACGAAAAATTTTAATTGATTAATGCACGTCCCAATGAAAAGTGAATGGTCTTTTGTTCGCTCTTATCTATGGTTTGATGTGAGCCTTAATTGATTTCTTAGGGTTTGAGGATTTGCGCTGCAGGGCATGTTAACAATTTTTGTCGCAATGGAAAGACGGAGGTTATTGGCAGGAGTTTAAGGTCATTCTCGCTTCTTAGCAAATTCTCGTCAAACACGGCCAAAGTGACATGTGTGACTTAGTTAGTATTTCACCTGCATCTAAGACCTCATCATTGAATGTACAAAGCAAAAGTTGTTCGATGCAAAATTGTGCATTTCTGTCAAAGTGAAATTAAATTTCTCTAATACATGTGGTCTAGTCTTTAGCTCTTTAGACCATCCTTGTTGTTGTCTTGTTAACAAACAATGCTGGACTTCGTTTAAGTAATGAAAACAAGTAAACAAGCAAAAGGAAAACATTCGAGTCCAATAAATTGGTGGATATGTCACTGATGATTGCCACTCTCCAGCCTTCTCAATTAATGTTAACTACACTGCGCAGTTGAGGACAAGATCAACCATTAAGCGCCACCAGTGTATACCAAATTCCTCTTCTGTCACACTCGGCTTAAAAACTTTCCAAACAGAGTCGCAAATACTTAAAATCACGCCTCGTACCACATGTCAAACATCCATTAGTGTACAACCAACCGACATACTCGTACACTCTTCAAAACTCATCAATCACCGACTTGTATGGTCACTTCAAGCACAAAGAGAGATAAGTTCTCCACCAAGTATGTCCGCCTAAATCTTACATTTCATTCGGGCTTCCGAGAACAAAAAATGCATTAACAACAAAGCACATACCTACACAGGCAACCACGAAAAAAAAAAATTCATTTAATTTGGAAGAGAAACAAACAAAGGTAAGTCCCACCCCACATCCAGACCAAGTATTAGTGAAATTTTGTTCATATATCTGATTGACGTCCTATGAATGAATTGTTTTCACAATCTAACAAAGTACCATTATCTGGGATCGTTAAGAACGAATTATTGCCACAAAAAATATTCAACAGAATCAAGTTCGCACCCCAACTCTTTCGTCTTTTGTTCAGGAATTTTTTGTTTCCTTCTTAAATTTTGTTGAACAAAAAAAAAAACAGCTTTAATGAAATTTAATGTGCGCTTTAGCAAAACATACAAAACATAAACACTTAATGGGTCGTAGTTTATGCGTGTGAGACACAACAGTGTATGGGACTTCTTTGGCGCGGCTTCACATCAAAGCCTCAAACGAAAATCGATGTGAAAATTTTAAATTTTTGGAGGCGGATAATCCAATGTCTTCGGCTATAAAAATTAATATTCTCTTAAAGACTGTTAATAAATAACAAGGAAAATTATAAGTCTGAATTGAGAACAATATGGGAACGAGTAGCGCCCTTTTCATCAGAAAGTTGTGTGAGATTTATGCAGCGGAACAAGAGTTTATGAAAACAAACGTTTATAGTGCACAAGATCAACCCACGGCATGGGAAATCATTCAAATTTAGTGCTTGTAATAAAATCAATTTGTTAAGGTCTTTTACACACAATTACATTACCATGACAAAGTCAGGTGTAAGCAGCTGCTTGTTATCTGAGCTTCGTTGGCTATTGTGAACAACAAATTCTCATTTTCGCTTTTATTTCGGAGGAAAATTCAACGCTGGAGGTGTGTTTGTTCGGTGAAATCGAACTTAAAGCGTGGGCTATTCAAATCATCCGGCTTGTTTAGGTGACGACAAATGAAAAGATTTGTTGCGGCTACAGTAGCTCCGACACTTGTAACCTGTACAAGTTACACGACATTGAGCAAGGTATCACATTTCAAAATGTTTAGAGAAGAAGACAAACCAACAGTATCATCATTAGTAAATGAAATTTCGGCATTGTTAGCTTACTAAGAAGACACACTCTAACAAAGTCAAAGCTATGGCTACATAATGATAAAGTTGTAATCTACCCGGGTTATGCCGAAAGGTAATCTGGTAAGCAGGTGACCAGGGTTTTCATACTGATTAAGAAAAGAAAGCACCTCGATGTATAGGATTTTTATGGCAAGTCAAGTTTACCCATAACTCAAGAATGTTGGAGGAACCTTGCTTACGGTTGATCGATTGACTAAGGGGATATGTGAAGATGGGAAAAACTGCCATAATGTTTTTGACTGCAACGAGCTGTGGTGAGACAATTGCGCTATATGTTCTTAGCAGTTTCTTGATCCTCCAAACATGGTTGACAACATGTCCGAAGGGCTTGTGCCCAGCTAGTTGGGATAAAATCTGAATAAGCAGTGTCTAGCGAAGAACTCCATCAGGAGCTTGTCGTCACCCATGCTGAGAGAATTTCTTGACTTTTCTTTTCTTTTGAGGAGTTAATAAACTTCTTACCTTATTAAAATGCTGTTGTTCAGTTCAACTTCTGAGCTTCTTGCTATAGCTTTATATGGATGGAATAGAAAAAGTTGATTCAAATCTTTGTCCAACAAGGCAATCTCGCTGCCTTCGATGCCTTTGCATCCCAAGATCATGGGTTGTTGTGAGTAGCTGCCTGCTTTCACTTTACAATTCAGCTGGCTGTCAGAGAAAAAATCTGCTTTCTAGGATGATTTATTTGAAAGGCAGATTATCAGTAACAATTTGCTTATCGAGGACTTAAGAATAATCATTTTCTCTCATTTACCACTGCTTCCTACTCGTAAGGAAGAAATTGACTAGCTTTATTCGCTCCTGAGTAATTAAGATTTGAGAAACAGTAGCAATGCGAAGTGATGGAAACCATAAAGCTTACACCGCGATGACAATAACGCCGACAGCAGGGCTTGAAATAATTCTCAACGTGCTACCGCTAGACCTCTACATGCAAGAGTCTGCCGCTAAGAGTGTTTTGAAAATAAGCCAAACGCATGGTTGGAACTCTAATCCAGAAGGGTGTAGACGTAAGCAGTGACTACACGTCACCATACCTGGACTTCGAAGAACCATTCTTCTACACTTTCCCAAGCAGAGAGATTGGGAAATCAATGAACCAATGAGAAAGAGGTTTATATCTATCTACACAGATGGGTCAAAGATGAATATAGAAACAGTTGCCGCAATAGCTTCCGAACAACTGAACATACACAGGTCAATCAGACTACCTGATCACAGCAGTGCCTTCCAAGCGGAGGTCCTGGCAGTGACAGAGGCACCCAGTATGGTATCAATGACGGCAATAACGAGATGATATCACCATTTTTATTGACAGTCAGGTGACTATTAAAGCAATTTCTGTTACTGAAATAAAACCCAAGCTAGTTCGACACTGTCGGGAAGAGCTTAAGGTCCTTGGCTCGCAACATAGTGTTCCTCTCTGCTGGGTCCCTGGTCACGGGGACATACTCGGAAACAAGGTGGCCGACGAGCTTGCAAGAAAGGGTTCTACAATAGACCAAAATCGAGCACTGCAATGGATTAAGCCCCCATCTCAGAGAGCGAGTGGAATGTAGGACCCTGATGACAGCCAACAGAAGGTAGAAATCAAAATAACCAAAATACGACAAAGCCATAACAAAGTCGCTGTCAATGATGGTGGGTGCACTCGCCGGCCACAACCTTCTAAAAAACCACACAATGAAATTTAAACTTAACGATTACAATATATGTAGGGCCCGCGGTGACAAGAAGGTTCAAAAGGATATTCCTCACTTCCTCTGCATCTGCCGAAGCCTATGTCACTTGAGAAATAGAACATTAGGGAGACACTACTACCAGGACATACAAGAACTATCCGATGTTCCAATAAACGATCTTTACAGATTTCTGAGGACATCATGATGACTGGAGACCCAAGTCAACATCGAGCAGTAAGGTAGAAGCCCGGTAGGAACCGGGATTAACCCCCATGGGCATCACAAAGAGTCCACAAGGACCTAAGTGTGATGAAGTCAAGTGCTTTCCCGCTCATCATTGCTCATAGTTCAAATTTTTGCTAATTCACTTCTAATTTTTCATTACTTTTCGGTTATCACTGTGGGTCTCTATGATTTGCATAAGTGTTGGGCGAGGAACCAAGGTTGAATACCCCTGAGATCAAGTGAAGATCATGCATGTCCATTTAACTCAGATCATGCACGTCCAGTTAATCCCTTTTTGCATTCCACTGATCATACGTTTGTGCGGCTAGAGAACTGGAATCAGTCCCCTTCTCACATCAATATTCACGCGTTCAACTTATCTTTTACGGACAACAGTTCGATTCATTTCATGCTTAATGTCTAATAATCTAATCCAACTATTAAAACTTAATATATATTTGAATTATTAAACATTGGTGGTTTCATTTTCCAACATAAGTGACTGTGACTTTTCTGGATAGCGGCTTACAAAATTTCCTTGCCTTTTGCCGTCTGAAGTCGATTTCGTCCTGCGAATGCCAATGTCTTCTCAAATCTTCGAAACCTACCCTGAGAGACTACGCAAGAGAGAACGACTACATCTCCGAAGGCGTAAACTGTTAGATGATGACCTAAACAATCTCAGCGAACGGAACTTAAGCCTGTCGGCTTCGGATCTTATTGGCTGGGAAAGCTTGTTTTTTGAGGCCCTCGTTCACCGCCATCATAAGAAGAAAGTAAGTTTTCTCAACTCATTGGGACTTCTCCTTCAGGGACCTAACCACAGTATCACTTTTCAAGGCAAAGTCAATGCTATATGCAAAGCTATACTTCCAACCACATATATATATAGTTGCGCAGTCTAGGTTAGGTTAGGTTATGGGGGAAATCTCCGGTCTAATGATTGTGCGTCCACAGGGGCCTACTGGCCCATTGTATTCCCCTTAATGTTGTGATCCATGTTCCAACCTTAGGTTCTAGACGGGTGGTCTATTGCAAAACCAACCTGTACTCTTAATAAAGTGGAGTATGTTCGCTATTGGTACTTCTGTTAGGTTTCCCAATTCTCCAAACAGCCTGTATCCTATGTGTCGGAATCGGCGGTGCAGTCTATCGGATCACACTCCTCAAACACACCTTCCAACTCTCAAAGCATTTGATTTAAAAAACACATTTACCCGTAACGTTCTATAAGAAATGTCAGAAATAGAGAATAAGACAAAAATAGTTTCAAATTCCCCTGTCGTTAAGAGATACAGGTCTCAATATTTTCTTGTACAACCGACTCTTACAAGCATGCAGTTCAGTTGCACATTTGGACTTATTTTCAACCCTCGTCATCACAATCTCTAGCCGATTTGCATTTCGATTCCCAGATGATTCTAACTTTACCACAACCTTCTGACGGGAGCTGGATACTGAACGCTTTTTCTCCCTTAACTCTATCGTCACCCACTTCCTAATCTATCCGTTCTCACCCACAAAACTAATAACAACTAAGTGCTGTTCTACATTCTCATGAAACATTCATAGCCACCACTTAAGTGGCCATTTCATTATTTGTTCAGTGTTGCACTTACACCTTTGTAGCAGGTCGCATTATGTGCACTTAAAACTGCAATCATTATGCAAGTACCAACAAAACTGAGAAAAAAAAAACGACCAACTCCAGACTATTCCCATAACCATTGTGAGCCTCTCCCAACATGGTCAGATACTTCTTTTTTTCAGCATAAATCTTACGGTCTACAGTCAGCCACTTCAAATGGCCAGTTCCGTCCAGACTCTAGCCACCACCATCCAACTACTGGTTCTTGCGTTTTAATTTTTTTTTTTTTCATTTTATTCGCAGATAGACACACACACACGCACGTCTCATTAAGGTTTCGTTAATATTACATTACTTTCTTAATTAAGTCGTAAAGTCTATTCCATCAAAACATGAAACGGGAGTGTTCCCAAGAAAATTACACACAAAGATGGGAAGCAACGACCAGCGAGCACCATTGGCACAATAATCATTGGCCATGCACTATGCGGTTACGGTACGTGCGTTATTTGATTTTATTTTTCAGCCACCACCTTAGGCTCTCTCTCTCTCTTACTCTCTCTCTCTAGGCCGGCTAAAGTCCAGTGTGTGCTAGAAATTCCGCTAAATGATGAACAAGAAAAGCTTTTTTGTTTCTCAAGTCTATTTCTGGTTTCATTGATTTCCTTTTAATGAAATTGGTTTCGGGGAAAAACCGTCAAGCGGCCATGAACCCTTATGCAATGAATGGAAAATAGAGGTATTCTACTCAACGGTAGTTTGGATATTTTTCATGGAAAATTGGTTATGAAAGGTGAAGGAGTACCTGCGACCCTAGAATGTGTTGCAACCCTTCATGCAATTATTTGCAATTCTCATTCTCATTTGTTTTGTCTGCTGTTCAGCGCTGAACCCTCTCCTTTTTATCTGTCATCGAACGTTTTCGCATGAATTGCGTACCTGGTTCGATGGTCCTATGACCTATGCCCGATGGTGTGTGGTAAAACAATAAAACGCCATTGTACCGATACATTTTTTTAGATTTTTATCTTTTATTATCCTTTTACTGGCGTGCATATCCTTTATTGACGGCGAATGGCAAAAACCCTTTATGCAAAGTTAGAGTCCAATGGCAGATGATTTTTTATTCTCATCGTTTTTTTAGTGTTTTCACCTTTATGGTATGGCAAAAGGATTCCTGTTTTTACAATGCAAAAAGGAGTGATAGGAGTAAAGGATTCGCAATTACTTGTTCATGGAAGACATAACATTTGAAGAGAATTTTCTTGGAACGACTTACGCCTGGTTATGAATTTTTGCAATATTTCGCAGGGTTTTCTAGACATTCAAGGGCAAGGAAAATGATGTCAAACTTTACAAAGTGAGTACTGTATTGGGAGAGTCGCTGCAGCAGACAAGAACAAAGTAGTCTTTCTGGAATATGGTGACCCTGGGTGAGAGACACTGAAAAGAGTACTGGTTGCTTACTCATGAACTCGACTTGCTGAACTGTGTGTTGACCATGAGAAAAATGAATGTGTATGCAGCTCTTTAAATACGACAGCAGACGATTTAAATGAACCCAACGGCGGCGTGCAAAGTTAAGGAACGGATCAAAGCTATCAAAGCTATTGACTCGACTACCATATCCTCCAGATTCGTGCTAGAATGCCGGAACGAACTTGCCCGCTTGAGCGAACGGTTCAGGGTCACACTGCTCTGGGTTCCAGGGCACAGTGACATAGCAGGAAACGAGCCCTATACAGCTCACTCACGGGAAGGACCCACACCCCGCTAGAAGCGGTTAAAGGACGAATCTACTCATACTTCCTGCAGAAGACCAACCTCCAATGGAGGGGATTAACCAACTGTGCCATATCAAGGAAGATATGGCCAACCTACGATACGTTTACAACAAGAGATCTTCTAAGCAGAACCCGCCCAGATATTGCCAGAATAAAGGCGATAACCACGAGGCATTGGCCAATTGGAGATCATGCGGCCAAACTAGATATTCCATAAAACCGTCACTGCTGCAGCTGCGGAAATGAAGATAAGAGAGAAACTCTCTTACACTTCCTTTGCGAATATCCAGCACTAGTAAGAGCCAGACTGCGTGGCCTAAACCAACCATTCTTCGACGACATCCGTGACATCTCGGGAAAGGGATACAAGATCTTATTCGATTTCTAAATTTCACGGGCTGGATCTAGGCACCCTCGGCTGTCCCACCCATCTCATACATCCTAGTGCTTAGTGGTAAGTTGGTTCAGTTGAACCGCAACCTCTACCTACTGAGCTACCAAGGAAACAGAAATGCATTTCTCGACATATTTGGGTTTCGAATATCGGTTTAATCGACTTTTCGTCCTAAAAGTATTTTCAACAGGTCCACCAGATCCTCTGTCGGGGATGGAGAAAAAAACGCAGATATGAGAAAGAGTAGTCGGCGTGGGTCAGTGGATAGTGCGTTGAACTGCTGTGTGAGCTGGGGTACCACCTCTTGTCGAGGAAAGACAAGAAATGACCTCTCAGAGCATAATTCGTCATGAAAAAGCTTTTCAATTGGGTGTTCGGATTCGACCCCGGATTAGCCCCCTTCCATTCGTGCGAACGAGGTATATAACACGCAAAACATGAATGGTCGCGAGAAGTAAGGCCTAAGCCCATGCCGATTTGTCGAGACAGCTAGACTCTCATAGCAATACTCGTTTACAATCACGACCCGGAAATGATACTTAAGATTTTTTGTCTGCTATTCTGGAGCACTCTGACGCAACTGATCCATTGTACTACCTACCAGGACCCAGGTTTTACCCATTTTACTGGAATTTCCTCGATAAAGCCGAAAAGGCACTTCAATGATGAGGAGCTTACAGTATCGGCACTCACCACCTCAGGACCAAAAATCTGCCACCTGATCTGAGCAAAGGCAGGGCAATCGCAAAAGAATCGATCTGAAGTATCGTCGCCCTCTCCACAGGCGTCGCAGACAGTTGTATCACACTAATATGCTTGGCAAAAGCGAAGTATCCCGTTTGAACGTCAATCAGTTGTCTACAGCCTCTTCTGCTGACAGCGCATATGCCGCTGATTTCTTAAAGACGTGCGGGAGCGTTCGTTTAGTCTGCCTGCATCTTGGAGAACCGTGCCACACACAATTGTGTTCGTAGGTAACCCAATCGTCAATGGAGGCCCTAACCGAGGATGCAGGAAGATCCAAGGCAGGTTTAGGTCTTGAGAAAACATCCTCTGAGCCTGTCTAGCAATCTAGATACCAGTGTGACCTGGGGCCCAGGAAAGAGTCAAAAAGTTTAGCCTTGCGACGGATTTTAGAGAGTTCTTGTATTCTCGCACTATTTTGGAACAGGTTAATGCGTTGAGCAAGGCCTTAAGCGTAGGCTGGCTATCGTTCCAGACGCAGATGCTCCAAAGCTTCTCTGCTTGAAAAACAGAGGCATGCTTACCCAACGGGTAGTGAACTCTGGTGTTGTCGACCTTCGGGAAGACACCAGCAACGGACAAATGACTGATTCGACTACAGTTCCGTCCAGCCTCAGACTCTAGCCAAAGCCAGTCCCGAAGGCGAGGAAAGTCGTTTTTAAATTTGCACAGCAACCGAAGTTTTGGTGTCACTGCATCAGGCGGCATATCCATGGAATATGTGTCGCACAAGGTCTTAAAAACTCCAGTGCGGAACATACCAAAAGCCGCCCCGTCTAAAACGATAGATTGCTTTGATAGTACAGCTCATAATATAAGTGTCAAGGGGAGGTAGATCAAGCAGAGCATCTAAAGTAGAGTTAGGCGTACTTGGAAGAGTTCAGTCACATACTTATAAGAAAGGCTCTTCCACCAAACAACTGACGCATAAACTAAAAACGGTCTTATCATAGCCGTATAGACCTTCTTTGGTGATAAGCCTCAAAAACACCCCTACACTGTCAAAAAACTAAGAGCGCCTTTGATGTCTTCGATTCGACGTCCTTTGCCCATATACATTTTTTATTCAGAATAACTCTTAGATATTTGGTTTCATCTGAGATCTGAATAATGACGCCCTTTAGCACTGGCTGAGTCAGACCGGTCGCAATCCTCCTTCTCATAAAGAGGACAACCTCTGCTTTCAGAGACACTAAAGTAACAAGAACCAAACTGCTATCCAAATCGACCACGTGTTAATCGATGAAAATCACGCACGTCGTTTGATGATGTCGGGGGAAAGTGATAAAAAATGCTCACCAATAAGCGTTGCTGAGCAAAACCAGAGCAGCGCATGAGACATATCGAGTCTAAAGAAGAGAGGAGAAGAAAATTCTGCGTAAGAAGAAGAGATCATAGACTCAATAAATAAAAGAGTCGCGCAACAGGAACAACATCTGCCGCTTCTGTAAGAGGTTCAAGCCCCTGAAAGCTGGCTTCAAGGCCGAAAGGGAATCTAGTCACTAATGCACAGTGATGATGTGTCTTGGCAGCATTTCTTAGAATGGACATAATTTTAACAGAGTGAAGGAGCAGAAAATCGCTTGCAACGAGCAATTAATTCACCTAGAGTCATAGAGTGGACAAAACAAAAAAAAACAGCTGGCGAAATAGCTCAATGGGACCCTAGCTTTTCGCAAACATTCCTGTTTTGCGTGCCAAAATGTCTGATACCCTCTCTTGTAACTATGTAAAGCCACAAAATTAATATAAAAGACTGGATCCACGAGTAAACCCTGTCGTGACAGCTCGAGATAAGCCAAAGATTAACTTCTCGCCACCATTCAAGTTGTGCGTGTTTGCATTGATCAGACGAATTGAAGAGACCTACAATTTATTGCAGACCCCGAAGGGCGAATTGAGAAGCTTTTTCATGACAAGTTATACTCCCGAAGGCTTGTCATTCCCCGACGAGAGGTGGTGCGGCGAAAAATTTTCAGTGGACATGGCTAAAACTTGAACCCACGCAGCTTGCTCAGTAGTCCAACGCACTAGCCACTGAGCCACAGCGAAGGGGAATCTAGATGTGTTAACAAAATGCTCCAACCATGCCCACGATCTACCTCGCGTAACTCCAGCTGTATATCAAATTCCTCCGCAATCCCCACCGTGGAAGACTGCGAATCAAAACTGTGCTTCAATTAATTTCACACAAACTGTAACAGAAATTCCTAGAATTTGCCTTCGTCCACGTTGTGACACACAACAACGCCTCGTCGCTTGCATACCTGTCGAATTCCGGCACAGCGCGAAACTAAAAACCATCCGCCACAATTGGTCATGCTCATATCCATGATGCCTGTCGCATCCCTTTTAATCCGCAACAAATTATGTGGTTGTGCGCATTTAACGTGTTTTGCTCTTTTCATTGAATTTCCCAGTTGCATTCCACAGCACGGCACATCATCATTATCGCCGTCACCACACCAATCAGTGTGGTAAGCCGACGCCGGGAACTATCCTCGCTGCCAAGCGGTTCACTGAACTGACTCTGGAACCCTGTTTACCGCCAGGTAAATGTTATATTCATGCAAATTCCAATTAAAGCTGAAATTTTATGTTCCACAATCAATCAATCGCCTCAACCAGGCTCGCGAGAGGTTGTCATCATGATATGTAAGGGCGCCTGGTCTCCCCAAAGCACATCTCAATCCAACCGGCTTCTGGTTTTGATTAATGACTTTCAGGTAAATCCTCTCGCGGCATTCGTCTTAGACTTTACTTCAATAAGATAATTAATTACATGAAAATTCTCCCTCATCAGGTGGATGAAGGATTAAAACGGTCTAGAGGCCAGGCTCTCCTGGTTGACATGATAATAGCGAACAAAGTTTAACAAGATTAAGATTAAGTCATTTACATCTTCATATACGTATGTTGTGTGTGTAGAGATACTTTTTTGGGTTATTTATCTCTCCATCGACGCGGAGGTCCGTCGTGCGCTGTTGAGATCAACCGGGTTTCCTGGTAGTTTTGCGCTTTGTCCACGAATGGCATGAGACAAGCCCTGGAGCTGGAAGACCTCTTAAGGAGATCTCACTTCTTGCTTGGAATATTTATCTTCAAATTTATGAATGAAAGATGAGAAGAATTTCGATGGTATTGTCTGGTGCATTCTCTTCGTCTACTTGATGGCTCAATCTTATACTCGACGGGTTACAGCATGAGCTTAGCTAATTTTATTGGATTTGTCTGTTCGTGTAATTCTATCCGTGTTGTGGAAGATATTTTTCAGCCGATAATGGACCGCTCTACGAAATATAATCCATAGTTTATTGAATGTAAAAGAGAAAGATACACAGGTGGAAAACCTGTGAAATATAGAGCTTTCATGGAGGTAAAGATATTTTTTTTCGTGTTGTTTCATCTTTTCCACGTGTTTTGAATCAACTTTTGTAGATGATTCCTTTCCCTTCCATTCTATTGGATCGGATTTAGATTGTTTTTGTCAAGAATTAGACTATTGTCTGGATGGAATCGGAAGTTGTTGTTAGAAAAGAAAAGAATTGTCTTTGAAGACCAACACAAAAGGAGTGGCATACAATAGAATGAAGAATGTAAATTCTTTGGCATTCGAAAGGTCATTTATGACACATGCCTTTCTATGTCATGTAAGGTCGCAAGTGATTTCGGAAAATTGTCCCAACAGACGATAGTCTGATAATCTGCACTAGACTGGAGGTCAAAGCACCCCGATGTTGATTTTACTCATCAAAATCCAAAGCAAGAACTGTATGTTGTTCAGTTTGAAATGTACGACTGCTGTTTAGAAGAAGGGAGAGCTTTTCACGTTATAGCAACAAACTCTCTGTATTTCTAGTTGCAATTCTGCAGACAAACTCTCAACGAAATATCAACGACCAATAAGGTGACCCTATGCTAGTTACCAGGCCACAGCGATATATCAGGTAATGAAAGGGGTGATGAACTTGCCAGGAGGGGTGTAGAACTAGCACACGCATATACCCTTCCGGTCGCAAAGACACCGGTTATCACTCTTTACGGGGGAAAAGATGAGGAAACCATGATATCCGATGGTATCACGTGGACACATGTGCAATAGCCAGATCACTATGGCCAGCTTTCGATAAGAAGAATTCCAAAAATCTCGTACAACTTAGTCGAAGGGAAATACGAATCGTCTCTGGTGTCTTTACAGGACACTGTGGAATAGGAATCCATGCGGAGTGTCTTGGATTACCCTACAATGACTACCGCAGAAGCTGCAGGGACGAAGAGGAAATAGAATCCATCCACCACCTGCTATGCGAATGTCCCGCACTAGCCACCCCAAGACTGCGTACTCTTGATAGTAGCTTCTTTCATGGGCTGGAGGACTTTCATATCGCTGATTTTAGGAAACTCCTGAGATTTCTATCCCTTTCTGGATGGTTTCCAGATAAGCCAACCTTACCCCTTGCTTCGACTTTTTATGGGTATAATGGACCCGCTTAAGGTCTAAGTAAGTCTTTAGGACATCCACAAAACCAACCAAATAACCATAGCACTTTAGGGCATGGTACGTTCTTGTGAAACTGAAATCTGGAGCAGAGTCATCTTCCAGTATTTAGTTGAAATGGTTAGGTTAGGGTGGACTGCATAAAAATATACAAGGAGTCCATTATGAAGGCCAAGAAAGAATCTTGGGAAGATTACACAGCTTCACTCCATATAAATCCCCTGCCCATGACAGCATAATGCCCGTAATGCTGCAGAATGCGCGAGACATACAAACCACTACATACCACAGTCCTGGATGCGTGTCCTTGTAGTTTTTATACCGAAAGTAGGTCGAGGACATGAATCCGTGAAGGATTTTAAGCCCATTAGTCTGACCTCTTTCATGCTTAAGACCCTGGAACGAATCCTAGACATTCACACCCGGAAAATGGTAGAAGTCTCACTTTTTTCCCACTCCCAGCACGCGTATCTCAAAGATAAAACCACAGAGACGGCTCTCCACAAACGAAAAAAACCCTTCACTTCAAAGAGTACACTCTTGCCACCTTCTTAGACATACAAGGTGCTCTTAACAACGACCACACTGAAGCTATTCGAAAATCTCTCACCGAGTTAGGGGTGGAGAAATCCATTAGTCAATGCATAGTATCCGAATTATTCAGGTTACTCTTGAATCAAGTAGTTTGACCAAGTTCGTAAACAAAGGGACCCCTCAGGGCGGAATCATCTCTCCTCTACTATGGCTATTGGTCATGAACAAAATGTGGAAGCGACTATAAAGGGAAAAGGTTAAGCTAGTGGCGTGCGCAGATGACGTGACAATCCTAGTGTCAGGGAAGTTTCTCTCGGTGATAAGCTATCTCATGGAGAGCGCCCTGGATAAGGTAAGCTCTTGGGCCATCAGCTGTGCCCTAGGGGTGAATCCGGACGAAATAATGCTTTTTACTGCCAAAACCGAAGTACAAGACTTCCCACGCTCAAAATTAACGGAAAAACACTCTCTTTATCTTCCAGTGCCAAGTACATGGACACGGTTCTCGACCCTAAGCTTAACTGAAAATTAAACGTTGAGCAGCGCATTAGAAACATAGCTTTTTACGCCTGCAACAGGACTTTCCGCAAAAGTGGAGACTTCAGCCAAAAATGACCCTATGGATGTACACAGCCCTTGTACGCCAAATTCTCACTTATGGCGCTATAGTGTGGCGACCCGCAATAAGTATGAAATATGTACATATACAGAATTCAAAAAGTCCATAGGCAAGTAAAGGCATCACAGGCGCGACCAACGGACGCCCTAACTGTCATCCTACACCTACTACCACTTGAAATAAATATCAAGGAAATAGTATTGCGCAGCACAGTCCGGCTTAGAGCATCTGGGTGCTGAACCGCAAAGCCAGCACCCAGTCACAGTAAAGTTTTGGAAACAATACCAAACGAATTGGTCGCGTCCTCAACAAACAGAGCTCCTTGCTATTCGGGAAGGCTGCCGTGTGCTGAAAAGTTCTCCAACACCCATCTACAATACTGCTGTCTTCATTGACAGCCAAGCCGCGATCAAAGCTATTGATTCGGCCACTACATCCTCAAAACTAGTAGGAACTAAACTAGGAAGAACTAAACCAACTGGGAGTCAACGGCATGGTCACTCTCACTTGGATGACCAATCAAAGAGCCGATGACCTGGCCAGGCGGGGATCAGCCCTTAACAACTCACTACCGAGCCTGTTAATATCCTGCAAGAAGCCGTTAAGGGCAATATTCAATACCACTTTTTAAGGACGGCCAACCAAGCATGGAATAGGCTTAACAACTGCGTCATATCAAGGAAGAACTGGCCCCGTTAAAAGCTTCTCGCAACCATTCATGTTGTGCGTGTTACATATTTCGCACGAATGGAAGGGACCTACAATTTATTGCCAACTCCGAACGGCCAATTGAGAAGCTCTTTCATGTCAAATTATACTCCCGGAGGCTTGTCATTCCTCGACGAGAGGTGGTGCCGCGAAAAAATGTTCGGTGGACATGGCTGGGGCTTAAACCCACGCCGCTCACTCAGCAGTCCAACGCGCTAACCACTGAGCCACGGCGACGACTGGCCCGGTTACAACAAACAAAAAACGAACCAGCTATTAAGGAGATCAAGACCAAATATTGCAAGAATCGTAGCACAGGCGACTGGCCAATAGGAGACTACGCAGCCAAGCTAGGTATTCCCCACAACACTTTCTGACGTAGTTGTAAAGATAACACCGAGAAAAAATCTCTGCATAATTTTCTGTGTAAATGTCCGGCTCTAGTGAGAGTCCGGCAGCGCACTCTAGACAAACCCTTCGACGACCTCAAAGGTTTTTCCAGGAAAAATATTGGTAAACTAATCCTTTTCCTTAATTCCCCAGGTTGGATCTAAATACCTTCCTCTATTAACCTATAACATGACGCAAACAACCAGCTCAAATGAGTTGTGGTTTCAAAACGGGGCATCCCAGCGTTAATTGGGTTCTTTAAAACCGTCTCCCCTTTTCCTACTTACCTACCTATAAACTTATGACACTTGATGTTCATCTAAGACCCTAACTTCACGAAGTAAAGGTTGATTTCTTCTTGAATCCTATCAAACGCCACTTAAGTGCAATCTTTGCTAACCTACATTGCATTCTTATTGCAACGAAACCACACTGTTTCCACACAATTATATTTCCAATTTGACTATACGCCACCGTTACATTTGAATTCAGACTTCTTCGACATTCAATCCCCTCTTGCTGAACCCAAACGCATTGCAAAAAAAAAAAATAAATAACCTGCCCAACATCTATCTTCAATTATTAAATCTCAACCACGCAAAGTTGTAACCCTAGAGGGAAAAAATAAGTAAGAAAAAAACTATCTACAACCTAACATAACTACTTCTGCATCCGTTCAGTTCTTCAATTTTTTTTTTGTGCTTCGCCTGCCAACCAACTATCCCTATACTCCCGTATTCTTCCCTACATTTTTCCACCACAATTCTTCCTTTTTTTTTTTCTTCTTCTTTCATTCCGTCTCCTCTATCTCCATACAAATTCTACGCTACGCTACGCTACCAAATGCCTAAACGCAAAGTTACCTGCAATTCCATTATTATTATTATCATCCAAAGAAGAAGTAGTAAAAAAAAAAAAAAATAACATCTATAGAAGGAACAGCTCAGCCGATAAAGGGAAGAAACAGAAAAAAAAAATAGAAGACACAACGCCACTCTATGAATACGAATGAAGGTAAAGGACAAGAACACGGCACAAGAAATAAGAATAAGAACTGAAGAACCAGTGAAATACGAAAAAAAAAAATCTGATTGAGTACTTCACTCCGCTATAACAGTGTTAGTAGGGGTATTTGAAACAAAATACAACAAAAAAGAACAGGTAAAACAGGTATTCCACTTCAAAAGTGGATGTATCTTGTGGAACGTATTGGAACAATTGTGGATATTAAATAAAATCAAAGGATTTCGATAGAATTTGAAACTGCGAAAAATGTTTAAAAAAAAAATCAACGGAAACCCGAAAAAAAAGCTCGAGAATCAAAGAGAATCCGCGCAGCAGGTGAGAAGCTCCACACAAAACATTCTAGTGAGAGTGAACAGCGAAGAGAAACGAAGCGGTTTTATTTGTACTTCTCTCGCGAAGAAAGGTACACAGATACACCACTCAGTCAACTGTTTAGCTTTGCGATCACGCATCGTGGCATACATACAAAAACCTAGCTGTAAATGACCACTACACCTGTGCGCGAGTCAGCACACACTGCCGAAAGAAACGTTATACAGAGGTGTCGGATACGTCACCACACACTGACCACCGGCACGACACGGCAAAGCTCAGAACCACAAACCGCTCTCTCGATCGGTCGCTCTTTCTCCGTACACATGTTCAGCGACCGATAGAAGCGGTTCTACTCAGCTGAGTATCTAAAACTGGTATGAGTATCGGTATCCATCTGAATGCGTGCAAAATATGCCAATGTGTGAGTGTGAAGCAGAAGAGGAACACAGAGTAGTATCTGATCGCGGCTTAGGGGCTTACCTCTACCTTGACTCTGAGAGATGCGGCGATGTTGTGGGAACGAAGACGACGATAGTGGTGACGCGCCGATCTCAGTTGATGAAGCAAAAACACAGGTATACCCGGTTTACACAGGTTGGTCGTGAGATTCTTTTTCTTTTTCTGTTTCTGTTTCGTTCTATCGTTCGTCGTTTTGTGAGTGAACGGAGAGACTTTCGTTGATGTCGGTGCGTTACATACTCAGTATAAATGAAGCACCAAAAGAACGGCACAAACGTGTTGCTACTGCTGGTTGCCTTTCAGTGTATCTGTAGTATGTTGTCCCGGACAACCTGCACCAAGAAGACGAGCGGCGAGTATCTGCTCTGCTGTGCAGTGCCGTTCGCTAAGGTAGCTGTTCATTTGCGACGGCAACGACGATGAATACGTTGGAATCATCAACATGATTGTTGTTTGCTAGTGTGTGCCGTTTTTTTTTTTTTTTATTTTACCGCCGATGATCACTCGCTGGAGATAGAACAGCTTTTCGTTGTTGTTGCTCTTTTCAATGGTACGGCTACGGTGTGTTTTGTAAAGGAGACTAACTGGCTTTGAGTAAACACCGCTGGAATACAGTAAGAGACGATCCATCGACGAGGACACACGCGTTTTTTCTTGCTTCAGGAATACTGTTGTTTTTTTTTATCTTTCCTTCGCTCGCTCCTCTCACATTTTTTGTGTACACCTCTGTTTTTTATGGTAGAACATATGATAATCGTTACATTCTCGTGTGGATACATACCATGTTATATTATTTCTGATCGTGTGGAACGCTGATGAAGTCAAAGAAGAAGAAACAGAGAGAAAAAAAGGAATTTATGTTCAGTTTCAGTGTTCTGTCTGTGGTTTTGATATTCTTCTAGCGCGTTTGTTCGGACGGTTCGCGTAATCTTCGTTTCGTTTCGAAGGAAAAAGAAACAAAATCCAACAGGAATACCAGAAAGGAATTTCAAAAAAAAAAAAAGAAAAGATTGCACAAAAAAAAAATCGAATTTTACATTATTTTTTGGATTTAAGTGAAACAAAATCAAAATAAAATGTTAAAACATGAATTTAAAAAATAAAATCAGTGCGTACATATACAAATTCAAACGAAAGTGAGCTCAAGAATATATTTTCTTATAGAAAATAATAGCAAAAAAAAAATAAATAAATAATTGTGCAAAAATATATACAAATGAATATGTAGTGAAGTGAAAAAAAAAATTTTAATCTACCCACACACACACGTACACTCTGGATTAATGTTAAAGGATATTATTCTAATTGAGTTAAATTTCAAATAAATTTTGAAAAAAAAAACTTAAAACTCCAACTGCAAAATGCCGAAAATATTTTTAATTAAAAATCGCCTACATCAGCAGCAGTTGCGGCTGCTGGAAGCTCAAAATTTACTCCAACACAAGGATGAGGATAGATTAGTACCACCGTTAAGTCCATCAACACCACCGAAAAAATCCAATTCATTCAATTCTTCACCAAATGGATCTAGAGATGATGGTGATACGAATACAAATGAACCCCTGTCGTTGGTGGCGAGAAAGCGATTCAATCGTCGTGATGATGACGAACAAGGTGAGTTTTTTTTCTTAAAACCTCTTTTGTATAACACAATATGCATATAGAGAGAAATAACTGATTTTTGGGGGGTTGAGAAATTTTTGCGATGCGCCATTCAGATTTTTTTTTTTTTGCTTCTCCGGAATGAAAAAAATAAAAACGAAAGAGTTGGGTTGCAAACCTGATTTTTTAACACGACAAAATTTATGTCGGAGATGCTTTTTTTTTGTTATTAATAATCATCTTGTTTGTCGGATTTCGCATCAATTTAGGAAAACATTTGCAAGCAAATTTTATATCCATCCCCTACAAGTCGACGATGCAAGTTCTCATCGGCGTAATTACAAAGCAAGAGAGTATGGGAAGATTTTTTATTTCTCCTTGGGTCTAGGGGGAATGAATCTGGTTTTCTTCTTTTGGGTGGGATTTTAACCACCGCACTGTGGGGTGTCTATTAATAGAACTATAAAGTTGTCTCAACGGTGGGAAATGCAACGAGTTGAATCCAATCAGAATCTGAGAATCATTCGAATTTTAAGGAGGTGGGTGGGTTTATTTTTCAAATTCCTAGGGGGTTATGACTTGTGTCATAAAATTTCTGTTTTTATTTGGGCA
Source organism: Matsumyia berberina (assembly GCA_917880715.2). Taxonomy (NCBI): domain Eukaryota; kingdom Metazoa; phylum Arthropoda; class Insecta; order Diptera; family Syrphidae; genus Matsumyia; species Matsumyia berberina. The sequence goes on along the minus strand of OU862871.1, from coordinate 122,212,296 downwards.
TTAAAAAGGAAATTTTAATTTAAAATTACTGGGAACATTAACTGTCAAAAAAATTGACAAGCCAAATTTCATCCATTCTTGTATGGAACATGCTATATTCAATGTCAATCGTGCTGCATTTTCAATGACTTGTGAGCTATACGGAAGTTCATTTTGATTTACGAAAACATTCGCAAGGATTTCATGGAACATTGACTCAATGTTTCTTTTGCCCAACGTTGGGCGCCAGTATTTAAAACTTTCATAACTTTTTCGAAAGCCCCTTCATGTCCTTAGTTGTCAATTTAACTAATCAGACCTTTATATGATTGTTAAATGATCACCGTGGCTTTGTGGTTAAGCCACTAAGCTTGTAACTTACTGGACGAATAGTATGTATAAACATTCATCAATGACTTGAGTTTCAGTAATTTGCTTGACACTGCGTATAAAATGGAAGCTTACCAAGCTCTCGAATACCGGGCTGTCATGAACCAAAATCATCAGGACTGTCCCGAACAGAGTGTGATTGAAAAATCTTGATGGGGTTGCTTGCTCTCATCATCAACAGGCAGAATGGTCTTGTCGGAAAATGAGTTTTTTAAGGATTTGGCTCATTGACGTTGAAATAAGAAAATTATAGTTGGGTTTTAGTTTTGTTTTATTCATAACATGAAAAACATACTTTATTGACACTTGAAGAATAGGGTTGAGGAGCAAGGATTTTCTATTAATGTGCCAGCTAACATTTTCAAAACGCATAGATCGACAACCATTCGCATAAAATAAAAATAAGTCCCACCTTTTTCGATAACAAGAAAATGGATATCCTAAATCTCTTTTTATGAACATACATGTGTAGTTTTATGCAAAATTAATAACCTCAGCACAAAACCAATCACAATACAAAACGAACCTGTCAGTTAAAGGAAGGTGTTAATGGAAAGAAACAGAGCAAACTTTACATAAAACGTTAGAATTACGAATTTCTACCACTCCCAACCAAATACAATCCAATAAATCTTTTTATTCGATATTCTTACTTATTTTTCTTTTTTTTGCAAATGCATTTAAAAATTTTAAATTTAAAATCTTTCTGACAGCTAATAATATATTTTCTTAACAAATCGACAATAAATTGTGTAGTTTACTGGTTTTTGTCCACCTACGTACATATTTAAATTCGACTTAATTGCAAATTTAATGTGATCTTTATCGTTTTCTTTTCTCCTGCTTTCTTCAAATTATTAAAATCAAAAAAATAAGTTATACACAAATGACGAAGGATTAAACAAAATTTTTTTGAAATCACTTAGCTCAGCGAGAATTTGTTTCTACAAGTTTTGACATGATTCTTTCAAACAGTAAATGACACGTCTGGCACGTCTGGATTTTGAGAATTTTATTTAAAATGCTTTCAAGTGTCTTATTGCAGCTTCTGCCGATTAAGAGGCAAGAGCCCAATGGACCTTCTTTCTTCCGTACTACACATCAATTTACAATGATAGACGTTGACTTCTTGAAGTTATTTATTTTTAAAGAAAAAGTTAAACAAAACACAAAAAAACACATCCCTATCTGTGTTCTAAAAGTGAAGCTGAACCTTGAAGTAAGATCTACCAGAAGTACATGCGTTAAATCTCGCAGCTGCTGTATAGCAAATACTTAGCTAAAAAGGATCAAAAAGCCTTCTGGTAACAAAGAAAAAAGAAACTAATATAGATACTAGTAAGAAACTGCCTGATACACGCAGTGGCCACTAGAATAGGAAGTACATCACCTGATTAGTCCAGGAACTGCCAGGACACAGCGGAAAAAATAAATATAAAACACTTGTTTTTTAAATGCTCATCGCATCCGTTATATGAAAAACAAACTATTAAGAGAACTGAGTACCTTAAGCAAATTCCCCCAATGAGCATGATGTGTTACGCCAAGAGTGCCGGATGTTTTGTGAAAATACCACACAATGAATGAACGTGTTAGACACGTTAGCACAAATTTAAATAAAACGCAATGGACCAAATGGCCCTCGTACAAGCACTGCCAACATTCATTTTTCCCTTTAACCAAACCTAACCATAAGCATTACAGTAAAACCTGTGAAATTTGTACATTGTATTGTACTAATCCGCTCCTTACTTTTCATAACACTGGGCAAACTGCCTTAACTTAATCCAGCAAATTTGCATTAAAATGCAGTTTTTTCAGGTCATGAATAGTCAATGGCTTGTATCTTGTTTACCGCCAGTGCTTCAGAGGAAATAATAGGAGACGATCAAATCGGAAATCAATATTTCTGAATTTCTGGATTTCTTTCTTTTTCCAAAAATTGTTTCTATGTCTACCCATTTTGCTAGATTCATGTTCGTAAAAGCATTGGCATCAAGAAATTGAGTCCTATTAGCAGATTGTACAGCATGGATGATGCAAATGGATGTGAAAATTGAAGTCCATGCGATTTTTACAGAATCTCTTAAGAAGGCTCTCGTTCTAAGTTCATCGGCTTTGATTGCCTTTGAAACTTAAGTGCCACAAAAATACACAATTTTCAGAGCTTCAATGTAAACCAATAGTTAAAACCCGTTTGTGGATCTATTCAGTGAACAGATCATTGAACTCTGCCTCCGAATTAGTCCACAGATGGAGACTCTTAGTTCCTTCTCCTAAGCTTCAAAGTAATCTTCCTTCTCACTGTTTTCGGCTGCAATTGCCATCATTAAGTCCCGGCGACCTTGAGCGATGATGACCTCATATTTATTTACAGCCTCTAGTAGTTTCACATAGAAGGCATTCGATGGCTGCTCGCATCGATGCAGTATGCCTTGTAGGACGTCTAATTACCTTTGGTGTCTCTTTAATTTTGTGACTGATATCGTTGGTTCTAGTATCTCTTTCTTTGACTGCATCGACTCCAATGCAGTTGGCATCTTCTCTAATTTTCTTGGGATCGTGATTGGGAAAGACACAGCGGATAATTCCGATCAGCTTTGCTGCTCGTGTACATAAAGGGGTTTTCAATAGGGACATAACAATTTTGTATTTTAATACAAACGCACCCGTAAACCTTTTTTATGATCTGTCAATGTCAAAACGTCAGTCAAGGTTTACATTTTTATCGTGGTGAAGCTCAAGAAACTGGCAACGTTTGGAAATTATTAAAAATTGGAATTAGAATTTCACCAGACAGAATGGGCGTGGTATAATGGACAAATTCAAGTCAACATATTCACTTTTGAATGTTCCTGTGCCACTGAGACAACGCACCGTATTACCGAAAATATTGCAGCTTTAGGTGCTTCAGTTCAAAATGAGCCAAATCAGTCGATTCCATGCCGTTCACAGGAATTGGGAATCTCTCAGTCCACATTGTGGCGAATTTTGCATAAAGATCTTGGGCTACACTCTTACAAGATCAGATTTACTCAAAAGTTGAAGCCTCTCCATCATTTGAAGCGTCGAAACTTCTCCGATTGGGCTCTGTAGAAGTTTTAAGGAAATCTTGAACCAAAAAGTCATCCTCAGCGATGAAGCTCATTCTTGGATTAATGGATTTGTCAATAAGAAAAATATACGTTACTTGACATCAGAGATATGTGGTTCCAAAAGGATGGTGCCACACAGCTGGTCAAACAATTGATCTATTGAAAAGGAAGTTCGGTAATCGTGTATTCTCGAGAAGTGGTCCGGTCGAATGGCCACATCCCTCCTGCGATTTAACGCCATAAGATTTATTTTTATGGGCTTAGGTTAAGTCGTTGGTTTATGCCAACAAGCCAATAACTTTAGAGGAGCTCAGAAATAATATCGAAGGCGAAATTGTTAACGATCCGGCCGATATGTGTGGAAAAATGATGGAAAATTGGCTACAAAAAATCTGTCGCTGCAAACGTGCTCGCGGTGGTCATATGAACGAGATCGAATTCCATACTTAAATTTAACATGTGTACTACAACTGGAACAAATTTCAACCCGATATCTCAATTATTTTGTGTTTTATTTAAATACGAATTTGTTATGTCCTTATTGAAAAACCCTTTAGAAGGACATTCACGTTTCTGTAGCTTGAAAGTCTTCAAGCTTCAGATTCTTTGAGAATTTTATAATTTTAATATGCTAAGTTGATAGCTGTTAGCATCTTTCTGTTAAAATTTAACGGACTTCTACCACTTATATCATTCCTGGCAGTATATGTTGATTTAAGAGGCTAATGTATTCTACTGAACTATTGCTGATTTGTGTTCTTAAGACCATGCAATTGGACAAAATACTGGGACAGTAAATTTATCCTGCAAAATGTATACAAGGCAATCATCTTATCCAAAAGATTGTCTCTTAGTTACCATAGTAAAATTTGACTTATTCGCCCAATGGCAACTGCCGCTTTCTATTGATTTACAAGCACTATAAAGCTTCAAACAAAAGAATCGTGTTTTTAAGTGATTTTTTTAAGACCATGATAAACATTTTTTATACCGTATCTAGCTTCTCTAAACCATTCATGTTTTGCGCATTATATTCTTCATACGAATGGAACAGACCTAGAGTCCGATCTGAGAATTAAAAGCTTTTTCATGAATGGCCGGGAGGTTTATCATTGCTTGGCGCGAGAAATGTCTGAACTCAAACCTGTGCCAGCTCACTCAGCAGTTTAATTCACTAACTAACCACTGAGCCCCAGCGGACACACAGTACTATACCAAGAGTAATAAAGCTACAAAACAGTAAGAAATCTATTCTGGTTTTCCAAATAAATAAATAATTGTTAAGCTATAAACATTTGAACAATAACGCAATCAGCTGCCGTGTCCGTAATTAATAATCAGACTCATCCCAAATAACAACGTTTGTCTTTCATCTAAAATTCTTATATTCAAAAGAATGTCCATTAAATTTTACAAAAAACAATAAAATAGCAAAATGAAAAATAATTGATTTAAGATGCAATCGTATGTCCATTTTAAAACTAAACCGGTGTTCACACTCTTTTCCCATATAATCCACTTTGCGGAGGTGTATAATAACAAAACAACAATTAAGTCACAACAAAAAAAAAAAACAAATCATACTTAAAACCAAGTGTTGGAGGATTTAATTGACTTTGAGAATGACTTTTTGGATAATTAAAAGAAAAAAACGGAAAAATAGAAAAAAATCTTTAAGCTCACACAAGGAACAAACAGACAAGCAATTCATTAAGATAAATGTTTTAATTATAATTACTTGACTGGGAGTCAGTCGAGTCTGTGTGCTAGACCACGGTTTGGCTTTCCTCCTCTTCGCCAAGTTCAATGAACACAGATCGTAGCAAAGTGTGTGGAAGAAGATGAAAAAGCCAACAAGAACCTCCATCCAACCACAACTTCAACTCCCTTTTGGTGCAATTTATTTCCTTCAGGAGTGTATTTGTTTGTTTCTTCTCCTCAACACTGAATAAGATACACGTTCTAACTACAAATTTCACGAATAAAAAAAAGCCACCACTAATATATAAGAAAATAATAAATAAATGCAAAGAAACGAAGAAAAACTAGAAAAGAAACAGAAGAAAACACATCTAAAGCCTCATGGTAGTTGAAAAGGTTGAAAAAAGAAGAAGAAGAAAAATAATGAAATCATTCCCAACAGACCGTGGAGCATTAAAACAGTGTATCTTCCAAGTGATTCTACTCAGAGGAAAAACGAAAGAATAGATGAGAACTGGCCGGATGGAAAATTCTCAATGACTTCAGAGTCATTTATTATTAAAAATGCAAAATTGTCCAAAGAAATAATAAATTCTAAGCTTTCAACTGACAACTATATATCATTCGATAACGCATGCGAACCCAAAGTGAGAGAAGAAAAAAAACGGGACTGAACGGAGCAATTTATTATCCTTAGGCTACGAACAAATTAACGTGTTCAATGATCATTTAAACAAATGGTCTCTTAATTTGTATCGCATACGAGCGCTGACCAGCAGGAATTTCGACGATTTTTTTCGACAGATATCTTCTTTCGAAAGCCTTTAATCGCTTGATCGCATTGTGCACAAATCATTTTCACTTTTTATTTTTTTTTTACTTTTCGTTCTTCTTTGCCGCCCTCTCTTAGCCGTTTTTGGAGGAAGAACAATAGTCCACACCTGTCTGACTGATATATCTACCTTTTCGCGAAATTCTTCCTTCTATGTAAATTGTGTTGTTCTTTTCTTTGCTTTTTTTTTTGTTCGTTTGTTGATAGTCAAATGCCAAACAAACAAATGGAAAGAAAAAAAAAACCCATATAAGGTTTTCTTGGGAATAAATTCAAGTATCTCGTGAGTAAAGTTCTAGCGCGATCAAAAGACAAATGGTGAACAGGTGATGGTTTAGGGTTTTTTTTTTTATTTCGTTTGGCAAGCAAACAAACAAATGGTGGAGGCGAAATGGCGGAAGGGAACTGTCAAATTTATTTGTTACCCTCGAGGATGGAAGATTGACCAAAAGCGGTTAGTTGGACATTTCCTTAGCGTTAGGTTCCGTCTTTTTTTGGGCACATCTGGACTGAATTGAATAAATTTTAGACCAGTTGGTCAGGAATGAGAGTGCAGACAACAGCAAAAACGCTACACATTGGTAATTAGAATAAGTGCAATTGCAAGAAAAGGAGGTGGGCGTGGTTGGAAACATTTAACAGTCGGCAAAATGTTCAATTGGAGGGTACTTATTTTCCCTAAGGCTTTGTTCAGATAAAGTAGGCGTCAATCAGGTGGTAACGTGGCGAATTTTTCAAAAGTTCGCTTTCCAACTCTTTTGTTTTTATATAAAAACCGAGTGTTTATTCAGACAGGATGTTCATTCTTTGTGTAATTCCTGATATATTGCTTTTAATACAAATTTCATCAGGGGCTTTTAAATTCACTTGTTATTGATCTGCATCAGAGGCGTTAAACCTAGCACTAAGGCCACGTTTTCCAAGGAGATCATACAATAGACGATTCTTGCGTCGAATAAGTTGCTGGTTTCAACCTTTGGAATGCACACGATTACAACAAATTTGTGTATAAAAGCAATCCAACTCTTGAGCACTCTCTGAATAACTCCTTCAATCGACTAGGAAGTTACCCGTTTTCATTTAAGAATCTGACGACATCATTGGAGAGCTTGTTTTATCCTGCTATCCACTGCCACTACTATTGGTCTCTGACCGGTTTGTTAAGAAAAGATTTAGCCAGAACATCCTTAATACATTTTCTTAGACATCAATGCCTGCTACTTTTTTTGTGATCACTTTTCAGGTACTGCACCCATGCAACAGTATTGATTCAACATTGCAACGGATTAGTGGTAACTAAGTGTTCACGCTAATTGCATTGTTTCGTCAGAACTTGCAACAATATTCCTAATGTGGATTTCAATTTGTCAATTGTGCAGATGGTATCTTGTTCTGTGCTACTACTGACTAAAACAACACTTCCCAGATATCGGAAGCTCATTGCTAATGTTTCAACCGGTTATCTAAGCATGGCTTGAGCGGAAAATGTACTTGTAATGCTTAGCTTTTTTTATCTTTACAAAGTTAGTCTCACTCTTCTCCTTTCGAGTTTTCACGATTTTGTACGCAGATCTATGTAAGCACCTGCTGACATAAAGCGTAAATCACATCGCTAAGTGGGCACATCTTTGAAACTCAAATTCTTCTTGTGACTGGCTACTAAAAAACAAATTTAAGAAACTTCCTGACCTATGTGACTTGAGTTGGTTCCAGGGGAAACTTCAGTGGCAGCAAGAAGCATTGCGACCTATAAGACCTATTGTGCCAAAAGTATTTCTAATGAAGTTGAGGATGTCTCCTCTCCAAGAGTTTCTAATGTCTGAGGGGTTGACGATGTCCTTGACAAAAAATGCGTTTCCTATGAAAGCAGAGAGCTGCACACTAACATGGTATGATTCTGCTGAGACATCTATTTCTACAGAAATTCGACATCGTTTCTTGGACTATAGGTTGCAGTATCTGATAAAGAAGTTAGCGAGCCTTCTGATATCATCCATATTGTGTCTTAGGATATTTTTAATGTTTTTTTAAGGAACAACCCTTTTAGCTCATCTGAGGCCATAACTATCTACAGGGGATAGATGGTGCCGAACAGGGAGCGCTATTGAGTTGTAGTTACGAGAACCCAGTACTTAAAGTGGTGTTTGCCAATCGGCGAATATATTGATGGCTGCACTCTCCATATCACAAAGCCCTCTTCAGAGATGATTATAAATCTTTGCCCTGATTCACCCATGGTCAACGCTTTTGCAGACAAGAACATTGATGATTAAGTCATAGCCGATGAAATGCGACTTCCTTAGAGCAAAAGACTGCCTCTATCTGTGTTACCATCAGGACACTCTTAGTGGATCCAGTCTTTGGATAAGAATATTGGCAGAAAATTGTGGACTACCGGGTCATTGTGACCTTGAGGGAAACGAAAAGGCCGACGAACCCGTCGAAGGATGGCAACACAAGGAGGGGAGAACCACCGTGGATCCTCCTTTCTGTGTAGCTAAAGCGGAAATCCTAAGAATAACTGTAAGTAAGGCAAGTCCGAGATGGTACAATGGAAGTGGGCATAGGGTATCTAAGCCGCTATGGCCTCCGCCACAGCACAGAAAAACAAGAGATAATCTTAACTTAAGCAGGGAACTGCTACAATTAGTCACTGACATCCTGTCCGGCCACTGTCTTTTCAGCCACAGATGTTTGCAGGTAGGTACTGCAACGACCTATGCGCCAGTAATGACATTGCACACATATTATACGAATGTCAGGGAATTGCCAGGACATGCATGAAACTTCTCGACAGCTATTTCTTTAGGAATCTAGAGGAGCTAGGCTATGATAGCTATATAAAAATGATAAAATTCTGTAAGAATTTTGTGGCTGCATAACCCTACTCTACCTAACCTAACCTTGACAGAAAATCTCGTTCAGTGTTGCTTAGGCCTCTGCCGAACTTAAAAAAAAAATACAAAATATCCTTAGATACTCGACGTATAGTTCTGCAATGGTCCTTAAAAAACAGATCTGTATTCTAAATAATTGCAGACAGTATAGAAAATTTCAATCTTCCTTTTGAAATCCAAATCCATTAGCACTGTTCATTGAAAAAGCAATTCTTCTAGTCCTGACAGGAAATGCAGGTGTCTTTCCTTTCACATCGCGTATCCTTTTCAGAGGTGCACTCAATCATTTTCTTACGAGCAATCACAAATTTGAACTCGAATCTAGTAGCCAAACCTACAAGTTCATTAAATTACCTCTTTCCTTTGATTTCCTGTCTTCCAACCTTGACAATGAAGAAACCAAATAGGATGAGCAAAAAATGTTCTTCAACGGATGTGTACCTTAATAATTCGTATCCTTTTCCTTTTATACCCACGAAAAAATTCGTTCACCTGGCCTTGTAAACACACACTGAACTGAGTCAAATTACATTTCAACTTACAATACAAAAATTTGAAAAGCAAATACAAACTGAGTTTCTTTCCCGACCAATTAGCACCTGATACACAGAATAGGACTTTGACATTAAGGATTAATGATTTACACCAAGCGAAACGCATGAGTTACTGCCGTGCAAATAAATGTAAAGTTCAAAGGCTTTGGAACGAATTGCTGGTTACGCTACTTAAAGAGTTAATTTCACTTAACAAAAAAAAAAAAATTACCACCCTGATGAGATCATGTTGAAGTCACAAGTTCAATTCTTAAGCCATACTCATTCCCACTGCCCACGATCCAATAAAAACCTGAAATATCAATTAAAATTCCATCTTAACAGGTCATAAAAATAACAATCGCTGTCAAGACAATACAGGCACTCTATAAAACTCTGGAATACGGAATATAAAGGTAAGCAAGCGTACGAAAAGGAAACAAAACTGTCAGTCATAAATCTTTTGACCGTATTCTTGCGCAATTTTCACTTTCTTTTCAATAAGTGCTTAGGAATGGATAACAAATTTCAAAAAGAAAATAAAAATCCATAAACGATAGTCATCATGGAGAGTCCCTTTTCCAATACGATGTAGAAAAAAATCTGTAAGGATCTGCATTCAGGCAGAAGGCAGGTAGGAACAACGTTGGGTATACAGTTCGATCGACCTGTACATAGAAATATCTCATGTCACAAAATTCAGGTGGATGAAGACAGCATAAGAGAAGTGACTAATTGGACACTCATCTCAATTTACCAATAAGCTGATAAATGCTGTAAAGGACGATTTTATTTATTTGTTGTGATGGGCAAACGTAATAAGAGGTCTCAAATTTAGAGACCATTCAGATAGACCCCATGAGAGTTTTATTCCAGTTTCATACTTATAAATCGTAGCCAAGTCTATAAAAGTGAAGAACTGTTTACCAAGTTTCAGAAAACCGAGTATCACTTTTAGCAGCATCCGAAATTGGCTGATTCTAACGAAGATGTGGGCTAATGTGCATGCCAACCATGGTGCAGGGAAATAACTCCACAAGAATTTGCTCCACCTGGGAATTTGGGAAATTACTCCACTTTTCGAAAATTTGGTGGAGTAGTTTCCCACGTAAAATATGATGGGAATTTGCCCCACCACTAGTGAGCAATTACTCCCCCACTAGCGGAAATTTACTCCACTTTTCGAATGTGGCAGTGGGAAATTGCTTAACACGAAAATATAAGAAACTTTGCATACACCCAACTTCGCACCTACCCCATATCCTAGTGATCCCAAGCAGGGGGGTTGCAGCGGGCAGCTGCCCACTGCCGGTGGGAAATTACTCCACATTCGAAAAGTGGAATAATTTTCCACTTGTGGTGGAATAAATTCGCTGGTGGAGCAAATTCTCTTGGCGTTATTTCCCTGCACCGCCAAGCATAGACAAGCCATTTGTTTCCTCAATGTCGACTCCATTCATTTTTAGTTTGGTTACATTGGTATCCCGCTTCAGAGACAGGAGACAGCACTGGGTTTTTGACGCGTTGAACTCAACTCGGTTTTTAGGACCCCAATTGATAATTGCACCAATATATGAGATAAGTTCGGTTGACTCCACGACTTGGGGCCCTTGCCGCGGATTCGTTAGAAAAAATGCGAAGTCGAGAGTGATATTATCCGCGAAGGAACGGATGAATATCAAAAAAAAAAAGTGTCGGAGAAAGAACGGAGCCTTAGGGAACACCAGCGTTAGTTGAGAAGGGGTAGAAGTACATCCATCTAATACAACCTGTATTGAACACCTACTTAAGAAGCTCGCAATTCATTTTGAGAAGACATTACCAACTACATATGCTTGAAGGTTATTTAGAAGGGCGCTATGCCACACTGTGTCAATCACAGGATGGCTATTTCGCACTCACCGTACTGGTGTATGCATTGGTTCCATTTTTCGCAAAGACGAACCATTAGGCCCGCTGTAGAGTGTTGATGCCTGAAACCATTCTGACAATCATTAAGAAGATGGTTTCTCCCGAGATGTCTCATAAGGTGATGATTGACAATGCTATCCATGACCTTAGAGAGCACTGACGTTATAGCTATGGGTCGGTAGTTAGAAGAGGTTTTTTTTTTGCCTTCTTAAGGAATTGGCTGAACATGCGCTAGTATCCACCTGTTCGGAAATATGCCTACAGAATAAAAAAGGTAAAAAAGCTTACATAGAGGTTTGGCCAGCGTAGAAGAACACCTCTTCAAAACAAGGCGAGAAATTCCATCTGGACCTGAGGACTTGTTACAGTTGAGATCATTAAGGATTCGAAAGAAATACTTGCCCTAATGAATATTGAACTCGATTGATTATGGGTGGGTTAAAAGGGCTTAAACAATTTGTAAGCAAAAAAATACTTGGAGCAGCCAACATCGGATTTATTGCTCTTACCACGGGTACAATTACCAGGAAACTCCAGCTACTCTATGAAAATAACTAAACATGAAAGAATCCTTCAAAAACAGACAGGGGCTTTCGTTCCACTCAAGTATGATAGTGGTGGGAGTCAACATAGTACATCCACTATATGTTTTGCCTGTGAGGAAGACCATGAGGACAGCCCACACTTCCTCTTTTCACCTAAAGTTCAAATGGCCTTAGAGTGTAATGACTTTCAAAAGTGGGCACTGATTCATGGGTTCAACAATCTAAAATGCGATCAAACGCAAATAATAAACATTGTAAATCAATGACTGAAAAATGTTGGCATATCAACTCGCGTCTTCGGTATCACAAGCTAATTGGCGCCAGTTAGCACCCATTTTTCAAAAAAAAAATCATTATCTCACAATTATTAGCAAATAAATTGCAATTCAACAGCTGCTAATACGATTGCACATTAGGTGCCCTTCAAGCGTCTTGTCCCCAAATGCACTTAAGAAGTTCGCTTAGCAACTCTTTTGTTTTCCAAGAAATAAATTACTTCTCCTCGTTTGCACTCGTTTGCAATTCTAAGGCAAATACCCATAACATTTTGAATTACCATTTCGCCCACCATGTGTAGCCACTTAAACAAACACCCATAGGCACGTTTCATAGCGTGCTTGCGTGCAACAAAAATCATGTTCCAACCTTGAGCACTTGGTTTCATCTAACAAATTTCAGTTAATTCCCCCAAAAACCAAATGCCTATTGCTTTACCGCACAATCGAGTCATTTATGTCCACAAATCGCCACAAAAAAATAAAAACCGAAACAAATATCAAAATACAGTTCCAAACAATGACGGAGCATTTATTCAGACAACACACGTGCGAAGAGATTCCTATCAATATCATCATTGTTAACAGTAACTGCAAATATCACGATAAACCTATCTAAAAATAAAAATAATAAAAACGACGAAATAAAATGAAAAAAATAAAAAGCCGACATTATGCCAACCGTAAGTAGACAGATAAACCAGCGGTGATACCAACACACCAAAACTGGGGGGAGAAAAAAACTGTCATCCAACTGATTACAGCGGCGAAACAAGCTGAAAAACTAAATGAATGAAACACGAGAGAGAAGAAATAACACACGAAAATGAATACAAACATCCACACAGCGGAGAGAAGCAAACATAAACAGGCCCCCAGACAATATCACAAGTCAACCCTGACCTAAAAGTTTTTTTTCTTTTTTTTTTTTGCTAAAACAAAACATAGGTAAACCTACCGTGATATATGTATAGCCATGCATGTGTTGAGTATGTAGAAGTGTGTGATTTATTTATACTGTCTCATTTTCGCGGTTCGATTAAAAGAAAAACCAGCAACAACGCAACTTTGTTTCAAGCTTTTTTCTTTCAATTTTTTTCTGATGCAGAACTATGTACATATGTTAACATCCATCTTTTAATGAACTGCATACAGCGCGCACAAGTTCGAGATATGAGTCCCATTAAGGAAAGTCATTACCAGAGAGAACCAGTAACGCCCACAAAATATTCCCCACCGAAGCGGCCCCCGCCAACCGGTCGCCGCCACCACCGCTACTCTGAGCGTTTCAGATTGTAAGACAATATTGTAAACTACATTTGCGTCTATAGTTACAGAGGCGATTCCATTTCTATAGCTGTGAAGTAAGAAATCCATGCCAAGACCAAGGTTAATTCCCATACTCAAGTGAGCTCTGGCCGCTGCGGTACAGCACACCAAGGTACTCAACGACGAAGCGTTAAATTAAATTCTATAATTTGCTACAAGTTTTATGTGAATTATTTTATTTTTTTTTTCTCTCTCTGAATTGTTTGCTTTTTTTTTTTTTTTGCGTTCGACTGTAGTCTGCATCAATTTCTGCGTTTCGAACTTGTTTTCTCATTTCGTTTTCAAGAATACAAAAAATGGAGTATCTCGAGATGTATAGATACACCAATGGATGCCTGAAAGCTACCTGTTAAGCACACAAAGTTAATTTTAAGATTTTTTTCACTTTTAATCGGCTCTTGACTGATTTTTCATTCGACAGATACTTCCAATATGCTGTTGTTGTTTTTTTCTTCGCCATAAATGTTATGTTACCTGACGTAGTCGGTCGCTCACGCCGCTACAGTGTATAACTGTTATGTAACAGAAGACAGAAGCAACAGATACAACAAAAAAAAATAAAACATAACCCCGTCAGAAAATGATGTCAGTGAAAATAAGAGATGGATAGTGTATCGGACGTTTTGCTCTGAAAACTGGTATACACTCTCGGCTCGTTTGAGTACGACATTTTGTTCGATGATGTAAAAAAAAAAACAAAATGAACTGCCCGCCACTTGAAAGTAGAAGGAAAATGGCAATAAATTCACATGTTAAAGAAATGCAAAAAAATGAAGGAGAAACAGAAAAAACAAAAATAAACAACAACACCAGCACGATGGAAAGAGTTATGTTGGTGCTCTAGATCTGTACCGGCTTTCAAGGGTAAACCGAGAGAGAAAGAGTTACGTCATAATATGTCAGATGTGAGTTGCCAGCGTAGTGGCTAGAAATTGGGGTTACGACCTGAAGTGTCGTCGTCTTTGTAAATCTTGATTGTAGTCGCGAGACGGTATGGCGTAAACTCATTGAGTTTAGGTAATCGCCAGTTTCTACAGGGTATCATCATTAATCTTAAGCCCCGGCTAAGGTTATTGTCTTGGGATGGATGTCACGAAGACGAAATAATTTGCGAAACTATGACGTGATATATCGACACGTTTTTTTTTTGAAATAATCACTAAAATTTTTCCGTTTTAGGAAAAAAGACGAAGACGTGTGACCTATTAAATGTCATACTGTGACCGTTTTTTTTCTTTTTTTTTTGGTTATAAGTTTGGAGATCGAATTGTAAAGTTCGGGAACCGCAATAGATTTTTTTGACCAGTGCGGCGAATTAAACGAATCAAACCTATTTCGTCATCGTAAATCCACAGCTAAGTGACTTTGGTCCCTTACCACTTGCAAGGGCCACCTAAGCAGAGGTCTGGAATTCCCACATCAAAAAAATTGCCAAAGCGACCAATGCCATATGGACATGTGGCCAAACATACGGCAAAACTTGGAGTCTACATGATAGTCAGACCGATCGTCACCTATGCTTCTGCAGTATGGTGAACTGAAGTCGAAGAGAAAACAACGAACTCAAAGATGCCACAACTTCAAAGGTTAGCCTCGAGATCAAGGGGCGATGCGATCTTGCCCTATGGCAGTCTTAGGGGCACTAGTTAACATTACTCATTTGTACATCTTTGTCAAAAAGGGTCGAAGCACGTAGTGGAGTTAACCTTCAACGCTCAATCGGAAACCTATCAAACAGACTGCCAAGTGACCTACTTGGTGATTCTCTCCGATTTTCTCGAACAATCAGCACAGTACCAGACTCCATGCCCAAATCGCTCCAATTTGGGAGAATATTTCGAATCGAGGTTCTGAATCACTTGGATCCTCTGGTGAATATTAAAGGACTAGTGTGGTATACGGATGGCTCCAAAATAGACTCGTGTTGGCCCCAACCAGTGTCTTTCATCCAGAGCTGTGCGCCATTGAAACCTGTGCCAATATCAATCTTGATTATGGGATCAAATGTGCAACTATCAATGTACTTACCGATAGTCAAGCAGCGATTTAAGCACTGGGGTCTCATAACCTTAGTTCAAAAGCCGTCGACGGCTACTTTAATGCTCTCAGCGACTTATATAAGGGAAATAAAGTCAAACTCTGGTGGGTACCGGGACACAAGCACTGAAGACAATGAAATCGTTGACCAATTAGCCTGGAAAGGATCAACCTAAGAGTACATACTCTTCGTTCCATGATAAACAGGTCGGATAAACACAATTATCTATCCTACGTGGCTAATATTCAAGGAATCGGATAAGCAAAGAGGCTAATTTGCCCTATGAGTTAAAACTTAAAAAATGTCCTAACATACAAAAGGGACGATATTAAATGGCTCGCTAGTTTCCTCTCTGGATACTGCAGTCTGAGATATCACCTACGCAAGATGGGAATTGCCCAGGTAACCGAATGTCGACTCTGCCTAGAGGAAGACAAAAAAAAACAGAACACATACTATGTGAGTGTGTGGCTCTCTGTTACATTACGAAGCGACTTTTCCTCAAGGATACCCTGGGTAGATGTCTTCCTTGCACTATTCTCCGGAGGGTAGTTTTTTCGGATCGCAGAGCTGATCTCGATTTTCCATTTCTAAGTTAAATCATGATCTTCTTGAATGGCAGCGTAGAAATTGGGTACCGCTAAGCAAGCTGGCACATGCTTGGATCACAGATAAATCACTGGGACTATCAGCTAGGTCCTATTGTGCCCGTTTTGGTTGCCTTGACAAAATTTAACTAACTAACTAAAATCTAACTCAATTTTTCATAAGTTCTCTTAACTTCGTGAAGCAGTGACAAGCAATAGGTTAGGTTAGATAGATGGGTTGGCGAGGGGAAAGAAGTCCCCAGCGCCACACTCAGGTCAGTAGAACTAAGGTCGTCTTGACTTAGCCTTAGATTTTTCATATGATTACGCAGAGTATTAGCTCTAGTGATCTAGTGACAAGCAATAGTTCTAGTTCTTTTGTCGGCGAGGGCAGGAGTTACATATCCGATGACTTAGGAAAAAGCGCCCTTCGACTGCTTTTGGATAAAGAGCCAAATAGGTCACACCAGTATCGCTAGATGGGCGAAAATAGAAACAAAAACTGATCGCATAAATCCATACCCTGACTTCGAATTCAATTTCCAAACTCTCTTTCCAGCAACGAATAGCTGGGACGGAGGAAGGGTCATTAAACCCAGCAATACATCAATTTTTGCCGACGCACAGGTCAAAAATGGATGAATAGGTAGGCTCCGGAATATACTCAGAAGAACCCGCCATTACCCGGTCGTTAAAACTTCCAAACCACCAAATATCAGTGTGTTCCAAGCTGAAGTTCTAGTGATAACCGAGGCCGCAAGAGAACTAGTCAGACCGTTATCAAAGCCGTGTCATCCACAATATTCAAATCACTTGTAGTAAAGAGTTGTCGCAGCGAGCTTAGGATAATAGGCTTAAGGCATAATGTATCATTCTGCTGGGTTCTGGGGCACCGAGGCATCGATGGTAATGTAAAGGCAGATGAGCTGGCAAGAAAGGGATCGGAACTGAACCAAATAATGGTCGATCACATGGTTTCCACCCCTATAGAAGTTCTAAAGCAAGAGATACACTTGGCCTTCTGTAAGCTTGCCGATGAGCTATGGAACACACGTCATGCCGGATATCAAGATATATGTGGCCTTAAGCTGATCAGATCGCATTTAGCTCATAATGAGCATCCTCGGAGGTCACAACCTACTGGCGGCCTATCTAGGGAGCATGAGATTAAGCACGACCGACCTCTGCAGAGGATGTGGCGACATGGACGCGGAGGAGGACACGACGCACTTTCCCTGCGATTGTCTAAGGCTCAGCAGAACAAAAAAGGCTGCCCCTAGACGCTTACTTCTTTAGTGACCCAAGCCTACTCTCAACCACGCCGCCGAAGGCCATCCTAAAATTCATACGCAATTCAGGGCGTCTTCAGAGTGACTTAGGGGCTTATAACGATGAATAAAGAATATATTCTTTTCCCAACAGGTACATGAACGTAGGCCCCACAACGGGGAACACAATGGATCTTGAAGATCCGGGTGAGGCGGCGACTAACATCAGGCCGCCACCCCTTAAGCCTAACTTAATCTACCCGATGACCGACCGATTCTATTTTTTTTTTCTCGTCCCTGTAGCTTTTGGAATAGTCGTTGGGAAGTGACTGCATTTATTTTCAGCTTTTTGTTTTGAAGAATTAATTTATTAGTCTAACTTCCCAGATTCCTGTAAGAGGTCATCTGTTCTTAGAATATGCTAAGCATATTTTGGCAGTGAAGTCCAGATCTCCTCTATGACCTTTTAGGCTCTATCTATCGATGGCGTTTCCTAGTATACTGCCCGAAACCATTATGAGCTGGACTGTTTCTACTGAGTGTAGACTTCCTGGTAAGATTTTGCAAGACCTCATAGATTTTGAATCCTACAAAGACATCTAACCTTTCAATCTCCCAAGCACCTGTATTATCACTCTTGTTGCCTAATGTTTGCACAAACATTTTAAATTCAAATATATCTCTCTTGCAACCCTTCCTGGTCACTCCCTAAACTGACGCCTTCAAAAACTCCTGCGCATATATTTACTCAAAGGCGTCAGACGTTCCATCCCATTATTCTTCCTCTCGGACGGATCCTATCTCTAGAAGATTATCAACAGAAGAAAAAAATATCTAACAGCTTGACGTCTTAATTCCTAATATTTTAACAATTGCCAAACAACAAACAGCGATACCTGTCGTAATCCTTTTTTTCTGTTCTTTAACTTTGTGTATTCGCAAAGCGCTCCCTTTTCCTTGTCGTAGATAAAAAGAAAAGGAAACAAAAGTTAACCCCGTAACCGAGAACTATTATTAGAGGCGGACATCTCAATGTGGTCTGACACTTTTGCGTTTGACTGAGAAAAGGTCTACCATTAGCAATTTCCTCTCTGTCTCTTAACCGCAGATCCTTTTATGGGATTCTTGTACCACCTGCTTGGAAATAAATTTTGCATCTTGTCTGCATATCCTGTCGATACCCAATTTGACTAAGAGTTCACCTTTCCTTCAAAGTAAAAAGAATCCTGTTCTTTTTTTTTATGCAAAAAAGGGTTGAATTTCTAATCCTTGCGTGCGCCCGGGGTGCAGGCTTTAGTTTATAAAGTGGTTGCCAATTGGGATTTGGGTTCGTGTTTTTCGAGAAAAGGTGTGAGTTTGAGCGAGTTTTTCTTGGAAAAGGATGCGTTTTAGGACAAAGTGAAGGACAAGAACATGTTATAACATGTGTGTCAACTTCTGATGACTTGAGTTGCAATCATGGGAATGATTACACTGTTGTGCTAAGGTACGGCAATGTTTCCATTCAGGATTTGAAAACCGCTAGCTGTTGTGATTCCGGACAAGTTGTCTTTAAAGGTGAAAACCAAACTTGCTAAATATTTTGAAAGAGGCAAAGAGTCTAAAAAAGGTCAATTACCGACTAAGTCCGTTGGAAAGATGTATATAAAATAGACGGGACCTACATATGCACGCATAAGAGCTCTAAAAAGCTACTTGGTAAATCAAGACCAGATATTGACAGAATTGTACCCATTATCACAGGCCAGTGGCCGGTTGGAGACCATGCGGTCAAGCTTGGTACTCCTCACAACAACTTCTGCAGAAGCTGCAATTAAAAGGGAATCTCTACATCATTTCCTCTGCAGGTGCCCGACCCTACCGAGGACCAGATAGCCCACCTAAGGCAAAGCCTTTCTCGTGGATCTTAGCGAGATAGCTGAAAAAAGGATCGGAGAACTGATCCTGTATCTGATTTCCACTGGCTGGATTTTTCCACTTTATCCCAACACAACCAATCAACACTCACATACAAATAGGTTTGAACGAGTTTTCGTGGTAACAAAACGGCGCACTCCTTGCACTAATTGGGTTCTCAGGAACCGCCACTCTATCTAAAGTGAACTGGCCCGAGGATTCAAACCTGGTATTTAGGGATCCTAGGATGGCAAAATAGATTCCAGGAGTAGCAACCTGTCCGATGAGCTTACTCAGCAGAATTGAGAACAGGCCGTAGCCTGTTTATTCGATCGATCCACCATCTCCATAGAAACAAAGGACAATCAGAGCGATCTTCGAAGTAAATAAAATGGTTTCCAAGATTTTTTGCCACTTGACTGTTCAAGAAAATGTAAATGGGAAGTCGAAACAGTAAGTCCAAACTTTCGTCTGATGTTGGACCGGACAACTGATCGGCCAGGGTATTCATTTTAACACTTTGCTCTAACCTGACTTCATCAGGAAGACAATCAGTGTCAAAGGCTCTATCTCGAAGAACCAATGAACGAATTAATACCGACGTTGCCGTCCATCATCATCATCATCATTTAGTGTTCTTAAGTGTACCCTCCACATCTCCAGCTCTACCGCCATGGTCTCTTAATCATCAGAGGCTATCCCCATACGGGTAGAGATGAGATATTAGACTTGATCCAACCATCTCATCCTGGGCCTACGAATTCCATGGCATGTCTTGAAAGCCGAGTTGGGGGCATGCGTTAAACGTGTCCAAACCATAGAAGTTTGTGCCCCTCCGTTCGAAAAAGTAGCTGTTCGACATTGAGTACCTTGCGTATTCTCGTGCTCCTAACCCGATTTTGGCGAGTCACCCCAGCATACAACGAAGAAATCTCATTTTGGCAGCTTGTATCCGCGATTTTATTCTTTCGCTTATTGCCCAAACCTCATGGCCGTAGGTGAGCGTCGTAACAAACACTGAATTAAAGACCGATAGCTAAGCTCCGATTCCAAGTTCGCCCGCCTCAAAATTGCTCCACCCTGACCCCGGTGCGGTCCATAGCGTCTTGAAATCTAACCCAGAGGGACATTCAATAAAGAATTGAAGAAGCTTGTATAAGGTCCAACGTGAAGAAGATACTCGCATCGTAATAGGTGTACTGACAGGATATTGTACCATAGGCACTATGGCAACCAGACTCGGTATCAACTCCACAGACTACTGCAGGAGCTGTCAGAACGCGAAAGAGACGGAGACCATCTGTAAGTGTCCCAATCTCCAAAACCACCGACTACGACACATGGGAAACAGGCTGTTTGGAGAACTGGGAAACCTAACAGAAGTACCAATAGCGAACATACTCCACTTTATTAAGAGTACAGGGTGGTTGTGCGATCGACCACCCATCTAGAACCCAAGGTTGGAACAAGGAACGTAGCTCAAAGGGGAACACAATGGATCAGTACGCTCCCGTCGACGCATAGTCATTAGATTTAGCAGTTCTCCATAACCTAATATAACCTAAGGTCCAACGCCACTTAAATACAAGACGAGGCCCTACTTCGACCCAGTTAACCCTCCACCTAATAGATCGCATATCTAAGATCAAAATAGGCCGCTGTGCATCTTCTATGAATAAGTTTTAAAGACATTCAGGTCTTCTAAAGTTTTTACTAAAATTGTTACAGATTCCAACTTCTTAGGATGGATCTAATAACTATGACCCTAAGTTCTACAAATCGACAACCAGGTCACGTAAATTGTAGTAGGGACAAAAAGGGCACCAATTTGTCTATCTATGGATACTTCTTATGTCAATTGAATTTTTATCCAATACAACAACCCTTTCTCATTTTTTTCCCCCGAGTTTCGGAGAATAGCGTTGAAATTAATTTGGAAAAAGATGTTAAGACAGGGTTGGGAACGTAATGCTATCCCTTCACACATGCCACCTGTCAAATATTAATCAGCACTAAAAGTACTAAAACACAACCGAATGAATCCCACTTGTCAGAAGTTTTCTTCAGTTAGCTTAGGAGGCTCACATCTACATGTGTACCTATGTGTTTACTACACACTCTTCCAAAGCCTACAACCCCAACTTTTATATACAGATCAAGGTTAGCATTGACATAATACGCTAATAATAACAGTGCATTGCCAAGTGGAACGAAACCCAATGTGAACAAAATTCATCGTGTGTGTGTGTTGGCGAGATGTTATGTAGAACAGAAAAAATAAAACCACTTTTGCCTTTGCGAGAATTGCATTGCAACTGTAACTGATTCGACGTGTGCATGTATTGACCTTGCACTCGGTTTTGTTGCAGTTGATACATTGCTGCGTGATTCTGGGTTAATTAGTATTTTCAATTTTGCGCTTTATTTTCAACTGTCAGTCGGCTAGTCTGACGCGAATTTACGAATTTTGTTTCGAAGAACAAACTCTAAAATGCAACAACTGTCATAAACCAACAACGCTGCCGCCGCCGCCATTACCAACACAGCCATCTACCGGCTATTATTCGTTGACCTAAATTTTACAGCAACTGAATAAAATGCGGTAGTGCACCGCTGTATAGTTGTGGCACGCTGTTGTTGCTTCTTACGCATTGAAGCTAAAAATAAATATTAAATATCGAAATAAATCAGCAAACACACGGAATGCAAACACCGGGCACACACGTTATGGTGACGGACTGACCAGCGCAAAATGTGACAACCGTGCAGCGGCTCTGTTGCGCTGTCCGGTAGTGACGTTAGTGTACTGTTCGTCTAAACCGATTCTATATCGACGGGGGACAGTACCTATACACAGCACCGTACTTGTACAAATGAGAATGCAACTATGTTTCATTTTTTTTTTAGATGAATAGTTAGTATTGGTTGGTTTTTCTTATTTCTTTTTTGCGGTTTCAATTTGCAAATGCAAATTTTTTATACAAATGTACAACGGACGCGATAGGATTGTTTAGGTGCGTCCATAAATTGTACAACTGCCACTGGAGAGACAGATGCACATACAAATGTGTGCAACAAAAGACTCCCGAGTACGGATGACAGTAGCAAAACTTGTTAATTATTCGAAGTAATAACAACGAAAATAAAGTTTGTTTGCCTAAATGAGATTTGACATAGTTTGTCAAGGGAATCGATAAACACTAGTAGTTAGAAGTGTAAACGTCACTAATTGAATGAGAGGGTTCGCTAATAGACAAGATTCGATCTGACAGTGGAGTTCGAAAGGAAGCAGTCAGAGAACTCAAACGGATTTTTGAAATGAGCAAGAGAAAGTGACCTGAACCAACTTGGCGAGCGAGACTGGAGGCAATGACAAACCTCTGAGAGTATTATTTGTCGTGAAAAAGCTTCTCAAATTGCAGTTCAACGTAGACAGTAAATTGAAGGCCCCCTTCATTCACGCGAAAAATTTGACATACACAACGTGTTGCCGCACCAACAATTAATTTAGTGTTTGACTGTGAAGAACATAGGTCCAGTAGACCATTCTTCGTCATGCATGCGCGAGGGAACAAAATGTCGCTTTCGCTTTCTCAACCAATTTGGAAAAGGATTATCAAGTCCCTCCGTCCGACTCTTAAAGCATCTTGTAGAGCTAACCTAACCTCAATGTTTGACACAAGTCTCAAATGTCAAAAAGCGAACATCACAGATTTGTTACATCACCGTTATCCCTACATAAACGCATGTACCTCTTACCAAATTTTTGACACATCTTAGAACATTCTATCTCTCGGGCAATAAACAACTTAACGGTTTAAAATTTAACATCTATTTCGTATTCTTTTTGTCAAAAAGGACAATAGCCTGCCCCCATACTTGACTATTCAAGGCACGATTACAAAATTAACCAAGTTAACTTCCAACCACCATCATGTCACACACGACACCAGGAGAGGCATTACTACCGCATGACATAGACTGCTACCTTAGAATGACAGTTGCCACGACGGCCAACTCCTCCACCATAGGGCAGTATATACTCCCGACTCGCGCACATACACATACTGTACATTATGATACAATTATTCGTGAACAGAATATTTGATTAGGACTTTAGCAGATACTTGTACTGTGTACACACAAAATGTCTTCCTGGAGAGACGAAAAAAAAAAAAATTAATAAAACGCGCGACATTGCCGCAACCATGTTTGTTTTCTCATTTTGTACCTTCGCGCCTGTTCTGACGTGGCAGAAGACAGTTTTGTAAAATTTATAGAAACAATAACAACAGCAACAGCAACAACAACAGCGACAGCGCAAAGAAGCGGAATTCTCGCACTTTACCTTTGTTTGACATGTGGGTAGGTTTTGCGGTATACTGTCCTGCTCCGCCATCTAATGCTGTCTCTTCACGTAGGTGTGATGTAAATATTTAGATTCTTCGGTTTTTACCTTTTTCGAGAGTATATGGCGCACACACAACATGTGCGATTTACATTTTTACCTCATTCGGCATGAGCGAGCTAATGGCCAGAGGGGGCCTCTAGTGAAGAGGGAGTAATGAGGGAATTTATGTGCAAGTTTTATTGTTTCTTGTTTGTTCTCCTCTGGATGACAACAAAATATTGAATAAAATAGAAAAACAATAAAATAAAAAATAAAAAAAAACAGAAAGTATGGTGGAGGAGTTAGGTCATTGACTTCCACCGGTGATGTGTGTTATTGTTTCCTGTTAAGGCGACACGCTAGCCTTAGGAGTTACACACACTGAAGGCACTATAAATGCGTTTTAAAAAAAAGCACACACATCTCTCAAACGCCAAATTCCTTCTCACTTTGTCATTCATATATTTATTCATTTGAGCTACTTTTCGTGACAAAAAAAAAATACCATGTCTCCGTGATTCGCTTTTGCTTCCCACATGAGTCATGTCATTTAGCTACGACAGCTACTGTCATAATAACACTTCGAACGAATTTATTATATTTTGACATTTGAAATCGGACAGGGAGTCGCTTGGCTTAAGGCACTTTTTGTTGTACTACTAGTCGATAGCCAAAATAACTAGAATTTGGCAATAAAACAATGGCTGTCTGAACATGACTTCCTGTAATTAATTTCGGACGGTAATATTTTATTCTGATATCTGAATGGTAGAAGTTCGTGTTGTAGATTCGCCACGGGTTACTTGTGGTCAACTAATTGGTTGACAGCTGGATTAGACACTGTTATGAGATTTCAATCAATAGTCACGCCATGTAGCAGTCATTCAAGCCGAAAATGGTGTCCGAACGGGTGTTCTGGTCTAAAAGGAGAGTGTCATGAGGAAGTGGTCTACTGCGTTGATTTCTCGGGCTGTCTTGTGTAATATAAGATTCTCGTCTGTCAGGCACGACTGTGTTATCGTTTCATTTGTCGGTTGATGTGGACGAAAGTGCAAGTAGAGACGGAGTCTTCTGTTCCTTGACAGTTGACAATGTGACTGTAACTGAAGTTGCAGACTAAATTTCTTGACCAAGAAAACTTTTGAGCCTTTTTATAAGGCAAAGAGAATACATTGCTTCAGACTCCGTTTGGTCTGGTGTCTGCTTCTGAATATTTGGGGATCATGAGGACACAGCGAGGATGACGTAGGCAGCAATCGAATTTGCTTCACGTAAACAGACAGACCTCGACCCAGAACAACACCTAAATTTGTTAAAATTTGTCATAAACTTTATAGCAGCGCTTAAAGACGTGGAGACAGTGGAGCATATAGTGTGCCAATACTGTGCTTTGACTAGAAGATAGTGTGGAATTTTTTGCTGTCCTTTGGCAGCCCATAGAAAATTTCAAACAACCAGAAGGAATCAAGATGATGCGGGACGAGCTGCGAAGATATTCAGATGGTTTCCTAGACTAGGATTAAGAATGGAAGAGAAATGAAACGAAAAACAATCAGGACGGCCTGGGTTAATTATAATACATCAGCGCTTTAATTTTGTTTGAAGGAAATCATGCCTGGAGGATCATTCAGACTCCCAAACTTTACCAGTGTTTTTCAGGCTAAAATACCAGCAATTTACGAGGCCTGCCGTGCGCTCAACAACGACACCACTCCTAAGCGAAATGTTGGAATTTTCTCCGACAGCCAGGCAGTCATCAAGACTCTTGTCTCTACAACCAACTCATCAAACCTCGTAGCACAATGCACAACCGAGCTCGCACGCCCGGGGAATCTGCTCTTTCCTAACCCTCGTATGGGTCCCTGGCCACAGAGGCATCGAAGGGAACGAAAAGTCCAGAAAGACTTGGCCAACATTTAACCAAAGGAAAATGAGCGACCTCCATCTGTACGGGTTACTGGGCAGTGGGCAGCCATGCGTCCAAGTTTGGCATCCGTTTTAAGCCCTCCTGCCGCAGTTGCAAAGACACAAATGAGAGGAAAATCCTAGAACACTCTCCTGCAAGTGTCCGGCACTTGCCATAGCAAGACTCAATGCGCTAAAGAAACCCTTCCTCGATAAACAGTAGATTTAATTAGTTAATTTAGTTCTACAGCCCTTGAAATAGAATTCAAACACCCACAGTCGTAGGCTTATATCTTGTAAGATCGCAGGTTAAGATGGCCTATGAACTGAGCAGAAAGCCTTCTCAATTTCATGAATGAATGGATGAAATTTTTTGGGAGTCTAAGATTTCCAGATCGAAATTTACCGCATGCTTCGCCAAGGCGGAAGAAATGTAGCACTGAGGCATGCAATACCACTAAAGACGCTGTATCATGCAGCGTCTTCAATCTGATACTGGAGGAACTGACGGAAATTTCAAGGCCCGCACCATCTGATCCGAAACAAATATCGCCGAAGCTATCTCAACACG
The DNA here is from genome assembly GCA_917880715.2 of Matsumyia berberina. Taxonomy (NCBI): domain Eukaryota; kingdom Metazoa; phylum Arthropoda; class Insecta; order Diptera; family Syrphidae; genus Matsumyia; species Matsumyia berberina. The sequence goes on along the minus strand of OU862871.1, from coordinate 122,186,154 downwards.
CCCTTAGCCAGCTAGGTGCTGAACTCCCTCCGAGATTTGGGAGCTCCCTTAGAAATTTTATATTCACCGAGAGAAGAATTTTTTGATTTGTGTCTGAGCTCCCTTCAAAATCTCCTGAACACGCTTGAGAATTTAATTGAGTGTCTCAACGCATAACCAACTGGGTGGTCGCAGTGTAAGAGTTAATACCGAACTCTCCAATCCTAGGGTGTTCTACGCACAACTCCAACTGTCCACGGACTAGACAGTACCGGTTCTGATATCCACTGTTTCAAGTCACAACTAAAAATATCTATAAGACTTCCGGACATATACAGTGTGTTCCAAGCAGTTCTAGCCGTAGTTAAGGCTGCGGAATTGCTGGAGTTAGAATCGGTATTCGATTGGACCATCGCCATTCACACCGATAGTCACGCCGTACTCAAAGGGCTAGAATCGAGTCCCATCGGATCTATGTATACTTCCTTAAGACATACATATGTATGCCCATAAAACCGTGTAAGGCTAGGTTAGGTCCCCGAACAGTCCAGTTTAGAGGGTAATAAACTTGTCGATCAACTAGCAAGAAATAGAAGAATGCCAAGCGCTAAATAAGAAAAAGACGAGCGAAATTCTTAAGATGAAACCTAGGAGGCTCTGGCTTACAGAATGGGCAGCGTATATGCAAAGCTCAAATGGGTTTAAGACACCAAGAAAACCACATTCTTTGGAGCTTGGAGGAAATAAATTCTACCAAGATTTTAAAATTTTGCGGCAAAATAAAGTTCCTTAAGGAATGAGTGCTTAGGTTTCGGTGCCTTTGAAGGTTCTTCTGGTGTTTCTAGAAAAATATGTTTCCTCGTCCTAATGAACCCAACCTAACCTGATACGCAGCCTTAATATTTACGTCAATATTTACAACGTATGTACGAATTTACACTGTTTTTCTAAAAAAAAAACTTCTAATTAGAAGAATCCCACAAGAGATTATTTTTTCTTTTATCGCGTCTAAGCCATAAAACCTGTTTCGTTTCCTCTCCAAAGTGTCTTTCTTATTTTACTTTTTTTCCCCATTCCCTAACCCCTACCTACTATCCAACGTTAATTGATTACCTGTTGCATCTATCTTCAATAGCTTGTAGCATCTCTCTCAATGTATGAACGTACCTACTTCATATACGTACACTCTTTACTTTAAGCCCAACGAAGAGGAGGGTTAAAAGCAGACAAAAAGAAATAAAACACAAACAAGGGTATAAAATGAAAACAAAAAAAGAAAATAAGAAAAACAAAAATCTCCTTTTCGTTTTGTTCCCACTTCGTATGTTAGAGTGAAATAATAAAATTCGAATTCCAGTCGCCAATTCACGGTCATTTCTACAATCTATACAGCTATTATGCCGCATGCGGGTATACATTTTTTTTTCCTTCAATGCCGGTTGCTGGATGATGCCCTTTTCCTGTTGCGCTCTGTGTGCGTCCATTTGGGGTTTAAGTGCCATAACTGGCTTTAGGTTCTTGAATGTGGGGATTCTTTTTTTATTTTTTCCTTGCCGGTTTCTACCTAGTTGGTTTTTATGCATTTAAATAACTTACCTGTAGCGTTTCGGAAAGAAATTCTTGCTGAATATGCAATATCCAAATGGAATTTTGTTGCATCCCACTTTTTCGAGTTAGAACTGCCTTTCCACTTGGGAATAGTAACCTGAGTCTGCATTGAAGGAGAATTCCAATGAAAATGCATACGAAATTGTGTTTCTTGGAAAAGAATTCACTGGGGAAATCACTCTTTTATTCACTTTACTATAAATTTACACACAAAACTCAAGAATTCAAATAAAAACAAGATTCAGAATAAAGTGAACAGAAATTTAAAATAATTTCAAACGTCACCATACAGTGAAGCTCCAAACCACAGAAAAAGCTTTTCTTGCAAATTGACAGATCGTTGAAACTTTCTTTACCGATTAAAGGCAAGTTCTCATTGGATTTACTTAGGTGGAACTAACATTGTATACAAGCAATAAAAAATAATTAAATTTACATTAACTTTTAATTAAATGCAAAGAATTCCCTAACACGTTTCTTCTGTGCAAATGCATACTTATGCAAATTCTTGTTGCATTTGGTTGCATTGAAATCAACTTTGAAATCAAGATCAAGGTTTTTTACACCATCAAAGAGGCAACACTACACACAACCCACCGACTGAGAAATGCAAGCGAGAAGATAAAGAAAGAAAATACTAACGTCGATGTCGTTGGGAATACTTGTTTCCATGAATGTTTTTTATTACGTCAAAGTCTTTATAAAGAGATTTAAAATAAATTGGCTTGTTGAGTGAGTAAAGTACTTAAGCTAATGCTGATGAATCAAATTTTGTTGAGTTGCAGCTGCAGTTCTCAACTTAATCTTAATGAACTCATCGTGTAGGATAGGAAGGACACTTAAAATGTATATTTGCACTAAAGCAACTAATTAAGATATGTTCTTGTAATGCGGTCACACCTTTGCCATAAATCCTGTTAAATTATTTTTCCTCCATCAAATGACTTGGTAGCGCACATCGAACCACCTCGTGTCTCTATCATGCCTTTTTAACCCACTAGCAAGTTCCCTATATTCCTACGTTTGCTTTGTATTCACCTTTATATCTTTGCGCACTAAAAACCACACAGTAAAACTATAAATTGTAAATAATGTACTTAAAATTCCGTTCACATTTTCGAATCTTCGAAGATAATTTCGAAAAGATCATTGCACTCCACGTCAATAAAATTAAAACAAACTAAACAAAAAAAAAAAGCCAGAGAAAACAACTTTATTTTGTTTATAAATAATTTATGAGTGTTAAATATTATTAAAATGCAAACAACAGAAAATTAATCAAATTCAAGGTTAGTTGCTGATAGTTTATCGGTCCTATTTCCAAATACCATCGAGAGGATGCAATAAGTATTCCCTTTCGAAATGACACCTTTTATGGTTTTCTCATCGGTAGGTTTATGAAAAAAATAAGTAAACGAAAATCATTTTGTGGAATTTTCGGCGAAAAATATTGAAATGAATGTCGTCACCTGAAACTTTAGCAATGCACTGATGGGGAGAACGGACCAATCAAATTATTCTCATTGAATAGAACCGAAAGCGAAATACAAAAAATGTTTAACGGAAATATTGTCAGCGAAACGTGAATGGATTACGTGAATACTTAATTAAATCGTTTTTATGCTATACCCGGAGTCTATACCTGTTAACACGTGATAGATAGCCAGCCATATGCGCTGGTGTGTATAAAACCATGAATCGAGTGCTTACCGGTTGGATTAGCAGGCCGTTTTTTGCTGCTGCTGCTGCTGCCCGCAATAGCTGTTATTATGATTATGTTATTTTATTTTAATTAAGAGTTACAGTTCAATTGAACTTAAGATGTGTTTCGAGAAAAAGAAAAGACAAGCCGTGTAGAGTTGACTACAAGTTAAGGTCAAGGTGGACTGTTACAACAAAAAGTTATGAGAGTTACGCGCTATGCCGTGTTATGTATGGGATAACCTTCAATTGAACGTTTTCGTTGCTCGTCATGTGAACATGCGGAGGTTTTTTTCTTTTTAATTAATGACTTGCGGTAGGGGTAGAACAAATGTTTCTTTTGTTCATACAAAAATCCACATGTTACAGTAATGACCTCGGGCGGAGCGTTTTTGGAGTTCTGAATGGAGGAGGCTTTCAATCAACAATAAATCAAATTTTTGGGATCGTTCTTATAGACAAGAATGTGGTCACGGATTTCATTGATCTAGGTACTGTGGAAATGACAGCTTTTCAGATAGAATTCTGTGGAGTAAATTGTCAATATATTGTTGCACTATTTGACTTGGAACATTTTTTCGCATTCTTTCAAGAATTCCCTGAACAACCTGATATCAAGAGATAAATAGCAATGGCCTTCTATACAATATAAGCTTAAGGCACTGCCCCTAGGGGCCCCTTTAATATTGTTGGTTTTTTTCTTAGCATGAATCATAGACTAGAACTTGAAAAAATCTGACAGGAATGTGCTAATGAACACTTCATAGTCACGTTTGATGTTTGTCCTAGAATATCCATTCTATCGATTTCGCTGAAACCTAGAACTTCAGTCTCTCTGACACTATAGGGAAGTAGTACCGCCCATCGTCCATCGCCTGATACTCGCAATAGGGGTGTAAGCTTGCCTTGGAATGGAAGCAAATTCTCATCAGTGCTCATCAAAGAAAGCTGGGTCCAATCATCAGAAGGGAAATATGTTGCGCTTCGTTGTTAGGCTCTGAGTAGACAGCATTTTCAAGAAGTGATTCCTTCTCATTGCGACCTTCATTTTCTCCGGATACTTATGTATGTATGTACATGCAGACTCTTATTCTAAAATGCTTTGTAGCCTTTAATAAAAATCAGTCCCGTATCTCAGATTATCCCAGTTTATCAACAATTATAAAACCTGTGGCTTTTTGTCAAAGGAAAGAGGTGCGAAGTGAGCAAATTAAAGAATGTTCTGGCTCAGGGTACAGCAGTCGCTTCTTTCTTCCTTAACCTGTACAGAAGCGACCTTACTGAAATGGCATCGACGAAATATGGATATGCCGATGCGAATGGTTTGATAATTCTAACCGAAGATAAGAACTTCGCATAAAACTTTGAATCCGAACCTTGGGGATCTCAACTGATAGATATCTGAAACAATACAGACAGTGCCTTAAAAATTTTGGCGGTACGGTTCAACGGAGGTCAAGACCTAGCATCTGTTCTTGCTGCCCGTGTCATATTTTTTTACGCACGAATGAAACCGTACGTCCCGGTTTTTATTCCCGACTACGAACGACAGATTTACAAATTGTAGTGTCGGAGGTTTGTCGTTTTCTGTGTCAGCTCGCTTGGTAGTTCAACACACTATCTATCCAACGAGGTACGGTTACCACAACGCCGACAGAGACCAAGAAGTTTTCGGTTGTCACCTGTGTTAAATAACAACCGACTTAACTACAACAGAAACCGTAAAGTTATCTCTCACACTAAAACAAACTTAAAAAATGTGGCATTTGAATGTAGAACGAATAACAACATCATTCAAATACTCAGATGATCAATCTGAGTCTCAAATGTTTTAATACTCTGCCCTGAACCGCCACTCTTCCATTTGCTCTCGGGTACTCGCCACATAAACACTTCCCTCCAGTGTCTACATTTTCACTCAACAATACCATGCGAGTCACATCCGATCCTATAAGTTAAACTCCAGTCCTAAGCCTTAAACGTAAAAAAAATGCTGGTAAACGAGGAACTACGCATGGCAATCCTCCCCTCACGTCATCAGAGATTACCATCTTGCCGTCCAAGATCATTCCTTCAAACTTAATTAACTGACTGTCACAATTTGGGAGTAAATCTTATAAAATTTTGATCCAACTTTCCAACCTTATAAAAACACGTTTAAAGACATTTTAGCATCTACGATCCAAATAAAATTTTAGATCGAACAACTCTATTGTGGTTCATACAGCACATGGAAATGCCAAAAAAAAGCTCAAAGCATTCTTATCAGTTATTTTCAACCGCTATTGTTGTAAATCTAGTACAATATTTTTCTATGAATTCCGTTTCAAAACACCACAGACTGAGGACGTACACAATTCGAGTAATCGCGGACATTCGCACATGTCGTCGCGTGAATTCTTTGGACGTAAACTTAAAACGTTTGAAATTGAAAGTTCGTGACAGTCTCTTGTTAATTCCGCTGAAGATTACGGGTTCTTCCTAAAAAGTTAATTTTTTTTAAATGCCTCAACAAAATGCAAGACCAACCAGAAACCGAAGCCGACTTGATTTACATCATCGCCGAGGCATTTACCATCGTACAATGCTATCAAACCGAGTTACTAGATGATCCATGTAAGAAATTAACGTCTCGCAAAACGTCCTGTCGATTTCCGACATTATTTTCGGGAATCCCTTTGAATTTCAGTGATAATTTGTGAATGTTTTGATCGATTGTCGGGGGAGATATTTTTAAATAACGCGCCATTTGGCAGTTATGTCAAGCGGGCATCTCAACACCACCGTTCACGCATGCACAGCAGGACAGGATACATGTTGCGTAAACAACAAAACGGGGCGAAAGCTCGGTCAGTTGTCAATCACGCGACGGAGAATGGCCGCTAGTTGTCGCCGCAGTGTGAACCCACCGTTCTTCTCTCATTCGTTAGAAATTTGTTGAAGTGACGTGAATAGTGCGATCTCTGCAGAGTGAAGTGCAAAGTTTCTTGGTCGAGCAATCTTGAAACAGTTAGAAATTGGATTTTTTTTTTGTTTCCCCTAAAAAACTTCTTGACACAGAAACAAGTACCGTTAAGTGATATTTTTAGTGCTTCTAACGGCTCTGTAGGCTCCTAAGGAAGTGGTATAGATAAAGGAAGGGTTTGTATATGTACATTGGGGGACTGAATTTTATGTAGTTTTTTTTTTGTCTTTTGTAGCATTATGGAACAGCAATGACCATTGATTAATTTATGTATTTTTATGTTATTTTAAATTGGCACTAAATTTGTTGATAAATCAGTAGGGAAATCCTCCAGGATCTGGAAACAGAATTCAACAAACCATGCGTGTTACACAAGCCATTGCACTTGTAATGCCTGAGATTAACAGTTACATACGTTCCACAATAATCGAGAACATTAGCTGTTAACGCGGAAATTACCCCATTTAATGAAAGCTATGGCACACGTCGCCCAACAAAGGATCTAGCTAGACAAAGGATTTTCGTCAACAAAACACCTGTTTGATTTTCACTAGTCGAAACAGTTCATTTGTTGCGTCATATATTTGGTTTACTGTGTTTTAAACAAAGGTTTACTGAGTTGCTGATCAAATTCATAAAGACGCCTTGGAACATCGATGTGCACTTGTACTCGAACTGCTTCCAGTCTCGGGCGGTGTCTCCAAATCCATCTGAGAGTTTTTACATGAAAAAAAAAAATGGCCAAATGTTTTCATTGTACCCCGTTATTCATGATAATAGAAAGCGTCTTCTTAACATCACTACAAGTGCCGCATTGCCGGACTGGACGAACACCAGTTGGACAAAAGCCAAACCGTCCATTAGTTTTAATATTTTCTTCTCTGTTATCCCTCAGGGCATGTTATAAGATAACATAGTCCATTAGCCTTCCTCAATGTTTCAAATATTATTTTCTGCCGAATAAAATCGTCACTGATCATTGTTGTCTGAACTACAATACGTCAGGAGGGTTGGATGCTGAGGAATAGTCCTCAATGTAGTATTGTTATAGAAGAGTATAGATCCATTCCGATGCTAATAAGATCTCCTGTTTCTCGTTTGCGTGGATGTTTTGCCTAAGAATTTTCAAACAAGCTCGTTGCTTTTTTAAAGTTGTCGATGTCTTGTCGGTTTCTGTGAAAGTCTTTCTAAGTCTTGGAAGTAATGCCTTCCCAGAGCTCTAAGACGAAAGTGGAAGGAGAGGTGCGGTGTGTCGTCGTGGAGTCCCTCACCGTCGCAGACTTTGCACAGATCAATCTCATTCAATTTCACACTGCTATCGTAGCATTTTATGTCTGGTAATTATTTCTACAAAGTCTCATAGGTTAGGTTAGGTTAGGTGACTGCCCCCACTCAGGCAGGGACACACTTAGACCAGATTGACCCATTGTGATACCACAGTGAAGAAACCGGCTTACCGACACCAGGGAACCAGAATATGTAGCACAAGTGCATCGAATGTGGGCAACCGTAACTGTGTTAACCCTAAGATTTGAACAATTTTGTCCCAGTGATGAAGTTTCTTATCTTCAGTTCAGTCAGTTCACCTGACGTTGAAGTCAATATACGGTAGAACGTAGTCCTTTTTATTAGGAATAAGATGGGTGCCCTTGAGGATCCTAGAGTGACCCATTGCAGTGCTGATCAGCTGGGAGGATTCTCTGAGCCTTAATGCTGCTTTGACTGCCATTAGCTTCCCAAAGATATCAACAGGAAGGAGATGGAGCATTACCTCCAGTGCGGCAGTGGAATTTGTTCTCAAGGCACCCATTATGTAGATGAATGATCCCCTTTGTACTTTTTCAAGCAGTCTGCTGTTGATTTTCTTGTCCAGTGCTGTCCACCAAACCAATACTCCGTACATAAGGATCGGACTCACCACCGCCGTATTTATCCAGGGCTGCTGGCCCCATTTCGGGCCCAGAGCTTTCCGGCCGAAGTATAAGGGAAACAAATATTCATAGAGGGTAGGGCGCCCTTCTTCTTTTTTAGGCCAGAACCCCAGCAGATTTGCTTGAGCCATTGTAGTGTTGAAGGCAAGGCGTTTATGGATTTTCATATTTCAGCTTTGAAATCCTTGAAATTCCGGTCCAAAATGGCCGCTTCCTTTAGCAATTTTAGCCTGAACATTTCTAATTTCGATTGTTAATCTGCGGACACAAGTATCGTTCATATTTTAGTCGACGACTGTGCTCTTGTTTACTCCTACTTGATTCATAATCTTTTTTTTTTTTATCAGGAAACCGTGATTGTATTCGTTCGAAACTCTAGCTCAGTGGTTCTTACTCAATCCGATTCCCACTTTATAGCTGCTGAGAGCAATGTTTGAATATATTGCCAAGCCTACGAAGATTTACCTAGCTCACTGGAAATGACTTTCATCCATTCAATCCTCTGAACAAGTGTAGAAAATTCAATTGGCTTCCGATGCAACATAAGCCAAATCCCATTCGATCATTGCATCAGCTTCGCTGAAGTTTATAATGTTTTGAGCTTGTTGTTGAAATATTTGAATGGAGGTGTCTGGTTTGCGACGGCCTCCTTGTTATTTTCTCCTCTTGTGTCCGAATATTGCTAAAAACTGTAAGTCGATCTGATTATTGTTGAACTTGTTGCATCATGACATGTTGAATGTGTCTCGCGGAGCGCATCGCACGCAAATTTCTCTCATCCTTCTAAACTCCCACACAAAAACATCATTTTTAAAGTGAAACTAAAAAAACTAAATTTCCATAACTTATTGTATCTTTTCAGTTCGTGACATCTTCCATGAGGATAATCGCTTGGCTCCGCCGGCATCCCCTGAGCCAAAACTACCATCTCATCACACCAATTACACCAAAAATAGTAGTCCCACGTTAGAAACGACAGTAGTAGCGCCTTCCCTGCCCATAAGTGCGAATAATCGAACAATCGACGATAGTCGAACCACTGCACAGAGAAATTTATCGCCCCCTCCACGACCGAGGAGATTTTTTTCATCGATACTCGGTGGTGATCATCCGTATGGTAGCCGTGGACACGTTCTTACACAAGCCCAGCGCAAGGAATATCCCACTGAGGTGGTGGTAGCCGCTATACCGCCCGCAACCTGTGAAGAGGAGGGCATTTCGGACACTGACTCTGATTCAGAAGATCGTAAGTTAATAGTTGACGAAAAACCACTCGTACCAGAGGAGAAACCCCTCAGTTTGAGAACGACAAAAACTCCACCACCAGCAGAAACACGTCCAAGTCCACCGCCACCTCCTGAGCCGGCAGTTAGGTGTTCGGTCATCCAAAGAACACCAAAGCCAAGTGAGACACACGATACCCGCCTTCCGCTTTCATTGTCTTTGGCTCATTTGGGTCCAGAGCAGGAGCAACCTATAGACTATCACGTTCCAAAGCGAAGAAGTGAGTTTGAAGACGAAGAGAAGGCGGCCGAGCGGGAGAGACGCATTCGTGAGGCGAGAAGGCGAAGTGCGATATTGGCTGCAAGAGCGGTTCTGTCACATCCACGACTGGCAAAATTGAGTGGTATTCTAGCGGCAGCGGCAGGTCACGGTAGATCCTCGAATAACGGAGGAGCTGGCAATTCCGGTCAAGGAACTGCGGGCAGTCACCAAAACGGAGGAGCAGCTGGACTGAGCTTTAGTGTTGGTGGACAGTTTGGAGGAGGCGGCGGCAACAGTGCGGCGAACAGCGGAAGCCTGGGCAGTGGCACAGGCGGTGGCGGAGGCGGTATGGGTGGAGGACGAGACGGACGCTCAAATTACGGTCCAAATAGTCCACCAACGGGGTCACTACCACCTTTCTACGAGAGTTTAAAAGCGCAGGGCGTTGGAAATAACATGAATTCTTTTAACGCTGCGAACGGTAACTTCCTGATACAAAATGCGGCCGCTTACCTTATGGGCGGCGGTGATGGTGTAGGTGTTGGTGGGGCCGGGGGAAGCGGCCAGGGGAACTCGCCGGAGATGACGCATCTTGGGTCAACGACGGCCTTTGCCAATGGTCAGGGTAATAATTCCACAAATAGTAATCATATGAATGGTCTTAACTCAAAGTATCCAATGTTCAATCATGCAGCGTATGGTATTATCCTTAAAGACGAGCCCGACATTGAATATGACACGAAAATCGACATCAGCAGCTTTGCCCAGCAAGGACTCCTGCCTCACAACGGTGGTAATCAGGGGTGCTATGGTAATGGCAGTGGAAATGGCGGCAATAACGGCGGTTACGACGTGAACGACTCAATGATGGCCGAAGTGGTGGATCCTCTTCAGTTTACAGCGACGCTAACGTTCTCGTCGCCTGGCGATCATATTTTGGACACACTATCTGACGCTGTAGATTTGAGTTCGTTTCTGCAGCGCCTACCCAGTGATGACTCACCGAGTCCGGGTCAGGACTTGGAGTTGGCATCAACGCCCTCGCTGACTCCGGATTCTATTACTCCAGCGGACGCAGCGAGTTGTATAGACGCGTTCCACGAGAATCTACTGCAACAGATCACAAATACGCCGGCTCCCAGCAACTCTCGTGGTGGAAACTGCTTCGATACGACGCGGTTCCACCTGCAAAACAGTAAACTTTACCAAGAGTCAACACCGCCACCACCACCGAGCTACCAGCAAGCTCATATGCATCTCCAACAGCAGCAACACCATCAGCTACAACAGCAGCAACATCATTTCTCAAATCAGCAGCAGCAGCATAACTCCCACCCTCATCACCATCATCATCCACATGCACAGCACCAGCAGCAACAACAACAGCAGCAGCAGCAGCAGCAGCAGCAGCATTCTCATCATCACAACCATCACCAAGGAATGCTGTCCCATGCGCTGAATAACAGCAACTACCATCACATGGGCAGTGACAATAGCAATCTGTCTCTGCCATCGCCTTCCTCGAGCAGTAGTCACCAGATGTCGAATGCGTCAACTGGCACATTGGATCCGGTCGATGCCAAGCCCATCATCCAGAGTGTAAGTCCAACCTCTCAACTACAGCTACAGCAGAAGTTCAAGAGGGAACCCCATCAACGGCTCGGAACGACAAAGGGTGTTGTGGTGACCAGTGTTGGGGGCTCCGGCGTCCCGGCACTCTCACCACACGTACCGCCGTTGAACGAGACCAAGATCCATATACTACAGCAAAGGGTAAGCATCTAAAATATTCCTTTTTTTGAGAGACGCACTACTGCGATGACGGGGAGTGTGCGGTGGTGCGCCTGCAAAGAAATTGTGATATTTTTCATGTTTTCCCATTTGTGAGTAGTGTTGTGGTGATGTACCTTGTTGTTGGTCGATATGTGTGGTGTGCCTTATCTCTATGTGCCCCTACCTTTGTTTTAACTGTCGATGTGTCTTATTATTATTTGTGCAGGAGGGGGTATGGCCCTGTGGGTCGTAGGGCACTTGCTGCGCCTACGCATGATATTGTGTGGGATTCCTAGTACTTGTCAGTTTCCAGCAGCAGTTGTTCTTCTTTAGCTACTAGTATTGTTTTGCCTTTATATTCTATTTTGTTGCTCATTCCACAAAGTTTGCAAACTGTGTGGTATGCCTTCTAAATTTTCCCAGTAATTCATGTTTGTCCAGGAAATTGTAAGGTATTCGATTTAAAGACACTTCACTGAAGTATTTTTACAACTTATGTCTGTTCTTACAGTCCGGGGTGGACCTGGGCCTCAACCAACAAGCGTCTCCAGCCAGCTCGATCTTTAGCCAGCTGCCTCCAGTTTTGCAAGCCATGCGTCTATGCAGACGGGACCAAAAATCACCCGAAGAATTTTCCTCTCGAAACAGCCAAGAGCAACCTCATCCACTTTAGACAGAGTCCATGCCTCTGCGCCGTGGAGCAGGACTGGGATTCGTATGGTCTTATAATGGGTCACTTTAGTCGTTCGGCAGAGGGCTTTGCTGCTTGCTTGCCTTCTTAGCCCAACGAAACAGCGATTGGCAGGAGTTATTCTTCGTTTGATATCAGCGTTGATGTCGTTGTCTGAATTTATAGCGGAGCCTAGGTAGACCAATTCCTTAACTACCTCAAAGTTATATCCGTCTATTGTGACGTTCTGTCTGAGACGTCGGTGTTGGGTGTCCTTTCATGTTGACAGCATATACTCCGTCTTGACCTAATTGGCCGCTAAAGCCACCTTCGGCGCCTCCGTTTCAGTACTCACAAACGCCGCCGTGACATTACTCAGCGTTCTTTCGATTATGTCAATATCGTCGGCGTATCCAAATAATTGGACGGACTTTTGAAAGATTGTGCCCCTGTTTTATTCGCGTGAGTTTTGCACAACTCTTTCAAGAACGATGTTGAAGAAGTCGCATGACAGCGCGTCGCCTTGTCTAAATCCTTTTTTGACATCAAAGGTCTCGGTAAGGTCTTGACCGACCTTGATGGAGCAGCGTGCATTCTCCATCGTCATCCTGCACAAACGGACGAGTTTGACATGGATGCCAAAACTAGATGTCGTCATACGCTGGCTTAAAATCGATGAAAAGGTAGTGGGTATTGATTTGAAGTTCCTTGACAACTCAGCAGTTGTTTCATTAGGTCTGTTCCTTTACTTTTCAAGTAGCTTCGAGTTATTTCTCAAATTTGGAGGAGTGGGGATAAATTCTCTCGGAGAATGCAGAAATTAAGAAAAAGTTAAGGAACGCTTTTTCGTAAGTTTGGGCTGCTTGACAGAAACGTCAAATGCAAAACCAGAACAATTGTGAAAATTTAAATGAAAAATAACAAAAATCTATCTCAACTGTCATAAGATCAGCTGTTAGCTGTGTTACAAAAGTTGCCCAAAGAATTTTCTTAGGCTGAAACTCGTAGCTCTCTCAGTTGAGGGGAAGTGATTTGCTCTCTCGTGGCCTCTCTCTTTTGCCAAATTTTTGTGTTGTGGAACAGGATTAGGTAGCTTTTTGTAGCTTTGGTTTACTTGAAAAAGTAAAGGAACAGACCTATTGAGACCCAGCAGTAATTCAGGTTGTGATGTGCCATCAGCTTTGATGCTAATTAGCCGGCTCTTATCACTGCCAGCGTATGTTTGCTTAACGTTGAAAACATTCCATAGATTTGTTCAGTAAATGTGTCAACATGACCAATAATTTGTACATCTAACTACATGTTGTTTCATCTTTGCTGTCAATATTGGTATGGTGCGGTAGGGACTGTAGTAATAGACCAGATTTAGAATGTGACTTTCTGAGGCTATAAGGAATTTAGGTACAATTACGGAGTGGAGTTGTCGCTGTGGCTCAGTGGTTAGTGCGTTGGACTGCTGACCGAGCGGCTTTGGTTCAAAACCTAGCTATATCCACCGAACATTTTAAGCGGCACCACCTCTCGTCGGGGAATGACAAGCCTCCGGGAGTATAATCTGTCATGATAGAGGTTCTCAATTCGCCGTTGTACACGCAGAACATGAATGGATGCGAGGCCTTGGCTTATCCTGAGCTGTCGCGCCAGCTACTTACTAGCTTACGAAGTCGACAGTATCGTGTTGGTGGTCGGGAGAACCTTCTAGATGAATATTAAGGATGTCGCCCATTAATTTGCTTTAGATATGCACAAAGTAGAATCTTCTGTCCCATTGTTAAGTCTGGGTAGTACAATAGAAAGTGTTTGATGTTATTCCCTTTTTGCAGTTTCTACAATTTGTTTCGTCAGTGAATGAATTCCAGTCTGTGCCTGAGTTTGTCGAGTTTATTGCGTCTCCTCATTAGTCCCATCATTAGCCTAAATGAACTTGCTTCCAATATTATTCCGAGTGTTGTTTGTGCCTAACTATCTAAAACCAATTTGCTTACTTCATTTATTCTTATAATTATATTTGATTGTTCTCATCATTTCAGTTGGGACTACCGCCCGAGGTACAATTGGAATTCGTGAACGGTGGTCATGGTTTTAAAAACCCGCTTGCAATTGAGAACACCCATGGTCATCGTATCCGTGAAGATGAGAAAAATAAATCTGTTGTGGCTGCCGTTTGTGAGGATGATCCAACGAAATTTATCTGCCGTGTCTGTTCCAAGACATTCACCCTGCAAAGACTGCTGAATCGTCATATGAAATGTCATTCGGAAATTAAACGATACTTGTGCACGTTCTGTGGCAAAGGCTTCAACGATACGTTCGATTTGAAGCGGCACACACGAACGCACACCGGTGTTCGCCCCTACAAGTGCAATTTGTGCGAGAAAAGTTTCACCCAGCGCTGTTCACTCGAGTCTCATTGCCTAAAAGTGCACAGCGTGCAACATCAATACGCTTACAAAGAGCGTAGAGCTAAGGTTAGTTTCAAAATCAGTTTCCCCTCATAAAGCTATTTAATTTGATACATCCTTTCATCCTGTAGATGTACGTGTGCGAGGAGTGTGGTCATACAACCTGTGAACCAGAAGTGCACTACATTCACCTCAAAGAGAATCATCCCTATTCGCCGGCACTGCTTAAGTTCTACGACAAACGTCATTTTAAGTTCACAAATTCGCAATTCGCGAACAATTTGCTGGGACAATTGCCGATGCCGGTGCATAATTGAGGCAGCAGCGTGAGGAATATTCTTTAAGCTTTGTTTTTTTTTTTTTCTGGAAGAAAAGTGAAAGTGGATTCTGTTTGCGGAACGTATTATGGATTTACCTTTGCGGTAATTAAGTGATTAAGAGGATATTTTATTTTTGTTTGATTTTTTTATTGAATTTTGTTTATTTCTTATTAAATTTCAACGAAAAGTGTAACACACACACCCCATGCTTCTTAAACAACAAGCAGAAGTCTGAATAACTCGATTTCTGTTGTCACATTGAACTTGTTTATTTTTTTTGTTTTTCTTTTTATACGAGAATTGAATTTTGTTATATTTTTTATTATTTTACTCATTAAGAACTAAATTAAATAAATTATGAAACGGAAAGTTGTTTATACCACAAACTCACACACACACACAATGCGAACAGAAATGCACTAGCATTGAAAAAGCGGCTCCTACTGTCCATAAATGAAGGAGACAGCCACCCCATGTATATTATAACTTAATTTATCTACAAAATATAAAAACTAGGGCATAAGCTTAAGTCTAGTTTAAAAAATAAAAATCGATCGCAAACTGTACTGATATTGAATCTCTTAATTTCTTAGTCTAAGCATATATTATATCCTTCATTTAGTTGCTAGTATTTAATTTCTTTAAAAAAAAGCATTTAAACCTAAATTTAACGGCTTTAATTAAGGACCTACGATTCAATTCGGAATTTTGTTTATGGACGGTAGAGCGGGCAACACCAAAATCTTCCAGTTTTTCTCGAAACACAAAAAAGAATGCGCGTGGCAATTGAAAGAGAGAGAGAGAGAGAGAATATAAAATAAAAATAAATTTAACTACAATTCGGGTAAATTGTGCAATCAAATATGGTGATGGAACAAAACATTAATACATAACAGAAGATAATTATGTTTAAGCCCTGAGGGAGTTCTTGGAGGTTCTCCCTCTTTGTTTATAAACTAGCATTTAAGTTCACAGTTTTGAAAGAAAAAAAAGAAAAACAAAAAACCACCAACTAAACTGAATACGATTAGGAATTTAAGAAAAAGACTTTAGATAAGAGATAAAGAAAAAAAAAAAAACTAAAAACACTACACACGATGAACAAAATATTTATTTTTTTTTTTTTTATTTTTTTTTATAAAGAATTATGATTTATTTTTTAATTTTATTTGTCTCTCTCCCCCGTTTGGCTTTAAATCGAAATTAGTTTCTTTATTTTGTTTTGTTGTTAAACAGTTTTAATTTTTTCATAAAACCATTGGGAAAATTACTGAGAAATTGTTCTTAATATTCGTAGCGGATAAGACCTAATTAATGTATTTTGACTGTAAGAAAATATAAATTTTTGTTTTAATATTTTTTTTTTTAATTTAATAACGCAATACGCGAGAGAGTGAGAAGAAGAGTGCGCGAGCAGGAGAACTTAAAGAAAGCGGAGATGTTTTTTTTATAAGGAGAATTAAATATATACTGAAGAAAAAATTGAATAAAAATATAAAATTATTTAAAAAATATGTACAATTGTGCGTTGTTTTATTTTTGAAAAAGCAGCAGTGTGAAATTTTTAATTCCTTGATGAGTGGTAAATACCTGAAAAATAAAGTCGTTAATAAGCAAAACATTTTTTAACGACAGAAAGACTGAGACTGAGGTCTACCTTGGCTTATTAGAAAACAAGCAATCGCTGTTTTTTCCTACTTAAGGTGGCGCTACAGTACGGGGTGGATCTGGGCCTCGGGTATGGATTTGAAGATTTTTCGCATCGGAGCATTGGTGTTCATCGGCTTTGCATGACCCAGCTACCTAAGTCGTTGGGGAATCACTCTTCTGGCTAAGTCGATGCCACTGTACAGCCCGTACAGTTCGTCGTTTTATCTCCTCCTCCACTCCCCGTCTATGCAGACGGGACCAAAGATCCCCGAAGAATTTTCCTTTCGAAACAGCCAAGAGCAACCTCATCCGCTTTAGACAGAGTCAATGCTTCTGCGCCGTAGAGCAAGACTGGGACGATTGCGTTCTTAGCCCAAAGAAACAGCGATTGGCAAGAGTTATTCTTCGTTTAATCTCAGCGCTGGTGTCTTTGTCTGAATTTATAGCGGAGCCTAGCTAGACAAAGTCCTTAACCACCTCAAAGTTATAACTGTCTATAGTAAAGTTCTGCCCTAGGGGTCGGTGTTGAGTGTCCTTTTTTGTTAACAGCATATACTTCGTTTTACCCTCATTGACTGCTAAAACCATCTTCTCCTCAGTTTCAATACTCACGAACGTGCCAGTGGCATCAGGCTGCGCTCTTCTGATTATGTCAATATCCTCAGCGTATTCGAGTAACTGGACAGACCTTTGAAAGATTGTGCCCCTGGTGTTGGCGCGTGAGTTTTGCAATATTCTTTCAAAAACGATGTTGTGTTTGGGATGTACAGGGTTTTCCAATAGGGACGCTACAAAAGTAGAGCGACAGGGACAGCAAACGACGCCATATTTTTCTTGCGGTTTTTTGACATTTCTCTTCAGTAAGGTTTGCCATTTCATGATGGAAAGATATACGAGCCAACAACGAGTCGAAATTATTAAAATTTACTACCGAAATTCGGAGTCAGTGGCCTCAACGTTAAGAGCGCTACGTCCAATTTATGGTCGTCATAATCGTCCTAGCAGATCGACAATTGAGCGTCTAGTGGAAAAATTTGAATCCACAGGCACAGTACAAAATGTTCCCGTGCCAGTGAGACAAAGAAGTGCCCGTAGTGTCGAGAATATTGCTGCCGCTCAGGCTTCAGTTGCAGAAAGCCCAAATGTGTCTCTCACACGTCGTTCTCAAGCGTTGGGCATCTCTGTGACGTCGTTGTGGCGAATTTTGCGAAAAGATCTTGGCCTACATCCTTACAAGATTAAATTGACGCAAGAACTGAAGCCGCTTGACCACCAGAAGCGTCGTATGTTCGTGAATTGGGCTGAGCAACAACTTGAAAATGATTCGGATTTTCATCGAAAAATCATCTTCAGCGATGAGGCTCATTTCTGGCTGGATGGCTTCGTCAATAAACAAAATATGCGGTATTGGTCAGGCAGCAATCCACACTCCATGAGTCATCATTGCATCCCGAAAAAATTACGGTTTGGTGTGGTTTATGGGCCGGCGGCGTCATTGGGCCGTACTTCTTCCGTGATGATCAAGACCGGCACGTTACTGTGAATGGGCATCGCTACCGTTCAATGATAACCGAATATTTTTGGCCCCAATTGGATGATATGGACTTGGAGGACATGTGGTTCCAACAGGACGGCGCCACAAGCCACACAGCGAATGTCACAATCAATTTATTGGAAACCAAGTTTGGAGAACGTGTTATCTCACGAAATAGTCCAGTCGCTTGGCCGCCTCGGTCGTGCAATTTGACGCCGTTAGACTATTTTCTGTGGGGCTACGTCAAGTCTATGGTCTATGCCAACAAGCCAACGACGATTGATGAACTTCGTACGAATATCGAACGTGAAATTGCAGCAGTATCGGCCGATTTATGCTTGAAAACCGTCGAAAATTGGGTTCAGCGTCTGGACTTCTGCAAGCGTGCCCGTGGTGGCCATGCAAAAGAAATATAATGGCATCGAACGTACTTTCACAGGAATAAAGAATTTCATTGATATCCAAAACCGTTTTTGTTTTATTTAAAAAAACTTTTGTAGCGCTCTTATTGCAAAACCCTGTATAGCTCATCTCTATAGATGCTGATCGATTTCAAAATATTCGATCGGTGGTGGACTTTCGTGGCCTGAAGCCACGCTGATATGGACCTATCAGGATGTTGACGAACGGCTTCAGGTGTTCACACAACATGGCAGATAAGATCTTGTAATGTTAAGAAGACTGATACTTCTGTAGTTGACGCAGTTAGAAAGGAGACACTTCTTGATGTTAGGGCAAACGATGCTGAGGTTTCATTCATCGGGCATACTTTCCTCTGACCAAGTGATCGCCTGCCGCTTTGAATAGCTCGGCAGCTAGGCCGTCAGCTCTAGCAGCTTTGTTGGATATGGCTGACTTCACTTCGTCCAGGTCGTATGGACGAAATTGTTGGTCTTCGTCGTCCAGGCTAAATGGTTTATTCTGCTTGACAGCGGAATTTGATTCATCGTCGCCGTTAAACAGTCTACAGAAGTAGTTCTTCCATATCCTCAGCATCGACTGCGATTCCACTACGATGTTCCCTTGTTTATACCTGAAGCCTTCAGTCCTGGCTCTATAGCCTCGACAGGTTCTTTTGACACTTTGGTAAAACGTCCGAACCTCATTCCTGCAGTAACTCTCTTTCTTCTTCCTCCTGAGAAGCCGGTGTTCGTCCTCTTCTGCTCGAAGAGCTCACGAACAGATCTGGTCCTTCTGTGCAGCGCCGCTTTGTATGCCTTTTGTTTCGCTGCACTTATGTATAGTCCCACCAGGGTTTTCGATGCGGTAGTCGAGTGAAACCCACCACGTCAGAGGCGACATCTCTGATGGCCTTTTGGCAATGGTCTTCAATGCAAAGGACTTCTGGAGAGATTGAGAGAGACTCGATCGGATAAGGATCTGGTGATATCTTGCGATTGCAGTCGTCCGACGTCAAACTTCCTCATGATTTTCTTGTCTTGGCGGTGTATGGGATATTCACAGCCGTACCTTGGCTACAACAAGGTAGTGATCCGAGTCAATGTTGGCCCCTCGGAACGTTCGGATATTCATAATACTGGAGAATTGTCTTGTGTCGATCGCAATGTGGTCAAACGTATGTTTGCGGCTAATTAAATGGCTTTGTTAGATGTCAGGAGAAAGGTGATGTAGCTTACCTTATGCAACAAAGCACGATAAGCTTTTCGTTAAACTTTGGCATATTCCTTGCATTGTCAACCTCTATTGCCAACAATCTCCTCTTCAGAAATATACGCGGGGAGATGTGTAGAAGGGCTTACGAAAAAATAATTTCATTCAAAAAGGTTTTATTTTAACAATACGTGGAAAATTCTTCATTCATATTTATGTTTTTTGAGTTAATTTTTTTATTTTTATATTCCCCATTCTACTTAACAATATTTATTCTACGAAAGTGTTTACTACATCATTTCAATTCGTTAAAAACTTGGAGACAAACTTCAAGACTTGTATTATTTCAGAAACTAATTTGTGCAAAGAAACTTAAAACTATTTCCCTACCAAACTTATTTAGTCCCTGCCCTGTTTTTTATTAATGCAAATCAAACAAAATTTTCATGTATGGAAATATGTAACAAGAATAAATAGTTTAGGTTTTCAAAAAAATTGTTTTAACTGATCATAGAGAAGCTTTGTTTGTATTTCTTAAATTTTTGTAAAAGATTCAGGCGATATGAAGTTTTAACAAAACCAGGTTAGGAAAAACACATCTACTATGTAAAATAATTTCAAAAGTAATGGCAGACTTTCAAAAAGGATGCCACACATAATTTGAATTTTTAAAATGTTTTAGTGTTTTATTTGAAAAAAATAAGAACAATTACACATCTCTAATATAGTTACACAAGCTACTACTTCTATTAAGATAAAAAAAATCGTTGTTGTTTTATAAAAAAGTGTTTGTTTTTTATTGAGTCCACTACCATTTCTGTTGTGAGTATTTAATAATATTTAGGAAGTTTTCTGTATCTCTATGTATACATATATTTTTAATATAAATTGTTCTTTTGTATTATTATCCTTTTTATTTGTATATAATATTTTAAAGCTAATTGAATTGTAATTTAGGCCGTCGAGTAGGCATTTCGTTTGTTTTAAATGTCTAAATCTAATTTTTAAAAATATTTATTTCCCCTTTCTATTATTAATAGATATGAATACTATTTTCGGTGATGTAATTGATTTTGTTTAGTGTAGGAAATCAGAAAACAATATAATTTAAACAATTGTTTAATTCTATAAGAGGCAAACATATCTGAAATCATGGCTCTCTAAAAATGAAAAGTAATCTGATCTAAACTAGCAAGATGAATCTTTATGAGAGAAAGATTGGTGAATATGGCTGTAGATCGAACCGACATAGTTTGCACAGCAGTCCAATGCACTAACCACTGAGCCACGGCGATCGAATTTGGTTATGTACTTAAAATGGAGAGGGAAGTATGTATAGTCTATGTAAGTGGTCTTTGTACCAGAACCTGTAAGCCTTTCACACCTCGACTATAGATTCAGGCACCGAATTACCGCATTCAATAACGAGTGAGTGAGTGGGACTCGTGATCGAATGATCGATAAGCTTCAAAGTAAGTGGTATTGTCAAATTCTCACATTTCGATGACGAATTACTCGTTAACGAGTGTGGTAATTCGGCCTCAGGGCTATCAGAGATTTCCTCTTTCCGATTCCAGATGTTGAAAAGACTGGAGAATTTCTGTATTTTTAACATTCAATTAAGAACGCATTTGCCTTCACAGCCTGGTTACTGTAAAGGAAGTTGTGAAGTGGCGGCCCTCCAATCTCCAAGAAGAGTTTTATCATCAAAGTTATGGTTGTGAAATGAAACACTGCTAACCCTGGTGTATGTAATTATTATACAGTAAAGCCTGTCAAATTGGAGCATACTTGGGAGCCAAGAATTGGGGTCCTAATAGCATGTTGGTTCTACATATTATAGAGAGAAAATTGTATAGAAAATAGTAGGGAAAGCATAAAGTGCGGTGCGATACGCAGGTGGTCCGATTATAGTGTCCTGATTAGCAAATTTTACTGTATCTAGTAGAAGTAGCTCGAGCTGAATAGAACAAATGGACCAACAAGTTCGACTTGATTATTAATCCGGTCAAAACAGAGCTAGAAAAAGCACAACATTCCAAAGCACTCCAAATATTAGAACCGGCTAATGAGTAACACCGCAATCTCGATTCATGTTGTAGTCATCCGAGACAGATTTGGCTTCAACTAAGTCGACTCAAGACCAAATGTCTTCATTCTAGTCGGTGTACCATGCCGATAACCAGGATTGAAATTTCGAGAGGGCTCAAAAGATTCTGAAGGGAGCTCACTTCTTCACACAATACTGAAGCTGATTCTCGATGAACATTTTTAAACGAGCTCGCAAAATCTCAGAGGGAGCTCAACTCCGTTCAGCATCTAGCTGGTTACGGACCTGCGGTGTACTAACAGGTCGTTCAAGTAGTAGAGACTCCACCAAGCCAGGAGTACCGGCTATAATGCTACTTTTAGGATATTTCCAAAATGAATATGAATAAAATACATATGAAAGCTAATTCAAACATTAGAAAGGTTTCAGGAGTGATAACGCTTTAGTCTAAGTGAATCCAATGACTTGCCTTGGCTTGCTTGAAGGAATCATGTGCGAATTTAAAGGACGATAACACCTACGTAAACAACATATTAAATAAAAAACCGCGAAACACATACAATAGGTACATACATACTGTTTGAATGTACGACAATGAGCAATATCTACTACGAGGTAAATCGTCAAAAATAACAATTTTACTTAAAAATGGCACCCCCGTGGAATGCCCTCCACTTTACTAGAAAGTTTCACCGGCTCCCGGTTTAAAGTTGACTTTCTGCTATTGTAGGTGGCAGCGCTTTCACCCTCTCCCACGTTTTTAAAATTCTTAAAATGAAAGTAACTTGAAAGCTTCTATACAAGATTATACGTGAGGGATGGTATCAAAAGACCAAATCAAAAATTTGCGCAAGAAGTCTGGTGCCTTTTCAATAAGACCCTTATTTACTGACAAAGCTTAAGAATGACTGCTGGAGGTGAAGACGCAACTCAAAAGAATAATTTATCAATAGTTTTAGTTTCTATCGCTAATACTTATGACTCATTCATGCAAGAGACTATAGTGACAAATAAACAGATAAACTCTTTAAGTGAAAATAATCCTAAGAGTAGCTTGCCGACCTACCAACTGACAAGAAGTATAAGACTAGAAATCGGTTTATTGTATCTGCTATTTTGTCAGTTAAAAATTGCTTAACAATTTAATCTAACTTAAGTTGAAAGGAAGCCTTAAGCTGGGTATCGACTACGCGCGGCAAACACTCGAACATTGATGCGCGCAGCAGCCGCGCATAATGGATACCTGATTGGAGCGCGCGGCAACCCGAACATTGGAACGCTCGAACATGCCGCGCGTCGATCCAATAGCTGTGGATTTTTAGTGCGCGCCAAGGTTTTTTCAATGTTTTGCTCGTGCGCAATAGGGACGTTATTTCAGTGTTTGTAGTGTTCGAATGCGCGGCAAAGAGCCAGCAGATATTTCAATATTGTTCGGCGAACACTGTTTGTGTCGACTGGATCGACGAGCGCACGCGGCTGCCGCTCTATATCAAAACTCCTGCCAAAATTGGCTAGCGCGGCATATGATTAATTTGCCGCAGTCGAACATGGCGCGCGCGGATGACGCGCGTTCTCGATACCCAGCTTTACACGTCCTATAAACGAAACACGAAAGGCGTGTAGCAAACTGAGTTGTAAGATATTTAGCCAGCTTTTGTGAGAAAAAACTTAAAATGGTCAAATTTATTAAGAAATGTAACAATTACTAATCGGAATTCGAGTACAGAGAGATGTACACATTTAGGTCTTAAGGTTGAATGATGAAATGTGTGTGATATGTAAAAGTTATAAAATAAACGCAAAAACTTAAAAGAACAGAAAAGTACAAAAATCAAATCAAGAATATTGTTTATTGTTAAACCTACTACAAGAAACCTAAGGAATAAGTAGCAAACAATTGATTATCTTTAAGACCTAACTAAACAACAATAATTGTGCGAGTTTTTCAGTATAAAATAGTTTTTCTTTAAGCCAAAAACAAATTTAACAACCAAAAACGAGGTAAAGATAAATTTCTTAACTTTTTTGAACGAATATTATAATAGTTTTCTTAAGAGACTTTGTTATTAAACAGGTATTCCGGTTCGATCCTTGATCTTCCCCAATACGTTGACGTGCACTTTAGAATAACCGCTGGGCTTTGTTTTTGGACCTTCCATCGAAGAACATGATATTGGCGATGAATTTTTTGAATCTACACGCGAGGAACGATGACTTGATTCGGATTCTTGAGTGTGCGACATAAGATCATCGGTACTTGGTCGTATGTGACTCGAAGATGATGTGTAAACTGGCGTTAGTTTATCTACCTGGGATGAGAAAGGTTCAAATTAAATTAAAATATGTAAAACAAAATGCTAAGCTTACTTCATCATCGATAGCTTTAAACTGCCAGCTCCAGTTTGCTCGATAAAGGAAGGGTCTGTGGTCGAAACGGTTATCGTCGGGACTATAACTCTCCGCATGTACCGAAGGCGTAAGGACAGTCATCTTGTGTCGATTAATGGCGTAGCATCGAAAGAAATGTTTCACTTTGTCAGACACCTAAAAAGAAGCGGTACATCATCTTTGAGTTGATAGACCAAACAACGTGTTTACAACTAACCTCCTTAGGATTTAAATCCCCTTTCCATGTAGCGACAAGCTTACAAAACATACTGTATGGTCCACAGCAAGCCTGTTTCCGCAGCCTTCCAAACTCACTTAGCTCGGCATATGTCATGCCCATATCTTGTTCGTCAGTTTGCATCAGTTGTCCATCTTGGAGTGGCTCCAGTTCAGCTGTCGGTGGGGCCTCAATTATTTCTCCCAGAACCGGAAGATTAAACCTACAAAACCAAACAGATGAAGTCTAGATGGGAAAACTCTTGAAATCCTTACTTATCCTTAGCGTAGATCAAAAATCTTCTTAAATCTGTTTTGGAAATGCCACCAATTGGATTCACATCTGCACTTGAACAATCGTACTTCGTTAGATACCCGCGTAAAGCTTCGTCAACGTTGGCCGAGCCAAGAACCAATAGTCCTCCAGGTCTGTTTCTCACCCATAGCATGAGTTGAGCAAATATATATGCTAGAACCATTCGAATTCTTGATTGGATATTCTGCAATGCTAGATTCTGGCGTGCGCAGCCACCTTGAGTTCGAAATCTTGGTGTAAGCCCTGTCACAGCATTGAAAATACCCAGAAGAGCATTTACCGCTGAATCGATACTTATTTCAATGTGATAACTTCCCAGTTGATTCGCCAACAGTGAGGCTCTCTTCCTCGTTTCTTTACTAGAGTTTACGCTTCCCATGAAACATGTGACTAGAACCCGGTTGCACAGGGCCGCTGGATTGTCCGGAGTATAGTCAGAATCTGCTAGAATCTTTCGAATGTCATGCAGAACTTGTGCGTCTCCTGACTGCACTGAATTCACTATCATTCTACACATTGAGTGCACAATTGTCGCTGAAGCACTGGAATCAACACCACCACTGAGTGGTAAAAAGAATCCACCCTGACCGGACCGACGCAAATAGTCCCAGAGCCAACAGGCTGGACCCATTGCTATCTCCTCCTCCGGACTGTGATAAATCCACTGCATCGGTGTGGTGGATGATTTGAAAATATCATTGTGCGTCGACATCTCGAAATCACAAACAATTCGAGGATAAGTAGGCGCTGAAGCGGCGATATGACAGCGAGATCTTTGCGAAACACGATAGGAACGGATTTCCTCCAAATCTATGGTGGCTATGGTTACTTCCTAGAAGAAAAAAGTCAAAATGAAATGAGGTTTTTGTGAAGAAGAACTGGAAACCTACAACATCCTGTAAGGCAAATTGCTTACTCCTGGCAAGGATCTCTCCATTAAGTGCGATCGCTGAACAACCATTGAAATAGATTCTCTGACCATCACAGCCCCGAAGATTACTGAAGAGATAGGCACCACCGGCCTTGAAACTGGCATTCCTTATCAAATCGGTGGTGATGTATGCTTTTCTGAGTTCCATGTAACTACCAGAGCCGTTTACGATCACCTCTACTCCCGATAGGGACATGTCGATGTGTTTACTAAGCAACATTTAATGTTAACGGTGCTTTATAAAGAAATATGGAGGCGTTTACCTTCTAACATTCCACAACTCCTCACACATCTCAAAACCAATGCATGTATCTTTGGTGGCAATGACTGCGTCCCCAAATGGCACTGTGTCCTGACCCGTGTGAGTAGAAATCATACGTGGCAAAAAGTAGTCCTCAGTTTGAAGAGACTAAATGCAAGTGTTACCGCGGTAAGGACGAAAGGATATGTGTTGGTAACTTACCTTGGTCCAAGAAGTAAAC
Source organism: Matsumyia berberina (assembly GCA_917880715.2). Taxonomy (NCBI): domain Eukaryota; kingdom Metazoa; phylum Arthropoda; class Insecta; order Diptera; family Syrphidae; genus Matsumyia; species Matsumyia berberina. The sequence continues at coordinate 122,160,142 of OU862871.1, read as the reverse complement.
CATCTGGATTCCCTATAATTACCATCGTCACACATCGACATCTTTGGACGGATGAGTAGAATGCGTCGATTGAAAAAGGCCACTCGGCAATTATAGGCCACATTTCGGTGCATCACTGGCATGCCCACGTCAACAAGGATGTTATCACTAAAATTTTGAAAAGCAGACTTATAAGAGGGGGAATAGTAACAAAAAACAAATAATTTACCTGATTGGTGACATCATGATCTCGAGCAGTACCTCCCATGAGTGAAGAAATGTGTCTGGTTCACGGAAGTGGTCCTCGCAGCTGTAGCCACTACGAAATCAAATTTATTCATTAGTGGTATCAGGTTAGAGTGGACTCTATCATTGGGTCTGTGTTTGCTAAAGCGGTCCTCTCAGACTTAAACTAACGATTGGTTTGAGGTAATCACAATGTAACTCTCAGAGTTTTTTTTTGTCATCATTGAGGAAAGACTGAGCATTTGGATGGTGTAATGAGAATTAGGTGGCAGAAAATAGCTACGTATGTACATACGCTCTAACGGATACCGCGTTTAAGGAAGCAAGCATAACTTTCACGAATACATACATATTCAAACGGCCAAAATCAGGACCCAATATAGAAGGAGAAGAATTTGACAATCAGGGCTTCAAAGGGACCTCAATAGTCTTGCCATTGTATGCAATCAATTTCATGCGATCAGGTCAGTCTGACCATTTTTTTTCCTTCAGGAGAGGCGGAGAATGCATCATGCACCGTCAGGGGGGGTTGTTCCCCTCATCTTGTGTGTCAGGCTCCTACTAACTAAACTCCCTATCTTTGATATTCTCGGCAACCCCCCTGGAATTGGTCTTTCCATTACTTACGGAAGGGACCTACAATTTATTACCGACTCCGAACGGTGAAGCTTTTTCATGACAAATTATACTCCCGGAGGCTTGTCATTCACAGACGAGAGGTGATGCCGCGAAAAATATTCGGCGGACATAGCTGGGGCTTGAACCCACGCCGCTCGGTCAGCAGTTCAACGCACAAACCACTGACCCACGGCGACCATATGATTGCATGATTATGAGGTTATGTTTTCGTTTTCCTCTCTCTGTTTTCCTCGCAGCATGAGCTCGATAAAGGAAGCTATTCGGTTCCACCTGTCGTTACTCGAGATCATCATTCTCCCGCAGCCTTACAGTAGAATAGCATGCGTGATCGAAATAAGAAGTCAACTCCTGCTTGCAGTGGCATCACCTGCATTCGCCACGAATCTGCTGCGTAATGTGGTGATTTTTGCAGCTCGCTCCGAAGAGGACTTTATCTGATGCCAGGAGGTGAGTTTGGAGTCGAGGGTCATTCCCAGGCACTTCACCACACTTTTGCTGGCTATTAACTCCAAGCCTATTTGAAACTCCATACCCGCCGGGATCTGTCTTCTAGTCAGGAGGACTATTTATGTTTTCTTTCCCGTCAGACTAAGGTTATGGTCTTTCATCCAGGCATGCATGCGTCTAATCACTTGGTTAAGTCTTCGCAGTACATTTTCGGTGTCTCTTGGCGTAATCACCGCCCCGATGTCATCTGCGTACCGCACTAGGAAAACATTTTCGGGTATATCCATACGGAGAATACCATCATAGATCAGGTCCACGAACTGAGCCCTGCGTTGCTCCTGAAGTGATTGCCTTTTTCGGGTTCTGACCACTTAGTGTTGGCGATAAATTATTTACTAGGGTTCCAAATGAAACAAACGACTTCGATACAGAAAGATAAAAAATAGGAACAGTATTTTCAGCAATTCCCAAGCCTTCTGCTTATAATGTCTTGTCTTTTAGCTTGCATTTTCAGAAACGTGGTAGCTTGGACACATCTTTAACAACTGGGAAGCTTATTTCTTCGCGGTGAATATAGAATATGTGGAGGTGTGCCGCGACAGTAAGGCTAGCAAATAAGAATCACAAAAGTTGTGTCGCTCTGATCTATAAAGTTGAGCAGGCATTCTTGACATTTTCCGCCACACGAGGTGTTGCATGTTCTACCTAAGCAGGATTCTCAGCATTAAATTCTCCAACAAAGAAACGTAGTTCTGAAGTTTCGTCCAGATCTTAGCCAACCAATCAAACCAATAAATTGCTACCGCCATCTATTGCAATTTGTTCAAACAACATATTTCCAAATGCCACCCAGTGTCAATTAACCAAACTTTCGCACATTAAACATCAAGTAAATAACAAAATTTAAACTCACGTCACTTCCAGTTCCGGCCCAGTTCTGAACGATGCGCCCATTTCTTTCGCCTCCAGTATCGATTGCATTATTCTCGCCAAATTGCCCTCAAAGTCCAGAGCCCATTGGTTAAGTGTGGAGACCGCTACTGTTATTTTCCTCCCCATTTTCACAGTTTACAAAGTCCTTCGAATGAGTAATGTTATGTGTGATGTTTGCGCGACGACAACAATTGAATCTCTACACAAAAAATGCTTGGTCCGACTCTAAATTAAAATCCTTTATTCAGTGTTCTCTTTGAGTCCTGTAAAATAAAATAAATGACAAAAATTAATGAAAAGAAGGATAACTTAGTGGCATATAAACTACACCTACGGGGCCGCACTTTAATTTTGCGCGCGTCATACCCAAAAGGATACAAGGACTATAAGGACTACGAAAACAAAACTTAACGTGTACAAAGTAAGGAAGAACTGGTCTTATTATCCTCGCTGTCTTATACTATGTTCAACGGTATTGGTATGCGGAGTGTTAATCGATTTAGATTATCGATCAATCTGTCTGGCTTTTGTGGCGTGTTTGTATGCATTTTGGTTGCTAAGCAAGTGTTGCCAGACAATTGCTCCTTAAAGCAAGTGCAAAGGAATTTGGCATTCGAGCAAAACTTGAAAGAAAAGGACGAGGGTCATTTCGAGGATGTTTTGTGTGGATATTAAGACGGAGGCAGAATAATAACACATCACACAATGCCGTTCAAGGATAAATTGGAGGAGTAATCAATATCTGAAGGAAGTTCTCGAAATTCAATTGGGAAGTTTTGCCAAAACCTGTTAAACATACATAAGTACATTTGATACAAGAATTGTGCAGCAGTTGCAAGTCCTTCAATGTTAAGTGCTATAGATGGCGTTGTGGACTTTTATTGCAAAAGACGAGTCTTGGAATGGACGTAATTGAGTGAAGGACATTTTTCAAACTTGCTCATTGTGACTACTTTCGAAGGAAAGAGCTTGTGCTTGCAATTTTGTTGAGCGGGGCAATGAGGGCTTTTAGTTTATTGACGGATACTAGGAAGTGCTGAGGTAAGAATGAAAAGCAAATACAAAGAAATAGCTTGTTCAGGGGCGGATTTATTTATGTTTTCGGCTGAAGCTAAGGGTGGAATGTTTTAGGATATTGTATAAGGTAAGGCCATACTGAAAGGGTATATTTAAGAGTGCACAGGATTGCACACAAGTATGTCCATCAAGTTCTAAAGGGCTACGGCTCCATCACGGAAAAACAATAACTGTTACGAAGCAACAAGAAGCCTAGGATAAGGATGATACTACGCACTGTTAACGGTCTTAGCATACTACGAAATAAGGACAACGACCTTCGTTAATGTCCTTTGAATTTTTGGACCCTTAATAGGCTACGACTGTTATAGTGCAGATACAACCGCTATTGGTAACATTCTATTCGAAGCAAGACACTCCTCCAGATTTCTGGATGTCTGAACCTTCCAAGTTGTCAACATCGACGAAAGGCGTGAATGAAGGTATCGCAAGCACCAGCAAAAAGGACGAAATACAACGTCGGCGACCTGTCATCGAAAGAGATAGCCAGAGTTTTCCCCAAACGTGTATCGGAAAATTGTGCTTGGCATTGTATTTGGAGTTTAAAATTTAAGGGTTTATGTTTTGAGTGCCGGTTGCCACCTGATGCACACGTCGGTAACCTAACCTCACTGAGGCTTTAGTTGCTGCCGTTGGCCTTAACATAGAAGCTTGTCGAAGTGTTGTTGCGAAGAGCTTAAGTTTCTGGGCACGCAGCACAATGTTAAGCTCTGCGGGACCCCTGGTCATAGCGGAGTACCAGGTAATGAAAAAGCTGACGAACTGGCAAGAATGGGTTCAGCCCTAGGAAAATGCCCTTGTTTGCCTGGGGAAGCGCCAAACGCGTATCTTAAGATATCACGTCTGTGTGCCGACGATGTAGTCCTTCTATCTACCGATCCAAAGGACTTGCAGAAAAAATGGAACCTCTGGATAGAGGCGTTAGAATCAAACAGTTTGCGAATAAATGGATTCAAGACTGAGTTTATGAAGTTTCACTCACAATAGATGCAACTGAATGAATGACGACTCGAAGCGAAGAGAAAAAGTCGATGTCAGAATGACGTTTATCTTCCGTAGTCGTTCCAGTGTGACAGCTGACATGGTGGCACACAATCAAAGTTCAAAAGAAAATTAGAATTGAGCCGGTTAAGGAAACTGACTGCATCAAACACCTCGGGTCCTACATTATTAGCGTAGGGACTATTGAGTGAGAAGTGTCGCATAGGCTTCAGTGCGGTTGGCAAAGCCGACATACAGTGTCCGGTGTTTTATGTGAGAAAAAAAGTATCACATTCGCTAAAGGGTAATCTATACATAAATCTGTAGTCAGACCAGCACTCATGTACTCCAAGGAGTGTTGACCAACTCATAAGAAGCAAGAACAGAGGCTACATGTATCTGAAATGCGCATGTTAAGGTGGTCATCTGGAATCACTAGACTTGATAAAGCGCAAAATAAGTGTGTACGAGGAAGCTGTAGGGTTACACCCCTTGACCGAAAAATTTCAAAAAAAAAAAAAAAAAACTTTTAAGAAGGTATGATGGGCACATAATATGGCGACCTAAAGACCATGTTGTTAGGAGAACACTACAAACTTCAACTATCAACAATCAAAAAGGACATACAACAAAGAAACTTCAGGATAGGAAAGCTTGGTGTTTGCGTACAAGGAGAGCCGACTTCGGATAGAGAAATGGGCAGGAAAAAGAAGACGAACGAGCGTATCCTTAAATATCTCAACAAAATGTACGCACCAGAATCAAGTGTTTAAGATCAGTGGCACCGCTGCCGACTACCTATCAGAAATGTCAACACTAATGTGACAAGCGAACGACGTGGACCTGCATGCAATTTATCTTGTAATCCATGTAGTTTTTGAATAAAAAGGCCTAATAATGCCATGTACTCGTTAGTCACATATGAATGACATGAACTCATAGAAACATGGATGAGTTTGAATGAAGTGGCACACAGTGTACTAAAACAGGTGGAGATGAGTGCATTTGTGAACGTGTATCACCTTTCAAAGTGATGTAAAGTGAGATCTCTTAAGGCAACAAAGCTTTCTTCAAGTATCAAACGTGAACATATAAATCAAAACTTGTCTTTTGAGTCCTTACCATCAGGAAGGCCATCTGCAAAGTCACCTGCATACATCAACTTGACAGATTGTTCAACCTACTCAAATAGTATGGAAAGCCGAGTTGCACCGCATCCAACTTTTTATCCGTCTTAACTGAATCAAAACTTTCATTGCAATGATTGCAGGATTCAATGTTTTTCTTTAAAGTTAACCGTAATCGCTTAACGAAGCCAAAAGCATTTTCCCATCGAATAATCCCGTTTTAAATCATCTTTCTCTCTCTTCTGGCCTCATCCTGAGTGTGTTGCCCTTCGAGTTTCTGAAGAATATTAATTTCGAATAAAGTATCAAAACAAGAAAAAAACAGGAAAATCCACCCAGGACACAGCATTGTACGAGCAAGAAACGAAAAATCCAAATCGTTTATTTTCACCCACAAGAGCATCCAGTAAGCAAGGTGAACTTAGTAAAAGTAACTCCCACGCAGGTGTATACATATTACATCCATGAATACACGCCGTGGCAGACGGCAGCGTAGCTATATTTCTCACAACCATGCATTTATTACTTTCGTCCTTCTCCATAAGGAGTGAGAAAAATTGCTACAATATCCTTGCAACTAAGGGTTGTATACATTTTTCATTGCAATTTTGCAGTGCACGTGCATAAGAGGAACACATGCTGTGTGTGCACTTGGTGGAGCTAGGGCGTGGAGTGTACCCACACATACACGCGCCGCCCTCTTAAGACCAACTTTCACATAAATCAAGAGATGAGGAAAATTTGTTTGAAATTTTCTTTCCCTACTGCCGCAGGGAATGGTTTAAAGAGATTTTTTTAAGATTTTTCCTTTAACTGACGTTGAACTCAGAGGAATTGGCCTTTTCAAAAATGAATTTGAAAAATGTTAATGGATTCAGGAATTTAAGTCATGTGAGAGTTGTGATAACTCATTTTCTATGCAGGTTATGGGGGCACTTTTTGGAAATTTAACGGGTGATTTTTAATTTGATGTTAATTGAACCTGGTTTCTTGAGGAGTTTTGCAGAAATTGACGATTCAAAGGCGGATTCAAGCAAACAGTGCCTTAGGGCCTCTATTTTATAGAATTCCTTCATAGTCGGAGGCCCAAATAAGACAAAGCCGGCTTTATTTGAAAAGCCTGTGCACTATTTAACGGCTAAGACGAATCAAATCCCGTTGTCAGGCAGAATGAACTATTTAATCTGGACGACGAAGACCAACAATTCCGTCCACCCGGCCTGGACGAAGTGAAGATACCCAATCTAAGCTTAAGAGCAACAAAGCTGCTGGAGCTGACGGTCTACTTGCCGAGCTGTTCAAAGCGGCAGGCGATGACTTGGTGAGGAGCATACACCAACTCATCTGTAAAATATGGTCGGAGGCAAGTATACCCGATGAATGGAACCTCAGCATCGTTTGCCCGATCCTCAAGAAACGAGACCCTCTGAACTGCGCACACTACAGAGGCCTTCAAGATCTTATCTGCCGTCTTGTGTGAACGCCTGATCCCCTTCATCAACAACCTGATCGGTCCGTATCAGCTTCAGTCCAGGAAAGTCCACCATCGAACAAATATTCACACTGCGGCAGATCTTGGAGAAAACCCAGGAACTTCAAATCAATACCTACCATCTATTTATCGATTTTAAGGCCGCCTATGACAGCATCTATAGAGACGTCTAGTTTTGGCAACCCTGCCAAACTCGTCTATTTGTGTAGGTCGCTAAAGACCTACACGAGAGGCGACGCGCTGACATGCGACTTTTTCAACATCGTTCTTGAAAGAATAGTGCAAACGCGCCAACACCACAGACACAATCTTCCAAAAGTCCGTTCAATTACTCGCAAAGGGCTACGATATTGACGTAATCGGACGAACGCATCGTGATGTCAGTGGTGCATTCGTGAGAATTGAGACGGCGGCGGCGAAAATGGGTTTAGCGGTCAATGAGGGCAAAATGAATTATATGCTGTCGACAAGAAATACCACTCAACAACGACGTCTCGGACAAAACGTCACTGTAGACTGTAACTTTAACGTAATTAAGGACTTTGTATACCTAGACTATCAATTCAGACAGACACCAGCGTTGAGATCAAACGAAGCCAATCTCTGTTTCTTCTGTTTCTCTCTGTTTCCGGAAAATCTTCAAATCCACCCCCGAGGCATGGTGCAGTATAGAAAGACTACAACTCAGGTCGTGAAGCAGAAAGCAGGACCCAGTCTTTACCCAGTTTTCTTCTGGACAGGGTCGAGTTTTCTTCGAAAAAATGTCTCCCCCTACTTTTGCTCTCCACAACTTCTGCAGATTTCGTTGTACTAACGGCTATGGGCCGTGTCACCGATAATGGTACTGATTTGCATTCATATTGGATCGATCCTGATCTACTCTAGGTCAGATCTGTTGTAGGTCAGAAATTTGTAACATTTCTGCCAGAAACCGGAATTCCTCTCCCGTTGTTTAGCACTATCTCACATCAGAAGAAGGCTTCTCGGTCACTATAACTTCAACGATAGTGCCCTAAGCCAAACCCCCATTCGCTTACCAACAAATTTGAATGGTTCTACGGGTAGAATTCTCCACCAGAAGGAATCACAATGGCTCTTGACCTAACCTAACCTTCCTACCATCAACCTTTGAGAAACGACTTCAATTTTTATGAAAATGTACCTGCTACTTTTGCAATCGTTGTAGGTTTTCATTCGACAAATTTAAATACTTCAATTCCATATGTCACGTGAGAAAAAATATTATTAACTTGTGTTAGTAGAAGCAGATCAGAGGCATTGTTTCTTGCGATAATGTGCGGAAAGTGTTTGAAAAAATTCTTGTATTTCTAACAAATTATTCATAACAATTGTTCGCATGCGCTTGTAAATTTTCGATTAAAGAAATTCTTGGATATGCGAGACCTTGAAAGTCCAGGTAAGTAATTAAATATTATAATTATATAAGTTTTTAAATTTGATTTCTTTTGCGAACATACCTATACATACATACATTTGTATGTCTAAAATATTATGTTGTGTTAAAATGCCAGACAAATGTTGACATTTTGATTTTTGATTTTTTGATGTTGCTGTCTGTGGTAAAGTTAGTCCTCAAAGTGCAATACTTAGAAAACACCCCCTGCGGGGCCCTTTAGGTGCCACAATCTAGTGGTTGTAGTGCCAATCCAATCGTATGGTGTCAGACAGTTGATAATGAGCTAAGCGATCTAGCTGAACTCAACATCCAAAAGATAAGGAAATTTATCTCCGGGTCAAAGTGGCTTAATACGTAAAGTTATGACCGATAAGGTCAGTCATCTATGTGCACTCGATGTTATACTCTTGCGTCTCTGGTGCTGGTAAGCCGGTATTTATCATGGTGTCACAATGGACCAATCTGGTCTAAGTGTGTCCCAGCTTGAACGGGGTCCACCACCTAATCTAATCTAAAGTTCGTCCTCAACCAACAAGTATTTTCAAAAAGTTTGTAACCAAAGTTTGATTCTAAAATCTTAAAAAAATGCCCACCGGTACTGAAATTTTGGTGATGCAGGCTTTGTTCTTTAATTCGATGCCATGTTCTAATGATGCTTTTCAGTTTTCTATATTGTGAAATGTTATACGAAGAAAATGACGCTTTTTCATGCAATTCATGAATAGCACAGGCCGACAAAATTTAACCGACCTTCTAAAGGCCCAACCATAATGAACTTTAGTGGGATTAAGCTTATGTCAAAACCGAACGAAAAGCCCACTCAATTTCTGTCAAACGTTTAAGTTACCCATAATAGGCTTGAGCAAACTTTATTATCTGTCAAATAGTTTTTATTCATAAAAACATGTATTTTGTTCTACACTCGAAATTAAAATATTTAAAAAGTCGAATTCGAAAACTTCCACTGCCATGGTTATTTTTTAATTGTTTTTTTCGTTTTTTTTTTTGTTTTTGTCTCAATTGTCAAATTTCCGTACGGAATATCCCACTTCATTGAGACATTCTGTACGCCCAGAAAAGTCAACGAAAACTTGACGAAACAGTGAATAATCCCATTATGGGTATGGCATACTATTTGTATGTAATGGGACATTTCATTAAGCTGGCGTAAGCTCATATAAGTCTATTATGGTTGGGCCTTAAACCAGACACCAAACTATACTTTTCCGAAGTCTTTCGATGCGCCGATTCCGAATCTGACCTAATTGCTCAATTACGTTAGTTTTTCGAGAGATCCTAACCTCAAAGTTAAATTGATTTTCCCCTAAATGAACATATGGACATGATGATTTGGTCGTCAAACATCTCCACTTCCGTGAGGCATAGTTGAGTTGTTGGTTGCCTGGCTGTTCTAAAGTCTTACTTAGACCTCTACGGGTCCATTGCACCCATAAAATGTTTACCCATAGGATTCTGTAAAGTGTCGATGAATTTGGAAACAAACTAACACGTGATAGAAAGCTCAAGAATTTCCTGAAAAAAGTGATGAAAAGATCCTTCAGCCAATAAAAGAAGCTCCTACCTAAAGTACTGAAACTTATTTAGCATGTGCGGGACATAAGAATAACAGGTCTCTATAACAAACAAATAAATAGCTGGAGTGACAGCCCGTGATGCGAAAAGGCCTAGGTTATGTGAATGGGTGCCTAGATCAGCAATAGGGTCCATTGTGCCCATCTTCTAATTCTACCCCGGGAACCTGTAAAGAGAAGGGGAACTGCTGATTTAAAATCACCCAGATAAGGATATGAATTTCAGGAGATCTCTCAGCTCGATGTTACACAAGTCCTTCAGCTCCGTGAAGAAGTAATTGCCAAGAGTCCTCATTCTTCTACTGGCGAGGGCAAGAGATTCACACAGCAGGTGACGGACAGATTCGATTTCTTCCTCGTCAATACAACTTCTGCAACATTCGATGTGATGTATACCGAAATGCTTCGCATGAGTACCAAAGGCCTAAGGCCCAGTAGTGATGCCGGAGACCATCCTTGTTTCGTGTCGACTAAGTTTGACCAGAGACAGAGATCTGTTCTTACTATAACCCTTCCCTAATTTTTTAGCCGTTGCACATGTGTCTAGCTGGATCCAAAGTATATTGGCTCGACTCATGGCCTGCTCACAAAAGGGAGAGATTGTAAGGTATGCAGCGCTGGTACCCCTCGTGCAAGTACGTCAGCCCTTCCGTTACCTGGGATATCCATATGCCCTGGTACCCAACATCGCACAAATGGAAGGGACATATAATTTATTGCCAACTCCGAACGGCATAAGCTGACACGCTGAAGCCATTATGCTTAAGGACTTTGACGACTTCGTTTAGTACTAGGAGTGAAATTAATGGAGATAAAACTTCATCTTGGCGGTTGTCTCGGATGATGCCTTTCTTGTTAGTTGCACTTACTACAGTTGAATTGATGACACGTGATTTGACAATGTGATCAAGCTAACTGGAGAGACCCGGACTCTGTTCAGATTGTTTAAGATTGCTTTAGAGCAGTTTAAGATTTCTTAAAGACTCCTTCGACACCAAGGAAAGCATCAAGTGAGAATTCTTTGACGTGCAGCGATTTCTCTAAGTTGTTTTCCTCTGCGCTACAGTAATGGATAAATTCATCAGGCGTTTCAGTTCAGTTTCTTGTGAAGTGGGCCTTCGATATCCTCATAACCGACTGCTGTGTTCTCTTGTTCGTCTTTTCAAAGTTCGGTTCAATCCGTAACAGACATCAACTGGTAAAGAAAACACCCTTGTCCGCAAGTGCATATCTCTTCCTTTAGCTGTTTAAGGTCCATCATTTGTCTAGTGGTATAATGTGATGCTCATCAGAACATCATCATCGTTTGTCAAACTTCCACGCGCCAGGCGCACACATTCCTTAGCCTGCTACCGTATGTGTTTCTTGCGTTGGCAGCTCCACCCCCGTCCTAAAAATAAATCATATATTACCCACTCGCGCTCGTTTATTTATCCTTAAAAACCCATTTACATATTAGCCTTGTAATCCTTTGTCACCGCTAGGAAGGGGGACTTGTTCCCCTTGCCCAGGGCTCAATTAATCCATAAACACATGAACAATAAACCCGATTTTATGTTCGTCACAAATGGTGGAAAATCAAATTACACAGCCGTCTGACGTCAATGAACGAGCAGTTCCCTTTTAACGATTTTGTGTTAACCTTTTCCTTTATTAGCTTTGTTCCCATCTTTGTACCGCCTTACAATCGATAACCTTTTACACGCCTGAAATTAGTCCCTCTAATGATACATTGGCTGCTATCCAACGTCTGACGTTTGCTAAGGAATCTCAGTTTGTCTTTGGTTTGGAGAATTTTTAGACTTTCCAGGGGGATGAGTTAGAACAATTGTGGTGGTATGTCCTCATTCAACGTTGTTCCTTTGTCATAATTAGGAAGTCTCAGCCTTCCTTCCTCCCATACAAACAAAGCGAAGACTACTGCATTACGGCGCAGACTGAATGAAGCCCTTAAACTTTTCGTGGAAAAAAAAAGTCTAAAACCAAACGTGACACGTTTCATATGACGACGACGATGACGATGGAAGGACGCTCGGCAGAGTGTCATTAAGGCCTTAAGATATAATTCGCGTGCTGGCAATAATGACACTGACGAAGCAGCACTAAGACAAAGAGGAGAATGAATCCAAGTAGGTTCTATGCAAGCATATGCGGGCACTTATTTTGATTACGAAAAAAAAAAGGAGTCCTTAGCGCTTAAGAAACACACACACACAGAGCTAGAGAGCGGGTGAAGAAAAGCGGCCTAAACACACACAATCGTTTGTTGGAGTGTTGTTTTGAGGAACACTTTGGCGAAGAGAGACGGAAATTCAGAACATGCTCTGCAGTGTTTTCTAAAGTGGTATGGATGTGACTTTTTGCCTCTCCTACCGGATATGCGCCGCCACTAAAGGAGTCAGGGAAAAGCTGTTCGCTTGGATTTTTATTGCGAAATAAAATGGCAAATGAGTTGTTGAGGATACAAGAGTCATGTAGTGGAAAAATGGTGTGCTAAGGTGGTGGCGGTTTTCCTGAGACCATATCCCACATTTACACCATTTCTTGCTTTTCCTTTAAAGGACTTTTACTTTTCGGTTTGTCTTGGAAATGGAGGATGTCGTAGGAAAAGAAAACATTTTGTAAGCGTTGACAAATTATAACAGCTGAACAGCGACAAAAGCCCAGCCCAACACAATCAGATGAAGCAACGCTCTTGAAATGTTTCGGTTTTAAAAGGTCCACAACATTTCCTCAATGCGTCGACAGACCTTTTAATTTATATATCGGCTGCTTTCGAAATTTCGCAAGAAATTTGGCTAGAAGTATCCACTCCTGCACTGGCGGTAATGCTCCATCTGCTTCCTGTTGATATCTTTGAGAACCTAATGGCAGTCAATGCAGCGTTAAGGTTCAGAGAATCCTCCCTTCTCTTGCAAGTTCATCGGCTTTCTCAATCCTCGTGACACCTTTGTGACCCATTACTCAGACTCAGACAAGGCATATAGATTCAGACCACTTCGATATAGAATGGACCTTCGAAACGCTAAAAGTGCATCAGAAAATGTTATCGAGTGTCATGCAGATAGTTTTGGCCCAACCTCTCGATTGAAACATTTATATGGATTTTGGCGTTGCTACAATCAGTCCAGTCTTCTGCATGGAATGCCTGGTGGAATTGGAAACTAATGATCACAGCTGCAGTAAAAATCATGGCCTGTGTGTAAAATTGGCCAGTAGAATTGCAACAAGGTTATGTTAGGTTAGAGAGACTTCGACATAGCCAACAGTAGGTCCATGGTGATGCTCCAGGATTCTCCTTCCTAATCGTGAAACCAGTGGCAGCTTTTAATAAAGCGAACTAGGTTTCCGACATCTTGTTCTGTTAGGTCGCGGAGACTGTCAAAAAAGAAGGCACCGATATGTTTGCGTCTTTTGCGAGAAAGCGCGGAGAAGGTCCAGAGGAGATGGAGGATCGTCTCTTTCTCGACCCTGCAGTTTCTGCAGATATCATTTGCAGGCAGTGTCCTGTGATGACACCTATAGTAGCTCCGAGATGCTGTCTTCTAAGCGAAATTATCCTCTTAGAGCGCTTATGGTCTATTGAAAGCAAGATTTGTCTGCTAGTTTGGCATGTAGTGCCATTGCACCACCTTAGTTCCCTTTCTTAGAAAAAATCATTCTTGGCAAGTTCATCGGCCTTGAAGTTCCCTAGAAAGTCTGTGTCCTGGTACCCAGCAGAGGAGTATTTGGAATTGCTCTTCCATCTTTACAAGAGACGAGCGGCAATCTAGAACTAAAGACTTCATGGCGGTACGGCTGGCTGTGTAAATGCTAATATCCCGAGTAGATATTAAATCCCATCTCAGCCAAGACAGGGCTTCTTTCATCGCCATGATCCCCACCTGGAAGACACTACAATGCTCCATAAGTCGAAAGGAGATCTCGAGGTTTGGATCATCGGAGAAAACACCTCCTCCCACGCCATCTGCAACAAGGTAACAGTGATCAAAGAGAGTGTCCGCAGTAGTAAAGGCGTTATAGCGAAAAACAACCTTCAAGTTCAAAATCAAAATGAAAACCTCTCCAAGCAAAATACAAAATTATTGAAAATTTAAAATTTTAAATATATTTTTATTTCTTTTGTTAAAATGTCTATAAAATCAGAAAGTATTTTTACAATTATCACGATACCTTATAGGAATTTCAATAAACGTCAATAGAGAGTGAAATAAACAATTTTCAAGGAAAAATCCCTGAATTAGCGCGCCACAAGTTCACCAGGGTCTGTGTCAGCTGACGAGGGGCCATCGACCTACGACGAGTAATTTCCTTTCGTCGGAATCTTCCTCCAACCTGGTTTTGGGATATCTCCTTCTGCCACACTGATATGCGCTCGTTCAGACGTTTCGGTTTTTCCAAGTGACCAAGTCCAAAATGCACCGTCACAGTCTTTGAGGGAATTTCTTGATGCATCCTTTGAAGGCTTGAAAAACACCACTCCAGGTCGTACTGATTGGGATATGTCTCCGTCTTGTAGGGACCAATGAATGTCACAGATCCATCGCCGATTTGTCCAATTTTAGTGGTGTATTCACAAACATCTGATCTGCCGACGATGAATATTCCTCTGCTGATCACGTTGCCGTCTTCGAATAAATCCCGTAAGAACCAATATAGGCCACTTCTGGTGCATAGGAGAAAGGCATCCTCCACGATGTCGTTGAAAGTAAAGCTGAATGTGCTGTCACTGCTGATTCTCTTGACGTAGGCTCGGTGGTAGGTTTCACAGTGATGGAGGAGTTCGTTGCTGTTACCAACCCACCAGCACTTGGAAATACGGCACTTGGTTTCCATACTTGTAAAATACTTGTATTTGTTTTTTTTATTTTTGTAGAATTGGGAACTTGAAACCTCTTAGGCTGTTGTGTAAGATTTGACTGAGGAGAAAATCTAGCTTTCTGAGTTTTTATAGGTGGAGGAGCTCAGGTCTAGTGTTACAGTCTACCTGCTTAGCGTTCTACACAGGTATGGGTTTGAGCGTAAAGGGTTAAAAATGACAATTAGGACGTGCGGTCGCTAATGACCTGGTTCCCTATTAAAATAAATTATGCCATAAACATCATAAACAGGATTAGAGGTCAGTTTAAAATACTGTTTACAGTTTTTCGTAAGTTTTTCATATTTGTTTGAATCAAGAGATGATAATGTCTAATTTTTTTTTCATGGAAACTTCCAACCAAGGACGTGCGGTCGCTAATGACCTGGTTCCCTATTAAAATAAATTATGCCATAAACATCATAAACAGGATTAGAGGTCAGTTTAAAATACTGTTTACAGTTTTTCGTAAGTTTTTCATATTTGTTTGGATCAAGAGATGATAATGTCTAATTTTTTTTTCATGGAAACTTCCAACCTTCTGATGGAACAAATGATCTTGTAAAGTGTACTGATATTTTATTGAAATATTTAAAGGGTTTTTCAATAAGGACATAACAGTTTTGTATTTAAAGAAAACCCAGAATAATTAAGATATGTTGCTGAAACTTATCCCAGGTGTAGTACACATGTGAAATTTAAGTATGGAAATTGATCTTGTCCATATGACCACTGCGAGCACGTTTGCAGCGATCGATTGTATGTATGTTCACCACTCTTCCACACATTTCGGCCAAAACGTTGGCAATTTCGCTCCCGATTTTATTCCTGAGCTCCTCTAACGTTGTTGGCATAAACCAACGACTTACCATAGCCCCATAAAAGAGTGAGATGGGCATTCGACTGGACCATTTCTCGAGATTACACGGTTTCTGAACTTCCCTTTTAAAAGATTAATGGTTTGACCAGCTATGTGGCATGTGGCTCCATCTTGTTGGAACCACATATCACTGATTTCAAGTCCATCCAATTCTGGGCAAAAATAGTATTCCAACATGGCACGATAGCGAACTCCATTGACCGTAACATGGCGATCGTTTTCATCGACGAAAAAATACGGTCCAATTACACCTGAGCTCCGGCATGAAATCCACATCAATGTTGTCTGTTGCTGTCCCATAATGCATACTTTGCTAATTGACAAAAGGCATTAAGCCAAAAATGAGCCAAAGATGATTTTTCGATGAAATTCAAACTTTTAAACTTTTGCAGAGCCCAATCGGAGAAGTTTTGACGCTTCAAATGGTCAAAAGGCTTCAGTTCTTGAGTTAATTTGAACTTCTAAGGGCGTAGTTCAAGATCTTTACGCAAAATTCGCCACAATGTGGACTGAGAGATTCCAAATCCCTGTGAAAGGCGTGGAATCGATTGATTTGGTTCATTTTGCCCGGAGCGTTTTCTCTTTGGCATAGGAACATTTAATATTGAATATGTACGTTGACTGGAGTTTATCCACTAAAGCACGCACAGCCTGTTTGGTGGTGTTAACTTAATTACTTAAGCTGGCTCTACAGTGTGGTGGACCTGGGCCAGCTCGATCTTTAGCCAGGTGCCTCCAGCTTTGCACGCCAAGTTGGTTAAGGTCCCCTTCCACTTGCGTGCGCCACCTGAGTCACCGTCTCTCGGGTGTGGATTCAAAGATTTTCCGGGCCGGAGCATTGGTGTCCATCCGCTTTACATGACCCAGCCACTCTTCTGCCTAAGCCGATGTAGCTGTGCAGCCCGCACAGTTCGTCGTTGTATCCCCTTCTCCATTCACCGTCTATGCAGACGGTACCGAAAATTACCCGACGAATTTTCCTCTAGAAACAGCCAAGAGCAACCTTATCCCCTTTTGACAGAGTCTATGCCTCTGCGCGAAATAAATGAATAAGTAAATAAGTTGTTCGAGAGAGGGCTTTGCCACGCAATTCTGGATTTAATCTCAATGCTGGTGTCGTTGTCGGAATTGATACCGGAGCATAGGTAGACAAAGTCCTTAACTAACTCAAAGTAGTATCTCTATTGTGACGTTCTGTCCGAGACGTCGGTGTTGAGTGTTCTTTCTTATTGACAGCATATACTTGGTCTTGCCCTCATTGACCGCTAAACCCATCTTCGCCGTCTCCGTCTCAATATTTATGAACGCGGCAGTGACATCACGCCGCGTTGTTCCGGTTATGTCAATATCGTCTGCGTATGTGAGTAGTTGGACGGACTTTTGAAAGATTGTGCCTCTGGTGTTGGCGCGTTAGTTTTGCACTATCCTTTCAAGAACAATGTTGACGTTGATCTTATCATAATACATTCAAATTCCAGCTACCCATTGGCCCTGTCCCATAGTAAGTAGAACACACCCAGTGTCTAACACAAACGACACACTTTTCACCATTCCAATCGTGAAGTCCAACTTTGTTATTTCGAAATTCATGCCCTGATTTGTGCCCATTCCCCAGTAAAGTTCGTCTAACAACAGCACATCCCTCTCATAACTCCCATGACCCGACCGTTTCATTACTATTACCAAACTTATTAGTCATGACGAATTGTTAGAGAACAGGACAAAAAAGCAAAACCATTGAATCGGCAGAAAAAACTGCATTAACGTTCTACATATTTTCAGCAAAACTGCAAGAGCACCACAGATGGCTCGATTATGGAAATAGTCAACCCATGGCACAGTGCACCTATCTACCACCCACTCCGCCCTAACAACAACCGACTGCCACCCAATTCCTGTGGCAGTGGTTTAGGTGGTGGCAGTGGTTTATCATTGTCGTCAGCACGGTTATTCCCCAGCAAGACTTCTGTTATGAGTATGTTTTCGGTGGAATTCGCTCCAAGGGTTGCTTTTTTGCTGCTGCTCCTCATTTCTTTGTTATTGAATAACATTCTTTCGTGTTTTTTCTGTTTTGTTGTCGGGGTTAACCACCAGAGTGCAGCACGGTACAACATACACAATGGGAAAACATTTCCAAGAGACAACCACACCAACGAAGAAGACACACGATAACATCGAGGACGACGAGGATGTCGACAATTATACCAGAGTACCGTGAAAGATGGCATTCTAAGTGAAAGGGTGCGGATTTATGGTCGCGGTTCGGTTAGCCGGGATTTTCTCAAATATTTACCGTGGCAGCTTAAAGTGTGAAAGGGGTCGAAAACGGAATATCCTTTTAAGAAAAAAAAAAAACGAAAAGAATTTAAAAAAAATTGAGGTTATAAGTTCACATGCCGCGTGAAATTGATCAAACACCTCCTGGTTTTGAAATGTAGGTTCCGTTTTAAAACGAAAGAGGACGGTGCGGTACATAGCTCAAGCGGTTTTGTAGTTCTGCTTCAATTTGTCTCTGGAAGAAAAAAGTGCCTCCAAGGATAGACACACTAAATAATGGTTCTGCTCTTATCTTGTGTGGAAAAGTGATTCATGTGGAAGACCATCTATTTCAAGTGTGTTCGGTGCCATGTAAGAGAAACCCGGTTTCATGTTCGGTTGTGATTTGTGTGTGTGGTATCCTGTGGCAAAGTGTCGATTTGTTAGACCGTGTTCTTTTCTTTTTATCTGAAGCTGGGTGGACTTCAACATCGAAATGGATGCTACGCTTTGTCTGGAGGATTTTCAAAGTAGTAAGTGTTAGAGTGGTTGGGCAGAGAGAAAATGGATGCCTCTTAGAGAAATCAGATTCAATTTGAAAAAGAAACTTAAGATGAAGATCTGCTGGGGTCGTGTGAATGGGATTTGGTTGAATTTTGCTCCCTTTTTTGACATAATTCCACATATCATTGGGGGTGGTTTTGTGCTTCCTGGTGAGGAATTTCACGTAATCAAATTTGACCTCGGAGGATCTGAATGGAAGTTGTCTGGAAAAAATTGATGACACTCGAAGAACTTTTCTGGAGGAATTGTTATGAAATGGAAATTCAATCGAATTTCAAAGCGATGTAAGTGGTTCGATCACTGTAAACAGCACACGGGTTGGAGTGTTCATGCATAGGGCGACAATCGCTCCGAAATGGGTAAAGAATCGTAGATACGTTGATATAAATCATCTAATGCTTCTAGAGCTCTTACAATAATTCACATCAAGTCTAAAACTGAGATACTTTCTAAAGCCGGTTATATCTTCCCTAAGTTGGGTACAACTCGGTCAAAGTGGAGAATTGTCGACTTCGCAGTTTAGTCAGCGAGAGAAGATGTAGCCTTTCACACCAATCTGTACACGAGCTGGTGTCTTCTCTGCAACTTTATATAGAGGGTGGCCCAAAAATGCTCACCCGATGTTGATCTTTAAAGTGAAACGATATGATTTCATAATTTAATGTTTATTTGGACCTTCAAGTTTTTTTCCATAACTTTTTGAAGATGATATCGGTCAAGTGGGCGCCGTCATTGTTGATGACCATTTCGGCTCTTTTTACCGCATTTTCAATCCTTTCGGCGAAAAGTTCGGGCGATAATTTCTGGTACTCTTGTTGGATATCCTCTTTGAGAGCTTCCAGAGTCTGTGGCTTGTTCTCGTAGACTCGTGATTTAAAAAAACCCCAAAGACAGAAGTCTGGAACGGTTAAATCGGCCGATCTTGCCGGCCAACGCAAATCGCCAAAACGAGACATTATAAGCAACCCGGAAATGTCTGGGACTAAATGTCCATTGCCGCGCGACCTGTGTGTGAAATCCCATGTCCTCCAGTCCCAATTCATCAATTTACGGCGATAAAAACTTGTTGATCACTGTTCTGTATCGCTTTGGTCTGGTCTGGCTGACGATGACGGCTCATCCGCGACATCTTCAGCCACAGCGGCGATATTCTTGTTGTTATGAGCAGTACTAGGCCTTCCGAAATATTTTCTGTCACATGTTGTTCCACTCTTCTCGAGGTGAGCGTATAAAGGTCTTAGTGTTTGACCAGTTGACGTAGGACGACCGGGAAATCTGCGTCGAAATTCACGTTGCGCCAAAATCAATGACGAATTATTCTGTAAAAAAATAGTCACGAGTATTCCGCGATCTTGAGGAGTCTAACGTTCCATGGCTTGTCAACGTGTATTCTACATCCGTTTACCTCACAAATTTAAAACAAAAGTGACAGTTGCCGCCATTTGCAAGAATTATAGCATCTTCCGATAGGGTGATTGTTTGTTTATTTGCTCGTTTTGAGTCCATAAGTCAAGCGGCATTTAATATAAACAATTTTAATAAGCCCCGGAAGGTTTGAACTGTCGAAAGACTTGGGGCCAAATCGTCTCTTTCGTGATCGTATAATTCGTCACGTAAAAACGAGCATTCTGGGGTCAAATCCTCTCGCTTTTACGTGACGAGTTCTGTTCAGCTCCGCCGGATGTACAAATGGTCTTTTTCGTCCTAAGGATTAACGTGAACTTTCATGCCGAAGGTGTGATTGGACCGTATTTCCTCTTCGATGAAAATGATCGCGATGTTACGGTCAATGGGACTCGCTATCGTGCCATGTTGGAATACTATTTTTGCCCAGAATTGGATGGAATTGAAATCAGTGATATGTGGTTCCAACAAGATGGAGCCACATGCCACATAGCTGGTCAAACCATTAATCTTTTAAAAGGGAAGTTCGGAAACCGTTTAATCTCGAGAAATGGTCCAGTCGAATGCCCATCTCACTCTTTTATGGGGCTATGGTAAGTCGTTGGTTTATGCCAACAACGTTAGAGGAGCTCAGGAATAAAATCGGGAGCGAAATTGCCAACGTTTTGGCCGAAATGTGTGGAAGAGTGGTGAACTGGCTCCATACAATCGATCGCTGCAAACGTGCTCGCAGTGGTCATATGGACAAGATCAATTTCCATACTTAAATTTCACATGTGTACTACACCTGGGATAAGTTTCAGCAACATATCTTAATTATTCTGGGTTTTCTTTAAATACAAAACTGTTATGTCCTTATTGAAAAACCCTTTAAATATTTCAATAAAATATCAGTACACTTTACAAGATCATTTGTTCCATCAGAAGGTTGGAAGTTTCCATGAAAAAAAAATTAGACATTATCATCTCTTGATCCAAACAAATATGAAAAACTTACGAAAAACTGTAAACAGTATTTTAAACTGACCTCTAATCCTGTTTATGATGTTTATGGCATAATTTATTTTAATAGGGAACCAGGTCATTAGCGACCGCACGTCCTTGGTTGGAAGTTTCCATGAAAAAAAAATTAGACATTATCATCTCTTGATTCAAACAAATATGAAAAACTTACGAAAAACTGTAAACAGTATTTTAAACTGACCTCTAATCCTGTTTATGATGTTTATGGCATAATTTATTTTAATAGGGAACCAGGTCATTAGCGACCGCACGTCCTAATTGTCATTTTTAACCCTTTACGCTCAAACCCATACCTGTGTAGAACGCTAAGCAGGTAGACTGTAACACTAGACCTGAGCTCCTCCACCTATAAAAACTCAGAAAGCTAGATTTTCTCCTCAGTCAAATCTTACACAACAGCCTAAGAGGTTTCAAGTTCCCAATTCTACAAAAATAAAAAAAACAAATACAAGTATTTTACAAGTATGGAAACCAAGTGCCGTATTTCCAAGTGCTGGTGGGTTGGTAACAGCAACGAACTCCTCCAT
This sequence comes from Matsumyia berberina, assembly GCA_917880715.2. Classification (NCBI taxonomy): domain Eukaryota; kingdom Metazoa; phylum Arthropoda; class Insecta; order Diptera; family Syrphidae; genus Matsumyia; species Matsumyia berberina. The sequence continues at coordinate 122,138,700 of OU862871.1, read as the reverse complement.
CACTGTGAAACCTACCACCGAGCCTACGTCAAGAGAATCAGCAGTGACAGCACATTCAGCTTTACTTTCAACGACATCGTGGAGGATGCCTTTCTCCTATGCACCAGAAGTGGCCTATATTGGTTCTTACGGGATTTATTCGAAGACGGCAACGTGATCAGCAGAGGAATATTCATCGTCGGCAGATCAGATGTTTGTGAATACACCACTAAAATTGGACAAATCGGCGATGGATCTGTGACATTCATTGGTCCCTACAAGACGGAGACATATCCCAATCAGTACGACCTGGAGTGGTGTTTTTCAAGCCTTCAAAGGATGCATCAAGAAATTCCCTCAAAGACTGTGACGGTGCATTTTGGACTTGGTCACTTGGAAAAACCGAAACGTCTGAACGAGCGCATATCAGTGTGGCAGAAGGAGATATCCCAAAACCAGGTTGGAGGAAGATTCCGACGAAAGGAAATTACTCGTCGTAGGTCGATGGCCCCTCGTCAGCTGACACAGACCCTGGTGAACTTGTGGCGCGCTAATTCAGGGATTTTTCCTTGAAAATTATTTATTTCACTCTCTATTGACGTTTATTGAAATTCCTATAAGGTATCGTGATAATTGTAAAAATACTTTCTGATTTTATAGACATTTTAACAAAAGAAATAAAAATATATTTAAAATTTTAAATTTTCAATAATTTTGTATTTTGCTTGGAGAGGTTTTCATTTTGATTTTGAACTTGAAGGTTGTTTTTCGCTATAACGCCTTTACTACTGCGGACACTCTCTTTGATCACTGTTACCTTGTTGCGGATGGCGTGGGAGGAGGTGTTTTCTCCGATGATCCAAACCTCGAGATCTCCTTTCGACTTATGGAGCATTGTAGTGTCTTCCAGGTGGGGATCATGGCGATGAAAGAAGCCCTGTCTTGGCTGAGATGGGATTTAATATCTACTCGGGATATTAGCATTTACACAGACAGCCGGATTGCTGCTCGTCACTTGTAGATGGCAGAGCAATTCATTATACTTCTCTGCTGGGTATCACGACACAGAGACATTCCAGGGAACTGCAAGGCCGACGAACTTGCCAAACATGGTACTATAATACAGATTCCTCCTAAGAAAGAGAACCAGGAACTGCCACTAGCCACATGAAAATTTAAATAAAAAGCAGGTGCAAGCACAAAAGCCAATCTAAGGTGGTCCAAAGGCACCACCTGGCAAACTAGCAAACAAATCTCCTCATAAGCACTCCAAGAGATTAATTTCACCAAGTAAACGGTATCTCGGAGCTACAAAAGGTGGCATGATTTCTGTGTAAATGATTTCTGCAGAAGCTGCAGGGACGAGGAAGAGGAGGAGACGATCCTCCATCTCCTCTGTACCTGTCCCACGCTCTCGCAAAAGACGCAAACATCTCGGTGGCTTCTTTTTTGACAGCCGTCGCGACCTAGCATATGAAGATGTCGAAAACCTAGTTCGCTTAATTAAAAGCTGCCACTGGTTCCACGATTAGGAAGAAGATTTCCTTTTAGATCCTGAGGCATCACCATGGACCTACTGCTGGTCTAAGTACGTCGGCTATGTCGACAGCCTCTCTAACCTAATCTAACCTTGTTGCAGTTCTACCAGACAATTACCACACATGCCTTGATTTTTACTGCAGCTTTGATCGTTATTTTCCAATTCCATTAGACATTCCATGCAGAGAACTGGACTCTGTGTAGCATCGCCAAAATCCATATAAATTCGATCGACGGGTTGGGCGACAACTATCTGCATGACATTCGATAACAGTTTCTGATTCTGATGCAATGATTGTTTTCCAACTTCGTGCTCAGTTATGCAACGATCGTGACATACATAACTGGATGTAAGGATACACCAATGAATAACCCAAACCACTGTAATATTCCCACCTCCCTAAAACTTGTTTCAAAACATCAAACAATGTCTATCTCCTAATTGCCTCGACTCACGTCTAACAACAAAGAGCATAGTAATATCCCCGATTGTCAACTGAGGAATAATGGTTTTTCCATTTCCGGCAAATTTTTCTATACAGCCGTCCTACTACCTCCACTTTCCAACTAAAGAGCCTTCTCCTGGTATTAAGCCATGAATGCTAATATTCACACCTTGCTACGTAGCACTTTGGTACAAAAAAGACCCAAAGTAACACTACCAAGGCGCACCTGGTGAAAGCTTTTTATGTCCGCCATTGTGTCCTGCGAGAAATGAGCAGAACTAAAGCAAAAAAGCAAGAAAAGACAGCGCTAAACCTGTGAGGGTTGAAAAATTATCTCGTGGCAATAACGAGGCGGGGTATTCACCCCTCCCCTCCCATTACCTTTCACAAAATGTGGCGAAAAAAAAAAAACGCGGAACAAAAAATAATCCTCAAAACTAGAGAAATTGAAATGTGTGTAAGAAGAAGAGCGCCAGCGAGCGTGGATAAAGGTGCGAAAATAAAATGGAAAATTTATTTAAATATTCACGACGAGGTGAAACGAGTGTGAAACGTCGATGGGGGCTGATAGTTAGGTCGTGGGAGGTTTATTTTTTTTATGTGGAATAGGTCTTCCGGAGAAAAAAATTGGTATGCAGGTCTCTATGGTGTTGAAGCCCTATAGAGTCCACGGGCTTTAAGAGAATTTTTGATTAAATTTAAAATTTATTCATAAATGCTATGAACGACGTCGTGAGGTGGGGTCAAATTGCGTTTAAATATAACAGGACTTAAAAGCAATCAACATGACAGATGCCATAATTCAATTTTGTTGGCACACTCAAGCGCAATAGGATTTCGCTTGGCCTTCCTTTTAGAGTACACTTCGGACCACCACTCATCATCGTCACGATGAGATCCTTGAGAGTAAAGAAAAAGTTTTTTTTTTTTCCAACGGTGCTAAGGGATAAAGAAAAGTTTGAACGTTTTTGAAACACTCAACAGTAGTACTGTCTGTACACAACTGCAAAGTCTACTTGTTTACGACTGAACGGATGCTGCATGCGGTGCTAGGAGAAAAAAATTCAAGACATGGTAGCAGGCACTGATTGCCGACAATTTATACAAGTTACGGTTTGTTGAGAGGTCCTTTGAGAGAAATATTTATACCACTGAGGTGATTATGTGTATTTATCTCAGACAGGTTAAGTTGTGGCTGTTAAAGTAGAAGTGACACTTTAGTTAACATAGTCTATGTTTGTAACACTTAACGGAGCTCTAACTTCAGGAACTTTGTATGACAGGACACCTACGGTGCTGCTTCTCTTGATATCATTGAATGAACAGGATGGTCTAGATCTTAATAAGACCGCCTCCTTTTGTGTCACTGAGCAGGGCACCATTGAGAGCTTCGAATTTAGCATTTGAATATCATTCCCGTTGCAACACTTCTCGGTCGGTTTTAGCGCTCTTTCTTGTTCCTTCTAAGAAGCTAGTGTTCTTGGTTTCTTCTTTTCTTCTAGAGCTCGTGTGCTGCTCTCATCCTTCTTTGTAGGTTTGCTACGTGAGCCTGTCGGCACACTTCTTCAAATCAGAGGTTTCATTATGGTGGCTTAGATAAACCCAACAAATTCGCGGCTCCATTTCTTATGGATTTTTGGCAGTGTTGGCACTTGATGCCGGCGGTATAGGATATGGAATACACGATCGATCGGTTTCATTGTATTCTTTCCTTGAATACATGGAGTCCTTGAAATCCCCATTCAACTTAGTTGAGAGTACGTTGATTAGGAGACCACGAAGTCAGCTTGTGCAGGAAATATGTGCTTTCAATAGACGAATTTGGGAGGGATGCCAAAACTAGACATTGCTCTGTATAGCTCATCTCTTCAGATGCTGTCATAGGCGGCCTTGAAATATGTGAAAAGGTTGTGGGTATCGATTCGAAGTTCCTGGGTTTTCTCCAAGATCTGCCGCAGTGTGAACATTTGATCGATGGTGGACTTTCCCGGCCTGAAGTCACACTGATATGGACCGATCAAGTTGTTGACGAACGAACATGCATACGTGCTTGCAACAGTAATATTCAACCCGGTGACAGTCGATTACTTTGAGTTAATTTTTCGAATGTGGTGTCTTAAAGCCTGGACTTTCCGATTGCGCTATCAAAAATGTCAAAAAGTACCGCGTAAAGCCTCTGGAATCCTTTCTAAAATATGGAAAAATAATGTAAGAAGTGGCAGTGGATACAGCTTGCGGCAGGAAGACAATTCCCCTGCGAAGTATGCCATACAATGGAATCTATTCACCCAATTAAGCTGAAGAATTGGCCGCCGTAAACAAACATGGTGCAGTTGAGAAATGATCGAGGTTATTGGGGATGAGCCGGAAGGAGCTTAAAAGTGTTGCAAATGTTCTCAAGAGATGATGCAGAAACGTTATTTACGCCCACGATGAGCGAAAGTAGGCAAGTAGGGTTGTTACTGCTAAAAATAAAAGTCACTCCAGAGTTTACTTTATCGTCTTTACTGCATTGGTTCTTCGTCCCTTTGCTGAATGTGGAAAGGCACAATTGACAACTACACATCCAGGTGTAAACTGACATCTGTTATGATGGCTCTGGACTTTTCACGTTGAAGCGTGTAACCCTCTCAAACATTCTACCAGAGCACGGCTCATGAACCAATAGGCAGAAATATTCAATAACAAGAGTAAATGGATCCCGTGTTCATTTTACAAACGCCACAATACAATGGAATCTTTCATTTAACCAAAAAATTAACGAGGTTCTCCAATGGCCTTGGCGCTAATACCCTTGGTTGCCGTTGGCTGGTATGACTACTCTTGAACTTTCGCTGAGGAAGAGAAGAATATAAATACACACACGTTCAAAGATCTATCTATGAGATAAGCAAAGCATTTCCAAACTGAACTGCATGTACTCGCTTCGAGGTGTAAGTTCTTGAAGCAAGAAATGCTCTCGCGGCAAACCTAGGCTGAATGAATCGCAGACCTAAAGGGTCTAGCGAGAGACTGTGTTTTCGTGTGCCCGAAAAAAGTTTGCAATCCATCTTAGGCGGATGTCATGATTAGGGATACGACTGCGTTCTACACACTACACGACTGGGTACGCATCGCGGCCACCCAAAAAAAGAATCTCACCCTGGAGGGTGATGACTTACGAGTCGACACAGCTAACATCGAGCATTTTAAAGGAAAGCAGTGCATCCATCCCATAGACATCCACCGAGGTTAATCAGCTGAGCCCCGTGAATTTCCAGAGTAAGTCGCATGAAATTTTAATTATTGGGAATCGTGTCCTGGTTGTTTCTCTCAACACCTTCGAAATCAGTGCATATGTTTGCAGTGGACTCAGTGTGTGATAACTGTCAGCGTCTTGCCTCAAAGCATTCGGAAATATTTTCATTGCCACCGCGCCAGTGATCTAGCAGCCGAGAAAGGAGACGTCCAATCGAAATTCGGCTCTCGCTATAGGCAGACAGAATCTGTTCACTCGATCAATCAGGTTATAGAGGGAGGGAGAGCTGGAAACCGCATCGTGAAAAGAGTTCCATCAACGCAGTTAGAGGCCGATCGCAATGGAAATAAAATATTTGTGTTACTTCACGTTAATCAGCGTCCGTTAACTTTTCAATCAGGTACAGGAGCCGCCTGCTCCTAAATAGGTCTCGACGGATAGAACAGTTTATGAGGTCCACCTTGCTAGCCAACGACACATACCCTTAAAGCATATGAGGAAATGATTGGAACCATAAAAGGAACAATAACGCCCATATTATTCACTTCGATTTAGCACTAAATCGAGATTTAAGGTGAACACTAAATCGCCGTCGGCCATTTTATCAATTATTGACAAAGTTTTAGGCAGTTAAATCTCCAATTTTAAATCGAGATTCAACTAAATCGAAATTTCATTAAATCGTCGTTCTTGGCGTTTTAACGAATTTAAATCTCGATTTAACTGATTTTGGTATTATTGAGACGGAGTTTTGACTGTTCGGAACCTTAGCTGCTTCTTGGGAGCTTCTTTATCTGATTGATAATGGAAGTAAAAAAGTAATAAAATGGCTCGTCGCGGAATCGATCGTAACTCCCTGAAATATACGGGGAACATTTGTTGAATATGGATATGTAGCCAAAAATAGGCTCTGTGGAGCCCCAGCACATTGCAACCTAAAAGATCATTTTTTGTAAAGCAAGTTCTCCTAACAACTGAAGAAAATTTTGCCAGTGTCTTCCAAGCAGAGCTCTTCACTCTTCGGCAAGTACTTTCTTCAGGAGGAACTAAACCAACTAGGAGTTCAGTGCAGGGTCACATGGGTGCCAGGCCATAATAAAATTGACGGCAACGAAAGAGCTGATGACTTGGCCAGATGGGGATTAGCCCTTAACGACTCACTAGCGGAAGTTGTTAATATAATATGGGAGCCGTTAAGGGCAATATTCATCATCACTTCTTTATGACGCCCAACCAAGTGTAGAACAGGCTTAACAACTGCGTCATATCAAGGAAAGTCTGACCCTGTTACAACAAACAAAAAACAAACGAGCTACTAAGCAGATCAAGCCCAGATATTGCAAGAATCGTAGGCGCTAGGTCACTGGCCAATAGAAGACCACGCAGCCAAGCTATGTATCCTCCACAATAGTTTTTGCCGTAGTTGCAAAGATAATAGCGAAAAAAAATCTCTGCATCATTTCCTGTGTAAACGACAGACGTATGCCCAGCTCGTTAAGATGGTAGTTGAGTGCAGAATGTTCTGTGAGGAAGCCCGTGAGGAGTTTAGCTTAGTGGGTTTGCCCGAGTGGCAGGAAAGCGCGGCGAAGTTCTAGAGAATTTGTGGTTTTCTCGCACAATGGGGGCTCTTGATTGCACTCATATTAAAATCCCCTGGCGGGAATTTTATGTTTGTGAATTTAATAATACTTTTCAAATTGTAATTCAGTTTATTATTTCTGGCAACTGATGCGTTTCCTGTCTATTTTCCTGTCAAATACGTCTATTTTCCTGTCAAATACGTCTATTTTCCTGTCAAATACGCGTCAATCGCTCCAATTGGTCGAATCGTCGATTTAACGCTTAAAACTTTCATTGAAAATTAAACCGACGAAAACTTTTGTCAATAATAGGACGAGATTTAATAAATTCGAAAATCGATCTAGTGTGCTAAATCTCGATTTAAGCGAAACTCGATTTAGGGGGTTAAATCGAGATTTAACTCGAAGTGAATAATATGGCCGAAGGGTCAGTCTTCAGCCCGAGCTGCAAACATCATGGGTCTAGACTGGTGTCAAGCTTTTGGATTGCGGATACATTATGAGAAAGAGGAAGACGCACTACAAATAATGACGAGAGGACAGAGAGCAGCAGCAAAGACACTCTGAAAGAATCACGAAATTGTGTTCGAGCCATTCATGTTGTTCGTGTTACATTTTTCGCACGAATTGAAGGGACCTAGAATTTATTGCCGACTTCGAACGGCGAATTGAGAAGCTCTTTCATGACAAATTGTACTTCCGGAGGCTTGTCATTCCCCGACAAGAGGTGGTGCCGCGAAAAATGTTCGGTGGACATGGCTGGGGCTTGAACCCCTGCCGCTCAGTTAGTTGGTTCGGTTAGTTGAATTAACCTCGTCAAAAGTGCTCGAACTCTTTCAGTCTTCTTAATTCATAAAGAAAATGCCAAATGTGTCAGTGGACTAAAATAGAATATAAATAAATAAAACACAAATAAATTTTATATTAATTGTCACGTTTATAAAATTTTGACAGCAAATTTGTTTCAAATTTATTAGAGGACACGCTTTTTCGAAAAAAAAAAAAAATCCGTCATCCAACAAAGCCAATAGGCATATCTGTCAAGAAGATCGCTTATTTCGAAAAAGATAAATTCTTTTGAATGCCCATCAATCATTAAAATATAACTTAAGCTGACATTTGACACACGAAAAGTGTTTCTCTTTGAGATTTTGAAAACAAGCACATCCCTCACATTGAGTGGGCGGTCACACTTTTATTTTTTCAACAACAAAATTCATCTCACATTTGTTTTTTCTTAATCCTGCCTTCAAATTTAAATTGAACTTTGATTTATTTGATTCTACGTAAATTTTAATTATATTATATTGCATGCAAATAAAATTAGTCTTTAAAACTTTCGATTACAATCACCACCTGTCGTTGTCAATCAAATGCATTCAAAAATCGTACAAGCCAAATGTTATTTAAGGAAAAATGTTTTTAAACATTTTCACTGTCACGGTTTCGTGTTGAACTCAAAAATTTGCTTAATTAATGCCGTGAGTTTTTGTGTGGCATGAAAACATGAAATATATTTCATCGCTTATGCTCTCTGCATGACTTGGGTGGGTGGTTTGTGCTTCTCATGTTCTTTGAATGTTTATTTAATTTGTTCGCTTAAAAACAAAATCCAAATGGCAATTGAAAATGATATATTTTTCAGAGAAACCTATTTTATAGGTGAAAATAAATATACAAACACCATCGAAAATGTTTTATTTAACACGATTAAACATTTTTTTGTAGCACGCTAAAATATGTGGTGAAATTTTTTTTATAGCTTTTGAATATACGTATGCATGTACCTTAACATAAACATTTTTCAAAGATTAAAAAAAATTAAATTTTTTCGAATATACTGTAGTCATTTTGCTTTAATGTAATTTGCGTCACAAGTCCATGGTGAAATGATTATGCTTTATGGTTGATGGTTAAGGTTAATGCTGGTGGGCACAAGTGGTCGACACGTTTTATAATAAATAATTTTATGAACATATAATGTTTTTTTTATTAACAGAGATAAAAACTAATGAATTTTGCATTTTAAAAAATGTCTTAATGTTCAATTATAGTTTAATTGATTTTTGATTAATACTTTGCATTAACAGATAAATTTGTTATAAAAGATCTGAAGAAATTACCATATTTTATTACATTTTTTCTTTTACTAAATTTGCGAAATTTAAAAGCAAAATTCGTTTTTTAGACTCTTTCACCGGGTGGAAAGTTTTGAAGTATTTGACGTAGAATTTGAATATCAAACACAGAGATGTAATTCGATAAAAAGCATAGAGTAGAATTTTTGAAAAAAAAGTGGGCAAAGTTCTATGGGTAAACGTGAAATCTAGAAAATTTCAATTCGAAATCATTAAACACTGCAACATCTGATAATAATTTATTGTATTAAAAATGCGTGATCCAATTAGACCATAGTTGGCATACTTGTTGGCTGCAAGGTGATAACCTACACACAATATTTTTCAGCTGAGAGACCATTTAATTCAATGCATAGTAAAGTACTTTGTATACATTGGGTCAGCTATAATTTGTGCTATCATCAGAAATCAAACGAAGAAAAACTCGAGCGGTTGTTCCTTTGAGCTAAGCTGAGATTTGAGCAGTTAGGCCCTAACCTGAACAACTAGGGTTACTCTATGACTCTATAAAAGGCGGATGAAGATATCCTTTGTTGCTTCAAAATTCTCTGTAAGATATTCAATCCCGTTTGTGTTGGTGTGTTTTGGAGGAGCAGAGTCCGATCTAGTCAAAAAACTGCGCATTGGACGTTCGAAAAGGTTAGACTTCAGCTTACAAAGTCTTCTAGTATACCGGCGCCGAACTAAGTTCACGGAGTCCATGGAAACATCGTCCAGTATTTTTTAAGCAGAGAAACATATGTATATGCGATCGAAAGATGTACACAAATCAGCAAATCATCGCGATACTATCAGAAGTCAGGCCGCCATCAAGGCATTGAGTTCCTATGAAATCAGATCTAAATGGGTTTACGAGTATCTGGAAAAGATAAGCAGACTGGGCCAGAACAATAAAATCACCCTCTACAGGCAGCCGATGAACTGGCAAGGAAAGGGTCAGAAGCACCATTTGTTAGACCCGAGCCATTCTGCGGGATGGGGCCGCATCGAATCCAAGAGGAACTGCGAAGAGAAGAAGAATACAAAAGAAGAAGACTATGGGAAGTACTCTCAGGACTAAGGCAGGCAAAGGAACTTCTTGGGAACTACATACGACTGAAGGGGGAGCAATGCTTGCCTAGGCGCCAACAAGAACCAGGTTCGTATTTTACGAACGATTCCGATTTCTCAGAGCAGCTGGATTCGAGGAGTCGAGACTCATCAACCAACACGAGTTCCGGGGAGCACAACAGATCTCTACAGGTCGCAGTGCACACACACACCCTAATTTTTAACATCTTACATCAACAAAGTCTTGGATTTTAACCGCAGAGACACGAAAGTAGGGAAAGACTCCTCCTGAGATGACACAATGACATAATAAGCATAAGTATTAAAGAAGTGGTCTTCAACAAACTTGGGTCCCCCAGCTGCAAGCAGTTCGCTTAGTAACGGCCCAACTAGAAAGACTTGTTGGTTAAGAACCGGGTTCACCGTGACCGGTAACGCCACCTAGGTAAACAAGTGGCTAAGTTACTATTATTCGCCATCATATGTGGAATAATAGGCAGTGAATCATCGATTTCAGTACTACTTCGCCCTAAGGTCTTCTTCGTTCCTCCCAATGTCATGTTACCCCGCACAATGCTCCAACGATACATGCGAAAAACCCACAAATGGATTATAATTCAATTATAACTCCAAGTTGTCAGGTTGTTTTCATTAAGTCTGATTAAATTATGGTGCTCGTAACCTAGTTCAAGTCACAAGCCAGAAACCCTCTAAAAAGCAACCAAATGAATTCTCAGTAAAACAAATGAATTCACCTCTACACCGTGGTAGTGCCTCCGTGAAATTTGGCTGGTAACCAAGAAAAAAAAATCCTTTAACTCGTAGCTATCGGTATTTAACCATCCTAACAACCCCATTCGATGGAATTAAACAAAAATAAATAAATTCCTTGCAACCGGTTTCTGAGAAAAGGATCGACGTATCTAGGTTTCCCCAAAAATAAAAAAAAATAATATTCACGTCGCCACCACCACAGACATCAAGTCTAAGTCGATAAACTACGCTAGGGTTGTTTATAACCTCACTTTTTGTCATGACAAAGCCCTCGCCTCCCTTGGGCCCATGATGGAGCTCGAATCCAAAATAAATCGAAAACGAAATGAAAATCCAATTCGGATACGGTACAACTTTTGGTGGAAACAACTACCATCGCTCAATCAGTCAACAAATGAAACTTTTCAAAGTCAAACGTTTTGTGCGGTCCTGAGCGTAGTTTTTCCCAAAGTTATTTCGGTTTCCGCCAAGAATGTCTAATTAAAATTAAAAAAAAAAATGGCCGAAGCCAGTTGAGGACGAAAAGTTTTAAATAAATCAATTTCGGTAACCGGATGAAAGTGAAAAGTTTTGCATTCGAAAACCCAGCCAGCGGAATTTTGCAAAGATGAAGTTTTGAAAATATGCCGAACGAATTCTTTCGTTGGAAAGTGAAAATGGTGGTTGGGAAATTTTTCGATATTTTACCCTTTGGTGTGCATTTGAGTTGAAAGTTCGCCATGAATTACATGTCGGGTTCAATTGGGGGTGGCAGTGGTGGATTCGGTGGTAGCAGTGTTTTTGGTCTCCAAGGACGAGTGCAAGTTCTGCAGGCGCAATTGTTTCCTGTTTGCCCAGTTACCGGACAAGGTATGCGATGTTTGACTGAGTTCAAATGTTTGTAAATTGATTTATTTTGAAATTTTAAACAAACGAAGGGAAAAAGGGGAGTGTACACTTGAATGAACAGAAATAGAAGCGAGAAGCTAGGCCTTGCCTCACCTAGAGCTATCGCGGAAGCTATAAAAATAAGCTTACTGACCAACTTCACCAGATGGAGTTCAGTTTTTAAGGTGATTCCTAGAAAAAATGTTAAACCCTTTCAAGTATGACACTCGAGTGTGAATTTCGTCTTACTAGTGGTCAGGCGTCATTACAGCCTGCTATTAACTTTGTCAAAGTCAACCTAAAAATATCGTTAAGGAAATTCATGAAGGCAAATGTGTGGAACGAGCCCTTACTGGACCGCATCAAGCGAGGAATCTTTGCCATCGAAGATCCGGAAATATGCGAATTTACAGTGCTAATTGGACGTGAAGGGGGATATTTACCGCCATTACAAGGACCTTATAGGACACTGCCATATGAGGGTGAGCGGAATGCCCTTCACTTAGGCCTCAGTTGGGCCCATTGTGTCTCCCTCTTTTCTTCGTCGAAACTGCATGGATAGGTTTGGTTTGGGACGTATGTTGGGAGGGATCTGGGGAAAGTGGAAACAATTATGGAGTTGACACTAGTGTACATGTGATCTGGCGAATATTCCTGTTTCTTTGGTGAAGGCCAGAATGGTGCTGAGTCCTTTGTCTCAGGTTCAGTATCCACATTAAGCCCAGGGTCTTCTATCGCATTCTCGCTAGGGCTGGGCAGTGGCATATCAAGTGTTCGAGGTCTTCTTCTTCTTCCTCTCAGTTCCTCCATGTCCCTGCACCAGCAAGGTTTGTTGAGGTTAATGTGTTCTGTGATGTGTTCCACCATCAGCCTCAATTACTCTCTGCTTGAACCTAGAGCCTTCCTGTTGAGCAGGTTGCTTGGTTTCTTTACGAGTGATCAAGCCACTTTGCACGTCGGAAGGTTTGCCCAGTGATCCTCGAAATCCCTTTTTCATCCTCTCGTTGATTGCAAACCTCTCCAAATAAAATATAAAAACTGAGAAATTTAAAATTTCAAATATACACATTTTATTTGTTTTGTTAAAATGTTTATAAAATCAGAAATTATTTTTACAGTGATCACGATACCTTATAGGAATTTCAATAAACGTCAATAGTGAGTGAAATAAATAATTTTCAAGGAAAAATCCCTGAATTAGCGCGCCACAAGTTCACCAGGGTCTGTGTCAGCTGACGAGGGGCCATCGACCTACGACGAGCTATTTCCTTTCGTCGGAATCTGCCTCCAAACTGGTTTTGGGATATCTCCTTCTGCCACACTGATATGCGCTCGTTCAGACGTTTTGGTTTCTGTAAGTGACTAAATCCAAAATGCACTGTCACAGTCTTTGAGGGAATTTCTTGATGCATCCTTTGAAGGCTTGAAAAACACCACTCCAGGTCGTACTGATTGGGATATGTCTCCGTCTTGTAGGGGCCAATGAATGTCACAGATCCATCGCCGATTTGTCCAATTTTAGTGGTGTATTCACAAACATCTGATCTGCCGACGATGAATATTCCTCTTCTGATCACGTTGCCGTCTTCGAATAAATCGCGTAAGAACCAATATAGGCCACTTCTGGTGCACAGTAGGAAGGCATCCTCCACGATGTCGTTGAAAGTAAAGCTGAATGTGCTGTCACTGCTGATTCTCTTGACGTAAGCTCGATGGTAGGTTTCACAGTGATGGAGGAGGTCGTTGCCTTCACCAACCCACCAGCACTTGGAAATACGGCACTTGGTTTCCATACTTGTAAAATTCTTGGATTTGCTTTTTATTTTTGTAGAATTGGGAACTTGAAACCTCTTAGGCTGTTGTGTAAGATTCGACTGAGGAGAAAGTCTTATTTTCTGAGTTTTTATAGGTGGAGGAGCTCAGGCCTAGTGTTACAGTCTACCTGCTTGGGGTTCTACACAGGTAGGGGTTTGAGCGTAAAGGGTAAAGAATGACAATTAGGACGTGCGGTCGTTAATGACCTGGTTTCTATTAAAAGAAATTATGCCATAAACATAATAAACAGGATTAGAGGTCAGTTTTAAATACTGTTTACTGTTTTTCGTAAGTATTTCATATTTGTTTGGATCGATAGATGATAATGACTATTTTTTTCTTGGAAACTTCCAACCTTCTGATGTCACAAATGATGTTGTAAAGTGTACTGATATTTTATTGAAATATTTAAAGGGTTTTTTAATAAGGACATAACAGTTGTGTATTTAAAGAAAACCCAGAATAATTAAGATATGGGGCTGAAATTTACCCCAGGTGTAGTACACATATTAGATTTAAGTATGGAAATTGATCTCGTCCATATGACCACCGCGAGCACGTTTGCAGCGATCGATTGTTCAGAGTCAATTCTCCACCACTCTTCCACATTTATCGACCGGATCGTTGACAATTTCGCGTTCGATATTGTTTCTGAGCTCCTCTAATGTAAGTTACTTTTTGGAACAGACCAATGACTTACAATAACTCCATAAAAATAAATCCAACAGCGTTAAATCGCATGAGCGAGGTGGTCATCCGACCGGACCATTTCTGCAGATCACACGATTACCAAACTTCCCCTTCAATAGATCAATTGTTTGATCAGCTCCATCCATGGCACCATTCTGATGAAACCACATACCACTGATTTCAAATCCATACAATTCTGGCCAAAAATTGTCTTCCAAAATGGCACGATAACGAACTCCATTGACCGTAACATCGCGATCATTTTCATCGACGAAAAAATACGGTCCAATCACACCTCAGCTCCGGCATGAAATCCACACCACATGGTCAATTTTGTGGATGCAATGGAGTAACTTAAAGCACACGTGGGTTTGTTGCTGTCGCATATTTTACTTATTGACAAAGCCATTAAGCCAAAAATGAGCTTCATATCTGAAGATGATTCAGGATTTTCTTCAAACTTTTGCAGATCCTACTCGGAGATGTATCGGCGCTTCAAATGATCTTGATCCACTGAGTTTGCTCATTTTGAACTGAAGCACTTACGGTTGCGATATTTTCGGAACTTCGACCGGTGCGTTGTCTCACTGGCACAAGAACATTTAATAGTGAATACGTTGATTCGAATTTATTCACTATAGCACGCACAGCCTGTCTAGTGGGATGATTATTATGACCGAAAATTGGAGGAATCACTCTTAAAGTTGCGACCACGGACTCAGATTTTCGGTAGTCGTTTTCAATAATTTCCAAACATTGTTAGTTCATGAACTTCATCATGATAAAAATGTAAACCTTGACTGACGTTTTGACATTGACAGAACCCTTAATCAGGTGTGCATTTTCAAAATGAACTCTGTAACAAGAGAGAAGTACAAGTATGTTCACCATTTGCGACCTAAACTGGGATTGTAGATCTACTGTGTCAATAAAAATTATATTCATTTGAAGTCCTAGCTGAAAATAAACCTCCTCGTGACTAATCGTATCAATTATTTCATGTATGTATCCAATTTACAACACGTGTTTTTTTCAATTTCCATGTCTAAAACAATGCATGTCCTTAGCTTTTCTTGGCGTGTTATCCGCGCACATGCCAGAGTTCGATGACTTGCTGACATATCCAAGGAGTAAACCTCACCTATCGTAATGAAACAACGGGTTAACGTATACAGTTGCTATGTAGAAAACCTCACACAAAGGATGATGGTGATGTTAAGCCACTTGTTTTCATGCCAACCTTTGTACGTTATTAACTGACATAGGATCCGCACGTTCATTTAAACGGGTACGCTTGACTCACATGCACGCTTGTTACATCCACATCTCCCCGATTTAATAACTCCTCCATGCCACCGTACCAGTGCCTGTGGCTCAGGAAAAATGTTTCACGTTTCGAGGACTTAAATATCAGCATACAAACGGCTTAAAATGACTTTTGAGGGCCGAATGGGGGGAGGTAGTAGCTCATTTTGAATGTACGTGTAGCAAAAATATCCTTTTAAAGCCATTTGACTTTAAATCACCGTTCTCCGTCTTACAACGAAATTCATAAAATCACGAATTATCTTTCAAAGATAACGGAACCTTTAATTATTCAGTAAGCGAGGAAATTTGTACACGGATTAGGGTATCCTATCAATCACGTTCCTCTCATCAATCTTCCAGGAAAATTTCAGCTTTGTCTGCAATGGGTGTAATCTTAGACAAGTTGATGATGATGGGTTTATAGATTATTCTATTTGTGCTGTTGGAATATGTACGTAGCAGATACTATATCTACCGCATCAGGCACTTAACAATTCAGAAGCTGTGAAAGGCATTGTGGAAATGTTGGCTAAGCGCCAATCGGAATTGAGTGCCCATGCGAGGTTACGGTGGATGTAATTTACGAAAAAGGATATCGGCACGTGTAAACGACTCCTAACGCAATTGACTGAGTTTATTGGAATAAGAAAGCCATAACGAGTTTATCAGAGGTGAATTCGTTTTTGTACAGGGTGATGAGTTTGAGATTGTACTCCAGGAAGTTTTACCAAAGGGTAAAGGGAACGTGTCAGGGAAGCAGAACCTCTTTACGGAAAGCCGTAGAAATGAAGAAGGAAACCTCGTATTATAGTCACTGTCGGTGCTGTGAATTTGGGAAAACTAGTTCTGCAGACTGTATAACGGCGACATCGACAATAAATCATTAGGGGCTATTCACACACGGGAAGAGGTGAAATTTCGGACTTGGTCCAGCCATCTCATCCTAGGCCTACGCAGGGGACGTCTACTCGATGAGACGGATTCCACGGCACGTCTCGGAAGCCGATTTGGGGACATGCGTTGAACGTGTCCAAACCATCGAAGTATGGACCTCCCGTTCGAAGAATCAGCTACTCGACATTGAGTGCCTCGCGTACTCTTGTGTTCCTAACCCGATCTCGTCGAGTCACCCCAGCAATACAACGAAGAAATCTCATTTCGGCAGCTTGTATCCGCGATCTTATTCCTTCGGTCATTACCCAAACCTCATGACCATAGGTTAGGATCGGAACAAACACTGAATTGAAGACCGATAGCATAGCTCCGATGCCAAGTTCAGGCCACCTGCAATACACTCCAGAGTTTACCTCGAGGGACCCCATCATATGCTTTCTCCAAATCCACAAATAACTGTAGATAGGTTTGGCATACTCCCACGCCTTCTTTAGAACCATTCTGAGAGTGAATAGTTGATCGGTTGTGCTTTTATCTGGACGAAAGCGCACTGCTCGTCGCCCAACCCGGTCTCGATCACAGTTCTAGAACGCGCTTCCAACACCTTAGCAAAGACTTTTCCGGGGAGACTTAAAAGAGATATACCCCTATAATTGGAGCAATCCCTCTAATCCCTTTTTTTTTTAAAAAGAGTGACATTCCCAGGCCACTTTAATGACACGAGAGAGCCATTCCACTCCCTCTTTACCCAAAGCCTTGAGCATTTCTGGCCGGATTTCATCCACACCAGCAGATATACCGACATTTAGCGCTTTAATCGCCAAAGCCACCTCCTTTACGGTGGGACAATTCTCCGCCCTACTCAGAACCATGGGTCTGCCATCCTCAGTGCCCTGTTCGGGATTGAGCAGCTCCGAAAAGTGCTCGCTCCATCTGCGCAAGATATCCTTCTCATTGGAAAGAAGTACACGATCTTTGGATTTGACTTCTTCGATGACGTTAAACTTCCTTCCTCTGAGGATGGTCTGCCAGAATACCTTGTTTGCAGATCTGTGATTACGGTCCAATTTCTCACAGAACTCCTTCCAAGACTCCTCCTTAGCTGCTTTAGCTGTCAGTTTGCAAGTTCTTCAGGCCTCCATGTCCCGGTTTCGTTAAGCTGAATCCTCCAAGTGTATTCACACCTTGAAAGCTTCTTTCTTCTTTCTGATCGCTCCTTGAACTCTGGGTGTTTAAACCACACAGTTCTTTTCTCACCACCAGCCGATATATCTTATCAAGGATTACTAAACCTAAAGTACTGTGGCGTATGTGGAACATTTTAACCGATTTTTCAGCTGTTTTCAGTATTCGGCATGCCATGCTATCGTCATTAAACTAAATACAGACAAGGAAAAGTAAAACATGTTTCATTTCTGAAAATTTTCAATCCAAGTAGAATAAGAAAAAAAAAAATCAAATATAAGTGAGAAAAAGTCGGGACATTCTTAAAATCGGAACAGAAACCTGTACAGGGTTGAAAAGGGATTGTTCCGCCTCGACCGCAAGCCAATCGATCCATGCAAAAGAGTGGGTAATGACTGGAGATTGATCTAGGACAAGGTCGATTTCAAAGCTGACTGTTAGATATAAAACATCTGCTTAACTTTCAGCTTCAACTGAACATTTTGTATACACAAGACTCACAGATCATAAACAAACATCGGTGAGTAGCTGCAATCATTAAAAGGCCAAGCTCAACGGTTTTCGTGAAGTGCATCAACTCAATTACTATACACTATCAAGTCTTAATTACTTCGTTATTGATTTTTTCTATAAACGAATCCTTACAGCCATTTAAAAATACTTTCCACAGTCAAATGAACAATTTCCCTATCCTTCTTCAAAAACGCACAACCCCGTAACATTTTAATTGGAATTCTTCGCAAAAGAAAAAATACATTTTTTTAGAATTCAATTACATTATTTTATTTTAATTAAACGGCGAATTGTGAGTGCATGTGGATGCACACAGTATATTGTCGAAACCAAATTAAATTTCGCATATTTTTTCCCCAACGCGATGCCTTTCTCTCAAAACACAAAACACTGTTGCGATAATTCTTCTCTGAAAATGTATGAGAAAAAAAAAAAAAAAAGGAGAAATAACAACAACCGCCCTCGCACATTCTCGCGTATTCATTTATTCCATTTTCACGACGAAAGAGGAGAGAAAAACAAATATAATTCCAATTAATTGATAAATGTCGGTTCTTCTTCTTTTTTTTTTCGTTTTTTATTTGGCGAATGAAATAGATTCCTCGCAGCTAGATTTCTCTCTTCATCGCCCATCACCATCTCTAGTGTATCATTAAAAGGAGAGAACGAGGGAAATAAAGGAAATTCGTTATTTCTTTTTGTTATTCATTCCGTTTGAACTATGAGAGAACGAACAGAATGGTGAATCCTCTTTGAGTTTTTCATCTACAAATTACTCATTGTACGAGCGAATAAATTAATTTAAACAGCGAAGTGTGCAGGGGTAAGCGGATAAGGGAAACAATAAAAAAAAAGGATGAAATGAAAAACTGCAGAGAACAGCTGTTGCCATCACTAGTAGTTTTTGTTAGTTTGCTCTAGGGTTGTCATGACGCTGAAGCAGGGGCCACACTTCACCTTCGCTGTTGATATTGTTGCAACTTGTTGAAGTTCACTCTGTAGATACACACATCAGCAACATTAATCCATCTATGTATGTACATAAAACTTACATAGATACAAACATCCATACATATATGTGTACATTAGCATTCATTTGTGCTTTTTTTCTTATTCTATGTGAACAACTAATTTCTCAGGAAATGTCTTTACAATGAAACAAAGAAATTTGTGTAAATAAAACCAGAAAAGTTAACAAACATACAGACAGACAAAACTGACCCTTGCATTGCCGTAGGAGAGGGAGAAAATTAGAAAAAAAAATGAAGAAAGTATGCCTTTGAAGCTTTCGGGGAGGGTGTGAGCATCGATAGCCAGAGCTTTAGCTGTGCGCTCTTTTGTTTTGCTCAGCACGGGCAAGGTCATTTCAGGAGATTTATATGTTCGGTGAACTTTACTGGGGCCATAAATTTGGATCAACGCGCCTGTAAGTGAATTCTGCGTTAATCAAAACAAACGAGATTATACGCTTGAATATGGAAATTGGATTGTCTAAGCAAGGAAAGCTTATTTTAATGAAAGGAAACATAGGAGTGCGAGAACGGTTATAGGGAGGATGGATTCTTCGCAGATTTATCTAATTCGCAGTGGCATTACTCTCAAGATATTCTGCCATAACTATGGGTATATGAAAGGAGAAGCGTTCTAAGAACTGTGCAGCTGGATACTGAATAAAAACATCTCTTCGGCCTCGTATTTTGTGGATCGGGGTTAAAATGTTCCACAGAGGTTAGCTAAGGTTTGAGGACTTATCAGGGTTACCTCATCACACTTAAGTCACACTTGGCGAACCATTAGCTAGTTCGTCGATATGATCGAAGAAGAATTTGTCCTATTTCTTATCTGGCAGAGGTATGGGCAGTGACAGAGAAAATGGGCTGTGTCCTTATAGACCTCCTCGTTACCGCATCTCCTGCATATATCGTCATCATTCAGGCGTAATTTCTTTGTGTGATATCTTAGCATGAAAGTACTCCCACCAACATTGACAGTGATCTCCTGTCTTTTTGTAAAATCTAGCAGGTTTTTGCCTTGTCATATTCTGGCCACTACATTCTTGATATTTCACAGGTGGTTAGCGATTTTCACCTGTTATTTGCTTCTCTTAAGGTTTTTTGTGCAATTTTTGTGGAGGAGTTGAAGTTTGACCGTAGCGTCCGCTTGCTAGGGTTAAACTCATTCTTGCCAGTTAATCAGCTTTTTCACTACCCGGTACCCTGATATGACGAGAGACCTAAGAGAGTTTAACATTGTGCTGGGTGCCAAGAACCTTAAGCTCTTCATGGCAACACTTCACAAGCTTCGATGTTGTCTGTGTAGCAGCTATTGCTTTTATGGCAGCCTGGGTGTCAATGTAAATCGTAAAATCTGCCAATGATACTGTTAGCATTGGCACTAGTTGGTCAGCTCTTGTCACTGCTATGACCTGCGCTTGGAAAACGCTATTGTGATCCGGGAGTCTAATGGAGCTGTTAAGTCCTAAATATTCTGAGAAAAAACCAGCTCCTATACCTATATCCATTTTTGAACCATCTGTGCAGATGGATTTAGACTCATTCAACACTTCGTTAGTTTGCCACTCTTCCCTGTTTGGGAAGACCCATAAGAAGGGATCTTCAAACGCCCAGATGATTGCTTAGTATCTCGGCATACGAATTTGGTCTCCAATGTTTAAATTGGCTAATTTTGAGAGCACTATTTGCTTCAGTCTCTTGCATTTACAGGTCTAGAGGCAAAAGGTTAAGAATTACCTTCATCCCCGCTGTTGGTGTTGTTCTCATCGTACTGGTTGTTCCAATGCAAGTCACTCTCAGTATCTTGGTCATATTTTTGAGGTTAACTGTTTTGGTGGCAGCGCGCCACAGAACCAGTCCACCGAATGTGAGTATCGGTATAACGGTAGGTGAGTACATCCAATGGGTTATTCTGGGTCTGGATCCCCAATTTTGTCTGAAGAATCTACTACAGGTGAAAAAGTCAACAGATGACTTCTTTATCTTTTCTTTGATGTTTAGCTTCTAGATTAGCTTTCTGTCGAATATGAGACCTAAGTGTTTCGCACTTTCAAACAGTTTAAGGGGAGTTCCCTCAATGATCGGTAGCGTGAAAGTTGGGATCGCTCTTTTGATGGTAAACAACACTAGTTCGGTTTTCTGAGGGTTTACCCCTAGTCCACATTGCTTCATTCAAACGTTTAGTGTGTTCAGGGCTTTTTGCAATAGTTCACTAGCGAGCAGCACTACATTCTCTGCACATGCTACTACTTTTATTCCAATGTATCTAAGTTTCACCAGCAATTTATTAACAACTAGGATCCACAGAAGAGGGGATATGACTTCTCCCTGTGGAGTGCCTCTGGAGGCAGTTACCCTAAGACGGGTCCCCAAGAATTCGGCATTAATATGTCTTCTACTCAATAGGTTGGTTATAACCGTTAAATGTTCCACATACGCCACAGTATTTTGGGTTTAGCAATCTTCAATGAATAAACTTAGACGAAAAGGTGCAAATTTTTATTCGACTAAAACGATACATTGGCAAATCTCATGTTCGAAGGTGAATATGTTTATGTTTTTTACGTGTTCCTTGATTGCGTGTTTAACGTTTTATGATTACATATTTCTGAATGCACCCAATTTTCCCCGATTTTTATGAAACTTTATCCGGCAACAACGAATGCACATAAATGCCTTATTTTAAGTTTCACGGAAACCTTGCTGTGACCTCATATTGACAGTCAGGTTTAGTACAAAACACGGTGCTACGTAAACGCAGCTACCGACTAAAAAAAGCCTAAAACTTGACACTGAACGGTATGTGAAAGAAATTATAGCATGTTGGTGTCTGAAAAAATCGACCAATGAAAGCAAGTTAAAGTTACCATTGCACCCACCTACGCAAACGAAAGAAGTGTACTAGGGTATTAGTACCGTGTGAAGGTGAAGGAAGCCAAGCGTCGCATAAGCCTTCGCTGAACAAGCTGAAATTCTGATCTATTCTAATCGTGTTGGATTATAGTCTGGCCACACATCCGATTGATTGTGAGCATTGCGTATTGTAACGTCTTCGATGACACTCTTAATGAATAAATCAATGAATCGGTTGACTTTTTCATACCTTTCAAATCTTGTGACCTCTGATTCATTTCAACAAAAACAACAAGTAACTTACTCACCCGCTTGTCAAAGTTTCCTTATCCCTGTCAATTTAAAAGAAAACCATCACCAATACCTATACCACGCACGGACACTCAGCGAAAGCTCTTTTTTCGTGACTTTTTTACCCGAATTGCACCCCACGCAGATGGGATTAAACGTAATCCACTCACAGCGCAACCGCCCACCCAGAACCTAATCGAGGCACTAAAAAGCGCTTTCGAATTCTCAGAAGCAAAACCTTATACATACAGTTACTCAGCCCTCTCCAGCTCTCTTTCTCGCTTCGAAAGGTAGAAAACTGCACGAAACTACACGAACTCCTGAAGAGCGACGTAAACAAATCAAAAAGCTGTTGCCTCTGTTTATATGACCGCTTCTCTCCCATCCCGCGTGGGTGTGGGGGGAAAGCTTCAAAGAAAAAATGAGCATTAAAATAATGAAAGCTTTCTACACCACCCACTACACACAGCTGCTGAAACAGAAAAGAGCGCTGCATACCAAAAAAGAATGACAAAAACTCGAGCAAATAATAACAACAACAAGAGACAAGGTGGCAGCAGGCACAGCAAGCCCTAGCAAAGATTGTTGAATAACAAGCACACAAAATATACACACGACGACCAAGATTCCAACACACTGTGTTTCGGGATTTTCAGTTATCAACAAATCGAGGCACCGTAAACAACCCCCGAAGAGCGCGCTAATTATTCGAAACCGAGTGGGTGAAAATCGAAAGAAAATTCTTACACGAAACGAATTTCAATTCGTATTCCTATTTTGTACCCGGTTCAAGGAATCTTTTGTGATTTTCTTTTTTTGAATCTCTAAAGTGGGTGTTTCGCAACGGTCTTAAATTTAAAAAAAAAAAAAATAAATCAGCGGAATTCGAAAAAAGTTCTTAAATCAAAAGTGAAAATTCAAATTGAAAAGGTAGAAGGTTATTTGCTTAAAAAAAATTCAAATACGTTTCGTTGTGTTTTTGAAAATACGAAAACGCGTTTGTAGCGTTTATGACCCTGAAAAATGCGAGATTTTCAATAAATTTTGTTTTGTGTACACGGCGAAAATCCGGAAATCAAATACATAAAAACAGTTTCAAAATTTCTAAATATATTCAAATGGGATAGGATTTTTTTTTTTGTGTGAAGAGGTTCTTGGATACTGTTGGTTTAAAAAATTGTGTGAAAGGGCTTTTTAAATTATTGAAGCGAGGAAAATGTATTTAAATAGGTTGTCAGATATAGTGTAAAAAAATAATCAAACAGAAAAAGGAAACTAACCTGTTTTCGGTGCCTCCCTAAACCACTTGTAGTCAAAGTAAACCGTTTTCAAATCACTTTCATTGCGGGCTTAAACAATTTTACTAAAATATTTTATAGTATGTATATACGTACGTATAAGCAATAAATTAGTCAAAGTGTTTCAAAAATACAGCGTTTATGACCCGAACAATAAAAACAAAAGCGAGATAACAAAACAACAGATTGAGTTGTTAAATCATTTCTAAGTGCAAACCACCTTTAAACGATTGGAACTTGTAAATTTTTATAAAGTTGAAAAAATTCAAATGTTTCACATAAATAATTGAGAAAATATTCAAATGGATCACAAATTAGCGTCAGAATATTTTCTTTTTTACTCAGAGCTACCTAAATAAAAGAAAACAATTCTTTTTGTTAGAAGAGTGAATGTTTAGTAAACAAAATCTTAAGACAAACGAAAAATCAGTTTACGAGTAGATTGTGATTTCTTTTTTCAAAGGCAGCTTGTTTCGAAATTTGAAAAATTCGAAAAAGTGTTATACTCGTAGCCCTATGATTAATTCGTTTTTTTTTTTTTTCAGTCTTTTAATCAAATATCCAGTGTGATGTGTTTAGTTTTCTAAATTAGGGTTATTTAACGTTTAAATAATTTTCTTAAGTTTAAAGAAAAAACAAGAAATGCTTGTGGGTTTGACCAAATTCTAGGTTCTGTGTTGTCGATCTGAACAGCCAAGAAATTTGATTCCAATTACTCAATATAACCATTTTCGAATTAGAGTAAACAGGGGCTGCAGGGTGGCCCAAAAAGACTCACCCGATGTTGTTTTGCTATTTCTTTAAAATGAAACGACATATATGCATATGTATGTACTTTTATAATTTTCTTACGAGTACAAATGTTTATTTGGATCTTTAAATGTTTTTCTATTACTTTTTGAAGACGATATCGGTCAAGGGGGCGCGAATGTTGATGACCATTTCGGCTCCTTTTACCGCAATTTCAATCGTTTCGGCGAGAACTTCTGCGATAAGTTCTGGCACTTTGTCGGATATTCTCTTTGAGAGCTTCCAGAGTCTGTGGCTTGTTCTTATAGACTCGTGACTTCAAAAAAACCCAAAGAAAGAAGTCTGTAGCGGTCAAATCGGCCGATCTTGCCGGCCCGGAAATGCATCCATCAAAATGTCCATTGTCGTGCGAGCGGTATTTGCGGTCGGACCGTCCTTTTGGAACCCATGTTCTCCAGTCCGAATTCATCAATTTAAGGCAATAAAAACTCGTTGATCACTGCTCATCCGCGACGTCTTCAGCCACAGCGGCGATATTCTCGTTGGAATTAGCACTACGAGGCCTTCCGGCGTTTCTTCTGTCACATGTTGTTCCACTCTTCTTGAGGAGAGCGTATAAACGGCTTAGTGTTTGACCAGTTGGTGTAAGACGGCCGGAAATCTCCGCCGAAATTCACGTTGTGCTGAAATCACGGACGAATTATTCTGTAAAAAAATAGTCACGAGTATTCCGCGATCTCGAGGAGTCTAGCGTACCATGGCTTGTCGACGCGTATTCTGCATCTGTTTTCTTCACAAAAAATTAGAAACAAAACTGACAGTTGCATACATTTGCAAAAATTATAACATCTTCCGGTAGGGTCATACATTTTGGGCCATCTTATAGGTTTATTGGTCAATCTGGTGCGAAAAATCATGAAAAAAATAAATAATTGGTGTGACAGTCAATGGGTGTGGTGTGACAGCCACAGGTCCACGTTTTAGCCTCTCGCAACCATTCATGTTGTATGTGTTAGGTTTTTCGCATGACTCCGAATGACAAATTGAAAAACTTTTTTGAGATAATTGTACTCTCGGAGGAGGTGTTTTCTCCGATGATCTTAACCTCGAGATCTCCTTTCGCCTTCCGAAACAGCCAAGAGCAACCCCATCCGTTTTTGACAGAGTCCATGACAGAGGAGAAGTTGGAAGATTAAGGTTCTATACAGGTTCATCTTAGTCGTTTGAGAGGGCTTTGCTACTGAATTGCCTACCTTAGCTCAAAGAAACAGCGATTGGCAAGAGTTATTCTTCGTTTGTTCTCAGCGCTTCTAGATTGGTCCACTGGTATCACATAGCCAAACTAGCAGACAAATCTGGCCCTCGATAGATCCACACTCTCCCGCAAAAGACGTAACCATCTCGGTGCCTTCTTTTTTGACAATATTGACGACCTAGCACAACAAGATGTCGGAAACCCATTTCGCTTTATTGAAAGCTCCTTCTGGTTTCACGATTAGGGAGAAGAATTCTTCCTAGATCCTGAGGCATCACACCTACTGTTGGTCTAAGTGCGTCGGCTATGTCGACAGGCTCTTTTACCTAACCTACTTTTGGAAGTGCGTTATTGCCTTTTCAGTAAAACCTTTTGAAATCCATGTGTCTAAAATGGTTACAAGAACGGTAGAAAGTATAGAACTCTGAGCTGCAAAATTTATATTTAGTTTTTGAAATTTAGCAAGGCGCCATTTTCTGAGGCCATTCAACTATTGCTCGCTGAAATAAGAACTACCAGCCCGTCTATTGGCCTTAAACTATGAAGCCAGCAAGATTTTAAGTCTGCATCAGGAAGTTATTTCGTATAAAATTCGATGAAATTTGGTAAGTTACTACGTATAGAACGAAATAGCATCTAATAGTCTAGAAGAAGAATTACGTTTGAATCACAAGTAGCCACTGCGTAGTAAAGAGGCCTATTTATAGACTTAACCTCTTAATTCGATACCCCAGGAAGTAGTTAAGAGTCCAATTAACTAGCTCACAAGATAAATCTTCTCAGTACGCTTTCCAACCAGAACGGAATGGAAAACCCGAGATTTGATGCAACACTTTGACATGTCAATGCGCAGGAGTATACTTTGAAACATTAAGGCTATAGTTTCTGCAACATCCTCCAAACTTGTAGAACAATATCGCAAGGAACTTGCAAATCTAGGTAACCAGTATCTTGTAATTCGAATCTGGGTCCCAGGATATAGGGGGATGGAAATGAATAGGAGGGTTAATATTCCATTTAAATCGGTTCACACAATTTAAAAAAAAGGTTTTTCAAAGTAACGTTGGGCTAGATGGCTGCATCTACTCCACGGCGCGGCGATGAGAGTCCTCCTTAACAAAAACTGAAGCGGCATTTTTCGACTTGTACCAATCTGCACGGGCCATAGGACTGCTGATAACGATGCAGCAAGACTAATTTTTCCCTTCAATACTTTCAGCTGCAAAAAAGTGAACGATGTCCACTTCCGCACTAGCAGGCGACCAAATCAGGCTGCTGGCGAATAGTTTCTTTCCCTTCTGGGAAATCTTTTGTACATTGTTTCTAGGTTACAATATCTTCCATGGATTTAAAGCTACAGTGGCGATGTTTTTTCTTTTTTATTTAAATTAGTGTGGAGTAGTTGAGTTCTAGCACTGCGGTCTCATATAAATTAGAGGCCTATGGTGCTATATCGAATATTTTAGAGCAGTTTATCTGCTCTAGAGGCTGTCAGAGGAAGCAAATCAGCTTATCACGGTGAACTGTGGCAAATGGGTCGGTGAAACGAGGTCACTGTCTAGGGACCGCCAAGCTTGTGAGTCTCATAAAAAAAAAACTAAAAAAAGGTACGTGGTCGCCATAGCTCAGTGGTTAGTACGTTGGACCGCTGCGTGGATTTAATCCCCACCCATGTCCACCGAACAATTTTTGCGGCACCACCTCTCGTCGGGGAATGACAAACCTCCGGGAGTACAATTTGTCATGAAAAAGCTTCTCAATTCGTCCCTCAGAGTCGACAATAAATTGCAGGTTCCTTCCACTCGTGTGAAAGATGTAACACGCATTACATGAAGGGTTGCGCCTTGGCTCATCTCCGAAGATTCCAAATCATCCTCTCGTAACGTTTTTAAATTAGGTTTACATTAGCTGCTTGGTTCGCTGCATTTAGTCTAGGACAGATCTACTAAATGATATTTGACAAAAGTACATATATTTTTTCGAGTTTTGAAGAACATTTATCCAAATTAAATTTTTTTTGCTATTTATGTCGAAAACTCGGAGCAATACGTCCTAACAAACAGTTCTGCGTTCTCTTACAGTTTTTAAAACTTTTATAGGAAAAATTTAAAAAAAACAAAAAATTGTCTATACAATGTCTTATTAAAAAGAAAAAAAAAAACGCCTCCTGCCACTAACATCGACTCACTGAGTGAGTGCTGAAGACCGCGTCGAACAAACTTGGTACGTAAAACTTATTCTTAACGCCGCTCGTGTAGAACCTCGAAGAACAAAAGAAAAGCAAAATAAATACATAGAACCTAACTCTTAATCAAAGTTGTAATTTGTGCTATTCTCCCCCTCCCACTTCCCTTATTTTTTCGAAATATTTTCCGTTCATTTTATTTTAACGTTTTTCGTTCTTACTTGCTGAACACAGTTCCCGCCACCCAGTTTGCCACTTTTAATGAGAAAGTTGTATGCCCTCCTAGAACACATTAAGTATTTAGAGCTCGTATTACCGCTAGTGTGTGTCTTCTCTCTGTTATCCTCTTCGTTTACTTTTGTATATGTGTGTCTGTGTATCTCTCTGTTTCTTTCTTTCCTTCTGTCTGTTATGTACGCTCGTTCGCGAATAAAATAGAAAAGTTTTGAGTTTTTTTCCTTCGTTTTACTTGTATCGAAAAACAACTTGTGAAGGATGAAGCGCAAAACATGAAGGTTCCTTGCAGGTTACATATGTTTGGGTAAACAGATTGGAAGTATAAATAAAACGGCGAACAAGACTGAGGAAGAGCAAGGGAAGATGCGGGTATGGTTCCGTATGCGGAAAGATAAAAAAGTATTAACACTGTCGAGGAACATAGGGAAGGAAAGTTAAAAAGTTTATTACTCTATCAAAGTTCGTTTTTATAACGCTCGCTGCACACCATAATGCCGACATTTCAATGGGGTGGCAGCAAAGTCGCAACAGACGGGACCCGTCCCTCGAAATAAATCATCGAAAAAGAAAATCGTGATTTGATTGGGTCTGCAATTTTTATTTTATTCCTCCAAAAGCTGATTTAATATTGCTTCAGAAATTAATAAGATAAAATAAGCTGTGTATTGCTTTATATAGATTTTTTTGGAAGGTTTTTCAAAACGTATTGGCGAAGATAGTAAGAGCGGTCCTCCAAGAAGACCAGAAAATTAGGTCCATTGTGATGACACTTGACCACTTGACCCTGCTTACTTCTGTAAGCATTAAGACCTCCTAACATAGCTGTTCTCGTTCTCTTCGCTTTTTTGGGCTTAAGACGAATCGGATACGTAGGGTACAACAGCACCAATCGAAAGTTTCGATGAAACGGCTTTCCCGGCAGCAGCTTGAACATTCGATTAAGAAAGAGTATCGACAGCAGAAAGCAAATTATCGGCGCTTTGCACTCTACCCTGGACAGCAGCTTGAACGCCGATAAGTGAAAGCAGGCCTACGTCTGTGCTATAGGTTTCCAAGATGGCAGTTTTGAGCAATGCTTTGCCACGCTTGACATCATCCGCGAATATTAAACTAGATTTTATTACCCTGGCGGCAGCTTCAACCACCTTTCTAGCAACACCGGTATCGGAGGCGACAAAGAATCCAAACAAGCCACTGTCAGAGTATGTAACACTCAGTGCCATGATGTCGATATTTTCATTACTAGCAGCTGATGCTGCAGATTTAGCCAAGCTGCCGTTTAACTGCAGGTTCTGCAGCTAGGGCTTCTTCCAAAAGAGCATAACCGAGCGCCTCCTATGGATTCGCAAGTACAGCTTCACCGGCAACAGCTACATATGCACGCTGACCGCCTTTGTCCTTACGAATCTCGCCGCCTGGGTACTTGGTAGGGGTAACATTGCCAGTGCCGGCCCCCATTTCAAGCTCTGAGCGAAATCAGAGAGGGCGTTTTGTTCGCAGGGTTAGGGTGCTTAAGTGGGCTCTCCATATCTCCCGACTTTCCGCCATCGAGACTAAATCATCAGGGCTATCCCCATATGGGTAGAGGTGAGATTTCGGACTTTGTCCAGCCATCTTATCCTAGGCCTAACCAGGGAACGCCTACCCGATGGCATGGATCCCATGGCACGTCTCGGAAGCCGAGTCGGGGACATGCGTTGAATGTGCCCAAACCATCGAAGTATGGACCTTTGCGCTCGAAGAAGTAGCTGCTCGACATTGAGTGCCTCGCGTGTTCTGGTGTTCCTAACTCTATATCGGCGAGTCACCCCAACAATACAACGAACAAATCCCATTTCAGCAGCTTGTATCCGCGATCTCGTTCTCTCGGTCATTACCCAGACCTCACGACCATAGGAAGATTGGAACAAAACACTGAATTGAAGACCGATAGCTTAGCTCCAATGCCAAGTTCGGCCCTCCTCATAACATATTGACCAAGCTGTCTCAAAATTGCTCCAGCCTGACCAATCCATCACTCTTGAATAGGACCCCGAAATTTTTAAACTTCTCCACATGTTTCAATGGTACTCCACTAACATGCATGCAGTGCATTGAACAGGCGATCGGGAAATAACTATTACTTCTAGTTTGTTCACGTTTACCCTCATCCCAGCTTCAACACAGACAGCTACGAACCTGTCAAGTGCGCTCTGAAGTTCGGTCTGAGTGGACGTAAGGATGACAAAATAACCAGCGAAAAGTAGACGACGTCTCTTTAAGTCTTCCAATTTGAAACGCTCTTCGCCCGGTTACGGTTACGCTGTAACATTCAATCCATATACACGATGAATAGGTGGATAGGTTAGGTGTCAGAACGCACCCCTGGCAAAGTCCAACGCCTACAGCGAAAGGTGTCGATATATCACCGTTCATCCGAAAACAGATCTTACAGTTGGTGTATAGAGATCGAATGGCCCTCAGAAGAGAATCTTCAATCCCATACTCCTGCAGAACACTCCAGAGTTTACCTCTAGGGACCCGATGATATGCTTTCTCCAAATTCACAAAACAACTGTCGAGAAGTTTGGCATACTCACGCGCCTTCTCAAGTACCTTTCTGAGAGTGAAAAGCTGGTCGGTTGTGCTTCTACCTCGACGAAAGCAAAACCAATTTCATCTGTCAAGTACTGTTTATGTCAGAGGTCATAAGGACTTCAAGTGACCGTTGACTTCAAGTTTTCATGCGAAAAACCTGTAAGAGGACACTGTGAAAAGTTTTACGTCTTGACTTGGCTCACCCTGTGTAAATTGCCTCATAACAAACCATTCACCCGTCAAATCGCCTAATCGAAAATCGCACGTGTATCCTTGGATATGTTAAACAAGACATCAACATCCCACCAACATGAGTCCCAAAATAAAAATCAATTTCTGACATCTCATTCATTTAAATGACGTTCCGATGATTCATTGGTTCATTTCAACGTTTATTGAATCACCATTACACTCAACGAAAAACAAACAAAATACCATCAATCATTTCCAACCATAATCTCATTTGACTCCCTCTATTCTTCTCTTTTTTTTTGTTGCAGGCTTCTTGAGCAGTTTTCTCTCCAAAGGAATAAAAACCAATCAATTGGAGGTGAACACCGATGAGAAGACCCTCCGTCCAATTGCTCGTCTAAGGGAACCCAGAGATCTTTTCGCCCTGCCTAAGGACAAGGATAATGACTGCTCACAGCAGGCCGCCAGATGGCCTATAGAGTGTCAGGTGAGTTTATTATTCTAAGAAAATTAACTGTACCGACATAGAAAAAAAAGAAAAGAATCCATAAAAGCCAACCCCCCAGTGTAATCGGTGATGTATCCTTCAAAGGAAAGAATCTCTCACCGTGATTAATGACAAACGCCCGCGCCCTGGACCTGTCAAAATGTTTATTAAAGGAATTTCCCTACAGATGCTACGCACAGAGATTTATAATCTACCGTCGTGCAAAGGGGTGGTGGGTGGGTGAGTGGAAACTTGAAAAAAAATATTCTTGTAACGATAATGATTGATGACTTTCGCTAGTCGTTATGATTCCAAGGTGAAGCCATAGCGTGCTGAAGGATTTATGAGATTTCTGAAAATAATTTCCCTCCCCCCTAAGCACTGTCAAGCAATTACAAGTTTTTTTCCTAAAAGATTTCACCACGGGAACAATATTAGGTGCATCTACGTGATCCGACTAATTACCGAGAAAACCCCGGGCTTACAAACGGACCACAACCAACCAGGATTCACAAAATGGTTGCGAATGCACAAAACGCAGCACATCCCTGCCGCTCGTACACTAATTAATCCTTCCTATACGTAGACCTGTCTGTGTTTGGCAGAGGGAAACACGAGATACACCGTGTATTCATTAGGAGTAATTTGGGTTTGGTCCCTGTGTCCAGTATGGGAGTGCAACATGAAACACAATTTGCAACTGGAACTGCATCATAAAACCGAAAATCCTTTTTAATTGCGTTTTTAATTTATTCTTCGTCCTGTGACGCAGGCGGGGTAGAAAAACTATTTTCTGTCTTATACTCTGAGGACTTTGCTGGACTATACCCGTGCCCATATAAGGGGATGAATGCGCCACACTGTTGGAATGCAAGGCCATTCCCCTAGTTGTAGTAAATTCTGAAATTTTTTTCCCCCCTTTTTCAACTGCATTCCAGGACTACACTTCAGTTTAACAGTGAAAATGTCCCTAGCGTGTATACACCTAATTGTACATTTTTTCTAGACCAAGCGAACGATGGGTAAAATACCACACAAATAGCTCATTTAGTAGAAAAAGGAACATCCTAAGTGGACGGACACACTACTCGTACTCGTATATCCCCTCATTCACATTAAGCTTGTCCTGTTGGTACGTGACGATGATGAAGATGATACATTGCTTTTTTTTTCTCCACTTTTTAGGGGTAGAAAATGCATGTCGATGGTATAAAAAAATTAGAATTTTGCATAATAAGTGAACTAAGTGAAAATGTTATCATGAATTAGGGACATGATGATGGAAATGAAAACAACCCTTTCGAGAGAATGTGGGACACATAGTATTTTTTCTTGGTTAAGTCGGGGATACTTTTGAGAGGAAGAAGGGACTGGGGTTGGGTTGGTTACTTCGACTCAAGTGCATATGACTTTTTAAGGTTTGCGTGTTTTAATTTCAGTAATGTGTGGACTTTGAAACTGAAAAGTTTGTGGAACGTAAAAAAAAGTCGTCTTGTAATAAAGTTGTGCTAAAGGTTCTGAGCTTTAACTTTCATGAGAAATTAAACAATTTTTACGGGTACTAAAAAAAAATCTTCATTAACCTTCGTTCTTTCAAGATCCCATCTGGTTTGAGTGGAAGAAGTCATCTGTTAGAATAAAATGGATGGAATCCACGTGTTTTAACGTGGAAAGTTAATGAAATTGGATAGGGAGGGATTCAACACAACGGCATATGGTGATGACAATGCAATAGCAATCAGTAGTAAATTCCTCCCTACAATAAGAGACCTTAGGGAATCGGCCTTATGGTAGGCCTCGGGGTTAATCCCTCAAAAACGGAATAAGTCCACTCCACGAAAATCCAATTTGTAGACCTTGCCAGTTACCTGGGGGTCATACTTGATAGGAAACTCAGCTGGAGGCTGAGAATTCAAGACAGGAAAGCCTCAATTACCTTACATTCCTGCCGAAAAGCTCTGGACCTAAAATAGTCCACTGGATAAATACGGCGGAGGTGAGGCCGATCCTTATGTACGGAGAATTGGTCTGATGGACAGCACTGGACAAAAAAGGCAATAGTAGTCTTGAAAAGTTATAAAGGGAATCATGCATCTGCATAACGGGTGGCTACAGAACAACCCCCACTGCCGCGCTGGAGGTAATGCTCCATCTACTTCCTGTTGACATATTTGGGAAGCTAATGGCAGTCAAAGCAGTACTAAGGCACTGAGAATCCTCCCAGCTGTTCAGCAGAGCAACGGGTCACCCTAGGATCCTCAAGGGCAACCATACATAGTAAAACGGACTACGTTGTCCCCTATTTTTGACTTCAACGTCCGGTACAAAACTCAGTGTCCTAACAGAAGCTCTTGGGAGTCTGGTATAGTTTTAAGGGAATCCGCGCTAGAAATATTCACAGACGAATCTAAGACAGCGTGTGGTACAGTGGCAGGAGTTTTCTCCAACGCACCTGGCGTAGCAATTACCACGCTACTGTCGGATCACTGTAGTGTGTTTCAAGCGGAAACCACCTGCGCCTATCGAATCGATCAAGTTCCTCCTTGACACGAATCTGGCAAACCACGGGTGGAACACCATCAACACTTCTGGGGTAATCTAGATTAAAAAAAAAAAGACGGAGAGACTTTTATCCAAAAACCGGAAAACCCGCTAATAGAGGTCCTCATCGGACATTGCTTGATAGGCAGACATGCACTCAGACTGGTGGTTTCCTCCAATGATTTCTGTAGAAGCTGCAGAGACGAGGAGGAAGATGAAACTACAACGCACCTACTGTGTACATGTCTTTCTCTTGCGACGCTTAGAAGGAAAATCCTTTGGGAAATACTTCTACGATGATCTTAACGATCTGGCCGAAGATAAGCAATTTAATCTCTGGGACGAAAGGGTTCAACTCTGCTACTGGTAAGCCGGCTCTTCATTGTGGTATCACAAGGTTCCAATTTGGTCTAAGTGCGTCCCTGTCCTATCGGGGGCAGCCACGTCAGCCGAGTCATTGCTGGGCACATGCCTTTGGTATTCATGCGGAACGCCTCGGAATACATTACAACAGTGTATTTCAAGCTGAATTACTTGCAATCTACGAAGCCTATCGTGCGGTCAACGACAACCGCAATCCCAAACGAAATCTCATCAAAGCTAGTTAGTTGCACAATGCAGAACTGAGCTCGCCCGCCTGGGGAGCTTATTCTCGTTAACTCTCGTATGGGTCCCAGGTCACAAAGGCATCGAAGGGAATAAAATGGCTGATGAGCTTGCTAGGCAGGGCTCGGCGCAGCATATCCAAGAAGACTTGGCCAATATACAACAATATTATTATTATTATTAGTGGGGAGCGGTTAGCCCACTTTTACATTGCGGTCTCATATAGAGCCCTATTGTGCTCTCCCATGTGTTTAGAGCAGTTTGTCTGCTCCAGAGGATGTCAGGAAACTAATCAGCCTCTCTGGGTGGAGCGTTGCAACTTGCAAGTCCAAGCACAGTCTGCAAGTAGAGTCCGGTGACGCACCAAGCTTGTGCAGATGATGTTTTAGTCGGCAGCAGCCACTTAGGATGCCGGTTAGGATTTTAAGGTGGTTCCTGCTCAGATTTAAGAGAAACTTGGATTTTTTTTTGCGATACATTGGGAAAGAAGTGTTTGGTACATTTCTGTCCTACATTTTCCATCCAAATTGTATTGGATTTGAGCAGGGATTGCTCCGTCATGAAGTTTTCAAAAATAGATTCGGTTACTCCACAGGCTGGATCAGGGTAAGGGGGATGGTTGCGCTTATCTTGGCCAGTGAGTCTGCTGTTTCATTGCCGGTGTGGCCCTTGTGAGCGGAGATCCAGTGTAATATGACCAAGTTGTTTTTTCCCAGTTTCAGAAGCAATTCAACTGTCTCCAGGACTAGTTACGATTTTATCGTGGCCGAGCACAGA
Organism: Matsumyia berberina; assembly: GCA_917880715.2. Taxonomy (NCBI): domain Eukaryota; kingdom Metazoa; phylum Arthropoda; class Insecta; order Diptera; family Syrphidae; genus Matsumyia; species Matsumyia berberina. Next base: position 122,103,622 of record OU862871.1, on the reverse strand, counting down.
TATTATAGGGCTGCTTGACTGTCAGAGAAGATAAAGATGGTTTTGCCACGGAAATTAGAGAGCAAGTTTAAGCTTGTACACTGATTTATGGCAAATATTTCTGCCTGGAAGATCGATGAGAATGTGCCGGGACTGATCAATATGTTAGTGCTAGACGACTCTCTGTATATTTCAGCCCCAGATCACTGTCCATTTTAGAGCCATACTTGGTCATGCTCTGAAGAATGGCGTTTGAATTTTTCCCAGTCATCACTAAGGGGGATGACTACTGAGTAGTTTCGTTTGAAGCAGTACCTTGGGAGAATTTCATCCAACGGCATGCTAAACTCGCTGCTTTGGAGTAGGGAGGAAAGCATGTTAAGGTAACCGATACGTTTCAACACACCAATAAGCATGTTTATCGTGTGCTCACTTCCTAAAGCGGATCCTTGCCGAGCCAGTTCATTTGCTTTTTCTTTACCCTCGATGACGCTGTGTCCGGGGACCCAGCAGACGTTGACCTCTTGGATGACGCCTATTTTGATAAGAATTTCGCGACAGTTGGACACTGCTTTAGATTTGGTACTAGCATTATCTTGATAGCTGCTTGACTGTCAACAAGGATTAGATGAGCTCAGTCTCCTGATCTGATTAAATATCAAGAAATACTAGTAAGACGTCCCAATAGAAGGAAATACGCATCAATTGGTGAAATGTAAACCAACTTAAAATACAGAAAGCACAACACTTAGTGGCATCAAATTTCTTCACCCCCAAATATCTGATCGCTTCCATACTGTTTGCTTGTTTTAACCTCAAAGTACTAATGACCCTAATCTACACCATTAAGGCTGATGGCCCACAAAACAACATGCAATTGCTTCTAAAAATACTCAAATTTCGGCACAAAAATTTCATTTGAGTTCTAAAATTACCTACGCTCCGCCATTAAATCAAGAAAAAACGCCATAAAAACCTCTAAATGGCCATAAACTTTGAGATAAATTTAATTTTCCATTTCAGTATATCGACGTTGTGTTACAATCCAACTTAACTGTCTTGTGTGATGAATAATTCAAAAGTTAGACCTTTTCCGTCTGCCAATCTGACACAATCTTCACATTAAATCGACAAAGTATCTCCTTTCGCTACCTATCCGTCAATCAAAAGTTTTATTATTGCCTTGTTCCACCATGTAGCGAATATCGATTTATTTTAAAAATAATTGTAAAATCAACAAAAAAGAAAGGGCGTTGAATTGGTTCTAATTTCACGCGCCAATAACACCGTTAGAGTGAATTATAGGTATTTGCCCTGAATTCTTGCCGGTTATCCTTTTCAAATTCAGCCGGGTTGAAGTGCTTCCGCATTCTTGGTGGAAGGGATATACATACAGTCCCGTCCCTTCCACTTCGTAGTGAGATAATAAATGGTGTGCAGTTGTGCCCACACCCACTGACTCCGGTTGAAGATCTATAACACGCAAAGGTTCGCTCCTATTTTTAGTTCAAACACTAAGCACATGAGTGTGGAGTCAAACAAAAGGAAACGATTTGAGGGGAAGAAATTAAGGTGTCTGTTGTTGCTATTCCTTGTTCCTGGCGTACGTTGACGTTTAGTCATGGCGAATGGAGAATGGAGAATGTGTAGGCGATAAGGGTACTTTTCACAAGCAAACATCACCAAGGAGGCCATGAACAAGCGCCTTTTCTTGGAGATTAGGTCACACTCGTGCCGGGAAATGTTAGGCCGTTTCATGTTTATTTGATGTCGGAAGAAAAAATTTACGTTAATCAAGGTTTCTTGTGAGACTGTGATTGGAGATAAAATGTTCTTGGGAAATGTTTTTTCCTTTATAATTTATGAAAACAACAGAAGGTGGGAAGAGCACATAAGTGGTCTCTTGTGCAAAAGAAAAGTCGTTAACGAGAAGTTCTCTATTAGAAAAGTTTATTTTCTTTCCACTTCTTCGGTACAATCAAGGGCCAATAAGACTCTGCAGATGTTTTTCATCATAGTCCCTGAGTTGTTTGAATTTTGTACATCAGGGACGATAGTAGATGATTTTGTTAACAACCAACGCGTGGACGTAAGTTAAGTTTTTCATCTAGTGGTTGTATCAGGCAGAGAGCGCCCGATACTCAATTAGTGCTGGAATGCACCTTTTTGTTACCACAGTTCTCGTAACCGGTTTGTTAGATGAGTGTGAACAGGGGGTCGACAGACCATGGCTGTTGGTCTTCAATTCAACCTGTGGAGTTAAGCTATGGTGTTGGGAATTTTGTTCCCCAGTTTCCCCAGTGCCTTGAGTTTTGATTTAAAAATGCCGGGCACCTGCAGAGGAAGTGTTCTAGACTTTCCCTCTCACTTGTGTCTTTGCAGCTCCGGCAGTAGGGGTTAAAAGGGATGCCAAGCTTGGCCGCATGATTAACCAGTGACGCGTACAGATGGCAAAGCTCTGGCAAGTTCATCATTCGATCTCTTCGATGCTTCTATGACCCCAGGCGGACGAGCTCGTACCTTTGATGAGGTGGTTGTGGAGATAGGACCTTTGCCCTGGCTATCAGAGAAAATAGCGACGTTTCGGGGTGGTGTCATTGTTGAGTACCCAACAGGCCTCGTACATAGATTGCTATTAAGAGTTTGAAATTAATTCTTCCAAAAAATCTATACACACCTATGGACTTAAGCTTGCGGGTGACAGTGGTACATTTTGTGTTTTTCAGCAAGGCGAGAGCGGTTTACTTTCAATGGGATTCAGACTTCAACCAACGACATCATTTACAAGACTATATCCAAGAGATCCAATTATGTATGACTCGGTTGCATAAGTCAAGCTGGATCTCACCAATGGTTTGCATGATGTTATTCTCGAGTGGGTCACTTGTGGTTGGTTTGTTGCCTTAAACCAGCAACTTAACGTAGCTTCAGAGGAAAAACTCGAATGGGCGTTAACTTTCACGATCTTTGCGGCCATTCCACATCGCATCGTCTAGAAATAACGCGTTCCGGGGACTTTTCTTGCAACAGCTCTTATATTACGCGCGATGTGTGGCAAGTTGCGCTGTCTTGTTGCAACCACATGTCGTCCAGGTCAATGTCATCCACTTGAGGCCACAAAAAGTCAGTTATCATGATCCGATACCCTTCGCCATTGCCAGTCACCTGTTTCGGCAGATGTATGACATCGCCTGACCATCGCTACGAAAGTATATGTCTACTAGCCTTTCGAAAACTTTGAGGACGAAAAAGGTAAGACTAATTTGTCTAAAGTCTTTAGCGATGTAATGGCCGGCCTTGCCTTTGATTTAGTAACATTGACAATCAAAGACATTGAATCCGTAAAGGCTTCAATTTTCATGTTGAAAAGGAACAAAGTATTTCCGACAAGGGTAAATAAAAATAAAATTCACGTATACGCCTCAGTGCCTTATAAAAAAAAAATTCAAGGTCATCGTTGCAAACTTCTGCACCAACTTATCAAAGGACTTTTTTCTCGAACTTGGTATTCCCCCTTAGACAGTTGGAAAAAGTTTTTTCCTTTAATATTTCCTGAGCAAGTCGGAGAGCGAGCGGTTAAGACAAAAACTTTCGATCGACCTTAACAAGCCAACTAAAAACATCCTGCCGTGGTTATTAAGTTTTCGCATCTGGAGGTTAACCTCCATTTTCGTTTTTCTTTGTTTTTCTCACTTAGCAGGACAAATTTGTGAAATTACAAGAAACTGCTGTCACTCAATTTGTCAACGCAAAGTAAAGTCCTAACGTCAGCAACAATCAGTAGTCCTGTCAACGAATAAATCTGAAATGTACCACCCATCGTGAGCTTAAACGCTCGTAATAAGTTCTCCTTTGACGTTAATTATCCATACACACACACAGAAGGTATAATTCTACTCAGGACCGTCGTAAAATTTACAAGATTCCGGTTTGAAGGATTTCAGGGCTTTCAAGGATTTCGTCCATTAACATTCTTGCTGTGAATGAATTTGCATTCAAATTAGATTTTCATTTCTCTTGACACTCACTCGAAAGGACCCCAAAGGAGTGAGTGAGTGAGTGAGTTAGTAAATGAATGGCCGGATAGATGATGCTCACCAAAAGCAGTGTGAAATTGAAGAAGCGAAGTGGCTAAAAGATGTCATTAGGAAGGTCAAGCAGAGACTTGGTTTGAAAATTTCATTAGGGAAATGCAACGAATTTCATAAAATAACATGACAACCACATGGTTTTCATCATGTCCTGCATGTTCGGACAAAACATCTATTCTCCCGATGGCATTCTGCATGACAGATCCTATGAAAGTTATGTGATTCAAACTGCTGAATCATTCAGATGAACAAAAAACGGACGCGTTCTAACAGGAAGGCTCTTTTTTTCCCATTTGTCCTGTTCTCCTTTTCGTCCTGTGTCCTCCTTTTTTTTGTTCGTTTTTTGGGCTGCCGGGTCTTTGTATGAATATCAAATGGATGTCAGTTTCTACTTCAATGTCCGTCATGTGATCTACGTGTAGGTCGTCACATAACTAGTGAATGTTACTTTGGCACACAATGTGATATCCTTTCTCGCCCCCAGGACTCTTAAACTTTTTTTTTTTTTTTTCATTTCATTTCTTTTCAAGCCATTTACCTTGCACTATACGTTCCCATTATCTACGATGTCCACACATGCCATGTGGTAGTCTTCGGATAAAGAATTGGACACACGCAATTGAAGGAAGAAAAAAGGATGTGTTGTCACGAAAATGGGTTCGCATTGAGAAGAGGAAGTATTAAGGGGAAGCATCCCCAACATTCGCCATGTGTGAAATGCTTTCTCTGCACATCTACCACCTCATCTGCGCACACAAGCACTAAGCGTTAAGCATTATAGTATCCTTTGAAAGTGTGTTTTTTCGGTTACCCTCTCATAAACAAATTGAGAGCATTCATGAACGATTTCACAAGCAACCTAGGAGGATACTTTGTTGTTTATTTCTTTTTTTCTGCTTTTATGTGTACGAAGAGAATAATCCTTTTGATATATTATTCCTTAAGGACATGGGATCTTTCGCCAGAAAGAGTTATGTACAAGTGGCGAATCGAGAGTAATTCAAACAAAACATGGATAATGTGTGTCATTGTTGTTGGGAGATGAGTATGTGCCGCATACACGCAGATTATATTGTTGTGTCCTGAAGAGCCATTTTCTTTTTACTAAAGTCATAGCCAGCCACTCATCGCTTGTCATTTTGCTGTGACACAAAACGAGAGATGGCAACGAATTAAAAGGATAACACACAAACTAACGAAAAGAAATAAAATAGAAAATATGTCGAGGATAACTGGGGCAAACAACCCGTTGTAGTAGTTGCAGGTTCCATTCTCGCTCTCTTCACACAAAAGTTGAAGCTAAGATAAGGATTCAACATCAATTGTGTGTCGAGTGAAATGATCATCCATGCAAGTCTGCTGCGAGTGACATAAGAACGCTGTACTGGGGTTTTGGAATCCCACCAGCAGGGGTGGGGCAAAGAAATATGAAAAACGATTGGAGGATATTATTGCGAAATAGGAATCTATATTGACGAGGTGTTCTCTTGTTATGTCTGTTTTTTGTGCAGATGGTTGGGTAGAGTGAACAAACATGGTCACGAGGTGGTATACGTGATATTTGTTTAGAGAAAGGATTTAGGTGCAACGCCTCGGTGCAATGCAGTTACGATAGATGAAAGTTTTAATTGCCTGACTTGTGTCAAGTTAAATTACGTTACGTGATGAGATAGAATAACGGTTGGGCCTTTGATGGTTGGGTGTCTTCTTGAATCTGTCAGCATTGTTACATAAGATCAGGCAAAGGTAATGAATAAAGAATATTTAAGAATATTTCTTAATTACTTACTTACTTAAGGTGGCGCTACAGTTCGGGGTGGGCCTCAACCAACAAGCAACTCCAGCTAGCTCGATCTTTAACCAACAGCCTCTAGTTTCGCAAGCCAAGTTGGTTAAGGTCCCCTTTTACTTGCGTGCGCAACCTGAGTCTCGGTCTTCCTCTACTCGGGTGTGGATTAGAAGATTTTCCGGGCCGGAGCATTGGTGTCCATCCGCTTTACATGACCCAGCCACCTCAGTCGTTGGACCTTCACTCTTCTGGCTAAGTCGATGTCGCTCTACTGCCCGAACAGTTTGTCGTTGTATCTCCTCCTCAACTCACCGTCTATGTAGATGAGCATGAAAATCAACCGAAGAATTTTTCTCTTGAAAAAGCCAAGAGCAACCTGATTCGCTTTTGACAAAAGTCCATGCCTCTGCCCCGTAGAGTAGGACTGGGACGATTAAGGTCTAATACAGGGTCCCTTTAGTCATTCGAAAGAGGGTTCTGCCACTCAATTGCCTTCTTAGCCCAAAGAAATAGCGATTGGCTTCGTTTGATCTCAGTGCTGGTGTTGTCGTCTGAATTTATAGCGGAATCTTGGTAGGCAAAGTCTACCTCAAAGTTATAACTGTCTATAGTGACGTTTTATCCAAGACGTCTATGTTGAGTGTCCTTTCTTTTTTGACAGCATATATGTACTTCGTTTTACCTTCATGGGTTAAGCACCCATCTTCGCTGCCTCCGTCTCAATACTCACGAACGCCCCTCTGACATCACGCTGTGTTTTTTCGATTATGTTAATATCGTCGGCCTATACGAGAATTGGACGGACTTTGGAAAGATGGTCCCTCTGGTGTTGGCGCATGAGTTTTGCACAACTCTTTCAAGAACGATGTTGAAGAAGTCGCCTTGGTGAGGTCTTTACCGACCTTGATGGAGCAGCATGCATTCTCCATCGTCATTCTGCACAAACGGACAACTTTGGCAGGGATGCCAAAACTAGACATGACTCTGTATAGCTCGTCTGTATAGAAGCTGTCATACGCGGCCTTAAAATCAAAGAAAAGGTGGTGGCTAACGATTTGAATTTCCTGGGTTTACTCCAGTGAGAATATTTGGTCGATGGTGGACTTTCCTGGCCTGAAACCACACTGATATGGACCAATCAGGTTGTTGACGAACGGCTTCAGGCGTTCACACAACACGGCAGATCGGTAGGCTCGACAGGTTTTTTTTATCCTTTGGTAAAACTTACGAACTTTATTCCTGCAATAAAACCTCTCTATTCCTTCGATCGCGCATTTCTCACGCTCCTTGTTTTTCCTCCTGAGAAACCGGTGTTCGTCTCTCCTCTTCCTCGCGAGCAGATCTGGACCTTCCGTGCAGCGCCGCTTTGTATGCCTCTTGTTTCGCTGCATGTGCTTGCCGGCACTCGTCATTAAACCAGGGATTTCATTGTGGTGGCCGAGTGAAACCCAGCACGTCAGAGGCGGCATCTCTGATGGCTTTTTCGCAATGGTGCCACTGGTCTTCAATATTTGATGCTGGCGGCATAGGACTTCTGGAGAGATTGAGAGAGACTCCATCGGAAAAGGATTTAGATCCGACGTCAAACTTCCTCACAGTATCTCCTTGTCTTGGCGGTGTTCGACATATCCGCAGCCGTACCTTAGCTACAACAAGGTAGTGGTCTGAGTCAATATTGGCCCCTCGGAACGTTCGGACATCCAATACTGGAGGAGTGCTTTGCGTCGATCGCAACACTTGACGGTTGATTGATCAGGAGATTTCCATATTCCTTTGTAAATAATGAGCTATGGGAACCGCGTACTAACGACGACAACGTTCCACCCAGCAGCAAAGTCGATCAGCCTAAATCCGTTATCGGAGGTGGTGTCGGCTGTACTTTCTGACAGTACTACTAAGGACGCCCTCTCTTCCTAGCTTCGCGTTAAAATTGCCATCACGTTCTGCAATAATTAAATGCTACTAAGGCATGTATTCGTTTAGTGCAGACACCTATGAACTGTGCGCTTGTCCAAATCCATAGCACATATTTTGTATGTTTGATGATTCGACGCAAAATCATCTCATCACAATTATTGCTATCACAAAAAAAAAAATGTTTTCTACGTACAACCCATTCACTTTGCCCAAACAAAAATTACGTATACACCCTGTAATATTTTTAAAATGGTTCAAAAAAAAGTTTAAAACTAAAATTTTATAGATGTGCAGAACCGGAGAGAATATTTAACAATTCAATTCACGGTGAAATAATTTTAAAAAATAAATTCACTGCCTAACCAATCATGTGAGAATAATATTCATAACCTCATTCTATAGAATGTAAATGCCACAAGCTTTCCATTTTTTATATCAAATTTAAACATGAATGGATGTACATACCTTTCGTTTGGATTTAAATGAATTATCTCATAAGCCGGTGTGCATGGAGTACAACGAATGCCCTCTGACAAATGACCTGAAAAACATAAAATAAACAAAAAATATTACACGCCTCATATTTTCGAAAAAAAAAAAACCATAAAGGTGTTCATGTGCTCTATATGAATACAAATCCTATATCCCATTGATGGCTAAAGTCAATATTTTTAGATAACAAATTTTTACTTTGATAAAAATCAATAGAATTACAAAATAAAAAAGGACATTGCGACGATTGTTGACTTTTCCTTATTGTATTGTGCCATCGATGGGTGTCCTCGAAATTGAACAGGTAGATATGGGCTTTTCTTGTACAAAAATATACGTATCTCCCCAACGTGATATGACAAAAGAATTGCTTTCTTTATTGGCACTACCATACCTTCATTTTATTACTTTATTTTTCGCCCAACATTTTATGGATAAATTAAGGATAATTTACAGCAAAATGAGAAAAAGCACAGATGTAGAGAGAAAGAGAATAATATAAATAATTGCAAGTCATTTGCAATGGTAGATTAGCTTGCCTCGACATTAAGGCACATAAATCCTTTCTAATGGTTGCGATATATTTTACTTTCCTCTCGATCCTTTGAGAGGCTGTGCTGTTTGTTGTTGAAAGGTCATCATTTTGTTTACCATTCGCCTGAAATTCATGGGGTGCCTTAAGTCAGTCTACTCACCCCTATAGTTTTTCCAACGATAAACAAAAATAACACTTTAACTTCCGAAATTACGATTATGTACATGAGCTTTACATCCACAAATTACTCAGCACATAAAATATAACTGGGACAATCTATTCCAATTATTCCAGTCAGTTGAAGGACGAAAACGTACTGGCGAACTTGTTTTCACCCGCAAAAGATAACTTTAAATGCATTTCAACGAATAATTTCAAATAAATATGTGGGCGGATTGTCCTGGGAATGTAGCAGCACACAAACACGTACAGAACGCCTTCGTGGTGGTCCTTAAATGAAATGGGGGAATGCTCAACGAATAGCTTTGGGGTGAAAATTGAATTTTCTCAAAAAGACGGAACATTTCCATTTTTTTTTTACTGTAACCATTTGGATGTTGTTATGCTGCGTTGGTCCTTTGAAGGATCATTTATTTTATCGAAGACAAATGACCAAATGATTTTGTTTGCCGGAAGTTACAGAGATTCTGACGAGGCAAGGGGAAGAACGTTGAATGTTAAAGGAAATTTAAATATTTAAGAGAAATTGCTTCAGTATCGAGTTAGGGGTGGTTGGATAGAAATTCAGGAAGAAAATGGTCCTAAAAAAAGACAGCGGGTGTTTGAGATATGGAAGCAATTACAGATAAGTGCTTTTAATAGCTTAAGAGGCCAGGAAATAAACTGGTGAATGATAAGATCATGTACGTTCCAGGCTGAAATCCATGCTATTAAGATCTGTGTCAGAATTAACCATGGTAAAGGTATTAGCGGCGCAAAAATACATATATATTCAGATAGTCAGGCAGTGTTTAAAGCATTGTTATCCCACTTCGTGGAAGCTAACTCAGTCAAGTCCCGCTACGATACCCTACAATCACTTGCCAGACACAACAAGGTCGATTTTGATTGGGTGGCCGGCCACCAGGGCATTGTAGGCAATAAAACTGCGGATGAGCTGGCTAGAGCCGGTTCGGCTTCCGGACTTTTGGGACCGGAACTGTGCTGTGACGTTAATTGGGCTATTGAATACCAATTTCGCCTCGCCCATTGGGAATATGTCTCCGGGCTTAGGCAATCCAAGAGAAGACAAAAAACTGTGATTTACATGTAATCCTGAAACTCCATACAAACGAGCAACTTTTCATCAACATTTTTGGCATCATCCGTATTGGAATTCTGATGACCTTGCGGGACACTTATTCTACGACCATTGATATGCCGTCTGATGCAAAAACACCAGAACTTCGGTTGCTGTGTACATTTAGATTCGACTTTCCTTGCCTTCAGGACTGGCTTAGACCAGAGTCTGAGCATGGACGGGACTGTAGTCGAATCTTCACGAATAGCTCCAAAATCAGTCATGCTGGTGTCTTCGTGGAGGTCGACAACACCAGACTTCACTACCCATTGGACAAGCATTCCTTTATTGTAAAGAATAAGTGGAAGGGTCGGCGAATCTGCGTCTGTGGCGGTAGCAAGGCTGCGCTTAAGGCTTTGCTCAACCCTTTAACAAGTTCCAAAATTGTGGGTGAACGTAAAAACTCTCTGAATTCTGTCGCAAGAATTTCCAGAGATACCAGGTCACACTGGGATCTCTGGAAATGAGATCTCCGATGAAATTGCTACACAAGACTCAGAGGATGTTTTCTCAGGACCTGAACCTGCGTTGGGTCTTCTTCTCGTATCCTCGATCAAGGCCTCCATTGACGATTGGATTTTCTACAAAAATCAATTGTATGTGACACGGCTCACCAGGATGTAGGCAAACTAAACGAATGTTCCTAAACGTTTCTAAGAAATCAGCGGTATTCTTGCTGTCACTCAACAGAAGAGACTGGAAACAATTTATTGGCGTTCTAACGGGACACTTTGCCAAGCGTCTGAGTGATCCAGTATAGCATTTCCAAGGTTAGGTTAGGTTAGGTTGAAGTGGCTGCCAGCTAAAACCAACACACTAAGACCAACGAGAGGTCCATTGTGATACCACAAGGGTCTTGGAAAGATCTCTTGTCTACTCATTGAACCAATCGGTGCTTCTTTTGAAGCATAGGACTCTACTAACATCGATATTTATTAGATCTCCTAGGTTGGTATAGAAGACAAGGAGCTGGACAGGTGCAAAGAAGATGGAGAATAGTCTACTCCTCCTCCTCGTCCATACAGCTTTTGCAGAAGTCATTTGCGTACACACCAAGCCTTGTTGCATGCTGCCTACTAGACAGTGTCCGGTAATGACACCTATTATAGTGTTAATATGCGGTCTATTAAGAGAAATCAAATACTTAGAACGTTTTAGATCCAGCTTTGGTGAAATCTGCTTTGTCGCTAGATATGTTGTACCACTTGTCCACCTAAGAATTGTTCTTTCGATAGCAACGAGCTTTAGTTTACAAGTAGCGATTGGTATACCTAAGGTGCCCTTATCAGGCCCAATAGGTAATATTGTTCCATATCTGACGAATTCATCAGCCGTGCAGCTCCATTGAATGACACTTTGCACCTGGCACCTAACAAAGATGAATATTAAACTGCTTCGCCATCTCTATAAGAGACGATCGGCAGTTTAGATCTATTAGTGAATTTAAAGCGACTGATTCCAAGGACTTTAATGCCGTTTGGCTGTTCAGCCAAGATAATACTTCTCTGACCTCCATGATTTCCGCCTGGAAAACGCTACAATGATTTGGAAGACGGAATCTTATGCTGAGGTTAAGCCTTTAGGAGAAGACACTACCACCCACATGCACGCTGTTCGTTGGATTTTGCTTAGGTTATCGCGGTTAATGGCTATATCCAAGGCGGTCTACTAAACCATCAACCAGTACGTAAGTATCGGTCTCTCTCTGGCATTTTTTCAAGAGAAAAGGGCAACTGTAGCTTTCTTTTCTCTCTTGAGAGTTTGGTTTCCAGTACATTTTCTGTCCAAAATAAGACCCAAGAATTCTGCTTCGTTGCAGAAAGTTAAACTTGTATCACCGATGGTAGGAGGGTCGATATATGGGATCTTATACTTCCTAATAAAGAGTACCAGCTCAGATTTGTGGGGGTTTACAACCAAACAACACCGAGCTGCCCATTTGGTTAGCTTCTTTAGAGCACTTTGAAGAAGTTCCTTTAAGGTATCAAGGTGCTTTCCCGAGACGGCTATAGCAACACCGCCTGCTTAAGCGATTACTTCGCAGGGGGACAGGACTCTACCCTGTAAAGTGCCTCTGCTGACAGATCTTCTATCAGATAAGCCACCCAGCTTTGAGCTTCGACTTGTGAGTAGAATGTTAATTAACTCGCAAAGTGTGCTATCTACCATCAGACCTGACCGTGCACTCTGCCTGTTAGTCAAGTCCCGTTGAAACAGTGGTCCTATTTACGATTGATGGAAGGAGCATTACTGAGCTCGGTCAATCTGTTTTAAGGAGGGTCCAACTTGCCATCGAAGCTAAGCTATCGGTCTTCAATTCAGTGTTTTGTTCCAACCTTCACCTATGGTCATGAGATTTGGGTAATGACCTAAAGAATAAGATCGCGGATATAAGCTGCCAAAATGAGATTTCTTCGTTGTACTGCCGGGGTAACTGGACCCAAACGGGTTAGGAACACCAGAATACCAGAGGCACTCAATGTCGAACAGCTACTTGTTCGAACGGAAATGTCCATACTTCGATGGTTTGGGCACGTTCAACGCATGTCACCAACTCGGCTTCCGAAACGTGCCATGGAATCCGTGCTATAAGGTAGGCGTCCCCTGGGTAGGCCCAGGATGAGATGGTTGGACCAAGTTCGAAATCTTACCTCTACCCGTATGAGCACAGCCCCTAATGATTTAGATTCGATGGCGAAAGATAAGGAGATGTAGAGAGTCCACTTAATAAACGGGTCATTAAAAGTGAATGAATGAATCAGTTGTGGACGCTCGTGTATGTATTTCTCTCACTTGTTAATAATTTCTTAGTTTTCCAACAAGTCTATTGTACGAATGGTGTAATCAACATTATAGGCTTGATTCCGTGAAAGTGGAGAAGAAGAGTTTAGTTGCTCTAAGTTAAGCACTAAAAAAACTTTTGATCACTCGACAGAACATCTGCTGTACTTCAATTGAAATGTCGACGATAATTCAATTTGCAGAGCACGCACCAACCATAAATCACCTTGTCAAGAGTCGCAAATTTCGCAGAAGATCCTTATAATCCCTGTTAATTGCTGTTTTGTTTCAAAGTCTCAAATCACTCCCCCACACCCAATCATAAGGCAAAGAATTTATCCGACTTTACGGCAACCACTCGACTTAGATTAATGACCTCAGCATATGCCTTTTGTCTGTCAAAGCCCATTACTCCTCATAAAAGCGGTACTAATCCGGTATCTTGTGAAAAAATAAAAACATCAAAAAGCCAAAAATAAAACGTGTGTCAAATCCCCCACAAATCTACTTGCACACCACTTCACTTTCATTACACACGCTGCTGTTGGGCGGCAATTATGTACCTCTGCCAGTTTCTTCTTGGCAAAGCCTGAGCAAGTCATTATGCCATCTGCCATCCCTTGCACTTGCGATTAATCCTCCAACTCACGCGTGGGTGTGAGTGAGTGTAAGTTATGCCCACGTAAATTTATTTGAAAAACACGACGTCCTTTCATTTTTTGTCCAACCAAATGCAACTTGTCAGTTGAATACTGCCGTCTGCTTAGCTGCGACATCATTGCACGACCTGAATTCCATGTTTTATACATTCGGTGTCTATTTTCGATTTTTTTTTTCTGGAAACGAAAAAGAATAAAAAATCACGCAGAGGAATTCGGAAAAAAAAATGACAAACGTGCGTAATGTCGTAAACTGTTTTCCCATTTCTTGCATTTCTTCGCCTTTCACCACTGCTGCGTCTGATTGTTGTTCTTTATCACGATTTGCTTCCGCCCCAAGGGGTCATCGATTATACACTAGACCCGTACAATCAACACCAAAGCTCACAAAAGTATCTAGATAATGATCCTAAATAGTAAGTAGGATGTGCCCAATCAAGCGTGTTCGACTACCCCTATCGCTAGCATGGGTGCCGTTTAGGGGTGCTGGAACAACGGAATTAAGGTCAATTTTATTCATGGAAAATCAATGCGCTTATCCCATGCTAATAAAAATAATTCCGTAATGGAGTCGGTAGTCTTCGGTGTCGGCGTGGAATTGGGTGACCTAGGGTTGGGCTCCAGAGCCGACTATGCCGTACATGGTTTCCAGCTATTTCTGTTTTTTCTATTTTTGTAACTGCTGTCGATTGGTTTTTATTGATGCGTATCCAATCAGTGACATTTCCGACATTATTCCTATAATACGTATTGATTATGGATGAACTGCTTCTGTGCCTGCTCCGAGGAAGCCACGGGGATTGGAGTGTCAGTGGCTGTTGATTTCTTAAGAATTGAACAACTCACAATGTGCGTGGGCATGCCGTGAATAAATTGGTTGTTAAGTTTTTATTTGTTTATGTAAATTAAAATTGGCATAGAAAAAGAAAAGTGATTAAAAGTGGAACAAGGCACATCTTGGAAATTTATATGAAACAATGGGGCATTGCATAGAAGTATCGAAGTCGACGGTTGTGGTTATAATTAGAATGTGTTTTTGCAATATGTCTATGACGTGGCTGGGTATTTTTAGTTAACCTAATTACGAGTAGTCGAGATCTAATACATTTATTGTGGAGGTGAATACCAATCAATCTTTAGCGAATGAAGACAAAGTTGTCGAGGCCTATTGCCAGCGATTATCAAATCAACTCGATTGTGACATTAACACCGTGATCAACCAGAAAAGGGAAAATTATTGATTTGCTTTGGTTCTCCTAGGGAAAATGGTGTAGCCTTACTACTTACTTAAGGTGGCGGGGTGAACCTGCACCTCAATCAACAACCGCCTCCAGCCAACTCGATCTTTGGCCAGCTGCCTCCAGTTTCGCACGCCAAATTGGTCTCACTTGCGAGCGCCATCTGAGTCGCGGTCTTCCTCTACGTTAAACCCATTTTCGCCACTTCCGTCTCAATACTCATGAACGCAGCAATGACATCACGCTGCGTTCTTCCGATTATGTCAAAATCGTCGGCGTATGCGAGTAATTGGACGGACTTTTTAAAAAATTGTGCCTCTAGTGTTGGGCGTGAGTTTTGAACTATTCTTTCAAGGACGATGGTTAAGAAGTCGCATGACAGGTCGTCGCCTTGTCTAAATCCCTTTTTGACATTGAAGGTCTCGGTGAGGTCTTGATCTCGTCAATCCTCGTCATCCTGCACAATCGGACGCGTTTGGCAGGTATGTCAGAACTAGACATAGCTCTGTATCTTGTAGGCGCAGTTTAGAGGGTTTCCTTTCTTCAGGATCGGACAAACATTGCTGAGGTTCCATTCATCGGGCATACTTGGGGGCCTTACTAACGGTTTGTTATTTCTTTTTGAGTGATTTTCAAAGATCTGCGTCGAGTTTCTGAGTATGTCCCAACCTGTGTGTTATACTATCCTGGTTTAAGATTCTCAACGCATTCTCCTTTATACCATTTATTTACAAGAACCTTAGCCTAAATGACAATGGCAGCCATCTTTTAGGTTTATACTGTTCCCATACAGCACTGGTGACTGTATATTGAAGCGAAACAACTAGGATTTAACCCAAAGCTTTTTGCCAACATCGCACCATAATAGTCGTCTTTGCAGCAGATGTCGCAGGTTTCCGTGTCGGTAATCTTTAATTGTTGCTTTACCAGGTTTGAAGCAATACCAAGACTCGACTGTTCACCGCACGAGCATTCAAAGCTAGGTTAGGAGGGTAGTGTACACTATTAATGCTTGCACGGCGTCCATTTGGTCCATTTGGTTCCTGTTTTAAATTGTGGTGCCGTTACTAACTCTTTTTAACCATTGGTTGGCCTGTTCTCGAACCAACCTGAGCTCTTAACGAAACGTATCATGCTCATGCTCACGGCTAAAATTTTGGATTTCAACGTCCCTCATTGGAAAAAAATAAGCACATTTGTAGAAATTTTTCCTATCCTTCTGTATGGGAGTATTAGTTCTGGCATCGCTGTTCCTTGGCCATAGTTACCTTCTTATTTCACAGGAGGCTAAAGAGCTGCGTCTTCCATTGACTTCCACTAGAATCCTGATCCATGCTTGATCAGCCTGATCTAGGTCAAGAACAAATCGATAGAAAAAATGCAAAATTCTAAGACGTTTTTTAAGTGTAAATCGATCCATCAAGTCAAATAAAGAATGAATATAATTTTTCCGGAATGAATACGATACAAGCTGTAAGTGGTATAGCACACATTTTATTGATTCACCCTTTATTACATTATTACATTTATCTCATCGGTAGTCAAATATAAACAATAAATGTATGTTCTCCTGCAGCAGATGTTAGTAGTCCCAACCGGATGTGATTTTTCTTTTCCATATCTTTAGACGAAAACGAATTTTTCAAATCACCTTCCTTACACAATTTGACAAGATAATATTTTTCAAAATTTTTTTATATTTTTAACCCCAAACACATAAAGTTTTAATATATTTGCGCAAACGTTAAAGCACTTTCCCCCCGCTGCAGCTGTGCCGATTGAATTTATTACCTAGCAATAAAACTTAAAACTAAGAATTTTACTCGTTCAAAGTTCGTTGTAGCAGAGGCGGCGAAAAAACATTATAAGAAATATCGGCCAAGCGAAAAATGTAAATGTTTTCACAGCATTTTCATCGAGAATCCTCAAACGCGAAATGTGAAAATTTATCAAAAAATACCTGCGTGTGAATAATTCCTCGACATGCGGCGTTGGCCGCGTCAGACAGACAGACAGACACACTTTGGTGTGTCAGCGGCCCACGTGACGCCATCGCTAACTCTAATTTTATTCGCGTGCGGTTTATTTTTTTCTCGTTTTTTTTTTAAATAAAATTTCTTTTCGTATTTTGTTGTTATTTTTGCGGCTAATTTTACGTTTTAATGTGCGAAAATTGGCCTCTGCACAAACTTTGCAGCTGTAAGTAGCTCATACGGCGGATGAGTGTCCAGGAAAAAGTTGAATAACCCACAAAAATTAAACTTCTGGCGATTTTACTAAAATTGAATTAATGAATTTCAAAATAAAGATATTTTCTCAATAAACAATTTTTTGTTTTGTTTTTAGAGTTATACACGTAGGTATACTCATAATTTGTAGCAGCCACACATGTTTTTTTTTTTTTTTTTTATTTATGTTTATCATTATCATTCAAGCGGAGAACATTTATGTATCATTTTTCCTTTCGTGTGGTTATTTACGAGGACAACAGATGATGATGGTTTTTCTATTTTAATTAAACAAGAGAGCAAAGTCAGAAGCGAGCAGAACCTTCAATTCAAACAAGTTGAAATGGCGTATCCCATTAGTTAAGTTGTTAACAACTGTCAACGACATCCCTGCCAACGGTGAACACTGACTAAATTGAATACGACAAATGGCTGTCTACGGGCAGAGTAGAAAAAAGGAGAACTCTGAATTTGTATTGTACGCGAGAGCATTTATTTATTATTAATGACGATACATGCAAAAATGCGTCGTCGCCCATTTGTTTGCATAGTGGCACACAGACACACACTTCGCTCGCACACGTTATGTCAGACCCCGAGGCCAAGGTTATGTGAGGAGGCAGCAGGCTTCAACCCCTGATGCTTTATTAATTATAATTTGTGGATACATTCGCATGAGGTGGAAATTCGTTCGCCCGAATTGCCACAGTGAAATGAAACTTTGCCTGTTGGGTGAAATGAAATTGTTTCTCGATCTCATGGATAATTTACATGACATAAATTGGGATATGCATAGTTAAATTCCGAAATAAACTTTTTACAATTTAAATAGTATGCAAACTACATACTACATACATCCGTTGACGTTTTAATAATCGCTCTTATTGATTCTCGTGCGTTCGAACTACCGATTTAGAGAAAATGTCACTTTACAGAAATCTAATCATGACCTTCAAAGGTTGTGTACAGGGTGGGACATTTTAACCTGCAGCACCTGGCAACCCTATAACTTTGACATCTGTTTTCCAAGCGAATTTGTCCCATGTAACAGTTAACGCCACCACAACGCACAGCTTAACATTCAAAAACATGTGAAAATGAAACGTGCGTATCGTGCAAAATATCGAGTGAGGGAAGCGCCCTCCGACCACGTCATCAGGCGTTTACACCAAAAATTTATCGCCACCGGGAGTCTTGGTAATGCCAGTCATCAAGACTCAAGAGGCTGTAGAGGCCATAGTTGAGAGATCACCGACAACACCGAGTCGTCGCCGTTTTTTGCAGTTGGGCATTCCTCGCACGTCTGTCCGAAGCCACTTCTGACTGATAACGCCATGGACAACTTTTGGTTCCAACAGGGCGGCGCCACAGCTCATACAGCCCGAGCCACGATCGCTTTATTGTGTCCTTTGTTCCTCGGACGCCTAATTTCGAAAAATGGTGATTTTAACTTAACGCCTCCAGACTTTTTCCTTTAGGGTTATTGGAGGTCCAAGGTTTATGTTAATAAGTCACGGGTCATAGAAGCCTTGAAACACAATATACGACAGAAAATGTCCGCTATTCAGTTCGAAACACTTCGAAAGTGATGGGAAATGCCGAAAAACGACCACATTGGGCAATTTGCTCTGGCGGCGACCATTTACGCTTAATCATATTCAAAAAGTGATCAGAACAAATTTGCAAGGTTCAAAACGAACGAAAAATGAATAAATAATTTGGGTTTTTTTTTTTAAATTATTATTAAAAAACATCCCGACGGTTTAAATGGCCCACCCTGTATATATACAGAAACGAAATATTTTATATACATCGAGGATAAAAAACAATGCGAATAATAAATTCTAGGATTCGATGAAGCCTTCATGCCAATAAAATCATCTCAGAGAGAGAAAACAGAGCGCGACCGGCTCAGCTAGTTCTGTCATGTCCAAAAGAGAGATCCTGGAAATCCCGTCAAAAAGGCAATACTATTTCACTTTCCAAGGTCAACGCAAAAGGGACGCAGGCTTCCTGGATCTAACAAATGCAACGATACAAGCAATTGGTTGGCCTCAGTGAAGATGTGATCCAGGTCCGGGCAAATAGGCGAGTTAAGTGGGAGGGGTTGTGATCCATGCTAAGCCTTTTCAGTCGATTGAGCCTGGTGATCCTAATAAATTTTTCAAACTCTTGTCAAAGCAACTCATTAGCAACAGATGCGAATGTTATGATCGGTCTCTTCAGCAATATGTATAAAATATAACCACCTTTGGGGGTGGCCTTGGAGTAGTGGTTAGCATCATCGCTTCTCGAGCTGAATATCCGGTTCCAACTCCTGATGTTTGAAAACATTTTATTTCTTAAAAATAAATAAAATTGATCAACTACGAATAGCTGATGTCGATACTACTGCGAAGGCTTAACACTCAGGAGATTTGAATTAATTTCCGTGAATTATAGCAAAGACAAACACCACAAATACCCCCAGCTAGTCTGGGTACCACCATTAAACGCCATTGACACTTAATAGTAGCTGAGTTTCGAAACACGTTCGCGCTGTGTGAAAAATATCATCATCACTCTTGAAGCGCCAGTGGATTATAAAAAAATCACCTTTGGAGCTCAATGGTATGGTATGGTATATGAGGGTGAGCAGGAGGCTCTTCACTTAGGCCTCTTAGGCCACTTAGGCGTCGTATATTAGGAGGGATATAGGAAAGGTGGAAACAATTATAGAGTTGACACTAGTGTAAGTGTGGTCTGGCGAATCTTCCTGTTTCTTTGGTGAAAGCCAGGATGCCTCCGATTCCTTTGTCCTTCAGATGTTTCAGGTCCGGTATCCACATGGAGCACAGGGTCTTCTGTCGCATTCTTGCTAGAGATTGGCAGTATCATAAGAAGTGTTTGAGGTCTTCTTCTTCTTCCACCCAGTTCCTTCATGTCTCTGTGTCAGCGAGGCCCATTCTATACATGTGTTTGTTGAGGTTAATGTGTCCTTGCCTTGGTGAGCAGGTTGCTTGGTTTATTTACGAGTGATCTAGCCAATTTGAGCCGCACTCACACTGTGTTTTCAGCGGTTCGTTCTATCGCGTGCGCACCTTCTCTTGGGAGTTCATTGGCTTTCTCATTCCCTGTGACTCCTTCGTGACCAGGTACCCAGACAAGGCGGACGTCGTTGTGACTGGCAAGCCTGCTTGTCTTTGCATTCCCTGACCAGATGAGATCTGGGTGTTGGATTTATAATGGCTTTAAGTGTTCCTTGACTTTCCGAGCAGATTACTATTTTCCTTCTATTGGGAGTGGTGTCCCAAAAGAACTCCAGCTCTGCTCAAAATATCAAGGACTTCTGTGACGAAGGGATCTAGATGTATCGCAAATTCTACCGGTGAGTTGTTGCAATAGACGCCAACCGCGGAGTTGCCTGCGATGTTGGAGCCGTCCGTAAATACAATTATCTCGTCATGGTTTTTTGTTTCTTTGTTTCGAACCCAAGAATCCCTTGAAGGAAATTTAGTTTTAAAATTGTTGACAAAACTGATTTGCTTGTCTCTGAAATCACTCTTATAGTTGATGTGTGGCGTGATCGTTCTGTTTTCTTCAATAATTTTTCGGTTTCCTAGATTAGAAGTCGTGACGTTATCCGAGGGCCTCCAGTGTTCCCGCTGAGTGTCCTGCCAGTCACTTTGCTTCGAGGTGTACTGGTAGGATGTTTAGCATCATTTCCAAGGCAACCGTTGGTGTCAAGGCTTGAGCGCCGGTTACTTCCAGGCAAGCCATTCGTTGTGTTTGGGTAAGCATTGCCTTTGAATATTTGTTTTTAAGAGCTGGCCACCAGACCAATACGCTATAAAAGAAAATGGGCTTGATGAGGTAATTGTATATCCAGTGAACCTGTTTCGGTTTTAGACCCCATGTCTTGCCGAAGCCCTTTTTAGCTGTAATCGTTCGGTCTTCTAGGTCAGCCTCTTGGCTAATGTAAGGCCGAGATACTTGACGCTGTCGCGGAGTTGCAATTGTACACCTCCTATCCTAGGTACGTGGATGTCATTTATTTTGGCCTTCTTGGTAAAGAGAGCTTATTCCGTTTTGTTTGGATTAACGCTAAGGTCATTTTCCTCCGCCCAGCTTGCAACTGTTTAAAGTGTGCCTTGCATGAGCTCCCCTATGTTTTGTTGAAGCTCAAAGTCTGCCTTTGAAACATCGCTCCCCCCAGCATTTTTGAGTCGTCAATACCTCTATGCTCGATTCCGTCATAGGATTTTCTACATTTTCTTCAGGTGGTGGTACGAAGGGAATGGTACGAAGGGAATGGACAAAAGAAAGAGGGCCAATGGATGACATCGTTACATGAATCTATCAGAATCTATATTTATGTACAATTAACCCCACAGAGCCGAACCAACATCATCAGATTTAAATATTTTATTTGTTGATATGTTGATACTGTTTTATTGCGTATTTGATCTGCAAAGCAGCCCCCAGCTATCATCGTCCTCATCATGGTGTCACTGTTTTTTTTTCCACTCCACACGCCTTACGTCCTTCTTCAGTGTGCAAGCAATGAAATCAAAATTGAATTTTTTGTGCTTCCTATCGTCGAACAAACACCGAAAGAGAGACACAAACAGATACAGAATGTTAGCATGAGGATATCCTTTCGACATTATCTTGGGTGAAAATTCAATTTGTTTCCCCTTGGTGCTCCTTTTGCCATTATTGCATAATAATTTCCCAAGGATATGGTTACAGTGTATAAAAAATAAATATATACACAGGCATAAATGTAGGGAGAGCAGATACTCTTGATAAGGAACAACGAAGACACCCTCTTCTCGTTCGTTTTGGGGGGAAAGAAAATATCAAGGAAAAGTGTAAGTAAAACGTTTTCGGTGAATGTTGTTAGGTTGTTACACCCCCACACCATACGCCACTGCAACAAGGACGCGTAAGTGAAAAACAAGAACAACAACGACGACGAACCGACATCATAAATGTCATCGGGTTTTTTTATTTCCATTTAAGGCGCAAGAGAAGAAGAGAGACACAAGAAATTGCCAAGCGAATTAATAAGGATATGAGGGAGCATCCCCCTGATATTCTTCCTTCGCCGGGTTGTGTTTTTCTTGCTTGAGTGAACTTGTGTGCATAACTGTGTGAATGAGGGTGTACATATCCCCGCTGAACTGTAAATCATACCCCATAGCTTGAATCTGTTTATTATGATTATGAACTGCTTAGGTAAGCACAATATGCGGGCCAGTTAGCACAAGGCCATCGTCTCTGTCTTAAGTATCTCGGGATACCAAGCATCGAGTGACAGTGGAACTCTGCCTCTCAAGGATGTTTCATAAATTCATATACGCATGGAAAGAACTTTTATTTAAATAAATTTCAATGCACAACCGGCAAACGGATGGGTCATGTAAAAGTTTTTCATCAGATTTCCTGCTCAATTGGGTGTATATCTGATGGCGGGATTACATTGTTGTTGCTTTCTTTTGGAAAATTCTTCTTTTGTAAGAAATTTGAAGATTTATCTACTTTTGGGCAAGTTGTTGTGTAGAGTTATGGAGTATTGCTCTTCTCACTGCAGCAACCACAAAGGGCTTTATTGGCATTGTCACAGCGAGGGGTGTGAACACATGGATCGAATCGCGAGGGGGTCCTTTTTTTTCAAAATGCGAAATAAAAGGATAGTCTTTTTCTTTCAGATCCTATTGAATCCTTTTCTTATCTCTTTTCGAATTACAATGACACATTTTCTGCTTCCTTGAGCTCTTTGTTCGTTTATCTAGAGAAAACCCCACAATTGTTTGAGATTTTCGAAAATGTGTCGCTTTATTATCTTGCTTAAGCCCCTGTTACTTTAGACTTAGTGGGCTTACTCGGGTAGGAAAAGAACGTAAGTGGATCAACCAAAAAAATTAATGACAAAGCGCTTAGGTTGGAAAAAAGATTAAATGAATAGAATGTTCTTCTCTTCGTCTCAATAGAAAGCACCTATTGAAGGAATGATGTTTGCCCGACCATATGACGTTATAACGTTGACGTTAAAAGTGACGACGAGCGTATTGTTGAGAATTGACAAAGTTTCTAACAGAGCCGGGTCCGTATATGATTATTCTTTACATGGGACCTGATTATACAGGGATCTGCGGCCAGAAGTGGCCTGAGAATCAGCTAAACGGAAGTGAAGCACGGCGGGACATACTCAGATTCTTAGTTAATACACGAACAACCATTGATTACACAGTGCCATCGTCTTGTTCAATCATCAGCAGAGAGGAAGGGATAATTGGAACAATACCAACCATGCAAACCAAAGCCTACCTAGACGTACACACAGAAGTCATTCAAGCTTCCCTAAACATCTTAGGTGGAGAGGAATTTCTCGGCAGATGAATCGTATCCATGTTGAGAAGTAGAGTCATACAATCTACTCTAGGTAACAACCATCAAATAATTTACCTAAACAGAGAAACACCCCAGGGTAGAGTTATCTCCCCTCTGCATTGGCTGATGGTTATCGACGATGCATGCTTGACACAGACGGTATAAAGGTGGTCGCGTACGCGAATGACGTTGTGATTTGAGTATCAAGTATGTTTCCCTCCGTGATAAGCGAAATCATGGAAAGTGCACTTAACCCCACAAAAACTGAACTGATCCTTTTCACGACAAAAACCAAAGTACCCACCTTTATCCTACCGCATCTAAATGGTCACGAACTCTCGCTAACGTCCAGTGCCAAATATTTGGGCGTCATTCTCGATCCCAAACTCGATTGGAAGTCAAACATAGAGCAAAGCGCCAAAATGGCATGCATCGCCTTTTATGCCTGCAGCAGAACCTTTGGGAAGAAGTGGGGACTTAGACCGAAAATGACCCTGTGGATAAACACTGCCTTAGTACATCCAATTCTTACATACGGGTCTTTGGTCTGATGGCTCGCACTGAGCAAAGGATACAACATCACTAAACTAAATCGAATCCAGAGAATCGTTGGTATAGCCAGTTCGAAAATGGAATGTGGGGTGGGTTCGGGTATATTTTTAGCTACCTTGAAAATATCGAGATCATTCAGATTCTCGGACTTCGCCAGTGTGTTTTAGGCTAAAATACTCGCAATCTACGAAGCCTGTCGTGTGCTTAATAGAATCGAATAGAAAATTATGGTCAAGGTACAGCAGTGCTAGAACTAATACTTTCATGTACAAGGACAGGAAAACCCTTTCCATCGTTGTAGGAGTAATTACAGGTTATCACATGAAAAAGCTAAGGCTTAGTAAGAATTACCTTTGCAGGGGCTACAGAGATGAGGAAGTTAATGTGGACAGAACCTACTTTCGCTGTTACTGCCCAGTCATCTGCCATCTTAGACATAAATCAATTGGAAGACACTTCTTCCAAGATACTGGAAAACTAAGTGACGTAACTATCAACGACATCTGTAGGTTCATAAAAAATTTCAAGGTGGTTCGAGACCCTTGAGCAATAAGCGAGAGCTTTAGGGATTGTTCCATGAGCAAGAGGTACCTTCCCCCAAACAGACATCAAAATGGATCTCTACTGACCTGAGTGTAGTATAGAGGGTACTTTTTTCCCTCGCCAACTCATCTGACTAACCTTCCACGCGAAGACACTTCAACTTTTTTCTTAGAACCCAAAACAGCCTCGCAACACAGTTTGGAATTTTACATAACGCTGTCCCAAAGAGCATGCACGCTGCCTGATTCAGGTGTCCACTTGGTGCAGGAATATCCTCTCCATAACTTGGTCCTTCATGGCAATGACGACAGAGATTGACACATAAATAACCGTCAGAGTTAACAACAAAAATCGCAAATATTTAATTTGGAATTAATACTAAATGACAGTTGTTGCTGCCGGCAGTTAACGATATCGTCTCGAAGGAGCTCTGGAATCCCACGACAGCTTTTGATTTATTCAAGCGCTTCTACCGGAAACTCTAGTAGTGAAACTGCGTCAATTCTTCTCCATCTGTTTGCTCGACCATTTCTCTTGAGACTTTTGGGGGTACGGTCTGCTATTGCAATACAAGACTGATGTCGGCCGTAACCTATATTCCCTGTGTAATGATGGATCTACCGAATATGATCCTGCCATTAAGGGCTTACACATCAAGTAACCGTTTCCTTTAAACATCTCATAAACGCACGACATATTCACTCAGAGACGCCCAAACAAATGTTATCGTCAAACATTTAAGTAAATGTCCTCTGAGCATCATTAGAGTCGCGCCGGCTCTCTCCTTGTCATCCATCCTTTGGGGGAAAAAAACGAAAATATTGTTAATCCCGATGACTGTGTCTTTCGTTTATCCCAACATCAATCCACAAAAAAAAAATGTCTCCACTGTGTCGAGAAACAACATCAATTGAATCATCAACATTAAATGAAATTTTATACTGTGCATGCATAAAACATTTCAACGAGGTCCTTGAGTAAGACAACAGAAACGACTGAAGAAGAAGACGGCAAGCACAAGAAGAAAGTCCACTTCAATGGGAACTAAGCTTTTACTGAGGATATACGAGTATGAAGCATTCTTTCGTCATTCCTCTGAGGATAATCCATTCTAAAGTGGAAGTTGGTTGCATTTTATATTTTTTTGTACATTCACAACGATTGATGATGTGGGAGAGGGGGAGGTTGAAAATGTTGCAAGATAAAAGGAAGACACTGTAGGAAGGATATCCTTTATTTGGTTTACGCGCGACAGCCTTTGGGAAGGAAGCAGTTCTCAATTAAAATGCGATCCATTATAGTGGTCCTTTGTTATGTCATGTTTCGATTTTTTCTTTTATTTTGTTCGTTTTATCTCCTTTGCATGTGTCGCACTGTATCGTTTTTCATTGTCATCTTATTAAATCTTAAAGCTCAAGCTCCCTCAAGGACACAAACATTTTCACACCATCATGTCAACGTTGAGAAATGATATATGCAAGACGGAGTGGATCTCGGCCTAGAGAATATGCCCATCGATAACTCATATTCAAATTAACACACTACAAGGCCTCGGGCAGTGAAAGGTCAAAAAGGGACATCATCAATTTCTTGCAAGCTGGCCTGGAAGAGTAGTAATTTCTGCCTTATTGGCATGCTTAAACTTTTATTACGTCCAACCCGCTTCGACGGGATTAGGTCCCTTTTCCTTTTTTCCGTGCTGAATCTGGTCAATTTGTATGCGTAAGGATGGGAAAATTCGTCGGCGATTGGGTTGAACCCTTTTTTATCGTCCTTCGAGGCATATCCTTCGGCAGTTAAATAATTTCAATTATGCTCCCGATGGAGGCCAAGAAAAACAGCTGAAACTCTGTCTTTTGTTTGAGAGATTTCCTCACTTCCTCAGGAATATCCACCTACACCTAGAGTTCGCATTGGGAAATTTGCATAAACCAGACGAAAGGGGTAGAACCGGTGCGAAGTAAGAGGCTAAAGGGTTCCTCTGGAGCACACTTTGGAAATGTTTTACACAAGGTTTTCTGGTGAAAATTGCAAATTGAATTTTTACACAACGTCGGGTAGACGAACGGGTTCAGGGTATGGATGTTAATTCGATGTATTGAACACAATACGAGGGAGGTTAAGGGGTTGGAATAGATTTGCAGAATATTGAGCTCGACTGCGCTAGGGTGGTATATTTGTGTCTTATTGTGGCGACGAGTGGGTTTCAGTTCCGTCCCAACTTTCGAGTTGATTGTGAACGATGCTGGCTGTATTGCGGGGTCGGTGTGAAAGATGTAACATTGGAAATGTCGTAAAACTGGGAAGTAATTGAGATTAGTGCTTACACAGGAAATTACATTTCCGAGTGAAATCAATGGAAAAAGGAAGGAACGGGACCCAACGGAATGGGACTTAATTAAAACAATTTAATTGGTTTCTCGAATGGTTTCATGAGCTCTTTTTAAATTGAAATGGGGAAATTGAATTCAAGGCAATGTGATTGTGGTCAGCTTTAAAGCGCATCTATCCTCGATAGGGCTCGGCTGTAAACACTGAACGGAGGATAAAGAACAATCCGAAATATGTGATAGAATTTTTAAAAACCACTGTGCGTATGCCTTACTGAGATAGAGAAATGGGTGACGAAGAAATCGCGACCGTGCAGTTGCCCCTACGCCACTTTCACAAGGTCAACTGTACGACACTAGACCAAATCTGTTTTTTTTTTATGATTATAGCAACCAGTTGTTACCTTAAGTCTGACATAGGCGCTTGCCTTACAACTAGCACGTAGCGTAGCACGTTGCGTAAGCTGATAAGCTTTAGTGGTCAATGAGGGCAAGACCAAAGGCGACTGTCAACAAAAAAGGAGACTCAACACCGACGTTTCGGACAGAACGTGACTATAGTTTGTGGTAGTTAAAGACTTTGTCTACCTAGGCTCCGCTATAAATTCAGACAACGACACAAGCGCTGAAATCAAACGGAGCCAATCGCAGTTTCTTTGGGCTAAGAAGGCAATTGAGTTGCAAAGCCCTCTCTCGAGTGACTAAAGTGATTCTGTATAAGACCTTAATCGTCCTAGTCCTGCTCTACAGCGCAAAGGCATGGACTCTGTCAAACGCGGATGAGGTTGCTCTTGGCTGTTTCGAAGGGAAAATTCTTCGGGTGATTTTTGTTCCCGTCTGTACAGCAGGATCGACTAAGCCAGAAGAGTGAAGGTCCAAGGACTGAGCTGACTGGGTCATGTAGAGCGTATGGACACCAAAATTCCGACCCGGAAAACTTCGAAGCCACACCCGAGGGACGGCGCAGTGGAGGAAGACGCGACTTAGGTGGTGCACGCAAGTAAAAGGGGATCTTAACCAATTTGGCATGCGAAACTGGAGGCAACTGGCTAAAGATCGAGCTGGCTAGATACGCTTGTTGGTTGAGTCCCAGTAAGAAAGTAATAGAAGCAATGAGGATTGAGGATATAATCGAAACTAGAATTTTATAACACAAAAGTGGAGTTTCATTTTTAAAATATTTTATTGTTTCAGAAATATGTTTGTTTCAAAAAATACATAAAATTAAATTTAGTTTAAAGCTTTAATTAATTTTTACTTCTTCAAAGTAAACATTAGAATTGTGCCATTTCCATGTAAGGAGCATCCAAGAAGTTTGACAAGGAACTGAGTACCAGTTTTTCATCTTCATCGCTGATGGATTCAAACGACTTATCTGCTCTGCATAATGGACAGTTCTCTCCGTTGGTGTCATCGTCGAAACAAGCGATGCAAGTTAAATCCTCCAAATTGTTATCCAGATAGACGTCATCGACGTCGACTTCCATATGTATATCCTCCTCGCTTACCTCATTGCATACGTCCACCCAAACATCACCTTGATAAGGGCCAAAATAAACTTGTAGCGATTTCGACTTCACCTGCTGCTTCATTTGTTCTATTTCTTGATACGACCACTCCAGGTCATACTCGTCCGATCCCAGCATTTGGACTTCACAGGGTCCAATGTATCTCATGGTTTCATCGCCGACTCGTCCGATTTGGACTGTATAATCCTGAAGTTCCGAGTATTCAACGGCAAATATACTCCGTCTGATACCGGATGCGGTTGGATTTGACAGAAACCAATATAACACGCCATGAACGAAGAGTAGAAATGTAACGTCGATATCACTGAAAGCACAATCGAAGGCTAAGTCGTCGTTGACTTTCTTGATGAATTCTCGGTGAAATGTTTCACAATGGCGGAGAAGATCTTTTGAGTCACCGGTCCACAGGCAATTGGCGAAACGGCACTGAGTTTCCATTTTCCTTGTTTGTTGGCTGGTGGCGATGGTTTCCGGAAATTAACGTATAACACTGATGCGAGGTGATTGACTTGCAAGTAAAACTTGTACTGAAGACTTGAAACCGATACGGGAAATTTTATAGGTGAGAAGTTTCTACCTGCACAGATCCTTACGCTAATTACGCTCACCGGTGAAAGAGCAGATCCTTTTAGACTGTTAAGCCCGCTAATGACGTAATTTTTCGAAATCGAATTGTTTGCCCTACAATAAATCATAATGCCGGGGTGGATACAAAGTTGAAGCCTCTTGTGATCAGCAATGCTATTCTTAATTATTTTACCGGAACCTTAATTGTTTTTTTTTTGTTTAAAGTAAAGTTAAATGTTTTATACAGAAGTAATATTGACGATAAATTTCTTTATTCAGTGTGAAGTGGCGTATGTATGAGGGTAAATATGTAATTTCGATCCATTTGTACAGGCAAATTATTTATTAAAATCCTGTGAGCTAGCGCTGTTGTAATAAAAGTGTAAAATAATTTTACCTTTTAATAAATAATAAAATTATTAAAAAAATTTGTGTGTGTCCTTACGACTTACTTAGACCTCAAGCGGGTTCCTTTTATCCACAAAGAGTGTACTCATGTGAGTCTAACCAAGGCGTAGAGTTGACCGATCTGGAAACAACCCAGAAATGGATAGAAATCTCAGGAGTTTCCTTAAATTAGAGATATGAAAGTCCTCCAGCCCATGGAAGAACCTACTACCAAGAGGGTGCAGAACATTCGCTCAACAGGTGTTGGGCGGACTTTATTTCCTCTTTGTCCCCGAAAGCTTCTGCGGTAATCATTGTGATCAGGAGAGGAATATTCATCGTCGGCAGATCAGATGTTTGTGAATACACCACTAAAATTGGACAAATCGGCGATGGATCTGTGACATTCATTGGTCCCTACAAGACGGAGACATATCCCAATCAGTACGATCTGGAGTGGTGTTTTTCAAGCCTTCAAAGGATGCATCAAGAAATTCCCTCAAAGACCGTGACAGTGCATTTTGGATTTAGTCACTTACAGAAACCAAAACGTCTGAACGAGCGCATATCAGTGTGGCAGAAGGAGATATCCCAAAACCAGGTTGGAGGACGTATTCGACGAAAGGAAATAGTTCGTCGTAGGTCGATGGCCCCTCGTCAGCTGACACAGACCCTGGTGAATTTGTGGCGCGCTAATTCAGGGATTTTTCCTTGAAAATTATTTATTTCACCCACCATTGACATTTATAAAAATTCTTTATATTATAATAATTATTTTCGATTTTGTAAAAATATTAAAAATAAAATTAAAATTTATGTTTCCTGAATTGAAATCTTAAATTTGTTATTTTTTCTGTATTTTTTTTTTGGATGAAAAAAAGTTCTTATTACAAAGGATGTTCTGAAAGTTTCTAACTTAACTCTGGTTGTTTTTCTCCACAACTTTTCTACTTCGAACACCTCCTCCACAACCCATTATTCGACATGAACTTTAACGAGAAAGGGAAACATGAGAAACTCGCTTCACAAAAACTCTTATGTAGTGGAATGCGGAAACATAACGACGAAGAAGAACCCGATCCACCCATACATCTGGTGGCTTATATTCGCCCCACTCATGTCCAGTCCGAAGTCTGAGATATTGCCAAGCAAATTGGTTCCGTTAAATTTCAAACGGTCCTAATAGTTCATATAAGTGCGGGGGGATTTCAAATTTTGGGGTCCTTTCGCATTTTTTTGCGGCCATTTTTCATTTGTGTGAATTATGGTTTTAAAAATATATCAAAAAATTTATTGTGACTGCACCGCTTCGCTACTGCCTCTTCCCATGTTTTAAAAATACAGGGACCGAATTACCGCAATCGATAACGAGTGAGTGAGTGGAACTCATGATCGAATGATCGATTTACTTCATTGGGAGCGATAATGCCAAATTCTCACATTTCGATGACGAGTTACTCGTTAACGAGTGTGTTAATTCGGCCCCAGATTTTTTTCACACAAAACAAAAATACAGCATTTGAAAAGAATAAATTACCTAAATGCAATTACAATAAAATAATACAATCAGTGTCCACATAAGGTGAATTATAGATAAATACTTTTGAGAAAAAAAAAAAACTCATTAATAATCAATTACGTATATAAGCTCTCAAACTTCAGATCTGTAACCAACCTTCCATGATAGAAGCAGGACATTCATTTGTCCTAATGAACTTTTTAAACCAAGTAACAGGTACCATTTTCTTGCCCCTTATTACACTTAAGTGAGTGAAAACAGCCCTTTTTTGAAGAACAAAGAAACCAGGTAGAAATATTTCGTCTATAAATTCACGTGCATCATTCCTCAAATGCTTACTTCACGTTTAACCGACGCCTAAGAAACATCAAGTATTTTTGACATTTTCTACAATCCAACAATGGACACAAAGTGCCGCTTTGCATCCTGCCAATGGATCGGTGACTCTAACCACCTCTTCGAGCATTGTGAAGACTTCCATCGGAAATATATTAAGGAAATCAATGAAGCCGACAAAAGTTTTTTCTTTACTTTCGACGACATCTTTACGAAAACGTTCCTTTTGAATGGCAACAAAGGCCTGTACTGGTATCTCCACGACCCGCAAGAAAATGAAAATTCCATCCGCAGTGGGATTTTCGCCATCGGTAAGTCTGAGGTGACTGACTACACAGCTAAAATTGGCCGACTAAATGACAGATATGCCGTCTACATGGGTCCCTACAAAACCCGACCGGAATCATCCAACGAATATGACCTGGAATGCTTATATTTGCTTTTTGATGTATTAAGCGAAGAAGTCGAGATCAAGAGCATGCAGGTATTCTTTGGCGATTACGAAGATCAAGAAGTCTACACTGGAACCTATCATGACGTAAACTGGGAAAATCCTGAAGAAGAGTTGTACAACCAGTGGTGTTTGGAGAAGTTCAAGTGTCCTGTTTGTTTCGAATTTATTAGGAGTAACGCAAAATTCTGCGAGAATCGTCATTTCATGTGCAGTGAATGTCTTACAAAGTTAATAAAGCGGGTGAAGCCCAAGTGCCCGAAATGCCCGATGTGCCGAGGATACTTTCCCAATGATTGCGTGGATGAGGACATCGAGGATATTTTAAGATGTGTACGCTTTCCTGATTCAAACGAGGATGATAACGAAAGTGGAACAGCAAGTTGCAGTTCCAAACAAATCTGAAAAAATCCTCAACAGTTAGAGCTACCTTACTCAACTTAATAATGAATTATAATAATGATAAAAAAAAAAACTCTTAAATGCTTTAATAAATAAAAAAACAAAAATTAAAAAAAAACTGTTATTTCTGTTATCCGTGTTCTGAATTTTAGCTGTTTTTTGAAGGCACTCTGGACATTGTTTACTTTTATTTATCTAGGATTGGGGCTCTAACCCTAATCACATATGTGATTGTCCCGCCACAGCTCAGAATCCCGATTCTGATGTTATTCTATAATTTCGATCTAGTTCTGAACCAAAACATACTCTTGGCTTAAAAAATAAAAATCTCAGAGAACGTGATCTCTTCCCTTAGCAACTATAGGTAGGAGGCCGCCATAGAACTTAATTTTCCGAGTAACAAAATAGGCGCTTTTCGTCAGAAAAATGTTTCGTGCACAAAGCCTGGCTTAGTATTGCCTTATTGGCAGTGTTGTTGAAACCATCAATGTCTCAAGGCAAAATGTTTTGTCAGCCCAAGGGAGCTCTTAGGGCGCCAAGTATGTCTGAACGATTTTTACCCCAAAATCTATAACAAATATCGGCGAGCCCATAACATGCCCGATTTGGGTTTTGCCTCCGGCTAATGATCACTTTGAGCCCTAAAATGTTCCATGACAGGACTTCATCCACTGCCCACAGCAAAATTATTTTTTTAAGCGGTAGGGCAAAATTTGCTGATACCAAAAACGCCCATAGATTAGCCCAATGTTGGCTCCAGTTTTATCGTTCAAAGTGCCAAACGTTATATTTGAGACCAAAATGTTAACTCCAGTGTCCTTCTTCGAACAATCAGTAGTCTGCGTAATTCTTTGAACTTAATTGATAGTTTTGGAGTAGATTGGACATCCCAAAAGTCCATATCAGATCTTATGCCAAATCAGAGAGAGTTGCCCATAAAGTCTGGTATCGTGCTGAGCAAAGAAGTGAAGCGATTTTCTGCCCAAGTCTTCTTCATTTTTATTGTTGTTTCAAGCTCCAGTATAATTTTTTTTCCCGGACTTGCTTCCAAGTACTTTTTTACTTAAGGTGGCGCTACAGTCCGGGGCGGATTTGGGCCTCAACCAACAAGCCTCTCCGGTCTTTTAAAAACGACGTTGAAGAAGTCGCATGACAGCGCATGAGGTTTTGACCGACCTTGATGGAGAAGCGTGCATTCTCCATCGTCACCCTGCACAAAGGGACGAGTTTGGCAGGGGTGCCAAAACTAAAAATGGCTCTGTACAGCTCGTCTCTATACATGCTTTCATGGGCGGCCTTAAAATCGATTAAAAGGTGGTGGTTATCGATTTGAAGTTCCTGGGTTTTCTCCAAGATCTGCCGCAGTGTGAATATTTGGTTAAGGCTAGATTTTCCACGGTTTGAACAGCTTTAGACGTTCACACAACAAGGCAGCTAAAATCTTGTAGGCGATGTTAATGAGATTGATGCCTTTTTAGATGCCGCAGGATCGAGAAAAAAATGCTAGGGTTCCATTCATCGGGTATACTCTCCTCCGACCATATTTTACAGATCATCGCCTGCCGCTTTGAACAGCTCGCCAGCTAGGCCATCAGCACCAGCAGCTTTGGTGGACTTAAGCGCATATATGGCTATCTCCACTTCGTC
This sequence comes from Matsumyia berberina, assembly GCA_917880715.2. NCBI lineage: Eukaryota > Metazoa > Arthropoda > Insecta > Diptera > Syrphidae > Matsumyia > Matsumyia berberina. The sequence continues at coordinate 122,069,975 of OU862871.1, read as the reverse complement.
AAGGTCGGCTGGATGGAATTGTTAGTTTTCAATTTTCATCCTTCAGATTGAATGGTTTTCAAATGCTTAGCATTTTATATTTCACAAAGTGTATTAGTTGACGCATTACTCACACATGAGAGGCTTTAACCCATTTAAGTAGCAGTATCCTGTTTGCACCTCTTGCATCGCCAAGAGATTAATTACGCACAATCCACTAGCAATGAGATACATAATTTAATTTCACATTAATCGCTTCACACCTCCCGACAGAGTGGCCGGGTTTGTTTAACTGAATTTGTCGAATCAAAACAAATTAAGAATTCATTTACACGCATTTATTTATTAAAGTAGAACACACGCTATTGCTGCCACTGTCACTGAAAGATTTAATCGAAAAAAAATCACTTTTTTCTCTCCTTTTTCACTGTAATTGGATCCAACTATCACGCACACTTCTGACGTGTAATGAATCGAAATAAAATTACCTGTGCTGCAACATTGAATCGCGACATTTTTCCAATTAATCGAACCATTTGCATAAAGGACTCTCTCGAAAGCGGCATCCATTTATTTTTAAAATTCAAATTAAGGGATAAAGTTACTCGTACGTGTGTCACCCTTATCTGCCATTGTAATTTACATCTTCTGTTGCTTTAGTGTGAATTAAAATGAGACGAGCTGCCTTCCCAGTCCTCCCTAGTCAAGTTGCGAAGTTAATTTAACAAAAACCAATCGGAAGGGCTATTGAAAAAATCGATTTTTAGTCGAAGGAAACCGGACGAGAGCACCATTCTCGGTTTCGCCATTGCATCAGCTCCGATGGATATTTTAATTACTAATTGCAAATTGGGTCGTACAACCAACAGTTTCATTAAGTGCCGAAGGGATTTCCCGTGTGCCATGGGACTTCACAGTAAAGTGAATTTCAAATTAGTTTTGCTATACGGTCGATTGGTTGAATTACACTTTTCAGTTATTGATTGAGGAAGTCGAACGAGACATACGTTTTAAAACTGCATATCATTTCGATTCAGTCGAAAAAATTAATTGATTGGTTTTTGAAATGACTGTTTATTTTTCTATAATGAAATGTCAACAAGAAGTGTCATTCAACTAGAAGTGTCATTTTAAAATTCGCGCCATTGCTGAACTGTCAACATTCAATTATCATAGCGATGTCTTTTGACGTTACGTCAAGTTCTTGCACAGCCATAGTGAATGTAATCGATAAATTTGAACGTTAGTGATGTGAACTCGATAAAGTCAGCTGAAAATATCGCCACCGTAGCTGACAGTGTGACTAAAAACCCTGATATGTCAATTTGAAGACGATCACAGAAATTGGGCCTATCCGCAACCAAGGCGCAGTAGAGGAAGACCGCAACTCAGGTGGCGCACGCAAGTGGAAAGGCTTAAAATCGTGCGATTTACAACTTCACTGTTAAAGCAGCCGGCTGATACTTTTATCACCATTACAGTTCGCCTCAACTGTCTACCTTTTGAAGTGTCATTTGCGGCCGAACGTTGTAAGTCGGGTACTTAGCAACTAGAAATTGGTTTTTTTGTTAAATTTCCAACCAGTGAAGAATAGAAGAATGGAAGCGTTTTGGGAAGTGATTTGGGAAGCCTGCCGCTTGCTGAACCATAACACCATCGCTTTTTTTTCGCAAAGCTAAGCCACTATCAAAGCGGTTACCACATCCTCAAAACTTGTAGAGCAATGCCGGTTTGTAATCAATCAACTAAGTACCCACTCCATAATTACACTTATTTGGATCCCAGGTCATAGCAATCAGAGGGCAATGAGCGTGCCGACGAGCTTGCCAGGAGAGGATCGTTGCTGTTGCGGAAAGTGTCGATATTCCGCTGGGCACTGTTACGGGCTATATACAACTGCACTCCCTCCAGCTTGCCAATCAAAGGTAGAACAGTTTGTACAAAATCAAAACCAGTTGGGGTGGCCATGGTGCAGTGGTTAGCATCATCGCTTGTCACGCTGAAAGTCCGGGTTCAACTCCAGATGTCGGAAAAACATTTATTTCTTAAAAATAAATAAAAATCGTTGAACTGTGAAAGCTGAAGGCGACTCTACTCCGAAGGCATAACACTGGCAGTAGAGTGTCTTGGCTTGAAGAGTTGATTGAGCGAACACTGAGTATAACATCATGGGATTCGAAAAAATTCCTGTGAATTAAGCAATGGCAAAACACCACAAATGTCCCCAGCTAGCCTGGACACCACCCTTGGACGCCAATGAAAAAACTTAACGAAACCTGAGTTTCAAACCACTGTACCTCGCTCGCGGTGTGTATATAATATTATAAGGGTATTCATATCCCCTTGATCCGCACGTGGATTATGAAAAAAAAGAAAAGATATTACCAGAATTGTAGCCACTGGTCGGTTGGAGACCATGGGGTCAAGCTTGGTATTCTTCACACCAACTTCTGCAGAACCTGCAAGGACATTAAGGAGAAAGAATCTCTACTTCAGATGTCTAACCCTACCGAGAACCAGGCAGCGTACTTTAGGCAAACCCTTTTTCGTAGACCTCGGCGAGATAGCTGATAAAAGGATTGGGGAACTGATTCTGTACCTGAACTCCACTGGTTGGATTTAACCACATCATCCAAACACAACTAATTCAACACTCACACACAAATAGATAAAAACAAGTTTCGTGATAACAAAACGTCGCACCTTAGCGCTAATTGGGTTCTCAGGAACCGTCACTCTACCTACCTAACTATAGTAAATAGCATAAGTGCTTTGAAGTGATCAAGAGCCCTACTTTTGGTCTCTAGCGACTTTTCTGGTTTGGAACTCAGCAGAGGATGACGTTATGCGTCTTGGTTATGGCTTTTCTAGATAAAGTCGTTAGAAAGGACTCCGTGCTTGCGCGAGGAGTATATTTGCTTGACAATCGATCCTCCTAATGGAGCAACCATCGACCAATGCTTTGTTAACTAATCTCTGGTGCACCAATATTTAATTGATTCTAAAAACTGGGGGCCACGACAAGCCAGATACTTACTTAGACACTTCTCTAGTTCCCTTACAATTTTTGTTTTAATATTGATTTACATCTACGACATGATCTGCAATCCACTGAAGTTACACGACTTGTTCTTTTTCCTGCTAAGTATTGCTTAGAATTTTTATAGAATTGTCAGCCCACCACATGAATATATAAACCTACCTAAACAGAGTGTACAAATTGAATCGTTTGAAAGCTCCATACGACTGTGTTGTACTTTCAGAAGGCCGTAGTCAATATGCTGAAATGATTTATACTACAGCGCACCCGAAAATTCTAATTCCTCTACTCGAACTCAGGAAGCAATCGATTTAGTTCCCACTGAAATACTCAAACAGAAACGACCACCTACAGCGTTTCACAAATTGAAATATAGAACCTCATTCACCCACAAATTCATCAAACCACACACCCCTACCAGCCCAATCAATTCCAAACATTTTAATTAAGACAAATGTGAATCGTAAAATATTTCAAAAACATTTTATTTAAATATTTCACCGAAAACAAATTACAAAAACGATTTATTTAACGATTTGCAGGTGCTGGATGAACGCATTTACCACATTATTAGCGTTCCAGCCACACCGGAGCCGTATAATAATCCGACGGGGAACGAGCTAAAACCACGTCCTGTAGGCGAAGAGAATGGAATTGTGGTCTTCAATTATAATCCTGTCAGTGCTGTCAATTATGTGAGTATTGTGTTGGGAGGTTGGACTAAAAATTAGACCCTCGGGCTAATTGGATTCTCATTTTGGGATTATTAGAGGTTTTAATGTCCCGCAACTAACCATCCCGCACCCAAAGCCTTATTTCTCCCCATAAAGAGTTTTGTTTGCTTTGTTTTTGTTTTTAATGGTAATGTGACATTTTAGTTTGGCTCTTAAAACGCATTTAATTGAATCTAATTGACATAGAGTAAGCACCGATTTTAGAATGTTTAGTGTGTTTCGAATGCGAGTAGATTAGATTTAATTCAGAGACTAACTAAATGGTTGTACATGACAATGCTTAAATTTAAATAAATGAAATTAAAGTAAAGTTTGCTTAAGCAAGTAAATCAGGAAACTAGAGTAACAAATTTTCAAACCTAATCTCAACCCGATCCTCAAACTCTTCTTACTGATTGTAAGAGCGATTTTTTTCGGGTTTGGCAACGGTATACTGGAGCAGTCAGACCCAACTGGTCCACTGTAATGGGTTTTCCAATAGGGGCGGGTAGATGTTTAAATTTAATAAAACGAGTTGTATGTGAGATATCAACGAATTTTTTGTTTTATTTGAAAGGCCTATCAATGGGATTATGTGTGGGATATGACATCGTTCAAATGGTCGCTGCGGCTTCGTTGGGTGGCGCGAATCCGAGAGGTCAAATTTTCGATGACTCTGGCGCATAGATCAGGCTGAATTTGAGCGGTGGCACGGGTTATGTTGACATTGAGAGCACTGGTCGTTTTCGGCTTATTGGCATAGACCTGCGACATAAGGAAATCCCACAAGAAAAAGACTACCGGGGTCAAATCTCACGATCTTGGTGGCCAGTTCACGTCGAATCTGCGTAAGATAACTATGCCCTCAAATCGTTCGTGCGCCGTGTTGTTGGAACCATATGTCGTTCACATGCATATCATCCAATTTGAGCCAAAATAAATTGGTTATCATTGATCGGTAGCGATCTCCGTTGATGCTGATGGCAATGCCATCGTCGTTTTCCAAGAAGTACGGACTGATGATGCCGCCGGCCCATACTTCACACTAAACAGTGACTTTCTGCTGGATGCATTGCCACTTGGTGAACCTCGTGTGGATTGGCATCTTCTCAAATCCGGCAATTTTGCTTGTTGACCTCGTCGCTAAAGACAATTTTTTTTGCTGAATCTATTGAACCATTTATTATTTGCACGTGTTGCTCGACCCGAGATGTGCCACCTGGTCCGAGCAAAGACAGGACAATCGCAAAGAAAATTATCAGAAGTATTGTCGTCCTTTCACCTCGCAGACAGTAGTATCACTTAACTCTAACACACTAAGATACTTGGCAAAAGCGAAGTGTCCGTTCGAACGCCAGTAAGTTGTGTACAGTCTTTTCTGTCGAGTGATAAGAAGAATACCGCTAATAAGAAGAATACCGCTTTGTCTGGCTGCATCCTGGAGAGTCGTGCCACACACACAATTGTGTTTGTAGAAAACCCAATCGTCAATGGAGGCCCTGACCCCGAGAACCAGATTCAGGTTCAGGTCCTGAGAAAACATCCTCTAAGTCTGTCTAGCCAAGAGTTTAGCCTTGCGATAGAATTCAGGGAGTTCTTGCATTTTCCGACTATTTTAGAACTGGTTAAAGGGTTGCGCAAGGCCTTAAGGGCAGCCTGCCTATCGCCACAGACGCAGATGCTTCGGCCCTTCCACCTGTTCTTAACAATATAGTCCATGGCCATTAGGATAGCAAAGGTATCTGCTTGAAAAACAGAGGCATGCTTGTCCAACGAGTAGTGAAGTCATGATAAATATAAGTAGAGGAGGAGAGGTAGATCAAGCAGAGCAAGGCCAGCCGTACTCAGAAAACCCTTGGAGCCGAGACAAGCCGTTTTTTGATGTTTAGTGCAGTAGGCACTCACATACTTACGCTAAAGGCCCCACCCTCACCCCAACAACCGACGCATAAGCTGGAAACGATCTTATCATAGCTGTATAGATCCAAAGCACCTTTTTCGGCCTCATGTCTTGCCAAAAGCACGACATGGCGATAGGGGCGATAGTTGAAATGTATTTTTCGCTGTTTGATTGAGTGCGTCTGTAGTTAAGTTCGTTTGATTATATCCACCGACAATTGGCCAAGTTGTATGACTCGAGATTTAATCTTGAATTTTTTGCTTAGGCGGAGTGTTTAAACATAAAGTCGGATACCGAATTGATGGGGTTGGGTACGATAACGCGACTTTGTCGCTCCGTTAACAACTGTCAGGCAGGCACCTAGAGCTTAAGTCTGAAAGTCGACATTTTTATAGACATTCTTCATATTTAAATCAACATTTCGGTTTTCGACATTTTAACCCTAAAAAATTTCTGTTTGTCGGTAAAAGCTTTGTCGAGATTTTAACAATTGTCAGAATCGACATTTTAACCAGTAACCGTGCTGATCACTTCTAGCTTTGAAAAGTCGAAAAGAATAGCCTCGTCACCCAGAAATCTACTTAGCAGGTTTCCAATTGAGCCTTAGAGAGTTACTGCACTGTCTATGACCAGGAAGGTTTACTAAGTTTTTTTTTTAATTTCCACAAATGCGTTTATTGCTATGTGTTCTTGTAAGCGTTTCCGAAACACTTTAGTTACACTTTTGACATGAATTACGTATGAATTTAATCTTCCACTTTCGTATGCAGTTTCTACACAAGTGAATGTCGTCTCACCGACTGTTAATGCTTCTCTGCAGACTCTTGTTCAAAATATTTGCATCACTGTGCAAACTTCTTGAACAAACCATTGCACTAAGAAAATACCATTCTCTATGCCATATTCTACACACGCTTGTTACCCTAAAAATAAATCAACACCAGTTGCCAAGTGGAACCTTCATCTTCTTAACAAATTACACCATATCTCAACTCACCTGTTCGCGCATTGAAAAGACACCCAAGTTCATGGCATCTCGTCTATTTATAAAAATGCAATTCAAACAACTAACGTATGATTCCTAATCCATGTGAGATTACCTCAAAAACTAATCTTTGCAAGTGCCAACATTCCTATGGGAGGGAAACAACATCCCTCGTCATCCTGTCTCAACGATGAGACGCGGCGAGACAATTTAATTTTACGAAATTAATTGGAAGTGAATTTGCATGTACACACGTTTCTTACACAAACAATTATAAGAATTTATAAAATCCCACGAAACTGAACCACTGAATGTATTGATTCAGCACAATTCAGCTGTATTCAGCTGATAATAGTGAAATGCTCCAAGGAATAAAAGCGGTGTCTAAATTTTAGTGAGCGGTAGCGATGGTGTTAAAACTTCGCCACTTCAGTTGGATCTTTTGATTCCCAGCAATTTATTCAGCATTTATTCAGCAGCATTCAGCTAATGTGAATAGGACGTAATCTTAGAGAACTTTACAACTAAGAGCTTTCTAACGAAACATGTGTTCTGATGACTAACACAACTAACCTCTTCGCTACGATTACTAACCAGACCTCCAGCTCACCATAAGTAAAATTGACTCCATCCACGAACCCTTGCAATAGCATTTCTACTCACATCCACCTTTCCACCTTCCACAGAGTAAGAACAAAACCAAATGCGACGATTCCTCCGATTCCGACATCTCGTCCTCCGAGAGTCGTGGCTCCTCACCAGAACGCCGTCAAAAGTTAATGAAGCATCGTTTCTCGAAAATGTTCAACATAAGTCGTTCGTCGAGCAATTCAAACGACGAAGACGACGACGATGATGAGGACGAAGATGTGGCTACCACAGTCCCTGACTACGCAAACAAAGTCAAATTCGCCGATAAATCTGAATTTAAAGAAGACGACGATAATATCGAAGATATTTGGGGCGATTGTTCACCGTATTTCAGCGCTTCACCGACCAAATGCTTCATTGAGCGTGTCGAAGCGAAGCCAGTGCCCAAGGAAACCAGCCCACCACCAATGCCAGAACCACAATCGGCACGTCTAGAAATAGTAAATAATAATAGTAGTAGTAGTTATTCTAGTAGTAGTGTGTTGCAGCAATGCGAAATCAGTTGCGATCAAAATTCTAAATCACCATATCCACCACCAACACCACCACCACAACCACAACCACTACCAGTTGTTCATCAATTAAATATTATTTCAACCTCACCACTGCCAATGCCAACCCAGTCGGGTGCTTCTTTTGATTCTTATGATTTGGCCAACACCATGTTGATAAACATTTTAAGTGATAATAATGATTATTGTTGTCCCTTAACACAGTTTAGCCGTTCGAGTGTAGGTGGTTCGAAGTTTCTTACTCAAGTGCACCCACTGGATCCAGGGGAATATGATGGCTTGTGGTTTGAGTCGCGCTTTGAGTCTGGTAACTTGGCCAAAGCTGTCAAAATCACCGAATGCTACTATGAGTTATACTTGAGACCGGATTTGTATACGAGTCGTTCTAAACAATGGTTTTACTTTCGAGTTAGCAGGACAAGCAAGGACCTGGTATACAGGTGAGTTTGTAACATGTATTTCTTATATATCAACTTTAAAAACTAATCCTAACATATCTGCCGTCGGTTGTGGAAGATATATGGGGCTGGGGCTAAATCCTTTCAACTTCTACGTCACGTAAAAATGTGCATTCTGGTCTCGTTTTACCGTGACGAGTTATAAGATCATTGAAAAGACGACTGTCTCTTTATTTTTAACAAGGGTCGTAGATCTATGAATATACTTATTGTTTCGAAAGACGAATTAAGAAACTTTTTATACCCTTAGGGGCTTGTAATTGCTTGCCGAGGGGTGGAGCAATGGAATTTGGTTTATTTTTGGGCTCGAACCTGTGTCTGTTCACAACTCAATTTAGAAGTCATGTTTTTTTAAGTCTCCTCTGTTCCTATGATTCAGCCAATATATCTTTAGACTTTGCGTCGGATTATGCCTTGGACCTCCTTAGATCTCCGTCTATAATCTCCAGCTCTCTATATCGAAGTAGGAAATGGTTCTTCTAAGTTGAAAAGTAACGACCTGAGGTAAGTTCGAACGAACCTAACAACCTTCTAACGAACCTTCTATAGACGACGCTTGGGAAGCTAAATTCAGAAGAAAAAAATAAAAAAATGGAGAAGATTTCAATTCAGGAAACTTTAATTCTAATTTTAATATTTTTAAAAAATCAAAATTAATTATTATAATATAAAGAATTTTTATAAATGTCAATAGTATTTTCAAAATGAGTGAAATAGATAATTTTCAAGGAAAAATTCCTGAATTAGCGCGCCACAAGTTCACCAGGGTCTGTGTCAGCTGACGAGGAGCCATCGACCTACGACGAGCTATTTCCTTTCGTCGAAATCTTCCTCCAACCTGGTTTTGGGATATCTCCTTCTGCCATACTGATATGCGCTCGTTCAGACGTTTCGGTTTCTGTAAGTGGCCAAATCCGAAATGCACTGTCACAGTCTTTGAGGGAATTTCTTGATGCATACTTTGAAGGCTTGAAAAACACCACTCCAGGTCGTACTGATTGGGATATGTCTCCGTCTTGTAGGGACCAATGAATGTCACAGAACCATCGCCGATTTGTCCAATTTTAGTGGTGTACTCACAAACATCTGATCTGCCGACGATGAATATTCCTCTTCTGATCACGTTGCCGTCTTCGAATAAATCGCGTAAGAACCAATATAGGCCACTTCTGGTGCACAAGAGGAAGGCATCCTCCACTATGTCGTTGAAAGTAAAGCTGAATGTGCTGTCGCTGCTGATTCTCTTGACGTAAGCTCGGTGGTAGGTTTCACAGTGATGGAGGAGTTCGTTGCTGTCACCAACCCACCAGCACTTGGAAATACGGCACTTGGTTTCCATACTTGTTGTTGTTTTTTTATTTTTCTAGAACTGGGATCTTGAAACCTCTTCGGTTGTTTTGTAAGATTTAACTGAAGAGAAAGTCTTACTTTCTGAGTTTTTATATGTTAAGGATTTCCACCGGGTGCTACGATCTACCTGCTTGGGTTTTTGCCCAGGTAGGGGTGAGGGCGTAAAGGGTTAAAAAAAACAATTATGACTTCCAATGGTAAATGACTTGGTTAATGACTTATGATGCTATAAAACATATTACAGGTCCATTCCTAATCAACGCCTTTAAGTTCTCTCGAAACATTTTTTTAGTTTTAACAAGATTTGGGAATCATAAAAAATGCGTAAGCATTTTTTAACAATTTTTTCGAATGTTTTTAGCAAGGCATTCGATTTTACAAAGCCGTAAAATATTATGTTGTTAGTATGTAATACGTAGAAATTATTTTATAGCCGTAAGGTCGAACTGCTAATGAAATGCTTATTTGTTCGAAAAAGTGGATCCGAGAAATTATGAATTTTCGTATCAACTCATAGTAAATCTGTTAACAAAGATGTTTTGAATAAAAATGAACGTCAAACTAAAGTCTAAAACTAAGAATAGTTCCAGCGAATTTTATTTTATTGGAACGACTCCGTTTTACTCTGTTTGACATGCTATCAAGTCTCTGCAGTCACCATCGACAGAATTCAAACTTCTAAAGGTTTGTAGACAAACTTTCAAAAAATGTATACTGGATACCAGGCCACAAAGACGAAATAAGATAGCGGACAAACTTGCGAGGAAGGTGCAGAACTAGATCATGCATATACCTTTTCGGTTGCAAGGACACCATAGGTAAAGTTAAGTAGAGTATGATTATGCAGCCAGCGCTTGAATTAGACACTAGGGACCATAGTTGGCCCATTGATATCCCCTTGAAACCAAATTGGCAAAACCTGATGCATTTCCTGAAAGCATTTGATTTCCCTACAGAATTTTATAGCTATCATACGAGTAGCCTAGCTTCTCTAGATTCCTAAGGAAATAGCGGCCAAGGAGTTTTATGCGGGTTTTGGAAATTTCCTGACATTCACATAATATGTCCTCAGCGGCACATAGGTCGTTACAGTACCTGCAAACATCAGTAGGTGAGAGACCTAATCTTTTAGCGTGCTTCCTCAGAAGACAATGGGCAGACAAGTTATAGCTTATAGTTATGGCTGTGCCCCGCTTAAATGGAGAATATACTATTTGCGGTCTAGCGCAGGCCATAGAGCCTTGGGATACGTTGGGACCACATGCATTAGACCATCTCAATGAAACAATGATCCATGAGGGCTAATATGCGGTGGAGTCATATGGACACGTGTGCAACGGCAAAGCTTTAATAAGAAGAATTCTAAAAATCTCGTACAACTAAGTCGAAGAGAAATGCGAATCCTCTCCGGTGACTTCAAAGGGCACTGCGGAATAGGAATTCATGCGGAGCGTCTTGGATTACCCTACAAAGCTGCAGGGACGAAGAGGAAATATAATCCATCCAGCACCTGCTATACGAATGTAGCTTCTTCCATGGGCTGGAGAGCCTTCATATCGCTGATTTTAGGAAACTCCTGAGATGTCTATTACTTTCTGGGAGATTTCCAGATTAGCCAACCCTTCCCTTGGTTAGACTCCCATGAGTATACTTTTTGTGGGTAAAAGGAACCCGCTTGAGGTTTACATAAGTCCTTAGGACAGCCACGAAACCAACCAACATAATTTTATTATTTATTAAAAGGTAAAATTATTTTACACTTTTATTACAACAGCGCTAGCTAACAGGATTTTAATAAATAATTTACCTATACAAATGGATCGAAATTACACATTTACCCTCATACATACGCTATTTCACACCGAATAATGAAATATTACTTCTGTATAAATCATTTAACTTTACTTTAAACAAAAAAACACAATTAAGGTTCCTGTAAAATAATTAAGAATAGCATAGCTGATCACAAGAGGCTTCAACTTTGTATCCACCCCGGCATTATAATTTATTGTAGGGCAAACAATTCGATTTCGAAAAATTACGTCATTAGCGGGCTTAACAGTCTAAAAGGATCTGCTCTTTCACCGGTGAGCGTAATTAGCGTAAGGATCTGTGCAGGTAGAAACTTCTCACCTATAAAATTTCCCGTATCGGTTTCAAGTCTTCAGTACAAGTTTTACTTGCAAGTCAATCACCTCGCATCAGTGTTATACGTTAATTTCCGGAAACCATCGCCACCAGCCAACAAACAAGGAAAATGGAAACTCAGTGCCGTTTCGCCAATTGCCTGTGGACCGGTGACTCAAAAGATCTTCTCCGCCATTGTGAAACATTTCACCGAGAATTCATCAAGAAAGTCAACGACGACTTAGCCTTCGATTGTGCTTTCAGTGATATCGACGTTACATTTCTACTCTTCGTTCATGGCGTGTTATATTGGTTTCTGTCAAATCCAACCGCATCCGGTATCAGACGGAGTATATTTGCCGTTGAATACTCGGAACTTCAGGATTATACAGTCCAAATCGGACGAGTCGGCGATGAAACCATGAGATACATTGGACCCTGTGAAGTCCAAATGCTGGGATCGGACGAGTATGACCTGGAGTGGTCGTATCAAGAAATAGAACAAATGAAGCAGCAGGTGAAGTCGAAATCGCTACAAGTTTATTTTGGCCCTTATCAAGGTGATGTTTGGGTGGACGTATGCAATGAAGTAAGCGAGGAGGATATAAATATGGAAGTCGACGTCGATGGCGTCTATCTGGATAAAAATTTGGAGGATTTAACTTGCATCGCTTGTTTCGACGATGACACCAACGGAGAAAACTGTCCATTATGCAGAGCAGATAAGTCGTTTGAATCCATCAGCGATGAAGATGAAAAACTGGTACTCAGTTCCTTGTCAAACTTCTTGGATGCTCCTTACATGGAAATGGCACAATTCTAATGTTTACTTTGAAGAAGTAAAAATTAATTAAAGCTTTAAACTAAATTTAATTTTATGTATTTTTTGAAACAAACAGATTTTTAAAAACAATAAAATATTTTGAAAATGAAATTCCACTGTTGGGTTATAAATTCCTGGTTTCGATTATATCCTCAATCCTCAGTGCTTCTATTACTTTCTTACTGGGGCTCAACCAACAAGCGTATATAGCCCAGCTCGATCTTTAGCCAGTTGCCTCCAGTTTCGCATGCCAAATTGGTTAAGATCCCCTTCTACTTGCGTGCACCACCCAAGTCGCGGTCTTCCTCCACTGCGCCGTCCCTCGGGTGTGGGTTCGAAGATTTTCCGGGCCGGAGCATTGGTGCCCATCCGTATACATGGCCCAGCCATCTCAGTCGTTGGACATTCACTTTTCTGGCTTAGTCGATGCCGCTGTACAGTTCGTCGTTGTATCTCGTCCTCTTCTCACCGTTTATGCAGACGTGACCGAAAATCACCCGATTTCACACAATACGGCAGATAAGATCTTGTAGGCGATCTTAAGAGGACTGATTCTTCTATAGTTGGCGCAGTTTAGACGGTCGTCCTTCTTGAGGATCGGCCAAACTTCGGACATACTTTCCCCCCAGCATATTTTACAGCTGAGTTGGTGCATCCTCCTTACCAAGTCATCGCCTGCCGCTTTGAACAGCTCGGCAGCTAGGTCGTCAGTACCAGCAGCTTTGTTGGACTTAAGCTTAGATATGGCTATCTTCACTTCGTCCAGGTCGGGTGGACGGAATCGTTTGTCTTCGTCGTCCAAGTTGAATGGTTCATTCTGTCTCACAGTCGTCGCCGATAAGCAGTCAGCAGAAGTAGTTCTTCCGTACTCTCGACATCGACTGCGATTCTATTACGATGTTCCCTTGTTCATCCTTGCAGGCTTTAGTTCGGGCTCTGTAGCCTTCAGTACTTCTATACTTTCGCAAATTTTAACCTTAAATCGATGACTTTCTGCTCTGCTTCCACAACCCATGAGAACAACTGTCTGCGAATTCCTACGAAAACCGACATATGTCTATTTTGAAACCCTTTACTCTGTTCTTACACACCGCACATCACTTTAATAATTAATTTCTCGAAAAGAACAAAATAAAAAAAAATGCATTCTCATTCTATAGTCACAGCTATAATAATCCTTTATTCATCACGTAACCAACCGCACTCGCTTTCTCTTTCTTGTTACATTCAACAGATTCTCCATTGTTAACCTGGTGAAATCGAACAGCCTATATAACGAGGGTATGCGACCCTTAATGTACTCAACGACGGAAGCTCAAATAAACGGTCAGGGCTGGAGGCGTTGTGGTCAGAATATCTGCTACTACCGAAACGATGATGAGTGAGTATATCTCGTGTTACAGTCCCACATACACCTACACATCCTTCCAACCTCCATCCACTGCCGAATATCCTTGGAACCGAAACATTTTATATGTATATTCGGTAGGAAGTTGATGATAATAATGATGAATTGTTATGGTTTTCTGTATCTTGTGTGTATGTGGATGGACTCGGTTACACATTTGTTATTGTTTGCTCTTTTGCAGGAATTCGAATGACGAGGACGAGGACAATTGGTCGTACACGTTGACGTTTAATATTGAATTTTCCCATGACAATGACACTGTTTACTTTGCGCACAGCTATCCATATACGTATAGTGATTTACAGGTGGGTGTTGTTCAGAGATAGAGAAACTTGTCTCTGGCATGTGGTTTTTGTGTAAATTATAATTTTGTTGGGTTCCTTTCACAGGACTATCTGATGGCAATTCAAAAACATCCGCTTAAATCGAAATTTTGCAAATTAAGACTGCTCTGTCGGTCGTTGGCGGGTAATAATGTTTATTATTTAACGGTGACTGCACCTACTTCGGATGAGGAACTCATGAAGGTAAATTTCAATTTGTTTTGAGAGATTTTCATTAAAAATAATGGTGTACCACAGGACTGTGCAGTGAGGCCTGTCATCTTTCAATTGTTTAGATTTTTGTTTAAAATCAGGTGTCTGATCTCTACTTCTTTTCAGAGATATGTGGTTTTAAGTGAAGTAGTTTCATGTTAGACCGAAAGTCGGCGAGCTCTCCTGCACTGGGGTTTCGTTAGCCGTTTGAGTCTAGTGGAGAATGATCTAGTTTTTCTGTATTCTGTATTAGGGCCCGTAAATGCTCACTGGACCTATGAGATCTATTGTGGTGGCCCGTATAGTTTAACCAGAGATTATATTGAGGCTTCACCTCAGTATAGCCTTAGGTTCGATTTTCCGAATTTCCGCTGGGTTGACCGAGGCCCGCGTCATGTGGAGTACTCTTTTCCTTGCGGCTCCTGGACATACTCACAAATAAGTTCAGCGGTCTCTTTCTGTTCTTCACAGAGCCGACAAATATCGGTATCTGATAGTTTTATTTTATGCAGATGGTATCTGACTGGACAATGTGCCGTTATGGTTCTTAACTCGTCTTTGATGAGATCAAATAAAGTTTGGGCCTTGTCTAGGTTGGGGTTTATGAACTTTTGCGATTGTTTAAGGCCCTGGAAGTTGGCCCAGTAGTCGACGTGTTTGGTGATCGCCCATTGTGTTATCTTGAAGTAGACACTAAAAGTAGATGGATGGTACCCCAAAACAGGGTTCGCGAACGACGAGTGGACAGCAAGCGCTGCTTTTCGCCAGACTATCAGCCCATTCTTTACCCTCGAAACCTGGGATTCAAGCTACGATAACCTTATTTACCGATGCAAGGCTTTCGAGGAGGCTGAGACAGTCCCAGACAAGCGTGGATCCTACCGTATAGGATTTAAGGGCTAATAGTGCTGCTTGGCTGTCTGGAAAGATGTAGATGCGGGTTTCTTGGGTTCTTCTCCGCAGGCATTTTCTTGCACACAGTTCAGTAGCATGGACTTGACCGCTTGAAATACTGTAAGGGACTTTACACGCGCTGTCGCGCGTTTGGAAATGTCGCGCAATGCCATCAAAACACCAGTGCCGATGATACCAAGAGCTACCCCGTCTAAGACGATAGATTATTTTGATAGTACAGCCCATGATATTAGTATCAAGGGGAGGTAGGTAAGGCAGAGCATAAAGAGCAGAGCCAGGTGTACTCGGAAAAGCTCCCGTTCAGAGGAGACAAGCCGTTCTTTGAAGTTTAGTGCAGTAGGCAGTCACATATTTACGCGAAAGCCCCCTCCACCAAACAACCGCCGCATAAGCTAGAATCGGTCTTATCGTAGCCGTATAGATCTAAAGGACCTTATTCGGCGATAAGCCCCATGTCTTGCCAAAAGCACCCTTACACTGCCAGAAAACTGAGAGCGCCTTGGATGTCTTTCACTCAACATGCTTTGCCCACAGAAATTTTTTATCCAAGATCACTCCTAGATATTTATCTTCATAGGAGATCTGGATAATGACGCCCTTTAGCACTGACTGAGTCAGACTGGTCACACACAACCTTCCTTCTCGTAAAGAGAACAACCTCAGTTTCCAGAGGGTTGACCGAAAGCCTACTCCTAGTGCAATATATATCATGTCAAAAGTCATAGTGGCTTGTCACGTTGAAGGTCCGGGTTCAACTTGAGACTCCATTGCAAACTAATACTACCTCAGTTTCGAACCACCACACCTCCCTCTCGTTGTGTAAATAACAGCACAAGGGTATTGATAACCCCTTGAGCGCGAGTGGATTATAAAAAAAAATATGATGCAGAAAACATATCAGGAAAATCCGAAGTTCGATACCACAAAGTCCACGTTCGCACAAAAACAAAGTATACCACCCTCTCGTCAAATCCATCACTGGTTACATTAAATAGGGTACAGCACACTTAATCAATCAAAGAACAAAGTTTCTCTGTACCACTTTTCTTTTATGAACTAGCAATTGGTTAAGATTTGATTGAATAGCTATTTGCTGGGTTGCTACGTTGGATCCATGCCAACTGCAAGAATAATAAATCGAATTTTCTTTCTGCATCCTTTTTTTCCTCCCCAGTTACCTCCCAGTATTATGATGGATACTTTGGTTGATCTGAAGAAAAAGAAGACTCACTTCATTGTTGTTGAATTAGGATGTGGAAGGACCATGGACAGGGGATTTGCAAAAAGTTTGCTTTTATTTCCGGTTATTCTTCGGTACACATGACCATTGTCCTTCCTTTACAGTCTGCACCCTTCTGTTTGTTTTGCTGTTTACTTAATTGTTTATGCAGGTTGGACCGAAGAAGAGCTTACTTTAGGGTAGTTGTGGTTTTTAGCCGTCGGTTTTTGGTCTTCTGGCGGGAGTTTGTTTTTTCACTTAGTTTGAGTTGTAGGAAAACTATTTTTACAAGTGGGGGTGGCTAGTTGTTTGGGTAAACCTTTCTCATAATTTGAGGTTACTTCTGCTTATCAGAGTTTATTTAAACTGTTTATCGGATTAAAAAAGTAAACAAAATGGGGATTGGATTTAGTTGGCTCTGACGGAGTAGGAAAACTAACAAATCGAATGAAAGGATATATTGAGCAATTATAGCGGATTTGTAAGGGTAAATACCTCATACATTTTCCGAAGAAAAACAAAGGGATGCTGACAAAATTCGCTGTGTTCTTCCTGATAAACTCTGCATCCTGCACGAAAAAGGATCTCATTCATTTGACTAACCATACTTCCCATGTATTTCTCTTGGTTTCGATTTCAGAAGAAAAAAGCCGTTGTCGTATCTGCTCGAGTGCATCCAAGTGAAACGCCCTCTTCATGGATGATGAAAGGACTGATGGACTTCATCACCGGGGAGTCTACGGTCGCGAAACGTTTGCGGCACAAGTTCATTTTCAAGCTTATACCGATGTTAAATCCGGATGGGGTCATTGTGGGAAACACAAGGAATTCATTGACCGGCAAGGATTTGAATCGACAATACCGTACCGTTATACGAGAGACTTATCCATCTATTTGGTATACAAAGGCCATGATTAAAAGGTATAGCGAGCCAAAAGGCTACTCCTGAGTTCTGAGTTCCGAGGCTGATGGTTTTCCTTTGCTTACAGACTGATTGATGAATGTGGTGTGGCCATGTACTGTGATATGCACGCTCACTCTCGAAGGCAAAACATTTTCGTTTACGGATGCGAGAACCGACGCAATCCGGAAAAGAAACTCTCGGAACAAGTTTTTCCGCTAATGATGCACAAAAATGTGGCCGACAAGGTAAGTGCTTTAAAAACACAGTGGTCCTGGATGAAGGGGTTTGAGTGCTCTCCTTCCTTGGCCATATAACTCAATTTTGTGAATTGAATTTTCATGTTTTTCTCGTTTGTGGGGCGGTTTGCCTCCCTTTCTCTGTTTCCTCTGCTTTATACGTTTCGTTTTAGTTTTCCTTTGAAAATTGCAAATTCAAGATACAGAGGAGCAAAGAGGGCACCGGACGTATTGTCGTATGGATGCTGGGAGTAACGAATAGTTATACGATAGAGGCGTCCTTCGGTGGCTCCAGCTTGGGCTCGAGGAAAGGAACGCACTTTAATACTGCGGTGAGTAAAAGAAAAATTGCTTTCATATTCATTTATAGCTTTTGTTTGATAAATTACTTTATGGTCTGCGGTTTTCTAAAAGTGGTTATGTTTTGGATTGTCAGAGAAAATTCCAAAAAGAGATTTAAGGTTGACACAGAAAGTTGTGCAATTTTTCCCCTTGTTTGGGCGTAAAAAAATCAGTGTGACATTCGACCACGACTCACATACCTCAAGGAAAAGACGATGATCTAAAAGCCTTCTATCAAAATCGCCATTTCAGACGCCAGTGAAAGGCCTATGGTTATATAAATTCCGTCAAACTTGGCGGAACAGATCAGGCCAAGCATGTTCCGTGCTGTTGTTTCCCAACTGCACTCCGATAGGCGCGATCTAAGAACCTTAACTGAGACACTTGTCTGAATCCCACCGCCTTCCCAATCTGACGGTCTTTAGGTGGAACGCCTTGCAATTAATTAGTCCTGCCGATTACTTAAAAATGGCACCACAACCTATGTATGTACCAAGGGTACCTGTCTAGTTCATCGGCTGCCACTGGAGTGGATAATCTACTCTAAACTAACTAAGGATGGCACAAAAGGACTCAAAAGAAACATTGAAAAAGAAGTGTCAGAGTTAAGAAAAGCTCTCCCAGATCCAAGCTTAATTTAACCTTACTTCGTTAGTACAAGGT
This sequence comes from Matsumyia berberina, assembly GCA_917880715.2. Classification (NCBI taxonomy): domain Eukaryota; kingdom Metazoa; phylum Arthropoda; class Insecta; order Diptera; family Syrphidae; genus Matsumyia; species Matsumyia berberina. The sequence continues at coordinate 122,051,214 of OU862871.1, read as the reverse complement.
GGCGTAAAAGTCATCACACTATCGGAAGATGCTATAATTTTTGCAAATGGCGGCAAATGTCAATTCTACTTTGACATTTGTGAACTAAACAGATACAACATACACGTCAAAATAACTGTTGCGATTTTTTGCGGAATAATTCGTCGAGGGTTTTGGCGCAGCGTGAATTTCGGCGCAGATTTTCCAGTCGTCCGACACCTACTGGACAAACACCACGACGTTTAGCCGCTTGCCTAGAAGAGTATGGGACAACACGAGATGCTTTCAGGTCTTGCCGGCCCCGGAGTAGCTGTTTTGCTGAGAATATCGCAGCTGTGGCTGAAGATGTCGCAGAGTACCCCGGGGTATCGACCAGACGACGTGCCACGCAGTTGGGCATTAATCGGCGTTCTATACAGAGAATTTTGGTGAAAAACTGTAAGATGTTCCCTTACAAAGTGCAGACAGTGCATCAGCTGTTAGCTGATATAACCTACGCTCAAGCGATCCTGAATTTCGACGACGAAGGAGACAACGTTTCATCGAAAATTATCATGAGCGACGATGCCCATTTCGATCTTTATGGATATGTGAAAAAGCAAGATTATTGCTTCTGGGGCACCGAAAATCCGCGTATAACCCACGAAGAGCCAATGCACCCGCTCGAAGTTATTGCATGGTGTGCTGTTTACGCAAGCGGCGTCATCGGGCCTTATTCCTTCGAAAACGCCGGGCCCAAAAGACTACTGTCAATGGCGAGCGCTACAAAGCCATGCTCAAGGACTTTCTCCTTCCTCAATTAGATGAATTGGGACTGAAGAGCATGTAGTTCCAACAGGGTGGAGCAACGGCGCATACTACACGAGCCACAACTGAAATTCTGAGGGCTGCATTTCTGGCTCCCCGATTCTATGTCAACAAGCCTCAGACTCTTGAAGCCCTCAAAGAGTATATTCGTCAAGAATGCGAGGACCTATCGCCGGAAGTTTTGGCAAGAGTGATGGAAAATGCCATAAATCAGGCCCGAATGGTCATGAATTCTGGCGGCGGCCACTTAGTCAATATCATTTAATGGAAAAAAATTTAGGACATCAAATAAACAAAATCCAAAAGCAGAACCAAAGTTTGCATTCATAAAAAAAAGTTACAGCCAAAGAACATCGGGTGACAACTTTTGCGCCAGCTTGTACGTCACAAATGTCGTTTCCTAATATTCCCCCATTCTAGTACAATATTTCAGTGTTAAGTGAAAGTCACAAGCGCCTTCAGTGTAGCCTGGCTTTCACTCCAAATTCTCGTAGCTTTATCACGACGCTTCCTCTTATTTATCCTTTTTTTCTACCCATTTCAACCAAAATCTAAAAGTACGATCCTGGCCATCCGGCGACCCAATGCTCAAGTGCCAACAAAAATATTTAAAAGGCTCCTTGTGAGCCCATCAATTCCTCGAAATATAAACCGCATTTACCCATAGAGCCCGCCTTTTGTTGACCTCTAGGGTTTTCAAATTGCGCACACAAATTGTCCTCAAATGGCTTGGAATGAAAAGTAAACTCAAAAATTCCACAAATCAATGATGTACTTTACTCATTTCGGAATGCCGTAAACGCTTTCCTTCGGTTTAATCCTTTAAAACAATTTTCTGAAAACAAATTTGCAAACCAAAGTACCCTAATTTCATGCCTAGCCCAATGTTTAACTATCCCACAATATTGTCATTGCCAGAATCATCCAACCGAAGGTTCATTTGATATTCTCTTACAAATTTTCCATAGCACCCACACGAGAGATATGCACAACCTCCATCCACAACATTATTAAATTTCATAGTACACGACTTAAGCGAGATGAGGGTATGAATTTCCGAAAGGACCTTTCCTCACACAGAGGAGGCATACTCCGTATATCTATCTATATGTATTTGCGATGGTTGAGTTCATAAAAATAAACTTCATTTCCACGCAAAGAGATGTGTCGGGGCGACAGGATGAGATCAAAATAAATAAGAAAATTCCAACAGACAGATATTAATTTTACCTGACAAGAAATTCAACCCAAAGCTGGCTGACCTAAGGCGTTAAATCCTCCTCGGTCATGCCAGCAATGCCGCCCCCTAAGTAAAGAAATCTTTTGTGTGTGTGTGTGTGTGGTGATGGACATTCGTTCACTCTAGGGAAAAAGTAAATCTAGTACAAAAATGGGAGGAGATCACATTCTGCTGACTAAAGCTGAATTTGCAATTAATTTTGTACACACAATACATAACCTGAAATAAATTTTGGCTTTTTTGTTATGTCTTTGCAGGACTACGAACAAATGGGACGAGCATACTGTGAGACTCTATTAGATTACTGCGATGAGAATCCAAACAAAGTAAAGAAAATCACCAAGCTATTTAAGCACATTAAACGCATTAGAAAACACGAGAGACGTGAGCGAAAAGCACTTAAATTGAAGAAATTAGCAGATCAGGGATGTATAATTGATGATAAAATTATTATACGACCTGAGAGGAGTGTTTGAAAAAAACAAATGAGATTTAATTTACTACAAAAACACAAAACAATTTATACTATAGATTTTATAAGAACATACACAATGTTGTGATTAATCGTGTCGGTTTTCATGTTTTCGTAAATTTTACGTCTTGTCTTGTTTCGTGTTTTTTGTTGTGTGTGTGTAAAAAAAAAAACAAAAATGTATGAATTTTTCAAGAAAAGCAAGATGATAAAGTCATGAAAAAAAAGCATTGGTCCAAGATGGTTAACTTGACGTACTCCATTAAAGTGATGTGAAAACAACCGCAATATGAATGAGTTTTCGAGTTTTTTTTGAAGGGCAGCTGAGAAACTTGTAGACATCAGGCCAGATTGATAATGAAACCAATTTAGGTTATCATTCAAATGACATTTAGTAGAGACCGTAAAACAGATATACTGGTACGGACTGTGATACTAACAAAAAATGTCTTGTCTGGTTACTCAAGCTTGATAATCAATACTACGCCACAAAAAATGTGACGTAGGGAGGCTTTTTCCAAATCTAAGTCTTCTGCCTTAGCCCTAGTTTATTATTTTGGGCTCGTATCTGGGTACTTGCATCACCCTCTATCGGTTGCATAGCCTTGAAGCTACAACGGTGAAGACCTTCCCAGTACTTCAACCTTCTTTATCATTAGTGCGCATTTCAAGTTAGCTGAAGTCCCTCCAAGATGTCTTAACCCAAACCTGGACGCCGAGTTCTAATATAAAGAAAAAGACAGGACGAGTTCTGTTAACTTCGGGGATATGTGCGCTAGCGTTAGGTTAGGTTAGGAAGATGGCTTGGCGAGGGGAAAGAAGCCCTCTTCGCCACACTCAGGTCAGTAGAGAACCATTGTGATGCCTATTTTGGGGGGAGGGAGGAGTTACCCCTTGCTCGTGGAGCAGTACCTAAACCATTCTCCTTAAGGCTTTCGAACCATTTCGAAGCCTTAATGAACCTCCAGATGTCCCTGATAGGTACGTCCCTTAGTTCTTCGGTATTCTGGAAAAAGTGCCTTCCAAAGGATTTATGTCTGAGGTGGCAAATACCTGGGCAGAGTGGCAGAGAAAATCGGTTGTGTCCTCATTAAATTCCTCGTCTCCGCAACCCCTGCAAAGGTCGTCGTTACTAAGTCTTAGCTTTTTGATGTGACAGCGCACAGAATTATCACCTGTAGTTACTCCTACTCCTATGGATGGAGAGGGTTTTCCTGTCCTTCTCCATGAGAATATTTGTTTTGGCACCGTTGTACCTTGGCCATAGTTCCCTACTCATTTTACAGGAGTCCAAAGATCTCCATCTTTCATTCGCTTCGCTAGAATCCTGCTTCATGTTTGAGTTTACATGGCGGGACTTTCACTGACTGATCAGCCTGCTCCAGGTCTAGCGTAGATCCTTTCCTTGCCAATTCATCAGCTTTCTCATAATTTTACCTCATGGTATGTGGCAAGAGCTCTAAGATCTTCGCGACAGCACTTCACTCCCTGGCTGCCGACGAAAAAGGTGAAATCAGCACGTGGTATTACCTTCATCGCAGTCGCACGGGTAGCAATTATCACTGCCAGGACCTCCGCCTGGAAAACACTGCTATGGTCCGGCAGTCTAACTGATTTAAAGAGGCTAAGTTTGTTTGAAAATATACCTGCACCTTCGCCAATGTCCATTTTGAACCCATCAGTATAGATGACTGAAGGTATTGTTTCCCTTGTCCATTCTTCTCTGCTTGGGAATGAGCAAGAGAACGGTCTTTTGAAGTCTAGGTAGAGCACCGTATAATCAGTGGTTGCTACATTGCCCATGTACTTACTTAGAATCTGAGAATGCCCCGTCGTGCTTGACCTGTAGCCATTCGTTTGACTGATTCTCAGCGCACTTCTGGCAACAGATTCCTGTACAAACAGGTCTAGTGGAAGCAGGTTGAGAATAGCCTCTAGTTTTGCTGTTGGCGTGGTTCTCGTGGCACTAGTAGTTGCTATGCAAGCTAGCGTTTAGTCCCTAGAGGACTCTTCCGTCAACTGGTTTATCCTTATCGACCTGAGGCCCGAATGTGTCCAAGTAAATTAGACAAGTTGCTGTTTTTTTTTTTCCAATGCCACCATATGGATAGGGAATTCGTCCGCTGTCGTCTTTTGGTCAACAACAAGTTCAGCAAGTCAAGTCTGGATGGACAACAAACAGTATGACATGCCTACCGCGTGAAGATAAATCAAGCACAACAGATGCGTACTCACAGGTATACAACACTGGGCAACGCCAGGTTGAATGCAGTCAGTACCTCCTCTGTTTGTTCAACATCCAACCATCAGATCATCATGAAATTTTAAAGTGACGAAGTCAGTCACTTTGTGTTAAGAGACAATTTTTTTTTGTCTCCTTCGAAAGAACGACACGGATCTTCCATGAAAAAATGGCAAAACTTTCAAAGTCACATCAAGCATAACCGGACAATTACTGCAAATGTAACCAAAAACCAACACTGCTAATTTCAATCAATTTATTTGTTTTGTATCGCGTCCTTATCTCCCATATGAACTGGGAGACACAACTAGGATAAACAAAATCACAAAACTTTTATTCTGTTAATAATTACTTTGTGTTTTTGCACTCTGTCCTTACATTTAAAACTTTCAAAGGACGAAAGATTCAGTTTATCTTTCTTCACTTTGTTACCCAAAAGCACAAAGTAAACGCAGTAGCGTGATCGAAGTGATTTTAATTTTAAAAGAAATATAACTTTCATTTGTCTTGTCTTGTCTTAATTTAGATTTATTTATAATTTTAATAATTTTTTTTTCTCTTTATGTTAAAAATAGTAACACAAACTTGTTTTAATTTTTGTACACAAAAGAGGAAATTTCTGTTAATTTTAGCCGATAAGTTTGTATAGCTTTAATTTTATGTGCATGTATTAAATTATATTATTTTTTTTTTATAGTTTTTCTGTTTTCATTTCAAACAGTGAAAAATAAACAAAAAAAAATAGAACATTTTGAAAGGCGAATACGTATTATTTTTTCTCTGTCACATGGATACAAGTATTTTTTTGATTTTTGTACATACTAACTCTTATAACCGTTTTATATTTCTTTTTTTTTAATATTTTACCTTTTACTTAAATCAAAAAAAAAAAAAAAATCATTCTTTCCTTTCATTCATCCTCTCATCTTTGAAACCAACAGGAGCGCCTTAGACTGAAAATAATTGAAAGACTGTTAAAGGAAGGATCTAGTGCTGAGGAGCCTCTTAACATACCATTATCCGATTATTCGAGGTATCATTTTCATTAATCTAAAACTGTAAAAAGCTCGTCTCTTTCTATCACACTCAAACACACTCTATATCCACCACTAAATAACCACTTTTCTGTGAAAACACAAATTTCCAAACTAACACAAATCATCTAATAAGATAAAGTAAATTGTTTTTTGAAAAAAATAATTAGCGACGAAGGCGATACCAGTTCAAGTTCCGATAATGAAGGTAAAGCCGATCGATTTTCCGATTTAGAAGGACCATGCTGTCAGCCACTAAGAGCACCACCGTGTTCGCCAGAATTCAGTGCAGCGGAAAAGCGAAAGGTAACAAACAAAAAATGTCAACCAAAATAACTAACCCAGACAATATCTATGAAGCACTTAACCTAAAACAAACCATGCACTTCAAATTTAGCATAAAATGAGATTTGCCAAGAGAGTTATGACAGTATTGGATAAGATTTACTTTACCCCGAAAACAAGAAGGAGACACCTGAGGCAAACAGTATTGAAAACAAAGACCGACGAAGAACGCAGGAAAGCCGAGATTGAAGCACAAAAAATTTTGAGTATGAGAAAGAAACCTAAGGTCAATAGAAGACTGAGGCTGTTTTTGAAAAGTCGAAAAGTTATTATCTTTCGTAAGGTATACATCACATTTCATTCAAAATTCTTTAAATGTTGTTAGACCTACATATGTAGTTGTAAATTCGCTTCTATTAAGAACGACGTCTCTATTGCTGTCTTGGAAAATATCTCGATATCCTAAGCGAGCTGCTCCAGAACGCACTCTCTAAGCTCACCAAATGGTCTAAATCCACTTAAAACCGAACTAGTCCTTTTTATAAGGAAGCACAATACACCTTGTGTCACTCCTCCTTCTTTAAACGGTACCAACCTATTCCTTACAGACGCAGCTAAATATCTGGGACTTATCCTGGACAGAAAGTTAAGCTTGAAGCCGAATATCCAAGAACGCATTAGGAAAGCAGCCGTAGCACTTTATACTTGCAAAAAACCTGTAAGTAAAAAGTGGGCCCTGCAACCGCGCATAACTCACTGGCTATAAACCGCTGTCATCAGGCCGATACTTATGTAAGGCTTCTTTGCCTGGTGGACTGCTTTAGATAAAGCAATACACCGGAACAATTTAGGTAAGGTGCAAAGATCCACATGTCTTTGTATTACCGGTGCACTGAGAACAACTCCCACCGACGCTTTAGATATTCTCTTGCACCTGATCCCAAACAAATGGCAGCTAGTGCAGCTTTTAGACTAAGAGCCTTAGGAGAAGCCAAAATCATCTACAAGAAAATCCTTGGAGATCTACGCGGACGGTTCTAAAACCGAAGATGGTGTGGGAGGAGGTGTTTTCTCTGATGATCTAAACCTCGAGATCTCCTTTCGCCTTCCAGAGCACTGTAGCGTCTTCCAGGCGGAGATCATGTCGATAAATGAGGCCTTGTCTTGGCCGAGGTGGAATGTAATATTTACTCTGGATATTAGCACTTTTACAGACAGTCAGGCTGCCATTGAGTCACTGAAATCAGTCTCTGTAACATCCAAAATAGTTCTGGTAGAGACAGCAAACCAATTCAACATACTCCTCTGCTAGGTACCAGGACACAGAGACATTCCAGGAAATTACAAGACCGATGAACTCGCCAAGAATAGTACTACAATACAGATTCTTCATGAAAAAGTGAACCTCGGAATGCCACTTAAAGGCAGATGCAATCAGCAAATCCAATCTAAGGCGGTCCAATGGCACCACCTGCCAAACTAGGAAACAAATCTGGCCCTCAATAGACAATAAGCGCTCCAAAAGATTAATTTCCCCGCTAAGTAGATGTCATCTCGGAGGTACTATAGGTGTCATCACAGGACACTGCCTCTCCTCCTCTCCTCTTTCCCAGCCCCGCGCTCTCTCGCAAAAGACGCAACCATCTCGGTACCTTCTTTTTCGACAATCTTGACGACTTAGCACAACAAGATGTCGAAAACTTAGTTCGCTTTAATAACAGCTCTCACTGGTTCCACGATTGGGAAAGAGAATTCCTTCTAGATCCTGAGGCATCACAATGCACCTACTGTTGGTCCAAGTGCGTTGGCTAAGTCGACAGCCTCTCTAACCTAACCTAGCCGTTAAAACTTTGTGCTTTTATCCGTAACAACAGGCTGAATTGTAAAGAAAATACAGAAATAAAAATAAAAAAGCGCACTGGTAGAAGCTGAGGTTTGCGACGTACGCTTCCATCATGTGGTCTATACTGCTCGTTTGGTGGCCCGCTCTTTAAAAGGCTATACATCGCAGTCTCCTGGAAAAAGTGCAAAGATCTGCATGACCGGTGCATTAATCAACACTATCTTTACGGCATTAGATACTATGTTCCATCTAATGCCCGAGGATAGCTCCATTTGCCTTTAGTCTCTTTATAAAATTGGCCACTGGTCACGCATTGATCTCAGATACCACTTGCGTCACATCTGAAAACACTGACTACGTCCTATCAAAGCTCAGATTTGAAAGAAATTTACGAGCAACTATACCTGCAAGAACTGAGTGGGGAAGTTAAGGTAACTCGGATTGTAGTTTGATTTAGATCAACATACTTATACTGAGGTCAACTCAAAAATCTGTTAAAAAGTTCCACATACGCCACAGTAATTAAGGCTTAGCGATCCCCCATGAGGTGGTCTTCGACTAAAAGGCGTGCATTTCATGTAACTGAAAGGATCCATTGAAAAATACCATGTTCGACGTTTAAACTTTGCATTAGGGAGTGAAGAGAGAACTGGTTTATCCAAAACAGAAAGTGAAGTGTGTGGAGGTGTTTTCTACGAAAAGATCAACTTGAACATCTCCTAAAATTTGCATAACCGGAGACGTACAGATCCGATTTCTTCCGATATTATGAGTAACTGGAAGGCTGCTGAACTCGGACACAAGCCAGTTTCTCATGGACATACCTATCAAGACCATCTATAAGTTCACCAAAGCTTCTAGATATTTCGAATCCCAAGGAATCCCAAGTATGAGAGCGCCTTAGGGATTGCTCCACGAGCTGGCATTTTTTCTCCTCATAATGAGTCAATCACTACTGAGTGTTGCGCAGAGGGTTTTCTCCGTCCCTTCGCCAAATAATATTTCAAACCTGACTTAAAGCCCGTGCTCACATAAAGTGCGCACATACATACATATACGTATGAGATAGTTCCGAAGTAGTGTTTTCAAATTGCATAATGCACTTCGTATGCAATCCAATGGCTTTCTTCCTTTTTCAGCTTCTAAACAGCTTTGTAGACTTTTTCTAACTAGGAAAGAAATTTCTTCATCGACCTGACCTGGGTCCTAAATTTTGTGTTTCCATATAAATTATTTTAGCAGTTCAGTTGAACAGAATCATCATCCCCTTAATACCTTTCAAATGAACATTCTATAAACTGATTTCGTCACCTCAAAACTTTAAATCTCAAAGCACCAGAGTGCCACTAACAGTTGTCATCCTTGTGTTCTGACATTTCACTAAAATCACCCTGTTCGCCCTTTTACCCACTGCTGTCTTGTTTGGTTGGCACGCAATTGCATGTCCTTGTGCGAGAAATTCAATTTTTATTTTCCCCTCAATAAATCCTCATCCAAAAGGATTCACTGTCACCCAATCTGACAGATTTGAAAAACCCAAAATGAATTTCAGCTGTCACTTTGAAAAGAGGATACCTCGTAAAGACCTAAAAAAGTACCCCAACATACACAGGGAAAAAAAGAAGAAGGAAAACAATTTCCCATTCTTCCGAACACACTTTCTTTTCTTTTGCCTTACTTCGTCCCCCCTTCCCCGTCAACGTTGGTGCCGACTATTTCTTCTTTTTTTTCGATTTTGGCAATGAAAATACCTCTTCAAAACATTGACAGTGATTTTGTTCGTTTGACTGCCACAAATTGTCCTTGCTTTTGTCAGTGTTTTTGGTTTTGTTTTGTTGTTTTTTTTTCTTTCTTTCTCTTGGCTTTTTTGCTTCCTCTTGTTTCATTGTTCTCTGTTGTTTTTCTTTTGTTTTAACGATGTTGTTACATCGAATCCAAACATCAACTATTTGTCGGGAATTTTTATTGGATTTCTGAATCATTTGTGTGTATTGGCATTTGGCTGTGTTCAGAAACAATTACTATTTCGTATTGAGGGAGGTTAGGGTTTCTTTTTTCAAATTGGTAGTGGTGACTGTTTACCCTAATCTTTTGGGGTTTTGATTTTGTTAGTTTGGGTGAAGATGCATCTCAGGGAATTTGATTTCTGCTGATGAGGTTGAAAGTTAATTGCTTTTGAAAGTTGAGAGGTTTGATGGGCGAAACTTGTTAACATCTTTGGGATAAACACAAGTTGTGACAGAAATTCGTTTGGCAACGTAAAAAACGTGTCAATTTAGGTATTAGATATTAGACGGACTGGATTTTTTGCGAGGGGGAAGGGGAGAGGTGACATGTGGATTTTTTTTGACGTTTGTAAATGTCAATCGGTAGTCACTCGACAAAAGTGTAAAAAAAAAAATTCTTTTGAAAACAATAAGGCTTCTACTGGCCTGATGGCTGATCGCATTTTCGTGATTTACTTGAAAAATTGTTCAATGAGACTGTTCCGAACAGTTCGGAACAGAAAAGTACAAGAATTTGTGTTCAATGAGAATATTGTCTGTCCGAAACTGGTCTGCTTTGTGTTCAATGAGGTTGTTCCGAACAGTTTGGAACAGAAAATATTGCACCTACTCTTGAGGTAGAACTCTTGGTATGCTTTCAGCATTTTATTTCTGCAAATGACATTCCTCAACTTTTCATAACTATGTATGTGATAGCTCTTCATGTGTTAGGGCTGTACTTTTCTGTTTTCTTGACGTTTTTCACAAATCTGTTCTGTTATGTTCTGGTATTTTCTCATTGAACAACGCTTAAATCTTTCTAAATTTCGTGATTAAGCACGAAAATTAAATCAATTTGGTTGACACTGACAATCAATATGTCAAAATGAGTCCGCGAAAGTGTTCAGACAGGACTATTAGTCTGAACACGAAACTTTAAAAAAAATCGATTACGTGTCACTTTGACTACAATAACGTTATAACTCAAAAAAATGTCAGATTTGCGTCAGTACTTCATTCGAGTATTGCCAAAGTAACTTACTTGCGTTGGTGATGCTACTGTTGGTCTGTCTGCGATTAAAACCTGAGTCAGTAAACTCAGTAGTTAAAGGCGTACACTTACGAAAACCGACTCAAAATGTAATGATAGCCAGATAAAGTATGTACTCGTATGTACATACATATTTAAATAAATTTGTTTTCCTGCCTTTATCAGGTCAATGTTGTATTAAAAAAATCATATTGGCTCTTTAATTCGATTCTCAAAAAATTGTCCATATTTAGCCAAACACCAACTTGGCCTATACTAGATAGAAATTGACGTACACCTACATATTTTATGCGAATACACAGCTATAGCTGTCACTGCTAACAAAGCTGCACTGCGTTTGTCTTTCAAATTTTTAAGGTCAAGCAAAATACCAAGGATCTTTATAGACAACTCGACCAAAGAGTCTTTAGTTAAGAATGCCCAGTACACTTTATTAGCCAACAACGAATATTCTCGCTAAAATCAAAAACTGTTTGAAGGGTAGCATTACCCAAACTCTTTTTAAATCGAATGAGGCACTAAAGCCATCACATTGTCGTCACTTTGTTCAACATTTTTTTTGTTCAAAAAACGTTTCTCAAACAAGTAATTATTCAACATTGGCATGATTCAATTTCTATGATGCAACCAATTTTACGTTAATTCCATTTTTAAACTAAAAACAATCAGGTATGGCCAATGTTTATTGACGGTTGTCATTGGGGACACCGGAAGTACCCAATCATCATCAGCCTTGCTTCCTTTCTCAAGTACTTTTCACTCTTATTCTCTATTTCAATGACAAACTCTCAAGTGAATAGCCCAACTACAAATTGTTGATAGTTTCCCTTTGATTGTCTCGAACTGTTGTAGCTATTTTCAAACTCAACAAAAACAAAACCGAAAAATTAGTTACATCAATAAAAAATCACATGTTTCTTATGTTTCAAACTCTCACAAGAGAGAACGGAATGCGAGAGAAAAGCTATCATCTATTTGAAAAATTCGAAAAATTCAGTGAATGCTTTCCGCCTTCTTTTGATGTCGGTCCCATGTACTAAAACCCAAAACAAATTTGAGGCCAAATTGAGTGTTCCGCCAAACAGGTACAAGTTTGACCCTGACATTAATTGATCATAAAAAGTCATCAAAAGAATTCAACACATCTTGTCAAGTTGACATCTCTCGACGGTGGTGTCAAGTGATGTGATGTGTACCTGTCTTGTAGTTCTACGAAAAACGAGAAAATATGAAAGCGTTGACAAATTTAAAAAAACAACCTCTCAATTCCTTCGAGCCGGATTTGAACCAGCGACCTATGGATTTCTACGTATATACCTCTACAGTCCACCGCTCTACCAACTGAGCTATCGAAGGTCTTGCAGAACTCATTCTCATGAGTAAGCACAACGAAGCAGTAGCTTTCGATGTGCTTGATTCGATGGAAAGAGAAAGTTATGCAGATGCGACAGAAACACATTCCCCCTCTAAATAGCTTTTGATTGGTGGAGCTTGTTTATAGATTTTTATAGAATACTGGGAGCTTTTGATGTGTACACTCTGGAGTGGAGACTATAACACCTTCGATAGCTCAGTTGGTAGAGCGGTGGACTGTAGAGGTATATACGTAGAAATCCATAGGTCGCTGGTTCAAATCCGGCTCGAAGGATAACGTTTGAGTGACACCTTTTTTCCAAAACGAAATTTACAAGTTTAAATAAGCACAAGTTTTCCAAGAGAGAGGAGACTTATGCTTTAACAAGTTGTAATGGGCTGCTCTTACAACCCTTTAACCACCAACCAAGTAGACTGTGAATGCAAGACCTTGTGGAATTCAGTAAACTCAATAAAACTTTTTTGATGGGAACCATTTGTCGCAATGCAATCACGAGAAATAAGATCTTTGATGAAGTCGCTAAATATGTATGTATTCGGAGGAAAATTACTGAGAACCTTAGTTCTGTTTGCATCGTCAATCGGGACTTCTAGTGACAGAGGAATATTTCTACCTGCATGGTCGATCAGAACTTCTATCGACAATTGACTTTCTCATAAATTCTACTGAAAAAGACTCCGCGGATTTTGCGGATGTTGTTTCGGCTTCCAGTTCTTATTGGAAACTACGTTTTTACTAAGCGCCTATGCTGCACCTATGTAAATGTACTGAGTTCGCTATGCCCGAATGGTTAGTGCTTTGGACTTCGGAATCAGCTGATAAAGGTTCGAGTCTTTTAAGACCAACAAAACTTGAAAGGTAATGGCAAAACCTCTGACCGTATATTCGCATTGAAAAGGCTTCTCATCTCCTTTGTGAGCCGCAATAGAAACTATAGTACTCTGCCATTCGTGCGAAAAGTCTAATACTCGTGGGAAACGTTGCGAGAAGCTAGCCCCTATCCCCCATGGGCTGTCGCGCCAGCTATTTTTTTTTTTTATGTAACGCACGCCCAGGCAACTACAGAGCGGACGAGCTGGCAAAAGAAGGCGCAGGACGGCATCTCCCCGAAAACCTGGGGCGCCTATCGAATCGATCAAATTGCTCCTTGACACGGATGCCAAAAAACTAAAGCTTTTATCCACAGACCGGAAAAACATAGGTTCACTCATAGGGGTCCTCATCGGACACTGTTTGATAGGCAGACATGCACTCAGACTGGGAATCCCTTTCAATGCTTTCTGAAGAAGCTGCGGAGACATTTCCTGCTCTTGCGACGCTAAGAAAACAAACCCTCGGGGAATACTTCTACAATGATCTTAACGCATCCAGAAGATAAGAAACTCCATCTCTAGGACGAAACTCTTAGGGTTAATACCGGTACGGTTGCCCATCCCTTTATGTTACATACTCTGGTTTCCTGGGTTGGTAAGCCGGTTGTTCATCGTGGTATCACAATGGGCCTACCTGGTCTAAGTGTGGCCCTGTCTAAGCGGGTGCAGACACCTAACCTAACGCACACCCAAATAGGATATGAAGGGATTAAGTAGATAATCGTATTCATCATCATCACTTAATCATTTTCTGATTGGCACTATTAGGATCGCGGGTTTTGGATTCTTAAGTGGGTCCTCAATACCTCTCAACCTTCCGCCACCGACTCTTAAATATCAGGAGCTATCCCCATATAGGTAGAGATGAGATTTCGGACTTGGTCCAACCATCTCATTCTGGGCCTACCCAGGGGACGCCTTTCTGATAGCACGTCTTGGAAGCCGAGTTGGGGGCGTGAGTTGAACGTGCCCAAACCACTAAAGCACGGACCTTTCCATTCGTAGAAGCGTATTCTAATGTTCCTAACTCGATCTCGACGAATTACCCCCGCAATACAACGAAGAAATCTCATTTCTGCAGCTTGTATCCGCGATCATATTCCTTCGGTTATTACCCAAACCTCATGACCATAGATGAGGGTCGGAATAAACACTGAATTGAAGACCGATAGCTTAGCTGCGATACCACGTTCGGCCCTCCCGATAAAAGAGCTTCAGCCTGACCAATCCTACACGATAACTCAGTATTGCTTCTTCCAACACTCCTGAATAAGACCCCGGGATACTTAAACTTCTTCATCTGTTTCAATGGGAAAATGAGACTCCATTAGCCCAGAGTGCATTGAATAGGCGTTGGGGAAATGAGCATTACATCTTATTTGTTCACTTTAACCTTCGTTCCAGTTTCAGCCCATACGGCTACGAACCATATTCATTCGAAAGATAAATTTTATCTTCAGCTATCTCATTAGTTTTTTTTTTATTACGAGCTTGGCATCTAACACGAATTATTACAAAGTTATCTCGCAAATATGACGTTATCTACTGTAGGCTGTTAAAAATTTATTCTGTTAGGTAGGTAGGTACAAGTTGCCGTCTGAATTTTCCTTCTAGAAACACAAATGATGGCACTCACGTGACCTGTGTGGCGTTCAGCTCCATTCTGTGGAGTTAAGAATTTCCATAATGTTGTTGAATTTTCTCCGAACTCTGCCAACTGTACGGTGCCTGGCTCTAGCCAGTACAGGAAAATTGCAGAGGAAGTGAAACAGAATTCAGAGTTATAGGCAGTGAGTCTTGAAGAGGATACCTAACTTCGAATCACGCGTGCCAATTGGCTAATTCCGAAAATTCTCCCTGTGTCAAGTCGGGTTCCATTGATTAGGTTATGCGTTCTATTTTTGTTGCAGGTAGGCCATATCCTTCTGGACAGTACACCACCCTTGTCGAGTACCTTTGTCGGTTACCTTTGTCTAGCTTGCTCGTCGGCACCCTCATTCCCCTCTATGTTACCATGGCCAGCAACTCAGAGGAGAGTGATGTTTAACCGAGCGCTTGCCAGTGCAATTACTTCCATATACTTTTAAACTAATTTTAAAGATGTTCTTTTAAGCTCAATATTGTAGATTAAATGTTGAGAATGATGATGCCATAGACGAGCGCTCCATTCACTTCTATACCGGGGGTTCTAAAACCGAGAAGTGGGAGGTGATGTTTTCTCCGAAGTGCTCAACTTGAGCGTCTCTTTCCGTCTCCCCGACCATTGTAGCGTTTTTCAGACAGAAATTATGGCGATTAACGAAGCCTTATCCTAGCTTAGGCACAATGTGATATCACTTAAGGACATCACAATCATTAACGTCGTAACGTTCACCTATGCTAGGTACCCGCCCCTAGGGACATTCCTGGGAACTGTAAGGCCATTGAACTCGCTAAACGTGATACTACTCTGGACATCCTTCCGGAACGAAGGAATCTGGGCATTCCACTCGCTACATGTAAACTTCTCCTAGAGTACGACGAGATCTGTAAGACAAACCAAAAAATGGTACCACGTGCGGTACCTCCAGGGAGATCTGGTCTATGCTAAATCTCACAAGACCTAAAAGTCTGATCTTGCCCAATAGCTCGCTCATTAGCACCGTCATCATTAGTACGACGCGGGCAGTAAGACAAACCAAAGATGGAGGAATGGTACAACGTGTCGTACCTCCAGGGAGATCTGGCCTATGCCAAATTTCCCCAAAATTTGATCTTGCACAATAGGTCCCGCATTAGCACCGTTATCGGTTTTCTCACTGGCTACTGTCTCATTGGCCTTCGTGCCAGAAGGATGGGCCTCTTCGCAAATGGCTTTTGCAGGAGCTCCAGGGACGAAGAGGAGAAGGAAACGATCCTCCATTTTCTTTACACTTGTCTTGTCCTATCCCAGAGAAGAAAGCTCTATCTAGGACAACTTCGACAACTTCATCAAGAGCTCCAAATGGTTTCATTATTTGAAGTGGCACCTAGGGTATAGATCCCAGTGGCATCATCACAAAGGGCCTTCCTTGGCCAACGTGTGTCTGTGCCTCGCATGGACAGCCACCTTATCTACCTACCTATTGTCTGTTTGATTTCTTCTTTAACAAGAGAAATTTTGGTAGAGGCAAGTACGTGCAATTGTGCGTCCACCTGAAGATGATGAGACCTTGTAGTGTTATTGAGTCTCAAATAGTTGTGGAAACTCAATGAACTGGCAATCCAGTCATCATTTACTGGGTAACGAGCGGACTTTAACACCCTTTATTAATCGTAAAGCCTTCTGTAGAGTTTGCAGGACCTATTTTAATGAAAAGCTGATGCTTATCTAAGTTGATTGACACGAGGACACATAAGCATGCTCTAAGCTGCTGTTTCGGCTCTGTAGATTCAGCCTTGAGAATCTCCTCTTTCACTTCAGAAGTCGAATTTTCGGCAATGAAGTTGGGCGAGTTCGTAAACGTCTGACTAACAAAAACCTGCATTACTTGCGTTCATAAAGCGAAATACAAATCGAACTTACGCAGGCGATAGAAATCTAGTATGTTCGTAAACGTCAGAAATGTGCAGTAATCGAGCAGATTGTGTAGACAAAAAAAAAACATCTGCATGAACGCCTGCTTGTTTTCTGCGTGCAGACGAAAAAATGTTTCGATTTGCAGACACAAAGCAGGCATGTGATTGGACTTTCGCAGATTACTGCGTTTACGAATTCACCCGTTATCCTGCTAGAAAACCTCATGACTATCTATCCAGAGGAGATGCTCGACTTTCTGATTGGAATATGGAAACTACTCTAGATTCTGTAGGCTTCAATAGTAATTGCAGTGCCAGAGCTGAAAAAAGCTCTTCCATATTTAATCTTATCTTGTCATTTATATCGACTCGAAATTGAACACCAGAATACTAGCAGACATTTTTCTTAACCCTGGATATTCTTTCAATCGGAGACTAGAATGTATTGTCCTTATGTCAAGAGCTTGCTATCGCCATACGATTGTCACTTTTCTCAAGAATATAAAACTGATCAATCAATGCCTTATCCAGCAGAAAAGACATGAAATTAAGGACTGAACATGCAAAACGGTTGTCTAAGCGTTACACTTCTTGATCATGCAATGCATGCTTGCATACCGAGAGATTTCCAAACTGAAAAATTTTTTTTGACGGAGTTTATCTTCAACGTGACTAGTCACCACTACGGTGATCATTTCAATGTGCACATACGCAAACATCACTGACGTAGTCAAGGTGCTTGGGGAAGGCTGTTAAACTCCATTGCATTCTTCCACTTCCCACCGACAAAGCATTGCGGAGTACGTAACTAATCACCACAAGAAATAGTAATGAAGTCAACATACAGGCTTGTCGGTTCTTGGTTTCTTGCATAATCGAAGTTGCTGACATTTCTGTTTGGCTAGAAAAATTAAACGCATTGGAGGAATATGAAAAACTGTTTCATTTTCTTATATATAGAAACGAGTATGGTCTGTATTCTTGCAATTGATAATGTCCATATCCATGACTACCTTTTGTTAGAACACAAGTCGTTTAGATATATACGCAATGTCATGATGCCAAGTGATGTACATTTCGGGGACCAGTCTCCAGTTCATCGAAATGCTTTCGTGTCATGACACAGAACGAGCAATCAAATCATGCAAAACCCACCATTTAGATTTAAAAACTTCAGCTGTTCATAACTTACTACTCGTGTGCATTTCAACTATTGTTTTGTAGAAATTCTTCACCTCACAACCTAATTTGTATCCTATTTGACGAAGAGAAATGAATAATCAAGCGAAAAACTCTAAATCGTAATCATTTGCCATTGTTAGGTCCGAAGGAAGAAACTACGCAGCAAGTCTTCGAATTTAATGAGCCGTAATCGCAAGCGAGACACACGCACTCCACTCGATATGCCAACTACTGATCCTGGCTCGGATCTGTTCTTCTCCACGGACGATGAGATTTTCGCCGATGGAGATGGAATATTTAGCACGGTTCCGAGATCTCGACGTTACCTTCTTCAAAGTGAACTTCAGCGACGATATATGGACACGATTGGTGATCGAGTTCAGCCAATGCCACCCGAATTGATTGTGACGCCGGCCAAAAAAGGCTCTTCGACAAGATTGGACAAGAAATTGGATTCCGGGCGCACACTCTTCAGCAGTACGAAATCCGTCCCCAGATTGAGGTAAAGAGATAGACCAAACTCCAAACTGTTAATCATTTTAAATTCTCTGTACTAGAGTCCAGAACGTGGAACTTGGCGCGAAAACTTCCAATGAAAATCATTTCTCATTGAACAGAAAAATCTGGACAGGATGTTCATCAGAACAGAACTGCTGGGGCGATAGATCTCGTCCTTTGTCATGGGGTATGCCATCAATTGAACAGCAAAAGGAGAAGATAAAAGAACAGGAGAACCAGGAAGCGTTCTTTGTGTAAGGCTACGTTTACATATCTTTTCAGCAAATACCCATGACAGGAACACGTACTATGTCTTTCAGTGCCTGTTCGCAGAAGTTGGTCGCTTGGCAGCAGGAAAGTGTAGAGTTCGGTCGACGCAGCAAAGTGAACCTTAATCTCTTGAATCCCGAATTCCCTGCCGACAAAACTCTTACTCAGAGGTCAAAGAAGAACGCGTCAAAGCTGGACATAGAACTGAAAATTCGTAAGAAACAGTAAGTGACGCACAATCAAATATCCACAGTCAGTTACCTTCTACTTTCTTCTCCCACTTTTAGAGCCAACCGCATGACGCTAAGTGAGACCTCACGAATCATCACTTGCATGAGCAACAAGTCCAACGCAAGCCTGTCTTCCAAGAAGTCAGGCACATGCTTGCCTAACGCACGACACACAACACTGGGTGCTCCACCACTTTTCAGCAGGAACCAGGCTCCGATCAAGTTCAAAACTGGTGGCTTAGTGGCCACCGTCGTCCAGCCAGGTAGAAAGATCAAACGCCAGCCATCTCTGATCAACCTAAACAAACCAGCAGCTATTCCTTTGATAGAAACAGTGCCTAGACAGCTGGAAAACGAGAAATCTTTCGCCCGCAAGGTCAAGACAAAGTTAAGGAAGAAAAAATCCGTTAACAAGATTAAGTCTTGAGTGGATCCCGGACCAAGAAGCGGTTGCGCCAGCACCAGTGTACATGAGTGTTGGAAATTATTGTTGAATTTCTTTTTTAATGTTTTCCGTTCATAGATAGTGAAATTGTCGTTGTTTTCTACTCAAAAATATACCAAATTGGATGAATGTAAACATAATGACTTTCATTTGCCCTAGGCGGGTTATTTTACACCATTTAATCGGATTTTATAATTATTTAAGCGAGTAAATAAATTACGGGGGAAAAAATCAATTTCTCGAGACTCTTGTCCTGCACTTTGCGGCAATGATTTGAGGAATAAATTCAAATGACAGCGGAAACTTATCAATTAAACTCACCGAGTTGAGGAAGCACGCACTGAGTTTCACGTAAAATTTGCAATTTTATCGAATTGTAAACAAAAACACAAGTGAGTTGACCTTTTCTTCGAACTTTTCGCTAGTTTTGCGAACACAACACTTGAAGGCGAAAATTCCGACGGCTGAGTGAATGTTTGAAAAGCACTGGTGATGGATTTTGATGGATGAGGACATAACCTCGAACAAGGGGAATTTCGTTCGTTCCAAGTGGATGACAGTTGGAAATTGAGAGGGAAAACTGCTAGAACTGGGAAGTTTGTCAAATGACCTTGGAAAACGAATGAGTTCATGAAAGTAGTGTGCACTTTGACGGTTAAGAGTGCAATTTTCAAATTAAGAAAAGTTTATACGTTCAGGCTTTGAATCATCTATGACGTCACTCACATCTATAGAAATAACTTGCCTTGTTTTGGCGTCCTTCTCACAATTACATGAAATGGAATGTTGATTATGGTTAGTAATGATCTCACCGAGACATTTGGGGTCAAAAAGAATGGTAGCCCTTGCAAGCCCCAGACACAAATAAGCTGAGGTAGACCCTCAGTGATACCGCATGGATCTTTAACCCGGAAATGTTACTCATTTACTTGGAACCAGTAGGTGCTCCTGAAGGAGCTTAGACTGCTTTTATGTCTGATTCCGTCGCGAGTATGGATGGACAAGTTGCCAAAATGGGCGAATGGAACAAGAAAGAACACCCAAAATCGACAGCTACAACTTAAAGGTGGGCTTTGCCTATGTTGGCCCTTTTATGTATTTTGACACCAAAAGGCAAACAAAGGTTAACTCTTGTAAATCGCTCTTTTCGTTAGTCCGAGAAGCCAATAACGTAGTGAGACTCTATCTTGAGAAACTTAAGAGATTGCATATAGAACGTAATGGCACAGGTCGGCCGTACTGGCAGTGTGTAAAGTATTTAGATCTTATTGGGCACAAGCAGAGACGGTGCTCTATGGATTCCTACTCTTCTGTGTGGCAACCTGGCACGCACATGGGTAATAGATCAAACTCCTTGCACTAGGATCGACTAGGTTTTCAAGAGGATATTAGGCACACTTCGATTGTGCTTAAACACGTGGTGGGACTTACATCTATGTCAACAACCCAGCTTTCCGTATGAATCGTTTTAAGCCTGTAGTGCTATTATACCAAGTAGGCCAAGGTACTAAAGAATTGAACACCTATACATGTCAGGCGTTTTACATTATAATCTCCGCGATGTCTTGAAAGATAAATTGAATAAGAAAAATATTTACTTATACTTCGAACACATCCAATTAGATTTCATGTGAAGTACTACTAATCCGGAGCCATGGTTGGTGAAAATAGAACTGCAATAATAAAAACATCCCTTCCTTCTGGTTACACCAGCGCCATGAGCAAAACCTCCTCCGACTGTCATTCGTAAAAAAAAAGTTCAACAAATCGAATGGCGTCTGTGTTGCGGCTAAATTTCGCACAGAAAATTCCATTTTAACCGAACTCCATCGATACACGGAGTAAATAGTTAAATTAAACAAATCCCTGGATATCCACTGTACAATAGAAAATAATAAAACTCCTAGAAATCGTCCCCTGTGTGTCAAAAAACATTTGCAATACTCGTGTGAAAAATACGACTTGACGACGAGAAAAAAAAACTTGGAGCAAAATATCCGTTGTGACTGCCGCTTTTTTTTTTGTGTTTTTCTTCTCGTTTTTGGTACAAACGATTGAACGGAAGAAATTTTTCACTTTTTTGTTTCCCCCCATTGTCGTTTCGCATGTGTTTTGTTGTGGGCACTACAATAAGCAAGGCAGTGTCAGAAAACATTGAAGACAATCCGATTGCAAATGATTTAGTGTAAACGGCAGCCAGATGAATAGAACAACTAAAGATCTGTTCCAGGGGTTGAAAAAGCGCTCCTCCACATCGGCCATAGATGAAAACTCCAAAACAGCTGAAAAGCGAAAATCACTGGATCAAAAGCGCTCAAGGAAATCCACGCAAATGACACCATCCGCGGAGCTCAGGACGATGGACATGAAATCGGTGAAAGTGCTGGTCGAAAGGACAAAGTTCAATGAAATGCATGTCGTGGATAGACGGAGGAGCAACATAAAGACTCCAATGCCGAATGGTGGACTGAATGCAAAGAAAAAATCGGTGACCTCAACTTCACAGAAGAGTAACGATGGAATATTTAGGATTCGCAAGTGTTACGTAAAGATACCCAAAGACAAAGTTCTCATTCGGCTACAGGCCAGTGCGACACTAAAATTGGACCAGAAACCCTCTGCCAGCAAGCCGAAGAAGCCGCGTCACAAGCGGGGCAGGCCACTAGGCGCCGGCAAAGTGGTGGTGGCTGCAATTACTGTTGTTAACCCCAGTGCAGTTCCTGCAAGCAATGGTGCCGTAGCTGCCGACATTAAGCGGGAAATCTCCACGGCCGAGGATGGTTCGGCACCGAAACGCAGTCGCAAGGCGAAGTCGCCAAAAGGAAGGGAATTCTTCATTAACATCGGCGCTCTCACAAGGATTCCATCGCCTCGACGAAGGGCCACAAACTCCATTAGCCCTGAGGAGGGCAAACGCAAAGCCAGGAAGCCCAGTAAGAAAAAAACAACCACGCACCTGAATCTCAAGGCATTGCGGAACAAGTTTGGCACTCGTTTTTTCAAGTCCTACGTGAAAGTGAAGCGATTAAGTGAGGTTACGCGGTTGGCTGCGTCTGAACGGACGCCGCAGGTAAAGAAAAACAAAAAGAATCTATCGGTATCGTTTCTGGAGACAGTCGAGATTTTCGGAGAGTCATCCGATGGCGAAGACTGGGTAGACTACGAGGAGGCTTCATACTCGGCGAAAGCTGCCCGCTTAAAACCTCTTGAGAATGGCGATGTAGAAGAGGAGATGGCCAGGCGTTTCTGTACGAGTACCCCATTTGTCGGCAGCAGTGGTCGCAACAGCAGCCCCGAGAAGACTAGCGGTCGTCGAAGAGTTGGTGGCATCCTCAAGCGCAGAGAAAAGATATCCTTTAGCCCCCTAAAGGCGGACGAGAACAGCCCGAGGAAGGAGCAACTGAAGCGGGCCAATGAGAAAATAGTGCGCCTGAGCTACGAAGAACAGCCTGCCGAGGAGGAGGAGCGGCAAACGGGTGAGTTGTTGCTTTGAAATCCAATTATGTTGCAACGTTGACTGCAGTTTACTTTTAAATTAAGGGTACTGCTGGTGCCTGCAGTTGTTTAGGTGAATGACATATTATCCCACCACCCAGGGGCCTTTGAATGTTCGTTCTTCTGCTGTGCGTGTCCTGCAGCAGTAGGTTCTGCCTTTTCCTTGTCGTTTTGTTCATCGATTTGTATTGCAGTTGAGCAGGTGATTAGGATTAAGTGGTTAAACTGTGCTATGGTATCCTTGTTTCTCGTGTTCGCTTTACAGTTGTGGGTGGACACGGTTGGGATGTGCTTTTGTAAGTTTTTCAGCTTACAAAAGTTTAGAGAGAGCCCACAGTTAATCCTTTTCCGTTTGGATAAGGAAAAAGTTGTCGCGCTACAGTTTCTCAGAATTTGACTGGATTGCACCGTAGTCAATCGTTCTGGGCGAGAATCCTATTGTAATGTCGAAATACTCTCAGGTAATCAACTTCTAATCCCACCTGCAACCAGTGCACCAAACCCAAAATCTTTGGCGACAAACTACACGTGCCCGATAAGACATTTCCAGTCCATTCCCATTCCATTTCCTGATTACAGCTCCGCTACGTCTTGACGAACAGAGTTATCGTGTAGTTTGAATGAGTGCTTTTAGATAAAGAGGATTATTAGCAGCGAAGACAAAGGCATTATTCTTTTCTTTTATGGAGAAGACAAAACTTGGCGAAGTTGTCGCAGCAGTAGCAGCTCCTTTGAGTGCTTAAATTCCGGAAATAATTTCCTCTTCTCCAGCTGAGAATGAGGAAGTAGCAGGGGCTGTGTTCCCAATTTGCCTTTGATGCTGCGAGCACATTTTCCCGCGCCGAATATTAAACGTGTGGAGAACGTAATTGTTTCGAGGATTTCGTTTGGGAACTGGAATCCATTTTAATTTCATGTTGAATGGCTCACTTGAAGTATGTATCCATTCCATTCTCGCTCTGGCATTGTTTAGATATTGTTTTAATTTTTTTTTTTTTCGTTTTCAACAAATTTTTGGAGAGAATTTAGGTTTTGTTGTGACTCTGTAGGATTTTGTTGTGTTATGTGTGTGGTGTGTCATCCCTTGTTAACCCTTTGGAGTGTATAGTTACGCTCAAGTGGAGAATGTGTGCAACATATGCTCTATGGGTAGAACTGTGCTGTTCACCTTTTGTAAAAATCTGGACACAAAAATTCCATTCTAAGGGTGTGCTGGGAGTGGAACTCTTGGTCGGGAATGTACAAGGAGAAACTTCGATTTGTGGTTGTGTCTACAGGCAGCAGAAATATTTTTATTAGTTTTCGGTTGTAGGGGATGGCTATATCAAGGAATCTTTCCATTATACATATACTGATTCGCTCTGAGGCTGTTTTTGCGAAACATAGTTTCCAATTCAGTTTTGGAAATTAAATTATTCTAGAATGGCTTTTCGTAGTCTGGCGAAGAAATCTGGGAAATCTAAGTGCTTTTATGAGTACAAGCATAACTTGTTTATTTACTGAAGGTCTGGGTTTCATCGATAAATTGTAGACCAACACAGCAACAGGGATGATGCTGAGATTGAGCATTCCTTGATTCGATCAGCATCCGACTATGTTTTCATTGTTTCTTCGTCCACGATTGGTCTCGGCAGTTCGAGTTAAACTTTGACCAACTCCCTCTATTCGAGTATGACCAGTTTATTGCATTTTTAAATCACTTGTCGACGTATTCATTCCCGCCGAGATGATATTCATCAACAGATACAAGCTTTCTCCACCACGTTGGCAAATTAAAATATTCTTCGTACCGAAGCACTACGTGTCTTAAGTTTTTTTTTGATGCGCAGGTAGGTGTGAAAAGCCTTTATCGATACTCTCCGGCCCGTGTCATATGTTATGCCCGACTCTATGCTCCTGCATGTCTACGTGCTTAAAAAACACCTCCTCCTTGCTGTCTCTTGTTTCTCCCAAGCGGCACCGTCAGTCAAGGCATTTCTTCGCAGGGGCAGGTTTAAGATTTCGTCGTCTTCTTCTCAACTGCCAGAGCTATCAGTTTTGTCGTTTCTCGCTGTGATTTTCTTTATTCAGTGTTGCTGCTTATGATGACTTCACTTACAGTCTCCCAGCTTTCGCGCGTCGCCAGCATAAATGTGATCAGACCTCTTGGGGTCAATTGGCCTCCAATTTCTCTCTCTATGATGGTTCCAGCACGTGTGTAGTTTTGACATTCCATCATTACATGCTCAGCGTTCTGGAGTTTCCCTTCACAATGCGGAAAAACACAGAGCTATGTAGATTGTTCCACAATAGTGTTGTACGGCTTACGAAAAATATCTGTAATCGATTGTACGTCCGAAAGTAGGTTTAAGGGTGAGCTGATGTGTATTCAAAGCATGACGCGCATTCCGGGTGAAGAATTGAAGGGGCGGAATGCAACTGGCTGTTTCGCAAAAGGACTGTTAGTGGAAAAAAAAAAAACTATAAAACAGTGAGAGACGGGAAATATTTCGTCGGTGTTCAAGCGAGTCTATTGAGTTCGCAATGTCCCTGTCACCAATAAGTCTTCAAGCGTGATTTTGGATTCTATCCTGAATTTGTAAGACGGTTTTGGGTGCACCAGACCAGATATGGGCGTTATACTCGAGCTTTGGGCGAATGAACGCCTTATAAATTGAGGCCAGATCAGAAGGTGTAAAGTATTTTTGGAATCGTTTGACGAAACCTAGACATTTCGCAGCATTTTTGGCGACTTCGAATATATGGTCATTCCAACGAAGGTTGTCGTTGACACACATACCGAGAATGGAAAGTCTTTCGGTTTCGGAATTTAATCAGCTTAGCATACGTTGCCGTTCCTCTTCTACGTCCGAAGAGCGGGGACGAGAGTTAAGCAAAGAAAATGAGAAGGTGAGGGTACAATCATCAGCAAAGGAATGGATTGGATTAGAAGTGGCGGTGAGATATGCCATCAAATCACCAGTGAACCTGTTGCTACGAAAACCGTGCTGCTGGTCATTGAGAAGTTTTCGTGAGTCAAGATACTTCATAAGCTGACGATTTATCAACGTTTCCATGACCTTAAGCCAAAGATATAGCAAAGCGGCAGAGCGGCAAGTCTCATATTTTCCGCCGCTTTGTCGCTCTTTTGCGTTGCAGCGGCCTTGGAAAGAAGAGACGTATGTAAGTTCAATGGGTCGTTGGTTGGAGGGAGAAGGAGATTCACCTTTTTTAGGTACGGGCTGGACAAATGCAGGGGCCGAATTACCACACTCGTTACCGAGTAACTCCTCATCGAAATCTGAGGATTTGACATTACCGCTCCCAATGAGGTTAACCTATCATTCGATCACAAGTACAACTCACTCACTCGTTATCGATTGCAGTAATTCAGGCCCAGTTTTCCACGTGCTCGGAAAGAGACCAGAAGAGTGGTAAAGATGAAAAAGCTTACGCATTGGTTTTGTCAACGTAGAAGAACGCCTCTTCAGAACTTTGGGTGGAATACTACTTGGGCCAGCGGATTTGTATATGTTTAGACCTTTAAGTACGAGTGCGACAGTGGACTTGTCCCATGGAGAATTCGACGCCTTCAAGTATAGGGGGATGCAAAGCACAATCTGGAAGCGTTGAGCTGACTGCGAAATGCGCGAGAAGTAAATGAGCGTTGGAATTGAGGACAACGCAGAATTCTATATATTTTTGACGACTGACCAAACATTTTTACTACTCTGGCTTCTTTAAACTTTTTTCAGTTTTCCTTAAATGGAGTGGCTTTGTAAGACCGAAAACTTGCCTCCTTCACCCTTTGTGCCTCTTTGGTGCTCTTCATTCTGTTAGGAATAAGAGAGCTCATACCAAGGAGAATGATGTTGGTGATCATATCAGTGGTGGCAACCACGTCGCTATCAAGAAAGCATAGCGGCCAGTTAAACCTCCAAAAGAAGCTCGATAGAACATTCTTGTTAGACCTTCCCAATTGGTTTTCTCGTAGCGCCAAACTTTTCTCATAGGAGTTAGTTCTCTAACTGAGTGGTCTGACTACGAGAAATTGGCTGAGATATGATTGGCCTATAGGCAGTAATACATCAAAAATGTATTTATCGGGGTGGGAGGTTTATATTCTTTTACAGCTCGTGGGGTCTTCAACTATTCTGCGCTACGTTTGCTTTGGGCGATTCACTCTTGTCTGACTGAGTGGATTCCATTGCATGACATACGACGTGACATACAACGAAATTGTCTTCGTGTCGAAATGCGAGTTCAATTCACTGCAACTTCCTCTGCAGTATTGTGATGTTTACGGGTTTCTGACCAATTCGCATGTCGAGTTGTCTCTTAATATGCCGTTCAGCTGGAAAATTTAAAACTATGGCCGTAAATGTCTTTTTATTGTTTATGCTGTTTGTTGGTCAATAGGGTCTTGACTTCAAATGAACTTTGTGTACTCAGAGATCACTAAATTTCGGTATCTGCCCTACACCTTTTTTGGTTTACCTTTCAATGGACACAGGCAAGCACAACTGTTTGCTTTGAAATCTTATTCGATAGCGAAAAGGTCCTGTATTTCTTCTTTCACAAGCTTATATTTGCTTGCAATTCTTTTTTTTTTGAATAAATTTCTACGTGGGATCAGGTTGTGACAAATGGCTATCAATTAGTGCCGCCTTTCGTCAAACATTCTGATCTTGTATGTATGTATGCCAACATTTTGCAGGTGCCATTTTTTTTTTTGTTGCGCCAGGGAGGTGGGGAATCTTCCTAAGATACCAGTAAGCCCGTGTTAATGGTATTCACGATACACATACCGGATCCTAGCAGAGACTGTCAGCGGATAAGTGCCTACGTACTAAACTTCACCCCTTCACACAGCCATCAACCATATTCCCCGCGGGACTACCGTTATGAATTATTTCACGGGGCTGGCTATTGCTGTACGTATTGTGTCAGCTTCTGCTGCTTCGATTTGTGACTTGGAGGTGTTTTTCGTGTGTCGATTTATGTGTGTTACGGTTAAGTGAATTTGCGTTTGTGTTTTTGCCTAAGTGACACTTCTCGTTGCAGCCTCTACTACTTCCCTATACGCTCGCTTTCTGCTGTGTATGCATGTATGCGCGTACTACCGTGAGTTTGTGTAAGTGTATGTGTGTTCCGTTGTACGGCCGTGGGTCCGCCCGCGTTCACTGTTTTATTTCTTGCGTTTTCCTTGGTCTCTTTCCTTTCTCGCTCAAGTCACCCCAGCCCTTGACATATATCTTAAGTATAGAGGCCCACTGGGTTCCACTTACTTTCCGACTCTAGCATGCGGCGTACTATGTTCTAAGGAGTTGGTGTTTCTTCCAGTGCTCTTTACAGTGTTTCTCTTTGTAACTGGACTCGTGGGCAGTGGAAGAATACGTGCTCAACGTCTTCGGGAGTATCCCTGCACGATGGATAAGTGGGGGGGTCGTCATTTTTCAAGCGATATATATAGGTATGACCGGAAATAGCCATGTCCCGCCAACAGTTGCGTGAAACAGAAGTTAACTTCACCATGTCTGGGGTTTATCCAAGCCTCGATAATTGGGATAAGGCGAAAAGTCCATCGGCCCTTCGACAAGAGGGTCCAGCGTTGCTGCCTCTCCCTCAGACTTGCACTTCTTTTTTATCCATATTTTGCAGGAGCCTGCTTTTAATTCAATTTCAAGTCAATTTGGTTAGTTTTCCTTGGTTAATTGAGAGTTTGGTTGCTGTTGTCGAGTGAAGGGTATTGCCACCTTAGAGGGCTCCCGTTATACAACTCCATTGTAGATTTGGCGAGAATGCAAGTCTCCCCTGCTGATGATGATTTCAAAAAACTCACCCTAAACCTGTTTAAGATCTGTTTTAGGGTAGCCAGCTGCGTAATTGTCATTGTATGACGTTTGTTCTGTTGACATTCGAAAACTTCACCAAGTAATTTGTGTACAACATGATTTGCACCACTCGTCACCCAAGAAGCGGCTTGCTGGTCTGAAGTACTTGCAAGTACTTAGCCTGCTCATGTGGCAGAGCATTGGAACATTCAAAACGTAATCTCGATAGAACATTCCTATAATCCTTTCTACATAGCATTACACTCATTGAGGGAAAAAAAAAAGAAGACGAAAGTGCTTAGCTCTTATCCCGTCAGATGGTGGGGAGAGCTGCTGCTACCCTTATTTTGTTTTTGTGATGTGGAGACATTTTTTCGCAACATTTGAATGTTAAACCTGCTGTCGTAGCATCCTTCTGTTACACGTACGCCACATGCAACAAAGGGAGCGAACATTTTTTTGATGATGAATCTAATGATGAGAACTCGTCGTTATCACAGTCAAAGATTTAGATTTGTTTCAACTCTCACTTGCACACTGTGGCGTGGGACAGTTGACTTCTTCCTCTTTCTTATCTCATTCAATGCTTTTAGGTAAGAGGAATTAAGTCCTTCAATTGATTTCCTCGCATGAGGTGTACACTGTGTGGGATAACAATCTTTTAAAGCACTTAAGACGGTGGTGATATATGGGTGTACCTCTCACTGGTCCTTTCGAAAGAACAAAATTTAAAAGATTAACTCGAACTGATTTATTTTAAATTTGAAACTTGGCCAAAACCTGCAGACCCTTTAACAACATAGTTTCTGGTTATCTTTGCCCGAACTGACTACAGATTTGCCTGGAAGTAAGGGGGAAACGAGCTCATCACTTTTGTCCTCTGTGCGTGGCTTTTGTCTATCCCCGCTCATTTGTTTACTCTCAAACGGGTTGCAAGGAGGACGACATAGATGAATTGTTGTTCGGTAATCGACGAGTAATTTAAAAGGACGTTGTTGTGTTTATGTGGGGTTGGTTCCGGTGAATAAAAGCGGATGCCTCTTCCTTGTTGGACCATATGTGCATCCCTCATTAATTTATTCTGTTATGGTGAATTGTTTTGAAAATAGTTTTCGAAAATGTTAATGGACAATATAGAGTGGTTGGGCTTTCCTTAATGTCTATGGAATCTTCGGTAAGTGGTTGTTAGAGGTTTCAAAGGAGCACCTGTACGTTTAATAACTAAGCTGAGGTAAGGCTGCGGCGTTTTGTTGTTTTAATTTGTGCTCACATTTTAGTTCGCTTATTGTTGTAGAGCGTGTGAGTAAAGTGGGACATCAACCTTGATGACACGTACTTGGGAAGGATGGAGGATTTTTCGTTGTTTACTTACTTTACGTGGATTGGGGGTGAAATTTATTTTTATGATATCCTAACGCTTACAGCTTGTGATTCAAACTCTTTTTAAATATTTTTTACGTAATTAAAAGTTCGATGAGCAGTTTGATGTCTTAAATGCGGAGTAGTGAAGTGACTTTTAAGGTTACAATGTGTTCAAATTTGTCGGATTCTAGTACGTCTTTAGGCTGCACAATCGTGCGTGGTAGGTTAGGTTAGGTTAATTAGGGTTAGGAAAAATTTCCTAGAAACATTGGGCATCAAGATGGGCCCATTTCAATCCCTGTGGGAACATACAAAGGCTTTTAAACCTATGCGCTCATTCCCCAATTTATTTCTCTGCAAAATTTTAGTATCCTATTATGGTTCATAGAACCTAATTCCTTCAAGTTTCTAAAAAAAAGTAGTTTTCTAGGTATTTGAAGCGCCTTTGCATTATGCCCTCATAATCGCACAGGATCTGTGTTAAATCTTTTGTAATGCATAAATCGTCACAGTATCTACACCCGTCCGATTATGTGAGCCCCGGTATTATAGCGCGCTTACGTAGGAGGCAATACCCGGACAGAATTCCTACAGCTATTCTTAGGTTTTATCATTCTAGCTTAAGAATTTCTCTCATCTTATTCTTATCTTACCCGGGCCATAAAGCTTAAGATACCCTATGTTATCTTATATGTGACCACCTTTGGCCAGCTTGCCTGTTTATGTTACCTAAGAGGTTCGCCTTAACCGCGAAGGACGGCGGATTTCCGACTACAGCATCGCCTTGAGGTCGTTCTCCGCCGTCTCTTCCTAGTTGATCCGCAAACTCGTTAATAACGAAGTTGTTTCTTGCAAAGAGTTTCAAAAATCGCGATCATGATTCTGTTTACTTTCAAAGCTGAGAACGCAAGAACGATCTTAGATTTTAAAAGTGTGTGTATGCACTGCGACCTGTAGAGATCTAATGTGCTTTCCCGAACTCGTATTGGCCGATGAGTCTTGACCTAAAGCACTTCCTCCAATCCAATCACTCTGAGGAATCGGAGTATCTAGATTGGGTCCAATGATGAGATATCCGTTTCATAGAAAGTGTACGCTCCCATGTGTGCTCTTCTTTTGTGGATCAATGATCCGCATAAGGAGGTGTGAATGGGTATCCTCAGCATCGTTGCAGAATCTGCAGTTTCCGTTGGCTTCTATTCCCATTTTCCTGAGATGTTCCCTGGGTTTGCAATGGCTGATTAGGAAGCCCGTTAGAATGTGAAGTTGGTTGTTATTGGTGCTTGAGCCAGCCTTGCTGTTCCTTCGGTTGTAGTTCCCAAAAAGTTCCTTTGCCTGCCTTAGTTCTGGGAGTGCTTTATTTTGCACTCTTCCTCTCTTCGCTGTTGCTCTTGGATTCGATCCAGTCCAGCCCGCAGAATGGCTCGGATCCAACAAATGGTGCTTCTAACCCTTTCCTTGCCAGTTTATCGGCTGCTCATTTCCCTCTATTCCTACATGACCTGGCATTCAGTAGAGGGTGACTTTGTTGTTCTGGCCCAGTCTGTTTATCTTTTCCAGACTCTTTGGATCTGATTTCATAGGAACTCAGTGCCTTGATGGCAGCCTGGTTGTCTGATAGTGTCGCGATGTTTTGCTCGTGATATTTTCTATTGAGGCTGATTTGTGCACATCTTTCGATCGCATATACCTCTGCTTGAAAAATACTGGGCGGTGTTCCCATGGACTCCGAGAACTTAGTTTGGGGCCCGTATACTTCCGCCCAGGTGCCCGTGTGTGTTTTGGAGCCGTCGGTGTACCATTTGATAGTGTTGTGCTCAAATTGATATACTTCGTCGTTCCATACTCTTTTACTGCTCAGTTTTGTGTTGACATTTTTTTTCAAATCAGTATTTCTTGATTGTGTCGTCTCTTGGCCAGTCTAATAGTGTGACTGTTTTGGAGAGGGCGTCTAGCTCTTTGCTTGCGATGCTTTTGCACCTCCCCACTCCCTCTTTTACAATTCTTAGTATTGTTTCCTCTGCGACCCTATCCAGCACAATGTGAAGCAGCGGTGGGACAGCTTCTCATTGCTTTTGTGATGCAGATGCATGCCAGTCTCTGCAGTTTTTCCAGGGCTCGTTGTGCTGTCCGTAGGTTGGTTCTTCCGGCCCAGGCTACTGCCCCGTAGGTTATGACGGGTCTGATCATCATGATGTACATACACCCACTTCAGCATTGCTGGTTTACATCCCGTCATAAGTGCTTGGGTGGCTTTGCTCACTACTGACTCCATGTAGGCCTTCTATAGAAGTTTATTATCCAGTGTTATGCCTAGATATTTGACCCGTTGTGGTTCCACCTTTGATTTGGCCTGAGTTGGCTCTTCCTAGTGAATGGTACTATTGTGGGAATAATTTTCAATCCCGCTGATATTCACCATTCTTGAGTAACTCGTAGACCTCTGGTGGTATCTTAGAATTTCCCTCTACCTATGATGACTATGTCGTCCACATAGCCTTCCCAGTCTATGCCGATTTCTTCTGGAACAATGTTTAGGAAGTCACATGACAGCGCGTCTCCTTGTCTAAATCCTTTTTTGACATTAAGGGTGAGGTCTTTTCCCGACTCTTAATGGAGCGGCGTACATTCGCCATTGTCTTCTTGAACAACCGGACGAGTTTGGCAGCTATGCCAAAACTAGACATTGCTTTGTATAAATAGCTTGTCTCTATAATATGCTGTCATACGCGCTACTTAAGTCGGTAAAATGGTCGATAAGATCTGCCGTTGTGAGAATATTTGGTTGATGGTGAACTTTCCTGGTCACTCTGATGTGGACCAATCAGGTTGTTGATGAAGGGCTTTAGGCGTTCACCAATACAATAAAAAGATCTCGTAGGCAGTGTTGAGGAGCCTGATAACTTTCTAGCTGGCACATTGTAAAAGGCTTCGATCTTGAGGTCGGGCAAGCAATGCTGAGATTCTATTCATCGCGTATGCACTCGTCCGACCATATTTTGCAAATGAGTTGGTGCTTGTACCCTATCAAATCATGTCGCGTTGCTTCAAAAAGCTCGGTAGCTGATCGTCGGCTTCAGCAACTTTATTGGACTCAAGTTTAGATATGGCTATCTTCACTTCGTTGAGGCCGGGTGGAAGGACTTGTCGATTAACATCATCCAGGTTGAATGTTTTATTCTGCAGAATTTGATTTTGCGATTCTACTACTACCTTGTTGCCTTGACATGTTTTTTTACCCTTTGATACAATTTCCGTACCTCCTTCCAGCAGTTGCATCTCTATTTCTTCGGTCGCGCGGGAGCGCGGTTGTGGAGATTGCGATCAGCTCTGTCCCTTCTATGCAGGGCTGTTTGTGTGCTTCCTGTTTCGCTACAGGATTATTTTTTGGTAGTGTTGCTACTGGTCTTTAGTACTTGATGCTGGCGGCATAGGACTTCTTCAGAGACTACGGGATACTGGAAAGGAAAAGGCTCTAGCGATATCTTGTGATTGTATATGTGCGATTCCAACTTCATCGCGGTATAGCCTTGTCTTTGCGGTGTTCGGGGTATCCACAGGTATGTAGCCAGAGTCAACCTTCGGCTCTCGAAACATCCATTATACGTATACCTATTGCAGGAGGGCTTTGGCCTAATCATTGTGTGATCAGTCTGGTTGACTGTTGATTGATCAGGACATCTCCACGTCCCCTTATAAACATCGAGATGCGGGAGCCACGTTACAGACTATTATCTTGAATCCATTTTTGGAGGTTTTGTCGTGAAATCTATACGTTTCTACAGTACTACCAAAGTTCTGCTTTCAAAGCGTCCAGGGCAGTTTTAATGTCATAGGGATCTGCTCGTACCCCAACCTGAAGGGTACAAATCTTTAGCGTACAATTGTAATTAACACAACGATAATTGATTAAATGCTGAGACTGTGCGAATTGCTTTGCAAGACCTTTACCTTTGATTCTGTGTGAAATTTTTCGTATCGTGATTATGACATGATATACACTCCTGTTGAGGACTTACGTGACCTCGAGCTGAGGGACCTCCTGAGATTCATATCAGTGGCTCCACTTCTCTTTACAGGTTCTCGAGGTAGAATTAGAAGATGGGCACAATTGCTGGTCTAAGTGAGCAGTGATGAATGTCACAAAGCACCCATTCACCTAACCTAACCTTACACTCCTGTTTTTCCATGTATAAAGCACTTTGCGTATAAAATATGCGACCTAGATAGTAGCAGTAGAATCTGAGAGTGTATTTCCCGTACATCCTCTACCTCACTGCTTGACTGTTAAATAATGTCGGCTGTTTTAGGAATTCAATACATGGATTGAGGGTAAAGGACTGCATCCTATTTTCTCAAATATCCATAATGCATCATGCTCATAACGCAGTTTCTCATGGTCGACAAAGTAATGAGGTTCAACTACACATAAAATGTCAAAGCATAGAATTATGTCACGGCCTTCAACACATTACTTGAAAGTAAAAAAACGGCCGAAAGAAACTGCAACTAAATTGTAATGAACCCCTATTTTAATATCCTCGACCACAGACCACAGATGCGATACAATCGTGCCAACACAGCAAAAAAGCATCCTTCATCCCCCGCAGCAAATTTGGCACGAGCGAAATTCTACTTGTTTCGGAAGCAGTTACAAAATTCTCTATTGCACCCCAAATTGTTGTATCCTCGTCACCTTCTTCTTACTCAGCTGAGAAAATACACAAGCGGCTTTTTGTGAACTGACAGGGATGACAGGAAACATTTTAATTGCAAAATGTCGCCAACTTTATGCCACGCAATTTTTCCTTGGGTCAAGCATTGCAACTGCAAGTATTGAAAGTGTTGTTGAGGTTGTATGGGAGAAAGAAATTAAGACGATTACAATGAATCTGCATTCCAGTGTGATGTGGTTGTACTCGTTTACAACTCTTGCATTTGTTCAATTTTCTCAGCTCAGAGGGACGAGGGATTCTAAAGACCAACTGCAACTTCGTCAACCGATGGGCGGGTGTGTCTCAGTTGCTAAAGTTGTCCCTTCAGTTCAGTAGATGAGTTTCAAAGGAAACCAACTTAAATTGCCTCCAGTTGCTACGTTCTGACTTCAGTTTGTTTGACTGTGTGTGTGTATATTGCAAATCATGAAGTTGTCGATTTCGATATGTTTCTGCTTCGTACGACTTCTGAAAATATCGATCTCTATCCTTCGGTTGTTTGCAAAGCGCTTACCTGTAAGCACTTGTAGACAGCGTGGTAGTGGCAGGGAAAAAACTACCGTGTGCAGTTGACTACCCTCAGTTTCGCAAGACAAGTACTCGTGTGGTCAGCCTTAACCACAGTTTTACTTCGAGAGAGATTCAAGGACACTTCGGGTTGGGCCACTGTTGTTCATTTGCTCTTAATTATTCCCATTGATAGTTTGCAACTTCCCTGTCATCGGCGCTGTACGGCCGGTATAGTTCTTTGTTATATCCATCAATACCAACTGTACTCAAACTCAATTAATTTCTAGGGCTCTGCACAAAAACTGAAAAGCGAAGCTTGTTACTTATTTACTTTCGTGATAACTGCTCTGTGCGGTAGAACAGAGTGATGTTAGAGACCTGCCAGTTTGCGATTTTTTGGTGGTGCACGGAAATCAACATTGTAGCACATTTTTGTCACAGAACAACAACGAACGAACTTTCGAACCATTTTATTGTGTCTCTACAGCCAGATTTTCGGTGTTACACATGATTCTATTGAAATGATTGATGGCCCAGGTCCTCAAGTCATACACGGGCTTTAAATTAAGGACTTAACAAGGGAAGACTGTCGCCAGCTATGTTACAAGAACACTTGCCGATTTGATTTCTGTAGCAACTTGATACATCTCCGTGTGTGCTATAGGGTAGGTAGCCGTTTTGAAACAACAACTCATTTGACCTGGCTGTTTGCGGGTGTTATAGGTTAATAGACGAAGATATTTAAGTCCAACCTGTTCAATTAAGGAAAAGGATTAGTTCACGTCGAACAAAAGTTTGCCTAGAGTGCGCTGCCTGACGCTCTCTAGGGCTGAATATTTGCACAGGAAATGATGCAGAGATTATTTTTCGTTGTTATATTTGCAACTACGGCAGAAAGTGTTGTGCGGTGGCCTTGATCTGCTTACTGGCTCGTTTGTTTTTCGTTTGCTGTAACTAGGCCAGATCTTACTTGATATGACCCAGTTGTTTAGTTGTTTATCCTGGCTTCACCAGTTTTGAGGATGTAATGGGCGAATCAATAGCTTTGATAACGGTTTGGCTGTCAATGAAGATAGCAGAATTGTAGAATTAGTTGGAGAATTTTTCAGCACCCGACAGACTTCGTCGTGGTCGCCGTGGTTAGTGCGCTGGACTGTTGACCGAGCGGCATGGTTTCAAGCCCTAGCCAGGGACACCGAACATTTTTCGTGGCATTACCTCTCGTCGAGGAACGACAAGCTTCCGGGAGTATAATCTGTCATGAAAGAGCTTCTCAATTCGCCGTTCGAAGTCGGCAATAAATTGTAGGTCCCTTCCATTCGCGCGAACAATATAAACACGCGCAACACGTTGCGAGAAACTAAGCCTTGGTTCATCCCGAGCTGTCACGTGAGCTATTTGTTTTATTTATGACAGACTTCCCGAATAGCAAGGAGCTCTGCTTGGAAGATACTGACAAATTTCGGAAGGCGAAAGGATTTCGACAATTTTAGTTTCTCTGAGAAAATGCCTTTCCACTTTTCCATTTTTCCAGTCCAGTTTTTCTGATTGGAAACCTTACTGGAAAATATTTCATGAAATTTAACTTTGGAGTTAAGTAATCATTCGACGACGCAAAAAAATCGTTTGGTATCGTTTCCAGGACTTTACTATGACCATGCGGTACAGCGCCAAGATTCTATGAGCCGGACTGCGTTGCAAAATACTATTTCTTTGATAGATATATAGGTCAAGTGGTGGTAAGAATAGGATGGCAGTTAGGCCGGCCGGTTCTCAGCCCGCCTATGATACCTATACTTGTCATTCTTTGGACTTTTTTTAATTTTGTCTGTGTTAATATTTCTTAATTAATGCGGGCCAATGCACTATGGTGCCGTAAATGAGAATTGGGCGTACAACGGTTGTGTACATCGATAGGGTCGTTTTTGACTGAAAACCGAATTTTTTGCCAAAAGTCCTGTTGCAGGCGTAAAAAGCTAGGCTTGCCTTCCTAATGCGGTTCTCCGTGTTTCATTTCCAGGCAAGTTTGGGTCAAGGACCGTATCTAAATACTTAGCACTGGAAGATAGTGATGCCACTGTGTACTATACTTCACCAAAATTTCAGTCTGCCATGAAAGAACTAAGATGGAAACTATTATTCGTCTTCCCTTCTTTTATCAGTTTTGATCCACTCGAATACTAGACTATGTAAAATAGCTCAACAAGTCAGTCATCTAAACGAATCTAACGATTAGTCGCAGAGCAGAAGAAGATTCCTAGTTTGTTCACAAGGCCTTCACGTTCTATGTGGATAATCAATTCTAAGTTCGGATAGAGGGTTGTAAAGGGCTTTTCAATAAGGACATAACAATGAAATTCAGGATTTTCTCCAAACTTTTGCAGAGTGTAAATCGACTGTTTTGGCGCATTTTGAACTGCAGCACTTAGGACTGCAATCTTTTCGGTTTTTCGTTTTCGGGAACATTCAATACTGAATATGTTGTGTCGAATTTATCTACTACCGAAAATTGGAGTAAGCGCTCTTAAATTTGCAAAAACAAATAGCTGGCGCGAAAGCTCGGAATGAGCCAAGGCCTAACTTCTCGCAACCATTCATGTTGTGCGTGTTGTATTGTTCGAACGAGTGGAAGGGACCTACAATTTATTGCTGATTCCGAACGGCGGCAAACACCGACTCAGAATTTTTTTTTTAATAATTTCCAAACATTGCTTTTTTGTGAACTTCACTATGTTAAAAATGTAAACCTTGACTATCATTTTGACATTGGCAGATCATAAAAAAGGTCAAGGATGCGTTTGTATTAAAATACAAAATTGTCCCAAGTGCAAGAAACTGTATCAACAGCTTACTGGTATTTTGATTTCTAGCTATGACTTGGTTGATACTGCGACGTGGAAAATCTATTCTATCATGAGGTGCTCTGACGTGACTCTGGGAGTAAAGAATTTCATTATGAACAACACGTCGTCTGTTCCAAAATAATGGTCGAGCACTCACAGAGAACGTGTTGCGCAGTTTTCTTTTCTTCTAAACAAAGTGGGCACACTGTCTCTGTAGACAGACTCAGATGGTATCACAAGTTGAAGTGGATTAAAGTGGAAAGCCATAGTCTTCTGATATCTTTCTCATTGAATTTAAAGAGTTCACTGTAGTAAGAGAACGTTTTGGTTAAACTTTTGGTATTTCCAGTAAAGTGGCGCGTATCTCTTACACTCGGAGACTGGAAAACACTAAGGCTACACGAGCTTCAAAATGGTTATGCGTCCAAATGGCTGCGGGCCTTGGTAGAAACCTCGTTGTTGCCACACAAGCTGCATTTTGTCTGTTTGACGGAATATTATGCTGATCATTCTTCGTAGGTGAGTTGAAAAAGCTCACAATGCGTTAAATTCACCCAGCCTTTGACATGGTAAATTTTAAATGACGTGCGATCATTTGGAAGCTCTTGTGTTCACGCTGATATACCATAGAACCCCTCATGATGGTCTACAGATAAAATAGTTCCCGCGACCACACTGATCGCAGGCGCCCGTGATCAGGCGCAGGCCGCGTAATCAAATGGGAGTGCGGGAAGAGGAGCTCGTGTGGCTTTGGCCTCAACGTTCCAGTAGCATCGATCTTTTCGTTGGATCCATAGACGTCAGAACCTGTTTCAGAGTCAATTTTTAAACCGTCTATGTATGATACCGTATTTCTGGGATTGAGTGATGCAAGACTATCGCGTCCATCGCTACGCAATGTTTTGAAGGTTCTGAAGTTTCTTCGTAGAGGTTTTTTCGGGTACTGTGGGTTATCAGATAAAATATTTGGCAGTTTCCAATCTATATTCCTCCAAGGTCCATGAAGCGTTGTCTTTCAAGCCGACATTTTAGGCGTTGGGCATATCTCTCAGGCTAACATACATATGTAAGTTTATCTATAGTTAGCACTTTGGGCAGATTTAATCGTTCTACGCAGAGAACATAAGTGGAACATCTGGCACAAATAGAGTGGAAAACAGTGCAAATCTGTTTGCCAAAAATAAATTGCAAATAGAACAAAAAAATAAAAAACAAGCGTCCGGTACATTTCTCTAAACGGATTCTCTAATTTGTTTGCAACTGGTTGAGGTACTACGTTCGGTCGAATTGTGTTTTGCCTACATCCAGACATTCAATTTGTTTGTAGAAATAAATATAAAACACAGTTTTGTGGTGCATAAGTTGTTAAACTTGCCACGAATAAGATACTTCATCCAAATGAACTTTCGAAAAACATGCAAACTTTTCACTGCAAGTCTCGAAAACATGTACTGCAATCACATCAGTTTGGTTGGAAAATCCGCACTTACACCTGCTGTTTGCACTGATTACCGCCAACACAACTGCTGTATATTGTTGTAATCCACCTTTATGGCAATTTATTCATGATTGCCTTACATTTTCGAGCACGACAA
This sequence comes from Matsumyia berberina, assembly GCA_917880715.2. Lineage (NCBI taxonomy): Eukaryota > Metazoa > Arthropoda > Insecta > Diptera > Syrphidae > Matsumyia > Matsumyia berberina. Next base: position 122,011,534 of record OU862871.1, on the reverse strand, counting down.
CCCCTTCGAATGGTTTTAATTTTTTTTTTTAATCAGACGGTGGACCTGCAAAAAAGAGTTTATTTGGATTCCGTTTCAAGCCTGTTTCGTCCTCTGGCACACATATTTTTATTGGCAAACGCACAGAGTTATTCATTTTTTTCCACATAAATTCAGGACTTTCGTTCATAATTCTTCCGACTGGATAAACGGGTAACATGTTTCCCACAGGAAAACACAATTTTTTTTTTTTTTTTTCAAGCCCCCACTTCATCCAGCAGAGTCGACAAAAATCGTTTTCGACTGCGTTTGACAGTTGTATTCCCCCACACCGCGCGAGTGTATATTCGAAAAGTGGCCATAAAAATTAATGGCCAGCAAATCTCGACCGAACAGTGCACAGGCAGAGCTAGTCAGCCCGAGGAACTTTAATTTCAACTGTTCACAGTCCCGAGCGGGGCTGATTATTCAATTATTGCCAGCGATAACAACAATAATAACAACAACATCAACGGCGGTAGTAGTTTTCAACCCTTGCGCGACGGCAAATCAATGGCGGGAGAAAGTAGGACGTAATGAAATTTAATGGCGGATTTAGAAGTTCAGAATTTGGTTTCGGAGTTCGAGGAGTTCAGAGTTCACCCACGGAGAGAGTGAGAGGAGGGGGAAAGCGAAAGAAGCGAGTTCCTCGCGAATAATTCAATCCGAATGGAATGCGAAACAAACAGTGTAAGTAGTCAATTACCCAGAAGGAAATCTTTAATTAAAATGTTTTTAAGGAAAACCAAGAATAAGTCGTGCAAGGTTGTTGACGCTCAGGGGGATGCTTAGTTGGAGAGGAAAGGATTAAACGTGGCACTCATCATCGTCAGCATCATCTATGGAGTCGACATCGTCGTCGCCAACCTTCTTATCGCCCCACTAAAGGAGGGTAAATAATCATAAAATGGCAGAAGGAACGATGAGATGTATACATATAACCGGAGTGGTGAATCGGAGTTTAGAACTTTTGACGTTTTTTACGAGCCATTTTAGACTTTAGCTAAAGCGATATGGGTGGTGTGGGAGGAGGAATACCTTTATAAACTGGAGTGGCACAGGCACGATTCACAAGAACCTCTGAACTGCGCCAACTACAGAGGCATTAGTCTTCTTGATATTGCTTACAAGATCTTATCTGACGCGTTGTGTGAGCGCCTGAAGCCGTTCGTTAACAACCTTATCGGTATCCATCAAGGTCGGTCAAGATCTCACCGAGACTTTTGATGTCAAAAAAGGATTTGGACAAGGCGACGCGATGTCATGCGACTTCTTCAACATCGATTTTGAAAGAATAGTGCAAAACTCACGCGTCAACACCAGAGGCACAATCCGTCCAATTACTCGCATATGCCGACGATATTGACATAATCGGAATAACGCAGCGTGATGTCACGGGGGCATTCATGAGTGTTGAGACCGAGGAGGCGATTTTTGGCCCCGTCTGCATAGATGGTGGATGGAGGAGGAGATACAACGACGAACTGTGTGGGCTGTACAGCGACATTGGCTTAACTGCAAAATTAAAGGTTCAACGACTTAGAGTCCTGGGTCATGTAGGGCGGATGGACACCAATGCTACGTCCCGGAAAATTTTCGAATCCACACCCGAGGGACGGCGCAGTAGAGGAAGACCGCGACTGAGGTGTCGCACGCAAGTGGAAGGGGACCTTAACCAACTTTCTCAGAAGCGATCACGCTTGCGATTAAACTCTGTCAGAACTATAACTATTTTCCCAGTCTCGTTAGTGCTTGCTCGCAAAGGAGTCTTGAAATCCACCACAGAAAAATAGTAAGCTAACTCGCGTTAGTCGAACCGATAGTCAACATCTAAACCTCGATGTAATGACGATGACAACACATCAATGTGCACAGTTCCGTCGCGCAGAGACGTCCAAAGTATCTGAGGAAACCGTAAAATGGCAACTTTTTGTTTCTGATTTATGGATTATATCAACTGGCAATAACAGATTTAACCCAGACGAACAATTTTTCAGAATCTTTTCGTTCACCTTGTCATACACCCCATTTAATCAGCTGGAAAATTTGTGCATGACATAATTCCTCGACGTTTCGAACGTGTGTCACATTAATTTTTCCGGTTCCTGAAATTAATATTCGATGTCTGAATCACTCCTGTCCAGGGCAGCGAATGAATTTTAAAATGAAATCAATGAATTCATTTGGATGGACCTAATGGACACTCAATTGATTTCCTATCTCTCCACGGGATATTTTCAAAAAAATTGGCTTTACTTTTCCGTTGTCCGATGTAAACATGTTTTTCTTGACGAAATGTTTATAAACGGAGTAACTGAGTCAAAAAAAAAAAACAAGAAAATATTTTTCCTTCTCTATGACACCTTGTCTGTGACATTGTTTCCTTCCAAAAGAAATTGATGTTTTACTAAACTTGGTCCTTCACGAGGAGAGAAGAAGAAGAAGAAAACGAAAAAGCAGAAGAGGAAGAATAAGCAACACACAAGAAGCTTTGTGTACATATCTGGACCGGAATAAGCTTGACAGTAGCATTATGAACAGGATTATGACATTAGGACTGTGACATTAAACACACATTATTGCCACACATATAATTTTTCGGTTCAATTCACCTCAATCTGGCTTACACACAGTATAGCCAGCTACTACTCGAGATCCTTGTATGTTGTAGCTAAATTCCGTTCAAATTTCTTCGCATTAAAGCCATGTGAGTGGTGGTGGTGTTTTCTTTTTTTTTTATGCACTTAGGGATTTAATGCCTACCAGCCCCCCGGGAGCCGTTGGTGCAGTAGCAGACAATAACACAGCCAGAGCGCAAGTCGAAGGGAAAATATAGGAGGTGGTGGCAGATTTGATAGCTGAGGAGGAAATTAGAAAAACAGGAACAGGACGATAAGGAGGAGGAGAGGAGGGAGACTCTGTCGAGAGCATCATTTTGCTTAGTAACAACAATAACTACAAACACAATAGGCTTATTACCGAATGTGATTCGAACGTAGTTACAATTCGAACTGAAGTTACAAATGAGCTGTATGCTGTCCTGTTCTGGAATAGCATCGTAAAGTGAGTGTGGCACGAGCGAGCTGTACACGAACCAAGCGGAGGAATTTACGATTGCGTTTGTTATGTTGTGCGAGCAGTAGAAATCCGGCAGAGTAATGGATGGCAGGGTTTACACACAGAGAGGCAGAGATGTACGATTAACGATTCGAATCGGCTTTGCTTATATATTTTTAGTTTAACTTAAGCTCTTTAATACACTCACTGAGCAAATGTTCGGCGAAGGCGTCTTTGGCAAAGGAAGTCAATAGTATCGGCGGCAGCAGTACACTGATTATAGATGGATTAAAGATTTTTTTTTGTATTCGACATTTCGTGGGATTATTGTTGAAGCTTTTCTTGTCAGCTATCTTTCATTTGAAGCAAATTCTTTGGGGGGGAGGGAAATGTGCCAATACTGCTTGGTGAAGTTTGAATTGTCCTTGACAGTTGATGTAACGATTGATTTGCCACGATGAGTTTGTGGGTAGGGGTTCTGTCAATTGACGCAGTTGTTTTCAAAATTATCTGTTTCGCTGTATTAATGGTTTCGTTGGTAGTCATGAAGTGTAAACGATTGGCAAGGCAGTTCCTTAAAGGGGACGGACGAGTTGTGCTTGGTTTAAACTCTTCTCATTCGATTAGTCACCTGTCGCAAGAATATATGGGGGCATTTCTCATTTTCTATTGCAGAAAGGCAAAGAAATCGCTTCTTGAAATCTTGTTACTTCATTTTTAAACTGCTGACGTGGCAGGCACAGGACTCAGTCAAGGCTGGTTCTGGTTGAGACTCGCTATTTACATAAAATTTATTATGTATAAAATTTATTATTATTAACGTCAAAATATACCCCCCTATAACGAGTAGCGAGTCGAACTCTCTTTGTCGTCGTATTGCGAACTTTCTCATTCGGCCTCTCAAAACAAATGTTACCAACCAAACATAATGAAATGGCAGTTGTGAACTGTCAAAATTAAACGTGAGAAGTAGTATTGACTTGTATTTTGTGGATAATTATAAAAACAACAAAGTAAAAGTAATGGGCAGACTACGAAGTAAAATGCGGGATAGCTCTTATCTCTCGAAAATTGTAAATCATTTGTGAGTTCTTGGAAATTCTTTAGCTATTATTTTCGATCAGTAATGATGCATTTGTCTGTTTTGAGTCAAATTGTCCTAATTGGAGTCCTTGAAGCATAAATTTCTCCGGTTTGGATCAAGGCAATTGCTTTAAATAGAAAAACAAGAGGCATGCACCTACTTCTTTAGAAGAGCCCGATTACCTAGAATAATCGGATGTGTAAATTGGAACACACATTGGAAATTTTGCTTTGGTTCAGTAAGCCCACCAGTATTTTAATCGTATTGCAAATTAAATGCGGCGACAGTGAGTCTTTCGATTTCTATAATAGTCTGATTTTAAAATAAATTTATTTAATTTCCGGCGTGTGATCCCAACAGGAACATCCGCCATCCGGTGGTAGATATCCTGATTCCCAACAGGAAGATTCGCTAAGTCAGTGCTAGATATCGTGATTCCATACACGATACCTTTGTGCAGAAGTGTAGCTAGTCGAAACTAGTAATGGAAAGACGGTGCCAAAACGGCGAGAACATTTTGGATTCGTTTTGAAGACCCAAACGAGCCTATACCATGCTGGTATCGCCATCAGCTGAACAAATTTGGCCAACTAGTCTGTGTTTACTCTTCAAAAGCTTGAAAATTACAATACAAAAACCAAAAGAATTCCAGAATCAAAACTTATATTTGGACATACTCATGTCTATCCAACATTTTTGAAAAATTTGTTACAAGAAATTACAAAACACACCGTGGCTGTTAGTTCGCCTTACTTCTCAACGAATATTTTCATTTTACCGATTCTGACAGAAGTTTAGCGAACTTTCACTAGCCGCAATAAGGTGAAATCACAGTTCGGCAATTTTTTGACGTTTGAGTCGAAGTAAATTTGATTGATTCACTAACCATATCACCAAATAGTCACATTCGCCTGCCTTTTCTTTCGACACGCCACTCATAATAGGGGCGATACACGTCTGTATGTATAGACACTGATAGTCAGATAATCGCTGTAAATTACCCTCTTTTTATTTTTTTTCCTGAAATTGTTCTTCGATCTGAAATTCTAATATTTTATTTGTCCTTTGGAAGACTTTCAATTTTACCCAGGCAATGAGAATATGTTAAGATACGTAACTTACGTCGTTGAAAATGTATACTTCAAGTTTTGGTACTGTTTTAAGTTTGAAACAAATTTTAATTGCTTTCCTTACCAAGGTTCTTCTGCTTTAAAACCCAGCCACATAGGCTTGACTGTGCTGCTCGGCTATTAAGTTATTTTACAAAAGTAACTTCTAAGGCCAGATCAACTTCCAGGCATAGTACACAGAAAATCTACATATATGTAGGTATGGCTTCGTGAGACCCTTTGCTTAAGCTTGTTTCAATCAACAAAATACTAAGCCTTATATCAGTGGACGCTGCTGTACAAATCGTGCCCACTGGGCTCTATTTTTGTGCTATGTAATGGTAGCTTTGCTGACAGTTCATCCAAGTCTTGAAAATCGTTTTCCGAGAGTTGAGTCCCTTTCTGCGTCTACATCCCGCAGCGTTTGCATATGTTTTGTCTATTACGCTTATATGCATTCTTTTAAAATTGGTCTTCAGGGTTGTGGCCTGTGTGTCTAGGAGTCTAAGGTGTGGTTAATTTAGCGGATGGATTTTGTTTCCTGTTGGAATGATGTGTCCATGGCCTTCGTGCGGTTCGGTAAGAGGGAATGCCTTTCATCAATAATTTGACAACTTTAGGATGTTTATGGTAAAGATTAGAAGGTTCATTGGAGTTAAGTTCAGTTAGTTCATCGACGCTTTCGTAATCAAAATTCCTTAAATATCCTGGGATCAAAAATAGCTGTGCTGGTGTGCCGTGTGCTGATGAAGTCAAGCGTGTTGCGTAATCTTTAACTTTATCACTGTGTATTTAATCGCCTTCTGGCTGTCTATAAACATTTTGGCACTTATACATCTATTCGCTAAGTGTCGTAATTTGTATGAAAAAATTCCAGGACCCGTGTCTTGTGCCAGGTTTGAACAGTTTTTGAACATGGATAAGTCTAGCAAAGTCTAACAAATATTTTTCGCTGCATTACCTCTTCGCAAAGGATGACAAATCAGCAAAAGTTTAATTGGCAGCTGACGGAGGACTTCCAACTGTTGATGTGTACGTCAAATCGTCTATCTTTGGCCCTGAGAGATTGTCTCCTAAGGTAATGCTAGGAGTTCGCATCTATTGTGGGCAACCTGACAGCCACATTCAGAAGTCTTTTTTTAATAACTAACATAAGGACGATTATAGCGATTCTGGAAAAAATAGTTTGTACGCCGACGAAGACTCATATCAACGTCGATAGGAAACTTGCGTGTAAACGTCTGATTTGTGTTCACTAGATGTCTCATTCAGTTGATATGCGTTAGTTTTATAGGCAATAAAAAAACAAATGTACATGAGCCTCATTGAAGGCTGTTCCCAACAGTTTGGAACAGGAAATCTTACACCTATTCTTGAGGCAGAACAGAATTGTGAAAAATGTCAAAGTCAGCTGTGGCTGTCAATTTGGTATGTGTCCAGCATTTTTTTTTGTTCAAATGACATTTTTAAATTTTGATAAATGACATTTGCGCTGTACTTTTCTTTTCCAACGTGATCTGACATTTTTCACAAATCTGTTCTGTTCGGTTCCGGTTTCTTCTCTTTGAACATCACCTCTGTCCTTTTTGTTTGGGTTTGCTCTATCTACTGTCATTTTATTCCATGCTAATTTCATACATGAATAACGATGAAAAGTGGGATGGGGATGTGGATACATTCATATGTACATACATATATGTATGCGTACAAAAAGTGCAAAGTTCATCTCCCCTCAGGATCAATAAAACATTGTGCGTGGTCCGTAAAATAGAATTAAAATTCAGAATATGATTAATTTTCAAACAAATCTAGCACTTCGGGGGAATAATACACCTCTTTGACCTCTAACCGGTTTTTTCGGTAGTTGCCCCTACCCTTACCAGCTGCAATTAATTACCACGAGAGATATGCAGTGATACCGAAAGAAGTGCAAATAAAAATAAATATCGCATTGAATGCACTTTTCCTTTAATGCAGCAATTTCCAGGTCCAGTGATCCAACCGAAAACACCATCGGCCGCCATCATCACTGTGTGCGAATACTACATGGGCAGCCAACTATGAAACCATAATTTAATGCAAATATCGGACACTGGCGAGCGCGGTCCTTTGGCTGGGTAAGCGCTCGTCCTAAATCTCATCGCATTGGGTGTTCTCGCATAAATCTCTACATAAATCCTCATTAAAAATAACCAACAACAACAGCAACAACAACTATCTAAAAACTCTCCATCACTGCAACAATCTATTTTTAATGCCCCCACAGATATGCACTAGCAGTACTTGATGGCGGCCTACGTACATCCTGTATAACAAAATGGTGCTCCAGTCCGCATGTCAATGGTGCATTAAATAGTGATGAATGTGAGTGTGAACTGGGTTCTGTCGTTCTCTGTTTGATTTTTCATTTTTTTTTTTCTCCTCTTTTTGGTTAAGCTTCACTGAACATAACAAAACGGAATAAGAGTCGAGTGTGGGGGTGGGATTGCAGGGGAGTTAGTAACCCACTCGGTGCGGTGAAAAATTGTTCATTTTACTTGTGCTTTTGTGGCATTTAGCCGGAAACGGAGTAGAGAGTCGAGCGTCGAGAGAGGCCCCCTTGCAGACATCAATGAAATCAAGTGATAAGTGGGATACACTTTAACAATCTCAACAAACAATGTAAGCAGGATATTACCAGTAAAACTGGAGGAGGAACACCAACAACAAGGAGCTAGCTACTTATTTTAGGTATTTTTCATAAAATACGATTATGCGCCTTGGAAATAATTCCCGGCAACCGTAGTAAAGCCATGCAGTACCTGTTTCGACAGCCGACAATAAAGGTAGGGATTTTCCGAGAATACAATGGAATTATCTTTTCTACCGCTAAATACCGCACATGATAATGGGGAACGTTGACGTACCGTATGAGCTCCAGATCACACTCTGAGGGAAATTCATACATATGACGTCCAAACCATGTCTGCATGGTGGTGTGGTGCCCGAAAATAACTTCAATTACTTTTCTAATGGAAATTTCACAAAAGAAACGATACGGCGGCAACACACAAAACCCAGAGAATCGAATATTTTCCAGCAATGTGTTAGATTTTGCTTTGACGTTCTTCTCTTTCTTTTCTGTGTTTTCATTTGTGATTCTATCGTAGGAGGGTTTTTTTATCCGTGAAAGTGGGATTAATAGCAGATTCTGTGCCCTGCGTGGGGTAGTAAACATTTCGTTGATTTAGGCGAAACCCTTAGAAATGTATATAGCAGAGTCTCGTGTGTGTGGCAACGCTGGTATTTGCAAAAAAGGATTTCTCTCTCTCCCGAATGATTTGCAGGAAGATTATGTCTGTCAAAAAATGTGTGCGCTTCAAAGGAAATGATTTGATACAGCTCGATGTGACTTAGGAGTTTGTTAAAAAAAAGAAAATACCCAAGCATATGCTACTTCCGCTTCAGAATCCAGAAATAGTGAATTATACTCCAATATGAGATCGACGATGGGATAACATTTCATTTCACTTGAATAGGGAAAAATAATGTCAAGCGAGTGTGGTCAGCTTGAAACTGATCGTTGGATGCCCTCTATTCTTATCGAACTTTGGTCATTGTTCCTCTATTTAAGAAAGGGATCGAGATCAAGCCCCTCGAGGTAAACTCTAGAGTGTACTGTAGGAGTATGGAATGGACGGTTTTCTTCTGAGGGCTATTCGATCTCTGTACGTAAACTGTAAGAGCTGTGTTCGGGTGAACGGCGTTAAATCAACACCTTCCAATATGGGCGTTGGACTTCGCCAGGGGTGAGTTCTGTCGCCTCTTCTTTTCATTGTACATTTGGATTGGATGTTACAGCGCAGTCGTAGCGAGGAACGGTTTGAATTGAGAGACTTAAGGATAAGTCATCTACTTTTCGCTGGTTACTTGGTCATCCTGGGTTCCACCCAGACCGTACTTCACAGCGCACTTGACAGGTTCGCACCCATCTGTGTTCAAACTGGGATGAGGGTAAACGTGAGCAGGTCATCATTCCGAACGCCTGTTCAATGCACTCTGCATGTTAGTAGAGTCCCATTGAAACAGATGATGTATCCCGGGGTCCTGTTCATGAGTGATGGAAGGAGCAAAACTGGGTTATCCTGTAGGATTGGTCAGGCTAGAGCAATTTCGAGATAACTTGGTCAATCGGAGCTAAGCTATCGGCTTTTAATTCATTGTTTGTTTCGACCCTCACCTATGAGCATGAGGTTTGGGTAATGAGCAAAAGATCGCGGGTGCAAGCTGCCGAAATGAGATTTCGTCGTTGTATTACTGGAGTAACTCGTCGAGTTCGAATTAGGAACATTAGAATACGCGCGGCACTCTATATCGAGCAGCTACTTCTTTGAATGGAAAGGTAAATGCTTTGATGGTTTGGGCAGATTATACGCATGCCCTCAACTCGGCTTCCTGGTTAAGTCCAGGATTAGATAGTTGGGCCAAGTAGGAAATCTGTTCTCTAACGTAATGGGTATGGCGCATGGGCAGTCCCGCTAGGAGCCGTTAAGGGCAATATTCAACACCACTTTCTAAAGACGGCCAATCAACCAATGGTTTAGGAGGCCACGCAGGCAGGCTAGGTATCCCCAAAATCCTTTCTGTCGTAGTTGCATAGATAACAGGGAAAAACAATCTCTGCATCATTTCCTGTGTTCAGCCTTAGCGAGGGTCAAGCAGCGCACTCTAGGCAAACCCTTCTTCGACGACCTTAAACATATTTCCAAGAAAAAGATTGCTGACCCAATCCTTTTCCTTGATTCCGCCTGACCTATCATTGGTCCAATTGTGTTGGCTTTAGCTCGCAGGCACCTTTACCTAACCTAAGGTTTTGTGTTTAATTTGGATGAAACCCAGTCGATCACCAATAAAGTCCATCCTCCTGTAGAACCTCTAGACGCTCGAGCTTATGAGACTGAGAATTTACAGATGTTCGTTTAAGAGAGTAAATCACGTGAATTTTCAATGGTTTCAGACACGTCTTGCCATTTTTAGAAGAAATCTTGGTCTTTTCCAAGAAGCTGGAAACGACCACGTTGAACAGCTTCTTGCTTATGAGCGATTGATAGCTTCTTGCTTATGATCGATTGTTCTATATGTCATCTTTGTTCAATGCAGAGTTGCCTGTTTCATTAGATCCTCAAACCTTTCATCTATCTTCGATATACATACATATATACATGTACATACTACAATATATGTAAATAAAATGCTTTGTCCTGACTGACTGACTGACCCAGAGATCGACGCATAGCCCTAGGCGCTGGCGCTAGAAACATAAAAGTTGGACACTAGTTTCTTTTTGTTGCGTAGACACCCACTTAGAAGCGGTTTTTGGAAATTCAGGTCTTACAGGGTGTTCATGTTTGTATGAAAAAAAATTTATTTGGTTTTGAAATTTAAATTTGGAGTGTATTTTCTAGAACAAATAAATAAACACGTGTTTTACCGTCTAAACTTTGTAACATCTCTAAGCAAAGTGACTTGGCTCAGGAGCTTCGAGAAGCCAACGTTATAATGTGCGATGACTGCACCAAGGCTCATAAAAAAGGTATTGAGGATCGAAATAGGACGATCTGACAGTACTTCTGGTAGGTGGCTTCAGAGAGATCAAATCTGCTGTGCCACGGGCGACACGGTAAATGAATTTGAGGCCTGTCTCAAGTCATCAATCTTAAAGCCTAATTTTAAAGTCTTGTTACAATACATACGTTGAGTTATCATACATACATACATACGTGTCCATCTTCAACGTGACTCTAGCGCGGAGGAGTTTTCTAACTTATATCTTGATATGGGTGATGGAAAGAGGAGTGAAGAATAAATGTACAAGTAACCCATGCGATGTAGTTGAACATCTGATTGGTTTGACTGCCAGAATATTATGTACCTAACCATTCATCAGTTTGGAGTTCATGGCTGAGATATTTCAGAGCCATTTTCACCCAAATAAACGACTCAGCCAACAGCATCAACAATTTTCTGCTGGAGAAGTTGCCAACTGAGAATAAAGTATGAATTTCTGGACTCGGAAATGAAACTCGAGGATGCTGTACATTAACCTGTAGAGTTATTGCACACTTTCGATTCACCAGAAAACTCACCTCACATCCTCAACCTCAAAGTTGTTGCCTAATCTAAGCCCTTGGAAACTTTGCAGGTGAAGGTGTCAATCAGGGAAAAAGCGTCTTCATCCCCCGCATTCCTCTGATCCCATCAGACTTTGAGTTCAAAGGTTTGCAATGTTCCGTTGAGTTTTGATACGCCATGAACAGCAATAAGATACAGGGACCGAGTTTGAAAACCAGGGACGTTGTTTACAGGGAGGTCTTGAAAAGTTGATATAAGGAATTCATCAATGTCATAAAACCCGGGAAAGGACATAGGGTATAATGTGACCTCTTTCCACGAGGACGTATTAGCGGGTATCAGCTAGTCACGTTGTTGTACTGCAGAATGTTGACTGACCCCTCTATGTACCTTATCGAAGTTGGCTATGCAAAAGAAGTTTTAATTTTTCGCAATCAATTTCAAATGTCATGTACATATGGACAGTTTCGTCCTTTCTGCGTTACCACATCGTGGGAATAGTCGATGCTATATATCTCATTGGAAAAGCCAATAAACTAAATATACGACTGCACTAACTGTACAAACATTTCGGAGATTTTTGATTAGACACTCTTTTCGGTATTAAAAAGGGAGTGTCAAAGCTCCTTTAGTTACTTTCCAAACGACATACATATCTCTACATGCAAGTAGACAGCCACAAACAGGACTATGTACGTATACATATGTTTGAAGGAAATTCCGCTTTTGTGCGTCTATTTGCTCCGGCATACCACATGCACAGAACTTGGGATGAAAATTTTCGTCTTCTTTACTGTGGGATTAAGGCGATGGAAGGCAGAGCGCGACGGTGGGTGGATGAGGTTGGTACTTTGATAAGAATTTCAACTTTTCCATCCATCCATTGTCTATGGCTCTACTCTTTGCCTTTTCTTCTGGTCTCCGTTATTCATAACGTTAAAATAGATTTTTTAGAGGAAAGACGAAAGACGAACGACGAGTACCACCCCACACAGTCGAGTCGAGGTAAATGTTACGAGTTAGGAATTCGTTTAACTTTTGTCTGTCTTCCTGTGGCGTTCAACTATCTTCTGTTTGTCAAGGCTTCACACGCGGAAATGCTTGAATGAATTTTTGAATAAATTGGGAGATAGATGGGTGATGGTTGAAGGGGGTTGGGCCAATGGCTCTAGGTGGTGATGTTAAACCCTTTTCATTTATTATTCATTTGGGATTGCGAATGGACCTTGCTGATATGTTCTACTTAAATATACAGAATGTAGGGTGCTAGGTTAGATTGAATAGAGGATGAGAAATAGAGTGACGACACCAATTGGATATGGAACAGTCTGAAGAGATTTTCAAGTGCATTAAAGGTTAGATGCTGTCAACGTAGTTGATTTATGGGAATTTCATCAAAATTTGAGACACGTCACTTGGGACCAGACCGCAGATTTGCAGGTGCATGTATTAAGTTGTGGTAAAATTATCTGAAACAGAGCAGACAGTAGACAACTCTGTACACATATGGGGGAGTGCAATTGATGCTTGGATGCTCAGCGCCATAGTTACGACGAGACAATGTACAAACGATGAGACGGTAACTTTCCAAATGCACGAAAGATAATTTCATTAAACAGTTGCACATTCCTTGCTCACGTGCATAGTGAACAATTCTCTGTTACGCTGCAGGGGAGCGGAAACTGCAATACAAAGTAGAATGGCATTCTGATGGAAAGAAAATCCAAGCAGGATCCTTTAGTAAAAAATCTTGGTTTGCTGTGCGATATGATAGAATTTGTAGACGCAAGCTGTATACCAGAACAAAAACTGAAGACATTTATTTTTCTGTGGAACAAAATGCAAATAATAAAGAAGTCAGTAGCTGTGTCATACCGCCCAAGGACATTAGGGCAAAGATATCCTTTAAGGAACTTTTTACGTTTATCGTAGTGGCATAGGTTCTTGGATGTCGTATGCACTTAATGCTGTCATCTATTCTAAATGCTACTGTGTGCGGTTGCTTTTGTTACTTCTGACGTTTCGCTGACTGTCATGAGTTTTTCAATTTGACTCTTTAACTACTTTAACTAATTTCTTTTTCCTGCAACTGCAGGGCGGCCTAAGACCAAGAATTGACCAAATCATTAGTTCTCACACTTAATGCTTTACTTACTTATGTCCTGCTTCACTTTGTGGGTCCTAGGACCTCTACTACACCTACGCGCCATCGTGTGCGGTTTCTGGTAATAGGCCTCAACTATCTCTCACTGTTCCCCAATTGTCGAGACTCCTCCTCAATTGTTCTGCGGCATGTTTTTCTCGGTCGACCCACTCTTCTCTCATCTTGAGTAAGCGGAATCCATTGTATATCGTAGAGCTGTCGCCTTTTCGAAATGTGTGACCAATCTACTGCCACTTTCGTCGTTGGATGGTTGTGCCTATCAGTTCCTGACCCGTTCTTTGGTAAAGATGTTCGTTGGAGATACGGTTAGGCCAGAAAATCCTCAGAATGTCTCGTAGGCACCTATTGACGAACGTTTGCAGCTTTCTTCTGACAGTAGAAGTCACTTCAAGTGCTGCACTCATATAACAGCACAGATTCAACATTCGAACGGAACAGTTGTAGTTTAATCTGATAACACTGCTTCGCCATATTTTGGACAGCATTCCAAACACAGACTTCGCTTTCCCGATTCGGCTGGCAATATCTTGTTCGGTTCCACCATTGGTCAAGACAACACTCCGAAGGTATTGAAAGCTCTCTACTTTCTCTACCGGTTCTTGAGTTGATGGCTTGCTTCAAGGCTGATGTTCTTGGTTTTGGCTGTGTGAATCTTCAACCCCACGAGGTTTACTTCTCTCTCAACACCCGCTGTCATTTGGCGGAGTTCCATATTCCTATGTGATAATAGGCATACGTCGTCAGGGTAGTCAAGATGTTTGAGTTGAGATGAAAGAGTCCATCGAATTTTTCCATTTTCCTCCGACAGGGCAGCGCAAAGCACATCGCTACTCACCAGTAAAAACAATATTGGTGAAAGAACGCAGCCTTGTCCAACCCCACTTTGGATCTCCAATTCCTCTGACAGCCTTCCTTTGTGCAGAACATAACACCTTGACCTGACCCTTCATAAGTTACTCCTCGTGACCGCTATTAATTTCGCAGGTATACCTATCCTGCGCAAGGCAACCAAGATAAATTCTCTGTTGACACTGTCGCACGTCTTCTCGAAATCCATGAACAGCAGGTGAAGTGGCGAACAGTATTCGACACACTGTTCAATAATGATCCGCAGGGTGTTGATGTGGTCGACACAGGAGGATCCAGAGCGAAAATCTGTTTTCCAGTTCTTCCTTTATTCGTTCAAGAATTATTTTACCTATAGTAACCAAGGTAGTTACTGCAGGAAGCACACAAATACCTCTCCAGTTTTCGCACTGCATAAGATTACCTTTCTTGGGGCGCTTGACAATCATTCCTTTCTTGCACTCATCGGGAAGGCTTTCGGCTTCCCGCGTCTTCTCTACAAGTGTGTGCAGAATTTTAGCAGACATTTCTGGCGCTGCCGCTAAAGGTTCCGCAGCTATACTGTCAAGTCCTACCGCCTTATTGTTTTTCAATGCTTTGATTGCGGTAGTGATCTCATCCTTTCTGGGAGTTGTGGTGCGTATTCAGGTAGTTGTTGCTTCGGGCGGCTAAACCTGATTTGGGTGCAAGTCACTGACGGTTTAAAAATGCTCCTTCCATCGCTTGAGTTGCTCCTCATCCGAAATTAGCAGAGAACCATCTAGGGCTTTCACCGGGAGTTGGCTGGAGCTTTGACCTCCTACATATAAGCTCTCTAGTAATTCTGTGTACTGTTTCAGTGGCCAGTGCATTGATGTATTATACAGGGTTTTTCAATAAGAGCGCTACAAAAGTTATTTTAAATAAAACAAAAACGGTTTTAGATATCAATAAAATTCTTTATTCCTGTGAAAGTACGTTCGATGCCATTATGTATGGAACTCGATTTCTTTTGCATGGCCACCACGGGCACGCTTGCAGAAGTCCAGACGCTGAACCCAATTTTCGACGGTTTTCAAGCATAAATCGGCCGATACTGCTGCAATTTTACGTTCGATATTCGTACGAAGTTCATCAATCGTCGCTGGCTTGTTGGCATAGACCATAGACTTAACGTAGCCCCACAGGAAATAGTCTAACGGCGTCAAATCGCACGACCGAGGCGGCCAAGCGACTGGACCATTTCGTGAGATAACACGTGCTCCAAACTTGGTTTCCAATAAATTGATTGTGACATTCGCTGTGTGGCTTGTGGCGCCGTCCTGTTGAAACCACATGTCCTCCAAGTCCATATCATCCAATTGGGGCCAAAAATATTCGGTTATCATTGAACGGTAGCGATCCCCATTCACAGTAACGGGCCGGTCTTGATCATCACGGAAGAAGTACGGCCCAATGACGCCGCCGGCCCATAAACCACACCAAACCGTAATTTTTTCGGGATGCAATGATGACTCATGGAGTACGTGTGGATTGCTGCCTGACCAATACCGCATATTTTGTTTATTGGCGAAGCCATCCAGCCAGAAATGAGCCTCATCCTCATCAATCCGAATCATTTTCAAGTTGTTGCTCAGCCCAATTCACGAACATACGACGCTTCTGGTGGTCAAGCGGCTTCAGTTCTTGCGTCAATTTAATCTTGTAAGGATGTAGGCCAAGATCTTTTCGCAAAATTCGCCACAACGACGTCACAGAGATGCCCAACGCTTGAGAACGACGTGTGAGAGACACATTTGGGCTTTCTGCAACTGAAGCCTCAGCGGCAAGCAATATTCTCGACACTACGGGCACTTCTTTGTCTCACTGGCAAGGGAACATTTTGTACTGTGCCTGTGGATTCAAATTTTGTCCACTAGACGCTCAATTGTTGATCTGCTAGGACGATTATGACGACCATAAATTGGACGTAGCGCTCTTAACGTTGAGGCCACTGACTCCGAATTTCGGTAGTAAATTTTAATAATTTCGACTCGTTGTTGGCTCGTATATCTTTCCATCATGAAATGGCAAACCTTACTGAAGAGAAATGTCAAAAAACCGCAGAAAAATATTGCGTCGTTTGCTGTCCCTGTCGCTCTACTTTTGTAGCGTCCCTATTGAAAAACCCTTTACGTGCGCTTGTCTCGTCGCAGGTACTCTAGCTCGCTTGTGGCAGGTCTTGTGATCAAACATGGTACTCCCTATAACAAGGCGGTTGGCGTTGCAGGAATCTACAAATCGTTCGCCATTGTCATTGCGGTTGTTTCGACCGTGGTTCCCAATAACATGTCTGAGCCCTTGGTTGTCATTGCCTACCTTGGCATTCAAGTTCCTCATTGCCACGACGATGTCTCCGTTTGGCGTTGTGTAGAAGACTGCGCCAAGTTGGTCGTAGAAGGTATCCTTGTCGTCGTCAGACTAGAGATCCGTTAAGGAAATAATACTGTATAATGGTGACGCATCGTACGCTAGTCCGGAATCTGGCCGTTAAAATTCTGTCTTCGTGCGACTGCCAGGAAATTAGGTCTCTTCGCGCTTTTGGCGAGAGAAGCAGTCCCACACCAGATTCCTATGAGTTTTCAGATGATTTTCCGGAGTAGAGTAGTACAGTGCTCGTATTACGCGTTGGGGATTGATACTGTCCTCCTGCATTTAACCACCTTACTTCACTAAACCTCAAGATGTCCAACCTATATCGCATGAATTCTTGCTCAAGCTAAAGAAATCTGGCGTTTTGAGGTCCTTCACTCCCTGACTCGAGGAGCGTCCTCACATTCCAGAAACCAATCTTAGTCCCACACTTAAGGCTTTAGGTGAATGTTTTTCATCAATAAACACTTGTAGTCGATTCGATATGTGAAGTTGTGCGGAAGTCCTATGAAAAAGTAACAGACCAACTGATTGCTATTCCAGACGATCCACAATGTGCAAGTTGCCTCTTAGAGTCGTTGGTTGTAATTCGTCAGCCCAATGGTTTGGACCAAGTTTATTTTTTTCCGAAGTGCTGTAGGAAAACTCTAATTGTTGTTGTCTCATGTTTTTGTCCAAAATAACAACAAAAAAACCCCCATTCAACTGCGAATGATATTGTTATACTTGTCGTGATATCGTAGAATGTTGTGTACCACAACCGTATCTTATTCCGGATAAAGCGTCGGGGACACTCACAATAAATCCTTTGGATAATCATCTACATTCCATACAAAATGCGTTTGGAACCGATTTCCGCACGACAGCTCCACTTCATATGAATTAAATTTTCCATCACACAAATCGCATGGATTTTCAAATAAAGCTTGCGATTGTGGACTGTGGCAGAAGGGTTTTCGCAATTGAGTGACAGATTCGATTTATTCAGCTCCCGGTGATAGAATGTTATACGTTTTTTTTCTTCTATTTATTGGATTGAAAAGGTGGACAGACATACGCATACGGAATCATTATTTTCACACCGTCTATACTGATAACTAGTGGCATACTCGCATTTGGTTACTACTTTGGGTCTTAAGTCCTTTAATTTATGATTGTGATGCAGATAACCCATCTTGACATATGAACTTTCGCTATAGAAGAAATAAAGTCTAAACTTTATCTTACGCCATTGCCCAACTCTTCAAAAATGAGCTGCATAGGGCAACTTGACAGGAAATCCACTGAGGAGAGCACTAATCCAGAGAACTGGGTGGTTTAGTTAAAATATATGTCCGACTATGTACCTAATAGCAATCACAATACGAAGAGTCCTTTTAACCTATTCTAACCTAACATGCCCTGCTAAAACAGATATATACACCCCAACCTTGGATCCAGTATTTGCGTCAAATGATTATCAGGGAGATCATATGTAGAACAGGAGCCTGAACGTAATACACTGTGTTTTTGGCTTAGACAATTCTGTGCATTTGAAAGATTAAACTGTCAGTTTTGGGAATAGAGGAAAAAATGATTATGTTAGCTTAGGTGGTTAGTCACTGCAGCGCATATTGTTGCAGAAAGCCATTGGTAAGAAGTGGAGACTGCAACCTCATACCACGTACTGGCTTTACGTGTCCATTGTCAGACCTATACTCATGTATAATGTGATCGTCTGGTGGACGGCCTTAGACAGAGCCTTACACATTTTTGGCAAACAGTCAGCTTCTAGCGCAGTCATTAGACTGAAAGCCTCCTCTCAATGGTCAAGCAACCATATTGGCCAATCTTCGATCTTAGTTCCCCAACTTTTCCGGAAAACATCGTCTAAGTTGAATTTCAGCCTCAACTTTCGTACATTCGTCCCTTTCCGAGAGAAGTGGGAGAGTGATGACGCCAGAGACGTTCACTTCGTTCACTTCCATAACGACGGTTCCAAAACTGAGAACGAAGTGGGAGGTGGTGTTTTCTCCGATATGCTTAACCTGAGCATACCCTTCCGTCTACCTGACTACTGTAGCGTTTTTCCGGCGGAAATTAAGGCGATCAACGAAGCCTTATTCCGGCTTAGGCACAATGTGATAGACGTACATCAAAAGCTACTTCAGATTGTCGCTCATCTCTCATGGAAATGAAAGAACATTTTAACATTCACCTATGCTGGGTACTCGGTCATAGGGACATTCGAGGGAACTGTAAGGCCGATGAACTCGCCAAAGGTGGTACTACTCTGGACATCCTTCCGGAGCGAAGGAGTCTTTGCATTCCACTCGCTACATGTAAACTTCTCTTACAGTACGACGCGATCAGTAAGACAAACCAAAGATGGAGGAATGGTACCACGTGCAGTACATTCAGGGAGGTAACTCTATGGTAACTCTCTTTCGATTATTCTGATCTTGCTCAATAGGTCGCTCATTAGCACCTTTATCGGTGTTCTTACTGGCTCTGAAATGACTTCTGCAGGAGTTGCAGGGACGAAATCGAGTTCAGCTAGATGTCGAGTTCAGCTAGATCGTTTAGATCATCAGAGAAGTATTCCCCGAGGAAGGCTTTAAGTTCAAGCAGTGAGCAATTGAGGCTGATGGTGGAACTCATCACAGGACACATTAACCTCAACAAACAAATGCACAGGATGGGCCTCGCTGACACAGAAACAAGTAGGAATTGCGAGGAAGAAGAAGAGGAGCTTGAACACTTTCTATGCAAATGCCCATCCCTAGCGAGAATGCGACAGAAGACCCTGGGTTCCATGTGGATACCAGACCTGAACCTTCTCAAGGACAAAGGAATCGGCAGCATCCTGGCCTTCACCAAAGAAACAGGAAGATTCGTCAGACCACACGTACAATAGTGTCAACTCCATGATTGTTTCCAACTTCCCTAAATCCCTCCCAACATACGCCTCAAGCCAAGCCTATCCCTGCGGTTTGGAGAATTAAAGGAGGGTAACACAACGGGCCCGACAGAGGCCTAAGTGAAAAGCCTCCCGCTCACCCTCATATACCATACCATACCATACCATTCCCCGAGGGTTTTCCCTCTTAATCTTGCAAGGGCAGGACAAGTGCACATTAGGTAGGTAGTGGTGTCCTCCTTCTCATCTCTACACCTTCTACAGAAATCATTGGAGGGGACCCCTAATCTAAGTGGATGTCTGCCTATCAAGCAGTGTTCGGTGAGGACTCCTATAAGTGAACCTAAGTTTCTCCGGTTAGTGGATAAAAGTCTCTCTGTCTTCTTTAAATCTAGGTTACGTCAGACAAGATTTGTTAGCTTCCTGGCATCAGTATCAAGGCGAAATTTTATCGATTCGATAGGAACAGATGGTTCCCCTATGTTTTCGGGAAGATGTCGTCCTCCATTTGCCTGGAATGGCCCTATTTCCTGTGATCCAGCACAGGTTACGTCGCATTTGACTGCAATCTCGTTAAGAGATCTGCGGTTTTTTTTATAATTCATTCGCGCATCAAGGGGTTATGAATACCCTTATGATGTTATTCACACAACGCGAGCGCTGCAATTTATTGAGTTAATTGAAAGCCAAGTCGCAGCTTTGCGGACTTCCGTAATTTCCACTTGAAACACACTACAGTGACGTGGCAGTCGTTTGGCCATGGCTATGTCAGGTGCGTTGGAGAAAACTCCCTGAACTCTTGGAACCGTCTGTGAATATTTTTATCGCGGAGTCCCTTAAAACTACGCCGGACTCCCAAGCGCTTCTGCTAGGCATCCGAGTACTATATAGTGTGTTTTAGTAGGGAAAGTTTTGTTGCCATTCAGGATACTATAGTGTCCCGTTGTCGTGCTAACCAGCGAGGACGAATCTCTGAGCCTGGGCACCGTTTGACTGCCATTAGCTTTCCGTCGATATCGACAGGAAGCAGGTGAATTATTGCCTCTAGTGCAGTGGTAGGGGTCGGAGGAAAAGATACAAACTGGTGCTCTACGATCCTTACTAACACCTGAATATAGTACATAATAATGCTCTGATTCCATTTTTTTTTTATTTATTTCGAAGACAAGTGAGGTTGAACCACCGTTTTTAACATTCAAAAATTTACTACTGTGAGGTGCCTGACAGTCGAAAGAGTGTCTTGATTGACGAACTCAGTTGTCATTTTAAGCTATCATCTAGGCCTCTACTGCCTCTAGATCAGTTGTTGTGCATAAGAACTACCATACAAGTCACATAACGAATGAACTCAACAGATTCTTTCCGCGCCGTTAAACAAACTAGAATGCAGCACTGAAGTTAAAAAATAATCAAACATTTTCTATGTTTTACTTAAGAATTTGCTTATTACCACAGCACCGGAATACGTATACTATGTGTAAAGGGATTTGAAATATTTTCAGAATAAAATGTCACCAGCATTTCCTTTTTGCATACCCAACGAGACTAGATGATTTTTTATGCTTCTTTGGCTTAGTAGAAGAAGAGAACATCTTGTAATGTCTCGGTGGTACCTGCTAAAGATGTGTGCTGTTTCTCCTTTCCCTAGGGGGGCGGTTAGCTGCAAGTGTAGTATTCTCTCTAAATCCCTTCCACACGAAACATCGTGTATGAGATTATTGTATTGTAGGTCGTCTTTATGACAAAATATGCCTACGCAAAGTACACAGGAGACGGTAGTAGCATGTGTGCTGAAGGGAGATACGCAAAGGATATTATTTTTATAGTCTTTCGCATATGTCCTCGAAGGAGGAGGAGGATGAGAGCGGTAACAAATAAAAAGAAAATATGAACATTGGTCATTTCTTTTGACACTGTCCATTCTTTCGATGATGGGTTATGATTTCTTTTTATGGTCCTACTTATGTGTCCTTATGTCCTTGTCAACAATGTGTTACAT
Source organism: Matsumyia berberina (assembly GCA_917880715.2). NCBI lineage: Eukaryota > Metazoa > Arthropoda > Insecta > Diptera > Syrphidae > Matsumyia > Matsumyia berberina. Next base: position 121,989,856 of record OU862871.1, on the reverse strand, counting down.
TATAAAAGGAAACTGCAAATGATAGATTTGAATCAATGTAAGCAGAAAAAATCAAATGAAAATCTATTCAAATCGAAAAACGTTTCAAATTATATTTTCTTTACAGTTAAAGGGGTTTTATGTGTCACATGCTAAAGAAGGGCGATAGCTATCATCAGGAAACCCGTTCAGATGAATAAAGGGAATGATATTAACGAGGAGAAGGAAATTGAAAATAAAACAACAGATGGACGAGACTTAATGGAGAATGGTGTATGGGTTGAATGGATTTCTCCAAAAGACTTAACATTCAAAATTAAGTCCGTCTAAAGCCCGAGAGATAAGACAAAAATATGTCACACCTGTCAGAAAAAAAAGGCTTAAAATGGTACGAAAGCCACTCATGGTCAATCGTCTTACAATAACTCTACTGGTAGATCAGAGAAGTTGTGGGTTATAGTGCGTTAATAACCCCGATGTCAATCAGTTTAATTTGCATACTGCCACCAACCTAAGTTATTAAAACAATAAGACGGGAAATAGAGCTCCCTCCTCAGTGAAAAACGTGCAGTATAGCAGCAAAAATGAAGAGTTACTTCTTCGTTCTTGCTAGTTTCACAAAGGCTGAACTAATAACGCGGCTCTTAACTAACCGAAATCTGTGTGGTGACATTCACCTTTGGTGGGTATACGGTCATAGGGACATTCGAGGGAACTATAAGGCCGATGGACTCGCCTAACGTGGTACTACTCTGGACTTCCTTCTAGAACGGACGAATATGAGTATACCACTCAGTACTACTACTCTCTAAACTACTCTTAGAGTACGACGCGATCAATAAGACAAACCAAAGATGGAGGAATAGGACCACATGCCGTACCTCCAGAAGATCTGGGTTATGCAGCGTCATTGGTGTTCTTCCATTGGCCTTCATGCCAGACGAATGGAAAACTCTTCTCAAATGACTTCTGCAGGAGGTGTAGAGACGAAGAGGAAGAAGAAACTATCCTCTATTTCCTCTACACTTGTCCTGCCCTATCGCAAAGAAGGAAGCTCTATCTAGGAGCCTCTTGGGCGAACTATCACATATTGACGTTAAAAGTATTCTCAGCTTCATCAAGAGTGGCGTTTTTCAGGGTACAGATCCAAGTGGTTCAAAAGGCCTTTCCTTTGGAGTTCAAGGGAATTCTCTGGTCCAAGACTTTTACATTTTTGGCCTTTATGACAGGTTAGAGTAAGGTGACTGCTAGCTAAGGCCAACTCACTTGGACCAATGATAGGTCCGTTGTGTCATCACATGGATCTTGGATTCCCTTTGCCTATTCGTTGAACCAGTTGAAGCTTCTGATAAAGCAGAAAAGGCTTCTAACATCTGTCAGATAGCGTAGTTCGTTGTAAATGAAGGTTCCTAGTGAAGTTTCCTTCCATGGGAGGGAGTTGAGCAGGTACAAAGAAGATAGGAAATAGTCCATACAGCTTGTACATAAATCATTTGAGTAAACGCCAAGCCTTGTTGCATGTCTGCCTATTAGACAGTGTCCTGACACCTTTGTATAGAAACGCTGATATTATAATAAGGGAAATCAAATCTAGACTGTTTCCAGCTTGGGCCAAATCTGTTTTGTCGGTAGAAAGGTTGTACTACCTGTTCACCTAAGATTTGTTCTTCTAAGAGTATCGCTTATTTTTGAGTTTAAATGTAACGATGGGTATGCCTTAGGTCTGGTAAAATGTACATCGTTGTTCCATATCTGGCGAGTTCATCAGGCTTACAGTTCCTTGGAATGTCCCTATGCCTCGGCATCTGCAGAGGTGAGTATTGAAGAGGCGAATGGCAATCTAGGGCTATGCTAGTGAATTTCCGGAAAATTATTCCAAGGACTTGGTCGCTGCATGACTGTCCGAAAATATGCGGATATCACGTTTTTCTTTAGCCAAGATAAGACATCGACAACTTACTTACTTAAGGTTGTGCTATAGTTCGGGGTGGACCTGAGCCTCAACCAACAAGCGTCTCCAGCCAGCACGATCTTTAACCAGCTGGCTCCAGTTCCGCACACCAAGTTGGTTGAGGTCCCCTTCCACTCACGTGCGCCACTTGAGTCGCGGTCTTCCTCTACTGCGCCGTCCCTCGGGTGTGGATTCGAAGATTTTCCAGACCGGAGCCTAGGTGTCCATCCGCTCTACATGACCCAGCTACCTCAGTCGTTGGAGCTTCACTCTTCTGGTTAATTCGATGTCGCTGTACAGCCCGTACAGTTTGTCGTTGAATCTTCGCCTCCATTCACCATCTACGCAGACGGGACCGAAAATCGCCCGAATAATTTTCCTCTCAAAACAGCAAAGAGCAACCTCATCCGTTTTTGACAGAGTCCATGCCTCTGTGCCGTCGAGCAGGACTAGAAGATTAAGGTCCTATGAAGGGTCTCTTTAGTCGTTCGAAAGAGGGCTTTGCTACTCAGTTGCCTTGCCGATTGGGTAGAGTTATTCTTGGTAGTCTAGGTAGACAAAGGCCTTAACCACTTCAAAGATATAACTGTCTAAAGTGACGTTCTGTCCGAGACGTCGTTGTTGAGTGTCCTTTTTTGTTGACAGCATAAACTTCGTCGTGCGCTCATTGGTCGCTAACCCCATTTTCGCCGCCTCCGTCTCAATACTCACGAACGCGCAAGTCACATCACGCTGCGTTCTTCCTATTATGTCAATATTGTTGGCGTATGAGAGTAATTGGACGGACTTTTGAAAGATTGTGCCTTTGGAGTTGGCGCGTGAATTTTGCACTATTCTTTCAAGGACGATGGTTAAGAAGTCGCCTGACAGCGCGTCGTCTTGTCTAAATCCTTTTTTGGCATCAAAGGTCTCTGTGAGGCCTTTACACACCCTGATATAGCAGGGTGCTTTCTCCATCGTCATCCTGCACAAACGGAAGAGTTTTGACAGGGATGCAAAAACTAGACATGACTCTGTATAGTTCTCCGCTGTCATACGCGGCCTTAAAATCGAAGAAAAGGTGGTGGATATCAATTTGAAGTTCCTGGCTTTTCTCCAAGATCTGCTGCAGTGTGAATATTTGGTCAATGGTGGACTTTCCTGGCCTGAGCAACACTGATATGGACCGATCAGGTTGTTGAAGAACAGCTTTAGGTGTTCATAAGATCGTGTAAGCGATTTAAAGAAGACTGATGCCTCTGTAGTTGGCGCAGTTCAGAGGGTCACCTGTCTTGAGGATCGGGCAAATAATGCTGAGGTTCCATTCATCGGGCATTTTTTCCTCTTACAGATGAGTTGGTGCACGCTCCTTAACAAATCACTGCCTGCCGCTTTAAACAGCTCGGCAGCTAGGCTGTCAGCTCTAGCAGCTTTGTTGGACTTAAGCTTAGAAATGGCATACCTTCACTTCGTCTAAGTCGAGTGGACGGCATTGTTGGTTTTCATCGTCCAGGTTGAATGGTTCATTCTGCCTGACAGCGGATTTTGATTCGTCGTCACCGTTTGTTTATCACAACCATTAGTTTTAAAACAAAATACTATTCCTGTCATCAGTACCGCAACTCCAAAATCCACTTTTCTCTCATTTTAGGGAAGTCTCAGTAAAAATGATTGAAGAAAACGCGCGGGATATCCATAGATATGTAGATTGAAGTTCCAACTTTTTAATATACTCGACTTTACTTTTGAAGCAACTGCCAAAGGACGCTCCTTAATGTTGTTTTCGAGTAAAGCACCTTTACCGCTAATATCGTTTCAAACCTATGCCTCTCCGACCTGATTTAAACATCTCTGGCTTTGAAAATGTATCATCGTTTCTGTACAAAAACGTTTCTTGGAATTTGCAAGCTTTGAAAACTCTTCAATCTTGGAATTGAGTGAATTTTGATTAAAATTTCCATCACTACCACCACCATCCCTGATGTCCATTCAATATTCGATGGCGAAAAAAAAAATCGCTGTAGTCCATTTCTCTGATAGAATCTGTTTAAAAGATGCACTGCGAGCATAAATGCCAACGTAACACATTCTCTCTCTCGATTTTCGATTATCCGAACGATTTTCGAGCATTTTTCTCGGGGTGAAATACAAAAAAGCATAAGAGGAGGAGAACTGGAGAACTCCTCTTCACTTTTTTTTTATCCTTTGCCGGCTAACTTTTTCCTCATTTGCCGGTCGGTGCTCCTTTTATGTCTACGTTCGTACATTTTTTGCTTCACTCCTTCTGAGTTTTACCTAAAAGAGAACTCCGCTGCCGGGTTTTCCTATTTGTTTGACTCTGCAGTAATAGTGTTAGGCTTCCGTTGGTAATATAAATTTTGTTTCCATAAGATGAATCAATGAACGGAGGAGTGAAGCTTGTTCCGCCTCTTGTTCCTGTTACCCATCGGAAGGAAGGATAACTTTGATAGAAACTTCTCATATTGGGTTAACCACATAAATTAGGTTTTATTGTACGCCGCAAATTGACTTACCCCCAGGGCTCCAGTAAAAGGGACAGTGATAGCGAAGCGACAACAGCGAAACGCCAAGTGAATTAAATATTTAGTGAGTGGGAGAGAGAGAGAGAGCTGTAGTGTGGGAAGTTTTCATCGCTTGTGGATCTTGTGTGGAACTTGCTTTCTAGAAGAAAGTTGTCCGTCAGTTGTCAAAATTGTTTCGGATGTGACATGTCTTTGACATGACTTATGTACATGCATGGGTGAGATGATGAAGATCTTTGTTTTGCTTCTTTTTTTCTATTTTATTTGTCTCCCAAGTTTGAGCTATGAATTGTCATAGCGCCTGGGGATTGCTGAGAATGTGTAATGGAAACTCTCAGTTCTGGATTTCCTTTCAGCTATTTAATTCAATTCATTTATGAGTTGTTGTGTGCACATTTTTGGGGGGATGACACAACGGGTAGTAGCATCTCGCAATCAACAATAAATTGTTCCAGTTAAGTTGGTTTATATGAATATCCTTTGTGGACGTGTGTATGTGAACCGAATGACCATTGTGTGATGGGTGTGACTTTGATGAAATATCTCCGGCATTGCTTGAGATGAAATTGTTATGGTATTACAGATGGACGTGGAGTGCTGTTCTGGATGTGCAATCTGGATGCGATCTAAACTTGAGGATAATTGCCTCCATTCATCCTCATAAAGGGAGTGCTGGGTGACTATATTTTATTATGATTGAAGTGGGGATGTCAACGCTTTTAAATTGTTTACATATGTACATATAATCTTTAAAGAATTTTTAAAAATAAACGAAGGACGTAGGCGGATTCAGTTCTCAGTCATTAGGAAAATACATTAAAAAAAAGTCTGTCTAACTCCTCTGTCTGTATACACTATACACCTTTGCACATCAAATTCAATGGTTTACAGGGCAGAGAGCAGATGGCCTTTGTTTCCTGTCACGACTTTGCGTATAAACTCCTCACTTCTATTTTGCTTGTGCGATGGTAGAAAGTATTGGATTCCAATTCCTTGCACTTTCTTCTTTGTTACGAATAACCCGCTGTGAATACATGGTTGTGTGTTCAAGGACAACCATAACCTAAGCTACAAGTTCTTATAAAGTTTTATTCGTTGGCTGTATTTACTTGAATGAGAAGCCCTGCACGTTATTGTGTGTAGTTCTGGTCTACGGTTTCCAGTTTCCTGTGAAAGTTTTTTGACTACCGACAGAGGAAGAAAGTTATTTTTGGAGAGGATGGTCAATTTAATTATGTGTCGTACCTGTAATCTGGGTGGGCATTTCTTAACCTTTTAAAGAAATTCTTCCGCAAAACAGAAGATGGTCGTCATAGCTTAGTGGTTATATTGCATTGGGCTGCTGAACGAGTTGACATCACTGATTTGGTGGTTGTTTTTCTTAAGATGGCCTTTTCCCCGCAAAATTAACAGTGTGGATTCTTTCGTCTTAATTAAGATGAACTAGCTTTTTGCGTATGGTGTGCTATGTCAAGTTGAGCAGGCTGCTCTGCACTTAAGCCTCAGTCGGGCCCGTTTTGTTGCCTTCTTTTACTAGTCTTTCAGTTTTAATATCGCCTCGAGCTTCAATGATGAACTTTTCTGCTTGTTTATTCTGTCTATCATTCTTTTTAATTTCTAATTGTTGAGTGTATGTAGCTCCGCAGTTGTGCTATAGGTCTATGAACGGGCGGCAAGCGTCTTCAGTTCTTCAAAGGATTGTTCTTATGCACTGTCGGCCATTTCAAATTGAATTCGATATATAGCGGCGGGTCTTTAGGTTCTAGAACGCTGCTTGCTGCTTCTCATGAATCATATCTTTGTTTTTAGGTTAGGTTAGTATGATGCACTGGCTATACATACCAATAGTAAGACCAGTACTCACGTATGGAGCGCTCGTCTGGTGGAAAGCAACTAGAAAGCAAACAACGCTAAGTAAGTTAGCAGCTCTAGACACCTTTCTGCATATGCTACCGCTAGACTTACAGATAAAACACCATGCAGCCAATTGTGCGCTGAAGCTCACTAATTCAGGCTACTTTAGGAATAACAGTATTGGACACGTCTCCATCCTGAGTGAATATAATTTTTAAGTTCTGAAAAGAAAAGATGAGACGGTTTCCGTCATGGACTGCGATACACTATCCATCACGTTGAATCCTGGAGAAGGAAGACTGGGAGAGAAACGCTGTCATCTCAGCGGATGAGATTGCGGTCTTCACGGATGGTCCAAAAACTATCAACGGAACGGGTTCCACTCCCAAGAGGCAGACCTCAAAGTATCCATAAGGCTCCCGGATACATCTAGTGTATTCCAAGCAGAGGTTCTAGCTGTGCTCGTAGCTGCGGGAATCACTAGGGATGAAATTGATATCTGGAAGGGATATCTCCATTTACATTGATAGTGAGGACGCACTTAAAGCGCTAGAGTCAAATGTCGTCAGATCTGCACAAGTCTCGAAATATCGCATAATGCTAAAGGCATTGTGAGTGCAGAATCAAGTAAGACTTTGTTGTGTGTCGAAAGGGCCTACGAAATGACCAGGCTAGGTAGAGAACGGCAACACATGGATGGGGGAACCACCGTGGATCCTCCTTCCTGTGTAGCTACAGCAGAGATCCTAAGAATAACTGTAAGTAAGGCAAATCAGGTCGCCGTGGCTCAGTGGTTAGTGCATTGGACTACTGACCGAGCGGCGTGAGTTCAAGCTCCAGCCAGGAACACTGAACATTTTTCACGGTATCACCTCTTTTCGGGGAATGACAAGCCTCGGAGTCGGCAACCAATTGTAGGTCCCTTCCATTCGTGCTAAATATGTAACACGCACAACATGAATGGTTGTGAGAAGCTAGGCCTTGGCTCATCCCGAGCGATTGTGTCAGCTATTTATTTTTTTAAGGCAAATCAGAGATGGTCCAATTGTAGTGGGCACAGGATATCCAAGGCCTAATGGCCTGCCCTAGACCGCAGGAAAACAAGGGCTATTCTTAACTCAAGCAGGGCACAGCTACAATTAGTTACTGGCATCCTGTCCAGCCACTGCCTTCCTAGAAGCATGGTAAAAGATTAGGGCCCTCAGCCAAAGAAGTCTGCAGCCACTGCAACGATCTATGCGCCGCTGAGGACATAACACACATATCATGTCAATGTCAGGGAATTGCCAGCACACGCATGAAACTTCTCGGCAACTATTTCTTTACTAATCTAAAGGAGCTAGGCCATGATAGCTATAAAAACATGATAAAATTCTGTAGAAAAATAGGCTCTGCCCATTTGGTTTCACAAGGGCTGGCTGCATAACCCTAATCTACCTACCGTAACCTACCTTCGTTTTTAGTTCACTTGCCATTTGACCATTCTTTACACGTTTCAAAATACATATCTGTAAGAGATCAACTGACAGTAGATAAAGAATTAAAGTTGATAAACAATGGCTAGTTAATTTTACCGCACCTCCTGCACGCAGAAGACAAAGATTAATGACGGTTTCCTTGTCGAAATCAATGATGTGCATCATTTCCTCGTTGAAAACGTTTAAGTTTAACTCGACACGCACGTACGGCTTACTCAATACTAAGTCGCTTATGGAATTCTGAAAAAGAATTCATTTCTCTTGTTATAAGCTCTCCTAAATTTTCATTTTTAAAGTGGTCATCGATTTCAAATTTCATAGATATATTAACCCAAAGTACTGACCATTTTTCATTTTTTTTTTTTTTTTTTTCAGTTCCTCCCTCACATAATTATCGATTTATCAAGTTCACTTATTTTTTTTGCAGCAGTCACGGCAATATTCACAGACTCTTTTAATCTATCGATGTCAAGACATCATTGGAAGCATAGTAGTCAACCCTAAGATATGCAAATGAATCAAACCGGTTATCTTGAGAGTATTTCATACCGATTGAACTCTCCTGCGATTTATTGCGGCTGTCATCGTACTCTTGAATTCTAGTTGGCTGTACATTTTACATAGAACATTAAAATATTTAAATGTCCACATTCGATGACATGTATGAATCGATTTATGTAAATAGCCAAACCCCCATAACTCGATTGCAAACAAATTCACAATTTTCAAAATACACAGGATATTCCGAGTGACACTATGTCCGTACGCATCACCAATTGGTATTGGGCGTACGATTATCTTCTATAACAATGACACCATTGAACTCTCTAGCTACCACCGTTTCCAGTTGTGTACAACAGAATTTCACCTTCATTGTTCATTGATGGGGAAAAAAAAAAAAAAAAAAGTGAAGGCCTGCTGTAACCCTCGCCCGTTACACTGAACCAGATCGTAATCGTTTGTTTGGATGCAGTGGTGTAGGGAGTGCGGAATACCCTATTGGCTTTTAGTTCACCAGAACCTGTTCATTATGTTTACTAACAAAGCGATTAAAATCTGTAATAAGCGTTGTCGGTCATAATTAATTTAATGGAAAATGATCCGTTTTGGGTATCAAGATTTAACAGTCAAGTGAGGGTGTGTTATGCTGATGTTTAGAGTAAGATTAGATTTAACGAGCTTAATCATTATTTGATATAAGGATTTTGGGGTGAACCCTCAATGTAGTTAGTGTCAGCCTTTTTGTTTGTCAATGTCAGGATGTCCTTAAAATGGCCCAATATCATTTTTTATTATTTGTGTACCTCTGCAAAAAACTGTTTTTTTTTTTGGATTAGAAAAACTTTAAATTTGAAAGCCAAGGGAAACCTTCATTTCAATGACTTTACTTAGAAAACGCTGGTGTCAGGACGGGATCTGTGTCTCAGCCAACAAACCTTTCCAGTTTGCTCGAAACACTTTGACAAAATACTAACCACAGACCACATTCTGAACATGTAAAATCGTATCTTCTTACTTCGTTTACCAAGAAGAGATTGAGAACCTTCTTTACATAAAATTGCCGCCTATGACATTATCCAATTTGATTTGGTTCAGGTAGGTTAGGTTAGGTGGCTGCTCCCGCTCAGATAGGGACACACATAGACCAGATTGGTCCATTGTGATACCACGATGAACAACCGGCTTACCATAACCAGGAACCGGAGTATTTAACACAGAGTACATCGAGATGGGCAACTCTTACGGTATTTGCCCTTAGAGTTGAATCATTTCGTCCCAGAGATGAAGTTTATTATCTTCTGGATGTCGAGTTTGGCTAGATTGTTAAGATCATCGTAGAAGTATTCCTTCTTAGCGTTCTAAGGGCAGGACACGTGCACTGTAGCTGCTTTGTAATTTCTTCTTCCTTGTTTCTGCAGCTACAGAAATCATTGGAGCGAACCCCCAGTCTGCCTATGAACCAATGGTTTGTGGATAAAAGTTTCCGTCTTCTTTTAATCCAGGTTACGTCAGATTTGTTTTAACAAGAGACAAATGCTAAATTTGTTCCCCCTGGGGTTTGCCAGTTTCTTGGCATCAGTGTCAAGGAGGAATTTGACCGATTCGATATGCGTAGGTGGTTTTTCCAGGTTTTCGGGGAGATGCCGTCCTGCGCCTTCTTTTGTAAGCTCGTCCGCTCTGTAGTCTCTGTGTCCTGGAACCCAGCACAGGGTCGTTGCACCTGTCTGCAATCTCGTTAAGAGATCTGCGGCATTGCTTTACCAAGCGATTCTAGGGCTTTCATAGCTGTCTGACTATCTATGCCTAGCGCTACTATTTTTCGCGTTAATTGAAAGCCAAGCCGCAGCTTCGCAGTCTGCCATGATATTCGCTTGAAACACACTACAGTGATCTGGCAGTCGCTTGGTAATGGCTAAGCCAGATGCCTTGGAGAAGATTCCTGCCCCCGTACCACATTCTGTCTTAGATCGGTCTGTGAATATTTCTACCGCTCAAAACTGTACCAGACTCCCAAAAGCTTCTGCTAGGAATCCGAGTTTTGTACCTGACGTTGAAGTCAATACGAGGGACAACGTAGTCCGTTTTACTAGGAATAGTATGGTTGCCTTTGAGGACCCTAGAGTGACCCGTTGCTGTGTTGATCAGCTAGGAGGATTCTCTGAGCTTTAATGCTGCTTTGACTGCCATTAGCTTCCCAAAGACATCAACAGGAAACAGATGAAACATTGACTACAGCGCAGCAGAGTGGGTTCTCAAGGCACCCTTTATGCAGATGCATGACCCCCTTTGTTTCTTTTCAAGCAGGCTACTGTTGCTTTTCTTGTCCAGTGCTGTCCACCAGACCAGTACTCCGTACATAAGGATCGGCCTCAACATCGCCGTATGTATCCAGTGGACTACTTTAGGCTGCAGGCCCCATTTCGGGTCCAGAGCTTTCCGGCAAGAATATAAGGCAATTCGTGGCATGGTCCTGAATGTTCAACCTACAGCTGAGTCCCCTGTTAAGTATGATCCCCAGGTATCTGGTGTGGTCTACAGATTTGATTGCCGTGCCTTCTAATTTGGAAGGGGTGATATACGGAACCTTAATAGCGTCTTGTGAAAAGCACTAGTTTGGTTTTTGAGGGATTAACCCCGAGGTCTACCTTCTTCGTCCACCCTGCCAATATGTTCAGGGCAGATTCCATAATGTCTCTTATTGTAGGGAGGAATTTGCCATTGCAATGTCATCAGTATCTCTCCCTGTCCAATGGCATTAACAGTTCGTTTACTACCGTCAACCAAAGTAATGGTGATAGTACTCCGCCTTGCGGTGTACCTCTGCAGGCTATCCTGCTCATTGAACTCATAATTCAGGTAATGCAACCGAAGGTTAGAGCTACGCGTCCGTTTGCCATGCACCACTTTCAATGTGGAAATCGAAAGTACTTTTGTTAGGGCTTCAGTTAAGAAAGAAGTGCTGTACAAAATTCAAGTTCATGCAACGCACAGGGTAAGCGTGGATAGAGAACACTTTGTTTTTGTATGGATTCCAACGATTTTTCTTGTTTACCCCTTTCACGCGTACACGTCAGAACTAGTGCTAGCACGTGAGTCTATGCAGTCTGAATGAAGTTTCGCATATGATTGTCATAAACGCGTTTTAAAAAAAATTGCCCCAAATTTCTTCAACAGTCTGGGACCTCCCCCATTTTAATTTTCTTTCATTAAAGTGTGTTACGCGATGTTAATATCCCATCGGCAGTCATCGCATTTTGGCCACCACTGTTTTTATAAGCGTTGAAGGATATTAAATGCAGAAAAATCAACCAACCACACAACAGCCTAGTAAAAGTAACGAAACGAGAATGAGATTCAAAGACAATAATGACGCCAGCAAACTCAAATGAGCAGAGAACACCCTAGGCGCGGAGCACGAACACACACAGTGGAATGCATATACATTACATACCACCATTAACCAAGCAACCAACCAACCAGACAATCGGGATAATTTTTTAATGTTTTAATGTTTTTCAGAACTGCAATTACTTTTATTTTTTTTTTTTCCTCCTCCTCCCTGCGGTGATACTCTCACATCAATTAAGTACAGTAGCAATAGACAGGGATTCCTCCGTCGTTTAAGGCCTGACGTTCTGGTCTTTTTTTTTTTTGTTTTCCTCCATATTTCACATTGCGCGCAGTTTTCCTCGAATCGCATAAAAATGCATGGAGTTCAACGAAATTTCAAGTACGATACGGTACGACACACTGGGAGAAGCTGGGCGCATAAAAAAGCGGATTCTCCCTTAAAACTTCCGTTTGTGAGATGTGAGTCGGAATTCTTTTTTCCCGTTTTCCATGCCTGCCGCTAAAAAGTCCGCTAAAATGGTAAATACTTGAAAATAATTTGCTTAATATACTTCCGGAACGACTTCGAAAATGTTGTCTGCGCTAAGAAAAGCGAAAAAAAAAAGCAAGTAGTCAGGCAACAGTCTTAAATCTTAACAGTTTTTTCCTTTTAAACAGAAGAGAGATTGTCAGGACAAGAGGGAGGCATGCACCTACCATCCAACTTTACTGTTGCAGTGATTTGCATCAGCATCATATCTACAACGTAATTGCCGAGTTTCGCTTACTCTTTCTTTCCTCTTTGACTTTGAAGCCAGCAATTTAAGAAAAAATAAATTTCAATTTTAAATTTATTATACAGGGTGGCCCAAAAACACTCACCCGATGTTGTTTGGCTATTGCTCTTTAAATGACATAATTTTTTAAATGATATTAATCAAGTGGGCGCCGCCATTGTTGATGAAAATTTGGGCTCTTTTTACCGCATTGGATTCTTTTTACCGGATATTCCCTTTGAGAGCTTCCAGAGTCTGTAGCTTTTTCCCAAACTCGTTGATCATTGTTCTGTATCGCTCACCAATCACATTCTGTCACGTGTTGTTCCAGTCGTGATAGTAAGTAAAGGGTTAGCGGATACAAAATCGGATGGGGTTTACAAGTCCGAGAAACGTCCTGTATGTCCAGCGAACACCAGGATTTTCTCAAAACTAAAATGCATAAGAGAGCTTAGCCCGGCAAAACATGTCTTTCCAGGCTTTTGTGTCTTAGCGTCCCTGTGGCAGGGCAATCGCAGAGGAAGTGTCCGAGTCTCTCCTCCTCCTCCTCCTCCTCACATCTTGGGCAAGTACTTGATTGTATCACTCCCATTCTGTGGTTATATTTATTCAGGTTAACCCATTTATTACCAAAGACATTTAAAACTAAAATTTCAAATTTTTGGTAACATAACTTTATTAAATAGTGTCAAAGGAATACAAAAATATTTTTTTAATTTTTTAAAAAAAGTAGGAAGTGTGGTTTTTAAGCTGTACCCAAGCAGGTACAACGGGAAAATATGTTTGTTAATTTTGTACATGAAATTTCTTAAAGCATTCTTTTTCGACACACAAAACTATGTCGCAGAACTCACAAACCCATCTGACTCGCATGTGGCATACTCTGCATCTAAGAGGCTTTTCAATTCTCTTTGGAAAATGGTGACCTTCAGATGAAGCAACGCTTGCAGATATGAACCGTTTTGATGTCGAAGGTTGAAGAATTGTATATTTTCTAAGATAATATTGAGCAATATCTCTTTGAAACGATAGCAAGTCATCTTCGGAATCAGCTGCGACTTTATATAGTTTCCAAGCGTTCACCAATGTAGAGCTTAGCATTGAGGTAAAAAGCGGCCACCACCACTTTTTGCCTCGAATTTCGATTTTATAGGCATTGACACACTGGTCGTGTAAGTCAACGCCACCCATACCATTATTATAATCCGCAATAAGGTTCGGCTGCTGAATGAAAACTTTTCTTTTTTCTACTGATGACCAACGTTTGACATAATGCATGGGCTGCATAGTATCGAAGTTTGTGCCCATAGTAACAACACTATTATCACTCCATTTTACAAAAAGAATATTATTGTTTACGTCGTATACATGCTCAAAATGCCCTCTTTTCTCCTTCTTGAATTCCTTTTTCAGCTTCAATGGGCATTTTTTTGTTCGGTTTTCTCTAGCAGTCCCTGTAGCTCTGAAGCCCTTCTCTCTCAATAATCGCAAAAGCTCATGAGAAGTAAAATAGTTGTCAAAATATATTATGTGGTCAGAAGAAAATGGAATTTTTTCTAAAAGCTCAAGTACAACTCGAGATCCCAGTGGCATTTGTAACACATCAGCGTTCACATTTTTTGCACCACAATAAGTATCAAAGTTATATAGGTAGCCACAACTACTCGTCAGCATCCAGTTCTTGAAACCAAAACGAACAGGTTTTCCTCTTATGAACTGTTTCGAAGAATGGTGGTCAAAATACTTGATCATGGCTTCATCAATGGATAATTTTTCGTGCATGAAGCATGAATGTTGATATTTTTGGCACAAAAGATTCATAAGCGGTCTGAGCTTTGCCATTTTGTCTCGAGCATCTAATTGATTATTATCTGCGAAATGAATGTAGTTTTTGATCTCATAAAAACGATTTCGCGACATGTTGTTTGCTACCAATGCGCTTCTTGTGTCCTCATCTAATTTCCAATACATGAATTCCCTGGGCATTGAGTGGTAACCACTGTAGAACATAATGCCTATGAAAATTTCCAAGTCTTCTTTTTGGAAATTGAGGTTATTATGATTATGTTGAGAAGCATAAAGACTAGTTTGATTCAAGATCAATTCCATTACCTCATTATCAAAAAGTGTTTCAAATATTTCGACTGGGGACTTATTGTCTAAAGCACATTTCATATTCATCTTGTTTATCTCAAAGTTATTAGAACGGTTCATCGTCATATCAGTACCTCTTTTAGACCAGCGTGGTTGGGCTTGAGATTGCCCACGTATTGAGGCTCTTATTACTGATAAAGGAACTTCGTCCTCGCTATCGAAACCCTCATCCCTAATGAAAAGTTCTATGTTACCTGGAACATCATTGGGTATGTGATCGTTATCCAAATTTTCTGTGTCTATTTCATCCTCGTCTGTGTTGTAAGCTGCATCTGGTGGTATAAATGCAATATCAAACACAGCGTTTCGATCATTTTCTTCGATTGCATTTATCGCATTTGGAAGATTATCGAATCTCCTTCCATAAAATGATGATGTTGAGAATGCTTTGAAATCCATTCTAAAAAAAAAAATTGTCAGTTTTTCCCATTGTACCCAAGCGGGTACACCTAACTTTACGCGTACTTACCTAGCGTAAAAATAAATGAACACTTGATTTTTCACTTTTATCTGATTTTATTATAAGTTTTTGAACTATTTCCAAAAAAATAAAAAGAAAATTGATAAAACGAATATTTGATTTATTGCAAAATATAGGCCAACCTCCGAAAAATCGAGAAAATCGCAATCGCACCTGATGCGAAGTAATAAAAAAGACCACCGTTTTAGTTTTTTTTACAATAAACTGCACGCCTACTGATTGAAAACATGTCAACGAACAAAAAAAAAATTCAAATTTCATGAAAACAAATTTGAAGAAGGACAACGGTAAAACCAGAATGTTGTTCAATTTTCTGTACCCAAGCGGGTACAGTGGTAGTAAATGGGTTTTAATGTGTTCACTGTACAGGCCTACCATCAGTTTTAGTTGCTTCCTGGGAAGATTAAGCGTTCTTGACGACAACAGAGGCGCTCTATCATGGATTTGCCCGCTTTGCGGGATTGCAAGCTTGCTACTACTTACTCGCATGCATATATTTCTTAGACCTTATGTTGGGATTAAACTACTGATTGCCGATAAAAGAGCCTCGCTAATGAATCTCTGTTTGGAATTGTGCGTTTTCTACACCAAGTTTGTGCCTTTAGAGTTGCCGAGTTGTCACAGCCATCGTCGAGGATACGAAAACTCTTCGCGAGAAGGGTATCACCGCAAAAAAAATTACGATCTACATCGACAGCCAGGCAGCTGTTAAGGCTCTGAATCTGCAAAAAAAACATTGAGATGAGATATCGAGAGCCAATAATGTGACCCTATGTTGCGTATCAGGGTATATGGATATCCAAGGTAGCGAAAGGGCTGACAAACTTGCACGAAAGGGAGCAGCGCTGCATGCATCCTCCATTTTGCGAGGATTCCAATACGCTCGTTAAAAAGGTATTTTGAGCCAATACACGTTGAATCCAGCTAGACACATGTGCAAAGTCTAGAAACATATGGACGGGTTATAATAAGAAGAGTTATCTGTCCCTGGTCAAACTTAATCGGCACGAAGCAAGGATTGCCTTCGGCATCACTATTGGGCACTTGCTATTGGTACTCATGCGGAGCGCCTCGGTATAAATCACAACGACTATTGCAGAAGTTGTAGGGACGAGGAAGAAATCGAATCTGTCCGTCACCTGCTGTGCGAACATCCTGCCCTGGCCAGTGGAAGAATGGGTACTCTTGGTAGTTACTGCTTCTCGCGTGACAGCGAGTTGAGGGACCTCCTCATTTCCCTATCTAAATAAATAAATAGTAGGCGCAACAGCTCGGAATGAGCCAAGGTCTAGCTTCTCACAACCATTCATGTTGTGCGTGTTACATTTTTCGCACGAATGGAAGGGACTTACAATTTATTGCCGACTCCGAACGGCGAATTGAGAAGCTATTTCATGACAGATTATACTCTCGGAGGCTTGTCATTCCCAGACAAGAGGTGGTGCCGCGAAAAATGTTCGGTGTTTTTGGCTGGGGCTTGAACCCACGCCGCTCGTGCAGCAGTCCAACGCACTAACCACTGAGCCGACCACTTATCTTATCCTTATCTGAGTGGTTTTAAATCAGCGGCTTCCCTTCTCTTGAGAGATTCCCAGGGTAGAATTACAAAATGGGAACAATGGACCCTATTGCTGGTTCAAGTGAGCAATGACGAATGTTACAAGATACCCATTTATCTAACCGAACCTAACCTTGAGTTTTATCTGATTTGAAGATTCGTTTGGGAGAAGAATTGCTCAAGAATGCTGCTATAAATTAGAGACAAACACTGCGGGTTCTTACAGCCATTAAAGTGTAAAATCACATAGAATTGCTATCAAGTGATACACGCAGTGGTGATTAGGGGTATTATCATCAAGGCAGAATATACCAAGTGAATCAGATGAGATATTCACACCCAAGGTTATTAAGACTCACATGAATTGAACTACATAGGAATGGTTTTCCGTTGCAGACCCGCTTCAAGTAAATATAATCAACAGTGTTGCCAAAGGGATTTATTTTCGACATGTTTATGTCATCATCATCATCTTCCAATAGCCCGCTTATCCACTATGAGGGTCGCGGGTTTAGGGAGCTTAAGTGGACTCTCCACATTTGCCGATCTTCCGCCATCGACTCTAACTCATCAGGGGCTATCCCCAAACGGGTAGAGGTGAGATTTCGGACTTGGTCCAGCCATCTCATCCTAGGCCTACCCAGGGGACGTCTACCCGATGGCACGAATTCCATGGCACGTCTTGGAAACCGAGTTGGGGACATGTGTTTGACGTGCCCAAACCATCGAAGTATGGACCTCTCCGCTCGAAGAAGTAGCTGCTCGACATTGAGTGCCTCGCGTATCCTGGTGTTCCTAACCCGATCTCGGCGAGTCATCCCAGCAATATAACGAAGAAATCTCATTTCGGCAGCTTGTATCCGCGATCTTATTCTTTCGGTCATTACCCAAACCTCATGACCATAGATGAGGGTCGGAACAAACACTGAATTAAAGACCGACAACTTAGCTTCGATGCCAAGTTCGGCCCTCCTGATAACAGATTGACCAAGCTGTCTCAAAATTGCTTCAGCTTGACCAATCCTACAGGATAACTCAGTATTGCTCCTACCATCACTCGTGAATAGGACCCCGAGATACTTAAACTTCTCCACCTGTTTCAATGGGACTCCACTAACATGCAGAGTGCAGACAGGTGTTCTGGAAATTACCATTACCTCTGATTTGTTTACGTTTACCTTCATCCCAGCTTCAACACAGACGGCGACGAACCTATCTAGTGCGCGCTGAAGTTCGGTCTGGGTGGACGTAAGGATGACCAAGTCATCTGCTTTTTGTCTCCCAATTCGAACCGTTCCTCACCAAGGCTGCGCTGTAACATCCAATCCATATACACTATGAAAAGGAGAGGTGACAGAACGCACCCCTGGCGAAGTCCAACGCCCACAGTGAAAGGTGTCGACCTAACGCCGTTCATCCGAACACAGCTCTTACAGTTAGTGTACAGAGATTGAATGGCCCTCAGAAGAGAACCGTCAATCCCGTACTCCTGCAATACACTCCAGAGTTTACCTCGAGGGACACGATCATATGCTTTCTCCAAATCCACAAAACAACTGTAGATAGGTTTTGCATACTCCCAGGCCTTCTCAAGTACCATTCTGAGAGTGAACAGCTGGTCGGTTGTGCTTCTACCTGGACGAAAGCCGCACTGCTCATCGCCCAAACGGGACTCGACCACAGCTCTGGAACGCGTTTCCAACACCTTTGCAAAGACCTTTCCGGGGAGACTTAAAAGAGATATACCCCTATAATTGGAGCAATCCCTCTTATCCCCTTTCTTAAAAAGAGGAACAATCATCCCAGTTTGCCAATCGCTGGGTGTTTCACCGCATTCCCAGGCCACTTTAATGACACGAGAGAGCCATTCCACTCCCTCTTTACCCAAAGTCTTGAGCATTTCTGGCCGGATTTCATCCACACCAGCAGATTTACCGACTTTTAGCGCTTTAATCGCCAAATTCACCTCCTCTACGGTGGGACTATTCTCCGCCCTACTCAGAACCATGGGTCTGCCATCCTCAGTGCCCTGTTCGGGATTGAGCAGCTCCGAAAAGTGCTCGCCCCATCTGCGCAAGATGTCCTTCTCATCGGAAAGAAGTACACCATCTTTGGATTTGACTCCTTCGATGATATTAAACTTCCTTCCTCTGAGACGGCGGATGGTCTGCCAGAACACCTTGTTTGCAGATCTGTGGTCACAGTCCATGTATATGTGTGTTGCAAAATTCGAAACTAATTTGAGCCATCCTCACTATCATAACCTTTACCTGATGAGGTTGCTAAACTTTTTTCCATTTTTTTTTTTTTGACTTCTCAATGCTTCATGTTTGGTTGTGTATCTAAGATAGCATATCTCGTTTCATTCAACTGATGGTTCTATTCATTCCAATTGATTTTTGTCTATTCGTACGCACATACGTCTGTACATACATAAATACGTTTGCTTACATGGAATCATCCATTCCAATGTCATCACCAGTGAAACCATTTACGAATCTCTCAGACTGCATTCCATTAACTAACTTTGTGTTTGAAGTATTCACTTATGAACTCGTTGCTTCAGCATCTTTACTAGTCTGCTTACATTGAACATGCAAGTAAAACGATTCAGGTGTAACAGGTCTTCTGTACATCTATAAATAGTCTTTTTCTCATCTCATCACGTTTTGTTCTAATGTTTGTTAAGTCAAACACATTAGTAGCCACAATTATAACTCTGCACGATTACGATAATCATCGCATGTACTTCACAGTAATTATCAAAACCTCTTGAAGAACTTCATGCCAAATAAATGCTTTCATGACATAAACATTACCAACAAGCGGGGGTTACATCTGAAATGCATACAGCTATTATGTTTTCACATATAACTACCATTTTAATTCGTTGTTCTCGCGCGCTGACATATGAACACCCCTACCATCCAGACCA
The DNA here is from genome assembly GCA_917880715.2 of Matsumyia berberina. Lineage (NCBI taxonomy): Eukaryota > Metazoa > Arthropoda > Insecta > Diptera > Syrphidae > Matsumyia > Matsumyia berberina. The sequence continues at coordinate 121,970,337 of OU862871.1, read as the reverse complement.
GACCTTTCAAAAGCAGAAATACCAGGGCATGGAATGTGACAAAAAATGCTGGCAACAAATCATACTAATTATGTAGTACCAATTATTTTCGTTCTCATAATTCCATTACAAAAAAGAAGAATTATTCGATTACAATGGCGCCCCATCTCACACCATCAGCCCTTAATTCAAACCACCACCAGTTTGAGTTCAAATCGGAGCGCAATTGAATTTTCTCCCGACACAATTAATTGTCGGCACTACCCGTACAACTTTGGAATGGTTTCGTCCATAAACACAATTATATCTGTCATCCTCGCGACCACCAAACTTTTCATAGGCCTACGGATAGATCCTTAAAGACTGTCTAATTTGACAATACACATGTGGAGCGTAATGAGGATGATATCTCACTGGTGTGGCATTACTTAGAAACGGGAATTAAAATTTATAACCATCCACAGCTGCGAATGAAAATAACGCCTCTGGCGCGCTCACTATGTCTGCCATTTCCCTTCCAGTTAATGGTGAGAAGTAATTGCGTAACTCATTAAAGCCTCCCGGTTTTCCTTTCTTTTACCCACCCCTTACCATGGCGAATGGACTGAAAGAATGGCAACGTCATGAAAGCGAGAGAAAAAGTGGAAAAAAAAAAATAGATGAATAAACAAACAAACGAACCATGAAGTGAAAGGTTCTCTTATTAAATCGGCAATCAACCCTCAGCCCTCCAAAAATCGGATTTTAAACTTCAGAAAGTAGAACTTCGTTTCGCGGGTACACGTAGTAGTTAGAACGTGGTGGATTTTAAAACAGGGGTCTCCCAACACGTGCATTTCACAGTTCGTTCTTTCTCTTTGGGTATTAGATGTGAATATATAAAAATTCATTGACTTTTGCTTTCGGAAGGGTTTTTCTTTTTTTTTTTGGTGCCATTAAGTGCAAGTTACTCCTTGAAACTGATTGCTACAACAATGCACCCGAGAAGGAAGAAAAGTTTTGATTCCATTTAAAAAGTTTGTAAAAGTGCAAGTGTGCATTGGTATGGAGGACGCATATGGTGGCATGGTAGTTACTTCCAGTGGGTTACGAGTTGCTCGCAAACGATAAAAAGCTTATGGCAGCCAATTTTGTTGCGGAAAAAGGAATTGAATCAGTTGAATCAGAGACAAACTAGATGACTAAAACCGCTTGTGGATTGTGAAGGAATTAATAGGTCAGGAAAACAACCATTAAGCTTTATTGGGGAAGAGATGCGATTAGGATAGTCGGTGGATTGTGAAGCAATATAGAGGAAGACATTACACCTATCCCTATGCATGGATTTTTGTTGAAATGGCTGCCAGTTCCTTTGTTTTTTTTGTAGTCCTTGTGATGAAGTTTATAGATCTTAACATTGCATAAAATACGTAAAAATAACCTGTCAAGGCTACAGAGCCCAAAACGAGGCCTGGAAGGACGAGCAAGGAAAATTCGGAGTGGAATCGCAGTCGATGCTGAAGATATGTAAAAACTACTTCTGCAGACTGTTTAACGGCGGCGACGAATCAAATCCCGCTGTCAGGCAGAGTGAACCATACAACCTGGACGATAAAGACCTACAATTCCGTCCACCCGACATGGACGAAGTGAAGATAGCCATATCTAAGGTTAAGTCCAACAAAGCTGCTGGAGCTGACGGCCTAGCTGCCGAGCTTTTCAAAGCGGCAGGCGATGACTTGGTAAGGAGCATGCACCAACTCATCTGAGGAAGGTATGCCCTATGTCATCTTTGTTTGCCCGGTCCTCAAGAAAGGAGACCCTCTGAACTACAGTAGCATCAGTATTCTTAACATCGCTTACAAGATCTTATAAACACCTAAAGCCGTTCGTCGATAACCTGGTCGGTCCATATCAGTGTCAGAAAAGTTCACCATCGACCAAATATTCGCGCTGCGGCAGATCCCAGGAACTTCAAATCGATACTCATCACCTTTTCATCGATTTAAAGACCGCATATGACGAGCTATACAGAGCCATGTCTAGTTTTGGCATCCCTGCCAAATTCGTCCGTCTGTGCAGGATGACGATGCAGAATGCACGCTGCTCCATCAAGGTCGGTCAAGACCTCACCGAGATCTTTGATGTCAAAAAAGGATTTAGACAAGGCGACGCGCTGTCATGCGACTTCTTCAACATCGTTCTTGAAAGAGTTGTGCAAAACTCACGCGAATAAAACAGGGGCACCATCTTTCAAAAGTCCGTCCAACTACTCGCATACGCAGACGATCTTGACATAATCGGAAGAACGCAGCGTGATGTCATTGGTGCGTTCGTGAGTATCGAGATGAAGGCGGCGAAGATGGGTTTAGCGGTCAATGAGGGCAAGACGTAGTATATGCTGTCAACAAGAAAGGAAACTCAACACCGACGTCTTGGACATGACGACGCTTTAGACAGTTATATATTTGAAGTGGTTAAGGCCTTTGCCTGCCTAGACTACCAAGAATAACTCTTGCCAATCGCTGTTTCTTTGGGCAAAGAAGGCAACTGAGTAGCAAAGCCCCTTCTCGAAAGAATAAAGTGACCCTTTATAAGACCTTAATCGCCCCAATCCTGCTCTATGACGCAGAGGCATGGACTTTGTCAAATGCGGATGAGGTTGCTCTTGGCTGTTTCGAGAGAAAAATTGTTCGGATGATTTTCGGTCTCGTCTGTATAGACGGTGAATGGAAGAAGGAATACAACGACGAACTGTACGGGCTGTACATTGACATCGGCTTAGCCAGAAAAGTGAAGGTCCTATGACTGAGGTCATGTAGAGCGGATGGACACCAATGCTCTGGCCCGGAAAATCTTCGAATCCACACCTGAGAGACGGCGCAGTAGAGCAAGATCGCGACTCAGGTGACGCACGCAAGTACAGGGGACCTTAACCAATATGGCGTGCGAAACTGGAGGCAGCTGACTAAAGATCAAGCTGGATGGAGACGCTTGTTGGTTGAGGCCCAGGTCCACCACGCACTGTAGCGCCACCTTAAGTAAGTCAGTTATTGGCTTAAGATGATTGAAATTCACGTTCCAAAACTTTTTCTTAAGAATCAGTCAAATAACGCCATTAATCGGTTTCATTTCTGATATAATGAAGGATACCCCTTTGTGCAGTGTAGATGTATTGTTCGTCTAATTTGTAACAATACAACAGGTTGTTTGATTCTACCACAAAGTCCTATTCACTGATGAAAATAGCAAACCAGTGGCATGACTAATTCGTTGACAGGCAAATAATTCACTAAAACTGATTCCGTCTTAATTTCTCCATTCATCAATGCTCTCTCAAAGCAACAAATGTAAGTAAGCCAAACACTAATGAGACTTTTATACAAAAGTAGCAATCGTTATTAACTGCGAAAACACCCATCCACCAACGAACAAAATGTAACGCACACTTAAAGCTAATGCAAAACCGTCATCATCTAAGATGAATGTACTTCCTTTTCCCTTCAATTGTTTGCCTTTCTTCGACATTCGCCATTGAACCGTAACAGCTGATTGTGCTATTAACTTGAGTGTCTGGAGAACTAAGTGAGTGTTTGATTAACTTTTTCCCCTCGGAGAACGCGGTAAAAAATAATCCTTCCAGTGGTCGTAAATAATTTAATGGTAAATGCTCCAGTAAGAGTAAAACTAGATTTTCTCAGTATTTTATGAACTTAAATTCAATTCAACGGCTGGGGAGCTCTCTTCAAGTAGAGGAGTTCGAACAGAGAAAGCGTTGTAAACCAATAAAATCCTCTCAGATGAACTGCTTTATGTAATCCCATCGAAAAGAGACAATTCCTATTGAAAGCTGTGATACTTTGAAGACTGATTATCAATCATTCCGTCAAATCGATGCATTAAATCTTTTCTCATGTTATAAAGTGAACGTGCTTAGAGCTTTGTCTTGTTATCTATTACGAGTTCCGTTTGAAAAATTGCCTTCTCTGTTAATGTTGACTTAGCAAATTTACTCACTGCGTGCTGATAAATGTGTTCGCTCATGATAACAACAAAAATTGCTGTTGCTTTCCTATATTTTTTCAGCTAAAACGATAACCTCTCCCTATGTGAGCTTAATCTAAGTTATTTCCTTTTTTTTTTTTCGTTATAGTTCCCACACAGCAACCTGAGACAGAAAGTGAATCGCCTGTAGCCGAAGATGATAGCAACGATGTAGACGAAAAATCCAACACACCCACAGCGAATACGTCTTTAACGAACAGGAAACCTAAAACAGAAGTGATCACACCTCCTCTTTTAGCAGAGAAGGAGGAATCCACAGAGCAGGTGTACGTGACGAATCAAGAAGAAGAAAAGAGTCTAGAGAATGCAGAAGAGTTGGAGGATAATACAACGCCGACGGAAGAAGCTAATGATGAAGTAACGTCGCCAGCCTCAGTTAAAGAAAAGGAGGATTCTTTCCAAAGTGCCCAAGAGTTGTCCTTAGAAACAAGTGCCGATCATGATCAACCAGCAAAAATGAATGAAGATCCTCTGACGCAGGATTTCTCACTAACAGTTTCTGACACCGAAGGTGAGGATGGCGAGGAACAACGAGGTAGTGTAGATAAAGAAGACATTGTAGACGAATGCACAGAAAAGATAGCAGAGACAGAAGAAACAGAAAAAGAAATCTCAAATGAAGTTGATACAATTGACCAGCATTTTGAAGATGCACCCGAACTTGTTGCCACAGTATCACTGAATGACAACGATGAGGCTGAGCGTACTGAAGCTGAGGCAGTTCTAGATGACGTTTGTCAAATAGCAGCCGCTGAGAGTGCGGCATTGCTTACCGAAGAAAATGCCCTACAAGCCACTGTGGAATATGATTCACGGCCTGATGATGCTGCTGCTGTTCCTGTCGATGAAGATGATGATTTTACTTCGGTTCCAACACATCCAGAGGTGGAGAGATCCCTGCAATCAGCTGCATCGTCGCTTTTACCAAATTCCCATGAAATTGAAGAAGCGGCTGCAGTATTATCACAGGCTCCAGTCGATGTTGACGTCACCGAAGATACCTTTGCCAGTGTTGTGGCAGAAGTGGAACGTCTCACAAAAAATGTTAATCCAGGAATTTACTCTAACGATGTTGGCATCACCGGTGACGACGTTATGATGGACAACGTGCAAGCGAGCAACTCGCTAGATGACATATTCGACGATGATGTTGATGGTAAGTTAATCGACGCATATTTGGCGGAGTTGGATTGTTTGGAAAAAACCGAATTTGAATGGAGTTTGAAAAAATTTTAGTTTTCCTTTCATTTAAATAACATTTACGAGATCCCTTACGATTAGCGAAGTGAGATGTGTAAATCAACTGTAGGACATGTTTTGTGATTTTTCGTGGTTTTTTTCTTACCAAAATTTTCCTGCAACAAGGATGTGAAGAAAATGATAAAAATATTTGTTAGCTGTGTACTCTATTCGATGGGAATGTAATAAAAATTTAAGCAATCGTCTGCGACATTTTTTATCATTGTTGTGGAACGTGTTGGTTTTGTTTTTTTGGTCGCAAACTTCATTTAGTTTCGCATGCAATAAGTTGTGTTTTTTTTTTAAAAATTTATTTTCGTTACAATGCATCCGTTTTGTTGCTTGTAAAGCCTTAAAAAGAAGATGAAATCTGCGAACGGTGACAACCACCAGTCATCAGGTGGGCTAAAAGAAATATGATTAATGATAGCCTCTGACTAGATTATTAATGTAGCATTCGATGAGTTGTAAGAATTACGAATAGGTTTTCATTTCTCACCAAACGGAAGCATGTGAGTAAGAAGGTCACACTTCAGCTGCAAGCAAGGTGAATCGTTTCCATTCAAAAAGAAAAATAAAATTTACGCATATCCTAAAGGTGTATCAAGAGTGAGCACGTGCGTAGCTTTTAAATCAAAACGAACGAACAAATGGGGAATCAAAAAATTACATCTAAGGGTGCTGCTTTGCACAATATGGGACAATGCCGGATGTTGACGTGTAGATGAAAAAAAAAAAAGGAAAACCTGCGAAAAGGATGGAATCTTAATAATTTCAAATTCAAACCCAACTTTTTCGAGGAAACTGTTATGTTTCCTTATAAATTAATTGGATTTTCAAGTGAGTCCTAATTGGAGTACATAATGTAATCGATATTTCTCATTAACTTTATGGTATAAAGCCGTGGGTGTTATTTTTGTTTGCTTTATGCAAGGCGTTCCAGTTCAAGAGGCCATCTGGATAGTAGAAAAAATTCCAAAAAGGTCAAGACAATTGAAAAATAAAATATTTGGGATTTTTATTATACCCCTTGTGGCGCTGCAACGGCTTCAATGTTCATTTCCGGCGGCACAACTATTGTGTTTGTGAAGATTTTCTCTTTGGAATTTTCTATTGTTATTTTTTAAATATGCGGATGTCTGAAACTTTCGCAGGTGACTTTTAAAAACTTTGAAACACAAGAAGAGGAATTGAATTTTTAAAGTAGAATCAACACACACCTACAAACATTTTCGGCGTTAAAGCTTCTGAGATTCTTAATATTCACTGATATCATTACACCTTGTCCCCCCGGTGAAAGTCCCCTTAACATAGAATGCTACTGGTAAAAAGTAAGTTAATAGCTGGCGCGACAGCTCGCGATGAGCCAAGGCCTAACTTCTCGCAACCATTTATGTTGAGGATAAGAAAAAGGAGTCTCTCGCATAATATTTCACTTAACACGTTTAGTGCCACCATGCAATCCAAAAAACCAGTCCCACAGGCCGAGTTAAATAAATATGAGCCTAATGTGAGACTATGTTAGTCTGACGCGGCCTAGGTGTCCAAAATTCGTGTGAAACCACGTTGGTCTCACGTGGCACTCAACGTGTTAAAAATCATACTTGTCATAGCTTTATAGTTCGGGGTGGAGTTAGGATTCAACCAAGGGCTGTCTTCAGACAGGTCGATAATTGTATCGTGGCCTCCAATTTCGTTACCATGTTTGTTGAGGTCAATTTTCATGCGTTCGCCGCTTAAGTCGCGGTGTTCTTCTACTGCGCCGTCTGTCCGAGGTATATTGAAAGTCCTGCTCTGCATTCGTTCAGAGCCACTCAGCCACCTTAATTCTTGTGTTTGAATTGTTTGACAATGACGATGTCGCTAGGTTAGGTTAGGTAGAGTAGGGTTATGCAGGCAGCGCCAGCATAAAACACTAGACATCATAGTGGGCCATCGCGACCCGACTGATTTGCCTTACTTGCAAATCTGCTTTAGCTACACAGGAAGGAGGATCTATGGTGGTTCTCCCCTTCATGTGCTGCCGTTCTCCACCTAACCTGGCCAGTTCGTCGGTCCTTTCGTTTCTCTCGATGTCAGAGTCACCCGACACTCAACAAAGTCTTACTTGATTCTGTGGGCACAATGCCTTCAGCACATTTCGAGACTAGTGGAGATCTGACACGCTGTCGCTAAATAGCTTGTAATCGTCAATCGTTGCATCTTTTCCCGAAGGACTTTGATCTCAAAGCAAACATGGTGACTTCATCCACTCTTGATAAAGTCCACGTTTCTGAGCCATAAAACAGAACTGGAATGAAAGTGGTCTTGTGAAGAGTAGTTGCTTGTGAAAGGGATTTGCTACTTAATCACCTTCTTATGCCAAGCCCCCGCAATAAGCGGCAAAGGGGCAAATTTAAAACATATGAAATCCTATGATTGTGGCCACGCAGTCATTGAGCGGCAAGCGTCATTTCTGGACATAAGTTTCTAGCACTTTGCCGCTTGCCACTCATTACGTAGCAGCGGCCTTAGGCTTCAAATTTTGTTTATCCGGATTATAGCTAATGTCCATTTAATTTAATGTTTCATTTTGACCGCACCTGCACAGTTAAACATCCGCACTTTATCGGTTTTCTTTTAAGATTGAACTTACGCTTTCCAATATACATAATGTACATAACAATGAGTGCTATAAGTATTTTACAGGAATCGATTATTAGCTTCTATGGATTCGGCTTAATCGATGCAGATTCACATCTACATTACTCATTTCGCTCATGGATTCACAATCAACAGGTCATAATAGAAGAATTTAATGAAACGAAATATATGTTTTAGTATACCACTCCATTAAACAAGTAGTTTGCTCTCGTTATTATTTTACAGATTTTGCTTCATTTTATCCCAGACTCACAAAGAAGAACATTTATTATTAAATATGAAATAAATTTCAGTTATTTTATTGTACAATTGTTTTGTTCTTCGAGTAAAGTCCAAGCGACAAATTTATATTTAAGAATTCAAGAAAGGTTTCAACTATGAAGAACAAGCGTTTCAAGATTACTTCGAAAAGAAAAACTCGTGTCATAGTTTGTCAATTTGTTGTAACGAGAAAATGAGATGGGAAAGTTTAATAAAGTTTGAATTTGTATACGTTCGCGAAATGAAGATTTGTATGAGAGGTACCGTGACATGTAATAATGCTTACAATTAGTGCTAAGTAACGATCTGTTGAGCGTAAGTATTTGTTTTTTCATTTTATTGTATTGTATGGTGATCGCCGTGGCTCAGTGGCTAGTGCGTTGCACCCCTGTGGGAGCTGTGTACTCGTACCCCAGCAATATTACTCAAACATCTTTCGAGTCGCCACCTCTAAGCAGGCAGCCGCAAATCTCCGAGAGTATAATTTGCCATGAAAAAGATTCTCAATTCACCGTTCGGAGTCGGCAATAAATTGTAGACTCTTCCTTCCATGCTTGTAAAAAGTGTATGATAATGAGCTAATATGATGGATTGCGAGAAGCTAGGTCTTGGCCCATTCATCTTGGGCTAGGTTAGGTTAGGTAAGTGGGCAGGCGAAAGAAAGAAACCATATCGCCACACTCAGGTCAATGCAGACGGTGTAACGGATAATTCTTCTTCAATGTCCTCGAAAAAGTGTAGTCCGAGGGACCTATTTCTTAAATGGTAGAGACTAAGGCTATGGCAAAGGAAGTGGGTTGTATCCTCGTGGACCTCCTTATCGCCACACCCTCTACAAAGGTCTTCTGTAATTCGAAGGTTTTTCATATGGTACTGCAGCGTATTATGCTCTGTGATCACTCTTATAAGGGAAGATAGGGATCTTCCGTCGATCTGCAGAAGTCTGTCGGCCCTAGCCCTATCGAATATAGGCCATAACTTCCTTGTGGTTGAACAAGTGTTTAGAGAGGTCCATCTGTTATTTGCCTCCCTTAAGGCTCTTTTTCCCCCGTCGAGCTTAAGGCTACGAACACAGTGAAGCTGTTTGCTGTGCTGAAGCTGTGCTGTGCTGAAAGCTGTTTGAATACTGAAAAACTGCGCGCATATAAACAAATGAGAGCTGTCAGCAAAGTTGTTTGCTGGGCGAAAGCGTAAAAGCAGGCTCTCAGCATAGAAAGTGTGCTGTGCAGTTTTTTAAGCTGTCTCGCTTGCGATTTAGTGTATGTAGTTTGTTTTTGTTTTTTGCTCAAAGTGAACACGTGCGTTGAAATAAAAAATTGTGACAACTGAAAATATTTTTTTTTGTTTATAAATAGCATGAAAACAAAGTGTTACTATGATCACTCACAGCTTTGCTGAAAACTTGAAATAGCACAGCTTTCAGCACAGCACAGCACACAGCTTCACTCTGTTCGTAGCCTAAGTGTGCAAGGCGGGGATGTTCACCGAAGTCTCGGCTTGTTTCGGGCTTGTTGCCAAGCCGTTTCTTGGGCTATATCGCCAGCTGTTTTTTTCACATGATAAGCGAGGGAATCTTATTTATAGAAATGACCACTTTCCGCCCTGGTGAACACCAAGTGGCAAAGCCGTGCTTGATGGTTTGATCTTTTTCGCATATTTACAGCACCTACAGAGGCCCGGACATTTGATTCGTAGCCTTTTGCTTATTCAACTAATGGCGCAGTAGTATTTTATGATGGGAATCTTTTACCCGATAGGCAGAGGGCTTCTGGGTCTATAATTACAATTATTTTGCTGGTCCTTTTCAGTTATAGTCGCCGTGGCTTCGTGTTTAGTGCGTTAGACTGCTGTGTGAGCGGCATGGGTTCAATTCCGTGGCACCACCTCACGTCAGGTAATGACAAGCCTCTGGGAGTATAATTTGTCATGAAAGATCGGCAATAATTTGTAGGTCCCTTCTATTCATTTATCCTTCTACTGTATTTGCTTCCTTATCACTTCGTTCGTCCAAAGATTAACGACATGGAAATTGCCTAGTTTGTTTTGTATTTGACAACAGCTATCAGTTCTACTTTCTCGTGCCTAGGTAGCGTGTTTTTGTGAAAATGCCTTCGTCCAGTTTGAGATCTTATTTAAATCAAAGAATTCTAGTTCCTATTACCATCGATTTGCTGTTCAATTGAAAACGTGATCAAAATTCATTAGAAATATTCAAAACAAAAACCAATCTTTAATTGGATTTATAAAAACTTCAGTCATTCTATTAACAGACAAATTTAGTCAGTTTATAATTATTTTCGAATTTTTTTATATTTACATGTTCATTACTTGATTTTTGATTAGTAAATGTGCGTTACCTGCCTACAAGTACCTCTAGTCTTAGTTAAATTCTTGTAGCTTGCATTTTATTCATCATTGTTTGTTAAATAATTTTTTTTTTCGAATCCTTCCAATATCCGCCGTTTAAAATGTCTACCAAGCATTAATAAAAAAATTAATTTTAACATTCAGTTAAAAACAAAAAATTAATCTTCTATATGAAACAAATGAAATTAATCTTAAACTCCATTTATTCCTCATTGTTTGCCTAATTCAAAAAAAGGCCAATCCCACATGTTCCTTCAATTTCCAGATGACATCATATCAAGTCTACGTATGTCATCCAGCAATATCGATATTGGCCACGACAAATCTTTACCCATACAGGTGATCGAAACTGAAGTGATGGCAATACCAAATGAACCAGATCTCATTTTCGATAAACCTTTAGGAACGACCGCCTCTATCTTAGGTACACCAAAGGCCTCAACTAATAACACGCTAACGGGACATGGACGCAGCTCAACACCGGAATCGAGTTCGAAATTATCCATGGGACGTTTATTTCAATCGGTTAAATCGTACATAATGTCACCGGGAGGAGAGAAAAATTCTGCCTTACAAGATTAAATGCAACAAAACCACAGAGTGTATGGTTAGTATTTTAAATTTTTTTATTTATTCATGCAAAACTAAATGAATTTTAATTTATTTTTACAGACACAATCCCACTACCGATGCGGTACGCAGAGAAGTAACAATGTAAAACAACAAATTAGAACGTACAGAGAACCTTACAAATAACAAATCACATACCACACAAACACAGAGTTTTGTTCATTTTAAGTTATTATTTATATTATGCCGATTCAAATGAAGTTGTCATGAATTTTTTGTGTAGGCAACGCCTTAAGTCTACAGAGCAACGCAAAAAAAAGCAAAATTTATTATTTTTTGTTTTTAGTTGTTTCCATGTTAGAAAAACAGAAATTATTATTAGTTCTTAAGATATTATTATCAGCTTCATCAACTAAAAAGTAGAACAAGAAGAAGGTAAAACAAAATCAAAGAGAGAAACATCGTCATTATAGGATCAAATTTCAAATTTAGAGTAAAGTGAAATTTATTGAAATCTTTTCTCCCCACACACCCTATTGTTTTTCCAAACACATTTCTCTCTCCCATTTGTGTAAACTTGTTAGTTTGTTTATAAGACCATACGCGTATCCTATGTATATGTATATACATATATTTATATACAAAAACCATTGTATTTTTTCTATATATATGTAAAAAAAACTTAAAAAATCGAAAAAAAAAAATCCTTTTTAAGAAAATAAAAATGGAGACACACCGTTTTCTTTGTTTTAAGTGGAATTTGTAATAATTATTTATTTTCTAAGAAACAGAAATGAATTGTAAAAGTTTTTGGAAGCTTTTGATTCTCTATCTGAGATACCGCAGCCTTCTCTTTGTGTACACAGATCACATTTTTTAGATAACACAATGGGAGATCAAAACACACGCCGACTACTGGGCCAACTTCCAGGGCCTTAGACAAGCGAAAAAGTTTATCAACCCTAACCTACACAAGGCTATGACTACTTGATCTCACCAAAGACGAGTTGAAAACCTTAACGGGATATTGTCCACACAGATACCATCTACATAAAAGAAAATCAAAACCCTCAATAAAACCTCTGGTTAAACTATATGGGCCACCACAATAGACCAGTGCGCATTTAGGGCATTAAGGACAGAATAGACAACACTTTAGATGTGCGATTTGCTTGATATATGTACCTTGTAAGATTGAGAGTAAAAGTTAAAATCAACTATCAACCCCAATATCAACCCAAGCCATTTGAATCCTAAATTTTTGTAGCATCTACCTTAATTACAAACTGTAGCGAAAACAACACGTGAACTATTTATCTTCAAAAACATTTCCCACTTTCCCCTAGATAATATCTTTAATAGTTTAATGGATGAATTCCTAAACAAAAGCTTTTCGAGGCAATGGAATCTTGTCAAGTATTCCCCATACCCAAAGGCTTAAACAGTCAAGAGTATAGACCAATCTCTATAGCCCCTTTCTTAAGTGTTTGGAGTGCTGATACAGAAACAAAATTATTGATTCCTTAACCCCAATATCTTACCACTTTCAAGCCCATTTGATTTCTGCAAATGAAACAGCTGTGTGATGATATAGGGTAGTTCAACAAGAGATGTTATTTTAAATTTCGCGCCATTGTTGAACTGTCAACATTTAAATATCATTGCGATGACGTTTGATAAGGAAAAACCAGGAGGTTATTAAATGTGGATCGATACACACTCGCATAACATGTTGAAATAGTGAAAATTCACACGGCGAAAATATCGCGGAAACGTTTCTAAAGATTCTTCCTACTTTTGGTCACATCAAGCGTCTTTTCTCGGACAGGTTAGTGTTGTGAAGACTCCAACTCGACAGGTCAGCCTCAAATATCGCCGCCGTAGCTGAGAGTGTGACTAAAAACCCAGGTGTGTCCATTTCGAGACGATCACAGGAATTGTGCTTATCCGCAACCACTTTGCACGGTATTTTGCACAAAGATCTTGGCCAACATGCTTATAAGGTCCAGTTAACACTGGCTTGAATTGAAACCATGTACAGAGCCGTACTTTCGCCGATTGGGTGCTATTGGTTAAATAAAATGACATATCTTGTCGAATGACCCTACATATATACTCGTTAGGAAATCTGTAGACGTTTGACTAGATTGTCAGCCGTTTGCCTGGAAACACAAACGCGACCAATGACATTCCAAGAACCAAGAAACTGGAACAACGCCTAGCCGAAATCTGCGTGACGGGTTCTTTGCGCTCCACTCTAATCGTCTCGCTAAACGCCATTGTCGGTCTACAGCCAGTTCGAGTTCATGTAGAAATGTAGGCAAAACACAGCCTACACAGGCTCTTCCACCTAAACAACGTCCTAACATCCTCCTGACGATCACCTTAACATGCTTCCCTCCCAACTTCAAAGCAGCGAGTTCAGCATGCCGTTGACGATGACATTCTCCCAAGGTACTGCTAACTAGTATATACTCAGTGTCAGTAGTCATCCCACGAGTAGCGACTGGGAGAAATTCAAACCCCGTCCTTCAGAGAATGACCAAGTATGGTATACAAACGGCTCTAAAATGGACAGTAGATCTGGGGCTGGAATATTCGGAGATCGTCTAGCACTTACATTTTGGCCTGATTAGGCACATACTCATCGATCTTCCAGGCAGAAACATTTGCCATTAATCAGTGCAAAGGCTTAACCTTGCTCTCTAATTTCCGTGGCAAAACCATTTTTATCTTCTCTAACAGTCAAGCTGCCCTAAAAGAATTGAACTCAGCCACGATAAAATCGAAACTAGTTCTAGAGACAGTTAAATTGCTTCTAGAACTGGGAAAAAACAACTTGATCATATTACACTCGATGCCCGCTCACAAAGGCCACACCGGCAATGAAACAGCCATTCGCCATTATTGGTGCAACCATCCCCCTTACTGGTCCTGAACCAGCCTGTGGAGTAAGCAAATTCATGTTTGAAAACTTTATGAGGGATCAATCCCTGCTTAAATCCAACACAATTTGGATGGAAAGCGTAGGACAGAAAAGTACCAAACACTTCTTTCCTAATATATCGCAAAAGAAATCCAAGTTTCTTTTAAATCTGAGCCGGAACCATCTTAGAATCCTAAGTGGCCACTGCCGATTAAAACCTCATATACATGCACGACTTTCCTTACCTGCAGACTGTGCTTGGAGAGCGATGAAAGCTCTCTCCACATCGTCACAGAGTGCCCCGCCCTCATTCACGTGAGAAAGCGGACCCTAGACAGTGATCTCGTTGCACCAAAGGCGCTTGCCACGCTCCACCCAGAGAGGCTGATTAGCTTCCTGACACCCTCTGAAACAGACAAATTGCTCTTTACATATGGGACAGCACAATAGGCATCTATATACTAATAATAATGGCATTCCAGCTGTTAACTCTTTAGACGAGGTCTATTTACTTTCACATTTTACCTTATCCAGTACGCGTCAAATACTGTACAAAAGCGTCAAATACTCACAGGATGCACAGGTCAGCCTGTGACATTAGTGGAGAACCCAGTCAAGCGAAAGTATAAGCAACGGCCGTTTTTTTTTTTAATATCTATAATTTCGTACCGTGGTGGACAAAGTTCCTACTCTACAATTTCACAAAATCAATACAAGCAAAAACATACATATGTATGAAAACGTATAAAAAAATAAATCAAATCTCGATACCTTAGGTATCATAGCCTAACCTCCTTTTCAATGTCCTCCATCAACAAACATTGGCATTCGTTTTCATAAGTACGCAGCTGATCATTTTCGTCCCAGAACGGTAACATCTTCTGCTTCCATTGTATCAAATCGAATAAATAACAATAACTCGACCACGATGCCTTTTTGATTAACTCGATGTAATTTGGAAAGATCTGATACGCCTTGAGCTTGGCCATTAAGAATTTTGCAAGTTTTTCATTCTCAAAATCTCGTAGCCTTTGATAGAGTTCCTTGGCTTCGATGAAACATTGTCTAGCCTGAGTTTGAGTCGATGGGTCTTGTGCATGAATCTTGCCTAAGTACAACAAGCCATCTGCTCTTAAGTCTGCAAAATTGTAAGTCTCACTCAGAGAGAGCGATAGTTTGAATTTTCTCAAGGCAAGACTATGTGGGGATCCTATCCTGTGGGAAAGGAAATGTAAGACTGCGCTTAATCAACAGTACAGCAATGATTACTTAAAATTGCAGATTCCCAGCCAAAGATAGAATTCACATTTATTCCGGGGATTGTCATTAGCCAAAATATCGTTATGCACGTTGTTTAGAACTGCCATGGCACCCTCGTTGTCGCCACTGGCAATCAGATACTCAGCTTGGCGCAACTTTGCAACGCAATAGAGATCCTTATTTGTACTAACTCCCACTAAATTGAAATAAGTCAGAGAACTTTAAGATGAAATAGTCTGGTACCAACCTTCCATGACTGTGAGGACAGCTTTGTATGCCAGATCGGCGGCCATCTTTGGGTGTTTTTTAGAATCTATCTTTGCTTGCCGCAAAAGTGTTTCACAAAGCTTCACACAAATATCTTCGTGTAGGAAATTGCGATCTTTCTCATTGGTGTACCACATCGTACCCTTGCATCCTTCGAGGGCTAATGAAAACTGAACAATCGCTTCATTAAGGTGGTTATCTCCTAACATAAAAATGAGAGATAAAAAGGTAAAAAAAAGTTAACAGCTTTGACATCCACAGTCATACCTTTTTCTGTGAGCACGACTCCATATTCGAAATGTACCCTTGCCAACATCTCTTCACAACCGTCATCCCAACTCTCGGGCTTTTCTAATATTCTCCTATACATTTCCTTCACAAGCCAATGGAATGCATCGTCCTGCACTTGAATCATGTGTACAGTTTGAATCAACATCTTAAGCGATAGCTCATTTTCGCCAGTCGACTTATAGGCTTGTTCGGCTGTTTTAACATTTTCGACAACCGCTAGCAAAAGACAATGGGCGTCGCGTAATCGTTTCTTGAATTTCATGTCAGTCTGGTAGAGATCATTTTCTATAGCCACAAGTTCTTGGAAGTTTTTCGCAGCTAACAGACATCCGTTTTCGAGAAGATGCTCATGAAGAACCGTATAAATTGGTCCTTTACGCAGTTGAAGTTCAAAGGGTTTGGTCTTGTTTTCACGTAGGTGTTTCTCTTTATCTGCAGCTGTTACATTTTTATATTTCTTCTGCATTCTTATTTTTATTTTTTTGGTTTTTAAATATTTTATTTGTTTTGCGGGTTTTCACAGGCTTGGCGTGATTTTAGAATTTCTAGAATGTCATGTGTATGTCCTTTGTTTCCTAGTGAAACGTACGGTTTTGTAAAGTATCAATCGCTGTTCCCATAACCGATCAAGAAAATCAACCAGGAACTTTACATTCATTGGTGCATTGGACTTCACGAAAGTATGCTAAGGAATTGACGTAACTTTGTTGTTAGGGTTGAGCTGGTGTACAGATTTTATAGCTTGCAGCTTCTTTTGGAATAAGGGGTTCACCTATTGCAGTCAAGATCCCCTGTTTAGTACTCTCCTCGGGTAATTTTTCCGCTTCACAATTACCTGTTATATCACTGTGCTGATGAAAGCGACACAGGGTATGACTGCACTCGCTATCTCGCTCAGAGACGGGCGACATTGCTTAACAAATTTGGATTTAAGAGCTTTAATGGCTGCCTGGCTGTTAGGGCAAATGATAATGCATGGGCTCAACACCGATTTGAGTTGTGTTATATTTAATGTTAAAGTCACGGACCGAGATTAAGTACACCATAACGTGTGCTATACGGGTGCGATTTCATACTTATAAAACGAATTTACCCTGAAGGAATGATTTTTGAATGAGTCCTGACCGACTGATTCTATTTTGTTCAATAGTTCGACGTCCATATACTCTAAATACAGCTTAAAGACACTCCTTACAACAAAGTCTTTTGTAAACCAACAGCTTAGATAGATGCCCAGAACATCAGTGATCGGAAGACTTGGTCTTCTAAAGTTTCCTTGCGATAGTTTTCGAGTTCTCCATGTCACCAAACAATTGTTGCGGACTGTCTCTTATCTATCCGTTCGAAGAATCTTCGATATCTTCGGGACTTATGGCACTTGTTGTCGGTAGTAGTTGAAGTTATTGAAGTTAACAGGGAAGTACCGCCCGCTGCTATTTAAACCATAAAATACCGTATGTTCCCGGATGTTTTAAGAGTCGTGAATATAAGGCGGACCAATATAAGCAGACCCACAAATCAAGTCTAGCCTGTGCTCGACTCCAAGAAATCGGAAAGAGTTCTGATCATGAACAGGCTCTATCATAGGAGGAGTCATCGGACATGCTATCCGAATGGGAGTCCCCTCCAATGACTGAAGGGGACGAAGAAGAGGGAACCAACTTCACCTGCTAGGCACTTGTCTAGCACTAACTTCAATAAGGCACATCATGCTAGGAAAATACTTTCTCTATGATCTACACGACCTGTTAAACATCGAGTTACGCAGCATCAGAAAATTTGTCTGTAGATCAAGATAGTTCAACTAAAACCTATGTAGATCCTTCTAAATAGCCAAGGAGCTCATATATCAACCTTATAAGGGAGGCGGAGCATTGCTGTCCATCCGCTCTACATGGCCCAGCCACCTTAGCCGTTGGAGCTTCACTCTTCTGGCGACATCGACTTCGCTGTACAGCCTCCTCTATTCACCGTCTACGCAGACGGGACCGAAAATCATCCGAAGAATTTTCCTCTAAGCAGCCAAGAGCAACCTCATCCGCTTTTGACAGAGTCCATGCCTCTGCGCCCTAGAGCAGGACTGGGATGATTAAGGTCTTATACAGGGTCACCTTAGTTGTTTGGGAGAGGGCTTTGCTACTCAATTGCTATCTCAGCATAAAGAGACAACGATTGGCAAGAGTTATTTTTCGTTTGATCTCACCGCTGGTGTCGTTGTCTGAAATGATAGCTTAGGTGGACAAAGTCCTTAACTACCTCAAAGTTATAACTGTCTATAGTGACGTTCTGTCCGAGACGTCGGTGTAATAGACGCCGTTTGTTAAACTACTTTGCCACTCCAGATAGATAGTTTGGAAGTGTTATACCACACAGCCAAATATGGACCTTTTTATATGTTTGGTATCTTCTAGGGCAAGCCGGAGGCCACTTATTCTGGAACTACGAAAATTGGGGTCTTTGGGGGCGCCTGCCTGTTTCAGTTGAGGTCACAAAGCATCCCGTAAGCGATTGAGTTGTTTCCGAAGTCCAAGGAGTATCGTGTGTTTTTCAGTGTTGCGTGACAAGACCGGATCAGTTTCGACAAATATGCACTGCCATCCAGCTTTAGAGTACAATGCTATCATATTTGCAGCTGAAGTCGATAAAGAGATAATATATTTTGACCTAAAATTCCTTGGCCTTATCCATGATTTATCTGAATGTTGAAATTTGGTCTTTTGTATATATTTCCGTTTCGGTGTTCAGTAAAAAACTTTGAGGTTAGGTTGGAGAGGCTGTAGTCATAGCCAACGTAGTTAGACCGATCCATTGTGATGCCCCAGGATCTAGGCTTTCGACATCCAAGATTGTCAAAAAAGAAATCGTTGAGATGGTTGTGTCTTTTGCGGGAAAGCATAGGACAGATAAAGAGAAGATAGAGGATCGTCTCCTCTCCCTCCTCGTCCCTGCAGATCCTGCAGAAATCATTTGCTTAGGCGAGTGGCATGTCTGCCTATGAGGCAGAATCTGGTTACACCGATAGTAGCTCCGAGATGCCGAAATTGATCTCGTGAAGCGCTTTTGGTCTATTGAAGTCCAAATCTTTCTACTAATTTGGCAAGTGTTGCCATTTAACCACCTTAGACCACCAATAAGTTCAACCGACGAATATGTGAAAAATAAACAAAATGTTCCGCATACGCCCCAGTATTTTAGGTCAAGCGATCCCCGTAGAAACATACTTAGATGAGAATTAGCACATTTGTATGCAACTGAAAGGAACCATTCAGAAATGCACTGTTCGCAGTTTGCAGGAACACTAATGGCGGCCTGCCTGAAAAATTTAATATTCCAAGTTAATATTACATTCCACCTCATCCACGATAGGTCCTCTTTTATCGACATGAAGGACCTGGAAGACGCTACAATGCTCTGGAAGGCGAAAGGAGATTTTGAGGTTTAAATCATCGGACCAAAAAACACTTCCTTCCACACCATTTTTGGCTTGGAACCATCTGTATAGATCTGCAAGGATTTTTTCGTAGGTTATGCCGGCTTCTCACAGAAATCTCTAGTGGAGATAGCGACTTTAAAATGTCTCCTAAATGGTCGTGGGATGGTGCAATCTATGTTTTCGGAAATATGTGCGGTGGTTTAAATATTTCAAATTATTTAGTGCTTAAAACTTCAAAAACCACTCGTCCGACTTACATACATTCTACAGGCCAGGACATCCCCCCCTGTCATGCAAACCGATTTGCATAATCACATTCGGATAACCCACTATTTCCTACATAAACCGAAACTTTCAAGGACGAAACAACAATCAGAATCGTAAGTAAGTACCTGTTCATGTCACACAACCTTGTCGTAGTAACTTTTCTTCGATGAAGCAAATAGAGTTGTTATCCCGAGAAAACAAACACAAGACATTTGAACAACAAGCGTGAAAACTTCGTGATTTTGTCTAATTTACAAAATTCAACAATTCACCCACACAAACACACTTGCAGCCCGAAATAGAAAAAGTGCGGCACGTTTTCGCCGCGCTTCCTGAGTCCTTATATTATATATCGAGCATAAATTGCCAATCAATTTGGTTTCAATCGCATTGTGACATGCCACTGCACGAATGATAAATCTATTAAAAATGATAAATTCACTGCTCGGCAGGACGAACTCGATGAGTTATGTCGAAGAGGTCGATTTTTTCTCGCGAAAGTGTGCTGATGTGTGTGCTATGACGGGCGAGTAAATCGTGCACAAAGGACATTTGTCAGATGGAAGCGTGAAAATAATAGTGAAGCGAACAGCAACGGAAATTGAATTAGGTAAGGGCAAGGCATTGGAATTTTTTTTTTTGCTCCATTTTTGCCACAAAAACACACCTTTCCTGATGTTGAGGGTAATTATGCTCTTGTGGAGTTCCTCACACGATCGATTAATCGATTGATGGATTTGTGCAATTTAATTCCGTGTGATGGAGTATCGCAGGACTAGTTTCTTAAACGATGGTAATTTATCCCTGTTACACTGAATTTCCGCTGCATGTCATTGCAGTGTGTCCCGTGGCGTGAATGAGGATACACATGCTAAGTCTTCATTTGTCTCAGAATGAATGGGAATGAAGGAGGTGGAAAAGAAGAAATAGAGGGTGAAAGTTGTAATAAGTTCACCTTGTTTTGCTCGTTTAACTGAAATAGTGCGGGTTGCCCTATACACCTGCACCGTGTCAGTAGCACACGCTATCAAAGGTGAGGTTTTTAGCATCATATTACATGGATTCGATCGCTCAACAAATTTCAAATGGCTGTAAGATGATATAATCAATTCCGTACTTTCGGCGGTAATTCTGCAGATTTTAATCAATACTATCAACTCTCCATACAGTCACAGCTTGGACTAAACTACTTAAGCCCGAAGACTTCAGAAGATGACTTAGTGGGCTACATGCAACCAATCATCTGTGACATTAAAAGGCAGACGAACACTGATGATGAGACTGAAAGGAGTGAGACTCAGTTAGCGACACGATCTCGCCGGCAGAAGAATGAGGGCTCTTGGTAGTTACTTCTTCAAAGAACGGAAGCTTTTCCGAGTACGCCTGGCTTTACTCTAGACGCTGTGCTTGATCTCCCCCCCCTTGATACATTCACCATGGGCAAAGCAATCTATCGTCTTAGACGTGGTGGCTTTTGGTATCATCCGCACTGGAATTTTGATGAGTTCACGCGACACTTATCCTACGACCCTAGTTCCATGGATATGCCGTCTGATGCAATAATACCAGAACTTCGGTTACTGTGAAAATTTAAAGTTGATTTTTTTTTCTTCAGGGCTGGCTTCGGTCTGAGTCTGAGCCTAGACGAGGCTGTAGTCGAATCTTCACGGATGGCTCCAAACTCAGTTATGCGTCCAGTACTGGTGTCTTCGTGGAGATCGATAACACCAGACTTTACTACTCGTTACGCAAGCATGCCTCTGTTTTTCAAGCAGAGACCTTTGCTATCCTAATGACCACAGACTATATTGTTAAAAATGTGTGGAAGGGCCGAAGCATCTGCGTCTGTAGCGATAGCCAGGCTGGGCTTAAGGCCTTGCTCAATCCTTTAACCAGCTCCAAAATAATCCGAGAATACAAGAACTCTCTGAATTTGTTCGCAAGGCTGAACTCTTTGACTCTTGTCTGGGATCTTATATGAGATTACTAGACAAGGCTCAGAGGATGTTTTCTCACGATCTGAACCTGCGTTGGTTCTTCCCGCGTCCTCAGTCAGAGCCTCCATTGACGATTGCGTTTCCTACAAACACAATTGTGTGTGGCACATCTGCAAGATGCGTGCAGACTAAACAAATGCTCCCGAACGTGTGTAAGAAATCAGCGGCATTCTTGCTGTCACTCAGCAGAACAGACTGTAGACAACTTATTGGCGTTCTAATGGGACACTTCGCTTTTGCCAAACATCTTAGTGTGTTAGACTCAAGTGACACAGCTGTCTGCGTCGCCTGTGGAGTGGGCGACGAGGATGACATTGAGCTGAGGGACCTCCTGTGATTCATATCCTTATCTGGGTGGTTTTAAATCAGCGGCTCCCCTTCTTTTTACAGGTTCCCGGGCTAGAATTAGAAGTTGGGCACAATTGCTGGTCCAAGTGGGAAGTGACATTCACTTCACAAGGCACACATTTATCTAACCTAACCTGGCGACACAATGGAGAATGGAAAAAGTGGAACAACCTCTTTCTAGCGATGAAATGATAGACGGTGTCACCGCGAATTAATATTGGTGGGAAGTGGAAGGTTGGTTCTGGTCATTCGGCGTGCTGCCATCATCAAAAATCGACCTATCAAATGATTCCGAGGATGGAGTTCTTGCTGAATCAAAAGCGTTTGAAGTAGGTTTCAAGTAACAAATCACCTGAAGTTGCTTCTGCGCCTAGAGACGTATGTAGGAACTAGTACGAATTGGGTTGGAGATGTGCATTGACTGCATTCAGACTGGAAGTGGAGTCTCAAGAGTGAGGAAGGGTGACCAACACAATTCAACCCTTGCTACTGCTGAGAAGTTTGTCCTGCTTGGAAAAATGTGGGTCTATAAGTAGCCGTTGCCGGAGATTGCCGACTGCTTTTGTGGGTGAGAGATAAGCTGATGAACCTTGTTAAAAGAGAAGGTGAAGTCAAAGAAAGGAGACCCTCTGAACTGCGCCAAATACAGAGGTATCAGTCTTCTTAACATCGCTTACAAGATCTTATCTGCCGTGTTGTGTGGGCGCCTGACAAGATCAACAACCTGATCGGTCCATATCAGTGTGGCTTCAGGCCAGGAAATTACACTACTGACCAAATATGCACACTGCTGTAGATCTTGGAGAAAAACCAGGAACTTCAAATCGATACCCACCATCTTTTTTTTTATTTTAAGGCCGCGTATGACAGCATCTATAGAGACGAGCTATACAGAGCAATGTCTAGTTTTGGCATCCCTGCTAAACTCGTTCGTTTGTGGAGGATGACAATGCACGCTGCTCCATCAAGGTCGGTCAAGACCTCACCGAGACCTTTGATGTCGGAAAAGGATTTAGACACGGCGACGCGCTGTCATGCGACTTCTTCAACATCGTTCTTGAGAAAAATAGAGTAGGAGGAGAAGACGATCCTTTATATACTCTGTATCTGTCCTATATACGCTCTCTCGCAAAATACACAACCATCTCAATGATTTCTTTTGACAATCTTGGATGTCGGAAACCTAGTTCCTCCTAGATCCTGAGGCATCACAATTTACCGGTATAAATGCGTCGGCTATGCTGACAGCCTCTCAAAGATTTTAACTGACTACGCAAACGGAAATACATAAGACCAAAATTTAACACTGAGACAAATCATGGAAAGGGCCGAGGAAATTCGAGGCAAAATATATTATCCCTTTATCGACTTCAGTTACATATGATAGCATTGCACTCTAAAGTCGGATGGCAGTGCATATTTCGGAACCTGTCGAAACTGATCCGATTGTGTCACGCAACACTGGAAAGCACAGCTCAATCGCTTACAGGTCGACGTACTTTGTGGCCACCTTTGGAGCAAGTAGCCGCCAGCACAGTTCGGCTTCTTTAAGAGTATATAACTTAGAATATCGCGGATATGTGTATATAAAAAAAAGGTTTTTATTCACTAATCCTTTCCAGGGACTAAGGGTAATCATTTATAGACCTCTTGTCCCAAAAGTCCTATCAATAAAGCTCAACTGAGATTACGCTTCTCAACAGTTGTCCTTGCACTAGGCATTCATAAATTAGTGCTGACACTTTTTAAAATGAGACAAACTCCACCTGGATTTTAACCCAAATTCCACGCGTCTAATGTCAAAGTTTATAGCCACCTAATTTCGAAGCACTTCCCTTATAATCCGCGAAATACTTAAATATTGTCCTTTCTCAACATTATCATCCACTTTGACTGATGATGCACAATTAGGCACCCCTCCCACTCTCCCATAATAAGGACAAACCCCACAAAAACAAACTCAAAATCTCCTCCAAAGCAGCGTAGCCAGCAACAACAGCAGTCCAATTCATTAACAATTCCAAACACACATTCCATCAAGTTATCTACTGAAGTACATCGAGACATCTTTCGAGACGAGAAAGGACGAAAGATTAAACAAACGTGTAAAGGCCTACAAACTGCTTCGGCAAAAAGCACGAGTTCACCATCATAACCATCACCACCCCGATAAAGGAAAAGTGGAAACCTCCCCCTACTTCGCCCCCAAATACATGAAAAATTAGGCCAAACCAATGAGACAGAAGCAAACAATGCCGAAACAGCACGCGCTTCGAACATCTTGTCAAAATTAACCGCAATCAACACGTTGTGTTATTGTTTGACACCGAACAAGCGCCGGCGCATCGAACATGTTCGATTGGTTCTTGCATGTGCGAAAATCTACGCACACATGTTCTACTTTTGCCCGAGTTTTCCACAAATACAAAAAAAAAAAGGAAAACAAAAGTATTCCCTAGCCGAGCAACAGTAACGGAAAAGAAAATTCTGTGGGAAAATTTCTGCAGTCTCAGTCAATGCGTTGACTTCGGGTGGGCCGGAGCGAAAAACAGAAAGTTGACGGTGTTTTTTTTTTTCTCGGAAAATCCCGGAAAATTTAAAAGTTAATTTATGATCGCGGTCTTTCGAGCGAGGTGCTGGTGGAGGGATATCTGCTTGTTAATTTCCAGTGCGCGATGAGATAAAGAAAAATGTGCATTTCCAGGAAGTAGTGCTTTCTGGGATTCAAAAAAAAAAAAAAAGGAAAATTTGGAAAAAAAAAGTTTCAAAGTGCAAATTTCTTGTGAAAAAAAAAAAAATTATTTTTTTTTGGTTTGTTTTTGTGAATAATGGTGGAATACGATTCGGCAGACGAGGCCAATCAAGAGCTCCTGCAGAAACTCAAACATCTGGACGTTCGAGTGGAGACAGTCGAAGAAGGCGGAGGAGGACTCTGCAGGAAAGGCTGTTGGAAATTGCTGAAATGGAAATCTGCACTGAATCACATTGGATTATTGATCTCACTGTCGATCTACTGCGGTGTGGGTGGTGTGGTGGGTATATTTTTTAGTTTTCACCTAAACCATGGGGAGGGTATTTTCAAAAAACATTGCTAAAGTGCAAAGGTAAAGGAAAAATTATTAATCCAGTCAAACAGAGCTTGATGAGCTTGGTGTGTGTGGTTGGGATTGTTGTGAATGCAGTAGATGTTATTGCCAATAAGGTCACATGCCGGCTAAAATTAAGAAAAGTCAAAGGGCAGAAAAGTGTAGGAATGTGCTTTCCAACTCGTGCCTTACGGTTGTTAAAAGGACGATAAATCGAGTTTTTATTTATCTTTGTGAAATTAGGTGTTGTCCTTGTTGAGTTATCACTTAAGTTTTTGTTTCTGTAGCACTTAGGACAAGGCCTTTAAAATAAAACAACCCCCAAGAGAAACGTGTAGTGGAGATTTTGGGATTAGCTATAAAGGGTTGGAGATTGGATGGACACTGCTTGTTAATTTTTCATTTTTGATGAGTTCAAATTTCTGACGTTATTTCGTGTTAAGTGGTGCAAAAAGTGATCTGCTAAAATAAATTTTGTATCCGAGAGCAGAGCCATTAACTTTGACGGAGTGTGCGGAAGTTGACGGGTAGATAAGTCAAAGTTGTGATGGAAACAGTGGTAGAGAAACGTTTCTGTACCAATATTCTTGAACAAAAAAATTACTGAAATTTATGCAGTTTGTATATAGCACCTTGCAGGGGCGTAGATAGGATTTATCTACGGGGGGTTTAAGCGAAATTTTCTCAAAAGATCAAAGAATTTTCTTGGAAAACACTAGCTAGGAAAAAAAAGTAATTGAAATACATGGTTTATTTTTTATTTCATAAAGTGAATTTCAATTTTATAAGGCAAAAAACACTGTTGCTTTTCCAACAGCGTTTTCCGCCGAGGTACGGAAAAGATTTCTTTTAGTACTATGTCAACTTCCACTTTAAGGGGTTAGGTGGGTTTCGAGGGCTCAAAAAAAGCGTATTTTTACTGATTTTTTTTAAATATATCAAATGAAATATTTCATTCAAACAATTTACTATATCAAAGGTACATATTTAACAAGTACTTTGTGAAATTTTTATTGAAAAATTTGGAAAATTCAGCCATTGGGACCTCATTTTCCTTGACCTTAAAAAAAAAAGTTCTCCCGGCGTAGTCAGGATAACTCATGACTGGTTCATCCGAAATTGAAAAACCAATTTTTTTCTGTTAGTAGGTATATAAAACTTGAACTTGAAGGAAGGAAAAAACAAAAACTTGAAATTAGAATTTTTGGCGGAGTTGTCAACAAAAAACCCATTTTTTGGTCAAATTTTCACCACGCATTGCCTCATAAAATAAGCTATGATAAAAAAATAAAAATCCTCCGTTCGGGTTCTAGATAATGTTATTTTAAAGAAGTGTGCAAAATTTCAACAAGATCGGTTTATAACTTTTAAAGAAATCATGACTTTTCGAAATTTCGAAATTCGAGTTTTCGAAAATAGAGTTTAGAGAAAAACGCGATTGAAGTGCGACGCGCCAAGCTGTCTTGGCCTGAAGGGCGGAACTTCCGAAGGGTCTATCTTTTAGAATTTAACTCTGATCGATTTAAAATTTTGAGAAAATATTCTAGACATATTGTACTATTGTATTTAAATTTTTTTTTGAAATTTGGAAATCCACCTAACCCCTTAACATCGCGATGTATACATAGAGTCATTCAACCAGGAAGTGTTTTTATCGGTGAAAATATCGCGGAAACATTTCGTAAAGTTTGAATTGTTTTTGATTATCATCAAGCATCCTCTCGCACAGCTAAAGCTTGAATTTAATCGATAAATTTTAACGTATAGGACAGGTTAATGATGTGAAGACCCCAACGCGTGTTCATGAGAGTGTGACTGAAATGCGAGGTTTGTCCACGTCGATACGATTACATGAATTGGGCCTATCCACAACCACTTTGCACCGTATTTTACATAAAGATCTTGGCCTACATGCTTATTAGGTCCACACAAGAATTGAAGCCAGCAGACCAAGCACATCGGCGTACTTTCGCCAAAGAAAAATGACACCTCTGTTTGGATGACCCTATATACATATTTAGGGAAGCTTAGACGATCCTCAATCATCGTTGACCTTAAGTAGGTTTTAAGGCAAAGCGAGGTAAAAAACGACGAAAGTTGCGCAAGTTATAAGCACAGCACATAAGTTAGGAGGTGCGTTGTGTGAAAATGAGCTTCCCAGCTAAGATCTGAAAACCAGAAAGTGCTTGGATGTGTTTGAAATTTTCACTTTTCGTACTTTTTTGAAAAAGTGACCGATGTAGCTATGCCTTGGTTCTGAAAGGCTTACTATAACAATGAGCTTTGCACCGTTTTAATCATGTGGTCAGTGGTGCGAGAGAGCCACAGCGCGTAAGCAAGACGATGTTGAGGTCGGGAGTTCGAAACTCACCTGAAGCTTAATGTTTGTTAAAATATTCGTTTCACATCCAGGATAACTCTTGCCAATCGTTACTTCTTCGGACTAAGAAGGCAATTGTATAGTAAGGCCTTATCCCGAAAAACTTACTTACTTCCTTAAGGTACAGTCCATGGTAGACCTGGGCTACAGTCCGTGGTAGACCTGGGCCTCAACCAACAAGCCTCTTCAGCCTGCTCGATCTTTAGCCGGCTGGCTCCAGTTTCGCACGCTTAGTTGGCGCCGTCCCTCGAGTGTGGATTCGAAGATTTTCCAGGCCGGAGCTCTACATGACCCAACCATCTCAGTCGTTGGACCTTCACTCTTACGACTAAGAGTGAACTGTACAGCCCGTACATTTCGTCGTTGTATCTCCTCCTCCACTCCCCGTCTATGCAGACGGGACCGAAAATCACCCGAACAATTTTTCTTTCAAAACAGCCAAGAGCAACCTCATCCGCCTTTGACAGAGTCCAGGACTGGGACGATTAAGGTCTTATAAAGGGACACCTTAGTTGTTCGAGAGAGGGCTTTGCTACTCAATTGTCTTCTTAGCCCAAAGAAACAGCGATTGGCAAGAGTTATTTTTCGTTTGATCTCAGCTCTGGTGTCGTTATTTGAATTTTCGAATTTCTCAATCCCGAAAAACGAAGGAGACCCTATATTAGACTTTAGTCATCCCAGTCCGGCTTTATGGCGCTGGCATGGACTCTATCGAAAGCGTATGAAAATATCCTTGGTTGCTTCGAGAGAAAAATTCTTCGTAATACATTCGGTCCCGTTTGCGCTGATGGGTTCTGGAAGAGAAGATTCAACGATGAACTTTACGAGTTGTACAGCGACTTCGCCCTAGTCAAGAAAATATGTATCCATCGACTCAAATGGCTGGGGCACGAATAACTGGAAAGGCTTGTTGGTTGAGGCCCAGGTTCACCCCGAACTGTAGCGTCATCTAAGTGAGTAACTATGAATTCCGACTTCTCTAAGAACAGCAAGGGGAGGGCTGTGAAGAAATGTTTTAGGTGAATTACAAGTTCCTCCAATGGCTTGTTACACTAAACGAATTGCTCTTGATGTTAAAGCTATCCGTGTGCACACTCTTTTCTTCATGGTTTATTTTTTTGTTAGTTCGAGTCCAAGACTCCCTTTAAGGTGATTCTTCTTTGAATTCTTTTGGAGATTACACTTACACATAGAAAATGCCCAAGAACTCATCGCTAGAGATATTCTTCTTAATCAATGAAGATGACTGCCCAAAGTCATCAAAAATAGACATGCTGCTTACGTAGATCCACCAAATCCTTCTGAAAGTGGTGGCCTTCAGCCTAAGAAATCCTTCTACAATATGTCGTTTTATTAAGACGAAATACCTCAGCTTTAAACTCGTTTTTGTACAGATATTCGAAAGAAACTCGAACAAATGTTCTAAGAATTTATTTCTACATTCATCACGAAGTAGACGTGTTATCTTTAAACTCATATTAGCTCTTAAGTAGTTTCAGTCCACACATAAACCTAATCTAAACGACTCAACCTATTTTCCCATAAATTTTCTTTTATTGTAGTCATTATGCCCCCCACGCTCTTCAGTAAGTACTTCTCAACAGACTCAATTTGGGCGCAGAAAAATAGTTCCCTTTCAACGCAGACCACTTTAAATACCTTTCATCCAAAGAATGCAATTTCATTTACCGGCAAAGCAAATATCCTCACCTATCCTCACCTCCTCTTGAAATATTCTTTTCTATTAACCACAGTCCCACCTTGACATTCGATTGATTCCCGTTTTTTTTTTGCTCCCAAAATAAATGGCTCCCCAATTAATCAATCACTTTGCGGGCATTCAGTACTAAAAACTTCCCCCCTCAGCAGAAGAAGATCATTAACACCGTCTACGCTAAATAGATCAGGATTGACGATGTATCACCACACATCTATAGAAGTATCTAATCCAATTCGAGCACATGCAACAGTGGAAAGAGAGAGATCGAGATAATTAGTTCAAACTAATTGCCGGGCTATCGCTCAAAAGCAATTCCAAATATTTCTTCCTTCTCAAACACACGCAAAAAGAAAACAATAATAATAAATAAAAAAACGAGAAAAAAAAAGAAACAAACAGTTCACAAGGTGTGTGTATAGTCATAACAAGTTGAAGCAAATTATAGAATACCACAAGAAAAATTAAAGAAAAACTTCTCCTCAGCAAGAGCATGTAGGAAAGTTACAATGCATCGGAAATGGAGTATGCGATACCCTATATGGTTTTGTGCAATTTTTGATTAAACATCAAGATGAAAACCCACTTCGTCAGCTTCTTTTTCTTATGTCCTGTTTTTCCTTGTAAGTCCTAAAGCTTCTACTATACCTACGCGGCATAGTGTGCTGTTTCTGGCAATAAGCCTTAGTTCGCTCCTCAATCAGCTTCATATCTGCTAATTATTCCCGGCTTTATAAAGCGAATACACCATGTTCTGTGAAGAAGCCAAATACCTAGGAGTCATACTGGAGAAAAAGCTGTTCTGAGACCCGCAAATAGAGAGGGTATCAGAGCCCTATAGACCTGTAGTCGAATCGGTAGCAAAACTGGTGTGTAAGGTCCAATATGATGTGCTGGCTCGATGCTCTAATATTTAAACCGATAATCGCCTATGCTATCCTAAAAAAATCAAATTTAAACCCGAAGAAATCATTACAGCCTAAAACCTACAACGAATCCAACGTCTATTCTTGCTTGCAAGTCAGACCTGCTCCTGCGAAAAATTTTTGGTGTATATGGCTGGCTCTCGAACCTACGCAGCTCACACAGACGGCCAAAGCACTAACCACAGAGCAACCACATTGACGCAAAAATACATTCAGATAGTCAGGCAGCGCATAAAACATTGATAACCCACTTCGTGGAATCTATGTCAGTCAAGTCTTGCTACGATATCCTACAATCACTTGCCAGACACAACAAGGGCAAGCTTGGTTGGGTGCCCGGCCACCAGGGCATTGTAGGCAATGGAACTGCGGATGAGGTGGCTAGGACCGGTTCGGCTTCCGCTCTCTTGGGACCGGAACCCTTTCTTTGGCATTAATTGGGATACCGCCAGAGCTTTGTTCATTGGGAAAATGTCCCTGGGCTTAGGCAATGCAAGAGACTAATAAAACCTTTTTTTTTCTAAACCTTGACAGGAACAACACTAGGAAGCTAGTGGCCTTTTTTACCGGCCATTGTGGCCTAAGTTATCATCTCAACAAACTAAACCTTTGTTCAGATACAGAGTGTCGATTCTGTTTGGAAGAGGAGAAAACCTCTCAGTACGTTCTCTGTGAATGGCCGGCACTGTACTGGCTGCGTAGATGGATCTTTCAGAGGAAATTCTGTTCGTTAGCGGAGTTCAGAATCTCGGCTACTAATGACACATTCATAAGAAAGGTAGTAGACCTATTAGGCAAAGTAAACCGGAGACACAATAGAAATTGCTAGGTCGCAGTGTCAGCTATAAGGGCAGGTTCTTTAAAAAAAACCACATAGACATCGAGGATGTCGAGGTTCGACAGAGAATTATGTGACGAGCTTGAAACTGTCCTTCAAAAATGGCTCGCTTGTCGTGCTTTGTTTATAATCGTTGTCACATTCAGGTCCAAACTACCGTTTTGTGTTAATATGGTGTCTAGATTGCAGAGTTCCTCCAACTCAACTTTGTTTATTCCACTTGCATGAAGCAGAGAGCTTCAATCCACATCAACATGGTTTTATAGACATTGACGTTAGGTTCGGTTAATTAGGGTTTGGAAAAATTTCCTAGAAACACCGGGTACCAATCTCACGATCCCCCCCCCCCCGCCTTATCCCCTTTTGGTTTATAGAACCTAATTCCTTCAAGTTTCTAAAAAGTAAGTTGTTTGCTAGGTGTTTGAAGCATCCTTGCGTTATGCCCTCACAATCACACAGAATCTGTGTAATATCTTCTGTAGTGCCTAAATCGTCAAACTATCTACAACACATGCAGAATGTGCAACGAAGACGAAGAATCAGCGGAACACATTTTGTACCATTGTAATTGTCTAATCAGAACACGTCATCGTCATTTAGGCAAATTTTCCCTGGAAACGGAGGATATATCTGCCAGCTCACTCAAAGACATCTCTGGATTCATCTCGAATTCACGCATCATGAGCGAGCTCTAAATGGAGGAAATCACAATAGGCCCATCGGCGGCCGCAGTGATAAGGTGACGCGTCCGATTCAATGAGTCCCAGTCTCAAAGCGAGCTTACGTAGAAGGCAATTCCCGGACAGAATTCCTACAGTTATTCTTAGGTTTTGACATTGATGTTAAGTATGTAGGTAGAATACTCCTTCGTTTTTGTGGTCAGTGGCGCCAGCTGCTGTTAAATGTCGGCTAATGTGTGTGCCATCAGAACAATATCATCAGCGTATTCAAGATCATTGAACCTCTGATTGAGTCGACATTGTATGTCGATTGTTGCTTCAAAATTTGGAGTGTACTATGAGTATGTCCAATTCTACCAGGAGGAGGTAAGGGTGATAGCATACAGACTTGTCTTACTTCTCTCCTAATGTTGAAGGGAACGCCTCGGTGTTTTTGAAGCGAAATTTGGAATGCTCATATCGATACACTTCATGGATAAGTGAAACAAAGGTTTTGTAGACTGTTCCAGATATCTTTTCTATAAATCATTTCAAAGACTCTTTCGAAATCGACAAACCGAAGGTAAATCTATTCTTCAGACTTTTCGATGATAGTCCGCAGCCTATTGATGCAATCAACACACGTTCGATTCGGTCTAA
Source organism: Matsumyia berberina (assembly GCA_917880715.2). Lineage (NCBI taxonomy): Eukaryota > Metazoa > Arthropoda > Insecta > Diptera > Syrphidae > Matsumyia > Matsumyia berberina. Next base: position 121,938,179 of record OU862871.1, on the reverse strand, counting down.
ATCCAGCAATTCTCAGCGCAGCAGATGGTTGGCGATGTCCATTCCAAAAAGATTAGGACAGGCATTGTTTTGATTGTGTTTAACGAAGTAAGCTTCCATGACGTGCCATGGAATCCGAGCCATAAGGTAGGCAAATAGTAGGTAGGCCCAGGATAAAATGGCTGTACCAAGTCCGAAATGTCACCTCTACGCGAATGGGAATAGCCCATGGTGAAAGATCGCGAGATGTGGAGAGTCTACTTAAGCACCCTTAGCCCGCGACCCTCATATTGAATAAGAGGGCCATTGGAAAATGAATGAATGAAAATGCCACCATGAAGTATTCGGAACTGTTTTTCCTTTCTGTGAAGATCTTGGGTTAAGACACAACAGATGATGAATTATACCCACCCAGTACTGTACAACTTCTTTTCGTTACAAATTATAAGTCGAAAGTGAATATGCCCTATGTGGATACAGATCTTGCTTCTTAAATCTGAAAATCGAAAATGGGTGTAAAGTTATTTTTGAAGAAAGTACATTTTCATGGCCAAACAAATCATAAATGCAAACCACTGAGCAGCAACATGCTTGTGCGTATGCACTTCATTAAGAAGTGTGATAAACATTTAAGTGTAACTCAAGTGCTTCGGAAATGCCAAGATATCTAGCAAGGGCTCTTCAGATTTAACCACTTAATCGATACATTCGGTGTCATAAAATGGTGTAATAATGTTTAACAAATCTTTTTGGACTTGGTGCGCATTCAAAGTGAAATAATAGCTAAAAAATAGTTTTGACTTAATTGCACTTATTTTAGGTTTGGACTTTATTTCACGGCACCGATGCAGTCGATGTCATTTTTTTATCGACCTACGGTTAAATTAAGGACTACTGTGAAATTTTTTCTCTGCGTCGAATTTAAATAAAAATGTCATCTCAGGAACGTCGCCAGTAGGTAGATAATTAGTTTCAAGACCAAATGGTTAGTACCGTCTCTTCATGGTAATTTACAGATTTTTACTGTTCCTCGGAATTTAGATATTTAAGTGTTTGGCCATAAACACTATAAAAAAAAAAACAATTTTCTTGAAAACTTGACAAGTGGAATTCTAGATTCTTAATGCAACTATGATGTATTCAGAGCCGTCTACAAAAGTGTTTCCTATCTGTAAAGATTTTGGCTTAAGACACAGCAGTCTTCTTCAGGTGCGACAACAAGTGCGATAGATTTATTGACAAAACTCAATGAGTAATCAGCCTCATGAATCGGGGTGACGTTAGTACTAAAGATAAATACAATCAAAATCGCTTACAATGACATCGGTTATAACGACGTATCGGAACCACCAAATTTTTAGGTCCCGGCTGAGCTCCATTAACTAACCTTGATACCAGTTATAGCGGCCTTTTGCTTATATCGACGAAATTCATCGGTCCCTTGAAGGTCGTCATAACCGATTTTGTAGGAGAGGTATTCCATAAAAATCGGTGGCTATTTTCCAAGCAAGTCATACGGACGTTAAATATTGTCGGTATCCCACAAGGCTGTATACTGTCACATTTTCTACTTCTAGTGGTGATTAGTTTCATACATACTTTACAGCGATTTGTCGAATCTACCTCTGATGAATACGTCAAAATGTCCTCGCCCTGTTTCACTGAGTATAGATGCAGATTTGTTGGTGCTACTCGGGAAGTTGTCAATCGGGAGATTCAAAATCGTCAAGTAGAACGCCGCGTTGATACCGCCACTTGTCAGAAAGTATACCACCCGGATTCCTTTTCTCTGTTTTTGGTTGCCATGTCTTCCAAAGTCAAAAGTCCTGCAGTCACAGAAAACTCTGTTAAGACCCGCTTTGTCCAGACTGCTGAGGTAAGTGTTAGTATAAACGTTGTTAAGGGCTCCTTCAGTAATTAAAAAGGCACCTAGAGTGAACCTTTCATGCCGCGGCGACACGATCCTATGAATGGCCGTTTCTACTCATCTGCCCCTCAAATACGCATCATGTGACCACGATAAGCATTGATTTTTGATAACTCTTTTTTATAATCCACTCGAGCTCAAGGGGTTATACCCTTATAATATTTTCCACACAGCACAAGTCTGGTGAAGTTGCTCGAAACTCAGGTGGATTAGGTTTCAATGTCATCCGAGGGTGGCGTCTAGTCAATTTTGTTGGTTGTACTATAATGGCTTCAAATTCCCAAACAAACACACATAGCTGGCGCAGCGGTTCGCGATGAGCCAAGGCCTAGCTTCTCGCAACAATGCATGTCGTACATGTTATCTTTTCGCACAAATGGTAAGGAATTACAATTCATTTCTTACTTCGAAAGGAGAATTGAGAAGCTTTTTTCATGATAAGTTGTATTCTCGGAGGAGATTCATTCTCGGACAAGGGGAGTGCCACGATATTGCTGCAGCGGGAACCCATGTAACTAGCACAGCAATCCAACGCACTAACTACTGAGGCTTATGATTTACGGCCTTTTTTCATCATCATTTTCCAATGGTCCGCTTATCCACGATGAGGGACGTGGGTTTAGGGTGCTTCAGTGGTTTTTCAAAATCTCCCGATCTCCCGGTTGTAGCCACTCAATCGCTGAGCGGCAAGCGTCATTTCTAAGCAAATTTTCTGCTGCTCTGCCGCTTTGCCGCTTGCCTCTTGCCGCTTATTGCGTGCCAGGGGTCTAAGTCATCAGAGACTATCCCCATAAGGGTAGAAGTAAGATTCCGGATTTGGTCCAATTATCTCATCCTGGACCTACCCAGGGGACGTATACCTGATGGATTCCATGAGACGTGTTGGAAACTGAGTTGGGGACATGTGTTTAATGTGTTCAACCCTTTCCTAGTGCGCGCTGAAGTTCGAGCCGGGTAGACGTAAAGATGACAAAGTCATCCGCGAAAAGCAGAAAAGCTTAAGTCTCCCCATTCGAACATTTCTTCGCCATGGCTGCGCTGTAACACCTAACCTATATACACATGAAAAGGAGAGGTGATAGATCACATCCCTGACAAAGTTCAACGCCTACAGTGAATGAAGTCGATTTAACGCCGTTCACTCGAAGACAGCTCTCACAGTTTGTGTATAGAGATTAAATGGTCCTCAGAAGAGAACCGTCAATACCATACTCCTGCAGTATGCTCCAGACTTTACCTCTAGGAACCCGATCATATGCTTTCTCCAAATTCATAAAACGGCTGTAGATGGGTTTGGCATAGGTTAGAAGGGTGTGTGATGGATAGGCCTCATCACTTCCACTCGGAGACCTGAAGGTCCATTGTGTTTGGCATACTCCCAGGCCTTCTCAAATACCATTCTGAGAGTGAATAGCTGATCGGTTGTGCTTCTATCTGGACGAAAGGCGCACTGCTCCTCGCTCTTCTTCGTCTTCCTCTTTTTTTCAATCCTCCTAATGTCATCATCATTAATCCGTCTTATCGACTCTATAAGCCATTACGACTTTACTGTCAGTGTTATACATATCTTTGCAGAAGATTCGATATCAGCTTTCGCCGTTGAGTAAGCATATTTATTAATTTTTTAAGAAAACAATGGGCCCAGATCCACCCCGGACTGTAGCGCCACCTTAAGTATGAAATAAAGGTATTTTGACAACAGGAATTGCACTCGAAATCTTTAACGTGACAAGCGATGATGCCAACCACTACACTATGCTCACCAACTACTAATGAAGGCGTTTGTCCTGATCATTCTTAGCGATAGTATCACTGACTTTATCCAGGTGATATCACTAAAGCTACTTTCAGACGATTGTCAGATCTTACAATATTGTCAGATCTTCCAAGGTTCTGACAATTAGCTGCCGATGAGCTGACAATGACAAATTACCTTCCGACGTAAAATTGTCAGTTCACACGGTTGTAAGATGTTGTCCCAATTTCTGACAGATGGGGTTGATTTGATTGTCAGATGGGGGTATTTCAATGATCTGGCAATGCTTTTCTTACGTTGTCAGACAAAAATTGTCAGTTCAGACGATTGTAAGACATTTGGGACACATTTTTCATTGGAAGACCTGACAGTGCTGTAAGATCTGACAATCATCTCAGCGATGTGTCTCGTTTTCACAAAGCTATTTGAAAGAGTCTCTGCATTCGACACCGCACCTTCTTATTTCCTTTGATCCTAAATATTATACTGCCAGTGCGCCAGACTAAGCTGGCATCCACTGTTTCTTAATCCTGAAAGTGGAGGTTTAATCTTCATCGTCGTTCCGAAGCAGAAAGCTGTGATGTTGACACCTGTCCTAGTTGGGGCGATATTGTCCTTTTCTTGCTTTACTCTCTTCTAACGGGTTAGAAAACTGGAACCAATTTCATTTGCCAAATCGAGTCAGCAGCGGATAAGTCTTTGTTGGACTTGTGAAACTTGTGTCTTCTCCGAGGTAGACAATTTGCCGTAGGTGGACAGATTAATTTTTTTGCTTGCCGGCAGCATATGTTTTCTGTTACATGGTCTATTTATAAACCTGCCAATGATTTCCCTATAAACCCAGTCTGAGTACTTTTCGCACACAATGTACACGTTCATTCGTAGAAATGTTTTGTTTAGTTTTTATTTTCATTCACCCAAATTTACACCTAATCAATCCGCTATATCTCGAGGAGGGTGTGTTTGGTGTTTTGGTGTATGGCCAAGAATATCAAAAAAACAAAAAAAAAAATACTAATAAAATATCCTCACGCATTCGGGTACAAATAAAAGAGAGAATTATTGTTTACCTTCAAAGTAAAATCTCGATAAATGTATTTTTTTTTTATTAAGTTATTCAATTGTTAATGAAAAATTTAAAATATAAAACATGCTGCTATGGGTTTTAACACTTTTTTCTCCTAAAGTTTTCGTTTTGCAAAATCATCGGTTTCGAACGTTTGATTGATAGATTGGATGATTTTCTTAAATGAAAGAGTTCTTCAAAAGAGCGCGCTTCCTTTTTGAATCTCGAAGTTTTAATTGAAAAACGTCTGTGTGATATGAAGCAGATTTCTTTGGAGATTCTAATGAGTTCTTCTTAATTTCTGATAAAAAAAAAAGAAAAGGGAAATAGAAAGAAAATCTGTTTTGATTATTGATTCAAATTAAATTCGGTGATTAATTAGGAGTAGACAAGTTCTGTACACGTTTCCGGGGGCGTTTGCGTGGTCTACGGCGATGAAGTTTTTATGAACACACGTGCGGTAAGAAAGAAAACGATTGTAACCTGGTGAATTTTTGCAAAGAGAAACTTAAAGAAGAAAAGATCTAATAAACTGGACTGGACGACTTGATAAACATGGTGGAAGATGTAAGAATATGTGACTTCATTGTTTCCTAAATTATTTCCTCACAGTAAATGCCATTTTTTACTTACTTATGTACTTACTTAAGGCGGCGCAACAGTTCGGGGTTTTACCGGGTACCTCCAGTTTCGCACGCCAAGTTAGTTAAGGTCCCCTTCCGCTTGTGTGCGCCACCAGAGTCCCGATCTTCCTCTACTGCGCCGTCCCTCATTGGTGTCCATCCGTTCTACATATCTAAGCCAACTCAGTCGCTCTACCTTCATTCTTCTGGCTAAGTCAATCTCGCTGTAGAGCCCGCACAGTCCGTCATTGTATCTCCTCCTCCACTGACCGTCTATATACATATAGATGGAACCAAAGATCACCCGAAGAAAATTCCTCTTGAAACAGCCAAGCCAATTTTTGACACAGTTCGTTAATCTGCACCGTCGAGCAGGATTGGGACGATTTAGGTCATATACAGGGTCATCGATAGAGGACCTTGCTACTCAATTGCCTTCTTTGCCCAAAGAAACAGCGATTGGCAAATGTTATTCTTCGTTTGATCTCAGCGCTGGTGTCGTTGTCCGAACTAACAGCGGAGCCTAGACAAAGTCCTTAACTACTTCAAAGTTATAACTGACTATAGTGACGTTCTGTCCGAGACGTCGGTGTTGGGAGTCCTTTCTTGTTGACAGCATATACTTGGTCTTGCCCTCATTGACCGCTATACCCATCTTCCCCGCCTCTATTTCAATACTCACAAATGCGCCAGTGATATCACTCTGCGTTCTTCCGATTATGTCAATATCGTCGGCTTATGCGAGTAATTGGACGGACTTTTGAAAGATTGTGCCTCTGGTGTTGGCTCATAAGTTTTGTACTATTCTTTTAAGACTGATGTTGAAGAAGTCGCATGACAGCTCGTCGCCTTGTCTAAATTCTTTTTTGACGTCAAAGGTCTCGGCCTTGATGGAGCAGTGGGCATTCTTTATCGTCATTCTGCACAAACAGACGAGTTTGGCAGGGATGCCAAAACTAGACATTGCTCTGTATAGCTCGTCTCTATAGATGCTGTCATACGCGGCGTTAAAAGTGATGAAAAGGTTGTAGGTATCAATTTGAAGTTCCTTGGTTTTCTCCAAGATCTGCTGAAATGTGAATATTTAGTCGATGGTGGACCATCTTTACCGATCTTAAAACAGGGAAGTAGTAAATGTCGTAAAGGACCACGGTTGCATTGAGATCGGCCCCAACGGATGCCCTTACTGTGCTCCTGCATCGTTTACCTCTTGACTTAGACACAAAAAAATACCGCACTATGCAGCGCAGTCGGACTCAAAGAATCTAGGTGCTGTAATACACGGCCCTACGGCCACAGCAACATCCTAGTTTCGTTACCAAACGGTATAATCACGTTTTCAACCGACTTAAGCGATTTAAGGTTACACTGCTGTGGGTTCTAGGGCACAATGACATAAAAGCAAACGAACGTGCAGACGAACTGGCCAGGCAGGGTTCAGCTTTACACGGTTCATCTCGATAGAAGCGGTTTAAGGACAAATTCACTCACACTTCCCGCAGAAGGCCAATTTTCAATGGAAGAGATTAACCAATTGCGCCATATCAAGGAAGACATGGCCGACCTACGATAAAATTAGAACGAAAGCCTCCTAAACCAAACCCTCAAGATATCGGAGACCATACGACCAAACTAGGTATCTCTTACAACCCCCACTGCCACAGCTGCGGATGCTGTGCCCGGCACTATCAAGAGCCAGACAGCGTACACTAAACCAACCATTCTTCGACGACCTCAACGACATCTCGGTTAAGGCTAGGTTAGGTTGAAGTGGCTGCCAGCCGAAACCAACACACGTAGACCAGTGATAGGTCTATTGTGATATCATGTGGATCTTGGAAAATTCTCCTTTACGTACTCGTTAAATCACTTAGAGCTTCTGATGAATCGTAGAAGACTTCTAATATTTGTGTTGATTAGATCGCCTAAATCATTGTAGAAGAAGTCACCTAGGTGAATTTTTCTTCTATGGGAAAGAGCGGGGCAGGTGCAAAGAAGGTGGAGGGTAGTTTCCTCCTCTTCTTCGTCCAGGGAGCTTCTGTAAAAGTCATTTAAAAAGAAACCAAGCCTTTTTGCATAGTTGCCTCTTAGACAGTGTCAAGTGATGATACCTCTAGTAGCGCTGATGTGCAATCTCTTGACGGAAATCAAATGTTTAGAGCGTTTCAGATTCAACTTGGGCCAAATCTGTTTTGTCGCTAGACAGATTGTGCCACCCGTCCACTTTTCGAGAGTATCGCGCTTAATTTGAAGTTAGCATGTATCAGTGGTTAGTGCGTTGGATTGCTGAGCGAGCGAGCGTGGGTTAAAGCCCCAGCCAGGAACACCGAACATTTTTCGCGGCACCACCTCTCGTCGGGGAATGACAAGCCTCCGGGAGTATAATTTGTCATGAAAGAGCTTCTCACTTCGCCGTTCGGAGTCGGCAATAAATTGTAGGTCCCTTCCATTCATGCGAAAAATGTTACACCCACAGCATGAATGGTTGCGAGAAACTAGGCCTTGGCTCATTCCAAGCCGTCGCGCCAGCTATTTATTTATTTTATGCATCGATGAGTATATGCCTAAGGCACCATATTCTGGTAATATATGCACCGCTGTTCCATGTCTGGCGAGTTCATCAATGTCATGGAATGTCTCAATGCCCCAGCGCCCAACGAAGGTGAAATTTGAACTGTTCTGCCATCTTTACGCGAGTCGAACGGCAATCTAGGGCTATTTGTGAATTTGTACCATCTCGGGTAAAGGGATAAGAGATCTAATCCGGATTCTAAATATCACAGGCTGGATCTAGACACTCCCGGCTGTCTCACCCAACCTCAACCTTATCGTCAGCCCGGTCACACTAATCGTGGTAACAAAAGTACACATCTTACTGCTAATTGGGTTCTAGTGAACCTACCTCCTCTACCTATCTACCTAGCAAAGGGGTTCCTTTTGAACTCAAAACAAAAAGGAAGTAGTATATAGGTATACGCTATAGAATATAGTTTGTTCTAGTTCTAGTACAATTAATCATCTGTCTTCCTAGCAAATGACATTATCTGTCAACTACTAACCCAACATGACTTTATCTGTCAAAAAGTTAGTAAATTACCTTTCTCGACACACTGTATCCGCGTTCTCCAACAACCAAATGCAAAATTCGGAAAAAGGAAATTAAAAAACCTGAAGTTAATATTTATGTTCTATTTCCCTCGTCTGGCAGTTACACACATTGTTGCGAAAATATGAAAATATCATCAAAGTTGGATTCCCCCGGGAACAGATGCGCCATGTTTCGAGCACAGACAGACGTTTTATTTCTGACTGCAAGCAATCACACTCAGATACGACCGATCAATCTAAATTCAATTTCAACAGATGTATACCCGTCCTGCTGGACCTGGTAGGTGTTTGGATTTTTATTGTGTGCTCTTATGCTAAAAGTGTCTATTAAATTTTTAATTAATTTGCTTTGCAAATTCAACAAAAAAACACAAAAAAAGATGAAATTTTTATTGTTAAGGTGAAAGTAAATATTGTTTTAGCATTAAGATTTTTTTTTAATATGTAATCCTCGCGATTGTTGAATAAATAATCTATCGCAGGTGGATATGCCGTTTGTTAGCATATCATTAAGATCATGAGAGAGAAACTTGACGTCATGGTTGTTGAAACCAACAGAGGAACAGAAAAGTTGGGAAGTCCCTGAGAATCCAAAGAAAAGAAAAAATTCGAAAGCAGACTCATTTTATCGATTGTTCTGCTGTGAACAGGAAGGCAAGAACTTACTTTCCAATTTTCAAAATGCCAGATGACGCCATTTCGTTATTGGCAGATGCACTAAAGTGGTAGGGGAATGGAATGCATCGCGATTTAGGTATTTTCAAACTGCTATGCACACAGTGAGTCACTTTTGCCTTGAAATTATGTGTAAGTTTTCACAAATAATAAACGGATGCCCTTGGACTTGGTCGCGGGGCCAAGGACAATGTCAAGGCCACTGAAAATGTATCAACTTTCGAAGCGAAATTACACAGATTGGAAGTTTCATTTAGTGGGTGCAACGAGGAGAAGTCTTATGGGTCGGCAATAAATAAGGCGTAACTGGAGGTGGTTGTAAATTTAAAAAGTTGGTCTTGAAAACAAGGACCGATTGTGGCAAATGAAAGAACTATATACACTCAGGCTTGGCTGCTAATGATGTCTACTGATGACTTTTATGCCCTTGAATTAATTGAATTGAAAATAATCCACTTTATGATACCAGAAGCATTAAAGTGGCAGACAAAAGACTTCATGATATATTCTCATCACTGCAAATGTTTCCCCGGTCTGACAACAAAGGATGCATACATCCGTACATCCTTCTCCGTATTAAGAAAAGCGAAATGGGTCATCTATTGTCGGTAATTTCATAATTTTTCGGGCCATTTGGAAAATATTTTATGAAACTCGTCTCAGAGGTGAGAATCGAGATGACAGGCACAGGCTTCATAGCTTCCAATAATTAAATAAGTCAAGAAATACTAACTGAAGGGTTATGGGTTAGCGGATCAAGAGTCGGATAGGGTTTACAGATCCAAGAAATGTCCTGTATATCCAGGGAACTCCACGACTTTCTTGAAACTAAATTGCCTAAGAGAACTTGGCCTGGGGAGAACATATCTTCCCAGGCTTTTATGTCTTAGCGCCCCTGTTGCGGGGACAATCGCAGAGCAAGTGTTCGAGGCCAGTCTGCGGGCATGTTTATTCAGGTTGATGTGTCCAGTTTACAGACAGACTATCAGTCTTAGTTGCCTCCTGCCAAGATTAATTGTTCTCTTTGCTAGACGATACCATGGGCGCTCTATTATTGATTTGGCCGCTTTGCCAGTTTGCAAGCCTTTCCAGGAATTCTCACGGTATTTAGCAAACGATCCGCTTAAAGAGGTTTTAATAGCCCACGGTTGTAGTTATGGAGGTGTCTTCGTTTTCTGTCCCCTTCCTAGCCAGTTCATCCGCAGCTTCATTCCCAGGTATGTTGCAGTGACCCGGTACCAGGTTAAACTTGGGTTTGCAAGTGCCATTAAGGCAACTTGACCTTCTGGGTAGATATAATATATACATAAATACTGTCACCGATGTTTACCGTATTAAGAAGGAGTTCGGTGCCCGTGTGTATCGCGAAAATCTCTGCCTGTAAGACAGTCACGAACTGTTCCAGATGGATAGCCAGATTGAGAGGTGGCGTTCGGCGGCATATTCCCGCCCCGATTCTTCGTTGATGCTGGCTGGAACATTGTTGTTCATTAAATTTGTATGGCCGAGCTTATATAGTCGACTTGTTTCGGCTTTAGGTCCACATACATTCACATGTTGACACAACTCATAGAATCTTCTCCTTCCATCATCTTCATTCATCTTCCTACCATGCAGGTCTGATTTGACATCTGACAAAGTTTTTCTTTTCAAAACAATACCTCCCTGCGTCACGCTGACTATAACGTCTTTGCTGTTTCAAAAAACTTCTGCTCCGTGTCTGAGGTCAACCTTGCTTGGTTTTACTGTAGAGCCTTCGGTTGTTGTTACACTCCCAAATTTGGCATGGTCTTTCTTGAGCTGGAAAAGTAAGTCATCCTTGTTCTACGCAGAATTTTCTTCTCTTCTCTCCGTCTGGCCCGATTTTCATCTTTAGTTGCTCAAGATTAACGCTACAGTGCTTAGTTGTGTGTTATTTCTGTCAAAGTAATCCTTCAAATGGAATGCTAAGGCGTCCAAAGTTGAATTACAATTTTTGGGTGTTTCGTAGCTTACAGTCCTTGAATTGTCGAGTCCTGAATTAACCTGCAACATAAAAATAGACAAAGTTGACGTTGATGGCGTGTTTGACTTTTAAAAGACGCTTGCCTATAATTTAGCAACAGTACTTTTAATTGATGGGTTTTTGTTATGTGTATGTCTCCTAGGAGTGAAGTCTTTGTTGTTCCAAAAAAAGGTCGAAGATATTTCCCGATAGGACCACATAGGCTTACGTGAGGCAAGAATTGAAAGTTGGATGCTAAGGCAGCATCTTCTAGCTGAGTTAAAATAACCTCACCATGTAAGAACAACACCCAAGTTCCGACAACAAATTTACCAGCGATAAATAGAAATCTGATCTCATGATGTTTGTGTCTAATTCGTCGCAAGAAGCCCCGTTCTAATGACGACCTGTCTTTCAAATATTCTTTCCTCAAAGTGAATTATCGAAATCTGAATGAAATGCGATCTTCCAGTACAACTTCAACTTAACCTTCTATTTCCCAGAATCACTTTCCGGGAAATTTCTGTTTTTTCTTGAATTCATAAATCTCAGAAGCAGCGCCATCGCGTCACGCTATCATTTTGAATATGATCACACATGTGCCACTTTCCATTCATTGCACTTCACTGGAATCGAACGTGATATTTTAGATATTCTAAAACCATCATTCCTTCAGCTTTCAGATGTAAAGGAAACCTGCAGTTTGTTGTCACTTCCGTGCTAAATTTAGTCTCAAAAATAATCATTAGAATGGCTCCTCAGTGCTGGCGTTGAATTTAATAAACGTGCATCTTCCCTTTTTGTGTTGTTATTCATGACCCAAAACTAAAATAATTTATTCAATAAAATCACGTCTGGTAAAAATTCGTGTCTCCACGTCAATCCAAAAGTCAATCAAGTCACACAGACTCATATGACAATTTTCGCAAAAGCTCCAAACTCTACAAAGATTACCTTTTCATTCGTTTGATACAGCGATATCTCCGTAACCCCCATCACGTGTGATTTCTTCTTCATCCCATCCATCAACTTTTGTCAAATATTTTGATAGAAAGGCGGTTAAAACCTCAGTTGACTCAGTGAATTCTCATATTTGGTTTCCTATCAAACTCAACACACATCCTTCTGTACGTCATTTCTCCCTGAACGCAACAAATCACTTAAACGCAATGAAGCTTAACCAAACATCAACCCAACCCTACCGTGACATACGCCCTCCTTTTAATTTGAAAAATAGAAACAGAAAAACCCACAGTTACTTCGTGAACATACCCATGGACATTGACAATACACGAAAGTACTGCCTTAAACAAATAACAAACACATTGAAACAAATCATGCGACTTGTCACAGGGGGTTCACTCGCGACATGCTCTCTTCCTAGAAGATTGACATTTTATAGCCCGCAACACACACCCAAACATCCCCCAAACGGAGCCGTGTAAGAATGTTAAAGCGTGATTTGATTTACATAAAAATGAAACCCATTATCAGGGGGGTGCGGCGTAATGAATGTCCCTTAGTCCTGGGCGACTTTCGTCCGAGTTCATGTCCCGCAACTTGGCACACTGATTGCGTGACCGATAAATAAAATCAAATTTAGATTTGCACGAATAAAAAAGCTCACAGGAGATTGTCCTGATGGATATACATAGTACATCCTGGGTTCTAGATCCCAGCGAGTTGGCAAATTGTTGGCGCTATCTGATTACACACATTTCGGAGGTCGTGCCGAAATGCCTTTTGTGGCAACGTGACGTATGCGAAACGTTTGCGATCGTTCTGCCTCAAAGGCAGGGCGCCACCGGTTTTCCATTCGTGTAAGCAATACATCACGCGGATACGCATTGTGGACGCGATACTTTTCATGTGACTTGTGTCAGGCGAGGGTTAGGTTACAAGAGGGGATTACATTTTTGGCAAACAATGGAGCTACCTTTTCGGGTATTGGTGTTGGAAGGCGTTTTGATTTCACGAGTCAGCGGAAGGCACATTAAAAATAGGAACAATGAAAGTTATGATGTTATCCGCGAGTAGTAGGCTGTCCGATGAGAGGTATAATTTCACCTTTCGTGGTGAAATTTTGGGGGAAGTTCAACTGGGGATGGGCAATGTCAGGATAATATGCTAAGTCAGCATAACGTGGCACTAATGGTAGGGTTTTGATGTTTTTCCAAAACTTATTTCTGTTAACAAGGAAACTTCGGTTGCGGGGGCCATAAATGGTCCGCTAATGGAGGTAACTTCCGTTTGATTACATGCAAGGGAGTTGACTTAGCGAAATGTTTAAGAGAGTAAGGATATTGTAAACTAAAAACTTGGTAGTAGGCTTCGTTCTTTGCGAAGACATTAAGGTAAATTTGAGGAAGGCACTCTTCGACGGTAGAGGGGATATGCAGAGAGGAAGTAGCGAAAAGTGTCTCTTTGAGGAATTTAAATGCCAACCCAACAAAGAATACTGACGCCACTCAAGGACATACAGAGAAGGTTTGCAATCGTTTAGCGGGTGAAATTTCGGTAAGCTACGCTGGTTGTTTGATATGATAATGAGACTGCTGATATAATTAGAGTCATTGTGATTATACCTTAAATGTCAACTTCACCAATTGTCTTTCCTCCTGTCAACTATAAATAACGAAACTTTCTCTCTCTTCCTTTCTCTTTGTATTCTGGTTCTGAAGTCCAAAGAAGTGTAAATAAATTGTATCTTTAGGTATCAAGTAAATTGCTCGTTTTTATCCACAGGGACTTATCATCATCTACTGAGCATTGGGTTGGACGAAGAAAACTAAAGTGCACACGACAAATTAAAGCCTAGAGTTTGGTAGGGCTTACGACAATTTACCTCTTTAAAGCAGATCAACTGCGAAGCCTGATGTCATCTCTACCACAAAACCATAGCACTGTCAGTAGAGTGATCATGTGACTTGTATCGTCGATCGAACTAATTTGTGATGATGGAAGAAATACTGTGGATTTATAAACAATGGTTACAGCAATGGGTGGTCGCCGTGGCTCATTGGTTCGTACGTTGGACTACTGTGCGTGCTGCATGGGTTCAAGCCCCAGCTATGTTCACTGAAAACTTTTCTCGGTACCACCACTCGTCGGGCAATGACAAACCTCCGAGAGTATTTTTGGATCATGAAAAAGCTTCTCAATTCACCGCTCGGAGTCGAAAATGAATTGTAGATCCCTTCCATTTGTGCGAAGAATGTTACACGCAAAACATGAATGGTTGCGCGAAGCTAGGCGTTGGCTCATCTCGAGCTGTCGCGCCAGCTATTTCTTTTTTACAGCAATGGGTTGCGAATGCCAGCAATACCTGATACTTTCTGAGTTTCAGACTATGTGCACTATGTGAATAACATCATAGGGGAATTCGTAACCCCTGAAATTTTTGTTATTTACAAAAAATGCACAATTTTGGAAGTAAAAATTCAAGCAATGGGAAGGAGTGGTCAACTTTAATTTAACAGGCCGAGAGTCAGTCAAGATTCCTTTCAAGAACTATGCCCTGGTAAAAAAATATGTGATGCTGGTTAAACGAACTTAATAATCTTAGCAAGCTTAACAATGTAACCCAGGCCAAATTCGAGCAACATGAAGTTCGAAGGGCTATGAAGAAGTGAAAAGCAGAATTCATGTGTTGGGGGGCAGATATGTCAAAAAACAGAATTGAAGGAATAAAAAATGAATAATAGGCTGGCGCTACAGCTCGAGATGACTCAAAATCCAGCGTCTTCTAACCATTTACGTTACGCGGACAGCTGCTGAACTGTCAATGCACACCGTGATAGCTTTCAGCAGTCGTTGACAGTTCGCCTGCTTGTAGCTATTCACCAGATCAACACCGAAATATGTATATTCGTGTAGTGCTGAATTTCATAGTCTCTTTTTTCTAAGCCTGCCTAGAGTGTTATTTGACCAAAAAAAAATTTGCTCACCCTGTACATAACCTCAAAGTTAGCCAAAAACGTAATTTTTTGGCTACATAACCTCAAATGTCTCAAAATCCTGACGTGATGGGACAATTCTAACTTCGGATTCTGATTCTACGTAAAAAATTACTTCGGAAATGACCCTCAGCTTACCAACAACTGACATGACCCAATTATTTGCAGGCCTGTGATATCGGTGTCCTCACTGGCCGCTGTTCCATTGGCCTTCTTGATGGGCCTCTTCTTAAATGACTTCTGCAGGAGCAGCAGGGACAAAGAGGAGGAAAGTACGGTCCTCCATTCAATCTGCACTTGTTCTACCCTATCTCAAAGAAGGAAGATCTATCTAGGAGGCTATCACTTCGACAGCTTGGGCGAACTATCACATACTGTCGTCAAAAGTATTCTCAGTTTCATCAAGAGCTCCAATTGGTTTCAATAAAATGAGTGGCGTTTTTCAGGGTAGGAAGGGCCTTCCTGGGCTACGTGCTTAGGATACACCTAGCTACATAGAACACCGATGTACATAGTCGAAACTAAACTCAGGAACTATATTAAGCAGAATAAAATTATAAAGCCAAACCCTGGTAGAATTTAATGAGTGACGAAATATTCGTATATCTGGATATCCTCAACGTCCAAAGTAATAGGGCTAACGAAGGAAGGAGTGTTGCTGTTTAAAGTTTCTTGTCAAAATATTTCTTTGAAATCAATCTCATTTCAGCGTCGTACGACAGCTCTCTTCATTTCACACGATTTTATTTTGACATACTTGACGCTAGTTTTGAGCTCAACTCTACGAGAAAATATTTATTCACTACCCAGACACCTATTTCCACCCACTTTACAACGCAATAACAACCAATCGACTGTCTCCTGCGTGCTTTCATCTTGAACGTCAGAATTCCGCCTAAAGTGACTGCACAAATAAAATGTGTGACGATTTACATCTGCCGCACTCTTAATAATTTGAAAAGTATCCGCGTATCAACGAAAGTGGCAATGTGCCGCAAATCAGATATTCGAAATCGAAGAATTTTCCAATTTAAAACATCTACACTCAAAGATAACTTTACGGACTTCAACGGTCCATCGGCGAATATTGTAAATTTCACAAGGCTACGAGTATAATAGCCGAGACAAAGCGTTTGCTACGTCACTACATTTTGCCAGAAACGGTTGTGTGATGTAATATTCAATTTAATTGCGTTTACATATGGAATAATCAATGAATGTATTTTCACAGCCGATGAGATATTTTTAAAGAAAAAAAATTTTTTTTTTATACCGCGCGTCTGTTTTGTTTTCTAATTTTGTCCACAGATGCTATGGCAGATGTATTTGAACGCGCGATCAGATGTTCATGGGGAACATTTTTCTTTGGTCACCAAACAAACAGATGAATGTGAATTCGGCTGCGACTTTAAATAGTTAGACATTCTCAAGATACATATGACTCTTGATGAGCAGTAGAGGGTAGCAATTAATCGATATTGTACCCACTGGAGCAAGAATTGCTATGGACATTCTGTTCAAACTGTACCTTCAGTAAGTGTGATGTTCGCTTATCCTCATGCAAACTGGACCGCTATAAGTATTTATCTGAAAAAATGTATATTCCGAGATAGACAAAGTCCTCAATTGAACGACCTAGACCTACGACCTGAGAACGATTTATTTAAAGGCTGTGAATATAGCGGAAGAGGAAGAGGTTAGAGTTGTTATGTATTTTTCGCCTCCCTAAACACCTCGAATTCACTATGCATTTTAGGATGGCATGGTTGAGCGAAATGAGATTTCTTCGTTGTATTGCTGGGGTGACTCGACGAGATCGGGTTAGGAACACCAGAGTACGAGAGGCACTCAATGTCGAGCAGCTACTTCTTCGGACGGAGAGGTCCATACTTCGATGGTTTGGGCACGTCAAACGCATGTCCCCAACTCGGTTTCCAAGACGTGCCATGGAATTCGTGCCATCGGGTACGCGTCCCCTGGGCAGGCCTAGGTTAAGATGGCTGGACCAAGTCCGAAATCTCACCTCTACCCGTATGGGGATTGCCCCTGATGAGTTAGAGTCGATGGCGGAAGATCGGCAAATGTGGAGAGTCCACTTAAGCTCCCTAAACCCGCGACCCTCATAGTGGATAAGCGGGCCATTGGAAGATGATGATGATGATGATGATGGTTGAGAATTGGCCTGGGTCAGTAAAGAAGTAAGCGACTAGGACTCACCATTTTTATTGACAGCCAGGCGGCTATTAAAGCAAATTCTGCTATTGAAATAAAATCCAAGCTAGTCCAACGTCGTCGCGAAGAGCTTAAGGTTCTGGGCTCGCAGCACAGTGTTACTCTCTGCTGGGTTCCTGGTCACAGGAACATAACCGGAAATGAGATGGCCGACGAGCTTGCAAGAACAGGATCTACAATGGATCAAAATCGAGCACTGCAATGAATTAAGCCCCCACTCTGCAATCTCAGGGAGCGAGTGGAATGCAGGACTCTGACGACAGCCAACAGAAGGTGGGAGTCGCTCACCACCTGTGATATATCAAGGAAACTATGGCCAAAATACGACAAAGCCAGAACCAACAAGCTTTTGAAACACGGCAGAAAATCGCTGTCAATATTGGTTGGTGCATTCACCGGCCACAACCTTCTAAGAAACCACACAATGAAATTTAAACTCAATGACGACAATATATGTAGGGGCTGCGGCGACGAAGAGGTTCAAGAGGATACTCCTCATTTTCTTTGCCACTGCCCAAGCCTGTGTCATTTAAGAAACAGAACATTAGAAAGACATTATTACCAGGACATAGAAGAACTATCTGATATTCAAATAAACAATCTTGCCAGGTTCCTGAAGACATCACGATGGCTGGAGACCCAAGTCAGCAACGAGCATTAAGGTAGAAGCCCGGTAAAACCGGAACCAACCCCCATGGGCATCACAATGGGTCCACAAGGACCTAAGTGTGGTGAGGTCGAGTGCTTACTCCCTCATCAACCCAGATACCTAACCTAACCTAAGCGACTAGGACCGTCTTTCAGATTCTGCCCAAGCAGTCTTAAAGAAAGGGCGTTGTGTCCTCCTCCGCATCTACATCACCACATCCTCTACAGACGTCGGTTGTGCTTAGTCGCATTCTCATTAGATGGGCCCCCAGTACGTTATAGCCTGTGAGGATGCTGATCACTAAAGCTAAATGCGATCTGTTCAGCGTATTTTTTTTTTTCATTGCCATTGATGCCTCGGTGCCCTGGGACCCAACAGATTGATACATTACAAGAATGTCGTGAGCTTGGGCTCCTAAACGACAACTCTTTATTACAAGTAATTTGAGAATTTTGGATGACACGGCTTTGATGGCGGTTTAGCTGTCGATGAATACGTCGATATTTCTTCGCGGGGTTACTGAGGATAGTTTTCTTGCGACCTCGGTTATCGCTAGAACTGCAGCTTAAATCAGATTGGGGTGGTTTGAAGGTTTTATCGAGTTCTTCTGAGTATTTTCCGGACCCTTACCTTTCATAAATTTTTGAGCCGTGAATATGGCCGGCTGCCGGCTTTAATGACGCTCCTTTAGTTCCAACTTTTCCTTGCTGGAAAGATAGTTTGCAAATTGAGTTCGAAGTCGGGGAATGGTAGCGTCATAATATTAGTTTTTGTTTCTGCCTTCGACCATCTAGCGATACTGGTGTGACCTATTTGACCCTTTCTTCAAAAGCTAGATGCTTACAGTCGTAGGACGCTTTTTGCTGCCAATTCATTAGTATGAGTGAGAGTATCGTTTCGAGGGCTACTGTCGGGGATGTTCTTATGGCACTCGTTGTGCTGATGCATGCTTGCACCCATACGTTAGAATTGCCCTAATGAAGGCCATATATAGCTAGTGGATTATGGCCCTCATTTTCTTCAAAAGATTCTGTTACAAGCAGAGAACGCGATAGTTGTTTTCTTCGTTCTTTCTAGGATGTGTTCCTTCCAACTCAGCTTGAGGTCTAAAATGCAGCCAAGGTACTTGGCACTTTTCGAGATTTGAAGCTGTAGTCCATTTAAAATCGGGGGCTCAAATGTTGGTATTGCCCTCTTCTTGGAAAATAACTAATTCTGTATTTTGGGGGCTTGACGTTGAGACCACATTTTCCCGCCCAGTTATTCAGTGAATATTTTTTGCACTTAAAAGTTTAAGCTGAAGTCAGTTTTTTTTCCATTCTGTGGCCTATTTGGCCCCTTTCCAAGAGTTAAATGCTGGAAGACGTAGGCTACCCCTTGTTCTACATAAATCTGAGTGTGACAAGGAAAATCTCTTGTAACATTAACGCAATAACCTTACCTAACCTTTTCTAGTTTTATGAACTTACCGAGTCCCTGTGGAACATGGTTATCGTATTGCCGATAAAATGTGCTCATTTCGTAAGACCGTCAGGAGTGTCATTTAATGATGATTACTCATACGCTGCATTATTTGACGCAGTATGTCGCCCTAGTATTGTGTAGACAGTCATTTATCATTAGTCGCAGATAAACACCAAAAACATGCATGTTGCAAGCAAACTTCATGCAAATTGTAATTACAAAATTTATCAGCGTCATCTGACTTTCTAACCCAGTTTTTTCAATACCTATCCGCTGGCTTAGTGATTATCCTGGTTGAAGCCATGAAATATTTGTAAAATGAAATCCAAGCCAATAGAATTTTTTTATCACGTGCCTCGCCGTCGTCCAATGGGAAGCACATTCCTACCTAAGTGTAAACACGTAGAGTGGTGTACTACACTTTTGCTCCAATACTCCCCTGCCCATAAAAAACACTTGAAAATACAAAAGGTGGTGGTGGAAAAGGGTGCTCTTTAAGATTGCAAAAGAACACGCGACCCAGCTGACTCCTAGTAGGTCACAATTTGACTGCAGAGGGTAGCTTGCAGTTAATAAACCGAGTAAATTATGTCGACGTAATTTACATAGATTGCTCCAGTTGCTTCCTGTGCGTTTGGCTTCGGCCGGCGTTTCGAAGACCATATTTTGGGAATTTTTTAGGACTAAATCTTTATTTCTTACGTTGCGAAAACATCTGTGGTAGCAAAAAATTGTTTTCACCGATTTTGAATGAAGGGAAAGTTTTCCGCGTACGTTTCCTTCTTTCTCTGTACGATGCCAATTGTGGAAAAAAACGTTCACTTCAGACAGTTCTCTGACTTTTATTGGGATTCCACTGTAAGAGAATGACGTTGAAGAGGATAAGTGCCTTCGGTGCATTTGGAGAATTGCACTTTTTGGCGTAGTAAACTGTATTGACAGAAACACCTGAATGATATAACCTCTGGTGAGTTTACAACTGGAACAGATTCTGTTAACCAATTTTAAATTGAAGGCGAAACGATACTTTAATACTAGCATTAGGGAAATTGTAGGTATACCAGCCCTTTACAACTCTGTGGTGCTACTATTTAAATATGGCAACCCTGCCACAAATTTAACCAAACCACAGCCTACGTGGACGGTATAGTAATTGCAATTAGGAAAAGGTAAGCACCTTCTTATGATACTGAATCGGATAAAAGCGGCTCTAGCTAAATTGGACAACATGAGACTAAGTTTTACCTCTTATTGTAGGACGGCCATTGACCTCCTCGTTAACCCAAGTGTATAGCTGAAACCACAGTGTATTGGCTCGACTGAAGGTTACGAACTCGACGTGTGTTGCCAGGGGGTTAATTTAAATATGCAACGCCGACCTTTTTCTTGTGAGTTTATCAGTCTTTTCATTCTTTGGGATATTCGTCTGTCCTTGTACTCCGTATTGGTTCTCCTTCCTGGCTCTTCAGATACATTTTGAAGATTCTTACAAGTTTTTATCTAATAATCCTGAAACTTTGAACGGCGAAAGAGGAAATCCTGTAGATGACCTAGGAAACACGAAAATATCTGTCGATATTGTAAACGTAAATCCTTAAGTTTTAAAGCCGTTCGTCAACAACCAGATCGTATCAGTGTGGCTTCAGACCAGAAAAGTCCACCATCGACCAAATATTCACACTGCGGCAGATCTTGGAGGAAACCCAGGAACTACAAATCGATACCCACCACCTTTTCATCGATTTTAAGGCAGCGTTTGACAGTATCTCTAGAGACGAGCTTTACAGAGCAATGTCTAGTTTTGGACTCCCTGCCAAACTTATCCGTCTTTGCAGAATGAAGATGGAGAATGCACGCCATTCCATTATGGTCGGTCAAGACCTCACCGAGACCTTTGATGTTAAAAAAGTTTTTAAACAAGACGGCGCGCTGTCATGCGACTTCTTCAACATCGTTCTTGAAAAAATAGTGCAAGTCTCAAGCGTCAACACCAATGGGACAATCTTTCAAAAGTCCGTCCAATTACTCGGATACGCCGACGATATTAACATTATCAGGAGAACGCAGCGTGATGTCACTGGCACGTTCGGGAGTATTGAGATGGAGTAAAGCCTGCTCTAGAACAACTAAGGTGACCCTGTATAAGACCTTAATCGTCCCAGCCCAGCTCTACGTTGCAGAGGCATCGACTCTGCCAAAAGCGGATGAGGTTGCTCTTGGCGGTTTCGAGAAGAAAATTCTTCGGGTGATATTTGGTCCCATCTGCAACGACATCGACATAGCCAGAAGAGTGAAGGTCCAACGACTGAGGTGGCTGGGTCATGTAGAGCGGATGGACATCAATGCTCCAGCTCGGAAAATCTTCGAATCTACACCTGAAGGACAGCGCAGTCAGGTGGCGCACGCAAGTGGAAGGGGACCTTAACCTACTTGTGTGAAACTGGAGGCAGCCGGCTAAAGATCGAGCTGGCTGGAGATTCTTGTATGTTGAGGCCCAGGTCCACTCCGGACTGTAGCGCCACCTGAAGGTAGTAAGTAAAACCTCTTTCTTGTGAGTTCATTCCTGGGATATTCATCTGTCCTGGCACCCAACGTAGGTTCAATGTGTTGGATCTTGACTGTGTGTTCACGGGGGCCTACTGGTCCATTGTTTTCCCCTTTATGTTGTGGTCCATGTTCCAACCTTGGGTTCTAGGTGGGTGGTCTATCGCAAAACCAACCTGTTTTCTTAATAAAATGGAGAACGTTCGGTTCCCAGTGTGGGAGTCAGCGGTTTTGGAGATATGGACACTTACAGAGTAAGTGCGTGATGATTTCCGTCTCTTCCGCATCCGGACAGCTCCTGCAGTAATCTGGGGAGCTGACGCCGGCTCTGGTGGCCACAGTTCTTATGGCACAAAGTCTTGTCAGTACATCTATTAGGATGCGAATTCATTTTTATTCATAGCCAGGAGACATTTTTTCTTGTTCTCGTCGATTCTTTGCCGTAAGCTGCGGGACATAATGCAGTCGCCTCTGGCGGACCAAGAGATGTTGATAAGCTTTCTCACCCTGTGGTGGATGTTACCTCTCAATACACCTATAGGGATATTTATCGATATGTGGGTGTGCTCACTCCCTCAAACTAGCCAGGTCGTCTGCTTTTTCGTTACCTTCGATGTCGCTGTTTCTCGACACATTTGGTGCAAGCATTTTATAAACCCTTGATAGCTGCTTGACTCTCGACGACGATGGTGATCCTAGATGGGCTCAGTCTTCTAGTATCTATTGTCTTTGCTGCTCTTTGGCGGAAATTTCAGCTTGCAAGACACTGCGATCGTCCGAGAGTGACTTTGAATCGGTTACATTTAGTTAACTACTGTCCACCCCTGCTCCAGTTCCTTCCACCATCTTAGAACCATCAGCGTAAACTTGGATAGCTTGTTCTCCCGTTCGGGTGTTAGCATTCCAATCTTGTCTGATGGTTATAAGTGATATAGTCCATTTTCTTTTCGAGATCAAGATTTCCGTATAGATAAAGTACGGACCCAGGACTTTAGGAGCTATATCTAAAGGAACCTGTGTTCCTTACGTATTGGGAGAGCATCCTTATAAAGTATGAAGTCTGAAGTCAAACCAAAGAGAATTAAAGATCTGAACATTCAGGAAAAATGTCGAAATTTTCTTGAATTTTGTATGCTCTGCAGAACTGAGAGCTCGTAATTCTATTTCTATTGCCCCACATGTGAACAACATTTGCAAAAGGCAAACAAACAAATCCGCCAATTTGTACTCGAACGCTTTTGTTGTCCCAACTTAATTAAAAAATTGTAAACCAACTTTGAAGTTGGACGAAATTGAAAATAAACAATGCACCCTACTGCATTTTTTAAGCTCTCCTCTTTCGCCAGCAAAAGATGTCATCGACTCCTGGGTTATTTATAGAAATTCAATCTCCAAAAACGCTGCAGCTGGATTCCATGACTTCTCCTCCTCTTCCAAATTTTATAATCCCATCGAAACTGTGTGAAATTGAATATCAAATATGCAATACAGTTCGATCCGAGGTAGAAAGAAGTCTCTTCGAATTTGTTTTGCAATTTTCTTCTCCCTATTGCCGGGCCACGATTTGTAACGAACAATTCTATCTGCACGTCAGGCAGCTCGAAGCAATTGCTTCTGTCGCAAAGGACTCGTGACAAACTTCAGGTTGAATAAACCAGCAACAGGAAAGCATGCACATCCGGCAGCGAAACTCCTTATTCTCTCCCTCACAGAGCTGAGGGCTGCAAATCGGTAATGTCTTGAAGGATTTAGAAATTCAGTTTTCCCTGAACTGGGTCAGTTGACTTGTGTATTCTCGCTTGGCCATCTTGATAGGGTAAACGAACGCCAGTTGGATATGTGGAGAATATTTATTGATTAGCATGCATGTACCGAACTAAACAAAATCGATGTTGGAATCAAGGCCACCCGGGGGAGTATTACGAAAATGCGAAAAATTTCTCAGGCCACGAGAACGGTCCTTATCGTAAAAATAGCGCGCTACTAATGTCGCTGGTAACAATGATTTGTGGTTAGGTCATGGAACTCCCAAAGGGAAGAAGAATGTACTGCCATCAAACATCCGGCAGGAGAATTCAAGAGAATTGGGTTTCGGCCAAGGAGAACCGAACGTGGTTGTGTCATTTGAGTTTAAATTGGTAGGGATGATGTATGACGAACGATTTAAACCCCACTTGGGATTTGGCGTCGTCTGTCTGTTGTGTACAAAAGTCGTTGCTGTATGTTTGCCGATTTGTGCGGCGTGCGTTTGCCTGGCTACTGGCCAAGTGGCGGATTCATTGAAGACCTCAAGGCCATTACAAAGCGAAAGGGCGAAAATGTATTTTATGTTCATCGGGGAAATTGTTGAAAACGTGTAAGGTAATGGGCGTAATTGAGTTCCGGTGTACCCACTGTGGAATGTAGGATTTTAAATTCTGGTGAGTCACGATGTAATGCATGTATGAGGTTTACGGAAGGCGTTGCCATATCTTATACAGCCTGTACCACAATAGATAATAAATGGTAATCGAATCCATTCAAAAAAGTAATTGAAAATGTTGAAGTCGCCGCCATAGGCGACTGTTTTTCTACAAAAATGACACATTTTTCATTTTGATTTCACTAATCCGGCTTACTGTTCAGCTCCCAAGATTTACAGAGCATTTTGCTAAACCATTTATGAGCTATAATTTCTTAATCGTGTTGAAGTGTCCTCTGACAGAACGTCACAGAGAAGAACTAGTAAGGGACTTTGTCTACCTTTGACTGGACTACTATAAAGAATCTCTTGCACTATACAAAAAATCATTGAGGAGGGATCAACGACTACGTGGAAGCTATTCGTAGGAAACGCCTTGCGACTCCGGAAAATCCTCCACACTAACCCCCCAATACATATGTACATATATACCTACCTAAACCTCCAGTAAGGAAGTCGACCTACTTCTAGACACCCATTTCCCTGGCAGCTCCTCACTTGTACTGTGTGAACCGGGGTGCCCAACAAAAAGCCCCAAAGACTCCGATACTGTAATCACACACCGTACGATCAGGTGGGCCTTACGAGCCTTCATTGGAACGTACCATCGAAAAATCACTGAGCGTCAAAGAGTTCACCATGGTTCCTTTTTTGGACATCGAAGACGCCTTCAATAACGTCAAATCAAAAGCGATGCACCGATGCACTCATGAATCTGGGAGTTGAGGTCTCGCTCAGACTTTTAATTGGAGAACTGCTCACAGGCAGAACAATTAGTACCAAGCTGGGCAATGCCTCGGCCTGCAGAGCCGTAAGCTGTGGTACGCCACAAGGTGGTGTTCTGTCCCTCTTTCTCTGGATTGTAGCAGTTAATAAGCTGCTGCTCGACCTGGAAGGGTTTGGATGTTAAGTGATTGCTTATGCAGATATTGTTGCGATAACTCTCTCCGGTAATCACCCCAGCACACTTAGTGAACTTCTTCAAAACGCCCTTTCTGTCCTCTCAAGATGGGCAGCTAAAAGTGGTCTGGGTGTTAGCCCCGAAAAGACCGATCTAGTCCGCTTCACCAGGAAGTACAAAATTCCTCCAATAGAATTTTTTCACAATAGACCCTCCTTCTCTAAACGGCACCCGCATGTGCTCTGCTTACAAAGCCAAATCTCTGAGTCTCATTCTGGACAGAAAATTAGACTGAAAAGCCAATTCTATTGAACGCCTTGAAAAAAATCCACTGCAGCGCTATACTGCTACGAAAAAGTCATTGGCAAGAATGACGTTGTCAGACCTAAGCTTATGCATGGTGTGGTCGTCTGATGGACGGCCTTAGACAGAGCCTTACACCGTAACCTATTGGGGAAAGTGCAAAAACCAGCGTGAATATGCATAAGCGGAGCACGAAGAACCACCCTATCGAAGGCACTTGTCGTGCTCCTACATCTACTTCCTTTTATTTTTGGCAAACAGTCAGCAATCAGACTGAAAGCTTCCTCCCAATGGTCAAACAACCATATTAGCCACTCCTCGATCTTAGACCCCCTAACTTTTGTTCCGTAAAACACCGTCTAAGATGAATTTCAGCCTCAACCTCCGGACATTCTTCCCTTTACGAGAGGAGTGGGAGAGTGATGACGCCAGAGACGATCATTCCGTTCATCTTTATACCGACGGTTCCAAAACCGAGAACGGAGTGGGAAATACTTTTTTTTCCGATATGCTTAACCTGAGTATTCACTTTCGTCTACCTCACCAGTGTGACGTTTTTCAGGTGGAAATCATGGGGATTAACGAAGCCTTAACCTCGCTTAGGCACAATGTGATATCCTTCAAGGACATCATAATTATTAACGTTTTAACCTTCATTAACCCGATCGTAGGGATATTTTAGGGAACTGTAAGGCCGATGAACTCGCCAAACGTGGTACTAATCTGGACATCCGGAACGGAGGAGTCTGGGTATTCCACTCGCTTCATGTAGACTTCTCTTGGAGTACGACGCGATCAGTAAGACAAACCAAAGCTGGAGGAATGGTACTACGTGCCGAGCCTTCAGAGAGATCTGGCCTATGCTAAATCTCACTCGATAAAAAAAGTTGATTTTGCTCAAAAGGTCGCTAATTAGCACCGTCATTGGTGTTCTTACCGGCCTTTGTCCCATTGGCTTTCATGCCAGAAGGATGGGCGTCTTCTCAAATGACTTCTGCAGGAACTGCTGGGACAAAGAGAAGGAAGAAGCGATCCTCTGCACTCGTCCTGCCCTATCACAAACTAGGAGCTCTATTACTTTGACAACTTGGGTGAACTATCGAATACTGACGTCAAATGTATCCTCAGCTTCATCAAGAACTCCAATTGGTCTCTAAAAAGTGAGTAGCATTTTTCAGAGTACAGATACAGTAGTATCACAAAGGGCCTTTCCTGGCCTATGTGTGTATGTTCTTTCCACAGACAGCCACCTGTTTGGTCATGCAGATTTGTCTGAGTTATATCCACCGATTTTTTTTACCGCGTCACCTTTCATCGGAGAGTGACTGAAACAGCCTAGGTACGTTGCCTGAACTTCGGAGAGAATCGTTGCTATTAATTCCGTTTCATATAAAAAAGTCTACTTCCAGTGCGATTATATCTTTACGATCCATGAAAAGCCTACGTAAGAGGCCGCAGCTTTAAATTGTCTCTGCTCCCGGGCATGTATTTTAATGAAATCACACGTTCTAGCGTTTTCTATTTCTTGGCCTTAAAAATGGAGTAGGCATCATTTCTTAAAATTCTCCTCTTGAAATGTGTGACACATTTCCCCTATTCGGATAGTAACCAAAGGCTCATCTAACCCACAACTAATAAGAAAATAGTTGTGGGTTAGACAACCACAATTTTCAATGATTCCTCCCTGGGGATCATCAAACTCAAAGCAATTGCAATTCATTATTTGTTTGAAAAAAAGGACGACATGTTGTCTGCTACCAAAGAGTAGCGATGCTTCATTACACGAAAATCATGCCTCTGTTGTTCCAATGAAGCTTTAAAAATTTCTGAAGAGGGGTGACCAACGATTACATGGAAAATTCTGTCGCCAAAGACCGTCATTCTTGCTCTTTTATTGTGAAAGTCATTCAGACACAGCGAGAGAGATACACAACACAAATGAATAAAAAGAACTCAACGGAAATTGTAAATTAATTCATTGCCTTCTCTGATCCATTTAGGGAGAAAGGGAATTCTCTGCCACCACATGAATGTTCGTGGAGTCAGGTTCCAGGAACAACGATGATTGACCTTAATAAGCCTCAAAACTATTTTTCGTATGTTGACAACGTCGCACAGCTTGTGGTATTTATTGGGAAATTCCATTTTACTTCTCCCTCCCCCTTCCACCAAAAATGGCCAAAACTTATTTGCACTTTCGCCTGTGAACAAGGAAAAATCCTTCGAGGAGAGTAAAACCTCTCTCTTTGCTTATCGGTTGAAAAGTAATTTTCTAACTTTCCAACGTCTAATACGCATTTGATCCGATGAACGATAAAGTTTTTCCACCAATTTAAGTGGCCTCAGAGCTTGTAACGGCACTCGTGGATGGGTTGCGTGTGTGTCCTGATTTTTGGCAATTAGAACAAAAATGATATGATATCGTTTCTGGATGAAGAGATTTTGGTTTTTTGTTTCGTGGAAAAATGAAACGCCCCGACGATTTTTTTGGCAATTTATTGGGAGCGCACCTTTTTTATGGGATCGAGGCTGTAGGGAGGCACGAGGGTGTATTAAATTAACCATTGATTAGGCAATATGAAAGCCAATGTGTGGGTGATTGCAATGTGATGGGGGCCACAATCGATTGTTTATTTATAAGGATGCCTGAACCTACAATGTGAATTGTGTGAGGGAAGGCATCCCTGATGTTTAATGGTGAAATTATGATGCCTCTGCTCTGCAGAGTCTGCCAGGGGTGACGTCATAAAATAATTTTATTTATTGTGTTTCGGAAATGAATACGAATCCGCATTCGAATATAATGAAATCTGAATTAGAAACATTAGACACCATTGTATTTCGGAAGCTGCAGTGGGGAGGTATCTTAAGAATGCCTAGGAACACAAGCAGGGATTGTACCCTTGGTTTACCCGAAATAGTTGAAACTTAAGGGTGAATACTAAGATGTTGCTTCTAAATTATGCTGCAACGTAAGAAGTAAATTTTGACATCATCGTGGTTTTGGCTCCTGGAACCCTAATTGGGATTTTTCAAAAGGCCATGAATCTGCGAAGGATGTTAAACCAATTATTATAACCTTCTTTGCACTACAATGTCTAGAGCGTGTTAGTTACTCACAGAAGGAACACGAAGATTCTTCTCTTCGAAATCCCAATGTGCATACCCCAAGGAAATTACACAGAGTCGGGTTTTCACGGTTGTTTGGACGTTGGGAACAAACCTACCACAAACAATAAATTAAACAATTTTCTTACTAAATCTATTCATAGATCTTTGACTGGGTAAGGTGTTGGCGGAGATCATTAGCTTATGCATGACCTGGAGGTGTAGAACTAGAATTACTCAATCAAATCTTGGCAATAGTCTTTTAACCAAACTTTATAAAAGATCAAGATCACTGGGCGACCAAAATCTTATCTACTATGCCCAGCTGTAGGTGCTTTCTGGCACTGGACAGATCCTCTATCCGCATGCTCACTGGAGTTATCACAGGACACTTTGCTATCGGAGTCATGCTTCGCAAGTGGAAATTCGAATCCAACGATGTATGCAGAAGCTACGGAGATGAGAAAGAGATAGAATCAATCCAACATCTCCTGTGCCACTGCCCCGCTCTGCAAAAACGACGTCTACGTGGATTGTGATCAAGGTTTTTTGCAAGCATAGCAGAGGTAACAGACTTACAGTTAACGGACCTACTCAGACTCTTAAAGAGCACTGACTTATTCACAAAACAGTCAATATAGGTCCTATTACTATTCCCACAACGTTTATTGGGTACTCACAATGGACTTCCAGGACTCGGAATGAAAGTGATGTGGCCTATCCATCGCACACCCTACGTTACCTAACCTAACCATGTACAGCTGTTATAACCAACATGCTGTCAACACTGCTAACCTTTATATCTCCACGACTTGATGGGCAGTTATTATCCCTATCCCCCAGTGCGAGGTCTCTACATAGGTATCATCCTTGATCTCGAACTCACTTGGAGACCTTACATTGATCAGTAAATTTTAAGAGCAAGTGTAGCTTACGATGTACACCTCTGTAGTACGCTGCTTTCATGTCACACTGATGATCTTAATGTTGGACGTTACGCTGCGTGTTTTCCAACGTTACACGACACAGCTGGATTAGTTTGGTTGGGATCCCGATATCGACTATTGCACGATGAATAGCTCTGTTGGTAAACCATCAGAGCTGGTAGGTTTGTTGGTTTTCAGCTTTTAAAAAGCTGTGCCGAACCCTTCTTTGCTAGAAGGGGGGACCATTTTTTCGTGGACTGGAAGTTGGCGCTCTTTCTATTTTATCACTCCCTCAATATTATGCCCACTGAGAAGCTGCTTAAACAAATCTACAATTCCCTGCGCATCAGTGACTAATTTTTTTTCTCTATTTCGAAGAGCTTGCGTTCCCGCCTTGAAGCCAGCTGCCTGTTTTTAGCCTTTCAATACAACTGGTGATTGTTTCCATTGCGCTATTCTTTGATTCTCTGAGCTGGAATCTACACAGCTTCTAAAAAAACAAACAGTTTAAGTACAAACTGTGGACACTGAATCCAATCGACTTTGGGATTCTTCCAGCTTCTTTCAAGCCCACATTAGGCAAACTCCTTTTCGATGACAAAGAATTACATTTCAGAGGTAATGTTTGACGTATTCCATTAGTTGGAAAATCTGAAACAGTCTTAGATTAAGTAGGGCTGTTCAATGGTTAGACATCCGAAGAACCCATCGCGATCCCTGAAGAGAACTTTAATGAATCATTTTTAACAAAGCATTTTTGTTCGCGTATTTGCTTCTGGATACTTATCCTGGTTACCTTAATAACTTAATCAAAAAACAAGATTCGTACCCATACCGAAACAGATTCCTAGATCCAAGATGCCGACATGAAACTCACAACCATTGTGTTCGGCAATTTATCCTACAAGGATAAGAACCCACGACTCCTTTCAAGCACTTCTGAGAAAAAGATAACCACATGCTTTCAACTTTGATTGCTTGATCCTGACGGATATTATAAAATCCCTCACTTGCCCGTAACAAACTTTCAATAAGGCTCCAATTACATTTCACTTTCCTTCCATGTCAGGGATGTAAAAAGTTTATCAACCCTGACCAAGCAATCCAGTTCACTTCAAGTATTAATCCATTTACACTGTGTACATTTGTCATCCATGTCCTTTTCTAAAAAAAAAAGAGGATTCGGAAGAGTAGGTAGTCTTGTTGAAACAATAAACCTGTGTACGACAACGAAACCCAGAAGACACACACATCCTTTTATGGCTGCAGGTTTTTTTTTTCACATCCATTACATATTTGTGTATTTAAATGACATCACATCGTCCTTCGGGATCCTTTCAACTGGAACTACAAACCCAACGGATGGGTAGGTGTTATGATGATGGAAAGTCATATGAAAAATGAGTCATACCATTGGATAAGGGCAACCTTTTCTTTAATGGATGATTCGCGACAAATGATCGAAGAAACCAACTTGACGGGAAAATAGTTCTGAAGAAAAGGAAAAAGAAATCCTCATTGTTAAACAAAGACTGTAAGACTGTGACTGTAAATAAATTGAATTTAAATAATTGACTGGGTGAGGCAAAATTGGTTGAAAGAATTGTGCAAGGACACCCTCATTCGACATTTAGCGTGAATAAGGGGTCTCCGATGCCATTTCGAACGAACAGTTGAACGCTTTTGTGTACATTTTCGCGCTTAGAGGACGACGCTGTATGCTTACTTGTATGTAAATGAATTCTGACTGAATTTTAATTCAATTGGATTGAAAAATAGCTGATTTGGTTTGCTATGCATGCTGCATGCACAAGGAGATCGATTTTGTGAGAAGTGAGCGGGAGTCGTACTGTGCCCTCTTTGAACCCGTGTCAGAGATAATTGATAATATTTCGGTTTATTAACTCTGGGCGTGTTTTTTTTTAAACCTAGCTAGCCAGTCGTTCATTTAGACGATTCCCAGTCAGCCAAACACAGTGGATTTTTTATACCGTCAAGTTGGTACGTGTGATTTCGTTCCTATGACATCGGCTGTCAAACTGTCAAAGTATTCGGCATTAAATCAAATTGTATTTTTTTAATTTCTTGTGAAAACCATAATTTAGATAATTTATTCAATTGATAATTTACAAAAAGAGGTATAAAATCATAACATCTTCCATCTTCGTACTCAGAAGCCGGTCAAATGTCAAGAGAACAGAACAATTTGACAGTGATACCAACGCTATAAATGAAAAACATTACTTTCGGCGCCCCCTGGCCATGGGATATCGTATAATTCCTAGCCAGTTGCTCTTGACTGGGGATAAAATCAAGAGTTGTAGCCAGCTGGTTGTTGTATTTGTTTTACGTATAAAATTTGACTTTGCTAGCAACTACTGGCTGGCTAGGTTTAAAAAAAACACGTCTTCTGTCAGGACCATGAAATACTCCCAAGGGATAGAGAAATGATCATTAAGAAAAATCCTCACAAATAACGAGTTTTAGACACTTTAACAGTCTTAAGCTGAAACCTCCATTCTTGTCAGTTTCAAGATTACCAGCGTAGGCGTCCTGCCATACATATGTACATTTGTCACCTCTAATCTCGGGACTGTAATATAGAGAAACTTTCAGGTGGATTTTGTATTATGCTTCATTCGCGCAGTGCGTTATTGGGCCTCATGTCTCCCATCGTAACTATGGTTTTATTTGTACACCTCACTCCTTACCCAGAAAGTTTAGTTCAGTAGTCAAACACATATGTATTCGTCGATTGAATTTATGTTGGATCTTTTAAGTTACATATAAATGCGCATATGTGGAACATTTTTGCTGATTTCTCAGGTGAACTTACTTTGAATCCTTTCATTTGCATTGAAATGCGCCCCTCCTCGTGCCCCTGGTGTAAATATGTTTCATCGGTGATCGCTGAACCTAAAATACTGTGGCGTATGCGGAACATTTTTGCCGACTTTGGGGTTAAGAAGATCGCTCTCTTACGGAGAATATGGTCAGCAGTTTTCTCCTTTTCTTATCAGATTAGACACACAGCGCCACTAGGAAGGTTTTATTTATTGTGATGGTATCTCAAGCTGTAGTGACTTGAGAAGAAGGCCATAAGTTCCTGATATCCTCTTTACTGCATACTTTTAGGATCCAGTGACCATTATTGGATCAGTTAAGATGATTTAGTATGATTGCTTCACACTTCCTGCAGAAGTAAAGTTCTCTGATGGTTGATCAAAAGACAATAGTCGCGCAGGGCTTACTACTACGTAGATTATTTTTGGATTAAGGCTCCACCTTTTGCAAACAAAAACGTAAACAGGCTAACGAGGCTTAGGGTTCCTGTGCATGAGAGTATACCAGGGAATGAGAAAGCTAATAAATTGGCAAGGAAAGGATCTGCGCAGGCTGATTATTCAGTAAAAGTCTCGCCATGTGAACTCAAACATGAAGCCTGAATCATGAAGAACAGGAAAACCTTCTGCATCATTTTAAGAGTAATTACAGGTCATAATTACCTGCGCTATCACATGAAAACGCTAAGGCTAGTTGAGGACGACTTTTGTAGGGGCTGCGGAGACGAGGAAGTTACTGAGGACACAAACCTCTTCTTCTGCCGAATATTTACCATCTCAGTCATAAATCATTTAGCAGAAACTTTTTCAGGAAACCAAAAAACTAAGGAACTTTCTTTTCAGGGAGAACTTCCAGATCTCCATTAAGACTTGAAAATGATTTGAAACCCTGGGGCAGTAGGAGAGTGCTATGGTTATTGCTTCAGGGGAAATGGGTACCTTCCCCTACAAAATGGGCATCGCAGAGATCTGAGTGTGGCGCAGATTGTTCTCTCTTCCCTCGCCAACCCATCTACCTAATCTAACGTAACGAGGTTCTAATACCGCGCTGTGAGATGAACTTATTGTGATAATTCCAGTTAAGTGCCTAATTAAGAATCACACTATGTAAGCACGGTCTTACAGGGATTGAATAATAATCCTTCCCTGCTGCACCATTCTGATACAAATTGCAAGAAACTATCCGTGACACTCGAAATGGTCGCGACACCTTTGGTCACATTCGAAATGCTGCCTGGTATGAATCCAAAACATCAACAGGTTACGGTAAACTGATGCATAATGTTCCAAAGGGCAATGCGAACGTGAATTTGTATTACAATCGCATTGGTAGTGTCACCAATTTTATTTTACATTTTAAAGTTCAGCCTGTACAATGTGTTATTCTAGGGGTCAAAGGAACGGTGAAACATTTTCATTTCTTAATGCTTAGGTCAACTTTACTCCCTACAAATTTATTCATTTATTCATAGAAAGGCCTTACCTTACCTACTCAAGTGGCGTCCCTAGTGTAATCTTAGGGTACTCTTCCGAGTAATACCCCCAGCCACTTCTGTCAATTTTCATTTTAAAATCATTTACTTGGTAAATTCTCTTTCCGTGTCCTGTAATAAGAAGGTTAACCCACTTAAACATGTACATACATACGTAGGAGTGTGTATGTAATTTGTTTAATCTCAACCATAAGATCTACAACACAATTACCCCATAAATTTCCCATAAATACAATCTTTAAACCCGAAAAGATTAATTTCCATTGTAAACTTCCCCCGCTCGAGAGTGCAAACAAAACACTCGCTGTAACCAAATTTAAATAAATTTTCTCCAAAGAACTGAACATATGTACATACGAGTATAAGCCTTTTTGGCAAAATCTACAAATGAATTCCGATGAATGGCAAGGAAAAATCCTCTCCACACATCAATCCGATCGGATTTATCGATTAAACAATACAATTTAAATCGAGTTGCCAATTTATCGGCACAAACTGTACCCACTTCCCACTTGGGGGGCGTGATTGGGCGTCAAACAATTTAAAAACAAATTAAATGAAATTTATTTGTGAGTTTATGTAGCACATCGTGGGCATGCTTCGCATCACACTTTGCCATTATAACAGTAAATGTCCGTCATCCTTGTCGCGACTGAAAGTATCTGCACATCCCATCTATCCACTCATGAGGAAATCTGTTCTTCTTAATCAGTTTTACATGATTTTCCTTGACTTTTTCGCGTATGAATAGGCATTTTGCATGACATTAAAGCGTTGTCTCATGAAAGACAATCAAAAATCTGACACGATTCCCCGATCTGAATCATTCATAGACGAACCACAAAGATGATGGTTCTCCTTTAATGTGGCCAACAAATATTTAGAGTAATAACATAAGGGGCTTGGGGTTGAAAATGCGGTACTCTGCCGGCATGTTTACATTGACTTTACCCCCATGGGAAGTTGGCAGCGCGGAAGCGTTGAAATTGATTAATGAGGATGTCAGGGATTGTTGAGCGAAACATTCCATTTATGTGGTCTCCTCCGTTGCCATGTGTTGAAAGGATTTGAAAATATGATGAGAGCGAGAAATCCCTTGATGTAAGAGCAATTGAAATTCCTTTCTTGTAATCGTAGGTGAAGCAGAAATACTTACACCATTTTGGATGTGCCTACGCATGAAGATGTAACGAAAGCCAATTTTAATTGGCGCAAACTGAGAAGCGGCTGGAAATTAGAAAGTATGACAACCATACATCGCATTCTGTAAACTTAGGGAGCTAATTTAAATTTAAATAAAAATTTACCCATACGTGATGATAAGAGATTAAATTGGATGCTAAAGAGCTTTTCTCTAGCACTGCGGTTTCTTTTGAATCTTTTTTGGCATTTCCTCAGAGAGTTTAGCGTAGTTTGTTTTAACTCCAGGAGAGGTAAGGTTAGGTTAGCGGGCCGATGAATTCATCTTCATCACACTTATGTAGACCCATTGTTGTATCCATACATTTACCAGATACTTCTTATTGCGTGATTCTATATACCTGACAGTCAGCTGGCTGTCTTTGAAAACTTGAGCAGATCCGACAGTGAACCATCGGATAGCTCCTCGATGTTATCGAAGAGGTATCTACCCATTGTTCTTTTTCTAATATTGCAGAGGCTTGGGCAATGACAGAGAAAGTGAGTTGTGTCCTCATTCACCTCCTCGCCCCCACATCCTCTGCATAGACCGTCCTCGATCAGGTGTATTTACCTGAGCATATTGTGGCCTGTTATAAATTCTTCCAGTATTGACAAGGATTTCCTGTCCATATGTAGGAGCTTGGTCCTTCTACCTTGATTATATTCTGGTCATAGCATGCAGCAAATTTCTCAGATGGTCAGTGTTTTCGCCCATTTAGCCTTATTGCTTCTTTCAGATGACGAAGTGGAGGTTTAATTGTACCGTCCGCTAGCTTTGGTTCTAGGGCTGATCTCTTCCTTGCCAGTTCGTCAGCAGTCTCTTTTCCTGGCACGCCACTGTGGCCGGGGATCCAGCAGAGTTTTACATTATGCTGGGTGCCAAGAAAACTCAGCTCTTCGCGACACCACTTTACAAGCTTGGATGTAGTTTGAGTAATAGCTAATGCTTTTATAGCCGCCTGGCAGTCTATGAAGATCGTGATATCCTCCCGTGATACCGTGAGCATTGGCGCGGATTGGTCAGCGCTTGTCAGCGCTTCTGCCTGGAAAGGACTACTGTTGTCAGGGAGTCTTATTGAGCTACTGAGTCCTAGCTGCTCAAAAAAGACATCAGCACTATGTACCTATGCCAGCCATCCGCATAGATGGACTTTGTCTTATTAAAAATTTCTTTGTTCTCTGCTTGGGAATATGCAGGAGAAGGGTTTGACGAAGTCCAGATACGGAATCATGTAATCGGAGTCGATACTTATGCCCAGATATTTGTCCAGTATTTGGGCGTGTCCATATTTTCTCGCTTTGCAAAGTTTAGACTGGTCTAATTTCAGAGCGCTCTTTGTTTGCATGTATAGATCTAGGAGTAGTAGATTGAGAATTGTGTCCAACTCTGCCATCAGACTTGATCTCAGTGCACTGCTCGCAGGTTAGTCTTTACATCTTCTTCAAGGCTTTGAGGTTAGTAGTTTTAGTTGGTGCTTGCCACCAGATTTAACCTCAATACGTTAATATCGGCCTTACGATCGCAGAGTATAGCAAAGTCGACCATAATATTTGGATAGATGGGTGCGAGGTTTGATAATAGGACAATTTTGTGGATGAAAGCTTGATTTCTAAGGTGATCTAGAGATTTCATAACTCTTAACCCTTTACTACGCACGGCTCATAAATGTACCAGCAAAAGTTCAAACATCCATAGAAGCTCACGGAGAATAAGACGAATGGTACATCATTTTACCACACAACATCCCGAACGGTACGTATTTGTATCACCTGCCACGCCTCTTAAGATTGAAATTTTTTTCCGCGATACAAATACTATTTGAAAGGTTGTTAACAATCTCATCTATACTATTTAATCATCTGAAAGGATTAAGTCACAGTCTACGAAGTGGATGTAATAAAAAAACTTTATTCGATGCTTTGCCGTGGTTCGTCGGTTAGTGCGTTGGACTGTCTTGCTAGCTGCATACGATCACCTTCCAGTAATATCAACCAACATTTCTAGTGGCTCCACCTCTCAAAGATTAATGGAAACCACCATGAGTGTTATTTCTCGGTAGTAGATCTTCAATCCATCTTGGGTTAGACTGTATCTAGCTTTTAACTTTAGAGAGCCAACCATTTTTTTTTTTCACTTCGTCTTGCTAGGGACAAAGGCCCATTAGACAACTACGTGAATAGCACAACGGCAAAAGCAGCACAGGCAGGCTCTTATAGTCATAGCTAATAGGGTCCAAAAAGGTATCCAAATCTGCACTGATGGTTCTAAGATGGAGGAGGGTACAGATGGAAGATGCGTAGTAGTTCACTAAATATAAACAATTCATTCAGACTAACGGACGACTGAAGTGTCTTCCAAGCTAAAACTTTCCCCATTGATAGAGCAGTAAGGACAATAGATGCTAAGAGACTGAGCAAATCAAGATCACTATCCTCGCAGCTATAAAGGCTTTTGATAATCCAACTATCACGAAATCCTAAACACAATATGCATCACCCACGAAATCAGAATTTGCTGGGTCCCCGGACACAGAGACATCGAGGGTAAGGAAAAAGCGGACGAACTGGCTCGGCAAGGAGCTAATCAACACTTCTTGGTCCGCCAGAGGCGACTGCATTATATCCCGCAGCTTAGAGCAAGAAAAAATGTCTCCTGGCTATGAATAAAAAAGAACTTGTATCCTAATAGATGTACTTACGGGACATTGTGCCATACGCACCAAGGCCACCAGATTCGGAATGAACTCTCCAGACTACTGCAAAAGCTGTCAGGATGCAAAAGAGACGGAATTCATCAAGCACTTACTAGGCGAGTGTCCCAATCTCCAAAACCGCCGACTCCGACATATGGGAAGCAGGCTGTTTGGGGAACTGGCGAACCTAACATAATTACCAATAACAAGTTGGTTTTGCGATAGTTCACCCATCTAGAACCCAAAGTGGGAACATGAACCACAACACAAAGGGGAACACACCAGTAGGCCTTCGTGAACCTAAGGACAAAGGACTAAGGAGAAGATTCATGTTAATTAAAGTTAAACATTTTTTTTAAATTAATGTGTCTGACGTTACACAACATGCTTCCAATAAAATTATTTATAAAGAAGATGGAACAATGGCGTAACCATAAATTTAATTAACTGTGATACATTAAGAATTCAGCAACTGAGCAACTGAGCACTTTTGCTATAACTATTTTTATTGCCGCCAATAAAAATCAATCAACCTCTCTGTTGATGACTTTTGCAATTGTCACTTCAAAAATTGTTTATTGCTTTTTCAAATCTGGTACTTTAATTTCAAGCAATTACAAGCTTTGTGTTTAGTGTTCTGGAAATAATTTACAGCAAAAGGATTTGGTACTCTTGCCAGTTTTGCTTTTTCACTTAGAATGGTCTATAAATTTTGAATTTCCTTCGAAGTCAGTCGGTACAAGGTGAGGCAACGTATCATAAATTTTGAAAGCAACTTTCCATAGGCACTTTCATGAATTGAATTTTGTGTGTGTATCTGTATATAAATCCGTATGTACATCTCAAAGGAATTGAGATACTTTTGTTATTCCAAGGAAACATATTGCAATTTATAGAAAAGGGGTTTCATTTCGATAAGTTAAGTCAAAGTGAATTTGAATTGTCTAACCATAATCTGGTTGAAAGTATCTTAAGTTCGTTTTCACATTCGATGTCATGGGAACGCTTTGTTCATCTTTCATTACACAGAGTATGATTTATGAAGACAAGTGAACGATGTAGAAGCAAAAGAATTAATCTTTTTGCAAGTACGAAGAATTGACTAAAACTTCACACCCAACTTCCAAGGATTAATCTTCTTGAAGTTATTTCTAAGACCAGTGCGAGGGAATGAACTTTTTTATTTGACTTGAGGGCGGATTGTCCCTTTTAGACACTTCCTTTGAATAATTTAAAATCCGTTCGTTCTTCTTGATTTAATAGAGAGGGTGAATTAATTCAACGCACTTACTTAACCTGGCTAATTTTTTGGCCGGAAATCGCAGGGATACTTCAGCTTCAACAAAACATAATTTAATTCAAATTGAAATATTCGTATTTACGAATTTAGAAGCTGTGGGCCTTTCACATGGATAAATAATTTTACAGTGAAGAAATAATTTAAATAATTATAAATGTGTCTGAAGTGTAGATAATTTCATAAAGTGATTTCAATTTAATTTTTTTTTTAAAGTGTGTTTTAATAAGGCGTATGATTTTAATTTTATTGTTTTCTTGGCTGTACAAGGTTGGAAAATTTATTGTAGAGTAATTAACATTTTTCGAACATATTAAAATTTTACAGTTTTTTTCGTTTTAATTTAGCAACTTGCGCGGAGTTTTTAATCGAAATCATATCTCATTTGCGTTCACAATGCAAAGAGCAATTCACGGTAAACAAGAGCTGCGCAGGCTACTTAAAATCGGCTGTTCAGCTGAAACCCTGTTCGGGTTCATGAATTAAGGAGAGATTAGAAAAAGTTTTGTAAATAAAAAGATTTAAGGACACCGCACAATCCTGCACGGGTATGCTTTTATGGGTTCCTATATCTCTTTTACATTTTTTGTAGTTGTCGCCGTTCCTTTACTTGTACGTTTTTCCTGTTATGTATGTATTTTCCTGTTTCTTGTGTCTTGGGGTACTTGTGGTTCAAGTCTTCTCGGTTTTTTGGGATATCTCGTCTTTCTTTGTTTTCTTTTCCTTTTCCAATAAAGCCTCCTGCGTTGCCGCTGCAATGATCTTGAAACTTTGTTATTGTTTGGGTCTGCCATCTATCAGGTTTTGATTGTATGATGTGGTAAGGAAGAAGGGGTTTACGCCAGGTCGCGTTATAGGATGCTCTACCCGCACGAGACGGACTAGGCCGAAGCGAATTTTGCTCAGTGCCCTGTTACTTGTCTAGAAAATGAGAATTCTTTTGAAAGCTTAATGTACAGACAGAGAAGTTGTGCAAACAGAAACAGTTTCGATAGCAGCGTACACCACAGAGTCGTTTTCAGCTGTAGAGAGTAGTTATGTTGGCATCCAAAGTGATCTAGAAAGAATCTGACCATAAGCATCAGACAATAGAAGCTAGAAATTCAAATACAGGCAAGACAGAACAAACGACAGCATTGACAAGGGGACCGATGGAAAGTTATGAGGAATTAGGTTTATGTTAGAGTTAAAATCCAGGTTAGGAGAGGATAAGATTAGGTTGATTAGGTTTAGTTTTGGTCCGCTCTCTACTTTTGGTCATTTGAGGTGCGTCTTTCTTCCTGTCTTTTGATGTCAGTCCGTGGTCTAAGTCCATATGTGGCTAGGAGAGGACCCTTCGACCCTTCTAGTGGAAAATGTTGATATGTCGCTGGGGAAGTGCTATATCCAACTTTACTTCCTCCACCTTCTCAATCATAGCTGGAGCGGCCTGACCAGCTGCGCCATTTGGAGAAAGTCATGGCCTAATTACAATAAGCCTCAGTCAAAAATGCTACTTGGTAAATCAAGACCAGATATTGTAAGAATTGTAGCCATTATCACAGGCTACTGGGCAATTGGACACCAGGCGGTTAAGCTTGGTACTCCTCATAACACCTTCTACAGAAGCTGCAAGCATATTAATGAAAGGGAATCTCTACTTCATTTTCTTTGCAAGTGTTCGGTTCCAACGAAAATCAGACAACGCACCTTAGGCAAATTTTTCCTTCTGGATCTCAGCGAGATAGCTGAAAAAAGGATTGGAGAACTGATCCTGTATCCGAATTCCACTGGTTGGATTTAACCACTTTATCCAAACAGATCCAATCAACGCTCCCACAAAAAGAGGTTTGAACGAGTTTTCGTGGTAACAAAACCGCCACTCTACCTACCTTCCTATTGTGGCATAGTGCTGGACAATGGCAGAGGAAGTGCGTTGTTATTTCCTCTTCCTCCTGATATCTAAACCTTCTACAAAAATCATTGAACAGAGCCCCTAGTCTACCAGCGCGCTGTCCTATTAGGCAAAGGCCTGTAATAACACCAGTGATGGTGAGAATTTGTGTTTTATTGAGAGTAATCAACTCCCTTGACTCATCAGTTTTGACCCATCATCTATTTCAGGCTGAATAAGTCTGGTGGAATGACACATAAGACCGCTTTTCCACCTGGAGTTAATGTCTCTGCTTGTGGATTGTTTAATAATGAGTTTCACCGTATTATTTGGTATACCCAAGGCACTGGTGTGAGAGAAGTATTCTAGGTCAGTCCCAGATTTGGCAAGTTCATCGGCTTTGCAGTTACCAGGTATATCACTATGTCACTATGTTATGACTTTAAAAAAAAAGCTTTGAACTACGACATCTACTCGATGTGATAAAAAGCATTTAGACGAAAAGCACTTGGGGTAGAGATGCATAGATACAACCAGAAACTGCATTCATTGCATCCATAGTAGGCCGATAAAGAACGAAATCGATTCGAAAATTCTTCAACAACTGAACGCAATTGCTCATATAGGCGACTATATGACTGGAACTTAGTCATTAAACTTGCTGATGACAACCCGCCTATACAGTCAATAGCCCTATTAAAACATATTCATATGACCACTCGCAACAAATTACCAATAATAAAAGAGAAAAAGAAAAAATATAAAACGCTAAGTAATGACCAGGATATAAAAGTGTTGACAATGCACATACGAGTAGTAGCTCATCCTAAAGAGCTCTAGGCATGCTATTCGTCGGCCATGATAAATGCGGTTGTTGATCTTTATTGTGTGTGAAGTGTAATAATAAACCGATTTTTTTTCGCCGCGCTTCAAGCGAAATGTAAATGCTGTCATTTACATTTCAAGACATTCCAGAGATGAGAAATGGTTTTTGTGGGAGACCCATCGAAATAATAAACTGTTTGACAACAAGGAAGTTCTTCGCTCAATGCCTACGTTGACAGAAATTTAAAACAATGCAGTAGGCAGGAGGCAGAGTCAGAGAAGAACTTAAGAGCGAAAAACGATGAAAATGTAAATGTAAGACAAAAAAATAAACATTTATGGACACGAGTTTTACGGTTATAGACACAAAAACGAAGACAGTCATTGAGTTAATATAATACGCCGCCCTCTTGACACATAAACTTTTTCAATATTTCAAAAGAGGGTGATTTGGTGGTTGGTGGTAGTCTTTATGTCCTGTACATACGTATGAATGTACATAATTCTGTTTGATTGTAAGTCAGAAAAGAAGAAGTAGAAAATGATGGAAATCTTGAATTTCTAATCGATTTAATATT
Source organism: Matsumyia berberina (assembly GCA_917880715.2). Classification (NCBI taxonomy): domain Eukaryota; kingdom Metazoa; phylum Arthropoda; class Insecta; order Diptera; family Syrphidae; genus Matsumyia; species Matsumyia berberina. The sequence continues at coordinate 121,895,733 of OU862871.1, read as the reverse complement.
AAGCTGACAAGTATAGACTCTAAGCACTTCCGGGTTCATCAACGCTGACATCGATGGATTATGTCAAAGGCTACGCTGTTAAAACTTTGTGCATTCTTGAGAAATATTCAGAAGTGTGTTTGCGAATCTGATTCTGAAGTGACTATATCGTTGACTATAACGTTGGCTATAACGTTTCTTAGCGGTCACTAAAAAAACATGCCGCGACGGTACAAATCCCGGTTAATAACTTCTATCGCAGCTACATACAGAGATAAGGAATGCAATGCCACTGCCATTTACTGTTTTCTGCAAGAAATGAAATTCCGGGAAATAAAAAAATAAATAAATATCTGGCGTGACAGTTCGGGATGAACCAAGGCCTAACTTCTCTCCAATTTATTGCCGACGCCGAAAGAAAAATTGAGAAGCTTTTTCGCTGTTGTGCGCTGTTTTATTCCCACTAAAACTCGCTCAAACCTTTTTGTGTGTGAGTGTTGATTGGTTGTGTTGAGATGAAGTGGTGAAATCCAGCCAGTGCAGTTCAAATACAGAATTAGTTCTCCGATCCTTTTTTCAGCGCTGTGTGGTTCTCGCTAGGGCCACCCACCTGCAGAGAAAATGAAGTAGAGATTCGTTTTCATTTATATGATTGCAGGTTCCGCAGAAGGTGCTGTAGAAAATACCAAGCTTGATCGCATGTTCTCCAACCGGCCAGTGGCCTGTGATAGTGGCTACAGTCCTGGCACTATTTAGTCTTGATTTACCAAGGGCGTTCCACCCATGCATAATCGGCAAGCTGGAGGAAGTGCACATGTATATAACCCTTAACAGTGTCCAGTGAAATATCAATACCCTCCGCTAGAGAGCTGTTAAGGGCAGATCCTCTCCTAGCCAGCTCGTCGGCACGCTGTGACCTGGAACCCAGATGAGTGCAGGGGTGAAGTGATTGATTTCAAGCCGCCATTGCTCTACCAGTTTTGAGGATGTGGTAACCGCATCAATGGCTTTTATATCGGCTTGGTTATCCTAAATAAAATAAAAAAATAGCGATGTTTTGATTGGATGTTTGGAGATTGTTCAGCAAGCGGCAGGCTTCACGAAACGCGAGATGCTCCGCCTTCAAAACACTAGCGAACTCTGGAAGACGAAAAAACTTAGACTCTCTCACAATAGAAGAAGCCCTCTCGGTCACTTCAAAGACAATGGTGACCTAAGGCAAATCCTTACGAATATTCGTAAAGTCCTATCCTTTATCAACGTTCTACAGGTAGCATACCCTCTCAGAAGGAATTCTATAGGTATCACAGTGGGCCATGAGCTTAAGTGAATTATAACTGCTAAGAAGATTCTCAGAGGTTCCCAAGGAGGTTGTTTTTGCCGCACCACTGTTAAATCTACTCTGACCCCCAAACCTCAACACAATGAGTCGTAAAGTATGAACACCTCACTTACTGCCAACCCGGAACGGTACCTACCCTTTTATTTACGCCGCAATAAGGACAACAATAAACAAAATTGAATATTTATTGGCACCGTATGCGTGGAGTTCCTTAAAATTAAATAAACATCCTGGCATAACTCAAAATCATTTTAGTTTCAGCAGCAATTTCATGAAGTTGAGCGAGAAAATTGTGAAGGGGGTTTACCCCCTATATCCTATACAGTTTCACACTTAGGACGCTGAACCTTTATTCAATGGTATTTCCCATGTGAGGCGCCTGAAATATTATACCAATCTGTGGTATGACATGGTATTTGTACAGGCTGTTGATGCTTCTAATTCTATTAAATCAAAATACTTCCGGGAAATAATTTGGGAGCCGAGACGAATAACACTAATGAGTGGTTTCCATTTTCACTCTCATTCATCCGGGACACATGAGAAGTACGCTGTTGAAGGGGAATTCGGGAATGAACATTTATTCACGCTCTCCCTTGTTGAATAATATCATAGACATAGACACTTGTGAAAGGATGTTGAATATGAGGTGGAATTTTAGTGGATGTGGTAATTATGTTTGTATGTGTATCACAATTAGATGAAATTGAATTATTCAGGACACTTTGCATGGAGATGATTATATTAGATGAAGTAAATGGATTATTCCACTGACGAAGTACTGATTATGTACTCGTATTTGGCCATCATGGCCGCCGTGGCTCAGTGGTTAGTGCGTTGGACTGCGGAGCGAGCGGTGGCGTGAATGGATTTAAGCCCCAGCCAGCTCTTTGGGGAATGACAAGCCTCCGGGACTATAATCTGTCATGGAAGAGCTTCTCAATTCGCCGTTCGGGATCATCGCCGTTGCCCATCATTGGGAGATCAAGGAAGTTGTTGTTGGAAAACAAGACTGGATCAATAGGTTAACCTTTTGTTTCGCATTGTGGAAATTTGGATTATTCGGCGCAAGAATAAGATTTAGTCCAGGAACAACATTACAAGACAAATTTTAAGCTTAAACAGAATTCAGGTAAAGCTTAGCAAACTTCCACTATCAGCTTGTTTTGTGCATAAATGGAGCACTTCGAACAGCACCCTCTGAAGCACTGGCCATTCTGCTTCATCTAACACCAGCGACATCTAATCCAGGCAAACGAATGCTAGTGCAGCCATTCAGATTTGACCGAAGCTGCATCTATACATTTTTAAGAATCAGCAGATTCCATGATTGACTAGCGCTACAACAAGAACCATCACTTCCTTACTTACTTACTTAAGGTGGTGCTACACTCCGGAGTGGACCTACGCCTCAACCAAAAAGCGTCTCCATCCAGCTCGATGTTTAGCCAGCTGCCTCCGGTTCCGCACGCCAAGTTGGTTGAGGTCCCCTTACACTTGCGTGCGCCACATGATTCGCGGCCTTCCTCTACTGCGCCGTCCCTTGGGTGTAGATTCGAAAAATTTCCGGGGCGGAGCATTGGTGTCAATCCGTTCTAGCTACTTCAGTCATTGGAGCTTCACTATTCCGGCTAAGTCGATGTCCACTGTACAACCCGTACAGTTCGTCATTGTATCTCCACCTCCACTCACCATCTACCCAGACGGGGCCAAAAATCGCCCGAAGAATTGTCTGCTTCTGACAAAGTCGGACGATTATGGCTTTCCTACTGAATTGTTTTTTTAGCCCAAAGAAGCAGCAATTGGCAAGATTCGATTGATCTCAGTGCTGGTGTCGCCGTCTGAATTGACAACCACAGTCCTTAACTACTACTTCAAAGTTATAACCGTCTATTGTGACGTTCAGTCCGAGACGTCAGCGTTGGATGTCCTTTCTCGTTGACATACTTTGTCTTGCCCTCATTGACAGCTAAACCCATCTCTGGCACCTCCGTCTCAATACTCGCGAACGCGCCAGTGACATCACCCTACGTTTTACCAATTACGTCAATATCGCCGGCGTATCGGCGTAATTGGACGGACTTTTGAAAGATTGTGCCTCTGGTGTTGGCGCGTGAACTTTGGACTATTCTTTCAAGAACGATGTTGAAGAAGTCACATGACAGCGCGTCGCCTTGTCTAAAACCTTTCTTGACATGAAAGGTCTCGGTGAAGTCTTGACTGACCTTGATGGAGCTTCGTGAATTCTCAATCTTCATCCTCCACAAACGGACGAGTGTGGCAGGCATACCAAAACTAGACATTGTTCTGTATAGCTCGTCTTTATAGATGCTATCATATGCGGCCTTAAAATCGATGAATAGCTGGTGGGTATCGACTTTAAGTTTCTGACTTTCTCCAAGATCTGCGGCAGTGTGAATATTTGGTTGATGGTAGACTTTCCTGGTCTCCTGTTCCTGGGCAAAACATTTTAATAACAATGATGACATATTGCCTTCTATTACATAAGATTGTGGACCTTCATCGAACGGCAAAGAGTGTTGAAAGAAAAGCAAACCTAGCGGTCGGGGGGTGGAAGATTTAACATCCCCAAAACCAAAATCAGCGAAAGAACTAATCAGTAAAGTGCATCGATTTGGACCATAAAAATACTAAACTCTTCCTTAATATATGTATATTTCATTGTGTTTAGAGAGATTTAGGACCAGACCACCCTATGGAGTACCTTTTGGTTTGTCTTGTAGAAGGTATCTTGGTCTACATTTCCCCATAGTTCATTCCTGCTCTCTGTTCTTTCCATCATAGCAGGCTAAGTAGTACTGGTATCAGTTTCAAAATAGTTGAATATACCGAAGTCTTCAATGGCATCTTTTACTCAATATAGACAACAATAAAGGGTAGGGAAATCGATAGTCAACTCGCACCTCGCAATGGCTCCTTTTGTGTAAGTATGCAACTTCTTCCTGACTCATACAAATAAGACATTCACCCCCTGTTGTCGTTAATATCCACTAAAAGCTTTTAAAATACTTCTTATAACCCCTTTCGTAAGTTCCATTCAAAGATTTATTAAGTAAAAGAACACAACATCTTTTCATTCCAATGAAGCAACATTGTTTGTTTCCACAAGCAAAATGATTACTAAATAAATTTTCTCAATGAAACAAACAAAAAAAGTAGATCGAGCCGCGAGGGCCCTGAACTTACAACCAAAAGACACGCAAATACCCCTTAATGTTGTGATCGATTACAACAGAAAATCAGAATCAATTTTCCCCACACGTTTAGTACTATTTTTTTTTTTTTGTAAAAATGGAAATGAAAATTAAAAGAGGAAGAGTATCCATAACAAAAACCGAGGGCAAATTGTTGTTATTCTTAGAGACGTGCGAACGAGCATTAAAGTTCATGGTTGACTCATTAGGCGTTCCCATAGTACTATATACAATCTTGCGATAGATATGGAATAGAAAATTGAAAAAAAAAAAACCGAAAGAAAAACGAGTATTTTATTGGTTTTCAAATAAAAAAGTAAAGATATTTATTATTCTTCATAACGGTGTGTAATTTATCACTTCCGTTTCTGCCGGTAATTAGTGGGAAGAGGACTTTTATTTGTTTGTATTTGTTCTTTGATAGGAAAAATATTAATAAATCCACACTGGATTATAGCGTCTTGTAGCGATCTGGCAGCAGCAAGTAGTAGTAATGATATCGCTACGTTACGTTGACGTTTCCCACCGAACACTTCTAGATTGTAGCGTGTTCCAGACGGAAATCATGGCGATCAGAGAGGTCTTATCTTGGCTGAAGAAAAACGTGATATCAGCCACGGATATCCGCATCTTTTCGGACAGCCAAGCGGCACTGAAGTCCTTGGAATCAGTCGCTCTTAATTCAATAACAGCCCTAGATTGCCGATCGTCTGTTATAGAGATGGCGGAGCAGTTCAATATCCACCTATGTTGGGTGCCAGGGCACAGTGACATTCCAGGGAACTGCAAGGCTGATGAACTCGCCAGATATGGAACAACATTACCTATTGGGCCTGATAAGGGCAGCTTAGGTATACCGATCGCTACGTGCAAACTCAAATTAAAGCTAGATGCTATCGAAAGAACAAATCTTAGGTGGACAAGTGGTATAACATGTCTAGCGACAAAGCAGATTTGGCCCAAGCTGGATCTGAAACGCTCTAAGTATTTGATTTCTCTAAATAGATTGCATATTAGCACTATAATAGGTGTCATTACTGGACACTGTCTAATAGGCAAGCATGCTACTAGGCTTGGCCTTTATGCAAATGACTTCTGTAGAAGCTGTATGGACGAGGAGGAGGAGGAGACGATTCTCCATCTTCTTTGCACCTGTCCAGCTCTCTCCCGCAAAAGGAAACTCCACTTAGGAGCTTTCTTCTTTACAAACTTAGGCGACCTAATTAACATTGATGTCAGTAGCCTTCTACGCTTCATAAGAAGCTCCAATTGGTTTCAATGAGTAGGCAGGAGATCTTTTCGAGATTCTGGTGGTATCACAACGGACCCCTCATGGGTCTAAGTGTGTTGGCTTTGGCTGGCAACCACTTCAACCTAACCTAACCTTACACGTCCGGAACCCCAAGATATTCACTCGATCTACTCAATAGCTTCGGGCGATAAGCAATTCGCTTGCTTAAAGATCTTGCACTAATGGACATCTAATATCCATTCGCTCACAATCCATCATAAAAGAGGCTTGCAAGAGCTTAATGAAGGTATTCCTTGATATACGGCATTTTGTCGTTCAAATGGGCAAGACCCTAGGGCCCATCATTTTAGGTAGGTAGGTAGGTAGATAGAGTGGCTGCTGATCCATACCTTGACTCGGATCTGTGGCGAATTGAGAAGCTCTTTCATGACCCGACGAGAGGTGGTTCCGCGAAAAATATTTGGTGGAGCTGAACCAACGCCGCTCGGTCAGCACTGTCCAACGCACTAACCACTGAGCCACGGTGACCACATTGATACCACTTGGCCCCCTTAATAAAGCTGAGAATACTTTTGATGTCAGTATGTGGTAGTTCGCCCAAGTTGTCGAAGTGATAGGCTCCTAAATAGAACTTTCTTCTTTGGGATAGGGCAGAACAAGTGCAGGGGAACTGGAGGATCGTTTCTCTCTGCTTTTCAAGTCATTTGAAAAGACCCATCCTTCCGGCATGAGGGCCGATGGGACAGTGGACAGCGGGAACACCGATAACGGTGCTGATGAGCGAACTTTTAAGCAAGATCTCACTTTTACATTGAGTAAGGATTAGCATAAGCCAAATCCCGCTGTTGGTACGGCAAGTGGTTACATTCTTCCATCTTTGGTTTGTCTTGCTGATCGCATCGTACTCTAAGAGAAGCTTACATTTAGCGATGGAATACTCAGATTCGTCCATTCTAGTAGGATATCTAGAGAGGTGCCAAGTTTGGCGGGTTCATCGGATTAACAGTGTCGTGGAATATGTCTTTGAACTGACATCTCCATGAGAGATGAGCGACAATCTGAAGTAGCTTTTGGTATGTATGTAACTAATTCTAGAGATTTAATAGCAACCTGGGTATCGGTAAAGATTGTCATGTCCTTGTGTCATCACATTGTGCCTAAGCCAGGATAAAGCTTCGTTGATTGGCAGAGTTTCCGCCGAAAATACGCTAAAGAAGTGGTCAGGTAGATGGAAGGGGATGCTCACATTAAATATTTCGGAGAAAACACCACCTCCCACTCCGCTCTCGGTTTTGGAACCGTCGGTATAGAAGTGAATGGAGTACTCGTCTCTGGCGTCATCACTCTCCGGAAGTTGAAGTTGAAGACCCTCTGTAGTCGGTATTTTTTGGGATAAATGTCAGGGGATCTAAGAATGAGGAGAGACCAATAGGGCTGTTAGACCATGGAAAGCAGGCCTTTATTCTGATGGCTGCGCTAGCAGGTGACAACCTCGTAAACAATCCTATATCATAATTCCTTTGTTGTAGAACAGGTAATCTTAGGAATTCACTCCCAAGTGGCAACCAACATCTGCAAGCATCGCAGGTCGTTATCCCAACGTTATACCTTCGAATCTCATGAGAGAAGAAATGTCATTAGAAATAACCCAAAACAGATTCATACCATACAATGTCAACTGGCAATTTGGTAAAGCTCTTATCATTTCGAAATCCTGATCTAAATACTCGTATGTATCCTCTTAAATGTACCCACGTGCGTATGAAACGATTTGATTTGTAATCCCATTGTCAGTTCTATGTAAATCCTACAACTTCTAGTCACAAGCATCTCTTCATCCTTTGTCCCAAAGGGATCAATAATCTTCAATGGCGCAAAAAATGCTAATCTATTCATTATCTGTGGTCGTGTTCTGTCTGGTCATGCAAATGGAATGACACTCTTCGTTCACAGAGATAAGGACAAATGGATGTTACTTATTTGTTGAGAGAATATTCGTACAAGGACACTGTGTGCATCAAGTTCAGATGACAATGTTACACAAAACTTTACTGTCTTAAGGATCATTCCTGTTAAATGCACACCATTTGACAAAAGTTGATGAAAAGAAAACCCCAATGTTCATAACTCTAGCCAAAGTCTCAGGGGAGTGAGATAGACTTCAACTCAAGCAAACTGTGACAACTAAAACAACAAGCGTGAGCATAATCATAAAATTCTCATTTTTAGTGTAAACCCATGTGTCAAGTTGTACGTTGTCCTTAAATTCATGTTACACAACGACAAAGACGCTAGAAACAACACAGTTTGGGTGGTACTACAATTTTCCATGTCGATTGGCAACAAAAATCCCAGAAACGAGTACATGAATGATATCATAACTCACCTTTGTGGGTGATTCTCCTAAAATAAAATTATTACAGTGAACAGTTGATAACTAATAACGCGGTGCAGAAGTCCTTGAACAATGAATAAGAAATCATATCTGAAGGCGAAGCTGGAGGGACGGGAACTTGTGCTTTTGAATAGATAAGGTCGAACTAGCGAGAGAAGTAACTTGGATGAGGCCAATTCTGTTTTTTTTTTTGGAAATTTATTCCAACGATGACAATGAGGATATGTGTGTTTTGTTGCGTGAAAAAATGTCTCCATAAATAATTCAATGTCACAAGGAATTTATAGTTTAGTAAGACATGAATGAGATTTCGTTATAGATACTTGGGAATGCTTCGTTTGCTCTCTTTTCGATGCAAAAGAGTGGATTAAATCAAATTGCTTTAATCATTTGATCTGATCTGTGAATAGAAAATGAGGGCAAGTAGGACATGTAAATGACGAAGGGGTTAGGAAAAATATTCTAAAGACGGCGGCCGTCATGATAAGTGTGTCGTCTTGGCTCATTTTGGCTGTGTGGGTTCAAGTCCACCACCTTTTGCCGGAAACCTCCAAGAGTACAATTTGTCATGAAAGAGCTTCTGAGTGGTTGGGAGAAGCTGGGCCTTGGCTCATCCCGAGATGTTGCGCCAGCTATTTATTTGTAACTGGTTTCAATAAAGTGAGTGGGTACTGTCCTTACGGTATAGATCCGAGTCAAGGTATGGATCAGCAGCCACTACATACGTACCTAGCTAAAGTGATGAGCCCTAGGGCCTTGCCCATTGGAACGACCAAATGCCGCATATCTAGCAATCCTTTCATTTAGCTCTTGCAAGCTTTTATTATGATGGATTTTGTAGTATATGCAGCTACTTGCATTTGATGGACCAACGACTGGATATTAGATGTCCATAAGTGCGAGATCTTGAAGTAAGCAAATCGCTTATGGCCCGATTCTATTGAGTATGTAGATCGAGTGAATATCTTGGGGTTCCGGACGTGTAAATAAAACAGACAATTTTAACTGACTACGCTGGTAGTCGATTGGTGCGACACATACAGATGAGTTAAGGCCTAGCTTCTCGCAACCATTCATGTTGTCCATGTTACATTTTTTCCACAAATGGAAGGGACCTACAACTTATGGCCCACTCCGAATGCCGAATCGAGAAGCTTTTTCATGAAAGATTATAAGGAGGCTTATCATTCCCAGACAAAAAGTGATCGGTATGCACTCGGGCTTGAACCCACGCACTAACTACCACTATCCACTATGATCACTAGCCACTATGACCAGTATCTCTTTGCTTTATCCTGATTTTTCAATATTTAAGACGCTAAAATCCAGTGTGGACTTATTGATATTTTTCTATCAGAAAACAAATACATATTCCATTCAATATTAAGTGAACGAATAAAACATAAAAATGTACGTGCAACAATAATTGTGGTAAGAGGGCATGAAAGACCGTAAAACAATGCACAAGCCCGAATATATCTGCATTCAAAAATAGCATTGGTGATAAAATCTGCATGAACAACCCATTTGTGTTCTATCAGGACCTAAAGCCTCTAAAAATAAACAAGCTGACCAGTCTCTTTCATATTCATGAAACACCAACTCACTGAATAAAATTGCTCCAATTATCGTGCATATTTTTCATCTCTGACAGGGGTTAAGTACCCTTCGTGCGTTAATGACACTTAAGTCAGTTAAGTTACAATCCATAAAAGAATAAATAATAAAATTAATAGGTGCAGCCCACAACCGCAGATCACGTTCGTTAAATCTTCCAAGAATTGCACCATTTATTTTTTTCCCCTAAAAAAGAGTGTACGCATCAAAACAAACAAATCCCAGAATTTTCTTATAAAAATAACATCACGAGAAATCGCGTAAAGAGCTCACTCCAACAATTTCTGAGAAAAACTGTCAAAAAGGCTTCCAGCTTCCGCCCACCGTATTCAGAAAAAAATGATATGCGTCTGACACTTCCTATGTGCTTACTCTCACTTTCGAATGGAGATCCCACCGATGTGACATATCCAAGGTGATAATTATTGTTGACAGCTGGCCGTTTTAGTTGGATTTATTTATGCGTATTTTGGAAATTTACGATCATTTCGCATTTATATAGGCGACAGTGACCATAAAGTAATTAGTGCTGTGGTTTTATGACATCCCTCGCCATTTGTCGTTCAGGTATTGTGACAATAGCAGCCACAGTGGAATTTGACAGGAATCTCATGATGCTATAAGGCGTTTCGATTTTAGATTCTGTTTTCTTGGAGATGAGCCAGAAACGTTTTAGTCGCTTTGCATTTGTCAATAGTGTCTGGATGTCAAGAAAGATATTGTGTTCTCTAAAGTGGTCTTTGAGCTATGATACGATTGTGTGAAATGTATTCGTTTCATTTCAAAGGTAGACACTTAGATAATAAATAACAACAAATTCTTTTGTTGATGGGTGGATTGTTTATTTTTACAGTACACTGTATGTAGGCGGGAGGTATTTGTTTTTGAAGATTAACATGAAAAAATTGTCAAAAACAAAGACTCTTCAAACAGATGTTTCATAAACGAACATGACATTTGATATTTTTAAAGAATTTGACGTTGTTTGGATGAATTTGAAGGCAATAAGGGTTAATGACATCTCAAGTACAATTATGGCGATTTAGAAAAAAGTACACTAAATGATATATAGCCGCATTTCGTCTTTTGCACGGTTGAGTACGTTAGAGTCAAACTGATACTCTTGCTTATATACAGGGTGGGTCATTTAAACCTTTGGGATGTTTTTTGGTAATAATTAAAAAAACACACAAATGATTTGCTGTGAAGTCATTTTTTGTTTATTTTGAACCTTGTAAATTTTTCTGATATTTTTTTGAATATAATGTCGCCTAAATGGTCGCCGCCAGAGCGACGAGAGCGCAATGTGCCAGTTTTTCGACATTTCCCATCACTTTTCGAAGTGTTTCGGGCTAAATAGCGGCAATTTCCTGTCGAATATTGTCTTTTAAGACTGCTAGGGTCCGTGGCTTGTTAACATAAGCTTTGAACTTCAAATAACCCCACAGGAAGAAGTCGGGAGGAGATAAGTCGTGTGATCGCGGGGCCCAGTGATTTTTCGAAATTAGGCGTCAGAAGAAACAAAGGACGCAATAAAGCGAACGTGGCTCGGACATTGTCCATAGCGATATCAGTCAGAATTGGCATCAAAAAATGCGTTATCAGGGCTCGAAAACGCTCTCCATTGAGGGAACGGCGATGATTCGATGTTGTAGGTGATCTCTCAACGTTGGCCTGCACAGCCTCAATGTTCTCATCAGACTGCTTCGGGTCTTGATGACTGGCAATTTTTGTGTCTGGCATTACCATGATTGCCGGTGGCGATAAATTTTTGGTGTAAACGCCCGATGGTGTGGTCTGAAGGCGCCTCCCTCACCCGATATTTTGCACGATACGCACTTTTTCGTTTATTTTAATTGTGAACACGTTTGGAATGTAAAGCTGCAGGATAACAACGTGTTACGGTGACGTATACTGTTCCATGACACAAATTCGCTTGGACTGACGCATCGAACTCGGGCTGTCCCAAGCCGATCTGGAGACTGATGTCAAAGTTATAGGGTTGTCAGGTTTAAATGACCCACCCTGTAGAAGCCTACCTCGACTTGTGTCTGTATTTGGGGGGTTAATGTTTGTTGAACTCCGGTAATTGTGTTCCAATAGGAGAGTTTCCTTGGACTGCTAGCTTAAGGATGCCCGTGCAGGCTTTGATATTTTCCGTATACTACTCTGACTACGATTTTTAGGAAATTGAACCAACATTGATCCATTCAGTGTATTTTAGAATGCTGGTTTTGAACGGACTAGTGACATCAACTCGAGAGCTATAAGGTCAGTTACGCCTATAGCCGGACTTCTAAGAATCGGTATAGGTTTAGAATTGCACAAAGGCGAAGCTTTACGACGCAAGTTGAAACTAAGCTCATAACCTTCATATTTATTGAAGAGGAAAAAGGGTCTAATGCTTCAGTTCTGTGATGTTAGTGCAGCAATCTGAAGTTTTTTAAAGATCTTTTCGAATCGAGGCTTCCCTATGACCCCAGACCGCTTTTTTTCAGAAATTGTCTGAAGCAGGTGCAGGTCTATAGAGGCGATTAGAATGATTTGGATTTTAGGTAAGACATTTGTCTAGAATTTTGTTTTTCCCATTTTACTGACATTTTCTCTACTTTCGGAGAACACCGTCTAAGACGATAGATTGCTTTGATAGTACAGCCCTTGATACATGGGGAAGTAGCTCAAGCAGAGCATTTGGATCTGCGTCAGGAGTACTCGGAAAAGCTCCAGCTCACCCGAGCCAAGCCATTCTCTGAAGTTTAGTGCAAACAGCCGACGTACAAGCTAAAAATGGTCTAATCATAGCCGTTTAGATCCAAATGACCTTTTTCGGTGATAAACCCCATGTTTGCCACGCTTGCCAGAAAACTGAGAGCGCCTTGGATGTCCTCGGCATGCTTTGTCCAAAGAATTTTTTTTTTATCCAGAATCACTCCTAGATATGTGGCTTCATCAGAGATCTGGATATTGACGGCCTCCTTCTTCTAATGAGGACAATTTCAGTTTTCGCTCCTATTGCATCATTCACCGATCATGTCTAAAGCTATCTGCTCGTCGGCACAGACATTTTTGAGGCATAACCCGACAAAAGTATGGCATAGACATTAGAAGAATTGAGAGTACGCAACAGAGCGGCAACCAAAATGCACCATAGCAGTGGAGACAGAACGCCGACTTGCGGTCATTCTCCGTTTACCACTGCGGTAAAATATCAGCCACGGTCCGTATCTACAACCAAAGTTCTATTCATCAGCTTTGTTCTGATACACCATACCAAAGTCTCGTCTAGTGCCTTCCACATATGTGCATACCTATGTCGATTAAAATGATCATGGCGTATTCTTTTCCTATCAAACCTTCATTCAATTCTTACAGCTAGATTTGGAAGCGCAGTCTAGCTGGAAAGCATACTGCATCTCCGATAGAGGATGCTCCTTCAGAGCAACCCTGCACACATAAGCTTCGGACAGCCTCTCCATACTTTTCAGCAGAAAGAAAGATAGACTTATAGATTTGACACTTTTGGGGAGAATTTAGCAATTTATGGTATAAAAGTCACTCCAACCCTACAAAGTCACGAAACATGGATTCAATAACTCTCTGATGTATGTGGGTATGTATCATTTTTGATACAAGGCTCGATCTATGCTTAACCTGTCAGCTTGCCTGCTTTTGCACTTCTGAACAAAAAATCAGCTACATTGATCATTCCTGTTCCTTTTGTTTCATCTTAACATGATCATACATCTAGAGGAACATAGGCATTTAGTAGCACAACCCAAAACTCATTAAATATTCAAACAAGTCTATGTTTTCATTTTAACCAAACAACGAAGAAGCAACGTGTTAGTATAACAAATTTTCCCATGTAGCGTAACGCCCCAACATTTCTCCACCCTCTGTTCATTTTTGCCTGGAGGGGGAAGAAACACCATAACATTTACTTCGCCTCTATGCTGTGCAACAATAGTGCAACACTTTTCAATCAAAAAACACCAAGTTAATCGAGCGATAAATGTTGCAATTACACCATCGATACCGCCTTTGATATTTGCTAATCAAACAACGTGCACACTGCTCTGGTGTGCACTGTGCAGTCATGCACCCCTTCCGCTCTCCAAATCCAATAAAAACAGGGAAAACAAAGGAAATCCAAATATTGGCTACGAGAGGATGGTTGTTTGAAAAATCCGGAATGTTTTGAAAACCCACTCCATGGGGGAAAATAAACACACTTTGATGGCACTACCGCCCTCGTGACTCGTTGTCTCTCTTCGGGTAGACGATGTGTGTTGACAACCGCCTCGGATGCAACGCGTTTCAAACGTACCGAACTGGGAATGCCATAAATTATGAGCTTTTGTTAAACGTGTGCACTGACATGTATATACAGTATACACCCCCACCATCACGTGTGTGTGTGTGAATACATCTGCACTTCATTAGCGAAATCTAAATATTTGAGATCCCAGAAATATCTCCTGCGATTGAGTGCGAATTGCAGTGATCCATCAAGCTGTCTGTGGACGTGGGGGAGGGCTGAGGACCTTCAAAACTATGGACAAGAGTCCTGTGGTGCTTCATATTAATGATGTTGATGATGCCACTGATGACGTTTCATCCGGAAGGAGCCTGAGTAAAGCAGTTTTCTTTTCTTTTTTTCTCTGATTTCAGATTTTTAGGCAATTGGAACGGCCAGCAGAAGTCGAACGATTGACGTATCTCAAGGAGGTGGTTAAGACACAGAGGGAACGATTTATCTGGGCGATACTCAATAACACAGACATGAGCAACCTGGATCGGTTGGTCTCCTTCGAATTGGGGAAATATGAGGAGGTGAGTGATTTAAGTGGAATTTACTTGCGATTTGTTTATTTTCTTGGTATGAGGTGATCCGGAGAATTTAGCTGAGTCAATTGTTGGATAAGTTTTTCAAGTAAATCGAGCACCTGGGGAGGGTTCCACTTGACCTTGCGGATATTGTTTTCATTCAGAGAGAGAAGTATGCATTCGTTGATTTGTTCAATGATTCTCAAGTGGTTCTTTGTTATTGTTAGCTCCTGGAGCCATATCTTGTGAGGAAGAGTATTAATGTCCTTTGAATTAATGTCTTTGAAAATAAGGCGAAATGTCTCATTGCTCTTTAGCTACAGATTGAGTGCTTGCTTAAGGTGGCGCTACAGTCCGGAATGGACGTAACCAACCAACAAGCGTGTCCAGACAGCTCGATCTTTAGCCAGCTGCCTCCAATTTCCAGTTTTGCACGCCAAGTTGGTTAAGGTCCCCTTCTAATTGGGGGCGCCAGGCCGGAGCATTGTAGTCCATCCGCTCTACATGACGCAGCCACCTAAGTCGTTGGACCTTCACTCTTCTTTCGATGTCACTGTACAGCCCGTACAGTTTGTCGTTGTATCCTCCTCCTCCTCTCACCGTATATGCGGACGGGACCGAAAACCACCCGACGAATTCTCTACTCGAAACAGCAAAAAGCACCCTCATCGGCTTCTGAAAAAGTCCATGCTTCTGCGCCGTAGAGCAGACTTGGACGATTACGATCTTATAATAGGTCACCTTAGTTGTTCGAGAGAGGACTTTGCTACTCAATTGCCTTCTTAGCCCAAAGAAACGGCAATTGGCAAGAGTTATTCTTCGTTTAATCTCAGCGCTGGTGTGGTTTTCTGAATTTATTGTAGAGCCTAGGTAGACAAGGTTCTTAACTACCTCGAAGTTATATCTGTCTACTGTGACGTTCTGTGCTAGAAGTCGGTGTTGTGCCCTTTCCTTGTTGACAGTATATACTTGGTCTTGCCCTCATTGACCGCTAAACCCATCTTCGCCGCCTCCGTCTCAATATGAACGCGCTAGTGACATCACGCTGCGTTGCGAGTAACTGGACAGAATTTTTAAAGATTGTGCCTCTGATGTTAGCTAGTCGCATGACAGCGCGTTGCCTTGTCTAAATCCTTTCTTGACATCAAAGATCTCGCTGAGGTCTTGACCGACCTTAATGGAGGAGCGTGTATTCTTCATATTCATCCTGCACAAACGGGATGCCAAAACCAGACTTGGCTTTGTACAGCTCATTTCTACAGATGCTGTCATCGGCGGCCTTTAAATCGATGAAGAGGTGATGCGTATCGATTTGAAGTTTCTGGGTTTTCTCCTAGATCTCCCGCAGTGTGAATATTTGTTCGATGGTGGACTTTTCTGGGCTGAAGCCACACTAATATGGACCGATCAGGTTGTTGACGAACGGCTTCAGGCGTTCACACAACACGGCAGATAAGATCTTGTAGGCGATATTCAGAAGACTGATGAGAATCAGGCAAACAATGCTGAGGTTCCATTCATCGAGCATACTTTCCCCCGACCATATTTTACAGATGAGTTGGTGCATGCTCCTTATCAAGACATCGCCTGCTGCTTTGAACAGCTCGGCAGCTTAGCCATCAGCTCCAGAAACTTTGTTGGAGTTCAACTTAGATATGGTTATCTTCACTTCGTCCAGGTTGGGTGAGCGGAATTGTAGGCCTTCTGGTTGAATGGTTTATTCTGTCTGACAGCAGGATTGGATTCGTCGTCGCTGTTAAGCAGTCTGCAGAAATAGTAAGCATCGACTGCGACTCTACTACGATGTTGCATTGTAGGCTTCGGTTCGGGCTCTGTAGCCTTGACAGGTTCTTTTTACGCTTTGGTTCAACTTCCGAACCTTATTCCTGCAGTAACATTTCTCCATTTCCTCGATCGCGCGCTCTTCTCATGCTCCTCCTTTTTCCTCCTGAGAAGCCGGTGTTCGTCTTTTCTTTTCTGCTCGTAGAGCTCAGCCGTCGTGATGCCTCAGCCCTTGAAGCGTCAAGACCTGGCTTCTCGTAACTACATATCCATGTTGTGCTAGATATTTTCTCGTCCTGAAAACACTGGAAACGAGATTGGGCACGTTCCATGGTTAAACCCCTAAATTTTCCTAAAAACTCATTTGCATCTGTAGCAAGCAAGGCATGCTTTTTGCGTTTCGATCTCTTCTTTCTGAGAATTCAATTTTTTTTTAGCACAAAAGATTCATTAGAACAGTTTCTCCACTATTTAACTCCTCCATTATTCATTTTCATTTTGTATTTGAAAATTAATGGCAGCCAAAGAGCGACTACCGCCAAGCCAAGATTCAGTTTGGATTGCGAGTTAATAGCAAATTAAAGCAACAATGGCACGCAACATTCGTCGTAAATTTTTTCTCTATTTTAAGCCCAATTTTCTCTCGCCATTCACAGTGACAAATAACTTCGTTTAGGAAAACAATTAAACAAAATCCACGCTAGAGATTACCAACTGCCCTGAAAATAGCATCCTTACTGATTCTTTTCTAATCCTGGAAGTCGTAAAACGGCATGCCAGCACGCACCGTGTATTCGTGTAATTGCCACATTGTTCGTTCCACATGTGCACTTAATTGCTATTGTGATTCCATAAAACATCTCCCAAAACAATTTAATTGGCAAAGCTATCCTCCACCATAAAAAGGACAGTCTTCGCCGCGCTCGAAACGCGTTAGTAATCTCCCCAAACATCTTTATTTCATTTTTATTTCCTTCCAAACGTTTTTACAGGGTAACGCAAGATGGAGAACTCCCACATCCCATATTCGAGTACCACAACTCCTTACTCATGCTCAGGGGGGTTTTAAAAACTTATTTCCGGGAAAGACTCATCTTTCCGATTAGCATAAAAGTAAGACAGACTTGTTTGTCTTTTTTATACATCACTCACACACGGAGTACAGAGGGTGAGTTTCATTGACCTTATTTCGCGGAAAAAGGAAAATTCGACGGAAAATCTTAGAAGAAAATCGATGGAGTTCGAGATTTAACGATTTTTCCTAAGGGAGCCAACATATTCTTGACCTACATTCTCAACGAAATTATTGTGGTGCAAGGGTATGAGAGCAGGATGTGGCATTGAATAAGACTGTCTGGCAGTTGGTAACTGCCAAGGTTTCATGGTGAATATTGAAAAAATGGCGACAACTTGTCCACACGGACTTGTAAAATGAATATCGTTAGGTTTATTTGTTTTCTGCTTTTTTTTTCCTTTAGTTGAGGAAATGTCCACAAATGCTGGGCTAACGATCCAGGGAAGTGTGTGGTATCTATCCCCATGGCCACGTGCTCTCGCGTGACTAATTCCAGTTTGAAATCAGTTGATTGATGAGCGAGCGGGTAGGTGAATGTATATAAGAAAAGTTTGGACACTCAAATTGGCGCTATTAGTCCATAGACCTTTGAAAAAAAAATGCTTCAAACTAAAAGTTTTTAACAGCTTCGGGTTGTATAGTTTGAAAACTTATGGAAAACGTGGGTGGGTGATCTTAAGGCTTACTTGGACTTCTAACGGGTCCATTGAACTTGTACGTATTTTACACATTATTAGTTCGTTCTAGCACAGCAGCCTCATATACACTTCTATTGTGCTATCCCGAACATTTTAGCGCAATTCATCTGGTCCAGAGGCCGTCAGGAAACTAATAAGCTAATCAGCTTCTCAGGTTGAAGCGCGGCAAGTGCGGTCGATGGGACGAGTTCACTGCCTAGGATCTGTTTCCTCACATGAATAACTGCGGGACATTCTGTGATAATGAGAAGCACCTTTCCTCGTTCTCCATGCATAGCCTATAGAAAGGGTCCGATGACAGGGGAAGCTTATGTAGATGCCGTTTTGGTCGACAGCGGCCACTTAAAATACCGGTCGGGATTTTGATTTGATATCCTGCTCAGGTTCAAAAGAAACTTAGAATTCTTCCGGGAAAAAGTATTTGGTGCAATTCTGTGCGATACTTCCCATCCAGATCGCATTGGATTTGAGCAGGGTTTGTTCCCATGTGTGGATTTTAAAAAGGGACTTGGTTATACCACAGGCATCATCGAGGCTACGGTCTACATCGACAGCCAGGCAGTCGACAAGGCTCTGGAGTCCGCAATAACTAGATCGAGGCTTGTAGGAATCTGCAAAAAGCAACTAGATGAGATATCGAGAGTTAATGTGGTGACCAGGGCATATGGATATCCCAGGTAACGAAAGGGCGGACGAACTTGCACGAAAGGGGGCAGCGCTGCATACCTCACGAGCTCTCCCCTTTGTGAGTATTTCAATAAGCTCGTTAAAAAGGCATGTTGGATCCAGCTAGACACATGTGCAACGGCTGGAAACTTATGGACGGGTTATAATAAGAAGAGATCTTTGTCTCAATCTTAGTCGTCGCGAAGTGTTCGGTATCATAACTAGGCACTGCACCTTTTGTACTCATGTGGAGCACCTCAGTATACATCATAACGACTATTGCAGAAGTTGTAGGGACGAGGAAGAAATCACGGAACTGGAGGACTTGGGTGACTTCGAGCTGAGGGACCTCCTGAGATTCGTATCCTTATCTTAGTGGTTTTAAGTCAGTGGCTCCCCTTCTCTTTACAGCTTCCCGGGGAAGAATTAAAAGACGGGCACAATGGACTCTATTTCTGGTCTAAGTGAGCAGTGACGAATATCACAAGACAGTAGACACCCATTTACCTAACCTAACCTACACCACAGGCTGGTTTGAGACCAGTGTGGCACCTATGTGGGCCTTGTGAGCAAGGATCCAGTGTGGTATGACAAAGTTGTTTTTTCCTAGTCCAGGAAGCAATTTGACTGTCTCTAGAACTCGGTTCTATTTGATCGTGGCTGAGCTCAGTATTTTCAGGGCACCTTGATTGTCAGAGAAGATAAAGATGGTTTTGCCTCTGAACTTAGAGAGCTAAAGCTTATACACTGATTAATGGCAAATATTTCAGACTAGAAAATCGTTAAGCATATGCCTAGGCTAGGCCCTAAACTAACCGATATGTTAGTGTTAGACGACTCTCCGAATATTCCAGCCTCAGGTCCATTGTTCATTTTAGTACCATCCGCGTACCATACTTGGTTGTGCTCTAAGGAACGGGGTTTGAACTTTTTCGAGTCGTCACTCGGGAGGATGACTACTGAGTAGAGTCATTTGAAGCGGTGCCTTGGAAGTCCAGTGGCATACTGAACTACCTACTTTGAAGTAGAAAGGAAAACTTGATAAGGTGGCCGCCAGGTGTATGTTAAATGCCTTTGACCAATGGGATTCTATGATTTGGGAAACACCTAGCAAGGATCAGAAATCTTAAGAGTCTTTTGCAAGCAATGATTTGAATCTTCTTCAGTTCGTGTAAAGAAACTACTACCAGGAGTATTCAGTCATATGGCGGCTAGTGTATGACAGACGCACTCTAGGTGTCGTATGAATTTTATTTCTTCTTCGCCCCAACAGTCTTCACAGTATTAGTAGGGTAGCTCAAGTCGTTATGGGGCCGCTTGATACGATTCATATTTTTCTCGAATTTATTTAAGGTAGATTGTTAGACATCTGCCCTTAGAATGTTGACCATAGTGATGTGTTTAGATGTAGCCACTCCGTCCTGATTATGGTTTTCGTCATTATTCTTTCATTTAGCACCTGAATTAGTGTACAAAGGGTAAGGTACAAGCCGGATATATACATGGGTATTTCCGACGCTTGTTTAGCAAGTTTAGTTTGAATAAACTATAGAGATTCGGAGATTTAAACACTAGGTATTTGACGCGACTGTTATAGAGGGAAAATCTTCGAATGCAAACCCAAGGGACGAAGTACTAGAGGAAGACCGCGACTCAGGTGACGCACGCAAGTAAAAGGGGACTTCAACCAACTTGGCGTGCGAAACTGGAGACAGTTGACTAAAGATCGAGGTCGCTGAAGACGCTTGTTGGTTGAGGCCCAAGTCCATCCCAGACTGTAGCGCCGCCTTAAGTAAATAAGTAAGTTATAGAGGGCCAAGGACTATACATATTGTAGGTTTTACGAGTTATAGTTTTTATTCCCGATTTTAGACAGCGAGATGAAAAACTCCTTCACGAAAAGTTATAGTACTGTCGACATTGCCTACCGAGAAGTGGCGTCGCAATAATGTTTTGTTGATTTTGTTGACCTTGATGCGGTGTCAGCTTGCTCAGAAATCCGTTGCACTGAGCACTGAGCTTAGCCACCGTATGTTATTGCATTACGCCTTATAAAGATTATTCCTATCGTATGGAATGTATAGGGAAACCTGAGAGCCAGGCTCGGCAAAATTAATATTTACCTCAAAAAAGACCAACCTAATTTTTGACGAAGGGTTAAGAATGTGTCACCGTAACTCAGCGTTCAGTGCGTTTGACTGCTGTGCGAGCTGCGTAGGGAAACCTGAAAGCCAGGCTCGGCAAAATTAATATTTACCTCAAAAAAGACCAACCTAATTTTTGACGAAGGGTTAAGAATGTGTCACCGTAACTCAGCGTTCAGTGCGTTGCACTGCTGTGCGAGCTGCGTAGGTTTAAGCCCCAGCCATATCCACCGAACAGTTTTCCCGTCATCAACTCTCGTCGGGGATTGACAGGCCTCCGAGCGTATAATTTGTCATGGAAAAGCTTCTCAATTCGCCGCTCGGGATCAATAATGAATTGTAGGTCACTTCCATTCGTACGAAAAATGTTACACGCACAACATGAATGGTTACGAGAAGCTAGGACTTGGCTCATCTCGAGCTTTCGCGCCAGCTATTTCATTCCATTTATTTTATGGTTTTTTTTTTGTAAAGAATGCTTAACTCAGATCTACCACGAATCAGGTTTGTTTAGATACTGATAGGAGTTTAACATTTTTGAACAATTTTGAAGCTGGACTACCGGAGCTCTTTTTTGGACTACCTTTTGTTTAGCCTTATATGAGCGTTGTTTTGTCTTAACATTCCTTTTGCTTCTCCCATAAACTCGTATATGATGGCTCTAAGTTACGTTATATAACGGAGTTTGAGTTATTTTCGAAATTAAGTGGGCTTATCGTCAAGCAGTCGATAAGGGCGTCGGTGGTGTAATGGTTAGCATAGTTGCCTTCCAAGCAGTTGATCCGGGTTCGATTCCCGGCCGACGCACACTTTTTTTTTCTTTTTTTGTCTCTGCTTGTGATAAGGTACTTAAGTAAGGAGTTAAAATGCTATTTTCGAAGAATAGCTTCGTTCATCTGTGGTTTGGTCATCCAATCGGGCTTGTCCACATTGGTGCAGGAGGAAAGACTGACCGCGAGAGAAATGACAGTTTTCATTGAGTGAGAAAGAGAAGGGTTACATGGAAGAAGTACAGTATGCTAAGCATTTTTTTAATCAACGCTTACGTACATGCGTTGCTCCTAAATCACACTTCTTCGTGACGCCCATCAATATCAAAATTCACATTGTCGATGGCTGTTTCGTAAATTATAGTATGAAGTCCATTTAGTCAGGAAACACCCTTTGATTGAAAATAAAATTCACCAGCTTTAAATAAGCTCAACACCCCGAATCTACATAAATACTCACCTGTCGCTCTCTAGGTCAACTAAAGCACCACCACGCGCCAATCAAATGGAAACATTTAAATTTACACAAAACCTGAACATTGAACCTTTTACAACGACGACGAGCTGATTGCCTCTTCTGTCTGCATTTGCACTTCATTCCTAACTCACATCACGTAGTCAAATAAGCGACTCATGCTTGGTGTTCCTCATCTCTTTACAGGCAGTCCAGGAGGCAGCCGAAGGTGGTCTATTAATCGTAGCCGAGAAGGACTTTCCCCAGCTCTACGAGAAATGGAGCATCCTACAGGCGGTGTTTTTCTCCTCCACCGTCCTTACCACAATTGGTTTGTATACCTGTTCGACCTTGTTTCGGAGTGTGAAACTATTCCTTTTTGGATGCTTTACAGGCTATGGTAACATAGTTCCGGTTACCACCGGAGGCCGGGTATTTTGTATTTGCTTTGCGTTGGTTGGTATCCCATTTACATTGACTGTGATCGCCGATTGGGGTCGTTTATTTGCCACTGCCGTCTCCGTTCTAGGAAAATATTTACCAAGTAGGTTACCAACTCCTGCCGGAAGGTGCCATTTAACCCTTACTATCCTTACAGAGAAGCCATCAATATCGAATGTGATAGGAAAGACATGGTTCTATGCCATAGCTGCTGTTTGCTTTCTGGGTGTGTACCTGGCCATTGGAGCCGGATTGCTCCTACTGTGGGAGGATGACTGGACGTTTTTCGATGGATTCTACTTTTGTTTTATCACAATGACAACAATAGGTTTCGGTGACTTGGTTCCAAGTGAGTATGCCATCCCATTGAATTACAAGAGGACTCCTTTAATTGATTCTGAATTCTTTTGCCTTCTTTTGTGTGCAGACAAACCCAACTACATGCTGCTGTGCACGTTGTACATTTTAATCGGCTTAGCTTTAACTTCAACGATAATTGAATTAGTTAGGAGGCAGTATGCGGATAGTTGGGCCAAGATACAGGTAAGTGTTTAAAGTTTGTCCATGTAGAAGATTTGGAAGATTTGTCGTTATTCCCACAGGAACTTTCTGGACCTATGGCAGAGACATTAAGAAGACTGGGCGAAACAGCCGGAACGGGGCTGGACTATATGGCACTGCAACGTGTGCTGACGGTAAGTCTAGTGAGTTTCAGTTTTTATCCTTTTTCTTTTCCCTTTTAACTTTTAACATTCCTCTCTCCCCACCTACTTTGATGCTGATGTCGCTTCCATTTATTTTCAGGTTTCAATGCCCAAGTGGAATACTTCAAAAAAGAGCCCACAGGAGCAGGATATCGCCGCCCTAGAAGCCATCACAAATGCAATTCTCAAGGAGGTGAAAGAAGCCCAAACGCACAAACCAAAAGTCCTGCAAATTGTCATATACGAATCATCAGTGTAGTTAAACAATTATTTAGGCTTAAGTTTAGTGAAAAATAAAATATTTTTTAAATATATCGCGCGCATATACAAAACAATGTGTAGAAAGCTACACGCGTACACAAGTGCATATGAGAATATACTTTTGAAAAAAATCATTGCCTACAAATCCTGCCTACGTGTAGATTTAACATTTTTAGTGTAAATATTATAAATTTATAAAATTAAAAAAAAAAAAAAAATTTCTATTCGAGGAAAAATGACACAAAAATTTGTAAAGCTTAGCTGTAAAATATTTAAGATGCGTAATTAGTAGGAAAACGAGAAATACGTATAAAATTTAGTTTAGCTAATTAAAAGGAACAAAATTGTAAATTTATTTATATATTTATCTAAGTTTATTTTTTAAAAATAAAAAGACTCTATTGTAAGCGAAAAAGTCGTACTATTTGATTTAACTATTTTTACGTTCTGCCGGGTTAACAAATTAAACAAAAGGGATATTAAAGGATCACAGAATCCATTACCAAATTATTAAGACGCTTCCCCTTCCGCAGCCAAGAATGGGAAAACACTAAACGGATTTTAGTTCGTACAACTCGTAGATGTCGTCCTTCGTTTAAGTATTCTAGATGAATCTGCACTCTCGAAGTCACAGATACATACATCAAGAGAAAATCCATTGAAAGTAAAAGATCTCGCACACGTCCAATGCCACTGTTTAGCTCAAGCGAGAACGCGAAAGAAAACCCGAACCTAAAGCATCACAGGTATAAAGGAATGACATCCTGGTCTTCACCAAAGAAAGAGGAAGATTCGGCGGAGTATCAGTACCATAGTGTCAACGTCCTCAAAAAAAGATACGCTCTGCACTGCGCCAACTATAGATGCATCAGTCTTCTCAACATCACTTACAAGATCTTATGAACACCGAAAGCCATTCGTCGATAACTTGATCGGTCCATATCAGTGTGGGTTCAGGCCAGGAAAATGAACCATCGAACAAATATTTACACTGCGGCAGATGTTGCAGAAAACCCAGGAACTTCAAATCGATATCCACCACCTTTTAAGGCCGACGATGACAGCATTTATAGAGATGAGGTATACAAAGTCATGTCTAGTTTTGGCATCCCTGCCAAACTCGTCCGTTTGTGCAGAATGACGATGGAGAATGCACGCTGCTCCATCAAGGTCGGTCAAAACCTCACCGAGACCTTTGGTGTCAAAAAATAATTTAGACGAGGCGACGCGCTGCCATGCGATTTCTTTAACATCGTCAGTCTCCCCAACCACTGCAGTGTCTTTCATGTGTAAGTCGCGGCTATTAATAAAGTCCCTGCTTGGCCGAAAACTAACCCAATATCACTCACAGATATTGCGATCTACATTGACAGTCAGACTGTGGTCACTTCCCCCGTAACCAACAATGAACCTGGTCTAAGTTATCCTCTTGTTGGAGAACTACTTTAACTAACTGACTCAGGACAGCAGTGCTAAGATCAGACGAATAATAATTCTTGACAATGTCTGTTTCTTAGAGCTGAGTAGGAAAGCCCTCTCTCTAACGACTAAAGTGACCCTTTATAAGACATTAATCGTACTGGTCTTACTCTATGGCGCAGAGGCATGGCTGCGAAAATTCTTCCAGTGATCTTCACTTCGGTCTGCTTACGACGAACTGTATGGGCTGTACAGCGACATTGACTTAGCCAGAAGATTGAAGAAGCAACAGCTGAGGTAAATAATCGGATGGACACCAATGCTCCGGCCCGGAAAATCTTCGAATCCACACTCGAGGGACGGTGCAATAGAAGAAGAAAGTGGAAAGGGACCTCAACCAAACTTTTGAACCGAAATCAAGCGGCAGAAAGCATTGAAAAGTATCCAGTGGCATCGTGGTGGTTATCGAAGCTGATCCTTTTCATTTCATTTATTTCCCAGACAGTTGCGAAATATCTAGAACAAATTATAGACAGACAGCTTTCGTTGGATTACAATTAATATTGAACGACGAGTAGGATAGAGTGGAATCATTTTCCTTTATAAGATAAATAAATTTATTTCAAAACAAAAGTAGAAATAATAACGACGTAATCGGTCCGTTAAATCCACGTTCATGACATTTGGCAACAAATTGACAATTCAAGAGTAAATTATGACACTTCCTTGCCGTTAAAGATGCCGCCTGACCCAGTTAACTGTCACATCCAATTTATTTACTTAATGTCATCGCCTGTTGTGTTTAAAATCACTACCGTAAGCCAATAAACCATAGTTCATGAGCTGTAAATATGGGTCGTCTTCAAAAACTGCATCCTCACAGGAGTCGTGACAAAAAAGACAAGCCGCAGGGGTTTAATCTCTTTCAGAACTGAAAGTATGAGGAGCAATAACAATTTTCGTTTACTATAAGCACCAACAAGAACAAAGAACTTATTCCAGGGACATTATGAAAGGGGTCAGCGTGGTAATATCCGCAGAGAACTACTCAGCTCTAATAAGGATGTGCAATTTCATAGTTTTGCAGGAAGCAATTTGCCATATTAAGACATTAAGTTCATTTAAAATGTATACTCGTGCTTGTGTATGATGTACGTAAGTGTAAATGGAAATTGCATTTGTTAATTGAACTTTGCCAACTCCATACATGTGTGTGAGGCATTGAACCTCCTTACATCGGTTTATGAATATTTGAATACAAATGTTTTTCTCTTTGTGATAATGTATAACAGACAGTGTAACAGTTGAAAGGTCATTGCTGGTACGGGAATGGTGATATATGGTAAATTCATTTAATTTCGGCATTGAGCGTATAACAAAAAAGTACATTAGCAACAGAAGGAAATTTTAAGCAAAACCTTAACTTTGATGGAAAACTAATCGCTAAGGTTTGCATTTCTTTATAATCAAGGAGAGGAGGAACTTTGTACAGGCACCACTCAGATTGCACGATTGTGTGAGGTTCTTACTCACTTAACCTTACTTTTGTATGTTCGTACAGACGCTCGCCGCGAAGAACCACTTTAAGATGGGAGGGGCTTTTGACCGATCAATCTGAGCTCGACTTAGATGATGTTTTGACCAAATCGGTGGAGAAATTGACGATTACTGCCATGACCTGTCAGGATATGCATTACATAAGTTTTACACATAGATTCGCCTTTTCTGAGAAAGCCTTTTATCCATTACGTTTTCCGCTTACTCAAGCTTCTATATTCGGAAACAGCTTGAACGCATGTACATACATACATATGTACATATATACATACATAGGTCTGTCCACATTTATGTGCAGCCAGCGTTTGAATCTTCTCAACGACGTAGCTTCTCACCTCTGCGGTATAAATGTTTAGGGTTTTGCAAGCGTGTATTTAGTTGTTTCGCTTCGTAAATCGTGTATTGGGATCATGCCGGCAACCTAGTATGCTAGATGTTGTTTACACCTTTCCGGTTCTGTTTTACATTTAGCTCGTCCGTCCGAACAGATGATGTGTAGAGCCCGAAACTCTGTCTAAAAGTAGCCTTCCGCTGGTTTTTGGTTGCGCAAACAGCACTTGAAATCGCCTTCTGGTATTACCGAAGACTACTCTTGTAAATTATGCACATTGCACTCGGTTCAGCAGATTTATAGTGGCAGAAGGATCTTGATTTCCTCTCCCGTAATTTCTGGGATAAATTTTATTGCCTTCTGACACAATTGGGTTGCTGCCTTCATAGAGTTGCAGTTCCATTATTCTTAAACATACATACATATGTATATATAATCAATCATGAGAAAGTTTCTTTTCATAAGAAAGTTTTGACCCTCCGTTGATCTTGAGAGAATCAACTTGACGCGCAACGGTTCCATTGTCATGTCTTTCATTAGACATTATCAAGAGTAAAACAACTCGTACCGTAATTAACTTTTTGGCAAAAAGTTCCTGTCAAAACCAAGATAACAGGATGAGTCAAAATTGTGTTGTTCTAGAACTGTTCGTTTTGTTCATAAATTATGCTACGTGACACGTAGCTGGTGCTTTACTCTTCTTCTGCAAATGACTTCATCTGGTTCTCAGGTATTCACTTCCTTTTTGTTGTATTCAGCGAGTAGCATACGTTTTCAATTGTTGGGAAGCGTATACACAGATAGGGTGGCAATAACGTGGAACGTGGGTGGATATGGTCATTGAATCATTCATTTGTTGAAGCATTCACATTCAGTCATGCTTCAGGTTGTTATATGAGATTTTAGTGCGTTTGAGGAAAAGGATGTGGTTTCCTTCCACTGATAATAGATGGATGCTTATTTTAGAGTGTACTGACAATGTTTGTGTTTCAACATTTGTCTGCAATTAAAATAAGACAGCATTTTTCTACCAATGATGACTTGGCCAAAAATTTGCTTAATTTTGGCAGCAACTTAAGTGCGGGCAGGGTCTAATTAAGTGGGAGGAAGGAGGTATTGTAAAAAAGCCGGACTTTCCCAGTTGTTTAATGTCATCCAGCGACACTTTGAAGGCATAAATACTTTCAAAGGATAAAGGAATAAGATTTGATACGATGGTACTCTCTAGTTTTAAAAACTTGAATTCAGCCATTAAGTGCGCGGTGTTTGTCTTTGAGTTCTTAGAATTCATACCCGAAAGCAAATAAGGAGCTTTTGAGAAAATTGATGTGCGCAAATGAGAACCACACCTAGAGCGGAGTTTTATCAGAAGGCCGTATGATTGAGGAAATCTAGGCAATTTACTTGCCGGATCATCATTTTATCATCCAATCTAGCACCGATGCAATCGACAAATTTTAATCTATCGTCAAACAGGCCATTCAGGATTTCAGATGAAGAGCCCAAGGACAAATATTGCGGCTTTATAAGCTCGATGTAAGGTATATGTATGCTCAATACAACAAATTGGGCCAATGTAATGGATGCACTGAAAAATAAGAGTATTTTTGTTTATATCCTGAGGAGAGTGGATAAGTATCTCAATCATAGCGTGATTCAATCAAAAAGAGGGTCAAAGGAGTACAGGATAATCGCTGGCGGTCAACAAACGCCGCACAGTGGAACCTTTCTATGAGCAGGCGGAAAAAACCCAATAAAAACAAAACTGATATTACCGTCCTGGCATGCACAGGTAGCGATTGAAACCATTGATTGCTTAAAGTTTGGTTTGGTGCACAATAATGATACTCGCAACGAAGTTCTTGCTTTAGCTCCTCCTAGTGGTGGACTCTGGAACTTATAATTTGTTTACATTTGGCAAGCTGAGCCTGACAAAGATTAAACTTTGGAATGTTAAAACCCTCGTTGACGCTGTCTAAGAAAAATTAAGACGGGAAGGTCACATCGTATCTCAAATGAAAAAAATTGAGATTGCATAGATGCAATTATACAAAAAAGTATGTGGTAATGAATCTGCCACATGCTTCGAAAAGAAGATGCTTCCATAGTCAGCCAAGAGATCCAATGGAACCTGGAACCTCCAAGATGGTGGAGAAGTGGGTCGCATGACACAGGACTCTCGAACAGGAATCAAAATAATTGGGAAAAAAACCAAAAAGAACTGAAGCTCTTCACGATGGGATGTAGGCGTAAAGAAATGTCCTAGGACCCATAAGGAGACACGGGATCTAAGTAAGGTCATTCCAAAAACAGAAGATTGCAGGTCGATAAGCCTATTATGGTTTTATTTTTCAAAAGCCTACGAAAGATAAGAGAATAGAAAGTGCACTAGGCATTGGTTGAGGTGTTAAATTTAAATTTCAATATAGTTCCTTCATCCTTCGTAGATACACCATTAGCCTCATTTCTAAATATCAAAGGAGCCGACGCAACATTTGGGAATTACAATACATACATACATGCAATCAGATGGTCAACGTCTACTCTGACCATTTTCTTGTTGCTGCCACATTCAGAGCATGTTTGGAGCAGCCAGTGCCTACAGAGAGCACCAACCTCAAACGCCAACCACCAGTGAATCCACTTGAGGCTACCTGCCGCCACCAAAAACGAGTTGTTAGTACGAAGCTGGCAGAAGTTGCATACAAACAGGCGCTGCACTACCAAACTCCGACAACGGGAGATGAGTATCGAGTCGGAAGAACTGTCAGCTTTATAAGCCCCATCTTCAAAAAAGGCAATCTCATGTTCTTTAATCTTGTGCTAGAGCAGATAGTGCGTAGGGCTTGCATCCAAATGGACGGCACAAACGATATTGATATCATCGCTCGTTCTCAGCGAGTCGTCGTAGAAGCATTTGCAGGTCCTTCAAAAAAGGCGGCCAAAACCAAATATATGCTGGCCACACACAAAGATCTATCTGTCCACCATCTAGGGCAAAAGGTCACTATGATCCGGCGAAGAATAACCCTAGAAAACCGCTGTTACTTCGGTTTTAGCGAAACAGCTGGAGTCAAAGCACGAAAGGCAAATGTGAAGCTCACTAGGCACTAATCCTGCCAGTCCTGCTATGTATGTGCCGCCGAGTGCGGGAGGATAAGGGCTTCTTCGAAAGAAAAATGCTTCGTCCGATTTTCAGACCTATTTGCGAGGAGTGCGAATGGAGGAGGAGAAAGGACCGCGAGAAGATAGAAGCTGTACCAAGCTATAGAAGTAGTTCAAAAGGCCAAGTCTCGTAGACTACATTGACTCAGACACATCGAGAGAATGGAAAACAATGCTTCAACCAAGAGAATCTTTGAGTCGCGGTCCTTAAGTTCGAGACAAAAAGGAAGACCGAGCAGCCGGTTTGGCGACTGCCAAAAAGCTTGACCTAAAAGACTGGTAGCAACATGCTCGGTATTGAAGGACCAACCCATCGCTGTTACCAGAATGCTGCACCTGAAAAAGTGGCAGCAACACTCCCGGGATTGAAGGACCAAGCCTTCGCAGTTGCCAGAATGGTTGGCCTGACAAACTGGCAGCAATAAACCTGGGATTGAAGAGGATGGACAACTGCCCTGTCTCAAACAGAGATTCTTCACGGGTCGGGAGCCTGTTAAATAAGTAAGTAACAAAATTACAACCTTACCATCTTTAAGTGGAAATGATCCCTGAAACCATACGTGTAACTGCCTCTGTCGTATCCAATTATGTATAACCCCTCTACAAATTTACGTTACGATACACCACGTCACTGTCACGGCTCCAAAAACGTCTTACACGAACCCCTACGTGACGTAATAGCACCTCTTCAAAGTCAATTTATAAAGTTCACACTACTTAACAATTCCAAATTAATTATACCGAAAACAAAAAACGCAGATTCATACCCCACACTTACGTTAGCTATTGCACTTGAATACACTAAACCAAGTAATCACCCCAAACCCCAAACCACCATCCGATCAATCCTCCACCTGCCCCTTCATCACTCACCCCAAATCGAACTCATCGCTCGCATACGAGTGAATTCAATAAAAAAAAAACTCGTTACCTATGCATTTATTCGCGTCTACCAACTACTAAGCCTATAAAAGACATCGACCAGCTCACTCTAACCAACAGTTCGGTTCGGCTCGTTCGTACTTAAGTAGGGTAAAACGATACGGATCCCAGAGCGCGATAGTGCATTTTCGGAATTAAACGTTTTTTGTTCAGTTTTGTGCGCGATAAGTGATACAAACAGAAATCCTCAATCATGTCGATTGCTCAGGAAGTGATCAAGGAGCCTATGATGGTTACCGCATCAAGTGTTTTCTATTTCCTGCTTCTACCAACAGTCGCTTTATGGTTTGTCTATTGGCGACTATCCCGTAGGCATTTGTATGAATGCGCTGCCAAAATACCCGGCCCAGAAGGATATCCTTTAGTAGGAAATTTATTCGATGCCATTGGAACTCCATCAAGTAGGATTACAAATGCGAGGGACAAAAGGACCTGATCAAATTTCTTCTAATTTGTTTTTTTGTAGATGTCTTCAAAACCGTGATAAAGAAGGGCGAACCATTCGATAATGTTGCCAAAATTTGGATTGGACCTAAATTGGTTATCTTTATCTATGATCCACGGGATGTTGAGATCATCCTGAGCAGTCAGGTTTACATTGACAAAGCCCCGGAATATGAATTCTTCAAGCCATGGTTGGGAGATGGTCTTTTGATTAGCACTGGTAAGTTACAAGTTAATTTTTAAACAAATTTTGTTAAGTAAAAATAGGTCTGAAAATTGAATTACTCCGAAAAATTCGGAGTAGAAATTTTTCAGTAGATCGGTTTTAAATGTGATTTTGAGGACAATTTTACCTCGAGTTTTTTAAGTGGGTTTTTTTAATATTTGTTCTTAAATTCATTCCTATAGACAGATGTACCTTTTCTTTAAATTTTAAAGTAATTAAAGAATTTTAAAAAGTTGTTAAATCATATTGTACGCAAAATCCGGAAACGATGAAAAAATTGTTTTAAAAATTCACACACTTTGTGTTCCGTTGCAGAAAAAGGAGTAGCTCTGGTCACTCCAAAAATTTCAAACAATTAACTGCCCAAATCTTTGTATGACAAGTTGAATCAAAATACAAATACATTTATCCCACACTGAGTGGCATAAAAAATAATTTATAATCCATAAATTATTACTTAAACGTCTGAAGTCAATTCGGAGAGCTAAAATGAATTGTTGGGTGAGAAAATAAAAATAGTCCACCAAACGAAAGAATGAATGATGAATGTGTCTAAGTTTACCAAAGAATTAAATAAAATATAAAATTTTGCCAATGAAAAGGCGCAGTAAATTGGTGAAATTATTGTGCTGTGGTAAACTAAGTTAATGACGATCATTGAATAACACATCACTTCATGCATATTCCAGAATTAATTTCGTGACAATTACTGAATCAAGCTTATTTACCATGCAATGAACCCAAAAGTCAAGTTGGACTTGAACGAGGTCTTTTGCACAAATTCCCTAGTCATCGTTTGTTGAATACGTATATTCCGTTTCCCTTAAAGTAGCCACAACTACAATTATGCGCAATCCCTGACGGTAGTTAATGAATTAGTTTCCGTCGACACGGGTTGAACTTTCACGACCTTGTTGACTTCTGCATTTAGTATACAGTCAGGATATTTAAATTTGTTATCGAATGTTTCTATTGCGCCTTGTTGATTTTTTTTTTTTCTTAGGTCACAAATGGCGCTCACACAGGAAACTTATTGCCCCAACATTCCATTTGAACGTACTGAAGAGCTTCATTGAACTGTTTAACGAGAATTCCCGGAATGTGGTCAATAAATTGAAGGCTGAAGGTGAAAAGACATTCGATTGCCATGATTACATGAGTGAGGCTACTGTTGAAATTTTGTTGGGTAAGTAGATTTTGATTTTCAGATTTTGTGCCTTCATGGATTTCGTTTTCACTGAAAAGACTTCCCGTCAACCAACAATTCCTTTCCCATTTCTTCCAAAAAAACGGTCAATTTCACCATTTGCCTACTATCCTATTCTGTGTGCACGTTTTACTGATGAACCCTAGATTAAACTACAAGATTCCAGCTGATATGCCCTTGTCCTTTGCGCCGCTGAAAAGTCTCCCTTTTAACCCAATAGCCCGATGATTTCTTTTAAATTCTTCTCAGAAATTCTTCTACGACTAAAGTTACTTTCAGATTATTCCAATGTGCTGACAAGTAGCTGCCGATGAGCTGACAATGACAAATTACCTTCCAATGTAAAATTGTCAGTTTAATCGGTTGTAAGATGTTGCCCCAAGTTCTGACAATTTCGTAAGGCCGCCATCTAACAGCCTTACAATGACCTGACAATGCTTTTCCTACAACGTTGTCAGACAAAAATTGTCAGTTCACACGATTGTAAGACATTTTGGACACATTTTCCATTGGAAGACCTGACAGTATTGTAAGATCTGACAATCGCATGAACATAGCTTAAAGACTCTTTGAAAGTTAATTGGACTCACGACTTTCACCGTTTACCTTGGTCAGTTTCTATACAATTTTTCCCGATCAAGTCAAAACTAAACTATATGTCAGGTGCAAACATTGCTGCATGATAGGTACTCTCATTTCGGAAGACAAGCATCGACATAGTCACATAGTCTTAGTCATCGAAGATCACTAAACACCAGACTGACGTACGCTCCTTGTTTTTCGGACGATCATGTGCGCCGGTTTCAAGTCAAAATTTCGTTTCTGGTTTATAAAAACAAGTAACCACCGGTCCTTAATTTTTTTATGATCTTACACGAGTTAGTACTTCTCTTCACCTCTGCTGTAATACAATCTGTGTCGATAGCAGGAGTACAGAAGAAAAAAACTGGTTCCATACCAAATAGCGTCAAATGGCAAAGAACTGAAATATAAACAGAAGCCAGTACATTTGGAACAGAAACAACAACTTTCTGATCAATTTCTGTTTCGGCTTCTGTTGTTTGTCACTTGCCGCCTTAAGTAGCATCTATCGATTTAAACTATGAAATTTGTTTACAAGATGAAGATCATAATAACGAAGATTGATCAAATTATTGATGGAAAAACAATTTGGATCATCTTATGTCATTTAAACCGCACTTTACTTCTAATCCGAGCGCCACAGCTCGAGATGAGCCAAGGCTTCCCGCAACCATTTATGCTGTGCGGGTTACATTTTTCGCACAAATGGAAGGGACCTACAATTTAAAGCCGACTCTTAACTGCGAATTGAGAAGCTCTTTCATGACAAATTATACTCCCGGAGGCTTGCCATTCCCCGACGAAACATGTTCGGTGGACATCGCTGGGGCTCGAAACCACGCCACTTGCACAGCAGTCCAACGCACTAGCCACGACCACGTCCTTCTAGTATTTACAATAATTTAGGGCGATAGCCCATAGAGGTTCAACTTCTATCAACAATTCATGCTATGCGCGTTAAATTTTTTTTTTTTTTTTTTTTCAAAAATGGACGCGACCTAAAATGTTTAGGGTCGATTTCGAACGGCGAGTTGAAAAAACTTTTCATGACAAGTTGTACTCTCGGATAGTTGTCATTCTCTACCAAAAGATGGTTTCAGTCCAAGAGACGTTTTCAATGCGGGGTCAAATCATATAAGAAATTAGGCCTTATCGACTCTCTAGCTTTTCTAATGATAAAGTTGACATTATCCCATGCAGTTTTTATGAGGGTCATTGCCAGAAAGAAAGGAATTTATGTTCAACTTGCAAAATGTCAAACTAATTTTATGCTCACTCTCATTGTCATGATTTCTGTGAAGGCAATTGAAAAAGTTTGGTCACATGCGTACTAAATTGTCGGTACGTGATCGGACTTTTAATTTTTCTGCTGGAGGCTCAAATATTCGAGCGGATCGAATCCTTATGCGTTTTTAACTGCTTTGAGCTTAAAGAGAGTCCAAAAATCGATCATCAGTGTCCTCTAAGTTCATCGAGAAGGTTTGTATTATACCATCCAACCAAGTAAAACAGGTGCCACATTTAAATTGCAAATACGCTCGCCCTCACACCCAAGACGTAGCCTCGTATGTAGCGTGATCTTGACATTGATTTGCTTTTGTTTTATTTTTTCGCACGCAAAGTCTCCCCTGCCTTGTGCAAAGCACAAAGTGTGCACGACTATGCTACTACGCTTGTTGCAAACTAAATAGAATTCAGCCACATACAATTGTTAGATTCACTTCCAAACCAATTGAGGCTCAGCCAGGTCATTATGATTACCATGTCTGAGTGTCACCTTCTGTCACTCGCATTGCAAAGGAAATCAAAATCAAAATGCATCGACAGTGATCGTTGTTGGAGCCGCCATTTATCATGCCACTGAACTCAGGTAACCCCAATTTGGATTGAATTCAATTGGAGTTGGTATGAAAACATGTCTCCTTCTGGATAGACATCGGGAAAACTGGCTTTTCTTGGCCTCCCCGCTCCCACGACTTGTGTCAGCCTTACATAATTTTCTTGCGGTCTATCCCTCGTTCGGTTGGTGGACAAACTAATTGATACCGTGCGGTGAGATTTTTTTAACTGTGGATGATGCCCGATACAGATACAACCTGGTCAGGTGTACATAGTTAGACGCTACAGGTGACTTCGAATGTGTGTGCCCCATGGAAAATTGCCTATCACCCGTCCGTTCTCCAATAGGAAGTGGTAAACAGGTTACGAAATAACATATTGCGAATTCGAGGAGAAAGAGAAAATGGGTTTTGCTTTCAGGATTGTGCAACGGATTTGATGGCCTCCATCTGCCTTCGGTTCGCACGTATTTTATAAGGAAAATTCAAAGAAGATTGGTTAAATGGTATTGTTAAGTGATTTTCTGAGCCTTCATTGCATGTGATAAAACTAATTTGAGACTTCCTTGATCGCGAGAGGTCTAGCTGTTGCACAACCAGATTGTGGAATCATGATACCCTCTCAAACGGACCAATCCTAGGGGTTCATTTGAATCGAAATAGGGTTATGTAAGCCAATTTGAGAATAAATGGAGCTTACACGTTTCGTTACTTTGTTGAGTCTACATAACGTAAAGTAGAAAATCCCTTCTTCGAATTATCTTTCTGATAAAATTCATAATCGATTTTTATTCTATTTACTAGAAACCGCAATGGGAGTGTCTAAGAAGACCCAAGGAAAGAATGGCTTCGAATATGCAATGGCTGTAATGAAGATGTGTGATATCCTCCATCTGCGTCATCGCAACATCTTGTTGCGCAGTGAATTCCTCTTCACTCTGACCAAGCACTACAAGAATCAAGGTAAACTCCTAGGAATTATTCACGGCCTTACCAGCAATGTGATCAAGAACAAGAAGGAAGCTTTCGCCAAGGGTACCCGTGGTTCTTTGGCTCAAACCAGCAAGTCATTCGAAGCATTCAACTTCCAAGTTGATTCGAAGAAAACCACCGTCGTAGAGGGTCTCTCATATGGACAATCGGAAAAACTGAAGGACGACTTGGATGTGGACGACAACGATATCGGCGAGAAGAAGCGTTTGGCTTTCCTCGATCTGCTCTTGGAGAGTGCCCAAAATGGTGCACTTATTTCTGACACCGAAATCAAGGAGCAAGTCGATACGATTATGTTTGAGGGTCACGACACGACCGCTGCTGGAAGTTCATTCTTCCTCACCATGATGGGTATCCATCAGGGTATTCAAGCGCGTGTGTTGGCTGAATTGGATGAAATCTTCGGGGATTCTGATAGGCCAGCTACCTTCCAAGATACTCTCGAGATGAAATACTTGGAACGCTGTCTGATGGAAACGCTTCGCATGTACCCACCAGTACCGATTATCGCTCGTCAACTTAAAGAAGATGTGAAATTGGCCTCTGGCGATTATACTATCCCAGTTGGATCCACTGTAGCTGTGGCCACCTACAAACTCCACAGGAATCCAAAGATCTGGGAAAATCCCACCGTTTTCAATCCCGATAATTTCTTGCCCGAGAAGCAAGCCAACAGGCATTACTATGCCTTTGTGCCATTCTCTGCTGGACCCAGGAGTTGCGTTGGTAAGCAAAAGTTCCTTCTTTAATCAGAACAAAAAATTAATTTTCCTTCTTTTGCTTATAAAGGTCGCAAGTATGCTATGCTCAAGCTGAAGATCCTGCTCTCTACCATCCTTCGCAACTATCGCATCTACTCGGATATTGCCGAAAAGGACTTCAAACTGCAGGCTGATATCATCCTCAAGCGTGAAGAAGGCTTCAAGGTTCGTCTTGCGCCCAGGCAGAGGACTGCCAAGGTCGCTTAAGGCAACTTTAATTTAAGCACCCCAAAGATCCCTGCAACTCAATTCGATAATGCGGAGGATGTAGTTTGTAGAGAAGAAACAAAAATAAAAAAAATTACTTGTAAAGGTGCATAACGACAACATTTAACCTGGAGTTCCAAAAACTCATACAAAACCAAATATAAGATTAAAAAAAAAATTATATATGTATATTTAAACATTTTGCAGTGCGGTGTACACATCAGATTCAGACTTCCAAAGCTTCTTTTTTTGTTAAGTTTTCTTTCCTTTCATTTTTATTTGTTTATTAGCTGAACAAAAAATATTTGGTTTATGTTCTTTTATTCCGGTTTTGTGTTTGCATTTGTTTTTACATTTTGTTTCTTGGAACTGTTATATTTGTATAAAGACAATAAAAAATAAACGAAAAGTTTGTGGAGAAATTTATCTTTTTTTCCTTAAGTGGGGCTATAGTTTGAAGATGATTTGGTGCTCAAAGGCGAGTGCAAACAGCTCTGGTTGTTTTGACGGTGACTGTCTTCAGAAATATGCAAGAGCTTTACTTCGTAGAAAAGGTCCTTGATATTAGGTTTAACTATTAATCTGAAATTTGAATGAGTTTTTAGCAAACATCTAGAATAGCAACTTATGAAGGGTCAAGGTATTACGTAAGGCTGTCAAAGGAATTTGAGACCCAAGGTGGTGTTCGACAAGACTGCGTTCTTTCACCCATATTGTTTTTACTGGTGATTAGCTTCCCGCTTACCTTTCGGTGGGAATGGAGCAATTCGATGGACTCTTACATCTCAACTCAAATATCTTGACTACGCTGACGACGTATGCCTATTATCACATAGAATTATGGAAAAAATAATCTTTGATTCCACATCCGAGAGACGGCATAGTAGAGGATGACCGCGACTCAGGTGGCGCACGCAACTTGAAGGGGATTTTAACCAACTTGGTGTGCGAAACTGGAGTCAGCTGGCGAAATATCGAACTAGCTCAAGACGCTTGTTGGTTGACGCTCAGATCCACCCCGGACTATAGCGCCACTTTAAGTAAGTAAGTGAGTAAGATTATGGAACTCCACCAAATGACAGCGGGTGTTGAGAGAGATGCAAACGTAGTATTGTTTCGACCGATGGTGGAACAGAACAAGATATTGTCTGCCGAATCATCAAAGCGAAATCTGCGAATGGAATATTGTTCAAAATATGACGAACCAATGTTATCAGCTTAAACTACAACTGTTCCGTTCCAATGTTGAATTCGTGGTGTTATATAGCTGCAGCACTTGGAAGGTTACTTCTACTGTCAAAAGCAAGCACCAAACGTTCGTTAATAGGTGCCTACGAAACATTCTGACGATTTTCTGGCCTAATCACATCTCCAACGAACATCTTTACCAGAGAACGGATCAGGAACTGATAGGCACAACCATCCAACGACAAAAGTGACAGTGGATTGGTCACACATTTCGAAAAGTTGACAGCTCCATCGCTAACTACGCTATGCAATAGAATCCGCTTGCTCAAGATGGAAGGAGAGTGGGTCGGTTGAGAAATACATGGCGCAGAAAAGATGAGGAGGAGTCTCGATAATTGGGGAAGAGTTGGAGAGAGCTGAGGCATATTGCCAGAAACAGTACATGTGTAGTAGAGGGGCTAGGAGCCACAAGGGGAAACAAGACATAAGTAAGTCAATATCTAGATGGCTTCCTAAACATTGCCTCAAGCTAAATCATTCAATAATCATTATTCCGTGGTCGCTGCGCCTCAGTGGTTAGTGCGATAAACTGTTAAGTGAGCTGACGCGGGTTCGAGAGAACAGATATGGGTCTGGATTATTGAGACAACCCATTCAATCCTCTCAATCTGACAAGTAGTCTTTGTCATCAATCAGTTTCTCTTTTTGTAGGGGGGCTTTCAAAGACCTAAACAGCAAAGCAGAAGAGCATTTGTGCCTAGTAATACAGAAGCAATTGAACGTCAGTCCTAGCTTGGAGCAATACCTAGCCTACCAGCATTACACTTTTTTAAGACCACGACTTAGATTGCCCGCGCAAATGGAGAAAAACATCAACCAATTCACACTAGAAACAACTAGCTAAAGAGGGCCAAGTTCACCCCTTCTAGCAAGCATATTCGACAGTTGTATTTTTTTCATCACTAGAAAGTTCCCTTTCCCGATCAGCAAGTAACACAGATGCACGACGTTATTTGGACCTGTAACCGGTCCTTGCTAGCCCTTTTTTGAGAAAACAACTCAGGTGATACGTTTCAAAAATCGTTGATTTGACCTATCTTCGATCATAAGAAATCAAAAGCCATGATTAGATAAAGAAATTAAAACTCACCAAAGCTATTATAAGAGATTGCATTTGTAAACAAGCAACTAGTTAGAAAATTTAAATGTTTTCTAAAGAAGGCTGTGTAATTTATGTCAGTCAAGAAATGATACGATACCCTAAAATCACTTGTCAGGCACAACAAGGTCGAGATTGGCTGGGTGTCCGGCCACTAGGGCATTGTAGGTAATCAAACTGCGTATGAACTGATACAGATACAGAGTGTCAGTTCTGTTTGGAAGAGGAAGAAACCACTGAGCACATTCCCTGTGAATGTCCGGCACAATACTGGCTATGTAGACGAATCTTTCATAGGGAATTCTGTTTAGCGGAGTTTAGAAACACGGCTACTAATGACATACTCACCTTCATCAGGAAGGTAGCAGACCTATTCGTCTAAACAGACTGGAGACACAATAGGTCTTGCTAGGTCGCAGTGTCAGCCATAAGGCCAGCTTCTTAAAAAAAAGAAGGCTTGGGGTTTTAACGCCAGCACTCACATTTTAGATTATATCTGTAGGGGTGTAGATGCATTGCGACCTTTGAGAGTATGTCGTGCCCCCGACGTCGTGGTGTGTCAATAAAATCACAAACGTATTCAAAAGCCTTGAAGTCGAACTATAGCACCATATGCAATCCTATTGTTCTGATGATTGTAATCCAACGAATAAAGTCTCTGATCCTGTTCTTGCCACTTTATCGGCTGTCTTAAATGGCATCCAATAATGGGGGACTGTTTTGACCAAATCTATTCATCTTCTCCAGGAACTTCTATAGCAGTTTGGAATTGATTTCATAAGAGCCTAATGCCTTAATGGTGGCCTGACTATCTGATTGTATGGCGATGTTCCCATGGGCTTCGTGTATTGCAGTCCCCTAGATTCCTGCACAGGTTACTTTTGATCTAAGTTATGTGCATGTTGAAGATGGGTTCTGCGGAACCGGATACGATCGTGATACTAGACCACAAGATCCCTCCGAAAATGATGATGCCGCAGCAAAAACCTAGAAAATCATGTAAGATACTACGTTTAGATGACGATTAAATAAGATGATGATGGTTTTGCGTAAGTGTTCATCTGGACAACAAATATTTAATAAGTTATTCAATTTGCGGCTTTGGATTGAATGGATCTGTTGTGATATGTTGAAATTGAGACGTTGCATTATGAGAATACTGTAATCTGCTTGCGCTGCATTTGAAGATGTACATAACGTTTACTGTCTAAACCGCAGATATGCGGTTGAGAACACGGATATGGATATGGTCTTCTTGTTAAGTCATACAATGCGGCTATAAGAGATATGAATACCACAACTATTGCCAGATTACGAATCAACTACACGTGAAAGCTCGCCATAGGAATGGAAAACTCTACCACTGGCAGAGATGGACATGATACTAACTTCACTATCTACACCTAGACTTATTTCTTAAAGGCTCAGCTGTGAAGGGAGCCTTCAGATTAAGAGAATCCGCTTTGTTGAAACAGACTACGTATAAGCGCATGGAACGCAAGTATGTACTTTTTTTTCCGTGAAGGAATCCTTATAATATGCATGGCGGCAATGACCATGAAATAACGTAACCTTGCTGCCAGTTGCTAAGAGGACTGGTGGGGCTGGTGGGACTATTGCTACCAATAAGAAAATTGTACAACACATTTCATAAATGTGGGCAAATTCTTCTTTCGCATAATAATCGGAGTATTCACTGGACACCACATGTCAAACGATATCCATAGAATTTGCGGAGACGAGGACGATACGGAATTGTTTGAGCATCTACAATGCAACTGCCTCTTTCTTCAAGAATAACGGCACTGCGCTATACGACTGGGATTCTTGGACAACACAGCAAAATTTGAAAACTCCAAGTATCTCCTGAAATTTATTAGAACAATAAACTGGTTTACGATGTGCAAATTAGGATAAGTTTCCAAAATATGAAGGGCCCTAAAGGTCTTTTAGTGGAAATGACGCCTTGTATCATCATACACGCTTCACAATCAAACATAATAAGTTTTTATTTGCCTTTCTGGTAAAATAAGTACAAAAAAATTGAAAAATAATTCACAAATTTAAATTAACAGAAAATCAAGTAAACCGCCCTTAAGTTATACCAGCGTCCTCTAGTTTTAAAAATAACTTTCAAAACATCCGCTTTCGTGTTGACATACTTGTTGCACTGTGCACATGCAAAGAGCTCACATTTGACGTTTAAAACATCAACTGCCATACGGAGACAGAAGAACAACAAAAAAGCAGCTTCAGGTCGAAAGTGACACGCAAACGATTTTCAATTTTCATTAAAACTCCAATTTCCAGAAGCGATTTGTGATTATTTTTTTAACATTCTACAAAAATTAAATAACTCTAATAATGGCCGCTCTCGATGAACTACGCGCCAAGCTGAACGATCTCCAGGATGAGCTTCAGAAGCACAAAACTCAGTCGAAAACATTCCGTGAACGAATCGATAAAATGACTGCAGAAGTCGTCGATTCAAATCCTTACAGTCGCCTTATGGCTCTTCAACGAATGGGAATAGTCAAGGATTATGAGAGAATTCGTGACAAGTCCGTTGCTGTTGTGGGAATTGGTGGTGTCGGCAGTGTCACCGCTGATATGTTGACCAGGTAAATTTCTAGTTTTCCCTTCAAATGCACTCAGTAACTTATTTCACCTACAGATGTGGCATTGGAAAGCTGATTCTATTCGATTATGACAAAGTGGAGCTAGCTAATATGAACCGGTTGTTCTTCACGCCTGATCAGGCGGGTCTCTCAAAAGTGGATGCAGCTGCTAGAACACTCACCTTCATCAATCCCGACGTACGAATCGAGACACATAACTACAACATCACCACTGTGGAGTCCTTTGATAAATTCCTTAATACGATTCAAAACGGCGGGGTCCAACCTAATACCCCAGTGGATTTAGTGCTCAGCTGTGTGGACAACTTTGAAGCACGCATGGCCATAAATACTGCTTGCAATGAGCTCTCACTGAACTGGTTCGAATCGGGGGTTTCTGAGAACGCCGTTTCTGGCCATATTCAGTTCATTAGACCAGGGGACACAGCTTGTTTTGCATGCGCACCTCCTCTTGTCGTAGCAGAAAACATCGATGAGAAGACTTTAAAGCGGGAGGGTGTTTGTGCGGCAAGTTTACCAACTACCATGGGTATCACTGCTGGTATGCTGGTGCAGAACACACTTAAATACTTGCTCGGCTTCGGAGACGTTTCTGACTACTTGGGGTACAATGCAATGAACGATTTCTTCCCAAAAATGAGTCTGAAACCGAATTCCCAATGCGATGATCGTCATTGCCTGGCAAGACAAAAGGATTTCCAGGCAAAACCTAAAGTTGAGAAGGAGGAAGAAATTTCTGCCGATGAAGGACCACTCCACGAAACAAATGATTGGGGGATTGAGTTGGTCAGCGATTCGACTCCGGAGGAAGCGAGCGCGGTGCCAAGCACGTCTTCAATAGCTGCTGGATTGAAACTCGCTTATGATGCTCCAGACAAGTTTGATGAAATGGAAGTATCCTCGACCGCAACTCCTGGAGCTGAAGCAAACTTGGACGACTTGATGGCGCAAATGAAATCTATGTGAGGAGGTTGGAAGATCAGGTGCCATTGATCTTTTATACTCCAGACATCCATTTTTGTTTTTTATATATTTATTTTGGAAATAAAGCCTTGTGTACCGAGATTGGAGAATTTTTATGAAACTCTAGGTAGCTGCAGATTGATTGCACGGATGTGTGAATAGGTGTAAATTCAATTCAGAGTCTTTCTGGGTCTGTAGCCTCGTCCTTTTCTGCTCTGAAACAAGTCCAAACGTTAGGCTTTTTTTGAGCTCCAGGCCAATGCCTATTCATAGATCAAACAGGCGTTACACGTTGGCCCGGAATTGGGTTTGGTGGCTCATTTACCTAGTTCTTGCTCCGATCAACAAAGAAGGCGAATATGGTCAACAGGAAGGACTACCTACCAGAGATTAGCTAAAATTATTAACTAATCTCTGCTACCTACCACCTGACGAAGGCAATGTGGCCCTTTGAGGCAGCACCGTTCCGAAGTCACTTTCAGAAAATCAAAACAATTTATCTGATCTCTCTACGTGTGTTTCTCCACTCACTCATCAAAGTTCATTCAAAATTTCTAGTTATGCGGGAGATTATCACTTTGCAGCTGGGCAGATGTGGCAATCTGGTTGGTGATGCAGTAAGTCCAATCGACAATCCACTGTCTCGTGGTCTTCTGAAAAAATTAATCTTTGTAGTTCTGGGACGTAATATCTCGTGAACATGGTATCAAATCAAACGGGGAATTCGCAGGGAGCTCACATCTTCAGCTGGAACGAATGAATGTGTACTTTAACGAAACCGATCGGGGAACTTTCTATGCGCGTGCTGTAGCCGTTGACACAGACAGGTCCTGCTTAGAGCACATACGACACGGGCTCAATGCAGGAATATACAATCCAGAGCTGTTTGTCAGCGGAACAGAAGGAACTGGCAACAATTTCGCTCGAGGTTTCTATACAGAGGGCGCTGAGATTATGGATCATGTGTTGGACGTTACGCGAATGCAAGCTGAATCAGTGGATTCGCTACAAGGTTTCCAAATTATCCACTCGTTGGGCGGTGGAACCGGCTCGGGATTTGGAGCACTGCTTATGAGAAATTTAGCAGAAGAATATCCCGACAATTTGGTTTGTACTTTCAGTGTGATTCCTTCGCAGCGTATCTCGGATGTCGTCGTGGAACCGTACAACTCTGTGCTTTGCATCCCTCACCTGATGAATAATACTCATCTCACCTTTTGCATTGACAACGAAGCACTGTATGATATCTGCCAAAAGAGGCTGCA
Organism: Matsumyia berberina; assembly: GCA_917880715.2. Lineage (NCBI taxonomy): Eukaryota > Metazoa > Arthropoda > Insecta > Diptera > Syrphidae > Matsumyia > Matsumyia berberina. The sequence continues at coordinate 121,851,225 of OU862871.1, read as the reverse complement.
GCTTAATGGAGCCTCACTAGAAAACCTTGACCATATCATTGCGCACACAATGTCTGGAGTGACGACCTGTCTGAGATTCCCTGGACAGCTTAATTCTGGCTTGAGGAAACTTTACGTGAACATGGTCCCCTTTCCAAATTTACATTTCTTGGTGCCTGGATTTGCTCCGTTGACATCCATGGGTTCAGCCAAGTATGCGAAACAGACGGTAAGCGAATTAGTCAGCCAGATTTTTAGTTCCAACAATCTGTTGGCTGCAATTGACTTAAGAGCTGGGAAACTTCTCACCGTCGCTGCTATATTTCGAGGACGAATGTCTCCCAAAGAAGTCGACACTTTGATGACCAGCGCACGAAATAGAAATTTGCAGAGCTTTGTCGATTGGATCCCAAACAATGTAAAGACCGCTATTTGTGACATTCCTCCAAGAGGCCTAAAAATGTCCTCGACATTCATTGGCAACACCACTGCCATTCGACAGTTATTTGGACGCGTGTCCCAAGGTTTCATCACGATGTTAAAGCGAAAGGCACATCTCCACTGGTACACTGGAGAGGGCATGGATGAACAAGAGTTCGTTGACGCCCAGTTGGGGTTGGAGGACCTACTCGAAGAGTACGAGGACTGCTTGGCCGAAGTGAAAAGACAGACCAATAATTGTGAATACTGCTCCGATGAAGATTTATTGTATAAGACATAAACATATAACAAAGATCTCTCATATGCTTTTGATGAAAAGGAAAAAAAATATTCGCAACATTGGCTTCCATTAGATGGCTTTCACCGAATGCTGGTCATGCGTTTCACAGTTCATCTTTCATACAAGAGGAATTCTGTTAGCTTAGTCGAGTATTTTCTTGATTGCGTCGATAATCACATCTGGTTCAGGAAACTTCATCTTTCTTGGTGGACCTTTCTTCAGACCTGACCACAATTCCTTCCTGGCATCAGCATCATCGGTTGGAGTTGCGGCGAATGATACTTCGAAGGCACCGCGTCGAGGAGCACCTGATGGATTAAGGACGAGTTTAATATTCGGCAATTGCTCAACAATTTCACTGTGTAAATCATTGGCACGCCGCTTAAATACGTTTCAGCTGCGACAGTGCTCGATGTAGAGCACTGCGCCGGTGGTACTATCAACATCGGTTGCTTCTGCCGGAGTATTGTCCGCTAACTTGGGCTTCTTTGCGGCCTGCAAGTGTTGGAATTTGTTTTATAATAATTTTGAATAAAAATCGAAAAATCACCTTGCTGGTTGACGCAGCGGTTTTTCTTTTACGTTTTGGTGGCATTTTTAAACAGAAACATACAAAAAACAGGAATTTTACTCCACACGAAATTACGCCGTTTAAATAAAGTTGGCGGTTGCTCTTGAAGTTGAAGTTTGGATGATTGTTGATGTAAATGAAGATGTATAAACCGTTCCTAAAAGTGTTGCCAAGCCAAAATAATATAATATGAGGAAATTAAAAATCAAGATGACCATTTACTGGATTATTAAGTTATTAGCCTGATTATGATCTTTGAATTAACAACACTGGCTTCGATTAGGAGAAGAAGCAACATAGAATGCAAAACTAGAGATTGTGGTATGACGACCATATGTTCAAAATTGCACAAAACCCAATTCAATGAAAAGCAGTACATGGTTCCTCCTGCGATCTATATTAAAACGTATTTGATGTCGTGGAGAACATTCTCCTCAGTGGTCGCGTTCAATATTCCGGGCAAATGGATTTATTTGCAGTCAAACAACAACAATTGACTAAATCCTTAGTCATTTTTCAGGCTGTCAGCCAATCAAAACTCGTAAATATGTAAACAAGTTCATTTGCCCGGAATATTGGACTCGACCAATGTCTCAGTGATCTAAATGTGCTTATCGTTGAGTTGTCAACCTGAAACGTATTCTCTGTCAGTTTGTAAAAATTTGGGCGTCACATTGTATTGCTTTTTAGTTTTCCTACAGTCTTAGCGTTCGTTCTGTGAAAAAATTAAATAAATTATTTTTTTGTTCACCCTTCAATCGGAAAATTAGGGAGAATCCAGAAAGCCATTGCCGGTCTCACCAACAATTGACAGCAGTGATTACCAACTTTCCCATTCGCCGAACGGCACGTGTATAAATTAGGCACCAACACTCATACACCCACCAAAACTGGCGACAGCTGTCAAAATTCTCTACTCTTTTGAAAAAAAAATTTTCACGTTCAGATCGAGCTTCTGGCCGGAGTGTGTTTTCTTGTCGTCGAAAAGAAACAAAGTTGTAACCAACAATTATCTATAATGGGGAATGTTATGGCTGCATCGAAAAATGATGCGAAACTTGGAGTGCCCGAAGCGATGCTAGCTGCGCCAGTACTAGCGCCGGCCACAGTTCAATCCTCCGCAGCCGAAGAGAAGAAGGCCAGTCTCGAGAATCCCGGAACTGTTGAGGAATTGCACAAAAAATGCAAGGGTAAGTTTGTCAGATAAAAATTCGAACCAATCAGCGCCCAACCAAGGTGGATGAGGTTGATAACCGCGGTGCGATAATGATGACATAACCTATTTTCAATTGCGTGCGGATGGATGCGGACTATGAATAAAAACATGGAAAATTTAAAATTCCAGATATAATGGCGATGACCTTCGAGGGTGCCAAAGTGATGCTGAACAAGGGTCTCAGCAATCACTTTCAGGTTTCGCACACGCTTAACCTTTGCAGCACACAGCCCTGTGGGTATAGATTTGGTGCGACTTATGTGGGTACAAAGCAATTCTCGCCTTCGGAAGCATTTCCAGTGCTTCTGGGAGATATCGATCCGTCAGGAAATCTAAATGCGAATCTAATTCATCAGTTTCATCCGCGAGTGCGCTGTAAGTTTGCGTCACAGGTAAGTTGAATGGTGTACTACGTGTTGAAGTTGTTTGACATAGAATCAACTTTACAGATTCAGGATGGCAAACTCACAGCTGCCCAACTCTCCACGGATTACCGTGGTGATGACTATACTGCAACATTGACTCTAGGTAATCCGAATATTTTCAACAACTCGGGTGTTCTCGTCGGTCATTACCTGCAGTCAGTGACGGATAAATTAGCTCTGGGTGGCGAATTGGCCTACCAGTATGGGCCGAATGTTCCTGGCGGACAAATAGCGGTCGTGTCGGCAGTAGCTCGGTACACAAATGGCGATTCAACATGGTCTGGTACCCTGGGACCTGGTGGTATTCACGTTTGCTACTACCAGAAGGCCAGCGAGCAGCTACAGATTGGTGTGGAAGCAGAAACTAGTCTGAGGATGCAAGAGTCTGTGGCCACTATCGGTTACCAGATTGATTTGCCAAAGGCTGATTTAGTTTTTAGAGGTGAGTACTACAGAATTTGTTATCGCGAACTTGGCACTGGGTGACTGTTTTACCATCAAACTAACATCAAGAATTGTTTGGAGTTTAATTTTGCAAGTCATGACCAGCGAACTAACGTTAATGAGATGAGAAATATCTAGAATCCGCCACAAGGGCTTTGTTTTCTCACAGGTAGAAAGGAGTTATTGCTTTGTGCAACTGCTCTGCGGTTCTGTCAAGAACCTAACTCAGTCATTTGCCAACCGGTACTGAAAATGGGAGGCTTGTTGTCAATTTAGTGCTTCCAATGTGGGTTTTTAGTTCTCTACGTGAAGCGGCGTACTTTGCCTGTACTGTGTTTCTGAAAATTGAATTCAGGGCCAACGTGGAAGCTATTTTTATGGCGGTTTTGAGCTGCTGATTGTTTACACTTACTGTGAAAGATGATACTTTATTTGTGTAACGATGTCTTCGGACAAATATCGATCCGCATCCGCACGCATCATGAAACACTTTAGCCTTCGTTCTTTCGGCTCGCCTGCACACTGCTTCCAGTTCTCCAGAGCCCTGGTATCTTGATTGTCGTTCAGCCCTCCTTTGTAATATTAGCGTGCTGTAGAGCATCGAGTTTGTCCGTTGAATTAGAAGTTGCGAGCTCCCGAACCATGCCGAAGTTAATGATGTCAACAGTGATTTTCCGTGTTATGCTTGGATTTGCACTCAATCACTAGCAGACCAACTCACCTCGCTCTCGTTTCATGGAGGCCTTTGTGACAATTTGGCCAAGCTGAAAGTGGCTGACGATGTCAATACAGTCCGCATATTGAATTGGACGGATTTGTGGTACTAACATCTGCCCTGCGTCCTATCTATCACACCACGAGATTAAAGATGGGACTGAACATGATAGCACATATGCCGGATTTCAGCGCCGGAAAATATTCAATTCAGGTGTTTCCGAACTGAACGTATGACCGCATGTTTTTCAGCGTTGTGTGACTTAACCGGATCAGTTTTGATATGATTTTAAATTCAGCCATCTCCGTGTAGAGTTCAAGGCGATAAATGCTATTATATGCAGCTTTAGAGTCTATTAAGAGCTGGTTACCCTAACTTTAGCTGATTCCTTGCGCTTGAACATAGTAAAAACGAATCTTAAACCAGAAACAAATTCTGCTTATACCGTCACAATTTTCGGACTCTGACTGCATGCAGTGACTTCAAAGCGCCGCCGAAACTTACCTGTCCTGCTGCTGCTTATCGCTATCAATCAAAGATAATATATTTTGTTAATACAAACACACAGCAGTCACTTGCTAATGATTCATTAAATTATTTCATACCCAAACTGAGGGAATAGGTCATCAGGTTGAAATTAATGAAGCCGTCAGTTAACACAGTGTTTTACAATTTATTTCGGCGCAAAGAAAATATTCTATAAAAGGAACTCGACTTTTTCTTTTGCAAAGAAGACGAAACTTTGTTTAGTTTCCGTCTAGTTAATAGTTTTGTACGTACTTCTAGCACATACCTTGGATAGGAGGCCAACGGTTACAATTCTCTGATGAAAAACGTGCAAGCGTTATGTTAGGTTTTGGTATGTAAAACTGCGCCGCCTCTCTTAAATCGCTTTGTGTTGTATTTTTGATACCAAATATATTGGTGTGGTCTTTAATGGTCATGGCATGAGCATATTTTCAACATCGCAAAGTCAGCATCCTCCAAACTACAGTAAAAAACTTAACCCCGTCGCAGCTATTTCTTCTCTACAAACCACAAGTACGACCGAGAATCGAATACTGTTCGCACACCTGCAGTTCAACTCCAAAACACTATATTTTCTAGACAGAGGTGCTTACCTTATACCCTTCATTGACGCTAAATCTCCTGCTAAAACGCGCTTTAGTTCCAAGAGAGCAAGCAAGCAAGCGAATACTGCCATAGATAATTTGAGACAACTGACCCATGCCTTATAGGAGATTTCTTAGAACCGTTTCGATAGACAATACAGAACATTCCTATGGTATGCCCTGCATATAAGATGATTCCATGGATTCCATAGCACGTCTTGGAAACCGAGTTGAGGACATGCGTTTAACCTGTTCAAACCATCGAAGAATGGACCTCTCTGTTCGAAAAAGTAGCTGCTCGACATTGAGTGCCTCGCGTATTCTGGTGTTTCTAACCCGATCTCGGCGAGTCACCCCAGCAGTTAGTGGGTTGGACTACTGTGGGAAGAAAATTGTGCCTGAGACAAATTATACCTCTGAAGTCATCATCATCGTGATCATCATCTTCCAATGGCCCGCTTATCCATTATGAGGATCGCAGGTTTAGGGCGCTTAAGTGGACTATCCCCATTTCCCGATCTTCCACCATCGACTCTAAATCATCAGGAGCTATCCCCATACGTATCCTAGGCCTTCTCAAGGGACGCCTACCTGATGGCACGAATTCCATGACACGTCTTGGAAACCGAGTTGGGAACATGCGCTTGACGTGCCCGAACCATCAAAGTATGGACCTCTCCGTTTGAAGAAGTAGCTGTTCGATATTGAGTGCCTCGCGTACTCTGGTGTTCCTAACTCGATCTCGGCGAGTCACCCCAGCAATACAACAAAGAAATCTCATTTCGGCAGTTCTTTCTGAACTCATCATCGTCTTTATTGGAGATAACTTCGCTTGATTTCATAAATGTGATTTCGATGTTTTCTTCCGCTGGAAGGTAGTAATCTTTTGAAACTGAGCCCGTAGTCAGTAACATTGTGGGATTTTTACCCGCTAACCCATTTTCAGTGCGGAACGAAAATCTTGTCATTTCATCACGGGAAGAGGGGGAGGGGGGAGCCAGCCTTTCCAATTATTGCACCTAGTAGTAGTTTTGATGTGAATCAATTCATTAGCGGTCGCAAAACATCTTTTGTCATTTTTTGATTCCTCCAATCACTAGAGGAACCGAAACTTATTTATTTCTTTAAAATTTAAATACTCTCCTAACACAGCTTTAATTTAATTTATCAATTTCAATTACAGGTTCATTTGACTCGCATTGGAACGTATGTGGTGTTCTGGAAAAACGTCTACAGCCTTTGCCGTTCTCGTTTGCACTCAGCGGCAGGCTAAATCATACCAAAAATCAATTCAGACTTGGATGCGGATTAATAATTGGTTAACCTCCTTCTTCCAACCGACCATCCAATCCTCAATCATCCTCCACGTAGTGCCCCAACACCCAAAGCACGTTCGTTAGCCTAACAGCAAAAAATAAACAAAATAAAAATCAACATGCTCGTTATTCCCCTTAACTCGGAAGCAGTCGCACTGGTTTGTTTAAGTCATGTCTCGACCAATAGCGATACGGAGTTATTTCTCCCGATACCTTCTAGGTTTAAGAAAACTGCGAAAGCAGTTAACTCCGAATCTCTATCAGTCCAGACATGGCTTAAACAATCACTTGTGGATCGTAGTGAACTGCAGCGACCGCTTCCCCGTTAAAATTGTCTTAGTCTACATAGAAATTTATTGTTAAGAACATAACTTCAAACAACAGAATAAGAAAACAAACAAACAAATAATATTTTGTCTACACCACCAAGTCTCCATCCAAACAAATTAAAGAGAACAAAGCAAAACATTTCAACTGCTGGAATTCGATCTTTCAGCGAAGAACCTTAATTGCATTTCCATCATCCGTAGAGTTTTTGCTTCGTTACTTTTTCATTTGAAACTACAAATCACTGCGGTTGTAGGTACTGACTTCTAATGATGCATTTTCGCCAGTTTACTTTACTTCTACAAATACACAATCGTTTTGCAAAATCTTAAACTTTTACGATTACTTTTGCAAAAATACACTATAGCTGCCCTTGTGTGTTTTTTTTTTTTATACAAATATATTTTACGGTATATTTTTTATTTGTTAATTTGCTTTAGTACATAGTAATTGAATAGAGAACGAGAACTCATTGTGTTTCGGTTGTTGTTTTACAAGAAGGAAAAAAAAAAAAACTATTTTTGCTTTGAAAGCGAACGAGGCATAAGGCTTTTTTGTTTCAAAACTAGTTATAGACAGCTTTTCGTAAAACGATTATCGAACAATGTAGAAAAAGACCACATTTTGTTCAATTGTATAGTAGAGAATATAAAATTATTAGAAATAAATTTGTGAACAAGTTACCAATGCCAGACATGAGATGTTTGAATAATAAAGAAAAACAAATTCAGTCGAATTGATTTATGGAATAAAATTGTAAAAAACAGACCAAGTGGGTGTGTTATTATTTTATTTGCATATTCGATTGAAGCATGTAGTGGAAATAGTTGAGGGGATTGTGAAATATTTGCCCAGTGTCGTTTGAATTGTTTGTTTGCAGAAATTTTGGGTACAGTAAGAGTCAAACAGTTGTTTTCTTGAAAGGTTGTTGAAACAACTATGGATTCGCTGAAGTTATCGCAGCTGAATTATAGATGGCAGGATACAAATTTAAGTTTGCAACAGAAATTCGAGAAGTGAAGTTGTTTTTTGTAAACAAATGCGATTGCAAGTAAAAGTATGTAACTGTATGTTGGAGTTGTTAAGCACGAACCTACTTACTTTGCTTAACATATTAAAGGTGACTATCTGTAGTCCATGATGAGAGTGAGCCATAATTCAGAAGCCAGGTTTCTTCCAACTGTGCCCCCACCCAAGAAGATTTATTTTTCCAGATGAAGATGATAATCTCTTAAAGAGGGAAGAGTACCCCGTAACTCTATTGCAGTGGTTCCCAACCGGTGAGGCATGCCTCCCAGAGCGGGCATGTGGACTGTAAAAGGAAGGCGTGGACACAATTTAAATTTTTAATTCTTGATGCAAATAATACAAGTGTAAATGTTGAAGGCAGATGAGCAGATTTATTAAAAACACTGTTTCTGCGTAAAAACTTGCGCTGTGTACTTTCTGTTCTAGCTTGAAGAAATTACATTCCTTTTCCCAAGCCATCGCCTTGTAGAGCTCATTACGATAAGCAGATACATATGTATATGTATGCAGATGGACATTGATGTGAAGATTTGGTTTATCGTCAATCTGCGGGACATTAGTCACATTGTTACTTGCCGGTTAATGTGTTGCAGAAGATGTTAAGCCGTTCACACAGTACGTTGGATATAATCCTGCATGCGACATTTACCAAGTATGTATATGCGTTGATAGATCTTGCAAGACATGTAGAAAGGTTTGATAATTTATTTATCGGGCACACGTTCGCCCACCTATGTACGTATACTTGTGCATGCACCCTACTAAAACATCACCTCCGTATTTGGTAAGCCAATAGGGCAGTGGTTCCCAACCGGTGGGGCATGCCTCTTAGGGTGGCATTGACTTGTGGTGGAAAAGGTTGGGAAACACTGCTGTGTTGGAACTTAACATATAAAATCCACCTCGAATTCAACTTCCTTTTTATTGCGGTATTGTCGTGTTAGCATTTTATCACAGGGGGTTCCGATTTAGTTGTCACTCGTTATGACATTAGTCGTTTGCTCATGATGCTCTTCACTTCTCCTGCATCTCAAGTCTAAGAAAATCTTACACGACAAATTACGATCTTGGAGGTTTGTCATATCCCGAAGCGAGGTGGTGCCAAACAAAATGTTCGGTGGATATTGCTGTTCCTCAAATCTATGCAGCTCGCACAGCGATCTAAAACACTAATAATTGAGTCATATTTTCGGCCCCAACCGCAAGTCTCGAAGGCACTTAGAATGTATCCCAGTGTCTTTCAGGCCGAGCTGTTCGCCATTGAAACTTGTGCATATATCAATCTTGATTATAAGATGGGGATCATAGATGCAATCATCAATATATGTACTTACCGATAGTCAAGCATCGCTTCAAGAACTGGGTTCTCACTATCTTGGCTCAAAAGCCGTCGACGGCTGCTTCAATGCTCTCCAAGACTTATCTAATCAAAATAAAGTCAAACTCTGGTGGGTACCGGAACTCAAGGAGATTGATGGCAATGACATCGCTGACCAATTAGCCCGGACGGAATCTACCTAAATGTACTTATATAGGTGCCAAACCAATCTGTGGCTTTCCTAACTCTTCGTTTAGATCCATGCTAAACAGGTGGTAAAGACAACAAACGTCTATCCTACTAGGATAATATCCAAGGAAACATTCAAGCGGAAAGGCTTGTTTGCCCTATGAATAAAAAACAATAGGGACGATACCTGAAGGCTCGAAAGCTACCTCTCCGGACACGTAAAGACGAAGGAAGACGAAACAGTGTGTGGTTTTCTGTTACATCAGGAAGCAATTTTTCCTCAAGGACACCCTGGTCTCTGAAGATATCAGAAAATCTTCGACGGACGACATCCTCAACTTCATTAGAAAGATTGAGGTCCTCCTTGTCTAACCGGTTCTCGATAATAGGTCTCATAGAACGCAGTGCCACCTGCTTTAGGTCAAGGCCACGCAATAAACGGCAAGCGGTAGAGAATGGTGGTCGGAAATGACACGACTCCTTGGGCAGAATCATACGATTTCATATTCTTTAATTTTCTTGCCGCTCTTCCACTTCCCACTCACTGCGTGGCCTTGGCCCTAGAAACTAATCCAACCATATAAGAAAAAAGCACTGAGCCACGGAGACAACTCCCAAGCCTCATGGCCTTTAAAAATTTCACCAAGTAGACACGCTCAGTTGCCTCCTCAATGGTTTCCTTTCGCCGAGGAACAATGGGACAATATGTACGTGTTCGGTATTTTCGAGGTAAACTACGAATTGTGGGCCATAAGGGCTTTACTACTCATATACTTCAGGCCGTCATTGGACGGAATCCTTGTGTCTATTATGAATCCAAATTGCATGATTGCCTACTATGTGTCTATGGGTTCAGGCCAGCCGATAAAAGCCACTGTTGAACGATTATTATAGATTAACTAATCTGCTCCAGTTAAGCAGTAACAATGACATTAAACTCTAAGGCATTCCGTCGGTGATCCTACGCACCTTGTGGCCACTGTTGATATTCTATGTGTTCTATGTGTTTCGGTGTGATCCCTTCCGACCTTCAAGGAGAGCAGCGAAAATGCTTCGTTTTCGTCCGGCTAAGACACATTAGCTTGGCAGGGGTGTCAAGGCAGACAAGGTGTATCAAAAGTGGATGTGGTTGCTCTTGGCTTCTTTCGGGCGATTTTCGGTCCCGTCTGAATAGATGGTGAGTGGAGAAAAAGGTATAACGACGAACTGTTCGGACTGTACAGTAACATCGGCTTAGCCAGAAGAGTGAAGGTCCAACGATTGAGGTGGCTGGGTCATGTAGAGTGGATGAACACCAATGTTCCGGCCCGGAAAGTCTTCAAATCCACACCGGAGAGACGGCGCAGTAGAGGAAGACCGCGACTCAGGTGGTGCACGCAAGTGGAAAAGGTCCTCAACCAACTTAGCGTGCGAAACTGAAGCCAGCTGGCTAAAGATCGAGTTGGCTCGAGACGCTTGTTGGTTAAGGCCCAGGTCCACCCCGGACTGTAGCGCCATCCTAAGTAAGTAAGCAAGTAAGAAACCTGTATATCTGGCACAGTTGCGGAGGCTTCATTTCTTGTGTATCAGGCAAATGAATCGGAGACTCCGTACATCAGACCTACGCTCGTCTGAATAAATCTAAGAAATTAATGGGTGTATGCTCTATAACCATGTCGGCTTTAGTTGCTATAGCTCGGTCGGTAAACCGTTAAAACCAACAGCCTTATAGGATTTTTAGTTTGAATATTGCTATCCTCACTTCGTTTTCATCAGGTGTACGGAACCTCTGACTATTAAGGTTCCCTCTGCTTGACTGTGAATATTGTTCTTCGTCTCCGGTATTTAGTCTGCAGAAGTATTTTTTTTTCGAATTCTCACTGTGACTGTAGTACAAGGTTAACTTCTGCATCTCCCCAGGTCTCTGGACGGACTTTACTACTTTTTTACATCTCTACACTGGCGCCCTTAATTGTGCTCTTTCAACCAGCTCCTCTATACAAATCCCATACTTCGAATACTGTCCTGTCCCGGCCAGCACACTGCCCTGTCTTCTACTGCCTTTTAAAAGCCAATCCGTGTTGTTTTGTGATTTGTATTACAATACATGTCCCGTCTGCAGGTAACTGAAATCATATTTTATTCAAAGGATATCACTTTGAATGTCCATTTATCATCACCCTTCAACCTTCCAACGTAAGTCTAAGCAACTTCATGTAACCACAATAAGTATCTCACAAATCTGCGAGTACTAAACCACCTGTTACCTGCCACAGCAGACCGCAACACAAGCACAAACATCGATTTGATATTTATCATGAAGCGATTAACATATGTACACCCGAGACGTACTAAATGAAAATTGATTTATTCAGAACGTTTAACGGACACGTTACACCTGTTAATAAATCATTGCTTTCCCACACATGAAACCCCAATACCACAGGGTCTTCTCCACATCAAACTGCAGGACTTAAGAACCGACACAGAAAAGTCTCCAAAATAACAAAGGTAGAGAACACTCTGCTGATTTTTTTTTATATCCTTCGTGCATTTCCATTGGAACGAAGGGTAGACCACCGGAAAACCGTATGCATAAATAATGGGAAACAACAAAAAAAACGGGACAAGGGAAACCCCTTTTTCCTTCAAACTTATCCGTGGGTCAAAGTGTGAGAGAGTTTTTCCTCGGCGGCCTATGTGGCCACGGCCTTGTTGGGAGGCAAAGGAAACCTGTCTAACTAAATGAAGGTCGGTCTCCTTATGGGTTGCGGTTCCGACACGACGACGATAGTGTGCAGCTGCCATGAATAATCTGTGGAACCACAAGAAAATGATTTATGACACTCGGACTACGGTGAACGGTAAGCAACTAAGATTCGACACATGGTGGTGGTGCTGGCGACGACGACGACTACGACGATGGAAGCAACTTTCTGGGGCCGTTTTTTGTTTACCTATATCAGGTATCAGGGCTTATTACAAGAAATGACTGCCATTCTAAGTTGCACACATAAATTTGAATGAAGATGTGTCTGCCCCTCACACACACCCGTATATCTTTATCATTCGAAGGGTTTTTAAGGAGGATTTCTGCCTTTTCTACGTTTTTCCCTTACCTGTCGGTTTTTTTTCGTTTGCCAAACACAGCACCATAGCTGGGTGTCAAAAATCGTAGATTTCTCGGTCACTTTTGTGGTATCGAATAGTCCTCCGCTTGAGGTAAAACGAACCTGAACATCAAACGAGGTGGAAAAGTATCCTTTTTTCGTGAATACGTGTCAAGGAAACGGTTTTGGGGGGGGGTGTGGGGTGGAAATATATTAGAAAAGTTTTCGTATGCGTGTGTTGATTTATTTGAGCTGACACCGAGATCAGGATTCAGATGGCCTGGGTGTGTGTGTGTGTGTGTGTGTTGTGTCTTATTGGCATTCGAAGGTGTTGTGTGCGAGCTGCTGAGGGTGAAGTGATTAAGGTACTTAAATGGGGATTCAGTGTCCTTTTTCTTCGACTGTTTGGATGATGGTATTTGACTGTTTATTAGACATCAGATGAGTGTGGAGCGAAACGTTTATTGAATATTCGATTGGATAGGTAGGCTGGAGATTGATGATGTGCGAGCGAGAGGTAATTTTGCCAAGTTTCGTATTGGACTTTAATAATGAGATTTGAGATTATCTGTGATTCTGAAAGTCATCCTGCTATCAAATGAGATCTGATATGAGTTTCAGTCTTTTAGTCGTAAGACCACTAAGAGATGCTTGGAAACAAGTGCTGTCAACACGTTTTTAGTCATTAAAAAGCTTAAAACCTTCTGAGGCTGGAGGAGTTCCATTGTAAAGATTGCTTTGGGCAAAGTCCCAGTTTTCTATTACAAACCACGCTTCACATGGCTGTCCATGTTTTTATTCAAATGGCCCTTACGAACCCCCTTGTAGGGCTTGAGCTCTCCAAAATTCCTTGCAACTCAAGCCTCAGTGACTTCGATCCCTCCTCAACTGTTCTACGCCCCATTGGTTTGGGGCGACGAACTCTTCTAAATGTCTGGGTGAGTGGATTCTTGTTGTGGGGTTTGTCTGCTTCACTGGCTTTTCTTTCGCCATATTCTGATGTCCGTTGTCATGTTTATTTGAGACATGATTTGGTAAGGTTTGCAGTTTACCACTGATAGCAGTGGTCATTTTCCAGTAGCAGAAGTTCTGACTCAGCCCTGGAGCGACCATACTTTCTACATAAAGCAAGCAGCCGACTTTCTTGACCTTCTGTTGAGAAACGTTCAGTTAAGCGTTTGAGTTAAAAATATATAAATAGCTGGCGCGCAAGCTGAGCCAGGACTTGGCTTCTTGGAAGAATTCATGTTATACGTGTTACATTTCTCACAAGAATGGAAGGGACCTACAATTTATTGCCAACTCCGAATGACGAATTGAACTCCCGGAGGCTTGTCATTCTCCGATGAAATATGGTGCCGTGAAAAATGTTCTGTGGTCATGGCTGGAGCTCGCACAGCAGTCCAACGCTCTAACTACTAAGCCACGGCGACCACGAAATCGTTTGAGTTAGGAAGGTCGAAAGTCGATGTCGTCGCCTGAATTTGCCTGGATTTTTATGGTACAAACCATTCGATGAAGGCTCATAATTCTGTATAAAAGCAGAACGATATAGTAAACTTAGTTCACAAATTGTCGTAATCGGCACTGAACTTCAAAGTCTTTCCACATCCGACCGCTGTGTTGATTGCGACGCTAAGCACCTTCGGTGGGAGTCTAACCTTGAAATCCCGATTCATACTGTCGAAAGCCTTCTTGAAGTCGATAAAAGAAAATAAACTGGAGATCAAGTTGTTAAAATGGTCGTCGCGAGAAAATTCTGAGGAGAACACACATATGTAACTCGCCAGTTTCTCTTGTTTGCTAGCTTGATGGTCAATCCATTGTTCTATTTTTATGGAAGACACCCCTCCCTACGCCCATCGTAGCGAGAAGATAAAGCACCACTGCAGAATTATGTGGCGACGTCTGGAAGAGTTTAGAAGGGACGCCATTAATACTTTGTCTTTCTTAAGGAGCAACTTTCTTCCGTCGGATCATTTGAATTTGAGAACCCTTATGAAGCAGTTGAGGTGATCGTGGTAGAATATAAGGAGAAAACTGTGTAAGATCTTCACTGGGTGTTATTCCAAGTTGCGTTCAACTGTTAGTTCCTTCGTAATTCTACTGATTTTACTGAATTTTGTCTGCCTATGGCTGATTTAATCTCATTTCGATCCGAGTTTTGCAATGTATTGATGTTTTGTCCTTCAGGTCTGCCTGACAGCGTCATATCTCGGACATTGATTTTGGCACCAACCGCTTTTTCACTATGGTATTTCCGACTCCAGTTTTTCTATACTTTTGTGATACTTTCCGATACCTTGGCTGATTGAAATCGGGGTAAGTGAACTAACCAACACCGTCCGGTTCGCCAGGGGTAACTGAGTTATATTTCCCTCCCTACGGCCGGCACTAAATGAAAAAAGAACCAAAAGCCTACTAGCACTGGAGAAAAAAGCGACTACTATCCTAATATATGTACTGACAGGTCACTGTGCGAGTTGCGACAGGCATGATGCCCGCTAGACTAGGTATTAATTCACCGGACTACTGCAAGAGCTGCCAGGATACAAGGAAATAGAAACTATCTATATATATAAAACTCTTTGTCCTGACTGACTGCCTGACTGACTGACTGACTGACTGACTGACTGACCCAGAGATAGGCGCACAGCCCAAACCGCTGGTGCTAGAAACTTGGAATTTGGACAGTAGTTTCCTTTTGTGGAGTAGACACCCACTAAGAACGGATTTTTCGAAACTTAGCTTCTACAGGGTGTTACAGGGTGTTCAAGTTTGTATGAAAAAAAAATTTTAATTGGACTATGGAATTGAAATTTGGTGGGTATATTCTAAAACAGAAATAATCAAACACGTGTTTTACCGTTTTTCAAAATTAAGACTGTGGGCCAAGATACAGGGCGTTAAAGTTTGGCTATTTATAGTAATGCGCAACCGTAGTCAGCGGACCATATCGTTTCGTGATCGTGTGTTGTTTTTGTTTTGCCCAGTTGTACAAGGGTAGTTTTTTTTTTCATTTTTCTTTGTGCTGCTTTTCTTCACTCAGCACGGTATCTATTCATGTATGTATGTATTTGATGGAAATATTTTTTGTTGTAGTCGCATTTACTTGAACACAAATATTCTACGATACATAATCCTACCTATTTGGCAGGAAATCATTTACACATGTAAGTACATACACATGTATATTTGTGTGTATATTCTTGATCTTGTGTTGGGGGCTACAATTAGGGGGGAAAGAAATACTGCCGTCGCCAGGAATGTTGTTTACGGGGACGCCTTGAAAAATTAATATGAGAAATTGTAAGTTTATTCCTACTCATTAACGGCTTGAAACACGGGGAAGGATTTATGGTATAATGTGACGTATTTCCACGCGGGCGTAGTCGCGGGTATCGGCTAGTCAAAACATATACTTTGCGAATGCCCGAATCTTCAAATACGTCGCCTCCGTTATATGGGAAACAGACTTTTTGAAGAACTTGAGGACCTTGCGCAAATCACAATAATGAACATGATACGTTTCGTCAAGAGCTCATGTTGGTTCGAAAACAGGCTAACCAATGGTTGAAAAGAATCAGTAATGGCACCACGAGTTTTAAAGTAAGGGGAATACGATGGACCGAATGGCCCCCGTGCAAGCACTAATAACGTGCACTTCCCCCCTAACCTTCTGTTAACTTTCCTGAGCTAACATAGCTGAATCTCCTCTAGGATGTGCATGCTTTTCATCCATGCTGTGCTGTCACTGGTTTTCTACGCTTGTTGTTGCTGCTGGAGAACTTCTCGAGAGCTCTAGAGAACCTCGATCGGCGAAAACTTTTACGGTCGATTGCAATACTTACCCCACAGTTGTGGATCTGATCGTTAAAAATTAGACATTCGCATTTGTATAATCGCTACAACTAGGCTATGGTCCGCGATCGAATATCCAAAACACTGAAAGAATATCTTCCGTCGATCGCAGCCGATCGTAGATTGTTCAGTAGTTTGAGTTCCAAGCTGCATTATGAATTTTGTTAATTCCGTGCTACACGCCACCATGTTTTGACATTTAGTAAGCTCGATGAACCAGAATCCGATTCCACTACAGTCACAGACTGGGTTGGTGAAGCGTTGGTATGGCTACGATTTTCACGTCTTGCACTAAGCGGTCTTTTTTCCCTTTTAAGTCGCACTCTTCCGAGCTCATGGTTCCCTTTAAGTTAAAAATCCGCGGACCTACAAATCCACAACCTCCTGTTGCCATTTTCTTCACTTCCCAATTTCTGAAATCTTCCATAAACACACAATGACCCCATTGAAAGCCATGCGAGTACCAAGTTTACTGTCAGTTATCTTCAATTAGCATTTGTTAACTGCTGTCACACAATAGCCAGGTGACTGTATTCCCAACTTCCCTCTTCACCAAACAGGAATCTTCAAATGAAAAAACCTCAATTCCTCTAATATGATACGTAGTCTGATATCGATTTTCTTTTTTTTTCCAATCAATGTTGTCCTCCACGTTCCTTATTTCCCAATTCGAACGACCCGGCCGACAATTGAATGTGAAAATTGATATTTGATTGATATAGCGCTGCATTCGTGGATGTGTGCCAGAGAAAGAGTCTACGAACGAAGGACCAACATCAATAAAAAAAAGTTCCTGCAACAGTTGATTACCATTTCAATCACGTTCTGCAGCCGAGGATTTCTACGTTTGCTTGTTGATTCGTAGAATTGAAATGCCCGGACGTGGATATCTAGGATATTTTCCATTTTTTTTTTCTGCTTTTTGTTTTCGTGTCTACCTTCTACAACTATTCCTGCTACCAAACCACAAAAAAAAAAAAAAAAAAATCGTTTCATGCTGACAGTGGAGGCATGTCAGAGCAAATTGAAAATAATGGAATAGATATACAGGGAAGATATAAACCGCTTTTTGTTGGGCGTTAATCGTGTCGTGTCATTCAGGAATCTCCTTACCTTTACATTACCGCAAGGAATGGCAGTGGAAAACTTATCTAGGAATTTAGAATGTCGGGTTTCATGTGGTCAGGTGTTTGAGAGGAGATTTAGATAAGTAATTAATTTGAATATTTATTTGAATATGAAATACCGCGAGGAAGTGTTAGAAGTGATGAGTTGTTAAAAAAAAAGATTTCTATGGCGTATGTGGAATATTTTTTCATAGACCGAACAGATTTGTTTTCATGACTTGGTTTCCCAATTCACTTGTAAGATATACATCGACAAAAGCATGTCCAAAATGGTGAACATAAGCATAAATTGGCGGATCCGTTGGTGCCTTAATTCGGATGATGTTAAAGGCATAAGTACTTATGTATAAAATGCTACATGAATTACTTGAAAACTTGACGGTCGAGCTAAATACCGGGGAAGACCAAAGAGCTCCAGATTCATACTCATTATCTATTTACCGATTATACCTATAAGACCCCATACGATGGTGTAAATAGAGATGAAAATCACGACCAATTTTAAAAAATTCGTACAACTATATATGTACATACATACTTGGTTCTGTAGAACGTATTGAGATGCTCAGTTGGCCTCAAATTTTGAACGGAATGTGTTATTACCACAGAATCATTGCCTTATGGATGTCCGAGCTTAGGAAGCGCCACAGCCCGACTTATTACCAACTTAATTACTTACAACCCGGGGTGGACCTGGGCCTCAACCAACAAACACCTCCAGCTAGCTCGATCTTTACCCAGCTGATTCCAGTTTTTCATGCTATGTTGACTGAGATCCCTTTGCGGGCGCCATCTGAGTCGCGGTATACCTCTACTGTTTCATCCCTCGGGTGTGGATTCGAAGATTTTCCGGACCGGAGCATTGGTGCCCATCCGCTCTACATGACCCAGCCACTTCAGTCGTTGGACCTTCACTCTTCGACTTAGCCAAAGTCGATGTCGCTGTATAGCCCGTACAGTTCGTCGTTGTATCTTCTTCTCCACTCCCCGTCTATGCAGACAGGACCAAAAATCACCCGTAGAATTTTCCTCTCCAAACAGGCTTGTCATTCTCCGACGAGAGGTGGTGCCGCGAAAAAAATGTTCGGTGTTCCTGGCTGGGACTTGAACCCACGCCGCTCGGTCGACAGTCCAACACACTTACCACTGAACCACGGCGACAATTCTATCCCTTCCCTTCTATGGTCTATCATAATCGACCGGCTGTTAAATAACCTCAACAATTCTAGTTTATGCTGATGACCTAGTCATTACAATCCGAGGCAATCTTGAGACGACCCTCATTAAGCTCATGCAAAGTGCACTTAACATGATGTGACGGTGGTGTTAATCTGAGAATACAATATCTTCCAACTCTATGGCTGGACGGCATACAAATCTCATTCTCAAGGGATGTCAAGTATTTAGGAGTAATTTTTGACCAAAGACTCACCTGGAATTCACATTTGAAAAACGTTGCTTCTACACTTACTTCAGCCTTGTGGACCTGTTCGAGACTATTTGTGAAGAAGTGGAGGCAGAGCCTAAAAATTGACCTAGCTCATTACCATAGTCCCTATAATCAACTATACATCACTTGTGTGGTGGAAAAAATTAGAGCGAGCGTCGGCTCAAGAAAAAAAAAAAATAGCTGGCGGAACACCTTTGACACATTTTTCACGCGAATGGAAAGGACCTACAATTTAGAACCGACTCCGAACGGCTCGGCTCAAAATGCTTCAAAGTTCATCAACCCCTTAACCAACAAGAGAAGGGAAGACATTTTCGCCTCACGGACTTCCATACTGGACATTGTGCACTCAACTACCATCAGTCCATCGAACATCTGCCGACTTCCCTTGGAAAAGCAAGAAACTGCGGAGTATATTTTGTGCGAATCTCCCCCCATAGATCGTTGCAGACTTAAACACTTTGGTAGGGGACTTCCCTCCCCCCAGAAAGAATCAAAGATGCATCCGCATGCATCTTCCATGACCTCAATCTTGCTCAAAACTTTCCTCTGTTGTTGGAAAACTTTCTTGACACAAAAGATCCTTCAGGTCGCAGTGTACTAAAGTTCATCGCCAGCTAGGTATGAAGCCCCATACAGTTAAATTTTTGTTACGAATACCAAAATAAATGCTTGCCGGCTCAGTCCGCGGAGAAAGCTTTTTTAGAATTTTGCCTGCTTTGCACTGATGAAATCAGGACAGTCTCATGCAATCTGGAATAACCTCTTATCCACAGTATGTCAACGCTGATAATAGTTTTAATCTCAAAAATGATTTATCGTCCCTACAGCTTGTGATCTAGACGCCCTACAATCATTCACTTACATATATAGGTAGCGTCAAGTCTCTCAAGTTGGCCCGGTTCTAAGCAAACTGTCCGCAGTTGCGTACTTTAAGTTGGTTGAGGTCCTCTTCTATTTGTGCGCACCACCTTGGGCGACTGCGTTGTCCTTCTAGATAAGGTAGCCTTCTTTAACATCCAATGTACAGTTTTTTGATTAGACACATGTCGCTTCACCACTTGTATACTTCGTGTTTGAATCTCCGCCTCCAAAAACCGTCAACGCAAATAGGACCGAATATTTTACGAAGAATTTTTCACCTGAAATCTTCCGCCTTCGATAGAGTCCATGCTTCAATTGAAGTTTTACATAATCTTCTTCGTTTGTAGTTGAGTCCTCTCTCCGTGCCAACAAAATGGGTCATCTTCCTTCGCACCATTATTCTTTTGCTGACCGAACTATTCCATCAAAGATTATCAATATTTTACCAGCTCGAAATGTCTCCTTTCTGTTCGACCTCCACCTCACTCAAAGTGCAAGTCTATCACTGATTCGTTTAAAGCAAACCAAGTGCAACAAAGAGGAAATAAAAAAAAAACCAAAAAGTCGCACAAAACCAATATCCGGTGACCCCTTTGCAAACCCTTAACCAACACGTTGCGTATTCGCGGCCATACATCAACGGGAAATAGTTCACCAGAAAATTTTTATCCGTCCCTCACTGCCAACCCCGAACACGTTTAAGTACTTTCTCCGTATTCCGGCCCTTACACGGGAAATGCAACAATATGTGTGTGGCGAACTTGATCCATCCTGCGTATGAAATCCCAGCCAACATCTATCTACCCCTGCCCAGGACATTGCAGTGAAAATTGAAATATTCAAAGCGATACGAAAGGAGCAATGAAAGTCCATTCCGGACACAGGCATACTTTGTGGAAGATAACATTCATCGGTCCAGATTGCAACGTTGCTGTTCCTGAAATGCCTCCGAAAAAAAACGAAAAACCAACCCGTTGGCGGTGGGCTTGTGCTGCCAATTTGTCTATGTACTTCAGTGGTCTTCGCCGGAAGAGTTCGCAAGCATGGGTTGCATTCTGTTAGCCGAGTTTTGCAGGCCTACGGCAGTTGTTTGGTTGTGGACCTGGACTCACCGGATGCATTGACGCACGATGTTTTGATCTTTTAATGATTATATCACGAACCGATTTTGTGCATTTTGCTGGAGAGTGCTACAACGATGGTGGTTACAACCGGCGTGTAGTGGGCATATGGCTTTAACATCCCTAAAGCAATTAGCAGCGGTGGTGGGGGAGGACTCACAGGCCGATAGCGATCCCCATGCATTTGGAATATTTGTGGCTGCAATCGATTGGTTCGTTTCGTACATTTGGACGTGTTAATCGTCGGTTGTAATGGGATTTCGATGTGATTGAGCTTAAGAATGCATTTAGGATCAGGATCTCTTGGATGCAACTGAAGGGAGCAGCGAAGAATATTGGGAAGATGAAACAGCAGCAAATAATTTTGAAAGGATTGTACAGAAACGAGAGGTAATCCGTCGGAGAGAACATGCAACAGCTTTTAAGTTACCATTGCGGGTTTGATTAAAGTTCAGGATGCCTCTCAAGTAAGTGGAGTTCTTTTATGGAAATAGGAAAAACCGTTGAATTATGGGGCTTGCGATTGGATGAAGTTTGGTTGACATAAGCAAGTGAAGTATAGTAACGAAGTATAGCAATTACTGACATTCAATCTGAAATAAAATCATCAGACAGCCCGTGCGGAAGAAGTCACAAGTTAGACGTGCATTCATGAGACTGAGTAACCGAAGTGACCTTTTCTAGCTTCTAAAATTTATTCCGCTGAATAACAGCAGTGCTAAACAGAAGAACCGGCTCATATATGTAGATCGCATCGAAATAATTTTCGTTAAGAATTAATGGTACTAATGGACTGGACCTTGAAGTCGGTGACTTTACAGGTCATCTGAGAGCACATTCATCGTGACCCAATTTTTATGTTCCAGATACCATGCTCAAGAGATTTCGATTCTACAGAAGTTTCGAAGTTGTTATAGGTGACCGCAGCGAATGGAGAAATGAAGGCACTATTACACTACCAAATTCCCAAATCTGGTGTACAGATGGTTGAAATTTGGAAAACGGTAGCACAGGTGCTGGGTTTATGGCCGCTTAGAAAGTCACCTATAGTATTCCAAGCGGAAGTCCACGTAATTGAACTGTGTGGAAGAGAATGCCTGCGGAGAAGCACCCAATGAACTAGCATCTACATCTTTCCAGACAGCAAAGCAGCATTATGAGCCCTTAAATCCTATACGGTAGGGCACAAGTTTGTCTGGGACTGTCTTAACGTCCTCGAAAGTCCAAAATCGGTAAATAACTTTGACGTAGCCTTAATCCCACGACATGAAGCCTTCGAGGGCAACTAACGGGCTAAATGTCTGGCGAGAAGAGGGGTTTGCCGTCCACTCGTAGGTCCCGAACCCTGTTTTGGGGTACCATCCAACAGTGCCTACACCAAGATAACACAATGGGAGATTAATTAACACGCCGACTACTGGGCCAACCTCCAGGTTCTTTAGACAAGCAACAAAGTTCGTCAAGCCCAACGGGACTTTGTCTACTCACATACCATCTGCAAAAAATAGGAATATCAGGTACCAATATATGCCGGCTGGAGAACAGAAAGAGACCGCTGAACATATTCTATGCGTATGTCCAGGAGGCACAACGAAGAGATTACTTCGCTTGATGCGGGCCTCGGTCAACCCAGCGGAAATTGGGAAAATGGAAACTAAAGCTATACTGAGGTTTATCAAAACTTACTTACCTAAGGTGACGCAACAGTCCGGGGTGGACCTGCGCTTCAACCAACAAGCGCCTCCAGCCAGCTCGATCTTTAGCCAGCTTCTGGTGTTGCCGCGTGAGTTTTGCACTATTCCTTCAAGAACGATGTTGGAGAAGTAGTATAATAGCGCGTTGCCTTGTCTAAGTCCTTTTTTGACATCAAAAGTCTCGGTGAGGTCTTGATCGACTTTGATTGAGCAGCGTGCAGTCCTCATCGTCATCCTGCACAAACGGACGAGTTTGGCTGGTATGACAAAATGGGGCATGGTTCTGTATAGCTCATTTCTATAGAGGCTGTCAGACGCGGCCTTAAAATCGATGAAAAGGTGGTGGGTATCGATTTGAAGTTCCTGGATTTTCTCCAAGATCTGCCGTAGCATGAATATTTGGTCTATGAAAAGCCTCAACATAATTTTTGGTTATACTATTTAGGGCCCCTAATACAGAATAATGGTATCAAATCGACGAGCAATAAGAGCACAAACTAACAGCAAGTCAACAACTTCATATTCTAACTTAGGGGAACAAACCCTCAGCACATACCGTACTCACAGCTCTGCTATTAAAACGTCATCATCGCCACCTTAAGATAATCGCAGTCAAGTAATCTTGTATTGGGAAAAAAGTCCTTAAGTTAAGAAGCCAGACAAACAAATTTACACACCCCCCAAACACCCTCCCCTTGAAAAATGCAAACAAAAAGCTTGAGCAATGTTCATTCATTAGCAAATCACATTCAATATACGAAGAGGACTCCCTTACAATCACTCAAGCAAAGTGAATTAAATTAACAATCGCACACCCTCCCACCCTTTCGGAACCACCACGCCACCACCAGCTAAGTACTTTCCCCCCGACGCGGGGTGGTGGTTGATAAAAATCTTGAAATGCGAGTACTTCGTCAATTCAAACACTTCAAGTCATTTCGCCATCCCCTTCGTCACCCCTGAAAAGGGGATCAACGACATAAATGGCACAACACAATTGAAAAAAAGAAAAACAAAAGAACCGACTCTTACTGGGGGTGGAAGCGAAATTGAAAAGAATATTTTTCTCTCGCCGGTTGAGGTCTTTCTCTGCTGGTGGCCCCTTCGTGATCTTCCTTACAAGCTCCTCGCAGTCATTGAGTCAATATGTTACACATCCTTCTTTTTTTCTTAGCACATTATCCCTCACCTCATGCACCACCGCTTTGTTGTAGAACTGGAGCATGGTTTTGGGGAGGGTGGTCGGGTGCTAGGTTGATGACGACATCGACTGACACCCGCCTGAGACAATCTGCACTTTATATCAAAATAAATTGCGACGATGAAAAAAAAAAAAAAAAAAACAACAAGGAGAAAAAAAAGAAGAGAGAAATCCTTCAGGATGCTTCATTTTGAAAAAACGAGGAACGCCCTGAAGTAAGGAGAACCATACTGAAGTGCTGTGATTACGCGTCGCGTGCGATGAGGATGACGATGTTGATGGTGATGATGATAATGATGATGATGAAGACGTTGTCGTTGATGGAATCTTGCTGAGCAGCTTAGTTGACGATAAGGACATGGGAACCATTAAAAATCGTCACATGACGGCAAATGCTGTCAACTAGAAGTGGATGGGAGTGAGTGCGAATTTGAAATTGTCTATCTCCAAGGATGGAGATTATAAGAAAAAGTAAATATTTAAGAGCGAAGTGCCTTTTACCCGCAAAATTTATGATGAACAATAATTGGGGTTAAGGTTATGACACGAGGATGAAATTTTCCTCCCCATCCCTGTACATACTTCATTTTTCTTCAAGGAAAGTTGCGTAAATTTACGACAGGGATGCTTTAATTTCCGCTGAGCTATGCATTTTGTATATTTTTAAGTCTTAAAGCATTCATTTAGGAACGGGCATATTTATATATCAGTACTTGTAGCTTTGGGTTATGTTAGGTTAGGTTAGATGTTAAAAGTTGGGGTGTGTGATGCACTGCGACCTGTATAGCCGTGTTGTGCTCCCCCGTACTCAGTCTCGACCTAAAAAACCTCCTCCAATGCAATCACTCTGAGAAATCGGAGTATTTGGATTGGGTCCAACGATGGGAGATCCGTTTCAGAGAAAGTGAACGCTCGCAGCTGTGCTTCTCTTTTGTGGATCAATGCTCCAAAGTCCATAAAGAAGTGTGACGAGGAGACGCATTGTTGTAGAATCTGCAGTTTCCGTTTACTGAGTCTGCAATGTCCCGTTGGAATGCGAAGCTGGTTTTTGCTGGAACCTGGGCAGGCCTTGCTCCTCCTTGGTCGTAGTTCCCGAGGAGTTGCTTTGCCTGTCTTAGTCCCCGGTGCCCGAGCGTGTTTTGAATGATGATGATGATGCCGGAGACTACCCTTGCTTCTCTTCGACTAAGTTTAACAAGAGACAGATATCTCTTCTTATTAGAACCCGTCCATAAGTATCTAGCCGTTGCAGATGTATCTAGCTAGATTCAACGTGTATCGGCTCGACTGAAGACCTCGTCTTCAACAACTTTTTAACGAGCTTATTGGAATCTTTGCAAAGGGGAGAGCCTGTGAGGCATGTAGCTCTGCTCCCCTTCGTGCAAGTTTATCAGCCCTTTCGTTACCTGAGATATTCATATGACCTGGTATCCAGCATGGGGTCACCATATTGGCTCTCGATATCTCATCTAGATACTTTCTGCAGATTCCTACAAGCCTCGATCTAGACTCCAAAGCCTTAACGGCTGCCTGGCTGTCGATGTAGACCGTAATTGTCCTTGCGGTAATACCCTTCTCGCGGGCGTTACCTGTTTAGAATTATGAGATGGATAACGGACTAGTTGAGCTTTGGACTTCTGTAGTCATCAAGAGACAAATCTGATAATGCTGAGATCAAATAAGTAGTTAAGGTTGTTGAGTCAAGTTCGAAGTACCAGGAACTTCGAAACCATATCGACTACCTTCACATATACAGAGTCATGTTTAGCTTTGGCTTTGGTTCCGTCTGTATAGACGGTGAGTGGAGGAGGAGATATAACGACGAACTGTAAGGGCTGTACAGCGACATCGACCAGAAAAGTGAAGGTCCAATAACTGAGGTGGGTGGATCATGAAGAGCGGATGGACACCAATGCTCTGGCCCGGAATATCTTCGAATCCACACACGAGGGACGACCCACTTAAGCGGAAATAGCCTTGACCAATTTGGCGTTCGAAACGGGAGTCAGCTGGCTAAATATCGAGCTGGCTCGAGACGCTTGTTGGTTGAACTTCAGGTCCACCCCGGGCCGTAGCGCCATCTTAAGTAAGTAAGGAAGTAAGTTCTTGCCTTTCAAAGGGACGTGAGCGCATATCAGGCTGATGCGAATCTTCATAAGACGTTCGCTTACGTGTCCAAAGCTAAAGACTTTTTGCCTAAGTCCTCTGCGTACTAGAAATTCGAACGTATACTTAGGTCGTCAATAATAGTGCCTCGTTTTCCGAGGCTTGTGGTCGGTGAGGGAAATAATTGTTTCTTACGTGGCGTGGCAGTTACACCTTTAGCACAGCTCATAAGCTAACGGACTAGTTCCGTTGAAAAAAAAACTGCTAGGACAAGGAGTCAGTTAAACAGATGTCAGTAACCAACTTTGGGATTGAGAGCTCTGCCGTTCGGGTGCTCACCTTTTTTCAAAGATCTTAATTCTTGAAAATCCTTACCGGCCTGAGCTTCGATAACGCAGGTAGGGTTCAGTTTGCATTCATTGTACATTTAGCTGATGACGTAAACTTGCATTTCTAGTTCTTCTGTAGGATTTGGCCAAAAACTTTTTAAACAAGCAGCATTGCCGAAATTCCCTTCATTTTATCGAAAATATCCAACATTTAGATTAGGTTAGGTTAGGTTAGGTTGGAGTGACTGCCAGCTAAAGCCCACATATTTAGACCAGTGAGGGTCTAAATAAAAAGCTCGGGAAAATGTCCTAAGTTGGTGTAGAAGAAGGCTCCTAAGTGGAGTTTTCTTTTGCGAGAGAGAGCTGGACAGATGCAGAGAAAGTGGAGAATAGTATTCTCCTCCTCTTCGTCCATACAGCTTTTGCAGAAGTCGTCTGAGTAGACGCCAAGCCTTGTTGTACGCCTGCATATTAGACAGGCTTATATGCGATCGATTAAGAGAAATTAAATACTTAGAGCTCCAGCTTTGCCACTAGACATGTTGTACCACTTGTCCACCTAAGATTTGTTCTTTCGATAGCATCTAGCTTTAGTTTCAGTTCAGAAGTACCGATCGGCCTAAGGTACACTTATCAGGCCAGTAGGTAATGTTGTTTAATATCTGGCGAGTTTATCAGCCTAACAGTTCCCTGGAATGTCACTGTGCCCTGGAACCCAGGGTTAGGATAGGAATACCTCGTCGCACTTAGGTCTATGTAGACCCATTGTGATACCCATGATATTTCCTACTGCGGTTTTAATCCCTTGGCGCCAACTATCCGTTCGGCCTTGCAAATTTCAGAAGTTCTCAAGTCGAACCATCAGATAGTTCGTCGGTTTGATCGAAGAAGAACTTGCCTAGGGTTCTATTTCTTAACTTGCAAAGGTATGGACAGTGCCCTGGCACCCAACAGAGGTGAATATTGAACTGCTCCGACATCTCTACAAAAGACTATCGGCAATATATTTAAAGCAACTGATTCTAAAATCAATCGCTAAAACTTAAAGCACAACTCTAAATATCTCTACCCCAAACAATGCCACAGTAATAAACCAAAAGCAGAATTAAACTACACAAAATGTCCTTAAATGCCGACGGTTTCCATGTTTAATTGCCTTGCCGCAGTGAGAATTCAATAAAATAATTCCATCGACAGGATATGTAAGCGATACGGGTTGATGTGGTTTCATTTCCTCAATTTGTCGCTCCATACTTTCGCTCTCATTTATCGCTTGCAGTTCAACTAAACTGCCGTCAAAATACATAACTGAAACGCTTGCTTTTCATTCCGCAAATGGAAAAGTTAATTGATTACTTTGTTGTTTGGCCATTTCTATGGTGTTGAATTTCGAACCTGATCTGCGGAAGGGAAGTGTCACTCAAACTCACAATAGAGCTTCGACATCGCTTGTGTGCCATACTTCATAGGGTTTGGTTAGTGTTGAATTTCAATCTAAATAGAGTGAGACAATCAATATTTTGAGTTAAAAACGATTGAGAATGACAATAGCGGTCTACCGACAGGTCATTGTGTGTCACATTCCATCACAATGTAGCACCAGCAAAGTGCCTCAAAGGAGTTGAACCGTTCTCCAACCCCAGAGGGAACCTTTTTTTGCACTTGGTCCTTGGATATTCACCAAAACGGACCTTGTGCGGCATGGATATACAATATTATTCTAGGATCAAAAGGTCAAACAGGATCCAGGCGCGCGTGTGTGTATGGGTGAAACTAGTGCCAGGATATTTGATATACGGTAAACATTGTTATTAAAATGCTTTTACCCACTGACAACAACAACAACAAAAAAAAACAGTCAAAATAGTTTCGTTTGCCTATAGGATGGTCCTATGTTTGCATAATCCATCGCTCGCATGGAGGGTGCCGGATGATTCATTCTTCCATTCTCAAGGTAAACACTTAGCATATAGCTGACCCAAGGGTTGATGTTGGATTATTTTCTGCACACAGCCCAGCTTGATGGAGGGGATTTTTCTGTGTTTTTAATATTTGCATCTCGGCTATGATGTGGGTTTAAGGTTGTAATAGCACATGTTACATTTTTTTTTTTTTTTGCATATGAATAAAGTGAACAAAAAGCTTAATACCTGTCAACTGCTCGGAGGGTAAATTAATTTTTGAAATATAGACATGCAGGTGTGGTCAATATGGAATTGAAATTGATAAAATTTTGTTTACTAAATCAGCATTTCGCGAACAGCTTTAAGGGTATCTTGTTGGCCAGTCTTATGACGTAGGTCGGTTTTCTCCACAAAAAGGGAGTTACAGTGATTTTGGCAGGTTGTGGAGGCAGGTATCTTCTTCGAAACGCTGAGCATCTCCAAGTCCGCACACCTTCCGGACCACAGCAATGTTTTTTCCTTAGGAAGTCCTAGCAGTGACACTAGTCGCCCGTGAGACTGCAAAGAGGGCAATACCACGAGGCAGCAATAAAAGCAATTCTGCTAACGAAATAGAATCGAAGCTTGTGAGGTGCTGTCGAGAGGAGCTCAAGGTTCTTGGAACACAGCACAAGGTGACATTCTGCTGCGTCCCTGGACATGAGGAAATACCAGGCAACGAGAATGCTGACGAACTGTTGCGAGAAACGGCTCGGCAACATGCCCGGAACAAGCCGAGACTTCGGTGAACATCCCGCGTTGGGCGGTCAAGCTTGAAGCAGGGAATAAATCCTTAAGAGAGGCTAACAACAGATAGATCTCTCTAAACACTTGTGCAAATTATGGCCAAAATTCGTTAAGGCTACGACCGACAGACTTCTGCAGATCCACAGAAGATCCCTATATACCCCCATAGGAGTGATTAGAGGGCATAATACGCTGCGGTACCATATGAAAAAGCTTCGAATTACAGAAGAAGACCTTTGCAGGGGGTGTGGCGATGAGGATGAGGTCCACGAGAATACAACCCACTTCCTTTGCCATTGCCCTAGTATCTGCCATCTAAGAAATAAGTTCCTCAGACGGCACTAAGTTGATCATATTCTACTTATATCTATATATATGTATGAAACTAACTATTGGGTAGTGTTTTTACGAGTAAGGGACACTCTCTTCGCGCAACGGATATCACAATGGGTCTGAATTGGCTTGAGTGTGGCGAATAGTTCTTCCTTTCGCCTGTCCACTAACCTAACCTATCCTAACCCTTGCGATGTTACTGAAGATTCGATTACTTTGACTCACAGAATTTATCCCATTAATCATCACGTTGGAGTGGATTGAGCTTCATGGTTGAGGGCAAGAGCTATTATCATTCTAACAAACGACTCAGTCAACACCATTAACAACTTTCTACTGGAAAAGCTGCCAACTAACCATATGAAGTATAAATCTGTCGACTCGGTAATAAAAGCCGAGGATGCTGTAGGTAAATTACCCTTTTTAGTTCTTGCATGCTCTCGATCCACCAGGAATACCGCATCACGTCCTGTACTTCAGAGTTGGGGCTCTAGATCATCGAAACCCTCCAAATGTGCAATGGCACCAGGCTTCAGGTGAAGAAAAACTTAAACGAAGCCAAGATTTTCACTGGCACTAATCAGGTAGAAACCGGGCTCATGTCTGCAATTTCCCCTTTAAGATTTGCCATGACAATCACAGGGACAGAGTTTGAAAGTGGCTGGTGTGGATCAGATAAGTGACTGTTGCTCCCATAGCCTGTTGTATGTGGAGTGCTTAGAGTCAGTCTACCTGACAACATGGTCATTCTCCAGACAGAAAAGAAAAAGCAGGAGTGTTGTTTACAGGAAGGTCTTGAGGAAAGCCTATACTTACTCATCAATATCTTGAAACCCGGAGAAGGACATAGAATATAATGTGACGTCTTTCCTCGCGGACAATGTCACGGGTATCAGCTAGTAATTGATACTGCTGTCTTTGGATTTCAACTTTTGGTAGTTCCTCACAGCAAGTTGTATTGAGGTTTAACGGTCATATAGTATAATTGGTGAACTCTTCGATGTTTTCGCTGGTGGTCGCAGTTGTTGGTCATCTCAAACGATCGTCACCAATCATTCTGACTGACCACGTTGGAAATCAGCTGTCCAGATTTCCACGATGATAAATGATGTAGAAGAGCCCCTAAAAAGCACCCAAGCCTTTTGAAGAAATTCGTATTTACCAAGAACTGACATAAACAGATGCAAACGACTATCAAACAAAACATCAACCGAGTCAAAATGCTTCATATCTGCAGAGGTGTATCCAAAGAATGAACAATTTTAGCAGCGGAATTATTTCGCAACGTCGCAGCTAAGCTATCGGTCTTAAATTTAGTCCTTGGTCCGACCCTCACCTTCATGAGACTTGGGTGAAACTGAAAGAATAATATCGCTGATTCAAGTTCCCGACATGAGATTTCTTTGTTGTATTGCTAGGCCAACTTGCCAGCACAGCAGGATATTTTTCATCAAGTACAGGTTTCTGCACCACAAACCACAACTCTCATTGCAACAGCAAACTCAACGTGTGTTTCAAAATGTTCAAAAACATCAAACCTGCATATCCGTCTCTCTATCCATTCATCATTTATTTAAACAAAACATCTGTTACCTACACAAAATTTCATTCGACGCCACACTGAATCCTGACTGAAAGTGAATAGAAAACATCCCAATGCTCTGAAGTTGCCACCAACAACATCATGTCAACACCATGCAACATTCTGCTGCTCATTTCAATCTAAAACTCGTACTTTGTGTGCGTTTCCTTGTTAGCACAAGGCAACAACAAAAAAAAAACTCTTTCACCATCACCGGCATTTCCACGTTACGAGCTTCACACTAAGCGAGGATAATTAACATCAAGTGCCGCCAGCAAAATTATCTAAGTGCATCACTTAGTCTTAGATATCAAAGACAATTTTAGTTGGCGCTGTTAAAGTCCTTGGTCGCAGCAGTCACAGGCAAGAGGATTACAAGAGGATTATGTGGTTGTACGTTGGTCTGAATAGTTTAAGCTGGCTGAAGGTGGTATGTAGTACATCTGTAGTGGTGGAGAAATAAAAGGATTTGAATTATGTTTCAGGAGAAGGTGTAATGAGATTTTTTTTTATCCCTGCAGGTAATTTTAGGAGAGATTGCATCACAGGATAGGAAACTTTAATAAAAAGTTGGAGCAAATGTTTAAATTGGGTCAAGTGTAGCAAGTGGAAGAGTGTAAACTCTTTTGGCCAAGAACGTGGAATACCATAGTGGTTGTGGGGATGACAACTATAGTTGTGGTTTATCCTTGTAAAAAAGACCGAAAGGAGGTCAAAAAGATGGGTGACAAGATTGTTTTATACATAATTAGCAGTGGTAAGTACGTCTGTATTCAGATATGGAATTCCCAACCGTTGTCCTCCTTTTTCGAATTCGCTTAGCCTTTTACCAGCAGCAAGATGAACGAAGAAGGTAGGCCTCGGGGTTAATCCCTCAAAAACCGAACAAGAGGCTATAAGCTTCCGTATATCACCCCTGCCAAATTAAAAGCAAGGAAATCTAATTTGCAGACCAAGCCAGATACCTGGGGATATAGGAAACTCAGATAGAGGCTGAATATTCAGGACATTGCCAGGAAAGCCTCATTTGCCTTACATTCCTGCTGGGAAGCTCTGGGCCTAAGATGGAGCATTCAGGCCAAAGTAGTCCACTGGATGTATAAAGCGGTGGTGAGGCCTATCCTTATGTACGGAGTATTGGTCTGGTGGACAGCACTGGACAAGAAGACTGCTTGAAAAAGTACAAAGGGGATCATTCATCTACATAATCGGTGCCTTGAGAACAACCCTCACTGCTGTACTGGGGGCAAAGCTCCATCTGCTTCCTGTTGATGTCTTTGGGAAGCTAATGGCAGTCAAAGCAGCTTCAGGCTCAGAGAATTCACCCAGCTGATCGGTACAGCAACGGGTCACTCTAGGATCTTCAAGGCCAACCATGCTATTCCTAGTAAAACGCACTACATTGTCCCCCATATTGACTTTAACGTCAGGTAAAAAACTCGGATTCCTGGCAACAGCTCTTGGAACTCTGGTATAGTTTTGAGCGATTCCGCGGTAGAAATATTCACAAACGGATCTAAGACAGCCGGTGGTAGTGGGGCAGGAGTCTTTTCCAACGCATCTGTCTTAGTCATTACCACGCGACTCCTAGATCACTGTAGTGTGTTTCAAGCGGAAACCACCCCAGTCTGCGAAGATGCGACTTGGCTTGCAAATAATGAGTTAGATGGTAGCGCTATTGTACTATACTTAGATAGTCAGGCAGCTATTGAAGTCTTGGAATCGCCGACAATACGATCAATGTTGGTAAAGCAAAACCATCCTGTGCCTGGGTGCCAGGACACAAAGATGTTCCAGGAAATTGCAGACCTGACGAGCTGGAAAATAAAAAGGCGCAGGACGACATCTCCCCGAAAACCTGGAGAAGCCACCTGCGCCTACCGAATCGATCAAATTCCTCCTTGACACGGATGCCAATAAAACTAGGAAACCACAGGTGGAACAACATCTAAACTTGTCTCTTGTCTAAATAAATCTCGCCTAACCTGGATTTAAAGAAGGTGGATAGACTTTTATCAACTAGCCGGAAAAAACTTAGATTCCCTAATAGAGGTCCTCACCCGACATTGCATGATAGCCAGACATGCACTTAGATTGGGAGTCCCCTTCAACGATTTCTGTAGAAGCTGCAGCGACGAGGAGGAATAAGAAACTACAAAGCACCTACTATACACGGGTCCTGCCCTTGCGACGCTAAGAAGAAAACCTCTCGGGGAATATTCCAACGATGATCTTAACGGTCTGGCCGAACTCGTCGTCCAGAAGATAAGAAACTTTATCTCTGGTTCTCTAGAAATGCTTCAACTCTTAGGGTTAATACCGTTACGGTTGCCCATTTCGATGTACTCCGTGTTACATACTCTGGTTCCTGGTGCTGGTAAGCCGGCTTATCATCGTGGTATCATAATGAGCCAATTTGGTCTACATAAGTGTGTCCCTGTATGAGCGGGGCCAACCACCTAACCTAACCTAACTTCACCAGTAGCAATATCTATTGTCTATACATTATAAACACTTTCCACAATTTTCAAGGACTTCCTATTAATTTCAGCTTCCTTCTGGTGTGCACTCAACAAATCACTATCGCTTGCCATTAACCATTTCTCAAAAAAATATCCGATATCGCGAATAATTCAAATAAATGTCGCCTGAGAAATCTTCACCCAATAAACATCAATTCACCGCCAATTTTCCAACGATGCTTTTCCATGGTTTACTCCTTCGTAGATTGCATCGACGTCGTCGAAAAGTTTCGTTAAAATTTTCCACCTCACCGAATGGTTCCTTTCATCCGCAAGAAAGCAGACTGAAGGACCAGCAAAGTGGGGGTGAAAAAAGAAAACGGCAGAAAAATAATGTGAATTGCATAGCTAAAAACGAAGGTGAAACGAATGACGAGAGAGGGAGGGGAGAGAAAAAAGAAGAAAAGACTCCGGAAGGACAAGGTTGTTACTCAAGTAAAAATCCCTTGCCATGTAAAAAAAAAGTGAAAGAACATTAAGGGCGGTGCAGAGGAAGCAGTTTTTCTTTTCTTTTTTCTCCACTTGGTATCAAAAAACTATGTTCTTCCAAAAAGGAAGTGGATTTATCCTGGACCATAAATTTTATTCCAATTTTCCGGTAACGGAGACTTCCGTTTATGTTTGCATTTCAAAAAGGAGCAATGGCTGGAATCCCCGTTTGAGAACGATGACATTGGTATTTTCAACGAGGGTAATGGCAATATTGTTGATGTTTATGCACGCGCGGTGGTTAGAGAAAGTCCTTCTGGGTTAAGGTTTCAAGTCTCAGGGAACAATAGGAAAAGGAGCAAACTATTGAAGTCACGGACTGACGCCATAACCTAAGGCGTTTTAGCCATTAGGCAAAAGACTGGTCCAAGCTGCGTGGTCTTTAAGCTTTTACTCAATAGATCTGAAAGCTGTAGCAATGACTTTTATTCAGTTCCATTAACAGCTTCCAGGATAGTGTGAACTCGTTCAGTAAGAGATCTGTAAATGGTGGAGTCCTTTGACTTGAATCGTTTCCGGACAAGCTAGTTGGTTGTTTGGTTGATTTACTAGGGTTAGGCTAAAAACAATAAAAGCACTATTCTAAAAGAAATTGAAGAAAAATTAAAAAAATTAAAAAAAATATTGTAGAAAGAAGATGGATTCTGCAGACTGTTTAACGACGGCAACGAATCAAATTCCACTGTCGATGAAGACCAACAATTCCGTCTACCCATCCTGGACGAAGTGAAGATAGCCATATCTGAGTTCAACAAAGCTGCTGGACCTGACGGCCTAGCTGCCGAGCTTGGTGATTTATTTAGAAGCATGCACCAAGTCAACCTTAGCATTGTTGGCCCAATCACCAAGAAAGGAGACCCTCTGAACTGCGCCAACTACAGAGGCATCAGTCTTCTTACCAACGCTTACAAGATCTTATCTGCCGTGTTGTGTGAGCACCTGAAGCGGTTCGTCAACAACCTGATCGGTCCATATCAGTGTGGCTTCAGGCCAGGAAAGTCCACCATCGACCAAATATTTACACTGAGGCGGAACCCAGGAACTTCACATCGTCACGCGCCAAGTTTTCGTAGTTTTTAAGACTGCGTATGACAGCATATATAGAGCCGAGCTATACAGAGTTATGTCTAGTTTTGGCACCCCTGCCAAACTCGTCCGTTTGTGCAGGAAGGTAATGGAGAATGCACGCTGCTTCATCAAAGTCGGTAAAGACCTACCCGAGACCTTTTATGTCAAAAAAAGTTTTAGACAAAGCGACGTGCTGTCATGCGACATCTTCAACATTGTTCTTGAAAGAATTGTACAAAACTCACGCGCCAAGACAAGAAGCACAATCTTTCAAAGTCCATCCAATTACTCGGATACGCCGGCAATATTGACATAATCGGAAGAACATAGCGTGACGTGACTGGTGCGTTCGTGAGTATTGAGAGGGAGGCGGCGAGGATGGGTTTAGCGGTTAATGAGGGCAAGACGAAGTATATGCTGTCAACAAGGAAGGACACACACAAAAGCATGAACTTTATCAATAGCAGATGAGGTCGCCTTTGGCTTTTTCGAGAGAGTGTCAGAAGAGCGAAGGTGGCTGCGTCATGTAGAGCGGATAAACACCAATGGTCCGGCCTGGAAAACCTTCGAATCTACACCCGAGGACAATGCTCTGAAGGAAGACCGAGTCTCAGTTGACGCACTGAAGTGGAAGAACGTTAACCAACTCGTTGTGTGAAACTGGAGGCAGCTGGCTAAAGATCGAGCTGGGTGGAGACGCTTGTTGGTTGAGGCCCAGGTCCACCCCGGACTGTAGCGCCACCTTAAGTAAGGAGGATGTAAGTAAAAGGTTTTATGTTTGGAGATAGAGAGTTGGATGGGGTTCACAAATCTAGCAAATTCAGTGTAAATACTCCAGGATTTTCGTGAAACTACAAGTCTCTAGAGAGCTTAGCCCGTGCAGAACATGTCTTTCCAGGTATTTGTATCCTAGAGTCGCTAGAATTGCTCGACGCTCTCGCCCTCTTCCTTATATCCCGGGCAGATACTAGATTTCTTGTTCAGGTTTATTCGACCGGTGTACAGACCGTCCATCAGCCTAAGTTGCCTGCTGCCAAGATTAAGCACTCTTCTTGCTAAAGGGGAGCAAATACCCTCCATCATGTATTTCATTGCTTCAAGAGTTTGCAAACCTTTAGAAGTGATCTCGTGGCGGAAATACAGATAAGTTACTGTGACTTGGAATCTTTTCTGAAGTAAATACGTTGAATGTGACTGTCGTTGTAGTTCGCAATCGAAAATCGTTTTTAAATACCTATTGCTGTACTATTTCGAAGATTTTTTGACCAAAATGGGACTGGACTGGGACGTCTTATCTTCCTTGACGAATTAAGGAGTTCAGAAGGCCTCTAGTTGGGCTCGTCAATGCGATATAGAATGGTTGATTACTTCTATCTAAATATACATATCCTGTCATACATATACTCTTACACACATATATGTTTCGTCATAATTCCCCAATTTAAATGCTCATTACCAGATAAATTAAAACCAAAAAAAGAGATCACCTCCCCCATTCAATCATTGTCTTTTGTCAAAAATGATTTGCTTAACAACCCGCTCACATTCATCATTATCATTGCCATGGAAAACAATTTATTACACTCCATTGAATCAATTTTCCAGCGACCACAATGTGTTATGCTTCAACGCCGCCACAGGAGCCCTATACCCAGACAGACTCCTCGTCGTCATCATCCATTCATCAATGATCAACCAACCAGCCAACCATTTAAGCGAGTCAACCACAACCAACCAATGTCACCCATCAAACATCCCATAATCGAGCCGCACAAGGATGAAGGAAGAAGGCCGGAACGAAAAAAAAAAAAAATCTCCATCCATCGGCCCTCTCAAAACCCTGATAGTCAAGCCCAGGTCTCGAAATCAGACACGTTCAATCAGCGTAATGAAATTATGAGTTTTTAATACACTCCAGCATGAGGCCTCCTTGTGCCCTTCCTCTCGTGGAGTCCTGCTGTGGTAATAATTTATGAAATTGAACCCAAATTGAACTTTATGACCGGTGCTTGGGTAGTGTGGGGAGTTGGGTGTCAAAGGATTCTTTTCTTCCACCATGGAGGGCCAAATATTGTTAAAAGCCCCGACGGTAGAGCTGCCCTGTAGTCCATTTTATGAAGTGGCAGTTGGTCCTTTCTGGTAATCATTTTCTCTAAACGGATGAGGGACGGCTTCTTCCGATGTCCTATCTTTTGTTTGCGTGTGATGGGGTGGCTATAAAGTTCTATTTCGAGGTGAACACGGGTGACCGTTTTTTTTCCAAAAAAATATTGTTTACGATCGAAAAATTGTGTTTGACAGATTTGACATTTTTATTAAATTATGTGTGTCCTTCCGATTGGGAGTGTCCTTTGAGATTACTATCCCCTTATGTGTCTGTTTTCTCCTCCTACGCCATCGATTTTTCTATGAATGTCCTTGCTCTTGACTCGAATAATAGTGTCCAACGTGTCCGGTGTCGTTGTCGTCATCGTTGAGTTGGACGGGCATTATGGGAATTAATATTTTGTACGAGGGCAGGGGCTGTGTGTGTGTGTATGTGACTGGTCAGTCGGAAAGGACACACGTTGTACGAGGACAAATGTTTCCAAATGAAATGGAAAATCACTAGAGATTTGATGTAAGCACTCTATCTTCGGGGCTGTTCGGCCCAATTTAGGGCGAGTGATTGTGGTGATTCTTGAGTTATGAATTGTGATTCAATTTTGCGGATGACAAAGTGGGTGTCATGTGACATGGAGAAGTTATTAAATTAAACGTTTTCTTTTTGGACGAGATTTTTACTTTTTTTTTTCTTCTCGTAATTAAATTTCTGTTGAGCCTGTTAATGAAATTACATGACAAGTGGTCTTGTTGCGTTTAGAATGGGGAGGTTGGGGGACTGGGGCAGTACGAGAGTGGGTTTTGGTTTTACTGGATGGCTGGGAAAAATCTGGATTCATACAAATTTTATCTCAAGGATGCTAATCGTATTTTGCGTGAATGTAGAGCACTGTGTTGTTGCAGCTGTGACAGTATCCTTGAAGTTGTACATGCAGCTGAACTATAATGAGAATGGAGGGACAGCGCAGTACGGGATGACCTCGCCTACGGAGGACGTGTTTAGATAGACAAGTAAAAATAAATATTTATAATCGAAAATGGCTTTATTGTTTTTCAAAATATTCTCCATGAAGATCAATACAGTTTTGAATGCGTTTGAACCAATTTTCGAAGCACTTTTTCCTCTCCCATTGAGGTACCTCCAAAACATGTGATTTGAACGCATCGATCGCTTCTTCAAGCGTCGAAAACTTTGAACTCGTATTTTATATCTGATCTGCGGGAACAAGAAGAAATCATTGGATGCCAAATCAGGGCTGTACGGTGGATGACACATCAATTCGATGTTTTGAATGCTTAAAAATTCACTTGTTTGAGCCTATGTGTGAGATTTTGCATTGTCGTGGTGGAGAATGATTCGTCTTTTGCCATTGGTTTCCCTTATTTTCCCGAACACTTCTGGCCAACAAATGGTGGTGCACCATTCAGAATTGATTGTTCTACGTTGCTCTAATGGCACGGTGATGACATGTCCAATTATTCCGAAAAAAGCAGGCGACCATTTGCTTCGGAATGTTTCGAGCGCGAACAACTTTTTTTTGGATTAAGCTTGTCTTGAAAAACCCATACAGTCGATTGTTGTTTAGTTTCGGTTTCACATGCATAGATCCATGATTCGTCGTCTGTCACGATTTTATAGACGTCTTTTGAAGCACTGCGACTACATTTTTTCAACATTTCTTGGCACCAATCGACACGAGCCTTTTTTTGAGCGATTGTCAAATTATGCGGTATCCGACGAGAACAAATGTATGCGAGTGGAACTTATCCACCATGGAGGACCAAATCTCACGATCTTGCAACATTAGTTGACGCACAGCATCGATTTTTTTCTGGCACGACAACCGATTTTGGACGACCTTCACAAAATTCGTCCTGTAGCGAAGTGCGGCGACGATTGAATTCGGATAACCAGAGAAACACGGTGGTTCGAAATGGTGCTTCATTACCAAAAGTCGAAGCGAGTTGATCGGCACACTGTTGTGGATTTAATCCACATCGAAGGTCATAGAAAATCATTGCACGAAAATGTTCTCGATTTAATTCCATTTTATGACCAAGATGAATTATTCAAGTACCTGTACACAACATAAATAGCACTCGTATGATAAAACATTCTGAGTACGATTACCATTAAAAATGTCAAAACTTTTCGATAAAATGTTAGATTTGACTTATTCACACTGGTGTTGCCATATCTCAAAACTTAAGTAGCAGCCTACGTAGTAGAAAGGGATCTCAACTATCTCTCTTACGAACTTTGATACTGAATCTTCTGTCGAATGCCAGAATCTGGATTATATGATCCGTTTCTGATGATCTGTCGGCGTTCTCCCATCGAGACAGTACGGAGGCGTGACCATAGGGAGCTGGTGTCCACTGTCGTCCTTCTCTCAGTCTCAAAGTAGTTTTAGCTGCCATGTTGCTGCAGTATAGATCGAGCGGAACGAATCTTGGCATGGTTTCCATTGCCGCTGTTGGTGTTGTTCTCCTAGATAGAATTAAGTGAGTTCAAACATGTTGCAGGAGCCAGACATGACAGTCATTTACTCAAGTTTTGGAAAAAATATGCTTTAAAGCTGGTAGCCAAGACAGTGGTTGTAAAAAATCGTTCACATCTCTTGAGAAAACCGAAGCAATGAGTGTCCAGCAAATATGTTAAAACTCATGCTTCAAGGGGTTATGAATGCGTGAGCGAGGTACAGTGCTTTGAAACTGAGGTAGTACACGTATTAGGTTTCAATGTTGTCCGAGGGTGGTGTCCAGACAAGCTGGTGATTGTCTTCGCTATAACGTGAATTTTTTCGAATCTTCTGACGTCATAATCATTGTCAGCTCTATCAACTCTTCAAGCCATGACTCTTTGCAGCCAGTGTTATGCCTTTGCTGTAGAGTCGACACTAGTAAGAGTTAAATTTATAAATAAATCTTCGCACTCTTATCGGCCACAGCATGTGAAGTGTCATAGTAATCAGACGTCGAGACATGAAAACGATGCTTTCGAACTTTGGTCGTGTCAAAGTCAAACAAGAATCTCAACAATCCCAGTAGTTATCATGAAATCATGTGCGTGCCATCGCTCATCTCAACCACAACGTGGTTTTGTGTCAAAACAATGGCGCCATACGGGACACCTACTGCTGATGCCATTTAAGGTAAATAGAATGCTTTTGAGTACAAAGGACCCATTCAGAGGAGGCTACATTCCACCAAGCGAGTGAAGAAATAGAAAGACAACCCACGGAGAACACTTCTTTAATAATTGTCAAATAAGCCGTCGATAACCATTCAAAAAACTCCTTCGTGGTTGATTAGGGAGGCCAAACGTTGGGCGCCATTTTAGTTACCCCAGGCTTAAGGACGAAACCACTTCAACTACATCCCCCATTCTCATTTCCTCCGATGTATTGTCTCACATGAACTTTCAATTAATAAAGACATAACACTAATTCGAAATGAAAATACTCGTAAATTGAAATTATCGACACCTAAATAAAAGTTTTAATTAACAAAAGTGCACTCAAAAAGTTCCCGACAACAGAATGTGTGGGGCTTTCTGTCTATCGTCCCATCCTGTCGACTGAACTATAAATGGACACACACAACTTGAGGTATGAGACACAAAAGAAAACTTTACGACAATGTCTGACAAAAGGACATAACTCAGTATGGACCCTTGCCATCACTACGTTCGTAGTTGGATTTTTATACCTTTTTGTCTTAATCCACTCCACCTATATTTGGCATGATATCGAATCCTTCACATTCAATATTGACATGGAACAAAGCCACCATAAGACGATTGGTTTTTGTGTGGATTTCCATTGGTCATCTTGGTGATGGTATTTGTATTTGAAAAAAAGAAGAAGAAGAATAAGTCGTCAAAGACTGTCCAGAGAAGAGGACTTTGCCAATCGATAGAAGCAAAACATATGGCCCAGAGGCCAGCAGAGAAAAGTTATTCTTGAGTGATATTGTTCCAATTGAGGATATTGTGAAGTCAATATCACGTACAAGGATTGAGGGGAATAAAAATTAAATTAATATATCAAGAACTTGGTTTGATACTTTCAAAACAATGCCATTAGTTTTTGTATTCTAGGTAACACCAGCGATGTAATATTAGATCAACACCAGAGGCGGCAATTAGGCATACTTGTAACTGACCATACTGAAAAGACTCAAAAAAGATCCAAACAAACTCCTTCGTGCAGCTGACTTCCTCGTGGTGGAGGGCGGGCCACATGTCTGGGAAGTACGGGTAGAGTAGCTAAATAGTTGATCTATCCGTTCCGCCCAGATATAACTGACGAAACAGGCCTCGGACATTGCCAAGCCTGCTATGTCAGAGCGCCCTTCGAAGCCAGGCCTAGAGGGTGGCAGCGTGCGAGCGTCTGGTGGTCGGCAAGTCCCACTCAGTTTAACCCGAAACGGTTATGAGCTTCCCGGCAATGGTCCCGCAAAGCATTACGGGGGTCGAAGGGTAAATGTGCTATGCTCCGATGAAGGCATAAGTGGACTTTCGGTTTTTCGACAGCGTCATCGACTTGGGATAAGCAAATGGAGCTTATTGGTGAGGCTACTAAATATCGACTAGATACACATAGTTGGTATCTCCTCAACAAAGCAATGAGGCTCCAGAACTGTAGACGGGAGGAAAGTCTTCATGTGGAAAGCCTTCATGTCAAGAGTAGCACCTTCAATGTCTGCTCAGGTGGGAGTGGGGGTACTCACAAGCCCTAGGATGGCAGGCAGAGTATTGAAGTGGATCCCATTAGGAGGGAGAGCTGCGATTTTAAAGCTAAAACTTGAAAGGTCAACTCTGGCTCTGGTGCAGGTCTATGCGCTGAATCTAGAGTCGGAGTATGCAGCTTTCTGGATGAAGTAGATGCCGCTTTAGAACAGGTGGCAGATATGAACTCTTATGTTCTGATGGGTGACTTCAATGCCCACGTGGGTGTGGATGTAATGACATGAGGAAGTGTGATTGGGAGGAACGGTGACCCGGATCAGCGAACGCGACGCGAACGGAGATAAGTTGTTGGAATTTTGCTGTGCAAACGGCATGTCCATTATGAACACCTTCTTTTCGCACAAAGACAGATGAGATACGAAAGGTTTGAACGAATTCCAACTCTTCCGATAAATGCAGAGGAAGAATGTCAGTTGTTCTCAATAGCAGTCACTGCCTCTGTAGGAGCTGTTTGCGGAGTGAAGCGGCTCGGCTTAAAACACCCGGAGTTCAGGAAGCCATCAGAGAGAATAAGAGAGCCTTCGGGGTGCGGATACAATTGGGGGATTTTGCTTCTCGAAACCGGCGCGAAGAACTTGCAAACTGGCTGTTAAAGCAGCTAAGGAGTAATCCTGGAAGTAGTTCGGCGAGAAATTGAACCGTGACGGAAAATCTGTTGGTGTGGATGAAATCCGGCCAGAAATCCTCATGGCTTTTGAGGAAGAGGGGGGGGGGGGAAATGGCCCTCTTCTGGTCATTAAAGTGACCTGGGAACGTAGTGAAACACCTATCGATCGGCAAACTGAGGTGATTGTTCCTCTTTTTAAAAAAGCAGATAAGAGGAATTGCTCTAATTGTAGGGGTATATCTCTCTCTCCTCGGAAAAGTCTTGTGTTGGATGCGCGTTCCAGAGCTGTGGTCGTAT
Organism: Matsumyia berberina; assembly: GCA_917880715.2. Taxonomy (NCBI): domain Eukaryota; kingdom Metazoa; phylum Arthropoda; class Insecta; order Diptera; family Syrphidae; genus Matsumyia; species Matsumyia berberina. Next base: position 121,808,577 of record OU862871.1, on the reverse strand, counting down.
CCAGGTTGGTGCGTCTTTCATTCAGGTAGAAGCACAACCGAACAACTATTCACTCTCAGAATGGTACTTGGGAAGGCCTGGGAGTATGGCAAACCTACTTACAGTGTTTTGTGGATTTGGAGAAAGCGTATCATCGACAGCCTATCTAAAATAACCTAACATCTCTCTGAAGGTCTTCAGCATTTCATTGAACAACATGCTTCTCAATTACTGCTTCCTCCACCGATCTTCTAAATAGGTCTTCCACTTCATTATAATATCGTAATGAATACCACACAGGGTGATACTAAGAATTCACTGATCCCCATCACAATAAAATTAAAAAAAAAAAATCAAAAAAATGTCTTCTTCAGTTACTTTTTCTTTTTTCCAAATTCCAAACACTTCTCACACATACTTACACAAAAATGTCCTTTGCAAGGCTTAATTCAATTTCCTCTTATATCCTCATAACAAATTATATAGCGCGGAGGCATCGCCTACATTCCGTTTGCAAAGGAGATTTACAATTGTATATTCCGCAGTGTGCATGTGCATCATACTATTTTCAACAAAACTAATAACACAAAAGGACTGTGTATAGTGGCTTCTCAGGACGAGAAGTCTTCACCAACAACGCTACCACAAATAATGTGTGTTGCCACAATTTCGGTTAGCACCAAAACGACGAGCGAAGGACTTTCAGTGGTGGAAAATCCATTCTTGCATGTTTATATCCTTCGCCCAACCCTATAGCGTTAACGAATTTCCCCGGAAATGCACTGGAAAAAAAAGGACCCACACTAGGAAACAAGAACTCCCACTCCAAGTTAGTTGTTTTCCATTCCGCTCATGTTGTACGGGGTAAACAAAGCAAAGGGAGAAAAACTAATAATAATGTAGGGAAGAGCACATTATCCTTGTCAACCACACATACAAAACTGAGAAATATGCAGATGTACTCGTAACAAGGATACTTGTTGTGGAGTGAATACGAAAATCCACAAAAAAAAAAAAAAGAGTAGAAGAAGCATGAAATTTGTAACCTTGCGGGCTTGGAAATTTCAAAACTTGGTGTCAAGGCATAGAAATGCTTCGGATATAAGGTCGGAGGTGGTTCAGATATTTTCGGAAGCAGTGGGTGGTCATATTTCAACCATTGACACAAGCAAATATTGTTGAAACATGGTTTTCCCGATGGCTGAAAATTGTTTGGAGGGAAAATGCGTTGCTGCATAATGAGAGTTTGCAGTCTTTTTCAAATGATATTATATGGCCACTGGTTCATCAGCATAAACGAGGCTACTTGATCCCTCAGTGTTGTGTAGAAAAATCCTAAGTAACTTTTAAGATCTTAGAATTTAACAAGAAACATTTTTTCGAAACTCGAGCCCTAAGAGGAGAGCCAAGGTATTGAAAATTTGATCAAGTGTACAAGGGTACCGAAAAATGCAGCGAATCGGTAGGCATACCGAGCGGCGTGGCGTAGCAAAAAATGGTACTTGCTGATCATTCCCCAGGCTCGAAGGTTGTATTAAAGAGCAAGAGGCTCACAAGTCCGAAACCGAAGTCTGCAATAAATTAATGACTAAATAGAGTAGTGAAGTGGCAGTAGGTACTGAGGATATGGAAGAACTACTTCTGCAGACTACGTAAGTGCGACGACGAGGTTAGCCATGAATTCTAACCACCCGACATGGACAAAGTAGAGATAGCCTAAGCTTAAGTAAAAAATAAAGATGCAGATCTAGCAGCCAAACTTGGTAAGGAGCATGCACCATTTTTTTGCAAGATGAGCTCGATGAATGATACCTCAGGATTCAAAGGAAACTCGCTTAGCTAAACTCTATAATATCGCTTACAAGATTCCATCTGGATGGTCCATATCAATGTGTCTTTAAGCTAGGATAGAATACAGGGATTTAAAGATCTGACCGAGACCTTATTCTCCTTATAAGTGGCGGTAGCTCTTTACAATAAGCTGCTTGTTTTGTGAACTCTCCGATCGTTGTAGTCCTTAGAAGAAGTATAAAATCAGTCTCGCAGAGGACATCGCCCAGGATATAGAAAAAGCCACAAGGGAACACGCTGGTAGATGAGACGAAATTCAACTTATACTTAATAAGTATAAGATTTTCAGTCATTAAAATCACTTCACCTTATGCTACAGTCCGAGGTGGACCTGAACTGCAAGCAACAAGCGTCTCGAGCCAGCTAGATATGCGGCCAACTGACTCGAGTTTCGCACACCAAGTTGGTTAAGGTCATCTTCCACTTGCGTTCGCCACCTGAGTCGTGGTCTTCCTCTACTGCACCGTCCCTAGGGTGTGGATTCGAAGATTTTCCGGGCCGGAACATTGTTGTCCATCCGCTCTACCTGACCGAGCCACATTAGTCTTTAGACCTTCACTCCTCTGGCTAAGCCGATGTAGAGCTCTTATAGTTCGTGATTAAATCTTCTCCTCCAAAGCCCGTCAACGTATACGGGACCGAAGAAGTTTTCGCTCGAAGCGAAGAATATTATGAAATCTATATGGAATGTTCCTGCTAAAGGATTGCTTCAAAATGACTATTTATAAACCTCAGGTGCAGTCGTTGAAAGTAGTTGTAGCCCATGGATTAATTGTTCTAATACATATGGGCAATGTCGAGTAGTCTGCTCAGAGTTAGCTCACCTAGCAATGTAAGTCCACGTTCCATAACTTTACAACGAACTTTCAGATGTTCCTATACCTACATACCTATGTGTATGTATGTAAGTCCCTGCACCTTGTTTTTTAACGTCGAATATTTTTCTCTGCCTAACTTTCGATTGTTGACTATTGTCCTTAAAGTTACACATTAACACCCCGTAATGACATAACTTCTACAATGTTTCATATACGTATTCCCTAGAATTCAAATCCATTTTAGCAGACAAGCTAATTTGTTGACTAAAAACTTTGACATTGCCTTACGAAATCCACGAAATGATGACTGGCAACATTTTACCAGTCACATCCGGTGGTTTTCCTCTGAAATTCGGTGGCGGTTACATCAACGCCACACTACTAGAAACTTCCCTTGAACCTCAAATTATCCCAATTACTCTTAAAAATGCATCTCCCGACAACAATTGACAACTCCACGGAACTCCAAAAAAAAAAAAAAACAAAAAGTTGTCTCCTCGTTGTTCTAGACAAAATGTCGGCCCAAAATGTTGTGCATGAGACAACAAGTCGCGCGTAATTGCAGAGGATTACATGATGTGTCTCTGCCTTCACTATGCCTTGGTTATGAATGTCTATCTAATCCAAAAAGGAGACGAAACCTCTCCGAACGCTTATTACGGCGTTGACACGTATATGTTGAAAATCCAGCCTAAACTTTTATGTAATCCTGAAACCATAATAATTGTCTTACACGCAGATACATAGAAGCGACGATAGAAGAAGGAACAAAGGAAGAGCGAGCATTTTGAACCGTTCTTCGTCTCTTCCACCGAAAATAGTTGACGTAGTTCTTGCTTTGGTTAATCTAGTTTCACGAACTATCTACATCCATTCTGGAATCCTTGTACTCCACCACCACCACAAGTATGAAGCAGAACATCAACACCGACAACAACAGCGCAACGAAAAAAGTTCTAGTTTCGGATTGCTGGCGTGGTAGTAGTAGATGCAGATGCATGTGCACACTCAGGACGAACAGGAGCCGCACCACACAAAACAGAAAAACAAAAAAAACAAAAAGGAGGAAAACTGAAAACTTTTACTCAATCTGCTGACTCGTGACTGCACAAGAAGCGCATAAAAATAAAGTTCAGCTACGGAGATACAGAGATACAGCGATACAATGCTCCACAATCAGCATGTGAGGGCCATCCTGTGAAGACAGGGTGTTCGCCTTTTGGCAGTGAGACTGTGCGGAGGTCCTTTGATTTATTTAACGAGCATGTCCTAAATGGGCGGTTAAACAAGATCATTTATATTTTCGGTTTCTATTGATTTTTTTTTTATCTCCTTTGGTGTTCTGCCCACGATAATTGCGTGTTGTCCGTTTTTTGTGGTGGGGTTGAGTGTGCTGCACGCGTACCACTCGGAAAGTCAAGTGGAAATATGTACATAGTTTCGAGTGCAACGCCTCCTGCTCTTGAAGTGATGATGAAACTGGGTGTTTCTTGTTATTATTTCTCATTTTGTGTATTTTTTTGCCCGCTGCACGAGTATCCACAGTGACGGTGGTCGTAGTGTAAGGAAAACAAATGTTTTCCATTGAAGAAAAGTTGGATCTTCTACTCGGCGAAAAACATGTTTTTACCAACATCGAAATGACTTCTTAGCCCAGAAAGAAGGAGGACGACTGCTGGAGCAGATGAGAGTTTGACTTCATCAAGGAACTGGAACGACTGGCATTTTTTCTTGGATTAATTGCATTTTGCTAGTATAACGTCGTTATTATTTTTTTTTCGGCGGCGAATGCTATGAAATTTCAATTTGGATGCAGAGTGTGTGAAGGATGAAGGTTTTCAAGAGCCAAAATGTCTCGAAGTAAGGTCATGCGATCCTCTATCGGCCACACTGGTCATCCTCTAGCTCCATTAAAGTTTATCCAAAGATCAGATGTGCTACATTTATGTGTGGGCGCTATATTGAGGGTGTTCAATTGTAAAGCCAGATGTTATGAGTACATAGTAGAGTCCAGAGTAAACTATGTGTGTATGGAAGAAGTGGAACTATTGGTTTACTTATTGGTAAGAACACGTCTGGGGTAACCACAGCTACCCACAGACTCCAATGAAAGGAAAGGGACGTTATATTGAACTTTCTGTTAAAACTAAATAAAAACACGGGGCAAACTACAGGTTCTGGGGGTATCATCGGATAGGCGCCAAACATCAAACCAGATTAATCCCATTGCTAGTAACTGGTGTTTTAGAAGTCTTCTCTCAGATTTTTTGCAATACACGCGATCATTAACATTGTATCCGCACTAAGTAAGAAGCATAAGTAGCTACGGAGGTGCGCCGTCTTTACTCTAGTGACCTGTTGTTTATGAGTGAGTTAGAGAAAGAAAGTGTGATAAAAGACCCTAAAATCTATCTAATAAGGTTAAGGGAAAGCGTAACTTTCTCAATACTCTCATAGGCGATCTCCTTGAAGTTGTTGAGGAATGTCTAGCTCTAGCTAGAGTTGGACATTTACAGAGGAGATAGATGAAAGTTTCTTTCTAATTCACTATGCCTGTAACAATGTGCGTTGTGCTAGATACCAACCTTCGCTGCTTACCCTTTTAGGAGTCAATAACGTGTAATTCTTATCTTAAATGAAGGTCAGCTCAAGCGATAGAAAGACCGTCTTGATATGATGCTAAACCATTTTGATGACCGCTTGATGTTTTCATGTTTAAATTAGACTTTCGATGAGGCAACTTTTTCAAAACGGACTGGTCCTCCTAACTTCATAACAATGAGAGCTTTGAGGAAACGCAAAGCGTTAAGTGTTGAACGTAAATTAGACTGGAAAGCCAGTATTATTTAAAAACACTAAGAACCACCCCATCAGCGGCACTTGACGTGCTCCTACTACTTCTACTCTACTATTCTACTTCCTTTAAATGTTTTTGGAAAACAGTCAGTTGCTAACGCAACCGTCACACTGAAAGCTTTCTTCCAATGATCAAACAATCATATGTGTTTGCCACTCTCCACCCAGAGAGGCTGATTAGCTTCCTGGCAATCTCTGGAGCAGACAAACGGCTCTAAACTTATGGGGAAGCACAATAGGCGTTTGTATGAGACCACAGTGCTAATAATAATAACATTCACCTACATATGCTGGGTACCCGGTCATAGGGACATTCCAGGGAACTGTAAAGGCGATGAACTCGCCAAACGTGCTACTACTCTGGACGTCCTTCCGAAACGAAGGAATCTGGGTATTTCACTCGCTACATGTAAATTTCTCTTAGAGTACGACGGATCAGCAAGGCAAACCAAAGATGGAGGAATGGTACCACGTGTCGCACCTCCATGGAGATCTGGCCTATGTTGAATCTCACTCGATTTAAAAATTCGATCTTGCTCAAAAGGTCGCTCATTAGCACCGTCATTGGTCTTTTTGCCGGTCATTGTCCCATTGGCCTCTTCTCAAATGACTTCTGCAGGAGCCTCAGGGACGAAGAGGAGGAAGAAACGATCCTCTATTTTGTTCGCATTTGTCCTGCTCTATCCCAAAGAAAAAAGCTCTATCTAGAAGCCCATCACTCTGACAACTTGGACGAACTATCACATATTGACGTCAAAAGTGTTCTAAGCTTCATCAAGAGCTCTACATGGTTTCAATAAAGTGAGGAATGTTTTTCAGGGTATAGATCGAAGTGATATCACAAAGGGCCTTTCCTGGCCTACGTGTGACCGTGATTTGCACAGATAGGTAGGGTGGCTCTATCGACCTACCTATACAAAGTAGGATTGTTGGTTACGATAGTCAGAGACAATGTGGCGTCATCTCATATTTACTTTCAAATCCACGGCAGTGGGATACAAGATTGACTGACTTTCTGTCTATCGTCCAAATTATTCTAATAACAGATTTACTCCGCATCTTCAAAGGACATTCCAAGGCGTAATATCGCCATATTCCTAGTTCCAATTGCTTTCGGCATTTCTCCATAAAATAGAAAATTCTTATTCCAGTAAATGGATATCATTCTAGCTCACCATAAATATTTCAACGCAAATCCTTTATATCAGTTTACGGAATAAGAACGACTATTTTTAGGACGAACATAAAAGCATAGTTCCTTCTTCTACTGCCAAAGAATAAATTGAAAAAGTTCTGTAATTTGTTTCTTTGATTGTGTTTGGCTCACACTCTGACATTTTGAAGGATTAACAGGATGACAGGATGTGTGTTTCCTTCTGCTCCAAGTCTTAGGATATTATTTTCGATTGGTCCATAACTTGGCTCAGTGGTCTTGTATTTGTAATTTATAGACTTAGTTGGAGAGATTATCATGGCTTAGGGGCCATCCAGTCCTTGCCTAAGCCCATTTGAGAACACCACATGTCATTTGGGCAAATAATTGAAAATCTTTCCAACCCATTAACATACCGAGACTGAACATAATCACCAATCCAATTCAAGGGCCAACACTTTCATTTGATTTGCTACTCCCACTCCTGGAGTTTAAAGGACTTTTTTCTCTCAACCACTTCCACTCGAAATTCCTAGAATCCACACTCAAAGTTAAGTGGATTGCAATTGCTTGCACTTCGGACGTCATCGTGGAGCTGTGGAAAGAGGCAAATATAACAAATTCCCAACTCTAATAACGAAGTAAACAGGATGAGTATACTACACTATATCCACTATACGAGGACATAAACATACACATTCCCGTTCCACACTTAAGTTTTTGATTACCTTCACCGAGAAGAACCTTCGCCACACAGAGTATGTTTCGCTGGTTAGTGTTGCAACCAAAACGAGTGAGGAAGAGGTGTTTTTTTTTTCCACTTTAAGTGGCTGCTCCAAGGATACTTACCTGCGCTCTTTCAATATTTACCAGCGTGGAGAAAATATTTGCCGAAAAATTATATACAGAAATTTTGAAACTTTTCAAAGTGGAAAAACGTAAATTTCATTTAAGTTTGAAAATATTTATGAGAGGAACTGCTCTTTTATTTTCTAAGGATCATTATGACCGTGTAGCATTTTGGAAAGGAGTCGAATCAATTTCGATTTCTATTTTTTATTTGAATTGCTACATAACCTCAAAGCCTTGGTTTTTCGTCGTTTTTGCAAGTATAGTCGGTCTAGGTTCTAATGGTAATAAATCGGATATGAATGTACGACGTTGTAATTGCTTTGCTGTCCTCCATTGCAGTAAAATATTGAGATGTCTTTGAAATTAGGTGTCTGGGTTAAATTTACGGAAGCAATTCAAACATTGTTGAGTGTCAGAAATATTTCTCTGTTAGATTCTCACAGATGTTATGTCCGAATTCGTAGAAAACAAGAGACAAGGTAACAGCCCTTATCGCCAACAACTAAGAAGATTTTGTATAAGGCTTCAATCAACGGATGAAGATAACCTTGATCGTGTCGAGGGAACTATTCTCCGTAATACCCTATCCCCACCGAAATGAAAACTGAGTTTTTGGCAAAAAGTTTACGAAAACTCTCTGAACCATTTCCACTTGGGAATTGACTGACTGACTTGGTTTCGCTTGACGTTTCAATTATTTTGTCACTATCTGTGCATTTTTTGTGTAGGTTTAAGACCTTGGGTTTGATAAACATTGGTAAATTTGTCATATTATTGCATAAACAAAAATTAATTCAGATCCTTTCGGTGTACGAATATCCAAATGTTAAAATAAGAAAATGAATTTCAACACGTCAAAGGAAAATAAATTCTTTTAGTGGCTTTGTTGAATGTGCTGAATGCATCCCAATGTGTGTTTGCGACCTTAACTGTGTTTGGCGACCTTACCTGTGTCGGTTTGAAGTATGTTTCGGCAAAAACTGCCGAAAACTCAAATTTGCGAAAATTGAAAAGACCTACATATATATACGGGAAAACTTCGGTGTTGAATGTTGGTTTCGTGAGTTTTCATGAAGAACTCAGTTGGTGGATGATGGACTTTAGACGTGAAGGCTTAACCACGAGTTTAACTCATCGAGCTATATAGTGAAATCGATTAAGCAAAAAACTGCGCAATAAACATTTGGAATGACCGAAAGTAGAGCAGTAAATCAAGATCTCGTTAAAAGCGTCTTCTACTAACTTGGAGCGCGGAACTGTAGGAATTTAACTAAGCACTGAGCTGACTGGAGAGGCTTGCTGGTTCAGGTTGTAGCGTCAACTAAGTGAGTAAATTAGAAATAATCAAACTGCAAAGGGTTCACATTTGTTTCTTTTTGGAAATACAGTGTAGTCTCTCCTTACGGACACCTCTCATAAGCGGATAATTTTCTCGGAACCGTCGGTGTCCGCTTATGAGAGAGTACACTGTATTCTTTTGGAATGACATTTTCAAACGCATATTCGTCTCCCTTTATGCCGATGATACCAAATTTTTCAAAAGAATTTCTTCACCAAGACTTCTTTCTCCTTGGAGAAGATCTTAATATTTTCGATCTGGTGCCTCAAAAATTCCTTACCATCACCATCTCACGTAAGTGACACCAATCTCCACCCCGTCTCTACATTCTGCATTACCATAATCCATATCCCCTGTTCAATCTCTTCGCGACCTTGAAATTTTGTGTGATAGGGAATTCAACTTTCGATCACATATAGATGAGATAATTCCTGTAAAACGATGGTCCAAAGAATTCACCAATCCATACGTAACTAGATCCCTCTACGCTAACCTTGTTCGCTGCCTAATAGAGTGCGGACGTCAAGTATGGTCCCCATATCATCGTGTCCATATTACGAAAGTCGAGACCATCTAGCGCCGATTTCTTTGTTTTGCTCTTCGAGGTCTGCTCTGGAACGGCCCTTTTACACTGTCGCCCTGTAAAAATTGCCTCAATCTCTTTAACTTGATGACCCTCGAGGAACGCAGAGACGCAGCCGACATTCGCTGCATTCATCGGCATCGTCGATATTACCTTCAACGAGGATAATTCGCTGACACTGTTAGTGCAAGAATCTCGCTTGGAAAACACTGCTGTGATAGGAAAAGGGGAGTCGAATTGAACTGTTTAGTTATAGTATATCGGAGAAGAAACCCGCTCTTATGCCTACATATGTCTATTTTTGAGCCATCTGTGTAGATGGATATGGAGTTAGGGTTCACAACTTCGACCCTTTCTCATTGCCCCCTACTTGAAAAAAAAGGAAAAAATGGTTTATCGAATACACAAATACAAATACAAATACACGGTGTAATCGATTTTAACGACAGTGCCTAAATATTTTTAAAATAGCCGGGCATATCCCAATAATTTCGCTCTTCAATGCTTCAATTGGCTGATTCTCAGAGAGTTGGAGTAATAAGGGCACTTGTTGTTACTTTGCGTGCTAGCTTTTGAAGCTTGGCCAGAGCCTTATGGTTGGTGGTTTTATTGGCGACTTGCCGCCAGACAAATCCGTCATACGGGAGAATTGGTCGTGATCGCTGCGTACATCCATAGGATGATTTTAGGGCTCTGCTGTTGAAACTACTTAGGTCAACGTTTAGTGTGACCAGAGTTTGGCAAGAAAATGTTCTTGAAGTGAAACTTCGTTAGCTGCGGTTAAATCCTGGTGAGAGTAATTTGATTCTAAAGCGATACCGTCAGAAGTGGGAAACCGACTGACAGGTAGTGTAGGAACGAATGCGTTAAAAGGTAGGGCATTTTGATGGGTGTATTCCAATAAGGTAAAATCCGCACCATCAATATTGTTTCTTTACATGTGATTGTCATCCTTTTTTGTTTGTATTAAAGAAATTCAGTACACAGGATTTATTTTATTTCTCTCGAACCACATGCCATTTGTTGCTCTCTCACGAAATATAGACATGGACACTGAAAAAAAAAAAATAAATTCATACTAAACGTGTTTTAAGGTCATTAAAACGGTCGGCTCTAAAACAGCCGAAGGAGTCGATGCTGATGTCTTTTCAGTATGTAACGATTTCTCCAGGAGCTGCGGAGACGAGGAGGCGAAGGAGTCCACTGCACACATCCTCTGCACGTGTCCCGCCCTTGCCAACATCAGAAAACCCACCTTAGGCCAATACTTCTTTAACGATCTAAATGACTTGAACTCCGCCAGCACGACTGATCTCAACAGATATGTTAGGAAATCTGAATAGTTTCAGGAATAAGCAGGGGTCAAACCTCAGTACTCAGTGGCATTACAATGGACCTCCTTTTTTGGTCTGTACCTCTTCTTAGAAGACCAGTCTAACTAACTAACTATGGCAATTAATAAAACCTAAAAACCTCTAAAAGTTCAATGCTTAATCGCATTCTGGGTTAAAACGTTTTACTTCCTTCTTCTATTTGTCCACACCACTTTCGATTGTAGAAATAAGGGGATCGATCCATATGCCCGTTTTATTTCAGGCGCTTTGGTGGTGAAATTTCTGTAATATGCATGAAAGTAAGACAAAGATCGATCTTGTAAGATTGCAGTTTAAAAATATGACCTTATCCAAACTGGTAAACGACAAGATTGCATGCTACTGCTGCTATTATTTCGCCTGGTTGAATGATAGCTGCTAAATTTTAGGAGGAAAATGTTGCTGAACCTTCGTTCAAAATTCACCGCTTAAGAATCTTCTGAAAAGAAAATTAAATTTACAAAGCTGTCATTTCACATAATGTAGGTGCGTGGTCTCGTCTTACACTCTCAGATTCAGCCAGTTTTATTAATATCCTACGGTTTATAATGTCGTTTCCATAGTAGAAAGTTGTCCAACAAAGTTGAGCTGCCTGTGCTCCATGCCTTGAATAATATAATATTTCTTGTCAAATTTAAACTATTTAAAAATAAATTTTCAAAACGTCCAACCATGCCTTCTGCGAAGAAACAAATTTCAATACATGACCACAAGATTAGTTGGTAAACTTTTGATAAACTAGGTAGGAACCCTCCACTCCACACTTCTTCACTTGTTTATAACACGCAATTGAAAAAGTTTTATTTTGGTTGCAATACGAGTAGGAAAAACGTCAAACTGTTGCTTCATGTTGTAAATTCAATGGACGACTGAAAATGCTTAACAAAACTCGTGAAGATTTTATCATTCGGAAACAAGTCCGTAAAAAAGTTTCTCCTTTTTTTTTTCCTCTTTATGATTTTAGGAGAAATGTCCTTTTTATTGGGATTGGTTGCCCCACTCCCTACGTTGTGTTTAGGTTACTATCTGCGCATGTACTACGAAATGTTATCATCGGTTCTTAGTATGTGGTAGAGAGTACAACGCAGGGAGAATAGTCGGTGATTGGTCTTTGGTGCGAAGGGATGATTAGGAAAAGAAAATGCTCCTACTCTCGTTTGAAGAGTTTTATAGACAAACGATTTAACAGGTCTAGTTCCATGCGATGATATTTAGAAGACAAGACGGTTGAACGGATATCAAGAAACTATTTCTACTAAAGATTAGTCAGAATCAGCTGGTTATCAACTTTATAAGCAGCATAGTATAGCCTCGCAACTTTTGCGAAATCATAATTAAGAATTAACACAGAACTAATGGCAGTACGTCATCCTCATGGTTAAGTATGTCTAGTACAGAACCGCAGTTCTCTGTAAAACAATTACATTCAACTTTTCTATGCGAAAATAGTTCAAAAATTAAAAAAAAATCGGGTCACTGCTGCATAAAAAAAAAAAAATAGCTTTCACACAAGTGGAAAGGATTTACAATTTATTGTCGACTCCGAATGACCAATTGAGAAGCTCTCTCATGACAAATTATACTCTCGCAGGCCTGAAATTCCCTGACAAGCGGTGGTCCCGGAGAAAATATTCGGTGGGCATGGCTGGGGCTTGAATCCACGTCGCTCGCTCAGCAGTCCAACGCACTAACCATGGAGCAATGGCGACTACTGCTCCGTTACCCCATGGAATAAGGGCAAAACCTCTTTTTTTTTTGTCAGTAATGTAGAATAGCTCGGGTTTTCCAAGGATTATGACAGCTATTCTGAATTCCTACAGAAATTTGATTGAATTCACTAGAAGCAATGGTAAAAGCTCCACCTCCGCTAACGGATTTAGGCTGATTGATTTTGCTGCGGGGCGAAATGTTGTCGTAGCTGGTACGCGGTTCCCACATCTCAATATCCAGAAAGGAACATGGAGATCTCCTGATCAATCAACCGTCAACCAGACTGATCACATTGCGATCGACGCAAAGCACTTCTTCAGTATTATGAATGTCCGAACGTTCCGAGGGGCCAACATTGACTCGGACCACTACCTTGGTGTAGCCAAGATACGACTGCGGATATCCCGAAGTCCGCCAAGACTAGGAAATACTGTGGGGAAGTTTGACGTCGGACGGCTGCAATCGCAAGAGATCGCCAGATCCTTTTCCGATCGAGTCTCTCTCAATGTCCAAAGAGGTCTTATGCCGCCAGCATCAAGTGCTGCAGATCAGTGGCAACATTGCCAAAAAGCCATCAGAGATGCCGCCTCTTATGTGCTGGGTTTCATTCGTCCACCGCAATGAACCCCTTGGTTTAACGATGAGTGCCGGCAATCACATACAGCGAAACAAAAGGCATACAAAGCGGCGCTACACAGTAGACCAGAGCTCCTCGCGAGCTCTACGTGCAGAAGAGGAGAGACGAACACCTGTTTCCCAAAAAGAAAAAGAAGGAGCATGGGAAGAGCGCGCTATCGAGGAAATGGAGAGATGTTACTGCAGGAATGAAGTTCGGAAATTTTACCACAGGGTACAGAGCTTGAACCGAAACCTGTAAGGGTGAATTAGGGAACATCGTAGCAGAATTCCAGTCGATGCTGAGTATATGGAAGAACTATTTATGTAGACGAATCATAATCCGTTGTAAGGCAGACTGAACCATTCAACAATGAAGACCAACAATTTGGTCCACCAGATCTGGACGAAGTAAAGATAGCCATATCTAAGCTTGAGTTCAAAAAAGCTGTTAGAGGTGAGGGCCTAGCAGCCGTGCTTTTAAAAGCGGCAGGCGATGACTTGGTAAGGAGCATGCAACAACTCATCTGTAAAATATGGTCGAAGGAAATAATGCCCGATGAATGGAACGTCAGCATCGTTTGTCCGATCTTCAAGAAAGCAGACCCTCTGAACTGCGCCAACTACAGAGGCATCAGTCTTCTTAACATCGCTTACAAGATCTTATCTGCCCTGTTGTGTGAACGCCTGAAGCCGTTCGTCAACAACCTGATCGGTGGTTATCAGCGTGGTTTCAGGCGAGGAAACTCCACCATCGACCAAATATCGGCAGATCTTGGAAAAATCCCAGGAACTTCAAATCGATACCCACCACCTCTTCATCGATTTTAAGGCCGCGTATGACAGCATCTATCTAGACGAGCTATAAAGAGCAATGTCTAGTTTTGGCATCCCTGCCAAACTCGTCCGTTTGTGCAGAATGACAATGGAGAATGCGCGCTGCTCCATCAAGGTCGGTCAAGAGCTCACCAAGACCTTTGATGTCAAAAAAGAATTTAGACAAGGCGACGCGGTGTCATGCGACTTCTTCAACATCGTTCTTGAAAGAGTTGTGCAAAACTCACGCGCCAACACCAGAGGCACAATCTCTCAGAAGTCCATCCAATTATCCGCATACGCCTACGATATTGACACAATTGGAAGAACGCATCGTGATGTCACTGGTGCGTTGGTGAGTTTTGAGATGAATGGGGCGAAGATAGGGTTAGCCGTCAATGAGGGCAAGACGAAGTACGTTCTATCAACAAGGATGGAAACTCAACACCGATGTCTTGGCTCCGCTATACATAAATGCAGACATCGACACCAACGCTGAGATCATATGAAGAATAACTTTTGTCAACTGCTGCTTCTTTGGGTTAAAAAGGCAATTGAGTAGCAAAGCCCTCTGAAACTGAAATTAAAGACCTTAATCATTACAGTCACGCTTTACCGTGCAGAGGCATGGATTTTGTCAAAAGTGAATGAGACGGCTCTTTGCTGTTTTGTGGAATATTCTTTGGGTCGGCTTCGGTCGATGGAGGAGCAGTGAATAAGAATGGAGGAGCAGATGTAACGGCGAACTGTATGGGCTGAACGGCGACATCGACTTAGTCAGAAAAGTGGCTGCAAAGTGGATAGACATAATGCTTCGGCCCGAAAAATCTTCAACCGAAACCCCTGCGACGGTGCAGTAGAGAAGGACTGCGACCCTGGTTGCGCCTGCAAGGGGATCTTAACCAACTTAGCATACGAAACTGGAGGCAGCTGGCCAAAGATCGGACTGGCTGTAGAAGCCTGTTTGTTGTCGCAGTAGTGCCACCTTTAAGTAAAGTAAAGAATTAACTACTGCCGATATCAACCTGAATGTGCAGGGATTCAAAAATGGTCTTGAACCGATCTCTTAATCCTAATTTTTCCTTGAAAAGCCAACAAATAGTGTCAGTAGCATACGTTCGTTATACCTGTCTAACTAAATAGAAGAAGGTGTAGATCACGTTCAAAGGTATATACGATTAGTTAATCCTATGTCAACTCGCAACAAACTCACAGAAACTTCAGTGTGGTTTAATAATCGTGTATCCTACCCCCTACGTGCAAAAGCCGTGAATAAATTGGACGCAACCAACTTTAAATTAAACTTCGACACAACGAAAAAAAAAAAAGGTAAAATGTAAATCACGAGTATCTTGCAAAGAGAAAAATTGAAAAACGTAAAATATGTTGCGTTGAAATTAGTTCACCTACTCTCTACTAGCAGCAGGCAACCTTTGTCATCTGGTTTAATATTTGCAAAAAGCTTTCAATTAAAAGTGTTCACCTGCAACCTCCTCATTATCAAAACACCTGACATTCTCCACTCTACGCAAACACATAAAACATCCAATTAAAATCTTATGTTGGAATTAATTAGCACTGCATATGAAAAGTGAGAGTCTTAATTAAAAAAAAAAACAGGCAAAGGGCCCTCATACATGTTTAGCTATCAAAAGTAGAGCAAGTATTTGAAGTTTAGTTTTAGTTTAATTAATCTCAACAGACTCTCCGCCGATGCGAGTGCGTCTTTTATTGGTGAATCCCTTTGTTAAGGTTTAAGAAACTGCTGAATTCTCACAAAACTCCAGAGGTTCACTATAAAAATCGAATTCTTTGGGCATAAACACAGCCCCTAGCCTCCGATTTCAACCGAAAAAGAGGAGAAATAATCCAAAATACCAATAAAACCAATCGTCTCGGTCGAGCATAAAATAAAAGAAACATACTCGTAAAAAGGACCATGATAGTGAAAACCAAATCTGGCCCTCCGGCCATGGCAAAATGACTTCATGTATCTGAATCGATAAGAAAATTATCCTTAAAGCATAAGAAGGGTAAAAACATAACAAAAAATTACATTGCTCATTGCTGCTTGATGCTACGTATACTCGTACGTATACGCATCCTATCGGGGGAAGAATAAATGACCACCAGGCAATTCTGGGACGGTAGTGGGCTTCTAAAAACACGGGCCACTATATCGACGGATCGATGGCTGTAAAGGGTGTGGGTTGACTGTGTGATGTTCGAAGAAACGCCCCGAATGTATCTGGATGTATTTGGGAAAACATAAAACTTATTCCGAGGCTGGGATAAGCACTTAAGTAATCGCTGAGATTTCTTATTGCACAACCGATGAGTCCTTTTACTTTTCTTTTTCATCGATAAGCAATGAGCTTGGAATTAAATTGATATCCTTTTGCGGGGACATGTTCTTAAATGGGCACAAGTGGCGTTGTCGTGCGAGAGATAAGTGGAATATTTGTGGATATTTCTTGGCTCTGGTGTTAGTTGGTATCCGCTGTAGAGTTTGATTAGTTTTATTGGGGATAGATTACTGAATTGAAATAACTGCAATGCATACTGGCTTTAGAAAACCACTCCACTTAGATGCAGTATGATGGCACCTTGTCCATGCTCATTGGAAATCTTGATCTAGAGAACTTGAAGCGGGTAGGAGATATAGCATCTAGAACACCTGCATTTAAGAAACAATCATGAGAACCTTGAACATTATTACGAGAAAGATAGTAAGAAGGCCTTTCGTTAGCAATAATTCCTTGTTGACAATTTTTCCACTTCGTCTGCATTCGATGAAAAAATGTTGCGTATACGCCACCGCGCAATCGTTGATTTTTGTAAGGAGTGAATGTCCGAGTCACAGTCCCAGTCGCAGTCAATGACAGAGAAGCTCGGCAGCTACCGTTCAATTGATGATTTTGGGTTAGGACTAAATAGCTTTCGTGGTCGCCTGGCTCAGTGGTTAGTGCATTGGACTGCTGACCGAGTGGCGTGGGTTCAAGCCACAGCCAGGAAAAACACCAAACATTTTTCGCGGCACCACCTCTCCTCGGAGAATGACAAGCCTCCGGGAGTATAATATGTCATGAAAGAGCTTCTCAATTCGACGTTCGGAGTCGGCAATAAATTGTACGTCCCTTCCATTTTTGCGAAACATGTTACACGAACAACATGAATGGTTGCGAGAAGCTAGGGCTTGGTTCATCCTGAGCTGTCGCGCCAGCTATTTTTTTTTTTAAATAGCTTTCCCCAGAAGCTAAGTATTTCGGTACAATCCTAGACTCAAAGCATACATGTAAACGGAACACAAAGGAAAGAATTAGGAAAGCAATGTGTGCTATTTACTCTTGCAAAAGAACCTTCGGTAAACTGTGGGGAATGCGGCCGCACATGGTACACTGGATATATATAGCGATCGTCGGACCTATACTTACTAACGGCACGATATTATGGTGGAAAGCAATTGAGAAGTCCACATATCTTACAAACATCACAAAGGTACAGAGACTAGCATGTCTATGAGTATCAGGAGCTATGAGATCAACCTCCCAATTAGGTTTAGAAGTTATGTTGAATTTACCCCCACTAGACCACTACGTAAAGAGCACAGCGGCAAAAGCAGCACTCCGACTAAGAGAGTCCGGATCATAGAAGCACAGCTCTTACGGTCACGGGTCGATACTTAACTTATATGGACATGGTGATCTCGAAAAGAAAACGGACGTCATCGCACTATGCTTAGACTTTGACAAAAACTACTCCACCCTTATACCCAGCAGATAAAATTGGGAAGCCAACACAAGCTATCAAAATCTACGCTGATGGTTCTAAGATGAAGAAAGATACTAGAGCGGGGTGTACAGTAGTTCGCTAAATATAAACGATTCATACAGACTCCCGGGTGATTGTAGTGTTTTCCAAGTTTAAATTTTTGCCATTGATAGAGCAGCAAGAACAATAGAGGATAGGAGACTGAGCCCAGCTAGGATCACCATCCTCATCGACAGTCAAGCAGCTATCAATGCCCTAGATCATAGCACCAAATCGAAAGCGGTATCTACCTGTCGTAAAATCCTAAAAAATATGTGTCACCCACAAGGTCAAAAACTGCTGGGTCCCCCAACCTCCAAAACCGCCGACTCCGACACATGGGAAACAGGCTGTTTGGAGAACTGGGTAACTTAACACAAGTACTGATAACGAGCATGATCCACTTTATTAAGAGTACAGGGTGGTTGTGATAGACCAGAGACCACCCATCTAGAAGCCAAGGTTGGAACATGGAACACAACACAAAAGGGGAACACAATGGAGCAGCAGGCCCCCGTAGACGCTCAGTCATTAGACTGGGCACTTCCCCCATAACTTAACCTAACCTAGGACTGAATGTCCGAGTCACAGTCACAGTCAATGACGGAGAATGTCGGCAGCAGTATTACCACGTCTTCTGCATTCGATGAACAAATGTTGCGTATACGTCACCGCTCAATCGATGATTTTTGCTAGGACTGAGTGTCCGAGTCACGGTCAATGAGTATTAGTTCCTTATTCGTGAAAATCTTGTATATCTTGTGAATCTATAAACCACGTTGTCTCTTGTCAAGTCCTGGGAAAAAAAATTAAGCATCTTGTGATTCCTTATGCTTCCATGTGTGCGAACATGCCCACAACAATTAATTATTCGTAACTACGCTCATACATCTCAAGAGAATATTTGCTTCGAAATGATCCCTCCCCAGGACACATTTCAGATGAATTGACATTCGTATTTGTGGTGGCAGTGGCGATAGTAACGTGTGAACAAACAACACTTCGAACTCAGAAGGATTTCTATCCATTTTCGAGAACATCCTTACAGATGCTTGTAGCTGATTTGTATCACTCAGCAAGTCCTTGATTCTATTTCGGAAGATACGAGTTCATGCGTGAGGATGAGATGAAAAACTGATTTTGGTTACAAGTCAAGTGAGTTGAAGTGATGTCAATTCGTATCTTTATTTGGCGTGAGCACGTGAGATGGCAATAAATTTGACTGTGGGACATCTGTGAATTTCTTCTACATATTACCGGCTCCTTCCTGTCATAATAAGAATATCCATTCATCTTTCGACTTTTCACACACAATCACATTGCTTTCCTTCTTCTAGCTACCGGAAAACTAAAATCCTCAAACTTCATCCTTCACAGTTTTTCCCTTATCCATCCAGAGTCGAAGGGAATATTATTTCACAAGGATAACGTCGCATTTCCATGCATTCAAAGGATCGCAATTGAATTAGTTATTGTCGCTCGACATGAAAACTTTGTATTTCACCTCGAATCATTGGTTTCATCATCCACAAGGGAATAGAATGCGCTGTAGCAGTGGCAGCGGCGGCATTCAGCGGATATCTTTTTATTGGATCCTATTCCGCGGATATTCCAATTGAATTGAAAGTTTTGACATTAATTTTACTTTCCTGTAATTGCATTGAATTGCTCTGCGCGCCATTTAGTATTTGGAGACTTGTGAGCCCTTTGTTCGCCGGGGCTCTGACTGTTGTTGTTGGAGGGCTATAATGGCTGGTGTGCGGCGGTGAATAATGGAAACGATATCGTTTAATGTTTCAACTTTTTCTTGGTAATTTGTGAAATTGAATGGAAACTAATGGAATTAAATTTCTAAAACTGCACGAGGGGTGAAGTCGGTCGGAAGGCCATCGCTTGGGATAGACGCTTCGGGGCTTTTTGTTCGGTTTATGAGTGGTTTTTTACTTTAATCGATTAAGAAATTTGAGGAATCTTGGGGAATTTCAGGCGATTATTAGTGGTGGGGCCCAATGGCAAATGCTTTGGACTGATAGCAGTGAAATGAATTTCTGATTACCAGTTGAGTTGTATTTAAGTTTCAGTTCCTTAATTGCAGTCGTCTGAAAGCGTATCTGTAGCTTGAAATCTACAGAAGCCTCATGACCTTAAAGAATGTTAGGTCCTTGTGTGGATATAACGCCAGTTTCGGGATGAGATGGGTACAAAAGAAAGAATTGGCACAAGGACGAAAGACTACGGAATAGGGCGGGTGAAGGGGGATTTTACTTATATTAGAAGATGGAGTAGAGCTTGGGTACGGGACCACATGAAGTGAAAGAAAGTACAGAACAGTGTGATTCTTGATAAGCGAAACTACATTAATGCCGTCGACGGACGATTTAAAGAAGCAATAAAGCAGTATGACAGCAAGATCATTTAAATAATCAAGAAAGGGCTGATAGGTACTGAACTCCTATGGCAACACTCATTGATAAACAGAGAAAGTATCATGCTTACCTCAGCTGAATATGAATTCAGTCGATGGAAAGATTATTTTTCACTGATTTTGAATTTTAAGTGCTGATACATCCTGGTTTAATGAGGTTAAATGAGTTCTTCACTAAACTGAGATTTTAACCAGTATCAAGGTAAAGGGTGGGCCATTTAACCCCTCGGCATCTGGCAACCCTATAACTTTGATATCTGTTTTCAGATCGGCTTATGGCAGCCCGCATTCGAAGCGTCAGTCACAGCGAAAACACTCGAGAGATTCCTCGATGGTCATATCAACACTCACAGCATGCATATCTAAAAGACACGCCAGTAGAAACTGCTGTGTACGATGTAGTAAAAAAAAAAATAAATAGCTGGCGCAAGAGCTCGGGATAAGGCAAGGCCTAGCTTCTCGCAACCATTCATTTTGTGCGTGTTACATTTTTCGCACGAATAAAAGGGACCTGCAATATAATGCCAACTCCGAATGGCCAATTGAGAAGCTCTTTCATGACACATTATACTCCCAGAGGCTTGTCATTCCCCGACGAGAGGTGATGCCGAGAAAAATGTGTGGTGGATATGGCTTGGCTGGGGCTTAAACCCACGCCGCTTGGTCAGTAGTCCAACGCACTAACCACTGAGCCATGGCGACAACGATTTAGTGGGTAAGATTAAGTTTGTTTCAGGAGTTTTTCTTAAGGATAAGGTGGCTTTAGGACCGAAGAGGTTAAACCATGTAATGTGCTTTAGAATGCTAGGAAGTTAAGAAAAATATAACCCACTGGATCTGATAGATTATTATCACAAGGTACATACCATAAATCAATAAAAATCGGTTACCAGAAGGTGAAGTCGTCTCTCTACTGCTATGTGTGCTGATAAATTATAGACGAATAAAAATAATTTTTTCTATAACATAGGCAATTTACATTTTCAACAAAACACCATTCTCCTCAAAGCATACTTAGTTAAAAAAGACAATACACTATCACTCAATTTATTTTTAAATCATAAAACAATTTTATAAAAATGCGCTGAGTATATTTTATTTACATATTTACTTTAATTCATTATTTTTATTTTTCTCGTTTTCAACCCATTGGGGGTCGGGCATGACAATTAAAATGCTTTTGTCTGTTTGTTATGAACTTATTAAGTAATTTAATTAAGTAGCTTAATTGATTTTCATTCTTTTGATGTTGTTTTTTTACGAAAGCAAATATTTATTAGCGATATTACTGTACAAAATACTTTAAATTTTATTAAAGGCAATTATAGTGATCAATTGATGGCTTTTATTAGCTTCAGATTTTAAAACAAATAAAATTACTTACGTAAACATCATCATTATCATCATTTTCTGAATGACCCGCTTATCCACTATGATAATGGTGGGCTAAGGGTGCTTAGGTGGACCCTCCACACCTCTTAATCTTCTGGAATTGATTCTAAACCATCATGAACTATCCCCTTATGGGTAGAGGTGAGATTTCGGCCTACGTCCAACCATCTCATCTGGGTCTACCCACGGGACGGTTACCTGACAATACGGACTCCATGGTACATGTTGGAAGCAGAGTTGGGGGTATGCGTTTAACGTGCCCCGAAGTATGAACCTCTTTGTTCGCAATAAAATTTAAAGAGCAATGGAAAATAAACTCTCTCGCAGTTTGAGGGATTAATTTTGATTCTTAAGCAAGCTGAGATGCGATAGGTGCATTGCTGATGTATTAAGGCAGCATTTCTGGCAGTGATAATCAAACAGAGAGACTAATAGGGCAAGAAAGAATCCCTCTTCCGATTTAGAAAAGGTTGGCATAACCATAAAGAAGCTGATAATCAACAAAGCCACGTATTCTAAAGGCTTCATAGTGGAGCCTTTTTAAAAACGGAAATATTAAATAAATATTGTTTTGTTTTGCATGCACCAAGGTCGACAAAAATATGCCTAATGAATTGCAAGAATCATCGAGGAATAACCCTGCTCCATATCGTATTTAAGATACTATTCAACGTACCTATTTTGTGAACGCCTGCAACTTTGCTGCAGCAGACTAATCTTTCAGAAATTTGTGGAGATATTGAATTATGTATTCGATATTGATGTCATCGTACACACCGAGTTCATAATCACTTCCTGTAACTCCGGTGGGGGCAGAACGCCCCAACAAATCTTCTTTATTCTTCGCGGTCTGCATCTAGATATTTCAGGTGTGGCCACGTTTACTGAGCGAGTTTACTCTGAGAGTTGTCTTCTTCTAAGACTGTTGATTTTCACGTTTTTCTTGGTCTTCCAACCCGCCGTGCATCCTGAGTAAACTACAAATGTCCACAGCATGCGACATTCGAAATAACCATGCACTGCATAAAGGACATCCTTTTGGAGTTTGGACGGGGAATGATCTTAGGAGACCGCTGCTAATTCGGAAAAACTTCCACACAAAAGTTCTTGATAGACGAAAAAATTCAAAGCTTTCTAAAAGAAACTATTAAGCTGGGCATTTAGTAGTGAAGAGGGCCAATTTTGAATCGCGAACTTATGAGAGCTTTTTTTCCGGTTTGGAAACGCAATACTGTAGCACTCAAACGGAATTGGTCCATTGTACTACCAGAAAGCAGGACCCAGTTTTTACCCATTTTATTGGAATTTCCTCGATTTTCAGAGAAGGCACTTCAATAATGAAGAGATTACAGTACCAGCACTCACCACATCAGCACCGAAAATCTGTCATTCAAGCAAAGGCAGCACAATCAGAAATGAAATGATCCGAAGTATCGACGGCCTCTCCACAGGCGTCGCAGACAGTGTTGTCACTTAAACCTAACATATTAAGATGCTTGGCAAAGCGAAGTGTCTACAGTCTCCTCTGCTGAATGGCAATGCCGCAGATTTCTTACAAACGTTCGGAAGCATTCGTTTAGTCCGCCTGCATCTTGAAGAGCCATACCGTAGGAAACCCAATCGTCAATGGAGGCCCTGACCGAAGACGCGGGAAGACCCAACGAAGGTTTAGGTCCTGAGAAAACATCCCTTGAGCCTTGGTTAGCAAACTCATCGGAGATCTTATTTCCAGAGATACAAGACTCAAAGAGTTGAACCTTGCGACCGAGTTCAAAGAATTGTTTACACGGTTGAGCAAGGCCTTAAGCACAGCCAGGCTATCGCTACAGACGCAAGTGCTCCGACTCTTCCACCTATTTTTAACAATGTAGTCCGCGGCCATTAGGAGAGCAAAGGTCTCTTCTTGAAAAACGAGTAGTAAAGTATGCTGTTGTTGACCTCGATGAAGACACCAGCACTCTGTAAAGATGCAGAGATAGTATAAAAAGCCGAGATACGTCGACTGCCTCAGCCTAATCGAGCGATTGGACAACAGTGTTCAAGCCAACAGAATCTTTGAATCATTGCGCCAAAGTTCCAGACCGAGCATCCATACCAAGCGATTGGAAATGCCAGTAAGCTTGTTAAGCAACTAGGAGCAGGATGAAGAAGAAGATCGAATAAGATGAAAGATTGCAGTTCTCTCACGAGTCAGGAACTCATTAGGAAAGTAAATATGTAAGTAAACCTTCTGCCAGGACTGGCTGCCGTATATTATTTCTACTAGCTGGTACCCGCGACTACGTCCGCGTGGAAAAAAGTCACAATATACCCTATGTGATTGCCCGGGGTTCAGGAAGTTGATAATTAAGTATAGACTTCCAATTACTCATATTACCTCCTTGTAAATAACATTCCTGGCTTTTCTTTCTGGCTCTAGGATGGCCAGGTCGTCAGGTGAACTGATTCTGAGTACGCTATGAGACAAACAATCACTCCTCAGATCCAACCATCTACTTTCAAACTCTGCTCCTGTGCTTTATTGATGGTCATGGCGTAGAAAACCTTAACGTTTGAATTCAAAGCGGTATCAGGGGAATGTGGGGGATGAAGACGCTTTCTCCCTATTTGACGCCTGCGAAAATGCTGGCTTCTATTACGTGTCTGTGCAGTCTTCAACAGAAGCCATTGCACAGTGCACTCGAATCCCTCTAAGTCGAACCTCTTTTAATTCGAATTTCCCTCTAACTCGAATTCTTTCATGCTATTTTTGCATTTCCTTCAGTTTTCCTTCGAAAAGTCATACTCCAAGTCGAATTAATTCTAACTCGAATACATTCTCTAAATACAGAAAAAAACAAAAACAAAAATGTTTCCCAACTTGCAATATTATACACACATCAAACACACACAATCTCATACACAGGCTGACGCGTCACATCGGTGCGCTGTTCTTATATCTACCTAAAAAAAAAATTCCACTAAAAAAATGCCAGGAGAAAAAAGTAAACAATTGCCATACCAACCGCCAAATCATCACCCTCTCCTCACACACAAAAAAAAAAAACAACGCAGAATAAAAGGAATGAAAAACGACTGGGCAAAACAAAAACAACACACGATCACGAATCGATGTGTCTCACTTTATTGAAAACGATCATTAAGAGGCAACGATCATTTAGAGGCAAAGAGAGAAATAAAAAAGCAACAAAAAAAAAGAAGGAAAAACCACCCTTAAGCAGAAGCAACACACGATCACGATTTGCGATCGATCCGATGTGCTGCTGGCTGAATGGCGCAGGTCAGTGGGTTTCTATGGTTTTCTATGGACACAAATAAATGGCTGTTTCCTTAGAAAGCATGCATTTTTAGAAATAAAAATTAAGCCTATGTGTTAATTGAATAATACAGACTAATTACTCACGAAGTTTCATGTAAATCCGTCTAGCCGTTTAGGCGATACGTGGTAACAAACATCCAAACATCCAAACTTTCACAATTATAATATTAGTAGGATTACTCACGAAGTTTCATGTAAATCCGTCTAGCCGTTTAGGCGATACGTGGTAACAAACATCCAAACATCCAAACTTTCACAATTATAATATTAGTAGGATTAGTAGGATAGGATAGGATAGGATAGGATAGGATTAGTAGGATAGGATAGGATAGGATAGGATAGGATAGGATAGGATAGGATAGGATAGGATTTTATCTGCTTTGGAGTTATAGAGAAGGTTACATTTTCATCGCATTCTGGTCCACCTGGAGAAACTCCAATATTTTGGTTCATAACAGAGGAAGAGACCTCATATTAGATGACGAAAAAAGTACTTTGCCTATAAGATTAGATCAGTTTAAAGTACAACTCAATAAGAACATCTGTAATGGTATACTATTTAAGAGCTAACCTTTCCTTGTTTCTTCTCACAGCTGTGCGTAAATAGTAATAGATAGGTGCTTCAACGATTTAGCTTTTTCTACATCATTATTGGCGACAAAAAAATATGATTATCCTTTCCGTTATCAGGCAAAATAAACTTTTAAAACCCCCACGATATTTTTCTCCAAAACAGAAACAATCTCCCCCCCCGCGCTGTGGAGGTGTCACTTTCCTCCCTAACCACACCAAACGAACGGTGTTGGAGTAATTAATGTGCGCCACATAATTATGCAAAAAACTTCAAAATGTGTATATCCAAGCAAAATGTATATCCAAGTCAAAAAAAGTGGAAAGAAGACAAGCTGATATTAACCCTCCTATATCCTGTAGCTAGTTTGGAAGTTTCACTTACACGCTACTACCGTGGAAAGAAAGTTAACGAAAGCCAAACTTTTCCTCGAAAAAGAAGCCAGCTAACTTCTTAACATTCCACATCCTCAAAAAAAAAAAAAGTCCTCCTCGGCACTGCCATGGAAGTACAGAAGAAAAAAACAACAACAACATGAGAAAAAACACAACCTCCACCTGTGCTAATATCCCTTCCGGAGTATGTCGTAGGACTGCATTAACTACCACCGTGCCACGTCGACTTAAGAGTAACTGTTGTGTGGGAGGCAAGTCAAGTAGTTTGCGAAGCATCCTTGACGTCGCATTCCGCACGGGTTTGGAATTCCTTAACTATGTGAAAACAATTTCCAAGCGCGGGCGCATACAACCGAGTATATCCCCTACCTGGGGGTGAGTGAAGTGTGTGTAATCCACCTAACTGCTCGGCATTCCATTCAAGTGTATCCTGTTTAATGTAATAAATTATGATGATTCAGGGTTTGGAAGATGAGACAACCACCTTGGGTAGAGAAAAGAACGACAGGGTAACCTTGAGGTAGGCTTCCCTACCTCGTAACCACCGCTTTGCGTCATTCCAAGATCATAATGTGTTTTATAATTAGAACAGGACTTCGGAATCCTTTAAAGTTTCGATAGAAAAATGGTTAAATACATACTTTGCGGAAGAATGTGTGTTACAACAATACGCCCTTGATGCGCATACCAAAAGCGAAAATAATTTGCGGACATGCCAAAGAGAATCCTTAAGTTAAGGGAGGCCGTAACAGAAGTGGAAGGGCGGAATAATTTTAGAATCCTTTTCAGCTTGACGCTGGAATTTAAAGTTTACTCACCACCACCACTACTTCCATTCGGAAGTAGTCTCTCCCGTTTTCGCCCTTTGATGCTGCTTAGCATTTTCCCATGTATGGAATCCTTTTTGCTTATTTTTTTTGCTCCCTATTCCATGTATCCTTGTGTGGCAGCGTAACGTTTTAGTTTAAATAGGTTTTCACTATGTGGTACGTATGGTATTTCATTTCGTTTTTAAGTTTTTGTGGCGTTCATTTATGCGGTGCGGTGGCTTTGTTGTTTCGAATGGTGAAACTATGAAAAGAATTCCCATAGTCCTCTTCAGGTGGAGAGTCCTTTTATGTGAAGAATGGCCAATATTTGGTTTGGAAAATCTGAAATCTAAGCTGTTTCTTTTTCCTGTGTGGAGTGTTCTGCAACCATTGTGGAGGGAGGGTTAATCTGTGTGTGTGTGTCAGTGTAGAAAATAAATGTGGGAATCTATGGTTTTGACCTTGTAAATGTTGCGAATAGGTGGATGAAAAATGGATGAATGTTGGGTTTAAAAAGGAATGTTAAAGTCGGTGGAGAGAGCGTTTTCAATGGATGACAATGAGCTGCTCGCATTGAGGCAGGATTTCTGGTTTGGTTTGGTTGCTGTGAAGTATCACACTTTGAGATTGAGGAGAAAGATCTCCTGACACAGTGACATAAAATAATTTTTTTTGTGCGCTCTAGATTGACAGCTAGGTCAGCTAAAAACTAATAATTTGGCTTATTCCCAAGTGGGGGGATGCCAGACACATGGAAAGAATCAAAGATGGAAAGATCTAAACTATGGAGGGGGCTTTAAAGAGGTGATTCAACAAAGTCCTACAAAGAAGTGTTTTCTTTAAGCATTCCTTCGACTATATCAACATTTTTTGGACTCAGGCTTATAGGGACCGGTTAATGCTGGTCGTACATTTATACAGGTGAAACATACGCGTGTGTAGCTCGAGGACGGGAAGCAGGAAAACATATTTGCCGTGGGTTGGTTCTTTATTCGACTGACTTTGAATCAAACAGCAAGGTTCTCATATACTACGTATCCCTAACTTGATTACATGAGACCGATGTATATACATATTTGGGTGTCGCCTGGTACTTCAATTGACGTCAGTGTTGAACATGGGATGGAAATAAACGTGAAAAAATTAGAGGTAATAGTAATTTCCCGATTGCCTGTTCAATGCACTCTGCATGTTAGTGGAGTTCCCTTGAAACAAGTGAAGAAGTTCAAATATCACGAGTGATGGAAGGAGAAATACTGGGTTATCCTGTAGGACTGGTCAGGATGAAGCAATTTCGAGACAGTTTGGTCAATGAGTGCCGAACTTGGCATCGGAGCTAAGCTATCTGTCTTTAATTCAGTGTTTGTTCCGACCCGCGCCTATAGTCATGAGGTTGGCGTAGTGACCGAAAGAATAAGATCGTGGATACAAGCTGTAGAAATGAAATTTCTTCGTTAAATAACTAGGTTGACTCGTTAGCAACACAAGAATACGCAGGGTACAGCTGATTTTTCGAACGGAGAGGTCCATACTTCGATAGTTTGGGCACGTTAAACACATGCATGCAACTCGGCGTTCAAGACGTGCCATAGGATCTATGCCATCAGGTAGGCATCCGCTAGGTAAGCCCGGGATGAGATGATTGGACCAAGTGACCTCTACCCGTATCAGGATAGCTCCTGATGATTAAGAGTCGATGGCGAGAGGTCGAGAGATGTGGAGAGTCCACTAGAGCAACCCTAACCCCGCGACCTTCGTAGTGGGTAAGCGGATCACTAATGAGTATGTCAATAGTAGCCAAATCTCTGAACTCCGCTAAAAAACAGAATTCCCTATGAAAGATCCGTCTACGCAGTCAGTATAGTCCCGGACATTCACAGAGAACGTGTTCAGAGGTTTTCTCCTCTTCCAAGCAGAACCTACATTCTGTACCTGAATAAAGGTTAAGTTTGTTCAGATAATATCTTAGGTCACAATGTCAAATAAGGAAGTCCACTAGCTTCCTCATGTTGTTCCTGTCAGTGAATTTTCTTGTAAGAAAAGGGCTTAATAAGTCTCTTGGATTGCCTAATCTGGGGACATTTTTCCAATGGACTAGGCAAAGTTGGTGTTCCCAGTTGTTTTTTAATAAAGCTGTGGTAGTAGCCCAATTAACGTCACAGAAGGGTTCCGGTCCCAAGAGCGCGGTAGCTGAACCATCCAAAACCAGCTCATCCGCAGTTTCAATGACCTACAATACCCTGCTGGCCGGGCACCCAACCAAGCTTGGCTTTGTTTTGTCTGGCAAGTAATTGTAGGACATCGTAGCAGCACTTGACTTACCTAGATTTCACGAAGTAGGATGTGAATGCTTTGAGCGCTGCCTGACTATCATGCATTTATGTGCTTCTTATACCTTTATCGATCTTTATAATGACGCAGATCTCAAAACAGGCTTACTGGTCGTCAGTCACAGCTTCCACACTTTCACAGTGTACATATGTTGAAGGGTATGCCACATGTAAGCGGATGGCTTCCAACCTACTGACCATCTTCAAACCGTCATGCCAGCTGAATATTGCGTTCCACTTTACTGCGCGAATAAATTAAATCTCAAAAAAAAAATCTCAAACTTTTCAATATGGAACCTTGTTTGAAACATTTTTTTCAAAAACAAGGACTACCTACCTACTACTTCATACCGCCTAATCAACTATTCATTTCGGAACACTTGTCTCTGGTTTATGGCGACACCATAAAAATAAATCAAATTAAATATTCAATTCTTCTTTGAACGTAAAGATGCAGCGCGGTAGATGCTACTCCCACTCCAGACACCAGTCCCCTCCAGCTTAATTCCAATTTCCGAGTGTGAACGTAACCATTGCATTATTCAAGAACCTAATCAAAATCTCCCACGAGTCATGAATTCGCCCAACCAACCACCATCTACCATCGCATCGCATATCCAATGTCGTATCTGAAATAAAAAGCGAAGAGGATAAGAATGTCATCCATTACGGAAAATCCCTCAGATTTGGTTCCGAATATAAATATATCATCATCATTGTCGTTGGCATCGTCTAGTGTCCTCGCTATCACCATCTCGGGATCAACCTCCGCGGAAAATTCAATTTGCAGCCATTAGGAATGTTTACAACTCCAATATCTCTCTCTTTAGCCTTAAAGAAGAAAATTAGGCACAAAACGCCCAAAAGCAGGACAACAATCAACTTAATGTACACACGCACAGCCAGCGCCAGGACCAACAAAAAGAGGAAAATATTCAATTGCCTGCCAGTTTTTTTTTTTTTTTTTTTTGCTGGTGGAGGGTGTATCCTTCGTTGACTTTGTTTGCCACTTTGGTTTGATTACTCTTCTCTAAGTCGTGGTCTGGTCGTTGGGTTTTTTTTTTCGTTTCCTTGATATGCCCCACTAAGTAAATATCCTGGAAGACTTTCTTTACTTGAAGTTGGATTTTCCCAGGCGTGGTATTACCGTTGATGATGAGTTGTGACAAAGTTATTAGGTTTATTTTTGGAAGGTATGGGGAATAAGGGATTAGGGGCATGGTTATCGCAATTTATTCATTTTTTTTCCTTGTCTCAGATTGGAGCTTTCTTTTTTCAAAGCCTTTTGAGTAATGAAGTGAAATTTATTGAGGGTAGAGTGAGAAGAAATATTTGACTGACCGTCATACCGAGTGAAAAGAAAGGAAACAAGAATAATGAACGACGCTTTGTAAATCCTTTAAATAGACTCGCACCCTCAATCGGAACGATGGTATCTTAGAAGTACTTAGGATGATGAAATGAAGTGTGAACCATTAGATGTTATCGTTGGTTTTATTTTTAAATTTAATTAAAAGAATTTAAGAGGGTTTCGCAAGGAAAACAGGGGGCATCTCTGGAAGAAAATGAGTCAGGTTCTCCAGTTGAATTTTAGTTTTTTGAACGGATTTTCACCAACTTGCATAGGGCACATCGAATGGCTGTAAGACTGGTATATGAGGCTGTGAGAACAAAAAGGGTGTAACTCCAATATAACATCATTGGGGTTGCACTACTATAAAAATGTATGTAGGATACAAATCTCTGGTATTTGCCTAAATCGGGGTTTTAGTCTTTTATAAAGTGAAACTCAGCTTAGTCCCGTACTACACTAAATGGGGTCAAATTATTTGAGTCTACAAAGATCTCAAGCTAGCGTTAGACGACGTGTTAAAACCACACAAATGTGTACCCATGATGTCATTTTAACTTCATACGGCTGTAATGTGTAACCAACAAGTCAGCCTTCTGTTGTGAATATGGCGTCACAGGCACAGAATTGTGTGGTTTTTACACGTCTTCCAATGCGAGCTTAAGAAGGTGCATCAGTCTCTCGTGAGTGAAGCCGGGGCCAGTGTAGCACGAATGTCAAAGGCAGGCACTCTTCCCCAAATTAGAGCATTTGTTAAGGTGGATGTCTGAAAGCCAACACCTTAGAGGTGGAATCCATGCTTTGCGTCGAACGCAATGGAATCAAACTAGTTCGCAGTTGATTGATTCTGTGACTATCGAACTGCTGACAACGTTTTGTCAGTTAGTCGGAATTCGTTATCGGAATCATTGTCATGCGGACTTTACTGCTGGAGAAGGTACTTAGCTTTGCGTTAAAATCACACAGCTCAACAGTAGGTAGTGCGTTGGACTACAGCGCGAGCTGCGTGGATTCAAGATTCATCCATGTTCACTGATATTTTTTTTGTGGCGAAAAATGCGACACGGCCAACATGAATAATTGCGAGAAGCTAGACCTTGAACTTCTACATGAGGTCGAGCACTTAGTACTCATATACATCTACATATATGTAAATCTTGTCTAAAAGCTCGTAAAAGCGGTCTTTAGTGGCGGAATCTTGCCTCCATTTATACGCGTATTAACGCAGATTGTCTAATGGAGAACCCTTATCAGACGCAGGATGTTTGGTATGATTTACCGATGGATCAAAAATGGCTTCCGGAGTAGGTGCTGGCTTTTTTGGACCCAGCACTAAATTCTCGGTTACAATGGGGATGTGCCCCAGTGTGATTCACGCTATTGGGATCTGCGTCAGGATCAACTTCGATAAAGGTATTAGGGTCCCAAACACACATATCTATTCAGATAGTCAGGTAGCCCTTAAAGTATCGACATCCTACTTCGTGGAATCTAGGTAAGTTAGGTGCTGTAACGATACCCTACAATCACCCGGCCCGGCCATCAGGCCATTGTAGGCCAATTAAACTGCGGATGAGCTGGCTAGGGCTGGTTCGGCTTCCTAGGGATCGGAACCCTTCTGTGGCGTTAATTGGGCTACCGCCATAGCTTTGTTAAACGACTGGAAACACTAAATTCGCCTAGCCTATTAGGAAAATGTCCCCGGGCTTAATCCAAGAGACTTGTCAAGGCCTTTTCCTACAAGGAAATTCTAAACCTTGACAGAAACAAGATCTCAACAATCATGCACAACAATAATCTCAACAAAATAAACCGTGTTGAGATACAGAGTGCCGGTTCTGTTTGGAAGAGGAAGAAGTCTCCGAGCTCGTTCTCTGTGAATGTCCGGTACTATACTGGCAGCGTAGATGAATATTTCATAGGGAATTCTGTTCGTTGGCGGAGTTTAGAAACTCGGTTCCTAATAACATACGTACTTTGATTAGGATGGTAGTAGATCTATTAGGTTAAGTAGACCGAAGATATATCTGGCTAGGTCGCAGTGATTCCTACAATATCGCTTTGCAAGGCATTCGATTTACCGATTTTTGTTTATTCCCAACAGATGTCGCCCCGACGAACCAACTCATACATACATTCGTTTTCAATTTGACTTGTGGTTAACCTCCGACTCCATTATCTCTTCCCATTTTAAATTTCATTCCAAAAGCTAATGGAAGTCATTTTAGTACATTCCCCCGACATCACTTCCAGAATCTTGTTGGCTTCTTGCCAATATTTGGAATCTTTTTCCAAAAAAAAAGAGAAATCCTTCGGGTTATACATTGCACTCGGCAGTGGGGTAGGAATTCATTTTGTGAGTTGTTAAAACACCCGAAATAAATTGTGGCCACTCACCCATATTCAAGCTCGCTCTTTAGTTTGTCTTCCAGCTAAAGTCCTTGGCATCTTAACGTGACTATTTATCTATGATAAATTGTTTCCTAAGTAGGCAAGATGGCAAGATGAACTGAAATCAATTCCGTGAAGGAATTCTGCTTTTGTCAGAGAGACATATACATTCTTTGTAATCGTTTTGTGTCCTTCCACCATGGAATGTGTCCTAGAAGGCGCAAGCAGACGAAAATAATTCATGTAAGCTACAGAGATTTATTTTTTTTTTTTTTTGTTCTCATTCTAGGATTGCCCTTAGACTGTATGGCGGCGAAAAACGACAACGATGACAAAAGCACAAACAAAATCACTGAATCCTTTTTGGAATGCCTGCTATGTAAGAGTGTGGATTCAGTTCATGGATTTTTTTTTGTGTTGGTGAAGGAATATAGTGAATCCTTGCGTTGGCATCTTTAAAATGCGAAAGTGGTTAGACGTAGTGTAATGTCATCTGCAGAGTACGCTGCACTTAAGGGATGTGAATTTCGATAATTTATTTCACATGTACTTGGAATTAATTGCATGAATCTGATTATCGCAGGGGAAGACAGTAGCAAGGACACGAAAGTGGCTTCGATGTGGAAATGAAAAAAGTGATAATTATATAATCAACTCTCCTTGTTGCCAAAGTACCCAGAAGGAGCTGCAATAGTCGAACATCCTGAAGTCCAGGACTAGGATTTTCAGGTGCTCATTTTAATTCCAACCGAAATCGACGCTATTTTATTAAATAAATCCGCAAACAGGACAGGAAAAAGGCGTATCTGTATTGATTTCCCACAATCATCAGGCTCTCTTCATCGCCCGGCGTATAAACATTAAATTGACGGAAGCGCTGATGATTGCCTCAATTTGGCGAAATGCATGCATTTGTCAGTTGTGAAGAATGCTTGGCGAGTACTTGTACTCATAACAATGACAATTACCGTCAATGACTTAGTTTTGATTTGGTAATTACGAGGAACACTATAGGCACCTCCGAAACAAGGACTGTTGATGATGTTGCCTAAGTACCGGCAAAGCACACTTATGACAGGAAGATGACATCATGGATGGAATCATTTCGGTGACATCGACTTGATGTGATGCGATGTTGTTGTGATGAAATCTATTTAACAGTCAACACTCGTGGGAATCCAATGAAAGTTTATGGTGGTGACATTAATGACGTGAGAATCAAAAGGAGGAAAACTTGAAGAAAGTCTCAGTTATCTAAATTTGGAAACATTTTTCACAAGTGGTGGGAAGACGATGTTTTTGTCATCCTTTCTGTTGACAACTCAGCAGAAAAGTAGGCGTATTCATGAATTACGCCACAAGGATATTGTAAAATCCCCTCTCGTATGAAAGTCGATACATTAGATGTACGATAGTTATGTCTAATTGTCTTTATGAACGGTATAAACTTGAAAACCACAAGACAGTTTCAGCTTCCATCATTTTACAGCTAATTCTTTCCAAAATGATTTGGTCTATAAAAATGTACGAGAGTAATGCAAGACTAGCCTAAGTCAATAAAATAACTATGTCCTGGCTTTCTTCCTACATATACATCGATCACAGAAAGACGGGTTCCATGGCCATTGTAGCATTCTGGCTTCACAGCCTCAGGAGGCGGTAGCATCTCCCACAGACTATCTTATCCCCCACATAACGCTCAGCAAAGACTTCGCCATGCGTATTCCATCAAGGGTGGAGTGGAATAGAGGAAAAGTCATAAAAGACTACAACATATTAATTTCCAAGAGAGGTTCTAATTCCATTAGGATCTGTCAAGGGAAGAATCGACCTAAACCACCTTTCAGTAGCCAAACACAAATGGAATAACCTTACTAGTTGCACCATATCCATGAACACTTGGCCAAATACAACGATAGGAAACAAACGACCTCCTCAAAAGAACCCGAACAGACATTGCGCATGTAGTAGCTATTTTTACAAGGTGTCCCTTTTAATCTCTACTGCCGTCACTGTGAGGACACAAACGAGAAGGAAAGTCTATAACACTTTTTCTGGAAGTGCCCGCCACTTGCCAAAGCAAGACTCAAGATACTGGGGAAACCCTTCCTCGACAACCCCAGCGAACTTTCGGAGAAGAAAGTTCCTAACGTTTTATTTTTTAGTATCAGTTTTTTTTATATTTAGTAGAATCCTCAAGATCGTCAACTACAGAAGCATCAGTCTTCTTAACGTCGCTTACAAGATTTTTTCTGCCGTGTGGTGTGAACCCCTGATTGGTCCATATCAGTGTGGCTTCAGGTCAGAAAAGTCCAACATCGACCAAATATTCACATCATTACGGCAGATCTCGTTTTGGCATCCCTACCAAACTCGTTCGTTTGTGTAAGATGATGATGAAGAATGTACGTTGCTCCATTAAGGTCGGTCAAGACCTCACCGAAACCTTTGATGTCAAAAAAGGATTAAGACAAGGTGACGTGCTGTCATGCGACCTCTTCAACATCGTTCTTGAAAGAATATTGCAAAAACTCACGTTCACTTTCAAAAGTCCGTCCAATTCTTCGGATACGCCGACGATATTTACGTAATCGGAAGAACACAGCGTGATGTCACTGGCGCGTTCGTGAGTATTGAGACGAATGCGGCGAAGATGAGTTTAGCGGTCAATGAGGGGAAAACAAAGTAAATGTTGTCAACAAGAAAGGACCCTCAAGACTGTCGTCTCGGATACAATGTCACTATAGACAGATATGACGCTATAAATTCAGACAACGACACCACCGCTGAGATCAAACGAAAAATAAATCTTACCAATCGCTGCTTCTTGGGGCTATGAAGATAATTGAGTAGCAAAGGCTTCTCTCGAACAACAAAAGTGACCCTGTATAAGACCTTAATCGTCCCATGTCCTGATCTACCGCGCAGAGGCATGGACTCTGTCAAAATCGGATAAGGGTGGTGTTCCGTTCCGTCTGCATAGACGGTGAGTGGAGGAAGAGATGATTACTGGCCGATTTTAGGAAAGCAAAATGATTTCAGGAGTAATCTTCGGCTAAAGTTTGCCAACGTTGCACTTACCATTGAGTCTTTTTGGCTTAAGCACAGCCCTCTAGAAATCAGTCCAAGTTAACTAATAAATAAAAAGATGTTTCGAGGTAGCAGTGACTTGCTGTCTTTCTATTTAAGACAGCCTTCTAGCTTCAAATTTCAAACTCAAATTCACCCTAAAAGTATGCTCTATTTAATCATTGGCAGAGCCCAGGATCACATTTTCGACATGACCGAGATTTGTTTCGAAAGGGCTGTTCCAACTTTGTTTTCTCTAACCACTGAAGTTCAATGAACCCTTAGGTACTTGTTACTTATTTGGATGCCCTCAGCATTATTGGGATCTCATATGTTTGACAATTAAGAGCAGCTGAAGCCGGTATCATTTCTTAAAAAAAATCGTTTTTCTATTAAGTGTTCAAACATACAATTGAATTTCAAAACTTTTGTCACATTATTTCTAGTTCTGACAATCTGTCTGCTTTGCACTTCCAACCAACCTTCTTCAACTGGCCAGACAACAATGACAAGTGAAAATAAAATACAGAAACATCTTTGTGCTCGGCCAGATGCCCATCGAAGCGTAGCACAATGCCTTTCAAGTGTCCAGACATTTTCCCAATTGACTACGGTTTCAGCAATTACACTCTCGGTCCAAAAAAAAAAACTTCTCTCGAAAAAACTGCAACAAATTCGAACTTTTGCCGAAGAAAACAAAATGAATTCGATGCGATGAGAGCGGGCCGATGCCGATTGTAATTTCAATTTATCGACATTTTGTGGCAGACCGGGTGTCAGGATGAGAACCGGCCAACAGTTGCAGCTGGTACGAATGCTTTTTTCTATACACTTACTGAATGTGTACACTTCATCCATTTGCGGGAGCTTCTGTGTGCAGCAGTGGTACCCTTCTCTCAGCTCTGTGTACATAAATTGTCCATTTTTGGAATTCTATTATCATTGCTGCAAGGCGTAGTTTCAGGATTCATCGATTGAGATACTTCCTCGTCCTCATCCTGGTCGTGTAGTTCTCGTTCCACTGCTCTGTTATTAATTCGATTTTCTTCTCGTTTTCTTTTCCAAACCAATGAATGTGGTTGTGATGCTGCTGACGGTGATGCTTCTCTATTTTTTCTGTTGCTCTTGCTCTGGAACTTCTATGTGTACAACCTACAAGCAAAACCCATCGAAGGATAGATTAAGACTCTCTTAGAATTCCAATTCGATTCCTACTCCTCCGTGCGATGGACAAGAGAACTGTGAACATCACAACCGATAAGATAATCGAATCAAGCAATTTATGGTGGTTCTACTGTTTCGTTTATTGTTTCTCCATTCGTATCCTTCAGGGCTGTTCCTACTCTCATCTTTTCTTCATTTTCTTCTCGAATTAAGTGAATGCCTCGAATTTCAGAGCACACTTTAGGGAGAGATGTGGTGCAACCAAAAACTGACCGATGGATAATTGTCTGCACAATAACTATCTGGAGATGGGGAGAGCAATTTAAATGTTACCTATGCAGAAGGACCTCTGCAGTAGCTGCAGACATGGGCGATAATATATTAAATTGAATTTCAAATGAAACAATTGTGCTTGGATAAGTCATTTTCGAAATAAATTTTGTTATTCTTTACTACGAGGTGGGGATGGTGGAGAAGTTACTCATGGTGTGGTTGGAGTGAGCTGGATAGAGAACTGGACGATTGATTGCATCATTCTTGATGTAAAATCTAATAAACAACTATGCACATGCATGGCCATATTGATTTGGAATTTTGAGAGAATATTTAGTTGGAAATGAATGTGGGCTGGGAAATGCATGCTTTACTTGCAACTTACAACTTTACCGAGAATACATGCGACGAATGTTCATATATGTTTTGTAAATTTTGGAGCTAAGTTAAGTGAGCTGGTTCGATAACTAAGAATACCAATCAGCAACGCCTAATACTTCTACACATTCCAAATATCCATGGATATTTAGAGCGAACGACTCCTATCGCCATCACCGCACTTTGTGGAGAAAGAACTTTGACGGCTAGATTCTGACTAGTTCATACTGTCCAACGCTCCAAATTCCTCCCTTCAATAAGAGACCTAATGGAATCTGCCCTTAACGTATTGGCAAGATGGATAAAGAAGGTAGGTTTCGGAGTTAATCCCTCAAAAACCGAACTACATAGTTCTTTTCACAAGACGCTATAAGGTTCCGTATATCACCCCTACGAAATAAGAAGGCACGGAAATCCAATTAGTAGATCACGCCAGATAATTGGGGTTCATACTTGATAGGAAACTCAACTGGAGGCTGAATATTCAGGACCGTGCAAGAAAAGGCTCAATTGCCTTATATTACTGCTGGAAAGCTTTGGGCCTGAAATGGGGCATGCTGTCTACAGTAGTCCACTGGATATATACGGTGGTAGTGAGGGCGATTCTTATGTAGGGTGTACTGGTCTGGTGGACAGTATGGGCAACAGTAGCCTGCTTGAAAAGATACAAAAGGGATCATGAATAATGGGTGCCTTGAGAACAACCCCCCTGCTGTGCTGGAGAAAAGGCTCCATCTGCTTCCACTTGATTTCTTTGGGAAGCTAATGGCAGTCAAAACAATATTAAGGCTCAGAGAATCCTTCCAGCTGATCAGCGCCGCACGGGGTCACTTTAGGATCCTTAAGGGCAACCATACTATTCCTAGTAAAACGGACTACTTCAACGTCAGGTACAAAAGTCGAATTCCTAGCAGAAGTGCTTGGGAGTCCGGGGTAGAAATATTCACAGACGGATCTAAGACAGTGGGTGGTATGGGGCAGGAGTCTTCTCCAACGCATCTGGCTTCGCCATTACCGCGCGACTCCTAGATCACTGTAGTGCGTTTCAAGCGGAAATTTCGGAAGTCTGCTAAGCTACGGCTTGGGTTAATGCGATAGATGATAGCGCTATTGCACTATACATAGATAGTCTAGCAGCTATCACCTGCGCCTATTGGATCAAATTCGTCCTTGACGCGGAAGTCAAGAAACTGGCAAACCACAAGTGGAACAACATCAGCACTTGTCTCTTGTCAAAACAAATCTAGCTCGGGCAGGATTTAAAGAAGACGGAGACTTTTATCCACTAACCGGAAAAACCTAGGTTCACTAATAGGGGGCCTTACCGGACATTGCTTTAGAGGCAAACATGCACTCAGACTGGGGGTCCCCTCCAATGATTTCTGTAGAAGCTGCAGAGACTAGGAGGAAGAACAAACTACAACGCACCTACTACGCACGTGTTCTTCCCTTAAGATGATAAGAAGGAAAACCCTCGTTGAATAGTTCTACGATGATCTTAACGATCTGGCCGAACTCGACATTCGGAAGGTAAGAAACTTCATCTCCGAGACGAAATGGTTCGAAACGGTTGCGCATCTCGATGTATTCTCTGTCAAATACTCTGTTTCCTGGAGTTGGTAAGCCGGTTCTTGATCGTGGTATCACAATGGACCAATCCGGTTTAAGCGGGGCCAGCCACCTAACCTATGGCGCCAAATGAGTTCTCCTCTGAGAAAAAGAACAATTACTTGCTGCCCTTGACACAACGCCAAAAAAAAACATCGTTATGGTAATGAGGGATTTGAATGCAATAACAAGGAAGGACTTAGACATGCTATCGCTATCGTGATGACAATATCGAAAGATTTCTAATTTTCTGCAAGGCCAGCCGCGTCCATGTTTGATCAGATGGACGCTTGCCATTAAGTCAGCTAGATTTTAATCGATAGGCATTAGGAAAGTAACCTCCAATCAAATCGATCACTTTGCTGAAAGAATTATCGATCGATCGTACTGTAGTTGAAAGATTGACAATCGGGAAGTTAGCTAGCCCAACAACCTGTATCTTGAAAATGAACCAAAGTTTGTCCTGGCTGAGAGGTACTGTGTATGAGGGGTTACTCTCTATCCGCATAGGTTTCAAGTACGATGTAACCGAAAAAGACGTAGGAAAACATTTTACTTTGAGTTCTATTTCCAACAAGGATAAAAATAAGCTTACATACATACAATAGAATTCACAATAATTCACTTGAAAGCCAATGCTGCTTACGTAACACATATCTACGGCCTGCAATATTCTCTCAAAGTTTGTCCTTTCATACTTTACACTGCTCACTTCTCTACAACAAATTTCTATCATCCTTCATCATTCTTAATCTAACGATCTCATCATACCTGTTACACAAGACCATAAGCATTTGCAGACCCCAGCCAAGAGTGCTTAATACGTTTATGACGTGCTTTAGTATAACAAGTCCTTTCCAACATCCCTCAAGAGACCTACACCTTAGGGGAATCCAATTTCAAAAGACTGGCAGTGAACAGCTCGCCGGCGTTTTATTATCTTGTCACCATCATCCTTGTTGTAAACGATGATACGCCAATTGATGTTTCTCACAGTCTCCCTTGCATCTGTCTAAAAGTGGAAAAAGAGAATTGTCCTCTTTGGTTGAGGAAAAAAAATTATACATGAAGTCACGGGTGAGTTTCTTGTTCACCTTTCCATTTGGTTGGTGAGGTTTATTCATTCGATTACGCAGTTGACTAGTGGAAGACTTCCACTTCACCAAAGTCAGTTAATCTTTGTTGCCATAACTTGAAGGACTCATCAATCTTGAACTTTGGTTAATTCCAATCCAATCCGCAGGCGATTAACTCCTCTCCAGACCGTAATCCTATCAAACTCCCGTCTCATCAGTATCATCATGTTGCATGCAAAAGAACAAAACAACAACAACAACAAAAAGCACAACACGCTCAAGGATTCCTCTTCACGTAACGAAATAATCTGTTGGCCCTTCAACTTTCAACAATTGACTTTGCCTGTGAGCCGTCAGCCCTAATCCCTGGCTATCAGTTATACTTAACTGGCTGAATGCCAACACAAAGACCTCAACTCCTTAGTCCTTTTCTCAATTTACAAAGCAAACTTTGACCAGGTGTATTAATACATAGGAAAGGTTGCAGGAGTAGGAAGAAAAAAATGAACGGGCAAACCAAAAACGGATGAGACAAGTAAACTTTTCAACGGCCATAAAAAGGACGAAACAAAGTAAGACCACTAGACCAGGTGAGGTAAGTCCATTGCAACCACCTGCTTCGGTATGAAGAAAACAGTAAAAAAAAGCCAGGAAAGAAGGACAACAAACCAACAAAGGCGCACGGAACTCAACGGATAGACAGACTCCCCCCGATGTCCCTTGAAATAAACCGTCTTCCTGTCTCCTGACTGAGAGACTCGCTTTCACTCTCTCCTTTAACAATAAAGGGATTTGCGTGGCCTTAAGCTTAATATTTTGCCTTGCAACACATTTGCAACATCATTGTCATCATCTCTCTCTCGTCTTGAGGACTTTTTTTTTGTGAAAGGTGTGCAAAGAATATAAGGGATTTCCGCTTCTCTTTTCGCTTTCATCTTTCACCAAGAAGCGCAGGAGTTTCTTCTCCATTTTTGTTTGTTTGTGTGTTGTGTGCTCTTGATCTAGTGGCCAACACAAGAAGGACTATTATGGGTGTTTTGCTATTTCTAGGGTAAACGATAGGATGATGGAGTTGCGGTTTACGGGGTGGGAGAGCACCTGACTTTGGTGTTACTTAACCTCTTGGAAGGAAGTAAAAGGGAATCTTCTGTAAGCCGCTTAGGTTAATTTGTTGAAACCGAGGGGATCAGACTGAACGGGTTCAATGGCATCAACTGAAAGTTGGTCGAAGGAAGGAATTGTAGTTTTTTTTTTCCAGGAGTTGAAGTGTTTAATCTGTGGAGACGGGTCTTCACCTGTTCAAATGGTAAATGTGGAAAGGTTCTTTCCTTGAAGTTTAAAGCTCTTCAGCTAAAGAACTTCCTTCGTAATCCCACTGCATTATTCCATTAACATATCCACCTGCCAATCAGAGTATATGCCTCCGACCGGATTCCATTCAACGAAACTGTGTGTAAAGTCTTACCCCCCTCAGTCATCTACTTAATTAAAAGGAGCCATCATTCGTCATAAATCTCTATCTAAATGATTTCAGTCAACAGACACTAATGGCATGTCGGCATGTCGTGTGTTGGATTGATGTCGGCGTCACGCAACCCCTGCGAAGCCACCCAGCTTACCCGGCTTGTTGTCGAAAGCGTATTCGGTACAACTGTTCACCCGTCAAGCACACACATTTGCCAATTTATTTTAATAAAACCCTAACCCCTCCGTTTACAAGAAAAACTATGAAAACACACACACACAGACTGGGAGAATGCGAAAGAAAATAACGGAAAGCATTTACCGCTAGTAATTTAATAACAAAATCGCGGGGTAACAGAAGGGGACCGCACCACGTGAGAAGTTGGCAGCCGTCAACAGTTAAAAGTCAACATTAACCAACACCTAGGAAGTATTCCTTTATGGCGGAACGCCATTTACACCACCAATCGACCTATTAATTCTGGCATTAGTCAAATTTACCGCTAAATTAAGGATATTCTATGGCTAAACTTAGTTGGGGTGGCTAGATGTGTGTGGGAGTGCAGAAATCTCCAGTTGCCTCTATTGAAATCGCGTTTTTCACTTGGTTGCGAGTGAGTGCACACTGTGTGTGATATCCTGGAAGGGATAAGCTTCGGAGAATGCCTACCGTGAACAGTGCTGGGTCGCGTGATTGATTTCATCAAGATATTTCAATTCATGCGGCGTGAAGTTAGTAAATAGAGACATTTAATGAACTTTGATTTTAGTAGAAGTGAAGTGGGGTGGGATTTTGAATAAGTAGAGGAGTGTACAGAGGGCTACACCCTGTAGACGCGATAATATAGGAAAAGGCAAAGGCAAAGGCTCTTGAAGCAATTGTAAGTAGATTCGAATTGAGTGGTTGTCTTATACAGAGATTCAACCTTGAAGAGCCCGGTCACTTAAAAAGAATGAACAACAAGGCCTGAGCTAAGAAGGTGTTTGTGTTCCAGCCGCCCAGTTCGTTATGACAAGGAAGACTGAAACTCTGTAACTAGAGGTCGATTAACATTTACCACTGTTTAACGCCATAAACTGCTGTGCGAGCTTCTTAGGTCCGAGACTCAGCACTATCCACCAAACACTTCACGGTACCACCTCCCGTTTGGGTGTAACGAACCTCCGAGGGGGTACTTTGTTATGAAGAAGCTTCTCAATTGGCCGTTCGGAGCCATTCGTGCTAAAAATGAAACACATACAGCATAAATGGATACGGGAAGCTATTTTCTTATACTCTGCTAAGATGGCTTTTTTTGGGAGCTTATCGATCCTTCCTCTACTTAACAAGGAAGGTTTCGCCGTTCCAAACCTTTACTGTGTTCACATCCAAGGCAGGCAAGACCTCACACGTCAACCTTAATGATCTGTGCCCCATTAATCTATCATCCTTCCTATTAAAAACACTGGAAAGGCTACTAGACTCCCACCTACGCTGGAGCATAGACACCAAACTTCTGTTAGCGTCCCAACATTGCATTGTATACATACCATCGAAAAATCACTTAGCGTCAAACAGTTCACCGTGGTTGCTTTTTTGGACATCGGAGGAGCCTCTTCACCAGAAAGTAGAAAATTCCTCCAATAGACCCCCCTTTTCTAAACGGCACCCGCCTGTGCATTGCTCACAAAGCCAAATTTTTGGGTCTCATTCTGGACGGCAAATTAGACTAGAGAGCCTATACACTCATACCTGGCTTTACGGCAGCTCGTTGTACGGCCTTTCGCTTTACGGCCTGATTTAGTGGAATTGAATGCGTTAAAAAACCCACTGCAGCGCTATACTGCTGCAGAAAAGCAATTGGTACGAAGTGGGGACTGCAAGTTCATACCATCCCCTGGCTTTACGTGTCCGTTGTCA
Organism: Matsumyia berberina; assembly: GCA_917880715.2. Classification (NCBI taxonomy): domain Eukaryota; kingdom Metazoa; phylum Arthropoda; class Insecta; order Diptera; family Syrphidae; genus Matsumyia; species Matsumyia berberina. Next base: position 121,764,907 of record OU862871.1, on the reverse strand, counting down.
GACCTATACTCATGTATGGTGTGATCGTCTGGTGGACGGCCTTAGACAGAGCCTTGCATCGCAATCTTTTAGGGAAAGTGCAAAGATCAGCATGCATATGTATGCATTAGCGCAGCACTAAAAATCACCCCATCCACGGCATTCGACGTGCTCCTACATCTACTTATTTTAGATATTTTGGCCATCAAACTGAAAGCTTCCTCCCAATGGTCAAACAACCATATTGGCCACTCCTAGATCTTAGATCCCCGAACTTTCCTTCCGAGAAACCGACTACACCCCGTCCAAGTTGAATTTCAACCTCAACTTCCGGACGAGTGGGAGAGTGATGACGCCAGAGACGATCATTCCTTTTATCTCTATATCGATGGTTTCAAAACCGAAAACGGAGTAGAAGGTGGTGTTTTCTCCGATATGCTTGACCTGAGCGTCCCCTTCCGTCTATCTGACCACTGTAGCGTTTTCCAGGAAATTATGGTGATCAACGAAGCCTTATCTTGACTTTTACAATGTGATATCCTTCAGGGATATTACAATTTTAACCGATAGTCAGGCTGCTATACAATCTCTGGAATCCGTAACATGCACATCAAAAGCTACTTCAGACTGTCGCTCATCTCTCATGGAGACGGCAGAACATTTTAACATTCATCTATGCTGCGGAGACACTCATAGGGACATTTCAGGGAACTGTAAGGCCGATGAACTCGCCAAACGTGGTACTACTCTAGACATCCTTCCGGAACGGAGGAATCTGGGTATTCCACTCGCTACATGTAAACTTCTCTTAGAGTACGACGCAATCAGTAAAACAAACCAAAGATGGAGAAATGATACCACGCGCCGTACCTCCAGAGAAATCTGGCCTATGCTAAAGGTCGCTTATTAGTACCGTTATCGGTGTTCTTACTGGTCATTGTCCTATTGGCTTTCATGCTAGAATGATGGGCCTCTTCTCAAATGACTTCTGCAGGAGCTGCAGGGACGAAGAGGAGGAAAAAATGATCCTTTGAAATGTCCGGCCCTATTCCAAAGAAGGAAGCTTTATTAAGGAGCCTATAACTTCGTCCACTTCGGCGAACTATCACATACTGACGTCAAAAGTATCCTCTAGAGCTCTAAATGGGTTCAATAAAATGAGTGGCGCTTTTCTGAATATAGATCCACGTGGTATCACAAAGGGCCATCCTGGCCTACGCATGTCACAGCCACCCCACCTACCTACCTACCTAAGCCTTTACAGTAAGCGGATGCAAAAAATCTACCGATGATTTTAAGAAAGCTGTGTAGAGCTCAGCAGGAATGCAATTCTGTCCTGCTCTTTACTGGATGCTGTAGTGTGTGCAATCGGGAGTTATGGGTAACCGACGAGGAAAAATATGTATATACTTCCTCCATCTTCTTTGCTGATCATTATCCAAAATGATGACGTGAGCTGTGACAACATATCAGCTCTTTGGTAATTCTGTAACCTGTTCGGCTAACACACCTTCTCGCAGCTTCTTCAGATCGCCAGCCAGGACAGGCCAAGCTACGTTCAACTTTCTTCATCTTAAGGTCATAGTGAGATTCGCTTCTACCCTCTACCATAGGTCGTTGCAACTCAAACCTTAAGTACTTTCCACACTTCAATCCGTCTCTAGGCACTATGACCTCTTTAGACTCTCTTCCAATTTTCTTTTTATATTTGGCTGCTGCGTGCCTCTGATTCTTACGACCATTTTGGTCCCTAAACTCTTGATGGGCTATGGAATCATTTGGTGTTATACCTGCGTCCTAGAGGCTTTGCGTTATCGCTTTTTTGGCGAATGCAGTACGGAATGGGGATATAAGCTACTAGGTGGTCATCTCATTTGGAGGACCAGTTCCTGTCCTAACTACAATGGCACCTATTGTGCGGTTACCCTGTACTGGCAAATATGAGTCACAAAATATATGGGGACACTTCTGCAGATGTAGATGGGCTGCACTGTTTTCGACAGAGACGCTTCACGGGCCTGGATCCCATTGCCAAGAAGAAGAAAATGACCTTTTGGGTTGAAAGACAGACTTGGAATAGTTCATTATTTGGCAACGATCTGATTATGAAAAGGCTGACCAAGATAACATTCGTTTTGACTTTTAAAAACTTTCACCACAACAAGTCGAGGGCAATGAACTGATCACTAAGAATAAGGCTTAGCGTCTGCAAACATTTACATATGTTCTGCTTAGTTTTACAGTTTTTAGCAGTAGAATGGGAAGCTCTTCTAAGACAAATTTCACTCTAGGAGACTTGCCATGGCCTTAATTCATCGTCAAACCTTCATGTACTCAAACCAAAATAGTCCTTGAAACACTCCTTCACAGTGAATTCCAAGGAATTTTCTTTTTGATTGACATACCAAGGAAACAATAAGGAAATGACATGTCTGACATTCGTTCAGGGAACTAAGACGGAATGCTTTGCTTTTTGACCTTTTTTCTGTAAAAGTCATCACGTCGCTGGCAAATTGCTGCATCCATCATTGTAGTAGATTCAGCAAGCGAATAATACCTCCTTCGTCAGCCCCCTTCCGCACCGATACTAAACACTGCATCCTGACGTTTGATGCAGCAAGAGCAAATGCTGCCTGTCTGCCTGCACACCACTGCACATTCTGTTGGTGAAAAAGAATAATGGTTGGCTTACTACACCTCACCCCCACCCCAACCCAACACAAAAAAAAAAAAACGTGTAAACCGCAGCGCATGGCTGAGAAAGTTATCGGCAGAATTAATAAGGAGCCAACTTTAACTAATTTATGCCATCTGCCAAGGATGTTATGTCTTCGGATCACACAAACCCACACGCAGGCACTCACATGTGGGCGGTCGCGCTGAACTGCCACTGTATCCATGACACCACAAGGGCGCGCTGCACAATTCCAGCTGCGCGAAGATAGATGTGAATAGTTATTGAGTTCTCCTAGCATTTCGGTACGAGTAACTCTTGTGTGTTGGGTCGTAAAAAATGGAACTCACCGAAGTGAAGCTGAACAGGGAAAAGGATGGTTCCACTGACGGTCGGTAGTGTGTGAAGCTGCCATAAAAAAAAGAAGAAAAACGTTAGCCGTGTGGTATGGATTCGTGGCAAATTGATTGGTTTTCATCATCATTAGGACTCGATGGCGAGGTGTGTTAATGGTGATTGATTTTTTTTTTCCTGACGTCTGTAGTGAAGAAGGTGGATTTGATTCGACATGGATGAGGATGAGTGGAATAAAAATTTAAATGTCAGGTTGGGCATTTTCGATGGCTTTGGATATGATTGAGCTGTAAACGAAACTCATAAAGTGTTTATGGAGAAAATACAGAGAATAGAATGACATCCTTGGTAAACGTGTATAATGGGTTCCTTTGACATATGTACATATGTATGTAAAATAAATAAATAGCTGGCGCGACAGCTCGGAATAAGCCAAGGCCTAGCTTCTCGCAACCATTCATGTTGTGCGTGTTGTATTGTTTGCACGAATGGAAGGGACCTACAATTTATTGCCGACTCCGAACGGCGAGGTGAGAAGCTTTTTCATGACAGATTATACTCCCGGAGGCTTGTCATTCCCCGACGAGAGGTGGTGCCGCGAAAATTTTTTGGTGTTTTCCTGGCTGGGGCTTGAACCCACGACGCTCGGTCAGCAGTCCAACGCACTAACCACCGACCCACGAAGACCACCCGACCCACGACGACCACTACATACTACATATGTATGTAGATGTTTGATTTCTTGAAGTCATTCGCTACGGAGTTCTTACAAGAAAGTCCAGCAACTGGTGAGTTAGAATTCGGAAATAAGGTTTTCGGAGAGAGTTGAAGACGAGTTTAGGCAGGATTTCCACTTGCTACATAATGGGCATCAGATAGAAGGTGATGGGACAAAGAAAACTGTGTCGCAGTATTTCTCTTGACCCTTCCAAGCCTTTCCCTCAAAAGATAGGAAAAGCTTAATATGAATCGGACTACCGAACTAAAGCAAGAAATAAAATTGTGATGAGGGCTTTCCGCTTTCATCGACGCGTAAACGCCGTGGCTCAGTGGTTAATGCGTTGGACTGCTGTGCCAGTTGTGTGGGTTCAAGTCCCAGCTATGTCCACCGAATAATTATCGCGACACCATTTCCCGTTGGAGTTTAGTCCTACCGTATAGGAGGTGACTTTGACGATTAAAGCCCTAAAAGTCGGCAAATCTGCTGGTGTGGGTGGAATCCGGCCAGAAATCCTCTAGGCTGTAGGGGAAGAGGGAGTGAAATGACCTTCTCGTGCCATTAAAGTGTCCTGGGAAGGCGCCAAAATACCTAGCGATTGGTAAACTGGGGTGATTATTCCATTTTTTGAAAAAGGGTCTTTGCTAAGGTGTTGGATGCTTGTGCCAGAACTGTGGTCAAGTCCAGGTTGGGCGATGAGCAGTGCGGGGTTAGTCCAGGTAGAAGCACAACCGACCAACTATTTGCTCTCAAAATGGTAATTGAGAAGGCCTGAGAGTATGCCAAACCTACCTTCAGTTGTTTTGTGGATTTGGAGAAAGCGAAGTAAACTCTGGAGTGTATTGTAGGAGTATGGGATTGACAGTTATCGTCACCGAACTGGGCATCGGAGCTGAGCTATCGGTCTTTAATTCAGTGTTTGTTCTGACCCTCATCTATGGTCATGAGGTTTGGGTAATGACCGAAAGAATTAGATCGCTGACATCAGCTGCCGAAATGAGATTTCTTCGTTGTGTTGTTGGGGTAACTCGTTGACATCGAGTTAGGAATATTTGAGATACTCAATGTCGAGCAGTTACTTCTTCGAAGGGAAAGGTCCATTCTTCGATGGTATGGGCACCGTAAACGCATACCCACAAATTGGCTTTGAAAACGTGGCATGGAACCCTTCTTTCCTTGCCAGCTCGTCGGCACGTTCATTGGCCTCACGATTACTATGACCTGGGATCCAGATGAGTTTAATTAAGGAGTGGGTACTCTCCCAGTTTTGATGATATGGTAACCGCATCAATGGCTTTGATAACGGCTTGGCTATCTGAGAAAATAGCGATATTTTGGTTGGATGTTTGGAGATTGTTCAGCAAGCGGCAGGCTTTCCGAATCGTGAGAAAATCCAGCAAAGTCCCTCAAATTGTCTCAAATTCTTGTTTTTACAGCTTTTTGAACGAGAAATGTACCCATGGATTATGATAAATTTCAATACAACCTTAGAGTTCTTTAATCTTCAAGTTAATACAGACGTGTACAAAAATTAACTTCAACATTTCGCAAAAAATCATACAAAGTGCTCACTGTGACATTTCCTCCCGCTTACTGGCATGTCCATCTTCACCATACAGAGCTTAGTGTGCCATGGAATTAATTAAATTAATTTTATTCCATCAGAGCATCAACATTCACTCTCTTAGTTCATTTATTTCTACCAAACTCGTACGAAAGAATACATTTCAATTCGAATGGAATTTCCTTGTCCGACATCTGAACAATAAAACTTCTCTAATTACCCCTTCTAAGTTCCCATTCATGCTAAAAGCCACTCGAAACCGAATCGACAAACATTTTAATTCCTTTTGTTAACCCTTGAGCCCGGGAATGTCAACCCGTGACCATTGTCCTCTCGAAATTCTAACCCTTAACTCCGTAATTAAGAGCTTTAGACTAAGAAAGTCGCCTTTGGTATCTTAATGACTGCCTGTCCTAAAACAACTATGCAATGTGTATCCCGAAAATTCCAATAATCCAGCATAAGTACAAAAGCTAACAAGAGTCTCTAAGAAGAATGACAAAGCCAAGGGTAGAGCAATCGACAAGGAAAAACTTATCCGAGACTAATTCTCAGTGTTAAATGTATCCTGCTAATCCTTCGAAATGGAAACCCACTCTCCGGATCTCATTCACACACACACACTTGCATACGGATCCATACTAAACAACTAACTAACAGAAATGAAATCACAAAATCAAATTAGAAAACTTTGCCAATTTGTTAGCCCATGGATGTGTGGAGAAAGGACACCCATTCTTCCTGCCTGACAATAGTCCCATTCGAATGGGAATCTTACGTGAAAGGACCTTTGTACTCTTCGCTAATTACAACTAAATGCCGGAGAGCTGTATAGTCTCTCTCTTCCTTCGGGCAAAATGAAAATGAAAGAAAAGTGGAATAAAGTTCAAGCAAGCAGCATGTCTAACAGGATAATGCTCGACGAAGGATATAAATTCCAAAAGAAATATTCCACAGAGGTGAAACCAATTGAATTCTCTCGTGCGGTATTGTGGCTACGGAGAACTGAATATAAGAGGATCTTCTGTAATATACTGCGCGGGCTAGTGAAATTCCCAAAATTGGCTCTGCATCGAGTTAAATGTTTCTTTGGTTCGTTTGCGTGTCTCACACACACACATGTAATGCAAATATATTGCCAAAACTACACTCCTCCGCCAAGGAGTACGATTTTATTAGTCAAAATTACTTCTCGGAACCTTTTGCGAAGACAGAAGGAAATTGCCAGTAGCACAGCAATAGGCAACGCACACCGCACACATCCTGCAGATGACTATAACACTTCGTTATTTGAATCTATTGGCAGGATTCGTAAACGACCCCTGGCCTGCCGTATAATATCCTTATGGTATTTAGGAGTAATTTTCACACTCAATTTCGGCAAGACAAAGGAGGGCAAATGAAGTTTTCCGGGGTCTTAAACAATTACAAGATGTTCGGTTAATTCTCTGAGGTGTGATAATTGCCATTAAGGAGGATTTTCTTCGTGCATCCTGTTGGTGGGAGGTTTTATTGCCCCAACCACGTACATGCATACGTACATAGTGGAAGGCTTAAAAAATTGTCAAAGACGAGACGCTGTTGACGGCAGCTATCCCAGTCGTTATTTAGCGCCTGGAATCGGTGGAACGTGTTTAGTCGATATGTGGACTCCTTTTCCAGTTAGAGTCGAGAGCTAAAATGTTGCAATGGTATCTTCGTAACTGATGCAACTGGTTCTTGTTTGCTATTAGGTCCGGGGAATGAATAGATGACGACTTCATTGATGTCGGTGAGATGAGTTGGTTATTTTCTTTTTTTAGGAACCTGCCCTTAATGCTGACATTGCGACCTAGAAAGATCTATTGTGTCTCCGGTCTACTTAGCCTAATAGGTCTACTACCTTCCTAATGAAGGTGAGTATGTCATTATTAGCGGAGTTTCTAAACTCCGCTAATGAACAGAATTCTCTATAAAAGTTCCGTCTACGTAGCCAGTATAGTGCCGGACATTCACAGAGAATTTGCCCAGAGGTGTCTTCCTCTTCTAAACAGAACAGACACTCTGTATCTGAACAAAGGTTTAGTTTGTTGAGATGATATCTTGGACTACAATGACGGGTAAGGAAGTCCACTAGCTTCCTCATGTTGTTCCTGTCAAGGTTAAGAGTTTCCTTGTAAGAAAAAGGCTTTATTAGTCTCTTGGATTGCCTAAGCCCGGGGACATTTTCCCAATGGGCTGGGCGAAGTCGTTGTTCTCAGTTGTTTAACAAAGCTGTGGCGGTAGCTCTATTAAAGTCGCAGAAGGTTTTCGGTCCCAAGAGCGCGGAAGCCGAACCAGCTCTAGCTAGCTCATCCGCAGTTTCACTGCCTACAATGCCTTGGTGGCCAGCCTCGTAACCAAACTTGATATTGTTGTGTCTGGCAAGTGATTGTAGGGCATCATAGAAGGAATTGACTGACATAGATTCCACGAAGTGGCTTTAAGCGCTGTTTGACTATCTGAACAGATACGTATTTTTGCGCGCCTAACACCTTAACTGAGGTTTATACTGGCGCAGATCACAATAGCATGGATTTCAGCCTGGAACACGCTGGGGCACATCCCCATGGTTACTGAGACTTTAGAGTTGGGTTCAAAGACGCCAGCACCTACTCCGAGAGCCATTTTTGATCCGTTAGCAAACCAAACCAAACATCCTGGGTCCTACACGGGTTTTCCATTAGATCAATCGATACGGTCTAATATTTTTACCTTAAATAGCCTCTCGAAACTGTACCCCCAGTGCATAACGTCGGGGATAGTGCAGAACATGTTCTTACCAGGAATTGGGTAAAATATTTTCAGATGACCCACAAGATTACCTAATTTATACTTGTGCTCTAGCTACAGCTTTATAACAACGGGTAGCGACGTTCCTAGTGAAGATATGTAGGGGTGTGAGCCCGATGACAGCCTCTATAGCTGAAGTGGGGCGGGCGTGCATAGCACCTGTAATACCGAGTTCTTTGTAGCATCTCAAGCTTCATTGTCGTCGTTCGATCAAGTTCTTTTGGCCACCAAACTATGGCCGCATTAATATGGGTCTAACTATCGAAATATACAACCAATATATCATTTTGGGACTAAGACCCCGAAGTTCAGCCGAAGAGATGGCGAGTAGCCCTTAAGGCTCTAGTGGCACGATCAACCGTGAACTTGATATGTGCATTCTAATTTAAGTCTGTCTAAGATAACGCAGGGGTACTCCACCTCGTTGGAACAGCCTATAGTAGTGCCTTTGATGACGATAGGTCCGAGATTGAACACTAGAACAGTCTCCTAGGGTTGATGGAGAGTCCACCAACGTTGCGCCGTTCCTTAACATGTATAAAACACTTTGCATGACGTTGGAGATCGTCATGTCATGTTTAGCACTTAATAACTTTGCACAATAACTTTGTAGTCCAATCTATGGAGATTAACTAAAAGATTGTCAACGACTAAAGACCACAGAAGAGGAGAGAGAGCTTCCCCTTGGGGGCATCCCTTTACTAGGGTTACAGACACTGACACTCCTCCGGAAGATGAAGTTATTATACGAGTTTCGAACATGACCTTTATCCAGTGGTTTGTCGAGTCTTCGATTCCTCTACTATTGATTGCCCTTGCTATCAAATCGTAGCCTGTATTATCGAAAGCGCCCTCGATATCTAGGAGACAGCTAAGGTTAATTCCTTGGAGCGGTGTGCTTTTTCTATCTGTGAAGGGCACCTTCCGTAGATTTGCCGATTCTGCATGCATGAGTAAGTTGGTTAATACGTTCATGACTAGTGACAAACAATGATCATCGAAAAAGTTACCAAATATAAGCTAAAAAGGCGTAAAACCTCTTTAACACTGTTGCTAATTAGAAATCAACCACAGGACGAAGTTGTGGTCGCCGTGGTTAGTACGCTGAACTACTGTGTGATCCGCGTGGGTTCAAACCTCAGCCATGTCCACCGAAAGGCTTTCACGTGACAAACTTCCAAGGGTAGATACCAGTTGTCATGAAAAAGCTTCTCAATTTTCTTTTCGGCGTCGGCAATAAATTGTGGGTCCCCACCCAATGTAATACGAGTTGTCCCATCCTTAGCTGACGCACCAGCATTTTTTTATTTTTCAAATCAAAGTACCACGTAAAAGGCCACAAAGAGCCATAAACAACCCTTATAAATAAATTACACATTTAAGTCAACTTTAGGTCAACTAAGTCAAAGACCGTTGTAAAATATTTAAGGAAAATACCCGTGATCACTACTTCAAGGGCTGTCAATCGTTTTATTGCACAGAAAATCTTTGGGTTTGAAAAAATTACGTGATTACCTGACCGCGAAGCTTCATTAAACTAATTTTTTGACAAAAAACAAACGCTTACTGCTACTACTTTTATGAGAGCGAGTCCTTCACCAGAAAAAAACGAGTAATTAGAATAACCATCTGCCTGCGCAGGTATGGACCGTTTACCTATAAATTCTTCCGCGCCACTTTCGAGTCTTCAATACAAGTTAAGCCTACAAGTGACATAGTCATACCAAGTGTATCAATTTACATATTTGAAAGAACATTCATAATGGAGACAAACTGCCGTTTCCCTAATTGCCGATGGACCGGGCTTTGTAGAAACGTCTTCATACACTGCGAAAGATATCACCAAGGATACATAATGGAAATAAACGACGAAAACGGATTTAATTTTTCACCGAACGACATCATGGAGGCTACGTTTCTACTCATTTGCTATGGGGCTTTATACTGGTTCCTCTTAGATCCAGTAACATCCAACGACTATGTTCAACGAAGTATATTTGCCGTCGACAACCCAGAGGTTTGTCAGTATACAACTAAAGTCCAGCGAGCCGGCGACGAATACCCTGCAGAATCCAGTCAAATAGAGCTGTTCAGTACAACGTGGAAGGTAAATTTAGCCAAGAACAAATGAAGATATGTGCATCAGTACGTGTAAATAAAATTTTATTTTCTAACAATTCTAAAGTAACTTTTATAAAGTGTAAACATTTTTATATAAAATTACATTTATACAATAAAATACTATTTTTAAAATTTAAATTGTCGGGTCAATTTTTTTTTATTTATTCGGGAATTTTTCCATTCATTTTTCAATGACCCACTTATCCACTTATGAGGGTTGCGGGTTTAGGGTGCTTAAGTGGATCCTCCACATCTACGATACTTCTTCGAACAGAAAAGTCTATACTTCGATGGTTTGGGCACGGGGAACGCATGGCCTCAAATCGACTTCCAAAACGTTCCATCAAGCAGACGTCCCATGCGTACGCCCAGGATGAAATGTTTGGACCGAAATCTTACCTCTTGTGCCTCTGATGATTTAGAGTCGAAGGCGGAAGATCAGTAGATGTGAAGAGTCCACTTAAGTATCCTAAGCCCGCGAAATGATTTGGGAATTCTCTTTGAATTTCTAGAGACTTTGGCGGTGTGAGAAATTCAACTTCTGAAGGATTTACTTGAATAAACCACATGGACCACCATAATCCTTAGATTTACTCCGTAGGCACGGTGGCTGCCAATGAGAAGCACAGACAAATGTAGGCCAGGAAGTCCCTTTGTGATACCACTTGGATCTATACCCTGCAAAGCCCCACTCACTTAATTGAAACCATTTGGGTCTCTTGATGAAGTTGAGGATACTTTTGACCTTGGGTTTGTGATAGTTCGCCCAAGTTGTCGAAGGGATAGGCTCCTAGATAGAGCCTCCTTCTTTGGGATAGTGCAGGACAAGTGCAGACTGAATGGGGAATCGTACTTTCTTCCTCTTTACCCCTGCAGCTCCTGCAGAAGTCATTTAAGAAGACGCCCATCCTTCTGCCATGAAGGTCAATGGGACGATGGCCGGTAAGAACACCAATGATGGTGCTAAGGAGTAATCTTTTGAGAAAGATCAAATTTGTAGATCGAGTCAGATTCAGCATAGGCCAGATCTCCCTGGAAGTTAGGCAAATGGCACCATTCCTCCATCTTTGGTTTGTCTAGCTTATAGCGTTGTTCTCTAAAAGTAGTTTACATGCAGCGCGTAGAATACCCAGATTCCTTCGTTCCGGCAGGATGTCCAGAGTAGTACCAGGTTTGGTGCGTTCATCGGCCTTACAGTTCTATTGAATGTCACTATGGCCGGGTACACAGCATATGTGAATGCTTACCTACCTATGCTACCTGGGCGTTATTCTTGATTCCAAACTAAACCGGCTGGAGAACATCGATGAGCGCATCAAAAAGGCATGCATAGTCTTCCACTCATACAAAAAGGCGTTCAGTAATACATAATAGGTGTGTAAACCGGCTTTGGTGAATGCTTTCTAACATATGGGTCACTAGTCTTGTGGAAGGTGCTTGAGAAGCAATATTAACTTTCAAACCTTATTAAGATTGAGAGGGCAGCCTGTATAGGAATCCTGCGATCAATGAGAACAACACCAACAGCGGCAATAAAAACCCTGCTCAGTTTCGTTCCGTTGGATCTGTAGAGCAGTAACACGCGGTTAAAACTGCCTTAGAACTCAGGGAAAGACAACAGTGGACCCCAGATCCCTATGGTCACGCTTCCGTACTGTCTCGATGGACATTGTTGGGACTCTGTGAATGCCCTCGGCGGTATATGAATGAGGACCCTTGGTAGTTACTTCTTAATGGAACTGGAGGACTTGCGTGACATTAAGTTGAGAGATCTCCTGAGATTCATGTCTTTAACTTAGTGCTTCCCTTCTCCTTACATGTTCCCGGGGTAGAATTAGAAGATGGACACAATTAACCCTATTGCTGGTCAACGTCAGCAGTGACAAATGTCACAAGGCAGCCATTTATCTGATCTGATTGGGGGGAGAAAATGCAAACAGGAACTGTGCAACGATCTTCATGTAAAGTGAATAGAACCCAACGTTGCAGTCCGAAGAAATTCAAAAAGCGGATTCGAAATGAGAACAGTTGATGTTAGAAAATTTCGATTTAAAAATATTATTTTATTGTTTCATTAAAAAAGTTTTACAAAATCAGATTTTAGTCAAAACTCGCTATAATACATTTCGCTTCTAAGAAGTTACGTTAAAATTGTTACAAAATAAAATTTCAATTAAATTTCTCTATATTCACATCTTTATCTTCATGCTGCTTCTGCTGGATATTGGTGATAGGGTCGGTCGATTCGGATTGTATACTGACAAACGTTTGGATTCTCGACGGAAAATACACTTCGATGGACGTAGTAGATGGATTCCATTGGATGCAAGATGAACCAGTACAAGCCATCGCGACTTATAAGCAAAAATATCTCCTTCATGAGGTCGTTGGCGGAAAAATTAAAACCATCTCCGTCGTTGATTTCCCTTATGTATTCTGGGTGACGTTGTTCGCAATGTGTGAAAAGGTCCTTAGACAGTCCAGTCCATCGGCAACGAGTGAAACGACAGTTGATCTCCATTATATTGTTTGAAATTTTTCGTTTTGAAAGACTAGGCTCTTAAATTGACTTCGTTGGTTATAAGTTGAACTTGTTCTGAGGCCTTGAGGTCGGTGCAGGAGAATTTATAGGTGAAAGGCTTATATCTGCGCCAGGCAGAATCTTATGCTAATTACTTACTTACCGAGGAGGACTTACCCTCATTAATGAAGTAGGTAACAACCATTTTTAAAAAAAGGGTTTTATACGCTTTAAATTCAGGTAATAATGTAGGTTTATTGATCTTCAAGGATTTTCCTTCAATAAAGCAATCACCGATGCACAGGACACAATATTAAAATATAAAGTTAGCATTTCCGAATAAAATCATGAAGTTGGTTAATAAGTTTTTAATTGTAAACATTTTAGAGTTTAATAAAATCTGCAACATATGTTCGAAATCTTCGGAATCTGGAACTTCTTTCTGTGTATTTATTTAATCATAACGTACGTTTTATAATGTTTTGCAAGATAATAATTAAAACTTGTAGAGGATCTGTCCTTTTCACGAGTGATGGAAGGAGCACTACTATAGGATTGGTTATCCTGGAGCAGTTTTGATCAGCTTTGTCAATTTGTTATCAATAGGGCCGAACTTGGCATCAGAGCTAAGCTGTCGATCTATATTTCATTGATTGTTCCGAACCAGACTTATGGTTAGGGTAATGACTGAAAGAATGAGATCGCGGATACAAGCTTTCGAAATGAGATTTTTTCGTTGTATTGCTGGAGTAGCTTGCCGCAGGGGTACCTCCCTTGGTAGACTCAGGATGAGATGGTTGAACCAAGTCCGAATTCTCACCTCTACCCGTATGGAGATAGCCCCTGATGATTTAAAGTCGATGGCGGGAGATTAAGATGTGTTAAGGGTTTTGTACAGATGTTTGAGGTTCCCAAATTTTTGGACAACCTGGTCTAAGATTGCTGCTGGAAATGTACCCAAGAAGTCCAAATCGATACCCACCACCTCTTTATTTTCCTTCTTTGGGTGTGGTGCTCCCCTCAAAATGACAAGGCTCCCTCAAAATGGCAAGGACTTCTGTTTGGAAGGCAGGGGCGAAGGGGTCTAGGTGAATTGCAATCGTGGGTTGTTGCAATATACGCCAGCCCCGGAGTTGCCTGCGATGTTAGAGCTGTCCATTAATACAGTTATCCCGTCATGGCAGCAACACAGACTTGTTGACATCCAGCGTTAAGCAAAAAGCAAATGGGGACATTGACAGGTCTCTCCAAGTTGGTTAAGTTCACCTTCTGCTTCTGCGCACAACCTTAAGTGATGCTTTCCTCTACTGCGTTGTCGCTTAATGTTGAATTTGAAGACCCTGTGGGCCGGAATGCTAGCAGCCATCTCAAACAACCAATGCGTAGTTCTTTCTGAGTAGACGTTGCGGTACGCTGTAAACAGTTCATCTCCGAATCTCAGTGTCATCCACCTTCGATAAAGTCCATGATTAAGGTTCAATGCAGCTGGAATAATCAAGGACTCTAATAGAATCTCCTGAGTTTAGCAGGAGAGGGACTTACTCCTCAAATAAACTTCGATTAGGAATGTAGGTAGGTAGAGGTGGCGGTTCAACTGAACCCCATTAGCACTAGGATATGCCTATTCGTTCCCACGATTCGGGTGACTTGATTAATGATACGTGTTGTTGAAGGTGGATGAGACTGCCGGGAATATCTACAATAGATCCAGCTTGTGGAGTTTAGAAACCGGATTAGATCCGATGTCGCTGAGGTTGTCGGAGAATGGTTGGTTTAGTGCACGCAGTTTAGCTCTTACAAATGCCGGACATTTTCAGAGGAAATGGGAGAGAGTTTCTCATTTGCGCGGTGGATATTGCCATTATTCTGGCGATACATAGGCGGGTTCTGCTGTTCTCTTTGTGCATTGTGTCACACCCGAGTTGCGCGCAAGCCCCTAGGATTGCTAGTAGTTATGCCTGGAGGACGCTGGGAAAAATCCGGCAAGTGGTATGATCTTGCTATTTTTAGTGATTCCGAGTAGACACCGGCCTCCACACCGGAGTTCATCTTTGATCCGTCGGTGTAAATGACTGGGTCGAAATTCTTCGCGATTAGCAAGAGTTATTCTTCCAATTGTTTTTGACAAGATGTCGCTATCAGGAAAAACAATAGATCTGTTCATTTTGACGTTCTGTCCGATTTATCAATGTTGAATGTCCCTTCGTGTTTGTTTGCCCTCTTTCGCTGCTGTCTTGGCTCGAATTTAATAAAACAAGAAAATAGATTTCCCTTCAACACACTGCCAATTACAGTTTATCCCGAAAACCCTTCTTTTTTTTGTAAATCTGTACAACGTCAGCAAAACTTCATCCTGTGGTCACCCTATCTTGAGCTTATTGAAATTATTTTATCTGAAGCTGAACCTATTAGTTCAACTTGATGGAAACCCAGTAACGGAACTTCTTAACGAAATATCGTTGGCAAAACCATAACAAAACTTTTCGAGGATCATCAACTTTCCCCAAGTAATGAGAACAAAAAAAAAAAGAAGAAAAGCGTCCAACAAACTTTGGTCCTTCCTTAATTAACCCCTAACTCCAGAGCACATCAACTTTTCCCTTGGATGGCAGGAACTTTAAAGTTCAGCAACGTATCTGTGTAATCACTTCATTATCCCATTTAGTTGGACAAAAAGAGAGATTATCACACCCCACATCATGTCATTTCACCCTGCTGAGCTGAGTGCTGTGTCCACCAGCAATGAACGTCTCTCGCACCCCTTTTGTGCCTTGTACGTCACTTTTCACATTTCCGTCTCTTGGGCAGGGTTAGTTAAAGTGGCCCGAACCGATTCGAGTGTGTGACATCCTTTTGTTCGGAAAATGTCCGAGATGGTAGTAGCCATTGATGAGCATATTGTTACCCACATTAGGTGTCCGTCCCGTGTGTGTGCCTGGTGTTCGGTACGGATTCGGCTTGAGTCAGCATAAAGGCCAAAGGTATGTGATTTGAATATTCAATTGGGTTGATGGCAACCAGATCGTCACATCATCAATTTGTGGTTCGTGCTGAATCCTGGAAATAAGGCAGCGCCGTTTATGCTGTTTAATGTTGATTCTCGTAATCGATTGGGTATGACTCGGGGTTAATCCTTTTGTTTGAGAATGAGGATGGGTAATGGGGCCGTTAGTTGAGAGAAATTGTTTGTTTATTTAATGAATACTTAGATATTCACATTTTTAGGTCAAGGCTTATGGAAATGTTGGCTAAGAATGATAATTAAGCTCTAACTAGCCGCTAACCCATAGATCTTTTGCGCACCTTAAGGAAGTTAACGCAATGCCAAATGAGCATCTTAAAATATAAGAACTTAATCTCAACTAAGATTTTAAGGCGCGCAGACGAGCTATAAAGAGCCATGTCTATCCCATGTCGCATCCCTGTCAAACTCGTCCATTTGTGCAGGATGACGATGCAGAATGCACGCTGCTCCATCAAGGTCGGTCAAGACCGAGACCTTTGATGTCAAGGGATGGTTTTAGACAAGGCGTACACATATGTATGCTGCCAACGAAAAGGACACTCAACACCGACGTCTCAGACAGAACCTCACTATACATCTCACTAGACATAACAATGAGGTAGTTAAGGACTTTGTCTACCTAAGCTTCGCTATCAATTGAGACAACGACTCCAGCGCTGAAATCAAACGAAGGGTTATTTGCCAATCGCTGTTTCAATGGGCTAAGAAGGCATTTGAGTAGCAAAGCCCTCTTTCAAACGACTAAAGTGACCCTGTATAAGACCTTAATCGTCTCAGTCCTGCTCTACGGCGCAGAGGCATGAACTCTGTCAAAGGCGGATGAGGTAGCTCTTGGCTGTTTCGAGAGGAAAATTCTTCGGGTGATTTTTAGTCCCGTCTGCATAAACGGTGAATGGAAGAGGAGATATAACATCGAACTGTAGAGCGACTTCCACTTAGCCAGAAGAGTGAAGGTCCAACAACTGAAATGGCTGGGTCATGTAGAGTGGATGGACACTCTACCACACCCGTGGGACGGCGCAGTAGAGGCAAACCACGACTCAGATGGCGCACGCAAGTGGAAGGGGACCTTGACACACTTGTCGTGCAAAACTGGAGGCAGCTGGCTAAAGATTGAACTGTCTGTAGACGCTAGTCGGTTGGGGCTCATGTCCACCCCGTAGTAAAATTTAGCAGGTATAGCTTATACCTCCTATGTTTGAACTCAGAAAACCTTTAGTTGACTTCATTGGAATAATTGTTGAAGCATCTGAAACGATTCGACTGGTTAGTGATTCTCACTGTTGTTCAGTAATACATACGTGCGTTTGACTGATGAGCGAGCTGACAAAGGCTCGAGTCCAACAATCAACCAAAGATTTTTCGCGACGGCACCTCTCGGCAAATAATGACAAACATTTGAATAATTTGTCTTACAAAACCTTTAAAGTAAAAACTAAAAAGTGTAAGCCCGTTCCACTCGTATAACATACACAACATGAATGACCGCGATAAGCTGGGCCTAGGGCGGCCTCGAGCGGTCCCGCCGGCTGCTATTTTTCTGATTAGACTTCTTTTTCCTTAAAACAATTTTTTGTTTCAGAAGCTTCTGTTCAGCTAAAAATTTCAATCAATCTAAATGCTAATCTCCCAACATCTCCCAGTTATTTTCAAGGAAGTAGTCTTTCGCCACCACTCTGAGTCTATTTACGCATACTTAAGTCAAACCAGACTCTGCACAAATAACAACAAAGTTTTCACTATAATTTACACAATTTTTTCAGTTTGAAATACATTTTTCTTCGCACAAACGTGCCACAGTCAAGCTGTCATATGGATGCAAATGAACTTCAACCATAACTGACAGCTCGCAACATAATGTTACGGGCACGCAGCCATACAGTGTGCATAGAGCACACATTCTAGAAACGCTTCTCATACGTTCATTGTGGTTATTTTCATTTTGAAATATTTATTTCACTGCCTGTCGCTCTATTACAAATGCAAAGAATCGCTTTGACGGCTTCTTGCACTGCACCGACGAGCTACGCCAAAGAAATGAATGAGACGAAGGAGTGTGCTGGCTCCTTGGACACAATGTAAATGCGGAAAAATGCTTTTTAAAATGGCATTCCTTCGTAGTCAGTCATCGTGTGTTACTAGTTGCACCAGCAATGCATATCCTTAGAATTTATGACATTGTGTTAAGTTGAATGCTGAAGGAGATTGCGTTATTTCAAATTCCTTTTATTCAGAACTACGCTGGATGGGAATTTGTACACTCAAATATGGGATTTGAATTATTTTTTTCTTGTTACATTAATGCACAATTCACATGACGGTTAAGTTAGGTTAGGTAAATTGGTGTCTTCTGACGTTCGTTACTGTACACTTGGACCAGCAATAGGGACCATTGTACCCATCTTTTCAATCCTACCTAGGGATCCTGTAAAGAAAAGGGCAGCCATTGATTTAAAACCACCCTGGGTCTGCCAAGGGAGGTACCCCTGCGACGAGTTACCCCAGCAGTACAACGAGCAGTAAAACGAAGAAATCTCATTTCGGCAGCTTGTACCCGCGATTTTATTTTTTCAGTCATTACCCAAAACCTCATGACCATAAGTCAGGGTCGGAACAATTACTGAAATATAGACCGACAGCTAAGCTCTGATGCCAAGTTCGGCCCGCCTGATAACAGATTGACAAAGCTGATCAAAATTGCTCCAGGATAACCAATCATACAGGGTAATTTAGTAGTGCTCCTTCCATCTCTCGAAAATATGACAGATTCTCTACAACTTTTAATTATTATCTTGTACAATATTATAAAACGTACGTAATGATTAAATAAATACACAGAAAGAAGATCCAGATTCCGAAAATTTCGAACATATTTTCTCAGGTTTTATTAAACTCTAAAATTTTTACAATTAAAAACTTATTAACCATCTTCATGATTTTATTCGGAAATTCCAACTGTTTATGCTACCTTTTTTTTTGAAATATTATTATGATAGAAATCCTTTAACACAGTGAAAACGCAATAGTTACGCCATAAATAATCCTCAATTACAAATTATTCAAGTCAACTTTTGCTCAGAAAGGTTAAATGAAGTCGTAAAATAATTAGAAGAAAAAACACCCCCGACCACAAAAGAGGTTAATATTGTGCCCTGTGCATCGGTGATTGCTTTATTAAAGAAAAATCCTTAAAGATCAATAAACCTATATTATTACCTGAGTTTAAATCGTATAAACCACTTTTTTAAAAAAATGGCTGCTACCTGCTTCCTTTATGTGGGTAAGTCGTCTTCGATAGTTAAGTAATTAGCATAAGTTTTTGCCTGGCGCAGGTATAAGCCTTCCACCTATAAATTCTCCTGCACCGACTTCAAGCCCTCAGAACAAGTTCAACTTACAACTGACGTAGTCAATTTAAAAGCCTAGTCTTTCAAAACAACAAATTTAAAACAACATAATGGAGATCAACTGTCGTTTCACTCGTTGCCGATGGACTGGACTGTCTAAGGACCTTTTCACACATTGCGAACAACGTCACCCAGAATACATAAGGGAAATCAACGACGGAGATGGTTTTAATTTTTCCGCCGACGACCTCATGAAGGAGACATTTTTGCTTATAAGTCGCGATGGCTTATACTGGTTCATCTTGCATCCATTCGAATCCATCCATTATGTCCAACGAAGTATATTTTCCGTCGAGAATCCAGACATCTGTCAGTATACAATCCGAATCGACCGACCCTATGATCTATACCCAGCAGCAGGAGCATGAAGATAAAGATGTGAATATAGACAAATTTAATTGAAATTTTATTTTGTAACAATTTTAACGTAACTTTTTAGAAGCAAAATGTATTATAGCGAGTTTTGACTAAAATCTGATTTTGTAAAACTTTTTTAATGAAACAATAAAATAATATTTTTAAATCCAATTTTCTAACATCATCTGTTTTCATTTCAAATTGGGTTCTTAAATTCTTGAGGCTTTTACTTTGGTACTTGGCAGTACGCTACTTTCAGATATTTCAACAGGTGTCCACTTCTTACAGTTCGGTGTGAATCAGGTCCTCAACCAACAACCAGTTAGCCCGGTTCTCTTACGAACGGCTCCAACATCGCAGACAACTCCGATGCTGTCATATTTTGTAGCAAACTATCGGTAGAACTTGCTATTAATCTAGATCCCTTCGTCACAGTATTTCAAGCAGAGGTCCTTGCCATTTTGAGTAAATCTGGAGTTCTATTGGAACACCACATCCAATGAAGGATAGTCAGGCAGAACATATAACCATCAAAAATCCAATATCCAGATCTCATCTGGTCAGCTAATGCAAAGACAAACTCAACAGGCTTGCCAGTGACAAAGACGTCCGTCTTGTATGGGTACCGCGTCATGAAGATGTCACGGGTTATGACAAAGCGGCTGAACTGGCAAGAAAACAGGCGCACGAGATAGGTTCCTTCTATCTCGTGCGCCGGTTTCTTGCTCTGAAAACACAGTGGGAGTCGCGATAACAATAACTAAAAGAGCAACCAACGAGAAGATACAAAGAGATTTCGAGGATCACTGGGGAAGCCTCCCGACGTGCAAAGTGGCTTGATCATTCGTAAAGAAAATAAGCAACTTACTCACTAGGAATGATTTAGGTTCAAACAGAATGCAATTGAAGCTGATAGTTGATCTCACCACAGGACATATTAGCCTCAACAAATCCATGCATAGACTGGGCCTCTCTGAAATAGAGACACGAAGGAACTTCGAGAAGAACAAGAAAATCTCGAGCACTTTCTATGCCGTTGCCCAGCCCTATCGAGAATGCAACAGAAGATCCTGGGGTCCATGTGGATACCAGACCTGAAGCATTTCAAGGACAAAGGAATCGGCGGCATCCTGGCCTTCTTCCAAGAAACAGGAAGATTCGCCAGACCACACGGGCCTTAGTGTCAACTTCATAATTGTTTCCACGTTGCCTGCATCTAATTATTTTTCGTCCTTTAAGGACTCGTGCTTACATTCTAATAACTACAATCAATTCTACAACACCCATTTCATCACGAAGAACAACCGCAACCAGACTTTGTCCCTATTTGTCAACGATATATCCACCGACGGCTCTGGCATCAGCCGCATCACATGCAAACATGTGAAATCTGTATGCGAAGCACAAGCTCCGTTTCTACTTTCCCGGGGATTACTCCAGCGGAAGTATATTAAATTCTATTACCTGTGGAGAATGACACAAAGGCCATACACACTACGTAGCCTTACTTACACTCTGAGGACGTGTCAATAATAACGAATATGATTCCTCTCAAGTTGCCAACGATATTACTCCCGATAGACAGAAAAGATTCCCTCTTGTCACTGATACAGGGGGTAGAAGTATGGTAGGGGTTCAATCTTGCAGCAGGAGGACGGAAAGGAAACGAATCAAAATGAAGTTGTAAACATATTTCTTCTCCTTTTTTTTTTTCTTATACATTCTCTATAGTGGAGTTGATGATGAAGTCCTTTGGCTGCTATAGGACTACGAGTATCTCGGCAGATGGATGACGGAAAGGAAAAGATTCATATTTATGTGGGTAGGCGCATTGGGGTTGTGTTTTATTTTTTTTATTTCCTTTGACGTTCGACGAAGAAGATGAATTGATTGAAATTGATGGATGTGTCTGCTTTGGGAGCAGCAATAGGCAGCAAGACGGATGTAATATCTTTTAAAAGCCAATGTCAATAAAGTGGTTGTAAATGAATTGATTTTGTCTACGGATGAAAGTAAATTTAAAAGGATGTTCTTTATTACTTGTTTGGCTGTGTCTATGTGTAGTTGGTAATGGTGCTACACACTTGCCCGGGGGGGTGGTGAAATTGATAAAGGAGAGTCAACAAAAGAAAGACATTCTTCATGAAACGACAGTGCTTGAGGGTATTTAACGGGAATCCTGAAAGTCGAAAACGAATCAAAGGAGTATTTAACTAGGATGTGACATCGTGTCGTTTAAGTCGAATGAGTGATATTTCCCTGGGGGGTCGAATATTTAAAAGAAAAAACTCGAAAAAGTTGGAAGGCACGGGTTAATTTCGTTTTTGAAGTAAGTTTACTACTAAGGACTTCCCGACGAGTTTTATTCAGTTTGTTTAAATTTTTCTATAAATCATTGGAATAGACTGTGTTAAGTGGTGGTATACGTAGGTCAGTGTGGAGCTGTAGATGCTTTCTCAAATAATGACAGTTTGTGTTTTGAGGGACCTTTACTACGTTTCTGCAAAAAGGTCTAAGACCTCTCGAACTTATCCCTATTTTTTCTACAATCCACTCGTGTTTCAAGGGGTATGAATACCCTTATGATGCTTTTCACACAGCGCGAGCGAGGTGCAATGGTTCGAAACTCAGGTAGTATTAGGTTTCAATAGCGTCCGAGAGTGGTGTCCAGACTAGCTGTGGTGTTTGTCATTGCTACAATTCACGGACATTTTCGCGAACCTCCAGATGTCATAATCATGGTGAGCTCAATCAACTCTTCAAGCCATTGCGCCCTACTGACAGTGTTATGCCTTCGCAGTAGAGTCGACGCCCTGAATTCTTCACAACTGCTCGGCGCTATGTATTTGTAGGAGCGGATTTCACGGCTGCTATCGTCTTGCTTCCGGCCCGACAGATCGACTGTAGACCAAATCGTCACGCTAAGGCAAATCCTGAAGAAGGCCAACGAATTTCAAGTGGAGACTCAACACCGCAACACAATCGCCTTGACATCTATTGGGCGATGGCCGATTTTAGTGATCCCAATAAAACTGATCCACCGTGGGGCAAACACGCAGTGTAAAGTGCAGTTTGACAACAGCTCTTCAAAACGAGTTGGCCTTGAACAAAGAAGGTGCTGTCCAGGTCCACTGCCTAGGACAACACGTCACTGTTCACAACAATTACTTTGAAGTAGTAAAGGAGTTTTACTTCCTCAAAACGGTCAGCCACTTCTATGAAGTCCTAGTGGAAAATACGGTGGCATAATACTAGACCCGAAACTTAGTTGGAAGCTCAATAGGTAAAGAAAGCAAATGTAGCGTTCTATGCCTGTAATAATTGCGTTGGCCACATCCCTTAATTGTGGCGTGATCGTAGAAACGAGTAGAGGCTGATGCCTGTAATAAAACATTTGGCAAAAAATGGGGATTCCAGCAGAAGATGATCTTATGGATCTACATACACTCCCATTGTGCGTCCTGTTCTCACTTATGGTCTGGTGGCCTATCTTGACCAAGAAATACAAGTTAAATAAGTACAGAGATCGCCTTGTGTAGGTGTTTCAAGAGCATTGAGGTCTTGTCCTTAGTGTGATCCTGCACCTGATTCCCCCTGAACTTCACATCAAGGACACAGCTACATGCAGCGCAGTCACACTCAGGACATCTGAGTGCTGGACTGCAAAGCCATACGGTCATTGTAGGATCCCGAAAACAACTCCAAGCAATTTGGTCGGGTCTTCGACCGACTACATTACATATGTATATCCACCCTAAATATTAGGAAATTTTTGCTTAATAAATTCCCTGCCAGGGAAGAATGAAATAACAAAAGCGTTATCAATGACTATGATGTTGGTATACACATGGACGGTTAATAGAATGACTGTGGAGACGGCGCGGGCATCTTCTCGGACCAAGTAAATATATCGAAGTCTTTTCGTCTCCCAGACTCTGCTAATATTTTCCAGGCGGAGCTTCCCGCGACTCAGGAAGCCTGCCGCTTGTTGAACAATCTCCAAATATCCAATCATAACATCGTTTTTTTTCGGATAGCAAAGTCGCTATGAAAGCGGTTACCACATCCTCAAAACTGGTAGAGCAATGCGGTCTTGAAATCTGTCAATTAAATACCCACTCCATAACTACACTTATCTGGGTTACAGACCACAGCAATCATGAGGGCTATGAGCGTGCCGGCGAGCTGTCTAGGAGAGGATCGGCCCTTAAAAGTTCTCTAGTGGAAAGTGTCGATATTTCGTTATGCACTGTTTAGAACTATGTACATTTTCACTTCCTCCAGCTTGCCAATCATAGGTGAAATGGCCTGATCAGCGGTGCCATTTTGAGAAAGATATGGCCTAATTACAATAAAAATTAATCAAGAGAGCTACCGGGTAAATCAAGGCCAGATATTGTAAAATATTGCTCAGGCCACTGACCGATTGGAGATCATGCGGTCAAGCTTGGTATTCCTCACAACATCTTCTGGAGAAGAATATTAAGCAAGAATATTATTGAGAAAGAATCTCTACTTCATTTCTTCTGCAGTTATCCGGCCCTAATGACGACCAGACAGCGCGCCTTAAGCAAACTCTTCCTCGTGGATCTCTGCAAAATAGCTAAAAACAATGATCGAAGAACTGATCCTGTATCTGAACTCCACTGGCAGGATTTAACCGCTTTATCCCAACACAACCAATCCACACTCACACACAAATAGGTTTGAACGAATTTTCGTGGTAATTAATCAGCGCACCCTTTGGGCTAATTAGGTTCTCAGGAACCGCCATCCTACCTATCTACCTACCTAAGACATTAGAGTCAACGACTTTGTCGTTTTCCAGTTTCTTCTAAGTTGAGAGGAGCACTATTTCTTTGTTGACTGGATTTGGGCCCTATTGCAGCTGTAACGAATGCTGTCCAATTAAACAGGACCTGCGTTCTGGGCTTTAAACCAGCTGCAAGTTGCTTTGATTTTTTGTAGAAATTCAGTGCTTTGGAGTGTCTTCGAC
This sequence comes from Matsumyia berberina, assembly GCA_917880715.2. Classification (NCBI taxonomy): domain Eukaryota; kingdom Metazoa; phylum Arthropoda; class Insecta; order Diptera; family Syrphidae; genus Matsumyia; species Matsumyia berberina. The sequence goes on along the minus strand of OU862871.1, from coordinate 121,740,380 downwards.
TGCGTAGGCCTTCTTAGTCAATTTGATTGACGACTCGATAGTTTAGAAGAAGACATGTTGCTACATTTATTCATAGGCAAGGAGACGTGGTACTAATTACGGCCGCATTACAAAATGGGTCAAAATCGGTTATTTGGAACCTGTTGTCGTGTTGTGTAGGCTATGCTTTCTGTCTTACCAACCAAAGACTTTCTTTTTGCCCCTTTTGTCCTTAAAATCACTTAAATGACAATTTTGACACCATATTCCAGATGAAGCTTCAATTTTCGCGAGACCACCTATTGTCCGAATAACCAACCCCTGAGAGTACAATTTGTCATGAAAAAGCTGCTGAAAGTGTAACACGCGCTACATGAGTGGTTGCGAGAAGCTTATATCGAAAATATTTTTATACATTTCAGCCCCTTTGAAGCGAAGAGTGCATAAAGAAAAATTCTTATGAAAATCGTAAAACAGATCAATAAAAAAAAGAGAAACTTCCCTTTAATTTGAGTATCCACACGTATCCGGCACTCTTCCGTTGGTAATATCCCATTGACTGTCATAAACCTAAATCATCGTTTAAACTTTAATCGTAAATGCTGCTGGGTCATAATAATCATCTTCATTCAGTCAATTCTCACAATCTCTCACCGTTTCCTACAAATGTGTAAAGTTGCCGACGTCCTTTCGTTGATTATATTGGAAAACTTTCCGATATTAGCCCATAACACTGAAAAGGATCTGTGCCGTGGCCGCCGCAGTCAGTCCGTTCCACTGCAAGCTGGCTTGCAACTTCAGAAATTCATTCCTCCATCGGAGGTATTAAGTGCGATATCGCATATCGGTGGAGAAGAAGGAAAAAACTGAACAAACAACCGGATGATCAAAAGGCAAAAACCCATGATAAGTGCATCGGAGGATGACGCTTCACACCCTCACACAAAGTCTACGATACTGTTAAATGACACCAATGCACCGAACTGGTGGCGAAATCATATAAAAACAAAGTGTTTCCTATGGGCGACCTCAGTCGTCGTCGTCGTCGTTGTCGTTGTCGTCATCGTCCTTGTGTCTGGTAAATGATGTCGTGCAAAGTTTCTCCTCGAAATGCTCACGCTTCCAATATTTGCTCCTTGCTCAATCAGACGGAAAAACTGTTTTTCTTTCACCACCCTCCCCAAAGGACGACGACGCAGCCGAAGCCAAGAGTCTTTGCGCGGAAAGCGAGATAAGGAAAACTTGTGGCAAATGCAATCTCAACTTTTTAGTTGTAGCGTGTGATGTTTGGGATGGCAACGATGACGATGACGATGATGATGATGACTTTACCCATGGAGCTTCGAAAAGATAGCAAAGACCCGGAGAATCCTTCGAAGGAAACATTCAGTTTTCAGGGGAAGTCCTTCGTCTTTTTTTTCTCCATTCTTCAGCCAGAAGGCGATAACAAGGTTATTTCCATGCGACACTTGTGAAGACAGACAAACCATTGCCGAAAGGAAATTTCAAAAAAAAAAAAAAAAAAAACTCCGCGAACAAATTTTTCTCGATTCTCTTTGATTTTGGTTTGTATAATCGGATTTGGGAAGGAAATTCTATAATTCGGTTTGTCATCCTCTTTCTCTCTATCTCGCCCTTGTTTGTTTGTTCTTCTGCAATGCGCCTTTGATCAAAGGTGAGAAAGTTAAATAAGTTTCTCCTCGTTCCATAGTTGACGGTCTGAAATTAGCCCGAAGGAGGTTAGTTTTTTGTTTTTTGATTCGAAATTTATTATGAGGATTTTTTTGTTGCTGAAAAAACTCATTAAAAACTTATTCAGAACAATCTAAATGAAATAAGCACTTTTAGAGCTGAAAAGTTGGAATTTATTTTTTTATTAGATTCAGAGATAGATAGGTACAGATACATGTGGTATCTAAAGCGTCACAGGTTTTTTTTTATTGTAGGAAGATGTGGTCTTACTGCTTAATATTAAGAGGTATTTCAAACTTGCAGTGGATTTCGACTCTGATGTTGGCGGGCATCTAAAATAGATGACGTGAGCTGGCATTGGATTATGAAAACAACAATCTAACGAAGCGACGGTTTTTGGCTATTTTATCCGACTAGAAGTGGTTTCTAACATGTCAGAATGCTCTTCCTTTTCTCTCGAAAATATCTGCTCTGCCTTCCTACTTATCGTCTAGCACGTGGCACCATATACCAGAATTGACAGGATCAGGGTTTTTGTAGAGCATTAATTGCGTCGTCTGAGTTGGGAGTTTTAAACACATTTCCTTTTCCAAACCGAAGTAGCTGCGGTTTCCTAGGGTCAGCCTTCGACGGATCTCCACTGAGGTGTTATTCTTGCAGTCGATGTTCACCTCGAGGTAAATAAACTCCTTAACCACTTCGAAGTTATTGTTGTCAATAGTGAGGTTTTGTCCTAGGCGGTGGACAGAACCTTCTCTGTTAGTTAACAACTTGTATTTGGTTTTGTCCTCATTAACTTCAAAGCCAACTCATTTTGCCTGATTTAGAATTTCCAAAGCATCCATGGTTCAGTGTTAGTGCGTTGAACTGCTGTGCGAGCTGCGTGGGTTCAATCCCTAGCACCATCCCTTGCTAGCGAATGACAACCCTCCAAGAGTACCAGTTGTCATGAAAAAGCTTCTCAAATCGCCGTTCGGGGTGGGCAATAAATTGTATGGGCCTTCCATTCACACATTCACAACATGAATGTATGTGAGAAGCTTGACCTTGGCTCATCCCGAGCTGTCGCGCCAGCCATTTATTTATTTACTTCCTACTGCGTGGTTCTATATATGTTTTTGATGACAGCCACCTGACCGTCCTTGCAAACATGAGCAGAACTTTCGGATAGCACCTCGATGTTATCCAAGAAGTATCTGCCCAATGTTCTTTCTCTAATATTGCAGAGGCTTGGCCAATGACAAAAAAAAGGGGGTTGTGTCCTCATGTACTTTTTCGTCTCCGCATCCTCTGTATTGGTCATTCTCGGTCAGGTGCAGCTCATTTGTTTGTTACCTGAGCATGTAGTGACCTGTCCTACAAGTAATGACAAGTATTTCCTGTTCATATGCAGGAGCTTGGTCGTTCTGCCTTTATTATATTCTGTCCAAATCCTTCTAGAGGTTCGCAAGTAGTTAGTGTTTCCATCTGTTTTTCGCCTCAGTTAGGAATCTCAGCCTTACTATTTCCTTCTGAGGACGAAGTGGAGGTTCAACTGTACAGCCCCCTAGCTCTGGTTCTAGGGCTGATCCCTTTCTGGCGTCGGAGACCCAACAGACTTTTACATTATGCTGCGTGCCAAGAACTCTCAGCTATTCGCGACAGCAATTACAAGCTTGGATGTAATTTGAGTAGTTGCTAGTGCTTTTATAACCGCCTGCCTGTCTATGAAACCCTGCCGTCGAAGTTGATCTCAGTGCACTGGTCGTTCCAATGCAAGCTAGCCTTTGTATCTTGGTCAATGCATTGAGGTTGATATAGGAGACCGATTGCTCTTTTGTGGGCCCAGATTTATTAAAAAAAAAACCCAATCTACAACACATAGATCCCCAATTGAAAGGCTCTCTGTCAAACCTTTAAACCAGCTCAAATAATAATGACCAACAATGCAATCATTTATTAAACAATTTGCAATTGCATTGAAATAAACGATATTTATTCGATATGACTATGCAAACCATATACATACATTCAATTGATTGAATAAAAACAAAGCCAAAAAAAATTGTAAAGCCTCTGGTAAAATATAATTTGATTCAACCGCTACACCGCCGTCGTCGTGCCGGTTGATGCAATCGTCACCAAAATGTCCTTCCACCGAACTACAGTTTTTTTTTGCTACCCCCAGCGTAGATTTAATAATAATTCGGTAATGGCGGGTGGACCATTGAATTGGTGTATCCCAGGGCGGTGTATAGTGGTTTCACTCTGTCAATACTCCCGATTATTATTTTCTTCTCTCGAGTCCTGCCACTAACCAACACCAGGATCATAATTGAAATAGTTCCCTACCCCCGCCGTCCGATGTTGGTTGGTTTTCATTTCACAAATGGAAATCGCTAATTGATTACTTTGTTGGTTCTGCCATTTTTATCGTATTGAATGTCGAACATTGTTCCAATAGAGGACGAAGGGTGACCGATGTAGAAACGTATCCGTTGCGCTAGAATTTACGATAAATTCCTCCCTAGAGGAATGAAAGGCCGGAAAATGCGGTGGTAAACACTAGTTTCTGAACATTCTGGCACAAAGCGTCAGTCACACAATCGATATTTTCAGCAGAAAGTGATGTTTCGGAAGGGGCCGGTTCAAATTTACGCGACCCGCATTTAGGCAGCGAGTGACGAAAAGGACTTTCAATGAGCTGTTGTTTCAGTTGGCATTCAGTTTCACGGATATGCGATATTTTAGTGAAAAATTTGAATTCAAATGATTTTGGCTCTAAATAGTTTGACGATAGAATGTTGTAAACGACATGGCCACGTCGACATGAAACCATTGAGGGAAAACTTTAGAAATTTCGGAAATTGGCTGGCAGGGGCGTTTTGTGGAAAAGTTAACATGTAAAGAAGGAGGTATGTGGTACAAGTTTACCAACAGGCTGTGTGGAATGACGTTTGATCCATAAATAAATTCCTACACCAGAACTATTTCGTGTAGCCTGAAAGCCTGTGAGGCATAAAATTAGAGCAATTCTCGCTTATGCAAGTATGCGTATCATCGTAGAAAATCAGTGGCATATTCCAAATTCCTCAATCTATTTACGAATCCCCGTAGGGTATAAACTTATGAGAGTCTTACAAATTTCTGTGCTCAGACTTCGGAAGGAATGGGTGAGGATATGTTCACCAATTTGCGTTTTAATTGGAATAAACTGTAGAATGCGTTAATTCCTTACCATACCATACGCACAGTAAACATCATTATTCATTCTCGTGAACCATTATAGCGCAATAAAATTACTCAAGGTTAGGTTAGGGCTCTGCCGCGCAATGGGCGGCAAGTGGTAAAGCGTCAAAGCGGCAGAAAATATGCTCAGAAATGACGCTTGCCGCTCAATGACTGTATGGCTAAAATCATACGATTTCATATGTTTTAATTTTGTCGCTCTGCCGCTTTGCTGCTTGCCGCTCATTACGTGGCCGGGGACTTAGGTTAGGTGACTGCCACCGCTCAAGCAGGGACACACTTAGATCAGATTGGTCCATTGTGATGCAATAAGTGAAATACTGGCTTCCCAGCACCAGATCTATGATCTACTTCGTCCCGGAGATTGTTTCGCAGTTGAAAACGGAATTTAACTCTATGTTCACAAGTTTATCTGAACGCATCAACAAAATTGAGAGTGACTATAGTGCAAAGATTGTATCGCTGAAACATGAATTTAATGAAAGATACAGCTCCATAAATCACTCAGTGTTCACCATTAAAAATTGTGTAGACAATGCAATAAGTCAATGTTCTAGTGTTGATGTTCTCCAAGAGGAACTTTCTTTAATAAGAACGCAAATGCTAGAAACCGATAACACCCAGCTGAGGCTTCAAATTGATGAGCTCGCCCGGAGGAACATTGCAGGAGATGTCGTTTTGCATCAAAGAGACTGCCGAAATAAGACCGACGTGTATTGTCAACATGCATTCGCTTGAATCTCTTTGCACTGGTGGACTTGCATTCAATACCGCTGATGCTGCTGATACTGTTTTATGAGGATTATTTGTTTACATAAATTTTTATATTATTTTTTGTTTTCTTCTCTTCATAATTTTGTCTTTTTTGTCTTTCATAGTAACTGTTGCATTGTTCGCTTTTGTTATTGAATTTTTCTTTCGGCCAGTGATGCCATTTTTATTTTTGTATATTTGATCTTGTTATTATTATTATTTTGTTTTCCTCCTTTGAACACTTCGAATACGTTTTTTGTTTAACTTAATGATTATGAATTTTTTGCGTAGTTGAGTTTGAATGAATTATTTTTATTTATTTATTTTAATGGCTAAATGCTTTAATATTTTTTTACAAGAATTTTTAACAAATTCTTTCTATTTTGGGTATGTAGGCTTGATTTTTGTTGAAATGTCTTCTTCTGAATGGGTATTGTTTTTAATGTTAAATTACTTTAATGGTTTTCGGTCTAGATCCTGACAATGTAAGGAGCGTTCTCAATATATTGTGTGGCGCATTCAACGGTCTGAGTATCTGTCACCTTAATGCAGGAAGTATACGGTCCAAATACACTGTTCTTTACCAGATGCTTAGCACCTCCAAGTTAGATGTTGTCATGGTATCTGAAACATGGCTTAATTGTAGTATCTCGTCCCAACTCGTTATGTTTCCTGGTTTTAAATTGTTAAGGAATGATCGTGTTGATAGAATTGGGGGTGGTGTGTGTATGTACGTTAGAGATAATATTTCGTCCAAAAATATTTATTCGTCAAGCCTGTCAGTTATCCAGTTTCTTTGTATTGAGCTTAACAATTCCTTTGAAAAATGCTTACTAGTTGTTGTTTACAGTCCCCCAAACAGTTTTAAAGAGAATAATTTGTTGGAATTGGAAGATATCCTGCTGAAGTTAAGTCCAAAGTATGATCATGTGTTAATTGGTGGTGATTTTAATGTTAACCTTTTAGCTAACAACAGCACTACACGTCTGTTTCACTATTTTTGTGATAAACTGGGACTCTCGCTAATTAACAATCGCTATCCCACATGTTTTCAGTCGAGCACCAATCCTTCTTTGATTGATTTGTTTTTGACTAGCTCAAGGCGCAGAGTTCTTGGTAATGATCAAGTTAGGCCGACTTCTGAATTTATTCATGATTTTTTGTTTTGCTCTCTTGATTTTCATGTCAACGAAGTTCGTAATAGTGGTTTTTATAGTTATAGATCATTTCGGAGCTTTGATTTTGCAACCCTTCAACGGGACAGTAGCAACTTTAATTGGCACGAAATTTATGATTCACCCGACATTAGTAACAAAGTTGAGCTTTTTAATTCTATTATAAGCAGACTTTATAATGACTATGTTCCTATTGTCACAAAACGGGTTAAACGGAAGCATTGCCCTTGGTATACCAATGAAATTAAGGAACGTATTAGGGAGAGAGAGCGTTTTTACAGGACATATAAAAGAAATCCATCCGAATTTAATAGAAGGCAATACACAGTTGCTCGAAATAATGTCAATGCTGCAATTCGCTCGCTTAAGAGGACATATTTATTAAAAAGACTTGATTCTTCGCTTAGCTCTAAAGAACTCTGGAGAAACCTCAAGGCGGAAGGAGTAACTGCGGATAGAAGTGGTGGTAAATGTTCGTTAAATCCAGAAGATATGAGCCGATTTTTCACTCCTTCTCCCAGCTTCCTCAATGTTCCTCATGTTGAGTCACATTTTATCAGCCCTGATCAGTCTTTTTCTTTTGATTGTGTAGGTGTAGCTGACGTTCTGGATGCCCTTCGTTCAGTCAAATCAAATGCTCTTGGTCCGGATGGCATTTCTCCAAAATTTGTAAAGTTGATATTGCCCATAGTTCTAAGATTTATGTTGCACATTTTCAATGCATGTATTTACTCCTGTCAGTTCCCTGAGCAATGGAAAAGAGCCACGGTTGTACCAATTCCAAAAAAAAAAGAATCCATCAAGCCCCTCAGATTTCAGGCCTTTTGTTTTGTGTTTTGTGTTTTTTTTCAAAAGTTTTTGAAAAAATGATAGCTAAGCAGATACAAAATTATCTAACAATGGCCAACATGATATCTGAATGGCAGTCCGGTTTTCGAATCAATCACAGCTGCGAATCGGCCGTGTTGAAGGTTACTTCTGATCTTCGTTTTGCACTTGATGCTGGCAAGTTTGGAGTTATTGTCCTTTTAGACTTTACTAAAGCATTTGACAGTATTGATCACTCAATTTTGCTTCGTAAGCTTAGGGATAAGTTTAATTTTTCCTCTGCTGCTCTTAGGTTATTGAGTGAATACCTCAGAAATAGGGTGCAAATTATAGAAACTGAAAGTGGGACATCATTTCCATCTGTTGTAAACTCAGGAGTGTCTCAGGGTTCAGTTCTGGGACCCTTACTATTTTCAATTTTTATTAACGACCTTCCAGAATCAATTTCTCACTGCAAAGTGCTGATGTATGCTGATGATGTTTCAATATACCTAGCTCGTCCTATTGGCTTGATGGAAGACTGCGTTGTTCGAGTTAATGAAGATTTGTTAAGGATTCAAAACTGGGCTACTATGAATAAACTTCTACTTAATCCCCTGAAAACCGAGGCTATGATCCTATCGAGAACTCAAGTTAATCCATGTGGTTTTCCGGCAGTTGAATTAGGTGGTAAAACCATTCCGTATGTCAATAAGGTTAAATATTTGGGCTTTAGCATTAACTCACACCTAAGTTGCTGCGATGCAGTCTCTGATGCAATTAGAAAAATCTACTCTGGTCTTCGTACTTTAAGATGTTCGTCTCATCTGTTGATTCCCAGCATGAAATTGCGTCTAGTGAAAAGTCTGATTATCCCGTTCTTTACGTTCAATTGTAATGTATATCCGTCAATGGATTATGAATGTAATCGTAAGCTAAATGTTGCGTTTAATGACTGTGTGCGTTTTATATACAATGTCAGTAGGTACACCAGTGTTTCACGTTTAAATCCTAATCTTCTGGGAATGAGCCTTGATAAATACTATTCATTCAGAAATCTTTTAAAGCTACATAGTATTATTCAGAACAATTGTCCCGTATACCTAAGTGAAATGATACTTTTTGCTCAGTCACGTAGAGGTGTCAGTTTGATATTTCCACGTTTTTCGCACACAATAGCAGAACGCTCCTTCATCGTGTCAGCAATTCGACTCTGGAATGATCTCCCTGTCGAATTGCAGACTATTACTTCACTACCCTTGTTCAAGCAGAGGATATTTCAACATTTATCAACCTAATCTAAATCTCTATATTTGAAAATACAATTTGTTACATTATAAAATAATTCAAAAAAACTCTCTTACATATTATTGCAGATATTTTATTAAACTTTCAAAAACTCGTTTCTAAATTAATAGTTTATTATTAGATACTTAATTTTAAGATTATAAATCTTGTAGTATCATGTTATATAATTCAAGAAATCAAATATGACCGTTATACTGGAGATCTAGTTTCTTATATTCTGGATGACGAGTCTTAGAAGTATTTTACGATGGTTTTTCTTTTCAGCGTCGCAATGGCAGGACATGTGTACAGTAGCTGCGTTGTAGTTTTTTCTTCCTCCTCGCCTCTGCAGCTTCTACAGAAATCATTGGAAGGGACCCCCAGTCGCTGTGCATGCCTGCCTATCAAGCAATGTCCGGTAAGGAGCCCTATTAATGAACATAAGTTTTTCCGGTTTGTGGATAAAAGTCTCCCCGTCTACAGTACAATAGCGCTACAATCTGTCGGAATTTTCACTTGAAAATCAGTGATCTGGCAGTCGCGTTGTAATAGCCAGATGCGTTGGGGAAGACTCCTACCTCCGTACTAACCGCTGTCTTCGATCTGTCTGTGAATAGTTCTAGCGCGGAGTTGCTAAAAACTGTACCAGACTCCCAAGAGCTTTTGCTAGGAATCCGATTTTTGTACCTGACGTTGAAGTTAATATGGGGAACAACGTAGTCCACTTTACTAGGAATAGTATGGTTGTTTTTGAGGATCCTAGAGTGACCCGTTGCTATGCTGAACAGCTGGGGGGATTCTCTGAACCTTAATGGTGCTTTGGATAACGCGTCTTATAGTAGATTAATGAACCTAAATGCTAAATAGAGACCGAAAGCCGACCTACGATTTCCACAGGTCTTACGTAATCCGACTCAGAGTAGTCCACAGTTCAATTGGTGCGATATCTACAATCTTTGCCAATTCGAGTCCAGATAAGTCAGACACATGCCAAGTATTTGAAAATTGAACTGCGAAACAGTAGTTCAGCTGAGTTTAGAAAATGTTTCAACCGATCGACAGCATTTCTCTTACATTATCTCGTTTTTTTGTGTCCCTGCCTAAGCGGGGACAGCCACCTAACCTAACCTAGTTTTAGAGTAAAACAGTCTGGGCGAAGCAAGGGGAAGTAAAAGCTGATTCAAGCTTAGGAAAAGGAAGTGAAGCGTGGATAAATGTCGAGACCCAATATTGTGACGAAGCGAGCCAATATAAGCGGGGATAATATTTTTGCCATGACAGCCCTGAGCAAGTTCATAATGAACATTGGCGATAGAGGGAGGGAAGGGGTCTAGCGCCTAATTATCGGAATATCCTAAAAAGTTTTTGGATACCCTCTGTCGTAGTAGGACTGGCTGGGGGAAACCAGTTTTTGGGAGGCAATCGACTTAAAAATTTACCGCCTCCAAATATCCGCGGACATGAATCATAGACTCTAGATGCGAAGCATTACGCGGCAGTGCATTGGATTAATTTACATGAACAGAAAGTAAGGAATATCAGTGCAAAGCAGGCATTTGGGCTGTTTTAAATGGTGGGCCAGAAAATTCGACTGCACAGTGTCGATGCCTTGAAGAAATAGAAAGCGCACAGAAGCCCTCAAAGGCTGGGCTAGAGGCTACGAAGAAGTGGTGTAACTTCATAGATGGGAAGACAAGGCTTAGGATTTGATCCCAAGTGCTTGTAATGCTGTTTGGAATGTTTGCAGTAAATGCTTGCTTCAGCAGCTTGTAAAGGATTCGATATTTTGGAAGCTTCGCTGGAAAATAGGTAATCAGTTGAGCTTTTTAGAATTGTTTATAACCCTAGTTCTTTGCGTAGAGACATGTGAAATGAGATGGATTCCATGAAAAAATCGAATCTCTTAAAGAAGTGGGAAGGCTCAATAAACTTGTTCCCGGGGAACTTAGAAGAAGGAGATCATCCTATCCTGGCTGGGTTTCAGTGTGATAGGCATAAAAATGGTTATAAAAGGATCCGCCGGGTGCATCAAGACAGAAGTTTTCAAATTCACGCGAGGAACTCTCCGGAAACTTCAGAGGTCACAATTCTAGGTTATGCCTGGAGGACGTATTGCGTATACTGTGTCAATGTCTAGTTTGGCTAAAAAAAAGGGGCGGAGTTTTCGACTTTCCATGGATGAAAACCCATAAGAAAGGCAAATTGTAGTCAACCGCGAGAATATAAGAACTCGAAGTTAAAGATGAGCTACGCAGAAATTCGAAGTAACAAAGACTTTGAACAAAAGAGACACAAAAACGGGTGCAAATAAGATGACCTTGGTCAATATCTCTCTAACTAACAACAAAGGACACACTCAAGCGTTTAACCGCTATTGAGGTAGGCATGCACAAGTAAGCGGCAAAAACAATGTTCTTTAGACAGTCAAGGTATGTACAGTCAAAACAGATATTAACTTCACTCCATGGAATGAGTACCTATCACAAATATCATCTCGCCGCATTAAATATCCAATAATGTTGCACTTTAGGTCAAAAGTCAAAAGTTTCGCCCTCTTCTCGGGTGGCAATCTACATAAGTTATTGAACGCCCTGCTACCAATGGAAAGTTTTAGATTTTAATAATTCTGAAAGCGTACATCAGGTACACATGAACCTTGTCTAGCACTCTCGGTCTGGGTGAATTGCTTTCATGACGTCGCGTCGGCGTCTGTGGGAGTTCTTTTGCAAATATTTGATGCAAATATTGAAAATTCAATGTTTTTTCCTCTCGTGATTGGAGGTGGAGACCCGGCGAAAAAAGGTAATCGAAGCCGCACTACATAAGTGGGTGAACGGAAACGTACTCGAAATGTGAACGACGACGACGAGCACGACTAGTGGTGGTGCACTTGTGCGGCGCAACCAATTCGCAGGTGAAAACTTCAATTTTGTAATTGTGAAAGTTTTCTTTCCGAGTTATTCCTTGCCGCACAATCAATCAAATCAATCAAATTGGTAATAAGAATTGTGGGTTACTCCGTTAAGTGCTTGAGTGCGGCGAGAGGATGTGAGAATTTACGTAATTGAAAAAGAAACTTTTGCACAAATTTTTGTTCTTTTCAGGAGATGGAGGCAAAGTTTGTTCAAAATGAAATTTATTACAATTTAATTTTCTGTAAATGTTTAAGAAAAAAATATTTTATATTACCCTTCGCCATCACAAATGGCCTCAAAATGATTGGTAAAAACAATCTTCGCTTTAAGTATAAAAGCCTTCTGTGGTTGGCTTGAAACTATAGTAAGGTCCACCTGATTCTTCTTTAGAAGTCAATTGAATCCTGACTTAAAGGTCTAAACCAGACGGATGCTTGTCGAGTGGTGGTGATTTTTTTTTCTAAAAATCATAGCTTTTCAGACCAGGTCAGTAGATCCACTAGTACTACTACTGCACTCTCTAAAATCATGTCCAACATAGGAGGAGCAATCTCTGATTTCATCTCAGCGAGTATACGCTAATTTCTAATCGAGAATGACCTTAACCGACTCGGCTGTCAAGAATCGTACTCTAGTTCACACCAAGCTGCAAGAAATCGACACCTGTAGAGATATATGTAGATCGTTTGAAAGTACCGAAAGCGAAAGCCTTGAGAAATGAGAACAGTTGATTTTATTGTTTCATTAAAAAAGTTTTACAAAATCAGATTTTAGTCAAAATTCGCTATAATACATTTCGCTTCTAAGAAGTTACGTTAAAATTGTTACAAAATAAAATTTCAGTTAAATTTGTCTATGTTCACATCTTCATGTTCATGCTGCTGCTGCTGGGTATAGGTCATAGGGTCGGTCGATTCGGATGGTATACCGACAGACGTCTGGATTCTCGGCGGAAAATATGCTTCGATGGACATAGTGGATGGATTCCATTGGATGCAAGATGAACCAGTATAAGCCATCGCGACTTACAAGCAAAAATGTCTCCTCCATGAGATCATCGGCGGAAAAATTAAATCCATCTACGTCGTCGATTTCCATGACGTATTCTGGATGACGTTCTTCGCTGTGTGTGAAAAGGTCCTTAGACAGTCCAGTCCATCGGCAGCCAGCGAAACGACAGTTGATCTCCATTATATTGTTTGAAATTTGTTGTTTTGAAATACTTGGCTCTAAATTTACTTCGTTGGTTGTAAGTTGAACTTGTTCTGAGGGCTTGAAGTCGATACAGGAGAATTTATAGGTGAAAGGCTTATACCTGCGCTAGGCAGAATCTTATGCTAATTACTAAGTTATCGAGGAGGACTTACCCACATAAAGGAAGCAGGTAGCAGCCATTTTTAAAAAAAGGGGGTTTGTACACTTTAAAGCCTTCTTTCTTCAATAAAGCAATCAATGAGGCGCAGGATAGATGCAAGACGTTGGCCTCTTTTGTGGCCAGGTGTGTTTTTTCTGATTATTTTACGACATAATTTTACCTTTTTGTCCAAAAGTTGACGTGAATAATTTGTGATTGAGGATTATTTATGGCGTAACTATTGCGTTTTCACTGTGTTAAAGGATTGCTATCCCAATAACATTTCAGAGAAATAGAAAGGTAGCATAAACAGTTGGAATTTCCGAATAAAATCATTAATAAAATCTGCAAAATATGTTTAAATCTTGGAAATCTGCAACTACTTTCTGTGTATTTTTTAATCTTTATGTCTGTTTTATAATATTCTATTAGATTATAACTAAAAGATGTAAAGGACCAGTCCAATCCACGAGTAATGGAATGAGCCCTACTAAGTTATCCTGTGAAACTAATCGCCCTGGAGCAATTTTGAGACAGCTTTGTCAATCTGTTATCAGCAAGACTGAACTTGGTATCAGAGCTAAGCTATTGGTATTTAACTCCGTGTTTGTTCCGGCCTTAATCTATGGTCATAAGATTTGGGGACGATATGATGCTAAAGCCCGGATGTAAGATCTGTTGTGCTTGCCAACTGGTTAACCAGAAACTAAATTTAGGATCATTAATAAACCACAATAGCGCTTTAGGTTCCATGTTTCAAGTATCCACTGTACATAACTTGTCCCTTGTAAGATGAAGTAGTCTTTTTGTGGCCCTTGGGCACTCGCAGAGACCATGTTCAGCTGTCTTTTTTGCTTTTCGCAGAGTCAGCACATGTCTATATCTAATAATTTCATCTGCAGAAGGTAATTTATTGCTAAAAGTCCAGTTAGGTAGCCGGTTTGGGCCCTTAGATCTTCCTTGATGAGTTCTTTCCACTGTTTTTGTTGGGTTTCATGTACTTTTTCGGTTGCTTGAAGGCCTTACATTTGGGTGAAAATCAAAAAATAAGATCACAGATACAAGCCGCAAAAATGAGATTTCTTCGTTTATATTGCTAGGGTGACTCGTCGAAATCGAGTTAGAAACATCGGAATACGAGCTACTCAGTGCCGAGCAGCTACTTCTTAGAATTGAGAGATCCATGTTTTGCTGGTGAGGGATCATTAAACACAAGTCCCCAAGTTGGGTTCCAAGACGTGCTATGGGATCAATGGCATCAGGTCAGCAACCTCTGGGTAGGCCCAGGATGATATGGTTTGACCAAGTCCGGAGGCTCACATTTACATAAGTGTATAGAGATAGCTTCTGATAATTTAGATTCGATGGCGGAATGGGGTCCATTTAAGCACCCTTAATCCACTTCCCTCATAGTGGATAAGCGGGGCAATGAAAATGATGACAATGATGCGAGGATCTGTAAGGGTTTTGTACAGACAGTTGGGTTTTCAAATTTTTGGACAACCTAGTTAAAGACGGCTGCTGCAAATGTACTCCTGTCTTCTGTACCACCTATGTAATTATCTATTCACATTAAGTTTGTCACATTAAGTTGCTTGAGGTCAGTTTTCAATCGTCAAAGCTGCGACGGCTATGCCTTCGACTGAATTTGAAGGCCTTCATAAGAACTGCAATGGTTTCATGTCTGAGCCGAATAACTGTCTTTTCCACATGCTTCTCCAGATTTTTCACCAAAAAACCGGGAGCAATAGAAAAACACATGCTCGACTTAGCAGACTATCTTCATGCTTACATAGGGTCGTCCAACAAGAGGTGTCATTTTAAATCAATAGAAAAACGCATCATTTTTATGAAAAGTGAAAAGTGGTGGATTTTTACTTTAATCTAAAACACAAAGTCTGAGGTTACTAATGGTATATAATATCTGTCAAATGTCCTCCTCGGTTCTACCTACACCTTTTCACATAATTGCGGCTGCATTTCGCGAATAAAAGCTCTGAAATTATATTTTAGTGCTTGAATCGTCGGTGGAGCATTGGAAAAAAGTCTAATGGCGTTAAATCGCCCGATTTCGGTGTCCAATTGAAGTTTCCATTTCGAGAAATAACACGTCCAGGAAATCACGCGCAATAGAGCCATTGTTTCACCAGCTGTGTCACATGTTGCGCCGCCGTTCTGCTGAAAATAAACATCGCCCACGTCCATAGCATCAATTACAGGACAAACAAAGGTCAGTCAATATCGTTCAGTAACGCCATCCGTTTACTGAAACGGTCGCACTAGCATTTTTAAAAAAAGAATATGGCCCAATGACACGACCAGTTCAAAAACCGCACCAAACTGTCACTCCAGATTGAGAGGTTGTTCCACTATTTGTCCTGGGCTTTCGGACTGCCAGATGCGACAATTTTGTTTGTTTACGTAGCCAGATAAACGGTAAGTCATTGTGAGTGATCACTTTTACACCTAACGGGTAAGTGTTTTCTCCGACAGGCTTAACCTTGGCCTAGCGTTCCGTCTTTCAATCACTGTAGCGTGTTTCAGGTGGAAATAATGGCGATCAGAGAAGTCTTATCTTGGCATCTTTTCGGACAGTCAAGCGGCGTTAAAGTCCTTGGATTTATTCGCTTTAAAATCACTAATCGCCCCAGATGGCCGACTGTCTTTTATAGAAATGGCGGAGCAGTTTTATCAGGGCACACTGACATTCTAGGGAACTGTTAGGCTGATGAACGCACTAGATAAAAACAACATTACCTATTGGCCTGATAATGGAACTTTAGGTATACCAGTCGCTACTTGTAAACTTAAACTAAAGCTAGATGCTATCAACAGAACAAATCTTACGTGGGCAAGTGGTGCAACTGTTTACCGACAAAACATATTTGGCTGAAACGCTCTAAGTATTTGATTTCCCTTAATAGATCGCATATTAGCTCTATAATAGGTGTCATTACTGGACACTGTCTAATAGGCAGGCATGCAACAAGGGTTGGGGTCTACTCGAACGACTTCGCCAGAAGCTCTATGGAGGAGGAGACTATTCTCCATCTTCTTCGCACCTATCCAACTCTCTCCGGCAAAAGAAAACTCCACTTAGGATCCTTCTTCTACACCAACTTAGGCGACCGGATAAACTCCGATGTTAGTAGCTTCCTACGCTTCATAAGAAGCTCAAATTAGTTCAATGAAAAGGGAGGAGATCTTTCCGAGATCTTTGTGGTATCACAATGGATCTCCCATGGGTCTAAGTGTGTTGGCTTTAGCTGGCAGCCACTTCAACCTAATCTAGGTGATGACTCTGAATAATTTTGTGTAAAAATTTATGATTTTGTTCATTCATTTCCAGCACTCAATCAGCGAAAGAGTGTGTGTATCGATCCATATATAATAACCTCTTAGTTTTTACTTATCAAAAGTCTTTGCAATGATAGTTGAATGTTGATAGTTCAGCAATTGATCAAAATTTAAAAAAATTTACTTAGGTCCAATCAACAACTTTCACATTTTCTATAATGTTTTTTGATCCATGCTTGGACTACCAGTATAATAAGGTTATGTCAAAGTTTCCCAGAGGCATTGGGGAATTCACTTATGTATCGCGTTTTGCCTAGTAGGCACTTTGATTGGCAGACGTAAGGATTAAATAAATACATAGAAACAAGTTGCAGATTCCCAAGATTTCGAATATATCTAGCAGATTTTATTAAACTCTAAAATTTTTACAATTAGAAACTCATTAACCATCTTCATGATTTTTTCGGAAATTCCAACTGTTTATGCTACCTTTTTTTTTTGAAATATTATTATGATAGAAATCCTTTAACACAGTGAAAACGCAATAGTTATGTCATAAATAATCCTAATTTACAAAGTATTATTCAACTTTTGGACAAAAAGGTCAAATGATGTCGTAAAATAATCAGAAAAAAAACACTTGGCCACAAAAGAGGCCAACGTTTTGCATCTATCCTGCGCTTCATTGATTGCTTTGAAGAAAGAAGGCTTTAAAGTGTACAAACCCCCTTTTTTTAAAAATGGTATGCAGGTATAAGCCTTTCACCTATAAATTCTCCTGCACCGACTTCAAGCCCTCAGAACAAGTACAACTTACAACAAACGAAGACAATTTAAGAGCCTGGTCTTTCAAAACGAAAAATTTCAAACAATATAATGGAGATCAACTGTCGTTTCGCTGGCTGCCGATGGACTGGACTGTCTAAGGACCTTTTCACACACTGCGAAGATCGTCACCCAGAATACATAAGGGAAATCAACGACGGAGATGGTTTTAATTTTTCCGCCAACGACCTCATGCAGGAGACATTTTTGCTTATAAGTCGCGATGGCTTATACTGGTTCATCTTGCATCCAATGGAATCCATCTACTACGTCCATCGAAGTGTATTTTCCGTTGAGAATCCAAACGTTTGTCAGTATACAATCCGAATCGAGCGACCCTATCACCAATATCCAGCAGAAGCAGCATGAAGATAAAGATGTGAATATAGACAAATTTAAATAAAATTTTATTTTGACGTAACTTCTTAGAAGTGAAATGTATTATAGCGAGTTTTGACTAAAATCTGATTTTGTAAAACTTTTTTAATGAAACAATAAAATAATATTTTTAAATCCAAATTTTCTAAAACCAACTGTTCTCATTTCGAATTAGGTTTTTGAATTCTTGAGGCATGTGAATATTTTTCGGACTGCAACGTTGGTTTCTATTCGCTGTACATGAAAATCGTTGGACAGTTTCTGGTTGCTTTTTCTCCTCCATAAACTGCCGACGTAGGAAGGACCATGGTTAGGTCAGATAAATGGCTGCCTTGTGACATTTGTCACTGCTTACCTTGACCGGCAATAGAGTCCATTGTGCTCATCTTCTAATTCTAGCCCGGGAACCTGTAAAGAGAAGGGGAACCGCTGATTTAAAACCGCCCAGATGAGGATATGAATCTCAGAAGGTTCCTCCGCTCAATGTCACGCAAGTCTTCCAGTTCCGTGAAGAAGTAACTTCCAAGAGTCCTCATTCTTCTATCGGCGAGGGTGGAACATTCACACAGCAGGTGACAGACAGATTCGATTTTTTCCTCGTCCCTACAACTTCTGCAATAGTACCAGTAGAAATATAAATCGGACATTTACATATGTGATTTTGACAAGGTCCATGCTTTTTCACAATACAGCAGGACAGGAAGGATTAAGGTCTTGCACAGCGTTTCCTTGATTTTTTTTTCGATAGACCTCGATAATTGTCATCAAAGGCTACTAGCGAGTTTTATTCTACATAGGGTCTCCTTCTTGATGTCGTTGACGGATGTAAGGTATTGCATTCAAGCTCAAATTAATAATTTCGAACACATCGAATGGAGTAGAGTTGGGTATGAGTTACAGATATGTGGTTGGCAATGCAAAGGTTCACAAATCGTTACCTTCAGTCCCCAAAGTCGTGAGCTCCAAACACATGTTTGAGCGCAGTGTGGTCGTCTCCTGGCTTTGCATTGAAAACCATAATATCATCATCTGCGAATGACAATATTATCTAACACAATAGACTCTATGAAATCGTAATACGCGTAATGGATAAAACGATAAGCACTTACTTCACAAAATCTAAAGCACACAGTCTGATTGACATTTAATTAAACAGCCATGTCACGCTGAATGTCAAATCAAATCTACTGTGCCTCATATTGCATTGTGCAGGCATGTTAATAGTTCAAACAAATCTGAGTTAAATAATTCTTTTTCTATCTTTCAAACATATCGACACGTTTGTTTTCTATTTGTGTCAACAATTCCAATCTACAAGGATCAAATTGATTATATGAATCAGTCGAATTGTTTCACCAAAAAAAGTGCAGGCTTCACAGAGTGTTCAAATATTTTGACATGACTAACGAATAGACGTAGTGGGGAAAAATGCTTGAAATACTAGCGACATGATTGGAATCCTAATAAACTGTTGCTCTGTAGTTCTATAGTTTTTACCCGCGCTCCGGCTTTATATCAATCAAATATCCATTTTCTCTTTCAATTGTCGGGAAAACATTTTCCACTGCTTTCGTGGAATTTTTTTCTTGTGGCTTTTCAAATCGAACTGTGGAATAACAAATGAACTGAATAAGCACGGGGGTGCGAGAAGTATACATAAAAAATTAACAACCCGCAAACAAAGGGAACGAATTTATTTATTTAATTGTAAAGAAAAAAAAAAAAATTCATTAAATGTTACCTATTCCATGAAAGAGTTTGTTGTCGAATTTCCTGTATCACCTTGGGCATTGTGACCCATATTTATTATAGTATGTGACATATTTCCTTTGTA
This sequence comes from Matsumyia berberina, assembly GCA_917880715.2. Classification (NCBI taxonomy): domain Eukaryota; kingdom Metazoa; phylum Arthropoda; class Insecta; order Diptera; family Syrphidae; genus Matsumyia; species Matsumyia berberina. Next base: position 121,720,856 of record OU862871.1, on the reverse strand, counting down.
ATACATATTTGACTTGATATACATATAATAAATATCTCAAGGACGGGCTAATATTTTTTTTTTATTAAATTTGAAGCAGGCATTTGGAATAACGTTAAACTAATTGTCGGCGGATCATAGTGAAGACATAGCGCGTGATTTTTAAAAGACACCTAGAGAAGGATCGATGATAGAAAACAGTTAAAAAATTGCATGGCAGTCTATAAATTAAATCGAGTAAATCAAATTGAATAATGAAATAAATTTAGCAATTCTGCCACAAGCTGTACGTAATCCTGCCAGCAAAGGACGAAGCGAAACAAAAAAAAAAATTACTCCTTTATGGGAAAAGTGTAAATTTTTTTTAATGAAACAAATTGAAGTTTATTTGAATGCATAGCCTGTTCTCATGTTACCCGAACTCTAAATTGCTGGCATTTTAGTTATTCATTTCAATGAATTGCTCTGGACTGGCCTAGTGAATGGCGGCAGTTTGCGAGAACTTTTCATTTTTTTTTCAACCCACAACTGTATTCAAAGGCCAATAGAGTGAATAAAATGATTTAATGCCCTGGATATGTTTGCTAATCTGGCCAATTAAGAGTTATTTGTTTTAATTAAAAAGTAGAGAGGTTCAAATTTAGACCTTTCTCGGTGGAATACAATTTTAGTCAAGACTTAGCACTCCAGTGAGAGATTGTGGTTAAACTGCCAGCTGCTGTTAGTCTTCTGGAAGGAGTATAAACTATATAAATTATTCAGGTAATACCATAAGTGCTAATGCAATAAGAGATCACTACCGCGACCAAAGCATTGAATAACAATAAGGCGGTAGGACTTGATGGTATACCAGCGAAACTTTTAGCGGCAGCGTCAACAATTTTTGCTGAAATTCAGCACCCACTTGTAGAGAAGGATTGGGAAGTCGAAAGCTTTCCCGATGAGTGGAAGAAAGAAATGATCGTCAAGAAAGGTAATCTTATGCAGTGCGAAGACTGGAGAGGTATTTGTGTGCTGCCTGCAGTAGCTAAGTTAATAGATATAGCAGTTCGTGAGCAAATATAAGGAGAACTGGAAAATACACTCGATGCCGGACAAGCTGGTTTTCGCACTGGATCTTCCTGAGCACTTCACCTGCTGTTTATCGATTTCTAGAAGGCGTTCGACAGTGTCAACAGAGAATTTATCTGGGTTGCCTCGCGCCGGAGGGATATCCCTGATAAATTAATAGCTGTAATGATGGGGAACTTATGAAAGGTCAAGGTGCCACGTTCTTACTGGCCATTAGCGATGTGCATCGCGTTGCCCTGTCGGAGGGAAAAGGAGGAATCCAATGGACTCTTACATTTCAACTGAAACATCTTGACTACGCTGACGACGTATGCCTATTATCACATAGGATTATGAAACTCCACCAAATGATAGCAAGTGTTGAGAGAGGGGCAAACGCCGTGGGTTTGACGATTAACACAGTCAAAACCAAGATCATCAGCCTCGGAACGAATTCATTATCTCAAGATAGTATCGCTGGAGAAGTGGTAAAGAAAGTAGAGAGCTTTCAATATCTTGGGAATATTGTCTTGACCGATGATGGAACCGAGCAAGATATTGTCATCCGGCAAAGCGAAGTCTGCGTTTGGAATGTTGTTCAAAATATGGCGAAGCAATGTTATCAGCTTAAATATCAAACTACGATTGTTTCGTCCCAATGTTGAATCCGTCCTGTTATATGGGTGGAGCACTTGGGAAGTAATTTCTACTATCACAAGAAAGCTGCAAACGTTCGTTAATAGGTGCTTACGAAACATTGTGAGTATTTTCTGGTCTAACCGTATCTCTAACAATCATCTTTACTAGAGAATTATACAGGAACAATCATCCAACCTTGGAAGTGGCAGTGAATTGGTCACACATTTCAAAAAGATGACAGCTCCATTGCTAACAATGCTCTGCAATGGACTGTGCTTACTCAAAATGGGAGAAGAGTCGGTCGACCAAGAAATATATGGAGTAGAACAGTTGAGGAGGAGTCTCAGCAACTGAGGAAGAGTTGGAGAGAGTAGATTGCCAGAAACTATACACGATGGCGCTTTGGTGTAGTAGAGGCTCTGGGACCCATAAACGGAAACAGGACATAAGAAAGTAAGTAATCAGACATAAGCTGACTTCATGAAGGTATAGAGGATGGCAACTAAGGAGTCACGAACACTTAAACATTCCGGTAAAAAACAATCATAGAAATTGAAGTTTGGGATATCTCAGAACCCAGCGATACGACCACAGAGAAGGTTACACAACCTATTTAAGTTATTGAAGTCGGAAAGCTGGTCTTACTCTTTCTTACTTTACAAATGTTCGGAAATTCTAGGAAAAGAAAGTGGCTTTCGAATTGTCTAAAAAGTTGAGAAAATCGAGCTAAAAATTTATGAAAAGGTGAAAGACTAGTGCTAACTGTTGGGCAGATCATCCTACACTTTTCTAAGATGCAGTCTAGCACCCCCTTCCTTCTCCCCGACCACTGTAGCATTTCTCAGAGAGAAATTATAGCGATCAACGAAGTCTTATCCTGATTTAGAATTTTTACTGATAGCCAGGCTGCTTTAAAATCCCTGAAATCGGTAAAATGTGCATCAAAAGCTACATCAGATTGTCGCTCATCCCTCATGGAGATGAGAAAATATTTCAACATTCACCTGAGCTGCGTACCCGGTCATAGGGAAATTCGAGAGAATTGTAAGGGCGATAAATTTGCCAAACAAGGTTCTCTTAGAGTACGACGCGATCAGCAAGACAAATCAAAGATGCCGTACCTATAGAGAGATCTGGCCTAAACTAAACCTCATTTGATCTAAATGTCTGATCTTGCTCAGAAAGTCGCTCATTAGCACCGTCATTGGGGTTCTTACCGGCCACTGTTCCATTGACCTTCATGCCAGAAGGATGCGCATCTTCTCAAAAGACCTCTGCAGGATTTGCAGGGATGAAGAGGAGGATGAAACGATCCTCCATTTCCTCCGCACTTGTTTTACCCTATCCCAAAGAAATAAGCTATATCTATGAGCCCATCACTTCGACAACTTAGACGAACTATCACATACTGACGTCAAAAGTATTTAAGGCGTCACAAAGAGTTCTAAATGCTTTCAAAAAAGTGAGTGGCGTTCCTCAGGGTATAAATCCAAGTGGTATCACAAACGGCCTTCCTGGCATACGTGTGTCTGTGCTTTCCACAGACTTAACCTTCTTATAGATTGTTCAAATTATTTCTAGTTTTCTGATAGTTAGAACAGAACATGAATGCATGTTAGAAGCCAGCTTTTAGCAACCTATAGTGTGCATTGGAAAAAAAACCTTGTACTGTTTCACTCTTACAAAAAGAATCCCTTGATGAATTGTCATTCAACCCCTCTCCAAGAGAACACATCCTTTCAATGCTAATAAGATTTTTCAATCCCAGCAGCTATTGATAATTTTATTTTAATTCAAAATGAGTACCGCACACAGAAGAAACCTTATAATTTGCTTTTGCCAAGACGAATATGTCGAAGTTGCATTGCTCCATTATTATTCATAGACATCCTGTACCTGACGCGAATAAAAATCATCAAAAGACGGAGCACATTGTGCTCCACCGCCGCCATCACACGGAGGTTATATGAATGTAATTTCTCTCGAGTCTGGATGGCTTCTTCTTTTCTTTTTTCTACAGTGCAGTGCAGTGCAGTGTTGAGAGGTGAAAAGGATTCTCACTGAATCAGTATTACATTTAAGCAAGGGGATATATTAATCAGTACATCCTTGTTGGTGCTGTTCTGTCTTCCAAGCGATGATGCATGTGTGGTGCAGCAGTCGATAACAAAAAAATAAATAATCGTGTGAGTGCAAACGTGATGAATGTGGAATGCACGATTCGTGAATATTTGCCACATACATATGTACATGGAGAAGGAAAATGCATTGAAAGGACTATTGGTTATGTGCATGTGTTGTATGGAGGATCCAAAACACGTATTGCACGTAATTCTAATAGAAATTGTGATGTGGGAATGAAATAGCGGTTCTTTTCCTTTATTTACACAAAAGACATACTCTTCTTTGGAGTTTTTCACTTGTTTTATTGGTTTCCTTCGCCAGTTGGTTGGGTTTTAAGTTTTGCATTAGTTAAATTAATAAAAGCATCTGCTGCAGAAATGGCAGTTAAATATAGAATGAGAATTAGATTTCTCAGAACACGATTTTTTCAGAGAATTTGGTTCAAATCTACGTATGTTTGGTATCTATATTAACTAGAGAAGCGGGAGACTTATGCAGCTACGAGCTTATATTTAATTGAATCTGAATCTAAATATTAGAAGGCTCCTTAACATAATATTACTAAGATCCCCATTGATCCACCAATCTAGTCGCAGTGCACCCCATTAAGGGCAAGTCCTATGCAGAGGACCGAGGATACCGTAAGTACTGACTTTGTTAAAGGTCTCCTCTATATCGAGAAAGCGACAAAAAGCAAATACTTTGCAGCTTCCTTAGAACCGTACAATGTCCGTCTCTCGATTAATGACTATGACCTCGATAAGTATTTAAAAGCGTTTATTATGTGCTCGAAAATCGAAACAGAGAGAAAAGGATAGATGGCTCCGTCCGGATGGTAGTCCTTATAGGTCGTGTAAGTGCCTTTACTCGCTTTGGGGATAAATATTTTTCTCCAGTAGAAACCCATCGAAGTGTTGCTTAACCTTTGTAACATGAGAACAACTTTTTTTTTGTCGGGTTTGGAACTCTATACTGGGGTACTCAGATGTAACTGGCCCTTTGTACTATTAGAAAGCATGACCCAGTATTCACATATTTTACTTTACCCGTCCGAGAAAGCGCTTTAACGATCAAAGGCTTACAGTATCAGTACTCACCACATCTGCACCGCAAATCTACCAACTGATCCAAGTAAAGGCAGGACAATCGCAAATAAAATGATCAGAAGTATCGTCGCCCTCTCCACAGACATCGCTGACAGTAAGTTGTCTATAGTCCCTTCTACTGAGTGCCAGCAAGAATGCCGCTGATTTCTTATAGACGTTCGGGAACATTCGTTTAGTCTCCTGCAGAGCCGTGCCACACAGAATTGTGATTAAAGGAAACCCAGTCGTCAATGGAGGCCCTGACCGAAGACTCAATGCAAGTTCAGGTTATAAGAAACATCCTCAGAGAGTTCTTGCATTCTCGCACAATTTTGGAATAAGTTAACGGGTTGAGCAAGGTCTTAAGTACAGCCCGGCTATCGCTACAGACGCAGATGATCCGACCCTTTCACATTTTCTTAACAATTTAGTCCGTGGCCGATAGCAAAGTTCTCTGCTTGGAAAACAGAGCCATGCTTGCTCAACGAGTAGTGAAGTCTGATGTTGTCGACCTCCGCGAAGACATCAGCACCGGATTCATGACTAGTTTTGGGGCCAACCGTGAACATTCGATTACAGCCCCGTCTAGGCTAAGACTCTGGCCGAAGCCAGTCCTGAAGGCAAAGAAAATTCGAATTTAAATTTGCACATCAACCGAAAATCTGGTGTCATTGCATCAGACGGCATATCCATGGAACTAGGGTTGTAGGATAAGTGTCACTCAAGGTCATCAAAACTTCAAAGCGGATGATACTAAAAGCTGCCTCGTCTAAGACGATAGATTGCTTTGATAGTATAGCCCATGATATAAGTATCAAGGGGAGGTAGATCAAACACAGCATCAGAGCAGTCTCGCAGAATTTTCCACGCTACTATGCATGCTGCATCTCCGATAGAGGATGCTCTCTCAAAGCAACCCTGCGCACGTGAATCTCGGCTAGCCTCTCCATGCTTTTCAACAGGAAGGAAGACAGGCTTATAGATCTGAAAATCTTAGCGAGAGAGTAGTCATTTCTACCAACTTGGTACATACATTTCGAATGAAGCCTTGAGGTTCATATTGGATTCAACTACGTCAATTGATCACTAATAGGTTGGCCAAACACACTAACTGAGGTCTCTACAGTTTCAGTGAAATCTCAGCTCCTATTCGTAGATGCCGTCAATAGATTGGACGAGGTGGCTATACAGCTATACTCTAGACTCTAGGAACTAGACTTCTAATCCTTCTTCTGTCTGCCCTGTTACGTGAAAGATTGATGAAGGATTTATGTTGTGTTCACTCTTAAAGTTGGCAATAGATCACACACTGATCACACGTTCTACTGGCCTTTAAGCTTCACTTCTTCGCTTATCATGAATATTGAATCTGACCAATTTTATGCAAAGCACATTGTATGAGGTATAATTCTCTCAACTCCATTGTTCGAATGGAATCCAAATAACAGAAACATTACCGCAAAAGCATCCACAGCTCTCTGAGCACAGTTTCCTTAACAACACTTTAAAACCTTAAGATACCAGAGCCTACCTCAAAAGCCCCCAATCACGATGGAAGTTCCTTCGAACTCTCCTTTAATCCGAATGTTAATGACTACAAATGATTGATAGTCACTAAAAGATAAACCATTTCTCGCCTTCACGCGCACAACCATGTCTGAAGAGAGAACTCTACTTGAAAGCAGTGTTCTGTGCCTAAAAATAGACCTAAGACACGACCGAAATAAACCACCCTAAGGATAACTTCCGGGATTCCTTGCTTATCACTTCTATAAGGCAAACATCACCTTGCGTCCGTCATATTCAGCGCACCGCTCAAAGTGAACCGTTCAATCATCATTAATGTCAACATCGGTAATGCCAAGTTAATTTTTTTTTTCTTCTTGTTTCCCATCCATCCGCCAGTGTGTTGGTGATGACAATAATGACAGCTCTAACCGCCACCTTGACGTCGCAGAAACTACAACAATTTATCGAGGAAAAACTCCCCAAGGATATCCACTCATCGGACTTAATGTCATTTGTGACGCAAATAAATGAGTTGTCTAAACTTTGTCTATTTGCATGCCGCCTCATTAATTGCCACCACATTCTGTTGCCCCCACCCCACCGACAACTGTCAAGTGCTGTGTGACAGAACTGCCACAGGCGTCTTAATGAAAATTGTTTTGTTTTTCGGCAAACAAAGTTTTCCCAAGTACTCGTACTTGTTGCCGAATTAAGTCCCATCACGAACTGGCGGGGGTGGTGCTGGTGGCAGCACTGTCGGTGGCCAGAGATTATCTCTTCAAGGCGAAGAAAATTTAAATTCCTGACTTGGCTCCTCGCCAGGGAATTGCCAATAAAACAACACTAAACCGGGTCCCGGAATGAAGTAATAATGGGTGCTATTGTTACAATAGTTTCTCGGTTTACCACAGCCATGGGCGGGGGTGCTGCCGTAAAGGGTTTGCCTCCGAGGAGGAGACCGACTTGGTGGACCGAAATCTTGATGAGGGTGTTGCATTAATTGTCACTGTAATGGGATTTGAAATGGGTTTCGAAATGAAAAGCATGCAACATTCCTTGTACGGAGGAGGATACTGCTGCCGCCATTACGTCTCTGTTTTTGCCAAATGAATGTGTTTAGTGGCTCGGACCTCGTCCTCGTCCTCATCGTCGTCGTTGTGGCATTAATTGATTTTGTTTTAATTACTACTTAAAACTTTTCACAGAAACGCCCGCGAGTTAATGAGATGGAGATGGTAATTGCTGTGCTTGGCCGAAGCCGTCGTCATCGTCATCGCCATCGTCGTCGTAGTCATAGTCGTTGTCGGTGATTGCTGATTGAAGCGATTTTCACTGAGTTCCCCAAACCAGTTCGCCGGCTCAACTGTACACATAAATAAATTGATTAAAACTTTCAATTGAGGAAAATTAAGGAAAACCGAAAAATTTAATTGAAGCGCAAATGAGCACTTTCCATGTTTGCGTTGCCTTGATCCTTGCACGGCGAATCCGTAGTTGGTTCAGCGACCAGGACGGATCTGCACACGAATAAAAGTTCGCGGAAGTAGCGAACAACTTGAAGAGGCAATTTTCCAGTTTTTCATTTTCCCCTGGCGTTGCATCAATTTTTCGACCTCTTGCTGTGAACTCGGATTTGATGCCGCGTTAGGTGTGGATCGAGGAGAAAACTCCTTCCTCCGGCTATGGAGGGAATTTATTTAAATTAATTATTTGCAAGTGGTTCTACAAGTCTTTTCATTATGGTTGCAATTTTTAAAAGTATGGGCGCTTTCTGTCGTTTTCGCGGCACACTCAGTCTCTTACCAATCTCTGGCGTGTCAGGGGAGAGAGAAACTTTGTCCCGAATTTCGATTTGCAAGGAATATGGATCCCACCGCAGCAGGCAAGGGAAATCCTTGTTGATGAAGTTTTTCCTCGATTAAATTGAAAAATCTCCTCCTTCTCGATTTAACTGGAGCGCTGAGCTGTTTTGTTCTTACTCCGACAAAAGTTTTTGAGTGTTTAGACACTGCTACAGAGTGCGTTCGTCTTGTCATCGCAGGTGCTGTGGGCACAATGCTGCAAGACGATGGTATATTTCTGCGAAAACTATTCAATTGAGGTGCGTGGAACGGATAAGTCTTGCAGTTGGATGGACGAAAAGGATTTACTCATTTGCTTAGTATTCAACTGAAGGCTGTTGACTTAAATGTCATTTAGAGAGAATTTTATGCGTATGTTTAAGATAAAGTTTTATTTATGGTTATTTGGCCATTAACAGCCATGGCTATCCCCTGGCCATGGACTATATTGTTAAGAAAGGGTCGGAGCATCTGTGTCTGTAGCGATAGCTAGGCTGCGCTTAAGGCCTTGATCAATCCTTTATCCAGCAAGAATCCTTGCGAGAATGCAAAAACTCTCTGAATTCTGACCTAAACTGTTTGACTCTTGTATGGGCCCAAAGGTTACACTAGTATCTTGGAAAATAAAATCTCCGATGAGATTGTTAGACTAGGCTCAGGGGATGTTTTCTGAATAAATGGGTTGGATCTTCTCGCATCTTTGGTCAGCGCCTCCATTGACGATTGGGTTTCCTACGAACACAATTGTGTGCTCGGCACATCAGGATGTAGGCAGACTAAATGAATATCCCTTAACGTCTGTAAGAAATTAGCGGTTTGAAACTCAGGTCCGAGGATGGCATCCGGACTAACTGAGAACATTGGTGCGTATAAGTTTGGGGTACTTTGTTACAAATTCCTGATGTCATTATAGGTTCGATTGACTCCTCAAGCCAAGACCTCTCTAATGCCAGTGTTATGCCTTTGCAATAGACTGTTTGCAGTTGACCGACTCTATTTATTTTGAAGAAATCTATGCTTCTCGGCATCAGAAAGTGAACCCGGATTCTTCAGCGTGGAAAGTGAAAATATTACCACTACTCCATGGGCACCCATCTGATATTAAGTTGCAGACAGCCCACAGGAAGCCCAAAAGCCGAAGACGCGCAGTTTTTTTTTTTGGGACGCGAAAGTTTTTTAATCGCAGTTATGAAGTTTTAAACGATTGCGGGTGCCCAAAGGTCGAAATTGGCTCGACTCCACTCAAAATTGTAATAACTTCTGTCTTATAATGTTTCCAAGACAATTAGAACTTGTCGTATGAGTTAAAGAACCTCTGCTTTACATTTTGTGACTTACTTTATCGAGGGCCAATACAAGTTGTGCGATCACCATTGGCCTTCCATCTATCGATTTATCGACGTAATAGCGTCCTTGTCAATATCATGTACCACACTTATGACGCCATCAAATTACCAAATCGTTCGATGAGCACCAAGTGTGCATTACGCTCTCCAAGTACAAATAAATTCGCTTTATAGGACCTTTAACAATCCATGCTGAAGGGGTCAGTGGCAGATGAGGTTTATAAAACCATCCCCATTCTTTTTTCCCTCCGAGTCTTTGGGAGAGTCAAGTGATTACACATAAAACAAGAACGCAGAGTTTAAAAGTTCTCATCTCTGTGGGCGATGGAGACGTAAGGAGATGACGTTCACTAAGTTGGAGTTAATTAAATAAGGATCCAAGTTTGTTTGGAGTTTGAATTATCTCCCTTTTGCTCTCATTACATCCCAGGAAGCTCCAAGTTTCGGATTCAGTGAAAGTTTTACAACTTTTTCTTTATTTTTTTTTATTCTCTTGCCAACCCATCTTTCTGTGGTTGAGTTGAGACACAAGTGGAACGAACTATGCAGTTAACAACTGTGTTAGTTGGGTGAAAAGAAAAAAGTTTATGAACAACTAAAAAGGAGCAGGCTTCGTCAAGATGTTATTTTGTGAGGATGGGACCTACAGGTGACGTATGTTATGGTCATATGTAAGTGCATATTGTGCACATGGGTAGGAAGAAATATGCCTAAGGGGTTAACAGGTTATGAAGGGAAGAGAGCCCTTCTTATCAGAAGGTGATATTTTATGAAATGTAAAGTTTTTGAATCATGATGATGTCATTTCTGTGGTTGAAGTGCTTGAAGATTTTCATAGAGAAGCGTAAAGTCCCTTTGTGGGTCCTAGGGCCTCTACCACATCTACGCCCCATTGTGTGGAGTTTTTGGCAAAATACCTTAGCTCTCTCCAACATTTCCTTAGATTGTTTTCTAGGCACCTTGCAGCTTTCCTGTGACCCCACAAATCTGCTCTTCATGATCTTGTCCAGGTTAAGAGTTAGCGGGTAGGGGGATTTTTTTTAAGCTTTTCTCGGAAGAGGCTTACATACAACATATTACAAAGCGCCCAGAGATGTCTGTAGGTGTTTTGTTTCTGAATTGGATCAATGCGTTGTGGGTCTAAAGCGTTGTGATTCTAAAGTACAGGGAATTTAGGAGGAAACGAGTTCGAGCAATTGTGAATAATACTTACGCTGATGTGATGCACTCTTGAAGCGTCTAAAGGGTCGAAAGACTTCAGATCCGTCTCAAGCCGTCAGGAAGATAAACTGAAAAATGCGTCAGAAAACTCGACGCCGTATTAAATGATTAAAAAACGGTTTTGGACCCTAAACTGTGAATTTTTTCCCATAATTTTCATAACCAAGCTACTCTTCCTTACTTACTTACTTAAGGTGGCCCTACAGTCCGGGGTAGACCTGGGCCTCAACCAGCAAGCTCTTTAGCCAGCTCGATCTTTAGCCAGCTGCTTTCAGTTTCGCACGCCAAGTTGGTTAAGGTCCTCTTCGTCTACTGCACCGTCCGTCGGGTCTGGATTCGAAGATTTTCCGGACCGAAGCATTGGTGTCCATTCGCTTTACATGACTCAGCCACTTCAGTCGAGAAACCTTAATTTTTCTGGTTATGTCAACGTCGCTGTACAGCCCGTAAAGTTCGTCGTTGTAACTCTTTCTCCACTCACCGTCCATGCATACAGAATCGAAAGCAACTTCCTCTGCTTTTGACAGAGTTCATGCCTCTGCGCCATAAGGCATGACTGGGACGATTAAGGTCTTATACAGGGTCACTTTAGTTGTTTGAGAGGGGGTTTCGCTACTCAATTACCTTCTTAGCCCAAAGAAACAGCGATTGGCAAGAGTTATTCTTCGTTTAATCTCAGCGCCGATGTCATTGTCTGAATTTATAGCGGAGCCTAGGTAGACAAAGTCCTTAACTACCTCAAAGTTATAGCTGTCTATAGTGACGTTCTGTCCGAGACGTCGGTGTTGGGAGTCCTTTCTTGTTGATAGCATATACTTCGTCTTGCCCTCATTGACCCATCTTCGCCGCCTCCGTCTCAATACTCACGAACGCGCCAGTGATATCCTGTTGCGTCCTTCCGATTATGTCAATATCGTCGCCGTATCCAAGTACTTGAACAGATGTTTGACGGATTATCCTTCTGGTTTTCGCCCGTCAGTTCTGCACTATTCTTTCAAGAACGATGCTGAAGAAGTCGCATGACAGCGCGTCGCCTTGTCTAGATCCTTCTTTGACACCAAAGATGATCGAATTCGATTGAGCAGCGTGCATTCTCCATCGTCATCCTGCATAAACGGACGAGTTTGGCATTCATCCCAGAACTAGGCATTGCTCTGTATAAAATCGATAAAATGGTGGTGCGTATCGATTTTCTCCAAGATCGCCGTGGTGTGAATATTTGGTCGGTGGTGGACTTTCTTGGCCTGAAGCCACACTGATATGGACCGATCAGGTTGTTGAAGAATGGCTTCAGGCATTCACACAATTCGGCAGATTAGGTGTTATAGGCGATGTTAAGAAGACTGAGGCCGTTAGCGCAGTTCAGAGGGTCTCCTCCCTTGAGGATCGGGCGAACAATGCTGAGGTTCTACTCATCGGGCACACTCTCCTTCGACCATATTTTACAGATGAGTTGGTGCATGCTGTTGGACTTAAGTTTAGATATGGCTATCTTCACCTCGTACAGGTTGGGTTGACGGAATTGTTGCTTTTCATCGCCCAGGTTGAATGGTGCTACCTACTCTTCCTTTGCTGACAAAAAGCCCTCCCCCGCTTCAGTTTTTCATGTGCTTACCTGTAAGCAAATAACGTCATCGCTGTGGGCGATTTTAAATTGGTTTTCGCGAAATTCGGTGGTGTTAACGCCTGCCTTCGATATCCACTTTTACTGCCAATGGACTTCTCGAATCATCACAAGCTAGTGATACGTACTCGCATTCCACCAACAGCCGTTCTAACATGGAAAGTGGACAGCAAACAAAAACTAAATCAATGTGATATCAACCTGCATATGACGTATGTAGATTTGGAAAAGGACATGCACCATGGAAACTGGATCAAACCGTTCGTATTCCTTTATGAATTGTCAAAATCACGCCGGCACAGAACAAATACAGCGGCTCAGGGAGAGACAAAATATTCCAATCAACACTCAGAAACACCTCAATGTATGGATGGCATGTGAAGCTTGTTCCACTTGATAAATTACCTTTCCTGCGCTGTTGTCCACTTTTCAATACCTTCCTGTTCGGTTCAATTTAACACCGAAGTTCCTCGGTACTTTGTGTACTTTGATTGGTAAAGTAGAACTGCATGGCTTCTGCTGTTGGGAATGTTGTCTATCGATTAAAACTTCGTCATCGTGACAATAGGACAATACGTGACTAATGCCGAAATCCTTCAATTCAATTGTTAAGGACAGTGTAAGGAATAAATTAGTTGTAGATGTCATTCGGCTGCTCCTGGATGGTGTGTATGTGTTGTATTAATGGGAACCTTCTGTAGTTCGAACAGCATCTACATAGCGATTTACGGCGATTTAAGTTCATCGTGTCTAAGGACATAATTCATGTTCGAGTGTGTGTGTCAGAGGCAAGACAATTAAACGATTCGAACAGAGGCTTGTGTCGGGAGACTTGCGTTGAATAGTGTTAGAACGAATAAGATCAATGGAGTTGATTTGTCGAATCAAGAGGATATGTAGTAGTGGAAGCATTCAATGATAATTCACGCAGTGGGAGTTGATGAAGGACTTTGATATGTGGTTTTGTTTCAATCATCACTTCTTAGTTGATAGAATTCGATAAATATTCGGTAGCTTGCGAAGGCGACTTTGTTGCTAATTTATAAAACATAATGGGCTTTGCCCGTCGTGGTTCATCATGGCTCGTGTGAGTTGTGTGGGCTTAAATCGCTGCACCACTTCTTGCCGGGGAATGACAAACCTTAAGATCATAATTTGTCATGAAGAATCTGCTCAATTCGCTCTTTGGAGTCGGCATAAATTCCATTCATGCGAAAAATGTAACACACACAGCATTGATGATTGCGATGAGGTAGGCCTTGTTCAACCACAGGCTGTTAAGTTAGGTTAGGTGGCTGATCCCGCCCAGACGGCAACACACTTAGACCAGATTGGCCCATTGTGATACCACGATGAAGAACCGGCTTACCAGCACAGGGAACCAGGAGTATGTAACACTGAGTTCATCGAGATGGGCAGTCGTAACGGTATTAACCCTAAGAGTTGAACCATTTCGTTGCGGAGATGAAGTTTCTTATTGTCTGGACGTCGAGTTCGGCCAGATCGTTAATATTATCGTAGAATTATTCCCCCGTGGTTTTCCTTCTTATCGTCCCAATGGCTGGACTCTCTGGTCTCTCCAGCTTCTGTAGAAATCATTGGAGGGGACCCCCAGTCTGAGTGCATGTCTGCCTATCATGCAATGTCCAGTGACGACATTCCGTCTCTCCGTCTTCTTTAAATCCAGGTTAAGCCAGATTTGTTTTGACAAGAGACAAGTGCTGATGTTGTTCCATCTGTGATTTGCTAGTTTATTGGCATCCGTGTCAAGAAGGAATTTGATCGATTCAATAGGCGCAGGTGGTTCCCCATATTTTTGGAGAGATGCTATCCTGCGTCTTCTTTTGCTAGCTCTTCTGCTTTGCAGTTGCCTGGAACGTCCCTGTGTCCTGGAACCCAACACAGCGTCACGTCGTACCTGTCTGCAATCTCGTAAAGAGATCGGCGGCATTTCTTTACCAACCTTGATGGTATTGTCGGCGATTCGAAGGCTTCAATAGTGGCCTGATAGTAAAGCTGCAATCTATCGCGTTAATTGAAAGCCAAGCCGCAGCTTCGCGGACTGTCGTTATTTCCGCTTAAACGACTTTTGCCCCCGATACCACCCGCTGTCTTACATCCGTCTGTGAACATTTTTACCACGGAATCGCTCAAGTCTGTTCCAGACTCCCAAGGGCTTCTGCTAAGGATTCGGGTTTTGTGCCTGACAATATGGGGGACAACGTAGTCCATTTTACTAGGAATAGTATGGTTTCCTTTGAGGATCCTTCAGGGATCCATTGCTGTGCTGATCAGCTAGGAGGATTATCTGAGCCTTAATGCTGCTTTGACTGCCATTATCTTTCCAAAATATCAACAGGAAGCAGATTACCTCCAGTGCAGCAGTGGGGGTTGTTCTCAAGGCATCCGGGATGCAGATGCATGATTCCCTTTGTATCTTTTCGAGCAGGCTACTATTGCTTTTCTTGTCCAGTGCTGTCGACCAGACCAGTACTCCGTACATAAGGATCGGCCTCACCACCACCGTATATATCCAGAGGACTACTTTAGAACACCGGACTGTTACTCCAGCTGTCTATTTATTTTTTGTCCAGTAACCAGCCATAGTTTAGACACAGTCGTCACTGATACTTCGAATTACAAAACACCTTAAATTACGTATTCATGGAATTTCCCTAGTGCCATCCTGATGATGATGAGGAAATCAAATATTCAAATATTTCATCGAAGTGAATAAGGCCTTTCATTTGCTGGCTTCTTTCCTGTTTTGCTTTTAATTAGGTCACCTCGAGTGTAATAATTCCCATACATTATGCAAGGACAAATCAGGATCACAAAACATTTCATTTTCCGATGAATTTTCTAAATACAAAGTGACAACATTGGGCATTCACTAATGAAAGTCATTGCTCATCTCCGATACCTACTCCACCCCCTCGATCCGCCCCCAACTGACTGAAATTGTAATCATTAGGAATGTATACAATTTCAATATTCCATTTCGAATATGTATATTCTTTGAAAAATAGGAAAATTAAGTTAAATACCCGCAAGGGGGGTTGACAGTGTCTGCTCAAAGACCGCAAATATTCAATTGCCTGCGAAAAGAGGGTGCGGACAGACAAACCATCAACTCTGTCCGCCACTTTGTTTTTATTACAATTCAAGTCAATGAGAGAAGAAAGATTCAATTTCGTGGCGTTTTTTCCTTTAAATATCCGCAAAATAAATTTCCCGGAAAAAAAGTCCATGGTTTCAGGACATTTCGCCGCTCAGCGTAGTGTCATCGACGATGAGTGGTGACAAAGTCATTTGTAATGTTGTTGAATGTTTTTTTTTTGCTCCCCTAGGGGTGAGTGAGGGGTGAGTGGAAATGAATGAAAATGTTTATCCTGTTTTATTGGAGCTTTCCTTTCTTCACGAGGGGTTGCAATGGGGTTCTATGAAATTTCCGCTTAAGAAGCGAACGGAAATTTATTAAATTAGATTATCTAATGCTAGCCAAGGCGTTGCTATAAAACATCTCTACCGCGGCGATAAGACGAAGACGTTTGTAATCCCTTTAAAAAGATTTGTCTTCTTCAGTTGTTTTGAGAAATTTCCTTGGGTAAATGAAGTGGCTGATTCTAGCTCAGAAAAAGAGTCAGTAATGGTTGTGTTGAAAGATGAGCTTCAATATGTTAGTAAAGGGATGGAACTACATATGTAGGAACAATCTTAATAAGAAACAAAAAAAAAAAACAGACATGACTGCTAAGGGAAAGGTTTGAGATTAGAGGTAGAGTAGGGTTTGGAGGTAGGGTTATGACAGCACTCATCGTTTTGAGCTCTACAAGGCCATAGCCGAATTCAGAATCCCGAGAAAACGAGTCCAGCTATGTGGCTTGGTGCTGAAAAAGATGGAGTGTACCATGTTATTTGGAAGACCTCTTCTTATCTATTCCAAACATGCGCTGGATTTCGGCAAGGCAACGCGCTGCTTTAAATTTTTTCAATCTCGTGATAGAGCTGATAGTGCGTAGGGCTGGCGTCATCACGAATAGCACTATCTTAGACACGTCCATCCAGCTGTTGGGATACGCAGACGATATACATGTATCATTGGATGCTCTCAGCAAGCCACCGTAGAAGCATTTGCAAAGGTGGATATTTGAGATAAACGCGGACAAAGCTAAATATGTGCTGTCGACAAACACCTATAACTTTGAAGTTGTAGAGGGGTTACCTACTAATGAAACAACAGCTGTGAATTGAAACATTGAAGCAGCCTTCTAAAGACAATTATGCATTTCCAAAATAAGTTCAACCAACAAATGTGTGTAATATGTAGATCAGCTACTGAAAAGAATCGGGTAAAATGTTCCACATACGCCACAGTATTTTATTATTTTATACACTTCGACGAAAAGAGGCGCATTTTTATGCAACTGAAAGGATTCATTGGAAGTTGCCATGTCCGAAGTTTTAAGGTTTGCAGAAGCGAGTGAAGTTCGAACTGAGATCACCTGAAAAATCCGTGAAAATTTCTCACATACGCCACAGCGTTTTGGGTTTAGCGATCCCCTTCCGACAATTCTTATGCAACCGAAAGGATCCATTGGAAATTGCCATGTTAGGTAAGTATGTAAATGTGTCTTTAGTGTGTTTCTTGTTTGCGTGTTTAACATTTTTCGACTAATTCCCAATGTCCCGATTTCTTCCGATTTGTGGACTCTAATTGAAATTTTATTCGACAGGCCTAGTGGGAATGAAGGAACAGATACATATAGCTGCGCACTCTATTTGCTGTACCAAAATTTATATATAGTTCAGAAGGCCGAATCTCGTCGATGCTCCAGCCAAAAGAATTTTTGAATCGCACCCCTCAAGTTTGAGACAACCAGGAAGACCGAACATTCGGTATAAGAACCAGCCATCGCAGATCCCAAAATGCTTTTCCTAACAAAGTGGCAGCAACAAGCTCGAGGTCGAAGAGTGTGGAAAATTGTTATATCTCAGGCAGAGACTCTTCATGGGTCGAGTGTTCTCTAAGACAGTGAGTACTCGTAGGATTAAGAACAAAATGCTGAAGAAGTTTTCTGATTTATCTCGATTGGGTCCAACGGATCATTGGATCATTGGATCATTGCTCCACAGTCCATAAGGAGGCATCGCTGCAGAATCTGCAGTTTCCATTCGCTTCTATTCCCATTATTCTGAGATGCTCCCTACTCCTACATAACATGGCATCCTTTAGAGGGTAACCTTATTTTTCTGGCCCAGTCTATTTATCTTTTCCAGACACACGTAAATCAGTTTAGAAACTCAGTGCATTGATGACACC
This sequence comes from Matsumyia berberina, assembly GCA_917880715.2. Classification (NCBI taxonomy): domain Eukaryota; kingdom Metazoa; phylum Arthropoda; class Insecta; order Diptera; family Syrphidae; genus Matsumyia; species Matsumyia berberina. The sequence goes on along the minus strand of OU862871.1, from coordinate 121,703,115 downwards.
CTGGCTGTCTGATAGTATCACGATGTTTTGCTCGTCATATCTAATATTGAGCCTGAATTGTGTACATCTTTCGATATACTTCTAACCTCCATACCTCTAAGTAATAGTAACACCAACGATTGAGTCACACCGACCACCATAAACTGTCTGTCTCCGAGCCTCATGTGTGTCTTTTTCGAGTTTTCTATTTCAGCAACCACATCACGCCTCTTGTCTCCTTTTGGTGCAGAAAATGGTTTAAGTCTTTAGAAAATCCTTACAATAAGCAATGAAGTTTGAAATGACTTTTAAGGAAATGTAAAATGCATCCAACCTCAGAAAACATCCATTTGAAGACTTTCATCTCTCTGCTCGTACAGCAAACGAGCCAACGAGTCTTTTCCTTTTTTGCAGCACCACTTTACAAATCGCATTTTAGTCCGTGTAAGCCCCTGCGCATTTAGTATTAATCCAGCAATTTTTCGCCTGTGAAAGATTGAAACTTAGTACATCAGTTGCGGCTTTCACCGGTCTTCTGCATCTGTTGTTGCTACTGGCCGAATTTTACAGATCAATCACAGGAACTACGAGCAAAATTCTTTCTTCAGAGTTGTATGTCGAACAGGTGGTGACGAAAGTACGTTATATGCCAAAGACCTTACTACAAATGTAACTTCCAGTCAGTGTAGGATAAGACAAGGTTGAATGCGGGAGGGCCTTTTTCATAACATCTACTCCTGTTTTTCAAATCCTATTGTGCTATCGCCGTGATTCAGTAGTTCTAGTTAGGGCGTTGGACTGCTGCGCGATTTGCATGGATTCAAGCCCCACAGGCGTGTCCATCGAACTTTTTTCACGGCACCAACTCTCGTCGGGGAATGACATGCCTCCGAGAGTATAATTTGTCATGAAAGAACTTCTCAATGAACCGTTCGGGTCCGGAACAAATTGTAGGTCCCTCCACTCGTGTCAAAAATGTAACACGCACAACATGAATGGTTGCAAAAAGGTAGGCCTTGGCTCATCTCGAGCTATAACGTCAGCTATTTACTTTTTATTTTTTTACTGTGCCATCTCTGAGAGAACTAAGATCATTTTTTTTTGATCCAGAACCTGTTAGGAAAACGAGTATAGATGGGTAGATGGCGTCGACAAGACAAATTGTGCCAAAAATTAGCAGTTTAACTCCCAACTGGCATAGCCATTGGCAACATCCTATTGGTGTTCATGAGAAAATTGTTTTCTTTTTTTGAGTAATGTTATAGAAAAAAATATAAGCAGTTTGGAACTACTGTATTCAGACTTCACTGAACTTGGATAAACATAAGCTCTTAACCTGCCATTTAAAGTAGATTTTCTTCACTCTACTAAAAGTGTAGAAAACACTGACTATGAGGAAGGCACCTGAAGCCTCTGACATATCATGATTAGACCCCATTTCTCAACATCACCTAGAAGTTATATACCTATCCAAAATTATTTCGTCTAACTTTCATCACAGAGCAATATTATTCATCAAACATCCCCACACCGCCGCTCGCATTAGCTCTTCCAAGCATAATCCCTTGGGGTTATTTATTAAAACGACATTCCTCCATTTGATGTATGTCATGTCGTCCTGTTTGTTATCCTTCATGTAAGTCAAAGAAAAAACATAAGACACAACAAAAACAACCAAAAAAGCAGGAGAAAAAAAAAAAAAAAAAAATTTTGAATAATAACAAGGACATCAATAAACCCATCGAGAAAATTTATTCATCCATTTAGTCATGCGAAAGTCAACTCACAAGGACAGTGGAAGGGAGCGGTATAAAAACAGATACATTTCCATTCGCCATATCATAACGCTTCACATCGTTGAACTGCCATCCACCCCCAACCAACAGATAGCAGGAACAAAATATTTTCATATTGATGGTTAATCCTGTCAATTTTCATATCGATGAGGATAAATGACATTTAACATCCCATAACCCATACCCGCCACACTCCATTTCGGAATAGACATCAATCCAAATTGTGTTATATCAATGAGGGTTGATAGTTTCCATCATCCGCTCAACTCACCCCGTGTCCTTAACCTGATTATGGAGACGCACATTTAAGATGAGACTTTTATCATTTATGTATAAGGACAATGAAATATTGAAAATGGGATGAAAATTATGATCAGGAAATTTTTATTTACACGAATAAATCGAACTGCCCAGGCTAGAGGAATTTTTTCCAGGTTTTTCAATTGAAATAACAGGAAAACATTTTAACAAAAATTAAAATTTAAAAAATCCAATTCCCTTCTAAACATCTTTACCGTGAGGTTTTGGATTTTTTTCCACTTTGCCAAGGAACGTCAGCATTTCATGCCAAGTATCCCTACTGACGTGCATACATCCTTTCTACGCCATATAATTCAACTGAGAGTGTGGCTCCTATAGCCCTTGCAGAGGACCTTGTTCAACTTTAATATCCCTTCATGATAGCTCTACAAGTAATGCCTCGTTATGTGCGTTCCTCTTTGGCTGCACTCCACCATTTAAACTTAAGCTGTGGACCTGGACAAAGTGAAATTCAAATTGCTGGTTTACAAGGATCTGTGCCTTTGGGTGGGTTGAATCGAAAATTCGTAGCGGTTTCATTCTCTTTTACATGAATTACATTTATATCCTTCATGTTATGACGCCCATTTCTACCGGGGGGTCAGTAATTAGTTTGTTGACTTTGCGGTGCAGACAGAAAGCGATTGCTTTTGGGGTTTTTTCTTTAAATTGTTTTTCAATTTAAGGAAGAGACTTTTTGAAAAAAATTAAGTTAAATGCTCTTACTGTTAAATGCTCTTACTTCGCCAATAATTTTTCAATTATTCAACGATCAATTCGAAGAAGAGCAGCTACAATTGCCGGAGTCACATGTTTTTTGGGATGCAGATCTTATGCAGTGGTAACTGGAAGCGCTGCAGGAGAAAAATGAAACTAACGAATCATGCTCTATACAGTCGCAGAAAATATCGAGAAAAGAAACGTGTGTGTAGGACAGAAGATTTCAATTGCAGTGTACAGGAACCAAGGTATTCAGGTCAGATTCAGGTAACCAATCGCTTCCGTGAATGTCATATTGAAGTTACACTGAAGATAGCTGGCGCGACACCTCGGGATGAGCCAAGGCCTAGCTTCCCGAAACCATTCATGTTGTGCGTTTTACATTTTTCGCACGAATGGACGCGATCTACAATTTATTGCTGACTCTGAACGGCGAAGTGAGAAGCTCTTTCATGACAGATTATACTCCCGGAGGTTTGTCATTCCCCGACGAGAGGTGGTGCTGCAAAAAATGTTCGATGGACATGGCTTCGTCTTGAACCCACGCAGTTCGCCCAGCAGTCCAATGCATTAACCACTGAGCTATGGCGATAACACACCGCAGCCATCAATATTTGACGTTGTCTGGTACATAGATGGATCCAAAATGAAGACAAGGACTGAATCCGGCCTTTTAGAAAGATATCCAATCTTATTTCATGAATCTTTCGGTTACCCTTAACTGGATCTCAATTTCGCAGCGCTCTATGTCGCATGTATTGGTCTTGAAATTTCTTGATGATGACCAAAACCTTTTTTAAATGTTTAATGTGAATTATTTAAGTTTGGTGAACACTTCGAGTGCCACATAAGACCAACGTGGCTTCACAAAAATTTAGGACAACTACGCCACTTGAGACCACATTGGTCTCACATTAGGTTTATGTACATTTAGCTCGGCCTGTGGGACTGGTTTTTCAGTACCGTGGCACTCAACGTGTTAAGTCTAAGAAAACTCAGCAGGACTGAATTTGAGAAGGAGGAAATCTCTCATTATAATTGAAGAAATAAGTATTTCCTTACGAATTTTCTCAAATTAGTTATCGCAGGGAAATATCTCTTTGTCATCTATCTAGAGAAGACACTTGACTATTTGAACGCCTTCTGGAATCAGGACACTACTCTAGCCTCTTTTAAGGATGGATAATAGGATTCGAAAGAAATTGCAGTGGAAAAAACTCTTCCGCATCCTGTCGCCACGGCAGCGAAATTTTGATCTTAGGAGATTTCCAAAAATACCATCAAATTTGGTGTTGAAATCTACCCCCTATTAATCGACTTTGAGGCAGCCTATGACGGCGTTTGATCGCCGTAATTTAGTGGTTAACGAGTTGGGCTGCTAGAGGAAGACCCCGACTCAGATGGCGCACGCAAGTGGAAGGTGACCTTAACCAACTTGGCGTGCGTACCTCGAAGCAGCTGACTAAAGACCGAACTGGTTGGAGAGGCTTGTTGGTTGAGGGCTAGATCCACCCCGGACTGTAGCGCTAGATTAAGTAAGTAAGTAAAAGTTGGGGAGCTAACACAATCTTGAATTTCATCAAAGCAATTCATTAACTTATATTTACCATCACATTATTGGTTTTAAAGTCTGGAAGACAATGCTTGAAGTTTGAAGCTCTGCAGAAATTTTTCAAATTTTCCGCTTCTCATTCAGAGAGGCTCCAGACGCTACAGAAGGTTTAACTTCTGTTAAAAGGTGCTAGTGATCACAGACGACAAGAGGCTTGGTACAAACAGCTACGTAGCTGAAGTGAACTTACGTAAAGCATTATTTTCTTTGCAGACTCAAACTTTTTTTTTAAAAAAGCGGACGCATGCGTAATTACCTTGTCGTGTCAAAAGAAAAAGGAATTATCTTCAACTTTTGTTTCTGAAACATGCAAAGAAAAGCATCTCCATAGAAACCGTGCGTTGCCCACAGATCAATGACTGCACCAGTCAAGTGACTTGAATCACTTTATTTCAATTCGATTTTACTTGTAAAAGAACTTATCAGGACTAGGTATGTGCATGTATGTGGAAAATGGCCATTTGCTTTGATGTTAGGTGTCAGTTCGACAGGTCTGTTGGAACAACTCCCAACCTGGACGCACAAGTCAACTGACTGAAGGTCGAAACGTCATGTGTAGGGCCAGCTCTCGCCTCTGGTCTAACTCGCTTTGCATCCGGTTTTTTCGGGGGGCCGTAATTTTATGAATCCACTTTGTTGGATCCGGAACTCACCGATCTTCTTCTCAATTAAAGAACAGGCGGATTGCTCTGATCTGACACTACAGGTGTCGACAAGAGGGGATGTATCAGAATCAGAAGTGGTAGACAGTTCTTCTTCTGCATGGGTTTCGGGTTTTTGCGCAACGCCTTCCATACTTTTGGGAGGGAGGGGAGGGTTCGGTTGCTCAGCAGCAGACTGAGACGTTGAGGCCACAGCGTGCTCTACAGCAGAGGGTAGGCCATCTGGTTGTTCAGCAACAACACGAGATGTAGATGCAATTCAGAAGCCATGAGAAGGCTAGATTAAAACCGAAGGTCGCCAAGGTATCCGGAGTTTGCATACTAGTAGATAAGCTCCCTCTTAGCCATGTATCAATCGGCGTACGCTGTTCCACCTTGGATAAAGGTATTTTTTGATGAGTAGTACGCCTTGGAATGATAGCTAAACCAAACATTTTCTGCGATGCTTGAGGAAATCTAGACATTTCACAAAGTTCTTGGCGTCATACTAACACACAAATACCGAAAACGAAAGGTTTTTTTAGTTTCAGCGATGCAAGTACCAAGCATGTACAATGGTAAGATTTTTGCTGGCGCTTTAGTTACAGAAGATGGCCTTCAGTTTTGAACCTATTATTTGAACCACATTTTATTATATCAAGGATTTTATTGTATAATGAGTATCTTCCAATGTTTTTGCGGTTTGGAACTTCACAAAAATGTTGGAACTTCTAGCTAGTTTCACGCTCCGCAGTGTCACAGTTACAGGAGATTGTCTTCCAAATCATCATCATGTTAGTTGGTGCTTCATGCTACTTCAGAAGCGATCTCCATATAGCCAATTTGCCAATTCAAGCCTTAAACAATCAAATTCTTTCACAACTCTCAACAATGATTGCAATAGAATCAATCCTTTTAGGACTTCTTGGGATCCTCTACCACATCTTCTCTCAAATAAAATCATCATAAAACCTCCACTCCCATCAATGAGTCCTGAGTAAGAAAAAGAAAAAAACTAAAAGCAACACACAATTGTCAATAAAATCTAATGCCACAGCTATGGCATGGTGGTCTGAGAGGAGGGCAAGTTGAAAGCCAAACTGCCTCTAGGCATCTCAAGATGACTAAATCCATCGATAAGAAAATCACCCTTTAAGGATATAAGAGCGAAAAAACAAAAGAACGACTCGATACAACAGTGTGCACATCCTACTCGTATCTGAGCAAACAAATGACCACCAAGCCCAACGCTCGGATAAAGGACTAATATTATGACGGTCGATGGGCATAAAGACTTTCTTACGTAATAAGCCACGCCCCAGAGTCTTCTTCTTTTCGATAGCAAGAGCGCACTGATTTTTGTTCGTCTTGTATCCTTGCAAGATAAACTCCTGCGAAGCAATCGAGATTTCTTGCAATGGTTCCTGTGCTTTCTTGTCCTTTTTTTTTTTTGGGTGGTAAACAATAAATTGGAAAGAAGAGGAAGATAGTGAGTCCACTTATCTCAAACTCATCACTAGTGTGTTTATTCTAAAGGGAGACGGGGAAGTGTAGGGGTGTTTGCCATTCTAGTGGAAAACCGAAATGTACCGCCACTGTTTGGATTGAAAGAAGGACACCAAATTGTCGTCCTTTCTGTTATCACACACAAGCGGTTTTATTGGATCGAAATCGTAGCTGGACCAGAAACCATCTGTGAATCCTTTCTCAAATGAAATAACAAACATTGCATCTCATCTGCGGCTGCGATAACAAATCGTATTTATTTATTTCGCTTAAGGACGATTGAATTATTTGAGAGTGGCTTCATGTCCTTTTTTGGTGGATGTCCGTTTATTTATTTGCAGATTGCGAATGATTGTGCAGGGTTTAGCAGTTTGTAGAGCACATTTTCGATAGGGCTTTGCCTTTTTTTTGAAGACGAAGTGTATAGCGAGGGATTTTAGAGAGCTTATCATACACATTATCCTTCTGTTTGGTTTGTGCGGTTTTTTTTTTATTTTCTCTTTATGAATGTCATGCGGGCAGTCAAGTGTACTGGGGATGAGTGAGTTTTAGCGGAACAATCTTTCAAAAGTCCGTCCAATTACTCGCATACGCCGACGATATTGACATAATCGGAAGAACACAGCGTTATGTCACTGGCGCTTTCGTGAGTATTGAGATGAAGGCGGCGAAGATGGGTTTAGCGGTCAATGAGGGCAAAACAAAGGATATGCTTTCAACAAGAAAGGACGCTCAACACCGACTTCTTGGACAAAATGTCACTATAGACAGATATGACTTTGACGTAGTTAAGGACTTTCTCTACCTAGGCTCCGCTTTTAAGTCAAACAATGACTCAATCGCTGTTACTTTGGGCAAAGAAGGGAATTGAATAACAAAAGCCTCTCTCAAACAACTGAAGTGAGCCATTATAAGACCTTAATCGTCGCAGTCCTGCTCTACGGTGCAGGGTCATGGACTCTGCCAAAAGCGGAGGAGGTTGCTCTGGGTTGTTTCGGGAGGAAAATTTTTTGGGTAGACGGTGAGTGAAGGAGGAGATACAACGACGAACTGTATGGGCTGTACAACAACATCGAATTAGCCAGAAAAGTGAAGTTCCAACAACTGAAGTGGCTGAGTCATGAAGAGCGGATGGACACCAATTTTCCGGCCCGGGAAATCTTCGAATCCACCCCCGAGGGAAAGTGCGGTAGACCGCAACTCAGGTGGCGCCCGGAAGGGGACCTTAATCAACTTGGGTGTTTGAAACTGGAATCAGCTGGCAAAAGATCGACCTGGCTAGATACGTTTGCGGATTAAAGCCCAGGTCTACTGTGGCCTGTAGTACCACCTTAAGTAAGTAAGTTAAGTATTAGAGAAGACTTATAGTAAACGGAATCAAAGGAAGTAAGTTGTAATTTCAGTGTTTTTCTGGAAACCGTAAAGTAACAAGAGGCATGTTCTAAGCCTGCTGCACTTTCACTTTACATCTTTCAGAACTCGAACAAGATTTTGCGAAAAAGTCAAACGGTCAAAGTGCTATTTAAGCATAAACTACAAATCTACAAAGGAAGTCCTTTCAACAAAACAAAATTTTTAACAAATTTCTAAGAAATGACCATGCTATCCTTCTGATTAGACCGAAGTGTTGCAGGATTCATAGTTGTATTCTACGCTTTCCAAAGTTCAAAGTATCTTCTAATACACATTCTCCAAAACACCTCATCTCGTTTTCTTGTATGGATGACCACTTAAACAATTGTCTCAGCTTAGTATATCCAAGTTATCATCTTTAAGACTGCTTTCCTTAAATTTTCACATTTTCTTAGGAACAAAACAAAAGTAATCACCCAGAGGACCCCATCTGGAACAGAAGAACTGAATTTCATCGGGCGAAAAATCTTCTTCGCGTCGAAAAAAGTTCATGGGAAAATTCTCATAAAAAATCGTACTCTCATCCACAGGAAAAAGTTTTGTTCCTTTCACCAACGTGCTCCATCGTTCAGCCCACAACCAATGCAAAATGGCCAGATAATCCTTCATAGTCAATCAGCCAATGGCGGAGTGAAATTTGCTCCCTTCAGCTCAATTTAATAACATTCCTCTAATATGGCAGAGAAAAACTATTCCTTCTTCCTCAGCTTGATCCCCACTTCAATTTCAGTGCCAGCCCTTCCCTTGGCTGTGTGGTGGGTAAAACTACCCACTTATCAAACTTAACAGCAGCAACATTCGGAAATTACTCGAAGGAGGATGCGAATTTAGGAAGGATTTTCTCCATGTCATTTTCGATTGATTTAATAACATTAAATACGGGCGAAGCGCGGAAAAAAAAGGATCACCCCTCGAGAATGCCAAACCGGAATAACCAGTTCCGAAAAGTAGTTGTTGGTATTTTATTTCCTCTACAGAAGGGCGGGGAGAGCAAAACCACCTCTTTGCCGGGATACTAAAGATACATTTTATGACTTAAGTTTTTTTTTGGTTGCTTTTCGCCTTCTTTGCTTGCACTTGGAAACGAAAGCCGTTTAAAATGCTAAGTTTTTGGCGAACCCTGTGCACACTTGAGAGAGACGAGAATAATCTTATATGGTGCAATCGTTTATTACGTTGGATTTTATCTAATGGATGTGGGGATTTATTATAATGGATTGGAACTGAAGATTTCTATCGTTTCTATTCCCATTTTAAATAGGACACTACCGAAAAAAAAAATGTCCTGAGCACTTCCTTCCCAAATTGAATGTTGGAGCAAAAAGTGGGAAATCTAATAAATTGAAAAATTATCGCCAAAGACATAAAAAAAGATGATAGATAGATATTTTTATTTAGTTAGAAAGAAACATTGCGTAGTAAGATTAATTCGATTGGAAGTTGTACGCTTAAGTCGCTGAAAAATGAGTCGCACCGCTGGGGCACTTAAGGAAATTATTGTTAATCCACAATGTTTTTACCATTTTGATGTTTCTATATAGGGTGGACACAAATGAGCGAAGGTAGTGTTATGGTAATTAGTTCTTTTAATTTTGACTTTTAGCCGAAAAGTGATGGCCTGGCTCTGATTCACATCAAAGTCACTTTTTAAAACTTCAGCAATTGTAGATGGAGATGTCAGCGGTAAATTAAGATCACTTTGTGTCCATTGTGCCCAATTTGTTTCAAACCGATTGGAAAGTTAAAATTTTGTTTGACCGCTAATTTAACCACCCAGATAAATGTATGAAATACCAGCTACACCGACATTCATTATGGTCGGCGTAAATAGCTAAGCCACGTTCGGTTCAATTCTCCCTTCATTCCATTCCTCTATGCTAGGAATTCCCGTAGAGAATCTCCGATTGGATTCTGCGAATGGGGTGACTTATGTACGCGTTTCCTTTTCGTCTGGAGTTTCGAATTTGAGTTGAGGCGTGACCGTTGGGACTTGCTGTCCAGAGACCGGTCTTTCTGCAATTTTCACTTCCGTATACTTCCAAAGTGTTTGTCTAAGGAAAGAGGTTCAGTTCTGATATGTTCACACGTCTCTATCGAAGAGACTGAAGATTGTATAAAGCATGTCTAGGCGCCTGTCTAGAGTATGATGTCCCATAACATGAATGATAACATGATTGGTATGATGCTCCCGGACTAATAGAATGTCTTCCAAACTGAAATTTTCATCATTGATAGAGCAGCAAGGACAAAAGATGGTAGAAGACTAAGCCCATCTAAGATCACCATCCTCGTCGACAGTCAAGCAGCTGTCAAAGCCTTAGAGAATGCCAGCACCCAATTCTAATTCAGTGCCCAATTGTCGCGAAATCCTATATAAAACAGGCGTCATCCACGTGGTCAACATCTGCTGGCTTCCCGAACACAGCGAAGCTCGGCAAGGATTCGCTTTAGAAAGTAAAAAACCCCTATCGGTGTACTGAAAAGTAACGTCGACCACAAGATGAGAGAGCAACTCAACACCTCTTGGTTCGTCAGAGGCGACTGCAGTTTATCCCGCAGTTTTTGGCAGAGAATCGACCGGAGCAAGACAAAGTGTCTCCTGGCTATGAATAGAAAAGTTACTCGAATCCTAATAGGTGTGCTGACGGGAGATTGTGCCATAGCCATCATGGCCACTAGACTCGGCATCAACTCCCCGGACTACTGCAGGATCCGGAAGAAACGAAAACCATCAAACAATTACTCTGTGAGTGTCCCAATTTTCAAAACCTCCGACTCCGACACATACAAAACAGGCTGTTTGGAAAACTGGGAAACTTATTGTTGATTGTAGAATGTAGGTAGAGGAGGGACCGAGTCACCTTATCACTGCGGCCACCGATGAGCCTATTGTGATTTCCTTCAATTAGAGCTCGCTCATGATACCTGAATTCGAGATGAATCCAGAGATGTATTTGAGTGAGCTGGCAGGTTTCAACGCAGAATTTGCCTAAATGACGATGACGTGTTTTGATTAGACGATTACAGTGACACAAAATGTGTTGGGAAACCTAGCAGAAGTACTTATGACGAACATATTCCACTTTATTAAGAGTAGAGGTTGGTTTTGCGATAGACATGGACCACAATACAAAGGAGAAAACAATGGGCCAGTAGGTCCCCGTAGACGCAGAGTCACTGACTGGGAACTTCCCCCAATATCTAACCTGGCTCAGAAATGCCACAGACCCACGAAATGACAACAGAAAATGGTTTCAAAATTTTCATTCTCTTATTATAAGGTAATAAGTCACATTAGGCCTAAATGCTCACACAGTAATCTGATTTTCTCTAATAGTCGATCTGTCAATCAATTCGGCCATGTGTCAATCGATGCTAGGCACACGTACAATATTTTGGAAAGTCTGACGTCGACTCTGACCATTTTCTTTAGATTTTGACAAGAAAAATCAACTAATCGCGCTGAAAACCGTTAGGGTTCAACAGCTAAATCTACAAAGAATACCTGAATAAGAAGCTCTGCATAGTGAATCCAGTATCCAAATATCATCAGGGAAGTAGCCAAAACCAATTTGAGCTACTAGTCGCCGCAGAAAGAATCCCGGTGAAAGCGATGTGATGGTGAAAGCGAAAGTGATGATAAAAGCGTTCAGTAGAAAAGATCAACGAAACTAGGGCAGAAAGAGATGAATATAAACCGGAAGAATAGAAGAAAATCCTGCGTAGAAAGAAAAAGATCTATGTGGTCTTTAGTTCGAGAAGATTGTTGAGCTTTGCGAATCCAAAAACGTACGGAATTTCTACAAAAAAAGCCGAATAACCAGCAACTGTCTTAAAACCCGGAACGGAGGCTATTCAAAACAGTGTAAGGACAGTCAACGAATCAAAGGGATTGTAGCATTTCCAGTATCTACTTTATGGACACCGAAAGAAGACAGCAACATGGGCAGACTGCTTAGAGCAGGGTATGCAGTGCCATTCAACAAAATGTGGCCAAAATATGACCGTTCAGGTTACGCCAAAGTTTTTAGGAAGGCATTACGGTCGTAATGTTAGAAAGGCCGGAATTACAGTCGGATCTCGAAAAAATCTCCTGTCTAGTCATTGAAACAATTGGACCTTCTTATGAATCGTAGAAGGCTACTAGGATCGGTGTTTATAAGGTCGCCTAAGTTGGGGCCTTCCAAGTGGAGTTTTCTTTTGCGGGAGAGAGCTGGACAGGGGCAAAGAAGATGGAGAATAGTCCCTTCCTCCATCTAGAATTGGTTTGAGTCTACCAGCAGCGATTGGTATACTAAAGGTGCGCTATTCAGGCCAAATAGATAATGCTGTTCCATATCTGGCGAGTTCATCTGCCTTACAGTTCCCTGGAATGTCACTATGCCCTACCACCTTACAAAGGCGAATATTAAACTACTCCGCCACCTCTATAAGAGATGATCGGTAATCATGGGCTTCAAAGATGAAACCCTTATGCCCTCTGAGACAAATTTCATCTAACCCCAACAATTAAAAGCTACATAGAGCAAGTTTCCATAAACAAAAATCTTGACTTACAAGTTGCCTTCATTATTGTTGGCCGGCTTGTTGCAGGCCGCCGTCGGCTCCCTCCAAGACTGATTATCTAACAAACTTTATTACCATACCAATGAAACCATTTTGTTTTTTAAATCTCTTTTCCAATTTCACACAAAGCAGGGTAATATCTCAATAACCCTAAACTTTTGTCGAAAATTAATATCCAACCATATTCGGCAACAATAACCGAAGCTCCACCATGCAGTCATGTTCCATAATAAATAGACATCCCGCCCGGCGTATTGTAATAAACCATTAGGCGCTCCCTCCCACTTAACCATTACCACAGTACACACAAACACACTCAAAATGTATGTACGCTGTCTTCCAAGTGAACGCATCTCTCATAGCTGGCACTAGCATACTCAACAAAGAGCAGCCACCACCATAAGCACACTCCTTTTCCGGGGTTTTCTTCGGAGCGGTTATTGAAAAAGCTGTGAAAAGGATTCACTAATATGAAAGCAATTGCCACTTATATTCACGATACTTTAAGGAGACAAAATATTATGAGATTATGACACCGTATATCCTTGTATCGAGCGGACGACCGACCGACGACATAACCGCACATCGTTTGCCGTGCCATTAAATTCTTGAAAACCGTCGATAAAATCTTTACTCGCAGTAAAGGACCTATTGCACGTCTGGACAGGACATTTCACCCCAATTGTTTGGTCGTACTTTTTTCTTTGGGTTTCTGTTGTCCGTTTCTCAGATTCTCGCTTCATGTCAGTATGTTGAGTTCATTTGTCCAATGTGTGCGAGTTTGCACACTTTTTTGTGAGGAAATTCTTCAGTGTATCTGACTATGAGGGGCAGAGTGAGGACGGCATTTGACAATTGGACGCCTTGAGGCTTCGATGCAGAGGGTGATGGTGTGAATTCTATTATATGGCGTGTGCAATTGAATGGAAGGAGTTGCAATTGTCAGCAGTAGATTCCTTGACCAAAGAGGCTCTAAGGAATGTGCTTCTGGTATAAGTTGAACAAAAGGAATTTCCAAATGCAGTTTTCTGCTAACCCACGTAATAATCAGGTTATGTTGGGAACAAATTGGAGGGTTGCTGAAAAAAGAGATACACTCTTTCGCATCATATTTGACACCATTGTATTTTCAAGTTGTGCTTCAGGCTATTTTGTCAGGTTGTGACATTACATTGACGATGGCGGTAAGTTGTAGATGTCATAAACGTCTGGAACGGAAACCGGGTCTTATATGGGCTACTTCGACATATTGGGAACTCAGGCCGCTAAGGATTTCCAAGAATTATTCAAAAATTGTGGTGGAAAAGCTCGTAAAGGAACAAATGACAGCAAACAAATCGAATGGCATCGGTCTAACCTACTCCTCTTTTCAAGGCGGGTTTTTAAATTGAACTGGAGGGCAATAGGTTCTTTATTCATTCCTAGCCAATTCGGTACACGTGTCTTGGGTTCGCTTCCGATGGCCATATAAGGCTTACTAGCCCCTCAACTTCGTGAGTATTGGTCGTGAACGAGTAAGCATAGGTCGAGTACAATTAATTATGTTGTAAAGCAGGTTGAAGTGGTTGTTTTTGTGTCCCGTAAAAGCTGAGTCTCTTACTTATAAATATTGTATACTGCCGATGTCAACATCTTTCTTCTCAAGAAAGACACGCACTTGTGGTTCTGTGGATTAATCTAGATGACCTTCAGCATTGGTAAGCGATTTTGACAGAACGAATCGCATACCCTCCTTATCGGAGGCATCGACTTCCTTCATCTTCGCCTAGGTAAAAGAACTGGAAGATTTGGAATTGATGAGCCTGGCGCCAAACCCAATGAGGTTTTCCCCTTCTCCAGATTCAGAAAACATTCCTCGAAAACAGGAACAACGTGCTGTTTTATTACAGGACCTTCTGCCCTAATGACTGCCTCATCATCCATGCAGATGCCTGGAAGATGGAGGTTTACTTGGTTTCCTATAAATATTCTTAGCTGGTATGAATTTGAGCTTTGCAAGTTAAGATTGGATTTCAATTCGTTACTTGCAAGTTAATTAGGTTTTATAGCACCAAGACAAGAAAAGATAAACAGACTCGGCCGGAATAATAAAGTCACCCTCTACTTGGTGCCAAGTCATGTAGAGATAGAGGGAAATGGCACCCGATGAATTGAAACTCCATTCGTTGGGCCCGAGCCACTCTGCGGGCTGGGAAGGCATCGAATACAAGAGTAACTGCCAAGAGAGGAAGAGCGCTGAAGAAGGAGACTATGGGAAGCACTCGTAGTACTAAGGCAGGCAAAGAAACTCCTCGGGAACTACGACCGAAGGAGGAGCAAGGCTTGCACCAGCAAAAACCAGCTTCGTATTCCAACGGGCTTCCGAACGGGCCATTGCAGACTAAAGGAGCATCTCAGGAAATTTGGAATAGAAGTAAACAGAAACTGCAAATTCTGCAGCAGATACCGAGGAGACTCTGTCTTTATGAACTGTGGAGCATTGATCTACAAAAGAAGAGCATACCTGGGAGCATACACTTTCTCGTAAACGGATCTTCGTTGGTTGGACCCAATACAGATACTCCGATTTCTCAGAGCGATTGGATAGGAGGAGGTGCTATAGGTTGAGACTTATTGGCCAGTACGAGTTCGGAGGAGCGCAATAGATCTCTACAGGTCCCAGTGCATAGAAGCACACCAACTTTTAACATCTTACATCTAACAAGTTCATTAGCTTTCCCATTTCCCAGTATGTGTCTCTCATGCCTGGTACTCTACATATCTAGGTAGGTAAACGTGGCGTCTCAACTGAACCTTATTAGCACTAGGATGTGCGTTTTTGTTACCACCACCCGTGTGACCTGGTTGTTGATGTGTGCTGTTGAAGATGGGTGAGACAGCCGGAAGTGCCTAGGTCCAGCCTGTGGAAAATGGATTAGATTTCGTATCTCCTTATCCAAGATGTCGTTGAGGTGGTTGAAGAATGATTGTTTTGGTTGAATGGTTGTCTGGCTCTTGCTAGTGTCGGACATTTGCAGAGGATAGCGGCCAAAGCGGCTATATGGAATACCTACTTTGTCCGCACAGTTGTACTCTATATAAGTAGAGTCACATTTTTAACTTCCAATATTTCATTCAGTGTTTGTTTGCATAACCTAATAATTTTAGATTTTTTCGGTGTTGAACCTATACGCCTACTTTTCGCTTCTTACCAAAATGTCGTATCTTTTAACATGAATCCCCACTGTTCTTAGGAAGATCTTATACTAATTTCGATTTGACCTTTACGCATTTTGTCATTACCTAGAGCACCCCAAAAGTACATGCATACCTTCTTAGAAAAGTCTAGTTACCATAAACAAATAGGATGTAAAGGAAACTCTGAACATTTTTATTCCCTCAAGTCACAACCACAATTGTCGACCAATAAGAAGAAGAAAAAAAAAAAAATGTATAACCCACACGCATCCATGTGTATTGCCTATTCGAATTCATAGTGAGGTAGATGAAGTGTGATGAGGTTAGCATAGCCCCCGGAAAAGGAAGTACAATATTAATATAATCTTATCTAAGAAGATTTCCAACTTCCGAAGCCCCTAACATACTTATAATTCGTGATATGAAAATGTTTCGGAAAGAACATCTTATTCGCATCCCTTCATCGACTTCATCCTTCATCCAACCTACCATCTGCCGTTTGGAGCAAGAGAGTACGCGTTACAGGAAGAAAATGTTGAAAAAAAAAATAAGCAGAAAACTGATATGCGAACTGATAAAAAAAAGGACCTCTGCTTATACGTATATGTAGAGAAGAACATCGATCCTTCAAATCCTGCCAAAGGGATAACACAACATAGATGAACGAGCGAATTTTCTGCTGATTCCTTCAGAATTTTTCCTTCACTCCTTGTACAACTCTAAGGCTGCCTGGTACTGCTGTGTTGTGGCAAATGAGGAAACATGTATCATATCGCAACGCAACGGAAACAGATGAGTGCTGTTCCTTGAGATAATGTTTTAATATTACTTCGACATATCTTGTTTTTGGTATAAATCTCAAAAAAAAAAAAAAAATATTATATAATACGTAGAAGGATCCATCTCATCCTTGTTCTCGGATATCCTCGATGATGCAAAGAAATCGATTACTTTTCTATAAGAACGAACTGAAAATGAAGATTATTTTTGTATTGGTTTGCCATGGTTATGTTTTTCTGTTTTTTTTTTTTTTTTTTGCAAAGTCTCGAAGGATCCCATAAACAAGGAGCAACTGCAATAATAAATCTTTGTGTAAGGAAAAAAACGTGAAAACTGCCTTGAGGATTTTATTTTGCAACTAGGAGAAGAGGAAATAAATATTGCGGCGCGTGTGACAGAGAATAGGTTAGGTTAGATATGAGGTGATTGTGACTGTCGTTCCAGAACTGGGAAACGCTTAGACCTCAGCTCTATACTGGCTACGTAGATGGATCTTTCATGGGGAATTCTGCTCACCAGCGGAGTTTATAAACTCGGAAAGTATAGACATACTCACCTTCATTAGGAAGGTAATAGACCTATTAGGCTAAGGAGACCGGAGACAGAATAGATCTTGCATGTCAGCCATAAGGGAAAGTAGTTTAAAAGGAAGAAAAAAAAAGCCTTAGTTAGTTTCATTATGACACGAATGGGATAAATCGAAAGCTACAGTCATACCGTAAAAATTTGTGAGGTATCTAAAAATAAGTTAGAAGCTTATGAGGGGAAAAGTAAACCTTAAAGTACGACCCTTAAGTTGGAGCTGGTATAAGCACGATTTCGCATTCATTGTCATGAGATAGAAAACATAATTGATGCAATTTTAACCTCGAAGCTGAACCTTGTGATCTAGATATGATTTCCTTTATCCATTTTCTCAGGAGCTTCTACAGAAATCGTCGAAAATTACCCCTATTTGCCATATGCAAGCCTGACAGACAGGATGTGGACTCAAAGTTTTTCTGTTTATAGATTGATTTCCTGAAATCTAACGTACGCAGAATTGGAGCTTTAAAGGCCAGCACAAGATATTTTAACATAAGGAGGTTCCGCAAACCGATGAGGGTTTAATGGCTACTTGACTGACCTGGCACGAAGAAATATATGTAGGAAAAGAGAGTCTGCTCGAGAGTCTTCCGAGTTGCCAGTGGCACTGCTAATGGGCTTCTTTCTAGCTCCGGTCTTTATACCACGATTCCATACAGTCGAGCCAAGTGCAGTCAATAAAGGATTGAGTGACCTTTTTGGACCCAAATCCTTTTTACAGATGTCGATGGCTATCGCAAATTTAACAAGGCTGAGATTAGCGGACAACATCGAAACTATTAGCCGCACAGCGTGGAGTCAAAGAGACATTTAGGGTAGTCAGATGGAACTTCATAAAATCAGAGCCCAAAAATCGGGACAAATCGGACATTGAGAAATAATCATAAAATGATATCTCATCGGGGATCACTAAACCTAAAATACGGTGGCGTATGTGGAACATTTTCTCCGATTTTTCAGGTGATCGCAGTTCTGATTCCCTCACTTCTGGCTATTTCCCATTATCCTTTTATTCGCATAAAAATGCGCCCTTTTCCGACGAAGGACGTCTCTTCGCTTCACCTGAAATACTGTGGCGTATGTAGAACATTTTCTTATTGCTGTTTCGCTTCTGTGTTCCTGAATTTTTTTTGTCAAAGTAAAATAAAAAAATAAAATCTCAAACATAAGGTAGGAAAAGTCGGGACAAAGTCAAGACATTCTCCAAATTGGGACAAAAATGGGGACAAGCTTAAAAAATCGTGAATGTCCTGCTAAAATAGGGACATCTGTAAGCCTCAAGGTTATCGAAGAACAGGTGAAACGAGCTGGCATTGAAGTTAGAAGCAAGTACATGTCGTCAACTAACTAATGTCCTCCGCTATGGACCTCGGAATAAACATCAACACCACAGTTGACACCCTATTGGAGATTCAATGAATACTTACTGTGAAAATCACTGCTACCTTGGATGGGCAAAAAAATGTCTTTTGAATGCTTAACTCGGGACACAAATCGAGCGAAATTGCTAATGTGAAAATGAATGTCTAAGGGGTAAACCACCAAGCTGTTTACTATACGAACAAAGCATTTATCCATCGTTAACCCATACTGCGTTGATTACTTGCTCATTATCGAGCCTCTTAACTTCTGAGCTGGTAATATTCAATTCATCAACTTGTGTATAGTCCATGCATACAACATTACAACATTGCGTGGTAGCCGCTAGGAAGATTATCCCAGCCACACGTGATACAATCATAACAATGTCGCTCATTTGTATTCATTATCAACTAAACAGAGCCCCCGCAGCGTGTCCCACCCACTATCATTGGAACCAATCCAAACCTGCAATTAGTGGTTGCAAAGTATCCTGAGCGCCACCAGGCAACAAGGATCACATAGCGCAGCGCACCGCACAAGCTTCAGCTACACACAATCGAGTGTAATTTGCTCCCATTTATCCAATTACCCCCGCACGAGACACGAGGAATCTAAACCAGCCGCGCCAAACCAATCGTCAATTATTTTGTTGATTTTATTGCTTCAATGTGCAGGCATCTCACACAACCAAACTCTCGGGCGTAAAATGTAAATTTAATTACTCACGGAGACGATGACGACGACACGACGACTGACTGGCATTAATCCTGCGCCTGCCACCCTCTGTCGCCACCCACGCCACCCAACTCAATGTTTGTCTGTCTGTCTGAAACAGAGGGTTTGTTGAAATAATAATAAAATTAGGCACTTACGCCAAGCACAACAAATGCCGACATATTGGGCGAGCCTTACTTTTGACACGCTCGCGCCGGCATGAAAATTTTTACCTTGAATTTCTGGCAAAGAATACGCCAGGATTCGTTGAAATTGAAGAGAAAAGCAAGTCGAGCTGTGGGACTGGCAATTTGCATAAATAAACAGTTTCGCCTGCACCGCACATTTTCCACATTTACAGCTCACTTATGTGCGTGGTGTAGGCCAGGTAAAGGTGCTCCTCTGCCACGGAGCAAGAGATCCCATCAAACATCGAGTGCGCTGCAAATGGGCTTTTGGTGTTTCACTTAACCCAGGTGCTGTGTCTGAGAGGCAGTTGATGGATAGAGAGTAGGTATAGGTATGTAGATACACTGGAGCGGTGGTTTCCTGCTAAATGTGGATGTAATTGCATGTTGAAGGATGCTTTCGACGGGTGTTTATCCAGTATCCTGGCGATAATTTATGGTGAAATCATTTCAACAATAGTGGTTAGAAGTCCTGTGGGAACTCGGGCGGAAAAGTTGCAATAGGATTAGATGTGGGTATATGTAAGGAATAGGTGATGTAGGAAGGATATAAAAATCCGCTTTAGATACTTTGGATCACAATGATTAACTACTGTGGAAATTGGGGGATTTCGAAGTCAAAGTAGTGGAGTTGAAAAGATTACAATTCACAGGGCTTCTCTTGCTTCTTTTGTGGTTTGTTTTTGCTGCAAAGTTTCAGAATCGAGTACCAATTGGTTAGGAAAAATGCTTGTCTCAAGAAATATCAGCTCGGAGTCATCTTGCCCCTACTGTGGACCTTTGTTATAGATGGAATCCTGAAGAAGCGGGATGCTCTTCGCTGAACACCCTCAGCAGCTTTAGACACCTTTCTGCATTTGCTACCACTAGACTTACAAATAAAACACCAGGCAGCCAATAGTGCGCAGAGGCTCACTAATTCAGGCTTCTTTACGAATAACAGTATTGGACACTGCTACATCCTGAGACTTTGACAGATGAGACGAATTCCGTCATGGCCTTCGATACACCATACATCACGTTGTATGCAGAGAGGGAGGACTGGCAGAGAAACGCTATAATCTCAGCGGATAAGATACCGGTATTAACGGATGGTTCAAAGCCCACCAACGGAACGGGTTCCGGGATTTACTCCCAAGAGGCAGACCTCAAAGTATCCATAACCGTGACCATAACCGGATACTTCTAGCGTATTCCAAGCAGAGGTGCTTACAGCTGCGGAGCCACTAGGGATAAAATCGATATGTCGAAGGGATAACGCCATTTACACTGATAGTCAGGCCGCACTTAAACCGCTAGAATCAAATGTCGTCAGATCTGAACTAGTCTCGAAAAGTCGCGTACTGCTGAAGGCATTGTGCGCGTAGTATCAAGTGAGTTGTTGGGTAGCGGGTCAGTGTGACACTGAAACGAAAGGGCCGACGAATTGGACAGGCTAGGTGGAGAACGACAACACATGGAGGGGGGAACCATCGTGGATCCTCCTTCTTATGTAGCCAATGCAGAGATTCTAACTAAGTAAGTAACGCAAATCAGAGATGGTCCAACATTAGTGGGCATAGGGAATTCAAGGCTCAACTAGAGATATTCTTAACATAAGCAGGGCACAGCTACAATTAGTCATTGGCATCCTGTCCGGCCATTGTCTTTTCAGGAAGCATGCTAAAAGATTAGGGCTCTCTGCCACAGATGTCTGCAGGTACTGCAACGACCTATGCGCCGCTGAGGACATAACACACATATTATGTGAATGTCAGGAAATTGCCAGCACACGCATGAAACTTCTTGGCAACTATTTCTTTGTAATTTAGAGGAGCTAGCCCATGACAGCTATACAAACGTGGTAAAATTCTGTAGAGAAGTCAAATGCTTTCAGGAAATGGTTTAGGTTCTGCAATTTTGGTTCCACAGGGATCGCGATGGGTCCACTATGGTGCCTATTGCCTTATGCAAGCACAGGCTGCATAACACTACTCTACCTAAAGTAACCTAAGCTTGCTGCGAAGGCTTTCTTTTCTCTACTCCTCACAGACAAGAGCATCTGTAGACAAGAGCATCTGTAGTAGGGCAATTTGCCTGATTTTTATGGTATATACAAGGTGGCGCAAAAGTCATCACCCTATCGGAAGATGCCATAATTCTTGCAAATGGCGGCAAATGTCAATTCTACTTTGACATTTGTGAAGTAAAAAGATACAAAATACACGTCAATAAGACATGAATCGCTATACTCCTAAAGAATGCGGAATAATTGTTGCGATTTTTTTGCGGTATAATTCGTCGGTGGTGTTGGCGCAGCGTGAATTTCGGCGCAGATTTCCCGATCGTCCGACACCAACTGGACAAACACTTGGACGTCTAGCCGCTCGCCTAGAAGAGTATGGGACAACAAGAGATGCTGTCAGGTCTGGCCGGCTCCGGAGCAGCCGTTCTGCTGAGAATATCGCAGATGTGGCTGAAGATGTCGCTGAGAATCCCGGCGTATCGACCACACGACGTGCGTAGCAATTAGGCAATACAAGTTCGTCTTTGCAGTCGCAAACTGATGAATTGGGACTGTATTGGGACTATAAAGCTTGTCGGATCGCTTTCACTGCTAAAAAATAAAACTGCGAAGGGTGTTAACTGAGATCTTGATAGGAAGGGTCGGGCCATTGGAAAATGAATGAATGAATGAATGATTTCCCATCCCACCATCTCGCCAAATGTTCCTAATTTTCGAGAGAAAAGTACTAGATCCAAACGAGAACATTGACATTGTAATTGCAATGCAATTGTAATTCACATAAATTCTTCAACACATTGTTTGCGCAAGTCCACGTTATCCGACACAAAACGTTGAAATGTGGTGTGGATCCACTTGGCTGGAGAATCTCACGAAAAATTTACATAAATTTGTAGAAAGGAATACCCACGGACATCTCGGCAATAAACAGAAATAGGCAAAGCCCTCGTACTCTATTCAAAAGGATAATCCTAGTGTGTGAAGAAAAAAATCCACCACACCGAAACCAGAGAAACTATGTATATAGTATACCCTTCTATCAAGGATCTACGTCGTTTATTTAAAATTTTCTTCCACCTAACGAACAACGAAATGCTACCTCGGCTATCCGTGCTGACGTGCACATTTCCTTTCTTCAGTTTTTTTATTTTACTGCCTATCATTTCGTACAGACCAGCGAACAGCATACTGGCCAAGGCACTCGTAGAGCTCCTTTAGATCTCCGTGTCGTAGCTTTATAGTAGCTCTCTACGAGTAACAACGCCTTACACACGTCCTTGTGTTTGACCACTATGGCAGCCGTTAAAACTGCTGCTGCTACTGCTGAGCTGGCCAAAGTGAAATTATTGCTGGTTTACATGATTTTTTGTAGTTATCCGCCTTTTGGCCAGGAAACGTAGCGCATTGCCTCAAAAATCCAGGGGCTGAGATGGTTTTTTTTTTCTTTTTTTAATTTGTTCCTTTTAGGCTTTTACACGAATTAAATCATTCTTTGTTCTTAGTTTTTCGTTTTGTGGTGGTTTTCGTTCTTTTTATTACACTTTTGCAGGCTTCTTTCGTTTTGATGTACAACTGCTAACCATTGATTATGAAAGGAGCCTGATGGAGAGGGTAGGTCTAGGTATACATGTTCTTGGAAAGGCGTTGAAAGGGATAATAATTGAATTGTGCGATTAATTTAATAGGAAACAACTGCAGTGGTCAAAGGAGGGCATTGCGCTACAATGGAAAATGAAATTTCCACTTGCTTCAGTCAAAATTTTCCTGGGCTATTCGCTTCTAAAGTGAAATTAAAATTGATCGTAGTGGGACGTGTTTGAGGTGGATGTTCGAATGAAGCTGATTTCGAAATAGACGTGCTTTATGACAATAGAGTCCGTTCAAAGAGGGGGGAATCGGGAATGTTAACGATTTTCAGTAGAGATTTCTCACATACACGGATCTATATGTGGCACTATTCACATTACGGAAGCAGCCAGCTAAGACTCACAAAATAGTGCAAGACACAGCCTTTCATGCTTGGTGTTCCTGGCTGTGGCTTGAACTCACGCCGCTCGGTCAGCAGTCCAACGCACTAACCACCGACCCACGGCGACCACAAATTCATGAAAACTGTTCCTACTATTAGTTTCGAAAGTAACACAGACATAGAAATTTATCATCATCATCATTTTTCAATGACCCGCTTATTCACTATGAGGGTCTAGGGGGTCTAGGGGGTCTAGCGGGCTTAGGGTGCCTAAGTGGACTCTCCACATTTCCCGATCTTCCGCCATCGACTTTAAATCATCAGGGGCTATCCCCGTACGGGTAGATATGAGATTTTGGACTTGACCCAACCATCTTATCCTGGGGTTACCAAGCGGACGCCTACCTGATCGCACGGATTCCATGGCACGTCTTGAAAACCGAGTTGGAGACATGAATTTAACGTATC
Organism: Matsumyia berberina; assembly: GCA_917880715.2. Lineage (NCBI taxonomy): Eukaryota > Metazoa > Arthropoda > Insecta > Diptera > Syrphidae > Matsumyia > Matsumyia berberina. The sequence goes on along the minus strand of OU862871.1, from coordinate 121,679,334 downwards.
CAAACCATAAAAATATGGCCCTCTCCGTTCAAAGAAGTAGCTGCTCGGCATTGAGTGCCTCGCGAGTTCTGGTGTTCCTAGCGTTCTCAACGAGTTACAATACAATGAAGAAATCTCATTTCGGCAGCTTGTAACCACAACTTCTGGCAACCCTGCAAAGATTGTCTAAAAATATATAAGAAATCTATCAAAGTGGCTAAGAAACAGAGTTGGATAGAATACTATCAATCTATAGAAACCCTCAAAGAATCTCCAAAGCTAAGCTGAATTCTGTCCAAAGGACACAGTAATTCATCCTTCCTGAAAAAGACTGACGGAAAGTGGACAGTCTCTACTGCAGACTCACTGGAACTTCTTATGAGCACACACTTTCCAGGCTGTGATGACAAGCCAGCCGAACAAGCCAGTTCCGCTAGCGTACTGAGACGGCCCTTCATGAAGTGGTGCGCACGGTGGAAAAGACTCTCCACTACAAAGAATACATTCTTCCTATCTTTCTTCAATAACATCCATACTGAAGTTTTTTATTTTCTTGCTTGCCAATCATAGATGGAAGGGCCTGCGCCATTTCAAGAAAGACATGGCCTAATTACAACAAAACTAACTCAAGAGAGCTACTTGGCAAATCAAGACCAGATATTGCCAAAGTTGTAGCCATTATCACGGGCCACTGGCCAGTTAGAGACTTTGCGGTTAAGCTTGGTATTCCTCAAAACAACTTCTGCAGAAGCTGCAAGGACTTTAGTAAGAAAGAATCTCTACTTCTACTTTGTAGATGGCCGGCCCCAATGAGGAACAGGACCGTAACAAATCGGGACTCCACTAACATGCAGGGTGCATTGAGCAGGCGTTCGGGAAATGACTATTTCCTCTGATTTGTTCACGTTTACCCTCATCCCAGCTTCAATACAGTCGGCTACGAACCTATATAATGCGCTCTGAAAATCTGTCTGGCTGGAACCCAGAGATGGCTTAGTTATCAGCAAAAAGCCACGGCTGCGTTGTAATGTCCAATCCATATACACTATGCAAAAGGAGAGGTGACAGAACGCACCCTTGGCGAAGTCCAGCACCCATAGTGATAGGTGTCGACGTAACGTTGGTGTATAGAAATTGAATGGCCCTCAGAAGAGAACTGTCAATTCCGGTATTACACTCCAGAGTTTACCTCGAGAGACCCGATCATATGCTTTTTCCAAATCCACAAAACAACTGTAGATGGGTTTGGTATACTCCCAGGGCTTTCCAGGTACCATTATGAGACTAAATAGCTGGTCGGTTGTGCTTCTATCCTTACGAAAGCCGCTTGCTCACCGCCCAACCTGGACTCGACAACGGCTCTGGAAAGCGCTTCTAACACCCCTGCAAAGACATTAAAACTGCCAAGTAAATTTCGGAGTTACAAAGAGGTATGTACATGTTGCTATGTAGAGGCTGCGGCTATTCAGACACAGAAGCGTGACGGATTTCGGAAAATATTTTTTTAAGTTATGAACTGTCAACAAAGCCATCAAAAAACGTTCTTGGATTCCAGATGGTTTAGGCAGCACTAATTAATTCCACTCTCTCTTCGTTTTCTGGCATTCCAAATAGCATTCCTTAAGGCGACCTCGGAAAATCAACTAATGCGATAATGACAGAACCGCCAAATCTACAAGCTAACCTTTCGCCTGTGATACCAAAAATTATGCTACCAGTTTGCTAGACGAGGCATCCACAACTGATAGACTTTTAAAACGAAAGTGCATTCTCCTTTGTCTTTGAAGATTAAATGTTTAGGTATCATTTTCTAGAGATGACCATGTTGCTCTGAATGTCACAACTAGATCAAGAGATTTCAATCAAAATAGTTTCGGATATCCTGTAGATATTCACCGCACCAAAGACGATGGAAGTAAATAAAAACCAAGCTCTGAGCACTTGTTCCCAAAGGATACACCACCCATATATTTATTGTTATACGCTGTTTATCCAAAAAATTTAATTTTCAATTACATAACTCAATTGACCTTGTTTAAAGCTGCACCAGAAAAATGAACATCAATTCCGCTCGGGAGACTTTAATCCCTTCGCAGGCAAATCAATTAAATTTTTCATCCAAAGAATGAATTAATTAACCACCAACTTGGAAAAAATGTCACAGAAATTGTATTACCCAGTCGTACCAACCACCCCCAATGGAGTTCTGTCATCCACAAGAGGCACCGAAGAGGAAGGAAACAAAAATAAACACAACGTTGCAATACAACATCGCATATACACACACACACACACACATCACATAGCCAGTGTACATCCTTCACATTACGCGCGTTTCACCCGCACTTGGTATTTTCATTTCCCTACAATAAATATTGGTTAAACGGTACCGGCGTGTCACATTATGAGCTTCACACTTAACAAGGATAATTAACGTCAAGTGCCGCCAGCAAAGTATGCATCCTTCTACATGCATCGCTACATCACCGACAACTTTTGCTCCTCTAGTCGGGTCCTTTCCTCGTTTTTTCCCTATGGGATATACCGTGTACCTAGACCTACATATGCATGTTCGTAGCACTGCATTGGTCGTGGAATGGGGAAAGGATTATTCGTTAGAACGCTGGTGGTGTATGCATGTGAACTTCAGAAAAGAGCTATTTTTCCGTGTGGTGATTCAAATGTAGATGTCGGTTCGGTGGGGGAAATTTTTTTCCTCTACCTTTGCCCACATACCACATACCAGCTGCTGTGCAAAAGCAATTGCATTGGAATGACAGGAAGAAAGGAGGCGGCAACTACAAAAAAATGAGCAAAATGAGTCACAAAATGATTGCGAATAAAACTGTTAAGTGTCGTACACACATTTTCACGAGCTGGAGTCCTTTTTTTTATTTGGCCCTCTGCAAATACCCAGTGGAACATACTGATGTCCTTGCGATTATTTCCACGCGAATGCGGGTAGACACACATTTTATGTCGGCTCACGCTTGTAATTGTGTCACAGTTGCAGTCGTTATTGTCGGTGTCGTGGAACTGTTGCAAATGTTGAATGAGAGAATGTCGTGTTCTGGTGGAACTTGTCTCGTAGTTCGCCAGCCCTTTAGTTATTAAGTCGAGTTCGCTAGAGGTGAGGATAGCGTAATGTCCTTGTTCTTGTTTGGAGTACATTTTTTAATCGTCATATTGTATGAGAGTGCTTTAGACGGGATTATCATGTTACTACTCGTAAGATGGTGACAGATATGATCGGGCAGGATTACGTTAGCCCGATCATGCTATGTTAATTGAGTTCGTTTCACTACCAAAAAAAGTTATAACGGTGTGATGGTTGGTTGGTTAAGGAGGGTGAAATTCGGAAGAAGTTCATCATATAGGTCACCGTTTGGACTCGTTGCCTTCCGCTCTGTAACATCTGTTGGAGAAGAAGTGGAGTAAGGGGGAGGGAGGTCTACAGATCCGAGAAACTTCTTGTATGTCCAGCGAACTACAGGATTTTCTAAAAACTGAAATGCCTAAGCGAGCTTAGCCCGGGCAGAACAAGTCTTCGCAGGCTTTTGTGTCTTAGCGCCTCTGTGACGGGGCAAATGACGAGGAAGTGTGCGAGGCTCTCCTCCTCCTTTTTACATCCCGGACAAGTACTTGATTGCCTGTGGGCATGTTTATTCAGGTTGCTGTGTCCAGTGTACAGGCTGACCATTAGTCTTAGTTGCCTCCTGCCAAGATTAAGCGTTCTCCTTGCTAGACGACAGGGGATGCTCTATCATGGTTTTGGTCGCTTTTCAGATTTGCAAGCCTATCCAGAAATCTTCATGCCGTTTAGCAAACGAGCCGCTAAAAGCGGTTTTAATAATCTTCAGGGTCACTCCCCCTGGTGATGTTTCCGTTTTCTGCCACTTTTATAGCCGGTTCATCCGCAGCTTCGTTCCCGTGTATGTTACAGTGACCCGGTCCCCAGATCAGGTTAACCTGGGCAGAGCTTGTTAGGGTATTGAGTCTGCATGTGTCTTGAGTTTGCATGTGCCTTGAAGGCAGATTAACTCACCAAGGGTTACGGTATTAAGTAGGAGGATTGTAATGGTGCAGTCAGGTATGTGATTTTCACACCAGACTTGGCCGACTTAAAAAAATAGTTTCTGCGTCAGCCCGATGCAGGCTGGAAGGGAAGGCACCTGCAATTTATTGGCCGGCGGCTTAAGATGATTTTTCATAACGAATTATACTCTCGAGGGTTTGCATTCCTCGACGAGAGAGGTATTGTTACAAAAATCCAGCCTCACATAAATATCTAAGTACCCCTACCCCTATAGCATCTTCTACGCAAGACGATCTAAATTAAATTTCAAGGCAGAGAGTCATTAACCTTTTACAAATCGATGAAGAGCAGATGTGGTGGAGATCTATACTCGTCGGAGGTATTTACGAGGTCTAGGTACGAAAAACCCCAAATAAAACCCTGACTGCTCTACAATACGAGTTGAATCGAGGTGTAATGTCTGTTGCTTGCATACTCTGTTCATGGCTGAGATCTCTATGTTACTGGAGAGCAAAAATTGATTGATGCAAATGGTTCGAGGTCATTAAGTCTTTGCATGAAAAAGCTAAGGCGAAGTGAGGACGAGCTTTGCAGGGGCTGCGGAGACGAGGAAGTTAATAAGGTCACAACCCACTTCCTCTGCCGCTGCGCAAGTCTTTGCTACCTCAGACATAAAGAGAATGCACTTTTCAAGGATACAGTGGGTCTATACTGACCTGAGTGTGGCGCAGTGGGTTCGCTCTTCTAACCTAACCCAAGACTTCGCATAAAAGGTTTGACTCTACCGCGAAATGCCCTCTTCTTTCCTCTATCAAAAACTACCAAGAATGAGTCCATTGTGAGCTTGGAGCTGCTGCAACTCATGAGTCCTTTGGTGATATTGTAGCCTAGAAGAAACGTGAAAAAAGTTTGTTATTATCAGGCTTATTTCGGACTTAGAAGTCATCTTCAGTGAAAGGTCCAAGCACAGGGTAAGAAGAAACCAATTCCTAAGCAAGGCTCGGAAGGATATCAAGAAAATCTACGAAGGCCTTATAGCTTACTTTACTATCGCTGCCGCCATCTAGCGCAGTTTGAACCTAACTGTACGTTTGTAAATCAATCGTACCAGGCTTGCGGAGAACCAAGCTCAAACTTCATATTGGCGCAAGTTGAAAATATTTTAAGCTACAGGCTACATCTGTTCTGAAGTAAGAAATATAGAGAACAAGTGAAACCAGATATTAAACCTGCCTTCGCAGCTTAAAGCATCAGGTGAAGACATTTCCTCTTTCCCAGTCATTCAAACATCAACTTTTCGTTTTACTCGCTTCTCGTCCTTGACACTGCCAATCTTTTACCTTCACACATCGAAACTCTTTAAATTAAATTAAAATGAGAAAAACCCTTAACCCCACACCACCGTCGTCAACCACCAGAAGCCGACTGTTTACAAATTTCAATCGAATGCCGGGCCACGTGCTTCGGAGTGGAAAACCCAATATTTCTCAACGCCTGCGCCATGATGTCCTCCTACAGAGTTTCACTATTCTTCGGAACTACATCCCACGATTCCGCCCCACTTTGCACGCACACCATCTTAACTTTCCACCCAAAATGGGGATGATTTCTCCTCTGGGCAACTCGAAAATACCGGTATTTCGGAGTTAGACTATGAAATTCTTCGTCCGAATAATAAATCCTCACAATATCCTTTTGTACACTTCAGTCATACGTTGGATTTACATCGTACCGCAACACATAGAGGGAGGACTAGTGCTGAAGGCCTTTTATTAAGTGCCGAAGTGCAATTAAGCAAAAAAAAAAATTAAACAGAGTAACGGTTATTAAAAAAAGCATTTTCCGGTTTTTTCCCTAGAAAGAGTCCTCACGGTCGGATACACAAGCGCATCTGTTGGCCGGTCCAGTGTATGGTTAAGTGAAGTTAAAAGAGAAATAAAGGACACACGAATGTCCTTCTCCGTTGTGCAGTTCATTCTTGTGAATTATTAATATCCCTGTGCGCCCGCTCTACAAACGGTCCCTTGTTCAATCAATCCCTCCCACTCCCCCCCCCCCCCCCCGAAAAAAAAGAAATAAAAACCCGAGAGGAAATCGAAGTCGAGCAACATCTGCTTCCGTGTTAGTCCTTGATCGATAGATAGGGCTTGCGAAAAAAAAAAAAGAAAAAAAGTTGAAAATAGTGCAGAATACTGTTCTCGTGTGTCCTTGTCCCGTTTTGCATGATTTGACAACACACCTGGCATTGCCGCCCCCACCGCAGCTGCTGCTGCTGCACACTAACTCGTCACTTGAACGACGATGAATGAATGAGTTGCCAGCCCTTCCATTTCTCCCATCATCATCGTTGCTACCATCAACGGTGTGCTGCCATAGCCGTCAGTCATTTGAGTAGCACCAGGCTCTGCCAGCACACCCACCCAATATGCATCAAAGGACAACACCTGGTCTACTCACATGCACAGCAATTGTACTGCTTTGTAGTTCCGGTAAGTTCTTTGCAATACTGATTCTGATTGAAAGTGAGAAGATTGCACTCCTGTTCGATATTGGGTTAGGGCAAGGTGTCTCGAGAAATAGCAAGATTGATACCCTTCGGAAGTGTGCTGCGATGTTTTATGTTCACAAGATCACATACTTGACTTCTGGGAGGTGGGATAATAAAAATGTCACTGTTGAACGGAGGTCAGTAGCTACAGATTATCTTCATATGTATGTATGTATACGTTCGGAAGAATAAAGAGGGATACACGTGATTTGAGATCGGGAAATGGGGGAAACTTGGATATGACATCGGTTAGTCATGTATTTCAGAGAAAGTGTAAAGTGGTATTTGAAATTCCTTTGTAGTGATTGACCTGCAAGAATGATTACATCATACAGTTGACCCTGTAGTCTCAGCAGTGCTTGTATGTATGAGAAGTGGTTCTTTCAATCTACTTCCACGACCTTTTTCAGTTGTCACATTATAGTTTTACAGAGGGTACGCTGGTGATCGTTACGGATGCTAAATCAATGATTATTAATTTTTTTTTGCGTAGACACCCTAACTCACCACAAAGATTGACGGGGTATTAGAAATCTGTGTCCAACCTGCTTCTGGTGAAAATGACCTGATAGGATGGTGAGATCGTTCTGCTAATGCTACCCAACTCAACTTTTGCAGCTCAAGAGAATGAGGATAACATTGAGGCAAAAATTGCCAATTGTAGGGATCTTTCATTCTATCGAAACAACGCCCACCCTTTTACAGCTGGGATCATCTGCGCACAATTATCAGAGTTTAAAAGTGGTTCACCCTCTTTTTTCACAAAACTTTGCAACTTCTGACTTCTAATTGTTCCGGAGCCTACCAAACCATCTCGATTGTAGAATCTTCAGATCTTGCCAATTATGGACATTAGTCCAAAATGAGCTTGAAGGCTTCTATGTCTCCAAACCAAAAAGTTTCTCAATGACTGGATTGAAAAATCTTCTGGCAGATGAACAAAAGTTTGAAATAGTCCGGACAAAATTCATAGACGACTAATTTTTTGAAGTCACAGATGTTTTTTATTCGAAGTGCATATTAATATCCCGAAGGATTTTGCTTACAACCTGATATGTAGTATGGCACGCAAAAAAAAAGCGAATTGAGCAATTCACTGCGTTTAGACCGCACACCGATGGCGCATTGATGTTGGTTCCCTTCGCCGGTTCTGATTATGGCAAGAAATTTGCTTATACCCTATGTTCAAACTGGAAGACTAAACTTCTTGAATGTTAAATGTCGTATCGAATTTTTTTAAATTGTTTGTGTGTTTATCGCGTACAAACTTTCCTTCAGTCACATAAGAATAGAATTTTAAAAAGAGTCTCGTTGGAGGATGAAAACTTTATTAAATGTTTCTAAGAAACAAAATTGTTCGGCGTCGTTCAGTGGTAAGTGCGTTGGACTGCTGTGTGAGCTGCGTGTGTACAAGCCCCAGCCATGTCCACCGAACACATTTCGCTGCACCACCCCTCGTCGGAGAATGACGATTTTCGAGAGTATAATTTGTCATAAAAAAGCTTTTCAACTTGCGGTCTGAGCCGGTAATTAATTATAGGTCCCTCGTAGGACAAATGTAACACGCACATCATGAATGGTTGCGAGAATGTATGTAGGTCCTGAATGATCGCGAGCTGTGTTGCACCAGCTATGCATTTTTTTTTTAAGAGACCCACTCCCTATTCTAACGAAATATCCGGTATTGAATTCACTTGAGACTCTTCAGTAGGAATATGGGATTCTCCTCGACAGAAACAATCAACAACGCTCCCACAGCTAAGATCCTGAAGTTTCTCCACCATGTCGATCTTGCTCGAAATATTCTCCAGTTGTAGGAGAACTTTGCTTGGCACATAATCTTATAGCAGTCGAAATCTACCCAAATGTAAAACTCGTTACATTTATACACGCATTCGAATTATTGTTGCAGTTTTTGAACAAAATGTGGCTGAAAGAAAAAGTGTTTGCTGCATCCATTACAAGGACTTATCTTACCATATAACTCATTAGATAACTTATTGCAATAATTGGACTCAAGAGCTCTGTGCTATGAAAAACGGTGGAGTAAAATGTAGTATGTTCTTGTATGTGCTTATTTTTTAAGTACGTTACAACTTCCGAGAGCCATTGCTGTCAAGTCAGCAAACAATTCGCGAGATCAATTTGGCATTTGACAAATTATTGTGGAACGTTTTATGCTTAAGTACTTATTGCCAACAAATCGTGAAAATGTATGTCTTGAATCAGTGTTTTGTTAGGTGAAATTATAGTGCACGGTTCTGTACAAATCTTTTGGTTCAAAATACAGCAACAACGCAAACGCTTCGAAATGTGCTTACTAAAGGCAATTATTATGCTGCAATTAGTGAAAGTGTGACAGACGATCCAAATTTGTCTATTCGTTGTTTGCAAGTTGGACTCTATCCATCCTTCTCTGCGAAAAGATCTTATACTACACCCTCACAAGACCCAACTGGTCGAAGGAGTAAACCGATAAGACCGTGGTTTGTATCAAATTCTCGATGCAAAATTATCCTTTATTTCACGGAAAAAAGGAAAAAAGAAAAAAAGGATTCGGCACATTCTAGGGTTAATACAATCACAAAACGATGGTCATTGGTGATCTGTTTCAATGAAAGACATATATCTGGATGTATGTGTGTACTTATGTATGAATGTATGTATGTATGTAGATCTTGAACACATGTGGTTTCAGCCACACAGTGATCGAAACAATTGAGTTATTAAAAAAAAATTGGACGATAAGATTATTTTGAAAAAGCGCTCCGCGAATTGGCTTCCAAGATCGTGAAGTCTCGTTTGATGCCACTGGGATCTATACCATAGGTGCCACTCCAATTATTGAAACAATTTGGAGCTCTTGATAAAGCTGAGAATACTTTAGACCTCGAAGTGTTGGGCTCCAAAATAGACCTTCTTTCATTGGGATAGGGCAGTGATAGGATAGGACAGGTACAGGGGAAGTGAAGGATATTTTTCCCTCCTCTTCGTCCCTGCAGCTCCAGCAAAAGTGATTTGAGAACAGGCCCATCCTTTTGGCATGAAAGCCGATGGGACAGTGGTCAGTGATAACACTATAAAGGTGCTGATCAGACTTTTGGACCGAGTGAGGTTTAGTATAGCCCACCCTCTGAAGGGCAGGATATATGATACCTTTTCTCCAGCTTTGGTTTATCTTGGCGATCGTGTTGTACTCTTAGTGTAATTTACATAAAGCGAGTGGAATACTTGGATTTTTTTAGTTTTAGTAGGATGTCTAGAGTAGTGCCACATTGGCGAGTTCGTCGGCCTTACAATTCCCTGGAATGTCCCTATCTCCAACTACCCAGCAAAATATTCTGCATGTTACCGATTCAAGAGATTTTATAGCAGCCTGGATATCGGTACAGATTGTGATGTCCTTGCAGGATACCACATTATGCCTAAGTCAGGATAAGGCTTCATTAATCGCCATAATTTCCGTCTGAAAAGCGCTACAATGGTCGGGGAGTCGAAAAGAAATGCACTTCAGAGAAAACACCACCTCCCACCCCATTCCTTGATTTTGTAACCGTCCGTATAGAAATGAACGAAGTGCTCGTCTCTGGGATCATCATTCTCCCAGTCCACTCTGGAAGGGATTGATGTCCGAAATTTAAGGTTGAAGTTCAACTTAGACGGTGTGTAGTCGGTGTTTTCCGGGATGAGTGTTAAGGGATCCAAGATCGAGGTGTGGCCAATATGGTTGCCTGATTATTGAAAGGAGGCCTTCAGTCTGAGGGCTGCGTTTGCAAATGACTGCGTGCCAAAAATATCTAGAGGAAGAAGATGAAGGAGCACGTTGAGTGTTGCAGTTGTGTTGGTTCTATGCATATGCATGGTGATCTTTGCACTTTCCCCAATGAGTTATGGTGTAAGGTTTTTTCTAAGGCCGTCCACCAGACGATCACACTATACCTAGATATAGGTCTGATAATGGATACGTAGAGCCACTGTGTGGTACGAGGTTGCAGGCTACATTTTTTACCAATGGCTCTTTTCCGTGCTACATTCGCTTTTTAAACGCATTTAACACACCTTTTGAGCCTCTAAGAAGCTAAAAACTTCATCCATGGAAGTTAGGGAGATCTCTTCCATTCCGGGAGGAAGAAGTGGTTTCCTAGCGTTCTTTATCGGAGGTAGTGTAGCCTCGAAAAGGGATAAACGAAGTGGTTCGAGTCCTCCTGGACTTCCTCATCACCATAGCCATTACATAGAACGTGGTTGACAAATCTCAGCTTCACAGCACGGTAATTCAGCCACTTGTGATCGATCAGAATTCCTACTACAGTTGAAATCGGTTTCCTATCTGTGTTTTCATTTTGTCGTAGCGAGCGACGCCTTATTTTATGTGTTGTAACACAGAAACGGAGCTTATTTCATCGACTATTTGCGGCTTCAAGTTAAAGTTTCTTTACTTCTTATAGCTATTCAATCTGCAGTTTAGGTTTGACAGAAATACTGTAGGCTTCTTTTATTTCTGAGGCAAATACAACACGTAGGGCAGAAGTGGTTTGCCCTCTACGGCATGTTGCACTTATTATTTAAAGTTAAGCTGTCTTACTAGTTTTTTCTAAGCAATTTGTCTAGTTGTTGGCTAGATTACAGGTCTTTGGTTATGCGTTCATAATTTGTTTGTGTTCAATAACCAAGCATTCACCTGTCTGCCATACAATGAAAATACCTCAACATTTCTTGTGTTCACGGTATTGGATAAAACTTGACTTCCTCATGAGAATTCATAGCTCAACATCTCCAGTGAACAGATAATCTCTAATGATTAGATGATCCCTTAATCTTCTACTGCCAATTGTTGACACACGCACGTGTGTACACATGTATTTCCTTTCCTGAAAGCTTCGATTGTCTTCATTGGTAAGGTATCAAGGGCCATGCCGTCTGTTTCCAGGATAAAAAAAAAAATCGTGCGTGTCCATTGTTATTGACATGTTTATGGCGCGTACTGCTTCGAATATCGATATGCTTTCCTCGAACATATGCAGCCATCATAAATCATTTACCGTATACAAATCCTTAGGAATATTAATAGTTCCCTGTCCGGTTCGAGTTCTTTCAATACCACACAGTCCACTTAATCAGAGACGGCACACAAAGTAGCCAGCTCTATGGCTTCCTTCAAGCACACACGCTCACACACGTACTGACTCATTACATGTGACATGCATGAAGTGAAGCAAGGACATTCCACATCACATATTGTCAAATCTAATGTAAATAATGAATAGGATTATGGGTATTATATTCGTTCATCATCGCCATCACCATGAGAGGATACAGAGTCTGGTATGGCCCAATCGATAGCCACAGCTTGCTGTGAGTCTTGGATTAACTTTTTGAATTTTTTTGAATGAATTCCCACAAAAACACATACACGCAGAGGATGGATGGGATAACTGGATAACTGATGATGGGTTAGGGGTAGTTACCTTGTGGGGTAAAATAGATGAATGGAGTTGAAGTGATTAAGTACTGCGGCTGCTAGTATTTTGGCCAATTTGTGGTGTTGTGAGGAGGATTACCTATGCGAAACTTTATTTATTTTTTTTTTCCCCGTTTTGTTGATGATCTTCGATTATTTCAGTGTAATGGCCGTTCAATGTGGTGAAATATATTTTTTTTTTTACTGAATTCCAACCGGAAAGATGAAGTGCCTAACCCTTGTTTAAAATGGAATTCAATGAATGGGCAAGGACTTACTTATTTTTGAACTTAATGATTTGTAACTACTGGGGGGAAAAAAATTGTTTTCCTGGAAACCTGGACATTGAACTCAATTAATTTAACTACGGAGGCGAAACCTATAGAATCCTTATTTGCAGGGAAGGTATGAAAAACCGAGTCTATCTTGTTTACTCGAAACGTGATGCAAACGAATGCAATTGGAAATAATTTGAAAAGATATACTTTGAGTGGAAGTAAAATTTTTTAGACTGTTGTTGTTGATATTCTTGTTTTCTGCTTTGAGAAATAAATGAAATGCAGAAAATGCAAAATAACAGGAAGAGTTATTCTGAATGAAGTTAAGAGGAAAGGAGTGTTTAGGAAAGCTTTCTGCTTTAATGAATTTAATTTGCTGATCGAAATCTACGATGATACCAGAAGAAGGGGTCAATGTTCGGTTTAAAAATGATTACTGAATAAATCGGGTCAAGGTGGATGGATTAGGATGAATTTATCATTTAAAGTCGATACCTTAAATTATCATTGCGTAGAATGAAGTATAGAATGCACTATAATTCACCCACGTACAGGGTGGCCCAAAACCACTCACCCGATTGTGTTTTGCGATATCTTTAAAATAAAACGACGTAATTTTATAATTTGGATCTTCAAGTTTTTTTCCATTATTTTTTAAAGATAATATCGGTCAAGTGCGCGCCGCCATTGTTAATGATAATTTCGGCTCTTTTTACCGCATTTTAAATCGTTTGGGCGAAAACATTGGGTGATAAGTTTTCGCAGTCTTGCCGGATATTCTCTTTGAGAGCTTTCCGAGTCTATGTTCTCATAGACCCGTAACCGTAACAAAAAAGAAACCCTGAAGGAAAAATGTCTGGAGTGGTTAAATCGGGCGATCTTGCCGGCCAGTGCAAATCGCGAAAACGAGACATTAGGCGACATCCTTTAAAGCGTCCATTATCCCTCGAGCAGTGTGTGCGGTTGCACCGTTCTGTTGGAACCACATGTCCTTCAGTCCCAATTCATCAATTTGTGAATCGCGTAATGCCCAATTGCGTGGCACGTAATTTGGTCGACGTTGACGGCTCATCCGCGACATCTTCAGCCACAGCGGCGATATTCTCATTGGAATGAGCACTACAAGGCCTTTTCTGTCACTTATTGTTCCAGTCTCTTCGAGGCGAACTCCTAAACCCTTAATGTTCGACCAGTTGACATAGGACGGCCGGAAAATCCGACGAACTTTTCCGTAAAAAAATAGTCACGAGTATTTCGCGATCATAGGGAGTCTAGCATTCATGGCTTGTCGACGTGTATTCTGCATTTGTTCACTTCACAAATATTAAAACAAAACTGACAGTTGCCGAAATTTGCAAAAGTTATGGAATATTGACCGAGATGTCTTTTTCTGCTGCGAGAGAGTGCCGGCAATGACAAAGGATGTGTGTTGTGGTTTCCTCTTCCTCCTCATCTCTACAGATTCTACAAAAATAATTGAAGATAAGGCCTAGCCTCCTGGCGCGACGTCCTATTAAGCAATGGCCCGTAATAACATCAATGATGGAGCGAATTTTTATTCTGTTGAGAGTAATCAGCTCCCTTGACTTTTGGTCATCTATCTCATCACAGATGAATCTGGTGGAATTGCATATAAGACCGTTTTTCTAGCTGGAGTTAATTTCTCTAGTTATGGCTTTGATATACCCATGGCTCTGGTGTCAGAGGAGATTTCTTGGTCCTAGATTTAGCAAAATCGTCGGCTTTGTATTTAACAGGTATGGCACTATGTCCAGACACCCAGCAGAGGTGAATATTGAATTGTTCTGTTACGTCGTTAAGAGATGATAGGCGATCAAGGACTGTTTGGGAATTTTGAGTGACATTTTACACAAGGGCATACGGCGGACGAGCCGGAATCAGATGTACATAGTTGGATGATTCACATTCTAATGAAAGTTGAAGCGCATTAATGACATGTCGCACCTCAAGGATGCAAAGGAAATTTTAGCAGTTAACAGAGATCACCTAGGCATGTTTACGGGCCACGAGTTACTGTGGGCCTACCTATGTATATAAAATTTGTATGTTTAAATTGAACGAGCCAATGCAGATGGTTTGGCGGCGTAAATGCAAAGAATTACAGATTCTACCTTCTATATGAATGTCGAAACCTCAACAAAAATAGAAAAACAGCCCCCGGAAAACCCTTCCTTATTGATAAGAATTAATTATTAAACAAGGCACTAAAAGCCTTCATAAAATTTCTTTCAAACGGGGAATGGCTCAGGGAGGTCAGTCCAAATAAATTATCCCTTAGTTCTATGAAATATATAAATGTCACACCTTGGAAAACTTTGGATCCATTAAGATCCGAGTAGTCTATGGCCTCACCTGCCTTTAACTCTATTAGGTTGTCCGATTAGAAGACCATCATTCGTAAGCTACCAACCAGCGAATGCAACGAGATTCTCAAAATGACTAGACAAACCTCTCAACTTGCAAGATCACTCGTAAATAGAGCAAGTCAAGAAATTAAACAAACATTTTTAAAGCAATTGAAGTTGATATTGGAAACAATTACAGGACACATACTTCCTCAAGTACATTCACAGACAGGTTTGATGTAAGAACTGTGAAGAAAATGAAGAGGACTGAGAACATTTCCTACGTCAAAAGATCCTGGAGTCTTTGTGTGTACTAAACCTAAAAGTGCTATCTGTGTACATAGGTGCCTTAGCATCTGGAAACTCTATAACTTTGACATATGTTTTCTGATCGGCTTATGACAGCTCGCGTTCGAAGCGTCAGTTCAAGCGAATTTGTGCCACAACGCGCTGTTACGTGCAATTTTACATTTAAAACATGTTCTGATTTTTGGCAAAAAATAATCATGAGCGACTAGGCTCATTTTTTTCTGAATGGGACCGTAAGTAAACAAAATTATCGGTTCTACGCTAATGAAAACCCTCAATTAATTCACGAAGAACTTCTTCACAACCAAGGCGTGACTGTTTGGGCGAAGACGATGCTATAGCAGCCGCATGGGTCAATGGAGAGCGTTATCGGGCCATAGAGAGACTTTTTGATGCCAATTCTTACTGATAACGTCATGGACAATTTTTGGTTCCAACAGGATGATGCCACAGTTCATACAGACCGTGTCACAATCGCTTTCTTGGGTCCTTTGGTCCTTGGACGCCCTAATTTCGAAAAATGGTGATTTGGACTGACCTCCGCTTGGTTCCTAGAAGCCTTGAAAGACAATTTTCCAACAGCCAGATTAACCGCTGTCGAAGTAAATATCCTTAGTAATCTTAAAACTTCGGCTTGGCAATTTTACATTGTACTTAGCGATTAATTTCAGTTTCAGAACATCAAAGTTAAATTTAAGGGCTCTAGTAGTCAAAGCTTATCAAGTGCTTAAAACCATAATGACAATTTACTAAGTACTGACTTTGGGACTCAGATTTTACAGTGAAAACGCGAGGAGATTATATTGGACCTCTAACTCACACTTTATAAGACCCCCAGTTCACACTTAAAACTAAGCACACTGATAGTTTGAAGTGGGTCAGACATTCTTTGCAAATAGCAGCCATTTCGGTACTCAATGGTTTTCATTAAAAACTTTCAAGGATCCTTACAGTGCACTACAAAGCATTTGTGTAATCGCTGTAGTAATTCACGTGCACATTGCATCGCAGAATGGGCGAGCGACAACCGCCCCTAAGCTGGTGCTGGTTAGCCAACCAACTCGAAACATCCCACTGTGATGATAAAAATCATTTCGTTAGCGTCAAAGTGGCCACGAAGTAATGAAAAGCGTCTTTACCCTCAGATGATTCTTTTTTGCTCATTGAAAAGTGTTTTTCTTTTTCTCCTTTTTTTTTTGTGAAGAAATTAATTTAAGGTCCAGCGGAGAGTATAGATTTGTTTCGCGAACCAAGGAGAGTTGGTTACAATTTTTTTTTCTTTTTAAATCGGCCAAGGACCAAGGATAATATTCTCTCATGTATCCTTTTTACATCCTTCATCATATAAAACTCAGTTGTGTGAATGCGAGGACCATCGGAGAGAGCGCTGGAGCGATCGGATTTCATGAGTTTTTAATTTCCGGGCAAAGAGGAAAAACTTCGTCTAGCCGAGTTCCAGTGTCAGCGGCAGCGCCAGCGAAAAGGATTTTCGTGCGGCATGGCCGTGTACTCATTTCTCGTATCTCGTACATGTATCTGGGTGCTAAATCCTCCGATGGACTTAGTTTTGGGTTACGGGGAATGGAAATTTTATTTAGCTGAGTTGTGCCACACTATACACGTTTCTCGTGGTCGTGTTCATGTAGAGATAAAGATTAAAGCTGCTACCGTTGCTGCTGTAGTTGCAGGATAACTACACAGTGGACAACTTTAGCGTTTACTCCCTGTCCCTCTCGCTCGCACTATGGCAGAGTGACTGACAACATGGGGACAAAGTGTTTATAATCCTGGACTTTTTGTAATGTTACTTACTTGTATGAAAGGAACTCATGTGATTGAAAAAGTTGAAATGCAACTACTCGTAGTTGTTGTTGTTTGGTCTTTTTAGTCGTGTTGGGTGGTGGTTTATTGGATTGTTATGTTGGTTATGATGGATGGCACTCAGGATATTTAGGTAAAAAAAATATTATTTTTTCCCCTTGCGATGGTAATGCTCTGTGCAGATTAGTCTTTTCAAAAATGCTGATGGATTCTGTATGGGTTTTAATTAAGGCTTATCAATTCGGATGGTGGGGGCTGTTAATTTAAACAGAACTCATTGGAATTCGCTACATGTGATTGGAACTGGTCAGCTGTAGTTGGGGGCCATTATTTAGCACACATTCTAGCAAGAGGAAATTGTACATCGGTGAAGTGAAGTGAAGTGGAGTTATTATGAATTCATCTTGGAGCAACCGCTAGCCTCAGATGGTCGTTTTATTCTACAGGAGTAGATCGGTGAAGATGTTTTGCACTTGAGCGGCAGTCAAGGATGTAAGGAAGGTGGATACAATAACAGTCAAAATCGCTTACAACGACATCGGTTATAAAGACGTATCGGTTATAACGACCAAATTTTAAGGTCCCGGCCGAGCTCTATTAACTAACCTTGATATCGGGTATAGCGACCTTTCGCTTATAACGACCAAATTCATCGGTCTCTTGATGGTCGTTATAATCGATTTCGACTGTATGTATAAAGTTGTCACTAGAATGCATATAATCAGAGAAGATTTTCTGCTTCCTTGTTAAAAACTAGGATATCACCGGTTTCTGAAGGCAATGCAAATCCAATGACATAATAAGAGTACTCCGTAGCAGATACATTACTTCCAGTCCTAAGCGAGAGGATCAATTATGTGCTACCACTGGTTAATATTTGGGCCAGCAGCAAAGGGCTGGGAGTCATCCCTACAAAGACAGAGATTCTGATTTTCACTAAGAAGGGATTAATCCCTGACTTCAAGACTTCGAAGATCGGAGGTATTGAACTACTTTATCTTTCAGGATCAGTTAGCTATCTGGGCGATATTTTTGATTTCAAACTAAACTCGAAGGAGAACATCAAGGATCGCATTAAGAAGGCATGTGTAGCCTTCCATTCATACAAAAAGGCGTTCATGGAGGTTTTAACCGGCGATGGTACACTGGCTTTACTAGGCGGTTGTGAGACTCATTCTAACATATGGCTCACTAGTCTTGTGAAAGGTGCCTGAGAAGCAATATCAACAAGCAGTCTATCAGAGGGCAGTCTGTATAGGAATCCTGGGATCAATGAAAACAACACGAACAGCGGAAACAATGGAACAATGGAAACTAGGCTAAGCTTCATTCCGCTGGATCTATACTCTAGCAAACATGGCGGCTAAAACTGCCTTGGGACTCGGGTAAGGAAAACAGTGGACACAAGCTTCTTACGATCACGCCTCCATACTGTCTCGATGGGAGAACGTTGACAGATCGACAGAAGCAGATCATATGATCCAGACTCTGGCATTCGTTGGAAGATTCAGTATCAGAATTAATGACAGAGACGACTAAAGGAATCACAAAGTTGCCAGTAAAGCGGAACTGGCCTTCTACACCGATGGTTCTAAAATGGACATTGGTACAAGTGCCGGACTCTACTGCAAGTTCCTGTATCTTTCAAGCCAAAATGACAGCCATCATCGAGGCTTCAAAAACTGTCAGCGAGAAGGGTATCATCGCAAGGACTATTACTGTCTACATCAAAAGCCAGGCAGCCGTTAAGGCTCCGGAGTCCGCGATAACTAGATCGAGGCCAGGGCAGGTAATGAAAAGACTGACGAACTTGCACGAAGGGGAGAAGCGCTGCATGACTCTATACGAGAATTCCAATAAGCTCGTTAAAAAGGTATATTGAAGACGAGGCCATCAGTCCAGCCAATTCATGTTGGATCCAACTAGACATATGTTCGACGGATAGAAACTTATGGACGGGTCTCTGGTCAAACATAGTCAGCGCGAAGCAAGGATAGTCTCCGACATAATAACTGGCCACTGCGCAATTGGTCCTCATGCGATGCGCCTCGGTATACATCACAACGACCATTACCGAAGCTGTTAGGAGAAAGAAATAGAAATAAAATCTGTCCGTCATTTGCTGTCTGAATGTCCTGCCCTCGCCGGTAGAACAATGAGGACTGTTGTAATTTATTCCCATATCTGCCTCAATTGGTCTTTGATTAACCACTAAACCATTTTAATGATAAATTTGCTTGAGTGTTCTACGATCTTACCATTTTGGATATCTTTGCTTACGCTCGCTGTTGATGTGGTCAGCGCTACTCCCATTTAGTTTTAAGCCGTTCTTCTCTTGCCAGTTCGCTTTTTTTAAAAGCCATTCGCGCTTTAAAGGGTTTTGAATACCTTTGTTTAGTACAGAACTCCACCACCGACAACATTATCTGGCAGCACTCACTTCGGCCTTGGCATGTTCGCATGGCATGTTCGCATTAACATGTTTGCAACGACTCGTGGGTGCTGGGGTTTCCGGTGGGCTGGTGGGCCTTTTTTTGTTGTTTGCGCTTCTTTTGGTTTGAGTGCTTGCATGGTGCGGTCAGCTGCATGAAATACAGTATACTCTCTCTTTATGGGCACCTCTTATAAGCGGACACCCCTCATAACCGGACAAATTTGAAAGAACGGAGAACAATGTGTGGTTTTGTTTATTTTCTCGCAAGCGGACAGTTTTCTCGGTACCGTCGGTGTCCGCTTATGAGAGAGTACACTGTATATGTATTCGAATTTGGAACTCGTGTTTGATCTTACACAACCTTTTTGATGTTATTTACACAGCACGAGCGAGGTGCAGTGGTTTGAAACTCAGGTAGTATTAAGTTTCAATGGCATCAGAGGGTGGGGTCCAGACTAGCCGGAGACATTTGTGATGTTTTGTCATTGCTATAATTCACAGGAATTTTTTCAAATCTCCTAATGCCATAATCTTTGTCAACTCAATCAGCTCTTCAAGCTATGACACTCTACGGTAGAGTCGACACGTGACAAGCGATCATTCTAATTATGGTCAGTGTATTGGTTTTCTGTATTCCCCCGACCTGCTTCCTAAATAAGTTGACTAGTAGTGAGATGATATCTTAAACAGGACCTCCGCACAGTTCAAAAGAACAACTGACATCAATATACGCTTTCAAAATGTTTAAACAAAATACTCACATTAAGTTTTAAGTTCAATTATGCTTCAATTATTAGCCCACGCTCTCTAAATTGTACAACAAATAATCTAATCGTACCTCCTCATCGCTTATCTATTTACATTGTCCATTCCACGGCCATCCAGTCACACTATAAATATTCAATGAACACCTAATGTACCATTAACGACTCTGATACCGATTCGACCGATTTCTCTCTCTTACTATTTCCCTAAATCGTTTACATCCCATTCCCACCTCCACATTGCTACAAACTGATCAAAAACTGTAACAAAATTGCTTTCGATGGGAACTCTATGAGCACCTATCCTAACGAAGCAACAATTTATTCCATCACCACTCGACTAAGTACCGCACGACAGAAGTTCACCCTAAATTCTCTCCCGGCCATGGCAAATCCATGGCACGAAAATCAAATAGCAAACTAAAATTAAATTTGTTCATTTACATGCAAGGAATACTAATTACACGTTGTGCAACAACCAGCAAGCGACCGGACGGGCTGTGTGTCTAGACACCATTCCCAATACCACCCGGCGCATGGCGACCAAACGGGCGACCGAAAACTCTATCATCACCCGAAGCACCGTCGTAAACCACCCCTTCAGAGCGTGTAGCACTGCACAGGAACTTCCGTTCTAGTACACCTTTTTGACTTACGTCCCTTTGGGGTGATGCAAGTTGGTATAGGTATCACGACCGATCCCTATCGTGCAGGACAGGAGCAACATTGAATGTTTTCCAACCGTGCAGAACCCAACCATGGCGTGTGCAACCTCCATCAGATTCAGGGTTAAAGTGAAAAACGGAAATTTCAAAAAAAAAAATTCGCCCCATCACCAGAAAGAGTAAAGTTTTTTCGGCAAAAAGTTAGCAGCGATGGAGCCGTTTCGGATTCCTGTCGTCGCCGACATCATCCATCCGGCGCTTCCCCATACGGAAATTTATTACTCCCCCGCCTTAAGTAAAGCAAAACAGCCCCATGGGACTATTTATCACGGCATTGAGGATAGTGGGAGAAAAATTGGAAACAATTCGAAAGACGGTCGAAGGGGATTCCTTTCTCCACCCCCTAACATCCTTTCTTTGTCTAACGGTGCGAAAGAAAAAAACACAAAAAAAAAAATCCAAAGAATTTTTGTGAAATTTCTTTTCGGGCGAAAAAAAAATAAACTCACAAAAGATACAACAAAACCCAGCGCGATGTCGGTTGTTAAGGTGCCGGGCGGCTTGCTCCCGACTCCAAAGTCAATAAAACAGCAAAAGAGACACAAACACAATCGCAAAGAAATAAAAACAATGAGAAGCACCATTGCTCCTGTTTCGTTGAAGATTGATATCAAATTTTATTTACATTGTTGAGCTTCCTCCTCGAGAGGTTTTTGTGTGCGGGATCCTTGGTTTGCTCTTCGGTGGTTTCCGGTGGTGGCGCGCGTCTGCGGTTGTTTTGTTTGTCTGAGATTTAGTGGGGTGGGCGAAGGGGCTTTCGAAGTGCTCAAGTCGTCGGCAAGGGTTGTTGTTTTTTTTTTTTTTGTGGATGAGTGATTTTGCTCCATCCCACGTTCCGGGAAGATAAAAATTCTTTTGACTCGTGCACGGGAGGAGAAGAACTTTATGCTACGTTTTACTGACCCTGTTTTTATCGGTGGCCAAGTGGCGGTGGTGGCGGTGGCGGGTTGGCCGCTGGGAGGCAGGCATTAAATTCTTGGAATTGTTTGTGTGGGACAAGTGGTGTTTTGGTTAATTAATCGGAAATTGTTGGCGAAATTCGCTGAAATGTCTCTGCGAGTTTATGGGTGGATAATTGTTATCTTAATGAACTTTGTCGGCTTTTGTTTTGCTGCCACTGACGGTAATCATTTGGATTCCTTTTTGAAAGGATGGGTACTTTCGCACATATACTAAGTTGTCATAGACCGCCTGCGTAGTAAGAACAAACATCAGAACAACACGGATAGAAGCTTAAAATCAGATCATGTGATCTGCAATGTAGGAAGAATCCTTTAGAACTGGTTAACAGTTGGGTACACAACTTCGTTACCGATTTCGTAATCACAATACGTTTTAATGGTCAATAGAATCCTAAGCCCAGTTTACCATAAGTGAGGTTGGACAGTGATGTAAAGCAGTGCTCTCACAAACGCAGGGTACCCAAAGAAATCATCGCGATCGCGGAAGAGAATCGTATTAAAGCTCTAGATACGCGATGTCCTCTAATGGTCGACCTAAGCTGACTCACCGATGTGGTGATCCTTCCTTTAATATTTTCTTTTCCATCAGGTGAAGGCGGTAGGATTTCCAAGCGCTTGTCTAGCCATGAGTTGATTGCTTCCTCTTGCTTCTCTGATGGGGATAATATAGTTTTTTTTGGTTAATTCGGTGATCGCCATGCCTCAGTGGTTAGTGCGTTGAACTGCTGTGGGAGCACCCTGGGTTCAAGCCCCAGCCAAACATTTTTCACGGCATCGTTTCTTGTTGGAGAATGACAAGCCTTCGAGGGTATAAATTATCATGAAAAAGCTTCTTAACTCGCCGTTTGGAGTCGACAATAAATTATAAGTCGCATCCATACGTGTGAAAAATGTAACATGCACAACATGAATGGTTGCGAGAAGGCTTGGATTATCCCAGCTTCTTATTTTTCTTATTAAGTCGGTAGTTCTATTGAGCTCTGTTGGAGCCTCCTAGCATTTCCAACTGAAACCAGAGAGCATTTATACAGAATTTTTAAGAATTTGTGGCCCAGAGCAAAATAGAGGTAAAAGTAAACTTCAAGTTCGTGCATGTGGATGATTAGTAGGCTGAACATGTTAACAAGTCAAATTTACACAATTTCAAAGAAATCGGTGTCAGCCAGGTCATCAGGGCTTGGGTTTCTACATAAACTAGAGTGGTTTAGACTAGAGTGATTTAGATCTTTTGGCAGTTGGTCGATTACTACGGCCCATAGAGGAAGAGAAAAGAGTGAAAACTCCTCCCAGTGGAAATTCCTTACTGACTTTGACAGAGATTACTGTATTTGACTGCTAAGCATTGAGTGAATCCATTTGATGGTAGTTGGAGCTACTCCTGTAGCCGTGGAGGTTCTCTAGATTGAGGAAAGTAGGTTGTCCTAAGGACCGACAATGAGCTACAGTGTACTCCCTCCTTACGGATACCCCTCATAACCGGACAAATTTGAAAGAACGGAGAAAAATATCTTAATTTTGTTTATTTTCTCTAGACCGTCGGTGTCCGCTTATGAGAGAGTACACTGTATTTACATACTTAGCCGCCGTAGGTGGCTATGGCGTTGTGATTAGCGTCATCGGTAGTCACGCTGAATGTCGGAAAACATTTATTTCTTAAAAATCAATAAAATCGTTCAACTAGGAAAGCTGATGTCAACTCTACTGCGAAGGCATAATACTGGCAGTAGGGTGTCCTGCGAATTATAACAATGACAAAACACCACAAATGTCCCCTGCTAGTCTGGACACCAACCTCGGACGCCATTAAAATCTAATACACAGCTGAGTTTCGAACCACTGCACCTCGCTTGCACTGTCTCTTAAGATAGCATTTCGAATCTATCACCTCTTCCTTCATATGTATTTCAGAAGAGAAGGAGGCTGAAAGGCCCGAAGGATTTTGGATCAGTTTGGGATCAACATCCAACTTTAGGGGGGAACGTCGGGTTAAGGGTGTTCAAATTGGATCTACTGCTTAAGACATATAATTCATCAACTCAAAGAATATTCCATCTCCAGCTGAGAATTTAAAGGGTGTTTAGACAAAAAGACCCCATTTGATGGTGCTGGAGTTTTTTCATTATTAGTTTTTTTTTTTTTTTCATCACTAGAGCTTCAAGCCAGGAAAGTCCATCATCGACTAAGAATTCATACTGCGGCAGATCTTGGAGAAAACTCAAGAATTTAAAATCGATACTCACATGGACAACCCATCACATGGACAATTTTTTTTTTTGTTTTAATAATAAATCTAAACCCTTTCATCGGTTTTAAGGCCGCGTATGACAGCATTTATAGAGACGAGCTATTCAGAGTCATGTATAGTTTTGGCATCTCCGCCAAATTCGTACATTTATGCAGGATGACAATGGAGAATGCAGGCTGCTCCATAAAGATCAGTCAAGACTTCACCGAGACCTCTGATGTCAAAAGAGGATTTAGACAAGGCGACGAGCTATCATGCGACTTCTTTAACATCCTTCTTAAAAGCATAGTGGAAGACTCACGCGCCAACACCAGAGGCACAATCTTTCAAAAGTCCGTCCAATTACTCGCATACGCTGACGATATTGACACAATCGGTAGAACGCAGCTTTTATGTCACGGGGGCATTCGTGAGTATTATGACAGAGGTGGCGAAGTTTGATCTAGCGGTCAATGACGGCAAGACCCAGTATATGCTGTCAATAAGAAAGGACACTCAACACCGACGTCTGTGACAGAATAACACAATAAACAGTTATAGTTTTGAGGTAGTTAACGACTTCGTCTAGTCTACCTAAAATTCAGACAATGACACCAGTGCGGAGATCAAATGAAGAATAATACTTATCAACGCTGTTTCTTTGGGCTAAGAAGGCAATTGAAAAGCAAAGCCCTCTCTCGAACGACTAAAGTGAGCCTTTATAAGACCTTTATAAGAACTTCGAATTCACCCCGAGGGACGGCGCAGTAGAGGAAGACCGCGACTCAGTTGGCGCACGCAAATGGAACTTAACGAACTTACTTACTTAGGTGGTGCTACAGTTCGGGGTGAACGTGGGCCTCAACCAACAAGCCTCTCCAGTTAGCCCGGTCCTTAGCTAACTGCCTCCAGTTGCGCACGCCAAGTTGGTTGAGGTCCCCTTCTACTTGTGCGCGCCACATTAGGCAAGGTCTTCCTCTACTGCGTTGTCCCTCCGGGTTAGATTCGAAGACTCTGCGTGCCGGAGCGTTAGTATCCATTCGTTCTACATGCCCCAGCCATCTTAGTCGATGGATACGTATCTTCTCGACCAGGGCGATTTCGCTGTACAGCTCGTATAGTTCGTGGTTTAAGCTTCTCCTCCATAACCCGTCAACGCATAAGGGATCGAATATCTTCCGAAGAACTTAGCGTGCGAAAATAGAGGCAGCTGGCTAAATATCGAGGTGGCTGGAGACGCCTGTTGGTGGAGGCAGAGGTCCATCCCGGACTGAAGCGCCACCTTAAGCTAGTAAGAGCTGGATTGGTCAATCCAATTCTATAGTTCAAGTGCCACTGTTAACTAGATAACATCTGCTCCATTTTTTTATATTAATTCTAAACTCTGATTTCTGTCTTACTGTACACACTTAAGCTTTAAATACTTGCATATGTACATAACCCTACGTTAGCTTTGTTGACTTCAGATTACATCATCCGCTTCCGCATCTGTCACCATTCTCTTCGCTGCGCTTGTCTATTTCCCCATGCTTGGCTTTTTCCTCTGATCAACGATCCCAGGGATGTTTAGAGTTAAATGACTTTTTAATTATTTCTATCACTTTCCCAAAACAAATAGACATTCCACTAATCCAACACTGAGTTCGTTTCTTGTTCCAAACCAAAAACGAGTTTCCTGTTGAAAGCACAACCCCTCCTGTCCATCTGCCACATGTTTAACTCCTCCGCTCATATTTTGATCCTTGTCAGGAAATGCCATCTCACATCTCTGTTGAAAATCCACACAGCGAGTGAGTTATCCTCTCCTTTTTTAATGTCCTCCTCCCACAAGTTTGACAATATAATCTACGCCGCACACCATCCTCCCGCGCCTCCCATTACCCGATTATTATTCTTCCGCCACAATTTTGTGTGCGTGTGTCTGTGCATGCGTTATGCCACAACAATAAAACGTAAAAGGTCAAAAACTACCATAAATGTGATGTGTAGTACACTGTATTTTTCACAACTCGTCCTTTTGTGTGCCAAACAATTGTCAGTTGTGTCCAATGTTGTGACTGTTCTGTGTGTCCTTTTTTCTGTTGCTGGTACAGTGTTCTTTTCAAAACGATCGACCCCCCCCACACACACACACACACAGACGTAAAGTCTTTCCGCATAATGTTGGCAACTCATAATGGAGAAGGGGGGAGGGACGAACAAAAAAGAAGAAAACACAACAACAACATTGAATTTGGTGGCGCCTGACTGACTGGCTGCTGATGGGTGATGCGGTAGTGGTCTCTTTGCTCCTTTTTTAGTCGTCCTTGTTTACGTAATGCTGGTGAAGGGGAGGGAGACTCATTTTCTGTGTATGAGTGCGGAACATGAAGATGAAATGAATCACGACGCGATAAAAGCGGAAACGTCGCACCCTCTACAACGGAATCCTGTCTGAAGTGTGGCGATTCACATATGTGGGAGGGAGAGTGGGAAAAGTACGTATACGCATCTGATGAAGGAGACGGAGTCACCAGCTAGGAACAGCGATGGTTGACAGTTTAACGACGATGTTATTTTTTTTTTCCTCGCCCCACGTATCTTAATCCACTCGGGTGGACCAAAACAAATCGAAAAAGAAACCAAGAAAATACAGATCCTGGAACGAATTCAATTCCCATCCTTTTCCTCTCGTTTTGCAATGCAGCCACTGGTAGTATATCCGTGCGATTTAATGTGCACAGTTATCCTTCCATTCAACTGAATTTTTTTTTATTATTATCTTGGTTCCTTGTTTTCCTCTGAAGGAAGAAGATAGAGTGTTTTCCTGGCGCCAGACAGGACGGCGTCCTGATGAAATTGAAAAGTTTCCTCGTTTTTTTTCTTGAATTTTTTTTTTTTTTTTGTCTGCTTTCGTCCTTGGAGTGTGTACTGGTACTTCTTGTCTGCGTTATTTGGCTGACAGTGCTTCCTTGCTGCCGGCATCGTTGTTCATTCTGCTCTTTTCCAATCGTTGTGTTTATGAATCTTGATCTTTATAATCTGATTGCTGCTGTGGGGTGGATGGAGAGCGATGGGGGCTTTGCGGAGGAGTGGATTTCGAAGGGATAGAATGTCCTTTTATAAACAATTTTTATAAATCCATGATACAACTGACAAGAGCAACAGCAGGGACTTAGGGGCGTTTATTTCTATTTTTTCTTATATTTACCGTTCGAGGATATGATGGTTGTCCTTTTTTTTTCTTGTCCACTCGCCTGACAGTGAGCAGAAGGAAAACACAAGATAAACAATGTCACTTAATAAAACGAACCATTATCCTTTTTCAACGTTTGATTTTTGTGATTTTTTTATCGGCCATTAACTTGAGTCCTGAGAAAGGAGAAAATTTACTGAAATTTAAGCATATTACGGGTTGTCGTCGTCATAATTTTGCATGCTACTGGCAGTATTGCTCTCTGCTTGTGTGCGTTTTTCGAAAATCTGTATCATAAATCACAGACATGACATCAGAATAACAACCCAACCCAACTCAGTGTTCAGCTCAGCTTCACTTTTCCACTAAACCGACAGCAGTGGCGGCGGCGGCGGCGGTGACGGTAACAGTGTGGTGGTGGTGCCATAAGGACGTAGGAAAAAAAAAAATAAACTTTTAGTTTCGATTGTGTGTTCTGCTGCTGGGTTTGTTTGTGAATAAAATTTATTGTCGTAGGTACTTGTTATGGGGCGGAAATGGCGGTGATGACGGGTATTCAATGTTGTTATGTCCTTAACATTTAAGGATTTATATTTTACTTTATTTTTTTTATTTTTAGTTTTTATTTTATTTGTTGCTGTTCTATTCGTTGCCTGTTGCTGGATTGAAATGCGTGCAGCATGCTGAAGTGAATTTATGAGTAAAACCAGGTGAAGTTTAGTTGGCGTAACTGTGCTCCTGCACTCTCGTAACAAACTTTTTTATTACATATTTAGGATTTTTTTTTCTCCGTTCGCTTCCGGAACTCATATGAGTTGTGTGTACGAATTCATAAAACGAAGTCATAATTCTTTTGGCATTAATTCTATGGAAAAGCCAATCTAGGATCTGGGTCGTCAAAAAGTGAAAGAAACATACACTCAAATTTGATTTCGGTTTACGGGTTGGATATGCATGGTGTGTTCACCAACGTGACGGTGAACACACGTTGCTCCTAAAACTAGTTAATAGTACTCTAAGAGGCTGTAAATAAAGCCATTGAGTGGATAACGTCGAGACGGTCTTTATGGATATCCATTGCACAATACCCAGGGAGAATGTTATAGACTGCTCGTGGAGCCTTCCGATTGCGTTTATCTAGAAAATGATGTCTATCCTCATTGAAGAACAACCGCAGTGCCTATGGACACAGACGAATCCAACGCCTATTGATTCATCTTATGAATTCATAACTGGCTTTCTTTTTGAAGAGCCTTTTTCGAATTCTTACAACAGAGAGAAGGACACAGAGGATTTTCAATTAAAACTCATGCTGTGCTAGTTATCCAAAATGAGTTTTTGGCTATTTCAAACTTTAAACCCTTCAAATCTCCAGGGCTGGATGGAATTTCCCCAGACGAACTGTGGCAGTCAAAAGATATTATCCTTTTTTTTGGCTGCTAGTAATTTACAAACCGACGTGGTGTTCATTCCCAAGGCAGGTAAGGGCAAACACACCGATCCAACTAAAGGATCTCGAAAAGATAATTGAAAGATCAACCATAAACAGCCATGTAATCTCTAATTCAAAGCATGTAAGTTGACTGAAACAGCTCTACATAAGCTAACCCAAACCATCGAGAGGTCCATTGAAAATAAATAGTACGTCCTGACTGCCTTTCTCGATATTGAGGGAGCTCTTAACACGTCAAATCGGATGTATTCACTGAGGCACTGTCAGGTCTAGGAGTAAGTGAGTCAATCATCGCGTTGATCACACAGCGACACATGTGCGACACCACACCTCAAAGATCTGTCAGTAGATGTACTCCTAAAGGCGGGGTTCTCCCAACTTTCCTCTGGAATACAGCTTTAAATGATCTGCATGAGGACCTGGAAAGAAAATGGCTACACTGTGGTTGCATACGCAGATGATGTTGCTATCGCAGTCTCAGAAAGGCATCTGCAAGTTCCAAACAAGCTGATGAGCAATGCCCTCTCTATCCTTAGTAAATGGACTGAAACATCTGAGATAAAAGTAAACCCACACAAAACAGAGCTGGCTTTCTTTTCGAGGAAAAGCAAAATACCTGCAACTCTCCAAAACTCTGTGGCATAAACCTAGCTCTCTCCAACGAGGCCAAATTCCTTGGTGTCATTTTTGACAGGAAACTGTGCTGGAAACCCAACATTATTGACCGAGTCAAATCTCTAGTAGCTCTTTATGCCTGTAAAACAACAATTGGTCGCAAAGAGGGGTACACGCCAAAAGTTATATACTGGCTCTACACGTTCATAGTCAGACCCTTACTTCTTTATGAAGCAATAGTATGGTGGACTGCACTCGAAAATGCTCATGTCACAACATTATGATCAAGGTTCAAATGATAGCCTGTCTATATATGTATAACTGGTGCTTAGAGATCGACCCCCTCCGCTGTCCTAGACACCATTCTGACTGCATATTTTGATTGCGTGCTAACAGCTACAGCTGGGGATATGCAAACAAGTCCAGTAGCTTATGGGCGAAAAAATGTATTCTTCATCTCCACGCGAGGAATAGGCCATCAGACCTATAAATCTATAAATCTTACAGACCTACTTGTCTGACATATTTCATGTTCAAAAAGATGAATAGACATTTATATTCCGTCAATTGAGTACAGAAAAAATAAATCCACGAAATCCACTCACCAATGAAAAGTGAAAAGTATGGTAATGTTATACCTACGGCTCTTCCAAGTATCGAGGCCGCGTTTGATACCAGCTATAACTGTATAGCAAGGCCAATCATCAGTAAAGGGATAGAATATTGGACCAATCGGGATACAGGCCATGCAGAAAGTTAAATATGTACATACATATCCTTACATATGAGTTTCACAGGCCACAATCTACTGGCAGCCCGTCTAATGAGAACGCGAATAGGGTAGGTTAGGTTAAGTTAGTTGGCTGCCGCCGCTCAAGCAGGAACACATTTAGACCAGATTGGTCCATTGTGACACAACGATGAATACCGACCTACCACCACCAAGAACCAGATATATAATGTCGAGTGCGTTGAGATGAGTGACCGTATCGGTTGTAACCCTATGTATTGAATCACTTTGACCTGAAGATAAAGCTTCTTATCTTTTGGATGTCGAATTCAGCTAGATCGTTAAGACCATCATAGAAGTATTCCCCGAGGGTTTTCCTTCTTGATGTTGCAAGAAGGAACATCAACATCATCTCTACAGCTTCTACGGAAATCGTTTGATGGGACCCCTAATCTGAGTGCATGTCTGTCTGTAAAGCAATATTCGGTGAGGACTTTCATTAGCGAACCTGAGTTTTTCCGGTAAGTGGGTAAAAGTCTCTTAGTCTTCGTTAGATCCAGCTTGGGCCAGATTTGTTTTGACAAGAGATTAGTTGAGATGTTGTTCCACTTATTATTTGCCAATTTCCTGGTATCAGTATGGAAGCGAAATTTGATCGATTCGATAGGAGGAGATGGTTCCTCCAAGTTTTTTAGTGGAGATGTCGTCCTGTGCCTTCTTTTGTTATTTCGGCCGTCCTGCAATTGCCTGGAACGTCCCTATGTCCTGGAACCCAGCACAAGGTTACGTCGTATCTGTCTGAAATCTCGTTAAGAAATCCATTGCATTGCTCTACTAACCTTCATCGTAATGCCGGCGATTCCAAGTCTTTAATAGCTGTCAGAGAATCTACATATGTATAGTACAATAACGCTACAATCGATCGAGTTAATTAAAAACCAGCTATTTGGCAGTCGGTTTGCCAATGGTTATGCCAGGTGCGTTGGAGAAAACTTCCGCCCTCTACCACACGCTATCTTGGAGAATGCGACTTATTAGGACCGACATCTGTAGAGGAGGGCAAGTCGCACGCTGCGACTGCACAAGGCTCAGCAGAAAGACATAAAGTCGCCACTCTTCTAACCTGACCTAATCTAGTTGTATAGATTTCTACTGCTCTTTCCAGATATAACGTAGCTATTTAGCTTGCTCCAGCTTTTGCCTTGTCTTGATAAACTGTGTGATCCAATATTTCCCTTGACAGCTCTGGCGAAGTGCATTTTATCAAAAATCTGCATAGTACCTTTAGCGTTTAGCGCAAGAACATGTTTTGCTTATAAGGTTAGGTGGAGAGGCTGTTGACATAGCCGAAGCACTTAGATCAGCAGTAGGTCCATTGTAATGCCTCAGGATCTAAGAGGAATTCTCCTTTCTTATCCTGAAACCAGTTTTTAATAAAGCGAACTAGGTTTCCGTCGTCTTATTGTGCTAAGTCCTCACAACTTTCGAAAAGAAGGTACCGAGATGGTTGCGACTTTTGCAAAAGAGCACGAGGCATGTATAGAGGTAGAGGAGATGGAGAATCGTTTTCTCCTCTTCCTCGTCCCTGCAGCTTCTGTATAGGTAGAAATCTTTTGCAGGAACGCCCAGGTGAGTGGCATGTTTGCCTATGAGGCAATGCCCTGTGATGATACCTATAGTAGCTCCGAGATGCCGTCTTCTTAGCGAAATTTATCTCTAAGAGCGCCTATGGTCTATTGAAGGACAGATTTGTCTGCTAGTTTGCCAGGTGATGCCATTTGACCACCTTTGCTGATTACATCTGCCTTTAACTTCAGTTTTCATGTAGCTAGTGGCACTCGGATGTTCTCTTTTCAGGAAAAATCTGTATTCTTGGCGAGTTCATCCGGCTTGAAGTTCCTTGGAATGCCTCTGTGTGCTGGTACCCGACAGAGGAGTACCTTGAATTACTCTGTCATTTCTACGAGAGACATGTGGCAATGTAGAACTATTTTTGATGTTACAGAGACTTATTCCAGGGACTTAATGGCGGCCTGGCTGTTTGTGAAAATGCTAATATCCTGAGTAGATATTACCGTCCACCTCAGTCAAGACAGAGCGTCTTGCATCGCCATGGTCTCCACCTGGAAGACACTACAATGCTCTGGAAGGCGGGAGGACCTCGGAGAAATCACCTCCTCAAACACCATCTTTGGTTTTAGAACCGTCTGTGTAGACTTCCAAGGTTGATTTTGATAAACAGAATAAAAGTTTGAAACCTTTATTTTCTCTGCAACACAACCTTCAAGGACCACAAGCTAATCTTTCAACAATAGAGCAAAGCAGAGCAGAGAAAATCCTTCGTCCTTCCTATCGCACTTTTAGCAATTACGTAATTACGATTCGTTCAATGACTTAATCCTAGTTGTCGCGCCAGGGTCCTTTACCGACAACTCTCTTAGACCTGTCTGTGGTTTTCTTTCACAAAAAAATGTCCGATTTCCTTCCATTCCATTCTGGTTTTCTTTAATTACTGTCTTTCGTGACCTTTTTCTCCTCATCGGCGGATGATTTAAACTGAAAACCTCACTTGACTACACACAATGACAGTTTACAATTTAATTAAGGCAATTAATGCGTCTAAGTGGAAATGAATAAATTCATTACCGCATTGTTGCTCCTGACGTCGACATCCTTCCCTTTCGATTTCCATTTGACTTTTTTAGAATCCCCACTTTTGTGGCTATTGATTCCGTTTTCTTTTTTTTTTTTTATGGATTTTACCCCGGGAGCCAATCCCTTCATTGCCTTTCTCTTGCTTATATTTAATTAATCACCGCCATTTTGACAGCGCGGAAGCAATAAATCCTTTTCACAGCTAAGAAAAACATACAAAGGAGGCAGAGATCGGAAGGATATATGGGAAAAGGAGCAGTAGATGTGCCAGTGGAAATCAATTAAATCGATGAGACTGCGATATCTTAATGGGATATCATCCATCGGCCTAATTCCTTCTTAAGTGTCACGTACGAAATGGGCAAGTGGTGGGCTTGAGGTGGAATATACTATTTTAGATTACCACACACACACATACATGCGGGTATTTAGTGACGTAATGACACAACCATTAATCCGGAAATTTCATTCTGATGACGAACACTGTGAGGATATGTTGACGATAAGGATGTAAAAGTTCCAAAAGGACCGAGATGATGACAAAATTCTTATCATTAATTGTGATCGCTATACACATACATATGTACGCTTCCACAGAACTCGGAAGGATATTATGTGGAACCGCCATTACCACCACCACCGTCATCGTCGACACAATTCAGTTGGATGGCATAAAGGACGAAAATCTTAACGTCGAATGGATATCGATATCTGGGAATCACCACCCTCCTCGTCGCCGCATTGTTTTACTGTTCGAAGGCATTAAGAAGCCAATCGATCAAAATTCAATCCCAAAGAGTGGTAGACGATACCACCCGTAAGAGCCAACCATCCGTTTGCCTTCTCTCCGAGTGCCTCTTTCAATCTGGTGAGTAATTTGAGCCCGACCTGAGGTTTAGCCGGCGTCGGATGGATGAATACTTTTGTGCAATCAATACATCATCTGCAAGATGTATTTTCTCTTCTCTTCGTGATCCCCCAAGGAGGGCGGTACGTCTGGGTGTGTGAATTCACCTCTAGGTGAAGGTTTCAACCAAGATTTGTGGCCACAAGTGCCCTTTGGACAGTGGCTGTGGCAGAAGGGTAAAGCGATGTGCTGCGTATTGTTTTATAGGGGATGTTTCACACACCCCCACAGAATAACTTTTGGCAAAGTTCGATGTAGCTATTCTCGATTCGAGTTGATTCGTTCTCTCTAATGAATTTCGAATTGAAGAAGGTCATGACTTTTTCGGGTTTTTTCTCGGTTGGTTTGGCTGATTGGACTCAGGTGTTTGGTTAAGTTTTTTTTTTTTGGAATGATGGTGGATCGAATAGAGGTTAGGTGAGTAACAGGTTCGCTGTTGAGAAAGAAAACTGTTAAATAAATTTAAGGATAATTACAGCATTGGGTGGTTAAAGTTTTCCCCTCCAACCTGGCCGGTTTCCCATGACTGAAGTTGAAATAAATATACTCACAGTGTTGTTTAACTTCAAAACAACAAATTCAACATAACGTTGTGGGTTGTGATTAACTAATTTAATATTTAGTTCGGAGTTTAAAGTTGAAAGGCGATACAATGTTTAGAATGTTGTCATTAGTTTCTGACTTTTTCTTTAAACAAGTTTTCACTTTGAATGTTTGTACGTATTTGTGTATAGTTTATGGACATGCTTCGAGAAAACTGGACACTTGATTATGAACACCCATATTTCGTTAGCAGTTCTTTGATTTATTGAAATGCTGCCAGTCAGTGTCACGAAAGCTAGGACAGAAAACACCTGTCACTGTCGCATGAGCTTGTAACTTGTAACATACATACACTGCAATAGAAAGTCGGTGGTCTAGAGAAAATCCTTGAAAATACTACATGGCTGTTCGTTTTTGATATTCTGCTAGTTATCCCCAATAGTCCCTAAATAGTTTAGGGATTGAGGCAGCAAGATAGCCATGGTATCATTGGCTAATATATTGAAGCCACTCTTTTCGAGAAACAGTGATAACCATGATTCCATGGATTCACAGCATAAAAAGTGTAAATCGAAGAAATCCTTCGAGAATAAAGATGATTTCCTTTCTTTTCAAGGGATGGGCATCCGTTTAAAAAAAAAAAAATAGCTGGCGCGATAGTTTGGGATAAACCAAGGCCTAGCTTCTCGCAACCATTCATGTTGTGCATGTAACATTTTTCGCAAAAATGGAAGGAATCTACAATTCATTGACGGCTCCGAACGGCGAGTTGAGAAGATTTTTCATAACAGATTGTACTACCAGAGGTTTGTAATTCCTTAATGAGAGGTAGTGCCACGAAATATGTTCGATGGACGTGGCTGGGGATTTAACCCACGTAGCTAGCACAGCAGTCCAACGCATTTACCACTAAGCCACGGCGACGCACTAATGCTCAACTCTGTGGTCGCCTTCTATACCGATTGAGACCAAATGAGACTAGAGAGCACTTGGTATGGCATTGTATATGAGGATGAGCGGAAGGCTCTCCACTTAGGCCTCAATCGGGCCCCTCTTTTAATCGTCGGAATGGCAGGGATAGGTTTGACTTGGGACGTATGTTGGTAGAGATCTAGGAAGGGTGGAAACAATTAGGGAGTTGACACTAGTGTATGTGTGGTGGATATATCTGCTAACTCACTCAAAGTCATCTCTGGATTCATCTGGCATCATGAGGATGATTCGAGGAAATCACAATAGGCCCATCGGTGTCCGCAGTGATAAGGTGACTCGGTCCCACCTCTACCTACAATCTACTTCTGGTCTGGCGAATCTTTCTGTTTCTTTGATGAAGGCCAGGATGCCGCCAATTCCTTTGTCCTTGAGATATCGCAGGTCCGGTGGACCCCTGGGTCTTCTGCCGCATTCTCGATTGGGCTGGACAATGGAGAAGGAAGTGTAAGAGTTCTCCTTCTTCTTCCTCGTTGTTGCTACATGTCTCTGTGTCAGAGAGGCCCAGTCTATGCATGTGTTTGTTGAGGTTAATGTGTCCTGTGGTGATTCCCACCATCAGGCTCAATTGATCTCTGCTTGAACATAGAGCCTTCCAGGTGAGTCGTCATGGTTTTTTGTTTCTTTTGTTCGATGCCAAGAATCCTTAAAGGAAGTTCTGTTTTGAAATTTTTGACAAAAAATTAATAAATAAATATGAATATGAAGAAATATGAGGAAGCATATGACGCAATTGCATAACTACTGAACTTGTTTCGATTTTAGACCCCATGTCCAGCTCTCCTGCATATCCCAAAGACCTTTTTAACTTTATTCGTTCGTTTTTCTAGGTTCTTTCTCTAAGTCAGCCTCTTGTCTGGTATAAGGCCAAGATACTTTACGCTATCACAGAGTTGCAATTGTACATCTCCTATTCTAGATACGTGGAAATCACTTAATTTGGTCTCCTTGGTAAAGAGAAAGCGTTTGGATTAACGGTAAGGCCATTTGCCTTTGTCTAGCTTGCAATTGTCTGGATTGTACTTTGCATGAGCTCTCCTTTGAGAACACTCCGATCAGGATGTTTTGCGTCGTACAAAGTTTTCCTAAAACTGTAAAAAAGTTATGGTCCGGAACTAGATGGAGGTCGTGCTTTTGGATGGTACGTGCTGTGGCAAAATAATGGCACAGTATGTTCCTGATCCATGCTATAACTTATAAGTTGCGATAACTCAATACGTTGAAACTTCTGTAGTTTGAAATTATCACAATCGGTAGCCGCTCAGTTTCAGTTTGTTGTAGAAAAGGTGGTAAGCTTATAATTGCTGCTAAAATCATCACCCCCTTGAGTTTATAAATAAATAGAAGTGCAGTGCTGGAAGGGAAGAATCCAAATGCTGTAGGTGAACTTATAAACCATAAATTTACACATTTCTCGGAACCTACTCTTATACATTTTCATCCCATGAACATCCAACAAGTTGCATTTCTTCGTTTCCTATTTCACATACATATATCTGCGGTAACCTCAATAGTGCACAATCATAAGTGCTTTTAAAAATATGGTTTTTAATGTCGACAGAAGTGATTGGCTTCTGACTGGCTGGCTAGCTACTGCCAAAGATTATGATGAGGATGCCAACATCCTCTCCATCCGTAAGTACATACTTCAAAGAGCCAACAACATATCCTAAACCCGAGAGAGCACAAAATCGACATAAATATCTTCCTTGGTTTCGAGCACGATAATACCCACCACAACGGATGAATTCGTGGATGCATTGCTAGGATACTTTCATCCCTTGGCGCAGTTTTATTTTGAATATCAGCCACCACAAATGAGGAAATATATCCATCAGGAGCAAGTGAATCCGGTGTAACCAGAACCAAGGATGCAACCCGAACCTAGGCATTTATGGTCGGTAGGTAGATGTTATCTTAGAGAATAACGTGAATGCTATCAGCACATGAGGATACGTGGTGTACGGAGAATGAATTGAAAATACGCTACGCTCTGTGGGGAGAATCCGTTCAGGTTGAATACAAAATTACGAATTTTCCAGGGGATACTGGAGAAGTATTCGGTTTATTCGAATGTAAGTGGTAAACGGAGTCTTAGATTAATCGGAAGCCACGCCGCACAATAGCCTCGTGATGCTATCGTATAAGCAGATTTTGTGGAATTTTAATCCAAGTATAATGGCAGTTGGATAAGTACATTGAAACTCGAGGCAGGTTAATGAAGAAAATTGTGAGTTTTTTAGGTAACCGTGGCTCAGTGGTTAGTGCGTTGGACTGCTGTGCGAGCAGCGTGGGTTCAAACCCCAGCCATGTCCACCGAACATTTTTTGCGGCACCACCTCTCGTCGGGGAGTGGCAAGTCTACGGGAGTATAATTTGTCATGAAAAGGCTTCTCAATTCGCCGCGCCTTTCGGAGTCGGCAATAAATTGTAGGTCCCTTCCATTTGTGCGAAAAGTGTAACACGCACAGCATGAATGGTTGCGAGGAGCTAGGCCTTGGCTCATCCCGAGCTGTCGCGCCAGCTATTTTTTTTTTAAGGCAACTCTTGTCGTTCGAGGTTTTGTGTTTTTTCATCGTCAGGTTAGGCTAGGTAAAGTAGGATGTGTGATGGATAGGCCTCATTACGTTCACTCAAAGACTTGTGAGTACCCATTTTCTGTTCTGGGAATAGCAATATGGTTTCCGGGACGACCAAAGGTCCTATCCTATTGTTGGCTGTTTTGTGAACCAGTTAATGTTCTTTATGAATCTGAGTAGGTCCGTTACTTCAAGTCTGTTACCTCTGCTATGCTTGCAAAAAACCTTACACCTAATGTGCGTAGACGTCGTTCTTGCAGGGCGAGCGAGTGACACAGCAGATGTTGGATTTATTCTACTTCTTCCTCATCTCTGCAGCTTCTGCATAAATCATTGGATTCGATTCTCCACTTGCGGAGCATATCTTCGATAGCGTAGTGTTCTGTGATAACTCCAGTGAGCATGCGGATAGAGGATATGTCCAGACATCGTATTTTATTTCGGCTATAACGTTCAAGAGGTGGCCCAATTTTCTCTGGCTAACCAGGAGGAATGAGCTTCTTTCTCTATTATGTTGTTCATTATCCCATACAATTTCCCTATCGGTGGCATTACAGAAGTATATTACAGAAGTTGCCAATTCATCAGCTTCTTCGTTGCCTTCTATATCCTTACCCAGCAGAGTTTGACTGTATGGTGCCTTATGGTGATCAGTGAGTCACGGCATTTCTTGGTTGCCTTTGATTTGATTGCATTGGATTTTATCGATTTTAAAGCTGCTTGAGTCTTAAAGAAGATGGTTATATCCGAAGGAGGAAGGTGACAATCTCTTATGCATCCAGCAGCTATTTCTATTGCCAGGAACTCGGTTTTAGAGACGCAAGATGTTTCTGGAAATCTAAAGGATTCCTGTTTTTATGGTGACGTCCCTTCATCTTTGGTTTGTCTTGCAGATTGGGTTATACCCTAAGAGGAATGTAGCGAGTGGAATACTCAGATTTCTACGTTCTGCTAAGATCTCTAGAGTAGTACCACTTTTGGCGAGTTCATCGGCTTTACAATTCCCTGGAATAAAAAAAAACCCACAATTCCATGCGTAAGCTAGCAGACCATTCTAAGCGCTGTCAGTTTGTCCGTTGGATTCTGGAGAAAAGAGAGAGAGAGAGAGAGAATGTCCAACTTGATGTATGCGCAACTGCCAAAACCTTGTGGCCCTCAATGTAAATCATTTACATTATGGGTACGAATAAACTTGAGGTCAAATGCTCTCCGAATGTCTGTCTGTAGCTAACATTTGACATCTGTTTCATTTCTTAGACCCAAAAAATATTGAGTGGAGGAGTTTTTTAAGGACCTTCTCCCGCTCTATGTGGCTCTTGGTATAGTGTGGTATGGTATATAAGGGTAAGCGGAAGGCTCTTGACTTAGGCCCCAGTCGGGTCCGCTGCGTTCCCCTCTTTAATCGTTGTAGCGATAGGTTTGGTTTGGGATGTACATGTGTATGTCGGGAGGGATCTGGCGAAGGTGGAAACAATTATATAGTTGATACAAGTGTACGTATAGTCTGCCGTATCTTGCTGATTCTTTGGTGAAATCCAGAATGCCGACGATCCTTCGTCCTTGAGATGCCTCAGGTCCGGTATCCACATGGATCCCAGGATCTTCTATCGCATTCTCGTTAGGGCTGGGCAGTGGTATAGGAAGTATTCGAGATCTTCTTCTCCTTCCTCGCAGATGCTATATTCTCTATGTCAGCGAGGCTCTGCCTATGCATGTGTTTGTTGAGCTACATGTGTCCTGTGATGAGTCCCACCATCAGCCTCATTGACTCTCTGCTTGAACCTAGAGTCATCCTTGTGAGCAGGTTGCTTGGTTTCTTTCGTTTATGGTTTCTTGGCGTTTATGGTTCCAACAGTTAATAAGGACTTAATGGGATCAACTAAAGATCTATGTGAGCCAATAACACATGTCATAGGACACTCATCAACTTACCTGCGTCCTTTTCCAATTATTGGAAGTAGTTCTCCAAAAAAGAGACTGTTCAACGCCTTTGTGGTTATAGAACATTTGTAATGGGCCTCATGCGTACCTGGAAAGATATCTAATACACCTTGGGTGCACGGAGATTATTTTATTTTATCTTGGATAGAAACAAGAGTGTACACGATCCTTGACATTAAACAAAACAATTTGTTTTCAAAATGTATGAGCCCTTGTTTCCTGGAAAGATATTGTGCAGCAGTTAGTAGTTTCTCTACCAATCCACTACTCGACTCATGGAATGAAGAAACAACATCAATGTTGCAATGTTTCGATTTCTTTGAAAACTTCATGACGACGAGTTTTATTGCAAATGAATTAAACGCCAGCAGGTTTATCGCCAAATGTCCTGCCAAAATTCGTTGGACAATTTCATTACCATCGTACTCCATCCCTGTTCCTATGAAACACCTAGTTACACATCCCACGTGTGTGCGAGATTGGGTTCGTTCCAAAAAGTCGTTTATATCCTTTAAATTGACGGGCGTACGCGCTGCCTCCTTTTTTAATCTACCTATCCTATCTTGGTGGAATGTTTGCGTGTGTTCCTGTTGGGATGGCAAAAAGGACTCTGACGTTAAAGCAACAACAAAACCTCTTGCAATTGTCATCGTGTTGTCTATCTTTCCTTTGCGTTTGTTTTATTAATTTACTTTTTTTTTTATTTTAAATGAAAATTTAAAAAAATATTTTTTTTTTTTTATTTTATTCAGGAATAAAAGCCAGCTGGGAGGAGTGGTGGACGTATGATGGTATTTCCGGTGAGTAATTAAATATGTCAGACGTACTTTCGTTTTATTTTCCATTTAAATTCCAAATCCGAATGTATAGCGCCCATTGTAGGCATTAACAGAGGCCGCGGGAGCTTCTTCTTTTTATTTTACAGTCATGACAGTTTAAGGACTTTTTTGCGAGTGCACTGTAAATTGACAGCAATTCGTTTCTGTATCTGTCGATTTTCCGAATGATGAATGTGGGGGGTGACGTATTTTTATTTTTATTTTATTTTCAGATTCAGAGCTTAGGTTGAACAAGAGAGAAATGCAATTTTAATGTGAGGTGCTCTGGACTTCTTTTTTTTTTTATTTGGTGTCGTGTGTGCTATTGTGCCGATGATGCGACATGAGATGGTAGAGATTATTTATTTGTGATTTTGGAAAATATTTGAATTTAGATTGAACTCTCTGTTTGAGCAAAAGTTTTTTATAGGAATTGTATTGCATAACTTAATCATAGACTACATAGTGCGTATGCATGCTTTTGCTTTGAAGTACGTAGAGTTCCAATATTTTTAAATAGAATTTGCTGCAGCGGGAGGTAGGCCTTGGACCTCTCGGGACCTGTATGAGAACTTGCTACGGATATAATTTAATTAATCAGAAAATGCACTTTGTTCCTCTTCAGTAGCTTTAGGTAAGGTTAGGTAGATGGGTTGGCGAGGGGAAAGAAGCCCCCAGCGCCACACTCAGGTCAGTAGAGACCCATTGTGATGCCCATTTATTGGGGGGGGGAGGTACCCCTTGCTTGTGGAGCATTACCCAAAGCATTCTCCTATTGCCCCGGGCTTTCGAACCATTTTGAAGCCTTAATGAACCTCCAGATGTCCCCGATGGGTACATTCCTTAGTTCTTCAGTATCTTGGAAGAAGTACCTTCCGAAGGATCTATTTCTGAGGTGGCAGAGACCTGGGCAGTGGCAGAGGTAGTGGGTTGTATCCTCATTAACTTCCTCGTCTCCACAACCCCTACGAAGGTCGTCTTCACTGAGCCTTAACTTTTTCATATGATAACGCAGGGTCTTATGACCTGTAATTACTCCTACAAGGATGGAGAGGGTTTTCCTGTCGCTCTGCATCAGTGTATTAGTTCTGCCACCATTGTATCTTGGCCATAATTTTCTAGTTATCTTACAGGAGTCCAAAAAACTCCATCTTTCATTCGCTTCCGCTAGAGTCTTGATCCCCGCTTCATGTTTGAGTTTACATGGCGGGATTTTCACTGATTGATCAGCTTGCTTCAGGTCTAGCGTAGATTCCTTCCTTGCCAATTCATCAGCCTTCTCATTCCCTGGTATTCCCTCATGTCCAGTAGCCCTTCAGTAGCTTTATTTTTGATCCAAATTTCGCAATATTTTCTCTATTACCAAGTTTGATTAGACACGAGCTGTTGGTTTTCATCGTTCAAGTGGAATAGCTCTGCCTGACAGCGGAATTTGAATCGTCGTCGCCGTTAAACAGTCTGCAGAAATAGTTCTTCCATATCCTCAGCATCGACTGGGATTCTACTACTTTCTTCCCTTGTTTATCCTTGCAGGCTTCGGTTCGGGATCTGAAGCCATGGCAGGTCCTTTTTACGCTTTTTGTAAAATTTCCGAACTTCATTCTTGCAGTAAAATCTCTCTTTTTCCTCGATTGCGCGCTTCCCATGCTCTTTCTTCTGCCTTCTGAGAAGCCGGTATTCGTCTCTCCTCTTCTGCTCCTCTTCTGCTCCCGAGCAGTTCTGGTCTTTATATGCATCGGCGCTTTGTATGCCTCCTGTTTTGCTACATGCACTTGCCGGCACTCGTCGTCAAACCAGCGGTTTCATTGCGGTGGTGAAGTGAAACGTAGCACATCAGAGGCGGCATCTCTGATGGCTTTTTGGAAACGTTGCCTTCGTCTTCTAGTCTTCGTCATTACTTGCTTATTTTTGAAGAGGATGGTCAAGACTTTTTGCTTAAGTCTACCTCTGTCAGCAGATGTGTTACAATTATTGTTTTCCAGACAATCGGTCTATACTCGTACCTTTTATCAGTTTGGAGCGGTTGGTCAACTCTAGCACTGCGGATTCACAAAGAGGCCGATTCTCAGGGTGAAGTGTGGCAAGTGCGGTTGGTGATTCACTACCTATGGTTCGCTTTCCTACGTGAATGAGAGCGGGGCATTCTGTGTGCAAATTCTGTAGGGAAGGTTCGGTGACAGGCCAAACTTGTATTGGTGCCCTTTTAGTCGGCAGAGGTCACTTGGGATATTCAGATGTAGAAGGAACTTGGATCTCTTTTATGATATTATAGATTGGGGAAGAAGTTTTTTGTGCATTTCTGTCTTAAACTTCCCAGATAAATTGTATTGGATTTGAGCAGGGTTTGTTCCCTTATGCAGCTTTTGAACCAGTGATGGGGGTTGTTACATCTATCTTAGCCAGTGAGTTCGCTGTTTCATTTCATTCGGTATGACCCTTGTAAGTTGTTTTTTCCTAGTTCTTGAAGCAATTTAACTGTCTCTTGGACTAGCTTCAATTTTACCGTGGCTGAGTTCAGTGCTTTCAGAGCAGCTTGACTGTTAGAGAAGATAAGTATGGTTTTGCCACGGAAGTTAGAAAGCAAGTTTAAGCAGCTTATGCACTGATTAATGGAAATATTTCTGCCTAGAAGATTGATGAGTATATGCGTAGGGTAACCCCCCAGTCCATTTTAGAACCATCCGTGTACCACCCTTGGTCGTGCTCTGAAGGACAGGGTTTGAACTTTTTCGAGTCATCACTCGGGGAATGACTACTGAGCAGTTTCGATGAAAACAGTACCTTGGAAGCGTGTCATCCAATGGCATGTTTCATTCGCTGCTTTGTTAAGATGACCGTCGGGTGGTCGCTAAGAGCAGATCTTATTTAAGTGGAAGACCCTGTGTAGACTGAGTTTTGCCAGCATTTCTTTGTGGACTCGGACTGGCAGTAGATCGACAGTAGCGTTCAGCGAATCGGTGGGGGTAGAGCGCAGGCAACCCGTCATGTTGATTTCAGCTAGGCGCTGAACCCGTTCCAGTTTATTGGCTGTGATGACCTCATTTGTCTTTGTCTATGAGACTTAGGTCGCATAAGTCACGATAGATCTGACGACCACGGTGTAGATTTGGAGCATGGTGTTAGGACTTAGATCCACAGTGCTCGTGTGGTTTTTTTGACGGACCGGTCGATGGGGGAGGGGTTCCAGGAAAATTGACTGTCCAGGATTACCCCAAGGTACTTTATTTCTTTGCAAGAACTGAATAGATGGAAGGGCGAATAAAAAGGTTTAGGTTTTTTCTTATGGTATAAGGAACGATAGACGTCTTTTTGGGGTTTGCAGAGAGGCCGTGGCTTAGTGGTTAGTGCGTTGGACTGCTGTGCGATCTGCGTGGGTTCAAGCCCCAGCCATGTCCACTGAACATTTTTTGCGGTACCACCTCTCGTCGAGGAGTGACAAGCCTACGGGAGTATAATTTGTCATGAAAGAGCTTCTCAATTCGCCGCGCCGCGCCGTTCGGAGTTGGCAATAAATTGTAGGTCCCTTCCATTTGCGCGAAAAATGTAAAACGCACAACATGAATGGTTGCGAGAAGCTAGGCCTTGGCTCGTTCCGAGTTGTCGCGCCAGATATTTATTATTTATTTAGAGAGGCCGTCTTCGGTGCACTATCTCTGTAGCTCAGATAGTGCGTATTGGAGCACTTCCGAAACGGCGCTTTTATATTTGCCGGAGACGATGACTGCAACGTCGTCTGCATAACCAATGACTTCAATCCTTAAGGTCTTTAGGGACCGAAATAAGCTGTCAATGACGAGCGACCAGATCAGTGGCGATAAGACTCCGCCTTGAGGACACCCTCGAGTTGTGAGCATCTATATCTCAACATTGTCGATATTGGTGTTCACTGCTCTACCTTTCACCATGAACATAATCTACTTGCTTATGGTTTGTGAGAGGTCCATACCTATGGACTGCCAGCAGTTATGTCTGCTTTGTTGT
The DNA here is from genome assembly GCA_917880715.2 of Matsumyia berberina. Classification (NCBI taxonomy): domain Eukaryota; kingdom Metazoa; phylum Arthropoda; class Insecta; order Diptera; family Syrphidae; genus Matsumyia; species Matsumyia berberina. The sequence continues at coordinate 121,635,040 of OU862871.1, read as the reverse complement.
TTTCGTTAGTTGCCACGAACATTATTCTGAATGTATAGGTATATTTTGAGACATGGTCAAAACTCTAGTCATTTGCCTGCTTTACCGTTTATCGAGAGCATGTCTTGGCTTATCTTTAGTCCTAAAGAAGTGCAAGCTGAACATTAAAATAGACAGTAATTGAGTTCATACTCCTCGAAGCTAGAAAAAAAAATCCAAAAATCACTTGGTTTGTGCTTTAGGTATATTAAAATCCTATCAGTCTCTAATAGAGACTTTGTTCGTTTAAATATCTTCGGATTGCAAACGCTACTCTACGTTCTAGCGCGATTTCAGCCCCATCCGCATTGCGCAGATATATACGTACATTCAAGATTTAACTGAGAAAGTATTAAAGTACGAAAGGATTGAATTGAAAGCATTGATTAAGTATTCATTTCGTGTATTGATTTGTATCCTTCAATTACCCTAAATTTAATCACCCTCATCATGTATATCTCTTCCACTTTCTAGGACCTAGTTTTTGGGGCCTTATAAATCCACAATGGAATATGTGTAATAAAGGACGCCGTCAGTCGCCCATAGATGTAGTTCCAGATAAATTATTATTCGATCCGTATTTGCGGCCTTTGCACATCGATAAGCACAAGGTAAGTTAATCGACCTCCCACCTCCTAGAATTCCATCATTAATTTGTTCTATTTACTCTCGATTTCACCCACACACACAGGTTTCGGGTACACTACATAACACCGGTCAATCATTGGTCTTCCGCGTCGACAAGGATACCAAACAGCATGTGAACATTTCTGGAGGTCCACTCGCCTATAAGTATCAATTCGAGGAGATTTACATTCATTATGGAACGGAAAATAGCAAAGGATCCGAGCACTATATACACGGATATAGTTTTCCCGGTGAGGTGAGTCAGAGTCAAAGTTCTCCAACATTGTTTCGGTGTCGTCTGCAAGGACATTGTACTTAATTTAGGCGACTCCTTCGACGAAAAAGAAAACAACAAAACTCACAAGATAGTTATGCTCGTAAGTGGAACATAAAAGGACATATGCTACAAATTTTATCTCTTCGGCCTTTTTTTTTTGTGTGTGTGGTCTCATAAGGGGATTATGGTTTCATAGTCCTTTTCTTCTGTTCACACAACTTAGAGAGAAGGCAAGACCATGTTGATGGTTCGTATACGCAGAGATGAGTGGAATCAGGTCAATGCGAAATGGTAACGTAAGCCATTTCGGTTGCTACGTTCCACAGGAGCAGGTGCCGAAGAAGCCCGTGGTATGGGATGGAAGGACAAATGATGAAGTCACTTCGAAAGTCACATTTGGGGTGTACCACAGTTTTCCATTCATCTACTCACACCGCTTGCCAAGTTGGAGAGCCTTCAGAAGGGAATCTCCTAATGAAACAATAATTTTAATGTGTGCAAAGAAATCCACCACCACCACCACTACTACCTCCACTCACTTCACAATGAGAGACAGTAAGGAGGTTGAAGAGAGTGTGAGGTTGTGTGCGAATAGAAAGTTTAACATGCTCGAGAATTTAAAGGGGGAAGAGGCAAGTTGATGAGGGTGGACTGAACCATGGCCGTGAACGGAATTGTGTCTGGTTGGGGTGATGGGAGCAGAAGATAACTTTAAGAGGTCACTCTGTTGTATTTGGTTTGGTGCTGTGAAACAATGATGGTGGCTGTTACGCAAAGTGATTTCTATTTTTAAGGTTTTTGTTTCGATTTAGTTTTGAGTCCTTGTGGACGTTTTGACGTTTGAGAAATTTGTGGAAAAAGGGAGAGATTATCAGTTCGGTCAGTCAAAGAGATTTTGAGCCAGAGATGGCTTTGTGGTCAATATGATGTTGCAGATGTGTAACCATCCCACAGAACGATTAACTTTAATGGTAAGGGAACAGTTGAGTTAAGGTTGGACAGAATATGTTTTCAATTTAAGATAAGAGGGGCTTAAGAGGAACAAAGTGAAGTAGTATGTGCATGTCCACATGTGGTCGACGACACGTACGTAATAATCAAGTATTTTGTAAGAGATTGCTTAAAATTTTAAATGTGTTGCTGAAGATTTTCCTTGAGTGGGGGTACTTTTACGGTAATGTAGTCAAAGAAAATTTCTCGTTCAGATCCCATGCTTCTTGTATTGGTCTTCTTCACCTATTGATCCGTCCAGCGAAGTAAACCATCTTGACAAAGCGCTTTGCCTGGAACTCGCACCTAAACATGATTACCAACAAGGCGACTAGGGCAATATTCATGTGCCAACGTCGGGTCAGAGGACTGAAGCCATAGATGATTTATTGGCCGCACAAAGCGCACGCCGCGGTGATTCCTACGCAGGCTAAGCGAAAAACCTTGCTCAGATTTGCCTACGTCGTAGTTTGTAGTGTTTTAGGCCACAATTTCGGTGATCCTACGCGTGATCCTATCGTTAAGCCTGCCTAGGAATCACCGGGGCTATGAGAACGTCCCAACGGTAGCTATAGAAGCAATGCTTAACCTCACGCCGCTACATCTGGCAGTACAAAAAGATGGTATGCTTAGTGTCCTCAGGCTGCTTCAGATGGACCTCAAAGTCAGTGGCTTTACAGGTCTGAGAATACTAAAATACATTCCTATTGACTATTCTTAAGACTCCAGATACCATGCTCAAGAGATTTAAAGTCTAAAGAAGTTTCGACATCGTTATAGACGACCGCAATATAGAAATGAAATGAAGGCCCTATAACACCACCAAAAATACAAAGGGTTGAAAAATAGAAAACGGCAGCACTTGTGTTGGGGTTCATGGTCCCAGTTTCCCGCTCTTGGGAAGTCAGATGCAGTATTTTAAGCGAAAGTCCATGCTATTGAACTGTGGGCAAGATAATGTCTGCGGAAAAGAACCAAAGGAATCCGTTTACAAGTTTTCAGACAGCCAAGCAGCACTATTAGCCTTTCAATCATATAGGGTAGGGTCAAAGCTTGCCTGGGACTGTATCAACCTCCTCGAAAGTCTTGCATTGGTAAATAAGATTACCATAGCCTGGATTCCAGGACATGAAGGGTTCGAGGGTAATGAGCGCTTGCCTCCCACTCGTTGGTCCCGAACCTTGATTTGGGGTACCACCCAACAGTGCCTACTCCAAAATAGAGACCAACAAACACGTTGACTGGGCCAACCTCCAGGGCCTTAGACAAGCGAAAAAGTTCATGAAACCCAACTTTTACAAGTCAAAGACTATACTTGATCTCACCAAAGACGAGTTAACAACCTTGATGGGCTATCTAACTGGACATTAACCACTCCAACTGCATAATATAAAATAATCAGATACCGGTATTTGCTTGCTCTGTGGAGAAAAAAAAGAGACCGCTGAACATATTCTATTTCAGCGGAAATTTAGGGCCCCTAGTACAGAATACAGAATTGGTCTTCTTCACCGGCTTGAAAGAAGATTACATAATTGCGATCGTTTGATTTAATAAATGTATATGCGTGATCGCCGTAACTCAATGATTAGTGCGTTGAACTGCTGCGCGACCTGGGTGGGTTCAAACCCCAGCCATGTCCACCGAACATTTTTTACGGCACCACCTCTCATATTACCTGTCATGAAAAAACTTCCCATTTCGCCATTCGGAGTCGGCAAAAAATATTAAGTCGCTTCCATTCGTGCGAAAAATGCAACGCGCACAACATGAGTGATTGCGAGAAGCTAGGCTTTGGCTCATAGCGAGCTGTCGCGCCAGCTATTTATTTATTTTCGCCGCCACACAGGGCCGCTTCACTCCGCAAACATCTCCTGCAGAGGCAATGACTGCTGTTGAAAACAACCGCCATTGCTCCGCTACATTTGCTGGAACAGTTGGAATTTGTTCAAACCTTTCGGATACATGCCGTGCAAACTCCTCCCATATCTCATCTCTCCCACCCAGCCTTGATTTTCGCTTTAGTAGGAAAGGTACTTCATCGTTGAGATATAATTTGCAAAACACGAGGTGGTGATCAGTTGACAGTTCAGCCCCTCTCACAACACGAGCATCACAAAATATCTTTTTAACACACGATGGTACCACGACGAAGTCTATCAACGGATTTTGCTGAAGACTCTGACGGTATGCAGATTCGGCGCATTGACCTGCACCAGAGCCAGAGTTGACCTTTCAAGCTCTAGCTTTAAGATCGCAGCTCTCCCTCCCAATGGTATCCACTCCAATACTCTGCCTGCCAGCCTGGGACTTGAAAGTGTTACTCCTGACATTGCTCAGGTATCATGCAAAGAAGCTGCACCTGACCGGGGAAGACCTTTGCAGAGGATGCGGAGACGAGGAGGTGCATGAGGACACTACTCACTTCCTCTGTCACTGCCCAAGCCTCTGCAACATTAGGAAAAGAATATTGGGCAGATACCTCTTCGATAACATCGAGGAGTTGTCTGATGGGTCACTGTCGGATCTGCTCAAGTTCGCAAGGAGAGCCGGCTGGCTGTCATCAGGCATATAAAATTACGTAGTAGGAAGTAGCTGGTAACACATGGGTATCACAACGGGTCTACATAGACCTAAGTGAGATGAGGAGGATGTTATCGTCCTCATCGGCCCGCTAACCTAACCTAACCTAACCTACCATCCGAAAAGTCCACAGTTCTACAGCCTCTTTCCTTCATAGAGGAGATACCAGCTATACTTAGCCGATACTTAGTAGCCTCCTCAACAAGCTCAAGGTATTTTCCTGTCAGGGAAGAAACGTTCCATGTGCCTATCCTAAGTCGATGCCGTTGTCGAAAAGCCGAAAGTCCACTAATGCCACCATCGGAGGATAGCGTATCTCTCTTTTGACCCTCGTAATGGTTTGCGTGTCCATTGCCAGGAAGCTCATAGCCGTTTCGGGTTGAACCCGGCCGGCTGCCGAGCGGGACAAGCCGACCACCAGAATCTCGCATGCTCTAGGACTGGCTCCGAAGGGTTTGCGTTCGTTAGCCATGACTGGGTTGTGCAGATAGATCCACTATTTAAGCTATTCCATCCGCACTTCCCAGCCATGTTGCCCGTCCACCACTCTGAGGAGGTCAGCTGCATGGAGGGGCTCACGAAGACCTTAATACTCCACATTTAGTCGAGATACGACAGAGGTTGTGCTCCTGATATTATCATCCATATGCCGTAAAACCTATGGTCAACTATCATATTTCCAGTTTCATTTATATCAAAAATGTTACGTATACGCCTACAACTACGATCGATAAAATATTTTTAATTTCTTTTTTCAGATCCAAATTTATGGATTCAACAAAGAACTATACCACAACATGTCCGAGGCGCAGCACAAATCTCAAGGCATCGTTGGATTGTCACTGATGGTGCAAATAGGAGAAACGCCAAATCCTGAGCTTAGAATTATCACAAGCACATTTAACAAAGTGCTGTTTAGAGGTAAGTGTGTCACTTGAACAAGGTTACTTTGCAAGGATTGAAAAGGTCCTTGCACCAGGAAACAGTGTGTTCTTCACAAACGTTCTTCCTGCGCTTCTGTTTTCTATCGTTTTTTTCTTCTCTATTTTTCGCCTTTCATCAAGGTAGCCTACTTTTGTCCGTGTTACGTAAATCTCCTGGTGTAGAGGTGTGTACAATAATTATCTTGCTCTTGACTTCATTATGGTCCTCGGAATAGGATCAAACTTAATGAGGGTTAACCGGCGTAAAAGGAACAGGCAAAAACAAAAGAATCCCTAATCGAGGTAACAGCAGTGTAAAATTGTTCCACAACATGTCCGCGATTATATCCGGGTTTATTAACTGGACTCTAGGTAGTCAGTAAAGTATTCTTCTTTCTCATCACAAATGGATTCCTGGCCAAAACTATAAATAACTTTTTATTTTCTTCTCGGGACTCGGCAAGGTGGAGAGGGTAGTGTATTACAAAGTCTTGGCCCGTGTTGTTTTTCCTGCTGCGGTTTTTGGAATTCGTGTAAATGTCCGTTCAACCGGAAGGAACCACGGTACCGATGGTCGGCGATGGCGGAAAAAACCAACCACGAAAGGATTCATGGGAAGAACTTCGTTTTTTTTTTCATTGCTGTGTTCCGTCTTCCCTCGTTTTTTTTTTTTTTGTTCTCTTTTCCTTTCAGAGAGTCCTTGTTGTTTTCAAAGAAATCTCAAATTGACTGCTTTCTGGGGAGAACTTCATATTCCGTTTTTACCTTGGCTTGGCTTTTCTTTTCGACTTCCTTTTCTCTGACGCTGGAGTCTATGGACGATGGGAAACCCTTGGAATCTCTTCCTTCTGGTTGGGTTTCTTACAACTTTGGGTGGGGGAAAGTGTAATACTCGGAAGAGTTACCTTTCGATATTGGGCGGAAATAAAATTTTACCCTCCAGGTAGTATGGTTTCTCACCTTTTTTGTTTGTGACATCCGGAAAAGGTTAGCAGCGTCTGTTCTTCTCCTTTCATTAGAAAAGGGATGAAGGACGACTGGGAACAATTTTGCGTCTTATTGTCGTTTTTTAAGGAGAAATTGTCAATATTGACTCTCCAGCTTTGGGAAGAGGTATTTCAGTTTACTTGGAGCAGTACGAAGTGAATAGGGATGTGCTTTGGGATATATGTATTACGCGTACGTCTTTTTTATTTTAGCTTATGGAAGCGTTTTGAAAATGAAAGCGGAAGGATTGTGTGGAGGGATTAACTGCATTTAGAATTAAAAAATATTTTTTTTTTGTCGCAAGGTGGTTCTCGGATGAGTATTGGTTTAATCTACTCTCATATATATTTTTAAGAGTTTCACCCTTAAACTTTATATAGCCAGCTATTTGTGCACCACGTTTCTTATTTATGAACAACAGAAAGGTATTAGCTTTCATCTGACTTCAGAAAGGTCTTGCAATCCTAAACTATCACAGAGTTTGAAAGATTGATCAGGGTCATGAGTATAACGAGGCTTTTCCATCGTACCATTATTTAAACTGCCATTTTACAAATGAAAATGAAAAGCCAGGGATTTAATAGAAAAAATTGGTGAAGGAGGGCGGTTCAACAGAACCCAATTACCACTAGGATGTGTCTTTTTGTTACCACGACTCATGTGTGTTGTTGAATGAGAGTGAGACATCCAACATGTGCCTAGATCTAGCCTGTAAAGTTAAGAAAACGATTTATATCTCGTATCCGTTTACGCGAGATGTCACTGAGGTCGTCGAAAAATGGATGGTTTATCCCACGCAATTTGGCTGTTGCTAGTGGAGGACATTTGCAGAGGAAGTGGGAGAGAGTTTCCTTCTCATTTTCTTTTCCGTAGCAGCGGCAGTGGGATTGTATGGGATACCTAATTTGCCGCATGGTGGTTAACGCCGTTATTTTGGCAATATTTGGACGAGTTCTATTTAGAAGATCTTTGTTCTAATTTTGGCATAGATCGGCCATATCTTCCTTGATATGGGGCAGTTGATTAACCCTCTCCAATGGAGATTGACTTTCTGTATGAGGTGTGAGTGGATTTGTCCTCTAACCGCCACTAGCGGGTTGTAGACCCTTACCGCGAGTGAGCCGTGTATAGCTGAACCCTGCCTGACCAATTCATCTGCACGGTCGTTTAGTTTCATGTCACTATGTCCTGGAACCGAGAGCAGGATGGCCCTGAACCGTTCGCCCAAGCGGGCAAGTAGTTGGGACAATATGGTGGTCGAGTGAATAGCTTTGATAGCGACTTGGCTATCTATGTAAATACCTCGGGTTGTCAGTAGTTCTGCCTGGAAGACACTGGCAAAAGTTGGCAGGCGGTATGATCTTGATATTTTCGGTGTGCATGACAGTTTTAAAGTGCTTCACCTTTCTTCCATTGTGTTCTTGTGGAGAATCCCACATTTGGGGGTAAAGTGGTTGGTTGGAGACGTGACCATGCCGTTTGGTGTAATCTTTCAATATTTAAAATCTTTTCTTTTTCAACATTAAAGTTGGGTTGGGAGGTTCCTTGGATTTGTCTCATGAAAGCTTACGCTAATCTCTCCAAGCCTGTTTCTTAGCTTCAAAATTTAGAAGCAAATCCCATAACATCGTGGGTTTAGGGTGCTTAAGTGGACCTTTTACATCTCCTTATCATCCGCCATCGACTCTAAATCATCAGAGACTATGAAACCTCGGTCTTGGTCCAACCATCTCATCTTGGGCCTACTCAGGGGGGGCTTATCTGATGGCACGGATCCATTATCAGAAAATCATCATTTGTCCTTAACCTAATGAAGGACAGTGGGTTTCACCCCACAAGCCTTGCACATGCCCATTGGGCAGCAAATCTACAGAAAAGCACTCGAGGTGAAGAAGCAGCTTCCATGAATCTTTCGAAAAGGCATTCGGAATGAGAAGTGTAAACAACGGAATTGAAGTGAACACATAATATGCAGCCGACTAGGACCTTTGAATCACAAACGGGATGGCCACAAAAATTCTGTAGGAACACCATTCTGTATTAATCGGCAAAATTCTGAATTTTCAAAATTCTGTATTATAAAACATAAGATAAAGCAGCTGTAGAAAGCTGGTAAGAACGAAATTAGCCCTGAGATGCGCCGTTTTGAAACCACAACTCATTTGATGTGATTGTTAGCGGGTGTTATAGGTTGATAGACGAAGATGTTTAAATTCAACCTGTGGAGTTAAGGAAAAGGATTAGTTCACCAATATTTTTTTTGGAGATATCATTGAGGAAGGGTTTGCCTAGAGTGCGCTGCCTGACCCTAGCTAGGACTGGACATTTGCACAGAAATGATGCAGAGATTGCAACAACGGCAGAAAGTGTTGTGGGGGATACCTAGCTTTGCTGCTTGGTCTCCTTTTAGCCAGTGGTCCGTGCTAACAGCTACGATTCTTGCAGTATCTGGTCTTAGTCTGTTTAGAAACTCGTTTGTCTTTTGTTTGCTTTAACCAGGCCAAATCTTTCTTGATATGACCCAGTTGTTAAGCTTATTCCATCCTTGGTTGACTGTCGTTGGAAAGTGGTGTTGAATATTGCCTTTACCGCCTCCTAGCTGGATATAAACAACTTCCGCTAATAAGTCGTTAAGGGCTGATCCCCACTCCTTCGTTGCCTTCAATTTTACTATGACCTGGGACCCAGGTGAGAATGACCGTGCACTGAACTCCCAGTTGGTTTAGTTCTTCTTGGCATTGCTTTACCACTTTTGAGGATGTAGTGGTCGAATCAATATATTTGATAATGGCTTGGCTGTCAATGAGGATAGCAGTATTATAGATGGGTATTGGAGAATTTTTCAGCAAGAAGCTCTGCTTTGAAGACACTCGGAAGGCGAAAGGATTTCACCAAAGCAACTGTACGCACAGAAAAAAAAATGCTGAATTTAAGAAAAAAATGTATTTTAAGAAACAGAATTTAGAACGTCGATCGTTGAGAATTAGTCGACTCAGACAGTCTTAATATCGATATACATTTCTTCATCAGCTATTTGTCCCAGTGCAAGGTTGTTCGACACGGCACCAGTTAATGATTTGATTAATCAGTCTTAAAGCGATTTCTGAGAAACGTCCCTTAAGTCCAACTACTGCCTCTTGACCTGGTCTTCAGTTTTATTGAAATACTTACGATTTATCATGACCATGAGGTAGGTGTCAGAACCCTCCAAGATTAGCAAGACGCTTGTTCCGCAGTGCTGCTCAGGATCTTTCAAAAATCGGTCTTATTTCACCAATTTCATCGGCTGATTCAAATCTAGAATGAGAGCTTTTACCTTGCTTGTAGCTAATAGCTCAACTTTCAATTTTCCAATTTTATTATTGTTTCCTTATTTTAATTTCAGGATTCTCCACACCAATAAGACACATTTCGATACGCTCCTTACTGCCAAATACAGACCACTTCATAACCTATGAAGGTTCAACAACACATCCTGGCTGCTGGGAGAGTACAGTGTGGATAATAGTAAATAAACCAATTTACATAACAAAACAGGAGGTGAGTCATATGAAAAATCTTCGACCGCCCATTCCGCCTTATTGCACAAACAATATTTAATTAAAATCATTTCAACTTCTGTGCATAAAATACACAAAGAGAGAAAAAAAAAATTAATTCCATTAAAATAAAAAAAATTAACACAATACAATACAATAAAAAAACAGGAAAATTGAGAAAAAAAAAATTCACAAACACACAATCATTTGGCCTGCAACGAATTAGTACTCCCGATGTTCCGCGGGTAATTGCGGCCAATTGCGCGATGTTCGGTTCGGTTTAATTAAAAAATTTTTATTGCAATCGGGTTGTGGCGGAGCAAAGTTTATTGATTTGAAATTAATTTCATTGCCCTTTGCTTCTTTGCCATTTGGTGTGAATTTTTTTGTTTGCATTTTCAAAACAACAAATTATTGTGAAGTGTCGATAATGATGGTTGTACCAGTACTACATACTAGTGATTGGTTTTATTTTTTTTTAAACTTATTGTGGCTTTTCCATTATCGAATTTTCAGATAATTTTAATGGTTGCAAGACCACATAATCGGGATAATTCTATAAGCATGTTAATAGAATTCAAGTGATGTGTGTTGTACTGGATTGTATTTTTTAGCACATTAAACTTTAATGTAATTATTTATTTATTTTTAATGAATTACACTCATGTTTTCTAAAACCACAATTTATTGTGTAAAAATGGAATTTTCTATTTAATTTGCAGTTATATCAACTCAGAAAATTAATGCAAGGCTCTGAGAATACTCCAAAAGCACCATTAGGTAATAATGCGAGACCCGTGCAGGGGTTGCATCATAGAACAATTAGGACTAATATAGATTTTAAGAAATCGAAGGTAAGTGTTATAAACATGAAAATAATTTGGATGGTAAAAAGTATTGGTAAGACGAAAATTTGTAATATGTGATACTTGGTACGACCATGAAGGCGAGTACGAAAATTTTGATCAAAGTTTGTTATATCGTCTCTGATAGAAGCTATTTCTTAGTCATACATAGAGCATTGTTCTTAACACTGACATTGATATACATATGTAGATTTAAGCACTTGTTTGCATAATATTATGTCATGGCAAAGTTTGTCCAATGACTTTTTATTTCAAGCTGCCAGGTGGTCGCCGTGGCTCAGTGGTTAGTGATTTGGACTTCTGTGCGAGCAGCATGGGTTCAAACCCCAGCCATGTCTACCGAACATTTTTCGCGACAGTATAGTCTGTCATGAAAAAGCTTCTCAATTCGCCGTTCGGAGTCAATAATAAATTGCAAATCCCATTCATAGGAAGCTAGGGTAGGAGAGGTTCATACCTTGATGGTTTGGGCACGTCAAACGCATGTCCTCAACTCGGTTTCCAAGACGTGCTATGGAATCCGTGCCATCGGGAAGATGTCCCCTGGGTAGGCCTAGGATGAGATGGCTGGACCAAATCCGAAATCTCACCTCTACCCGTATGGAGATAGCCCCTGATGAGTTAGATTCGATGGCGGAAGATCGGCAAATCTGGAGAGTCCACTTAAGCTCCCTAAACCCGCGACCCTTATAGTCGATAAGCGGGCTATTGGAAGATGATGATGATGATGATGCTCGTTCATGAACTTCACCATGATAAAAATGTAATCCTTGACTGACGTTTTGACATTGACAGATAAAAAAGAATGTTAAAGGGTATGTTTGCATTAAAATAAAAAATTGCTATGTCCCTATTGAAAAATTCTTTATACAGATTTCCCCGCAATCTTTTCTAAAACTGTTTCAGTTAGTTTTGTATTCATTAGAATTTCACTTACGTATATTGACAATATGAGTGATCTAAGGAGGAATCAAAATTTTATTTGATGTTTTGAAAGACCCATTTTGCGCTAACGAAGTTTATCACGTCAGGTGTTTCCCTGTTTCGGAGGCTTCCCTATCGAAATGAAATCAATACCCAAAACAAGTCCTTTATCTTTATAAACTTTTTTCTTTTCTCTTTTACTAAAATAAATTAACTCATGTATTTTCTTGTCTATTTCATTAAACTCAAGCAGCAGCAGACTCAAAATTCATGCCCATCGATGTACAAGGATATGTATTATCGTGCGAACCGATGGTCACCGGACAGTGGTCTACTGATTCGTTGACCAGAAGCAATGATCGTTGATTATGGCTCAGTATTTAACGCAATTAAACTGTAGATCCCAGCATTTGAAAAAAAAATCCTATTCCATTTCATTCAATTATCCTTATACCTTTCTTATTTCTTAAAAATTTATTCCAAATAACCCAACTTGTATATGTATACTATTTTAAAAATTTTCGTTGGACTATATAAAATAAAAGTAAGCCGTAAACTGGAGGGTGGACAATAACTACACTATAAAAACATTATATATATATTTGTTATACAATTAACAAAAAAAAATAAAATAACTAAAAACCAAATTGCAGATAACTAAGTATAAATTATATTCCGAAATAGTTTGCTAACGCTAAAAAAAATATGCTATACTAAAATAAAAAAATGGTAAACATAACTTCCTATACATACAAAGAAAAGACATAAATAGTACACATACGAATATATATTTATGTATACAAAAAAGATAAAAACGAAATTCCAACAAACAAAGACATACTTAACGAAAAATGAATTTAAATATGTGACAAGCAGCAAAATTGGTAAGGTTGGATTTATAAAATAATATAAATGCATATATACATACATACATAATTATGTATCAAATTTATACTAAAGAAAAGTGTTAAACAAAATTTAACTGTAAGTAGTAGAGAAAAACAAAAGTAAACTAGTACGGTGCGAGTAGAACAATTAAATGCAATAGACGAGGAATATACTTAAGCTGGAATCATAAGCAGAAGATTACAAACAAAAACATATATATAAAAATATAAATATACTGTATAAAGATATAAATATATAAATAAATGTAAAATTAAATAAAAAAAAATAAAAAAATAGCTATTACCGATGATCAGGCATATATGAAGTAAGGTATGTTATTTAGTGCGCAAAAATGCAATGGTACAGTATATTTTAAAATTTTGTTTGCATTAAGATTGTATATAGTTGAAATTATTATTATTTTCCTATAGCTATGTCGACAATTCCATAAATATGTATGTGAGTTTAGTAAAATTTAAACCAGTAGTGCTGAATTTGAGGGAATTTGTATTCATTCTTATGTTTCCTCATGCGTTTGTTACATTTTACCTGACTGCTCTCTGAGAAATGACAAACGATAAACAAACGATCATTCTGTTGTGTGCTTTTAGCAGCCTGGTACGATGGCATAGAATACGTGGTTTAAGGTTGCTAAACAGCACAGTATGAACACCTACTCTGAGAAGGATCTTGAATGCTGAAGACTGAACAGCAATGTCAATATGTATGACTTTAAGTAGAGTATTATGAACCTTGGCTGGCACGCTCCAGGCTTCTGCTTGCGTCCATAGACTTTACGTTACAAACTAATGACTTTCCTTCTGTATGTTCTGCAACGTGTTTCAGCTTATCCACGTTGCCCTTCAATTCTTTCTACGTTAAGACATAATGACTCACTCATCTGCCTGACTAGATGAGTGGATTTCATTCCATGGCATTCTTTGCAACAAAATCATCTTCACGCTGAAAGGTCTGCCCAATCCACAGCCATTTCCTATCCCGTGTATAAATGTCTATTTGTTCTTAACGCATTCCCGTGTAGAGCTGTTCGTTTAACGTTCACTAGTGAGGTAAGTCAAGATTCTGATTATTAACCCGAAACCTGCTCAGAATAATTTTTCGATCTTTATATGGAATAGAGGGGAAAACATTGTCCTTCTGTCACGTCGGCTCTTTATTGGACTCCCATGATTTTTCGAGAAATAGTTTTGTGATTCTGGGACGATTAAAAGCAAAATTTCATCCGGTCAGCTCCAATACTTTTTTCCACCTCAAGCTGACTCTGTCGAAATACAATGACCACTGGCAGGGTTACGTTTGAGTATCTCAACGTCATCATCATCATTTTCAATGACCCGCTTATCCATTATGAAGGTCGCGGGATAAGGGTGCTTAACTCGACTCTCCACATCTCCCGATCTACGGGAAGATGTGATCCTGATCCAGAAAACAACTGTAGATAGGTTTGACATACTCCCAGGCCTTTTCAGATAGCATTCTAAGAGTGAATAGCTGGTCGGTTGTGTCTTTACATGGACGAATGCCGCACTGCTCGTCGTTCAATATGAACTCGACCACAGCTTTGGAACGCGCTTCCAACACCTTAGCAAAGACTTTCCGGGACACTTAGAAGAGAAAAATGTATCCCTTATAATTGGAGCAGTCCCTCTTATTCCCTTTCTTAAATACAGGAACAATCACCTCCGTTTGCCAGTCGCTATGTGTTTCATCGCTTTTCCGGGCCACTTTAACGACACGAGAGAGCCATTCCACGACCTCTTTACCCAAAGCCTTGAGTATTTCTGACCGAATTTCATCTACATCACCAGATATAATGACTTTTAGCGCTTTAATCGCCAAATGCACCTCCTCTACGGTGGGACTATTCTCCGCCCTTGTGTTTGAGTATCTTCTTGAGTTAAAACAAGACACCTATTCTGACCTTCCAGGCTCGGTAGAGAGCTCCTTTATATACTGGCTGATACCAGATCTTTTCCGCCAAGCTAATTCCTCCAACAACTGAAGAAAATTGTGGTACAGTGCTAGATCGAAGTCATATGGCACAACGGTTCTGTTGGACGAGGGCAGTTAGGAAATATCTTTCTTGAAGACCGTAAGGCTTGTCTAAGAGCCCTCTGACGAATTTGACGCGATTATGTAGGATGCGACAGCCACAGCTATACCACGATTGCTTCTTAACTTGGCTAGAACCAAAATGACGATAAAACTCTCTGTCCTACCATCTGAAGTATCCAAGAAAATAATCTTACCTCTAACCGACTGATTGCTATCAATGAACTGCTGATGGCATGCTGACCGTCTCTTAAGGAATCGTTACTTGCTTCAGCACAACCACAAAACAATTACAATGATCTCTGTGAGATAGAGGCGGTTCATCAAATTTGGTTATTTCTTGTAGTCCATAGAGACAACCATAAGTTTGTTAAAGGACAAAAGTCAAAAGCTGTGGGGTATACTACACCAACCCCTCCCTATGTTAATGTGTCCAACTGTTTTTCTGTAAGTATCAGGTAGACATCATTACCAAGCATAATTTACGTTCCCTTCCCCAGTCGAGTTCGCTTCCTATTTCCACATTCTAGGCTGCAACCGATTATCCAAAACCTAAGTCCAACTAAGCCGCTACAAATTCAATCTGCCTAATTTAATGTTCACCAAGTTGTAATCCTTTTAATTACTTTTCACCCACACACCGGCTCACCAATTTATTTACATCCAAAAGTAAAATAGTTGTAAACCGATTTACATCAGCGAGTTCATACCCAGCATCATCCCCAATTATCACCTAAAAATCCCCGCCGGAGTACAAAACATTAAAAATTAATGAAATCCCGGTCAGTCCAGTTGGCGTATACATATGTGTAGGTGTGGTGGCTCTCTGGTAAAATGTGAAACGTTAAACGATGCCACTTCACAGGACTTCACCAGTCCGCACACCTTTCATGGCACCAGACACCTTTGCCGCATTTGCTTCCCGTCCATACTATGTCATGACCGTGTTTACCCCATCGTTGTCCACCTGTGAGAGGTGTAAAATGATTTAATTAATAATTTATCACACTTTACGGATTAACACCTTTTAATACATTTTAATTAGCCAAGCTTACGTAACAGTGTATACGTGTGTGTCTGACCGAACGGGGTGTGTGTAAATTCGACTGTGTAATTCGGTGTTTTTGGTCGAGATTTTTAACCCTCAAAGCTATGAACGATATGAATTACCTTCGTTTGGATCGGATCATGGATTGAAATATCAGACACACCAAGTCATTTATTAATGCACGTGGGTGCGAATAGCGAGAAACAGAAAAAATTGGCGCCCAACACGGAGCCACGGTGAAAATCATGCAAATGCTAAATAATTTTGTTCGCATTCCGATGTTCTAAACTGCAAAATTTACAGCCTAACCAACTAGAATAATTCAAATAAATTGAATTTATTGCGCGATAATTTCACAACGGCCGACCAGACATGTGTATGTACTCGTATAGCGAACATTGTGTGTCGTCATGTTTTATGCTTGATATAATTCATTATGAATGAGCAGCGGTATGAAGCGCGTAAATACTCCGAAAAGCGAATAATGAACGAGGAACTTTACACTGAACAAAAACAATTCGATTGCGCCAATATAATTAAAGGGGATGTGTTCACATTCCAATTAGAAAATTTGGTTTTTGCTTGATTATGATGATATTATGTACCTTTGGTGTATTCAGGTCAGAATAGGCATTAGATTTCAGTGCATTATTTTGCAGGGCTTTATAGTAATTTTGTGGCGCGGGCGGTAAGTGGTTTAGTTTGTTAGCAAACCACAATACCACACCCGCAGTTAGGTGATTATTTGATTAGCTGGTGAGCGTTGATTAATTATTTTGTAACTTTAAACTTTATGTTAGGTCGACATGGCTTTAAAGAAATTTTCACTTTTTTTTTGTTGAGTATAAGAAAACAATTGTAAATGTAAATAATTTGATATAGTACTTAGTTAACATTAATAAATGTATTGTGGACCCTTATATTGTATGAGTTACGTACACAAATACCTAAAGCGATAGTATACTAAGCCTTCCAAGCTAGAGGCATAACTGAGGGCAACTATATAAATAAAACTGTTCTTTGTTATCCCAATTAAATATGTCAATTTTTTTATTTAAACAAAGATGAGCACACTTGGTGCTTCCAATAGCATAGATTATGAATTGGTTTAGAATAATTTAATTTGATATTAGGAATTGTTAGAGGACTTGGAATGTGAATTGATTTATCTATTCAACCTGAAGAAAGTTACTTTTATACTGCAGACGATTCTCGGAATACATAAATCATTATCCGTTCATCTAGAATTAGAAAGCAAACATTTTCAGTCCTGATTATGTCGGCCCTTGATATCTCGCCATCTGGATACACACAAGTTCTTTATGGAGCTGTTCAGTTTGTGAGCGAAAATGCAAAGGTCGTCGACTAAGTCGAGGTCGTTTAATTTTCTGAAAGGAGTTGCCATTGCCATTATACAGTGGTTAATACGTTGGCCCCAGCTCCAGCCATATCCACCATACATTTATCGCGGCACCACCTCTGGTCGGGAAATGACAAGCCTCTAAGTATAATCCGTCATAGCTAGGCCTAGGCCTTGGCTCATCCCGAGCTGTCGCGCCAACTATTAATTTTTTTAATTAATACGTTGGACTCTGCCGTGAGCAATTTTCTGCAGATTGTGTTTGAAAAGTTTTGAACTCTAGAAAGTATTTGAACAGTCGGTAAACAAGACCGGACTTTTCGTAGAAGAGTTCTGCTTGAGGGAAGTATCTTGCTTTCTTACTACTACTACAGTCCGGGGTGGACCAAGGCCTCAAACAACAAGCGTCTCCAGCCAGCTCGATCTTTATCCAGCTGCCTCCAGTTTCATACGCTAAGTTGGCTGAGGTCCCCTTCCACTTGCGTGCGCCACCTGAGTCACGCCGTCTCTCGGGTGCGGATTCGAAAATTGTCCGTGTGGTGTCCATCCGCTCCACATGACTAGGTCGATATCGCTGTACAGCCCGTACAGTTCATCGTTGTATCACCTCCTCCACTCACCGTCTATGCAGATGGGACCGAGAATTACTTGAAGAATTTTCCTCTCGAAAAAACCAACAGCAACCACATCTGCTTTTGACAAAGTCCATGCCTCTCCACCGTAGTGCAGACCTGGGACGATTTAGGTCTTGAAAAAGGTCACTTTACCTGTTCGAGAGAGGGTTTTGCTACTCAGTTGTCTTAGAGAAGAAACAGCCCAAAGAAACAGCGGTTGGCAAGCATTATTCCTCGTTTTATCTCAGCGCTGGTGTCATTGTCTGAATTGGTAGCGGAGCCTAGGTAGCCAAAGTCTTTAACCACCTCAAAGTTGTAACTGTATATAGTGACGTTCTGTGTTGAGTGTGGTTTCTGGTTGACAGCATACACTTCGTCTTGCCCTCATTGACCACAAAATACGTCTTCGCCGCCTCCGTCTCAAAACCCATGACACGCCAGTGACATCACGGTGCATTCTTCCGTTTACGTCAATATCGTCTGCGTATGCGAGCAATTGGAGGGACTTTCGAAAGATTGTGCCTCTGGTGTTGAAGCGTGAGCTTTGCACCAATCTTTCAAGAACGATTTTAAAGAAGTCGCATGACAGCGCATCGCTCTGTCTAAATCCTTTTTTGACATAAAAGGTCTCGGTGAGGTATTGACCGACCTTGATGGAGCAGCGTGTATTCTCCATTGTCATCCTGCACAAGCAGACGAGTTTGACACGGATGTCAAAACAAGACATCGCTCTGTATAGCTCGTCTCTAAAGATGCTGTTATAGGCGGCCTTTAAATTGATAAAAAGGTGGTGCGTATCGATTTGAAGTTCCTAAGTTTTCTCCAAGATCTGCTGCAGTGTGAATATTTGGTCGACGGTGGAATTTCCTGGCTTAAAGCCACACTGATATGGACTGATCAAGTTGTTGACGAACGGCTTCAGGCGTTCACACAACAGCAGATAAGATCTTGCGGGCGATGTTAAGAAGACTGCTGCCTCTGTAGTTGGCGCAGTTCAAAGGGTCTCCTTTCTTGAGGATCGGGCAAACAATGCCGAGGTTCAATTCATCGGGCCTACTTTCTCCGACCAGTTGAGTTGGTGCATGCTGCGTCCGTAGCATCTCTCTATTTCCTCGATCGCGCGCTTCTCATGCGAAGGCCTGCAGGCTGGCGATAAAGATCGAGTGAGCCCTTTATCAAGAGCGAAACTTTTTAACCCTCTCGATGAGGCACTTGGTCTCTACACTTCTTGTCCTATTTCGTAGAGCTTCGAAGTACCGATTAATAAAACGAAATTCCTGAAAGAAAACAGGAATTAGATTCGCAGATGTGAACCGCTTTTTAAAGTTTGATAGCCGCCCCCTATTTTTACGACAGATTTTTGCTCCGATTATTCTGGCCGTTTTGGATGATGATACTTCCGCTTATCGTTAAAAATTCTGTTTCCTCGCTATCGTCTTAAGAAAGGCCTGCGCTTAGGAAGGGGACACCACAAAATACTTTATGCTGCATAATACTTTAAAGGTTGGATAGATAAAAAACATCATGGTTTAGAATTTTTAATTGTATGTATATGTTTTAAATATAAATTGTATCATAACCGATAAATATAATTATATAGCTTAATTTTATATGAAAAATAATTTTACGATTTATTTAACGAAATTCACTTAAACTTAAATAAATCAATACAAAAGGAAATGTAATGTAGAAAAGCCGGATAAGGAGAAAACAAAAAATTGGCAAAACCGTAACTGTAATAGAAAACATGAATAAAGAATAAAAAAAAGGATTTTTTGACAAAAAGGACATCTGCATTGAATTACTTTTGTACTTTCTTCCAGATGACGTTGCAATTTTCTGAAAATTTTTCTTGGAAATGTCCCCTTGTCACTCGAGTTATGGACAATTAAAGTCAAGTTTTAGGGAGTTTCTCCATCTCCCAACCAAATTTCGAATAAAGTATAGCTCCTCAAAGTCATACGAGTTCCACAAGTACACACACATTAAAATGTATGCAATTGCTTTTCACATTTCCTGTTGCTATTGTTCCGACCTCGATGACATGAATTTCTCTGCCGGAAATCTATATTTGTATGTCTGGCATTAGAGCTAGAGTAGGGTGGAGGCGATTTTTTTTTTCGTTTTTTAGAAAATTGCTTCCACAAATTTTCGAGGATAGGTGGTCAACCACACATGTACAGTGCAGCAGTGCGGAGCGTGTGAAAAGTAAAACTTTGCATTCGGAAATGGTATATTTGTTGGGCAATTGTGTTGCTTTGAAAAGTACTGCGGCGGACAGAAATGTGGAACTAGTGGAAGTGGTAGTCCTTAAATATACAGAAGCACGCAAAGCAACGAACCGAATCCATTCCGTTTACTCGAAGAAGGCGCATATGCCAACAAAATTGCCAAAGTCCCGAACGATGGATGTGTTGAGGGAGACTAGGCTCTATTTTCACAATTTCTGGTTTTGGTTACAAAATTTCGGCATTTTATTGCCTCGCATGTGGTAAAAGTGGGTAAGGCGGTACTTGTGCTTTTTTTTTGTCCGCTTTTAGATTTTAAGGTTACAATTTGAAGTGAAATAAATGGTCGGACGTTTTGAAGCTGAAAATTTCCGTATAAATTGCATTTCTTGTGTGCGGCAAGGCCGCTGGTTTTGCTAAATGGATAAAGTGAAACTTATTGCGCTTCCTTTTTTTGGACAGTGAGCACTTGCCTGACCGTGAAGGGGATTTGTGGCCTAAAGGGCGTAAGCCTTGGGCTGGCAGAAAGGTCAACAGGGTAATTAATGTGAAGTGGTGTAGAGATAGGGGTAGGACCTACGGACGAATGTATAGACGTGAGTTTTGTCGATTTTACAAATGTGTGAACTAATTACCCACGTTAACTATTACACTGGAAAAAAAAATTGGTTAATATAAGAGTATGGTGTAGGATTTAAATGAGACAAAGGATGTTTTTTACTTTTTTTTCTATCCCGCTCAGAAAAACAAAAAATAGTTGGTCCTGAATGGCTATTTCCGCAAATACAACCAAACCCAAATCTCAATATCAGGCAGTCTGATAGTCTTGACCTCACGAATAACCAACCAATACACCCACCGGTTCGGATGGAAGTTGAAGCCTCTATAGCCAGGATTAAACCACCGACTGAAAACAAATAATAAATAGCTGGCGTGACAGCTCGGGATGAGCCATGGCATAGCTTCTCACAACCATTCATGTTGCGCTTATTACATTTTTCGCACGAATGGAAGGGATCTACAATTTATTGCCGACTCCAAAAGGCGAATTGAGAAGCTCTTTCATGACATATTATACTCCCGGAGGCTTGTCAGTCCCCGACAAGAGGTGGTGTCGCGAAAAATTTTTGGTTTACCTGGCTGGGGCTTAAACCCACGCCGCTCGGTCAGCAGTCCAACGCACTTAGCACTGACCCAAGGCGACCACACCACCGCCTACATCTGGAAATATTCCCCCTGTAGCGCGTACCAATATTTGTTAGTTCTTTGCGGCTGTCGAGTGCACGAGCTCGAGCTCTATCGTTGTAATACATATATGTAACAGAGTCATAAGTCTGCTGCTAGTCTACGGTGATTCAATGATTACAGATTTGATGTTAGTGAAGAGTCGTCTCTTTTTGGCGGAATGACTTATTTTGCTTAAGGAACTAAACGATGTTGTCAAGAGCTTTAACATATCACAGATGTTTCGGCCAGAAAATAATGAAGTCCAGATAGAAATTTGAGTAACTCACCTACTTAGACTCTGCTATCAGTTCCGCCAACGACATCAGATCAGAGTTCCAATGTGGAATAATATTCCCCACTAGCTGTTGTTATCGTCTAAGGAGATAAGTACTATGACCCTATCGAAAAGATTAAGCAAAACGCTATGAAATAACCTCACCAGTCCCGTTCTGGTGGCTTCAATCAACTCGGCATATGCGTCTGATGGTTGATTGGCTGCAGAATATTTTTGGTGGAGCATTTAGTTCACTCCGAACTGAAGCGCCATCCACAGTTAGTTAAAGTAACAATTAAACTTCAGTGTTTACCTTGGACAAAACGTACCTTTCGACCCAGACTTATACATTAAGCATACGTAGCTAAAAGCACCCTGCTCCTCCAGCAAACTTGTCTTTGACGAAGTGGTCTTTCAGGCACTATCCCTAGTTGGGCAAAGTTTAAGGCAAAAGCGTATATAACGCCTCACTTTGTAGTTTTCCTCACGAGAAGATTCATCGGGAGGTTCTGGCTACAGACTTCGCCGTGGTTCAGTGGTTAGTGCGTTAGATTGCTGACCGAGCGGCGGAGGTTCAAGCCCCAGCCATGTCCACCGAACATTTTTCGCGGCACTACCTTTCGTCGGGGAATGACAAGCCTCTGGGAGTATAATCCGTCATGAAAAAGCTTTTCAATTCGCCGGAGTCGGCAAAAAATTAGGTCCCTTTAATTTTGCGAAAAAAGTTAGAAGATAGGCCTTGGCTCATCCCGAGTTGTCGCGCCAGGGATTTATTTTTTTTAATTAGAGAATCAGAAACAAAGACAGTTTTAGAGTTTTCACCTGGTCAACAAAGTTTATTAACCACGAAATGTTTTGTTTGGCGAAGTTAATCTTCAACTTCACCCTAATCTGATAAAAACGTGATAGCTGAGTCGTGAATAATTTTTGTTTTGATAACTTAGAATGCTATCTTACGTTACTTGGTCTAGAATGATAGCACTAGACCGTCGACACTCTCAGTCTTAGCTTCAATTCATAGCAGTTTACACATAAAGCTGCCCACGGACCAGCACAAGAAGGTAAAGCACTTGCTTACGAACTTGATTAATACGCTACGAACCGAAACCAACTCTCGAGCAATCAATAGTTTTCCGATCAATCGCAGTACAGTCCCGATCAAAGGGCTGTCAAACCAGTTAGAAATGACGATAGACCACTCAGTCCTAATTCCAAAAATGGCCGATATATATATGTACTATGCACTTATGAACGCAAACTGACTTCTGCCATGGGGGCCAATGGGGCAGTGGCCAGTGAGAACACCGATAACGGTACTAATGAGCTACCATTTAAGCAAGATCAGACTATTAGATCTAATGAGGTTTAGCACAGGCTAGATCTTCCTGGAGGTGCGGCACGTGATACCATTCCTCTATCTTTGGTTTGTTTTACTCGTCGGGTCGTTCTCTAAGAGTAGTAACGTGTAGCAAGTGGAATACCCAGATTTCTTCGTTCCAGCAGGATGTTCAGAGAAGTAACACGTTGGACGAGTTTATCGGCCTTACAGTTCCCTGGAATGTCCCTATGACCGGGCACCCAGTATAGGCGAATGTTAAAAAGTTTTACCATCTCCATGAGAGATGAACGACAATCTGAGGCAGCATTCGATGTACATGTTACCGGTAAAGATTGTAATGGCCTTGAAAGATATCACATTATGCCTAAACCAGGATAAGGCTTCGTTGATCGCCATGATTTTCACCTGAAAAATGCTACAATGGTCATGTAGATGGAAGGGGATGCTCAAGTTGAGCACTTCGGAGAAAGCACAACCTCCCACTGCAGTCGGTGTTTTCCGGAATAAAAGTTAGGGGATCTAAGATCGTGGCTCTTTGGTTAGTGCGTCGGACTGCTGACCGAGCGGCGTGGGTTCAAGCTCCAGCCAGGAACACCGAACATATTTCGCGGCACTACATATCGTCGGGGAATGACAAGCCTCCATGAGTATAATTTGTCATGAGAGAGCTTCTCACTTCGCCGTTCGGATTTGGCAATAAATTGTAGGTCCCTTCCATTCATGCAAAATATGTAACACGCAAAACATGAATGGTTGCGAAAAGCTAGGCCTTGGCTCATCCCGAGCTGTCGCGCCAGCTATTAGTTTTGTTTTTTGGATCTAAGATCGACGAGTGGCCAATATAGTGGTTTGACCATTGAGAGGAGGCCTTTAGTCTGATGGCTGTGCTAGTAGCTGACTGATTACCAAAAATATCTAGAGTAAGTAGATGTAGGAGCACGTCGAGTGCCGCGGATGGGGCGGGTCTTAGTGCTCCGCTAATGCAAATGCATGCGGCTCTTTGCATTTTCCCTAATTCATTACGGTGTAAGGTTCTGTCTAAGGCCGTCCACAAGATCACATCATACATGAGTATAGATCTGCCAACGGACACGTAAAGTCAGCGCGTGCTACGAAGTTTTAGTCTCCGCTTTTTACCAATGGCTTTTTGCAGCCGTATAGCGCTGCAGTGGCTTTTTTTAACACGGCTTTCCAATCTTATTTGCCATTTGGAGAAGGAGGGTCTATTGGAAGATTTTTGTACTTCCTGGTGAAGAGTATTAGTTCGGTCCTTTCGGGCTTGACATCCAGACCGCTCTTACCTGTCCATCTTGAAAGAATAGAAAGTGCATTTTGAAGAAGTTATGAAGTAAGTGGTTGGGTATTCACCGGAGATAACTATCGCAAAATCATCTGCAAAAGCAATCACTTCACATCCAGCCCTTGCCAAGTGGGGCAGCAGCTTATTAACCGTCAAAAACCAGAGAAACAAATGTCCAGACCTCTAGATGACTGGCAATTTTTTGAAACACCCTCATGTCTGACTTTAGTGATGTTTAAATTCGTGTAGATATGTATTTCTAAGGACTAGGACCAACCTAGGACAACACATAACCCATTACGAAGCAAAAGATAAACCTTCAATAGCCATTACAAACTTATCCTTCCTTCCTTAGCCCGCTTGTTTTCGTTTTCTTCAACTTTTCAATGAAAAATCGTATTTGCTTCCTGCAAAAGAAAAGTGAACCTCTTTCGCCTCAGACCTGACCATAATCTATTGATAAAATATTCATAATCCTTGTTACCCCCTTTTTATAATACGAATTATACCGATTTATCGTTCTATGCATTCGAAATGACTTCCAACGGCACACAAACTTGAAAATGCAAAAGCAGGCAACAAAAATCGAAATCCTGCACAAACGAGGGTGGTATGATTTGCAGGAAAGAAAGAAAAAAAAAAAACGAAACGGTAAAATCTAGCGAAGGAATAGAATTCCGACTTGCCACCAGCAACGTGCCGGAATCTCCAACCAGCTAGCAAAGCGAACTCACTCCATGTCGAACCGCACTGAAAAGCCAAAAAGGACATGAAATGCATTGGAAATTATTATACGTTGCATGCCAACAAATTCACTTGCACACACATAGCCGACGAAAAGTATGCATAGGGCGCGTAGTACGTTATTAACTTCCTATATTTGAGTTACGTGACCTAGCACATCGTTTTCCGTTTGAGATTTTCCCTGAGCACACAAAGCCAGAAGGAGAGGGGGAGCAACTACTCATAGGACACCAATCAGGAATAAAAAATAGAAAATATCGTTTCTCTTTGGCGCTGCATACTTTTAGGAGATTTTTTTCGTTTTTACTTTGATTCCATTATTTGTTCCTTGTTGTTGACAAACATTCGCATCGCTCGAGGAGCTCCCAACTAGTCCTGAGAGCGTTTAACATTCATGTTCGAGCCGTTAACATACACGAAAGTCAATTGCATTATTCCTCAATTTGAACCCCCAATTTAGTCCTCGCACACACATACACCCAGACGCTCCCACTCAGTTGACTTCAAAGTGAGATTTGATTTTCCACAAAATTTGCTTCAATGTGGGGAAGATGAAGGATGGAGACAGAGACGGAGTTGGCTTTGGAGTCGGAGACTATGAGACGACACCTGGCGACGTGTCTGTCAACGTTGATGTTATGCAAAAGTCGTTGTCGATAGAGGGTGAAGCTGAAGATTAACTAGGGTGACGCTGCTAGCGGGTTTGGGTGAAAGAGGATAAGGAGACGATGACGACAATGACGGGGTATGTTGGGTGGAAGGACTTGGGCCTGCTGGGATCGGATTATTGGTGGAAAATTACCTTTTCATTGAGTTGTACATAATGTGTGACATGAATGTGAGATTATCCGGGTGTCTTATAGTCTGTGATTCCTTATCTGCGGGATAATCATTTTGTGCCAAAGGACCCAGAGGGTTGGCGGGTGCGTGTGAAATTTATTTCCCATATTTGATGGATGATGCGGTGACGCGACGGTGTGAATAGATACCACGCCTATGTTCGATTCGCGAGCGCGAAATTAATGTGAAATTGGAAAATGTTCGCATCGAAATTTAATAATAAACGACGTGTGGATAAAGAAGTCGATTGGATGGGTGTTCGGCTAGGTGTCTTTCGATCGAACCAGGGAGAGTAATTAATCGCGTATGCGAGAATGGCGGTGTTAAAGGATTAAATGGCTTTTAGGAAAATTAATTTTTAATGGCATCGTGATTCGCTGGTTTAAGGTCGAAGTTCAGTGCCACTGAAGGTTTTTTTTTTTTTCAGCAAAATCAAACTGAAGGCCAATGGATCAAAACTTCGAAGCTTCGAAGCAGCAAACGCAGACGATGTAGTGCTGCTCGCTACGGAAAAATTCCTAACCACTCTCATTGAACTATTGAAAAAAGCCCAGAACACACTAAACGTTTTTTTTTTTTTTATAATCCACGCGCGGATCAAGGGAATACGAATACCCTTACAATGTGGACTAGGAGTAAACCCCCAGAAAACCAAATTAGTGTTGTTGACAAACAAATTCCATTCCAACTTTCACGCTTCCGACTATTGAGAAAAGTCCCCTCTGAAAGAGCGAGATACGCAGGTCTCATACTCGACAGGCAGTTAAACTGGAAGCTGAATATTAAAAAAATGGATAGAAAAAGTCATCTGTTCCCTTCCATACCTGAATTAATTTTTTTTTTTAAATATTGGGGATCCAGACCTAAAATAACCCTATGGATCTACTCAGCTATCGTTAGACCTATACTCACAATCGAAGGTACGCTGCCGCCAAAACCGCCAACCGCAAAGATTTGGCCAAAGATACAGAGAGTAGCATGCACTGGAATAACCAGTGCAATGAGAAAAATAACAACGGGGATGGAAGTAATTTTTAACTTATTGTCTCTAAACCTCTACATGCAGGAGGCCACAGCGAAGTGTGCTCGCAGAATCAGCCATTCTAAACACTGGAAACTGAATCCACATGGAAATGCCGAGATACATGCTAAACAATCATCTTGGCATCAATGTCAACTTGAATTACACTGTCCCACACTTAGACTTTGAGAGAACCTTTTCATAGGTATTTCCAAGCAGGGAACAGTGGCAAAACAACGACGACAGACGACTGAATGGATATAAGCATAGGAAGACGTCTTTTCTCTGAAAAGTTACGACCTAGCAGTTTTAAAAAATGCCCGGATCACAGCAATGTTTTCTAGGCAGAGATCCTAGCAGTGACAAGTGCTGCCAAATTAGTGTCAATGCTAATAATATTACGGGAGGATATTTCACAGTCAGGCTGCCATGCAAGCAAATGCTGCTACGCAGATAACATCGTTGCTTGAGCAGTGTGGTTGCGAAGAGCTTTAGGTTCTTGGCACGCAACACAATGTAAAACTATGCTGGGTCGCTGGTCATAGCGGGGTACAAGGTATTGAAAAAGCTGATGAACTAACAAGAATAGGTTCAGCCCTAGACTGAGAGCAAGCGGACGGTACGATCAAAACCTCCACTGTGCAATCTAAGGGCAAAAATTGCACAAAAAACCTCAATAGAAGTAAATAACAAGTGGAAATCGCTAACGACCTGTGAAATACCAAGAAGATTGTGGCCAGAATATGACAAGTCAAAAACATGCCATATTTTACAAAAAGACGGGAAATAGTTGTTGATGCTGGTGGGAGTGCTTACTGGCCACAACATACTATGATATCACACAAGGGAATTACGCCTGAATGATGACGATATATGCAGGGAATGCGGTGACTAAGGGATCCATAAGGACACAGCCCATTTTCTCTATCACTGTCCATACAACTGTCAGTTAAGAAACAGGCACTCCTCTTGAATCTAGAAAGTGTGATTTAAGACGCTCCTAGCATATGTACTTCTTTCCTTTGGTTTCTTAAGGAAAGCATCTGGAAACTTATAAGAGCTGATTGGGAAGGTGATAATGCTTGACAAAGTCTGGAGTAAACGATCTACGTTCGGCCATACGATTTGACACAATACATAGGCCCTGCTGAGAGACTTCAGTAGTAAAGCGGATCAATAAGGTCTGGTTTGGAGGGAATGCTGACTAAATTCAAGAAGTATGCTTGAACGATTTTGACTTGACGTTATGTTTTGAGTCAAAATTCACCACAATTAACAAAAACTCACCTTTCTTATTCTGTAGGTATATTTCCGAACGGGTTGAAACTTGCGCGTGTTCAAACCATTCCTAAAAAAAACAGTTTTTTCCAATTACCGGCCCGTAACGTCAGTGCTTTCAAAGGTCATGGAGAGCATTGTCAATCATCACCTCGAAAGAAACTTAATCTAAACTTTCAGGCATTAACGCTCTACAGACGACATAATGGTTTTTCTTTTTGAAAAAATGGAGCCGATGCATACACCAGCACGGTGAGTGAAAAATAGTCGACCTAGATATCTCGAAAGCATTCAACAGAGTGCGGCGCAGCGCCCTTCAAAACAAACTTCAAGCATATGGAGTTGGTAATGTCTTTCGTAAATGGATTGCAAGCTTCTTAAGTAGTCTTCAATACAGATTATATTAGATGGATGTAGTACTGCTACATACCTCTTTCTTAACTAACGCTGGTGTACCCCAAGACTTCGTTCTTTTTTCCGACACTTTTTTTGATATTCGTCAAAAACCTTCTCTCTATGATGCGCACTCCAATCCATTTCTTCGCAGATGATAACATTCTCGACTTCGCATATTCATTAATGAATCCGTGACAAGGACCACAAGTCGTTGAGTTCCATCGTCAACTGAGCTCAACTCAGATATTAATGTCAATTGGGGTGCTTAAAACCGAGTTGAGTTCAAAGCGTCCAAAAACCAAGTGCTATCTCCTGTCTTTGAAGCGGGATACCAATGTTGCCAACCTAGAAATGAATGGAGTCTACATTGAGTAAACAAATGGTTTGTCTATGCTTGGCATGCACATAAGCCCAGAACTTCGCTGAAACGAGAAAATTTCTGATGCTGCTCAAGGTGGTGCCAGATGCCTCGGCTTCCTCAAACGTTGCAAACAGTTCTTCACTCTTACAGACTTGGCTACGGTTTATAAAGCTTATTATTCGTCTGAAACTGGAATATAACTCTCTTGTTTGGGCAGGTCCTCTTACTTCATGCTTAAGTTTACTCGATCGTGTTCAGGGGCAAGCGTTTAGATAGATCGGCAGTCGAATGTCTTCTATTGAACACCACCGAAACGTGGGATGCTCTTATACCGGTCTTATCACCACAACTCTTTAGATGAAATATAAAGTGGAATATTTTCGTTATTGGTACTTCTGTAAGGTTTCCTAGTTCTCCAAAAAGCCTAGGTCCAAATAGTCTCTTCCGCGATCGTAAAATTCGTCACAGAAAAATAAGCAAATCGTCCTATTTTTACGTGACGAGTTATGGGTTTCCGTTTCATTCGCATCCTGACAACTTCTGGAGTAGTTTAGGGAGTTGATGCCGAGTCTGGCTGGTGGCCATGGTGCCTATGGCACAATGACCCGTCAGTACACCTATTAGGATGAGAGTATCATACTTTCAACTGTGCATATGCTGTCAGCGATGAATGACGAATAGTTGCTATGCACATCTTAAAACACTGCAATCAGCTATCAACCTTAACTTACAGGAAGAATCTTTTAAAACCGTTTCGTCATCGATAACTATGCGACGATAGTAAATTAAATTAAATTTCACAAGAAGGGCCAACGATACAATCGCAGGTAAATTACTTTCTAAAAATATTTCAAAGGTGATTCCCATTTCCAATCGATCGAACATTACACTGTCCACCTCAGACTAAATTTCAGTTCCATCCGAAAACCAGGAAAAGATAATTTATTGTTTTTTTCGCACACTTATCTGGATAACACTTCCTAATCGTGATTATTAAAAAAACCACTTCGATGACCGAATTAATTACAATAGCCCCCCTAACCAGATTCATTAGCCGAGCGGCGGTGGTGGGGGTTTCGACTTACCTACGTGTGTTCATGAAAAGCAACCCCGATAAGGTTGTTCACGTTTCGATAAGCATTTGATAGACTTTTGAGTGGCTTCTGAGAATTAACTACCGCGACAAACCATCTTATCTCAACGAACTATAAGTCTTCTCACCTTATCACTGATTTTACTCGCAGTATAAATACAATTGCCATTCAACTCATTAATCACTTCAATTAGTTCCAAGGCACACTGTCTGTTCTCCAAAATGGTTTCGTTTGTCCAGTTTTTTGTTATCGCTGCGGTTTTGGCTGTTGCCTGCGGAGTAAGTATACACAACTCTTATCCACTTGCAACCGATTTAATCTTCTTTTCGAATAGGAAACCTTAAATGTGACCAGCAGTGCGCAAGACTTCTTCCTCATTTCGCAGCGTGAGCTTCTGCACGACATTGCAATCCTTGACGTTGAAATCGCTGCAGTTGATGCCCGTTTCGCTGATCGTCTTGACACCGTTCAACTTCAACAACAACGCTTGCTCCTAGAAATCCAACAAGTAAATAAGACCCTAATGCCATTGCAAGCTCTGGGATTGGTTCGGAAGCATTGTATTCAAAAATATGATTCGCAGCTGATGACCTACGAAAAAGCTCAAGAACTACTTAAATATTGTTACAATCAAGCTGCATCAATCGCAACGTCGTTGACATCAAGTGCAAGGTCGAATTCCTACAACGCCAAAAACCAAGTCAACAGTTTACTGCCGAAAAGTGTAGCCAGCTGCGATTATTCGTACTCGAAGAATCAAACCGCTCTGGACTTGTGCTACATCAATGCTGTAAGTCTTCAATGTGCGATGGATGGAATTAAATTTAACGGTTTCCTTTTTTGTCTCAGGTCGATTCAACAAAGAACAATGTAGATTTCTATATAACTACTGCTCGTACTCAACTAGAGAAGAACCTATTTGATTCAGCTGTAACAGCAAGGACTGCAGTACAATGCTCCTTCCTAGTGGAGAGAGATTCACTGGAGACCATCGGTACAACTTCCAAATTAATTGATGACTGCGAAAAGAGCGTGACTTTTCAGAGCGCTGCATTACCAAACAACGTCGAAGAAAACAGTCTTCAAAAATTGCTTCTGGGAACAATTAAGAAACAGCAAATTGTGAACGTGGAGAACTAAATTTAATAAAGATGCGTAGTACACGCTTTTGAGCAAATTATAAACTGCTTATAAATCGATTTAGAAATATCTTCTAGGGTAGAGATGATATTTCGGACCATCTCATCCTGGGCCTACCCACCGGACGCCAACATGATTTCACAGATTCCATGGCACGTCTTGAAAGCCGAGTTGTGGTCATACGTTTAACGTGCCCAAACCATTCAAGTATGGACCTCTCTGTACGAAGAAGTAGCTGCTCGACATTGAGTACCTCGCGTATTCTGGTACTCCTAACTCGATCTCGGCGAGTCATCCCAGCAATATAACGAAGAAATCTCATTTCGGCAGCTTGTATCCGTGATGTTATTCTTTCGATCATTACCCAAACCTCAGGATCATAGGTGAGGGTGGGAACAAACTCTGAATTAAAAACCGATAGTTTTGATCCGATGCCAAGTTCGGCCGTCGTGAAAGCAGACTGACCAAGTTGTCTCAAAATTGCTCCAGTCTGCCCAAACCTACAGGATAACTCAGTAGGAATCCTTCCATCACTCGTGAATAGGACCCCGAGATACTTAAACCTCTCCACCTGTTTCAATGGGACTCCACTAACATGCAGAGTGCATTGAACAGGGGTTCGGGAAATTACCATTACCTCGCATTTTTTCACTTTTACCCTCATCCCAGTTTCAACACAGACGGCTTCGAACTTACTTAGTGTGCGCTGTAGATCGGTCTGGGTGGACGTATGGATGACCAAGTTATCAGCGAAAAGCAGATGACTTACCCTCAAATCTCCCAATTTGAACCATTCCCCACCAAGGCTGCGCTGTAACATCCAATCCATATACACTATGAAAAGGAGAGGTGACAGAATGCACCCCTGTTCAAGACCAACGCCCACAGTGAAAGATGTCGACCTAACGCCGTTCACCCGACCACAGCTCTTACAGTTAGTGTATAGAGACTGAATGGCCCTCCGAAGAGAACAGTCAATCCCATACGCCTGCAATACACTCCAGAGCTTACCTCGAGGGACTCGATCATATACTTTCTCCAAATCCACAAAACAACTGTAGATAGGTTTGGCATAGTCCCAGGTCTTCTCAAGTACCATTTTGAGAGTGAATAGCTGATCGGTTGTGCTTCTACCTGGACGAAAGCCGCACTGCTCGTCGGCCAACCTGGATTCGACCACAGCTCTGGAACACGCTTTTAACACCTTGGAAAAAACTTTTCCAGGGCATGGAAAAGGCCCACAATGTGTCATTGGATGGCGTGGGCTATGTACTTGCTTTTCTTTTTTGTTTTTATAATCCACACGCGGATCAAGGGGATATGAATTCCCTTTTAATGTTATTCACACACCGCGAGCGAGATGCAATTTTTTGCATCTCAGGTAGTCCAGACTAGCTGGGGACATTTGTGGTGTTTGCTATTGCTATAATTCACACGAATTTTTTTTGAATCTCCTGATGTCATAACCTCAAGAAAGGAGACCCTCTGAACTCCGCCAACTACAGAGGCATCAGTCTTCCTAACATCACTTACAAGATCTTATCTGCCGTGTTGTGTGAACGCCTGAAGCCATTCGTCCATATCAGTGTGGTTTCAGGCCAGGAAAGTCCATCATCGACCAAATATTCACACTACGGCAGATCTTAGAAAAAACCCAGGAACTTCAAATCGATACTCACCACCTCTTTATCGATTTTAAGGCCGCGTATGACAGCATCTATAGAGACGAGCTATACAGAGCCATGTCTAGTTTTGGCATATTTGCCAAACTCTTCCGGTTGTGCAGGATGACGATGGAAAATGCACGCTGCTCCATCAAGGTCGGTCAAGACCTCACCGAGACCTTTGATGTCAGAAAAGGATTTAGACAAGGCGACGCGCTGTCATGCGACTTCTTCAACATCGTTCTTAAAAGAGTTGTGCAAAACTCACGCGCCAACACCAGAGGCACAATCTTTCAAAATTCCGTCCAATTACTCGCATAAGCCGACGATATTGACATAATCGGAAGAACGCAGCGTGATGTCACTGGTGCGTTTGTGAGTATCGAGACGGAGGCGGCGAAGATGGGTTTAGCGGTCAAAGAGGGCAAGACAAAGTATATGCTGTCAACAAGAAAGGACTCCCAACACCGACGTCTCGGACAGAACGTCACTATAGACAGCTATAACTTTGAGGTAGTTAAGGACTTTGTCTACCAAGGCTCCGCTATAAATTCAGGCAATGACACCGGCGCTGAGATTAAACGAAGAATAACTCTTGCCAATCGCCGTTTCTTTGGGCTAAGAAGGCAATTGAGTAGCAAAGCCCTCTCCGAACAACTAAGGTGACCCTTTATAAGTCCTTAATCGTCCCAGTCCTGCTCTACGGCGCAGAGGCATGGACTCTATCTAAAGCGGATGAGGTTGCTCTTGGCTGTTTCGAGAGGAAAATTCTTCGGGTGATTTTTGGTCCCGTCTGCATAGACGGGGAGTGGAGGAGGAGATACAACGACGAACTGTACGGGCTGTACAGCGGCATCGACTTAGCCAGAAGAGTGAAGGTCCAACGACTAAGGTAGCTGGGACATGTAGAGCGGATGGACACCAACGCTCTAGCTCGGAAAATCTTCGAATCCACACCCGAGGGTCAGCGCAGTAGAGGAAGACCACGATTCAGGTGGCGCACGCAAGTGGAAGGAGACCTCAACCAACTTAGCGTGCGAAACTGGAGACAGCTGGCAAAAGATCGAGATCGCTGGCGACGCTTGTTGGTTGAGGCCCAGGACCACCCCGGTCTGTAGCGCCACCTTAAGTAAGTAAGTAAGATGTCATAACCATTGTCAACTCAATTAACTTTTCAAGCCATGTCGCCCTACTGCCAGTGTTATGGCTTCGCAAAGGAATAAACATCAGCTTTTCACAGTTGATCAATTCCATTGTGCCCATAGTATGTAACCTGTCGGTACCTGAAGCGATGAGAAAAGTTGAATTCAAATCACCTAAAGTGGAAACCTCAGAAGGCTTTTCAACTTAATGCTTAAGGCACCTAGTTCGTCAAAGGTGGTAGCTGCCAAGAGCTAAAAATCGAATGGTAGCTAGAGCAGATGACAAACTCAACTGCCTTCTTGTCCCTGAAGTGTCTGCATTAAACTTCTCGAGTCTCTCTGATTCTTCTCTTAGCATGCCTGAGATGGCTGGGATCTACCATCTACCGCATGTTTGGATTTTTTTAGTTTATTATCCTTTTGGGATACTTGAGCGGTATTCTTACCAAGCAAGGCACATTTAAGGTTGGTAGTTGCGACCCTTTCCTAGCAGTCTCATGTGCGCTCTCCCTTCCTGGGCCCTGTTACCTACCATAAAGTCACGATACTCAACCAATTTAGACTTGATTGTTGCTGATTTCAGAGCGCTAACGGCTTCAAAGCTCCCGATCACATTTAATGTTTTAACAATACCTCCTGCTTAAATAATGGCTGTGACACCAGTTTGCAATAAGCAGCATTCATTTCAGACTCGAAATATGTACATAAGTGTGGTTTCTTAAATAAACCCTTGTTCAAATGTTTTTTAGGCGCGTTTCAGATTAAGCCAAAACTGTCAACTAAATACTCACCTAATAAAAAGAAGGTTAAGACCTTTTTTTTTTTAAAAAATACGTCAAATAAAAATCGCTTTCAACTTTCCGGTGAGTCTTCCAAACCGAACTCTTTTGACGATGTTTAACAACGCCTTCATTTCTATGCCACACCTACACACCCTTCTTTCTAGCAGGACCAAATCAAATTTGACTTTAACCCTTTAATACAGTGCCGCCCTTCTGTACCCCATACGATGCCAAATAAATCAAATTCTCAAAACACTTGACATCCATAAATGTAACAATACATGTACGGCTTCTGCTTTCGTTTTATTTATTTCCTGCCACCCTGCCGCGTTCGTTTTTTCTTCTCTTCCTCACTCCCTCACTCTCTCTGTTTCTCTTCTTTTTTTTTACGACAATATCCTTTTATTTTTTTTGAGTTATGGGTTCATTGATTTCCCTTCCCCGTTTGATTCTTTTGTTTGCCGTTTTTCATTTTATTCGAGAAACAGCACGCTCGTGTGTTCTATCGACCGTGAATCCTGCGAATCCACACGAACAGGCGAACACAAAAAAAAAATATGTGAGTTCTGAAACAAAAGGGATAAAAAATAACTCCAATGACACTCTTAATATTTCGCAATTTGATTTATTATCTCCACGTTCAACATCAATTTGTAGGTGGAATCAGTGTGACCTTCTTTTGCCTTGCACCTCCTGTGTGCTGTGAGAAAAGTCTGATTTCTCCATTTTTTTTTCAGCACCTTTGCACCGTTTGTTGACTTGTTTTTAGTGAACTGCGGCTAGACTAGGTACCGACACGGATTCTCTATTTGTATACGTGAAATTGTGAACTTCCGATGCGACCTTAAGGACTCGTCCGCATAGGAGGTGTTTTAAAATTTCAAAAAAAAAACCAACCACCATCAAGATGATTCTTACTCTCACGGAAGAAATTGCCCCCAGAATGCATAGTGTACAACAAATAGCAAATCCTACTAGACCCGGGCGAGGGAGAGAGACTGGGAGGATTCCAAAGGAATCCTTTGTTCGGGATGGTTAAACGTAATTAGGATGTACAGATTTGTTAAGTCTAGTCAGACCTGGG
Organism: Matsumyia berberina; assembly: GCA_917880715.2. NCBI lineage: Eukaryota > Metazoa > Arthropoda > Insecta > Diptera > Syrphidae > Matsumyia > Matsumyia berberina. Next base: position 121,599,409 of record OU862871.1, on the reverse strand, counting down.
GGTGAAAGGAGGCGTGGAATGGGTGCTTCTGATGGTGTGTAGCTATTCAGTCAAACGTAGCGATTGCTTTCATGGTTCCTCGTCGTGCTTCGGTGAAAATAATTAAACAGGCGAGAATTTAATTAAAAGTGTTCATCGGATTATGGGGATCAGGGAATTAGGGTGAGAACGGCAATTAAAGTGTAAATTATTGCCACAATGGTTTCGGTGATAAGTGGCTTCGATATGGCAATAATCGATGAAACGGGGCTGGGGAGTGAGATTTGAATGGTTGTAGTCAGGATATTCAGTTCAATAGGCATTGCTTTGCCCTGTGAACGATGTATCGTTTGTAAAATATTCATTGCATTAGTCTGATGAACTTGTCAGAAGTCATTTCTAATCGCCTTTAGTTTTCTCCAAGGGCAGAAATTCAAGTTGGATGCTTTGGCACGCCTGGAGCAGTCAGAGTCTACAGAGAGCGCCTGAGTGTGAAATTCTTTACAGTGTATTCACTAACTATAAATGCCAAAACCAACGTCACCGCTGACCAGAACAAAGTGTTCACCTACTTACTTACTTACTTAAGGTGGCGCAACAGTCCGGAATGGACCTGGGCCTCAACCAAGAAGCGTCTCCAGTCAGCCCGATCTTTGGTCAGCTCCCTCCAGTTTCGCACTTGCGTGCGCTACCTGAGTCGCGATCTTCTTCTACTGCGCCGTTCCTCGGGTGTGTATTCAAAGACTATCCAAGCCGGGGCATTGTCCATCCGCTCGACATAACCCAGCTACCTCAGTCATCGGACCTTCACCCTTCTGGCCAAGTCGATGTCGCTGTATAGCCCGTACAGTTCGTCATTGTATCTTTGTTGGACTTAAGCTTAGATATCTTCATTTCGTTCAGGTGGGGTATACGGAATTGTTTGTCTTCATCGTCCAGTTTGAATGATTCATTCCGCCTGCCAGTGGGATTTGATTCGCCGTCGCCGTTAAACTTTTTGCAGAAATAGCATCAACATGGGCTGCGATTCTACCACGATGTTCGCTTGTTCATCCTTACAGGCTTCGGTTCGGGCTCTGAAGCCATGACAGGTTCTTTTTGCAGAGTAAACTTAAACACCATCGCAGAGATTTAATAAAAAAAAAATCCTAGGGAACCGCTTAGAACTCTTAAGTCGACGGATCAGATCATACTTCTCTCATTATTTATTCTGGTGCCGAGTGCTTGACGTTTTGTACGTTGGACATCTAGGCGAGTTGCATAAGTTCAAGCCTAGTAATATCAATTAAACGTTTTTTAGAGCACCAGCTCTCGGCAGGCAATGACAACCCTGTGAGAGCTAAATTTGTCAAGAAGTATGGTATGGTATATGAGGGTAAGCGAAAGGCTCTTCACATGTGCCTCAATAGCCCCGTTGCGTTTCCCTCTCTTAGTCGTCGGAACTGTAGGGATAGGTGTTGGTTAGAAGGGATCTAGCGAAGGTGGAAACAGTAATAGGGTTGACACTAGTGTATGTGTGGTCTGGCGAATCTTCCTGTTTCTTTGATGAAGGCCAGGATGCCGCCGATTACTTTGTCCCTGAGATGCCTCAGGTTCGGTACCTACATGGACCCCAGGGTCTCGCAAAGCTTGCCAGTGGTATAGAAAGTGTTCGAGGTTGGAGCCGTTCGTAAATGCAGTTGTACCGTCACAGTTTCTTGTTTCGTTTGTTCGAGGCCAAGAATCTCTTCAAGGAAATTCAATTTTAAAATTGTTGACAAAGCTATATCCGAGCACCACTGAGTGTTCTGCCAGTCTCTTTCTTCGAGGTGTACGTGCCGTTAGTGTCCAGGCTTAAGCCTCGGTTACTCTCAGGCAAGCTATTCGTTGGGTCAGTCCTTTTCATTCGCCCTTTTAATTTTATAAGAAAAAAAAAATAAATAAATACCTGGCGCGACAGCACGGAATGAGCCAAGGCCTAGCTTTTCGCAACCATTCATTTTGTGCGTATTACATATTTTACATGAACGGAAGGGACCTACAATTTATTGCCGACTCTGAACGGCGAATTGAGAAGCTCTTTCATGACAGATTATACTCCCGGAGGCTTGTCATTCCCCGACGAGAGGTGGTGTCGCGAAAAATGTTCGGTGTTCCTGGCTGGAGCTTGAACCCACGCCGCTTAGTCAGCAGTCCAACGCACTAACCACTGTGCCACGGCGACCAATTTTATAAGAGCAGTTTTTTATCTTATCCCCTTACGATAGAAAGGACATGAAAGATCGAACCTCCGTTACAAAAATTCAAGTGATTCTGGATGTTGAAAGAGCTTGGAGAAATTGAAGCAGCGTACCCAGCATTCAAGAAGATGGAAAGCTGCAATATCTCAGAAAGAGAGTCTTCATGGGTCAGCAGCCAAGTAGAGAAGTAAGGAACGCGCAAAATAAACCACAAGGGTTTCGCAAGTAGCTTGATTGCATTAGCTGTCACCTAGCCCAGCTCATCCTGGCTTTGGCATTTCCCATGACTATTTTTAGTCATATCAAACACTTTCATTCCTAATGCAATACTCTCTCAAGAATAATTCCTAACAGTTTAGTTAGACAGCTTTAATTTTTTTTTCAAACACCGATATCTCGAAGTGAAAGTAATTAACGTTAATTTAATTCAGAATACCATTGGTGTTGTCTAGACGCGACCTCGATGAAATTTGAGCAGTCATTGTTGAGATGTATGTTCACCTTACATACATATATAGAAACCCACATAAATGCCACATTAAATATTCGTCCTTACATTTTTCAATCCCGGATCCTACCTTGTGGCGATGTGGAGGGGGTTTACTTCGAAATCCGAGAGTCGCAAATGACTTGTTCAAGGACTCCTACCAAGCCACGTAAGGATAACGAAACCCTTCTCTCTCGACTTAAACTGAAGGATTTGCAAGTAACTCTTGATAATCCAACCAATTCGATGATTTCCTCGGTGGGATTAACAATTTTTTCGACAGAACCGCCTTTGCCCTTTTCGTACTTATATTTTGTTCATCCTTCACCGTAAAAATTAGAATGCAAAACCAAATTCCAATTATGCTCCTTCTTTGATAACTACCACGTCAATAATTCACCTCCAATGTCTAACCTGTTAGAGCTATCATTCATCAAAAAACAAAAAAAAAGGGAAAAACCTCCCCACAACCATGTTGCAAATCTCTTCCAAAATCACCTTCTCATTTCAACCCTCTCATTAACTCCAGACTGAACCAAAGAAAAAAAAAAGATTCACTGGCACTACAGCACCATCGTGTCGACCAACAGGCAGAAGATATTACTTTTAATCTATCCTTCCCTCGAGGTAATTTCTCGCCTCAAAAGTCCTGTGGTTACTTTTTGGCAAGCCATTTCGAACGCACTAAGACCACAGGTCGTTCCATCTCCGAAACATCATCATTATCTCCATCAGCCAAAGTAGTAGATAAAACTTCAAACAGGATACAACAGATATCCTGAGTCGTACCTTGGGTAAGGGAAAACAATTAACCGACAGGAGCACCATCTGCCGAAATCTTAATAATTTATTTATTATGAATTTCTCATTATCCTTTGCGGGTGAAATTTTGCTTTTCTTATATTGGGCTCCTGTATTACCTGTGCGAGTTCTCATTTCTTGGTTGAAGTGGAAAGGACTTCCTTTTTTTTGTGTCGGTTACCCACCCCTCTCGGTCGTCGATTTCCTTGGCTTTAAGGTGCAAAAAAAAAAAAACTTTAAAACCTCAAGCACTTCAGGTCGATACTGCTCTCTTTGGTGTTCAGTTTCTGTAGTTTCGACTGATACATATTATAACTGGTGGGGAAATTTTGTGGTATCCTAGTGGATTCCCCATCATACGCCCAGTGAAGTGGTGAATTTATGAAAATTTCCAAATTTTCTTGTGACTCCTGGTGGCTGAGATGGTTGGGATCTCTTTTTCCATTTAATGAATAACAAGGAAACCTTGTGAAACCAATTTATTTAAGATTCTGCTGCATCCGGTAGAGATGAAGTTCAGTGGTGGGAAGTGGTTTGTGGTTACTTACTGTGGTGTCAGAGGTGACTTCTGCATTTTGATTCCAATTAAATTTCCATAGTTTCGAAACGATCCTTGCGTAATTTTGTAAGCACTTACATTGGATAGTGCATGTGATGCTAATGAGTCATTTTCCGCCTTAAGTTGGACATTTCTGGACAAAATTTTACTGCAGACGGTAAGAGCGCATTTCACTTTAAGTTTGGATTGCAGTACCCTTAGGAGTAGAGAAGTCCGAACTCGAAGGGCATAACCTTGTTCAACGATGTAAGTTCAGCGAACTGTAAGGGAGGAGCCCTTAAAATGTTGGACACAACAAAATCCCCAGAAGTGCCCTGAGAGTCAGCCAAATGAATGGCTGGAAGTCAAGCACAACGTGGCGTGCCCAGATCCTTAGTAAGTACATGGGCAATGTAGCAACCACTGATTATACGGTGCCCTACCTAGATGTCAAACGCCCATTCGCTTGCTCATTCCCAAGCAGAGAGTAATGAACAGGGGGAACAATAACAAACTCGCAAACCAAAGCCATTTATACTGATGGGTCCAAAATGGACTTTAGTGAGGGTAAAGGTATATTTTCAGACAAACTTAAAAAAAAAAAAAAATAGCTGGTGCGACAGCTCGGAATGAGCCAAGGCCTAGCTTCTCGCAACCATTCATGTTGTGCGTGTTGTATTGTTTGCACGAATGGAAGGGACCTACATTTTATTGCCGACCCCGAACGGCGAAGTGAGAAGCTCTTTCATGACAGATTATACTCCCGGAGGCTTGTCATTCCCCGACGAGAGGTGGTGCCGCGAAAAATGTTTGGTGTTTTCCTGGCTGGGGCTTGAACCCACGCCGCTCGGTCAGCAGTCCAACGCACTAACCACTGAGCCACGGCGCCCACTACAGACAAACTTAGTATCTTTAAATATGTTAGACTCGCGGCCATAGCAGCTTTTTCCAGGCAGAGGTCCTAGCAGCGACAATTGCTGCCCGTGAGACTGCGATAAAGGTAACACCATGTGATGATATCACCTTTCTCATCGACAGCCAGGGAGCGCTAAAAGCGATTTCTGCTATTGAAATAAAATCAAAGCTTGTGAACTGCTGTCGCGAAGAGTTCAGTGTTCTTGCCTGGACAAGAGCGCATACCAGGGAATGAGAAGCTGATGAATTGGATCTGCGCTAGACCTAGATCAGGCTGACCAGTCAGTAAAAGTCCCACCATGTAAACTCAAACATGTAGCATGAATCAGGATCCTAGCGGAAGTGAATAGAAGATGGAGCTCTTTGAACTCCTGTAAAACAACTGGAAAACTTTGGCCAAGAACTACTACTCTCAATGCATAAGAACAGAAAAACCCTGTAGGAGTAATAAAAGGTTATAATACTCTGCGCTACCACATGAAACAGCTAAGGCTAAGTGAGGAAGATCTTTGCAGAGGTTGCGGGGACGAGGAAGTCACTGTGGACACAACCCACTTCCCTACCACTTCCCAGGTCATTGTCACTTCAGACCTAAGTTCTTTGGAAGACACTTTTTCCAGGATACCGAAGAACTAAGTGACGTATCTATCGGGGACATCTGGAGATTCATTACGGCTTCAAGATGATTCGAAACTCTGGGGCAATAGGAGAGTCCTTTGGGTATTATTCCACGAGTAAGGTGTACTTCCTACCAAAAAGGGCATCACAATGGGTCTCTACTGACCTGGATGTGGCGCAGGGGGTTCTCTCTCCCTTCACCAATCCATCTACCATATTACAGTTCCGTGCCGTCAAAGTCTGGTTTGATTTTTATGTACTCATGTCTCTGGATGGGCTTGAGCTTTAATGATACGTTCCTGCAGATAATAAAAATCTTCCCACGCTATCTGAAGAACTGTAGTTGATTCATTACATATGACTTATTGCCAAAGGACGAAAGATAGTTCCTTTTGCTATAAAATAAATTTTCTTCTTCTTATTCCATAGGGATAATTTTGCGTTGTCTTCCTTTTTAAGTGAACGAAAAACTTTAGCAAATATTCCGAATAAATCTTCTCGTGCCTAGGTTATGTTTTTTATATATAGAAATTCCGATAACGTGTCCTTTACGCCCACACACTTTTAACAGCATGCTAAGAGAAATCGCATGAAATACTCAGTAAAGTGGAAAATTTTAATGACATTCTACGATCGACGTCGTCGTTTTGGCGATGTTTCGTTGGTTTTCTTTTTCCTTTTTCACATTTTATATCCTGGCAATGGTCGATGGAAGGAGATTAAAAAAAATTTAAGTTTAATTTTGGCACTGTAGACATTTCACAGCAAAAAAATATTGATTACTGTCAGAGAATGTGGAGCTAAGTGGATCTAGTACGTTATTCGTGTGCATGTTTGTAGTTACAAAGGACTAATGGTGGTGGGGCTTGGAGTTTTGACAGGCTTTTCAAAGCAGTTTGAAATGTTTATTAAAAAACTGTGGGAGAAAGAACAATCAGGTGTTCAATTTGTTGAGAAGTATTCTATAATCAAGTCATGGCTACTACTACTGTCAGGAATATTATTAGAAAGCCACCGTTTTGGGACGTTTGTTTTTGCAAGAAGTTCGGTCGCAGGGGCATATCTGCAGTTTAATTTACTTAATTTGTCAATACGTCTGGGCCCCATCTGGTACTCTCTTCCCTCCAGCTGATTCTTCGCAATTTCGATTCGTCCTCAACTATTCTGCGCTATTTTCGCTTAGGTCAACCCAAACTTTTACTTGACTTAAAAAAAAATAGGTGGCGCGACAGCTCGGAATGAGCCAAGGCCTAGCTTATCGCAACCATTCATGCATGTAATGTATGCACGATTTCCTCAGTGCCCTGTAGGGACACGAGAGAAGATTCGTATTTCCCTTCGAATACGAGATTTTTGGCATAACCTTAATCGCAGTCTCACGGGCAGGAATTATCACTGCTAACACCTCAACCTGGATAACACTTCTATGGTCCGGGAGTCTAACTGCTTTAAAGAGACTAAGTTTGTCTGAAAATATACCTGTACCCACACTAATGTCCATTTTGGACCCAGTCCATTCCTCTCTGTTTGGGAATGAGCAAGAGAATGGTCTTTTGAAGTCTAGGTACGGCATCGTATAATCAGTGGTTGCTACATTACTCATATACTTACTAAGGATTTGTTCATGCCCCGTTGTGCTTGACTTCTAGCCATTCGTTTGGCTGATTCTCAAGACACCTATGGCTGCAGATTCCTTTATAGACAGGTCTAGTTGAAGTAGGTTGAGAATAGCCTCTAGTCCTGCTTTTAGCGTGGTTCTCATGACACTTGTAAGTGCTAGCAGCTTGCCACCACACAACGCTGCCATGGGTAAATATAGGGCTTACAGTAGCCATGTACACAGGATATTTTTAGGGCTTGGTCCCTAGATTTCCCGAATATTCTACTGCAAGAGTAGAAAGCTATAGTGGCCTTCTGTTCTGTTTCCAGTTAAACTTTTCCTAGAGCACAGGTCCCAAGTATCTTGTACTGCCAGAGATCCTGAGGGCAATACCCCCAGCAGAGGGTGGCTATAAGACTTTACATGACGACTGACTAATTGTTTCCCGCGGATACTGAATGACGTAATAATCATTCTGTTCATAAAGGAAAACCTGCTCAGTTTTTGGAAAGTTTTTCTGGATCAATCTTAAATGGCTAAAGTAATCCATCAGCAAAAAATATATCTCTAGATACAAGAGAATGATATCAGTTGAGACTGGAAAATTGGCAATGGAATTTTATTAAGTTCTCGTTTTCGTTTTTAGCTAACAGTTCTTACCATTCCATGCTCCCTCCGCCCTCAGCTGTGTCCACCCTGTACTTTTTAAAATTCCACTTTCCACCGCAAGGTTAAAGAGGCCATGGTGTTATAAGGATCTGAGGTATCCTTATAACAGACAGTACTTTTCTGCATGTTTGTAGCATCATTTTATTAATTTTATTTCAAGCGTCTTCTGACTTATAAAAGACAAAAAATAGAAACATTGGCTTTTGCTTTTGTATACACACTCGTATGTAAAAAAAACAAAACTTTCATTGGAGCCTGTTCCCAAGTTGATGGGAAAAGTTTTTCGACAGCAGATCGTTGTTCCTCTTTTTTTTTAATTTTATGTTTAGACCAGAATTCTCGATGGTCTTGTTTTGAGTTTTGTTCAGTTCGTAAATGTTTGAGCTCATATACAGGAGCGAGGCAAATTGAAATATGTCTGGCCAGTGAATGAGCTTTCGGAACAGGATAATTAACAATTCGATAGACAGATGGGTCTGTATAAAAGAGAAGTTTGATTGAAACTGAGTTATAGAACTTAGTCCGGATAGAAAGAGGGTGGGACTGGTGTTTAAGGTTTTAAATTTTCAATTAAAATGATTTGAGATTGCATTCCGATTTTAAAACAAATGTTTAGGGGAAAATCATGCTGTTTCGGGGCTCCGGTGATGAATTGGACATGAAGTCAGTTTCTGATACTGACGTCATGACGGTAATGAATGATACCTGTGGAGATTCAATAATCGGAAATCAGTACATCGATTAAGAAAAGAAATTTCAGCTGTTCAATGCATTCTGTGTGTCAGTGGAGTCCCATTGAAACAGGTGGAGTTTCACGAGTGATAAAAGGAGCTATACTGAGTTATTCTGTAAGATTTGGCAGGCTGGAACAATTTTGAGAAAACTTTGTCAATCTGTGATCAGGAGGGCTGTACCTGGTTTGAGTTCTGACCGAATGAATAAGATCGCGGATGCAAGCTGCCGAAATGAAATTTCTTCGTTGTATTACTAGGGTCGGGCAATAGAAAAATCTGCAAGAGATTTTCACCTTCCCCCATCGGATATAACCATCTTCTTCAGCAGTCAAGTAGCTTTAACACAGATAAAATCCAATACAATCAAATGAAAGGCAGTCAAAAAACGTCGAAACTCGCTGATCACCATAAGACTCCATCCAGCCAAACTCTGCAGGGTTCCCGGACATAAGGCCATAGAAGAAAACGAAAAAGTTGAAGAATTGGCAGGATTGGGGTCGGCTATGAAAATCAGCGAAGCGGACACATCTGTAATGCCACCGATTGGGAGATTGCATGGGATAATAGACAGCATAATAGAGAAAGAAGCTAATTTCTCCTGGTTAGCCAGAGAGGATTGTGCCACCTCTCGGACATTGTGACCGAATTTAAATACAACTAAAACAAGGTGCTTTCTGGCACTGAACAGATTCTCTATCCGCATACTCACTGGAGTTATCACAGGACACTGCACTATCGGATTCAAGCCCCGCAAGCTGAGAATCGAGTTCATCGATTTATGCAGAAGCTGCGGAGATGAAGAACTAAAATCATTCAAACTGCTTTGCCCTGCAAGAACGACGTCAACGCGCACTAGGGTCAAGGTTTTTTGCAATAGGTAACAGACTTATAGTAACGGACCTACTCATAAAGAGCTCCAACTGGTTCACAAAATAACCAACAATAGGATAGGTCCTTAGGTTGTCCCGGGAACCATATTGCTATTCCCACAAAAAGGGTACTCACAATGGACTTCCAGGTCTCCAAGTGAACTTGATGAGGCCTATCCATTACACAGCCTGCGTAACCTAACCTAACTTATCTCCTGTCTATGTTGGCGGTTGGGTGCTCTTTTTGGTTGAGATTACTTATTTTGTTCTAAGTATGTAGGTAGAGTGGCGGTTCTTGAGAACCTAATTAGAGTCAGGGTTCGCTGTTTTGTTAACACTCGCTCAAACCTATTTGTGTGTAAGTGTTGAAGCCAATTAAGTTCAGTTATCTCGCCGACATCCATGAAGAAGGGTTTGCCTAAAGTGCGCTGTCTGGTCCTCGGCAGGGCCGGATACCTGCGTAGGAAATGAAGAAGAGTTTCTTTCTTTTTAGTGTTTTTGCAGCTTCTACAGAAGGTGTTGTGAGGAATACCAAGCTTGACCGCATGATCTACAACTGGCCAGTGGCCTGTGGTTATGACTACAATTCTAGCAATATCTGGTCCTGATTTGCCAAGTAGCTCTTTTGAGGTAGGTTTCTTGTAATAAGGTCATGTCTTTCTTGAAATGGTGCAGCTACACGCGGTTTAAAAGCGCTACTGACATTTTGCGTTTTTTTTCTTCATAATGTCAATACATGTTGTCAAAATATGCGAGTTATTCGACGGGCTTTTGAAATATTAGGCATCTGGTCTTGGCGTGTGATTTCTGTTCGATTTCCTTCAAGATGATCTTCATCGACCTTCCCATTGTCATGCTACACAATCTGACTTATTTGGCAGGGATGTCAAAACTAGACATTGCTCCGTATTGCGCACTAACCACTGAGCTGCGGCAATCACGTTTTCCATCTATGATCCTAAAATGCATTATTCCGAGGGTACATTGAACAAAATTCTGTTTTGATGTTCTAGTGGTAACATCATCGTTTGCCACGTTTAAGTTTCCGGGTTCAATTCCTGATCTTAAATAATGGAAAAGTTGATCAACTAAGGAAACTGATGTCAGTCCTACTGCAAAGGCATAGAAGGGTCCTTCCCATTTGTTACAGCTGGGGATGAGCCAAGGCCTAGGTTCTCGCAACCATTCATGTTGTGCGTGTTACATTTTTTCGCACGAATGGAAGGGATCTACAGTTTTGTTCCGACTCCGAACGGCGAATTGAGAAGCTCTTTCATGACAGATTGTACTCCCGAAGGCTTGTCATTCCCTGACGAGAGGCGGTCCTGTTCGGTCAGCAGTCCAATGCACTAACCACTGACCCACGGTGACCACGGTGCATATTCTTCATTGTTAGCTTTATATTTATGAAATAAAAGTGATCCTACCTTGCTGTACAGTATGCACTTACACTTTTGCATGAGAAGCACTTCGTTTAAAGTGAGGAAGTGCCTCCCTTAGTTCTCAATTCGAACCACTTAATTCTTATGCATCGCTAAAATCCAATAATTGAACATCCTTCATTCGCATATCTCCCACAGGATAACGAACAATTTTATTTTACGACCTCCGACATGTTACCACGCGCCGAAAATCCTCTAAGCGACGTCGATGGGACGTACCGTGTGCAAAAATCATTCCTGAGAGGTGTTTATGATCCACCATTGCGTATTCAAACTTAATGACATGAATTTTTTATTATCCTCGAAAATTTCCTTTCCTCGGTGTGTGTTTTTTTTTTTTTTTTTCTTTCGTCAAAAGGAACCTTTTGAACAGAGGAAGCAGCACGCAAGGAATAATGAAGCGCGAGAAATATGTTTTATGGTTTACCTTGCTTATTGTTTCTTATTGGTGCGAGCAGCATGAGGTTGTGCAAGACGGTCGCTCTATCAGTTAGGGCAGAGCCAACAAATGGGCCTTTTTATCGTTTTAACGTCTGCACAAGTGTAATACCAGGATTCGGTAACAAATTTTAGATTTGCTGAATATGAGTGTGTGTTCCTTCTGTTTGTTATCTTATGGTGGATGGAAAATTGTTTTGGATGGTTGTTATTATTTATTTCTCTCTAACTAGACAGTGAGAGTGGAAGAAGGATGAGTGCTTATGAGACTTAAAGATGTGTTAAAGACGTTAGAGTTGTCAAAATAAAATTAAGGACCTACCAACAGTGGTTGTCAAAATATAGAAGGTGCATTGACAATCACCCCTATCATTCAATCCGACGGATCTGAGATTCACTTCACCTATCCGATCCGCGTTCACTTTTAGTCTAATCATTCAATCCGCCGGATGCACTGTTTTACCGACTAAGATTTTCCTTGTTCAAAACCGACTGTTCTGCCATAGTTGACAGCAATTACAAATTAAACAAAATAAAATTAAATTTCAAGATAAACAGGGCAATGCTATCGCCCTATTTTTTTAAGACGAGGAATCTTCAAATAGACGAACATATCGCGCGAATGATAGGGGTGAATGTACACTCGGAATAATGCATTTTAGGATCATAGATGGAAAACGTGATTGCCGTGGCTCAGTGGTTAGTAAGTAATACGGAGCAATGTCTAGTTTTGAAATCCCTGGCAAATTCATCAGATTGTGTAGCATGACAACGAAACAGGAAAGCATGACGGGATTACGGTATTTACGGACGGTTTCAGCATCGCAGACAACCACGGGGCTGGCGTATATTGCAACAACCCACCGGTAGAACTTACGATTCTTCTAGTTCCCTTCGTCACAGTCTTCCAAGCAGAAGTTCTTGCCATTTTGAGAGGAGCTGGAGTTTTCTCGGTACACCACACCCAAAGAAGGAAAATAGAAAATAAAGCCATCACAAGTCCAACATCCAGATCTCATCTGGTCAGCGAATGCAAAGATAAACTCAACAAGCTTGCCAGTCAGAACGACATACGCCTTGTCTGGGTACCGGGTCACGAAGGTGTGACAGGGAATGAGAAAGCCGATGAACTGGCAATAGAAGGGGCGCACGCCATAGAACGAACCGTTGAAAACACAGTGGGAGTCGCACCAAGAATGAATAAAACCAACGAGAAGATGCAAAGGAATTTCGAAGATCACTGGGCAAACCTCCCGACGGGCAAAGTGGCTAGATCACTCGTAAAGAAACAAAGCAACCTGCTCTTTAGGAAGGCTCTAAGTTCAAGCAGAGATCAATTGAGGCTGATGGTGGGACTCATAACAGGACACATTAACCTCAACAAACACACGCATAGACTGGGCCTCGCTGACACAGAGATATGTAGGGACTGCGAGGAAAAAGAAGAAGATCTCGAACACTTCCTATGCCACTGGCCAGCCATAGAAAAAATGCGACAGAAGGCCCTGGGGCCCATGTGGATACCGGACATGAGGCATCTCAAGGACAAAGGAATCCGCGCCATCCTGGCTTTAACCAAAGAAACAGGAAAATTCGCCAGATCACACGTACATTATCGTCAACTCTATGCATGTATCCACCTTCCCTAGATCCTTCTCAAACCAAAATCTATCCCTACAGTTACGACGATTAAAAGAGGTGAACGCAACGTGACAGACTGAGATCTAAGTGAAGAGCTCACCCTCAAATATCATACTATACCATTCTATCGCCTTGGCTAAGCGTTGAACTGCTGTTCGAGCTGCGTTCGTTCAAGCCCCAGCCATGTTCACCAAACCCTATGTATTTATTTATTTTTAACACGAATTATTACGGAGAACTAGACCTTCACCCCCAAATGGCTGCCTCTTGCTTGAACCAAAACATGATTCATGCAAATTTTTCCATTCAAAATTGACGTGTGAAGTGATATTTCCACCAATACTAGTGTCCAATTGAATCACGACTTATCTTGGCTCAAAGTTAAGTCAACGAAAGATTGAAATTGTTAGCTGTCTTGCACAAGTCCTGCAAAATATTCGTCAAATCAGAACCAACACATCACCGTGTGACGCACTTTAGATGCTTCATATAAGGACTTGTAAAATCCACACACAAACATTAGATTTACACATAGCTTACCAATTTCCCTGCCACATCCTGCGGACTCGGTATAATTTATTCCAAAATTCGTTTCCTCACAAATCAACAACCGCACCGCTGTCATGTTCCATTTCCTACTCACCCTAACTAACTTCAGCCACTCAGCCATGCACACACACACACACACTCCCCCACTTGGGTGCTCTCAGTCACCATTCACCCAAAATCCATTGAAAGCCAATCGAAGTCATGTCCTGTTTATGACTTGTTCATATCCTTATTTTTTGGATAAAACTAGTGATGCTGCTGTCGGTGTTGGTTGTGGATGTTGGAGCTGCCATAGATGGTGGAATATTTATGAACTCGTTGACATTTTGAAATAGAATTATGCTCTGACAATCACATGCCAAAAGCTATTTCATCTCATCACGTGCGATGGACAAGCCGACTTTGAGGACGAGGAGCTGGAAATGGAAGTTGTCTCTTTTTTCTTTTTTCATAACTTGGACATCTGGACTGTGCACATCAGTTGAAGTAGAAGTGGAATCCTTTAAAGTTCGTTTGGTATCTCTGTGGAACAGAAGTGCAAACTCGCAAACACACACACACACACTCGAACAATGAGCGAATTAAAAATTTAAATTTGTTTTGTGGTTGATTCTTGTGTCTTAGAAGTTTACCAATTACTGCAGATCAGACAAGAAGAATGGGTGACCAGGAGTTTTCGCCCAGAAACCATCGGGACAAATAAAACTTTCGGACAGGAAGCACTAAAGTTGGTTGCTGCTGTCCTAGTCGAAGGAGTAAGGACAGTTGAGAATGGTAATTTTCATGGTGCTTGCCTTTGGTTTTCCTATTTTGTGGGTTTCCTCCGGTTTTGGCTTTGTGCTTTGTTGTCATTCATCTCTTCTTCGGTTTATTCTTCTTTTTATATACAGACATACGCATGTGTATGTGTAGGAATGGTTGCATTATTCAAAATCATTGGTCTGCAAATAGAATTTGGGTAATTAAATGCGCATATTAATTTTTAGATTTTCTCCTGGAACAAATATTATGATGACTCTTTTAAGGGTGTTTGCCGATGATAAAAGGAAATACAGAGGAAGAAAAGGGAGACCAGAGTTCCTACATATGTTCATCGGAATGTGAACCATCAGAGACTAAGTAAAGGGCACACCATATACAATTTCTTGAATATGATCTAAGTTAACGAGGCGATGATAGAAAAATGATATTAGTTCAAGGATGTCACTCACTTGATAGTGTTAAGCTACTGCTGTAGAACACATGGATTGTTATGTATTTGGTCTCTGCCACAGATGGTAATACAATGCGAATAGGACTGGTCTACAACAGAGGCAGATGCAACGTCACCAGGGAAAGAAGAAGACAAGCTGAAACTTTAGAAGACGCACTAGCGAGGTCCAAAAGGGGCAATCAGCACTAGAAAAAAAAAAAAAAGGAAGTGGGAAGAATTCCGAAAAGACGTCAGCACAGACCCTTGGAGATTAGGCTATAAGTTAATAATGCGGAAGGTGTGGTAACAGACAGCCAGCCCTTCATTGAGGGCGGGAAAAATGGAAAACATAGTTGACACACTCTTTCCGACACACTCTGTCAGACACCCTCCCAGCCCAACAGCAAGATATCCCAATGTTCAGCGAGGTGGAGCTGCTCCGGGCGGAGGAAACTTTACAGAACAGGAATGCCCGTGGGCTTGATGGTATACCACGGAAGCGATCGCCCGAACTCAGTTATTGCTGGATATGTACAATACTTGCCTCATCATCATCATCTTCCAATAGTTCGCTTATCCACTATGAGGGTCGCGGGTTTAGGGAGCTCAAGTGGACTCTCCGCATTTGCCGATCTTCCTCCATCGACTCTAAATCATCAGGGGCAATCCCCATACAAGTAGAAGTGAGATTTCGGTCTTGGTCCAGCCATCTTATCCTAGGCCTTCCCAGGGGACGCCTACCTGATGGCACGGATTCCATGGCACGTCTTGGAAACCGAGTTGGGGACGAAGAAGTAGCTGCTCAACATTGAGAACCTCGCGTACTTTGGTATTCCTAACCCGATCTCGGCGAGTCACTCCAGCAATAAAGCTTGTATCCGCAACAATAGTTGCCTTAAGGACGGAATGTTCTAGAAGAGGTGAAAGACACAACGCATGGTTTTAATCAGCAAAGGAAAAGGAGATCCGGACTCCTCATCAGCTTACAGAACTTTGTGCATGCTTGGCACAGGCGGGAAACTGCTGAAGCCGCGATCGACAGAAGCTGTCCAAAAAGCAAGTGGCTTATCCGAGAGACAGCACGGTTCAGGAGAGGGCTATTAGGATGGTTAAAGATTATCTCAAAGACCGGAACCTGTTATACGACACCGAGGTTTGACCCCGAAAAAAAGGCAATCACTACAAGAGCAGCGCAGGGCTTAATCCTGGGACCTGAACTGTAGAATATCTCCTATGATGGTATTCTCTGTAAGGAAATGCCCGAAAATATCTTCCCGGTGTGGTACGCAAATGACATTGAGGTCGGTGGTTACAACAAAAGACACCGAAGATGCACAGCGATGACTTAACCAAGTGATAAGACGCGTGCATGCCTGGATGGAAGACCATGGCCTTAATCTGGCCGCAGAGAAAACAGAAATGGTCCCCCTGACTTGGAAAGAGATTCCCGGCGGGAATTTCAAATAGGATCGGAGGTTATAGCCAATAAAAGTGCTGTGATGTACCTCGGAATGACCCTTGACTCCGAACTCACCTACTAGCATCAGATAAAGTCCTCATCGGAGCGGGCTGCGAAAGTCACCACGAAGAAGACTTCTTCTCCTGCGAGATTTGGGCAGATGCCCTTAGAGGAAACAGCTGACAGTAGGACAGAGGCGCGGAGCCCTCCGGGTAGTAAGCTCTTACCGCATGGTATCGTAATCAGCTGTCCTTGCCCAGCTTGCCAATACGGCGACTCCCTAGTAGATGACGCAAACCACACCTTCTTCACCTGTAGTAGATGGGCAGTTAAAAGAAAGAGGCGGAGCTAGGGGCAGACTATATCACACCGGAAAGTTCGTGCTGCGAACAAAAAAGAGAGAGGAAAATGAAAAGATAAAAAAAAACAAATATCTGACGCGATAGCTCGGGATGAGCCAAGGCCTAGCTTCTCGCAACAGCTATTACTGCGCAAGGCTGGTTAGCATGTCATGTCAAGCGTCTTGTGCTATCTGTTTCTGATGCTTCTGCTGCTTCGGTTGCTCTTCTTAGCTTTTCTATTCTCCGCAACTTATTTTGGAGAATTGTTACGAAACTACATATTGCCACAACATATGGTCGAGCAGTAACGACGGGCTCTGCAGAGTAGTTCTCCCTTCCGTGAAGCGTATGCAATACAATTCTGCATGTTCCGTGTCTTCGTCTTCCTCCGGGCATTCCGGCCAGGATAGCGAGCTATCGTATCGAAATCGGTGGAAATACTTGTGGTAGACGCCGTGAACGAACAGAAACTGCGAAGGATGGTAGTTGCAGTGCCCATACTTTCGACTTATTCAATCTTGCATTGACGGTATCAGCTTGTACGTCCATCTGCCTTTTGTTCTATTGGCCCACATAGCTGCTGACGCTGCCTTCCTTTTCAACTTTGATCATTCTGATGGCATTAGCGTCATGCCGACTCAAGGATCTTCTTCTGCTATATGCCCAAATCATCTCGTCTCCGAGGAAGTCAGTGGGGACCATTCCAGTTATAACAAAAGCGGCTTCGTCTAAGATGGTTCGAAAGCCGTCGATTGTCCGTAGCACGCAGACTCTATAGGTTGACGATAGTCTCCTTTTGGTCTTCTTTGTCCTCAGAGTCTGCACCCAGACTGGGGCGGCATATAACAGAACCGACACTTCTTTGGATCTGATGGTATTGTTGCCGACCTGAAAATTGGCGAATTCAACGGCTTTCCGACTTGTTATAAGGTCAGCCTCTCTATATACATACATATATGTGTGAACTTCGAAACAATCCAATTCTTTTCAAAAGCAAAAAAAAAAAGTTTTGGTGTCCTGGACACTAAACTGATCTCAAGGACAGATAAACCAAACAATCAATAGAGCTACTGGCCCCTGACGAATTTGTCATTCGCCCTAACTTTTAAAAATGGTCTCTCACTATATCCTCGTTAAAGTTAATGAAAACAAAATTCCTCAAAGCACGTCCAAAATTTTAATAAAAATACAACAAGAAAAACAATTACTTGTGAGCGAGTCCTTCCGCCATAACCCCATCAACGCTATGATTAAATACGTCTCACATTTCTCTATATTTCAACACCTCCTTAGAACCAATATAAGTACCACGAAATAAGAATAATTTCCTTCGAACAAAAGGACATTCTGCAGAATATTAACAATGCTCAGCAGGTCACCGGAGTTCATTTCCATTTGCCTTCAATATCCTCATTTGTCCTCTGCCTCGGGAGCATACGCCAATAATTAATTTCCTTGTTAAACTGAAGTACTACTACTAATCCTCAAGACGGACCAACATCATCATCATCATTATCATCACCATCATCATGAGCATTGAAATGAGTGTGGAAAATAAATGAACTCATTATTTTCGTCCCTGCATGTCCTTAATGAAATATTAAGTGGCATTTTCATTTAATTATTAAGAAACGGATACCTACTATGACCGGCAATGACAAATGACATTTTCCTAAAGAAAGCACGAACGGAACGGCTCGTGGTGTCCTACTGTCGAAACAGGACATTGTTAGGATAAACCTAACACAGTGAAATATTGACTAGAGTTTATTAGAAACAGGAAAATAAAACATCATTTACATTGGTTACTTCGTTAATTATGAAGGCATGCGGTGAGATTTATAAGCCGAATAGGGTCCTTGGGATCCTAAAGAAATGTCACAGAAATGTCCTAAAGAAGTTGGCATCCTTAAAGGTCTGTTAAAAGAACATGTTTTGGCATGCACTGTGCTGGTTTTCACTCTGACTAGTGAACGTAGTCGTACATATGTATGTGTATATGTATGCAACACACACGAAGGAGGAACCGCAAAAACTAATATCGATTCGAAGGAAACACGAAAGTTTTTCTTATCAATAAACGATTTTTCGTCTCTCGTTCTTGCCGACAATAATCGTTTTCAATTCAAACCCCACAACGATGTTAAATTTTCTACTCCGATAGGAGTCTAAGCGTACCCTTGCTTGTTTCATGCACATGTCCCTCCACGTACATACTTAGGATGTATAGATTTTTTTTTTTCCTCTTTTCACCATCAAAGGACGAGAACGATATGGAAGAAGAAGAAGAAAGAAAGTCCGCGACGCAATCTATAATCATCCAAAATCCCATTCCTTTTTAGAAGCTATAAAGATAAGCGCACGCTTTTTTCGCAAAGAGGAGTCGAAAAAAAAAAATCTGACGCCAGTAAGGACAATGTATCCTTTCGCTTTTTTTCCTTGGGAGAATTTTTTATTCTCTCTGCTCGTCCGTGGATTTGACTTCTTTTTCGGCTGTTTCTTCGAAAATTTTAATTTTCCCCCAACAGTGGAAAAAGGACTCATAAACACCAGATAAGGACATTATGTGTATTTAGCTATTCTATCAATTGGCTGCTTTAAATTTTCATCTTTTCGTCATGTGTGCTTGTATGTACATGAGGGATAAACTTACTTTGTTTGGGAAGGAAATTGTAGAAAAAACACTTAAAAGGGGTAATCTTTGCTTTTTTGTATCCTTTTTTTTTTTTTTTTTTAAATAGGAGATCGCACCGAAATTGAATATAGCTTATCCTGGAATAGAAAGAAAATGTCATAGATCGTCTAAGTTTGTCATAAACTGTAATGCGAAAAAGGCTGCGGAAAGATGTCCTAAAAAATTGAAACAAAATATTTACGTAGATACATGTATGTGTATGGGCATCTCCAAGTCCGCCCGTCTTCCGGACCACAGCAGTGATCTTTAAGGCGGAGGTCTTAGCAGTGACACTAGTCGCCCGTGAGACAATATCGACAGCCAGGCAGCAACAATATCGAAGCCTGTGAGGTGTTGTTGAGAAGAGCACAAGGTTCTTGGAACACAGCACAAGGTAACACTTGTTGGTTCCCTGGACATGAGAGCATACCAGGAAAAGAGAATCCTGACGAACTGGCGAGAAACAACTTGGCAACAAGACTGGAACAGGCTGAGACTTTGGGGAATATCCCGCCTTGCACTTAAGCTCGAAGCGGGGGAAAGAGCCTTAAAGGAGGCTAATAACAGTTGGCTTCCCTGAACACTTGTGTAAGCACAAGGCAGATAGGGCTCTTATTCGATAGGGCTAGGACTGACAGACTTCTGCAGATCGACAAAAGGTCCCTATCTACCCTTATAGAAGTGATCACAGGGCATTATACGGTGCGGTACAGTACGAAAAACTTTCGAATTACAGAAGAAGACCTTTGTAAGGGGTGTGGCGATGAGGAGGTCCACGAGAACATAACCCACTTCCTTTGCCATTGCTCTTGTCTCTACCATCCAAGAAATAGGTTCCGATGACATTTTTTCGAGGGCATTGAAGAATTATCCGATACACCGGTGGACCAAATAATGACGTTTATCAAACCTACAAAGTAGTTTGTATCACAGACGCAGTAGGTTGGTCCTGTTCTACTGATATCCATTAGATATACATATATGTGTATACAACTGTAACTATTGGGTAGAATTTTCTTAACATACGGTTCGAGTGTCTGGTGGAAGGCACTTGCGAAGAAATGTCATCTTACAAGTGTTACCAAGATTCAAAGAGCAGGCTGCAGAGGGATAACAGGATCGATAAGATTAACTTCCACAGCGGCACTTGAAACTATGCTGTACCTAGTTCCAGTAGACATCAACTGCAGTAATAGAGGGAAGAAAACAGCACTCAGCCTCAGGGAAGTAAGTCTTCGAACAACTAGCACCTATGGTCATGCTTCCACTTCCACGAAAGAAAACACCGACACTTACTTACTTAATTAAGGTGGGCCTCAACCAACAAGCTCGATATTTAGCCAGCTGAATCCAGTTTCACACGCCAAGTTGGTTGACTACTTGAGTCGTGGTCTTTCACTACTGCGCCGTCCCTCGAGTGTGGATTTGAAGATTTTTCAGGGCGGACTATTCATGTCCATCCGCGTTACATGACCCAGCCACCTCAGTCGTTGAACCTTTACTCTTCTGGCTTAGTCGATGTCGCTGTACAGATCGTACAGTTCGTTGTTGTATCTCCTCCTCCATTCACCGTTTATGCAGACGGGACCGAAAATCACCCGAGGAGTTTTCCTTTCGAAATAGCCAAGAGCAATCTCAGCAGGGCTTTGCTACTCAATTGCCTTCTTAGCCCAAAGAAACGCATGACAGCGCCTCGCCTTGTCTAAATTTTTTTTTTGACACCAAAGGTCTCGGTGAGGTCTTGACCGACGTTTATGGAGCAGCGTGTATTCTCCATCATCATCCTGCACACACAGGCGAGTTTGGCAGGGATGCCAAAACAAGACATGGCTCTGTATAGCTCGTCTCTATAGATGCTGTCATACGCGGCCTTAAAATCGATGAAGAGGTGGTTGGTAATGATTTGAAGTTCCTGGGTTTTTTCCAAGATCTGCCGCAGTGTGAATATTTGGTCGATGGTGGACTTTCCTGGCCGGTCCACTATTATGGACCGATCAGGTTGTTGACGGAAGCCTTCAGACGCTCACACAACACGGCAGATAAGATCTTGTAAGCGATTTAAGGAAGACTGATGCCTCTGTAGTTGACGCAGTTCAGAGGGTTTCGTTCTTGAGGAGCGAGCAAACGATGCTGAGGTTCCATTCATCGGGCATACTTTCCTCCAACCATATTTTACAGATGAGTGGATGTATGCTCCTTACCAAGTCATCGCCCGCCGCTTTGAACAGCTCGGCAGCTAGGCCGTCAGCACCAGCGGCTTTGTTGGACTTAAGCTTAGATATGGCTATCTTCACTTTGCGTAGGTCGTTTAGACCGAATGATTGGTCTTCATCGTTCAGGTTGAATGGTTCATTCTGCCTGACAGCGGGATTTCATTCGTCGTCGCAGTTAAACAGTCTGCAAAAGTAGTTCTCCCATGTTCTCAGCATCGAATGCGATTCTACTACGATGTTCCCTTGTTCATCCTTGCAGGATTCGCTTCGGGATCTGTAGCTTCAGCAGGTTCTTTTTACCCTTTGATCATTTCTCTATTTCCTCGATCGTGTGCTTCTCATGCTCTTTCTTTTTCCTCCTAAAACGCCGATGTTTTTTATCTTCTGTTCGCGAGCAGCTCTGGTCTTTCTATGCAGCGCCGCTTTGCTAACCGAACAACACAGATACCGACTACATTATTCCAACCTCAGACTTCGATAGGAGATTTAGTATCAAAATACCAAGAAGAGTGAACAAGGATGAGAATATGGTCTGCACTGAAGAAAAGCTACCAATCCTTCAAGGACAAGGTTGCAAGGGCACCCATTAGCACTTTTTACAGGAAGAAAGATGGGAAAACCATGATCAGGCCTAATACGCGATGGTGTAACATGGACACAAGTGCAAAAGCCAGATCGCTATGGCCAGCACTCGATAAGAAAAATTTTAAAAATCTCGTACAACTTAGTCGAAGGGAATCGCGTAAGTCTTTAGGTAATCCACAAAACCAACCAACTAAAAATAGAATGTACACATTCATCCACCTTCTCGGGGTGTCCTCCTTCTGCACTTGAGCGCCCTCTAAGCTGAACTTGTGTCAAGTCATGAATGGAAGACTTGGGTAAACACAAGTGTCAGTTTACGTTAGAACTTATGTAACTTTAGAATCAGTAAAGGGTTGGAAGTCCGACCCAAAATGTAAGGTTAGGTCAGGTTTTTGGGGAAAGTGCTCAATCAGTGACTGTGCGTTCAGGGGGCCTACTGGTCCATTGTGTCCCCTTTGTGTTGTGGCCCATGTTTCAACTGACCTTATTTCTTAAAGTTCACCTTTTTGACTATCGGAACTAGTCTATTGCACCTCGAGCTGCTTTCGACCATTTTCCATTCCCAATACATTCGTTGGTTATGCGCTGTCAACTAATTAACTTTAAGCAAATCCATGATAACCTCTCCATGTCAGCTCATAAGCAGTCCACGTGTAATGAAATTTCACTCCAGACCACTGCCCATTGGCTAGTTGCAAGTCCACCACATTTATTCAATGCAAAACCAAAAACCGAGTCCAACAAAGCGCACAGTACATTCCCATACATTATCCTTTCCTCGAAAAACCCATATTTCCCGCCACATCTGCTGAGTTGCCCGTAACACCATCATGTGTATGTGTGCAAAAATTAATCAAAGTTACTGAAAATTGGATGGGATTCTTGATGAAATTATATGATTTGAATAATAATAGAATCATTCATTCATCTCTCCGTTGTGTGTGCTGCTGCTGTTCCGGGAGCTATGAGAGTAGGCACTCACAAGCTAACTCTCACCCACAATCCTTCGTCCTTTGCCCTGCATAAGCTACCGGCATTCGAAATGGAATTCTGCATGCAACACAATGGCAAATGAAGTCGAGGCAAGGATTTACCCCTCTCACACACTCTCTCTCTCTCTCTCTTTCTGGCAGGCAGGAGGAAAAAATATGAAAACTCCCGATGCCATGGTGTAGCATTGTGGAAGAGTCACTGGAAAGGAGTCTTATTAATATACTGTCAAGAGATGTCACAGGACAGGATGTGGCAACGTACTTCGTACATGAGGTAATGCCGGCTTTCCATTTAGCCGGCACGTAGGTACACCGTCGTCGTCATAAGCTCCCCCAAAAGAGGAATGAGTGAAAATTAAAGACCCCCGGACTAGGAGTTGGACAGACAAGAAGCGTGTACACCGTACACTGCACTGTAAAGTCATCTCTCACCCGTTGTGGAAGTGTTGTCATCTTGCGGTGGGAAACAATAGATTTCTGTGAACAGATGGTGATTTTGATTTGTGTGTCACTGCACCAGATTTTCGTGAGGTACAGTTGGAAAACACATTGTATGTATGGGTGGTGCTTGGACTAGTCAAGCAATTAGCATAACAATGGGCCATAAACTCTGCGTTGTGCCGTCGGTCTTGAGTTCATGGAAATGGTTGTGAGTAGGAGATCAGCTCTATTTTTTTTTGCAAAATAAAAAGAAAGATGTTGCCTCAGTCCTTTAGTCAAGGATGTTATGTCATTTGTTCTCATTTTCTTCTTGAGAGGGTGAGGTTAATAGTAGGACCTATACAAAAAAAAAACTCTACATTGAAGGTATAAGCAGCGCGTAAGTATGGGGCTGTAAGAAAAACGAAAACTCATATTCTGAAGGAAAAGAGGTACAACGTGCCGAATCTCTAAACAAATCTGACCAATGCCAGATCAGAATTGGTTCAAAGGTTTGATTCTGCTTAACCCTTTCGACCCGGAATACAGTCAGTTAACTCACATCAACAATTTTGTGTTGGTATGACCAAGCGACTTACCTTTGGCAAATTTCCAACAAACTATGTAATTCCAAAAGTGTCCGTAGGGGCGCTGGGGACTGAAAATGGTTAAAATACGGCGTGGGATGTAATTCATCCATTTAAGATGCGAATTTTCGATTTTAGGGCTATGCGAACATTGAGTGGGACATATGTATCCCAACAGGTGCGAAAGGGTTTAGCGATCACAAATCAGTGCTGTTCTCACAGAATATTGTCTCATAGGTTCGATCAAACATAATTAATGACATTATAGAGCTAAATGCCTCACGGCGACGTTTCTGTGTCGCGTTTGTAGACCTCCAAACGACAGCCTGGTGCTGGTTGAGCTCATCCAGGTCTGCCGATTTTGGCGGGACAGTCTTGATTTTATACCGACTTTTCCTACTTTTTTCTATTCTTTTATTCCACTTCTATTGAAAAATGTCAGAATTAACAAAATTGAAAAACATTTAGATGTGGTACGACCTTAATTACAATGGGTGAGCGCACACTGGATCAATTTTTCCCCGGGCTAAGACCGGGGTATATTTTACTTCAATCGCACACTGGGCGACGCGAGGGAGAACAATTTGTATGATGTTCAATCACAGCAATGCTGAATGAACATTTTACCCCGTTTCTTACTGTACACTTAATCTCTCTCTTCTATAAAGTCAGTTTTACCTCGGGAGAAATGATCCAGGGTGCGGTTGGTAGAATGGGAAATTGTAATTGTTTTTTTTTTCCTGCCTGTATTTGAAGTACGACAGAATGGCGCGAGAAAACAACTTGTCAATTGAAAGATTGAAGCAGCTCCAATTGGTCAGAAAATTTCTAAATAAGTTCAACGGACACATATGTGTAATATGTAATTCAAATACTGAGAACACCTGAATAATTGGGGAAAATGTTCCAAATATGCCACAGTATTTTTGGTTCAGCGATACTCGAAGAGATATACTTTGACGACAAGGGGCGTATTTGTATACAACTGAAAGGATCCATTGGAAATTGCCATGTTCGAAGTTTTAAGCTTTGCAGAAGCGCACTCCATGCAAAACATGTTGTGGCCACATGGCACGAGGGCGGCGGTGACTTCTTTGTCACCACAAACCAAGCACTCACGGCGCATGCTGTTGAGTTGCTGCTGGGAGGCGGTTGAGATGAGTCTAACTAGATTGGCATTGCCAACTACGTTCGCAACTGTTGTTGATGAGATCATGTGGGTGATGTTGTTGCTGCCGGTAGAGCCGCCGGCACCATCGAGAAGGGAATCAGTGGGGCTGACCGATTGGGATGGTGAATAGCCCATTCCATCAGTGACTGAGGGTAGGATCCAAATATTTGGGAACTCTCCCAGACCCTCGTCAATGTCGAGGGCTCCGCCTAGGTTTTCCAGATGTGACGTGAGTTTGTTGCACTTTTGGATAAGGTAGAGGACGAGCTAGATGAACACGATCGACTGCCGCCGATCGAACTTCCATTGTTGCTGCCATTGACACCACCAACCATGCCGTTGACAGTGATTGCACTGTTCACGGCATTGCTGCCATTGCCGGACATAATGTCGCAACTCATGCTCACATTCATAACGGGATTGGATGCAGTCAAGAGACCATTACCGGCTTGATGGAGTTGAAGCTGTTGCACGTGATGATTATTGTTGCCAATTGAATGCACCGATGTTTTGGACATTCGCGTACATTGCATGATTAGGCGCAACCATATTACATCCGGTGCTATCATCTGGCAATACCTGAGCCTCAACATAATCGAAAGTTGAGCAAATACCATTTTTATAGATCGCTCAATTCGTCGCCATTGAATATCTGACTTAGAGAATTTGTTGTTTGCACTGATGGCGAGAGATTGCCCGTACGAAGGGCAATGGGCAATGTGTGCCTCGATTTGTTTACGAGCTGCTTGCACATTGTCGAGCAATCCGGTCAAAATTGAACCCTTCTCCCGCGACAGTGTAACTATATACGTGTGCGTCTCCTGTTAAATATGCTTAATGTTGGCGCCTTTGGGTCCAACGACCAACCCAACTACTTGATATGGGAGTTGAACTTGTTATTTGCTCTGAAATTAAGGCCGGACCAGGTGGGATTGCTCTGAGGCCGACAAAATCCCTCGTTTTGCCTGTTCCCCATAAGCCACAGTATTTTATGTTTTGTGTTTTCCGAAGAGATGTACTTCGACGAAAAGGCGCGCATTTCTATGCAACTGAAAGGATCCACTGGAAATTCGCCGTGTTTAAGGTTTGAGCTTTGCAGAAGCGAGGGAAACCAGAACTGAGAACACATGAAAATCGATGAAAATGTTCCACATACGCCACAGTATTTTAGGTTTAGCGATCCCCGATGGGATATATGTACATATGTACTTCGGTCTTTTTATGTCTTCCTTGATTGCGTGTTTAACATTTTATGTTTATTTTTCATGTAAATGTCCCGATTTCTAGGCTGTGATGTTCCGATTTTTATGAATTGCAGTAGTGCTGCGGCGTAGCCCTGTCGTACGCTCAAGTCAGTTCAAAAAGGAGCATAGGCTTTGCTTTTGTTAAGTACTACGCTGTCTGCGCTTAAGAACGTGTCAATATAGGTTAGGTCAGGTTAGCTTATGGGGAAAGTGCCTAGTCAGTGATTGTGCGTTCACGGGGGCCTACTGGTGTATTGTGTTCCCCTTTGTGTTGTGGTCCACGTTCCACCCTTCGGTTTTAGATGGGGGGTCTATCGCAAAACGAACCTGTGAAATATGTTCCTTATTGGTACTTCTGTTTTCCCAGTTTCCCAAACAGCATGTTTCTCATGTGTCACAGTCGGCGGTCGCCACTGGGGGACCAAGAGGTGTAGATAAGATCTCTCAACTTGTGGTCGACGTTACCTTTCAGTACCCCGATAGGGATGTTTATCGATGTGTGGGTGTACCCACTTTCTAAGGCGGATCCTTGCCAAGCCAGTTCATTCGCTTTTTCATTACCCTCGATTTCGCTGTGTCTGGGGACCCATAAAATGCTGACTTCGTGGATGATGCCTTTTTTTATTTAGGATTTTGCGACAGTGGGACACTGCTATAGATTTTGTGCTGGCATTCTCTAAAGCCTTGACAGCTGCTTGACTTTCGACGAGAATGGTGATCTTGGATGGGCTCAGTCTCATAGCACTAGAACTACTGTGCACCCCTGTTCCAGTACCTTCCTCCATCTTAGAATCATCAGCGTAGATTTAGATAGCTTGTTCTCTCTTTAGGGTGCATCTGTGCTCTTAATCTAGTGGTAGTGGTCTAATGGGGATCCATATACTTTCTCTATTAATGATATTAAAAGTCGTCTACGTCATCATTTTCGCTTCTCAAGGCTTAACATCTTGCAAAGAAGTGGTGCCTATTTGGTGCATGGTAGTGCATATCTTAGGCAGACAGTTCATTTGAAATATCAAGCGCTGGTTCTCCTAAGAACTTGTGAAGCTCATTTATGCTATGCCACACGAATAACTTTGGTGACCCAGTATTTCCTGAAACTTACCAACTATAAAGATTCCAAATAGGAGCGAATTGTCACCTCACCGTCCGTCCTTTACATTTTTATCTTAACTCTCTTGTACGTCTTTCCCTTTCTCTCCATTACTGGGTTGGAATATACTTGAAAAGTCTTTGTCTTCAGTGTTCCAAGACATTTAAAAGAAGAAGAGCAACCAAGAACACACAATAGACATGAGGCTATCCGCCTCATCTTTGTTCAAGCCTAGAATCTTTACTGTCAATTTTTGATTAATTTTCATTCCCTTAGCATAAGTTATGAGCATCCGGCACTTTACTATATTCGCATGCATTCCATTAACTGCATTCACCACCACCTTTTCACATTCCGAACACCTTCGAGTCTTCATTTCCGTCTACTTCCTGAGTTCATTGGCAATTATTCACCGTTGGAATTTCATTTAATCACACGCCCCGCAACCGGTGCTAATTTCCATCGAAATAATTAACACACGTCTCCTGTAATTAAACCTGCATCTAGATATATCCGGCCGAGGACACTGCAGCCAGTATCAGTGGCAATCGGGCCACTAATTATGGTGATAATAATTGCACACTAGACCGTAATAATAGATGGAGCCAGGGAAAGCTATTTCAGAAACCATCTCTATATTTACTAACGCCAAAGACGATAATAAGGTTGTGGCACCGATAGTTGGACAATAGCCTCAGGGCAGGCAAGGCTTAGACTACATATGGAAGTCATAAATCGAGGACAAATTGCTTTAAATTTCCGTCGGATATACGTAACATCCCACGATTATGCTCCAACCGATCTATCGGTGTCGCGTTTATAGAATCCATTTGATTTCGACATTTCTGTCAAAACCAATGTCAAAAATTTGAATTTATGTTCGAAGTTCGAATTCGAAAAAAAAAAAAAATTATTAATTACGATGTGGACATGACTCTTAATAAATCATCCTGACACCAATGAGCTCAAAAACACACCACCATTCTACTGGTTGCCTCCGTGCACGGTTGCACTTTAATCCTTATTTGTTGCGCGTAGTCCTTCTGCCGCTCTCATGGCGGCACGAAGGCGGCCGCGCTGGGCGTACGCAAATAATACTTTAATTCATTGATGGGCTCTCGCCCACGGCCGGCTGCATTTATGTACGTCCAATGGCAGTGTATCAATTAATTTACGGTCGATTTAGTCGAACAACAGTGCGGCCGAAGGTTGGCCGTTGGCGGAGGCGCATCGTAGGCGGCGGTAATGACAACTTTTTGTGTTGCCGCCGCAATAAATTATTATTTTTCAACTGGATATAAAATCTGTTGCGTAAACATACGGAATGTGCATATAAGTTTAACAAATAATTAACAATTACGAGTGCAATTAAACAATTGTTGCCCGGCGAGGGAGCAGAAAGAAATGAATGCAAATAATTATCCTTATGAATGAATTGTCTGATGAGTTGGGTGGTAATCGGTTGATGTGGGTAGACGCATGATAAGCTAAAGTTTTCTGTGGCTGCTCACAGTGATAACTGCTATATAGGACTGGAAATTAAATAATCTGCCTGGTAAAGAAATTGGTTTATTCATTTTTTTATTTATTAGCGAATACGCAAATAAATACTATGTACTCTGTGCCAAACGCCTTTTTCTTGTCGGGTTTGCAAACGCTTTACTGGAGCTGTACTACCAGAAATCCATTTTACTGGATTTTTCTCAACTTTCAATGATGAGGAGCTTACAGTATCAGCACTCATCATATCAGCACCGTAGATCTGCCACCTGATCCGAGCAAAGGCAGGACAATTGCGAAGGATCCGAAGTATCCGAAGTATCGTCGCCCTCTCCAAAGACGTCGCAGTCAGAGGTGTCACTTAAGCTTAACACACAAAGATGCTTGGCAAAAGCAAAGTGTCCCGTTAGGTGGCCAATAAGATGCCTACAGTCTCTTCTGCTGAGTAACAACAAGAATGCCCCGGATTTCTTACAGATATTCGCCTGTATCCTTTTGAGTTACGCCACATACAATTGTGTTTGCAGGAAACCCATCCATCAATGAAGACCCTGACCGAGGACGCGGGAAGACTCAACGCAGGATCAGGTCCTGAGAAAACATCCTCTGAGCCTTTTCCCGCAATCCCACCGAAGATCTCATTACCAGAGAGTGACCTGGAACCCAGACAAGAGTCATGAACTAGTTGAAGGGTTGAGCAAGGCCTTAAGCGCAGCCTGGCTATCGCTACAGACGCAGATGCTCCCACCCTTCCACCTATTCTTAACAGTATAGTCCGTGACCATTATGATAGCAACGGTATCTGTTTGAAAAACAGAGGCATGCTTGTCCAACGAGTAGTGAAGTCTCGTGTTGTCGTCCTCAACGAAGATATCAGCACCGGACCCCTGTCTGGTTTTTGGAGTCGTCTGTGAAGATTCGACTACAGTACCGTCTAGGCTCAGATTCTGGTCGAAGCCAGTCCTGAAGAGCAGGAAAATCGACTTTAAATTTGCACAACAGCTTGATAACAGAATCACATTCCGACACATATTTCACCATCAAATGGGCCCTATCTACTCTGCAACCCATAAATTTTCAGCTTGGGATGAAATACTTTTTATTTTGGTGCAATGTGAGACTGAGGCATCTATTCTTCATCCCCCTATACAAAATCACACCTTTGACCCAAAGGCCCACCTACAAAGTTGGTTATAGTTCAGAGACTGATACAAAAGTCTTAAAGCCTATAAGCCCCACATTTGTCTTCCTAAAAGTACTCATTCAAGCATCAATCCTTAAAGAGCCTCACGCTAACACGGGTACTGCAAACCAGGGTACCACAACCATTTATGTTGTGTGTGTTACAAACGAATCAGAACAGCGAATTGAGAATCTTTTTCATGACCAATAGTATTCTTGAAGGTTTGTCATTCACCGACGAGAGGTGGTGCTGCGAAAAATGTTCAGTGAATATTACTGAGGCTCGAATTTAAGGAGCTCGCAGAACAGTGTTTGTGCGAACGCCCGAAGTAGTTCGTGTACAACCTGATCAGTCCTTACCAGTGTGGCTTCAAGCCAGGAAAGTCCACCATCGACTCACACTGCGGCAGATCTTGGAGAAAACCCCGGAACTTCAAATCAACACTCACCACCTCTTCATCGATTTTAAAGCAGCGTATGACAGGATCTATAGAGAAGAGCTATACAGAGCCATGTCTAGTTTTGGCATCCCTGCAGGATGATGATGGAGAATGGAGGCTGCTTAATAAACGTCGCTCAAAACCTCACAGAGACCTTTGATGTCAAAGGATTTAGACAAGGCAACACGCTGTCGTGTGACTTCTTCAACATCGTTCTTGAAAGTGTTGTGCAAAACACAATTACTCGCATATGCCGACGATATTGATATAATCGGAAGAACGCAGCGTGATGTCACTGGCGCGTTTGTGAGAATTGAGAGGAAGGCAACGAAGATGGGTGTAGCGGTCAATGAGGGCACGACGAAGTATATGCTGTCAACAAGAAAGGACACCCAACACTGACGTCTCAGACAGAGCGTCACAATAGACAGATATAACTTTGAGGTAGTTAAGGACCCTAGGCTCTACTATAAATTCAGACAACGACACAAGTGCTGAGATCAAATGAAGAATTAGTCTTGCCAATCGTTGTTTCTTTGGGCTAAGTAGGCAATTGAGTAGCAAAGCCCTCTCTCGAACAAGTAAGATGACCCTGTATACGACCTTAATCGTCCCAGTCCTGCTCTACGGCGCAGAGGCATGGACTCTGTCTAAAGCGGATGAGGTTGCTCTTGACTGTTTCGAGAGGAAAATTCGTCGGGTGATTTTTGGTCTCGTCTGCATAGACGGGGAGTGGACGACTAACTGTACGGGCTGTACAGCGACATCGACCTAGCCAAAAGAGTGAAGGTCCAACGCCTGAGGTGGCTGGGTTATATAGAGCGGATAAACATCGATGCTCCGGCCCGAAGATCGCGACTCAGGTGGCGCACGCAAGTGAAAGGGGACCTTAACCTACTTGGCGTGCGAAACTGGAGGCAGCAGGCTAAAAATCAAGCTAGGTGAAGACGCTTGTTGGTTGAAGCCCAAGTCCACTCCGGACTGTAACGCCGCCTTAAATAAGTAATTGAAGTGCAAGGCCTCCCCACAGCCTTGATAGCCTCGTTTTCCAAATCCATTGTACACAGTATGTATTGAATCTTTCCCAGGAACTCATTTATTTGAAATTTCTCCATTCCAAAATTATTTTACTCTCTTCCTGACATCTTATCCTAATGATGCCGTAGATTATGGCCATGGCATGCAAGTCAGTGCTCTTTTCCCGCCACATGGAGTTTCGTGCCTGCCTCCTTCATGAGCTCAACTTGACACCCATTTGCATCCAACAAAGATGCAAATTTGGTTCGCTAGCGCGAGAAACGTGTGTTGCACTAATAACGGTATTTTATCTTCATAATAATAATTATAATGACTTGACTATCAGGTACCAGGCATGGGTACTACGTGTGCAAGCGGCGCTCATTTGTCTTAGAGGATAATCACCTGGAAGAGGGATAAACAAGTTTATTGCATTAATTACGTTAAAATGTGATGCAAGCTCAGAAATGCACCATGAAAGTAGGAACTTTGCAGCGGTTTTCTTCCTTTTTTTTTTTGTAAGGATGGACTAAAGTCAATAAACTCCTTGCAAATTACTCGTCGTCATTCCGCCCAACGAAGAATGACATAAATTTCAATTTTGTCACACCTTTCACATGCACGGCAGCCAAGTCGAGTGACAGTGATGCACACCTTTTTGGTGTTTTTGGCGTCCTTTTCGTCGCATTTTTTTTTTTTTTGTCACATGAAACAGGATGACATTTTCACTGTGGATGTGTTCAAAATTGTTTGTAAAGAATAGTGTGGCATGTCTTCGAGGGAAATTTGTTCCTTACATCCGTTACACGTTTGCGATTTATGAGGACATCTATGTGTGTTCCTCCTTTCGAATGGGGTTTTCCGAAAATTGGTATCCTTTTTGAAGTTTCCATTAAGCTGAAATGTTGAAAGCAATTTCATTCTCTTGTCCTTGATGCTAGGAAGCATTTAAAAAAAAAAAAAAAAAGGAAAAACTTTTTCGAAACAGTACAAGTGCAGTGCAAACAAAGAACGAAACAGGAAACCTATGCAAAGGAAGAACATAACCCAGTTTCGAGACGAACAAGAAAAATGCAAAACATCACATTTCCTTTTTCGTTTTCTTGTGCTATGGTCTTCGGCATAGTGGTCAGTAAGTGAAGCTCGAAATGAGATAACAAAACATACAACAGACTGGAAAAATTACAAATACCGAGAGATGAGTTAGAAGTCGAACAGAAAGAAAGAAAAAAAAAATCAATGAAAATAGGGACAAGATAGTGGATGCAATTTGATGCCGAATGCTCCACTGGGGGCACGATTGTCCTTTTCATTTTTATGTCAATGTTCTTTTGTTATGACGACGAAATTGTAGTCTGTCTGTGGTTGACCTGATTACCTTTGAGAAGCGTTTCGATGCCATCTGCAATTATTTAGGAATAGAGAACGAGCAAAGGATTTGGCATGACTTCATTAAGAGTTCACAGGATTTTGATTTGATTGGCCGAATAGATACCACCATGCAATTGGGAACGCAAATGAAGTTTGTTGTGGTTATTGAACCTGACTCACTCAAGGTGGCGCTGCTGGAAACCTATCCAGATAGTACAATCGTTAGCTAACTGGTTCTAGTTCGCCAGAGGTTTCATTGTGGTCAGGAGAAACCAAACACATCAGTTGGCAACATAGGTGCCAACTGACGTTTGATCGCGTTTTCAGACACCGCGTGGAGGCGACAGTAGTAGTTGATACACACATACAGAATTGGATTGAAGAAGACCTGTGCGTACTATTTTTTTGTGATGCGCAGGTAGGTGTAAAAATCCATATGGATCAACTCCTACATGTCTACGTGTTAAAAAAAACACCTTCTCCGTGCTCTGTCTCCCGCTTGTCCCCAGCGGCACCACCAGTCAAGGCATTCCTTCACAGGGGCAGGTTTGACATTTCGTCGTTTTCCTTTCAACTGTCAGAGCTAACAGATTCTTCATTTCTCGCTGCTCTTTTCTCCATCCTCTTGATAAATATGATCAGGCGTCTTCGGGTCAATTGGCTTTCAATATCTCTCTCAAGGATGGCCCTAGCACGTGTGTAGTTTTGGCATTACATCAGCAAGCACATGCTCAGCGTTCTGGGGTTTCCCTTCACAGTGCTGGCAGAATGAATCATCCACATCCTTGTAGCTGTCAAGGTATTCCCGAAAGCATCCATGCTCTGATAGGAATTGCATTAGGTTGTAGTTTATCTCTCCGTGCTTTCTACAAGTCCATTCATCGGAGTTGGGGATCAGTTTATGTGTCCATCGCATCTATGTTGCCATTCTGCTTTAATAGCTTCCATGGTTACTCGCCTGTCATCGAGCTCATTATCGCGCAGTGCCGCAGCCTTCTTTGTTTCGAGATCGATAAGCATCCGGCTGGAGATTATACTTATAGCATCCGCTGACGCAGTTCTAAAGGCGCAGCATACCCTCAGGGATGCAATCTTGTGCGCCGGATTTATCCCGCTGATGTATGACTTCTAGTGCGCCGCTGACGCCCATATCGGGGTCGCATACAAGAGCATGGACTTGCCCACGGTCGTCAATAGGTTTTTGACCGGCTGCCGCCTTAGTTCTCAAATGTTTACCATGCGCCTGCATAGTGCTGATGCTGCCCGAGAGGCCTTCGACAGCCGGAAAGGTTTGCCCTTCTTTGGCGATTTGGTTGAGCAGATCTTGCTCGGTGGTCTGGATGTGTTGCAAGAATTTCTACTCCAACTTGGTGATCTTGGCGGGGTCCATTTTGTCCAAATGACCACGGACACCGTAGTAGATGAAAGCAATTTGATCTTCAATGGGCATTGGTACGTATTGTCCTTGCTTCAACAATTCAGTAAGAAGACCACCACGGTTCAACAACTGTTGAGTGGCAGCATCCAAATCAGAACCGAATTGGGCGAAGGCAGCGACTTCACAGTATTGAGCCAACTTCAATTGGATGGACCTGCTTCATGGCTTTGATCAGGGCAGCTAAACAGACAGACGGTACAGACAGACCGATATTAATAGCTGGCCGGAAACCCTTGTAGAACAATTCAACTACCAAGAAGATCTAAGCCGGGCGTGGGTCTCTATAATGGGGACGTCTTGGCGACACTTTCCAATAGACGTGAATGCAAGTAGAACACATCACCGGGGTAGGCCTCACGACCTGATGGACGACGCAGCAACATAGATATTTGACGGTAAGCCACGGCCTGCTTGGACAAATTGTCATAGGTGACCAAAGCGTGTCTGTCCTTGTCTTGGAATTACTCGCCCATTGCGCAGCCAGAGTATGGGGCCAACTATTGCAGGAGGGCAGCATTGGAGGCAGCGGCCGAAACAATGACAGAGTATTTCATAGGTCCAGTATCAGTCAAACGCTTCACAATCTGAGCGACAGTGGAACGCTTCTAACCGATGGCGACGTAGATGCAGTACAATTTCGTGCTCTCCTCTTGGCCGTTGTTGAAACGCGTCTGGTTGATGATGGTATCAATGGCCAAAGCGGTTTTGCCTGTCTGCTTGTGATCAATTCACGCTGTCCACGGCCGATGGGCACAAACGAGTCGTCGGCCTTGATACCAGTCTGCATAGGTTCGTGCATAGGCACACGTGGAATGATGCTAGGGACCTTGATACCAACACGGAAACGATCCTTGGTGTTAATTGCACCCTTGCCATCAATGACGTTACCCAAAGCATCAACAACACGGCCCAAGAGCTCATCACCGACTGGAGCGTCGACGATGGCACCGGTACGCTTAACAAAATCAAACTTTTTGATCAGTTTGTCGTTACCAAAGACGATAATACCATCGTTATCGGGTTCCAAATTCAAAGCCATACCCTTTACTTCACACTCTGGCTTCTCTTCAGTGCCGAATAATTCTTTCGCCTTTTACGTAACACATGTAAGCTAACACTGGCTTCCATTTACCATTTGAATATTTCCTAAACGCATATCAGCTTCAAAAGAGAACTTTTCGAATGCATTTTTAATTGCCACTCAAAGGCGTTATTCAAGCCCATAAGCGATAAACCACAACCTCTTCCGCTGCCCATGCGTTTCTCTGGCATGCGGTCAAAACAAAAGCCACCCGAAGGCTGTAAAACGTCCCAACAGCATCCTTCTGATAACTTGTTGAAGGAACTTGTAATGCATTTTTAATGATCTGCATTTGGTTCAGATGTAACTCCTCCTCCACCCCTGCCCCCGACTATAGTTTCAGTGTTTCAAGTCATTTTCTACAATTGATGAATACGAAAACTGGGCAAAGAAGGACTCGGAAATCACATTTTTGACAAAGAGATTTATGATTTTCCCTCTCATCCTCCCACGTTCGGTCTCCAGGCATTTCTCTCTCTCCCTCTTGGGATAAACATGGCAGATAAATCATTTCGGAAACAAACTGAAATCTCGCCTCCCTTGTACTACAACCTCAGTCTTTCCTTCCTGCAAATGCCTTATCGTACACCCACTTCGATTTGGTATTCCTTCGTTGGTAATGACTTCTTCTTGTGCTTTCTCTCGCCCTCTGTGTTGTACTGTCTGCTTCAAGGATAATAGTTCACGAAATGAGTTTTAAATGTTCGAAGTTTTTTTTTCCGAGGGGCCAAAAATTAATGAATTAAAGAGAAAAAGAGATTTGGACGAGTGGTGCTTACGGGGGTTGATGATTTTTTGATGAGGAACCTAAATCACCACCTAAACGGGCGACAGCTTACGTAATGGGCTGGGATTTTTGATTTTCAACTCCAATCGGTTTTTTTCCCCATGCCTGGGAGGGAATGTTGGTTTTTTTTTGTTGATCCATGTCCCACCTGGATATGACATGGGTTGTCCACGAGTGATATAATCGAATGAAATGTTCTGCGCGGACATAGTAGACAGAATTGTGCCAACCATATGGTGTTCAGCGTCAATGAATTTTCAATGAACTGTTACGCAGACGATTTTTATTGACAGCCAACAAGGATATTGATGACACATATGGGTGTGTCGGGGAAGGGATGTGCGTGCGTTCAATGAAAATTCGATGAAACGTAAAAAAATTCAATTTGCATTGTTGTCCTTAATACTGCTAATCGTGTGAACTGAGCAAATTAAAAAGTTATTCGAGTTTTTTTTTTATCCTTTTTAAGTGATTTCGTATTTGCGAATTATTGCTGAAATCATTGAACTGCATTGGTGTCGTGTCGTAGTTAATCGGACAGGAGGATACTCTCTCGAAATCATTATGTTCAGCTCAATCTGAAGATCTTACAGTCATCCTTTATTTGTTTTCTATACAGATGCACATCCGAATAAGTGCTCGACTTAGTTTACGTACACAGTCTGTAGACTAAGACTTGTAAAGTCAGGTTTCATAACTGATCCAAACTAAGAGTCTACAAAAACTGTGCCAACAGTCCAAAAGCCCGATTGAAATGATCTGCTAGAGAAACTTTCAATTTCGATCTACTCTCAAAAAACAAGGAAGAACTGGAGTCCCGTATAAGCCGTGAAATTTGTCGTCTACAATACAACACTATCTACTATCATAAAAAAGCTGCAAACGTTCATTAAAAGGTGCCTACGAAACATTCTGAGGTTTTTTTGGCCAAACCGTATCTCTAACGAACATCTTAATCAGAGAACGGGACAGGTACCGCTAGGTACAACAATCCAACGACGAAAGTGTCAGTGGATTAGTCGCACATTTCGAAAAGGCGACAGTTCCATTGCTAAATACGCTATGCAATGAAATCCACTTACTCAAAATGGCAGAAGTGTGAGTCGACCGAGAGATATGTACATGGCGCAGAAGATCAAACGATGGCGCGTAGCCAGCTGCCTCCAGTATCGTATGTCAAGTTGGTTAAGGTCCCCTTTCACTTGCGTGCGCCACCTGATTCGCGGTCTTCTTCTACTGCGTCGCCCCTCGGGTGTGGACTCGAAGACTTTTCGTGCCAGAGCATTGGTGTCCATCCGCGCTGACACCTCAGCCGTTGCAATATCACTCTTCTGGCTGAGTCGATGTCGCTGTACAGCCCGTACAGCTCGTCAATCTATCTCCTCCTCCACTCACTTTTGCATAGAAATCACCCGAAGAATTTTCCTCTCGAAACAGCTAAGAACAACCTCAGTGACTTTTGACAGAGTCCATGCCTCAACACTCCCTGTAAATTATACACAATCTTGACAGTCACACTGTACTGAGTACATCTTCCATTAAATTCACTAGTCGTTGAGTTCCATTTCAGGATACTCGTCGCCTTTCTGTTGGACGTTCTTCGCCCACCTTCATCACCGATCACCTATGCGGCGTCGACGCATCAGGCTATGTTGTACAGCTTCACGGCTTTATAATAAATCTCCGGTACCATCGCAAAAAAAAATAAAAAATTAGTTTACTTCCACACAAATCCTTCTAGGAATCAAGACGATAACCCACCTCCGCTAATCGCCATGGACCATAACCACGGTCCTGGAGTCGGAGGATCCTCGTCATTTCTAAACCGTGTGTTGCATGATCCACAGAGCTCTCGCGATTGTGTTAGTTACGTTTTTATCTCGATCAAACCCCTACACTCCAGTGAGTTCATTTTTGATTGAAGAACTGAATCATCCTAATCTTCAGCGCCTTCAGTGCATATGCCTTATTTATCTTCAAATGGTCTAATGCGTTCGTTACCGTGAAATCCCCGTCCAAGCATTCTCTCTTTGTCAGCATGAACATATAGAGTCACACAGATAACAAAACAATTTACTACTACATCGGTGGCGGGCTCTAACTGACTGGATCTCCAGCTTACCAAGGCCATCACCAAAATCTGGACAGAACCCAGGAAATAAATCAAAATCTAGGGCTTTTACAATCCATTTGACCGAATCTGTCATGATTTGGAGCTATTCCGACTCTTCTTAACCACGAAAATCTTGAAAATCTGTGGCGGCCATGTTCATCCCCAAACAAGAAGACATCTACAACATGCAAGCTGTCAAAATAGACAGTCTACAATGCCGTCGTGGTTCTTAACGAACACAATAAACAATCATTCGATTTGAAGGTTTTCTTGTATTACCATCGCCAGGTGGGAAACCAACATTCCATTAGACTGCCGGTGATCTTTGAGTCGTCATTAGTCAGTTAGTTAGAGCAAAGTAGAGAAAAGTAGGTCCATTGTGATACCACTGAATACTTGGGTTTGACCCCTGCTTACTCCAGAAACCATTAAGATTTTCTAACGTAGCTGTTGAGATCGGTCATGCTGGCGGAGTTCAAATCATTTAGATCGTTAAAATAGTATTGGCCTAAGGTGTCTTTCCTGATGTTAGCAAGGACGAGACACGTGCAGAGAAAGTGCGCAGTGGAGTCTTCCTCATCCTGATCTCTGCAGCTCCTGCAGATATCGTTGCATGCTATACCCAGGCGTTAAGTATGCCCAGGATGGAGTACCCGTGAGGACGTTAATTAGTTTTGAAATTTGGTCTCTTTTAAGTCGTATTAATGGTTCTGATATTTTCAGATCCAGGACAGGCCAGATCAGCCTGGCATTTTTGCAATAATCAGGGTGTTGCAATCTACGATATGCTTTCGACAGAGCATCGGTGTGAGTCAGGTGTTTAACAAACGACATATGTGCTTTGACATGGTCGAACTTCTTGTCGACTGTATATTGAGAGCCTAGTCTAGAATGTCGCAGTGATCAGGGACCAAACAGGGTGTGACGTTATACTGGTTAGCGATCTCGTTTAGAGACACGCGGCAGTCCTTCACTGCCCTAGATTTTATTGTGTTAGATACGAGGGATCTGATCGCAGCCTCGCTGTCGATGTAGATCGCAATATCTGTGCGTGATATTGGACTAGTCTTCAGCCAAGCAGCGGGTTGGTTAACAGCTGTGACTTCGGCTTAAAAGACACTGCAGTGGTTTGAGAGACTGAAGGAGTGGTGGATATCCAGGTCTTTTGAAAATACAACGGCACCGACACCTTCGGCTGAGTAAGAGCCGTCCACCAAGATAGAGGTATGCTCATTAAGGAGGAACTGACCCAGGCACTTCTGTCCTATATTTTGTGCTTATAGCTCATATTGAACTTGTTTTCGGTGGGCAGCGTGTCTGTTGATTTGGGAAGGTTGCGGTGAGATGATAAAATTCTGACATGGCTCACATTGTTCACACACCATTGGTGGGTTTCTCTCAGTCTTAGGGCCGCGTTAGTGGCCCGCTGTACGGCATTGCATTGTTTGTTGATGTAAACCACAGGTTGGACTTTCTCGAGAACTTTAATGCCGATTGGCTTTTCTAGAACCGGCCACCAAACTACAAGTAAAAATCGGCCTTACAACTACAGCATGATTTTCGGCTGCAGGGTGTATCTGGTACCTACTGCTGTTTTGCTTGAGCAGAGTGCTACCCTGGCTTTCCTGGCGCGTTCGGCTATATTATTCCTCCACAGAAGCTTCCTGTCTAGAATGAGTCCCAGATATGTGGCACTGTCTGAAATGGTCAGAGGTGGGGTGGGATAATGATGAGCCGCCAGTATATAGACTTGCCGACATAAATCGGATTTACCATGTGACACTACACTGGACCATAGTTCATCACTCTATGTCAGCACTGATTAGCCAACCGCCTGCATTAATTCAAATCCTTTTGAGTTCCTTCTTCCTCTACATCAGCCACATTGACCCTTTACGAAACGTCGGTCGGACAAAAAGGAGAAAATTAAATTCGCCTTCACTTTTGTGTTTGCGCTTGATTTCCCCAGAAATTAATTTGTGTATTCCGCTTACTTAACCCCCCACTGGCAGCATCTAATGACCATCTTTTCGCCATAAATTCATGCTGCACCAAACATTAGTAAGACTCAGAAATCCTGAAATCCCATTACAGCGTTTAATGATTAGTTCCCGCGCTACACCATTCTCTTCCTAACAACATTATCGCTTCTAATACACCACCAACCGCACAGACACAAACAGACACACACTCTCATAGAGATCGTCCTGCAACCGAACTGAAGCATTCATCCATGCACATTCATTCATTCATGCAACTTAAAAGCCGGGCGGGCGACTGCGACGCTGCTGTGGCGCACTTTTGCCTTTAAAAATGGTTCTTTTCGTAATTAAGGACATCATGAAGCTGTAACGACATGACACGAAACGAAAAATGTAAATTACAGCATTGCCCGGAAAAGGACATTTGCGTTGTGTTGGTTGGTAAACCGTACCCAAAGGGCATCCTTCGCAGCTCATTAAATCTCTTGCTCTTGCTCTTGGTCTTGCTCTTGGTGCTGTGTGTCCTTTGCCTCCTTTTGAGCTGCGAATTATCCTGCAACATTTTTGAGTGCAGCATAGAAGGCAAAGGTCGCTTGGTTGGTGCAGAATTTCTTTCTTTTTTTTCCACTTCTTCTCACAGGATAATACCTCATTTCCTTGTTAAATGTCTAGACACCACGAGACGGGTTTATAGCATTGTCGGGAATAAATTTCCAAGATGGCGCGACACGGTGAGGGAAAGAACTTCACCACTGCTGAATGAATAATGGCGGTCTAGGCTGTTTTAATTAGCTTTGCGGTTTCATTCGTCCTTTTTTCGCGAAATTCAACGCAAAAGAATCAGGATTCGCTCCATTATGGTCGTCGTTATCGGCCACTTTAAATTTTCCCGCTGACAGCGTCCTTTTTTCGCAGAGTTTACAAAGCAATCGAAGTGATTAAAGAGCTCAAGTCCTTTAGATCCTCTTTGAATGCGTTATTAATCTCCACCGAATGTTGACAAACTACCATCTTAACAACGGCTCCTTAGGTATGTGTGCCGCCCAACGACGAGGGCGACATCATCATCATCGAGTGCATTCATGCTCGAATGATTGCTGAACAAGCTCGGCATTTTATCATCGCGCGGTGGGTGGCTGCTGAATTGTATGGCTGGAGATGCATGTTATCCTTGTCATTATTCTCTTCCGTGTCATTAGGTTTCAATGGTTTTTCAATTCATTGCGCGTTGCTTTCGCTCCTTGTCGATGATGCTGCCGCTGCCGCCGCCGTCGTGTTGT
Organism: Matsumyia berberina; assembly: GCA_917880715.2. NCBI lineage: Eukaryota > Metazoa > Arthropoda > Insecta > Diptera > Syrphidae > Matsumyia > Matsumyia berberina. The sequence continues at coordinate 121,557,748 of OU862871.1, read as the reverse complement.
TGTTGTTTTCGTCATCGTCGTCGTAGTCGTCCAATTGAATTCTCAATCGTTTTCTGAGGAGATTTTCTTCCTTTTTTTTTTTTGCCTCATTCAGTGCAAAGAGGGTGAAATGAAACTGAAGTTGACATGGAAAGGAAGAAGAAAAACTTGACTGAGAGACTCTCTAAGACTCTCATCATTATTCATAATCCCTTACAAAGGACTAGCGCTTGCTTAACAAGTGCATCATCGCATTTAATAGGTTTAAGTCTTTTTGCGCATAACCACTTGTGTTGATGTACCTCTGGGTGTGCGTGTGATGGTGTTCTGGAATCCTGATGTGCTTCTTTAGGGTGCTTTCGACTACACTGGGGGAGACACTGCCGAGTGAGGAGTCTTATCGATGTAAATGTCAGTTGGGCATGGTAAAATATTGCAACATGAACGCTACCTAATGTGGAACAAGGAAGCTCTTGCCAATCAATTATGACTTAAGTGACATGTACTCGTGTTCGATTCATTAGATGAAGTACCAGAGTGTAAGTGACTGCATAAGAGTTTAAAACCCTTTTGGCAGGGAGATAGTGGAAGTGCATGCAAGGAAGAGTTAAGCCTTATGCTGGAAAGGTTAATGAAGATGGGATGCTCCAATTAGATTCATGTGGACACCTAATACTTTTCGAATAAATCAACATTGTAACATCATGAACCTTAGTGAATCAAAGGGGATTGTGTGTGTTTATCGTAGCTGACTTTGTATGCTTGCAGTACTTGGTTTATCATCAATCACCAGCACTTCCATAAACTCTTGACATCAGTCATTACACCGAATTTGTCCAGTGGAGCCATTCACTTTGTCGTGCAGGGACAGAAACACGAATAGGCAAAACGTTTGCGCATTACTAGCTGCGAATAGGATAGACAACCTTATCAGCTCAACCTATTTTCTTATAATCTACTCGTCCTTTTTGATGTAATTCACACAGCGCGAGCGAGATGCAGTGGTACGAAACTCAGGTAGTATTTGGTTTCAATAGCGTCAGAGGGTTGTGTCCAGACTAACTGGGAACATTTGTGGTGTTTGTCATTCTTACAATTCACGACTTCAGGAGTTGAACCCGCGTTTTCAAGGTGGCAAGCGATGATACTTACCACTACACCATGACCACCCCTTCCACACCATACAAATCTTTTGAAACGGATGGTATTTTGCCAGTTAAGATTGCAGAAAGCTCATAACGAAATCAGGGGCATACTCTGCTAAATTTGTAAGCTTGATTTAGAATTTGAAACTTACGTAGGGTGTGTGATGGTTAGGCCTCATCAAGTTCACTCAGAGCTCTGGAGGTCCATTGTGAGTACCTTTTTTGTGGGAGTAGTAATATGGTTCTCAGGACAACCTAAGGACCTATTCTCTTGTTGGCTGTCTTGTGAACCAGTTAGTGCTCTTTATGAATCTGAGTAGGTCCGTTACTTTAAGTTTGTTACATTTTCGGAGTTATGTATATTTCTCCCCCATTAGCTTTATTACGTCCAGTATCGTTCGTTTCCACTGGTTGGATTCTCTCAATCTGAGTGCGGGTTTCGCAGCAGCGCCATTTATGAAGAAGTCCAGAGGGTAGAGATGAAGGATCATATCCAGACTTGCTTGCAGTGCACTTCTGACGACTCTTGTGGTGCAAATTGCAGGTAGCTTTTATTCTTTGTGGAGTTCGCTCTTGCCTTTTTTTACAGTCCACCACACTAAGCACCCATAGGAGATGATAGTTCTTATAATTGCTGTATATATCGAATGAGTGATAAGTGGCTGCAAGTCCCATCTTTTCTCAAACGTCCCCTTTCAGGCGTAGCATGCAGACATTCTTTTTCTCATCCTGTAACCACATTGTCTCTTCCGTGAAGGAATAATTCGTTGCCAAATCGTCTCGTTTTCACATGCAGAGTTATCCGATCGCGGAAGAGACTATTTGAGCCCAGTCTTCAACATTTCTTTTCCAATTTACCTTGGAATCAAGAATGATGCCGAAATTATTTACCTCGGATGAGGGATCTGTTGTGATACCGTCCAGCTTGGACAAAGTAAAACTGGGTATCTGCCTTTTTCTAGTGAACAGAACCAGCCCGGTCTTCTGCGGATTGAATCCTCGACCATTGTTTGCTCACCTGGAGAGACTTTCAAAAGCGGATTGCATTAGTTCTCTGATCGAAAGAAGGAATTGTTGACTCAGTGGTTAGGCCGTTGGATTGCTGTGCGAGCTGCGTGGTTTCAAGCCCCACTGGTCTGGATGGAAGTGAATGCAGTATTCAAGGCATATAGAGTCATACTACGGCAAAAGATTTAAGACCCATCAGTTTCTCGTCTTTTCTTCTCAAAACTCTCAAGAGGTGTTTTACTACATAGAAACCTGCACTGCAACCTGCAGAACAGAATTGAAAAAGCCTAGAGCGCCCTCCACATTCAGAAAGTGGTAAGAAAAACATGGCAACTAAAGCCAGCAATAATAGTAAATATATAGGTAGGTAGTTAGGGTAGCTTACAGATACACATTGGCCAAGGTAGGCCTTTTGTGACAAGGCTCTATTACCCGACATGCATCTCTCAAAAACCAGCTGGAGCTCTTGATAAAGCTTAAGATACTTTTAACATCAGTGAGTGTGTCACAATTCGTCACAATTATTGAGCTGATAGGTCCGGACAGGTACCGAGGAAATGAAGGACTGTTTTTTCCTCCACTTCGTCCCTGCAACTCCTCGACAAGTCGTTTGAGAAACGTCTCATCATTGTGGCATCAAGACGCATGGCCAGTAAGACTGACTTTATTTTTTTTTTTTTAGCTTTTTATGATGATGAAGGACTAATCCCCCGATGATAATCGCCGTGGCTCTGTGGTTAGTGCATTGGACTGCTGACCGAGCAGTCCCAGCAAAGTACACTTTAAGCTTTTTGCGGCACCGCCTCTCGTCGGAGAATGACAAGCCACCGGGAGTAAAATCTGTCATGAAAGAGCTTCTCAATTCTCCCTTCGGAGAAGGCAATAAATTGTAGGTCCCTTCCATTTGTGCGAGAAATGTAACACGCACAGCATAAATGGTTGCGAGAAGCTAGGCCTTGGCTCAACCCGAGCTGTCGCGCCAGCTATTTATTTTTTAATCCCCCGATGAAGGATAAATTTCTTTCAAAGGTTTTGGAAAAAAATCAGCTAAATGATCAGTTGATTCGGATAAACTAACTCCGCTAAAGCACTTCAAGTGGTAAAGCCAATCAGGTAGCAATCAGCCTACTGCATCATACAGCGTAATACCTTCTGAAATTCCCCTACAGAGCGTATTTTAATCTAAAGCGCTTTCGCTGGAACCATTAAAGGCCGTACGTAGCCCGAGCAAATATTTAATTGCGTGTCTCGCCGCGACCGGAACTCAATTTCCTGTGCAATTACTTTAAACGCAACCTTTTATTTGCTCCAACTAATGCCAACAACAGCAGCATTCCGCATCCATTTACAAAGTTATTTCAATAGCTCTTCCGTCGTCCACTGAAATTCATCAGCCCCGTGGGCAGGATCATCCACCCACACATGCCCAGCCCACATGCGGCCATACAAATTCTTTGTGCAAATTGTTTGTGCGTCCAGTTTTTTCTGGTGTGAGTCTGGGCCATGAAGCATGCATGCATGGTCCTTGTAAACTTACAATTACTTTTCGATGTACGCACTGCACAGTGCTGGCCGAGTGATACCGGTATAGGCATAGGCATGCATAAGCCTATTCTCCACTCCGAAAGCGAACTAATGAAAGGGATGGTATCGAGGCGGTTTTTGGATAACAAAATTCCCCAAAAGGGATAACATTTATCTGTTTAATTGAAAATTCATGTTGCATAGCGATGGCGCCATTTACAGACTGAAGTGGATCGACATAGGCAGAGTCGATCCACTCCCCAAAATTCCACCAAATTGGCGTCACTCATTCACCTCATAGCTGAGTGCGTTCAGTGTGACACAATTAACTTCATCTGTCCATATGAGCGCCTAATGTCTACGCCACTCTGACAATTTGCAAAGTTTTCCTCAACGGTTTTTCGTGGAAATCAAATTATTGCGTCATGGCTGTATTCGCAAGCCTTTAATTGAATGAGTGAGTTCAGCCAACTAGTCGCGTGTGGGGTGAGTGAAAGTACAAAGTTTACACCTCATACGAGAGTGTTTGACATTTTCATGCACATCTCCCCTCCACTGTCAAGTGGTCATCAGAACAAAAGTTTCTTCTTTTCTTTACTTTTGTTTCTGCCAAGATTCTTGCCTATTTTTGTACTGTCATTTATCTTAATTAGGATTATTACGATTTTAAGATGTCAATTGTAGTTGGACAAAGTGTCACTTAGGAGCGTCTCCGTGCGCCGCACAAAGATGACACACGCATTATGGCCTGGCACAAGAGTAAAGAGAGAAATTAAGAAGAAAACTTATGCTCAGGTTGCTGTCATGTTCCAGTTTCCCCTCATATGGGTTAATGCATGACAAGAACGAGTCGAGCGGAGGAGATGGGACCACTCATGTCATGAGGCGGATGGATGATTTGAAATAATGCTTATGGTGGAGCGGTGAACGAGTGGGTGGGGATGGGGGTGGTATTTGTGCCTTGTGGTTGGGCCCGTTGTCTTTTTGCATTTCTTCTGTGGTTTGGGTGATTTTTGAAAAACTTTTGTTTTAAGGAACTTCTGCCGTTATGAGTGGGCGATAATGGAAGTACACGACCTTTTCACTTAGAGGTGATTACTCTGGGAGCAGTGGAGTGTGTGTGTGTGTGTGGGTGGTATTAGGTGGCAATTATTGACAGGTTGGTGTGATGGGACTTGTCTTGAGGAAATAAGCATTTCAAAGCTTAAGTGCTGACATTGGCAGTGACGTGAGTTTGGTTTTAAAGGAATTTTCTAACTTTTGCACTATTTTTTGAAATATGCAAAGATTTGAATGGAGAAAACCTTCGTTACATCCTGAAAAACTATCCAACAAAGCGTAGAATGGGCTACTTTCCAAGTTATGTATTGGATGAACGAATTTTGTTAAAAAAATATCCTTGGACTTCGACAGATGACGTTGCCATTTCTGAAATTCACCTTTTTGTAACCACAGTTCTCTTGACCGTTTTGTTAAGGCACTTGCAGAGGAAGCTTTTAGGGTTTCCTTCTCACTTGTGTCTTTGCAGGGATTAAAAGGGATGACAACTCGGCTGCATAGGTACTTGCTATCTAGTGACCCCTACAGATAACGACTACGAGCGCAATGTCTATTCGGGTTCTTCTAAGGAGTTCGTTTGCTTTCCTGTGGTTGTATGTTGGCAAAGTCTTCTTGAAAAAGGAGCAACTAGCAAGGTTGTTCCATTTGTGTTTGGCTACTGGAAGGTAGTGTAGGTTGATTTTTCGCTCGACAGCTCCTAATGGGATGAGGAATTTTCACGCGAGTGAGCTGTCAATAGCCGATCCTTGTCTGGCAAGCCCATCAGGCATTTCGTCCCCTTTGATGCCTCTAAGACTTTGGACCCATACAAAAGTTTAGAAGCATGAGTTCCTCAGGCGAGCGAGCTCGGTTCTGCATTTTGCAACTAGCTTTGATGAGGTGTTTGATGAGATAAGAGCTTTGATGGCTGCTGTCGGAGAAGATTGCAACATTTCGTTTGGCTGTGGTGTCGTGGTTGAGCGCACGACAGGTTTCGTATATCGCGAGTATTTTAGCTTGAAATACACTGACAAAGTCTCTGAATGAGACTACTGAAGACCGTAACGTCACATTATGTTACGTCGCAGATCATAACATCTCGGAACACTATGCGAATCACGAACTATTCAGACAAGGCTCTCTAGGTAGAATATCGCCGCCTAACACGGATCGCTTTGGAGCAATAGTGTTCCCTTTGTGGGTGTTGCGATGCACCTTAAAGAGAAGATTCACGGTCTTGAATTGTTGGTGGCTGCTTTCGATTAAGACGCTTTAAAAATATTTTCCAAAAGAGTGGGGATTGAGTTGTCTGCTTGTGTATTTCTCAGTTTGAATCCCTTCTAGCTAGTTTGTCAGCCCTTTCGTTACCAATAATGTCTCTAACAATATATAACTGGTGCGACAGCTCAGGATTAGCCAAGGCCTAGCTCTCACAACCATTCGTGATGTGCGTGTAACATTTTCCGCACGAATGGGAGGGACCTACAATTTATTGCCGACTCCGAACGGCGAATTGAGAAGCTTCTTCATAACAAATTATACTCTTGAAGGCTTGTCAATCCCCGAAGAGAGGTGATGCCGCGAGAAATGTTTGATGAACATGGCTGAGGCTTGAACCCTCGCCGCTCGCCCGGCAGTTCAACGCGCAAAGCACTGAGCCACGGTGATCTCTATTATCATGATCATCATTTTCCGATGATGAGGGTCGCGGTTAAGGGTGCTTAAGTGGACTCTCCACATTTGCCGATCTATCGCCATCGACTTTAAATCATCAGGGTATATCCCCTTACAAGGAAACTACGACCCACTTACTCTGTACATGTCCTGCTTTTGCGACGCTAAGAAGGAAAACCCTCGGGGAATAATTCTATGATGATCTTAACGATTTAGCTGAACTCAACATCCAGAAGACAAGAAATTTCATCTCTGGGACGGAATGCTTCAAATCTTAGGGTTAACACCGTTACGGTTGCCCACCTTCGTTGTACTTGTGCTACATATTTTGGTTCCCTGGTCCCGGTGAGCCAGTTTTCTTCACTGTGGTATTACAATGGGCCAATCTGATATATGTGTGTCTCTGCCTGAGTGGGGACAGCCACCTAACCTAAACTTACCTATCTCCATACAGGTAGAGGTGAGATTTCGGAACAGAGGGCGTCTACCTGATGGCACGGATTCCATGGCACGTCTTGGAAACCGAGTTGAAGACATGCGTTTAAATGAAATATTTTAGGAGCTAAGATTCTTAAAGATCGCACCTACATACATCTCACATTACAGCGAAGACATATTCAACACAGCTCTATCACCAAAAAGTCAAATATTGAAAGACTTCAGCTTCGAAGTTCTGTCGACCGGTCTCTCTCCCAAGTCCGCCAACAGCAACATTATGTAGTGTCACACAACTGAAAGGCGAACAAATGAGGGTCAAAAGAGTGGGTCTACACCAAGGACGAGAGCCACTTAGTATACAAAAATATGAGAGCTCCTATCTCAGCAGTGCACGGAGTACGGTTCGATTTTGTTCTTCCAATTCGAGCAGACAAGCTTTAATCAGATTTCATCATTTCTCACCCATTCCTCTACGAATCAAAGACTTATGCAATACAATCCTCTTCCGCAAATTCCTTTCCACCTAAGAAGCTACTAACCTCGTTAAAAGAATTTCATCCTCAATTAATTCTCGACGGTTCGCATATCCATTTCACATGCCGAACGCGATTTCCTGCAAATTCTAATCGAAAATAGTTTTATTTACAACTCGCAACTCTTTACGCATATTCCGCACCCAGGCCAATCAGAAGGACTCGACAGCAGACCCACTGACAGCTAAACCTTTTAAATTCGGCTTCGGCCAGTCGATTCATGTATGCAGGTCCTTTGGCAAACGAAACGCACACAAATATTTAACGCTGCCGAATTGATCCATTCACATCCGGTGTGGATGTTCCACCACAATCGCAACCGCCGCAATGCTCCTGGCCACTCGCACACAAAATGACTGCCATCCATTAGGACTGCCGCCGCATGGATTAGGCTCAACATGCTTAGTTGCCGTTCTAATTTCCGCACAGATTAGATTACGCCCGGTTTGCGTGTCGATGCCTTCGGCTCACGGGGTAATGAACATGTCCGTCCGTTTTGCCCATCCTGCCAGCCGCAATCGGAACGCATTTTAATTGAAAATTCAAAATGCATTCCGATGATGAATCGTCTGAGTTCCTGTCCCCCAATTATCCGCATCGAATAACACGGCTCAAATACCTGAGATGGCGCACCTCTTGTCATTCGTCTTCTGGCCAATTTTCACAAGGAATCGAATAACATAAATCACACGCAATAAATGGAGCATATATCCTGAGTAAATTGCTTTTGACATCCTTACGCGAGGGAATTATTGTTGATTTGTTTACTGTTCTGCTTCTCCCGCTGTGTATGTCATCCTGGGGGAGCCGAGGCAGAGTTTATGATTGTAAATTACGGTAATAAAACATTTTTTTTTTGTTTGTTTCCCTTTCAGAAGGATACACTCGTCAATTGTTTTGCCAAAGAGGGACATAAAGTTCTGACAGTCAAAACAGTTGGCAGATGAAAAAGATGTCGTGTCGTAAAAGTGTTTATACGGCTCAGACTGGAGAGATGGATGAAGTTGTTAAAATCGTTTGGGATAGGAGGTAGCCTTCTATCATTTGAGAAGGGGTTGAAGTTTGAACAGATGATTGGTAGTGTGCGAATTGTACCCTTGGGGGTTATTATGGGATTGTTTTGCAGCAATAGGGCTTTGACTTAAATGGCGTGTGAGGTGATTGACATATTTTAATTTCATTATCTGTTTGTATCCCTTGGGGAGTTATGAATACCAAAGCAATAATGTTTTCCCAAACCAGACAGGGATGTGACCATCTGAAGAAGCTATGGTTCAAACATTAACTTGGGGCTTTAGGTAAATGGGTGCATTTTGACATTTGTCACTGCTCACGTAGACCAGCTATAGGGTCCATTGTGTCCATTTTAGAAATATATTCCGGGAACCTTTAAAAAGAAAGGGAACCGCTAATTCAAAACAACACAGATAAGGATATGAATCTCAGGAGGTCCCTCAGTTCGAAGTCACGCGAGCACGCAAGATCTCCAGTTCCGTGAAGAAGTAACTGCCAAGAGTCCTCATTCCTCCACCGGCAATGGCAGGTGGACGAACAGATTTGATTTGTTCCTCGTCCCTACAACTGTGATATTTGTACATATATACCAAAGCCTTCCACATGAGTTCCAATGGCTCAATGGCCAGTAATAATACCGGAAACTATCCTTGCTTCGCGCCGACTAAAATTGACCAGAGACAGAGATCTCTTCTTATTATAACTGGCAAGCTGGATCCAACGTTTGTTGGGTCGACTGATTGCCTAGACTCTTTTTAACGAGCTTATTGGAATCCTTGGAAAGGTGAGAGCCTGTGAGGCATCCAGCGCTACTCACCTTTGTGCAAGTTCGTCAGGCCTTTCGTTACCTAGGGTATCCATATGCCCTGGTACCCAACATAGGGTCACATTACTGGCTCTCGATATCTCATCTTGATATATTTTTGCAGATTCCTACAAGCCTCGATCTAGTTACTACGGACCCCAAAGCCTTAACCGCTGCCTGGCTGTCTATGAAGACTATCTTCAATTCAGTGTTTGTTCCGACTCTCCTTACGGTCACGAGGTTTGGGTTATGACCGAAACAATAAGATCGCGGATACCAGCTGTCGAAATGAGATTTCTTCGTTGTATTACTGGGGTGACTCGACGAGATCAAGTTAGGAACCCCAGAATACGCGAGGTACTCAATGACGAGCAGCTAATTCTTTTAACGGAAGCTCCATACCTCGTTGGTTTGGGCACGTTCAACTTATGTCCCCAAGTTGGCTTTCAAAACTAGTCATGGAATCTATGCCATCGGATAGGCGTCCCCTGGGTAAGCCTAGGATGACATCCTTGGACCAAGTCCGAAATCTCACCTCAATGTATAGCCCCTGATGATCCGATGGCGGAAGATGGGGATATGTGGAGGGTTCACTTAAGCATCCTAACCCCGTGACCCTCATAATCGATTAGCGGGCCATTGGAAAATGATGATGATGATGATGATCTCTTCCAATATCTCATAAGAAAAAGTCGGATAAGAACTGTGTATGTAAGGTGGCGGTAAGGTCCATGCGAGGCACAGATACACGCAGGCCAAGAAAGGCCCTCTGTTTCACCACTGGGATCTATACTCTAGGTGCCACTCCAAATAATGAAACCATTTGGAGTTTTTAGTATAGCTGAGGATACTTTTGACAACAGTATGCGATAATTCGCTCAAATTGTCGGTGTGATAAGCTCCTAGATAGAGTTTCCTACTTTGGGATATGTCAGGACAAGTGCAGAGAAAATGGAGGATCGTTTCTTCCGCCTCTTCGTCCCTGCAGCTGCTGCAAAACAAAGGCTCATCCCCATGAAGCCCAATAAAACGGTGTCTAGTGAAAACCTCGCTAATGAGGGACCTTTTAAGCAAGATGAGACTATTGGATCGAGTGAGGCTTAGCACAGCCCATATCTCTAGCAGCCTGGCTATCGGTTATGTCCTTGCATTATGCCTAAGTCAGGATATGGCTTCGTTGATCGCCATAATTTCGGCCTGAAAAAACGCTACAATGGTCGGGGAGACGGAAAGAGATGCCTAAGTCGAGCACTTCGGAGAAAAAACCACCTCTTACTCCGTTCTCGGTTTGAGAACCGTCGGTAAAGAAGTGAACGGAATGCTCGTCTGTGGTGTTGTCATTCTCCCACTCCACTCTGAAGGGGATTGAGGTCCGGAAGTTGAGGTTAAAGTTCAAGTTAGACGGCGGCGTGTAGTCGGTGTTTTCCGGGATGAATGTCAAATGATCGAAGACCGAGGAGTGACCAATATGGTTGTTTGACCATTGAAAGGAGGCCTACAGTCTGAGGGCTGGTTTAGCAACTGACTGCTTGCCAAAAGTATCAAAGAGATTCAGACGTAGGAGCATGTCGAGTGCCGCCAATCGGGTGGTTCTTAGTGCTCCGCTAATGCATATGCATGCTGATCTTTGCACTTTTCCCAATAGTCTACGGTGTAAGGCTTTTTCTAAGGCCGTGCACCAGACGATCACAGCATACATGATTATAGACCTGACAACGGACACGTAAAGCCAGTGCGTCGTACGAGGTTGCAGGCCCCATTTTTTACCAATGGTTTGTCAGCAGCAGTACGGCACTACAGTGGCTTTTTTTTAGCACGTTCAAGAGTGTTAGCTTTCCAGCAAGCTATCATACTTTCAGTTCAAACATCAATCGCACACTGACTAGTGCTAGTATATTTAAGAGCACCTTTCGCAACCTTGCGAATTTTAATTTACATGGAACACAAGTGTTACCCTGGAAACTCACACTCTATAAGTATTTTATTTCTTTAGTTAATAAACAAATATTTGCAACACAACACAACAAGAAAAATTTCGTTTCACGTCTACAGTTGTCGAAATTAAATTTTCTATTTAAAAGGATTTTTAAACGGTCGTTTAGATTGAGCCAAACTTTTAATTATTTTTAGACTTAGGCTTAAACCTTTAACCGAATTTGAACTCCCACTGTAAAACTGCTGAAATATTCTTATTTTAAATTACGCTTGCGAATCTGTACACCAGTTTTCAGAATAAGTGATAATACTGCTCGAACTCAACATTTATAGATTCGCAAACACTTTTCTTAAAAATTTTAACCTCATGGATGCAATTTCCAAGCAAAATACGGTCACCGAAACCACCATCATCATCGCACACAGATAGTAAATTCCCTTTAGTTCCTGCTGCCCAATTGTAAACACTGGTTGTATCCTCTTTGAGAAGAGATAAGTCAAATCAATGGATTGCTTCAGCCAGCCGTCCACTAGCCCGACCGCATTCATGTGGTGGATATAATAGTCAAATTGCTCCGTCAAATACGTGTGTTTCGGGAAATAGATACAAGAATTTTGTTGCAAAAAAGACTCCTTCAGGATGGTCAGCACATCAATTTTACGTTTTTTAGCAATATAATAGAGAACAGTGTACAACGGGATAACAGCCAGAAGCTTCTCATTAGGATGGTCCTCTACATATGCCATCGCTCTGCCAGGGTAAGCGTCATCCACCCGAATAATTCCAAGATCTGTATCTGTAAAAACACTCGTCTCGCGCAACGCATTGAAGGTGACTGTACTCAGTGCAAATGTGTAGTTAAGTCTCACAATGTCCGCTATGGTCGAGGGTGCTTTCCTGAACAGATTGTTCCGGATAAGATGGTAAATTATTGCTCCGAACTTTGTTCGAATGACCAGGCCAAACAGCATCCAAGCCATGATGAAAATTCTGCCAGAGATCCATCGAGCGTCCAAAGAGGAAGGCAGACCCAAAGTGCAGGCAATGAAGTCAAGGGTAAAGTTACGGTCCTTCACAGGGGGGAAATAGTTGAACATTTCTTCAGCAATCGAATAAAAAGGCGTAACAGACCGAAGCTGATGAGGAATGCGGACAGTAAAGCAACTGACGCCCCTAGATCAAAGGGAAACCACAAAGTCTGAACTTTTGCGTACTTCACCGAAGATGCTAACAACACAGCTGAGTTTGGAGACTGCAAGTAAGCGACCGATGCCGTGAGAATTTTTCTGCGAGCCGTTTCAAACCAAAAGCAGCCAAGGCTTAAGTCGACGCCTCCTTCAAGGAGCTAGAACAACATATTGGGAGTCATGGGATTTTGAATGTGATGGACAAATATGTACTTTACCATTCCAATAGCTCCTGTGGTCTTGTTATCCAATATCAGTCCTCTCTGCTCGTTGTTCGGCGGGACAATTACCTCAATTTCAAAGTTCATCAGCTTGCTCATTTGAAGAAGAAGTTTCCCTTCGCAGCCACCGGTTACCGCATGACCTTTCAAGTCCAGTGTAATATAAGGCGGAACTTGCCATGTGGCTACTCTCAAGGGGCAGTTGTTCATATTTCGCAATTTTTTTGGGAACAACACATCGTTGGCCCATCTTCCATTGCGATAATGATTGATCTCCACGGGAATCACCTGTCCGCAGTGTGATTTAGTGAAGGGAAAGTACGTATAGACCTTTATATCGCCAGATGCCATCTGCACTTGAATGTTGACGTTGATGATGTGGTTTCGCCAGCAATAGTTGAGAATTAGTTGAATATCTTCGGGGAGAAATCGGTCGAGATTTTGAAGGAAAATGTGGTAGTACTCGCTTGTGTCATAGTTCTGGACCTTCGATGCTAAGTCCAGTTTTCTAATGAATGGGAAACTATCAAGACTGATAAAGGGGAACCTCCTACTTACAGAAATGACTCCGATGAATCGACCAGCACGAGATTATACATCCTTTCGCCAGGATTATTTGGACCGGCTGCTTCTCTATTGACCACAATTTGCGTCTTGATATTGCCCCAGTAATTGAAAAAGTTCTCAACGAGATCCTTGTAGAAGTACTTTGTATATCTACGTTCATATGACAGGATGAAGACGAACGAAGAGCTTCGAGGCACGAAGAACTTTTCGATGACATAGATCAACGATTGTGCGATTTCCAAATTGATGTCGCGGTCAGCGAATTGTGCCCTCGAGTTTATGAAGTAAAACGTAAGCAAAGGTAGAATGTTCATTTTGGACTGTCGAACGAACAAGGAATGACTCGAGGTGGTCTGCAGGTTCAGTTTAGTTGGTCTTCATCCAGCGGAAGTCATTACGCTTGTAATGTCAACAAAAAGCACTTAGTCGAGTGATTAATAAGATTAAATACTCTTCGTTTGTCCTTAGATTGGAGTTGTTCATTTATGTTGAGTATTATGAGTAAATACACTCAAGGACGAAAGGGTAATGTGTTACAGAATTGACACCATAACTTAAGTACGCTGCAAAGTTTCAAACCCAATTACGTGATGGTTCCAATGGAACAACAATCATCTTTAAAAAGGACAATTTTGTTTTTTGGTTGCCCAGGTATACCCAAAAGTCATTAATGGAACGTTGACCCTGTCCAACACCATCATCATCATCATTTTCCAATGACCCATTTATCCACTATGAGGGTCGCGGGGTTAGGGTGCTATCGATCGATCTTCCCCTATCGACTCTAAATCATTAGGGCCTATCCTCATACGGGTAGAGGTGAGATTTCGAACTTGGTCCAACCATCTCAGCACTGCTCCTACCAAGGGGACGCCTATCTGATGGCAGAGATTCCATGGCACGTCTTGGAAGCCGAGTTGGGGGCATGCGTTTAACGAAGTATGGACCTCTCCGTTCGAAGAAGTAGCTGCTCGACATAAAGGTCCTCCCGTATTCTGGTGTTTACTCGATCTCGACGAGCCACCTTAGCAATAAAACGAAGAAATCACATTTCGCCAGCTTGTATCGGCGATCTTATTGTTTCGTATGAATGACCATAGGTGAGGGTCGGAACAAACACTGAAGTGAAGACCGATAGTTTAGCTCCGATGCCAAGCTCGGTCCTCCTCATAACAGATTGACCAAGTTGCCTCAAAATTGCTGCAACCTGACCAATCCAATAGGATAACTCGATATAGCTCCTTCCCCGAGATATAAAGGGTCTCTCATTAAGCGCTTACTATCTTTAAATTTAAATAAAACAAAGTGTGTGTGAGATATCATCGACATTTTTTATTCATTTGAAAGGTCTATCAATGCCATTATATATGAAATATAATATCGTTCAAATGTCCGCCGCGGCTTCTCTGGGTGGCACGCATCCGAAATGTCAAATTTTCCATTACTCTGGCGCATAAATTTGGCGCTTTGAGGGCCGCTGTGGTTTGTGACTTATTCGCATAGACCTGCGACTTCAGAAAACCCCACAAGAAGAAGTCTAACGGGGTCAATTCGCACGATCTCGGTGGCCAGTTCACATCACCTCCACATGAGATGCCCATGTCCTCAAATCGCTCGTGCAGAATTTCCAATGTGGCGTGAGCTGTATGGCACGTAGCGCCGTCCTGTTGAAACCACATATCGTTGGTGTCCATATCATCCAATTAAGGCCAAAAGAAGTTGGTAATCATCGACCAAGAGCGCTCGCCGTTGACGGTGATGGCCTGGCCAACGTCGTTCTGAAAGATATATGGACCAATGACGCCGCCAGCCCAAAATCCACACTAAACAGTGACTTTTTCGGGATGCATTGGACGCTCTTGGATCTCATGTGGATTGGTATCGTCCCAAATTCGCTGAGAAGATTTTTCGATGAAAATGAGGGTCAGTTTGCAACTGCTCCAGAGCGCATTCAGCGAACACACGTCGTTGTCTATGGTCGTTTACCTTCAGCTCCTGGGTCAGTTGAATTTTGTACGGGTGCAGGCCCCAGTAACGATGCAAAATTCACCAAGTTGTGGTCTGCGAAAGGCCGAGTTCTTGTGAGCGACGCGAAATCGACTGCCTCGGATTTTCCTGCACTCTCTCACGGACCGCGGCGATGTTTTCGGCAGATCTTGCGTTTCGTCCACGTACGGGTGTTGGTTGATCGTTTACTGAACCAGTGGCCCAAAATTATCCACCACACTGCGAATAGTCCTCTCGGAACGACGATTATGACGACCATAAAATGGGCGAAGCGCGCGGAACGTTGCCTGAACAGAACACCCATTTTGATAAACGTGTTGTTGAACAACAGACTAAATAAATGACAGCCAATTTGACAGATGTAACTTCAACAATATGGCCGCTATCAACCGTCAGAGTTCGGAAGGAAGACCCTTTACAAGATAACATTTCAAAATACAAATTTTTCAACAGAAAGTGTTTGTTTTTATTTATCTGCTTGTTTATTTATCTGTATGGTGTATAACAAACAAATGTGATGGGTAGTTAGTGGGGTGGTGGTGGTTCCAATTTCATTACCAACTCTTTCAATCACTGTCCGTGAAGAGTTCCACGGCTTTTTACAGGCGAAGAGGTTTGTGCTCGGTGTCGCTATATGCGTTTTTCTTTGTTTCATTTTACGTGATGAATTCCTCGGTCTAATTTTGTCACAAAAGAACCCAGCATCTGATATTTTTCTTCGACTACTTCGAGTATGAAGACAACGATACAAAGACTCATTAAAACTCCGAAAATCTGGAAAGCTCCCATAAGATCCTGCAACCGCAGGGTAGTCGGGTTCTTTTGAGTCATCCTATCTAGTGCCTTCTGGCTATAATCAGCTCTCCCCATGCTCACGTAGTCGCTGTAGAATTTGTCAATTAAGCCATAGCTTCTCAAGCGGAGCAAGTTCGAAAACTTTCGGGTGTAAATGCAAGCGAGTTTCTGGAATATATTCTCGTTTATGATCACATACCGAATGGTACTGCCCTCCATTTTCATCTGGTTCAGATAGAGGCCAATGTATACTTCAAGGAAGAAGACTCCAAACTTTCCATTGTACGAGTTTAGCAGAGCCGGAATTTCACTCTCGCCAGCATTCAAAACAATTAGACTTGCATTGATATTTGCAGGAATATCCATGATCGAGTAAGTCGCCAAGTCTATGAGAAACTTGTAACCATCATCAATGGCTTCATCCAGTGTTGTAGGTGGGGGTCTTTTACGACTACCGTTCAAGAAACCGAAAACCGAACCTCCATAGGCACTGCTTATCAAAAGGAAGCTGAGCAGGTAAACCGCCAAGTAAATCCGAGTATGGTGTCCATCCGTGGTCAGATTTTTATGATAGATCTTGGTATACACCATTTGTTACAGGTTTCGTCCAAAATAGAACAAAGCAATGAGAAGCCAAGTGTAGAGGTCGAATGGAATTAATAGCAGCTCCAGTGGATGATAGTCAACAGTCTTCAGGAGAATGCGCACATTGGACATGTAATAGGAATCGGTTTGGCTTGTGACATTCAAAAGTTGGTGCGAACATCTTAGATTTCCGATTGCAAAAATTGCATTTGTCTTTCGAAGCTGCAAGACAGTAGGTTTGAAAGAATGTTTGAGGGAAGAATGAAGGATACTTACAATCTCCGGCATATCAGTCATGTTTACATTTTTCTCAGGCAATGCAGTAATTTGAACTGCAAAGTTGAAAGCCTTTTTGAGCATCATAATAACTTCGCCATCCACCCCATAGGCGCGGTCATAACATCCGCCTTTGGTAGAGTTGAGCAAGATAAACGGAGCCGCCTTCTCCCAGACAGTTATCCGAAGTGGGCAGCCGAAGAAGTTTCGGAATATTTCCGGAAACGTCCAGTCCTTTGGTATGTGGACTTTGTTCGCATAAAAGCGTTTCCTAAAAATCGGCTTCATATTATGACAGTCATTTGGTGCGTACGATCTGTAGCTGTAAAATACAACGCTGTCGTCCTCTTCCTCAACTAAGATGTTTACATTGGTCATCGCGTTTTTTTCCACTCAAACTTGTAATTTTGGTTACGATTTCAAGAGAATTTTTTATTTTTGGCGGCAACACGATCACGAAGTTGTTGAATCTTGGTGTATTCATGGACGTTGGCCGTTCCTTGATAAGAAGTGAGCTGCAAATGCACATGAAAGTGTACAGGCCAACTTGTGTTCAGTGATGAGCTTACCTTAGACTATCGGCTGAATCGACAAAGTAGAGTCTCATGTAAACTTGAAAACGTGTCCTGTTACCAGAGCTATGGTCAATGATCATTTGCTTATTCCGACACAGCAGAACGTCGAGCATATCAGTAAATACCTCTCGATGCTCTGTACTGTTTACACTAATACGTGTTGCCCATGTTAGCGGATAGTTTTCAAAAAGTTGATACAAGCACTCAACTGTTGTATATTCCTTGCTGATTGATTTGTTTAGATTGTTCCAAAGGGTATTTTCTCCAAAGCCCATGCACCAATGCAGGATACTAAACAGAACAGAGATCTTTGAAAACCACAACATGGCAATACGAAAATGGACTGGTTGCTGAACACCATTGTAGTGCACTTTTATGAAAAAGAAGCACTCACTTATAAGCTTTGCATGCAGTTCCCAAAGGACTCATTTAAATATTGAGTGCTATAGGTTCGGAATTCGATTTTCAATTCAATTTTACTAATGCAAAAGTACCAATACAACATTGGACTGTCCATCATTCTGTAATTGAGCTATTCCCTGGTTGCACCTTTGCTTAGCAGTGCGGAAGATCAAATCTGGCTAATGACTAGTCCACCGCCACTTTCATGTTTGAATAATGACTGTATGATTCGGACTTTGTTAGAAATGGAATTGTGTTTGAAATTCTTTTTAAGTTAGTTCTTTTAAACTCCTTTAGAGAAGGACATCTTGCGCAGATGGGACGAGCGTTTTTCGGAGCTGCTCAATCCCGAACAGGTTACTGAGAATGGCGAATCCATAGTCCTGAGTGGAGCGGATAAGACGAGGTGACTTTGGCGATTAAAGAAGAACGGACTGACACAACTATTAAGTGTAAAATTGTTGTTCAGACATAAGACTTGATTGATTTTTGATACCTTTGTATATATATCCTTTACCAAGCGGAAAATTTCTTCAGAGCACATCTAACATTCACTAAAACTAAGTCTTTCGACGTAACGTAACTAAATTTTAATTTTAAATCTAATTGCTTAACTAATTGAACTAAGAAAATATTTTTGTTTTAAAAAGAAAAATCTTAGTGAATGATATGATATAAATAACCTTTTACTGTTATTCACACACTGCGATCGAGATGCAGTGGTTTGAAACTCAGGTAGTATTAGGTTTCATTGACATCCGAGGGTGGTGTCCACACTAATTGGGCGCATTGGTGGTGATTGTCATTGCTAAAATTTACAGGAATTTTTTCCGAATCTCCTGACGTCACATTTTATCGATGTACAAGTGCAATGACGATGTACAAAGTGGTAATGATGCCTCGTTGGTTCTTACCTCTTCACAGGACCAGATGTTTGACGTTGTGGGCAATAGTCCCAACTGACGGTCTACGTAAGCAGTGATTTACATATACCACAAGGTACTTATTGCCTTACCAACTTTTATAAAATGCTCGTTGTAAGAAATTTAACAAAAGTAGTCTAAAAAAAAAGTGAATTCAGCTTTGCTTCGCTATAAAACTGCACAGTAAGATGGACAATACAAGAAATCTATTACTGTAATAAGAAAGGACCCAAGAAAAGTTTACTTAATGGAGCCAAACTGGTTCTACTAAGACCCATAATAAAGCCAATGAAACTTAAGTCTTTATTCTATGAGTTTACGTTAACATTTACAGCTTTTTAAACACCTTTCTTAAAAACTCAAACCGCAGCGAAACGACTTCCAAGCAAAATACCACAAACGACAACGCCATCATCATCCCACAGAGGTAGTAAATTCCTTTTAGTTCTCGCTGACCAATTGTAAACACCGGTTTGGTTTTCTTTGCCAAAAGATACGTCAAATCAATCGATTGCTTCAGCCAACCGTCCATCAGGCCGACCGCATTGATCTGCTGGATTAGGAAACTAATACGTTCCGCTAAAAACGAGTGTTTCGGGAAATATATGCATGAACTTTGCTGCAGAAAGGACTCCTTCAGGATCGACAGCACCTCGCTCTTACGATGCTCAGCAATATAATACATAAGCAAAATAAACGGGGCAATAGTCAAAATCTTTTCATTTGAATGGTCCTCCATATATGTAACTGATGAGCCAGCATCCGTGTCGTTCAGTTTGATAATGTTAAGACCAATATCTGTAAAAATACTGGTCTCTTTCAGAACGTTAAAGCCCATCGTATTCAGTACCAATGAGTACTTTAGTTTCATAACTTCACTTATGGTCGACGGTGCTTTCCTGAATAAATTGTTCCGGATGAGATGGTAAATAAATGCTCCGAATTGAGTTCGAATGACCAGGCCAAAGAGCATCCAAGCCATGATAAAAATTCTTCCTGAGTTCCAGCGGACATCCAAAGAGGAAGGCAAACCCAAAGTGCAGGCGATGAAGTCAAGAGTAATGTTACGATCCTTCACAGCAGAAAAGCTAGTCGACCATTTTTTTAGCAATCGAGAGAGAATGCGCAGCAGTCCGAAGGTGATGAGGAATGTTGCTAATAAGGCCACTGAAGCTGTCAGTCTAAATGGAAACCATAGAGTTGGCACTGGTGCGAAGTTCGCTGAAGATGCTAATAATGCAGCGGCGTTTGTTGAGTGCAAGTAAGATACAGACGCAGTAAGAACTTGTGCCCGTTCCGGATTACAATAGAAGCCGCCAAGACTCAAATCGAGTTTCCTTTCAAGGAGCTGCAATGACACCATGTGAGTCATGGGTCTTTAGACCTGACTTAAGGATACTTTACCATTCCTATAGCTCCTGTGGATTTGTTGCCCGTTATGACCCCTCTTCGCTCATTATTCGATGGTACAGTAATCTGTATGTCAAAATTCATTAATTGGCTTAGGTGCTTCAGGAGTTTCCCTTCACATCCGCTAATTGTAGCACGGCCTTGATCTTTTAAATCGAACTCTATGTATGGGGGAAGTTGCCAAGTTCCTACTCTCAGAGGGCAGTTGTGCATATCGCGTAATTTCTCTGGAAACAGGACGTCGTTCTCCCATGTTCCATTGTGATAACGATTGATCTGCTCTGGAATCACTTCCCCGCAATGTGATTTGGTAAAGGGGAAGTACGTGTACAATATTGTTTCACCGGACGATTTCTGCACTTGGATATTCACATTGACGATGTAGTTCCGCCAGCAGTAGTCGAGAATTCGCTGAATATCATCAGGAATAAATTGATCCTTATTCTGAAGAAAAATGTGGTAGTATTCGTTTGTTTCATGCTTTCCAACCTTCGAAGCAGGGTCAATTTTTCTAGAAAACAGGAAGCGGTCAAGTCTTATAAGGGAAAAGATAAAGTTACTTACAGAAACGATTCCGATGAATCCACCAACAGAAGATTGTTGATCCTATCATCGGAATGAATTTGACCGGAAGTTGCAGTGTTGACAACAATTTGGGTTTTGATGTTGCCCCAGGAATCCAACACGACCTCGACAAGATCTTTGAAGAAATAAGTTGTTCGCTGACTTTCACAAGACAAGATGAGGGCGAAAGAGGAGCTTCGAGGCACGAAGAATTCTTCGATCACATGAACAAGCGAATGTGCGATTTCATAGTTGATGTCACTGCCGATGAAATCTGCATGCGAGCTTATAGAGAAGAGCGTTAGTAAAGGTAGAATGTTCATCTTGCACTGTCGCACAGACTAGGAATGAATTCACATGGTCTACAGGTAGTACGCATTCAAGCGTTCAATTGATAATCATCAAACGGAAGTAAGTATGCCCAGTGTGTCAACAAAAAGCACTTTATCTCCTGATTAGTGTAGAAATGAAGTGAAGTAGGAGGAGGACTCTTCATAAGGAGGAGGACTCTTCATAAGTAATTTAGCACTATACACACATGAATAAGTATTGGGTAATAATATTTGATTATAATGACTGAATGTTTGCAAGGGTGGAAGATTAATACGTTGAGCTATGGTTATGGAATTGACTTCATATGCGTCATAACTTTTTGACCGACTTTATTGTAACAATCTAACAATAGAACAGCAGGCTAATTTTAGAAAAACCCAAAGCAAATTTGGACAATGATTGTGAACAAATTCATTTGAACGGTTCCTCAAACACTCATCGAAAAAGAAGACATTTAGGACCTCATATGAGCAGAAACCATCTTACTTAATCTAATCTCCACGTAGCTCAAGTTAAGTTAGGTTAAGTTAGGGGCTTTGTAATAGATCAAAATCACATCACTGGTATCTTATGGAGAATCCCTTCCATCCCTGGCGCAATAAGAAACAGAAAAGAAGAAAAAAAACATCACTTCCAGCTGAGAATCCGAACGGTTCATTGTGACCGACGAACTGGAAGTACCCTCTGACAAAGGAATCTCGTGTATAAACTAGAGGATACCATGCTTATCACGCATACCACCCATTCGAAAGGGCTAGGGGCGGATCCTCGCTCGCAATTAAAGACTGTATTGAGCACTGTTTGAATACACCGATATAACTATATGCAATGCAAATAAGTTTAGTTCGCGTTAAAAATAAAAACTTCTCCGCGATATACGCCAGAAAAAAATTTCTTAATACGTCTATTTTACTCACTTGGACCGAAATTTATTATTTTGGGGTGAATTGCACCAAAGGCGAACTTCTCTACGAAACCGGCATGTAATTTGCTGTTGACTTCTTTTCGACGGAGATACCGACATATTGGCCCTCTGACACAGCAAAAATGTCTGACCTCATAGACTTCTTTATTGCAAAAGGGGTAGTGAAAAGCTTTATGAACGTCGAGGAAAGCTCTGATATCTCTTCAGATCATTCACCTGTTATATTGACATTAAGTGAATGTCTCACGCCCGTAGCCAGCTAGGTACTGAAGGGAGCTGAGCTCCCTATGAGATTTGAAGAGCTGCCTTAGAAATTATATTTCACCGAGAGAAAAATATCTCGATTTGTGTGTTAGCTCCCTTTAAAATCTCCTGAGCACTCTCGAGAATCAAATCCTGGCTACGGGCGTGGAACGTCTAATGAAAAAAGAAGGTGCGCCCAAGCTTTAAGAAAGCTTGTGAGGAAAATATAGTCCTGAATGTGAAAATGATGAAGTCGGCAGATTTATTGAAGTCTAACAAAGCGCTGCGTGGAACAACAAGGAAAGTAGTCGCAAATAGCGAAATTAAATATCCGCCGGAAATAAAAGAACTGATGCTAGAAATGAGGAGAGCACCAGGGTTACTCCAATTGAAGTAGATCTACTCCGCCTTTAAAAAGAAAAAAAATCTTCTCCGACACTCCGCTTCGCTTAATATTTACGCCAATTTTTGCACACAGAAAAATCCTTTAACGAATGGCAGCAGGCTGCACTGAGCATCTGGAAAATCTGTTTAAAAAAACTCTAAATAGCTGAATTTGAACTGAGGAGGACTAGATTTTTTTTTTTTTGTTTCTTTCTCGTCTCGTCGTTCTTATTTGTTCTGTGTGTGTTTTCAATCTAGTGTTACAATTCCATTTTGTTGTTGTTATAAATAAATTGTTTTAAAAACTAAATTTTTTTTGCGTTTACAAATCTACTCCGCTAATTTTGGTTTTCCTCCAGTTTTTTTCTTAATCTACTTCGAAATTGTAATTCTGGGGTCAGAACCCTGGAGAGCACGCAAAAAATCGCGCTCCCCACCATAAAGCTCACTCGAACGTCTTATGTAATAAGCTTAAAAAGCCGATCCGCTAGACTGCTGAAAAAAGTTTGAATTACTTTCTTTTGGAAAGCTATAAAAGGTATCATTACAGATGTAGAGGGCGTTCAAGTCCTACCTCATTTTTTTCCAAGATAGTTTGGAGTCAAGAATAATTCCGAGGTATTTTCCTTAAGACGAGAGTTCTAAACTGATACCATTTAGCTTCACTACTTTGATTTCGGTTTTCTGGGTGTGTTAAAGTCCTCCAGCTTATTTACTTAGGTGGCGATTCAGTTCGGGGTGAACCTGGGCCTCAACCAACAAGCCTCTCCAGTGAGCCTGGTCCTTAGATAACTGCCTCCAGTTGCGCACGCCATGTTGGTTGAAGTCGCCTTCTACTTGTGAGCAACATCTTAGGCGAGGTCTTCTTTGTGCCGGAGTGTCCATTTGCTCTACAAGTCCTAGCCAACTCAAACGTCCAATGCGCAGTTTTTTAGCTAGGTCGATGTCACTGTACAGCTCGTATAATTTCTGATTAAATCTTCTCCTCCAAAGTCCGTCAACGCATACGGACTTTCGAAGAATTTTCCGCTCAAAACGACTAAGAATATTTTTATTCGCTTTCGATAGCGTCCATGCTTCAGCACCATAAAGCAGGACTGGGATGATTAAGGTCTTATATAGAATCTTACTACTTACTACTCCATTGCCTTCTTAGCCCGAAGAAACGGCAATTGGCAAGAGTTATTCTGCGTTTGATTTCCGACGAGGTCTCATTATTGGAGGTAATAGCAGAGCCAAGCTAGTCAAAGTCCCTTACTACCTCGAAGTTAAAGGCCTCCAGCTAATGGAAATAAAAATGGACTATAAAATCCATATTCTTCTATTGCCGGAAACAGGACACTTGTACCCTGCCGCTTCTGCAGTGGTTGTTATAGGTCGATTTGCCCTGTAACACCGCTTGACACGACTTGTATTCCCCTTTTTATTGAAGACTGTCCACAGTGGTCTGGTTGTAACACATGTATCTAGATGAAACCCTTGCATATTAGCCCTGATCATGGCTTCTGCAGCTATTTTTCTACTATTGATCCATAGACCCCGTTTGGTGTTATTAAAATTATGTGACTTTAGTGGCGCTGTAGACATTCTTGAGTATAACTTGTGACGGATGACAACTGTCACATAATCTTTACTGAAGCAGAGTACCTGAAAAATACCATTTCGTAGAACACCGATCAAATAAAAAAAATAAGAATCAAGCCAAACATTTTATTCTATACATTCACCTTTAAAACTTCCGAAACATTTTCCTTAAAAATGCAAATTTTAGTGACATGATTTCTAAGCAAAATACCAAAAATGATACCCCCAGCATTATCCCACAAAGGTAGTAGATTCCTTTTAATTCTCGCTGCCCAATTGTAAACACTTTTTGTGTTTGCCTTGAGAAAAGATATGTCAAATCCATTGATTGCTTTAGCCAACCATCCATCAGTCCGACCTCATTGATGCGCTGGATAAAAACATTAACTCCTGCCGCCATATACGAGTGTTTCGGGAAGTATATGCATGAACTTTGTTGCATAAAGGACTCCTTCAAGATTGTCTGTATACCTCTCTTACGATTTTTGACCAGATAGTACAGAAGAAAGTATAAAGGAGCGATAGTTAAAAATTTTTCATTTGGATGGTCCTCTAAATATCCGAAATCTGAGCCTGGATACCCATTGGGGGTCAAAAGGATCGGAAGACCTGAGTCTGCAAAAATGCTCGTCTGTCGCACCGCGTTAAAGGCAATCGAATTCAAAGCAAACGTATAGTTGAGTTTTGCAACGTCACGTAAAGTCGAGGGCGGCTTTCTGAATAAGTTATGTCGGATGAGTTGGTAAATAGCAGCTCCGAATTGTGTTCGAATGACCAGGCCAAAGAGCATCCAAGCCATGATGAAAATTCTTCCAGCGTTCCACCGTGCATCCAACGAAGAAGGCAAACCCAAAGTGCAAGCAATGAAGTTAAAGGTAATGTTTCGGTCTTCCATAGCAGGGTTGTTGGACGACCATTTCCTCAGCAATAGGTACAGAACGCGCAAGAGACCGAATGTGATGAGGAATGCAGCTAACAAGCAAGCTGAAGCTATACGCTTAAATGGAAACCACAAAGTTTGCACCGGTGAGTAGTTTGCTGAAGATGCTAACAATACAGCGGCGTTTGAGACTTGATAATAGGCTTGGGATCCTGTGAGAAGTCGACTTCGGCTTGGAATAAACGAAAAGGCCCCAACACCTAAGTCGATCTTCTTTCGAAGAAGCTGGAACGGGACAATGAAAATCTTGGAACTTTGTGCATGTCTTGATGATACTTTACCATTCCTGTAGCTCCTGTGCTCTGGTTACCCAGTACCAGGCCTCTCTGCTCGTTGTTCGGTGGTACAATGATTCGTATGTTGAAGTTCATCAGGTAACTCAATTGAAGCAGAAGTTTCCCTTCGAATCCGCCAATTGCAGCACGACCTTTTTTTGTCAAATCCAACATCATGTAGGGAGGGACTTGCCAAGTACCAACTTTCACAGGACAGTTGTGCATATTTCTTACTTTCTTTTGGAACAGGACATTGCTGTCCCATTTTTGATTGCGATAACGATTGATCTCCACTGGAACAACCTTCCCGCAGTGGGTTTCCGAAAAGGGAAAATACGTGTAGAGAATTATTTCGCCGGATGATTTCTGGACCTGGATGTTCACATTGACGATGTAGTTTTTCCAACAGTAGTTTAGAATTTGCTGTATATCATCGGGAAGAAGGTGATCCTGATTCTGGAGGACAATGTGGTAGAACTCACTGTTGTCATAGTTTTGGACTTTCGATGCTAAATCTATTTTCCTAATGAACGAGAAGCTATCAAGACTGAATTTCTTATACAATCCACTTACAGAAATGATTCCGACGAATCGACCAACAGAAGATTATAGACCCTGTCATCGAAACTAATTTGACCGGACGCTTCACTGTTGACCACAATTTGAGTTTTGATATTGCCCCAGTAGTTGAAAATGACCTCGACGAGATCATTGTAGAAATTCGTTGTTTCCTGACGGTCACATGACAGAATTAAGGCGAATGAACTGCTTCGAGGAACGAAGAATTCTTCGATGACGAATAACAACGATCGGGCGATTTGGTACTTAATGTCACGGTCAACGAATTGTGTTTGAGAATTTAGGAAGTAAAACGTAAGCAGAGGTAGAATGTTCATTTTAGACTGTCGGATGAACCTAGAATGAGTCAGGAAAACGTGCAAGTTCTGTAAGTACGCAAGGTGTCTTCTTCAAGAAGTATTTACACTGAAAGTGTCAACAGAAAGGCACTCAATCGGGTGATTGGTAAGAAGTCATTTGAAGAAGTTTCGTGACTATTAATGACAGCGGACTCTACATAAAGTTTTTCAATAATTTCACGTAATAGATAGTTATGATGTTGAATATGAGGACTTCATGTTATTAGAGGCAGAAAGGTTAATGCGTTGCAAACTATATAATGTGACGGATTATATTGTAATTGTAACGAGTTATTAATCTTATTTATCTTGTCAGTTACGGATTTTTGTCACCGACATTCAGGAATGCTAATGGCAAGTGGTATGAAGAACAGACAGTGCTCCTGTGTCTGTTGTTCGAAAAGCACCCATAGTGCGTATGGGTCTCATAGTATGTATGGGTCTTACTTTCATGCTTTTTCCCTGACTTCCTCTTACTTATGAAAACAGCGTTTTTGAATCTTTTCTGCGTGTTCAGGTTCCAGTTAAATTCTCTATTCAATATGTACGTCCCTAAGATTTTGTGGTTAGTGCGATGAACTGCTGTGCGAGCTGGATAGGTTTGAGTCCCAGCAATATCCACCGAACATTTTTCGACCTCTCGTCTTTGTGATTAATGGATCTAAGGTCTTTTGCTTAAGTATTACCCTATATTTCTGCCCTCCTCATTTATATCAACTCCATCTTTAGCTAATCAGGTCTATAGTTCCATCAGCTAGTGGCGGACATACCTTGACTGTTTACCTATTCATGGTTTTGTCCAACTGGGTGTGCGAGGTGCTGAAAACCAGGACATCCGAACTGTAGTGGGGCATAAGACCATCACAATAAATATAACCAGAGGATGTTCGCAAGGAGGTGTTTTATCCCCATTAATGTGGAGTCTAGTCGTAGACGAGCTTCTGCAATAGCTAGAAGAATTCAGCATAGGCTGCCAAGGTCGACCATATGCAGGCTTATCTCAGAAAAACGGTTATACAGCTTTGAGAAGAATGACGAAGTATATCAATTTGAGCACAACGCCATCAAATGGTACACCGACGCGACGGTACCAAAATAAACACGGGCACCGCGGTGCACCAGGGGCAGGAGTATACGGGCCCTGAAACAAGTTCTCGGAGTCCATAGGAACATCGCCCACTATTTCTCAGTGTTGTATGCGATCGAAAGATGTGCCTCAGCCTTAATAGAAGGTACCACGAGCAAAACATCGCGATACTATCAGACTGCCTATCAGAGGCTGCCATCAAGGCACTGAATTCCTATGAAATGAGTTCTAAACTGGCTTACAATCGTTTGGGAAAGATAAATAGACTGGACCAGAACAAAAAAATCACCCTCTACCGGGTAACAGGTCATGTAGAAATAGAGGAAAATGAGGCACCCGATGAACTGGCAAGGAAAAGATCGGGGACACCAATCTTTGGACCCAAGCCATTTTGCGAGCTGGAACTTCATCGAGTCTAAGAGTAACTGCGAACAGAGGAAGAATGTAAAAGAAGAAGGCTCTGAGAAGAACTCGCAGGACTAAAGCAGGCATAGGAACTTCTCGAGAACTACGACCGAAGGAGGAGTAATGTCAGGATGCAATTGAAGATAACACCAAAGTTCTTAGCAGCTTTGACATAAAAAATAGGAGTATTGTTGAGAACGGCAGGTGGTAAGTATGAGGTATCTAGGGATATTTTCGAGATCACCAAACACTTTGACTTTTTTGGGTTCAACAATAGACCATTCATTTCCGACCAGCAAGCTATATGCTCTAGATCTTTATTAACATTTCATACACCATCTCCAATAAGTCCAAGAGGGCAGCTCAAATGCAGCTGAACGTCATCATATAACGAAAACAGAAGAGGCCCTAGAATGGACCCTTCTGGCACGCCCATAACAGTATTCAATTCAATTCAATTTCAATTTATTATTATTATTATACAATATTAAGGTACATTAAGATAAATATCTTTTATAGTACTTAGAGTTAAGACAATAAGAAAATAATTTCAATAATTCAATAAGTAATCTTATGATTACAATTAAGTTTACAATAAAATAAGATAAAAGATAAGATAAAGAAGAGAGGAGATGATAGGAAAATAGTCTAAATATAGGCAAATAGAATAGTTCAAGTTAGGAGGGAAGTTAGGAGCGAAGTTAGAATGAAAACATTAGGATAGGTTTGAGAAATATAGGAAGACTGTGTTTTTAAAACGATTGGCATTGGAGATGGTTCTGATATTTGTTGGTAGGGAGTTCCATAATTTTACAGCATAAATAAAAAATAAACGAGATGAGTTAAGATAGTTGTAACGTGGTGGAATTAAACAAAGCGTCCTAAGGGAACGAGCAAAATTAAGTTTTTCATACAGATACGTATTGGTATTCCATCTTCGCCGATAGCATTTGATTTAATATCTGCAACACATTTTATGACATCATTTTCGTTAACAGATTCGATTTCAAAACCTCGTTCTAACTGCAAAAGCGAATTTTGATTATTTGAGGGATTGAAATTGATTTTTTCAGTATTGTTATCGAGAAAGAAGTTATTTAGTACGTCAGGGTCAATTTCACATTTTAAATTACTTTTTGCATTGGAAACACCAATTTGTCGCAGATTACTCCAAAGTTTTTTAGGGGGAAGATAAGTATTAAGTTTAGAGGAGTAGTAGTATCTCTTGGAGTTTCGTGACACAACTGTCGAATGGTTTCGCATCGCTTTGTAAGCCAGCCAATTGGAATTACATGGACTATGTTTCCATTTGCTGTAGAGCTTATTACGAGCTTTGATGGTCGCGACAACTTCAGCTGTAAACCAGGGACAGTTGCTGTTACGAACTCTTACTGTTTTGACTGGGACAAATTGGTTATATAACTCGTTGACCACATCTTGAAAATAGTTTAGCTTGGCATCAGGATTAGGAAATGAGCGACAACCATCCCAAGGTGCCAAAAATGCGGCGTTTCTTAGGTCTTCCATATTTATTGACTTATAATCTTTAAATGAAAAAGTCAAAGGAGCAGGAAAGTGATTGAAGTTAATGTTGAATGTACAAAACAGAAGATCATGATCCGATATAAGATCAATTGAAAGCTGGTCGAAGAGGATAACCGACAATGGGTCAGATACAATTGTCAGATCGAGGAGGCTAGGAATAGAATTTTTAGCAAAACGCGTTGGATAATTGACATTAATTATTTCGAGTCCTAAGGAGGAAGCAGAATCTTTTATTTGGAAGGCCCGAGAGTCATTTTTGAACAAATCTGCATTGAAATCACCACAAACTATTATGTGTTCATAGAGAGGCGAGAATTGAGAAAGAACAGAGAAAAACGGCTGAGGGGAGCAACTTCGGACCAATCAAGCATTTAGTGCAACCATCATGAACCTCAACAATCAAAAACTCAGTGTCTAAATCAACCGATTTGCTTATAATTCTACATTTAAGGGATGATCTGCAGTAGATTGCAATTCCACCTCCGCAAGTATATGTGACTCGATCATTTCTTGATATTACATAATTCGGTATATTATATTGTATATCAGATATAGCAGGTTTAAACCAAGTTTCACAGACGCAAACAACATCAACTCCAGAATCTGTAAACAAATATTTTAGATAATCCAATTTGTATAGGCTAAGACTACGAGCATTCAGGTGACAAACTTTAAAACCATCACGACAATTAGAGAGAACATTAAGCATTGATTTTTTATCCACACTGTAGTTGGAACATACTCTACTCATGTTTAGCAAAATAAAACAACCAAACAACAAAAATGAAAGAAAAGTAAGTAGTAGACCAAGACAGTGAAAGAAGGATATAAAACAAAAAGAAAAATGAAAAATGAAAAATGAAAAATGGGAGCGACAAAGAAAGAAAGGAAGAGAGTGAAAAAGAAGCAGGAAACAGGAGAGGAGAGTTAGTCAATAACAATTATTTAATCACTACTAATATTATAAAAGTGAAACGTTGTCCGTTTGTTTGTTTGTTTGTTTGTTTGTTTGTTTGGATTTTACCTATGCGAAAACTACTAAACCAATCAACCTCAAATTTTGCACACAGAATGGTTGTACATCGGGTCATATAATAGGCTATGTTTAATAACGCTATCTTATTCAAGAGCCGAGCAGTTAACAAAAACGTGGAGCAAGTCAGAAGAAATTCCTTGCCGCACACGAAAAGATATTTTCTCGATCGTGAGCCACATCGGTTGATGAGCGTACGTGTTGTTTTTGTTTTGCCCAGTTTCACAAGGGTAGTTTTTCATTTCCTTTTCTGCTGTGTTGTTGTTGTTTTTTTTTTGTTCGTTCTTTGCTTCTATCTATTCGTGTGTACAGGGTAATGATTTGGTGGTTGGTACGGTAGATACCTATATATACATACATACATTCGATATACATCTGTACATTTGTATTTATATATTTATTACATTACATATGTATTAACATATGTACGTACATATGTGCATACACAGATTATCAAATTCAATTAACTCTGGAGAATTGAGTTAATGAGGGAAAAGATCATAGCGCAGTTGGATCAGTTTGCCCGTTCCATTTGTGGGCGAGAGAACTTTGGTATTGTTATGATGACACATCATCTTTTTTTCCAGCCAGCCAGACTATTTACTTTTTTACGCATATGCGCAATTGTCTACACATTTTTCCTGGCAATTTTTTTTTATGAATTCTCTTTTTCGGTAGATAAAGGAATAGCGCGCCGACGCGACGCGACAGGCTGGGTATGGGATTGTGTGTGCTTGATGTAGGTATAACATTGCCAGTCGCGGGAGGGGAATTTTTGTTTTGATTTTGTTCTTTTGCAAAGGATGTATGTATGTATCTATTCAACGAATGTATTCAAATTCCAAGGACTTTTGATTTAGAATGAATTTGACTTGGAGGAAAACTTTTCAAAAGAAAACTGACGGGGGACAATAGGTGAACAAACTCGAGTTAGAGGGAAATTCGAGTTAAAGGAGGTTCGGTTCGACATAAAGAATTTGATTACATGTGCAAAAGTGGCAGAATAAAATACAGTCGATTGGGTTGAATATAAAATTCCGATTCAGATTTAAGATGGGATTATGATATATTATATAATCAGGATAAGTCTTTCATAAATAGTTTGAAGAAGATATCGATTTCTCGATTGAAATGTAATAGCCCGAGCAACGCCGGGTATTATTCAGCTAGTATTATATAAAAGAGAAGAGTAACTAAGTAATACAGAATACAATACGGTGAATTTAATGATGAGTCACAGCAGCACCAGCAGAAACAGCAGCATCACGAACAATGGAGTGGAGATCGTCAGAGCTATCGATGGAATAGCTTTTTGCGTTGGCCGTCTTCTTAGCATATACAATACCGGATTTGGTGTAAGCTGAGAAGAGTATTTTTATCTTTTTTAAACCAAGTGCACTTTGTAAGAGAAAGCGCGAGTGGTTGGTTAAGCTCTCATTCAAGTAGCAGCTGTCATTAGATGCGATACCAATATCTCTCAGCCTTAGCACTCTATTGTTTTCTTTTCGGTAATTTGCAGCAGCCGCAAGAATAGCATTTCTTTTACGTGTGGAGCCGAATTTTACGATAATCGATGGGGGGGCAGCCAGTGCAGTGTTGTTGTTAGTGTTATTTCGCCTTCTGGCACGAAAAACATCAACCATTTGGGGCGGAGTGCATTTAATGGTGTTACAAAGCTGAAGGAATATTTGCTGAAGGTTTTCCTCAGGCAGTACGGGAACTCCAAAGAGCACAGCATCGCAAGCGATTTCTTTTCTCTCCAAGATGTTCACTTGTTTACGAAGAGCGAGGATCTCAGCACTATGCATATGAGCCGTAGAAGAGTAGTTTTCATCAATTCGATCAACTCGAGATACTATGCTTGAAATCGCATTGTTTAAACTCTCGAAGCGCTGAGCCCAACTTTCTTTGATTTCATCAATTTTGTTGACAAATTCAGATCGCATTTTGTCAATTTCCTCAGTGAAGCTGCGTTGTAATGATGCGGATTGTTTAGCCAACTGGGATTGTAGGTCTTTAATAGAGATCATTCCTTTGTTGTTGCCTTCGATAGATGGTGAGAGAGGGCCAATACGAGAAAAGAGAACGTCCTTCTGTGTTTTGTTTCGTGTTATTATACTCGAAGATGAAGATGAAGATGACATTATTTTCGCGAGAATAACTTTTTGGCGCAAAGAAAAGAAAAGAAAATGCACAAATGGGGTATTTTAACAAATTTCTATCAGTGTTTGAGGATTCGACTTTTCTGAAAACAAAACGTTTTTACTACGTAGTAATGTGCTATTTCTCAGATTTAGCTGGACCGATCACGAAAAACACGTCTATTCAATGTGACTGTACATTTTGGAATCAGTAGGAAGGAAATCAGACAGAGTCCCATCTACTTCAACTGCATGCAGCCTATCTATAACATAGGAGGAGAGCAGCTTTGTGGCATCAAACGAGAAGTTGTAAAAACGAAGGAGCTTGTCTCATAACTTTGAGTCGTTAACAGTCCCAAATGCCTTAGAAAAATCAAGAAATACTAGAAAGCTGACTTTTCCTTCGTCCATAGCTTGCCGTAAGTCTTCAGTAACATTTATTAGCCCCGTGATACAGCTTCGCTTTTTCAGAGGCCTGATTGCTTGGGTGTTAGGAGACTGTATTTGTTGACAAACACACTCATTTGCTTCTGTACTATTCTCTCGAGTAAGAAATAAGTTGGCACAAGCTTACAGTCCTTATAGCTTACAACAATCGTCTACATTCATTTCAACTCTCGACCTTGCTCGAGCTGAAGCTTATAAACACAAACACTTGAAATTGAAACTTTATTCTCAAACAAACCATTCGATTTATATCTTCCGAAATACCTTTCTTAAAAATTCAAACTTAAGCGACATGATTTCGAGACAAAATACCACAAACGACAACACCATCATCGTCCCACAGAGGTAGTAAATTCCTTTCAGTTCTCGCTGACCAATTGTAAACACCGGTTTGGTTTTCTTGGCCAAAAGATACGTCAAGTCAATGGATTGCTTTAGCCAACCGTCCATCAGTCCGACCGCATTGATCTGCTGGATTAGGAAACTAATACGTTCCGCTAAAAACGAGTGTTTCGGGAAATATATGCATGAACTTTGCTGCAGAAAGGACTCCTTCAGGATAGTCCACACCTCGCTCTTACGATGCTTAGCAATATAATACATAAGGGAAATAAACGGGGCAATGGTCAAAATCTTTTCGTTCGAATGGTCCTCCATATATATAAACGCAGGGTACTTGTCGTCCACCTTGACAACGTTAAGACCAATATCTGTAAAAACACTTGTCGGTTTCAGAGCATTGTAGGCAATCGTGTTCAGTGCCAATGAGTAGTTTAGTTTCATAACTTCACTTATGGTCGATGGTGCTTTCCTGAACAGATTGTTCCGGATGAGATGGTAAATAACTGCTCCGAAGTTTATTCGAATGACCAGACCAAAGATCATCCAAGCCATTATGAAAATTCTCCCAGCGTTCCACTGTGCGTTCAAAGCCGAAGGCAATCCCAAGCTGCAAGCAATGAAGTTAAGGGTAAAGTTACGGTCCCTTACAGTAGGATACATGTTTGACAATTTTTCTAGCAATCGTGTAAGAAGGCGCAACAGGCCAAAGGAAATGAGAAATGCAACTAGCAAACAAGCTGAAGCTCCTTGATCAAACGGAAACCATAGAGTTGGCACTGGTGCGAAGTTTGCTGAAGATGCTAACAATACAGCGACGTTTGTTGAGTGCAGGAAAGATACAGACGCAGTAAGAATCTGTGTCCGTTCCGCAGCATACCAGAAGCAGCCAAGACTTAAATCAAGTTCTCTTTTAAGGAGCTGGAATGAGTCTATGTGAGTCATAGGAGTTTAGGCTTGACTTAAGGATACCTTACCATTCCAATAGCTCCTGTGGATCTGTTGCCCGTTATGACCCCTCTCTGCTCATTATTCGGCGGAACAATAATCTCTATGTCAAAATTCATCAACTGACTAAGGTGGTTCAGGAGTTTCCCTTCACACCCGCTAACTGCAGCACGACCTTGCTTTGTTAAGTCCAACTTTATGTAAGGGGCACTTTGCCAGGTTCCTACTTTCAAAGGGCAGTTGTGCATATCGCGTAATTTCTGTGGAAACAGGACGTCATTCTCCCATGTTCCATTGCGGTAACGATTGATCTCATCTGGAATCACTTCCCCGCAATGGGATTTGGTAAAGGGGAAGTACGTGTACAATATTGTTTCGCCGGACGATTTCTGCACTTGGATATTCACATTGACGATGTAGTTCCGCCAGCAGTAGTCGAGAATTCGCTGAATATCATCCGGAATAAATTGATCCTGATTCTGAAGAAAAATGTGATAGTATTCGTTTGTTTCATGCTTTCCAACCTTCGAAGCAGGGTCAATTTTTCTAGAAAACAGGAAACTGTCAAGTCTCACAAAGAGGAAGATGAATCCACTTACAGAAACGATTCCCATGAATCCACCAACAGAAGATTGTTGATCCTATCATCGGAATGAATTTGACCGGAAGTTGCAGTGTTGACAATAATTTGAGTTTTGATGTTGCCCCAGGAGTCCAACACGACCTCGACTAGATCTTTGAAGAAATAAGTTGTTCGCTGACTTTCACAAGACAAGATGAGGGCGAAAGAGGAGCTTCGAGGCACGAAGAATTCTTCGATCACATTAACCAGCGAATGTGCGATTTCATAGTTGATGTCACTGCCGGTGAATTCTGCATGCGAGCTTATGAACAAAAACGTTAGCAAAGGTAGAATGTTCATCTTGCACTGTCGGACAAACTAGGAATGACTTCAGATGGTCTGCAGGTAGTACTTATTCTGTTTAGTTGGTCTTCATCAATCGGAAGTAATTGTGCCTAGTGTGTCAACAAAAAGCACTCTATTGCGTGATTAGTGTAGAAATGAAGTGAAAAAGTTATAACTGTCAAAATACTCTTCATAAATTTGTCTCTTAATTTAGCACTAAACAAACATGGATGCGAGTTACATAAGTTACAACATTCGATTTTAATGACTGAATGTTTTCAAGGCTTGAAGATGGACGGTGAGTTATAATTACGGAATCAACTCCATATGCGTCGCAACTCTTTGACTGACTCTATTATAATAACCCAACAATGGAACAGCATTCTATTTTTGGAAAAGCAAAATCCTACAAAATTATTAGCGAGTTCGCATATTCTAAAAGATTGTGTAGCCACGTGACAAATTCATTTAAACAATTTCATTTGGTAAAGCCAAATTCACTTGGCCAAATCCATCAACCCATCTGTCACTCATCAAAAAGAAAGATACTTAGGGCTTCATAAGCCCAAAAACTGTGTTACTTAAACTAATCTCTAGAGGATTTGTAATAGCTATCGACTTCCAGTCGGAGACCCGTAAGGTTCATTGTGATTACCCTATGTTTGGAAGCAAAAAAAAAACTAAATGCCAATGTAAAACCCCAGCCTTTCACAATCCGGTTAGAGAACCAGTTGATCCTCTTATTCTCATTCACTAAGTCTGATATCGGGAAATCTGCTGTTAGTGTTATGCTAGTGAAGAACCTTGATCCTAGTGAAATTTATCATCGTTCCTGAAGACCGGGTGACACAGTAGGTGTTGTATTGATTCCACCTCATCCTCGTCTCAACAACTTCTGCATAGATCATTGGTTTCAATATTCCATTTACAAAGCATAGCTCAAATGGCACTGCGTCCAGTGATTGCTCCAGTTAGCCAGCGCACAGGGGATCGATTTTTATTTTTTTATTTTTGTTAAGTTCTGGAGGTGCTGGACGAGATGTGGTGCAGTCTTCTCTGCTTGACCAGGAAAGGTTGACTTCGCGTTCTATTATTTCCTCCAATCTGTGGAAATACAGATGTATTCGATTCACTAATGTTTAAAGTTGACCTCAGCCTAGGCATTTCATCCGCTCTTTTGTTCCTTGGTATATTGCCATGACCGGGGACCTATCTGAGTAGCAGAATGGAACTGGCTGTGTCGCTGGCTATTTTACTGTTTGTAAAATAAGCCGTAAAATAGTGAGGGATAGGAAATATTTCGTCGGTTTTGGATGCACCAGACCATTAGCATTATACCCAAGCTTTGGGCGAATGAATGCCTTATAAATTGAGACCAGATGAGAAGGGGTAAAGTTTTTTTGCACCGTTTGAGGAAACCGATCCATAAGAAGGGAGACACCCTCAACTGCGCCAATTTCAGAGGAATAAGTCTCTTAAATGTCGCATATAAGATCTTATCTGCCATAGTGCTGTTTTAGGCCAGGAAAGTCCACAATCGATCAAATTTTCACACTTCGGCAGATCCTGGAGAAAACCCAAGAAGTCCAAATCGATAGCCACCACCTCTTCATCGATTTCAAGGCCGCCTATGACAGTATTTATATAGACGAGCTATACAGAGCCATGTCTAGTTTTGGCATCCCTGCCAAACTCGTCCGTGCGGCGTGCATTCTCCATCCAGGTCGGTCAAGACCTCACCGAGACCTTTGATGTCAAAAAAGGATTTAGACAAGGTGACGCGCTGTAATGCGACTTCTTCAAGATCAACGACAGAGGCACAATCTTCAAAAGTCCGTACCAATTACCCCCAACATCAAAGTCTCGGACAGAACATTACAGTGGATAGCTATAACTTCGAGGTAGTAAGGGATTTCGTATATCCCGGCTCCGCTATCACATCCGATAACAACACCAGCGCAGAAATCAAGCGAAGAATAACTCATGCCAATGTTTCTTTGGGCTAAGAAGGCAATTGAGAAGTAAGGCCCTATCTCAAAAAATTAAGGAAACTCTTTATAAGACCTTGATCATCCCAGTCCTGCTTGAGGCAAGGACTCTATCGAAAGCGGTTGGAGATATACTTGGTTGCTTCGAGAGAAAAATTCTTCGTAAGATATTCGGTCGCATTTGCGTTAACGGGTTCTGGAGAAGAAGATTCAACGATGAATTTTACGAGTCGTACAGCGAGATCGCACTAGTCAAGAAGATACGTATCCATCAGCTCAGATGGCTGGGTCATGTAGAGCGAATGGAAACATATGCTCCGGCTTGCCGAGTCTTCAAGTCTAACCCGGAGGGACAACGCAGTAGAGGAAGACCTCGCCTAAGGTGGCACGCACAAGTGGAAGAGGACCTCAACCAACTTAGAGTGCGCAACTAGCCTTAGTTAGCTAAGGAACGGGCTAACTGAAGAGGCTTGTTGATTGAGACCCAGTTTCACCCCAAACTATAGCAACACCTAAGTAAGTAAGAAAGTTGAAAGAAACCTAGAAATGTCGACTTCGAATATGTGATTGTTCCAACAAAGGCTGTCACTGACACACATACCTAGAATGGAAAGTCTTTCGGTTTCGGCGATTCAAGTACCATCCATGGACAATGGTTGGAGGTTTGGGTTTAAATGACAAAAGACAGCATTGGGGTTTGGACGCAAATTCCACTCTATTGGTTGAACCCCATTTGAATGAGCTGGTTGCGAACAGCGCAGCAAGCAGACTGGCCTTGTCGAGGGAGTCGGCAGTTGGAATGTCATTGTAAATGAGGAATGGATGGCGAGGCAGAATTTTTTACGTTTTTGACGAATGACGAATGAAATTTTTTCTACGCTTGGGACATTGTAGTATTAGTTTCTCTCAATTTTCGTTCATTTAAGAATTTGACACGTCGAATATGGGCATTGCATTAAACTTTATTCGGTTTTCCTCAGAAGGCTTGGTTTTGTAACTCCGAAAACTTACCTCTTTCTTCCTGAGGGCATCTTTCCAGCTCAGGTCGAACCACACTTTTTCCTTCGGTTTGATGCTCTTTATTCGGTTGGGAATAAAGGAGCTCATACCTAGGAGAATGGTGTCAGTAATTATATCGGAGGCGGCATCCACGTCGCCATCAAGGAAGCAAAGCGACCAGTTAAAATTTCTAAAGCTTTTAGGGCTGTCCCAATTAGCTTTACACTTTCATTGCGCTGTTGGCTCTTAAGTCTGGATTGTAACTTGTGACGAACGACGACTGTCACATAATGTTTACTGGAATGGAGTAGCAAAAAAAAAAATACCATATTCGATAACGGGCTACAATTTCATAGAGCATCGATTAAATAAAAGAATTAACAATCAAGCCAAACACTTTATTCTATACATTAACCTTTAAAACTTCCGAAACATCTTCCTTAAAAATTGAAACTTGAGCGACATGATTTCCAAACAAAATACCACAAACGACAGCGCCATCATCATCCCACAGAGGTAGTAGACTCCTTTTAATTCTCGCTGCCCAATTGTAAACGAGGGTGGAGACTTTTTTGCCCAAATATAAGCCGAATCAATTAATTGCTTCAGCCAACCGTCAATTAGTCCGACCGCATTAATGCGGTGGATGAGAAAATTGATTCGCTCAGCCAAAAACGAGTGTTTCGGGAAATATATGCATACGCCCATTTGCATGTAAGATTCCTTCAGGATCGACAGCACATCGCTCTTACGATTCTTGGCAATATAATACAGAAGATAATTAAACGGTGCAATAGTTAAAAACTTTTCATTTGGACGGTCCTCCAGGAATGTCAATGCTGATCCATTATACGAATTGTCCAAAATGTAAATGTCAAGAGCAATGTCTGTGAAAATACTGGTCCTATTTAGTGTGTTGAAGGCGACTAGATTCAATGCCACCGAGTAGTTAAGTTTTTCAACCTCGCGTAAGGTTGACGGTGGTTTTCTGAATAAATTGTTCCGGATGAGGTGATAAATCACTGCTCCAAACTTTGTGCGAATGACCAAACCAAAGAGCATCCAAGCCATGATAAAAATTCTTCCTGAGTTCCAGCGGACGTCCAAAGAGGAAGGCAAACCCAAAGTGCAGGCGATGAAATCAAGAGTAATGTTTCGATCCTTCACAGCAGAAAAGCTAGTCGACCATTTTTTTAGCAATCGAGAGAGAATGCGCAGCAGTCCGAAGGTGATGAGGAATGTTGCTAATAAGGCCACTGAAGCTCCCAGTCTAAATGGAAACCATAAAGTTGGCACTGGTGCAAAGTTCGCTGAGGATTCTAGCAATACAACCGCAGTTGAGGAGTGAAAATAGGAAACAGAAGGTGTGAGAACTCGTATCCGTTCCGCGGTATGCCAAAACCCACCAAGACTTAAGTCGATCTTCCTATTAATTAACTAAAATGAGACTTTGTGAGTCATAGAACTTCGGACGTGGTTTACAAATACTTTACCATTCCAATAGCTCCTGTGCTCTGATTAGTCGAATTCATTATGAACCCTCTTTGCTCATTGTTCGGAGGTACTATGATCTCAATGTCAAAGTTCATCAACCGGCTCAATTCCTTCAGGAGTTGCCCTTCGCAGCCGCTAATTGTAGCTGGACCACGTTTGGGACGATCCAGTGCTATGTATGGCATACCTGGCCAAGTGGCAACTCTCAGAGGGCAATTGTGCATATTTTTCAATTTTTGTGGAAACAGGATGTCGTTGTCCCACGTCGCATTGCGGTACCGATTGATCTCCTCTGGAATAACCTCGCCACAGTGTGATTTTGAGAATGGAAAATACGTGTAAACTATGATTTCGCCGGATGATTTTTGCACCTGGATGTTCACATTGATTATGAAGTTTGTCCAACAGTAGTTAAGAATTCGTTGAATATCATCGGAGAGAAACTCGTCTTGATTCTGAAGAAAAATGTAGTAGTATAGGTTTGTGTCGTGCTTTGCTACCTTAGATGCTACATCAATTTTCCTAAAAAACGAAAAGCTATCAAGCCTGATAAGGATGAAGCCAAATCTACTTACAAAAACGATTGCGATGAATCGACCAACAGAAGATTGTAGTTCCTATCACCAGAATGGATGCGACCGGTCGCTTCATTGTTGACAACAATTTGCGTTTTGATGTTGCCCCAGTAATGAATTATTACGCCAACAAGATCTTTGTAAAAATTCATTGTATCTTGACGCTTACATGACAAGATTAAGGCGAATGAGGAGCTTCGGGGCACGAAGTACTCTTCGATGACATACAACAGCGAATGTGCTATTTCGTAGTTGATGTCACGGTCTACGAATTGCGCCTTCGAGTTTATAAAAAGCAACGTAAGCAGAGGTAGAATGTTCATTTTAGAAAGAAGGACGAACTAGGAATGAGCCGAGCGGGCTTGCAAGTAGTTTTTCAGTGTTCGCTTGGTCTTGGTCGGACGGAAGTAATTATGCTTAGACTATCAATAAAAAGCACTCAATCGAGTGATTAGTTTGGAAGTGAAGAAGTTTTCAGCTAAGTTTGTCAATAATTGTAAGATACAGACAATTGTAATAATGAATGTTATGACCAAAGAGTTCCAAGGTTGATAGATTATTACGCGGAATTGACAGTAGTGCGTCATCCAAATTCTTTTTTTTTTCTTTTTTTGCTAGGGTAGGTGAAAATCTTTCATGAGACATCATGAGGATCTACCGCACGTGCTCATGGTAGTGTGAGATTCTTACTCACTAAAAACACCTCCCCTTTTCGTGTTGACTACGAAGTACAAAAAAAAGCCTTATCAAGTAGTTTAGCTTTCGACAATAAAAGTTCGCGTTGTGCAGGTAGCTTTCCAGTGAAAGCATCTACTTATACCGTCATTATATGCGGCTATTCCTTATTGCGCTAAATCGAACGGCTTCGTTCTTTGTAGTCGGCGCACAAGGTTTGTCACATCCA
Source organism: Matsumyia berberina (assembly GCA_917880715.2). NCBI lineage: Eukaryota > Metazoa > Arthropoda > Insecta > Diptera > Syrphidae > Matsumyia > Matsumyia berberina. Next base: position 121,516,729 of record OU862871.1, on the reverse strand, counting down.
GAATTTGGAGTACGGCGTTATTGCAATGTCCCTGAAGGCGAACACGGAGTTTGCGTGCAAAATTTGTTATTTCATCTTCGACGGTGGCTAGACCGAGGTCTCTATGGATATCGTCGTTTCTAATGTACCACGGCGCATTAACGATTGTTCTGAGCATCTTATTTTGAAAGGTTTGTAAAATATTTCTATTGCTGGTTTTGGTACAACCCCAAAGTTGTATACCATACGTCCATACAGGTTTTAAGACTTGCTTATATAAGAGCAATTTGTTATGCATGCTTTATTTGGAATATCTTCCAAGCAGCCAATACATTTCTCTAAATCTAATTTCGAGCTCGTCGCGTTTCTTTTTAACGTGCGGCTTCCATTTGAGTTTCGCATCTAGTGTCATTCCTAGATATTTTGCTTCGTTTGCATACGGTATTTGTACCGAGTTAATGAAAACGGGTAAGTTGTTTATTTTCTTGTACGTAAAGTTAACATGGGTAGATTTGGTTTCATTGAGAACAATGCGCCAAACCTTTGTCCACTCGCAGATTTTATCCAAAGCTCGTTGAAGCTTTACAGTTGCTGACTCGACTGAATTATCTGTTGCCAGAATAGCCGTATCGTCCGCGAATGTAGCAACAACGGTGCCTTCTTCTTGCGGTATATCGCGAGTATAGAGCAAGAACAAGACTGGACCAAGAACACTTCCTTGTGGAACTCCGGCAGCGATTTCCTTGAATTCCGAGTATTCGGCTCCATGCTTGACACGGAAAAGTCTGTTCTCCAAGTACGACTCTAAAATTTTGTACAACTCTTCGGGAAGTACCTGTCTTAGTTTATAATTCAAGCCTTCGCGCCACACCTTGTCGAAGGCTTGAGAAACGTCAAGAAAAGCGCTAGAACATATCTTTTTCTCTTCTATGGCCTTCTCAATTTCGTTGGTTATTCTATAAACCTGGTCAATTGTGGAATGCTTGATTCTGAACCCGAATTGATGATCAGGAATCAAACGTCTTTCTTCAATTACCGGTTTTAACCGTTTCAATAAGAGTTTTTCGAAAACCTTTGATATTATCGGCAGGAGCGATATCGGTCTGTACGACTTTTTGTCGTTTGGCGGTTTTCCCGGCTTTGAAACCATTATAACTTCGGCGACTTTCCATTGCCTTGGAACGTATAATAGTCTTAGCGAAGCATTTATAAGGTAAACGAGCTTTATTAAAGCTTTCTTTGGCAATTCCTTCAGGACCTGTCCAGTTATTAGGTCATATCCAGGAGCCTTGTTATTCTTTAGATTTTTTATTACCTCACAAAGTTCGGCTAGTGACACGCTTCTTATTTTAAAGTTGTCTGGAGTCATAATAGTATTATTAATATTTTCTATTAATGCTTGCCCGGGAAATGGCTTAAACGTTTCTTCCAGATGCTCAGCAAATAAGTCGGCTTTTTCTTTATCGCCTTTTGCCCACTCGCCATTACTTTTTCTTATTGGTAGCGATTGTATTTGGGGTTTTTTAACACCTTTTATAGCTTTCCAAAGAGAGTCATCCAAATTCGACTTTAATTATATACATACATACATTTTTAATTACCCGCTTATCCATTATGAGGGTGCTTAAGTGGACTCTCCACATGTACCGATCTTTCGCCATCGACACTAAATCATCAGGGGCTTTCACCATACTTGGTCCAGGCATCTCATCCTAGGTCTACCCAGGGGACGCCTACCTGATGGCAAGGATTATAAATATAGCACTAGAAAGTTAAGTTAATGTTTAAGCAAAGAGATAATATTGGTTAGGACGGTTAGATACTATTTTCCAAGTCAAGTATTTGTAACAGTTTAGAAACTACCTTAATATTTTGTTCAGAGGGAACTAAATGGTAGAGTTGACTTTGTCGTACTCTGCGGTAAAGTGTTGGATGGTCAACAGTTCATTATTGTTGCAGAGATGACAAGAAGATGGTGGATCCTTGGTTGTAAGGTAAAAATAAATAAATAGTTGGCGCAACAGCTCGGAGTGAGCCAAGGCCGAGCTTCTCGCAACCATTTATGTTGTTCGTGTTACATTTTTCGCACAAATGGAAGGGACCTACAATTTATTGCCGACTCCGAACGGCGAAGTGAGATGCTCTTTCATGACAGATTATACTCCCGGAGGCTTATCATTTGCCGACGAGAGGGGGTGCCGCGAAAAATGTTCGGTGTTCCTGGCTGGGGCTTAAACCCACGCCGCTTACTTAGCAGTCCAACGCACTAACCCCTGAGCCACGGCGACCACTCTTGGTTGTAAGGCAGTAATGTGTTATGCTGTATCCTAAACAAAGTCTGACGAAATAACATTTACATTTTTCCACAACTGGTTTGATACTGGAGTAGTGATGTACATAATTGTTTCCAAATTGACTTATTTTTGTTTTGCATGACATCGTGGAGTAATATTTCCCATTGAAAGCAAAGAACTTGATGAGTGGTTCGTTAGACGCAGATTTTGCGACGCTACTGGAGCCTTCATTACCCTTGATGCCTATATGTTATGGAATACAAACAAGCTTTTACTTTTTGCTAGAGGCGATCAGTTTGTTTCGGTCCCGTTTGCGTTGACGGGTTCTGGAGGAGAAGATTCAACGATGAACTTTACGAGTTGTACAAAGACATCGCCCTAGTCAAGGAGATACGTATCCATCGGCTCAGATGGCTGGGGCATGTAGAGCGAATGGACACAAATGCTCCGGCTCACAGAGTCTTCGAGTCTAACCCGGAGGATCAACGCAGTAGAGGAAGACCTCGCCTAAGGTGGCGCACACAAGTGAAAGAAGACCTCAATCAACTTGGAGTGCGCAACTGGAAGCAGTTAGCTAAGGACCGGGCTAACTGGAGAGGCTTGTTGGTTGAGGCCCAGGTTCATCCCGAACCTTAGCGCCACCTAAGTAAGTAAGTAAGTCAGATCAGTTTGTTTAAATGTTTTCAATCAGTTTGGTTCTGTTGTTGGTGTTTTTCAATGCACGAATGGTGAATAGGTTGTCTGTGAAGATGACAGATATTGGCTTCTCGTGTAGCCTTACTAGTCCGACAATGGTCTCACCGTTTTTATCCACTATTCTGAATGATCTTGCGCGATCAGAATTAGAGCCATATGTGAAAATTTTCAGATTTGAGCCTTGTTGTAGCCTTTGGATAATTACAGAGCTCGGCATTTATGCTGTCTTTCGATTGACTCCATGGATGGTATGATGAACCGTTTTTAGATTCGACACATATTGGAATATTTATATTTTTTGCAAGCGAGACCAAGTTATTAACTGTTGAAAAATATTTCTCAATTTTTCTGCTGCACACTATTTTCTTGGCAATCTGGTAGATCGAAGTTTTCCTCCCTAAGTTGATCTTTTTTATAATGAATGCGGTAAAATAATCTACACGATTTATTGATGATTGGTATTCCTACTTCAGTCAGTATTTTTGGACCGTTCTATTTTTGGAGTCAGTATATCAGCACAACTGAATCCTCCCAGGCTGATTCTGACTGTCAAATGGTACGGTGATGCAATGGGTTGAAGGGATGATGGTGAAGATTTTTGAAAAATCAGTTGCTACCGTTGGCAGATCTTCGCATTTGGAAAAGAAGATCAGATCATCCGCGTATAAAGCATGATTAATTCGTTCATATTTACCTGCTATTTGACACGAATAGCATTACCGAGAGGGGCGATCCATGTGAGATGCCGTTTTTTAGAACATGTGTCACGGAATACGTGAAATTTTCTGTTTGAAAGGCGCACATTTTTGGCTCCGCGAAATAAGGCCCCAGAAAATAAGGCCTCAAACAGAAAATAAAATAAGGCTCCAAAAATGTACATACAGTACAAAAACAATAAAAATTGTTTAAATTTGGTGTGCAATTTCATATTTTGGGGCCTTATTTAATTTTTTTAATTGGGGCCTAATTTCATAATAAAATATAGCTCCATTTTTGGGGCGAATTTCATTTTTATTTGAAAAACGCATTTTGGAACAGCAGTTGTATAACAAACCGTGGAAAATGTGTTAGAGACATGCTACCCCCTGCAACCCCCTTCTGGGGATCACTGTAGAATTTGGAGTAGGTGACAAGTTGGGGCTTAATTTCACATATTTTTGGGGCTTTATTTCATTTCATTGGGGCCATTTTTCTATTTAAGAATTTGGGCATAATTTCATGATGAAAAATTACCCCAATTTTGGGGCCTTATTTTATTTCTACTTTTGGGGCCTAATTTCGCTCAGCCTAAATTTTTGGCCCTACGATTCGCCTTGATCAGAAACTTAGTCCCAACTGAGGCCCTTGGACCTTTGGATTTTGCACATACATATAATACTACATAAATAATAAAATCTACTTAAAGAAATCTTAATGCCTGAACCTTCAATTCAGAAGATATTTCTCTGTTGTGTTATAAAACGCTGCAGCGATCGTGTAGATGGAAATCGCTCCACTCTGCTAGGGACATCGGACTGTGTATTATTTCATCCACTTCCCCTTTACATGGCACAATAGAAGGTTGTGGATATTAAAATCGCAAGATCATATCAGCGGCCAAGCTGCCATTCTTTATAACTGTTAGTGGGCCTTCTTTTTAATTGGTAAAACCAATATAAGGATTCACTGCGTATACCAACTGTCTCTCAGTTAACAAAATACAATTAACACTTAACCTCAAGACTTTATTTCACACATTCAAATTTATAACTTCCGAAATAATTTCCTTAAGAATTCAAACCTTAAGGACATGATTTCCAGACAAAATACCAAAAATGATAACCCCAGCATCGTCCCGCAGAGATAGTAAATTCCTTTTAATTCCCGCTGCCCAATTGTAAACACCGGTGGTGTTTTCTTCGCTGAAAGATCAATTGATTTCTTCAACCAGCCCTCCAAGAGTCCGGCCGTTTTCATGTGTTGGATGTAAAAATTAACTTGATCCGCCAAAAATGAATGTTTGGGGAAATAGATGCATGAACTTTGCTGCAGAAAGGACTCCTGCAGGATTGTTAGTACATCAATCTTTCGATATTTAGCAATGTAATACAAAAGAAAGTTCAACGGGGCGATAGTTAAGAGCTTTTCATTCGGACGTTCCTCTAAGTACCTAAACGCTGAGATGGGATATATTCCATCCACAAGGATAACCCCAAGACCTGTGTCTTCGAAAATACTCGTCGGTTTAAGAGCGTTGTAGCCAGCCGGATTCAAGGCCATTGTGTAGTTTAATTTCATAACTTCTCTTATGGTTGAAGGTGCTTTCCTATACAGATTATTCCGGATGAGGTGGTAAATAGCAGCTTGAAACTCTATTCGAATGACCAAGCTAAAGATCATCCAAGCCATAATGAAAATTCTGCCAGAATTCCACCGAGCATCCAAGGAGGAAGGCAACCCCAAAGTGCATGCAATGAAGTCAAGCGTAAGGTTACGCTTTACAACGGGGTAGATAGTTGACCACTTTTTTAACAATCGGGTAAGAGTACGCAGGAGGGCAAAGCTGATGAGGAATGCAGTAAGTAGCGCCACTGAGGCAAGAACCCTAAATGGAAACCATAAGAGTTTAGCAGGTGCATAGTTCGCTGAAGATGCTAACAATACAGCCGCGTTTGAGGCTTGCAAATATGACTCAGATGCCGTGAGAATTGCGGTTCGACTGGCGGCAAACCAAAAGCAGCCAAGACTTAGGTCAATGTCTCTTCTCATAAGCTGAAATGAAAATGTGTGAGTCTTGAGGCTTTGAATGCGATTTGCAAATACTTTACCATTCCGATAGCTCCGGTACTCTTGTTGCCCTTTAAGGCCCCTCTCTGCTCACGGTTCGCTGGTACAATGATTTCTATTTCAAAGTTCATCAACTGACCTAATTCCTTCAGGAACTTCCCTTCGCAGCCGCCAATCGCAGCACCACCCTTTTTGCTCAAGTCCAATGTTATATACGGCGGGAATTCCCAGGTAGCGACTTTCAAGGGGCAGTTGTGCATGTCCTGTAATTTCTGTGGAAAAAGATCCTCGTTGTCCCAGGTTCCGTTGCGAAAACGATTTACCTCCACTGGAACCGCCTTCCGACAGTGCGTTTTGGAAAAGGGAAAGTACGTGTAGACTAATATCTCGCCAGATGACATCTGCACCTGGATGTTCACATTGATGATGTAATTCCGCCAGCAGTAGCTCAGTATCCGTTTAATATCATCAGGAAGGACTTCGTCCCGATTCTGAAGGAAAATGTGATAGTATTCATTTATGTCATAGTCTTTGACCTTCGATGCTAACTTTATTTTTCTAGAGAGAACGAAAGGCTGTCAGAATTGGTAAAAGGAAAATTCGAATCCACTTACAGAAACGATTCTGCTGAATCAACTAACAAAAGATTGTAGATTCTCTCGCCGGAATGAGCTGGATCGGATGTTTCACTGTTGACAACAATTTGTGTCTTGATGTCGCCGCAGTAATTGAAGAGGACGTCGACAAGATCCTTGTAGAAATGCATTGTGTGCTGCCGTTCACATGACAAAACGACGACAAATGATGAGCTTCTGGGCACGAAGAACTTCTCGATGACATAAAGCAGGGACTGTGCTATTTCAAAGTTGATGTCACGGTCCGCAAGCTGTGCATGGGAGGTTATAAAGTAAAACGTAAGCAAAGGTAGAATGTTCATTTTAGATTGCAGGACGAACTAAGAATGAGTCGCAAGGATCTGCGAGCAGTATCTAATCGTTCAGTCGGGCTTTATCGAACGGAAGTCATTAAGCGTGGACTGTCAACAAAAAGCACTCTATCGAATGATTGTTGTAGAAGTTAATTGAATAAGTTCTGTGATGGCAAATGTCAAAAGACTCATTAAGTTTGTCATTAACTTGGAGACACAAACTGTTATGTATTTTAAAGATTTAGTATGTAGGTCGAACTTTGATTATGGAATTGATACCAAAAACGAGTCCATCGCAAAGTTTCGAACTCAATAACATAATGTCCTAAATTGTAGGAGTCTCATTTATTAAGTCAGGTTCGATTTTGGATAAAGTCCAAAGTAGTCGTAAAACCGTAGAGAATAATTGACCAACTTTAACTTCATTTCGATTCTATTTATTTGGTTAAGCAGGTATACGTGCTAATGCGCTACTACCACTCCAGAAAGCCATTTGGACCCTGTTATTGTTATTATTAGTGGGGAGCGGTTGGTTCACTCTAGCACTGCGGTCTGACATAGAGGTCTATTGTGACGTAGAGCAGTTTGTCTGTTCCAGAGGCTTTCAGGAAGCTAATCAACTACTCTTGGTAGAGCGTGACAACTGCAGTTGGTGAGATGAATTCACTGCCTAGGGTCCGCTTTCTCACCTGAATGACGGCGTTCTCCAAGCATAGTCTGCAGGTAAGATCCGGTGACAGGCCAAACTTGTTTAGGTGTCGTTTTAGTCGGCAGTGGCCACTTAGGAAAAAAAAAATCAAAATAGCTGGCGCAACAGCTCGGAATGAGCCAAGGCCTAGGTTCTCGCAATCATTTACGTTGTGCGTGTTACATTTTTCAAACAAATGGAAGGGACCTACAATTTATAGCCTTTTCCGAAAAGAGAATTGAGAAGCTCTTTCATACCGGAGGCTTGTCAGTCCCAGATGAGAGGTGGCGTCGTGAAAATTTTTCGGTGGACATGGCTAGGGCTTGAACCCACGCCGCTCGCACAGCAGTCCAACGCACTAACCACTGAACCACGGCCACATTGGAAACCGGTTAGAATTTTAAGGTGGTTCCTGCTCAGATTTAGAAATAACTTGGATTTCTTTTGTGATAGATTGGAAATATTTGGTACATTTCTGTCTTATACAGGGTTTTTCAATAAGAGCGCTACAAAAGTTTTTTTAAATAAAACAAAAACCGTTTTGGATATCAATGAAATTCTTTATTTCTGTGAAAGTACGTTCAATGCCATTATGTATGGAACTCGATTTCTTTTGCATGGCCACCACGGGCACGCTTGCAGAAGTCCAGACGCTGAACCCAATTTTCGACGGTTTTCAAGCATAAATCGGCCGATACTGCTGCAATTTCACGTTCGATATTCGTACGAAGTTCATCAATCGTCGCTGGCTTGTTGGCATAGACCATAGATTTGACGTAGCCCCACAGGAAATAGTCTAACGGCGTCAAATCGCACGACCGAGGCGATAACACGTTCTCCAAACTTGGTTTCCAATAAATTGATTGTGACATTCGCTGTGTGGCTTGTGGCGCCGTCCTGTTGGAACCACATGTCCTCCAAGTCCATATCATCTAATTGGGGCCAAAAATATTCGGTTATCATTGAACGGTAGCGATTCCCATTCACAGTAACGTGCCGGTCTTGATCATCACGGAAGAAGTACGGCCCACTGACGCCGCCGGCCCATAAACCACACCAAACCGTAATTTTTTCGGGATGCAATGATGACTCATGGAGTACGTGTGGATTGCTGCCTGACCAATACCGCATATTTTGTTTATTGACGAAGCCATCCAGCCAGAAATGAGCCTCATCGCTGAAGATGATTTTTCGATGAAAATCCGAATCATTTTCAAGTTGTTGCTCAGCCCAATTCACGAACATACGACGCTTCTGGTGGTCAAGCGGCTTCAGTTCTTGCGTCAATTTAATCTTGTAAGGATGTAGGCCAAGATCTTTTCGCAAAATTCGCCACAACGACGTCACAGAGATGCCCAACGCTTGAGAACGACGTGTGAGAGACACATTTGGGCTTTCTGCAACTGAAGCCTCAGCGGCAGCAATATTCTCGACACTACGGGCACTTCTTTGTCTCACTGGCACGGGAACATTTTGTACTGTGCCTGAGGATTCAAATTTTTCCACTAGACGCTCAATTGTTGATCTGCTAGGACGATTATGACGACCATAAATTGGACGTAGCGCTCTTAACGTTGAGGCCACTGACTCCGAATTTCGGTAGTAAATTTTAATAATTTCGACTCGTTGTTGGCTCGTATATCTTTCCATCATGAAATGGCAAACCTTACTGAAGAGAAATGTAAAAAAACCGCAAGAAAATATGGCGTCGTTTGCTGTCCCTGTCGCTCTACTTTTGTAGCGTGCCTATTGAAAAACCCTTTACTAGCCATCCAGATCGCGCTGTATTTGACCATGGTTTTTTTTTTTTTCCTCGTGTGGATTTTGAAAAGGGATTTGCTTACTCCACAGGTTGGTTCGGATTATTGCAGCTGTCTTGCCCAGTGAATCCGCTGTTTCATTGTCGTTCAAATGGCCGCTGCGGCTTCGCTGGGTGGGGCGCATCCAAAAGGTCCAATTTTCGATGACTTTGGCGCATTGATCAGGCTGAACTTGAGCGATGGCACGGGTTATGTTGACTTTGAGGGGACTGGTCGTTTGCGGCTTATTGATATAGACCTGAGACTTAAGGAAACTCCACAAGAGAAAGCCTAACGGGGTCAAATCGCTTGATCTCGGTGGCAAGTTTACGTCAACCCTACGATATGTCAATGCTAGACGAATGTCATCCAACGGCATGCTGAACTCCCTTCTTTGGAGTATGGAGGAGAGCCTGTTAAGGTGACTGTCAGGAGGATGTTTAGAGCTGATGTTGGTTCGGTGGAATAGCATGTGCAGACTAAGTTTTGCTTGCATTTTTTATATGGACTCGACCCGGCAGTAGACCGAAAATGGCGTTAGACGAGGGGGTGGGCATTGAGCACAGGCAACCCGTGATGTAGATTTCGCCTAGGCGTTGCACCCTCTTGTTTTGTGCTTGTAGAACTGATGGATGAAAACCATCAAGAGCAGTTGATACCTCATTTGTGTACCCACATATGTACATATGTATACCTGTTAATGTGACTTGAACTGTTGTCCATTATTCTGTGCAACATCAAGCAGATATCATTCATTTTGAGCTCCATAAAAGTATTAAATGAATTTGACACTTTGATCAGAATTTCCAAACTGAAGTTCTAGCGATAACCGAGGCAGCAAGAGAACTATCCTCAGTAACCTCGAGAAGAAATTACGACATATTCATCGACAGCCAGACGGCCATCAAAGCCTTGTCATCCATACTCCTCAAATTGCTTGTACTAAAGAGTTGTTGCAGCCAGCTTAGGATCCTAAGCTCAAGACAGAATCTATAACTCTGTTGGACCCCGGGGCATCGATGGCAATGAAAACGACGATGAAAGGGATCAAAACTGAACCAGATAATGGTTGATCACACGATGTGATAGAAGTTCTAAAGCAAGTGATACACTTTGACTTCTGAAAGCTTGCCGATGAGAGATGGAGCACGCTTCTATCAAGAAAAATGTGGCCAAAACTCGATAAAAAAAAATACATACGCTGAACAGATCACATTTAGCTCTAGTGATCAGTATACTCACAGGCCGCAACCTACTGGCGGCCCATCTAAGGAAAATGCGACTAAGCACGACCAACGCATGGGTACCACAACGGATCTATAAGACCTAAGTGAGATGAAGAGAATTTTATCGTCTTCATCGGCCCTCTAACCTAATCTAATCTAAGCACGACCGACCTTTACAGAGGATGTGGCGATGTAAACGCAGAGAAGGACACGACGCGTTTTCTCGGCGACTGCTTAAGCCTCAGCAGAATCCGAAGGCCGAGCCTTGGAGCTTACTTCGTTAGCGACCCAGGCCAACTCTCAACCATGACACCGAAAGCCATCCTAAAATTCATACTGAATTCGGGGAGGTTTAGGAAGGCGAACAATACATAACAGCTTCAACCTCTTCTCATTTTCCAATAGGTATAGACATGTAGGATCTCACAACGGGGAACACAATGGATCCTTGAAGATCCGCGAGGCGGCGCGCGCCTTACATCAAGGCGTCACCCCCTCTAACCTAACCTTGATCAGAATTAAAGAATTAAATTCCGATCTTCACTTGAACAAATCGCGAAAAGACGCAAAAATTCAACCCCAAGCGAACCCACCCAGAGCAAAAAATAAAATTATCAAAGTCAGCTGTTCCGATCCCATGTGTATGAGCATATAGCTTCCAATTATTTCTGTGTGAATCCCCTTGCGGGTAGTCTGCAACTCTAATTTCCTTGCTCTAATCGTCTGGTAAATTTGCTTTTCATCGCTGCTGCTCACCTAATTGTCAACCTAATCTATCTGTTTCCGATTGTGAAAATTTGTTTCCAAGTGATTTAGCAATTTGGCAATCGCGCCGTTAAATTTTCAATCGCAATTTCCAGCGGAAAATTTCCTTCCTCCAGGGAGATCGCTCTGCATCCGTCCCAGGGCTATGTCAATGCTCTGATTAAATCGCAGAATCACTTTGACGGCCAAAGGCACAACATATCGGATTTATCCTTCGTCTCGATAGCATCCTGTGTGGATTTTATTTTATAGAATAACGCAAGCACCCATCAGAAGTTGTATGTACACACATATAGTGCTTTCGCAGGATTCATCCTTTAGCATATGGCGGTGGGATTGCGGCGTGCGTTTCCGCAACAAAGGTTAAGCATTTCAATTAACATTTCAATCAATCGATTTGATGAAATGTACACATCACAAGGACGAAGCCAAGTCGGATGCCCAGCAGCTGCGGACGAGGCTGTGGCGTTTTTCGTTTTCCGAAATTCACAGTAGATAAAGTTGAATGGAGATTGCAAGAGATTCTGTGCGATGATTTCCCCCATTGTTCACTTTATTGTGCCTTCTTTTCGTGCTTGTAGATATACCCGGAAGCTGTAGCAGAAGGATGTATGATAAGTACATACATACACATGTTTGCATTAATATGTTCGTATATCAAGATTGAATTGATGACAGTAGATGCACAAGCTAGCAATCCATGGTATGACTTACTGGATTTTTTCAAGAATTCTCTATCTGTTCCAAGCTTATATTGAGGCTTAAAACAGGACTGAGACTTCACGTAGGTCACCAATATTTAAACTAAGATCGAGATTAAAACTTAGATTGAGAATGAAATGTAATCTAAGATTTAGACGCAGTCTGGACTGAGACTGATACTGACACTGAGACTAAGACGAAGATTACAACTGAGACCGATACTGACACTGAGACTAAGACTAAGTTAGACTGAGATGAAGATTACAACTGAAACTGATACTGACACTGAGACTAAGACTAAGATCGACTGAGGCGAAGACTAGAACTTAGACTGACTGAGACCGATACTGACACTGAGACTAAGACTAAGATAGACAGAGACGAAGATTAAAACAGAGACTGACACTGAGACAAAGATAGACTGAGATGAAGATTATAACTGAGGTGTCTGTTAGCTGCGTTGTTGACGATTAGCCAATGGTGGACAGCAGCTTTTACCTACAATATTCGATAGTGCAGGGCGTTATCAAGACGCTGATACGATCTGAGACCGCAAAGATTGGGAAATCTTTCCAGTAACAATCTTCTATGCCACTCTTCCGTTTTGGCATTACTCGTAACGTTGTTTACTCCCCTGCTTCCCTTGTTTTCTAGCTGCTAACTAATATCGCTTCCGTCTAGCGTTCGGCTAGATTCATCTCAGCAAATTCTGTGGCCGCCGTGGCTCAGTGGTTAGCGCATTGGACTGCTGTGTTAGCCTTTCCATTCGTACGAGAAAAAAATAACAAGTATGACATGAATAATTGTGAGAAGCTGTCCCGAGCTGTCGCGCCAGCTATTTCGATTTTGAACCTCTTCTGGGGAGATGCTCTACCTCTACTCTGCTCCTCGTGGACATATTGCACCCGAGATGATACATTAAACAGTAGGTGAGTGCTGTTGCTGGATGACGTTTTCGATTGACTTGATGTAGCAATCAGGACTTTTCACGTTTATTTAGAGCTAAGCGAGCTCCATGTACAGTTGGTTCTTTTGAGATGCTCTGCCTGTCCTCTACTTTCTTGAATATTGCGTGAGGGCTACTGATGGCCATCTCAAGGCCTGTTTTCATGATTGGACGAAAAGTTTTATGTTTTAACAAGGGCGGGTATAAGGAAACTTTAGGCAAGTTTCGTAACATTTCTTCTTCAAGACCAAATTACTCATTTAATTTCTAGAACTCGTCTATTTATGCAGAATCTTTCAAAAGTCGGTCCAAATGCTCGCACACGCCGACAATATTGACATAATCGGAAGAACGCAACGTGATGTCACTGGCGTGTTCGTGACTCTGAGTATTAAGACGGAAGCGGCGAATATGGGTTTAGCGGTCGATCCCATAAAGTAAATACATATATGCTGTCAACAAGAGAGGACTCTCTAGACCGACGTCTCGGAAAGAACGTCACCGTAAACAGACTTAACTTTAAGGTACCTAGGCTCCGCTATCAATTCCGACAACGACACCAGCACTGAAATCTAACGAAAAATAACTCTGTTTCTTTGGGCTAAGAAGGCAATTGAGTAGCAAAGCCCTCTCTCGAATGACTAAAGCGACCCTTTATAAGACCTTAATCGTCCCCGTCCTGCTCTACGGCGCAGAGGCATGGACTTTGTCAAAAGCGAATGAGGTTGCTCTTGGCTTTTTTGAGGGGAAAATCCTTCGGGTGATTTTCGGTCCCGTCTGCATAGACGGCGAGTGGAGGAGGAGATACAACGACGAACTGTATGGGCTGTACGGCGGCATTGCCTTAGCCAGAAAAGTGAAGGTTCAACGACTAAAATGGTTCGTTCATGTAGAGCGGATGGCCGCAAGTGGTCCGACCTGGAAATTTTTCGATTCCACTCCAGAAAAGCGATGCAGCAGAGGAAGACCCTTACTCAGGTACCACACGCAAATACTCTCGGAGGGTTGTCATTCCCCAACGAGGGGTGGTGCCGCGAAAAAGTTCGATGAACATAGCTGGGACTTGAACCCACTTAGCTCCCACAGCAGTCCAACACACTTACCACTTAGTCATGGCTACCGTCTTCTTTAACTTTTAATAAAAGACGTTTCCAGCGAAAATTCACCAGAAGCCGTCCATTTATTTTTCACTATCCGGGTCCTTCTACGAATTTCCGTGGTTTTGGATGGGAATTTAAAGCCACCGCTGTTGTACCCCCAGTCAAGGTAGAGATGGATTGGTGTTCATACAAAAAAAAACCACATGATACAAATTAAAAAAAAAATGTAAATCGCAAACAAAAAGGATGAATGTAAATGTTTAATCTGATTGCGAACGGACTCATTGTAATAATGGGTTTATTGCGAACGAATTCACTTCGCGTAAGGGAATTCCTCTTTTTTTTTTTTTTTTTGTGGCCATTTCATCATTTTCCGAGTAAAGTTTTCTCGGTGTTTTATATTGTTTTTAATATTTATCCTTTCGTGTGAATATTTTTTTATTTTTTTTTACACATAAAGTAATTATGGTAATTTAAATGGCTTCACCACCGCATATTTTCTTGCAGGCCAGGAAATTGGCTGATCAGTTATTCGAGTGTTAATGTGTTAAGCATGGCGGTCTTTAAATTTATATATTCCAGGAAATCAACCGGCTTCCGTCACAGCATAGTGTAGGTGAGGTGCTCCTCAATCACGTATCAATTTGCTAGTGGGCTCTTTAAGGAACTGCCTGACTGGGTGACTGCCTCTAATGAAATGCGTATTGTGTGGGCTGACTGGTTTATTGGGAAAGTGATTGTAACTGATTGGGCGTCAGTGATTGGGGGTGATTAATCACACTTACTTCTTGTGTGTGTCAGCTCCTTTGAAAAGGGGTAATCGAATGTGGCCTGGTAATGATTTCCCCATCTTACAGGTCCGACATGGACAAGCAATTAGTTTGTGGAGAAGTGGTATTACAATGGGTTCCATGTTTCTTGACTAGCACTTATGATTAGACAATAATAATTATCGGCAGAGAACAATCGGTTTATATGCTTGTTATTGTTGTCAATCTGTGTGGAGTTGGATTAAGTGTGAAGCAATTAACTGGTGGGCATGTCGTGCAATGTGTGGGCATTGTATTGATGTAATTTAAGCGGTTGTCAGTCTGGTATATAGTTAAGCATGAGTGAGGATGACTATACAGTACAGAAAAGGCCAATAAGGGGTAATTTACGACAGAGTCAATGTTCATCACACGCCAAATTTCATTGACTATTCGATAACAAGTTTGTTATGAACGAATTTTTAGCTAAACCTATGGAAGACAGAGATCCTGGTAAAGAAGTAGTTTTGAATAAGAATGGTTTCTTAAGCAAAAAGGAATCATCTTTAAGCTCATTTGACAATCTTTAAAGCACAACAAGAACACTTGCGAAAGGCTAGGTCTGGACCTTTTTGGGCTGTCGCGCCAGCTTTTGTTTTTTTGATGCTACACACGAAGATATTAAGTATCGCGGTGGGATCGGTTATCAGCGATGTTATCCATACAACATATGGGAAATACTTAGTCTACGCTGATGATATCTACCTGCTTTCTTACTTACTTACTTATGGTGGTGCTACCATCCGGGTTTGATCTGGAACTCAACCAACAAGCATTTCCAGGCAGTTCGAACTTTGGCCAGCTGCTTGCAGTTGGGCACGCCAAGTTGGTTAAAGTGCCCTTCCACTTGCGTGCGCCTCCTGAGTCGCGGTCTTCCTCTACTGCGCCGTTCCTCGGGTGTGGAATCAAAGACTTGTAGCCACCCCAGTCGTTGGAGCTTTACTCATCTGGCTAAGACCACCCAAAAATCACCCGAAGAACTTACACATCGAAACAGCCAAAAGCTACCTCATCCCCTTTTCACAGCTATGCCGTCAGCACTAGCAGCTTTGTTGGTCTTAAGCTTAGATATGGCTATCTTCACTTCGTCCAGTCGGGTGAGCGGAATTGTTGATCTTCGTCGTCCAGGTTGAATGGGTTCAATCTGCCTGACAGTGCGATTTGATTCGTCGTCGCCGTTAAACAGTCTGCTGAAGTAGTTCTTCCATATCCACAGCATCGACTGCGACTCTACTACGATATTCCTTTATTCATCCTTGCAGGCTTCGGTTCGGGCTCTGTAGCCTTGGCAAGTTCTTTTTACCCTTTGGTAAAACTTCCGAACCTCATTCCTGCAGTAACATCTCTCTATTTCCTCGATCGGGCGATTTTAACGCTCTTTCTTCTTCCTCCTCAAAAGCCGGTGTTCGTCTCTCCTCTTCTGCCCGTAGAGCTCGCGGGCAGCTCTGGTCTTTCTATGCAGAGCCGCTTTGTAAGCCTCTTGTTTCGCTGCATGTGCTTGTCGGCACTCGTTATCAAACCAGGGATTTCCTTGTGGTGGCCGTGTGAAACCCAGCACATCAGAGGCGGCATCTCTGATCGCTTTTTGGCAATGTTGCCACTGGTCTTCAATACTTGATGCTGGCGGCATGGGACATCTAAAGAGACTGAAACTGAAAAGGATCTGCTGATCTCTTGCGATTTCAGCCGTCTGACGTCGAACTTCCTCACAGTATTTTCTTGCCTTGGGGGTATTCGGGATATCTGCAGTCGTACCTTGGCTACAACAAGGTAGTGGTCCGAGTCTGGTTGACGGTTGATTGGTCAGGAGATCTCCATGTTCCTTTGTGAATATCGAGATGCGGTAGCCGCGTTCTAGCCACGACAACATTATGCCCCCCAGCAAGGTCGATCAGCCTAAGGAGGTGGTGTCGTGTAGACTATATTTTCTGGCAGTACTGCCAAAGATGCCCTCTCCTCCGTCTCTTTCTCACACAATTATTTCGAATGGTTTACAGCTTGGAAACCAAGGCTAACAGAGTAGGGCCAAACATCTTAACTGCAAAACAAACTACTGACTAATCATTTAAAGTTTATTAATAATTATTAATTGTATATGCTGTGGATATGAGCAAAGTAGAATCTTCTTACAACGGTAATTCGCAGAAACATAACTTCTAAAATAAATGCAACTACAGAGCAGCCAATTAGGACACCGCAGAGTGCAAAACAACCCTGAAAATGTTTCACCAGCAATGGATTCATTTCGTTGCTTTTCTGTGTCTTTTCCAAATGGCTTACGTTCAGAACCGAATCCTGCCAAAATGTAATCAAACCGCTTTGGATGAATCTTATCAGAACGTCGTCGATGGGTTCCACCAGAAAGGATTCCTTTCGATAGTAAATGTACATGGGAAAGATGAATAGCCGTTGTGGTAATGCATGCAATATTCCAGCTTCGTAGTAGATGCTATTAAAATATTCCAATTGAATGTTCGTATCGATCACCATGTGTTTCACTTTTCCCGTCTGAAGAAATGCATAATGAGTATGAATGGCATACTTAAGGAGATGAAAGGAGCTGAAATGTAAATTTTTATTAATAATTCTTGTATGAAAAATAGGGACGAAAAAAACATTGAGTTATCCATGGTGAAAAAATACTCACTCTCTACCGCCCAACGGTCCGTCCTTAAGATTCTGAATCAGGGGCAATGGAACATCAATGACATAACCCTCATTCAACATCCCCTCAACAGTCGATGGGAACTTCTTCAAAAATCCTTCCTTCAGCATCCCAAAAAGTATCGCCTTGTAACAACTACTCAACACCAATGACACCAGTAGCCACTGAAGAATGAAGTTCCGGGCAATAGCACCTTTCGGAAACCGAGCCACAGCGCCTCCCAAATACACCGCAGTCATTTCAAAAACCGGATACCTCACCGTATTGCCAAAGACCAAGTCTCTGTACGATTTCTTCCATAAATTCAACACAATCGACAGAAGAAATGTCAAACCGAACGGCAGAGCAAGTGCAAACCAAACATCCAAATCGAAGGGCAGAAGTAATCTCTCCAGTGGTGAGTACTCTTGCAACGGTGGAATTGCAAACACCATTGCCGTATGAAGATATGCAAAGCTCGGTGTAAACAGAAGCATAGCTTTTGCCGCTGAACCATAGCCACCGATTGTAATATTGGCTTGATTTTCATAGAGCTGAATGAGACTGTGTTAAAAATGTCATTGAAATTACCATCAAATCTTACCACTTTGAGAGCTCCGGTCAGAGTTCCATTTGGATATTGTACTCCTCTTTCCTTGGAATCAACAAGGACTACGCTAAAGTTGAGCTTTTTCGCAACTCCATGAAGTATCCTGAAATCAATGCCTGTACCTTCTATCTTTTCCTTGTAATGCTTCAGAAAAACATGTGGCGGAAACGGAAAGGTCACAACTGTTAACGGGCACCCAAAGAAGTTGCCAAATTTTCGAGGAAACAAATTCAAGAACTTCTCAGTATCTCTGCCATTGAATGTGTTGTGGAGGACTGGAATGACTTTGAAGCAGTAGCTCGGACTTACCGGGAAATAAGTGTAAAAATCCACATTTCCATTGGTCATGTTTTTGACAATAAGTTCAACATTCACAATGTAGTACCGAAAGAACTCCTCGAAAACTTTTTGTACCAATGTCCTTGTCTGGTTCTTATCAAAATCCTTACTTATTACAACTAAATGCTTTCCCCGAGTGTCATATCGTCGTGATTTTAGAATTGGCTCCATCCTCTGAAATGCCTCTATCGAATCGATTATGAGCAAAGTGAACTTTCTCGCCACCGATATCCTTTCGTCAAAGTGACGAATGTCATCTAAGCTGACAAATAGACGATGTGCAGTTTTCACCATGAATTCATTGATGATCGAAGCTTGCCGATGTGCACTTTCGTCACTTGTCGCGGAAAAACTGATGTGAAAGGTGGCCGATGGCTCGTAGCCAATGTTCTTGATGATAAGTATCAGCGTCTCTGCAATAATAGTCCTTTTAGATGCGAGTTCCAACAGGCTAAATGTTGCAATTAGCGGTGCAATAGACAATAGCACTAAGGGTTTGAAAGAAATTACTTTCATTTTTACTAATGGATTACGCTAGCGAGTACCAAATGGATATGATTTCAGATTCGGAACTACCCCGTGCTTTATATGTAACCAACAGATTTCTGCCCTGACAGAACCATTATGAATAATTGAATGACCGATGGTAAACCATGCATTTTCATGTCACGTCAATTGTATGTATTTAGAATATCACTTACCTTCGGTGACTAAATAGTTTTAGTGGCTAATAAACGGTCATGAGATAGTGACAGTCAGGCTAGTTGTAACCAAACAGAATATAAGTACACGTTTGGCTGTTCACAAATGCACGGGTATGACCAAAATGGTGTGTCCAAGACCACCATCCGATTAGAAAATACTTGTTTTCCAGTGACAAGCTATAACAAGCCAAACAAATGATACAAGCTCACATGTAGTATTGTAACAGCGTAGAGGTGTTAATTTTGGAAAAGTTCACGCTATTACTCTGATCTTAATGTATTCAATGAATATTTGTGTATGCAAGCCCATAAACAGGAAGGGGCTTATGGGTTCCAGCTGTGAGGTTGTCTCACAAAGACCGCGTTAAGGTCTATAAGGGGCTCTTTGCAGTGATTACTGTGAGATCATAAAAACTTCACTATGCTGGCCAAAATCTTGCCCTAAAAACAGTTGAATTTGTCACTTCTAAAAAGGATGAATCTTACTTACCTAGGTGGCGCCACTTTTAGGGTGAATCTGGATCTCAACCAACAAGCCTGGTCTGTCTAACTGTCTCCAGTTGCGCACTCCAAATTGGTTGTGGTTCCCTTCCACTTGTGCGCGCCACTTGAGTCGCGGTCTTCCTTTACTGCGCCCTCCCTCGGGTGTGGATTAGAAGATTTTCCGGGCCGAAGCTCTACATCCAACTCAGTCATGGAACCTTCAATCTTCTGGCTAAGCCGATGCCGTAGTCGCTGTGGATCAGTGGTTACATCATTGGACTGCTGATCGAGCGGCGTGGGTTCAAGCTCCAGCCATATCCACCGAACATTTTTCGTCGGGGAATGACAAGCCCCCAGGAGTAATAATCTGTCATAAGAAAAGCTTCTCAATTCACCGTCAGGAGTTGGTAGGCCCCTTCCATTCATGCGAAATATGTAACACACACACCATAAATGGTTGCGCGAACTAGGCCTTGGCTCATTCCGAGCTGTCGCGCCAGCTATTTATTTTTTTAAGCTGTTGATGCTGCACATCCCATGAAGTTCGTCATTGTATCGCCTGCTCCACTCACCGTCTATGCAAGACGTGACCGAAAATCACCAGAAGAATTTTTCTCCCAAAAGAGCCAAGAGCAACCTCATCCGCTTTTAACAAAGTTTAGAGCAAGACTGGGACGATTAAGGTCCTCTTAGTTGCTCGAGAGAGGGCTTTGCTACTCAATTGCATTCTCAGCGATTGGCAAGAGTTATTCTTCGTTTGATCTCAGCGCTGGTGTCGTTGCGTGAATTGATAGCGGACCCTAGGAGAACAAAGTCCTTAACTACCTCAAAGTGATATCAATGACGTTCTGTCTGAGGCGGGTGTGTTGAATGTGCTTTCTAGTTGACAGCATATAAATACTTCGTCTTGACACCTACCTCATTGACAGCTAAACCTATCTTCGCCGCCTTTTTCTCAATACTCACGAACGCGCCACTGATATCACGCTGTGTTCCTCCGATTATGTCAATATCGCCAGCGTATCCGAGTTATTGGATGGACTTTTAAAAGATTGTGCCTCTGGTGTTGGCGCGTGAATATTGCACGATTGTTTCAAGAATGATGTTAAAGAAGTCGCATAACAGCAACTCGCCTTGTTTAACTCCTTTTTTGACATCAAAGGTCTCGATGAGGTCTTGATCGACCTTAATGAAGCAGCATGCACTCTTCATCGTCATCCTACACAAACGGACGAGTTTGGTAGGGATGTCAAAACCAGATATGGCTCTGTATAGCTTGTCTCTATAGATGCTTGCTGTCATACATAAATAGGTTTAAAAAGGTCCTGGGTTTTTTCCTAGATCTGCCGTAGTGTGAATATTTGGTCGATGGTGGATTTTCCTTGCCTGAAGCCACACTGATAAGGTTGTTGACGAACGGCTTCAGGCGTTCACACAACACGGCTGACAACTTTAATTGACAACTCAACCGAAGCCCTCTCTATACAATTCTCGCAAATGGCATCCTTCATTCTGGGATGACATTAAAACTTTCATTCATGCACACCCTTCAAACTCGATGCATGGACTTGATAATCCCTTGAGTTCAATCAACGGATGGATGGCAGTGCGAAACAAAAACTGCATTAAGATTAATGGCAGGATCCATTCATTCATTCGTTCATTCATTTTTTGGTTTCATGAGGCCTTTTTAATTCATAGTAGATACGTAGTTGTCTTAGCCGTTTAAAAGCATTTTATTGTCCTTAATTCCATACCCATCACTCACATTGGCTATCATTATCGTAACGTTTTTCCGAAGTACCAAGCCACCAATGGACTAGAAAAAAATTCATTAGTAATGTTATTCCCTTCTGTCATTCAAATGAATTTGACAAATATACCCGGAAGCCTGTTCCAGGTCGTGCTATATACCTTACGTTACGTTCGAAATCATAAAAGTCAATTTACCAGGTACGTGCAATACAGTACCAAATGAGTTGACATTTTAAGTGGCTGTCTTCTTGATATCGAATATGTGAATAGTATCCACGAAGGTTCTATTCAAATTCCATAGAGAGATAGTTCTCAAAATGGACGAAATGACATTGAATGATGTGTGTTGAGGTATATAAACTACATAAGTTTCATTGGCAATTTGTTTCCCACAAAAATGCGTTAAAATTATTAATTACTGCAAAATTTATTGTGTTGTTACAACTGATGTCGAAACTTTGTTGTTTTGAAAATTTCTCCATGCATTCATGTGTCAAATTTCCCAAAAGGATTGAGTATGCCACTCCTAGGTCATCACTTTAAAAACAAAATTCTTACAGATCCAACCGTTTGGTGAATTCGCTAAACCTTCCTCGCAATATCTTACTTAACCGCTTCCTATTGCCATTAAAAATGCATTAGGATGGTGATTTGTACATCCATTAGACAGACTGGTCGTACATCAAAACTGTCGTTGCATGTTGCCGAATCATAATCGTAAATTATTCCCCACATAGGCCTTCAGTCCCAGTTCTGTATTTCGTATTTTGTCAAGCTGAACTTGTACTTCTATTCAGTCATAGTTTGCAACATGACAGCTTCACTCTTCCACCTGATGGATACGTTACCACCACATCCGACAAATTCCACACTTCTCTTGACCGTCATCTGGATTATAAATCACGTTTACGCCGGCAACACAAATTCCTTGACATTTTCCCTGTGGTCTCGCACAGCGGTCGATGACAGTCTTCAAACCGAGTTGCTTAATGAAATTTTGGCATCTATCCGTGACACTGAATTGACGTATGTGATTGAAAACAGCGAGGACTTTGAGTGTGACGCGAGTGTATATGGGAAGGGTGCTTCAAATCGGTGTGTGATACGTGAGAAAGTGGTTCTAATGGTGGATAGTTTTGAGTCTTTTATGTGAGTTGCCAAGTGTTACATGTCAAATAATTCTTCTGACATTTACTATATCCTACACAGGCTCTTCAAGAGTCAGCTTGTGAAACGAAACTTTCGCGTTGATGGGTTGTATTCAATTTTATACACAGGAAGAGAGCAACACTACTACGATGCGATATTGAGAATATTTCAGGAGCTTTTCGCCATTTACGTGACAAATGTCAATATTCTCATTGAACTGCCACACGAAACATTGCTGTTCTCCTACTATCCTTTCACACAGTATCACTGTCATGTGGTGACGCCTGTCTTGCATAACAGGTTTACAGCGAAGGATAAATTCATCTATCCCAAGCCATTCTTTCCAAGGAAGACTAAAAACTTTTGGGGCTGTATAATAAAAGTGGCCACTTGGAATGGTCCCCCTTTTGTCTTCTTTCAAAAGAATCTTCAAGGCGACTTAACGATTCGTGGTGTAGAGGGATCGCTCCTGAACATGTTGGCCGTTAAAATGAACTTCACTGTGAAGCTTTTAGATGCAAAATCAAGAGGAGTTGTGTTTCCGAACCTCACAATCTCCGGGGGAGCTATCAAAATGGTAAGACTGACGTTTTACTTGATCAAAAATGACATTTGAAACCCTTTTCAGATTGCCGATGGAAAAGCAAACATAACCATCAACAGTTTCGTATACTCAACGTTCTCGCTGAAGGCAATGATTGCTTCGTATACTTATGACAGCTATCCCATTATTGTGGCAGTTCCTCGTGGTCACGCATTGAGTTCATTCCAGCGTCTCATGCGCCCATTCAAGTACATCATCTGGTCCTGCTTGAGTTCCAGCGTCCTAGCAGGCATCACAATCATATTCATAATCAAATGTCTGCGAAGGAAAACTATAAGCAATTTTGTGTTTGGGCCCTTGAACGCGACGCCGTTTACTAACTTGATAAATGTCTTCCTAGGCGGTCAGGTTACAGTGATCCCTCAAAGGAACTTTGCTTGTTACATTCTCATGGTCTGGTTAATGTACACCATGGTGATGCGAAACGCTTACAGCGGTGAGCTCTTTATAATGCTACAGGACTCAACATCACGGACGAATCTAAAAAACATCGAACAGTTGATTGACAAAAACTTTACGCTCTATTGCACAGAGAACACACTGGAAATCCTGCATAGATCCACTCATGCCCGTGGTTTGAAAGTGATAAGGGGGCAACCTTTTTCGTTTCTGGCCAAACTACATGATAGTGAATCGCATGTAGCGGTTGTAGTTCTGAGACCATTCCTGAGATTATACAATTGGATCGTTCGCGGAAGAAAACCAATTCGAGCGCTGCCGGAAGCCTTGGTGACGGTACCGTTGACAATGTACTTTCGCAAGAATTCCTACTTGCGGGAGGTCGTAGACGAGCATCTCCTGAATTTCATGACAGCCGGACTGATGAAAATTTGGAATCATTTCTACCTACCCGCAGAAGAAATTATGAAAGAGGATGTCGGAGGAGCCCCAGATGTTCTCTCGGTGGAGCTTTTGTTGGGGCTATTCAGTGTCTATTTGTTCTGTCTAGGGTTCAGCATTTTAGTGTTTGCTCTAGAGATGTGGTCGAGGTATTCACCAATTTGTCAGAGCGTGGTGAATTTTTTTAATTATTAAATTTAAATCAAAATAATAAAGTAAAAGTATATAGTTAATGTGGGATTCGAGAATTATCTTTCCAACCAGTCTCAGCCGAAAACAGTGGCAGAGGTGAATATCTAAAGAGTAGGAGGTGCAACATAGTTACTCTGTTCATGTTATGAGACAATTAGGGAAATATCTACTGCCACTGTCAACACCAAAGCAAGGTTAAATAAGACTTAACCGTTACATCTAACTGATGGTTCCAATCAACCTTTGGCCACATGAATTCAATTGAAAGACTTTTCATGGCCGAACAGTTGTCCCATTAGCTTCAAACCTCTAATTTTCACTGAAATACATTGCACGCATTCGCCATAACATCCAGTTAACATGCAGGACTAAGGACCTTTTAAATGGTCAGTCAATTTCCATCTCGGCCAGATAGAAATTTGTCCTCCTGTCAAAATGACATCGAAAACCTGGTGCCGCTCGTTGTTGTTGATCGTTGTGTTTACAACCGGAATATCTGGCGAAAAAAACTCCCTTGCTCGGGCCTTGGTGAGCCTAATCGAGCAGTCGTTTGTGGGCAAAATGGCGATGTTCAATTTCAACATCAAGTGTGCGGAGGACTCGCGACGGATTAGTTATTTTTCCGAACTCGCGGAATCTACGGTAAGCCAGCTCGACATGATATCCGTTCGGATTGGCATGCAGCAGGAGCTGCTGGGTGATGGTGATCGACACTATTCTGTTCTCGCTGTGGATTCTTTACAATCACTCAGGCTACTGTATCATGGAGTTCGTAAACGTCAACTAAATATCGAGGGGGACATTTTGATAGTGCTCCGGACCTTCACCGCCCACTATTATGACACTTTAATGGATATTCTTGAGGAGAACTGGCGCGACGGGATAGTTGATGTTAATGTCATAGTAGAACCGACACCTGGTTTGATACTGATGTTTACATATTTCCCGTATACGATGTATACTTGCGATCTAGTTTTCCCTGTAATCACCAATCGATACACTAACGCTGCGTGGCAAAATGATATACACTTTCCGTTGAAGTTGGAAAATATGCACGGATGTCCGTTGGTGTGCGCCACTTGGGAAGATCCACCGTATTTTAAAATTAAACACCACGAAAATGGACGGGGAACTTACCATGGGATCGAGGGAAAACTTCTGGAGTTTATGGCGGCACAAATGAATTTCACCATTCAGTTTCACTTTATGAACGATGAGGAGATCAATGCGACTTTAGATGAGAAGGGGTTGATCTTTAAAGAGGTATACTGCTATTTATACAGGAATATTCACGTCTCATACCCAACCAATTTCAGCTCTTTGAATCTGGTGTTGACTTTGTCGTTGGAGCGTTTCACTATAAGCCCACAACTGAAGATGACACCTTCATACCTTCTAGAAGCTATTACCTCAGCAAGATAAGTATTGTCCTCAGTTCTAGGCGGGATAAACTTCCACCATTCGAGAAACTCGTACTACCCTTCTCGCTTTTTGTTTGGCTATGCGTTCTTTTGTACTTTGGCATTGGAGTTCTGGTCGCCTACAGCTCAAAGCGGCTTGCAAAACCCAAAAGGGACTTCATCCTTGGGTCGATGAATCAAATCGCAGTGTATAACATGTTCTACACCGCCCTTGGAGGTGGAGTGTACAAAATGCCAACGCGGAACTTTGCGCGGTTTCTGTTGTGCATGTGGGTGTTACTATGGTTGGTTTTACGGTCCGGATATCAATCGGGACTATTTCACTTTATCAGAACCAACATTTTCAATCCGCTTCCGAAAAACATAGATGACGTCATAAGCAATGGCTATAAGATACTTTTGACTCCTCCCGTATATGATACACTGAAGTATTTGCCAACGATTCAAGCGGCTTCGCAATTCCTTAACGGTTCAGAAGTTGAAAATTTTCCAATGCTAACGGAAGTCATGGACAAGATTGCGATACTCACGCCATACGAATACTTTGGGTATTTTAAGAAACACAACATCAATAGATCGAGTGAGTTCTTCATGGCAAAGGACGACGTCTTCACCCAACAGCTTAGCATTTACCTAAAGAAAAACTCGTTTCTTCTCTTTGAATTCGATGAAATGATTTTGCAGTATTCTAGCTTTGGATTGTCATTAAAATGGAATCGACGTTTTGTGGAGTGGAGTTCTCCTGCACGCAAACTGAAATCAACGGAATTGAGGAGTATGACATTTGAAGAGGTTCTTGGGCCAATTGAAATCTACATATTTGGAAACGTTTTGAGTTTGATGGTTTTAATAATGGAAATTTTCATTTTTAAATTTGCAAAAAATTAAAAAAGACTTTTCAATAAATTTAATAGAAGCTTTATAGTTAAAAAAAAATAAACAGCTGACGCGACAGCTCGAGATGAGCCAAGGCCTAGCTTCTCGCAACCATTTGTGTTGTGCGTTATTCATTTTTGGCAAGGGACCTGCAATTTATTCCTGACTCCGCACGGAGAATTGAGAAGCTTTTTCATGATAAATTATACTCTCGGAGGCATGTCATTCTCCGACGAGAGGTGGTGCCGCGAAAAAGTTCGATGGACACATGGCTGGGGCTGGAACTCGCGAAGTTCACACTTCACACAGTGGAGTGTTTCCTCTGGGTTGGGAGCACTCCACTGGAGCACTCAGACGCAACTGATCCATTGCGCTACCAGGAAGTGACTTTTGATGGGAAAACCGAGAATTCCCTTCTAAACTGGGTAACCTACGAAATCTGCACCCACCACATTGACACGGAAGATCTGCCACCTAATCCAAGCCAAGGCAAGACAATCAGAAATTAAATGATCCGAAGTATCGTTGCCCTCTCTGCAAGGGTAGCAGACAGTACATAGTGTCACTTCAGCAAAGCACATTGTGATGCCTAGCAGAAACAAAGTGTCTTGTTAGAATGGTAACAAGTTTGTGAACAGTCTCTTTTGCTGTGAGGGAGCAAGATTGCCCCTGATTTCTTGGTGACGGTCGGGTGCGTTCGTTTAGCTTGCCCGCATCCTGAAGAGCCGTGTTGTGGATGATGTTTGTTAGAAACTCAATCGTCAATAGAGGACCTCATTAAAGAGGTAAGGACACCCAACGGATGTTTATATCCTGAGAAATAGCCCTCTTAGCCGTGTCTAGCAATTTTATCGAAGATCTCAGCCCCAGAGAATCCTGAGTGACCAAATAGTTCTTGCATTATTGACGTACAAGCAAACCTAGTGAATGTCTATTAGCCGTTGGACAAATACCGTCTGAAGTAGGTTCTCAGATTAACTTGAACTCATTCGATTTCCATCACCACCAAATATAGTTGTAGAGATACACAAGACGAGATCTACAATCGATACACTGATGTGTACTGACCCAGACGGTGTTAATGTGGTTTACTTAGGAGGATCCTAAACAACATGTTCTATGGTGCATTTTGCTACTGCGGGAAGCACTAAAATTGGCGTCCCATATGGCAGCTGACCTTTAGCTCAATAGACTTCCCTACGTTAGATTAGGTTATGTTAGGTGGCTGCTCCCGCTCAAGTAGGGACACACTTAGACTAAATTGGTCCAATGTGATACCACGATAAATACCGGCTTACCAGCACCAGAGACCAGGAGTATGACGTTCAAATCAGTGACTGTATCGGTAGTAACCCTATGTGTTGAACCAATTTGACCTGGAGATAAAGTTCATTATCTTTTGGATGTCGAGTTCGACTAGATCGTTTAGATCATTGCAGATGTATTCCCCGAAGGTTTCCCTTCTTAATGCCGCAAGGGCAGGACAAGTGCACATCTCTACAGCTTGTATAGAAATCGTTGTAGGAGACCCCTAATCTGAGAGCATGTCTGCCTATCAAGCAGTGTCCGGTGAGGACTCCGATTAGTGAACCTAACGTATTTCGGTTAGTGGGTAAAAGTCTCTCCGTCTTCTTTAAATCCAGCTTGGGCCAGATTTGTTTTGACAAGATACAAGTACTGATATTGTTCCACCCATTGTTTGTCAGTTTCCTGGCATCAGTCTCGAGGCGAAATCTGATCGATTCGATAGGGGCAGAAGGTAACCCAGGTTTTCTAGGTGATGCCGTCTTCCGCCTTCTTTTTCCAGCTCGTCCGCCATGCAGCTGCCTGAAATGTCTTGGGACCCATCACAGGGTTACGTCGCATCTGTCTGCAATGTCATTAAGAGATCTGCGGCATTGCTTTAGCAACCTTGATCGTAATGTCAGCGATTCCAAGGCTTAAATAGCTGCCTGACTATCAATGTACAGTACCGCAGCTTGGCGCACTGCCTTAATTTCCGCTTGAAACACACTAAAGTGATTCGGCAGTAGTTTAGAAATGGCTATGTGAGGTACGTTGGAGGAAACTCCCGCCCCGGTACACACGCTGTTTTAGACCCATCTGTGAATATTTCTATCGGGGAGTCACTCTGCACTGGAATCCGGTGCTTCTTATATGAATCCGAGTTCTGTATCTGACGTTAAATTCAATATGAGGCACAATATAGTCCGTTTTAGTAGGGATTGTGCTGTTGATATTCAGGATACTAGTGTCCCGTTGTCGTGCTAACCAGCTGGGAGGACTCGCTGAGTCTGAGCGCCGCTTTGACTGCTATTAGCTTCCCGAAGTTATCGACAGGAATCAGGTGAAACATTGCCTCTAGTGCAGCCGTAAGGGTTGTTTTTAGGGCACCCGCTATGCAGATATATGAGGGCCTCTGTACTCGTTCAAGTAGGCTAATATGCTTCTCTAGAAATTGCTTTTTTCCTTGTGAATGAAATCTCCCCTACGCGTTTCACCACCAATCTAGAAACCAACTTTTTTAACCCAAAATCAAGCTTCAGCTATCGAATTGATGTTAACCTTCTTAAAGCTATTGTTAAGCCAATGGGATTAACCTTCATCTTTAATGCCGAACCAACTCAACCAGTCTTATTTCCATACAACGGTTATAAAGTTCAATAACTTGCTTCCCTCGACAGTCGTCCCTCAAACTGTCTCCATTTATATTTTGAAACACAACACCGAACCACAAATTAAGGATACTTCAGTTTTAATTACGACAAAATACATCAACAACACGTACGTGTGTCAAAAGTTCATTACACACCAACGAGCTTCCCGCAGACGGATGCGAGTCTCGGGCAACTCATTTCGTCGCTTACATTCTCCCTGCGGCCTGCCCCAAATGAGTAGTAATAATTAAATACACAATATGATAGTGACACTTCATGATGCCGATGATGATGGAATGGAGAGTGGCATGAGGTTTGCATGGCATTCCACATTCTACATGCCATGCTGTACGTAGCATGCCTGCTCCTTGACTGGTAGAGGAAGCTCACTCGAGCGCTGAGAATTAATAGTTTTTGAAGCACAAACACATCATGTCGTCTGAAGGAGAGGAACATTCAAGCCATTCGTCCTTCGGACCAGCTCTACTGTGTTATTTGGTACACATTTTGGGGGCTCAACGTCAACTTCCCGCGTGGTGGTTTTAGTTGTGACTGTTGCTTGTGCACGGCTGACGACGACATAAGCGTCTAAGTGTCTTCATTCTAGAAGCGGTATGACGAAGGAATGCCAAGGCATATACGCAATTAAATCATTTACATGGCTGGGTTGGTTTGCCTTCGATGGTTACATCAGGAGAAGAAGGCAGCAGTCAGCAAGCGGCATGAGCACTATTATTATGATTAATGCATGAACAAGTTGCCTGACGTACGACTACGAGTGTGTCCTTGTGGGTACGTGTGTGAGCCGATGTGAGAATGCCTATGTGAGCTTAATGTTGGTTTTGATGTTAAAGCATTTAGAAATTGGGGGGTGTGACCTAATAGCTGCTTTTACGACATAATTGTTGGACCTAATTTGTCGGTGCAGTGTGCGTTGAGGGCGGTGGAAATGAGGTGTGAAAGTGCCCTCTTGGCATCTTGAGGTTTTTTTTTTGAGTTGAAAGTTAAAGCAGGAGGAAGAGAGTCCAGAAATAATGAAGGCTAATGGTTATCAAGGTCTTAACAGGCCTTGAAAGTGTTGAATTCCTACTTAGTTGGCGGTAAAGTTTCACAAAATCTGGGACTCAACCAAAAAGCCTCTCCAGCTAGCTTGGTCCTTAGTTAACTCCCTCTAGATGTAGGTATGATACTGTATCAGAAAATGATCTGAAGGATAAATAATTGCTTTTTATTAATGTACAAGCCCTAGAATTATCTTCAACACATCATAACGTTTCGAACAAACTTCCAAGAGAAACACCAAAAACGCCACTACCATCAGAACAGAATAAACTTCAAAAAGTCCTTGAAATTGTGTTAAATTCATTGAAGTCCTGGCAGCAGCTGAGTTATCCACCGGTCCAAGATAGGATTTATCTAAACTTTGAGTGGCCCAAAAGTCAATCAACCCAAAGCTTCGTAAATTGATCAGTAGCTCATTAAACCGTTCGATTAGGAACGAATGCTTGGTAAAATACATTGTTATGTGCTGTGTGAAAATCTTCTCAGGTAGTATGTGAAACTGACCTCGTCCTGATTCAATCATAGCGTGATATGTAAGATAATCCATCGGTGATATGCCTGCAAATTTCCCAGGAGTGTGTTCAACAAACGCAAATGTACTCGTTTCCGTCGAGTTATCCAAGATCATGTACTTAATTCGATTGTTTTGAATTCTCGGAACAGTGCACACAGATTCATAAGTTAGTTTGGTCATAACCAAAGTGTAGTCACGAGTTACCAATTCTTCAAGATTATCTGGTGGTTTTCGATAGAGATTCGACCGGAGGAGCTGAAAAAGTAAGCTCTGGTAGGCACATCGCATTATGAAGGCAAAGATTATCCACAGAATCAGCAGGTATCGAGTGAGACTTTTTCGAGGTAAGCGTGGCATTGAGACTCCGAGAAGACTTGCCACTAAGTCGTTCAATGAGACTCCTGAGAAAATGTCTCCACACACCGTGTTGTTCGACACCACCAAAACTCCAAGGACAATTATAATTCCAATGAAGGCTGCCAAACTAAGCCAAGTTGTCGTGTTAAATGGAAACATGAGAACCTCTATTGAGGTGTAAGGCAACGAGGTCTTGAGAACACCAAAAACCTGCCAAGTCTGATAATAGGGCAGTGCAGCTGTTAGAACTTCGGCTCTCTCCAAAGTATATCGAAAGCTTCCGAGACTAAGGTCTGCTTTACGGTCCTGTAACTGAAAAAAAATTGAAAATTTACCATTTTCATAAGACACAAGACACAAGACCGAAACTTACCAACCTCATAGCACCATTGGTACTGCCGTTGGAAAACCTTTTTCCTCTCTGCTCATCATTCGACGGAATTATGTACTTCAAAGAGAAATCTAATTTCTTTGCAAGCACTCCCAGAAGTACACCTTCAAAATCGATAAATTCCTGAAGACCAGTTTGATTTGGTGCGAATCTAAAATATGGAGGAGTATTCCATAACGCAGCTGTGAGAGAACAGCCCTGCAGATTTTGTAACTTCTTGGGGAAAATCCAATCGACGCCTTTTGTCAGAGTTCCATTTGAAAATTTATTTATCAAGATGGCGTTGGTATTTCTACACTGGAGTGCGGAGAATGGAAAGTAGGTGTATAGCTTACTGACTTGTGCATGTGGACCCTCTGCAAGGAGAACACTAACGTTGATGATGTAGTGTGACCAGCAAAAAGTTAGAATTTTATTCACTTCTTCTAGGGGAGTCAACCCACTTATTTTCGTCTGGTAAAATATCAGATAGTGCTCGTTGATGTCATAGTCCTTGGTTCTGGCCGCTGGATTGATGCGCCTTGAATAGAGAAATGGATAACTGTCATTTAATAATTCGGATTCTTGTTTGAAAGAAAAGAAATCCTATTACTAAGCGGAGTCACCATGTTGCGTTAGAGAAAAAAAAAATGTTTTCGATTGTGGACTGCAAATTTGTTGCAAATAAAACTTTCAAAATGCCAGAGTCCGCCAAGACTAACCAAGATCCGATGGAATCACCTGGTGCGCTCGAGTCTGGTGTAGGACTTATGACACCAAATGCACAAAAATCGTTCATAATGTAGAAAGCTTGCATAACCAAGTACTGACAAACAACAGGCGCTATTTCTAGGCATATGATGGACAGGGATGGCCTCGACATCCGAAATGA
This sequence comes from Matsumyia berberina, assembly GCA_917880715.2. NCBI lineage: Eukaryota > Metazoa > Arthropoda > Insecta > Diptera > Syrphidae > Matsumyia > Matsumyia berberina. Next base: position 121,484,562 of record OU862871.1, on the reverse strand, counting down.
TAATTGCGAACACTATAGATTTTTACAACAGCACTTGCTCAGTGGCTCAGTGGTTAGTGCGTTGTACTGCTAACCCTGATTCGAGTTCGTTCGGGGCATTACACATGACATGAAGCTATGCGATGGGCTGTCGCACCAGCTACTTACTTCATTTAGTCGCCTTGCTGTAGTAGGGACAATGATTACACGCAAGTTACGTCATAAAATCAGTCGGCTTTTGACTGAAAGTCAACGAAGTACCAAACAGATTAAGAAAGTGTCTTTTGAATGCTAGCGCAGAGCCAATATCGGTATGGAAGGTGATCACCATCGGATGCGTACTTTCATCTACGAACTTTAGCCTTCCAAATAAGAAAATGCTTCGAGAAGAGACTTCGTAGGGTTAAGTTAGGTTATGGGGGAAGTGCCCAGTCTAATGACTGAGCGTCCACGGGGGCCTACTGGTCCATTCTGTTCCCCTTTGTGTTGTGTTCCATGTTCAAACCTTTGGTTCTACATAGATGGGTAGTCTATCACGAAACCACCCCGAACTCTTAATAAAGTGGACTATGTTCGTTATCGGTGCTTCTGTTAGGTTACCCATTTCTCCAAACCGCCTTTTTCCATTTGTCGGAGTCGGCGATTTTGGAGGTTACGGCACTCACCTGTGCCACAATGTTCCGTCAGTACGGTGCAGGGAAATTACTCCACGGGAATTTACTCCATCACAAGTGGGAATTAACTCCACTTTTCGATTTTGGCAGTGGGAAATTGCTTAACACGAAAATTTGGTTGAATGGAACGTAAATAAGTAAAAGAATTGAGGCGTATTGCCAGGAACCGAACATCATGGCGCACAGGCAAGTAGAAGTCCTAAGTTCTAAGGTTTTAAAGGCTAAAAATTCACTTAAATAAATAGATATTTGGCGCGACAGCTCGAGGTGAAGCAAGGCATAGATTGTCGTGCGTGTTGCATTGGTCGCACAAATGGAAAGGATCTGCAATTTATTACCGACTCCGAAAGGTAATTTGAGAAGCTTTTTCGTAGCAACTTATACTCTCGGAGTTTTGTCATTCCCTGACGAGAAGGTGGTGGTGCCACGAACGATTTTTGATGGACATGGGTGGGACTTGCAATCACGCAACTTGCACAGCAGTCCAACGCACTAATCACAGTGCCAGGGTGAGCACGGAAAAATTCACTTATTGATTTATTTCCCTTGAACGTGAGATTACACTGTATTAACACATTAGGGGACGGTGAAAAGTTGAAAGGACACATGGAGAAACACCACTGATACTCACTTAAATGCCTCAAAACTATCCACAAACATAATGTTGAACTCTCGATGTGTAGTCGCGTCCCTATATGCTCCATCGACTTGCACTTTAACAAAGTCAAGTTGTTTCAAAATTTCACCAATCATATCACCGAAAACCGCTGACATACTTTTATTCCTCGCTTCTATCGAAAACGTTATCACTTTAGTTCGTTGTAAAATAAAAACACGTGTAATGTATTCAATTGCCGATATCGAGTTAAGATTCTTTAGTTGAAACGTGGTATCGTGAAGAGATATTAAGATCGCACTAGTTACAACCAGAATTGTAAGCCACAAAGCCATGTTCATAGTCCTACATCTAACTACAATTGAATGTTCGACTGGAATGTGTGAAACGGATACGCGATTAGCGTTTTTTAAAAGAATGACCCACCATATAACGTTCTGCAGAATTTATTAATGACAAGGTTTTAACTAAAATAATGGTGAGCATGTCATTGGGCCATTTGTATAATGCAACTAAATGCAAGTGTTTACAGCTTACATCATGTCGTGCAATGAAAACTGTAATTGGATAGTATTTACCAGGAATTTAGTCTAGTCCATGCACGCACCGAAAATGAACAAAGTGTGCTGACATTGGTCACAAGAACGGGTTAGATGTCATGTGTTCGCTGCTAGTTTCTGGCAGAACCCCTATTTACACATTAAAACTAGATTTAGAGAAATATTGCAATTACTTAGCAGTGCCATCATCGGAAATGTATGGAATGAAGTTATACGGACAATTTTGCATTGGCTAAAGCTCTTAGATGCCACTGCAGCACGACGACTAGTTTAGGAACTTAAATTGATTTTAAGTCCATTTATTGCTCAAGTTACTTAGTTACTTCGGCCTTGTTTCCTTCCATGGATCTTAGGACATGTATTGGTTTTGACAGTCCCTGCACCACATTTTCCTTGAACGACTCACTCTTCTTCCATTTGGGTTAGTGGGCGTCCTTGCATGACTTGGATGTGGTCTATTTATTGCTACTAAGACTCAAAGTCAGCTTGAATTAAGAGTTAAGGCGGGACCTAGGCCCTTAGCACGGCGACCACATCTTCCTCTTCGTTGTGCATACTTCAGAACATTTTTCGAGGCACTGCCTTCCGTCGGAAAATGACAAACCTCTGAGAGTACAATTTCTCATGAAGAATCTTCTCAATTCGCCGTCCGGAGTTGGCAATAAATTAAAGATCCCTACTGTTCTTGGGAAAAAAATGTAACGTGCACAACATGAATGGTTGCGAGAATCTAGGCCTTGGCATCTCTTGAAGTTCAGGGCTAGCTTTTAATTCTGTCTCCTCTGGAGACAATCAAGTCATTTTTAACTTCCAACATTCGACAACTCTTTTGCATTTGGATCATTAACCACCATAACTAATTTCCCACCACTCCAGGTTATGATACGTTGACATGACATGAAAATTCCATTACACCGCAAACCAATAAAACATTAATCCCATAAGACTGGGAGGATGGATCCAGCTAGCACACTCTATAAAAAGAGGAACGTTATGGCAAAACTGTCAGACATCGTCAAAATGTTGTTCAGTTCAATTTTATTTCTTCTGCGAGTCGGATTCTCTACTTGCAAGGACTACAACTTTGGACCGAAGTCATTTGAAATCTCCACTCCGCTTTCTGATAGAATACTTCATATCTGTCAGTCTTACCTTGCACAGAGGACCTCATCGATTGCCCTCTCAATTGAAGTGGAAACCAAAGAAGCTCGATATCATTTTAGCGATTTAGCGGAACAGATCTTGACATCTATCGATCGCTTTAAAGTTCAACTTGACGCTTTTGGCTACCATCACATGAACTCGTGGGATTTCTTCAACATAATCCTGGTAGATAGCGCAAACTCATACAGGTAAGGTTGTGAATTTGTAAGATGACCCTGACAGCAGACTCTGCGTTTGTAGAAAGATTGACCCCGGTGAGAAGACTAAGAACCAGGATTACAGTGAGTACTACTTAATCGTTTTGAAGCCCTCAAAGGCCGATGGTTACTTACGGGAAGTAGAAGAGATCTTTGCATACTCTTGGAAGTTCTACATAATCAATGTTAGCATAATGGTAGAAGACGGCTTTGGCTTGCTCCGACTGTTTACGTACTTTCCCTTCACGAAGGACCGCTGCTTTTCAACCGCTGCCGTTGAGTTACACGGTCGTCTGCAATTTGCAGAGACCTTTCCACCTAAATTGACGAACTTCTATAACTGCAAACTCGTTGGAACCTTTTGGGACGTTCCACCGTTTATCAATTTGAAAACAGGTGTCAACAGTCTTGAAAACATCGATGGCTTTGAAGGTCATCTAATAAAAGAGTTGGCTAAGCATATGAATTTTACAATACTAAGTACAACCCCACCAAATGATGAGCAGCGTGGAGTCGTTTATGACAATGGAACAGTCACAGGTGCTATCAAACAGGTAAGACTGCTATCAATCCAAAGAGCATCTTTCACAGCTTTGTTTATCAGTTACAGGAAAAATTCGCCGACTTTAGCTTAGGGTGCTTCCGTTGTACTCTTGAACGGTCCACAGTACTCAGCCCGTCACAAAGCTACTATATGACGAATCAAGTTTACACCGTCAAAGCCCTCACCGAGCCATGGACACCACTACAGATCATTACGTATCCTTTTGACGTTTACATTTGGACTCTTATGCTGATTATTATGGTAGCGGCAATATTGCTTGCATTCGGTCTGGAGAAATACCACCCCAGCGCATTGTACTTCATCTTTGGCTACCGTCACTCGGGCAATATAATGAATATGATCTCCGCCTGGCTAGGTTCTCCTGTTGTCCCCGAACCGAAAAGAAATTTCGCAAGATTCCTGCTAGCACTATGGCTTTTCGTGGCATTCGTTCTAAGAAACGCCTACCAAGGACTGCTCTTTGATTTCCTTCGTTCGAATTTGGGAAAGCTTCCCCCGGAAACGTCACAACAACTAGCTGACCAGCACTATACACTCATACTGAACATAGCTACCAGCAACGCTTTCTCAACGGTGCCCCTCATTCGCAGTGGAAATTTGAATGTTGTAGTGCAAAACATAACCGACTCTGGAGGATTCCCAATTGTTGAAGCAACCAATGAAAAGATTGCGACAGCTTCACCGAAGGATTTTCTAAGTTACTATGTGCTCAGCACCAAGAAATTTGGCGTATTTCACGTCCTCAAAGAGAACATTTTCTCTCAGCACATGTGTATCTACTTCTCCAAACACTCCTATTTGACAACTCGATTCGATGAGGTTCTTATGAACCTTCGGAGCTTCGGACTGATCGACTTATGGGCTTCACTGTACATAGATGATTCGTTTATAGAACCCAAAGAATCAGGTCCCAGTGAAGGCATACCACTGACAATTCATCAGCTGTCTGGAGTTTTCCAAATTTCAACTTATTGTTTCGTTTTGGCAGCGATTGTGTTTATCGCTGAAGTGATGTCACTAAAAATTCTATTTCTAAGACGGTTATTTCAATAAGAAGAAAAAACTAAGACGAGTGTCATTTGTTTTCACAATTAAATGCTTAATAATTACAAAATTCAAAGTCTCTTAATTTTAAACAAGATAATATCGGACTTTTCCCGATTTCTTTGGATTGATATCATCTGTTATATTTGAGCTCTTTTGTAAATTATTTACTTTGACTTGCCTGTTTTATTAAGTGGCCCTGAGAGGAAAAAAAAATTAATATTGTAAAAACTTAAGATCAAACCGGTAATAAACAGATATTGTTAAGTTCTGTATGGCATGTTGCATCATGTTGTCGGAACCACATGTGCGTGCTACATTTTCGCACGAATGGAATTGACCTACACTTTATTGCCGACCCCGAACGGCGAATTGAGAAGCTTTTTCGTGACAAATTATACTCTCGGAGGTTTATCAGTCACCGACGAGAGGTGTTGCCGGTAAAAATGTTCGGTGGATATGGCTGAGGATTGAACCCAAGCCCAACAAACCATCGCACTAATCTTTGAACCACGGCGACCACAGTTTTGTAAATTACAACAGAAAAAAAATTAAAATAAAATTGTATGGAAGTACAGCCCAGGTCCATTCCGGACTTCACTTCGTTCAAATGTACGGAACGACTGCGACGTAAAATACAAATCCTACACCTCTTATAAACCACCCTCGCCATCAATTTTAAAAACACATCATCTACGCACTTTAAACGAAATATCTGAGTTTGCCTTGACTTGAGACATGAATCTTAATAAATTTATCCGGACGAAACTCAAGGTCAAACTCCGCCCAACAAATCAATTTAAATTAGAAATGATCACAAATATAGGTCACAGAGCAGAACATGTTTAAACCCATTTTCATTGCAATAACCTTCCAATTTTACACATCCGGATAGACATGTAACAGGACATTTGAGAACCTGAACCCTACTCATCGAGCTACGGATCCCCCGTAGTGAATATAAACTGATTTTGTTACACGAACCAACAAGTGCATTGGCCACGCAATGAAATAAACAAATTGTTTTCGGGACACGATCGGAAGTGGGAATGTCACAACAACAAAAACATTTCAATTCAACTCAATTATTTCAGCAGAAATGTTTACTTGGGGATTTTACAAATGGAGAAATGAATACATAGTTTTGTTTCCTTATTTAGAAATTATGTTTGTAGCTATAAATATACTTTTTTGGTTGTTGTATTTTTTAAAAGAATGCGCACGATGTCGGTAATACAGAGTGATTTGTTGGAAAAATTATAACAAACATTTTGAAATACATTTACTTTAGAATTACTTGCGTTTTTTGATTGGCAATTTGGAGTTTTTGTGGTGTTGAAGAATGAAACCAGACAGAGATGATTTATTTCTAACCTTCTCGACAACGGAATGGAATACCAAGTCCCAATTCAAAATTTGCCACAGTAATCCAATTTTATTATCCCATAAACGTATAGATATCGAATAATGCTATAGATGCGAATATCTGAAACGCAGCCCATATCCTCAGAGATACTCCTAAAGAGTTGGAAAACAATTTTTTTGGTTCAGGTCTTTTGGCTTGCATGAGCTATCAAGCGTCAACAACGTCTGCGGGTCATCTTGTATGGAGCTCTGTAACCAAAGATAAACTATAGGTGAAGAAGTATTCAACTTCCGTCCCGGTATCCTCGATATATCCATTTGTTTACATTGTTGTAGTTGTCATATTGCTTTTTCTCGCTGAGAGTTCTTGTCTGTGAATATCTGTGAGGGAAAAGCAGCAACAACGGTGCACGGTCGCTTTAAAAATGATGGGATGGATTTCTCTTATACTTCCATGGAAACATTGTTAGGACTATATACCTGGTTATAGCATCCGCTGACACAGTTCTAAAGACGCAGCGTACCCTTAAGGATGCAATCCTATGCGCCGAGTCCATCCTTCTGATGTAAGACTTAGGGTGCGTCGCTGATGCCCATATTGGGTCCGTATACAACAGTATAGACTTGCTCACGCTCGTTAGAAGATGCTGCCTTGGTCCTTCAATATTTGGCATTAGCATGGATTCGGTACGTTAGATGGTGCTTGAAGCTGAGTCTGTGGTCCAGCAGCACTCCCAGGTACTTGAGGTACGGTTTCGACTCGATGACGTGCTCCCCGACCTGTAGGTGTTCCACTTTTGTACGACTGCTTATGTTCATAAGTAACCAGTTATAGTTAATTCGAGAATGCAAGAACCCTCTGAATTCCGTCGCAAGGCTGAATTCTTTGACTCTTGTCCGGGTGCCTGGAAATGAGATCTCCGATCAGACAAGGCTCAGAGGATGTTTTCTCAGGACCTGATCCTGTTTTGGGTCTTCGGTCAGGGCGTCCATTGACGATTCGGTTTCCTTTAAACACAATTGTGTATGGTACGGCTCTCCAGGATGCTGGCAGCCTAAACGAATGCTTCCGAACGTCTGTATGAAATCAGCGTCATTCTTACTGCCACTCAGGAAAAGAAATTGTAGACGACTTATTGACGTTCTAACGGTTCTAACTTCGCTTTTGCGAAGTGACACGAGTATCCGCGCCGCCTGTGGAAAGGGCGACGATATTTTGGATCATTTTCAATGCGATTATCCTCCCTTTGCTCGAATGGTGGCAGATCTTAGGTGCTAATGTGATGAGTGCTGATGCTGCAAGATCCTCCCCAAAATTTAAGGAAATTCCAGTAAAATGAGTAAAGACTGGGTCCTTCTTTCTGGTAATACAATGGACCAGTTGCGTTATGTCGTCGTGGTCGCCGTGGCTAGTGCGTTGGACTGCTGATCGAGCGGCGTGGATTCAAGCCCCAGCCAGGAAAACACCAAACATTTTTCGCGGCACCACCTCTCGGCAGGGAATGACGAGCCTCCGGGAGTATAATCTGTTATAAAAAAGCGTCTCAACTTGCTGTTCGGAGTCGGCAATAAATAGTAGGTCCCTTCCATTCGTGCGAGAAATGTAACACGCACACGCTGTAGCGCCAGTGATTTATTTTTTTTATAGTTGTGTTAAGTTTTCTTGTTGAGAAAAGTTTTATTATTAAAAATTATGACTTCAATAATTCTCAGATTTGTTGCCATCTTAGGGTTGAATTCATGGATTTGTCGCCATCTTAGGGTTAAACTCGTCGGGTTGCCGCCATCTTGAAAAGAGTTACCGTTTATCGTCAGCGTTCACCAGCTTTTTTTGAATAAGATGTCATAAGTGTTGCAGGCATCTGAAAAGCCGTTGTCATGACGGTTCCCGAGACCATACATGCACACCACATGCCTGGGCGCATCAATGCCGTTGCCTACCTTGCCATTGAAATCCCTACTCGAAATGACGGTATCGCCGTTCGATTTTAAATGAATTAGTGAAATCTGGTGATTTGAGAAAACTCTTTGCCGGATTTAAGGAGGATTCTCACATTGAAAAACCAGGCCTTTGTCAAGGTACGATAAACAAATGTCGTCAATGAATTATCAGTCCATATTGTCAGGTTTTGTATTTCTGAAACGTAAAACGCTAACTTAGATTACCTGGTCCAGACTGGTAGCAGTAGACTGCAAGCACTTCGGAGACATTCGAAAGGGCTTTAAGAAAGCACTTTGTTACGAAGATGATCATAAAGTACTGGGTTAAAACATTGCTTATCATAGGCCTTAATCATTCGGCTTCTGTCAAGCTTGCTAAGGTTACTTTATGTATGTATATGACCTGAGTGTTGCGCTTCTTCTGTTAATTTTTTTTTTCTGTTCCTTTTGCTTTGGCCCTTAACCTGTGCCAGCCAAATCTCATGAGTCGTGAGTTCCCTGTACACGAGCAATTTTCTTTAACCTTTTCAAAAATTTCCGTTTTTAGACCCACCACTGTCAAAAAAAAGAATAAAGACTTCAATTAGTCCATTAAGTACATTCAAGCTCAATCAGTATCCAATAAACCAATTTACAAGTCATTTTCAACTTCCGACATTCGACAACACCTTCGCATTTAAATCATTAACCGCCATAACTAATGTCCCACCACTCCGGGTTATGATACGTGGACATGACATGAAAATTCCATTACACCGCAAACCAATAAAACATTAATCCCATAAGACTAGAAGGGCAGATCTAGCTAGCAAAGTCTATAAAAGGAGAAAGGTTATGGCAAAACTGTCAGACATCGTCAAAATGTTGTTCAGTTCAATTTTATTTCTTCTGCTAGTCGGATTCTCTACTTGCAAGGACTATAACTTTGGACCGAAGTCATTTGAAATCTCCACTCCGCTTTCTGATAGAATACTTCATATCTGTCAGTCTTACCTTGTGCAAAAGACCTCATCGATTGCCCTCTCAATTGAAGTGGAAACCAAACAAGCTCGATACTACTTTAGCGATTTAGCGGAAGAGATTTTAAAGTCTATCGATCGCCTTAAAATTCAACTTGACGCTTTTGGCTACCACCACAGGAACTCGTGGGATTTCTTCAACATCATCCTGGTAGATAGCGCAAACTCATACAGGTAAGGTTGTGAATTTGTAAGATGACCCTCACAGCAGACTCTGCGTTTGTAGAAAGATTGACCCCGGAGAGAAGACTAAGAACCAGGATTACAGTGAGTACTACCTAATCGTCTTGAAGCCCTTAAAGGCGGATGATTACTTACGGGAAGTAGAAGAGATCTTTGCATACTCTTGGAAGTTCTACATAATCAATGTTAGCATTGTGGTAGAAGACAGCTCTGGCTTGCTCCGACTGTTTACGTACTTTCCCTTCATGAAGGACCGCTGCTTTTCAACCGCTGCCGTTGAGTTACATGGTCGCCTGAAATTTGCAGAGACCTTCCCACCTAAATTGACGAACTTCTACAACTGCAAAATCGTTGGAACCTTTTGGGACGTTCCACCATTTATCAATTTGAAAAAAGGTGTCAACAGTCTTGAAAACATCGATGGCTTTGAAGGTCATCTAATAAAAGAAATGGCTAAGCACATGAACTTTACAATGTTAAGTATTATGTCGCCAAATGATGAGCAGCGTGGAGTCATCCATGATAATGGAACAGCCACAGGCGCTATCAAACAGGTAACTACTGTCAGGCTACTGTCAATCCGAAGAGCATGCTTAACAGCTTTGTTTATCAGTTACAGGAAAAAATCGCCGACTTTAGCTTAGGCTGCTTCCGTTGTACTCTTGAACGGTCCACAGTACTCAGCCCGTCACAAAGCTACTATATGACGAATCAAGTTTACACCGTTAAAGCTCTCACCGAGCCATGGACACCGTTCCAGATCATTACGTATCCTTTTGACGTTTACATTTGGACTCTTATGCTGATAATTATGATAGTAGCTATATTGCTTGCATTCAGCTTAGAGAAATACCGTCCCAGCGCGTTGTATTTCATCTTTGGCTATCATCACTCGGGCAATGTAATGAATATGATCTCCGCCTGGCTAGGTTCTCCTGTTGTCCCCGAACCGAAAAGAAATTTCGCAAGATTCCTGCTGGCGCTGTGGTTATTCGTGGCATTCATTCTGAGAAACGCCTATCAAGGACTGCTCTTTGATTTGCTTCGTTCGAATTTAGGAAAACTTCCCCCGGAAACGTCACAGGAACTAGCTGATCAGCACTATACGCTTGTATTGAACATAGCCACTAGAAATGCACTTTCTGGAGTACCCATCATTCGCAGTGGAAATTTGAATGTTGTAGTGCAAAATATAACCGACTCTGGAGGATTCCCATTAGTGGAGGCCACCAATGAAAAAATTGCGACAGCTTCACCGAAGGATTTTCTAAGTTACTATGTGCTCAGCAGCAAGAAATTTGGCGTATTTCACGTCCTCAAAGAGAACATTTTCACTCAGCACATGTGCATTTACTTCTCGAAACATTCCTTTTTGACAACTCGATTCGATGAGGTTCTTATGAATCTTCAGAGTTTCGGACTGATCGAGTTGTGGGCTTCACTGTACATAGATGACTCGTTTATAGAACCCAAAGAATCAGGTCCCAGTGAAGGCGTACCAATGACAATTCATCAGCTTACTGGAGTTTTTCAAATTTCAATTTATTGTTTTGTTGTGGCAGCGATTGTGTTTATCGCTGAAGTGATATCACCAAAAATTATATTCCTAAGACGTTTGTTTCAGTAAGAACTCAAGTCTATTGTTGATTCAATTTGATTAGGTAATTTGTCACAGGCGTTTCTATAGTGTAAAGCACATCTAAGAATTCTGTAAATTATAACAGAACAAAATAAATAAATAAAATTGTATGGAAATACGACCCAGGTCCATTCCGGACGACAGCACCCTCATAATTGCGGATCAACGTAAAATACAAATCCTACACCTCTTATTGAATCCACCCTCTCCATCAATTTGAAAAAAAAAATTTACTTGAGATACATATGTACTTTAATCAATATATTCGTAAGCATCTCAAGGTTAAACTCCACCCAACAAATCGATTTAAATTAAATATTTTCACAAATATAGGTCACATTAGAGCAGCACATGTTTAAAAGATATTTTCATTGCAATAGCCTTCCACTTTTACACATCCGGATAGACCTGTAACAGGACATTTGAGAACCTGAACCCTACTCATCGAGCTACGGATCCCCCGTAGTGAATATAAACCGATTTTGTTACACGAACCAACAAGTGCATTGGCCACGCATTGAAAATAAACAAATTGTTTTCGGGACACGATCGGAAGTGGGAATGTCACAACAACAAAAACATTTCAATTCAACTCAATCATTTCAGCAGATATGTTTACTTGGGGATTTTACAAGTCGAGAATTGAATACATAATTTTGTTTCCTTATTTAGAAATTATGTTTGTAGCTATAAATATACTTTTTCGGTTGTTTAATTATTTAAAAGTATTAAATGCGCACGGTGTCGGTAATACAGAGTGATCTCTTGAAAAAATTATAAAAAAATTTCTTTAGAAGTGCTTGCGTGTTTTGATTGGCAATATTAAAATGTTGTGTTGTTGGAGAATAAGAACAGATAAGGTGACGTCTTTCCAACTTTCTCGACATCGGAATGGATTACCGAGTTCCAATTCAAAAATTGCCACAGTAATCGAATTTTGTGGTTTCAGAAACGTATAAGTATCGAATCATATCATAGATCTAAGACACAGCCCATATCTCAGAGGCACTCCTAAAGAGTTGAAAAGAGAAACCAACCTCGGCATCAACAAATTGGTTTGGTTTGGCAAATGTCTGCGACTCATCTTGTTTTGAGCTATGTAGCTCCTCGATCCCTATTCAATTATTCTGTTCCACATTTACTTATGGCAATCCACTTTCCTGCCTGGCTGGATGAGTGTATTTTATAGCATGGGATATCGCCATTTCTGACTTATTCTTATGTGGATATGTTCATTTGATATGATGTTTGGACAGAAACTCCTCAGTATAACACAAAGAGGCACCTTTTATCGTCAGCGTTGTCCAGATTGTTTCAAATAAGATGGCATAGTACATTGTATGTCTCCTTTTCTTCGTCAAAGCGAGTCACGCTATTGTCCAAATGGTTTGAAAATCATCCATGTATCCACCTCCATAGGTATCCTTCCTTCTTTTTTACATGGTACTGGGCCTCGAGATGTGGCTTTTGCACTACTGAGGCTCCTACAATCCGAACTGTAAGCGATATAGGCTCTGTTTTCAGATGCCTGTAAAGCGCTGTGACTTCTTGGTCTTTCATGTATTATTACAAAAAGATTTGTAATAGCGTTTCAGTGGTCTTCCACATTCAAATACGCAAAGCTGCTGATTGATTTCTTATGCACAATTTAATTTCGAAGGTCGCTTATCATCGCGATGTCGGTTCCACGTCTATTTCGAAAGTCAAAGAGGCAATTTGTTAAACGCCGGCAAATCAAAGTGTGATCAATCTGGGTTAAAGGTTATAATGAGACCAAACTGATATCCTGGCAGACCTTCGTGTACCGTCCCAAAACAGCGAATTTTTACGAAATGCTGTTCGAGTACGTTATAATTTCGTAGTTTTTCGTAAATAATTTTAGTGCAAAAAATTACTTTGGGCTGGTTAATAAAATATGTCAAATCTGCCAAACAGCTTTTTGTCATTTTTATGTGTTATGAAAATTTGTCAAATATCTGGAACACCCAGCTATCATGCGATGATGTGTTGGAACAACGAATAAATATTTTCCACACTTATTTAAACTTTCAAAATAAAATTCTTTTCTTAGATTTGACGTTTGACGTTTAAAATTTGGGAAACTTTTCTTGTCCAACGCGTTTCTTTTAATTTTTTTGTAATTTTACCTCTCTCTGAGAGAATTTATCCCACAGAAAGTTCCCGAACAGGGTTCAAACAATATGACACCAATGACACGACGGCTGGCATTGCAGAAATTCACAAACCGATCGCCTTTTGTCGTTTCGGTGTCCAATGTCCACAAAAATGTGCAAACTTTTGTCAATAGCTTTTCAAGAAAGATGCTACGAGTACTACTGCCAAAATCGCATCACAAATTATCAGCTGTTTGAGAGAAGAACGTGTAAACACAAACTCTGTTAGAGGACACATGGATGCGATCAGAAAGCCGTCAAAGTCTTCCTGGTCAAAACATGGTTCTACCTACTTAGGTTTACCGAAGTTAGTTCTACAGAAGCCAACAGGAAAATCGATTTGTACGAAACCGTTTATCGTTCGTTGCATTCCTGAGATAACGTACACCCGCCTTTCTACACTTTCTCCACAAATTTCGCTGGAGAAAAGACTCGGCTTTCTTACTCTACTCTATCTATGTGTAATTATTGTTTACCATTTACCAGTACACAATAAATGAAACAAATGAGCAACACAATCGTGTGTGTATTCCACAGTTTATCCTTCCACTTCCTCTGAAGCCTTTCTGGCATTTATAAGTGTTTGATTTATCAAATCCTTTCGGAACCAACCTATTTTTAGACAGCATTTTTCTTTAGATAAACATTTTTCCACTTCAAAAAATGCAGCTGCAACGTACAGATTCCTCAATTCTACATGACGTCATCGCACCACAATAAACAACAAGATCACTTGACTCACTGGCATCTGTCACTTTCGCTCCGCATACGATCGGCAGCAGCGGTACTCTGGCCGTACAACCCTTGTGCGGCTGCTGCACTTTACTCATTGCCCTTATCTCAGTGCCTTACTGACCGCCCATTGATTCAAATCTTTTGTCTGAAAAGAGTTCTTGTTTCTTATTTTGTGTTTCGCGTTCTGAAGTAATAAGCCGCACATTCTCCATTTTTTGCGGACGTCGAGCCGAGGTCTTGGGAACTCAAGTGTGCGGCTCACGCGCTGCCATTTGTGCTACATAGCGACTCGGGGGTGTTTATGGGTTATTTGTCGTCGCTAATGACTTAATTCATTTCCCAGACCCAAATTGCTGGTCGTCGTCGTCAGTACACGACCGCATATCTATATAGGAAAGCAAAAACAATTGGATATATCGTTCGCAGTGGCTGCCAGTTGAAAGCGGTTGTTATCCAGAGACAGAGCGGACTTGGACAGAGAACTCGCTCGGTGGCGGTGGCAGTGGAGTATTAATTAAGTCGCTAGAGCCGTTAATATTATTTAATGAAAATTAGAAATAACTGTTAATTGTTTTGACCCCATCGTCTGGATGAGAGACGACAAGTGAGAGTGAGTGCATACCCAATCCCAAAGGCGTGGTGATCAGTTAATCTTTGAACTGCAGTTCGAGTGCACATGCACACTGTGCAAACGGCGACCATGGATTTTTACAGTAGCTTTCAAAACTTCTCCTATGACACTAACAGTAACAGCAACAGCATAAGTCGGGTGAGCCCATGTGAGTCGGATTCTTCGAATAGTCCCTCTAAGCCGAGACAGGAAGTGAACGCCCGCGAGAGATTCCGCACCCAGAGGTGAGTAAGAAGTTCATGGTGAAAGAAAACCCTTCAGTTATGTGAAAAAGTCGTGTTTCCAGCGTAAACACAGCATTCAACACACTGCGGACGTTGATTCCCACAGAGCCGTACGACAGGAAGTTGTCAAAGATTGAAATTCTAAGATTAGCCAAAAGCTACATTGCTCATTTGGACGCCATCGTTTTGACAGGTGACAGATGATTTTGACATTCACATGATTTGTTTATTAAATGTGGTATTTGTTTAGGGAATTCGGAGAAACCCTGCACCAGCCATAGTCTTCAGAACCACAATTGCTCGGGTGTTGAAGGCGATGGAGGGGCTAGATCCAGTATTTGTACCTTCTGTGCTAAGTCGATAAATGCTAAAAGTTGACGTGTTTGACGTGTTGTGCCATGTAAATAAAGTAAGCAAATACAAAGAGAATGAAATAAATATATTTATTACTACATATGTATGTGTATAACAATCAGTTGACTTTTAAAACATATGTAGCTTTGTCCTAGTGTAAACTGTACGCTCGTAGGAAGTGATGACCCACTTTGTCTTTGCAATTCTGTCCGTTTGCGAGGATCTAGCGAATACGAATTTCTAAAATGAAGTCAGAATCTACAAGGAATGGACGTATCAAGCATTTTCTTCTATAAAAAAGGCGGCAGCTAAACTTTTATTGCCTAAATAACAAAGCTGTTACTTGATTACTAAAGAGAGGCATGTAGGACACAAGAGTCCACACCTATTCCCAGACTAAGCTCCATCTACCAACTCCTACTCTCATCTCCATGCGGTGAGTCCATGTGCATAGTAACGATTGGTATTCAACTCGTTGAAGAAATCTGACGATAATGTGCGGGAATCACCCTTTCAAAACGAACCAAACACTCGATGATGAAAGCGAGAAATTTGGCCCAACAAACCTGCTGATTCCGTCGGCCTACTAGCCTAACTCTTTAAACCAACTGGAGATGGCTAAGTTAAAAGCACATATCACTACATTTCTAAAATTGGATCAGATAGAGACCCCCCAATTGCAGAAACCTCAGTCCCCTCTGCCATATAGTGCGAGCGCCTTTCGTCAACAACCGGATCAGTACTAGGAGAATATAAATACAGTGGTCATTGCTTTATTAAGGCCTGTAACCATCTCTCCGAAAACTTTGAAGTCAAAAAAGGATTTAGACAGGCTGACTTCTTTTTAAACGAATTGTCCACAACTTACAAGCCACCAACAAAGGCCGTGAGTACCACCTATCCTTCAGGCTAGTAGAACAATGTCGTAACGAACTGGGGTATCCAGACAGCCGATTCAAAGTCACGTTCCTGTGGCTCCCGGATCATATTGCTGGGAACGAACGTGTCGACGAACTTGCCAGGCAAGGCTCAGCACTTGACATCTCACTCGCGGAACAAATCGATATTCCACAGGACGCTGTCAAGGGCAATATACATTCAGATGGAGCAGAAAGAACAACTACATCTATCCAGAGCAATGTGACCAACCTACAACAAGAAGAGAACAGAAGGCCTCCTTAAAAGGAACCGCCCAGATATCGTCAACATTTCAGCGATTACTACGAGTAACTGCCCAATTGGCAAAGCTTGGTATGTCACATAATTTTCACTGTCATAACTGCAAGGAACATAAACAAAAAGAAACTCTCGTTAACTTCATCTGTGAATCTCCGACTCTGGACAGAGCCAGGCCACGAGAGCTAGACGAATCATTCTTTAACAACCTCAAGCAGATCTCGCGTGGGGAATTCGGGAAACTGATGTGCTTCTTTAACTCCATCGGATGGATCTGAGAACCTAAGATTATACTTAGCCTCACTAGCACTCGTATAATAATTAAGTCAATTGAGCTGTGGAATCAAAATGGCGCTTTAATGCTAATTGAGCTTTTTGAACATCTACATAGAAAAAAAGCCCAAACCCCTTTCGCCACCCGCTTAATTTAAATTCTTTTAGAGTCTCCGAGGTTAGAGACGCAATATACGGGGTTTTATGTCCATGCTTACCAGTTTCATTAAATTTCTGATGTCAACCCTACCCAGAAGGGGCACCCAGCATTGAGAAATTGAGTTGAGTAGCAAGGATCTATCCCGACCTTGACCTTACTTAAGGACGCTGAAGCAAGAGTTCTACCGATCCGATTCGATCCGAATTATGCTGACGAGCGTTGGAGGGGCCGATTTAAACACGAATTATATGAGTTGTATAGCGACATAAACCTAGTCAACAAAAATTGCCCATTAGACGTTTTACACGGCTAAGATATGTAAAGCAAATTAAACTCAAGGCTCTTCTCAGATGGGCTCGAATCTAGCCCAATCTAAGAATGCAGTAGAACAAGACTAAGATAGTAAACACAAGTGAAGGGGAACTGAGCCAACTTATTGGCTGAGACCCAGGTTCTCCAGGACTTTCAACAAAAAGGATTCTAATACCAATACTTTCACCTTTGCTCCTTAAAAGCAATATGTAGTTGCGTTATCAACTCGTCTGCTTAATTCCATTTCACGTGTGGTGTCCTCTGTCCTTCGTTAAGTCATTCACCTCGGTTCGATATTTAACCTCCTGTCTGGCGTGAAAATAGACCTATGTCCCCAAGCCGCAGTTATCAATTAAAGGAATATTACCGGCAACTTATCCAATCATGTGGATCGTAAGTTTTGTTCAAATTACCGCTAATTACAAAAACTTTCTTTTGTTACCATTGGCTAAATCATTACAATTTGTTCCTATAAATACTGCTTTCGAATATACTTTTATAATTCAGAAGAAATCGCCATGAACATAACGGCTCTACTTGCATTTTACTCTATTAACTCTCAATTCCAATACGAGAGAAGTAATATTAACACCGAAATCGCCCATTCTTTGCGCTACGTTATCGACAATTACTTTGTGAAACAGAGTATCTCCTTCGTGTATATCCTTTCGTGTCGACATCAGCATACGTTTTATTCTTTTAGGGATCTCACGGAGATTCTGTTCAGTTATGGGGATGCAATGAAAGTACAAATTGTTGTTAATGACAATGATGCTGGACCCATTGGACCCGGCGAAAGGAACTACAACCTTATCCTTGTCGATAGTGCGGAGTCATTTTTGTAAGTAAAGGGATAAGGAAGTAAAGTTTAAAACAACAGTCTGTCCCGCAATTAACAGTTTTTTCTTAATTTTCTTTCTTAGAAACATGGATCCCGCTGTAAAAGTCCAAAACTACAATTTCAATGAATACTACTACGTGTTTCTTCAGAACAAAGAAGCCTCTCTTCCAGGATATATTCAAACCATACTTAACTATTGCTGGCACCACCATATCATCAATGTCAATATCCTTGTCCAGAAGGACTCCGGTGAGCTCATAGTTTACACGTACTTTCCTTTTGCGGAATCGCATTGCGGAAATGTAATACCAGTTGAAGTTAATCGATACCGCAATGGTGGAATGGATAACACGGACATATTTCCTGAAAAACTTCTGAACATGCATCAATGTCCGTTGAAGGCAGCCCTGTGGAATATGCCTCCATTCGTTTTACTTGATGAGAAAAAAACAGGACGGGAGGCCATTAGTGGTTTCGAGGGTGAATTACTCAAGACTTTGTCAGACTTGATGAACTTCAGAATTGACTATACCGTTCCGCCGAATGATGAGCGGCGGGGAATGTTCCTCAAAAATAGAACCACTGGTGCCGTTCAAATGGTAAGATGGACTTAGACTGCAAAAATCAAAATCTACAAAATCACTCTTTCTAGCTGCAAACCAAACAAGTCGATCTGAGCTTGGGCCTCTTCCAATTCACCATCGAGAGAGCCAGAGCCTTAACTGCCACAGAAACTTATTACCAATCAAAACAAGTCATAATCCTCCTTCATGATTCCCCCCACTATATCTCACCAGAAATGATTTTGTATCCTTTTTCGACCACCATATGGGCATTGTTGCTTACAACGTGTGCGATTGTTCTGGCAATTCTGGCCTGTATAAACGCCTGTGTTAGACGAATTCCACTTGGGATCTCGAGTATCGATTTTCTGGCCACAACTTTGGGTATACCGTCAATATTAAGCTCAGCGAGCCACTTCGGACGACTGTTTATAACCACATGGATGCTGTGCACTCTAGTCATCAGAGCAGAGTATCAAGCATTAATTTTCCACTTGATTAGGAACAGTTTTTTAAAACTTCCACCCAACACTTTAGACGAACTCATCCAACAACGATACAAGTTCGTCATAAATTACTTTACTTACGATAACTTGGGAACGCTTCCGTTTTTTCAAGAGACACACTTCGACATCGAAATGATAGCTCCTTCAAATAACTTCACAGTTTTCACTTACTTAGAAGAACATCCAGAGAAGAAATTAGCAGCCGTTGCAGCAAGTGACTTTCTTTCATACTACGCAGCTAGGAATCGGAAAGCTGGAGTGTTTGTAGTCCTGCCAAAGGCTATCCTTGCTCAAAGCAGCGGCATTT
Source organism: Matsumyia berberina (assembly GCA_917880715.2). Classification (NCBI taxonomy): domain Eukaryota; kingdom Metazoa; phylum Arthropoda; class Insecta; order Diptera; family Syrphidae; genus Matsumyia; species Matsumyia berberina. The sequence goes on along the minus strand of OU862871.1, from coordinate 121,465,360 downwards.
TTCTGACGAAACATTCATTTTTGGTCAATCGCATTAATGGTCTGGTGCGATGGATGAATGCCATGGGATTAATAAATAGATGGGTCAGTAAGGCAATGGACTTATCATACTTTAGAGTTTCACCACAAGCTAAGCAGGCTGCAATAGGACAGGAACAATTGATGGGCTTGTACTACATGTGTGGAATGCTTCTGGTGCTGGCGCTAATTGTTTTCGTTGTCGAAGTACTATCAAAAAGATGGGAGCGATTGAAGAAGGCTTTTGAAAAATTGTAGAAGACGCTCTTAAAAAAGTGTCTTTTACCTTTTCTGACAAAAAGTAATAATGAAGTTTCGAGTTCCGGTTGCATTATCACAGGTTCAAAACAAAAAACCTGTCCGTGTCGGACTCTGTAGAGTGTTAAGAATTAAATTTTCTAAAGTTCATTTAACTTTTATAAAAAGTGTCAACAAGTGAATAAAATAAAATTAACACCAGTTTTTATTTATTTTGAAACTCATAGTTTTCTTTCGCACATCCAAAATAAAACACACTTATTTCCATAAACCTCATATCATACCTGCTCGCACTACCTAATCATTTGATGCGCAACTCTTCGGCATTTTTAAGATCTCACCGTTGCCCACCCTGTTCAGCATCGTACCTAGCTTATCGATTGTCATTTTGTTAAAGCCCACCATCACCGCCATTTTCAGTTTTTCGTTCGGGTGTTTTCCTTGTGCTGTGATCGTAAAGGCGGAAAATTCAACAGAAAAATGGTAAAAAATTCTAAATTTCTAACTAAAAACATTTATTAGTTTGTGTGTTTCACGTTGTCCATCAAATATTTGATGAATTTTCTATGAATAGTTCATAATTTGTGGCAAATATCAACAGTTAATTACGCCGGGTGTCTGCACCGAGGCCGACGGCTGAAAAGAAAATGTGTCTGTGTGCACGTGAGAAAATTTCTCGATTTTTCTACGTCGTAATTATTCGTATTTTGTTATATTCGTATTGTATTGCCTAGTAGACGATGGGAATATTAGAATTTTATTAAAGCTGAATCAATCTAATTTATAGGGACGCGCAGAGAATGTTCTGGAAAGAATGTAGTTCAATGCTCCGGAAAGCGTGAATCATCTGAAAAGTGAGGTTATGTGTGCGGCAGATGCACCCCACGCCCAAATTGGGAATAGGAATTTTTTTCCCCCAATTCCTATTGTAGAGCAAACAATTTCGAAATTTCCATGTGCTTTGGTATTTGTTGAATTACATCTCACAAGTTATACCATGGATGGCCAAAGGTTTCATAAAGAAAAGTTGTGAGAAAAAGGCACAACACAGAATATGTATGTCCAGGTGGTCGTTTAAGTCTTAAATTGTTCATTTCGTGCTTTCTCTTGATAAACTATTGGCTTTGAAGTGACTGCAAAAGCGAAAGCATGTTCTAATGAAACCCAACGTATTATTTTCCAAAGTCGTGCCAGATGCCATGGGAGTGAGTTTTCCTGAAATAGCTTGCATCATTCATCTGAAAACCGTTTGAAATTTGAAAATGGCTGACTCACAGTTTTGGTATCACAGAACGCATGTGAACCATATTTTCAAGGTTAATTTGATTCTGGTTGGCAATCGCCTATGACTCGCTCCTATATTCAAAATCTCACTTAAAGAGCTATATTCTCCAATGTTTAGTGTGCGTCTCCTATGAATTTAATTTCTCTTCTACTTTCTAAATTGTTGTCGTTCTGTTGAGAATATCCAGCGAATCTCGGTGAGAGATTTTCATTGTAGCTTGATTGTACCTTCTATTTCCCAAAGATTTTTGTTTAATTTTTGAGGAAATTTACAAGCTACTCGTTGAAAAATAGTAAAATTTCAATAGTCCGCATAGAGATTTTCTTTCTTGAGCTGGTTTTTGCCCGTCGTCCCCACGCGCTACTTGCAAACCAAACCTAGAAGATATCCTATCCGGCGTTCTGAGTCGACAGTAAAAACTCGACGGAGAGGAAACTTCGGCTATTTTGTACGTTGTCTATGGGCCACGTCCCATAAGCCAGGAGTGTATTCAACCAAGTTGGCAGTAGCGTACGTCGACGCGACGAAAAAACGTGGTCGTGCATCACCCTCTGTTTCCGTTGATGCATTAGCAGATCTCTCCATCTCTTCATCAGGTGCCGTGGCACCCTAATGGTTCCGTGCCATGTATTTCTTGTAGGATCCACTGTCGCTTACGTCGTGGGATTGTTGCACCTATTGGGCCTTGAACCTATGGTGGTTGACCGACATCTTTAATTTGCCTCAGTCACTTACTGTTCGGATTCGCGATCCGTTTTCTAGTAGAGGCGCTGTTCGGTCAAAAAATCCTTAAGATGTTTAGAGCTAGAGTCCAAGCTACGACTGTTCTTAAGCTTAGAACCGAAAAATACTGTCATCCTCGCAGTTTCGTAGTTAAAGTATAGAAGCGAAAGGTTAGAGGCTCGTACTTTTCTAGCCATATGGCCTGTTTTCGCTCTCAGTTACCCGCTGCATTACATTCCGGGGAAAGAACAGTGCAGTTCAAGGCAGCTGTTGTTTAGAGCCCTTGAATCATCACTACAATCACTTACAACATTTAGTTATACAACAGTCACGAACATGACTTTATTGGCGCAACTGCACATCTGTGTTTCCCCACTTTATGTACCTAATGGGCCAAATTTCAAAGTTCTCCTTGATCCACTCTCATTTTCATGATTTAAGTAGATTTGAACAAGCCACTCGTACGCAGTCAGTGTGGCTGAGAAGCGAGCAGGCCTAATGAACTATCTTAACGCAATGAAGTCTGAGTTTGTCCAGCGTTGGCATTCTTTGGGCGTGTGACCACCTAGATTCGATGCAAAAGCACGTGTTCGACGTCGTTGAGACTTCACAACCTTGTCATCCTTGGATAGAGTTAGTGTTGATTTGTAAGAATCAAAATTTCAGATCTCCGCAACCTTTACCATCTTTTTCTCATTATTCCCAAGTTGTCGTATTCCTCGGATGCTATTGATGCACTCTCACGTGCGCCACCGCAATTCACTGAGAAGCCAATCGTAAGAACTCAATACGGCAGTAATTTAACGTCTTAATCGCGTACCTCGACTTGCCCAGTCAAGTGCTAACATAACCTTGTGTGTGCCGCATCAATTCGTTTAACCATTAACCCCATTCCCAGACTTCATTGCTAACATTTCGCTTCTTCACACGACTGCCATGACACATTCACGTGTCTAGAACCCTCTTATCATCTACAATATTTGAAATTTGCTAACATTATCACTTTGGATTGTTTCCAGGAGATGTCACTAAATCCAGTTCGCATCCTTAAAAACGATGCGCAGGAGGAAAAAGCCGAGATGGCGAGGTTATCCTCGTTCATTGGAGCGATAGCTATTGGCGACTTGGTCAAGAGTACCCTGGGACCAAAGGGTATGGACAAAATCCTCGTTTCGCACGGTCGCAATGCCGGTCAAGTGGAGGTGACAAATGATGGTGCCACCATCTTGAGGGCAGTCGGTGTTGACAATCCAGCGGCAAAGATTTTGGTCGACATGTCGAGGGTACAGGACCAGGAAGTAGGTGATGGTACCACTTCTGTGACAGTGCTGGCCGCCGAACTGATTCGCGAGGCTGAGAAGTTAGTCGAACAGAAGCTCCATCCACAGATTATTATTGCTGGATGGCGCATAGCGACTAAAGTCGCACGCGAAGCCTTGACAAATGTATCACTGGACAATTCCGCAGACAATGAAAAATTCAAAGAGGATCTCTTGAATATCGCTCGGACTACATTGAGTTCAAAGATCTTGCATCAGCACAAAGAGTTCTTTGCAAAGTTGGCCGTGGACGCTGTACTGAGGTTGAAGGGCTCCGGGGAGTTGCATGCTATTCAGATCATCAAGAAGACTGGTGGAACACTGGAGGACTCGTTTTTAGACGAGGGATTCCTGCTGGACAAGAAGCCCGGTGTGCATCAGCCTCAAAAGGTGAGATGGGAAAGGGATCTATTTTGGACGACGTTTTGGGGTTTTCAGGATTAAGAATCGAACCTTTTACGAAACGCGTCAAAACGGTTGTGAATTATGTGCGTTTGATACTCATATCACAGCCATTTTGACGAGTTTTGTGAACAGGAATACTGCTACAGAATTCTTAAGTTATGGTCGAGCGAATTGCTATACAGTTCTCTGTGAAAACGTTCTAAAGCTTTTCAAATTCTTAGGTAGAAAAAGCCAAGATCCTCATCGCCAACACCCCGATGGACACTGATAAAATCAAAGTATTCGGCAGCTCGATCAAGGTCGATTCATTGGCCAAGATCGCTGATTTGGAGTTGGCAGAGAAGGAGAAGATGCGTGATAAGGTGAACAAAATCCTGAGCCACAACTGCAATGTGTTCATTAACCGGCAGCTGATCTACAACTACCCAGAGCAGTTGTTCGCTGATGCCGGAGTCATGGCTATTGAGCACGCAGATTTCGATGGCATCGAGCGTCTTGCGTTGGTGACTGGCGGTGAGATCGTGTCAACCTTTGACCAGCCTTCCCTGGTGAAGTTGGGCGAATGTGATTTGATTGAGCAGGTGATGATCGGCGAGGACACTCTCCTGCGTTTCAGTGGAGTGAAACTCGGTGAGGCCTGTACGATTGTGATCCGCGGCGCCACTCAGCAGATCATCGACGAAGCCGATCGATCATTGCATGATGCCCTCTGTGTGTTGGCTGCTACTGTGAAGGAGTCGCGCATTGTGTATGGAGGCGGTAGCTCAGAGGCACTTATGGCCACAGCCGTGTTTAAGAAGGCCGCTGAGACAGCAGGAAAGGAAGCCATCGCGATGGAAGCATTCGGCAGTAAGAAACTACAAGTCATGTCTCACTGATCGTGATATTCATGATTTCTTCTTTCTCTTTTCAGAGGCACTTCTCGCTCTGCCCACAGCGATCGCTGACAACGCTGGCTATGACTCTGCCCAATTAATCTCTGAACTGCGTGCAGCGCATGCTCAGGGCAAGCATGCAACCGGCTTGGACATGGAGAATGGAAAAATCGGTGATATGAGGGAGTTAGGCATCACAGAGTCCTTTGCCGTCAAACGGCAAGTATTGCTATCAGCGTCGGAGGCCGCTGAAATGATCCTCAGAGTGGATAACATCATCAGGTGTGCACCACGGAGACGTGTCCCCGACCGTGGATACTGTTGAAAGACGGAACCAAGCCTTAATGCTCGTAATTAACAAAAATAATTTAATTTCGTTTTTAATTTTAATAAATTTAATCTGTATTAACGCGCCTCGTTTATCCACGTCCCGTTTTTTCGTTTTTCCTTTTTTGTAATGCATTTACTCCATTAATCGTTAGAGACAGATGCGCTTCGAAGCTGAAGGGACACTTATCCACTATTTTATACTATTAGGAGAACAAATTAATGTGCTTTATTAATACATATGAAATTGAGAAAACAAAAATAAGAAAATCACATTCACTAATGCGTGTAGTTTCATTGAAGCTTTAGGAATGATTGGAGGTCTTATGAAGACAAAAACGCTCGTGTTTGTGGCTTTTGAGGCAGGGAGTTGATTCATGTGGCTGCAGTCTTTGATACATAGAGGTTCCTTGAAGCAAAAACTTTTTAAACTTTTGTTTGCTTCTTCTCCAAGCGAGTACATATACAAATTCGGTCTTTAAAGTGGTTCTCGACAGGGTGGGAAAGCAAGGAGTTCAGTGGACTTACATTTCAACGATCTTTGCCTACTGTTACCAATGAATTTGGGCATTAAATGACGCTAATAAGAAGAATATCGTCAGTCTCACTCATCGGCACTCGTCAGCTTAAATAAGCATCGCTGGACAGCCCGTAGAGAGCTTCCAATGTCTTTGGAGTCTACATTTTCTCAGTCGATGCTAAATTTTTGATCCCTTCTGATAGGACGTTCGGGATTTACGCAAAGCTAGAGTGCAACGTATAGCTCTGGTCTAATGCATCCTGCACGTTCTAGACAGAATCCAAAACCGTTTGCGTTAAGATATAATGTAGATCGTCAGCTTACCCTTAAGCCAACTTCCGGGCGTACTGTCAAATACAAGTCTACGAAAGGTTTTAAGGGTTTTTCAGCCTATCCGCATCGCTAACGAACTTCTTTAACAAAGAACGTAGCAGGAACTGTGTAATAGGAGTAAGTAAGCCCAAAAGAGTGGCCTCAATCCTTGTATACGTAACTGGAGACTAAACCTCTTATATCCACGATCATACTGTTTTCCATTCTCTAGGCCAAGTCTTCTGGGATATGTAGTCGCTTAGTCTTTTTTACGAAGACTCAGTTTTCTTTGATTCGATCCTGCTTATTCGCTCGATATGGCAGAGCCAATGTAGTCATGATATAGCTGATGGAGTTCGCAGTTACATTTTCTCCTTCATTCGCCCTTCTCGCACACTGGATCTAATATTCGACGAAATAGTTTCCTCTCCAACGAGTTGAATTTCTGCTCTGCCTCTTCAAATTTCGCTCAGCACTCGGCGCAATATAATAAGACTCCGATTTCCTGCGTTGAGTTCTGTAGAATATCAATTTTGTTTGCTGAATTAGGAGTTTTGTCATTTTGTCAAACCGAAATATTGACTATTTTGTAGGTTTATTGGTCGTCGAATCTTCATGGCATAACGTAAACGTAAACGTGTACTCCAAAATGAGTACATTTCAAAACTATTTTTTAGCTCTATTTGCAAACATAACGTTCTGTCTTGTGCTGTGGATTAATGCTGCTTTGTTAGTTGGGAACATACATACATTAAGTTTTGTCCACATTCACGATGGAAGCATTTGATCCCAACTCTAGTCAGTCGTGAAATTCTTATCCAGGCAATAAATGAGAAAAGACTGGCTTGGCAGTTTTGTTCTATCATATCAGTGCTAAAACATTAAAAGCATTTCCGCCCATGTAAATGCTCTGTACAGCAAACAAAGTTATCGAAGTTCACTGTCAGATTTGACAATTCGATATCTGTCAAGTTCATTTCGTTGTGTAACAGAATATCTGGTAATTTTTCATATTTTGTTCTTTAATTTCTCTTAAAATATAATAAACTGAATATATATTTAACTTTGTAGCAATATATAATGTCGGCACCACCAGTTCGCCGAGGTATTACCGCTCTCATCAAACGCGGCTGGGTTGAATTACCTGATATAGTAGCTGGTTCTGTGTTAGCTATCATTGGACTAGGCCTTGCTGGAGTTGGTCTCGTAAATTATTACCGCAACGATGGAGATAATCGAAGATACAAAGTAGGATGGGTTATATTCAGACCAGATGATCCAAGAGCTGCAAAAGTGCACAAGGATTAAATTAATAGATGGTCTGTACTAGAAGAGGAGAATTAAATAAATTTGTAACCAAAAACTTTGGTGTATGTGACTGCTTGATTTGGAACACCGGAAAGGTGCAGAGGAGTTCTTAAATTAGCATTTTGATACGACCATTGTTATTGTAGTAGGCTCAGTTTCCGATTGTGTGCGCGTTCCAAAGCATTGAATCTTCAACCAGCAAAGTACGGGTTGTCCTTAAATCAAAACCAATTCGTTGATTTAGTGAATTAGAGCTTATACTGGGATTGCAGACTTCATCGACTTTACAAAGTTTGTTTTAAGCGTTTTGGAGATTCGCTGGTTCAGGTAAAGTTTGCAGGGTTTACTACAGCATGAAGAGTATCAGATCTTTTGTTTAAAAGACAAAAATATCCTTCCAAGCGACAACCTGAGCGCAATACAATAATACTCAGCGCAAGGAGGACGTTCCTGTGCCTTCTATGACTTGTATGTGTCTGGACAAGGGAAAATATAAAGACTTCTTAAACGAAAACTAGGTATTGAAATGCTGGTTCTTCAATCTTAAGGCAATGCAATTAGTAGTTAAGTAGTTCAGGCGATCTATTTATCTAGATTCAGCCTTTCCACTAGCTGGAAACACGCACAATAAAATTATTTCTATTACAGTCTAGCTCTGGAGTGTGGAAGAGAAGCTTAACCAACCAAGAAGAGAACCTTAACCAAATCAGATAAAGTTGCTCCTGGAGTCTTAAAAGTGACGTACGATACCCATCGAAACATTTACTATTTCCACACTTTTGAAACCATAATTTCATTATATGCAATTGGAAGTTGAACTGAATATAGCTCACAACCTATTTTAAGTACTTTTCTGGTTCATTAAAAGATTTGCTAAAGTTACTTACAAATAACTGACTTCAAATAAATTTATAGCAAATGCTACCGATTGAGTTTTTAATTCAGAAAAGTTATTTCAATTGTGTATACCCCCTATGACAATAGTTCATTTTACCTCCCACTCTACCACTGCGTTAGCTGTTAGCCACGAGCCGGTTGACATGAAGTCATTTAGGCTTTGTTTACACTGCACTGCATGACATACAAATTATTTAAGTGTAAGGTTTTGAATTCAATAACTTGATTTTGAATTCGTGTGGAAGTGGAAAGAAAATTCGTACCGAAATCGCCTTGTTGAATCCAGAGCTGACCTATTTGTTACCCAATTGAGAACCGTCTTGATTGCTCGGTCTGACACTACGGAAAAAACTGTGGGAATCCATATAGCAACATCTGCCGCACTTTTCATTAGAGTTGTGTTCCTCGACAGCCGGCTGAGAAGTTGAGGCTGAAGTTTCCTGAGCATTCATCTGGTTTCTCAACAATTGTTGCCAGATTCTGATGAATTTGAGGCATCTGTCTGATTTAAGTTAGAAATGTTCAACCCTCGAGTCATCGGGAAAATATGTCACGAATGACAAAGCATACCAGGCTATGAGAGGTCCAAATTCAAACCGAAGGTCGTCAAAGTATTTGAATGCTTCAAGTATGTACACGTGAAGCATTCAAGTCTTGGGGTACGCTCTTTCGTCTTGGCTTAAGGATTTGTTAATGAAGTTTACTCCACTTGACCTGGTTATTGTGATCATTGCTGTCATCAGGACTGCCTGGCGGTGAAGTCGCCCGACATGATTTTGCTGTCATATCTTGGAGTAAGCTAATAGGTTTTGTCAAGGCCCTGGCAGAAGCATTCTTAAGTTGCGTCATTTAAGACGGCGTACTTGGCTGATGTTGGCCAATTTGTCCCTGATGACGATTTTCATAAGGCAAACGCCCACGTGTCAGAAGCTTAGGACTTTTGCTTGGGTCCTTCGCGTATGACAAGTTCACATCAGAATAAACAATAAACTGCTCTCTGGGTCTTGAGTTTATGAGTGCTATTAAGGCTGCCGTTTCCTTGAGCATCACAAAGATCGCTGCCTGAAATACAGCCACGAATTGTTCCGCGTGGTTAGCGATATTGCAATGTGGAGTTCGTCAGTAAACTTCGATTCTCCATCGAAGTGTAATCCATCCGTGTACACTTCTGTCTGCGATATGTCAGGATAGATGGCGGTTAGGTAACAGTCTAAGCCTCTTGCTTATTTTTCGGAATTCCACGTGCGCCACCGTGCGTCATCTACAGCACTTTTCAACCTCATCTGAGGCTTGTCATCGGCAAGTAACAAACATTTTTTTCGGCGGGTAGACAGTATCTCTGAAGGCTGAACCCGAAACCTTAATTCCAATCTCAAACCTGTCATAGCATACAACTGTGTTTGGAAATTTAGAAAAAAATGCACAAAGTTTTGAAACCACCCCGAGGCATTTAACATCAAAGAGACGAACACAACTATCGCACACATAAAGTTATCAAAACTTTTATGATTCTCAAAAGGCAACTGATGCATGTCGCAGGACTCGCCGGGAGGCACACAGACTGAAAAATAAACTTGAAGTTGGCATAATGGCCCAAAATATTCACCAATGACAACTCTACGTCATCTGTCATTGTTCAAAAAACTTAAGGCATTTAAACGGCGCTGCTGACAAGACTTTAAACAACTTTTCCGCGATGAAAGAGATTCCTCCAACACAATATGCTTTGCATTCCCAGTATTTTACGACTCCTTCTTGGGACAGTGGATTGCATTAAACAAAAGAGCCTATGAAGGATTTTAAAGCGAAAGGAAGGTTTTACAAATTTGAACTAAAAAAACTGTTTACATTTAAAAACCCAAACAAAAAAGTTAACTTTAATACCAAATATTTAAAATACAATAAAACGGAATATTTATATTACTATGTAACTTAGTTCCTTAGTCCTTCTTCTTCTCCTTGCAGGAACAGAACTCGGTTGGGATGCATATTCCCCATTTATTTCTGGAATAATTGTTAATGCAATAGCATCCAGCTGAATTGGGATGATGTTTGCAACGGCAACACTTGTGCGGATCTTGGTCGCAGTATGTATCGCACCCTGGTGCTTTGCCCTGAGGAAGGAATACCTCATTCGGTCCAGTGCACATATCTACGAAGAGAATTGAGTGAATGAATCATAAATTATTGGGAACACTACACAACACTAACCTTTGCAAGTAAGCAAGTTAACGCATTTTCCATTCAAGTCCCTAGTGAATCTTGCTCCACAATAGCAGCCAGCCCTTGGTACCGTATTGTCACACGGCAGGCCCTGGGTGGAGCAGGTACCTTCGCAGAGTGGAGCCTCTTTTTCTGTTAAGTATACTTCGTTGGGATCTTCACACGGAGAGCATAGATTTTTAAGAACGCATATCCCATTCAAATTCCTGGCGTATCCATCAGCACAATAGCAGCCGTCTTTTGGGATATAGCAGGTGGAATCGCAAGTAACATCGGGCTGGGTGGTGGAACTTATGTAAACTTCATTAGGTCCATCACAAACGGGCGTATCTGGAAGCCAAAACACATTCATTTACGTTCCATTATTGAAAAAAAAAAATCTTCTTACCATCAGGACACTCGTTTTCCGGAACACAAAAACCAGCTTCGTTTCTATAGAAGTACTTTTTGCAGAAACAACCTTTTTTGAGTGGGGGCTTCAAGACTGTATCATCACAGGTCGCCTCTGATCCAGGATTTTGGTATTCTTCATTTTCTTTTGTACAACATGAAGCTTTCGGGACACACTTATTCTCCGAGTTACGAGCGTGTTCGTCCTTGCAATAGCATTTAAGTCCCAATTCAATATCGCAATTATCTAGGTCATCGCAGTGTGCGTCACACCCACCTATTTCTAGGGACTCGTTCTCCCCACATTGTCCTAAAAATGGTAAAAATTACAGATTATTTTGATCGATCTTTGTATATAGCAAACTTACCGTGTACTATGGCAATAACTGCCGCAAGGATAATAATTTGTCTGATCATGTCTTCTGCCTTAGCTGTGTGTTTACGAATATACTTTTTCATCAGAGTGGGCCTTAATTTATATTTAAAAATTTGCAAGCCACAAGTGGTGTTCGTCCTTATCAGGCGTTGGACTAATGATATGAAAGGCTTTATCTTTCAAATGAACAGATAGTGACCTGCGACCAAGTAAATGTGTAGATTATGGAGAGATCGGCGATAACCAAGGGACAATAAACGAGCAATGTTAATGACCAGAACTTTGGTTGTACCTATAGATGCGAACTGTGGGCGGCAAGGGTAAACATAGACTGTCCGCAAGGCGACCACTACTATGGTGCATGGTGGTTTACTTTCTGTTGCATACTCTCAATTCTTCTAACGTTTACGCTCAGACATATCCGGATGATCTTGTCATTCTTTCTCTCGGATCAAGCCTCAAGACTGTCTGTGCTAATTCGCAAATGGCTTCAGACATGATGAATGGTGCACGAGAAGAAGGGTTGTGACCAGTCTATCTAGGCCTCCGATGAGGCCAAATATCTAGGAATGATCCTGGATAAAAAAATTTTCTTTGGGTAAAGTATGTTGAGAGGAAAACATCGAAGGTGCTTTCACTCTTCTGGCAGTGTAAGGGTGTTTTTGGCAAGACAAGGGTCTTATCACCAAAAAAGGTCCTTTGCATCTATACGTCCGTTTCTAGTTTTTGCGTCGGTTGTTTGCTGAAGGGGGCCTTCGCGTAAACGGCTTGTCTTAGCTGCACGGGAGCTTTTCGAAGTACGCCTCGCGCTGCTCTAGATGCTCTGCTTGATCTAGCTCTTATTGAAGGAATGCAGCAGACATTAAGTCCTATGCATCTGCAATACAGCTCGACCTACCTCCCTTTGATACTTATATTATCGTCTTAGACGGGGAGGCTTTTGGTATCATCCGCAATTGACGCCAGAACTTCGGTTTCTGTGCAAATTTGAAGTAAATTCTCCTTGCGTTCAGGATTGGCTTCGGCTAGAGTTTGAGCCTGGACTGGGGTTCACGGATGGCTCCAAAACCAGTCATGGCTGCGGCGCTGGTGTCTTCGTCGAGGTCGTCGAGCCAGTTCCAAAATAGTGCGAGAATGCAAGAACTCTCTGAATTCGGTCGCAAGGCTGAACTCTTTGATTCTTGTCTGGGTAACAGGTCATACTGGGATCTCTGGAAATGATATCTCCTATGAGTTTTCTAGTCAAGGCTTAGAGAATGTTTTCTCAGGACCTGAACCTGCGTTGGGTCTTCTCGCGTCTTCAGTCGGGGACTGTATTGATTCACTAGAAGAGACAGTAGATAACTAATTTTTATTCTAACAGGTCACTTCGCTTGTGCCAAGGATTTTAGTGTGTTAGGCTTAAGTGAAACCACTGTCTGCGACGCGTCTAGAGACGATACTTAGGATTATTATTTTTGCGTTTGTCCTGCCTTTGCTCGGATCAGCTGGCAGAACTTCGGTGCTGATTTGGTGAGTGCTGATACTGCAAGCTCTTCGTCATTGAAGTGCATTGGAACCAAGCGACCCGGCGTGGAGTTCGTAAGCACCTCATATTAGTCTTTCAAAACATGCAAGCAAGGAGATGCATGTCATGAGAATTTATGATCTCATGCTGGAAGAAAAAACTATGCAGGAAACGTTTTAGCACAGAGGGTTACAGCTGCACCTGCTATATATGCTGCATATACAGACGATTTTGACCTCATCAGGGGTGCTGTCAATGAGGCTTTGAAGATGAAGTGAAACGAGTTGGTTTGAAAATGAATGAAGACATTAGTCTAAGGTATAGGGCTCTATAAAATACTTACAATATGGCGCTTGGTAGTCAGATCTACCCTGACTTATGCGGCAAAAGACTGCTGGACAAAGACTAATGAGGCCACTACAACCAAGAAACTGAAACGGGCTCAGCGCCTAGCTGAAATCTGTATGACGGATTGCCTGCGCTCCAATCTCACCGCTCCGCTTTGTCTGTCTGCTGACAGTCCACTTAGTCTGCATAGGCTCTTTCTAGATATCATCGGCTCAAAACATCTACCCGACGGTCAGCCTAAGATGCTTTTCTTTCTACTTAAAAGTATCAAGTTCAGCATGTCATTGGAGGACACTCTTCTAAGGTACTACTTCAAACGAAACTACTCAGTAGTTCAAGTTCAAGACTGTTCAAAAGTGGATCTGAGGCTGGCACATTTGACGAGTCGACTAGTACTGACATACCGGTTAGTTTAGGCATATATTTTCCAGTAGTCAGTGTATAAGCTTAGACTAGCTTTCTGATTTCCGTTGCAAAATCATCTTTATCTTCTCCAAAAGTGAAGCTGCCCTACAAGCACTGAACTCAGGCCACGATAAAATCGAAATTAGTTCCAAAAACAGTCAAATTGCTTCTTGAACTAGCAAAAAATAACATCCCTGCTCACAAGACTTACATCGGGAACGGAAAAGGGGACTCAGCCAAGATACATAGGTATAAAAACCCCTCTCACTGATCCCCAACTAGCCTGTGGAGTAAGCAAATCCCCTTTGATAAACCACACGAGGGAAAAAACCCTAGTCAAATCCAACGCGATCTGGATTGGAATTAGAAGTATTTATAAGACAGAAATGTACTTAATACATTTTTTCCTAACTTTTCCCTAACTTTATCCCAAAATCTATCTATCTATCTTTTTGAATTGATTTGAATTGAATTGAATCTGAGCAGGTACCACCTTAAAATCCTAACCGGTATTCTAAGTGGCCACTGCCGACTAGAACGGCATCTACACAAGCTTGGCATGGCCCCGGACCCTACCTGTACACTTTGCATGTGAGAAAGCAAACCCTAGGCGGGGAACTCGTCTCACCAACCGCACCTGCCATGTTTCATTCTAAGAAGGTGATTAGCTTTCTGACAGCTTCTGGAGGAGATAAATAGCTTTAAAACATTCGGGATAGATCAACTGCTCCCTACTAATAATATAAATATGGCGGTGGGTGTTGACTAATAATTTATAAGCCGAGCAGATACCGAACTCCTTCGAAAGACAATGGACCACAGCAAACCTAAGGGATCTTCGTTGTAATGATCAAGTGATCGGGAATGCCAGAAGGTTTCGTTTAGAGACCGATAAGCAATATTCGCGTGAAAGACTGTGTCTTGGTGAAGGCTCTTCGTGGGTCGGGAGTCCGTTAGGTAAATAAGTTAATACAAATCTGAAGATATCTACACAATCCCATCCGCAAACATCTTCAAAATCATTCAGCAAATTTTCTTTTCTTTCCAAACCCAACAGATATGTTACTCCGGTAATCAATATCAATCAAAAGTTCAATTGAATAGAAGCTATATTACGGAATATTGATTGAAAAATGCGATAAATCTATTTACGTTCATCAATAAAAAAAAAAAAAATAAATGTGTTTAGTTCAGCTATCTTCTTAATTTAATTTGATTTAAATGACTTCGATTAGGCATTTGAAGTGCAACAGTAAAATGTATTATCTATTGTAAAATATAAGTTTATCGTTTGTTGATAAGATAAACTGCGAGGGCAATAATCAGCGGTAGAAGTATTGAGCCCTACCTATCTAGAATAGTGGACTTTCTAGGAAAGCCTATCCTGTAGAGGGACTCAGATTCTCATTGAAAATTCTAATCCTTTACTGCATGTGTATGAGTGTATCAAGAATAATTCTATAGCAGGTGTATATTTTCACCTTACATTGTTTACTTTTTATACATTTTTATTTATTTTTCTGTTGTCGCAAAATTTTCTAATCAACAAACTCAACCAACGTCTAAAAATGTCGCAAATTTATCAAAAAAAAAAAAAAAGGAATAAAAAATAAAAATAAATTAAACATTATAATTGTGAGGCACTTTCTTGTAAGATAAATTAAATTAAATTGGATGGAGATGTCACACTGCAAATGACTGATGGAATTTCTCCCCTTGTCTTGAGGAAAGTGTTCTCCTACCCTGGCCAAACCTATACGTAAGCTTTATCACCTCTCTTATTCTGAAGGCGTATTTCCGAATAGTGGAAACTTGCGAATTTTCAACAGATTCCTAAAAAAGCGAAAAAAATTGAAATTCCATATATCAACCCATAGCTTTCTAAGGTTTATGGAGAGGATTGCCAGTCACTACTTTATGAGATATTACGAAAGAAACCATCTTCTTAATGACCGTCAGTATGGTTTCAGGTATAAACGCTTTACAAATGACCTAATGGTTCTCCTTTGCCAAAAATGGAACCAATGCATACACCAGCACGGGGAGTGCAAAATAGTCTTCGTAGGTATCTCGAAAGCATTCTACAGAGTGTGGCACAGCACATATGGAATTGGTTATGTCTTCTCTAAATAGATTGCGAGCTTCTTAAGCAGTCGTTCAATACAGGTTGTATTGGATGGATGTACTTCTTTCCCCTTCTCAATTAACGCTGGTGTCCTCCAAGGCTCCGTTCTTTCTCCGACACTTTTTTTTTGATATTCATCAATGACCTTCTCTCTCTGACTCGCAATCCAATATATTCCTTCGCGGATGATAGCATTCTCGACTTTGCATATTCATTAACGAATCCTCAAGTCGTTGAGTCCTAGCGTCAGCGAATGTCAATGACTCGGCTTTCTTAAACGTTGCAAACAGTTCTTCACGCCATTTTTAGGTAAAATTATGTGATATTATGTGGCCGTTGAGATCGCAAATTGACGCCCTTAGGCTTCTTCCTTTCGGGATATTTGAAGAGGAAGATTTTCGCAAATCGTCAAAAATAATTGAAGAGGTCAAAAATAATATCCGAGCAGGTATCGTAGAAATGAAGTCACAATTACACCGAAAAGCAATGGGAAACTTCCAAAAAGATGGTATCATGTCAAGAAGAAGAAGTCCAGTCTGATAAATATTTTATTTCGCACTATATGTAAAGGGTTTTTCAATAGGGACGCTACAAAAGTAGAGCGACAGGGACAGCAAACGACGCCATATTTTTCTTGCGGTTTTTTGACATTTCTCTTCAGTAAGGTTTGCCATTTCATGATGGAAAGATATACGAGCCAACAACGAGTGGAAATTATTAAAATTTACTACCGAAATTCGGAGTCAGTGGCCTCAACGTTAAGAGCGCTACGTCCAATTTATGGTCGTCATAATCGTCCTAGCAGATCAACAATTGAGCGTCTAGTGGAAAAATTTGAATCCACAGGCAGAGTACAAAATGTTCCCGTGCCAGTGAGACAAAGAAGTGCCCGTAGTGTCGAGAATATTGCTGCCGCTGAGGTTTCAGTTGCAGAAAGCCCAAATGTGTCTCTCACACGCCGTTCTCAAGCGTTGGACATCTCTGTGACGTCGTTGTGGCGAATTTTGCGAAAAGATCTTGGCCTACATCCTTACAAAATTAAATTGACGCAAGAACTGAAGCCGCTTGGTCAAGCGGTGGTCACCAGAAGCGTCGTATGTTCGTGAATTGGGCTGAGCAACAACTTGAAAATTATTCGGATTTTCATCGAAAAATCATCTTCAGCGATGAGGCTCATTTCTGGCTGGATGGCTTCGTCAATAAACAAAATATGCGGTACTGGTCAGGCAGCAATCCACACGTACTCCATGAGTCATCATTGCATCCCGAAAAAATTACGGTTTGGTGTGGTTTATGGGCCGGCGGCGTCATTGGGCCGTACTTCTTCCGTGATGATCAAGACCGGCACGTTACTGTGAATGGGGATCGCTACCGTTCAATGATAACCGAATATTTTTGACCCCAATTGGATGATATGGACTTGGAGGACATGTGGTTCCAACAGGATGGCGCCACAAGCCACACAGCGAATATCACAATCAATTTATTGGAAACCAAGTTTGGAGAACGTGTTATCTCACGAAATGGTCCAGTCGCTTGGCCGCCTCGGTCGTGCGATTTGACGCCGTTAGACTATTTCCTGTGGAGCTACGTCAAGTCTATGGTCTATGCCAACAAGCCAGCGACGATTGATGAACTTCGTACGAATATCGAACGTGAAATTGCAGCAGTATCGGCCGATTTATGCTTGAAAACCGTCGAAAATTGGGTTCAGCGTCTGGACTTCTGCAAGCGTGCCCGTGGTGGCCATGCAAAAGAAATCGAGTTCCATACATAATGGCATCGAACGTACTTTCACAGGAATAAAGAATTTCATTGATAGCCAAAACCGTTTTTGTTTTATTTAAAAAAAACTTTTGTAGCGCTCTTATTGAAAAACCCTGTACATTTCTAATTTCAAATTTTTAAAATCAAAAAATTCTGAGTGAGAATTTGTAGATGTTTGAATTCAAAGGGGTAGTGTCATAAGATGAGAGGAATTCGGTCATAAAGACAGTTTCTCCCTGTTTGATGCCTGTAAAAATCATGGCTGCGACAACGTTTTTGAACACAATTTTCACCTGAAGCCTGGTGCCATTGGACAGTTGGAGGGTAGCGAGGGTTTAGAGGTCCAACTTTGAGGTACAGTACAGCATCCTTGACTTTCATTATCGAGTTTAAAGATTCATACTTTATATGCTCAGTTGGCAGCTTCTCCAGTTTTTGATGGGTTTGACTGAGTGAGTTGGATTGAGAAAAGCTCTTTCCCTCAGCCATAACGCGCAATCCAATGCGACGTTAAATATTGACTTCAATTCCGTCAGTCGAACTAATCGGATCTCCCATAACTTCGCAAGAGTTACTTGAAATATTTATTCTTTCCTTCTCTTTCTATCATCAATATCAAGTAATAAGTAAGATAAATCCTATGCTCTGTTAACTCTCAAGAACAGGACTTTAACATGAGCCCATGGGACGTTTGACTTGAGGCCGTAACTTCATCTAAACCTGTCCTCCGTGACAATATCTGTCTGAGGTTAGAAGCCAGAAAAACATTCCACATATAAGTTGGTTGCGACCTCCAACGTCTTGAGGCGTCCTATTTAGAACTCCAATACCTTTCTTGTGAGCCATGGTGCACTCATTCCACACAATAACTTTACCTTCTCGAAGATCAAGAGCCTAACCACTCTACTTAGAGATGTTAGAAAATGTATGTAGACTCAGAATTATTCAGGTTAAGAGGTTTCTTGAAGGCAGAGTGCGCCATAGCCTTCTTCAATCACGGTGCAACGCTTCCTTGCACCCTTGATTGTGGCTGTCAACAGATTGATCAAGATATCGTGAAGAGGTCAGTGGTATTTCGCATTTACATATTACGTTTAATTGAAAAAACAAAATGCGAACTGCGTATTGAATCACCCTTTACGCAGGTACCATTTGGTTGGAAAAGGTAGGCTTTGCGCAACAACAAAATATCTGCGTCATATTTTGGGCGATTTCGACATTCCAACAATATTTTCATCTTCAAGTCGGTCAGGTTCATGTACGATTTAAGAAAACGATGATAAGGCTGACTGATCAGATAAACGCATTAAAGTAATAAATTAAGGGCTGATGACACTTCACCTATTCAAAATGACCCTCTCAATGCGATCTGTAAGTCTGATATCAACCAATTCTTTGAACCCTTAATTATCTTCTACTGACGTACAGATATACTGATACGAGATAGCAATGCGCACATAAATAAACCCACTCCAAAGATGAGCTTCAATTTGTAGTCTTGTTCGCGTATAGTGCAGACATGGTCAATTGGGTGGTATTGTTCACAGCTGTATGCCTTATCTGCTTCTTCTGTAAAGGAGGCTATGCAGAAGACTCGGGCGAAAACTCGAGCGAAAACTCAAGCGAAAACTCGGACGAAGACTCGGGCGAAGACTGTACTTCAAAGGACAAATGTCCCCGTAAGTAAAACGAATCTATGTATACTTAAATCAATTTGTTGTTAAAAATTAAATAATTTCCAGCAAAGTGCAAGGATCCGAACGAAGTGTGGTATCCCGAATGCAACGCTCCCCAATGTGAAACAACCTGCTCGACTTGGGGACAAGCCTGTGAGGGATCGCCTCAGGCTGGATGTTTGTGCGGCAAGGGATATGCTCGACATATAAGCGGAAAGTGCATTCCAAACGAGAGATGTTGGGGTGGTGAGTTAAATAATTTGTGAAATGTCTGTGTAGTTTTTTATTTGAAATTGTCATTCTTTCAGGTGCATGTCCTGGAGCGTTTCAGTATTTTCTGGCTAATCCTCCATCTGAGGCTTGCACAATGATCTGTACTCTTGAGGGGAAATTGGACTGCGTTAAAAATTATTATCCACCTGCAAATAAATGTTTTTGTATACCAGGTTATTTGAAGGCGATCAACGGAAATTGTATTGAAATTGAAGATTGTAAACCAGCTTGTTGATGTACACACTTATTTTTTGCATCACAATGACTTTTTTTTATTTTATTTTTTAACTTAAGCTATGTCTTAGAAATTTAAAATTCAAATACGTACATTTGCACTGGACATATTGAAGTTTTATTAATTTACAGATACACAGGTCACTCTGTTTCTCCAAGCCTCATATATGTACATATGTACATACATATTTTTAATAAATAAAAAAAAAAAAATAAAAAATTAAAAAATTAATGGAATTTTTCTTGTATATTTTTTATTTCATAAATCTGTGTAGCTATCTGAATATGTTTTCAAGAAAATGTGAAAATGTGAATATTTATCCTTGAGGACGCGGTATGCTCACTCTGGACCTACACTTTCTTGATGACTTCGACGCGGAACTGAGAAAATATATTGTCAGTTCTCGATGATTTTACATCTAAACATATGTAAATATACGTACCCTTTACTCGTGGAGCAATCCCCAAAGCACTCTCCTATTGTCCCAGGGTTTAAAAACACCGTAGAGCCTTAATGAACCTACAGATGTCCTCGATAGGTACTTCAGTGCACTGGAAGAAGTGTCTTCCAAAGGGTTTATGTTTAAGTTGGCAGAGGCCTAGGCAGTGGCAGAGAAAGTGGGTTGTGTCCTTATAAGGTTAGGTTAGGTGGGTGCCACCGCTCAGACAAAGACACACTTAGACCAGATTGACCCATTGTGTTACCACGATGAAGAAACCGGCTTACCGGGACCAGGGAATCAGAGTATGTAGCACAAGTAGGCAACCGTACCGGTGTTAATCCTAACATTTGAACCATTTCGTCACAGAGATAAAGTTCCTTATCTTCTGGATGTCGAGTTTAGCTAGAATGTTAAGATCATTGTTGAAGTATTCCCCGAGGGTTTTCCTTCTTAGCGTCGCAAGAGCATGACGTGTATACAGTGAGTGGGTTGTAGTATCCTCTTCCTCCCCCAGTCGGAGTGCATGTCTCCCTATCAAGCAATGTGAGGTAAGAACCCTTATTAGTGAACCTAGGTTTTCCCGGTTTGTGGGTAAAAGTCTCTCCGTCTTCTTTAAATCCAGTTCCACCTGTAGTTTACAAGTTTCATGTCGTGTCAAGGAGGAACTTGATCGATTCGATAGGCGCAGGTGGTTCCAACAAGTTTTCGGGGAGATGCCGTCCTGCGCATGGCTGGGGCTTGAACCCACGCCGCTAGGTCAGCAGTCCGACGCACTAACCACAGCGCCCTGGCGACCTTCTATCTATTGGATGTTTGAATTCAAAAGTTTGTAATACATTTATTTATCAATGAAAAACAATTCTTTTAATTAAAAAAAAAATTTAAGTTCATAGCAAAATTCTCAAAAAGTACCAATCTACATCTATTGGTAATTGGATGCCGGCTATAACTCAATCTCCGATGACGATTTTCAATCCAAATAAGAAACGACAGCAGCGCGGTCAAATATGAAATGAGAAAACGAGGTCTCAGGGATCACAATATGTCAACATAGAGCGGTCAGCCTTCATTTTACTGCAACAAGACCAGCTGGGTATCATTTTACCGGCAATAGACATCCGAACTGATTAATCATTTGGCAATCAGCAGTTGCCTCATAGATCAAACCAGAAGCTACATTCTGCTACATTCCGGGGTGGACCTGGGCCTCAACCAACAAGCGTCGCCAGCGAGCTCGATCTTTGGTTGAGGTCCCCTTCGACTTGCGTGCGCCACCTGAGTCGCGGTCTTCCTCTACTGCGCCGTCCCTCGGTTGTGGGTTCGAAGATTTTCTGTTACAAACAGTCGCTTCAATATTCTGCAGAATCGGGTTTGATAATAACAGCTTTCCGATCCCTTCTGAACCATTTGTGGACCACATTAGGTCAAATTTGTAGAAGTTAACATTGACGAGCTATCTATTTGCATTGCCCACATAAACGCGTTGTCGATCATTTTATGACAATACGCCGAGTATATGCCCTGGTTACTTCTGCCATAGACTCAATAAAGCCTACCACTATGAAAATCACGGTTTTATTTCGTTGACCTTGCTTAGGAGATGTGTTCCCGAAAATTGGACATGGGCACTGAATTGTTTTGTGAGCAGCAGAATAAGATAATCAAAGCACCGTTCAGAAACTTACTTACTTATGTAGATGGCGCTACCAACCGGGAATAACATTCATGAATGATCGTGGATGCCCACCTTAAGCAACTACATATATGGGGAAAACTGTTAAAACTAATCTTAGTCAATATAGATATAGTGCTTGAGAAGTGACACCACTGCCACCTGTAAACTGCAGTCCGTTTCAACCAGAAGTCGCATCTTTAAACTTTACTTCAAGGAGGCTTTAGACACTACTGTACATATGTTGGAGGAAATGGCATTGGAATGGTTATATTTTGTTGTGAAGACATCTTTGTTGCGACATACGCCATGAAGCGAAATTGACATACTTAGTCGATCAAAAAACTATCCAGAACAGATGAGGACGAATTAAGAACTTTAGGGATGATCGCCGTGGCTCAGTGGTTAGTGAGTTGGACTCTGTGCAAGCCCAAGCAACATCCTCTGACACCTAATAGGTTTTATTGCAGAGGCAAAAAAAAAAAATAAGATCCGCCTTCGCTGCCATCGAAAAAAGAAATAAACACTTTGAAGAGTAGCCTCTATTCTTCATCTTGTGACAACACAACACTTATAACTATTTTTGCTAAGCCATATATGATAGAAGATCGCTCTAAGTCATCTTATCAACTAAAACCAAATTGGAGGTCACTGGCTGCTCGAAACACTCTAGGCTTAGATATGCATATATGTAGATACCATTTGAGTAGATAAAGTGAGCTTTACACAATAACAGAATATGTCGCAACAAAATCTACGTTTCTTCAGACCGGATTTCGACATAATAATTATATTCGCAGCCTGTAATCAAAAACGTAGGTAATTTGATAGATATACTGATTAAGGCTGTCTAATCGGATATATACATCGAACTTAGGTTTGACGACATTTCACCTTCGCAAAATGCGACGATTTACGAGTTTGAGTTTCTTTAACCCTTTACTGTCTTATCACCCTAAAGATAGGCAGTGATATAATATGGCATAAATAAAACCATTCGGAGGATATACCCCCATTTGAAATCGTCTTGCAGCCAAGTGTAGACATGATCAACTGGGTGGTATTGTTCACAGCTGTAGGCCTTATCTGCTTCTTCTGTAAAGAAGGCTATGCAGAAGACTCGGGCGAAAACTCAAGCGAAAACTCGAGCGGAGACTCGGGCGAAGACTCGGGCGAAGACTGTAATTCAAAGGACAAATGTCCCCGTAAGCCTAACGTAACTATTCTTAAATCCACTTGTAAATAATTTAATAATTTCCAGCAAAGTGCCAGAATCCGAACGAAGTATGGTATCCCGCATGCAACGCTCCCCAGTGTGAAACAACCTGCTCGACTTGGGGACAAGCCTGTGTGGGATCACCTCAGGCTGGATGTTTGTGCGGCAATGGATACGCTCGACATATAAGTGGGAAATGCATTGAAACAGAGAGATGTCGAGGAGGTGAGTTTTAAATTTTGTAAAACCTTTTATTTGGATTACAATTTGGAATTGTGTATCTTTTAGGTGCATGTACTGGAGCTTTTGAGTATTTCCTACATGATCTTCCACCCGGGCGGTGCACATTGATCTGTACTCTTGAGGGGAAATTGGACTGCGTTCAAGATTATTATCCACCTGCAAATAAATGTTTTTGTATACCAGGTTATTTGAGGGCGGTCAACGGAAATTGTATGGACATTGAAAGTTGTAAACCAATTTGTTGATGTTTAAAACTTATTTTTTGCATAATAATAACTCTTTTAAATTTTCTGTAATTTAAGCTTATAACATGCTTAAGGTCGAAAAGTTGTTTGCCTTATTGTAGGAATTACATAAATTAATACATGTTGTTGTTTTTCAAATAAAAATAAAAATAAAAATAAAAATAAAAATAAAAATAAAAATAAAAATAAAAATAAAAATAAAAATAAAAATAAAAATAAAAATAAAAATAAAAATAAAAATAAAAATAAAAATAAAAATAAAAATAAAAATGTTTAATTGAATTTTTGCTGAATATTGATTATCTTTTTAAATTGTGCATGTTGATCATATGTTTTTTTTTTTTTTGAGAACCACCTACAAGCCTTTACAGACGAAGTTTTTGTAGAAATCAGCAAAAAGTGAAAGAGTAGCTTGGGAAAGTGCTGGTCTCACTCTGTGTCACTTATTGCTATTCTTACTCAATGCCTGACACTGCAACCCTTAAATATTGAGCGTGCTATGAGGAAATATTTATCCGAAAAGAAGGTGACTAAGTTCTTGGTAAGAACAACCGTCTCCTAAACAGAGTTGATATATTGTCTCACTAGACAGGTTAAATTGTTAAGACGTCATGTCGAGTAGCAGTAGCCAGAAAGAGGTATCGTAGTATCCTCCATATTGAATTTAAATAGTTATCTTCAGTGGAAGATCGGGTTGGTTGGTGTTTTGGATTGCTAAGCCCCATTTGTTTAATAAGGTCATGGTAGTTGAGCAGTTAAGTCCACAGAAGTGATCTGCACTCGAGAGAACTGTAGCCAACCCAGTCGTGGCTAGCTCATCGACAGTCTCATTTCCATTAATTCCCCAATATACGGGCATCCGCCAGAGTTTCTTTGACCTTTTAAGGGACTGTATAAGGTGGGAGTTTAATGTCTAAAGTGCTGTTTGATTATCCGAGAAAAGGCTAATGACTGAACCTTTGTAAGTGGCGGCAACTGCCATTTTTGTTTTGATATTTGGGAAGGAAACAGATGTAGAATACACGTCGACAAGCCATGAAACGTAATAGTCCTCAAGAATGGTTTTGGCGTAGATTTCCTGGCCGTCCTACGCCAACTGGGCAAACACTAATGCATTTAGGTGCTCGCCTCGAAAAGACAGGAAAAGCACGCTACAGAAGAGGCGCCGGAAGGCCTCGTAGTGCTCGTATCGCCGCTGTGGCTGAAGATGTCGCGGATGAGCTGTCAACGTCGACCAGACGACGTACCACGCAATTGGACATTACACATTCCTCTCTGCAGCCGCAAATTGATGAATTGGGACTGGAAGACATGTGGTTCCACCAGAACGGTGCACCCGCACACACAGCTTGTGCGGCAATGGACATTTTGAACGATGCGTTTCTAAGTCGCCTAATGTCTCGTTTTGGCGATTTACACTAGCCGGCAAGATCGCCTGATTTGAGAGTTCCAGACTTCTTTCTCTGGAGTTTTTTGAAGTCACGGGTCTATGTAAATAAGCCTCAGAATCTTGAAGCTCTCAATGAGAATATCCGTCAAGAATGCAAGGACCTATCGCGGAAGATCTGGAAAGAGTGATGAAAAATGCCATAAATCGGGCCCGAATGGTCATCAATTCTGGCGGCTGTCACTGAGCCGATATGATTTTCTTGACTCAATTGAAGAAAATATTTAAGACATCAAATAAACATAATCCAAAAGCAGAACCAAAGTTTTTATTCATAAAAAAAATTACAGCCAAAGAACATCGGGTGACAACATTTGGATTACCTTGTACATATGTGTAGAATCAGAAGTGGTGGACAATATTTCTTGTTTTAAGATTCCGATAGCGTCCGGGTGTATTGGACAAGTGAGCAGCTTCAAGGAACATATCTTGACAAAAATGAATAGCTCTCGTGACAGCAAGAGTTGGGCAAATTCTTTTTGCCACAATACATGTTCTGCTTGTTAGAGTTTTCACACGTGGAAGACGGGCTTATAATTCATTAGCTACTAATGGCGAACTGAGAAGCTTGTTACTTGTAGGCTGTGGTCTTCCTAAACAGAAGTCTGATCATTTTTTTTTCGAATCCTCGGCCTTTACCTTTCTTAAGAATACCTGAGGACCCTGCAGACATCACCATGGTTAGATTAGGTTATGTAGATGGGTTGGCGAGGGGAGAGAAGCCCTCAGGTCAGTAGAGACCCATTGTAATCTCAATTTTTGGGGGGAAGATACCCCTTGCTCGTGAAGCAATACCCAAAGCGGTCTCCCATTATCCCAGAGTTTTGAACCATTTTGAAGCCGCTAGTTCCGCTCCGCTAGTTCTTCAGTATCCTGGAAAAAGCGCTTTTCAAAGGATTTATGTCTGATTCGGTAGAGGAAGTGGGCTGTGTCCTCATCAACTTCTTCGTCTCCGAAACTCCCGCAAAGGTCGTCCTCACTTAACCTTAGCTTTTTTCATATGATAGCGCAGAGTATTAGTTCTGGCACTGCTGTACCTTCGCCATAGTTTTCTAGTTATTTTACAGGAATCAAAAGAGCTTCATCATTCATTCGCTTCGGCTGGAATCCTGATCCATGCTTCACGTTTGAGTTTACAGGACGCCACGCTGCTCTAGGTCTGGAGTAGATCATTTACTTGCCAATTAATCAGCCTTCTCATTCCTGGTGTGCTCTCATGTCCAGCGACCCAGCATAGTTTTTTTGTAGCAAGAGCTCCAGGCTCCTCGCCACAACCCTTTACAAGCTTCGATTCTATTTCAATAGCAGAAATCGCTTTTAGTGGTGCCTGGCTGTCGATGAAATAGGTGATAACATCAGGTGGTATTATCTTCATTGCAGTCTCCCGGGCAGCAATTGTCACTGCTAGGTCCATGTCAATTTTGGATCCATCAGTACATGTAGCTTTGGTTCGAATGTTTGGTATTGTTCCTCATGTCCTTTCTTCTCTGCTGGGAATAAGCAAGAGAATGGTCCTTTGTCACTATACGAAGAGTGGGATGGATTGCTCGTAACTGAAGACAACTTCACTGCAAAATATGCTACACAAACAAATTTACTTGCTCAGTCAAGCCAAAGATTGAGGCGCATTTAAAAAAATGGCGCAGCATCGATGACGAATTGAGGACTTCAGGAACGAGTTGAAGAAACCTAGAAAGCATTGTAGAACTCTAAGGCATTGGTAACGCCTTATGCTCTTCGAATATATTCAGAATTTGAACTCATTGACTGAGTAGATAAGATAAGACTGATTAAGTACACAATAACAGAATATGTCGCAACAAAATCTACGTTTCTTCTGACCGGATTTCGACATAACAATTATATTCGCACCTTGTAAGTAAAAACGTAGGTAATATGAGAGAAATGCTGATTAAGGCTGCCTAATCGGATAAATTCATCGAATTCAAGGTTGGCGACATTTCCCAAGTTCGACGATCTACGAGTTTGAGTTTCTTTAACTCTTAACTGTCTTATCACCCTAAAGATAGACACTGATATAATATGGCATAAATAAAACCATTCGCAGGATATACCCCCATTTCAAATCTTGTTCCAGCCAAGTCTAGACATGATCAATTGGGTGGTATTGTTCACAGCTGTAGGCCTTATCTGCTGCTTCGGTAAAGAAGGCTATGCAGAAGACTCGGGCGAAAACTCGGGCGGAGACTCGGGTGAAGACTCAGGCGAAGACTGTAATTCAAAGGACAAATGTCCTCGTAAGCCTAACGTAACTATTCTTAAATCCACTTGTAAATAATTTAATAATTTCCAGCAAAGTGCAAGGATCCAAACGAAATGTGGTATCCCGAATGCAACGCCCCGCTATGTGAAACAACTTGTTCGAATTGGGGCCAAGCTTGTGAGGGATCGCCTCATGCTGGATGTTTTTGTGGCAATGGATTCGCTCGTGATAGTAGCGGGAAATGCATTCGAACAGAGCGTTGTCGATGTGAGTTAACAACTTTATAAAACTTTCAGATCTCAATTTGGAATTTTGTATCTTTCAGATTCATGCCCTGAAGGATTCGAGGTTTCCTTGGCTGGCATTTCTCCTGATTCGTGCACATTGGTCTGTACTCTTGAAGGGAAATTGGACTGCGTTGAAAATTATTATCCAGAAGGAAATGTATGTTTTTGTTTGACTGGTTATTTAAGGGCTCCCAGCGGGAAGTGTATTGAAACTGCAGATTGTAAACCAAGTTGTTGATGAATATTTTTTTTTTATTAAATTAATTATTATTATTATTACAAACTCTTTATTTGCCTTTTCATAATATATGGTATTACAATGTCATATACATACTATGTATTATAATAACGATATAAAAATTCTATAAAATTCATAAAAATTAATTTTAAATGTGATTTCATATGTTTTGATTTGATACGAACGATTTATCTATTGGCGACTTCCGAACGGTAAATTGAGAAGCCTTTTCATGACAAATTATACTCGCTGAGGATTGTCTTTCTCCGAAAAGAGGTGGTAGTGGGAAAAATGTTCGCTTGACATGACTGGGACTTGAACCCATGTAGCTTGCACAGCAGTCCGACGCATTAACCTCTGAGCAGCGACCATCGTAGCCATAGTAGCACTCTACTTGTGTAAAAATGTCGACGGTTTCAGATCGCGGTCTGTGCCGGCCTCTGTGAAAAGCCCGGCACAGTTTATCTAGCAACTGTAGAATTTTCCATGGTGTTCTTTGGCTGGAGATTTATGTAGTATCTTGGATTTATGTACATACATCAATACCCAACCTGCGATAATAACCTTTATATTCAATAAAATGTCAGAAGTCGTAACATTATACTGCCGAATTGGGGAGTTGACGAACTAGCCAGACTAAACTCTTTAATTCCAAATGGTAGGTATCCTCATCGCTAATTCGATTTAAAAGATGCATCCTTCATAATATCACTACAGAAGACCGCATCCTGGGATATATACTCAACGACTCCTCATCAGTGACTTAAATGATTTGAACTCTGTGAGAACGGCTGACATCCTTAACAACGGAATGTGGTCGCTACCAAAAGCTATATAAATTCATAGACAACTTCAAAAAAAACTGCTCCCTCAACAATACTTCCTAATTGACCTTTACGTTGACGGAACATCTTGAGGATACATTATGCAAGGTCTTAGAATTATTTCGAATGCTTTGTAAATAGTCAATCGGAAGAGACTTCATCGCCCCTAAAGACTGTATTCTCCCGTAAGATATCATTTCCAATTATTATACAGTCCATTACTATCGCTTATCCTTGAACCGTCTTTATAACCCATTCAAGGACATCATAATATCCCCACTTAGTTAGTTTCTTATGCCTCATTGATTCCTACAGGAAGAAGATCCCTCTAAGCAGATGGTAATAAAGACAATGCCATTTAAAATCGTCCTTCTAGCCCGCAACATAAACACATACACACCTGTCCGTTGAAGCGAACAATTATTTTCGTCCTTAATCCAATGGAATCTGCCTCTCAAGTTAAGCCGCATATAATCACATGGTAGACGAGTGACTTTAGTCAAGTTAAGCCTGCCACAACGAATCCTGGGCCTTGGATACATGAGGATACATGAGCACCTTAGTAAGGACATCGGCATGCATAGTCCCGCTTCCATGTATATATATACACACAGTTGGAGTAAAATTCCATCCGGCCTATACGTTTTAATTAATTTCACGAGGGAATCTGATGAGGGTGGTTGGTGTTTCGTTCGGCATGCAATGGGAAGGCGACCAACTGGAAGAAAGGAGCCCTTTCTACTGGTGGTCGTGATGAAAGGAGCAGATCCTGTCAACAACTCTGGTAAAAGCTGGCAATAGGCATCTCCAATGAAAGGGATATTCATTGAGGACACAGGGAAATTGTGTTCCTACATGTGTTCGACGCCGTTCAAATCATTATCCTTGCTGGGAAAAGGGACCACAGTGGTGATGAATGGATGAGATGCAGATTGAAGTGTCAAAACATTGAAAATCCATTTTTACTTGGGGGTATGGGTATTATTACATCTGCGGAACCTAGAGAGTTTCACTCATGTGCGTGTGCCAGGACAATAGACATCATATTTCGAGGGGCTTACAGCAAATTTGAAATTTTCGCCAGAGAAGAGTTGCTTCCATTGCACCCGATAAAATTGGGTTACAAATGGGTCATGGAAATTTATTGCATTGTGGCAACGTCAGGAGTTAGCTCTAGTGCATCAAAGTTTATTAGTTCTTACAGTTACGATGCAAAGGAATGTAAACGCTATGCTTACGAATCTATAGAGGTCCGCTTATCTATAAGAAAACTGATGCTGGTGAGGTAGAATGTTGATGCTGAAATCAAATTTAAGGCTGCGCCTTAAGTGGCTTTAGGATTCGAAATTTTCGTTTAGTTTCTTTGCTTATGAAGATTTATTGTGTTGGGAGTACCTGCTCTTGGGAAGTTTGGATTAAATGCGGTAACTTTAGACCCAAAATGTTTGAGGTTAACCGAAAGAGGAATATCTTCTGCATAAAGCGAGCAAATAAGGTTTCCTAAGCTTAATTCGATTGAAAGTTTTCGCGATAGAAACAATATTAGGTGTGGAGATCCCGCTTAGCAGTATGGCATGTCCTGCAAGTAGAAACTTTAAGTCAACCAAATACATATCAAATACAATCTACTTACTTACTTATGTACATATACATAGGTGGTGCTACAGATCAAGGGCTACTTGGCGAACCTGCAAGAATAAGTTTTTCCAGTTGACTAACAGCCTTCTGTTGAGCACGCCAAGTCAATTTAGGTCCCACTCTAGTTGTTTGCGTGGTTCCTTACGTGAATTCTTCCCTAACTGCGTTTTCTCTCCGTTGGCGTTCATTCGCTCTCATCTTAAAGGGGTGCCGGAGGATAAGGGCATTCCAGTGAACTCTAATGCTGATAAACTTGGTAAAAATAGAACAATGATGGTCATTGTGTGTGAGCGAGATGCTCTTGAAAGGAAAAATTTCAGGGGGACAGGTGGTATAACGTGTTTAGCGACAAAACAGATTTGGCCTAAGCTGAATCTGAAACGATGTAAGGTTTTAATTTCTACTATAGGTGTCATCACTGGACAATAGCTGGCACCGCCTCTCGTGCCACGAATGACAAACCTCCGGGAGTATAATTTGTCATGAAAAAGCTTCTCAACTCGTTATTCGGTGTCGGAAAGCGATTGAAGATCCCTTCCATTGGTGCAAAAAATGTAACACGAGCTCAATGAAAGGAGAAGCTATGACTTGGTTCATCTCGATCTGTCGCGCCAGCTATTTATTTACTTTATGATGAGACCTGAGGTCCAAGTAGATCGTAGGAGTTCGACTTATGTATCTGGGACTGAAGACGTTACTATTAATTCTATCTATCTCTTTTGTTGGGTACCACATACAACTTTCCAAAACGGTTGAAACCCGATCTCAGATTGAGGTATTAGGCTCACAGCGTATACAACGTGGAGAGAAGAATGGACATTGGTAGACCGAGGTTGGTTTGTGAAAACTTGTGGATGCCTGTGTCCTCTTGCATGCGAATGTCTATGCTTCGAACACTGGTTTCGATAAACGCCTATACCCACCCTAGTACCACAGTTTGGGAAAGTTTAAATGAGTTAAATTTATTTGAGTCGTCAAAGCGTACTTTGAAGTGAATACTCTTTCACCTTTGAGGTGACCGATTTTGTATACCCGATTTATTTATCAGAGGCGTAATATACATATACAGATAATTAATGCGATTAAATTATGAAGGTGCTAGGTCGCAGATAGCACCAAAGTTGCGAAATATTTGGCTTCACTCTTCCTGCAGATTGATAATGATTGAAAATGAATTAAATTCCTCCCCATGAGCAGCTGAATAGACTATTTAAGCAGAGCACACTTATGAGAAAGGTGCAGTCATGAAAGTGGTTAATATACTTTTTCTACTTGCGTCCGTCTTTGCAGGTAAAATCGATCAATTCAAAAAGTAGTTAATAAAATTACTCTCCTTTCAGTTAACGGCGAAGGATACATTCAGAAGGGTAAGTGGCCTTATAAGAAAGAAAGTCAGTGTTTTTGAATGGAATTAAATTTAAACGACTTTATTTTTATTTTAGAAAAATGTCAAAAACCTAACGAACTATGGTATCCACAATGCAATGCTCCTAAATGTGAAGAAACATGCGCAACTTGGGGTGAGGCTTGTGATGGCACACCTCGTGAAGGATGTTTTTGTGGTAACGGATACGCCCGAGATAAAAGTGGAAACTGTATTCTAACGGAACTATGTAAATGTACGAGGTTTAGCTTTTTTTTAAAAGAATTTCCTGTTGTCAGAAACTATCATGTCTTTTTTCAGATTCTTGCACTGGAAGATCGGAAATTCAAATTGCACTGTCCGCGATAAGTGGACAATGTATCCTCAGATGCACAGAAGAGGGGGTAGTTGTCTGTGATTTTGCCTATCCTCCAAGTGAATGCAGTTGTATGCAGGGAAATGTTAGAAGTGTTGATGGTGATTGCATTCGAACTGGCGACTGTAAGCCACAATGTCCAAATCCATAAAATTAAGTCTTTATAACTGAAATGATAATAAAATTTAAATGTTTTTTTTTTTAAACAAAAGTAAAGAAATATTAGTTTTTGATCTAATTAGAAGCAGTAGTTTCTAGCTGTGGATATCTGGGTTCTTCATCTCTCGACTTAATCTATTGTAGATTGGGTAGTTCGCAATCAGTAGGATAAGTTAGCGTGGGGTTAAATCCCTGCTTCAACTCCCAGTGGTGCCAAACTACTGTAGATTTAAAGGCAAATGGAAGTAAACCTTGAACGCAGTCAGTTTTTTCCTTGATTCTAATAAGCAGGTTGTGTAAGGTCTGACTTGATGTTAGATATGTTCAATGTTGGAGAAGTTTATAAACTATCTGTTAGGCAATAAAAACTGTCTAATGCTGAGCCTTACATAAATATCCAATAGAAACGAAAATTACTCGCAAACCAACACCCAGAGGTACAATATTTCAAAAGTTTTAGCAGAAACTTGCACATGGCGACGATATGGATGTCATTGGCAATACTTAGCGAGTTGTCATTGGTGTTTAGAGAAAGAAGCGGCCAAAATGGGTTTAGCGGGAAACTTGGCCTCGTTGAATTTTTTAACATCCGCAATAAACGATATGGATTCTTAAAATAAGGAAGTCAAACTGAACCTTAATTATTACCGATATAGCTAGTTAGGGACTTTATCTATCATACATACCAGTGCTAAGATCGAAAGGTGAATTACTTTTGCCAACCGCTATTTCCATCTTACCAAAAGCACTTGTGCGCTCGGTAGATTTGATTCTTTTTATTCAGCAAATGTTTCAGGTGTGGTAACTACACATAACAAATTATCTCGTGCTCCATTCTCACTAAGGCTTTGCAGTGACGGTTTAAAGTAAGTCTTCCAGACGTCCCGATTTTTAAACCCAATTCCTGTCCCGATTTAGAAAATATCCCGACTTTTTTACTTTGTCTAAATGAATTAAAAAAATGAAACAACATTAAGATTGTGTTACGACCTTAACCACTAAAATAAATTGTAATTGTTGCTCTGAATGCATCCATGTTCAATAACTACAACACGGCGAAAGGAAAAAAAAATCAGACGTCAATTGAAACATTGGAAGCAGCTTTTTAGAGAAAGATCCAACTGATTAGACAATTATGTACTCGTAAAATAATTTTAACCGACAAATATGTGTAATACGTAGTTCAACTACAGGTAACACTTGAAAAATTGATTAAAATGTTCCACATACGCCACAGTATTTCAGGTTTAGTGATCATACCTTGACGAAAAGGGTCCTATTATTATAAAATTGAGTTTTCATGCAATTGGAGAATGCTTTGTTCGAAGGTTTAATATTTTATGATAATTATTTCTTATAGTTCCTATTTCTATGAAGTTTTATTTTGTAGGCCTAGTTTAGGTTAGGTTGAAGCGACTGCCAGCTAAAGTCAACACACTAAGGCCTAGAAGACAGTACTTAAGTGGAGTTTTCTTTTCCGGCAGCGAGTTGGACAGATGCAAAGAAGATGGACAATAGTCTCCTCCTCCTCTTCGTTCATACAGCTTCTGCAGAAGTCCTCTCCGTAGATGCCAAGCCTTGTTTGGTGCTTTCCTATTATTTAGATAGTGTCCAGTGATGATACCTATAGTAGTGCTGATATCCAATCTCTTGAGGGAAATCAAATCCGTATAGCATTTCAGATCCAGCTTTGGTCAATTCAATTTTCCACACAAGATTTGTTGATTCGATAGCATTTAGCTTAGGTATAAGTTTACAAGTAGCGATTGGTATACCTATGGTGCCCCTGTCAGGGCCAATAGGTAATGTAGTTCCATATCTGGCGAGTTCATCAGCCTTACAGTTCCCAGAAATGTCACTGTGCCCTGGCACCCAACAAAGGTGAATATTAAGCTGCTCCGCCATCTCTATAAGGACGACCGGCAATCTAGGGCTATTAGTACAATAAATTTAAAGCGACTGATTCCAAGGACCTTATTGCCACTTAGCTGTCCGAAAAGATGCGAATATCCGTGGCTGTATTATGTTTTTCTTCTCTGATCGTCATGATTTCCGCCTACACGCTACAATAATTTGGAACACGGAACGTCAGGGTGAGGTTAAGTCTGTCGGAGAAAACACCATGACCTGCCACATCTCCCCAGGTTTTTAAATCGTCGGTGTACAGGTGGCAGCCCTAGTTCAAGGTGCTCTTCTTTTTTCTGACAGATTCTAAACGGTTTTCCAATAGGGACGGGTAGATGTTAAAACTGAATAAAACAGGTTGTGTGTGAGATATCAACGAATTTTTTGCTTTATTTGAGGCCTATCAATGATATTATGTGTGGAATATAACATCGTTCAAATGACCCCCCTGGCTTCGCTGCTTGGCGCGCATCCGAGAGGTTCAATTTTCTAAGACTCTGACGCATAGTTGAATTTGAGCGATGGCATGGGTTATGTTGACTTTGAGGGCACTGGTCGTTTGCAGCTTATTCGCATAGACCTGAGACTTAAGGAAATCCCACAACATAAAGTCTAACGGGGTCAAATCGCACGATCTCGATGGGCAGTTCACGTCGCCTCTGCGTGAGATATCCATGCCCTCAAATCGATCGCGCAGAATGTCCATTGTGGCATCAGCTGTATGACGGGTAGTGCGATCCTCTTGGAACCACATATTTTTCACATGCATGCCATCCAATTTGGGCCAAAAAAATTGGTTATCATCAATCAATAGCGCTCTCCGTTGATGGTGATGGCAATGCCATCGTCGTTTTTAAAGCAATACGCAACGATGATGCCACCGGCCCACAATCCACACCACAGTGACACTTGGTGGACCTCGTCCTCATCCCAAATCTGTCAATTTTGCTTGTTGAGGTACCCGTTCATCCAGAAATGGGCCTCGTCACTGAAGATATTTTGTTTGCTGAAATCGGGGTCCGCTTCCAACAGTATCAGAATAATGAAGTGATTTATCTTTAGTCTCTGAAAAATAAAAATCGGGAAAACTAGCAACAGATAAAACAACATGGCCGCCATGAACTGTCAAAATCGACCCGTGCCTATTGGAAAACTCTTTACAAATCGCTGCATTGGTGAGGCCCAGTGTGTGTTTGTTAAAGTCAATAAGTTCCATGATCACCTTCAATTTTCCTGTACTTCTAAATGTATGTACCCAGATAAGGCGATTGTCGTTGTAGCTGACAGGCAGATTTAGTTTGCTTGACTTAATTTTTTCTCCCTTCTGACTCCTAATCAACTTAAAATGGCGAAGCTCATGCTTGTATTTAGAAGTAATCTAGTTTGTTCTACCGGAGGTTTGTTGCAGTATTCACCAGTCTCCCAGTTTGGTGTGATGTTAAAACCGTCTGGGTATACCCTTATCCCGTCATGATTTCACGCCTCATAAGTACTAGTTTTTTGAAAGTACTAAATATTAAAGCTTGATATTCGGTGCTGGTGTAGAAATATTTAAAGGCATTTAATTCCTCTTGTTGCCGGGTATACTCGTATCGGTAGGATATTGAGTACCACTTTTGTTGCTGTTTGAGCGCCTGTGACTTCCAGGCAGGTCATTCGTTGCGCATGCTGTAGCATATCATTTGGATATTTAAAAAATTAGGCTTTGCCACTAAATAGCTGGCGCGACAGGCCGAGGAGGGCCAAGACTTAACCAATTTAATTGCACTTCTTATCGAAATGTCCAAAGGCCTCGCCACTCAGGTAGTTCGATCTTCCAGATTTTCTCCAGGTCGGTCTCTTTTTCTATTCTAAAGGTCATGTTCGTGACGCTATCGCCGAATAGGAATTGTGCAGTTTTGTCAAAAAACCCAATACTTAAAAACGGGAGAACTCCTTGTAAAGAGACCTTGCTAAATCTCCGAGGAGGTCTCGATATCTTACGAGCTTAGAGCTGATTTAAGGTGCCCTTAACTACTTAAGAAGTCGTGAATTATACTGCTTATAGTACTTCGTCAGTTAGTCTTCGAATCTGACCTGGTAGGACAGCGCAGAGGAATAACTTTTCAACTCGACCTCAACCAACTTGTCGAGTGCAACTGGAGGCAGTTAGCTAAGGACTGGGCTAACTAGAGAGGCTTGTTGATTGAGGCCCAAATTCACCCCAAATTGTAGCGCCGCCTAAGTTAGTAAGGAAGTAGCACTT
Organism: Matsumyia berberina; assembly: GCA_917880715.2. Classification (NCBI taxonomy): domain Eukaryota; kingdom Metazoa; phylum Arthropoda; class Insecta; order Diptera; family Syrphidae; genus Matsumyia; species Matsumyia berberina. The sequence continues at coordinate 121,429,265 of OU862871.1, read as the reverse complement.
TGTCAAGGTTAGTTTTTGACATAGATCTTGAACGATTGAAAGACACTTTTCTAAACTGTGACGTTGCGTCCAAAGAATCAATCACAAGTGCCCTCTTCTTTCTATCATCGCAAAAGAAGCTTTAGGTCATACATTTGAACTCTTTGGTGACCGATTTTATATATTCGATCAACCTATCTACGGTACAATGTACTTAAGAAGATAATCAATGTGATAACGAATTTTAAATTCGCTTATTATTATTGATTGCGTTGCAAAGGTGCTAGGTTTTACATAGATAACATCAAGTTGCGAAATACTTGGGTTCATTCCTCCAACAGATTGATAATGAATTACTTGAATCGTCATGAGGATCAGTTGAGAAGGCTATTTATACAGAACTCCCGCAATAATTCCACAGTATGTATCCAAAAACCGTTGCAGTCATGAAAGCAGTACATTTCCTCTTGTTGCTCGCATCAGCCCTAACAGGTAAGACAGAACAATTCAAAAAGCAATTCAAATACAATTCTTCTCCTTTAAGATGCCCAAAATAATAAACCGCCTCGTGAATGCGGTCCATTCGAAGTTTATCACAAACCAGGAGTGGATGCACTGTGTGACCCCACGTGTGATGACATACATGAGAAATGCCCACCACCGAACACTCATCATTGCCTTTGTATTGAGGGGTATGTTAGAGACGCCAATGAAAGATGCATTCGGAAAGATGAGTGTCCTCGTAAGAGATCAGTTCTTTGTAATTCTAAATACACTTAATTTTTTTTAATTTTTCAGCAAAATGTCGGCATTCAAATGAAGTGTATTATCCAGATTGCAATGCCCCATTATGTGAACAGACGTGTGCCTCTTGGAGTCTAGCTTGTGATGGAGAGCCCCACGGGGGATGCTTCTGCGGAACGGGATATGCTCGTGATGATAGTGGAAAATGTGTTCTATTACCGTTGTGCTTGTGTAAGAAACTTTGTCTTATCATTATTCCGTGATGTTAGATCGATTTTTTCTAGACACTTGCACTGGAAGATCGGAAATCTATATTTCACCTTCTACAAGGATTGGAAAATGTGTCCTAAGATGCTCAAAGGATGGAGAAATCCTTTGCGATCATGAATACCCGACCTCAAATGGTTGCACTTGTATGCAAGGGCTTGTAAGAAACGTTGATGGTGAATGCATTCCTGGCGAATTATGCAAGCCTCCGTGTCCAAAGTGAGTTTAGACTTTGGAGTGATCGTGCCTTAGTTTAACGTCACTTTGTAATCTTAAGTTGTAAAATAAATAGATTTTCTTTTTTTTGGACAAACTTATCGCCTTTGTTTTGTTATACTTAGGCAAAAGCTTACCTCAGTATTGTTTGCCCGATCCTCAAGAAAGGAGACCCTCTGAACTGCGCCAACTACAGAGGCATCAGTCTTCTTAACATCGCTTACAAGATCTTATCTGCCGTGTTGTGTGAACGCCTGAAGCCGTTTGTTAACAACCTGATCGGTCCATATCAGTGTGGTTTCAGGCCAGGAAAGTCCACCATCGACCAAATATTCACACTGCGGCAGATCTTGGAAAAAGCCCAGGAACTTCAAATCGATACTCACCACCTCTTTATCGATTTTAAGGCCGCGTATGACAGCATCTATAGAGACGAGCTATACAGAGCCATGTCTAGTTTTGGCATCCCTGCCAAACTCGTCCGTCTGTGCAGGATGACGATAGGGATGCTCGCTGCTCCATCATGGTCGGTCAAGAACTCACCGAGGTCTTTGATGTCAAAAAAGGATTTAGACAAGGTGACGCGCTGTCATGCGACTTTTTCAACATCCTTCTTGAAAGAATAGTACAAAACTCACGCGCCAACACCAGAGGCACAATCTTTCAAAAGTCCGTCCAATTACTCGCATATGCCGACGATATTGACATAATCGGAAGAACGCAGCGTGATGTCACTGGTGCGTTTGTGAGTATCGAGACGGAGGCGGCGAAGATGGGTTTAGCGGTCAATGAGGGCAAGACAAAGTATATGCTGTCAACAAGAAAGGACTCCCAACACCGATGTCTCGGACAGAACGTCACTATAGACAGCTATAACTTTGAGGTAGTTAAGGACTTTGTCTACCTAGGCTCCCGCTATAAATTCAGACAATTCAGGCAGCCCATGCATACCGTAATATTGTTAGCATTGATGCTGATTGAGTGGCTCTTCTATTAAACAGTTTGGCAAACACTGGTGGCCTAAACAGTTTACACAAAAATTAGTGCCCTTTTACCTATCTCATAAGGAGATACGACGATGTCTGGATAAGTGTGTTGATTGTTGATCAGTGCTTTGTCCTTGCGGTGTATTCTGTAGGATATAGGCGAATTGCTGGATTTGCTGAAGAAAGATGTTGACTGCAGTTGCAGAGGCAGATTTTGGACGAGTTGCTGTACTGGAGAACGAACGTTGTAAGGACTCTAGGGGCCGTGGTCATCTGGTTTCAATTTAAGAAGAAAACAAGTTGTCTACGGCTAATGCATATGTTGTTGGTACATAGCCTAATTGTTCTAAATTGAGGCCATGTCTAATCGAGCTGCGGAACGTATAGGTACAATGATGAGAACGATGTTGAACGCGCAGGTTAAAGTATTGTCTCAACGAGATGCTGGATGTACTGGAGATGACCAGATGACGGTGGTTGAAGCTAATGCGCTTGGAAAAAGCTGCTGTGATCAGGGACTCTTATTGATCTGCCTTGTCCTAGCTGCTCAGAGAACAGATGCACTTTCAAGAATATGGTCGTTTTCTTTTCATCATTGTAGATGGATTTGGACTTATTTTATGGCTCTCCACAACTTCATACATATGTATGTGTATAAAAAGAGCCGTGCTAGACTATTGCAAAGCACTCATTGGACATTAACTAGCATAATCCGTATATAACAAGCAGAACCATACAGACCGTCTCTTTTTTTCATGAAAACCCCTATTGCATGGAATCAGAAACTACTAGCTATAATTAGGGCTAATTAGGAAGAGTGAAGGTGTCAAGCTCTGCACAGAGGAAGGCTGTCAAAGGAATTTGAGATCCAAAGTGGGGTTCGACAGGGCTGCGTTCTTTCACCAATAATGTTTTTACTGGTGATTAACGATGTTCTTCGCATTGCCCTGACGGTGGAAAATGGAGGAATTCAATGGACTCTTACATCGCAATTCAAATATCTTGACTACGCTGACGACAGATGCCTATTATCACATAGGATTATGGAACTCAAATGACAGAGAGAGAGGCAAACATCGTGGGGTTGAAGATTAACTCAGCCAAGACTAAGATCATCAGGCTCGAAATTAACTTATCATCCTAAGTTAGCATTGCTGTACAACCGGTAGAGAAAGTAGAGAGCTTTCAATATCTTGGGAGTATTGCCTCGACCGATGCATGGTGGAGGCGAACACGATATTGCAAGCCGAATTAGCAAAGCGAAGTCTGCGTTTGGAATGGTGTCCGAAATATAACGAAGCAATGTAATCAGCTTAAGCATGAAACTACGACCGTTCCATTCCAATTTTACCTCCGTGCTGTCATAAGGGTGCAGAACTTGAAAAGTCACTTCTACTATTATAAGAAAATTGCAAGCATTCGTTAATAGTAGAATACGAAACATTCTGAGGATTTTCTGGCCAAATCGTATCTCTAACAAACATGTTTATCAGAGAACGGGTCAGGAACCGCTAGGCATAACCATCCAACGAGGAAAGTAGCAGTGGATTGGTCACACATTTCGAAAAGGCGACGGTTCCATTGCCAACTACGCTATGCAATTGAATCCGCCTACTCAAGATAGCAGAAAAGTGTGTTGACCGAGAAATATATGGCGCAGAACAGTTGAGTAGGAGACTCGGCAATTGTGGAAGAGTTGGAGAGGGCTGAGGCATATTGCCAGACGTTGGCGCGTAGGTATAGTAGAGGCTTTAGGACCGAAAAGGGAAAACAGGACATAAGCACCAGAATTCAAGGGATTACTGTCTTGGAAAAAGACAATACCTTCAATCTTGTTACAATGTCAACTCACAGATTTAATGTATAGATAACGTATGCCAATAAAATGAAAGATACAACGTAGAATAACACTCACCTTTTGCTTGTAAGCACTTTGGCCTTAAGAAACGATTATGTAACAAGAGTAAGGCCCTATATTTAAGATCCTCGTCATCCCCTTGATTGTGCTGAAGCATCGTTCTCCATCGTTATCCATGTAATAACGCCTTAAATGTCTAGGTCCTATAGAGCAGAGAAACATTGTTGCTCGAGTTTGAGGAATCTTTGAATCCAACCATGGAAGACTACGCAGAGGAGAACGACCTAATACTGTGAGCAATTAAAGGACGACCTCAGCTAAAGTACCACCTGAAAGAAGCAGCTAAATTCACGTTAAGCTATGAAGCACCACTAAAATGAAAACCATCATATGTATGACGAAGTGTGAACACAACCCAAAAGGACCAATTATGTGACACAAATTATATTTCATGCTTTGCGAGGAGACAGCAAACATTTTTAATAAGCTACAAGAGGCCACCCGAGCTTAAAAAGCAATCACTTATCCTTTTAATTAGGGAACAGTGCGCCTCTCTAATTAAATCTCCATTAATTTTCTTTAAACATCTTCCCCTACAGACATTTATTCTACTTAAACTTTTGTGGGAAAGAAACAATCGTTAGCTGACTTACTGCCCCCTTAATCAGAACGCAATCATTAACTTAGTAAAGGTATCCGTGCAAGAGCCCATGATATATATTCCTAAAAATGCCTCTAATGACCATTTCAACCTTAAACGCGTCCTTCATCCTCCACAGAGGCGGTATAATTTTCAATTAACACAAAATGAATCAGACGACGACAACGATTCCGATGACGATGGCATTTTTAATGGCCGCTAGGCCAAGAGATCCTATAAATTCGACATCGAGGAGGGTTTAAAATTACTTCACCTCTAGAAATAATGGAAAAATTCCTTCGAATTTTTTTTACGGTTCCATGGAGAATGGAAAAGGGAAATTTGGAGGTAGCTGGCGAACTAAATCAATAAATTTACATTGGATAACCTTTACAGTGTTTTTAATTTTAAAGCAAAAAATAATTCAATTAAATAATTGAATCGATAGAATTTTCCTTTTCCATTCAAAATGGTTTAATAATTCAATAAGGAGTGAGGTCAAAGCATAGACCCTTTTCTAGACAAGGTCCGCTCTTGTGACTTAGGACTTTATGAGATGATTCCTTAGTAAAGCATTAATTGCGTCATCAAGTGTTATCCCTTTAATCTGCGGGTAAATTTGTCAGCAGGATGTTCTCTATTAACGCGGGATTTGTGTCGGGTAAGGGCACAAGAAATCCTGATAGAAGCGGTGATTAGTTGTGATAGGGAATGGAGTTAATGTACGGGTAACTTGATTTCAGTTTATGCAGGGACGGCTTTAATCTATTTATGTTTGATACGAAGTTAACTATTATTGGTTATAATACTTGCGGCTAGATGACTTAACTTTGAGCACTGAGACATACAAATAATAACCTCCAAGGAAACTAATCTCAAGGCAGACTGGGAATCCTACAAAGAAGGTAAGAGGAACATCAAGAGACGTTAAAAGACAGTCATGGAGAACATTTTGCTCGAATGTTCGCATGCATTATCGCAACAACGCGGGATCGCATATCAAGAGAGTCCTGTTAAGGCCATCGCAAAGGCACCACCTAATACAGAAGAGCAGACTCCCTAGAGACACCCGAAGGAGAACCGCAAGGAACCACCTAAATCACCTCGGCTGGACAAAATATAAAGAGGAATAGACACCTTGATACCAAACTTAGTGAGGATTTTCAAGGGCTGCCTGTACTTAGAATACACTCCAACTCAATGGTAGCAAATACGTTTCGTTTTTATATCCAAACCAGGAAAAGACACATTAAATGCAAATGGATACTCACTAGGTTTACCTCATTTCTCTTAAAGACCCTAGATCTACGATACTCACTGATCAGGAAACCACGTGTGAATTCCAATCAACTCGCTAACATCGAAGGTAAATCCGCCCAAACCGCTCTATACCGAGTTGTAAAGACAATCGAAAACGCGGTTGAATTTACGAAGTCCGTCGGAGGAGTTTTTGTAGGTGTAGAAGGTGCTTTCAATAACATTTGGAACCCTAAAAACATTGACGCCCTTTCTCAGCTATAATTTAATTAAAAACTGATTCAAACATATGCTTGGAAACCGCATAATCAAGTCGGAACGAGATGAGGAAGGGCAAAGCCCACACAGGCACCCCACAAGGGTGTATAATCTCTCTTATGGTTATGGACACTCTTCTCCGGGGATTTTTTTTAATTCACTCTCGTTTCAAGGGGTTATGAATATTCTTTCTATAAATCACGGGATTTTTTTTCGAATCTCCTGATGCTATAATCATGGTCAGTTCAATAAACTTGTTAAGCCCTGACACTCTACTGTCAGTGTTATGCCTTTGCAGTAGAGTCGACACCAGCTTTTACAATTGATCGATCTGTATCTGGTGCTAAATGCGTAGTATAAGCTATACTAAATACCTAATCAGCATAGGGGAACTCATGCAAGGCACTTTCTAATAAGGGATTTATACGTACCTAGGAGGGGAGGTATAAAAAAGCAGCTCCTCGACAGCGTCAAGCTTACTTACTTACTTAGGTGGCGCTACAGTTCGGGGTGAACCTGGACCTCAACCAACAAGCCTCTTCAGTTAGCCCTGTCCTTAGCAACCTGCTTCCAGTTGTGCACTCCAAGTTGGTTGAGGGCCCCCAGCGTCAAGCACCTTGGCTTTAAACTAGACTGACCTACAAAAAAAAACCTTGAAGAACGAACTATCAAAGCTAAAGGGGTCTTTTAGATGTGCAGGAGGGCTTTCGGAACAAGCTCCTCTTCTATAGCAAAGCGGTCTAGTAGCCAGGTCCTAAGAGTAAATATGCAAGAAAAATGTTCACCCGAACAGAACAAATACGTAGTCAGATGTTAAGTATCATTACTTGCTGGTAAGATTTATAGCAGCCCCTCCATGGAGCTGACCTCCTCGAGGTGGGGGCGGATAACATGGCTAGGAAGTGAGGATGGAGTAGCTTAAACAACCTATGACTGGGTTATACGGATAGATCAACCGTAAAGACACAGTTGGGCCTCGGACATTGCCAAGCGTGCTTCGCCAGGCAATCTTCAGAGCCAGACCTTGACAGTGGCAGCATGCGAGTCTGGTGATCGACTTGTCCCGCTTGGGTTCAATCCGAAGCGGGTAGGAGATTTTTGGAAATGGTCTCGCAGTTGTGATATGCATTGATTGGAGCATAAGTGGGTTTTCGGTTTCTCGATAACGTCATCAACTTAAGAGAGTAGATGGCGGTAGATCGGGACATGTTGGAGGGTCCGCTTAAACACACTTAACCCGCGACCCTCATAGTGAATAAGCGGGCTATTGGAAAATGTTGATGATGAAGCTGTTTAGTTACGTGGCCTTTGGTGTCGACGCTTGAGACTTAACATCTTACCGTTAACCAGCACAATAGATCTTACAGGCCGCAATGCATCCCAGCCGTAGTATCGTATCATATCGTATTGTATCTTACCAGTAAACCTCGAAGTAAGCAGACTGGAAGGATACCCAGCCGCATGATTGAAGGTCTTCGGATATTTCGATATGAGATCCAATATGGGGTATCGAAGCAGATTTGAGATGAACTCTTTTATAATGGCCTATACCCAGAGTTAATTTTGCCGATTCCGAACAGCAAATCTAGAGTTTGACACATTAAACTCTCGGAGGTGGTGCGGCGAAAATGTTTGTGGTTGAAACCAGACCACTAGACCCCAGTGACCACAGGCGTTAAGTAATAATAATAGCAATTTCTCAGGTTTCTTTCAGTTCCTTATGACAAATATCTAATGGCAGAGCTTCCCACATATATAGGTTCATCCAACAAGAGGTGCCATTTTGAATCAATAGCACTTAATCAGCGAAAATATGGCGTTGTGCGTAGTCTGCTGGCTTTAATTCTTGTGTCAATTGGACCTTATATGCAAGTAGGCCGGAATCTTAATGCAAAATGTGGTGCAAAATGGTTGCGGATAGGCCCGATTCGTTTGATCGTCTTGAAATTGACACACCTGGGTTTTCAGTCACATCGGCTAACCTTGCCGAGTTGGAGTCTTCACATCACTTCTAAATGTCAAATTTATCGATTATTCACTATAGCTGTGCGAGGAGGCGCTTAGTGAAGACCAAAAGCAGTACGAACTTTATTTAACATTTCCGCGATATTTTCATCGTTTTTGTAGTGAATTTTCACTATTTCAACACATTGTGCGAGTCTGTGTCGATCCATATTCAAAAACCTCTTAGTTTTTACCTATCAAAAGTCATCACAGTGACAGTTAAATGCCGACAGTTCAACAATGGCGCGAAATTTTGAATGACACCTCTTGTTGAATGACTCTGTACAATATAATGCCAATGAAGCAATTGAAGTAAAATGCAAGGACAGTGTCTAAATAAATGTCTCCATCAGTGTCAGAAATTGTTTCTTTAGAAATAAATACCCAACGATTCTTGACGACATCATCTGACAACTGCTGACTAGGCAAGTTCCAAGTTCAGCTCAATTCAGCATAAATTTTACCAAAATGAGCATTTAATAAAGCTCCAAATATAGGTACATACCTACATATACACTCGTATGTTAGCTACGATTCTATAAATATTCAGCGGAAACAAATTGCTACAACACCCCTTGTAAGACGGCCTTCGTTTCGTATAACAATGCGAACATATTAATGCCGCACAATGTGCAAAATGAAGGTAATCTGCAGAAGGAAGCTGGTGCCGCTGGTTCTTTTTTTTTTCTGTTTTGTTTTTATTATGTATCTGAATGGAAGATGATAAAATTAACGAAACAAATTACTCGTTTGAGCCAAGTTCCCGGTGTGTCGGAGTAATATGAATGAAGACAGAGTCATTTTCCATTGTTTTTGTAGATAGAAGCAAACGCCATCTGCCAGAGATAAATGTAATCATTAGCAATTCGTGAGTAAATTTACGATTGAGAAGCAAAACAACAAAAGTGATTAAGCGGGATGTGAATATCATTTGGTAGGGCACCGCAAGGACTCGTGTGTGGAGATTTATCTCAATGTAAGCAGTTGCCAGAGGATAAAAGGACGACAACAAGAAGTTATACACTCGCATATGCATGGGAGATAAAGTGAGATGCTTTAGATTGTTTATTTGTTTTGATGATTGTGTGCCTCGCACTTTTGGTCACCAACCCAAAAAGCACTGCGTATGCGAAAACAACTCGTTGAAGGATACACAGAACTTCATTGAAACTGGATGAGGGAGAGCATGGCTATGGATGAGAACAATGTTGGGAATGAGAATGAACTTCAGGATCAATTCACTTAACCAAATCTCCTGAGAAAAACCAAAACAAAAGGCTTTCAGTTATCTTTGGTTTTTTAGACCAATCGATTGCTTTTCCAATCGATGGCTTACACATTCCAGTTCCATCTAATAGTTGATGCCAAAAATGCTAGTATTGTGCTCTGCAATTGTTATTGCAAACGGAAATGCAATGGCAAATTGCAACCTGATGGTTGATGCTGCACTCGCTGCACTCGCTGCCAATATTCATTTTGATTTTGTTTTCCAAAAAAACCAAGAAGAAGAAGAAGAAGGCATTTTTGAATTCGAAAACAGCCTCGTCTGGATGTGGAACACATGCACACTTTGTGATGCTCAATCGAAGCCAACTTGCAGTGTATGCAAAGTGACTGCAGTACTAATTTCGAGGGTGCCACAGGACCTCGGTAGATGTGCATACTTTGAATATGCAAACATTGAACCGATGCTGAAGAAATATTCAAATTTACTCTCTTGAAAGTGAGTTTAATTTGCATATGAGTAGCTTCGAAAAGATGCCATTATATTGGAAACTTTCAACGTTTGTTGGAGTCTTTGGACAATTTAAACTTGTTCGAGTTTAAAGTGGGAAGGATTTATTTATTTCCAATGGGATGTATGCGTCACTTTCGTTGTTTCTGTCAGGATTTGGATTTAATAGACTTAACTTTGATAGAAAAGTTTCTCTGGCATTGGCGATTTTATTGAGCACGTACATAGTTGATTCTATTGGATGATTGGAGAAAACTGAGATACGAGTTGAACTTCAATTGTGTTAAAAAGTTGGAATCAAATAAAGCAAAGTCTGCGAAGAAAAACAGCGTTCCGGGAGCAGAGGTTGCCCCATGTAGTTCTATTGGGTCCATTAAGTTTCGATGGATCGATTTCAGCTGATGGAAGTGAATTCGATATGTTACTTCAAGTACTTGGCCTTGGCAATGAAAATGAGCTGTTTTTGTGAATTTTCTTAAGCTTCTAGGAAAGGAGCTTATAGGATTGAGCGACGACATTGAATTGAGGCTGAGTAAATTAGTCACAGAGTTGCATAGTTTTTCAAAACCAAAATCAATTTCCTGTGCTGGTCCAACATGTGTAAGTATTCAACGTTATCCTTAACAGACTTTAAGAAAATTCCTGTTGAAGTTTATACTACACTATTGAAAGAAATTATTAACCAGATGATAGGACACGCTACACTCCCTGCGTTTACCCGTAACTTACTTAAGGTGGTGCTACAGTCCGAGGTGGACCTGGACCTCAACCGACAAGCGCCTTCAGCCAGCTCGATCCTCAGCGAGCCGCCTCCAGTTTCGCACGCCAAGTTGGTTGAGGCCCCCCTTCACTGCCATGTTCCACCTGAGTCGAGGTCTTCCTCTACTGCGCCGTCTCTCAAGTGTGGATTCGAGGATTTCCGGGCCGGAACATTTGTGTCCATCCGCTTTACATGACCCAGCCACCCCAGTCGTTGGGGTTTCTCTCTTTTTGCTAAGTCAATGTCGTTGTAAAGACCGTACAGCTTGTCGTTGTATCTCCTCTTCCATTCACCGTCTATGCAGACGGGACTGAAAATCATCCGAAGAATTTTCCTCTTGAAAAAGCCAAGAGCGACCTCATCCGATTTTGACAGAGTCCATGCATCTGCGTCGTAGAGTTGAACTGGGATGATTACGGTCTTATACAGGGTCGCCCTGTAGAGAGGGCTTTGCTACTCAAATACCTTTTTAGCCCAAACAAACAGCGGTTGGCAAGAGTTATTTTCTCAGCGCTGGTGTTGTTGAATGAATTGATAGCGGAGCCTAGGTATACAAAGTCCTGAAATACCTCAAAGGTATACCTGTATACAGTGACGTTCTGTCTTTTGTCACTTTGGATACAAGTAATCTCCAGCAAAGTACGAGTAGTGGAAAACCATGTATTGCCCTTACTGTCCAAGCAAATTAATTTAGGAGATTTCAAATCGAAATTGTGGAAACTCCAACTCCATATTCAGACGACACATGGATATGTTCTCATCAGGGATGGCAGAAAAGTCTATCAACATAGGCAATAACATGGAAAAGAAACATAACTTCAGGGAAAGCTGGAATACGATAGGAGAATGGGAACGGTCATAGAGGATGAAATCACTTACGTCTGGTTTTAAAGACTTTTGCCCTTCAACTCCTGCTCACCTCTACGATCACACTCCATAGAGAGACTAGAGTGCTAGACAGTCAATGTTTGCACAAAATTAATAGGTTTGCTTCGTTTAAGTGGTGAAACAATTGCTGATGCAGGCAAACTTAAACAGTGTGACACGATACATCAGTGATAGACTTTTAACCAAAAAAAAATATTGATTCTCACTAAGCAAACTCATATATCTCCATCAAAAGCACTTTACCTTCACAGTCCTCAACTTCCTCACAACTAGGTGTTCCCTTGAGGCCAAAACAAATAAATTACAACAATAATTCATCATCAAACTTAGAAGGTTTTACGTGTCGTTAATTATGCGAGAATAAAAGTCGAACAAAATGATGAATTTGTTACGCTTGCTCCTGCCATCGTCTGTCACATCAACGGTGTGTATTTAGCCTAAATTTGTCCAATCAAGTCGGGATTATCTGTGATAGTTAATGCAACACCACACTACGTCTCCTGTGTACACCACACAGAGTCAAGATATCACCGGAAGTCGCTTAACCTTCCCATAGTACCGGCCAACAAAAAAGAAATATCTCGCCCCATTTGTGGCGCATGGAATACCCTTATCAACTTCATGCAGTCGACCCAATCTGTGATAAAACTTTACCATCTTCGTCGGCCGGTAGCAACGATTTGGCATGGCAATGACAACTAGAGCATGTTATCCTCGACCCCCATCCTGTCAAAGCAAAAAGTAGTAGGTTATTGGATTGCATGTCACGGTCACATTCGTTTCCTTTATTTGGATCCCCCTCCTGAGCCTGCTGACTGAAGTTTTTTTTTTGGAATAATTATACCTATAGTCCGAGCTTGACTGCGCCACGTACATACATATGTATGTGGGTTAAAAATTCGAACTTTCACTTTGCTGTGATGATGATGATGATGAAGGCCCCCATGGCTGCGGGATGTGAATGTGATGTGAAACTACTTTGGAGCGTGTTTTGGTTGCCGAATGAGTGCATTACGTAGGCAAGGCAAGTCGGTAGCTATCCTCGTCAGAATTTATTTCGGTAAGTTTGGCCGTTCTGGTGTGAGGGTTTGAAGGAAAGTTTACGATGTGGACGAAAGAAATAAAAACGGAACTACTTCCGTGTGCAGGCGTGTTTGAAAATTAGGGGAGGCTAACGTTTAGAAAAAGTGAAACACTGTCTGTCTCTGGGGGGGTGAAGGGTATCCCCATTGTATGGTGTCCACCCTTGTGGGCTTTAATTTTAGTGGGTCATTTGGTCGATCGATATACTGAAGTCGATAGCAGACGGGAATTTCTAGATAAGAGGTGGTTTCTAAATTGAAATGGAAGGGTTGTTCAGTCGCTCATTGCTGTCAACGTAGAGGTCGCAATTAAAGTCGAAGTGGAAGATATAAATTTGGAGAAAGGTGCGGTAGGCACGTGTAGTGGCAGTTAAAGTCAATTTGAGCGGATAAGGGAAATCTTGAGATAAGTGTTTGCTCATTTAGTTTCTCATTTCTTTCTTAAGTAAGTACGGCGGTGGAATTTATGATTTGGCATGTCAAAAACGCGTCATCGCCTTACTGCGATTGCTCTGATAAGCATTTAATGAATCTGTGCGGGTCAAAATTCTTTAACATTCCAAAAAGTATACGAATGGTTAAGTGAAGGACGAATAAGGGAACATCGTAGTAGAATCGAAGTCGATGCAGAGGATATGGAATGACTATTTCTGCAGACAGTTTAACGGCAACGACGAAACAAAATCCGCTGTCAGGCACAATGAACCATTCAACCTGGACGATGAATAATTACGTTCACCCAATCTGGAAGATCGTATTATCTAAGCCTAAATCCATTAAAATCTGCTGAAGCTGAGCCGAGCTGTTCAAAGTAGCAAGCCATGACTTGGTAAGGAGCATGTTCATGAGATAACAAACCCTGCTCAAATCCAACACAATTTGAATGGAAAGTGTAGGACAGAAATGTACCAAACACTTTTTCCCCAATCTATCACAAAAGAAATCCAAGTTTCTTCTAAATCTGAGGAGGAACCACCTTAAAATTCTAACCGGTATCCTATGTGGTCACTGCTGACTATAACAGTACCTACACAAGTTGGCCTGTCACTGGATTCTACATACCTACAGACTATGTATACTTGGAGAGCCACGAAGGCTTTGCCCACGTCGTCACTGAATGTTCCGCCCCCATTCATGTGAGAAAGCGGACCCTAAGCAATGAATTCGTCTCATCAACTGCACTTACTACGTTCCACCCAGAGAAGCTGATTAGTTTCTTGACAGCCTCTGGAACAGACAAACTGCTCTAAACGAATGCGGCAGCACAATAAGCCTCTATGTGAGATCACAGTGCTAGAGTGGACAAACCGCTCCTCACTAATAATAATAAAGTCATCTGGTTGTGTAGAGTGACGATGGAGAATGCACGCTGGTCCATCAGCGTCGGTCAAGACCTCACAAAAACCTTTGATGTCAAAAAAGGATTTAGGGAAACCGATGCGCTGTCATGCAACTTCCTTACCATCGTTCTTGAAAGAATAGTGCAAAAGTCACCCGCAAACACCAGAGGCACAATCTTTCAAAAGTCCGTCCAATTACTCGGATGCGCAGAAGATAGTGACATAATCGGAAGAACGCAGCGTGATGTCACTGGTGCGTTTGTGAGTATTGAGAGGTAGGCGGCGAAGATGGGTTTAGCGGTCAATGAGGGCAAGACGAAGTATACGCTGTCAACAAGAAAGGACACTCAACACCGACGTCTCGGACAGAAGGTCACTATAGACAGCTATAACTTTGAGGTAGTTAGGGACTTTGTCTACCTAGGCTCCGCTATAAACTCAGACAACGACACCAGCGCTGAGATCAAACGAAGAATATCTCCTGTCAATCACTGCTCCTTTGGACTAAGAATGCCATTGAGTAACAAAGCCCTCTCTCGTACAACTAAAGTGGCTCTTTATAAGACCTTAATCGTCTTGCTCTATGGCGCAGAGGCATGGACTCTGTCAAAAGCGGATGGGGTTGCTTTTGGCTGTTTCGAGAGGAGAATTCTTCGGGTATTTTTCAGTCTCGTCTGCATAGACGGGGATTGGAGGAGGAGATGCAACAACGAACTGCATGGGCTGTACAGCGACGTTGGCTTAGCATGGCTTGGCATGTACAGCGAATGGACACAGAAACTACCCTCAAGGGAAGGCGCAATAGAGGAAGACCGCGATTCAGGTTGCACACGCAAGTGGAAGGGGACCTTCACCAAATTGGCGTCCGAAACTGGAAGCACCTGGCTGGAAAAGCTTGTTGGTTGAGGCCTAGGCTGACCCTGGACAGTAGCGCCACCGTAAGTAAGTAACTTTGTGTAAACATCATATTCCTGTCAGTTTTTCGGCTTCATACTTTATAGCTTTTCTTTTATTTATTTTAAGGATTTCCCCTGCCCGTGTCATAATTCAAATCCACATTTCGTGTGAGGCAACCGTATTTTCACCTCGCAAGTAATTAAAAGAGCTTAGCACGCAATTACCACTTGTTAGGATTGTTCCAACTGAAAGATACTGCATCGGCATCCTAGCAAAACAATTCCAAACGAATTAAAATTCTCGCTTGTGCATGTCGTAAGTGTGCAACTGGCGACCGTGCTGAAATTCTTAAACACACTTAATGAACCAGTGACACGATGGCCCCTAGGCCATATCCATTGCACCGCAGAGCTCTTGGTTAGCTTGCACTTTGTAACTTTCTTTTCTTTTCTACAGAATCGAATGAAAAATTAAAACGTCTTTAGTGCAATACCATTACTTTTCACTTTAGCAGCTAGTAGAAGGCGAAAAACAACACACGCTTGGGATGGCACGGATCGATGGGCGCATCGAGTTGGCAATGCACGCTGCAAGTGAAACATTACTCCAGCTTTTGGGTAATAAAAATGTCGTAAAATTTACTATCTGAAAATTCGAGATACGGGAACTTTTATGTGCATCGTCCTCGTCATGCTGGGAGAGCTGTAAAGCACATACATGAACTCTGCCGCCTTGAGGCGCAACACAAGCTGGTGTCGATGTTGTAACTGGGGCTAGTGTTGATCAAAGAAGGAAGGATTTTGTGTTGCTTGAAGGATGAAGAGGATAAAGTGCAATTACCAAGAAATTGGTACAAAACGTGCAGAGCTGGTTGTGTGGGATCAGGCATATACATAAAACTGTTATCAATATTGTTTTGGTGGAGATACGAAGGGAAAGGCGTTTGTTGGCAAGTGGATGATATTTATAACAAGCTTATGGGATGTAGATGCATGTGACTTTAGGATAATGACTTATGCAATTTAGGCAAGAAGTTGTTTTTTTATTTCCATCCTCAGCGGTTTATGACTGACTAACCTCATTAATAATGAAAGTTTGAAATGATGGCAAAGTGCTTGGACTCAGAATTAACCCTGGAGTGTAAAGAGATTGCTAGAGAGATAAAAATGATTTGATTACAGACTGCAATTAATTTCTGTGGAGGCACTTAAATGAGAAAGCTGAAACTTTCATCAAACGCATTTACATTTGCTGCTGGTTTCAGCATTGAAAGTCATCCATCTCCTGTATCGCTGTAATGGCGTCCTTTTACAGCATTTGGAAAGTTTCCAGTTTTTCAGGCGAACTGGCTTTGCCAATTTATGTTTCCTTCACGAACCTAGGTGGCGTCTTGAGGACGTCTAGTGTGATCTGAAATGCTGGCTCTTTTACGTTGCTGGGTTAATGGCGTCCGAAATTTTTATATAGAAATGCGAACGCTGCTATTCATCTATTAAAGTTTCAGTCGTAAACTTTCGTCTGTCCGGAATTCTGACCTCGCCAAGGTTATACTGCAGTAAATTTGCAATTATACTCGTAAATACAATGAAGTTGGTGCTGTCAGAAATGTTTAATCTGAACGTTTATGGTAATACAGCTCGTTGTGTCTACTGATTGTCTGAGGGAGTTACAACTTAGATTAGATTAGATTGTTAGTAGAGGTGGGCCAAAAGCATTTTATGCCTGTAGCAGAACCTTTGGAAAGAAGTGGTGACTTAGACCGAAAATGGCCCTGCAGATGTACAGTGCCGTAGAACGTCCAATTCTTACATACGGATTTTTGGTCTGGTGGTCTGCACTGAACAAAGGATACTATACTAAATCCAATCCAGAGAACCGCTGGTATAGGTACCACGGGTACAATACGTTCATGTCCGACAGATTCATTAACGGTTATTCTAAACTTCCTGCCCCTTGACGTTCACGTCAGAAAGATAAAAACCTGTAGTGCGTTCAGACTCAGAGAATCTGGATGCTGGCGGCCAGACGCCAAGGCCACTGTAGCATTCTGGCTTCACTGCCTCAGGATGCGGTAAAATCCCCACAGACTACATATCTTACCCCCCCGCATTACGCTTCGCCGTGCGAATTCCATCAAGAGCGGAATGGAATTATGGGGTGGTCACAAAAGACTACGGTACATCGATTTAGACGGACGGCTCGAAATTGGAATGCGGGGAAGTATGTTTCCGCGGCAACCCAGCAGACCAGAATTGACCTAATGATGGCCGTATATCGCCAGTAGATTATGGCGTGTCTGGCCCCCATTTTCTCACAAAGATACTGTTACATACATAAAATGCGATAGGTGTTTTCTTTCTTCTTTCAAGCTCAGCTTGCGGTCTAAAATGCAACTAAGATATATGGCACTTTCCGAGGCTTTAAACTGTATTCCTTTTAATATCGGGGCTCAACTGTTGATATCGCCATTTGATTAAAGCTTTCTGAAGTACTGCCATGTTAATAATGAATCTGTCTTTAAAACTAAGTTTTAGGTTAGGTCAGGTTAGGTAGAGTAATGTTATGCATCCAGCGCTTGCATAAGACATAGTGATCCGAAACCAAAATGGCAGAACCTAAACCATTTCCTGAAAGTATTTGAATTCCCTACAGAATTTTACCATGTTTTTATAGCTGTCATAGCCTAGATCCTCTAGATTACTAAAGAATTAGTTGCCGAGAAATTACATGCGTGTCCTGGCAATTCCCTGACATTCACATACTATGTGTGTTATGACCTCAGCGGCGCATAGGTCGTTCCAGTTTCTGCAGATATCTGTGGCCGAGAGCCCTAATCTTTTAGCATTCTTCTTGAGAAGACAGTGGCAGGACAGAATGGTAGTGACTAATTGTAGTTGTGCCCTGGCTAAGTTGAGAATATCCCTTGTTTTCCTGAGGTCCAGAGTACGCCATAGAACCTTGGAAAACAAGGTTTTGAACCAACCACAAAGCTGTTGTGGAAGTCGATACGCAATGTATCTTTCTAATCGTTTCGCTGTGGCCTCTGAACTCTGTAACAAAAAGATGAAAAATACACTCATGACCAATTAAATTTATACACGCTTCGTTCATTAAGTTTAATGAACGAAATACCGATGAATCCATAAAAATTCAGCTGAAATTGAGGGATGATTTTTAAACCATGGACTTTCACTTTCCAATCGTTCGTACATGCAAAAATCCATATAAGCCACAATGCATTATATTTTAATGTTCCATTTAAGAATTCTCATTTAAAAATAATTTACCGCAATCATTAAGCGGCATCAGTGGTTGTTGCTATGTCCTCGAGGCGGATGATTAATCCTCATCGTCGATTTTTTTATTTATTTTTTCATTACATCTCCATAGATTACGATTTAATATAATTAATGTGACAGTAAACAGTTGCAGCACTTCAGAGACAAAAAAGACTTAACAATATTTACACGGACAGACAAACAAACAGAAATACGGACAAACTTTATGATTCATTGTCCTTAATTGTATTGCACGAGCATGGGATGACTTCTGAAGCTCATTTGCATGGACATTTACAAAAGCTGATTACAGTCGAGGGACATAATAAAGCAGGACATGCCAAACCCAGTCACATGCTACATGCAAATATAATTAATAACAGCATAGCAAGTCAAGATCTCTGCAGAAGAGCGATGAATGCAAGGCATTGGAGGTCAAGTTGCAATATGACTCGACCATGGATTTATCATCTACTGTTTCGGGAGGGAGTTGGGATTTAATGTAATAAAAACAAATGACAAACAAAAACGAAGCTCGTTGGTTAGATGAGTCTTGTACGATTGTGAATACAAATTTTCCATACTACGTTTGGGGCGAGCTCCCACTGGTGATTTGTATGATTCACCGATGCAGTTCACTTTGCCAATTTACAACGACTGGTTGAAATTTTTTTGGAATAAGAAAAATGTTGTTCTGTGACAGAAGAAATTGGTCACGATTCGTTAGAGTAGAGTATAAGATACAACTGAAAGCATGGACATTTGAATTCTGTATACACTCATGCAATGAACTCCATTAAGATGTAACACAGGAGTAGATAACACTACATACATACAACTGGATAAGACGCATGCTTAACGCCAGAAATGCGTCACGACAAAAGCGACAAAATCGGAGTCATGGCTGCGAAAGAGTGTCCCCAGGGTGGCATCCTCTCCTTCCTGCTGCGGTCCATCGTAATAAATGAGCTGCTAAACTGACTCAGCAATGACGAGTTCTATGTCCAAGGATACGCTGATGACATTGCGATCCTAATCAGAAGTAAGTTTGAAGAAACCTCCTTCAGAAGGCCCTCAATACTGACTGGTGCAAGAAAGTTGGCATAAACGTCAACAAAAAAAAAAAGCCATAGGGTTCTCAAAAGAAGTCAAGTACCTGAGCCTCACTTTAGACAAAAAACTCACTTGGAACTCTCATCTCATGAAGATCATAGACACTAGGCAGAGCCAGAGTTAAGGTTGTCGGGTTTCCCCAGTGCCTTGAGTCATACTTTGACAAGTGCCAGGCACTTGAAGAGGAAGTGTCTAGGGTTTTCTTTTAGTTTGATCGACGGCTCAAAATGGATGAAGGGGTACGTTCCGGAATATACTCAGAAGATCCGGTTGATAAAACTGTCAAAACACGCGACTATGTTCCAATCTGAAGTTCTAGCGATAACCGAGGCCACAAGAGAACAATGTTCAGTAACATCGCGAAGAATATCCACATATTCATCGACAGCTAGGCCGCCATCAAGCCGTGCCATCCACAATACTCAAATCACTTGTAGTAAAAAGTTGTCGCAGCCAGCTCTCTATTGGGTCCCGAACCACTGAATCATCGATGGCAATGAAAAGACCGATGAACTAATAAGAAAGGGAAACTGAATCAAATAACGGTCGATCACACAGTTCTGACCCCTAAAAAGTTCTAAAGCAAGAGAAACACTAGGACTTCTGGAACCTTGCCGATGAGCGATGAAGCACACTTTCGTCATGCTGCATATTAAAAAAGATGTGGCCAAAACTCAATTAAAGGAAAACAAAGGAAATACTTACGCTGAACAGATTGCATTTAGCTCTAGTGATCAGCATCCTCTCAGGCCACAATCTACTGGCGGTCCATATAAGAAGAATGCTTAAGCACGACTCACCTCTGCTGAGGATGTGACGATGTAGATATGGTGGAGGACACGACACACTTTCTCTGCGAGTGCCCAAGCATCAGCAGAACCAGAAAGATGAACCAAGGCGCTAACTTTAGTGACACAGGCCAACTCTCAACCATGCCACCGAAGGCCATACTAAAATTCATACTGAGTTCGGGGTGGTTTAGGAAGGCGAACAACACATAACAGCTCTAATCTCTTGTCATTTCCTAACAAGTATAGACATGTAGGGTTCTAGAACGGGGAACACAATGGATTCTTGAAGATCCGAGTAAGGATCTTGAGGCATCACAATGGACCTACTGTTGGCCTAAGTGCGTCGTCTATGACGACAGTCTCTCTAACCTAACCAAACCTAGGAGCGAAAAGAAAAGTCGATTTTTTAATGCTTTGGGAAGAAAATTGAAAAACAGCTTAAGTCGAGGACGATGTAATGGACAGCCATATTCCAGCAGGCAGATTCTTCCCGACTGGCTAATTCACCTCTTTTCACATCATTACTGCAATTAATGACCAGAGTTCCTTCTCCTTAACCAAGACAACATTAATTCAATGATCCGCCGGAATCTCCTTTGCAAATTGCTTTGCAATTCGATCCTTTTCCTACCTCATTTGTAATCATTCATAAATATTTATTTAGTCTCGTCAAGTCAATCAATTTCCAATTCAATACAGAAGAATGGCTACCAGGTACCGTACCAAAGGAAAAGTCCAATGAAACTTCCACTCAAACAAATCCCAAGCCAAATATAGCTCACCTGGCAGTGTCGGTACGTAATATATCTCAATGGAATCTAAAGATTGCTTCGTCAAAGTCAAACGAAACAACTATGTTATTCACCATCTGGCACCAGTGTGGTCAGGGATAGCCTTTGCAACACCTCCGCTCCGGATCCTAGACCATACTCTGTTTACATCATTTCCAAACGATAAACGTGTAAATGTTTGGGAAGAAATTTTTCTTTCGAAAATACTTCATCTGGGACGGGTGCGGTGGACAGTGGGCAGACTTTTGCTGTTGCCTCCAGAATGCAAATAGTTCGTTTTTAGTGCTTCGTCTAGAGCGCTGAACACACCACATTTTTTGTACACTCTCGTTGGACGAGGTGCTTTCGATGCACGCGGGTGGTATATTGGCTTCCCGATGTTTTATTAACCGAAAGTTTCTATCGAGTAAACAATTTTGTGTGTGGAGCTCATGTCGTCGATTATTTATCCCTCCGAGCAAACGTACATAGTTTTCCAATTTGTGGTCGGAACTTTTGTCGGGATCGTAGATCGTCACTTTCAATCAAATTTGTGCATCAAAGTTTGCGCGGATTAAACAAAGCGATAGGTCGGACGCATTTCGGGCGGTGCGCGTTTCTCAGTCGATAGTTTGTGAATTTTAAAGAATTTTTTTCTGAAAAGTTTTTTTCTGAGAAATTGGTGATTTGCAGTGAAGTGTGATTAATTGAAATGGAATTTCATCTGAGCTGAGTGTGGGAGAGTAATTTAGTGACATTTAGGGTAAGTACAACCCACTTTTGCTTACAGCTGAATCAACTTGTTATCTCTAAACGAAACATCTTTACCCTCTAGGTGAAAGTCAGAACAAGGCAAACACAATGAACCAAAATTGATATCATAAATGTTTGATTTGATATCCCTTTCAGGATGTCTTAGCCTATAGATGCTTCGATAAAAAAAAATATACAAACAAAACCAAATGGCTATTTGTTGGTCCTTACGGTTAACATATTCATTTTTCCCCTTTACACATGCAATTACGAATTTAAATGTTGACCTGTCCAAAAGGATACCCACAAAATTATCGTTTACTTAGGATCAATGTATGTATAAAAGGGATTTTCAAAGAATTTTGAACAAAATTGAGTTAACTCTGCCAAATCTAGGTTAGTAGGTCGTTTGCCTTTTTGAAAATTTATACAAAAACTATATTCGAGGTTATTGGTCGAATGTCATATCTTCCTGTTCTGCATAAGGGAGAAGAAAACTAACACAAAGGACGAATAGAAATGCCGTTGAATCAATTTGCCCGCACAAGAGAAGGCTTGAACGGAATTGACAGTTGAATTGTTAAAAAAGAAAAAAATCGATGCAATGCAATCTGATGGGAAGTGAAGCCAATTGATGATTACCAAGAGGGCAGAGGAGATGACTTATTCAACGGAAGCAAACAATGGACTATACCCGATGCGGAGGTAGATCGGTATTTAGCTCGGTGGGTTATTCTTAGAAATGATTGTGTGGAGCTGCTCAGTACGAAATTCAAACAAAATTGAAGGAGAAAATTAAAAATATTACATTGTGGTGTGCTTAGGCTAGGTTACTTAGGTTAGGGTCGGTCTCTTGTGAGGTCTATCATTTACGCGGACACTCATACGATATTAAACTGAAGCTTTTTATAAAGCGTAGGATACTATTGACATCGGGGTTACCTACATAAGTCTTCTAGATCATCGAAGAAGGGCGCTCCTATGAGTAAAGCGCTGAACAGGTACAGGTACGTGGTCGCTATGGCTCAGTGGTTAGTGCGTTGGACTGCAATATGAGCTGCGTAGGTTCGGGTCCCAGCAATATCCATCAAACATTTTCCGCGGCACCTCCTTTCGTGGAATTATACCACCGAGAGTGTAATTTGTCACGAAGTAGCTTCTCAACTTGCGTTCGGAGTCGTCATTCGCGTGAAGGTTCCTTTCATTCGTACGAAGAATTTAACTGCACAACATGAATAAGTAGGCCTTGCTAGGCTTGTAGCGCTAGTTATTTATTTTTTATTAAAGGTACGGAAATTTAAAAAAGTTTGGGAGTACATGGATAATGTGTCTGAGTGCTCCTGGGATTTGGAAATTTCCTTTTACAAAAAAAAAAAAAAAAAATAGCGCGTGCAGAAGTCATTTGAAAAGAGACCTAATCTTTTGGCTTGTAGACCTATAAGACAGTATCTTGGGAGGAAACCGATAAGGAAGCCGATTTCGGAATGCTTAATCCCAATCCTTGAGATCGTGACTGATGTAGCAAAGGTTAAGTAAACCTGTCATTTCTTACCTCTTCAATTGCACTGTTTTCAGCAAACAGCTCTTTAAAATACGTATATAGCTCCTTAAATGTAGCGAGAGGCATACACGACTCCAGTTGTGTCAGTGGGATTCGTAAAGTAGTATCTGATCTGGTTAGTTCGTCCGCCCTGCAGTTTTGCGAAATATTTCCGTGTCCATCTCATCAAACCATGAAGTATCCGACGAGCACAATTACTGGATTTAGAATCAGTCGTTCAAAAAAACGTTTTGGGCTCTATTGTAAACGAGGACTGTATTAGACTTACCCGTATGCGCAGAAGTTTTTTAGCCAATTCTGCAAGGAAACATGACTAGTTGGTATTGACATCTATACAGGCGATTATAGTAAAACCCGGTAAGATAGGCGTAGTCGTAAGGAGCAGAGAAAATAACACTTCGAATCGAATCGAATAAGTGACAAACGAATAAAAACTTCTTGACCTATGTGCGATAAACGACAGCGCACACTGAATGAAATCAAATGAGGCCATGAATGTTTTTGTAACCAAAAGGAAGATTCTTGTTTTAAAAAGGAGCATTTGGTAGATAGGTAGGTAGAAGTGGCTGTTCGACTGAACCCAATCAGCGCAAGGGTGTGCCTTTTTGTTACCACGACTGATTTCCGGAGCTGCGGCAGTGGGGGTTCTATGGAATACCTAGTTTTGCCGCATTGTCCCCAATTGGCCAATGCCTCGTGGTTATCAACGTTATTTTGACAATATCTGGGCGGGTTCTGCTTAGGAGATCTTTTGTAGTTGGTTAAGAGGGAAGTATCCCTGACGCTAGTATCAAGAATTTTGAATTTTACAAGAATTTTGTTAATAATTATTTGCCAGAGTAAAGAAGAAATGACGCCACCCTGTAGCGTTCCTCCGTGGGCGCATTTGGTTAAGTGACTGTTACCCAATGTTGCCTGAATTATTTTTGTTCTGAGCATGGAGACTATCCATTGACTAATAAATTCATCTATGCTAAGCTCGATCAGAGGTTCATGAATGGCTTCAGTGTGTACGCTATTCCCTCTGTGTCTAAGAAGGAGGCTAGTGTATATCCTCGTGGAGAGCCGTTTCCGTGAATCTTCCGTTGAGCTAAATGTGCTGTGATTTGGATAGCATTCTTTATTCTGCTAGATAACTTTGCATGTGGATGTCTAAGACGGACTCTAAGGCTACGCCCACAGTGATGCGAGAAGCGTTTGTTTGCGATAAAACTGTTCACATGTATTCTTATGTATATACAGTGAAGCGGTATTAGATGCGATTCCGTGCTACAATTGCGTGCTTCTCGCAAACCTCTCACAAGCTTCTCGCACACAAACTCTTCCGACTACTTTTTCAAGAGATTCTGTGCGAGTAGTATTCATTGTTTTTGTTATTTCTCCTGATGCAATTTCATTTACTTTGAAGGAAAATCAAAACAAAGGAGAGTCTTCTCTCTTTAGATTATTTGCAATTGTACTTTGTACTGTACTTTGGTAGTAATCGCATCGCATCGCTTTCTCGTTTCACTGTGCGCGAAGTCTAAGGAGCATTCAGCGAATGGTTTTTTGCGTAGCAAGCAGGGACAACGAACTTTCTCACACTGACGACTTCTAAGTTCCTAATTTTCTTATTTCAAAACTATTTTGTAAAAGGCACCTAAGTACCTACCTTACAGGATCTGCGGTTTTTAGTCTGGTGGCTTTCTTAGCTTTCTGCCAACGCTCTCCGAAAAAGAAGCAATCATTCATCTCGTAATCAAGCATCAGTATAAGCTGTGATCAACTATATACAGTTGTAGAAAGGTTGAATCTTTCAAATGCCTCAAAAGTCAATTAATATAAATTTGAAGGTCAAGCCTTCCTCTTTGTCATTAGGGTGGACACGAGAAAACCCCTTGTGTTCGTCTAGGTTTTTAAAGAAGAGAACTCGTGGAATATCTCCTTGAATATCTTGTGGGTAAATCTTAATATCCGTCTGCCGTCAGCAAAAATAATAAGTGCCATTTTTCCCTGCTTAGTTTCGACCTTAGCAGCCCGAATGCCTTCTTTTTTCCCACACTTACGGCTTTTGTTCAAAGGTCTCCTAGGCCCCTAACTCAACCGAACCGAAAAGAACACTTCGTCATTGGCTTTATTGCAGTGTATTCAAATTTTATTCACACTTTGACATTCCCGGTTGGGTTTGAAAATCCGTTGGGATATGCGTGGTAATTTGAGTCTTTTAAATGTACTCTTGGCTCTTATCTCAAACCCTACTTTGCATTTCTACTTGTTTGTCATCCCCTTTGTCCTTTATTCGGTCTCGTTTTTGGGGCTTCCTTTTGTACTTATGCAAATTAAATCTTCTTCACATAAATAGATTTGCACTCTTTTCTTCTGCCATTGTGGATGTGTACGTTGCAACTGTATGAGAGGAAGTGTAAGATAAAATCTATTTTATGACATCCTCCTAGCTGTCGTCGTGGTTATCGTGTGTAAAGCTTTTTTTTTTACTTCACACGAGAAAGGATTTCAATTTTTTTTTTCATCTTCTCTGTTTGCTCTATCTTTGGCTATAGCACACTCTTCCGGTTTGGACGATGACTTCCTAGCTAACACGAAACCCCGCATTAACCATGAAAATTTGCAGCAAGTTCATGAATTTCTATTGGAAGGTAAATATCAGGTTTTTCCTGGGAAATTCCCCATTCGTCTGTTGTTGCTGCATGATTTCCGGAAGTAATTCCCATTCCACCCAGGTGATGAGAGTCAACGGTGACATCGCATTGGCGATGCAGCACCGATAGCACTGTCATCGCATCGTCTGGGTGTGTATCCTTCTCGGCGAGAATGCAACAATTTGTGGTTCCTAGTGCAGTAAAGGTGAAGATGAACAGTGTGGTGGTGTTCCTTGCGAAAAGTTCAACACATCAGGGTGACAATGAAGGATTAAATTTGGTTTGCGAACTTTTGCCGGAACATCACCGAGATCTGTTTATTTTGTGTGCAGACACGTTGAAGGATAAATTTCACTTGAAACTGAAATCCCAGCGGAATGAATGAGCTTCATTTGGTCTCCGAGGGGGGTAGGGGTAAATGAGGTGAATTCGAGACGGATTAAAGCAATTGTGGAGCTAGATGTGATTCGGTTCGTTTTCCAATTGAAACGATTTGGTTTACACACATCTGTTTTGCATTTAAATTGCATTTAATGCGGGAGACGAAGACGCCACGTACAAGAGCCAAGGGAGTGCTGAATGCAATGAATAAAACTTAATGAGACGAAAGAGATACAGGTACACAAATGGGATTTCTTGTTGGGTGTGAATGGATCTTGGGGAGATTTCGTTTGTTTGTTGAATAACAAGTTTTGAGATGATGTGAAAAGTTGTCGCTATGGGGGTTCCTCCTTGTTGTGGATGAAAATTTTTGACAAATGACTTTTCATGGACAAACTGTACCGAACTACAATGTAAGCAAATCTGTAAAGTTTCCAATGAAATGGGAGATTTAAGACTTTTTCTGCATTGAAACAAATTATTTAGGTGTTTGGAATCGAAAACTAGAAAGGACATTTTTCTTTCATTTTATTTGTCTGGAAAATATGAATCCGTCGACGAAAGCGCTCATTACGGACTTTCGTTGAATAGAACCTTTTTTATTGGTTCTCAAGGGACTGTGCAACTGGATTGGTCATATGGTAAAATCATGCACTAGAAGTTCGACCCTACGGAGCTCTATCAACCGGCAGAGCATCACACGAAGTACCCCTTAAGGAGAAGTCCTCTCCTCGCTGATTTGGCTCCTAGTAATAGACGAAATTATTAAGACACTGGAAAACAACACCTTCAACGTGACGGCTTATGCTGACTACGTCGACATTCTAGTCTTAGGAAAATTCACCCCCACACTAAGCGAAAGGTTAATCACGCACTGTCATTGGTGAGCGGCGGCGGAGCGGGAGTTATCTCATACAAAACCGAGATTGTGCTCTTCACTAGAAGAAGATCAATTCCAACTTTAAGCATCCATGTATGGACGAAATCGATCTGACACTTAAGAGGACGGCAAAATACCTCGGCGTAATCTTAGGCTCAGAACTGAGCTGGAAAGCCAATATCGAGGACCGCATAAAAAGATGTTCAAAAACCCATGGGGCTTTAAGCTGAAAGTGGTACACTTGGTGTACACTGCTGTAGTACGACCCATCCTAATATACGGTTCGATTGTCTGGTGGAAGGCACTTGAGAAAAAATGCCATCTTAGGTATCCAAGATTCAAAGAGTAACCTGCATAGGGATAATAGGATTAATAAGATCAACACCCACAGCGGCACTTGAAACAATTCTGAACCTAGTTTCAATAGATATACACTTTAGTAGTAAAGCGTACAAATAGCACTCTGACTAAAGTAAGTAGGTCTATAAACAACTAACACCTGTGGTTACGGCTCCGGTCTAACCCGATGGACTACCACGAACGAGAACAGGAGGGTATAGTCTGCACTGAAGAAGAGCTAGCCTTCCACACCGTTGGATCCGAAATGGGGCTGGTACTGATGCCGGTTTCTTCTGTGAATTTAGGGGGTTAAACTAATCCTTCAAAATCGGAGAAGGATGCAGCGTTTTTCAAGCTGAGATAACTGCCATTCTACTGGCCGTAGGGTAGGAGATCGTTGGACTCGATTCTCATCTTTCGAAGCATGACTCTGATGGCGGAGTGTTCTGTGATAACTCCAATGAGCAAGCGGATAGAGGATCTGTCCAGTGCCAGAAGACACCTTGTTTTAGTTTTATTTAGTTACTACAGGCCGTTGACAGTCAGGCGGCTATTAAGTCTCTGCAGTCAGCATCGACAAAATCGAAGCTTGTGAAGGTCTGAAGACAAACTCTCAATGATATATCAACGACCAATAAGGTGACTCTCTGCTGGGTATTAGGCCATAAAGTCGGTAGTCGGTATATATCAGTTGATGAGATGGCGAACGAACTTGCCAGGAAGAGTGCATAACTAGCATATGCATATAGCCTTCCAGTTGCAAGGATACCCATTAGCGCAGGAAAGTAGATGAGGAAATCATGATCAGGGCTAATACGAGATGGTTACACATGGACAAATGTGGAATAGCCAGATCACTATTGCCAGCCTTCGATAAGAATTCCAAAAATCTCAAATCTCCACTTATTCAAGTGGAAATACGAATCGTCTCCGGTGTCCTTACAGGGCACTGTGGAATAGGGATGCATGCGGAGAGTCTTAGATTACCCCAGAATGAGTACTGCAGAAGGCGCAGGGACGAAGACCAAATAGAATCCATCTAGCATCTGTTATGTAAATGTCACCCACTAGACTCCCATATACTTTTTATGATTACAATGGACCCTCTTGGAGGTCTAAGTAGGTCTTTAGGACACCCACAAAACCGACCAATCATTGGTTCTCTGACCTCTACCTTCCTGGAATATCCTCGTTTGAATTTTTCTTTTGATTCCTACGTTCACTACGTTGGATTTATTCGGCGGCAATGAGACTGAACCTGATGTACGGGGTATTGGACTGGTGGACGGCACTAGACAAAAAATTTCTAATATTGGTCTACAGAGACTATCATGCATCTGCATAACGGGTGCTCTAAGAACAACCCTTACGGCTGAACCACAGCCAATGCTTCACCTGCTTCGTGGGGCTAATGACAGCCAAAGCAGCACTTAGATTAAGGGAATCCTCGCAACTTTGAATTAATCGCTGGGATTTATGACAGATGGAGGAAAATGTATCGCTGTGTTTCACGCTCTTGGAATAGGCAATCACTTTCGCCATAGAGCAGTCTTTAACAAAATCAGTTACAAGGATGGAAACCATGAGTGTCAATGTGTATTCCATGTAGACCGAATTCCTCTGATTGAGTCCGCTTTAGATAAGGAATATTGAGGTCCAGCCAGCAAAATGTCGACTCCGATTGACATTTACTGATAAAAAACGAGATAGTTCCCTGCAAGAACATAGCTTTGTTACAAGGCTAGGAATAGGAAATCTTGATATTTGAATTGGAAACTGCGCCCGTTTACACATTTTTGTCGATAAATAGGTATCTTGAAAGGATTTTTTCGTCTTTGCGTTAATTGTACAAGGTGGAGCAAAAGTCATCACCCTATCGTAAGATACTATAATTTTGGCAAATGGCGGCAAATGTCAATTCTACTTTGACATTTGTGAAGTAAACAGATACGAAATACAGGTCAACAAGTGACATGAGTCACTATACTTCTCAAGATCGCGGAATACGCGTGACAATTTTTTTACGGAATAATTTGTCAATGATTTGGCGTAGATTTCCCGGCCGTCCTAATCCAACTGGTCAAATACTAAGGCATTTAGCCGCTTGCCTCGACGAGACTGGATCAACACTTGACAGAAGAGGTACCGGAAGGCCTGCTCGTTGCAACAAGAATATCGCCGCTGTGGCTGAAGACTGGTGACCGGTGTCTGATACAGACCAATAATCAACGAGTTTTTATAGCCGGAAATTGATGAACTGGAACAAGAGGACATGCGGTTCCTACAGGATGGTGCAACCACATACACAGCTTGCCCGACAATGGACATTTTGAAGGATGCGTTTCCGGGTCGCCTAATGTTTCGTTTTGGCTATTAAATCGCTGCAAGATCGCCTGATGTAACCGCTCCAGACTTATTTTTGTGGGGTTTTTTGAAGTCACGAGTCTACGTCAACAAGCCTTAGACATTTGAAGCCCTCAAAGAGAATATCCATCAAGAATGCAAAGACCTATCGCCGGAAGTTCGGACAAGAGTGATGGAAAATGCCATTAATTGGGCTCAAATGGTCATCAATTCTGGCGGCGGCTACTTAGCCGACATCATTTTCTCGACTTAATGGAAAAAAATTTAACACATCAAATAAACATAATTCAAAAACAGAACCATAGTCTTTCATTCATAAAAGAATTACAGCCAAAGAACATCGAGTGACATTTTTTGCGCCACCTTGTAGTAACGCACTAACTTGTCAAACTAATAACTGAGCCAAGCATGGGACTAAAAAGTCGTCTGGGTTGGAATTCATGGTCACTGATGCATTGACCTTTCAAAGCTGAAACTTTTCAAATCTAATTTGTAAATGACATGTTCTGAGTCCAAACCCCTGTCTCATAAGCAATTCTTTTCAATTTAATTGTAACGGCCCGCATTCCCTCAAGCAACAAGAATTTATCTGTCACGAAAAACAAATCCATTATCTAGTTGGGTTACTAACATGTAACCTACCGAAACAATACAAATCCATTACAGGCATCATAATAAGGTCCACACCTCGTCCCCGTATGCCCTCAGAAGGGACACAATGACACAAAAAAGCTTACTACTTAATTAGTTCAACAAAGACGCCCAAGAAAAAAAAAGGACACACAAACCCCACCGCCCAGAGGTAGTAGTGTCGACATTAATTGCCTCTTCAAAGCCTTTTGTGTGTATACAACAATTTCGAGAACAAATATGGTTTTTGTCTTCCACCATATTTCCACCACTTCTTTTCTGTCGCCACATCTCTCTCTCTCTCTGTCTCACTCTGTGTGTATCCTCCATTAATTCATTTTCAGTTGTCGTGCCAAAGTTAATTTTGCCAACACTCCTGGGAACAATGAGACGAGTTGGCAAACACAGAAAAAAAAAAGAGGAAGGAAACCCACAAGAGAAGTGTCCAGGCACCCCATTTCTAAGGGGCGCCACCGCAATTATTTCAAATTAATTTATTCAATTTCAGTTGTAATTTGTGCTGTGCGTAACCCTTCGTGATTTTTACCATAAACATAAATCATAATTTATCAGGCCCAACAAAAGGGGGGTAATTTATAAAAATACACGTTATGGTCCTTCGAGCCGCATCAGCAGATTTCCGATACGCCAACATTTCCGTTCGTTTTTCACTCGATTTATAATAATTTTGTGGTTAAAATGAAGTCATATATGCCGGTTGGCGCTGACTGAGCCGGACTGCTCCGCCCCTTGTAAAGGGGTAAATTATTTATTTATGCAAATTTTTAATGAACGTGCACACACAGAGGGAGTTGGATAATTACGGCCGAAGAGGGCTACGGGTAGGCACACAGCAATTATTCGAAATATAGTGTCGGCACCTGTTGTCGACGGCGACGGATTATACGGAAGTCGATGGCCTTCGTTGGAACAGAACAAATAAGCGTGAGTTGGGAAGGGAAAGTTTGCAAATTTCTTTTGTTTTATTGGTCCTTTCTGGCAGGACACACAAATATTGCTAGACGTCAAACCCGAGCACGCACGTAAGGATTTCGATACTTTTTTCGCCTTTCATCCGCCATATTTCATAAGTAATTTTCTTTTTTTATTTGCTAAAAGAAGGAACATGACTCAGTTGGCCAACCCACACGTATTTGTTGTTTAAGTTGCGTGGGGGGTTGTCTATAAATAAACTGCGTACTTGGCGAAAAATAAAATTACAAAAGATTGTGCAAAGGCTGTTGTAGAAATTGAATGTGCCGCCGTGTGTGAAGGAGTGAGTGCAGGCTAACAAGTAGAATTGTTTATACATACATTTTTTATTTTTTATTAGATGTTTGCGTAAATAACTTAAATTTTTGTTCTAATCAGCATTTGAGGTGATATTCGATTTCATGTCTATTGGATAAAGGTGTGGAAGAGAACATGAATAATGGAAATAGAAATGTTTACGTAATCAATTTTCATCGTCTGGGAAGTTACAGATTTCTAGTTGAAGATTGATGGGGGATAGTCTGGGTAAATATACTCGTAAAACTGAACATTAAATAAAAAAAAAAAAAAATAACAAAGTTTATGTTTTAATGAAATATTTTTTATTATTGAAGAACATCATGTAGAAATCTCCCTATTTCATTACTAACAGTTCACATTGCCACATTTCATGAGACTGTGCTCAGGATGTTACATCCCTCATGCTGGTTGCTACAAACAGCAGAAGCGTGACTTAATTGCATGCAGATTTGCCATACGCAGGGTGTTTAGACAACAGGTCTTAAGACTTGAGCTAACGTCTTTTAAGAATTAGCTGCCTTCAGGCCCACACAGAAAATAAGGATCATCATCGTCATCATTTTTCAATGGCTTGCTTATCCACTATGAGAATCGCAGTTTAATGGAGCTTAAATAGACTCTCCACACTTCCTGATCTTCCGCCATCTTTCTAAATCACCTGGGGTTATCCCCATACTTGGTCAAGCCATCTCATCCTGGACCTACCCAGGGGACGCCTATCTGATGGCACGGATTCCGTCTTGGAAACGGAGTTGAGGACATGCGTTTAACGCGTCCAAACCATCCATATGGAATCGACCTCACCGTACGAAGAATTAGCTGCTCGACATTAAGTGCCTCGCGTATTCTGATGTTCCTAATCCGATCTCGACGACTCACCCCGGCAATACAATGAAAAAATCTAATTTCGGCAGCTCAAATCCGCGATCTTATTCTTCTCGTCATTACTGAATTGAAGACCGAAAGCTTAGCTCTGATGCCAAGTTCGGCCCTCCTGATAACAGATTGACCAAGTTGTCTCAAAATTGCTCCAGCCTGACTCCAAGATAGATAAACTTCTCCAACTGCTTCATGTCAATCTTCATCTCAGCTTCCACACAGATGGAGACGAACCTATCTAGTCCGCGCTGAAGTTCGGTCTGAGTGGACGTAAGGATGGCGAAGTCCAACGCCCACAGCAAAAGGTGCCGATTTAACGCCAATCATCCGAACACAACTCTTACAGTTTGTGTATAGAGATTAAATGAACCTCAGAAGAGAACTATCAAGCCCGTACTCCTGCAATACACTCCAGAGTTCACCTTGAGGGACCCGATCATATGCTTTTTCCAAATCCACAAAACAACTGTAGATACATAGGTTTGCCATACTCCGGGGCCTCTTCAAGTACAATTCTGAATAGCTGGTCGGTTGTGCTTGGCTGCACGAAAGCCGCACTGCTCGTAGCCCAACTTAGACTCGACCACAGCTCTGGAAATCGCTTCCAACACCTTTGCAAAAACTTTTCCGAGGAGACTTACCCCTATAACTGAAGCGATCCCCTTTTTTAAAAAGCGGAACAATCACCCCAGTTTGCCAATCGCTGGGTGCTTCATCGCATCGTCAGGCCAATTTAATGACACGAGAGAGCCATTTCACGCCCTTTTCACTCAAGGCCTTGAGCATTTCCGTCCGGATTTCGTCCACACTAGCAGATTTGCCAACTTTTAGCGCTTTAATCCCCAAATCCTCTACGGTTGGACTATTCTCCGCCCTCCGTATGGATCTGCAATCCTGAGTTCCCTGTTCAGGATTGAGGAGCTCTGAAAAGGGCTCGCCCCATCTGCGCAAGATGTCCTTCTCATCATCATCCTTCGATGATATTAAACTTCCTTTCTCTAAGACAGCGGATTGTCTGCCAGAACACCTTGTTTGCAGATCTGTGGTCACAGTCCAATTTCTCACCGAACTCCTTCCAAGACTGCTCCTT
Organism: Matsumyia berberina; assembly: GCA_917880715.2. Classification (NCBI taxonomy): domain Eukaryota; kingdom Metazoa; phylum Arthropoda; class Insecta; order Diptera; family Syrphidae; genus Matsumyia; species Matsumyia berberina. Next base: position 121,395,593 of record OU862871.1, on the reverse strand, counting down.
AGCTGCTTCAACAGACAGCTTCCAAGTTATTCGCGCCTCCATGTATCGGTTTCGAGAAGCTGCAACCCTCAAGTATATCCACACCTTGAAGGCTTTTTTCTTTTCTCTCATGGCTCCTTGAACTCCGAGTGTTTTAAACTACGCAGTTCTCTTCTTTGCCGTTTGCGCAGCAAAATTTCAACAATTTTTCTCCGTTCGCATTCTGATCCGGGTCACCGTTCCTTCCAATCACACTTCCCCATGTCATTACGTCTCTACTCACGTGAGTATTGAAGTCACCCATCAGAACATAAGAATCCATATCTGCCACATGTTCTAAGACGGGCGTCTATGTACTTCATCCAAGAAAGCTGCATACTCCGACTTCAAGAATAAGATTTTATTTTCGGGCTAAAAAATACCATTATTGCCTCCCCGTCAAATGGAGTTCAGTTTCAAATCATTTGCAAGGACTTAACCAATGGCAAACACCCCTCCATGACAAGCCTATGTCGAATGGTTTCTTAAATATAAAAATGACCATTTCATACAGACAATCGTCGATCATATTTGAAGAGCCACTCGCGAGTTCATCCTTAACGCCATAAACCATAAACCACTTCCTTCGCCAACGTTCTAAATATCATCCTGATTAATTCCAAATTCCAGAACACGTATCCCTACAGCGTGTATGGATCAGCAAGAGATTGTTTCCCTGGCTCAGAGAAAATAAATAAAACAACCGAATAGTATCATATAGATGCAGGACACACGGTTGGAGCGGGATCAACATAAATCCTGGATTCAGTGGCCACCGCCACCGCCACCGTCGCCGTCACCTTAACCGAAACCAAACTTCGAAAGAAACAACAGACCACGCATCCGGACTATGGGATTAGTTACTGGCGCTGTCGATACCAGCGAGACCCGACTCGATATTTCTTTGTTTTGATGTCCACAAACGATGAACACTCTCAGGCATCCCCGAGGCAATGCCAGACGAATAAATCAACACAGTACTAAGTCATCGGAATTATTCTGTCGATAGCTGGTGGGTGGAGTTAGGACAGGAAGAATGAATAACACAGTCTACACCCTACATCCCTCATTTGCTGTAGGCGGGTGTGAGTGTGTGTGCGCTTATAAATATCCCTTATGCCAGCCAGAAGATAATTCAGTTCACTGTTGCATATGCATTTAATCGACTTGGTTTATCTTGGTTTATTTATTCTGTCTGGCCAACAGCAGTGTTGCATCTACTTGGTGCCCTAGAAGCCATATGAGTTTTGCATCAACGTAGCTTTTGGCCGCCGCGTCTTATAATAACAAAATAAGATTGATGATTTTCTTGGTCGTCGGCAGACACAAACACACACAGAAGCAGTGTAGACGAAGAGCTTACATCGTATTGCATCAGAGTTTTTTAATGGATGCTCTACGGTGTTGGAGTAAAATATTCGACGAGCTCTTGGTTTGGAAGGTCTGTATTGGTTTAGGTTAGAAGTCAGATGAAAGTGGATGAATATTGACAATTTATGGGGTAAGAGTCTTTCGAGCACTACTGGAAGAGAAAGTACTTATGGCGGAAAGTGTAGTTTGAACCCCTTTGAACCTTCCATTCGAGGATCTTATTGGGAAGATTATATTTTGCTTTTAAAATTATCGATTCTGAGGCTCACCGGCAAATGGAAAAAAATGTCTATCAAGTGCGGGACAGTCGCAAAGTAGGTGACGCATGGATTCCATTTCCTTTTGTTTTGCATGTGTCTAGAGGATACCATTGCGTAAAGGCCTTGATTATGGTTTCAGCATTTCTTTGTTACTACATGGAGTACTAATTGATAGCTAGATGTTAAGTGATTGCTTATGCAGATGATGTTGCGATTGTTGATTCCGGTGAATACCCCAGCACCCTTAGTATACTTTTTCAACCCGCTCTTTCAATCCTTTCAAGATGGGCAGCTTAAATTGGTCTAAGAGTTAATCCCGAAAAGACCGAACTAGTCCTCTTCACCAGGAAATACAAATTTTCTCCAATGGACCCGCGCACTCTAAACAACACCAGCCTTATTCTAAACAACACCAGTTATTATTGGGTCTCAAACTAAGCTCGAAGGCCAACACTCTCTAATGCATTATAAAAGCCACTATAGCGGTGTACTGCTGCAAAAAAGCCATTGGTAAAAAGTGGGGCCTGGAACCTCGTACCACGCACTGGTTCTACGTGTCCATTATCTGGCCTAGACTATGGTGTGATCGTATGGTGGACGGAGAGAGTGCAAAAAATCGCATGCACAGACATTAGCGGACCACTGAGAACTACCCCATCTGCGGCACTCGACGTGATCCTACATCTGATTCCCTTGGATATTTTTGGCAAGCAGTCCTCAGACTGAGGTCGCCGTGGTTCAGTGGTTAGTGCGTTGAACTGCTTTGCAAGCCTGCGTAGGTTCAAGCCCCAGCCATGTTCACCGAACATCATTTTTCGCGCCACCACCTCTCGTCGGGGAATGACAAGCCTCCGGGAGTATAATTTGTCATGAAAAAGCTTCTCAATTCGCCGTTCGCAATCGGCAATAAATTGAAGGTCCCTTCCATTCGTGCGAAAAATGCAACCCGCACAACATGAATGGTTGTGAGAAACTAGGCCTGAGCTCATTAAGTTAGGCTCGATGTTAACTTAAAATTAAGCGAGATGCTTTCGAAAGGACGAATTTTAGAGGGATAGGTGGTTCAACGTGTCTAGCGACAAAACAGATTTGGCCCAAGCTGGATCTGAAACGCTCTAAGTATTTGATTTCCCTCAAGGGATTGCATATCAGCGCTACTATAGGTGTCATCACTGGACACTGTCTAATAGGCAACAAGGTTTGGCTTCTTCCGAAATTACTGGGAAACCAGGAGTGTGACGGATGCCACTGAGCAGATCTGCAAACACTGGAAAACGGTTCTAGCGATCAATGTCCAGCTACGTGCCATCACAAATAGAAGACACACACTTCCGGAGTTCCACAAGGGAGTGTTCTTGGTCCAGTCTTGTTCTTGCTCTATACTCTAGATATACCCCAGGAAGAAGGCACCATTGTTGCTACATTCGCGGACGATACGGCTATTCTGGCAATTCGAGTCAGCAACTGTGAAGCTTCAACGAGCTTTGGATACAATTTGCGAGTGGACAAAGGTTTGGCGCATTGTTCTCAACGAAACCAAATCTACGCATGTTAACTTTACTAACAAGAAAATTAACAACTTACCCATTTTCATTAACTCGGTACTAATACCGTATGCAAACGAAGCAAAATGTCTAGGAATGACACTAGATGCGAAACTCAAATGGAAGCCGCACGTTAAAAAGAAACGCGACGAGCTCGAAATTAGATTTAGAGAAATGTATTGGCTGCTTGGAAAATATTCTAAATTAAGCATGTATAACAAATTGCTCTTATATAAGCAAGTCTTAAAACCTGTATGGACGTATGGTATACAACTTTGGGGTTGTACCAAAACCAGCAATAGAAATATTTTACAAACCTTTCAAAATAAGGTGCTCAGAACAATCGTTAATGCGCCGTGGTACATTAGAAACGACGATATCCATAGAGACCTCGGCTTAGTCGAAGTATCTGCCATCTACACCCAGAAAGTGATGAGACTTTTTAAATTTCTCCACGAAATATCCAGGTCGTCTTTACACACGAAAGCGGAATCACCTTCGCCGCCTTTCATTTGGAAAGGATTATATACTTTCTGACACAGTCCGGATGAGTAAGCAGCTTCCTTAAGAACAAAACAAAATCCCCCCTCTGTCCCACTTTAAGGTTGGTTTTGTGTCAAAAAAGGAAAACCATCATAAATGTTGAAATGGTGTAATAATTTTGATGCGATCTCATGCATAGTAGGTACCAGATACTTCCTTTTTTCCTTTTGGATGCGCATTGCATAGCAAATGGATTTTCAAATGAATTTTATGCAAATTTCGTTATAACGTCATTAGCATTAGCTTTCTTGATGAATTCTACATTTCTCCCGACAGACATCTCTGAGTCTGTCTACCAGAGAGATGACTATGTACGTGGCGTGGGTATTCCCAATTCAAAAGATGTTTGCGATCCAGTGATGATGCACACTTATGGTTTTGCTTTGAATTGCAGATTGAGCGTAAACAACATTCTCTTTAAGCGTGCGCCTATAGAGAGACGAATGACGAATTTTATGTTAATTCGGATACAGATTCTCTTTGATTTGATGTTCACGGCGGCTTTGATGCATAAAATAGTTTAAGTGGCTTGCTTTTGTCGAGTGTTTTTTTTCTTTAATTAAATTGCTATTCCTTGTTGGAGGCATCAAATGTTGCTGTTTTGAACGCAGGTTTATGGCGAACTATCAGATCGAAAATGTCCACGTGGGCAATAAATAGTTGGTTGTTTTCAGTTTCAGATATATGCTACATACATACTCGTTTTATTCTATACATTAAGATAAAAGTCCAACCCTTTCCAAGTGGCAGCAAAATAATTCAAAATAAAGTGGTTCCAGGACATAGTAACATAGAAGGAAAGGAGACAGCGGAAGAACTAGCTCGGAAAGGGTCCTATCGGTGTACTCAAAATGCTGATTGAAACCAAGGTTAATAATTAACCAACACCACCTGCTTCACAAGGGGTGACTGTGTTATATCTCCCATCCTATGGCCGACACTGAATGAAAAAAAAAATCAAAAGCCTACTACCATTGGAGAAAAAAGAAGCTAGTATCCTAATAGGTGTACTGACAGGGCACTGTGCGATAGGTATAATGGCCGCTAGACCAAGTATTAATTCACCGGACTTCTGCAGGAGCTGCCAGGATACAGAGGAAATAGAAACTATCAAACATTTACTTTGGGAATGGCCGAATCTTTAAGTACGTCACATCCGTCACATGGGAAACAGACTTTTTAAAGAACTAGAGGCGCAGATCCCAAAAATGAACATGAAACATTTCGTCAAGAGCTCAGGTTGGTTCGAGAACAGGTCAATCAATGGTTAAAAAAAATTAATAACGGCACCACCGGTTAAAAGGGAAACACAATGAACCAAATGGCTTCCGTGCAAGCATTAGTGTTGTGCACTTCTCCCCTAACCTAACCTAACCTAACAAAAGGTAGTGGCAGTATTCAAATCATTTAGATCGCTGATGAGGGTCTTCTTGTACTGGCAAGTGCGAGATACGTACATACGAAGTGCATTAAGGGACTATTCCGTCATAAGAAGGAGATTCTATCACTGGACGCGCTAAAGATAGTAAAATGAAAACAAAAATCGGCCATGTTAGTCACTCATAGCGCACGCCATAGGAGTCCTCTAGTATCCTTTTCACCCTCTTAGTCAGTTAGTTAGTTAGAGTGGTCCCCCAAGAAGAGGTATTCTTAGATCAGAAAAGTAGGTCCATTGTGATACCACTAAGTAATGGGGTTTGACCCCTGCTTATTCCTAAAACCATTTAGATTTCCTAGTGTAGCTGTTGAGATCGGCCGTGCTGGAGGAGTTCAAATCATTTAGATCGTTAGAGAAGTATGGGGCTAAGGTGGCTTTCCTGATGTTGGCAAGGGTGGGACACGTGCAGAGGAAGTGCCCAGTGGACTCTTCCTCCTCCTCGTCTGTGCAGTTCCTGCAGAAATCGTTACAAGCAGGCTCAGCATGCCTGCCGAGAATGCAGTGCCCCGTGAGGACGTTGATTAGTTTTGAAAGTTGGTCTTTTTTTAGTCGTGGTAATGCTTTTGATCGTGGGTTGCCATGGGTCAGTGGTTAGTGCGTTGGGCTGCTGACCGAGCACGTTCAAGCCCCAGCCAGGTACATCGAACGTTTTTCTTCCTTCTTTCTGTTCTAACTGCAGCTTTACAGCACAATGGGCAGCGATCTTCTTAGTGGAGATATCTAGGATTGAGAGCACGATGACAGCCTATACGGCTGAAGTGAGCAGGTGCCCTTGTAATACCGAGACAGGCAATTCTTTGTAGCTTCTAAAACTTCATTCCCGTCGTTCGTTTAAGTACTTTTGGCCGTAGAGAAGCCGAGTAGCCCATAAGGCTCTGGTGGCACGATCAGCCGCGAACTTGATATGTGCATTTCAATTTAAGCGTCTGTCTAAGGTAACGACCATCTCGTCGGAATAGCCTGCAGTGGTGCCTTTGACGATGATAAGCTTAAGGTTGACCAATCTGTTGTACCATTCGTCATGAACAAAGTGGTATGTCCCTTTCGGTAATTTGATAAAAGTTTGGTTGGGGAGTTTCGTTAGACAGGGTTTTCCAATGGGGACGGGTCGATTTTGACAATTCATGGCGGCCATGTTGTTTTATCTGTTGTTAGTTTTCCCAACTTTTGTTTTTTTAGACACTAACGACAAATCACTATGGCAAGTTACAGCGTCGTGCAACACGTGCAAATAATAAAACTGGAGCAGTTGGAAGCGGACCCCGATTTCAGCAAAAAAATCATCTTCAGCCACTAGGCCCATTTTTGTTTGGGTAAGTTAACAAGGAAAATTGCTTCTGTCCGTACGACGATGGCATTGCCATCACCATCAACGGAGACCGCTACCGATTGATGATAACCAATCTGCCTTGCGAAAAGACTGCTTTGCGAAAAGAGGCGCTTGCTGCCCACTCGCTGTTCTCACCTAAGAGAAGCGAAAAAGTTCATTAACCCAATTCATACGAGCTCAAGATTTAACTTGATCTCACCAAAGACGAGTTAAGAACCTGAACGGGCTATCTTATAGGACCTTGTTTACTCAGATATCAATAGTTGCCGGCTCTGTGGAGAACAGAAAGAGTTTGCTGAACATATTCTGTGCGTATGTCCAGGAGCCGCATGACGCAGGCCTCGGTCAACCCAGCGGATATTCTGAAAATTAAACCTAAGGCTATACGGGGTTTTTTCAAAAGCCTTAATTTAACCTCTGGTTAAACCATACGGGCCACCGCAATAGACCATAGGTGGGAGTGCGCATTTAACACAGAATACAGAATACATTCGGGTTTAAAAATGTTGCAAGCCCACCACACCTTTCTCACTCTAAAGACCTTCTTTGACAACTTCATCCACTTTACCTTTTTCTGAACAGGATCTTCATCCTTATCACGGATTTTTGAACGATGCTAAGTGAATTACACCTTAGTCAGTGCGAATATATTCCCCAGTATTTAGTTTTGATCCCGAAAATCCTGCTGTTGATCCTTAACCTTAAAAACTTTGCCAAATAAATTGCCAAGAAGTAACTGCTAAAGAACTTCTCTCCCAATACCAGCACTCATTCGTTTAGTTTCCACACAAAAAAAAACAACATGAAAATTCGATAACGCAAACTTCTCCTTTATTTTAATTAACTTCTGTCATAGAGCGCACATAAATCGCATTTTAATGTCCTGGCGACGATAGCGTCTTGAAACGAAATGCCACCCACTTATTGTCTACCACTACTGCAGAACGATCACAATGGACATTTACGAGTATTTTGGAATTTTTTTTTTTTGTCTTTTCTCACTTATCTTCTATTTCCGTTGCTGTTTTTTTTTTCTCTCTGTTCGTCCTTTTTTTATACTGATTCTTATTTCTGATTATCTGGGTTTACCACAAAGTGGCACGAAGAGATATGTACCATGTACATGCCTATCTGTGAGGATGCTTAGCAATGAAAATTCATCTCACTATGTGACTCTACTTTTGCCATCGACTCAGACTCGACTATGACGATGAGAGGGAAAAGGACATTTTTATTTTATGACAGAAAAAAAAAAAAAAAACTGCGAATCACATAGAAATCCTTTATGTGTTCTTCTATTTTTTTTCGGGAGCGAGTCCTTATCCTCGCACTCTAGACGAAGAAAAATTTCAGAATCTGACAATGAAAATGAAAAAAGGACCTTCAGACCATTACCACGGAGACTAGACGGTCGTATTGTACTCGGGTCATATCCTATTGTGTGCATTCTCCGAGAATTTATTTTTATCTCCAGGTGACCTTGACACTTAATTCCAAAGAAGGATTTCTGATTATATTCGATGACTGCACGTAATTAATGGAAGCCTATATCCATTGACTTTAACAAAAGTGGAAGCGTGTGTTTTCGCTTTGATTATTTCGGGTACATCCATGGTGGGGTTTTTATTATCCTTTTACATACATACACACTGTGTCGCTGTAGATATTTTTGTCAGCGTTTACTGGTATCTTTCACTTGGTTAATCCTTGATCGTGAGATTTTATTTATACCACACCCTACCCCCCTGGGAGGAACAAAGCAATAAAAGTATTTGCATTGATTTTATGCACAGTCTGCAGTGGTGGTGTGGATTTAAATATTATTTATTGGTTTCATGGCAATAAAATGAAGGGCGCCTTTGGGGTTAAGCGAATTGATAACTGTTGGTTGAATTGATTTGTTTTATTTGTTTTTTCTATTTATTTTATTTTGTTGCGATTTGATCGACATTTGGCTTCGTTATTATGTTTTGTTTATGCTTATTTTAGGATGAGGGTGGTAAATATCTTGTATTTGTTGTGTAAGAAAAGTTTATCATATAAAACTTGAAGAGGATTTGGTTAGATATGTTCTGGAGATATTCATAGGTTTGAGGTCAGCATAAAGTTTGGTCCTTTGAATGGAGAAAGTTGAGGAAAAGCTGGAGGCTCTTTTCCCACTTGGGACTTGAGTTGAAATAAAATATTTATGAGGGCTGGTACTGGAAATAGACTACCGGCATCGTGGAAATAATAAACTATTTGTATGGAATAGGGATAAGAGTTAAGGGACGTAGTTAAAGCGAGTTCGATAGTTTTACATGTGAAAAGAAATGCGAATGATGTAAGCAATTTATGAGCACTTACACCAACTTAGGCGTGCGAAATGGCTACGAAATAGCTTGTAGATTCAATAGTAGGTTAGGTTAGGTTATGTTATGTAGGTGGCTACCCCCGTTCAGACAATAACACACTTAGACCAGATTGGCCCATTGTGATACTACGATGAAGAACCGGCTTACCAGCACCAGGAACCAGAGTATGTAAGGTAGAACCATTTCGTCCCGGAGATGATGTTTCTTATCTTCTGGATGTCGAGTTTTGTACCGGCATCGTCAGGGAACAATGTAGTCTGTTTTAACAGGAATAGTATTGTTGCTCTCGAAAGCCGTAAAGAAACCCGTTGCTGTGCTGATCAGCTGGGAGGATTCTCTGTGCCTTAAAGTTGATTTGACTGCCATTAGTTTCCAAAAGATATTAACAGGAAGCAGATAGAGAATTGCCTCTAGTGCATTTTCCGCCTGCTTCCTGATATTCTTATCCAGTGCCAGTTCCCCGCACATAAGGATCAGTCTGACCATCGCCGTATATATCCTGTAAACCACTTTCGGCTACAGGGCCATCTCGTGTCCATAGCTTTCCGGCAGGAATACAAGGGAATTGAGTTTCCTATCAAGTACGACCCCCAGGTATCATTAACAATTCTTTAAGAACTTTCAGCTAGTCCGCCTTACGGTATACTTCTGCAGACCCTTCTTCTCATTGAACAGCACCCCAAATTAGATCGACTGCGAACGGCGAAGCTTTTAATGAGAAATTCTACTTTTCGAGGCTTATCGCTCGCCGAGAGGTGGCGTCGTGAGAAATATGTACATCACCTTTGCCAGACCCCTTCGTGAATACACCAGCCAAGTTGGTGTCCATATCATGCTATACATTCCCACAGAATTGAAGCTGTACAGCGTAGGTTCATGCGTTTTGCCATCCCCTGGACTCTGAACTGATATCTTTAATTTACCTCCCTACGAAGACAAACTGAAATGAATTAACCTCCAATCCCTTAAGAATTGGACTAATCCAACCGCTGCTTCTTTGGGCTAAGAAGGCAACTGAGTAGCAGTGTTCTCTCCCGAACGACTAAAGTGACCGTGTATAAGACCTTACTTATCCCAGTCCTGCTCTATGGCGCAGAGGCATGGACTCTGTCAAAAGTGGATCAAGTTGGACTTGGCTTTTTTGAGAGGAACATTTTTTGGGTGTTTTTCAGTTCCGTCTGCACAGACGGCGAATGGAGAAGGAGATACAATGACGAACTGTATAGGGTGTACAGCGACATTGACTCAGTCAGAAGAGTGAAAGTCGAACAACTGAGGTGACTATGTCAATTAGCGCGGACGGACACCTGCTTCGGCCTGGAAAATCTTCAAATCCACACCAAATGGACGGCGTAGTAGAGGAAGACCGCGACTTAGGTGGAACACGTAAGTAAAAGGAGATCTTAACCGTCTTAGTGTGCCAAACTGGAGGCAGGTGGCTAAAATCGATTTGGCTAGAGACGCTTTTTGGTTGAGGCCCAGTAATCCCCCTAGGAACGTCGAGATGCTACCGATGTACCTTTTGCCCACTAGTTGTTAGCTGGCTCACCGTGGCTCAGTGGTTCGTGCGTTGGACTACTGTGCGAGCGACTTAGGCTCAGGCCCCACCCAGGTCTACCGGACATTTTCGCGGCACCATCTCTTGTCGGGGAATAACAAGCCTCCGGGAGTATAATCTGTCACGAAAGAGCTTCTCAATTCGGTGTTCGGAGTCGGCAATAAATTGTAAGTCCCTTCTATTCGTGCGAAAAATGTAAAACTCACAACATGACTGGTTCCAAAAAGCTAGGCATTGGCTCAACTTGAGCTGTCACGCCGGCTATTTATCCATCGACTCCCTCGCACTACTTCAAATTATCTCCCTCAACACAAATCCTCGTAACCTCAGCTCCGTACCTCTTCTTCATCTCTCTGTCAATCGCACCAATTATGGCTAATACGAGCCAATGTTTAGAATGTTGCGTTAAGTCAATGTCGCGCAAGACATCTTTGACTTCCATTTCGCCAAATTCACCATCAGAGGTTTGATCCACGACTTACTTAACGACCTTTTCTTCTCCTGATCCCTCACATTTAAAAAAACCATCTTCTACTAATCAAATATTAATTTAAGGTTAAGTGTTAAGTTTAGGCTTTAAGTTCCGCTTGTATTAAGCTTAAATAAATTAAAATAAAAATAAAAATTTAGGCTGCACACACAGTGAAGCGATAAAGCTATGTGAAGCGAGAAGCGAGAAGCGTGCGCTAAAACTGTTCACTTGTATTCTTGTGTACGTGCGCACAGTGAAGCGATAAGAATTCATGTGAAAAGTTTTATCGCATGCTTCTTGCTTCTCGCATCACATCGCTTTATCACATCACTGTGCGTGTAGCTTTAAGTGACGCGTAAGCGCTTCCTAAAAGAGTGCAACAAAGGATTGACCATCAATTTGCGAAAAAAGGGATATCTGACAGAATGTGGAAACTGGGGAGGTATTTGTGTTTTTCAGCCTGGACAGGATAAGGCAACGAGTGAACTCAATATAAGTCTCCGTATCTCCGTTTTATATGTTTTTCATCGATTTCGAGATTTTTTCGAAATCGAAATTTCATTTGGTTGGGCTTGTAAAGCTAAAACGAAGATGCTAAGTGCCATGATCTAGGTAAAAGAAGGAAGACTTTCAAGTTCAAAACGACAAATTCTGTTCATTTCCGCTTCTGGTAGTAATCCGTGATGTTGCATACAACCGGATGCAAGAGCTCATTCTTTACTTCGCAAGCCTGTCTTTTATAAAATTTTAAGGAAAATCGATTGGATGGTCCTTCTCACAAAATTTACCTAAGGATGTCTGATGTAGCGGCGTCTACAACAAAGCCAAAAGGGACGTTGTTTTGAAATGGAACGCGCATCAAACCAGAGTCCTTGAATCACCTGTCTACTCTGTTCCGCTTGGGAATGTCGCAAAATCAGAAGTCATTGAACAAATCAGACTTTTGTCAAAAAGTTAAAAGAAATTACAACTGAATATCAGGAATAGGAACTTGTACAACTTTGAACCTAACCTTCGCACATGAACGCCTTCACAGTGTGGGACATCTGCACCTTAGTTGACTTTCAAAGTCAATAAATTAGATTACAGAAATCTTTGTCTTCTCATACTTCTAAGCGAAAACTTCGAGGTCATCCTGCTCCTCCTTATCCCATAAATTGGGCTAAATTCCATCTATTCAGAACTTTGCTGCGAAAATTGTCCCAAAAAAAAAAAGTTCTTCCAACTTTAGTTATAGAAAAGCACAACACAGTACTCAGACTACGGCGAAATAATTCTCCATCGTAATTGTAAGGAATTGCTGACTCTAGAACGTAATTAAATCGTCCCATTAGGGAAGTCCTTAGTCATCTCAGTCTTTGAATTGGGTCAAAATAAATGGACCGACTTTGAGCGGAACTCACAGCATCAGCAGACGCTGCTCATTGTGATTCCACTACAAAACTTTATTTTGATTATAATGTACAAGCCGACTGTGTCGGTGTCCTTCTCGGTGAAATTTCAAACTTGCAGCTGTAAGTGGTTGAATCATTTTCGGAATGCAGGGGGCGTATGACTAATATTTTTGCAAGCAGATTTTAAATTTGAATTTTATACCAAAACCAACCACTTTCACTGGCACTTGCTGATGCCCAGGACACTGATACCCTCATCGTTTTCACACAGATATTCTGCTGACAGGATTATTCTGCTTCTGAAGTGCCTGTGACAGTAATAATTCTGCATATTAACTACTACAACTCGTCGCAATTGTTGGGACATTCAATTCCCCACGCTGCTCGCACTGGTATGGCAATCAAAGCTGCCTTTCATTCCCATTATGGATGCAGCAACTTTTATGCAAATGGCAGAGGGTGCGCTCCTGCCATTTTGTTCGGAACAGCTACATAGAGTATGTGCGTTCATGTGCAACTACTTAGTGGGCGATTTAAATACCGGTTTGTTGTTGCTTACGGTTGTACTGAGCTACCCAAGGAGAAATGCTGTGTCCTAGCACACCTGCTGAACGTGATAAAATTCATCTGCATTCGAATTTCGATGAAATGGAGAGTGGAAAATGTGATGTCGTAGATTATTTGCCACGTGACAACATGCCTCTGCAATGAAGTACCTCTGGACAGAGTTACGGCGATGGATGCCTTGTCGTTGCTGCTAATGGCTGCATGATGAATTTACCTTTTATTCTTTGGAATTTTCTATAGAAATCGATGAAGGACTGGATGAATGGGAATAGTATTGCAGGAAGCAATAATACAAATTGCCATTCAGTGATAGACGAGTTCGTTCGAGTTACTTCATGAGATGCCGGTCCTCATTGGATGTTATAGATGATTTTCCAATGAAAAATGGTACGACTGAGAATGCATACTATGAATGCTCACATGAGTCCTTAATTATTAAGGGGTAATAGTGTGCACAATGCAAACAATTGTACGTTGTTAGCTTAGATCTCCATATAATTTACAAGGATGCCTGTTTGAAAGGTTTTCTTCTCATCTGATTGAATAAATTCAGTTGCTAACATTCTGCTTGACTTATATTTTCTAGTAGGATCTGTAGATCTGTGATCACAGATCTGCAAGCCAGATGTTCTGGCAGACCATCTCAGAGGAAGAAAGTTTCATATAATCGAAGGAGTAAAATCCAAAGATGACGTCCGATGAGAAGGACATTTTGGGCAGATAGGGCGAATACATTCGGAGCTGCTCAATCCCGAACAGGGTACTGAGGATGGCAGGCCCATGGTTTTGAGTAGGACGGAGAAAAGTCCTCCTGCTGCCTTTGGCGGTAAAGTCGCTAAAAGTCGCCAATTCTGTTATGTTTTCGCGGAACCTTCTCTCGTCAGGTAATGAAATACTTCCGAGAGTATAAGTTGCCATGAAGAAGATTCTCAAATCGCAGTTCAGAGTCGACAATAAATTGTAGGTCCCTTCCATTCGTGCGATAAATGTAACACGCACAACATGAATCGTTGAGAGAAGCTAGGACTTGGCTCACCTGGAGCTGTCGAGTCAGCAATTTTTTTTTTTTTTTAGGTGTTCGAGGCACGAAGCTGACGTCGAGTCGAGGTTGGTCGATGAACAGTGTGGCTTTCGTTCGTGTAGAACCACAACCGACCAGCCATTCACTTTTAGAATGGTACTTGAGAAGGCCTGGGAAACTGCCAATGTTTCGTGAATTTGGAGAAATCATATGATCGCGTTCCTCGAGGTAAATTCTGAAGTGTAGTGCAGGAGTATATGATTGACGGTTTTCTTTTGTGAGCCATAAACTGTAAAAGCTTTCGGCGTTGGAATTCGCCAGGGGTTCGATTTGTTACCTCTCCTTTTCATTGTCTTTATGAATTGTGCATAAGTTGCAGCGCAGCCGTGGCGAGGAACGGTTCCAATTGGGAGACTTAAGGATAAGCCTTCTGCTTTTCGCTGATGGCTTGATCATCCTTACGTCCGCTAGACCGAACTTCGGAGTGCACTTCAGATGTTCGTAGTCGTCTGTGTTGAAGCTGGGATGAAGGCAGAAGTAATGGTAAGTTCCTAAACGCCTGTTCGATGCACTCTGGATGTTAGTGGAGTCCCATTGAAACGGGTGGAGAAATTAAGGATCTATCCACGAGAGATGGAATTAGCCGTACTGAGTTATCCTGTGGGATTGCTCCGACTGGAGCCATTATGAGACAGCTTGGTCAATCTACTATCAAAAGGGCCGAACTTGGCATCGGAGCTAAGCTATCGATCATTGGCTCAGTGTTTGTTCCGTCTCTCACCTAAGGTCATGAGATTTTAGTGATACGCTTTGGTAACTCGTTAAGATCGAGTAAGGAACACCAGAGTACGCGAGACATTCAATGTCGAGCAGCTACTTCTTTGAACGGAGAGTTCCATACTTCGATGGTTTTGACACGATAAACGCATGACTCCAACTAGGCTTCCAAAACGTGCCATGAAATCCGGTCCATCAGGTAGGCCAAGGATATGATGGCAGGAACAAGTTTAAAATATTACCTCTACCCGTATGGAGATAGCTCCTGATGTCTTAAAGCCTATGGCGGAAGATTGAGAGGTACTTAGAGTCCACTTATACACCCTAAACCCGCGACCCTCCTAGTGGATAAGCAGCCCCGAAAATGCTGATAATGAGACTCTGAAGAAAAAGCATTGCTCGTCATGTGCAATTTTTGCATCCATCCATGGCGACCGGCATGCCTACTTGGGAAGCAAATCGATGGAGACTGCTTTACTTGAACCGAAAGGAGTAAAATGATGGCAAGCAATATACTTCGCCATCTTCTTGGATATCGAAGACGCTTCTTCTTGTCCTTCGTTCTACAGACACTTTGGGTATTTTGGTTTCGATATCAGTATCTGGAACGATTAAGATACTAAAGAGATGGAACTGAGGTACGTCAGACGTAATAGTGTAGTGTTTCATGCCAACGTCCATTTAAGAACCCCCCGTGTAGAAGGCCTGTGTCATTTTATTGCTGACTTGTAGGTTTCTCCAGTAATTTTTGATAAGAATTTTAGTACCAATGTCGGAGATCACGTGATCATGATGTGATCATCTATCGACTTGTTTACAGTCCCTATCAAGGTAATGAGCTGGTGACTGCGACTATCTTCGTATTTAACCATCTCACTTTTTACTTCCCACCTTGGTAAGGGAAGTATTGTAATCGGTCCGATCAGAAGGTTTCGAGATATGAACAGGGCTTGACATTACTATATACTAGAAACCGTTTGTACCCATTTTCGGAATGATGTCTGTGTGTGTGTGTGTGCGTGTGTGTGTGTGTGTGTGTGACAATATTTTCCTCCTACGATATCTGGAGAACGAAAGAACGTAGGACCATGCGGTTTTTTTTGTTTTATTTGTTAGCATAAAACTTAGAGCTGATTAGATTTTGAGCACAATCGGTCTAGCGGGTGCTGAGGAAATTTAACAAACGTTTTTTTTTTTTTTTCGAGTTCGCGCAACAACTCTTTGTGGAACAATATTTAACAGTGTGTCCTCGAATTTTCCCCTCTCTATGCATGTTTTCTTTAATTATTAAATAAATAGCAATATCACTGTTTTTGATATAACATAATATGAGGTGGGAAGTATAGGACTGGCTCCCCAGTCGAATTTTTTAGTAGATATGTGCTTTTCTTAACATGGAACGCATTACATTAAAGAAAAAATCTAGAGGCTGCGATTTATTGGAAAGCTTTTGACTGCTTAGAACTTGATTTGAGCCAATAGAATAAAATTCAGATTTGTGGAGGCCCTCAGTCAAACAAATGTGTAAACCGCTAGGTATAGGCTAGGTATAGCTTCGAGAATAGGTAACGAAAGTCAACATTTCACGTTACCGAAATAACGAGCTAATGAAACCAGTACTAGGCTATTGTACCCAGGTTAAGATTGCTCTGAAAAAACCTTAAAACGCCTGAATTCTACAGCTTGAGCGAGAGTTCATGTGATAAAACTCGGACATTTTGAGACTTAATGAAGTGATTGGCCTAGACGTGGAATAGCATCAATCCCTCATCCAGAAATCCACAGTAATCGAGAATAAGACTGCTGCATTCACCAACGCAAGTCTCGTAGCAGCCTTACAGATGAGTTTACGAGACCTTAACGGAATCTTGTTTCATGAATAGAAAGAGACCTTCTTCGACCAAGGCTCAATAAAATATAAAGACGTTTCTGTGTTACAGATGTTGTTTTGCAATACAATTTCGATCTTTACTTTTCACTTACCTCAAAGGCTTAAAGTGTTTATATACACCAATATAAGCCAGTCGAACGACAAATATTTGACTCTCAACGTTATGCTCAAGTGGCGGATTTGGTCTCAGAGCGTGTTGTCAAGACATTTTCATCCTTGAAGGGAGTTGACATAGGCTGAGACTTAACTCTTCATGTCATCGACGAGCTATCTCCCTTCTTCACCCATTCCCAAAGTGCATCAAGCCTAAATAGTTTCAAAGGTCATTCATAGCATCACGAAACTACTTATCACTCCTGTCCAACCCTTATCTATTTCCTCTGTCACCCTTTTCACATAATTACGCCCCATCATCGTAAACAGCCCCAAAAAAAATTTCATCCATTTCATTTTGAAGCATCTATCTCAGTTTACGATCTAATCATTTGCCATGAATAACTACCACTGAGATCCCGGAAGCATCTGTTCCATGCGAACCTCTACCCATTCATAGTTCATAAAGTCATTCCAAAACTGAAAGTAGCACTCACTAACTCGCCCAAGTGTTCCCCGATGTGACATATTGAATTCGTTCTGTGGTTGAGTCCTAACCTTCGGCGTTTTTTCCCTTTTTTTTCATTCGCCCTTCAAAATTTTTTCGTCTTTTCCTCAATAAAGGCGAGTTAACAACTTTTTAAATAATGAACAAGCGCAGACAAAAACCGCCTTTTCATATCCTGTTGCAGGCAAAGCGGTCTTCCTCACATTTTTTTGTTGTCGTGCGACCGAAAAAGTTTTGCCTTTAACCGAGCATGGATTAAAAGTATTTTACTTTTCCTTTTTTTTCTGTGAAGAGGAAAACCTCCGTCAGGACAAAAATACATCCTCAGGACGAAGAGTTACAATAACAATAGCGTTGCACTTGTACTTGTACACCAGGTCAAGGGTGTTTCAGGTGATAGTGGCTTTTAGACGAAGCCTGGTCACAAAATAGGGTAGACAACGCAAGCACACACTGTGATGCCATCCTTCCACCTGTGCAAGGACTAATTGCCATAAATTGTAGCGGAAAATTTATCTAAGCACTAAAAGCCGTAGGAATACTCCCACACAGATATACTTCTCTGCAGAGATAGGAGGGGACGAGCGGTGCCCTTAACTAGGATTTATTTCCCCCGTTGTCCCTTTTCGATTCTGCCAAAATGTATCCAATTGTATTGGAGTGTAAAGTGTATTGAACCGTTACCATTGCGAATGAAAATCTATTTTATTTTTAGCCTCCATTTTGCTACGCCCGCGGGTGGGTGTGTGTGTGTTTTTTGTTGAGTGATTTTCTTGACGGCGCAGCGAAGACGACGCTCCCGAAGGACATTAATGTTGATAACATTTCGAGTTTTATTGCCTACCGTAGAAGGGAACAAATAATTGATCCCAGCGTCCTTGGTGGATTGTGTTGTGCTTTTGTTTTGCGTTGCGTTTCGTCCTGAGAGTGTAATGAATTCCATAGCACAAAGTACGAGCATGGAAGTGATTCTAAGGAAAATGGTCCCCGCATCTCGGGACAAGGATATTTATGATGTTTTTCTTTTAGTTTGTTAGTTTTGTGTATGCTGGGCGGTGAGAAAGAAGCCTTGGCAAATGTGATGGGACTTGCGACTTGCTTACAGATGAGTGAACCTCGGCGGGTTTGACGACGATGACGACTTTTGTTGGCCGGAGAGGTGAGAGTTGGGTTGGGGGTGTGCAAATGTCGTTTATTGTCAACTTGAGAATACAATTAGTTTAAGTTCCAACATTCGGCTCGAGGCATGCTTTACCGTGTCGCATGGGGAACCATTCACATTTTATTACGCAGATGACGATGAATGATAGACCCAAATGGATTCCGATGGGATGGCAAGCGTGTGTTTAAGGGCGAATTATCGCATTAGGAAATTGACGGATTGTACACATAATAATGGAGTACGATAGGAAGTGGGCACATACTACTTTGCTGGACCGGTTAAACTCGGCTAAGGGGCACAGGGTCGTAAAGAAGTTGTTCGGGAGATTTGCTCATAAAATTAACCAGCAGCGTACTGTTGTATGTCGGTGATTGCGGCAAAGTGCTAATTTTCGGTCCTTGGGCGGTTTGTAGGCACTTAAATTGTGAAGTGCTACCGGGGTTTATTAGACTAATTATTCGGCGTTTGGGCAACGTTAAATTAGACGATTAACCTGGGCGCGTCTAAACATTGTAGACGTGTCCCTTCACCCTGCGATATAATTACGAACTTCATGTAAACATTCTTTTTAGTACTTTTAAAGCACTCATGCTGTAACGAATCTTAAATTACAATTGAAGTCTTAACTTCGGATAAGTTTCAGTGTGGTTGACAACGAAGATATCAAATTGGGTTCTTATTGGTGTCCCATTGGATTTATACGGCGGTTGTGAGACCGATCTTGATGTATGGGGTACTGGTTTTTGAAAGAGTACAGAGGCTATCATGCATCTGCATAACGGGTGCCCTAAGAACCACCCCTACGACTGCACTAGAGGCAATGCTTCACCCTCTTCCTGTCGCTATCTTCGGGAAGCTAATGGCAGCCAACGCGGGACATTGGCTAAGGGAATCCTTCCAATTGGTCAGCACGACAACGGGCCACTCTAGTATCCTGAATGGCGACAATACTATCCCTAGTAAAACGGACTATTTTGTCCCTCAAATTGACTTTAACGTCAGATACAGAGCTCAGATTCCAACAAGAAGCACTTGGGAGTTCGGTGCAGTTTTGAGCGATTCCGCAATAGAAATACTCACAAACTGATCCAAGACAGCGTGTGGTACGGGGGCGGCAGTTTTCTCCAACGACCTGACAAAGCCATTGTCAAACGATTGCCGGACGGAAATGACGGCAGTCCGCTAAGCAGCGGCTTATATTTCAGTTAAGGTTGTTAAAGTAGTGCTGCAAAAACGAGGTTGCAGATAGATGCGACATAACCCTGTGCTGGGTCCCAGGACATAGTGATGTTCCAATTGCATGGCGGACGAGGTACCAAAAGAAGGTGCAGAGGGGCATTCCCCCAATAGCCTGGGAGAACCTTCTGCGCCTATCCAACCGATCATATACCTCCTTGATACCGTTGTCCGGAAACTGGCAAACAATAAGTGTAGCAACATAAGTACTTGTCTCTTGTCAAAACAAATCTGACCCAAGCTGGATTTGAATAAGATGGAGAGACTCTAATAAGGTTCCTCACCGGACATTGGTTGATAGGCAGACATGTACTCAGATTGGGGGTCCCTGCAGAGATGAGGAGAAAGAAGAAACTACAACGCACCTGCCCTTGCGATGTTTAGAAGAAATCCCTTGGGGATCGAATCTTAACGATCTAGCTGAACTCGACATCCCAAAGACAAAGAATTTTACCTCCGGGTCAAAGTGGTTCAATACCGATACAGTCACTCATCTCAGAGCTCTTGGTTTCTGGTGCTGGTAAGCCGGTCTCCATCGTGGTATCGCATTGCACCAAACTGGTCTAAGTGTATCCCTGCTTGAACGGTGGCAACCACCTAACCTAACCTATGTATATAGTCTGTAGATCTATCTTCGGTCACTCTGGTTCCATGCAGTCGTTAGTGCGTTGGACTGCTGTTTGAACTGCGCGCTTAACCTGGTCCTGGTTTGAGGGTGTCTGTCTATAAGTGATGCAAGAAAATATGTTCAGTACTGACTCGCACTGGGTCCCTTCACAGTAACCACAGAGCCATGACTGTGAGGATAATGGTAGGTAAAGTACCGGTTCCCGAAAACACAATTAGCACTAGGGTGCGCCGTTTTGTTACCACGAAACTCGTTCAAACCCATTTGTGTTTGAGTGTTGATTGGCTGTGTTCGGATGATACAGTTAAATCCAGCCAGTGGAGTTCAGATATAGGATCAGTTCTCTAATCCTTTTGTCAGCTATCTCGCTGAGATCCACGAGAATTTGTTTGCCTAAGGTGCGCTGTCTGGTTCTCGCTAGCGCCGGACACCTGTTAAGGGAATTGAGTTAGAGATTCTTTCCATTAAGTCCTCGTAACTTCTACAGAAGGTATTGTGAGGAAAACCAAGCTTGACCGCATAGTCTCCAACCAGCCTCCAATGGGCTGTGATAATGGCTACAATTCTGGTAATATCTGGTCTTGATTTACCAAGTAGCTGTTTATTGTAACTAGGCCATGTCTCACTTGAACTGGCGCAGCTGGTCAGATAGTTCCATCTATGATTCGCAAGCTGGAGGAGGTGAAGTTGAATGTATATATTCCTTAACAGTGTCCAGCGGAATATCGACACTTTCCGCAAGAGAACGGGTCGATCTTCTTCTAGCCAGCTCGTCGGCACGTCGGCATGTTTGCTGTTATCTTTTCGAATTACCATTCTATCGAACGGTCGAAAAGTTCAGTTTCTTCGAAATTTTAAGTTCGAGGAGGCTGCACATGAACAGATAGATGCTCATGAGCAGGAGTACCAGGTATCCAATTGATTTCTGCCGAGATCTCATAGCTCCTAAATTTTTCATTAATTTAATTAAATATTTTATCAACTACAGCCAAAAAGAGAATATCGTAATGTACCCTAGAATTCAGAAGGACTTAAGCGTTGAAAATTATAAAAGTCTCCTTCAAAAATTCAGCCATAAAAATATACTTTATTGCTATTTTCGTTTACTTCGTTTAACGCAATTTATTATTTTCCTTCTCTCGCCTTTCAAGGATATGCCTATGTTTTCAAAAAATTTCTATAAAACTTTTTCTCAAAAGTTATCCAACGTACCGTTTTCCCAGGACTCACGGCTCTTTGGCTGTGTTTTTAAATAAAATGGGGAAAAAAAAAAAGTTTAAAATTGCAACTCATGTTCTACTTCTGGTTGCGATTCGACCGGAAAATTCCTCTTTGCGAAAACAATCCACGCATATCGCTTGGGAGGCATTTTGATTGCATTTGGTTTCGGATATTCCAACCACCTACTTATTATTCCGAGTAAGTGCCCTGAAATCAAACAACCAAGCGAAACAAACCCACCCCTCGCCTTTGCCATGAGTCGTTGTATTTTCATTATTCGATTATTGCAGGAATTGTAGCGAGGACGAAGACGGAAAGCGGTGGGAAAAAAAAAGGAAGAAGACGCAAAGCTAATTAAGCTCAGGTATGTCTTAAACCGTCTTAGTAGGTACTCATTGTTGGAATTTTACAAGTAAAACTTTGTGGATAAAATTCAATGTTTCGTTAAATTTTTGATTGGAAAACTTGTAATTTGTATGCAAGGAAGTTAATTAGCAAATTTTGTGGCGAAACTTCTCTATGGAGTAGGGGGTGGGAGGAGTTATTTTCTAGTATTTTGGAGGAACAACAATGTATTGAGTTATGTTGTTCATTTATCATGAACGAGTTAATTATGAGGTTTGTTTGAGTCATGGCTGTGTACAATGTACCCAAATTGTCTTGAGGGAATACGAGTAGAACACCAACAAGAAGTCAAAATTCAAAGTTTTACACTGTGGGAAAGTTTTGTGTATGATTTCGCGAAGTCATTCATATGGATACAAACCTGCATCTTTTTCCAAAAATTTTACGTAACTTTGTATTATTTCAACAACAAGAGGAGAGGATTCAATTCACCAGGACCCGTTTAAAGCGATTTTGAAAAATTATTAGCTTTTGAGATTTTCGGGGTTTTAAGGTCTGTGAACGAATTGTGTACACTGATGTGTAAAAAAGTGTTTGCGTTGGCTCGAATGGGGGTAAGACTCCGGCTAGGTAGGTAGGGCGGGTGTCTATGCAGACGAGGTAGGCCTTTTTTTGTCGGGATATAAACGGTATACTGGAGCACTAAGACGAAACTGGTCCATTGTACTATCAGAAAGCAGGATCCAGTTCTTACCCATTTTACTGGAATTTCCTTGACTTTCGAAGAAAGCTGAGAAGGCACTTCAAAGATATATACAGTGTCAGCACTCACCTGATCCGAGCAAAGGCAGGACAGTCGCAAAGGAAATGATCCGAAGAATCGTTGCCCTCTCCACAGGCATCGCAGACAGTTGTGCCACTAAAGCCTAACACATTAAGATGCTTGGCAAAAGCGAAGTGTCCCATTAGAACATCTAAAAGTTGTTTATAGTCTCTTCTGCTGAGTGACAGGAAGAATGCCGCTCATATTTTACAAACATTCGGAAGCATAGGTTTAGTCTGCCTGTATCCTGGAGAACCGTGACACACACAATTTTGTTTGAAGGAAACCCAATCGTCGAATCGAAGACGCAAGAAGACTCAACGCAAGTTCAGGTCGTGAGAAAACATCCTCCAAGCCTTGTCTAGCAATCTCATTGGAGATTTCATTTCCAAAGTTTCCAGAGTGACCTGGAACCCAGACACGAGTCAGTTCAGGCTTGCGATTGAACTCAGAGAGTCTTTGCCTTTTCCCACTAGTTTGGAACTGGTTAAAGGATTGAGTAAAGCCTTCAGCGCAGCCTGGCTATCGCTACAGATGCAGATGCTCCGACCCTTCTACCTATTCTAAACAATATTGTCCCTGGCCATTCGAATAGCAAAGACCTCTGCTTGGAAAATAGAAGCATGTTTCCCCAACGAAAAGTGAAGTCTAGTGTTGTCAACCTCCACGAAGATACCAGCGTCGGACCGATGACTGGTTTTGCAGCCATCCGTGAAAATTCGACTGCAGCCCAGTCCAGGAAGAGAAGGAAAGTCGACTTTAAATTTGCATGGCAGCCGAAGTTCTGGTGTAATTACATCAGACGGCATATCCATGGCACTAGGGTCGTAGGATAAGCGTTCCAGTGCGGATGATAACAAAAGCCGCCTCGTCTTAGACGATAGATTGCTTTGATAGTACAGCCCATGATATAAGTATCAAGTTGAGGGAGATCAAGCAGAGCTTTTAGAGCAGTGCAGTCGGAAAAGCTCCCATGTAACCGAGACAAGCCGTTCTTTAAAGTTTAATGCAGAAAGCAGTCACATACTTACGCGATAGGCTCCTCTACCAAACAACTAACGCATGAGCTAGAAACAGTGTTATCATAGTTCATAGCCGCACCAAATGACCTTTTTTGGTGATAAGCCCCATGTCTTGCCAAGAGCATCCTTACACTGCCAGAGAACTGAGAGCGCTTTGGATGTCTTCGAGTTGACTTGCTTTGCCCAAAGATCACTCCTAGATATTTGGCTTCATCGAAGATCTGGATAGTGACGGCCTTAAGCACTGGGTGAGGACTTATACCGGTCACCACCCTCCGTCTCGTAGGCCTTTAGTGATACCATTTGAATCTATACCCGATTGCCACTTAATTTATTGAAACTATTTGAGCTAAGGATGGACGAAGGACATTAGAATGTGATAGTTTGCCAGTTTGTTTGATAAGGCTATCTTCCTCGGGATAGGGCTCAAGAGGTACACAGAAAGTAGAGAATTGATTCCTCATCCTCTTCGTCCCTATAGCACCGGCAAAAGGCATTTGGAAAAATAATATGTGTAAATATTTCCTAATATTTGAACTTTGACGATATGCTGCTTTCATTTTCTGAGCTGAGTCTTAAAACTGCGGCAAAGCGTGATAGCCCAGGGAAAACCAAGGCTTATGAATGGAAGGGAAATGGAATTTATTGCCAACTCTAAACGTCAAAAATGCTCAGTGGATACTGCCTGGTGCTCGAACCTATGCATCTCGCACATTAGTTTAACACACTAACCACTGAGCGAAAGCCACCACTTCGAACGATTGCACATTTTCATACTAACTTCGTCTACAAACCCGTAAACTCCTTCAATACAACCGTAGCGACTTAAGTATCTGCACTCAATCCTTGGAACATTAAATAAACATAACAATTTCATTTAACGCTGCAAGTTGGTCCCCTGTCTTTCGCATGCCTACGTAAAGCATTCTTCACAACTAAACCGCTTAGTAACTCACTTTTGTGGCACATATCCTTCTCTAAAAAAAAACCACCACGAATATATGTCGTCAAGCTCTTAGTCCTTAAACACACAGAACAAGTTTTTCTCTCGTCACAAAACCAAAATCCTCAGCTCAACAGTATCAAATCCACCTCACTGCCAAAAAGGCAATAACATAATCCTCCAAAGCAAAAAAGAAACCCGATCACGAAAAAATATCCGAAAATAGCGCTCCACTGAGTGAAACCTCCTCTCGTCCACAAGTACCTCAGCTCAGTGTTTTACTCATGTTCATTGATAAGTCAAACGACTGTTGTTTGGCAGTAACCAGTGCGCTGCCATACCACTCCTCCCTCTCCTTCAAATTCACCATTCATCGTCACCCTATCCTATCCACCCACTGGGCCATTGAAAGTGACACAACCAGGATATTTGGGATATTTTCTCCGCATCTCCTCATCAGACTAAAAAGCTTTAAATATTTTTTGGGAAATTTTCACCACCCCCTTTAGTTTGACATCCAAAATCCTTTGAGAGAGGTGAACGAAACGAATACCTCAACTGTTATGAAACCAAAAATTTTTTACGTAAGCCAGTAGACAGGACATCATCAGAGAAAGAGAACACAGAGAGAGAAAGTCAAAAAGCTCTCATTGTTATCAGAGGAAATTTTTCCCCAGGCTTGGAAAAGAAAGCTCAAGTTTTGCAATGAAAATAACGTTTTTTTTACCCGGTCTCCACCTCAAGGATATGGGTGATAGTGGCAGAACAGGACTTGGCGTCAGGCGCACAAAAGCTCTTCAGTGTTAGTTGTGAGGCCGTGTGTTATGCACAACAACGTGGTCTAAAAAAAAAATAAATAAAAAATCCGTGTGCTCCTGTGAGCGTTTTTTTTATCTCCCGTGTGTCCTTCATAGGATATTTGTTGGTTCTTATCCTATAAGAAAAAAAAATTATTTTAATTGGAAATTTATAAAATTCACTTGTGGTGAAATCTAAGTGAGTGTGTGTGACAGTGAAACGAGCAACGAATTATCCTTTAGTTTTTGGTAATAAAAAAATGTGAATTATAGTATCCTTTCCTCTTTTGCCGGTTGCTCAAAGTATTTTCGGGTCCTTACGAAGCAAAGAAAATGGATCTCTGAAGTGTTATCACTTGTGACAAAGTAGGGGCCACAGCAGTGAGTTAGGGGTGGGCGGATGCAATTGCCCCTCACAAGTTGAATGCATCAATGGTGTCGCTGCAAGGATACTGGTTGCCTGCATGTGATATATTTTTAGGGTAACAAGTAAGGACTGTGTGACGTAAAGTGAATTGAAATTGTCACCGTTTTTTTTTTTTCGGTGTTAAAATATCAAAGAGTGGTAAACTAAATTGAAAGAGGATGGGCGAAGGGTTACATTTTCCTAAAAAAAAATTCAATATGAGGATTCTCCGCACCTCCTTCCGACAAGATAATTTACCGTTTCTTTGTTGTTATCTGTGAAAAAAAAAAAGCGAAATGACTATGTATGGGACTGTATTCAACTTTTATTGAAAGTCAGGCACCATGACGCCACCAGGCAGTACCTACATTCCCCCATTTTTAAAGCATCCTGTGGCACATACCTTCTTCACCACCCACCCACACATTTGGAACCGTGAACCCTACACCAAAAAAAAAAAAAAAAAATGAAGGAAAAACTCAAACTAAAGGCAAAACACTGTTATATCATCCGACGACGACGACGACGATGATTCGAATCGGAGAGAGCGAAAGGACTCTGCTGCCGGAGTGTGCCAACTCCCGTGCTAGCGCCATAGACTCTGTTTCTATTCTACTGTTGTTCTACACGGGACGAAATTTCCGCTTATATTTTGTGTGTTTTTCGTCCTTCCCGATTTTTTCGGGGGTCTTACGTAATTTTCTGTGTTTTACATATAAAAACTAAACGACTTGATTGGGGCCGCTGAGCGGTTGGATGCTGGGTGGGAGTAATGTGGTGGAGAGAAAGTTTTTCGCATTCGCTTCGGCAACGGGAGCAGGAGTTTTTCTTGGATGATAGGCATATCCTTTCGAATGATGGTTGTTTTTTTGGAAGGAAAATGTTTTTGTTTGCCATCATCGTCGTCGTCGCCGTCGTCATTCTCGTCGTTCTCCTCGTCGTCGTTGTAGTCATAGTCTTCGGCTGTTTATGGTTATTATTTTGTTTTGCTCAGTTGGATTTCGTTTTTTTTTTCCTTTTTTTCTTATGCTGTGTATTGAGGAGCCTCATTTTCATTTGCACACATATCCTTGAGAGTACGTGGGAGTTTATTCATTTCATAAGTGTACGTACATGATCTCCTTTGCTCCGGTTCGGACCGTATGCCTATCCAATATGTTGTGAGTGTGTTTGGATTGATTATCATTCGTCGGAGGCTTCCATTTATATTCCTTTTTTTTGCTTTTATTTTCATTTATTTATTCAGTTTTTTCTTATTCGCAGGATTCCTGTGGTTATCTGCTTGCACTTGTAGTCTGTTTATTTAGTTCTCTAAGGACGAGTTGGTGGAGGAGGGAGCAGCAGTCATACACACGTGAAATTAGGGTCACCTAGAAAGAAAGAAAACCAGAGAGAGTGAGCTAGAGCGGGGCAAATGGAATCCTCATCTAGTTGTCCTTGTAACGCTTATCTCCGACTAAGTAGTTGCACTAGAGATGGCAGGGGGCAGAGTTGTTTTCATATTCAGCAAGATTTACAGTTGCCATTCATAGACAGCTCAGTGGAAGGCTCTTAACAGGATACCTGTGAGTGTAGTTAAATGATGTTTACATTGTCTTTTTATAGTCCCTACCAGTGAGGCATGAGAACTTTTCTTTTTGTAGTTGCTAACCTTTTGGCAAAGGATTTAAGTGTTGTCTCGGTGAAAATATTTACATCCATGCAAGTTGGATGGCAGTGTAAAGTGTTTATTTTTATACTGAAAGCATTCTCTTTAGGGCCATCGTAAGGTCGAGTAAGTAAGAGATGGAGAAGGATTTGGAATATTTAAGCTGTTACCCGACATGAGTGAGAGGTCATAGAAAGAACCATACACACATGGTGTAGGTGGGTTTTTTGAAGCTGAGACTTGCCTGTGGGCTCTTGTAAATGTATTGATGTTTGCCTTATTTACGAGTAGATCAGAAAGTGTTTAAGGACAATTGACAATATTTTTGGATTCCTGCCTTTAGTATCGCTAAGCCCCAAGAGGATGAGATCATTCATCCATTTAACTAAACCATTCAGTTCTTTGAATGAATCGCCTAAGGTCGGGTAATGATATTCTTCTCAAGTCGAGAAAGCTTTTAAAGAACCTGACGCCCATACAGATGAGTTATCGCTCTTGAAGAGCTGGGCGGTGGCGCAATGATCTAGAGACTTATCCAGTTAATTTCATTTCATTAACTTTAGTATGTTAACACAGTAAGATACATATGTATGTCGATCTTATAGGTGTGTAAGATTGTATACATGGTTGGTTACAAAATGTGAGGATTTAACAAGACAAAGTTAGGAACTAGGTATAAGGGATTTTCGTTGAGTCCTAACAAGATATTTTAGCAACTTTGACACTTAAAACCCTTCGAGGCGAAGACGAATTAT
The DNA here is from genome assembly GCA_917880715.2 of Matsumyia berberina. Classification (NCBI taxonomy): domain Eukaryota; kingdom Metazoa; phylum Arthropoda; class Insecta; order Diptera; family Syrphidae; genus Matsumyia; species Matsumyia berberina. The sequence continues at coordinate 121,367,468 of OU862871.1, read as the reverse complement.
GCCCTATCCTCGGCGCAAACCAACAGCTGTACCAATACGCAATGGGCATCATCTTCACCGCGAAGATCGAAGGAGAGACGGCAATATGTCTGAAGCAACTAGGAGACAATGTCAACCAGTTTTTCTTTATCCCTACAACTTCTAGAGAAGTAGTTTGCCATATTCTGTACAGCACCGTGCCCTTTTATTACATCGACTAGCATTTCAATGTGACATATTCCAAAGGAGAGTAGATTCGTTGTTCTTTCAATGTCTTGTACTGGCCACACGGTGCGGGTTATGAAGCAAAAACTTAAGTGTTGCCATTGTTCTGCAGCCAATTTTAAAGTTACTCGGTCTCCGAATCCTTAAGCTGTACTGAAGGCAGGTAGCACCTGTTTGTCAGCCAACAGTATAGCCATGTCCTGACCATATAGTATATATCTTTTCGCACGTAGATATTATAAGGTTCTGTATAGTGGTATAGTGCCCCTTCTGTCAAAGCACCTTCTAAAGGCATCGAAAGTACTTTCGAAGTGAATAATTTTCCCGATTCAATCGGTCGCCGTGGCTCAGTGGTTAGTGAGTTAGACTGCTGAGAGAGCTGCGTGGCTTCAAGACCCAACCATGTCCACCGAACAAGCCTCCGAGAATACCAGTTGTCATGAAAAGCTTTTCAATTTGTCGTTTGGAGTCGGCAAAAATTTGTAGGTGCCTTCCATTCGTGGCAAAAATGTAACACGCACAACATGAATGGTTGCGAGAAGGCCTTGGCTCATCTCGAGCTGTCACGCCAGCTATTTATCTTATTATTCTGTTATTATTCTGACCACCGATTTGAGGTCTAAACACGACAGAAGGTAGCAGACGATATGCAAAAGTGGCACATACATACATATATGCCAGTGCCGACGTCACGAAAAAATTCGCAAATGTGTCAAAAAATCTATACGTACGACAGTGCTCGCAAATTCACATATAGACGTATTCACACGATATGCGACTTTTGTGTCAAAAATCGCAAATGCGTTTGTGCAATCGCAAATATGATTGTGCCCTATTTAAACCATTTTCTGTCAAAGTACTCCCGATTTAGATCGGCTGATGCTGAGGTTGCGTTTCTTGCCCACCAGTGACAGTTTTCGGTCTTTGCAGTACCGTCTCCCAATACAATTTCGACTATAGTTCCGAAAGTGCTGGATGCGATCTATGAAGCTCTTGTCGCCGAATTCCTTCTTAGATTTCTTCTTAGCTGCTTTAACAGCCAGCTGGCTTGAAATGCGGGTGTTTCAAACCTTGCAGTTCTTTGATCACCATAAGCCGCAAAAATCTCCTGCAGAGACAATGACTACTGTTGAAAATCTTCCTCTGCACTTGTCAGAAGAGTTTGAATTTGTCCAAACCTTTCGAACCTGTCGCGCAAACTCCTTCCGTATCTCATCATTCTGCAAAATCTTCAACAATCTACATAACTGTGTGTTCTCTCATCACTATAACAATCTACACAAGCATTTAAGTACAACGTGCATAGGCGTCTCTCGTCTAATTTCCCTAATGCCCATCTTCTCGTTTAAGGGGTTAGGTGGGTTTCGAGGGCTCAAAAAAAGCGTATTTTTACTGATTTTTTTAAATATATCAGATTAAATATTTCATTCAAACAATTTACCATATGAAAGATACATATTTAACAAGTACTTTGTGAAATTTTTGTTTAAAAATTTGGAAAATTCAGCCATAGGGACCTCATTTTCCTTGACCTTGAAAAAAAAAAGTTCTCCTGGCGTAGTCAGGATAACTCATGACTGGTTCATCCGAAATTAAAAAAACAATTTTTTTCTATTAGTAGATATATGAAGCTTAAACTTGAATAAAGGAAAAAATAAAAACTTGAAATTAGAATTTTTGGCGGAATTGTGAACAAAACAACCCATTTTCCCCAATTTTCACTACATATTGCCTCATAAGTTAAGGACTGCTGTGCGGGTTGCGTGAGTTCAAGCCGGGGAATGACATGCTTCCGAGAGTACAATTGGTCATGAAAAAGCTTCTCTACTCACCGTTCGGTGTCGGCAATAAATTGAAGGTCCCTTTCATTCGTGGCAAAACAACATGAATGGTTGCGAAAAGCTAGGCCTTGGCTCATCCTGAGCTGTCACGCCAGCTATTTATTTATTTATTATTTTCTGTTAGTGGGTGTAAGAAAAAAAAAAATATTTATAATGAATGTAAGTCAACACGATGCTCTTAATTTTTTTATCTCCTCTTCATTATCATTAATTTTCCAATCTTCACTTGACTGAAACAACTAAACATTTTAAAATTCCAAGCACACAACTGCGATAACAAGAAACCAATTCGGCGCATCACCAGCTACACACACATCCTTGTGAAATAATAAAGTTGAATTTTCAAAACTTTACTCTAGAGAACGTGCCAACAGAAAGGCGGCTTATGCACTAGTATCTTCAACTTGTCGCTCACACCGAGTGCAAAATCAAAATGTCAAACTCTCTGGCAAGAAAATACGAAAATACCCCGTTGTTTAGTTTTGAAAAATGCAACAATTCAATTTTTTTCTGTATGAAATTCTAAGAAATTGCAATAAAAGCAACAAATTCTCCTGACAGGATACCAAACCATAAGAACGAAGGAAAGTTCAACTGTTCACAACCACCTACCGGTCGGTGGCTGAGTGTTAAGAAGAATGTTTGTGGGTGGCTATGCGGTATTTAGAGAAGAATAATTCATTTGATTTGAGTTAAAGAAAAATAAAATCAAATGAAGTTCAAGGAATTTCGAGATGACGGACATCACCGGAATGTGGAATGGAGTTGCAAGGTAAATAAATTAATGACTAAGGAGTTAAGGATGTGCATAGAAATTGAAGAGGGAAATTATGGTCGGTGGTAGGAGTTTGGAGTGCACTATACTTAGGTATTTCAGGACGAGAACTTGAGCACGATTTCGCTATGCATATCGTCGTCGGTATGTAGGCAGTTGGTTTGGAATTCAAGAAAACATACTTGGGTCAGTATGCTCTTAAGAAATGTCTGTAGTATATGAGTTCCTCCATACACAATCAGTACAAGCTTTACCGACATGTCTTTCTGGTTTGGATCATAAAATCCTTCGAAATTATCGGGTCAATTCACTATGCAATTGAAAACTGAGAAAAATCGAAATTTCAGATTTTCTGGGTGGGATATTTGAACAAAATAACAACCGTGACCGATACGCCACTATAGCTAAATACAATCATCCTGACCAAAGATATTTTAGGCAATAAAAATTGCAATCGATAAAATAGTCATTGAATGTCATTTCCATTTCTAGAATCATGGAGAGAAAACTTTGAATTGGTTTCCCAATGCATTGACCGTGTGTGGATGTTAAAATAACGAAATTTTTATTAGTAAAGTGCTCAGCAGGTGGTACCGCGAGAGATAGGTGAAGTTTTATATTCTCTTGTCAATTATTTGTTGTTGGATTGGCATTTGTTTGAACAGAACTTATCTCTTGGGTAAAACTATTACTACTTCACTTTGGAATAATGACTGTACTTGACAGTGTCCTGTCGTCTCCCTGATTAAATTAATAGAGCTCTATGCCTTCTTCCCCTCTCCCTGAATAAATAATGAAGAAATATACATTAGTTAAACTATCGTACTGCTTTATACAAACGTCTCCAATTAATAGTCATGTCTACACGATATGGTACTCAAATACTAAAAAAAATAAATAAATAGCTGATGCGACAGCTCGGGATGAGCAAAGGCCTAGCTTCTCGCAACCATTCATGTTGTGCGTTTTGCATTTTTCGCACAAATGAAAGGGACCTACAATTTATTGCCGATTCCGAACAGCGAATTGAGAAGCTCTTTCATGACAGATTATACTCCCGGAGTCTTGTCATTCCCCGACGATAGGTGATGCCACGAAAAATTTTTGGTGGACACGGCTGGGGCTTGAAGTCCCGCATGTTGCTCAGCAGTCCAGAGCAAAGCTTATTAATAGTTACCTTTGTTAAAAGATCTGGCAAAACATAAACCTTGCCCTTCTGCATTTGACCTTGTTTTGTATATAAACGGATCTGAAATAGAAAAAAAACTAAACCTAGAAATTCTGGAGAAAAACCTTCTGTAAACTTCTCAGTTAGGCTTTGTCAACTCTTGTTTCAACCATCAATAGCCTTCAGCCAGATCTATCGTAAGCTTACTGCCTCCAGTTGTGCACGCCACGTTGGTTGAGTTCCCTTTCCACTTGCCTGCGTGAGCTAAGTTGTGGTTTTCTTCTCTTGCGCCGTTTGTCTGCAGTTGATTCGAAGATTCGGGTCATTGGTGTTCGTCTGTTATGTATGTCCTAGCCATCTAAGTCGTTGAATTTAGACTCTATTGATTATTCGTCATTGTATCTATACTTTCACTTACCCTCTATGCAGGTCAAATCAAAGAGAGACCTTCCTTATTTTTCTTTATAATCCACTCGCGCTTCAAGGCATTATGTGAACCCTTTTGATGTTATTCGCACATGGCGAGCAAGGTGAGTGGTTCGAAAGTCAGGCTTCTTCAATGACGTTCAAGGATGGTGCCTAGACTAGCTGGGGAAATTTTTAGTTTTTGTCATTGCTATAATTTACAGGCATTTTTTCGAATCGCTGATGCCGAAATCATAGTCATCTTAATTACCTCTCTAAGACATGACACTTTTCTGTCGGTGTTATGCTACCAGTGTAGGCTTTCATTCTTAATAAAAAGACGGAGCACATTGTCCTCCATCGCCATCACACGGAGGTTATATGAATGTAATTTCTCTCGAGTCTGTATATCTTGTAGACGGAATTGGTGCTTAAGTTTGTCCAGTTTAAATGGGAATGGGTTATTCTATGGAGAAGTGGTCCTTCCAAATTTTCAACAACGACTGCGACCCTAGTACTATGTTCCCTTCATAGTCTTTGCAAGCTTGAATTCTGAATTGTTGACCTTGACATGTTCTCTTTATCATTTGGTTAAACTTCCAATCTTTATGCCTGGAACTGTCTTTCTAATTTCTCGATCGCGGCCTCGTCATGCTATTTATTTTTTTCTTCTGAGAAGCCAGTGTTCAACCCTTCTCTTCTGCTCGTAGAACTCGCAAACAGCTCTGGTTTGCATGCATCTCGCTTCGGCATTCGAGAGATTTTGCCGTGATTTCCAAGAGAAATTCAGCACTTTCATGGCTTTTTGCAGTCTTGCCACTCGCTTTCAAGATAATTGATATTTTGGTGATTTTTTGCAGTAGGCGTCTGGCATCTTTACAGTGTTAGAGATATACGTGGTTATACCTTGGGTACAATAAGTTAGTTCTCCTGGGAAAAGAAGGGGCCCATGCGATAGAACGAACCGCTGAAAATGCAGTGGAAATCGCTCTAAAAATAATTAAAACAGCAACCAACGAGAAGATTCAAAGGGATTTCGAAGATCACTGGGCAAATATCCCGACGTGCAAGGTGGCTAGATCACAAGTAAAGAAACCAAGCAACATACTCACTAGGAAGGTTCTGGGTTCAAGTAGAGAGAAATTGAGGTTGTTGGTGGGACTTATCACAGGACACATTAACTTCAACCAACATAGACTGGGCTTCGCTGACACAGAGACATGTAGGAACTGCGAGGAAGAAGAAGAAGATCTCGAACACTTCCTATGCCACTGCCCAGCCCTATCGAAAATGCGAAAAAAGACCGTGAGATCCTTGTGGATACTAAACCTGGGGCATCTATAAGACAAAGGAATCGACGGCATCCTAGCCTTCACCAAAGAAGCAGGAAGATTCGCCAGACCACACGTACACTAGTGTCAACTCCATAATTGTTTCCATCTTCCTTAGATTCCTCCCATTATAGCTCCCAAACCAAACCTATCCCTACAGTTTCGACGATTAAAAAAGACGAACGTGGGCCAACTGAGGCCTAAGTGAAGAGCCTTCCGCTCATCCTCATATGCTATGCCATATCAAGGTAGTTATCCGAGTACATTTTTGCTTCAATATAATGAACTGGCTTGATCAACCGTAATGATTTGTTGATTAGTTGACCGCCATATGCTCTACCATAATGTTTGGCACCACTGCAAAATTGATTAAAAGGAATCCGTCATCGAAGGTGTTGTCATGCAGGATTTACTTTCTGACAGTAGTTACTGCTAAAGATGACATCTTTTCCTAGCGTTTCCAGCAGTCCAGGGCATCCCCTCATTGTTCGGCTGAATGCGTTCAATTTATTTTCAACGTGTAGATCGTTGTATTTGTTTCTTTTGCATCAGTAGATCAGTCCGTATTCAAGGCTTGTCAGTTCAAGGCATAAGGTTTTTTTTTACGATGATGGCATAGCCTACAACTAGGGGCGCCAGATTCCAAATATTTTCTAAAACAAGGAGCGGATAAAAGGCTCTTGTAGACGTGAGGTGCGAATATGTCGTAGTAGCCCATGAAAGTTGTTCACTTAGTGGTTTGATCAAACTGGAACTGAAGACGCTGTCTGGAGCATTCTTTCGCTGCCATCTGGATCAAGGAAAGATTGGAAAATTGGAAACATTTCTCCCCTCTCTCGGTGGCTACTCCCAAAAACCTTTTAAACGGGCCATGTACATGCCCAAAGTTGTTTGTAAATATTAACGTCATGAAATTCTCTTTAAAATAAAACAAACAATTTTGATTGTTCGATGAGGAGTTTGCGTTATATTTAATTTTCAAGCCGTGAAACTCTTGAAAAAGCACAACTTACCAACTCCGCACATTTAAAAAATTTCGAGTCACCTTTCGAGCCCACAATTCAGTTTGCAGCCACTCATCATGTATTATTAACCCGAAAATGTTCATTTTTGTTTGTTGTTTTACCAGAAAAAATTCTGTTAAAATTCTGTATGTAGACAGATGCAGTTCTGGCCCAAAACATGTGCTGTCCTTTTCCTTGCTGCCCAAAGTTCGCACCAGTCTAAAGCAAAAATATTTAAACCTCAATTTTTCACCAACTGATGGCATCTCATGAATTACTGCAATGCATGTCCATGTGAAAATATTAAGACCTTCCATTTGTTTCTCTTTAATAATAAATTGTTAACCACTAGTAAAAAAAAAACCGTCTACAGTGAAACATATGGCCATCCAATTGAAATGATGTTTACCATTCCGTAACCGTATCTATCACACATGTGACCCACTTGAATTTTCATAAAAAGGTTCAACTGATGAGAGATATTCGTGCTTATGAATTTCTTAAAAGGACAATAAATTTCCCCGAAAAGGATTCCAACTGCAAAATTTGATTTATCGAATTGATACACATTATGTGAGTGGAAGCATAAGTTTGTTGTAAGTAATGCAGGGCTATTCAAATGAACTCCTTATGGCTGCGACTTAGGACAGTCGAATAAATTTCATTGCGATCCTTTTTGAATTATGGTGGAACGTAAGCGAGCCTGTTGGGCGTTGCAATTCGTATTTCGTTTTCGTACACGATTTTCATGTTTGGTACAAGCGTTTCCTGTACTTGAACGGAAATGCCATTACGGAAAAATGTACGTACAAGTTTAAACTCTCTCCTAAGGGAACCAAAAACTATACAGTTGTGCCGTCATTTTAGGTTGAGTAAGTTCTAAAGTGTATTTAGCGAGTATAGACGTCATCTATGTACAGTAGAGGCTATTTTAAAAATTAATGTTCTTAGCGTCCCGTGGACCCAATCGCCTCATGCTTATAAGTAGGTGGAGTGGCGGTTCCTGAGAACCCAATTACCGCCGTTTTGTTACTACGAAAACTCGTTCAAATCTATTTGGTGGTTAGGTTAGATTAGTGGGCAAGCGAAAGGAAGAACCATATCGCCACACTCAGGTCAGTTCAGATCCATTGGGGGAAGAGAGTGTCCCCTACCTGTAAGAACGCTAGTAGTTTCAGTTGCATACAAATATATGGATATCAGTAGAACATGACCAACTTTTTGCGTCTGTAATACAAACCACCCTGTGGATTTGATGAACCACATTATCTAGTCCACCGGTGTATCGGATAATTCTTCAATGTCGTCGAAAACGTGCCGTCCGAGAAACTTATTTCTTAGATAGTAGAGACTAGGGCAATGACATCGCTGGACCCCTACAAAGGTCTTCTTCTGTAATTCAAAGGTTTTTCCCTGTGATCACTCCTAGGGATACATACATACATAGGGATCTTCTATCGATCTGCAGAAGTCTGTCGGTTCTAACCTTAACGAAATTTGGCCATATCTTCCTTGTGGTTGCACAAGTGTTTAGAGAGGTTCATCTGTTGTTAGCCACCATGAGGGCTCTATTCCCTGCTTCGAGCTTAAGTGTGCAAGGCGGGATGTTCAGCGAAGTTTCGGCTTGTTCCGGTCTTGTTGCCGAGCCGTTTCGCGCCAGTTCGTCAGCGTTTTCGTTTTTTCTAGTATTCCCTCATGTCCAGCGACCCAGAGCGTCACCTTGTTTTATGTTGCAAGAAGCTTGAGCTCTTCTCGACAGCACCTCACAAGCCTCGATTTTATTTCATTAGCTGAAATTTCTTTTATTGCTGCCCTCATCGCAATTTAATGGGCGGCTAGTGTCACTGCTGGACTTCCGCTTGGAAAACACTGCTGTGGTCTGGAAGGTGGGCGGACTTAGAGAAGCTCAGCGTTTCCCACACCAGTGTCAGTTTTGGATCCATCGGTGTGGATAGGTATGGAATGTGCGTTTTGCATTTGCCCGCTTTTCGAATCCTCCGAGATATGCTCTTAAAAATGGTCTTGTGATATCTAGGTATGGTGTTATGTAGTCGATTGTCGATACATTGCCTAGATACTTCTGTAGAATTGCAGTATGATCTTTTGCATGGGGTTTCGACCAGTCAGACTGGCTTATTCGAAATGAACTGATGGCTGCCGAGAGTCGTACCAAAATATCCACCGGGAGTAGGTTGAGAATAGCCTCAAGTCCTGCGGTTAGTGTTGTTCTCATTGCACTGGTAGTTCCAATGAACCCCCAATCCTTGTACCTTCGTGATGGCCTTTTGTGTGAGTATTGACAGGTTTTTCATAAATATCCTTGCAGCTTCTGCAGAAGGTGTTATGAGGAATACCAAGCTTGACCGCATGGTCTCCAACCGACCAGTGGCCTTCGATAATAGCTCTAATTCTGACAATATCTGGTCTTGATTTACCAAGTAGCTCTTCGTACTACTGTTCTACCTATGATTGGCAACCTGAAGAAAGTGAAGATGTATATACATAGTCCTTAACAGTCCCCAGTGAAATATTAACACTTTTCGCCAGAGAGTTGTTATCGGTCGATCCTTTCATAACCCGCTCATCGGTACGCTCATTGCCCTCGTGATTGCTTATATGACTTCAAAGGGCATCGATTGAGTCTGTGCTATAACATCCTTTTTGGATCTGTACATCTGTTTAGAGACGAAGATATAACTTTCAAGTGCCAGAGGCTGTTCCGAGATTTTTGCCATCAGACAAAAAGTGTTAAGATTGACATTAATATGGAAAATTCATCAAAGAAGTAATTTCTTTCAATTTCTTCCAGTGAACACATCCTTTTGTAAGTTCTGTGTGGGATTAAGTTTTTATTCTTAAGGAAAGAATCTGTACCCTCACTCTATCCTTGCTCATGCGGGAAATAACTCCACGGGAATTTGATCCACCTGGAGAATTACTTCACTACAAGTGGGAAATTACTCCACATTCGAAAAGTGGAGTAATTTCCCACTTGTAGTGAAGTAAATTCCCAGGTACATATATGTAGGTAGAGTTCAAATACAGATTTCTGGAGTGAATGTTGCGTGTCTAAGTACTGAAGCACTGGTAGGTGGCTTTAACTTAAACTCTCTGCCGTTTATCACCAAAGTAATTTCCCCCCTCGAGAACACCCACTTCACAGTAAAACATTACGTGGATGTGTTTTTCCACGTTCAACCTTGAGCCAGAATATTTCCCTTCGCATTATTCCTCCTGGCGACATGTCCACATCACAGTGGCCACCGTGATGGTGATGGTGATGGTGGAATTCATTTGGGAGACATTTTACATTTTTTTCTCGCGTAAAAAAGGCTCAGAAAAAAAAAATGCGAACAACTTCCTTCAATTATAATTATCCTTGCCGCGAGGCGAAAACATTGCACATTCCATGTAATCACCAAAAACGAGTGAGGCGGTGGTCGAGCTAAGTATCCTTCGAGTTTATCTTTTCTCCCTTCGTTCACCGTTACGTATAAAGCTGTACTAAATGCCTATAAGGCAACTTTCTTTCGTGACAGAAGTTTCCCGTCGTCTTAACAATGCGAAAACGATTAAGAGCCAGTGCCGCCAAAGTCAGAAGGACAGTGTGAAAGAATGATGAAACATCACAGCAAGGAAATACACAGGAGGACATGAAGCAAAGTAGAAATTTTCTAACAAGTTTCGAATTACTTGTTCTTCTGTACTCTCCATTGGAACGTGACCATTTCGTTATTCTTTTTTTTTTCCCTGAAAAAAGTTCGTCCTTGTCATCATCTATGCGAATGGCTCGTTAGAATTCTCTTCATCTCACTGGATTGTGCTTTTTGACACAATAGACATTTTAAACTAGTGTCTTTCGTGAGAAGACAAACCATGAGGGAAGGAGTTGACGAACTTTGCAGATGTTTTGCTTTATGAGTAATTTGTTGGACACTTTCAGTTTTTTAAATGAAGAGGTGAATACAAATTACTTTGTACATTTGAAGGTGCTCTCTAGTTTGGTGTGTGAATTTATGACTGAGGATGAGACTCAAAAACAGTATTCAGAAAACATAAACAGTCTATTAGAGAGCTTCTCTATTGTTTATCGATTCTAAAAAATAATAACTAGCGCGACAGCTCGGGCTGAGCTACCTTCCTTCTCGCGCGTATTAAATTGTTTGCACGAATGCAAGCGACCTACAATTTATTTCCGACTTCAAGCGTCGAATTGACAAATGATTCTGTATAAGGGGCCCTAAATGCGCACTGTGACCTATGAGGCCTATTGTGGTGACCCATATGGTTTAACTAGAGGTTATATTGAGGCTTTTGACAAACATTAGCATATGGTATCTGAATAGACAATGTCCCGTTAGATAGCCCATTATGGTTCTTAATTCGTCTTTAGTGAGATCAAGTAAATTCTTGGCCTTGTGCAGCTTGGGGTTGATGAACTTCTTCGCTTGTCTAAAGCCCTGGTGGTTGGCCCAGAAGTCGGTGTGTTAATAGATATCGCATTGCGTTATCTTGGAGTAGACACTGTTGGGTGGTACCTCAAAACAGGGTTCAGGACTAACGAGTGGGTGGCAAGCGGCTCTTCTCGACAGGTAGTCAGCGCGTTCGTTACCCTCGAAGCCTTCATGTCCTGGGATCTAGGCTACAGTAACCTTATTTTGAACAGGTTGAACAGTCCCAGATAAGCTTTGACCCTACCGTATAGCATTTAAGGGCTATTAGTGTTGCTTGGCGGTCTGAATTCCGCAGGAATTCTCTTGCACTTGTTTCGTAAGCGTGGACTTTGCCTTGGAGTACTGTAGGTGACTTTCCAAGCGCTCTCGAGCGTCGCGGACCATAAAGCCCAGGACCTGGGGTGCCGTTTGCCAATTTTGAACCGTCTGTATACCAGGTTTTGGAATTTGTCAGTGTAATAGGGCGTTCATTTTTCCATTCGCTGCGGCAACTGTGGACATTTTGTAGAATCGAAATCTCTTCAGTATTGTTCGAGTTGATCGCGGTTGAACCAAGTAATAAAAGGAAGGAAAACACGCTTTTACAAGTACGCTAATTTTATTTGGAAGATTTTCTTGTATGCACAGTTTTAATTTGCAACCGTAGACCGAACACGAGGAAAGGCGAAATTTGTATGTCTCGTGTTCGTTGCGTGATGACCAAAAAAAAAAGAAACGGGGAAAAATCCAACGAATAATAAAAGGGGAAGTTCGATTAGTATTCCCGACAAGTATGGTATTTGGAATCTGAAGAATTGGGTCTTAAAAATTTTCAGATGGCCTGTAAAGTTATCAAATTTAAGGTCCAGTGTCTGAGGCAGTCTTAGAGCACTAAGCATAGCTTCTTTCTGCATTGCCAGATGTAGTCGTTGGGCACGTTTTCATAGCCCATGTGATTTATACGCAGGCTAAGCGATAAACTTTGCTTAGCTTTTGCTGCTTTGTCATTTGTGCGGTTTTTGGTCACCATACTAATGACGCCTAGGTGATCATTGGTTTGATAATGGCGTTGCACGACAAATAAATTATCTTGGGGTTCAGTCCCCAAGTTTTGCCGTACAGGTGTTGCCACTTGAACATTGCCCTAGTCGTCTTGTTGGTAACCATGTTAATGTGCGTTTTGTCAAGTATTACTCCAAGATACTTTGCTTCACTGCACAGATCAAATGACAAAAGGTATTTTTGGAGGTTTGTTATTCCTCGCCGAGAGGTGGTGCCGCAAAAAATGATCGGTGTACCTGGCTGGGGCTTGAACCCACGCCGATCGGTCAGCAGTCCAACGCACTAACCACTGAGACACGGCGACCACGAAGAAACAGCGATTGGCAAGAGATATTCTTCATTTGATTTCCGACGAGGTGTCATAATCGGAGGTAATAGCAAAGCCAAGGTAGACAAAGTCTCTTACTAAGTTTGATCCTCCGGACGGAAGTGGTATTTGGAATCGATCAACTTGGCTTTATTGTATCTATTTATTTTTTGAAGGCATTTAACTTTAACTTACCTCACCATACTTTAAGTTTCAACTTAAATTTCTCTCTATAATTGCATTTTCGTTTTGCTTAAAAAAAAGAAAAAAAAATCAATTCTGACGAAAGAAGGTTCCACTAAAATAACAGCCCACTCAAGAACCCTTAAAAGTTTTACGACTTTTTTAAAGCGTACAATGCAAACTTGGTGGTATGTGTATCCATCCATCTAAAACCGAAAAAAGTATGACTTAAACGCACGGAATAGGCTTACAACTCTCCTAGGTCACGCTTTGACCTTTGAAATGTTAATTTTACTTTTCACCTCGCTGTACCCTTTAGGTCTCATACCCACTTCTCAGAGTTCGTGTTCAATGACCGGAAATGAGGGGATTTTCTATTTTTTTTCTTTCGATTCTTTGTTAACATTTTTTTCTGAATAAAAACTATGTGCGTGATTTTTTATTATTAATTTTGTTTCGTACATTTTCACTCAGGTTTCTCATTTTCTGTTGAGTTTATGACTGTAGGCGTATTGTGCTCACACATGCTTTTTACTCCTTTTGTGTTATTCACCAGATGTTTGACTTGAATTTTAAAATATAATCCCCTGGCAAGGGTCGTGAGTGGTTTGGGGTTGAAACTACGATTTAAAAAAACGAGGTCAATGAGGCTTTTGACAAAAAAAAAATCCTTTCATTTGAACCAACCGCTTGGTTCTAGTTATTTTCCAAAAAATAGCCACAAGGTGTTTTAGTTATGGTGGGTAAAGTACGATGAATAAGAGTTCAGGGTGCCTCGAAGTGTGTGCTCTGAATTCTAATCACCACGCGGGGAGAATGTGTTGACTAAGTTTTGTGATGGGTGGCAATTAATTTGAAATTTTATGGGAACAGATAAAAATGTTTGACCTAGTCTTTGGGGGCGAAATCATGTGCGGGCTTAGATAAGTAATACACAAGGATAGTTTTTTTTCTAGAGTAATTTGTAGATGTATAGGAATACACTATGTGTATCGAGGAGATACACTATGTTTTTAAGAACTTTGAAATGAAACAAAACTCTTGCGAATCCTTGTTGAACGGGATGTGAAATATCGGTTCTCTGAGCAGACCACCAAAGATGAGTTCTCAACTGTTTGTCGATACACTAAAGGATCTACAGTAAAGGTGTTGTAATGGCTAGATTGTGTGCTTCGCTTTTTCATCTTCCTCCCAAGCAGAACTGACAAATGTAGATCCTACAAGTTGATCAGCCGCCCGATCAAATCCGGCCATCGATTTGCTTTTGTCTGGCTCTACATTTTCCCTGGTGCTACGGTTTTCCTGAAAAAGGTTCACCCATTGGTTTGGCAAGTGATCGTGCCAACGGGGGACACACACACGGAATCCGATTCACGGTCGATCGAATGCAAATCGGCTATTTAGGCTACTGATCTCGCGTAGGGGGTGTGATGATTCCGAACCGATTGTGGGACACCAGGTTGACAACGTTGGAATGAGGGCATTGGGCCGAAGCAAGACGAGTTGAGTCAGTAAATGTTTACAAAACCGGCGAGTTCAGTAACTGCCTCGGGCTTAAGAAAAAACAGGGGAACGATCCAATTTCGGGTTAGTGCGCGGGCGTTGCAGTGTCGAGAACGAGAAGGTGTAGAACATACATTGCCCCACAGTCCGAGATTTGCAACGGAACGCGAAAGTCAAGCAATACTGCGTAGGGTAATGTTTGATTTAGAGTTTGTAAAACTCAACGTAATACTATGTCAGTCTACGTAATTGATCTACGGGAAAGGCCCAATTCTTTCCTCTAAGTAAGTACATGGGCAATGTAGTAACCACTGATTATAAGGTGCCTTAACTAGACTTCAAAAGACCATTCTCGTGCTCATTCTCAAGCAAAGAAGAATGGACAAGGGGAACAATAGCAAGCAGGCGAGCCAAAACCATCTATACTGAGGGGTTCAGACAAACCTAGCCTCTTAAAATCAGTTAGACTCCCGAACGTTCAGGCGGAGGTCCTAGCAGTGACAATTGCTGCTCGTGAGACTCCAATGAAGGTAATACCACTTGATGATATCATCTTTTTCATCGGCAGACAGGCAACATCTAAACCGATTTCTGCTTTGAAATAAAATCGAAGCTTGTGAACTGCTGTCGTGAAGAGCTTAGTGCTTTTGCCACACAGCATGAGGTAAAACTATGCTGGTTCTCTGGACATGAGGGCATACCAGGGAATGAGAAAGCTGATGAATTGGCAAGGAAAGAGCTGCTCTAGACGTAGAGCAGGCTGATCAATCAGTGAAAGTCCCGCCATGTAAACTCAATCATGAAGCGTCGATCGGGCTTCTGGAGGAAGCGAATGATAGATGGAGTTCTTTGGACTCCTGTAAACTAAGTAGAAAATTATGGCGACCTTTGCCATGGATTGCGGAAACAAGAAAGTTAATGAGGACACAACCCACTTCCTCTGCCACTGCCCAGGTATTTGCCACCTCAGACATAAATCCTTTGGAAGACACTTTTTCCAGGATACCGACGAACTAAGTGACGTTCCTATAAGGGACAGCTGGACGTTCATTAAGGCTTCAAGATGGTTCAAAACACTGAGTCAATAGTAGAGTGCTAAGGGTATTGCACGATCAAGAGGTACCTTCCCCAAAAAATGGGCTTCACAGTAGGTCTCTACTTACCAAAGTGTGGTTCTGAGCGGTCACTCTACCCTCGCCAACCCATTTACCTAACCTAACCTAACCTAATTGGTCGACTACCGTTCATAAAACTTATTTTAAGCCGAAATATGCATATTTGTGTTTGAAACTCGAAAACACCACTGATTCCTTGTTTACTTCACTTTCTTAACACATGTTTCGAACCCTTCTGCGTTTAACTTAAACCATCGAATATTATTTTCTCTAAATTTGCACCACTTCGCATGTATTTCTGGGCCCACTCCCCATTCTTATACCATAGAACGCTACTAAATTGGTTAACCACTTTGAATTCTCTCCGCGAAGTTTAAATGAAATCGTTGCCGCTGTCATCCTCCTTTCTCGTCCTCGAGCAAATATTTGAGCTGGAAAATGCTCGAGGCATAAATCAACATAAAAAGTTTTCTTTCTATAGAAAAGTGTTAAAAAAGAAAATAGTACCTTGAAATGGGAATCCTTGATTTACATTTCCTCTCCTAATTGACGAACCTCGACGGATGCCGCAGCTCTCCCTTCTGGAAAGATAATTTCTCATGCAAATAACTTGATGACTCAACGGAGTGTTGCTGATATTTAATTTGTTATCCTTTTCCACGAGTGGTGGTTTGGATCGGCATTTTAGAATTTCGTTTAATGTTGGGCGCCATTTCTGGTGTTAAAACAGATAATGCCGCAGGCATGACTAATGCTTGTTCCGCAACAATGACGAGCGAATAATGGCTTTTCATCGAAATCTTGCTTCTAATTAATCACTGTTGAAAGGATTTCAAAAGATCGAATCTTGAGCAATATTACCATTTTGCGATGGTATTGGTGGTCCATTAAAAATTCACTCCGAACCGCAGGGCATGCCATTCGTTCTAACGCATGCAAATCTTCTGTTGTTATCATAAAATAATTTTCCCCCGTGCATGAGGAAAATCGATATAAAAAAAAAACCTCCCACATGGTGTGTGGAAGGACCCCCCCTTTACCATAATTTACCTCACACACTGGCGTCGAGTCGGTTAACTGTTCGACTGACTTAATGTTATGCAACATGTTGCCGCCTTCATGCACGAGAGAGCACCGACGACAAGTGTGTGTGTGTGCAGGAACATATTGAAAACTGATGCACCAACATTCGGTGTGTGTGTCTGCATCAAGGACTTATCCGACTGTGAAATGGAACCAAGAAAAAAAAGCCACCACACACACGCACATAATGTGGGGGCTGGAATAAATTAAACTCAGGCAAAGTGAAAAAGAAAAAATTTGAGAAATGATTGCGCGCTTGCATGAAATTTTGAACGACATATACCTGGTTACACACATACGGGCCGCATTATCCTGCTGTTCCACCTATTAATGTTCGCCACATGCGATTTTGAGTGGAAAATAACAGTAATTATCATAAATTTTGCCTGCCCCCCCTGGAGTAACAATGAAATAAATTTTACACCGGGATGGGAATTATGGGTAATCAACAGAACCATAGCTGGGATGTCAACTCTAAAATAAAGGCGCACCGTCACCAGTGTTTAATGTTCATCCATTTATATGCCATTTCGGGATAACCGGTCTCGATAGTGCGGGTGGAATTTCGGCGTTCGATTTGGTATTCAACGAACCGCCCGGCCCCTGTGTGGCACGATGTGTGAGAATGTTTTTGCCTTGCCCGCGGGAGGGGATAATTTATGTTTTGTTTGCATGAAGAACGTTTTATTGGTTCATAAATTTCGCCTTCGCGAAAAATCGGATACAATGAAGATAATGCTGGAGTCAGGTGAAATCGACAAATTGTTGCGAATATGTGTGTGTAAACATTGGAATATAAGTGCTGGGTATATATTTGTTTTTTTGTTTTTTATTCGCACCTCGACAGGAGACCACATCGAAGAGCAGCCTCGTGCGGTAAAGAGGATTTATCTTTTTTATACATTGAATCTGGCGGTAATATGATGGTTTTTGATTAAAGAATTTTTATTAATGATCAAGTTGTTGATGGACCATAACATCGAGGAGCGCACTTGAAATTGAATGAAGTTTACAAAGTGGAAGTCGTTTAATCACTCAACTTTTGGATAAAAAAAATATATATTTACTGTTGATGGCTATGAATATAGAAGCGGATTCTGGTATGAGTAGGTGCTTCAATCTTATAACTGAAATAAAAGAGTTTAACGTTCAGCAATTTCATCAGGATGCTGTTGGTAACAATAGTGGGTCACCTTGACAGAGTAAATTTTCAGCAGCTTAAGATTATGGTAAATATTTGTTTGTACTATAGAGTTCAGGTTAAATGGGCGCAGATACTTCAAAATGCTTTTTTTTTATTTTGGTATTTAAATAAAAAAAAAATCGCTTGTGTTGGGCGCCACTTTTACTGAAAAGAGACTTTATTACTGGATAGCTTGCAATGTCTATGTGGTCCTTGTATAGATTGTCGTTTTATTACGGCGGGGGCATAACTAAATTAAAAATAATCTTTGAGGGCATAGGGAACTTGAGCTGGCTACGCACACGGATTTTTCATAGGGGATTCTGTTCGTTAGTGGAGTTAAGAAACTCGGCTACTAATGACATACTCAATTTCATTGGAAAGTTAGAAGACCTATTAGGTTAAGTAGACCGAAGACACAATAGATCTTGCTAGGTCTCAGTGTTAGCCCTAAGGGAGGGTTCATAAAAAAGACAAAAAGCAACTTGAGCCTTCTCCACCCAGCTTCCTGGAAATCAAATAAAGAACAATAAGTCGGACAGAATTCCCCTGAATGAACTTTAGTTGCACGATGTAAAACGAGAAATGAAGACAAGATAGGAAAGATTTTTTGGTTTTTGTTAGTGATTCGAAATTCAGGTAAAATAGGTTTCAATGGTTTCCATCCAGACTAACTCAGGATAATTATAAAATTTAGCTTTAAATCACAGTTCTTTTTTTTAACATTTAATATCATTATCGTTTCGATAAAATCTTCAAGCTGCTGATGGCTGCATACTGAAATATGTTGCCTACTATTTGTGTGATAGCCAAGCTCCTTGCACTCTAACCTTAACTTTTCGGAGATAGGAATGCTGGTAATGGCAATTGAAGACTTGATCCGCCGCTACATCTTTCTCGATACCCTGGCTCAGCCTTAAAAATTCATTAATCATGCGATTCGAATGTGAACACTGACACTATCCTGATAGGAATTACGGACGCATCCTTCAATTCAGTCTTAAAGATTCTGCCCTCTTTGACTTATTGTCTTAGGGATATTCATCTTGGAAATTAATTTTAATCAAATCTTCAGTCGAGATACTATGTAGGCATCCATTGATTAGGAGAATGCCATATGATCCAGACAGCATTTGACAGGAGACTCAGTATCATAATACCTGACAGAGATGACTGGAGGAATCACAAACTTGTCAATAAAAAGGCTTTCTACACCGATGGTTCTAATGTGGACGATAGTACTGGGATCCACTGCAAGGACCTAGGTACAAACTCCTCCTTTAAAATAAGCGATGACAAAACGGTGTCTTTCAAACCCAAATTACAGACATCATCGAGGCTCCGAAAACTGTCCGCGAGAATGGTATCACCGCAAGGGCAAATACGGTCTACATCGACAGTCAGTCAGCTGGAGCGATAACTCGATCGAGGCTTGTAGGAATCTGCAAAAAGTATCTAGATGAGATATCGAGATCCAATACGGTGACAGGCAATGAAAGGGCTGACGAACTTGCATGAAGGGGAGCAGCGCTGTGTGCCTCACAGGCTATCCCCTTTGCGAGGATTCCAAAAAGCTCGTTAAAAAGGTACGTTGAAGATGAGACCAACAGTCGAGCCAATACACGTTGGATACAGCTAGACACATACTAGATGCTAAAAGTTGGGCTGTGTGATGCACTGCGACTAACATAGATCTATTCTGCTCCCCCGTACTCATGTTGGCCGATAAGTCTCGATTTAAAGAATCTTGTCCAATCCAATCACTCTGAGAAATCGGAGTATCTGGATTGGGAGATCCGTTTCAGAGAAAGTGTACGCTCCCTGGTGTGTTCTTCTTTTGTGTATCAATGCTCCACAGTCCATAAGAAGGTGTGACAGGGTATCCTCGGCATCGCTACAGAATCTGCATTTTCCGTTTGCTTCTAATCCCATTTTCCTGAGAAGCTCCATGAGTCTGCAATGGTCCGTTAGGAAGCCCGTTAGAATACGAAGCTGGTTTTTGCTGGTACCTAGGCAGGTCTTGCTCCTCCTTTGGTCGTAGTTCCGGAGGAGTTCCTTTGCCTGCCTTAGTCCTGGGAGTGCTCTCTATACACTCCTTCTTTTGTAATCTTCCTCTCTTCGCAGAAGATTTCTCTGTCTCTGGTCAAACGAAGTCGGCGCGAAGCAAGGATAATCTCCGGCATCATTACCGGGGACTATCCCTACTGTCCCTACAATGACTATTGCGGAAGTTGTAGGGACTTGAAAGAAATCTAATCTGTCCGTCACCTGCTATGTGAATGTCCTGTCCTCGCCGGTAGAAGACTGAGGACGACTTCACGGAACTGGAGGAGATTTAAATCAGCGGCTCCCGTTCTCTTTCCCGGGGTAGATTTGTAAAACGGGCACAATGGACCCTGGTTGCTGGTCTAAGTGAGAATTGACTTAGCCTATGTAGGCATCCAAAGATCGTGTGCAAGTGATTTGAAGAGTCGCTGCTTAGTTTATACTGGATAAGTTCCAAAAAGGTAATACCATCTGGGGTAGTTCAAAATCGAAATTTTGGGAAAAACAACATAAACAATCTGAATTTTCCTCTTACAATTATCAACGTAAAGTTATCACACTTTTCTACTCCTTTTCTCTTTCGATTTGGCACTACTTCCATTTCAACAACTACCATCGACCACAACTTTCACTTACTCCTGTATAAACATCACAGTCTGCTACTATTGGCCTTCATCAGTAGTTAAGACTGTAAGCAAATGCCGGTGCACAAAGGAGTCGTTTGTGTACTCTCCTGGTGTTTATGTTAACAGCAAAATGAAAATTCTCTGCGAGTAAACTTTTAGTGGTGGTTGTTGGCTGTCAAGAATTCCCAAACGAATTATTAAAAAATAAATAAATTCTTCAACTTTATGCTCAACTTAAGAAAGTCCTTTATATGCCAATTCTAACCTGTTATAATGTATGAGCACCTGGGTTGTCGCTTATGTTGTTATATGAGCACTTTATTGTAGAAAATTCACAAAGTACTTTAGGATGGAGATATTTTTTTAATTTATTCCATACGCCCCATCTGATAGGATGGTCACCGTCAAAAATGCTGGAGAATCACAGGTTAAGTTTAGTGTCCAACGTAAGATTACCAAAGAAATCTCGTTTCTTCTGCAGATAGGTACAAATTAAATATTTAAACAGTCATAAGCTTGTTTAAATAATTTAAATAAATTTTACGGGCATTATTCTCACCTTCGTTCCGGAAGCGAAACGATAGCCAACTTCACACATTGTTCTTACACTACTCCACTATTTTTGAAACTGTTTTCTCTCTCTCTTTTCCTGGGAAAACGTCTGCTGCAAATAATTCCTTTCGTCCTTTATGGTTGCATAATGAATATCCTTTCACGAAATTTGTTTGACACAGTAGTAAAAAGAAAAGAAAATCCATCCTTGCTCCTTGCTTTAGACAAATATCCAAAGAGAAAGGACCAGGATATTCTGTTGCAGCTACTTTCGAGTCCTTAATTTCCCATTTTCTTGAACAAAAAAATGAAAAACACATAACGTCTTTGTGCAATTTTCAACACTACCTACATCTATGGTATCCTCTGTGTAATGCTAGCAGAAATGGATTAGTCTACAGAAGAAAAGTGCGACAGAAAAGAAAAAAGAAAAAATCTTCACTTGAAGATGTTTTTTTTTTATCTTGGAATTGCTCTCTAGGTGTATCCATTATGACACAGAATGTTCAGCAGTGTAATCAAAAGATTTTACTCTTCATTGCGGAAGTGTAAGGGTGTTGAACCAACGGGTGGGCTTTATTGAATTAGGCCAGATACACACAGAAGTCGGAGGTATTCTTTTGTTTCAATGAATTCCTTGAGCATTTGGTGTCTTTAAATTTTATGACGAACTACGAGGACACATTTTTCTGGATAATGCTGGTGGGTGCTTTAATAAGTTTTTCTTTATAAATTTCTGCTTCGAAAATAGTTAAGAGATGTGTGCGCCTGCACAGAGTTCAAACAGATTTTTTCAAATAATTTTCTTTTAAAATAAGAAAACGCTGAATAAATATTTTCTCATCATTAATCTCAGCAGTAGTCAATCCTTTGGCGCATAAACAATTTACAAAATAAAAGAAAACAAAAACAAACAGAAAACCAATAAACATAAATAAGTTTGTGTATGTTGTCTGAGGAAATATATTTTGTTTGAAAAGAAAAATGGGACCAGTCTGCTTTTCGATTTTAGCTGGGAATGTGTGCTTTTCCAGTTCCGTAAATTGAAGTTCACATAAAATATTTAAGTAAAAATTTCTTGGTCTATGACAAACTTACGATTCTATGATTTTTCTCTTTATCTTGAGATATCTGTATAAACAGATGGTAAGACCTTCTGCGCGAAGACCTGAGAGCATGGAACGAAATACATATAGAACGAAATTCCCACATCGCAATATTTATAAGGCAACTTGTAGGTCAACTGGCGTAATTGTAAACGCGGATAAAGCAAATTAAGTATATTCTGCCTACGGAGATAAAAAGACAACTCCGAGGTCTTGACTAGATCATTATTTTGGACAGATAAGTCTTCGAGGAATCTTAAGCAGTTTACGTATCCAGACTCTGCGATCAATTCTGCCAACGACAACTGGTTTCTGTAAGAACTTTGCTCTCACCCTTTTTTTTTGAGACGCCGAAGCTCAGCGCCCACTGGATAGGTTCGCCGCAGTCCGTAATGGAGCTGGGATGGGTGAACGTGAACAAATCGAAAGTAATGAGAATTTCCTGTATTAGTGGAGTCCCATTGAAACAGGTGGAGAAGTTTAAGTATCTCGAGGTCTTATTTACGAGTGATGATAGGAGCAGTACTGAGTTATCCTGTAGGATTGGTCAGGCTGGAACAAATTTGAGACAGCTTGGTCACTCTGTTATTAGGAGGACTGAACTTGGATTCGAAACTAAACCATCGGGGTTCAATTCAGTGTTTGTTCCGACCCTCAACTATGGTCACGAGGTTTGACTAATGACCGAAAGAATAAGATCCGCTGTCGCTGTCTGAATTTATGGTGGAGCCTAGGTAGAAAAAGTCCTTAACTACCTCAAAGTTATAACTGACTATAGTAACTGACCGAGACGTCGGTATTGAGTGTTGACAGCATATAATTTGTTTTGCCCTCATTGACCGCTTAACCCATCTTCGCTCCCTCCGTCTCTATACTCACGAACGCACCAGTGACATCACGCTGCGTTCTTCCGATTATGTCAATATCGCCGGCGTATGCGAGTAATTGGACGGACTTTTGGAAGATTGTGCTTCTGGTGTTGACGCGTGAGTTTTGCACTATTCTTTCATGACAGCGTGTCGCCTTGTCTGAATCCTTTTTTGACATCAAAGGTCTCGGTGTGACCGACCGTGATGGAGCAGCGTGCATTTTGAAGTTCCTGGATTTTCTCAATGATCTGCCGCAGTGTGAAAATTTGGTCGAGTTTATTTACTTAGACTCCGGTATCAGTTTCTGTAAGAACTTTGCTCTCTTTCTGTGATGAAAGAAGCAATACTGTTATCCTGTAATATAAGAAGAGATCCATTCTTCGACGGTGCAGGCACGTTAATCGTATGTCCCCAATTCGGCTTCGAAGACATGCCACGAAATCCGTGCCATTAGGTAGGCGTCTCCTGGGTAGGCCCAGGATGAGATGGTTTGACCAAGTCCGAAATCCCGTATGAGGATAGCCCTGATGATTTAGATGCCGGAAGATCGAGAAATGTGAAGGGCCCACTTAGGCACCCTAAACCCGCGACCCTCATAGATGATAATCGGTCCATTGGAAAATGATGATGATGATGATGACGCCGAAGTTTTTCTCGTCCCTGATCATAGAGCTCTTGACTCTCGAGCAGCCTTTGTCTTTCTTTGCAGCGCCACATTATGCCTATTATTTTGCTGCATGGACTTCTCGGCATTCCTCAAACCAGAGGTTTCTTGTTGGCAGTCAGATTTAGCCAAGCAGAACAGTTGATAAGTTCCGGATAGTTCACTTGCATCGTAACTGCTGGTCTTCTGCACATCATGTGGCACGGAATCGCAGCGACAGGGTTCAGAGCACTTCAAGATGTGATTCCTTAAACCTGAGCTAAAAACTAAAGTTGGGAAGCCATTCAAGCATTTGAATACTTTTTTTTCCAAGTTTTTGAGCTCAGCTTGTGTTGTGGTCTATAGGCAAATGCGAACGATACGTATAGGAATGGAAGAAGCGACGGGACAGATAATGGTTTTAGGGTTTTCTACTATAAATGAGGAATGCGGCACATGCCTTTAGCTAATTGGGTTTTCACGTCAAAGCACTTATTTGATTAGCATTCCAATTAAATTCGAAGTACTCCAATGGAGCATACAATTCTCAATCCGAATATTTAGAGCAACCGGCACAGGTCCAAACTACACAACTTGAACTGCTTTTACCACCTCTGCTAATAGAAACATATTTATTTCTTCTCTTTCTAGGTTTCAACGAATTTAGTGTCCTGTGAGTGCAAGTGAAACAAAAAGAAAAATTAAAATAAAATAAAAGCAATACTGCTTATAACAGCGAGTGCAAGGTATCTGCACAAACTAACGAGTAACTCAATTCAATTGGCAACATCACCCAATCAACATGGGCAAGAAAAACTCAAAATTGAAGCAGGATACCATCGATCGACTAACCACCGATACATACTGTAAGTACTATATATTCCACGAAAATTTTAATATTTATTGCCTTATTTATCCTGCCAACAAATTGGAGGCAGTCTAACTAACCCTAACTTCAAAGGATCATCATAAACAACATTGGGTGTGCAGTGCATGTGTGTGCGTGAAATGGACATGGATTTTCATTTTCTTGGCAAAGTGAAACCAATGAATTGACCGAACAGTGTCTGTTTAACTTGTTTCTACCATAGGATACAATTATACATATACAAGCATACGAGTTATGTCCTCGAGTAGCGCCTGGAGGTAATACATTTCCTTTTATATTCTTGTCTCCGTTCCTCCTTTGAGAAGTGAACTTTTCCTTAACTGTGCGATGATTTAAATTTTGTCTTCTTCTGCTTTGCCCCGGGTGTACTGTATATTTTGGGTGTCCTATCGACCACAGACTTTCGAATTATTGATAAAATTTTCGTCCTTTTTACTGTTTAGCAATCGATGACGATGTTTGGTCGATTGAATGCCGGAGGGTGGGTGCTCAACTGACGACAAGAAATGCTATCACGTCATCAGGAGTGAAATTCCTGGTCAATTCCTCCGGACGTCCTCGGAATGTGTATATGCGAGTGTGAGTGTGTTTTCTGCTTTTCACATTTCTGTTGACTTTGGCCTACAGCCATCGATGATGTTATTGAGAAGATATTGCCTGGGAATTTTCCTTGGAAGTTGCCTTTTCATTTTGAATGTTTTCCTTGCCCTTGGTCGCGCACAGTAGTAAAGTAACTAACTAAGCGACAGAGGGACACTGAGGCATTTCAGGAATTTATGTTCAGTGCTATTCACGTTCTCGGATTGAATGGAAAAATGAAATAAAATTTTCATATTGATTTCCTATGGCTAAAATATCCTGTCATCCTTCTTGGGGCTGGAGTTTATGGAAAGAGAGCGGATAAGGGAAAGGGTTGACATACGAAAAAAAAAAAAAACGATGTGATTGTTGAATTGATTGTTCGATGGCCCTGTAGAAGTTAAATGTTTGAGTGACACAATGGTTGGCTTCGAATTGAAATTAAAGCAGGAAAATTTTATTGGCTGCGTGTTTGATGAAAGAGATTTGATATTTTGTAGCAAAGAGTTAAACTGTAAGCCGCCAGTTTGTCAATTTGGTTTATTTTGCAGTCTTTTGGAAACAACGCAACCCCTTGAAGCTTCCGTGCAGTGAAAACGGTGGTTAGATAAACTAGTTTCATTTCAAAAAGAAAATTTACGCCATTTTCCGAGTAACAAACCACATAGATAATTGACAAGTGCTGACGTAGCAGAAGTCAAGTAGCACTATTGGCAGACACTATAGACGTTTTCTCAAACCAGAATTTGTCTTATCTAGGCTCAGGACCATTCTAGAAAAGATCTCTGATGGGCTAGGGGTTTTGCAAACTGCTCTTTAGAACCAATTGTTGGCGACAGTTTAGTAAAAGACATTCGCTGAATCGACTCTTATATAGTTTCTAACGTAGGACTTTGCGGAAACACTAAAAGCATCTTCTACTTGAAGCCTTATGAGTGGCGATAGGACGTTTATTGCTGATTGCCTTTCTTCCTGCCATTCCCATTTTCAAGAGTCGAGTTGATAACATGAGTACTGAGTATCTGCTCAATCCATCTGCATATTCTGGAAATCATTTGAACCGTACGTAGATTGCTTGTGACTATTTCAGTGCTTCGAAGAGCTCTAGGAACTAAAAATGTAGATTTCGGACGCCCAAACCATTCCGGGTACTATGTTAAAAACAAATGACTCGAATACATTTTATCTCAATGCTTTGCATCATGTGTGAGCACCGAATTCGATGTTCCTGCTTCTCCACGTTCAAAAAGGAGTTTGGACAGGAACCTCAGGTGAACCGCTTCTGTAGTAGAATCTATAACCGCTCTTTCTACCGCATTTTTAATCGTTTTGGCGACAACTTCGTGCGATAAGTTCTCGCACTCTTGTCGGATATTCTCTTCCAGAGTTTCCAGAGTCCGTGGCCTGTTCACATAGACATAAGACGTCTGGACCCGTTAAATCGGGCGATCTTTGTCGTCAAGCGCAAGTCGCCAAAACGAGATATTTGGCGACCCATAAACGCATCATTCAAAATGTCCATTGTCGCGCGAGCTGCGTGTGCGGTTGAACCGTCCTGTTGGAGCCATATGTCCCCCAGTCCCAATTCATCAATTTGCAGGAATAGAAACCTATTGATTATTGTGCTGTATCGCTCACCAGTCCCAGTAACCGTGTTATCCACGGGGCCCTCGAAAAAGAGGCCCGATGACACCTCCGGCGTGAATGGTGCATAATGCAGTGACTTTTAGTGGATTGAATGTTACGTGGATTCTCAGTGAAGTGAACATTTTTTTAGCTTACGTATTCGTCCAGATGGATATGGGCCTCGTCGCTCATGATGAATTTCGACCGAAAATCGTCCACTGCGCCGTTGCGATTTACGATAGCGTCAACGTAGTTTAGACGCGATTGGCGGTATGCAGGCAGTAGCTGATGGACTGTCTAGACTTTGTTAGGAAACATCTTCAACTTTTTCACTTAAATGCGCTCCACCCAATTGCCTAGCAAGTCGTCTGGGCGACGTTGACGGCTCATTCGCGACATCTACAACCACAGCGGCGATATTCTCATTGGAACGAGCATTACGATGCCTTTCTGTGCCTGTTTTGTAACGTGTTGTTCTAGTCTCTTCGAGGCGAGCGGCTAAACGCTTTAGTGTTTGAACAGTTGGCGTAGAACAGCCGGGAAATTTGCGTCGAAGTTCACGTTGCGCCAAAATCACTGACAAATTATTCTCTAAAAGCTTTCCATGGCTTGTCGACGTGTATACTGCATCTGTTTACTTCACAAACATCAAAACAAAACTGACAGTTGCCGCCATTTGCAAAAAGTTACTATATGTTCCTTGTACTTCAAATTTGGCCCTTATTATGCCTTTGATTAGTAGATCGTAATACCCTTCGATTGAAATTGAACAATGACCTACCAAAGTAACTCAAGTTAGTTAACCTATTGCCTCTAACCATAAATAACTTGACTTCGACGAAATTTCTTGAAACCGCCATTCTCCTCTTCTAAGCAGTATTCAGCGAATGCCAACTCATTAATGAACCCACTACTCTTATAATCAAGGAACAATTTCATAAATTGTAACCTAATTAAAGTTCATTTATGTCACAATGTTTAACTTTAATTAATCACCCCATTCAGTTGGAAAATAGTGCAAAGTTATCAGTTTGCACATTTCCATCCGACCACAATCGGTAATTAAGTTTACTCACGAAACAATGTCCACAAAGTTAATTATCAAAGCGACGAAGCTAAATGAAGGCAAATGGACGGAGGCATTTCTACAAACCTACACGCACATAAGGGTTTGTATACATATCTCCATTTGTAGGTAAATGAATGAACTTTGAAAGTTTTCATTCATCAGATAGTTCACCGATGCAGATTTTAAATGAATGATCTAAGAAACTTCAGGACATTTCCAATACTGTCCAATGAAAAGCCAACTAAAATTTTATCTAAGTAATAAGTTTGGTAAAAGTTTTAAGGTAAACTCTTTGTAGGGATAATACGTGAATTAATTTTGAAAAAAAACTTTTAAGATGTCTAATGTTTTGCTTAAAAGTTCCTGAATACTGTAATGAAAAACTTTTAATTATTAGATATTGTGAAAGGAAATCTCGGCAAATGGATGAAAGTTTCATTTACTAAAAGCTACGATGAAAAATTCGTGACGACAAAAAAAAAGTTGCTCCTCGTCATTTGACTTGAATAATGAAAGGAATATTTACGACCACCCAGAACTTACCAAAATAGAAGTAGCTACAGCACGGTCTTCAAACCAGCTGTTCACAGACAAAATAGTCATGTCTACCAGATATGATGTAGAAAATAAAAATGACGATATAGCTTGGTGTGAATACATGAGCTAAAAATTAATTAGTGAAAGGACGATCCTTTTGAAAGGATACGAGTCTTCTGAGTGTCTTTTGCAAAATTGTTTAAGGTTAAATTCTCGATTATTACAGACATTCATACGCACAAAACCAGCGAAGCTTTCATTTTTCTCCAGTCAAAAGTTTCTAAGTCAGTCACTGCTTTTGCAGATGAAGTACCCTTAATTGATTTTAACGTGAAACCTTCACTTGGAGAATTCAGAGTCCGTTTCCGTGGGTGCGAAGGGAGCGTAATTTTTTGTTGTACCAGGGCTGGGAGGACAGTCAGATTTTTTAAGGCAGACATAGGACCGATTGAACGAAACAGGCAAAGATTTCAGCATAGGAGATTACGAGGGCACGGTCAATGTGTATGTAAGTGATTGAGTTTCCCAAAATGTGCTTTTCGAAAATTGAAGCAATACGAGTGCTCTGGAACTGGGTTAGCGTATGAAATTTTAACGGTTGAAATTTTCCCAAAGAGAGAGGAGATATTTGCTCTCGGAGACAGCGGAAAAATCGGCATCGGACGAAAAGATCAAGTTGTCTATCCAGGTTATTACGAATGACACTTATTTGGTAGAAGACGGGTTTGACATTGGAGACCAAGTAAAACTCTTACTCTGATTTGGTCCATTGGACGATTACTCACTGAATTTTGGCCACCTGGGTCCTACTAACAATTAATACATTTTGGCGTGACAGGCTGTATAGGGCCTAGGCCCAGCTTTTCGTAACCATTCGTGTTGTGTTTGTTATATTTTTCGAATATGTGGAAAGAATTTCCAATTTTTAAAGACGGAGAAGTTCAATCCTGATAAATTATACCTTACGAGCGGGTGCCGAGAAAGATGATTGGTTGATTTTGCTGAGATTTGGACAGTAGTGTGAATATTTGAGTGGGGGTTAACTCTCTTGTCCAAAAGTCACACTGACATGGATTGATCAGGCTGCTGACAAGGAGTTTAGACGCTTATACCATACAGCATATAAAATCTTGTAGGCACTGTTGAGAGAGTACTGATGTTCCACTCATTAAGTATGGTCTTGTCTAAACATATTCAGGGACTGAAGTACTACTTTTTTTTTCGAGTGTACTGGAGCACTCAGACGCAACTGGGCCATTGTACTAGCAGAAACCGGGACCCGGTTTTTCCCCATTATTGCTTCAATGATGAGGAACTTACAGTATCAGCACTCACTACATCAGCACCGAAATCTGCCACCTGATCCGAACAGGACAATCACAAAAGAAATTATCCGAAATATCGTCGCCCTCTCCACAGGTATCGCAAATAGTGGTGTGACTTAAGTCCAATATACCAAGATGCTTGGCAAAAGCGAAGTGTTCTATCACAATGCCAATAAGTTGTCTACAGTCCTTCTGCTGAGTCATAGAAAGAATGTCGCTGATTTCTTACAGACATTCGTTTAGTCTGCCTACATCCTGGTGAGCTGTGCAACACACAATTGTGTTCGTACTACATGCTCCTTAGCAAACAACTTTCCGCTATTTTTAATAGTGGGTCAGGTTTGTTGGACTTAAAAAGTATTAATACGCTGTTGTCTGGGTCGGATGGAAGGAATTTTTGGCTCACCTCATCCGAATTGAAAGGCTCGGTCTAAAAGCGAAATTTGATTTTACAGAATCACCCTTTATTGCGCCCTTTTCATGTTTTCCCTCTTTTCTTTGAAGAAATCTTTCTCTTTAGTTCGTAAAGCTTACGTGCAGCACTCGTCCTTTTATACGACAGGGGGGACTTTGTTCTAGTGGAGAAAAATATAGTTAGTAAATGCCCTTATTTATTCCACAGGGAAGGTAGACGATGCTGAAATTTCATTTATCGGACTTACTTCAGTTCGCATATAATTTAGTGATAAGTTTAAATAATCACTATAAAATAAATAAAAATAATCGTTCAGACAGAAGGCTCGTCGGCCCCAGCGGCACTGACGGTGAATCTGCTGCGATGTTTTCATCTTTATTCTTGTGAGCTTCCGTCCGTTCTTTATTACCAGCCTTTTGTCTCTAAGGTCCAACTAAAAACAAACGGCGTTTATTCTAAGAAGATAAAGGGTCTATCAATGCTTGATGTGCATATAAGTCTAGATCTTCGCTGGAACTACAAAGTCATAGATACTGTTGAAAGTGATGCTTGATGCCGTGTCTTTGTCTAACGATGTTTGCTACAGGTTTGTCTACAATTCATAAACCATCCTGAAGCTGGAAAAAAACTTGAGTTTCTAGACAGGAGCTCCTGTTCACTTTATCGTACGACTATATAGCGATGAACCTCCAAAAAGATCGGCGGTTAATTCCTCGCCTTGAACACCGTCGAAATGTTGGACGCTAAGCACTCTTGTATTTTTATCAAAACTGTTTGGGGGAAGCGTATTTTTTACTTTGCTCAACTTTTAAAAAAATGTTTAAAATGAACTCACATAGTAACATAACCACCCATTCCGTCAACACTAGCCTTTACTTCGTTACTTCATCTTCAAGAGACACAGAACTTCAATAGGCAGTTAAAAAATGAAGAACATTTAAAAAAAAGAAAGAGAATTACTTCCTATTCAAATGTTTCAGGGCGTATGTGCAACTATTTGAAGTCCATATCCATGACAATGGTTCCAATCACCATTCAATGCAACAAATTTCCGGAAAAAAACTAATCGTGCAAAATACGTGAGCATACATTCAATTTTTGATTCGTAAAGCTCCATTTGAAATGTAATCAAATCTACATGCTCATGTTCAGAAACAAAAAAACGAAAATCCAACAACGTTGACATAAATCAAAGGATAACTTTTTTCTACCTCCAGCTATGGCACTCGCCGAAAATTGAATCAATGTCAGTGTCTGTATAGTGGCGCAGTACAAATGCTCAATTTGTATTCCAAATCAACGAAAACTCTCTAGCCTGCGGTTCAAAATTGAACAAATAAACTACCACCATCGTCCCTTCGACACTCCCTCCAAAAAAAAGTCGAAAAAAACCAACAGAAAGTTCCTAATCCACCCTCTGGCCACTTATCAACAATCCACCGACAACCATTGCTTGGTGTGTAACAAAAACAACATCCCATCCCTTTGGCCCACTGATGGGCGAAGCAAACCAAACATGCAGCTTGACAATTATCGTAAATTCAAATGTCAACATTTGACTTTGTGTTTGCTGATGGGTATTTTGGACTTTTCTTCGTAAGCTCGGATAATTATCCACCATTTCAGTTCAGACGCAATTTTGACGCTTGAGTTTCTTTTGAGTGTGACCAACCCCCGTACTTATATCTTATTTCACTCTGTCGCTGGAATTTAATTGTACAAAAAGTAGATCAAGAGGAAACTCCACAAAATTTGTTAAAAGTTCAAATTCGTAGGAAAAATAAAGTCAATGCTGACCTTTGGGTGCCAAAAATTGTTGTGATGGTCAAAAGGAGTTACATTGTGTTTGTTCTGTGGTAATGGAAATTGAGATTTTTGGACAACTGCCAGTTTAGGAAATTTATTAGAATAGTGAGCTCCAAAAACATACTTTTCCCCAAAATGGAAGCAAGTGCAGGGTATTTGGTGAGGCAAAATATGAGCACTGCAGTGGTTTCCGGTTCTTCAGCGTTTCCAACAGGAAATGAAGAAATTTAGTGTTACTTACACGAGCACAACTGTGGATAAATTTACAGAAGCAGTCTTACGCTCTAGGGATTTGGTTTTGTAATTTTTTAAATAAATGAAAACCACAGGGAATCTGTTGTTTAAGCCAATATATCAAATTTGTTTGAATGGAGAAAATCTGTTTGGTTTTAGCCAAAATATCGACGAGTCATGAATTGAGACATGTTCCACTCTATGGATCCTTTGTGGGCTTTTTACAATTATCTTATGTAATTGATTGTCATTTAATTACGAAAGTATGTAAGACCGAATCGAGGCCTTGAAATGAATTCGGTTCGTTTTTAGTTAGGAAGCGAGGGACACTAATACCAAAAATAGAGTTGGGGATGGTTGATTTTGGTTCGTGGCCGTCACAGCCGTTTACACTCCGTGCGGCTCTACCATAAAATGTATCTACGTAGAGTGTTTCTAGAGGCAATTTTCGTAGATCTCTACAAAACACTCTACCAGCCGTATACACCGCTTATTATTTTTTGTCTTAAGGAGGGATACCCATAAGGTAGAGCGCACAATAAAATTCGCATTGATATTTCCTTTCGATGCATCTGTGCGGTGGGTGGCAAAAATTCGCGGATATTGGGTCGCATGCAAAAAGATGAGTTCGAGGTGTTTACTCATTTTTCTTTCTTCTTTCTTTCTTAACCAGTTCTCCATATATAAGTATAGATCTGATGATTACGGAGTATTATTTTGGGTTTACGTCATCAGCCTTTTCTTCAGAACCTAGCATGGGTTCCACCTATGCTGACCGATCGTATTTTGCAATGTCAGTCAGTTTAAAGAGTACTTCCTCAATAGTCGGTTACGGGTAAGAAGTTCCGATATCTTTGGGCTTTCTCTACCTCAAATTATTTAGTCCCATCTATGAGAGTATTAAGTACTGTTTAAAATTATTTATTTTTAATAAGGTAAGGAACCTGCCCATTGCAAGCAGCACAATGTCATACGCCTCGAGTTTTACTCCACTGTATCTAAGTTTCGTCAGCAGTTTATTAAAAACTAGCATCCAGAGACCCTCAAAATTCTAGCATCCAGAGACAGCATGCAATTTGCTGTTGACTTCTTTTCGACGGGGAAACCGACTTATTGGCCCTCCGACATAGCAAAAACGCCTGACCTCATAGACTTCTTTATTGCAAAAGGGGTAGCGAAAACCTTTACGAACGTCGAGGAAAGCTTTGATCTCTCCTCAGATTAACTAGCAACAAAACTAACTGGGACGGCTTTAGGAAAGCTTGTGAAGAAAATATAGTCCTGAATGTGTCGCTTAGAACACCGTGCGAAATAGAGGATGAAGTCGGCAGATTTATTGAAGTCTCACAAAGCGCCGCGTGGAACAACACTCCATATAAAAGGAAAGTAGTCGGAAATAGCGAAGTTAAATACCCGCCGGAAATAGAAGAATTGATGCTGGCAAAGAGGAGAGCACGCAACAAATGGCAACAGTCCCGCGCTCCCCAGCACAAAACCCATTCGAACTTCCTATGCAATAAGCTCAAAAAAGCGATACGGGATTTTAAAAATCGCGAGATTTCTACATATCTCGAAGGCTTGTCTGCTGAAAAAAGTTCGAATTACTCTCTTTGGAAAGCTATGAAAGGTATCAAAAAACCCCAAATACAATCGCTACCAATAAGAAAAAGTAATGGCGAGTGGGCAAAAGGCGATAAAGAAAAAGCCGACTTATTTGCTGAGCATCTGGAAGAAACGTTTAAGCCATTTCCCGGGCAAGCATTAAAAGAAAATATTAATAATACTATTATGACTCCAGACAACTTTAAAATAAGGAGCGTGTCACTAGCCGAACTTTGTGAGGTAATAAAAAATCTAAAGAATAACAAGGCTCCTGGATATGACCTAATAACCGGACAGGTCCTCAAGGAGTTGCCAAATAAAGCGTTAATAAAACTCCTTTACATTATAAATGCTTCGCTAAGACTATTATACGTTCCAAGGCAATGGAAAGTCGCCGAAGTTATAATGGTTTCAAAACCGGGAAAACCGCCAAACGACAAAAAGTCGTACAGACCGATATCGCTCCTACCGATAATATCAAAAGTTTTTGAAAAACTCTTATTGAAACGGTTAAAACCGGTAATTGAAGAAAGACGTTTGTTTCCTAATCATCAATTCGGGTTCAGAATCAAGCTTTCCACAATTGACCAGGTTTATAGAATAACCAACGAAATTGAGAAGGCCATAGAAGAGAAAAAGATATGTTCTAGCGCTTTTCTTGACGTTTCTCAAGCCTTCGACAAGGTGTGGCACGAAGGCTTGAATTATAAACTAAGACAGGTACTTCCCGAAGAGTTGTACAAAATTTTAGAGTCGTACTTGGAGAACAGACTTTTCCGTGTCAAACACGGAGCCGAATACTCGGAATTCAAGGAAATCGCTGCCGGTGTTCCACAAGGAAGTGTTCTTGGTCCAGTCTTGTTCTTGCTCTATACTCGAGATATACCGCAAGAAGAAGGCACCGTTGTTGCTACATTCGCGGACGATACGGCTATTCTGGCAATTCGAGTCAGCAACTGTGAAGCTTCAACGAGCTTTGGATACAATTTGCGAGTGGACAAAGGTTTGGCGCATTGTTCTCAACGAAACCAAATCTACGCATGTTAACTTTACTAACAAGAAAATTAACAACTTACCCATTTTCATTAACTCGGTACTAATACCGTATGCAAACGAAGCAAAATGTCTAGGAATGACACTAGATGCGAAACTCAAATGGAAGCCGCACGTTAAAAAGAAACGCGACGAGCTCGAAATTAGATTTAGAGAAATGTATTGGCTGCTTGGAAAATATTCTAAATTAAGCATGTATAACAAATTGCTTTTATATAAGCAAGTCTTAAAACCTGTATGGACGTATGGTATACAACTTTGGGGTTGTACCAAAACCAGCAATAGAAATATTTTACAAACCTTTCAAAATAAGGTGCTTAGAACAATCGTTAATGCGCCGTGGTACATTAGAAACGACGATATCCATAGAGATCTCGGTCTAACCACCGTCGAAGATGAAATAACAAATTTTGCACGCAAACTCCGTGTTCGCCTTCAGGGACATTGCAATAACGCCGTACTCCAAATTCTGGATGTGACAAACCTTGTGCGCCGACTACAAAGAACGAAGCCGTTCGATTTAGCGCAATAAGGAATAGCCGCATATAATGACGGTATAAGTAGATGCTTTCACTGGAAAGCTACCTGCACAACGCGAACTTTTATTGTCGAAAGCTTAACTACTTGATAGGGCTCTTTTGTACTTAGTCGTAGTCAACACGAAAAGGGGAGGTGTTTTTAGTGAGTAAGAATCTCACACTACCATGGGCACGTGCGGTAGATCCTCATGGTGTCTCATGAAAGATTTTCACCTAACCTCGTAAAAAAAAAAAAAAAATTCTGAGGGTCCGTTGCTTAAAAAAAAGATCCTGAGTTGACGTTATATAAACGGTCATTGTATACTGCACCTATAGTTTGCCACCTTATAGTTTACCATAAATTGGTCTTCTCCTTAGCAAATCGACTCGAGACTGTTGAATGAAGCCCCCTTCATCTAAAGAGAGTGTTAGACAAGGGCATTATGTTCTCTAGACATATCCATTCGATTAAGCCCACAATTAATTTTTCAAGTATTAAAAAATAAATAGCTGGCGCAACAGCTCGGAATCAGCCAAGGTCTAGCTTCTCGCAACCATTCATGTTGTGCGTATTACATTCTTCGCACAATGGAAAGGACCTACAATTTATTGCCGACTCCGAAAGGCTCTTTCATGACAGATTATACTCCCGGAAGCTTGTCATTCCCCAATGAGAGGTGGTGTCGCGAATATTTTTCGGTGTTCCTGGATGGGGCTTGAACCCACGCCGCTCGGTCAGCAGTCCAACGCACTAACCACTGAGCCACGACGAGTATTATTAGAACAAAAAAAGGAAGGCTTATGAGTATAAAGTCGTTGGTAATGGCTTTGCAGCTTTGGGAAAGAAGACTACTTAAATTTTCAACCAGGCCACGTCCAGAAGTGCCGTCAAAAAGTCTTAAGACAATCAGTACAACCAGATTACTTTTCTTTCATATTTATTTCCTTATTCTCATTTTACAAGCTTTATGTCTTTCGCGACATAATCGGAAGATCCTAGTCAATGCCTGGCGACCGCACACAAAGTCTTAAGTTACAATCCCCCAATCCCCTCTAGTGTGATCGATTAATTTTCGATAAGTGTTCTTATCCAGGTACTCAGCTTAACCTGCATTGCTTTCTTAAAGTGTGAGTTAAGCTGAACCTCTTTGAAATACCTTTCTAAGTCTCGTAGATTTTGTAGTGTTTTTTTTATTTTTACAATTTTTGACTCCACTCAGTTCTGCCTCCAAACATCGTTGTACCTGCAAATCCCTCTGTTCTTCAATTTGTGTTGGAAATTTTTTTCATCAAATCAATTTAGAATTCCGTTGGTAAATCGGCTTAGAGCACATACGTGCAGCGCAAATAATTGAAAGAAAATTTATTCATCAATATTTCATATTGATTCCGTGTATTGCCACATGTTAATAATTCAGAGGGAAGCAACAGCAGCAGGCTTATCAGCCGTGAAAGCATTTCCTTTTCGCGAAGGCATTTTTCCTCGCATTTCCATACATACATATGTTTGTAAATATGTATGTATACTCGTATATTTATAGTTCTGGTAACCGTTCAGAGAGTGCACCATACAATCAGGCAACGTAATTACTGAAGTTCAAGGAAAAGTGTACATTGTACTCAGCTGATCAATAATAATCAATAAAACATCTTTAAAGAAAATTCCCTTTTACAATGTATGGTTAGTACTAGAATACTGACATTAATATTTCCTTTTAAAATAAAATTAGTTTGTTGCGATTAACTCCATAGTCGGGATATCAAGGAAAAGGGTTGTTGTAGCACATATTTGTGTGCTAATAATGAATTTTGTTTTGAAGAAAGAGTCGGTATACCTATCAGATCAAGATTGTATGCAGAAGTTATACTAAATATGCGGCAGAAATGGAAACCATTTCAGCTTTCCTTCAACACTAACGTTATCCTCAACTGTAATCGATTTGATTGTTTTGGTCTTATGATGATTTTACGAATTATTCACTCAATCCTGTGGGACATAGCGAGATAAAGGAGACATCAAAGGAACGTCCACGCTGACGTTGTTATCACACTGTGGACCAAACTAAAGGGTTTCTCGTTCAGTGATTTTATGAAAAATGTCATTCCAAGCGGTGCAAGCCGACCATCAGACGCTCGCATGCTGCTATCTAGGCCTGGCTCCAAAGGGTTCCCTGACTTAGCAGACTTGGTAATATCCGAGGCTAATTTTTTTCGTCTTGTAAGCATTGAGGTTTGCGCTTCGTTAGCCATATTTGGGCATTACGGGTGGATCAACAATTTAGCTACTCTACCCGTACTTCCCAGACTTCGTTGGGGTAGAAGCACAACCGACCAGCTATTCATTCTCAGAATGGTACTTGAGAAGACCTGGGAGTATGTCAAACCTATCTACAGTTGTTCTGTGGATTTGGAGAAAACGCATGATCGGGTCCCTCGAGGTAAACTTTGGAGTGTATTGCAGGAGTATAGGATAGACGGTTCTCTTCTGAGGGCCATTCACTATACCCAAACTGTAAAAGCTGTGTTTGAGTTTGAGTTGGACTTCTCCAGGGGTGCAGCCGTGGCGAAAAACGGTTCGAATTGGGAGAATTAAGGATAAGTCATCGGCTTTTCGCTGATGACTTGGTCATCCTTTCGTTCACCCAAACCGAACTTAAGCGCAGTTTA
Source organism: Matsumyia berberina (assembly GCA_917880715.2). NCBI lineage: Eukaryota > Metazoa > Arthropoda > Insecta > Diptera > Syrphidae > Matsumyia > Matsumyia berberina. The sequence continues at coordinate 121,329,709 of OU862871.1, read as the reverse complement.
TCGCCGTCTGTTTTGAACCTGAACCTGTGTTAATGTGAACAAATCAGAGGTAATGGTAATTTCCCGAATGCCTATTCACAGTTGGAGAAGTTTATGTATCTCGGCTCTCGGGGTCCTATTCACGAGTGATGGAAGGAATCCTACTGAATTATTCTGTAGGATTGGTCAGACTGGATCAATTTTGAGACAACTTGGTCAATCTATTATCAGGAGGGCTGAACTTGGCATCGGAGCTAAGCTATCGGTCTTCAATTTGGTGTTTGTTCCGACCCCCACCTATGGTCAGGAGGTTTGGGTAATGACCGAAAGAACAAGATCGCGGATACCATCTGCCGAAATGGGATTTCTTCGTTGTATTACTGGGGTAACTTTTCGAGATCGAGTTAGCAACACCAGAATACGCGAGGCACTCAATGTCGAACAGCTACTTCTTCGATCGGTGAGGTCCATACTTCGTCAAACTCATGCCCCTAACTCTGCTTCCAAGACGTGCCATGGAATCCGTGCCATTAGGTAGGCATCCCCTGGGTAGGCCGAGGATGAGATGGCTAGACCATGTCCGAAATCTCACCTCTACCCTTATGGGGATATCCCCTGAAGATTTATAGTCGATGGCGAAAGATCGGGAGATGTAAAAAGCGGATCATAGGAGAATGACACATTTTTGACACTACACATCCTATAGTCTAGTAATTAATGTGACTTTAAAGCTAGGGTCACATTTTATTAGCAATTTCCATAAATTTTCTTCCACAACATTTTTGTGTCTAATGTATCAATGTGAACTCCGTTTAAATTCTCAATGACAAATGCACTCAACGATTTTGCTCAAGGATAATCGTAACCATCCAAAGTCCGTACACCCAAAAAGTATTCTACAATTGGACACATGGAATGACAGTTTCAGTAAAGAAAAGAAAACAACCATATTGCAGACTGTACGGAGTCACTGCAAATAGCAACCATTATTCGGTCGTCCCCTATGGGTTCAATCAATTTACACCCCAGTGGAACAGTAAAATAATAACAGCGCAATGCTGACCACATATAGCACCTCCACTGAGTCGGGTGTTTACCCAATTTGTAGTTTATTTGTTGAATGAAATGGATTCCTTTATTGATCCACACTCACAATTTGACACACAAGATGGAAATATGTGTGCGGAAGAAATGGATTCTTTCTTCAATAACAGGAAGTCGGAAGAGAAAACATTTTCTTTAATAATGACAGGGTTTTGCGGGGGTAATTTCGGTTCTTTAATATGTCAAGCGTGGAAAGTGTAAAAACATTTTGACAGATTGTTACACTGTTTTGGAAGCTCTATTCACATCGGTTCAAGCTGTTGGTTTTAAAATGGTCAAGACGAATGTGCTAACTCCACATAACTATCACAAGGATTTTTCTCAGAAGGAAGATGATCTCCATTAAGTATAGGTGGCGCGGTGAAAAATGTTCTAAGTTTCGAAACTGCTTGGTTCACCGAACTAACTTTTGAGCCAAGGCGACTAATTTTTATCAAGTACTTTTTGACTTTTTATGATGGTTTCTTTGCAACAGTAAAGTACGTACTTATGCACATATGCCATTCTTTTTAACACTATCGACGTCCTAAAGTTCTTCCATTTACAGAATGTTCAATTAGGATCACTCTCATGATTGCTCTCCTGAGCTCTTTCGATCTCCGCAATCTTTGATTATTTGAATGACACTAGTCAGCGTCGGAAGTCGAACTTAGCCAAACTCTTCTTCGAGAACCTTTGGGACTTTTCAAAAAATTAATTCCACTGGAAGTGAGTTTTAGGGTCTGAAACAACCTTCTTACTTTACAATTTGATTCGATTGTCGGTTCAGGACTAATATGATTCCCTACCTAGCTCTTTATCGACCACCACTTCTACAAGGTGGCGCAAAAGTTGTCATCCGATGTTCTTTGACTGTAATTTTTTGTATGACAAAAAAAACTTTGGTTCTGCATTTGGATTATGTTTATTTGATGTTTAAATACATCGGCTAAGTGGCCGCCGCCAGAATTGATGACCATTTGGGCCCGATTTATGGCATTTTTCATCACTCTTGTCAGAACTTCCGGGGATAGGTCCTCGCATTCTTGACAGATATTCTCTTTGAACCTTCAAGAGTCTGAGGCTTGTTGACATAGACTCGTGACTTCAAAAACCTCCACAAAAAGAAGTCTGGAACAGTTAAATCAGGCGATCTTGCGGGCCAGTGCAAATTGCCAAAACGAGAGAATAGGCGACCCGGAAAAGCAGCCCTTAGAATTTCGGTTGTGGCTCGTGCAGTGTGCGCCCTTGCTCCATCCAATTGGAGCCACATGTTCTCCAGCCCCAATTCATCCAATTGAGGAAGAAGAAAGTCGTTGAGCATGGCTCTATAGTGCTCGCCGTCCACAGTAGTCGTTTGGCGACATCTTCAGCCACAGCTGCGATATTCTCAGCAGAACGGCTACTCTGGGGCCGGCCGGCCAGATCTGACAGCATCTCATGCCGTCCCAAACTCTTCTAGGCGAGCGGCTAAACGTCGGAGTGTTTGCCCAGTTGGTGTCGGACGACCGGGAAAGCTGCACCGAAATTCATGCTGCGCCAACACCACCGACGAATTATTCCGCAAAAAAATCAAAAAAATTATTCCGCGTTCTTTTAGAGTATAGCGTTTCATGTCCTTTTGACGTGTATTTTGAACTGACAGTTGCCGCCATTTGCAAAAGTAATAGCATCTTCTGATAGGGTGATGACTTTTGAGCCACCTTGTACTACTACCTGTCCTGCTGAAAGTCGTTCTGGGTCAAACTTCAGCCTTCGTGTCTTAGTGATAGAACAATACTCGCCCTATCGCATATGTTATCTTAATGCTTTTTGATTGTTAATTTAGGTTGTAATTCTATCCAATATTCACCAATGGCTGCTTATTAGAATGGCTTCTGTTCTATTCCGATAGCCAAAAGTCAAACCAAATAGTAATAGGTCAACAGGGTAACTCTGAGTTGGGTACCGGGCCGCAATAATATACATATGATATCGATAATGCTACCCTTTCTGTTGTAAAAATCTTGTTTAGCTATGCAAAGAGGGAGATAAACAATGGGGCGAGTAATTGTTAAATCCAAATGAACATAACGGCAACTGCCAGAACCATGTAGCCATCGATTGACAGATGAAATTACATACACTGTTAGGTTAATGTCGGAGTTAAGTACTATTTTTCGTGCGAGAAACGTAACACACACAATATGAATGATAACAAAAAACTACGAACAAGGAGGAAGTTGAATTTGTAGGTCATCTGGTCTGCAACTGTCCTAGCTAATATTCGATTTCGGGCACTTGGTACGATAGGCACCTTGGTCGCTAGACTAATAATTTATTCACCGGATTACTGCAGGAGCTGTCAGGATACAGAGGAAATAGAAACTATCAAACATTAACTTTGCGAGTGCCCGAACATTCAAATACGTCGCCTCCATCATATGGGAAACAGACTTTTTGAAGAACTAGAGGACCTTGCGCAAATGCCAATAATGAATATGATACGATTCGCTAAGAGCTCAGGTTGGCTCGAGAACAGGCCAACCAATGTTTAAAAAGAGTTAGAAATGGGGAACACAATGGACCAAATGGCCTCGTCCAAGCACTAATGACGTGCATTTCCCCCTAATTTAACCCCACCTAACTTACACCTCTTAATCTTACGACACTCTTTAATTGAAGCACCCATTTCCTGCCACTCATCTTGTGATTTTAATTTAAATACCTTACACTACTCACACTTAATTTCGGTTCTTCAAAGATGTCCTGTTTTCTAAATTAAACTCACTCCAAGAACCTAGCCCGCACCATTGTTTTAGCAAATGCCATGGGAAGCCTGTCAATCAATGGCTACGTATACCATAGCGCTGCTATATAAAACTGAAATCGATAAGACAACAATAACACTTCCTTATCCACTCCAGACATGAACTACCCTGAACGATAGTAAAGCGAAGTGGCACTTTACAAATTGACTAAATTATTTATTCAAAGTGATTGCACTGTGAGAACTCTCATTGTCACATACAGTGAATGAATAATGTCGGGCCGTATGGCCCAGTTTAACCACGATACTTTGATTCTATTCCGATAATTAAGTGTTTGGTCAAGTTCGGTGTAATTGAATGTTACCAAAACGATTTTCTTAAGCTGACCACTAGCTGTGTTATTTCCGTTCCATAAAGGCAATTGTTAATAAATCTCATGTGTCAATTATATGTTACTCACTTCGGATATAATTATTCTTATAACACACGTCACTGTGTAAATATTTGTGTGAAGTATAGGTTCTGACTTAAGCAAGTAATCTTTCACCCATTGACAACATAATGGGACTTATTCACTTAAAGTTGTTTAATCAAGAACTTCTGCAAACAAGGAAGTGAAATAGGTCATTAGAGGCTTGGCAGTGATATTTCTTCGCCAGGAAGAGGGTCCTAATATTTTAGGACAGGTGACACAGCTACTGGGCCACAAGTACTCAAAACTATTAATTTTTTCACTTTATTCATGCGGCACTGCGCGAAAGTGACGATAGGTAAATGGGTTCTTTGTGACATTCGTCACTGTTTACGTAGGCCAGCAATAGGGTTCATTGTACCCATTTTTTAATTCTACCCAGGGAACCTTTAATATGGATATGAAGCTCTACCTCACCCAAGTCCTTTAGTTCCGTGAAGAAGTAACTACCAAGAGTCCTCAGTCTTCTACGAGAGCGAGAGCAGAACATTCACACACTAAGTAACGGACAAATTCGATTTCTTCCTCGTCCTTACAACTTCTACAATAGTCGTTGTGATGTATACCGAGGCGCTTCGCATGAGTACCAATGGCGCAGTGCCCAGTAATGATGCCGTAGGCTACCCTTGTTTCGCTCTCCGACTAAGTTTAACCAGAGACAGAGGTCACTTCTTATGTTAACACGTCCATATGTTTCTAGCCGTTGCACATGTGTTTAGCTGGATCCAACGTACATATATTTGCTCGAATCCTCGCAAAGGGGAGATCCTGTGTAGCATGCAGCGCTGCTCCCCTTCGTGCAAGTTCGTCAGCCCTTTCATTACCTGCGATATCCATACCCCCTGGTACCCAACATAGGGTCACCGTATTGGCTTTCAATATCTCATCTGGATACTTTTTGCAGATTCCTCAGCCTCGATATGGTTATCTTGGACTCCAGGGCCTTAACGGGTGCCTGTCTGTCGATGTAGACTGTAATTGTCCTTGCGGTGATACCCTTCTCACGGACATTTTCGAAGCCTCGATGATGGCTGTGATTTCGGCCTGAAAGACACTGCAGTCGTGTATTCTAATGTAAGTAGATCCTGGCACCTGTACCAATGTCCATCTTAGAACCATCGGTGTAGAAAGCCAGTTACTTTTTATTGGCAACTTTGTGATTTCTCCAGTCATCTCTGTCAGAAATTCTGGTACTGAGTCTCCTGTCAAATGCCAGTCTGATCCATTTCTGTCGATCTGTCGGCATTCTCCCTTCGAAACAGTACGGAGCCGTGACTATAGGGAGCTGTTGTCCAATATCATCCGTCACTCAGTCTCAAAGCAATTTTAGATGCATGTTGCTGCAGTGCAGATCCAGCGGAATAATACTGAGCATGGTTTGGTGCTGCTCTCATTGATCCCAGAATTCCTATACAGGCTGCCCTCTGAATCTCAGTGAGGTTTGAAAGCTGATATTGCTTCTCAAGCACCTTCCACCAGACTTGTGGGCGATATGCTAGAATGAGTCTTACAACCGCCGTGTACAGGCAGCTGGTTTAAAACCCCATGTATTACTGAACGCCTTTTTGAATGAGTAGAAGATTACGGAGGCCTCCTTGATGGGCTGAGCAGTGTCTAGTTTAGTTTGGAATAAAGAATAACGACCAGGTAGCGTGATGATCCCGCAAGATTAAGTTCAACACCCCGATCGTCGAAGGTTTGAAGTCAGGGACTGATCTCTTTTTAGTCAAAAGCACAATCTCTGTCTTTCCCAGCCTTTTGCTGCTGGGCCAAGTATTGACCAGTAGTAGCGCATAGTTGAGCCTCTCGCTTAGAACTGGAAGGCATTTGCCTGCTACCAGAATGACCACATCGTCGGCATAGGCCCTCACATTGTCCCTGGGTATTCCAAGATCTCGTTCACGACAAGAAGCTATATTAGGGAATAGAGGACTCCACCCTGAGGGGAGAGAGGAATCTACTTTTCACTTAGCTGTCGTTTCGCAGACTCAGTTGACAATTTTCTCGAATAAATCGAAGCATTGTTTTGTGTAGGCGAATCTTGTGTCGATTTATTCGCGTGAATTCTGCCTGAAATTGAAGTATCGAGACCTTTTTCGGAAGTTTCTCCGAACAGTTTTTATGAAACTAAGACCAAAGCCAGGCGCCAAAGCACCAGAGCGGCAGAAAATATGCTCAACAATGACGCTTGTCGCTCAACGAATGCATGCCCACAACCATACGATTTCATAAGTTTTAATTTGGCCGCTCTGCCACTTTGCCGATAGCCGCTCATTGGCCTTTGACTTCCATGCTACTGCAAGGGGAGGTTGTGATGTCACCTTTTTTCACTACATATCAGAGCATTGGTATTCGTATCCAATTAGCTTCGAAAGGAAAATCTTCAATTATCCCAAAAGGAAATAAACAAAGTCAAAGTCAAACCAGCAATAGTCCATTACAATTATATCCTTAACTTTCATCGAGTTAATCTCACAAGGACTACAAAACTAATGGACGTCTAAAAGGAATCGAATTGCTCTCCTCCTTTGAGTTGATAGCATAAGCTCGTTTATCGTTAACTTTTCTGCATCGATGCAATTCGAGCTGAGTGCTCCAATCGACAGAAAAATATCTTTTCCATTCAATGGAACAACCACTCCACCTTGGGGTCATTGTGGTCTCTCTATCTTCTTACAGGTTGTCTCCGTTTTCATGCTTTACAGGGAAGCAATTTCTCAAGCGAAACAATGTTCGACGAAGGATGAAAAATTAAATTCTTTTGCTACGCGCTTGTGTTATCTTTATTCTAAGATACTTACGTATTTCTTTCTATGCTGTCTTCGGTATTTTAATACCAGTCCCTGACAGTGGTGGTGGAGACAACTGGAATGTGAATGCGACTGAGGGGGGGCTGAACAACACAGCCGGAGTTTTCGATGCGAATTCCTAAACTGAGATGTTTCTTTTTATTTTTATCTTCAATTGTGTTTCGTTTATTTTATGATCCCTTCGTCCTTCTGTTTCGTTTCGTTGTATCTTTGTGCTGCGCTTGTAACATAAAAGTCGAATTTGGCTTTAAAATGACCTTGTTGTTGTGCTGATTTTCTTCTTTTGGAAGATAGTATCGGACGGAATTTCGATGCAGGGCTGGAGTGGAAGCGCCTGCAATTGAAGGCAAAGGGCGGTGTACTACTACCTAACTTTGGTTCATACATGTATTTGGTAGTTGGGCACTGTTCACGTTGTGGAACTACATATGAAATGATTTCCGGTTTGCCTTAAAGCTGTTAAGTCCTAAGCCATTGCAAGTTTTTTTCTTCGGATTGTTTGTTCACAGGTAACTTTAGAACCAGTGAGTTGTATTTTCCTTCATTATGACAGGAAGTCTATAAGCTGCCTTAAAATGGTATGAATAGTCTTCCACTAAATTCTTTTTGGGCGAAAGAAGAGAAATAAGGCTTTTGAGTGTCCGAATGGAGGAGTATCTCGCATACTGGTGACAACATTTCTTACTTGATGACAACCAAATCGATACTGACATTAACTTAGAATACCATTGAGATGATGATGATATGCTTGGTTCATAACACAAGGATAACAATTTTTCTGGTAGTGACGTTGATGACGTGGTTGTTGTAAAATCGATCGTACGTTTGATTATGATGATGGTGTTGCAAGGCGAGCAATTAAAATTTGCTGTAATGGCTTGATTACAATGCGGGTTGTAATTGTATAATCAATAGCGGTGACATTAAGTTCGACCACATTGTTGAGGGAAATGACTGAATTGGCGACAGCGGTGCCTTTAATTACATCAACGCTGAGGAAGTTACTGACGATTCGTTTATTGATATATTTGCGTGTCCGAATGTATGCAAAAACACTGCAATTATGGGTTTGCGTAACCCCCTTTTCACGTGATCTATCTTATATGTCTTTAATAGAATCTCACTCCGCAATGCGATTTTATTCCATCGGACTCATTCCTAAAGAACTAGATCCCTCCTCTACTTTTCTGCTGCTAGTGGCAGTGATGATCACCCATGAAAAGTACTGAATCGTCATTAGAGCAAGAAAATTGCATCCAGGTTTTGGTGCTGAATTGCTTCTGATTGGCTTATCTGTTTCGAAGGCAACTTTAGTTTTACTGATTCTGCAGTCCTCATTCTGTTCGCTGAAACCTCGTATATGAAATTGTCAGTTTTCTGGACCTGCTATTCAACCATGTTTAGCAAAGCCGCAGAATTTATCATTCTCAGGGTTTTTGTTTTCGTCGTATTCATCAAGAGTCCTAATTTGTTTATTTCGACTGCGAACCTGCCTCTCTTCAGCCTTGAAGGCTGTGGCTCTCAGCTCTATGAATCATTACTAGAAAGACCGCTGCCCGTTTTACTATAAAGCTGCAGATAGAAGACAAGTATAAATCAGGTTATCTGCTGGGTCATCAGAAAATACTTCACTCAATTCTAAGAACGAACATGTTCTGCACTATCTCCGACGTTATGGCCAGGAAGTAGAGTTTCGGAAGACTATTTGACGTAGAAATATGAAGCCGTGTCGGCTGGTCTAATGGAGAACCCGTAACAGACCCATGATGTTTGGTATGGTTTACCGACGGATCAAAAATGGCTCTCGGAGTAGGTGCTGGCATTTTTGGACCAAACATTAAGGTCTTGGTTAAAATAGTGTTTCAGGTTGAAGTCCATGCTATTGAGATCTGCACCAGCTTAACGCAACCATTCATGTTGTACGTGTTACATATTTGTTGCCGGCTCCGAACGGTGAAGTGAGAAGCTCTTTCATGACAGATTATACTCCTGTAGGCTTGTCATTACTTTAATGAAACAGTGGTAACATGAACTTTACGTTTGAAGAATGTGATACTCATTTTCGTGACAGAGAGCTGAGACTGTCGATCACTGCTTTTAATCGGCTTTGATTGAATTTTCTTTAAACACAGTCAACTTCCACATTCTTTTGGTGGGTCTCAGCCCTGTTGTGCGGTATCCAATGAGCACAAATCTTTCTAAGTGAAAAAATTGTTGAAAATTTTAAATATTGGTATGCCCAAGGATGCCTCGCTATCCCTGTAGTTACATCGATTATCTTGCACCATTATTCTTCGATAGGCATCGATAGTTTCTGCGACAATTACAGTCGCATGGCGTAGTTCTTATACCTCGTCTTGGAACAAAGTACAGCGACTTTGTTACTTATTGAAGCACTGTTCTAGTGTCCCCAAGAGTGGTTCATCATCTTTCATATCCTATCCGCCAGGTAGATGACCGTCATTTTCAAATGGCTCACCTAGCCACTATAAGAGTCGCGGGTTTAGGGTGCTTAAATGGACTCTCCACATCTTCCGATCTTCCGCCATCGACTCTAAATCATCAGGGGCTATCGCCATACGGGTAGAGGTGAGTTTTAATATCTGATCCATTCATATTTTTCTGGGCCTACCTAACGGACACCTACCTGATGGTACAGATTCCATGGCACGTCTTGGAAGATGAGTTAGGGGCATGCGTTTAACGTGCCCAAAACATCGACTGGACTATGGACTATGCTTTGAAGAAGTAGCTGCTCGACATTGAGTGCCTTGCATATTCTGGTGTTCCTAACCCGATTTCGGTCACACCCACGAATAAAATGAAGAAATCTCATTTCGGCAGCTTGTACCCGCGATCTTATTCTTTTGATCTTCTTTCTCATGACCATAGGTGAGACTCGGAACAAGCACTGAATTGGAAACCGATAGCTTAGCTCCGATGCCAAGTTCGGTCCTACCGATAAGAGCTTGACCAAGTTGTTTCAAAATTGCTCCAATCCTACAGTATAACTCAGTATTGCTCCTACCATCACTCGTAGGAGATCCTTAAACTTTTCCACCTGTTTCAATGGGGCATCACTAACATGCAGAGTGGATTGTACAGGCGTTCGGGAAATTACCATTACCTCTGATTTGTTCATGTTTACCGACTTCCCAGCTTCATCACAAACGTCTACGAACCTGTCAAATGCGCGCTGAAGTTCGGTCTGGGGGGACCTCAGGATTACCATCATCAGTCATCAGCGAGAAAGCGGATGACTTATCCCTAAGTTCCTCGTTCAATTGTGGTTCGAAAATCTGCTCCCTTGAAATCATATGTTGAATCAACGGCTGTCTGTAATAAACTTCCCAATTGTTTAAAAGGTGTCTCACCAACACTTACCAAGCGTCTCCACCCAGCTCGATCTTTAACCAGCTGCCTACAGTTTCGCATGTCAAGTTGGTTAAGGTCCTCTTCCACTTACGTGCGCCACCTGAGTCACGGTCTTCCACTTCTGTGCTGTTACTCGGGTGTGGATTCGAAGACTTTCCGGGTCGGAGCATTGGTGTCCATCTATACATGACCTATTCACATCAGTCATTGGAGCTTCACTCATCTGACTGAGTCGATATCGCTATACAGGCCGTACATACCCATATTGCTCTGGTATTTATTTGTGCTTAGCACGGCGAGTTTGCTTGCATGTGCTAAGCATTCAGTACAAGGTCCTTCTAGTCTCCAAAGAAAGTTGTCGATTATCGGTATTCTTAGAGGCAAAATAATATATCCTTGCAGGTTCCTGGTATAGATTTTGTCTTTCTCTATTCATTCCCTAAAGTTGTACTGATTATACGATTTTTGAGCATTAAATTATTACTACAGTTTATGTATAGAAAAGTCGTCAATAATGTTGAAGATCATTGAAGGGTCCTTCTAAACAAAAAAATACTCCTACGACGGACTGCTTGAACTTAATCTTGTTTTCAACAATAAATACGAGTTTCGACGAATTTAGCTTTGAAAAAAGCGTGTCGACTTGAGAATATACGTATCAGAATATAGCAAATCCTTTCTAGAGTCTTCAAGAGGAATTAAGTAAGGTCGATGGATTCCTTCGAACCCTTTCGCGCTTGATAAGTTTCGGTATAAAAATTACCTTAGTTTCCTGATACTGATTTGAAGTATTTCCTAAATACATATATGCAGCACTCAACATTGGAGTAGCTTCGCTTCACTTTATGATCATAAGTTGTTCCTAAGACCTCATCAGGTCGCGTAAACCATGGTAAACAACCAAAACTCACTGAGAACCGGCGCTGAGGCACATTTCTTTCAGTCAGATCCGGCCTTGTTGAAGTACATTTGAGTGGATTATATTCCATTTGAATTCAGTATTCGGTTAAAGGAGATAAAGATAAGGACATTTTGAAAGTTATGTAAAATTATATAAAAATTTTCAGAGCAATGTCGTGAAATAAGATAATTTTGTGATGCAATTAAGTGGAAAAAAGAAAACATCTTGGGCGCTGAGCAGAGATGAAAAGGACATTTTTTCGATTGTGAAAGTTGATTGGGGGATGAAGATTGAATTGCTATTTTTTTTTTTTGTGTATATGGAAGCTGGTGTTATTCGATTTTGTATTCAGAACATGAAGCTGGTGGACTATAAAGAGGTACTCAGACATTGTATCTTGTCTAAAGCGAGAGATGGGATGCGTGTGTAAATTTTTTTGCCAACAAAATTTTATTGTGGTTGTTAAGAGTTTAAGGAAATGTTTTGCTGTAATTGGTAATGGAAAATCCAAGTGGTTTCGAAGGCATAAGTGAACACACTGAGGTTGTTAATCTTAATGAAGCCACAGCATTTTAATGGGAAACAGTTTTCAAAGTAAATTTATAAGCCAACTAACTTTGTAACTGAAAAACAAAAACTTTTTCATCATTTCCCTACAAGATTGGTTTCACATGAAAAATGTAAACAATTTACTATAATATCCTCAGCAACATTATTCACCATAATGCTCATTCTCTGCTGTCGCATGACCCAAATCTCTTAATCTTCACCCAACGCCGTACACACCCACAAAGACAGAGTCCTTTCAAAAAAAAAAAAAAAAGTCCAAACAATAACAAAAGTTTAATAGATAAATAAATGTGAACACATTCTTTTAATGGTGGTTCTACTGAGCACAAAAACAAAGAGCCGGAGAAAATGAACATCCTTGGGGATATTTCCGTAATCCGAGTCCTCTTTTGCTTCTCTTCCATTGTGTACCTTCTAAGCCTACGTTCGCATTAAAAGTTTCCCCAAACGGAATACTCTGCACATTTGATTCAATTTTAACTTTTATTTGTCTTAAGTTCCTATACACCGGCCACAACCTCACCCCCCGAAGGACTAATGGGCCATTGCAGAGGGTCTATTGCAATAAATTAAAATAAATCGATGATGTGGGTTACCCGTGGCTACCTTGGGAGTCGGGTCGAAGTGAACCCACACCGTAATTTAATAGTTTCGCCCAGTTTTTGAGGTTAAAGTGAAATTTTGAACTTATAACCTTGACACGTGGAATTTCTCCTTGCACGCAAAAATATTCTAACCGATGAGTTGGTGAAGGGGATAAACATACGACTGCGAGTATCCACCGGCGGAGGTCGATGCCTGTTTTAGTTCGATACCACTCCTTGAATGTACGAGTGCCTTTGTGTGCGTGTGTGTGGTTTATGAGGAAGGGTTTGGTATTTTTTTTTGTGGCTACAAGTTCTATGAATAGCTCGCACTAACTGGGAGTTGATATTGAGTGTTTCAGTTGGATGTGGGTGTGGCAACTTAATTGTTAGCATGACAATGATATTAATTTTGTGTTTGCTATACGGGACGGAACACTCTGGTTCTCTTCTACCTTTTCGATGGAAATAAGTAGGCTGGCGTGAGCATGTTCGGTTTCGTGGAAGCTAATGCACATGTAAAGGGGTGGGCCATTAGTTTTAAACAATTAACCTTGTTAGCTTGAGTTTTGTAGTTATAGTATCGGTAGATTGGAAATTTCACGCTAAATGTACGCTTTAGTGCCGGGTGCGGTGGGTTTAAAATTTTAATTCGATTGGGGTGCTATATTTATGGGATAATTTAAGAAAATTAATTGATGGGGAGGTTTTTCCTTTAATTGACATTTTAATAGCAATTAGCGATTTTGTGATGGTAATCGAATTGGAGGGGCATAAACTTCGAACTCGTTACAAGCCAACAATTAGTGGTTTCTGGAGAAGTTTGTTGGATATTTTATGGCTTTTCAATATCATGGAAATTTGAGGTGTAGATTCTATAGAGAGGAAGAAAGACTTTTTCGAGGACTGTCTGTAGGTAACTTTATATATAAAAATAATCTGTTTGTTAAGCGTTAAAAACTCAAAACTAACTAACTAACTTACACAATATATTTATTATAAACAAGTGCACGTAATTCAAAAGTTTTCAAGTTTTGCAATAGATGGCGCTGAACACCAAAATCTTAAAATTTTTACTTCAGCACTTCACGGTGACAGCTAACAGTGAAGTCACATTTCTCATGGCAAAATCAACACATGCATGCGCTTGTTTTAGTTTTATTGTTTAAAGTAGTATAAATTTTCCAATCCTGGCACACATGGAGCAGGGAGCTGTTTTTGTGACGTAAGGTATTCCGTGTGACGTAGGGGGAATCCGTGTGACGTAGGGGATTCCGTTTTACTTTACCCCTTGCCTCTTAACCTGAAGCATTCAAAGACACTTTGTGAGGTCTCTAAGCAGAGTGGCTTAGCTCAGGTGCTTTGAGAAGACGAAGTTTTCGTGTGAAATGAGTACACCATGGTTCACAGAGAAGCTATTGGGGCTCTTAACAGGACGCTCCAGTACGTTAGGGGACGCAATCAACTTATGGGTGGAGTTACGGTGGTTTTGGCTTAGAATTTCAGACAAGTTGCGACGGGGGACACGTGCTGATGAGGTTAACGCCTCAAATCATTCGTCTAATGGCCTCATGTCAAAGTCCTGTTAACGGGCGTGTCCACCTTTAACGTGATTTAAGGGCAGAGGTGACTTCTAACTTATTACTTGATATTGGTGATGAAAAGATTTTGGAAAATGAGGGAAGAACAAATATTTTGAGTAACCCTTGCGATGTTATTGGAGATCCGAATAGTTTGACTCACAGACTTTATCCCAACATTCATCACGTTGGAGTGGATTGCACTTCATGGTTGAGGGAAAAAGCTATTATCACTTTAATAAATGACTAAGTCAACACCATCAACAACTTTTTTCTGGAGGATCTGTGGACTCGGTAATAAAAGTCAAGGATGCTGTAGGTAAACTATCCTCTAGAGTTCTTGCATGCTCTTGAGGAATACCACATCACTGTACCTCAGAGTTAGGGCTCTAAACCCTCCAAATCTGCAATGGCCCCAGGCTTCAAGTGAAAAAGAGAATAAAAATGTTATCGAAGCCAAAACAGGCATCAATCAGAAAGAATCCGTCTTCATCTCCCGAATTCCTCTGATCCCACTTTGAGTTTAAACGTCTGCAATTTCCCGTGAAGATTTTCTACGCCATAATCAACATAGGAAGAGAGTTTGAAAGTGGCTGTTATGGATCTGATGAGTGACTGTTTCTCCCATGGCCAGTTGTATGTGGATTGCTGAGAGTCAGTTTACCTGACAACATGGTCATCCTCCAGCCAGAAAGAAAAAAACCGAGAATTTCGTTTACAGAGAGGTCTTGAAAAATTAATGTGAGGAATTTAAAGCCTTTCATCAATGACTTAAAACCCGGTTGAGGGCATAGGGTATAATGTGACGTTTTTCCTCGCGGCCGTAGTTGCGGGTATCAGCTAGTTATACACATGTGAAGAGAGGTTTCTTCATTCTTGAGACACAGTTCTTAGAAAGGATCTAAGGAAAGTTTAATTCGATGTAGGCAGGCTATTATTGTTGACGATATCTTGACAATGTACTCCGTACCAATCTTGGCATTTAAATTAATTATTTCATGTGGTCGACAACCCTGGAAAGACTACCATGTTAACAACCCACTTTGGTGTAGCCCTGATAATAAATCTTCCTACAGAGGTGTTGAGGCACCAGTAGTCCACCATGACAGCAATATATTTCAATTCCCTGTGCGTGCCGCTTGATTAAGTTTAATGATCTCTCCATGGTTATATTTTGCAAAAATCCTATACCATTCTATATATCTCATCGAATGAACAGACCTAAATGTTAAAGGAAAATCCACAATCCTGACCTCATACATGGGTCACCTATTCCTTCAGCAAAAAAAAATAATATTCCAATTTCCGTTGTGGTAATCTCGTAAATCTCTCAACAAACGTCTTCGAAAAGTACCGAACCCAAAGCACTGAAAAAATGTATTTCCCCAAACTTTTCTCCCAGTGAATCACCCAAGTTCGTCTGTTGTGAGAAGAAAAAAAAATGATTTGTGGCTTACACACGTCTACGCTCCTCAAAGTCAAATAAGTACCTGCTCTTACGACCTCTTGCCCTTCTGAAAAAAAAAAGAATCGCTTCAGGTCTAAAATTAGCAGAAACCCAAAACCATACATCAAATACCTCTGTTCAATAGAATATCAAAAATAACACACTCTGTGGTCCTTCGAGCCGTATCACAAACCCAAAATCAAATAAAATCCCCTACGTCAATCAGAGGCAGGACTGCTGCACAAGTATTTCCAGAATTTCAAACTTCGATAAATTTTTAAGTGGAAGGAACTTCGCATGTGGATTCGAATGGAATTCCTGAATAAATCATCAGATTTGTGGGAAAAACCTGATTCCCTCACCTCGTCACGGTATTCATGCCCCTCAATTGAAATACTAAGGGTTCTCACCATCCACCAACAGCCTGAGGACGTCATTAAAAATTAGAATCTGATTTACTGTATCCTTCTTTCCTCGAAAGTGACGACATTACCACTAATAGAAAAATCGGGTGGGTGTAGTGGCTAGAAAGTTGTCCTGGTTCTCATCCCTGTCGTCGTCGTCGTCGGGTGTAGTTTTGGTTTTTTTTTTTCGTCCTCTTATCGTCCTTCGTGCGTCAGAATCTCATTTTCGTTGGATGAATTTATAGCTACGTGCGTTGAATATAGTTAGTGCCTTGTACTTTGGGAAATTTTGAAGAATTTATGCCGCATAACTCATTCCCTGGCATGAACTGAAATATAAACACAGACACACACACCTCGCACACTCATTAATCCCATTCAGTAGTGCTCCATGAGGCTTCTGTAACTTTTGTCAAGCACGAGATTCAGAATCTGTGACAAGTAGCCTTGATTTGTGGGAAAAAAATGTCCCCCAATAAAGACGCCGCCGGAATAGGAATCCTTTAGACGTTTCTCGTAGTAAGAAGGACACTGTTGAGGTTATGTTACCAATTAAGTACTACAACTCCATTGTCTGACTCAGAGGAATAACTTTTTGAATTTTTATTCTCTGCAACGATGGTTTTCTTTTATTATTACTGTGTCCTGTGTCCTGATTTTTTTTTTCTGGTGCCACTTGGCTTTTTTTTTTTATTCCTGGTGAAGTAAAATTAATTTTCCGGTTTCATTCGTTCTACCAACGATTTGATTAATGCTCTTTGAAGAGCCCGCTATCGTCGAAGTTAACTTCTGTCACGGTTTATGTGCGTAGCGAATGCCTTTTCATTTTTATCGCTCCATGATTGTAGCCATTTCGGCAAGGATGCGAGTATTTTTGCAGATTATTTCGGGTTATTACTTGCAATAAATTATAATGAAATATTTTTTGTAATAAGCCAATGTTGCTTCCCTGACACTTTTGTTTTGGCCTCCATTCAACTATACCGTAGGTACTTTGCCTTTAAGGATAATTTTTCTTTTGCCTGTCAGCGGGGGTGGTGGCTGGGTATGGAAATTGAGCTTCGGGGAGTTTTTATTGGAGTCTTACATCAGATGGCTATTTATAGCGAGACGAAGTTATATCAGCTTTTACCACTGCGGGCATATGGAGATTTGAATAATGTTACGTTAGATGCCCGGTGGGGAACTTGAGGCTTTTAAACACTTTCGCTCAGTTTGTGGGTCGGCTCCTCGTGGGGTTTCATCGATTAATATTCAAAGTGCGTTTAGTAGGTCGGTGGATCTGTGTTTGTATTTATTTCCATTTTTTTTTATGGAAAATGCTGCCTACGGGCCTGAACGATGTTGCGGCGGTTAAGTAACAATTTATCTGCGGGCGATGGAAATTTACGGTCGACGAAGAGTGTAGTTGGGACGGGTAATATTAAACGATTTTTTTTTATGGGAAACATTATAGACTAATCGAATTGAAAGGTTAGTAAGGACAGCACTTAACATGATGATTATTTTCTACTTTATTTGATTACTCCATTTTTAACTTACCCCCAACAGTTCGATATAGCTTTAATCTAATTAATCCTCTTCATGCACTGAAACTTGTAAACAAGAATGCTGAGCACATATTGTGCGATTGTCGCAGCATAGGTCATAACACACATCCCCAGGCTAGGCAAAGATCCGCTTTGGAAAGTGAGCATAAGTACACATCGATGAATATCCCTATCGGTCTACTGAAAGGTAACTTCGACCACAAGATGGAAGAGCTAATCAACATTTCTTGGTCTTCCAGGGGCGACTGCATTATCGACCATAATCGACCAAAGCAGGACATAATGTCTCCTGATAGATGTACTGACGGGACATTGAGCTATAGGCACCATGGCCACCAGACTCAGCATCAACTCCCCAGCAGGAGCGGTCAGGATGCGAAAGAAATGGAAACCATCAGGCACTTAGTCTGTAAGTGTCCCAATCCCCAAAACCGCCGACTCCGATACATGGAAAACAGTCTGTTTGGAGAACTGGGAAACCTAACAGAAGTTCCAATAAGAACCCAAGGTTAGAACATGGACCATAGTACAAAAGGGAACGCAATATACCAGTATCCCCCCGTACACAGTCACTGACTGGGAACTTCCCTCATAACCTAACCTAACCTTACCTAACACACATCCCCCGTTTTAGTCATCCAATCATCCGCAAGACCCTGACGTTCCCTCACGGCCCAAATCCAGTTTTGAATCACGATATCCTTCAGTTGCAGGAAAACTTAGCTTGGCACAAACGATCTTAAGGAACGAAGTGCTGTCTGGCCTGGTTTTTTGCAAGCAGGACGCCCTCACAGAGCAACATTTTGGAAACCTGCCTCTCTGATGTTTTGCGTGATTTTCAGAGAGAGATTCGAATCATTGAGAGTAGTATCAGAGACAACTGTCAACAGAGCGCGCCGTGGATCGGTAAGGCCGATCCTTATGTACGGAGTTCTGGTCTGGACTACAGCACTGAACATAAAAAGCAACAGAAGCCTGCTTGAAAAGAGACAAAAGGTATCATGCATCTGCATAACGGGTGCCTTGAGAACAGCCCCCACTCTTGCATTGGAGGCAATGCTCCATCTGCTTCCTGTTAATATCTTTGGGGAGCTTATAATAGTCAAAGCAGCATTAAGGCTCAGAGAATCCTCCCAGCTGATCAGCACAGCAACCGGTCACTCTAGGATCCTCATGACATCCTAACTATTCCTAGTAAAACGGACTACATTATTCACCATATTGACTTTAATGTTAGGTACAAAACACGGATTCCTAGTAGAAACTCTTGCGAGTCTGGTAAAGTTTTACGCAATTTCGTGCTAAAAATATTTTCAGAGGGCTCTAAGAAAGCGGATGGTACGGCTTAGCCAATACCACGCGACTGCCAGATCACTCTAGTGTGACTTTTAATTAACGCGATAGATTGTAGCGCTATTGTGCTATACATATATAGTCAATAAAGCCTTCGACTTGCCGCCAAAACGATCAAGGTTGGTAAGCCAATGCCACGAGAAGCTCCGCCTGGAAAACACTGGCAGAGCCTGGGAGATGAAAAGACTCCTCCGCCAACTCCGCAGTTCACCGTGGCTCAGTGGTTGGTGCGTTGGACTGCTGACCGAGCGGCATGGGTTCAAGCGCCAGCCAGTTACATCGATCATTTTTCGCGGCACCACCTCTCGTCGGAGAATGACAAGCCTCCGGGAATACCACCTGTCATGAAAGAGCTTCTCAATTCGCGGTTCGGAGTCGGCAATAAATTGTAAGTCCCTTCTATTCGTGCGAAAAATGTAACACGCACAACATGTATGGTTGCGAGAAGCTAGGCCTTGGCTCATCCCGAGCTGTTCCGCCAGCTATTAGTTATTAGTTATTATATTGTAGTCGGTTAAAGACCCGACCAACTCGCTTGGAGTTGTTTTTAGGATCTTACAGTGAACGTATGGCTCAGCAGTCCAGCACCCAGATTCCCTGAGTCGGATCGTGTTGCATGTAGCTGTGTCTTTGATGTGAAGTTCAAGTGAGGTCACACTTAGAGCAGGACAAGACTTCAATGCTCCCGAAGCACATACACACTCCGATCTCCGTACTTTTTTGAACTTGTCGATATTGTATTTCTTACTGAAGGCAGGCCACCAAACGATAGCGTCTTACGTGAGAATAGGATGCACAATGGCAGTGTACATCCATAAGGTCATCTTCGGCTGGAGTCTCCATTTGTTGGCAAAAGTTTTATTTTAGGCATAGAACGCTACACTTGCTTTCCTTACCCGCTGTTCTATATTGAGTTTCCAACTAAGTTTGGGGTCTTGTATTGTGTAGAGGTATTTTGCACTTTGACTTAATGAAAGTGGCTGACCGTTTAGTTTGGAGAGGTTGGATAGATTCCAAAACCTTGGTTCTAGACGTAAATAGCATCATTTCCGTCTCATCTGGATTTACTCCAAGGCCACTGCTCGTGGCCCATAAGTGTATCTCATCCAGAGCACCCTCCATGAGTTGACTTAACCTGGGGAGAAACTTTCCTGATGCTAGTATGGCCATAGGATATGATAGGAAAAGTGATGTCACAAGTTATTTCAAAGCTGTTAAGCATTAAACTACAATTCATTTTTAATGAATAATGTACATAAGCAACATGTTGACTTTTCCACAGCCTCTTCCCGAAACTTGGTTGCACTTAACTAAATTAAAAGTTCCTATAGCACTTCCTATCCACCACTGACTATCATATTCTCGAAAAAGTATTTGCATATCCTTCAGGGACTGTTTGAAGTCATTCCTGAAAAAAAAAAACACACAGACTCTCCTGTCAAGTGAAGTCAAAGAAGAAACAAACTCATTCTGTTTTTACTTTTATTGTCTTAACCGACCTGCCTGCATATAGAGGATAAAGTTGTTCTTGCACAGTGAACCTGAAACAATTTAAATAAAAAAGTATCTGTGTGCACTTATGGCACAAAAGTCAAACGAATCTAAAACGGAAGCAAAATGCACTCCCTACATGTGTCACAAGAGGAACTCAAAACAACAAACAAAACAATCACTTGTCTGTCGAGCCGGTCGCCCCTTTTCCTTCCACCTCCACCTTGACACTTTTGTCGAGTACTGTTGTTGTTGCTGGATGGAGCACGCTCAATGGTAATTGCTTCTACAACATTTCTTTTCGGTTTCGCTTTGAATTTAAAATTATTTCAGCGAAAATTAAACGAATTGCTTTTCTTAAATTAATTAGTGTGGGTAGGCAAGGCAGGACGAATAAGATACTTTGACACAAGAAGTAATTTCCCGTCCACCCACATTGAATTCCGACACACATACATCCAGTTAACTGGATATGCTCCCTTAAATAACCAAAAATTCCCATTTAAATGACAAACATGATGCTCAGGAGGGATGAGGTTGAGCGCAGAAATCACTCGCTTGTTATTGTTGAGAGGGTGGCTTCTTTGCCAGGGCTTAAGTAAGCTTTTGTGCTCGCTGCTTGTGGATGGAATTTAAATGGTTTGTGATGGTGGCAAACTGTTTGTGGTTGAAGTTCTCTGCATAATTCCATGTTCATTCCTGAGGGAGGGCATGTGCATGTGGTCCGTGGTCGGAAGTATACTTTCACTTTTTTGGTCCTTCATGTGGTTAGTGATTTTTTTTTGTGTAGCACCATCAGCATAAAGTTTGGAAAGTTATTTCAATTTTTTTTTTTGGAATTATAACATTTCGGTAGTTTATTAGTTGAAAATCCCTTGAGAAGTTTGAATTAATTTCCCATGTGGACAAGGCAAACTATATTGGTGTGAGTGTAAAACTTTGTGTCAACAAATAAATAAATCTGGAGTGATAATTTTGCAAGAGATGAAGGTCTAAAGCCTGCTGTCAGGGATTTTGACCGTATCTTTATCTGTAACCAAAATATATGAGTTATAGGACGAAACATAAAAAGTGCTGCCCTAATTGATGATGCAAATGTTACCCGCGCTTGCAAATGGTTGAGGGAAATTGTGAGCTTCAAGTGGATGTTTTCAGTCTGTATCCTTACGGAGATTTCTGTATTACCGAAGAGATTCTCAGTATAAACCAGAGCCAAGACAACCCTCTCAACACCAGAGAGGCGTCATGAACAGGAAGACCAACGCCAAAGGCTTAAGTATTGTTTATCAGTGCTCACACATAAACTTTTCAGTTGAACATATTGTCCAATATACCACATTTCTTAAACAACAAATAATATAAAGAGTTTGCCGATAGGGACGGGTAGATTTTGACAGTTCATGGCGGCCATGTTGTTTTGTCCCTTGTTAGTTTTCCCGATATTTATTTGTCAGACACCAAAGACAAATCACCATGGCAAGTTACAGCGTCGGGCAACACCTGGAAATAATAAAACCAACACCCGTATACGTACGTCAATGAAACGCAAGGGTTGCCGAAAACATTGCCACTGTCCGGGAGAGTGTGCAGGAGAACCGAAAACAGTCAATATCGCGCCGCGCACAAGAATTCGACCTTTTGCAGACATTAACTTGACAAATTTTGCGTCTGAACTTGGGCATCGGTACAAAATCCAATTGACCCAGGAGCTGAAGGAAAACGACCATAGACAACGCCGTGTGTTCGCTGACTGGGTTCTGGAGCAGTTGGAAGCGGACCCCGATTTAAGCAAAATGTGTACGTCAACAAGCATAGTTGCCGGATTTGTGCCAATGCACAAGAGGTTCACCAAGTAGTAATGCATCCGCAGAAAGATACTGTTTGGTGTGGATTATGGGCCGACGGCATCATCGCTCCGTACTTCTTCGAAAACGACGATGGCATTGTCATTACCATCAGCATAGAGTGCTACCGATCGATGATAACCAATTTCTTTTGGCCCAAATTGGATGATATGCATGTGAACGACATGTGGTTCCAACAGGACTGCGCTACGTACAACACAGCTGATGCCACAATGGACATTCTGCACGAGCGATTTGGTTATCTCACGCCGAGGCGACGTAAACTGGCCACCGAGAGCGTGCGATTTGACCCTGTTAGACTTTTTTATTGTGGGGTTTCCTTAAGTCGCAGGTCGCGGCCAATAAGCCGCAAATAACCAGTGCCCTCAAAGTCAACATAACTCGTGCCGTCGCTCAAATTCAGCGTGATCTATGCGTCAGAGTAATCGAAAGTTGAACCTCTCGGATTCGCACCACCCAGCAAAGCCACGGCGGCCATTTGAACGATGTTATATTCCACTCATAATGTCAATGATAGACCTTTCAAATAAGATAAAAAATTCCATTATATCTCACACACAACCACCGGTCCCTATTGGAAAACCCTTCAGTACAGGGTCATCCAACAAGAAGTGCATTTTCTTTTTAGCGAATGTACGGCGTTGTGTTTGGTCTGCCGGCTTCAATTCTTGTCTCAACTGGATCTTATAAGCATGTGGGCTAAGATATTTATACGAAATGATGACCAAAGTGTTTGCGGATATGCCCAATTCCTGTGATCGTGATGGACACACCTGGGTTTTATCAAAAGTCATCGAAGTGACAGTTAAATATTGATAGTTCAACAATGGCGACAAATTTAAAATGACACCTCTTCTTGAAAGACCCTATACCTTGAGTCATGACATGTAAGATGTAAGATGTTAAGAGTTGGTGTGGGTGTATGCACTGCGACCTGTAGAGGTGTATTGTGATCCCCCGAACTCATCTTGGTCGACAAGTCTCGACCTAAAGCACCTCTTCCAATCCAATCCCTCTAAGGAATCGCAGTATCTGGATTTGGTCCAAAGATGGGAAATCCGTTTCAAAGAAAGTTTTCGCTTCCAGGTGAGCTCTCCTTTTGTGGATCAATCAGTGTCCATAATCAGTGTGATGAGGTCTCCTCGACATCGCTACAGAATTTGTAGTTTCCATTTGCTTCTATTCCCATTGTCCTGAGATGCTCCCTGAGTCTGAATTAGCCTATTAGAATGCGAAGTTGGTTTTTCGTTTCTATGCCTAAGTAGGCCTTATTCCTCCTTCGGTCATAGTTCCTTTGCCTGCCTTAGACCTGGGAGTGTTTCCCATAGCCTCCTTCTTTTGCACTCTTCCTCTCTTCGCAGTTCCTCTTGGATTCGATCCGGTCCCAGCCCGCATAATGGCTCGGGTCCAACGAATAGGGTCTCTGACCCTTTCCTTGTCAGTTCATCGGCATTCAAAGCAATATTTCTTGATTGTGTCGTCTCTAGGCCAGTCTAATAGTCGGACTGTTTTCGAGAGGGTGTCCCACTCTTTGCTTGCTATGTGCTTACTCTTTCCCACTCCCTCTTTTACAATTCTTAGGACTGTTTCCTTTGCAATCCGTTATAACAGGATGTGAATAAAGATAAGCCACAGGATCACCTCTATTGCAGCAGTGCGACAGCTTCTCATTGCTCCTGTGATGCAGATGCATTCCAGCCTGTGTTGTCTTTCCAGGGCTTCCTTGGCTGTGCTCAGCTTGATCACGACATGATATCCGCACCAAGGTTCTACATCAAATTAACAGCTTTACTGTAGACAAATCCTCCTCGAGAAAATTAAAAGCCCGCATTTACAACCCTTTGCGTTTTTTTCTGAAAATTGAAAATCTATGATTCATCCGAACCAGCTATCATAGCAGTGCCATCTACGCCTTTTTGCGCTGCCATTTAACCTATAAACTCCATCGATTCGCTTGTACTAATCTCGAAATGTAATTTCGACAACCGGATGACTGGCAACATTTCAGATTCCACACAAATAATACGACGATGTCAGATAGTATGCCATCGCAGTCATTCTCAATGAATGCCTGGGGATAGCTACCACTACATAGCTCCTAGTCCGTTCCTATCTAAGTCTCGTACTACAATTTCTGAAATCTCCTTCTCTCACTCCATTTCCATAATTCTTTGTAATAGGATGACTGTAGAGGATAATGCGAGAACATCTGCATAAGATAATAAAGGCAATGAACCCCTTAATGCTCAAAAAAGGGAGTCGTTGCCTCCCTCTCCGCCGGATTTATGTGTAACTTTGGCATCCTTCAAATTTAATTTTCTAACCCTCTGACCTTTCTCATTTCCAACTTATTTTCATCTAATTTTTTCTAAATCTGAAATCCTTTCCAACTCTCTTAATGAAAACCAAAATCCGTCACCCATCTCCTGAACAGGATGTGCGGCAGAAAAAAAAAAACGTTCTGATTTCAGTTTCATTCTCTCCGCATCATGTTGCTGCGTAGAAGATAATCTTCCCCATGTTACATTACATTTGCTCATTTAATTCCTTCATCCTCTTTGGCTTTATCCTTGTGGTAATTTCACTTTAAGGCAGATCCCGATGGAATTTACTTAATTTCATATCCGGATTTGATATCCCACTCTCGCCTGTGTTCCCCGCCCAATCCGGTGGCAACCTTCAGAAAACACATTCTGTTGACAGTAACTTTTGCCATAAATTAAAAGTCTCATCCTCTTAGAGCTGTAGTTACGACCGGCCGGCCGGCCGACTGGCCTTGACTCCAGCATGGACAAGAGTAAGTCTCTCTGTGTGCCTCCTTAAAATGCACAGCACTACCAAGGGTGCTGCAGCTCGCACTCTAGTTAGACGTTATTACTTCGGTTTCGTATTTTTCTTTCGGACATTTGCGTGACCATGCGAGAAATATAAAAATGGGAAGCTGCCATGTCAAGCCGGAACAGTAAGGAAACTTATTTAAAAATTAAAATTTCTCAGCGGGAATATAATAATTAATGAGATTTTTTCCACTTTTTTTTTTAGCGCGCAGTGCAATTAAGGAAACGGCCATGTCCTGTGCACACGGCAAGCTGATGGTTTTTATGGATGTCCGAAGCGGGGAGGGACGATAGGAATTCTGTTGATGTACAACACTTGCTGAAGAGATGTGTGGGAGGTGTAGATTTGTTTGGGATTTGGTAGTCTGGTCTGTTAAGCTGAAGTTGGTGGTGGTAGGTTATGGAAATTTTATAGTCAGCTATGGCTTCTGGCTTTTGGAAATGATTAAGGACAATGGTTTCGTTAAATTTCTTAAACGCACACTTGAGTTCTTTTTATACAATTTATCCAATGGAGAGATATAGGCCATAATGCGTTCATTTTTGAATTGGTTATTAGCACGAACCTGACACGGGCCAAATCTGTCTGGGGTTGTCTGGCGGATAGTATCTTCCTCTCATCTAGGCTTGCCATCCGCCCTTATTTTTCCGGACACTGTTCTCTTTTGAATGGCATCCGGGGACATTCGGAGGAATTTTTTCAATGTGTCCGAAGTTTTTAAGAAGTTCGGTTCTATGATTATTTAGTGATACCCTACACCCCTTCGCTTGTAAACGAAGGGTAGATCATGACCAAAGCGAGTAAGAGAGCAATTGATGGCTTTTTCGGTTTGGGGGTTTACGGTTGAGGGCAGTGAGTGCCACAAAGTCATAATCCTTCACAGAACAGATCAGATACCTCTCTCCCTTAATTCAATATTTCTAGTGTGTGTCCGGCGTCATAGATGGAATGTTCGGGATTTTATGCCCAAAACTTTTAGTTTCATTGAATCGCTTGGGCTTGGTACAAGCTACAGCTATATATTTCTTTGTTCTGCCATCTCTATGAGAGGAGAGCTATGGTGTTAAGCGGCCTTTGAAGTAATAAGGAAGAATTCCCGAGTTAAATGCTGTTTAACAAAAAGCTTCTTCTGCTATTGAAATAAAATCGAAGCTTGTGAAGTGCTGTCGCAAAGAGTTTAGTGATTTTGCCACACAGCGTAAGGTAAAACTATGTTGGGTCCATGGACATGAGGACATACATTAGAATGAGAAGACTGATGAATTGGCAAGGAAAGAATCTGCCCCAGATCTAGAACAGGCTGATCAGTCAGTGAAACTCCCGCCATGTAAAGCATGGATTAGGATTTTAGTGAAAGCGAATGAAAGATGGAGCTCTTTGGACTCCTGTAAAATAACTAGAAAACTATAACCAAGATACAGCGGCACCAGAATACTCTCATGCAAAGGGACAGCAAAACACTCTTCATCTTTGTAGGAGTAAGTACATGTCATAATACTCTTTGCCATTACATGCAGAAGCTTAGGCTAAGTGAGGACGCCCTTTGCAGGGGTTGCGAAGACGAGGAAGTTCATGAGAACGCAACCCACTTCCTCTGCCACTGACCAGGTTTTTGACATCTCAGACATAAATCCTTTGAAAGACACTTTTTCCAGGATACCGATGAATCAGAGACATTTGGAGGTTCTTTAAGGCTCCAAAATGGTTCGAAGCCTAGGGCAATAGAAGAGTTCGTTGGGTGTTTCTCGATGAGCAAGGGATACCTCTCCCCTTAAAAATGGCTATCAGGTTTGTACTGACCTGAGTGTAGCGCAGAGGGCTCTCTCTGACCTAAACGGTGCTTGGTACTTTTAGTTTCACAAAAATACTGCTGCGCCAGAGCTTGCTTTATGGCTTACACGGTGTGGGAAAAGCGTCAGATAGTTGAAAGTCTCATCTGGAGTGTAGCTTCTGTCTTTTTGCCGAAAATATCTAAGAGCATCAGGTGAAACATAAGACCTAATGCTGCTGTGGGAGTTGCTTTATAAACACTGCTAGTGTACGTCTCTGCAGATCTTTGCACTTCCAGATAGAGTGTACAACTTTTTCCAAGCCTAGTCATCAGACGATTTCGTAACGACGTTAAGTGTAGGATGGAAAGCTATACTAGTTTTCTCAGTTTAAAGTCCACCAGAATACAGAAATATTTAAATTTGCGTAGGCACAAGGCAATGAGTTTTAAAATTCTTACGAACAGAAGCAAGTCTTGCTCTATGAGGTATTGGTCCCTTGTGTAATGTTCAAAAAGCCGATTTAAACGAAATATTTTACACTCTTTGAGGATATGCAGCAAAGAAAACAGCAACTACTTGGTCCTTATAATCGTTTTAAGCTTTATCTAATCTAATAAGCTTACTGAACTCACACTGCCGGATCCAAGAATGGATACTGGTAATGGTGCTGGTATCTTCTGTGAATCTAGAGGAATAAAGCAATCCTTCAAAATCTGAGACAGATGCAGAGTTTTTCAAACCAAGACAAGGGCCCCTCTACAGGCCGGCCGCAAAGCTAATCAAAAACGACAAAATTGTCAGGAAAGCTATCACTATCGATGTTGACAGCCAGGTGGCTATCAACTCTCTGGAGTCAGCATCGATAAAACCGAAGCTTGTAGAGATCAGCAGACAAATTGTCAACGATATGTCAATGATTAATAAGGTGAACCTATGCTGGGTACCAGGCCACGAAGATAATGAAATAGTGGACGAACTTGCCCGGAAGGGTGCAGAACTAGCATATGCATACATCCTTCCGATTGCAAGGACACCCACTAGCACACTTTACAGGAAAATAGATGAGGAAACGATGATCAGGGTTAATACGCGATGGTGTCACATGAACATATGTCCAATGGCCAGATCACTATGGCCAGCCTTCGATAAGAAGAATCCCAAAAATCTAGTACAACTTAGTCAAAGGGAAATACGAATTGTCTCCGACGTCATAATCGGGCACTGCGGGATGGTAATCCATGTGGAGTGTCTTGGATTTCTCTACAATGACTACCTGAGAAGCTGCAGGGACGAAGAGGAAATAAAATCCATCCTTCACCTGGTATGCGAATGCTCCGCACTAGCCACCAGAAGATTGCGTACACTGGCTAGTAGCTTCTTCCATGAGCTAGAGGACCTTTATATCGCTAATTTTAGGAAACTTCTGAGATTTCGATCCCTTTCTGGGTGGTTTTTAGATTAGCCAGCTTTGGTTGGACTCCCATGAGCACACTTTTTATGGGTACAATTTACCCGCTGGAGGTCTAAGTAAGTCCCTAGGACACCCACATAACTAACCAACCAATCGACGACTTGAAATAGTCATTTACTTCACAAAGTACTTCACGACAAGCTTAGCCTAATTTTAAGCCCAGTCTCGGGCTTAGTTTGAGATTAAATTCTTCCTTGGGACTCTATCGTTTGATAACCTGGAGGGCAATTGTATTACATCCTCACAACTAACTCCAATCTTCATAGATACTTCAACAAGCCCATTTGTCCTCTCTACCTGCATCTAGTACTAATCCACCAAAATGTATAGTCAGCTCTTGAGAATGACAGCAATTACTTCCCTTCATTACCCACTCCAGTGCCTCGCAACCACATCGAATTCCGGGGTAATTTTCATAATACCGTTCGTCATTTACACGAAAATCATTGTGCATGCATTTCCGTAAATTATAACGATTAAATCGACTGCGACAGCGGAATTAATTTCCCAAGCCTCATACTTCGTGAAAATAATTACGCACTTGAATTCATCCGATGAATACGACATTGGTTCAACTGAAAAAGACCAACCATCCGCCAGATACCGATGGCAAGGACTCAATTTCGAAACCCATTTCGATTATGAATAAAACAGCAGGCTACCATTCGACGAGACATATCTCATCCTTCTCCAATCCTCTGATATTGATTCGGTGAAATTCTTTTTAAGTAGTTTTGGATACTGTCCAAAGAAATATACTTAATTCGATAGCACACGCCGAAAAAGGACATGTCGCACGTCATCAGGAACCTCATTTGTGCGATTACCACCAATATTCGGATACTGGTATGCATCCATACCGAAGGTGAAAATAAAATAAAAATCAAAAGAATAATTGTCTTCACATATCGATTTTTATGATGTGCAAAGTGGGGGTGTGAATGGTGAAGGATATCAGTTTCGTTGGTACAATAAAAGCAAAAGGTATCCTGCTGGAGGCGACACATTATACTGCTGACATGAATTGCATGGCGAGTGTAATGACTATTACCACCGGGTTATACACACATCAATTGACATATGTGTGGGGGCAAATGTTAACTGGGGTTAGACAGTCCCATTCAAGGGTGATGGTATCATATAACGATGATATTCGGTTTGGGAGGAATCGTAACTTTCCTGGAAGTTTGTCTTATCTTTCAGTGAACTTGGGTATGTGTAAAGGGTGCTGCTTTAAATTGTAATCAGAAAAGAAGAGGGTTTCGTTTGGTGACACAAACGCACTGACAGTGTTTCAAATTTCCCAACTTCAAAGAAAGAAGTAATCGTCTTGAATGAACATGAGTTTTAGAAGTCCTACGTGCATGTGACAATCGATTTTGTGAACAGGTTCTTATTTTTTAAGTTAAGAACGAAAAACAAGGTAAAGGCGTTGTGGCTCATTGGTAAGTGTGTTGGACTGCTGTGCGACCTTCGTGGGTTCAAGTCCCAGGCATGTCCACCGAACATTGTTCTCAGCACCGTCCCTCGTCGAGAAATGAAAAAGCTTCTCAACTCACCGGTCGGAGTCGGCAATAAATTGTAGGTCCCTTCCATTCGTGCGGACAATTTAACAAGCACAACATGAATGGTTGCGAGAAGCTGTGCCTTGGCTCATCCCGAGCTGTTGCGCCAGCTATTGATTTATTTATTTATTTATTTGTGCAAGCAGAGACTGTTTCGCTTCATTTCCTTACAAGTGTAGTTCATGGAACGTGAATATGAGTGAGACACCATCTAAGGCCAACATACTGCAGATTCAACGTGCATCTACAACAATTTTGAATCCTTTTTTAAAGGAACTTTATTCGTAAATAAATCATTTATCGATAATCTAATTCATCCCCAACCTACACTATATAAATAACAAGCCAACTCCACTTACGAATCCCTGCCAGACCTTTTTTTTTATGTATCTACCTCGGGCATCCTTGAACGTTTACAAAATGCTAAACTATCTGGCTCCTTTGTTCTTCTTTTGTTTATCACCACTAAACTTAACAACAGACGTGTCACATTGTGGGTAGAATTTATGTTTATATTTAGAAAAGGATACCCAACCCCATTTTGGCACCACCAGCAACACTTTGTGGAAGATAATTTCGAACTAAACAGGGTACAGGACACGTGTAGGTGAAATTCTCATCCTTATTTTCTGCACGTGAGCTAGGTGAATTATTGTAGGATTGTACCGCAAGGAATTGAATCGATTATGCAAGTAATTTTCCTTTTTGGACCAAACTGGGATGTAAGATCGGGTAGGTATGTCAGTACTGAGAAAAGTTAAAGAAAGAAGTCGACAGCGATGCATTTTTTTTACAAGTTCTCCCTTTTTTCTTACATCATGAGGCACTCAATTTTTTTCAAATTTGAAGGTCATTGCCATCAAAGGACGAACAAATCCTTTAATTCCACTTTCTTACTACAAACTCCCCTCGTGTTGTTACTTTAAAGTAAGCTCTACTATCGCCTTTCGACAACATCACAGACTATGATCCCATTAAAGGATAATTGCATAGCGCTTGTCTTTTCTCCTCTCTCCCTCTCGATTGTATGCATCAGTTCCTTGTGACCCAGTTTACGTTCCTCCCGACAATGCTTTTGTTGTCTTTTTTTTTCTCCTTCTTACATGTTTTCCTTTTTTATCATGCCAACAGTAGCTGGATAATGCTACTAATGAAATGTCCTTTAATGGAGTGTACACTGTATCCACCCCGTACATTTATCTGACTTCGAGGTTGTGGTGCTCCATGTTCTTATTGTTTCGTGTTCTATTAATTCTTTTTTTTATTGTTGAAGAGGGTCTGGTGCCTGAAGGGTGATAATTAAAGTGTACTTCGATGCCAAATGAGATTATTAGCTCCTTGTGTTACTGCTACCATCTACCGGTTGATTGAGATAGAACTAATGGGGGAGGACAGTGCATTCAACTTTAATGATGGAGGTGGGTAGTTTGTGTTGTGCTTTAGTTTTATAGTTACTGTTATGACCTTAGTTGCAGTGTTGTGAACTACAACCATTTGCATTTTTAACCCTCGGGTAATGTAAAAGAAAAGGGATATAAAACCAGAGTGGAGAGAAGTTGGTATCCTTCATGATATGAGGTTTGTTACTATTTTGTTGACATTTGGTAGGTGGAAGGACATGATGTTGTTTCTGAGTACTTTTTGCATTTCATGTCAAGCAGGGTGTGCTCTTTAAAAAACTTTAAGAATGATGTTGTATTGCTTTTGGAGGGTAAAAAGTTCGGTGGTTCTAGGACAAATTACTACGACTTGTATGTTCCAAGGAATAACACATGTTGCAAAACGGGGCATGCAATTGTCATTAAACATCCGTGACTAGCATTCAAGAATTGCTCTAAGACAGAAGCTTTACACTGGAGTTACCAAAGTTTTTCGCATTTTCAAAGTTTTTCCCTTATGAGTTCTACTACATGGATGAACAAGAGATTAAAGCTGGACTAGAAATTCTTTAAGAAAAGAACATTCCCTCATAAATTTGACGTAGATCTAGATAATGGCATACACTAAGTTAGGTGAACCCTGCAATAGAAGGTCAATAGAAAGTCAACACCGCAAGGTGTTGTTCTGTCTCCCTTTCTGTGGAACCTAGTTGTAAATTCACTTCTATTAATTCTGTGCGGACGACGTTGCTGTTGCCGTCTCTGAAAAATATTCTGATACCTTAGGCGAGCTGCTCCAAAACGCGCTTTCCTTTGCTCTCCAAATGGGCGGTTAGGTGTGGTGTGCACCTGATCCCCTAAGACATTTTTGGCAAAGAAGAGCCATCTCACGGTGGACTAGTAGACTTACTGGCCATATCTCAATTCTAAACCAACATACTAATATTTCCGAAAACACAGATTACACCATCGCAAGGTATTCTTTTAAAAAAAAAACTTCAATGTTGGTATTTCCATAAGAGATATCTGGGAGAAGCCAAAACCACCTACGAAAGAACCCTTGGAGATCTACATAGGCGGTTTGGAAACCAAAGATGGTGTGGGAGGAGGTATTTTCTCCGATGAACTAAACCTCAAGATCTCCATTCGCCTTCTAGAGCATTGTAGTGTCTTCCAGGCGGAGATTTTGGCAATAAAATAAGCCCTGTCTTGGCTGAGGTGGAATGTAGTATCGTCTCGGGATATTAGCATTTTCACAGACATCTAGGCTGCCATTAAGTCTCTGAAATCAGTCTCTGTAACATCGAAAATAGTTCTTGATTCTTGCTTGTCTCTTGTAGAGATAGCAGAGCTATTCAACATACTCCTCTGCTGTGTACCAGGACTCAGAGACATTCAAAGGAACTGCAAGGCCGATGAACTCACCAAAAATGGTACCACACGACGGATTCTACTTGAAAAAGGAAATTTCGGAGTACCACTAGCTACATGCAAACTGAATTTAAAGGCAGGTGCAACCAGCAAAGCCAATCTAAGGTGGTCAAATGGCACCACCTGCCAAACTAGCACACAAATCTGGCATTCAAAACACCATAAGCTACTGCCGGTGTCATCACAGGACACTGCCTTTTAGGCAGACATGTAGCTCATCGGGACGTTTCTGCAAATGATTTCTGCAGAAGTTGCAGAGACAAGAAAGAGGAGGCGACAATCCTCCATCTCCTCTGTACCTGTCCTGCGCTTTCTCGATTAAGACGCACCCACCTCGGTGCCTTCACAGAATGCAGGTTCTAGTTCTGGGCCTTATCTAGCAATCTCATCGGACATCTCATTTCCAGAGATCCAAATATAACTTGGGAACGAATTGAGAGAGTTATTGCATTCTTGCACTATTTTGGAACTGGTTAAAAGGTTGAGCAAGGCCGCTACGAACGTCGGTATTATACTTGGGTGCTAGAGCACGTAGCGTGAATTCTGCTGATGCATGCAGTACGAAGACCTGTGAGAGTTGTCGTAAGATTATTGTCGCTTGCCATCCCTATGTCGGTTCCAGAAGTAACTTTTAAACCTCTGGCTGGGCACCATTGCGTCAATCTGGTTGGATGCTCACTGGTCAGATAGGACCCAACTCATACGAAATCCAATGACTATGCAGTTGACATTTCAGAAATCCACAATTCGTTAGTTATTATCGTTTCGGTTACCTAGACTATGAACTCTCATCACAGGTATTGAGGTACTGGTGTTGTCGTTTTCTTCCTTCTCAACGGAACTGGTCCTATCCGCGTAAACTCTTGCTCGAGTTGAAGAAATGTTATGATTTGCAAACCTTCATCCTTTAAATCAAGCCCTTCCGTTGTAGGATGCAATCGAAAGCTACATGTCGTTTCGGAGCAGTTTCTTTTTTTAATAATTTCAGCTAGGTGGGCTAGCTGGGTGGGCCAGCTGGGGGGCTCACAGGGGGGCTTGCAATTAATCCGATCCATTTTGAAATTTCTTTAGAGTATACCAGATGGCACAACGAGATTTCGTGGAGTAACGCTTACTAAAATAACTTGAAGAGCTTTAGCTGCGAAGGCTCTTTTTCGCCGATTAGTGAACAAACATCTATCGGAAGATGATCTTTCTACGAGCCCTATAGTTTCCATGGTTGTGATATGAAGTTGTATAAGTAAAATAAATAAATAAATAGATTTCGTGACAGCTCGGGATCAGCCAAGGCCTGGCTTCTGGCAGTGATTCACGTTGTGCGTGTTACATTTATCGGACCAATGGAAGGGACCTACAATTTACTGCCGGCTCGGAACGGCGGACTGAGAAGCTCTTTCATGACAAATTATACTCCCGTAGGCTTGCCATTGGGGATTGAACCCTCGCCGCTCGCACTAACCATTAAATCAGTGAGCCACGGCGACCAAGTCGAATAAGTGCTATCAAAAATTATGGTCACATGCCCCCTCGACGACGGGTCCAAGCCTTGACCTTGTTTATTTTTCCTTTACTAAGTACTTCAACAGATTGTATTGGCAGTTATCGCGAATCGCGAATCACGCGGTATTCGATACTATGCTGCTTTAGGTCCAGCCACACTATAAAAAATTAGGAGTGACGACGCAGTCCTCAATAAAAACAAAAACGCCTCTTCCATCTCGAAATATTACCGTGTTCCTATCACTAGATTATTCAGTCCTTGATTTTTCGTTAAAACAACGTCTATTCGTGTCATTTTTGTGCAAGTAGAACCGAATAAATTAAATGGGTCAAGTAAAATCTAATCTCCTATATTGCAGGCCAAAGGGCTTCATAGGTTTTATCAACTCTTTTGTGATAATTTTGTGTTCTCCTTTGGTATCGTGTATGTATTTTGTCTTTTTTTTTAGTGCATCCATCGGTTGTATGGCGTATACGTAACATTTTTTGCTGTTTTTTTTTTTTTTTTCGTGGAAAATTTAATTTCTCTATTTTTTTCATTCGTCTCTCTGAACCTTTTCACATCCCTTCCATGACGCACACCAGCCCATCCCCAAACTGTCCACTCCCTAAATGAATTAAAAGGAGTAAATTAATTTCCCAGGATAGAATAATGTCCCTTTAGTCCTTTAAACCTTTCGTCCTTCATCCGGAATTCACCAGCTTTACACAAATTAATGCTCATGTATTTTGTTTCTTTTGTGTCGTAACAGTCAAAGGATAATTGTTATGGTTCTATGTTCTATATTCCACTTC
This sequence comes from Matsumyia berberina, assembly GCA_917880715.2. Taxonomy (NCBI): domain Eukaryota; kingdom Metazoa; phylum Arthropoda; class Insecta; order Diptera; family Syrphidae; genus Matsumyia; species Matsumyia berberina. The sequence goes on along the minus strand of OU862871.1, from coordinate 121,294,744 downwards.
CCTCCACCTCCTTCCACTTCGTTCAATTAACTGAAGTATTTTAATTCCTTTTTTTTTCCACCAAAAACAAAAACAACAAGATAACGAAGAGAGGTATTGAGTGTGTATGCGTTTTTTCCACTTGGCATCAACACAAAGGAATAGTAAATATCCATGTATATCCTGTATAAGGCCAACTTGCTCTTCATTCAAACCATCGCACAAGGAAATGTCCTTTTGTTAGGCAGTTCACTAAAGCTTATCTCTCTCTCTGTGTGTGTGAGTTGGGGTTGGGGGTCGTTTTTATTTAAGAAAAGAGTAAAAAAGTGAAAAAAGAAAATATTTCCAATCTCTTCTGGTGAATGGATGAGGTGAATTGGCGAGGAAATTCAACAGACAATGTCCTTTGCCCTTAGTTTCTCCTTCTCTTCCTCTCTGTCCTTCTCCATCTATTGTACTATGAGCCGGTGTTGCTGGAGATTGTGTTTGGGTTTTTGAGGCACCATATGAGGTTAGATAGGATTCCGATAAATTTCAAAAAACAATCTGAGATCTTTTTTTTTTTGTTAAACAAAGAAGGAGAGCAGGGAGGAGCTGGGATTTATTTTTTACGATCTGTCATATCGTCCTTTTAGTTTCCCACATGAAAGGTTGATATTAGATTCTCGTTCTACAAGCCACCTGTCATGGCTTTTTAGCCCCCTGACAGGTGACTTACGAATCCTGAACTAAATTTTTGTGGAAATCATCAATCATATTGTGTTGGTTTTTAAGGAACTTTCACAAAATGAAATGAAAAATGAATCGATGACGGGGGAACCACTCTGTGGTTGTATATCACACGAAACAACTAACTGTGAGTAAATTTAGCAAAACTGCAAAGCAATGGCAATAAATCAATCTGTTTGCCGCTTTATCCTCGGAATCCAACACCCTCCTGGTCATGTTACAAAAGCGAAATTAATTTCACCAACAACAACCGTCAGTGCAATTAATCAGGTGAAACAGCAAATTACATTCGGAGGGGAAACTATTCCATCAATGCCACGCCATGTCCTTCGAATATCCCTTCTCCATTTATTCTCCCCGCAAACATTGACCAATCTAGGGCTAATCTTAAATTTCACTTTGAAGAAAGGAAGGAATCGCCTCTCTTTAAGGTGCCCATTAACGAAATCAAAATTCACAATGCTCTCATTTTAATCCTTGGCATGACGACTCTCAACCACTTCAGGACTTTCCTCTTTTTTTTTTTTTTTGCGTCATTTGCAAATTAAATTGAGTCGGGATTTTTTTTTTCTTTCGTCGTATTTTTTTCCTACTCCTCGGGGTAGCGAAATGAATTTTCTATCCATTGGTGGAACTGGCATGAAGAGTCTTATCAGCGTCGTCAATCGATTCGTTCCCTGGAATTGGATGCATAGAGAAAGTAATTTTAAAATAAAGTGAGCAAAATGGCAAAAGGAATACTACTTCTGATTGATTTCCTGTCGGAAAAGAGGCAAAAAATTCAACTGCTATCGTAGTTAGGGAATCAATCAGTTGGCAGTAACAGTTCAATTCGATCGGAGGATGGGAATCGTATTCACAAAAGGTTCTGTAAGTTGGTTCTTATTTGCATGCGCGCCTCAATTAGCATTTTGAAGGACTATTTTCGCATTTAGAGTGGAAAAGGGGAAATGGATTTGCAATGTCATCATGGATGTTCCAGAAATTTGTCTAAAAATTTAATTTGTACATAATTGTGCATTTAAATGAGGCTTAGAGGTGTAAGGTTAGGTTGGGTAAATGGGTGCTTTGTCACTACTCATGACTCCGACACATGGGAAACAGGCTGTTTGGAGAACTGAGTGACCTAACAGAAGTACCGATAAAGAGCATACTCCACTTCATTAAGAGTACCTTAGTTTGGAACATGGCCCACAGTACAAAGGGGAACACAATGGACCGGTAGGCCCTCGTGAACGCTCAGTCATTGGACTGGGCACTTCCCCCATAATCTAATTTAACCTAACCTTGTCACTGCTCACTTAGATTAGTTATACGGTGCATTGTGTCCATCTTCTAATTCTATCCCGGGAACCTATAAAAAGGAATGGAGCCGCTGAATAAAAAAAAAAAAACAGATAAGGTCATGAATCTCAGGAGGTCGCTCAGCTCGATCTCACGCAAATCCTCCAGTTCCGTGAAGAAGTAACTACCAAGGGTATACATTCTTCTACCGGTGAGGGAAGGACATTCACAAAGCAGGTGATGGACAGATTCGATTTCTTCCTCGTCCCTACAACTTCTCCAATAGTCGTATACCGAGGGGCTCCGCATGGGTAGCAATGACGCAGTACCCAGTAATGTTGCCGGAGACTATCCTTGCTTTGTACCGACTAAGTTTGATCAGAAACAAGAATCTCTTGTTATTATCATTCGTCCATAAGTTTCTAGCCGTTGCACAAGTGTCTAGGTGGATACAACTGAGGGGTATAAACCCTTGTCGGGGACAGTTTTCGAAGCTTTGACGATGGCTGTGTTTTCGGCTTGAAAGACACTGCAGTCGTAATTTATTCTAAAGGAGTGGTTTATTCCTAGGGCTTTACAGTAGACCCTGGCACCTGTACCACCGGCCACCTTAGAACCATCGGTGTAAAAAGCCAGTTCCTTTTTAGTGGAAACTTTGTAGTTCCTCCAGTCATCTCTGTCAGGAATTCTGATACTGTGTCTCTTGTCAAATGCCAAAGTCTGGATCATATGCTTTGTTTCTGTCGATCTGTCGGTATTCTTCCATAGAGACAGTACGGAGGCATAACCGTAGGGGTGCAGGTGTCTAATATCGTCTGTCTCTCAATCTCAAAACTGTTTTAGCTGCCATGTTGCTGCAGAACAGATCCAGCGGAACAAAATTTAGCATGGTTTTCATTGCCGCTGTTGGTGTTGTTCTCATTGATCCCAGGATTCCTATACTGGCTGCCCTCTGAATCTCAGTGAGGTTTGAAAGCTGATATTGATTCTCAAGCGCCTTCAACCAGACTAGTGAGCCATTTGTTAGAATGGATCTCACAATGGCCGTGTATAGCCGGTTTGAAAGCCCATGTATCACTGAACGCCTTTTTGCATGAGTAGAAGACAACGCATGCCTTCTTGATGCGCTCATCGATGTTCTCCTCTCAGTTTAGTTTAGAATCAAAAATGACGCTCGGATAGCATGCCGATTGCGCAAGATTAAGTCCAATACCGCGGTCTCCGGAAGCTTAAAGTCAGGGCTTGATCTCTTCTTAGTGAAAAGCAAGATCTCTGTATTTGTGGGATTGGCTCCCAGCCTCTTGCTGCTGGCCCAAGTATTGGCCAGTAGTAGCCTCTCGCTAAGGACTGAAAGGAATCGACATGCTATCAGAATGACCACATCGTCGGTATAGACTGTCACATTGAAGCCATCGTCTCTGAGTAATACCAAGATCTCGTCCACAACAAAAAGCCAGAAGGGAGAGAGGACTCAACCCTGAGGATTTTCCCTGCAGACATTCTGCTTACCGCTTACGTCTTCCAATGTCGAGTTGACGAGACACGATTTAAGGAATTAATGGATTTATTTTAGTGAGGCTTTGTGCGCGTTAAATTGATTGTAACTCTTTCCTCCCGCACAACCAATCGGGCTCTGTATCAATTGCGCCGCACTAAAGTCCTTCACTAATCACATCAACTTCTTCCTAAAAAACTCCACTGACATCAATATTTCCTCCATTTTCCGGTTAATAGAAGATTGAAAGACTTTTTCCATTAAAGGCTTAACCGCTGCGTTGGTTGAAACTCAATTAGCAAATCAAAATCAGATAAAATCCATACTCGTCACAATCCTTTTGTAAATATGTACATTCCGCAAAAATTTTGAGAATTTTCCTATTAATTATGCTAAACAGCGGCTTTCGAATCGTTTTGAATTGTTTCAGTTCGAAACAGATTAAATGGCGATACGCTGCTCGCGACGGGCTCTAGTTTGGAGCGTGTACATAATTCAAAAGTCAATAAGGCTGCCCCTATCACCGAAATACGATTCATTTCAAATTAGCGGAGTGTTGTGCAAATTGGAGTTGGGTCATTGCGAAAATTGTTTCGCATAACGCATTCAACACAAATCACACGTGATTTTAAACGCCCTCCGACTGGATATAAATTAGCACACTGGTTTTGGCTAATTAATTCGTCCTTCGGGTATTTTTGGTGGGACTAGTTATTATTCATTCTTTTGCATTGCAATGCAGACCACCAGTCGTCTGTGACAGTTTTTCAAGTGGCCAGCACAGGGAAGCTGGATGCAATAGGAATGGATTGCAACTCGTTGGAATCTAATTAAATTAAATTATTGTGGTTTGCGAGTCGAAAGTCGATAACGCTTTTGTGGTCGACCTACATGATTGTAGGTCAACCCGATAAAGTGGTTAAAGCCCATTTGGAACTCGGTTAAATTTCGACATAGAAATCAATTGTTAGAAGTTAAATTGATTTTTTTTGTTAAGAGACTCGAAGAAAAAAGGGTAAGATACTTATCAGAAAAACCTTTCAGTGTTAATTGGATCTGTGTTCGCAATTCCCCCGCGAACTAAAATTCCTAAAAAATCCAACAGCCTTCATTTTTGTCCTCCTAATTTTTCTCGTTTTTCCAAAAACCATTTCAGAGCTCTCTTCGTTTGACATTCCAATGCCTAGAAATTTTTAGAAAAGTACGTTTCGGTGCACTGTATCGACAAAGAACGATGTTACACTCGTAAACTACTTTCAAAAATTCTGTTTTGAATCTATCATGGTCTTGTTTAAACAATACAAACATAAAATTATCTGGATCAGACCTTTACCCTTTTGCCTTGCTGGCCAGAATCCACCTTTTATTTCTTCTTCTACAGTTTAAGGCCTTTGCTTCTTTCCAGCTCAGGTTGCATAGCAGCTTCAATCTTTTTATTTTTGTTTTCTTGTTTGCTGTCCAAATATTGTCTCCTTAGAGGTCAACATCTATTACCGTCGACCGTGGCTACTTGGTGTCCGATATAGGATTCATTTTGTTCAATTGTCTATAAGACATGCATTACATATGTAGATCGAGTTTTTGGGGTCCCTTCCTTTCCTATTCTTTAGCTTTCGATTTATGCCCGATTTACGGCCGTAATTCCCATTTAAAACCCTAATCCTACTTATCTAAGTTTTAGTTGTCTCTGCAGAAGACTTCCGCTCGCTGTCTTCAAAAGTGACTCTGCCGTTGATGAATGTTTGGATTAAGGATTCTTGTTAAATTGTATGCCCACGTAAAGCATTGCGTTCAAATGAGTTAAATTTACAGATGACAGCCTGAAGATACTTTTTGCTTTCAAATCTTCTCATTTTAGCTCAGGTCATGAACCTCAATCTGATGTGCTTGGTTAAAAGTCTTATTACGACTTACTCACTTACTTACTTAAGTTGGCGCTAAAGACCGGGTTGAACCTTTGCCTTAACTAACAAACGTCTCCAGCCAGCTCTATTTTTAGCCAGCTGCCTCAAGTTTCACACGCTAAATTGACTAAGGTCTCCTTCCACTTACTTACGTGCGCACTTTTCCGAACTATGTATTTGTATTATAAAAGACTTAAGTCTTACTTGTACTCCGACAAAATAAATTGAATTGAATTGAATTGAACCTAAGTCGCGGTTTTCGTCTACTGCGCCGTCCCTCGGCTCTACATGACCTAGCCACCTCAGTTGAAGGACCTTCATTCTTCTGGCTAAGTCGATGTTGCTGTAAAGTTCGTAGTTGTATCTCCTCCCCGCTCATCGTCTATGCAGACGGGACCAAAAATCACCCTAAAAATTTTCCTTCCAAAACACATAAGAGCAACCGCATCTGCTTTTGGCAGAGTCCATGCCTATGAACCGCAGAGCAGAACTGTGATTGTTAAGGTCTTAAAGAGGGACACTTTCGTCATCCGAGAGAGGCCTTTCCTACCCAACTGCCTTTTGAGCCCATAGAAGCAGCGATTGGCTAGATTTATACTTCGTTTAATCTCAGTGCTGGTGTTGTTGTCTGAATTGACGGCAGAGGCTAGGTAGACAAAGTCCTTAACTATCTCGAAGTTATAACTGTCTATAGTGACGCTCTGTCCAAGACGTCGGTGTTGACTGTCCTTTTTTTTTAACAGGATATACTTGCCTTTATTGACCTCTAAACCCATTTTCGAAGCCTCCGTCTCAATACTCACGAACGCGTCTGTGTTAATATCGTCGGTGTAGACGAGTAATTGGACGGACTTTTGAAAGATTGTGCCCCTGGTGTTGGCGCATGAATTTTGCACTATTCTTTCAAGAATAATGTTAAAGAAGTAACATGACATGACAGCCACAGTGTGAATATTTAGTCGATGGTGGACTTTTTCGGCCTGAACCCACACTGATATGGACCGATCAGGTTGTTGACGAACGGCTTCAGATAAGATCTTGTAGGCGATGTTAGGAAGACTGATTCCTCTGTAGTTCGCACAGTTCAGAAGGTCTTCCTTCCTTGACGATCAGGCAAGCGATGCTGAGGTTCCATTCATCAGGCATACTTTCCCCCAACGGCATGTGTTGCCGCGAATGTTTGACGGATATTGCTGGGCCTTGAACCTGCGCAGATTACACGGCAGTCCAACGCACTGTCTTCTGAGCCACAGGGACCCGAGTAAAAATCCTATACACATATATGAATGGATGTGTATCTTCATATTTTCTCAACATTATTTCGACTTCATAAATTACTATCAGCCTTACGTGCTGCTACCTCAATCGCCTCCCGCATTCTATTACAGCTTTTAAGCCCATTTACTTTTCCATTTAAGGACTGAATGAAATGGATTTCTTCGAATTCAATTTCAGATTTTATGACATAGAACTATGTGTATTCCAAAAATAGAAATCATTGGGCAGAAATATGAATTCTGATTCTAAAATCCTTCTTACGTATTCATATCTCAGGGCTCAAAGTGACATAATGGATTCTAATCGCTTACCATTAATTAATTCCATTGAAGTACAACCTGCAGACACTTTCTGAATAATTAATCATTCCATTGGCTTAAGGTATTTCAATATCTTACGCAATCAGATTAGATTCGCACACCGCCTGCCGTTTAATGTAAATGATTTTCGTTTATTGTTTGATGACAATGCCGGACTATTGCCTTCTAAAACAGCATCGAATATATTAACTTTTCATTTTCGTATAACAAACAAAGTTTTCCATGCGTTGAGCTCTGGAATTATTGGACTTTTGTTGTTAAATCATATTTACCCACCATATTTCCTTTCGATTGATTGTGTAATCAATTCGATGAGTGTATTTGCAATCGAGAACAATTTATCGTAGAGATAAATTTATTGAAATATCACCATCAGTTGGAAATGGGCATTGGTTGTTGTCTGTTTATCTGATGGGAAATTTTTGAATGTCCGGCATCAATAGGGTAAAGTTGAATTACATCGACCAGTATCAACAGAAAGATATACAATATGTAGAGTTCATCCGCCAAATTTTTGTAAGGACTTTCTCACGATAAACTGAGCTGACTTTTTACGTTGGTTGTGGTTGCCGTGGCTCAGTGGCTAGTACGTTAGACTTTTGTATGAGCAAATTGCTAAAAATATCGGGCAAAGAACTGAACCCTGTGGTACATCAGATTTAAATCGATTGAATTCGTACCAATTAGAGTAGAAGAATATCCAAAGTTGCAAAAACGACTCACACAGCTCAATTTATCGGAAGCATCCCTGTAAAAAAAAACACTAAATTGTTTAATCATAGTTTGCCATCATTGAATTTGGGATCTGTACGGTTTGAATTTTTTTATTTTTATTTTTTTGTTAAATGATTTCTCCCTGAATTCATTTCTTTTAACGAATTTAATTTTAATTACAGATATATTTACATGCATTCACATGCATAAGTACACTAAATTGTGACAGAATGTGGTAACATTAAATGATTTTATATTACCATACACGTCAATTATATCAATTGGGGCAATTGAGGTGCATTTTAAAATTAACGAATGGTGGATAATTTCTGAAATGAATTTTTTTACGGTTTAATACTTCACACACATCGATTCTGTTGCGGTTGTGCTTCTGTCAAAATGCTGTTTACAGGCAATCAAACCTGAAAACATGATGCGGCCAGTTTTGATAGATAATAGCCGGTAGTCGTAAAAAAAGAAGCCAAATACAGGGGTATACATCTCGTCAACATCGCATACGTATACAAGATCTCAACTGCCGTGTTGTGTAAACATCTAAGCTGATTGTTCGCAACCCTATTGGTCCATATCAGTGTGGCTTTAGACCAGAAAGTTCATCATCAACCAAATACTCACACAACGGCAGATCATGGAAAAAAAATAGGAACTTCAAATCGTCAAAGGCCGCGTATGACAGTATCTATAGAGACGAGCTATTCAGAGCCTAGTTTATTTTTGGCATCTCTGCCAAAGTCGTCCGTTTGTGCACGATGACCCTTATCAGCCCACAAACCCAACATTACCTTGTGGAGGATGACGATGGAGAATGCACGCTCCTCCATCAAGGTCGATCAAGACTCCACCGAGACATTTGTTGTCAAAAACGGATTTAGACAAGGAGACGCGCTTTCATGTTACTTCTTTAACATAATTCTTTGTCTACCTAGGCTCCGTTATCAATTCAGAGAATGACACCGGCATTCAAATCTTCCTTGCTCTAAGAAGGCAATTGCGTAGGAAAGCCCCCTCTTGAACAACTAAAGTGACCCTGTATATCCGATTATGATCCGATTCCTGCTCTATGGTGCTGAGGCAAAGGCTCTGTCAAAAGCGGATAAGGTTGCTCTTGCCTGTTTCGAGAGGAAAAGAGAGGAGGAGATACAAGGACGAACTTAACGGCCTATAAAGCGGCATCAGCTTAGCCGGAAGAGTGAAAGTTCAACGACTTAGGTGGTCATGTAGAGAGGATGAACACCAGTGAGGCAGCTGGTTAAATATAGAGCTGGCTTGTTTGTTGAGGCCAAGATCCACCCCGGACTGTAGCGCCTTCACCTTAAATAAGTAGGCAACCTTCCGTTGGGGGAATGGTAAACCTCTGGGACTATAATTTGCTACGAAAAAGATTTATTATTCGCTGTTTAGAAGCTGCATAGGTCTTGGCTCGCCCAAGCTGTCGCCCCAACTAGTTCCTTATTTTATTTTATTCAGGGAAGAAACTGAATTTGTCTATCATCTGTTAGTTAGTTCTTTCCAGAGATGAAGGACTTACTAAAAATTGAGCTAATGAGACTCATATCCTGGATTATCTGTTTTTTTTTTTTTATTATTTTCTTAGGAAAGGCTTCTTTTCTACAAGATTATCTGCCAGAAGACATCTACATTTCAGAGCATCGCAGGACTCTTCAATACCCAGTTGCATAGACAGTTACGATTGGCATTTCCGCAAAATGGCTCCTTTGGCGATGGTGTCCTCTAAGATCCCTTACTATATCAATATCGTATGATCATAAGCTACGAAGCTAAGCCAAGTGGTTATCTCATCCTGTACAAAATGATTCATTTTGGAAATCTGAGAGGAATCTGAAGACTGAAAGCCGTGTGATTTGTTTATTTTATTGAGCACTTGTAGGCCTTGTGCTTTTACTTAGCGCCATCTATGTCAGGAAGAAGAACAGCATTTACATATTCTAAGAACAGCGTTACCAATTCTGGTATAAGTGTGTCAGTAGAGCACCTCTGGCGGCTATTTGGCCCAATTACTTTTCCAATATTACTGACAAGCTCCTTTTTTTTACTCCAATTTAAATTTAACAGTCGAAACACATTAATCACTTTCATTTCACCCACCCTGTATCCTCCGACTTGCTACCGTATTTTATCTAAAATAAAATCCGCCAGATCTCATGATGAAACATTATCTAATTAGAGTCAGGCATATTCCCCTTCCTTTTTTTCAAGGGTGATCTCAGCACCTATCACATCATCCCGCGCCACTTAGAGGCACATTTGCGATTGACAGGATATTAATTCCCTTCTAAGTGGATTTCTTTTACAAGATTAGCTAGGATGACGAAAAACAGAGGGGAAAGAAAAAAAAACACCGAAGCAGAATGACAGAAGACGGAAGACAAGCCCACATTTTTTCTTCTTCTAATTGATTTACACAATCATCCCCTATTAGGGAGATAAGGGCACACATTAATTACCAACGTCCATAATAGATTATCTTTTATCTTCTTAGTGTCTTTGACTACCTACGACTTCCTTGTACCTATCCCGAGGGTATTTTTGATTATTTCCCCAAACAAAATGATAAATTAATCAAATTGTGGGAAAATAATTACATAATCGGCGGAGAGAAAGAAACAAAAAAAATGTTACGTATACGCCCAAGGGTGGCGGTCGCCTCCTCGCCACAAAAATTTGTTTTTCAAGTGGAAGTCATTTAGCTAATTGACTGGATGTCACCTAAAATGCCTGCGGTCAGGCTTATGGTACATAGAGATCCTTTTGAATAAAACTATCATGTCCCTTGTTGGTTGGTCATACATGTGAGTGAAAGGTTAAATTGATTTTCTGGCAGTTTGAAGTGGCAGCTAGCCTCATTTGCTTAGAATTGCCCTTTTTCTCCCCCCAGGGCTCAATGTAGGATTCTAAGAATAACACAACTTTAACTGCCGATTCAAGCTGAATAAGTTACTAGAGAAATTTAATTCCCATTTCCATCACAAATGTCATCCGGAAAATTACTACCACTACTACGACACGCACGAGGAAATGATGTGGAAAATTAAAAATAACGAAAACGAGGAAGAGATAGAAGAAAACAAAATTGTTCTTTCCTTCCCCACCGCACGTACATACACAGTGACAAGGATAGGGATTTTCTTAGAGTTTTGGTGGCGCCACATAACCCCAAACCCACTAGACTGACTTTTTCGTTGTGGATCAAGGAGACGAACTCACATCTCTGCTGCTTCAGATGAGCAATCTCTCATGGGGAAAAATAAATTGATAATCGTTCTTTGCTCCCGATTTTCTCTCTGTGTGTGTATATGTATGTTCGTATCTATAGGGAAATGAAAATCGAAGGGAAATTCCTTGCATAAAATATAGTATCTCTGTGAATCAACGAACTCGGAAAGTGATGGAAGAAGAAGGCTTCATGTGTTTTACTTGTGTGAAGCGTTGAACGTCGGGCGTGTATTTTTCTATTTAATTCACTTTGTGGCTCCTAACAGGATCGATAGAAATAAATTAGAAAGGTCCTTATGGGCAATTTGAATATATTTGGAAATTGATTTCGATTCAAACACGTGTTCGTCGTAAAAATTGGTGTTATCCAAGCCAAGAAAGAGATGGATTTGTGTGCGCATTGTCAAGGTTGAATTTGGATAATCGGAAATCGTCACTGGATGCCATTAACTATTAAAATGTTTTCATAGGATGACGTACTTTGAATTCTTGCATGGCTTCTGAAGGTTTAGGGGTTAAATTGGGTTCGGTAAGGTTAACGAGGATGGGCGAGGTGCGGCAAGGGTTCGGGTGAATACTGAATGAAATTTATGGCTGCGTTTAATTTTTACCATGCTTCTCATGCTTCTCGTGTAAGCAAATTGAGAACTTTAGAAGACAACTTTTATTATAGAGCATTAATAACTGTTATGAGTCCACCAAAGAGTGACACAGCTACTCAAAATTCATTGCAATAAAAATTAGGCGTCCTGACAAATCAGTAGCAAATAAGCCTACGTCGTAGATGACCCCATAGGTGAGTTAAGGATTAAGGACGATGTCAGAATATCAATACAATAAAAACAGTCTAATATTGGGAAATCAGTTGCAATCTTGAAACAGCTTTTCAAAAAAAAATAAAATAGGTCACACGAGTATCGCTAGATGGGCGAAGCGAGAAACAAAAACTGATCGCATGACACCATACACTGACTTTGAACTCAATTTCCAAACTATCTTTCCAGCAAGGGAATGTTGGGATGAAGGAAAGTCAGAAAATCCCTTAAATTTTACTACACTAAGGGTTCCATCGGCGTTGAACCTGCCTTCTTGGGGCATTCCACTCTTTAGGATGATTGCAGTTCGTATCCGAATAAGGTGAAATCTCATTCCATGCTGATATCGGCTTTGCGCTAATTTAACACCGAGAAGACGATTTCAGTCAAACCTATACACGTCAACTCCTATCTTTCAGCCTTGAGCCTAAGTGAGTCGCCTACGGGACACCTTTCTTTCTAACCTTACCTAATCTAGAAGACGAATTTCGCCCTATGGTCTATTTGGTTGAATCTTCTCTGCCGGTTAGTCAGAGTCCACCAGACTTTATGACAAGTCTTGTGTTTAAACATTAGACGCGCTATGGCAAGACAGTTGCTGTTCCAAAAGCTTTGCTTTCGCTGTTATCATTCCGGGTGCAGAGCCAGGCTTAGCCAATCCCATCATCGTAAAGTTATTAAACCCGGCAATACATCAATTTTCACCGATGACTCAAAAATGGATGAAGGGGTAGGCGCCGGAATATACTCAGAAGGACCCACCATTGTCCGGTCGATAAAACTTCCGAACCACGCCAGTGTGTTCCAAGCTGACGTTTTATCGATAACCGATGCCACAAGAACTATTCTCAGTAACCCCGAGAAGAAACATTGACATATGCAGTCAAAATCGGTTATAACGACTTTCATGGGACCGATAAATTTGGTCGTTATAAGCGAAAGGTCGCTATAACCGATATCGAGGTTAGTTAATTGAGCTCAGCCGTGACCTAAAATTTGGTCGTTATAACCGATGTCGTTGTAAGCGATTTCGACTGTACATATATCCATCGATACCCAGGCCGCCATCAAGGCCGTGTTTTCCACAATACTCAAATCACTTGTAGTAAAAGGTTGTCGCAGCCAGTTTAGGATTCTAAGCTCAAGACATAATGTATTACTCTGTTGGGTCCCGTGGCGCCCAGGCATCGATGGCAATGAGAAGGCCGAAAAATTGGCAAGAAGGGAATCGGAACTGAGTCAAAAAATTGTCGAACACAGTTCTGACGCCGAAAGAAGTTCTGAAACAAGAGATACACGTGGACTTCTATAAGCTTGCCGATGAGCGATGGTGCACACTTTCATCATGTTGCATATCAAGAAGGATGTGGCCAAAACGCAATAAAAGAAAAACAAAGGAAATACTTAAAGATCGCATTTAGCTCTAATGATCAGCATCCTCACAGGTCAAAACCTACTGGCGGACCATCTAAGGAGAACGCGACTGAGAACGAGTGACCTCTGCAGGGGATGTCGCTATACAGACGCGGAGGAGGACACGACGCACTTTCTATGGGTGTTTACTTCTTTAATGACCCAGGCCAACTCTCAACCACGTCATCGAAGACCACATTCTAAAATTCATACTGAATTCGGGGTAGTTTAGGAAGGCGAACAATATAAAACAGCTCTAACCTCTTCTTATTTCCCAACAGGTATAGACACATAGCACCCCAAAGCGGGGAACACAATGGATCTTTAAAGATCCGAGTGAGGCAGCGCCTAATATGAAGCCGCCACCCCTCTAATCAAACCTAAATTAATTTTAAACCTTTAAATTCCACAAAGTACAAGCGTTTTCGGGTCATCGTCGTGATGTATTTTTTTTATCCTTACGAGTAGGTACTTTCATCTGCATATTTTTTTAATTTTTTAATGTTTTCCACCTGTTATTCACCTCAGTTAAGGATCTTTCAGATGACGAAGTGGTGGTTTCATCCGCTTAATCCGTCAGCTAGGTCTGGTTCTAAGATTGAAAACTCCAGCAGCTATTTCAAATGGTTACAGGTATCTTTCAACCGCCTAATTATGGGTTGATGCTGATAAGAAGCTTTATACAGCTTCCACAAGCGCGAAGAATGAAATTGCTCCAAAGCAATTTTGTGCAGCACAAACCCTAACGAAGTCGACATATGTCGGCCACTGTAGTATTCTGAAACGTGTGTCGCAATATCGGACGACCTGCCTCTTAGATTTTTGCCTTCAATGATGTAGTCCATTGGGAAATATCTGGTGCCAAATAAATGCTCAGGGAAAAGTATTCGACTTCTTGGGTTTTCTTCTTTTTCGCATATGGTGGAAACTAACATTTGAAGAAACTTGTAACTTGTTGTTTTTTTAAATCATTTCCAAGGTGCTGTCGAAAAATGTTCGCACCATGTCTTGTCGGGTAACGATTAACCTCCGAGAGTATAAAGTATTTGTCATGAAGACGCTTTTCAATCCCCAAAAAATATAGTAGATCCTTTCGATTCATTTGAAGAGTGATTTTCTTTGTCGATTTGACCATATATCCGTTGTCTACTGACAGGTGTCCATGCCCATGCCAAAAGTGTTGCATTCTCCTCTGGCATTTTCATGCATTTTTTCAATAAGAATCATGTAAAACGGATGGGAAACAGTTCATCCGTTCATCGCATTAAAGTTTTTGAAAGATCATAGACCAGGAAAATTTATTATTTCAATGTTGTCTACTAGACCATAATGTTATTTCATGGCCACTTTGTACACCTACTCCTTTTTTTTTCATAAAAGTTCGTTGGAAACTAGGTCCAATAGAACACGGATTACCACGACGTATTTTCAGAAGGTGTATATATCACATATAAATGTGATCTCTAAGCCGAGACTTCTCTATATTCTAAGTGACTTACTTGATTTCTAAAAACTTAGATTCCGTAACGCCCGAAACTCACAATTCCTTGACTTAAACAACCACACAATGTATGAATAATCTGAGAAGGTGACTTAGATTAACTTTTAAAATCACTGCCAGAAGTAATCCTTACTTAATGCACCTAGACGTAGAAATGAAATTGAGAAAAAGTGCTCAGTACAACCTCCGTGAAAGTACTCTACCTCCAAGTGTGAGGAATGAAATTCCTATCGCTCTTTTTGAATTATTGTTGCAGGTGTCTAACCCCCAGAAACTTCCCCTCATAAACACCTTGGCTGGAGCCACAAGAACTTTTTAAATAACAAGAGAAGAAAAGG
Organism: Matsumyia berberina; assembly: GCA_917880715.2. Taxonomy (NCBI): domain Eukaryota; kingdom Metazoa; phylum Arthropoda; class Insecta; order Diptera; family Syrphidae; genus Matsumyia; species Matsumyia berberina. The sequence goes on along the minus strand of OU862871.1, from coordinate 121,279,719 downwards.
AAAGAAACTTTTAATGTCCCTTGTATTTATAGGCCCCACCATTGGTCCGGATTTACCTCCAATTTACACTTGATCCCCACACACACAAATATTCCACAGAAAACTTTGCTTCAAGTCATTAATCTTAAGCAAGTGCCGAAAGCGCCACCCTGCCCGCCTCCCATCGAAGAATACCGCCCTACCGCAAGAAAACGCCACAAAGTGAAATCCAGCTAACGGCCACCTTCACCTCGTACATTATTCATAATTATCTACCCCGTCTGTATAGCGGATGAGAGAATATTAACCGTTGTTGGGATACTGATGCTTTTACATTGTGAAGAAGGACTCAAGGAAAACGCAAACAAGGAATTATACTCATTTAAGTTCCACCCCTCTGCAGTTCATTCCATGTGAGTGCGTGTGTGTACGGACCGCAGTAAATATCCTAGAAATGTGGTAAAAGAGAAAAACAAATAGTATGTACCTTCGTATATCCATCTATGGGTACAGCGCCAGATGTAAAGTGATCGGTCACTGGGGCTGGGATTATGACCGGCACACATACAGGCTATCGATTACATACCCTTGGGTACATGGGTGCTCATAGGGTTTAGCCAACATTTAGAGGATTTTATGAATTCAGCCATATTGTGCAAAAAAAAAAAAAAGGAAAAGGTTTTTTTTTTTAATAAAATCCCTTCCTAGGACGAGCACATGCTCGTATCCTTCTCTACGCCTTCTGCTAGCACTATTCCTTGGTAGGTACCATGTACAAGTACCAGAATGGAATAACAATTGCGGTAATGACACTGGGTGATGGGGGTATTGGGTTATGGGTACAGTAATAAAAAAGCGGGACACACTTTTATTACTTCATCCTAATAGAAATGGATTGAAATTTATATATGCATCTTGGTAACGATGGTCTCATGGGTAATAAATATCAAAGTGGGGCGTTAGCACAGAGAGAAAAATATCCTTAACTGTCTGGAACAAACCTAATGATATCCTATCCCCCTTTTTTTAGTAACTTTTCCGTTGATATTTAAAAATAATTTTTTTGAAAAAATCTAGTCTTCATACTTTTCGCACTTTTTTTGAGAAAGTTTTGAGATATTTTGTTAGCTTCATTTTTCAATTTTTTTAAGGGATTGTAACTACACTCAAACGAGACCACGGGCATTAGGAGAGTTAGAGTAGAGACGAAGGAGATACAGACGCAAGTTGATCTTAAATGCTTGTGGGTTGCAGTGTTGGGGAAACACAGAGTTATGTCGATTGTTCCACATTCGTGTTGTACGACTTACGAAAGAATCTCTATATTGAACTCTTCGTCCGATAGTAGGCTTAAGGGTGAGCTGGCCATTTCGCTGGAGCACTGTTTGTAAAAGAAGCGATAGAACAGTGAGAGACAGGAAACATTTCGTCGGCGTTGAAGCAATCTCCCTGTCATCAATAAGTTTTAAAGTGGATTGGTTTTGGGTGCAGCAGAACAGATATGAGCGTTATACTAGAGCTTTGGGCGAATAAAAAAATCAATATCTGGCGTGATAACTCGGGATGAGCCAAGGCCTAACATTTCGTCGTGGGAAACGCTCGTGTTTGTATTACTCTTAGTGTCTACTTCGTAGTTAGTGCCACTTCTTGCTGCCCATTCCTCCAGGCGCCGTTGCTGCATCATGCTTGTGATGACTTCGTCTGCCGTATTCCAGGCTTCGCTGGTCGTCAGGATTGATGCTATAAGTCCTCTCGGCGTCACTTGGCCGCCAAATTCTCTTTCTAGGATGTTTTTGGCCGTCGTTTACCTTCGGCACTCCATCAAGATATGCTTTGCCTTCTGAATTTTGTGATCATATTATGGGTCATCCACGTGCCTGTGTTTGGGGATGTATTCTCGGAAGCATCCACGCCCCGATATGAACTGTGTCAGGTAGAAGTTTACTTCTCCGTGTTTTCTTCTGGTCCACTCCTCTTTGATGAGGATATGCGTATACGTCCATCTTCCTTTAGGTGATGTGTTCCACCTGTGTTGCCATTCTGCGTGTATAGTCTCATTCTCGCTTAGTGCCACGGACTTTTTACTTCCCACCTAGGTAGGGGAAGTATTGCAATCGATTCGAACAAAATGTTTCGAAATATGAACAGGGCTTGACATTACTATACACTAGAAATCATTTGCACCCATTTTCGAAATGATGTCTGCATGTGTGTTTGTTCGATCATATTTTTCGCCTTCGATATCTGCAGAACGAAACAACGTAGGATCATGCGGTTTATTTAATTTTGTTTGACAGCATGAAACGTAGAACTGATTAGAGCTTGAGCATAATCAGTCCAGCAGATGCTGAGGAAATTGAAGAAATGTTTTCTTATCAAGTTCGCGCAACAACTCTTTGTGGAACAATTAAAAAGTGTGTATTCAAATTTTTCGCCTCCGATGAATGTTTTCTTTAATTATTAAATAAATAATAATATTACTGTTTTTGATATAACATAATAAGAGGTGGGAAGTATAGGACTGGCTCTCCAGTAAATTTTTTTGTTTCCAGATCGATGGCCATTCGACCGGAGATCGCGCTAATCGTTTCCGCTGACACCATTCTAAAGGCACAGATGGATTACCATCTGCTGCAGCTGCGGAAATTTAAATGAGAAGGAAATTCTCTTCCATTCCCACTGCAAATGTCCTGCACTTGCAAGAGGCAGACTGCGTGCCTTAAGAAAACCATTCTTCGACGACCTCAGCGACATCTCGGGTAAATGGATACAAGATCCAACGCGATGTCTAAACTCCACAGGCTAGATCTAGGAACTCTCGGTTGTCTCATCCATCTTCAACACAACACATCATCAACCAGGTCACACGAGTCGTGGAAACAAAAAAAGCATCTCCTAGTGCTGATTGGGTTCAGTTGAACCGCCACCTGTACAGATTTTTCGAGAGAAAGTGAGAACAGCAAAATTCTATATTATTCTGCGATATTCTCTTTGACACTGATGAAAGTAGCTGTGGTCCAGGATCTTTTTCCCTCATAATATACAAACTATAACTTAAACTCCACACTATAGGATAAAAACAGGAAATACCAATATGATATGAAATTTTATTTTTTAAAGGACAACGCAGGTTTGGGTAATGACCGAAAGAATAAGATCGCGGATACAAGCTGCCGAAATGAGATTTCTTCGTTGTATTGCTAGGGTGACTCGACGAGATCGGGTTAGGAACACCAGAGTACGCGAGGCACTCAATGTCGAGCAGCTACTTCTTCGAACGGAGAGATGGGCACGTCAAACGCATGTCCCCAACTCGGTTTCCAAGACGTGCCATGGAATCCGTGCCATCGGGTAGGCGTCCCCTGGGCAGGCCTAGGATGAGATGGCTGGACCAAGTCCGAAATCTCACCTCTACCCGTATGGGGATTGCCCCTGATGAGTCAATGGCGGAAGATCGGCAAATGTGGAGAGTCCACTTGAGTTCCCTAAACCCGCGACCCTCATAGTGGATAAGCGGGCCATTGGAAGATGATGATGATGATGATGAAAGGACAACGCATCCATCTCCCGTCTCTAATGTAAAGTATTTGACATCAAACTTCCATCTATGTACGGTGTTGTCCTTGTGTCATTTCTTTATGATCCCTGTAAAAGCGTCGAGGGAATATCGCGTATGTTCGGTGACCTTCTGCATCTCGGATGGAATTTCCTTGATGCCACAACAATTGCGTTTAATGTAACCACTGTGCTGGCATGAAGAGGATACAGGCAGCAACGGAATAAAATGGTTATGATGGGCGGGGAGTAAAATTTCAAGTTTTCTACAGGGGTTGGTGGATCTGATTAAATCTGCACAGCAATTAGATGCGACAAGAGGTTCCTGACACAGATAAGATGAAGAGAGCGCGTATGTGTATTTCCTGTAAACTATTTTCGGGGGTATAAGGGTTTTTGGTAAGAGTCATGAAAAGTTTTATTGCTACGGGACTAATTACTTTCGCTGGAATTTAAGTTTAATTTGGGAATCTTATATGTAATTAAATTGATGAAGGTTGGTTTAGTTTTGTTTCGAGTGGATGATGAGGATTTAACACCGAATTACTTGTGGAGGGTTGAGGGTGCTCAAACTGTTGTAAAGGGTTTTTCAATAGGGACGCTACAAAAGTAGAGCGACAGGGACAGCAAACGACGCCATATTTTTCTTGCGGTTTTTTGACATTTCTCTTCAGTAAGGTTTGCCATTTCATGATGGAAAGATATACGAGCCAACAACGAGTCGAAATTATTAAAATGTACTACCGAAATTCGGAGTCAGTGGCCTCAACGTTAAGAGCGCTACGTCCAATTTATGGTCGTCATAATTTCTGGCTGGATGGCTTCGTCAATAAACAAAATATGCGATATTGGTCAGGCAGCAATCCACACGTACTCCATGAGTCATCATTGCATCCCGAAAAAATTACGGTTTTGTGTGGTTTATGGGCCGGCGGCGTCATTGGGCCGTACTTCTTCCGTGATGATCAAGACCGGCACGTTACTGTGAATGGGGATCGCTACCGTTCAATGATAACCGAATATTTTTGGCCCCAATTAGATGATATGGACTTGGAGGACATGTGGTTCCAACAGGACGGCGCCACAAGCCACACAGTGAATGTCACAATCAATTTATTGGAAACCAAGTTTGGAGAACGTGTTATCTCACGAAATGGTCCAGTCGCTTGGCCGCCTCGGTCGTGCGATTTGACGCCGTTAGACTATTTCCTGTGGGGCTACGTCAAGTCTATGGTCTATGCCAACAAGCCAGCGACGATTGATGAGCTTCGTACGAATATCGAACGTGAAATTGCAGCAGTATCGGCCGATTTATGCTTGAAAACCGTCGAAAATTGGGTTCAGCGTCTGGACTTCTGCAAGCGTGCCCGTGGTGGCCATGCAAAAGAAATCGAGTTCCATACATAATGGCATCAAACGTACTTTCACAGGAATAAAGAATTTCATTGACACCCAAAACCGTTTTTGTTTTATTTAAAAAAAATTTTGTAGGGCTCTTATTGAAAAACCCTGTACAAGTATTTTCGAGTGTGCGTGCATGCCTGAATTTCAATTTCAAACCACAGTCGCAATGTTACAGTTGAATTTGTGGTATTTTGTCGAATGGTGAAGTATGATTGTTACAAGATGTTCAAGAGAAACAAAAATCGAATCTGTCCGTCATCTGCTGTGTAAATGTCCTGCCCTCGCCTGTAGAAGAATAAATACTCTTGGTAGTTTTTCTTAACGGAACTGGAGTACTTGCGTGACATCGAGTTCAGGGGCCTCCTGAGATTCATATCCTTACTAAAGGTAGAATTATATAGTGGGTACAATGGACCCTATTGCTGGTCTACGTGAGCAGTGACGAAAGTCACAAGGCACCCATTTAACTAACCTAACCTACTTGACGGTCCTCGATTTCTCTGAATGCATGTTGGAATACCATGACAAAGAATTTGCAAACTCATTCGTCTTTGACTCCCAACATTTGAAATTCAACTGAATTTTCGTAGAACCCAAATCCTTGTAAGTCCTACTCAAAGAAGTTTTTTTCTTTTTTTCTGTTCAAATGTGAAATTATCATAAATTCTACACCACTCAGTTATTTCTGCATAAAAATTAAAAAAAAACTCACCAACCTTTCCAATATCGGCTGAATCATAATACTCGTGAATTTCTCATCCCAGTCACGGGATGAGCTTGCCAGCTTAAACAACCATAAAGTGCCGACGAACGTGAGTCATAAAACTGGCAAGGTGTTGCAATCTGCCTGCTGATTCTATTAGAACCACTTCCCGTTGGTTTATGACTTCAACTTGTTGGTTTCGACTTTTATTATGCTAAACCAATTGCAGGACGCCCTTCCGCGGGGATCGCGTTGAATCTAATGTCCCATTCCTGGTGATGAATTGCGCAACAAATCCATTCTTTGTTTCTTTTCCCCTCTGTAAAAATTTAATGTAAAAAGCGATTCAACCCCACTCCATCTAGTGGTCATCACTCTAATTACATTTCATGCAACAACAAGCAATAAAAATTGCGAGGATGTTGCTTTGCTGTTGCCATTGCACGGATGTGATGCTAATAAATCTCTAGAGAGCAAAAGAAAATAGAAGCTAACCAAAGCTAACACTAGGTCAAAGGACATAAAGTAGAAAAAAAAATCGATTTCGAACTGCCACCAGGACGAACCTGGAAAATACTACTCGTTCGCAATTAAAAGAGAGAAAAGCGGAAATTAAATCATATTCTCCCTCCGGCCGGACTGGGTATGGTAAACGCTTGGCGTGAAGTTGCTTACACTGGACGTTGAAAAAAATGTGTGCACCGGAAAAATGTTTGCACTCGGTTGGGGTGGATTTTCTCTTCTTTTTTTACGGATACTCACTGAACGAACTTCGAAAATGCGCACCCCCATCCACAGAGTGGATGCTGTGTACTTTTGCAATCCAAGTAATCCCGGAATGTCGCTTGGAATTCATTCAATTTTTTTTGGATTCGTTATGTGATAGCTGCTGACCAAGTGTTATCTCATTGGTGAGACAGTAATTTAGGGCTGAATGGCCCCACTCGCTTGAAATGTCTCCCAATCTCCTGTGTGTGGATGATTCATGTGCAATTGGGAGGTGAAATCAATTTAACTCCTACCGATGGACATGTGCAGCTAAATCTTGAGTAAGCAGAATTGTGGGCTAACCGTCGGTGTATGTACTGCAAATGGTGCTTTTAACGTATGGAATGTATGTCATCATATTTTATGAAGGAGAATAGAGCACTGTTTGACACATGCACATATATTTAAATACAAGGGACGCCTTCATTGAGAATGACATGATGAATCGTTAACGACTAGAAATCGTTGTTAATTTAAAGATGTTCTATGCCAAAAAACTATCAGAGGTCAAAAAGCCATCAGAGATGCCACCTCTGACATGTTGCGTTTCATTTGGCCACCGCAACGAAACCTCTGGTTTGAAGAAACAAGAGGCGCTGCATAGAAGACATACAGAGGGCGCTGCATGGAAGGACTGCTCACGAACTCTACGAGCAGGAGAGGAGAGACGAACACCGTCTTCTCAAGAGGAAGAAAAAAGAGCATGAGAAGTGCGCGATCGAGAAAATAGAGAGATACTACTTCAGGAATGAGGTTCCGAAGCTTTACCAAAAGGTAAAAACAACCTGTTAAGGCTACAGATATCGAACTGAAGCCTGCAAGGATGAACAAGGAAACATGGTAGTAAAATCGCAGTCGATGCTGAGGATCTGGAAAAACTACTTCTGCATATTTCTGCGATGAATTAAGTCCCGCTGTCGGGCAGAATGAACCATTCAACGAAGGACAACGAAGGCCAAAAATTCTGTTCACCTAACTTGGACAAAGTAAAGATAGCTTGAGTAAATAAGTAGGCTTATCCACTTAAAGGATCGCAGGTTTTCTTTACGGGATCCTTCATTCCTCCCGATCTTCCACCATTGACTCTAAATCATCAGAAGCTATTCCCATACGGGTAGAGGTTAGGCTTCGGGCTTGACCCAACCATCCATCATGGGCACGTCTTGAAAACCGAATTGAGGGCATGCGTTCAACGTGCCCAAACCATCGAAACCTTGGGCCGCTCTATTTGAAGACACATTTTTAGCAGTCTCTCTAGAGTCTAAAAAACAAAGAAGGCAGGCTGATGGGCCTATAGTCGTAGGCTTAGTTCAGGTGGGCTTTACCAGCTGTGGGATCAAATGTAGGGTCATCCAACAAAAGGTGTCATATTTAATCAGCGAAAGAAAGGCATTGTGCGTTGTCTGTTGGCTACAATTCTTGTGTCAATTGGACCTTATAAGGTTGCTGGTTTCGAATAGCCCCAATTCCAGTATATTCCAGGTAACACTTAGGTTTTCAGTCACATTCTCAGCTAAGTCGGTGATATTTTCAGCTGATATTGCCAAGTTGGAGTCTTTATCCATTATATTCACCATATTGTGCGAAAAGATGCTTGATGATGACCAAAAGAAGTTCGGACTTTACGAAAGGTTTCCGGAATATTTTCACCGTCTCTTTAATGAATTGTTACTACTTCAACAAGTTGTTTGAGTGCGTATCGATGCTTATTTAATAACCTCCTAGTTTTTATTTATTTAAATTCGTCGCAAAGATAGATACATATGTATTGGCGGTTTAACAATGGCGCGAAATTTAAAATGACGCCTCTTGTTTAATGACCCTATACTATGTTCCCTATCCTTCAAGAAATGAGAATTTACCCTGGCAAAAGACATCCGGTAAAGATTCGCTTAGCCCACGGAACAATTTTTTTCTCAGAATCATCCGGCATAATTGAATCTCAATGCAAGTTGTCAAAGAATTTTTGTTGTTTTCGCAATTGTCTTATCTTTGAACAATTCTTTGACAACTGCATCCAAAAAAGTGGCATTCCAAATAAGTTTCAGCGTTTCTTTAGAAAAAAAACAAATGCAGTGGTGCCATGACGATTATCCTCCTGAGAAAGTTTGCTTGATTCAACAGAGCCAAGGAATCTACTTTAGGAGTTCCAGGACTTCCTCAGTCCTTTACATATCTAATTCTTTTTCAATTCTATTGAAAGGGGTCCACCAGGATGGGTGTTTTACCTACTTCATCTGATGGCGCACACTTTTTTCTCGTAAGAACTTGTTAGTATAGGTACTCATAAAGAGATGCTTCATGTCTGTTTTAGCGTGTCATTTCAATTTATACGCACACATGTTTCCCTATAACAATATGAAAATAACCCACATGGGTTGAAAATACAATTATTTTCCTTTTTTTTCTATTTTCTATCGCACGCATGGCGGAAACTTTTAACCCCATTTCTTTGTTTTTTTTTTTTATTCTTTTTTTTTTATTAACACTGCGAGAGTCCCTCTAGGTTGGCCAAAGTTTTTCCATTTATTTCTATAATAAAAGTTTCCTCCTGTGATATTGTGTTTTGCAAAACTTACAGCAAGCATATTGGCCGACCTCCGCTGCTAAGATGGAAGGGATTATGATTAATGAAATTTTTGTTTTGTTTTCTTTCTGGGGATTAAAAATCGGAACTTTTGCGTTACGCTTGAAAACCGTTGATGGTATTTTAGGTTTTGTGATAAATGGAATTTTAGAAAGGTGTAGAAAGGAATGTGTTGCTTGAAGTGAACATGGTTATAGAACTTGGGGAAATGTAAATCCGTACATTAACATATTAGGTGGACAAAATTCGAGGCCTCCTTGAGGAATACAATGTCAAAGTGTCATAAGAATGAGTAGAATGACAAAGAGCAAAACGTAACGACGCCTTAATTTATTCGCCTTTGCTTTGGGACAGGACTCACAGTAGAGTAGGACAAAGGTTAGGTGTATGAACAAATGTTTTCATAGGGCCGTTAATTTTGTCCTCCAGAGGCTTGGACACATGCATAGGAAGTGAGATGTGTTTCGATTGCATATATATCGCTACAGCCTCTGCCTAGGTCAGTTGCACATATTTAACCGCTTTCTTTACAGGTGGGTTGCCTAGGAGTCATAGGAGTCTAAGGAATGGTTTGGGTACTTTTGTTTTCCTGTTTCTTTGATACAGGCTTCGTGATGCGAATGCCTTTCATCTACAACAAGCCGTCTTAGGGATGTCTCAGTTTGTGCTATCTTTTTGAAGTTCTATAAGAGTTAGAACTGAGTGGTTTACTAGTGTATTGACCAGTTCCAAACCTAATCTAGCTAGTCCGTCGCCCCTTTTGGTTCCAAGTGCCTTTATGTCCTCTATATTTTAGCACACTACAGAGTATAACGTTGTGCCCTAGCGGTAAGATTTTTGATTGTAACACAATAGTGTGGTTTTGCAGCTTTACTAATCAGATGATGGCGAGGTCGTCTGAAACAATCACACGGCCCTTCCGTTTGAACCATCTGCTAGTATAGATGAGTTTTGTGGGTTTTTAACTTCCTTTCGGTCCAATCTTCTCTTGAGTGAAATATTGTGTAGTTAAACCACTTAGAGCTTCTGATTTCTGTGTTGATAAGATCGCTTAGATCGTTGTAGAAGAAGGCACCTAGGTGAGTTTTTCTTCTATGGGAAAGAGCACGGCAGGGCAAAGAGGGTATAGGATAATTTCCTCCTCTTCTTCGTCTATGCAGCTTCTGCAGGAATCATTTGAGCAGACGCCAAGCCTTTTTGTGATGACACCTATAGTAGCGCTCAAACCTACACCTATAGTAGCAATCAAATCTAGCTTGGGCTAAATCTGTTTTCTCGATAGACACGTTGTACCACTTATCCATCTAAGATTTGTCCTTTCGGCAGTATTTCGCTTAATTCTAAGTTCACTTGTGGGGATAGGTATGCCTAAGGTACATCGTTGTTCCATATCTGCCGAGTTCATCAGCCTAATAGTCCCCTGAAATGTCCCTATGCCCCGGCACCCAACGAAGGTGAATATTGAACTGCTCTGTCATCTCTAGGAGAAACGAACGGCAATCAACGGCTACTAGTGAATTTGTAGAGAATGATTCCAAGGACTTGATTGCAGCTTGGCTGTCCGAGAAGATGCGGATATCTAAAGCGAATATTAAGGTTTTCTTTAGCCAAAATAAGACTTCTTTGATCGTCATTGGATCACGGTACAGTAATTTGGGAGATGGAGAGAGGCTGAGAAAACATCTCCACCTACCCCTGCGTTGGTCTTTGATCCGCCGGTGTAGAAGTGAACCGCCTTGTCTTCTAAGAATACATCCTCCTCCCAGAATGACCTGGAAGGGATGGTAACTTTGAAATTTTTGTCAAAATTCAGGTTTGATACGGCGTAGTCAATGTTTCCCGGAATGGACGCGTGGCCAGATTATTTACTAAACCACTGTGAGATTGCTTTGAGATAAACGGCCGCACTTGCAGCCATTTGCCTGCCAAAGATGTCAATAGGAGTCCAATAGAATAGAATGTCCAGTCCTTCAGAGGTTGTTGTGCGAAGTGTACCACTTATGCACAAACAAGCTGATCGTTGGACTTTATTTAGCTTGTCGCGGTTTGGGGCTTTATTCAGGGCACTCCAGCAGACCAGAGTATCGGTCTTATGACCGCGGTGTAGAGCCAAATTCCATTTAGTGTCTTTCTGGAAAAATATCACCTACAGCACGGTGCTATGATTAGCCAGATTGCTACAAAAACTAGTTATGCATTGGAATCCAATTTGTGACTCCATTGGTTGATGTGTGTTAGGAATTCTAAAGGAAGAAACGGTGCTGAATGAATTGATACAGAGGCTTAGATGAATAGTAAACTTGAAGTAGTACTAAAGTTAGGTGTTCGGAAATCCAGGAGAAGTCTAGTAATATGGTGTTGATCGGCTATGGACGTTTGTCTTCGCCAGTGATGCGTTCTCTTACCTCTCCTTTACATTGTGTACATGGATTGGATGTTACAGCGCAGACGTGGCGAGGGACAGTTCGAATTGGAAGACTCAAGGATAAGTCATCTGTTTTTCGCCGATGACTTAGTCATCCTTACGTCCACCCAGACCTAACTTCAGCGCGCAGTAGATAGATTTGTCGCCGTCTGTGTTGAAGCTGGGACGAGAGTAAACGTTAACGAATCAGAGGTAATGGTGATTTCCCGAATGTCTTTTCAATGCACTCTGCATGTCCCATTGAAACAGGTGGAAAAGTTTAAGTATCTCGGGATCCTACCTATTTAAGAAGGATGAAAGGAAAAACACTGAGTTACCCTGTAGGATTGGTCAGGCTGGAGCAATTATGAGACAGCTTGGTCTATTTGTTATCAGTAGGGCCGAACTTGGCATCGGAGCTAAGATGTCGGTCTTTAATTCAGTGTTTTTTTCGACAATCACCTATGGTCATGAGGTTTGGGTAATGACTGAAAGAATAAGATGGCGGATACAAGCTGCCGAAATGAGGTTTCTTCGTTGTATTGCTGAGGTAACTCAACGAGATCGAGTTAGGAACACCAGAATACGCGAGACACTCAATGTTGAGCAGCTACTTCTTCGAGCGGAGAGGTCCATACTTCATTAAACGCATGCCCCCAACTCGGCTTCTAAGACGTGCCATGGAAAGCGTGCCATCGGGTATGCGTCCATTGGGTAGGCCCAGGATGAGGTGGGTGGACCAAGTTCGAAATCTCTACTGTACTCGTGTGGGGATAGTCATTGACGTTTTAGAGTCGATAGAGGAAGATCGGGAGATGTGGATGTCCAAGTAAGCATGTACAGTTGGAAACGGATGAGTGCAAAAACCGTTTTAGTGTAATGTCTTCAAGAACCCCTTGCCAATTCGTAAGGGTATATACTTATGGATTATAGTATTTATGTACATATGTATGTTGATATCGTTGCCTCATGACAAGTATGGAAAAAGTCGATTTGAAAGTCATTCTTAAATTCTTCGTTCAGTTTAGATGAGAGATATCCCTCCTATTATTTTTTTTCTTATATTATTTTAACACAACTAAAGGCGAACACAATGAGTCCTAGGGCTACTTACCATTTCCAGACCTTAAACATCTGAAACGAATTGGCACTTTAAAGTTCAATACAGTTAATAGGTTTACTTTCAACCAATTCTCCGCTTAAAGTCGTTTTCATTTTGACTACATTTGCCACAAACGGAATTCTCTGAATTCCTCGAAAGTCAATTGTATCCTCCCGCTCGATAAACAACCCTCCTACATGGAAACACCTCTGAAATTGCAACGCAAACATTGATTTCACAAAGAAAATCGATTTTGAAATCACCATCCACCCAACACACATACCGATTCTCACGTACCGGTGAAATGGCTACAGTACAAGGATATGGAATGAATTTTCAATTCTATTTCGATTTACTGACTTTTCCGAGAATTTCATTGAATTTTTTTCCTTCCTGTGCCCCAGACTAATCCAATGCGCAGCCAAAAATCTTCATTGGAAATCCTCGCTGCAGCTGGCTGTTTCAATATTGTTCCATTCGCCGTTTCCGGTCTTTTGTTTTGTTTTATATTTCATTTCCGTTGCCAATAATAGTAACGCGATTTCTATAACAGTGTTACGAGAAGCCTTTTGACGGTTAATCCGCATGGAATATGTTCCTTGGAAAACAGTGTTTGTGGGGGGTGGCTTTCAATACACAATAACCGAAAAAATATCGCACATAACTGGGAATATCCTTGATACGAGTACATATACCCACCGAAGGAGGGTTGGAGTAAAATTTTTCTCTCCCTCGAATTGGGGTATAAGGATTTGTTATGACTTTGTAACATAACAGGCAGAGGAGGAACCTTCACTTTCAGATGCGGAATTGTAAGCTTTGAAGTCAAATTGAGTTGGAGGTTTTGTGATTTCATAAAGTGAGTGAGTGGATGACGTAGCGTAATGAGGATGTTGTTCGTTTGAAGGGGGGTTATTTAGTGTAAGTGGCGGTTGTTTTGGTGGGGGTATGTCAAACTGTACTTTGATTATTCAATTGATTTTCGGAATACTTGCGGGGGTGAATTGCTAATCAAATTAATCGGATTCAGTCAAATGTGATGTGATATGATAGATAATTTGATATCTATATCTGTAAGGGGATTAAGTTTGATGTTTTTATTAAATATGAAATGGATTGACGAATATGTTGAAAAACTATCGATATCCAAACTATTATATACCAGTATACAGACTTATTCATAAGCCATTTCTATCGCCAACCCAAAAAGTTTCAACAAACACGTACTGAATTTACCAAAAAAGACCAAAAGACGACCCACTCAGCAGATTTCAACACTTCACTTGATCTTGTGCAAGGATACAGAACGTAATTCCCATCACGCACCAAGGATATGTGAAAAATCTCTGAAAATCTATGATCTTAATGAATTAAATTTCTAAATTATTCATTAAACATATAGGATACTCGAAAGCATTTCCCCAAAAACATAAAGTTTAGCATTATCCTGTCCAATTCCAACACAGTGTCCACATCAATTGCTTAAGTGAATTATTCAATGTCCTGTTATCTGTTTCGGCCGGATTTCCATTCGTTGCCTCTAATGTCATTCACAACAAAATGGGAATTGTCTCCTGTCTTCAAGGACATGACAGAAACACACATATCCTAGCTTCCGGCCAAAGAGCCTTCTCCAATCGTATAGAAAATCAGAACACAAAAGATGTTCTGCCACCCGCAAAGGAATGTACAAATCGCATGTCTATATGTTTTGTGGTTAAGTTCATATGGACCACCGGAGTCAAATATCCTTCCAGGGAGAGACAAAAAAAAACGAGAAGGAAAATTCATCCTTGCATGTCCTTTCATGGCAAATTAATATTGAATTAACACAAAACACATTTTGTTTGCTTGGCAGACTGGACAAATCGATTGGCCACACAATAAATATTTTGCAACCCAATCTTGTGCTGGCACGGATTTCCTCGCACAATAGCTGATGAAATCGCCATTTCGGAGGCTCATTAACAGGTATCTGCAGGAGATGGCTACATATATATCCGACGGAAATCGAAATTTCATTTGGGTGCGGTAGGAAAAAGGACTGCGAGTCCATAAAGATAAAGAAATTTGATAACTTTGAAAGCCTAGTTATTTTTAAACACTTAATGGTTGCAAGTTAAACGGCACGCAACGATGAAGTAATTGGACCGTGTTTTGTTTACAGCCGTCCGAAATGTCCTTGAGGAGAATATTGTAATTCTCATTGTCGGGAGGGTAAATTGTTATTGCCCCATCAAAAGATAAAAGGTAGCACAGATGGCTTCTTGATAATTGCTGTGCAGGAATGTTGGGCAGGGTTTTTTTTTCTGTGCCGGTCGTTGGAGAACGCTGTCCTTAAGAGGCTTCATTTCAGGGAGAGGGCAACTTTCCAAGAAAATGTACATAAGAAAGTTGACGTGGAGGAAGTGTGTAAGCAAGAGTTTGTGCACAATGTAGAAAGTAGTTTCCGAATCATGTCACACGTCTTGATTCCATCACATGCTTTGTTTAGCCCGTGAGCTTATGCGTTGTTATTGTTTAGGGATCATAAGAAAAAGGCCTTTATCTATGGGGTTTTATACGATTGACAGATGACAGTTGACAAATCATACAGCTTACCTTAGGGAGACAGTAGATTGTCTTGGGAATTTCGAGTAGAAAACTTTTGATTGCTGGAAGGCCTGAAGCCCTTATAACCAATGGAGGCTTCTTCTTTCATCGAATACTTGTACTCTCGCGGAATGAGGATATAAGATTTTCATCGCATTTACAATTTTTGTTGGTTGAGGGCTAGACTCACCCTAGACTACGCAGATCAGAACTCTAAGATCAAAATCCTATTGTATCATTCCACCAATGAACCCAGAGTAGGACTTTCACATTAGATGCATCACCCGAGTCGCGGTCTTCCTCTACTGCACCGTCTCTCGGGTGTGGATTCGAAGATTTTTCGGCGCAGAGCATAGGTGTCTAGTCCATCCACTCTACATGACCGAGTCCGGCCACCAGAGCATTGTAGGCAATGAAACTGCGGTTGAGCTGACTAGAGCCAGTTAGACTTCCCCGCTCTTAGGACTGGAACCCTTCTGAGGCGTTAATTTCGCTACCACCACAGCTTTGTTAAACAATGGGGAACACCAACTTCAGCCAGCTCATTGGGAACATTTCGCCGGTCTTAGGCAATCCAAAAGACTTATCAAGCCCTTTTCCAAAAAAAAAAATTTTAAACCTCGACAAGAACAACATGAGAAAGCTTATGGGCTTCCTTACCAGACATTGCGGCCTAAGATATAAGATAAACTAAACCTTTGTTCAGATACATAGCGTCGATTATGTTTGGAAGAGGAAGTAAGCTCTGGGCATATTCTCGCTGAATGTCCGGCACTATACTGGCAACGCAGGCGGCTCTTTCATAGGGAATTCTGTTCGTAAGCGGAGTTTAGAAACTTGGCTACTAATGACAGACTCACCTTCATTAGGAAGGTAGGAGACCTATAAGAGTTACTAGATCGGAGACACAATAGATCTTGCTAGGTCGCAGTGCAGCCATAAAATACCAGGAAAACCAAGACTTATTGGGTTGGGAACCTCTCTAGATTATACAAAGTTGGTTGAAATAAACACAAGTCGCTGAAAGAAATTCCTCTTACAAATGTATGTTCACATCCTTTTGTATGGAATAACCCACGTGAGTCATTTGTTTTTCACAACGAATATGCCATGGAAAAGTTATGTGTCATACGTAAGAAAAGTTCAAGCGATTTGTAACACAACGAGGTTTGGGTTTCTCAAAAGTTTTTCCCCAATCTTAACCCCTTGTTGGCACCAATGCACATTTGGCTGTGTCTGAAATCTCCTTTCAATTTGAAATTCATTACCTTCGATTCGTCCTGGCTAAAGTTTTGTTATATCAGCCAAAAAGTGTTTTTCTATCGTGTTATCCACCCGATTCTTTTCAACTACTCATTTAAATTACATGGAGAAAAAGGATTGCAATACACTTGTGCATATTGTGCACATCCACACACTTCTGTGTGATCCTTATCCAACACTTATCTGTTCTCCTACGACAAATTGAACCCAAGTTATGACATCGTTACAATCAGTGAAATATGAGTTTGAGCTTTCGAGAATCAAAGCCATGTGAGGGGATTTCAATTGAAATCCCTTTCCATTGAACAAATACACTTATACTTACTACTACTCCCTTTAGCCGTGATTAGTTGTGCTTTGGTGTCTGTGCAGATGCAACCGCTGCAGTTAGATGTACAGCACAAAATGAAACTTTATCGTCAAGAGCAAGATTCAATTTTCGCAAATGCTCCTTGAAATCCTCTTCGATGGGTCATTGTTTCAAGTGGTATGTGTGTATACATACTTTGAAGTTCCATTTTTTTTTTTTTGGTTAAATCCGATTGCGTCTTCTATTCAATTGCGGATGCATTGTGAGATGGGGATGGTCTGGGTATCAGAGATGAAAGCGTATTACTGAGTTAGTTAGGATTTTCTTTTAAATTCAATATTTTGTAAGAGTTACTGTGGAGATATGTATATGTGCTGTGCACACATATGAGTGCGTAGTTACGATTAATTTGGGAAACTTGCTAGATTGAATTGGAGAAGGAAGATTTAGCCGATTGAGTCTTAGGGATTACAGGGTTTCGTGGCGACCAAAAGTATTCATTGCATTTGGAAGAGATTTCAAGAAAAATAGTTGAATGTGACATGTTGAGACAGAGAAAGGATTTGCAAACGATTTAGCCCATGTAAACTAAACTTTCGGTACTTTTGAGATATGATTTGAATGCCTTTTGTAGAATTTTTCTTTATAATCCACATGCGGATCAAGGGGATAAGAATACCGTTTTGCTGTTGTTCACACAGCACGACCGTGTTAAAATGGTTCGAAACTCAGGTGGTATTAGGTTTCAATAGCATCCGAGGATGTGTGTCCAGACTAGCTGGGGACATTTGTGGTGTTTGTCATTGCTATAACTCACGGGAATTTTTTCGAATCTCCTGATGTCATAAATAAATAAAATAAATAGCTGGCGCGACAGCTCGGAATGACCCAAGGCCTAGCTTCTCGCAACCATTCATGTTGTGTGGGTTGTATTGTAAGATTGTAAACATTTTGGTCTGGTTGTTTCATTGGTCTAAGTGGTTGTATCAGGCGGAAAAGCGCTCGCATCCTTTTGGACAACGAGCGCAATGTCTATTCAGATTCTTCTAAGGAGGTTGCTTATTTTCCTTTGGTTGTATCTTCGCCAAATCTTCCTGGATATGGCCTTGCTAGAAAGGTTGTCCCATTTGTGTTTGGCTATTGAGAAGTAGTGTTGGTTGATTCTTCCCTTGAAAGCTCCTTATGGGGTGAGAACTTCTGTTCCGACCCGACCGTTCCCCGGCATCAACCATTTCGTTCCCCTCGATGACTCTATGACCTGGAACCCAGACAAATGTTAGGGAGGCATCTGTGGCAACAACTGGGTACAAGGTCCCTAAATCATGCTCCAAATCTACACTTTGGTCGTAGATTGAACTATGCGGCACTAATCTGATGGACAGAGCCAAATAAGACCACCACAGCCAAGAAACTGGGACAGGTTCAGCGCCTAGCTGAAATCTGCATGACGGGTTGCCTGCGCTCTACCTACACCACCTCGCTTAACGCCATTGTCGGTCTACCGCCAGTTCGAGTTCATTTAGAAATCCAGGCAAAACTCAGCCTGCATAAGCTCTTCCACCTAAACAACATCAAGTCCGAACATCGGTCACCTTAACATGCTTTCCCCCCTACTTCCAAAGACCGAGTTAAGCATGCCGTTGGATGACACTGTCTGAAGGTACTGCTTCAAACGAAACATGAGCAATCCCTGCTCAAGTCCAATACAATTTAAAGGGGAAGTGTAGGACAGAAATGTATCATGCAGTGAACTCGTCTCACCAACGGCACTTTCAACGTTCCACCCAAATAGGCTGATTAGCTTCCTGACATCCTCTGGAGCAGACAAACTGCTCTAAACATGTGGGACAGCACAAAAGGTCTCTATATGACACCGTAGTGCTAGAGGGGACAAACCGCTCCCCACTAATAATAATAATAAAAGGGAGGATAAGCTCTCCAGGCGGGCGAGCTTGGTTCTACATTGTGCAACTAGCTTTGATAAAGTTGTTGTGAAGATCAGAGCTTAGATGGCTGCCTGGCTATCGGAGAAGATTGCAACATTTCGTTTGCGGGTGGTGTCGTTGTTGAGCGCACGACAGGCTTCATAGACTCCGAGTATTTTAGCCTGTAATACACTGGCGAAGTCCAGGGAGTCTGCATGATCTCGATATTTTCAAAGCAGCTGAAAATATACTGGAACTTACCCTGCATTTGATTTTCGAACCGTCCTGGAAAGTTGATGTGCCGTTGTTTTTTTTTTGACCTCCCCACTGTTTCGTTCCGCCTCCTGATGTAGTGAAGCCGGAATGCAACAATGGCAATGGGCCCTGGCCGATCAGCACAGCTTAGCCTACTGTTCAGCTTACTACACTACTAGTTGCCGTCTTTCTGACGTGAAGGTCGAGGAGTAGAAGGTTTAAAATAACCGGTAGTGCCCCCGTCGGACATGACCGTATTGCACCTGTGGTTCCTATACTAGTGGTTCTCGGGAATTGGACGTACTATGGCAGTCTACATCCACAGGCTCATTCTTGGTCTTAGTCCCCACTTCTGCACAAAGGTTCTGCTACAGGCATAAAAGGCTATGCATGCCTCTTTGGCACTTTGCTATATATTTGATTTCCAATTCAGTTTGGGATCGAGAATAATTCCCAAATAATTGGTACAGAACGTTAGCCAGAGTTCAGCTTACTAAAGTAACTTCGTTGTCAGCGCAGCAATAAAATACGGAAGAGAGTGCGGAGCATACAACAAATAGTTGCCATTTAAATTCCTCTTATTTTCTTAAAACTCCTTTTACTGCACAACACAGCCGGTCTGCGATGTCTCTGGCAAAGAAGATCTCGCTTTATGTACATACAAGTAAGCCTCAGATACATCGACTTTCTTACTCATTTGACATCTAATCCTGTGGCGTGTAGTGGTTCGCGAGTAGTCTACATCTGATTAGAGCAAAGCATACCAAAGCCATGATGTAGTCTCACCTAAAACAAACCACCAACCCGCATGTATCAGCAGTCATTTAGAAATAAACACGTTGTTCCTATTTTATGGATCCTCAGAGAGACACTCCAACTCTAGTCAAATTTGAAAACCCAAATTCGTTGAGCAGCTTTTATTAAAAAAAATAAGGAAAATCGTCGAAATTCTCATCATGTGACTGCAATAAATCTTTTTCTTGTTAATCTCACGAGGATATTACTTGTCCTTGTTCGCCTCTTGTACACCAAATCACGTAAATGTCGCCAGCCAGCAAGATGGGAGTCACTGTGTACGAGAACTTCAATCAACAAACAGCCGAAGTGCTAACAAAAACACCCGCATTACGCCATTACGCATCAGGGCGACGCCAAACTTTTTTTCTCTTCCTGTCTGTCAGGTGTTGAGAGTTACGTCGGTGTCAGCCCCCATGAGATGAAGGAGAATATCACCCGTAGGCAATATTACGAGGCGAGGCTTTTCAACAAAAGGATAATGTACTCTGCCGCAATGGCAACACAATAAAACAACCCAACCCCACCGCGTTACAGTCGACGAAAAATGAAAATAACAATCCCAACCACGAGGAATATTCAAATGAGGTTTTCTTTTTTTGCTCCTTGGTCTTTGTGTGTGTCTCTCTAGGCGTGTCAGAATTCGCAGGATTCGATGGAAGGATTTTCGGATATGATTATCACGCAGGTGGGTGGCACAAGCCAGTAAGGATAAAATGAGATTTTATCCCCATCTGCTGTCAACATCTGCCGCATACAAGTCATATGTCGTAGTAGGGCATCTGTTATCTCCATCTAACGTTATTTCATTCCATGTATATGGAAGTATCTGCTATTTCCAAATGAAGACTCATCTCTACACAAAGAGATGGTTTTTGGTTTTTAGAATTTTCATATCATTTCCCATCGCCGGTGTCGGTCGCCTTAGAATGAATTCTTTGTGACAACTGCGTGTGAGATCCATCTGATGAGTGTAGGGGTGATAAAACGAGTTGTCAAGGGAAATTTTCTCGTTCCAACCCATTGTTCGATCGAGGAGTAGTGAAATATCCGCAAATATACGATGATTACCTACTTTTGTGTGGCACTTCCCAGTGGCTTTTGGGAGGAAATGCGTTGTTTCCGGATAAGATGGGGAACACATACAACTGTGTCGCCTAAAATTACATGGAAATCAATTTTAAGACGAGTATGTGTGGTTGATCCAGTAGGGCAGATAGTCCTGACAAGTGGCACGGGTAATCGGTAGGTGGATATGCTTTTGTTCCACTCATCCGAAAGAGTAGAGAAGCATTCATACAAAGATTACCAGCTTTTGTGTATGATACTACTTTTAGGCAGCTGAATGCGATAAACAAAGCTTGAAGTGTAATGACGGAAGAAACTGCCTTCATTCGACTAAACTTATGAAATGGTTTGTGCTTTTCAGGTTTTTTGTCCTTATTGACTGCATATTTAGATTAGTTAAGTCAGAAAAGGTTAACGAACTGCCAGTTATGATGTTCTACTTAACGACAAAAGCATATTTTACCTTGTTCACAAAAATGCAGTACAGAAACCATCAGAAGGTTCAGCTTTATATATAGCATTTACCGCGGGGTTATTTGATTTAAATTTTGAGCTCAGTTCCATATTAAATTCATTTCAGCTTTGTCATTCATCTACGGTCCTCATTCAAGTGAAAATCGATCAACTGTGAAAGCTGATGGCGACTCTACTGCGAAGGCATAACACTATTAGTAGAGTGTCATGGGTTGAAGAGTTGATTGAGCTAACACTTATGTGACATAATATTCATTTTTTCATTCGAAAAAAAAATTCCTGTGAATTATAGCAATGAAAAACACCACAAACGTCCCCATTTAGCCTGGACACCACCCTTGGACGCCAATAAAACCTACCACTACCTGAGTTTCAAACCACTGCACCTCGCTCGCGATATGTGAATAATATTAAAAGGGTATTCATAGGCCCTTGATCCGCGTGTGGATAATAAAAAAAAAACGTAAGAACGCGCACCATAGGCAGTGAATTCGTCTTATTAACCGCACTTGCCACGCTTCACCCTGAGAAGTCGATTAGCAATTAGACAGTATCTGGAACAGACAAACTGCTCTAAAACACATGGGAAAGCAAAATAAGTCTCTATGTGAGAATGCGGTCCAATCACTCCCCACTTATAATAATACAGTCAAAATCGCTTACAATGACATCGGTTATTACGACCTTACGCTTATAACGACTAAATTCATCGGTCCCTTGAGCTTGAATATAACTCACAAATGTGAGTAGGACCTCCTGCATCATGCGTGAACCTCCTTGAATTCAGTGACAAGCTTACAGGCTTTTTGTCGGTCAATCTATCTGTGGCGATTTGCACGGACATCTGCCGAAGTTGAAATGACGGGAGCCAGGAGAATATAATTTATCACGTCCTGCACTTGTAAGAGCCAGAAATTGCACAATAGACAAACTCTCTTCGACGTCCTTGCTCAAATTTGAAAAAATGGGAATTTAGAACTCACCTATATCTCGGTCAGCCAGATGCGTGTTTAAATGATTAGGTCAACGGACAATCCCTACATCCCTAGGACGATCGCCACAAGAAGGCTCACTGCTTCCTCGTCGAAAACTACCAGGAAAGAGTGCTTGTATCAAGACTAACAGAACTTACCTTATACATTACTCATCTTCCAGATTGGTCAGATTGCGGTAATGGTTATAAAATTAGGCTAAAATGGACCACATGGGCTGTAAAACTCATAAATAAATCCTGAATCCAAGGTTGAACACCGTACGCAAATGGATGCGTAGCTGAGAGGGAGCTTAGCCATTAGTATGCGAACTACGGAAACCTTGGCGACCTTTGGTTTTAATCTAGCCTTCTTATAACATACTAAACTCCGCAATTGGCGACCTCATCTCCTGGCCTAAGATTTTAAGCTCAAAAGACCATAGAAACAGATGCTTGTGAAATTGCATCAACATCTGATGTCACTGTTGAATGATCGAACGCCCTACCTTCTCGAGATGGTATTGAGCTATCGATGACTACTTCAACCAGTTCTACTGAAGAGCACACTCTGGCCTTGACGTCTCGGTCTGCTGTTAAGCAGCAGAACCCTCTCAAAAGTACGGTAGGCGTTGCCACAGAGGCTCCCTCTGCACTTCCCTTACCTACCAGAACTGGTGGAAAAGAACAATTGTCTACGATTTCTGATTCTGGGACATGCACACTTGTCGACACCCGTAGTGTCAGATCAGAGTAAGCCGGGTGTTCTTCTATTGGGAGCTCCGGATGCAACAAATATATAAGATCAGGTTAAGCATTTCGGTTAAAACACCTCCTCCCACTCGATTTCGGTTTTGAAACCGTGGGTGAAGAAGGGATTGAAGTACTCGTCTATGGGGTCATAACTTTCCCACCCCACTGTGGAGTGGATTGTCCGGAAATTGAAGTTAAAGTTCAACTAAGGCGGTATGTAGACGGTGCTTTCCGAAATGAATTTTAGGGGGTCTATCAGTAAGAGTAAGTGCGTTGGACTGCTGTGCGAGCTGCTTGGCTTCGAGCAATATCCACCGGAGTTGGCAGTAGGTCTTTTCAATTCGTGCGAAGTATGTAAAACACACAGCAAATACCAAACGCGCAATCCATGGCTGTCTACATCGATGGGTCGAAAATGGACACTGGTGTGGGTGCAGGTATCTTTTGCGAACCCCTAGAAACTTGGCAGAACCACAGCAGTATTTTCTAACCGGAAGTCTTCTCAGTGACACTAGCCGCCCGTGAGATTGCAATGAGGGCAATACCACGAGACAATACCACCACCTTTTTCATCGACAGTTAGGCAGCAATAAAAGCCCTTTTTGCTGTAAAAATAAAATCGAAGCTTGTAAGATGCTGTCAAGAAGAGCTGAAGGTTTTTAGAACACAGTACAAGGTGACCGTCTGCTGGGTCCCTGGACATGTGGGCTAAGCAGCAAACAAGAAGGCCGACAAACTCGCCACAAACTCGGAACAGGTTGACACTTCGGTAAACTCAGCTCAAAGATGGGATAGAGCCTTAAGGGAGGAAAACAGCAGGTGGACTTTCTTGGACACCTGTGTAGCCACAAGGAAGATATGGCCGACAGACTTCTACAGATCGACAGAAGATCCCTATCTACCCTTATAGGAGTGATTACAGAGCATAACACGCCACGGTACCATATGAAAAAGCTTCGGATTACTGAAGAAAAATCTTAGTAGAGGGTGTGGCGATGAGGAGGTCCATGAGGATACAATCAACTTCTTTACAATCTTCTCTACAATCTAAGAAATAAGTTCCTCGGACGATGCTTTTTCCAGGACATTGAAGAACTATCCGATACACCGGTGAATCAAGTAATGAGATTTATCAAATCCACAGGATGTTTTGTATTAAAGACGCAGTTGGCCATGTTCTAATAATATTCTATTACATGAAAATATTGGATAGCGTATCTGCGTGTAGGGGACATCTGTCTCTTCCCCCAACGGGGAACACAATAGGTCTAAATTAACCTGAGTATGACGAATGGATTCTTTTTCCTTTTGCCTGCCCATTTACCTGACCTACCCTAAGCTGTTCTAAAAAATTAAAGGTATCCTCGTGGGTAAATAAGAATAAAAACACAAAAAAATCTTAATTTAAAAAATTAAAAAAAAAAACATATGTAGCTCTTCATACGTAAACGCATCACATATCATCCAAGCGCCATAACCTTGTTGTATCCTGTATCTCATTCAAATTTTTGGAATAAGTAATGCGAACAGGCTACACAAGCAACAATAACATAGTTTATAATTTTTTGCAATCAAAAAGTTCTAATTTGATTTTAATGTCTGCACGGTGGAGAAGCCACCGGTAACCGTCCGGTATCATGTGGTGTGTGTATGAATTTTCTAATCGCTGACCATAACTTTTAATCACTCGACAGCTAACAAAATTAAATTTTAATTATTCCACTGCAGACGAGCGATATAGTGAGTTGTGGTTTGTTGCTGTTATGTCACAGCTGACCGATAAATTTTCTAGTTTAATGATTTTAAGCTCCGCTACTATGTAGATTTCCGTTTATTGATGTTATTTAAGTTATGAATCTATTTAAGTGCTGGGATTGGTATTTTTTATTTAAGTGGGAAGGACATTAGGCGTTTTATGACCTCGTTGATAAGTTTGTAATTATATTTTGCAAGTAAATTTCGCGTAGGAGAAATTATCGTTAGACTGCTTTCATATACATATTTAAGGAATTTTTTAAAAAACAATTTGAATATCCTCTGATGATTTAAATTGATGTTAAAATCGTGTTTTGTTGCTTGTCAATACAAACATGCACAGCATTTTATGATTCTTGATTGATGGACAATTTTCATGAGGCAATTGTTGCCCTTTGGTATTTTACTTTTTTACTTAAGGTGGCGTTAGAGTCTGGGGTAAACCTAGGCCTCAACCAACAAGCTTCTCCAGACATCTCGACTTTAGCCAGCTGCCTATAGTTTCACACGCCAAGTTGGTTGAAGTCCCCTTCTAGTTACGAGCACCGCCTGAGTCGTGGTCTTCCTCTACTGCGCCGTCCCTCGGGTGTGAATATGAAGATTTTCCAGGCCGGAGCATTGGTGTTTATCCGCACTACATGATCCAGCCACCTCAGTCGTTGCACCTTCACAGTTCGTCGTTGAATCTCCTCCTCCACTCACCGTCTATGCAGATGGGACCCAAAATCACCCCAAGAATTTTCCTCCCAAAACAGCCAAGAGCAACCTTATCTACTTTTGATAGAGTCCATGCCTCTGCGCCATAGAGCAGGACTGGGATGATTCAGATCTTTCATAACGTCACTCTAGTTTTTTGCGGAAGGGCTTTGCTACTCAATTGTCTTAGCAAAGAAACAGTCCTTGCCTGAATTAATAGCGGAACCTAGGTAGACAATGTCCTTAACTCCCTCAAAATTATATCTGTCTACAGTAACATTCTGTCCGAGACGTCTCGTTCACAGAATATACTTCGTCTTGCCCTCATTGACCGCTTGATTTAATCAGGCAGTTCTACCGCAGAGTGGATCCAAACGAATGACAGCTGTCATCGGGAGATCAGTCACCTACTGTCCCGCGCAAATCTGCAATATAAAAACTATTGCGTAATGTCATATGTTCTCTTGTATTGTAAATATATTCTTGAAGTCGACACCGTCTGGTCTTTCATTATATTGGCGGCAAGGATAGGATCCGAACTCACGCATGCTACCCCCACACTTATTTTTGAGTCACTTCACCCTCCTTATTGCTTAGTCGCTCTGACCGCCTGGTTTCCGCTGCTGGGCCGGTTGCTTCGGCCATCGGTGAGTCTTCGATCTCCTGCCGGTGTTGGCGAAGTCAAGTCTATATTCATAGGGCTAGTGCCAGAAAGCTGGTGAACATCGGACTCATCCCCATGGTTGTGTGAATAGCGCCGCGTCGTTAATGTGGCTTCTGATGAGTAGTAGATATCCTCACCTGTTTGAGCGGCGATCGACATCGTATTTGGTTCTGATGACGTCGACATACTCCAACACTGGTTTCCACTAAGTACATCCGTCTCCCCAAGTTCTTCTTCACCACCGCTGCGATCCACTTCTCCTTTTGTAGGTATTGTCGAACGAAAATGAGTTGCGCCACTGAAAACTTCCGCTTCCTGTTTTCCGAGTTCAGGACACATGACCGAGAATAACGTACGGTGCTGCCGTCCGTGAACTCCGTCAATTATTCGGCTGCACGCGGTCTGTTAAGAGACCTAACATTCCACGTGCAGACCAGAAGATCGTTGTCCTTCTTTCGTTTGCGTGATTTGTCATCAGTAAATCCGTCCGTCTTCGCGGCTTGTGTTCGTTTCGTAACATTAAATTTTTTCCATGGTCGGGCAGTTACCCCGGCGCACAACCCCCAACCTGGAGGACCAGGTCCATTTTAAAAACCCCTTGGACGAGGGGCCGGTTTAACCGATGTCAGTAACCCACTTCAGGGATGCGTGCGCTGTTCTTTTAGGACTCATCCGCCGCCATCTCTTTTCCAAGATCCCAACTGATTCTTGGAAATTCTTATCGGAGTCAGCTCAGATGTCGAAATAGCCCAGATAAGGTGTTGTTCCCGTTCCGAAAGTTGTCGGCACCACCGTTGTTTCCATCTACTGAACTCGTCCGCTGTCGTGTTTATAGTCCTGCATTTTTTTTCCTGGTCAGAACTCGCGCTTATAAGTTTAGCAAATTGAGTCCGGGTGGACAACAACCAGTGCCCAGTAACAGTTACAAGACTAGGCATCGCCAAGTTGATACCAATGAGAGTCTACCCTACTAACACCCAGCCACTTGGTATATAAGTTAGAAGTGGAGGTATCTCAAAGCGGAAAGTCAAAAGCGCAGAAGTGGAGTTTTTTTGCGATCTGCCCAGATTCTCTAATTGACGATTAGGCGTTGTGGGCTCATTGTCGATGATATACAGTTTCGGCATCAAACGTACAGTCCTTCTATTTCCCATATTTCCACACGTGCGCACGTTTTATTTTATTTTCCTCGTTAAGTGTCCTTCTACACTCTTCCTTCAAGCAAGAAAAATCCAATTATGTCGAAGGTCAATCTAAGATGTACCTACGTAACGTATACATATAAATACAAGTCGTAGGTTCAACTTGAACACAATTTATCTTCTCTAATTAAATCCATCCTCGAAGGATGTAATAAATCTTACTTGTTTCATAATTAAACTGAAATTCTGAGATTCCTATTCCCAATGTGTTGGGTTCAAGAAACCACAAGACGCTCGAACAGAAAACTCTTACTGTAAGCTTCTCACGTTGACGTCAGACTTGCTCTTCCTCATTTACTGCAGTACTCATCCATCTTACCATGGATCGAATGAAGTATGCCAAGAATACTGTTTTAGTTTTGCCACCTTGAATACCTCCATCGGAACGTATCAATCTCCGATGTATGTATGTAGGTCTGAAAGTGCATAAACACTGTTCACTGAACACAGCGTCATCGGCTTCAGTACCTGAGCACACGAAATATGTAACCTGACCTTATTTCCTCAGTGTACATACATATAGTGGAACGCTATCAAAAGATAAGTGAATAGGTTTGGTTCTAGGAGACACAGTGTCGACCTCGAGGCAAACAAGCTGTTGAAAGGACCTCTCGGAAAATGGAGGGAAATTCAAGTGTAAATAATTCTTACTTCCTTTATGTGTGCATATATTTTATTTTTTTATTTCCCCCTCGGCATTTCAGGTATTTGTGTGGGAGATTGTGTTGCACACAAGGAACGTGATGCACTTTGGAAATTTATTTGAACACAGCAACGGTGTAGCGAGAGCTTTACCTTTGAGTTACATTATGAGAGGAATTTTTCAACATTTTAAAATTCTTAAACTTTAGGGTGGAATAAGGAGCTTCAGATTGCTGGAAGCTGAGTGTATGCATATGTGAAGAATGAAATTTGTGCACATTGATTTTTTTTATTGAATTTTGAATATTTATACAAAAGTTAATGTCATGGCGATTTTGTAATGTTCTATTCTTTTCTTGTCTCGTTACAGTCACAGAAAAAGAAATCAGACAATGGTAAGTGGTATTGATAGAATTTAAGAGTATGTTTTGCAATGAAGGAGAGCTCAAAATTGTTTAGGACTTCCTAGACAGTGCAATGGTATCAGGCTTCAGGTGAAGACTCTGTACAGAAACGTTATCGAAGCCAAGATTTTCACAGGCGTCAATCTGGGAGAAATGGTTTGAATCCCCTGAATTCCGCTGATCTCATTAGACTACCACTTTGAGTTCAAACATCTTACATTGCCCGTTGGGATTTGCTAAGCCTCCCATCAATAAGGCACAGGGATAGAGTGTAAAAGTGGTTGGTGTGGATCTACCGAGTGACTATTTCTCTCATTAATTTTTTTGTCTTTAAAAGAGGCGGAGAATGCATCAAGCACCTGATGTGTCAGACTCCTACTGCCTTAACTCTCCCTCTACCTTTGGTATCCTCGGCACACCCGCTGGGACTAATGTTTGCATTATTTCCAGGAGTCTTTCTTATGCCCAATAGGGTTGCGGTATGATTTCTATAAGGTTATGTTTTCGTCTTCTTCTCTCTTTTTTCCTCGCAGTACGAACTCGATAAAGGAGGCTACTTACTTACTAAAGGTGGTGCTATAGTCTGTGGTGGACCTGGGCCTCAACCAACAAGCATCTCTAGCCAGCTCGAACTTTAACCAGCTGCCTCCAGATTCGCACGCCAAGGTTAAGGTCTCCTTCCACTTGCGTGCGCCACCTGACTCGCGATCTTCCTCTATTGCGCTATCCCTCAGGTGTGGATTCGAGGATTTTTCAAGCCGGAGCATTGGTGTCCATCCAGTCTACATGACCCAACCACCTCAGTCGTTGGATCCTTACTCTTCAGGCTCAGTCACTGTACAGCCCCAAGAGTTCTTCATTGTTTCTCCTCCTCCATTCACCGTCTATGCAGACGGGATCGAATATCACCGGAAGAATTTCCCTCTCGGAACAGTTGAGAGCAACCTCATCTGCTTTTGACAGAGTTCATGTGTCAGCGCAGTAGAGCAGGAATGTGACATTTAAGGTCACTTAGTCGGGCCCGTTGTGTTCCCCTCCTTTAAGCCTCGGAACTGCAGGGATAGGTTTAGTTTGGGACGTACATATGTTGGGAGGGATATAGAAAAGGTGGAAACAATTATCGAGTTGACACTAGGCGAATCTTCGTGTGAGTGAAGGCCAGGATGCCGCCGATTCCTTTGTCCTTGAGATGTTTCAAGTCCGGTATCCACATGGACCCCAAGGCTTCTGTCCGATTCTCGCTATGGCTGGGCAGTAGCATAGGAAGTGTTCGAAGTCTTCTTTCTTGCCGTTCCTACAAGTCTCTGTGTCAGCGAGATCTTCTATGTGTTTTGTTGCGGTTAATGTGTCCTGTGATGAGACCCACCATTAGCTTCAACTCTTCTCGCTTGAACCTGGGCAGGCTGCTTGGTTTATTTACGAATAATCTACGCACTTTGCACGTTGGGGCGTTTGCCCAGTGATCCTCGAAATCCCTTTGCATCCTCTCGTTGGTTGCTGTTTTAATTATTGTTAGTACAACTCCCGCTATCCATCGCGGGCACGCCTTCTCTTGCCAGTTCCTCGGCTTTGTCATTCCCCGTGACACATTCGTGACCCGATACCCAGACAAGGCGGACGCCGTTGTGACTGCCAAGCTTGTTGAGATTGTCTTTGCATTCCCTGACCGGATGAGATCTAGATGTTCAACGAACAAATTTCTATTTCCGGTTGGATGTAAAGGCACAATCAGCTTTTATAGAACGCAGTCTATGTGAACTTTGGTTGAAGATTTTTTTTTTTTTTTGGAAGGTGGCCACCACCGGCATGTCACCAACATCTATTGGCTTACTAATGAAAAAATCGGTTGGCTAGAGTGGGACATTCGCGTAGTAGGTGACAGATGGATTAAATTTCCATTAGCATCGTGGTATGATACCTAATATACTGGCGCCCTATTGGTCATGACTCTCTTGTTTCGACATATGTATTTGCTTTACCTGTGACTTGTGGTGGCTTTGTAGTCAGTGCGTTGAACTCCTGTTGGAGCTGCAGGTAATGAGAAATCACTCGGCGTATAATTTGCCACGAGCAAACTTCCCAATTCGCCTTTCGGATTCAGTAATAAAAGTGTGGGTCCAAATTAAGTACTTTATACCGCACAAATGATATTTTAGCCCAAGCTGCTAACAAAATTCGGTATTGATGCCAAATTTCCACCCATTACCTTCACTTCTGTTCCTGTACAGGAGAAAAACAACTTTGTTCTACCTAAAAGTATTCATCCCTCTCTCAGTTAGCTTCCATCAGTCGATCATTTAACTTCCAGATAGAGACCAAATCGACTTACCAATTCACTGTTCCGATTTCATGGAAAATATCTACTGAAACTGAGCAATTCCTTATTGACATTCCCCTTCTACAAAGCAGTCCTAAACAAATAGTAACTCTAACGACTTCTTTCTATCCCACAGGCACAAAGGTTTTCTAAAAGACTGTCCGAACGGTTTACTCACAGAACAAGTAAGTACGAGCAAACATTCCCCGTCCATCCAACCCGAAAAGTGTCAATTTCACACTTCACCTGCTGGTTGCCCACCAGCAACTCCGCCCAATCCTTAACCAAATTTCCCTTTCATTACATCCTCAGACATTGTTTCAACACAAAAAGAGAATAAACATCCAATCAGTGTTACCAGTGCTTTCATCTGCATCCCCCACCATACCACCCCTGTAAAACTTGAAACAAAAATATTTTACAATTTTCCTTATCACCTTTCTCTTTCTATCCTCCTCTCTTCCTCTCTCTTTCTTTTTTCTATGCGAATGCCGAACAACTTTAACCTTCATCTCGTGTCAATTATCAAAATAAAACAAAAAACTCCCCTGGGACTCTTTGTGATACCACAACAACTACCCCTGCGGACATAAAAACCGAAAAAAATAAAAACTCATCTCTGACGTTCCACCTTTTTGTGCGTGTGCGGCGGTGTCTGGTCCTGTCCTGTGTGCCTGGATGCCTGCTTGTGCCTGGTGATTCGATGGTGTTACCGGATTTGATGTTTTTTTTTTCTCAGGGTTTTATCAAAATTTACAAACAGTTCTTCCCACAAGGAGATCCCAGCAAATTTGCGTCACTTGTGTTTAGGGTTTTCGACGAGAACAACGTAAGTATACATGGGGAGCATGACGCTGCCACCCAAAAAACCAGCCAGACAGGCACACACTATGCCAGGGAATGGACCTTTGTGTGCGTAGTTTGTAGGACATTGTTCTGAACAATCAGGTTTACATGAGAGGATTCGTTGTGTATTTCAGGCAATAACAGTGGGTGGGGGCGGGTGGAGAGGCATTTTCTAGTTGAGTGCTGGAAAGACCGAAAAGTTAAACATGAAACCTATGACAAACGATGACGACGGATAAATCTTCTTGTGTTTGCCTACACAAGTAATTAAATGGAAGGGATTGCTTTAAGATCCTTTTGTAGGAGTTGAATAATGGCGACAGGGAGTCTGTTAGTTTGTGAGTAGATGAAATTTGAGGCTGGTTTTGAGGATGGTTTTCCCAGCAACAGATGCTGTAACTAAAAACCCGCCCACCCACTGTTTTTGGAAAATTTAGACA
The DNA here is from genome assembly GCA_917880715.2 of Matsumyia berberina. Classification (NCBI taxonomy): domain Eukaryota; kingdom Metazoa; phylum Arthropoda; class Insecta; order Diptera; family Syrphidae; genus Matsumyia; species Matsumyia berberina. Next base: position 121,247,846 of record OU862871.1, on the reverse strand, counting down.
TAAAACCACAACCGACACAACAACGATTCATAATGACTGCCAGCTTAATTGAAATCGAATCGATTCCTGAATGTTTCAGTGCATGTTTAACGCCAGTTCGACGATAAATTTTGTTTGCTGACAAGTCAGCCATTCAGGCGAACAAACACAAGGCGCCTCTATGCCGTATCCGCATTAAATCAAACGAATCAACCTCTTGCATAATCAAATAGCCTTAAATGTAATTACATACCATTTGGTATGGAACGGCACTATGGGGGCCGGGAATGAGGTGATGTGGAGCTGGAAAAAGTTGATTGCACATCTCGAATTTCGTTCAGAGATTCAAAGTTAGTTTTGAATAAGCTATCAGTGTTCAACGTACGCAAAGCTTAATGAATGCTGAGGAAGAGTTCTGTCCACATTGAGAACGAATTGAACAGAGGATATTCATAGGATTAGGTTTCATTTGGAACAAAACTCGAGTGTGTGTGCACTTTAGAAGGATTTAAATGAGGTTGAATCGAATTACTTTCGAGGACATTGATTGGGAATTGATATTGATTAACAGAGCGCCTATGGTAGGTACTTGTGGATTTTTTAATGCAGCGGAGATAAATTTTTCATTCCAGGATGGTTCAATAGAATTTGAGGAATTCATTCGGGCGTTATCGATCACATCGAGAGGAAATCTGGACGAGAAGTTACACTGTAAGTAAAATTCATTTAGGTGATGAATTATATAAAATAGCTTCAGGTGAGGTATGCTAAGAGGTGAGACCATAAAATGTAAGTCCTACAATGTAGTTAGAGGTAAGAAACAGAGAGACCTGTTATTTGGAATGAGTGAATGCATAAAAAGTTGTTTTGAAGACAAAGGTACCGATGCCGTCTATCCATTTATGCCTCTCAAACAATCAGCAACTGTACAGACTGTTATCTGTCTTCTCGTCTGACACGTACGAAGGTCGATATGTACCCTCTGGTATTCACAGTGGTTATCAGTGATGCCATGTCACCGTGGCACAGTGGTTAGTGCGTTGGACTGCTGTGCGAGAGGCGTGGGTTCAAGCCATGTGCACCGCATATTTTCGCGGCACCACTTCTCGTCGGGGAATGACAAGCCTCCGGGACTACCACCTGTCATGAAAGAGCTTCTCAATTCGTTGTTCAGAGTCGGCGATAAATTGTAGGCCGCTTCCATTTGTGCGAAAAATGTAACATGCACAACATGAACGGTTAAAACTAGAATCGAGGCTAGGCTGACTTATTCCAAGCTGTCGCGCCAGCTAGTACTTTTTATTTAGTGATGCCATTTCACTGCATTGCAACTCAGGTTAAGATTCTTTTTTATCGTCTTTGCTAATTTCCATCTTGCTCCATTCATTGCTAAAGAAGAATCCTCTTGATGTCTTAATTGTTGCATGACGAAGGTCATCAGATAGGAACGACCATCTCTTGATACAGCTCTAGATCTTTCCGTGTAACTCTTAATTTAAAAATGTTCTTCTCACATCACATGTGTATCATATGCCCTGCCCATGGGCACACGCAATCTATTCAAAATTTGGGAACACTTCTTTGCTTTTAGATGTTCTATCAATTTTTAGCCAAATCGGAGATGATAAGGAGCTCGCCAAAGAGGCTCGGTGATTTATAGTGGAATGACCCCATGGTCCCAAAATCCCAGTTTTCCTTAAACTATTAGGGGCACTCTCTTCGAAGACATTAAAAACTATCTTTGGATCCTAAAGAACTTCTCTCAGACAGAAAGCCTCCTCTCAATGGTTAAACAACCATATTGGCCACTCCTCGATTTTACACGTAAAAGACCGACTACACACCGCCTAAGTTGAGTTTCAATATCAACTTCCGGACATCCATTCCTTCCCGAGAGGAGTGGCCGAGTGATGACTCCAGACACGATCATTCCGTTCATCTCTATACCGACGGTTTCAAAACTGAGAACGGAGTGGGAGGTGGTGTTTTCTTCGAAGGGCTTTACCTGAGCATCCCCTTCTGTCTACCTCATCTTACTTACGGCGCTAAAGTCCGGGGTGGACCTGGGCCTCAACCAGCCAACTCGATCTTTACCCAGCTGCCTCCAGTTTCGCACGACAAGTTGGTTAAGGTCCCCTTCCACTTGGGTTTCCCACCTGAGTCGCGGTCTTCCTCTACTGCGCCATCCCTCGGGTGTAAACGGAGCGCAGGTAGACAAAGTCCTTAACTACCTCGAAGTTATTACTGTCTATTGTGACGTTCTGTCCGAGACGTCGGTGTTTAGTGTCCTTTCTTATTGACATCATATACTTCGCCTTGCCCTCATTGACCACCAAACCCATACTCACTGCCCCCGTTTCAATACTCACGAACGTCAGTGTATGCGGGAAATTGGACGGACTTTTGAAAGATTGTGCCTCTGGTGCTGGCGCGCAAGTTTTGAACTATTCATTCAAAAACTCTGTTGAAGAAGTCACATGACAGCGCGTCGCCTTGTCTAAATCGTTCCTTAACATCATAGGTCTCGGTGAGGTCTTTACCGACCTTGATAGAGCAGCGTGCATTCTCCATCGTCATCCTGCACAGACGGACGAGTTTGGCAGGGATGCCAAAACTAAACATGGGCCTGTATAGCTCGTCTCTATAGATGCTGTCATGCGAATTGAAATCGATGAAGAGGTGGTGGGTATCAATTGGAAGTTCCTGGGTTTTTTCCAAGATCTGCCGCAGTGTGAATATGTGGTCGATGGTGGACTTTCCTGGCCTGAAACCACACTGATTTGGACCGATCAGTTTGTTAACGAACAGCTTCAGGCGTTCATACAACACGGCAGATAAGATCTTGTAAACGATGTTAAGAAGACTGATGCCTCTGTAGTTGGCGCAGTTAAGAGGGTCTCCTTTCTTGAGGATCGGGCAAACAATGCACAACAATTCATCGTGCATACTCCTCTCCGATCATATTTTACGGATGAGTTGGTGCATGCTCCTTACCAAGTCATCGCGCTGAACTTATCCTGGCCTGTCCCAAAGAACGAAGCTCTATCACTTTGACAACTTCGGCGAACTATCACATACTGTCGTCAAAAGTATCCTCAGCTTCTTGATGAAGCTCCAAATGGTCTCAATAAAGTGAGTGGCATTTTTTTAAGTATTGATCCAAGTTGTAGCCTTTCCAGGCCTACGTGTCACCCTGCCTACCTACCCACCTAGTGCCTAAAATACAACCACGGACAAAACTCATGGGCACCCTGGTCTCTAAACCTCTTTAACCCACAACAAAGCTTAAGTCATACGAATGATTTGAATAAACGAGGAGCTACCGCATTGTATAATAATTCGCTATGCCTCCTAACCTTCTCTAACCTAACATTACCAATTCATGTCCTAAACAATTTACATATGTATGTACGAGTACCCTTATTTCCATATTTGAAGAAATTAGAACTAATCGTTGTTAAGTGTCCATCATAGAGAACAAACAACTTTATATTCCACCCCCTACATACAAAGCGTCTGTGCATGCTGTTGAGAACAATAATTCAAATCGTCTGGTCAACCTAAAACACTCGTCTCTTTCCATTTTCGTTTTTGTTTCATTCAACTATTGCAGGGGCGTTTAGACTGTACGATGTTGACAATGATGGCTACATAACCAGAGATGAAATGTACAACATTGTAGATGCCATTTATCAAATGGTGGTAAGTACATGGATGACTTGTGAATTTGTATTCCTTTTTGCTTATTCATTTAAATTTTGAATTCATCTTTGCCTCTATGATATGTATCTGTAATAAATTTCAAATTATTTTCTTACACAAAAAAAAAAAAAAAAAAAACTCACACATCAATCATCAATCGGACAATAACGTCACTACCCAGGGTCAGCAACCCCAAACGGAGGACGAAAACACCCCACAGAAGCGAGTGGATAAAATATTCGATCAAATGGATAAAAATCATGACGATCGTTTAACACTGGAAGAATTTCGTGAGGGTAGTAAAGCTGATCCACGTATAGTTCAGGCGTTAAGTTTAGGTGGTGATTAACCGAAAGATACCTAGTTTAACTAAGTTCTCTTACTACAAAAATTAAAAAAAAAATCTAACTACTACTACTACTCCTAAATACTAAAAACTAATTCACCCAAAAAAAAATTAGCTTCTCTACTGATATAAGAAAATTGAAGAAAAGAAAAATTGAAGATCTGAAAAAAAAAGTCCAACACTCAACGGGAATGATAACGATAACGGTAACAGAAAAACGTGATCAAGGTCAATCGGCAACACTGATCAGAAGACCCAGACGCGCGTCGGTAGAATAATACAAAAAAAAGCTAGAATTTTGGAATCCACTTGAGAAATAATGTTTAGGCAATGATGTACATTAAATTATCTTCAACGAAATTTTGAAAAAAAAAAAAGAAAAAAAAAACAAAATATATAGGACGATGGTTCATAGGCCGGGTTGAAATTAAGGTGCGTTCACATGTTTTCGTAAATTTCCCCTTCAGACTTTAACCGGACGGGAAATAATTTAAACTACAAAATAATAAATATAAATTAATATTGATACATGTAACAAAAATTCTATAAAGGTTTTTATAATATACATACTTACAGTTTATTTTAAACGCTTCTTCTCTAGAGCCTAGCTTAACACAGATTTCTGGTCTAATCTTTTACCCTGCAACTGTCCTTGAACTCTTGGACTTGATAGTCTTGACTGAACTTTAACACTGTTCGAAAAACTGTTTCCTTAAATTTTGAGAAAAGAGGAATCAATCGAAATTTACACTCGAAGGAGTTTTGGATCAGGGATAATCACCCCAAGCTCAATTCTAGACGTGTATATGTGTAACTTTGATGAGAGGTCATGAACTTTAGGGTTCAATCTCAAATTTGTGGGAATGATCTTTACATCATTCTGGTTGGGGAAATCAAAATTACACTTTAAAGAAATTGACATGGTTTGGTATCAAGCAAGAAGATAATAGTTGAAACACGTTGTATTTATTATGCTTGTACTTTGTATTCGATGGGCTTGTAATATACCAAACAGTGCTGTAGTTCCCTAAGCTCGACCCTTCCGCACATGACAGTATACTCATTTTTCACATTTGTTATCATGTACACTTTCGCGCTCGTAAAATGATGGTGCAATAGAGATTTGTAGTTGTGTACCTAAAGTAAAAAAAAATGTAAAAGTTTCTGATGAATTTTGACCTAAAACTAAGCTGACCAAGAAAATTGGAAAATTACAACATTGCTTCAAGATTCACACCTAAAATGTACTCCCCTTCTCATTCCATCAACTATAGTAACGATTTGCAAACCTTATTTAAACAGTTCCTGAACGTGTTCGGCTCTACTTGAAGTAAGTGTGCAAGTTCGATTTTTTATTCCCAACATTAAAAACCAAAAGAAAAATCCCCTTATTATTGGTAAAACATTTTCTATTAAATTAAAGTTTAAGACAACTTCACATTCTCTTCAAAATTTTAAACCCTTGCTAGCCTTTAAAAATTTAAAAATAAATCTTAAACCATAAATAAATAAACAAACGTAAACCAAAATCAAATTTCGCAAAGAATCTACCTTAAAAATAAATCAAATTGAACATCAGCAAAAGTATATTTATACATTAAAGAGGAACGTTCGCGTTAAATATAATACAAATAATATTACAAAAAAGTACACCAAAAACACCAAACAAAATTTGAATATTTCTGAAAATAAATTTCTAATAATTAAGGGTTTTTTTTTTTTCAAAAATATATAATATAACAATTATATATATATATACATTTAAAGGAGAAATAAATTTAAGGCGCTGTAAATTATTAGAATACTACAATAATCTTCGGTAGAGTTTTTATTCAAAGAGAAAATGTAGATTTAGTACTTAAATCTAAAAAAAAAACTTAACTTAAAAGAAGCCTACAAAAATAATAAAAATAATAAATAATCCCCTACTTTTGTGCTTTAGGAAAACTTCTAGTCAATGAACACTTTTCAAGAAAAAAAATTTAAACTAACAAATAAAACTTTTCATAAATTAAAAAAAATATATAAAAAATTCTCTAATTAAAATCAGAAAAAGTGTTTTTTAGCTTCTCATAGAATTTTTGCATTTGTGGTTTTTCATGTTTTTTTTTTTTTGTACAACTTTAAATGTGCATTTGTCATTTTCATTCATTTACGTTTACTGAATGAGTTTTTGCAAATTGTTGATTATACTTGTTGGGTAAAAATAACTAAAATTGGAAAATTTGTTTAAAGCACAACAAATTTGATTGAAAACGATATTTGCACATTTAAATAACATATTTGTTTCTAAAAAAAATTCGTTCGTAATGTTTACTAAATCTAAAGTCAATTGAATGCCGCATGCTTACGACCTTTTTTCAAATTTAACATTTTCTTATGCAACCAATTTAACATCAGCGACTGCGAATATTTTACCTCTTTTGCATGATTAGTTAAATACATTTTTGTAATTCGTTTCATTCCCCCCCCATTAAATATTCTCCTTCAATTTAGCATGTTTTCTTTATAGTAAAACAAACCGATTATTTCAGCAAAAGCAGTAGCAAACTTTTAAATTCAATAAAAAAAAGTAATTACAAAATGGCAGCAAAACGTCACTAACTTAACACAGTAATTTAAAAAAAAATTCACACACTCTCACACACCTTCTCGAAACAGCAAAAAATATAATAAACATCAAACTTAAAGTTAAAATAAAAATAAACACCTCAAAATAGTATGTATCATCATTCTGATTTAATTTCTTTTCTATATGTGGTTCAGCTTTATTATATACCTATATATACATAATATATTTAAATGATATTTAAAAAAAAAACAAACGTATATGATAACCTATATAAATATTTACCTTGTATCTATATTAAAGTTTTATTATAATTTTAACAAATATGTACTTATAATGATATTGTCCTTCCCCCTTGTTCTCCAACTATTGCATTTTGGTTGATGATCTTTATATCTAAATCCCTTGTACTATAATAATCTCTGTATAATCAAGCTGATGAATATTTCTTTTCGCCTCTTTTCAATGACTTTTGTATAGCATTTGCCTAAAAAAAAATTATTTGTTTGGATTATTCTCGTAATTTTTTTATTTACCATTTTTGAATTGTTTTGTACAATTTTTCTGTGATATGATATATAATTGCAAACAATCATTGGAAAATTCTGCGCTTGAAATGAAAGGAAGTGTTTTCCAGGAATTTTTTTTCGAAAGATTCCGCTATTCATTCTTTAAATTAAAAAAAAAAAACGAAGTTAAAAATATAAATAAAAAAATATTTTAGAAATTCCGAAACTCAATACGTAAAAGATGTTAGAACAATTCAAAAATACCCACGTTTTCTCTATTTGGTTTAACTTGGTATCACTATCACTATTACTTTCCCTTTTCAGCTTAAGCGCTTAAGGTTTTTAAATGACACTTGAGCGTGGTTTCACGTAAGATATGGTGATGTGGTAAGAAAGCTATTAAATAAATCGAATATCTACAACGATTCTAAATATTCACTTTACGTATATAATGCATTTTTCATTCATTCTGCGAACTATGTTGCCAAAAACAAGTGAATCCAACATTTGGATCTATGGCTTAGGACACTCTCCATGTCTTTACTTAATTCTCTAATTTTACCAAAAGTAATCCGAGAATATGCGTCTAATTTTAGTCGAAAAAATGAGTTTACCAAGTCTTGTCCTGGCTCAAGTAGACGAGGAGATGTAAGGGAATAATATATCCGATGAGCTGGCAAAGATCAGAGGAAGTGTTATTTTTGGCGCTGCTGTCTATCGCCAGAAAAATCTAAGAACAACTTATTGAGATAAGTGGCTCAGTGGTTGGTGAGTTGGACTACCGTATGAGCTGCGCAGGTTCAAACCCCATCCATATACATATACAGCGGCACCACCTTTTGCTGGGGAACGAGAAGCCTTCGAGAGTATAATTTGCCATAAAAAAGCTTCTCAATGCACCGTTCGGAGTCAGCAATAAAATGTAGATCCCTTCCAGCCAGCTATTTTAACTTATTGAGATTATCGAGGTTATAGCGAACCATCACGTTTTCGAAGGACTTCATTCCTTACTCCGTCGACACAATCATTTACATGCCACTGTAGAACACTTCTTGTCTACTTGCAAAATTTTGGGGTCAGACGCTTATTACTGATGGTCCTAATCTTGGTGCCATTTGAAGTACAAAAAGGATTTGATTGGCTGATCATGCAAAGGCATGCACTTACTACCTTAACTACTTCAACTCAAGGCAGTGTGAGATTAAAGTTTTTCTGTTTGGGAAAATACTTGGTGGTCGACGTAGCTTAGTGGTCAGAACGTTGGACTAATGAAAGAGCTGGTACAAATTTAAACCTCAGCAAAATTAGCCAAACATATTCTGCGTCAGCACTTCTTAGTAGGCAATGACAATCCTCCTTGAGCATAATTTGCTTCGCAATCCGGTTTTTAGAGTCAGTAGTAGAAACTGCTATCTCTCCCATTCGTCAGTAGTAATAACGACTTGAGTGTATCACTATCAATTCCCTGTGGGATCATTCTTTTTAAGTCCATTGAAAATAAAAGCATTGAGTGAAGAACGTCTTTATGCTTAAGATTGTATATTGCCTTTTCATGTCCTTAGCAATTTTCTTTCGATTAATAATTTACTTGCCACTAGTCACCATATCTTCTACCAAACACCACAAGTATATTTTTTACGAAAATGTTCTGCAAAACTTCTTCAGCTACTACCTAGCTGAACATTTTGCACGCCTTACATTCAATAAAAATATTTATTTATGTTAAACAAACGTACACTTAAGAAATATACTTCGATAAAATAATTTGGAGGCCTTTTTATGTGTTAAATAACTCAAAATACAAAACTTATAATATAAATATTAAAACTTAAATAAATATTAACATTGCATCCATCCAACCTCCAAAGAGTTTTATTGCATAACACTCTATCTCTCTCAATTGCATTTGCATTGTAATATAATTCTATTCCCTTTTTTATGTTCTTGCTACGCATTAAAAACGTAAAACTTACATTAATAACAAAACGTTTTAACACTAGACTTTAGCTATATGCAAAATTTTATAAATTCTATTCACATAAAATCCAAAACTTTAAATAATAAAAAAACGATTTTTTTTAGGAAATACTTAAAACTATTTATATATTTGCCAGAAAATATCACCTCAAATAAAATATAAATCAAAATAATCTAGCACTGTTATATACCCACACAAAATGCACAAATTTTAAAAATCTTAGTACAACAAAAATAAAAGAAAAAAGATAAGCTAATAAAAAGAAATTACTTAACAAAGGCTTATTCATGGAATGGAGTAAGAATAAGTCATCACCTCAAACCCTCACTGAAATTCTTCTGACGAAACAAAAACAAAATAAAAAACCAGAACGCTTACAACAAATAAGTTTTTACTAATAAATTTTATTATTTTGCTTAAGGTTTAACCTCTTGCAAACAAAAACAAAAAATCAATTATGAATAAATCGTATGTAAATAAATATAAATAATAGTTGGTAAAATACTCTATTACCTATTAAAGAAAAATAATGTTTATAAACACAACAAAAAAAGAAATCTTTAAGCGAAAAGTGTTATTATTTTCGGCTTACAATAAAGATTTTTATTGAAAAACAAAACTTAAGGAAAGTAATCGATGAATTGAAAATTAAAAAAAAAGAAATCAAATATATAAACAGAATCGAGGAAAATCCTATTTTAAGCAATATTAAGAAATTAGTGATAAATAATTAAAAAATAAATGAAAAATTGTAAACAATAAAGAAAGAATATTTCTATTGTTATTTTAATATTTTATTATATTCTTTAAAAAGAAAATAAAAAACGAAAAAAAAAAAACAAAATTCAATATAATGTAAAAAAGCATTTATACATTGTAAAATAAATTATGATAAAACATTAAAAAAGTAAAATAAAAACATATAGTTTATGAATTTTTAACAAAAAAAACATATTGTAACATTTAAAAAATAAAAAAAATATACATACATAAATAAATAAATATATATGTATATATTGTTAAATGTCATATGCATTAGCATAGCGCAAAGACATATACATATGAGCCTTATTTAATTTTCACATCAGTTTGTCCAATTGCAATAGAAAATTTTAAAAAGACCGCAAATAATAGATTGTTATAGAAAAATAAATTAAAAAAAAATCATGGGTTTTATTTGGAGATGTACAGATTTAAAAGAAATTAAAAAAAATTATTGCTATAGCAACTCGAGTCATCGTAGAAAGTTGAAAATTTAATTTTTGTGATTTTTTTTTATGAGAAAAGTTAACAGATATTGAAATAGAGTTACAAATAAGAGACAAACAAAAAAATAAAAATAAAAAAAACAATAATAATAATTTATTATGTATGTGTGCCGTTTATTAATTAAAAAATTGACAAAAGAAATTGGTTTTTGCATATTTTTTTGGGTAAACGTTTTTAATAATAAGGAAACACATATGTATGTATGTAGGGTATACAGTTATTTCCACACGTTGAAGGATTTATGAAAGATTCGGGACTTTGAGGTCCTCTTTGAAAAGTTATACGGAGCCATGCTTAGTCACGTATTGGAAAACGGCAGCACAGGTGCTAGGGTTTATGGTCCCAGCTTGCAACGCTCGACAGCACTTGGAAAGTCACCTACAGTATTTTAAGCGGAAATCTGCTCTACTGAATTGTTTGCAAAAGAATCCCTGCAGAGAAGAACCCAAGGAACCCGCATCTACATCTTTTCAGACAGGCAAGCAGTACTATTAGCCCTTAAATCCTGTACAGGAGGGTCCGAGCTGCTCTGGACTGTCTCAACCTCCTGGAAAACTTTGCATTCATAAATGAGGTTACTGTAGCTTGGATCTCAGGTCATAAAGGCTTCGAGGGTAACGAACAGGCTGACTGCCTGGCGAGAAAAGGGCGCTTGCTCCCCACTCGTTGGTCCCGAACCTTGTTTGCATCTGCTTAAAATAAAAGTAACAGAAACCGATATTTGCCGGTTGAGTGAAGAACAGAAAAAGACCGCTGCGTATATTCTGTGAGTATGTCCAGAAGTCGCAAGGAAAAGATTACTCCACTCGACGAGGGCCTCAGCCAACCCAGCAGAAATTCGGAAAATCGAACCGAAGGCTATACTGGCTATACTATATCTTTATTACAAGCCTCAATAAAACCTCTGGTTAAACCATATGAGCAAAAGGGCGCATTGAGGGACCCTAATACATGATAAAGAAGGTCCAGTTTTGACATCCAAACAGGTTAGTCAATTAAGAATTCTGATTGCTTCTAAACTCTTATAAGTGTGTTGAAACAAGGATTTGGACTAGGATGACTAGATTCGCGAAACTCTTAAGCTAACACCATAGGCTCGATCTTCTAAAAGCTTGTCCAGCCCTTTCCTGTCTCTTCATTACAGAATTTTTAGAGACTTCAAACGACATGAGCAAAATATTCTTTGAGTGGATGCGCTAGGGACAAGAAACAACTATGCGAACTATGCGATGGCATCAATTTGGTGAAAAAAATTGCGAATGGAATGTATGACATGGCTTAGGCTAAGTCCACGCACTGAGCGACGAAAAAAAATTAAAACATATGAAACCGTAGAGTTGTGGGCGCCCTTGTAATTGCTAAGCGACAGAATGACGTCGTTCTGCACTCAATTTTTCTTTTTCTTTTTTTTAGTTTATCGTTGAGCGACGAAATAAGAACATGGAAAAAAGAGCTCGAAACGCTTGATTTCAGCTGCCCAAAGCCGCCCGGTTTTATGGTGAGAGCCATAAAGATTTCAAGGTTGAAAATTTCTACCAGTAAATCAAAAGGCGTTCCATAAACCTATGTTTATGTAAAATGGTAGTTATGTGCATTCAAGAGGACACAAGCGTCCTCAACCAACCTCTGTCTACCAACTCCTACTCTCACCTCCACGAGGTGAACGCTGGGTGCCTAGTTCCTCAACTGGAGATAGGGTGCAAATCCCTGTGGAAGGTTGTTGGTGGTAGCCGACGAGAGAGGTGGGGAAGGGTGTTCACACTAAGGCACTCTCCCTTGCATCTGGACGGCAGCGGAAGAACTCCCACGATGGAATCAACGGTGGCGTCTACAGTTCCAGTTAGGTCGAACTACTTAGTGAACACCTCATTCGGGCTACTTCGACGTATTCGGATTATAGGCCAATGAGGACCGGATTACCCGGCCCCTTAAGTCCAAGGGGTTTAACAAAGGGCCTGGCTCTCCAGGTTGGGGGTTGTGCGTGGGGTTAACGGTTCCACCATTTAAAACAATCATTGTTACGAAGCATCCAACAGTCTCGGATAAGGAAGGATTTACTGTTGACGACCCGGCTAAACGAAAAAAGGACAACGATTTTCGGATCTGCACGTGGAATGTTCGGACTCTGAACAGACCGCGTGCAGCCGAACAATTAGCGGAGGCCCTAGACTGCTATAAAGCAGATATTACCGCCATCCAGGAAATGCGATGGGATGGGCCGGGCAAAAGGAGGATGAAAAACTGTGACATTTACTACGGTGACTGCTACAGAGAGCAAAAGCAGCGTCTATTCGGATGCGGATTTGTTATAGGCGGCAGACTTAGGCAAGAAGTCTTGAGCTTTCGACATGTAAGTGAACGCCTTATAACAATTCGCATCAAGGCCAAATTCAAAAACATAAGCCTAATATGCGCTCACGCCCCGACAGAAGAAAGTGACGATGCTACCAAGGAGGGTTTCTACGAGCTCCTCGACAAAACATACTAGCAATGCCCCAAGTATGACGTAAAAATCGTATTAGGCGATTTTAACGCAAAGATAGGGAAGGAAGACCTCTTTGGTAACACGATCGGGAAACATAGCCTACATGACGTCACGTCTGGAAACGGACTTAGGCTAATTGATTTTGCTTCGGGGAGTAATGTCACTATAGCTAGTACACGATTTCCACACCTCAATATCCACAAGGGCACATGGCGGTCTCCTGATCAACGCACCGTCAACCAAATTGATCATGTCCAGTATTCTGGATGTCCGAGCTTTCCGAGCAGCCAACATTGACTCGGACCACTACCTTGTTGTAGCCAAGGTACGAATGCGGATATCCCAAACGCCACAACAACGGAGAACTACTGTGAGAAGGTATGATGTCGAAAAGCTACATTCGCAACAGACCGCCAGAGCCTTTGCCGATCGTGTATCCCGTAATCTCTCAAGAAGTCCAATGCCGCCAGCACCAAATGCCGAAAACCAGTGGAAACGCTGCCAACAAGCCATCAAGGAAGCCGCAACTGATGTGCTGGGTTTCAAAAGGCCGCCACCAAGAAACCCCTGGTTTGACGAAGAATGCCGGCAAGTGCACGCAGCAAAACAAGATGCATACAAAGCGGCGCTGCAAAAGAAGACGAGGGCTGCTCGCGAGCTCTACGAGCAGAAGAGACGGGAAGAACACCAGCTTCTCCGCAAGAAAAAGAAAGAGCACAAGAAATACATGATCAAGAGCATAGAGAGGTGTTACTCCAGGAATGATGTTCGGAAGTTTTATCAAATGGTAAAAAGAACATGTCACGGCAACAAGGCCCGAACTGAAACCTGTAGAGATGAACAAAGAAATATTGTAGTAGAGTCACAGTCGGTGCTGAGAATTTGGAAGGACTACTTCTGCAGACTGTTTAACGGCGACGACGAATCAAATCCCGCTGTCAGGCAGAATGAACCATTCAACCTGGACGATGACAGCCAAAACTTCCGTCCACCTGACCAAAATGAAGTAAGGAAAGCAGTTTTCAAACTGAAATCCAATAAGGCAGCTGGACCTGACGGCTTACCGGCCGAACTCTTTAAAGCAGCTGGAAATGAATTTGTAGAGAGCATACACCAACTCATTTCCACAATTTGGTCAGACGAATGTATGCCTGATGAATGGAATCTCAGCACCGTTTGCCCGATCCCCAAGAAAGGAGACCCCCTCAACTGCGCCAATTACCGAGGAATTAGTCTCTTAAATATCGCATATAAGATCTTATCTGCCATATTGTGTGAACGCCTAAAACCCTTCGTCAACAACGTGATCGGTTCCTATCAGTGCGGTTTTAGGCCAGGAAAGTCCACAATCGATCAAATTTTCACACTTCGGAGGATCCTGGAGAAAACCCAAGAAGTCCAAATCGATACATTTATAGAGACGAGCTATACAGAGCCATGTCTAGTTTTGGCATCCCTGCCAAACTCGTCCGTCTGTGCAGGATGACAATGGAGAATGCACGCTGCTCCATCATGGTCGGTCAAGACCTCACCGAGACCTTTGATGTCAAAAAAGGATTTAGACAAGGTGACGCGCTGTCATGCGACTTCTTTAACATCATACTTGAAAGAGTTGTGCAAAACTCACGCGCCAACACCAGAGGAACAATCTTTCAAAAGTCCGTCCAATTACTCGCATACGCCGATGATATTGACATTATCGGAAGAACCCAGCGTGATGTCACTGGCGCCTTTGCGAGTATTGAGACGGAAGCGGCGAAAATGGGCTTAGCGGTCAATGAGGGCAAAACAAAATATATGCTGTCATCAAGAAGGGACACCCAACATCGACGTCTCGGACAGAACGTCACGGTAGACAGCTATAACTTCGAGGTAGTAAGGGATTTCGTTTACCTCGGCTCCGCTATCACATCCGATAACAACACCAGCGCAGAAATCAAGCGAAGAATAACTCTTGCCAATCGCTGTTTCTTTGGGCTAAGAAGGCAATTGAGTAGTAAGGCCCTATCCCGAAAAACTAAGGAAACTCTTTATAAGACCTTAATCATCCCTGTCCTGCTTTATGGCGCTGAGGCATGGACTCTATCGAAAGCGGATGAAGATATCCTTGGTTGCTTTGAGAGAAAGATTCTTGGTAAGATATTCGGTCCCGTTTGCGTTGACGGGTTCTGGAGGAGAAGATTCAACGATGAACTTTACGAGTTGTACAAAGACATCGCCCTAGTCAAGAAGATACGTATCCATCGGCTCAGATGGCTGGGGCATGTAGAGCGAATGGACACAAATGCTCCGGCTCGCAGAGTCTTCGAGTCTAACCCGGAGGTTCAACGCAGTAGAGGAAGACCTCGCCTAAGGTGGCGCGCACAAGTGGAAGAGGACCTCAACCAACTTGGAGTGCGCAACTGGAAGCAGTTAGCTAAGGACCGGGCTAACTGGAGAGGCTTGTTGGTTGAGGCCCAGGTTCACCCCGAACTGTAGCGCCACCTAAGTAAGTAAGTAAGTAAATCAAAAGATGGTATTGTCAAAATCGGTCCGGATATTTGCGTTGATTTTTAGATTAGGGTAGGTTAGGTGGGTGCCCCAATTTAGACAGGGACACACTTAATCCAGATTGACCTATTGTAAATCTACGACGAAGAGAACCGACATACCAGAACCAGGAAGCAGAGAATGTAACGTAGAGTGCGTTGACATGGGTGACCATATCAGTAGCGACCCTATGTATCGAACCACTCTGGTTCTCAGAGATAAAGTTAGTTATGTTTAGATGTTGAGTTTAGCTAGATCATTAAGATCATTATAAAAGTATTCACTAAGGCTTTTTTTTCCTCAATGCTGCAAGGGCAGGACAGGTGCATAGTAGGGTTGTAGTTTCCTCTTCCTCTTCGCCTCTACAGCTTCTCAAGAATTCATTGGAGGAGAATGCATGTCTGCCTATTAAACAATTTCTATTACTGAACCTTAGTTTTTGAAGTTAGTGAATTAAAATCTGTCCGTCTTCTTTAAATCCATCTCGGGCCAGATTTGTTTTGACAAGAGACAAATGCTGATATTGTTCCACCTATTGCTTGCCATTTTCCTGGCATCAGTATTGAGGAAAAACTTGGTCGATTAAGTAGGTTTAGATGGGATTTTCAAGTTTTCAGTGTGTTGCTGAACTTTTCTTACCACCTCGTTTGCTCT
This sequence comes from Matsumyia berberina, assembly GCA_917880715.2. Lineage (NCBI taxonomy): Eukaryota > Metazoa > Arthropoda > Insecta > Diptera > Syrphidae > Matsumyia > Matsumyia berberina. The sequence goes on along the minus strand of OU862871.1, from coordinate 121,231,826 downwards.
GCAGTTATCTGGCAAGGCTCGGTGTGCTGCGACCTAGCACAGGGTAACGTCCCACCTGTTTGCAATCTCACACCTGTCCGTAGTCTAACCTATCTCGATTTAAAGAACGTACAGCAAATCTTCGTTTTTTCGATCATATAACAAATTTATAAATATGGACACGACTTCCAAGCAAAAGACGTACAGCAACTGACAATGATATGTTCGCTACTAATCGCTCGTCGCTCAATCGCTCGTTACTCAATCGCTAGTCATTCATCGCTCAGCCTGTGACCTTAGACTTACACATACAGTGCGAATGGACAGAAGTGGATCGTGGCGCACGGTCTTCCAACTATTCTCTGGCTATTACCCAGTAGAAGAAGACCTCACCTTAGGCTGGGTACGCTTAAGTAGAACGAAATAAGATAAAAGATTACTTGGCTGACTTACTAAGAATCGTGGTCACCTAGGAAAGTAAGTACATGAGGTAGGTATCAAATAATCCGTGTAGTCGGTGTGTCGATTCATTCTTTCTAATAGATTTCAGTCGATGGCTTGATTTTTCCTTCTTAGACTGCCCGATTGATAACAAACCGCGGCTGACTACTCGCATCGATTCGTTTTACAATAGATGTCATCAACTTCCTCCAGCAATTTCACGGCGACCATAATCGCAGTATCACCAGGCTGTGAACCCTATAATGGTTGTTTCCAAAACCCTCGTAAATATGTATGTAGATGTATTATGTTTTGTAGGTTCTAGAATCGATCCTTGAGTACATAGTCCTTCAGATTTATTTCATTCTGGATCCTTTCACTTCCTTCAAAGTAGAATTAACGATAGGCGGTGTCAGCAGAGCCATGCTATGCCGTTCATAGTTAATTGAAGGCCACAAAGATTAATTAATTTAACCTCATGCTCTTAGAAAAAATCAATCTCATCCTGTTTTTTCCATTTCAAAATCTAATTACCATCCCCATCACGTTAGATATCCGTATTTAGTTCTCGCAACTTTTTGTCACACATACATACTCTCATCCACATGCAGTACTTTCAACGTATCAGCCATACTTCCCCATGTACGTGTGGCTGTGTAAGTGTGTACCCACAGTTGTTATCCTTTTTTTAGACGCTTAGTGGTTCTGGGAAATTGTTTTCCCACACTTTTCGTATGCGTTCGAATCTAAAAATAGTTGACAAGCATTGGATATGCTATCCGGCTTTCCGAAAACACGCAACTGAACAACAGATGACATTCTTTATGGTTTCACTGGCTGCATGAGCATGACACTCATGAGTGCTACACATGGCAGGGTCAAAGGGGCATCTGTGTGTGCTCGTTGAAAGACACATTCGCAGATAGGCAGATACAATTCTATGGATTTTGTGTATTGTTTCAAGAAAACTGTTGCAATAGGATTTTTTTTCGGTGGTTGTGTGTGCGGCGCCACCTGCTTGCACTGAAGATGAAAATCCTCGGAGCAATCATAACAATCACTTTGACGTTTGTGTTTACGTGTAATACTCGACGGGACATGAGAGTGGGATGAGGACAAATTAACAGATTGATTAACCCAATGAACGTCTTCATTTATGTAGGAAAGTGGGTGGAAGTCGAACAGGTCCCTCAATCTCAAGTAATTCTTTTTTCTTTTTGAAAATATCATAACGAAGGGTGACTGACTTGAAAATGGATTGCCTTGCTGATGGAGTTTATGGCAGGCAGAGATGGGAATACAATAAGTTTTGGGGTGACGGCGAAGGTGGTAGATCCTTTCAGTGGCCCTGTCTCTAGATTTTCCAAGAGCGTTTTGTAATAGTTCCGGTAAATTGTTCTCAATGGGATTTATCTTTCAATGGCAATTAGGGATGGTAGCTTCAAACTGATTACAGTTGGGGATTGACAGAGCGTTGGTGTTGCTGTGCGGGGCTCTTCGTGGGAATATTAGTATTCAGATTGTTAAGTGGTGTTTTGCATAATTAAATCATTCTCCTACGGTGATTATGAAAATGAAATTTATAATTTATCAAAATGAAGTGATTTGGTCGAGGGAATGGGGTGAAGTTTGACATTAGGGATAAAACGATGGCGTGAGATGCTTCCAAAAAGGATTGGGTAAAATTAATGTAAAGATTAATGTTGCAGGAAGTTTCATAATCACATCGAAATTAGGACACTGGCCGTACCGTATAACGACTTAAGGAGGGGAAAGAAGAAATCATTGGCTAATGTTTTGGAACAATAGGACTCTGTGAACTGTCGGTATCCAAACGTGAAAAGTGAAAAGACTGTGGTACGAGTAGTTTTTTATTAATTAAAATAATTTTGGATAGAACGTGACTCACAACTCAACACTAAACTGAGATGTCATATCAACCCATCAATACAGGGACCAAATTGTTGAAGAAGCCACAAAGCAACAGCTTGACACAGCTCAACATATGCGCGCTTGAGTTGTTAATGCATACAAGCTTTTGGCATCGATGACTAGTACCAAGGATTGACCGAAGATTACATCCATCAGAAGTAAATTTTCTTATGCAGATCGAACTTTGTAGACTTAAAATAGGTTGGGTCTATGATTGGACTGGATTTTTTCGCAGTATTGGTACTGCGATTTCTTTCGAATTTTATTCTTCCATTTTTTAAAAAAACTTAGAGTAGTATCTATACTGCGTGGTTTAAAACACCCGGAGCTCAAGAAGCCATCAGGGAGAAGAAGTAAGCTTCCAAGATGTGGGCACACTGATAATTTGGTTTCTTGAAATCGGTACATAGAGGCGCCAACAACATGCAAACTGGCTGTTAAAGCAGCTAAGGACCACTTCTGGAAGGAGTTCAGCGAGAAGTTGGACCGTGATCACAGATCTGCAAACAAGGTGTTCTTCCAGACTATCCGCCGTCTCAGAGGAAGGAAGTTTAATATCATCGAAGGAGTCAAATCCAAAGATGGTGTACTTCTTTCCGATGAGAAGGACATCTTGCGCAGATGGGGCGAGCAATTTTCGGAGCTGCTCAATCCCGAACAATGATGGCATTGATTAGTCCCACCATTAAAGAGGTGACTTTGGCGATTAAAGCGCTAAAAGCCGGCAAAAGGATGAAAACGGACCGGAAATGCTCAAGGCCTTGTGTGAAGAGGGAGTGAAATGGCTCTGTGGTGTCATTAAAGTGACATGGGAATGCGGTGAAAAACCTGGCGACTGGTAAACTGGGGTGATTGTTCCGCTTTTTAAGAAAGGGGCTAAGAGGGATTGCTCCAATTAAAGGGGTATATGTATATCTTTTAAGTCTCCTTGAAAAAGTCTTTGCTAAGGTGTTGAAAGCGCGTTCCAGAGCTGTAGTCGAGACCAGGTTGAGCGACGAGCAGTGCGGCTTTCGTCTAGGTAGAAGCACAACCGACAAGCTAATCACTCTCAAAATGGTACTTGAGAAGGTCTGGGAGTATGCCAAACCTTTCTACAGTTGTTTTGTGAATGTGCTCGAGGCAAGCTCTGGACTGTTCTGCAGAAGTATAGTATTGACGGTTCTCTTCTGAGGGCTATTCAATCTCAATCAATCACTAACTGCGAAAGCTGTGTTCAGGTGAACGGTGTTAAATCGACACCTGTCATTACGTTCACCCAGATTAAACTTCATCGTGCACTTGACGCATTCATAGCTGTCTGTGTTAAAGCTGGTATGAGGGTAAACGTGAACAAATCAGAAGTAATGGTTAGTTCTTGAATGCTTGTTCAATGCACTCTGCATTTTAGTGAAGTCCCATTGAAACAGGTGGAGAATTGAAGTGTCAGGCTAAATCAATTTTGAGACAGCTTGGTCAGTCTGTTATCATGAGGTCTGAACTTGGCATCGGAGCTAAGCTATCGGTTTTTAATTTGTTTGTCCGACCCTTGCTTATGGTCATAAGGTTCGGGTAATGACCGAAAGAATGAAATCGTGGATATAAGCTGCCGAAATGAGATTTCTTCTGGGGTGACTCGCCGAGATCGTGTAAGAAACAAGAGAATACACGAGACACTTAATGTCGAGCAGCTACTTTTTCGAACGGAGAGGTCCATACTTCGATGGCTTAGGCACGTTAAAAGCATGCCCCCAACTTGGCTTCCAAGATGTGCCATGGAATCCGTTCCATCAGGTTAGCGCCCCCTGGGTACGGCCGATGGTTGGATCAAGTCCGAAATCTCACATCTCTCCTGTTAATTTAAAGCCGATGGCGGAAGATTGAGATATGTGAAGAGTCGTTACCCTGCGACCCTCATACTGGATAAGCGGGTCATTGAAAATGATGATAATGATGATATGCAAACTGGAATAGCGCTAGAGTGCTACTAGGGATCTCCTAGTGAGGTCGACAATATTTCCTCTTCTCTAAAACTTTCTGTCAAGGATTAGTCTTAAGGATTTCGCACAGTATGTGCCGTACTGGATCCTCAGGGACAGTGTGAGACTTAGACTTAGAAAGAACTCCGACGTTTTCCTGATGATGAAATCTGGCCTGATAATGCTATACAAAGTAGGTAGTGTAGGTTAGAACAACTAGGTGTACCATAGGGCACTCACTTAGGTGCTGACACTTAGATTTATTCATGAAGGAAAGGGGATTTTAAGTGGGGGTCACTGTTACCATTAAAGTGATAGTGACCTGTAGTGAGATAGTGCTTATCAATAGCAAGGTTGTATTTAAATTTCTTCTTTTTTCTCATCTCTACAGTTTCTGCAAAAGTCATCAAAACGAGCCTCTAGTCTCTTAGCGTGCTATCCGCTGCAACGACCTACAGGCACACCAATGGTGGTGCGAATTTATGTTCTGTTGAGAGTAATAAGTTTCCGTGAGTTTAAGTCATGTATTGCATTTCAGGCTAGATAAGTCTGGTAGGATAACACGGATCAACACCTGGAGTTTACCTATGAAGTTCGTAACATGGCAGTGACAGCACAATAGGGGTCTATAGTTGACAAACAGTGCTACAGTTGACAAACCGCTCTCCATTAATAATAATAACATGGCAGTGCACGACCTAAGTCCGGAAATGCTGCAATCATAGCCAAATGGATACTTTTATCTTTTCTTCATATTTGTTTGACCAAACCGCACGTAGCTCAAGAGAGAAGGTTCATTAGAACAAATTTTGTACAGTGAATTTCGAATTCGTCCGAATAGGGATTTGTCCTGCCAAATTTGGCTGATACAGAGCACTTAGGCTGAAGGGTCCTCGAATGTATTGAAGAATATATACGTAAACTACCAAGTCGCAACCCATAAAAAACGTCAAAGGTTCCAAAATGTAAATCATTGGCACAGATATGAAATAATTTTACACTCACGAACTGACTAGAAATGGGATTTTGGAGTATTGAAGACTTTCTGGACGAAGAACGGAGTGGAAGATGGAAAATTTAAGAGAAATTGACATGCATCACACGTTTACACAAAAGTCTGAGTTATACCCTAAGCTAGTTTCGAATTCGCTTTCAAGAATTCTGACAGTCGCAATTTCTTTTTTCGAAGCACGTATCAGAAGTGGATGCTTGATATTCAATGCAAAATCCGTGGGATTACTGATGTCAATCTTTGCCTAATATCTTTATAGCTACACAGTTGAATCTTTGGTGTCCGTCTTATCACAACAAACAATAACTATATTGGGTCTCTGAGTGCCCTTAGTGTTTGTTTAGATAAACTTCAAAAATAGTCCGAAAAATGTGCAACATGTGTTAGAAACAGTTCTAAAAAAAGGAACTTATCTCCCGATGGTGATATTTTCTGTTCCTGCTGCTGATGGCTGGTGCTCATCAGCATCAGTATTTGGTTTTTCGTTTCTCAATTTTGATATTACTTTCTCGACACAAACAATATTTTCTTGTTATTGTTGTTGTTTTCGTTGGTCGTTTTAGAGTACAGAACAAGAGCGCAAAGTGTCTTCCCATGATCTATTTTTAGGGTAGCCTACAGAATTTTTTTTTGATTTTTTTCGAAAGAGCCCTGCGGAGTGCAGTGCCGAGTGTGTGTATGACATGTTATCGGGCGGCACAAACAGCTCCAGCTATAGGCAAAGGCATTGGGTATTTATAGATACTTTATATGATTCGGAGATATTTACAGATACTTTGCGTCCATATGTGAGTAAAACATCGGTTGGCAGTGAAATTTTGTTTTCCTTCAAATTTTCCTTTTGTATCACACTTGTGGAGAGAGACCTAAAAAAAGATTGTACACTACAACAGCCAACAGTCAGCAGCCACCAGCTATGGGCCATGTGGAAGGGGTGAAATTTCGAGCGGGAAATCAGAACTTTTTGTTGAAAATTAAAAATTCGAGGACGTATAAGGAAGGAATCACTTGCTGTGTGCACATCAGTCTGTCAGTTACCGGATCAGTGAACGGTTCAAAAGTGAACGAAATACGAAGTTTTTTTTGGGGATTTTGCTGAGATGTTCAAATACACGGTTGTCATGGATACGTTTAGTGAAAGGATTAAGCAAAATACCGCTGTGGATAGAAGGATAACCGCAGAACAGATTTTGCAGTTCTGTCGAATTTTAGCGGAACAATCTAAAAACGTAAGTGAAAGGGGTTTTCGAGTGCCCGTTAGAATGTTTCTAAGGATTGTCTGTTTATTTTAGAAATCCTTTGACTTCAAAACTCACCAAGACGATAGAGGAAGTTCGAAGGAGATTCAAAGTGAGGATATCACGAGCAGCCGATCGTCGGAATACGATCATTGTGACAGACTTTCAGTGGATTCCGAATCAGTGTTCCCAATTGTTTTTGGCGACAGCAAAACCAACTGTTTATCAGTGCCGACAATCAAAACAAAACAAGCGAAAAAGGATATTTTGAATAAAATTAGGAACCAAATCTTTGAAAGGAAACGTCAGAAATTGGCAAGTATGCAACGCAGTGTGGGTGGCGTTTGGAGGCCTTGGTGAATGTTAAACTAGCGATGAGTGATAAGATTGCAAAAGACAGTGTACATTGTAGATTTTAAGAAAAAGAAGTTCTTCCAAATTTTCCAAAGAGTTGTAATTTCTAAGAAATTTAGTTGTAATGCTTACATACACATGTATGCGTTTTTTTATACTTAAGTGATATAAACAAAATAAAAATGTTTTAAATTAATTTGTGATAAATTGTAAAATTGTAAGTGGTCGACGTGGCTCAGTGGTTAGTGCGTTGGACTGCTGAGCGAGCAGCTTGGATTCAAGCCACAGCCATGTCCACGACTTCTGCAGGAGCTGCAGCGACGAAGAGGAGGAAGAAACAAAGAAGTAAGCTCTATCTAGGAGTCTATCACTACGACAACTTGGACGAACTATTATATACTAATGTCAAAAATATCCTCAGCTCCATCAAGAACCCCAAATGGTTTCAATAAAGTGAGTGGCGTTTTTCAGAGTACCACCCTACCTAGTACCTATCCAACTTTCTACCTACTTACCAACTAATATCAAGACTACAAATAGAGTTAAAGATTTAACTGAACACATTGGATGAGCACACAGCTCAATCTGCAGTTCGTAGAGACTCAAATGAAAGTTCAGCTGTAAAAGACATATTAAACTGGTCTGGCATTGAATAATTAATTACACACAAGATCATAGTCCAATTCTTTGGAGACACGTTGACATAGAAAGCATTAAGTAAGAACAGGAAAAAAGCCTTAAACCCGAGGAACAAGTGATTACAGCATGGGTTAAAGGAGATGACTGGTTTTATGTCTTACGGCTCAGGCCCAGAATTAGACTAAAGAGGATCCGGACCACATGTGAAAGTTTCCTTAACGTTTTCCGAAAATGAATGATTTAATTTCGATTCAGTCTTCTTTTCTTACGTCATATAATGGAACATTGATCTACAGAGCATCGATTTTAAAAGAACATTCGACGGGGTAAAAAGAAAATTTAATTGGTAAGACCAGAGGAGGTATCTGTGTGATGAAAGAGTAGAAACCCCGTTTCAAAACGAAAGACAAGTATCTAAAAAAACTTGTTTTGGATGTCCAGAATCTTAACTGAAGACTGGTGGTTGGCTGATTTTGTGGGTGTCCTATGAAGACTTACTTAGACCTCAAGCGGGTTCATTGTACCCACGAAAAGTATACACATGGGAGTCAAACTAAAGGGTAGGGTTGGCTTATATGGAAACCACTCAGAAAGGTATAGAAATCCAGAAATGGGCCCCATCGCTGAAGATGATTTTTCGATGAAAATTACGGTCAGTTTCAAACAGCTCCAGAGCCCATTCAGCGAACACACGTCGTTGTCTATGGTCGTTTACCTTCAGCTCCTGGGTCAGTTGAATTTTGTACGGGTGCAGGCCCAAGTCACGACGCAAAATGCGTGGTCTGCGAAAGGCCGAGTTCTTGTGAGAGATGCAAAATCGACTGCCTCGGATTCTCCTGAACACTTTCATGGACAGCGGCGATGTTTTCGGCAGATCTTGCTTTTGGTCGACGTACGGGTGTTGGTTGATCGTTTACTGAACCAGTGGACTCAAATTTATCCACCACACTGCGAATAGTCCTTTCGGAAAGACGATTATGGCGATCGTAAAATCGGCGAAGCGCGCGGAACGTTGCCCGAACGGAACACCCATTGTGATAAAACAATTTTATTATTTGCACAAATTGTTGAACGCTATATCCATGACAGCCAATTTGACAGATGTAGGTTCAATAATATGGCTGCTATCAACAGTCAAAGTTCGGAAGTCCCTATTGGAAATTTCTTTATATAAACTGAAGCGGTCAAAACAGATTGAATGGTAAACGAGGCAAACCACGTATTGGCTGTCATTAGGAAGGGACACCCAACATCAACGAATCGGACAGAACGTCCTAATGGACAGATATCATTTCGAGGAAGTAAGATATTCCCTACAAAAACTTTATCACCGCTTTCCTACCTCAAAGCGCTAAAAAATGGACTCCGTCGAAGATGGATGAAAAAAAATTCTGCGTAAGATATTCGGTGTTGTGTTGACGGGCTTTGGAGGACGCCGTTCCACTACGTACGAACTGAAGGCAGTTGTCTAATGATTGGACTAACTGGGAAGAGTATTTGCTTTAGGCCCAATGGTTACAGGCTTCCCAACAGGACACTGTCGAGTCAAAAACACCTAATGATCAGAACACCTTCTGTGTCACTGTAACAAAACACGTCATTGTCGTTTAAGCAATTCCTACCTGGAAACGGAGGATATATGTATCTACTAACTCGCCAAATAACATCTCTGAATTCATCTCGTATTCAGGCATCATGCGCGAGAGCTCAATTGGGGGACATCACAATAGGCCCATCGATGGTCGCAGTGATAAGGTGACACGGTCCCACCACGACCAACAGTCTTAGTCTTAATCTTGGGCCCAGGTTCACTCTGAACTGAAGCGCCGCCTAAGTGAGCAACAACTGTGGAAATGGTAGGTGAAATTCGGCGGAAATTTATTGAGCCACTTTAGTCGATAATTATCGTACAATATACGTGATGCTTATGTGTTGGTTCTTAGAGAAGATTTTAGCACTTACTTAGGAAGAAAGCAGGAGTCATTTTTCGGCTATTAGGGCCGATTACACCACCCTCTATGTAAACTCATCTCACTTTGGAACTTTATTACTGTCGCTCAAACTCAATCGCTTTCAGTGTAAAGATGTCAACTGATTTGTTACAAATAAAAATGAAGTCGAACCAATTGCTGGACATTTGAAAGCACTCCCTAAAAAAATGTCGTTAAAATTTATATCAAAACATTTTGTTTATTGTCACCATAAAAATATGAAAAAAAAAAGAAATGATAACTCAATCCAAGTGCATGGCTATCAAATGAACAGATTGCGACCAGTCTCAACTGTGCGATCATCGCCGTTGATATGCCACAAATAGTACTTGGAAACCCTAAAAACGGGTCATAAATTACACACCCTCAAAGGAAATGTTATTCTTTTCTTCAAGTGCAACATGAACATAAGGATTCCGAAAGAAAAATAAACTGACGGCAATCATTCCACGCAGACCGATGGTCTATTTTTAAAAATTTCCTTTTTTTTTTTTCCACCATCTCCTCGTGCCGCACTGAACATGTTTCATGTTTTTTTCATTTAATGTCCCTCCTTAGTACCCTTTTCGACTTGGTGCAGGGAAATCCTATAGAAAATACATAAAAACCGATTGGTACTCAATTACAATCCAGCTCCGTTTCAGATAAGCGTGGATATTTTTAGTGGTTTCATTTGAAAAAAAAATTAAAACACCCGTACCAGCTTGAGTGGGGTTTGAATCTATTAAGAGAACGGAAACGATTAAGAGCAAAATGATTTAATGTGAAAATGACTGAAAATAAATGAAAATGAATGAAAATCACTTATAAAATGCTTCATCAGATAATTGCGTGTGCGCACCTTTCTTAGGAGCACACCAATCATCTTCATCACTGTTCGAGTAATTTGGTGGAAATCTAGTTCTTCGAAGAAAAGCTGGCGGTCAATTTAGAGTTGATTACAAAATTACACGGAAATTAGTTGGAGACCCGGAGGAGGAGGCCTTCTCTACGTGCGTAACTGAGCAGAGGCCGACAATTGAAATAATTCATTTTGTTGATGCTACGCAGGCGCCACAATGACTACATGAGCAGAGACAACATGTAAAGCATGCGGAACCTGTGCGGTGTGATGAAGCACAGTGGCTGATGGAAGTATGTGGTCGCTTGAACATTTCTAGCTAAATTTGGTTAAAGACTTTGAAAACGAGAACAAATGATCATTGAAGGTGAGAGAAGAAGATCCAATTACTGATATCACCTTCCTGTCACTGTCAAATTATTAGGAAGTCAACGAGATCTGAAAGAAAAAGACAAAAAAAGTTACTGACAGCAAGTATGTAGTATGTATGTAAGTATGTCCTTCAATGAAGACCTATTTCCTTCCGTCTTTCCTAGAAATATATTAAGCACCACCGGCCGCCATCATATTAGTGTTAAAAAAATTACACAACAACCAGAAGGAGTGGAATTAATGGTCATCAAAGACAGAGCGGTTTCGCTAAGACGCACGGCAGCAAATATCCAGGAGTTGAGGGGCTCATGTAGACGGGTCGATGGACATATAGTATCTTGAGAAAGCATATTTAAACGCAACATTGATAAAGTAGAGAAACGAAATGAAATGATATGACACGCAGGATGATGGACTAGAAGTTACAACCCCTTTACCTTGGCAGACAAATCCATCAGCTGATAAGAACTTTATACCAAGATCAGACCCAACTAAAGACAAGATTGAACACAGCTCCTTGCCCATAGAGTTTTCATACTCAATATTAGATTATGAGCAGAGTCTAACTTCTCGAGTTGTCTAAGTTCTCAATCTCTGATCGATCGGGACATAGAGGAATTTATTAGTCAATGGATAGTCTTCATGCTCAGAACAAGAATCATTCAGGCAACACTAGGTAACAGGCAATTAAGCAAGTCCGCCCACAGAGGATAGCCACAGGCTGGCGTCATCTCTTCCCAACTCTGGCTAATGGTTATGAACAAAATTCTTATAAGACTAGACAGAGAAAGTGTGAAATTTCTCGCGTATGCGGATGACGTGATAATAGGGATGTTCCCCTCCGTGATAAGTGAAATTATGCTTGACCCAAAACTTATCTGGAAGCAAAATATTGAACACAGAGTAAGGAAGGCATGTGTAGCCATCTATAAATGTTGCAAAACCTTTTAAAATAAGTGGTACTTCAAGCAAAGAAGACCTTGTAGAAGTACACAGTTGTAGTGCGTCCAATTCTCACCTATGGGTCGCTAGTATGGTGGCCCGCGCTGAGTAAGGGCTAGAACTTTACAAAACTCCAAAGGCTCTAAAGAACAGTGAGTAAAAGCACCACGGGCGCATTGAAGTCGTCCCCAACGGATGGCCTTGCTGAGCTCCAGCATCTTCTGCCTCTCGACTCTAAGAATCTGGGTGCTTGGATTGCACGGCCCTACGGCAACAGCAACATCCTGGCCTCACTAGGTCACGATTTCAACCGACTCCATCACACCCAAACAGCCCCACGAGAGCACTGTGGAAGAAAGACGAAGTGGTGAAGGACTTCAACACGGTCATCTTTACCGACGGATCAAAGTTGAACTGCGGTGTGGAGCCCGGTATCTACTCGGGATCACTGAAAATAGCAAGATCATACCGCTTGCCGGATATTGGAAGCGCCTTGGCACGAAACTCGGGTGTGATAAAACACAAATAAAGCATTGCTATGCTCATAGATAGCCAAGTTGCCATCAAAACCATTGACTCGGCTACCATATCCTCTAAACAAGTGGTAAAGTGTCGGAACGAGATAGCCTGCTTTGGGGAACGGTTCAGGGTCATACTGCTCTACACGGCTCAGTCGCGGCAAGTGTCCACACCCCTCTAGAAGCGGTTAAAGGACAAATTAACTCAAACTTTCTACAGAAAGCCAATCATCAGTGGAGGGGATTAACCAACCAACTGCGCCATATCAAGGAAGATATAGCATACGATAAGATTAAAACAGAAGATCTCCTACGCAGAACCCGCCCAGATAACCACGCGGCATTGGCCAATTGGAGACTCCCACTGCAGCAGCTACGGAGATGAAAATGAGAAAGAGACACTCTTCCACTTCTTCTGCAAATGTCCGGCATTTGCAAGAGACAGACTGCATGCACTAAACCAACCAACTCCGGACTGTTCCACTCATTTTCAACAACACACATCATCAATAAGATCACACGAGTCGTGGTAATGAGAAGGCGCATCCTAGTGCTAATTGGGTTCAGTTTAACGGCCATCTCTACCTATGTACCTTGTTCTTAAGAATGTAAGGTAGGCCTTTCGTTCTCAAGAATAAAGTCTTGAGTCGACAGAAGTCAACATTTTGAGGATTAAACTCAAGGATGAAGGTCAGCTCTCCAAGAAAAAGCCTTCATAGAACATTGCAAGAGCACCAAGAAGCTAGACAACATAAAGTTAGATCCAGAGAAGATCTACATCAGACAGATATTTTAAGAAGATCAAGAGGCTAACTCTGTCTCTTTAGGAATAAGTTCGGGCTTGGAGAAGAGATTGAAGATGTTGGAGGACTGTCTGTTGGTACAGACACCAAAGTACATAAAGGGGAAAACGCTGAAACAGTGACCGAAGAAGTTTATCGGTCAAAGCCAGATTTGGTATAGGTCAGAGTCATTCACAGAGCCCAATTTTGGTAATTTCAAAACAGGTGTTTGAGAATATAGCATTTCTATTATGATTGTGTGTCAAAGTTGTCACATCGACATCACTGCCTATACCAAGCACACCGATGGCCAACCCCCTTTGTCACTTCAATTCGTTATCCACTTGACCATTTTATTTCCACCGCCACTGTAGTACACAATTTGTTAAGAAAGACGTTCACTCACAGTTACAGGTATGTTGCAGCTGTGGGAACTGTCTGGCCTCATCATCGGCGAACAATGAATAAACCGCCGCGTTCGTCATTTGTCAGTTGTCACACACAACAAATGCCGCTCTTACCGCATACAATGCATACCAACGTGCATCGTTGTCGTCGTTGTTGTAATTGATTTCAATCAAGTAGTGCGCTCCATCGCGGCCCGCCGCCACCGCCCTTGTACACGCGGACTTAGTATATTGAAATGTTTTCTCCGAAAAAATACGTCTATGTCTTCCGTGATTAGGGAATTAGGCCCACATAAAGCACACAAAGGAGATGACCGTCTATTGCTGCCACCGCTGGCGTGGATTGGTTCAGCCTTTTTTCCCACAGGCGGCTCACTTCACACGCAGGTGGCTATGGCTATGAAATTACCTGGAATCGACTCCCCCTTTGCGGTCAGAGCTGGTATTGTTAACAAAAAAACACACACCTTTGCTCTGTGTCACAAGCATGTAACGAGACCATCGACAACGCCAGAGGTGATGATGAGCTGGGTATACGGAGACGAAACGGGCTTCCATGGGAATCCCACGATCAACATGTGTTAGATGCACAGCGAATACGATGGTAAATTTTAATAGTTGTGTACGAGGATGTTGTAGTGTGCTTTTGGCCCCAACATCGGCGTCGTTGTGTTGCATGATTCGGGTGTGTAAATTCTTTTTTTATGAACCAAACACGCGACTTTTATGGTTTCCGTGTTTGGGGAAAACCGCTCTGAAGTAGGAAGTCAAAAGGGCGGGAAACCATAATAACTGCGGCCGGTCGCTAAAGAAGCGATTTAGAAAACCCCGGATAGGGATGTTATGGTCCTTTATGCTCGCGTATGGGGATTGTAAAAAGTTGAATGGATTCTAGTTCACAAAACCCACCCGGATGATGATGGTGAATAAGGCCTACCCGTTCTTGTGGTAGTAAGTACTCATTGTTCAGTAATGGCAGTAATTACACACAGTTTGTACTCTTTTAACGACTTGTACTCGGGGATTTACTTACTTCCAGGCGCTTTATGTACTCACGTGCAGTCTCTGGTTTGAACATAGTTATTGCGGTCTTAAATTGTTGAATAGTTGCATTGTTTCAAAGGAAGTATGTACTCAGTGGTTGTTAGCCAGTTGAATTGTTTCAAAAGGAGTTTACACCTGTGCTTGACGTTACTCGGCATAAAATTCCGACAGCAAGCGAATTCCCGAGACGTTGAGAGCCTTCCTTGTAAAGTTCTGCAGATTATCGTGAGTGATTTGGCATTTTATTCCTACAGAGGCGGGGAAGGAGACAATTATCCATCATCTTTACACCTTTTCAGCACTCTACCTCAAAAGAAAACTCCACCTAGAACAATCCTAACTTTAATGACAGAAAAGACAATTTCGAGAATAATCCTCTGACGACGAACTTAAGAACGGACAAGGACAAAACTAAGGCGGTGGAGAAGCGCTTTCATAGGCTCAACATCGATGCCTACCTTACCGACAACTCCGCAGTCATAACTGACACCGAATTGGAGGCACCAATGTCGGATGCGTCAACTGATATTTTTTAACCCCTAGTCATGTGGACCTGAGGTATAGGTCTTCAACTAAACATCTCTGAGGTGTTGCCTGTACGGTTATTACTTTCAATGTCAGCTGCGTGCTTTTTTATTTTGGTGCCAAGTCTCTTGGTCTATTGATCTAGGCCCTGTTCATAAGAATTTTAACACAAAACTGAGCAGTTAAAGAGAATGAAACGACGGAGTGTATAAATTTGGGCACAAAACCGTCAAATGGTACACCGACGGTTCCAAAAAACATTCGGCCACCGGGGTGGGAGTATACGGGCTCCAAACATCGCCTAATAGTTTTTAAGCAGAGGTATATGCGATCGAAAGATGTGCACAATTCAGCCGCAATAGAAGATATCACGAGCAAAACATCGCGATACTATCAGACAGTCAGGCTGCCATCAAGGTACTGAGTTGCTATGAAATCAGATCCAAACTTTTCTACGAGTGTCTGGAAAAAAAAAAAGATTTGGCCGAAATAATAGAGTCACTCTCTACTGGGTGCCAGATCATGTAGGAAGAGGGGGAAAAGAGGCAGCCAATGAACTGGCAAGAAAAGGGTCAGAAACACCATTCGTTGGACCCAGGCCATTCTGCGGGCTTGGACCGAATCGAATCCAAGAGGAACTGCGAAGAGAGGAAGAATGAAAAAGAAGAAGGCTATGGAAAGCACTCCCAGGACTAAGGCAGGCAACGGAACTCCTCAGGAACTACGACCAAAAGAGGAGCAAGGTCTGCCTAAATACCAGCAAAAATTAGCTTCGCACTGTAACGGGCTTCCTAACGGGTCATTGCTCACTCAGGGAGCATCTCAGGAAAATGGAAATAGAAGCAAACGGAAACTCCAGATTCTGCAGCAATTCCGAGGAGACTCCGTCACACCTCCAAAAGAAGAACTTTCTCTGAAATGAATCTGCCATCGCTGGACCCAGTCCAGATACTCCGATTCCTCAGAGCGATTGGATTGGAGGAAGTTCTTTAGGTCGAGACTTATCGGCCAATATGAGTATGGGGGAGCACAATAGGTCTATATAGGTCACAGTGCATCACACACTCCAACTTTTAACATCTAACATCTAGCCCTGTTCATCAATCTCTCCAAATTCTTTTAAGGCTTTTACAAAGTTTTTTACTAACGTTGGTATATCGGAAATGTTCCACTTTTTCCTAAAAAAAACTAAAAAAATACTTGTCACATGGATGTCTTTGAGCAGTAGTCGTTGTACAAAAGTAAAGTGTTAAAAAAACTGCAGATGCAGGCACTATACGAACAAGTTTTCCTCTAGCTCCTTTTACAAACTATCGCAGCATTGCCATCATCATTTTTATCGTTGCAGTATCCAATAATGGTCTGAATGGGTCGCTTTGTCGGATACTCTTCAGTTAATTACGTGGTCAGCTAATCAAGCGCCGCGTAAGATCTCCTGATTAAATTGATCTGAGTGGTGATAGTTCTCTCAATTTCACCGGAGGCATCTAATGAATAGTCATCCTCTCCCATCCGATTTAGACATAAAACAAGTGCAGCATCGTTAAAGCAACATTTTTAATTGACCCAACCACTGAACAACCTTGTAGCTAATCCACCTGCCTAAACACCGGAATCTGCTTGAATGAAAATATCTTAATGCTTTCAAAATTAATAAGTATCTCCCCGCTTACGATCGATAAAAAAACCAATTCAAAAAAATTCGCTTAGCTCACCAGTTTTATCCGACCACACAGCGTCATGATCCCACCGTCAGCTAACCAA
The DNA here is from genome assembly GCA_917880715.2 of Matsumyia berberina. Taxonomy (NCBI): domain Eukaryota; kingdom Metazoa; phylum Arthropoda; class Insecta; order Diptera; family Syrphidae; genus Matsumyia; species Matsumyia berberina. The sequence continues at coordinate 121,215,090 of OU862871.1, read as the reverse complement.
CCGACCACATTCACTACCGTCGATCAAACTCTCATTAGTTAATCGCATGCGGATTAGGATTACACACATACGAGGAGTCTCCATCTGGAGGTACAAGTTGACACCAATCGCTGAGACCGCACCGTAGGCATGATCTCACAGTTTTGAACGGATGCCAGATCGGCCTAAAGTCGACCCTCGCGTCTCTCTCCAATTTGATGTCGATCATCATTTGCACGCTTCGCGCATTCAACATGACATCGAATCAACAAAAAAAAAAATGAAACAACACTCCTCACCGAGCTCGTCATTAGCTCCACGTTCATTCATCGCGCTGCAGCAATCTTTCACCGTAGTGTGACAACATTCTAGCCGAAGACTTTGCCGTCTTGTTTATGGCTCTATCCTCATGGTTCTCATGGTTTTTTCCCGCCAAATTAACTTCCACACACAAGCACAGCGCCGCCACGATCAATGGGCGTCGTTCCCCCAAGGAGTGTGCACAGCGAACAGTGTATTCTTCCCATTTCCAGTCACTTAAGCAGGCTCCCACCAATCCACCAGCGATTAGTGCATCAACTTCACTTCGGAAGCTCCTTCCAATTGTAGGGTACCATGAGCTGTCATGGGAGCCAGAGGCATAACGACAGCTATAGCTATAGCCACCGTCAGAGTTGGAGATGGAGTTGGAGTCAGAGTCATTTGCGCCGTCATCGTCTCAAATGCAATTGGGATGCAATTGCTGTCGTTGTCGTAAGACCGAGCATCATTGTGTGGCAATGTTCATGGGAAAATTATTTTCTTCCCGGTGTGTTACGATGACGGGACCGATTCCAAGAGCGGGCGCTGTTGACAAATCCCAGTCGCAATCCCAAAGGTGTATTGTCCATCTAAGAGGATTACCCGTACTTCGTTCGAAAAAGTGAAATTCGGCGGCGGCCCATTGAAACCCAAGCACACGGCTGAAAAGAGCAGTTGATTGGTCAACGACGCTAGCCCCGGTAATCATGTTATTGCAGTAGCGTAACAAATTGTGAAAACTATCTGTAACACACCGTTCACCGTCGTCGTCGTCATCGTCATTGTCGTCGTTGTCGCTGTCGTGGAGCCCGAGAAGGCAATCGCTCAATCTCTCTGGCCAGCCCGAGAGCCATCTCGAGGAAGAGCCAGACAAAAAGAGAAAAATAAACTCAAGTACAGATACAGAGGCACAAAAAGTAGGCATAAGCTAAGCATCCAACAGTAACAGATACAAGATACAACTAATGTTGTAAATTGCGCACGCGCAGGGAGCACAAAAAGTTCGGTGCGCAGCGCTATGGACAGACGGACGATGGTTGGTGTCGTGCCGTGGGTATCCGAAAGTACTACAACAATAAAGCAATCGAGCCGCGCGTGCATCAAGCAAACCGTGGGAACCGCCTGCCTGCCACGGTCCCAAAACCATTTCAAGATTCTCTTGAACCACTTTGTGTGCACGAGAAGTGGTTGTGAGCGCGACGTGTAAAGCTGTTGTGGGGTGTATTTCTTTTGGATTCGCTATGTGGGATATCTTTTCGATCCGCGGCGCGCAATAATTCGTTTCACGTCTGGGTGTTGAGGTACGGCAACGCGGTGATAATTTGTTTTAAGCTCCATGGCTACTGGTCGCCGGTGAGGTATAATTTCTTGCGGCGCTCTTGTACGGAAGGTGAAATATTTAAATTACCGACATACACGCTAGGGTCATCAGGGGCGGTTAATGTAGGTATGACTACGAGGCGAATGGGACACCATACGGTAGCGGAATAGGTGTTTGACGGGAAGTTAAACCAGCTCATGTAACATCTGTTGAATTTTACTAGCGAGGTGTGAGACTATGAGACAGGTAGGCATACAAATCATTTTATGACCTAGTGCGGGGAGTATGAGCCGTGAGATGGTTACTTGTTGCTGAAGGGAAGACTTGTTCCGGTAATTACGGACGAAGAGTGGAATTTTAATATTTGCGTGCAACAATTTAAATCTGCTCAGGAAATTATCAAGGTTGCTTGAGATGTTACGTTTTTGAACGTGAATCCTTAGAGGAAATATGGATTCAAAGTCAATGACGGGGACCTTCGAAATATGTAGGTTGTGTAAGCTCAGATGCACGACGTAGACCGGAAACCATTTCACTCTTAGAGATCAATTTTAGACATCCGGTTTAGATGTAAGGACATTTTGAAACTCCGAGATAGTCCTGAAAGTTGACGGAGATTCAGTATCAGAATTCCTGACAAAGATGACTGGAGGACCCAAAAGAAACTGGCCTTCTACACCGATGGTTCTAAGATGAACATTGGTACAGATGCCGCGGTCTACTGCAAAGCCCTAAGAATAAACCACTCCTTTAGAATAAATGACGACTGCAGTGTCTTTTAGGCCGAAATCACAGCCATCATCTAGGCCTCTAAAACTGCCCGCGAGAAGAGTATCACTGTAAGAATATCGACAGCCAGGCAGCTGTTAAGGCTCTGGAGTCGGCTATAACTATCGCGAGCCAAAATGGTGACCCTATGTTGGGTATCAGAGCATATGGATATCCCAGGTAATGAAAGGGCTGACGAACTTGCACAAAGCGGAGCAGAGCTCTTCGCCTCACAGGATCTCCTCTTTGCGAGAATTCTAACAAGCTCGTTAAAAATAAATATTGGCGACGAGGTCATCAGTTAATACACATTGGATCCAGCTAGACACATATGCGATAGCTAAAAACTTATGGACGGGTTATAATAACAAGAGATCTCTGTCTCTGGTCTGGTCGAAATTAGACGAAGCAAGGACAGTCTCCGGAATTATTACTGCCATTACATGCGCCTCGGTATACATAAGAAAGACTATTGCAGAAGTTGAAAGAACGAGGAAGAAATCGAATCTGTCCGTCAATTGGTGTCCTGCCCTTGCTGGACTCTTAGTAGTTATTTCTTTAAGGAACTTGCGTGACATCGATCTGGGGAACCTCCAGAAATTCATATCCTTACCGGGATTTTTTTTTTTTTTTATAATCCACGCGCGGATCAAGGGGATATGAATACCCTTATAATGTTATACACACACCGCGAGCGAGGTACAGTGGTTTGAAACTCTCTTAACATTCCCGGAGGTACAGTGTTTTGAAACTCTCTTAACATTCCCGGGGTCGAATTGGAAGATGGACACAATGAACTCTATTGCTGGTCGAAGTCAGCAGTGACGAATGTATTATTTGGGCCGTTATGTTCGCCTCTGTAGCATCTGTTGGAGAAGAATTGGCTTAAGAGGGACATGTAAGTGAAGTAGGTTAGCGGATAGAGAGTCGGATGGGGTTTACAGATCCGAAAGACGTCCTATACATATATTCAGCGAACTTGACGATTTTCTCGCAACTAAACTGCCTACGCTGTGGCTCATAGGTTAGTGCGTTGGACTGCTGACCGAGCGGCGTGGGTTCAAGCCCCAGCCAGGAAAACACCAAACATTTTTCGCGGCACCACCTCTCCTCGGGGAATGACAAGCCTCCGGGAGTATAATCTGTCATGAAAGAGCTTCTCACGTCGCCGTTCGGAGTCGGCAATAAATTGTAGGTCCTTTCCATTCATGCGAAAAATGTAACGCGCACAGCATGAATGGTTGCGAGAAGCTAGGCTCATCCCGAACTGTTGCGCCAGCTATTTATTTATTATAAATTGACTACGAGAGCTTATCCTGGGCAGAACATGTCTTTCCAGGCTTTTTAGCGCCCCTGTGGCGGGCCAATTGCAGAGGAAGTGTTCGAGGCTCTCCTCCTCCTCCTCACATCCACGGCAAGTACTTGATTGCACCAATTCCAGTCTGTGGGCATGTTTATTAGGATTAATGTGTGTACGGATGATGAGAGAGTCACCTGAAGCTTCAGATAATATAACCTTTCCTGTCATAGCACGACCGAATATGACAATGAAACTTGACTTGAAAGTTTGCTAAATGACCCGTTTATCCGTTTATGAGGGTCGCGGGCTTAAGGTGCTTAAGTGGACTCTTCTCATCTCCCGATCTTTCGCCATCGACTCTAAATCATCAGGGTCTAACCATCACATCCGAGGCCTACCCAGGGGACGCCTACCTGATGACACGTCTTGGAAACCGAGTTGAATACATGCGTTTAGCGTGTCCAAACCATCGAAGTATAGGACCCTCCCATCGAAGGATGGCATTCTGCAATCAATCTGATTATGTTCTCGTTTGATGAGCAAACTGGCTATGAATAAAAAAGATACTCGCATCCTAAAAGGTGTATTGACGGGAAATTCTACCTTAGGCACCATGGCCACCAGACTTGGCCTCAACTCCCCAGACTACTGCAGGAGCCGTCAGGATGAGGAAGAAACGGAAACCATCAAGCACTTACTCTGCGAGTGTCCCAATCTCCAAAAACCGCCGACTCCGACACACGGGAAACAGGCTGTTTGGAGAACCGGGAAACCTAACAGTAACCAATAACGAACATACTCCACTTAAAGAGTTCAGGTTAGTTTTGCGATAGGCCACCCATCTAGAGCCCAAGGTTGCAAGATGGACTACAACACAAAGGTGAGCACAATGGATTACTAGGCTCCTGTGGACGCACAGTCACTGAATGGCCACTTCCACCATAACCTAATCCATGAGGAAACTCTTATCATTGGTTGATTTCTTATGCTTATTTGCAATATCTGCTGCTGTTCCATGTCCAGATACGTCGTCCATCATCAGTTCGAGCATCTCTACTTCAAGTTCATGTGGACTCTACTCTCTTTTCTGTTGCTGTATGCTTAATACCTTTCCGTTGCCGCCAGGACTAGGCGGAATCACAACATGTCATCCCATATCAAGGTCGAATATATGCATGTATGTACATATGTACATCGGTTCTTCTTTTCCTGGATGACTGTAACGTTTATTTCCCCATCCTCGTATCGTTTCTCAGGCAAACAAGATTTCTCTGCCCCAGCACTTGAACCCGTATTTGTCTTCAACCAACGTGACTGGGTAAGCGTTGTGGTTGAGACTCAGATACATTTTGAACCACAGCATCGTTCTTCATTCGGACGAATGCAAGTCAGACGACAACAATTATTACTCGAATTTGAACCAAATTACCAAGCTAATCAGTTCCTAGTGTCACACAGTCTAGCTACAGTTGTTACAACTTCGATTCGTTACAAACTACAATGTTACTCTTTCAGCTGTATTCATCGAAATATTTGTTTGCACTTTGTCCCCACATATACTCCCTTCATCAGAAGGACAAATAAAACATAAAAGTCAAAACCACCATTCCAAACAGGAAGACCAATTGCTTACACAGAAGTTACGATAACGCCCCGCGGCTGTCAGACTACAAATTTCACGCAGTCATTCAGTCATGCCATTCATTCATCACGCGGTTGTCGGGCCACAACAACAGCCTTGATGATGGTGTTCGAGGGACGCGGCATTACCAAGAACCGAAACCGATGAGCATTCATAAAATGCTCATACACACGGATTCCACGTCTCCCATGTCCCGATGTCATCGTGTCACCATCACCACCATCGTCCACACAAACAACATCATACCCTCAGCGGCTGAATGCCAGAAGCATGCCATTAGCAAGAACCAAGTGCGATTATCTTTAATCGATACCCCCAACAGCATGGTCAAGTGATCAGCAAAACAGCGACGCCAGAGGGAACGCAGAGTGCTGCTCCGCAAGGCAAGGAAAAAAAGTTCAATAAAGATCCGCACGCCACAACGTGGACGGAGACGACAACGTCGACGAAACAGACAAGAAGCGCACACACACTGTGTACCCAATTTGCCATTCCGCAGCCGTATGCGCGCCAATGATCGCCACGATCACCACGATCAACATGATCGCCATGAGTACCATGAGCACCACTTGTTCGGGTCTCGGACGGACGTGCCTACATGCGACCTAACATCGCATGCGTTCCAACTCGTGCGCGCCTCTTCACTATGTGTGCGGCGAGTGGGACCTGGGGAGTGGGGAGTTGTGCGCGCGCACATATCACGCAAACGATCGTGCACACATCAACTTGTTGCCGGTAATGCCAACGGACAGCATGACAGCTCCCCAGCACTACCGTGGGAATGTGAAACAGGTGCACTTTTGGGGTCGTTGAGTTTCAGGTCGACCGCACTTGTGTACACGAGAATGTGGTCGATGTCGGGCGAGATTGTGCAGTTGTGGCGACGACGGTACATAATTGAATAGCGGCCCAAAGAAGGAGGAGTTTTAGGCTGGCGATTGGTGGTTAGGTAGGTGACTAGATCACTTGGAAAGCTTATGGCAGTCGGCTTGGATTTGAAATGGAGGCGGTACTAGATTGTTGGGTTGCCCTCTTTGCATGGTTACCTGCTTCCTGTATGAGGAACTCAAGCGTCTAAGTGAAGTGTATGCGATTAGCTATTATTTAGAGTTGGCCACTCAGGAAACTACTAATTAGGACAGCTTCTCTTGGTATTTGGATCGAAAGTTGACCTGAAAGTTTTACTTAATCACGCGACAGTGCTTGTCAAAAGCAATAGTTTTCGCAGTAAAATCGTAACCTTAAAAGTCAGTCACTTCGATTAGGAATATCCTTGTATGCTTTTTCATTAGCATACGCCTTGGTTTGATACCAACTTCCTTAGGCAATGCTTTAAGTTGGGTGAATCTAAGGGCTAAATTTACAAGTTTTCTTCGGTTACACTGGTCATTACCTTACTACCTCCAGTTGCCCAACTTCGGCTGGGTTGACTCTAGTTTGCTTGAGGTCCCCTTCTACTTATGCGTGCCAACTTAATTGACTTCTTTCTCTTACTGACTTACTTAAAGTGGCCCTACAGTCTGAGGTGGACCTGGCCCTCAACCAACAAGCGTCTCCAGCCAGCTCGATCTTTAGCCAGCTGCCTTCAGTTTCGCACGCCAAGTTGGTTGAGGTCCTCTTCCACTTGCGTGTGCCACCTGAATTGCGGTCATTTGAGAAGAGGCCCATCCTTCTGCCATGAAGGCCAATGGGACAATGGCCGGTATGAACACCAATGACTGTACTAATGAGCGACCTTTTGAGCAAGATCAGACTTTTAGATCGAGTGAGGTTTACCAAAGGCCAGATCTTCTTGGAGGTACGGCACGTGGCCCCATTCCTGCATCCTTGGTTTGTCTTGCTGATCGCGTCGTACTCTAAGAGTAGCTTACATGTAACGAGTGGAACACCCAGACTCCTCCGTTCCGGCATTATGTCCAGAGTAGTACAACGTTTGACGAGTTCAACGGCATTACAGTTCCCTGGAATATTGCTATGACCTGCATATTCTGACATCTCCATGAGAGACGAGCGACAATCTGAGGTAGCTTTTGATGTATACGTTATTGGTTCCAGAACTTTTATAGCACCCTGGCTATCGATAAAGATTTATATGTCCTTGAAGAATATCACTTTATACCTAAGTCAGGATAAGGCCTCGTCATGATTTTCGTCTGAACAACGCTACAGTGGTCAGGTAGACGAAACTGGGTCCTCGGATAAAGCATATCGGAGAAAACACCACCTCAACGGATTGGCTTTTATCGATTTTGGAACCGTCGGTATAGAGATACACCCAGTAATCGTCTCTTCCCCTTCGGGAAGTAATGGATGTCCAGAAGTTCAGATCGAAATTCAACCTGGACTGTGTGTAGTCAGTGTTTTCCGGGATGAATGTTAGGGGATCTAATATCGAGGAGTGCCTAATATGGTTGATTGGTCATTGGAAGGAGGCTTGCAGTCTGATGGGTGCGCTAGAAGCAGACTATATGTAGAGAAAGTAGATGCAGGAGCACATCAAGTGCCGCGGATGGGGTAGTTCTTTGTGCTCAGCTTATACATTCTGATTTTTGTTCTTTTCCCAGTAAGTTATGGGGTGAGGCATTTTTTTAGTCCGTCCAAACATTCACAATACTGCGCTTTCATATCTAAAGCTGGGAAGTACTCCGACGAGCACGCCGACCAGCGATCTATCCACAGACCCATTTTCATCGTACATCTTTGTCGAAGTAATCAAATCACTTAATCGGTTATGTTATTCAACAGCTTAATGTGACAAGAACCAATAAAAACCTTAACCACATATAACGTTCCCATGAGCCACTCTTTATAGCATCCTCCAATTGAATTCGAAGAATTAATCAACATCCCATCATGGAAGCCATATTTTTATTTTCCTTTCCGACCTTGTTCCTTCAGGTTAGGTTATTAGTGGTATATCCTGCAAAAAAAAAAAACTCAAAACCTCACTTTGTTCCGCCACCGCCCCCATTCACTTAAAGTAACCGCCAACTGCCTTACATAACGCATTAAACCAATTTTAACAATTTAAAGCGACGCTCCTTGGAACTTTTTGTACAACCACATATCCATCCAACCATCCATCCATTCATTCACCCATCCGCACCTTCATCCAGGAATTAATAATGCCCAAGGATATGTACGTACATATGTACATATGTATGTACATATATATCCATATCATATCGCACACCCGCAACAACAATTTTTCTAAGCTCACCTCACGCGTTAAGTAATAATTTTAAACTTCGTCCTTAATTGCCACGATATTGGCAGACTTCATGATCCATACATTTGGAGCGAGGACAAGGGCGAGGGTGCGTCAAGTATGAGCCCTGCGTATGCAAAAAAACACTGACTTTTGCCTTCCAGTAGTGGGCGAGAACAACCGGGATGGGAGCTTGGTTGGCGTCCCTCCCGCTGGTCGACATGGTGTGCAAGTATAATAAAAACTCCAGTAAAAATGTAAAATAAAAGGAATATAACGTATCTCGCGGGGGTTTGCGCGTTTACGTTCGCGTTTGAACGTTTTTAAAACGAAAGTTATGCTATATGTGTGCTCTGTGCGCTTTGTGTACGCTCTATACGAGCACGCGACTCCGTCATTGCGTTATTAAGTAAATTTTCATTTTTATATGTTTCCTACATCGTCGTTGTCGTTGTCGTTTTGGCGTTGCCTTCCCTGATGGTTGGAGGAGGGTTTTCCATTTTTTCTTTCTGCTAATATGACATTGTCATAAGGGATAACGGCTTATCTAGGATTTTATTATCCCTTTCTGCAAACGCAGAGATATTCGCTGTAACGCGATATGGCGATAAGGAAAAAGTTCTTCAAGTATTTTTACACAAACTTTTCGGAATTTTTTTTTTTTTTCCTACGGAAGTGATAGTTTTTTATGGGACGCCCTTGACTATAACATGAATTAATCTGTTTCGGAATTTTGTATGAAGTAAAGATGGTTCTTGTAACTTGTCGAACAGAAACTTCATCTACTGGCAACTGGGCAAAATGTCTCTGTACAAAAGTTCTCATTGGTACACAGTGTAATTTTAGATTGGATTCGTTAGGAGATAGCCACTAAGATTCTGTTAAATTTGATTTTAAAGATGAAAATCCTATGACGTCCATCGGTTTCGTTGCTTGTACTGGTATATCTATGTAGCTCTGCACCCATATGTATTTTTCACCACTCTAGTCCTTTGTGTTCGTATATTTTTGTTTGTCTTTTAAAACTAAACAGGACGAAAAATGGAATAGCTTAAGTACCTCAAAATATCTTGAAACCTATAATATACGAGGTGAAGATAATTTCAAAAGATGCGGGCTTCAGCCTATCAATTCCAAAGGTATTATATCCTTCAGCTCTTACGTCAAACGCGGGAAAAGTGTTTTCCTTGTGCTCTCGCGAGAATAGAGACAGAAGCGGCAAAAATGGGTTTAGCGGTAAACGAGGGCAAAACAAAGTATTTGCTGTCAACAAGAAGGGACACCCAACACCGATGAATTGGACAGAACGTCACAGTTGATAGCTATAACTTCGTGGTAGTAAGGGACTTTGTCTCCCTCGGCTCTGCTATTACTTCCGATAACGACACCTCGTCGGAAATCAAACGAAGAATGAGTCTTGCCAATCGCTGTTTCTTCGGGCTAAGAAGGCAATTGAGTAGTAAGACCCTATCCCGAAGAACTAAGGAAATTCTATATAAGATCTTAATCATCCCAGTCCTGCTTTATGGCGCTGAAGCATGGACGCTGTCCTTGGTTGCTTCAAGCGAAAAATTCTTCGAAAGATATTCGGTGCCATAGGCGTTGACGAGTTTTGGAGGAGAAGATTTAATCACGAACTATACGAGCTGTACAGCGACATCGCAGGGCAGGGGGATGGAGAGCGAATGGACACTAACGCTGCGGCACGCAGAGTCTTTGAATCTAACCCGGAGGGACAACGCAGTAGAGGAAGACCTTGCCTAAGGTGGTCAACCAACTTGGCGTGCGCAACTGGAGGCAGTAAGTTAAGGACCGGGCTAACTGAAGAGGCTTGTTTGCTGAGGCCCAGGTTCACCCCGAACTGTAGCGCCACCTGAGTAATTAAGTAAGCCTAGTGTGCCAAGAAACTACTTGTTCGGGTTCACCATCCATTAGGTGATGATTTGTTCTGATTCAATTCCCTCGGTTTCAACCCCATGCATTTCTTTTCTACCTGAGACAGAGTTTTTTTTAATCCCGGTTCAGTATTTTGTTCTCTATCGACTAAATCATCAGACGAGGAACTAGGCATCACTCTTGGTGCTACTGAATCGGTCTGGTTGTGTCTAGATCTGGTGCCTGGACGAGGTGCTCTTCTTCACAAAGCAGCTGAACCGACATTTGAAATTCAGTAAAATATCTATAAATTTGACATTTTTTCTGTCTTTTTGCTTTTAAGACCCAGTTAAGACAAGTACTGAAACCCCAAATACATTGAAACCAAAAAAAAAAAAAAATTTGACAACGTAACATACCGTGTAAAACGACAAAAAGATCACCGATCTTTCAGTAGCTTTCATGAACATTTTTGCGCTGAACCTGGTTCTGACCTTTTGATACGGAAATCCGACATCGGAAAAGATAACCCTTCTAAGTCTAAGTCCTTCTACTATCTACAGGCTGGGCAATTTAAACCTTCGTCATGTGGCGGGCTTATGACAGCCCGCGTTCGAAGAGTTAGTCCCACGTCTTCAGACCACACCATCAGGCAATCTTGGTAATACCAGTCGTCAAGACCGACAATTTCCGAAGCGGTCTGATGAGAACATTAAGGCTGTACAGGTCAGCGTTGATAGATCACCGACAACATCGAGCCGTCGCGGTTCTTTATGGTCAGTCATCGCTCGCAAGACTCTTCGACTTATAATTCGTGCTGATTTGAAGTCACTCTCGTACAAAATTTAATTAACGGAACGACTTTTACCGATTGACAAGCCACGATGGCTATATTGTGTCCTTTGTTCCTCGGTCGCCTAGTTTCGAAATATTGTGATTTTAACTGGCCCCCGCGTTTACTCAACTTAACGCCTCCTGATTTCTTTCTGTACGTTTATTTGAAGTCCAAATTGTATGTCAACAAGCCTTGAAAGACAGTATACGACAGGAAATGGCCGCTATTCAGCCCGAAGCACTTCGAAAAGTGATGGGAAATACCGAAAAACGAGCACATTGCTCCATTTGCTCTAACGGTAACCATTTACTCGATATCATATTCAAAAAGGGATGAGAACAAATTAGCAAGGCTAAAAATAAAAGAAAAATGACTTCAAAGCAAATAAGTTGTGTTATTTTTTTAAGTTTTTTTAAAAGCATCCCGAAGATTTAAATGGCCCACCCTGTAACGACGGGGCCTTTCTGATTTTCTCTACAAAGTTCAACGTCTCTAGGAAAAGCCGCTTTCAGGTTCAGACTTTTATTTATTGTATTTGCATATTTCACTTAACCACTGTCACTTGATTGTCCTTCCAGCATCTAGCCAACGTCCAACCAAACTCCTTTTGGATATATTTTTAACTTGTGGTAAATTTAGATTCGATTGCAAAACTAAATCCCTTAAGGTACCGTCCACATTAGATTCGATGAAGGGTGAACGAGGGTATTACTTTCCCATTACTAAAAAAAAAAAAAAATTCAACGTCAGGATATGGGGTCATTACTTTGACTCCTCTTTTTGGCAGCGCATATTCCATTAAATGTAAATCCCTAAAGAATTACATAGTCATCCCATCAGCTCGGTTTGTCTGTCAGTATATCACTCACCTTCAACCCGCCGCCGGTATGTGCCAAACTGAGTAGAAGTGATTTTGACTATTCACTTACGGGTTCCTCTTCCTATACCCAGACCCTTGAGACCATTTTAGAGATGAAATGGGTCTCTTCCTGAATGTTTGTGTGTGTGTTCCAGCTCAGGCATTGCAAGAAAAAAGAATCAGAAGAATTGGTGGGCGTCAGATGAGCAAAAGATTTTATAGGATTCCCATCACGTAGAATAATTTCACCTCGATTTTCTATCCTTACATTCTTTGTGAATTATCCTGTAGCTAGTGAACTACTGGTGGGGGTGTAGATTTTCACATCTTACTGCGAAAACCACTTAGAGCGCGAAGATACTGTTCATGTTGAACTTTGTTTGAATGAAAATAGTCGATTGTGTGCAGATTGATGAATTAATGACGGGCTTGTGAAATCTTTTTGATGTAAAACACGTTCCTATCTCTATCTATGCATTAAACTTGGATATCGCGAATCACTTTGACACTGTCCATGGTTCGGATAAAAAGTATCGCCGACAGGTAGTCAGGCAGCATTTAAACCATCATGAACCCAACATCCAGATCACATCTGGGCCGAGAAATAAAACGCAACGCAATCACCTTGGCAGTGACAATGATGCTCGCCTTTGCGGGTCACAAATGAGTCCGGGACAAGGAAACCACTCCTTCAAGGTGCCGTGGCAGAGAAAGCCGCACTGACAATAATTTAAACAGCTATCAAAAGGAGAATGCAAAGGATTTTTAAGACTTCTGGACAATTTGCTTAATCTACAGAATATCAAGATCATTCGTAAAGAAACCCATCGGATTCAACGTTAAAACATTGAAGCGTACTACACACCTCACATTATGCGCAGGCTCGCCGAAGCAGCGATTTATAAGAACTGCAAGGAAGAAGAAGATAACTCCGAACAATTTTTTTTTTGTCACTTTCCAGGATTTGTGAGAATGCGAAAGAAAATTAGTGAAATCCTGGCATTCACCTGACCTATGTATGTATTTTAAGAGCTAGGTCCGATGAAACGGGAGACACAATAGTCCGGACTTGAACCTTAGTAAAGGGCATTTTGCAAAAGTCTCACAGAGATTAGCTGTCGACTTGATTAACGTGCTCCCTCAGGTCCCTCGGAAAGAACTGCGGTTTAATATACATATGTTACGGCAACATAACCAATATATCGGGCCATTTAGAGCAATTTCCTGGAAAAAAAATACAGTTTAGACCGAAGAGCAGATTTTTCAGTTTTATTGGTACCCGCAGGTCCCAGAATTCGACATTTTTTATGCAGGATTAATTCATTTTATCATTAACAAGAAAAGCTACTCTCAAGGTACTCAGATAGGTCTGAGCTATGAAAAAATCGACTAAACGTTTCAGATAACATAATTTGAAGCTGCTTGTCGAAGCGGAACAACGCTTAGCCAGAATTCATGCTAAATATTATATCAATAGATTTCAACGCTAAAATGACCCTTTCAACGCATCTAAATCTGTCCTCGAAGACGTTCGCCAATGCCTTCTTTATTAGGCGGATGGGGAAACGCCGACTACTTGACAGAATTCCTTACAGAGACGATTGGTTCATTCAGTCACCAGAAGAGAAAAATTAGCCTTTACATTGAAGGGTCCAAAACGAAGATCAGTTGATGCAGTAGCTGGTGTCCTCAAAGTTGTCTAAGCTTTGCAAAGAACCATTGGCAAGGATTCCTTCACACCCTCTTGCCTACTTATTCGATAATATTTTATGAAACAAAGCTTAAATGTGTTTGTTTTGTAGGTCTTCAGTGACTGGGTTGTGTCATTCGTAAATTTATAGCTACTTAGTTTGGATAGGTTAGAGAGGCTGTCTACATAGACTACGCACTCAGACCAGCGGTAGGTCCATTGTGATCCCTCAGGATCTAGGAGAAAATCTCCTTCTTTATCGTGGAACCAGTGGAAGCTTTTAATAAAGTGTACTATCCCGCCAAGACTGTCAAAAAAGAAGGCACCGAGATGGTTGCGAGCGCGGGACAGATACAGAGGAGATGGAGGATCGTCTCCTCCTCTTCCTCGTTGTAGTTTCCTAGAAAGTTTCTGTTTCCTGGTATCCAGCAGAGGAGTATGTTGAATTGCTCTACCATCTCTACAAGAGCGAGGGGGAATCTGGAACTATTTTTGACGTTACAGAGACTGATTCCAGGGATTCTATGGAGGCCTGGTTGTCTGTGAATATATCCCGAGTAGATTGTACGCTCCAGCCAAGACAGGGCTTCTTTTATTGCCATGATCTCCGCCTGGAAGATGCTACAATACTGTGGAAGGCGAAAGGAGATCTCGAGGTTTAGATCATCGTAGAATACACCTCCTCTCTACGGTTTCTTTTGTAGGTGGTTTTCAGCTGAGCTCCCTCTGAGATCTAGGGAGCTTTTTTAGAAATTTTCATTCACCGAGAGAAGAATTTCCCGATTTTTGTGTGAGCTCCCTTCAGACTCTCCTGAGCACTCTTGAGAATTCGTTCCTGGCTACGGGCGTGGTTGTTTTAGGTTCTCCCAGAAATCTCTTGGCGGAATAGCAGCCTTGGAGTTTCTCTTAAAAGAATATCTTTCGAAGGTGTAATGTGTGTGGCTACTGTTATGTATTTGAAAAACTTTCCCCATCTTCATTTCCTTTCAACAACTATTCGGACATTGTAACTAATAAAGCAATCGAACGACGCATTTTCTTCCCTTCCCCTAGAAACATGTCAAAAGCCCTAAAGTGTGACAAACCTAATCCCTTCGTAGAAAAATTTCTCCACATACGCTTATTGACTTCCAATAAAACTGCGTTAGTCACACTTCTTTCCAGTATCGACAAGCGTCTTAGCTCTTAACCTATTGAACGCGTCAACACTGACCATTTCAATACAACATTCACGGCACGTAGCCAATGCCCGCCATCTTAAACGCAATCATAAATCATCTTCACACCATCTTTGAACATTTTCCCACGATCACCGAGTCCATAGAAAGCGAAGAACAGCACAACACAAATAAAACAGCACCAGTCAGCACAGCATCGGTAGCTCCATCCACTGAGCCGCGCCACAAATAGTAAACACACATTTCTTGTTACGAAAATAACGCCCAGTAAGCAACATTTACCCATCACGGAGCCCATCTCGAAATAAGTATCTCGAACACACGAAGCGCAAAGCGCTAAGCACACGAAGCTCAACACTCCAAAGACAAGAGTCTTATCGTCATGTGTGTGCGATCGCGATGTGATGATACGTACCTCCCAATTGGTAGCACCAGCACCGGTTAACATACTTTGAGACATGTTTAGTGGGGTCTCTATCTGACAGCGGCGCCCCGCAACCCCCTTCTCGATTTGTATACATTCCAGCTACTTACTACCGAAAGCGGAAATCGAACACCAAACAAATAGAAGAAATAGATACAACAAATCAGCTTCAGATACATTTTTCTTCTTTGGACTTCTGATCACGCTCTGTGCCTCCCCTGCTCTCTTCAATTGAAGATCAAAACAAAAAAGCAGAGCGTGTGAAACAAATCTTCTAGAGCTCGGTCTATCTCACAGGTCTCAATGTGCGCGATGATGTGACGTCGGTTATTGTGAACCCTAGAACCCGCTCCATTCCAGTGCACAAGTGACTCAAGTGCGCTTTCCTCTGCCGCACCATCAACGTCGATGGTGGATGTGATATGAGAATTTCGCGCGGGTACGCGCCCACACTGTTGTCGCACAGTCATCATCACCAATGACTATGAACAGCGCGGCGACTTCCAGATGATGTGAGAGTGCCATGTGAATGTGGCCAGCCACGAGATATCAGAAAGTAAACAAACGTTGAACATCCGGATAATGCGGCCCGAAGACGGACGAAAGGGCAAAACAACTTCCGAAAGCCATTTTCGATGACGCGATGCGATAACGATTTCGAGTTACTACACGATAAATCTCTCAGGCACATGCCTATGCTCGGCATAGAAACCGATACTCGAGCCGTAATCTCTTCGGCGTATGCCAGAGTATCACAATCGCAAGGCGAAGAAGGCACATGATACCCCTTCCCACAGCATTGCCGTCAGGGAGAGTGGGATCGAGTTCTTGCTGAGGTCTTCGAGTGTGTGTATTGCGGTTTGGGTGCGGGATCACACCGATATCGGATTCCATCGACGTACTTCAGCGCGAAGGTATGTGCAATGGCCAAAGCTCCAAATAAATAAGTCGTTCAAGTATCTTCTTCATTTCGTAGATTTATCCCACGGGATTCAAGCGCGCCGCAGTCGACCGACACATAATCATCCACTGGAAGGTCCCCTGGCTTCGTTTGGTGCTTGCTGCTTGGTGCCCATGTCCACAGATACAAAGATACTCTCGCCAAGCGGCACGCCACTCTCGCGGTACACTTAATAAAATTGTGAATGAACGTAGACGATGGATCACTTGATCGTTACACGTCAACGGATAAAGACGTTTCGACATTAAGAAAAGGGATTTGCCAGTTAACATAGAAAAGATACGAGTATTTCAGTTGCAGTTGTCGAGTAGTCGTTCGATGTTGTCGCGTGTTATAAGTGGATTTTGTTAGTTGTTTTAGTTTTGTGTAGACAGTCTTAGTCTTGTGTGAATTTTGTTGTCGTATCCGAATGATGGCACCAAATCATCATTTCGCGATGAACTCGCTTACAATGGAACCCGTCTCACGGACCTATCAGTACCGGAAAATTATGAAGCCAATGCTGGAGCGGAAGCGACGAGCGAGAATCAACAAGTGCCTCGAGGAGTTGAAGGATTTAATGACTGGAACGTTACAAGCTGTAAGTACTTTTTCGAGAATAGTGGACTAGATTTCGGAACTTCCAACTTTACCCGGAGTTGTCTCATATTTGTTCTCAGGACTATTTCCGCATCTGTCTATATCAGATTATTTGTATACTTGTTGTGTAGATGTTGAACAAGGATATCTTCCAGTTACTCACTGCTCTTAAATCGTGACAATTCTTAATATTTTGTTGGACACCTATGGTGTGAACATTATTGTTCAGATCTTGTGTCACGTTTTCGAAGTTAGTTTTGCTTTGGTAATTATCCTTGCCGTTGTCATAAACTATTGCGGTCTGATGTCCATGCAAGTGTAACCATTCTGTTATCACTATCATGTACCTATGATCGTGGTCTCTCCCTCTTTTCTTCGTATAGCGTAAGCAGGGAAATGTTTGCAGCCTTAACAACGTTGAACCTGACTCCAGCGATTACGACCGAAGTCTGCAACCAAAACCTCGTCGTTTTCTTCAATGAAGATCAAGCTAACATCACATGGTACGAAGGCGGTAATCTTCTCACCTTTTTTGATCAACTGCTTCCTAACGCACTTCCTAATGGCAGAGTTGGGCTGTTTGAGAAGCGCCTCCGAAAAGATTGGCCTTCCGTCTGGTGCGAAGACGAGCCTTCTTGTAATCTTTGTCAACTTTGATCGCGACGATGGTTAACATGCCTTGTAGGGGTTCATAGACCTCGTGGTTTACTTATATTTTGAAGACTTTCTCAGCGAATGGTGGAAATAAAAAATAGATTTTAGCTAATTTTGCTAATGTGCAGGATCATCCTGAAAATTGTTCCAAAACTATTAGCTTCAAGGTCGTATATTCTGGAAAATTCTTCAACTAAAAATGTCTGGCTTTCTGACGGCTACTCCAGCTCCATAACTAAGTATTTCAAGATATTTAGCTCGCTGAGCTAGAGACTGAGTATTGCTCTTGTAAACTATGCTTTCCCCGTGGTCGCTGTGGATCAGTGGTTAGTGGGTTCGATTGCTGTGTGAACTGGGTAGGTTTGAGCTCCAGCCTTTCTGGTATGGAATGGTATATGAGGGTGAGCGGAAGGCTCCTCACCTACGCCACAGTCGCAGCCGTTGTGTTCCCCTCTTTTTACCGTCGGAACTGCAGGGATTAGTTTGGTTTGGGACGAATGTTATAGTGTACGTGTGTTCTAGCGAATTTCTTTGTCTTTAAGATGTTTCAGGTCCGGTTTCCACATGGACCCCAGGGTCTTCTTTCACATTCTTGCTAGGGCTGGGCAGTGGCATTGAAAGTGTTTGAGATATTCTTCTTCTTCCTCGCAGTTTCTACATGTCTCTCTGTCAGCGAGACCCATTCTATGGGTTGAAGTTAATGTGTCCTGTGATGAGTCCCACCATCAGCCCTCCTTGAATCTAGAGCTTTCCGAGTGAGCAGGTTGCTTGGTTTCTTTACGAGTGATCTAGCCACATTGCACGTCGGGAGGTTTGCCCAGCGATCCTCGAAATCCCTTTGCATCCTCTCGGTGGTTGCTGTTTTAATTATTGACCTCCAATGTGTTTGCAGGGATTCGTTCTATCGCGTGCTCCCCTTCTTCTGGCAGTTCATCGGCTTTCTCATTCCTCGGGACACCTTCGTGACTCGGTACCCAGACAAGGCGGACGTCGTTGTGACTGGCAAGTCTGTTGAGTTTGTCTTTGCATTCCCTGACCAGATGAGATCTGGATGTTGGATTTGTTAGGCTTGTTGCTTGACTATCCGAGCAGATTTCTATTTCCATGAGCTCCAGCCTTATCCACATAACATTTTTTTGCGCCGCCATTTCTTGTAGGGGAATGACAAACCTCCGAGAATTTAATTTGTCCTGAAAAAGCTTTTCTCTTAAAAATCTTAAGGCCCATGCTTTTGCACATTTATTCGATTTAAACAAAGTCCTGCCTTTGCACCATTCAGCAGGACGCTCGCCTTGTTTCTTTTTGACAAGGTCTTGCTTAATAGTTTTCTCAGGTCATAGTAACATAGATTGCCGAGTTTTATTTTACCTAAGGGCATCATAATGTTTCGGCTGAAATACCAGTGTTTGGATTTGGTGTTCATCAACAGCATTTACTTTGTTTTACCCTCGCTAAAAACCAGACCGATCTCAGTAGTTTCTGATATGACGATCGCGCACGCCCTTTGACTGATCACCTCTTTTTCCCATGACGTCAATTTTATCTGGTTACCAATTGAAAAATCCTTTTCATCGCTGAAGCTGATCCTTGCTTAAGATATGAAGTGAACGGTCTAAACTCTCTGATTGGAACTGGTCTCAAGTTCCATTGTAAAGCATTATTGTGGCTACGATTATGGCGCCCTATGCTTCATCGATCTTCCTTTTATTTTTCACGCTGTAATGGACTTGAAGCTTCTTAACTGATGAGACTGCCTCAATCCGAACTTTAAGTGAAATAGGACCACCGATCTGTCTTCAAATGTCTATCGATATCGATAAAATGGGGCCCCAATAACCTGGCGGTTGGCATCGAAAAAGTCTACAAATTATTCCCCATTTTTCTTTCAGTCTTTGATGTCGTGAACCTTCATCAGATACTTGAGAGGGGTGTTGTCGTTATTTACCTTCGCGTTGAAGTCCTCCTTAACTATTACGATGTTCAGTTGTAGGCGCCGCCTAATTGGCTATACATTTTCCTCGTCTTTCTTAGTCGCGGCTTCAGTAAAACACATAATACTCTTCTGACCCTAACTTTCGCCTTCAATTTAACTCCGAACTCCATCGGATTGTCGCTCAAAACCCTCACTACTTCTGTTTGCGTCTGTGTAATCCAACGTCGTCTTGGATCTTTTAAAAACTACCAGTCTCCGCTTGCAAACTTTATGTTCTCTGCACCTCTCAGTCAGTGCTTTAATTTCGAGCTTACCTACCAGCCTAGCACCCTTGAATCATCTTATAGCTCCCATAACCAATATAAATAACAACCTCCTCCTACTCATGAACATTTTCTTATTATTATTTTTATGTTCTCCTTGCAGGACGGTGAAAACATTTCAAAATTGGAAAAGGCCGACATCCTTGAACTAACAGTGCGTCATTTACATCGTCTGCGTGAAAGCAACACACTCTTCATGCGACCCGACCCAGTTAATGTGGATAAATTCTGGGCTGGATTCCATCATTGTGCCACTGAAGTCTCACAGTTTCTTACCAAATATGACCGTCACCTCAGCGGTGACCTTCTCAAGCATATTTCAACGTTTATGCCAAATATAGCCGCAGCTCAATACCAAAGATATCCAATGCCACAGGCCAATGTCCTGTATCCAATACAGCCACCTGCCAAAACTCACACACCAAGTAAACAAGTAATTCCGAAGCAAGAAGTGGGAGACTGTGGCACTAGTGGTGGTGGTGGTGACGGCAGTGGCGGTGTCTGGCGTCCTTGGTAAAAAATACTCTACCAATCCAGTTGTGCAAGGATCATGTAAATACAACAAATCCAAAATGGAATTATGCATGGAAATAGCTTTATTCACATACACACATACATATACATATACCCACAGAATTTAAAATTCAAATTATTCCTTAGTATGTACTGTAGTAGACTTAGTATTTATGTCGAGATACCGTTACTGTGATCGGAGATAAGACGAATGACAATCTGTTGTCACTCGAATGTAGAATTTAGAATTAACTTAAAATAAAGTGTAAACGAAACCGGATTTGTGTGTGGCGAAGATTCATTATTCAAGAGACTGAAGGGGATCTCCTTGTCGGTTCATTAGAGAGGAATACCACTATGCGACAGACGGCGGCGGCACAGGCACCCACGCTCACCCTTGCCAAAATTATACCTACATCCATTTGACAGGATTTCAGTTGAAACCAGCCACCGTGGGGTAGAGTTTGCGTATGGGTGGGGACATGATTGACTTCCACTGGCTTTGACAGCAAATCGCTTTCGTCAAAACATTTTCTTCTCATTTCTTATTTTTTTCTTCTCGAATATCCTAAGAATGTCGTCAATTTGCCACACTGATTTGACATGCGGCAATAAAATACTTGGAACACATGACGGTATTTACATATTTGTGTGAGGGGTTTTCTTCGATGGCTCGAGGGAACACAAGGATGCGGGTGGATCTGGTGGAATCAATAAAATTGGCGACGAGTGTATGTACTTTGTCAGTGCTTTAAGCTCGTTAACTTGAGAGGAATCTCAAATGGTTTCGATTATTTCAACAGCTGGCAGACGGATATGTCGGATTCAAAGTAAAAACTGGGCGCAGAGCGGGTTTCGGAAATTGGTATCAGGAGTCACATGGTGGTGGTGTTGACATTTTTCTTACTAAAAAATTTCGATGATTAACGTCGAATTTTTCGAAGTCCAATCTAATTTGACGCTCTTGGGTTTTGAACGGAGTTTTGGCTTGTAATCCTCAAAAATAGACAAAGAAGTGGTCCGGAAACTAATAAGACCAACAGAAGAGAAGGACATCTCTAGGACAGCAAATAGAGGAACAAAGGAGAAGAAGAAGACCAACCATATCGATTTGACATTACTTGCGATAATAGACAACTAAATTCGGTCAATAACTCAACATCCATCGAAGACATCAATATCGTTAAGCGTTTCCTCGTTAAATTCAAAAATGCGATGAGAAGCTTATGCAAATCTGTCTGTTCAGTCGACAGGACATAACCCCCAAGATTATTTGAATAGTGACCAACAAACAGCGAACATCTGAAGAAATCAGGTAGATATAAGTGGGGAGTGATTCGCGGTCATCACTTCAAACCACCTAGACGAAGTAACCGATATAATCAAAATTACGATAATGATTATAAGCAGCACTTGGTTGGTTTGGAGAGTGAGGTTCCGAAGAATCTCGTCACGAAAGCCTCCGTTTGGGCCAGTTGTGTTCCCCTCTGCAGCATCTGTCGGAGAAAAGGTTAAGTAAGGAGTGCGGGGTGTATGTGAAGGGTTGAAAGTTAACAGATAAAGTGTCGGATGGGGTTTACAGATCCGAGAAACGTCTTGTGTGTCCAGCGAATTCGAGAACTTTCTCGAAACTAAATTGCCTAACAGAGCTTAGCCTTACCTTAAAGATCTGGGAATACAGGAGAATACAAACCGCACTTTCTGCAGCAATGCCCTGGAGAAGACATCACAATTCCTCAACTCTGAAACCGAACCATCATCGTTGGAACCTATCCAGATACTCTGATTTCTGAGAGAAATTGAAACGAAAGTTCGACCATCTCGTCGATTCTTACAAGACGTTGGGGCACAATAAATCCTAAAAGGTCCCAGTGCATCTCTTGCCCTATGGACACCATTTAACATTACAACGCAGGTATTACAATAGGTGATGAACCTAAGTGTGATGAAATTATTTCAATTACTATCTTAAGCGCCCTAACCCAACCTAGCATCTTACACATTGATTTAATTTTCACGGTTAGCAGCTTTCAAAACTAAGTAGCAAAGATTCTACAGGTCCAGAGCGATATGTATTTGTTTTGTACTTATTTTAGGTGGCGCTACAGTCCGAGGTGGACCTTGGCCTCAACCAATAAGCGTCACCAGCCACCTTGATCTTAAGCCAGCTGTCTCAATTTTCGCACGCTAAGTTGGTTAAGGTCCCCTTCCACTTGCATGCGCCACCTGAGTCGCGGTCTTCCTCTACTGTCCGTCCCTCGAGTGTGGATTTGAAGATTTTTCGCCTCGGAGTATTGGTGTCCATCCGCTTTATATGACCCAGCCACCTCAGTCGTTGGACCCTTACTCTTTTGGCTAAGCCGATATTGCTATACAGCCCGTACAGTTCGTCATTGTATCTCCTCCTCCACTCACCGCATTTTCCTCTCAAAACAGCCAGGAACAACCTTATCTGCTTTTGACAGAGTCCATGCCTCTGTGCCGTAGAGCAGGACCAAGACTGGTCTTCTAGAGAGAAACTTTCGAGAGAGGGCTTTGCTACTCAATTGCCTTCTTAGCCCAAAGAAACAGCGATTGGCAAGAGTTATTCTTCGTTTAATCTCAGCGCTGGTGTCGTTGTCTGAGTTTATAGCGGAGCCAAGGTAGACAAAGTCCTTAACTACCTCAAAGTTATAGCTGTCTATAGTGACGTTCTGTCCGAGACGTCGGTGTTGGGTGTCCTTTCTTGTTGACAGCATATACTTCTTCTTGCAATCATAGACCGCTAAACCCATCTTCGCCACCTTCTTCTCAACACTTACGAACGCATCAGTGACATCACGCTGCGTTCTTACGATTATGTTAATATCGTCGGCGTATTCGAGTAATTGGACGGACTTTTGAAAGATTGTGCCTCTGTTGTTGGCGCGTGAATTTTGCACAACTCTTTAAAGAACGATGTTGAAGAAGTCGCATAAAAGCACGTCGCCTTGTCTAAATCCTTTTTTTAAATCAAAGTGAGGTCTTGACCGACCTTAATGGAGCCGCTTGCATTTTCCATCGTCATCATGCACAAACGGACAAGTTTGGCAGGGATGGCCAAAAAAGACATGGCTCTGTATAGCTCGTCTCTATAGATGCTGTCGTAAGCGGCCGTAAAATCGATGAAAAGGTGGTGGTTATCGATTTGAAGTTCCTGGGTTTTCTCCTAAATCTGCCGCTGTGTGAATATTTGGTCGATGGTGGACTTTCCTGGCCTGAAACCACACCGATATGGACCGATTAGATTGTTGAAGAACGGCTTCAGGCGTTCACACAAAACGACAGATAAAATGTTAAGAAGACTGATGCCTCTGTAGTTGGCGTAGTTCAGAGGGTCTCCTTTCTTGAGGATCGGGCAAACGATGCTGAGGTTCCATTCATCGGGCATACTTTCCTCCGACCAAATTTCACAGATGAGCTCCTTACCAAGTCATCGCCCGCCGCTTTGAACAGCTCGGCAGCTAGGCCGTCAGCTCAAGCAGCTTTGTAGAACTTAAGCTTAGATATGACTGTCTCCACTTGGTCTAGATTGGGTCGACGGAATTCTTGGTTTTCATCGTCCAGGTTGAATGAATCATGCAAGAGACCTATGCTGCTTGATTTAACAGTAGGATGCTCTTAAAATCCTTGCTCCCGCGAGACAAATACGTTTTGTTTGATCTTAAATTGCCTCGAAAACTGTCTTCGGAAACAAGAAGAATTTTCTATAATTTCTGTTTGATTCTCTAGCTGGACAAATTTGTTGAAGACAGTGCCTTTCTCTATACAGCACAAGAATGAAAGAGCATATCGTTGCCTTCGAAATGATTTCATTTAATTTACCTACCCAAAGAAAATTCGTTTAAAGTCATATAACTGTCAGCCTGCACGTTAAGCATCTAATATTTATTCTACCATAAAGTTTTGCATTGAAAAGCAAGGTATTCCTCACAATTGAAACTATTTCTGTCATAACTTCAACCCTTACTCTTTCAAGCTACCCAGTTGGCTTTTATCTGAAAGTATTCACAAACTTGGCACAACGTCTCAAGTTCAATAACCTAAACAGTTCTATCTGTGTAGCATTTTGTTATCTCAATGGCTACACAGCTCTGTACCATTATCCTAACCACTTGTGAAAAGTTCCTCGCGAATGCCGATTACCTGCAAACTTCCAAGTAAAACTTTGTCTCGACAGATAAATGAAATTTAACTCCAGCGAAATGTTCTTCTTCCTTCAAATCGGAGCAACAAAATGAAAATTAAAAACATTCCTCCTGCTGTACGCAGAAGGACTCCTTTTTCCATTTACCACCTTTGACAGATTACAAGAGTGAAAGAGAGAGAAAGAAGGAAATTAGTGAAAACCCAAAACGAAATGCATTTGGAGCGGAAACAAAGCAAACAAAAAGACAAACAATTGCAACGTCTAGAAAGTTTCGCCATCTTTTAATCAATCTAAATTTCTTCTATCTGCCATTTTCATCCGTTTGGTTACTGCGTAACGGCGTGGAATGGAATGGAGAATCCTTGTTTGTGTACAACCAGCAACCACCCACCGTAGGCTAAGTACAACGACTGTAATGGCAACCAAGCTGCAATGGATTACACTGACAGAGGGAATGAATAAAACGGCACGAGATTGCCTTGACCTTTTCTATCCTACGCGGGTATACATTTCCTTTTTATATTTTACTTCAACTGTTTAAGATTTACTTTATTGAAAGGATGATGCGAACTGCTGCTGGTAGTCCTTGTAAATTCGTAGGGTTGAATGTTAATTCACATTCGCATTGGAGAAGAAGGACACGTATAAAAATGACAATTGGGTAACTAGTAAACGGAAAATTATGTTGATTCCAAGGTTCAATGGTGCGAAGTTAATCTGTAAGGACTGACCTTCAAGGAAATCAAATTAAAAAAAGGACCATCGAGAATACCTTACGTAATTTTGAGAACGAAGAGTCTGCTATCTAATTACAGTGAAATAAATTCGACAGACGGTCTGAACCTAAATTGGGAAATATAATGAGGACGAGGAATACACAAACCTCGATACGCATGTCTTTATTAAGTTAAAGGTTAGAGCTTCAAGTCAAGTCGGTCAATCAAATGAAATATAAATGAAGTCCTTAATATCCAACATCGTCTTTTATCGAGTACCCAGGGGTGGTGGTATGCTCTTCAATTCAGCCTCAGTTCAGCTCCTTGTTTTGCCTCATTTTTCACGTCCGAATTGTAGGAATAGGAATAGGCCAGGTTCGGAACATGTGTTGAATAGGGTTTTAAAGAAAGTTGATACAGTTATGCAGCTGAGACCTAGTATGGGTGTGACTCTCCCCATTGTCTTGATGGAGGCCACATATTCCTTTATGCATAATATGATTCAAAATCGGTATCCACATAGAGCCCAGTGACTTACCTCGCTTTTCCTGGGGATGGTTTGGCAGATCGAAACGAGCGCTGTTTCATAAAAATAAAAATAAATAGCTGGTGTGACAGCTCGAGGTGACCATTCATGTTGTGCCAACTCCGAACGGTGAATTGAGAAGCTTTTTCTTGACAAACATCCATACTCATATACTCTATAGAACCCGTCATTGCCCGGTCGATAAAACTCCCAAACCACACGAGTGCGTTAAAGGTAAAGTTCTAGCGATAACCGAGGCCGCAACCATCCTCCTTAAAGGAACTGAGAAGAGAGGAAGAGTGCAAAATAAGAATGCTATGGGAAACACTCCCGGGACTAAGGCGGGCGAAGGAACTCCTCGGGAACTACGACGGAAAGAGGAACAAGGCCTGCCTAGGTACCAGCAAAAACCAACTTCGCATTCTAACGGGCTTCCTAACGGGCCATTGCAGACCCGGGGAGCATCTCAGGAAAATAGGAATAGAAGCAAACGGAAACTACAAATTCTGCAGCGATGCCGAGGAGACTCCGTCACACCTCCTTATGGACTGTGGAGCATTGATCCACAAAAGAAGAGTACACCTGGGAGCGTACACTTTCCTTGAAATGGACCTTGGAGGAGGTTCTCTAGGTCGAGATATATCGGCCAATATGAGCATGGGGGAGCACAATAGATCTAAATAGGTCGCAGTGCACACACACACCCCAACTCCTAACATCTAACATCCTCAGTAACTCTGAGAAGAAATATTAAAATATACATTGATAGCTGGGCTTCCATCAAGGCCGTGTCGTCAACAATACTCAAATCAATTGCAGTAAAGATTTGTCGCAGGCAGCTTAGGATCCTAAGCTCAAGGCATAATGTATCACTCTGTTGAGTCCCGGGGCACAGAGGCATCGATGGCAATGATAAAGCCGATGAAATGGCAAGAAAAGGATCAAACTGACCCTAATAACGCTCGATCACACTGTTCACACTCTATAGAATTTCTAAAGCGAGACTTTTGGAAGCTTGCCTATGAGCGATGGAACACGCTTCCATCATGCCGCATATTAAGAAAAATGTGGCACGACAGACCTCTGCAGAGGATGTGGCGATATAGATGCGGAGGAGGACACGTCTCACTTTCTCTGGAACTTCCCAAGCCTTAGCAGAACCAGAAAGACCAAGCTAGGCACCTTTTTCTTTAGTAATGCAGGCCAAATCTCAACCATGCCACCGAAGGCCATCCCAAAATTGATACTGAATTCAGATTGGCTTAGGGGGACTTATAACGATCAAGAAATAATCTATTCTCTCCCCAATATGAATATAGATCCCGCAACAGTGAACACAATGGATCCTTGAAGATCCGAGTGAGGCGGCGCCTAAGATTAAGAAGACACCCCTTTAATCTAGCCTGACTAGCCAAACTAACCTTATTCTGAGGTCTTTGACTACTCAACGGCCTTCCAAAAGAAGACAAATTTTGTGAATCACATATAGCTTACTGCCTACTCAACCATTTTCCTGCATCGTCCGGATTTCATGCATGACTAACGTTTACAATTAGTCTAAAAAATCACAAAGCATTTTTTATATAGAATGGAGTCCTTTCATCCCCTAATAGGTGCCTCAATACATAACTCAATTGATGGACCCACCTCCACAAGAAAAAAAGCTCCCCAAACTAAATGATTAGCTAAGAAACACCCACTTTCCATCTTCCACATAACAAATGTCATCACATTTTTTTTTTTTGCGAAAAAAAAAAACCTGCTTACATTGTATGTTTACCATTGTTAATATTGTATTTAGGAATAATATTTTCTCATTCATAACCCTAATGGCAGCAGTGACATATTACGTGATTGAGGATTTGAAATCAATACATTTCCGATTTGGAGAAGTTTTCCTTTTTTGTTACCCAGACAGGGGAGGGTGGGAAGGTGAGTCAGGAAAGGAAAAAAAAAAGAAAAAACTTAACCCATGTTAAAATTTTGTCAACCATTTCAGATTCTCGATGAAGAATTTGTCATCCAACAGACAATTGATTTATGGGTCGTGAACAAATTTATTTCCTAAAGTAATACAGGGTTTTTCAATAAGAGCGCTACAAAAGTTTTTTTTTAATAAAACAAAAACGGTTTTGGATATCAATGAAATTCTTTGTTCCTGTGAAAGTACGTTCGATGCCATTATGTATGGAACTCGATTTCTTTTGCATGGCCACCACGGGCACGCTTGCAGAAGTCCAGACGCTGAACCCAATTTTCGACGGTTTTCAAGCATAAATCGGCCGATACTGCTGCAATTTCACGTTCGATATTCGTACGAAGTTCATCAATCGTCGCTGGCTTGTTGGCATAGACCATAGACTTGACGTAGCCCCACAGGAAATAGTCTAACGGCGTCAAATCGCACGACCGAGGCGGCCAAGCGACTGGACCATTTCGTGAGATAACACGTTCTCCAAACTTGGTTTCCAATAAATTGATTGTGACATTCGCTGTGTGGCTTGTGGCGCCGTCCTGTTGGAACCACATGTCCTCCAAGTCCATATAATCCAATTGGGGCCAAAAATATTCGGTTATCATTGAACGATAGCGATCTCCATTCACAGTAACGTGCCGGTCTTGATCATCACGGAAGAAGTACGGCCCAATGACGCCGCCGGCCCATAAACCACACCAAACCGTAATTTTTTCGGGATGCAATGATGACTCATGGAGTACGTGTGGATTGCTGCCTGACCAATACCGCATATTTTGTTTATTGACGAAGCCATCCAGCCAGAAATTATGACGACCATAAATTGGACGTAGCGCTCTTAACGTTGAGGCCACTGACTCCGAATTTCGATAGTAAATTTTAATAATTTCGACTCGTTGTTGGCTCGTATATCTTTCCATCATGAAATGGCAAACCTTACTGAAGAGAAATGTCAAAAAACCGCAAGAAAAATATGGCGTCGTTTGCTGTCCCTGTCGCTCTACTTTTGTAGCGTCCCTATTGAAAAACCCTTTATCAAGGAGTCGGGACAAAGTTCGATGGATTTGTTTTCCGCTCCTACTATGAATTTATTGTGCGTTACAAGTTTTGACAATTTCATCCCCTCTAAAGTAGAGTTCCTTAGTCTTGTAAAATATTATTTACTGTAGACAATTTAATAGAGAAATAAATATAAACGGTGCAGTTGAATGAATAAGTAATTACCCATGATGTAGTGCTGACTCTGCAGAAGCTATTTCTGAATTACAAAAATTATTTTGGTTGGGAATATACTTGTAAGGAGCAAGGAATGCTGAATTGTATTTTCAGTAATGTAATGATTTCATAATGATTCATTTTGTAAGTTGAAAGACTTTATGTATTCTTGTTCAGTTGAATTGAATTTTGGGACGAAAAAATACAAGACTCGCACGAAAAAGGCAAGCGTAACAAAAGCTGCCCTGTACATCATCATCAAATTAAATGCATGAGTAATTTTTTTTTTTTCTCACCTAACGATCGAGTAATACACCCAATCAGACAGCCAGGCTGCTATCAAGGCGCTGAGTTCCTACGAATTCAGGTCCAAACTGGTCTATGAGTGTCTAGAAAAGATAAACAGACTTGGTCAGAACAAAAATGCACCCTCTACTGGGTGCCAGGTCATGTAGGAATAGAGGGAAATGAGGCAGCCGATGAACTGGCAAGGAAAGGCTCAGAAACACCATTTGTTGGACCCGAACCATTCTGCGGGCTGGGACCGCATCGAATCCAAGAGGAACTGAGAAGAGAGGAAGAGTGCAAAAGAAGGATGCTATGAGAAACACTCCCGGGACTAAGGCAGGCGAAGGAACTCCTCGGGAACTACGACCGAAGGAGGAGCAAGGCCTGCCTAGGTACTAGCAAAAACCAGCTTCGCATTCTAACGGGCTTCCTAACGGGCCATTGCAGACTCAGGGAGCATCTCAGGAAAATAGGAATAGAAGCAAACGGAAACTGCAGATTCTGCAGCGATGCCGAGGAGACTCCGTCACACCTCCTTATGGAGCATTTGATCCACAAAAGAAGAGTTCACCTGGGAGCGTACACTTTCCTTGAAATGGACCTCCCTTCGTTGGACCCAATCCAGATACTCCGATTTCTCAGCGATTGGATTGGAGGAGGTTCTCTAGGTCGAGATATATCGGCCAATATGAGCATGGGGGAGCACAATAGATCTAAATAGGTCACAGTGCACACACACAAACACACACCCTTATTTCTAACATCTAACATCTAACATCTAATACACCCAATCTGTGTCCCGTGAAAATGACTATTATTTCAAAAAAATGAAGAATCGCGAACCCAAAAATCTTGAGAATGGAAAGGCACTTGAAAGAAAAACATTCGAAGCCTAAGGGTACAGTCAGCACTACATAGATAAGATTGCTCACAGGTTTCTTGGGAGTCCTTAGACCTATTAAGACCTCAAATGGTTACATCGCATCCATAAAAAATGAACTTGTGGGATTCTGACCATGGATGCCATGTCTAGTTTTGGCATTCCTGCCAAACTCGTCCGTTTGTGCAGGATGACGATGTAGAATGCACGCTGCTCTATTAAGGTCGGTCAAGACATGACCGAGACCTCTGATGTCAAAGACAAGGCGACGCGCTGTCAGCCAACTTCTTCACCAGAGGCACAACTACTCGCATACGCCGACGATATTGACATAATCGGAATAACCCACTCGCTCTTTCGTGCGTATTGAGACGGAGGCGGAGAAGATAGGTTCAGCGGTCAATGAGGGCAAGACCGGGTATATGCTGTCAAAAAGAAAAGACACTCAACCCCCACGTCTCGGACAGAGCGTCACTATAGACAGTTATAACTTTGAGGTAGTTAAAGACTTTGTCGTTCTAGGCTCCGCTATCAATTCAGACAACGACACCAGCGCTGAGATCAAACGAAGAATAACTATTGCCAATCGCTATTTCTTTGGGCTAAATAAGCAATTAAGTAAAGTGACCCTTAATAAAACGTTAATCATCCCAGTCCTGTTCTATGGCGTAGAGGCATGGACTCTGTCAAAAGCAGATAAGGTTGTTCTTGGCTGTTTTGAGAGAAAAATTCTTCGGGTGATTTTCTCACCGTCTATGAAGACAAAACAGTGGAAAAGGAGATACAACGACGAACTGTACAGGCCGTATGGCGAAATCGACTTAGCCAAAAGAGTGCAGGTCCAACGACTGAGGTGGCTGAGTCATGTAAAGTGGATGGACACCAATGCTACGACCCTCAAAATCTTCGGATCCACAGCCGAGGGATGGCGCAGTAGAGGAAGACTGCGACTGAGATGGCGTACGCAAGTGGAAGGGCACCTTAACCAATTCGGCGTGCGAAACTGCAGGCAGCTGGGTAAAGATCGAGTGGGCTGGAAACACTTGTTGGTTGAGGCTCAGGGCCACCGCAGACTGTAGCGCCACCTTAAGTGAGTAAGTAAGTAAGGGATTCTGACCAAGGGTTGAAGTCAGTTAATTTGGAAACCACACAGAAAGGGAAAGGAATCTGAGGAGTTCCCAAAATATGAAGATCTTTCAGCGTATAAAAGAAGCTGTAACCAAGAGTATTCAGTCTCTCGATGGATAGTGCGGTCCATTCACACAGCAGGCGTTGAATTATTTCTAATTTTTCTATTGTTCTTACATCTTTTTCAGCAATCGTTAAAGGGTAACCCAAGAAGTTCCGCGTAGGCTTCTAACGAGTAATGTCCTGTGAGGAAAAGTGAAATGAAACATATTTCCTTTCGACTGTTTAGGAGATTTTAGGATTTCTTCTTATTGACGACTGGCCATAGTTATCTGGCTACGACACAGGTGTCCATATGACACTATCGCATATGGCATTTGATCAATGGTTGCCTCATCTATCTATTTGTCTGTAAAGAGTGATCAGCGGTGTTCTTGCAACCGGCAGGGTGTATGTAGGATCCAGTTCTTAGCCCTTCTTAGTAAGTTCGTCCTCTGTCTCTCAACACAGGGTCACCTTGTAGGTCCTTGATATATTGTTGCGGGTTTATCTGCAAAGCTTTACAGGCTTGAACTTTGTGGATGTTGTCTTCAGAGTCTTGATAGTAGCTTTAAAGAGGCAGCCATCTTTAATTTTAAAGTATTAATTTACCATTTTTATGGATCCGTCAGTGTTGTCCTTTTTCAGTTCAAACTGAACCCTCATCATACCTCTCTCTTCTTGGCATTTAAATATTAAATCTCCACTGAGGTTCAAATAATGTTGTCGGTATCTGTACTCTCTTTTGTCGTAGTTTGTTGAATTAGAATGGAGACCTGAGCATAGGTGGTAGTTTTCCATGAACCTTAGACCCTTAATCTAAATGCAGTTATGGCCATTCTATTGCTACTATGGGTGCTGATTTTATCCTTCTAGTTACCCAATGAACCTTCACTTTGAATCTTGGTTGCACTTGTAAAATGGCTTTTCTTCACAAGTGCCTTTCACCAGACAATCGAACCATGTGTAAGAACGGTTCGTTCTATAGCACTGTAGAGTCAATGTAGCCGACCATCTTTTTTTATGCATAGACGGCAATCTAGGTTTTCTTTACGTGATCCTCGATTTTAATTTCCATTTTTTTAATCGACATGCGCATCAATGGGATATGAATACCCCTTTGCCTTAATTCACACAGCTCGAGCAGTGTGAGTTGCAGTGGTTCGAAACTCAGGTGGTATAAGGTTTCAATGGCATCCAAGGGTGGTGTCCAGGCTAGCTGTTGACATTTGCAGCATTTGTCATTGCTATAGTTCACGATATTTTCATCGGGTCTCCTGATGTCATTAATCATTATCAGTTTATTCCACTCTTCAAGTCATGACTTTTTATTGCTAGTATTATACGTTTGCAATAAAGTCGACGTCAGCTTTCACAGAAATAAATGTTTTCCGACATCAAGATTTGAACCCGGACTTTCACGACTTTCGGTGTACAAGCGTTGATGCCAACCACTACACCATGTCGCTTTCCATCTCGATTTTATTTTTAAGGTTATGCAGAAGTATTTCGCCGTTTTTTTAAGTGTCAGATTCTTGTAATGAGATCAATTTCGGTATAAGCCCTGTCGTCGATTTTGGCAGGGGATTTAAAGTGAGAATCTCAAAGAAAAATCCGCTTAAGAGTTCTCCTAATGTCTTGTACGTTACACAGTCGGCTGCAGATCTTGCAAACAGAACTTAATTTGGATGATGGAAGCACACACTGTCTTCGGTTTTCTTAGCCTAATAGGTCTACTACCTTCCTAATGAAGGTGAGTGTGTCATAAGTAGCCGAGTTTCTAAACTGCAAAGCCGGATGGCCAGAGGTTTGTTCCTCTTCCAAACAGAACCGACACTCTGTATCTGAATAAAGGTTTGATTGTTGAGATGATACCTTAGGCCGCAATAGCAGGTAAGGAAGCCCACTACCTTCCTCATGTTGTTCCCGTCAAGGTTTAGAATTTCCTTGTAGGAAAAGAGTTTGATAAGGTTTTTGAATTGCCTAAGCCCGGGAACTTTTCCCAATGGTTGTTGGTTGGAGTGGTTGTTCCCAGTTGTCTGTAGCGATAGTCCAATTAAGCCAAACCGGCCCTAGTGAGCTCATTCGCAATTTCATTGCCTACAATGCTCTGGTGACCGGGCACCCAACCAAGTTTGATGCAAGCACATACTCCAGCGTTTTGGGAAAATAGAAAAGGAAGAAGTTGACAAAATCGCTCAAGACTTCCACTGCTTTTTAAATATTACTCTGAAACTGGACAGAATTTTCGAATGGAATCAGGTTTTCCTTACTTGAAAGTTTACGGTAACAAGTTTAACATTCGAAAAAAGGGGTTGAGAATTATTGTAGTTCTCTGAGTTTGAGTACAATTATTTACTTGTGGCCAGCTCTGCAAGGTTCTGCATTGCATTGACCTTCTCACACAGTCAGAGTAGAGTTAGTGAGGACTCATTGTGTGATTTTCTCTCGAAAGATGGAGGATGGACGGAGGATAGTGTGGGGATAGCCTCTTATGATTTAGAGTCGATGATGGAAGATGAGGAGAGTCCACTTAAGCACCGTAACACCCTCAGACCCTCATAGTGGATAAGCGGGTCATTAAAATGATGATGATGACGATGAAATAAATTTATGTGTTTCGCCAAGAATTCAAAGAAATTTGTCCAATGAACAAAACGTGCAAACATACTTGAGGGATTTTTCACTTTATTTAGTTGAAAGGAAAAGTAATGATGATCCTGCATTTATCGTGTGAGTATATACATTGCTTGTGTTACATTTCTAATAAATTAATCAATTAACGATGAACGAAGGTAACTTTTTCGTCAGATAGTACCTATGTAGTCTTATAATCAATATTTTCTTTCAATAAATAAAAACACACACATGCATTTTCAATAATATTTATAATTAATATTGTATATATATTTGCATTACAGTTAATATGTATACACGTGTTCTTCTTAACTCTTCCTACTTACAAGTATAACTTCAAAAAAATAAAATATAATTTATATCATTTCCCAATCATATAAAATATCACAAATAACAAAATTAAAAATGTTTTTAACGATATTTTTTTTTCTATGTACAAGTCTTAATGTCTGCCAAACAAAAACTATAGAACGATTAACTTAAGTTGAATTCATTTATTTATAAGGTATTTTAAAAAATTAAAATTAAATTGCCAGACATTATGGTTTATGTTGATTTGTTGATTTGTTTTAGACACTTTTACGCTTATATTTTGTTTGAATTTTTTTCTTTTTAAATGTATTTTTGGTTAAATTACTTTACAATTATGTACTATGCTTCTGCTATTTTTAAATAAATTTATTGTTCTTAAATATTTTAGGCTAGTTTTCAAATAAATAGTTGTTCTTTTTTTTTAGCTAAGCTATTGTATATGGTTAACAGTTTATGTATATATATGATTTTTAAAAAAATATATGTTCTTGTCTATATATTTTGTAACGTCGCTCATTTAGTGGATCTTCTTCTATTATTTTATCTGTCTATTAACAAGTATAAGATGAGAAGAGAAAGGGGTCAATGGGGGAGATTTGGAATATTGCTAAGATAGGTAGATACATTTATATTCTAGTACTAGTAGTTAAGGGTTGGCAGATTTTGAACCACGGTTATCTTGAATTGGATTTTTTTTAAATATTTTTTTATAATTTGGCAGTTTTGAACATTAATCGAATAGAAAGTGGACCGAAAGCCTTATGATATTATTAGCCTTTCTGAAAGGTTTACTATGTATGGAGTGGATGCATAATAGGTACATGAAATGGATGCGCTGCTTTTAGTAGCCAGTTTTTCAAAGAAAACCAAATTTTTGAAAAGTTGTAGGTGGAAAAGTGTGTGTGAGTTAATTTACAAACTGAATTAGCGTATGCTGTCGGCAATGAAAGACAAGTTTCATTAAGACAAGCAGTTCCAAAAGTAATATGAGCCTTATAAAATGGCGGCTCGCCTTACGCTATGTACGTGGTGAACATGTAACCAAAACCGTGATTGGTTCCTAAAGTCCTCGCTTTTTCGATTTACATCCACACAGCAATGGATCATTTAAATATCAGTGAAAAAAAAATCGGTAGGGATTAAAGAATCTAAGCAATATGAAACGCTTGGTAGTCAGTTATTTTGCTGAAACGAAACGAGAGGATTTGTTGCATTTCCCTCAAGACGCACCAAAAAGTCAATCAAACTGACTGCTTGTCATTTTGTTGCCTATCTCAAAGCTTCAATGTAACTTGCTCGATATTATTCTCTGAAGAAATTGAAAAAGAATGTCTTCAGCTCTGTGATATCCTACATCGTCGATGGTATAAACCTTCAATTGATTAAAAATTGGAAGACGACAGCACATGTCCTGGGATTAAAGGTACGAGTTTCAATGCGTGACAGTGCTTGGAAAGTCACCTACAGTATTTCAAGCGGAAGTTCACGCTATTGAATTGTGTCCAAGAGAATGCCTGCCTAAAAGAACCCAAGGAACCCGCATCTACATCTTCTCAGATAGCCAAGCAGGGCTATTACTATCTACAGGGCCTTAGACAAGCAAAAAGTTCCTCAACCCCGACCTATATAAGGCCAAGACTTTACTTGATCCCACCAAAGACGAGTTCAGAACCTTAACAAGCTATCTATAATAACAAAAGCATCAGATACCAATATTTGCCGGCTCTGTGAAGAACAGAAAGAAACCGCTGAAGGAAAGGATTACTCCACTTGACGCTGGTCGCAGTCAAACCAGTGAAAATGCGGAAAATTGAACCTAAGGCTATACTGAGGTTTATAAAAAGCCTCAATATAACCCCTGGTTAAACCATATCAGCCACAAATACAGAATACAGAAACCTTCAGCAGTTCAACTTACAAAAACATTTTGAACTGTGCTCGAAAAATAATTCATTCTGGAGAAGAACGGGGAGTGGAGCGGATGAGGAATATGATCAAAAATTCAAATATTGAATATTATTTCAATTGGAACGAACAACAACTTTCAAAGCAAGCTAAACCTTTAAATATAAGCACTCTGACGATCTGATTCCAAATGTTTTCCACAAAATGCCTCTAATCTGAAGCTTTTTAAAAAGGTTACAGTGTTTTGTTTTATTCGTGAAATAATGTTTGGAGGTTAGGTACTCTCCTTGATCAGTGTTTTGATATCCAAAGTTAAACTTGATAAGACAGCTAAACAAATAAATATATAAGTATCTGCCACAATAGCCCGAGGTAGGCTAAAGCCTGGATAGGACAAATATTCAACGAGAAATATTTAAAAACAAAAAAAAGATTAAACATATTTATATCAATCGAATGTGTAAATCTTAAGCATCATCTTGCCATTAAAACTAATTTCAGTATTGAGTCTAGAAAAAAGTGAGTGAGTTCCCATCTTCATAAAGTCAGTCACAATTATGAAAGACTTTCAGTTACACTAGTGCGGTCTTATAATACAGTGCGCAGTTAAAAATCCTTTTCTACTTAACACACTTTGTTGATATACAAAGCAAAAACTCACATAAATAAATTAAACGGACTTAAATTATTTTTTAATATTCTACACTAAAACACTTTTCCATTGTACATACATAATTTTTTCTTCTCCTTCATCTGGCGAAACCTTAAATTTAATTTTAAATATAATTTAGGTATATATGTATATACTTTCAGGCAACTTTACACATTTTCTATTTACTTTTCGATTTTTAACGTTTTATAAACATACTCTCTGCTGATAAGTTTAAAAATAGTTTATACAATGAATTTTATTGTTTATATATAGTTAAATATAATTCTCTTATGTACTAAAATATATATTTTTTTTAACACCAAGATTTACACTGTCGTTTGCAGGGAAAAACTATGGGATCATATACTGCTGGAACGACCCACGGCTGTACATAGGCCCGATGTTGTAGTTATGTGATGATTTCGAAAGGCTAGCTTATCCATCTTTATAAGTGGTGTGGCTTTAGTTGAGACCTAGTAAGGAAAAAATATAACAAGGTCACAAGTAAGGTGTAGAGAACATACCTCATCAGTTTGATTGCACAATGAAGACGGAATCCAAGGCCATTTTATTGTTCTCATAAGTGTGTTGCGAAAGTCTTCACTGAAGAGGCAGTAGATGTAAAATGTTATCGAGTAGTTTGTTAGTTCCATTAGGTTGGCAAGCGCTCGAAAAACCTGTAAAAAGCATTAGGATTTTATTTAAGAAACTTAGAACCAAATGGAATGAAGGGACACTTCTGGAAGAAAAAAAACTTTAAAATTTGACTTGGTCAGATATTTTGAGATTAATCGAATTCGGGTAGTTATGATGAGTAACACTCTCTTCTCTGTATAACTATACTGCTGCTTTCGCGAACTTAACACAGGGCAGCCGCACGGAGGCAAGATTTTGACGGCAGAATTGTGGCACAAGGTATCACTGTACACAACGGAGTTCCCGTCTTGTCCTGAACACAAACCCAAAATGAATACAATATCATGGTGATGGGAGAAAATACAAGAAACAGGAGAACGTTGTTGCTAAGAAGAATCGCAACTGCTCCCACAAGAGCTGTGTAAAATCGACTTCTTTCGCTGTGGGCTTTGGACTTGACCAACGGTGCGTTTTGTCACCTCTTCTTTTTGTTGCACCTTTTTCGGATCAGTAAGACAAACTATGGCAAACATACCAGAGATCCAGATCTGCGTCTGACCATTATAAGTATGTACCAGCAAGGTTATTCCAGATTCTCCGTTCTCTGCGAGTCCCTCTACCATAAATACCTCGACCGGATTCAAATCTAGCTTAATCACCGATCATAAGCATTTTTACGACTTTATTAACGCAAAGAGAAGATCAAACGGCTATCCTTAAAATAAATAAAGATTTACCGGCTCAAATACGACTATTCTCCCGGTCCTGTCGGGTTACCTGGCATAGTTTTAAAAAAAAGTGTAAACGTATGATCTCAATCCCTTACAGCTCTTTTCCAAAGGTCACTCGCACAGTCAGTTTTATCTTAACTGTGGAAGGAATCGTTTATTATCCACATCAACAAAAAGTGTTGCAGAAATGATATTTCTATCTACCGACTTCCCAAGCTCTCCTTTGCCCAAATCTCAAATCTCAAAGCATTGTCTACAGCTCAATGTTCTTTCAATGGAAACCATTATTTTCCATCAAGCAACACGGAGGTTTCCAACCACATATCTTACCGAATTCGTATCCAGTCTACAGCACTGAATGCATTAGGAGACGGAAAAGAAATTGTAGTCATCACCGATTTCAGCAAGGACTTTGACAAAATCTCTCAACGTATTATATACCTCAAACTCACGGCCCTCGACTTTCCACCCTCTTTTATCTCTTGGACTAAATCTTATTTGGAGAATCTTCAGTGTAAAGCCCTCTTTAGATCTACAGTTTCTGAACCTATCAACGCCACCTACTTCTAGTACTACCGGGGTTCCACAAGGTAGTCATCTGGCTTCTTTTATCTTTTTCCTAACAATAAACGACGTAGATCATATCCTGAAAGACTCAGATTTATCTGTATACGCGGATGACATGACGATTTTCAAAAAAGGTATCATCCCTAATAGATTCTTGCAAACTTAGTAAGTTCTCACTTTGGTCCAGAAAAATTGCTTAGGGCTCAACATCAACAAATATAAAGCAGTCACCTTCTCCCGCAAACGCCTTTCTGTTCCTCTCAGATCATACTACTTTCATGATGAGCTCGTGCTTCCAGTCAACGTAGTTCGCGACTTGGGTGTCTTTTCTGATAGCGAACTGAATTTTCGCTCCCATATTGACCATAATATAAGCTGGTCAAACGAATTCTCGGACCCTAACGTCACAAGATCCTTTCACCTCACCTTTGCCAGACCACTCCTTGAATACGACAGTCAAGTTTGGAGTCCATATCATGCTAAACACTTTCAGAGAATTCATGCTATCCAGCATAGCTTCATCCGTTTCGCCCTGCGTGGTCCCTCCTCGACTGACATCTTTAATTTACCCCCCTACGAAGACAGATTGAAATTAATTAATCTCCAATCTCTTAAGAAAAGTCGCGATGTAACCGATGTAGTTTTTGTCCACCAGTTGTTAGCTGGCACCTAATGTTGAGCAGGTACTTCTTGGAACAGAGCGGTTCACACTTCGATGGCTTGGGCACGTTAAACGTATGCCGCCATATCGGTGCAGGAAAATAACTCCATGGAATTTGCTTCACCTGGGAATTTACTCCACTTTTTGAAAGTGGCGTAATTTCCCACTGGCAGTGTGAAATTGCTCCACACGAAAATTTGGTGGAGTAGTTTCCCACGTAAAATTACTCCACCTCAAAAATGTGGAGTAATTTCCCACTAGAAAGTGGTGCAATTTCCTAATTTTGGTGGAGTAAATTCCCAGGTGGAGCAAATTCCTGTGGAGTTAATTCCCTGCACCGCCATATCAGCTTCCCAGATGGGCCATGGTGAGATGGTTGGACCAAGTCCGAAATCTCACATCTTTCTTTATGGGTATAGCTTCTGTTGATTTAAGGTCGATCGCGGAAGATCAAAAGATATTGAGAGTTCACTTGAGCACCCTAAACCGGCGAACCTCGTAGTGGATAAGCGTATTTCCGAGAATGGTGATGACAATGATTCTATTCATTGCAGTCACTTAAAGTCACTACCATATCGATATCATTGATTTCCAAATCACAGACAACTATTCTGTAAAACAGCAAACACACGAAGTCAACACACCTCTTCCCTAGAAGACATCAAACATCACAGAGTCGCCATGCATCCGACTAGTCTAGCCATTCTAATACTCAACATGAATTTGTCTAACACCGCGTCTCTTGAACTGTATTAAAGTTCACTCATATCCAATGAATGCCACGCGAGTCGGATTGGTTTTTCCAATAACTTGAAACGGGTTATCGAGATGCCATTGATAATGGCGAGTGTCTACAACTTAATCTACACAATCTCCCTTTGTTCACAAAGATGCTTTTTGCTTCACCAACTTAATCATTAAAATGCAAATCAGGCCATTATCCTCGAGCGATTCTAATAAATCACACAAAATCCTTAATCCTTCCATCCTACTTTGGCATGCCAGTCTGTCAGTCATTTACTTGCCAGGGCTAATCTTGCTCCTTTCATCTTTATCGCCGCAATCAAAAGTGCAACTTTCATTGCTTCCAGAGTGCAACATACCCATCATCGAACCATTAATCTACTGTTCAAGAAATGTACGAATAAAAGATTACAACTTACTTGAAATGAAAAACTCGAGAGATTCTCTGGCGCTATCGTCATATGTAGTATAGCCATCGGCGATACGCATACAAGAAACAGTAACGATGTGCTCCCTTAAAAAAGCAAGAATAAAAACAGACTGAAGCCCATTAATCTAGTGCAAGATGTTTCAACTCACCCAACAGTAGGAATAACCTCCGCTCTTCGGCGAATTTACGCGGATCATCGTCCTTAAAGCACGATGTGCGAGACAAAATCATCTTTCGTCGCTTTTCACACGTCTGTCGATAGACAATCATTATCCTCAGATTGAATCCGGCTATCAGGACAGTGGGCACGAGTTTGAACATAACCTCGAGCATAACTTTATACACCTACAATAGGAATGGAAGGACATTACAACCATCCACTCATGCATGGTCACCCGTTCATACCGAATAAAAGAGGGTACTCAAGAATTCACTATTATCCCTCCGAAAGTAGACAAATGTCCCGTCCGCCTGCAACACACACTTAATCAATTCCCCTCGGAACACGCTCGGCAAGTAGATAACAAAGGTGGCCAGCGGAATCAAGATGACCGTCATTCTGAAAAATAAGAATCAGAAAAAAGCGGGAAAAGAGGCAAAAAGAACCAGAAATTTGCAATGAATGTGGAAAATGCGATACAAGTTGATGGAGATACAACTCTGAGAATAAGCAAATGTGTCAACCATTGAGAAGCACTTTTGATATTTTTTTTTTGTTTTTTACAAACTCACACCTTGGTGGACCCATAACCGGCCGGATGTATCCGGGATGGCATACGGACACGTATCTTTCGATGGTCAGAACCAAAAGCATCATAACGCCGACACCTGAAATGGTTTGAGGTTATGATTAGGGGTGTGCGTGGAAAGTTCTTACCTAGGCATCCATTGCCGAGAAAAAGCTCCAGATGGGCGGTATAGAATGCCGGTCCGAATTCCTCCCACTGTCCCAAGTCCTTGTGAATCAGCATTCGGATTCCGAAAGGTATAGCGAAGACAATTGCAAGAAGTGCCGCCGCTGAGTATCCTAGAAATAAACCAAAAATGAAAATTGATGTAAGTGGTTGAGGGAAGTGCTTTCGCGCAGATGCGGTTGTTGTCAATGATGGGATAGAAAATTTGTTTAGAAGAAGGATTTCGCGCTGTGGGTTAGGATATAAGCTACTATGAAATACACAGAGTTTTATGGGCTGTAAAATGGTGAAGAACTCTACTACAAAGTTACCAACACAATTTTTGTAATTTCTCAAAAAGCTTAAAAATATTGGAACAGGTTACCCAAGTACTCTCACTGATTCTTATCATGAAACATATGTACATAGTTCATTTCAAACTGAAGGTTAGCGAGTCGAAATCAAAACCTATATCGACCAACTGGGGCAAAACAATAGAGTCACTCCACGCTGGATACCAGCACATTAAAAAGTTGGGGAAAACGAAGGTGCCAATGCATTAG
The DNA here is from genome assembly GCA_917880715.2 of Matsumyia berberina. NCBI lineage: Eukaryota > Metazoa > Arthropoda > Insecta > Diptera > Syrphidae > Matsumyia > Matsumyia berberina. The sequence goes on along the minus strand of OU862871.1, from coordinate 121,173,082 downwards.
CAAAAGACGACTTGAAAAATCCGTTCTGAGGAATGGAACCGTTCTGATGATTAGACCCGCACATAAAGCGGGACGAACTAAGAAGAGAGGAAATTAAGAAATGAATCAGGCACTGTGACAATGTGAGACTGACTTTCCTTCACGTTTTGATTTTCGCAGCTGCGGCAGTGGGAGCTGTATGGTCTCCATTTGGCCAAAAGCCCGTAGTTATTGCCGTTAAAAAATGAATAAATAAATAGCTAGCACAACTGCTCGGGATGACCTTAGGCCTAGCTTCTGGCAACCATTCATTTTGCGCGTGTTACATTTTCCGCACGAAAGGAAGGGACCTTCAATTTATTGCCGACTCTAAACGGCGAGTTGAGAAGCTCTTTCATGTTCTTTCATACTCCCGGAGACTTGTCATTCCCCGACGAGAGGTGGCCATCATCATCATCATAACTCGCTTATCCACTATGAGGGTCGCAGAGTTAGGGTGCTCCATTGGACTAAACATCAGGAGCTATTCCCATACGGGTAGAGGTGGGATTTCGGACTTACTCCAGCCCTCTCATCCTAGGCCTACTAAGTGGACGCCTACCCGATGTCACTGATTCCATGGCACGTCTTGGAAGCCGAGTTGGGGACATGCGTTTAGCATGTACAAACTATCGAAGTGTGGACCTCTCCTTTCGAAGAAGTAGCTGCTCGACATTGAGTGCTTAGCAATACAACGAAGAAATCTCAAACTTCATGACCATGTGTGGGGGTCGGAACAAACACTGAATTAAATACCGATAGCTTAGCTCCGATGGCAAGTTCAGCCCTCCTGTTAACAGATTGACCAAGTTATCTAAAAATTGCTCCAGCCTGGCCAATCCCATAGGATAACTCAGTATTACCTCTACCATCACTCGTGAATAAGATCCCGAGAGTGCATGGAACAGGCGTTCGGAAAATAACCATAACTTCTGATTTGCTCACGTCTACCTTCATCTCAGATTAACACAGACGCCAACGAACTAAGCTAGTGCGCAGTGAAGTTCGGTCTGGGTGGACGTAAGGATGACCAAGTCACTAGCGAAAAGCAGATGACTTATCCTTAAGTCTCCCAATTCGAACCGTTCCTCACCACGACTGCGCTGTGACATCCAATCCATATACACTATGAAAAGGAGAGGTAACAGAACGCGCCCCTGGTAAAATCCAACGCCCAGAGTGAAAGGTGTCGACTTCACCCGAACACAGCTCTTACAGTTAGTGTAGAAAGATTGAATGGCCCTCAGAAAAGATCCATCAATCCCATACTCCTGCAGTATACTCCAGAGATGGCTGGGGCTTGAACCCACGCCGCTCGCACAGCAGTCTAACACACTAACCACTGAGTCAAGACAACTATCATATTGGCGTGATATCTGGACGCGTTCTGTTAAGGAGACCATTTGTTCTAATTTTGTCGTAAGTCGTTCATGTCTTCGTTGACATAGCGCCTTTGGTGAACCCCCTCCGTTTGAGGTTGGTCTTCTGCAGGAAGTGTGACTGGATTTGTCCTTAAACCGCTCCTAGCAGAAAGTGGACCCTTGCCGCGAGTGAGCCGTGTAGGGGAGCCTTGATTGGTCAATTCACTTGCACACTCGTTTCCTTTATGTCACTGTGCCTTGGAACCCAGAGCAGTGTGACCCTGACCGCTCGCACAAGCGAGCAGGCTCAATCCGGCACTCTTGCACCAGTTTGGAGGATATGGGAGTAGAATCATCAGTTTGGATGGCGGCTTGGCTTTCTATGAGGAAAGCAAAGTTCTGTTTGTGCATTGTGCCAGGCCCGAGTTGCATGCAAGCCTCTCGGATTTCCAGTAGTTCTGCCGGAAAGACGCTGGCAAAATCTGGCAGGCGGTATGGTCTCGATATTTTCCGATGGCAGTCCATCTTTGATCCGTCGATGTAGATGACCGTGTAGAAATCCATCAAGAAATCCTACTTGAAATTTAGGTTGGTGGTGATGTCTCATTCTTAACAAAAATCACCTTCCCACCTGGTAGACATGTTAACAGGTCCCCAGACGATCCAGGAGTATCTTCGGAAACTCAATACAGAAGAAGATGAGCATTGCAGACTACTACCGCACCTTTTCATGGTAAATGGAGCTTTAAGGAAACCAACATTAAAGCAAATCACCAGTTCTTCATAACTTAGTTTTGACTAATTACCATACATCTTCATATCACCACCTGCTGCCGTAAACATTCATCCGCCTGTGCACTACCGCCTGTAGCACATAGCTCTCTACCCGTTGGCAGTAGAATTATTTTCACTCCAAATACCCAGAACGGCCTAATCAAATTAACGCTTCCATCCATAATCGCAAAGCCGATTGGGGAAACTATCGTATTTCCACAGCAGTGGATCCCACTTGTGTCATATGTCGCATCGAATATATTGCGAACCGAACTAACCGAACAAACATTCGACGGCCTTCGTCATAAATAAATACGGACCCGGCAAAGCGTAACCTCCCCGTCACCCATACGCGTTCGAATGTTATTAATTGACAGGTAATTTGTCGGGCTCAACAAACATTCGCTAATTAAATGGCAAAGGACACGCACTCCGCTGTCGCCAATGTTGTAATTCGTTTCAACAACCCCTTCCCACCCATTTCACCGTTGCATGCATCGTGCTTGGGAAAAAATTTCAAATTTAAATTTTTAATTACTTCGGTGGAAAGTTTTCGTAGCGCGTCACCTCTTTCCTCGAAATCACATCAAAAGTCCTTCGAAAGTGTCTTACAAGACCTAACTACACCCGCACAGGACGGCGCGGTTGCTGTAGCCTGATTCATGAAGCTCCTCGGGGCGAGCAAAATCTGTGTACGTCATTAATAAAACTTAATTCTTGGGAAATGATATATTTGACAGAAAACCCGTGTGCATCCTGTTCCGCATGCACCCAACATGAATCTCCATGTGGTTGGCAATAAAACACCTCGCTGTCGAGGAGGGAAAAGTTTTGCAACCGCCCTTCTGAGTAGTTCCGGCCCCGAAGGTGAAAACAGAACGCGAACAATGCACCTTCATTTCGAAGATGAGAAATCTTTAGTTGCCTGAAGGATTCCGGCATCCGACATCCGATGTGTGAGCACTCTCGTAAGTCCTTGAGTAAGGGGAGGCAAGAATAAAGGCGCATCATAAGGAGCAAACATCTGTTGATGTTGGCGTTTTTGTGTTAATCCCAAATCTCTATACCCACCCACCTGCCGGGAGGGTGCCAGGTGTGCTCTGAAAACATGTCCTTGCCTTGTGGAGGAGCACAGGGGTTGTAGGACATGCAACTGGTGTGTGTTTGTGTTTTCATTGAGGGCATTTCATGAACGAACAAGGCAAACAGGCAGGCAAGCGATTTCAATGAAATTGCTTTGGGGCACGCTATTGGTCAATGGAGTGATTGTTGTGAGAGGCCTTGTTACACATTTCGTAAATGGGGAGTATTTAGTAGGTCAAAGTATGCAATTATGTGCTTAGGATGTTTAGTGACGTATGAAATGTTTAATTGGGCCATCGAAGCACACGTCATTTAGAGGGAGGTGACACGAAGATGGAAGATCAGCGGGGACAGTGTTTATTCTGCCAAGTCAATCTTGATGCAGTGTGTACCGAGAGTTAATGGTATGTGTTTTGATTATGATTTTCATTGAAGGATGTCTAAATCTGCTTCAACAGGGTGTTGCCAGAGGAGCATTATTAAGTATAAATGAGTCTGACAAGATAAAATGAGATTGGATACGGAGGGAGCTTATCTCAGCTCTAGCTACGCGTAAAATACTGTGGTGTCATCCCTCAGAGACTCAAAAATAATTTCTGTGCTCCAGAAACCAGTTCAAGTCGAGTACAGCCGTAAGATGAGCAAATACGCTAAAGTGAAAGGAAGCAGAACAAATAAGAACATGAAGATAGGTTTCTCCACTGTCAATGAACAGTTCACAAAGTGAATCGAATGCATTTGCGAGAGTTTTTTTCAGAAAGTAATGGCTGCTGATAAAGCCAGTTTGGACTGGTGAGTTTCACACTCTGATTTATAGCAAAGACTTCGCGCTCATTCGCGCTGCTAGAGGTTATGAATACCCTTCTGATGTTATTCACACAGCACGAGCGAGGTGCAGTGGTTTGAAACTCAGGTGGTGTCATGTTTCAATGGCGTCCGAGGTTGGTGTCCAGACTAACTGGGTGGTGTTTGTCGTTGCTATAATTCACGGGAATTTGTTCGAATCTCCTGATGTCATGAATCATGGTCAACTCAATCAACTTTTCAAGCCATGACACTCCACTGCCAGTATTATGCCTTTGCAGTAGAGTCGATACCAGTTTTCACAGTTGATCGATTTATTTATGCCAAGACTGACTGATAAGTTCCCACAAGGTGATTCTTAAAAAATTCCGGATCCAGTTCGGAGGTGTACTACACTAATTCGCTTCGCAAATATCAACACCTCCAGATCGTAGGTCGACCTACCACAACCCTTTCCTGCTTAACCTTGTTGATTTAAGATAATAGAATTGAACAAGACTTCCTTATGCCACACCATTCGTTTTAAACTTTTTCAATATCCATTGAATTTTATTTCTCAAAACAACATCACAAATTTTCAATGTTGCTTGTGACAGCTACTGCCAGCCCGAACTTTTGCGATAAGACAAGGACTCTCACTCACAGCGGCAGCGCACCAAAACGAAAGATATCAGATAACAAAATGCCAATAAAGTGTTACATTAAAGGGCATTACGAGGCAATGAGAATGTATCCTTTTTCAAAGGAGAATTCGCTCTTTTTTTTTCATCCTTTTTCTTTCTGTCGTTTAAGGATATAATTTTTGACGTCGAATTTGGTTGGAAGTGTGTACGATGTGAGTTGAAAGTAAGAGTCGGGTGATTATTTATGATCCTTTGAGTGGCTTAACTAACAAAATTCGAAGAGAAGTCCTAGGGTTTTTTATTGGCAAAAATGAAAGTAAAGGGAATGGTGTACCACATTTTAGAGATTTTGTATCCAACTTCCGATTTTTGACAGTTGATAGCGGCCATATTTTTGAAGCTACATCTGTCAAATTAACTGTCATTTATTCAGTATAGCGTTCAACAATACGTACAAATAATAAAATTGTTTTATCAAAAGGGGTGTTCTGTTCGGGCAACGTTCTGCGCGCTTCGCCCGAAGCTTCAGCAATGAGGCCCATTTCTGGATGAATCAAAGCAAATCAACAAACAAAATTGTCAAATTTGGGACGATACTTATCTACATGAGATCTAAGAGCGTCCAATGCATCCCGAAAAAGTCACTGTTTGGAGTGGATTTTGGGCTGGCAGCGTCATCGGTCCATATTTCTTTGAGAACGACGTTGGCCAGGCCATCACCAACAACGGCGAGCGCTATAGGTCGATGATTACCAACTTCTTGAATTGGATGATATGGACACCAACGACATGTGGTTTCAACAGGACGGCGCTATGTGCCACACAGCTCACGCCACATTGGAAATTCTGCACGAGCGATTCGAAGCCATGGTCATCTCACGTGGAGGTGATGTGAGCTGGTCACCGAGATCGTGTGATTTGACCCCGTTAGACTTTTTTTTAGTGGGGTTTTCTGAAGTGGCAGGTCTATGCGAATAAGCCACAAACCACAGCGGCCCTCAAAGCCAGCATCGGTCAAATTCAGCCTGATTTATGCGCCAGAGTCATAGAAAATTGGACATTTCGTATGCGCGCCACCCAGAGATAGGCATCGATAGGCGTTTCAAACGAATAAAAAATGTCGATGATATCTCTCACACACTTTGTTTTATTTAAGTTTAAATATATGAAGTGATTAATGAAAGACCCTTTAGATCTGTGGGAAAGAAATACAGTTTGTAGGACATTTCTCACACCACTGCCCAGCTCTTTTAGATGACGATGACCTGTAGGTAGGTAGGTAGAGTGGCAGTTCCTAAGAACCCAATTAACACAAGGGGTGCGACGTTTTATTACCATGAAAACTTTTTCAAATCTATTTGAGTCAAATTCAGCCAGTGGAGTTCAGATACAGGATCAGTTCTCCAATCCTCTCTTCAGGCATCTGGCTGAGACCTAGGATGAAGATTTTGTCTAAGGTGCTGGTCCTCGCCATGGCCGGACACCTGCAGAGGAAATGAAGTAGAGATTCCCTTTCATTCATATCTTTGCAGCTTCTACAGAAGGCGCTTGTGAGGAATACCAACCTGACCGCATGGTCTCCAACCAGCAAGTGGCCTGTGCCTACAATTCTGGCAATATCTGATCTTGATTTGCCAAGTAGCTCTTTAGACCATGTCTTTCTAGCTGGTCAGGCCGTTCCACCTATGATTGGCAATCTGGAGGAAGTGAAGATCCTTATAACTCATTGGCATGCTCATTGCCCTCATGATTGCTATGACCTGGGACCCAGATGAGTGACGATGACCTGTATGGATGTCTATTCTTTTATAAAAGCTGTTGGGCAAAAAAGGGCACTAAAGTTGCTTAATTAGCTGCACGTCCTACCATGTACATAACGTAACCGTTTCTTCTAAATCGTCAAAATCCAATAAACTAAAGAGAATTCACATATACAGAGATAAGCCCCATCCAAAGGGATACTCGAGAAATATAAGCAATAATCACAGAATCAGTAAAAGTTCGAATAGTCTTCTCATTTCTGAAGACTTCCTCTTCCATCTTGAGATAAGTTTTTAATTAAATCCTTTCCTGTTGACTTCCCATTGATCTGTTTACACTTTCAATCAACATAATCTCTAAATTTGTTTACAAGTTTTTGCCTAAGTCAAACTTCAAGGCACACCTTCCACTTTCCACCCGTACTGTACGCATTTCTTTTGATATTATTCACAACCGGAAGTTTTTCAATGTCATACCGATCATTGCCATACACCCACTTTCACGGTCATTGACTTTAAATTGAATATTTACAACTTCGGCTATGAAAATGTGAAAAGGCTTTCATTTAACAGTCATCCTCCAAACGGATGCCATAAATATTTCCTCCCATCTCCGATACTGAGAAAGGAAAACATCCTTCAAGACAATTTAATTGAATGAAGAAAATAAGAAATCCTTAAACAACCCATGGAATGACTGCTTGAATGTCCTCCCGAGACCAGTTAATCAAAAATCAATAATATTCACATTAATCCTGGCAATGTTGCTCAATGTTTCGCCGCCACCCTCCATACTCCACCCGCTGTTGACCCTCTCCAGGACTTTGTTCGTCCATCCGGTTCGTTAAGAAATTTCATGGCCAAACACCGGCACGCCGGAATTTATTGCCTTCGTCGACCGGTTTACGAGATTTTTATTTTTTTTTTTTATTTCATTCGCAACCAAGGATTTATGGGCGTTGCTGGTGGTTGTGATTTTGACTTGGCTCATCATTGGAGTAGGGATTCCCTTAACCAAATTTTTCATTTTTAATAAATACCAACACATCGCGGTATCTCTATGGCGATGCGCAGGGATACACCATGCGAGTGTCATTTCCGGTACAATTCGCAGGGAATGTAGGTATAGAGGAAGTCATTGACCGCAAAATAGACTGAGAGAGGGAATGGCATTTATCGATTTTAGGCTTTTGAAAGATTGATTGGAATATTTGGCTACGGCACGTGGAAAATATTTTGTTTTGCTTTTATCATTTTTATGATCCTAGAAAATTTATTCAATTGTGGGAAGGCCCCACGGAAACAATAGAACGTTTCTTTCTGTGGAATATGCCACGTACTCGTAGAATAACAATAACTGACAGGCATACGTTGGGATAATGGGTGAATTTATGGTGGGAATGGCTTTTATTACACGTTTCCAAAGAGATAACCAGCGGAAGCAACCTCTGGCGAAATTTAAGAGTTTAATCAAGGCATTTTGTCGAAAAGGGTGCAGCGTTATGGAGGAGAATAATTATGACGATTGTTGACAGGCTGTAAAATAAACGACCAGTGAGGACTTAATTTTAGGTCCTTGCTCGTGATTTTTAACAACAGCAATTTGGACTTGATAGTAGGACTTGGAGATGATTTGTGAATGTGTTTACTTGTCATAAAAAGGCTCACATAAAAGGGTATAGGGTAATTTACTTTCACAGAATGGGTTGTTATTGTTTCCATTTATGAGTCCTTCCGAAATTAATTTAAAGCATCGTCGTAAGTCTTCCTTTGATTCCTTTGTGCCAGAGTACTTTAAAAAACCTTCCTGAATGAAACATGGGCATAAGAGATGTACCACAGGGCTCGATCTTGGGACTGCTGCTGGGAAACGTTGTGTACAGTGCCATTCTTGGACTTTTTATACCGGACGAGGCTGAAATTGCAGGCTTTGCGGGTGACTTCACCGTAGCTGAAACTTGAAACTACAGAATTACTGAAAGAAGTTAATTTTACCACGCGGTATGTGTGTCAGTGCCAACCTTCATTGGAAGTCACCAAAAATGCTGCAAAATGTTTAGGTTTCCTCAAACAGTACTTTACCCCTTCTGATCTGGCCTCAATTTATAAGATAAGACGTTCATTCGCCCAAAGCTCGAGTATAACACTGATATCTGGTCTGGTGCACCCAAAACCGTCTTACACATTCTGAATAGAATCCAAAATTGCCCGTTAAGACTTATTGGTCACAGGGACATTGCGAAGTCAATAGACTCGCTTGACCACCGACGAAATGTTTCCTGTCTCTCACTTTTTTTTTTCACATACAGTGCTTTAGCGACATAGCCAGCTGCATTTTGCCCCTCTCATACTCCAACAGCAATGCGCGTCATGCTTTGAATGCACATCAGCATACCCTTAAGCCTACTTTCGGACTTACGTGGAACAATCTACATACAAATGTAGCTCTGTGCTTCCCCAATACTACAACACGCAAACAACGCCTTCCAAGATCCTACTCCAAACACTGGTGAACCGAGATCCTGCCAGAGAAAAATTTCTTATGAGTAAGAAGTGCTCTCAGTAAATTACTCTTAGAATACGACGCGATCAGCAAGACAAACCAAAGACAGAGGAACGATACCATGTGCCTTATCTCTAGAGAGATCTGGCCTATGCTAACCCTCACTCGATCCAAAAGTCTGATCTTGCTTAAAAGGTCGTTCATCAGTATTGTTTTCGTTGTTCTCCCTCAAATGACTTTTGCGGGAGCTGCAGTGACAAAGAGGGGGAAGAAACGATGCCCCATTTCCTCTGAACTTGTCCTGCCCTATCCCAAAAAAAGGAAGCTCTATCTAGGAGCCTATCACTTCGACAATTTGGGCGAATTTTTACATACTGATGTCAAAAGTATCCTCAGCTTTATCAAGGGCTTCAAATGGTTTCAATAGTTAGAGGGGAACCTAGGCTACGGATCCCAGTGGCAGGCTTTCCTTGCCCTACGTGTATCTGTGCCTCGCATGGACAGCCACCTTACCTATCTACCTAAGAAGTGCTCTATGTATCGCCTATCGAAAGTGTTGGAAAAGGCCATCAACATCCAGATACGTAAGATGGTACCTTGCGACTTTAGTCACTGCTCCCGTAGACCAACAATAGAATGCGTTGTCCCCATTTTACAAATTTTACCCCAGAAATATAAAGATCCTGGTTTAGAACGACCCAGAAGAATCTAAGGTAGTGTTTCAACTCAATGTCACAAAAAGCCTTCAGCCTTGGCCAATATGGCCAAGGGCCCATATTTTTCTATCGACAAGGGCAGGAAATTTACACAGTATGTGACGGACAGATTCAATTTCTTCCTCATCCCTACATCTTCTGTAATAGTCGTTGTGCTGTACATACGCCAAGGAGTTCCGTATCATTACTAATGGCGCTGTGTCCAGTAATGATACCGGTGACTAAGTTTGACCAGAGAAAGAGTTTTTTTCTTATTATATTCCATCCATAAGCTCCTACCCATTCCATATGTTTTTAGCTTGATCCAACGTGTATTGACTTGACTGATGGCTTCATCTTCAATAAGACTTTTCAACGAGCTAATTGGTATTCAGAGCTGCTTCCTTTCGTGCAAGTTAATTAGCCCTTTCGTTACCTGGGATATCCAAGTGTTCAGATACCCAGCATAGACTCACGATATCTTTAGCAAATTTCGACAAGCCTCGATCTGCTGGTAGTAGTCATGGACTGAAGAGCTTTAATGGCTGCCTGGCTGTTTTTGGGCGTTATGACATTTTTTGATTTGGGTGTTATTGCCTTAGGCGTTAAGACCTAACGCCGCTTCTACATCTTGACAAACAGTCAGCTGTTAGCGAAGCCATCGAACTGAAGGCCTTCTCCCAATGGTCAAACAACTATATTGTCCACTTCTCGATCTTAGATCTCCTAACTTTTATCGCGGAAACACTGATTATAAGCCGTCTCAGTTGAATTCCAACCTTAACTTCCGGGCATACATCCCTTTCCGAGAGGAGTTCGAGACTGATGACGCCAGAGACAATCACTTTTCAATAACCCCAGATATTTACATACCTAGAAACCCACAATATGGTTCGTAAGCGTCCTTCAAAGCTGTTTCCCAGGGACGTATCTTTCAAAACCGGCAGTCTATCAACATGGGGAATCACAAGCTCAATGCAACGGCTTGTGATTTCCCTTGTTGTTAGACTGCCGGCTTTGAAAGGTAGATCTTGGTTTTATGCACCTTAATCGCCGCTAGTTTCATCTCAAAAACCTTCGATCAAGTCGTACCAAGCTATTTGAAGTAAATAACCCTACATTGGAGTTTTCTCCAGAAAGTCGGGAATCTGTCCGCAAATACCTACAAATATCTCAAGATGGCACATATGCAAGTTTTATACGTTCATCTTTCCTGAAAAAGTTTAGTAAGGTTTCAAGATAAGTCGCATTCAGCATAACTTTGGACTAGGCAATCTGTGTCGTTATGGAAAATCTAAGAAAGTTCCAAAATAATAAGCCGGAGGTGCTAACACCGCATGCCGAGGATGATGTAATGGACCACAAGCATAATAAAATGATGGCAACGCGGAAACCTTTCAGGGCGGATGGTCATATCGCTTCGTATCAAATATTGAGGCATGATGAAACATATTTTTTCTCACATGTATGTCCTGCAACAATAATCAAGGAATTGTGCGGAATTTATTTTTTTTATGTACATGATTGTATCTTGGATCTTAGTTCGCCTTTATGTTCACTAAATCACTAAATTGAATGATCCAAAGGCAGAGACTAAAAATCATTCAACTTAACTACCAACACAAGTTGATTACACCAGTTTCGTACAACAAACAATGATTAAGGACGTACAATAAACAAAAACAGCCCACTAGATCTCAAGGTCCTCCTCAACTGTTCTCCACATTTAAAGGTCACGCATCTAATTACTCCTTTAATAGCCCGATCACACATGTCGTCCTGCACGTGACAACTCTGCCAAGTTTATTACCAACAAACCATTAAATTTAATCGCCTCCTCCTGAATCTGTAACAATTAAAATTTACTACCACAGGAACGACTTTCATCATTCGTGTCCATAAAGCCTGACAAAAGAAAGCAACTTTTGTCCGAAAAGATTTGCTTAATGGTCCGAGAAATTTTCGCTGACTAACTAATTGACCAATAAAGGCGAATATTAGCCAATAAAAACCACACACAGCGAGATGAATTATCACACATAAGCAGTAAGGGATACTCTGGCGCACAACTCAATTTGTCGTTAATTTTAATTAAAAATAAAATTCTCACACAATCATTCGCAATAACAATAAATTAGTCGATCGTTGTGGGACATAATTCACTTAGTCCTGCGAATGGACCGACTGTTACCCGACAGACATCATTCAGTTAAATAATTGTTATTAAATAATTTCTTCAGAAAATATCCTTACACAGGAGATTGTGGGACTATAAATATTTTTTGCTCTCATTGTTAGCCAACAGCTATTGTAATCAATCAAATTGTTATGGGGGATGTGATCCTTCGTAAGGAGACATCCGACATTTGGTTTGTCTCGTCATCCAATTTCGTTCGCATGATGATTTCCATGTGATGGAGATGTGATGACAAAAATAAAATTTCTCGAAGGACTACGCCCACTCACATCCTGCTGGTCAAAAAAAGACGAAGAATCAACATCGAACGTCAACGAAACTTGTGATGAGTTCGAATTCTATGTATAATCAATCGGGAATTGGATTTTTGTCGAGTGATACCCACAGTCGTAGATGGTCAGATTGGAGAAGGCTTAGAGTGGGCTTTTCTGGAAGTGGACACCGAAGTGATGGAAAGAATAGAGAGGATTTATCGGTTTAATCTATTTCAGAATGAAGTGGGCTTATTAGAAACACTCATTTACTAGGAGGCTTATGTGGCGAGTGATTTGCAGAGGTGATTAGCTGCTACTGTAAGGGTATTTGACATGAATCTGTGGATTTTTTAACTTCAAAAATCTTCCAACCTTAATACTGCCGTTCAACACCTCTTGGTCCGCCAGAGGCGACTATATTATATCCGGCAGATTATGGCAGAGAATCGAAGGCAAAATATCTCGTAGCTATGTGCTGACGGGACATTGTGCCATAGGCACTTTTGCCACCACAGTCGGCATGAACTCCCCGACTACTGCAAGAACAGTCAGAATGCGAAAGAATCGGAAACTATCAAGCACTTACTCTGTGAGTGTCCTAATCTTCAAAACCGCCGACTCCGTAACATGGGAATCAGGCTGTTTGGAGAACTGGGAAACCTAACAGAAGTACCAATAACGAACATACTCCACTCTATCAACAGTACAGATTTGTTCGGCGATAGACCACCCATCAAGAACTCAAGATTGGAATATGAACAACAACACAAAGGGGAACATAATGGACCAGTAGGCCCTCGTGAACGCACTGTCACTGACTGGGTACTTCCTTCATAACCTAACATAACCTAACGCTGTCGTTATGTGAGAGCACTGAACTTATCCATTCGTTACATTGAACGAGAAAGGTAGACATGCAACGTTCATAACATTTCAGAGTTGTGGTCGATCTTTAATTCTGGGCTTGTTCCGACCCTTACCTATGGTCATGAGGTTTGGGTAATGACCGACAGAATAAGGTTGCGGATGCAAGCTCACCAAGTGAGATTTCTTTGTTGTATTACTGGGGTGACTGTCGAGATCGAGTTAGAAACACCAGAATACGCGAGGCACTCAATGTCGAGCAGTTACTTCTTCACACAGAGAGGTCCATACTTGGATGGTTTGGTCGCGTTAAGCGCATGTTCCCAATTCAGCTTCCAAGGCGTGCCATGGAATCCGTGTAATCAGATAGGCATCCCCTGGGTAGGCCCAGGATGAGATGGTTGAACCAAGTCCGAAATCTCAACACCTAGAGTCGATTGAAGAAGAGGAGACTTAGCAACGAATTGCACATACATATGTATGAGCTGGGGAGCGATAGCGGCACAAGTTGAGCAAAGGGTCACCATCATTTTGAACGGTAGAGTCTTTGAATTTTACATTAAGGGAAAACGCAGTAATGGGAAACCTCGTTTAAAGTGGAGCGCAGAAGTGGTTATAAGCTGCAATGCGCAACTGATGGCAGTTAGACTAGGACAGGGGCTTGTTGGTAGAAGCTCATGAACACCTGAACTTAAACGGCGACTTAAATACATCAACTTAGAGAGATAACGCACAAGCTCACCTGCATTAGACTTCTTTTCATAGCTCCTCCATTCCTCCTAGTCCAGGAAACCCTTTCGAATAATTTCGCAGATCCTCCCTAATATCGATTTCTCTCGTCATCCTTACCATCTGATTGAATTAGGTTTTAACTATCCTATGGTTTTCCAGCCAAAGGGGGCGCTTCTACCCGTCCTCAATGCATAGTCTGCAGCTGTCTTCTTCAACGAGCCCAATTTTCCTTTGGCGACCTCTGAAACTTATTTCTAATAGAAAGGAAGGTCGCCGTGGCTCAGTGGTTAGTGCGTTGGACTGCTTACCAAGCGGCGTGGGTTCAAGCCCCAGCCAGGAAAACACCAAACATTTTTCGCGGCACCACCTCTCGTCGGGGAATGACAATCCAAGTCGGCAATAAATTGTAGGTCTCTTCCATTCTTACGAAATATGAAACACGCACAACATGATTGGTTGCGAGAAGCTGTCGCGCCAGCTGTGTATGTAATAGAAGACTGAGGTTTAGAACTTCTGTCCAGATGTAGCCAGCAATCACTTTTGAATTCTCTGCACTTTGCCTCGTTTGCCTACCTTTTGAGTGTTCATTTGTGTCCCATTTATCATGTAGATTACCAATGTTCTAAAAATGGCAGCAAACGGTTTGAGCCCGCAAAACTCCAAGATTGGCGTCTGCCTTTGTGATTTCTTTTAATCTACTCTGTGGAATTGATTTGATTCCGTTTCATCCATGGTCATAACAAGATCTCAAATCTCACTTTCCAAAATCTTCGTATGTCTATAGACGGTTCTAAGCCATTGCCATTTTGCATTCTGTTTCAAACGAAGTAGCGTGGGCACCTCTGTTGTCTTAGTGAATAAATCCAGTGGTAGTAACCCAAACAGCACTTCTAAAACACACGTCGCAATGGTTCGAAACGCGCCTGTTATCCCATGAGAGGCTAGGCGCCACCCGTGACAGGCTAAGCGCCACCAATGACAACCTAAGTGCCACCGCCTTACTAACGCGAAAGTATGTATCTGAATAGTGCACTTAGAGTGGACTTTCGGTCAATCCTGTGAAAACGGATTTTATGCTGTTTACAAGAAGGAGGGTTGTGACTGATCTGACTTAGTTAATGCTAAAGGGCCTCACTATCCAGATCAACTATGTATGCAGCCAAATATCTAGCAGTGATCCTGTATAAAAATCTTCTTTGGACAAAGCATATCAAGTCGAAGCCATCCAAGGTGCTTTAAAATTTTTGGCAGTGTAAGGGTTTTTGATTTTTGGATCTATACGGCTAGTATTAGATCGTTCCAAACTTATACGTCGGTTGTTTGGTGGAGGGGTCTTTGGTGTAAGTATGTGACTGCTTTCTGCAGTGAACTTCAGAGAACGAACTGTCTCGGTTGCATGAAATCCTTCCGAGTACGCCTGGCGCTGCTCTAGATGCTCTGCTTGATTTTCGCTCTTGATACTTATATCTTGGACTGTAGTATCAAAGCAATCTATCGTCTTAGACAGGGCAGCTTTTGGTATCATCCACTCTGGAGTTCTTGTGACCTTGCGCGACACTTATTCAACGACTCTGGTTCCATTGATATGCTGCCTGATGCAAAAACACCAGAACTTCAAGTCGATTTTCTTTAGGTTCAGGACAAGCCAGAGTCTGAGCTTGGACGGGACTGTAGTCGAATCTTCACAAACGGTTTGAAAAAAAGGCTTGGGTCCTGTGCTGATGCCTTCGTGGAGACCGGTATTACTAGAATTCACTACTCGTTAAAAAAGCAAGCCAAGCTGCGCTTAAAGCTTACAAAAATAGTTTGATAATGCAAGAAGTCTTTGAATTAAATCGCAAGGTTGAACTCTTTGGCTCTTGTCGGAGTCCCAGGACATACAAGCAGCTCTGGAAATTAGATCTTCAATGAGATTGCTATACAAGGCTTAGGAGATGATTTCTCAGGACTTGAACCCACTTTGGGTCTAACCGCGCCTTTCAAGTATACTGAACGAATACTCCCAAAAGTTTGTAAGAAATCAGTGGCATTCTTGCTGTCACTTAGCAGAAGAGACTGCAGACAACTTATTGGCGTTCTAACGGGACACTTAGTGTGTTAGGCTTAAGTGACACCACTGTCTATGATGCCTGCGGAGACGGCGACGTACTTTGGATTATTTTTCTTGCGATTTTCCTGCCTCTGCTTGGATCAGGTGGCATTTTTTCAGTGTTGATGTGGAGAGTGGTGACAGTAGTAAACTCTTCGTAATTAACGCCTTGTCGGACTTCTCCGGCAGTCGAGAAAACTCCAATAAAATGTGTAAAAACCGGGTGCTGCTTCCTGGTGGTACAATGACCCAATTGCATCTGAGTGCTCCAGTAAAACGTTTCGAAACCTGACAAAACAAAAAAAGTAAGTGTCTTGAGAAAAAAGTAAGTGTCCTTCGTCATTCGATCCCAACCTTCATGATGCGAAGTCAACGTCCCTCAACACGGCTTCAACGACTAAACAACAATCCAACCGCAAAGTGGTAATTCCCTTATTTTACCGCGTCCTCTCTCTCTATTTTTAGTTCACTTTATCAAAAGGAGTGTGATAACTTCAGCTACCAGATTCCCTTTGGAAGCCCACTCGGGGATTTCCTTAAATCCTAACTACTTTCTAGGGGAATACCTCCGGGGATACGCCTAAGTACAGTTTTCCATTTACACATTCCGCACATCAAAGCAAGAAATTTTCTGACATCATGTCGTTTCTTTGCTTCTGTCTGTGACCTTCCTCCACACTCTTCAAAGGAACAAAACAAGAACAAACATCAAAAGAACACCAATATACTCGTAGAAAGAACAAAAACAACAAGAAAATTGAAAAACATTGTTTTTTCCCCACAACTATAGATTCGCCATATCCTTCCGCAGTATACTTTCTTGATCCTGGGAATCATTAAAACACACACACACATGCGACACATACCTCTCATATAGATGTATGCTGTCCCTCGCATATTCCTTCGTGTCAGGACAATAAGATTGAGGACATTGCCAATGATCCCCAGAGCACAGATGATGGGTAAAACGATTCCATATGATAGTTCTCGCAAAGCTTCAGTTCTGGGATCCTCTCGGCTCTGCAATGAAAGAATTTCTTGTCTTCAAAGAGTCACAACAGTAAAATGAAACTGCGTTTGCATTAATTTCCCATCAGGATGTGGAAACGTTGTCACATGGAAGGACAATTCCTTGGGCATTGTTCCATAATCAGAGCTATATGCACGAGCAGTTAAATTTTAATGCCAAAGAATTTTCTTTCTCCATCCGTCTACATATACTCACCCTGCTGACATCAATCTCATCGTCGCGCGACAAATTTGCACCCCAAACAATCGAACACAAATTGGGGTCTTCTTCGGTTGTGTAGAGTCGTGTTATCATAGTTTCCTTTCGCTCGGAAGGGGTGGGAGGGGTAGGAAGAGACCGAACAAAATGAAAGAATAACAAAATTAAAAATTATCCTGGCTAATCCTTTGGCTTGAATTTCTGGGCGGATTTTTCGGGCTGCTAATTACACAGTTCCGCTGTGATAATCCTGCACCGTTCCGAAGGAAAGGGGTTGGCAACTTTTCCTGTCGTCGTTATGTGTTTGTCTTGCTCTTCTGCTGTGGTGGGGGAAATGAGGGACGGCAGAGTGGGGGTAGTCTGAAATTAAGACAAATAATTGTGGGGTTTCCTGGGTTGATGTTCACGTCTTCGTTTGTTGTTGTTGCTGACGGTCGTGCGAATTTCAGCGAATTAATCCTCAGCGCTGTTGTAGAGTTGTTCTACTGCTGTTGCTGGGCGGCACTTGTTTAGTTTGCTGTTTGTTGTCATAATGTTGTTTGCGTCAATGGCGTTGCTAGTGTTGTTGTTGTTGTTGTTGTTGTTGTTGTAGTTGATGATGATGAAAGCACTGCTGCTGCTAGTGTTGTTCTTGTTGTTGTTCTGTTTAAGGAACACTTGAAACTCATCGTTATGGTTGAACGATGTGACTTCATTAATTGGAATCTCGATGACATTCCATTGAGTTGATACTTTAGGAACTGGCTGCGGCACTTGTGCTGGTAAACGTTTGGTCATTTTAAATGATGACAGCGGCTGGTTAACCCCCCTTGCGTATTAGATTCTGAAAGAGAGAATGAAACGATTAAATTCTAATTAGGTTAAATGGTTTTGGTGAAGGATTCAGGAATTTAGAAATTTTTTTGAAAATTTGAAGATGACAAAGTGGGTTAAATTGTTTCTTTGAGCAGATGTGGGATTGCTGCGTAGATCTTCTTAGGAAATGCTATGGTCTTTTGTAAAAAGGGCTGTAGCATTCCAGATTAGGCATTCCGCTCAGGTCTGGCCGGCCCCGGATCAGCCGTTCTGAATCTCGACCACGAGTGAGACAACTTTTCATCGCAAATCATCATGAGTGACGAAGCCCATTTCCATCTCTGTGGATATGTGAATAAGCAAAATTATCGCTTCTAAAAAAAAATAAATAGCTGGCGCGACAGCTCGGGATGAGCCAAGGCCTAGCTTCTCGCAACCATTCATGCTGTGCGTGTTGTATTGTTTGCATGAATGGAAGAGACCTACAATTTATTGCTGACTCCGAACGGCGAAGTGAGAAGCTCTTTCATGACACATTATACTTCAGGAGGCTTGTCATTCCCTGACGAGAGGTGGTGCCGCGAAAAATGTTTGGTGATTTCTTGGCTGGGGCTCGAACCCACGCCGCTCGGTCTGCAGTTCAACGCACTTACCACCGACCCACGGCGACCACAATTATCGCTTCTGGGGCACCGAAAATCCGCGTATAACTCACAAACAGCCATTACACCTGCTCAAAGCTACTGCATAGTGTGGTGTTTACGCTGAAGGCGTCATCGGGCCTTATTTTTTCAAAACAACTACTGTGGACGGGTAGTGCTACAGAGCCACTCTCAACGACTTTGTCCTTCCTCAATTGGATGAATTGGGACTGGAGAACATGTCGTTCCAACAGGATGGAGCAACGGATGGATGGATGGAGCCACAACCGAAATTCTGAGGGCTGCATTTCTAGGTCGCCTAATCTCTCGTTTTGGCGATTTGGACTGGCCCGCAAGATCACCTGATTTAATCGTTCCAGATTTCTTTCCTGTGAGGTTTTTTGAAGTCACGAGTCTGTGTAAACAAGCCTCAGACTCTTGAAGCCCTCAAAAAAAAAAATCCGTCAAGAATGCGAGGACCTATCGCCGGAAGTTCTGGCAAGAGTGATGGAAAATGCCATAAATCGGACCCGAATGGTCATCAACTCTGGCGGCGACCACTTAGCCGATATTATTTTCTCGACTTAATGGGGAAAAAAATTAAGGCATCAGACCAGACATTTTTAATTCATAAAAAAAATTACAGCCAAAGAACATCGCGTGACAACTTTTGCGCCACCTTGTATTTCCTTAAGAATAGTACCAGTTCAGTTTTGTGCGGGTTCACACTCAAACCGCACCGAACCCCCCGTCTGGTTTGTTAGGAGTTCTTTTAGAGTTCTAAGGTGCTTGTCTGAGGCTGCTATAGCAACTTCATCTGCATAAGCGATCACCGTGCATTCCTCAGTTTCCAGGTTTAACAGCAGTTCACCACCAAATTGCAGAGAAGAGGGGATAGGAAATTACCCTGCGGGGTGTCTCTACTGGCAGATATTCTAGCAGATGTCCCACAATTCGCAAAGTTAGCTATCTACGTTCAGACTTGATAGTGTACTGGTAATTGCTGAAACAGTTCCACACAATTTAAGACTTTTTTTATAATTTTTTTTTATTTTTTTTTGAAAACAAGTGGATGATTGCTTTTTCCTTCAGAATTTCTTAAGCGCCTTCACGCAACCTCGGGGTGGAAAAACCAAGCAATTAAATCCTGCAAACCATCCTGAGACCCCTGAGAACATCAATCTCATAACGACACCAAAGTCTACCGAAAAAAAACCCAAACGCTAAGTGCATTTTTACATCACACCTCTTCGGCATGAATAATGAATGCAAAATAAAATTTAAAAAATGTTCATCCAAATACTTCAAACCGTCATCCAATTCATCCCATTTCAAAATATCTACGTCACAACAAATCAAGATTTACGGCAGGTCTAAAACTTTTATTCCTCCGCATTTTCAGGCTTCAAAAAACATGTCAATTCAAAGCAGGAGTCAGGAACAAACAAACCCCAAATTCCCTGCGGGTCCTCCTAATCCCCATTCACAAAAAAAAATCCCGATTCATACAATTGCTCCCTCAGTAACCCACTTTTATGGTTTCACGTGGCAACAGCACTTAAACCTTAAAAAAGAAATATATATGCCATTGTTATTACCCATTTGACCCAGAAACCGTCTCTCAAACATCACACTGTCCGCACCTATTAGCAGAAAAAAACCATTTGTTTATTTATTAATATCGTTAAGTGATTCAATCGTGCCTCTGACGGCAATGGAATCAAAATGTTTGCCTCCTCCACTTTTTTTTGGGAATTCAATACCAAATCCGGTGGACAATGAAGCGGGACTAGAGCCAGTGCCGCACAAAATTTAAACCCTCAATGTCATGAAACAGATCCTCATTGTGCCTAATCATAATCCCTCCCTGCTTTCGGTTGAGAAAGGCACACGAAATCATGAACACAAAGGACACTACTTCTTTTTGTGAACACATTAGCACGTTACCCACTAACATCTCACACAAGATGTATTCCGTGCAAAATGGTTTCCTCTTCTGATTCGTGCCGTGATGCGTGTTCCCATTGGCACTCAATTAATTTCATCCGGGACTGGTAAGTTTTCCAATAACCTGTTCGATGTATTTTGTCTTCGGACAGGTTTCGGGGAAACACATGTGTGTTTGGTTTGGTGGGCGTGAGTCCTGGCCACGAAGGAATGGGAAAATCGATTCTGTGTGTATCGAGAGTCAAAAGCGGAAAATAATCCAGAACACCTGCTGGAGGTGATGGAAACCTACAGAGCCGTTCATTATCAGATTAAAGGGGTGATTATTTTGCTGTCTGTGCTTGCTATTCGAATTGGGATATTGCCGGGCGAATGCTACCTGTCGGATGAATTTAATCATGGAAATACTGAGCAAACAGGTGTGCAAAGTTTGTTGCTTAAGTAATTTGGCCTGACAGGACTCAATTTGTAGTGGAAGGCTTTTGACATGCGAGATGTGTAAATGTTGGGGCATAGTTCTGTGAATAGTTGTGTGGTTGACAGTTCATCTTGAATTAGAGCTACGGACTTTATTCATTGGAATACTTATGTGGGGACATGTGCGCATAGTTTATGCATTCAGTGCTTTTGAAATAGCATATCCGACATTCTGCTTCCTAATGTCTCAACACGTGTCACGAATTGACTTATCGCGGGAGAGGATGTGGGAAAAATAACCTGTGTATCTCCTGCGTAAACGCATTGCACGTATGGGTCAATGACACAAAAGGATCGAAGACAAATCTTCTGGTTGACGACAAATGTACCTCCGATCGAGGTACACAGTACAAGTATACAAGCTTCAAAAAGAGTCAAGATCTAGAGATAATTACCAGAGAAAAATAAGTCAACCTGGTTTCGACGCAAAAAAAAATATAACTGAGGCGACAGTTCGGAATTGGCCAACGCATAGCTTCTTGCAACTATTCATATTGTGCATGTTACATTTTTGGCACAAATGGAAGAAACCTTCACTACATTGCTGACTCCGGACGGCGAATTTAAGAAGCTTTTTCATGACAAATTGTACTCTCGGAGGTTGTGCTTCCCCAACGAGAAGTGGTGCCACGAAAAATATTCGGAAGACAGTTATGACTTTGAGATAGTAGAGGACTTTGTCTACCTAGGCTCCGCAATCAATTCAGACAACCACACCAGCGCTGAGGGCAAACGAAGAATAACTCTTGCCAATCGCTGTTTTTTTGGGCTAAGAAGACAATTGAGAAGCAAAGTCCTCCCTTAAACGACTAAAGTGACCCTTTCTACAGCGCAAAGGCATGTCCTCTGTCGAAAAAGGACAAGGTTGCTCTTAGCTGTTTCGAGAGGAAAATTCTTCGGATGATCCCGTCTGCATAGACTGTGAATGGAGGAGGAGATACAATGGTGTACTGTATGGACTGTACAGCGACATCGATTTAGCCCGACTGGGTCATGTGGAGCGGATGGACATCAATGCTCCGGCCCGGAAAATCTTCGAATCCATACCCGAAGGACGGCGCAGTAGAGGAAGACCGCGATTCAGGTGGCGCACGCAAGTGGAAGGGGACCTTAACCAATTTGGCATGCGAAACTGTAGGCAGCTGGCTAAAAATCGAGCTGACTGAAGATGCTTGTTGGTTGAGTTTAATTTCTAACACGGACTGAACCGCAACCATAAGTTAGTGATTACCTCTTTCTAGCTCAAAATGTGGCTCAAAAAGTTAGACTTAATTTGAAGGAGAAATGCTTTAAGGCAGAAAAAGGAACATCATAAGTGTCGTCGGGCACTTAAAATGTATGAACCACTATCGACACATTCGTAGCTCAGATCCATGAGGAATGAATTACATCAGAGTTGATTCGATGAGAAAGCACTCATGTCACCAATTGGATTTACTGGGTCCAGCCTTTTCAGCGTAAGGAGCTTCAGTAAAGAACGCGCTGTCAATACAATTTTGTGGGGTCTGTACTGGATTCTTGAAATATTAGGGGAAGTCCTTAATAGAACTTCCAAAAGTAGTTTCAAAGACATTAAACAAAGAGCGTAGTTGAACAAAAAGAAAATGCAAATACTGTTTATGAAGGTAAACCCATTCCAATTTAGATGAAAGTAGCACAGCTATGTATGACAGACAAAATAGATCCACAATATAAAAATGAAATAAATAAAGAGTTGACTTGACAGAACGGAATGGGCGAAAACTTAGCTTATCACATCCATTCATGTTGTGCATGTTACATTTTTCACACAAATGAAAGAGGCATACGATTTGAGAAGCTTTTGCATGACAAATTGTGCTCCTGGAGATTTTTGGACCTAGCAAGATCTATTCCACTTAACCTAATAGGTCTACTACCTTCCTAATGAAGGTCAGTGTGTCATTAAAACCGAGGTTCAAAACTCCGCTAACGAACAGAAGTCCCTATGAAAGGTCAATCTGCGTAGCCAATATAGTCGGTACATTTACAGAAAATGTGCTCAGAGGTTTTTTTTCAAACAGAACTGACACTCTGTATCTGACCAACGGTTTAGTTTGTTAAGATCTTAAGCCGCAATGGCAGGTAAGGAACCCCACTAGTCCCTGTCAAGGTTCACAATTTCCTTGTAGCAAAAGGGATTGATAAGTTTCTTGGTTTGCCTAAGCCCGAGGACATTTTCCCAAAGGGCTAGGCGAAGTTGGTGGTCCCAGTTGTTTAAGAAAGCTGTGGCGTAACTCAATTAACGCCAAAGAAGGGTTCCGGTCGCAGGAGCGCTGAAGACGAACCGGTTCTAGGCAGCTCATTCGGAGTTTCATTGCCTATAATGCCCTGGTGCCTGGGCACTTAATCTTGACTTTTGACCTTGTTGTGCCTCGCAGGTGATTGTAAGGGATCGTAGTAGCATTTGACTGACCAAGATTCCAGGTAGTGGGATGTCAATGCTTTAAGAGCTGCCTGGCTATCTGAATAGAAATGAATTCTTTCGCACCTAAAACCTTTATCTACACTTGGAGGTTTGTCATTCCCCGAAATCAGTTTGGTGAATGTTGCTGGGGCTTGAACCTATGTTGCCCGCACAGCTGTCCAATGCACTAACCACTTAACCACGGCGACTACAAACCCGACGATAAACGTATCTCGTAAGAATTCGAATTTAAGCAGAATTATCGCAGTCAGTCAATAGTATCGCCTATCGGTCAAGTATAAGTCAACAGAGAGATTCTACCTTTTTCTGCTTTGGTTGATAAACAATGATGGAGGGGTTCCGGAAAAGCTGGGAACTTGGGCTATAATTTGTGACCAAACTGAGCTCAAACTTTTCACAATTATCACTAAAGTAGGTTACTTTATCTTATCACAAGTTGATTGTTGATGGGCAACCTATTGGTCACTGCGTTCGATTGCTGAGCGAGTAAACATAGGCCCGATTCCAACGAAATCAACTAAATATTTCTCGCGGCACCACCTGTCGGCAAGTAATGATAGACCTCCCACAGGATAATTAGTCATGAAAAAGTTTGTTAATCCCCTACTTGTCGTCAGCAATCAAGACTCTTGGTGGCATCCAGTCGTGCTAAAATTCGTACATAAGATCAAAGTTTATGATGCAAGGCTTGCATCAACATGAATGGCAAGGTCTTTAATAAATGAGTCCAGCTATTGGGTTACACAGATGGTATCAACGTCATCGCCGATTCCGAAAGAGGAATTGTAGAGGAGAATAGTGGCCAAAACAAAATATGCGATGCTGAGGAGTACAGAACAGACGGTAATTTTTGGAAAATGTGAGCGCTGAGGCAAGGAAAGTATTTGAACCATCGCTAGTTCCATGAACATAGATGAATGTAGACTTTCAAATACACCATCTTTTCACTCTTCATCCTCAGACAAGTTGCGTGTAAAAAAGTTCAATTTCGACCGAAACCCATGTCCAAATAGAACGTCCAAAACTTCATATTCCATAGATCAACCTTAACGACTTAAACTTGAACATTATGTCGTCAGTTAACAATCACCCACCCTTCTGAGTGATTCAACTTAAAGGAAAATTCATTATTTCTGAAGTGGTTCACCCACAAATATTGACATCGTTGGGTTCAGTTAAACGGTTATACCATTTTGTTTTTTTTCCTATTTTGTTTTGTCAATCCCAAGAGATCTCATCTTTAAGAGTCTTTTGCGTAGAAAAATAAATGGAAAACTTTTTCCAAGGAAAAAAATATACAAAATCCTTCACGTAGGATTCTTACCCAAAGGAATACAATACTTTGCATGGCTCCCCACGCCAAGGTACAACCCCGACCAGTGCAATCAAAAACTTCAACACAGAATTGCCATTCAAAAGGGATCGCTTGGGATGTCAACATCGATTGAGAAATTCTAATCTTTTCCTCATGTTTCGTCATGATGGCGCGACAGCCATTAAAATCACTACCACCCTCCCACTTAATCTTATTTATGTCCTTCGCCATGATTGTATAAAACATTTCGCGTGCAAAAAGAATTTATTTATCCAATCTGTGGCGACGAAAGCACAAACATTCCCCTCGCAGTGGACAAAGGATGTGCTCACTCTCCGTCCTACGTCCAGGTCTGTTGTTGTGTCACTTGATTAAATTACCTTTCGGTAAGAAAACGACAAGTTGATCCGTCAATGTGGTGAAAGTTCTTCGAGGAGCTTAAGGATGTCACCAAATGGAATACCAACGCATAGAGTCTAGACGTCTACGGAGGGTTGTTTGACCTCAGGTGACGAACGCTAATGATAGACTGCTCACTTCGAAGGTGCTACGCATTCAATGTGAATGCAGGTTGACTCACTAATTGCTAGGTTCGCTGTGAGGTACTTTTGGCCTACATAAACATTATCGATAGCTGCAATCAAGCCTCCTACGCGCCGATGGGGTTACAAGGTGGATGTTGGCTGGAGTTTCCTCCAGGGTTTCTCCGCTACTTTTTTTTTCACAGAGCTACTTCGATCGATTGGAATAGATAAATCGAATTTGTTTGCCCGCATGGAGTGACTATGACTGAAAGTCTGCTTGTTGTCGCAGGTAATGACTGAGGGTGAGGATTGAAGTGTGCGTATCTATTCTCAGCGGAGGGGGTGACAGGCTTTTAGGAAACACAGCAAATTAACCCTCATGTTTTGGTTGGACGAATGAATAATTAAATTTAATTTAGTGGAACATATGAGGGAATATCACATGGGGAGGGTGAGACATGGTGGCAAAAGTAGTCGTGTTAGGGTTGAATATGTGGGGTGTGTGGAATATAAGTGATCCGATTAACGAAAAGCATGAATCCGTGGGTAATTAACGAAAAACAAGCGGTGTTGGAATTTAATGACTGATGGTGTGTGGGGGGGTGAGTTTTAACACCTTTTAGGGTACAATGCTTTTACGCGTTAGGTTGGAAGTTTTCTACGGCTTTCAGGGTGTGATTATGCTAGTCAACAGTGACAGTCAATGATGTGAGCCTAGGAAAATGTTAGCTGAACTTAAAAAAGGCTTCAGAAGTTCTTCTTCTTACTGTGTGTTTCTGGATATTATTCTTTCAATTTCAAGCTTTTTGGTGACAAGGGTTGTTTGATATCCCATTTAGTTGCTGTGAATTTGTTTTTCACCACAGCGACACAACATTTCGTCAAAGTTATTATAGGACCCATATCCTTGGAGATGCAGCGAATCATACAAACCTGTCACACGAACGAATAGGCCTTAATCCGACTCCGAGCAGCGAATTAAGACGCTTTTCTATGACAAGTTCTACACTCGAACGTTTGTTATTACCCGCTGAGAGGTCGGGCCACGAAAAACCTTTGGTTGATATTTCTGGGATGCGATCACAATAGTCAAACGTACCAAGGAGGCCACCACGGTTTTATGTCAGTGGAAAAGTTCGTGTGAAAATTGATGGGAAATTTCGACTGTATCCATTGTCCTGAGGCAAGAGCATCTGCTTCCTTATTAAGAAGTGGCTAACTGTTGGTTTCATTTAATCGAATGCCTACTCCTTGGGCATGTCTGTCAATAGTGCATCTAACCTTTCAAGGAACAGAGCTGAATCCAAGAGCTTTACGGTGGTGTATGCTACTTCCTTAATCAATAGTGGCATGTGTCTCTTACTGCCGACAAAAACAAGTGTATAAGAAAAAATTGATTTTTAGTTGACAAAGGGATCCGTTGAAAAATGTTGACAAATAGTTTGAAAGTCTAGTTTAGAAGCGCACTACTGGCTAGTTTTTCCCCACGCTTCTATAGATGAAAAACTAGTGCTAGAGGGACATAATGTGAGCCTACAGCTCTAAGTTTCAGTAAACTCAATCATAAAGCATAGATTAGGCTTCTAGAGGAAGCGAATGAAAAGTCAGACTCTTTAGACTCCTGTAACATAACTAGAAAACTATGACCAAGGCACAGCGGTGCCAGAACTAATACTCTCATGCAAAAGGAAAGGAAAACCCTCTTCATCTTTGCTGGAATAATTATAGGTCATAATACTTTGGGCAATCACATGAAAAAGCTAAGCCTAAGTGAGGACGACCTTTGCAGGGGTTGCGGGAACAAAGAAGTTAATTAGGACACAATCCACTTCCACCGCCACCGCCCAGGTCTTTGCCACCACAGAAATATATCCTTTGGAAGCCACTTTTTTCAAGATACCGATGAACTAAATTATGTACCTATCATGGACATCTGGAGGTTCATTAAGGCTTCAAAATGGTTCGGAAGCCTTGGGCAATAGTAGAATACTTTGGGTATTGCTCCACGAGCAAGACATTACTTCCTCTCCAAAAATGGGCATTACAATGGGTCTCCACTGACCTGAGTATGGCGCAGAAGCCTCTCTCTCCTCTCGCCAACCCATTTACCTTACCTAACCTAACAATGGCAACTTGAGATGACGAGTTCCTTTCGGGCCTGGCTGTGTTAATCTTGAACCAATCTTAAGACATTTGTCTTAACACCCGCTGTCATTTAGTGGAGTTCCATTATCTTATGTGCATATCTCGTCAGCGTAGTCAAGATGTTTGAGTTGAGATGTAAGACTTCATCCATTTCTCATCGACAGGGCAGTGCGAACCACATGGCTACTTACTAGTAAAAACAGTATTGGTGAAAGAACCCAGCCTTGTTGAACCAAACTTTAGATATCGAATTCCTCTGACAGTCTTCCTCTATACAGAACGTGATACTATGAAAGTGCCCTCCATTAGCACAAGAAATAGATGGAACTGAATGCTTATATGTATGTATATGGTGAACAACTACGTGAATGTAAGGTAGCCTCAATAGATTTCATATTCTGTTAGGCTAATTATGATCTAGGCAGTAAGTTGCTTTAACAGAACATCAAATAACAAAGGATCCAAAGGTCTCTGAAGCATTTTAAGGAGAAAGAATTTCTTAAAGAGTATGTGGTAAGCCTTGCCCTTCTTGGATATAAAAATCACTTTAACCTGCGTTGAAAATTCCCTAGGAAGTGTTAAGAATACGAAGAATTATAAAATCGCCGCTGATTCTGATAGTAAAGACATATAGACCAGTCAGGACCTATCAGTAACCTATGGGTGACCAGAAGACTGCTTAGTTTCATTGATCATCATCATCATCATCATTCATGAAAAGCAATATGATTTTTAAAAGAACAAGAGCACGGGCAAACTCCTTTCACAATTTACTAATACCTTTAACGAAAGCCTAAATAGAAAGAATCGAATATCCACGATATTGAACAAACTCAACCACTCGAAAATAAATAAATTAAAAATCCTAAGTAATTAACCAAACTTATGTGCTATTGTAATTTCCTCTTTTTGTTAATTAAGCTCGCAATTGAGTTACTGAAGAAAATCAGCTTTCTGCAGATAAGCCCTCATGGCTTCGCAGATAAACCTTTTTTTCTTACATTATTTTACTTTATGTTACTTTTAGTTTTCAACTGAACAATGATGTCAATAAACTACACGGTCTGACTACTAAGGGTGCCTAAAGGTGCTCAGGGTCTGAGATTACAGAAACATCTAAGAATCTATGGATTTTGGTCAGTGGGATTTTCCTAAAAATTTCGGTTAGTACTGCTAGAACGTTATTGTGTCATGGTAGAAACTTTTGATGACCGTAACGATATGGTACACTTCCCCATACAGCTTATGCTACAATCAGTTCATAGCGCCCTGAACGAGTTACCTCCCACTTAATAGTAAGTGGCGCTTTTAATATTTTTTTCAAACAAACCCCAAATGATTGAAGTGCTCAAAAACAATATCCAAACAGGTATTCAGAGAGCCACAATATGTCAAAACGTTTTTCACAAATTTTCTTAAAAAAAAATCATATTATGCCAAAGAAGCGAAGGAAGAGATTTGTCTTTTATTGTAAAGAGTTTTTCAATACGGACATAACAATTTTGTATTTTTATGCAAACGCACCCATAAACATTTTTAATGATCTGTCAATATCAGTCAAGGTTTACATTTTTATTATGGTAAAGTTCATGAACGGGCAACTTTTGGAAATCATTAAAAACTGCTACCGAAATTCTGAGTTATTGGTCACAACTTTAAGAACGCTTAATCCAATTTTCGGTCATAAAAATCGTCCCACCAGACAGGCTGTGCGTGCTATAGTGGATAAATTCGAGTCAACATATTCACTATTGAATGTTCCTGGTCAGTAAGAAAAAGGAATGGTCGAAGTACTGAAATTATCGCAGCCGTAAATGCTTCAGTTAAAAATGAGCCAAATCAGTGGATTCCACACCGTTCACAAGAGTTGGGAATCGTTCAGCCCACATTGTGGCGAAGGTTGCATCAAGACCTGGCCGTGTACCCTTACAAGGTAAAATTTACCTTAAGAACTGAAGCCTCTTGATCATTTGATGCGCCGAAACTTCTCCGATTGGGCTCTGCAAAAGTTCGAACAAAATCCTGAATTTCATTAAAAAATCATCTTCAGCGATGAAGCCCGATATCTATACGTTATTGGACAGCAACAAACCCACATGTTCTTCAAGAGACTCCATTGCACCCACAAAAAGTGACCGTGTGGTGTGGATTTCATGGCGAAGGTGTCATTGGATCGTATCTTTTCATTGATAAAAATGATCGTCATATTACGGTCAATGGAGTTCGCTATCATGCCATGTTGGAATACTATTTTTGGCCTGAATTGGATGGACTTGGCATAAGTGATATGTGATTCGAACATGATGGTGCCACATGTCAAACAATTGATCTATTAAAGGGGAAGTTCGATAATCGTGTAATCTCGAGAAATTATCTGGCCGAATGGCCACTTCGGTTATGCAATTCGACGCCGCTGAATTTCTTTTAGTTGGGTTACATTAACTCGTTGGTTTATGCCAACAAGTCAACAACGTTAAAGGAGCTCAGGAACAATATCGAACGCGAAGTTACCAACGTTCCTGGTGGAAAATTGGGTCCAAAGAATCGATCGCTGCAAACGTGCTCGCGGTGGTCATATGAACGAGATCGAATTTCATACTTAAATTTAACGTGTGTACTATATCTGGAATATATTTTAGCTCGATATTTTAATTATTCTGTATTTTATTTAAACACAGAATTGTTATGCCCTTATTGAAAAACAATTTATATACGTACATACTTCTAAATTAATCCCCGAGCTTAAGCTGGATCTTAAAATTAATTAAATAGTATATGCTATAACCGCTTAACTCGACTAAAGACAAAAGCGAAGTCTTTTTGTTAAATTATACATCTAAAAATCATATTTAAAAAAAAAAATAGAAATAGTTCTACAAATATGTACAATCAAAGTGTACTTTAAAATTTAGAGTATATACGGATTTTTACCTAATATGTGAATATTTATTTCCAAACTAACAATGAAACTTCAAAAGTGCTTATTACAAAAATTAAATTTTTAGACTTAGGTAAGCTTTTATAGCTAAAGGCCATAGATGTGAACGAGCATACATGTCAGTCTAGCAAACAATTTATTTAAGGTGCTAAAGAATAACTTTAAAAAGCACAATCTCCAAAAATTTGAAAACATTAAGCAACAATGGGATTGAAAGTTGCTGAAATTGATAAGTATTTCGGAAGTATATGAAAGTTTGAAGGAGATAAAATTTTTTTTTTTTGGATTTTTTACGAAATTTCAAACGAAACCCATAAAAACTGATTTTGAACTACCTACCTATCTCAAAGAAATTTTTCAGATTTAACACCACATTCCCATTTTCCATCCAATCCTATCCCGTTTGCATCCCTTCAATGAACTTACTGAATACTGGTAAACAAACTACATAAATCCCCACTTTCAAACACATCATTAAAGTTAACTTATCACTTGTTAGGGAGCGGCCTTGTATGACTATCTTCGAATCGACTCACAACCTGATAACATCTACAGCACCGCCCGGAACAAAAGACCTGAATTAATCCACAACGAATTATTGATGAGATTTTGCAAATGAAGTTGCCGTGTTAACAGGACCGTATATCATCGGCTTTGTGTGTGTCCTATTCATTAATCTAATGCCCGTGTATACCGAATATTACTTAATCGCATTAAATGGCTGCCCCACTTCTGTTGAAAATTATCTCCGCACTAATAACAACATAATACGAGTCGCATTAATAAATGACTCCGTTCGTTGTACCGATTTTTTCCATTAATCATCGCAAGTGTTAGGTTCAAGTATCATCGGAGATAGCTACGACCCTACCCTCACCCTCCGGGGTTTATCTTAACATTTAACACTCATTTTTCAACAAGTAGTCATTTAACATTAACATATCGTGTAACAAAGCATGTACCCATTTGTTACTGTCCGAGAGAATTTCTCTCGTCGCCTGGTCCTTGTGGCTGCCACATATGGTAAACGAAACATTCATCCTGCCTCATTGCCAAACCCTGACACGTAACTCTAAATTTTCCTATTACTCGTCAGAGCAGCTGAAGAAAAATTGCTGCGTCTCGTATCCGACATGTGTACAAGACCGATACCACCCGAGAAGCGCAATCACTCAAACATTCTTAGTCGAGCTACGCCACGTCTGGAGATTCATCATCATCGCTTTGGGGGTAATCAGAATTCACATCACACGTGTGGAAGGGAGTAGCGCGCGAAGAAATTTTAAGCATCCCCTCGCCCTGAGTGTCACCCTGGAATACGTACCGAATGAGACTGTGTGTGTCTGTGCATGCGCCTCCCCCGGAAATGTTCGTGCGTTTTTAATCCATCTTTGACCCAATTCCAAGATTTCCTTTCGGTTTTAATCCAACAATTGTGACGACGACGACGACGACGGTATCCTGATGAGAAAAGTTTTCCCAATTTGAAGACACACCATACACTCACTAAGGACTACACTCGCGAGAAGTCACTTAAACACGCTTAAGGAGCTTGTGACGAAATTTAATTCGCAACCACAACATCCTCCGCAAGGACACTCACACTCGAGAGGCTGAATTGAATAAGATATTCGCTTTCTCGTTTAATCACCGAGTAGACTTTACTTTCACACTCCACACGAGCGAATTCACTCCGGAATGGGCTGTCGTTTCACACTCTAGTACTCAGAGGAGGCTTGACTTGAAAGAGCCCTTATATTTGTGTTTGCTTCTACCACTTCACTTTTATTTGATTTTGTCTAAGGATAGGATGAGTGTCGGAGAGTAAGAACGATTTCGCGTCCGTCTTGGTTCGGTTCAAAATACCAACTGATTACAAGTTGGCGATGTTATCAACAGGGCTGTGGACTCGGCCACTGACTGTGGCTGGGGTAGTTCGCAGTTCTAGCAGTTCTGCTGAATGACTAACGCGCATGTGCTCGAATGAAAGACCGCCAAAAACATTCGGTTGTATGACGAGAGTTCCCATTCAGCCTTTTCGTTTGCAGACACAGGATGCAGTTGCGTGTCCTTCAGACTTGGCTGCATTTACTTAGAGGTACTAGATGGGGGTATGTTATTGCAGGACCAAAGAGAGGCAAACGATACACTGAGAGACAGATAGAGAGGGAGAGAGTGAGTGTGTAACGACGCGCTTTGTGCAAGGCCACCACCCGGAGAAGGATTAAAGTGGCAGACACGTCATTTGGTCTTTACGCTTAACCTGTTTTGCTCACTTGAAGTGCTCGTTCAAGTGGGCAACTGAAGGAGGTTTCACAATGAGAAGTCATAGACACTGTATTCAGGTGTTCATTTGCGTTTAATTGCTTCTTGTCCTTGAGTGGGGCGCTTGGAGGGAGGCACTCTATGTTGGATGGGCTTAAAATAGTCTCGCGGAAATATGCAAATTGTGGCATGGTGGACGTTTCTTTATGTCGGTTTTGTGCAAATGACTGAGAGGAATGTGCTGAAAGGAAGGAACATGTCTGATTATATTAGACATTTTTTGCACATTACTGTGTAATTCCTTGGCACAGGTCTAAATTTAGAAAGTTGTATTTTTGTTTATTGCCTTTCCGCTCGAAGGACCTTTTTTTTGGTGGAGGAGAAGAAAATTGTTTGCGCCTCTGATTATAATTTGTGCAGCTCAGAGCTCTTACTCTTAAAGTTGGGATTACTCCATCAAGTCAGGGAATGTGCTCCTTGAAAGAAAAACCTGGCTTATCTGTCTAGTAAGGCGAAGAAAAGTGGAAAGGTGTTGCAATGACCACGCCTTTATGTTTAACGGCATGATGAAGATGAGATACACTTGGATAAGGTGCATTTTATAATAAGAAAAATCTTACTTTCACCCAGGGCTTGTCTGCATAGCTTTTAATGCCAAGATATAGTGGATGTTGACTGCGGAAAATTAATAGCTGCTTGACTGTTAACGTCTACGGTGATCGATTTTCTGGTAATCTATTCTTGCGACTTGTAAAATGGCCTTATGTTCTGTTTGAAAGACGCTACACCTCCTTTTGAATCTGAAGAAACGATCTTCTGTGACTTGCGGAAGATACTAGCTTCTGAATTTCATTTCGAATCCATCTGTATAAGTTGTATCATCCTCGGCAATCATTCCTGCCCCCTCTGCTGCGTATGTTAACACAAGATGTGACCATTCTTTGTCTATAGATCTACATCCCTTAGAATAAGCATTGTTCTTGCTGCTATGTTACTACATTGGATGCCCGTTGGAACTGAAGTCAGCAGTGTTTCCAGTGCTGCTAATTTTATCGATTTGTTATACCTCAACAAAAAGTGAAGTGGATGGAGATACGGCTGCGGATATCCCAAATACCGCCAAGAAGTTCGGCGGATCCTTTTCCAATCGAGTCTCTCGCAATCTCTCATGATGTTCTATGGCGCCAGCATCAAGTAGGGACGACCAGTGGCAACATTGCCAAAAAGCCATCAGCGATGTTGCCTCTGACGTGCTGGGTTTCATTCGGCCACCGCAACAAAATCCCTGATTTGATGACGGGGGTCGACAAGTACATGCAGCGAAATAAGACGCATACAAAGTGGCGCTAGATATAAGGATCAAAGCTGCTCGCTGTTCGAATTTCACTCCCAAGAGACGGCGAAGTAGAGAAAGGCCGCTACTCAAACGGCCCACGCAAGTGAAATGGGACCCTAACCGCCTTGGCGTGTGAAACTGGAAGCAGCTAGCTAAGGATTGAGTTGACTGGAGACGCTTATTGGTTAGTGCCTAGATCCACACTGGAATGTAGCGCCACCTTAAGTAAGGTTCCAAGCGCCGAATTGAAAAGCTTCTCTATGACAAATTATGCTCTTAGAGCTTTGTCATTCCCCAAGGTGTGAAAAACGTGACCCTGTCTAAAAGAAGATTGTTCTCTCCTCTTATGAAAGTCAAAATTCTTAATTTGACATTTCTTTTGAATGGCCCATATGTCTGCGGTGGGGAACCAGATAATCCTAGGTGTAAAGCGCCATGCGTTACCGGTCATTCGTAAGTATTTTTTCAACTCAATTTTGAGTCTTGAATAAAGCCGTCTTCTTGGGCCAATTGTTATTAGGAGTCGGCATCTATTTTTTTCTTGTGAAGAGCGCGACTTAGTATAGATCAGCCATGGATAAGCTACAGAGGGTGATTTCGTAGTGTGCTCCGTTCCGCTCATGCTGTAGATTCAATACCCAGTCGTGAACAGCAGTTTTAATTTCTTTTCAACATCTTACAGTTTTTTGAATAGCTTCAGTACTTACGTTATTAAAGGCTCCTTCAAGGTAAAGAGGTAAATGAAGGAATTTCTCGATGATGTGAATGTGTTTACAGCCTTTCATGTGGCATTTGTGAAAAATAGACCTCAGCGTGCCACTAGCTGCATGCAAACTGAAATTCAAGGCAGATGCAAACAGCAAAGCTGTTGGTCATATGGCACCACCTGCCAAACTAGAAGACAAATCTGGACTTCAATCGACCATTAGCGCTCTAAGAGATTAATTTCGTAGATGGAATTGATTTCTGCAGAAACTACAGGGAAGAAGAAGTAGGGGAGACAGTCCTCCATCTCCTCTGTACCAGTCCCGCGCTTTCTTGCAAAAGACGCAACCATCCTGGTGCCTTCTTTTTTGACAGTCTTGGCGACTTGAGACAATAAGATGTCGGAAACGTAGTTTTCTTTATTAAAAGCTCTCACTAGGTCCACGATTAGAAAGGAAAATTCCTCCTAGATCCTGAGGCATCACAATGGACCTACTGCTGATCTAAGTGCGTCAGTTATGTCGACAACCTCTTTCACCTAATCGAAACTATTAATATAAAAGGAAGCACGGGGGTCAGAAAAATTCAGCAAGGGAATGCAGTGAGATCACACATCATGTCTTCAGAGTTTTGAGTAAAAATGGACACCCTGAGGTTTAATTTTAGTGGAGTGGCTTACAAAATTTTCAGTAGAGAATTAACTTCCTTATTCTGTTGTTCACATTTGCGTGCATATCGTTTTCAATGATCTTGAGAACCGTTTGATGTTATATCAGCCCAATCTTCGTACCTGTATCTAACTTGATCCTGCATTTTCCATTAACGCCCCTGTTCGGCTGGTGGTTTTAAAACATATCGCACAAGTACTTGTTAAAACAAAGAAACTCAAAGAAGATGCTTCCTGTCGAATAAATCTCCAATACTACTCCTTGGACCTTGTCATGCTTCAGACAGGCGATGAAATACTTGTTTTTTCCTGTTTTGAACTAAATCCTTTTCCCAAAACCGGAAACGATGCTTATCCTCAAGAAAGAAACCAATGTCAAACGAAATTATGTTCAAATACGAAGGGGAGTATATATCTAGTAGAATAGAGATTCAATAGATCAAGGAGCCGATTTATTGCTGCAAAATAAAATTCAACGTCTGGATTCCCTTTTCCTGGCTTTTGTTCCTTAAAAACCGGAAAGCAGTAAGTCAACGATATCTACGTCTGTGGTGAATTTCCATTCAGCGATTTTCCAGTCGATTAGGTTCTTAACCACGTACGGAAGAAGATTTCTTGCCCTTTATGTTGGGTTCTTCTGATGTTAAGGACATTCTTTCCAAGAATGCTCAACAAATGTAATGGAAGAGGTCCTCAAAGGCTTCCAAGAAGCTCTTCACTTAAAGGGATATATGAATTATAGGTAAACTGTCAGCAGCTTATTTTTGACTCCACCAATCCACTGCTATCAAATTAAGAGAAACTATTACTAATCCTCCATTCACAGTTATAAGAAAGTGAAAACTATCTCAGCTAATGAAATGAAAAAAAAGCAAAAGTTTTCCCTTCCACAGCTTGCTTCGTTCCATTTCTGTGCAACGAACATCCGACACTTATCCCTAAAGTCACTAACTTGAGTAACTTTTCGATGAAACCGCTTCAATTCCATCCTCATTCATGTCCAATATTTTAAGGTTTCATGACAAGTTAATCTCCCAGAGGATTTCCACTTTTACACAACCCTAGGCAAGTTATCCCTTTTAGCACTTTCCGTTCTTGTCCATTACTATTCCTCGGTAGAAATGGTAGAAAGAGAAGGTAACAACAAAATAAGGACGAAGTTTAGCCCGTGACCTAGTTTTGTCTCAGTTTGCTTTCCACTACTCATAATGCCACACTTTTCTGCGTAAATCGAACACGGACATACACACGTACAGAGACAAAACAAAAAAAAAAAAAGAGCAAGAAACGGAACGTGCCGAGAATTTAGGTGTCAGTGGCAAAGCAACAGACCAAGTAATGATCCTTGACAGGGAAGTGTATCGGGATATTATTACAATTATTGTTTTTCTTTTTTTTAATGAAAGTGGAAGAACGGGTTGATTGACAGCACGGAACGTGAGGAAAGAGTGGAGTTTCGTTTATTAGTTATCCCTTAAGGGTTCAACTGTAAACTAGTGAGGATTAGGGTATTTATTCTTTTAATGGATTCAGAAGAGCAGGGCGGGAGCAGGGCAAGAATATTTCGCCTTTTGTATCCTTTTTAAGCTTTATTAACCGAGGCAGGGAAGGAATAAGGCTTGATGAGTCTTTGGGGCACGTTCAACGCTTGGCCCCAAATCGGCTTCCATGGCGCGCCATGGAATCCGTGCCGTCAGATAGGCCCAGGTTGAAATGGACCAAGTCCGAATTCTCACCTCTACCCTAATGGAGATAGCCCCCGCTGATTTAGAGTCGAAGGTAGGTGATAGGGAGAGAGATGTGAAGAGTCCCGTTAAGCACCCTAAATCCGCGATCCTCAACCGGGTCATTGGAAAAACTAAAGATGATGATTTTTTTGGATTGATGAAGCCCCGAGACATTTCACTAATGGGTTTAGAGAAGTGGGTGTTTCCAATTTTTGAGCAGTGTAGTGACATAAGGATTAAGTCACAAAAAAGCTGAAGCCAGTCCTAGTGCTTTCATCCGCATATTCATTGCCTAGAGTTCTTTGATATCCAGGCACCAAACCAAGTTTTTCCAATTGATTTCGTAGCAACACATCATGACTAAGATAGTAAGATTCAACAAAGTGGGACGCAAGGGCTTTAAACGCTGCTAGACTATGTGAAAAAATATGTCTTCCAGGGTGCTTCAGGGTGGTCGCCGTGGGTCGGTGGTTAGTGCGTTGGACTGCTGACCGAGCGGCGTGGGTTCAAGCCCCAGCCAGGAACACCGAACATTTTTCGCGGCACCACCTTTCGTCGGGGAATGACAAGCCTCCGGGAGTATAATCTGTCATGATAGAGCTTCTCACTTCGCCGTTCGGAGTCAGCAATAAATTGTAGATCCCTTCCATTCGTGCAAACAATACAACACGCACAACATGAATGGTTGCGAGAAGTTAGGCCTTGGCTCATTCCGAGCTGTCGCGCCAGCTATTTATTTTTTTTTTTTTTTCCAGGGTGCTTAACACTTTTATCAAGATTTATCTTAGAGCAGATCTCAATGACATGGGTTCCAGCCTGGACCACCAGTTTAGCGTTGAAACAAATTAGCTTTCGACTAGTAGAAGACAAGACTACTTTGAAATCTCTTAAGATTGACTAAAGGGTTGTTGGCTGGTTAACAACTACAGCAGAGCAGGGAGGATACCCGCTTGGGAATGGCCTTAAACTGCAGTTAAGGACACTAACACTTCTCTGCAAGAAGAAATAGTTATTCGACTTTGGTTCCTCTACTAGTGATTGCCCTTGCTTTCGAGTATTAGTCAGTTTTATGGAAAACGTCTTGATGTCAAGAAAGGTACATACGGCGATGAAGGCAATCCTCCTCTGCTAGACAGTTCAGACCCCCTACCCAGTTGCTTCCACACCATTGGAAAAATCCTTATAAATCGTTGACAGTGTTTTCACAGCAATTCCTCCAGGCAGAATCTTCCTTAAACTTGATGTTCACTGCAATCAAAAAAGACTACCAGAGCAGTGGATTGTTAATTGAATACCGCTGGCAATATCGCCAGAAAGCCACTTACTGTCCAGTGATCCGTAGAGACGCCGTCTACGCGCGCAATGTCTGTTTGGGGTCTTCTAAGAATCTAAGGAGTTCGTTTGCTTTCTTATTGTTGTATGTTCGCCAAGTCTTCTTGGATTTGGCGCAACAAGTAAAGTTGTTCCATTTGTGTTTGCCTACTGAAAGGTAGTTTAGGTTGGTTCTTCCCTTGACAGTTCCTAATGGGATGAGAATATCTCTTGCGAATGAGCTGTCAAGGTCCGATCCTTGCTGGCAAGCCCATCAGCCATTTCGTTCCCTACGATGCCTCTATGAACTAGGACCCATACGAGAGGCTCCTTAGGCGGGGGAGCTCGGTTCTGCATTGTGCTTTGCCTAGCTATCAGAGAAGATTGCAAAATTTTCTTTGGGAGTAGTGTCGTCGTTGAGCGCATGACAGGCTTCGTCGATTGCGAGAATTTCAGCCTGAAAAACACTGGCGAAGTCCGGGAATCTGAATGATTTTTATATTTGCAAGGCAGCTTAAAATATACCCAAACCTACCCTGCATTCCATTTTCGAACCGTCCGTGAAAATTGATATGTCGTAGTCTTTTGCGACCTCCCCGGTATTCCAATCAACTCTTGATAGAATACGCACGGCAAAATCTTTGCTGAAAGTAATGCGGGGGGTGACGATAGTCTGTGGGAGATGCTACCGCCCCTGAATCAGTGAAGCCCGAATGCTATAGTGACTATGGGGCCTGGCCGACCAGCACTCAGATTCTCTGAGTCTGACCGCACTGACCGCTTGCCGCCCTTCTGACGTGAAGGTCGAGGGGTAGAAGATTGAGAATAACCATTAGTTATGATGCTGGAAGCAAAATTTAAGAGGTTCTAGGTTCGGTAACACCCACAGTGATATTTAAGGAAATGAAACTGTCACGCTCTAGCCACCAGAAGTTTGAGTATTTTTGGTAATAATTTCATCCAGCTAACAGAATCCCTTGAATAAGTGAACTCGTTAAAGGTCCAAATAAATCTTAACGACATGACACCCAGAAAAGCAACATATCAACCAAAGGCCATTAAGTTTATAAGCAGTGTGACAGTGTGACTTACTACTTAATTTGACTTCAAAGTGAATTCCGAAGTGTGCTTGTTCTTTACCAAAAGAGTTTCATGAAAAAATGTAGAGCAGTTGTTCCACGTCAGACGTAAAGATGATGGACCCTAGCGATTCGTCTATGTATGTCGGAGCCCATACGCATAACAACATTGGAGCTATTAAAGGAAGGCGTTTTGATTTAATCTTTCTACTTCACGGCAAAAGATGCAATTTCGAGAGAAATGGTGCCATCTGTGCCTCACTTCTTTCGAATGCCCAAGGGATAACTTTTAAAGCGTGAATCGATTAGTGATTAGCACAAGCTTGCCTGCCAGTTTGTTGAAACTCAATTGACCTTGTACAAGGTCGTTTGCTCAAACACAACTGTGCCAAAACTGCACTGTTCCAGAAAACTCATTAATCTTTCACCTCTCTTATTTTGGTTGCCGAGGTTACGCCTCTTAATGACTTTGTTAGGACTTTAATCCTTAACCGCAAAAATTTATCGTTTGAAAATTTCTAAATATTCTCCTCAAACCAACATGAAAGGATGTATGGCATCCATTTTACAGGAGTCTGGACGGAAGACCCCAATTGAATCTTCATTACGATTTTGAAAACTGTTCAAGATAATTGAAATATCAAATTCCTTTCCGATTCCATTGATTCACTCAGTCAGCCATTGGCAACGTTAGTTTAGGCAAAATATGAAATGAATTTGATTGATGAAAAGAGAATATCCTCCTTTCACTGTGCCAACAAAATTAATCGAAATCGGAAATAATACCACAATGAGAGTTCACTGAACTCTTCCATTGATATCTGGGGCCCGGAAGGTCCACAACAAAAGCAATTAAGAACTCCAACCAAAACGATACTCGTTATGACAAGGATTGATGTTGAACAATACAAGCTGCTTTGATAGATCAATTTACAGAAAAAAAATTTAATGAATCCTTTTCAAGGAGAAGTTAAATAGTTACAACAATCCACACATTGTTTACATAACATGTCGAGTCCTTTGTGTGTAAAAACCAAGAAAAATCCTACTGATGCAACTTACAGGACATTAACTTGCCTCGAATCCTTACGGTTAACGCGCAATAAACTTTGCTCGTAAATAAACATTTGTTTGACTCGAAGGAAAGACTGGTTGCCTCTCTAAATCGGATGGGATTTAGTTTGGATACAAAATATGGGTCACTGGTCCATCTGCATATGCCTTTTGCAATTTGTATTTTGATCCCCCTTGTAATAAAAATCGAATTTAAAAAGGATGAACTTTTATGGCTGGATATGAAAGATTAAGTTTGTTGTAACCACAAGGGATCAGCGGCATAGAGAAACAACGGACATGTCATCACTGAGGTTAGCTTAGGCATTAAGTCAGATGGTCAAAGATTGTCAACAAGAAAGTGCTTACGGAAGAAAGATTGTCAAAATTCAAGTCGTCGCTTAGTCAGAGTTACATTAACTTTTATGGGTTCTTGTACATGAATGAGCATTCGTCTGGCCATTGTTGGAGGGTTAACACACATGGATACATCATTAACAAGGAAAGCTTGTCTGACGCGCCATTAGTTTCGACGGGTTTTCAAAGCAACTTGCAGCGTTGGCAATTTTGACAACGACAGTGGTCACGGAGTCTGCTCCTTCATTGGGCTTTGACCCATCTTTAATTTTTGATTTAATTTGAAAAGATTTTGAATTTTTTTCTGTAATGCTTTACCGGATTGGATGCCTTCAACAAAGTTAAAGTCCAACGCACTAACCACTGAGCCACGGCAACCGCCGGATTGTAACAGTTAATAAACTGCTGCTTGACCTCACAAGAGCTGGATGTGATGTGATTGCTTATGCAGATGATGTTGCGATTGCTGTCTCCAGTAAATACCCGAGCACCCTTAGTGAACTTCTTCAAAACGACCTTTCAATCCTTGCAAGATGGACGTGGTCTGGGAGAGAAAATCGAACTAGTCCTCTTCACCAGGAAATACGAAATTCCTCCAGTAGACCCGCCATCTCTAAAAGGGCACCAGCCTGTGCTTTGTTAATAAAGCCAAATTCCTGGGTCTCATTTTGGACAGTAAATTAAACTGAAAAGACAAAACCCTTCAACACGTAGAAAAAAAAGCCACTTAAGCGCTGAACTGCAGCAGAAAAGCCATTGGTAAATAATGGGGCTCGCAACCTCGTACAACGCACTGGCTCTACGTGTCCGCTAAACATAATTCTTTACAGTGTGATCGACTGGTGGGCGGCCTTAAAGAGAGCCTTACACCGTAACCTATTGGGGAAAATGCAAAGATTAGTACGCATTTGCATTAGCGGAGCACTGAGAACCAACCCATCCGCGGCATTGGACGTGCTTCTATATCTAATTCCCTTCCTTGCGCAGCCCTTGCAACTTCCGGATATTAATCCCTTCCAGAGTGGAGTAAGAATAACGACAGCAGACACGAGCGCTCCGCGACGGTTCCAAAACCGTGCTCAACTTGAGCATTTTTCAGGTGGAAATTATGGCGATCAATGGAGCCTTATCCTGATTAAGGCATAATGCGGTATCCTGCAAGAATATCAAATTTTCTACCGATATCCAGGCTGTACAAGATCTCTGGAATCAGTATCATATACATATGTACATCAAAAGCTACCTCAGATCGTCGCTCATCTCTCATGGAGATGGCAGAACATTTAAGCCATCACCTATATTGGGTACCCGGTTATGGGCACATTCCAGGGAACTCTAGAGATCCTACCAGAAAGGCGAAAGCTGAGTACTCAAATAGGTACATGTGAATAAATCTTAGAGTATGACACGATCAGCAAGACAAACCAAAAATGAAGGAGCGGTGCCACATGCCGTACCTCCAGAGAGAGATCTGGCCTACGCTACGCCTCACTCGATCCAAAAGTCTGATTTTGCTTAAAAGGTCCATCATCACAACCGTTATCGGTGTTCTTACGGGCCTGGCTACTATCCCATCGGACGTCATAGGTTAGGTTAGGTTAGTGGGCTGATGAGGGCTTCCTCATCACACTTAGGTCCATGTAGACTCATTGTGATACCCATGATTTTCCCTACTGCAGTTTTAATTCCTTGGTGCCGACCATCGGGTCGCCCTTGCAAATTTGAAAATTTGCAAGGACATCAGCTAGTTCGCCGATTTGATCGAAGAAGAATTTGCCTAGGGTCCTATTTCTTATCTGGCAGAGGTATGTGCAGTGACAGAGAAAATGAGCTGTGTCATCATGGACTTCCTCATCACCGGATCCCCTGCGTATATCATCGTCATTCAGGTGTAATTTCTTTATGTGATATCTTAACATGTTGTGGCCAGTAAATACTCTCACCAGCATTGACAGTGATCGCCTGTCTTTTTGTAAAATCTTGCAGGTTTTTGCTTTGTCATATTCTAGCTACAACCTTCTTGATACTTTAGAGGTGGTTAGAGATTTCCACCTGTTATTCGCTTCTATTAGGGTTTTTGGTGCAATTTTCGCCCTTAGGTGGTCTGACTTGCTCTCCCGCTAGGGTTGAACCCATTCTTGCCAGTTTGTCAGCTTTTTCATTACTTTATCAAGAGTTTCAAATGGTTTCAATAGATCATAAAGGGCGTTGGTCTATGTGTGTCTGTGCCTCGCTTGGACAGCCACATTACCTACCTACCTACCTAACTACCTACCGGATTAGACGCTCTAATATCAACTTTGTGTATGCATCCCAACTTCAAGGTATCAAAATTGATTGCCAGTCAATCCAGACCCAACTGATTGTATAGTGAGCTTCTTAAGCACTTCTTCGAATGTGAAAAAAACATCGTGTACGTGTCCTAAATTCATATCGGCTTCTCATAGCAACGCTGAGGTATTTCACAGTACATCCTTTGTACTGCTCAGCAATTAACTCGTTCCTCTCTAATGAACTAATGGAATTTTGCTTACAACATTAAATTTCGCAGGTAGATGTCACCTTAGCCGTATAATTACATATTCTTATGGGGGATAAACCATCCAGGGACAATTAAGAATACTCGCAATGAAAACCCACACACACTGTTCCCGTCACATTCAAATGTTTTACATCCTACACGGGAGGGAGCTCACATCTATTCTACTCCACCTATTCCCATGTGTTGAAGTCAAATAAAGATCAATCAAGATTGCCAAGAAGAGATTCACCGAAATTCATGAGATAAGTCATTGTGGGTGGTTTGAAACAATAGAAAGGCAAAACCGCATATATTACTGCGAGTTCATTGAACCGTTTCTAGAATTGCGTGTGCCAGGATAGATAGCTTTGCATAGATTGATTGAATTCCTTATCCTCTCTCGAATCTCATGAGGGAGCTCCTTCAGGAATAAATTAAGTTTTTAGCAGTTTTTTTTTTTTATTCACTCAAAGTAAGTGCAATAATGGATCTGTATCCCGAGATCCTTGACATCCACACAACACAGTGAAATTTCCTCCTTTTATAT
Source organism: Matsumyia berberina (assembly GCA_917880715.2). Taxonomy (NCBI): domain Eukaryota; kingdom Metazoa; phylum Arthropoda; class Insecta; order Diptera; family Syrphidae; genus Matsumyia; species Matsumyia berberina. Next base: position 121,129,301 of record OU862871.1, on the reverse strand, counting down.
AAATTTTCCGGTCCATTACAATATTTCATGTGAATTTAAATTCGCTAAAAGGTCCTCCGGACGAAGGGAATTGCAGGCGCTTTACTGCTTCCTCTTAATGTGGTGACTGTGTGTGGTTGGCGTTGGCGGTTGGATTTTTACAGGCAATAAAGTTTCCACTCATAAACACCAACACCGACACCAACTCCAACACAAACAAACAGTCTGGCTTTCATCCGGATGATTGTGTCTGCAGCACGCATGAAACTGGGTCACGGAACTGAGACTTATTTGATCAGACGACAATGGGATTTCACGTGATGGTTGATGGTTTTTTAAAGAGGTTCTCCTTTTGGTTTATGTAAAGATTACTGCTTCTAGGTGATTGCGTCTTACCCGGAATGACAATTTCCGAGAAATCGGTTTCTTGGATGATTGGTTAGAGGATATGAGATGAAATGAGAGACTCTTCAGTTTTATGTTGTTTTTTGAAATGGGTTTTGCTTAAGTGTGGTAAAGTGAGAAGGTATAGTTACTTTACGTTAGAATTGGGTCACAGACATTGACTGACGTCAGTTAGCTTATGAAATTTGTTACTGTCAAGAAGAAGTTAGGCGGACTTTTTCATAAGCATTAGCTAGTTGGCTTGGAGTGATTCTCTGGAAAAAGGGTGCAGTTAGGCCAGAGGCCATCAGCTGCGGCCTAGGGGTGAATCCGGACAAAACCGAAATTATGATCTTTACTACCAAAATCAAAGTATAAGACTTCCCACGCCCAAAAAAATCTCATTATCTTCCAGTGCTAAGTACTTAGGCACGCACCTTGACCCTAAACTTAGCTGGAAAAATAAACATCGGGCAAGACAGTTTGAAGGCAAGCCCGCAACATGATTTTAGGTAAGAAATAGGGACTTAAGACAAAAATGACTGTATGAACGTACACAGCCGTTGTACGCCCAATTCTCACTTACGGCGGAGTTGGCGCAGGGACTCTCTCAGAGAAGTTGAATTTGTCGAAATCCGTTCGCCTTCCGAATTTTGCCAGTGTCTTCCAAGCAGAGGTCCTTGCCATTGGGGAAGCCTGCCGTGTGCTGAAAAAATTCTTCAACACCCATCTACAACACTACCATCTACATTGACAGGCAAGCCGCTATCAAAGCTATTGATTCGGTCACTATATCCTCAAGCTGGTGAAGCAATGCCACAAAGAGTTAAATCAGCTGAGGATCCAGAACAGGGTCACTCTCACCTGGGTTCCAGACCATAGTAAAATTGATACAAACGAAAGAACCAATGACGTGGACAGGCGGGGATCAGCCCTTAATGACTCACTAGCGGAAGTTGTCAATATCCCACTAGGAGCTGTTAATGGCAATATTTACTTTTTAAAAATGGCCAACCGTTTCAAAACGGCGCATCCCAGCGCTAATTGGGATTTCCGGTATAAGAAAAGCCGAAGGAGAATACCTCTGCGACTATCTGAATGATCAGTGAAAACTATAAGTACGACTGATTCCCAACTAAGTTAACAATGGAGTAAAATATAGTTCAGAAGTCCTTGCGTTTTACTCGCAGAAGGTATCCATGGTAAAAAGTGATCTTGGACAGTAAATTGTCCTGGAAGAGATCACTACGATCAACCATCAGACTAAACAATTTTAAAAAACAAGAAACCATAAGTGTTTTCACGAACGGCTCTTACATCGCAGGCAACTCTGCAGAAGTCCTTGCCGTTTTGGGGGGGAGTTGTAGTCCTTCTGGAATGCAACACCCAAAGTAGGAAAATAGAAATCTGCTTGGATTGTCCAACAGCCCTTAAAGCCATGACAAATCCAACATCTAAATCTCATCTGGTTAGGGAAAAGACAAACTCTACAGACTTGCCAGTCACAACGACGACGTCCGTCTTGTCTGACGACCGGGTCACGGGGTGTCACGGGGAATAAAACAGCCGACGAACAAGCAAGAGAACGGGCACACACGATAGAGTGAACCGCTAAAAACACAGTGGGTGTCGCACTAACAATAATAAAAACAGCAACCAACGAGAGGATGCAAAAGGATTTCGAAGATCACTCGTCAAACCTCCCGACGTGCAAAGTGGCTGGATCACTCGTAAAGTAACCAAGCAACCTGCTCAATAGGAAGGCTCTAGGTTCAAGGAAATCACCACGGGCCCGACTGAGGCTTAAGTGAAGAGCATTCCGCTCACCCTCATATATATACCTACACCGCATCTGCGGCAACATCAAAATCACAAATTGGGCGTCAGACCTACCCTGACTTATGCGGGAATAATCTGCTGGACAAATATTAATGAGGGCACCATTGAAATCTGTATGACGGATTTCTTGCTTAATGCTATTGTCAGTCTACCGACAGTCTAAGTCCACATAGAAATGCAGGCAAAACCCAATCTATACAGCATTTTCCACGTATACACTAAACATCCACCCGATGGTCATCTTAACGAGCTTTCTCCCCTAGCGGGTTCAGCATACCATTGGACCACACTCCTCCAAAGTACTGCTTCAAACGAAACTGCGCAGAAGTCATCCCCCGAGTGACGACTGGGAAAGATCAAACCCCATGCCTCAGACCATGACCATGACCTACACGGGCGGCTCAAAAATGGAATGTGAATCTGGGGCTGGAATATTCGGAGAGTAGTCTAGCACTCATATGTCGTATAGTCTAGAGTCTAGACATATACTCAACGATCTTTCAGGCAAAACTATTTGCTATTAGTCTCACCGCCTGTAGTTGCAACATTTCACCCTGAGCTTCCTGACAGGCTCTGGAGTAGATAAACTGCATTCGGGATAGCACAAGAGGGCTTTATATGAAACTGCAGTGCTAGAAACTGCAAATGCTCCCCACTTATAATAAAAAGATGTGCTAAGCCTACCACATTTTACTACTTGAAAGTCGTTTGATGTACTGGTGTCCTTAAACCTAGGACAGACTCCTGCTGGCGTTTTTAACTAGATTTCCAAAGATCGATCACTACCGCGGTAGTCGAGATAACCAGATAATTTCGGAACAGTATAAAAGTTATATATACGAAGAGTCATAGGTAAAACCATGAGAGATAGGGTCAGAAATTAAAGTATACGTTTTGAAGTAGGGCATAAGAAGTCAATTAACCAAGAAATCGAGGAGACAGATAAAGAAAGATGGACGAGTCATGAAAAGCCAAACAGGTACTGGAAATAAGAGTAAAAGGTGGGAAGGGCGAGGAGTAAAACCCTTGCAGAGACAAAAAGAGAATGCCGGGACCCAGTTTATTGGAGGAGATGGATATCCAGATGGTATCCCGATGCTTAGCAGCAAGTGGGGACTAAAGCGGCGTTACATCCGGTGTGATCTCGAGTTTTTGTAGAAATGAGTCTGATTTCAGCAAAGGCTTTCTGTTGTCAGAGGCATTGTACGTATCATCCGTGTGTAGGTCGGTTTAGAGCACCGGATGTAATTTTTCAAGTTGATTTCGCTGCAATTTTCTCGTCTTAAAGCCGCTAGGATTGACTTTAACTAGGTTGAGTGTAAGTAAGCAACGCACCTGAAGTTCTCATAAGGGTTTAAAAAACCAAATGTTTCTATCACAAAAGAACTGAAACCCATTAAACTCAACAAAATTACATCACTTGTTCAGTACGAAATTTAAGCACATACAGCCCCCAGGTGAGTGAGCCTTTTTTTTTTATTTTCCATTATTTAATGAAATTCATATCCTTGCTTCACTTCCAAGGTTTTGGCCATATGTTCCTCTTTAACTTACAGCTTCAGGAGTTCAAGTTTGAACTCCAATCTTACCCGTGGTTAGAATTTCCACCCTTGGACTAAGTAAATACATATGAATACATTTCCCCCCCCCCCCAATAGGACTACGAAAAAATATTCCCCCCCCCAGGGCGCCCATCCCTCACACAAGAGGGAATGTTAAAAACTCTGACATTGGCCTCCAAGTCACCGAAAAGGTCCTGCCCAACATAATTTTCCACCATTTGTACATTTTCATGCTCCGAAGGATGTTCACATTTTATCCGTCGGCACTAAAATTGGGATAGACATCCGTCAAAGGCAATAAAACGAAACATCCAGGACTACCGTTGTCGTCGTCGCCGAAATGAAGACAAAACAACAAAAATCTCCTTCAGGCACACCAGAGCGATATGGTGAACAGCGATCGAATTGAAATTCTATAAATCAAGGAGACAGTTTATTGCCAAAAAAGAAGAAAACCGAAAAGAAAACAAAACATATTCACCCCACCCCTCGTATTGTTTCGTTTGCTTGTCTGCTGGTGGTGGTGTGTCGTTTCATTGATTGTGTGCCAACATGACGCTTTCTAGTATTGAAGGAGAAAACTAGGTCAGCTGGGCTACAGGCATCGTTGATGACAATCAGGAGATAAAGAAATCAACAACACCGTGCTTCATTTGTATGAGTGTGAGTGCTGTCGAAAGATGTTCTTTCGAAGATTTGTAATCAATTCAGGACCCCACTGCATTGGCAGCCTGAGAAAATCCAAAGAAATTAGGAGTGGGGGAGAGGGAAACTTTCGTTCCATTTAAGTCCTCGTAAATCTTTTGTAATTCAGGTTGACAGTTAATCCTCGTTAAGGAGCACCCATCGAAAGCCGATGATCGGTTTAATTGCACCAGTAATGTAGTAATGGGAGGGTGGGCACCTAAGATTTAAGAGTATGGGAGTACGGGTTACTGGTGCTTAGAGAGGAATGGTATTTTTGAAAGGCTGTTTATGGCACAAGAGGCTTTCGAAAATGTTAGGAGAGATTACTGCCAATAGCCGATGTCGATTAAAGTGACTTCAAATCATTTTAAACTGCCTTTGACTCAACTCTATGCTTCACTAAGCAAAGGACTGTGCAATTGGATTGGTCATATACTAATATCACGTATATACTATAAGCTCGACCCTAGGGAGCGTCAACAGTCGAAAGAGCATCACTCGAGGTAGCCGTCAAGGAGGAGTTCTCTCTCCACTGATCTGGCTCCTACTAATAGAGGAAATTATTAAGACACTGGAAAACAGCGGCTTCAACGTGACGGCCTGTGCTGACGACGTCACCACTCTAGTCTCAAGGAAATTCACCCACACACTAAGCGAGACGCTCAATCACGAAATGTCATTAGTGAGTGGCTGGGCCAATAACTGAGATCTGGGAGTTAACTCATCCAAAACCGAGATTGTGCTTTTTACTAGAAGAAGATAGATTACACCTTTCAAAAATCCATGTATATGCGGAATCGATTTGACACTTAAGAGGACGGCAATCCAACCCTAACCTAAGCGAAAGTGGTACACTGATGTAGTACGACACATCCTAACATTGTCTGGTTGATGGCACTTAAGAAGAAATGCCATCTTTTAAGTGTAACCAAGATTCGAAGGGCAGACTGCATAGGGTCGATAAAATCAACACCTACAGCGGCACTTGAAACAATGCTGAACTTAGTTCCTGTAGGTATCCACTGTACTAATAGAGCGGCAACAAGTGCTGTCAGACTAAGGGGAATATGTAGATCTATGGACAATTAACACCTAACACCTATGGTCCGTTCTAACCCGATGGACTACCACAAAGGATAGCATAGACCCCGACTACAATATTCCAACCTCAGACTTCTGTGGGAGATTTGGTATCAAAATATCAAGAAGAGAGGGTTTAGTCTGCACTGGAGAGGAGTTAGCTTTCTACACCGGCGGATCCAAAATAGACGCCGGTATTTTTTGTGAATCTAGAGGAGTAAACCATTCCTTTAAGATTGAAGACGGATGCAGCGTTGTTCAAGCCGAGATACCTGCCATTCTACAGGCCGCAAAGCTAATCAAAAACGACAACATTGTCAGAACAACTGTCACTATCTTTGTTGACAGCTAGGCGGCTATCAAGTCTCTGCAGTCAGCATCGATAAAATCGAAGCTTGTAAAGGCCTGCAGACAAACTCTCAACGGTACATCAACGACCATTAAGGTGACACTATGTTGAGTACCAGGCCACACAGATATATCAGGTATTGAGATGGCGGAGGAACTTGGCAGGAAGGGTGCAGAAATAGAATACGCCTACATCCTTCCGGTTCCAAAGACACCCATTGCCACTCTTAACATTTAAATATATGAGGACATCCTGATTAGGGTTAAAACTCGATGGTGTCACGTGCAATAGCCAGATCACTATGGCCAGCCTTCGATAAGAAGAATTCCAAAAATTTGGTACAACTTAGTCGAAGGGAAATATGCATCGTCTCCGGAGTCCTTACAGGGCACTGCGGAATAAGAATTCATGCGGAGCGTCTTGTGTACCCTACAGTGACTACCGCAGAAGCTGCAGGGACGAAGAGGAAATGCAATCCATCCAACACCAGCTATGTGAATGTCCCGCACTAGCCACCAGAAGGCTGCGTACGCTTGGTAGTGGCTTCTTCCATGGTCTGAAGGACCTTCATATCGCTGATTTTATGAATCTCCTGAGATTTCTATTCTTTTCTGGGTGGTTTCCAGATTAGCCAACCCTTTCCCTTGACAATATTCCCTTGAGTATACCTTCTATGGATACAAGCACTTCATCCTTAAGAAGTTGAGGTAGAAGGCGTAAAATGGACGATGTGCTTTAGTTACGTAAGTATGTAGGAGGATTATTTTAAATCCAATGCAAAGATTGCAGGACGCAATAATTTTGTCTACTAAATTCTTAAAGGACGATCATGTGTTGAATAAAAGGATGGTGTGCCCATTTTTTGTGGCGAAATCTAGAGTAGACCTCTTTATAGCGTAAGCACTATGGAGGCCAGAGCCTCGCAGCCATCCATGTTGTATGTTTCATGCTCTTCGATCAGTTTTTTTACATTTGCCGAGGCATCTATTGTTTGTGTCACTAAATAGTTTCGCGGTGAACAGGTGATGCCGATGCTCTACGCGATTTGAATCTTTTAATTCATCGGTTAAGATTGCTAAACCTAGTAGAACGAACCAACCCGAGGGTCAAAGTTATAAAAAATGTCATTGTCGTAGCCCACAAATTGTTAATTATCACAGGTTTTCATATAGAAGAACATGAAACGATTTTTTCAAGGCACAAAAAAAAAATTCAAACCTGGGTCACCAGTCCGGTCATACTCTGGCACGTGGAACAAAATGACCAAACAAATGTTTAAATATTTAATTTACTGTAATGGGCTGTTTTTTTTTTTTGTTTATTTAACAATCGATTTTCTCACAGTAGACAAAGAAAACAAACGGTGAATTGGAGCGAAAAAAATAATTACACTCTCCATGTTGTCTGAAGCAAGGACACACTCAAAAGGACTAAACAGAGAGCAAAACTATAGAGGAAGTGAAACTTTTCTAATCAAAAATTCTCATCAGAATAATTCTTTTTAAAATGTCTTTTATCGGGTCATTGACACTTGTTTGATGGTTTCGAATGGACTGCGCGTGTGATTAAAACTTACAAAGATGGAGTTTGTTGATGTTTTGCTTTTCGTTTGAGTACCACATTTGTAATTTAGACAATGGCTTTGGAAAAGATTTTGTATTCAAAGTCACTTACGAATGAGTATAGAAATAATAAAAAATATCAGCATATCCTAAGGAGAGACTTGTATACGTAGTTCTTGACTAAACAGTTTTTGCTGTAGTTTCTTCGTGAAAACAAGAAGCCAAGGATGTGTTCCCTGCTGATGAAGAGCGGTGCTCATATATACATATGTATGTATGTGGATATGAATTGCTTTGAGTATCAAAACCAAAGTGGTACCACTTGTATAATATGTTCGAGGAAAACTTCATTCCAGAATCCTCACTCGCTGTTTTGGCCATGGGCTGCTTTGATCGGGAAACTTGGTCAACACTTCGTTTGAACCAGTAGCGCAATAATCAAGTTCCTAGTCAAGTGCCTGCTTCTTGTCCTTAGGGTGGCCTCTGGTAACTGTGTACATGTCGACTTAAATTGCAAGTGCGAACGGTCTAGCGATTCTAGAATAGGTAGTGGCTAAGCGTGATAACTCATTGACGACCTTTGGCTATTGTACCCGAACTAGGCTTGGTTTCTGGTATGAGAGGACTCTTCTCAACTCAAGGAGTGAAGAACCTTTAAACCTCAAGAATTCATACGACATAGGTAGGACATTTTGGGGCTAAATAACGTTAGGTGGTTAGATGCAGGAGAGTAGGTACCAATCCCTGACGCGTAGCACTGTACTACCCTACACTGATAAACTGGTCCCATTGCTTTTCAGGTTGTCAGTACGGAGAGGCCTAATTTCCTGGTAGCCGCACGAAGATAGGATGTTAACGCCCAGCCGTCTCCCAACGTCTCCATCGTACAGTGCTACGCTTCAACTCTTGTCTGATGATGGGAAGGAGACTTTCTACGATCAGCTGAGCGCAGTCTTTAACACAACGCTAAACGGAAAAATAGTCATGGTAAGGGAGGATTCGATTGTCAAAGGGGAGCAATGATAACGAAGGGCTCAGAAATGTTATCGGCAAACAAGGACTACGGAACCGCAATCGATCTGTAGATTTCTGGAATGCCAAGCTCCGTTTTATAGGATGCACAAGACCTGTCACAAAGTCAGTTGGGTGTCAACTGACCAGCAAGCAATTTCCAACCAAATTGACCATTTTGCCACCAGCCGCCCTTTTACAAGTTGTCTCCTGAAGTTTCGGAACAGACGGGAAGTCGATATGAGATGGAACGAGATTACTACCTTCTAATAGCCACCGTGCAACTACGTACCGCTGCTGTTTGACAATCCCAAGCCAACACACGAATGCCCAGATATAACATTGAGAGACTAAAGGATATCTCAGTGAGTCAACTATTCAGGGATCACCTTTCGCAAGGGCTGGAAACAATCAGCAGCTCAATACCCGCCACCATCCAACACCATTGGTGTGCTGTGAAAAATGTTTTCAAATCTGGTGCTGAAAGAATTGACGGTCGGTCACAGGAAAGATACAGCGCGTGACTTTTAGAAGACATCTTGAGAAGGTTCGGCGAGCGAAAACAGCTTAAAGCTCGCATTGCAGTTCCTCCAGCAGCAGGGAAAGCAAGCTAAAGTCCCTATATCGCATGAAGATGAGAGAAGCGTAGCGTAGTTTGCGACGAGACAAGCACAACTGGCACAAGCTGGCCACTGAAGCAGAAGAAGCAGTAAGTAGGTGCGATGGCAGAATAGTCAATAGAATCATTAAAGAGCTTATGTTAGGCTAGGTTAGGTGGCTGTCTCCGCTAAGGCAGGGACACACTTAGGCCAGATTGGCCCATTGTAATACCACAACGAAGAAAACTGACACCAGGGAACCAGAAAATGTGGCATAACTACAACGAAGGTGGGCAACCGTAGCGGTGTTAACCCTAAGATTTGAACCATTTCGTCCCAGAGATGAAGTTTCTTAAAGAGCTTACTGGTGATCAAAGCTCCTGACAACACCCGGTGAAAGCCTTATATCTGCGTATTTCGGATGAGGACAAACTCGAGCAATGGAAGGAGCATTTGAGCTACGATTTGAAGCGTGTATTAGCCAGTGATTCGCCAGTTAATTTAACGTTTGTGAGTTAAACCGATAAATATCGATGCATGGCCTCTACACGTCATTTGAGTTTTTTTTAATGAAATTCAGATCATACAAGAGAAGCAGTTCTTTAAAAAAAAAAACGCAAGTTTTCGCAACGCTTGCGATACAATTTTCCGCTGCCACCAGCATAGTTTCCTATTTGCATAAACATAAAACTCCTGCACATCCTTAATTTCTTCTCCACTTTGTGCACTGAACATGCAAATGTCTGGTGATTTGGCATAACTGCCATGACAGTATAATGACACTTCGTTACGATTATGAACGCTATCGCAGAAGAAGTTTTCCCTCCTTGTGTTGTCATTTGAGTCATCAACTCCCCTCAGATGAATCAATGAATTCTCAAATCCCTTATCCTAATTATTTACCCTAAGACGCGCCTTAAAAATAAGTTAAAAACAATTTCCCCACTTAGGTGCCCATAAACATAAATCATTACCGCTTATGACATGGAAAATTCCACTGATTTCCATCATCATGGTGAAAGGTAATCACACCTCTACTGTACTGGGAATACAAATGTTCAATCTTTTCTCATATCATGAGGAAGAAGATACCAGATTTTTCCACAAGAACTCCACCGAAAAGGAGCGACTGATGGGCCACAGGCAAAGCCCAAGCAATCTAACTTAAGTTCATCCCCACAAAAGTTTCGCTTCACGGCAATTCGTGAAAGTATCTCTCTCACATTCCCTGAGGTGAATTGTAATGGAGCTTCCTGCTTTGCCTGCACAGGCGAGACACGGAAAGGGGGAAATTTTATTTAAAACGAAGGGACTCCTGAGGGAAGACGAAAATACAACCGGAAACCTATGAAAGGAAATCCAAAAATTGGGTCAAGTGTGGCGTCACACTTAGATATTTATTCATGTGTCAAAGTATTTTGTTAATCAAATGAATCCCGTTGGCAGAAGGAATTGTATATCCCAACTGTAGCAGGGAAATTATTTGTTTTTTTTTTTTCTCATTTTGTTTTTGAAGCTTTGATGGAAGAGGAAGCATTCAAATTCAGATGAATTGGTTGGTAGAAGGACTTTCAAGTTGAATATGACAAGGGAAAATTATTTGAATCTTTCAGCGGAGTGAAATCAGGAAAAAACAAACTAACAAATGTAATATGGTTGCTAAAAGGATCTGACGGTGTCCTTATTTAAGAAGAAACTTACTACAGGAAGCCTGGGAAAATTAGAAGTAATGAGGGTACACAGAGATAAGATACTCAATTTCCTATGTATTGTGCGTACATACTTCCATTTGCATTGAAAACAGACTTAATCTTGTTTAAAAAGAAAAGGATATCTTTTGTGGGTTCGAAACTTGTGCAAGAAATCTTTAATAAGAAACGTTTAACGTAGGAGATATAGTTCGTTCTGGCATGGGAAAGGTCAACCACCTGCAGAAATGGATTCAACCCTTGGCCTTGAACCTTTTTCTAATCCCGGTTGGGAATCTGTCGCCATAAAGATTCATTAATGTCATCCCGTGTGCCGGCAAGCGTTACACGATAGGACGTAAAGATATTCAAATCAAAAAAACGGGTAGATATCGGAAGCATGGCAAGTCCTTTGTATGCTTAAATTAGTTGCTGTAAAATTGTTTAACCAATTTGAACCGCTTAATGTTTATCTACATACATATGTAAAATAGGAATCTGGGTGCTATATACTTTTCACTTCTCCCGATATAAAAAAAATCCATTCAGTGTTTAGAAAAGTCGAGCTCTTTTTGTGGCATTAAAATACATTTGTACTTCATATAAAAATATATACGTAATCTTATACAAATATACCCTTCAGCAAAAATCGTTATACGTGTAGTTGAGCCCTCTCCTAGGGTCATGCAAACGCTGACAAATTTCGTAAGCTGACGGTTTACCTAATTGGTTGATTCCCGAAAACTCCTCAGTGTTCGCCACTAGGTACAGCTACAGATCCAGTGGTGGTTTCATGGTAAACATATCTCAACGAAAAGTGGAATCCTGGTTAGTTGGTTGGTTGCATTAAGTGATTGTATCAAGTGAAAAAACTCCCGATAGAAATGCACCGATTTGTTACCATAGTCCTCGTGACCGGTTTGTTTGATGAGTGTAGACGGGAATCGACAGACCATGATTGTTGGTCTTAAATCGAATCTGTGGCAGTGTAGAATGTTTTATATATTTTCTTCTCCGAAAGTTTTGTGAGGTTGTCGAGAAAGGGGTTCCCCAGTGCCCTTTGGCAACGGCCGAGCACCTACAAAGGAAGTCTTCTAGGGTTTCCATCTCGATTGGGTTTTTGTAGCTACGGCAGTAGGACTTAAAAGGAATGGCAAGCTTGGCTGTATGGTTACCTACTGTTCAGTGACCCATACTCCGTTCTAAGGAGTTTGTTTGTCAAGTGTTCTTGGAAAGTGGAACCTTTTGACAAGGGTTTTCATCAAGCTTCTGGTGTCTCAAATTTTCGCCTATGGCCTCGTTGTAACTCGCCTTCCGTTTCTTATAAACTGCCTTTCGGGTCGTTCAACTCAAGTCATTTTTTAAACCTATCAGTCTGCAATTTGTCATAACATTGCTGATCTTTCCAAAAACTCTGTGTTGTCCTCGACTCTTTTTCTCATTTAAATAAATGATCTCTTGTCTGCAAAATTGAATTTAATTCATTTATTCGCTGATGGAAGGGCCCTCAGTTTCTCGTATTCGTTCCCTAACTCACGTTCCTGCAGTGAATAGACTGCTTGATCTACCACCCCTTCATACTTCATACAAGCCCCAGCCATGTCCACTTAACATTTTTGGGGAATGACAAGTCTCCGGAAGTATAATTTGTCATGAAAAAGCTTCTCAATTCGCCGTTTGGAGTCGGCAATAAATTGTAGGTCCCTTAGATTCGTGCGAAAAATGTAACACGCACAACATGAATGGTTGCAAGAAACTAGGCTTTGACTCATACCGAGCTGCCGCGCCAGCTATTTATTTATTATGTACTCTCGAAGCAATCTATCGTCTTAGACGGCTTTTGGTATCATCCGCACTGCAGTTTTGGTGACCTTGCGCTACACTTATCCTACGACGTTTGTTCCAGGGATATGCCGTCTGATGCAATGACACCAAAACTGTAGTTCCTGTGCAAATTTAAAGTCGACTGGCTTCGGCCAGAATCTGAGCCTGGATGGGGCTGTAGTCGAATCTTTACGGATGGGTCGAAACCAGTCCTGAGCCCGGTGTTGGTGTCTTCAGGGAGGTCGACAACACCAGACTTTGCTACTTGTTTTGCAAGCAAGCCTCTGTTTTCCAAGCAGAAATCTTTGCTATGAGCATCTGCGTCTGATGCAAAAGCCAGGTTGAACTTAAGGCCTTGCCCAACTTTTTAACTAGTTTCTAGATACCGGAAGAATGCAAGAAGTCTTTGAATTCGGTCGCAAGGCTGAACTCTTTGATTCTTCTCTGGGTCCCAGGGCACACTGGGATCTCTGGAAATTAGATCTCTGATGAGATTGCTAAACGAGGCTCAGAGAATGTTTTCTCAGCACCTGATCCTGCTTAGGATCTTTTCGCGTCTTCTGTCAGAGCCTCTATTGACAATTGGGTTTCCTACAAACACAATTGTGTGTGGCGTGGCTCTCTGGGATGCAGGCAGACTTAACGAATGCTCCTGAACGCCAGTAAGAAATCAGCGGCATTCTTGGCATCCTTACGAAACACATCGCTTATGCCAAACATTTTAGTGTGTTAGACTTGAGTGACACCACTGTCTGCGACGCCTGTGGAGAGGGCGAAGGTACTTCGGAACATTTCCTTTGTGATTGTCCTGCCCTTGATCGGATCAGATGGCAGATTTTCGTTGCTGGTGTGGTGAGTCCTAATATTTGAAGCTTCTTATCATTGAAGTGCCTTCTCAGCTTTCTCGGAAAGTCGAAGAAATCCCAGTAACATTTTTAAAGACTGGATCCTGCTTTCTGGTAGTACAAGTAACCAGTTGGGTCTGAGTGCTTCAGTATAGAGTTTCCAATCCCAAAAAAAAAGAGTAGAGAACGCTACCGAATTATTCAAATAAGCTTTATAAATTGGTCATCGATTCGTAAAACTTATAGACAACTTTCTGATCATTGTAATGCATACAGTCGTCCATCTGAGCAAGCCATCCACAAAACTGTGAAAATATTTTGTACCAAATACTTCCAAAATGATGCAACAATATCAAAGCCTCAAAGTTGAAGGCATACGGAAGAGAATGTCGTCGCTGTAAATGAAAGTGTTCAATTCGCTATCGGTCCTAACAATTGACGCCCTGTCCGTTCCTTACATAATTTTGACCAAACATCTTGGCCCACGCCCACATAAGTTCCAGCTTATGGAAGAATTAAATCCCTAAGCTCATCAATTACTTCGTCTTTTCGTTTATTGGACTCTTAACAAAAAGAGTTGCAAGCTTCTATATTCATGACGATTATAAAACTCCAAATACGCCACAGACTACACGAGTCACCCAGCAAAAATGCAAAAAAGGTTTATACGCCCCGATCATTCTACAAGACCGCATTTCCCGAACTCGTTTAAAACTTATTTTTTAACAGCAATTTTAACAAGTCGCTCCCAAGCAGTAGTCGATTATATGAGATTTTTTTCCCACCGAAAAGGATCAGTCACATCACAAGCTGCGTACAACCCCTTCGCAAACACAATCATATTACTCATCTTACATTCTCCACTTGGAGCATATTATTTTCCTTTCAGGACACCATATCCCAGTTAATGAGACGCAAAATCCTCTCACAACATTTATCTTCCCGACCACCACCAAGCACTCTTCTGTCGCTCGAGGCCACCACCACCCCATCTACAGTAAAATAATTTATCTTCCCACAACCGTAGTGGTAAGTGTAGAATTCAACTCCTTGATGTATTTCAGCATTCTAGCTTGGGTTACATTGTCGCACGCACCCACCGCCCGAGCCCGGGTGAGTCCTATCTGTCTTGATGCAGGCCTACTGACCTACTTATGGTGTCATGGGGATGACAAATTTTTATGGCGCTTCTATTTAAATGATACCGACAATTTAAGTTCCATTCTTCTGGAGATTTAAGTTCTCTCACCGTGACTGGGCGAATTAATTCACTTTGCCGGGTCGGATTTGTTCGGAAGTAAAAGGACGACTCGGGAAATTGACAATGTGATTGATATAGCCGCAGTGTAAACGCCCATAAAACGATTAACCTTGTCCAGATTTGTATAGGGCTCCCGCTGAGTGATGGAAGACATGTCCAATTGTGTGGTCATTTTATTGCTTTCGAATTGTGTGTTGGAATTTCGTATTTTTTTGTTGTTGTTGTTGTCCGCTGTGGGGGATGAAATGGGTGATTGATTACGTGGTCGATGAACTCCTGTGAGAAATCAAGAAATAAGGATATTCAATTGTTCTCATTATGGCGAATGTTGGCGTTAGCCTTTGTTATGATATAAAGCCGATTTGAGTCACAATGATAGTGATCTTTTCGTCCTAAGACTATTTTTAACTTCAAACTTCACATAGAACCACCAATCCTCTTCACATGACTAATACAATTTTGAAGACAAATTTGAATTTCCAGGAGGGTTATGTCCTTTCTTAAGGAAAAGCTTCTTCACGAGGTCTCCTGGTGGCAGTGAAAATAAATCAAATAACACATGAGATTCACGCGTGCGTTACATTAGCATAAAAATGCGAAACGTTTGCCACCTTTCGGTTGTTTCGTGGGATAAACGAATTTTTCAACAATTTTCACTTTAAGGAGTCTCCAGTAGATCAGTGTCCTTGATTTTTGGCGAGTGTGTACAATTTTTCGTAAAGGTAATTGACTCACGGTCGATGACCGAATAAGGTAAAAAATAATAATTTGTCTGCGGCAGGGTAGAGAGTGAGCGGAATGTCAGTAGTCTAGGCAACTGGGGACTTCAATGGAATTGTTTAACAAATCTGAACCGAGACACCACTCTAGAGACTACTGCAAGAAAATATTCTCTCATGCTACCAACGACCCTTAATCTGGTTGAAAAAACGTTTTGTGCTTTTTTATTTCTTGTGCCTTGAGGCAAGAAGGAACCAAAGAGGAATCAACACCTCCTGCTATATCATGCAGTTTCATCAAAGGGTCAAAAGGGTCCCTTGGATATGTCGAAATCATTTAGATTCCCAAACTTTTCCAGTGTTTTAATACTCGCAATCTACGAGGCCTGATGTCCGTTCAACAACGACACCACCCCCAAACGAAATGTCGCAATTTTCTCCGATAGCCAGACAGCCTGAAAGGTTCTTGTGTCCACAACCACCTTATCAAAGCTGGTAGCACAACGCAGAACCAAACTCGAACGCTTTTGGAGCTTATCCCCTATAACTTCGTGTGGGTCCCATGTCACAAAGGCATCGAAGGGAACGCAATGGCTGATAAGCTCGCCAGGCTTAGAGTCAGACCTTGACAGCTCACTCGCAAGAGAAGTTCTCATCCCAGTAGGAGCTATCAAGGGAAAATTTAGCCTACTCCTCTTCTCAGTAGCCAAACACAAGTGCAACAACCTCGCTAGCTGCGCCATCTCCAAGAAGACTTGGCCAACATACATAAATAGGAAAATAAACGAACTCCTTAGAAGGACCCGATCAAATACTGCGTGCGTTGTCACCATCTGTACGGGTCACTGGACAATAGGTACCCATGGTACGAAAAGGAAACTCTAGAACACTTCTTCTGAAGGTGCTCGGCACTTGTCAAAGCAAGACTTAAGGCACTGGGAAAACCAGTCCTCGATAACCTCGGCAAACTTTCAGAGGAGAAAAGCCCTAACATTTTACTCTTCCTTTACTTTACACGTTGGATTTATGACCAACAGACTTGGTCTGTCGATATTCAGCACTATTTGAGTATCGGGCGCTCACTGCCTGATATAACCACTGAAACCAACCAACCAGGGTCTCTTGGATTTTCGTAGCTTTGGGACGATTTTGATTGGAAAAATAAATAAATACAATTTATTGCCGACTCCGAACGGGGAATTGAGAAGCTCTTTCATGACAGATTATACTCCCGGAGGCCTGTCATTCTCCGACGAGTGGTGGTGCAGCGCTGGGGTTTGAACCCACACCGCTCGGTCCAATGCACTACCCACTGAGCCACGGCGACTATTTTGATTGGAAGCCCTTTTAAATAACTCGAGATAAGCTGTCTGGAGAAAGGTTCAAGTCTCATGTGAAATTTTCCAACATTTTTTGAAGCTTTACTCTAGAATGGTATTTGAAAAAGCCTAGAAGTGTGTTCGGGTGAACGGCGTTACATCGGCACTTTTAACTGTGGGCGTTGGACTTCACCGGGGGTGCGTTTTGTCATCTCTTCTTTTGATTGTGTATATGGATTGGATGTTGCAGCGCAGCCGTGGCTAGGAACGGTCTGTATTGGGAGGCTTAAGGATAAGTCATCTAATTTTCGCTGATGACTTGGTCATCCTCACGTCTACCCAGACCAAACATTAGCGCGCACTTGACATACTCGTAGCTGTCTGTGTTGAAGCTGGGATGAGAGTAAACGTGAACAAATTTAAAATAGTTTTCCGAAAGTCTGTTCAATGCACTCTGTGTATTAGTGGAGTCCCATTGAAGTTTAAGAATCTCGGGGTCTTATTCAAGAATGATGGAAGATGCAATACTGAGTTCTCATGCAGGATTGGTTGCACAGTTTTTAGACAGCTTGGTCGATCTGTTATCAGAAGCGCCGAACTTGGAATCGGACCTAAGTTATTGGTATTTAATTCAGTGTTTGTTAAGACCCTCACATATGGTCATTGTTTGGGTACTGACCCAAAGAATAATTGTATTGCTGGGGTAACTCGTCGAGATCGAGATAGGAACACCAGATTATGCGAGGCATTCAATGTCGAGCCGCTACTTTTTCGAGCGGAAAGGTCCATACATCGATGGTTTTTGGGCCATTGCAGACTCAGGAGCATCTCAGGAAAATGGGAATGGAAGCAAACGGAAACTGCAGATTCTACAGCGATGCGAGGAGACTCCGTCACACCTCCTTATGGACTGTGCAGCATTGATCCACAAAAGAAGAGTTCACCTTGGAGCGTACACTTTCCTTGAAATGGACCTCCCTTCGGTTGGCGTCCCCTGGGTAGGCCTAGGATGCGATGGTTAGACCAAGTCCGATCTGTTAGATCTGATCACATTCAACACGGCACTTCTGTCTTCGACATATTTATCAGCTTAATTTTTCTACAAGTCTCTAAAAAATATTGTCATCGATCTGACTTTTTGAAGCTTATACAAATCTATCTATGTATGCACATTATACTATCCTTTTGAGGAAAGAACATTCCCATATGGAATTCACAATTCTCCGGTCATTCACCCCGAACTCAAATCAAGCCACGAGTACTACTGCTCTGATTTCTCTTCCCTGGAGACGTAAGAAAAAACCTGATAGGAAATTAATTGGATATGTACAACAACAGCAAACACCATTTTCCAATTGTAACGACATCCATTTAGATAATTACTATCACCAAACTATGTCCTTATTTCCACGCACAACTAATCGCTTTGGTAATCTACGAACAAGGAGAATAGTTTATGCGTTCATTGAACCTAACAAGGATAATCTCAAACGGGAATTCTTCGGCTATAGTTGATTTCCGTCTGGGAAAATACAATTATGTGTGTACCGCCCCACCAACAGGAAATACGACAGGCGATCTAATGGCTGAGCTTGAGTCACTTTAATTGCATCATCATGGTGGCCAATTCCGTAGGACAAGTCGAACAGCCAAGACATGTATACAAGGAATTCCACAGAGAAAATAATGAGGCAAAGGACATTTGATAAATTGCACTCGTAAAGCATCCAATAGCGAGAGAGTTATGCGCAGAAAGAGAGGGAAATAAAAATAAAATTGCGAAATTCACGGATTTTTTTTTATTCTTTTGCCATCCTTAGAGACTCTTATCCTTGAACAATAAGTTTGTGGGATTATTTCTTGTTTTACGATGGCCGATTTTTTTTTCTTTTGGTGGCGAAAAAATGTTTTTAGACACCAATTTGCTTGTGTCCTGTAGAGTCAGTAAGAGGAGATCAATTCTGCTTGTTAAAAATTATTTTTATTTAAACTTTGTAATTCTATAATTTTAAGGATCAGGAAAATATTAAATGAGTTGTTTAACGTTTTTTCCCATTCTGCTTCATTTATTGGGGATTTGATGTGCATGTTCTACATGAAATGAATGAAAAGTGTCTTAAGGCAAAAGTCTGCAAATTTTTTTGGGAGGAAGACCCCACTAGCTAATTGCCTTTTCTTGGCCCTACGTCAGTAGGAAGGCGACCAATAGCAGAGCTTTATAGTTCATACCCATTTCCATGGCCTTCAACGCCTTTCTTTGAAATTTTGGTCCCATCCACTTGCATTCATTTCTCCGAATACACACACTCCTCGTCTTAAAGGACAAAGAAAGCACTCCCTTAAACCAGATGCATCTATCCTCCCAGAATAACTTCCCTTACGACGGTATCTCTTCCTTAAATTCCACAATAATTCTTTCTCCATGTCGACCGGCTAAACTCAGTTGAGCCACATGCACGATTCAGGTCACAAAGGCTGGGATGAACATTCTGGCATCCGGTAGACGCCAACCCAATGACTCTACCGCACTGTGCACTCAGAATATTGTCATGTCATGCCAAAGTGAATGACATCCTACTAACTAGAATGTCATATGTAAGTGCCGCCATATCTACAAAAAAGGACGATAGAGAGATGCGGAAATCCATGTCAAGTATGTACTTATGGCAGGAGAGTGTGCTAAATGAAAATATTTGAAGTGGCCGCTCTTGTTGTTGTGGATCTTCTACGCTCCAACAATGCAGTTCGGCTTTCAAAAGTTAATTGGACTGCTAAGTGTGAAATGACGATTTGAGTATGAATATCTGTAATAATGGAGGATAGTGTGCTTGTGTGTAGAAAGTGAAGGACTTATGTGAGATAATTACATTCCAACGGTGGGACTAGATAGTTGACAAGGACGATTACAACTAATTGGTGATTAATATTTGATTACAACGAAGGTTCGATGGTAATGATTGTGGCAAAGGAAGTGGGTTGTATGCTTGTGGACTTCCCCATCGCCACACCATTTACAAAGGTTTTATTTTGAAATCCGAAGCTTTTTCGTATGACACTGCGTCGTGTTATGCCCTGTGATCACTCCTTTAAGTGTTGATATGGATTTTCTGTCGACCTGCAGAAGTCTATCGGTCCTAACCTTATCGAATAAGGGCCATATCTTCCTTGTGGTTATAAAAGTGGGTAGAGAGGTCCATGTGTTATTTGCCTCCCTTAAGGCTCTTTTCCCCCCTTCGAACTTAAGTGTGCAAGGCGGGATGTTCACCGAAGTGTCAACTTGTTCCGAGCTTGTTGCCGAGCCAGTTCGTCAGCATTCTCGTTTTCTGATATGCCCTCATGTCCAAGAACCCAGCAGAGTGTCACTCTGTGCTGTGTTTCAAGAACCTTGAGCTCTTCTCGACAGCATCTCCTTGCTTTAGCAGAATTTCGTTGTGCTGTTTGCCAAGAATCTTCAGGTCTTGACGACAAGTTTACTTTTACTAATGTGCTGTTTTCCATTGTGCCTATGTGCCATCTTGTACCAACGGTTCTTGACCAAGATACTCATAGCAGCAATTGCGTTCATAGGCGTCTGGTGTTCTGGTCACTGGTAACACCTCCGCTTGGCAAACGTTGCGATTATCAGGATCTACTTCTACGCCTTTGTTCATTTCTGAACCATCAGTGTGTGTACATATGTATATGGATTTGTAATTTTTGATTTTTTTTTTTCTTGGTTAGCGGGCCGATAAGACGATAAAACCCACTTCGTCACACTTGGGTCTATATAGACCCGTCGTGGTACCCATGTATTATACCAGCTATTTCCTACTGCGTGATTCTATATACCTGATGATATCCACTTGGCTGTCCTTGCAAACTTGGGCAGATCCGACAGGATAACTCCTCGATGTTATCGAAGAGGTATCTGCCCAATGTTCTTTTTATTTTCAGAGGCTTCGGCAATGATAGAGAAAGTGGGTTGTGTCCTCATGCACTTCCTCGTCCCCGTATTCTTTGCATAGATCGTCCTTGGTCAGGTGCAGCTTTTTTGCATGGTACTTGAGCATATTGTGGCCTGAAATTAATCCACAGAAATCCACTGTTCTCTGCTTGGGAATATGCAGGAGAAGGGTTTAACGAAGTCCAGATACGAAGTCATGTAGTCAGAGTCGTCACTTATGCCCGGATATTTGTCCAATACTTGGATATGTCCCTATGAGTTCGCTTTCCAGAGTTTAGATTGGTCTAATCTCAGAGCGCTCTTTGCTGCAGATGATGGGATCTGGGATTAGCATATTGACAATTGTCTCCAACCCTGCCGTCGGAGTTAATCTCAGTGTACTGGTCGTTTCAATGCAAGCTAGTCTTTGTATCTTGG
The DNA here is from genome assembly GCA_917880715.2 of Matsumyia berberina. Lineage (NCBI taxonomy): Eukaryota > Metazoa > Arthropoda > Insecta > Diptera > Syrphidae > Matsumyia > Matsumyia berberina. Next base: position 121,108,233 of record OU862871.1, on the reverse strand, counting down.
TCAAGACTTTGAGGTAGTGACTTGCCACCAGACTAAACCTCAATACGATAATATCGGCCTAACGATCCCAGAGTACAGTCATAGGATTATACTGGGTTTAGGTCCCCAGTTCTTCCCAAAACTCCTACTGTAAGTGTAGAAAGCGATCTAGGTCTTTTTGATTCTTTCTTTAACATTTGGGTTCCAGTTTAGTTTCCTGTCCAGAATAAGTCCCAGGTATTTCGCACTGTCAAATAGTTAAAGGGGTATGCCCCCAAACGTTAGGGAGTGTCAACTCTGGTAGCATTCTTTTGTTAGAAAACAGTGCCAATTCAGTGGGTGTGGTTTAGTCCGGTCGTTAAGCGTATTAAGGGCGCCTTGCATAAGCTGACTAATGGTGTCCAGATACCTGCCCGTTGCAAGCAGCACAACATCGTCAGCGTAAGGCATTACCTTTACACCGCTGTATTCCAAATTCATGACTAGTTCATAAACGACAAGGACCCAGAGCAGGGGGATATAAGACCTCCTTGTAAGGTCTCAACACTGCCGGATATCAAGTTGAACGTGACAAAGACAGTACAATCGGTTGAAAGGAGCAATGTAGAGTATGATATACGTATGTACATACTTATATGAATGGCAACCCCCTTTTTTAAGAAGAACCATTGATCTGTTAACCCATTTTAGGGCCCATGGCGACATCAAGCACTAAAACTAAAGCAATTATGAATTCAAGTCAAATAGCGTCCCAAAACATCTCCGCAGATATGTAAATATTTTGGCACAGTCTTCCCTCAGCCCAAAAAAAAAAAAAAAAAACGAACCCCTACATACAATCCTCCCCTCGAATGCTGCAGATATCGTTAATATTGTTCCACCAAATCCGACTTTTATTACTTTCTAAACGAGAAATAGCAGCTCGCATCCCAGTGACCCAGTTGAGCGTGCAGCCAAATATGATAGTTGAAAAGTTCAAAAAACCATATGAGGAGTGAAAAGAACGGGAGACCCCCCCACAGTAGTAGGGGAAAGAAGGGAAATAAACCGAAACATCCCCAACTATTTATGCGAAAAGTTTATTGGCAGTAAAAGCGGACATTATGGCGACTTAAACTTTTCACGATGATTGCATTGTGATAGCGGGTTAGGTAGGGTAGCGCCCATAAGTGTAACTCCTGGACACAGTGAAACAGTCAGAGCAGTCCTCGATGTTAAAATTTTTCTCACATTCAAGTGGGAACGGATGCAGTTCCGTTTTAAATATGGACTGGTTGCGAGTTCGAGTAATTTCATTAGAAAATAAAACACAACTATGAGAGATGCTTGCAATTCCATGCAACCTAGATTTGACGGCACCCCTATGCGTTTGAGTAAGAGCGGCACATGTCCTGCAACAGGATGTCCTACTCCTAACAATGCGAGACTGATTTCTAACTTCCGAGGAAACGGATGCATGTCGGTCTTTTCAGTTTGTTTTTCCTTTTTTTTTTTGCTGGTGTCCTGAAAGTTGCAGTACGTGCTCTTCAAATTGAATAGGCAAATCTTGAGACTAGAGGAAACCATTGGAATACGACGACGGATGAAGAATTTTTAATGACGGCACATTCAGTCAAGTATGACAGTTGATGACGACGATGACGCTGATGAGTGCACAGCAGACGAAAATCGGATACGTTGGAGATTGTTTTGAGTTGAATTCGAGGACATAGAGGAGGATTATATTTATTGATCGAATCCTTCGTACAGTCCCATATCCTATCAACAGATGGACACTCCACATTTCTATTTTATGCCCAATCAACGTAATTTAAAGTGATTTCGCTACAACAAACCTCATTCACTTTTCTCTGCCACTCACAAGGACATGCAATTTTAATGGCAACTGCCATTCCCGACGTTGTGAGTTCCCCCAAAAGAGTCAGTTCTCTCCGGTTGGATTGGTCTTCTCTGCTGGAATGCGACAAAACTGCGGTTTGCATTTTCAGACCAGAACCGATCCTTGTGTTCCACCATCTGTTCCCAACCCACTCGCAAAGCTCTTGGCTCATTAATTTTTAATTATTCAAAAATGCACACCGGGCAATCGAGAATTAAATGCAAATTTCCCAGTAAAACCGGAATCGTCTTATGCTAATTGAAAATTGTTAGTTCGGAGAGGGTTTATTTTTTTTTTGCAGGAATTATGGACATTGTTCTTGAAAATGTCGGGCTTTTCCAATTTTGCAATGATCCTGTCAAAGTGCACTGACTCCATTATTTTGCTTGCTGGATGCAACTACAAAAAAAAAATTAATTTATTAACCGTGACCCGAGCCGACCTAGATATTTGTTATTCACAACTGCAAGCATCAACTGAATCTGGCTGAGCGGTGGTTATCCTTGAACGCCGGAATGAGCGTACATTTTACAGAAAATCAGCAAAGTATAACAAATTGTGTTGTTGGTTTTCATTTTTATTTTTTGTATCCGCGCATTTGGTATGCAGATGAGTTGCAAGCATGTTCATCAAGCGAAGGATTGTCCCCATGTGAGACAATGTGTAATAAAAACGTGAAACATGGAAAAGGATTGCATTTTTGAAGAGCCGCCCAGCACTCTAGGTGGGAGGTGGGTTGATTGCAATTTGGCGTAATCCTTTTCCATGCACCGTGAACCGTTGACTGATTAGCATAATGAACATTATTGCAATTTTGTGGTTGCTATCAACTACTTAATTAAGGAGGGAAGCTGTTGAAAATGAGTTTGCCATCGCTGTGGGACGTAAAAGATTATTTTCATTTCCATCGTGTTAATGAATATTGAATATTGAGGAAATCAGTGATTGGCATCTACTATGCTAGAATGCAGGTCAAGGACCATTAGACCATTAGTACCAAAAAATATATAACGATAGCAAAGGCAGCCAAAAGTGATCAAGTAAAGTCTTGGCCTTGTATAGTTTGGGGTTAATAAACTTTTCGCTTGTCGAAGGCCCTGGATGTTGGCTCAGTAGTCGGCGTGTTTGTTGATCTCCCATTTTGTTATCTTGGAGTAGGCACTGTTGGTTGGTATCCCAAGCAGTCAGCCTGTTCGGTACTCGAAGCCTTCATATCCCATGATCCAGTCTACGGTAACCTTATTCACCGAAGCAAGACTTTCAACCTGACAGTCCCAGACAAGCTTGGATTTAATAGCTAATAGTGCTGCTTGGCTGTCTGAAAAGATGAAAATGCCAAGGTGATGCAGCAAGGTGATGGTCTCTAATTTATTGGCTTGAGAATGCTAAGTGTGTTTTTCCGATTACTTCAAATGTGTGTCTTTACAAAGACGTATATCAAAGCAATTAAAATAGGATGATCTTGTTACATCGTAAAATAGGCTCTAAGCTTGTTATAGACGTCTGAAAAGCAACGTCTAAAGCTTTAACTCAGCTAGCTGGACAGTTATACTAAACGCGTCCGAGAACACCTTTAGGATACCGCAATGGTTAAAAATTACCTCAAATACCGGAAACTGTTATACGACACTGAGGTTGGACCCCGAAGAAAGGCAATCACTGCTGGAGCAGCGCAGGGCTCAATCCCGGGACCTGATCGGTGGAATATCTTCTACGATGGTATTCTCCTTTTGGAAATGCTCTAGAGTACCTTCCTGATGAGGTACGCAGATGACACCGATAAGGTGATTACAGTCAGACTTACCCATGTGATGAGACGCTTGCATGCCTTGATTGAAGACCTTAGTCCGGAGGCAGAGAAAACAAAAATTGTCCTCCTGACTAGGAGATAGATTCCGGCGGGTATGGAGTTTTAAATGGGCTCGGAGGTAATAGCCAGTAAAAGTGCTATGAAGTACTTGGGAATGGCCCTCGACTCCTAACTCACCTACTGCCATCAGATAAAGTCCTTATTGGAGCTGCAAAGGTCACTACATTACACAGCAGACTTATGGCAAATATAGATGGTCCAACTGCAAGCAGGAAAACACATCTTATGTCGATCACGCATGCCATTCTCATGTATGGCTTCGAGATCTGTGCCGATGCCCTTAAAAAAGGGAAATGCAAGAATAAGATGGCAGCAGTACAGAGACGCGAAGCCCTCCGGGTAGAATGCTCTTACCGCACGGTATCGGACCCAGCCTTCCTCGTAGTGACGGAGTGACTCCCACCGATATCCTTGCGGCAGAGAAGAAATTCGTCCGTGTGCATGAAGCCGAAGCAGGAGTGAAAGTGGCGACGGCAGAGGCGAAGGAGCTCACCAAACAAGAAAGGCAAGAGCGGTGGACCTCTGAAACTGAAGGAAGGTGGATGGTAAGACTGATTAGGGACGTTGCTGAATCACACTAAATCACCCAGTTTCTAACCGGACATGGAAAAGTAGGGAGCCCACTAGTAGATGGTACAAATCACACCATTCTCACCTGTAGCAGGCTGGAACTAGAGGCAGGTAATATCTCCCAAAAAACATCATGAGAATGGTGATCTCGAGTTACGACGAGTATAGGTGGAACCAAATAGCCGCACTTATCGCGTTCATGCTACGAGGGCATAAAGAAGACCCCTCCGCTCCTCCCCCTGACGTAACGCAAACAGCTGTCCCAGGGGAATTGCCGAGGATACCGAAGGTAGAGGCCGAGTTAGTCGAGTCTGACACACCAGGTGAGTGTAATAACCGCCCCTTATCCATGGTCTGCTCTGGATCGCAGGAAAACAAGAGATATTCTCAACTTAAGTAAGGCACAAGTACAATTAGTCACTGGCATCCTGTCCGGCCACTGTCTTCTCAGGAAGCACGCTAAAAGATTAGGGCTCTCAGCCACAGATGTCTGAAGATACTGCAACGACCTAGGCGCCGCTAAGAACATAGCACACATATTATGTGAATGTCAGGGAATTGCCAGGACTCGCATGAAACTTTTCGGCAACTTTTTCTTTAGTAATCTAGAGGAGCTGGGCTATGAAAGCTATAGGAACTAAGTAAAACTGTGCAAGGAAATCATATGCTTTCAGGAAATGGTTTAGCTTATGCCTTTAAGGTTTTACAGGGATCGCAATGGGCCCACTATGGTGCCTAGTGTCTTATGTAAGCGCTGGCTGCATAACCCTGCTCTGCCTAACCTAACCTAACCTAACAACAACCACTAACACCCCTAACAGTGCATGGTGCACTCTACGCCTCTCTTAAATGAAAAAAAAAATTCCGAGGGGTAACACAACAAATCTAACACTGATCGAAGGGCTGCGACACTTTTTGGATTTAAAATTGTCCTGCATTCAAGGATGAACTATGTCTCTTCAATCAGTCCGACCACTAGTCAGTTGTTTCCAGTCTTACACACCGAATTGGTTTAGATCTCGACTCCGGTTCCATTTGTCACTTCGCGATCAATTCTCAGAATGTCTCTATCGTTTATATCTTCCGATCATGTCCTTAACCACACTTCCTGCCTTTAACTATAATGGTACTATAGATCCTATTCAACACAAAAATGATTTTCCAATTTTCGTCCCCTTCATAATGATTCGTTCATAAGTCCGGCATCACTTTCAGCATCAACCTTGACATCATTCTACTTTATAACAAGACAGCTTAAGTCATTATTATTCCATTCAACCAACACGTTAACACTTATTTGTAAAAAGAAGAAGAAAAAACGCTAAGAATCCAATTATGTCATGGATGCTGTATGCATTGTTTCTGAAGAACTGAAGCACAACTTATGTGCGCCTTTCAGCCGTACGTGAACTCACATTTGACACTGCACTGATGCTTGACATAAATCCTTGACTAAGGCATGCATGCGGCTGTGCATCGAAAGGAGCAATTGAATGTCGTAGAGAAGCCTCCTTGTTCCTTTTTTCTTACTTTTATTGTCTTCATAATTTAGGAGACTATTCGTGTGCATAATCATGTAGGGGGAGGAGTTTCCTTGATGTTGTGCATTTGAATGCCACTATGTTGCAAGGATAGAACATCCTTGTATACAAACATTTGTACTACATACATGCAGGTATTGTTGAATAAATTAATTGATTTGATATGAGGGTGAGCGGAAGGCTATTCACTTACGCCCCTTAGTCTTTCTCGATGTGTTCCGTCTCGTTTAAATTGCGAAACTGTAGAGGTAGAGTAAGTTTGGGACGAATGTTGGGAGGGATCTAGGGAAAAGTGGGAACAATTATGGAGTTGACACTGTGTACGCGATCTGGCGAATCTTCTTGTTTCTACGACAAAATCCAGGATGCTATTGATTCTTTTTTCCTTAAGGTGCTTCAGGTAGGGTATCCACGTGGACCCCAGGGTCCTCTATCGCGTACTCGCTAGGCCTGGGCAGTGGCATAGGAAGTGTCGGAGATCTTTTTCTTATTCTACCCCGTCATTTCTACAGGTCTCTACGTCTGTGAGGCACAGTCTATGCATGTGTTTGTTGAGGTTGATGTTTCCTGTGGTTATCTTCACTATTCACCTCAACAGCTCCCTGTTTGAACCTAGAGCTTTTCTAGTGAGCAAGTTACTCTGTTTCTTGCCTTACCTTACCTTACCTTACCTTTGCATGTCGAAAGGTTTGCCCAAGACCCTTCGATATGCCTTTGCATCTTCTCTTTGGTTGCTCTTTTGACTATTTACAGTGCGACTTATACTGTGTTTGCAGCGGTTTGTTCTATGGCGTGTGTCCTTTCTCTTACCAGTTCGTCAACTTTCTCATTCCCCGTAACACCTTCGTGACCCGGTACCCAAACAAGACGGATTTTTGTTGTGGCTGACAAGCAGGCTGAGAGTAGTTTTCCATTCCCTGGCCAGATGAGATATAGATGTTGGACTTGTGTTGCTTTAAGTGTCGCTTGACGACCCGAGCAGATTTCCATTTTACTACTTTAGGTGTGGTGTTTCAGAACAACTCCAGTTCCTTTCAGAATGCCAAAGACTTCTGCTTGAAAGACTTCTGCTGTGACGAAGAGTTCTGGGTGATTTGGGAGTTCTGCCGGTGGGTTGTTGCAGTATACACCAGCCCCAGGAGTGGCATCACGGTACTGTCATCCACTCCGAGGGAGAGATTGTAGTATATACAGATACATCGGAGGCCAGGATCGTCTGCCGAACGCCACCTTTCTCTGGAACAGTTCGTGAGCGTGTTTTAGGCAGAGATTTCCGCGATACTCCGGGCACCGAATTCCTACAATCAAGCTGCCTTTATGGCACTTGCAAACCCAAGAACCAACCCGAAGTTCGTAGGGTAATGCTGGACAACCTCTGCCTAGGTCAACCTCCTCTGGGTACCGGCTCACTTCAATATACATGGGAACGAAACTGCGTATGAACCGGCTAGGAAAGGGGAGAAACCGGGGACATCACGACAACTGCAACCGGGGGGTGGTCCTGGAAAGACTTGCAAACCTGCAAAGTGCCACGGCTGTCGTCTAGTAAGAAGAACGCTTAATTTTGGCAGAAGGCAACTAAGACTGATGGTCGGCCTCTACATTGGACAAATCAACCTGAATAAACATGCCCACAGACTGGGATTGATGCAATCAAGTACTTGCCCGGGATGTGAGGAGAACGAGAGCCTCGAACAGTTCACAGAAGCCTGGAAAGACATTTTCTGCCTGGCTAAGCTCTCTTAGGCAATTTAGTTTCCTGGAGTTCGCTGGACATACAGGACGTTTCTCGGATATGTTAACACCATCCGACTCTCCATCCACTAACCTGTAACCCTTTACTTACACCCTCCCCCTTCTCATCCCTTCTAACTTCAATTATTCGCCAACAGATGCTACAGAGGGCCCAAATGGTAGCCTACGTGACGAGGTTCCTCACCCTCCCAAATCAACTAACCAACCATACGCCAGCCGCCGAGTTCAATGCAATGGTAGAGCTCTCCGTGTATACTGTTATCCCTTCATGGTTTCTTCTTTCGTTGGTTCAGGTCCAGATATTTTTCGAAGGGAATTGAATCCCATAATTGTTGACAAAGCTTATTCGCTTGTCGCCAAAATTGCCCTGACGGTTGATGATATGATCTCTTCAATATATTGGAGGGCGTTCAGTCTTACGGCTAAGTGTCCTCCCAGTTCTTTAACAACTTTCGTTCAACAGATCAGTGCTTGTCAGATGAGTCTCCGGATAAGTAATAATTTTTTGCATTGACAGTTTTAAAGGCATCACAAGTCTTTGTCCTTCTTGTTGGTGATTTCATTATCTCAAGTCAACTATACATTATCCCTTCGTGACACTTTTACAGTCAACATCTTTCTTGAAATGTCTGTCACCAGCGAAAATAGAGAAACAGATACAAACATCACTTCTCCTAGGTTAAGGTTCTTCTCGTATCTCTTTTAAAACATTCCCATTCCGGCCATAACCCATTTCTTCAACAACAACCACCACTGCGGCCACTAAACTCCCTTCAAACTTAATGAGATACAAAATTTCACTTCCACCATTTATTTCCTTGGCGAGTTCCACCCTCGCTGCCTGCAGGCAACATTCTCCTTGCTGTCATTCTGTCTGACAGTCTTAGAAGATATTATTCCGTGTTTATCTTCTTTCCAGGGTGCCGCCGTCAAACAAATAACCAGCAAACGTACAGAAAAGGAAACATCAAAAGGAACGTTGCGTCCATCCTTTCTCAGTAGTTTCTTCCTGTGCTCATCTCTCCAAAAAAAAAACGGATACTTGCCAGGATAAACACGATACATCCTTTGCCTTGTGGCAAGAAAAACGCTGACTATGACCCAGTTTTGCCTTTTTTTGTGTCGGCGTGTAACGTGGTGACAAATATTTATGACAACATTATGACATAACGCTAATTATAATTACTCCGTCTGTTTCTCAGACCGTTGCCAGATCCTTATTAGGCCATCAGCACCTCCTTTCAGTCCAATTTTTAGCCTCAAGGTCTTCCTTGGTAACTTTCCGCTTTAAGTATCTATTTTTGGGTTTCGTCGAATCAGGTGTCCTTGCCCGCTATGGCGAGTGGATATTTTTATGACAACGATAATAAAATGCTGCCAGACCAGACTCAACTGGGAGACAGTGAACGTTTTGCAACTCATTCCCCAAATGGAAACAGTAATCAGGCGGGGAGTACTCAATCATATTTTCCAATGAATTTGCAATAAAAAATATCGTCCTTTGAATGGCGAAGAGGTTCCTTTGAATTGGGTGGATGGATTGGATAGACGCCTGGCCTCAATCGTGTAATGGAACATTTTTTTTATGAACTACAGACGGTTGCTTTTTTACGACGAACGGGTTTTATGAATCCTATTAAGTGGAAAGGAATGCCATTGTTGTATTTTTGATTGGATTATCGGCTGGGAATGGATGAATGTTTATCTTTAGATCGTTCTGAGGGTTAAGTGCATGGCTTCAATTATTTTTACGTTCACTCAAGAAGACAATACGAAAAGCGAAAGCGGAATTCCATCTGTAATAGAGTAGGAGGTACATTAAAGCCACACTTTGGCACTCCTAGGCGTGTTCGAATTGTCGATAGATTCGATGTCTTGGCTAAGCTGATAACATTCAGCGGCCGGAACACTGGTCTCCACGTCCTGGCCACCTTAAATGTCCACATGTCACTGGCAAATTCCTCCCTACAATAAGATACCTTTTGGAATCTGTCCTGAACATATTGGCAAAATGGACGAAGAAGGTAGGCCTCGGGGTTATTTACAAAGGTCGCGCTACAGATCGGGTCGAAACTGGCCCTCAACCAACAAGCCTCTCCAATTAGCCCGGTCCTTAGCTAACTGCCTCCAGTTGCATACTCCAAGTTTGTTGATGTTCCCTTCCACTGTCTCGGGGTTAATCCCTCAAAAACCGAACTAGTACTTTTCACAAGACGCTATAAGGTTGCGTATACCACTCCTCCTAGAAGGCACAAAAATCCAATTTATAGACCAGATACCTGGGGGTCATACTTGATAGGAAACCCAGCTGGAGGCTGAATATCCAGGAACGTGCGACGAAGCCTCAATTGCCTTATATTCCTGCCAGAAAGCTCTTGGCCCGAAATGGGCCTGCTGTAGTCCACTGGATATAGGTAACGTTGGTAAGGCCGATCTTTATGTATGGAGTTCTGGTCTGGTGGACAACACTAGACAAAAAGAGCAACAGTAGCTTGCTTGAAAAGATACAATGGGGATCATGCATCTGCATCTAAGAATAACCCTCACTGCTGCACTCGATGCAATGCTTCATCGGCTTCCTGTTGATATCTTTGGGAAGCTTAGGGCAGTCAAAGCAGCATTAAGGCTCAGAGAGTCCTCCCAGCTGATCTGCACAAAAACGGGTCACTCTAGGATCCTTAGAGCAATTATACTATTCTTAGTAAAACGGACTACGATTTTCCACTCCTAGCAGAAGTTCTTCGGAGTCTGGTACAGTTTTGAGTGATTTCGCGCTAGAAATATTTACAGATGAATCTAAAGCAGTGGGTGGTTCGGCAGCAGGAGTCTTCTCAAACGCATCTGGCTGGCCAGATCACTGTAGTTTGAGTCAAGGGGAAATTACGGCAGTTCGCGAAGCTGCGGCTTGACTTTCAAACATATATAGTCAGGCAACTATTAAACCATTGGAATCGCCGACATTGAGATTGTAGACAGATGCGACGTAACCCTGTGCTGGATCTCAAACACAGGGACGTTCAGGCAACTGGAGACCGGACGAGCTAGCAAATGAAGGCGCAGGACGGCATTCCCCGAAAACCTGGAGAAACCACCTGCGCCTATCGAATCGATCAAATTCCTCCTTGACACGGATGCCAAGAAACTGACAAACCACAGGTGGATCTGGAATGGTGTCAAAACAGATCTGGCCTAACCTGGATTCAAGGAAAACGGAGATAGTTTTATCAACAAACCGGAAAAACCTAATAAGGGTCCTCACCGGACATTGCTAGATAGGCAAACATGCACTCAGGCTGGGGGTCCCCTCCAATGATTTCTGTAGAAGCAGCAGAGACGAGGAGGAAGAGGAAACTACCACGCATATACTGTGCACGTGTCCTGCCCGTGGGACGCTTAGCAGAAAAACCTTCGTGGAATACTGCTACGATGATCTTAACGATCTAGCCGAACTCGACATCCAGAAGATAAGAAACTTCAGCTCTAGGACGAAATGGTTCAACTCCTAGGGTTAATATCGTTACGGTTACCCATCTCGTTTGTACTCTGTGTTACATACTCTGATTCCTGGTGCTGGCAAGCCGGTTCTTCACCGTGGTATCACAATGGGCTAATCTGGTCTAAGTGTATCCCTGTCTGAGCGGAGCCAGCCACCTGACCTAAATATCCAATACACCTACGCATTTCTAATTGTAACGCTTCAGGTGCAAAATCGGATCTAGTGTAGCTCCGCTAGTCGTTAGTCTACTTGTAAACTCTTATCCAGATCACACCCACCGCAGAGAGGTTATGAAGTACTTTTACCTTCCGTCAAAAGAAGTACAAGTAAATCATTCGATGCCAAAGGTAGAGATTAATTAGAATATCTACCAGGTGTGACCCGTCCTTTTAAGTATGCCATACTGACTCTCCTTAATTAATGACTTCCATCGAAATGACAGACAGACACAGATTGATGTTATAAAAGATTTCAGAACGACCATTAGCAATGGTGGGCGTAACGCCATGTATTTCGTTCGCGCAAAAATGTCCAAACAATCAAAGCGTAATCAAAATAATAAATGGTTTTGGGCATTTCCTGACCTTAATAGGTTTTCTTCTCCCGCATTTAGCGTACTTCCCTGTCCAAGGATTAAATACCAAAATCGCAAATAACAAGCGAATATTATTAAATACTGTCGAAGGCAACAACAGCCAGGATATGTGTGGTAGTAAGGAAACAAGAGGCTTTATGGTGGATAACGCACAAAAGGAACTTGTTCCCATTGTTGTGCACGAGCCTACTTTTGTTTTTATTGTTATTTGTCGTAGCATGACATTTTATGTGGGTGAACGCTTTCACGGTATCTACGCACACTGGGCGCTTTTGTGCGATTTTTCACAAGAATCGTGTTTGGTCAGTTGGTGATGTTGACCCAAAAATAAATTTTGTTTATGACGCGCTATTCTTGGAATTTTGATACATAACTTCAAGGTGAGACGCATTTTAATCGCCCACTAGACCGGGATGGGATGAGTGCATAATATGTATCCTATTTCAATTTGTCAATGGCGGAGTATTTGGGTTATGCGGAGGTGTACGAAACACCTACTGGTCAGCCTATTTTCGTTTGATGTGTCAAACTCGAGGAGCAAAGTATCAAAAACAGTAGAAGGGTTAGGTGGGTGGATGTTTAAAAATATTGTTTCTATTAAATTTAACCTTGGCCTCTTGTGACCATAAAATCATAGAATCATGGGTTGCTACGGAATAAGTTTAAATTTTCCCAAGAACTTTCAAAATTGTTGTATTGTTGCGTGATCTAAGAATTAAGGGTCTCAGTAAAGATCATTCAAAAAGAAACACAAGGCTGAATTTTATTTGCACAAGGCGAAGTACAGAATGAGAAAATGACATCCGTCATGACATTTATGGTGCCGAGTGTGTAGCTGTCTTCTGTCACTTCAGCCTGGATTGCCGGGGTGCGTTCGCAAATGTGTAACAGTATAGAAAAGTTGTCGGAATAAAACGGCTAGACACTACCGACTTCCAAGAACTTCCAGAAACATGTAGGAACTGCGAAGAAGAAGAAGAGGACCTCGAACACTTCCTATGCCATTGCCCAGCCCTAGCGAGGATGCGACAGAGGACCCTGGGGTCCATGTTGATACCGGACCTGAAACATCTCAAGGACAAAGGAATCGGCGGCATCCTGGCCTTCACCAAAGAAACAGGAAGATTCGCCAGACCACACGTACATTAGTGTCAACTGCATGATTGTTTCCACCTTCCCTAGATCCCTCCCAACATACGTCCCAAGCCAAGCCTATCCCTGCAGTTTCGAGGATTAAAGGAGGGGAACACATCGGGCCCGACAGAGGCCTAAGTGAAGAGCCTTCCGCTCACCCTCATATACCATACCATACCGACTTCCAATGTGAACCAAGTTTGGCTTAGATACTACTGGGCAACTATAATTTTTATAGAAGAGGAAGAAACTTCGAATTACATACGTATGTAGGAGGGCAACTCCAGAAGTACCCTAACCTAACAAAGAGCAATTTGTGAAAAAATATCTTTATTTCCTTTTAGCTCGATACACCATTTCCAGCGATGTTCAACAGCTTCTATATCCTGTTTATAGTGAGAATCATCAAGCTCCTCAAAACAGCCATCAACCGCAAACTTCAGTTCTTCATTGTTGGCAAATCCTTTACCACCGAGCCAATTTTCAAGTTTGGAAACAAAAATCCGAGGGGGCTAATTCTGGTGAAAAGACACAGGAAGGGTTATGTTCGATGACTACCATATCTGCGACAAAGGCTCACTTAAACATGTCTATTATGATGCCATGTACATATGTCTGTTAACAAGATCTATTCGTCCTAGTATCCTACTACGATCAGGTATACCTTTTTCTTTAAGGGCGACTTGATCCTCATTTAAGAATTCTTATGAGATGCAGAACGGGTTAGGTTCCCTTTCATTGTGAGGGGAGCCATTTCTAACAATAAACACGTCTCCTAATGCTGCAGACGTCGAGGCTAGAGAAATTGTTGCGATCATAGAAGAAGGTATTCCGTCTTAAAGTGAAAAAAACTTCTGCAAGAAATCATAAGAGGATCCTCCCAGTCTTCTTGAATATCTGCCTATCAAACTGTGTCCCACAAGGGCTCTTATCGTATAGCTAAAGCTTTTCCTATTAACTGAGATGAGTCTATTTGATTATCAGGAGATCAGACGAAACTAAATCTTCTTGGAGAAAAGACAGGACATAACTCCATCTAAAATTAGCAATCTTTATCGCTTCAGTTTTCTTACTTGCTAGCTTACATAAGGCGGCGCTACAATCCGGTGAAGTTGGGTCTCAAGCAACAAGCGTCTCCAGCCAGTTCGATATTTCGCCAGCTGTCTCCAGTCCCGGACGTCAAGTTGGTTAAGGTCCCCTTGCACTTGCGTGCGTCACCTGAGTCGCGGTCTTTCCCTACTGTGCCGTCCCTCGGGTGTGGATTCGAAGATTTTTCGGTCGGAGCATTGGTGTCCACCCGCTCTAAATGACTCAGCCACCTTAGTCGTTGGACCTTCACTCTTTTGACTAAGTTGATGTCGCTGTACAGCTGGTATAGTTCGTCGTTGTATCTCCGCCTCAACTCACCATCTATGCAGACGGGACCGAAAAATCAGCCGAAGAATTTTCCATCACCGCCGGTTGCGTCTCAATACCCACGAACGTACTAGTGGCATTCGTCCGATTATGTCAATATCGTGAGCGTATGCGAATAATTGGACTGACTTTTGAAAGATTATGCCTCTGGTGCTGGCGCGTGAGTTTTGCACAAGAACGGTGTTGAAGAAGTCGCATGACAGCCCGTCGCCTTGTATAAATCTTTTTCTGACATCAAAGGTCTCGGTGAGGTCTTGACTGATCTTGATGGAGCAGCGTGCATCTTGCTTAGACGGACGAATTTAGCAGGGACGCCAAAACTAGACATGCTGCCATACGCGGCCTTGAAATTGATAAAGAGGTGGTGGGTGTCGATTTGATGTTTCTGGGTTTTTTCCAAGATCTGCCGCAGTGTGAATATTTGGTCGGTGGTGGACTTTCCTGGCCTGAAACCACACTGATATGGACCGATCAGGTTGTTGATGAAAGGCTTCAAGGGTTCACGCAATATAAAAAAAGATCTTGTAGGAGATGTTAAAAAGACTGATGCGTCTGTAGTTCAATGTTCAGCTCGGCAGCCAGGCCGTCAGCTTCAGCAGCTTTCTTGAACTTAAGCTTAGATGTGGCTATCTTTCCCTCGCCTCAGTTTTTTTAGTGCAGTTTAATGAAATTGACAGAGGCAAGAAAGGTCCCACTATTTTAAGCGTTGTCCTGAGTGGTTCGCGTCTCTGCTAATTTATCTTCTATGCAGTTTTCTGGAACGCCAGTGTGGCTAGGAACGCAACAGACAAAGTTTATATGCCAGTTTGCGATCTCCTTAAGAAATGCATGGCTTTACTTAAGCACATTGACGCTTTCAAGGACTTTATTTCTTCCTGGCGCAATAGCCCGAGGTGAGCCAAGGCTTAGCTTCTCCCAACCATTTCTCTTGGTGCGTATTATGTCTTTCCCATGAATGGAAGTGGACTACAGTTTTTATTGCCGACTTCGAACTGCCACGACGAATAAAAATCTCTGAGGTTTCTCATTGTGCTGCCAAGAGGTGGTGCTGTGTGTAGTGTGAATCTTTCGCAAGGTGTTGCTGGACCTATTTCAGACTCGTTACATCTTGACACAGCTGCTAAGACGCAACTAAATAACACTTTGACCAAAAAGTGATCGAACTTGACATAGAAATAGAACAAATCTTATAAGAATATCCTTAAACAGATTATTCAGTCTCAAGCTTTGATAGCCTTCTTAGTACATTCCTCCTATGTCTAACGACAATTATCAAGACTCAAGTAAGAGTGTTTATGTATACCAATGCAACAGTTTCTTCCCCTATTTTCACTTCGATCTGCAGAGTTGTATCAAAAAAAAAAAACACTTCCGCTGCACCCATCTCAAGTTTGTCTCCTCAGTTTACCAAACTTGTAAGCTTGTGTATGCAAATTGTACTTACAATCTACCACTTTTGGTTTTCTTCTCCTCACCACTGGAGAATTTTCAAATTTCATTACAAAGTACATTGTACTCGCCACCATGCGATAAGGACTCTAATCCTAGGATATACCACTGGAAAGCGGATTTTGCTCATAACAACATTATCCGACACGACACCAGTGCATTAGAGTGCACACCACAACCGGATGAAGAGCTTCCGGCAGTACTCGGAAGTGTAGTTGCATCGTTAGTGGTATAAAACCCGACTGTGGTCACAACAAACGGGAAGATGCCAGCTATGGTTGCATAGATTTTCTTGCGAGAAGTTTGTTCAAGTTTTCTTTCTTTCTTTGTCATCCGAAGAAGCAGGCTAAGTCATTTTGGTAAGATTACTTAGCCCGGTGTCAAAACTTAAGTATTCACTTATCGGACAGGACTAACTTTCACTTGCATTTATTTTGTACATACATACATTTTCAGAAAATGTAGTTAAACTACTGACTAATTTCCATCTTCCAAGCCATTGAACCCGCAACGTATTCCGCGAAATACTATAAATCTCTCTGATTGATTTCGATTCCAGGAAAAGCTTACAAGTTCCTGTAATGACTTCAAAAGTTCAACAAACTACAAAAGAAAAACAAATTTCCTTCCCTGAACAAAGGACACAATTACCGATTAATCGATTGAAAAATTACCCAAGTGAGGCAGTATTTCTTACCCAAGTTTGCAACAAGGATCTACACACACTTTGTTAACTGAAAAAAAAAAAACACAAAAGTAAGCAAAACACTTAACAAAATTACCTCCCTACACAGCGTCTGTGTACACACTAAAGTTTCACCACTTCCTTTCAACACTTCCCGAAAAAAAAACAAGTACACACATCCTCTCACCCACATCACACTGTTGAAAAACAAATAAAAGAAAAAAAAAATGGAATCCCTCACATCTCCGGTCGTAAATATTTCCATTTCCTGTCACTCAACGAGTAACAAATGGTGATGCGAGCGGATTGTAAGTGCATTACGAGAGCGAATAATTATTTTTCGTCCAGCGACAGCCAGTGTCACCTGCAGCTGCTGCATTTTTAAAGGACTCGTCGGTTGAGAAAACCAACGTGTCCTTCGCAAACTTCCGTCTGACAATTCAAAGACTTTAAAGTCGTCATCAGCAGTAGAATAGGTGATAAATGAGCTTTCGTCCTTGTCTTGTTTTACGACAACGGAAATGTGTGTCGATATGTGTTAGAAGGAGTCCGGGGATCCTCCTGTGCTAGGAGATGGAGGGAATGTGTTATCTTTTTACACCTACGTCATTTGTAATGGTATTCGAAGGAGGATTACTGAATGCCAAAGGAGTGATTTAACTACGTTACGGGTGTTAGACATGATGGTGGAAGTATTGTAGTTCTGTTGAATGTCTAATGTGTTGTCATACCACACACTACGTTAGGTCGCAGTAGTGGATGATCTTTTCTGTAGATGCAAGAAAGGGCTGAAGACTTAAAGTTGATTGTTCCAGTTGTGTCTTTAATCCAGGGGCCAAAATTGTCTCTTCCGTGAATATGAGAAAGAGATGAGTGTTAGACTGAAGTTCACGCCTTAGACGCCCCCATCGGTTTCTTTATCAGTTTTTGATTCGTCGGTAATCATATATACCACACTGATTGGGAGTAATTGATGACTGGGATGGACGCGGAAGACAAATGGAGAAATTAAGGCTGATGATTAAGGCATAAAGTCCGTGATTGGAGAGAGTTATAGGTAAACGAATGCGGTAATGCTCGTTCGTAATTATTGAAGATTTAAACGATCAAGGAAGAGACAATTTGACGCCAGGATAGTTACCAGTAATTCTACTACTTTGGAATAACGTTCTTGACAAAATATTTTTGTTCGCTTCTCTGTGCAGAAATATAGAATCATGTTGATTCATATCTGGTCCTTAAGGAAGTTAATCAGTCAAGTAATACCATCAATTATTGGGGATTTGGATGGCGATATAAGGACCACCAAACCACAACTATACTCACATTTTTTAACAACATTCTCGGTATCAAAACGGTGACATAACACCCTAATTGGGTCTCAGGCAGGCTGGTTTGATCACCACCACTCCTTCCTACCTACCGAGGAAAGTTCATTCTTGGTTGAGTACAATAGGATATATTGTATTAAAAGCCGATAGAGTCCAACCCGGTGCTACAAGGGGGCACTAGGTCCTGATTTAAGAGCTTGAATATGAGTTATTACGGACAATCTGAATGTAATCGTTACCATTTCTTTAATGATCGCTTGACTAAAACCTCATTCTGTGGGATAACTCTACAGTAGTCAGTACTGCTATAGTAGTATGAATACAGCATAGACTACCCCACTGTCGCTAACACTACTTACAAAAGAATCCTAAAAGATTCATACAGACGATTCCAAAACTGCAGATGTTAAGAAGGTTAAGATGATTTATCCGATGAATGAAATCTTAATCTTTTGTCTTCCATAGTATTGTAGCGCCTTTCATGTGGAGATTGTGTTTAAAAAAAGCCCTATCTTGGCTGACGAGGAATGTGATATCTACTCGGGATATTCGCATTTCCACAGACATCCTGCCAGCCATAAAGTCCATAGAGTAAGTCTCTATAACATCGAAAATAGTTTTTGATTAACATCATAAGAAACAATCTTCCAGCTTATGTGTACCTGTCCAAGACTCTCTCTCTCTCTCTCTCTCTTGAAAGACCCAACCGTGTCGGTCCCGTCTTTTTTGACAATTTTGGTCACTTAGTACAACACGATGTCGATAACGTGGTCTACTTTATCAAAAGCTCACACTGGTTCAACGATCATCATCATCATAATAATTTTCCTTGGCCCGCTTATCCACTATTGGAGTCGCGAGTTTAGGGTGTTTAATTGAACCCTTAATTTTTCTTGATCTTCTTCCATCGACTCTAAATAAGAAGGAAATATCCCAATAGAGGTCAAATTTTGGATTGGGTCCAACCATCTCATCCTACGCAGGGGCGCCTACTTGACGACATAGATTTCATGGCACATCTTATAAGCGGAGCTGGGGGCATGCGCTTAAAGTCCCTAAATCATCGAAGCATGAACCTTTCCTTTCGAAGAAGTAGCTGCTTGACATTAAATACTTCGCATATTTTAATGTTCCTAACTTATTCAACGTTTAGATAGGAAAATTCATCCTACATCCCAAGGTATCCTTCTTTAGGATAGAGCAGGACAAGTGCAGATGGATGACATGAAGGCCGATGGGGCAGTAGCCAGTGAGAACACCGATAATGCTGCTGATGAGCGACCTTTTAAGGAAGATCAGACTTTTGGATCGGGGGAGGTTTAGCATAGCCCAGATCTCTTTGGCGGTACGGCATCTGGTACCGTTCCTCCATCTTTGGTTTGCCTTGCCAATCGCGTAATACTCTGAGAAAAATTTACATGTAACGAGTGGAATACCCAGATTCGTCCATTCTGTTAGGATGTCTAGAGTAGTAACACTTTTGGCCAGTTCAACGGGCTTACAATTCCCTGGAATGTCCCTAAGTCCGGGTACCTACGATAGGTTAATGTTAAAATGTTCAGCCATCTCTATGAAAGACGAGTGACAATCTGAGGTAGTTTTTGATGTGCGTATACATATTACTGTTCCCAGAAATTTTATAGCAGCCTGGCTATCAGTAAAAACTGTAATGTCCTTGCAGGATACCACGTAATGCCTAAGCTGGTATAAGGCTTCGTTTATCGCCATAATTTCCGCTTGAAAAACGCTCCGGTGGTCGGGGAGACGGAAGGATAGCACTTCGGTGAAAACACCACCTCTAACTTCGTTCTTAGTTTTAGAATTGTCGTTAAAGAAGTAAACGGAACCCTCGACTTTGGCATTATCAGTCTCCTACTCCACTCTGGAGGGGATTGATGTCCGGAAGTTGAGGTAAAGTTCAATTTAGACGGTGTGTAGCTGGTGTTTTCCGGGATGAATGTTAGGGGATCCAAGATCGAAGAGTGGCCAATATGGTTTGAACAATGAGAGAAGGCCTTCAATCTAACGGTTCGGGAGAATAGGGTGACCTGGCAGCCACAGTCTCGTCTGTGGAGAAGTTCCTTTAAGGCTAACGAGTTTTTAGGTTGGGTGGGATTTGGCCGCACTAAACATCTGCCAACAACGCCCCTCGGTGTGGTATCGTCCGTCCGCTTCATCGGTTAGTACATTAGGCACGATTTATGTTTTTTGTACTGGGTACAGTCGTAGTGGGAGGAGAAGAACCCTCCCGTCCGGCGTGCATAGCCGTGCTTCGCAAGCATGCCACGCTCCTCGCACTCGGCACTCTATCCCTTTCACCTTCCAATCCAATCCTAACAACCCATTTACATCCACTCCCAACTTTCCTTTTTCTTACTCGCTATAAATCGCTGCTTGTCAAAAAGATCTTAGGGAAGTAGATGTGGAAAACGTCGAGTGCCGCGGATGGGGTGGTTCTTAGTGCTCTTCTAATACATACGCATGCTGATCTTTGTACCTTCCCAAATAAGGTGTAAGGCCCTATCTAACGCCGTCCACTATACGATCACACCAGAAAGAAGTATATCTCTGATAACGGACACGTACAGCCAGTGCATTACCCTAACCATGAACAAAAATACGCCAAGATTCACCTGAAGATACAGGCTCCCCTGTCCGTATTCATGCTTATATCATGCGTCCATACATGATCTTCTTTTGATGTCCATTGGCCCCTACTCTTTACTGGAATAATATACCTCTGACTGAAGTCCCTGCATGAGGTGAGGAAGTCAATTTACGGCTTATCATCTCTAAGTGATGTGGGAACTCAACCAAGGACCTCATCGTGTAGTCAGCTGGATACGAGTTAATCCAACTCATTAGCCGATCAACTCGATTTTTGTCTCGCAAAAGTGAAGTTCTTCACGACAGAGCAAGGATTTTACTTCCGCAATGTCAACAGGATTAAATCTATAAAGAGAACTTGTTTGAGGATTTACTTCTTCATACACTACGCGCTGCTGTCTGTCTACTTAGCACATTTAAATCGCAAAATATCTCTGATTGCGAACGGAAATTTGTTCCATAAATGTTTGTATCTTTGTAGCACTAACAGTCAGAAGAGTGGTCATAACATTTCTCCTCGTAGGATACTCTTGTTTATGAGCCCCTTGTTTGTATAGATATGAAGTTATGAGGCGAATTTTAGTATTTTTACCATCATCCATCCAATGATGCCTTTTTTATCGCTTCCATTTTTACGTCGTTGGCGGCGCCTTTAAAGTCAAAAATTCCTTTAAAAAAAATGTAAACAAAGCCTTGTAGTCCTCAAAAGTCTGTAGCAATCATCGTAATATGTTCGTTATTATTTATTAAGCACTTTTTTACGTTCGCCTTTGCCTTGCAACAAACATTTCCGAAGGAGAGATGATTTATTTTGTTGAAATTTCAAAAATCGCTTTAGTCTACACATCACACAGACGCAGTATAACAATACCTTGGTTGTGAACATTAATCATTTTACGACAACAAAACTGGGTCAGTAGGTCTAGAGGCAACTGTGATTTCCATCACCCCCATGCAAACGAACGAGAGATGATTAAACTCTAAGGAGGAGAATTCCAAATGACGGACATATGTATATCTGGGCTAAGATAAAATATTACAAACTCTACCAATCCATTGTGGAGCGAATGTCGAAGTGATAAATGGCTGTGTGAGCATACCAGGCATCATTAGCAAAAAACAAATCATGTTTCGTTAGAGATACTTTTGAAGGGTGGAGAACCTCATTTTTCAAATTCATCACAACACTCTCGGTATCAATGTGCATTCATTTAAACGCAATCAAACTGTTCGAAACAGCTCAGCCCCACATTACAAGTCGTCAAAATGACATGGAACATTTTGGATGCAAACAATAAGGGACTGATTTTCGACATCCGTCAACAGGATGCACACACATCGAATGCAAGTTCGTTCGCCCCGTCTCCGCCTCTGGGACGTGCATCACCACTAAATGGAGAACATTCACTTAAATGAGGCACAGCAGTGCACATTCATGGAATTCTAAATGCGAAATGTTGCAATTGAACGATGGTTAGGTGGTGATTTGAGATTCAGGTCCATACATTCAGGCCTCAGCCACGACTATGAATGAATCACCGTGGGTTGGCGCCCACTTGGAATACGAAAAATACGAATCGTATCGCATAAATCAATTTCAGAAAAATTAAATTCAATTTCATTCCACAGAATCGGATTACTTGTGTAACCAAGAGAGTTTCTATGCAAAGGTCATCGCACTCTGAACAATTGATTCAATGGATTCTGTTGTTTTTACAAAAACGAAACCAAAGATGGGTTCGCTGAGAACGGCCAAAAAGTTTCCTACCGCCTGGTCATTAATCAAAATGGTTTCGTTCGCTGAGCGGACTTCCGTCGATACTGCCGAATAAGGGCTTCGATTTGTCGATATTCTGAAGTGGACAATAGTATTTGTGGAATAAATACGAATAACATCTGGCGGGTGATTGTAGTAACAAGATGTAAGTGTACATTATGCGTGAATTATTACCGACTCAGTTGAATTCGAAATCGAGGTGGTGAGGTATTAAGAAATCGCTGGAACATGTGGCTATAAGTCAGTTGTGGATCCTAATTGGATTTTGTTGAATTAAAACAGGCAAACACGTAAGAACTACGGGGATATGGATGTTGACAGGAGTCTTATTACAGATTTTGATGACAACACAGTTTTGGTTTTAAAAATGTCAGCTACTTCCATTTTTGGGCTCTAAGTCGGAAATCTTATGTTGCTGCTTTACACAAAGAAGGTCCTTGATTAATTTTGGATCCATGCCTGTAAATTCAGCATCATTTCTTTCACTATTCAGGTTTTAGTTAA
This sequence comes from Matsumyia berberina, assembly GCA_917880715.2. Classification (NCBI taxonomy): domain Eukaryota; kingdom Metazoa; phylum Arthropoda; class Insecta; order Diptera; family Syrphidae; genus Matsumyia; species Matsumyia berberina. The sequence goes on along the minus strand of OU862871.1, from coordinate 121,085,645 downwards.
ATCCAGATCCAACAGAATAAAACGCCATAGATAGCCAGCACGACACCCCAAGATGAGTCAAGGCCTAGCTTTTTGCAACCATGTATGTTGTGCGTGTTACATTATTCGCACGAATGGAAGGGGCTTACAATATATATTGACTCAGAAGGAGCAATTGAAAAGCTCTTTCATGACAAATTATACTTCCGGATGTTTGTCATTCTCCAACAATTGCTGGAGCAGTTCAATGCACTGACCATTGAGCTACAGCGACCACCAAACACAATACAGCAATAAATATTCAGCAACTCAGAGCAATTTTTTTTCCTTTACAAAGTACGGAGAATGCATCATGCACCGTCAGGAGGGTAGTGGGTCAGACTTCTACTGACTTAACTCCTCCTCTACCTTTGATATCCTCGGCAACCCCCTTGGGATCGCACTTTGCTTTGCTTCAGTGGGGGGTTCTTGAAAAATAGATGTGAAAATAAGATATGAATTGCATCATCTACTACTGATTCACCGTAAAGGGAAGCTGGGCCCCTAATTTTTTTCATCTCAGAGCAATAGAAAGAGTTAAAATTTCAACTATCTCTCCTGCGAGGAAAGTTAACCCAGAATCTGTCTATTGCAGGAAGCAGAAAGGAAACAAGTTTGGTTGGTTGATTCGAAAAACGAAGCTCTTTGGCTACCAAGTTCAAGAAGCAACAGAATCGCCATTATCCACAATCTCGTGCAGTTCGCCGAACAAATTCCCACCACTCCAAACTACTACCAGACACACTACTCTAAACCTTCAGCGGTCCGACTAAGCAAGGAACTGTACAACTGGATTGGTCTTATGCTAAAATCAGCTACGATGAGCTCGACCCTAGGGAGCGCCAACGGAAGGGCGTCACTCAAGGTACCCCTCCAGGGGGAATTTCCACCCCGCTGATCTGGCTCCTAGTAATAGATGAAATTATAACGACACTGGAAAACAACGGCTTCATAGTGACGACCTATACTGATTGCGTTGCCATTCTGGTCTCAGAAAAATTCACCCCCAGACTAAGCGAAAGTGACGCAATGTCACTGAGCGGCTGCACCAAAAAGCGAGGTCTGGGATTTAACCCATCCAAAACCAAGATTGTGTTTTTCACTAAAAGTAGATCTATTCCACCTTTCAAGAATCCATATATGGACAGAATCGGTCCATATATGCACAGAATCGGTCTGACTCTTAAGATAAGAAGACGACAAAATACCTCGGCGTAATCTTAGACTCAAAATTGAGCTGAAAAGCCAATATCAAGGACCGCATTAAAAAGGCTTGAAGCCGAAAGTGGTACACTGGCAGTACACTGCTGTGGTACGACCCATCCTAACATACGGTTCGATTGTTTGGTGGAAGGCACTTGAGAAGAAGTGCCGTATTACCGAAAATAGGATCAATAGGATCAACACCCACAGCGGCACTTAAATCAAAGCTGAACTTACTTCCATTAGGCATCCACTGTTGTAACAGAGCAGCGAAAACAGGACTCAGACTTAAGAAAGTAGGTCTATGGACAACTAACACCTGTGGTCACGCCTCCGTTCTAACCCGACTACATCATTTCAAACTCAGAGTTCAGTAGGAGCGCCTGATTGTTAAGAGTCGATGGCGGAAGATCTGGATGTGTGGAGAGTCCACTGAGGCACTCTAACCTCGCGACCCTCATAGTGGATAAGTGGATCACTGAAAATGATGATGATGATGATGTATGTAGCTATGACTTACTCTTTTTTAGGCTGTGCGATTGATTTCTGATCTCCGCTCATAGAAGTGGGAGGGAGTTCTGATAGATTACATGTGACTTCATAGAACAGGAAGAGTCCTGAAGTCTGAGAAATTACAATAGGCCCATCGGTGGCCGTGATAAGCTGACAAGTAGTATAAATTTGCCAATCCTGACATAGGGAGCAGGGAGTCGTTGTTGTGATGTAGGGGATTCCGGCAATCAGACTGGATCAGCTCTCAGACTGGATCAGCTCAGGTAGATCGGATCAAATAGATCAGATCATATTAGTGGATCAGCTCAGGTAGATCTAATACTGTGACACGATCCCTCCTCTACAAATAAGAGTCCTGTGTCTCACGAACACACTTTTAGTGATAGTGTATTCGTGAGACTTCTGTTTATCTTTCCTAAATTCACAGGCTAAGAAATCCTTGACTTAACCATCTGTTTGTATCTGCAACAGAAGTAAATTTCAGAAAAAACATTGAAGTCTCTCATCATCAAGCAGTTCTCCCCCTTTCAATGGAAATCTTTTCAAAAAATCAAAAACTAGCAGTCATCCTCTCACAGTGCATCTGCATTCTACCAAAAGTCCTGATTATCTCCCTTCGCCACTCAACATTCAAATAATTTCAAAAAGCCCGACCGAGTTAATTTCGAAGGAAGTCTTCCAGTGAAATCAAACAAAGAACAGATAGGGACCCAAGCTAATTACGCTCATAAGGGATGGCAGCTTTCACTCGTTTCCGAGTCACAGATTGTTCGCATAAACTTTTATCCCGGGGGATCGTTTAGGGTTCTCTCCCCCAAAAACTTCTCCATTTAACAATAACCGACTTAAAAGCATTACCGCAATAAAATAGACCCCGGAACGTCGAAATACTCCCAGCTTTTGATGTAGAGTTGATACCATAAAAAAAATCGGGGAGCGGGGAATCATCCTCTGCATCTAATGTACGAGTATCTCATAAATGAAATGGAACTCGCCGTCCACCCTCTCTCACTCTCCGGTCTCTAGTTGCAGCGGCGAGAACTGTAACTGAAGCCGGGACTGGCTTTAGCTGCGCCACTAACCATGACCCCAGTTGACCTACATACATTTTCATTACGCACTGTTCTCAAATCTTGTTATTTTGTTATCCTGCTGATAGCGAGCTCTGTGAGCTTGGACAGTCCGGGCCTCGATGGTGAACCGACCGACCGTCGTCCTGTCGAACAGCAACCGTATCCCGCAATAACACGTCGAACAACATTTTATCCTTTTTGGTTTGTTGACTTTTGCTCGGTTCTCCCTTTGGTTGTGGTGCTCCAATGAAAAGTTATGCGAGTGTGTTCGACGACGCGCGAGGAGCTGTTTACGGGTGCTGTGCTGTTCATTGTTAATGCAAACGTGTAGTGCATTATAGATATAACAATGATATATGGCGGGAGAAGGAGAAGGGGGGTTGTGGGGTGGCTGCGAAGTGGAGTGGAATTTTAACAATGTAACGGCTTTAATGGTTTGACTGGTGGTATCCGGTAGATGATGATGATATTCCCCCGGCGCGTATCGGGAGTCACACGAGTAATATGATTCAGCCTTGGGCTTGGGGTGGTTTGAGTGCCTAAATTTTCTCTGTCTACAATCGGTAATTGAGTGTAATTCGCCGTATCGAATGGTCGAGAGATGGGGAGGCTTTTACATGTTATTAGCTGGGGTGCTGCTCAAGTGGGGAGCAGTTTGATTAGGGGCCTCTGGGGTGGAGTGTGAATTAGAGGGAAAATTAACTTTTTTCCTTCAAAATAATGCTCTGGACATTTTTTTCAATAATCGTAAAGCACTTTGCAGTTGACAGGGCTATTAGAATTGGGTAAGTTAATATATGGAAATGAGGGAAGAGAACATTCGTCTGAAATATCTGATTATTGTTCAAGCTATTAGGAGGAATCTAATGGGATATTGAGCTTTAATAGGGCACCTCCTTATCCCTGAAATTTGATTACTTTTAATTCTTTAAGGAATTTACTTGCTTATGAGCACATAGAGTAGTTGACTGTTTTCAAGCAATGTCCGAACTTTAAGAGCTTATTGCTCTGACGTTTCAAGTAGCAACACTGTCATTGTTTGACGTTTGTGTTCTTTCATAGTCACCATTTTACCATGGAGCTCTATACCATTCAACAACGCGTCGAAATTGTTAAAATTTATTAAAATTCGTGTTCTGTTCGTCCAACTTTTCGCGAGCTATAGCGGACACCGACGATTCTGAGAAAATTGTCCGCTTATGAGAGGTGTCCGTAAGGAGGGAGTACACTGTATTCACGGCCAAAATGAGCATCCAACCGAGCGAGCAATTTAACGAATTATCGCAAAATGCGGAAAAAACGGTTCGGTTTCTGATCGAACAGTCCCTGTACGACGCTGAAATGCGCGATCAAGCGAAAATATTGCTGGTTTTGCTGCAAGTGTGGCTGACGACCCAAACCTCTCGATTTACCGTCTTGTACAAGGAGTTGGCCTCTCTGCGACCTCAACTTGGTGAAATTTGCGAAAAGACTTTTTTTTATTAAAAGGAAATTTCCAAATTCCGGGAGCACTTAGACTCATTATCGATCCATTGTACTCCCAGGCAGGAACCCCTTTTTGGTGCAGTGGTTTGTTTTGTTCTGGTGGCTATGGTTTTTGCTGTTCCCCGATGAGGCTTGAACATGCACAATTCGGGTCACAAGCAAAAACACTACCCACTACACCATGCCACCAGGCGAAAAGACTCGGGCAAGATCCAGTTGACACAAGAACTGAAGCCCCAAGATCAATAAATTCATCGTACGTTCACTGATTGGGTTTTGTAGCAGTTGGAAATGGATCCAAATTTTGGCGAAAAAATCATCTCCAGCGATGAGCCCATTTTTGGTTGAACGGCTTCATGAAGGAGCAAAATTGACGCATTTGGCGAGAGAACAATCCACAGCAGTATTAAGAGTCTCCATTGCATCCGGAGAATCTTACTATTTGGTGTGGATTTTAGACAGGCGGCGTCATTAGGCCTTCGACTTTTTTCTCTTGGGTTACGTTAAGTCGCTGGCTTATGGCAACAAACCAACAGCAATTGACCGACTGGAGAATAACATTATTCAAACCATTAGAGAGATCTAGCCGAATTTATGCACTAGAGTTATACAAATGTGGACCTCTCGGATCGAGGCCTGTAAGAGAAGCCACGAAGGTCATTTGAATGATATTGATGTACTTTAATCCCCAATAAAGGTTTCTGTCGTATCTCATACACACAAGTCTTCTTATTCAATTTACAAGTTAAGACACGCTTAATGAAAAACCCTTTTCCACCACTTCTGTAACGTAACGTAATCTAAAATATGATATTTTGACCAGTACCACACAGTGTTTATACTGCTGCTTATTGTATCTACAGGATGGGCCATTTAAACCTTCGCCATATGGCAACCCTATAGCTTTGACATCTGTTTTCAGATCAGCTTATGACAGCCCGCGTTCGAAGCGTCAGTCCAAGGGAATTTGTGCTGTGGAACCGTACAAGCCACCACAATGCGCTGCTATCATGTAGCTTAATATTTACAAAACATGTTCTCAATTGTGTAAACGCAACGTGCGTATTGTATGTGCGAAGCGCCTTCAGACCACACCATCAGGTGGTTCTACGCCAATGAAAACCCACAATTAATGCACGAAGAACCTCGCCAAAACCAATGCGTGACTGTTTAGTCTGGAATTTGTGCGAGAAGAATCATAGGACCGTTCTTCTTCGAAGATGATGCTGGAGCAGACGTAACCATTAATGGAGAGCGTTATTGGGCCCCGATAACAGATTTGTTGATGCCAATTCTGACTGATAACGCCATGGATAACTTTTGGTTCCAACCGGACGGCACCACAGCTCATACAGCCCGAGCCACGATCGCTTTATTGCGTCCTTTGTTCCCCGGATGCCTAATTTCGAAAAATTGTGATTTTGAGTGGCATCCGCGATCACCTGTGGGGATGTTTAAAGTCCGAAGTTAATGTCAATAAGTCACGGATCCTTGAAGCCTTGAAAGTCAATATACGACAGGAAATGGCCGCTATTCAGCTCGAGGCCCTTTGAAAAATGATGGGAAATGCTGAAGAGCGAGCACATTGCGCCATTCGCCCTGGGGGCGACCATTTACCCGATGTCATATTCAAAAAGTGATCAGAACAAATTTTTAAGGTTCAAAATGAACGAAAAATTACTTCACAGCAGGTTAGGTTAGCTTATGTTGAAGTGGCTTCCAGCTAAAGCCAACACACTTAAACCCATGAGGGGTCCGTTGTGATACCACAAGGATTTTGGAAAGATATCCTGCCTATGTAGTCATTGAACCAATTGGAGCTTCTTATGAAGCATAGAAGGCTACTCACATCGATGTTTATCAGGTCGCCTAAGTTTTTATAGAAGAAGGCTCCTAAGTGGTGTTTTATTCATAGTAAATTATTTGTGTTTTTTTAACTATTACCAAAAAAATATCCCGAAGGTTTAAATGGGCCACCATGTAAATCGTCTGCCATTTCCCTTCATTCAGATTTACTTAAGACTACATCCTTTAAAGTTTTCAAAACCCATGATCATATTGTTCTAAATCCTCTCCATCCCGATACACTCATTCAGTCAGCAAACGATTCTTAACAAAAAAACAAAGAAAATAGCGAACCACCAAACAGGGACTCATTTGAAAAGGAAAGCCCACGATAAATTAATTTCAAAGTGAGCCTCTGAGATTGGAATGATACGCAGTTTAAAGAAACAAAAGTATTATCCAATTAACCACACCTCCTGCGTTTCACTTACAATGCAAAATCCTCAAATGGTTAATGGGTGAGTATTTAGTGCGACGGGGGGTAGGGAGCATAAAGGAGATGTATGCCTCCGCCAATCGTACACAAGTTTGCCATTTTATTAAATTGCCTTAGCAACTCGTTCCTGGAACCGTCTCTAATTTGCAAAAACGTGCGAAAAAGGGAAGTCGTTAACTGTTTCGCAGGGATACTGATGCCTGCCTGCGTGGTTCTGCCGGGGGAATAGAAATGAGTTTGCAATTTATTTTTTTTTTTCACTTTTTCTTGCCGGGATCTTGATTTGACGGAATTTTATTGAAGGCACACGAGTGAAAAAAAGACCGAAAGAAACGATTTCAAAAATTTTATTGCACCTGGAAAGGATTGTAAGCGAAATAAATTGCTTCTGAAGGATTCAATCGCGGGAACTTCTAATGATCCAAACGGAAATAAAATTTGTTGGTTAATTAAAAAGGCAACATGGCTGGGAAGTGGAAGCCAAAAACCTTATGATGACAAGAGGGAGTAGGGCCTCGGATATTGCTAAGCCTGCTGCGCCAGGACACCCTTCAGAGCCAAGGGTAGAGGTTGGCAGCATGCGAGTGTCTGGTGGTTGGTTTGTCCCGCTCCCGAAATGGCTATAAGCTTCTCCGCGATTCAACATACCAACAATATCATCCCAATAAAACCTGCATATCCCTTGCCCAGTTCTTTAAAAATCCCAACACCATAAAACGTTTCGTAGATAAATCAGTGCAACAATGCAATGCATCTAAGCCCTGTTGCCTGGCGCAGTTCAATTTCTGTTCTTGATACAGAGCCCCAGGAAAAAGTTTTGCGCCCGGATTGTACAGAATGAAAGGAAATTATTCCGACCTCCCCCATCGCTGTGGGACAAGATAAATCGATGGATTCCTAGCAGAGGTTCACATGTCGGCAAGGACATAAATATGGAATAATCGCACGCAAGAGTGTGTGCAAATCTAAACGACGGACACCATTGGAATCCATGTTACTAGCAAATGCAAATGCAACTGGTAAATGATGTACGCAACAGAGGAAGGCAGTACATACTCGTACATTCTAGTTTATGTGCGATAGGGTGTGCAAGTGAATAGGAAATTTATCTACAAGGTGCCAGAGGCCGAGCAAGGAACAACCTAATGGAATGATCTGAGAGAGTTATGATGAAACATACTGGAGAAATGTTTGTCTGATGAAAGGGTTATGGGCACTGAAGGGATGGTTGTATAAGACTACAAAAATAGGCTGTGGACGACGACGTTTAAGATATTATTTACGGCTGGGAATTGTTTTGGGGGGTGTTTCTGTAACACATAGTTGCCATAAGAAGTCTTTGATACAAGCTGTAGTTGAGTATTTGTGCATAAAATATGAAACCAAAAATGTACCATGTGCTCATCGTTTTGATGAAGAATTCTGGGATGGTGGCAGACGTTTGTGGTCAGAAAATATATTTCTGACCAAATATTTAGACTAAAGTGCTTCAAGCTGCTGACTTTTAAAGCAACCGGCGAGACCAACATCAATCAAACTCAGATGTTTGTATTTAAAAAATGTTTGTCGACATTTCAGACTCATGCTCCTTAATTTTTCTTCTGATAAAAATATCTTCGAAATTTATATTTGTAGAGCTGACTATCACCACACCGTTCTACACCGTGCTGACCTAGTCGTACTTAGTGTCGACAAGGTAGCTGCATTTCGTAAGGTTTACTGAGGGTTGCGCCAATATTGCTTTGATATTGGAATTTACACGAATGGCAATCCCATCAGACTTAATAAATACAAGGTGGCGCAAAAGTTGTCACCCGATGTTCCTTGGCTGTACTTGCCTGAAGCTTATTGACATAAACTCGTGACTTCCAAAATGCCCACAAAAAGAAGTCTGCAACGGTTAAATCAGGTGATCCTACCGGCCAGTCCAAATCGCCAAAACGAAAGATTAGGCGACCGTAGGCTACACGCGCTTGGCGGTCAACAGCTAACAGCTTATGCACTGTCTGCACTTTATAAGGGAACATCTTACAGGCTTTCACCAGAGTTCTATGTAAAGACCACCGATTGATGCCCAATTGCGTGGCACATCGTCTGGTCGATACTCCGGGGTCCTCTGCAACGTCTTCAGCCACAGCTGCGATATTCTCAGCAGAATAGCATCTTCCGATAGGGTGATGACTTTTGAGCCACCTTGTAGTAGTGACATCTGTTGAATTATCCTTAAACACCTGCGCTGATAAAGAAATATAAATCAACTCGAAATTTCCTTCATACAATTTCTAAATTACAGTCCTTGTTGAATTTAAGTAAGTCGTTAATACTTGATAGGAATCTCAGCTGGAGGCTAAATATACAGGGCCGTACTAAGAAAGCCTCAATTGTTTTATATTCTTGCTGGAAAGTTCTGGGCCTCAAATGGAGTCTGCAGTCTAAAGTAGTCCACTGGATATATACGGTGGTGGTGAGATAGAGTACTGGTCTGGTGGATAGCAGTGGACAAGAAAAGCAACAGTAGCCTGCTTGAAAAGATACAAAGGGGATCATGCATCTGCATCTGAGAACAACACCCACTGCTGCACTCGAGGCAATGCTCCATCTGCTTCCTCTTGATATCTTTCGGGAGCTTAGGGAATCCTCCCAGCTGATCAGCACAGCAACGGGTCACTCTAGGATTCTCAAGGGCAACCATACTATTTCTAGTAAAACAGACTTCGTTGTCCCCCATATTGACTTCAACGTCAGGTACAAAACTCGCATTCCTAGCAGAAGCTCTTCGGAATCTTGGAATCTGGTACAGTTTTGAGTGTTTCCGCGCTAGAAATATTCAAAGATGGATCTAAGACATAGGATGGTATGGTGGGAGGAGTCTCCAACGCATGTGGCTCAGCCATTACACTACGACTGCCAAATCACTGGAGTGTGTTTCAGGGGGAAATTACGGCAGTCCGCGAAACTGCGTCTTGATTTTCAATTAACGCGATGTACGAGTATGTAGCCCTATACATAGATGGGCAGGCAGCTATTAAAGCCTTGGAATCGCCGACAATAGGATCAAGGTTGGTAAAGCAGTGCCGTAAATATCTTAAAGAGATTGCAGACAGGTGCTGGGTCCCAGAACACAGGGACGTTCCAAGCAACAGCAGAGCGGATGAGCTGGCACAAAAAGGCGCAGGACAGTATCACGCCGAAAATCTGGTGGAACTACCTGCCCCTATCGAAGAACCGATCAAATTCTTCATTGACACGGATGCCAAGAAACTGGCAAACCACAGGTGGAACTTCATAAGCACTTGCCTCTTGTCAAAACAGATCTGGCCTAACCTGGATTTAAACAAGACGGAGAGACTTTTATCCACTGACCGGAAAAACTTAGGTTCACTTATAAGGTTCCTCACCGGGCATTGCTTAATAGGCAGACATGCACTTAGACTGGGGGTCCCCTTCCACGGTTTGTGTAGAAGCTGCAGGGATGAGGAAGAAGAGGAAACTACAACGCAGTTTCTGTGCACGTGTCCTCCCCTTGCGACATTAAGAAGGAAAAATCTCGTGGAATACTTCTAAGATTATCTTAACGATCTGACCGAACTCGATATCCAGAAGGTAAGCAACTTTATGTCCGGGACGAAATCATTCAACTCTTGACTTTAAAATTAGACAGACCTGCAGATGGTTAAGGCCCGAAGTCATCCGTCTTATGGTCTCTTCAACGTGACTTGATGGAAAGATTTTGGAAGAGGAGGTCAGAATAAATATTCCGGGTTACTTTTCAATGTCATGGGGGATCCGAACAGTTTGACTGACAGTTTGCACTTAATGGGAAAAGAGCGATTCTCACTCCAACAACTGACTCAATTCACAGCATTAACCAATTCTGCTGGAGAAGCTTGCAACTGAATCTGGGGAAAGTGGAGGATGCTGTAGAGTTCTTGCACACTCTCGATCGACGAGAAACACCACCTCACGTCCTGCACCTCAAAGTTCTTGTTCAAAATCCTCTAAACACTCAAACTTTAGGTAAAGACTCTGTACAAAAACGTACATGAGTACCACAATGGGTCTACATAGACCTACGTGAGATGAAGAGGATTTCATCAGCTTCATCGACCCGCTTACCTAACCTAACAAAAATGTAATCAAAGCCAACATTTTCACATGCGTCAATCAGAGAGAAACAGTTTTCATTCCTCTGATCCCATCAGAATTCTATTTTGAGTTCTATCGTCTGCAATTTCCTGTTCAGGTTTGCTACGCTATGGTCATAAATGAGGCACAGGAACAGAGGGAGTTTGAAAGTGGCTGTTGTGGTCGGAATAGATTTAAACTGAAAGTAGTTTAGAATTGAACAAAATCTAAGAAATCTCTTCCACAGAAACGTCAAAATAGTATCTCATGTCTTCTTTATAGTGTGCACAAGTTTAGAGTCCCAATCCTGACATGCTGCTGACGAATCTTATAACTTTCCAGTTGACCCAGTTGAAGCTGATTACATTTTTTGGTGGATCAACTTCAACTTTTTTTCCCATTCATCTACTAATTTCGTATCTAAAAAAATTACTCAAACTAATCGCAACAAACAAGGTTAAAGTTTCTGATATCACAACTAGGACAAACTTGTGTAGGATAACGCACGTGTATCATCTCCACTGATCCTTCACAAACTTTGCGAAAGTTTCCATGACACGTTTCGAATTTTTTCGCACCAGTGCGTTTTGTCTCTACACTGTCCTTTGAAAATTTAACTCAATTTTTGGGTTGAACAAGAAATTTTGGATGTTTTAAACACATGTTGTCCAAACTCCCTACCACCCTTCCTATACAAACCCCTCTCCAACAGCTTCGCGCATCTGAAGTTGCACCCTTCCAGCACTGTTTCGTTTCAGATAAAGAATCTTACTGCTGATGGAACAGAAATTTTATCATCATTCTTCAAGGTTAACCCATACCACTACATAGTCCTGTAGAGGAGAAATTTTCTTTTCCAGCAGTTGTGCTGAATTAGGGAAGGGCGCATGCCCGATTTGGAAGGCCGCCAAAAATGCATGTGAAGTGTTTACAGACGTAGAATTCATTCAGCAGGTACATATACGTAAAGCGGAAGTAGATACGTGTTGTGTTTTTATTCCAGGTTGTCCATTATAACAGAAAAAAAAAATTAGAAAAAATAAACGTTACTGCTGCCTGTTTGGCTCTCTTTTGAACGACGTACTACCATAGATACATATGTAAGTACTGTATACAACTCTCCTGTTATTTTCGTGCGAATAAACCATGGAAATACCTGTGTAATGACGCTTTCTGTGTGCAAGGACATTCTGTGGACGAAGTGAAGTCGGTAGTCTTTGTGCTTAACCTTTGGGGGATTTTTTTTCTTTTCTTTAAGAAAAGGTCATCGTATGTAAGTTTTTAAAAATATTTTTAGAATGGAACTAGTTTTTTTTTTCACACAGCAAATTTCAAAACTTATTTTGAAGTCTGCTATGACGCATGACGTGTGATAAGGGTGGAGAACCGAGTGCTCTAGACAGATGGTTACTTGACGCTTACTTCTATAAAGCTGTTCTATTTCTTTTACGGATTAATATGTCCCTTCGAATTCTCGGAATTTTTTTGAAAAAAATGTTTCAATCCAGGACCCCTTTCCAGATTTCCAGATTTATACCCAGGACCAGTTTTGTCGCCTCGATGAAGCTTAAAGTTCAAAAATATCCATAGAAGTAAGAAAATATGGTGGCATTTCCATTTTATATGACGAGAAATCCAAATGATGAGAGCAGCAGTATCATGTTTGATTTGCGCTGTCATCTGAACTCTATCTATATAGGCTTCCCACGATCTGCTGGTCCAGCTTTTTTTGTTTTACGTCATCGGCATTAATATACGCTTTTTCCACGAATGCTCTTAAACCTTAACAAATCTTCAGGATATGGGCTGAATCTACAGCCACTCTGTTGTAACTTCCTTCTAAGTATTTCTTGATATTTTTATTTTTTTTGTGGCGTGGACCTGATTTCTTTTAAATGTGGTGTTGCTTTCTCGTTCTTTATTAGCCCTTCCTTTGGAATTTATTTTTGTTTGCTTGTCCTTTTGTCTTTCCTTTTCTTTTAAACTCTAGCACTGCCAGATGGTCAACCATGGAATGAGAATTGTCCTGCTAACAGTTCAGCTTTTTCTCATTGACGCTGGAGACGAACCAGTTTTTCATTTTGAACTGAATTCAAATCATTACTGACTTCACAATTTTCAGCTGCTGGAATAAGGAGAACCTCACCCAAAGCTCGATTTAGGTTAATGTCTCCTTAGAGGCAGAAATCTACATTTAAAGCCATAGCCTCAATAAAATTTCATGAGCAAGGATGAGTCAGGGAAAACTACAAAGTATCTACCCCCCTTCGCTGCCAATGGTATCCTTGGCAATCTAGATCATCATGGAGTGACTTCACGTTCCATGATCTACAAAACTTTCCTTTGGCATGAGCCAAAATTTAAGTTAAGCCTTTATGACTGTCACTGCGACCTAGCAAGATCTATTGCGTCTTCGGTCTACTTACCCTTATAGGTCTACTAACTTCCTAATGAGGGTGAGTATTTCATTAATAGCCAAGTTTCCAAACTCCGCTTACGAACAGAATTCACTTTTAAAGATCCGTCTACGTAGCCGGTATAGTGCGGGATATTCAATGTGATCAGCGGTTTCTTTCAGAATAAAGATTTAATTTGTTGAGATGATTTCTTCGGCCACAATGTCAAGTAACGAAGCCCACTAGCTTCCTCATGTTGCTGCTGTCACAGTATGGAATTTCCTTGTAGGAAAAGGGCTCTTGGATTGCCTAAGCCCGCGGACATTTTCCCAATGGGCAAGACAAATTTGGTGTTCCCAGTTTTATAACAACACTGTGGTTATAACCCAATTAACGCCGCAGAAGGGTTCCGATCCCAAGATCGCGGAAGCCGAACCGGCTCTAGCCAGCTCATCCACAGTTTCATTGCCTACAATGCCATAATGACCGGGCATCCAACCAAGCTTGACCTTGTTCTGTCTGACAAGTGATTGTAGTGTGTCATAGCACTTAACTGACATAGATTCCACGAAGTGGAATGTGAATGTTTTAAGCGCTGCATGACTGTCTGAGAAGATATGTATCTTTGCACTCTTAATACCTTTATCAAGGTTTATCCTGGTGCAGATCTCAATAGCATGGATTTCAGCCTGGAACATACTGGGGCACATCCCCATTGTTACCAGAACTTTAGTGTTGGGTCTAAAGACGCCAGCACCTACTTCTGAAGCCATTTTTGATTCGTGGGTAAACCATACAACACATCCTGAGTCTGAAACGAGTTCTCAATTAGACCAGTCGACACGGACCCATATTTCTACCTCAAAAAGCCTTCCAAAACTGTACTTCCTGGCCATAACGTCGGGAATAGTGCAGAATATGACCGTACTTGGAGTTGAGTGAAGTATTTTCAGATGACCCACAAGATTATCTGATTTGTACTTGTGTTCTAGTTGCAGCTTTATAGCAAAACGAACAGCTGTCTTCCTAGTGAAGCTACATATGTAGGGGTGAGAGCCCGATGACCGCCTCTATGGCTGAAGTGGGGCAGGTGCGCATAGTACCTGTAATCTCAAGACAGTCAATTCTTTGTAGCTTCTTAGGCCTTATTGTCGTCATTCGTTCAAGTACTTTCGGCCACCAAACTATGTCCACATATGTTATTATGGTTCAAACTATCGAACTGTTCAACCAATGTATCATTTTGGGACTAAGACTCTAAGTTCTGCCGTAGGGAAGACGAGTAGGCCACAAGGCTCTAGTGGCACGATCACCTGCGAACTTGGTATGTGCATTCCAATTTAAGCGTCTGTTTAAGATAACCCCTGTGCTTGGAGAGCTGTGAAAGCTCTATCCAAATCGTCACGTAATGGCCCGTCCCCATTCTTGTGAGAAAGCGAACCCTAGGCAGTGAATTCATCTCCCCAACTGCACTTACCATGCTCCACCCTGAAGCTGACTTCCTGACAGCCTCTTGAACAGGCAAACTGCTCTAAACATATGGGACATCAAAATAGGCCTCCAAGTGAGATCGCAGTGCTAGAGTGTACAAACCGCTCTCCACTAATAAAAAAAAAAGACAACGCCGAGGTACTTCACCTCGTTGGACTTGCCTACAGTGGTGCCTTTGACGATCATAGGTCCGAGATTATGAATACAAAAGAATCCAATATGATTGGGAGCACTTTGGAGCACTTTGGACTCCTGCAAGATAACTAGGAAACTATGGCCTAGGTACAATGGTGCCAGAACTGATACACTGATGCAGAGGGACAGGAAAACCCTCTCCATCCTTGTAGAAGTAATTACAGGTCATAACACTCTGCGTTATCATATGAAAAAACTAAGACTAAGTGAAGACGACCTTTGTAGGGGTTGTGGAGATGAGGAAGTTAATGAGGACACAACCCACTTCCTCCGCCACTGCCCAGGTCTCTGCCACCTCAGACATAGATCCTTTGGAAGGCACTTCTTCCAGGACACTGAAGAACTAAGAGACGTGCCCATCAGGGACATCTGGAGGTTCATTAAAGCTTCAAAATGGTTCGGAAGCCTGGGGCAATAGTAGAATGCTTTAGGTACTGGTCCGCGGGCAAGGGGTACCTCCCAATTTATGGGCATCACAATGGGTCTTTACTGACCTGAGTGTGGTGCTGGGGCTTCTCTCCCCTCGCCAACCCATTTACCTAACCTAACCTACTCGCAATTGCTGCTTTCCTATAGATATCGTCCCCAAGCTGCAGGTTTCCTGCCTCAGACATATCAAATTCTCTATCTACTATCCCTAATTCTCTAATTGATTCGTTAGATCTGTTTTTGTATGTAAAGAAAAGCCACTCGCATAAATGAATACGAAGGAAACTTCGAGAACATCTTGTTAGCAGATGCGAATATGTAAAAGACATCACTTTTGTCACTTTCAGTGATTATCAGAGACGTAGGCACGTAATGTGGCTTATATCACATGGCTTAGCCTCTCTGCAAGACACTGTCTGTAATCTATTGTCTCACTGTCTAGCGCCTCGATTGATCCTAGAAGTCGTTGACATTCAATGTCGTGGACAGAGTTGCCAGTTATCAGAATTTATACACAGATTCCAGAAGACGTTTTGTATGAGACGTTAACACAATTATTCTTCAAGCCAGTTTACACTCTAGCCGGTAAGCGTCTAGTGTCCTAGCCCATGCTGTCTGAAAATCTTTTCTTCAGTGATTGACTTACATCAAACCGTCAGTGTATGTTGGTTTAGCGTTGATGAAAAAAATGTTACGTATACGCCCCGTATAACAATTGGTCAAAGAGTTTCTTAACGATTTCTTTAAAATTGGAAAAAGAGTTGGGCTCAGTCCTGATCATGCGACCGCTCTGGAATCATCTAGCACTCCGACACTTTCCACGATCAAACGAGTTGTCTCGACGTTTTAATCACAACGATGGCCAATCCTCACCAAGAGAACTCAAACCTTAGTGGATTTGCCCCATCTTTCCTGTGTGTCCAAGCCTCAGTTAATTAATTAACCCAACTGAACCAAGCACGTAGTTGAGTAATCGCATCAAATGTCAGACCGATTAACAGACCATTAATAATCAAGTTAATCTCATTTATCGAATGATACGCATAATACAGTCCCCAGACGCCTTTTTCCCAGTCCATCCCCCCTGCATGGTCGTGCTTAAGGACTTAACCCTTTGGAAGGGGAAATGGTAGGCTGATTACTTTTCGGGGTTGGCTGTGCACTCTCTTAGCTGAGTGAAATCAATTTAATTTCTCTCCTGCTGGTCGACGTCAATCATGCATCATAATTTACTAATCGCTTCGCTTCCAACGTCCCTTTTCTGTGTCTCTTCCCTGTTACAATGCTCAGTTTATGCACAACTTCTTCACACGTACAACATTGTTGGCCTCTTGTTTGTTTTTGTTTATTCAGTTCTCTTTGGCGTGGAAATTTCCGTTAATGTTGATGGTGGCAAAGGCAATATGGAACGGGTTCAGAGCAAACTTAGATAAAAGTAGGTCACGGGGTAAAATAATTTTTTTTTTTCTCGTCTCTCTCCCTTATTTGCTTTCGTTAACCTTCATGCTGAGGCTGGATGATGAAATGAAATGGACTTCGTTCTTGGAATAGGATATGAGTATACATAACGAAGAAAGCAAATCCCGATAGCTTAGCCGGCTGTCATGAAACTTTGAGAAGTGGGATATATGCAGGATTTGTTTATGTTATGGTAAGAAAATAAAAATAAAAAAAAGTTGTCCTTTGCGTTCGTTTCGTGGAAGGACATGTTGTCAATAAAAGTCAATAAAAGCTGAGTGTAGTTGTGTACTCGGTTAAAGAGCGTTAGCGGTGATTTTCGAAGATTTTTTTTTAATATGTCCTAGTATGACAGAATGGTTTGAGTAAATCACTTAAAGACGAATCCTCTGTTTGGATGTAGTTTTCTCACCAGAAAAAAAATTGCACTAAACATCATCAAGGAAGTCTTGAGTCAATAACCGGAGACAGGCACTTCAACCAACAAATCAAGGACAGACTTCCTACACTTCGTTCTCAGGTCAAGGTAAGAGTTTCTCTAGGCTAAATGTGGAAATTTAGGTCGGTCCTGCACTCCTGCAATTTCCTAAGCAGAGAAGAATGGGACACCAATGAACCTACGAGAAATAAGTTTATACCATATCTAGGTTGGATTAGGTTAAAAGGGGTTGGCGGCTTGATGCAGAGAACCGCCTCACTCGGATCTTCAAAGATCCATTGTGTTCCCCGTTATATTTATTGATCGTTATTAGCCCCCCTAAACCACCTTGAATTTAGTATAAATTTTTTGATGGCCTTCGGTGGCATGGTTGAGAGTTGGCCTGAGTCACTAAAGAACTAAAAGCCTAAGGTCTTTTTTCTCGTTCTGCTGAGACCTGGGCATTCGCAGAGAAAGTGCGTCGTCTCTTCCTCCGCGTCTATATCGCCACATCTTCTGCAGAGATTAGTCGTGTTTGGTCGCATTCTACTTAGAATGACCGCCAGTAGGTTATGGCCTGTTTGGATACTGATCACTAGAGCTATAAATGCGATCTGTTCCGCGTAAGTATTTCTTTTGTTTTTCGTTCGAGTTTTGACCACATTTTTCTTGATACTTGGCATGCAGAAATGTGCTCCATTGCTCATCGGCAAGCCTCCAGAAGTCCAAGTGAATCTCTTGGTCTATATCTATCTATCTACACAGATGGGTCAAAGATGGATACATGAGCAGATGCCGGTATAGCCTCCGAAGAACTGAACATACACAGCTCAATCAGACTCGCTGATCACAGCAGTGTCTTTCAAGCGGAGGTCCTGGCAGCGACAGAGGCTGCCAGTATGGTATCAATGATACCACGAAATGATATCACAATTCAACCTAAGAGCTTAAGGTTCTTCTGTTCTCGCAGCACAGTTTTACTACCTGCTGGGTCCTTGGTCACAGCGATATTAACGGAAACGAAATGGCCGATTCGAAGATTTTCCGCAGTACAGAAAGACCGCGCCTCAGGTGGCGCACGCAAGTGGAAGGGGGCCTTAACCAAATTGGCGTGCAAAAAGGAGGCAGCTGGCTAAAGATCGAGTTGACTCTTGTTGGTTGAGGCCCATGTTCTCTCCGGACTGTAGCGCTACCTTAAGTAAGTAAGTAAGTAAGAGATGGCCGACGAACTTGCAAGGAAAAGGTCTACAGTGGACCAAAATCGAGCACTGCCGTGGATTAAGACCCACTCTGTTGTCTCAGAGAGCGAGTGGAATGTAAGACCCTGATGACAGCCAACAGTAGGTGAAGGTCGCTTACCACCTGTGGTATATCAGGGAAACTTTGTTCAAAATACGGCAAAGCCAGAACCAACAAACTTTTGAAATATGACAGGAAGTTGTTGGTGGGTGCACTCACCGGCCACAACCTTCTAAGAAACCACACAATGAAATTTAAACTCAGCTATGAAAACATAGGTATGTATATAGGGGCTCCAGTAACGAAGAGGTTCAAGAGGATACTCCTCTGCCACTGCCCAAGGCTATGTCACTTGAGAAAAAGATCATTAGGAAGACAGGCTTCCATGCTTGTGAGGATATCACGAAAGCTGTAGACTTAAGTCAACAACGAGCAAAAAGGTAGAAGCCTGGTAGGAACAGAAATCAATATTCTTGGGCATCATAATGGGTCCACAAGGACCTAAGTGTGATGAGGTCGAGTGCTTTCTCTCTCATTAATCCAGATACCTAACCTGACCTAGGTCGTGGTATCTCAGACGGTAATTCAGTCTCCAAGGGATAGCTTTTAATGAAGCCCTTAAGTTTGATAACATCTTCATATATCACCTAGGTCACCGTAACTGATGAGGTAAAATTCGGTAGAGAAGACCTCTTTAAAAACCTCGGGGTGGACGAAGAGATGAAAATTACTCAAATAAATGTACCCAGTCTTTACTTTCGTAGAACCATTATTGTACTTAAAATTACCGTGCAACTTAAACTTCTAGGTAGAGGCTTCTGTTGATTCTAAATCAGAAAGACAATACTTACCGTGGCGCAGCATTTCCTTTTAAACAAATGCTTCCACTTCAAGTCTGAATCCATTAAGAAGCTCTTGAGGACAATTCGGTAACCTTATAGTTATTCCAAGTCCTGCGCCAACTCTTATTACTCCAACAAAAAACAATGAATAAACAACCAACCACATCGGTGGTTTCATACACTCAAGTGTCCCGCTCCTTATCCCGCCCAGCATATGCTCCTCTGGTCCTTCGCTTTATGACAACTTCCTCCCCCCAAATAACCTTACAAGTTTATGAAAACATCTTTCTACCCTCTGTCCACATTTACATGATCATTCCAAAAAAAAAAAAAAAACTCCAACAGGATAAAGGACTTTCCAGCACCGAAACCTCACCAAGTTAATGAGACAAAACATTTTGATTTGCGTCATTTATTTTCATAATTTCGTTTGTACCACATGTCTGGTCTGGTCTGGTCTGGTCTCCTTCTCTCACTCTCACTTCCCTCATCATCTCTAACATCCACCAGGAAGATTCCTTTTTTTTTTTTTTTTTTTCATATTTTCATTTCGGAAAAGAAAAAAGGAAGCACAACCACTGTGTTATCTCTTCGGTTGTGTGATGTGGTTTCCTTCTTATTCCCTTGTAGTCCTGGGTAACAAACTTTTTACTTAGAGGGTTATAATGTATCTCGGTGTCTGCAGGCAGAAGGCTGACCTAGTTTCGACGACGGAAAAGAGTGTGGCTACGTGGCAAATATTTATCACACAATGACGTCATAATGCAAATGATAATTGCAGACAACCCAGGGAGTTCTGGTGGTTTCAATGGGTGTTGGAAGAAGAATGTCTTACTCTGCTGGTTCATGTTCATCCCTTCCTTCACAATTTTTTTTTTCTCTCTCTCAAATATTTATTATTAGGCACTCGGCACCGTCTTAATTCAATTTGGAATATTTTCTTTTTTTATTTTTATTTTCTATTTTCGTTGGAGTCTCGTAAAAAAAATATTTACGATGCTAGACGTTGTCTGACTTTATTGTCATAAATATTTCACCCCTAGAGCGGGGATAGCATGTCCTGTCGTAAAATATTCGATATAAGACGTCCGCGACACGACACTTCGTTTGATAGACGTGACAGCAGTCAGGAATTCATTAAAATTCGATTGAAATAAGAAATATTTATTGGAGATAAATTTAAAAATAATAATTATGAAATATGTTAAGGGATGATGAATTGCCGAAACGTGTGGAGGAGGGAGCCGAATGTAATGAATTTACGCTGAAAAATTCGGGCGGTATGACCTAGATTTTGTCACGCGCCGATGACTTAGTTAAGAACTCGGTAAATAACGTGGAAATATTTTGGAAATTTACATCGAGTATTGATGCTGTTTTCGCGATGCGCCCTTGGTAAAAATCTTCATTTCATTTGATCACAACCCCCAAAAAACCTTGGAGACAAGATAAAGCTGTCTTTTCCATTCGCAACTGTATTGCCACAAGATACCAGTTGGCATCGTTCTGCCCAATGAAATTTGTCCTTCAAAGTAAGTACCAGTCATCATTTGATAAAATCTGAATCTAAACAAAAAAGTCATGAAAATTAATTTGGCATATTACGATACTGGAAATATTAAAAGTTCACTGACTTTTACATTTAAACTGAACAAAATGAAGAGCAGCATGCGGCACAGGAAGTTATGATTCTTTGGTTGCGTTTGTAACCTTTTTGTAACGGAACAAACAATGTTACAAGAGGTCTGCATCAATTTATTAAGGTTCACCTCAGCTCGAATTATTTTCTCTACTCGCGGCTATTTTGTAGTTCAATTTGTAAAGTTTACAACAGACCCAACGAAAAGGTGTTAAATTTTGTTTAGAGAATTTTAAAAGTTGTTAGATAAGCCATTTAAAAGTTTGAGTGTAAGGCGGGGCGTGCCATATCGGATGGTGGAAAATCATACATATTATTTGCAGACCTGTTGGCCTTAACCATTCCATTCGTGCAAACAATACAAACACGCACATTTGGCTCATTCCGCGCTGTCGCGCCAGCTATTTATTTTTGTTGGCCTTAACGAGTGCTATCTAATTGCCTTTCGTTCTAGCGCTTTAGCCATGAAAATGAGAACTGCTGCTAAATCCATCAACGTGCCTTTCTGCGAGTTACCACAGAAAAATAAACTCTTCACAAGGCAACCCCCGTATTTTGTTCTGTTTTCAAGCATTCTTTTCTCATTTCCGCCTAAAGGTTACTTACTTACTAAAGGTCGCAACACAGTCCATGCTTTCCACGCTAAGTTGATTAAGATTCCCTTCCTCTTGCGTGCGCTACCTGAGTCGCGGTGTTCTTCTATTGCGCCGTCCTTCGGGTGTGGATTCGAAGATTTTCTGGACCCGAGCATTGGAATCCATCCACTCTACATGACCCAGCCACTTCAGTCGATGGACCTCCGCTCTTCTGGCTAAGTCGATGTCGCTGTACAGCCCGTACAGTTCTGTCACTCACCATCTATGCAGACAGGACCGGAAATCATCCGAAGCCAAGATCTTTTGACAAAGTCCATGCCTCTGCGCCATAGACCAGAACAGGGACGTTTAAGGTCTTATAAAAGATCACTTTAGTCGTTCGAAACAGGGCTCTGCTACTCAATTGCATTCTTAGCCCAAAGAAACAGGCATTGGCAAGGGTTATTCTTCATTTTATCTCAGCGCTGGTGTCATTGTCTGAATTTATAGCGGAGCCTAGGTAGACAAAGTCCTTAACAATCTCAAAGATATTACTGTCTACTATGACGTTCTGTCCGAGAAGTCTGTGTTGGGTGTACTTTCTTGTTGACAGCATATACTTTGTTTTGCCCTCATTGACCGCTTAACCCATCTTCACCGCCTCCGTCTCAATACTCACGAACGCGTTAGTGAGATCAAGCTGCGTTCTTCCAATTATGTCAATATTGTCGGCGTATGCGAGTAATTGGACAGCTTTTGAGGGATTGTATCTCTGGTGTTGGGCCTAGAGTTCTGCACAACTCTTTCAAGAACGATGTTGAAGAAGTCGCATGACAGCGCGTCACATTGTCGAAATCCTTTTTTGACATCAAAGGTCTCGGTGAGGTCTTGATCGACCTTGATGGACCAGATCTGCCGCATTGTGAATATTTGTTCAATGATGGACACTGGTCTGACGCCACACTGACATGGACCGATCAGATTGTAGACGAATGGCTTTGGGCGTTCACACTATACGGCAGATAAGATCTTGTAAACGGTGTTAAAAAGACTGATGCCTCTGTAGTTGGCGCAGTTCATAGAGTCTCCTTTCTTGAGGATTGGACAAACACGCTGAGGTTCCATTCATCGGGCATACTTTCCTCCGACCATATTTTACAGACGAGGCCGTCAGCTCCAGCAGCTTTGTTGGACTTAAGCTTAGATATGACTATCTTCACTTCACCCAGGTCGGGTGGATGGAATTGTTGGACTTCATCGTCCAGGTGGAATGGTTCGGCGAGATTTGCTTCGTCGTCGCTGTTAAACAGTCTGCAGAAGTAGTTCTTCAATATCCTCAGCATCGACTACGATTCTACGATGCTGTTTCTTGTTCATATCTGCTGGCTTCGGACTCCGTAGTCTTGGCAGGTTCTTTTTACCCTTTGGTAAAAGTTCCGAACCGCATTCCTGCAGTAACATCTCTATATTTTCTTGATCACGCGTTTCTTATGCTTTTTATTCTTCCTCCTGAGAAGCTGGTGTTCGTCTCTTCTCTTCTGCTCGTAGAGCTCGCGAGCATCTCTGGTCCTCCTGTGCAGCGCTCCTTTGTATGCCTCTTGCTTGGCTGCATGTGCTTGCCGACCCTCGTCGTCAAACCAGGGATTTCATTGTGGTGGCTGTGTAAAACCCAGAATTGTTGCTGGTCTTCAATACTTGATGCTGGTGTCATAGAACGTCTTGAAAGATTGCGAGAGCCTCGATCGGAAAAGGATCTGAGGGATAGCAGCCCTCCGACGTCAATCTTCTGCACAATATTTCCTTGTCTTTGCGGTGTTCGGGATATCCGCAGCCGTACCTTGGCTACAACAATGTCGTGGTCCGAGTCAATGTTGGCCGCCCAGGTCGTTTGGACATCTACAATGATGGATGCGTCAATTGCAATGTGGTGAACCTGGTTGACGGTTGATTTATCCGGAGATCTCCATGTTCCTTTGTGAATATGGAGTTGCGGGAACCGCGTACTAGCAACGACAATATTTCCCCTCGCACCAAAGTCGATCAGCCTATATCCGGTATCGGCTGCCTGTTGGCTTAGAACTTCTTGCAACAAATTATTTAAAACATTTTTTAAAAAATGTTTGGCATTAGCGTTTATCCTTCGTGAAACTTTCAAAAGAACTCGATATGACTCCAAAACGTGCTTATCCAACAAAGCGATGTCCTCTAACGCCCTTCAAGAGACACATGAAAAATCATTGCAACTTGAAACTGACTGTACATAGCTTCAAATAAAGGCTCTCGATAAGTACTCCACCCTGATGACTTTTTTTTATTGACTGTCCTCAGAGAGACTTTCAGACTACGTCTATATAAAATTTTGATTTAAGGCCTGAAGATAAATCAGGTTCTGCCAAAAAACTCAACACCGACACTCCAACACGGTTTCTATTAAAAGCCGAATGCCTGCCAAGAGTTCAGAGTATATTTATCGCCCATTCTATACGAAGCTCCAAATGAAGTACCCACCTTAACTTCCAACCATTTGTGTTACAATTCACCACTTCCCCTCGACACTCGTAAACGACTAAGGCCCCTCCCTTCACAACCCCAATGCCTATCTCATCCTCCCCTGATTGGGTAGTCCAAACACTCATTTTCTTTTATCTCACACGGATGTGAGTAATCACGTTCGCCGAGCTCATCCCGAACTTAAGGCCGTACGTCAAAATTAGTCCACACTCAAGGTGTGCCATATAGCACAACATAAAATCCACATTAACCATCATTGGGCTGGAATTGAACTCACGACAAAACAATCTCACGAATTTCGGGTCTCCTTAATGGCATATATAATTCTTATCGCTTTCCATCCCACCTCTCCATCGCTCCCCCATGCCGCAGAGACAAGGATGCCAAAGTTGATTGCACACCCCTTGAGAGCAACATACCTTTTGCAAGTACACACCCAAATCTGCCGCCACAATGGAAATTCTTTATCTATTGATTCGTATCTTCAGTCGATTTTGGCATCAGCCCACTGACCCAGTTATCCGAGGACACAAAGTATGTCGCACGTACAAACAAAAACATAAAAAAAAAAAACAACAAAACACAACCAGACAGGACGACGAATTGTATTTTTTAGGCAATAAATTGTCTCACGGCTCTCTAGGAACTCAATGGAACTCCTTGGTATTTGTACCAAAAGATTACGTTCCACGATATTCCGCAACTCTGTGTGTATCTGTGTCCTCTATTTGGCTGTGCTTTAACGTCCTTCCGGGATTTCGGTTTTATGAGTCTGGATTGGATTGGATTGGATTGAATTGAAGATATTGAGAGCATGCGAAGAAATATCAATTTTTAACGGCGACATGGACACTGACAGTACAGAGGTACTACATAGACGTGGTTCGGGAAATATCCCCTTGCTTTCGATATATTTAAATGAGATACTTCATTTCACTCTAGAGGTTTTGTTTGTCAGTGTTTTGCCCCATTGAAAGTGTATTCTGTTGGACAATGGGTTTTGATCGAGATGAAGGCGGAGTACTTTTAAGGCCGAGTTGAGGGATAATGACCTCCTATTAGTGTGGAGTGGTGGCATATTTTAGCATATTTTTAGGCATAGCTCTTGGGATACATGGGGTTTTTCTCTTACTTCAAATTGAATAAAAACTATTAAAAACGTAAAGCACAATACTAGAATCTCATTAGTTAGATTGTCCGAAAGAAGGGTACAGAGGTCGTAGTAATCAGTGCTACAATCAGCTAGAAGAGAGCAAACAGACAGCTGGCGCCGCGTTCATATCTCTCGAACGTATACGTATACCTGAAGGGCCCTATCATATTAAATTGGAAAGATGTCCATGCGAGGCACAGACGCAGGTAGGCCAAGCAAGGCCCTTTGTGTTACCACTGGGATCTACATATACCCTAGGTGCCACTTCATCTATTGAAACCATTTGGAGCTCTTGATGAAGCTGAGAATACGTTTGACATCAGCATGTGATTGTTCATCCAAGTTGTAGAAGTGATAGGCTCTTAGATAGAGCTTCCGTCTTTGGGATAGGGCAGGACAGGTACAGAGGAAATGTCGGATCCTTTTCGTCTCTGCAGCCCCTGCAAAAGTCATTTGAGAAGAGGCCCTTCCTTCAGGCATGAAGGGCGATGGGATGATGGCCAGTGAGAACACCGATAACGGTGCTGCTGAGCGACCTTTTAAGAAAGATCAGACTTTTAGATCGAGTGAGGTTTAGCATAGGCCTGATTTTTCTGGAGGTACGGCATATGGTACCGTTCCTCGATCTTTGGTTTGTCTTGCTGATCGCGTCCTACATAGCCATGTAGGCTATACCCGAGCTGCTCACGAGCTCGTTGAGCAGAAGAGGAGAGACAAACACCGGCTTCTCGGGAGAAAAAAGAAGCAGAATGAAAAGAGCACGATCGAGGAAATGAAGATATGCTACTGCAGGAATGAGGCTCGGAAGTTTCACCAAAGGGTAAAAAGAACATGTCAAGGCTAGCTCAAGAGTTCGAATCGAAGCCTGCAAGGATGAACAAGGAAACATCGTAGTCGAATTGAAGTCTATGATGAAGTTTTGGAAGAACTACTTCGGCAGACTCTTTAAAGGCGACGACGAAGCAAATACCGCTGAACCATTCAACCTCTACGAAGCAAAGGCATAGACTCTATCAAAAGCGGATGAGGTTGTTCTTGGCTGTTTCGAGAGGAAAATTCTTCGGGTGATTTTCGGTCCCATCTGCATAGACGGTGAGTGGAGGAGGAGATACAACGACAAACTATAGGGACCGTACAGCAACATCGACTTAGCTAGAAGAGTTGCTGGCTCATGTAGAGCGGATGGACACCAATGCTTCGACTTCGGAAAGTCTTTAAATCCACTACCGAGGGTCGGCGTAGTAGAGGAAGACCGCGACTCAAGTGGAAGCGAACCTCAAACAACTTGAAGTGTGAAACTGGAGGCAGCTATCTAAAGATCGTGGTTGAGGTTCAGGTCCACCCCGGACTGCCGTTCTCGGTTTTGGATCCGTCGATATAGAAGTGAACAGAGCGCTCGTCTGTGTCGTTACCATTGTCCCACTCCCCTCTGGAAGAGATTGATGTCCGGAAGTTCAGGTTGAAACTTAGACGGTGTGTAGTCGGTGTCTTTTGAATGTTAAGCGACGCAAGATCGAGGAGTGGCCAAAATAGTTGTATGGTGGAAAGAACTAGGGCTCTTAAACTTTGGATGAGTAGAACTTAGGACAACTGTGTAGATCATTGATCAGAGTCCCCTTTCGAAACGGTAACTCACTCAAATGTAAGTTCCATCCGGTTCCAGAAAAACAGAGTGACGTTCAAGGACTACAATCCTCAAACCCACAAAACAAATACAGAAATACAAAAAATACTCTTATCCAAACTACTCGTATAAAAACCCATCAACAGCCGTAGGAAATGCACCAACGTTTCTCTCTCCTGTGCGGTTCCAGACTAACGATGCAAAAATAATCCCTTTGCGGCTGGGGCGCTGTTTGTGGTGTAAGCACGATGAAAATTTTAATTATTCCAAAATGCACTGTGGGCGGAAATTCTCCTTCCGCCAAAGGAAAACGGAAATCATTTCATTTTAAATGCGCTTAGAGGGCTCCCTGATTACAGTCGTAGATTGCATCCTTTTGTCAGCTAAAATTCACGGGTGAGGTTTTCCGTGTAATTCTCTTGTGTCTATTCAGTGGTAGCGTTAATTGTTTTCCAGAAATCCGTTCACTTTAACCCAAAGGACTGTGCTTTCCAAGTGGAAGGAAACATACATTGAGCGATGGGATCTACTGTTTCGGTGATGTCACTACTCAGTTACTACCCTTGCCATGCCTTACGAATGCCACTTCGGATCCATTCAATATCATTTACGAGAAGCTACAATTCCAGCACTTACTGCCAGGACCAGAAGTCGCCGTAATGTCGGCACTAACTGCCAATAAACTTTTATAATAAACAATGTTTTTCAATTTACGTTCTTGTGGGATCTTTGCCAGATACTTTTCCAGTCATATGGTTTTCGAAGTTATTTCCGTGCGGTGTTGGTAGCGAACACATAGAAAACTGGGTCACTCCAGAGATGTGGGTTTGTAATTTTTCGCTTCAAAAAGTAATAAAAGTTGGATTTGGCTGCAACGATATTAGAGGGAACTGCACTAGCTGGGATATTGTTTATTTTTATTTTTGCCCTGAGGGACTAGTGTGTGTTATGGTGTTGAACGGGATTTTTTAAATGTTCGCCAGCACTTTGGACTATGTCCTTGATAGCTTCAAACAACAAACAATTAAACATTGAAATCTGCAGGAAAAAATTGAAGTCTCAAGTGCTCCACGAAGGCTTGTCAATAAATATCGAAGGAATGCAGCAGACATTAAGTCCTATGCATCTGCAATACAGTAACGATATATGAAAGTCATCAGTTGGTTTTTTTTTTGGTCATGAAACTTCATCAAATGTAGTGGTAGGACCACAAAACCTTTGGACTAAATCAAGGCAAAAAGTTTTCACGTATTGCGACACCATTATATTTCTTATCTGTGAGCTGCCTCCTAAAGCAACTGGGGATACATAACTCAGGGGACCAACTCATTAAGAAGATAAACGAATCCCTGAATAAATGAAATTTCACAATTGTTTGCCCGATGAATAAAAAGAAAAGCCCGGCAACGTAAGCTTGAATCTTAACCCTTTCGTTAACAACTGGATCGGTCCATGTCAGCACAGTCACAGACCAAAAACGTCCAGAAACAACAGAAACATCGGCAAATCAGGGAAAAATCTAAAGGAGACCAAATACCCCCATCTCTCAAGGCCGTCTGTGACAACATTTAAACAGAGCCATGTCTAGATTTGGGATCCCTAGTTAGTCCTACAAGAAGAGGTTCACTTAGACCAGAAAAGTAGGCTGATTATGATACCACTGAGTACTGCGGTTTGGCCCCAGCTTACTCCTGAAACCATTTAGATTTCCTCATTTAGCTGTTGAGGTTGGCCATATTGGCAGACTTCAGATCAATTAAATCGTTGGCCTAAGTTTTCCTGATGTTGGCAAAGGCGGGACACGTGCAGAGGAAGTGTGTATTGATTTCTTCCTCCTCCTTGTTTCTGCAGAAATCTATGCACAGGCATTAAGTATGCCTTCCTAGGATGCAGTGCCCCTTAAGGACGTTGATAAAATTTTGAAAGTTGGTCTCTTTTAAGTCGTGGTTTTGATCTTTTTAGATCCAGGACAGGTCTGTTCACCCTGGCATTGTTGCATTAATCGAGGTGTTGCCATCTACGATTGGCTTTCGACACATCTACGGTGTGAGTCTGATATTTAACATACGACATAGGTGCTTTGCCATGGTCAAGCATCGACGATTTCGTTTAGAGACACACGGCAAGTCCTTCACTGCCCTAGATTTTATTGCGTTGGACACAAGGGACCTGATCGCAGCTTGACTGTCGAAGTATATCACAATGTGATCTATGTGATATTGGGTTAGCCTTCAGCCAAGCGGCGGCAGCTGGATTAACAGCTGTGATTTCGGTTTGGAAGATGCTACAGTGGTTAGGGAGACTGAATGAGTGGTGGATGTCAAGGAAAAGACACCGGCGTCGGCTCCTATGGCTGTTTTAGAGTCGGCCGTAAAGATAAAAGTAGACTCATTAAAGAGGACTTCGCTCTGACTCCAGGAGCGAAGTTTCCCGCTGGAACCCCAATAAGTTGTCTACAGTCTCTTCTCTTATGACAGCAAGAATGCCGCTGATTTCTGACACATATTTGGGACCATTTGCTCGTCTGCCTGCAACCTAGAGACCGCATCGCCGGTCAATGGAGGCCCTAAACAAAGACGCGGTAAGACCCAACGCAGGTTCTGGTACTGTGATATCATATCCTAAGCCGAGTATAGTAATCTTATCGAATATATCATATCCAGAGGTCCAGGTGGGTCCTGGGATCCAGACAAGAGTCAAAGAGTTCAGCCTTCTGGCTGAGATTTAGAAATTTCTGGCATTCTCGCACTATTTTGGAACAGGTTAAAGGGTTGAGCAAGGCCTTAAGCATAACCTGACTATCACTACAAACGCAGATGCTCTGACCCTTCCACCTTTTCTTGACAATATAGTTCTTGGCCATTAGGATAGCAAAAGTCTCTGCTTGGAAACCGGAGGCATGCTTGCCTAACCTTACTACTGTGTAGTCGACCTTCACGAAGACATCAACCGATGACTGGTTTTGGAGCCATCCGTGGAGATTCGACTACAGCCCCGTAAAGGCTCAGACTCTGGCTGAAGCCAATCCAGGAGGCAAGGAAAATCGACTTTAAATTTGTAGAGCAACTGAAGCTCTGGTTCATTGCATCAAGCAGCAATGGGGTCGTAGGATAATTGTCACGCAAGCTCATCAGAATTTCAGTGTGGATACGACGGCGATAGATTGCTTTGATAGTACAGGCCTTGGTCTAGAGCAGCACCAGACTCGAAGCTCTGGTTCATTGCATCAAGCAGCAATGCCAGTAAGAGTGCAGTCAAGTTGACATCCAGCGCCCTGGATGTCTTCGACTCGAAATTTTTTGCCCAAAGAAGTTTTTTTATCCAGGATCACTCCTTTATGTTTAGCCTCATCGGAGATTTGGATAGCGACGCCCTTTGGCACTAACTGAGTCAAACCTTTGACAACCCTCCTTCTTATAAAGAGGATAACCTCAGTTTGCAGGGGATTGACGTAAAGCCCACTCCTTGTGCACTATTCATCGATCATGTCTAAAGCCGTCTGTGCGTTAACACAGACGGTCTTGAGGCAAACCCCTATCCAAAGGTGTAAGCGATTAACGTACCTCAAATAGATAATCACTTCGGTACTTAAGTCGTTCTAGAACTCGTCGACAAAGCCCAACGTAATGAAGAAAGGTGAATAGCGTTAATTCTAATCTCAGCTTGACCATGAAATGAGGTTTAGCCAACACAGTCGAGATGCATTCAACGGTCAAACTAAAACTCAAGTCATTATAATCTCTTGTTGTGTATCAGCAGCTTCTTCTGCTTTCCAATCACGCTTCCTTGATCTCTCATCTCGAAAGCTGAAAAGGAAAAACAAACTTTTGCATCAAAATGCGATGAAAAAATGTACATTTCGACTGAAAACATTCAACTACAAGGACTATAATGAAGCTCTGTCTGTTCTGCGACGCGTTTCCTCGCCACAAAAGTTAATTATTTTTAAGTTTTCGCTTAAAGCAACGAGAGCACTTTCTTGATTAACGTCATGCCCTCGTCCTTGGGTAATTCCTTTTCCATTGATCTCAGTTGAAAAGTTCCCCAATTCAGCGTTCTGCACTCAACGTTAGCGTTAAATTAATTTTCTTCAGCGAAAAACTTTTAATTTCAGAAATTTTGCAGACTTTGCGGATGAAATGAAGCTTAACGAAGGAGAACGGGTTCGTTTTTTTTTTGCGCTAAGTTTCTCTTTCGTTATGTTGATGGCGTCGCAATTCACTCGGTTGAGTGGTGGCCATAAAAAATTAATTTTGTTGTCCTCGCTGATAGTGTATCTGCAAGAAGGGGGTGGGGAAATTGGGTTGGATTGTAGAAAATCCATTCAGACTATAGTTCATCATATGTAAGTTAATTGCGTGATAGGATAAATCATATGCAAATCCTTTAGAGCAGATCTAAGCCTCAGAGTCGGTCCTCTCATCTGTCAATTCAAAACTGACATTTGTTTCCATTTGTGGTGAGAAAATTTCATCTCAAATGTCGGTCTCTGTTTATTTAGAGGAAGTTCTCAAGTTTTCTTTTTCTCCAATTCAAGGATAATCGTCCTAAAAACAAAAACACACTTCAACCTTCCTTCCTACTGTTCTTCTTTTTTTTTTTTTTTTTTCGAAAAGGTCAACCACCTTAATCCTAATTGAGGCATTTCCAGGCAAAACAGATGCGACCTTGAACTTTTTCCTTTGCCGGCATAAAAGCCGGTGCTCATGAAATTTTATTAATATCCCATTTGCTCATAAACGTTATGCGATCATATTCAGGACTTTTCGTTCCTTCGTTTCTTTTACATTCTACCGTTTGAGAGAGGAAAAACACTTAAGCGGTTTAGTGTGCTTACATGAGTCTTATTGTGGGATTAAATTGCTGATTATATTGAGAGGAATGGTAATGCGATGGTAATGCGATTTAAAGACAACATTGTTAAATTTTGGAAAAGGTACAAGTTGGTTTGGGAAGTTAGACCAAAACTTTTTTGGAAGGTAGACAAGGAGATGACAGTTTTAGAGACCTAATGTGAGATTTTAATTTGTTGATAATGGGTGTAAGGAAGAGGAGAAGTACTTTGAAATTTGATGCCAAAACTGATTAATTGGTGGTTGATTGTAAGGTGAGAAGGAACTATCCTTATATTGGCCGGTAAGAGTTTATCCAACCCGAATTGACCCGCAATGAATAAGCCCAAATTAGGTCATAAGAAAAGTCAGTTTTAAGACATTTCGTGATTGAATTTTGACTCGTAAAGGTCTTGAGTGAACCGTGTCTTCTTTTGGAGCGATTGAGTAGATCGTTGTAAGTAATAAATTTTGATGACAAGTCTCATGTATAACAAAAAGTTTTCTTATGCTATTTTTTTTTTTTTTTTTTGAGAGGCGGAGGATGCGTCCTGCACCGTCAAGGGGCTGTTATACTCACCTAGTGTGTCCGAATCCTACTGACTCCCCCTCTACCTTTGGTATCCTTGAAAACCTCCTTGTGACCGCTGTTTGCATTACTTCAGGAGGTCTTCCTTATGCCCAATAGCGTTTTTTCCTCGCAATACGAATTCGATAAAGGAGGCTAATTGGTTCCACTTGTCGTTACTCGAAATCATCATCGGGCTGACACTGCCTGTCTTTAGTTCGAGCCTGATTCTTTCTTGTAACCATCTGCTACTGGTAAGAAGAGCTGTGGTCTGCGTCGTCTCCTAGAGAGTCGGCAAGCTCGGCTCCTCACTTTTCTCATTTTATTGAGGTATGCGTTGAAATTTATATGTCTGTTTGATGAAGTAGTTTACTTCTCTATGTTTCCGCTCCGTCCAATTAGCAACGTCCCTAATTAGTCTTGCCGTCCACCTTTCTCTAGTTTAAGAGGTCCACCGCCCTTGCGTTTTTTGTTTGGTGGTGAGCTATTTCGGCTCTGCCGGGCGTCGCCACTTCCACTCCTGTTTCGGCGTTATGCTCGTGGACGAATTTCCTCGCCGCCGGAAGGAGATCGATGGGAGTCACTACTCCCATCTCACTACTACTAGAACGGCTGATTCCGACGCCGTGCAGTAAGAACTTGCTACCCGAAAGTCTCCGCATCTCTGTGCTGTCTTCATCTGTTTCCTGTGCTTCTTTTTTCTAATGGCGGCGGCCCAGATCTCGCAGCCATACAGGAGAATGGCATGCGTGATCGACATGAAAAGTCTTCTCGTCTTTGCTGTAGGACCACCTACATTTGGCATGAATTAGCTGAGTAGTGTGGTGATTTTCGCAGTTCGCTCCGACGAGGACTTTATCTGATGCCAGAGCGTGAGTTCGGAGTCGAGGGTCATTCCCTGGTACTTCACAGCACTTTTACTGGCTATTATCATCGAGCCTGTTTGAAACCCAACACCCGCTGCGATCTGTCTCATAGTCAGGAGGACTATTTTTGCTTTATCTGTCGCTAAACCCATGGTCTTCCATCTCATCACTTGGCTAAGTCTTCCCTGTGCATCTTCGGTGTCCCTTCATATAATCACCGTGCCGATGACATCTGCCTACCCCACCAGGAAGGTATTTTCGGGCATTTCCATGCGGAGAATACCATCTTTGGAGATATTCCACAGATCAGGTCCCAGGATTGAGCCCTGCGCTACTCCTGCAATGATTGCCTTTCTTGGGGGTCTAACATCGTTTTCGTCCTCTAGGTCTTTGAGGTAATCTTTGAACATCCGCAGGCGGTATTGGGGTATCCTAAAGGTGTTTTCGAGCGCATATCTGTCCAGCTGACTTAAAGGCATTTCTTACAACAGGACGGTTTTTCTCGAGCTTTGATTGCCCTGATGGCAGTCTTAGGCAGCTTTAACCACTTTTTTTATTGCGATTTTTTTGGAATGGCCCCTTCTAAAACCGTGCTGTCTCTAGGATAAACCACTTGCAATCTTTCAAGCACACAAAAAGGTCTGTACGCTGATGAAGAGTCCGGATCTCCTTTTCCTTTGCTGATCTGAACCAGGCATTGTGTCTTCCAGCTCTTATAGAACATTCCGTCCTTAAGGCATCTGTTGTACATATTCAGAAATAACTGAGATCAAATTCGGGCGAAAACTTTTATCACTTCCGCTGGTATACCATCGGACCCAGGGGCTTTGATGTTCTGTAAAATTTCCGCTGTCAGGAGCAGCCGGAGGATTAACAGAGTGAGTCGGAAAGAGTGTGTCCACTATTTTTTTGTCTGTGCCCCAGCTTGCGCATTACTAGCTTATAACCGAATCCCCATGGATTCCCGTTTTCTACACTATTAGTTACACTGAACCATATCAAGGCCATTATGTATAGGAAACGAAATCAAAAGAAATAAGTTCCGAGGAGGCCGACTTGTTCCCTAAGATGGACGAAGAGTAGGTGCCCCATAAGCGCAGGGAGTCTCAGTCCTTGTCCATTGATAGGATTGGATTAATATTTACACCTCTTCTAACGACAGCAATATAGTTTTTCGACCGAAAGGCGCAAATTATTTCACCAATATTTTAACATTTGGTAGTACAAATACTGGAAAAAATCAAAATATTTGTCCATGATACATTGCCGTAGAATTTTAACAAAACAGACCTTCAAACCTATGTCACAACAGGTACTTTCACTGTTCTTGATACAACCAGCAATTTCGTTTTACCATAAAGTACTTGAAATCCTTATCCTCCCTCAAGAAGTTTATTATAAGAAGACTTCCTGGATATGGCCATAAAACGTTTTATCTTCTAAATGTATGATGCTAATAAAATGTTTTGGGAAATATAAAACGAAAAAAAGGACTCAAGGTCGCATCTATTTACCTTAGAAATGATTCAATTAGGACAGGTGACTGACCTAACAAAGCACAAATTTTACGAAGGTCACTAGGATATTTTTTATCGATTGTTAGCGGAAATTCACTAGAAAGACAGCATTTCTTTGATGGGCTTTCTATTTTTAAAAAAATATCAAATCATAACCATTAGTGTGACGAAAATATATCACACAACTTGAGATTACTTCCCAGAAGTACATCCTTTTACCTCCTGTGCATCCAACAAGATTTCCATATCCCGATGGGAAATTAAGTCAAACATTTCCATACTCAAACAATATTCCATTCGTAAAGCTGTCATTAAAGTCACACACGCACACACGGGAGTTTCGCTCTGAATAAATTTACCCATCATCAGTAATCCTGGGAATATTGACAATATTCTCAATCTTACCGCGTTGACATGATGGAATATTCCTCTGCCTCACGGTAACATAATATTCCGATGAAAGGTTTGTCCTCGTGATTGTGTTTGTTCATCCCTCCTGCATGTGTAATTTAATAAGGACATTGACATTGAAAATGCCATGGGAATTGAATGTGCGTGTGTGTGTTAGTGGCTTAACTTATTTTTGGGAGAGAAACACACTTTTGCAATTTACCCAGGGTTTTATTTCGTTGGGAAAGCGTTTACACTTTTTTTTTGTCCTTTTTGAAGGGTTTTTCTAGTTTTAAAAAATGCACATGAATTGAAAAGGACACTAGTTGTAAAAAAATGAAGAAAATGGGCATGTTCTTGTCTTATGAAAACCTTTGGTCATTTGATTGATGTGGGTACATTAAGATATGGTCATCATCGAGCGGTTCCCAAGGAAGTGTAGTTTTCCTTTAAAAAGATAGGAGCACATGATTGATTGCTGAGGTCACTGACTTTTCATAAATACGTAGCTAATCAAGAAGGACTGGATGAGATGAGAAGTAAGACATAAGCTCAAATTTGAAAATGAAAAAAAGAGTCGGAAACCGAGCCTTGGGAAGATCAATATTCAGTTGGTGAATTGCAGAGTTGAAACCTATTAGTACAACTTGTGCAGACACTTTAAAGACTGTTTCTTACTTACTTACTTAAGGTGGCGCTTCAGTCCGGAGTGGACCTAGGCCTCAACCACTAAGCGTCTCCAGCCAGCTCAATGTTTCGCCAGCTGCCTCAATGTTTCGGACGCCAAGTTGGTTAAGGTCCCCTTCCGCTTGCGTGCGCTACCTGAGTCGCGGTCTTCCTCTACTGCGCCGTCTCTCGGGTTTTGGATTTAAAGATTTTCCGGCCAGAGCATTGCTGTCCATCCGCTCTATATGACGAACTCGGCTCAGTCGCTGGAGCTTCAATCTTCTGGATAAGTCGATGTCGCTGTACCATTCCATTCACCGTCTTTTCCTTCCATCTTTTTTCACCGAATTTTTCTATCAAAAAGCTCATGCCCCTGCACCGTAGAGCAGGACTGAGACGATTAATGTCTTATAAGGGAACGCTATAGTCATTTGAGAGACTGCTTTGCCACTCAATTGCCTTCTTACCCTAAAGAAACAGCGGTTGACAAGAGTTATTTCTCCTTTGATCTCAGCGCTGGTGTCGTTGCCTGAATTGATGGCGAAGCCTAGATAGACAAAGTCCTTAACTACCTCAAAGTTATATTTGTCTATAGTGACGTTCTGTCCGAGAAATCGGAGTTTAGTGTCATTTTTTGTTGGCAGCATGTACTTGGTCTCCGTCTCAATACCCACGAACGCACCAGTGACATCACACTGCGTTCTTCCGATTATATCGTCGGCGTATGCGAGTAATTGGACGGAGTTTTGGTGTTGGAGCGTGAGTTCTGCACAACTCTTTCAAGAACGATGTTGAAGAAGTCGCATGACAGCGCGTCGCCTTGTCTTAATCCTTTTTTGACATCAAAGGTCTCGGTGAGGTCTTGACCGACCTTGATGGAGCAGCGTGCATTCTCCATCGTCATCCTGCACAGACGGACGAGTTTGGCAGGGATGCCAAAACTAGACATGGCTCTGTATAGCTCGTCTCTATAGATGCTGTCATACGTGGCCTTAAAATCGATAAAGAGGTGGTGAGTATCGGTTTGAAGTTACTTGATTTTCTCCAAGATCTGCCGCAGTGTGAATATTTAGTCGGTGATTGACTTTCTTGGCCTGAAGTCATACTGATATGGACCGATCAAGTTGTTGACGAACGGCTTCACGCGTTCACACTACACGCATTTAGATCTTGTAGGCGATGTTAAGAAGACTGATGCCTCTGTAGTAGGCGCAGTTCAGAGGGTCTCCTTTCGGGAGGATCAGGAAAACGATGCTGAGGTTCCATTTACCGGGGATAGTTTCCTCCGACCATATTTTACAAATGAGTTGGGGTATGCTACTTACCAAGTCAAGTTTCTAGGACTAGTTTTGATTTTGTCATGGCTGAAATAATTGATTTTAGGACAGCTAAGCTGTCTGAAAAGATACAGATGGTTTTTGCCACGGAAGGTAGTTTAAGCTTATGCATTGATTAATGGCAAATATTTCTGCCTGAAGATCGATGAGTATGTGCCTAGGCTAACTGATTTATTAGTGCTACATGATTCAATCCAGCCCCAGATTCACTGTCCATTTTAGAGCCGTCCGTGTACCACACTTGATCGTGCTCTCACAATGGGATTTGAACTTTTCCCAGTCGTCACTTGGGGGGCGGTTTTGTTGAAAGCCGTTCATTAGAAGAGTTTCATCATGCTGAATGAGAAGTGAGGAAAGCATGTTAAGGTGACCGTCAAGTGGGTGTTTAGAGCTGATGTTGCTTAGGTGGAAGAGCCTGTGCAGACTGAGTTTTGCCTCCATTTTTATATGGATCCAAATTGGTGGTAGACCGACATTTTTGTTAAGTGAAGCGAAAAGGGTAAAGCGCAGGCAACCCGTGCAGACTTGAGCTAAGCGTTAAGCCCATTTCAGATTTTTTGGCTGTGGTGGCCTAACTTGTCTTTGTTCACCAGACTTATGGGTAGGTCTGACGACCACGGCCTAGATTCGGAGCATGAGTTTAGGGCTAAGTCTCCAGTTGTTGCCACAGATACGGCGACAAATCCACAGTGCTCGTTTTGGTTTTTCCGCGGTTCGATTGATGTGGGGGTTCCAGGACAATTTACTGTCCTAAATTGCTTCAACGTACTTTACTTCTTGCGAGAACTGAATGGTTTCATTCCGCGGAAGGGAATGAAAAGGTTTACGGAGAAATCTTCTTTGGTACACTATCTCTATATCTCAGATAGTGCGTATTGCAGGACGACCGAAACGGCGCATTCATATTTGCTGCTGATGATGACCGGCACGTCGTTTGCTTAACTAACGGCCTCAATCCCTAGGTTCTTTAGGGACTGAACTATGCTGTCATTGATAGGCGACCAGATCATTGGTGATAAGACTCAGATTTCAGATTTCAACATCATCGATGTTGGTGTGGATCACTCTATCCTTCAGCATGGACATAATCCACTTGCATATGGTTGGTGAGAGGTTCATATTGCTGAGTGCACGTTTAGTGGATTCATAGCAAGTGAAGTTGAAAGCACCTTCGAAATCTAGAAAGGCGAAATGATATATTCCCTTTCTGTTGATGGATGTTTCTATTCTAGTTACTACCTCATTGAGTCAATGACTGTCGCAGTCAATGATTGTTAATTATATTTTCCATTTAGAATAAATGCCATTAGACTGATGGGGCGGAAGGATTTAGGACTTGAGTCCAAAGTTCTGCTAGCTTTAGGTAGATACTTAACAGTTACTATATGCCACCCAGGCGGTAGGTGGTCAAGGGCTAAACTACTGCTGAACAGTTTGGATAGTGTTGGAGCAATTATCTCTACTCCTTGTGCTATTAGAAATGTAATTTATAATCCACTCAGCAGGCACTTTAAAGACGGTATGCAGTGTATTATCGGCCTAAAAACTACAGCCTGCATATGTCTATTAACCAATTCATTTAACAATTCACTTGCCCCTATGCCTGTAGTCTAAATGCTTTCCGCTCCGTCTAGTTTTCTGTTTTACTATCTTTCTACAACAACTCGTGCGTCTCTAAGTGACCCTTCTAATTCCTAAATCACTTCGTAATTGTTTCCATTATTAATGAAAGTGATTTCTGGTGATAGATCGACGTTGGTGTCAATGTCCGCCTAATACCTACAGCACGTGTGGTGTGGCCTAATCAAACATTAATCCAATGAAATATCCGGAAACCAACCAGAAAATTGATTAGAATTAAACGTTATCCTTCAAACTTCATAATTGATTACAGATTGCAAAATTAATATTCTCAAGGTATGCCATCGATGTGCAGGAACCCACAGCTAATATTCTCATGCTGTGAATTCCACAACAATGGCTGTCCCACGTGGTCCCGATTCTGTAGGTGGATACATCCCAAGAACCCATTATTTGGCAACAAAGGCAAAGTTTAACCGGCCATTGACCCGGAAATTCTGGTTCATGTCCAAATGAATTTTATCTACCGAAAGACATATTGACCCAGCACCAGAGGAAAATAGGCATCTGAAAGATACTTAATCTATTTTAATTACACCACCGACCGGCCTTTCTTTTGGTCTTTAATTGTAATCACGAGGACAATGGGGAAGGATTTCTACATCGTTGAGGGATGAGAACAATTTTTGTGGATGAATTTTTCTATTTTTGCAAGTCCTTGGTTGTGGATACATTTGAAAGTGTACCTCCAAGGAAATCAGTCCCTTTGTTTACATTACTTTTGGGGCAACCTTGATAAAAGTTTTATTCATTTATCAACTTCACTTACTTTGTTGATCCCTTTCAATCAATGATGCGAAAACAAAAAGTATCAGATTCGTCCTTGAAGTGAACAAACATAAAAACAAACATTCAGACAGTAAATAAAAAAAAAAAAGATTTTTGCACGGCCATTTGTATTGGGATTTGATCAAGGACAAAACCAAAATTTCCTTATCTACCGTCTACTGACGGTGTCTGACGTGGCATCTATACGATGCTCCTGAGACTTATAACAAGGAACTAGGTCAGTAAGCTGCTGAAATCAATTTCAACAAATTGAAACAAAGACCAAATCAGTTGGATGTATTCATTGGGAATTGAATAAGAGTATGTGCAGATACTTGGGAATCAATTTTTATTCGTTTTTCCTCGGTAAAGGGGTGAAGATTCTAAGGATTTAAAGGCATTCATGTCCATGGTGGACAGAGATCTCTGAACACAAATTGTACCTTTTCCTCGCAATGTATTCTCCGTTTGGAGGTTACTTCAACTTTTGATTGCGATGACCCTTCTTAGGTAATTGAAAATTATTTGAAAGATTGGAAAATAAATTTGAATAACAAAGGTGTGGAGGTTGTGTAAGACAATTTTATAGACTGTGTGGGATCAGTGAGTTTTAAAAGACGTCTCCCGTGCCAGTGGATTACTGGAACATACAACCTCAAGGTTGACGTTATTGTCTGTTCTGCATGAAGCTGCACAAAGTAATTACATTACTCCTGTTACTTCTAAACGACAAGATTCCTTCGAGAGCCAGGTAGGTATAGTGGGGGTTTCTGAAAACCCAATTAGCGCTAAGGCGGGCCGTTTTGTTACCACGAAACTCGTTCAAACCTATTTGTGTGTGGGTGTTGATTAGTTGTGTTGGGTTGTATAGTTAAATCGAGTCAGTTGAGTTCAGATACAGGATCATGTCCACGAAGAAGGGTTTGCCCAAAGTACACTGTCTCGTCCTCGCCAGGACCGGACACCTCCAGAAGAAATGAAGTAGAGATTCTCATGAATGTCCTTGCAGCTTCTGCAGAAGCATGGTCTCCAACTGGCCAGTGGGCTGTAATAATGGCCACAATTCTTTATTTAATTTTGTTGTAATTAGGCCATGTCTTCCTTGTAATAACGCAGCTGGACAGGCCGTTCAATCTATGATTGGCAAGCTGTAAGAAGGAAAGGTGTATTTAGCCCTCAACAGTGCTAAGCGAAATATCGACACTTTCACCAAGAGAAATGGTAAGGCCAATCCTCTCCTGGGCGCCTCGTCAGCACTCTCATTGCCCTCATGATTGCTATGACCTGGGATCCAGATAAGTGGAATTATGGAGTGGGTACTTAGTTGATTGATTACAAGCTGGCATTGCTCTACCAATGTTGAGGTTTTGAGTCATTATCATCAATTTCCAATGTCCCACCCATCCACCGTGAGGCTCGTGGGTTTAGGGTGCTTAAGTGGACTCTCCACATCTCCCGATCTTCCGCCATCGACTCTAAATCAACAGGGGGTATCCTCCCACACGGGTAGAGGTGAGATTTCGGCCTTGGTCCAATCATCTTATCCTGCGCCTACTTAGGAGACGCCTGCCTGATGGCACGGTTTGCGAGACACTTCTTGGAAGCCGAGTTGGGGGCATGTGTTTAACGTGCCCAAACCATCGAAGTATGGACCTCTCCATTCGAAGAAGTAGATGCTCGACATTAAAGTCCTCCCATACTCTGGTGTTCCTAATCTGATCTCGGCGAGTCACCCCAGGAATACAAACCGGAACAAAAACTGAATAAAAGACCGATAACTTACCTGGCTTACCCCCAGGCCTTCTCAAGTACCATTCTGCGAGTGAATAGCTGGTCAGTTGTGCTTCCATGGACAAAAGGCACACAGCTTATGACCCAACCTGGACTCGACCACAGCTTTCTAACGCTGTCAACACCTTGGCAAATATTTTCTTGCGGAGACTACCCCTATAATTGGAGCAATTCCTCTTACCCCTTTTCTTAAAAACAGGAACTATTACCCCAGTTTGTCAATCGCTAGGTAAATCACCGCATTCCCAGGCCACTTTAATGTCACGAGAGAGCCATTCCACTCCCTCTTTACCCAAAGCCTTGAGCATTTCTGGCCGGATTTCATCCACACCAGCACATTTGCCGACTTTTAGCGCTTTAATAACCAAAGCCACCTCCTCTACGGTGGGACTATACTCCGCCCTACCCAAAACCATGGGTCTGCCATCCTCAGTGCCCGCCCCATCTGCGCAAGATGCCCTTCTCATCGTAAAGAATTCCAAACACCATCACTGGATTTAACTCCTTCGATAATATTAAACTTCCTTCCTCTGAGGGGGCGAATGGTCTGCCAGAACACCGTGTTTGCAGATCTGTGGTCACGGTCCAATTTCTAGACGAACTCCATCCAAAACTGCTCCCCAGCTGCTTTAACAACGAGATTGCAAGTTTCTCGCGCCTCCATGCACTGGTTTCGAAAAGCTGAGCCCCCCAAGTGTATCCACAACTGGAAGGACTCCCTCTTCTAGTCAAAATTTACTGATAAAAATAGACTCTACTGTAAAGGTGAGTCAATATAAAATTCGACTGTACCCTTCTCAAAATCAAGATACGCAGGTCGATACCTTTCAAATTTCACGGAAACAAAATAAATAAATCATCGTAACGTAAAAACTCCTGCGGGTAACAAATAATCATGAAAATGCGATAAGTATTCCGCCAGCATTGGGTCCTTTATCGGAGGATTCTGGGCAGTTTTTGCCAGAAACTTTGAACCCAAAAATGTGACAATTTTCTCTTTCGCATTCCTTGCGCGAATTTAGGTAACAAATTGTTCACTTTTCACCTTCTCTTCCGGTATCCCACTTCATTGTCATACGTTTACCCTCTTCAATCGTCGATCTAGATAAAGCGACGGTTGTTGGTGCAGTTTTTTTAAAGGATGTAACTGCTTGGAGGAGCAAACTTCCTGTCAAACAAAACAGGAAACACGTAACTCACCCTCCAATGGTTTGAAGTGTGAATTTAACAAAATATGATAAATCGAAGTTGTTTTCAAAATGAAAAAAAATCAGCACAAGCAAACACATGTCCTTGTGCTCTGTGATTTATGAGATATTGATAATCGTTTAGCATTCGTTCACAAGAAGTATCCAACGATGGCCAAACTCGCTTGTCTCACCATCATCATCGTCGACAAATTTGACGTCTGCATCGTATTCATCTGGAATTTATGATGAAATGCAATGTGGTGTGTGTAGACAAGGTTTTAGAAAAGGATTCAAAATGGAATTGTTTAAAAATTCAAATGAAGAAGCATCTGCATGCTTGTTTTGGCCATTGGCCGCAAAAAATGCTTTATCTGATAATTTTAAGAATTTTGAAAATCATCAGTTTTCATGCATTGGGATTTGTAAACAGTCCTTTTGAGTCAAACCTTGGTGGAGAAGAGAGTCGGTTAGTTAGAGCCGCCAACCATCGTAGGTTTAATTGAGTTTCTGTGGAAAGCCTCCAACAGCAGTTCTGAAAAGCTAAGACGAGTTGAGCTTTCGCAACAAGACCTTGAGTGTCAATAAGGCGAAACGCGATGAGGAATGGGCCGCTAAAACGGAATTATGGAAAGAGTTTCAGCCGAAATCATACCGACCCGTAGGCCTATTATACGGACATATCAGGGATGGTCCGTATAATAGGAATCCACTTTATAAAAACCAATGTGCCTATTAGCCCGGAAAATCTACTACTCACGCTCTTCAGGAACAAATCCTTGAGAGACAAAGAAATTGCTGTGGGTTGCTTCCTTGGCATCGAAGGGGCCTTCGACAACACCGAACATGCCCTGATATACAGGTGCATCCTAAACATGGGAGTAGACAATATTACATGCAACTGGATAAAAAACATGCTTACCGGCAGGAACATAAACGCCGCACTAGGCAGCGACAAAAT
This sequence comes from Matsumyia berberina, assembly GCA_917880715.2. Taxonomy (NCBI): domain Eukaryota; kingdom Metazoa; phylum Arthropoda; class Insecta; order Diptera; family Syrphidae; genus Matsumyia; species Matsumyia berberina. The sequence continues at coordinate 121,042,453 of OU862871.1, read as the reverse complement.
CAGAGTCATGGCTGCAAAAGGGTGCCCCAAGGGGGGTGTCCTCTCCCCCCCGCTATGGTCCATCGTAGTAAATGAACAGCTAAACTTACTCAGCAATGACAGGTTCTTTTTCAAAGGATATGCTGATGGCATTGCGATCCTAATCAGAGGTATGTTCAAAGAAACAATCTCGGACCTCCTCCAGAAGGCTGTCAATCTGGTTGGCGACTGGTGCAAGAAAGTTGGCCTAAACGCCAACACCAAAAAAGCACCATAGTTGCTTTTACAAAGAGAAGGAATCTAAGTAAACTGCGAAAACCCACTCTGTTCGGTGAAATACCTGGGCCTCACCCTAGACGAAAAATTCACTTGGAACGCTCATCTCATGAAAACCATAGACAAAGCCAGGATCTCCTTGAACAGTAAAAGTCTCATCTGCAAAAAAAATCAAACAAAGGACCACACAAGATAAGCTCAGCAAACTGCAAAGACTAGCTTGTGTGTGCATTGCGGGTGCGTCTCGAATTCAGACATCATGAGCGAGCTCTAATTGGGAGAAATCACAACAGGCCCAGTGAAATTTTGGCCGCAGTGAAAAAGTGACTAGGTCCCGCCTCTGCCTACGATCTAAATCTAAATCACACCTTGAGTAGAAGTTTTATTTGACAGAGAGGCCAGGATGAACTAGGAATTTAGAAACCCCTCTCGGTAGTTGGCCTTTTCAATGCTTTGAATCAATGAGTTCATTGAGCATTTGTGCTCAGTCAAAATAATCAAGAATTTTCTTACGCTAGTATGGCACGCTCACAATGGCCATTCCACAAATATTTCCATAGCAAGAGTTGCTGTTTCACTGACACTTCGGAAAAAAACCCCCAAGATTTTCCAAAGATGTTACACTGACAATATTGACGTTTAAATGGTTGTTGTACAAGTTGACCCAACCATGGTTTGATCGTGATTGATTCGCTCTGAGACAGCCGTCCAATGTTGCACGAGAACAGCGACCTATCTGTATTTAACTATACTTTTCTCAGTCAGCAAATCTTCGAATCCACACCCGACAGATGGCGCAGTAGAGAAAGACGGCAATTCAGGTGGTTCGCTCAAGTGGAAGGAGACCTTAATCTACTTGGCGTGCGAAACTGCGGGCCGCTAGCTTAAGTTTGAGTTGGCTGGAGACTCTTGTTGATTGAGGCCCAGGTCCACCCCGGGCTATAGCGCCACCTTAAGTAAGCAAGTCATTGCGCTACGAAACAAAACCGTACTTCTTTGAAGGTGGCAAAGGTAAACAAGTGAAAGTCAATAGGGTACGTTGTTGTACTATCCCCGTTTCGCAATCAAGCCACATTCTTGAAAAAATAACAATTTTAACAATTTGTCAACCCTCCACAAGTAATTGATGATGTTGCATCCGTTTTGATGACCAAAAACCATGCCATCAGTTCGAAGCACTCGAAATTGTCAGATAAACGCGCAATTTGTTGGGTGGAAAACTTTTTTTGAAAAATTACCCAAAACATTATCGATGGTGTTGCGGTGGTTCTCGTTCGACATTGTGTTGTGATTTATGGTGCTTGGTGCTGTGAATGCATTTTTTCATCCCCATCCACGTCATCTACCGCAACTGCATCCAAGGATGCCATGTTTTAGAGAAAATCCTTTTCCTCTTTTTTTTTTTGGGAACACTAATCTGATGAAAGTTTCGGTATGCAATGACGGTTTTTTTTTTTGCACCCAATCAGCAGACAAGTAATCGACCACGAAATTCAATTTTATTTTATCGCATTTAATGCAAGTCAACCACGGAAAAACTCGGGAAATTGATCGAAGCGAATGGGAAAATGGGAGAAAAAAAAAACTGTAACAAGGGGGAAGGATTTCATATCCCCATCCGGGTGAGTTTTCAACTTTTTCTCTCGTATTTGCAGAATCAACGTCATGTAACGTCTGCGAGAGGAGATGGAATTATCCAATTTATTGGTAAATTGAAATGCGACACGTTCTTGTATATTTTTTTGCAATGCAAGGATGTAACATGTACGAGTGGATGTACATTGCTTCGCTTATGCAAGTGCGGGAGTGTAGAAACTATGGAAAGTTGTCTTTCGGAAACAAACTTAATTTAACTTCATGTTTTCTCTTGCGTCCTTTTTTTTCGAATTTACTTTATTTTACTGTACAGTGTTGCATGATAAGTAGATGAAGGATATTCTGCTGGGAGAACGGCAAAAGTCAGCTGGTTGACATTTGGAATTGAAACACATATGCTTGATGTGACTTAAGTTGGGAAAGTGTGACAGGAATTCATTAAAATTGGGAAGGTCATGGATTTGTAGATCTAGGAGAGATGACATTGACGAGTTGTTGATACGTATGACTCTCACTTGGAGCTCATTAAATTCACCAAGGTATGGTTAATCTCTAGTGCTGTTGATTTTACCCAGGTAATACCCATCTCAACAACTACCCGGGTAATGCGGGTAATACCGAAGTTCGTGTGTATCCGGCAATGTCAGCTGCACAACATGAATGATTACGACAAGGCTTAGCCTTGGTCCCTTAAACTGTCGCACCAAAAATTTTTTTTTTTTAGTAAACACTGTCTACCTCCTTTAACTTCTCCTCTTCGACAATTAGCTAATTTACAACTGTAAACAAACTTTACTTTCATTGCTCCCAAAAAGCTGACAAATTGTCGCTAATTAAATTTTCCTTTCCACAACTCCCGACCAAAGTTTGAAGTTTGTAATTTTTCTGATAATCGACTGATTGGATGAATTCTTTATCAATTTTATTTGTAGCTGAGTCGGAGCCTTTTCCGGGAAATGCTTACCTACTTAACCGCCATCCCAACAGGAGCAAAAGAAACTTTTATCTTCATCACGTGATGAACCTTTTAAATTAATTTGTTCAAAATGATGCGAAAATTCTGGGAAACACAATTCAAAACATTAAGTCTGGAAAATTCCTGTGATTTTCATGAAATAGGGACATAAGAAACGAAGAACTTACTAAATCGAAGTAGTGACCCAGATTCCACTCTAATCTTAAAGGATTCAAGGAGGCATACTGCGGAACCGAATTAAATTGAGATGATTATGTATCCTTTTGGTGGGAACTCGTTTGATTTATCGATTTTTTATAAATCGAAAAGGAGTTGTTTTGATCTCAGGGTGAACGCTTTTTCGGAGTAATAATACGTTGACTGATTTTAGTTATCATTACTTTTAACAGTGAATTTAGACCATAGCCAGGAAGTTAGCCCAATCCTTAGTTAATCAACTCCTGTGACGCACTTCAAGTTGGTTAATGTTCCCATTTTCTAACGCATCCCAGCTTAGGCGAGCTCTTTCACTACTGCGTTGTCCCTCCGGATAAGGTTTACCCATTCCGCGGGTAGAAGCGTTGATGTCCACTGGCTCTAGATTAGGTAAGCTTAGGTTGAAGTGACTGCCATTTAAAGCCAACGTACTTGGACCATGGATTTTGGAAAATTCTCCTTTATTTACTCGTTAAACTAATTTGAGCTTCTGATGAAGCGTCAGAGACTTCTTATATCTGACTTGACTAGATCGCCTAGATTAAGGCGCCTAAGTGAGGAGAGCAGGGCGGATCTTTGATAGTTTTATTCTTTTCTCCGTCCATGCTGCTTCAATCATTTGGTAAGAGGTAACGCTGCGTGCTTACTTATTAGACGGTGTTGGTGAACGAGGTCGGGAAATGGGTGGTGCGGAGGAGAAGACTCTGGTTCGAGTGAAGGAGACATTCTGGCTCCTAAGGATGCGAGGCTTCACCCAAAAATAAATCAAGGCGTGTGTGGACTGCGTCTATGAGAAAAGAAAAGGTGGGATGGAAAAGTGAGAGCTACACAACACGGAGCGGGTACCTCTGCCGTTTGACATGATTCACCTGGACCATCTCGGACCTTTCATGTTCTCGTTTTGATAGACAGTTTCACAAAAGACGTTATCCTAAACTCAGTCAAGACGGCAAATATGAACGAGATCGAGGGGTTCTTCGGGGTGCCTAGGCAGATAGACACGGACCGTGACACCGCATTCAAAGCGAAGGCTTTCGAGCAGTACTGCGAGGATCATGGAGTGCAACACATCAAGACTCCGGCGCATATCCCTCAGACGCATGGTCGGGTGCGCTGCAACCGAACGATCTTCACAGTGCTGAAATATGCACACTCTGCAGAGAAGGACTAGAAAGCCTGGTGTAAAGAAGTTCATTGTAGACTTAACACGGCCCGAAATTCAACAACGAGGACAAGTCCACATGAGCTGCTCTTCATGTATACTCTGCAGGATATCCTGGGCAACAAACTGTTCTGGGTTCTGGGGAACGCTGAGGAGATGCGCCTGAGAAGAGAATCAACATTGCAGAATATCCAGCAGGTGCAACGAGACAGAAGAGCAGATACAACCAACGACATCGCAAGACAATAAAGAAGAAGATCTTATTCTGATCGAACATGAGGTGATGCCAACAGGTGATTCGAGGAAGCTGGAGCTGGCGAATCGAGGGTTGTACATGTTCACCTAAGTACTACCGAACGACCGACACGTGGTAGAGGATATCTCAGGTATGCAGAGTAATCAGCACAGGTACACGACAGTGATGGGCTCACGGTCGGTGAGTACAAGGAAGACGACGACAAAGACGATGAAGCTATGAGCGGGGTATGATCGTGCACGATCAAGTAGAAAGATGGCGGTATTGACCGGTAACACTGCTTGCTTTGGAAAAATATGGCGCCACAAGTTGTGTTGGGGAACAATAGAGCATTTAATAAGGAGAGCCCAAAGACAACGGACCTGTTTAATTAGTCTAACACTAGTAAAAGCTCGCTGAAATCATCGTTGAAGCAACCTCCTACTTGCTTCCACATTTATTTTTAATTTTCGGTAGCATCTGCAACTGTGTTTCGGTTCACTCTAGCGTATGTGGAACAATTTTGTCTAAAATTATTCAATGGTTTGCTTTAACTTAAAGAATATCATCTCATGGAATCTACTTTTAAAAACTACTCTGGCACGTTCGCATTTAAGCTTGTCAGAAATTTCGAATTGAATTTTTCTTAAACAGAATCCTAACTTCCTTTGGACCTATACGGCTATGATACGACGGTTTCTAGCTTGTGCCTCGGTTGTTTGGTGGAGAGGGCTTTTGCGTAAGTATGTGACCGCCTACTGCACTAAACTTCAAAGAACGGCTTGGTTGCACGGGAGCTTTTCCGAGCACGCCTGGCTTTGCTCTAGATGCTGTGCTTGATCTACCTCCCCTTGATATTCATATCCTGGGCTGTACTATCAAAACAATCTATAGTCTTAAACGAAGCGGCTTTAGCTATCATCCCCACTGGAGTTTTGATGACCTTGCGCGACAATTATCCCACGACCCTAGTTCCATGGGTGCTATGACGCCAGAGCTTCGGATGCTGTGCAAATTTAAAGTCTACTTCCCTTGCCTTCAGGACTGCCTTCGGTTAAAATCTGACCCTGGATGGGCCTGTAGTCGAGTCCTCACGGATGGCTCCAAAACAAGTCATGGATCCGGTTCTGGTGTCTTTGTGGAGATCCACTCTTTTCCAAGCAGAGACTTTTGCTAACCTAATGGCCACGGACAACATTGTTAAAAGCAAGTGAAAGAGTCGGAGTATTGGCATCGATAGCGATAGCCAGGCTACGCTTAAGGCCTTGCTCAACCCTTTAACCAGTTCCAAAATAGTAAGAGAATGCAAGAACTCTCTGAATTCGGTCGCAAAGCTGAGCTCTTTGATTCTTGTCTGGGTCCCAGGTCACACTGGGATGCCTGGAAATGAGATCTCCCATGAGATTGCTAGACAAGGCCCGGAAGATGTTTTCTCAGGACCTTAACCTACATTGGGTCTTCCCGGGTTCTCGGTCAGGGCTTCCGTTGACAATTGGGCACGGCTCTCGGTTTACCGTCAACCGTCTCCGTGTTAAGTCGTGCTTTCATTACGCTCCGTTCTTTCAATTAATTTCCCTTGCTCAATTCGTTTTTTCTGACCTTCTCCACACCTGTTCAATTGTGAAGTTTTCGCTGACGCGCGCTCAAACATTTTTGACCTACATCGACACCCGTTCGATTGTGCAGTTTTTGCCGACGCGCCCTTATAATTAATTGACCTAAAGACCGTACTCAAAGTGCTAACCTTTCCAAACCCATTTACCGTGCTGTGATTCACTCATTAATTTTTTTGCCATGTCTTGCGGAAACAATAACTGCCCAATCGTCGATAGCAATGCTGACTGGGTTGCTTGTAGGGGCATCTGCGGCAAGTCTTTCCATGCCATATGTGTCGGCCTAAATAAAAGAAACACTGTATTCATTAAAGAGTTCTCCGACAACCTCCTATTTTTTTGCGATGAATGCAAAAATATTTCCCTCTCTCACGTGCTTCTCGCGATTAAATGTCTCAGTGACTCAAACGAAATATGCCAAGAAATTCTCACCAAAAAAGTCATGGACAAACTATCGAGAATTGAAAGCAGTGTTAAATGTGTTGACGAACTGGGTTATTCGGTTCAAACATTAACCGACCTAATTAAATCCAGACTGATTAATATCGACAAACAAATCGCCGGTCTGATCAAACTGGATTCAACAAGGTCCAGGAGCGACGAAACAAATTTAAGCCACCTGAATTCTGTATTAAGCGACGTCAAAGCCAGTTGCTCTGCGCAGATCATCTCTAACAACAAATCGTGCGAGTCCCTTAAGTCCCTTCGTGAGGACATAGACATTCATTTACAATCAATCTCAAACCGCCACCCATCTCCTATGCAGACCGACCCTTTTTTCGAAGTCATTTTCGATAGAATCAACGACGTCGGCGTCGATCTAACTGAAGCGCGGTCAACAATCTGCGATGTTATGAACTGCATCGTAGCCCTTTGTGGCAAAATGGATGACCTACCCGTTCATACCCAGCCCCACCAAAATGCCCACTACAACACATCCATTCTGGCTGAACTACTGGAAACCGAAGTTGACGCCTTATCACCTCCAGTTCCTGGTTTGTTGCATCCAGATCAGCCTACAATTTCACCCAACGACCCTGAAGCTGATATCCCGAATACCACAACATCAACATCAACTCCTCCCACCGCCGCCCCACGCAAGCTGATCAAACATTTCGGTACAACATGGACAACTTCTGAGTGGCAACATAGGCTGGATAGACTAAAATCAGAGAACCAGATAGTCACCACCCTTCTCATCAAAGGCGCTCCTCATAATGCTGATGTGTCCTGGATCTCGAATTTTTTCGAAAAGAAATATGGTATCACCATCAGCCAATGCGAAATGTTTCTGCCATCTCACCACAAAAGCAACCGTACCTTCAAATTCAACCTCCCGGCCAGATACGAGTGGCTATTCCGCAACCCGGCCGGTGCCAATTTTAACCTTGGTAATATGCGCATCTGCAAATGGACAGACAAACTCATCAAGAAGCAGTCCCGCAAAAAAAACAACATGCCTATGGTAGACTCTAAAATTAACTCTAAGTCTATTCCCGCTCCTCTTGCTGATCCTCCTGTTAACTCTGTTCCTTCTCGGTCGATAAAAACACCTACCTCTTCTAAGACCGACCCCACTCGCACAGTAGGACCAGATCCTAACTGGACTTTTAAAGCAGGTATTGCCCCACCCAAGCCAAAAAAAATTCATATTGAAAAAAAGCGCAAACCTGACTCTAACTGGAGTTTCAAAACCAACATTTTCCCTAATTTTACCCCCTCATTCACACGAAACCAATCTCATAACCAAACTCCTAATACACTAATACCCTCTGCTCCTCCCAAGCCCCCACGCCGTCGCGTTTCTTTCAACCTAACACCAACGCCCCTTACGGTACCCACCCGACCTTCTTCGCCATCAACCCATGCTAGTAATCCATTCCCTGTCTCCGACTTTGATTCCGGGTCTAAGTAACCTAACTTCATTAACTCCCACACCCTTAACCCCTCATCTGCCACCCCGCCCAACATCACAGCCAATTTGTCATCCAACGACACATCTCCGTCAAACTCCTCCAGCGCCCCTTTTCTTGATCCCCTTTTTCCTCCCACTGTTAAACTAACTCAGCATACCATTGACTCAACCGAAAGTCGTTATGCACTCTCTAGGCTTAGAGAAAGAAAGACTTACGAAAACATTCGTCTCCTTCTTGCTTACCTACACGATAAATCTGACTCGGTCTGCTATGAAGGAAAAACTAAAACTAGCGTCATGGTTTCCATACAGCAAGAGGGCCTCCCTACCGACCTTACCAGTCTTCGGAACCTTTATATCACGTACCACGAAATTTTTAACATGTCCCCCAAAAAAGTGACTGACGACCTTATTGCGTTTGGCAACTTCGTTCACTCTAAACGTGTCTCACACCTCCAACGCTCCCGAGTCGACCATGATAAATTTTTTCGTCCATAACTTGCCTTCTTTGCCTGCAATTCAACCACCCCAACTCACAACCCCTCACCTCAACACTCCTCTTACATTTTACTACCAGAATGTAAGAGGTCTTCGCTCGAAAACCCATGCTGTTCTGCGTCAATCTCATGCCCTTCCCTTTGATATATATGCTCTGACCGAGACCAATTTAATCCCTAACATTAAGAATCAGGAGCTATTCCCATCCACATTTAATGTGTTTCGCGATGATGAACGTATACACCCTAACGATCACTCCCCGTGTCGAGGTGTCCTTCTGGCCATCCACGGCAGTCTTAATTCCTCTCCCGTCACACTATGTACTTCCTCTAAACTCGACATTGTTTCAGTTAAAATAACTCTTCCCCTCCGGTCCCTTTATATTATGTGCTGCTACATTCTACCAGCCCAGCCTATCGAATCCTACCAACATGCTATTGATGCGATCGACCAAATAATTGACTTATCCGATTCCATTGATGACATTCTTATTTTCGGCGACTTTAATCTTCCTCACCTGCAGTGGTCACCATCTGATGATCAATCTTTTTTCGTTGCCTCAAACCCCAGCTCAGCTAAGGAATGCCTCTTCTTAGATCGCTTGACAGACTCAAGTCTATGTCAAGTCAGTGGCGTTCCTAACTACATGGGTAGACAATTAGATCTTATTTTCACCACAGACTCTTATAACTCCTCAGTTTCGCTTTGTCCTCAATCCCTTTCAACCATTGATAATTACCACCCTCCTCTTCTTCTCTCATTTTTTCTTAACTCTCCTATTATGTCCACTCCACCCACAGTTCTTTTATCTCACGACTTCCATAAAGCTAATTTCCCCAAAATCAGCGACTATCTCAGCAGATGTCCCCTTGACTTTCACAACGTAACTATAAATGATGCCCTTTCCATTTTTTACAGTGAAATATTCAAGTCATTTTCTCTCCATGTTCCTATTTCTCGTCGCAAAACATCATCTACTTCCCCTCCTTGGTATAATCGAAGACTTCGTTCATTACGAAACAAGAGAAACAAGTTATGGGGTGTTTTCCTTCGCACAAGATCATTTTCCGACTATTCCAACTATCTCGGTACTTATCTTCATTTTACAGAACTTTACAACTCCCTTTATCAGCAATATCTTAGCAATGCGCAAGCCAATCTGATTAAGGACCCTAAGTCTTTTTTCCAATTTGTGAATTACAAAAGAAAGTCTGATGGTTATCCTCCCTCCCTCTCTTTCAACAGCAAATCATCAACCGACCCTCTTACAATAGCCAACTTCTTTGCGTCATTCTTTAAACAATCCTTCTCCAGCGAATCTTTCGTACCTGATACCTCTTATTTCAATTACCTTCTAAACTTCTTCACTGGCCCTCTTCTCTCCCACGTCATGGACCCGTCTGTTATCGAACGTAAGTTACATGAACTTAATGACGAATTCACACCCGGCCCTGATGGCCTTCCCGCCATATTTCTTAAGAAATGTTCCTCGATTCTTTCCCCCGTCCTTTCAAATCTCTTCCGTCTATCCCTCTCACAAGGAGAATTTCCTCAGGTTTGGAAAACCTCCTTCATAACCCCGATCCATAAAAAAGGATCAAAAACCGAAATAACCAATTATCGTCCCATCGCTAAACTTTCCCATATACCCAAACTTTTTGAAAGCATTTTGTACGAAGCCTTAAGCTTCCAGTGCAAATCCCTCATTTCCCCCAGACAACATGGTTTCCTGAAGGGTAGGTCGACTACCACAAATCTCGTCGAATTCGTGTCCTTTGCCCTCTCAGCACTAGAGAACGGTAACGAAGTGGATGTCATCGCAACCGATTTCAGCAAGGCCTTCGACAAAATCTCTCATAAATTAATAATTTTCAAGCTGTCTGCCATCGGCTTTGAACCCATACTGTTAAAATGGATATCCTCTTACCTGGATAACCGTTTTTACAGTGTCCGCTTTAGGTCCGCCCATTCAACCCCGTTTATGGCCACGTCTGGTGTTCCACAAGGCAGCCACCTCGGTCCTCTTCTGTTTATATTAACTATTAATGATCTTGATAGGATCATCAGACATTCGTCCATCTCCCTTTATGCCGACGATACTAAATTTTTCAAAACAATTTCTTCACCCCAAGACTCCATCCTCCTTCAAGAAGACCTTAATAGTTTTTCGATCTGGTGCCTAAAAAACTGCTTAGAACTTAATATCGCCAAATGTCAATCCATCACCTTCTCACGTAAGCGAAACCAATCTCCTCCCCGTCTCTACTTTCTGCTTAACCAACCCATCTCCTCCGTTCAGTCTCTTCGCGACCTTGGCATTCTGTGTGACAGGGAACTCAACTTTCGATCACATATAGATGAGATAATCCTTAAAGCCAACTCTGTTCTTGGTTTTGTAAAACGATGGTCCAAAGAATTCACCAACCCATACGTAACCAGATCCCTCTACATCACCTTTGTTCGCCCTCTGTTAGAGTATGCGAGTCAGGTATGGTCGCCATATCATCGTGTCCATATTACGAGAATCGAGAGTATCCAACGCCGTTTTCTCCGATTTGCTCTTCGAGGTCTGCCCTGGAACGATCCTTTTACACTACCGCCTTATCAAAATCGCCTCAATCTCATTAACTTAAATACCCTCGAGGAACGCAGAGACGCAGCTGACATCCTCTTCATTCACCGACTCATTTCTGGGCACGTTGATTGTGCGTCACTCATCAATGCCATCTCCTTCCACTCTAACACTCGTAATCTACGACACTCTCGCCTCTTCTATCTACCGCCCCACCACACCTCTTATGGCGTGAATGAACCTATCTCCCGTATGCTACGACAGATTAACGCAAACCTTACCGTCTTTGATTTCAACCATACATTCCCTTACCTAAAGTCCCTTCTGCTTCACCACCACATCTAATTTTTTAAGTTTTAGTTTTAAGATTTCTGTTTAACTTTAGATTAAGAATGTATAGCTTGTATTAAGCCAAATAAATGGGGTCTCTCGTCCCCACCAAAATTAAATGCAGGCAGACTAAACGAAAGTCTGTAAGAAATCAGCTGAATTCTTGCTGTCGCTTAGCAGAAAAGACTGTAGACAACTTATTTGCATTCAAACGGGACACTTCGCATTCGCCATACATCCTAGTGTGTTCAGATTAAGTGACACCACTGTCTCCGGCCCCTGTGGAGAGGGCGACGATACTTCGGATAATTTCCTTTGCGATTGTGCTGTTGTTACTCGGATCAGGCAGATTTGGGGTGCTGATGTGCCGAGTGCTGACCCTGTAAGCTTCTCATGATTGAAGAGCCTTCTCGGCTTATTCCAAAAGTCGAAGAAATGCCAGTAAAACTGGTCAACACTGTGTCCTGTGTGGTCCTGCATAGAAGAAGTCTACATCTTAACTATTCCTTACCCAATTTGTTATCCAAATCGCGGTCTTGCACCACTTGAATTTTCTAAATCCATTTTCATTTCACACCACACATCAATAATCGTGAAACTTCCCAGACCACAAGAATGGTCCCCAGGAAACTCGTTTAAATAAACGATGACACCAATGCCACACGTAAATAAATATTATTTTCCACTTTTCCCACGGTAGTGGTGGTGGTTGTGGGAAATTTTCATAATCATCTCTCTCTAGTCTTTGGCAAACTGAACAGGACATGACAAGTTGAAAAGGAAAACTTTTTCCAAGTGAAATTGGGTTTTTGTCCATGCAAACGGTGAGTAAGCACAAATATACCAGGAACAGCAAAGTCCTCCCCATTCTTCCTTTGAAGTTGTTTGTTGACGCTTAAATCGTGGCGATAAATTTTTCGAACATTGTTTGCAAAAGTTATTGTCACCTCTTGAAGTAGGTGTTTGTTTTGAAAATGGATGTCACAATTCCTGTCGAATGTATTAAAGCTTTAATCTGAGATCAAGGATTTTAAGAATTTTCTAAGGGATTTCTGAGGGTGGGCGCCTTCGTTTTTCAAGGGAAATGGTCGAAAGATACTTTCACATGAAGTGGATTTAGAGAAATGTGGAGGCATCATCCTATTTGATTGTCGATTCTACTTTCGGTTGCATCTGCGACTGTATTTCGATTTACTCTGGCGTATGTGGAACATTTTTTGTCTGAAATTCGTTCGAATTTCCTGTTCCAATTCATACTGGATTCTGGCATAAAAATTGTTATATAAAGACAGCTGAAGAAGGACAACAGTCGAATGTCAACGACTCCTACTTAAACGTCATCAATAAAATGGAAAGGAGGTTCCATAAAAGCTGACTCCTGCTCTGCTTCCTTTGCACAAAAAACATCGTAAAACTCAAATCAATCATGTGAAGTCGTAAATCCAATAACGTTCGATTGAGTTTATCCATCAATCGAATAGGAGATAGAATTTCGTGTGATGCGTTCAGCATCCTTTTCTCGTCAATTGGAAGTAGGATGCTCTCGTCTTCGAATTCGTTTCTTTTACCTATAACTGAAGAGCAGAGGTAAACACACCAAGCGGTAGTCGTTCGATAAGTTCTTCGATATGTGATTTGATTGATGTAAGTTTGTATGAAGTCCTATCGTTGACGATAACAAGCATGACGCACGTCCATGGAGTACTCTGTCTTAATCTCTGTTGTTTGTACTAAGTGATTTTGCCAGACGTAGAGCTCAGGCTCTGGTTGGAAAAGTTGAATTCCATGCCCAACGAAGAGTAGGTAAGGTTAGGTTAAAGGGAGTGGCGCCTTGATGTTAGGCGCCATCTCACTCGGATTTTTAAGGATCCATTGCGTTCCCTGTTATGGGACCTTTATTCATGTACCTGTTGTAAAGAGAAAAGGATATTTATTGATCGTTAATAGCCCTCCCTTAAGGGACTCTGAATTCAGTATAAGTTTCAGGATGGCCTTCGGTGGCATGGTTGAGAGTTGGCCTGGAAGTAAGGCGCCTAGAATCTTCCTTCTGGTTCTGATGAGGTTTGGCCGCTCACAGAGAAAGTTCATCGTGTCCTCCTTCGCGTCTATACCGCCACATCCTCTGCAGAGGTTAGTCGTGCTCAGTCGCATTCTTCTCAGATAGGCTGCCAGTAGGTTGTGAGGATACTGATCACTAGAGCTAAATGCAATCTGTTCAGCGTAAGTAATTCCTTTGTTTTTCTTCTAATGAATTTGGGCCACATCTTTCTTGATATGCGGCATGATGGACATGTGTGGCCCATCACTCGTCGGCAAGCTTCCAGAAGTCCAAGTGCATCTCTTGCTTTAGAACTTCTATAGGGATCCGAACCATTGATCGACCGTTATTTGGTACAGTTCCGATCTCTATCTTGCCAGTTCATCGGCCTTTTCATTGCCATCTATGTTTCGGCGCCCCGGGACCCGACAGAGGGATACATAATGTCTTGAGCTTAGGATCTTAAGCTGGCAGCAATTTGAGTATTGTGGATGACACGGCTTTAATGGCGGGCTAGCTATTAATGAATGTATCGATATTCCTTCCCGGAGTTACAAGGGATAGTTCTCTTGCGACCTCGGTTATCACTAGAACTTTAGCTTGGAACACACTACCGGGTTTAACGACCCTTCCTACGACAGTAAGTATAACGCGGATTGTAGTAGTTCTGAAATGGTAGGTAGGAATTTTCCTGCTATTAACACGCTTAAGTCGTCGGCGTAGTAGGCGAGGGCCATAGAAATAAAAACGACCAAAAATGGTGTTGAAGTAGGCGGCCCCCGCCTAGAAAGCTGCGAAGTGAGAGTTTAACGTAGGGGTAAGCCGAGGAGTTCCAAACTAGTTGTCTGCTTGAAAATTAAGTAAACGTTGGTACCAGGCACTTGGGTGACGAGCAGCAGAGAATCTTAAAGAAGACGATTGCTGAGTTGTGACCTGAGAAGGACGGAGAATCACCGGTGAAAATGAAGCTACTACTGCAAGATGAAATTTATGTCTTTCAAGGATCGAAGTATATGTCACAGTCGGACCAGGACATAGTACGTCAACAAGTCGACCGATGGCTAGAGGAGGGGATCGAGAAGTTAAGATTAGTTCTCGAAGTATGCAATACGCAACAAGTGAGAAAAGTGTCAATTTTCGAGGAGCTGAGTGGGGTATGTCATCAACGATACCACCATCCAGCCGTCAGTGAAGAAGTCAAAGGCTGTGGATAAATTCTCGACGGCTTGTAAAAGATTTCGCACTGATGGCTAAGCCTTTATCAGATTTATTGCTTAAGAACGCGATGTTCAAGTTGAAAGGCGAACAGCTTTCATCATTTCAACAACTCAAATCAGCGCTACCCCCTGTGGGGTGCCTTTAAAACCAAGGGTTGTGACCACCCATCTCTGCGCTGATGCGACTTGTTTTGGCATGCAATCTACCCAGTCTGAGAGTGACGAGTTTATGTTTAACAAGTCTAGGGCTTGTCGTATGGCCGTCAAGGCACCTTCAATATCCAGGAACTCTGCGAGAGTGTATTCCTTGTGGTGCAGTGATTTTTCTATCACCGTAACCACCTCATGCAGTGCTGTCTCTACCAATTGACCCTTAACATAAACATGTTGAGCTGATGCGATGCCCCTTGAATTTAGTTTGGAGCGAATGTGGATGTCTATTAGTCTTTCTTATGTTTTCAGCCTTGGGGATCAAGACGACCTTGACTTTCCTCCATGCGCATGGTATATAGGTGCATCCAAGGCATCCATTAAAAATGTAAACCGCACATAGGATAAACAGTTCCTTTGGAGCTTTGGAGCATCATCGGGATTATACCATCCACGCTTTGTACAGTGAGAAGGAGTCAATGGCCTAAGCTACCTTATTTACATCTACAATTTGGCTCCCCAGAGCGTTTGTAGTGCTGATGTTTTGGGTTGTTTCTTTGTTTCTTTCTTTCTGAGATCGTTAGTCATGAGGCCACTTGAGAAATGTGTTCTGATAAGTGTTTCCAAAGTATCTTTGTGAAATTCTGTCCATAAACCATCCTGTTTAACGAACAGTTACAGGATCTATCAACCAAAAGGTGGGTTGTATAAACCAATTGAATTTATTTACCAACCTCTTCTCCGACATGCCTATGTTTTCACACCTTTTGTGAACAATGTAACCTCCTCTATCGTAAAGCAAAAGGTCTCTCAACATCCATCGACCTTTCCTATGTAAACGCTGTCCCGCTTTCATTAAATTTTTTGAACTTTGTTTAATATCTTCAACCCAACGAACGTGGGATTACCCTCATTTGATTGCCCTAAATCCTTTAATTCCGTCATCCTACGTAGCCCCCGAATTAAATTCCAGACACAATTTCTTTTCGTTTTAATAATTCATTCTTTGCTGCTTCCTTGTCTCCAATTGTTCGGGGGTGGGTTCAGTGAACTTTCAAGTTTCATGTAATGAATTTGTCATTAATCTCAAGCGATATGCAAAGGCTCGTTCATATGTAGATGAAGTGGCGTGTGTCTGTTGTGAGTAGGCAGCCATATAAAGAGGCGACATAATTCAGTTAATTTGTATTCCATCTAATCCTTGTTTTGGTGGATTATATTCAAAACCTCGGCATTTCCTTAAAATTGTCAAGTGCAGACATGAGACGCTGCTTATCCCTTTGTTAGTGTTTATGGCAAAAAGTGGATTTTACATACTTACGAGTTAATGTCTATCGTGCTTTGACTAAGAAATACTGGAAATAATTCTCAAGAAGACGTGTATTATGTTGCTTTTGTATTAGTGATGGACTTAAGTATTCAAGTGTGATTCACATAATTTGCATAAGCTGCATATAAGTATGTATATGTGGTCTCCGTACCTCAGTGATAACTGCGTTGGACTGCTGTGCGAGTAAATTAACTTTTTACTTCAGTTAATTTAAAAAAAAAAATATTTCTATTTTCTTTTTATTATTTTATTTTATTATTATTATCTTCTCAACAAAATCGTAAGGTAGTTCAACAACAACTTAAAAAGACCGGGAGCGAACTGCGTATCATCTATCTTTCGTCACCTGTATTTATTACAATTCATTTCTGTCAACGATCAATTCTTGGAATTGGTCGTATGTTCGTTGTAGACACTAGGTCAGCACAATTGCATTTCTTATGAACTGACCTAAATAAATGAAGAATGCTTAGTTATTTGAATTTATGTTTTTTAAGAATTCGTCTATCTGATCAGGTGGTGGATGATACGTAACTTCTCCCTCCTTAAGATTAGAATTCTCCTGAATTTTATTGTTAAATTTAAGCTGTATTCTTTTTTTCTGTATACATAGAAAGGATAATATAGCAAACATAATTAACATTATTACAACAGATGCTATGTTTATTTGATACGACAAGTTCCTTTCAAATTCAATCTCTTTAATTTCTTTAATATTATCTATTTGATTAAAAACAATTTTTTCAAAATTAAATGTTTTATTTGCTTCATAATTTTCAATATAGCTTGGGTAGTAAAATCTTTGCTTATGTAATTGTTTAATATTAGAAAACTTGTGGTCCATTAAATATAATGTACAATTTGTAAACGTTATTAAAACGTTACCGCTTATCTTAAGCTGTCTATCATCACAAGTGTGATTTACATCTGACTCAAAATTCTTAACAAGTATAGTTTCGTCATCGAATGGTATAATTTCAGTGTCTTTATTCATTCTAAGCTTACAGTTTTGTCTGATTATGCAATGCTTACTTTCAATCAATTCATTTAATGCTTTATTTTCTTCAAATTTGTATATTTTATTCTTATACTCTATTGTAAATTCACTGTCGGCATCTACTTCCATAAATTCTCTGTTTGGTATTGGTGTTAAAACTTTTAGAGGTAGTGTAACATAATTTTTAGGAATCTTAATTGCAAATATTAATGTATTTTTATCATATTCAGTGACACCTAGTTTTATATGTTTCAATTTAAAAAAGTCTATATTATAAGTTTCAATTTCTTCGTTAGTTAAAATACTGGGATGTAGTATATTATTCCTTGCTGAAACTATATTCTCTTGAATGTGTTCTACCCTAGCGTTAATGTATTTTAGTTTAAACAGTTGATCGAAATAAATCTGTTTTGCTATAAGTTTTCTTTCTACTTTTTGTATAGAACTGACTTGCTTTAATATTGTCTCTCTATCGTTAAGAATAGTTTCTTTTAATATTTGAAAAGTATTATTAAAGTATTCATTTATCTTAACTTGTTTATTTACTACATTGATAGTGTTACGATTGTTTTGTCGAACTTCGTTTATGTGTTCAGTAATTATTTGTCTATCCTCGTCGTCCATTGTCCCGAATATCCATTTTTGTGCGCTACCTACTATATTAATTAAACCTCTTTTCTTCCTATTATTCATTGGCGTCAATGTTCTAATTTTGTGCAATATGCCTTCAACTTCTTCGTTCAATAAGATTCTATGTTCGCGTTCTAAAGCTGCAAAATTTAAAGATATGTTTTTAACTAATTCTATAATTTCCATTGGGTTAATCATGTGTACGATGATGTCTGTTTCGTTTGTAATTGTAACGTCGTCTAACTTTAGTTTTACAAATCCTTCCTGTTCGTTTATAGTTTGTGCGTTGAGGAGATGTTGACAATTAATTTGTACTACAGTCATCAGTATCAATATCCAGATCGTTAGCTGAAAATTTAAATGGTCTTTTAACGTTTGTCAAGTGAATTTTGTCTAACTTTGCCTTCTTATATTTTGGTTGGTGTTTGTGTCTAACAGCCTTGTAGTTTTTAATAAAACCTGTTGTTCTTCTTTCTTCATAATCTTCTCTTTTAGCATTCAGTTTAATTAATCTATTTTGCTTGGTCAACTTTAACTTTTCATAAACTATTTCTGGACTAATTTTACCTGTTTGTACCTGCAGAGGAGTAGTTCTTATTGTTGAATGAAACCTCTCGTTATAATTTCTAACCGCTTTTTGCATTGCTTGCTTTATTGTTAAAGTACTATCATTGAGTAATAATATTCTTAATTTTTCTGCCAACGTATTATGAAATCTCTCGACATCTGAATTTCCTGTGTGCGAGTTTGGTTTAGTTAAATGTAACGTAATTTCTTCTTTTTCTAAAAGTTCCTTAATTTGAATCGCTTTAAATTCATTGTCTGCTATAATCTTATTTGGTTTACCTATTTTGGCAAAATGTTCCTCTAACTGTTCCATTAATGTAACATGGTTTCTATCCGTTAAGTAATATGCGGCACCAAATTTTGAGAATTTGTCAATTGTCGTAAGAAAGTTGAATTTCTTGAAGACATACGTGTCTATATGAATAATTTGATTTATATTTGTTGGTGTTTCCGTCAACATAAATTTTGGTTTTATTGGATTACGGTCGTACTTTGCTGTTTTGCAAACGTCACACTGGTTTATTACTACTTGAATTAACTCTAGTAACTTGGGGTAATATATTTTGTATTTGATCTGATTAAATGTTTCTTGGATACCTGAGTGTAAACTTTCCCTGACATGGTATAAAGATATTTGTTTAATCGCTTCTACTTCTGTTTTTAAATCTTGTGCTCTATATGAACACTTAATAAATTTTATTTGTGGATCATTCGAATATAACTCAATTAGCTTCTCTTGAATGGTGTTATATTGATGATCGGGTAGTTCAGAAAATATTCCGGTAATGCCCTTTTTTATGAATCTCCTAAATATATCTGTCAATCTATTCATGTCATATTCTGCTATGTAAATTATTCTTTTACCGTTTACAACTTCAATCTCTTGAGTTTTATTGTTTGTCAAAATAATCTGTGTTTTATATTTGTTCACAATTTCTTCTTTGATAGCTATATGATCAAGTAATTCTTCATCTGCTGAATGTATTGTTGCCATCGTAATATCGTCTTCTATATTAAATATAACGTCTGATTCCGTGTCACTTTTGTTAGAAATTGGCGAAAAATGTTCTATGTTAGGGGGGTCTGATTCTTCTCCCTCCTTAGGTTTAACGTCCTCGTTAATTTGTATTCGGCTTAGAAAATCGGCTACTTTGTTGTCTTTACCTTTTAGATATTCAATTTCAAATTGGTATTCTCCTAACTTGAGTAACCAACGTTGATGTCTTGGTGACATATCTTTTCCTCGGTATTTTGCGTGAAGGTATTTTATTGGTTGGTGATCCGTCAGAATCTTAAACTTATTTCCATACAGATATGGTCTGAAATAATTCACGGACCACATTATGGCCAAAAATTCTTTATCGGTCGCGGAATAATTGCATTCATGGTTGTTTAACGTTCTGGATGCAAAGCAGACAGGGTGACCTTCTTGCGAAAGAACGGCGCCTATCGCATAATTGGAGGCATCGGTCGTTAACGTGAAAGTTTTATCAAAATTTGGGAAACGTAATATAGGATGACTGGTAATTAGTTTCTTTAATTTCTCGAAAGCTTCAATATAGTTCGGATCGTTAGTATTTACCTTACAATTTTTCTTTAAGTATTTTGTCATGGGTTGGGCTACTTTCGCGTAGTTTTTGACAAATTTTCGATAGTAACCACTAAGACCTAAGAAACTTTTAATTTCGCGTGGAGTTTTCGGAATGTCTACATTTTTAATAGCATCAATTTTGTTTGGGTTTGGTTTTAAACCTTCTTCAGTTATAACATGACCCAGAAATTCAGTTTCTCTATTCAGAAAACTACATTTATTAATTTGTATCTTCAGACTTTTAGATTCTAATACTTGAAAAATGTCTTTCAATGCTTTGACATGTTCTTTTAGTGACGTGCTAAAAATTAGTATATCATCCAGATATACAACGCAAGTTTTATTTATGAAATCTCTTAATATATGGTTCATAAGACGTTGAAACGTTGCCGGGGCGTTTTTTAAACCAAACGGCATTCTTATGAACTCATAGAGACCATGTGGGGTAACGAAAGCAGTTTTGTGCCTGTCTTCCTTTTTAATTAAAATTTGATGATAGCCTTTCGCTAAGTCTATCGTTGAAAAATATTGGGCCTTTCCCAATTTATCTAAGATGGAGTCGATATTTGGTAGTGGAAATTTATCATCGATCGTCACATCATTTAACCTTCTATAATCTATCACTATACGGTACTTTTTATTACCAGAGTTGTCCATTTTCTTGGGAACAACTATCAAGGGACTTGAGTACTTAGAACTGCTTTTTTGTATAATACCCTGCTCTGTCATTTCCTGTATTTGTCTCCTAACTTCCTCTTCATGTTTGGGTGGATACCGGTATAATTTAGCATTTATTTGCTGATCGGTAGTTGTCTTTATTTCATGCAATATTTCGGTTGTACTGGTGAGTTTATCACCCTCTTTGAAAAATAACGATTTAAATTTTCTAATAATTTTTTCGATTTCTTTATATTCTTCGGAGTTAAGGTGGTCTAATTTCAAATGTTCAATATTATTATCATCTACATATTCTAGTGTATGAATTTCATCATATAAGGTTGGCCTATATTTTAATTTTATGGCTTGTCCGTTAAGTTTTATAATTCCTGCTTCCAAATCAATAAACGTATTTAATTTGTTTAGTAAGTCTGTTCCTATTATGAACTGATATTTTCGTTCGGGTAAACTTTTTACTTTCCAACGAATAAGCGCTCCTGCTGGTGCTCTTAATTCATCGGGGGCAGAAGTATGTACTTCAAAATCAAAAGATCCCTTACCATTAATTGTAGAAAATTGCACTGGTTCAATTTTCACTTTTTTAAAACCGTTAATTTTTTCATCTATAAGACTAAGTGAAGATCCTGTATCTATTAGTGCTAAGTATTTTTGTTTGTTTATGGTTATTTCGATAGTTGGCAATTCTTCCGAGGCTAGTTGAAAAAAAAATCAACATTGTTAACTTCGGCTCGGTTGACTTGATCGCTATGGCTTAAAGACATACCTAATCCTTGCTCAGTCCTATTCAGATTGTGGCGATTTTGGCCCGAATATGAACTGAGGTTTCCTGATTGTATGACGTGTCTTTGTTGGATATTTGAAACATCCATGGGTTCGGGTTGCCTATTATAATGTTGATGGCGGTACTGCCCAGAATTCCTATTATTGCCTGACTGCTGATATCTCCTATTTTGTCCTGATCGATTATGAGTTTGATTATGATTCGTATTAAAATTATTAGGGTGGAAATTATTCGAAACATGGTTATTGTTAAAGTTATTCTGATATTGCTGATTGTTACTATCCCTATTCTGCTGTCTAAAATTATTTGGCATTAGTCTTTTACTGTCTTTATTAAATACTCTATTCTTTGTAAATTCTGGTCTTATGCACGAATCTTCATACCTACGTCTTCTCATTATTAATAGAATATTTTCTAATACGTTTTCTTCGTATATTCTCTCTAGGAGTGTTCCCTGTGTCATTTCTTTAATTGTATTCACTAAAATTCCACTTATATTATTCAAATCTATAAAATTATCGCCTTGGTGATATATAATTAGTTCGTCAGCTTTATATTTTAATTGTTGTATTTCTATGGCTAGTTCACTTACGGTATTTACTTTCAGACTGCTTATTCGTCGGTATAGTTGAAACGGCTCGATATCCGGCTTGTATCGCAATTTCAGTGTTGCTTTTATGAGTTCCCAATTGTCCGGTTGTGGCACATTTATCACTGTGTTTTTCGCCTCTCCCTGGATTTTCTCGTGGTAGATCGCTAAGATGAATCTTCGTCTCGTTTCTTCGTTGGTAATCTCCGCCAAGTAGTAGTCCACGTTTCGGATAAACGAATTTATAGTAATATCTCCGTGTCCTGTGAAAGTCGGCATGTGCTTCACATTGTTGACGAGTTGGTCTTGTCTGACGTTTCGCTCTCGGTTTTGAAGGTCCTGGTATGCATTTCTTAATGCTTCTAATTGCTGATTTCTTCGTTGGAGCTCCGCAACTAGCTCTTCAATGTTTTGGTTGTTTTCTGCCATTTGTTGAGTTTCAAATTTATATTTTGTTTTTCACTAACACTTTTTATGTCCACCGAATGTGTTCGTAAGCGGACTTGGTCTTTAGTGATTGCAATAATACAGTAATCTTGAACGATTTTATTTATGTACTTGCTTATTTTCACTGTGGTAGTTTGTTCACTGTATGTACACTAATCTTAAACGATTTTTTTCTCGCGTACTTATTTTCAGTAGATTTTAGTTCGAATCACAAGATAACCCGTTTTAGGATTATCCTACCGACTGCGCCAGTAAATTAACTTTTTACTTCAGTTAATTTAAAAAAAAAAATATTTCTATTTTCTTTTTATTATTTTATTTTATTATTATTATCTTCTCAACAAAATCGTAAGGTAGTTCAACAACAACTTAAAAAGACCGGGAGCGAACTGCGTATCATCTATCTTTCGTCACCTGTATTTATTACAATTCATTTCTGTCAACGATCAATTCTTGGAATTGGTCGTATGTTCGTTGTAGACACTAGGTCAGCACAATTGCATTTCTTATGAACTGACCTAAATAAATGAAGAATGCTTAGTTATTTGAATTTATGTTTTTTAAGAATTCGTCTATCTGATCAGGTGGTGGATGATACGTAACTTGCGCGGTATGTGGGTTCAGATCCCACCAATATGCACGGAACAGAGTGTTACTTGCCATGAAAAGCTTCTCACTTCGGTGTTCGAAGCCACTTTGCTCGTTCGTGAACATCACCATGATAAAAATGTGAAGCTTAACTGATATTTTAACATTAACAGATTATAAAAAAATGTAAGGTTGGGTTCTTTTTAAATGGAAAATTGTTATGTCTCTGTTAAAAAACAGCGTATTTAGGGAAGCAAGCCCAGTTAGGAGATCCTCAATTATCGTTGACCTTAAATAGGTTTTAAGGTGAAGAAAGTTGCACACTTTATAAGTACAGCACATAAGTAAGAAGGCAAAATGTGTGAAAAAGAGTTTCCCGGCTCTGAACTTTTTACTTTTCGAACTTTTTTAAAAAAAAAGTGGCCAATGTAGCTCTGCCGTAAGGCTACCTAGAGCAATGCTCTGCCCTAAAAGGCTACCTAGAGCAATGAGCTTTTGCACCGCTTTAATCATGAACTCGATGGTACAACAGACAGCCTCAGCGCGTAAGCATGACGATCTGAAGGTCGGGAGATCAAACCTTACCTGGAGCTTTATGTTTATTAATTTCCTTTTTCACCGCCTAAGGGAGTAGGAGTTTGAACCTCAAATATATAACTTACAGATGCACTAAAGGCGTAGATATGGATAGAGGATATAATCATGTGAAGAATATATACCTTTCCTACCAAAGCGTAAACCAAGGCTGGTGACACGTATACGGTGGGAGAGTTTACAGAATGATGAGATACGGGAGGAATTTGCACGACAGGTATCCGAAAGGTTTGAACAAATTCCAACTGTTCCGACAAATAAAGAGGAAGAATGGCGGTTATTTTCAACAGCAGTCATTGCCTCTGCAGAAGATGTTTGCGAAGTGAAGAAGCTCGGTGTGGTGGCACGGTTTAAAACACCAAGAGTTCAAGAAGCAATCAGAGAGAAGAAGAAAGCCTTCAAGGTGTGGGGATTCAGCTTCTCGCAACCGGTGCATGGAGACGCGAACAACCTACAAGCTGGGTGTTAAAGCAGCCAAGGAGCAGTCCTGGAGGGAGTTTGGCGAGAATTTGGGCCGTAACAACAGATGTGGTCGCCGTGGGTCGGTGGTTAGTGCGTTGGACTGCTGACCGAACGGCGTGGGTTCAAGCCCCAGCCGGGAACACCGAACATTTTTCACGGCACCACCTCTCGTTGGGGCCTCCGGGAGTATTATCTGTCATGAAAGAGCTTCTCACTTCGCCGTTCGGAGGTGGCAATAAACTGTACGTCCCTTCCATTTGTGCGAAATATGTAACACGCACAACATATATAAGTGGTTGCGAGAAGCTAGGCCTTGGCTTATCCCGAGCTGTCGCGCCAGCTATTTATTTATTTTAACAACAGATCTGCAAACAAGGCTTTCTGGCAGACCATACGTCGCCTCAGAGGAAGGAAGTTTCTTTCTTTCTTCTTTACGATTAGAAGGACATCTTGCGCAGATGAGGCGAGCACTTTTCGGAGCTGTCCAATCCCTAACAGGGCACTGAGGATGGCAGATCCATGGTTTTGAGTAGGGCAGAGAATAGGCCCACCGTAGAGGAGGTGACTTTGGAGATGAAAGCGCTAAAAGTCGGCAAATCTGCTGGTGTGGATGAAATCCGGCCAGAAATGCTGAAGGCTTTGGGTGAAGAGGGATTGAATTGGCTCTCTCGTGTCACTAAAGTGGCCTGGGAATGCGGTGAAACACCTAGCGATTGGCAAACTGGGCAGATTGTTCCTATTTTTAAGAAAGGAGATAAGAGAGATTGCTCTAATTACGCGGGTTCTAGAGCTGTGGTCGGGTCCCGGTTGGGGAATGAGCAGTACAGCTTTCGTCCAGGTAGAAGCACAACCGACCAGCTATTCACTCTCAGAATGGTACTTGAGAAGGCCTGGGAGTATGCCAAACCTATCTACAGTTGTTTTGTGGATTTGGAGAAAGCATATGATTGGCATCGGTTCCCTCGAGTTAAATTTTGGAGTGTATTGCAGAAGTATGGAATTGACGGTTCTCTTCTGAGGGCCATTCACTCTCTATACACAAACTACAAGAGCTGTGTTCGGGTGAAAGGCGTTAAATCGACACTTTTCGCTGTGGCCATTCGACTTCGCCCCCTGGTGCGTTCTGTTACCTCTTCTTCTCATAGTGCATATGGATTGGATGTTACAGATCAGCCATGGTGAGGAATGTTTCGAATTGGGAGACTTAAGGATAAGTCATCTGTTTTTCGCTGCTGACTTGGTCATCCTTACGTCCACCCAGATCGTCTATGTTAAAGCTGAGATGAAGATAAACGTGAAAAAATCAGAGGTTATGGTAATTTCCCGAACGCCTGTTCAATGCACTCTGCACTTTGCATGTTAGCGGAGTCCCTTTGAAACAGGTGGAGAAGTTTAAGTATATTCACGAGTGAGGGTAGGAGCAATATTGAGTTATCCAGTAGGATTGGTCAGGCTGGAGCAATTTATGGACAGCTTGCTCAATCTGTTATTAGGAGGGCTGAACTTGGCATCGGAGCTAAGCTATCAGTCTTAAATTCAGTGTTTGTTCCGGCCCTCACCTATGGTCATGAGATTTGGGTAATGACCGAAAGAATAAGATCGCTGATACAAACTGCCGAAATGAAATTTCTTCGTTGCATTGCTGGGGTAACTCATCGAGATCGAGTGAGAAACACCAGAATACGCGAGACACTCAGTGTCGAGCATCTACTTCTTCGAATGGAGAGGTCCATACTTTGATGGTTTGGGCACGTTCGGCTTAGGCATCCCCTAGGTAGGTCTGAATGAGATGGCTGGACCAAGTCCGAAATCTCACCTCTATCCGTATGGAGATAGCCCCTGATGATTTAGAGTCGATGGCGGAAGATCGCGAGATGTGGAGAGTCCACTTAAGCACCCTAACTCTGCGACCCTCATAGTGGATAAGCGGGTCATTGAAAATGATGATGATGAAGAATATTTCGACCAAAAAAAAATCCTTCCATTGAACTGTTTCTCAAATTCGTTTCTTGGCTTCTGAATTTTGACCATATACCATTTTTCCTCAACGTCTTTATCATTTTATAGACCTTAACTAAAATACTTGAAAGGTACTTTTGTTCTATTTCCTTTGCTGTCCACCATGTAAACAGATTTTCTCTTGACTGCGCTAAAAATAAAAAAAAAAAAAAAACACTTCTTGTGGAGAGTCCTTCAAGGAAGCAAGTACTTTTGTGCAAAAACTTCAATTGTATAATCCAATTAGAAAGTTTTGTTAAAAAT
The DNA here is from genome assembly GCA_917880715.2 of Matsumyia berberina. Classification (NCBI taxonomy): domain Eukaryota; kingdom Metazoa; phylum Arthropoda; class Insecta; order Diptera; family Syrphidae; genus Matsumyia; species Matsumyia berberina. The sequence continues at coordinate 121,016,185 of OU862871.1, read as the reverse complement.
TAAATTAAGGGCACTTTTTCGAAGAACATCCCTCCAAAATGGAATAAAGTTCTCCAGTGCTTCCTTGCACAAGTGGAAATGTGTTCGCTCTGCACAAAGATGTTGCACAGTTTCTTAAGTTCGTTAGTTAACTTTGTTTTCAAATTGTACTTCCTTTCTGTTTTTGACTTTATCAGGTAAAACCAGACGAAGTGCAGTTGCAAAGGCTTTCACGTGCCGTTCTATATTTATACAAGGACCAAGTCCATAGTTGGCATTTCAGCTGTATTTGACATTTCCGATGTATGCATGAATGACTAGTGGTAAGGATTACTAAGCAGGTTTCCTTTTTTTAGATTTTCTAAGCAGCTGGCTAACAAATATTTATTAAAGTCATATCCTATAAAAGTCGCAACGGTATAAGAAAAAAAGAAAAAAAATGAAACGAGTTCGTTTACATTTCTGCTGTTGACATGACCTTAATTCATGCTGCGTCTTACAAATCCTTCATGCCGTTCTCAGTAAATGAAACTACTATTTCATAGGCAATGAGTCAGGAAGACAAACAATGCAAGCGAAATGGAATCCTGTTCACTTGGATTGGTTTCTACTTGAATGGAAAAGGATTGTGATGAAGACAATGGTCTCATTGTCTTAAAAGAAAAATGAAACTGTGGCGTTGTCAAAGGATAAACGGTGACGTTTCTAATACGAGTATTCTTGGCATTAAAGGAGAAAAAAATTACAGATACCTTGACAGAAAAAGGTTTGTTGTATTTGGAAAAAAGGCGAACGCAATAACGAAAAAAAGCGAAAAACGTGCGGTGAACTAAAATTTCATAGAACCAATTTCAGACCTAGTCAGTCATTGGGGGTGCTCTTACATGTAGACTCTCCAACTTAGAAGTTCGTTTGTCAAAGTATTGTTACAGATGAACTTTTTGTTTTTTTAATGATACCTGTGGAGTAAGAAGACGTCCTGCCTGCCTTCTTGCTTCGAAGTGAACTGGCAGTGACAGCAGCAAGACTGAAGGCCCTTGGATATTTCGATCCAATATAGCGCATCGAAAAATTATTGAAGAGATCGGAATAATCATACCAAGATTTTGGTGAAAAGCAGAACAGCTTTGTCCACATTTTTGAAACAGAATTCCCTTCGAAGGGATTTTTGGACCTAAACCAACAAAACAAGAAACCGTGACAGAATAACTGTATTCACGGACGGCTCTAACATCGCAGGTAACTCTGCGGCTGGCAAATACTGCATCAATCCACCGATAAAACTGGCGATTCTCCTAGAACCCTTCGTCACAGTCTTCCAAGCAGAAGTCCTTGCCATTTTTAGGGGAGTTGGAGTCCTTCTGGAACACCATACTCAAAGTAGGCAAATAGAAATCTACTCGGATAGTCAAGCAGCACTTGAAGCCACCTCAGGTCAAACGTCCAGATCTCATCTGGTCAGCGAATGCAAAAACACACTCAACCTGCTCACCACCGACAATGAAGTCCTTGTCTGGTTACCGGGTCACGGAAGTGGCATGGGGAATGAAAAAAAGGCAAGGGGATATCGAAGATCACTGGGCAAACCTCTCGACATGCAAAGTGGCTATATCGCTCATAAACAAACCAAGTATTTTGCTCACTTGAAAGACTCTACCATCAAGCAAGGAGCTGATGAGGTTACAGATAGGACTAACTTCAATAAACACGTGCATGGACTAGGCCTCACCAACGCGGAGATTTATAAAAATTGCGAGGAAAAAGAAGGAGAACATTTTGATCACTTGCTATGCCAACCCACAGCGAGAACGCGACAGAAGACATCCCAGCCTAGCCTTCTCCGTCGAAACAAGAATATTCGCAAGATCACGTGCGTGTTAGGGTCCTTGGACATGAAGGCATACCAGGGAATGAGAAGGCTGGTGAATTGGCAAGGAAAGGATCTACGCTAGATCTACCAGGCTGATCAGTCAGTGGAAATCCCGCCATGTAAACTCAAACATAAAGCAGGGATCAGGGCTCTTGCGGGAACGAATGAAAGATGGAGCTCCTTGGACTCCTGTAAGATAACTAGAAAACTATGGCCCAGAAATGATACCCTGATGCAGAGGGACAGAAAAACCCTCTCCATCCTTGTAGGAGTAATTACAGGTCATAATACTCTGCGTTATCATATGAAAAAACTAAGGCTAAGTGAAGACGACCTCTGTAGGGGTTGTGGAGAAGTCAATGAAGATACAACCCACTTCCTCTGCCACTGCCCAGGTCTCTGCCACCTCAGACATAGATCCTTTGGAATGCACTTTTCCAGGATACCGAAAAACTAAGAGACGTACCAATCAGGGACATCTGGAGGTTCATTAAGGCTTCGAAATGGTTCGAAATCCTTGGGCAATAGTTAATTGCTTTGGGTACTGCTCCAAGAGCAAGGGATACCTTTCCCTCTTATAAATGGGCATCACAATGGGTCTCTACGGACTTGAGTGTGGCGCTGGGGGCTTCTATCCCCTCGCCAACCCATCTACCTAACCTAACCTAACCTAAGATCACGTACACTAGTGTCAACTCCATAATTGTCTCAAACCTACTCTATCTCTACTGTTTCAGATTTCAAAAGAGAGGAACACAATGGGCCCGAATGAAGCCCAATTTAAGCGCCTTCCGTTCACTCTCATATACCATAGCATACCAAGTTGAGGTGAATCATCGTTAAATTGGAGCCTTTGGACGGAAACTTTCTATTCGTTTCCTTGCTTGCGGAAGGTCCTTTTTTTAGGTCGACTTGTCAACTGCTTTATGACTTTATTTGGCCATTTCAAAGCATCATAGCGGGATCTTTAGAATGGATCTTATTTTAAAAAAAACATGTGTTTCAATTATTTTTTGCCAGATAGTCTTTTGCGAGAATATTCTTTGATCTTTTGAGAAAATGTTGCTGCCTCCATAGATAAAGATGCGATCACTGTGTCAGATTCTTTATGAGCTTGAGGGACTTCAAAAAAAAAAAACGAACAGATCAAATGCAAACGTGGAAGCACCCTCTTTCCTAAAATAGTATACTCAAACTTACTGAATGGCTCGCCAACCGTATCTCCTCTTTGATTGAAAACAGTCGTCGCCTGAGGATAATGACTGCCTAAGCTTCCCTATAAATGGTGACCCGTTCACTCTCCACTTCCTTAACATTGTACACTTTTACTGTTTACGTACTTTGCTGTCAGTGGCAATCTCAAACACACCATCTGTCACCAATTCAAGTCATTAAATTGCCTCGCCTCCAGAAATCCTAAACATTGTCTCTTTTATCTGAACAATTCAAACAGGAGGCCATTGACCCCGAGTCCATTAAATAAATTGCCAAAACTACCAGCGAGGACTTCCGTGAAAAATTGCTTAGATTCACCGATAAATCTCCATCTTTTCCTGTGGCCGTGGCCAAACAAATTATTTGAATGTCCTTTACATTTTCGGAGGGTTTTCCTACCGCCTTGCCAGTCCGATTAGTTTGCCTGCGTCCTACTTCAACTTCAACTTTCAACGCAAACTAAATCATTCGAATTTATTTTAACGGTCCTTTGTTGGCTGTTAAATTGATATTTTCTCAGATTCTGTACACAAATTGTGTGCAGATAAGATCTGTAATTAATAATTCACAGAATTACCCACTCGTAGGGAATGACAGTGGAGAATTTATTAGCATAATACATGGACAGGGCAAAACCACACGAAACTCTAACCTCAGATCAATACTCGACAAGACCAATACCGCAGAATAATTATTCATTGTAACACTTCAAGCGGTACTTTCGATAGAAATAAATTATTCAGTGCGTTAGTGAGTAAGAGCACAGTCACTATGCGCTCGTAATTAAATTAAAATGTCCTTGCCAATGCGAATGTCCTTGGTAGCGCACGTCACTGAATTTGTCAGGAATCAATCGATGAGTGATTGTGAAGGTTTCTTGTAGGGTAGGTTTACTAACCGAACTTTGAAGTCCTTTGTGTTAAACTTTCCGTGGGTCCTGCGTAAGGAAGTGGCTGTAAATATTGTTTTACTTTTAGCCATCACTTTTTGTTTGTTCCTTTCAATGTCACACGAAATTGAATTCAAAAATGTGTACATAAAACCTCGTTGGAAAAAATTGTTTTCTATTTATAAACGGAAGTTACCTTTGTTCAGTGTGCCCTTCAGAGTTTGAAAATCATTTGAGGGTGGTTGGTTTTTCCCCCGGTAGAATGTCCTTTTTGTAGATTTTTCTCTTTAAGTTGTAAACTGGCATGAGTAGGGCTTAAATATTAAAGCAATGTCGACGTGACTCGTATGAAAAAAGAGAGCCAGTCTTTTGTTGTTGTTTCAATTGGCGCAAACATTTATTTCCTTGCAAGTATCTTCTATCATATAAAACTCTTTATCCTGACTGACTGACTGGCTGACTGACTGACTGACTGACTGACTGACTGACCCAGAGATAGATGAACAGCCCAAACCGCTGGTGGTAGAAACATGAAATTTAGACAGGAGTTTCCTTTTTTTTTTATCGTAGACACTCACTAATAATGGATTTTTAGAAATACAGCTTTTACACTATATTAAAGAGTGTTTTTATGTTTATATGGAAAAAATTTAAATTAGATTTTGGAATTGAAATTTGGTGGGAATATTCTAGAACAAAAATAATTAAACAGGTGTTTTACCGTTTTTCAAAATTATAACTGTGGGCCAAGATACAGGGCGTAAAAGTTTGGCCATTTATAGTAATGCGCAACCGTAGTCAGCAGTACACATCGTGTTGTGAACGTTTGTTGCTTTTGTTCTGCCCAGTTGTACAAGTGAAGTTTTTGTTTTCATTTTTCTTTGTACTGCTTTTCTGCACTCATCACGATATAAATACATATATGTATGTGTATATGTATTTGATGGAAATATTTTTTGTTGTGTCGGATTTATTTGAAATTTAATGTAAATATTGAGATTTGATACGCCATAAACATAAATAAGGTACAGGGACAGAGCTTGAAAGTGGACAATGTGGATCTGAGGAATGACTGTTTCTCCCTTAGTCTGCTCAGAGTCTATTCACCAGATAGCCTGTTCATCTCCGAGCCGGAAAGAAAAACCAGGAAAGTTGTTTACAGGGACGCTTTAAAGAATTAATATGAGAAATTGAAAGTCTATACCTGATCATCAATGGCTTGAAATCCGGGGAAGGATATAGGGTATAATGTGACGTCTTTCCACGCGGACGTAGTGCTAGTGTATTATAAACTCACAATGTTTTGATAGTGATTTCGCAGCACTACTGATTGATTTCTCAGAACAGAAGAAGGGACCCAGTGTAAGTTCTCTCAAGATTGTCGTAATAAAAAAAAAAACCTTCCGGAGTTCTTAGTGCCAGCTGTGAAATAGAGTAGAGGAAATACTTTGACGTAATCCCCAGCAAGTTTTTGGGAAGAAGTCGAAAAACTGTCAAGTAATTAGTTCCAAGGGTTCAGACAAGTTTGTACTCCACGATGACTCCTTGTTAAGCAAAAACAAGTCAGACATTCAAACATAGGTTTACTAATTTATCAAGGAGTTTACACGATTCAAACTGCCTTACATCAGATTTAACAGCATGTACCAACTCAGTTTACGACCAAAGCCACCAAGACTGAAGTTTGAATTCCAAGAAGATCGAAACGAGAAAAGCGTATCGGCCCATGATGGCAGAGTTACACCACCTCAATTCATACGAAAATTTATTGCTCTCTTTTCGACAATGTCCACACACAGTCTCAGAAAAGAAGACCCTCTGAACTGCGCCAAGATCTTATGTATATGCCGTGTAGTGTGAACGCCTGAGACCGTTCGTCAAAATCGATTTTAAGGCCGACTATGACAGCAGCTATAGGAACAGGCTATACAGAGCGATGTTTAGTTTTGGGATCCCTGCCAAATTCGTCCGTTTGTGCAGGATGACGATTGGGTCAAGATCTCACCGAAACCTTTGATGTCAAAAAAGATTTAGACAAGGCGACGCGTGTGTGACTTGTGACTTCTTCCACATCGTTCTTAAAGGAACAGTGCAAAACTCACGCGCCAACACCAGAGGCACAATCTTTCAAAAGTCCTTCCAATTATTAGTTTATTGGGCTAAGAAGGCAATTGAGTAGCAAAGTCCTCTCTCGAACGATTAAAGTGACCCTTTATAATGCCATAATCGTCGCATTCCTTCTCTACGGCGCAGGAGCCTTAACTCTGTCGAAGGCGGATGAGGTTGCTCTTGGCAGTTTCGATAAGATAAATCTTCGGGTGATTTTTGGTCCTGTCTGCGTAGACGATGAGTGGAGGGGGAGATAAAATGACGAACTATACGGGCTGTACAGCGACATCGACATCGAGTACCCCTGTGAGCTCAGCTGTATTTTCTAGCCGTTTAGCATCTGTTGCGCAAAATATGGGTGATGCTTTGATGGTGGATTCAGCCGCTCTTCCAACCTTGTTTTCTATTTCCCCGCAGCCAATCTCTATTGAATCGCTTAGATTCAAGAATTGGTTTGCTTTTACTTACCAATTAGGCAAAGTTATCATCCGCCACCGTAATATTGCAACTTTAGTCAAAAAACTACACATCGGACAGTCAAGGGGAAATAAAATCCTTGGAATCAGTCGCTTTAAATTCAATAATAGCCCTAGACTTCCGATCGTCTCTTATAGAGATGGCGGAAGAGTTTAATTTTCATCTTTGTTGGGTGCCAGGGCATAGGGCACATTCCAGGGAACTGTAAGACTAATGAGCTCGCCAGACATGGAACAACATTACCTATTGGTTCTGATAACTGCACCTCAGGTATACCAATCGCTATTTGTTAACTCAAATTAAAGCTAGATGCTATCGAAAGAACAAATCTTAGCTGGACCAGTGGTACAACATGTCTAGCGACAAAGCAGATATGGCCAAAGCTGGATCTGAAACACTCTATTTGACACTGACTAATAACCAAGCATGCAGCAAAGATTGGCGTCTACGCAAACGACTTCTGCAGAAGCTGTATTGACGAGAAGGAGAAGGAGACTATTCTCCATCTTCTTTTCACCTGTCCAGCTCTCTCTCACAAAAGAAAACTCCAGTTAGGAGGCTTCTTCTATACCAACTTAGGCGACCTGATACGATTTTAGTAGCCTCCTACGCTTCAACAGGAGATCTATCCGAGTTCCTTGTGGTATCACATCGGGCCCCTTATGGGTCTAAGTATTTTGGCTTTAGCTGGCAGCCACTTCAACCTTACCTAACCTAACCTAAGATGGATGCCAGCCAAACTGAAAAAAAAACAGAGACTCAAAATCGCCACGGAATCATAAATAATGTTCTTTGAAAGTAGGTGATTCGTTAAATTATCACCCACCGTTAGTAAATCGAACCAAATCGTGTAAGCCGGTCATAATTTGATCCATTTTCTGTCAGAATCTCCTACAGAAATTTTCTCCTTAAAGTGTTCTGCTTCACCTTTAAGAAAGTTATGGTCACATACCTATGTTTATTTTTCTACAACCTCACCCTACCCTTTGACCTCACCGTTCGCCATCACAAAGTTTATCGTTTACAACAGGAAATCGACTCGCCAGCACAAACGGAAGTTCAATTTCCACATACGACTAACGATTATGTAAAGAAAGGATATCCCTTTAAACACCGAAAGCAATGCGCTGGAAAATCAAAAAAAAAAAGGATACAAATGTGAGTCTTATGTGAATTTATGTCCTACAGATGCTCCGTTATTGTACCGGCTTATGCCTTAAACCTCTATTAACACGTACAAGCAGGAAATTTAGTTTTTCAAATCGTTAATAATGATGCTTGAGAAATGGATAGGAAGACACGTCTGTGTCCTTATAACTCCCCCGAGATTACAATCAGTGTTCGAGTTAACTAATGGTGGCCTTAGGAGGAGGAAAGGTAAACAGGGTTAAATGAGCTGTGCTGTTACATTTTAGCTATTGATACGCTGAATTTAACTTCCCTTTCCATGCATGTGACCGACTTTACTCCCGCCTTCTGCTTAGGTCATTGCACGCGCTGCGAATCTAATCCATAACCCACATTTGGTCAACATTTCCATTCGCAATCAGGTTCACCCTAGAAACTCATGTCACGCGAATAAATTAAAGTTGTAGGTTCCACACAGTTTCCCAAAATATGAATTTCATGTCACTAGGACATCCGTAGGCAACCCTCGTTTCTCTTGTCCTGTCAAACCGAAAAATCACCGCTTGTCAGTAGATCTCAATTTCCTGCCATCGAATATAACGAGTTTTTAATTAAAATAGCCCTCCACCAGCGGGTACCGCGAATCCCGAAATTAGATTTTATTACTGAAAATAAATTCCGTCGCTGAACTGTGCCAAGCCGACATGGCTTCGGGGGTGCCACAGCGCTACCGAGTTTTGTCCGCCAAAAATGATGAAAATAAAATTCGTTTGGATATTTTCGTTTTCGTTTTCGTTTTTCTGACAGTTCGCATCATTTCACTAACGGCCACTTCCGGCGGCTGTAAATGGCTGGGTACGCACTATTTACGCTGTCATAACCATTTCAGGAAGTGGCTTGGTAATGCGGGCACTTCAGTGAAATTATCCATTTTGCGTAAGGAAACCGCAAAAGTTGTTGTTACTCCAACGATTTTGGCGGTCATAACAATTTTGGAAAATTTGGTCAGCAACGAGGAAGTGGATGGTGTTGGCCCGCAGCATACACTCAAATTGATTGACACAATGGATTCGACTTCGGTGGGGTAAGAAACGTAGCCGAAAGAGCAAATATTTACCCTCGCTGAAGGAGGATCAACAAATTGTTAGCATTTCTCTTTCTTGTCCACTCGTTCACCCCTTGCTCGTGGCGAGTACATCCGATATGTCAATGTTTGCGAAATGTGAAAAGGTTCTTCCAGTCAGAGCGAGCGGTGAGGGATTACAAATCCCCCACCAGCGATTGGACGATCTGTTCTTTCTTGTGTGACTTTGATTAAGTGGACTTAAAGCTTTCTTGGCGAGTAGGGATAAATGCAGTGAGAAGTAAGGTATGGAGAGGGATTCGTGTTTTTAATTAAATCCTAATGGTTGGAGGAGAGGGAGATTAAATGATTTCTCAACTGAACTGTTACATTAAGCGGCATGTAGACACGTAATGGTGTCTCATTACACACATGATGGTGTGCACTCTGTGAAGTAATAATTATACATTCATCTTGTAATCAAGAAGGGTGGACTAGCATATGGAAAGGCATCGATAGCACATCAACTGCGTTACTGCGCGGAAAGTCATTGGTGAAGGAAGCCAAGAGAGTGGTGGAAACGTTTTTAAACAACGCGAGCTTTTTGATACAATTATCGACGTTATCGATACGAGGTTTCAACTAAACTTGGAATTACTCGTTACCCTCAGACTTATTCCCGTTCTAGACACTCTAGATAAGATTTGATTGTTGGTAGAATTGGGATCGTGTCACCTTATCACTGCGACCACCGATGGACCTATTGTGATTTCCTCCAATTAGAGCTCGTTCATGATACCCAAATGCGAGACGAGTCCAGAGTTGTCTTTCGGCGAGCTGGCAGATGTATCCTCCGTTTTGAGGTAGATTTTGCTTAACTGGCGATGACATTGTTCTGATTAAACAGTTACAATGACGAAAAATGTGTTCTGTTGATTCTTGATCTTCGTTGCACATGCTGCCTGTGTTGTCTTGTACTATTACCACAGTCATTAGGGTTTTTCACTCGACAGTGACCTGTTAGGAAGCCTGTAATTCGAACCAGACTCCTGGATAGTCCTAGGAGTTGTTTTGGACTGGTATGGGAGGTGTTTCACATAAACATTTTGGCTTATCTGTTACATTCAGTGTTCATTCAGTAATGGTGAACTCTGTTTTTCAGCCAGTTTCCGATGAAACATTTTTCATTGTCTACTATGTCCTGTCATCCAAATGAGATGAACTCTGCTCGTGCTGGGTATTGATGTAGGCAGTTGCACGCTGTTCCATGCTTATTTCAATGTTATTTCATAGACCTTTATGGCTAGAAGCGCGGCTTTGTGGTCGTCGTGGCTCAGGGGTTAGTGCGTTGGACGGAGTTAACATCGTCTTCAGATATGAGCATAATGGTGTTAATAATGGCTTCTTTCTGTAACTGAAGAAGGAGGGATGGGATGTTGATCATAACTTTCAACGCTGCAGTAGGAGTTGTTCTCATAGCACCCGTAATGCACACACAAGCTTGTCTTTGGAGTTTGTTGAGCCTGTCTTGAATCGCCACCAACCTCGCCATAAACCAATATCATTCTAATTCTGATTGAGTCCGCTGTTTAAATGCAAAATTTAGCTTAAGAAGTTTCACTTCGAAAAGATTTGATATTTGGTGGTCTAAATCATGGCAAGAGTCGCAGCGTGTATAGCAAATTTACAAATTTGCCACTAAGTTATTATACAATTCTACTAACCAACATGTCTAGCGGAAATTGAATTATTTTGCCATCTATCACTTCGAACCTTTTCGGCTTTAAATAGAACACTGAATCATGAACATTTTTTTTTTCAACCGTTCCACATGAATGTAGAATAGCTTTCCACATAATTTTACTCTCAAGGGGGACTTTAATCACAAGCCAGGCAATTTCCAGTGCTCAAACCTGGGGTCCTTTCGTCGGAATATAAAACAAAACAGAACTTTGTGGAAACCCCTGGTTCAGTTCTGGGCACGTGCGTATAGTTTACGAGCACTTTAGCTCAATTAATTGCAGGATAATTAAAAAGTAATCGAGAAGTAGGCTCCACTTGCAAACTTAAGTTATCAAATTGGGCATAGGTGCGGGCTCTGTGGTGGACCATCAAGCGTTAATGTCCTTCTGTTTCAAAAGTCTTACACAATATTTGAATCAGCTCTTACAAGAATTTTTTTTTTCTTACAAGAATTTCACTTGAATCTTCAATGAAGAAATTAGTTGTGAATACTATGCTGATTCGAGGTCAAAGTACATTTGCACCCGTCTGGAGTAAAAGCATAAGTAACTCTTACGAAAAAAAAATCACGCCCTTCCACCCATACGGGTGCTGCATTGCTGACAATTGGTCTGCTTATAGCTGTAATGTCATTTTTGGGTTCATACACCAGTTCTTACCAATGTGACTTTTGCTGGTCTATAGAGAGATCCTAGCTCTGTCCATGATTTTCATGAAATGAGAGTTCCAAGTAAGTTTTTCGTCTAAAGTGAGGCTCAGCCCAGTTATGGTACTTCTAGACACTCTTAACTTAACCTCTACAATTTTTGAAACCCTCACCTTGCAGGTTGTTAAAAATTGCTTCGGCCACTGGTGTATGAGTGATGATAGGACAAAAATTGTTTCTCTGTTTACTCTCCTATTTATAGCTTCGCGAATTCGACATTTAACCTGCAGATTGTAATGTCAGTGTTTACGGTTTTGAAGGCCCCCTCAGTGTCAAGGATGGTACCGAATTGGATTCTTTATAGAGCAGCGACTTTTGAACCATACATAGACGTGATCCTAAAAAGGGTCGATTGTAGTCTTTACACAGAAAATCTGTGCAAGGAAATCTATGCCCTTATCATCCTCAATTGCCTAAACCGCTTCAGCTATAATGGAACCACCAAGCGCGCTTATAGAGCAAAGTCCTTGGACAAGGAGACACGCTTTCCTCAAATTGGCTTTTAGGAAACGGTGCTAATGGCTTTTTAATCAAGAAACTTTCTGTTGCTTTTCTGGACTGTTTGGAGCTGAAGTGGGCAAACCTCATTAAAAGATCTCTAGTCAAATGAGAAACAGTGTGTGAAAACCTTGGCGATCTTCGGTTTCAATTAACCTTTCTCATGACATATCGACCTCTATCATGTGTAACCAGAATCCTCTCAAATTCCATCAGCATGTGGTGTCATTGTTGAACAACCAGATGTTCAACCTCTTCGAAATCATTCGAGAGTTCACGAAGGACGAAGATCAAGCACCGATGTTGATGTCTCCTTCTTACTATACATTCATTCATTTTCCAATTGCCCCCATATCCACTATCATAGACGCGGGTTTAGGGTGCTTAAGTGACCTTCAACATCTCTCGATCTTCCGCCATCGACTCTAAAACACCAGGGGCTATCTTCATACAGGTACAGGTGAGATTTCGGACTTAGTTCATCTTGGGCCTATCCAGGGGATGCCTACCTGATAGCACGGATTTTATGGCACGTCTTGGAAGCCGAGTTGAGGGCATACGTTGAACGTGCCCAAACCAACGAAGTATGAACTTTTATGTTCAAAGAAGTTACTTATAGCCATTGAGTGCCTCGCGTTTTCTCGTGTTCTTAACTCGATCTGGATGAGCAATATAACGAAAAAATCTCATTTCGGCAGCGTGTATCCCCGATCTTATTCTTTCGGTCAGTACCCATAGATGAGGGTCGGAACAAACACTGCATTAAGGACCGATAGCTTAGCTGCGATACTCAGTTCGGCCCTCCCGACTGACTGACCAAACTTTGTCAAAATTGCTCCAGTCGGACCAATCCTACTGGACAACTCCGTATTACTCCTTCCATCACTCATGAATAGGACCTCGAAATACTTAAACTTCTCCACCTGTTTGAATGGGACTCCACTAACATGCAGAGTGCATTAAAGAGGCGTTCGGGAAATGACCATTTGTTCACGTCTACTCTCATCCCAGCTTCAACACAAACGGCTACGATCCTGTCAAGTGCGCGCTGAAGTTCGGTCTGAGTGGATCACAGGATGACCAAGTTATCAGTGAAAAGGCGATAATTCATCCTAAGTCTCCGAATTCGAACTGTTCCCCGCCACAGCTGGTTTGTAACATCCAATTCAGGAGAGCTGACAAAACGCACCACTGGTAAAGTCCAACACCCACAGTGAAAGGTGTAGATTTAACACCGTTCACCCGAACACAGCCCTTTTTTTAACGAATTTCAACATAAGGATTCAAATCGGTTGCATCGAAGACCATCTCATCTCGTCTCATTAGGCTGTCATCATTGTAAACATTCTTTAGAAAGTGAAAGGCAGGTTTAAGGACTACCAACACCCTAAAATAAGGAGTGACCCAGCAAGATGGTCTGATTCGATATCTTTCTCAACAACTAACTTCGAGCATACAATCTAAATGAGGTAAATGGTAGTGGCCATTCCCTGCTGCCACTCAACACCTTTGAATTGTAGGCGTGTACGCTGCATCACGTATCCACCTCATTACAACTAATCCTAAAACAATTGGACTATGTCACTCGTAACGATATGAGCTGTCGAACTTATTGCCAACGATGTGCCTTTACCACTTTATTCCGTGATGACCCCCGAAATTGATAAAAACCGAACCAATGTATTGGTTTACGAGTATAATATTCTCAAGGCACTGCTACGCCCATACGTTCGCCCACAAATAAACAAATATCGTCTTATCTTCTCCAACTCAATAGTTCACATTAACCGAGTATGTGTATTGCCGACGACTACAAAACCATAATGCTCACTGGTTCCAATCCTAACATCATAACCATGTAATCTTAAACCAATGACACTTCCAGAAATGTCCTTTTGCCCCCCCAGCAAAGTAGAATTCCATAAACGAAATCACCAATTCTCCGGGGATATGCTCCTAAACCACCCGCCGCCGCCGCCTTCCCACAACCCTCTGAACATTAATGGATGTTATCGTGACGCGACAATGGCATTACCCATGACCGGCAATATTTGACCTACATACTTACTCTCGCTCATTCCTTGGTTGTCCTCATTGCACGAGTAGTAGTCGTAGTCGGATTTTGGTTTCTTGTAGCTGCTCGCGGGCATATTTCATTACATCCTTGTGTGCGCTGCCATTGCAAGTTTCCAGGATGTAATTTCGGTCCCCAGCTGTACATTTGTTATGCAAATGTAATGTGTGATGATTCTGTAACGACATACCCCGAGATGGAAGGAAGGGCCAAGCAGAAAGGAAACTGCTGACAAATATGTTTGACATAAAGGAAAAGGCTTCAACTAAAGGAGTAAGAAAAAAAAAAAAAAAAAAAGAAGAAAAGAAGGGAATTAGGGGGTAAAAGGATGGGTAAAGCTGAAGCTGCAGAAAGTCACATTTCAATGGTGAAACCGGAAAGTTTAAGAACTTTGATGGAATCCTTAAAGAGGTCGCTGTTCATCCCTTGGTTCTTTCACCGGCTTACCCTGGGTTAACTCAGTGCACCCACTTTATATTCAAATCTTGTGAGGATTGAAGTTTGTACATCCTGGCATATGCCATGTGTGTTTGCGGTGGCAAATTTGAACCTTATCTCGAGCTAATCATGCGGTGAATGAATATTTTATATCAGTTTTAGAAGGCTTCTTGCAGGACACCACTCATAAATCACTTTCTTTGTCATCTGTTCGAGAGATAAACTAGGACAGTGCCAGTTTAAAGTGATTTATGGACTGTTGCCTACTACCGCTGCTGTTTGGTTTTCTTAACAAGTCCTACGAGAATGGAGTTTTGAAAGAAGATTTGTATTTACTCGAGGGCTGAAGTGGAAAAGGATTCATGGACTTGAAGGATCTTTTAATAAAAGCAGCCGAGTGCAAAAGATTTGACAAATTTGTCTACAATCTAATAAGTGGCAAATCTTTGACAACGAAGTTCTCAGCTGCAAGCAATTTATGTTGTTGGCCTTATTTACATTCTGTCAGCTACCAAGTATTTTATTTTGTACTAGATTATGTTTTGTTTTTATTAGCTTAAATAGAAATTGTTGAATGTAAGTTGGAATGATTTCCAATTGGCTTCTTAGATTTCTTAGATTTGCAATTGAACTTTGGTTGGATTAGGTTGGGTGGCTGCCCCTTTCAGACAGGGATGCATTTAGACCATTGGAATACTACGACAAAGATAACGGCTTACGAGCACCAGAAAACGAGAGTACACCGCAAAATGCGTTAAGATGGGTGACCATATCGGAAGCGCCACTATGTGTTGAACCACATTTACCCGGTAATTATGTTTCTTGTCTTTTGAATCTTAAGTTCAGCTAGATCGTCAAGATCGTCATAGAAGTGTTCCCCAAGGATTTTCCTTCCGAAAGTGTACAGTAAGTGAGTCATGGTTTCTTCCTCCTCTCTCCTCTTCGTCTTTACAGTTTCTACAGAAATTATGCAATCACTGCAAGCGATTTCTCGATTAATTCGATTGGAGCAGATGGTTCCCCCAAGTTTTCGGAGAGATCCCATCCTGCGTCTTCTTTTGGAAGGTCGTCCGCCTTGCAGTTGCCTGGAACATCCCTATGTCCTAGAACCCAGCAAGGGGTTACGTGAGCTTCCCCAGTTAAAAAAAAAAATTGGAGGCGTATACGCAATATTTTAAAAAGAACTCACGCAATGTACACCTGATTGCTTCCAGGGATATGGCGATTTTCCACGATGGAAAGGCCTTATTTTTACGTTGAGCCAAATCGAAATAAATTTTTAACTTTACGCCTGGTCATCTAATAAATATAAAAGCTTATACCTAAGTAATAAGTCGGCTGAACTTCCACTCAGAATTTGATTAAAAGAAAAGAAGCTGCGGAAACCTTGGGTTGGCTTGACTACCCAGAATAGACAGACAGAAATTCTTCGCACCAAGTAGGTAGTTGAGAACACTACTTTCAGCCACCGAAAAAGAGTCCTTTCCTTTGAGAGAGCAGGAATATATGTATTTAGGTTGTGAAAGAGGAGTATCTAGAGCGAAGAAGTAATGGAAACAAAACCCTACATAGAAACAAGAAGGCCTGCGTGGTCTCTCAGCTTAAGTGAGTCGAGGAATTAAGCGATTAGCGAAACTAAGTCATCAATTGTAGATAAGTTCAGACAGCATTTTCTGGAGCCGCTTGATACACATAAGGTAGATAGACTAGTAGGACCAGTAAATCCTGTCAACGAAAGCCTTGCCCTGGCAGGAGCAGGAAAAGAACAAAGTTGGCACATTTAATGGCTTGCTTGGGGGGATTTTAAAATACAAATATGATATCTCGGTAGAGTACCAAATCATCAACCAAGTATGTGTCGACGATGAACGTCTATTTGTAAACATAACCCAAACCTTAACGCAGCTGACCCCAGGGTCTGCATCGCCAGTAGAGTTAAAAGCTTATAAGGCAGAATCTTCAACCCTGATATGGTTAACTGGGCAGTAGACTCGTTTGAACCATTTAAAACCGCTGGGGGTGACGGTGTATTTTCGACACTTCTACAGAAGGTGATCGACTGTCGGAAATGATCGGAAGGCAATAAGCCAGGCGAGTTGGTTTATGCGTACAGACCTATCAGCCACTATCTTTTACCCTGAAAACTATTGAAAGGCTAATAGAAGTCTATATCAGAAGCCGCCTAGAGATGTCTACTACTCTGCACTCAAATTAATAAGCTTACAGTAAAGGAGAATCCACGGAGGGTGCCCTTCATTATCAAGTCAAAGAGATCGAAAAGGCACACTGTGTCGGTGTCTGTAACCGCAGTCAAAGAATGCCCCTAAGGGAGAGTTCTCTCTCCTCGTCTGTGGCCTTGAGTCATTGACAATCTTTTAGCCAATCTTCACAGATTGGTCTACAAAGCTATTGGTTACGCTGATGTCTAAGCGACAATATATGCGGCCATAGTTTGGTGACTGAAATCTCTTAAACGGACGACGGTAACGAAGCTAAAGAAGCCACAGAGAATTGCCTATCTCGGAATACAGATAAACCTGTCCCACTTCATTTATACAGGCTGTCATCGGGCTCTGACCTAAACATATGTGTCTTCATTACGAAGATCCCTGCCCGTTTTACTATAAAGTCTGGTAGGGTTCACCGATGGATAGAAATGAATCTCGGTACCAATGGGAATGTGAACCAGCGTATTTCAGCCTAAAATCCATGCTATTGAGATCTGCGCCAAGATAAAACTCGATAAAGACAGTAGGGGTGGAAAATTCATATCTAGTCAGATAGTCAGGCAGCGCTTAAAGCGTTTACATCCCATTCGTAGAATCTAGGTCAGCCAAGCGCTGTTACGATACCCTACAAGCAGGTACAACAGGGACAAACCTGGTGTCCAGTCACCCAACTATGGATGAGCTGCAAGACCGTAACTCTTCTGTGGTCTTCTGTGGCTATAATTGGACTCCCGCCACAGATTTATTAAACAACTAGGAACCCCAACTTCGTCTAGCCCACTGGAAAAATGTCCCTGGGCTTCAAGATCCCCTGGGCAATCCAAAAGACCTTTCTTACAAGGAAATTCTAAACCTGGACGGGAAAAACCAAGAAGAAGCTAGTGAGCTGCCTCATTTGCCATTGCACCCTGAGATACCATCGCAGCCATCTAAACCTTTGTTCGCATACAGAGTGTAGGCCCTATTTCGAAGAGGAGGAATCCTATGGGCACATTGTTTGTAAATGTCCAGCACTACACTGGCTAAGAAGACAGATCTCTCATAGGGAATTCTATTTGTGAGCAGAGTTAAGGAACTCAGCTACATACAAAGGGCAAGGCAACGCAATAAGCAGCAAGCGGCAAAGCGGCAGAGCGGCAGAATTAAAACTTATGAAATCGTATAGTTGTGGCCACGCAGTCGTTTAGCGGCAAGCGTAATTTCTGAACATATTTTTTGCCGCTCTGCCGCTTTGCCGCTTGCCGCTCATTGCGTGGCAGCGTCCTAAGGGTATTTGGTGTATTTTGTCTTTAGCAAAATGTAGGCGTTCCTATCCCGGTGAATATCTTCATCAGTCGTCACAAGTAACTTCAGACCCTTATCTAATCCCTGCATTCAGCTTGACCTAACCCCAACCCCCGATTAATATTGTACAACCGTTGGCATAATAAATGGCCTACCATGTCCACCTTCTGGTACGTCCATTGAAATTCCCCCTCAAGTTTTGTAAAAATCTCATTAGCACACCGCCCTGATCCACCATTAAAAGATTATTAAACAGAACACAACAATTTTTTGATTAATATCGTGGATTTTCCCCCTCACACCCCTACCTTGGAGGCATCATAAAATATCATGTTCATGCCCACATTGAAAACGCCCACACGTGACCACCCGTACATATTCGGCTGGACATCATAAAAATCCCTTATGATGTCTCCCGATGTCTACAGACGAATTGATGATTCTCACAACATACCCACCATCCTTACATCGTAATCTATCCTATCCTCGTCCGTAGTTGACCTAATTTTCTCCAGTCTGTCTGAGTACTACGAGTGTTAAACAAACAAAAGCACAAAGGAAGCTTGTATGTCCTGTGTTGAATAAAACAAAAGGACGAGCGGAACATCCGTAAAACAAAGAAGTTTTTCCTTCTTTTCTTTGGTTTCCTTTGGCGGAATTCCTTATCATTAAGGGATTAAGGGTTGGTATCACACTTTGTTGTGAATGATTCGCCATAAATTGATTCAAAGCTGACTCCTTGGTCAGAGAGACTCACAGGAGGCTATTAGTTAGTTTTGTTCAAACAACCCTAAATAATTCGTCAAAAGTTGTTGTTCTTGCTGTTGGGGGTCGATGAAGATGAGTTGCGGAAAGTCCCTCGAATAATACTGTTACCAAGTTGTACAAAGTTCAAAACTGAAGCCTTTGTAAGGATTAAATTCACAGTTCGTTGGGTGGAGTTTGTTTTCAAGTATAATTCGCTGAGAGGGTTATTTTCGAATTCGTTTAAAGAAAAAGGAGAAAAGGGGATCATTGGTTGCGTTAGGTATTTTCTTACTTTAACCAACGAAGATGTAACTTGTTGTGACTTACTTATAATTAACAACAAGTCAGATGTCAAATGGCAGGTTGTAAGAATGCGCGGAAATACAATGGACCCAAGATAATTCACGTGAGGAGTCGCGATTTAAGTGCTTGAAGTCGATGGGAGTAACAAACATGTTTCTGTTTACCACCCTCCAGCAGGATTTTTTTTTTTTTTTTTTGAGGGAAACACTATACTGGACCAGGAAGATGGACCCAGTTTTTACCCATTTTACTCGAATTTCCTCCACTTTCAGGAGAAAGGCGATAAGAGTGAGTGCTTCACCTTATCATTGAAGCGATAAGGTGCAGAACTCATCATTGAAGCGATAAGGTGCAGCACTCATCACATCAGCACCAGAAATCTGCCACCTAATCTGAGCAAAGGTAGGACAATCGCGAAGGAAATGATCCGAAAAATCGTCACCCTCTGTACAGGTGTCACAGACAGTGTTGCCACTTAAATCTAACAAACTAGGACGCTTGGCAAAAGCTAAGTGTCCTATTAAAACGCCAATAAGTTATCTACAGTCTCTTCTGCTGATTTCTTACAGACGTTCGGGAGCATTCGTTAAGCCTGCCTGCATCCTGGAGAGCCGTGCCATACACAAGTGTGTTTGTAGGAAACCCAATCGTCAAAACCCAACGCAGATTCAGGTCCCAAGAAAACATCCTCTGAGCTCTGTCTAGCAATCGGAGATCTCATTTCCAGAGGTCCCAGTGTGACCTGAGACCTAGACAAGAGTCAAAGAGATCAACCTTACGACCGAATTCAAAGAGTTTCTGCATTCTCGAACTATTCTGGTTCGTTAAACGGTTGAACGAGGCTTTAAGCGCAGCCTGGCTATCGCTACACACGCAGATACTCTGACCCTGGAGATGTTCAGGGTGTCACGGTACTCTGTGGCGAGCAATCTGAAACACCGAGAGCTAATCTAATTGCATCGAATTTCCTCTCGGTGACAAAGCTTGGACAATTCTGTGGCCAAGATGCGGTTGCTACAGCTGTAAGCTACAAAACGAATAAAGAATGAAAAACCTTCGTCTTTGCGTCTCAGCGGTTCTCAACCAACCTTTGTTACGGTAAAAAGTCGGGAAGTGACTGATTTTACGATATCTAACCAATACTTCAAGTCGATTGCTAACTGGAGAGTTCTGCCGGAAGTGTCCCTATCAGATCATATATATATCGCGTTCCAAATGAATTGCGCGGAAAACTAACCGGAAACGCTTTAGGGAAGAGCTAGACAGGTCTGTTAAAACTCCTCCTAAACTCAGAACGAGTCAGAAGGTTGAGGATGCTGTTCATAATCTGACTAGCATCCTCACCAGATGTTTTGAACTGAAGTGTCCGGTTACGAAAACCTCTTGTAGATCGCCGGTTCCCCAGTGGAACCCAAAACAGCAGAGACCTAGAAAGGAAGCCTAAAAACTTCTAAATCGGTCACTTAAGATAAATTTGAATGGAGAGTGGAATCTTTTCCAATCTAAACAAAAAGAATATGAGAAGTTAACTCGCTTGTCGAAAATTGGTTCCTATAGAGATTTAAGATCCAACCTTCTGGTTTGGTCAAAGTTCTCAAAAGAACCAAACCAGTCAATCCGGAGTCACTTAGAAAACCTGATGGTACCTTCAAAGCGGACAATTTCAGTCTATTTCTGGAAACTCATTATCAAGTTACCATTGGGTCACCGCTTGCTCTGCCTACACAGGCCGAGATTGATCTGAGTCGGAAAACTTGCCATAGGTGGTATACAACATCGGCCGTTGTAACAGACGAGGCAATCAAATATGCCATGGCACCATTTGTTAGCTTCAAATCGCCAGGAACTGAAGGAGTGTACCCAGCCGTGCTGCAACAGGGTATTAACCTGTTGCTCTCAACTCTGAAGAGAATCTTTAACTGCGAGTTTGGGACTGGCTTATATTCCTACACCTTGGCGAACGGTTAGATTGGCCTTCATACCAAAAATTGGTAAAGATGACTACTCTCTCACTAAGTGTTTCAAACCTTTAAGCCTGCCTTCCTTCTTGCTCAAAAGCATAGGATAGCAAAGGTCGCTGCTTGGAAAACAGGTTTGGTGTTGTCGATCTCCACGAAGACACCAACACCGGACCCAAGACTGGTTATTCAGCCATTCGTGAAGATCCGACTAAACCCCCTCCAGGCTCAGACTCTTGTTGAAGTCAGCAAGAAAAGTCGACTTTAAATTAACACAGCAACCGAAGTTCTATTGTCATTGCATCAGACTGCATATCCATGGAACTGGGGTCGGATAAGCGTCGCGGGGGTGGATGAGCGTCAGGCAAGGTCATAAAAACTCCAGTGCAGATGATAGCAAAAGCCATCCCTTCTAAGACGACAGATTGCTTTGATAGTACAGTCCATTATATTATTATCAAGAGGAGGTAGATCAAGCAGAGCGTCTAGAGCAGAGTCAGACGGAAAAGCTCTTGTAAAGCAAGAGACAAGCCGTTTTTTTTATCCAGGACCATGACGGCTTCATCGGACATCTGGATAGTAATGCCCTTTAGCACCGGCTGAGTCAGACCGGTCACAACCCTCCTTCTCCTAAAGAGGACAACCTCAGTTTCCAAAGGATGGACCGAAAGCTCATTCCTGGAGTGCCATTCATCGATCATGTCTAAAGCTGCCTGCGCGTTAGTACAAACTGTCTTGAGTCATGACCCGACAGGAAGTATGGCATCATCATCGGCATACGCCTGAGGGTAGATGTTAGAAGAATTGAGAGTATGCTACATAGTGTCAACCACCATGCACCATAGCAGTGGAGACAGAGCGCCGCCCTGCGGACAACCTCTGTTTACCTCCTACAGGATACTTTTTTTATTTTGTCAGAAGTGTTCACTGTCTTTTGACGAACAGCTGAAAGCTCCCAAGGTACGCGTATCGGTAATTCCATCCTCATTTGCCATTTTAAAGGCTCCTACCCAATGAAATTCTCAACAAGTTCTTAAATATCCTCATACATCCCAGGAAGATGTCAACTTCACTTCATTCGTATAAGTAGAACTCCATCCTCCGCAAAGTATCTTTAAAATTAAAGGTCCCCCTTGAGAGGACGCCATTGCGCGGCGTTTTGTAAATTGCAATTTTCCGAATGCACTCATGCACGTCTTAATTACATTCTCACACGTAAGGAGCGTGTGAAGTGCGAGAAGCGCAATAAGTGGTGTGGATTATTGTTAAAGTCATGTGACACGTTCGTTCCACTTAATACACCCACCGCCACCACCACATACCCCAGTGATTATAAAAGAAAGGGCAATGCTTCCATTCCTTGGCGAACACGCTGGCAAGGACATTAACTCTCCTTTTGTGGCCATTCGTTGTGATATTAACAAGATTTTCGTTTTCCTCTCGGGCTTCAGCCGCTACGCGCACTATTGAATGGCAATTTTAATTGAAAATAAACAATCAGCATCACCAGCGAGTGGGTGGCACACGTTTTGTGCGAAATGAAAAATTAAATTAATTTCCCAACAAAAGCTTTCAATTTGCGACGCTGAATCCTTTCAATAGGAATTAATATTCAATCGGCAAGTGGATATTTTTGTTGTGATTCGCAACAAGCCTGGAAAATGGCACAACAACATTTCGGATTAGGACATGAAATCACTCGACAAAGGACAATATTTTTTCCACACCGACACAGGCTCAGCCGAAAACAGATAAGTAGGTCTAGGTATGTCTGCCATTTGGAAAGCACTTAACTCCATTTCAGTGATCCCAGGGAAATTCATTCGAAAATCATAGAAGCACCACTTGATAAGGGATAACTCCAAAATGCCATTCCATTGTCGAGCCAATTGATATACCCATTACGTACGCACAGTACGTGCCATTTTGTTGTGCGAAAGAACTTCGCCATTTGCAATGCACAAAACGGAAACGGCTCCCCGGCCACAATCAAATAATGGATTCCGGATTGGGTAGTAAAAATAAATAATTCCTCATTCGAACGAGACTACTGTTGCCAACTGATATCCCCATTGAGTAGCAATTACGGTGACAGAATTCAATACATTTTTCAAGTGGAACAGTCTCAACTTCACTTGACCTAATTTCCAAATGGCACAAGACTCCAGGAACTGGGGTCTTCTCTCCGTATGTATTGTTTCGAAATAATCCCTATTGGTTGCTAAATTTTTTTTTTTAAGGCAAATGCAAATTTTGGAGATAGGAGAAGATAGGTGAGGACTTGAAAATTATCCTTTACTGGGGTAATGGAGGCTTATTTTTAGGAGTTGATGGAGAAAAAATTAAAGCATCCCTCGTGGTGGTATGAATGTGTTATCCTAACAAGGAGTACAAGAGCTTACTGGAGCAGAGAGTTTTGCGTCGCAGTAATTTGATTTTAATTTAAAGAATTGAGTTTGGCCTAATGTCCTAGATTAGATTGGAATACAGGAAAGTTGTTCGTTTATAGGTCACGGAGTCTATTATCGACGTTTCAAGAACATTTCGTGTCTGAAAAAACTGGAGAAGGCTGTCTTTCCCAAGCCAACACAAATCTATCCGACTGCTGGGTCACCTAAAAGACATATAAATACATATGTACAGGGTTTTTCAATAAGAGCGCTACAAAAGTTTTTTTAAATAAAACAAAAATGAGTTTTGGATATCAATGAAATTATTTATTTCTGTGAAAGTACGTTTGATGCCATTATGTATGGAACTCGATTTCTTTTGCATGGCCACCACGGGCACACTTGCAGAAGTCCAGACGCTGAACCCAATTTTCGACGGTTTTCAGGCATAAATCGGCCGATACTGCTGCAATTTCACGTTCGATATTCGTACGAAGTTCATCAATCGTCGCTGGCTTGTTGGCATAGACCATAGACTTGACGTAGCCCCACAGGAAATAGTCTAACGGCGTCAAATCGCACGACCGAGGCGGCCAAGCGACTGGACCATTTCGTGAGATAACACGTTCTCCAAACTTGGTTTCCAATAAATTGATTGTGACATTCGCTGTGTGGCTTGTGGCGCCGTCCTGTTGGAACCACATATCCTCCAAGTCCATATCATCCAATTGGGGCCAAAAATATTCGGTTATCATTGAACGGTAGCGATCCCCATTCACAGTAACGTGCCGGTCTTGATCATCACGGAAGAAGTATGGCCCAATGACGCCGCCGGCCCATAAACCACACCAAACCGTAATTTTTTCGGGATGCAATGATGACTCATGGAGTACGTGTGGATTGCTGCCTGACCAATACCGCATATTTTGTTTATTGACGAAGCCATCCAGCCAGAAATTATGACGACCATAAATTGGACGTAGCGCTCTTAACGTTGAGGCCACTGACTCCGAATTTCGGTAGTAAATTTTAGTAATTTCGACACGTTGTTGGCTCGTATATCTTTCCATCATGAAATGGCAAACCTTACTGAAGAGAAATGTCAAAAAACCGCAAGAAAAATATGGCGTCGTTTGCTGTCCCTGTCGCTCTACTTTTGTAGCGTCCCTATTGAAAAACCCTTTACCTTTACATATCATAATTTGTGGAGTTGAAAGAAGGAAAAGCCTACATATAGCTGAAGGCTCTTAATGAGAACCACGTTCTTTAGGGGCTGACCAAATATAACAAGCGGTAACACGGTATTTTACCATTGAGTGTCCACTGCTTGAGTAATGAGGCGGAGTTGTAGGATCATCTACGTCCTCGCCCATACCGACAATGTCCTTCCGTTGGTTAGAACTTCACTCGGTTATGAGAATAAGACCAAAAGAATGGCGAATACGTGAATACGGGAGCACTCTTATGGAGAGACTGGGGTTGTATATAGCGAGTGCTACAAAAGCCGCAGGAATAAAGAGAAAGTATTATAAAATCTGACGTAACTAGTATTCTACTTGAGCCAATTACACACGTCGTAGGACACTCAACAAGGTACCTATTATAAGGAGGTGGTTTTAATTTAAATTAATACAAGGCCAAGTTCAAGCTGCGAACAAATAAAAAATCATCTGTCAAAAGCTAATGGCAAGAATTTTCTAAACCTATCAATGACGAATCAAATCACGCTGTCAGGCAGAATGGACCATTCAATTTGGACAATAAAGATCAACAATTTTTCCCACGCGACCTGGATGAAGTGAAGATAGTTACAGCTAAGCTTATGTCCAACAAAGCAGCTCGAGCTGATGGCCTAGCTGCCAAGCTGTTCAAAGCGGCCGGCTGCAGACTTGGAGAGGAACATGCACCAAGAATTTCAGATCGATAAGCACCACAGCGACGCGCTGTCATGCGACTTCAACATCGTTCTTGAAAGAGTTGTGCAAAACTCACGCGCCAACACCAGAGGCATAATCTTTGAAAAGTCCGTCTAACTACTCGCATACGCCGACGATATCGACATAATCGGAAGAACGCAGCGTGATGTCACTGGTGCGTTCGTAAGTATCGAGACGAATGCTGCGAAGATAGGCTTAGCGGTCAATGAGGGCAAAACGAAGTATATGCTGTCAACAAGAAAGGACACCCAACACCGACTCCTTAAACAGAACGTCACAATAGACAGTTATAACTTCGAGGTAGTTAAGGACTTTGTCTACCTAGGCTCCGCCATAAACTCAGACAACGACACCAGCGCTGAGATTAAACGAAGAATAGCTCTTGCCAATCGCTGTTTCTTTAGGCTAGGAAGCCAATTGAGTAGCAAAGCCCTCTCTCCAATAACTAAGGTGACTTTTTATAATCGTCCTAGTTATGCTCTACGGCGCAGAGGCATGTATTCTGTCAATAGCGGATTGGGTTGCTCTTGGCTTTTTCCAGAAGAAAATTCTTCGGGTGATTTTCGGTCACGTCTGACTTATGTAGAGCGGATGGACACCAATGCTCCAGTCCGGAAAATCTTCGAATCTACATCCGATGGACGGCGCAGTAGAGTAAGGCCGCGAATCAGGTGGCACACGCAGGTGGAAGGGGATCTTAACCAACTTGGCGTGCGAAATTGGAGGCAGCTGGCTAGAGATGGATCTGGCTGGAGACGCTTGATGGTTGAAGTCCAGGTCCACAACGGACTGTACCACTATGTTTTGGCTTATAGTCAACTTTTCTGCGAACTTTGTAGGTTCAAATCCCAGCCATGACCGCCGAACACTTTTCGGGGCAACACCTCTCGTCGGGGAATGACAAGCCTTCTAAAGAATTATTTGTCATGAAAAGCTTCAACTCAGCGCTAGGGGTCACCAAAAAATTACAGGTCCCTTCCATTTGTGCAAAAAACATAACACGTCCAACAGCCAGACTAGACAATGCATTACTTTTCGGAAGTCGTCCTTGTCGATTAAATAGTGTTTCATTAAAATTCGTGTCGAGACTATATCGAAAAAGGTTTATCCGCAAGATCAAATTCTCTTGCCTTGACATGCCCCATGTACTCCAAGTTGGATAAATACATACAGAAAGGTCTCCAGTTGATTGCGAAACAATCGCCCGCAAAGTAACTTCTCCATGCAGCACCATAACAGTACAACAACAATGTCCCCATGCAATTAGGATTTTTTTTTCCAGCTCCACAGTCAAAAGTTGACAACCATCTCGTGGTTCTCTCCGCACATACCGCTTGTAGTATAAAATCCACAAAAAAGTTCACTCCACTCCACTGAACTGGCAAAAATCTATCTCACAAATTTTAAACTTTACCTCTCCGTGTCCAATTTCACACTTGGCACCTGCAGGAGCCACTAGCTCAAGCCATGCTATGAATCCACAACAGAGATTGAGGCGATGAAGTCATCTGTGGGAATATTTTAGACGCAGCTGCAGTACCAGTTGCAGTTGAAAACAGCACAAGCAATGAAGGCGAAACTCCTCCTGTGGACTTGCCGTCATCCCTGGACTGCAATAAATAAAATCGTTAACTTTTTACCTTGCAGGCATGCTGTGTGTTGGTGTCGGTGTGCATAGCACAAGGGTAACAACAATGTTCGCATGGTCTGCCAGCCATCCATGTCATGGCAGGGATTTATGAGATTTTTCTGTATAATTCCTTGTGCCTGCATGGGTGTGAATTTCTCCCTGTGTGTGTATACAGTGCAGTTATTACTCGTGATTTATGATTATGACATTTCCATGTAATAATAGTCACTTAGCATGTTTCATAAAATTTTTAACAAATGGATGACAATTCGCGAAATAAAGGACAAAAGGGGAGAGGACTAAGGAAGAAGGACAATGGTAAGGTCTTTAGTGCAACTGCAATTGGAGACTTGTGCTATGTTTGACGTCTTACTTACTTACTTAAGGTGAGGATACAGTCCGGGGTGGACCTGGGCCTTAACCAACAAGCGTCTCCAGCGAGCCCGACCTATAGCCAGCTGCCTCCAGTTTCGCACTTACGCACGTCCCTCGGATGTGGATTCGAAAATTTCCCGGGCCGAACATTGATGTCCATCAGCTCCACATGAACTAGCCATCTCAGTCGTTGGAACTTCACCCTTCTGGCTAAGATGATGTCACTGTACAGCGCGTACAGTTCGTCTTTGTATCTCTACCTCCACTCACCGTCTATATAGACGGGACCGAAAATCACCCGAACAAAAAGCCAAGAGCAACCTCATCCATCTTTGACAGAGTCCAGAAGTTATAGCTGTCCACGGTGACGATCTGTCCAAGACGTCTGTGTTGGGTGTGCCTTCTTAATGACAGCATATATTTTGTTTTGCCCTCATTGACCGGTAAGCCCATTTTCGCCGCTTCCGTCTCAATACTCGCAAAGGCGCCAGTGACATCACGGTGCGTTCCTACTGATTATGTCAATGTCGTCGGCATATGCGAGTAATTCGACGGAATTTTTAAAGACTGTGCCTCTGGTGTTGGCGCGTGAGTTTTGCACAACTCTTTCAAGAACGATGTTGAATAAGTCGCATGACAGCGCGTCACCTTGTCTGAATCCTTTTTTGACATCAAAGGTGTCGGTGAGGTCTTGACCGACCATGATGAAGCATCGAGCATTCTCCATCGTCATCCTGCACAGACGGACAAGTTTGGCCAAAACTAGTCATTGCTCTGTATAGCTCGTTGCTGTCATAGGTGGCCTTAAAATTGATGAAAAGGTGGTCGTATCGATTCAGAGTTCCTGGGTTTTCTCCGAAATCTGCAGCAGTGTGAATATTTGGTCGATTGTGGACTTTCCTAGCTTGAATCCACACTGATATGGACCGATCGTGTTGTTGACGAATGCCTTCAGACGTTCACACAACATGGCAGATAAGATTTTAGAACACTGATGCTAAGAACACTGATGCAGTTGGCGCAGTTCAGAGTTTCTCCCAGGCTTATGCCATCCTATACCTATTAACTGAGCAAAGTTTGACATACAAATCTGAAAGAGGTATCAGGGACCAAATCGTCTTGTCGTTTTTACGTGACGAGTTATGGGATCACGGACGACACGATTTGGCCTCAGAACAAATAATTGTTCGCACTTCCGTAATTTTTCTTCGATGTTAATTTTAGTAGGCGAGGTGGATGGATCTCTTGCGGTTCATCAGCATCATCATTTTCCAATGGTCCGCCCCCTCCACTATGAGGGTTGCGGGTTAAGGGAGTTTAAGTGGACTCTCCACATTTCCCGATGTTCTGCCATCGACTCTAAATCATCAGGGGCTATCCCCATATGAGTAGAGGTGAGATTTCGAAATTGGTCCAGCCATCTCATCCTGAGCCTACCCAGGGGACGCCTACTTGATGGAACGGATTACATAGCACGTCTTAGAAACCGATTTGATGACATGCGTTTTACGTCTCCAAACCTTCGAAGTATGGACCTTTCACCTCGAAGAAGTAGCTGGTGGACATTGAGTGCCTCGCGTATTCTGGTGTTCCTAAGCCGATCTCGGTGCGTCACCCTAACAATACAACGCTGAAATCTCATTTCGGCAGTTTGTATCAGCGATCTTATTCTTTCGGTCATAACCCAAACCTCATGACCATAAGTGAGGGTCGGAACAAACACTGAATTAAAGCTTTGACGCCAAGATTGACTCTCCTGATAACAGATTGACCAAGTTGTCTCAAAATTGCTCCAGCCTGACCAATCCTACAGGATAACTCAGTATTGCTCCTACCATCACTCGTGAATAGGACCCCGAGCGCTTTTGTTTTGCCACAAAATAACTAGAGTCAGGACTACACTCTCAAGCGAAGGAAGGTGTCAGTTATTGCTGGAAGCAATTTGTTTGTTACTACACGTGTCATGTGAACACTGGTTTCAACGCACAATTCCTTCCTTGTAAGTACACCTTCCTCTTCACTCGACTTATCGTGAACCTGTCAATAACCTTTAACCTATTCCATAAAGGCGTTCATTTACAAGTTATTAACCTAATGTTTAGAGTAAACATACACAATCAACTTAACTGAAACAAGGCACATAAATCAAGCACCGACAACTTTATAAACACGCCATTGCGTGTGGCCCCCCCAAAGGGAAGAAGCATTCTGGCATTACCTGCCTCACACACAATCACAGTAACCCACAAGTGAAGTGAAGCCTCACTAAGTCTGTTGTTTCGCCCCCTGCAAGGAAACAATGCACATCACCCTCGCCCTAGATTTTTTGTTTTTTGCAAAACTTATGAATGGAAGACTTTCATGTCCACGAGGACGAAGGTAAGTGAGCTCCAACCACGCTAGCATTAAACTTTTCTTCTTATTTTTTTTTTTTCTTGTTTTATGATCTTTTTAACAATGAAATACATTCCTGGCTTCCTTCGCAGGCAAAAGACAAAACAGCTGAAAACTATGAAGCGGAAAATTGTCCTCCAACCTGGCAGTCTTCTGTTGTATTCTACCATACGAGCACGTTAGATTCTACTTTCGTCTGTCATTCGTTTACGGTGTGCTACTATATAGTTATGACAAATCCTAACCAAGAGGAAGATGACGACAAGAAGGATCAAACACCAAAGGTCAGAGCAGAACTTCCTTATCTCTTCGAAAAGGAACTCACAGCGAAGCAGAATAAAAGGATTTACATTGTCGAGGAATTCATTGCCACCGAACGAGGTAGGATTCTCTGTGTATCTCACGTTAAAGGTCACAACTATCTGGCATTCTCCTTGCAGTGGCACCCATCGAGGGGAAGTTTTATTCGAAATTCAATGATGCGTATATCAAGGATATTGCACAAAGACAGTGCTACTGGAAATTGGCTGAGGAACACCAGAACGGATCAAGGATGAAGCAGGGTGTTCCGGTATTAGAAAGTCAAACGTACGGATGGCTGCCGAGGAACGTCAATGTGGTGGCATTGAAAAGGATCAACTATGTGCAGGCACCGAAGCGACGCTGTGCTATGACAGCTTATGGCGAGAAGTTGAGTAGTGAACGGGTGACGGAACGACCGACTTTTACGGGCGCTCGCTTCTATTTGAGATGAGAAGTCTGTACTCATGCTTGGGGATGTAATAAAAATTAAAAATAAGCTTAACTCGGTGGTGATTTGCTCCTTTTTCATCTGGTGGTGTCCTCGATTTAGTTTGTAATTGTAATTTCATGGATCTGTGATGCTTTGAGTGAAGGTTCAGTTTAGTCTGTGTGTGTGTCCCTCTAATCAATCGAGGTCGTGGTGGAAATCAAGGGGGAGTGGGAACGACAGGATGATGACAATGACAAGGACTTCCCTTGTATTCAAGCGGAAATCATAGTAATTCGTGGGCATGCCACTCTCCTTATTTCTGGTACGTGAACGGGAATAAATACCTGAACGTCTAGCTCCATTACATCCAAGGCAGTAAAAGCCTATAAAACCGTATTTCCTCACATTCCTTTCTTTTATAGCAGTTAAATTGCCTCGAATCCTTGACGACAATTGTAAATGAACTTGGCCTACATTTGTTTATTTATCCGATTGTAAATGTTCTCCCTATAGACCTTCGTCTTTATGTCACTTTCTCCAAGGACATTCTAACGACAGGCCTACGTGACATTGATGAACCAATGACCACCAATTACCTCCTCATTCCCCTACAAAGACAAACACTTTCTCTTCAAGGAAGAAAAACCGCAATCATCTCTACTCTAGCATTGCACATCGATTTGATTACCACATTTCATGTCGCATGCCATCGGATAATTGAATTCGATTCGTCATTTCATTTATCCATCGATTGTTCATTTCCCGTCGTGTACACCCACCACAACCAATCTTAATATCACGTGCCTACACAAAGCGACTGTCAAACGGAATGACAGATAATGACATAATTTATAGGCGAACCTCAATGTAACAATGAAAGGTTTGTGGTGTCCCAAAAAATCGTCCTTGAACGGTATGAACATAAATAACAAACCGCATACTGAAAGATTTACTATCGCGTGATGGTTTAGATCAGGACGCGTTTATACACCCGGCCTATCGGCATGAAGACACAACACACACACACCCAACACTAATTGGTGTAACATTTAAACAATTAGCGATTCGAAGGTGTGCTTTCGGGTAATAGTGTGCTTAATTTTATTTTATTACCCGATGACATGTTTCCATTTTTTTTTTTGGGGGATTTGTGGCAGAATGTTGTTTATGTGTCACCAGTAGGTTGCATTTTTGACATATGGGATGATGACTGTCATTATTTTTGGCAGTTGGGGAAAAATTACGTTTGTGTCAAAAGTGACAGGTGCTTGTTATATGCAGTCATCTTAGTAGCAGCGTTGTGTAATTCAGCACTTTGGATACAAACTAACCCTGCACTGCATACTTAAGATTCAAAAGTTTGAAGAAAACCAAGGAAATAACTCGACAATTCGTTTTAAGCAAGCCAACAAAAGCAGAATGTAAGTTCTTGCCAGCCATAGAAACAATCCTAGATTGGGTCCAGAGGTATAAACACAGCTGGGTTGGTTGCCCTAAGACTCAAGACCCTAGGCCACTTTAACAAGGGAACCTTAACGGGACACAGGGCTATCTGGAAGGACTATCTCTGGACTCAAAAGACTTCCAAGAATTTATCCACGATCTAGGTCGTGGTGCTCAATTGGCAGTCGTTCACTTCCGTGGCCCCTACCGCTACAAGGTCCACAAGGAGATGTTCATCGCCCCTGAGGTATACATACTGGTCAGTTCGTGTACTGCGGACGTAAACCCACCCCCTAAATCGGCAATGAAATGCCGTTGTCCCAGATGCCTGAAGGTACCATCATCTGCAACTTGGAAAAGAAAACTGGTGATCGTGGCCGATTATCTCATACCTCTGGTAACTATGCCACTGTTATCGCCCACAATTCAGACACAAAGAAGACTCATGTCAGGTTGCCTTCTGGCAATTCGTCATTTCATGTTCCATCAGCCAATCGTGCCATGGTTGGCATTGTTGCCGGTGGTGGTCGTATTGACAAGTCTATCGTAAGGGCTGGTCGTGCCTACCATAAGTACAAGGTGACGAAGAACAGCTGGCCCAAGATTCGTCGTGTTGCCATGAATCCCGTTGAACATCCCCACGATGGTGGTAACCATCAACATATTGGTAAGGCTTCCACCGTCAAGCAAGGAACATGTGCGAATCGTAGAGTCGGTCTTATTGCTGCCCGTCGTACCGGTAGGATACGTGATGGTAAGAGAGACTCCAAGAATGACGCTAAGTAGACTTATTCCTGTTGAAGTTGTGTACTTTTACCTGAAGTTGGTAAGAGAACGCAAAGAAAAATTCAATACGCTGGGAACACCTGCTCAGGTCAACCTGCTCTGGGTACCGTGTCATTGCAATATTCTTGAGAACGAAGCTGCAGATGAACTGGCTAAGCCAAGGCCTAGCTTCTCGCAACGCGTGTTACATTTTTCACGCGAATGGATGGGACCTATAATTTATTACCGAATCCTAACGGTGAATTGAGAAGCTCTTTCATGACAAATTATACTCCCGGAGGCTTGTCATACCCCGACTAGAGTTGTTGCCGCGAAAAATGTTCGGTGAATATGGCTAAGGCTAACCACTGAGCCACGGCGACCACCAGGGGGTAGGAAGGGGGCAGAAAACAGAAACGTCACCACAACTACAATCCTGGGGCGGCCCTAAAGATTATTAAAACAGTTTTTAACGGCTCGTTTGCTAAACGATACGAGACTTTCTGGAAAGACTTGCAAATCTGCAAAGCGGACAAATGCATGACAAAACGCCCTTTTCGTCATCTAGCAAGGAGAACGTTTAATCTTGCCAGGAAGCAACTAAGATTGATGATCGGCCTATACACCGGCCACATCAACCTGAAAAAACATGCCCACAGACCGGGACTGGTGCAATCAGGTACTTGCCCGGGATGTGGTAAGGATGAGGAGGAGAGCCTCCAACACTTCCTCAGCGATTGCCCCTTGGCAAGACATATTTTGCCCGAGCTAAGCACTCTTAGGCAATTTAGTTTCAAAAAAATCCTACAGTTCGCTGGACATACAGGACGTTTCTCGTATCTGCATCCGACTCTCTATCCGCTAACCTTCATTTACATTCCCCTCATATACAAAAATTAATACCTTTATTCGCCACTAGTTGCATAACACTACCTTATCTCTAAACAATATCATCTTAAACTTAAACCTACGAGTAAATTAATCTTAGTCTATGTTGATATCTTCTTGGCTTTAGATGGAGGTCCAAATATACTTAGGACCACAGGCAGTAGGATCAAGCCATGTGCCGCTCCAATCAGTACAATGCCCAAGTACATTCTAAAGTAGTAAATCTGGAATATCTGTGACTTGGAGAACGCCAGCACAATAATACCGGCGAACTTAGTCAACGTGATGCCAGACAGGACACTGCTTCCGGTCACTGAGAGTGACTTACTGGCTCTCTCGTGTGACGTACCCGCATAGTTCTTGTACGACCTCAGTATGTGGGCCACAAACTCCACACCAATACCAACGCATACAACCAGATTTACCAAAGACACAGCATTCAGGGTTATACTCCACGCCCACATCATGCCACCCATGTTGATCAGGATCATAAGGACTGTGAGTAACACCATGCAAGACGATACGATATCGAATCCGGTAATGATAAATGTGACCAAAAAGACTGCCAGTAGCGACAGACCCAACGAGTACAGAGTATCATCCCAAATGGTCAGGTACTGTTCGTAGAAAACAAAGAACACACAGTACGGGAAGAATACCACATCCACGCCATTTTCTTGGAACATTTCCTGAACTTCGCTGGCTACTCGCTTCGCCTCCCGCAGAGCTGAGTAGAATTGCTTCGACGTGACCGATGTGGTTGAGAATTGCATGAAGTAAGTATCCCGGATGTGGCTATCACCATTCTCATCGAGAATGTATATCATGGCCTATGGGAAAAATGTTTCTGTAAACGATGCTTCACTTTTGAAAGAGCTTCTACTTACATCGGCATAGGAAGCCCGTCCAGCTTTGGCACACTCTGCATCCGGTAAATCGGATAAAAAGAATGGAATGTATTTGTTGAAGGTCTCCTCGGTTGGTCGCAGTCCGTCTTCTGAGAATGATTTTGGACAATCCACACACTCATTGGCATAGGAATCTAGAGAATGAAAGAGGTTATAGTGTCTGGAACAAGATTCATTGAAAAGTTAACTTACTGCTGGGACAGAATGTTCCATCGGTTGCATTCACCTTGCAGCAAGTGGGTATGGTCAGCCAGTCTATGTAGTCATCAATCCACGATGATGCGGGACGGGCTAAACCGGTACTAAATTGAAAAAAAGAAATTTTAAATTTTAGTGTCGGAGGCTCTAAGTCTATAAGATTATTATTAAATCATCTCCAAGAGCTATACGTCAGGCATTTTAAGTCTACAGCATCTTAAGGCGAAATCAGCCAATGTTTGGTGAGTCTTGACTTTTGGGTTGTTCTCATCTAACTCACAAATCTCTGACAAGTTAACTATAGTCGACGCCAGAAGGCGGGACAATACATTTTGTATTCGGAATATGTATACTTACCCTCTGGCAAACGTTTAATCAGGTTAAATGCTAAAAACTAAGTCGAAAATGGGAGATAAGCACGACGTGTACAATCCAATGGATTGGTTTTGCTTAAACCCAACATAGAGGAGTGGACCAGTAGAAAACACGGAGAAGTAAACTTCTACCTGACACAGTTCTTATCGGGGCTTGTATGATTCCGGGAGTACCTCCACAAATAGGCAAAATTTAGAACCCAAAACATGTCTTGATGGAGTGCCGGAGGTATACGATGGACAGAAACATCCTAGAAAGAGAAATTGCCGGCCAAGTGACGCCGAGAGGACTTACAGCATCCATGCCAATGTTAAGTGAAGCCTGGAATACGCATGTGTAGACAGAAGAAAATAGTTACGGCTGAAAACCTCCCCAATTACGAAATAGCTAAGTACACACTATACCTTTCGAAGCTCTCCACCTCTTACAAAAAAAAAGCTTAAGTGATCCGAAATCATTTCTATTATTAGTACCCTTACAAAACACTATCTATTAGACCTACATGCCCAAGTGTTTAACTTTTTTTTTCAAATAACTTTTGCAAGAACTGCAGCAATGAAGAGGAGGAGGAAACTATTCTGTACCTGTTGGGACCAGTCTCTATCTAGAACTTGTCTTCTTCGATGACGACTAAGACGACTTAAGCAGTAGCATCCTCCACTTTATGAAAAGCTCCGGCTGATTTTTAACATAACCTTAACTACAGCACAGACGTCGAGCTATGAGTTTTCGGAGTGCTGATCTCAGCGACTATACAATGTAAGCAAAACGTATTCCAGCGCTATGCTATAAACGCTCGTCATTTGGTTTGGCTCTGTTCAAAATTTTTTTGACATCCGCTCTTCTTATCTGTTACTGAGGCGATAGCCCCTTTTCTCCTTTTACGATACAACACTACTGGCCGCACGAAGTTCCGAAAACCGTATAAATCGGAACAAATTCTGTAAGGAACTGGATTATAAGCTGATTCGGTATCCTTTTGAAGTCTTTAACTCCACGTTACTGGTCGACCATGCCTTTAAAATATTCCCAGTTAGCTGAATTGATTTAAACGGAGAAGCTCTCGACATTCCGTTGAACACTGAGATAGACCTTCACCGCTAAGCACTATACGAGCCGATCGACTCCTTAGAACGCCTTTTAGATGCTTAGTCGAACCTAAATACTTGTCGAGGTCAAAGTCAGTTTGCGGTAGAAATGGAATTTATAAGGCTTTGTCTAGAAAAAGATATTCACTTCCCGTACCTTCCTCGACGTCGAGATCTTCAACAAGGTTAACTCAAATGCTCTCGTCGATAGTCTGCACACATCCGGACTTAATAGAATTCTCTGAGGCTGGATTGGTTTCTATGCCGAGCACTTGAGTTCTTTACTTGAATTTGAGCAATGAAGGTAAAAGAAAGACAACTCACATGCCACCTATCGGCCGATGAAATTTTGAACAAACTGACAGGTGAGGGCTTAAACATTAACCTACGCTTAAGCCGCTGCCACGCAATGAGTGGCAAGCGGTAAAGTGGCAGAAAATGTGCTCAGAAATGACGCCTGCCGCTCAACGACACAATTTGGCCACAACCATACGATTTCATACGTTTTAATTTTGCCGCTCATTGCGTGAGCTTGGCCTTAGGATGTTGTTCAGCTATACCGACGGTTTCAAAACCTTAACCTGATCAACTTCTTCCATCTACCTGTCTACTGTGATGCTTTTAGGTGGAAATTATGGCGATCAGCGAAGCCTTATCCTGGTTTAGGTAAAATCTGGTATGGTTCAAGATACAACGCCGTATCTCTGTGGAAGAGATCTGGCCTATGATAACCCTTACTCGATCTAAAAATCTGATTATGCTTAAAAGGTAGCTCATCAGCACTGTTATCAGTGTTGTCACCGGCTATTATCCCATCGGCTTTCATGTCAGAAGGATGGGTCTTTTCTCAAATTACCTCCATTTCCTCTGTACCTGTCTTGCCCTACCCAGAAGTCTCTATCTAGGAGTCTATCACCTTAACAACTTCAGCGACGTGCCACATACTTAGAATCATTAAGCGCTCCAAATGGTTTCAATAAATTGAGAAGCACTTTAGGGTATAGATACTATGCGCGCAGAACCGGGTAAGACTATATTGAGTACCTAGACATTGCGACATAGTGAGCTTGCGAATCAACTAGCAATAGGCGGGAGAGAACGACTTCAAGGCGACGCTGTAGTCATCAAACCGCCGTCCTGCGCGGTTAAGGTGAACCTCTTAGGCACCATAAACTGGCAAGCTGGCCACAGATGGTCGAATCTAAAGCTTTAGGGCCGGGGTTGCATAGAAAGATCAAGCCTAAGAATAGCTGTAGGAAATTGCCTTCTACGGAATCTGACGCGTGTAGATAGATACTGTGACAATTTATGCATTGCTGATACACACATTCAATGCGATTGTGAGGGCATAGCGCAAAGGCGCTTCAAACACCTAGGAAACTACTATTTTAGAAACTTGGAGGAATTAGGTTCTGTAGGCCTAAATCATAATATTAAAATTTTGCAGGAAAAATAAAATGCTTCGGGGAATGAGGGCTTAGGTTTTTGGTGTCCTTGTAGGTTCCACAGTGATCGAGATCTATCTATAGATTTTTTTTTTATGATGTTTAGATTTTATCGAAATGTTTCATGAAACGGTTGTCTACACAAAAAAAAAATGACCCAAAACTGTTCGCTAAATCTTTTCCCTTCGAAGCGTTCTTAAACACAATGAAATGTTCCCAACGGCCGTACTTACATTTCAGGATATCTTGACTGAATATAGAGCTGAGTTGATATTGAGTTGTTGTTACACTCAACACCACCACACACAAGATTTTGATGTTCCCTCTGAGAGTAGTTCAAACCGGGACCGAGGACCCAATATACTGGTGCTCCGGTCGACAATAGCTCCGCCATAAACTAAAATCGAATGGAAGGGAATTATAAGGCCACGAATCTCATGTATCCGTTTCTCATGCTCACCTGGAAGTATTTAACCACATGCGAGTCAGTAGGCATTGACAACTCCTGATCCAATCCAAGTTCAATAGATGGCACAACCATAAGAGAGAGCGCAGTGACTACCGTGAACACAATCAACACTACTATTATAACAACCCTGTTGAGACCGAAAATCATTAGTCATTTCATCATATTGAGGACAAAAGTTACAACTTACTTTGAAAGCAAAAAGGGAGCATAGACTTTCTTGAAGAACTTTTCCAACACACTAAGATCCTCCTCCCCATGTAGCGGCTTCTTTTCTGATCGTAGACAACAGAACAGATCATACCGACCGGATTCATAACGCCTCTCGTCCAAACTCATCAACGCGACAAATGCCGTGATTTGGAAGAAGAAATCCAAGAAAATCGCCACCGCAGCGTACATTGCAAAAGTCTTCACAGCCGGCATATCAGCAATTGTACCTTCAAGATGTCAAAGTTGTGAAAACCTTTTCGAAAAGTTGACAAAATCAACCTCCTTACCGATAGCGAAACAAGCAAACTCCGATGCAGCTGTCTGTAGAATTGACGGTCCGACTTGTCCAATAGCTTCACCAATAGCCTCGTGTACACTCAAGTATTGCGTTCGATCCAAGCGATGGTAGGTATGCAACATAATGAATATGTTGTCCACTCCCACGGCCAATACCAAGAATGGAATCACTTCGATGGCCAACATAGTTGAAGTCACATGGAAATATCCCCAGAAGCCCAAACTGCACACCACCGAGACCATCACAATGAATATACCACCAACGGCCAGCATTATCTTTGATTCACGGAAAAAACTCGTGCAACCACGGATCTTTCCCAACGCAATGGCCACATAGACGAACATCACCACATAACTGATGACCACGGTTAGCACTTCACCCTCGGACAGCTCAACTATTGCGTCTTCAATAGAACGTTCCGCACTGAAGGCAATGTCCATCAGGTCATTCTGGTAGTTCTTCATGAAATCTATGTATTTCTTCTCCCACTCGAGAGCTGGTTCTAGGTCCTCAGCGTTAACATAGTTCTTAACCAAGAAGGTGATTACTATTGCTGTTGCTAGCCGATAATCTTCGCTTTCACCCTCCGCTGGCTTGGGGATACCACCAACTCCGATATTTGGTTCAATTGGACCGCCATACGGCGCCAGGCATTTGTCCATCATCGGAACTCTGGAAGATAGAAAATAGATATTAGTTGGGTGAACTCCATGTGGTCCTTGTAGGGCCATAGGCCACAGATACAATAAGGTGCGTTCCACAGTCTGTAAGTTACATACTTTTGGATTGCTTGGCAGATCAAACTGAAGCGTTTAGAGTTTAGACTTTGATTGGAATGGCATCGATAGGAGGGCGAAAACGTATAGTCACTTAAAAGCTGAGCATGCCCTCTGGATAAGCCGAGAAAAGAGCACTAATGACGAGCGTTGCCATGAAGCCAAAGACTATATCTTCGAGCTCCTCGCGGAAGCCTACGTATTCGATATTCGAACGATCCGAGCTACAAACATTGACTCAAACCATTACCTTATTGCAGCAACCACCATTGCTCCAATCGCAACCGACAGCAAGAATCGTTGTCGATCGAGTTTTCCTATAACTCACGAGAAGATCCTACAGTATCAACTAAACCGGCTGTGGTACACTGGCTGTACACGGCGGTTGTGAGATCCATTCTAACATACACATATAGGGTTTCAAACCTCACTAAGATTCAGAGGGCAGCTGGGATTGGAATCCTGGGATCAATGAGCAAAACACCAACAGCGGGAATGGAAACCATGCCAAGTTTCATTTCGCTGAATCTGTACCGTAGCAACACGACAGCAAAAACTGCTCTAAGACTGAGAGAAGGACGACAGTGAACACCAGCCCCCTACGGTCACGCCTCCGTACTATCTCGATGGGAGAATGCCGACAGAAACAGGTCATATGGTCCAGACTCTAGCATTTGATAGAAGTTTCAGTATCAGAATTCCTGACAGAGATGACTGGAGGAACCACAAAGTCACCAATTAAAAGGAACTGGCCAACACCAGTGCCGGCGTTTACCGCAAGGCCCTAGGAATAAACCACTCCTTTAGAATAAGCAAAGACAGCAGTGCCTTTCAAGCCGAAATTACAACCATCATCGAGGCCAGGCAATCGTTAAGGCTCTGGAGTCCGCGATCGAAGCTTGTACTAATCTACAAAAAACATCTAGATAAGATATCGAGAGCCAATAAGGTGGACCTATGTTGATTACCAGGGTATATGGATATCCCAGGTCACGAAAGGACTGAAGAACTTTCACGAAGGGGAGCAGCGCTGCATGCTTCACAGGCTCTCCTCTTTGCGAAGATTTCAATCAGCTCGTTAAAAAGGTATATAGGCCATCAGTCGAGCCAATACACGTTGGATCCAGCTTGACACATGTGCAATGGCTAGAAACTTATGGACGGGTTATAATAAGAAGGGATCTCTGTCTCTGGTCAAACCTAGTGGGCGCCAAGCAAGGATAGTCTCCGGCATCATTATTGGTGCGGACCGCCTCGGTATACGTCACAACGACTATTGCAGAAATTGTAGGGACGAGAAAGAAATCGAATCTGTCCATCACCTGCTGTGTGAATGTCCTGCTCTAGCCGGTAGAAGAATAAATGTCTCAACGTACCCATTCACCTAACTTGACAGCATCAACAGCAACAACAACAACGATCAGTCGCAGCATTGCCAGCAAACCATCCAGAATGCCGCGAATGCATATAAGGCCAGATTTGTTCTGACAAGAGACAAGTGCTGATATTGATCCACCTGTGGTTTGACAATTTCTTGGAAACCGAGTCAAGAAGGAATTTGATCGATTCGATAGGCTCAGGTGGTTCCTCCAAGTTTTTTGGGGAGATGGCAGATGTCGGGGCCTTTCTTTGCTAGCTCGCTAGCTTTGCAATTGCCTAGAACATCCCTGTATCCTGGGACCCAGCACAGGGTTACGTCGCACCTGTCTGTAATCTCGCTAAAAGATCTGTGCCATTGCTTTACCAAACTTGATCGTACTGTCGGCGATTCCAAGGCTTTAATAGCTGTCTGACTATCTATGTATAGTACAAAGTGCTACAATCTATCGCGTTAACTGAAAGCCAAGCCGCAACTTCACGGACTGTCGTAATTTCCGCTTGAAATACACTACTGTGATCTGGCAATCACGTAGTAATGTCTAAGCCAGACGCGTTGGAGAAGACTCCTAGCTCCGTACCACCCGCTGTCTTAGATCTGTCTGTGAATATTTCTAGTGCGGAATCGCTCAAAACTGTACCAGACTCTTAAGAGTTTCTGCTAGAAATGCGACTTTTGTATTTGACGTTGTAGTCAATATGGGGGACAACGAAGCCCGTTTTACTAGGAATATTTAGTATTGTTGCTCTCGAGAATAAATGCTGCTTTAACTGTCATTAGCTTCCCAAAGATATCAACAGGAAGCAGATGGAGCATTACCTCCAGTGCAGCAGTGGGGTTGTTTTCAAGGCACCTGAAAACACTATTTCAGGAAGAAGTTAAAGGGCGACACAAGCAAAATTCCTGCTATTACTTCAACTACCAAATCCGAAGGAAGTTAAGGCAGCCGTAGTCAAGCTTAAATCATAGAAAAACACAGAATCAGGGCTGATCTATTTAAAGCCGTAAATGACGATGCGCCAATGGCGTGCGCATGTACAAGGTGATCTAAAATAAACCGGCAACTGGAGGCAGCTACACAGCTAAA
Source organism: Matsumyia berberina (assembly GCA_917880715.2). Taxonomy (NCBI): domain Eukaryota; kingdom Metazoa; phylum Arthropoda; class Insecta; order Diptera; family Syrphidae; genus Matsumyia; species Matsumyia berberina. The sequence continues at coordinate 120,974,689 of OU862871.1, read as the reverse complement.
GACTGTACTTCCTAGAGAGGCTTGTACATATGTTTAAGCACGACTAACCCTCGACCTATAGCGTCATCTTAAGAAAGTAAATAAGGCTTTGGATGTCAACAAGGCTTTCTAAAAGTGCCGACTGGACAAGCTTGAGAAAACAACCTCATGGCTAACGTTACTACCGAAGAAATTCAAGGAGATTGGATAGAATTACGTAAGAAATGTGGTCCGGATAGAAGAATAATGTGGGCAAGTACTGAACCCCTCCCAATGATGAAGACGTAGAAGTCAAAATATCAACTCTTGAAACTTCTTGAAACGGAAATCAATTAGAAACGCAGAAAGTGTGTTACATACTCATATCTTTCTTTTGATATCTTTCAGGCTTTTACAAAGCCGTCCAAATATTAAGCCACATGCAACGGTAATCTAATCATGTTTAAAAATAATTTCGCACAGCCAGATGTTAGTCTTTGTAAAACAATTGGAACAGCTGCAACAAATTTTGCTAATCGTCGAACCACTTGAATAGTAATGATAAGCCCCAAAGACCCCGGCTCCTCCAACTGATAAAAAGTGACGATTTTATCGATTTATTTGCCTAGGATTTTGAGGTATTAGATTCTTGAATACTTCTTAACCATATCTGAACTCAAGAGTCAAGCTTAGAGGATCTGCGATCAAAAATCTTCCCCTCTGACCTCCTGTTTTTCCTATTTAAGCGTCAAACTTAGAGGTTCACAATTCCGAATCTGCTCCTCTGATCTCAGCTACCCTACACCGATTGCTTTTGTTTTAAAAGTCTTAAAAGAGCTCAACTCACCGCAAACAATCGCCCAGTTGATTCAAGTAGTTTTCCGTGTATCCATTCTGTTCGTATTCAATGTCAAACTCCTCCAGGTCATTGCTAAAATATCCATAAATCGATTGCACCACACACTTGTCCAAAGTTGGAGTCTGGCCAGGATACACCACTGGAGCATAGCAAATCTTATCCAGTCCGGCACCTTCATCCATTCCCAAAGCCGAGATTTGATCTTGTAGTTTGAAAATTTCCCGTAGGAATTCCTTCTCAAAAGCTGGACCAAATTGAATCACTCCAGCTGTCGTGTTATGAGTTATCTGTCAAAAAATAAATTCTGTAAGGACATTTAGACCAGGTTAACTAAAATCCTTACATATTCCATATTCGTCGGTTTGATGAACAACTGATTGGTTCTGTAGAACGGTCCGAAATGCGAGTCAAAGTAATCCTTGTCCAAACGCGTGGAGCTCCCCTCCCCCGCCCACAGCTCAATTGGATCCGTTGTCACTTTCATGTATTTCGCGCCATATGCCAGGATTCCGATGGCCCATGAACACAGAGCCAACACCAAGACCGGATGTCGAGCACAAAATGTTCCCCAGTAACGGAAAATCTTATACAGTACACTGTTCATGAATCCAAAGCCTCCGCAAAATTGTGGCAACACCAACTTCCATCGACAGCATTTTGAAGTCCCAATGAAGACCAAAGCAATGATAGCAGCACCCAGGACTAACGCGACGATAAATGTGACTCCGTTCAAACCACCAATTTGGAAGCCTTCATCCACCCCCTGTGGCTCGTCCCCCAGCGGACAAGACTCGTAGCAATCAACGCAGGAGCACTTATACTCATCCGGGTAGGCAGTGCCGCAACTCAAAGCTGGTCCTGTGTACCGAATGTCAGGATCACTCAGAAAAAAGTAGTTAATCGGAAACGGCACGTAGTCGTTTATCGTTGTGTCACCCATAAAGTTGTACCACCGCTGATGCGTGCAGGTAGTAGCGTCATACATTCCACAAGCCAAATCCATGGCCGGACGTCCGGTAGCCGAGTGGATGACATTCTTGCAATTGTCGTAGATTTTTTCAACGAACTCGTCGTCGATGTGGTAATCGATTGATTCCACGTACTCCCCGTTGACATGTGGCACCAGGAACTCACTGTGATTTTGAGCGCACGTCATCGCACAGATAGACAGACCCATGTTAAGCGAGCAGGTTGGACAACGACCAAACACACCATCGGCCTGTGCCATACCGTTATCCATTACCACAATCTGATCATCGCTGCAGCAGAGATTTAGTGGTGCTTTAAAAAAAAAAAAGAATAAATCACTGAATGTCCGTGAAAGACCTGTGAAGACTCACCATCGTCCTGGCCTTGAGTGTATTCCTCATATAAAATCGGACATCTCTGCTTAAAAATTTGACGGGATTCCTCTGTCTGCAGGGGCAGAGCTTCACCAGTGTAATAAGTATTAAGCCAGTGGGAGCCCTCCAAATGATGATGACCATACCAAATGCAGCTGGCTTTGATGTACTGACAGCCCAATAAGAACAAAAGGGCTACGAGAACTTTTGGAAAGACAATTGGTTATCCGTGTTCACTGCTCATCCGACAGTTCTTACCTTTCATGTTGCCAGCGAAATAACTCTACTTTTATCCGCGAAAAGATCTACACCAATCGCTGGTACTTTCAAGACTAAAATGTTTTCCGGCCTTCAGGTTGCCAGATTGGTTACCTGAATAAGTTCTGGCTTATCGAGGAATTTCTGATAAGATTTGCTAAAGAGATTAACACCTGTGCGGGTTAACAGCTCGATTTGATAGGATAAGCGAGTAGTTTGCATTTTCTTCGGTTAGCTACCCTTGATTCATCCATCACGTTACTCATTTAGAAACATTGTAGCAGACGATAAGATTGGAACTGTACAATTGGCCGTCAGATTGACGGATTATTGGGCTATAAACTTTTTTTTTTTTTTTTTAATTTTATTGATTATTGCTGCAATTAACTTCGTTCAACAGGGGTTGTTGACAGGTGGCTTCCATGTTGGTCCCAGTCAAGCAGATTAGCACAAACATGGTTTGAAGTTCATGGTCTTGTGCTAATTGATTGCTTCCGATTATCCTGTTTGGCCATTTGACCAAGAATTTGTTTGCTGAAGATACGATACATCGGGTCAAGTATAGAAAGCCAGGCTTATTCGGCATATTCTCGACTCTAGGAAACCGAAAGCGTTTATTCGGCTAACGAGAGACAACCTTTTAAACCTTTCAAAGAGTAAGTAAGTAAGAGAAAGTAGAGGCACTCCACAAGGAGGAGTTATCTCCCCTTTGCTATGGCTTATGGCAATCAACAAAATTTTAGTGCGACTTGATAAGGAGGGGTGTAAGGTGGTTGCGTACACTACCGTTGTGCGTCCTATTCTCACTTATGGCGCTATCGTTTAGTGGTCTGCCATGAGCAAGAAATACAATATCGGCATATTCAAGTACAGAGATCGGCTTGTGTAGGTATTACAGGAGCATTGCGATCTTGTCCTACTGACGCTCTTAGTGTGATCCTGCACCTTATCACCCTTGAACTTCACATCAAAGACACAGCTTCCTGCAGCGCGGTCCTCAGGGAATCTGGATGCTGGATTGCAAAGCCCTACGGTCGCTATAAGATCTTGGAAATAACTCCACGAGATTTGGTCGGGTCTTCGACGGGTTACATGATACCTACCCTCAATTTTAGGAAATTCTTCCTTTCTAAATTTCCTACCCGAAAACAATGGAAGAATGGAAGCGTTGTCAATGACTATGATCTTGGTATATATATGGACGGGTCGAGATGGATGGATGGGTGGAGACGGCGCAGGCATCTTTTCTGACCAACTGAACATATCAAAGTATCTTCGTCTTCTAGACTCTGCTAGTGCTTTCCAGGCGGAGCTTGTCGCGATTCGGAAAGCCTGTCGCTTGCTGAAATATTTGCAAACATCCAACCAAAGTATAGCTATTTTCTTAGACGGGCAAGCCGCTATCAAAGGCATTGATCCGGTTACCACATCCTCAAAGCTAGTAGAGCAATGCCGGCTTGAAATCAATCAACTAAGTACCCACTCCATATTTACACTCATCTGGATCCCAGGTGATAGGAATCATGAGGGCAATGAGCGCGCCGACAAGCAGTAAAGGATAGACCCTTAACAGTTCTCTTGCGGAAAGTGCCCATATTCATCATATTACATACATCTTCAATACCTCCAGCCTGTCCAGCTGCATCGTTTTAAGAAAGACATGCCCTAATTACAACAAAACTAAGTCAAGAGAGCTACTTGGCAAATCAAGACCAGATATTAACAGAATCGTAGCCATTATCACTTACCACAGGCCAGTTGGAGACCATGCGGCCAAGGTTGATATTCCTCACAACACCTTCTATAGAAGCTACAAGGATATGAATGAAAAGGAATCTCTACTTTATTTCCTCTGCAGGTGTCCGGCCCTGGCGAGGACCAGTACCTTATCTTCATCGTAGGTCTCAGCCAGATACCTGAAGAGAGGATTGGAAAACTGATCCTGTATATGAACTCCACCGGCTGGATTAAGCCACATCATCCCAACACAACCAATCAACACCCATACACAAATAGGTTTTAATGAGTTTCTATGGCAACAAAACGGCGGACCCCAGCGCTAATTGGGTTCTCAAGACTGAATTCGAGACAGATATGCTCAGCGATTGGGCAAAGTCTGCATTAACTGAGGCGATGAGTTAGATAAAAGTTTATTTTGTACGTCCCAGGCCCTTGGCCCGTTGTTTCCAATATTAGAAAAGTCAAACCTTAGGTTAGCTTAAGGAGAAGGATTGGCGCCACTCTCATGTCAATAGAGACCCATTGTGGTGCCCACTTAGGGGAAAGGTACCCCTTGCTTGCGGAGCAATCCCTAAAGCATTATTCTATTGTGCCAGGGTTTCGTACCTACAAATGTCCTTGATAGATATGTCGCTTAGTTCATCGGTATCCTGAAAGGAAGAGTCTTCAGCGTTGCAAATAATCTGATTACACTGCGTCTCATTCGTTTAAATCATTTTTTACGTTGATTCAAAATTGTTTTTGGAACTTTGGAACTCATATTATGAAATCCTCAATGAAATCCTTAATAAGGTTTTTCCAAATTACCCAAAGTTAGGGAGAAATCGTACAAAGTTTGTCGAAAAAAATTTGGATTTAAACAATTGAGACGCAGTGTACTTCTAAAGGGTGGTTAAATTTTAGGGGCCGATGTTGATTTTGAATAAAACACAAATTATTTAGGAAATTATTGTCATTTCTTTTTATTATGATAATATTGGTATGGTTTAATTATGTATGAAATAAAATATCGGCCAAATGGCCGCCGCGACCTCGGCGGCACACCTCCATCCGATGGTCCAAATTTTCGATGACGCTGAAGCATAATTGAGGTTCTATGCCGTTAATGTGTCGAATTATCTCATTCTTTAGCTCTTGAATTGTTGCTGGCTTATCGACGTACACCTTTTCTTTCAAATAACCCCAAACAAAAAAATCCAACGGTGTCAAATCACATGATCTTGGCGGCCAATTGACATCGCCACCACGTGAGATAACACGGCCATTGAATTTTGCGCGCAAAAGAGCCATTGTTTCGTTAGCTGTGTGGCAAGTGGCACCGTCCTTTTAAAACCACATATCGTTCACATTCATATCTTCCAATTTGGGCCATAAAAAGTTCGTTATCATTTCACGATAGGGAACACCATTCACAGTAACTGCCTGACCGGCCTCATTTTGGAAAAAATACGGCCCGATGATGCCGCCAGCCCATAAACCGCACCAAACAGTCACTCTTTGTGGGTGCATTGGTTTTTCGACAATCACTCTTGGATTCTCATTCGCCCAAATGCGGCAATTCTCCTTATTGACGAATCCACTGAGGTGAAAATGTGCCTCATCACTGAAGATGATTTTCTTCGAAAATTGATCATCCACTGTTGCCATTTCTTGCCACCATTCTGACCATTGACGACGCTTGAAATGGTCAAGAGGCTTTAGTTCTTGAGTCAATTGCACCTTGTAAGCGTGTAAATGCAAGTCTTTATGCATAATGTTCATCAACGACGAGCGTGAGAGGTGCAATTGTTGGGCACGACGACGAGTTGAGGTGGACGGCTCTTCAGCCACACTATCGCGAACAGCAGCAATATTTTCTGCAGTACGAGCTATACGAGCATGCACTGGTGTTTTCACATCTCCTACAGACCCGGTTTGCTCAAATTTTTGCACGATTTTTCCGATTGTACGTACATTTGGACGATTAAATTGACCGAAAAAATCACGAAGTGCACGATATGCATTTTGATTTGAACGCCCATTTTCATAATAAGCCTGAATAACTTTAACGCGTTGCTCGATTGTGTATCTTTCCATGGTTCAAATTGAGTTAGTCTGAAATTGAGAAATGATAAATGAAATGTAGAAAAAAACTTGACGTTTAGGTGTGGTTTACATTCAACATCGGCCCTTAAAATTTAACCACCCATTAGTTAACTATTACGAGTAAGTTGGAAAATTGTATAAGCTTCAGAAAAATATTGGGGCTTTCTATAAGACGAACATACTGCTCTGATCTAAGTGAAGCTTCTTTTAGGAGACTACTCCAATCAACGTAGACAGAAGTCTCTTTCTCTCTGGGTAGCTACACTTTTCCTTGGACTCATTCTTGAATTATTTTATTTAGTATCCACTTTAGTACCACGAGTAGTTTATTATGACAGCCACCTGCATCCGCATCAATGACTAGCGAATATTCCCAATAACCAATACTCAGCACAGTGTTGAATCAACCAATCTTTGATAGCATGTCATTAAAAGATATAATTGTGTGAAGTGTAGAACAGCCTTAACCAGGTGTCTGACATAGAGGAACACCTGCTTGTTCAAAGTTAAACCAAGTTGCCCTTATCAATTGAAAGACTGCTGCCGCTGTCGATTAGATTTTTACTTTGTTAAAACAATCATTTCGTTGCCGTTATCAAGAAATTTTTTTTTTAGATACAATCAAATGGCCTTGCTGAGATATTTAAACGTTTTTGTGTGTAGCACTGCGAAAGGTGGTTCACTCTTAGTGTTCATAGTAATTAGAGCTCGAAACTAGTCGGTTCCATACTATACTACATTTTCACTAGATGATTTGGACAAAATTGTGCAATGAATAGCCAGAAGCTTTATCACCCTTGACCGACAGTTATAGTGGTCACCGTGACTCAGTGGCTAGGTTAGGTTAAAGGGGTGGCGGCTCGAAGATAGGCACCGCCTCACTCGGATCTTCAAGGATCTATTGTGTTCCCCATTGTGGACCTGCATTCATGAACCTTTTAGGAAGAGAATAGGTTATTTATTGATCGTTATTAGCCCCCTTAAGCCACCCTGAATTCAGTATAAATTTTACGATGGCCTTCGGTGGCATGGTTGTGAGTTGTCCTGGGTCACTAAAGTAAAGGGTTTTTCAATAGGGACGCTACAAAAGTAGAGCGACAGGGACAGCAAACGACGCCATATTTTTCTTGCGATTTTTTGACATTTCTCTTCAGTAAGGTTTGCCATTTCATGATGGAAAGATATAAGAGCCAACAACGCGTCGAAATTATTAAAATTTACTACCGAAATTCGGAGTCAGTGACCTCAACGTTAAGAGCGCTACGTCCAATTTATGGTCGTCATAATCGTCCTAGCAGATCAACAATTGAGCGTCTAGTGGAAAAATTTGAATCCACAGGCACAGTACAAAATGTTCCCGTGCCAGTGAGACAAAGAAGTGCCCGTAGTGTCGAGAATATTGCTGCCGCTGAGGCTTCAGTTGCAGAAAGCCCAAATGCGTCTCTCACACGTCTTTCTCAAGCGTTGGGCATCTCTGTGACGTCGTTGTGGCGAATTTTGCGAAAAGATCTTGGCCTACATCCTTACAAGATTAAATTGACGCAAGAACTGAAGCCGCTTGACCACCAGAAGTGTCATATGTTCGTGAATTGGGCTGAGCAACAACTTGAAAATGATTCAGATTTTCATCGAAAAATCATCTTCAGCGATGAGGCTCATTTCTGGCTGGATGGCTTCGTCAATAAACAAAATATGCGGTATTGGTCAGGCAGCAATCCACACGTACTCCATGAGTCATCATTGCATCCCGAAAAAATTACGGTTTGGTGTGGTTTATGGGCCGGCGGCGTCATTGGGCCGTACTTCTTCCGTGATGATCAAGACCGGCACGTTACTGTGAATGGGGATCGCTACCGTTCAATGATAACCGAATATTTTTGGCCCCAATTGGATGATATGGACTTGGAGGACATGTGGTTCCAACAGGACGGCGCCACAAGCCACACAGCGAATGTCACAATCAATTTATTGGAAACCAAGTTTGGAGAACTTGTTATCTCACGAAATGGTCCAGTCGCTTGGCCACCTCGGTCGTGCGATTTGACGCCGTTAGACTATTTCCTGTGGGGCTACGTCAAGTCTATGGTCTATGCCAACAAGCCAGCGACGATTGATGAACTTCGTACGAATATCGAACGTGAAATTGCAGCAGTATCGGCCGATTTATGCTTGAAAACCGTCGAAAATTGGGTTCAGCGTCTGGACTTCTGCAAGCGTGCCCGTGGTGGCCATGCAAAAGAAATCGAGTTCCATACATAATGGCATCGAACGTACTTTGACAAGAATAAAGAATTTCATTGATATCCAAAACCGTTTTTGTTTTATTTAAAAAAACTTTTGTAGCGCTCTTATTGCAAAACCCTGTAGTAACCGTCTGGGGTCTTTTTTCTGGTTCTAATGAGGGTTGGGCAGTTTATATTGCCACATTATCTGCAGAGGGCAGTCGTGCTTAGTCGCATTCTCCTTAGATGGGCCGCCAGTAGGTTGTGGCCTGTGAGGATGCTGTTCACTAGAGCGAAATGTGATCTATTCAGCGTAAGTATTTCCTTTGTTTTCCTTTTATTGAGTTTGGCCACATCTTTCTTGATATGCGGCATGATGGAGGCGTGCTCCATCGCTCATCGGCAAGCTTCCAGAAGTCCAAGCGCATCTCTTGCTTTAGAACTTCTATAAGGATCCGAACCGTGTGATCGACCATTATTTGTTTCAGTTCCGATCTCTTTGTTGTCAGTTCATCAGTCTTTTCATTGCCATCTATGCCTCGGTGCTCCGGGACCCAACAGAGTGATACATTATGTTTTGAGCTTAGGATTTTAAGCTGGCTGCGACAACTATTTACTACAAGTGATTTGAATATTGTGGATGACACGGCTTCAATGGCGGGCTGGCAATTGATGAATACCTCGATATTCCTTTTCGGGGTTACCGAGGATGGTTCTCTTGGGGCCTCGGTTATCGCTACAACTTCAGCTTGAAACACACTGGAATGGTTTGGAAGCTTTATCGACCGGGCAATGGCGGGTTCTTCTTAGTTTATTCGGGAGCCTACCCCTTCACCCATTTTTGAGCTGTAACTTTGGCTCAGTGGTTAGTGAGTTGAACTGCTGTGCGAGCTACCTGAGTTCAAGCCCGAGCAATGTCCCCAGCCACCTCTCGTCGGGGAATGACAAACATCATTGTCATGAAAGAGCTGCTCAATTCGCTGCTCGCCTTCACAGATCAAGTTTCCCAAAAGCTATAAAGAAGTTCTGCATCAGCAAAAACAAGCGCAAAAGACCAGTGAAATGTTATCAGGAATGCCTTGACTGACGTGCTACGTCTCTTGCCTTCACTTACAAGGAACCGCTGGTGTGATGCTTAATGTGCGTAGGCAAATTCAGATACAATGGCTGCCTATAAAGTGGTGCTGCAAACAAGGAGGAGGGACGGTTGCCGGCCTACTTGAAGAGAAGGAGAGTCGAAACCAAGCACTCAGTCAGAGGAAAAAGGAGAATGAGAAACATGAGAACGAGAGTCTTGAGATGTTGTAGTAGGAATTTAAGTTTTCATATATGTAAGCTAAAGTGACAAACTTTGGTCGCTGTGGCTCAGTGGTAAGTGCGTTGGACTCCTCTGCGAGTTGTGTAGGTTCGAGTCCCAGCAGTATCCACCCAAGACAATCAGGCAAAATCTTCCGAGAGTATAATTTGTCGAAAAGAAGCTTCTCCATTTGCGTAAATTGCAGGTTCCTTCCAAATTGAGTTCAGATATCGAAGTTGTTTTAGGAAGGCCCATTATAAGCCTTAACCCTTATCCTGTACACATGTGTCAAAATTGCCCAAACGCACCTTTCATAGGGATTATTTCGCTTATTTTTGAAAATTTTTATTTGAAATTTCTTGACTTTTATTCTTTTTAGGAACTAAATACAGCTTTGATGAACTTTTATCATATTTGTTCATTTATGAGATTTTAGGATAAGATTTTTGCAAAAAACGTATGTTGTATTCATGGGTCAAAATTGCCCAATATGATTTTGCAACTAATGTTGTTGATAATTTGTTTTACATAACATCCTATCTAGGTTAATTTCTACTACTTGTGTTAGCTTACACGGTTACCTACACTTTGTTTTTAAAGTACACAATTTTTTCCTAAATTCGTAACGGTAAAAATTGCACAACAAACAAAGGTCATTTGCTGGTCGGAGTTTTTCGATCTCCCCGGAAAAGTCTTTGCTAATGCGTTGGAAGCGCGTTCCAGAGCTGTGGTCGAATCCAGGTTGGGCGATGGTATGGCGGCTTTCGTCCAGGCAGAAGCACAACCGAATATCTCAGAATAGTATTTGGGAAGGCCTGGGAGTAGGTAACCTATCTACAGTGTTTGTAGATTTGGAAAAAGTATAAGATCGGGTCCTTCGAGATAAACTCTGGAGTGTATTGCAGGACTATGAGATTGACGGTTCTCTTTCGAGGGCCATTCAATCTCTGTACGCTATCTGTAAAAGCTGTGTTCAGGTGAACGGCATTAAGTCGACACCTTTCACTGTGAGCGTTGACTTCGCCAGGGGTGCGTTCTATCACTTCTCCTTTTTATTGTGTATATGAAATGGATGCTACAGCGCAGCCGTACCGAGGAACTGTTCGAATTGGAAGACTTAAGGATAGGTTAGGTAAGGTTAGGTAGAGTAGGGTTATGCAGCCAGCGTTTGCATAAGACACTAGGCTCCATAGTGAGCCCATCGCGATCCCTCTGAAACCAAAAAGGCAAAACCTAAATCATTTACTGAAAGCATTTGATTTCCCTGCAGAGTTTTACCATGTTCCTATAGCTGTCATAACCTAGCTCCTTTAGATTACTAAAGAAATAGTTGCCGAGGAGTTTCACGCTAGTCCTGGCAATGCCCTGGCATTCACATAATATGTGTGTTATGTCCTCAGCGGCGCATCGATCGTTGCAAAATCTGCAGACATCTGTGGCTAAGAGCCCTAATCTTTTAGCGTGCTTCCTGAGACGACAGTGGCCGGATTCAAGGATAATTCATCTGCTTTTCGCTGATGACTTGATCGTTTTTACGTCCACCGAGACCGAACTTCAGCGCGCATAAAATGGGTTCATCGCCGACTGTGCTGAAGTTGGGATGAAGGTAAACGTGAACAAATCGGAGGTAATGGCAATTTCCCGAATGCCTTTTCAATGCACTCTGGATGTTGGTGGAGTCCCATTGAAAAAGGTGGAGAAGTTTTAGTATCTCGGGGTCCTATTCACGATTGATGGTAGGAGCAATACTGAGTTATCCTGCAGGATTAATCGGGCTGAAGCAATTTTGAGACAGCTTGGTCAATCCATTATCAGGAGGGCTGAACTTGGCATCGGAGCTAAGCTATCGGTCTTCAATTCAGTGTTTGTTCCGATCCTCACCTATGGTCATGAGGTTTTGGGTAATGACCGAAAGAATAAAATCGCGGATACAAGCTGTTAGATGGTTTGGACACGTTAAACGCATGTCGAACTTCTCTTCCACAAAGGGCTTCGGCAAGATCAATGGGTAAACATCGGCAAGAAAAAACTACAGTGTCAACTTTGAAGCGATCTCGCTGCCACATCTGTCCGAATCTCTCCAACAGTACAAAATATTCAACAAAATATTCAAAATATTTATTTGTAAAAAACATTCCGAACAATGAATTACATGTGGAAATTGTGTTTGCTAAACAAAAAATGTATTGGGCAAATTTGACCCACAAATACCATGTGCGTGTTTTTTTTAAAGTACAGGATAAGTGTTAAAAAATTCCTCAATACCTCGTTGATGGTGTAACACAGTCCAAGAGTAAATATAATAAATGAGATCCTCATTAAGAGCCAGCAAATGCTGACCTTAAGACAACGCAGATATATCAAGTAATAAAGTGTGCCCAAAATAGTTAATAAACAATTTAGTTTAATATAACAACTACTTGTATACAACAATTATTTGAACTTTAACTAACAAGTCCAACAATGATAAGGGATTATCTGTTATCATTGTAAGCATGCCTACTCGTTGAGTATTAATCGGAATTATATTTCTCCTCGGGCTAAGTGGATGACAATAATTCTAGATTTCCTGATAAGATGAACTACATACTAGCCGATTAAATAATAAATTACACTTTGATAAGAATCGCTTCCAATAGTTTAAAAAGCCATTAATCAACTTCGCTATCTATTTCTGAGCCCTTTTCTTTGGTAGTCGAATTTTCAAGAGATTACTTTTGCTTTCATAAGAACAAATTTTGACCTTAGTATTATATCCTGTTGTTTGTTTAAAATTTAGGCAACTGTAAGTTAACTATAGGAAGTCTCGAACCTTCTTGACATTTGCAGCAATTATAGATTAAGTCGGAAAATTTCTATTAAACGACCCTTACAACTCAAGGGCTCCCTCTTCTTAAGGCAAGCAGCAGTTTTGAAGAGAATAATATTGAGTAAAAGTAGAGATTGGGTAAAGTAGAGTATTTGAAATCAAATCATTACTACCTCACTGTTTTTGTGAAGCCTGGCTTGAACGTTTTTCAAATCATATTCCCTTTACTTAAGCACAAGGCATCAAAGCATGTGATTTAATTCTAATATTCGATGATTATCAGGTAAAAGCAAGTAATTCTTAGACGACAAATTAATAGCATCAAGTCAAGATAAGCTTACCGTCATAAAACCTTTATAAATCTAGGTTACCACTGCTGTGCATAAATAACACTCCTTGAACACAACCCTCCATTTATTTGATTACGCAAAAACCCTATAAATGTCTCCCATCAGCTGTAATCGTACGACTCAGCTGATCATTTTGACAACTGAGAAAACTTCCACTGGCTAAATAAAATTCGGTAGTCGGACCAGTTACGTGTGCCTTTTGTTTTTAACACGATTTTTCTTTTATTTTGTTCATTATTTTGTTTTATCTTTTACCACACCCCGTTCGCCAAGCAGTCAATCAGATTCTTGCATTGTTATTTTGTGTATTTAACCAATGTTTACACACACAGTGTTAATTGAATTAAACTGAAGTGCTGATTAAATAGTCGAAATAATTCAATTTCCTGTAGCATCGTTGCGTCGTCACCGTCGCAATGATAACAATAAATTGTAAAATTTCCAAAACTTAATTTTCGTTTGTGAAAAATGCGCCGCCAAGGGGTGGACAATTGTGTGTTCACCATTGACACCGAAGACCCCGATCGTATTGATGTCGTTACTGCATCCTCCTCGCATAGCGACCTCAACTCAACTGGTAGTCATAATTTCCTGACCGGTTCTAAGACCAATTATAGATTTACGAATCCCGACAATGAAGAGGAGGCGGCAAGAATACAATCACCGACAAATATGGTAAGTTACAAGCAACTACTAGGATGTAGGAATTCATGTCTCGTTGTAGGTCCGCCGATGGTCACAGAACCTCTCGAAAATCGGTAAAGGAAAGGCAACGATTAGAGATAAGACGATTTATCGTCTGCCATCGCGTAAAGTGTTTGCAGTCGATGGGAAGCTGCTTTCCTCGAATTGTGAGGCTGAGATTGAGCAGCTTGTGGAGGAAATCGAACAGCATGACTACCTGATGCAGGATACTGCTGTTGGCAAGCAAATAAGAATGTGAGTTAGTATCCCATCTTGGCTGGTGCTTACGATTCTAATTGGTTCTCTTTTTAGTGACACAATCCGTGCGCTTCCTCACCCGCTATCCACGAAACGTCGCCTCAAAGACAAACTCTCCATTTCGGTTACACAACATTCAACAGGTGAACGGGTGAATGTGATGAAGCGGCTGAAGGACTTTCTTGGGCATTGTTGCCTGAAAGTTTGGACGATATTGGGGAATATTTTCAGTGGAATCGAGATCTGGTACGATGCAATGAAAACAATCGAGGGACACTTTGGCTGCAGCGTGGGAACCTACTTTAAGTTTCTCCGTTGGCTATTCGTGCTGAACGTGGTGGTGTTTGTTTTAACCTTTGCATTCATTACCCTGCCACAGATCCTTTTTGATTCATTTTACGAGGGTAGTAGTGCAATGCAAGTAGAGGTGGTGCAAGAAACACCTGCAGAGTGGAAGTTTTTTGATCTTTTGACTGGAGAGGTGAGTGGACCAGTTGAGGAACTTATTGGATTCTAACTTAATTGTGTTTTCAGGGATTTTTAAAGACTTCATTGCTCTTCTATGGGGCGTACACCAATATGACATTTGCGCTTGGAACGCCGCACAGCTATAGTCTTCCACATGCATACTATATGACGATGTTGCTCATCTATCTCTGCACGTTTGTTGTGATCTCATCGAGGTAAGTTCCTCATGATACTCTCCTTCTACGCTGCTCGCAAAGCTGTTTAACACACTAAACCTTGAGTGCTAGTTCATTGCCAGAATGTTAAAGTAGTTTCTTTCATGTACATGTTCATCTCTCTTACTAGCATGGCACGTTCGTATCGCAAGAGTTTCATTGAATCTTCCGGCGGCATACGCAGCATGTACGCCCACAAGATCTTTTGTTCTTGGGACTTTGGAATCTCGAATGGCAAAGCAGCAAGTCTAAAACATTCTTCCATTTACAATGAACTAAAAGACGTTCTCAACGAGATGGATGAGTCAAAGGAAGAAGTTCCTAAGCTTTGGAAAATCTGGATCTTTTGCGCTCAAATCGCTGCTCATCTTCTAGTTGTGGCCTTGATTGCTGGACTAGGCACAGCGATTTTGATTCTCTTGAAGGTATGGACAGAGATTGGACTCGTGTCAATGCTAATCGATTTGTTTTAGTTTTACGGAGAAGCAAAAGTAACCTCTCCATGGACATCTCTCTACGTGGCTACTGTGGTGAATGTGTCAATGTTGATCTTACAGGCGTTTTTCTCATGGATCGGAAAGTAGGTCTGGCAGACATTCCTCCTTGAATGATAGTCTACACTCGATTTCTCTATTTTCAGAATGGAAGACTACAGATCTCCGAGGAGGACTCTACATGTTACGCTGATACGCACCTTCCTCCTCGAAGGAGTCATCATTGGAGTGCTGGTTTTCTTCTGGCTCAACAAGAACTATAAAGGGGTCAGTATGAGCTCTATATCACTGCCATGTGTATTTAATCAGAGGTTCTGCCAATTTCAGTGCTGGGAGACCTCAATCGGACAGGAGATCTATCGCTTAATCATCTCAGACTTCTTCATCAACATCTTCATCATGCCTTTGATTGATGTCGTTCGTGTTAATGTGGTGACGTGAGTTGTCCCATTTCCATTGAGTGCCTGTCCTAATTTTCATTCTCTTCCAGTCGCCGTTGGCCCAAAGTAGAAAAGCCCAGTTTCGACATATCTCAAAATAGCCTCGGCTTAGTCTTCAACCAAACCCTCCTTTGGGTAGGTCTTCTGTTCTCGCCACTTCTTGCCTTAGTGTTGGTCATCAAAATGGCCCTCACCTTCTACATTAAGAAAACCATTCTGATCTACCTCTGTAAATCGCCCAAGCATATGTGGCGCTCAGCACAAACTCAAACTCTCTACCTCGTCTTCACGTTCCTATCGCTGTTGGGTGTAATTATAACGCTGGGCTACATCATGACTCAGGTCCCTGTGAGTCCAAAGTGTGGTCCATTCCGTGACTATGATTTCATGTTTCAAATTTTCATCGATGGAGTGCTGAAGTTGAAGCAAAACCACTGGGTTTGGAGGGCACTTATGACGCTCATACGTCCAGCAGTCGTTGGGGGAATACTGCTCACCATGATGGTGATCGTATACTATCTTCGATCAAAGTCTCAAGCACGAGGAATTATGGTGAAGCTGCTGAAGGATATGCTTTATCTGGAAGCTAAGGATAAGGAATTTCTGCTGATGAACATCACAAAGATCACCAAAGATCGTGATTGGATGTTCGAGGAGGAAGATCAGAGGAGTAAAGAAGATGATGATGCAGACCAGTTTGCCGAGTCGTGTTCGACTTGGAAATACGAAAGACACGGAGCAAGAAATCGTAGCAGAAGTACACGTAGCAGTGGTCGCAGTGAGTGCTCTACAACTGCCGCTGATGGTGTTGATGATTCCACGCCTCCGGACGAGGTTAGTCCGAGGGACAAAGATACGTAGTAACAGTGTCTTCCAATTGTTGTAATATTCAGTTCGTGTTTTATTTTTTTATTTTTAATTTTAAATTTTATTCGATGAACATGAAGAAAAGAAACTTAAAAACTATAGTGTAGCTTTGGCTAATAAATTATTTTATTTATTTAGGACTACAATTCGTTTTTGTTTTTAATTCAAAAGAACTTTTACATAAATTGTCCTCATTCTTGCAGCCTGTGGTGTTAAAACGATCTTCCACTTTTCTATCAGCTTCGGATACAAGGATGTAAGAAAACCATCTCTTCGCCAGCCACCTAGAGCAGAAATTGCTGAACTATGAACTGTTACTTTATCTAAGACCAAAGAAAAAGGATGAATGTTGACATTCTGGTTTAGATGGAGCTACAGACTGGATAAGAAATGAGCTCCTCTATCCGTTTGAACTATTAGCCGGTTTCGCATGACACGTTAGTTGAGGTTCTTTGCCCGATAAAACCAGGCGTTCCTTTACAGCGTCAGTCCTCCAGAAAAGACCGTTTTGTCAACATGTGCATTCCCTAAACGTCCCGGATATATATTTTTGGCTCTAGAAAAGGGACTGTAAGTTAGTTTTACTTTGTAAAATCCCAACTCTCATTGCATAGACCATTGAATTGTGTTCGTAGAGCCCGAGCGACCAACGAGGTATCGATTGGCAAGAAAAATTCGTTAACGCTGAGACCATTACTAGAGTTTTTGGCAAAAGATCTGATGACAGAGTCCCAGACTATCTTAAAGCTCCCAGTTTAAGTCTTTAATGTCTAACTTCCGCTGTTCTTTCCTTCGTCTATCCGTCTTTCTCGGATACTCCCCGGCATTGTTGTGATTTTCTAAGGCTATGGTCACTTCTCACTCACTCTTGTAAGAATGTAAGCTTGTAGATGAAAAGTACGGCTAATCAATGTGTTGGTCATGTTTCGCGCTTGTTGTGTGTACGCTTGTAGGACGCGTACACGCATTAACAAGCTTTTACTCCTAGAAGCGTGAGACACGACCGTCGCCTACGGCTAATGGCAGTCTTTCATTGTTTCTTCTTTTGATACCTGTCTACCTTTGTCATTCATCGTTCTGTCAATTATCTGCTTGAATTTCTATTAGAGGCAAACCTTACCACAACGCTATTTACATCATGTGATAGGTTGTAAATTGCTTAGCGGTATGATTCTTGCCCCAACGACAGTGGCATACTGAGGGCACTATAGTTACAACTCTAGCTAGTTGTAGGCTTCGACTGTTTGTTCTTCCCTCTAGTGATCGGCTCAATACAGTTTGTATAGTCGATCTTTTCAATTGAGAGTTTCAAATCCGTAAGGATTCCTGTATACTTAATGTTTTGTACAGTCGCACAATCAGCCTTTTAAGTCAGCCGCGTCCTTAACTAAGGGCCTCCAGTTGTGTACTCTACTCTGTTTTCTGTGCGCCCAACGATAGGAAAGATCCTCCTCTACCGCATTGTCCCTCCGAATTTAGCCAAAGCTCACGTAGTTCGTAATAAAATTTCGTTCTTAAAAGCCCGGCAGTGCAAACGAAACAGGCAAACAATGCTGGGATTCCTTTCAACAGGCGAACACTTTTTTTTTTTTAAAGACCAGCCCTTATGGCTGACACTGCGACCTAGCAAGATCTATCGTGTCTCCGGTGTACTTAGCCTAATAGGTCTACTACCTTCCTAATGAAGGTGAGTATGTCATCAGTAGCCGAGATACTAAGCTCCGCTAACGAACAGATTTCTTTATGAAAGATCTGTCTACGTAGCCAGTATAGTCCCGGACACTCACAGAGAACGTGCTCAGAGATTTCCTTCTCTTCCGAAACTCTGTATCTGTACAAATGTTTAGTTTGTTGAGATGATATTTTAGGCCACAATGACCGGTAAGAAGGCCCACTAGCTTCCTCAGAACAATTCCGGTGCCAAGAGCGCGGAAGCCGAACTGGCCCTAGCCAGCTCATCCGCAGTTTCATTGCCTACTCTGGTCTGGTCAAGCCTTAGAAATTAGCTGGTGTATAGTCTCTACCTGGTCATCATTCAGCTGTTTTGAACAGCTCGCTCAGTGAACCGTAAAGATTAGCAGCCTTGTTGGATGTAAGTTTGAATACTGGGATCCACACTTCAGATGGACCGTCATTTGGCTCTCATATGTTCATATCATCTCGTTTACTTGTAAGCCTCGCAAACAGCCCTTGTTTTGCTGCATTTGCACGGCGCTATTTATCATCAAACTATGAGTTTCATGTCACAGATCTGGTAAAACTTAACACTGGTCTCGGCACTCAATGCTGGTGGCAGAGAAATAGGAAAACGCCTTAGATCCTGGAGATTTCTAATCTGCAAGCGAGGTACAGGCAACCGTGGTTCACGGAGTGAAGATGAGAGCGGGATACGGATTCCTATTCGAACAGACACTCTGCTAGTTTTAAAAGTTTATAAAATCATTTTTGTTCTAGTACATTATTAGGAAGTAACGTAACATAAACGTATGAGTAATCACAATCTCTTGTTGGAATATAATTTTTTAAGAGATATACCCGTCAAACGTCTGAAAATACATTAGAGTTGCCAAGTACTTGAAAGGAAATTAGTTGGATTTTTTTAAAGAAAAACATAGAAAATTGAGTGACTCGTGATATTCCATTAATGTGGGTCAAGCAAATGCCCTTTAATTTGAGGTTAATTGATTATTAACCCCAGGGATTTAGAAAAATGTGTTAAATAATATAAGAAAAAGTATTAAGTTCTCAGATACCTCCTCCTCCTTTGGGAATGGAAATCTCTAATTCCATTCCCAAAAAAGTTAAGCTAATCACGAGCTCTGTTCCAATGAAACTAAAGTGCCTGTCCACATTGGTGCAGGAATGAAAATTGTTCACATGAACGCCGTGGCTACACACAAAAAAAGGCTTCATTGCAATGAAAGCAATTTGACAAAGAGGGAATGCTGAAAATCAAAACGCAATGACAAAGGAACATTCATGCTTGCGCTGAAATTTATGTTGGGAATGGATTTTCGGTTCAATCAACCCTTCTCCTTCCCACTCAATGAAAATCATCCTATCTCTTTCCGACAGTCTTTCATTCCTGCACCAATGTGGACAGGCACAAAGAAAATAAAAAAATCTTAATTTCCTGAAAAACTCTGAGAAATTTGTGAATCGAAGCTAGGAATTGGGAGGTGTTTTGAAACCAATGTCGAAACAGAGTTTGTGAGATTCCTTTGCCGTTTTCCACAAGTCCAAGGCCTCACCCCACCCACTACATGACAATTTAAGCTCAGCCATACAAACTTTCAATTTCATAACCTGGCAATCATAAAGCCGGTAAAAACAAATTAATTCAATGCAGCATTCTCTTAAACCATTGGATAGATTTCTCTTTGATTGCATGCGCTGCGCATAAACAACAAGAACCAACGAAACAAAGAAGAATTCGAAAACACAAAGTGTTGGCAATTTTTCGTTTCTCACAAATGTCGGGCCATATTCGAATCCAGTAGCGGATGAGGGGTCAGTGTTTTTTCGTCTGTCAAATCGTTTGCAGTTATGAGATTCGCACTACTTTCAAATTAAAGAAAAAAAAAAAACCAAAAACAACTCCAAAACAATTTTATAAATAAAACCAAGACTAACGTCACCCAACGCACAATTAACGCATTTAAAAGGAAAAGTGTTTTCGTTTTTTGCTAAAACGCACTGAGAACTGAGACTTACATCGGGGAAAAGTAAAAAGAAAAACCGATTTTTTTTTTTATTACTGCGGTGTGGAATTTAGGTCAAAACAAAAGAAAACAAGTAAGAAAGGAACAAGAAGAAAGAAATTGAAGTGAAAAGTGAAAAATCATCCCCAAAGGCAAAAGGAAACCAACAACAACAACGGCGGGTCCAAGGATGCAAAGTTACACCGATGCTCTAAACGTTAAGGGCTCCAGAAGTTTTGCATTCGACGTCGATATGGAAATGGACATGGATCTGAATGATATCAAATCTAAAGCAGGTGAGTTTGCGTTTTTGAAGGGGGTGTGGGGGAGGTCATCCTTTTCATGGCCAATTGGGCGAATGACGCATTTTCATTTAATGAGTCCTCGCCGAGGGGTGTCTTGTCTTGACACCTCAAGGTTTCTGTTTCGAATGATTAATGGGATTTTCCTGTTTCCCATGTAAATGAGAGAAGTTTCCTGGAAATTTCTCTGTCACCAAACGAGGTGGTGCATACTGCCTAGCCTATTGCTGTTGCATTCCACAATCAGTTATGGGTGGGTGGTGAGAGGTCATTCTAGAGCTTGTCGTGCTCGATGCAAAAACAAGCTTTGAGCTTTCCTATTGTAGTCTTTCGAGAGAAAAAAAAAAAATATTAGCACAGCTGGCGGTGATTCTTCTAAGTGCTATCGGTGGCGTAGGTTCGTGTTGAGTTTAATTGGAATGTTATCGCATCCTTTCAATGGAGACTCAGATAGATTGAAGATAATCGCTTAATCATCATTATAGTTGATTAAACTAACTAAGTGGACAAACAAAAAGAGAGAGGACCAGCTGGTCTAAAAATGCCGCCGTGAATGTTGAGTTCTACGGTCGAGTAGTTTTGAATGACCGGCAGCTTTGTTTGTGTATTCTGTGCAACAAATGACGAAACCGAAACTCTCTATTCATTTCTAATCGGTTTCTAATGAGATTTGATGCTAGGAAACTGGTTTTGTATAGTCCACCTTTCAACAGAAGCACATGGTAGGGGGTCTGGAATTGAATTCATTTTGTCAGACGATCTGATAGAAACCGGTCAACTGTTTTGTCTGCATCTGTGTTGGATTATTTTAAGATGAAATTTGCATTTTGGTGATGTTTCGGCTTTCTATCCTCTTGGGGTCATGACCCACGACGGTAGACTATTTTAATTAGAACTCTGTGGTCATATAAAACACGAATCTCGATAAGATTTCATCGTTCATCACTCCCGAAGTGCCGGTACAAATTTACATTTCTTCTTGCAACCCCACAATCCATCTCCAACTATTCGGAGATAACAATCGAACGCAGGTCCTACACTTTATGACTGTCGATGCTCATATTCTTTCGGCAATTCAGCGATTTTCAGATGGATATTTGCTTGGTGCAAGTTAAATACGATCTGTTAACTTATGTACTCATCTTGGTACTCTTTTGAGGAGGCCGCCTGCCGAATTGTGTAGCGTCGTCCAAATAAGATCTACGATTACAACGCTAAGGTCCACATGCACTGCGACCTATAAAATCCATTGTGCACCACGAGATCTAACAACGCGGCATGTGTGGTGGCTTGTATGACAACGGACCTTCTTGGATAAAAAGCGCAACCCTCTCGTTCGTATAAAAACGACAACACCATGCTGCACCCATTCATAATCAACCGTATATGAGGTCTATTGTGGTCGCCCATATGGTTTAACCAGAGGTTATACTGAGGCCTTTGATAAACCTCAGTATAGCCTTAGGTCCGAATTTCCACTGGATGGACCGAGGCCCGCGTCAAGTGGAATAATCTTTTCCTTGCGGATCCTTCTCCACAGAGTCTTCAAATATCGGTATATGATTCTTTTATTTTATACAGGTAGTATCTGAGTGGACAATGTCCGGTTAGATAGCCCGTTAAGGTTCTTAATTCGTTGATGAACTTTTTCGCTTGTCTAAGGCCCTGGAGGTTGGCCCAGTAGTTAGCGTGTTTGTTGATCTCTCATTGTGTTATCTTGAAGTAGGGACTGTTGGGAATCCCAAAACAGGGTTCAGGACCAACGAGCGAGCGACAATTGGCTCTTCTCGCCAGGTAGTGAGGGTGTTCGTTACCCGCAAAGCCTTCATGTTCTGGGATACAGGCCACAGTAACCCTATTTACCGATGCAAGACTTCCGAGGAGGTTGTAATAGTCCCAGACAAGCTTGGACCCAATCGTATAGGATTAAAAGGCTAATAGTGCTTTTTGACTGTCTGAAAATTTGTAGATGTGGGTTCCTTGTGTTCTTCTCCGCAGGCATTCTTTTGCACACAATTCAATAGCGTGGACTTTCGCTTGAAATACTGTAGGTTTCTTTCCAAGCACTGTCGCGTGTTGGAAACTGGGATCATAAATCCCAGCACCTGTGCTGCCTTTTTCCAATTTTGAACCATCTGTTTACCAGATTTGGGAATTTGGTAGTTATAGAGGCTTCATTTCTCCATTTGCTGCGGTCGCCTATAACGACTTCGAAACTTTTGTAGAATCGAAATCTCTTGGGCATGGTATCTGGAATCTTAAAAATTAGGTCACGACGAGCATTCTAGTATTCTCAGATGACCTGTAAAGCTACCTACTTTAAGGTCCAATCAAGCCATACAATGATGATAGGACCTATCACCACCTACTCATTAGTAGTAGGCTTCAATAAAAAAAATAGAGAAATCTGACAGCGGCTGCAAGGCCCTACAGCTGATATACAATAGAAGCGTTCAGAGCCACTCTACGTTTTTTTGTTTTTAAATAAAAAGAGATGATTTGCTTAGATTGTTGTCAATGGGAAAAAAATCCCTATGTATTTCAGACACAGATCCATGCCAGTGTCCCCATCTACATACTCACGGATACTCAAGAAGCAATAAAAATCTTAGGTTCAAACCTCATTGACTCCGCTTCGGTCTTTTAATAGCCTTTAATAGGAAAAAAGTCAGACTTTGGTGGATACATAGGCATAAGGGTATTGTAGGTAATGAAATAGCCAAAGAACTGATTAGAAAGAATTCGGCTTTGTGAGGGTAAAAGATCTATAAGACCTTTTCATCCAATCCAAATCCAAAGAATCCCTTAGAAGTTAAACTTCTACCCGAGGTAACTACAAACCTATAGGCTGTAGATGTTTTTATGCGGCCTATCTACACGGTTTTGGGCAGACTGGGTGTATCCCATTGCCCAACACGTATAGAAACTCGTCATGTTACATTATCGGCGAAATGAACAATGCCTGTGATATCTACACTGAACAAGGCTGGGACGCAGTTAGCGGTATTGAAGAAACAGCGTCAACAATGGTGACAGCGCAGTGCAGTGTAGCAGCCTGCAAGTGCAAATGAATGGAAAACCTATAGCAAAAGCCTTCCTCGCGGCGATGGCAGTGCTAAGAGAGGAAAAATGGCAGGCAGTGACCTATTCTTTTTAGTCTATTTGTACAGAAGACCACTTCTGGTTAGATAAAAAGAGTAGGATGCTATTAATCAGGGTGTTGAGTGTTAGCTACGGTTCAAATCGTAGCAAAGTAACGAATAAATTCGTATCAACTAATAACAGATCATTATACATATGTACATATGTGTATTCCCCTCATTGCACACGATAGAGTAGCTTTGTTCAATGAGGCTGTTCCGAACCGGTCGGAAAAGAAAAATACAAGAATTTGTGTTCAATGAAAGAGTTTTCAGTCCGATACTTCTTATTATTACTTTTGCTGAAAACATACCAAATTGACAGGCACAGCTGACTTTGACATTTTTCACAATTCTGTTCTACCTCAAGAGTAGGTGCAAGATTTCCTGTTCCAAACTGTGCGGAACAACCTCATTAAACACAAAGCAGAACAGTTTCAGACAGAAAATTCTCTCATTGAACACAAATTCTTGTACTTTTCTGTTTTGAAGGGAAACAAATTAAAATCAAAATGGTAGCCAAAACACAAATTTGATTTAAAGGCATTTCAAGAATTTCGACGCAGTTTTGAAAAGGTTCATCGTCTGTTGTACATCAGGTCAAGGAGTATTCTTTAGAACACAACTTGTTTGAATCACATAAAACGCTAAGCTGTCAAAAGCTGACCAATGCGATTCTTTTAATGATCAACATTGACGTGACATTTTTTTTTTTACACCTTCCACCTGGGTAGTCAACCAAAGTTTGCACATTTAATCAATTTTTCTGAAACGCGATGTAATAAAAACCACCATCGTTCGAATCTAATAATAAGTTTCTCCAAAGGTCAGTGGGCACCTGAATCAATCGATTTCTCTGCGTTTCCATGTCCTGTTAAAGCAAAAACTATTTACTACGCAGTCTAATCTCCGAGCGGGCTTATCGCCAATAGCAATTTTAACTTTGGCTATTTTTAGTCAGACATATTGACTACCAACCTTATCGCCTTTAATTTGCTGCCCCATATCAGCGTATTTACTAAACAGCCGTCCATCACGAGATAACAAAGGCTGCAGGGGTTGTCGTTAGAAATTAGAAGTACGTTCCCCCTAACTTATCCCTTCCAGTGCTTATCTGTTGAAAGTTTTCAACAACCATTAACTACATCCGATGAAGGAATCTGCGGTCTCTAAAATGTATGAGTATGACTCATCGTACAAGGACAGTGCATTGAATGCAGACAGTAAACTGTCTGTTGCCATGGAATTCTTTTGCGGAAATCCTGGCACGGGTCCAGTGGCATGTCATGGTGACGTCTAGGCTAGTATTTTTCCTCCCGCCTCTAATACACACATCAATGAGCAGTTTAATTAATTCCCCAAGAGACACGTCAAAGCACTTTAACTTGAAAATGATCAACTACCCAAACATGTCCAAAACTTTGTTGGATGACAAACAAAGACCAACAATTAAAATTAAAATTTCATGACTCCTAAGTATATTTAGTCGAATTTATTGTCTTTTTTTTGTCTCTCTCTTTCTTTTCTTCTTGTTTTTGTTTGTCTCGAAATACCGGCGAAATAAGGCAAAATAAACAATTAATGGGGAAAGAATTCACTACGAAGTAGGTTTACGAAATTTAAGTGCAAAGATGACTCTTCGGTTTTTTTTTTTGTTCGATTTAACGGTGTAAACAGCTGGACGAATAAAAATACAATTTAATAACTAGAAGAGTTTTCTTTTTGTTTTTTTGTTTTCTGGGGTGTGTTTCTGGGTAAAAAAGAAAAAAATGAAAATGTCTCTGGCTCACGGGAGAACATTAAATGTCTCTTGTGCTCAAATTTAATGCGATCAAGGTAATTAAGGAGCAGAGTGTGCGAGGAGTCAGTTTTAGGGCAAGGCCAACGAGGCTGGATTCTAGGGCCTTGACCTCATAAGTGTCTTTACGAATTTTCACATAAACACGCTTCACCACTTATATTTCTGGTGATTATCTCCTGTGTACTTTATGCAACGCTGCCGGCAAACACAGTCAAAATCGTTTATAACGAACTTGAAGGGACTGGGAAATTGGTTTGTCATACCCGATATCGTGGTAGGCGATTTTCATTGTACATACCGCCGACTACAGATATGTTGTTGTTTTTTGAATCTAGAATATCTGAAGTAAGAAATAGCTACAGCGACAGCTCGGAATAAGCCAAGGGCACCTTTCATGTGGTTAGGTTAGGTTAGAGGTTAGGTGGCTGTCCCCGCTCAGGCCAGATTAGCCCATTGTGATACCACAACGACGAAAACTGGCTTACCGGCACCAGGGAATCAGAATATGGATCGTAGCTACAACGAGGGCGGGCAACCGTAGCGGTGTTAATCCTAGTATTTGAACCATTTCGTCTCAGAGATACAAGTTTCTTATCTTCTGGATATCGAGTTCAGCTAGATCGTTAAGATCGTCGCAAGAGCAGGACATGTACATAGTAGGTGGGCCGTGGTTTTCTCTTTCTCTTCGTCCCTACAGCTTCTGCAGAAATCGTTGGAGGGGACCCCCAGTCTAAGTACATGCTTGCCTTACAAGCAATGTCCGGTAAGGACCCCTATCTATCAGTGCACCTAGATTTTTCCGGTTTGTAGATAAAAGTCTCAACATTTTCTTTAAATCCAGGTTAGGTCAGATTTGTTTTGACAGGAGACAAGTGCTGATGTTGTTCCACCTATGGTTTACCAGTTTCTTGGCATTTGTGTGCACCCTCTTTTGCCAGCTCGTCCCCTCTGCAGTTGCCTGGAACGTCCCTGTGTCCTGGGACCCGGTACAGGGGTACGTCGCACCTATCTGCAACTTTGATCGTAATGTCAGCTATTCCAAGGCGATTCAAAGTTTTGCTTGCTAAAGTTTTTGCACGATTTATTACCGACTCCGAACTGACAAGCTATTTTCATGCCGCGAAAAAATTTCGCTGAATATGACTGGGGTTTGAACCCACGCAGCTCGCGGAGCAGTCCAATGCACTAACCACTGAGGCACGGCGAAGTATACGACAGATGAAGAACTTTTTATTTTATTTTTATAATCCACTCGCGCTTCAAGGGGTTATGAATATCCTTATGGTTTCCATAGTCAAATCATGAGTCAGAATACAGGCTTGAGGTATGTATGTACAACAGTTCATTCCGAGTAAAGGTTTCCTTGTTTGATTCAATAGTTTCTATCTGAGATCATGCATATTTATATGATTTCAAAATTATAGAACATCGCTTAGGTATGCTTTGAATTTAAGACCATTATGGCAAACCTAATCGACCTAACTGAGCTTAGATATGCTTATACTATGTCTCCAAGAACTAGGCATTTAGGAACCTCATTATCGTGTTTGCAGATGCGTAGTTGATTGTAGCTGGTTAGGTGAATCACATGCCAAAGTATTTCAGTCTGTAGCAAGCTATGACGGCACAATCATACGAAATATACTCTGTAGTTTCTTCATCTTTTAAGCATAGTCAGCACATGTTCGATGGAATAATGTCCTGCGAGAAAGTCTTTGAAGAGGATTTCTTGACTTCTCTTCCTTTTGTTGATGAACTTCTTAGATTGACAAAGTTTCGGTGTTGAATTCCATTTGGAGAGGTTTCCTTGCAGCTCCCATGAGTTGAGCACCAACTTGATGAGACAGGCGGGAACACAACGGAAGAGAAAAGCATCTATCAATACAGATTGGGTTTCTTGTCTGGTGAGCTTATTTGGGATCTCATTGCCCTCAATGCTCCTGTATGATGTGGAGCAGCCAAGGGAGACTCAGTTTTTGATCCATCAGTAGTATATCATATTGATTGGGAGTTATTGATCACTGGTCTGTCGATGATGATTGAAGTAAGGTGGGCATAAGAACAAGATGCAAATTGCGGGACTGGAGGATTTTAAGATATCAGATCATCCGATTTGAAGTTGTGTTGTGTGAAGTTTTATGGAGGAGGAGAAGGAAAGCCTAGGAGAGCTTCCAAGACTGCTGACGGACCTTGCTATTGGAGTTAGTATCAGTCCTACTCAGGTTTTTCGAATGCTTCCCGCTAGTTTGCAGAGTAGTTGAAGACTGACACTCTCCAGAGTCATATTATTTCATTTAGCCACTGTTCGCTTGACTTGGAAGTTTCTGGCGCTTTTGGAAAAGTTAGTTCTCGGAGACAGTTCAAAAATTGTGACAGTAGATTGAATTAGCACCGTCTGCATTTTTTTCTTTCTAAAAATTCCAAACGCATCCAAGAAAAGGCGTAAAACTAGATTATCGAACATTCGCTCTTCACTTATTTAAGGTCGCGCTACAGTCCTGGGTGGACCTGGGCCTCAACTAACAAACGCCTCTAGTCAGCTCGATCTGTAGCCAGCTGCCTCCAGTTTTGCACGCCACGTTGGTTTATTTAGGTGGCCAATGGGCTACCGATTTCGGTCCACGTAACAAGGCCGTCAGCTAGAGTTTATAAGCAAATGCCAGATTTATGCTCATGTGTGTTTTTTTTATGAAACAAGACTTTGCCTTTTGTTGACTGTCCTAAGCATTCGAACTGCGTCAGTTCAATTTGCTCTAAATTTTTCCTCACAAGCTTAACTCTTGAAACACCTTTATGTCGGAGAAACTAGCAAAAAATATTTGAACTTTTCATACCCTTCTACTGCTGTGAAGGTGATATCATCGCCTGGTAATGCCCTCATTGCGAATTCTCAGACGGCTATTATTACTGCAACAACATCCGTCTGGAAGACACTGTTGTGAACTTGAAGTTTTATTGATTTTTAACGCTTTGACAAGCCATTAATCCTTGTATTCGATATCGAAGGCATTTCAACAAACCTCTCATTTAGTCGTCTTTCCAGTTTCGGTGAATTTCCTACCGCCCTTCTATGCACTTTCATCGACGATCATAAATTTTATTTTTCACTAAAACTCAATCCTTATCTAATCCATTTCTAATCCATTTCATAAAATCACATCTTATCGACAATAATTTGTATTTTCCCACAACTATAACCTTCGATGTAAGAGAATACACACTTATCACCGCGGCAGATAAGATGCAAATATATCATTGGCCCACTTCTCAAGTTCAAGTTCCAGTTCTCCATTAAATCACTCAATTGACTTAATAATAAATGTTTCATTAAGCCCTAATCAAACGAGCGATAAAAATCGAGAGCTGTGATGTTTAATTAAAATACAACCTACTACTTCTACACAAAACAACTCAAAAGATACTCCTCGTTGTGGGTACTTTTCCTTTCGCCTTCTTATCGCCGAGATGCCTGGTATGCGCACGTCACGTCTCAAGCGTTGGTGTACCTCACGAATTTCTAGAACGTTCGTCTCTGGTGAAATGGCGCGTGCTGTATAAATTTATAATTTTCAAAAAATTATTTACAGACCAGTAGTATAAATAAATTTCTTGTTGTCCATCATTGCTTTGTGGTGAAACTTATTTTTATTCACCCCAAGAGGTACCTAGAAATTTATCATTTGCGTTGGTAACGCAATCGCAGAGTTTGTCATGAATGCCATGGCGGTGAATCATTAGATGTAATTAAACGACAAGGTGAATACGAGTGCAGAAATCCTCATAAATGAATGACGTTTCCTAAGTTTTTTTATTACGATGTTATTTTAAGTTTTTAATTGCGGACATTAATTTTTTATAAAAACTTTTCTGCTCTAGGATTGGTTTTATTTGCTTTCTAATTTCTTTGAATTCAGTCTAGATGAGTTATGAGGAGGTCAAATGCAGAACTTGCTGAATAGTGTGGTTCAGGACCAGATTAGTCCTAAGCACAGACTGCAAGGCGCTTATACTCGTATAATGAAGCCGCATTGTAATCTTCCGCTGCAGCTTACACGTCCGAAACAGACTTGGTATGGCACATGACTACCAGTCTACACGTCTTTGTGTTGCATCAATGAGTAGCATCCATGACAACCTGCTTATTGGAACGAAGTATAATGGCGACAGTCTCAGACAACGCTGGGATCACTGAAAATAAGATCTCCGATGAGATTGCTAGACATGGCTCAGAGGATGTTTTCTCAGAACCTGAATCTGCTATAAGTCTTACAGCGTACTCAGTCAAGGCCTTCTTTGTTGATTCGATTTCCTACACAACTGTGTATGGCATGTCTCTCCAGGATGCAGCTAGACTAAACGAATGTTCCCGAATGTCTGTAAGAAAGAGACTGTAGACAACTTATTGACATTCTAACGAGAAACTCCGCTTTTGCCAAGCATCTTAGTGTATTAGTGACACCACTGTCTTCGACGCCTGTGGAGAGGGCAACGAGACTTCGGATCATTTGCTATGCGATTGTCCTGCCTTTGCTCGGATCAGGTGGCAAATTTTCGGTGCCTCATCATTGAAGCGCCTTCTCTACTTTCGGAGAAAGCCAGTAAAATGGGTACAATGGCAGTACAATGGACCAGTTGCGTCTGAGTGCTCCAGTACAGCGTTTCCAAAAGTAACAAAGAAAAAAGTATAATGCCAACAGACCTCGGGATACAAAATAATCAGCAACTCTGGGGCAAAACCGTCTCTTCCTTGATTGCATAACTCATCACGAAAAACGAGATAATTTGGCCGCAGAATGCTCGTTTTAACGTGACGGAATATACGATCACGGAAGAGACGATTTGGCTCCTGTGCAAACAAATGCTGATGACCGCTAAAATCATGTGAAAAATGTGAAGCGCAGATGTATGTCGATAAAACACAGAGAAGCCACTGCACATGGTTATCAACCGACACCTGAAAATGGATCGAGAAGCGTAGTTTTCTTAAAGCTCAACTTGTGGCAGCCTTAGCAAAAGATAACCGTTTTCAACACCAGCAGAAAACCTAGAGAAAAGCGCAGCTCCAAACAACACTCGGTTAAGAATCTACAAGATTTTTTTCTTATCTTGAGTGAGATCAGGGGTCAAATTGTCTCTTCCGTGATTGTAAAATTCGTCACGTAAGACCGAGCAATTTGGGGCCAAATCGTCTCGTTTTTACGTGATGAATTGTGCGATCATAAAAGAGACGATTTGGGCCCAGCTTAAGATATGAAGAAAGTATTCACTGCTGTCACTCGTAAGTTGCAAATCTTCAGAAATAAATTTCAACGTGTTGTACCGAAGTTTCTGCAGCCTATTGCGTCCAAACAGGCTAGTTGTAGTAATTATTCGGTGTACCCATCACTCCATCCATGTCATTGAGCGTAGTACTGCGTAAGATTATCTGCAGAGAGACAGCAATAGTTCCGCAGATTTCTTAAGGACCTCTGGAAGCATTCGTTTGTTCGGTTTACGACCTCCTGGACAGTCACGGCATCCGCTATTGGTTTTCACAAGGCTGATCTTGAGTAACGCCACAAAAAGGCACAAAACTAGGTTCCCTATGAAAGGGAGAGGAGCGCTTCTTCACTGACAGGAACGGAAGACTTTTAATACGTCAAAGAATTTGCCAAGAAAAAAAAAATGTAACCGCTGAGATTTTAAGAAGCAGTCCTAGATGTCATGTATCATCATCATCATTTTCAATGACCCGCTTATCCACTATGAGGATCGCGGGGTAAGGGTATTTAAATGGACTCTCCACATCTCCCGATCTTCCGCCATCGACTGTAAATCATCAGCGGCTATCCCCATTTGGGGTAGAGGTGAGATTTTTGATTTGGTCTAACCATCGCATCCTAGCTCTACCCAGGGGACCCCTACCTAATGGCACGGATTCTATGGCACGTCTCGGAAGCCGAGTATAGATTTTCGATGTATAGACCTTTGCGCTCGAAGAAGTAGCTGCTCGAAATTGAGTGCCTCCCGTATTCTAATGTTCCTAACTCGATCTCGACGAGTTACCACAGCAATACAGCCAAGCGCGGCAGCTTGTATCCGCGATCTTATTCATTTGGTCATTAGCCAAACCTCATGACCATAGGTGAGGCTCGAAACAAACACTGAATGAAAGACCGTTCAGCACTCGAGTGAGGGAAGGAGCAATACTGAGTTATCCTGTAGGATTGGTCAGGCTAGAGCAATTTTGAGACAACTTGGTCAATCTGTTATCAAAAGGGCTGTCATGTCATGTCTTCTAAATAAATTCTCTCAGAACAAGAAATTGAAGAAGACGGTACCTATCATCCAACTTATTTAACAGTTTTTAGAAAAAATCGTAAAAATTAAAGTAAGGTGCGAGGAATTTTTGACAACTCTTGGTTAGAATTTTATTTACCTACTTCGGTCTTTTCGATTTAACGTTTGCTTTGTGAATTACATGGATCAATTCTATATCAGCAAAAGATAAGCACCGATAGAAATATAAGTTTGGGTTCCATAAACCACTGGAAATCTATCTCTAAACGGCAGTCATGACTGTTGACAATTCTTGGAATATTCTAATCTTGACACCCAGATCTTTTAAGCAAGTGTTTCAAAAAATATTATTCGCTTGCTGAATGTCATTCTCTGTCCAAATAGACAATGAATCATCAGTTAGCGGCGAATTGTGAAATGTTTAACAACTGCATATTAAATCGGTGGTCGGGAAATTACCAGTCGAAATTTGCCGTACACAAAACAATGGAGGACAACTCTGTCCACCCACAATGAACCGAATACATTCCTCACTCATGTCGTAGAAAAGCACACCGAACTGGCCCGATTTGTTGGCAAGTGTTGGCACTTCTGAGACCCCGCGTATCTTAGCAATATTCGAACTATCCGACTATATTCGTGTAAACAAAATATACGCTCTCCAAGGCAGTTGTTTTTGTATCGTGAGAATTTTATTTTTAAACAACACACCGAAGTATTTCGTATCTAAGACTTTTGTTTACATTTGGAGGCCCTGCTTTTTACTCTTCCCTGTCCCCGGCCCTGTCGACGCTCAAAATACCCTAACAACACGCGAATGCATTCCAAGTTGAACGCTCTCTCATTCGATTGTTCTCTTACCGTTGTTGCTGTCTTTGTTGTCGTTGTCAGTTTTTATTGAATATACGATCAGTGAAGTACGCTGGCGAACAATAAATTTTTTTTTTTTTGAGAAAATTCTGAAAATATCTAAATTTCTTTTGATTAAGTGACTTACAAAGAAAAATATGTAAAAATATCAACAGTGCATTCAATGTGAAGTGTCAGAGTGATAGAAACACGACGACGACGTACATAGTTCAATGTGATTATGCAACTGTCACAATCGCAGCAACGCGTTCATTTGTACTGGCGAAGGCAATTTCTTTTTTAATAAAATTAATTGCTGCAATTGCAGAAAGTGTTTTAAACCATAAATCGTGCGCTGTAAATAGATTTTGAATAAATGCCAAAGTGGATAGTGGCTGACGTTGTCAATTAGCGAAATAGGTCAGAGGGATTTATCGGCGATGAATGCGCCAGTATGCATCTTATTGAACTTTATTGACAGTTCTCTAAGCAAGGTGTCAAAATTATTTCAAATGGCTGCTCAAGGTGTCTGAATTTTTGAGTAACGTTTTCTTTTGCGAAAGACTTGTTTCCTTTGTTGGGGAAAATCGTTCTCTTTGATGACTAGCAAATCCAAAAATAGGCTTGGCGGCACGAGTATTAAGAGTGATTGCGAATCGTTCTTATTGCGTAGCATAGACAAGCGAACAGTAGTTCTTTGGAAAGTTTATGTTTTTAAGGAGTGGATTATGGGGACATGTGGCAAGCGAAAATAATAAAAAAATATACGATTGACTTTAACTGTCAGTGATGGGGTGATTGAGTGGTTAGCTCGAATTTTGAACAGAAACATGATTTATTTCGGCTTTTCTAAGCATTAACGTCTTAAATGTGTACATATCGGTTAGTAGATGCAGTCCAAGGCGATAAATCTCGTTTTTAACGAAAATATTTCACTATCAATCATTCGTCGTCGTAAAGCCGATAGTAGTGACTGGCCGTCGCGCTTGACCGATCTTTTCTGCATCTTCCAATTTCTTTCGAGCATTGGCGGTTGCAATGTAGGTGGTCATGGGTCCCATCTATTATCTGAAAAATTCAGTGTATAGTTACAAGTCATTGAATTTCGTCGCGATATATATATATATGTTGGTTTACCAAGAACATAAAACTTCTATATCAATGGTGTGACAACTTGACGAGATGATGTTGCAAGGCTTCACTTACATCTTCACCCACTTGAATTCTCAGTGCAGACGCACTCCATGTGTTGAATGAAAAAACGAGATTAAGCGGAATCTAAATGTGAGTGTAAAATTATTGTTTTGTCGAAGAAATCGTGGATTCTCATCACGAAGTTGTTGATTTTCGCTGCCTTTTTGTGACTACGATTAAACTAGCTGCATTATTTACGCCTTGTTTGGTGGCACGGTCCTGCTGAGTACCTCTTATCGTTAAGTAAGAATGTCCTCAAATTCGTGGTGCACTGTTGAATTCCTTAGTTTATCGGTGTTATACTTACATATGTATGTGCCCAAACTGTTGAGTTTCCGCTGCTTTGGGCAGCTGCAGTACGAAGGGGAATACCATTTGGCGCAACGCCAAAGGACATAAAGATTGACTGATCGCCGTATAATCAATTTTATTGTAACTCTGTTACCATTTTGTGGAAACTTCATTAATTTTGAGGCAAGTTTTGTGTACATACTAGTATGTACGCTAGACTAAGGCGATGAATATTACAAAATCTACGGAAAACGCCGAATACACACCGTCCAAGTTCAATTTCTACTTCATATTCCGGATTCGGACTTTCATTCCTTCCCGAGAGGAGTAGGAGTGTGGTGACGCCAGAGGTGATCATTCTGTTCATCTCTATACCGACGATTCCTAAACCAAGAACGAAGTGGGAGGTGGTGTTTTCTCCAATATGCTTAACAAAAGCATCCTCTTCCGTCTACCTGATCACTGGAGCGTTTTTCAGGCGGAAATTATGGCGATCAATGATGCCTGACATCCTTTAAGGACATTACAATTTTTACCGAACGGAGAGCTCCATACTTCTATGGTTTGGGCACGTCAAACACATGTCCCCAACTCGGTTTCCAAGACATGCCATGGAATTCGTGTAATCGGGCGGGCTTCCCCTGGGTATGCCTAGGATAAGATGGCTGGACCAAGTCCGAAACCTTACCTCTACCCGTATGGTGATAGCCCCTGATGAGGAGGAAAAAACGATCCCAAATTTTCTCTTCACTTGTTCTGCCTTATCGCAACGAAGGAATCTCTATCTACGAGCCATCACTTCACTAGGAGGATCACATCGACATCTTGGGCCAACTATCACATACTTACTTACTCAAGGTGGCGCTACAGTTCAGGGTGGACCTGGGTCTCAACCAACAAGCGTCTCCAGCCAGCTGCCTCCAGCTTTGCACGCTAAGTTGGTTGAGGTCCCTTCCATCTGCGTGCGCCACCTGAGTCCCGGTCTTTCTCTACTGCGCTGTCCTTCGAGTGCGGATTCGAAAAATTATCATATACTGACGTCAAAACTATCCTCAGATTTATACAGAGCTCCAAATGGTTTCAATGAAGTGGCGTTTTTCAGGGTATAGATCCATGTAGTATCACAAAGGGCCTTTCTGACCTACATATGTGTGTCTACCTACATACCTAACAAAATCTTCCACCGTAGTCATAGCTGTCGCCGAGACTGTCTAAACGCTTACCTACCTAAGCATTGAAGTTGGTTTTCCTGAATAGAATAAAACAGTGTATTGGAATATAAAATTCATCCACATCGAACCATGTTGTCACTGAGTCACAAGATGTCGAACATAAATCGCATGGACTTGCTGTCAAAATGTATTAATCCGTTATTTTTGGGACTTTCATTATCCAAGTAAAACAGGGTACTTATGTACGTTTCAGAAATCAATCTCTGTCTTTCGAAGGCGCATTGTTTTTTTAGTAGTTATCCGACTAATCACAACCTAGGTCACCCAAAAGATCTCATTTGACGTTCTCTTATTCTACCGATGTTCAGCACGAAAAGTGAACCTTACAAACTCTAAACATAGAATTTCTCAACACCTGTCATTTAAGTCATCAACGTAGCTATCAATATTTCATTTCGCTCCTTTTTCCAATATTCACATTGACAGGTAGATCTAACACTAGCTTTGTGTCAATGAGAAGAACCAGAAAAGAACAGATGTGTGAAAAATGTCAGATCAAGTTTGAACAGAAAAGTGCAGCCCATATGTTAGTTATCAAAAATTTAAAAAAAGTCATTTGACCAAGAGCTGAAACATACCAAATTGACAGCAACAGCTGATTTTGACATTTTTCACAATTCTGTTCTACCTCAAGAGTAGGTACAAGATTTCCTGTTCCAAATTGTTCATAAGCAGAACTGTTTCGGACAGAAAATTCTCTCATTGAACACAAATTCTTGTACTTTTCTGTTCCGAACTGTTCGGTACAGTCTCATTCAACAAAGCTATAAATAAACTCTACACTGTACAAATGTAAAGTAATTTTTGACAATCATTCTGAAATTACAGTGCTTTTGTTCAGACAGTAACACGACATAAAACTAAATTATCTACCTATGTACTGTTCGAAAAACTACGATGAACCGCCCAAAGGCAGACACATAACAAATAAAGATAAGACAGAATACACCTATACAAATGTCAAATTCATTTTCACGAGCCAAAAAACGTGTCGGAAAAAAGCTGTTTCGTTCTTATCTTTCAAAATTAGGTAGACTGCCAGTGCAATCGTTATTAGCCTTCCACCCCCGCAACTTTTCTTCATTCATTATCTCGAAAAAACGTCTTTGTTTTGTTTACACTAAAATTTAACATAAATTTTAGATTGTAAACAATCAAACAGTGACTCTAATTACATACATATGCTTGTACATAATCCAAAGCGAATAACGATGTGTCAACGAATGTTTTGGAGGCTCGCTACGTTGTGACTCGCTACCAATGTGCGGTATCAGGCCCACTGACTCTTATGTATTTTTATCTAAAGCTCTCCATGTAGGTACTTGTACTTACATATAAGCGTTTTGCAAATTAAAACGGTTAACATTTTACACTGACACGCTAAATACTACTACTTTTGGCCGGCATACACAGATGTGTCAGTTTCTCACTGACAGATTGCTGATAAATACCGGCGACTATTACTGTTGGTGTTGTTTCTACTCAGTTTCTGGTCGGCACTAATGCACTGTAGTGTTTTTTACATTTCATCCTATTTGTTAATATTTTCTTTAAAATCAAATTCAAATGATGGAAAAGTGATATCTCATATCAAAATATTTGTTTATAAAATTTTGACAGTGGTACTCTCTCGATAAAACTGCAATACAAGCACAATCTTCACTCGGTTAGCTAAAGTTTTGGTTGCATAACAATTGTGAAGATAAACCCGAGAAAAAGTGATTCAGATTTTTGTGATTCAGTTGTGACACTTATTTTTATTAAACATGAGTGCTCGCGGTGTTCGTCATACATTAGATTTGGTGATTACGAATGGTAATGCAGATGATTACGTTGCAATGCCATTAAGTGCTCCAGCTGTCTTACGAAGTAAGTATACGTACGTTTTTTTTTCTATTGTACTTGTTTCACCTTGTCACAGGTGACAGATGTAGAAATGTCATGTTTTACAGGCCTTTTCCGCCGCCATGATTGATGACAACAATTGTCACAGTCAAACTGCATTCCTTTTGGATGAAAATAAATTCTTTGAACTGAATTTATATTTAAGACCATCGACTTCATTGTACCATTAGCGCCTGCGGCAAAACGTTTCATACAAACTCAAGCAATTATGATGAGATGCGATTAGCGCCAACAGCAATCAACATCGCATCATCTCTGACGGCCAACAGATTAATCCAATTTGGCAGCTAGCCACTTTGTCTCTATTGCCAATTTTCTTTGTAATTTTCAACTGAACTGTAGAAAATTTACCACAAGAATATCCTTGTAAGCAGTGTGAGATTCACATTTTAAAGAAATTCATAAATTGCTTGTGTTTACGGACTTATGAGTGACAGTTTGTACTTAGTTTTGTGAAGGTGGTACCACAAGAATAATGATGTGCAAATTATTTGAGTAAATCAAACTGTTGCGGTAAAATACGTCAAATTCATGGTTCAGTGTTCCCAGATCAATTTTTTTTTCTTTGCGTTTAGTTTATGAATTGAAGAAGAAATGAAGTTCATTGAACTTATTTTAGTTAGACTGATTAAAAAGAAACAACCTGGAACCTACACTTTATCGCCAACTTCGAAAGGCGAGCTGAGAAGCTTTTCCATGAAAAATTATGATTTGCTATTCTCCAACGAGAAGTGGTGCTGCCAAATCTTCAGTGGATATTTCTCATCGAAATCTTGGGGTAGTAACGTGTGGGCTTATAAGAAGTTACTGGGGGTATTTGGAGAAACAGATTTGGTGAAAAATCACTTAAGACCTTCAGCATATCGCAGTGCACGTTCATTGGAAACATTGCTGTTGTACACTTTAACAAACATTGTTCACAAGAACACAATTTTTTTCTCAAGAAGTTGACACAAGCCCTTGAGCACGTGGACGATGAACCATTGGAAATTTGTTTATAGTGCGGAGGTAAAAGTTGTGGTTGACAGACGAAGAAGTTTATATAGACACCTATGCCTTCATAGAAACAAAAAGTTTCTCCAGTCGTAATTCCACGAATATGGTCACTGGGCTACTTTATGTTACGTGGGAACAAACAGACAACTGTTTCACTACCCTATCCACTTGTAGATTGATGATAAGAGCACGTCATTCTTTACTTTTCACTTCAATCTCTACCCACAGTTACAACTGGATACAAAAGCTTATTAAGTACATAAATGGGTCATCGAACGTCTTCAAAGTAATTGTCTATTTCAAGCAAACGTAAAGCACTTTGTTTTATTTTTTTCTGTTTTGTATCCTTCACTGGCTTTGCGATCAAACGATATAAATATCAACTTCAAATGTTTCTAACAGTTTTTATTCAAATTGCCTGTAAAATAAACTTGCGTGTTGTAAATGAACTAATTAATTTCCGTTTATCTTGGCTGTCGACCTTTATTGAAAGCAAATGAATAAGAAAGGTTCAGTAGAGAACTCCGAAAACCATCAAACCTATGAATCCGAGTCGAACATCTTCAACGTATACGGTGCACGATAGCCAATTTCGGTCAAGTCGTAAATCAACAGAAGCCAGTAAGAATAAATTTTTGCTATTATTTGTTTATTTCTTAAATTTAACAAATGACAATTACATCAAATGTCAATTGTCGCACTGTGGGTAGTGAAATGTCATTTGACTTGACAGCAATGGCTCTGTCTAAACTAAATTCGAATCCAAAGTTGATGAACGTTGAACGGTTTTATTTTTAATTTGATCACGAGACTAAAGCTATTTTTTAGGTGGTTTGGTTCCATCATTCATCAATCAACCTTGATGCGTGTCAAAGGTGCATCCGTCTACTCGTGCTGAGCCGATGCTTGTGCCCTTTGTTAATAGGGAAAACGAAGAAGAGTTCTGCTTTTAATTTATGGTTTGTGTCCGTGGCCCATTCCGACTCCTAATATAAATGTTAAAATGACCTTCGGTGGTTCGCCGATAATTCACAGAACCGGCACGCTATATCCCACCTTCCCAACCATAAGGTACCTATACATATATAGGTGCTTTTTTCCCTCCTCTGTTCTGCTCTGCATCTGAACACATATCTAGCTTCATACCACAAGCTTAGAGAAAGCTTATCAGTTTGGGAATGCTTTACTTGGTTAGGCTAGGGATTTCCTTTAAGGAATAAGGCCTACTTAGTCTTTAGGATAACCTAGATCCCGAGACATTTGTCCAATGGGGTAAGCAAACTTGGTGCTTTTAATTGACGAAATCAGAAGGATTTCGACGATCCTATAAATGTGTAAGCTGACCCGACACTTACCGACAAAGCTCGATACTACCTTGAAGTTGTAGTTGTCCACTTAACGTTCTGTCCGATTTGTCAGTACTGAATGCCCCTTGACAGCAAATAGTGAGTTTTGTCCTGATTCACCGGTAAACCGTTTCGTCTGTAGGAGATAGAAGTGGTTGTTTAGCATTCCATATGGAGAAACCCTTTAAAAAACCACAACTCACGTGACCTGAATGTTAATTGTTATTATAGACCTGAGTAAATGGGGGCGGAGGTTCTTGCATCCTTCCTGTGGCATTAAGTAAACTGATCAAGGCGTTAATCTTTTTCTCCGAGATTTCAATAAGGTGGTCAAAAAAGGCCTTGGCATCCGTACGATACTGCCGGACAACCGCAAAGGAGATGAAACAATGTTTCATCCTCACTCTTATTGGCAAATGCGATGCCTAGTTTGGACCCATGTGTTCCCATAGCACAGCAACTTGTACTGATTGCCACGATCCTCGCAATGTCTGTGCGAGTCCTGTTCTGTAGTCTTGTGTTTAGGTTCAATTGTAGTTGGGCGACATACGCCTTGATATGATGCAACTCCGCAGCCCATACTACCTGATGTAAACCTCTGATAGAAAGTGTGAAGCGATTCTTCCTTGACTGCTCCCAACAGGATGTAAACACACTTCGCGAGGGATCTATCAAGGTCTGGACCTCACCTCGCCAGCTCATCGGCCCGATCGTTCTCTTCCATGTTACTGTGCTCTGGCTCCCAGCAAAGACTTACTTTGAAACTATGCTATAATGAAGCGAATTCACTTTCACTATTCCACCAGCTTAGAGGATGTCGTGTTCGATGCCAGGCCTGTGATGGCAGCCTGACTATCAACTAGGATGGCAATATTTTAGATGGTTATAGGGTTGGCTTGGAATAGGGAGCAAGCTTCGAGTATTGCCAGTACTTCCGCCTGAAAAACACTGGACGATTCTGCGACCCGGTATGACTCAAATATCTGGAAGGAATCAGGACAAATTGTAGCACCTACCCCGCAGTCTATTTTTAAGCCATCTGTATAAATTTATGTATTACTAGCTGAATAATACCCGGCGTTGCTCGGGCTATTACATCTCAATCGAGAAATCAACAACTTCTTCAAACAATTTATGAAAGACTTATCCTGATTATATAATATATCATAATCTCATCTTAAATCTGAATCGGAATTTTATATTCAACCCAATCGACTGTATTTTATTCTACCACTTTTGCAAATGTAATCAAATTCTTTAAGTCAAACCGAACCTCCTTTAACTCTAATTTCCCTCTAACTCGAATTTCCCTCTAACTCGGATTTCTCTCTAACTCGAGTTTGTTCACCTATTGTCCCCTGTCAGTTTTCTTTCGAAAAGTCATCCTCCAAGTCAAATTCATTCTAAATCAGAAGTCCTTGGAATTTGAATACATTCTTTTAATAGATACATACATACATACATCCTTTGCCATAAATAAAATCAAAACAAAAAAATTCCCCTCCCGCAACTGGCAATGTTATACCTACATCAAGCACACACAATCCCATACCCAGCCTGTCGCGTCGCGTCGGCGCGCTATTCCTTTATCTACCGAAAAAGAGAATCCATAAAAAAAATTGCCAGGAAAAATGTGTAGACAATTGCGCATATGATGTGTCATCATAACAATACCAAAGTTCACTCGCCCACAAATGGAACGGGCAAACTGATCCAACTGCGCTATGACCTTTTCCCTCATTAACGCAATTAACATTAATTGAATTTGATAACCTGTGTATGCACATATGTATGTACGTACATATGTTAATACATATGAAATGTAATAAATACATAAATACAAATGTACATATGTATGTATATCCAATGTATGTATGTATGTATATACAGGTATCTACCGTACCAACCACCAAATCATTTCCCTGTACACACGAATAGATAGAAGCAAAGAACGAACAAACAAAAAAACAACAACAACACAGCAGAAAAGGAAATGAAAAACTACCCTTGTGAAACTGGGCAAAACAAAAACAACACGTACGCTCATCAACCGATGTGGCTCACGATCGAGAAAATATCTTTTCGTGTGCGGCAAGGAATTTCTTCTGACTTGCTCCACGTTTTTGTTAACTGCTCGGCTCTTGAATAAGATAGCGTTATAAAACATAGCCTATTATATGACCCGATGTACAACCATTCTGTGTGCAAAATTTGAGGTTGATTGGTTAAGTAGTTTTCACATAGGTAAAATCCAAACAAACAAACAAACAAACAAACAAACAAACAAATAAACAAACAAACAAACAAACAAACGGACAACGTTTCACTTTTATAATATTAGTAGTGATACTCCTTAGTCACTTCACCTTCTTCACGGTCCACCGTGGTCGGGAAACCTACCGTGAAATCTTTCCTAAAGTTCAGTTTCGGTATGATGTAGTCGGTTAGAGTCGTTGCCAAATCCTTAGATAACAGATCCAGAATGTTGCTATGACCGTATAGTTTAGCATACCATTACTAACACCCTGTTTCTTTTAATCTAACCGCGGCTCACACTGAATTGTTATTAATGTGAAGGCCAAGTGGTATGAGGTGTAGTAAAACAATCAGAGCCTCCGTGGGACAGAATCGCATATTGCCTATGGCCGCTATTCAGTTGCTTTTTGTTGTAGTTTTTTCTCAACGCAAGCCACCAAACAAGTGATCCGTACAAGAGAATGGGACGTCCCACTGCGGTATGCATCCATAAAACCATCTGCAGCCGAAGACCTCACTTCTTCCCAAAGGTTTTACTGCAGGCGTAAAAGGCTGCACAAGGTTTTTTCACTCGCTGATCAATATATATTAAGCTTCCATTAGAATCGAATCGACTTCAAAACCTACGTACTTCAAGCTGGACGATAGAAAAAGTAATTGTCACTGGCTGGTATTTTGGTATTCGTGATAAAAAACATCAGTTCAGTTTTGTTTGGGTTGACACTGAATCCGAATTTGGTGACCTATGAACTTACTTTCGTCTGTATACTCGCAAACTTACTATGGAGGTGGCCAAAGTTATCAACTGGTTCAATTAGGGTCCCCTTTAAGGTATGTTGTCAGCCTTGTTGTGATATTTTGGCCGCCTTCATGTTGAGAAAAGATGTGGCTAAGCTTCATTATCATATTGTTCAGCCCACAGAACTCACAACTTACAACCTCACTCCAAGCTGTAAAGAGTGGACATCCAAGAGGTTTTTTTTATCCTCGTCATCATTTTCCAATGACCCCCTTATCCACTATAAGTATCGCTTGTTTAGGGCTTTCCAAGGGGACGTCTAGCTGATGGCACGTCTTGGAAGCCGATTTGAGGGCATGCGTCGAAGTGCAACTTGAACCCGCGATCTTATTCTTTCGTTCATTACCCAAACCTCATGGCCATAGGTGAGGGTTGAATCAAACAGGGGCGGGCAACATGTCTAGGAAGTACGGGTGGAGTAGCTAAATAGTTGATCTACCCGTACTGCCCAGATATGGTAAACGAAGCGCAAATCTAATAATCACAAGACGGAAAAAACTGGCCTTGGATATTGCCAAGCCTGCTAAGTCAGGGCGCCCTTCGGAGCCGAACCTAGAGGGTGCTAGCATACGAGCGTCTGGTGGTCGGCTTATTCCGCTCGGTAGCCGGCCGTGTTCAGCCCGAAACGGCTGCGAACTTCCCGGCAATGGTCCCTCAAACCATTATG
Organism: Matsumyia berberina; assembly: GCA_917880715.2. Lineage (NCBI taxonomy): Eukaryota > Metazoa > Arthropoda > Insecta > Diptera > Syrphidae > Matsumyia > Matsumyia berberina. Next base: position 120,931,584 of record OU862871.1, on the reverse strand, counting down.
GGGATCAAAGAATGAATGCGTTACGCACCGATGGGGGCATAAATAGACTTTCGGTTTTTCGACAACAAAAAATATGAAAAAAAAAGTTTTTTAAGAAATTGAATTACTGATGGCAAATGGAATTAAAACGAATTTTCTCTTTTCCTTTTCTAGGCAGTGATGATTCCTCCGTCATAGGAGTTCCACGAGGTGATGATACCTCCGATGCTACTTTACCAAATGAAATATCTGCCCCATACGAGGTGCCACAATTTCCCATCGAACAAATTGAGAAGAAATTACAAATTCAACGCCTCCTCAATGTCAAGTAAGTACAGAATATTGTCTTCAATTCCATAATCGTTTCCCACCGTGTGTCTGTCCCATTGTCCAGATGGTGTATGACTATGAATATCCGGAACTTAATTTGAAGCTCGTTGATGAGCAAATAAAATTCAAAATGTTTTCTCATTATTTGCTTTTCTAATCCGGCGGCAACTCACAGAATTGCACCACAGCTCATTAAAAACATATTTAAATGCATGACGAGTACAGAGGGTGTCGAATTTGGACACGTTAGGTTCATTATGGGCGCGGGAATTGTGACACAACCATGATACGTACATACACTGAGAGTGCAGTGGCATTTTCGAATGATAAAGATGTGTTGTGAGCTGATAAAGAAGTCAGTCTTCAGATGAAAACATGTTTTGCTGCTTTTGGGTGGTTTAATTTTTTTTTCTTTATTTTTTGATGATTGACGACAAACATGTTGTTGTTCTAAAGATAGTTTCGAAGTCCGGTCTTGTTGATTCCGGTTGTAAGCAAAAATAACCTCAAAGATGTACAAAGTATTATTTATGGTGAAAATTTGTTTGAAATTCTTGTCACGTAACGTGACATGTAAATAAAGAGTTTTTGAATGTTAACTGATGACATTGATGCCAAGCAGAAGTAAGGCAGGTTATGAAGTTTACAAAAGATGACTACTAGGTCAAGGAGGATTTGTATTGATTGTTTTAGAATTCACGATTGTGGGAACTCTCTATTCGCTGCTGCTGCATTATATTTGTGACTACTTCACTTGCAGTCTCCCAGTAATCGCGCGTCGGCAGCATAAATGTGATCACGTCTCTTGGGCTAAATTGGTCTCCCGATCGGCGGAGGGCCTCTACCTGTGACACGGCAGACTTCCATTCTCTTCGAACTCTGGCTCGCTGTTTTCACTTCTCCACACTAAGCGCTCTATAGCATCCGCGATAGCTTGATCTTTTGGAGGCTCGGTCTTCCGAACTCGGGGGCTGAGATTTTAAGATTCTATAAGCTGGAGTAATAGGTGTTTGAGCCAATCGAGGTTAGATTAGATAAATGGGTGCCTTGTGACTTCACTGCTCACTTAGACTAGCAATAGAGTCCATTGCGCCCATCTTCTAATTCTACCCCGGGAACCTGTAAAAAGAAGGGAAGCCGCTGATTTAGAATAAGGATATGAATTTCAGGAGGTCACGCAAGTCCTCCAGTTCCATGAAGAAGTAACTATGGATGACGGACAGATCCGATTTCTTCCTCGTCCCTACAATTTCTGCAGTAGTCGTTGTGATGTATACCGAGGTGTTCCGCAAGCCTACCAATGGCGCAGTGCCCAGTAATGATGCCGGAGACGATCCTTTATTGGCGCCGACTAAGTTTGACCAGAGACAGAGATCTCTTCTTATTATAACCCATTAAATTCTAGTCGTTGCACATGTGTCTAGCTGGGTCCAACGTATATTGGCTCAACTGATGGCCTCGTCTTCAATATACCTTTTTCCGAGCTTATTGGAATCCTCCCAAAGGGGTGAGTCTGAGAGGCATGCAGCGCTGCTCCACTTCAAGCAATTTTGTCAGCCCTTTCATTGCCTGTGCGCAGACGCCCTGCTACCCAGCATAGGGTCACCATATTGGCTCTCGATATCTCATCGAGACACTTTTTACAGATTCCTACAAGTCTCGATCTAGTTATCGCGGACTCCAGCGCCTTAATTGTCCTTGCAGTGATTAGCTTCTCGCGATGATGACTGTGATTTTGGGCCAATTGTTCAACGCCCGTCGTTAGCACTGCAAGAAAGTGACAATGAGTTTTGGTTCCTCATCTTTGAGAATCTATTGCTGCGTATTTGCGGATTGGGGCTCAATGAAAAGGGGATGGCACTGAAAACTGAAGAGTACAAGGAAATACGAGGCTCAATGTTATGAAAAATCACTTTGATGAAACGCGCTTGAAATCAGAATGACACATGTCATGAAGTGTACATATATGCATGGCGGCCGTCTTCTGTCAAACGCCACCTGGGACTTCCGGACTGCGTTCAACAGCCGTAACGCTTTTCTATCAGTGCCCAAGCTAGACCTAGCAGAATGTGCAGACACAACTTATAATCTATACGAGTCGGCGACTGTATTTACTTTCACAACTTTCCAAATTCAGTTTTCTCATGCTAATGAAAGTTCATTGTATCTAAAATTATACAGGAAGCGCCTTCACAACCTCTTGTTTGAGTATTTGTTCAGAAATCACATTACTTGTCTATCTACCAGCCATTGAAACGCGATTGCATCACGTAAAACCACACCAACTTATGCTATATTGTAAAGTAAATTCTAAGACGTCCTTATTCGACAAACGTTAGCAAGTCCTTATGCTCTGATGCATACCAAAGTAGCATGATGTAATGCCCGTACCTTGCGTCACGTTTAGCACACATAACGGCTCCAGTCACGTACGCATTCATCATAACCTAAACAAAATCGAATATTTATTTATACATCTGTACATACACACTTCAATTTCCTGCAAAGAATCGGTCCGGCAAGGCAACCCTATGGCACTTGTGTCAAATAAAGGAAATCCCTTATTTGTCTGCTAATCCTCTGAGCTGCAGATAATTGCTCATTGGTGGTGAGAGATAAATGCCTTCTTTGCTCTTTTGTCACAGTAGCAGACTAATCAAAGAAAATAAACACAAAAATGGAATTGACAACCTTTACCCCCGCACAATTGCCACCACGAAATCGAAAATAAAAGAAAATTGAGAATATTTCGACTTCGACAGTTCCCTCTCCACTGAGCCGGCAATGGGGAATCGAAACGGCTCGCAGAAACAGAGTAGCGACACATCGCATAACCACTGGTGTTTACTACTAGACGCTGCCGTGTAGCTATGCGTTTTAGTATCTTCTAGGCGTTCTACTGGCGATATACTTGTAGCTTATTATAATTGTTTGGTCGTCGTCAGTCGGTGTAGTATGTGTGGCCTGTAACACATCCAGTACTTCATGCCATCTCCATCCTTCCGTTGAGAGTTGTATACACACACTTACCGTCACATTGAAGGTGATGTGCTCTATCACGCACCCGATACGGATCAAAAACCCATTCGAATTCACCATCGGTGGTAGCACGCAGCGCACAGTACCCCCATAGAAATCGCCCTTTGCGGACTTGGCAACGATTTTTGGCCAACGTTTTCCACCCTCCTATTGATTGTTGTCTGCCAATCCCGGCTGTTGACAGAGGTAGCTGGAGGGCACATTGCGTGCTGGCGTGCGGTTTCGGGACTTGGAGCGAGGGTGCACATTGAAATGACATAATTCCGGTGGTAGCACGTTTTTCCTTCGTATTTCCCCTGCTTTGCTGGGTAGTTCGTGGTCGGTGTGCTATTTTGTGGATTACTTGTGCCCGCTATCTGTCGCACAGGGTCATTTTTGACACACGCGGTGCCTAGGTAGCTGCAGTTTGGTCGGGACGAATCGGTTTATTGCGTTCGATAGCTAGGCACATAACTTCGCAGTGGTAGTATCCTGTTGACGGTTATTTTTTGGTTGTGTCTAATAAATTTATAAATTTGCTAATTGGGTAAATATTTGTGTATTTTATCGGATCATGAAGTGAGTCACTGGAGTGATTAGTAATCGAAGCCATAACTATGAGTAGATAGATGTCATCTAATTTGGTTTCGTTAATTGTGTTTCAGTAAAGAAGTTTGTTAATAAAATTAAAAAAAAAAAAAGATAATTTTTTATGACATTCATTGTACAATGCCATATGCATAGCTCAAGTGTAACCCAATTAGTAAACTGAGCTTCATTCGTACGTTCTTGCGGACTGTGATAATGTAATAAACGGAGTGACGGACATGGATAAGTAGGTATTGTCTGTCTACGTATATGGTAGACGTAATGCGTTATGCATGATTCTATTTTTGATTTTTCCTTTGAAGTAGTGGATACATGAGTTATACAATCGTTATATTTGGCACGTGCCTTTTTAGCTGCGACAGTTGAATTACAATCAATGCACCAATGTGGAATGCCTGCGGAAGTGCTTATAGATTAAAGCGAATTATAGAAGGCTAAGCTGGCCACCAGACAATCGCTTTGTCTTCAGAATCTTCTTGAGAGGCATAAAACCTTTTTCAATGCATCTAATGATCAGCCTTTGCTTAGCTATCCTTTGGTCTTCGTTATAATAAGAGGCGAAGGTATTTTTGATACCCGGAGTGGGTAAGGTGTCTTACATTTTCTAAGGACCTTAGGCCGATAGAATTCTTGAAAGAAACATCGACCATTGTGTGAAAGACGTTACCGATTGCAATCGTCTGTCTAAATCAGAGCACGCCTATCAGAAAGGCAAATCTGTTCAAAGCAGCGCTTTACTTTTCGGAAAAACCATTGCGCTCAAGGAACTCACAATGGTTACTTACTTACTTAGATGGCGCTACAGTTCGGGGTGAACCTGTGCCTCAACCAACAAGGGTCTCCAGTTAGCACGGTCCTTAGCTAACTGCCTCTTGTTGCGCACTCCAAGTTCGTTGAGGTTCTCTTTCACTTGTGCGCGCCACTTTAGGCGAGGCCTTTCTCCACTCCGTTGTCACTCCGGGTTAGACTCGAAGACTCTGCGAGCCAGAGCATTTGTGTCCATTCGCTCTACATGCCCCAGCCATCTCAGCCGATGGATTCGTATCTTCTTGACTAGGGCAATGTCGCTGTACAACTCGTTCATATTTAAATCTTCTTCTCCAAAGCCCGTTAACACTAACGGGACCGAATATCTTACGAAGAATTTTTCTCTCGAAGCAACCGATGATACCTTCATCCGCTTTCGAAAGAGAGTCCATGATTCGGCGCCATAAAGCAGGACTGGGATGATCAGGGTCTTATATAGAGTCTCCTTGGTTTTTCAGGATAGGGCCTTACTTCTCAATTGTCTTCTTAGCCCAAAGAAGCAGCGATTGGCAAGAGTTATTCTTCGCTTGATTTCTGCGTTGGTGTTGTTGTCAGATGTGATAGCGGAGCCGAGGTATACGAAGTCCCTTACTACCTCGAAGTTATAGCTGCCCACTGTGACGTTCTGTCCGATACGTCGATGTTGGGTGTCCCTTCTCTATGACAGCATGTACATGTTTTGTTTTGCCCTCATTGACCGCTAAACCCATCATCGCCGCCTCCGTCTCAATATTCACGAACGCGCCAGTGAGATCAAGCTGGGTTCTTCCGATTACGTCAATGTCGTTGGCATATGCGAGTAATTGGACGGATTTTTGAAAGATTGATAGACATGACTCTATATAGCTCGTCTCTATAGATGCTGTCATACGCGACCTTAAAATCAAGGAAAAGATGATGGGTATCGATTTATTTATGAAGGCTTTTAAAGTAAGGAAATGACTGATTACTTATCTATCCAGAAGAGGATCTTTGCAGACTTACGAAAGACCTGTACCCTTCTGGTAGCGCGATCAAACCAATTTTACACAGATGAAAAAACTACTACTGGGACAACGTTCAAAGGCTCAGGCAAACACAAAGAGACATCAGTCTCGTCTAAAAAAAAATTTTCACAACATCCTTAAATCTAACAACGATGCTAGCAGACAATGGGGATTCCTTTCCGGTAACTGTCAGCTTTGATATCAGCTAAACTTAATATTGACTCTGCGGAGAGGAGGTTGAACGTGAAGAACATTACATGAGTGTGCCGCTCTGTGTAAATCGAGGTTGCAAACTTTTTTTTGGAAAATCTTTACTTCACAATCTACATCCACAGGTGCGATTCCCATCTTCGATTGAAGAACTCCTGGCTTAAACTGGTTTGCATATGCGGCACAAAAGATCTTCTAGGTCGGTGTACCCTTACCAATAGACGAAGGTCCACCATTTTGTGTGACGGTATAGACTAACATTTGATGTGTAAAAGACTAATTCCAGGGTATTCCAGTTGATACAACTTTCCTTGCCACCTCCAAAATGTAGCAACACTTTTCGAATCATCCGTCGAAGTCATGTGTAATAAAACAAAGACTGACAGCCATTTCTCATTCCTAACTTCAGACACAAGAACCTCCTTTAATTGTCGGAAACTTACCCATCCCCAGAACCAATTAAAAACCAAATGGTTAAACCTCTCACCATGACAGACGTCAACTTTGGCACCAAAAAAAAAGGAGATTATTGTCAAAGTTTTCTTGTTGCGCCAAATGGAGTTTTCATGCCACTTTAAGTGGGAAAATATCCGCGAAAACTTCAGAACTACAACACGCCAACAACAGTCCGACCTCCTTCATCGCCACAAAACCAGGATAAGAACAATCCCATTCCGTTTCAATTGTGTTCCCTCCTTCGTGCTGCACGACATTCTGTCATTTGTTCCAACACACAGACGACAGAGGTGAACACAAAAGTTTGAAGGGGATGTGTTCACAGAAATTGCACCATTAAACCGACATGAAACGCAATATTGTTGCCTCCGCAAGCTCCACAGACCCCTTATTTGTCTGCGTTCTACACGCTTTTATTTCATTATATTCACGGTTTTTCGGTAAGAAAAGTCACCGAACAGACTATGACGATGACTTAAGGGTATTAAAGGAACGAGAGGGGGGGTTGAATTATGAAAATTTATTATCTAATGATGAAATCCGAGAAGATTCCTACAATGTCCACCATTTCAAGGGCACGCCATCAGTCGTAATGGCAACATGGCTGGTGTGAGGGTAAATAACCAAAAAGGGGACCGGGTGGTGCTTATTATTTTCCAATTAAACATTAAATGCTAACGTAAATTGATTTGCTTTTATGTATGTAGAGAGAAGTTGATTTTAGTGTAGAATCATTCAACCGGTGATGGCGGCCTTTGACTTGTGGCCAAAAATTAATAATTTAATTATTTTGTTTGTGTGATTGTTTGCTTTTTATATAGTGTGTGCAACGTGCAGCTGCAAATTAATTGACAATATTTTCGGCAGACGATCGTTTTATCGGTTGTGCACGCTGCAAGTGACGTTTCAGGCAACAAAATGTCATTTGTCAATGACTCGTATAGCTTTTATAATGACAGGTAATTCCTTTTTGTATTTTCTAATCAAAATTTATTGACTCGAATAGTGCATACATAAATTTGTTGTTGGTGATCATGTAGAAATTTTGTGGCTTAATCAGTTTCAGTTGAGCGTTGCCCCAAGGGACAGGGTTGGGTTAAGTGTTGTACAAGAAACTTTGGGTTAATCGGTTTTAAATATTAATTCTGTTTGTTTATAGTTGTGTTCCATACGTCAGTAACTCTATACTTGTCACATAGCAACGTGAGGAAAAGACCAAGAAATTAATATTTAATGGCCCACGAAGGGAAAGTAAACTCTGTGAATAATGTGTAAGAGTTTTAGTTCATTTTCACATAAGTTGAAGATTTTAATAGTCTTTGCGCTGTTTTTGTGATAATGTTAGGTTTTTAAAAAAAAAAAAAACACGTGAAATTATTCATTTTCACTGCAAATGGACCATAAGATAGACATTTTCAATATGAACCGTGGATAACTTAGGATTTTCTTGGGCCTAATTATCGGAAACTCGGCCTTAGAATTTTTAAATGCCGTTTCCTCCGATATATATTAGGACAACAAAACCACAGCACAAAAATGAATTTTCTTCAACTACTACATTTGCAAGCTACCTCTCCTAGAACGCGACTTTCTGACCCCAACGTATCTGAATTATGCTCGGCGCTAAGTGTTTCCTTAAAGGTTTTAAAGAAGTTTTCCAATAACCGCCATTTTCAGCTTTCAACCGAAAAATCTTCAACTACACTCTTCACGTCCTGGATAATGAGGTGCTACACAGGTTAGGTTAGGTAAGGTAGCTGCCCCCGTTCAGACAGGGACACACTTAAACCAGATTGGCCCATTGTGATACCACAATTAAGAATCGGCTTACCAGCACCAGAAACCAGAGTATGTAACACATCCCATCACGATGAGCCTATTAACCCTAAGAGTTCGGGTAGATCGTTAAGATCATTGTAGTGTCGCATGAGCAGGTGCGTTGTAGTTTTTTCTTCCTCCTCGTCTCCGCAGCTTCTGCAGAAATCATTGGAGGAGACCCCCAGTTTGAGTGCATGTCTGCCTATCAAGCAATGTCCGGTGAGGACCTCTATTAGTGAAACTAGGTTTTACCTGTTTGTGAATAAAAGTCTCTCCGTCTTCTTTAAATCCAGGCTAGATTTGTTTTGACAAGAGGCAAGTTCTGATGTTATTCCACCTGTGGTTTGCCAGTTTCTTGGCGTCCGCAGGTGGTTCCCTCAGATTTTCGGGGAAATGCCGTCCTGCACCTTCTTTTGCTAGCTCGTCCGCTCTGCAGTTGCCTGGAATGCCCCTGAAGAATATTAGCTGCCGCAACAGTTCGGTATGAGCCAAGCCTTAGCTTCTTGCAACCATTCATGTTGTGCGTGTTACATTTTTCGTACGAAATGAAGAGACCTACAACTTATTTCCGACCCCGAACGGCTAAAGAAACTCGATTATGTGGTTCCAACAAGATAGTACAACATCCTGCATAGCACATGATACAGTCTGTTGATTGCGCTCTAAGATTCCTAGGGATCTTCTCTAGTTCAGGAACATGCTATATTTCCTTCCTTTGGGGCTATTTCAAGGCGAAGGTTTACCCAAACAGTTAGAAAGGTCGAAGACAATATATTACTTCAAAAAGTGATGGGGAAACTTCAAAAAAAAAAAATGGTATGCCAAAAAACCGATGAAAGTATTTAGCTGATGTTTTGTTCCAAGTTTAAATTTTGTTTTGGATTAATAAACATTGACTTTCTAGTTTCTTAAAATTTAATTGAAACAAAATGTTCCAAACCTCTTATTGAATCGCCCTTTACAGACACATTACAGCTTAGTCAAAACTTGCTAGAACTAACCAATGAAATATCATTTAGAATTCTTAGTATAAACATTCTCTTCTTTTTTATCTTTCAGAGGAAAAGGCGGACTATCTGTTATAGCTGATTCCGTTGAAGACCGTCTATCGATAGATGAAGATGATTTTGTGCCAAACTTTCAGCGTGTCTCGATCTCTGGCGAGGATACCAGTGGTGTACCGCTGGAAGATCTAGAACGCGCCTCTACACTTTTGATTCAAGCGCTGGAGCTTCGAGCACGTTATATGTCGCTATCAGAGCAGTCATTCCCTACGACGACATCTCGCTTTCTAAAGACAATTCATCAGCGCGATCGTTTCAATCACATTGAGTATGAGGATCGTAAAACCATTGCAGGTAGGGTCCTATTTTTGAATTCCTTATTTTTTTGATAATCCACAACTTATCACAGAACTCCACTGAAATAATTTGTTAAGATTTTTTTTTTTTCTTCGTCACCGAAAGTCACGATGTTTAATTTTATTGAAATGCTACAAACGACACATTTTTTTTTCTTTGATTCCCCTTTTACTTTGATTTTGTTTTATGTTTTTGTGAACAAAAAAAACATTTATTTTCTTTAAATATTTTTATAGACCTTATTCGAAAGACCAGTCTTCCCGGCCTACCGAAAGGTAATTCGTTCGTTGATCAAATATCAAGCGAATTCTATCCGAAAGGCAATAACCCTTTGATTTGTTTTTTCGTTTTTTAATTTTTTATTTACTTTTAATTATTATGTTGCATTGTTTGTTTTTATTCATTTCATTTTCGAAATTGAGTGCATTGAAGGTTTGCGTTCGGATTGTTAAGACCCTGGTAGCATAAAACCTGACAATCATTGTCAGAATCTTTGGCATTTGTGTTAGAGCATTGCCAGATTCAATGAGAATTCGTAAAATTTTACAAGTAATATAAGAAATGTCTTGATAATCTGAACGCTTGCTTTGTATTGTTATGTAAAAATATTAAGTTCTCGTTAGTGTTACTTAGAAGATAACGACATCGTAGTCCTAGCATGCGCTAACAAATACACCAGACCGTATCAAATCTACGAAAACTATCCTCGTTTACACCGATAATCAACCCGGGATCAGTCGAATCGAAAATACACCCATCGGCTCAATTAGCCATACGAGTATTTATCCATATGTACCTTGGCTGTTAAGACACAAGCTCAACTTTCAGAAGTTAGGAACTTAATTGTATAGAAGTAGAGGAACAATAAAAAGATTTGAGGAACGAAAATCGAAGGTACTGCGTCGAGTTCGTGAAGCAAATCTGCTCGTGCAGTGAAGGACAGATCGCCTTTTTTCCCAGACGACTAATGTGTGAAAACGTTTTTTTAACTCATGAAACCAGTGTACCAATACTAAAAGTTTACTGGTTAGACATTTTAGAGCGTGCTCTCTGACGACTTACTTACTTACTTAAGGTGGCGCTACAGACCGGGGTGGTCCTGGGCCTCCCTCTCTGACGACGTAGAGATGAAAAACTCAATATTGGGCACCACAATGGATCTTTTAAGATTGAAATCTGTCAGTCCGGTAGACTGCGCAGCCAGCAATCAGTCCAGTCAATAAGAGAACCTGAAACCATCAAAATTTATTTTGTGAATGCAAATGATTTAATCTGCAGACCCGTCGATTTTGTTAATAGGAACGCTGCCTACACACTAGGAGAGCTCATACAACTTCGACTGTAGGCTAGGCTAGGCAGAGTAGGGTAATGGAGCCCGCGTTTTCATAAGACACTAGGCACCATAGTGGCCTGCCAAGAAGTTTATTGGCAATGCCCTGACATTCACATAATACGTGTGTGAGGACATAGTGGCCCATAAGTCGTTGCAGTACTTGAAAACATCTTTAGCTGAGATCCCTTTTAGCCTGTGATGAGATGCCAGTGACTAGTTGTCGCTGTGATTTTCTTAACAAAAGAATATCTCTGGTTCTTCTGTGGTCTAGCGCAGCCCATTGAGCCTTGGATACCTTGTGTTTTCTTGTATTAGACCATCTCTGATTTTTCATCTCTGCTTGCTTTAGTTTTTCGTAAGATTTCTACTTAAGCTACACAGGAAGGAGGATATTCAGTGGTCCCCCCTTCCATGTGTTGCTGTTCTCCGCCCAGCCTGGCTAGTTCGTCGGCCTCTTTATTTCCCTCAATGTTACCCAAAAAAATTTAATTTCATTCTGCGTGCACAATGCCTTCAGCATTACGCGGCATTTCGAGACTAGTGCAGAAATAACGACAATGTACATACATACATAGGTAAATGACGATATCCCTTCCGGATATTGATTTCATCACTAGTGATTCGACAGTTATGAGCAACACAGTCAGAACCTCTGTTTGGAATACACTTGAAGTATCCGGAAGTGTAATAGATACTTTGAGTTCTGCCTCTTGGGAGTAAATCTCAGAACACTTTCCGTTGGCGGTTTTGTGAAACATCTGTAAAGACCGTCATCTCATCTGTTGAGATGATAGCGTTTTTCTGCCAGTCTTCTCCCTCAGGATACAACGTGATGTATGGTGTATCAAAGTCCAAGACGGAAGCTGTCTCATCTGTTCCTTTTGAACGCGAAAGTTATATTCATTCCTGTTATTCCTAAAGAAGCCTAAACTAAGGTGGCTCAGCGCAATTTTGCATGCTTGGGATCTTATCTGTAAATCTAGCTGTAGCAAATACAGATAAGTGTCTAGAGCTAAGAGTTTAGTTTTCTGTCAAGAATTATGCCAACATATCTGGCGCTGTCTGACAGGGGCAGCTCGACCCCTCTTGGTTTAGGTAGTCTAAACGGGACTTGTGTTTCCTCGTTAAGAGAACGAATTCTGATTTTGCCGGGTTAACATTTAATACATTTACTCAAAGATGTTGCTGATTGTGTCTAGACATTTTCCCTATAATATTATGACTACATCATTAGCGCAGACCTAGACGTTTAATCCAAAGCAAAGACTGTAAGGTACATCATGTGTTTAGGTTTATCAGTTGGATTTGTCTTGCAACAGTGTAACAACTGGGAAAGTGACGATATTACAACGAATTGCCAGGCCTCCGTAACATCTCCCAAAAGGGTTGGTTCTGATCTTAAGGAAGCCAGTGCACAATTGTTGGCTTTTCACGTTCTTTTGCATCTTTTACTGCTATTACGAGTTTGTTTTAGAATTCTGAAAATTTATGAAACAAATTTCGTTTTCAAGCCCAGCGCTACTGAAGCGTTTTTCTTTCCAAAGAATAAGGTTACGTTCATTAAGTGGTTAGATAGTGAAAGAGATTCTACACTTTTCATACTTAGGTATGTGTGCATCCATTGTGCATCTAGACCAAAGGTTAGTCGATTGTGAGAGCACTTCTCCTGATGCCATGATTTCTTACTTGTGAAAGCAGTTTTTCACAATCAAAACACCTATAACCTACTTTTGAGTTTTTAAAGTACTGTGAAATTTTTAAAAAATTTGCACAATTGGGTTGGTTTAAAGCGTCGCAGTTGTCTCGTTGTAGGGGGAAGCTGTCATACATAGTTTAAAAAAATCTTCGTGAACAAGTGCTGACCCAAAGGTTTTCAACCTTAACATGTAATGTTTGGCAGGGATATACCAGAATGGGAACTCCTAGCTTTCGTGGGACTTTTTCCGTTTAAGTCTTGTTTCTAGTGGAGCCAGAGTTTTCTGGATTTTGTACAAAAGTTAAGATGTGTCATCTTGTTCTGCGTCAAGTTCATCAGCCTTCTCGCTTTCAGGTACGCCTTTATAATCAGAGTATGTATAAGGAAACCTGTAGGTCTTAGGTATTCTTCTATTGTTTACTCCACATTACTGATCGATCAAATAAAGATGGTAAATATCCTGGTCCACTTTGGACTCTACTGCCCACTAAGTGTAAGTATTTATCTAAAATATCACGTATTAAATAATGGTACCAAGTTTATCGTCGTCTTTTTGGTATCTTGCACTCAATTTTTGTTTTTTTATTTGAATTCTTTTGCTTTTTCTTTTAATTTTTTTGTTTTTTTTTTTTTGCTATTTTTTGTTGATTTTTATTTCTATTACACATTGCGTTTGAAGTGTTTCCTTTTTCTTCACGTTTTGCACTTTTTGACGCTGTACCAAATTTTAAAACCGGTTTTTTTACCCGACTTTATCAAAAACTAATCACCAATCCCCTATTCCTTAAAGGACATACTATAATCCGTCCAAAAAAAAAACACCCACATAAATACACATACACAATAATTTGCAAAAATACGAAAGAAATTACCGATTGAACAGAGTGAAATGGTTTCGTTTTGTTTTGCTGTTTTCACTTTTGTTTGTGAATTTGTATTCCTTTTTGTTTTGTTCTTACAAGTACGCGCATTCCAAGTGATTGATAAACCTAAAAATATTTTATTTCATATGTGTAAAGATCATCCTATTCATCCACCAACTGAGACGGCAAATCCATGGGATCTGGAATTTCCACCAAACAAAGGCTATACAATCAAGGAGGTCGATGGCGTATTTAACCTGTTTGAGGATAAGGTAAGTGAACTCGTATGAATGTTTTTATACTTATGTATGTAGGACCACAAATTTTTAAACACGTTTTACGAAGGAATTACAACCACAAGTTCCTGTATCCACAGCTTGTTGTCGTATCCGCTTATGTGTCTAAAGCTCCGATCAGACAATTTGCAGATGTGCGCAAAATTTCCTCATAAGCAAATGTGTGCAAACCATCGGCAAATGCCCATTTGCAGAAATGTCATTTGCAGGCCGATCACACGATTTGCCGAATTTGTCCCAAAGCTGGAAATTTTTGGGTGTGCGCAAATGTGAGCAAATGACATATCTGGAAATTTTTTCAGGGCAAATATTGTCCGATCACACGATTTGCCGACATATGCAAATAGCACATTTGCAGACCCACGTCATTTTCATTTATTTGGAGGGATGAAACAACTCGAGATACCCTCGCAGTGGTATTGGCTGTGTATGTATTTGTTTGAGAGCAGCGGCGAACAGGATGATTATAGTAAATTGGCCTCGAAGCAGCGCAATTTGTGGAGAAAGGACGCAATTTCTGGAGAAAGGCCGGCGCGACAAGGAAGGATTTTGAGCAAAACTTTATTTTTTTCCTGTTTCTATTTTCTGAACACAGCAAAAATATAAATGAATCAAAAAATTCAATGGATTTGTACTTTTCCTGTCGCGAATCATTTTTAATTTCTTTTTTCTTTTCGTCAGAAAATGAATTCCATTTAATCAAATGATTTATTTAATACTCTGGTGATTAAAGTTCGATGATGTCCAATCCAGTAGCGCAAATACTGGAGAATTGCTTGAAAAAAATCCACATTGTATCACAGCATTTGCAGGAAAAATTTGCCATTTGCCTATGTTTCTTCAAACCAACATGAGCAAATTTCAGAAGTGTGCAAATGAGAGTGGGCTAATGTCCAAAAGTGAGCAAATGTGTGCAAATGGTCCCAAAAGGGGTGATCACACGATTTGCGGATGACGTGTGCAAATCGTGGGCAAATGACAGATGTGAAAACATTTGCGGACAAAAATTTGCTGATCACACGATTTGCGGACGTTTGGGACACGTTTTCCTGCAAAATTTCCTCACATCTGCAAATCGTCTGATCGTAGCTTAAGTCCACGTTTGATCGGAAAAGTAGCAGCTTGATGTTTGGACTGATTGCAATACTTCTCCAGATCGTTGGCAGTTGATTCGACTTTCATATGTACATATGTATGCAAATGTAATTCAATGCGGCCGCTAACCGAAGCAATACGCCCAAGGCATCAAAAGCCATGTACTCGTTCTTGACGCATGCTTGTGAAGTTGAGAGCTTAGCACTCAGATTGCTTTTCTTGGGGTCTTGACAATCATTCCCTTTCTTCGGGATCTTGACAATCATTGCCCTCCTTCACTTATCTGGAAAGATGTTGGTCATCCACTCTCTTTCTATAATTGGGTGCATGGGTAGGTAGATAGGGGTTATAGGTTGATAGACGAAGATATTTAAATCCAACCTGTGGAATTAAGGAAAAGGATTCGTTTACGAATCTTTTTCTTGGAAATATCTTTAAGATCGTTGAAGAAGGATTTGCCTAGAATGCGCTGTGTGACTTTCGCTAGGGCTGGACATTTGCACAGGAAGTAATGCAGAGATTCCTTTTCCCTGTTATCTTCGCAACTTCGGGAGAAAGTAAGTCCTTAAGGGCTGACTATTCATAAAGATGGCAGTGTTGTAAATGGGGAGAATTTTTCCCGAATAGCAAGGAGCTCCGCTTGGAAGACACTGGCAAAATTCCGAAGGCGAGAGGATTTCGACAATTTCAGATTCTCTGAGAAAATACCTGCGCCAACTCCGCAGTCCATTTTTGAATCGTTGTACCACTTTACAGTTTTTTCACCCTGCTCTGGTTGGAAACCTTACTGAAAAATATTTCATGAACTTTAGCTTGGGAGTCAAGGATGCAACCAATGCGTTTGGTATCGTTTATAGGACTTTACTATGACCATAGGGCTATGTGACCCAGCACCCAGAAAATGGGTGCATAAGGTGTGCCGAAATTGTTGGCGAAGTCTTGTATGTACATATAGTGCCATCCAGTCCTGCCTTATTACTTTTAAGTGCCCTAATCGTGGTTATAATCTCTCCTTCACTTGGGAGAGAAATTAATTCAGGGCATCGAAGAGCCTTCTGTTCATAGTTGGACCTTCATCTACGACAATGTGGTTTAGAATGTAGGAAAAATTGTCACTCCATCCTGTTAACTGGTCATCGTCCGAAATTTGCATTTGCATTCGCATTTGCTTACAGCTTTTACATTTTTAATCGAATAAAGCTGTTTTATGGGGGACACCTGTAAGAAAATGGGTCTTACTCGAGACTAAACAAGCTAGCTTGAACTTCAGATTTAATAAATTTTAGCGTTCATAAGTTTTTTGGGAATTCTTGAAACAACTCTTTTGTATGCCTATCTTTTTCTCTTTTTCAGGAATGTACATCTCCCATAAAGTATGACTACCCAAAACTAGACAGCTTTGTTAATGACATGCAAGTCATGTGTAACATGATCGCTGATGGACCACTGTAATATCTTTAAACAGCATTTTATAAAAAAAATTGTCTAACAAATGTGCTTTTTTTTTATAGGAAATCATTTTGCTACAGACGTTTGAGCTATTTGTCGTCTAAATTTCAATTGCATGTTCTTTTGAATGAGCTTCGTGAGCTGGCTTCACAGAAAACAACTGCCCATCGGGATTTCTACAATATAAGGTATGTATATAAGTGGTTACAGTTTTGTTAGGGTCTGACAAATCAAAAAAACAAAACTTCACTGTCAGACGACGAAACTCCTTTCGGCACTCTTGGCAATCACCTTAGCATATCTAGTTAACATCTGCTGTAACTTCTAAGAAAAGTATAAAGGGAAGACAGTACAATTTTATTTCATTTTTCCAAAGCCTCTTGTGGAAAAAAGCGAAACAGAGCAGTTTTATTTAAGAGTGGTTCTAAAAAAATCCGTAAAAGCATTATCTCTGACATGGATTTCGCCCAGATCTCACTTAGGTCGTCAAAGGAGGGGTTGTCTTGGCTATTGCAAGGCATCAGGCTCTAGCTATTGACGGAAACTTGCGAACAAAGTCCAAGAAGGCTTTGTTTCTCATTCTTATCGCTACAACGTAACAAGTCTTATGAGGTGTCACCCCTTTGTGATATCTGCACAAATATTAAAGAGTTTCTTGATACCGACCTTTCCATGGATTAATCATATTTCTCCAGATATAGATTAGGTTAGGTTAGCGGGCCGATGAAGATGATGAAACCTTCTTCATCTCACTTAGGTCTATGCAGACCCGGTGTGGTACCCTGGCTGTCACCTGGCTGTCCTTGCAAACTTGAGCAGATCCGACAGTAAACAGAGAAACTGAGTTATGTCCCCATGGACCTCCTCGTCCCCAAATCCTCTGCATAGGTCGTCCTCGGTCATGTGCACCTTTTTTGCATGGTACCTGAGTATATTGTGGTTTGTAATTAATCCTACCAGTAATGACTGGCATTTTCTGTCCATATGTAGGAGCTTGGTGGTCCTGCCTTTATTATATTTTGGCCAAATTCCACCTGTTATTTCCTTTACGAAGGATCTTAGCCTTATTATTTCTTTCAGATGACGAAGTGGAGGTTTAATTGTACCGTCCGCTAGCTTTGGGTCTAGGGCTGATCCCTTCCTTGCCAGTTCGTCAGCAGTCTCGTTTCCCAGCACACCACTGTGGTCTCAGCAGAGTTTTACATTATGCTGCGTGTGAAGAACCCTCAGCTCTTCGCGACAACACTTTACAAGCTTGAATGTAATTTGAGTAGCGGCTAGTGCTTTTAAAGCCGCCTGGCTTTCTATGAAGATCGTGATATCCTCCCGTGATACCACGAGCATTCACGCCAATTGGGCAACTCTGGTCACTGCTAGAACTTCTGCCTGGAAAGCGCTATTATTGTCAGAGAGTCTTGTTGAGCTGCTGAGTCCTAGCTCCTCAGAGAAAACACTAGCACCCGTGTCTGTGTCCATCTTGGAGCCAGCCGTGTAGATGGACTTTGTCTCGTTAAGAATTCCTTCGTTTTCTCACTCTTCTCTGCTTCAAAAAATGCAAAAGAAGGGAGTGACGAAGTTTCCCCAGGTATGATGCTGCTAAATAATTTACGCAACCTAAAGTTGGATAGACATTGTGCTCAGGAGAATGTGCCCTCCTGCTAGTAAACTTATAACTTGTTCCAGTTTGAAACTAGTTAAGAATTTCGCTCACATGTTGATGAATGCTCAACCGTTTACTCTTAAGATAGCTTTCGGGCAAGGGTTAAAAGGAGGGGCTAATGTACTAATATAGGCTGACATTGACTAATCAAGAGCTCATTAGTGGAGATATACGCCTTCTGTATTATCCATGATGCAGGGATTCAGATGTAATAGTTTTACTCTTTTTACTAGTCTTAATTTTGTTGCATATTTCTTGCTTTCAGAAAAGTCGACACTCACATCCATGCGGCTTCGTGTATGAATCAAAAGCACTTATTACGCTTTATTAAGCGGGCACTTAAGAAGAGTGCTAATGAAGTCGTTACCATATCCAAGGGCCAACCAATGACTCTGGCTCAGGTATTCCAATCGATGAATTTGACCACATACGATCTTACCGTTGACATGTTGGACGTGCACGCAGATCGTAACACCTTCCATCGATTCGACAAGTTTAATGCCAAATACAATCCCATTGGAGAGTCACGTTTACGTGAGGTTTTTCTCAAGACAGACAATTACTTAAATGGAAAGTACTTTGCACAAATTATTAAGGTAAGTTATGAGACCGTATGTATACCTTAGACTTATGTACTATGTGCTTGTTTTAGGAAGTGGCCTTTGATTTGGAAGAATCAAAATATCAGAATGCGGAACTACGTCTCTCCATCTATGGTAAATCTCGTGATGAGTGGCTTAAATTGGCCAAATGGGCAATCGACAATAATGTTTACTCGACAAATATCCGTTGGCTAATTCAAATGCCACGCTTGTTGTAAGTCCACCGACCTCTTATCATGTCAACACTCTTTTAATGAATGGTTTACTTCTTTTCAGTGACATCTTCAAGACCAATAAATTGGTAAATGCATTCCAGGAGATTTTAGATAATGTTTTCTTGCCCCTATTCGAAGCCACCAATGATCCGGCAAATAATCCGGAACTTCATCGATTCTTGCAATATGTGATTGGTTTTGATTCTGTTGATGATGAGTCTAAGCCAGAAAATCCACTCTTCGACGGAGACATAGAAACTCCACCAAACTGGACCAGTGTGGACAATCCACCATACGCATACTACATCTATTATATGTATGCAAACATAAGTGTACTAAATCAGTTCAGAAAGTAAGCCTATCATCCATCTACACTGCACGTAGACTAACATGAATTTAATTTTAAAGGGAACGTGGATTAAATACGTTTGTTCTTCGGCCACATTGTGGTGAAGCTGGACCTGTGCAGCATTTAGTGTGTGGCTACTTGATGGCTGAAAATATCTCTCATGGTTTGCTTCTGAGGAAGGTTCCGGTCTTGCAGTATCTTTATTATTTGGCACAGATCGGAATAGCCATGTCTCCACTCTCGAATAACTCCCTCTTTTTGGACTATCACAGGAATCCTCTACCAGAGTATTTGGCCCGTGGCTTAATCATCTCAGTGTCTACAGATGATCCACTGCAGTTTCACTTTACAAAGGTTGGATGTTCATTTTTTTTTTTTTTCTGTAAGCAAATGATTGTTCATTTTTACCCGTTCACAGGAACCTCTAATGGAAGAATACAGCATTGCGGCACAGGTATGGAAGCTCAGTTCATGTGACATGTGCGAACTAGCCAGGAATAGTGTAACCATGAGTGGATTCCCTCATAGAGTAAGAAAGCTTTGTTTTTGTTTTCAACCAACTGACATCGGTTTATTTTTTTTAGATCAAACAACACTGGCTTGGACCGAACTATACACGTGAAGGAGTTGCTGGCAACGATATAACCCGCACCAATGTGCCAGATATCCGTGTGGCCTATCGTTCTGAAACTTTGTTAGATGAGTTATCAAATATTTTCAAGGTACACGAAAATCCTTCGGATTGTTTGTAAAACAATTTTCGACGATCACTGATGTTTCTAAGAGGCTTGGTTGGAAGATGTAATCAAGTCAAAAATATTTATTAGTGGACAGTTTTTTTGTAACCAACATATGTTGCGATGAGACCAAAATGATAGACACATATTCTCTTATGCTCTGTTGACCTATTTGATTGATTGTCTACTTTTTATTAAATTATTTTGTTCACTTATATTCCTCTTCGACAAATAGTTGAATTCGAGATTTTAACCATGCAACTGTTTTTTGACAATTTGATGTTAACAAACACATAGCGAAGCTTTTGCGATTTATATGTAAATTCTTAAAAATTAAAACAAAACAAAAAAAAGTATATTAAACAAAGAAAAATCGATTTTTATGTATAACCACCATTTTGGAATAAGAAAAGAGATTAAAAATGAATTTATTAATGCATATTACATGTGTGAGTTTTTTTTTATTGAAAAGTTTAAACGGAAGCCCAATCGATTCTACTTTTGAAATCAACATCTTCTCAGACAGACATTATCCAAGAGTCGAACGTGTGTTTTTTGTTGTTCCTTGGAGGCCAACTTTCGAGAGAGGGCTGTTATACTAAATTGATTTTAAAGCCGCAATTTTCAGAACAAACCAGGCCTAGCGTATCTTGAGCAGACTTTTGAGATACGGTGCCTGGTAGTTAGTTGTGAGCTATACATATGTAATTCTTTCAAGACTGATACTTACTTAAGGTGGCGCTACAGCCCGGGGTGGACCTGGGCCTCAACCAACAAGCCTCTCCAGCCAGCTCGATTTTTAGCCAGCTGTCTCCCGTTTCGCACGTCAAGTTGGTTGAGGTGCCCTTCCACTTGTGTGCGCCACCTGAGTCATGGTCTTCCTCTAATGCGCAGTCCCTCGGGTGTGGATTCGAAGATTTTCCGGGCCGGAACATTGATGTTCATCCGCTCTACATGACTCAGCCACCTCAGTCGTTGGACCTTTACACTTTTTGGCTAAGCCGATGTCGCTGTACAGTTCGTCGTTGTATCTCCTCCTCCACTCACCGTCATCGAAGAATTTTCCTCTCGAAACAGCCAAGAGCAATCTCATCCGCTTTTGAAAGGGTCACTTTAGTTGTTCTAGATAGAGTGCTTTATAACTCAATTGCCTTCCTAGACCAAAGAAACAGCGATTGGCAAGAGTTATTCTTCGTTTAATCTCAGCGCTGATATCGTTGTCAAAATTGATAGCGGAGCCTAGATAAAGTCCTTAATTACCTCAAAGTTATTATGACATTATGTCCGAGACATCGGTGTGGGCTGTCCTTTCTTGTTGACATCATATCCTTGGTCTAGCCCTTATTGACTGGTAAACCCATCTTCGCCGCTTCCGTCTCAATACTCACGAACGCGCCAGTGATATCGCGTTCTCCCGATTATGTCAATATCGTCGGCGTATCCGCGTAATTGGACGGACTTTTGAAAGATTGTGCCTCTGGTGTTGGCGCGTGAGTTTTACACTATTCTTTCAAGAACGATGTTGAAGAAGTAGCATGACAGCGCGTTGCCTTCTCTAAATCCTTTTTTGACATCAAAGGGATTGGTGAGGTCTTGACCTACCTTGATGGAGCAGCGTGCATTCTCCATCGTCATCCTGCATAAACGGACGAGTATGTCTCCTTTCTTGAGGATTTGGCAAACGATGCTGAGGTTCCATTCGTCGGGCATACAAATACTATCATAGGTGACTTTAAAATCGATTTAGTGATGAAAATGTATTTCTCTGCGTTTTCTTCAGATGAATATTCGCTGAATACAAGAATATTCTGGCAGAGATTGTTGTAGACTAAATCTTGTGCGCATTGTAGAGCAGATGCCTCTTTAATTGACTTTCCTTTGCTTAGGATCGTCCAAACATTAACAACACAAAGAATATTCATTCTAAAAGTACATTTATTCATTTCGAAAAAAAAAACATTCCAAAATCATTAAATTTCTTTTAACTTATAAGTAAACACAGATACATATTTGTTTTTTGCGTTTCACTGGTACTTTTTGGCTTTTTAATACTAAAAAATTTCGTTTAAATAAATAAAACTCTTGTTTTCATTTTATAAATATAAAAAAATTGCTAAATGTTTACAAAAAAAAAAAAACAACAGTTATACTTAACACATCACGTTCGGGTGAACACTTAGAAATGTTCACAGAACAAAAATTAAGTTAGAAAAAAAAAAAAAAAAAAACAAAATGTTCGCTTTCTCCGAAGCAGAAAGGATAAATATTATAATTTGCACGAAAGAAACTTTACAGCTAAATGTGTCTTGTGTCTTTAACATCGAATCCATTAGAATAACGTCTTATTTGCACTTGTTGTCTTAAAATGGTGAATTCATTCCTAGTTTCGTTCCAAAATCTAATCTCGCTCTTCGCTGATATCTTGAGTTGACTCTGAAAAAAAAAATTAATAAATCGTAATAGCTAAATGATAAGAGCTTAATAAAAACTCACTTAATTTCTTGCCACTTGCATATTTCTGTTACTGCGAAACTTATCAAACTACTGCAGCATGTAAATACAATCACTGGCCAGGCTGTGATTACCTCATCCATGAGATTGCCATGCAAAATCACTTGTAGGACACAAATCACCGTGTGCAATATGAGAATCGTAAAAATGTTCAGACTCCAGATGCGATTGCTGAATGGATTCTTCCGCCAGATGGAGTGATCACGATGTACAAACGAGGCGGATATTATCACTAGAAAACGCGGATGCAGGGAACTCAATGAGAAGACGAAAAGTGACGAGGACTTACCAAAGTGTAAAATGATTCCCAAAAGGGAAAAAATGCGAGCGATTTTCAAATTGATGTGAATCTTGTCTTCGTCGATGTCCACTATTTCGACTGGATGCGCGGTGAATGTACAAAATGAAAGGATCTAGAAGAATGAACAAAGAGAAAAATGCAATGGTAGGTACGTGCACAGTTTAAAAAGAGTCAAACTGATCAAACGATTTCTAAACAACTTGGCTGCCAAACGAGATGTGCTTGATGAATGAAATGTGATAAACTTGATCTTGAGGTCATTTGAAAGGAACTTGCACCTTATGGTGTTTTTTTAGCATCATGCACTAGCCATAGCCTTTCATGCAAAAAGATGATAAAATCTTTCTCCGTACTTACCATCACTAGAATGGGTGTCACAAACTTGCAACCATAGCACCAGATGACAAAACCAAACACCTTCGAGTCGTATTCCGTTTGCTTTTTGCCTGTAGCTCGATTCATCGTCTTCGGATCGGCATCGATGTGTGCCAAAGACAACGATATCAATGGCACCGGTACACACATTAAATAAATGACAGTCAGAGGTGTAAGGATCGGTGGTAACGAAAGGCAGGCACTTAAAATATTTATCACTGCTAGAGTTCCAGAGCAACACGCCCAGTACTGGATGCAGTTCCAGAGTCCCGAAGAGAATCTCCTCGATAATTCTATGATAGCCACAGTAGAGAGTGGATCGTCTCGACTAACAGATATCGAGCACGGCAGCGAGTTCAGGAGTCTGCTTAAGTAAATTGGTGAAACCGTGTTTCCCTGTGACTGCATGGGACGTGATTGTGAACTCTCCAGTAGTTCCAAGGACGCTAAATGCTGTTGTTGCGAGAAATTGTTACTAGACGACAAGTTCTTTAGTTTCATTAGTCTAAGTTTGTTGTTGAGGATGTTGGCTTCGGTGTACGCGGCTATGTCTTGGCATACCTGTGGGTATAGAGGTTCCACAGCGATGCTACAGTCTGCCTGAAGGAAGATCTCTCCGTTTGCATTGCTTGCGCTAGACCCCAAGCACACCACAATCTCCCCATAGGACTGCATAATGCTAAGCATCTCACACGTGGCCTCCGCCGAACAGTCAGTAAAAAGTGAAACTTGCAGAGGCACATTGTCTACCTGTTCCAAGTGGGGACGAATATTCTCGATGCCTCGTGGTAGTTTGGCTCGATTTGACATGTCGAAGTGAATGGGCGCACTCTGTTCCGTACTGTCGGTCAGTATACTCATCGATCTGCAAGGTTCGTCCATCGCAGAGTCCTGAGATCGTCTATGATCACCCGTGAGATCGATGTTGATTGATTCATTGGAACCTCGTTCTGAGTTTAGGTTCAACATATTGTAGTCCTGATTGGAAATGGCACCTGGCGCTGATGAACTGAGAGTCTTTGATGATTCCAAATTCGCTGGTTGTAGCAGGCAGTTCAGTTCGTCTCCACCTCCGGATCGTCGCTCTTCAGGATTTGTTGTCACAGCGTTAAGGGTAAATTCAAAATTTCCCGAATTCTTCGGCGACTGTGGATTCGATTGGCACGAATCCTCACTCAACAACGATATATGGCAGTTCCAGCCGGACTCTAAGCCCATTTTCTCAGAAAATACCCTCGATCGCAGCTCATTTTCCTTGCTAAAGTGGACAAAACGAATGCAAGCCCTCTCGAGCTGCTCGACCAACTGCACAATGTCCGTCTGCGCCTGATACTGCATGGTCACCATACCAATAAACACCTGATGGCACTGCATCTCAAAACAGCCATTCACATCGTTAATATCGTGATCGTCTTTGCTCTCGGAGAAGAGCAGCGAGTCCGTGCTGATCGAGTGGCTTAGCTTCGCGTGACCCTCGAAATCACAGTGCGATTTGTCGACATGCGCCATGCGATATTTGGACTCGGGAGGCAGTTCTAGATAAGCAATATTGTCATTTTGTGAACCACTCAGAGCTCCAATGATGCCATGTCGCAGAGGGCGATAGGCGAACGCTGTGCAGTATGCAGTCAGAGCACTCCGCTGGTAAAAGTCCAAAGCCCGCTTGCGATCATGCTGGCTCAGTGGTCGTAAGTCTTTTCCATCCCAAAAATCATCGCAGTAGTCAAGGATGATATCGGCAGTGCCTTGCGTAAACAGCGACAGATAACCTCCAGGATTCTCTCGCATCACCACGGAAAGCGAATGGGGAAAAGGCACCTTGACTTTGGAGGAAAGTTGAAGTTGTCGCGCAAAACGAATATCACGCCGGATCACATCGGGTTGCTTTAAAAAAAAATACGTTCAATGTGATTCACAAGGCAGCAAATGCAAGCGACACTCACCAAATGTCTATAAGTTGCCAATTGACCTTCCAGAGTAAACCGATCAGCGGCATGGTCAGTGAATCCAATTTGCTTTGCCAATTCACACAGGCAACGGCTATAGGTAGGGATATACGAACAAAATCAATTTAATCGTGTCATTCTGCGCCGAAGACGATCAAAGAAAAGCAAATAACAATCACTATGAACTCAAAACAAATATGTAGGTATGGTTTCACGGCAAGCTTTGTGGTGGGTTTCTTAACAACTAAATGGTTTGTCACAAGAAATGGAAGGCAGGAGAACGGAAGAAACAACTCAAACTGGAAAATTGTCGAAGAAATGAGAACTCACTTGATATTCGAAAAGAAAAGGGTAAAACAAAGCAATGATTTGGAAGTAATAACGGGTGCTTATGAGGGGTTAGGTAATGGATATGGATATGGTTTATCTGTGTAAACGGTTTCAACAAAAATCATTTCCATGCAATAATTTCAAAAAAAAAATTGTGAATTTTCTTTCGGAAAAAAATATACAGAAAGCAACGTTACACCGAAAATGAGAACACAAGAGGAGAGTGTAAAATATAAGAACACTACAAACAAAACATGGTCACACAATATAAAGTTCGGCTGAGTGATGATGAAGTGAGGCGATTCAATGCATTCATCTCTGTTTTGTGATTTGTGGAATACAAACTGTTGTTTTTGACATTTTCGTGAGCAAAGAACGTTTCCGGTGGTGAGTTTGGAACTATTTTTATACCTAAGAAATGTTTAATTGTCAGTTCCAGGTCTCCTAGATTTACAGAAACTTATAAATATTCCACATACGACATATCCACCAGAATGTCGTTTTGTTGTATTTTACAACCACCTATAGCTTGACGACCTGGAAACTCTACTGAATAATCCGACACAATGGAAAGGGTTAGGTTAGATGGCTGGGACACACTTAGACAAGATTGACCCATTATGATACCACAATGAAGATACCGGCTTACCGGCACCAGGCAACCAGAGTATTTAGCACAAGTACATCGAAGGTATGAAACCGTAACGATGTTAACCCTAAGATTTGAACCATTTTGTCCAAGAAAGTTTCCTATCTTCTGGATGTTGAGTCAAGCAAAATCGCCAAGATCGTCGTAGAAGTATTCACCGAGCGTTTTTCTTCTTAACGTCGCAAGAGCAGAACATGTACACAGTAGGTGGGTTGTAGTTTCCTCTTCCTCACTGTCTCTACAGCTTCTACAGATATCATTTGAGGGGACCGCCAGTCTCAGTGCATGTCCGTCGATCAAGCAATGTCCGGTGAGGACCCCTATCAGTGAACCTGATTGAGTAACATGGATCAATTAATTGGTAATTTCCAATCACCAACCAAGTGTGGCGATTGAACCTGCAGCTGTCAAAGTTAGGTCAGGTTAGGTTCAAGTGGCTGCCAGTTGAATTCAACACGCTTGAACCAATGACAGGTCCGTTGTGTACCACATGTATCTTATGAAGGGTAAAGTCGTCACGTTCTGTCAGAGGATTTTAAGATCCAATGTGGGGTTCGACAAGGAACCAAGACAATCAGCCCCGGAGCGAACTCATCATCTGAAGTTAGCATCGCTGGACAACCGGTAGAGAATGTAGAGAGCTTTCAATATCTTGGAAGTATTGTCTCGACCGATGGTGGAGCCGCACAAGATATTGCCAGTCGAATGGGCAAAGCGAAGGCTGCGTTTGGAATGTTGTCCAAAATATGGCAAAATAATGTTATCAGCTTAAACACTAAGCTGCGACTGTCCCCTTCCAATGTTAAATCCGTGGTATTATATGGGTGCAGCGCGTGGAAAGTGAGCTCCACTATCACAAGCTACATCTTTTCAGACAGCCAAGCAGCACTATAAGCCCTTGAATCCTATACGGTAGGGTCTAAGCTTGTATGGGGCTGTCTCAACATCCTCGAAAGCCTTGCATCGGTAAATAAGGTAACGAACGGCCCAACTGACTGGAGAGAAAAGGCGCTTACCGCTCACTCGTTGGTTTCGAACCCTGTGCCTACTCCAGGATAACACAATGGGAGATCAACAAACACCCCAACTACTGGGTCAACATCCAGGGCCTTAGACAAGCAAAAAAGTTCATCAACCCCAACCTATACAAAGCCAAGACTTTACTCGATCTCACCAAAGACAAGTTAGGAACTTTAACGAACTATCTAACGGGACTTTGTCCGCTCAGACACCATCTGAAAATAAAAGTACAAGATACCGATATTTGCAGGCTCTGAAAGAAAGAGAACAGAAAGAGACCGCTAAACATATTTGTGTGTATGTCTAGGAGACGCAAGGAAATGATTACTCCACTTAACGCGGACCGCGGTCAACCCAGCGGAAATTCGGAAATTCGAACCTAAGGATTATCAAAGGCCACAATATAACTTCTAGATAAACCATATGGGCCACCACAATAGCCCTGATACTATCTGAATTTCGAACCACTGCACCTCGCTCGCGCTATGTGAATAACATCATAAGAGTATTCATCACCCTTTGAAGCGCGAGTGGATTATAAAAAAAATCCGGTTACCCAAGATTGGAGAAGAGTGGGTTGACCGAGAAATAGATGTCGCAGAACAGTTAAGGAGGAGTCTCTACCATCGGTGAAGAGTTGGAGAGAGCTGAGATATATTGCCAGAAACCGCACACAAGGGGAAACAGGACATAAGTAAGGTGAATGACTCCGCTCCAGCACTGCGATTTCGCGAAGAGACCAATTGCGTCAATGCATAGATTTCTAGAGTAACTTGCTTTCTCACATGTATAAGGGCGCAACATTCTGTAACAATGTGGAGAAAGCTTCCTTCGCTCCTAAGTATAGTCTAGAGTAGGTTTGTGAAGAGGGCTTTTTAATAGGGAGTGCCCACACAAGACACTGATTGAGGTTTTTACGTGGTTCCTTGGTGCGCCATCTCTGTATCTTAGATAATCCAATCTCGCATACGTCCAATTACTCGCATACGCCGACTTTGTCTACCTAGGTTCCGCTACCAATTGAGACAACGATACCGCTAAAATAAAACGAAGAATAACTCTTGCCAACCGTTGCTTCTTTGAGCTAAGAAGGCAATTGAGTAGCAAAGTCCTCTTTCGAATGACTAAAGCGACCCTTTTAAGACCTTAATCACCCCAGTCCTGTTCTATGGCCCAGAGGCACGGACTCCGTCAAAAGCGAATATAATTGCTTTTGGCTGTTTCGAGAGAAATGTTCTTCAGGTGATTTTCGGTCCCATCTGCATAGACAATGAATGGAGGAGGAGATAAAATGACGAACTGAACGGGCGGTACAGCGACATCGACTTAGCCAGAATAGTGAAGCTCCAACGGCTAAGGTGGCTGGGCCATGTAAAGCGGTAGACACTAATGCTCGAATCGACCACCCGAGAGACGACGCAGTAGAGAAAGACCGCGACTCAGGGGGCCGCACGCAATTGGAAGGGGACCTCAACCAACTTGGCGTGCGAAACTGGAAGCAGCTGGCTAAAGATCGATCTGGCTGGAGTTGGTTGAGCTCCAGATCCAGGACCATCACCCACTGTAGCGCCACCTTACGCAAGTAAGTAAGTTGTCTTTAACAAAACACGATATAAGGGGTGACGATACTTCTCCCTAACGGCATCCTCGAGTCGTAAGCCCTGAAATTTCGAAATCATCGATCCTAGTGTGAATTACTTCATTCAGCATGGACATTTTTAACCTGCTTATGGTCGGTAAGTCGTTTATATTACTAAGTACGTGTATAGCGGATTCAATAGAGGCATAATTGAATGTTCTTTCAATGTCTAGAGGGCGGAAGAACATATCTGCAATCTTTTGATAGGAATTTCAATTTTGGTAACTATATAAAAGCTGCTAACTTACTAGGCTTATCCAATTGATATGCGTGTTGGGTGTAGGATTAACATCAACACGTGGCGTAATAACCAGAAAACCAGTAAACGAATATGCAAGGGAAAGGCATGAGCTAATGCCCAAATAAAGTTGGGGAAAACGATGTGCGAAATTATTTATAGAGAAAAGTTTATAGGTTCTAAAGCGCGATTGTAAACATTTCACTGCTTATGTGCGTATCCAGTAAAAACCTTGGATAGTTGATTCTCGTAAAATGAATTTCAAGAATAATTATTTAGTGCGGCAGCCAGTAGAGCCGCCTATAGAGTGACCTACAGTTTTTATTGCGATATTCACACGTTGAATTAAACCAATTTCGGTGGTTTGTCATGCGATGCGTGATGTCATCAACCACTTACTGGCTTGCACATTTTTCTAACAGAAAAATTATTGTTGTTTGTTTTGTAGGTCAAACCTCACAACAAATTTCGTTGCAATTTCGCTATTTTTTAAATTAAACCCCTACGTCCATTTTAGTCACAACACAGAGACAAAAAACAAGCTTTTTAGTTCCACCAACCATTCCCTAGCAATGTAATTCACAACACTGCCCTTCCAAACCTTTTCATTTGAATACAAATCGAATTGTTCTGTCAATGTCTGGCTTCAATTTGCGCGCTCGCTGTAAAAAGAGGTTAAAATAAAAATTCCGAAGGGCCATTGAACATGCCTTGGTAGGAATCGGTTTAAACACCAACAAAATTAAACAAACAAACATTGGAACAACTTACAAAAAGAAATTCCAATAGAAATTACAAAAAAAAAAAAAAATGTTGAACGTTCTTTTGGTTTAAATAATTATAAATGTGTCACTAGAATGAATGAGGAGCAAAAGGAAATGAAACTACGTACCCATGCAACAAGCAATTCAAACTGGACTCAACGATCGCATACCGATTTGTCACCGGGACGAGGTCTTTATCCAGCATCGCAACTGCCGTCACGTGTCCACAAAATTGTCCATAATGTGCGTGAGTTGATGGACTGCATGTGTTAAGAAGTATTGCGAGACCTGAAACAAAACAGATTAATGGAGACTCAACTTGGTTGAGGACTAAAATACTAACCTAATGGCTTCAGAGATGTTATGTGTGACTTCCATTCGTGATCATCGAATTCCAATCGAAACGGGCAGTGTTGATCGTGTGTGAGATCGAGGACTTCCGCGATGATTCCGCCTTCCTTATTCGCCTGATTGTTGTGCATACTCTCCGAATCAATGCTGGTTTGGCTAATGTCAGTCGGTTCATTTTCAGAGTTTTCATGCAGGAAGAACACCTTTTCAGCGGTGGGATTTGGCCACGACAAAATTCCCTTCTTGTCCACACAACAGAGGGCTGTGATGGAGCCCAGCACCTGAACAACATTTGCACTTCTGGGCAGCAGTTCACTCTCTCCATTCCATAGATGCAACCAATTCCGGAAGACATTGGATCGCAGCAGTGATATGCTTTCGTAGTCATACGTTGGCGTGTCAAGATCCTCCTCAAATGATTTCTCCGAGTCTTTGGCTATTTGCAATTGCGGTGTTCGCAGGAATGAATGTAGACGCGCAACACCCCAGAGATTCATTGAGATCCACATGATGGGAAAGAACAATGGAAGAAGTGGAATAACAGCCGCACATGGCGACTCAACGAAGATATGTTTCCAGTATTGTTCGGATTTTTCCGTCAGTCCAAGGCCATACACACTCAGGGTGCCGGCCAAAAATGTTACAACAACGCCTACAATGAAGCCCCACTGCTGAATGTACTTTGTCGCCAGCTAAAACAAAAATGCACATTAACATGAGTAGCTTAAGGGAGACATTTAAAAGCTTACCAAATATCGCTGCTGATTGTATATGGTAGGTGGGCGTTTTAACGATCCTTCTAGTACAATTTTAAGATTGTCCAAGTATGGCGTATTCTCCAGGCAGCAGACTAAATCCGGAAGAGGTGTTCTTGCTGATGGTTTCATGGGAGGATCTTGAACTTGTGCTACTCCATACACTTCGTTTGCGTTGAAAATTTTCTTTCCATCCAGTTCACAGCACGGGCCGGGCGTCGTGTGACCAGGACGTAGGACAATGTGATCTCCTTTAACGAGCAACGCCCATGGGAGATTCACAATCGCTCCATCGCGATATGTCCACTGCAATGAGACGCATGGTGAAATTGGGCAACAAATGTGTGGATAGTTCTTCGATTCCCATTCGACGCAAAGCTCCTCTTCGGCGAGTTTTATTTCGCTCATGACCTTCCTTGTTTTTCGATAGATTTCCGTGCGTCGCAAATTATTTTCTCTGATGACAACGAACAAGTCCAATGCAAGTATTACAGCCAGTAATACACCAGCCATATACTCTTCCGCCACAAATAGACCGATGGTTGTGATGAATGAGGTTACTATGGCGAACCAGCCCAGGGGGCTGTCGTAGCGTTTAACAAATGCCGAGCGGATTTTGCGATACACACTGAAAAAGAAGAAAAGGATTATTCAAGTTATCACGTACGGATAAAAGAAAACAAAAGACATGACGACTAATTCAGTGCTGATGTATAGAACTGATGAATAGCAACGCTCTAGACAAGAGGGACCTTGCATTATAAGCACAAACTTACGACAATGAACAAGAAGGTTTCGGGTCCTCCTACTTAGATCACATTAACACCCTTCGGAGTGCACATAGATCTCCGCTACATCTGGTATTCATCGACTTCGAAGAGGCTTTCAGTAGTGTTAACAGTGACCTTCGTCTGGCACGCCTTACGCAAGAGATGTGTTCCAGAGAAATTGGTTTTTGTCGTAAACAACCCGATGAGGTTACCTTTTGTGGCCTTAAAAGGAAAGCAGAAGAAAGGCCTTAATGAGAGCAAATACTACATAGGTGAGAATCTCTAGCCTCGTCAGCCTCTGGCCGTTTGCGCCTTTTGCTCGCAAATAGGAAACGCCTGTCCATAATATGCTTGCATTCCGTTCAAAACAACTGCACATAAACGATGATGGTCTGGGCAGAGTATGGGGTGACAAGGAAATTCACGAGGAAACAACCAACTTTTCTTGGCACTGCCCGATCGTCTGTCATACAAGAGAAGAGCCCTAGGCAAATCCTTCTTCAATGAAGTCGAAGAATTTCCTGACATGTCATGCATGGTTAGAGCCACCAAATTGATTCAAACGGGAGAGGTGCATTGTCTTCTTCTCTGCACCGCAATGGTAAGTATCGTCAACTGACGATGGTGGAGTAGTACCTATTCTTATTAAGCTGACATTGCAGGGAGACAATCAATAAGTTGCACCTCTTTGTTGACGGCACACCTCTCTCGGTGGCTCCTAGCAGACTCTACTCAAGGTGACTGTGACTAAGCATCGCAGCAAACAAGGATCGAACCAATACAGAGTAGACATTCTTCGTCGAAGGAAACATCAAGTGCGTCTCAACGTGTACTTCGATGGACACTCCCTTCCTTTACACACTCCAGTTTCTCACACCCTTATTTGTTTTTTTGTCTGACACAATTGAATTTAGTGCGCCGCAATTCTTATACAATTCGCACCTTTCCCTTTCGTACCAAGAATTTTTATATCGTCCAAATCAAGCAACAATTGCTACCGTCACGAATATCAATATTTTTTAATGATAAAAACGACCCTGACATGCCCATCCTATCTCGCTTATTCGGTGTCAGATAGTTGAGAAACTTTTCCAAGCGTGTGGCACTTTAATCAGAACGAAAAATTACAATCACTTACCTCTCCTCATTGTATTTGGACTCATAGCAGAGCACAACATTGTGTATCTCGTCGTGGAGTCTGGACAATGCCGCCTTAGTCGAGAGTCCGTAATTGGCGTTCGGGTTGAATTTGGTGGTGGGGCTGCCCCGACGAGCATTGCCCCTTGTTTCCGACGACACGACCATTGTAATCTGACGCTCATCGAAGCGAAACTATTTAATTTTTCGTCTTTTTTCTCGATTTGTATTACACCAATTGATTTCACCTTGTTTTTTACTTTATTTGCGACAAAAAATTGCTGCACACTCCTTCGTGAGTACACTAACTTCTAAATTCGCTGTCCTTCTAAGACATTTCTTCAATTTTTTGAGAATTTAAGGCGCTTTGCACGAAAATGGGATATGGCCAAAGAAAAGACTTTGCTTTGCCTAGTAAATAGAAGACTTTGCTTTGCCTAGTAAATATTATTATTTTAATTCTATCTGAAGGAATGCCTCTTTTTTTTTTTTTTGAGGATAAGGAGGCAGTGTAGAACACTATGGCACTTGAAAATATTGCTTTCAGGTTTCGTTGCGCAAATTATGACGACAAATGTTACTTATTTTCGCGTCATAATTCACTGGGCACTAGAATTTTATTTGATATTACGTGAGAATACAGAAAAAATTCGTTTTTTTCGGAACCGAAATACACTTTTATCTGTCTTTTTGATGAAAACTTGTCGGATTTTCGTCAGCTTCGGGGAGGTAAATGTCAATTTTGACAGAACGAACGATTTCTTAACGAATTGGAAGTTTTGTTGATAAAAAAAGAACACTAGAACGGGTGAATAAAAAAAACTGTATTCCAATGTGATTCACAATGAGAACAACAAGTGGTTGGTGTATAGGATGTAGTGAGTATTTAGAGAGCACTGGTTGAAATGGCAATTGTTTTAAAATTTTAAAATTGATTTCAAAAACAAAATGTATGGTGTTAAATAAAAGAATCCATCTAACTTTTGAAAAGACGACATATAAAAAAATTTGCTTAATTGAATCGCTTCTCAATGGGTCATAAACGATTGTCGTCTCTGATAAGTATCCGTCATCTTGTCACAGTTCAAGATTCACTGGCCAAATATTTCCTGCTGTTCTAAGTGAAAATGTAACTTTCTACTACACACATCCTATTCGGTGCCACTGTCAGTTGAGACCATACTTTCTAAATAAAGAAAGCAGTCAACTTTCTCGATCTCATGTCCAATAATGTCGTCAGCGTAGTTTAAATGTTTTAAACAAGATGTTCTTGTCTATTATATACCTCGGTTCTGCTCCGTCAAACCTGCACGGATGACATCAGAGATAACCATCAGGTATAGCATATGCAAATATTCAGCCCTGTGTCATCCCATTTAGGACTCAAAGTCATCTGCCATTTGACTATTGTGTAGAACGCGACACTTAGCGTCTCGTCCTGTGCAAGTTCAATCAAACGAAATGTGGTAAACAAAAGATAATTGTGACTGAAAGTCAGCCAGTTCGACTTCAAGAGATGAGTCTAAATATTTTTGATCCTATCCAGAGTATTCTTAGTTATTAATTCGACTATTGTTGAAATAACACAAAACCCTCTACAGATTCCATTAGGTTTCCCTTCTTTGGTTAAGCTTGGTCATCAATTCCTTGTTCATTCTTTTGGGAAGCATCAGGATTTCTGTCGACTTATTAGGCTCCGCCTAAAAGAATCCAGCGGGAAGCGGGCAATAAGCGGGTTGGCACTTCTTAAGTGTGCTGATTGCTGTTGCAATCTTTGTTTATCTAGAAGTCCGGTGCATCATCCTTGAGACTGAGATCAAGCACTGTGCCTTCAATGACTAGGTGGCAGAGATTACAAGTCCACAAACCACTCGCTATTGATGTTTCAGTCTCTCATTAGTTTAACGATGTTCCCTACCAGCTTTAAATTGCGGGTGGCATTTAATTGTCTTTAAATGTCTCCAGTCGGATACCTTGTGGCTCTGTTAACAAAAAAAAAAAAAAAACAAACCGGCGCGTAAATCGGAAAGAACCAAGGTCTAGCTTCTGGCAACCATGTTGCTCATATGAAGCTTTTTCATGACAATTTCAACTCTCGGAAGTATTTTATTCAACCCAAGCACAGCGGTCCAGCACCCTAACCACTGAGCCACGGTGACCAGCTCTGTTAGAAAGTCCTAGTCTCTGATAAATAAATAGCTAGCGCGACAGGAAGTTACCTAGAATTTATTGCCGACTCCGAAAGGCGAATTGAGAAGCTCTTTCATGACAGATTATACTCCCGGAGGCTTGTCATTTCTCAACGAGATGTGGTGCCGCGAAAAATGTTTGGTAGACATGGCTGGAGCTTTTACTCGCTCGCTCAGCAGTTCAACGCCGAGACCAAGTCCAACCTGAAGAATTTCATGGATCAAGTAATCGCCTACTTCCTGGCTTTCATCAAAGAGACAGGAACATTCTTCATATCACACGCACATTAGTGTGAACTTCATAATCGCTCCCACTTTCCTTTCCAGCATGCATTCATATAACCCAAGCCTGTCCGATTCATATAGTTCTGGAGCCTTATAAAGAGGAATACAACGGGTCCCGACTAAGGCGTAAGTGAGGATTATCCTCGGAGGGAAGTACAAGTGATTTCTGGTTTCCTCATAGAGTACCGTGTGATAGGAACTCACGCAGGCTACCTTACAACGACAATTATAGAAGCTACGGGGACAAAGAAATAAAATCTGTCGGACACCAGCTATGCGAATATCCTGCACAAGCAACCAGAAGATTCCGTATATTTGGTAGTAGTTTCTTCTATAGACTTTTAAAGGTCCTCTTGCGATTCCTACCCCTTCTTACCGGTTTCTAAATTAGCCGTCACTTCAAAAAATCAATGATCAGAGCAAAACTTTATTAACACATAAAGCTGGGCATCCACGAGCACTCATGAAGGCCATTTTCGGCGTAGGCGCACTCATGAAAGACAGAGGGGTGGCCGCGTGTCAGAGTGCGCATTTTTGCGAGAAGGAATTCAAACATTTTTGATTTCCCCACTCATGCGTGATAGTGGATTGCGTGATAATGGATTGACTACCATTTGGCCTTTGACTCTCAACGTGCGTGGTCGTATAACGTCAAAGCTTCACCTATTTATTAAGCAATTGATATTCGACTAAGAACCTGCCGTCTCCGATATTGAAGCTTAACTGAGGAACACTATTCATGAATGATAGTGGATGGTGAGGCGAAAAACAAGTAAAAAAAACCACACGCCAGGAATGTCATTTGTGAGTGATCGTGGATGCCTAGCTTTAGACCCTCTAGAGGTCTAAGTAACCCTGAATGACACAACCAAGCCGCAGCAAAAGGCTCCTTCATTGCATTAAATATTGTTCTTCGCCGTTAATATGTGACGTTATGGACTAATTTTTATCATCAAATTGCATTCGAAATGCGTCTTGCAAAATTATTTTCCATGGCACTACAATCCGGTATAGACCTGGGTCAAGCTCCAATCTCTGGCCCATAAATAAATGCTAATCTCTGTTTACGTCAGGAGCTGCTGTCACTTCTATTAATGTTCTCAGCCACCACCTTTGCACCTTCCTTATCAATTTTAAAAAACTAACATTAAAACCAGCTTCCACAAACGATTTCAATTTCAATCGAAACCTAGTCTAACCGCCCCCTTAGTTGAACTTTCTCATCCGCGCTTCCGGATGTTCTTTATTTTTTTCCACCCATTTACACCAGAGTTACAATATCTAAACCACACACACGCGTCCGCCCACCCCAACACAATCAAAAGCCATTTTCTTGTGGGTGTGCAGTAGATGTAACAACATTTCCCGGTTTTAGGGTGGGTGACTCTGGCAATCATCACATCGCCAGGACAACAATTTACAACAGGATAATAAAAGAAAAAAAACTCCTGAGAGCGCACGCGAGTAAAGTTTTACTATCAACTCCGCGGGAGAGTTTATAAACCGTCTACCGGAGAGATTTTCCTTGTAAAAGTCAACAACAACAGTGAGAGAGCAGTCAAATGCATTGCCAAAGAGATTAGAAGAGAAAATACATCTGATTTCCCAGCAGATGGCGTCCATCATTATCCTGCGAACAACAGAGCATTCAAGCCAGTAAGAGAGCAAAGAGTACGTGAAAAACCCCAATCTAGAGGGTGTGACCGGGTTAAAGGAAAAAATAATTTTTCCAATCGTCTTCGCAAATTGCACAGTTCGGCGGACGGTTCATTGTCGGAAAAAAACGAATTCAGCAAACCCCCCCAAAGAAAAATATATCCTTCCGGAAGGATGAACAGTGTTTTACGAAGGAAAAGTTAAACAAAATTTAAATGAGAAGGATAAATCCTTTGTGAAAGATTGAAATTAAAAAAGAAATAGTTCTCCCAATTGGGTTTTCATAGAAAAAAAATTAAAGTGATATCCTTTCCAAAGATTCGAATCCTGTGTAATGTGCTGAAGAAAATGGGATAAATATAAAAAAATAAATTCAACTCAAGTGCATTTTAAGGAAACATTTTTTCATTTTCCATTCGAATTGTGTGAATTTTTCCTCCTCATAACGACCGCCCGCCCGCCCACTATCAAGGATATTCTAGTGCTTTTTTTCTGTGCCGTTGTTGATAAAAAGAAATGCAACTATGCCGATGGTTTTGAAGATGAGAATAATGTTAGTGGATACAGTGTGAACGAGCCAAGGGCTGCTACACAAGCAATAAACGAGCCAAAAGGAAAAAACGAAAAAAATTATTGTTCGCCGAGTCCTTTCTTTATGATGAAAATGGGGTGGCGGTGTTGTGTCACGGTTTTGCGCCTCCCCATCCTGCATTAGTGTAGTTCTCATTCTTAAAAGGGTTTTCATTTCTTCTTCTTCTTCTCATTTTATACTTCTCTCATCCTCGGTTTTATCCTGGATGCGTGTGTGTGTATGTGTGTATTGCAATACTCCTCGGGAAACGGGGAAACACGGCAGAAATATAAATAAAAAAAAAAAAAAAAAAGTAAACTTCAATCAATAAAATATGTGTGCAAGTGTTGGTGTGTAAAGGATGAGAGGTTGCTGCACTATCTGAGAGGAGTTGAGATTTAGCATCCTTGCCCTCCCAAAAGAGAGTGAGACGGAGACACAGAGCGAGTAGAGGAAAAACAAAAATCTATTATTTAATTAAAAAACTCACCAAAGAGGACCTCTTGAAGGACTCTGCATAAGAAAAAAAAATTTAAATTATTCCCATCTGACTAGCCGCACAGACAGACAAAAATAGAGAACCAACCGGAGAGAGCGAGAGCCAGTGGGGTGTGTACAGTATAAATGGCAAAGAAAGTAATTCCCATTCGTTAACCATTAAAGGATATAAGGACATCAATTAATCCTGACGGAGCAATTTTAATTTTCGACCAGAACGGCAACATACAAAAATAATAAACAAACAAAGCAAGCGGAAGTCCTTGTGAGCGCTTTTGTTTTAAAGGCGACTCCCCGTATGCCTGCACATCAAGTGTTGAAGAAGCAATAGCACTAGACGACACCAAACAGCTACAGGATCTCTCGGTAATGAAGATGGAAATTAAGAAATCTGCACACACTTGAGAAACAAGAACAAATAATTAAGGCTTCGGGGCATACAATATCGTCGTCGTGGTGGCCAGGATAATAATAATAATCATCATCATCTCCTCCTCGTCGTCACCCTCGGTTGTATAATACACCGCTAGCAACATAATTTGCATATGTGACACACACGTACGAGTATGCACCACTCATACAGGGAGTAGAAAATCATCAGAAGCTATTCTTTGCGGCGCGTTTTTATATTTTATATCCTGCGAACGAGACAGAGAGCGAGTTGTGCCGTTTTTCTTTCCTTTTCAACAATTTGTTGTTGAATCGATGTGTGCGGTGACGGTGATGATGACAAACATATCTCCTTTGAAATGCATTAACTCAGTCCTATGCCTATGCTAGAAGAAATATGAATAATTAAGGACACGAATGTGGATTGTAAGTCTAGGCAAAGTTACCTCAAGGATAGCACTTGACACACATAGTCGCTGCACACGTACGCTGCTGCTAGTTGCAAGGGGCTCGAAGACGTAGTACAATTTAAGTGAAAAAGAAGTTAAAAAGGAAACTCCAAGGATAACAACAATGGGGGACTACCACGAATACACGGATCAATATAAAGTGCCTGTCATTGCGAAGCTACTGCACGCTTTGCCGCACTACAACATCACATTCCACAAGATCAACAGCACTTTTCGGCCAACGGATGAAATTTATTTGGAGGTAAGCTGCATGCACCATATCTCGTTTCATTGTTGAGGAAGGACATGATACTTTTCAACTGGATCACACCCATCAACACCATGTCCTTTAATCTTTCCCCAACACTCATCCCCCGTCAATCCTCTGCATGCATTTCTTTAATTTTTTTTTCATTCATCCTTAGGACAAGTGTGTGTATGTGTGTTCTCTACATCCCTTTGTTTTCCCTTCCTTTTTTTTAGAGCTTGGGAATTTTGGGGTCAGTACCGGCTGCACTTTTGATTATATCACTGCTGGGACTGCTCCTGTATTTGATGACAAGATGTTGTGATAGGAAACCACGACCGGCACACTCGATAACGAGCTTAAAGGTGGCGCTCTCTATTGTGACGGTGATGTGCTGTGCCGCCATTGGATTGGGTAAGTTGTACTGAATCGTTTGCATGTGTGTGGGGAGACGTATAATTAAGTTATGTCGTGTGCTTGTGCATAATAAAGTCGTTGAGGACGAAAAGTTGTTGACTTTTTGTGAAATAGTCTTCAACACCAAGGATATGGGGGAAGACTAGAGAATGTTGGAGCGTTGACTTTAAGATCGCGGCAGATGCCGACAGGACTCAATATGTTAGATAGTTTAGTTGAACCGAAGAATTTTCCGCTTATGGTGGATCCGGTTGTCTAGAGCAAAGGAAATTGCATTGCTAGAGCGCTGGGAGGGACGCTGATTGGATCCAAGGATATGGACTCCTATTTTCCATATGAGAACGATGTCTGCAAAGCGATAGAAAGAGTTGTTTATCGGTAAAAGTATTTTCTACAGACGAGATCTTTGACACTGAAATTAATGTTGGAAGGAGTTGAGTGAAACACTCTCGAAGCTTGACCTGACTTAGGCGAATAAACTTTGCAATGCAGGGTTTTGTTCGGACTGTTTAGCGGGTCAGATGCAGATGCTGTAGTTGATTTGGTGGGATTTTTTTTGTGCCCTAAGGACTTAGGACCTCTGATGGGATGCAATGAAATGATAGGGGAAAAATTACAAGATTGTCCTGAAATTTATAATTTGAAGAACCTCTAGCCCACGGAAGAAGCTAAAACTAAAGATTTTTTCGAGAAGCTGGCGTTCGACAGGCTGATACTGATTCTTGTTGTCTTCGTCCCAGTAGACCTGGAATGGTATCTCAAGTTGCTCTGCGTAAGTTCTTTTCGCACAGTGCACTGCCACACACTTGAAATGACAGGTATTTTCCTTGTATTTCTTCTTATTGAAGACTGGGCTTAGGTTAGGTTAGTGGGCAGGCAAAAGGAAGAACCATTCGCCACACTCAGGTCAATTCAGACTCATTGTGATACCCATTGGGGGAAATAAGACTGGCCTTAGTGATCTGGCTACAGCGCATGTGTCTAGATGAGAATCGTTTTATCCCTGGACGCCATCAAAGCCGTGTCAACCACAATACTCAAATCACTTGTTGTAAAGAGTTATCAGGTACATGAATGCATGGTATGTATGTATATGTAGGGTGAGTGAAAGGCTCTTCACATAGGCCTCTGTCGGGTCCGTTGTTGCAGGGATAGGTTTGGTTTGGGACGTACATATGTTGGGAAGGATCTAGAGAATGTGGAAACAATTATACAGTTGACACTAGTGTACGTGTGCTCTGGCGAATCTTCCTGTTTCTTTCTTCGGATGCCGCCGATTCTTTTGTCCTTGAGATATTTCAGGTCCGGTATCCACATGGACCTCAGGGTCTTCTGACGCATTCTCGCTAATCCTGGGCAGTGGCATAGGAAGTGTTCGAGGTCTTTTTCTCGCAGTTTCTACATGTCTCTGTGTCAGGGAGGCCCAGTCTATGCACGTGTTTGTTGAGGTTAATTTGTCCTGTGAAGAGTCCCACCATCAGCCTCAATTGCTGTCAATTGCTTGGTTTATTTACAAGTGATCTAGCCACTTTGCACGTTGAAAGGTTTGTCCAATGATCCTCG
The DNA here is from genome assembly GCA_917880715.2 of Matsumyia berberina. Lineage (NCBI taxonomy): Eukaryota > Metazoa > Arthropoda > Insecta > Diptera > Syrphidae > Matsumyia > Matsumyia berberina. The sequence continues at coordinate 120,890,664 of OU862871.1, read as the reverse complement.
AAATCCCTTTGCATCCTCTCGTTGGTTTCTGTTTTAATTTTAATTATTGTTAGTGCGACTCCCACTGTGTTCTCAGCGTTTCGTTCTATTGCGTGCTCCCCCTTTCTTACCAGTTCATCGGATTTCTCATTCCCCGTGACACATTCGTGACCTGGTATCCAGACAAGGCGGACGTCGTTGTGCTTGGCAAGCCTATTGACCTTGTCTTTACATTCTCTGACCAGATGGGATCTGCTTGACTATCCGAGCAGATTTCTATTTCCTCCTTTGGGTGTGGTGTTCCAAGAGAACTCCAGCTCCCCTCAAAATGGCAAAGACTTCTGCTTGGAATACTGTCAGGAAGAGATTTAGATAAATCGCAAGATCTACCGGTGGGTTGTTGCCTGCGAGGTTGGAGGCGTCCGTAAATACACTTATCCCGTCATAACTTCTTGTTTCGTTGGTTTAAGCCCAAGAACCCTTTGAAGGAAATTCGGTTTTAAAATTGTTGACAAAGCTGGTTTGCTTGTCTCCGAAATCGCTCTGATGGTTGATGAGTGGCGTGATCGGTGTGATCTTTTCAATAATTTTTCGGTGCCCTATATTAGACGTCTTGCCGAAATATCTGAGGGCCTTCAGTCTTGCTGCTGAGTGTCCTGCCAGTCTTTTTGCAGGACACATGAACGTAGGTCCCACAGCGAGGAACACAATGGATCCTTGAAGATCCGAGTAAGGCGGCGTCTAATATCAAGCCGCCATCCCTTTAACGTAACCTAACTTATCCTGACTATGGTTTTTGCACTTATTTTTCTGTATACAGCGGTAATCAATGTCCTTTCAAAAGGCAGAGTACAAACGGGATCTACATATCTACCCTTTTCTAACATCTGTTTACTCTTTTTGTGACACATCTCTACTGCCTGGTAGTCAATGCTCAAGTTGGACTTAATAGGCATAGATGAGCAGTCAGTTTGGTACTGTTGAAGGTTATACATTTCCATAGGAAATGAGTTGTGATTTCTTTGAATTTTGTCTTTTGCCGTCTTAATTCCGTCAGAGTGCTGCTAACCTAGAGGCAGATCTACATATGTACATATCTGTGTTTGTATGTCAGTTTCTCAACGCCACATTGCAAGGACTTCACTACTAAGTCATTCAGTGCTTTGATCACGGAAGTGAAACGAAAAATGTCTTTAGCATCTTTTCTGACAATTTACCGTCACTGAGTGCCTGTCTAAACGTTTTAACGCCACAAGCTCAAAAGAGATATGTAATTCAATTATCTCAACTTTAAACCGAAAAACCATGCAAATATTCAGGTACCCAAATATGTATGTACATATGTAGTTCCTTAACGAACTCATTTCGTTGCAGTCATTCCAACCTTGAAGATGGTCACATTTAAAAGGGGATGATGGTACTTCCAACAGTATGTACGTACTCTACGAGTCTATAAAATGCCACCACGGCCTCCAGCATGTGATAAAAGTTTAATTTTAATTAAATGTAAGACAAGTGTTTCTAGTGCATACATATATGAGTGTTCATAAAGTGTTCTCCAGGAATTGGGGAGGCAGGATTTTTGTCAAGGTATGGGAGAGGTAACTGCAGAACCCGAATCAAGAAATTGTAATTAACTTTTGTTTTCGTTTTTATGGGGAGGGGAAGACCGACTGATAGTGTTGTGGTGTTTTGGTTAAGAGTCCTTCCATGTGTCAATCTTGGCCACACTCTAGTGTTTTCGATTCTATGTAGGTATTGAGGGGAAAACTATTTATATTCTGTTTTAAGTACCCTTTTAGTGGACATAATTAGATTTGCAGTAGCAAAAATTTTGGTAGGAGAATGGGAAAGAAATGTTTGACTAGTCAAATTCGAATTATACTGGACAACTAGAGCTACATTGATAAAGAGTGTTTGGAGATGTTTATGTATAAAAATACATACATATGGGACATAAAAATGATTATCCTTTTCGCCAACGTAGGGCTCTATCCTTTCTGAATTTGGCTATATATATGTACATGTAATACATTCGTTTGGAGTTCTTAATATTTCTGTTAAGAGACCTGAAAATCTAGCTTTACTTACTTTTTATGGGGTACAGTGCGGTAAGAACCAGGGCCTCTACCAAAAGGCTCCTGCAGCCAGCACGATTCTAAGCCAACTGTCCCCAGTTGCATATCTGAAGTTGATTGTGCAGGAGTTTTTCTCCCAGTTTCCTCCTCTTTTAAACAGAGTCGCCGACTGTCTTACTAGACAGGATTCAATACTTGAGAAGGTATTTCAAGCAGTAGTAGCCTGAGAGGAAGGCTATAGGTTTCTGATGTATTTAACTTCATTGAATATGTTACGTAGTACCTTTAGGTGTCAAGTGCAAGACCAAGATAATATCCTTTGATGAAGCCCACCAAAACGGCCTTACAGGAATTGATCGTTATTCCTTCTCTGTTGTACCATTCTAACACGAACGGAGGGGACGTTGTTTGGCGCTTAAAATGGACATGTAACGTTTTCTGTGGACAATGATCGCTTGGTTGGTTAGTTGGTTTTGTGGGTGTCCAAAAGACTTACTTATGTAGACCTCAAGCTTGTTTATTGCGCCCAAAAAAACTGTGCTCATAGGAGTCTAACCAAAGGGGTAGGGTTGACTTGTCTAAAAACCACCAAGAAAGCTATGGGTATCTGAGAAGTTTCCCAAAACCATCGATATGAAGGTGCCCATTGAAGAAGGTACTACCAAGGGTACACAGTCTTCTGTGAGACATTCGCACAGCAGGTGTTGGAACAGACTCTATTTTCTTTTCGTCCCTGCAGTTTCTGCAGCAGTCATTGTAGGGTAGTCTAAGACGCTCTACATGGATTCCTATCCCGCAGTGCTCTGTGAGGACACTGGAGACGATTCCCTTCCCTTCGACTAAGTTGTACGTGATTTTTGGAATTATTCTAATTGAAGTATGGCCACAGTGATCTAACTGTTGCACATGTGTCCATATGTCCATCGCGTATTAGCCCTGATCATGGTTTCCCCATCTATTTCTCAATAAAGAGTGCTAGTTTGTATTCTTTCAACAGAAAGGCTATATGCATGACCTAGTTCTGCACCTTTCCTGGCAGGTTTGTCCGCTATATCATTTCCTGGTATATCTTTGTGGCCTGGTACCCAGTATAGGGTCACCTTATTGGTTGTTGATATATCGTTGATAGTTTGTCTGTAAACCTTTACAAGCTTGGATTTCGTCGAAAAAAAAAAGTCTGGCATCCCACCTCTACTCGTATGGGGATAGCCCCTGGTGACTTAGAGTCGATGGCGGAAGATCGGGAGATGTGGAGAGTCCACTTAAACACTAGGGTGTGACCCTCATAGTGGATAAGCGGGCCATTGGAAAATGAATGAATGGTTTACCCCGCTGGATTCACAGAAGATGTCAGCACAAATACCAGTATCCATTTTGAATCCGTCGGTGTAAAACGCTGCTTCTTCTTCAGTGCAGACTATACCTTCATCCCAGTCCTCTCTTCTTGGTATTTTGATATGAAATCTCCTGTCGAAGTCTGAGGTTGGAATGAGGTAGTCGGTATCTATATTCTCCTTCGTTGTAGTCCATCGACTTAGAACGGCGGCGTGGCTGTAGGTGTAAGTTGTCCATAGACCTACTTCCCTTAGTCTGATACAGTTGTTGTTTACTGGAACTAGACTGAGCATTGTATTAGGTGCCCCTGTGGGTGTTGGTCTTATCGATCACATGCAGCCTGCTGTTTGAATCTTTGTTACACGTGTAAGATAGCACTTCTTCTCAAGTGCCTTCCACCAGACTATCGAACAATATGTTAGAATGGGTCGTACTACAGCAGTACACATACAGCCCGAGTACCATTTTTGGCTTAAAGTCCCATGTTTTTCCGCAATGCTTATTTAGTTATCAGCGTTCTCAATGATTTCCTAAGCTAAAGAGATCACAGTAAGGGAAAAACAATGCCTTCTTGACCCTGATTGATTTGTGGTTTTTTCCTTACCATCTGTTAGTCCTTAGTCCTGATTATAAGAACTTGTGCTTAACAAGTTTCTCATTTTTAATGCATGCCTCATGGTCCGCTTATAAGGCTGGCTTTTGTCGAATATTTCAGAATTCTTCTACGCCACTGCGTTCTGGATCGTATCGTAGCTAAGGTCAAAAAGTTTTTATTCTTTTGTCGCTTGTGCGATTAAAAGTTCGTCATTTTTGAATTTTCTTTGAGCCTTTAATTTACTAATGACAAAAGGTGCTGTAGTCGGTAGGTAGAGTGGCGGTTCTTGAAAACCCAATTAGCGCTAGGGTTCGCCATTTTCTTTTACCACGAAACTCGATTTAATCCAGCCAGTGGAGTTCAGACACAGGATCAGCTTTCCAATCCATTTTACAGCTTTCTCGCCGAGGTCCACGAAGAAGGGTTTTCCTTAACTACGCTGTCTGAACCTCGCCAAGGCCGGAAATGAGGTAGAGATTCTTTCTCATTAATATCCTTGCAGCTTCTGCAGAAGTTGTTGTGAGGAATACCCTTGACTCCAACTGGCCAGTGGCCCGTGACAATGGCTACAATTCTGGCAATATCTAGTCTTGATTTGACAAGTAGCTTTTTTGACTTAGTTTTACTGTAACTAGGCCATGCCTTTCTTGAAATGACGTAGCTGGATAGGCTGTTCCACCCATGCCATCGTCTAATTTGCTAGATTTCTCAAATTTTAACTGACAGTTCACTTAATTTTTCAAGGATGGGACTACCACAATTAATGGCAACATCGTATTTCAAAGTTATTACTTCAGCAAAGTCTTTCTACTATCCTGGTGGCATGTCTGTCTTAGACGTTAATATTTATTTCGTAATAAAAAAATATTTGCAAACGGCACTCGATCATATCAGAACCGCTCCCAGCTCATAAAATATGCTTCTGTATTTCCTCTTCCGCTGGATACATTCATCTTCTGAACTTTTGTTCAATTCAGAACCCAACCCTAACGTCGAATTAATTATGTTCTGAAATCTGTCACTTTTTACATCGCTTTAATTACTAATTTCGATTTAATGGAAGCAAACTCCCTCAAGAGATAGCAAGAACCTAGCCCGCGAAAAACATACTTAAAGTCGCATAATGTATGACCAATAAATTCCCAGTCCTGTGTTTTGGGATCCATCTATCACACAATCTACTTATGTTATTCAAATTCACAGACAAATTATGGGCAAAGCTTCTAATCACATTAAAGACGAATGATACCCACGAGTGTGGTCGCCGCTCCTCGTTTTCCCTGAGTTATAAATTACAGCGCACACATTCGCATAATCTTAATATCGATCATTGACTTTTGTCCTCGATTCGGGACATAACCCACTTTCCATAACACAATCCTGCCATAAGCGCGTATGTGCTGTGCTGCATACGCCACTTGGGCGTATATCCTGTTTCTTGTTTCATTTTTGAATAATTTTTCCTTTTTTTTTTGCGTTTTTTTTGGCAACTTTCCTAATTTTCACGGTATATTGGCTTCGATTGAGGATGGAGAGCACGCAAACTGAATTCCGCATACAGGAGTGTGGAAGGTTGTGTGTCATTGGGTTTTTATTCGCTCTCCTACTGGCCCACCGGCAAGCAATGAATCATTTTGATATTTCTTAAAAAAGAAAAACTCAACCTGGGATGAGACTTGCCAAAGAGCGAAAAGAACGTGAAACCTCATTAAAAGATTCCTTGAAGCTAGGTTGAGGCACACTCGAACTGATTATTATTTTACTCTTATTGGGTCAACGACATCCTTGAGGTATTTGAATGCTCTAACGGTGTTAAGAACGATTTCTGTATTATTTCTGCAGGTCTTTATGGAAACGACGATCTGCACAATGGATTATTGGAGGTTCTTACAGCTGGACGAAAAGTCGACAATTTGGTTACCACTATACGAAACCAAACGCACATCTTGGAGAACACCTTGAAGAATCGCATTAGACCACAGCTGGTTGAGTTGGCAGATATTTTTGATCAACCGGTAAACAATCAGACTGCATTGTCAATTCTGTTTGTTTCGCTGAATGTGGTCCAGGGAAATGTCACTTTGGCCACTAATGCCGCAGGAGACATCCGTCGGCCATTGATGGGAATCTCAATGACGCAGTTCCTTTCCGTAAGTATTTTTCTACACTCTTTCCAGTTACTGACACCATTTTTTCTTTCCTTTAGCGAGGGGACCAATGGGAACTTATCCGATGGCCAGGTACAGTGGCTACATTGGCACTGCTCTTGGTGCTCTGTGCAGTGCTCTTGGTAGGCGTAGCTCGCCATTCGCGTTGTGCACTGATTCTCTTTAGCGTGTGTGGCCTCCTTGCTGTCACAGGATCATGGTTAATGTCCGGGCTATACCTCTCGTCATCTGTGGCGGTTGGGGATCTTTGCATCAACCCTGCTGACTTTTTAGTCTCGGCATCACCGAGGGATTTACCCACGAATGTCCTTCTGCATTATACCCAGTGCGAACCGGGTCATACAAATCCATTTACCCAACGCTTGCGGGAATCTCAGAATTCGTTGAATAACGCTCGTAGTGCCATGGCCACAGTAATGAAGATCTCACTAGTTCTCTTCAAGTCGTCGGGGTTGCAACCAAAGCTAGGAGCGGTCAATGCAGATTTAAATAGCAGCGAAAGGCTCCTCACTCAGCTGACTGCACTGGTTGACTGCAAAGTGGTTCATCATAACTTCTTGACCGCCGCTAGAGGTCTTTGCGAGGGCGGTTTGCTAGGACTCGTTTTGATGTTGATTGCCAGCTTCATTGCAGCCATTTTGCTTACCATCATGGTTTGGGTAGACTCACACACTTGGATTTACATAAGGAAACGGAACGACTATGCACAGGTGGATGAGCCTTCATACATCTCCCACCCAGCTCCACAGAATCATCAGCAAATGATGAATGCTCGAACATTGCCAAGAAATCCAAATGGGTAAGTGACATTCCACCCACCACTACTCTCACTAACCATCCATTTGCAGTCACTTCAGTCCACCGGCTATCAGTGGTTCACACACCCTGCAGCATCCATCAAAGAGACAGCAGCACGATATGATGGGTCACGCGCACATGCAGCAGAACATGAGGGCTATGGGCACCCATACTCTGGGACGGTTGCCATCGCACAATCATAGCCCCACACATCTATCTGGTGAGTTTCAACAAAAAATTACCCCCCCTCGTGCATCCTTCATTGATGTGTGTTTTTGATTTTAGGTCCCAATAACGGTAAATATGCAACATTAAGCAAACAATGCAAAACATTGGAAGCAAATGATTTTTACTGAAAATCGTCAGCCTGTAGCGATATGAACAACCGTCAACCGTCGCAACAACCCATCTACTGTCATCATCCGCATCCGCATTCACATGCCGCAGCAGCAGCAGCAGCGGCCGCGCATGCGCACTATCATCATCAACAGCAGCATCAACAACAGCAGCAATATCCATATGTTCCAGCAAATGCACAACAAATGCAGCAGCAAAATCAGATTTACCAACAAATTCCCGCACAACTAGGCGCAATGCCAGTCACCAGTGGTAATCCACATTCGATTTATCAGTCAACCAGTGGAGCTGCACCGATTTATGTCTCCAATTCGGCCACGATGCGAAGACAAAGCTCACAAGGTAGCAATGGCCCCCATTCGGTCTATGGTCAACATCCACAGCAACAGCAGCAACAACAGCCACTGCCACCGCATATGCAGCAGCAGCATTCAGGGCCGCTGTCCACCTCGCAAGCAAAATCCCCACCGAACGAAACTATCGAAGTTCCCAATTCGAATAGTATAGACAGCGCTATGTATGAACGAGACAAACAGATCTACAAGTGCTCCACCCTGCGGCAAGGCGGTAAATTCGATCCTAAGTATAAGCCATCAATTTTGAATTGTCCACTGCCAGAAATTCCCAAGGATGCGGGAGATTCACCCAAGCGAGAGGACTCAAGCAATAACTATTCGAAGTAAGTGGTTATTTTTTGGAAATTTTTTTAGGATTCGCGTAGGCTAAGATAAGATAGGATGCGGGAGACGGTGTCCCAGGTTTGGCACTGCGGATTTTCTGGAATTCTATCCGCCACTTCTTTACAGGCCGGCCGTGTTTCGTTTAAGAGTTGGGTGGTTTTTCAGCTCGAACCGAAAATTGAGAATCATTAACATTTCTGCCATTTCTGCCAGTGAGGCCCGGTAAAGCTTGCGCCAACCCGACAATACATCGGTCCGTTGAAATGGAGGCATAGAAGTTCTGCATCACCTCTTCGCTTTTCCATTCCGTTTTGGTTGGAAAGGCGGTGAGGTGGTGAGATTTCTTCTTTGGCTTCTAGATCGTGGGTGGCCGCCGTGGCTCAGTGATTAGTGCGTTGGACTGCTGACCAAGCAGCGTGGGTTCAAGCCCCAGCCAGGAACACCGAACATTTATCGCGGCACCACCTCTCGTCGGGGAATGACAAGCCTCCGGGAGTATATCTGTCATGAAAGAGCTTCTCACTTCGCCGTTCGGAGTCGGCAATAAATTGTAGGTCCCTTCCATTCGTGCAAACAATACAACACGCACAACATGAATGGGTGCGAGAAGCTAGGCCTTGGCTCATTCCGAGCTGTCGCGCCACCTATTTATTTTTTTTTCTAGTTCGTGGAGATCTACATAGTTAGGAATACCAAAATATGCAAAACACTCAATGTTGAGCAGCTACTTCTGCAAACAGAAAGGTGCATACTTCGATGGTTTGGGCACATTAAACGCATGCCCCCAGCTCGGCTTCCAAGAAGTGCCATGGAATCCGTGCCATCAGGTAGGTGTCCCCTGGGTAGGCCCAGGATGAGACGATTAGACTAAGTCCTAAATCTCACCTCTACCAGTATGGGGATAGCCCCTGCTGACTTAGAGTCGATGGCGGAAAATTGGGAGGTGTAAAGAGTCCACTTAAGCACCCTAAACCCGCGAACCTCATAGTGGATAAGCGACCAATTTGAAAATAATGATGATGATGATGATGAAGGTGGTGAGGTATTCAGATCGAGTTGAGAATAGTGGTGTGTTCCTGACAATTCAAAATTCCAGGTTTTTTGAGCTTGATCGCCGTGCCTGTTGCTTCGATTTATAGCTCATAGGATGCAGGAAAGAAACGCGTCTGTAACGCCCATGCTTGTGGCTTAAAAACCCTAAGTTTTTCCGAAAGCTCTTTTGCACGAGTAGAAAGCAACGCATGCAAGGCACCAAAAGTGAATTATTTAGGATGCAACGAGCAAAGTCACGATCCTATACATTTTTTTCTGCAAAGCACTTAAAATGACAAATATCCACTTAATTGCAATCCAATTTCCTTTCAGAACCCTCCAAAGGCCACCGATGAAACTGCCGCCTCATATGAAGGTAATATCACCGCCCAGGATTGAGAATCCATCGCTGACGCCATCGCAATCGCTCAATGGAGGAAATGGCCATATGAATGGTCAAGCGATGACATCACCAATTCCACCATCATCAGCGGCGATAACATCGCCAACTCAACCTGGTGCAACAAATGCTCAAACGAAATCACCACCACCACCATCAGCGGTCAGCATGAGCGGTTCACCTCCTAAGGTGGGCACTCCAATGGGCGCCCCAACCATGCCAAATGGAGAGGATCAGGATCTGCCACCACCACCGCCACCTGCGCTGAATGATGAATCTAACTATGCTGTGACTGAACTTTAAACAAAAAACAAAACAAAAAAACCAACACAACTAAACTTAATTAAGATCTAAGCTGCGCTGGTAAGATGAGTATCTAAGCTTAAGTGTAAGCACGCCCTTGATTTCCTTGATTGCTGCTTCAGAAAACAAAGGGCCTTCGAAATTTTGATGATGACCACACTTTTCTTTGATTTCATATTTTTCGTCCATAAAAGTTGCAAATTACGCTGCAGGCTGATTAAATAATAAAAAAAAAAAATATTAAAAATAATTTGCAATTCGATGGATTTTGAAACATGAAAGTTGTGATCCGAGACGGAGAAGGAGAATCAAAAAGAAAGACACATTGTATGTGTTTTTTTGTTAAGAATAATAGATCTAGGATTGTATAAAGTTTACTAAACTTAATAATTTAGCAATGGAAAATTCTTTAAGTAGGAAACGTGTGTAGTTTAGATATTTTGACAGATGTAGGTGTATCTGTCATTATAAGTAGCTATTGGGTCTTCCAAATATTTTCACAATGGATGCAGTAATCGAACGGTTCTTTGTCAAGGTTGTACAGAATTTGAAGGTACATAACATACGCGAAAGATCTGAAACTGGGCAGAATTTGCCATTTATCAGGGCCGACTTATATTTTATGAATCTCTTTGGGGCGAATTTTGCTATGCTGAGCTCATTAGAACTATGAGTCTTCTACTCAAAATTGTGAAGAAACTTCCACTTCATCGGGTGACATACATAAGTTTGATTGCAAATAAAGTATCTCTAGGACTGATTTGTACCAATTGGAGCTTCTTATTAAGCATAGGAGCCTACTAACATCGGTGTTTATCGAGTCGCCTAAGTTGGTGTAGAAAAACGTCCTAAGTAGAGTTTTCTTTTGCAAGAGAGGGTTAAAATAAATAGCTGGCGCGACAGCTCGGAATGAGCCAAGGCCTAGCTTCTCGCAATCATTCATATTGTACATGTTGTATTGTTTGCACGAATGGAAGGGACATACAATTTATTGTCGACTCCGAACGGCGAAGTGAGAAGCCCTTTCATGACAGATTATACTCCCGGAGGCTTGTCATTCCCCGACGAGAGGTGGTGCCGCGAAAAATGTTCGGTGTTCCTGGCTGGGGCTTGAACCCATGCCGCTCAAGAGCAAGAGAGGGTTGGACAGGTGCAAAGAAGATGTAGAATAGTCTCCTCCTACCCTTCGTCCCTACTGCTTCTGCAGAAATCATTTGAGTGGACGCCAATCTTCGTTGCATGCTTGTCTATTAGACCGTGTCCAGTGATGACACCTATTATAATGTTAATTTGCGATCTATTAGGAGAAATCAAATACTTACAGCACTTCAGATCCAGCTTTGGGCAAATCTGCTTTGTCGCTAGACATGGTGTACCACTTGTCCTCCTAAGATTTGTTCTTTAAATAGCATCTAGCTTTAGTTTAAGTTTATAAGAAGCGGTCGGTATATCTAAGGTGCCCTTTTCTGGTTCAATAGGTAATGTTGTTCCATTTTTGGCGAGTTCATCAGCCTTAAAGGTCCCTAGAATGTCACTTTACCCTGGCACCCAACAAAAGTGAATATTAAACTGGAATATACTACAATGATTTGGAAGACGGAACAATGGGGTAAGGATAAGTCTGACAGAGAAAACAGCACCAATCACCCCGTCGCTAGTTTTTGAATCGTTAGTCGGTGTAAATGTGAATCGACTTGTCTTCTGAGAATACAACATCGTCCCAGAATGACCTTGGAGAGATGGTCACTTCGAAGTTCTTGTCCAAGCTTAGTCTGCTATAATCTATGTTTCTAGCAGTAAGAGTAGCGAAAATATGGAACCATTTCAAACGCTGCTCAATTCTAATGAAGTTGCAGCTCGGACGATCATTTGACAAAAATAGAATTTTTATCTTATCGAGCATGGCTTGAAGGCATACCATAAGGCAACATGTGGGGTCTTCTACCTAGACTGATTGAAGCCAGATACCACCTTGATCTGTGTAAAGTTTGTGAATGGTTGCAATAAGTTTGCGCTGTCGCAGCTAGGTTTTAATTTGTTCAAATCATGAAGGAACTTCAGTATCGGGCTTGTAGACGATTAATTGACTAAGAATAGGGGTTTGATGTTTGTTTTGAACTCCTTAAATTTCGATACGAATAATAGTGAAATACTCGCGCAATATGGATATAAACGTTCAAAAGTTTCCTCATTCCTTAAACCTGGTGGACACATGTTCAAAGGATTTACATATGCTTAGCTTGTTAAGATCATAGGTGAGTAATTAATGTCCAGTGGAGATGTCTGTTGTTGTTTTTTAAGAGCGAATGCCTAATGCACCGTCACGGGTGGTGGGTGGTGTGTCGGACTTACACCGACTAAACCCTCTCTGTCTTCAGAAAATCAACACTGGAACTGCTCTTGCATTACTTCAGTGACAGATGCCACTTTTCAAAGCCTCTATGGGGATTTAGTCATTTATGGCCATAACAGGGTTATGATCTGATCTCACGTTTTCATCTTCAGCATTTCTATGTTTCACTTTTTTTCATTCGTGCAGATTGGTATATGAGGGTGAGCGGAAGACTCTTCACTTAGGCCTCTGTCGGGCCCGTTGTGTTCCCCTCCTTTAATCCTCGGAACTGCAGGGATAGGCTTAGCTTGGGACGTATGTTGGGAGGGATCTAGGGAAATAATCATTGAGTTGACACTAGTGTACGTGTGGTCTGGCGAATCTTCCTGTTTCTTTGGTGAAGGCCAGGATGCCGCCGATTCCTTTGTCCTTGAGATGTTTCAGGTCCGGTATCTAAATGGACCCCAGGGTCCTCTGTCGTGCAAATTGCTGTCACTATGTTATTTGAAGTGATTTCGCCTGCTTCCGCTTCCAGCCTCTGTCTTTCTCTAAGCCATCTAATGGATTCAAAGAACGTATGGTCGTCTTGGGTCGCGTCGCCATATTGGCATGCTGGGCTTCTTATTTTTCCCTTCCTGCGCAGATATTTGTTAAAGCACCCGTGTCCGGTAAGTAATTGTGTTATGTGTAAATTCACCCCGTCGGATCCGCGATATTTTCGATCAGTCTTCGGTCCACCTGTTCCCGCTTTCAGCCAGACATCGTGGTCTCAAGCCTCACTCCCATGTATTTTACGACATAAATTTTAGTTATTATTAGGTCAGCAGAGCTATCTCCGTTTTTTCAGTTGCTAAACTCAGTCCATGGTCTTTCATCCAGAACTGGATGCCTCAATATTTGATTTAGGTGGCTTTGGGTGTTCTCCGTGCCCCGTGTCGTAATAACTGCCACGATATCGTGAGAGATGTTCCACAACTCGAGCCGGGTCCTAAGATTGATCCTTGCGCGGCGCCAGACGTAACTTCTTCCTGCGGGGTCCTCCTGAAGTTTCATATATTACCTCTTTATCCCTGAGGTAGCCCTTCACCATTCGTTGAAGATATTGTGATAACCGGAATGTGTTTTCTATTAATTTCAGTATATCGCTTCATCTGGCAGAGTTAAAAGCGATTCTCAAATCTAGGGTTACCAGCGCTATCATTATTCCTTGGATTATAAGAATTTTTCTGGACCTTCTGAAACGACTTGACTACTTCCTCTACGGCACCTATTGTTAGAGTTTAGGAATTTTATGATCACCCTTGTTTAGTGCGAACATTTCTTGACTTTTCTGTTTATTTGAGCGATTAATGAACTCCTTAGCTTCTCTTAGTGCTCTCATCGGTCGAATTTTAGGTTCGTGTGGCTGGCGGATAGACCACAGAAGGAATAAGTTTTTATGAAAACGTTACTCGTGACTATCTCTCCTGTTCAAGGCTAATGTTGTCCAGTACCAGTTTGAAGCTGATGAAGAGCAGGTGCAATTTATGAAACTGAATGCCTGCTTTGTCTCGAATTAAATAAACAGCACAGGATGTAGAAAAGCATATTTGGCGACTTCGAATAATTCGTCATTTCAATGAAGGTTGTCATAAAGCCAAATACTGAACATGGAAAGTTTTTTCAGGGTCGCAAATGCAAGTACGAGCATCATACAGGAATAATGTTCGGCGTCTTGGGCTTTGACGAAAGACAGCATTTAGCTTTAGATGCATTAAACTGCACTCTCTGGGTTGCATCGCATATTATTATGCTGTTCAGGTGAAACTAAATGATACATTACGTCATAAGAGATGAAATTCGATAAGAAGTTGCAGACAAGAGATCATTTATGAAAGAAAGAGATATGGAGCTTCAGAGAACCCAAGCTTGTGACAAAGAACACTCAATTATTGCAATAAGATCCCAATCTATAAGTATATAAATATTAATAAGCTCAAAGCAAATTTTCATTTGCAATGTAATTTTTGTAAATTCATTAAATATAAAATCCAACACTGCACAAAACTATAGGTATATGTGAGTAAGTAAACATTAAAAAAATTAATCGATAATTAAGAGTAATTTATTTATTTATTTATTATTTATGACATTATACGTACTGCAAGGAATAATGAGTTGCATTCGGTCTGTCGGGCATAAGCCATCGAAACCTTCTTTTTTTTAAGCATATATTTTTGTTTTACTTGTATTTTTTTGAATTTGCCTGCAATATAAATGTATGTATAAAAAAGTGTGTTACCATGCTTTTTATATGTAAGCTTCTTTCCTCCCTTCGGAGGGAAAATTTTCAACTAAATTGTTCGTACTTGAGTGATTCCATGGCGAGTGTCGTATTTATCGAATGCGCTCATTGTTAAAGCATACTCCAGTTGAGGCGGCTGCAATATTAAATAGATTAATAAAACATTTTATATATAGTATATAGACATAGATACATAAATGAATGAACTAAAACTTATAAAACTATTAAAAAAGAAAATTAATAACAATTATCGTTAATAGCAAGTAGGATTGTAGAGAAAATAATATTAAAAAAATAGTAATAATGCTTCGTATAAACAAATGTATAAGTAAACAAAACTATAGTCACGAAACAAATATAGTAATAATAATATTTCTACTAAATATTCCTACTACTTTAACTGACAACTGCCTAAATATAAATATTTACATAAATATTTTATAAACTACAATACAATTAAAACAGAAAAACTATTTCCTTTGTTGTCTTCTTTAGTTTCCAAAATGCATGAATATATGAAGAATATATATATATAAAATAAAACCAATTTTGTTTTGTTTAATCAGTCGAAGGTAATAATAAACACACATTGCAACAAATACATATAGAAAACAAGAGTAGAATACGAGTATACATAACAAATTTTATTGATTAACCGGGAACAACATCGAAATTTTTTATAAATGAACAATTTACAAGTTTTGCAAACTTTTTTCTTTTACAAAACAAAAACTTAATCAATTTTGTTTTTTTTTAATTTTCGGTTTTTTGTTTAATAAACAAGCAAATAAAAGCAAACATACTTATACAATAAAAGCAATAGTAGATGAATTAATTTTCAAAAAGAAAAGAGATTAAAACGAGAAATAAAAACAATTAAGTAGACTGGTAAACAAAAAAAAAGGAAAACAAACAATTTATTGTAACACAAACAAATAAACATAACATTTATCAATATTACTAACAACAAGAACAACAAACATTTATATAAATATATACAAAACAAATTTCAATTTATTATTCATTGTACAATACATTTGTAAATTTTTTTAATTTTTTATATTCGCTTATAGTTCAGTGTTAAATGTTGTAATACTTAGTCAATAAAAAATACAAAAAAAAAAAAAAAACATAAATAGAAAGCTATTCTATAATATTAAATTTGATAAACGAAATTATGTATTTATCAATATAATTGTGAAATGTACTATGTCTGTAGATGTTTGTAATCTTATTTTTTGATAATTTCCCTTTGATTTTATTTATTACAAGTTAAACCTATAAAATGTAATACTTATCTCTGTGACCGAAACAAGAATTGGTTAAACATGTAAATGAAAACAGAAACTAGAAATGTAGTCGAGTATTTAAGTTGAATACTAAATACTTTTGTTCAAATTATATCGGTGTAATAGGCTTTTGTTTAAATATTGTGATTTGTTTATATTACTTTAAAAAAAAAAAACTGGGCTTATTGCCTATGGTAACGCATATAAATATATTTACAATGCAATCTATATTCAAGTGGTAAATTAATAAATAACGGAAGGAATACATAATTTATTATTGTATAATGATAAAGTGTTTAATAATGCAAGAAAGTATATAAATATTAATATATATGACTAATATGTTGAATAATAAAAAAATTAAAATAAAGAAAGGAATAGTTTATAATTTTAAGAAATTTTAACACACGCCCGTAGCCAGCTAGGTGATTAAGGGAGCTGAGCTCCTTTTAAGATTTGGGGAGCTCTCTTAGAAATTTTCCTCTTCTTCCTTCAAAATCTTCTGAGCACTCTCAATCCTGGCTACGGGCGTGTTTTAATATCTGTTCTCTCGATGGATATTATTTTGCTAAAAAAAAAATTGAACGAGCTACCAACACATCTTGTAACACTTTGAGTCAGTTCTACTCATAACTCTTTGTAGACGTAAGTGCATCTGCGTACTCAAGCGCTGCAACGAAATATTCTTTCATATCCGGGAAATTAGGTCAGGTGAGGTTAGGGCTCTTGTCCGCACCTCAGCAGCCATACGTACATACTTACATAGACCAGACGGGGTTCATTGTAATACAACTATCACTGATATAGCACAACATCGACGACTAATTAAACTAATCTGACTTGTTTTGTGAATAAATAGACACAAGCATTCATATTGTGTGGCGAGTCATTGATCTCGTTCGGATATCTAGGTAAATAGGTTTTTTCTTTAAAATTTACGCATTTTGATTGGTCGAGAGCCTGAAAATCAACTAAGGAATTAGTCAATTGTTGTTTGACTCCAAATAAATTAATTTGCCTGATATACCGAACGCAATTATTAATCGCCGAGTCGACGAGGTTACGAAGAAAGGAGTTCGCAGCTTCTTGACCTTCTGCAAGAATCTTTTGAGAACAGGAGTAATCTCTAGGCCTATATGACAGTGTCATGTATAAACTTATCGAATTTATGAGAGACGAGCACAAGAAGGTGAGAACGAAGTAAATGGAAACAATAACAACGACCTTAGCCACTTAACCCTTCGTAAAAGTGCATCCTATCAAATGAAGAAGCCTTCCTTATAAAAATAAAATATATAGCAGGCGCGATAGCTCGGGATGAGCCAAGGGCTGGCTTCACGCAACCATTCATGTTGTGCGTGTTACATTTTTCGCACGAATGGAAGGGACTTACAATTTATTGCCGACTCCGAACGGCGAATTGAGAATCTCTTTCATGACAAATTACTCTCCTGGGAGCTTCTCATATCCCAACGAGAGGTGGAGCAGCGAAAAATGTTCTGTGTGCATGGCTGGGGCTTAAACCGACGCCGCTCACACAGAAGTCCAACGCACTAACCACTGAGCCACGGCGACTAGCAGGCCTTCCTTAACCGCTATTATTTCTTTTTAAAACAAATTAGGTGGAAGGACATGCTTACATCAAGCTCTTGTAGAAAACACTCCCACCCACTCCACTTTTAGTTTGGACTTTGGACCCATCTGTGTAGACATAACCAAATCACCAATAATTTACCTCTCGTTGCGGGTGGGAATACTGGTGTAGGCTGTAGAAAGGGTGAAGTTTTGTACAGTAAGTATGAAGAAAGCCAGATTGGTAGTTAGACCACTGCATGGTGGGTTTCAAAAAAATGGCTGCTCTAGCCGTCATCTTAACGTCTTAAAACTTCCTGACACAGAACGCTCGCCATTCATTCTTATCTCTTTGCAGTTTTCGAAGAAAATTCTGGTTAGAACTTCGAGGAATTCGAATAAGACTCACTGAGCATTCATTTTATTTGATTGAGAATTCATTAGCGATTCATTAGGAATTTAATGGAGTTTTACAACCTACTTCAAGCACCTTGAGTAGATCGATGATGTTACTCTACTTGCAGTTCAAATGCTGAGCATACACCAAAAGATCTCCTATGTGGTTAATGAGGCCCATCTCGTGGGGTTGAAGATTATCTGAAGTCAATCGCTGTCTTAAGGGCCAAATACACACTAAAACATGGTAAAGTCTCAGTAAATGTTGATCATCTGCACGCAACTGTAACCAATTGGAGCAACCAATTTGATGGTTCAGATCTGGTACGAGTAAAATCAACAGGGCTTTGATTTTTAAGGGCAGAAGCAATGGATTTGAACAATGTTTCAGTGTGTGGTGGTTGAAAAACATTGAGCCGAACATCATTTGGGTGGATGCTTTCGGCGGGTGAACATCTGTGCGCAGAAGAAGGAAATAAAAGGTCCATCCCGAATAAAATCGATTGAAAATAGTCTTTTTTGTTGATCCTTTAAAAGATCTACCTCCACTTTGGCAGGTTAACCGTCTCACTGGTCACTGTTCCATTGGCCTTGATGCCAGAAGGATGACCCTCTTCGCAAATGACTTTTGCTGGAGCTGCAGGAACGAAGAGGAGAAGAAAACGATCCTCCACTTTCTCTGCACTTGTCCTGCCCTATCCCAAAGAAGGAAGCTCTATCTGGAAGCCTATCATTTCGGTAATTTGGGCGAATTATCGCATACTGAAGTCAAAAGTGTCCTTAGCTTTATTAGGAGCTCCAAACGACTTCATTAATTGGCATCTAGGGTATAGATCTCAGTGGCATCACAAAGGGCCTTCCTAGGCTTACGAGTGTCTGTGCAACGCATGGGCAGCCATCTTACCTACCTACCTTGGCAGGTGAAAAGAAGATCTTTTCATGCACTCGGAGGCACGTCTTGTTTCCGATGAATTCACATCGAAGTCAAATGCGTGCATATAAACCACTTTACCACTTGACACTTCAACACTGCGGTCGATCAACATAGTCTCACTGCGTGTACGCTAAACCCTCATCATGGTACCAGTGCTTTACAAGCATCATGTTTTAATGTATTTTTTTTTTTGCTGGCGCGACAGCTCGAGATGAGCCAAGGGCTAGCTTCTCGCAACCATCCAAGTTGTTCGTGATTGTATTGTTCGCACGAATGGAAGGGAAGAGAAGGGGCGAGTTCGTAAACGTCTGACTAACAAAAATCTGCATTACTTGCGTTCATAAAGCGAAATACAAATCTAACTTACGCAGGCGACAGAAATCTAGTAAGTTCGTAAACATCAGAAATGTGCAGTAATCATGTTGGCGTCGGGCAGTTTGTGTCGACAAAAAAAAAACATCTGCATGAACGCCTGCTTGTTTTCTGCGTGCAGACAAAAAAATTGTTTCGATTTGCAGACACAAAGCAGGCATGTGATTGGAATTTCGCAGGTTACTGCGTTTACGAATTCACCCAAGCTCTTTCATGACAGATTATACTCCCGGAGGCTTGTCATTCCCCAACGAGAGGTGGTGCCGCGAAAAATGTTCGGTGTTCCTGGCTGGGGCTTGAGCCCAAGAAGTGGATCGCCCGAAAAAACATGTCGTAAAAGATTCAAGGGGGAAAAACTAAATAGAAACAGAATAAAGCCTTTGTAGCATTAAGATCCATAAGAGGGCTCGAAATAGTACATAGTAAGTAATACATATGAAATGCATATGTACATACAACTTCTTCTTAAAGTTCAAATATCTTTCTAGGTGAAAGTATAATTTGGTCAAACGAGGAATCGATAGAGACTGTGAACCACAATTTTAAGAACATCAAAGTCCCACTTTTAAAATTAAACCAAGAAAATAGGTCTTCGCGCCAAATAAAACAAATATTCCTTTGAATTTCATCATTTTATTGTGCAAATTCAGCAATAGTTTTGGATTATAAATTACTAATTTTACTAAAAAAAATAAAACAAATTATAACTCTTTACGCATTCGGTCGTTTTGCATTACCTTATATTGCTTGATTGTTATTTAAATAAATCATATTTATATTTTCGTGTGTGATTTTTAATATTGCATAAAACCTAAAAGAAATGCTTTCAATTAATTCTCACTAATTGGTGAGATGAAGTGATTGATAAAAAATAGAACAAAATTTTTTTTTCCGATACATAAAATATAAATAAAATATATGACGTGGTGTATGTATGTATAATTAACTAATATTACGGCTTAATCATTATTTTGAATAAATTTGACATCATAATGATAAGGAGTTATTGATGATAAGAAAGAATTTTAATTGATATCTCTAATAAAACTGAACATATGGAGTATGGAGCAAATATGTATAGATAAATTTTGGGGTAGAACAAACAAAACGGAATTTATGACTTAACTACGTATAATTTAAAAATATATAAAAGAAGTGAATGGAAGTAATAATTTTCTTGTTTCAAAACGTCAATTGCGTGAAAAACTAAACTTTTTGCCACCAAGATTATACCAAGCGCAATGGTCTTAGTTGTTTAACGTGGAATATATTGTTTGGTAGAAGGAAATGAAATATAATAATGGAAGTTTCCAGTTCCACGATAAGAATTACGTGTGCTGTTCATGAAGAAAAAACGAATGACGACTGTCCAAAATACCAGAGCACAGAACATGGGATGGTACTTTATTGAGACTTTTTTTTGCATTAAATACATTAATGGTAAGGTATGCACAATCGACTAATTGTGAAACGCCACGTAGATACGTTGGGTGGATATACTGACTCTGCTCTTGCTCCCGGAGCGATATATTACGACTACTCATAGAGCCATGAACATCTCTGTCAACTCTGATTGCATTCAAATAAATAAATTAGGTCCCGAGATAAACGCGAACAAATGCCAATATGTACATCATTCCCTGTAGAGAAAAGCGCGGATTAATAATCAAATGGACAAAACAGATGGAAAACTATTTTGATGGTTAAGTTGGATAAGGGATAAAATTAAAAATTTCTCCACACCTTTGGTCTCCCACCTTTTGGCGTTTTAAGCACTTACGGAATTAATTCCAGTAATTTTCCGTGTGGGCAGCAAGTGTTAAATAGGATTGACCCACGTTTTCAACCAATGTCAATTCCGCCTGCACTGTTACAAATAATATCTGGAGCAAGAATTAAAAAATGGTGGCAAAAACATGGTGGCATATGGTGTTGTAAATCAAAATCAATTGGAACAACTTGTAACAAAAATTGTGCTGATTATTTCGACTTCAAAGAGGGAATTATGAAATTAAAATTAAAATCAGTGCCTACTGAATTAAAGATGGTAGAATACCCACCAACTATAAAGGCAAAAGTTTACTGAATAATTATAAAAAACCTTTGGCACAGAAATAATTAAAAATGTGGACAAAGCAACACCACCTCTTGAAAAAGAAGGCAGAAAGTGGTTGGATTCTGATTCGTGTTATGTTGGTACCACATGCTATCATGATTCTGATTGTTGGGGAAGTGATGCTGACATATGCTATGAAGAGGAGATGTCCAATAAAGTTAAAACAAAAGTAATGCAAGTCAGCAAGATACCTTGGTTTAAACCTTTATACCGGACCTGTCAACAAGATTATTCTCGCTCTATTATAGAAAAAGATTCAAATCTGTTTTTATCCAGTAGAGAGGAAATTTATACTGTTATTGATGAAGAGAAAATACTTCTTGTAAATGAAGAAACTTTTGTATTCAAGGAACTGTACACCCTATACATCAAAAAAACCTTTGATCGCAAATGAAAAAACAATTGTTTCTGACTGCAAACAACATGAGGATGAAACATTCTGTAGAATATCAGATGAAAGGTTGGAGGGATACTTCAATTTTCGAAAAGATGAACAATCCAAAAGTTTGTATAATTTCCTTGTATTTAAAGGTTCATCCAGGATGATCAATAACACAGGCCTGCAAATAATTGGGTCATGTCAGTTGTTGGCAAGCTGAGGGTCATTTACGAAGTAGATTTTTGCGTAGAATCCGACCTGTCCTATCACGTCACGATTTTGAGATATTTGAGGTTATGTACCCAAAAAATGACGTTTTTGGCTAACTTTGAGGTTATGTACAGGGTCCGCTAATTTTTTCTGGTCTTTTACTCCAGTTACATCATTTAGCACTACTCTTACTCTTCACTTTAAGAGTTTGAGAGAGCGATTTCGATTTTTTTTTCTCAAAGTTACGGCTAAAGCCATAATGGCTGCACAAAATCGATTTAGGACAACTGGAATGTTCGTAAGCTCCTGACATCCTAGTTCTGAAGCCACATTGATCTTCGGAACTTGAAAGGGCTCAAATGTGACTTAAGTGATCAACTTATGCATTTCCCTCATTTCGATAGTATAATTCTTTCACTTAAAACGTTTAACACGTTAAGTGCCACCATGCAATCCAAAAATCCAGTCCCACAGGCCCAGCTAAATGAATATTAACCTAAAGTTGGTCTCACGCGGCCTAAGTGTCCCAAATTTGTGTGAAGCCATGTTGGTCGTATGTGGCACTTAACGAGTTAAGTTTCCTCAATGATTCGGCATGATTCGGTATTCAAATTGCAATTCCACCGTGGAAGTTCTACCCTGACTTGCTGGTTGAAACCATGTTTCATTCCATCACAAAAAAGTCGCAATTTGTAAAGGGATGTCTGCGAGAAGTTTTCTCAATTAGATCCCAAGTTTTCAAGGGCAACTGGATGGGTGACACCAAGAAACTAAATCAAGTAAACAGGAAATTAACGCCTAAATGTGATGTCAACATCAATCTCCCAACCCAAGCTAACCTAAGATGGATGTGGTGACAGAAAGGTACATCAGGGGCCAAATTACCACACTCGTTGACGAGTCAGCGAAATGTGAGGATTTGGCATTACCGCTTCCAATGAGGTTATTCTATCATTCGATCTGAGTACCACTCACTCACTCCTTATCGATTCCGGTAATTCGGCCCCAGGATACTGTAAACCAGTGCCAAGTAAGGAGAACCCGAGACAAATTTTTCTTTGCCCATCGAAGGACTGTCTGATGACTGACTATGAGATATACTCAACCGGATGGGTACCACTCAGAATTCAAAGCAGGTAGACACGGTATCACACAGACTTTGGTCTGATGAAGAGGGTGTAAATCATGTTCATCAACCCAAAAAACCAACCTAACCTAAGGGATTGGAGAATTTTGTCAAACTCTTTAAATCCATAGACACAGCTCACATCCAGTGACCTACAAATTAAATAGTTTAAGGTCATGATGACTTGGTATTCGACACGCATAGCTGTTGCCGTTAAAACCATCAAAGCCATTACAGTGTCAAAACATAATGTTTTGCTGGGTGGGGACCTAGGGTAGCGCGCTAGGTAGAACAACGCGAAATTGCTGTAGTGTCGGACTACCGAGTCACTGGAGTTTGGCACGAGCGGATTTCACCGATGCTTGTTTAATAGATCAAGCAACGGGGAAGTACCCATCGTGCAGAATTCGTTGGACCCAATCCAGATACTCCGATTTCTCAGAGCGATTGGATTGGAGGAGGTTCTCTAGGTCGAGATATATCGGCCAATATGAGCATGGGGGAGCACAATAGATCTAAATAGGTCGCAGTGCACACACACAAATACACACCCCAATTTCTAACATCTAACATCGTGCAGAAATACCCAACGATCCGGTTGGAAGCAGAGACAACGATCGCGTCTAATTTGAGTGATCGAACGTGGCGGTTGTTTCGATTTTCGCGATACGTGACCTACAGAGTAAAAGTATAACAACTTCTGCTATAAATAAATATTTTGAGGTCAAAGAAATAGTCTCTTCCAAACACTCGTGTGGTGCGTGTTATATATTCCGCACGAAGTGAAAATACAACAAATTTTGATCACCCAATCCGAATTGTAGATAAATCACTCTTAGTCAGCAAGCCAAGCAGTCTAACGCGCTAAACATTCACGGCGATGATTTATTACCCGTGTTATACTCGTATTAGCAGATCGATGATGATCACGCAATGAAGTAAAGTGACTAAGATTAGAATTTAACGCAAATAGGGGTAATGGTTCGGTATAGTATGACACAGCGATCGAGGGTTAGAGAGACTTAAAGCGCGCTATAAATTGGCGCGTAACATAAACATTGACCTAACATGAAGGCGAACAATCGTAAGAACTTAACAAGAACGCAAGTGACCACTTCAATAAACAGAGACTACCCCCGATATAACCACGAATTGACGTTTCGAAAATACACAAACCCTACAGATTAGCATTAGATGTAACAAAATAATTTAAAAAAAAATTTATAGAACGCTTGACGTCACTTTGGAATGAAGTTTCCTTATTTTTAAGTTTACATATTATTGTTTTAAATTTCTTTTCTTTTAATACCTTGCCGCAATTTGTTTTTTTCGTTTTTTTTTTTCTATAAATGAAAAATTTTGATTTATCAAATTTACTTAGCGTAAAAATGTGGTTTTTTCTTTTACTCTTGTAACTTTAGCTAATTAAAATTCTACGATTTTTTAAAAAAATTTAACGCCAGACAAATATTTCTTAGTAAAATATCGTTCTAGGACTACAGTACGATTAAATAAGTTTTGTTTTTTTCCTGTTATTTATAATATATGCACTATTTGGAAAAGAAAATAAGAAAATAGTTAATTTTGTTATAGATTTTCAATTGTTTATCGCAGCAGTGGCGACGGCTACTAGCTCGGGTGCGGATGACGATGCGCCACTACTTTGACTCACGGTTCTCGAGTGATTGGCCGATGGTGTTGTGACGGTTGGTGGTGCTGTGGGTGCGCCAACTGGCGTCTGTACCATTGGTGTGGGTGGTGATTTGTTGGCAGGCAGTTGATTGGGTGCACCAGTCATTTGCATGTGGTATCTAGTGGAAAAGGAGACTCATTAGAAACAATCACCTACAGCAACCGTACTTACTTGTAAATATTCTCCGTGCTTTCAACAACACCTTGCGTTAAATTTAGACTCCTTCCTTTGATGCCGGTTTCTTTGGTGGGCGGTGACCACCAGTTTACCATACGTCCCACCACCGGCACATGTCGAAGGATACCCTCTTGCCAGAGCTTTTCATCGGATTCACGTTGAAGATCAGCAGTTGCTGCTTCAATGCCCTATATAAAGTTATGTTCCACCATTACCATCTATTTGTTGCACCTTAAAGCAGCCCTCTTACCTTCTTGACAATTTCCGACATGGTGTCGAGAACTCTGGAATTTTCCTGCACACTTTTACCGACCGTCACCACCAGGTCGAGCAACTCTTCCACATCTGTCTCATGTGTCACCATGCCGAATCTCACACAAATAAGGCCATCTATCCCCTCGCCGAGGGAGAAGGCATTATCCGTCGACTTTAGTGCCTCTACTAGGTCGGCGTTAAGTTTATTTAGTTCCGTTTTGGCCTGATCTGTGAGCAGGGACTCCCAACCTTCGGGTATAAATCGCACTCCACCCATACCAGCCCATTCGGGCAAATTGACAATACGTAGAACATCGCTTTTCTCCACTAAACGAATAAAGGTCGCCTTATGTTTTATCGTTGCTCGAAGTATATCCACGTGGGATTCTAAACTTTGAGCAAAGTTTTCTAAATTCTCCGCAGATGGCGGCTGTTCTCCCAGACCGAGTTCCAGCGGACAGTATCGGATACAAGTGCCATGATTGGCGTGTTCTATTATCTCAAAATCGAACTAAAAGAAGAAAAAATCAGAGAGAGTACAGTGAGAAGAAGGAATACGTCGCCTGTTTTCTTACATTTGGACAGTCCCGCTGCATAATTTGTCCTAACCACGAATTGAGACGATCGTAGTATGAGGCATTGGTTAGTTTTTCTACTGTTTTACTATATGAGGCACCTTTAGTTCCATCACTGGATGATGTAGTCGAATTTAAATCTTGTTGATCCTTTGGAGTCGGAGTGGTACAACTTCCATCAAATTGGAAGACTACCACTGATGATGCGGTCTCAAAGAGAATCTATCGATTGAAAACAATTAAACAAATCTGGAGTAACTTTAGGTGGGCGTGTGTACTTACATTTACATCTAGGGGTTTGTTGACAACGTCGACTAATGTTGTACCAGACTGACCACCCGGAGCACGACTCTAGAATAGAGAATGAGGAAAAGGAAATAAGAGAACAATTGACGTGCGGGAATAGTCGATTAAAGTAGTTCAAAGAGCAGAGTCTATGAGGACTACGTTCTCATTCCTGGCAACGTGCTTTGTAGATGATAAAACTGTCAATGAGATAGGCGATCTTTGGTTTAGGAGTTGAATCGTAGTTGATCGAGTTTTAAACCCAGTTGTTTGGTTAAACAGATTTCTAGACGGTTGCTGTTTGTTTACTCCGAATTGCTAAGTGTGAAAAGTAGGTCAATGAACGCTTTGTCAAACAGAAGATTACGTTGTAACGTTATGATGCTAAGCCTGGTTTTGTAGGCGACAATTGACAGTTTTTGCAAGTGCGGTCAGGGGACGACAAAATTGAAGCCAGGGACACAAATAGGAGGAGAAGTGTTACGGAGTAGCTGCATTATGATTTGTTTTTCGCAGCGTTCTTGAGGTTCATGGTGGTGGTGACCATAATTGGTGAGAGACAAGACCAAAGAGATATACAGACCTGAGCTTGCGAAGATTGGTGTTGAAACAGATCACTTGCAGTAGCGCAGGTCAATCAATGTTACCAGTTATTAACTGATGAACGAAAAGGATATCTGCAATATCGCGGCGGTTTTCCAACGACTGTAAATTGATAAGTTTTAGACGGTCCACGTAGGGCGGTAAGTCAATCCAAGGCAGCCCCGTAAAGCGAAGCGAAGGAATCTTCTCTGGACAGCTCCGAATGTAATGTAGAGGGATTTTGTGACATATGGATCAGATGAGTCTTTTGACCACCGTTTCACAAAATCAAGTGCAGAGTTGGCTCTACTTATCGATATGAGAACGAAAGTTGAGTTCACGATCGCATTTAACACCAAGGTCCCGCGCTAAAGTTATTATATGCAGGTACAGGTTCGTCGCGAATGAAGTAGGTCCTGGGAGGTGGGGGGAGACGCTTACAGGAATAAGTGATGGAGTGACAATTGGTGATATTAAGCTTTACGAACTTTGTTTGGCACCATATGGAGAATCTGTTAAGGTCGTGCTGCAGGCGAGTGTCATCAGGGGATGATATCCGCCTGTAGATTTTCATATCATCAGCATAAATCGATAGATCAGAGTTTCTAAGGACGAGTTCGGCATAATTTATAGTCAGGATAAAAAGAACAGGTCCGAGATGACTGCCTTGAGTGACCCCCGATGTTGCTATAAAAGGGTCAAATATAGAAGATCTAAATCGGACGTTGTACTGGCATTCGATTGGGTATGATTTGATCTAGGAAATAGATAACTTGGCGAGGGATTTTGTCAAAAGCTTTGCTAAAGTCGGTGACAATGACATCAACCTCATAATCATCCTCCAAAGCGCACGGTGTTCTTGATACAAATTCAGTTTGGTTGGTAACTGTTGATTTCCCCTTAAGGAACTCGTGTTGTTTTGAGGAAAAGATTGGCCTGCAGTGAAAGAACATTGCGTCGTACACCATGTTTTCAAAAAGTTTGGGCTTTGTTTTCACAGTTTGGCTATGGGCTGATAGTTAGATATTTCGCTCGGATAGTGAAAATGTAAGAGTCTTTCCAAAGTTCAGGAAAACCCCTCTGTGAAATTGAAAGTTGAAATAAGGCAGTGAGGGGCTGAATTAGATGGATCTTGCACTTTTTTAAAAATTTGGGGTGCAAACCATCAGGACCAGGGGAATAATCGACCTTCATCTTGTTCGTGACCACTGATGGGGTTATATCAACGGAGGCAAAGGACGTTTGTGCAACATTGCTCATGAAGGTGAAATAATCAATGTCAGGTTCACGGACGTTATCAGCGACCGATTGACTAAAAAAGTTGGCGAAAAGGTTAGCGATTATTTGAAAGTTGAGGGATAACCGTCCAATTTTTGTTTTACGTTAATGAATTGGAAGAATCGCTTAGGATCAGAGATCAAGCTGATTTGCATCCGATCAAGGTAATTCAGGTAAAGCGATTCACAGAGCTCTGAAAAACGGTTATAAACGTGAAGGTAATTGGAGAAGTCGGAGTCAGATTTACAACACCGCGAGTGTTGGTGGTTTTTACTGGTCTCAGCACGGTGAACTTCGTGAAGTTATCGACTAAAGCGAGTACATATTGGGTTCCTTTTTTTCCCCATGGTAAACGGTCCGATGTTGTTCAGATAAACTGTATGGAACGGCAGTGAAACTCTTTCGGGTTATGCAGTTCCCCTTCAGACATAACCCCTTTACTTTTTGCGTAGGCACAGTCTAAGTAGGACTTAATCTAAGCTCGAGTATAGCTCCCAATGTTCGGAAACCGGTAACAACGTCTTCTTATCTGCGAGGTATTCTTTATCGTCGTAACATAGCTTCAAAATCCTCCATCTTATTGCCTTTGGAATGACCTATTTTTCGTCGCCATCTACCATTCGATGCAGTTTTCCTTCTGCAGTTGCTTCTTGGTAGGAGTCATTTCCGCCGCCTTCAGTGTAGTTATCACGGATCGCAGTTTACCGTCCTCCCACAGCATTGTCGCCAACCAATCGTCGTCGGTGATGTTTACGTTTAAGACAAACGAAGAGAGTTTGTTTCTGTGGTTACGAATGAAGCGTAATTCTTTGTTGTACCAGGGAGGGGAGGACAGATAGGTTTTTTTGAGGTAGGTGCGTGGAGGGAATTAAGAATACGACTTAACTTGGGGACGGTCGTAAGCGATCTCATTTGAAACGCTTAAGATAGTTATCCAAACCGGCAGGGTTTGGTCATCATATTCAGCCTTGAAGCCAGATTAGGTCAGTGAGTCCATCAACACTTTCCAAAGACCCAACTAGTTTTCCAGTCGACGAACTTTTCGTCTGTAATGTCATTTGCTGGAACAAGCGCAATTTCGATACCATCGTCCTTATTCTCTAATATTTTTCCAAGACAAGTTCTCATCACGGAGTAGTTGGTATTTTTTGATCAACTGCCAGTCATTCTAAAGGGTTTTTCAATAGGGACGCTACAAAAGTAGAGCGACAGGGACAGCAAACGACGCCATATTTTTCTTGCGGTTTTTTGACATTTCTCTTCAGTAAGGTTTGCCATTTCATGATGGAAAGATATACGAGCCAACAACGAGTCGAAATTATTAAAATTTACTACCGAAATTCGGAGTCAGTGGCCTCAACGTTAAGAGCGCTACGTCCAATTTATGGTCGTCATAATTTCTGGCTGGATGACTTCGTCAATAAACAAAATATGCGGTATTGGTCAGGCAGCAATCCACACGTACTCCATGAGTCATCATTGCATCCCGAAAAAATTACGGTTTGGTGTGGTTTATGGGCCGGCGGCGTCATTGGGCCGTACTTCTTCCGTGATGATCAAGACCGGCACGTTACTGTGAATGGGGATCGCTACCATTCAATGATAACCGAATATTTTTGGTTCCCAATTGGATGATATGGACTTGGAGGACATGTGGTTCCAACAGGACGGCGGCACAAGCCACACAGCGAATGTCACAATCAATTTATTGGAAACCAAGTTTGGAGAACGTGTTATCTCACGAAATGGTCCAGTCGCTTGGCCGCCTCGGTCGTGCGATTTGACGCCGTTAGACTATTTCCTGTGGGGCTACGTCAAGTCTATGGTCTATGCCAACAAGCCAGCGACGATTGATGAACTTCGTACGAATATCGAACGTGAAATTGCAGCAGTATCGGCCGATTTATGCTTGAAAACCGTCGAAAATTGGGTTCAGCGTCTGGACTTCTGCAAGCGTGCCCGTGGTGGCCATGCAAAAGAAATCGAGTTCCATACATAATGGCATCGAACGTACTTTCACAGGAATAAAGAATTTCATTGATATCCAAAACCGTTTTTGTTTTATTTAAAAAAACTTTTGTAGTGCTCTTATTGAAAAACCCTGTAAAAAGTTTTTGCTACTCCCTCCGAATAGAATTTAGACGCTTTCTTACCGAGACGCTCTTACAAAGCTTCCTGTCTCAGGCTAAATAAATGACTGGCGCGACAGCTTGGGATGAGCCAAGGCCTAGCTTCGCACGAATGGATAGCACCTACAATTTATTGCCGACTCCGATCGGCGATTTGAGAAGCTTTTTCATGGCAAACTGTACTCTCGGAGGCTTGTCATTCACCGACGAGACGTGGTGCCGCGAAACATTTTCGGTGGATATGGCTGGGGCTTGAACCAAAGCCGTTCGCACAGCAGTCGAACGCATCAACCACTGAGCCACGGCGACCGCACAGACTATCCATACTTTTGATGGTGAGCAACTCTTCCTTCATTGTGTACAGCGCATGACTTCATGGCAATTTCAGATAAAGACATCTCATCGCAGACATCTATTAAAGCAGAGCTTGCATTTCCTGAAGCGGAAACTTGCAAGAGAACTTTGTGTCACGATAAATCGTCCTGAAATCATTCAATGGCCTTCCATCTACCCAACGATTGCTTTTTCTCCACACTTACCTGACCATTGCGAATCTGGCAGATTTGCTGCTCTTCCGCTTGTCCGTAGCTACGTAGAAAGTCTACCAACAACCGATCTTTCTGTGCTAATTTGTTGATAAGAATAGTGATCTACATATGTACATATGTATGCATGTTTATCTTCAAGAAAATCATGGCACACCGTGACAATTGGAACAAAGAGAAGAACGAATGCAGCATAAAAACCGGAACATATTGATATCAGCGCGATAACTGAGCCAATTGTTATCTTACGCAGCACCTAGCTATCGAAATAATTTTTATCTAATCTGTCAATTACGTTCACATGAATCGGAACATTCGTTCAAGTAAATGCCAACTTGTCAACTTTGTAGATGCTAATTAATTTATGGAACCAATGCCCCGTGGCTGTGATTTAGCTGATGAACGAACTGACACAGATTCCCCACCTCTGGTCAGGGAATGACAAACTCCCGGGGGTATAACTCACTATAAGCAAAGTCTTAGACTGCAGCTATTTCTACTAAAACTCACCACAACTCGCATGCCCTCACATTTTGACGAAATTTCATGCAGAATACTACAAGTCTGGAATGCGACATGAATCCTCTCGGCGATAGTCTCCCGACCGAGTGCCTGCAAGCTCGTCCACAGTGCCAGTGAGTTAAGCCTCTTCGAGACAATTGGATCGGATTCGAACGCCGTCAAGGCACTGTTTTGCAACTGGCGATGGAGAAGCTATAAGAAAACATAGATTATACCGCCTCCTATTTCTAGAATCTGATAGAAGATAACTCACCACAATAGGGAGACTGGGAACACCCAGCCAGCATCCCAAATTCAGAACAATAGAATCCACGATAGAGCTTATCTGAAACAAGCAAAACCATTAGACTTGAAAAATTGAACAGACTTTCTTGACTCACAGTGCCAGGTCCCTGAGTGCACACCAAAGATGCTAGTCCATGACCAATGGCATGTAACCAAACGTTATTTGTTTTGCAAATGTCCCTCATTCTGATCAGGTTGTCCACGTAGCCGCACACAGAGGAACCCACATCCGCGATGACTAGCAGCGGCGTTCGATTTGCATGAAGATCCATTTGCACCTGCTTCTGAAGGTGTGTTAGATCCATTGTGCCCAGAGTTGGGTTTGAGGGGATTAGCCTAATCGCCTCCAAGGGAATCCCTAATTGTCGACACGCATACTGCAGCCTCATTGGCGTCGTATTCTCAGAGATGTAGAAACACGGATTGGCCAGAGCTGGAATGCCACCCTCCAAGTATCCGGGACATCTCGCAACAATGGCCAAGCGCACTGCTCTCAATATCGCGTCACCGTTGTCCGTGTGAAAACTCGTCGCCCCATCGATGAATCGAAAGAGACTACCCAACCAACGTGTGGTATCGCCAGCGATGTGCCCCGTCACTCGCAGCAGGTGCTGCCGATCTAGGTGACTCATGTACGCAATAATACTGTGTGAGATGAGTGCCAAGTGTGAAACGTCGTCCAATGCCGGCAGTGGAAATTCTGGATCATCATCGGAGTCCGAGTATGCGATAAGCAGTTCCAACGATTTTAGAATTTCTGATGGTGGCTTCCGATCACCATGCAGGAGGGTAACCAATTGCGATGTGTCCGGTTCATCTGAAGGAGGCGTTGTACGAACATTTTCCAAACGCTGTAGCACTTGTGACGTCTTCAACTCCAACTCTGCTAGGCCGGAACGAATCTATAAAACCATGGAAAATGTTTTCATGAATATATCTCTTATCAGTGGAGCTTGGGGGACCAAAATGATTCACTTACACTTGACGCAGCAATTTCGGCGACCTTTTCTTCCTTTTTCTCATCGATTACGTTGGACTCTTCGTCGCCGGACATTTTTCAATCGTCGTCTTCTTCTTTGGCTTTGCGTTGACTGCGACGGTGGTTTTGTTAGAATTATTTTGACGCTTGTGGCATGTGCGCCTTGGTGGAATTATTTCTAAATTAATAACCGATATTGATGTGGAAGATTTCGATAGAAATTGTCGCGTCCACTTGGGAAGGGAGTGTAAATAAATTGGTTTTTTTCCTGTTTGTTCAGTTGGTTTTCTGTGTTCTCCGATGTCGAAGTCGGTGTTGTGTTGTCAATTTTTTGACATATGTGACAGGTTTATTTATTTCGACCAGTTATTTGATAGACCAGTTGGAAGTAAATTGATATGTGACCGATAGATGGCCATGGATGGAACTTTCTGTTTGGTTTGTGCATGGAATGTGTAGTTTGGGGAACTGTGACTCTTAGAACTTTATTTTTGTGTGAAAAGTGATAAACGATTTAATTTCACAGTGCTGCCATGTTTCTACTGGTTACGTGGGAGGGTCTTTACAAAATTCTTATAGAAATCCGATGCGTGGTGGTTTCAGGTGGTTCGAAAATAGTAATAAAATGCTCCTTCCATCGCTTGAGTTGGTTCTTATCCGAAAAAGCAGAGAACCATCTACTGTTAGAACTTTGACCACCTTTTAGCTTCATTGATTTTGTTAAGGGATCTGCTGTTGCATTTGGTTACTGTTTCTTCGCTAATTTCGTTGCAAGGTATACGCGTCTTACTATTAAAATCTGCTCAACAAAATTCTGTTTGCCTGCGGCTGCCTCTAAACTAGGTCCGATGGCGAAAGTAACAGTCTTCCTCTTGATTTCATTCCAGAATGGTTTACCAGGATAGAGCAATACAGTGTTACATATTTTGCCTTGTCTAAGTAACTAGATCTTGGAGAACACCCAGGAACTGCAAATCGATACCCACCACTTTTTTATCGATTTCAAGGTCGCGTCTATAGAGACGAGCTATACAGAGCCATGTTTAGTTTTGACATCCCTGCCAAACTCGTCCGTTTCTGATGAATACACGCTGCTTCATCAAGGTAGGTCAAGACCTCACTTAGATTTTTGATGTCAAAAAAGGATTCAGACTAGGGGATTCGCTGTCATGCTACTTTTTCAACATCGTTCTTGAAGGAGTTGTGCAAAACTTACGCGCCAGCAAGACTGAGGCGGTTGGGTCATGTAGAGTAGATGGACACCAATATTTCGGCTCGCAAAATCTTCGAATCCACACCTGAGGGGCGGCGCAGTATAGGAAGACCGCGACTCAGGTGGCCTACGCAAGTGGAACTTTAACCAAATTGGCATGTGAAACTGGCGGCAGCTGCCTAAAGATCGAGCTAGATGAAGACGCTTGTTGGTTGAGGCTCAGGTCCACGTTAAGTAAGTAAATAACTACCTGGGTAAGAGGTCCATCGCAATGTCCAACCTACATGGTTGTATTTTTGCTCAAGTTGTAGGAATCGGGCGTCTTAAGGTCCTTTGCTTTAAGGTACCGCGAATAGCACGATTCCACCGACATAATATCAATGTCCAATTTAGGACATTTCTCATACATTTTGTCAAGGAACATTTTTAGGTAGCGTCGTTTTCGTAACAGACGCTTTTCATCCTTCTTTTGTCAGCTCTATCCTTAAGTTGTAAAATATACAACCACGCGACTAGTTAAACTATTCTCAGTACTTCTAGACTTAGAAAACATTCGCGATGTTAAAATATCTCTCAGCATGTTCTTCAACTCATACCTACCAGCAACACAACAGCTCAACAGCTTGTTCCACGCCTCCTCCCCGAAGTCTCATAATTTTTGTTCCTTAAACTCGTCTCCAAAGTTTTTCGCTCCAAATTACACGCAACATCAGTGTCATACGCTTCCACCACGCGTCGACACAAATCCCCCAACGAAATTAAACTTTCATCCTCCGCGGGACACCCGCATAGTTTCTATGGAAATATGTCTGCATACAAACCTCCTTAGCTGATTAAGTGAAACTACATTATGTAAATTACAACATCAGGCACACTGCCACACATTCACACGCATAAGTCTCCTTTGAAAAGGATACACGAAGAGACTTACTTCATAAGTAACCGAAAAAAGAAGGTTGGTCTTGGTACCCATCGCCAACTACTCAAAAATGCAATCCATGTCTAACAAGCGGCAGGATGCATCGTGCACAGATGCAAAGCGCGTACTGAGACACGAAATCAAAGGCGCGCTGCAATAGCGCGGAATGTCAGCGGCAAGGACCTCGCTCTCTGTGAATTGCGGATTTTATGTAAATCTTCTGTCACACATAATCTAAAAGGAGAGCTGCCAGATGGTTGGTAATAAATGCATGTACATCCACAGATACTCCGGACCGTGAGTAGCAGTGGCAGTGGGATAAAATTTAATTTCACTCCACCCATACACGGAGTCAGCCAGCGCAGCGGGGGCGGTGACACATCTCGAATGAGAAGTTTTTACATCGCAGATTCCTCTTTGCGATTTGCATATGCATCCGGATGGAGCACTGCTGCTTAAAGTTCCACCAAAAGGTGTCTTGTGAGACACACTTAAAGCCTGAATTGGGTTGGGCTAAGGCACAGAGGTTGAGATGCTGTGAGTGTGGGCGGAAACCTGGAGTGCGTAGGCGACAACGGAAGTGCACTGCTGTAGCGCCTTGGCATCAGAAGTCATTGTTTTCGCTTTAGCGACCTTATTTCTGCAGAACTGTGTGTGTGTATATCCAGCTCGTGGACTCCCACGATTGTAGTCCACTCTGCATCGCTGGCATGCCCTTTAGCGGAAAGGACGAAAGAATATAGTCTCACCAGTCCTGCTTCCTGCATTGTTATAAATTATCCTCGATGAGAAATATCCTGGTGCTCGTTTTTGCAACCCATTGTCTTCCACTTTCGGAACCTCTCCGTTCACATATTTACCGAAAAATTGCGCTCTCCGCAATGGCCTTGGTCGTGTTTTCGCACTGCCACTATCTTCGCCAGGACACACAAAATACCAAAGATTTATCGGGACCGATGATATCTCTTGCAAAAGCGGAGATAAACGACCGAATCTTTGTGTATATTTGGCACAAATTTGTGTGTTCACCACATGAACACACATCCACATGTGCTCTCAGGCGCGGTATCGTGCACTGAGTCCTTGGAATGGTACAAAAGTTACCCTCCTGGCAGTGGCAGTAGTTGGGACAAAGGTGCGCAATTCGCTACGAAATCGAGTGCCAAATAGGATATTGGAAATGTTCACCGTCGCGACAGGCGGAGAGGGAGAGGGAGAGAGTGTGTTATAAGGTCACAGAGGACGGAATGTTGAAAGCGCGAGGCGGGTGGTGGTTTTCCGGCTTCATCAGGTAGAACCGGAGAATTTCACAGCATTCATTCCAATGAATCAGCTTTTGAGTGGGAACAGAGGCTAGGTGAATTGAAAATTGGGCATTACGAGGCGGAAGGACATTTCAAATTGATTGTATCGTAATTGAAGTAGCGTGCACGGGAAGCAACGAAGGAAGGTAGTCGAATCTAAGAAGGAGAGGATATGAGAACTAGTTTAACACACAGGTCCTTTTACTCCAATTTAATTTTGTGGTAGAGGATGGGGTTCTATTAAGCGAGAAGGGTGAACCAGGAACTCTTAAGTTAGACTAAAGGGGAAAGATAGGTGGAATGTAGTTTTGAGTTCTCAACCAGTCTATAGCTTCCTTCGAAAATGAAAGAATTTTTCTTAAGAAACTAATTCTCCGTTGTGTTTCTTTAGTAGTTTCCGTGAGTTTGAGGTTAAAGTTCCTGAGAAATATCTTTGGCCAATGCATTGATGTAATGCGCTTTTCTCCCCTGATAGAGGGAGACTTTATCTGTTTTCGTTCGCCGACCCTTGTTCAGGTTTCTTTCGAAAGCCACGCGTTATGTTCACCCTGCGTTCGACTAAAAATTCAGCGCAAGAGGTACAAATATTTTTCGCAGCGCACCAATGATTTTGGGCCGCGGTTGGCATTGAGCTGTTGAGTATTTCCAATCTTGGGCAAGGTGGCCTGTAAAGATACGAATTACCTGGGTCAATGTTGCCCAATTGTAATTCGTATCTTTACGTGAGGTCCTCGAACTGCAGCAGTAGGCGGTTACACTATAAGTTTCATAAGGCAAAATGGTGGATTTGATTAGAAGTGTCTTGCCTGTTAGTTGCAACCTATCTGAATTTGTGGCAGGTCCTCTGCTTAAATACGTTGCAACTAATAACAGGGCTATTGACGTTGCTGAAGTCCACAAATCGGTCGTCATTACCACATTAGTTGCATAGTCCACGCGTTCGTTGTAGTCCCCTACCTTGACATTCAAGTCCCCATTACCATGACATTGTATAATGGGGCCGCGTCGTACTCTAGTTTGAAATTTGCCAAAAATTTACCTTCTGTTTGTGAGAGCATCAGTCTGACTCCAGATTTTCGTAAATTTAGGAATGGTTTGCCAATAAAGTAGTACAGTGTTACGTATGGGGAATGTTACTCTTTTGCAATCCTCTCGCTTCGCTTTACCCTAAAATGTCCAACCTATATCTGGCCAGGTCCTGTGCCTCCTGAGTTGAGGAGCGTCCTTACGTTTCAAAAATCAATCTCAGACCGGGTACAATAACCAAAAATGGCCAATGTGTGATCAATTATTTTCCGAGGCGTAGTGTCTCTCTTGCTAGCTTCAAGTTTCGCTAACGCTAAGCCACGTTACCTATCGTTGTCTAAATGATCCGGACCCACCTCTAGAGCAAGAACTTGGTTATGCACTTCTGACTCAAACCAAGTTGTCAGTGGTCAATAAGTTCCTGTTTAATTGTAGCCCAGCGCGGCATTTAATCGAGAATGGAGAGAATGCTTTTCAGCTGAGCTCCAAACAAGAAAACAATATTAAATCCGTGGTCTAACTTGTTCTGTATAGAGGAGAAGCAGCTGAAGGTATGATTCCAACATTCCGGGAAAAAAGATGGAAACTTACTTTATAGTTCGTTTTCTTTCTCCTAG
Organism: Matsumyia berberina; assembly: GCA_917880715.2. NCBI lineage: Eukaryota > Metazoa > Arthropoda > Insecta > Diptera > Syrphidae > Matsumyia > Matsumyia berberina. The sequence goes on along the minus strand of OU862871.1, from coordinate 120,853,545 downwards.
GACCTTGTGTTTGAGCTAGGCTAACGATTTTGCCTAGACTATTTAATTTTGAACGCAATGCATTGACAGAAGCTTCAACCAACCGGTCTCCGGTCAGGTAGCTGTTGCATGTCAAGTTGGTTAAGGTTCTCTTTTCTAAGTCTTTGAGGTCCAATGCTCCTGTGGTTCTAGTTTGCCTTGTGTAAGCTCATTTTCACACTTTTTGTTAAAATGCAAAACTAGGTTTCCTTAGTCTAAGCCATTTTCCCTTAGGTCTATTAAATCTGTATCCCTTAGTTGTTTTTTAGTCAGTCTCTGATAAACACAGGTCTCGAGTGGCTTTACCGACTACCTTCTTTGCACGCAAAAAACCTATTGGTAAGAAATGGGGCCTTCAACCTCGCACCACACACTGGCCTTACGTGTCCGTTATTAGACCAATAGTTATTGTTTTAGAATTAACTATTCGTGCTAATTGTATTAATCGTACATAAAACATTTCACAATTTGCCCTATTCCAGATAATTTATCAATCTCTCATAACATAGCAGTCCACTTGCTCTCTTTCACTATTTTCTTTTACATCTTTCTTTACATATCGTATTCCATTCAATTTTGTTTATGAAAGCGATCTTCTCGTTCATTTGGATGTAAGACACACGATGGGTAACACCTTGTAACGAAAATAAATTGTATCATTCGTTTTATCGCCTCGTTTTTTTCTCTCATACAATTTCGCTTCTTGCACCATATGCAAATTTCGGATCATCGATCAATTGATTCTTATACATAATTTTGGTCCGAATCGAGCCGGATTATTTCGCTTTTAAGCATAATCTTGTGATTCAATTGACTTTCGGTATAGACTATCTCGTGATCGTTTCGTTTGCCACGTGTCGAGCTTAACCCGAAAATTGCTGCACTGTGTCGGTGGTTCGGGAAAGACATTATAATTACTTTGGACATATATACAGGGTTTTTCAATAAGAGCGCTACAAAAGTTTTTTTAAATAAAACAAAAACGGTTTTGGATATCAATGAAATTCTTTATTCCTGTGAAAGTACGTTCGATGCCATTATGTATGGAACTCGATTTCTTTTGCATGGCCACCACGGGCACGCTTGCAGAAGTCCAGACGCTGAACCCAATTTTTGACGGTTTTCAAGCATAAATCGGCCGATACTGCTGCAATTTCACGTTCGATATTCGTACGAAGTTCATCAATCGTCGCTGGCTTGTTGGCATAGACCATAGACTTGACGTAGCCCCACAGGAAATAGTCTAACGGCGTCAAATCGCACGACCGAGGCGGCCAAGCGACTGGACCATTTCGTGAGATAACACGTTCTCCAAACTTGGTTTCCAATAAATTGATTGTGACATTCGCTGTGTGGCTTGTGGCGCCCTCCTGTTGGACCCACATGTCCTCCAAGTCCATATCATCCAATTGGGGCCAAAAATATTCGGTTATCATTGAACGGTAGCGATCCCCATTCACAGTAACGTGCCGGTCTTGATCATCACGGAAGAAGTACAGCCCAATGACGCCGCCGGCCCATAAACCACACCAAACCGTAATTTTTCGGGATGCAATGATGACTCATGGAGTACGTGTGGATTGCTGCCTGACCAATACCGCATATTTTGTTCATTGACGAAGCCATCCAGCCAGAAATTATGACGACCATAAATTGGACGTAGCGCTCTTAACGTTGAGGCCACTGACTCCGAATTTCGGTAGTAAATTTTAATAATTTCGACTCATTGTTGGCTCGTATATCTTTCCATCATGAAATGGCAAACCTTACTGAAGAGAAATGTCAAAAAACCGCAAGAAAAATATTGCGTCGTTTGCTGTCCCTGTCGCTCTACTTTTGTAGCGTCCCTATTGAAAAACCCTTTACATAAATTCGTTTGATTAGCTCAGTTGTGAAATTAATTGAGGTATCATTGTGACTAACAGTACTTTGATATAAACTCTTGATACTCGTACTGCTACCATTTCATTGAACGACTTTCGCGCTTCTCATACTGGTGTCTGGTTTAATTAAATAACGCTGATAGTGTGAGTTATCTATAAAGCCCAGTCCACGTCTCAAAGTCCCCTTTAAGTATCATTCGGTTCGAAATGTCTGCAACTATTTCCCTGCCTGCCCTGCGTCTTATTCGCGGTCATATCAAAGGTTCGTTGACCAAACTCGCCTCGTATACAGAATCAATCGATGATTCCGTTTCGCTATCGGATCTTAAAGTTCGTTTGGCTAAGGCAGAAAAATTATGGAAGGAATTTAATACTTCACAACACCGCATGTACGAGTTTGCAGACATCGATGGTTACGTAGACCCGGTACCGGATTTCGAGGAATTCGAGTCTAAATTCCTTATTGTCTCTTCTGTTTTATTATCGGCCATCAGAGAACGGGAAAGGATAGAACAGAATTTTGACACCATAGGCCGATTAGCTGATCAACAGCAAATCTTAGTAGAATCGCTTAACAAATATCATTCGACAGAAAAAAAATTCAGATTTCTTTCTGCCAAAAATTCGCATTGAGCCGTTTTCAGGCAATTATAAAGACTGGCCAGCATTTCGCGACATGTTTGAAGGCGCAGTACATAACAAAGTTGGCCTAACACCAGTTCAAAAGTTTCATTTTCTGAAGTCTTGCCTTCGCGATGAAGCACTTACCCTTCTTAATCATTTGCCTGTATGCGATGCTACATACGAGCAAGCTTGGAGCAGACTTGAAAAGCGCTATGATCGTCCTCGGTTCGTCATAAATAGTTACGTGAAAACTTTTATGGAATTACCATCTACGCATACGTCGAACGTTAGCCTCCTACGCAAAATATCAGACGGAGCTGATGAAATTGTGAGAGGGCTAACTTCGCTAAACTCTTTGGACAGGGATCCATGGCTTATTCACATCCTATTGAACAAGCTGGATCCTGAAACTCGTCGGGCGTGGGCAGAAGACAGTGTATCTGAGGACTATCCTACAATCGAATCATTTTTAAATTTTTTGGAGCGTCGGTGCGAAGCTTTGGAAAGCTGCAAAGTTGTTCGCGAAAGCAATCGGTCAAGGAACCCGTTAGTCAAAAGCATGCATGTTGTAACGCCTACATCTTGCGAAAAATGCGGCGCTTCTCACGGACTTTCGCAGTGTCCAGAGTTTCTTGCCTTGAAAACTCAAGCTCGACGAGATTTCGTCAAAACTAACAATATATGCTTCAATTGCTTACGAAGTGGGCACTCGTCAGCACGTTGCCAGTCCAAATTTCGATGCAGAACCTGCAACACACGCCACCATACTTTAGTTCACGACAACTCAGTCGCCGCATCAAACTCTAACCATTCTGCCATCAGCTTCAATCCCCACAATCAGGCCCGAGGTAACGAATGGTCTCGGCAAGTCAGTACAAGTACTTCAAACCTGCCATCGACCACAGCAGCAGCTGCCCTAGTCAACAATCATTCCATTAAAATTGGACGTCATATTCCTCAAACTCTACTACCGACCGCAGTTGGAAAAGTCTTAGATATCACCGGTAAATACCAACAAGTACGTATCCTTATAGATTCAGGCTCGCAAGTTTCTTTTGTTACCGAGTCATGCGTCCAGCGACTCGGGCTCCAACGCAGAAACGCACGCATACCAATCAGTGGTATTGGATCTACCAATGTTGGTAAATCCAGAGGCCTCATTTCGATGGTAATCACCACACGTTCTGATTTATTGAGTATCTCAGTGGATACTTACATTTTATCAAGCGTTACCACCAATCTACCCACAAACTCATTTACCACCGAAGATTGGGATCACTTGCTTAGTTTGGACTTAGCAGATCCGACTTTTAACCAATCGCGTCCTGTTGATATATTGCTAGGGGCTGACAAAGCATGGGACATCTTGCAAGGACAAGTTCTCACCAGCAAAAATGGATATCCCATAGCCCAAAAAACCATCTTCGGTTGGGTTTTAGCTGGGCAATTACCATCCAATATGGAATCCAACATCATTGCGCACCATGCGATTATCGATATCGATCAGATCCTTCAGTCATTTTGGACGATCGAGGAAGTTGATCCAAAATCAATTGTTTCCAAAGAGGACGCGGATATCGAGGAACACTTTCTTCGAACTCATCGTCGCGATTCGAAGGGAAAATACATCGTCGAGCTCCCTTTCAAATCGGCTCCACATTTTTCCGACACACTAAATGGAGCAGTTGCGCGCCTGACATGGATGGAACGGAAATTCTCCAAGAACAGAGAGCTGTTGGACAGCTACACGCAGTTCCTGGAAGAATACGTTTCCTTAGGGCATATGGCTAAAATCCCTGACTCGGAAATCGATAAATCGAACGTTTATTACCTTCCTCATCATGCTGTTCTGAAGCCAGACAGCACATCAACAAAACTTCGTGTCGTGTTCGACGGGTCCTTTAAGGATACGGACGGCAATTCCTTAAATGACTCGCTAATGATAGGCCCACCTATCCAACGAAATTTGTTTTCGGTCTGCCTAAGATTTCGTCGTCACCAATTCGTGTTTACGGCAGACATCATTAAAATGTTTCGACAAATATGGGTGTCAAAAAAGGATGCTGACTTCCAGCGCATCGTCTGGTGCAAATCTCCTTCAGTTATTTACTGTGACGTACGGTACGTCCTGCGCGCCATTTTTGTCGGTTAGAACTTTGAAACAACTTGCTATGGATTACGAGGATGAATTCCCCATCGCGGCGGAGATCATCTTAAATGATTTTTACGTTGATGATGCTGTCTCAGGTGGAGACACGTTATCTGAAGCCCTGGTTAAACGCGATAGTTTAATTGATTTGCTTTCAAAGTGCGATATGCAGCTAAGTAAATGGCAAAGCAACTGCCCAGAACTCTTGCCAGCTGAAGCCACTTCTTCCAGTACCAATATATTAGACTCTGACGCGGATTTGTGGACAAAAGTGCTCGATTTATATTGGAATTCAAAGTGCGATGTATTTAGCTTCCGTTTTAATTACACCCCTAATGAACCTATCACGAAACGCCAAATTCTAAAGGATGTTGCACGCATCTTCGACCCACTCGGTTTTCTCGCTCCCTCGGTAGTGCAACTGAAAATAATTTTCCAAGAATTGTGGCATCTAAAGTTAGACTGGGATGAAGAGATTCCCAACCCAATCGCTGCTCAGTGGAGCAGATATCGCGATGAGCTTCCACTTCTTACGAAACTTAAGATACCTCGCATTATCGGTCTGTCAAACTTTTCGTTTCAATTGCACGGGTTTTCAGATGCGTCGACATCCGCGTACGCCGCGGTCATATACTCGCGCTACGAGCTGCCTAATGGAGTTGTCAAGACAAACATAGTCGCAGCTAAGTCTCGGGTAGCTCCGATCAAGCAACTTAGCGTCCCGCGCTTAGAACTTTGCGGTGCTGTTCTGCTCTCCAGACTACTTGTCGCTGTTCAACAATCGCTCGGTATTACAACTCCAAATCTTTATGCTTGGTCTGACTCAAAGGTAGTATTATCGTGGTTATCCTCCCCTCCTCGACGTTGGAATGTGTTCGTCGGTAATCGTACGGCCGAAATTCTTAATACTATTCCCAGAAATAGGTGGTTCCACGTCAAATCAGAGTCCAATCCTGCTGATTGTGCTTCTCGCGGTATACCACCATCGCATCTCCTTGAACATCCTCTTTGGTGGAATGGTCCACACTGGCTTGGGAAAAGTTCTGACAACTGGCCAATAGTTACCAATGTTGAAGAGGACTGGATCTGCAAGCACGAGGAGAAGAAGGTCACCGCTGCATCATATCACGTTACAAATGACGAACATCCATACGAACAACTTGCGGCTCGAGTCTCATCGTGGAACATCCTAATTCGAACAATCGCCCGGACTCACCGGTTTATTATCTGTAGAAAGCAATTGCAACAATCTTCGCAGCACCTGAGACCCAATGAGATCTATGATGCCAAAATGCGTATCATCAAATGGTGTCAGAATCGGTATTTTGGAGATCATATTGCATTCTACTACAACCATGGATTTTTCCCAAAGAATTCTAAACTCATAAGTTTATCTCCCTTTCTAGATAGCAACAATATTCTACGAGTTGGAGGAAGAATTCAGCAGGCCAACCTCTCATTCAACGCCAGGCACCCTATCATCATACCCAAAGGACACACAATAACAAAACTTATTGCTCTTGACGCACACATTCGGTTTTTGCATCCTGGTACATCAACATTGTTCGCCTTAATTCGCCAGGAATATTGGATTATTGGTTGCCGCAATCTACTACGGAGAATCACCCATGATTGCATCCGTTGCTTTCGCCAAAGGAAAGCTACAACCACCCAACTAATGGGTAATCTGCCTCCGCAACGTATTCAACCCAGTAGACCCTTCGCGCATTGCGGTTGCGATTACGCCGGGCCGATTACGTTAAAAGTGAAAGCTGGTCGCAAATCAGTATTTAACAAGGGCTATATATCACTTTTTGTTTGCCTAGTGACAAAAGCTATTCATCTCGAGCTTGTGAGTGATTTAACCACAGACGCGTTCCTTGCTGCATTTCGTCGGTTTGTCGCCCGTCGCGGGAAACCATCTCATCTTTACTCCGATAATGCTACAAACTTTCGTGGATCGGCTCGATTATTATCGGAGATGCATGAGTTGGTTTTGTCAGAGCAGCATAATTCACTCGTAGCAGACACTCTCGCGCGAGATGGTATTTCATGGCACTTTGTTCCCCCTTCGGCACCACACTTCGGCGGTTTGTGGGAGGCGGGGGTTAAGTCCATGAAACAACATTTGCGTCGTGTGATAGGATCCGATGCTCTCACCTTCGAGCAATATTATACTTTGCTGACCCAAATAGAGGCTCTTTTAAACTCCCGACCTTTGTGCCAAATTTCCGACAGTGACATTGACCCATTAACACCGGCTCATTTCTTTTTAGGAGAATCGTATGCTGCCATACCGGACCCATCGCTCGAAGTGCCCACGAACCGTCTATCCTGCTGGCAATCGTTGCAGTCAAAGGTCCAAGGATATTGGAAACGGTGGCAACTGGAATATCTGACGTCGCTGCAACATCGGCATCGTTGGCAACAAAGACAGTCTAACATCAAGATCAACGATCTGGTCGTCATAAAGGATTCCAGCCTACCACCAGGAAAATGGGCCTTGGGTCGCGTGATGAAAGCCCACCCCGGCAAGGATGGCCTTGTCCGAGTCGTCACCTTGAAAACAAGAAATGGAGATCTCGTTCGACCGATTCACAAACTGGCAGTACTACCTGTGTGCTGAAACGTTGTTTCAGGGGCGGCGGAATGTTTTAGAATTAACTATTCGTGCTAATTGTATTAATCGTACATAAAACATTTCACAATTTGCCCTATTCCAGATAATTTATCAATCTCTCATAACATAGCAGTCCACTTGCTCTCTTTCACTATTTTCTTTTACATCGTTCTTTACATATCGTATTCCATTCAATTTTGTTTATGAAAGCGATCTTCTCGTTCATTTGGATGTAAGACACACGTTTTATCGCCTCGTTTTTTTCTCTCATACAATTTCGCTTCTTGCACCATATGCAAATTTCGGATCATCGATCAATTGATTCTTATACAGTTATGTATGGGCTGATCGTCTGGTAGACGGTCTTACACCACAAATTATTGGGCAAAGTGCAATGTTCAGCATGCATATGCTTTAGTGGAGCACAAAAAACAACCCCATCTGCGAAATTTGACGTGCTCCTACATAGAATTCCTTCTGACATTTTTGGCAACCAGTCAGCTGTTAGCGAATCCGTTAGACTGAATGCCTCCTTTCAATGGCCAAGCAACCATCCCGGAAAACACCAAAGTCTAAGTTGAATTTCAACTACAATTCCGGACATCAATCCCTTCCAGAGAGGAGTAGGAGTGTGACGACGCCAGTGAGGAGTACTCCACTCACTTTTATACCGACGGTTCCGAAACCTAGAGCGGAGTGGTGATTTCTCCGAAATGCTCAACCTGAGCGTCTCCTTCCGTTTACCCGACCACTTAAGCATTTTTCAGTTGGAAACTATGGCAATCAACGAACCTCATCCTAGCTAAGGTACAGTGTGTTATCCTCCAATAACATCACAAGTTCTACCGACAGACGAAAGTTCCCCCGTTGAGCACTTTTTGTTAATTTTTGTGGGCTGAGCACCCCTGTCCGGCTCTGGTCCAGGTCCAAGTAAATCGGAGACTGTGAGCCGTCTTCATTGCCCGCACGAGGTTTTTCGATGAGACTTTACGGATTTATTGCCCACTCCGACATCCAATGTGAATGTTCAAGGAACGAGGTGTTTCTTGTAAGGTAAAGATCGACGTCTCCATACTTGTCCAAGAGCTTCTCAAAGTCGGTCTTGGGATTGAAATTCTGGTCAAAATCCTCAGTTGGAGTCGGCTTAGTACCCTGATCCTCTTGATCAATTGATTTCTTCTCAATGTTATCTCTGTACATTGACTCCTTATGATCACTTTCGTTCGTGTCCTGATCCTCGACGGAGACAGTAACAATTTTTGATGGCTGATTCGTTGGTTTACTCAGGTCTCTGTTTTCGACCGAAAGATCATTTGCATTGTGATCGAGTTTAGCGCGATGATCCTCGTAGGAGGAATTACTCAACTCAAGATCACCAAAGTCGATGATCTCGACTTTGTTGTTAGGCCGGTAATGGGTTTGACCAATCAGCAAGGGATCTGGATCTTTGTCACCATCAAATGAGTTCTCCTCGCTGGATGTCAAATCTATGAAAAATTTGAGATGAACTGTTGGTGGATTTGTTGTGTGGTCTTTTGGTTTCGTTATGTGTTTACTGACTTTGCTGTAGGAGTGATCCTTAGGAACAGCATTCGATTTCGAACAATGTTGGCTATCGCAAAGGGTTTCAAACAACGCTGAGTGACTCCTCCTCCCGTTGGATCGAAGGACACGATTGGACTCAGAAACTTTTATTTTCGAAAAGTTCACGTTGATGGAGAGACGAAGAGGAGGAAGAAACGATCTTTTCTGTACCTGCCCTGCCCAATCGAAGGACAAAGCTCTATTTAGGAACCTACCACTTCGACAATTAGGGCGAACTGTCAAATACTGACGTAAAGAGCTCCAAAGTGATTGACACTTTTCGAGTATAGATCCAAGGGGTATCCTAAAGACCCTACTTTAGTCTATGTGTGCCTGTGCTTCAAAAGTATAGCCACCCCGCCTTCCTACCTGCCTATCTTCTCTGCGCATTTGATTCGCTGGACTTGCTATCTAGTGTTGCACCCAAATATTTTACTCTCGATTCTGGTCATTTGTAACGTAGCTTGTTAGGCCTCTTTTGTTATGTAAAAGGACGGGCAAAATACTCTCAGTCCCTTGCTTCATTTCAATTAAATTCGCAATCGTTGGCTTCGACCATCGTCTCTCGGCCCATAAAAACGATTGGCAGACCAAACGCCCATGACAAATGGCCAAAGCTATCATTTTTGAGTTATCGCCCAATGCTAAGGCGAAAATTAAAAATTTAAAGCCACAAATCAATCTCAACAGACACACAGATTCAAATTCAACGTCATCCACGAACTCCTGCTGCCGATGCCATATTCGGCTGAAAAGTGGCATCCGGTTCCAATATCCTAGATGCATGCACATTTCAAATTATGTACACGCAAACAGATACAATTGCACAGTTGCGAGTTTTAATTACGAACTTCGGAGCGATATTGCGAAGGTCTGCGTAAAATTGGGAAGAGACGCCTTGGTTTGGCACACAGTCGAATGTGGTTGAAGGATATTAGATATTCATGCAGACAACAGCAGCTGGTGAGACCATTATGTAGTAGTTGGGGTGGGGTGTATCCTAACGGACGTGCATGTACATCACGATGGGTTTCCTTAAAATCATATTTTGAATAAATACGACCGAGACGGAGGTCGGATGTGCTTGCACAGAGACTAAAGTGTGTAATTGAGCAATGATATGCGTACTTGATGTGGTCGAACAGTGGTAACTGAGCGGAAGTTGATGGTTTTAATATAATAGGAAGCGCATAGATGTTCAAAACTTAATGGCTGTAATGAACTGAATGGCAGTTCTAATGAAAGTGGCAAACTTTCGAGAGGAACAGTTGTGCGGTAATGAAATTTTCAATTAATGTCTGTGGGGGCTGCAGTCATTTCCTTAAATTTTAATTTAAGGACAAGGGGACGAGGAGATGTGGTTCTTGAAAGTTGTTTGAAGGATTTGCCTTACAGCCATCAGATCAAATTGCAATGGCGCGTTCAGGCGCTCGCGCTTTGACATATTGAGTAGAAACCGAAATGTGACTTCAGGTGTTGAATCGACTTTATATCGTAAATATCGTAAACTGGAGTACAACGCCCGAGTAGAGCAACTTTCTACTTTGTCGCGCCTTGACAGCTCACTGCTGCGGCTTTAAATGTCACTTTTGACACATCATCGTTGTTTCACTACGAGAAGAATTTGTTACACAGTACAATTGGCTGTTGATAGCGATATATTGTGTGTGTCTGTATTTCGGATTAAAAGGGACTCAAACCCATGACTTCCTGTACCTTAACTATCTGGAGACCTTAGAGTAAATTCTAGTCAGATTGAAAGAAGCAGACCAGCTATGGACATGCCAGAATACTGGACAAATTAAACTCCCTCACAGCCACATCGGACTCTCTGATCCCTTACAATGACTTTAACATGTTTCACAGGGATCGCGATGGGCCCACTATGGTGCTGGCTACATAACTCTTCTATACCTAACCTAACCATAACTTTAACACTGATCTTCCTATTCTATTCCTAACCCAAGAGGACTGGGAGTCGAACAATATAATCAAAGACCACGAAATCGCGATTTATACTGACGGTTCAAAAATAGAGAGAGGAACAGGAGCCCGACTCTGCTCGGAAATCCTACAAAAACAGGAATACTTGAAACATGTAGCGCCTTCCAAGCCGATATCCTGGCAATAGAAAAAGCTGCAGGCTGCATAAGAGATTGTCACCTTCCCTCATCGGATATTACTATCTTCGTTGATAGTCAAGCAGCTTTAAAATCGGTAAAATCCAATACAATCAAGTAAAAGCCAGTCAAGAAATGTCGAGACTCGTTGGCCACCATAAGGCATCATACAGTCAAACTCTGCTGGATTCCCGCGCATAAGGATATAAAAAGAAACAAAAGGCTGATGAATTGGTAGGATTGGGATTGGCTATGGACATTAGTAACGCCACCGATAGGGAGATTGTATAATAGTCAACATAATGGAGAAAGAAGCTAATTAGCCAGAGAGGATTGCGCCACTTCTCGGACGTTATGGCCGAAATTAAATAAAACCGAAATAAGATTACTTCCGGCACTGGACAGATTCTCTATTCGCACACTCACTGCAGTTATCACAGGACACTGCGCTATCGGTGTCATGCTCCGCAAGTGGAGATTCAAATCCAACGATTTATGCAGAAGCTGCAGAGATAAGAAAGAAGTAGAATCAATCCAACATTTGCTGTGTCACTGCCCCGCACTGCAAGAATGACGTCTACGCGCATTAAGTCAAGGCTCTTTGCAAGCATAGCAGGGGTAACAGACCTAAAGTTAACGGACCTACTCAGATTCATAAAGAACGTCCCAGTGGACAGCTATGACTTCGACATAGTGAAGGACATTGTCTACCTTTTCTTGGCTGTTTTGTACTTCTAACAATGACATGCCATCAGAAATCAAACGATAAACATATCTTGCTGAGGGCTGTTTATTTGTACATCGAAGGCAATTGAGAAATAAGATCTTAACCATCCCAGGGCTATTTTGTGGCGCTGAAGCATCAATTCGGGTAATGCCGGTTGAATGTATCCTTGGTTGCTTCGAACGAAAGATTCTTCGTTAGATATTCGATCTCGTTTGCGTTGACGGGCTTTGAAGGAGAAGATTCAACGACATATTAAAGAAACCTTAAACGAGACATTGGATATTTGGCATGACTAGGATATGTAGAGCGAATGGACACGAATGAAAGAATGGCCTACAGAGTCTTCGAATCCAATCCAGACGGACAATGCAGTAGACCTGGAAAGCCAGAAGTGACGCGCACATGTAGAAGGAGATCTCAACTACCTTAGACCCGAGCTCGACAGCGGGCTAACTAAAGAAGCCTTTTGTTTAAGGTCCAATTTAGCCCGAATTGTAGACCCAACAAAGTAAGTAACAATTGCTGTCGTCTAGCAATTAGAACGCTAAATCTTGGCAAGAGGCAACTAACACTGATGGTCAACTTGTACACTGGATACATCAATCTGAATAAGCACGCCCACTGACTGGGACTGGTGCAATCAAGTACTTGCCCGGGATGTGAGGAGGAGGAGGAGAGCCTCGAACACTACATCTGCAATTGATGTAGCGCCCCAGGTGCGTTAAGACACAAAGGCCTGGAAAGACATGTTCTGCCCGTGCTAAGCCCTCTTAGGCAATTTAGTTTCGAGAAGTTCGTTGGACATACAGAATTTTTCTCGGATCTGTAAGCCCCATCCCACTTTCTTTCCGCTCACCTATAACCTTTCACTTACACCGCCTCCCCTTACTCCACTTCCATTCAAACAAATACTACAGAGGAGAACACAACGGGCCCAAACGATGGTCTACGTGATGAGGTTCTTTCCTAAATCAACAAACCAACCAAGGTAACTAGACAATTAAAGCTGAAGATCCACGATCACTTATGAATACCATTCCGTGGATGAGTGCAGAAATCAGAAATGTTTGAATTCAATGGCGCAGGAATGATCATTCTGGCACGCAGCCGCATCGATATTCATTAGTTCATGCCGGGAATACCATTCCTGAGTGATCGTTGATTTCCACCCTAAGGAGGTAGATCCTAGATCTTCAAATGTAAAATATCAACTGACTCAAAACGGTATCCAATGTACATCACTCGTTTTAATTTCATCAAGCCTGTCCTGCATGCAATTCATAAGTCACTAAAAGGAAACCACTTCTGCCTCCAATTTATGGAAAAAAAAAATCAATTCCTGCAATTGCTTTAATCTACCACAATCTGACTGCACCCCGTAGGTACATCTGCTGCTCTAGTTTGTTCTTTTTTCTCCGACTAAGTAATAAATGCTCGCAAAGCCAACAAAAAAAAATGCAGTCACCAGGGATATTAAATGCAAGGATAATTCTCTGGCAAATAGGATACCAGAAGCGGTGGCGCGAAAGCCCATGGAAAACCCACACGGATTATGTGCATTGTTAAGCCGTGTGAATTCTCACGCATTAAAAGTGCGGCCGGACATTTCGAATGTAAATTAAAACTCATTGATTCGCTCGTGTGCTCGCTTGCAGATTGCAAAACAAATTGTTAAAGTTTCCCCGGGATTTTGTTGTTGGTCGCCCGAGGGATGCCAGCGATGATTATTTGTCTTTAAACAGCGGTAAGTGTGAAATTGAGCGGAAACGATTGACTTGCATGTGTCAAGTAATTAAATTACTTTGCATTCGCCATATGTATGCGTGCTCACGTTGAAATTACACCCTCAGTCGAGGGGGCTTGTGCTCGTGTAATCAATCATTCAGATTAAGTTTATCTGATACGGCAATTGTTGAGTCCTATTTAAAAAAATTAATGTTATAGCATGTAGGTGGCCAGCGGGCGATATGCAAAAGATAGCTTCGTGGGAAGGCCAAGGTATCCTGTGTCCCAAAGGGCGAATGATCTGGAATATAATTTCGGATGAATCGGTTCAGATTCAGTCAAACCGGTTCGCGTACTTAGCTATGAAATTGACTGGACTGAATCATGCTCAGAAACGCGTACAGCTAACCAAGCAAACTAAGCAGAAAGTACACTTAGAACAGAGTATGGGGCATCGGTAGAAATGGTTACAGAGGAGAAGATTATATGGGTCATCAACTCATTCTCATTGTTACTCCCATTCTGAAATATCTATTCTGTGGTAGCCTCATGTGGAGGCACATACCAAAAGTCTGGTGTGAGGTAGAGGTCGTCTTTATTCCCAAAGCAGGCAAGGCCACCCATTCCACCGCTAAGGACTTTAGACCAATTAGTCTTATCTCTTTCGTCCTCAAAGCTTTCGAGAGGCTAGTAGACATATACATTCGTAGCAAGTTGAACACCAGAGATTTATCTCCGGCACAGCATGCCTGTATGAAGAGTAAAAGTGTCGAAACAGCGTTGCACAGCGTCGTCGGCACTACAGTTTGGGGTCAACCTGGGCCTAAACCAGCCTCAACCAGCCTCTTCAGTTAACCCGGTCCTTAGCTTACTGCCTCCAGTTGCGCACGCCAAGTTGGTTAAGGTCCCCTTCTCCTTGTGCGCGCCACCTTAGGCGAGGTATTTCTCTACTTCCTTGTCCCTTCGGGTTAGATTCAAAAGCTCTGCGTGCCGGAGCGTTGGTGTCCATTCGCCACATGTCCTAGCCATCTCAAATCACCAAGGTGCGTTTTTTGATTAGGTCAATGCCGCTGTACAGCGAAACGTATAGTTCGTGATTAAATCTTTTCCTCAAAAGCCCGTCAACGCATACGGGATCGAATATCGAAGAATTTTTCGCTCAAAGCAACCAAGGATATCTTCATCCGCTTTCAACAAAGTCCATGCTTCAGCGGCATAAAGCAGGACTGAGGTGATAAAGGTCTTATACAGAATCTCCTTAGTTCTTCGGGATGGGGCCTTACTACTCAATTGCCTTCTTAGCCCGAAGAAACAGTGATTCGTTGTTGTTGGGTGTCCCCCCAATTTTTTTTCAATTTGCCGTTCAGAGTCGGCATTAAATTGTAGGCCCCTTCCATTCGTGCGAAAAATGTAACACGCATAACATGAATGGTTGTGAGAAGCTAGGCATTGGCTCATTTCGAGCTGTCGCGCCAGCTATTTATTTATTTATTTAAAGTTTCCCATTACATCCGTACTATACTTCTTCACCTTGTAACGAAAGCCGTTTAGCTTCAGTTCTTAACCACTTTTACGCCTTCGTTAGGAGCTCCCACTTACCATATATGCCGTAGTATTAAATTTTGTTTGAGGTTCCAAATCCTTCCAAAATGCACCTCCATCAGACTCCTGTGGAACCTTAACTTCAGCGCCAACAAAAACCGTCATTGCCGCATAATACAAATGAACGACGTAGTACTTTACCGCATTTACGGCTTCTTATCCATGCAAATTCATAGCCGCAACCTAATTAAGGTTATTAAGCACTCGACAGTAAAAAAAAAAGAAAGGAAACTCACATGCACTAATTACACAACCGCCTCGAAGAAGTACCTACTCCCAGAGACACACTCCCATCTTTTTTGCACTTAAATCCTCCAAATTACTGCGTTCCACCAACCACCAAAGAGGAGTGAAAAAAATTATCCCAAATGGTGCTGCTGTGTCGCTCTAATGCATGCACCACTTGAGCAGTACGAATTAAGGACACCGAAAGTGTGTTTCACATGATGCCAGCATCTTCCTTGTTCTGCTTTGCGCCCAAAATCTACAAAACCATATTCTAGTTCCAATTAGACGAACATTACAACAAATGTCTTCTTGGGGAGTTGTAATTCAAACCCAAATCGGTCTTAGCGCACAAGGGGTTTTCGCTTCGTTCTATGGAAGAAATAATTCAATTAAGGAGCATGCACATCCCGGCAAAAGAGCACAGCACACACATAAATCCTTATGATGAATCGACCGGGTGGCGCTGCAATTGAAAAACTATTTTTCACTCAGGAAGATCTCTCTAAAGAACCCTGCTGCCATACACGAACTGTCAAACTTGTCTAAATCTTTGATTGTGATTTATTAAATCTATGGACATTATAGGAAGGATCGAAGGATAAAACTCCAAACAGGAGCAGGAGCAGCATAACCCTTCAGTGAATGTGAGCTTCATCACAGGTAGAGAGCTTCACTCACAGACTTGGTTGTATATTTTTTAATCCCCCTTCATGGATGGACATCTTTGAAGCAAAAAAGAAAATCGGGAAAAAAGAAATCCTTAATGAATAAAAGGCGAAACAGAGCGAGCAAGGATATAATTTCGATAAAATCCAATTTTCCAACAAATTGATAAGAGATGAAGTGTAAACTGATAAATCGTTTTCATTCAAAAAAAAAAAAGAGGAGAAAATGAATTAAAATTCAACATCCACCACCATCATCCTGAAGCTGTTCGGGCGCACCTAGGCAGTGGAAGTGAAAGATGAACTGGATGAATAGCGTGTCGTTTGGACAGCGATACTCTTCCACTTGGGCTATCGGAAAGAAAATAAAATTCAACGAGGAAATTTCAATTTGCTATTAGCACAGCATTTCGTCCTTGGGAGGTGGGTTCATTTGCATTTTGTCGTAAATTGTGTTAAATTAGTGTTGGGCTTATGTTTTTATCTAATTTACATGATAAAGGCCAGGACCAGGTGGGTGCCTTGCTTTGGCTTACACAGAGGTTCTTATAATTTCAATTTGGGTCACTCGACCGAAGAGGAGACAATAAAACACAAAAACTACTCGGTATGTGTCGGAAGTGGGGAACAACAGAATGGAAAACCGGTGCGGTGTTTAGTTCAAAGAAAAGAAAATAAGCTGGAGGAAGATATGGACTTAGGGATACAACCACAGAAGTACAGAACACGAAAATAGGGATCCAATACAGGCCAATATGGACGGTAGTACAGGGAAGTCAAAGACGTAGACATATTTTTTAGAGCCGATGAAAGAAGAAATCCTAAAATTGTAGGCCCGTTGACGTGAACTACTTTCTAGACATAATCAGTTTGATTTTTAGACAAGATCCCTGAGGCATCTTTGATTACAATAGTTGATTATGAAGTTTTCCACTCACTATGGTATGGTATGGTGGGGTGCTTTTCTTGAATCTCAGTCAGTCGTTGCAGGACGAAGGGGAAAACTTGGTTAGACGAAACTGAGCTTATCCCACCTGGTCATAACTGGTTCTGTCTTTATGTCTGTCTTTTGCGTAACGCAATGCTGCGGATCTCTTAACGAGATTGCAGACAGATGCGACGTAACCATGTGCTGGTTGCAGGACATAGGGACGTTCCAGGCAACTGCAGAGCGGGCGAGCTGGCAAAAGAAGTGGCAGGGCAGCATCTCCTTGAAAACGGCCATTGAATCGATCAAATTCCTCCTTGACACGGATGCCAAGAACTAGGCAAACCAGGGTTGGAGCAACATCAGTACTTGTCTCTTGGCTCATAAATATGGCCTAACCTGGATTTAAAAAAGACAGAGATACTCTTCTCCACTAATCGGAAAATCTTAGGATCGCTAATAGGGTTTTTCACTGGATATTGCTTGATAGGCATAAATGGACTCAGACTGGGGGTCCCTTCCAATGATTTCTGTAGAAACTGCAGAGACGAGGAGGATGAGGAAACTACAATCCACCTGCCCTTGCGGCATTAAGAAGGAAAATCATCGGAGAATACTTCTACGATGATCTTAACGATCTAGCTAAACTCGACATCCAGAAGATAAGAAACTCTGGGACGAAATCGTTCAACTATAAGGGTTAATACCGTTACGGTTGCCCATCTCGATGTACTTCGTGTTACATACTCTGGCTCCTGGTGCCGGCTATTCATCGTGGTATCACAATGGATCAATCTGTGTCTCTGTCTGAGCGGGTGCAGTCACCTAACCTAACCTGACCTAGTTAAGGTGGCGCTACAGTCCGGGCCGAGGCATTGGTGTTGGAGCTTCACTCTTCTGGCAAAGTATATGTCGCTGTAAAGCCCATACAGTTCATCATTGTATCTTCTCCTCCATTCACCGTCTATTTCCTCTCGAAAAAGCCAAGAGCAACCTCATTCGCTTTTTACAGAGTCCATGCCTGTGCACCAGAGAGCAGGACTGGGACCATTAAGGCCTTATAAAGTGTCGCTTTAGTCGTCTATGGCTGGGTGTTATAAAGGGTTTTCCAATAGGGACAGGTAGATGTTAAAATTGAATAAAGCAAGTTGTGTGTGATATATCAACGATTTTTGTGATTTATTTAAAAGGCCTATCAATGACATTATGTGTGGAATATGACATCGTTCAAATGGCAGCCGCGGCTTTGCTGGGTGGTGCGCATCCGAGATGTCTAACTCTATCGCATAGATCAGGCTGAATTTAAGCGATGGCACGAGTTTTGTAGACTTTGAGGCCACTGGTCGTTGGCATAGACTTGTGATTTAAGGAAACCCTACAAGAAAAAGTCTAATGAGGTCAAATCGCACGATCTCGGTGGCCAGTTCACGTCGCTTCTGTATGAGATAACCATGCTCTCAAATCCCTCGTGCAGAATGTCCATTGTGGCATCACCTCTGAGGCACGTAGCGCCGTCGTCCTGTTGGAATCACATGTCGTTCACATGCATATCATCCAATTTGGACCAAAATAAATTGGTTATCATCGATCGGTAGCGCTCTCCGTTGATGATGATGGCAATGCCATCTTCGTTTTCGAAGAAGTACGAACCGATGAGCCCACAATCCACACCAAACAGTGACTTTCTCCGGATGCATTGCCACTTGGTGGACCTCGTGTGGATTGGCATCATCCCAAATCCAACAATATTACTTGTTCACGTTCATCTAAACATGGGCCTCGTCGCTGAAGATGATTGTTTTGCTTAAATTGGGTTGGGGTCTGCTACCTACTGTTGAAGTTTTAGTATTTGCACGTGTTGCTTGACGCTATAACTTGCCATAGTGATTTGTTTTTAGTGCCTGAAAAAATAAAAATCAGGAAAACTAACAACAGATAAAACAACATGGCCGCCATGAACTGTGAAAACTCTTTAGTAATAGGGTAGACTCTGATTGGTATCAACTTGTAATGCCCAGTGTTGTAACTGTTAGTACACATCGATTGTGCTTATTTTACCCGGACTCAACTTGCTAAACTTACATATAAGCGGGAGTGTTGACCAGAAAAAAAAATGCAGCACTTTAAACAAGCCAGCGAACGAATTCCTAGATAGAATCAACGGTGGCGTCGATAACTTCCGGAACGAGAACAACACCTTACTATTTCGACATATTTGGAGCTGAGGCCGATAAGGATTTTCAAGAATCAGTTGGGGTCTTTGAAACGAGATGGTAGCGGATGAGCCCTTAAGGGGCCAATGGCAGCACTCATATCCCCGATGTGAGCTACTGGCATCGGTTGAACCAGTCCCTCGCCCTAGGGGTTTTTACAATGGATCAGGTCCTCCAGGTTGGAGGTTGTGTGCCGTGGTAACTGTTCGAACACGAAAAAAAAAAATCTGCCGGTTTCGAAACACGAACAAGTCTCGCAAACGCACGGATTTACTGATGACGAACCACGCAAATGAGATAAGGACAACGATCTTCGCATCTGCACGTGGAATGTTGCCCTCGAGTAAATCTAGTCATCCCAAGCACAAGCAGTTAACCTTTGCCTTCCTGGGGTGTATTTCGGTATAGCTTCCATGTACATGTCTGTTTTCATGCCGTTATTTTGTCCCTCTAAGCGTTCCAGCAGCAGCGTTGGTTCCTCAGCTGACCCAGGGATCCATAGGGACAACTTGGTTAGCGTCAGAATTTTAGCTGCTGGGATTATCGCCAATTTGGTACCTTCCCAATTGTCCGTCAATAAGACTCTTAAGAGAATCAACCGAAGACTCATCCATACAGCTTACATGGTACCTCCCGTTTTTAGAACCAGCTTTCGTGAAGTTGAGGGATACCTTCTGATCGGCGTTAAGAGCACCGTCCAAAGCACCCTTAAAAGCCCTCTGGAATTGCTCACGCTTGTCTTCTGGTATCCCACCAGCCTCATGTTGGTGGTTAAAGCTCACTATCCCCAGGTGGTTGACTGCTACTTCCCTGTAAGACTTCGTCGGACGAGGTTTATTGGGCGCCGCCGCTCTCCCTTCCTTTGATTTAGACCCTATCGTCCCTTTGGCTTGACGCCCGGGTGCTTCTTTCGAAATGCCCGATGTTCGGCCTCCGGTCGTGTTTATAAGTGCAGTACTAATTCCGCTTCGCCCTGGATTGGAATTGGTCTGTCCTACTGAAATGGCAGTGAGCCTATGGTCAACAGAAGATGTCCTGGAGACCTTGAAAATTTTATTTCGTTGTTGGTGATGGCCTGTGGGGCGCATTCTACGTTTGCCCCCTGAGTGGGCCGGGACCTCCTCAGGTGACACGCACGTTTGAGCGACGCGTCGCACTCCCTGGGAGCTACAGGGCAAGGTTTCCTTGTTTCCGCTACTACCTTCATATGCCGCAGCTATCTGCGCGCACTGCGCCTATCAGATTCTGCCTCTTCATCTCAAGCTTTCTCCTCTCTTTAGCCCTCTTTCTCTGCTTGGCTCCAAAGCATCTTCCTCTTCTTTCTTTGAGCCCTGAAGCAACACTGAACTGATCAGGTTGTTGACGAACGGCTTCAGGTCTTTCCACAACATGTTAAGAAGAATGATGCCTCAGTAGTTAACGCAGTCGGAAATTGGCAGGATGAAACGCCTGTTTAGTTTAGAATAATATGCATCACTATGAGGGGTGTGTGGGTTTAGCTTAGGAGTGTTTAAATCTCTAAGCTCACATATATGTTTGGGTACACCAAAGTGGACTTAAGCTGACCTTGTAACGCAACGTATTTACAAAGCTGGACAAGCTCTGATAGTTCAGATGCAATAACTTGCGATGTAACAGCTGCAACGACAATAACATCGATTTCATTAGACTGGAGTTTCCCAGTCAATTGCACTCTATGAGACTCCGTCAAAAAAGTTACATGAATCCCGACAAATACGAAGACGTAATTCCCCTCTACCCATCGACAGCAGCCACAAAGCCATAGAAAACTTTGCTTTCTTTTGCTTCCCGATTCAAACAAAACCCATGATCCCCTTAATGAATGCCATTAGGCATTCAAATATCGAGAAACCATGTCAGGATTGAATAAACTTTCAAAAGGACACTCATATTGACCAAAATGTCAACACATTGACGAGAAGTAAACCCCAAACTTATCCCATCAACAAAGGGAATCCTCGCTCACTGTGCGAATAACAAACCATTGTGTTTGTCATCCATGAACCAAAGACCTATTTATGAGTGCTTCCGTATGAATCCTTTAAATTGATCACAAGCCTCCCCAGCAAATAGCCGCAAGATGGCCAATATTAGTCGTATTCTCCGTCACACACGCACAAACACACACAGTGTAACTTGGAAAGCGAATCATTTTGCAGCGAGAAGGATTCGACGATGCGATGCGGACAAGGACATGCTAAAAGAAATATCTTCTACTCAAATTGATGTCATTCGTATTTTATTGCGGTCATCCATTTTAATCCCTTTTCTCACAGTCTTTCTCTCGGTCCAGCTTACAGGGATGGATTGGCCAGTTGGTTGCCTGCTGCTCGGTCACTTTGTCCCGAGAAAACCGCATGGAGATGTCCGGTTTGGCACTTTAAAATGCACACACTGACATTTTTATTATGGCTACGATTATATTTTTATAAGGATTTATAAATTTCCTCCTTTTTTTTTCTTCCTTTCCTACAATAATTTGGAGACCATTTAAAAAGTTTGACGTCGTTGCACATATTGTGTCCTGAATGGATGCTGGTGCCTCCTTTCCAACAGAGGCTTCATTCCTTTTTTTTTCAATAATTTATTTTCTCTCTGACGGTCGTCGACAGGAGAAAAAACAATTGATCCGCAAAAAGGATATAATAAGACCAATTGGATAGACGGCTGTTGTCCTTTTTTTTCCTTTTACCATCAGTCTGTCTAGTTGGGTGGTGAAATTTGTTTTAAGCCCATTTATGTCGGGCATTTTTGGACGAGCAACTTATTTTGACAGAGAAAAAAATGGATCTCTGTGCCGTCCGAAAATGTCCTTTTGAATGATTTTCATTCAGTTCTCCACTTGAACATTTCATTTTCATGCACAAGTGCTGGCGCAGCTGTTGCTTTAACCAACGTATGACAGGAGGAGTGCATTTGAAGGGACAGAAATGTTCAACCGAATTGTTGGAATCAAAGCAGAAATGCCAGCAAAATTTGAAGCGGAAGAGAGATGTGTAGGAGTTTGCTTAAAATGGACTGCGTAAGTTATTTATGTGGGTTGGACTTTCTGGAATAAGTTTTAAGCCCTTTGGGACACCGTGTCAAATTTTGACTTAATCAGCAAAGATTAAATCAACAACGGCAACTGTCA
Organism: Matsumyia berberina; assembly: GCA_917880715.2. Taxonomy (NCBI): domain Eukaryota; kingdom Metazoa; phylum Arthropoda; class Insecta; order Diptera; family Syrphidae; genus Matsumyia; species Matsumyia berberina. The sequence continues at coordinate 120,831,305 of OU862871.1, read as the reverse complement.
AGAAAATGCATCTCTTACTCATCTCCGTGTTACTTTAAAACTGAATAATGCTGGATGTATTGATGGTGAGAGATTGAGAGTTGTACTCTAGTCTTACGAAAAGGGTTATAGGCCTGAATGGACAGGTAGCACGCTCGCTGTCTAGGTATTCTTTGACTCCTGACCTTACAATACGATGCTAAGACCCAGATGCCTCGCTAAAGAGGGTTCCACCTACAAGGAGAGTGTGAAACTCGTCAAGAGAGAGATCAGATCTGCAAAAAAGAACTCTTGGAGGAACTTTTGCGAGACTATCGAATCAACCAACGAAGCGTCCCGTCTAGCCTAGCCAGCTCACCCAGCGCCGGCATCTAGTATCAGGAAAAGCGACAATACTTCGACGGATTCTCACGAAGACATGCTAGATACACTAATGAGAACCCACGACGTGACGATCTCCGGAGATAATCTATCTATTCTGGAGACCACGGAAGGTTTGGATGCAGTGGAAACCGAGAAAATAATCGATGAGCGGAAGATAGCACAGGCTATTAGATCCTTTGTTCCATTTAAAGCACCAACATTCGGCCAGTGAAGTTGTAATAGTCATTAGAAACTGTTATTCCATGGCTCAAGTGGATCTTTACTAGTTGCCTGAAGTTAGGTTATGTTCCTAGGGCTTGGCGTGTTATTTTCATTCCCAAAGCAAGGAAGGTAGGCCACTCGACCCCGAAGGACTACAAACCCATTAGTCTTTCATCACATAAGACCCAGATGCACTGTGATATGTAAGATCTATTGTGCTGAACAAGTGGTTAACCAAAAGCCAAATTGAGCCTCTTAATAAACCTAAATAACGCTTCAGGTTCCTTATTTCAAGTACCCACTGGGCCCGTGCTCGATAATGAAGTCTTTTCTTCGCGGTCCCTGGGCACACACAGAGAACATATTCAGTCATCAGAATCGGCTCATATCTGTATCTGCTAACCTCATCTTATGCAGAGGATACCTTAGTAGAGAATGTCGAGTCAGGTAGCCCGTTAGGGTCCTTCGATCTTCTTTGTTGAGCTGGAGTAGTTCCTTTGTTGAGGTTGCCAAACTTTTTTGCTTGCCTCAGGCCCTTTTGCTCTGCCCAATATTTAGTGAGTCTATCAGCTTTACATTGTGTTATTTTGAAGTGAATACTACTGGGTGGTACCCCAAAATAGGGCTCCGGACCAACGTGTGGGCGCTCAGTGTCAATCCGCTCGTTTATTAACCTCGAAATCTTCGTGTCTCGGAATCCAGGTTACAGAAACCTTGTTTGCGGACGTAAGGCCTTTAAGAAGGTTGAAATAGTATTATAGTATTTAACGGCCATTAGTGCTGCCTGGCTATCTGGAAAGATGAAGAAGCGAGTAGGTACTTTTTATTTTCCTCCGCAGACATTTCCGTCACATAGTTCTATTGCATGATCCTCTGCTTAAAAGATGGCTGGTGACGTTCTTAGCGCTGTTGCACGCTGGGATTTAGGACCATAAATCCCAGTTTCATTACTGCCATTCTCCAGTTTGGAGCCTTCTGTGTACCAGACTTGCGAAATTGACAAGGTAATGAGACCTTTATTTTTCCGTTCGTGTCAGAGAACTGAAATCTCCAGAGCATTTTATCTGGGATCTTGAAAATTGGATCACTTTGGATGTATTCTGAGATCCTTACATGGCTTATAAAGGCACTGGGAGTGTTTTCCAAGCGGAGGTCTTAGCAGTGACACTAGCCGCTCGTGAGACTGCGACGAGGGCAATACCCGACTGGATATCACGTTTTGGCAGTCATAAAAGAAATTTCTGCTAACAAAATAAAATCGAAGCTTGTGAAATGCTGTCAAGAAGAGCTTATGATACCTGGAACACTGCACAAGGTGACGCTCTGCTGGAAAAGAGGAGGTCGACAATCTTGCGAGCAATGACTCGGCAACAAACTCAGAACTTGAGCACTTAAGCTCGAAGCTGGGAAA